>OY821778.1:37220597-47220597 GCA_963682175.1 Triglochin maritima
GGGCCTGCAGCTCCGCAAAGTGCATTATGAAAAGGAATCGAAATGTCCCCTGGAGTCTTCTAATATAATGGAAACTCAAACTTGAACCGTTTCTTGGAATAGCTGCTTTTTGCATAACTTGCCGTGGGGTCTTGTAAACATTGTCTATAGCTACATAGGATTTAGTAGCTACTGTTGTCCATTCAGCAAAGGTTAAGGAATCCCACAGACGATCGTAGGGATCTTCGGGATACCTGAATAAAACATTGTTACAACGAGAATTAAACAACTATTGTCGTCAACGAACAAAATTCTTAGGCAGGAACTCGATTTAAAAACAAAAGATTGTAATGACCAAGGACGGTGCTACAAAACATAAATTGAGGGGGTATTAGTCTACTCTCTAGATTTGGACTCCCTTAAGTTTATTCCTCAGAATTCTTACCCTCGTAGATTTTTACAGATGTCAATAAAGGGATAGTTGTATAAAATAATGCATGATTAAACTAGTACAAGAGTATTTATTTCACCTACTTACCAGTCAAATACCTAACAAAATTTTAACGGGAAACCCAAATCAATCAAAACAACCAATTTCCAATAAGATTGATATTTGAGTTTCCTGATTAGAGTTTTCTATTTTAACTAGCTAGTTGTCACCACCTACTCATTATGGGTTGGCAACTTGGCATAATTGATTATTGTATCCTACTAATTAGCGACAGATATTGCAGCCACAGTTGGGACTACGGTCAGGTGTGTTCAACATCATTTTGGGCTGTTTTGGGCTAAATGTTGTAGGTGATTATTGTATTTAAATCCAATGGTTACAATTTGATAAGTTTATAATTAACATGTTTGAAAAGTATTTAACAATTAGTATTGATTTAAAAGCTATAAACTCAAGGTTTATTTTTGCAAACTTTTATATAAGAATATAAATGGAATCAAAACTTTCATTAAATCTTCAAATTTTTAGTCGTAATTTTCCATATTAGATTTGAATCAAAACAAAATAATACACCAACTCTAACTTGACAATTGATAACAATGAATAGAAAATGTTATTTTATTTTATTTTTTGCATGCAAGAATATACAACTATATTGTATATTAAAGGAAATATAATTCACATCTAAATAAATAAAATACGAAACCGCACCAGATCTCATTCTAATACACACACCAACCTAGCGTACGCAAGTCTTTTAGACCATAACAATGAATAGAAAATGTTATTCTTACCATTTATCTTCTCTGCTCTCAACCTCTCTCCTATCTAAACAATTATAAAAACTTTACTTTCTTACCATTTATCTTCTCTGCTCTCAACCTCTCTCCTATTTACTGTGTTTGAGATGCCGACTTGAAGACCAAACGCTGACCAAACTCTGTCCACAAGTCAGGAGATCATTTGGGACGCCGACTTGGCTTTTAAGATTGTGATGTTTTAGTTTACTTCTTCCATACATGTGTTGGTTTTACCAAAAGCTACATACCTACATAGTAGGAATCTTACCAAACTGTTGGAATGATTTGATGTGTTTGCTGGCTCACACATTCCTAATCTGCTGTTACATTTTAAATTTAAGGATTAGCCGTCTCGGAAATTTTTGAGGTCTTGTGCGAAAATCAACAATAAGACTCCTAAATTTGAAAAAAATTATCCTCCTAGTTTAAATAATAAAAAATTTACTAACTTAATGCAATATTAATTGAATTTTTTTGTCCTCTTAGCAATATTTGAGACAAATTTATCAATGTTTAAGTGCTATTTATGTGTTAACACTAATTTTTTTTTCAACCTAATAAGATCATGTACATTTTTTATTTTTTTTTGAGGCCCCCTCAAAGTGAGGCCCGGAATGAGGCCCGGAGCAGGAGCTCACCCTGCTCCTGCTATTGGGTCGGGCCTGATTAGCAGAGCAGTGGAGTGTTTTTGTTTTTGGTCAAGATAAAAAAAAAATTCAAAAATAGATCGTTTTCTGATATTGTTGTGTTTATTATGTAGTGAAATAAATTGTTGGTATGAACTTGGTGGTCCTGTCGATTAAAATGTGTTTAGACATTTGTGACGTCGGCGCACGAGATGGGGATCGTGTCGGTTGGTGTTGTTGGCAATTTTAGCTTCACATGTTAGGTAATATATGTAACGTCCCGAAACAGCGGAAGAAAATTTTCAAAATTAAACATACAACATACGACCGTCAACGGTCAACACGGGCACGTTACTAGAAAAGTCAACATAATAATATATAAAATATCTCCACGTGGAAGTCATAATACAGAGTTGTCAAAAGAGTGATTACAACTAATACAAAACTACTACATCGCTACTGTAATCACTACCTCTACAAAAAGATCGGAAGAACAGGACCCGATCCCGGAGGCACTCCCCTCGGTCACCACCAACCTAAGACTGCCTGCTACCTGAAAATGCAACATAAAATCTGCCTGAGTTCCCGCAAGGAACCCCGTATGCCAACATCTCCTATATATACAGAAAAACAGATGAAAATGCCAAGAATGCTCATGCAATGCAATCCACCTCGGGCCCAATGAATGCCCCAACTGCCACGGACCATCTCCCAGCCGCGCCAGGGGCATGGGAAACATCCCCCACCCTGCCAATCCAGGCCCACACGAGGGGGGTCGCCGCACTCATCTCCCAGCCGCACACAGGGGCAAAGGGAGGCATCCCCCCTGCCAATCCAGGCCCACACGAGGAGGTCTCGGCTCTCCTCTACAAGGAAAGTGCATCCCCTTCCCCCACCAGGGAAGAAGGCATCTACCACCCACACAGGCATGGCAGGCATCCCTCTGCCGCACAGGCATCCACGAGGGGTCCAACAGAAATACGCTCTCGTCGTAGGTGAAATCCGTAGCTCCGAGGTCCGGTGAAGACCGTGGGCTCGGCAGCCGGTAGTCGCCTCGCTCGACGTCACGCACGTGGATTAAATCCACCAAGGAAAGAGGTTCGACCCACCAGTCGAACAAGGTCAAATCTAGCGGTCGACCGTTTGGAAGGTCTACGCTATACGTTTTATATACATATATATATCCTATCGGTCAAACCAGGGTCCGTTCAACCGATAGAACACTGCATGAATCCTGCCTGCAGACAATCGGTCGACCGAAACCTCTCTTCCGGTCGACCGTTCCACGGGCACATCACTGCAGCAACACTGCACACAATCGGTCGACCGGATCATAAGGGGCGGTCGACCGTTTAGATGGTCAACGCCCTTGACCGACTTTGTGCAGTTCGGTCGACCGATACACACTCGGTCGACCGAAAGGTCTGTCTAACCTATCTACAGGGATTCGGTCGACCGAAACACCACCGGTCGACCGGACTAATATAACCCTTAATTCCCGCTAAAATTTGGCATAAACGGTCGACCGTCACACAGACGTCGTTCGACCGTTTTCGGGCAGTAAGCAAATATTATTAACTATCGGTCGACCGACCCAACCACCGGTCGACCGAACTACTCATTATCCGCGGGACAGGCATCATCCAGACGCCATTCGGTCGACCGAATCTCACCATCCGGTCGACCGAACAGGCACCTTCAGCCACTGTCCCGCCGGATTTCGCCGGGGAAACGGCACCAACGCCGCCCCCTACACTCCCACACCTCTTGGGGAGTTACTATGAAGACGTGGCATACCTTTCACCGTGAAGAAAACGCGTCCCGTGAGCTCCTCCTCCTCCGGCGTCGAAACTTGCTTCTTCTCCCTCGCGCGCGCCTCCGCCACGTCGCCGGGTCTCCTCCTCCTCCTCTGGTCGCCGGACAACAAGGGGAAGGTGGTGAGATTGGGTGGGAAAGAAATGGGGAAGGAAAAGAGAAGAGATGGTTGAGTTTGGGTTTAAATAAGCAAAACCTATACCTACCCCCAACTCCCCTCCATACCTCCACCCACTCCACCTACACCTCAACCATACCCACCCCACTCCTCCCACTCTCTCACGTCCCACGTTCTTACAATATACGTAGGTGGACATGACATTTATTTTGATGTCAAGATTGGTTGTTGGGGTCATTTAATTTGTTTGTCCTTTCATTATGAGGTAGTTGGCAATCTTATTCTGATGTTGTTTTTGTTAAAACAATTTTTTTTTAGTCGAACCAACTTATAGCCCCAAATTTTTAACACTTGTAGACTTGTAGTCGCCAAAAAAAGCTTTGACCAAATCTAGTCGGATGACTAGGTGATATATGATTACTTATTTGCCCTCATGCTATCCGTGATTGGGTTGCAAAAAATCTTTAAAAAAAGGTTTATAGGAGAAGAGGCGGCAGAGAGGATCGGAAAAGAAGTGGCCCTACTTTCTTGCACTTTAACATATTAAAAGTCCTAAATGTTGTAATAAAATTAATAAAAATACTTGATTATTTTTAGGCTTTTATGTTATTTTAAAGAACCGTGATAAACGGACGCGCGCGTCACGGACGCGCCTTACGTGGATCTGTACAGCTCAGATATTTTTCTTTGAGTCAGCGTCCAGTCAGCGAAATTTCTCTTCGCGCGTTTTGGTCTTTTTAAAAAACGCCGGTTCTTTAAGTTGAACGATTCATTTCCCAATACACAGATAAGACAGTGTGCAGACCCTAGGACATCGTGCAGTCTCATTATTCGTGCAGAGCCCACACTTATCATAATAAAATATTTATTTTTAAGTTTTACGTTGGATCAACTTAATTTGTCTAGCTTACTTTATGTGTATGTGCAGTTTACATTATGTGTTTGTCCTGTTTACGTTATGTGCCTGTCCGGAATAAGTGTATTTGCAGTCCGGAATAAGTGTATTTGTTGTCCGGTTTAAGAATAAAGTGTGTCCAGAAACAGAACATAAAGTTTGTCCGGAATAAGTTGATTTGTTGTCCGGAATAAGTGTATTTGCTGTCCGGAATAAGTGTATTTGCAGTCCGGAATCAGTGTAGTCGTCCAGAATAACAATAAAGTGTGTCCAGAAACGGAACAGAAAGTTTGTACGGAATAAGTGTATTTGCTGTCCGGAATAAGTGTATTTGCTGTCCGGAATAAGTGTATTTGTTGTCCGGTTTAAGAATAAAGTTTGTCCAGAAACGGAACATAAAGTTTTTCCGGAATAAGTGTATTTGCTGTCCGGAATAAGTGTATTTGTTGTCCGGAATAAGTGTATTTGCTGTCCGGTTTAAGAATAAAGTGTGTCCAGAAACGGAACATAAAGTTTTTCCGGAATAAGTGTATTTGCTGTCCGGAATAAGTGTATTTGTTGTCCGGAATAAGTGTATTTGCAGTCCGGAATAAGTGTAGTCGTCCAGAATAACAATAAAGTGTGTCCAGAAACGGAACAGAAAGTTTGTACGGAATAAGTGTATTTGCTGTCCGGAATAAGTGTATTTGTTGTCCGGACTAAGTGTATTTGTTGTCCGGTTTAAGAATAAAGTGTGTCCAGAAACGGAACATAAAGTTTGTCCGGAATAAGTTGCTTTGTTGTCCGGAATAAGTGTATTTGCTGTCCGGAATAAGTGTATTTGCAGTCCGGAATAAGTGTAGTCTTCCAGAATAACAATAAAGTGTGTCCAGAAACGGAACAGAAAGTTTGTACGGAATAAGTGTATTTGCTGTCCGGAATAAGTGCATTTGTTGTTCGGACTAAGTGTATTTGTTGTCTGGTTTAAGAATAAAGTGTGTCCAGAAACGGAACATAAAGTTTGTCCGGAATAAGTTGATTCGTTGTCCGGAATAAGTGTATTTGCTGTCCGGAATAAGTGTATTTGCAGTCCGGAATAAGTGTAGTCGTCCAGAATAACAATAAAGTGTATCCAGAAACGGAACAGAAAGCTTGTACGGAATAAGTGTATTTGCTGTCCGGAATAAGTGTATTTGTTGTCCGGACTAAGTGTATTTGTTGTCCGGTTTAAGAATAAAGTGTGTCCAGAAACGGAACATAAAGTTTGTCCGGAATAAGTTGATTTGTTGTCCGGAATAAATGTATTTGCTGTCCGGAATAAGTGTATTTGCAGTCCGGAATAAGTGTAGTCGTCCAGAATAACAATAAAGTGTGTCCAGAAACGGAACAGAAAGTTTGTACGGAATAAGTGTATTTGCTGTCCGGAATAAGTGTATTTGTTGTCCGGACTAAGTGTATTTGTTGTCCGGTTTAAGAATAAAGTGTCCAGAAACGGAACATAAAGTTTGTCCGGAATAAGTGTATTTGTTGTCCAGAATAAGTGTATTTGCTGTCCGGAATAAGTGTATTTGCAGTCCGGAATAAGTGTAGTCGTCCAGAATAACAATAAAGTGTGTCCAGAAACGGAACAGAAAGTTTGTACGGAATAAGTGTATTTGCTGTCCGGAATAAGTGTATTTGTTGTCCGGACTAAGTGTATTGGTTGTCCGGTTTAACAAAAAAGTGTGTCCAGAAACGGAACATAAAGTTTGTCCGGAATAAGTTGATTTGTTGTCCGGAATAAGTGTATTTGCTGTCCGGAATAAGTGTATTTGCAGTCCGGAATAAGTGTAGTCGTCCAGAATAACAATAAAGTGTGTCCAGAAGCGGAACAGAAAGTTTGTACGGAATAAGTGTATTTGCTGTCCGGAATAAGTGTATTTGTTGTCCGGACTAAGTGTATTTGTTGTCCGGTTTAAGAATAAAGTGTGTCCAGAAACGGAACATAAAGTTTGTCCGGAATAAGTTGATTTGTTGTCCGGAATAAGTGTATTTGCTGTCCGGAATAAGTGTATTTGCAGTCCGGAATAAGTGTAGTCGTCCAGAATAACAATAAAGTGTGTACAGAAACGGAACAGAAAGTTTGTACGGAATAAGTGTATTTGCTGTCCGGAATAAGTGTATTTGTTGTCCCGACTAAGTGTATTTGTTGTCCGGTTTAAGAATAAAGTGTGTCCAGAAACGGAACATAAATTTTGTCCGGAATAAGTTGATTTGTTGTCCGGAATAAGTGTATTTGCTGTCCGGAATAAGTGTATTTGCAGTCCGGAATAAGTGTAGTCGTCCAGAATAACAATAAAGTGTGTCCAGAAACGGAACAGAAAGTTTGTACGGAATAAGTGTATTTGCTGTCCGGAATAAGTGTATTTGTTGTCCGGACTAAGTGTATTTGTTGTCCGGTTTAAGAATAAAGTGTGTCCAGAAACGGAACATAAAGTTTGTCCGGAATAAGTTGATTTGTTGTCCGGAATAAGTGTATTTGTTGTCCGGAATAAGTGTATTTGCAGTCCGGAATAAGTGTAGTCGTCCAGAATAACAATAAAGTGTGTCCAGAAACGGAACAGAAAGTTTGTACGGAATAAGTGTATTTGCTGTCCTGAATAAGTGTATTTGTTGTCCGGACTAAGTGTATTTGTTGTCCGGTTTAAGAATAAAGTGTGTCCAGAAACGGAACATAAAGTTTGTCCGGAATAAGTTGATTTGTTGTCCGGAATAAGTGTATTTGTTGTCCGGAATAAGTGTATTTGCAGTCCGGAATAAGTGTAGTTGTCCAGAATAAGAAGAAAGTGTGTCCAGAAACGGAACAGAAAGCTTGTCCGGAATAAGTGTATTTGCAATCCGGAATAAGTGTATTTGTTGTCCGGAATAAGTGTATTTGTTGTCCGGCTTAAGAATAAAATGTGTCCAGAAACAGAACATAAAGTTTGTCCGGAATAAGTTGATTTGTTGTCCGGAATAAGTGTATTTGCAGTCCAGAATAAGTGTAGTTGTCCAGAACAAGAAGAAAGTGTGTCCAGAAACGGAACAGAAAGTTTATCCGGAATAAGTGTATTTGCTGTCCGGAATAAGTGTATTTGCTGTCCGGAATAAGTATATTTGTTGTCCGGTTTAAGAATAAAGTTTGTCCAGAAACGGAACATAAAGTTTTTCCGGAATAAGTGTATTTGCTGTCCGGAATAAGTGTATTTGTTGTCCGGAATAAGTGTATTTGTTGTCCGGTTTAAGAATAAAGTGTGTCCAGAAACGGAACATAAAGTTTTTCCGGAATAAGTGTATTTGCTGTCCGGAATAAGTGTATTTGCTGTCCGGAATAAGTGTATTTGCAGTCCGGAATAAGTGTAGTCGTCCAGAATAACAATAAAGTGTGTCCAGAAACGGAACAGAAAGTTTGTACGGAATAAGTGTATTTGCTGTCCGGAATAAGTGTATTTGTTGTCCGGACTAAGTGTATTTGTTGTCCAGTTTAAGAATAAAGTGTGTCCAGAAACGGAACATAAAGTTTGTCCGGAATAAGTTGATTTGTTGTCCGGAATAAGTGTATTTGCTGTCCGGAATAAGTGTATTTGCAGTCCGGAATAAGTGTAGTCGTCCAGAATAACAATAAAGTGTGTCCAGAAACGGAACAGAAAGTTTGTACGGAATAAGTGTATTTGCTGTCCGGAATAAGTGTATTTGTTGTCCGGTTTAAGAATAAAGTGTGTCCAGAAACGGAACATAAAGTTTGTCCGGAATAAGTTGATTTGTTGTCCGGAATAAGTGTATTTGCTGTCCGGAATAAGTGTATTTGCCGTCCGGAATAAGTGTAGTCGTCCAGAATAACAATAAAGTGTGTCCAGAAACGGAACAGAAAGTTTGTACAGAATAAGTGTATTTGCTGTCCGGAATAAGTGTATTTGTTGTCCGGACTAAGTGTATTTGTTGTCCGGTTTAAGAATAAAGTGTGTCCAGAAACGGAACATAAAGTTTGTCCGGAATAAGTTGATTTGTTGTCCGGAATAAGTGTATTTGCTGTCCGGAATAAGTGTATTTGCAGTCCGGAATAAGTGTAGTCGTCCAGAATAACAATAAAGTGTATCCAGAAACGGAACAGAAAGTTTGTACGGAATAAGTGTATTTGCTGTCCGGAATAAGTGTATTTGTTGTCCGGACTAAGTGTATTTGTTGTCCGGTTTAAGAATAAAGTGTGTCCAGAAACGGAACATAAAGTTTGTCCGGAATAAGTTGATTTGTTGTCCGGAATAGGTGTATTTGTTGTCCGGAATAAGTGTATTTGCAGTCCGGAATAAGTGTAGTCGTCCAGAATAACAATAAAGTGTGTCCAGAAACGGAACAGAAAGTTTGTACGGAATAAGTGTATTTGCTGTCCGGAATAAGTGTATTTGTTGTCCGGACTAAGTGTATTTGTTGTCCGGTTTAAGAATAAAGTGTGTCCAGAAACGGAACATAAAGTTTGTCCGGAATAAGTTGATTTGTTGTCCGGAATAAGTGTATTTGCTGTCCGGAATAAGTGTATTTGCAGTCCGGAATAAGTGTAGTCGTCCAGAATAACAATAAAGTGTGCCCAGAAATGGAACAGAAAGTTTGTACGGAATAAGTGTATTTGCTGTCCGGAATAAGTGTATTTGTTGTCCGGACTAAGTGTATTTGTTGTCCGGTTTAAGAATAAAGTGTGTCCAGAAACGGAACATAAAGTTTGTCCGGAATAAGTTGATTTGTTGTCCGGAATAAGTGTATTTGTTGTCCGGAATAAGTTTATTTGCAGTCCGGAATAAGTGTAGTCGTCCAGAATAACAATAAAGTGTATCCAGAAACGGAACAGAAAGTTTGTACGGAATAAGTGTATTTGCTGTCCGGAATAATTGTATTTGTTGTCCGGACTATGTGTATTTGTTGTCCGGTTTAAGAATAAAGTGTGTGCAGAAACGGAACATAAAGTTTGTCCGGAATAAGTTGATTTGTTGTCCGGAATAAGTGTATTTGCTGTCCGGAATAAGTGTATTTGCAGTCTGGAATAAGTGTAGTCGTCCAGAATAACAATAAAGTGTGTCCATAAACGGAATAGAAAGTTTGTACGGAATAAGTGTATTTGCTGTCCGGAATAAGTGTATTTGTTGTCCGGACTAAGTGTATTTGTTGTCCGGTTTAAGAATAAAGTGTGTCCAGAAACGGAACATAAAGTTTGTCCGGAATAAGTTGATTTGTTGTCCGGAATAAGTGTATTTGCTGTCCGGAATAAGTGTATTTGTAGTCCGGAATAAGTGTAGTTGTCCAGAATAACAATAAAGTGTGTCCAGAAACGGAACAGAAAGTTTGTACGGAATAAGTGTATTTGCTGTCCGGAATAAGTGTATTTGTTGTCCGGACTAAGTGTATTTGTTGTCCGGTTTAACAATAAAGTGTGTCCAGAAACGGAACATAAAGTTTGTCCGGAATAAGTTGATTTGTTGTCCGGAATAAGTGTATTTGCTGTCCGGAATAAGTGTATTTGCAGTCCGGAATAAGTGTAGTCGTCCAGAATAACAATAAAGTGTGTCCAGAAACGGAACAGAAAGTTTGTACGGAATAAGTGTATTTGCTGTCCTGAATAAGTGTATTTGTTGTCCGGACTAAGTGTATTTGTTGTCCGGTTTAAGAATAAAGTGTGTCCAGAAACGGAACATAAAGTTTGTCCGGAATAAGTTGATTTGTTGTCCGGAATAAGTGTATTTGTTGTCCGGAATAAGTGTATTTGCAGTCCGGAATAAGTGTAGTTGTCCAGAATAAGAAGAAAGTGTGTCCAGAAACGGAACAGAAAGCTTGTCCGGAATAAGTGTATTTGCAATCCGGAATAAGTGTATTTGTTGTCCGGAATAAGTGTATTTGTTGTCCGGCTTAAGAATAAAGTGTGTCCAGAAACAGAACATAAAGTTTGTCCGGAATAAGTTGATTTGTTGTCCGGAATAAGTGTATTTGCAGTCCGGAATAAGTGTAGTTGTCCAGAACAAGAAGAAAGTGTGTCCAGAAACGGAACAGAAAGTTTATCCGGAATAAGTGTATTTGCTGTCCGGAATAAGTGTATTTGCTGTCCGGAATAAGTATATTTGTTGTCCGGTTTAAGAATAAAGTTTGTCCAGAAACGGAACATAAAGTTTTTCCGGAATAAGTGTATTTGTTGTCCGGAATAAGTGTATTTGTTGTCCGGAATAAGTGTATTTGTTGTCCGGTTTAAGAATAAAGTGTGTCCAGAAACGGAACATAAAGTTTTTCCGGAATAAGTGTATTTGCTGTCCGGAATAAGTGTATTTGCTGTCCGGAATAAGTGTATTTGCAGTCCGGAATAAGTGTAGTCGTCCAGAATAACAATAAAGTGTGTCCAGAAACGGAACAGAAAGTTTGTACGGAATAAGTGTATTTGCTGTCCGGAATAAGTGTATTTGTTGTCCGGACTAAGTGTATTTGTTGTCCAGTTTAAGAATAAAGTGTGTCCAGAAACGGAACATAAAGTTTGTCCGGAATAAGTTGATTTGTTGTCCGGAATAAGTGTATTTGCTGTCCGGAATAAGTGTATTTGCAGTCCGGAATAAGTGTAGTCGTCCAGAATAACAATAAAGTGTGTCCAGAAACGGAACAGAAAGTTTGTACGGAATAAGTGTATTTGCTGTCCGGAATAAGTGTATTTGTTGTCCGGTTTAAGAATAAAGTGTGTCCAGAAACGGAACATAAAGTTTGTCCGGAATAAGTTGATTTGTTGTCCGGAATAAGTGTATTTGCTGTCCGGAATAAGTGTATTTGCCGTCCGGAATAAGTGTAGTCGTCCAGAATAACAATAAAGTGTGTCCAGAAACGGAACAGAAAGTTTGTACAGAATAAGTGTATTTGCTGTCCGGAATAAGTGTATTTGTTGTCCGGACTAAGTGTATTTGTTGTCCGGTTTAAGAATAAAGTGTGTCCAGAAACGGAACATAAAGTTTGTCCGGAATAAGTTGATTTGTTGTCCGGAATAAGTGTATTTGCTGTCCGGAATAAGTGTATTTGCAGTCCGGAATAAGTGTAGTCGTCCAGAATAACAATAAAGTGTATCCAGAAACGGAACAGAAAGTTTGTACGGAATAAGTGTATTTGCTGTCCGGAATAAGTGTATTTGTTGTCCGGACTAAGTGTATTTGTTGTCCGGTTTAAGAATAAAGTGTGTCCAGAAACGGAACATAAAGTTTGTCCGGAATAAGTTGATTTGTTGTCCGGAATAGGTGTATTTGTTGTCCGGAATAAGTGTATTTGCAGTCCGGAATAAGTGTAGTCGTCCAGAATAACAATAAAGTGTGTCCAGAAACGGAACAGAAAGTTTGTACGGAATAAGTGTATTTGCTGTCCGGAATAAGTGTATTTGTTGTCCGGACTAAGTGTATTTGTTGTCCGGTTTAAGAATAAAGTGTGTCCAGAAACGGAACATAAAGTTTGTGCGGAATAAGTTGATTTGTTGTCCGGAATAAGTGTATTTGCTGTCCGGAATAAGGGTATTTGCAGTCCGGAATAAGTGTAGTCGTCCAGAATAACAATAAAGTGTGTACAGAAACGGAACAGAAAGTTTGTACGGAATAAGTGTATTTGCTGTCCGGAATAAGTGTATTTGTTGTCCGGACTAAGTGTATTTGTTGTCCGGTTTAAGAATAAAGTGTGTCCAGAAACGGAACATAAAGTTTGACCGGAATAAGTTGATTTGTTGTCCGGAATAAGTGTATTTACTGTCCGGAATAAGTGTATTTGCAGTCTGGAATAAGTGTAGTCGTCCAGAATAACAATAAAGTGTGTCCAGAAACGGAACAGAAAGTTTGTACGGAATAAGTGTATTTGCTGTCCGGAATAAGTGTATTTGTTGTCCGGACTAAGTGTATTTGTTGTCCGGTTTAACAATAAAGTGTGTCCAGAAACGGAACATAAAGTTTGTCCGGAATAAGTTGATTTGTTGTCCGGAATAAGTGTATTTGCTGTCCGGAATAAGTGTATTTGCAGTCCGGAATAAGTGTAGTCGTCCAGAATAACAATAAAGTGTGTCCAGAAACGGAACAGAAAGTTTGTACGGAATAAGTGTATTTGCTGTCCGGAATAAGTGTATTTGTTGTCCGGACTAAGTGTATTTGTTGTCCGGTTTAAGAATAAAGTGTGTCCAGAAACGGAACATAAAGTTTGTCCGGAATAAGTTGATTTGTGGTCCGGAATAAGTGTATTTGTTGTCCGGAATAAGTGTATTTGCAGTCCGGAATAAGTGTAGTCGTCCAGAATAACAATAAAGTGTGTACAGAAACGGAACAGAATGTTTGTACGGAATAAGTGTATTTGCTGTCCGGAATAAGTGTATTTGTTATCCGGACTAAGTGTATTTGTTGTCCGGTTTAAGAATAAAGTGTGTCCAGAAACGGAACATAAAGTTTTTCCGGAATAAGTTGATTTGTTGTCCGGAATAAGTGTATTTGCTGTCTGGAATAAGTGTATTTGCAGTCCGGAATAAGTGTAGTCGTCCAGAATAACAATAAAGTGTGTCCAGAAACGGAACAGAAAGTTTGTACGGAATAAGTGTATTTGCTGTCCGGAATAAGTGTATTTGTTGTCCGGACTAAGTGTATTTGTTGTCCGGTTTAAGAATAAAGTGTGTCCAGAAACGGAACATAAAGTTTGTCCGGAATAAGTTGATTTGTTGTCCGGAATAAGTGTATTTGCTGTCCGGAATAAGTGTATTTGCAGTCCAGAATAAGTGTAGTCGTCCAGAATAACAATAAAGTGTGTCCAGAAACGGAACAGAAAGTTTGTACGGAATAAGTGTATTTGCTGTCCGGAATAAGTGTATTTGTTGTCCAGACTAAGTGTATTTGTTGTCCGGTTTAAGAATAAAGTGTGTCCAGAAACGGAACATAAAGTTTGTCCGGAATAAGTTGATTTGTTGTCCGGAATAAGTGTATTTGTTGTCCGGAATAAGGGTATTTGCAGTCCGGAATAAGTGTAGTCGTCCAGAATAACAATAAAGTGTGTACAGAAACGGAACAGAAAGTTTGTACGGAATAAGTGTATTTGCTGTCCGGAATAAGTGTATTTGTTGTCCGGACTAAGTGTATTTGTTGTCCGGTTTAAGAATAAAGTGTGTCCAGAAACGGAACATAAAGTTTAACCGGAATAAGTTGATTTGTTGTCCGGAATAAGTGTATTTGCTGTCCGGAATAAGTGTATTTGCAGTCCGGAATAAGTGTAGTCGTCCAGAATAACAATAAAGTGTGTCCAGAAACGGAACAGAAAGTTTGTACGGAATAAGTGTATTTGCTTTCCGGAATAAGTGTATTTGTTGTCCGGACTAAGTGTATTTGTTGTCCGGTTTAACAATAAAGTGTGTCCAGAAACGGAACATAAAGTTTGTCCGGAATAAGTTGATTTGTTGTCCGGAATAAGTGTATTTGCTGTCCGGAATAAGTGTATTTGCAGTCCGGAATAAGTGTAGTCGTCCAGAATAACAATAAAGTGTGTCCAGAAACGGTACAGAAAGTTTGTACGGAATAAGTGTATTTGCTGTCCGGAATAAGTGTATTTGTTGTCCGGACTAAGTGTATTTGTTGTCCGGTTTAACAATAAAGTGTGTCCAGAAACGGAACATAAAGTTTGTCCGGAATAAGTTGATTTGTTGTCCGGAATAAGTGTATTTGCTGTCCGGAATAAGTGTATTTGCAGTCCGGAATAAGTGTAGTCGTCCAGAATAACAATAAAGTGTGTCCAGAAACGGAACAGAAAGTTTGTACGGAATAAGTGTATTTGCTGTCCGGAATAAGTGTATTTGTTGTCCAGACTAAGTGTATTTGTTGTCCGGTTTAAGAATAAAGTGTGTCCAGAAACGGAACATAAAGTTTGTCCGGAATAAGTTGATTTGTTGTCCGGAATAAGTGTATTTGTTGTCCGGAATAAGGGTATTTGCAGTCCGGAATAAGTGTAGTCGTCCAGAATAACAATAAAGTGTGTACAGAAACGGAACAGAAAGTTTGTACGGAATAAGTGTATTTGCTGTCCGGAATAAGTGTATTTGTTGTCCGGACTAAGTGTATTTGTTGTCCGGTTTAAGAATAAAGTGTGTCCAGAAACGGAACATAAAGTTTGTCCGGAATAAGTTGATTTGTTGTCCGGAATAAGTGTATTTGCTGTCCGGAATAAGTGTATTTGCCGTCCGGAATAAGTGTAGTCGTCCAGAATAACAATAAAGTGTGTCCAGAAACGGAACAGAAAGTTTGTACAGAATAAGTGTATTTGCTGTCCGGAATAAGTGTATTTGTTGTCCGGACTAAGTGTATTTGTTGTCCGGTTTAAGAATAAAGTGTGTCCAGAAACGGAACATAAAGTTTGTCCGGAATAAGTTGATTTGTTGTCCGGAATAAGTGTATTTGCTGTCCGGAATAAGTGTATTTGCAGTCCGGAATAAGTGTAGTCGTCCAGAATAACAATAAAGTGTATCCAGAAACGGAACAGAAAGTTTGTACGGAATAAGTGTATTTGCTGTCCGGAATAAGTGTATTTGTTGTCCGGACTAAGTGTATTTGTTGTCCGGTTTAAGAATAAAGTGTGTCCAGAAACGGAACATAAAGTTTGTCCGGAATAAGTTGATTTGTTGTCCGGAATAGGTGTATTTGTTGTCCGGAATAAGTGTATTTGCAGTCCGGAATAAGTGTAGTCGTCCAGAATAACAATAAAGTGTGTCCAGAAACGGAACAGAAAGTTTGTACGGAATAAGTGTATTTGCTGTCCGGAATAAGTGTATTTGTTGTCCGGACTAAGTGTATTTGTTGTCCGGTTTAAGAATAAAGTGTGTCCAGAAACGGAACATAAAGTTTGTGCGGAATAAGTTGATTTGTTGTCCGGAATAAGTGTATTTGCTGTCCGGAATAAGGGTATTTGCAGTCCGGAATAAGTGTAGTCGTCCAGAATAACAATAAAGTGTGTACAGAAACGGAACAGAAAGTTTGTACGGAATAAGTGTATTTGCTGTCCGGAATAAGTGTATTTGTTGTCCGGACTAAGTGTATTTGTTGTCCGGTTTAAGAATAAAGTGTGTCCAGAAACGGAACATAAAGTTTGACCGGAATAAGTTGATTTGTTGTCCGGAATAAGTGTATTTACTGTCCGGAATAAGTGTATTTGCAGTCTGGAATAAGTGTAGTCGTCCAGAATAACAATAAAGTGTGTCCAGAAACGGAACAGAAAGTTTGTACGGAATAAGTGTATTTGCTGTCCGGAATAAGTGTATTTGTTGTCCGGACTAAGTGTATTTGTTGTCCGGTTTAACAATAAAGTGTGTCCAGAAACGGAACATAAAGTTTGTCCGGAATAAGTTGATTTGTTGTCCGGAATAAGTGTATTTGCTGTCCGGAATAAGTGTATTTGCAGTCCGGAATAAGTGTAGTCGTCCAGAATAACAATAAAGTGTGTCCAGAAACGGAACAGAAAGTTTGTACGGAATAAGTGTATTTGCTGTCCGGAATAAGTGTATTTGTTGTCCGGACTAAGTGTATTTGTTGTCCGGTTTAAGAATAAAGTGTGTCCAGAAACGGAACATAAAGTTTGTCCGGAATAAGTTGATTTGTGGTCCGGAATAAGTGTATTTGTTGTCCGGAATAAGTGTATTTGCAGTCCGGAATAAGTGTAGTCGTCCAGAATAACAATAAAGTGTGTACAGAAACGGAACAGAATGTTTGTACGGAATAAGTGTATTTGCTGTCCGGAATAAGTGTATTTGTTATCCGGACTAAGTGTATTTGTTGTCCGGTTTAAGAATAAAGTGTGTCCAGAAACGGAACATAAAGTTTGTCCGGAATAAGTTGATTTGTTGTCCGGAATAAGTGTATTTGCTGTCTGGAATAAGTGTATTTGCAGTCCGGAATAAGTGTAGTCGTCCAGAATAACAATAAAGTGTGTCCAGAAACGGAACAGAAAGTTTGTACGGAATAAGTGTATTTGCTGTCCGGAATAAGTGTATTTGTTGTCCGGACTAAGTGTATTTGTTGTCCGGTTTAAGAATAAAGTGTGTCCAGAAACGGAACATAAAGTTTGTCCGGAATAAGTTGATTTGTTGTCCGGAATAAGTGTATTTGCTGTCCGGAATAAGTGTATTTGCAGTCCAGAATAAGTGTAGTCGTCCAGAATAACAATAAAGTGTGTCCAGAAACGGAACAGAAAGTTTGTACGGAATAAGTGTATTTGCTGTCCGGAATAAGTGTATTTGTTGTCCAGACTAAGTGTATTTGTTGTCCGGTTTAAGAATAAAGTGTGTCCAGAAACGGAACATAAAGTTTGTCCGGAATAAGTTGATTTGTTGTCCGGAATAAGTGTATTTGTTGTCCGGAATAAGGGTATTTGCAGTCCGGAATAAGTGTAGTCGTCCAGAATAACAATAAAGTGTGTACAGAAACGGAACAGAAAGTTTGTACGGAATAAGTGTATTTGCTGTCCGGAATAAGTGTATTTGTTGTCCGGACTAAGTGTATTTGTTGTCCGGTTTAAGAATAAAGTGTGTCCAGAAACGGAACATAAAGTTTAACCGGAATAAGTTGATTTGTTGTCCGGAATAAGTGTATTTGCTGTCCGGAATAAGTGTATTTGCAGTCCGGAATAAGTGTAGTCGTCCAGAATAACAATAAAGTGTGTCCAGAAACGGAACAGAAAGTTTGTACGGAATAAGTGTATTTGCTTTCCGGAATAAGTGTATTTGTTGTCCGGACTAAGTGTATTTGTTGTCCGGTTTAACAATAAAGTGTGTCCAGAAACGGAACATAAAGTTTGTCCGGAATAAGTTGATTTGTTGTCCGGAATAAGTGTATTTGCTGTCCGGAATAAGTGTATTTGCAGTCCGGAATAAGTGTAGTCGTCCAGAATAACAATAAAGTGTGTCCAGAAACGGTACAGAAAGTTTGTACGGAATAAGTGTATTTGCTGTCCGGAATAAGTGTATTTGTTGTCCGGACTAAGTGTATTTGTTGTCCGGTTTAACAATAAAGTGTGTCCAGAAACGGAACATAAAGTTTGTCCGGAATAAGTTGATTTGTTGTCCGGAATAAGTGTATTTGCTGTCCGGAATAAGTGTATTTGCAGTCCGGAATAAGTGTAGTCGTCCAGAATAACAATAAAGTGTGTCCAGAAACGGAACAGAAAGTTTGTACGGAATAAGTGTATTTGCTGTCCGGAATAAGTGTATTTGTTGTCCAGACTAAGTGTATTTGTTGTCCGGTTTAAGAATAAAGTGTGTCCAGAAACGGAACATAAAGTTTGTCCGGAATAAGTTGATTTGTTGTCCGGAATAAGTGTATTTGTTGTCCGGAATAAGGGTATTTGCAGTCCGGAATAAGTGTAGTCGTCCAGAATAACAATAAAGTGTGTACAGAAACGGAACAGAAAGTTTGTACGGAATAAGTGTATTTGCTGTCCGGAATAAGTGTATTTGTTGTCCGGACTAAGTGTATTTGTTGTCCGGTTTAAGAATAAAGTGTGTCCAGAAACGGAACAAAAAGTTTGACCGGAATAAGTTGATTTGTTGTCCGGAATAAGTGTATTTGCTGTCCGGAATAAGTGTATTTGCAGTCCGGAATAAGTGTAGTCGTCCAGAATAACAATAAAGTGTGTCCAGAAACGGAACAGAAATTTTGTACGGAATAAGTGTATTTGCTGTCCGGAATAAGTGTTTTTGTTGTCCGGACTAAGTGTATTTGTTGTCCGGTTTAAGAATAAAGTGTGTCCCGAAACGGAACATAAAGTTTGTCCGGAATAAGTTGATTTGTTGTCCGGAATAAGTGTATTTGCTGTCCGGAATAAGTGTATTTGCAGTCCGGAATAAGTGTAGTCGTCCAGAATAACAATAAAGTGTGTCCAGAAACGGAACAGAGAGTTTGTACGGAATAAGTGTATTTGCTGTCCGGAATAAGTGTATTTGTTGTCCGGACTAAGTGTATTTGTTGTCCGGTTTAACAATAAAGTGTGTCCAGAAACGGAACATAAAGTTTGTCCGGAATAAGTGTATTTGTTGTCCGGAATAAGTGTATTTGTTGTCCGGAATAAGTGTATTTGCAGTCCGGAATAAGTGTAGTCGTCCAGAATAACAATAAAGTGTGTACAGAAACGGAACAGAAAGTTTGTACGGAATAAGTGTATTTGCTCTCCGGAATAAGTGTATTTGTTGTCCGGACTAAGTGTATTTCTTGTCCGGTTTAAGAATAAAGTGTGTCCAGAAACGGAACATAAAGTTTGTCCGGAATAAGTTGATTTGTTGTCCGGAATAAGTGTATTTGCTGTCTGGAATAAGTGTATTTGCAGTCCGGAATAAGTGTAGTCGTCCAGAATAACAATAAAGTGTGTCCAGAAACGGAACAGAAAGTGTGTACGGAATAAGTGTATTTGCTGTCCGGAATAAGTGTATTTGTTGTCCGGACTAAGTGTATTTGTTGTCCGGTTTAAGAATAAAGTGTGTCCAGAAACGGAACATAATGTTTGTCCGGAATAAGTTGATTTGTTGTCCGGAATAAGTGTATTTGCTGTCCGGAATAAGTGTATTTGCAGTCCGGAATAAGTGTAGTCGTCCAGAATAACAATAAAGTGTGTCCAGAAACGGAACAGAAAGTTTGTACGGAATAAGTGTATTTGTTGTCCGGAATAAGTGTATTTGTTGTCCGGACTAAGTGTATTTGTTGTCCGGTTTAAGAATAAAGTGTGTCCAGAAACGGAACATAAAGTTTGTCCGGAATAAGTTGATTTGTTGTCCGGAATAAGTGTATTTGTTGTCCGGAATAAGTGTATTTGCAGTCCGGAATAAGTGTAGTTGTCCAGAATACGAAGAAAGTGTGTCCAGAAACGGAACAGAAAGCTTGTCCGGAATAAGTGTATTTGCAATCCGGAATAAGTGTATTTGTTGTCCGGAATAAGTGTATTTGTTGTCCGGTTTAAGAATAAAGTGTGTCCAGAAACAGAACATAAAGTTTGTCCGGAATAAGTTGATTTGTTGTCCGGAATAAGTGTATTTGCAGTCCGGAATAAGTGTAGTTGTCCAGAACAAGAAGAAAGTGTGTCCAGAAACGGAACAGAAAGTTTGTCCGGAATAAGTGTATTTGCTGTCCGGAATAAGTGTATTTGCTGTCCGGAATAAGTGTATTTGTTGTCCGGTTTAAGAATAAAGTTTGTCCAGAAACGGAACATAAAGTTTTTCCGGAATAAGTGTATTTGCTGTCCGGAATAAGTGTATTTGTTTTCCGGAATAAGTGTATTTGTTGTCCGGTTTAAGAATAAAATGTGTCCAGAAACGGAACATAACGTTTTTCCGGAATAAGTGTATTTGTTGTCCGGAATAAGTGTATTTGCTGTCCGGAATAAGTGTATTTGCAGTCCGGAATAAGTGTAGTCGTCCAGAATAACAATAAAGTGTGTCCAGAAACGGAACAGAAAGTTTGTACGGAATAAGTGTATTTGCTGTCCGGAATAAGTGTATTTGTTGTCCGGACTAAGTGTATTTGTTGTCCGGTTTAAGAATAAAGTGTGTCCAGAAACGGAACATAAAGTTTGTCCGGAATAAGTTGATTTGTTGTCCGGAATAAGCGTATTTGCTGTCCGGAATAAGTGTATTTGCAGTCCGGAATAAGTGTAGTCGTCCAGAATAACAATAAAGTGTGTCCAGAAACGGAACAGAAAGTTTATACGGAATAAGTGTATTTGTTGTCCGGAATAAGTGTATTTGTTGTCCGGACTAAGTGTATTTGTTGTCCGGTTTAAGAATAAAGTGTGTCCAGAAACGGAACATAAAGTTTGTCCGGAATAAGTTGATTTGTTGTCCGGAATAAGTGTATTTGCTGTCCGGAATAAGTGTATTTGCAGTCCGGAATAAGTGTAGTCGTCCAGAATAACAATAAAGTGTGTCCAGAAACGGAACAGAAAGTTTGTACGGAATAAGTGTATTTGCTGTCCGGAATAAGTGTATTTGTTGTCCGGACTAAGTGTATTTGTTGTCCGGTTTAAGAATAAAGTGTGTCCAGAAATGGAACATAAAGTTTGTCCGGAATAAGTTGATTTGTTGTCCGGAATAAGTGTATTTGCTGTCCGGAATAAGTGTATTTGCAGTCCGGAATAAGTGTAGTCGTCCAGAATAACAATAAAGTGTATCCAGAAACGGAACAGAAAGTTTGTACGGAATAAGTGTATTTGTTGTCCGGAATAAGTGTATTTGTTGTCCGGACTAAGTGTATTTGTTGTCCGGTTTAAGAATAAAGTGTGTCCAGAAACGGAACATAAAGTTTGTCCGGAATAAGTTGATTTGTTGTCCGGAATAAGTGTATTTGCTGTCCGGAATAAGTGTATTTGCAGTCCGGAATAAGTGTAGTTGTCCAGAATAAGAAGAAAGTGTGTCCAGAAACGGAACAGAAAGCTTGTCCGGAATAAGTGTATTTGCAATCCGGAATAAGTGTATTTGTTGTCCGGAATAAGTGTATTTGTTGTCCGGTTTAAGAATAAAGTGTGTCCAGAAACAGAACATAAAGTTTGTCCAGAATAAGTTGATTTGTTTTCCGGAATAAGTGTATTTGCAGTCCGGAATAAGTGTAGTTGTCCAGAACAAGAAGAAAGTGTGTCCAGAAACGGAACAGAAAGTTTGTCCGGAATAAGTGTATTTGTTGTCCGGAATAAGTGTATTTGCTGTCCGGAATAAGTGTATTTGTTGTCCGGTTTAAGAATAAAGTTTGTCCAGAAACGGAACATAAAGTTTTTCCAGAATAAGTGTATTTGCTGTCCGGAATAAGTGTATTTGTTGTCCGGAATAAGTGTATTTGTTGTCCGGTTTAAGAATAAAATGTGTCTAGAAACGGAACATAAAGTTTGTCCGGAATAAGTGGATTTGCTGTCCGGAATAAGTGTATTTGCTGTTCGGAATCGGAATAAGTGTATTTACAGTCTGGAATAAGTGCATTTGCAATCCGGAATAATATATGGCTTCATTATTGTCGGAATAAACGAATCAATATATGGAATGCAACTTGCATTAGGATCCTTGTACTTTTTCTTGTTCTTCAGCAACTTTTTCTTGTTCTTTATCCAACTTGCATTAGGATCGTTGTACTCTGGGGAAACAACAAAGGCTCGGAGTCTGTCTTTCTCAGAAACAACCTTTGCAAAGTCAGAAAGACGGTGACAAATCTCGTGACAACAGGGCGTAGCAGGTTCCCTTCAATGACAATTCGCATCCTCTTCAACAACATGACAAAGCTGCTGAAATGTTTGATGATCTTACGAGCTAAAACAATAGTCTTCAAAAACAGTTTGCCAATATCCTCCAAGATGAGATCGATGCAATGCGCTGCATAGGGAGTCCAAAACAATCTCCTTCTTTTTTGCTGCAACATCCTACCGGCAAGTACGTACGCGACGACGTTGTCGGTGACCACCTGAACAACGTGTTCTTCGCCAATCTCGCCAACTACCTTGTCCATCAGCTTGTACAGGTAGTCTGCGGTGTGAGAGTGACCAGAAGCATCTACAGACCTCATGAACATGGTACCTGTCGGACAATTTACTAGAAAATTGATTATATTCCTACCGGACCTATCAGTCCAGCCATCTGTCATCAATGTGCACTCGTATGTTGCCCAATCTTGTCTGTACGACTATAGTATACCTCTAGTGTAGTCAATTTCCTGTTTAAGGCACGAGTCACTAACTTCATGATACGTCATGGGTTTAAGTCTGAGTCCGTAAGTACAAGTAGCGGATATTGCTTCCTTCCACTCAGGCGTCCTTACAATGTTGAATTATATACCACATCTATAGAAAAGCCTAGACCATTTTTGATTAATTGTTTTCCTATCTTCTTTTCTAAAGGTTCTTTCGATGGTTGTTTGTTGGGGGCCGGAAACCACGTCTTTCCCACGTCCGCAAAATGGTGCCCACAAACATTGTTTTTGTCTCTTTCGACCAGGAACGGGGCGAGAACGAGAGGTTGGGGTCCAAGCAGAACCGGAACCCAACCTGATTTCCAGATCAAATTCTATGTTTTCTCGGTCTACATAATCATCAAGACATATATTTTTGTTTTGTAATGTCCTACTGTTTCTAATCATGTATGCAGTTATGTCTTGTTTAATAGAGTCAGGAACTTTATCACAAGGTCTAGCATTGCTACCGGGTGTGTGTGCAAGATGTTGTTTGTGACGGGTTATACCACCTCTAGTTTCCTTACCACATAACTCACAGACAATGCAATTTTTATCATTAGCACTAATGTAATGGGCAGTATTCCAACCAGGGTCATTTGTACGGGTAGGTCTTAGGTCATCGTAACTCTCGTGATGCATATGGAGACTAGTGCCGGGTACGTAAACCATATCTTAAAACTAGAATAATATAAAAATTTAGACTAATATGAAAATAAAATACTAATTAATTTAATTCTAAAGAGAAGTTAGAAAGAGTGCACTTGATTTTGGCGGTTGAAGAATGAAGAACCGGATCGGAGACTTCACTTTCCAACTTCAAAACTAAACACCAGACCAGAGACTTAATCGCGAAAACTTGATGATTGGGAAACTTGATGATGAGAATAGAATTATGAAGAAGAAGAGAATGAGAGATGTGTGAAAAATGAAGAGGTTTGGAGGGGTTTATATAGGATTTGGGGGTAGTGGCAAAATTGTAAATTTTGAAAGAAAAAGAAAACAACAAAAAATGAAAGAGTTGTTGGAGTGCCTCCAACGGCTCTCGCCTATTTCGTCCAACTTTGCTAGGTGAAAGGCGGTGGTCGCCCAGACGACCACCGCGACGGGCGACCGCATACGTGAACATTGGTCACTGTTGAGAATTTAAATTTATACCGCAAGTGCACGGCGTCTATGAAGACGTGGCAAGTACGGGTCGAACACAAGGAGGGAGAGATTCTGTTATTTGTGTGGTTTTCGATTAAGGGGAAGAAAGAGAGAAGAAATAAGTTGGGTTTTTGGTATTTTTGATTTAATTATCTAAAGCACGAAACAAGAACAATTAAAACTAAAAACAAGAAATAAGAAGAGAATTCCGTTTGGTGGAGGTTTAGATTTAAGGTTTAGATTAGAGAACTTAGAAACTTATAATAAATCATGTTTAGTTATGAAGCATTACAAGATAAATGATTTAACATAAACTCAAGTAATCAAAATACTAACCACGAACTTAGAATAATAACATTCATTCATCTTCTCTAACCCTAAATCCGTCACCTCCACCCTTCGGAAAGAGTTAGAAACTCATGGAGGGAGGAAGAAGAAGGGGTCCTTGAGACATTAAAAGAAAACTAAAACAAGAATTAAAAGAACAGAATTTTATTAATAAAACTAAGGTACACAAATAAGAACAACAACCAAGGACCCTATTTACATCGTTCTCGGGTCTATTTATAGTTGCTACAAGGGACTTAGGTATAGAATTGGATAGTACACGTGTCCATACACGAGTGGACGAAATTGGGACACACGGATCGACCAATGGGCGGCGGAATCGCCGCACATCATGTGTATTGTGCGGCGGATTCGCCTCCCACGTTGGTCGGATTTAATCAGGATTTTTGTCACGCGTTTATGGTATGATTTGATCTTTATTTGCGTGTCTGGATGATTTCTTTCCATTGTCTTGAGCTCCGGATTAATTCCTTCCATTGTTGGAGATTTATAGTTGATTTTTCTTTTGACTTTTCCAACAAAATAACTTGATCCTTTTCTTTTGCAATTAGGTCCTTGGCATTTTGCAATTAAGTCCTTGACCTTTTTGTGATTAGCTCCTTGAATGCTTTTATGCTTGGAATGTGAGTAAATTGCATTCAGGTCCCTGTATTCTGTAAATAAGACTAAACACATACCTTAGTAGCATTTATTGATGTAAAAGTAATCTAAATGAAAGACATATGATGCAATGTATGCAATGCATCAAATACCCCCACACCTAGATTTTGCTAGTCCCTAGCAAAGCAAAATATAAGAAAATGAAAACAGGGAAATCCTAACTCACTTTCGTAGGAATCACGGTTGCACTTAGCATGTGCAACAAGCCTTTAAACCTCTTTGTTGCCAAGGAGGAGGAGTGTTGTCTCCTGAGGGTTTTCAGCTGACACACCCACAAAGTCTTAATTCAACATTCCATTAATAGTTCTCAATATCCCTACCTCGACCTTATACATCTTACTGAGAATTCTTGCATGCTCATTATACAATTCTAACTCATTAAAAATATGACTTGGTCTTTGTTCCTCCAACATTCACACCACTAACCCTTCTAAACATGTTATTACTTAAATTATTTTGCACGCCTCCTCTGGTGGTGAAGTATCATTTGGATCAACCATGGCATGGATCATTCTTTTAGCTTTGGGCCTTGAGTATCTTAAAGTATTTTTTTTTTTTCCGTGATTCAACACATTTGCTTTTTCTTTTTGATACTTATACCCTTTTTGCATTCGTGTAGCGAGTTTGGTCGATAATCCCGAGCTGGAAGACTCAAGTTACCGGGTTTCAAGATACCCCTACGGACCAGTGACTCGAAGGCTTGGGCTTTTGTAATCATTTTGCAAAATGTGTTTTCCTCACTTTATTTTTATTTTATTTTACTTTTATTTTCCTCAAGGCTTAATTGCTATTAGAAGTCCACACTTCCCGGTATATTTTCCTCAACCTCTGCTTTTTATCAACCACTTCAAAGATTTGATTCATCCAATTTAAGTGCATACATGTCTTTCAAGGGTCATGGGTTATTTCTTTGGAACCTAGATTTATGTCATAATTCCTACAAGCAGAACTATATAATAAGGAACAAAAACTTAATGCAATTTGTACACGGGTTTTGGCAGTTCAATCTTAAGCTATGTCATAGAATATTGAATTTTTTTTTTTTTTTTAACAACATAAAACAGAACAGAAAATCAAAATCAAATAGATAGATATGTACATATATAAACACCCCCCCACACCTAAATCATGCATTGTCCTCAATGTATGCATAGATAAAATAAATGCACTTATTACCTGAGTCGGCTTGCGGTAGAGGGGTTGAGTTTGCTCAAAGTCAACCATAATCAGAACTGGATTGAATGACACCATGTTGGTGCATGTATCCAGTTGAATTGTTCCCCATGTTGACTTGAGGAAAAGATTCCACTCTTCTCACTTGAATTGGTTCGCTTATTTGCTCGAGTGATGGTGGTTGAGTAAATGAATCACTCCCTTTTTTCTTACTTCCTTTTTGCTTATGTGATGATTTATTTGATTCAGAATTCTGATAAATACGTGCTCTCATCACAACATCACTTGGGTTGCATATTAGTTCTGGCTCATTATCAATATGGAAGATATTAAATTCTGCTTTTAAGTTCCCGAAAGATAATTGCATGAGCCCATTTCGACAGTTTATTAATGCTTCCGAAGTGGCTAAAAAGGGTCTACCTAGAATTACAGGGATTTGTCGATTAGGATTTACAACAGGTTCAGTATCAAGTACGACAAAATCCACTGGTTAAATGAAGTCACCAACCTTAATCAAAACGTCCTCTACTATACCTCTCGGTTTCTTAACAGAACAATCAGCGAATTGGAGGGTTGTCCTAGAGGGTTTCAGTGGACCAAGGTTGAGTTGCTCGTAGACAGAAAATGGGAGCAAGTTAACGCTTGCACCAAGATCTAGAAGGGCTTTATTGATAAACGTATCTCCTATTGAACATGAAATTGTGGGACACCCCGGGTCCTTATATTTTATAGGAGATGTGTTGGAAAGAATTGAGCATATGTTTGCAGTTAAGAATGCCTTCTTTGGTACATTCGTTTTTCTCTTCTTAGTACACAAATCTTTTAAGAATTTAGCATAAGCAGGTATTTGTTGAATCATGTCTAAGAGTGGAATGTTTACCTTAACTTGCTTAAATACTTCCAAGATTTTCTCTATTTGTGCACTAGAGTTCTTTTTGAGTCTATTGGGAAATGGGGCTTTAGGCACATAGACTCGCTCAGGTTCAGGTTGAGCTACAGGTTCAGGTTGGGTAGGTGGATTGGGCTTTTCAATTTGGACGTCGGGTTCAATGGTCAAGTCATATGTGGGTTCTTGATGGCTAGATTGATTAGTCATTCTAGGGTTTACCACATTATTGTCAATTTGTCTTCCGGACCGTAATGATACTACAGCATTGATTTGTTGGAACGGTCCTTCCTCATTAACCATTTGAACCGGTCTAGGGTTGTTATTTCCTGAAGGTGGTTGATAAGATTGATATTGATTATTAGTTCTGGGGTTTACCTCAGGTTGACTTGGAAATTGGCCCTTTTCTCTTTCACCTATTATCTGTGCTAATTGGCTGACCTGTGTCTCTATCCTTTGGAATGATTGGTTGGTTGTTTGTATAAAGGTTGTCATTAAATTTTCTAATTTTGTCAACCTAACCTCATGATTTCCATTATTACCCCCAGATGATGTATTATTTTGGTTATATGGGGTTGGTTGTTGTCTAGGAGGTTGTCCTTGTTGGGTCCACGAAAAATTGGGATGATTACGCCAACCTGGGTTATAGGTTGATGCGTAAGGATCATTTCTAGAATTGTTATATGTGGCATTAACATGTTCCAGGTTCACACAGTCCTCCATTAAATGACCAGTCTGACCACATCTAGAGCAAGGGGTAGGGGATGCTTGTCGGGTTTGGTTTTGCAGTTCTAGACTTTCCATTCTACGCATTAGGGTAGCTAGTTTTGCCTCGGCCGCTATGTTGGAGTCTATAGCTAAGACACCTGGTCGGGGTTGACTTGCTATTCTAGATCCAATACTCGGGTTGATGGGTGTTCTAGCATTGTCCCATTGCATACTATTTTCAGCTAAATCCTCAAGAAAAGTCCAGGCATCATTTTCATTCTTGGACATAAAGTTCCCTTGGCTCACAGATTCTAGCATAACCCTAGATGTGAGTGTCAATCCCTCATAAATAATTTGGCATAATTGCCACTTCGGAATTCCGTGATGAGGGCATTGGGTCAAGACACTCTTAAATCTCTCAAGATAGGAATAGAACGGCTCGCTCTCAGACTGAACGAATGCAACAATTTCATTCCTAATCTTCATAGTCTTATGGTTGGGGAAATATTTCTTTAAGAAAACTTGAACAAATTCAGCCCAACTTCTAATAGATCTTTCGGCTAGACTATATAGCCATTTCTTAGCGTCGTCCTTAAGTGCTAGAGGCACGAATTTCAGACGCACTGCCTCTTCAGGGATATGCTGGTATTGCATAAGAGAGCAGATTTCTTCAAATTCTCTAAGGAAGAGATATGGGTCTTCCCTAGAGGTGAACTTAGGCAACATACTCATGTATTGTGCCTTAAGTTCGAAGTCGCGACCCGGTATGGTGGGCATGACGATGCACGATGGCTGAGCAGCCATCGTTGGATAGCATCGATCCCTCAGAGTTATAGGTTGCGCAACAGGCGGGTCCACTACGTTCTCACCCATTAGATCCGGGTGAGGTGGTGCAACAGGTGGATTGGGGTTAAGTTCCAGGCTGGAATCTAGATGAAGTCGTGAGAGTCGATTACTCAAGTCCCGAATCCAAATCTGAGTGCACCGGGTTGAATCAATTTTTGAATTCAAATTCGAAATTTAAATTCCAAATTTAATTTCAAAAATTAATTACAATTTTTTTTTTGAATTTTTGAATTTTAAATTTTTTTTTATTTTTTTTTTAAAGGAAACAAACAATAGAAAGGTAAGGATGAGAAGGGAAAGAAGACTCAGACGAGAAGGGAAACTTAACTCTAAAGGATAAAAATTAGGGTTGGTCAGAAATTTCCTGAACAAGCACGGTCAAAACAATCCTAGACCTAGTGTCACTTAGATCTAGACGACTCCTAACTGGTTGAGTCGAATTGATTTGCTTGATTCACCTCCCTCACCAATCAAACCAAGTTGGCCAGTTAGTGTATAGCTAGTGGGGGCGCTTCCGACAGAGTCGGTGCCAATTAGACAACCACGTCGCTTGGAAGACTTTCGTCGACACAAAAACACTTTCTAGACACCAAATTGAATTCAATTAGCTTCAGGTCATAGCAAGTCAAACCAATCTCCTCCTTAATTGAGTCCGAGTCCTTAGGGGCCAATGTCTAATTGATTTTAAATTTTAGGCTTAGGCGACACTTCAGGATTGTGGTTTGTGGGCTACGGGAGGGTGATGAAATCCCCACCGTATCTTTTCCTACGGAGTTGCCCTTAAGATAGTTTAACTTAAATCTAGCAAAGATAGTCAAACAATGGTCCTTTTAATGGGGGCAATTGCAAGGTTGTATGCAACTAAATTATATGCTTTAATGCAATCGATAAAAACCTCGATACGTACCTTGCCTCCAGCAATCTTCAACAAATATTAATTTGCAAGAATTTAGCAAGAATAATGCAAGAAAAACATTATATGATGCATGCACTAAGGTCTTTCTAATTTTGCCAATTTTAGGTCAGAGTTGAATTATTGCCAATTATGGAATTGTAACCCTAACACGTGCAATTCTACGAAAGGAAACTTTTCAACTATTCAGATTTTACGAGAAAGGCAAGAAAGGTTACCTCCGCAATGCTCAGTCGGGTTCGCCGCCCGCTCTCGAAGATTCCAGTAGCTCAATGCGACCACCCAGAGATGCCGACGACCCCAGAAATTTGAATACCAGAACCCACACTGGTGCGGCGATTCCGCCGCAAGTTACCTTGTAGATGCGGCGATTCCGCCGCCCAAGTGTCTTAGAACGCTCCCGGATTTCGCCGCACGCTCTGTTGTCTCCTGCTACACAAAATCAAATACTTAGATCGCGCACAAGGTAGACAGGATAAAATCGAAAACACAAAAACACAAAATCTGCGTCGCCTCCCCGGCAACGGCGCCAAAAACTTGTTGAGAATTTAAATTTATACCGCAAGTGCACGGCGTCTATGAAGACGTGGCAAGTACGGGTCGAACACAAGGAGGGAGAGATTCTGTTATTTGTGTGGTTTTCGATTAAGGGGAAGAAAGAGAGAAGAAATAAGTTGGGTTTTTGGTATTTTTGATTTAATTATCTAAAGCACGAAACAAGAACAATTAAAACTAAAAACAAGAAATAAGAAGAGAATTCCGTTTGGTGGAGGTTTAGATTTAAGGTTTAGATTAGAGAACTTAGAAACTTATAATAAATCATGTTTAGTTATGAAGCATTACAAGATAAATGATTTAACATAAACTCAAGTAATCAAAATACTAACCACGAACTTAGAATAATAACATTCATTCATCTTCTCTAACCCTAAATCCGTCACCTCCACCCTTCGGAAAGAGTTAGAAACTCATGGAGGGAGGAAGAAGAAGGGGTCCTTGAGACATTAAAAGAAAACTAAAACAAGAATTAAAAGAACAGAATTTTATTAATAAAACTAAGGTACACAAATAAGAACAACAACCAAGGACCCTATTTACATCGTTCTCGGGTCTATTTATAGTTGCTACAAGGGACTTAGGTATAGAATTGGATAGTACACGTGTCCATACACGAGTGGACGAAATTGGGACACACGGATCGACCAATGGGCGGCGGAATCGCCGCACATCATGTGTATTGTGCGGCGGATTCGCCTCCCACGTTGGTCGGATTTAATCAGGATTTTTGTCACGCGTTTATGGTATGATTTGATCTTTATTTGCGTGTCTGGATGATTTCTTTCCATTGTCTTGAGCTCCGGATTAATTCCTTCCATTGTTGGAGATTTATAGTTGATTTTTCTTTTGACTTTTCCAACAAAATAACTTGATCCTTTTCTTTTGCAATTAGGTCCTTGGCATTTTGCAATTAAGTCCTTGACCTTTTTGTGATTAGCTCCTTGAATGCTTTTATGCTTGGAATGTGGGTAAATTGCATTCAGGTCCCTGTATTCTGTAAATAAGACTAAACACATACCTTAGTAGCATTTATTGATGTAAAAGTAATCTAAATGAAAGACATATGATGCAATGTATGCAATGCATCAGTCACATCCCTCCACCTCAATTTTTTAAATAAAATAATTTCAAGACCCACAAAAGGTTGCAGTTCAACATATTTGTTTGTTGTTAATATGTCACATCATTCCACCTCATTTTTTAAAATAAATTATTTTGAAGATCCACAAAAGGTTGGAGTTCAACATATTTGTTTGTTGTTAATATGTCACATCGCTCCACCTCATTTTTCAAAATAAAATTTGGGAACTACTAAACGTCGTCCCAAAACTACTTAAATCGCCCCTTGAAATTACCAAATTGCCCTTAACAATATATTTAATACTCATATCGTCCCGTGTCTTTAAACAAGGTTATTGACTCAGTTTTACTAACATTCCGAGTACCAACACCATGAAAATGTCTGGCGAAACACCTAGATCAGGCGAAGTAACGGAGGTGAATTTTTTTTTTCCGACACGGGCGTCTGGCTAAGACGCCTGTACCATCGTGGAGGCGTCTGGCTAAGACGCCTCCACCATCGTTGAGGCGTCTTCACCAGACGCCTCCACGATGGTACAGGCGTCTTAGCCAGACGCCTATACCATTGTCTAGGCGTCTGGTTAAGACGCCTCGACCATGGTGGAGGCGTCTTAGCCAGACGTCTCGTTTTTTTTAATTTTTTTGTCAAATTAAAATTATACGGTGTGTTATCTCAAATTATTTGACGTTTCTTTGCAAGTTTTCGGTGGTAACCGGTCGGATTACAATGTGTTTTTTTGCAAGTGATGAAGATTCAAAAAAATTCCAGATCCAACATTTTTTAAGATACAAAATCCCCCGGCGGTAAAACATCATGACTTACAAATACCACCTCGACAGGTTGTTTGATCTGGAAATTTTTGAATTTTCGGTGTACCGAAGGGGTATTGGTCATCCGAATATAGTAATTATTAACTTATTAATTAATTAATTTCACAATTATCTAAATTTATAATCAATTATCTTTTTAAAAAAATAATAAAAAATTACGGGCGTCCGAAGGAGCCGCTCCCATGTAGGAGGGGGCGTCTGTGTAAGACGCCTCCCCCATGGGGGAGGCGTCTGTGACGCATATTCCATGGGCGGGGCGTCTGGGTAAAACGCCTCCCCCATGGGCGGGGCGTCTGGGTAAAACGTCTCCCCTATGGGGGAGGCGTCTTACCCAGACGCCACCTCCTACGTGGGGGCGGCTCCTTCGGACGCCCGTAATTTTTTATTATTTTTTATTATTATTTTATTAAAAAGATGTTAGATATTTTACCAGATTCGAGTACACTGAGGCGTCCGTTGGCTCATTACTGACCTCCAAAACATTATTTTTTATGATTATAGGAGAAAGATGAAGAGAGATGTGTGATAGGAGGGTAAAATGTCGCGTTATAGCAGTAGAAATGAGGGAAGGGCAAAATAGTAATTTCAAGGGGCGATTTAAGTAATTTTGGGACGATGTTTAGCAATTCAGTAAAATTTTGAAGATCTACAAAACGTTTCTCAAAAATATAAGTGTATGTTTGAAATTATCGCATCAACTCGGTCAATTTGACTACAACTTTCTCTACATTTCGATCACTTTTTATTGTGATACTTCTTTCATATAAATCTGTATTGATTGAAACTTATTACGGCTAAAAAGTCGGATTTCATAATTACAATATAGCTCATATAAATTATTGGGTATTGTGCCTTTAGAGTGAGATAAGAAAAACTAAAAGGTAATTAGTACAAACAATAAGGTATTTGAACTTTTGGATGCTAAAATCCTAAATTGCAACAAACGAAACCAGAAGGTAATTAGTTACAATTAAGTGCCTCGAAACAATTGGGAACTAAAATTCTAAAGACACCCAAGCTATAACACAAATAACAAACATTACCCGATGAAAGATTTATACTCCTTGAACTAAGACGTTAGCCTATGAAGATTCTTAAGAACATGCGCAACCATGTCCTAGGTAATCCGGATGACCTAGGTCATCAATATTCTTTTTTTTTTCTCTCCATGTCACGTCATCGTGACCCAACATCATATTTTCTCTTCACTATTCACTCATTAACATGACCTAGATCATCCTCATCTCTTTCCTCCACATCATTAATTTTTCTCTCAACTTTTATTCTATTTCAAAATCAGTTATATTTATCAAAAACATTAATAATCTATTTGGAAAAACAAAATACTAATAAATCTCGTATTGATATTTTTTAGATCATTTTTAATCTATTTTTTAAATCTTCTTTTTTTAAAATATGTTTTCTAATTGTTTTTATTTTTTAAATTTTGTTTTTAATTATTTCCTGGATTGACCTCTAGTAACCCAACTTTTCAATACTCTCTCCATATCATTTGGAGGTCGATCTTGAATTTTTTTTAAAAAAATAATTAATTTTTTTAAAAATAAAAACAATTACAAAACATATTTAAAAAAAGATTAAAAAATATTTTAAAAAACCAAAACCAGAACAAAACACAACACAACAAAAAATTAACAAAAAGAACCCTGTCCAACTGGGTCGTTCCACAACCGGTCATCCGGGAGGTCATCCGCACGGATGACCCCCAATAAGGATGTTCTAAGGTCAATAGCTAAAATGAGAAGGTTGTTAATACTAACAATTGGGGTCACAGAGAAGTTCAATATCAAAATAGTTAGCATAAAATGACCCTTTGAAACACCAAAACATCGAGATTAAATTTCTATAGGCATCAAAATTTGAACATAAATAGGAAATGTGACCTTATGAAAAAACTGAACTTCTTAAAACTAAATGTTAAAGTACATTAGAACTATAGCTTAAATAGTATAATTGACGGAGGAAAGACCATCATTGAGGAACAAATTAAATGTCAGAACACCAATAGGTATGAGTCGTCGGTGTACCCGTCCTTCAAACCACCGATGGATAATATTCGTCGGAGATAACTTTGAAAATCGAGCGTTTCTTTGGCTATTACACTGACATATCATAACAGCACAACAATGGATATTAGTCGTCAGTGTACCACTCCTTCAAAGCACTGACGGATAATATAATGTTTATAATGAGCAGGCTCATGACGTCACCCCTCTTTGCACACTGTTGCCACCGTCGAGATGAGATGACGATCACGGGCCTACAGGTTGGAGCAGGGACGAGAGGTTTGACGACTTAGTCGTTGAATTTAATTTGTTACTTTTATCATGTAGAAAATGAATGAATCAAACTCATTTGTGAATCAAACTCATTTTTGAATGAATGAATGGTTTATGACTTGTTTGGTTTTGACTTGAGTTCTTGAATGTATATGAATGGATGTGTGAATGGTTGTGTTGTTGTGAATGAATGGAACATATTTGAATTGATTTGAACAGGAAAAACTGGAATTCAAGAAGATCCAATTGACTCTTTTTCAATTCTGGGAATAGCTTACACCGACAGACATCCGTCGGTGTAAACAAATTTCATTTGTTAATACACTGATCGATATCTGTCGGAGCACATCGACGATACTTGCACTGGCGGTATATATTTGTCGGTGTATATTATCATTCGTCAAATAACAACCTACAAATTTATTGGTTGGTGTGCCTACACCGATGGACCGTTCCATCAATCTCGTACACCGACGGACAATCCTTCGGTGTTACCCTCTCCGACGAAAACTACATCCAAATAATTGGCGGGAAAATTGACGTCAAAAACTATTCCGACGGCGCTTGTCCATTGATACATCTATCTGTGATTATGTACACCGACGACTTTAATTCCGGTGGATTTATTTCTGTCGGTGTAGGTTAGTACAAACGGAAGAGTATGTATACCAACAATTATTGTCCATCGGTGAATCCAAGTTCTCCTGTAGTGGTCCATCATCTAGGATTGAAATCTCCATAGTTGTCAAACCTAGAGGACGAATAACGTAAGTGATCCGATAAAAACTCATTATCAAGGAAGTAAATGAGCATAAGCATGAAAACTGTTACACAAAAAACATAAGTGACTTGATGAAAGACTCATCGTCTGGAAAGTAAATGTTTGTAGATGTCAAAGCTATAACTCAAATAACATACATAACCGTTGAAAGAGCCATATTGCAGGAAGTAAACGTTCATAGACCTCAAAGCTATAACTTAAATAGTATAAGTGGATTGACAAAAGACTTAAACTCCTAGAACTAAAAGTATTAAAAGTTGAAACTATAATTCGATTAAAACCCTTGTAACAAAGTAAAAGTAATAAGAAGGCAAAATATGTCGTCCCTAAGGTTAAACCGATGAGTGAGAAAGTCAAAATATAGAAGGTCCTTAGGAGAAACAAAAAACACAAGATCATCAGTCATATCGAAAGGTCTGAAACGTAAGCTACAATCTCATCAATACCATAAGTGAATCCACGAAAGACTGATCATCTGAGAACTAAATGTCTATAACTTTGAAACTAAAAACTAAATAACATAAATGAACCACCAAAAGACCACTCATTTGGAAAGAAAATGTGCATGGACATCAAAAATATAACTCAAATAGCATATGCAACCTGACAGAAAAGCATTTCGAAAAAGGTTATGTGTTTGATTTACAATGGCCTTAGAGCACCCTTAGAGCACCCTTAACGGGTGTTCTTTACTCGGGCGCCCGGGAAGGGCCCCTGAGTTGCCCTCCCTTAACGGGAGGGCGCGCCCAGGCCCCCCCACCAATTGGTCCCGATTTTTTGTTTTTTGTTTGTTTTTGTTTTAAAGAAAAAAGATTATTTATATATAATTAGGATAATGTATTAATTAGGTAAATTGAATTAAATTAATTAGGTATTGAAAATTAATTGAAAAAATATTTTATGATTAATTAACTTTTTTTTTGATATATTTAGATAAAAGTAAAATTAAAAAAATCATAAACAAAATAAGAAATAGTAGTACAATACTCATACACTTCGGAAACAAAATACAATACAAATACAGAATACGAAATACAACAGAAATAAGGATGGAAAAGACAGTCCTCCTACAGATACGGAATTTAAACTACCACAATACTGATAAACTACAACAGACATTGATATTACAAATGAAATCTTGAGCACCTACAGATATTCTTGTGCTTTAGTCCACTCCTTGAGTTCAGCAAGTGTTTCTTTATCGAATTCGTCCTTGTTTTCCTTCTTCATCAGAGCAAATAGGACATCAAGTTTCTTGCTGTTGAGTTCCGTTTGGAAATTCGTCTCAGCTTCGATGCGTTTCCTCTCCACCCGTTCTTCGTAACGCAAGTATTTTTCATTTTTTCACTTTTGCGCTATATTCAATTTGTTTCCCCAGTTCTAACATATCAGGATCAAGTTGTGCCTGAAATGGTTGTTTCCCCTTCTTTTTTAGCTTTTTTAACACCTTCAGGACGAGGACATGTTTCGAACACCATTTCATCTGTTGACGGTGTTGCGTGACTCCCATCGTCGTCGGTGTTTTTTTCCCGCTGCTAAAACTCTCTGGACATTCTACAGTGACGTTTCCGGTGGGAAGTCCATGCGCAACAGACTCCCATTTAGGGTACCTGCGTAACATAAGCCACACATGCATGTACTGAATTTGGCATTGTGTGTTCGTTCGTAGATGGTGTGCGCATCATGGATGACATCGTCCTCGTTGTAACCACTTCTCTTCCTCCGCACCGCTTGGTCGAAGCAACCGACCCATTGGTTCACAGATGGTGAGTACACCTCCATCACCCCTTCAATGATTCATCGTTACGCTCTACTGCACCTGGCTCGCCTGAGTCATTGAAGATGCGCTCCACACGTCTCCAGAAGGACTTCATTTTTTGGTTTGTCCCAACCACAACATCGCCACTAACAACCATGTAAGCCGAGATGAGTCGTTGATACTTTTGTGTGGACCACGATTTTTGCGACCTCATTGTCGCGGTTTTGCGTGTTCCCTCACGACTTGTAGGTTGAACGACATTTTCGTCATTCACATCAGGTGTAGATCATCCTCGATGCGTAAGAAGTCCAAGCCTCGATGCAATCGTCTCATCTTTTGTGAGTTACGCGCATACTGTAGGTCCTCGATGCCTAAGAAGTCCAAGCCTCGATGCAATCGTCTCGTCTTTTGTGAGTCACGCGCATACTGTAGGTCCTCAATGCTTGAGAAGTCGAAGCCTCGATGCAATCGTCCTGTCTTTTGTGAGTCACGCGCATACTGTAGGTTACTTCTCAGAACTATAAATGTACTCCTCCTGGTTGGTTCTCTCTCATTCATCTACGAACAATGTCTTCACCTGATAAGTCTTCCAGTTCGAAGTCTTCATCATCTTCAACATCCAATGACGAAGTTTATGACCGAGTGTTGAACTGCTTAACAGAGTATGTCTCCCAAGTGGTGGACCGACGTCCTAAGAGGTGCAGAAGGCGAACTTCGAACCCAGATAGGGATAGAGAGCTTGGTTACAACCATTTGATTGCCGATTATTTTTCTAACAAACTTGTTTATCCTGACAACATTTTCAAGAGAAGATTTAGGATGCAAAAGCATGTCTTTCTTCGCATTGTGAGTGCCATTAAGGCGTCTGATGCCTTCTTCCAACCTAATCCAGACACCACCGGTAGGATGAGCATCTCTTTCCTGCAGAAATGTACCGCGGCGATTCGTATGCTAGCGTACGGTGTTGCGGCTGCTGAGGTGGACGAATACTTGAGGCTAAGCGAATCCACGACAAGAAACACACTTGAAAAATTCTGCGATGGTGTAATTAACAACTTCGCCGGTGAGTACCTACGAAGACCGAATGCAAATGACCTAGCACGACTACTTCACGTTGGTGAGCAGCGTGGGTTCCCATGCATGATGGGAAGTATCGATTGCATGCACTGGGTGTGGAAAAAATGCCCGGTTGCTTGGAGGGCCAATATCAAGGGCGTAGTGGTAATGCCACTCTTGTCCTCGAGGCAGTGGCGTCGGCTGACTTGTGGAAATGACACTCGTTTTTTGCCACACCAGGTTCATACAATGACTTAAATGTCCTGCAACGATCTCCGCTCCCCCCATGGGGGGAGCTGCTGACTCGGACGCCCACCCTATGCGGGGGGCGTCTCCCGTGGACGCCCATAAATTTTTTTAATATTTTTTTGAAAACAAATAAAATACGTAATGTTACCGTATACGGGTACACCGGGGGAACTACTGACTGCTTGTCTGGCCTCCGAGACATTCTTGATCTTCTGTAGTAGGTATAGGAAGAGAAAGTTGTGAGAAAAGAGTGAAATGGTGAGATATATAAGAAAGAATAGGAGGAAGGGCAATTTGGTAATTTTAAGGGGCGATTTAAGTAATTTTGGGGTGATGTTTAGCAATTCAATATTTTTATGAATCTGCGATACAAAGATTCATAAAAATTGGTACAAATTTGAGTTATTTTTTACGGAGAGCACCTTTATTATGTCAGCCAGGATGACTCGCATGACCTAAAGAAATAGGTAGTTAAGTGTAATGAAAACTTTATTCCTTCTTGTTCATTTTGTTCATTGATGCATAATCACACTGAATTATTGATAGTGATAATAGAAAATTTTAATCTAATAAAATGTTAGAGAAAGTATATCTTTGATTCTATACCTGGATGACATATTGTTTGCTAATAATAACTTGATTATGTTGCATCACACAAGAAATCTTTTCTAAAAACTATGAGATGAAGAATATAAGCGAAGCCTCTTGTGCTAAAGGGATATAGATTCGCATAGATAGATCCAAGGAAATCCTTAGTTTAATTGTCTCGGAAAGCTTACATCCAAAACAATAGAGATTAAATGTTACACCCCTAACCTTGGTTAGTGGGTTAATCCATGTTTAGAGGGGGGTTTGCATGGGGAAGGGAAGAGGAGGACGTGAACTATAGATGGAGTAGGGTGTATTGGATTAATCTAGGATTAATAAGATATTTGCCCAAAAGCACTGACACATGGCGCGTCCCTATTGGATTACACATTTAAGGGTTTAGGGTGGAGTCATCTATATAAGGAGGGGAGCCTCCCATTGGATAAAAGAACAAGTGTGCAAACTCTAGCCTCCACCCACCCTAGCCGCCACCTTCTCTCTCTCCCATTTCGTCCCTCCACCTCCACCAAGCTCATTCCGTGGACTCTTGGGTTGTGGACTCGCGCTCCTTCTCCAACAGAGTAGGAGACCGACCGATGAAAAAGATTCCGTAAGGTGACCTCCGATCTTCCTTCCGCTGCCACAGGTTCTCTCCAAGAAAGGTACTCCTGAACCTGTAGAATCGTTGTTTGCTAACATTGGTACCATAGCCATCTCGGTTACCTTCGAATCCTCACCATGCTTGACGAATTTTTGTTTCATGATAATCTGATTTGAGATAAAAATTCGGTGGCTATGTTTTTTGGAGAAAGAAAGATAATAGAAAAATCAGCATTGCTTATTTACATGATGCACATGTTATATATGTTGATTGTTCATGTTTTTTCCTTTCAAATTCGTTTTTGATATTCTGGAAATGAAAACTCAGAGTTTTTTTATCTTTAAATGAAATAATATGATCGTTCATTTAGAGATATAAGTGGTGCATGTTTGCTGAGTTCTTTCTAACATGAGATTAGGGTTTATACTAGACTCTACTTGTTGCGCATGTTTTGGTTCATTAGAGCGTACATCTAGGGTTAGATTTTGCTCCTCCATTCTTGTGCATGTATGCATGGTTTAAGATGGATTTTTCCTGATTTTATTTCGAGCCAATATGATATGTTGCTCTACTACCATTGCACAAACATAGATGTGACCAGAATTCTGTTTTTTCTGTGTTGTTACATCTATTCTTTGCGCATGTATTAGATAAAATCAGAAGTTATTTTCCATGTTGATTCTTATAAATCATGCACATGTATACATGAAATCAGATGTCTATTTTTCCTGATTTTAGGGTTAGATATTATTTATTCTAATCTTTGAGCATGTATACATGAAATCTGTGTTAACCCTATCATGATGATGTTCTGTTTTTGCGCATGTTTTATATGATAATCAGTAGTCTAATTCTCTGATATTTTTTCATGCTTGAATTAGATGATAATGTTTGTATGTCATTTGTATATCATCATGCATGTCGGATTGCATGGATGGATCAAATGTTGTTATCTCTGATTCGTGTACATGCATGACTAGATCTCATGTTTGCTGGAATTTCGTGTATATGCTTGTTTATTTAGCATTTTTCAATATGAGCATGCATCTAGAGTAGATGTTTATTTCCATATGCATATGCATGATAATTGTGTTGCTTTGTTGCTCCAAAGAATTTCGGATATGGCTGTTTTTGGAGCATTAACATGCATGTGATTGATTGGTTTCCTTACTGAAAAATGTGCATATATGCTTGTTGTTCTCTTGAAAATTTCGAATTTTTCCTTTCCAATACAAGTAGCATAATTATTGTTGATTGCATGCTTATATTGATTAAGGAAAGATTGACAAATTCTGAAACTTTATTGCCTTAAAAGTATTTTTTGGATGCTTTCCATTGATGCACATATATGTGTTGATCTCATTTAAGGAATTTCGGATTTTTTGGAATGATAGCATGCATTTCATTTGAGATATTTCCTTAATGATTAAATCCACATACATGTGTTGATCTCATTGAGGATTTTTCCAGATTTTTCTTTCCTAATGCGAGTAGGATAATTTTTACGCTCTCATGATTATGTTGATTGGGGAAAGAAAAGAAAATTTCTGTTTTGAGATACTATTATGGAGATTGATTGGTATTTCCATATACGTTTTTCTTATGCTCCATATATGTGTTGTTTCCTTATATATTACTTCCTTCTTATTTGGAAGTGGTGTACACTTTATTCATGCGTGTGATTGTGCTAACGTATGGAAAGATTGCGCTTGTATGGTGTGAATGGATGCTGATTTATTTTTGCTGCCTTATTGAGAGTTGAGCGTAATTTCATTCATTTATTTCCATTTGCAATAGATATCACAATGGGCTGTAATATTTATGGACTGTAATAATTATGGAATGTGGACTGTTTATTGCCCTAGGGAGACGAGGGACTCCTTTATTTTTATTATTGCGATATTATTGCTATAAGGCTTATGCAGGTTCCCATCTACAGTGCTAAATCCCTATGGGGGATCCTTAGCTCGATATGGAAGTAATGTAGCAATTAATTTCCGTGTGATCTTAATTGGAATGTTCTGAAAGGACCGTTTTTTTGGAACTTGCATGCCTAGTGAAAGTTGCAAGGTAGAAGTGTTTTGTGTAAACCACCTTGCAACCGGCGGATAATTATTTATTTGCTGCTGATTTGCCATGATTTATACGTTTTTTGAGGGTTATTAAATCATGATGGAGCGAGATATATGAATTGGTAAAATAGCTTTATTAACTATTGCATGAGGATTTGATCGAACGATTTATGTTTTCCTTTGGTCTGAATGTTATAGTTATTAAGTTAGTTTATTTTTTTATGACTATTGCAGCTCGTTGTATTTTATGCTAGAACTTATGTATCGCTATGTGGTTTTTTGTCCTAGATTTTTCTGGCTGCTTCCAAAAGCATTGTCGCTGATCTGACTCGAGGAGATAAACTCAATGAAAGAAATTACGATCTGTGGCATCGTAAAATTGAGTATCTCTTAGAGGATCAGGACATGTTAGAAAATATAACCCAAACTATGTCTCCCCCCGAGGAGGGGAACACTGCGTAGCATCGCAGAAATATGGATGTCTATAATGCATGGAAAAAGAAAGATCGCATTGCTCGCATTACAATTCTGAGTTCGATGCGAGATGATCTGTTACTGTGGTTCGAAAAATTGTGAACTGCAAAGGCCTTGTGGGAAGCTGTGAAGTTTCAGTACGGAGTGACCTCCGTCACAAGGGCCCGCCAGCTTGGGCTCATGTTTGATGGGTATAAAATGCGCCAAGGTCACACGATGAGGCAGCATATTACCGCAATGTCAAACATGATAAGCGAGTTGAGCGCTGCCGGTCGTGCTAAGACTGATGAGGAGCAAATGTCTGCTCTCATCAGATCATTGCCTTCGAAGAGTTGGGAGCATATGAAGGTCCATCTGACTCATGTTGATGACATCAGGACATTTGACCAGGCCGCAAAACACCTAGAGCTGGAGGAGGACTGCATGCTTGCGGAAGCCCCTCTAACTGAAGTGTTTGCTGCTGAAGCTGGCGCTCCTCGGAGGAGTGCAGGTTTTAAGCGCAAAAGAGATAGAGCTCAGGGTTTTAAAGGCAAGAAGGGTGCAAATAAAAACAAAACAGAAAACAAAGCTGGCAAGAAACGACCTCAAGGATCCAGAAGTGGGAAAGATAAGTCTAATGTGACTTATTTTAACTGCCGAAAGACTGAACATTTTGCTCGTGAGTGCACTGAGCAAAAGATAATTAATGTGTGTAATCCCTTGAATTGTAACGTGACTAGTTCTGTAATGCTCATTGATCACTCTCCTGTGTGGATTGTGGATTCAGGTGCCATGGACCACATAACAAAGGATCGTTCTGCCTTCGTGGAATATCGTTGTGTTCCAAGTGAGAGGCGAATAAACATGGCGAACAACACTAGCATTGAAGTTCTTGGAGTTGGCACATGCAAAGTGGCTTTGCGAAGTGGCCGGATCCTATTACTTCACGACGTGTTGTATGCACCAACTATACGGCGAAATATTATTTCTGTTGTTGTTTTGATGAGACATGGTTTTAAAGTTGTTTTTGAGAACAATGATATGGGTTTATACCTTGCTAACATTTATTATGGACGTGTCTTTCTTTCAGACGGTTTTATTGTGTTGGACGCAATTTATGATTTCAATCATAACACTAGTGCCTTTATGAGTCAAAGTTCCATGAATAATGATTCAGTTATGTGGCATGCTAGACTAGGTCACATTGGTGTTGACCGGATGAACAGGTTGGCAAAGGAGGGGGTATTAAGAGAATGCTCCAAATTTGAATTGCCGACCTGTGAATCTTGTCTAGCTGGAAAGGAAACTAGAAAATCGTTGGAAAAATCATTAGGGCTACTTCTCCTTTAGAACTAATTCACTCGGATATTTGTGGACCTTTGAATGTGCGTACTAGACATGGACAAAATTACTTCATCACATGTATTGATGACTACACTAGATATGGTCATATTTATCTTATTTCTCACAAGTCAGAAGCTCTAGAATGCTTTAAGAAATTCATGAGCTTGGTAGAGAATCAATTGGATAATAAGATAAAAATTCACAGAACAGACAGAGGTGGGGAGTATCTCTCCATAATGTTCAAGGAGTTATGTGACGAAAATGGGATATCTAGACAACTCACTATGCCTTATACTCCTCAGCAAAATGGTGTCGCCGAGAGAAGGAATAGAACGTTGCTAGACATGGTTAGATCCATGATGGCGCATGCGAGCTTGCCAATTTCATTTTGGGGAGATGCTCTAATGGCTGACTATATCCTCAATAGAGTTCCAACAAAATCGGTTCCCTCAACTCCATATGTGTTATGAACAGGACGGAAGCCTGATTTTAGTCTTCTACATCCTTGGGGATGCGCGGCATACATTCATTCTACTAGTCACCGATATGGAAAACTAGGACCTAGAGGGAAAAAGTGTATCTTTGTAAAATACAGTAATCTATCCAAAGGTTATGTTTTTATTGGGTTAGACGAGAATGAAAGAAGGACGGAACTGGAGTCTATGGATGCCACATTCTTGGAAAATGTTTTTCCAACTCTTGCTGGAGCTATCAAAGAGTCAGTGGACTTCTTTAACAACAAGATGAGGACATTGCCACTCCACGGGATCAGGATCTGTAAATTGAACATGAGGTTCCACCAGTCAATCCTAGTGGGAGCAGCAATGCTGAGGATCCGATAGCTCTCACGGAGGATGAGCCAGTAGATACCCATCTGCATCGAAGTAAACGTGGGCTCATTCATCATAGGCGGTTTCGCTTAGAGGAAGAGGCCCTCATAATAGCTCAAGAACAAATTAATTATGAATCATCTGGGATGACAGTAATCGATGAGCCAGAACCGGAGACCTTGAAAGAGGCTTTGGAAGGTCCAAATGCGAAAGAGTGGTTAGAAGCTATAAAGGAAGAGTTGGAGTCGATGAAAGTTAATCGAGTCTGGGACTTGGTCGACTTACCGCCGAACCGAAAGGCCATTGGGGCCAAGTGGATCCTCAAGATTAAGAGGAAGGCGGATGGATCTATTGATAGATTCAAGGCTAGACTGGTAGCTAAAGGCTACACCCAAAGAGAAGGCATGGATTTTGAGGAAACCTTATCACCAGTGGTTAGGTTTGCCTCCATCCGCCTTCTACTAGCTATTGTAGCTCAGATGGACTTAGAGCTTTACCAAATGGATGTAAAGACTGTTTTCTCAATGGAGAACTTGAGGAGAAGATCTATATGGATCAACCTCAAGGTTTTGAAGTCAAAGGACAAGAGCGCAAAGTGTGCAAGCTCAATAAGTCCTTGTATGGCTTAAAACAAGCGTCTAGACAGTGGAACATTCGCTTCCATCAAGCTATATCAGAGAATGTGTTCTCTATGCTTGAGGAAGATCATTGTGTGTACGTTAAGAGATCCAATGGTAAATTTGTCATTCTGACCTTGTATGTTGATGACATACTCATGGCTGGCAATAGCAAAGAGTTGCTGAAATCCACTAAAGAGTGGTTGTCGTCCACGTTTGATATGAAGGACATGGGTGAAGCTAGCTACATCCTTGGTGTCAAGATAGTTAGAAATAGGTCCAAGAGACTTCTGGGATTGTCGCAAGAGACTTATATTAACAACATCTTGAAGAAATACCATATGGACAAATGCAAACCAATCGACACTCCTGTTGAGAAGAGTTTGCACTTGAGCCTTGATAAGCATCCTGAGACTCCTGAAGAGAAGGCCAAAATGAGCAAGGTTCCATACTCCAATGTTGTGGGAAGCCTTATGTACGCTATGATGTGTACTAGGCCAGACATTTGTTATGTTGTGGGCATAGTGAGTCGATGCCAGTCTAGCCCAAGCATGGAGCACTGGAAGGCAGTCAAGAGAATCGTGAGATACCTCAGAGGAACGAGTAACTACATGCTGTGTTACCAAGCATCAGATCTCCTCCTGATTGGCTATAGTGATGCCGATTGGGCTGGAGACATTGATGAAAGGAAGTCTACCTCTGGTTATGCTTTCTTGCTGGCTAATGGGGCCATCTCATGGTCCAGCAAGAAGCAAACCTGTATAGCCCTGTCGACTATGGAAGTAGAGTATGTTGCATGCTCTACAGCAGTACAGGAGGCAGTTTGGTTGAGGAGGTTCTTACAACATAGTGGGCTAGCATCGGATGAGCCTGTTGTTGTCTATTGTGACAGCATGGCTGCCCTTTGTTATGTGAAAGACCCCAAATATCATGGAAAGACCAAACATATACATGTTAGATATCATTTTGTGAAGGACATCATAACGAGAAAGGAAGTTGTGTTAAGACATATGTCTACTAGTCTTATGGTAGTTGACCCTCTTACCAAGGCTATAGCTAAGGACTCGTTTGTGTCTCATGTGAAGTCTTTAGGCTTACGCAAACTTTAATGCATTGACATGTCTAACTTCCTTTTATGAGTGATTGTGTTTTCCTTTCGGCTATATCTGTTTGGTTGATGTAGTTATTCTAGCATAAAATATTATTTAGTCAATAGGCTGAAGAATGCTAACTCACACGAGCATTCGCCTCTGACGCTTTTCATAGCGAGCAGAGATGAGACTGATCATGAGGAGATCTTGTATGATAGATCCAGAGCAGTTCATGATAGGACAGTCGCCTTGATTAGGAATCAAGATGAGATCCTCTATGTTGGTGAGGATTGACATGAATGTTCTCACGATTCATGTGACCTATAGAAGCCAAGTGCGAGCATCACATGTGGCTCCAGGTGACACATGTATGGTGTTAAGGCGACAATGATGAAGCTCGGGTCAGACGCAGAGGGGGTGCAATTGGACTAAGACTTGTATGGTGTTGAGAGACAGACATACTGTTGTGTACAGTATGATCCACCATAACATGTTTGTCATACAACATGTGCTGAGCGACCATTTGGAAGTGAAAGGATGGATCCCTGCTCCTTCACTGTGTGAGTCCAAGACTTGATTGTCATTAGTTGCCCTCAGTGACCTTCGACGACACCATGAAGCAAAGAGTTGATGTGGCTACTTTGGGATGTTATCTATGACCATGAGAGATTCGGTCTAAAGACGCATCTTCGGGAAAAGAGTCAACTCTGAGTGTAACGGTGGTCTGGGGCGAAGGGAAAGGTTTGACACGACTGCACTAAAGGTATTTGCTGGGTCCAACTGTATTGGATACAGTAGCAAGTACCTTGAGGACAAGAAGGTATTCTCTCCGAGGCATCGAGATACCGTTCATGTTAAGTGAGTTTCTGAGTAAACCTGGGGAACTATGATGTGCATTTTGACTGCTCATTTGTTGTTTTATGAGGATGTTATGATTCTGGCCTTCTAGTAAGGTTTCTAGTTTGAGACTCCTAAATTGCAGGTGCATCACCAGTCGCACGACCCATTTGTCAGTATGATCGGAAGAGTACATGTGTCGGGGACACAGATGGTCGTGTATCGAGGATACATGATCAGAGACTTGCGTATTGTGGATGTGTACTTGGAGAGAGGAGTAGTTGTATGTATCAGAGATATATACATATGTGTCGGGGACACATAAAAAGGTGACATATTTCCATTGTATGATTGTATGTATCAAGAATATATGCATATGTGTCGGGGACACAAAAGCAGATGACATGTTGTTATCGTGCTGTTGTGCAAGTGGGAGATATTGGATTAATCTAGGATTAATAAGATATTTGCCCAAAAGCACTGACACATGGCGCGTCCCTATTGGATTACACATTTAAGGGTTTAGAGTAGAGCCATCTATATAAGGAGGGGAGCCTCCCATTGGATAAAAGAACAAGTGTGCAAACCCTAGCCTCCACCCACCCTAGTCGCCACCTTCTCTCTCTCCCATTTCGTCCCTCCACCTCCAACAAGCACATTCCGTGGACTCTTGGGTTGTGGACTCGCGCTCCTTCTCCAAGAGAGTAGGAGAACGACCGGTGAAAAGAATTCCGTAAAGTGACCTTCGATCTTCCTTCCGCTGTCACAGGTTCTCTCCAAGAAAGGTACTCCTGAACCTGTAGAATTGTTGTTTGCTAACAGGGTGATTGGTGTAGGGGATGGTGAGGTGATGGGGGTGTGTTGGATTTTGAAAGCAAAACCTATCTCTCTCTCTCACTTGCTCATCTCTCTCACCTTCATTCTCTTCTCTTTTCCGGCGACCAGCAGTGGAGGAGGAAACTCCAGCGATGGTGGACAACCTTGGAGCAGCACAGGCGCGGGCGTTAGGCGCACGAGTTCAAGGGTTGCGGTCGGCGGGCGACGTTGAGTGGATCTCTGACGTGCTCCATCCTGTTTTGAGGTATGTTGGTTCTTAGTTTGATTCTGTTGCACACCCATGTCGTGGTGGTGTTGTGGTCGGTCACGGGAGGTCGGAGACCTCACCGGCGACGAGGAAACGACGTAAAATCCTCGGTTGGCGCAAGGTTGCTGTCGACCAACGGTCGACCGGTGCCTTCTGGTGGTTGACCGGTTTACTATTTTGCTCGACTTTAACCGACACCGGTCGAACGATGTAGTGTGGCGGTCGACTGGTTGCATGTGTGTTGGTGGGTCGGAGGAGTGTCTGTTAGTTTTCGGTCAATCGTTCCTATTATTGGGTTCGACTGAAACTTAAGTGAACTTGATATTATTGCATGTTGTTCGGCCGATTATATATCATGTTCGACCGTTATATGACCTAGACTATTAGGATGCCCCTGGTAGTTTTTGGTCGACCGGGACCCTTGAGTCGGTCGACTGATTAGACGTGTGATTTTGACTAGACTCCGGATTTTGACCCCGTATTCGGTCAACCGGTTTTAGATTGTTGTTGGACCGTTGGGATTTAAGTGATGTGTAGAGAGTTCGACTGTTATAGACTTTTGGTCAAGCGAACCTTTTGGGAACGGTTGACCGGATTGCCTATTTCTGTCGACAGTTTGTGCGCAGAACTGAACTCCTGGTCTTTGTGTTGTGTAAACTTCGTCCGCGGAAACCCATGTCCTCGCTTAGAGCGTGAGCTGGGAGGTGACGGCGGGTACGTTGCTCGTGCCTACCTAGGGACTTCCATGTAGAAGAGTGTGGACACTTGGGTCATGCCACCTCCGTTGATGGACAGTGGCGTGACGTGTTGTTGTTTGACAACTCTCTGTAGATTAGCAAACCTGAGGGATCGCGGATCCCAATGCATGTTGATGCATGGCTCGTGGAGCATGATTGACCCTGCAGACTACGGTTTGGACCCGTCCGATGTAGTGTCGGCGATGCCGCTGAGGTTTTTATTGGCGATGATGGTGCTGACGATGTTCCGTCTTGTGGTTGTGTTGTCCGATGTTGTGCCGGACATATGTTGTACCGACGATGTTGTGTCGGTGATGCCGCCGATGTTGTTCCGACGATGATTCCTCGATTCGGCACCTATCGGGGACTGTTTGAACCGACCGGGCTACGGCTTCATTGGGGTGGTGTAGATCACATGGTTACTTTGCGCGGAAGTGCGGACGCTCCTCACCGATCCCTTTGGCTCGAGTAGTCGCGTGTGGGGGTGCATCGCGTACTGTACGTAAGATTGTGTGTGCCTACGGTAGGTTTCCGAGTGAGACCTGTTGTTGTTGCTGGACTAATGTCGTTTTTGACCCTTTGAGGGTATTTGTTGTTGCCGAGGTACTGAGGTCATGTTTTACCCTTGGAGGGGATTTGTTGCATTGCTATTGTGGATATGACATACTACTAGTATGATAAGTTCATTTACCATATTGTTGCATTCATATAGACGAGCTTGGCATACGGGGTTTCCTAATGGGAAACTCAGGCATTGTTGTTTGATTCATGTTTTGGGGTCAGGATCCTCTTCGGACTCTTCGAGGTATTCATGATTACTTGTATTTGTCTTTCGTTGTATTGATGTAATCATGTGTTTTGACAAACTCTGTTGTATTGTGGTGCACCGACTGCTTATATATATGAGTAACATTCCCGATTGATGACTTTTGTCTTGTGATCTCGTTTGTTTAAATTTTTAATTTTTCCGCTGTTTCGGGATGTTACATTAACGGCCTATGATCTAGCTTATCCAAACCCACAGTGGTAACAACGGAGGATAGCGAAAACCCAATATCTTTGAAAACATTCAATTTCGCCACACGCTCTGATCATTTAAAACTAATAATAGTATATATCCAAATTAAATACATCTTACGTATCTATATAAAATTAAAATTTCGCATATCACATCAGGGTCTATATTTAATTTATGCAATGATTTATTTCTTGCTCCCTTCTTAAACCATAAAGTCCAAATCTGTGAAAAATCAACAGCAAAGATTATGAGCTCAAAAGTGGTCAACACCCTATCGGTTCCTCTGAGTATCGTAATTTATCATTTTTACTTTTATTATCATCTTGTTTTGTATTCAAATAACATTATATTGGGTATGTTTGTTTGATTTTATAGGATTCAGGTAAATACGTGGAAATGTCACAAATATTAAGTATGATGAGACTTGAATGCAGGTATAAAAAAATTGAAAGTTACAAATATAGACTCCACATATTTAAGTGCTCTTTTGGCTCCTATTCATAAGAAGAGATTCAAAATACAAGTGTGAAATTCAGATAAAACAATTAACATGAATTTGAAAAAAAATTGATTCCACACAGCACTTCACGAATTATGCCATAATGTCTACGCCAAAAGTCCAAATCCAGTTATTCAAGATTCTGTAGAAAGATAATTCAAAGGATCAAATATTCGTGTGCCATAAGACTTTCAAATTCGGATGATTCGAAGATGAAAACGCGTGTGAAGACAAATTGTGTTTGGAAACATGACAATTGACAAACCATTAGTAATTTGTTTATAACTTTTTCCTATCATATCCAAATAGTGCAATCAAGATTCGTTAGTAAATAATTTCCATGCGCACACCATTTATCTTTGAAGATTTCAAATTAGGAAACTAAGAGACTCGTAAAGGAAGTGGAAGACTACTGAAATGAGATGACAGAAAACCCTTGGGTAGTGCCTACTTGTAGGGTGGGAGAGAAGTCGACACCTCTTCTCTTCCATGTATTTTTTCTTTTCTTTTCTTCAGGGATTGGGGTCTGATATAATGTGCATTTATTTTTAGTTTCATTAATAAAAAAAATTTCTTTTTCTTACTTTGTGTTCTTCCTCTTCTCCAATATTCTTTATCTTTTTTGTATCCTGTGATTCTCCCAAGTCTATGAGTGGCTAAAACCACCAAGGATGGTAGATGAACTAAAGGGGGTGACAGGAGATTGATTGGAATTTCATGCTTCATGAATGCAAGATTATTTTATAGCATCATTCTTAGTAATTTTGTTTTCGTAAGTTTAACCACTGAGTTTATCACTTAAATCTTAAGAAACTAAATTTATGTTCTAACAATATTGCTTGCCATGTTGATTTATGCATTTTATGAGATAGTTTTTTGTTAGTTTGCTTCTTTAAGTTTGACACATGTTTTATCAAGGAAATCTTAAGTAAATAATAAGTTCATCTCGTAATAACACGTTAATCAAGACTTTGATATCAACATCGTATATCGATGATTTGATCCGTCAATAGTACAAGTTACTATGGAAGATTCTTAAACTCAATACTTGTTCCGGTTAATCAACTACAACCATCTACCTCGTTCTAATTCTTTATTTATAAAATAAAATTGCATTTTTTTTCTTTTTTCAAAAAATATTATTCATCACTATTTAATGTTATTATTTGATGTCACAATTGCATAAGAAATTGAAAGTAGTTTGCAATCTTCATGTGTTCGACCCGTAACTACACTGTAATGTTCCTGAAAAATGAAAATTTTAAATGAATTATCAAGGAAATCAGACCATAGTGAAATGGGGAAATTACTCATAAAATATTCAACAAGGTGTACTATTACACAGGAATTTTAAAAGACAATTAAATCGATTACACAGAAGTACAAAATATGGATAACTATAACAATCTAGGAGATGAGACTAGAGGATCCAGTCCATGTGCTCGTCCTCGATTGTCACTCATTTAGTACCTAACGAGGTCTTGAAATGCAAACATGATAAAATGCCTGAGCTTTCATCAAGAAAACCCCGTATACCAAGTCCCCCTAATACATGTATGAATGAACGTACAATGCCCATATCATACTAGTATAACATGGCACAAAGAATGCAAAGTAAAGTTGTACCCACCTAGGGCAACCAGGGACAACGGTCCCATCAACAACATCGAGTTCCCCAAAGGAACCTACCGCAGACACATACAGTCTTACAGAGAGTGCGCCACGCATCCTACTCGCGACTATACTAATCATGAGGGTTCATCACACGTACTTCCACGTCATAGATACATATCTGAACTCATAGACAATGGCACACCCGCCGGAGTCGTCGCTCACTGGATGGTCAACTTTGCCAGCTGTGCCACAATCGGGCTACCTGCCAGAATAATCGTCGATCGGTCATCTAGCTCTGTGAAGTTAGGTAACAACGCAATGCATTAGGATTCACAATCCCTTAGATTGACTACATAGGGTGTGACTCTATGAAATGCACACGCCAAACAAAAGCTCATAAACATAAAGTGACATGTGTACCAAGTGTCCATACTCTTTTGCCCGACAGTCCCTGGGCAGGAGAGCACACCGTACCCACCGTCACCTCCCAGCTCACCCTCAAGGCGAAGACACATGCTTTCGAGGAAAACAACACGACACCAGACACAAGGCAAAAACACAATTCTAGGCACCAACGGTCAACCAGAGTTGACAAACTGGTCGACCGTTTCCTAATGGATAGGAAAACGTTCGAACAGCAGCACAAGTCAGTTGAACACTGAAGCAACAACTTAAGTCATCGGTCAAACTAGAGTCTAAGGCAGTCGACCGTTTAGAAGGTTTAGGCCAGGATAAAATATTATTAATTAGGAACGATCAGACCCAAGGGAAAACTGTCCGACCGAAATTATCAAGAACTACACAAGTTCAGATTCTCTACAACTGGTCGAACAAAACTCTCAGGGCGGTCGACCATTTAGATGGTCTTGACCTGAAAGAAACTAAACAACTATGCAACAATCGAACATTGAAGGGGTCTGATCCGACCGAAAATATCAAGAACTCCACACGCTCCCAAACTAACAACATTCGGTCGACCGCCACCATGACATCGGTCGACCGGTTCCTGGGCTACGCCATGCAATGCTTAAGCGTTGCCTCACTGTGCCGGTCGGCACTTGGCCTTTGGTCACCCGTCATCGTCGGCGAGGCCTCCAACGACGAGCCCAAAACCCCTCACACACTTTGTGTGAGCAATCTACATAACTTAGCATACCTTGAAGTGATCGTCGGAGTTGGTCGGAGCTCCAATAATCATCAGCGACCTCCCCCTTGCAATCGCGCTCCACCAGCAACCACCACGTTGTATGTCTCCGCCTCAAAGTTGCACACGTCCACTCCAGCCACGTCGTAACCACACCTTCCTTTTTTCTAGCTACCCCACCGGCCTGAGCTCTGGTAGCCTCCAATCCCCAGAGAAGGAAGGGAGTGAGGGAGAGAAGATGAGGAATGAATGAAATTGAGAGAATGAGAGGAAGGTGGAAGTAAGATGTGTGTTTCCTCCTCTTAACACACACACCCCAAGCATACCACCTCATACCTCCATCACATCCAACCATACCCATTATACTCACCACATACCTCTCCAAGTCAAAGCCTCATTAGCCTAATCACCCACTAATCAAGGTTAGTCATTAAAAACTAGGGTTAAGACTTAACATACACAATTCATATGTCTGCGATTAAATTTAAGACCTATCATGTCCAAGAATCCCACCAAATGACCAAATCATTTGGCTGGACCCTTGATTCTTACTATGGTTGCACGTTCAGACTACCAATTACGAATCAGACATCCATTGACCTTGAGAATAATTTTAACTTCCAAATTCGAATGACCTATTAGCTGATTGTCCAAATTATTTTCTTCCCATTTATCATCACTTTTTGCCTAATTTATCATCACTTTTTACCTATTCGGGAGACCAAAATCCTTTAGTTTTCCAGAGTGATTCTCAATTTTGACCGATTTTTCCATTTTTGACTAAAATAGGCACCAACACAATCTTTTTTTGTCAATTGAGTCGCCAAGTGTATAACCAAAACTTTGGATAGTTGTCTAAACCGATTATTGAATGTTCATGATTTTCGACCAAATTTTCATGAATTCTTGGTCTACACCGAGAAGTGGATCAATTAGTAGACACTCGAGTGGGCTCACGGGGTGAGAGGTACTCAGGGAGAGGACTAGGACATGGAGGGCGTGCCAAACCTCTATAATTTGTATTTTATCACTGAATTTCATCATCTGTTGGAACAATTCTTTCCAACTTGAAGAACTTAGTGTGCAAGTTGGAAAACTTCATGCCCTTACATTTCAGTCGATTCTCCAAATCATGTTTCACCAATGTAGCGCCAAGGAGAACCACCTACAACCTCTCATATGTTTAGGTGTTTGCAGTAAAAATCAATGAAGTTACCCACATACCTCTTACAATTTACTAAAATTATTCAACCAAAATACATAACTAATATATTACCATAAGTACAATCGTGCATCCTTCTACACAACCCAACTAAATTTCTTCACCACTTGCAACTTCATTGTATTTGAAACATGCATTGTCTAGGGACTTGATTATGTGGTTGTAAAGACAATAACCCCAACCAACTGTATGTAAAGCTTGCAAGCCTTCAACTATGAATGTCATCCACTTCACACGCAATGATGTACCCACAAATAAGAATATACAAAACAAGTGCACTATGTACAGACGAACGCAATCTGCAACATCAACTCGATCATCTCAATTCAACAATTTCTGCTCTAAAGCTCTAACATCAGCATGTGTTGGCAATTTCTTCTTGAAAGAATATAGAAACGACTTTAAAATGACATTGTAATAGTTCTCACGACCAAGTGAGAGTCGTAATATGCAAGCCACATCAACGCCCTCGAACATCCATTCATATTCACCCATAACGAATGATTTATGTCTTGTTAAATAACACCCTATTAAATCACGAAGCAACTCGTCACTGACTATAATGTTTTCCATTTCCAAAATGTGGCCGAAGGGTATAGTCGAAAAGAGATTTCTATGAGGAAGTCTCATTTGTCCTGCGGCTTTCAGCCAATGATGAAAGTAATACGACTATAAGTGTACTCCATTTTCCTATGAAATATTATATAAAAAAATAACTTAATGTAATTCAACAATTTGCTGGCAAACAATTTTTTTGATAACAATATAAAAACAATTTAAAATCAACATCAACATTATTAACCGTTTTTCCCCCCGGATTACCAACATTAAAAAATCTTAAGACCACCACAACTTGTTATTTGATGTGGTCTAGAAACCTCGTATTACAATTTGCTATTCTTGATCAAAACCATCTCACCATGAATATACCCATCAATGTGCATAGGTTTACTCTCCAGAAACTTATATTGTCCCAACCAAATTATATTTACTAAAACATGTAAACACCACCCAATTTTTTTATGAATCTTCAACACCATGAGTGCAAATTTAAAATCCAGAATATATAACTACAAACTAAACAAACCTCCTTGAATATACCCCTCAAAGTTAATAGGTTTACTCTTAATACACATCTTTGCTTAAATACCACTAAAAAAATTGTAACTATTGCTCAATACAAATGATTGAAGAGCCAATTCCAAAATATATAACCCAAAACTAAGGTAATCACCATGAATATATCCCTCACTGATGATACGTTTACTCTTAAGTCAATTAGTCACCATACCTAATATTAATAACAACTTTTGATTCTAGCAAGATTACCCATACTAGATCATGTAAATACCACCAAAACGTTTTTAGAAACTTCAACAAAAATGATTCGAAAGTAGATCTCCAAAATATATAACCCCAAATCTGTGAGTATCGGGAATATCCTCATTCATATGTCCGAAATTTACATCTATGAATTGAAAGGTCCAAATGATCAACCCTGGAACAACTGCACATACTGCATGTATTAATAGTCATAAAAATAAAAAGCACCAAAAGTACCAAATAAAAAAAAACCATTGAAGAAAGGTTTTGTAAATGTTAAAATCCCTAATATTTCAACATTAAAAATAAAAAAGCACCAAATAAAAAAACAAAACAGAATGTAACCCGAACTTACACAAAGAGCGAAAATGGGAAGTTAACAAAATCTTCGCCAACTTAGCATTAAAAAAGAAATTAAACTTACCAAGGTTCTAAAGGTGAAAAATGCTTGAAGATTTTCAAGGAAGAATTCAAAAGCACCAGACGGACTCAGAAATAGATGAAGATAACAAGGACCTGAAGATCTTCGCCTTTGTGGAAACCGCAACACCTATTTGACTGGTAAATGCTTGAAGATTCGACCAGAATGTGACAAAAACTTGAGGTAGAGAAAATCAACGGGTGGAGATGGAAGGTGAGAAGAAAGATTTTTGCATTTCTTGGAAAGCACCCCTGTTAACCGTTTAAAGTGATGTTTCACTATTGTTAACCGTTTGAAGAAAAAAAACACATGAATACCAACAAAATTTGTCTCAACACTCCAAACCAAAAGGAAAAGTTGTCATACCTCAGGAAAAACAAAACCAGTGCAGAATTCAAATGTAAAACCGAAATACCACCCCCACGAAAACCACCAAACCCATTGAGTCCGATGTGGCTACCACGTGGAGTGGCGGGTGGGAGACCGGGTAAATATGTGTTTCCATCCGGGGGTCCCATATGGAAGAATGTTAAAGCGACTACTGAAGAAACATCGCATCCACACAGACCTGTACATGTATACAAGAACATCCACACAAATTTTTCTATTGGTGACACCTGTACAGAAATACGATAAGGAGAACAACCCCACAAATAGAGATTCCCTCGGGATAAGCATGAAAGGAATGTGTTCTAAAAGTTTTCTTTTATATGTCAATTATTATGAATCGAATGTGCAAACATTTTGTTCATAAATTATGGTATTCGTGTTTTGGAAGTGTTAAGGAAGAGACGTTTGGTCATTAACAGTAGAGCTCTAAAAGATAATGGTTTACATAAATCAAAAGTTATTCACAATCATAGTAATTAACATGGAACATTAATTACCGAGATAAGATTGTTGTGTTGGTCATCGATTGTTGTAGCTTTACAAATGATTGACGACACGAGTATATAAAAGAGGAAAATATTACTTTTATATATTGAATAGACCTAACAAGTAAAACATTATGGAATTGTGTTTCGTGTCATTAATGTTTTTACTGTGTCTTGCATCCTAAGATATGAGACTTATATATTTTCACTTAAGAGGTGTTTAATTTGATTATTGTCAAAAGCTACCAATGAGTGTAGTGATAACGGCAATAGTTGGTTGATCATGACTTGTGCTGGAAAAGATAGCTAGTCAAACGATTAGCATTGCCCCTCTTAATTGAGTGATGATATTAGTGGGCCCCTTGATAAAGCAAAATTATAATGTGCACAATGTGAGTTGAGTTAAGTCACATAGTTATAATTAGCTTAGAGAGATCAAGAAATTAATATAATACAAAGATAACACATTTCTACTTTGTATATGTTCTTAATATCATGAGGCAATGGACGGACACAAGTGATGCACTTACATCACTAAATGGATCGTGTTTTGGTTCGGGTGGTACAAAGACATCTATGCTAATTGGGTAACTATAATGTGTAGTTAGATACCGCTTATAGTTTGAGATATTAAGTGTTTAATATCGTTGTTATTTTGGCTTAGATCCTTCTAAGGTCACACCACAAAACTGGGAAACAAGATGATTGATTTTAAATTCATGTGATGTGTCAGGTTTCATGTGAAAATAGGACACATGTGGTGAATAAATAAAATCAATATGTCATGAGAATTGACATAATTAGAATCATAATAAATTCATGAGGTATATATATTATGGGGTGTAATAATTTAATATTATATATGATAATATATTATATAATATGTGAATTTGCTAAAAACCCCAAAAGATCAAATTTTGTTGGAAATAAATCCAAAATTTGACAAAGACAAAATAGAGGTCAAACACGGTGGACCGTTCATGGTTCGGTCGACCAGGGTATCTTCGGATCGGTTAACCGAATAGGGAACGGGTAAGCGCAATTGGTTGACCGAAATTGTCTGGAGTGCCTGGACAATCGAGTTCGGTTAACCGAGTGTGCACGGTCAACCGGGAAATAGTATTTTCGGTAGACCGAATGTGACACGGTAATCCGATGACTATGTCCGAGGAGCGATTCTGGTGGGTCAACGGTCGACCTTGTAAAAGACGTGATTCGTCTGAATTCTTCCAGGAAATTTTTCTCATACAGATTCGGTCGACCGTCTAGCTCACGGTGCACCGAACACGTGTTATAACCGAACGATTCGGTTGACCGAGTTATACTCGGTCCACCGAATAAGAACGATTCTGCATGAATTATTAAGAGATTAATTAAATCATTGGTGGATTAATTCTAAATTTAATTAAAACGTTTTTTGTGGGTGCTTATGTGGAAATTAGGGATTAATTTTAGGAGAGAATAAGCAAGAGATCATGACTAAAGAATAGCTCTTGATAAGGATGTTTTGGGAGACTATAAAAGGACATCTGCTCTTACTTGTTTACTACTAATGCAAAAATCTTTCTCTCATTAATCTCTTCTTAATCACCACGAAAATCTCTTAGTAAATTTAAGTTTTAGAGATAAGAATCTCAAGAGCTTAAAGAGGGATTATTAACTAGATTCTAAACCTTGTTAGAGATTGATTGACTAGCTCCTTTCTCTCTAATCTTGTTTAGAGTTTGGTGAACACTCGGAGGCAAATCCGTGGACGATTCAACGGGCAACACAAGTCCGGATCTTCAAAAAAATTTAGAGAACCTTTAGGTATGATTCTACTTTGTGATTTATTTTAATAAATGTAGAGTTGCATGTTATTAGAATAAACACAAAGCAATGTACGTAAAATTGTTGAAAATATGAAATTCGATATTGTATGTTGTATTAAAAAAATTTAAAATATATACATACATAAGGACACGAAATCCTACAAAGCATAACACTTATTTAGCAAACGTAATTTGATAACTTCGCATTATTACAATCGTGTATGATTCGTTCATAATTTTGAACTTCCAACTTCAAAACTCTTGACCTTGGTAATATGAAGTTTCACTGGAAAATGGTAGTTTGGGATATAAAGGTTGTTAATTTTTAGAATTTCAGATAGGAAACGAAGAACAAATAGTAGTTGAGATTCTAATAAGTCTTCTAGTACTATTCACTGGCAAGACTTTTAGTATCAGCACCCAAACATCACAATAAGAAAGCAAGTTTACCTCCTTGTATACATGTTCTAGTTGCTCTTCGGCTTCAGGAAAGTTTGTTGAACACCACTGCTGTAATGTAAAGATGTTGTCTGAAAAGAAATTCTTTATTGTTATTTTGTGTTGCAATTCTGAAAATTAATGTTAAGAGCAACCAATGTTTGCAGGAAATGTATAAGATAAAAGCATAGGGAGTGACGAAGACAAACCCGTCCATCTATTTGCAGCCGTATGTGCAACAGAGGTAGCGTTATCTGCAATCAGATCCACTCATAAGAATGTATATAAACAATATCAACAACTTCAAAGTTTAATAAATTCATAATATAAAAATCTCGCGTCAGCAAAGAAATACAACATAAACTAGACTTGAAAACAGGGTCATGTATTTTCTTATTACTTCAAAACTCGTGTATAAGGGACATTCAGCAGATATAAGCACAACACTTTCTTCCCATTTATTTCTAGCAGTACCACAGCATGATACACGCTTACCCGCGCATAGATGTCACAACACATGTTCATGATAAGTAACCATGTACCGGTGTAATCGTTATAAGAAACAACAGAAAATGGAAATGTACTCAATCCAATAGATAGACGTAAATTAAAATATTGTATGAACATAGAGTAAGCAAATCGAACTACATCACTACACCAAGCAAATATCAATTGTAAAGCATACATGTCCTAGACAATAATTGTTTCATAAGAGTTCAAAGTATTCATATTTCTATCTTCATATGAAAAAACTCTGATTATAGCGTATCATGTACTTCCTGTATACTGTTCAATTGAGTACACAAATCGCTACTGTCTCCATCACATATGTCATGTAGATAAATTGTACACATGCAATAGGATACCAATTTGCATACTTTTGTGTTTAACATGAAAAGGTTTAACTCAAACATGAGATCTTGTTGTGTCTCATGTCGTGTTAACCCATCATTTCCAAAGCATTTAAGCTAAAATATACAAGATAAAAGTGCATAAGCCATGAAAAGTAGCAACATGAGGAATGGAGTACTAAAGTCTTACACATGGCTTTTAGTACTGCAGGATCATTATCAGCATAGAGGCTCAGTTCATCCTAAAAATAGATCAATACATTAATCGCTTTTTCAAAATACAGACTGCAAAAAAGTAGATAGAGTTGAAATTAAACAAAAGTGAGATTGGATGGTAAACCTTCAGTTTTTTATGCTGTTCTTCCACAACCTTCAGCTCATCCAATGCAGCATCACGTTCATCCTGGAGCGGTGCATGCATGCCCACAACATCAAAACAATGCAGGGTCCAGCCGCAGGAAGCATTCTACTGCTAAAAACGCTAACTGTCAAAACTCAAATGAACTTAAAAGGCTTACAGATTCTTCCCTCCCTTTCTTTAAGGAATCCCTCTGCTCAATCAGTTCTGCATATCGCTTTCTACTACTTAATAGATCAGATTCCAACTTCTTGCATGCGCTTCTTAGCTAATACAAAATTGTTGAAACTGTATGTCAGAATTGCCAAAAGTTCAGCTACTTATCGTTTTTATTTATTTAACAATCTATGGCAGTAGTAAAATCTTCAGAATGTTTTTACCTGGTTCCCAGCACAGCTCGGAAAACTCCAAAAGTAAACCTGCAAAAATATGATTAGTATTTAGAATCTTGGAATATTTAAATATGATGCAAGACTATAAAAACATGCTTTATAAATAAATGAAGCACTGAAGAATTTCAGGATATTTCTTGACCCGTAATAACATTGACTAAGATATTTAGATGTACATCCTTAATGAATAAAATATCAAAGATGGTGCTACAGGAAAGATTCATTCAAACTCACAGAGCTTCCAACTTTGTCCTTCAGAACGAGATCATCATCAACAAGGCTTTGGACAACATCCTTCACAGATTGGCTGATTACTCCTTTCTTAGGACCCAGTTTCTCAAGCTCCCTCAGCTGGAAAAAATGATACACATCCAACTAAGATTGTTTTTTTAATCTGAGAGGGAGTGAGATTGCTTTATTTGTAAGTTTAATTCTAAATCCTCTGCCCAATATTCATAGAAAAAAAATTGAATTATACTGGCATGGAAGGTGTTAATGCCAGAGGAATCTCAAAAGAAAATGTTAAACTTTTATTGTGTCCTGTGCTCAAATAGTTGCTCCAACCAAAAGGCAAGATATCTACAATGATGCAAAGAATGGTATCACATTTGTCAATAATACTTACAAGATAAAAATCCTGAGACTCATAAAAAATTTGAAGAATGTGTTCTCGCTTCTCTTCAAGAGAGAGTCCCCGTTTCTTTGACTGCAAAAGAATATAGCAGAGAACAATAGAGATAAGCAGATTGAAAGAATGAAAGAAAATTATACTTCTTTTCTTACAAAAAACTGTGTGAGACAAAAAAGATTTATATTTAGAGCAGATTCAAGGGTTCAGTAGTAATAAGTCAGAAATCAGTAAAAGTAGTTTCTAAAATGTGATTCCACTTTAACAAACAGAATCCACTGCCTCTACGGAGTTGCTCCCACAAGAATGACCTTTTTTTGACACCTACGTAATGACAATATAGATACCAAGTGACTGCATTTGAAAACAAATGGTTTTCTTTATTTATAATGAAACAAACTGTGGCATCAATTTACAGGAAGAAGGTATAGCGGATCATATGAAACACTAACAGGTACCTAGGATTTCCAGTAGAAGAACCTCTCAACTATTTTCCAAATCTTTAGGTAATACACACAAAAATATCATAAAAACGAGGGACATAACAGCAAAACTATCAATAACTAACACACAAATGAAAAACATGATCATCTTTTGCTGGTCAACACTGTCATTCCAATACTTTTACCAAGTCTTTCATTCTAGGCATTATTTGCCCGTTCTGAGACCAATATTTGCTACATAACCACTTCAGTTTTAAAGATACAAAAACCCAGTTAATCAGATACATTGTTGGTATTTAGAAACAAACCACCCAAGAGATCCCAAGTTGCATTGTGGCTTTTCCAGACCTAAGACAATCGTATCCGTCGTGAACAGAACACACAAGGTACATAGTCACAAGGAATTTGCATCGTTTCCACAGCATGCCTAATTTAGGATGATTTTTGTGAATTCTATTTTGTGCATAGCTGGGAATTCTCTCAAAATCCGTATACATTAAAAATCCGCTCACACAAGACGCACAATTGGCACGACTCACCCACTTTCCCATATCTTTTGTGATTTCTTCTCTGTGAATTGTTTGGAAGATTCGCACGGTCAGTACATGTTAAATCCAAAAAATACACACACAGGATACTACTGGTTTGAATACAGTCCTAAACACTAAAACCTCTTAAAACTAAACACCAAAAGCGAGCAACACTCCAAATTTGAGTTAAACCCACAGCCGTCCAACCAAAATTTCAAATGCTCGAACCCGACCATTCTCCACCTGACGCATAAAGGTCATTCAGGTCACTTGTGATTATGTGAGAAGAAAAATTGAAATAGCCATTACATGTAGCTCAAGCGCTTAGATGCCAAAGGGGAGGAATAAAGATCTCAACATAGTGGCGATTTAGGGTTTTGCGATTTTTATTTTTATTTTGCTTTTTTCCTCACCCGAACGCCAAGGGAGTTTATTAGATGGCAATGTGAGAAGAAGCAAGAAAGGGTACCATCGGAGGAAGTGATGGGTGAGTTGTCGGATTGTTGGGGTCTGAGAATGGCGACCGAAGACTGCTTCGACGGTGGTCGGAAAGGGTGGGACCGCCGGAGTGACTAGACTGCGTCTTTTCTTTTCTTTTTTTAAGGGAAGTTGAAAAGAAATTTGTTTTTGGGTTAATTACACTTTGCCCCTGAATCATGCCCCGGTTTCATTTTGCACTCTGATCTTTAAAAGACGACAATACGACATCACCCCTTAAACTTTATTTTGTAACACTTCGTCTCCTAAAGTTTAAGAATTCATTATTTTTCTATTGATTGGTCGTTATTTCTCGATTTTTTTGCATTGTATACCTAATACACTCATAGTCCTAATTTTTTGTTAAATTCGGATCAAATCGGATGTCAGATATTGTTCGAATTTCGATCCAATTGAATACCAATCTGATCGAAATTCTAACCAAATTAGACTTCCGATTTCAGCCGAACTTTAACATAATAGTATTAGGAGTATGGTAGGCAAACAAAATATAAATTTCATGCGGGAGAGGGGTAAAGTATTACAAAATGAAAGTTTAAAGGGGTGACTTTCACTGTTTAAAGCTCAGGAGGCAAGTGAAATCGGGGTATAGTTTTGGGAGGTAAATTGTCATTGACCCAAAATTTGAAGAAATGTTGTTCATTTATAATAATAAAAATAGTAGTAAATAACAAATAATCTTATAATTTCAAGAACTAAGACCTACTTTTGGTAACCATTAAATTGAAGGGTAAACTACAGTTATGCTCCTCAACTATGGGGCTTATAACAACATCCCCTTGAACAATGAAACATAATATTTTACACCTTGAAATGAGTTGGAGAAGTTACAAATAGTGTGGTTCGAAGCAGAAGCTAGAGTTCGATGGGTTTTCAAAAAAGTTTGCAAATTTTGAGGTTTGTTTGGGTTCTTATGAAAGGAAGGAAAAAGATGATGGTGGGGTAAAATGGATATTTAACAGTAACAAATTAATCAAAACGAGTTAGAACTTGGAACTTGAACAAAATTGAACCAACTTTAAACAAAGATTAATATGAGAAAATGTTACATGGGCTCAACATTGGGCTCCACGACTCCACTACACCTCCGCTACTGAGGTTGGAGAATGTGCGTCGATCTGGACCTAACCACCATCGCATTTTTCGTGAATGTCCTTCCACAACCCATGTGTATTGTACCTTATTATATTAAAAGTCATCGTTCTTTTACTGGATTGTTATTCTTCGTTACAAAACTACTTAAATCGTCCGTACGAATTATCATTTTACCCTTCTTTCATTTATATTTATATATCAAAATCACTTAAATCGTCCGTACGAATTATCATTTTACCCTTCTTTCATTTATATTTATATATCTTTTCATTTTACTCTCCTACCACTACTCTCTCTTTATTTTCCTCTCATAACGATCAAAAACAATATTTCGGAGATCAGGAAAGAAGTCTCACATAGGGAAGGCGTTTGGCTAAGACGTCACTCCCATGGGGGAGGCGTTTGCAAAAAAGCTTTCCCCATTGGGGGGTGTTTGGCTTAGACGCCCCTATTTTTTAAAATAAAAAATCTAAAAATTATATGGTGTTTATCTCAAATTATTTCAGGTTCTGTTCCAAGTTTTTTGGTATTAATGGGGTGGATTACGATGAGTTGTTTTTTTGTAAGTTGGCAAATTTTACCAGATACCACATTGACAGGTCGGTCGGGGGTGTCGTTTGGAACGGAACCTCAAATAATTTGAGATAACACACCGTATAAATTAAAGATATATTTTTATTTTTTATTTTGGACCGGCATCTGCAACAGCCGCCTCCCCCATGGGGGGGCGTTTTACCCAGACGTCGTCCAATTTTTTTTTTTTGAAATTCACGTGATCCAGACGATTCGCTAGACATTTTCGTGTTGGTACTGATAAAGTGAGGAAAACGTAGGCAGGATCCTTAGTTTAAGAGACGGGACAAAACGAGTATTAAAAGAATTGTGAATGACAAAATGGTAATTAGACAGACGATTTAAGTAGTTTTGGGACGATAAATAGTACCTTCTTTTATCAATGACAACCTCTGTAACGTCACTCAATCAAACCTCATCCCCTATCTGCAATCTCACCTTTTTTACTAGGAGATAACTTACAAATCATGCATGTGTTACCATCATTAATTATGTTACCATTAATACAAGAATGTAGGCCACTTGTGTGGAGGTGGACTCATCGGAAACTCGCGATAAAAATAAGATTATCTGTTGTTTTGATTATATGTTTCGTCTTTGTTGGACATATCCAGACAACATGTTTGGTTAGAATATCTGGAAAGATCTTAGTGGATATTTGTTCTTTTCTTAAGAGGTTTGTTAGATGTGCGTTTGAGACAACATGCTTGAGAAATATATATTTACTGTCACACTATCATTTAATAAAGTTGATTTGAGTTGGATATTTACGTAATAACGCAAAACTGGTAAACATGATCTAGATAACACAAATGTCTAGTAACCAATCTTCATACATTTGACAAAGTTCATATAAATGGCAATCACACTGCACAAGCAGATATATCTAAAAATTATTAGACATACACAAATAGATGACAAACATTGGTGGTATCCAGACATGTGGTCCACAAGACCAATATACATACACACTACGCCAAACAAGTGATTGTAAAAATGTACCAATAAAAGAACTGGACACGGTTCTGGATAGGATTGTTCAATCATGTCCAGAACTGTGTCTAGGATTGGACCAAGTGTGAACATAATTTGGACAAACCGGACAATCTTGTCCAGGATTGGATTGAGTTTGGACAAATTAGACCATCATTTGGAAAATAAACGTCACAATGGAAAGTAAACGTCACCTAGAATGTCGTACCTCTCATTTATGTGAAAATCTGTTGACGTGGAAAATGGTGCTCCACGTCAGCTCCACGTAGGACGTGTTCGTGATGCCCAACATTCGTTTTCCTATTACAAAATAACTACAAACGGATATGTCCACAAATAACCCTAAATAACCGGAGGAGGCCGAAAGTCGAGGAGGAGGAGGGCGAAAGAGGATGACGATTGAAGGGCGTTAGAATAGGAGGTCAGAGGGGGACGAAGGTGAGAGAGCGCCAGAGGAGGAGGTCGGAGGGGGACGAAGGTGAGAGGACGCCAGAGAAGGAGACTGGAGGAGGAGACGACCAAAGGAGGAGGAATGTGGGAGAAGGAGGAGGATGAAGGTGAGAGGAGACCGGAGAACGACAACAGAGGATGAAGCTGAAGAAGGAGGACAGAGGAGGAGAAGGCCGGAGGAAGATGGGAGGAGGCCGGAGGGGGATGGGGAGGAAGGTGGGAGGAGGCTGAAGGAAGAGGAATGTTGGAGGAGTAGGAGGAGGAGGAGGAGGTGGGATGATGGGAGGAGAACGGGTTTTGATTTTTGAATTGGGGATGTGGAGTGAATGATTTATATTTGAAGGATTTTTGTGATTCAATTCTTAGATATCTAAAAATTTCAATTACAATGTTTTTTATAAAACCAACCACCTTGAGCGCAAGAGGGGTTGGAGCCCAATCTTGAGCATGTCTCCAACAGGGAACCCAATCTTGATCCTGTGTATCATTACTCATTTATACGATAATACTAAGTTCAAACATATTACATCAGTCCAACAAAACGTTTAAACTTAATTCAACACAGTCACACCAAATCATTTGTAAAATTTAAGAAAAAAATGTCTAAACTTAGTTCAAACATCAACACAAGCAGAAATCACAATCCACTTCTCAACTATACATTCTCGTAGTCTCTTCTTCATGATCTCCGTGATTGTCCAGCACGTGTCAGGACTCATTCTCTCGTTTATTGTATGGGTTACATTTGTCGTTCTCCTGTTGTGGCTCCTCCGGAATTGGGATCTCTAGTTCCTACTATTCTTGTGACAACATGAGTCGACTCCTAGATCGGAAGCATGAAATCCACGTTGGGATTGAAGGGTACTCTAAATCTCTAACCAACAGAGTTAAATCAATTAAAAGCCAACGTATGAAAAGGTCTTATAAGAACAGTATAAAGTAGGTCTCGAGCACGGCAGATCCATGATTTTTCGACCAGAGGGGTCAAAAATAGGAGTGTAAACACGGCGGGGTGAGTTTTTGTCCCACCGCTACCCACCCCACTTAAGTTAAGCGAGACGGGAAGAGTTTGGGCGGTTATTATTTAATCAAAGCTAAATACAAAAATCAATCAACTTTCTTTACCATTTTCCATTTTGATCAAAGCTAGATACGAAAAATCAAGAATTTTTTTTAATCGGTGTATGTTTTAACTAAATATAAAAAAAATCAAAGCTAAATACAAAAATATCAAACCTAAATACAAAAAATATATAGGTATGAATTATTGAGTTATGTGGTTGCGGGTTATGTGAGACATGTTACGAGAAAATTGCTACCCGTCTGCTTATTATGCGGGTTGTGCAAGTGGCGGATTGAGTTTTTTGTTGGTAAAATCCACTTCATTTACAACCCTAGCCAAAAACCATATATATATATATATATATTTTAATAACATTCATTGTGACTTATGTCTTGAAATTGCTTTATAATTTATTCGTCTTCAGTAGACTGAAAAACATCATTTTCTATGTACGTGATTAGACAATCATTCAGTCAATTATCGCCTATGTATTTATCCATTCTAAAAAAATCATCAAAGTCAAAAGTCACATTGTATGATATATTTAAAATAATCTTGACATGAATATCGTTGTTTATTAAACGGACTGCATAATGTGATATTAATGTTTTATAACAATTTATCATAATTCATAATTCAATCTTAATATTAATATTATCGAAAACTACAAACTATCCACGCTATAAATCCAAATTAAATCCATCAATAAATAATACAAATAGATAATTAGTAATTACTTTGTTTTTAATTTAGTGGGCGGATCGGTGCCCACCCGGGCCCGTATGCAGGTCCACCACAGGTCTCAAGGTTGTGAAACCACTCACTTGCACACAATCTAGTATTTCAGCACATTAAATTGGATTGACATCCGGTGAAAGAGAAAACTCAAGAAGGTTTCATTTAATTACAACATATATACAGTTTTGAGCAAGTGACTGATATGTTACCAAATCTTTAGGGAAATAAAAAATTACTAAACTATGGAAGTTAAGAGTTCAGAATTTTTTGTTACTTCCTTTCCAAATGTACCATCACCAGATAGTTATCTCAGTTGGTTGAGTTATCTGTAAATACTGTCACACGTGAGCATTTCATTAGTGCAATTCTTTACTCGGTGAAGCAAGTATGAATAACTGATTTAATGGAGAACTCTGATTTGACTCATTTTTATTTACTCGATTGCCCAAACATATGTGCTTTATATTTGGAAATGTACTAGCATTCCGAGAGAAATAAAGAGAAATAAGTTTAATAACTGAGGTTGACTAAGAGCGTAATAAACAAGGGTATCATAATTAGATAATAAAATAAAATAGATCACATGGTCGTAATAGATCTTTATTTAGGCCGACATAGAACAACTGCCAATTTTTATAATAAGGTGTAAAGAATACACAAAATGGTTTTAAAGTCAAAGAACTTATGACAATTAAAGATAAAAGTTAGCTAAAGAATAATTGATTAACGGTAAATTTTTACAAGGGTCTTACAGATATTGAGAAATTAAATTTATTACTGAAAAAATATTTAGAACGAGATATAAATGCAAAATCTCCAAATTATAGCTCAATACATCCATGCAATATCAGATATTTGATGGAGCAATCCACTGTTTAGCAAGAATTTAATTGCCATACTACAATGGACTGGCAGGCAGAAAAATGATTCAAGTGGAAATGTTCACCTAGAAGTCATTCCGTTTTCAATGCATGCACAAATATAGAATTGGTCATAGCTTTGAAATTGTGAGCTTCATTTAGAAACCCTAACTATAGCAATGACATAAATTGGGGAATAATCTGACATAAGGAACAAGTCAAGAACGTAAGTCCATATATATAAGCCTATTGTCACGTAACATTCAATTTAGGTACACCACCATTAAATGAGAAGACCAACTTATGCTAAGGTTTTCTTTCTATGATTTGTTGCGCGTATAAAAAGAGGAAGTGAATCTTATCGTGTGCGAAACTTCTAAACGGAAAATGATGAAATGGATTTCTTTTGTTCATGAAGCAAAACTATTTCTTCTTTGTTTGTTGTTGACTAATAACTTTCTTGGTTTCTCTGGTTTATCCCTTCTCGGAAGTTTCATATTTTTCCACTACTACTACCACAAATTGGTCACTCTCTAAATGTTACTCTAATCATCACTATCTGACCTTTCTAATGGATACAAATGGCCACACTTAAAAGGACATGTTGGTTCGAATGCAAAGAATGTCGCACGAAAATTTGTTATATAATATGACTAATAATTGTTGTACACAGAATATATTCAACACATAAAACATAAATAGGAGTTTTTCCTAGACCTAAGGTTATCACAGTTTCGTTTCAATCTCATCTTCATTCCACCAAATTTGCATCGTAATACGAAAATGAGATTGAAACTTGAAACTGTGATAAATTTAAGCCTGGGAAATCTCTTATCTATAGACCAGCAAGTAACCTCGGGGTTAGGAATTTCGCATATTATAAAAAATGTTATGGCAGCGGACCATTCCTCCTGCTAGGCGCGCAATGGATAATAGTTCACATTCGTATTTTGTTAGGGATACACATGTCCATATTCAGCAGATATGGATGCCATACAAATATTAATTTTCAAGCTTTTGTGGGTACAAATACGGATTTGAATGACAAATTCTGGTGAATACAAATACTGATACAAATATGCATTTTCGGCCGAATAAAGATATTGATAATTGATATGGATATTTGCAAGTTTTCTATAATATCTTTTCTATATATATAATTTTTATAAAAAATGAAGACATTTATAAATGATTTCTTATAACCTTTACTTAATTTTTTATTACTGGACATAAATTTGTTGTTTTTAAATTTATATATTAATATATAATTTATCAAAATTAATAAGTAAATTTTTATGTGAGTTACAAAATATACACTCACTTTATTCTTTCTTTGTAAATATCAGATATGGTTTATTATCAGTATATATATAAAATTGTTTGTATTCATTTTATTAGGTTAAGTATACCTATTTTTCATATTTATAAGGGATATTTACACTGGTGCAGTCGGAAAACATCGAAATTACGGAAATACATCCCAAAAGTTTGAATTTACAGTAGTGCACTCGAAAAACTTATGAAATTACAATGGTGCACCCATAACTGACGTCGTTAGCCTCCGTCACATTTCAATTTGATGGGCGTTTGATTACACTCTTTAATTACCCTTTATTTAAATGAATATTTACAGTAATGCACTCGGAAAACATCGGAATTATGTGAATAACCCCAAAAGTTTAAATTTGCATTGGTACACTCGAAAAACTTATGAAATTACAATGATGCACATGTAACTAACGTTGCTACCCTTCATCCAATTTAAGTTCGACTGACGTTTGATTACACCTTCTAATTAAATCTGACCCGTTTAATTACCCAAATCCAATTCCATCTACCTCTCACTTCCATCACCTCAAACCCCAACCTCCCACTTCCATCGCTCCCGAATCCCCCATCCATCTCCCACTCAAAAATTGGACGTGTAGCTATTGAAAATTGAGTCCAAAACAAACTTAAGAATTTAGGTCAATTACATGTTTATTTGATAGGTACACGTCCAATTTTCGCAGAACCATGGGTAGGTTGCCAAATTCTAAACCTTTGATCGGCACGGAAGCACAAAACCCAATCCCAAACATGCACCATTGCAGTAATTAATGGACATGTGGGAGGTGGAAGTGGGAGTTGAATGGAAGTCAGAGGTTGGGGTTTGGGTGATGTAAGTAGAGGTGGATTGGGGACTCGGGAGCGATGGAAGTGGGAGGTTGGGGTTTGGGGTGATGGAAGTGGGAGGTGGATGGAATTGGATTTGAGGTAATTAAATGGGTCGGGTTTAATAAAAAAGTGTAATCAAACGTCTATCGAACTTAAATTGGACGAAGGGTAGCAGTGTTAGTTACATGTGCATCATTGTAATTTCATAAGTTTTTCGAGTGCATCACTGTAAATTCAAACTTTTGGGGTGTATTCCTGTAATTTCGATGTTTTCCGAGTGCACTACTGTAGATATCCATTTAATTAAAGGGTACAATCAGACGTCCGTCAAACTTAATAGTGACGAAGGTTAACGATGTCACTTACGGGTGCACCATTGTAATTTCGTAAGTTTTTCGAGTGCACCACTATAAATTCAAACTTTTGGAGTGTATTTCCGTAAATTCAATGCTTTCTGAGTGCACTAGTGTAAATATCATAACGATTACTCATGTATAAGGATAATGAATTTTGACACTATAATCATTCTCCGAGACTTACAACTTCACGGATGGGTGAAAAATTACCTCATTACTTATTCCTCCCAACTCCAGCGCATCCGAGATATGAAGACCATCAATAACCATGTCCGACCTAACTTAGGCGCCCTGCTTTCTCTCTCTGTCACGTCAATTTCTCTATCTGTCACGTCGTTCCAGCTCACCCACCCCCAAATTTCTCTTAACCATACCCTAAAACCCCCAAACACCCTATATTCACTTCCACCCACGTCATTTGGAGGCCAATCTTGGGTAAAAAAAATAAAAACAAATAAAAAACATATTTTCAGAAAAATTAAAAAATGATTTAAAATAAATTTAAAATGAATATTTTAATATTTTTATGAAATTTAAAAAAAAAAACAATGGGGGGCGTACTCCCACCCAACCCACATCCGATGAGAGACCGGGTGTGAAATCGTGTCTCCCACCTCCTAATTTCGCACCCGGGCGGGAGGACATGGACCTGGGCGCCCGGGCCACGCCCACAAGGATGGCCTAATGGTTAACATTGATGTTGACATTATGTTATTGCATTAATTTTTATTACATTTTGAATGTGTAAAATAATTTCATAGAAAGACTCTCCTAAACCAAACAAGCAAACAAAAGTGGGATTTTAAATTCAGAGATATCTTTTAATAAGTGATGAAAATACATTGTTGCTCCTTTTTTAGTCATTTTTTACCGTTATTCATCCTTATCTAATGTTTATGTCTCATTATCATTTTCTCAATACCATTCGTTATTTCCCTCCTTTACTCACTCCCATACTTACTACTCTCCATGTTAGATGTTGGGATTGGGATTTAATCCAAAGATATAAAATATTTTCAGAAAAAAGTATGTCATGCTTTTCACCTTGCTATCTCTTCTATATGGCACACCTTGGAGGTGTAAAACATGAAACATAGATTGACTATAGGTATATCCATGTTGGATAAAAACACAGATACAGATCATTTTTGGATACAAGAACGGATATTCACATCCTTGCAGAAGGGGTACCAATCCGGAAAACGGATCAGATAAAAAAAAAGGTTACAAACAAACTTCGGATATGGATCAAACACAAGGTAGAGATTTATTTTTTAACATTATACATGTAACGTCTCGGAACAACGGAAATTTTCAAATTTTAAGCACAAAAGTCACACTGATTTAACCCTAAAAAACACGAACATAATCATAAGGGCCCAAATATACGGTTCATCATTTCAATCGAGTTTGTCAAAAGTATGATTGCATCAGAGTGCAAAAGATACAAAAGGTATAAATACATGTAATCATGACCACCTAAAAGACACAGACGAAGGATTCGGTCCAATGTGCAATCGCCCTCAGTCGCCACCCAACATGCACCTACTGCGGTCCTGAAATGCAAATGTAACAACAATGCATGAGTTTCCATAAGCAAACCATGTATGCGTTTTATTAATTAACCGCAAGTGCATGACCGCGATGAAGCGGTGAAAAGTACGGGTCGATCCACGGGGAGGTGAGTAGCCTCTGATTTGTCCGAAATCAAGTGGCGAAAAAATGAGAAAGAGATTTGATTATGTTAAGCTAAACTACACTAAACTAGTAAGTAACAAATGCAAATGAAAGCAAGTAACAATTGATTAAAACTAAACTAAAAGGCTAACAAATAGATTGAAATTCAGGAAGAAAAACCCCTAAAGGGTGGAGTGTGTGAACATATGAAGTGAAATAAGTGATGAATGACGCATGTAAGCATGTATGTGTGTGTGTCGTGTGTGTTTTCATGCATAGGAAGTGTCCAAAGATGTGGCAAAACCTATCAATCCATTCACACAAAGTATCGGCAATTATTACTTGATTATCATAAGATTAGGCTAAGCATGAGAAATGTCTAAAGATATGGCAAGACTCATCAAAAACCATAAAAACTCATGTGAAGAACAAAGCTAAGCATGAGAGGTGTCTAAATGTTATGGCAAAACCCATCAAAACAAAGTTTCTTCAATTAATCAAGCAAGTAACCACAAATACAAACACTTAACTAACATGTAACATATTCAACAGAAAATTTCTGTCAATAAACATGAGGAAACTAAACATTGGAAGTGTCTAAATATTATGGCAAAACCCGTCAAAATCCCTCAACATGTAGATGATTAAAATACCCCCAATGAACATACAAACATACAAGTTCACACAATCCAAAATTTATCAAACATCCAAACATCATAACATATATGTACATTATCTCCACCCCCCAAAGGGGATGAAACTACTCACTAATTATTAACCTAACTATTATGTTAAGAGAGGAAAACATATTAACTAAGTCTACTAAGATTAATGAAACAAAATTAAGTTAAGCATGCAAGAAGATAAAAGGGAACACATTAAACTAACAAAAAATTCTTTTATTAAATGAGTCACATTACAAGCAACATCTCCTTACTTGATTTTTTCTTTAAGGCTTGACTCTAAGTAGAGGGTTTGACCACTAAGCATGTAATAGATTACAAGGGAGGAGGAAGAGTTCTATTTATAGCATGAAAAAAGGAAACTGGGGACAATCCCCCGATGCGGAACTAATGAAACATTCTCAGAATAGACATAAACACATAAACCATATCCGGGGGAAACCAAGTCAAAATCTGGGAAAAACTGAGTGCTAATTGGCAGTCAGGTTTTCCGGATCTGACCAATTTTCGGATATCTACTTTAGTTCTTCAATTCTTTACATAGGGTGCACTCAGATCAGTTATTGTAGTTTAGGCCCATATCTAATTGCTAAAATACTCATCATTATGGTGTGAAGTTTCTTGATTTGCTTATTGGTCATTTTGGTTTACATCTGGGTCCTTCCCTCTTGCATATCAGTCCATAAGTCTCACATTTCAGTGATTTTTCTTACTTTCATGTCATTTTTGTGTCTCTTCTTCTCACTTGTTTTATTCCTGAAACTTAAACATAAAACTCGTTACGTAGCATTACTTAGGGAAAAAAATATAGGATATAAGACACAAATATATGCATGATATAATGTCAATCAAGTTTCCATAAGGAAACCACGTATACCAAGCTCACCTATATGCATCCTGGAGTATAATGAAAGGAACCTATCACACTAGTATAACATAACATGATATAATGAAATATGTTAAAAATTTCCCTCCAATGGTAAATAAGGACAGTAGTCCCACAACCATCACGGGTCCCACGGGGAGACCTACCGCATGCACAAGCGATCTTACAGAAAGTACGCAACACACCACATACGCAGCTACACCAAACATGAGGTTCGGTGAGGGCGCCTGCACTTTCGCGTCAGTAGAAGCAGATCTGAAACTTGTGGTCAACACCACACTGACGGAGTCGTCTCTCAGGTCGGCCAACTCACCTAGTTATACCACAGCCAAGCTACCTGCCGGAATACATCGTCGGACAGTCACCGCCGCCACTCGGTCGTATGGTCCTCCCTGCCACCACTTGGTCGGGAGGAGGTTTACTCACATGGTTGTTTCACAGCATAGGCTACCTACACCGCCGCCACTCAGTCGTGCGGTGCACAACATCGCCCTCAAGGCCAATCGAAGGTATCTGTCGCCCAAAAGGCTGACCAATCAACTTATCTAGACCGAAGTCGGTCGAGTCTTCTCACTCCGTAGAGTCGTGCAACATCGTGCATTTGGATCTGCAATCCCTAGGGCCACTACTCTAGTATGAGTCAAGCAAACTCTAAGCTACGCCACAGTCTACAACACAAAGGTAACACATCCCAAGTATCCACACTCTTCCACTCAGTGGTCCCTAGGCAGGCACAATCATTGCACCCACCAATACCTCTCGGCTCATGCACAACGAGAGGACACGGGCTTCTGTAGACAAAGTTGACACTTCATAAGGACAAGAACTCAGTCATGGGCACAAATGGTCGACCGAAAAAGGCAAACCAGTCGACCGTTCCCAATAAATAGGGAAGTGTTCGAACAAGCGCCTACAACGGTCAAACTCTGGGCTTAGAACTTAAGTCTCGACAGGCGAACAAAAGGTCAATGGCGGTCAACCGTTTAGATGGTCAAAGTCAGACGAAGACTAAGTCAACAAGGCAACTGCCGAACGACTCAAGGACCTCGTTCGACCGAAATTATTAGAGTCATCCTACCTTCTCATAGTCACAACCGGTAGAACCTAAGACCACATTCGGTCAAACCCTAACAATGTATACTTAAGTCACCTGTCGGACAAGAGTCAAGGGCGGTCGACCATTAGAAGGTAAACGCCCAGTCTAGGCCAAACTACAAGGCGACAGTCTCGGTTAAGCAAGGCTCTCGTTCCACCGAAAATAACACGGATTTCTCCGACTCACAAATGTTCACAACCGGTCGACCGCCAAAATGACATCGTTCGACCAGTGCTGGGAAAGATGAAGAAAATACACTACATTCGGTCGACCGCCCAAAGACACCCACTTGTACTCCAACGAGCTCCTCTGATTGAAGAAAAGAGGAGAGAGAAGTGAGTAAGATGAGTGGGTTGAGAGAGGGAGAGGTGAGTTGTGAGGAGAAGGAAGGAGAGGAGATGGTTTTGTTTCTCCCAAAAGCCAACACCACCACTCCACCTCATAGCCTCCCACTCCCACACACTCCCAACCATAGCTCTCATCCCTTCACCAAGTCAAACTCCCACCTAATCCCTCACAAAGAACTTTATGTTGGCTTTCTGATTAAATAATCGCTAATATGTTTTGATGATTAACTAACATATCAATAAACACATGTATTCTATTAATATCATTGTATGCATATTGTATTTCTAACATTTCAGGATCCAAGTATTGATCAAGACTAGAAATGAAGAATGAAGAGTAAATAAGTTTATATTTCTTGTACTTAGGCTATAATGTAACTTGATACCTGAAATCATTGATGAATTGCATTGTATGACCCCTAAGGAACCTATAGAAGTCTTACAATTAAGTCCATATCAATTTGACTTCAATAGGAAATCGACGAAACATAGAAATTCCCTTAAAACAAATTCTCTGAGTTTTACCGGTCGACCGATAAGCCATCTGGTTCGACTGGAATTCAACAGTCAGTCTTGTCTTTTCTCAAACGGTTGACCAAACATTCTTTTAGTTCGACCGATTCCAATGTGTGTTTTCACAGTCCCAATCGGTCGACCAAATTCATTTCCCCGTTCGACCGTTTCTACTTGTCAACTTTATTACCCAGTTCAATTGACACTTATCTCGCTCACCAATGTTGTATTGACACGTGTCCTGGTTAGAGTAGAAACCGGTCGACCGAAAGTCAATTTTGTTCGACCGATTGGTTTCTGTATTTGTATTAAATATGATCATTATATTTGTAGTATTATACCAACGGTCATATACACATACTCACCTAACCCCCCCGCCCTTCGTATTTGGTCTATCGGTCGACCAAGACCATCAAATAGTCAACCGGTTCATGAAACTCTCCAAGACCAAAATTACCGGACAATTTCGGTCGACCGTTATCTCAATTTACATAGTTTCATACTAACCAAATGACCCAACGGTCGACCGAACCTTCAATTTGTTCGACCGTTCACTTATGTTCTAGCTCAGTTGGTTCGAGCGTATGCACCTTAGCTCGAACGATCATTTATTTTTTAACTAACCGATCGACCAATTGTCCCGATCCGGTCGACCGTTGGTGTACAGATTTGTGTCATGTCATTCCTTTCTTTGTGTATTCTTACCCAACTCTTTACCACTTTAATCGCAACGACTAGATTAAGTTTAGAGCTTATAAATGGACCTGAGAACACACTTTTAAGATCACCATTTTTTCTCCAAACTCAAATCTTCTTACTACTCTCAAACTTCCTCTAAACATCTTTGTGCTTACATCTTCCCACTTGAAACTAGCTCATTGATTGCATCATTCATTTCAAGTGTCCAAGATTAGTTTGTTGAAGTTTTTCCTTCAAAAGTTGTACTAGCTTCCGGAGTGAAGCTCTTCTCAGATTCTGAGAAGGTGGTCCAAGCTAGGCGAGGGTGTTCGCAAAGCTTGTGGTGTAAAAGTTTAATCTCGGTCCGCAACGGAGATCGGACTAGTGGAGGACGCGAAGTTGCTTGAGGAAGAGCAATTCGTAAGAGATGACTTAGATCCAGTGGTTGGATACAAATATCTATACATCCTTGTTGTGGTTTGCTTATCTCTCCCTCATTTTTATTGTTCTAGCTTTTAATTTGCATTATTCCTAAAAGAACTTAATTAGTCTATTCACCCTCATTTAGACTAATATTAGAGCCTATTAGATCATATACAGTAGCCCCACTAAATGGGTTTAGGATTTAACAATACAGATTTTGGAGGAGTTCTTGAGTAAATTTTGTTAAGATGGGTTTTGGGTTGTGAGAACAAAAAATATTGTGAGAATGATGCCAAATTTTGAGTTTTAGGATTACCTTTCACAAACGAGAAGACTTCCAATTTTAAAATTAGCATGGTCTAAATATGATTATTTTACTAACATATTCTTCCATTCGAGGCTTTAAGTATCATTAATTTAAACATACTACTACAAAATGGGCCTTGGCCGTCGGCAACAGTAGCCAATTCCATCGGGAATTTCCACTGCCGTCAGCATTATGAACGTTGACAATATATTTGTTTGATAGTACCGAATTCCGTCGAGAATATTTGGCGTTGTTTTTTTGATATTTTTGGCAATCATTTTTGGCACCAAAAAAACTCCCATAGTCGCTGATGGAATTTCCGTTGACAATGGTAAATTTAAAAAAATCCTGAATTTTTTTCTTTACCTAAAAATACAAAATTTTACAATTAAAAATGCATCCAACACTAGAAATAACATTCAATATCCAACTTAACATGAAATACAACAATGTAATTTAATCTATATCCACATGTAAATAATATTCATTCATCTAACATACTCATAAATATTATAATCATAAAAATGTAACATGAAGATTCCTGGAAAATTCAATCCAAATTCCGGGTTGCATGCTGGATTTCACATACTCAATTTCGCATACTGGATTGCATAACAAATTACAATACAATTCAGCTCACAAAATCAGTCCAAATTACTTGTTTCATAATTGGTGAACAAATATGATGAAATAAAGAGGAGTTAAATTCAACACTGCACCATAGTGTAGACTTAAGCAAGTTAAACTAAAGAAGAATTACTTGTTAAGAACTTATGCAGCATATTACAACGCGTCAAAGTGAAAACCCCTCAACTTGCAGTTACTACTTGATCACAATTTATAGAAGAAAAGAGTAAGTTTGCCAATGGCTGAAAGTTGTCGGCAGCTGAGAGCCTAAGTTGCTTTCTCAAAGCATTTTTATCATCCATCTTCCCTTGAAGATCATCAGGATTATACTGAAAACTAAACTAGGTGTCTGTAGAAGGATTCCGAAGTTCAATGTCTCGTGGGGTCCTCGACCACCCTAAACGAATGAGAAAAGTAGTCACAACTACTGATGGGAAATAAAGTCCTTGACATGAATAAATTCAAAGATATTATTTTATCATGCCTTCCAATGGTTAAACATAATCAACTAGTAACTGTGGAAAAGAAACACACTTGCGGCAAGTAATAGAAATTCATTAGCAGAAAAGGTTAGGCACTTCCATCATGAAACTTAAGTTGATTCAAGTAACATAATCAAGAAACAAAAGCTTTTTCAGGTGCTGCTTTTGTATTTTGATCATAAGCCAACATTTTCTCGGTTAGCATTGATATTCCTTCCCTTTACCTTGTCACTCCAACGTTTTTGTGGTAGTGACACTAAGCTAAATTACCAACGTCCTGGCATATGCCATCGTAATGAATGCATAATAATAATTTAATTTGAAAGCAACAGCTCCAAGCTATGATCAGTATATAATAAGGTTTAACTTCTTGTTATGTGAACGGGACCTGTTTATCAATCTCCGTTTTGCACATTTTACTCAACGTCTAGCAATCACTCTAAGGAAGTCTAAAATGATTGTCAAGTCATAAGATGGGATATTAACACCTAATTTACTGTACGATACGCACAGGGCTAAATAATAATCTTCGTCTATAAACTGGTCTTTCATTTTTAACAGCATATAAATACATCACTCCCCACATGTTACATTGTTTATGTCTATGTTGTCTGTGGTTCCACTATGACGTCCTAATGGTTGCTTTCAGTGCATTGTGACACAATGAAATAATTGCAACATGCATACACGGTACTCATATAGAAGATCGATTTTTATTTTTTATCTTTTACTCCAACAAACCTTTTATTCTACCTTCGTTCGAGTTAAGATTAATCTACCGTAGATTATTGTCAATCATATCAGCCAATGTAACACTAAGGCTGCGTTAGAGTGTGATTATATAACCTATTAACATGCCATGCAACCTTGAGAGCACAATTGGGATAAATTGGATGTGTATCTTTCTGATATATATGTTTGAATGACTTTTGAGAAAAAAATTGCAAGATACTCTATAATATGGGATTTTTGCTTGGGTGCACTTGGGAACATCTATTTTGGACATTTGCACCCCTGTAGTTTATATTGACCATATGCATGTGTAAACACCAATATTTGCTTGTAGCACTTACTTCAAATTTCTGTCCCAATCAAACCCAAAATCATATACATGTTCAGTTTGATTGGGACGAAAATTTGAAGTGCATACAAGCAAATATTGGTGTTTACACATACATATGGTCAATATAAAACTACAAGGGTGCAAAAGTCCAATAAAGATGTTTCCCAAGTGCACCCAAGCAAAAATCCCTTTATAATCACTTCCCAACGAAAGTTGTTAAAAGCAAATTTCAAGTTGAAATGTGAAATATGAAATATGAAAAATCACCTGAGTCAACTATATAGAGCTTTGTTTATTTTAATTCATTAAATATTTATAAATAGCTAGTACACTGTGTACATATACTGAATGATAACTTGGGCACATTTTCCCCGTTATGGTTTAATATTCATCAGTGAAGAAAAAATTAATTAATTTTAGGTCCAATTATAATATTCGACCAAGTTGCATTTCTTTACCTATTACCATTCTCTAAAAAAGTTTGCATTTCTTCTATTCAACTATATCGACTATATTGCCGAAATAATTCTCAAATAAAGTATTGAATGAACATCAACCGATGGAGCCACATCCACCTCCGTTACTGAACCACCAATCGAACCAGCCGGCGAACACTGGGGAGACGAATGAGCTGGCTGGCAAACGAGATGGCCGGGGATGCGATGGGTACGGTGTTTTGGATGTGTGTGGCAGTGTGGTTTGCTTAAAAGTTTGTTTAATATATTTGTACTAGACATGTTGTATGTTATCTTGAGTTTATATGCTCCTTTTGTATCCCTTGAGTCCTTGGGCAAACTAGTATGCAACCCTTCCCTCGTTGGTGTGGATAATGACAATGAGTTTATTTATGCAATGCATATGACAAGTTTAAAAAAACATCAACAAATGGAAATTAAGAGTTTGTGGTGGTTTCTGTGACTTGACATGGTCTCCAAACTGATACTCTGACAAGTTCAGACCTCCATGAAAATTGTATGAAAAAATAATAAAAAGCAACGAGGACAAGAAAAACTTCCACCCCATTCTTCCACCATTAATCATGACAACCATTTATCAAATACTTCAAATAGAACACAACATGGTTATGATAGGAATGTGGGAATCTTTTGCACTCCAAAACATCAGATGGGCACATCCCTTTCTGGATTCAAAATTATTCCTTTTCACAGCTTTGAATTGGCAACAACATGCATGTACCAACATTGCATGCAGATATTGTGATCTCTGACCACAGTCAGATCATGAATTGTGGTTTGTGGACCATCTTATGATCTTCTCACTGACATAAACGTTGGAAGCAAACACACACATCCAAGAACATGAATGGTCCAAAATCCGAATACATCTAAACTAATATCCCACTCTAAAATAAAACCCACACAACCATATCTAAATCAATATTAACTAAGTAGTAAGTAAAAACAACACAACTCTGCTCTAAATTTGTCGGGTCAATTATTACAAGTATGTGAGGCTTTGATATAGGTCTTCTGAAGGTTTACTCTCTGCATTTGTCCAAACATTACTAGAAGTAGAATGGTTAGATATGTTATTGGAGTTGTAACTAGTGGATGCACCTTCTCCACCGCCCTTATCATGGAAGTTGCACCAGTTGAGTAACTCCGCATAACTCAAGTCCGTTATCATCCCATCATGCCCATCCCTTCCGTTAACGCCCGTGACGTCTGGCCATGGCATGCACCCGAAGTTCTCCACAGTAGAGGACGAGGCGGCCGAAACATGGCGCATTGGAGGCGGTGAAAATGCATAAGTGTTTGAATTCGGTGCGAAGTCGGCAAGCGGGTGATCGAAAAAAACCGACTCAGGGGTCACTGGTAAGGCTCCAAAGCCGAAAGGTTCAACCTTGACCGGGGGAATTTGCGCCGGCGCCGGAGAAGGGTTAATATAATTGCCGGTTGTGTTGTATGATGTGGTATTGGTTTGTCCCATTTGGCCCATTACTCTCTTCTTGAGCTTTGTGTTCCAGTAGTTCTTCACATCATTGTCTGTTCTCCCTTGGAGTTTGGAGGCAATCACGGACCATCTGGTGAACATAAGCAAAGATGGGTGCTTAATTATAAGACGAATAAAAGACCAAGATTTTGGACTTAACTAATAAAATTTGTGTCATTTATGACTATCATTCTCCTGATGCTCAGGTTTAACAATACTTCGTAACAAAATTACATTTTGATTTATATTACCGGCTTCCGATGTTTCGGTAAAGAGTGCAAATGATGTTGTCTTCTTCCTCGGTGAAGCCTCCATGTTTGATGTCCGGTCGGAGGTAATTAAGCCACCGGAGACGGCAACTTTTGCCACAACGCTTCAGACCTATATGGAAGTGGACACAGAATCATTAGAAGGAATTTGTGGGGAAAAAAATTAATTTTTTTTCCAACTCACTAGTTAACTACTTGGGCATGTCACACGTAATTTCCTAGATGGTACTCAACAAAGAACATAAAATTACAAACTATAACTATATTTAATAAGAGAAATGCCTCGGAAATATATATATGTATAGTCCAAAAAATAGCAATCTAGAAACAAAGTCAAAACAAGAGAAGTTGAAAAGGCACTTTCAATTCAAAAAGAAAAAAAAAAGTTGAACAGCTTTTCAGGTAGACACATCCCACACAAAGAAACAAAAAAAAACACAAACAAAATTAGAAATTACACTAGAAGAGATCGATTGCTTGATAACAAACCTGCTTTGTGAGGCAAAGCAATCCAGTTGCCACCAGTGCCATGCTTCTGGAGGTAGTCTTTGAGAGTTGCATCCTCCTCAGGAGACCATGGGCCTCTCTTCACGTTTGCCTTGTCACAACATGGAGCTCTACCCATTCTATGATATCCAAGCCAAGAGGAGGAAGATAGCTAAAAAAACTAGAAGAAAAGGGTGGCAAAAGGTCAGAAAGAGGAGAGGACAGATGAAGGGGACAAGTGGGGTATATAAAGAGTTGGACAAAGGCAAGACCAAGTAGTTTTGTACTCTTCTTTATTTATTGTATTTTTTATAGATGGTCTTCTCTTATTATTATTTTTTGAGTAATTTCTCTTATTATTATTGTTGGGGTCTGCAAAGGTCAGCAGTGTCTTAATCTGGTTACTTTGCATTCTTAGACAGGGATATCGTGTATTTAGTCTATCCTGGATTTCTTAATTACTGTGGAAGTTTTAATATGAAAGGAGCCCTTATGTAATGAAAGTGTGCTTATATTATACTGTTGGTAACATGAATTATGAATTTGAATTACTCAGTATGGTTTGGTCGAAATACACTTCAATCAAACAGACCATGTTACAAATTGTAAAATTTTGTTTTGCAAAATTCGTGTCGCATCCGCTAGCTCGAGCACGAGAATCATTGAATAAATTTTACTGCAAAGTCCTAATATTTTTACTGGACTGCTAACGTTGTCGGTAAATTACTTAAATCGTCTGTGTCAATTATCGTTTTACTTTTCTCTCATTTCTACTTATACATCTCTTCATTTCACTCTCCTACTATCACTCTTAGGGTTGTAAACGGGTCGGGTAATACCCATATATCCGTGTACCCGACCAATACGGGTACGGGTATGGATACAAAATTTCATACCCGTTTAAAAATTTATACGTGTTAACTCGTACCCGTTAACCCGCTGGATAAATGGGTCGAGTATGGGTATATACAATACTCATACTCATATACCCGTTTACCCGCTATTAATATATATTATTATATATACTAAATACTTAATAAACAAAACTACAACAGAAATCCAAAAGGGCAAATCTAACCCTAACGCCTCTTCTCCCAAACCAGGACGGCAAGACCCCTCCTCTCCCGACTCCTGAGCTCCACCTCCTCCTCTTCTTATTGCATCTTCCACCAGCACACCTTCCATTGGCGCATCTTCCACCGACCTTGCCTTCGTCGTCGGCCTTGCTTTCGTCGTCGGCCTTGCTTCCTCGCCGTCGCATGTTCCGCTGTTTGGAGAGCTCCAACATACGTGACCATCTTCCTTCTTTTTTTCCTCAACTCAACGATTCCCAACCAATTACACAACCTCATCCAATAACCATCTCAAAGTTCCCAGGCAGCACTTATTCCCAATTCCCAAATAAATAACATCTGAAAATCATGTTTATTGGTGCAAGTACGTTTGGCCTGGAATTCAGATTTTGTCTTTAACTTCATACAACTTATTTCAATTCTATTCTTTTTTTTTCTTGTTTATCAGACAACCTGTATGGACTACATTTGTAGTTGACCTTGCCATTTATTTAAGAGAGAGATACAAAAAAAAATGCATCCTACAAAGTCTTAGATTTTTTATCCTGTTGTGCAGCTATGTTAGTGTTACACGTGTATTTTTGAAATAGTCAAAACTCCGTTCAATTTTTTCACAAAGGTGGACAAACTTGCTTGATTTGATGGTTTGTGAAAGTTGAGAGTTTTTTTTGTTTCTTGGTTTGTTTATTTTCTGGTCTTTACGCAGATTCATATTTTTTGTTAACACATTTGTTTGTGTTTTTGTGTTATTTAAATTGTTTGACTTTTATAGGATATTTTTAATAGATTACCCGCTTACCCACCTTGTGCATGCTAACCAAGTGGGTACGGGTAGACCAATATTGGGTATGAGTATATACCCGTACCCGTTAATTTAGGCGGGTATGGGTGAGGGCATACCCGACCTGTACTCGACCCGTTTACAGGCATAATCACTCTCTATTCATCTTTCTCATAATCATAAAAAACAATATCTCGGATGCCAAGAAAGGAGTCAGCAGATACACCGGTGCACACGAATACGGTAAAATTTCCAATTTATTTTAAGTTTAAAAAAATAAAAATTAAGAGGGCGAAAAAAATATTAAGTGGACTTATTTCACTGGATCTAGACGTTTCGTCAGACATTTTCGTGATGTTGGTACTAGTAGAGTGAGAAATACTGAGATAGAAGTCTTAGTTTAAGAGACATGACGAAATGAGTATTAAATATATTGTAAAAGGCAAAACGAGAATTGGGACAGACGATTTTAATAAAAACCGAACGACGAATAACAACTCCCTGTTTTTACCCAAAAGTTCATATAAAACTCATCCTGTTAGTTGGAAAACATCAATTCTTGCACATATACTTACCATCTCTTCATCCAAATATAATTTCTGGTCCGCCACAGGCCTATGGAATCCATTGCACCATGAGCAGGGTTTTAAAAACTGGACCGGACCGGACGGTTCGACCCGGTCGAACCGGGAACTGATGGTTCAGCGGCCGGTTCAACTAAAAAACCGAGCCTCTAGTCGAACCGTTCTGAACCGGATTGAACCCGGTCCGACCGGGTCAGACCGTTTGGTTGGACCGGTTGGTCGGACCGGACATAAAAATATTTCAAATTTTCCTAATTTTTAAAATCAGAAAATATAATGATTTTTTTCTATTCTTACAAACAAAAATCCACCACCCACGAACCCTTCTCTCCCTCACCAAATCCATTCGTAAGTATGATATCATGTATAATATTGAAGATTGATTTTGATTTTAGATTTTTAATTCAAATAATATTTTCTCTAATTCGTATTCAAGCAAATTTGTTCCGTTAAGTAAAGGTAGCAAATTTACCGAGTTAAGCAAATTGTGTTTGATATCATGAATTATATTTAACGTTTGGTGTGTATATATTAAATAATTTTACAAAAATCGGTTCAAACCGGTCCGACCACCGGTCCGACTGTTAATATTTATTCGGTCCGGTCCAACTTCGAGTCTCAAAAATCCTGATGTCATGCTGACGTCATCAACGGTCCGACCATGGTTAGACCGTGGTTCAACCACATTGAACCAAAACCGAACCTTTATCGGTTCGATGACCGGTTCAGTTCTGAAAACCTTGACCATGAGTCCATGATATCTTTAATGATCACTAAATTTAAAATGCTTGAACTTGTGAGTTATGACTTACAGACCTTACATCTTTTATTTTAAACTAATTAAGCTACGTAGGAGTGTAGCGCTAGATGTAAATGTTATAATTATTACTAGCAAACAGTTATAACACAAACAAAATATGAAGACACATGGAAGTAAATCTGGAAGGAGCTTCTAGAGAGAGAAAACAGATCGGTCAAGGATAATCATTTCTGCGCATTGGTCGTGAACTCATGATGAAACCCATGAGTACACGTGTCATTATGTGATTCATTAGGTTTGAAGATTTCCTGTAATTATGTTAGTACATTCTCGTTCTATAAATGTCCAAATGTCGTATGATAATTCATCCTTCTAACGATTTACAACCCACTTTTATGTCAAGATAGTTCAATTTCACTTTTATGATGAACCTTTATTGCTGAACCATGATAAGAGGCCCAACGATGTTAATGCCATGTATTTAAGCTTTCAAATGTAATCCAATTTAGGGTACCTAAATGTACCTAATCTAATAAAAATAAAAGGTAAAAGTATTAGTTTTGTTTGGAAACGTGAAATTCTTCTCCATGAATTTTTAAAAATTGATTTTTACGCGCAAGTAGGTTCGCTATCTTCCATAGACCATAGTTATGGGAATTACTGGCAAGAACAAAAACGTTTCTCTTAATAAATGGTTCTATTTAGTCCAAATGTGGGATGGTACTACAAGAAAAGGTGCAAACCCAATACAGAAATGTTTTATGGCCGCGGTGCGTCCGGGACGCTGTCTGACGTGGACAATCCAGTCAGCAAAAACCAAAGATTAATTAAATCACATATTATTTATTTATTTTGTGTCACATCACACTAGGGGTGTAAACGAGCCTAAACAAGTCGAGCCTAACATGTTTGAACTCGGCTCGTTTAATAAACGAGCCGAGCTCGAGCTTGGCTCGTTTATTAAACTAGCAGGATGTTCTGCTCGAACTCGACTCGAATAGAGCTCGCGAGCAGCTCGGCTCGGCTCGTTTGCTCGTTTACCAATTTGTTCAACGAGTTTTTAAGCTCGTTTAAGCTCGTTTTAAGCTTGTTTTACCTGTTGTAAAATCAAACTTAAAATATAAGCCCTAACACATAAATCAAGTTTGAGAAAATAATCAAATGTACATAAAACTAAGAAACAAAGTATAAGTCCTGAATCAAACAAACATACAAATAGTTTAACAAACAAGTAAATACTTCAAGAAACATACAAATAGTTCAAACAAAAGCAAATAGTTCAATTAAAAAACATGGAAAAAATCTCCAACATCCCATTCGCTATTCAAACTTTAATCTTCAACGTAAGTCCCGATTCCGGAATCATATTTCACGCCTACAATGTTAACACAAAATGTATAAATATCAATATTGAAATATGAAAAATAATATTACTAATTCAATTACTTACATTTAGTCCACCACATGAACATCATCGATAATTATATACCCGATTCTTTAGTGTTTTGAAGATGCACACCAACATCTTCTTCTTCCAAATAATCAAGCTACATACACAAATCAAAATTATTAAAATTTCATTAACAAATAACAATTAAAAATGCATGACATTGAACATAGGCAAACACTTACACTTGGATCGGTAATATGACCGTAGTGACTTCGCAACCAACTTCCGGCACAAACTAATGCATTCACGGTACGAGGAGTCAAAGAGCTCCTATAAGGATCAAGAACTCGTCCACCACAACTAAATGCTGACTCAGAAGATACAATTGTGATAGGTATTGTGAGTATGTCTTTCGCCATTTTAGAGAGAACTTTGAACTTCAAGTAGTTTCCCTTCCACCAATCCAAGACATCAAACTTGTCTTTTGCCTCTAACACAAGAACTCCTTCTAAGTACACATCCAAGTCTGTTTTTGATGGCTGAATTGTTTGTTCTGTCCTTTTCACATAATCTTCATAATCATCAACTGGAATGCTTGATGTTCTACAACCACTTGATGAAGATGCTTTTGACGTAAGATTTCGATTTTGTCCACTTCCTTCTTCTTGCATGTTTGCTTCAATTTAATCAACATAAAGCTTAAACAATTCTTCTAAAGTCTTCTTGACCTTGGACATTCGTTCTTTAAACTCACCAGGTTCACAAACTTGAGAATAGACATATTGAACTAACACCATCTTGTATCTTGGATCAAGAACACTTGCTATCGCCATCAACAAATTGCAGTCACCCCAATACTTATTGAATTTTGTAGTCATCATTGCAACCATCTTAACCATGAAACTATCATCAGAATTTTCATGACTTAGTAGAAGCTTTTTCACGCGCCAAACCTCGCGAAGATAATGGTTACTAGTAGAATATGTGGATCCTGAAAATAATTTGGTGACATCATTAAAAACACTCAAGAATTCACAAATTTTTTCCGCTTTCTCCCAATCATCATAAGTAGGCAACCATTTGTAATTTGCATCTTGAGCTGCATACTCAAATATCACATTCTTGTAAGTGATAGCATGATCCAACATCGTAAAAGTGGAGTTCCACCTTGTTGGACAATCACCACACAATCCCCTTGAGTTGCAAATGTCCAACTGCTTTGAAATTTCAGCAAATTTGGACAAACGTGCTGGAGATTTCTTCAAGTACTTGACTGTTTCACGAACATTATTGACTGTCCTTTATCTCCTCCAAACCATCTTGAACCATCAAGTTTAGAATATGGGCACAACACCTAACATGAAAAATCAGACCTTTCAGAAGCAATTTTCTCCTTGATTGAAAGTTGCATATCAAATTTTCAGCGGCGAGAGTATTGCATTGTGCATTATCCAAAGTGATTGTCTGAATCTTGTCCTGTATTCCCCATTCTTGCACGCAATTGCGAATAGCATTCACAATATTCACCCCAGAGTGTGGTGGATCTAGATCAAGAAAACTAATTACCCGCCTTTGCACCTTCCAATCTGAGTTGATGAAGTGAGCTGTCACACACATGTAGCCTATAGTTTGATTAGAAGTCCAACAATCAGAAGTAAGAGAGATACGGTCCACTTGCTTGAATGTAAATTTCAGATCTTCCATTTCTTTTTCATACACCTGTAAACATGCTTTTTTGATGGTGTTCCTAGAACATTTTTCATACCTTGGATTGAGATATACACAAAGCCGATTAAACCATTCATGCTCTACTATTTTGAAAGGATACTCATGCACAATAATCATCTTGGCAATCACTTCTCTACCTTTTTTCGGCTCATAAGGTCCCTCAAAATGAAGCAAATCACTCCCACTAGCACTACCACTTCCAGTAACAATGTGCTTCTGCCAGTAGACAATTGACGAGGAAGACAACGTAATATGTGACGCCTCATCCCTGTTGTAGTCCCATTCTTGTTAAAACTGAGAACACGTTTACAATGCTTGCATTTGACGCTACCGTCCTCTCCATCATTTGTTTGGACTTTTATAATCTCAAAATCATTCCACACCTTTGAAGTCTTTGCTCTTCCCCTTTTCCCATTTTCATTTTTCTTTTCTTCTATTAGTAGTGGTAAATCATCATATTCCTCACTCATACTATCATTTCTGTCTATGAAATCAGCATCATCCTCTATTGGTTTCGGGTGTGTTCCTGATGTTGACATATCTATCATACACACACCTAGCAAACTCTAACCAGCAAAATCAAAGAACAACTACCAGAGAACAACTATCAACAGCAAAATCACGATAACAATCAAGAAAATCAGTATGGCATGATTGGCACCTTGGGAGTTCGAAAATAGGCACTGGAAGCCGGAATGGAGGAGACGCCGGCGGAATTCCACACCTCCGCGGAATGGAGGAGACGCGACGGAATGAGGTGGCACTGGCAGCCGCAGGAGAAAAAGACGACGAAGGAGACCGACGGAGGTCGAAATGAGTTAATCGTAAGCACAAATCAAAAAATAGGGAGTTCGAAGGGAGTTGGGAGCTTGGGGCACCTTTTGTCAAAGATTTCGTTGAAGAATCGTCCGCGGAATGGAGGAGATGTCGGCGGAGACGAAGGAGGCAGATTGGAGGAGAGGTCGGAGACGAAGGAGAAGAGGGTTGGAGTGGACGCCGACAGTCGTGACTCGTAGTGCGTGGTGGAGTGGAGGCGGGTTGGAGATTGAAGGAGTGAAGTCGGCGGTGAGGTGTTAGGGTTAGGTTAGAATTTTTGGGTGCTGGGTATTTTGCAGTTTAGGTTTACATTTTATATAATATTACGGTTAGTAATTTAGGTAATGGTATTTAGGATATATGTAATATCTATAGGAATAAATTGCAAAATACGCATACGAGCCTAACGAGCCCTTATCGAGCTTACCGAGTCGAGCCCAGGCTTGACTCGTTTATTAATCGAGCGTATTACTGTGTTCAAACTCGACTCGTTTATTAATCGAGTCGAGCTCGAACCGAGCTTTATCGAGCCGAGTTCGAGCGAGCTCACGAGCTCGAGCAGAATTTGACAGCCCTACATCACACGCATGCGGAACTATATGACATTTGGTTTCCAACATACATATATTCTCAAAATCTTCCATTATCCCTCCAAACCTTTCATTCTCCATCATTTTCTCCCGATGGAAGACGAGATCGGTAAGAGGGATGCCGAGGAGATGACGCGGGAGTGAGTCTTAAGGAGGTTGGGACGCCGACGTCGTTGGTTAGGACGTCACGATGTAGTTGGTCGGCGAGGAAGAGGAGGAAATGGTCGGCGTTGGAGTCTTTCTCGAGGCGAGGAGGATGAGGAATGTGATTTTTTGTAACTGATTTTAATATTTTGTATGATGTTTTTGGGGGAAAGTTTGGTTTTTGTGGCTGATTTGATGTTTTGGTGTTCTGTTATGTGATGGATTGATCTTGGGTTTTTCGGAAACGTGGTTTTTTATAGTTGATTTGAGTTTTTTTGCGTTGAGTTTTTGCGGATGAGGAGGAATGTGGTTTTTTGTAAATGATTTGAGTTTTTTGTGTGGTGGTTTTTGGGGAAAGTTTGGTTTTCGTGGTTGATTTGAAGTTTTTGGTTTTGTTCTATGATTGATTGATCTTCATTTTTTTTGGAAGTGTGGTTCTTTGTAGCTGATTTGGATTTTTTTGTGTTGAGTTTTTGAGGAAAAATTTGTTTCTTTGTGGTTGATTTAAAATTTTTGGTTTGTTAAAAAGGAAAAACAACAACTTAAAATGAAACAAACATAACTTAAAAATGAACAACAGAAAATTAAAAAGGAAAAACAGAAAATTAAAAAGGAAAAAACATCAACTTAAAAAGAAACAACAGAAAATTAAAAAGGACGAAGCAATACTTAAAAAGGAAAAACATGAACTTAAAAATGATGAAGTAGTACCTAAAAATGAACAACATATCTTAAAAATGACGAAACAAAAATTAAAAAGAAAAACTTCACACTTAAAAAGGTACACTCACTTAAAAAGTAACAGACTACACTTAAAAAAATACAACTCACAGTTAAAAATGAGAACCTCAAACATAAAAAAGAACAAACTTCACTTAAAAAGGAACAGACTACACTTAAAAATGTACAACTCACAGTTAAAAAAGTGAACCTAAAACATAAAAAGGAACAAGCAATTCTTAAAAAGGACCATACATCACTTAAAAAGGTACAACTCACAATTAAAAAGGAGAACCACAAACTTAAAAAGGAACAAAAACACTAAAAATGAAAACTTCACACTTAAAAATGTACACTCACTTAAAAAGGAACAGACTACACTTAAAAATGTACAACTCACAGTTAAAAAGGAGAACCTCAAACTTAAAAAGGAACATACATCACTTAAAAAGGTACAACTCACAGTTAAAAAGGTAAACCGCAAACTTAAAAAAGATAGACGTAGATGTTAAAAAGGAACATGTTTTGCCTTTTTAAGTTGTTGTCTGGGGAAACAAAAAGTTGCGTTGGGAAAATTAAAAGTTGCATGGGGAAACTAAACGTTGCAGTGAGAAAGTAAAAGTTGCATGAGAAAACCAAACGTTGCAGTGAGAAAGTAATGTTGCATTGGGAAACTAAATGTTGCATGTGACACCAACATGTTATTAAATGAATTTCTTTGCTGACTGAATTGCTGACTCAACTGACCACGTCAGCCGCGTCCGGGACGCACGCGGCCGTGTATAAGGACCCCAACCTAATAAGGGTGCAATAGACCTAGATACCAGACCAGTGTGCAGTGCCGATCCTATGACATCCTTGTTGTGTTGGGCCTATGACACCCTTGTCGAGTAGGGCCTGCGAGTCACCAGTCCTGATGGCCCATGACCAACTATGCCGGTCTGGCCAGCACAGTCCCAACGACTATATAGTTGTTTGCTTTTTTTTGATATTACCAAAATGTCATTACAATTTTTTTATATAAACCTCACATTTCATTCATTTTCTTCACACTAAATCTTCTCATCTCTTCTAATATTCTTTCATAAACTTTTCAATATTTCACTAAATTCTCTCTAATTGTGTTCGAAGCGGATTTACTAGTTGAGTTTTAACAAAAACCTAAACTTACAAGCAGATTGCCCAATTTGTCTGATTTTGCGACACACCGTCGACACCTCGTTTTGTTTTCATTTCTTTACTTTTTTAGTTTATTTATTAGAATTGGTTTATTTTAGTTAAATTTAATTTAGTTAATTATCATGACTTTCTAGTTGTTTAAAAACTTAGAGTTTTGTTTTTATATAAATAATTTCAATAACATCTAAACCCTCGATTAAGACATCACTTGAGTGAGATCGTAATCCTCTGTTAGTGGATCAATTAGGCAATCCAAAGACAAAAGTACTTATAAAAAAATCAACCCCAATTGGGATGATTTTGACCTACACGTCAAGATAAAAATAGTAAAATTGTCGTCATATGTAAAATATGTGTAAACGTAACGACATTAGATCATCTAGTTCACAGCAATTTTAGATTCTAGTAGTGCACTACTAGAATTTTGGGTTTTAACCACGGTAAAAATCCATCACTATATCCAAGATTTCGTCCCAAAACGTTTTTAGCCACGGATAATTATTGTCGTCGTTGTTGACATCACTCCAAGGTTTTAGCGACGAAGTGTGTGACGCATGTGTACCGTCACTAATACTTTTTGGAGGGAAGAATCGACGGGATGGAAAAGATTTAGTGGTGGATTTCTCCGGTGGCTAAAAAAAAATTCTCAGGATTTAATAAATCACTAGTACTCCTATATTTATCAACATCAACAATTATATTCAAATTCTTGTAAACAATTATAAAACACAAAATGAATATGATCTTGTCAAATAGTACTAACAATATTCAAATTGATATTTCATTCTGAATCAATATCCTAATCGACAAATGAATTGACAAATATCATTGTTAAACTTATTTTCATTCACAAGAAATGTTATAATACCCTGGGAGTTCAATATAAATCACAACTTGTTGACGAGACAAAACTCAAAACCAAAGTTGGTAAAAATAACAATTACTTCTTCGTCAGTTGTCGTCCATTTGAGCTCGGGTTGTTGTTCATCTGATTATCTGAAGACACCATTGGTTCTTTGAATAAGCATCTAGCTTCTATAAGGCCAGTCCTCAGGTATATGGTACCTGGAAAAAATGTACATAACAATGTTAAGGTTTTTTTTTATCGGCACATAACAATAACCATAAAGTGCTATCAATGGTTAACCAAGCAGATGCAATGTCACAACTAAGGATTATTCGTTCTAACAATTGTCGTAGCCCATAACTTCCTCAGATAACAAAGTAAACATGATAGAGTTATAGATGAAAGTTGATAGAGATGGTGTCAAAGAAAATTAAGAAAAGAGAATACTGTTTTAAACCAATAATCTTGTTGCGATAAAACAGAGAAGTTTCGCATTCTGTTTCCACATCAGTTAATGTCAAATCTAAACAGATAAGTGAAAGGCTGCTTCTCACTTTGGAGCTTGAAGTTACAGATGAAATTTTTTGATGAAAAAAAAGATAGATTTAAATGAAAACATAAGTGCTGAAATAAATTAGAAACAAGCCTGATCACCTGAAGTATACCAATGTATTATTCCCTGTAGTCCCAAGCTAGGAGGGTAGGACCCGAGAGAAAATTCCTGCAACTCTATTTTTTCCTATAACCCAAGGTACCTTCTTATTACGATGGTCAAAAATTCAAAAATCTAAAGTTGCAAAAATCAAAGAGCTTCATAATGAAAAAACACTCACAATCCATTTAGGCCTCCGATTCTTCAAGGGTCTCTAAAATAAAAAAAAACAATGATGAGCATTCAAAAAATTGCAGTAGGCAAGGAATGGTTGTGGGGGTAGATAAGCAAGTAACATTTTTTAGGATCAGGGGAAATGTATGCACTTGCCTCCACTCAAAGAAATCCTCATGGAGATCCTTGGCTCCATATATTTGGGCCAAACATCTGCTAGAAGCTTGTTTGGCCACTCACATGGTTCAACCGGTGTCATGGGCTACAAAAGAAGAATACATATCGAAGATCAGTAAGGAAAATGCATTCTGCATTTCTAATAAAAAAGTGAGTTTTTAAAACATCATACAAAAGTGTTTAGCATGAATTGCTTACATTTCCTATTTAAGACTTCCACAAGCACTTGATTTCATTTCCATTGCAAACAAACCATCTTTTATTTTTTTCTTCTAATACCTATAAGAAAAGCAGCATAACAACTTACACAACAGACGAACCAAGCTACACTAAACTTAAAAATCTCATTCACCAACACCAATCCAAAAACACAATTCCAAAACCCAAAAAACCCCATTTTCCTAACAACACAAAATGCACCCAAAACCAAAACTCCAAAACACAAACCCAACTCAAGCAATCCTCCAAAATTAAATCAATCTCATAAATGTTTGCAGCAAACCCATTTGTACACCAAAACCAAAAAAGAAGCTAAATTCCACTACACTAAGCTAAAAATCTTTTTCCCTCATAATTTAACCCAATTTCATCTATCTTCACACACAATCTCACAAATGTTTCCAACAAACCCATTTGAACCACCAAACTAAACAAAACTAACTGAACTACACTAATCTAAAAACCTTTCCACCAAAACCCCAATTTTACTCCAAATGCACAAAACCCAAACCTCAAAATCACACCAATCTCACAAATGGTTGCAACAAAACCCATTTGAACCACCAAAAACCAAATAAATAAAAAAAACTAAACTAAACAACACTAAGCTAAAAAACATTTTCCACCAAAACTAACCCTACAAAAACCCATTTTTTCGTCCAAATGCAGCAAATGGAAACCTCCAAACCCAAAAGCAAACACGATCCAACAGAAATAATCCCTGAAAACCCCGGAAAAAGGAAAAAAAATCGGAACTTGACCTCGATGATGACCCAAACGGGGAAGGCGAGGGGAACCCAATTGGAGAAGGGGCGAGCCAGCGCTCGAGCAGCCACGCTGGTAGAGGAGAGTTTGAAGTCGAGGAGGTAGAGGAGGGCCATGCGGCGGAGGCTGTTGTCGAGAAGGGATCTCGGGAGGGTGGACGGCAGGACAGGTGGGCGGAGGTGAGTTTTGGGTGGACGAAATTTGGGGATTTTGGAATAGTTAGGTTTGTGTTTGGGGAATAATTTCACCAGGCAGAGCTACGGTCCAAACCCGGACCGGACCGGACCGGACCCGGATTCTCTCCGGGGTCCAGACCGGACCGGTCAGGTTCGGTCCGGACCGAACCGAACCCGGACCGATCGGTCCGGTCCAAAAACCCAGACTGTACCAAATTTTTGTGGGGATTTTTGGGTTTTGGTCCGGGACCGGACCGAAAGTTGCTCTCCCCTAACATTCACCGCTTCAAATGATGAAGGGGTTAGAAAAATTAACTTTATGTTTAAGCCGTTGCAACGCTTATTTACTAGAACTAATACTATATCTAACTTTAAATTAAGTTTTCTTTTCTATTTTACCCATCGTAACCTTTCGAAACTAAAACTCATCTCATCTCACCTCCCTATCTATTCCCAACATCTTAGCATGTAACCTCATTGCCTCCTCCACTTTTCCTCACCGCCATCCTCTCATTTCTCCTCCTCCTCCGGCCCTTCCACCCCACCTCGACCTTTGTCTAGTCCAAGCTCCACCCCATCCCACCTCTCCTCCCCCCTCTCTCGCATCGCCTTCCTTGTCTCCTGCTTCGTCGGGGATGCTTCCGTTTTTCTCTGCATTCTCCGGACCCCCTTTACCCCTTCTATCTCCGTTCGGGATATAGATTGTATGAGTGAATATGAGATTGATAATTTTGATTATTTTTATGGGTTTCTTGTTGAGTTGAGGTGGATTTAGTTTTTTGGGGTTTTTGGTTTTGAGATTACCCATTTTGGTATTTAATGTTTTATTTGGTTTGTGTGTTAGACTTGTAAATGTTCATAAGAGATTACCCAAGTTGTTCTTTTTTGCGTGGTATTTGGGTTATTTTTTGTGGGTTATTTTTTTCATTTTAGTTATATGTTCTTTACCTTGTTGGAGTTTATTAAATATTGTTCAAGTTGAGTTTTTTCTTCTTCTTATTTTGTGTTTGATGGGTTTTTTGTGACTTTTGAATGATTTTGGTTTTGGGTTTTAAGGGTATGTTTCACCTTATAAGAAATTATAAAAGATAACTAAGTTATTTTTTGTAAAATTAAAAAATCAGCTTGATAGGTTCTTTTTGGGTTTTAAATGGTTTGGAGTTTTGAATTGATGTTGATGTTTTTATGTTATTGTGGAAGATTTTGATTTTGAGTATGAACCTAGAAAGTCACGGGAGAGGAAGGAAAACTATGAAAATATTTCTAATTTTTCATGTTTTTTAGATAGATTGGAGTAGTAGGCCTTAAGCATAATTCCTTATAGTGTTTATCCACTCTTCTTATTTGGAGACATCATATGAGTACAGTTTGTGTTGGTTTATATGATGGCTTGAAGTGTTATTAAGCATGAAACTTTGCTACTTTTGTGTTTACGCACTTTGCCCATTTTGTGATATCGTGTGACAAAGAAAATGGAAGATATCATTCTTACGCTCTTGTAGGTTTAGTTTGTTCGTTTTTTGTGGGATTTTGGTTATTTTTGGTGGGTGGAACGAGTTAGTTGGATTTTGGAACGAGTTAGTTGGATTCTGGAACAAATTAGTTCGAGTCTTGAACGACTTGGAGTATTCAACAAGTTAGTTTTAGTATGGATGAACTTAGTTAGGGGTTGAAAGAGTTAGTTGGAGTCTGAATCAACTTAGTTGAAGTCTGCAATGTGTAAGTTGGAGTGTTAAATGAGTTAGTTCGTGTCTAGATCGAGTTAGTTGGAGTATGAATCAAGTTAGTTAGGGGTGTTAAGGGTGTTAATTGGAGTCTGGAACGAGTTAGTTCTAGTTTGGATCGAGTTAGTTTAAGTGTTCAAGGAGTTAGTTCGGGATTGGAATGAGTTAGTTGGGGTGTTGAAAGAGTTAATTGGAGTCTGGAACTAGTTAAATGCAGTCTGGATCGAGTTAGTTGAAGGGTTGAACAACTTAGTTTGGGTCTGGATCAAGTTAGTTCGAGAGTTGAATGAGTTAGTTTGAGAGTTCAACGAGTTAAAATGGACAGACCCATAAATTAAAATGGACACGTAAAACTTAAAATGGACAGACTCATAACTTAAAATGTGTAGTCACACAAGTTAAAATGGACAGACACACATCTTAAAATGGACATATCCAAAACTTAAAATGGACACGTCTATAACTTAAAATGGACACGTCTATAACTTAAAGTGAACATACCCATAACTTAAAATGTACACGTCTATAACTTAAAATGGACACGTCTATAACTTAAAGTGGACATACCAATAACTTAAAATGGACACCTCTATAACTTAAAATTGACAGACCTAGAACTGAAAATTTACTTATGAAATGTTGAAATCTTGTTATCTTTATAGTCCTTTAATTTCAAGTTTTTATATGTAAAACGAAACAAAATGAAAATTTATTTGTGATGTTTGCCCTATGGCAAAACAAAATAGTATTGGGTTTTTTGTTTGGGTACACTTCGAAAACCTGTTTATTTGGCCTTTGCACATGCATATTTTATTATTGCCCCAACACACTCACCAAATAAAATATTTGCAGTGGTGTATATTGAAAGGAATGTGTTCTAAAAGTTTTACTTTTATATGTCAATTATTATTAATTGAATGTACAAACATTTTGTTCCTTGATTATAGTATTCGTCTTTTGGAAGTGTTAAGGAAGAGGCGTTTGGTTCTTAACCGTTGAGATCTAAAAGATAATGGTTTACATAAATCAAAAGTTATTCACAATCATGGTAGTTAACATGGAACATTAATTACCGAGATAAGATTGTCGTGTTGGTCATCAATTATTGTAGCTCTACAAATAATTGACGACACGAGTATATAAAAGAGTAAAAGATTACTTTTATATATTGAATAGACCTAACAAGTAAAACATTATGGAATTGTATTTCGTGTCATTAATGTTTTACTGTGTCTTGGATCCTAAGATATGAGACTTATATCTTTTCACTCAAGAAGTGTTTAATTTGATTATTGTCAAAAGCTACCAATGAGTGTAGTGATAACGGCAATAGTTGGTTGAACATGACTTGTGCTGGAAAAGATAGCTAGTCAAACGATTAGCATTGCCCCTCTTAATTGAGTGATGATATTAGTGGGCCCCTTGATAAAGCAAAATTATAATGTGCACAATGTGACTTGAGTTAAGTCACATAGTTATAATTGGCTTTAAGAGATCAAGAAATGAATATAATACAAAGGTGACACATTTCTACTTTGTATATATTCTTAATATCATGAGGCAAGGGACGGACACAAGTGGTGCACTTACATCACTAAATGGATCATGTTTTGGTTCGGGTTGAACAAAGACATCTATGCTAATTGGGTGACTATAATGTGTAGCTAGATACTGCTTATAGTCTGAGATATTAAGTGTTTAATATCGCTGCCAATTTTGCTTAGATCCTCCTATAGGTCACACCACAAAACTGGGAAATAAGAGGTTGATTTTAAGTTCATATGATGTGTCGGGTTTCATGTGAAAATATGACACATGTGGTGAATTAATTAAAATCAATATGTTATGAAAATTAACATAATTAGAATCATAATAAATTCATATATGGTGTATATATTATGGGGTGTAACAATTAAATATTACATAGGATAATATTACATAAGATATGAATTTGCTAAAAACTTCAAAAGATCAAATTTTGCTGGAAATAAATCCAAAATTTGACAAAGGTAAAATCAGGGTCAAACACGGTGAACCGTTCATGGTTCGGTCGACCGGGGCATCTTCGGATTGGTTAACCGAATAGGGAACGAGTAAGCGCAATTGGTTGACCGAGATTGCCCAGAGTGCCTGGACAATCGGGTTCGGTTAACCGATTGGAAACGGTCAACCGAGAAGTAGTATTTTTGGTAAACCGAACGTGACCCGGTCATCCGATGACTTTGTCCCAGGAGCGATTTTGGTGGGTCAACGGTAGACCGATTAAAAGACGTGGTTCGTCCGAATTCTTCCAGGGAATTTTTCTCATAAAGAATCGGTCGACCGTCTGGCTCACGGTGCACCGAACACGTGTTATAACCGAATGGTTTGGTTGACCGAATAATACTCGGTCTATCGAACAAGAACGATTCTGCCTGAATTGTTAAGAGATTAATTAAATCATGGGTGGAATAATTCCAGATTTAATTAAAATGATTTTTGTGGGTAATTATGTGGAATTTAGAGATTAATTTTAGGAGAGAAAAACAATGGATCATGGCTAAATAATAGCTCTTGATAAGGATGTTTTGGGAGCCTATAAAAGGGCACATATTCCTACTTGTTTTAAGACAAAATGCAAAATTCTTTCTCTCATTAATCTCTCCCTAATCACCACGAAATTTCTCTTAGTAAAATTAAGTTTGGAGATTAGAATCTCAGGAGCTTAAAGATGGGTAATTAGCTTGTTTCTAAACCTTGTTAGAGATTGATTGACTAGCTCATTTCTCTCCAACTTTGTTTAGAGTTTGGTGAACACTCGGAGGCAATTCCGTGGACGATTCAGCAGACAACGCAACTCCGGATCATCAAAAAGGTTTTAGAAAACTTTTAGGTATGATTTTATCTTTGTGGATTATTTTAATAAATGTAGGTTGCATGTTATTAGAATAAAACACAAATAGATGTACATAAAATTGCTGAAAATATGAAAATCGATCTTGTATGTTATATTAAAATTTTAAAATATATAAATACATAGGGATATGAAATCCTACAGTGGTATCAGAGCTTTTAGTTCATATTTTCAATAATTAGACTATATAATTAATTTTAGTTTACCATCTACAATCAAAACAATTCATGTTCTATGTCTTTTTCGATTTTTCGATAGTTTTGTTGATTTAATTCTAATTGATTCTTTTGATTGTTTTAAAACACATCATATGAATGTTAGAATTAAGATTTAGACTTATGTCTGATTTATAGAATTTTCGTTTTTAATTAAATGATTATTTTATAAGGAATCAAGAAAACGAAAAAAGACATATGTTTATCTTTCTTTAAATGTTTAATTTTAGAAATTGGGTAAACAACGGTTCAAATATTTTATGAATTGAACTATGGATGCATAAAATCATTTTTAATGGATTTCAAATGATTTTAGAATTGTTTGATTTAGAGATGCATGATAAACTAAATCGAGTAATATATAGTATATGTACATGCGTTGCTCGAGTTCTCTAATGCAGGGATATGTGAGTTTATATGTTCCATCGAAGCCATGAATGAATGAATGTGTATGTTATTATTATTCAATCACAGGGGCTTATGTATGTAAAAGCCAAATTTTATTTCTATGTATATGCATGCATATGAGAGAATTTTTACATAGAACTTGCACTAGACAATTTTCAAAATTGAGAGATGCATGTTTATATTTTTGCAATATCAACATCCATGGTGCAAGAGGAAGACGCTGAAGAAGCGCAAGGATCAAGGATCAAGGATCAAGGACGCGGGAACATATAAACTCACGCAATGTTTGTGTAAATGGATATATTTATGTTTGTGTGCTTGATATATATGTGATTGTATGGATGAATGTTAGGATGTGTATAGATGATAAATATGCATGATCACCTAAATTCTAAAATCACATATAAATGTTTAAATTGTCCAACCAAAAATTTAGAGTATCTTTCTTTCTTATTTCATCCACTAGCCGTCATCGATCGAAGGATATTCTGCTCGCCCTTAGCGGGAGATAGCTTCGTCCATCTTTGGGAATAGTGGGAGATATAAGGTTGTCTATTGTTGTGCCACGAATAGATGTACGAGGTGCGATTCGCCCTTAGCGGACACCGAGTATATTTGTTTGTGAATACAAAGGATAAACGTATCTCGTATCAAATGAAATAAATTTTCTTAACAAGACCCGGAGCCCTAGCTCGGTTTTGGGAAAGAGATTTTTTCTTACAAGGATTGGTCATATTCCCTCCTAATTAAAACGACAAGAGTCATAAGAGTTTGAAAATGCAAATGTTGCGATATTTCGAAATGATTATGATTAGAAAAATATTTTCTTACCTTGATTTTATAATATATTTGATAGCCCTTAGCTAGTTTATATTATAATTGATAGGATCTTGGATTGCTGCATTTATGGACAAATTTTTATTTGCGGTATTATTGTTTTAAAAACATAAAATTGACATTAAATCCCATATAATTTATTTTGTTGAAATGTCGAATATTCAACCTATTGTGCGATCTATGATTGAAAAACATCCTTTGGAAAATGATGACTCAAACTTCATAAGCTGGTAACTCAAGCTCAATATCGTGTTAAAGTTTGAGAAACTCTCATATTTTGGATGGTGAAATCCCAAAATTAAATGAGAGGGCAACCGATAGCGAGAGAAAGGCAAAAGCCAAGTGGGAAGACCAAGAGAACCAGGTTCACGGTCTAATGTTAGCCTCCATGGGAGACTCGCTTCAGGCGAAATACTTGGATTCAAAACCCAAGAAAACCATGGAATCTTTAACAAAGATGTTCATGGATAGTGCTAGAAAAGAGTGCTATAAGACCACCATCGGACTCACAAGGTGCCACATGGCGGAGGGAACATCGGTATCCATGCATTTTCTCACGATGCAAGGATACCTTGAGAAGTTGTCGAAGCTTTCTTCCCCGATGCCTGATGACATTGCGGAAGATTTGATTCTTGGCTCTCTAGCCCCATCCTACAAGGACTTCATTATGCACTATCATGTGCGTGAGAAAGGGGTGAGTCTTGAGGAACTTCACAACGCTCTCAAAACGGCTGAAGTTGACATGGGCAAGGGTCGGGACAAGCACGTCCTAGCCGTCCATGGATGGAGCAAGAAGATCACCAAAGGTAAAGGCAAATTCACCAAGAATACGTCAATCAAGAGCAAGGGAGTAGGAGGTGCTCGTGCGAGTGCCTCAAGGGGGAAATCTTTGAAATCTCCGACTCCCAATACGGAGTGCTTTCACTGCGGTGAAAATGGACACATCCGGCCAAATTGCCCCAAGTACAAGGAAGACCTTGACAATGGAATGATTGAACGTAAGCGCCCCAAAAAGGCCAAAGGTATATTTGTTATTGAGATAAATTTAGCCACCTCTGTCCATGACTGAGTAATTGATACCGGATCTTGTGCTCACATAATCTCTAATGTGCAACTACTAAAGGATATGAAGGAACTCGTGAAAAACGAGATGATTTTGAAGGTCGGAAATGGTGCAAGTTGCTGTAATTGCACAAGGTTCTGTGGAGCTTCAATTATCTAGTGGTTTAAATTTATGTTTAAATAATGTTTATTATGTGCCTTCGATTAGCAAGAACATTATTTCTGTATCATGTTTGGATATGGATAATTTTAATATAAATATTTTAAATTCTTGCTTGTCTATATAGAAGAATGATATTTTTCTATGCAAATGCATTCGTAAGGAATGTATCTCTATTTGCTTGAATTGATAATAAACAAATCTAAACATCAATAACAAAAGACTTAAACTACTCCACGTGAATGATACACTCTTGTGGCACTATCGTCTTGGTCACATAAATGAAAAATGCATCAAGAAATTGCAAGAAGCTAACCTTCTTGGTTAACTTGATTTAAATCATTGGAGACGTGCGAACCTTGCCTAATGGGCAAAATGATCAAGAGGCCTTTCAAAAAGAAAGGACCGAGAGCGAATGACTGTTGGATTTGATACATTCCGATGTATGTGGTCCGATGAGTACTAGTGCAAGAGACGGTTTTAGGTACTTCATTTACATTCACGGATGACTATAGTCGTTATGGCTATATTTATCTAATGAGAAAACAAAAGTGAATCATTTGAACAGTTCAAGGAATTCAAGAATGAAGTAGAGAACCAACTCAACAGGAAAATCAAGTCTCTACGAACGGATCGTGGAGGTGAGTACTTAAGTACCGAATTTGACTCATTCCTAAAGGAGTGTGGTATTATACCACAGCTCACCCCTCCCGGTACACCTCAGTGGAATGGGGTATCCGAAAGGAGGAATAGGACATTACTCGACATGGTTCGATCAATGATGAGTCAAGCTGAATTGCAGCTTTACTTTTGGAGTTATGCACTAGAAGCTGCGGCTTACACACTAAATAATGTTCCATCCAAATCCGTAGACAAAACGCCTTATGAGCTATGGAGTGGTAAAACACCTAAGCTCAATTTTCTCAAGATTTGGGGTTGTGAGGCCTACGTCAAGAGATTGATGTCGACTAAACTTCAACCAAAAGCGGATAAGTGCTTCTTCATAGGTTATCCTCGTGAGACAAGAGGATACTACTTTTGGCATATAACCTCCAATCGAGTGATTGTAGAGAGGGATGTCGTATTTCTAGAAAGAATAAAAAGTAGTGGGAGTAGAGTTGTGCTTGAGGAGACTCAAGATATTCTACAAGATCATGATATGAATGGTGACATTCAAGATCATGAAGGCCCAACCGAGGTTCCTTTGGTTAGTGGGAGCATGAGTGAGAGACCCTCACAAGAAATTGTGAGAGAAACTCAATCTTCCACACCTAGTGTACGTTCGAGAATCGAACATGAACCAATTCCACAAGAAATTGTGGAAGAAGTTCGAGAAGTACACGTAGAACCAAAAGAACTTAGAAGGTCAACGAGGGAAAGGAAGAAACCCGATATGTATTTGGGACTTCATAAAATCATGGTACTAGATACCGATGATCCCTCGACCTTTCAAGAAGCAATGGAAAGAAAGGACTCCACACTGTGGCTCAAGGTCATGGAATCCGAAATAGAATCCATGTATGATAATCAAGTGTGGAACTTGGTTGACCTTCCTCAAGGGAAAAAGGCCATTCAAAATAAATGGATTTTCAAGAGGAAGATGGACATGGATGGGAACTTGACAACCTACAAAGTGAGGCTTGTAGCAAAAGGTTTCACTCAAGTTCAAGGAATTGACTATGATGAAACTTTTTCACCGGTTGCCATGTTCAAGTCTATTCGGATTATGCTCGCTATTGCCGCATTTCATGATTATGAGATATGGCAAATGGATGTCAAAATGACGTTCCTTAATGGGAACTTGGAGGAGGATGTGTACATGGTACAACCTCAAGGTTTTGAAGATCGAAAGAATAGCGAGAAATTAAGTATGCAAGCTTCAAAGATCCATTTATGGATTCAAGCAAACATCAAGGAGTTGGAACAAGCGCTTTGATGAAGAAGTCAAAAAGATTCACTTCGTCCAAAGTAAGGAAGAACCTTGTATATACAAGAAGGTTAGTGGGAGCCACATAGTGTTCTTGATCTTATATGTCGATGACATACTCCTCATGGGAAATCATATACCTTTGCTTGAGCAAACGGGAAGTTCATTGAAATCTGCATTTTCGATGAAAGATATGGGTGAGGCTCAATACATCTTGGGGATCAAGATATATAGAGATAGATCCCGTAGACTCATTGGCCTAAGTCAACGTACATACATTGACAAGGTCTTGGAAAGGTTCAGCATGAACAACTCCAAAAAGGGCAGTGTGCCAATGAGTATGGGTGTGCAACTCAAGAAGTCTCAACGTGCTGAATCACGTAAAGACTTGGAGTACATGAAAGATATCCCTTACGTTTCGGCAATAGGATCGATCATGTATGCGATGACTTGCACAAGACCCGATGTCTCGTATGCTCTAAGCGTGACAAGTCGTCACCAATCCAACGCAGGTCCTGAGCATTGAACTGCGGTCAAGAATATTTTGAGGTACCTTAACCGGACCAAAGATAAGTTTCTTGTTTATGGAGGACAAAGGGAATTAATAGCCGAGGGCTATTCGGATGCGAGTTTCATGAGTGATCCCGACGATAGAAGGTCGCAATTAGGATACGTCTACCTTCTAAATGGTGGAGCTGTGAGTTGGCGTAGTTGGAAGCAAAACACTACGACCGACTCAACCACTGCTTCCGAGGTAATGGCTGTCGCTGAAGCAAGCAAGGAAGGAGTGTGGATTAAGAAGTTCCTTGAAGAGCTTGGAGTAGTTCCCTCGAGCGAGGGACCAGTAGAGCTATTTTGTGATAATAGTGCATCTATCTCGCAAATCAAGGATCCCAAATCACACCACAAAGTGAAGTACATGGATCGTAAGTACTTTGTCACACGTGACTTCATCGACGAGGGCAAAATAAATCTGTTATGGGTGGACACAAACAGCAACACAGCTGATCCATTCACCAAACCCTTATCCTAAGCCAAGGGCGAAATGCATTTCGAGTCCACGGGCCTGAGGAACCATGTGGATTGGCTTGATGAGTGATTAGAGAGGGTTACCCTAGTTATTATTGTTTTATACATTGAGAATGTATGTGATGCATTGCATACATTGCATCATATGTCTTTCATTTAGATTAATTTTATATCAATAAATGCTACTAAGGTATGTGTTTAGTCTTATTTACAGAATACAGGGACTTGAATGCAAATTACCCATATCCTGAGCATAAACGCGTGCAAGAGACTCATTTATATCATAAAGACCAAGTTCAAGAATATCGGGAGTCAAATTGAAGTCCATCCAAGCATAAAAGCATTCAAAGACCTAATTACAAAAACGTCAGGGACTTAATTGCAAAGGTCGAGGACCCGACTGCAAATTACGAGTACCAAAAGATTATTTTGGAGAAGTTCTAAAGAAAAATAAATTTGGATCTCCAAATATATGAAGAAATTAACTCGGATCTCCAAAGATATGCAATAATTAATTCGGACGCTCAAAGGACAACTAAAACATACCATAAACACACAGGAAAAATCCGGATCGATTCCGAGCCAAAAAGGTGGCGATTCCGCCGCACCTCATGTACAAAATGTGGCGATTCCGCCGCACAAAAGTCGATCTGTGCGCTCAAATGTTTACCAATGCTGTATTGACGCGTGTACGTTCATTTTATGTATTAGGATCCCCGGTTGAGGCTATAAATAAGGCCGAATCATGTATTGAAAGGGGCTCCTCTCCTTATCTTCTTTTTAGCAATAAAATTCTATTCTTTTATTTTGTGTTTTTAGTTTTCTTTTGTAGTTTCTCTAGGACCCCTTCTCTTTCCCTCCATCCATGAGTTTCTACCCCTTCTCCTTCCCTCCATCCATGAGTTTCTAACTCTCTCTAAAGGGTGGGGGTGACGGATTTAGGGTGATGAGAAGAAGAATGATGTTATTATTTTAATTTCGTGTTAGTATATTTTGATTACTTGAGTTTATGTTGAATCATTTATCATGTAATGCTTTATAACTAATGTGATTTATTATAAGTTTCAGATTTCTCTAACAAAAACCCGATATCTAATCCCCCACCCGCTGTACTCTCATCCATATTTGTTTTCTTCTTAGTTTTTCTTTTGTTGTTCTTGCTTTAGAAAATTAAAAAACCAAAAATCTCAAACCAAACCTTATTTTTCTCTCTTTCTTTCCTAAATCGAAAATCACAAAAATAACAATATCTCTCCCTCGTGTTCGACCCATACTTGCCACGTCTTCATTGACGCCGTGCACTTGTATAAATTTAATTCTCATCAGCATGTGATAGAAAACTTTGATAACAAGTGGGAGATTGAAAGGAATGTGTTCTAAAAGTTTTACTTTTATATGTCAATTATTATGAATTGAATGTACAAACATTTTGTTCCTTGATTATAGTATTCGTCTTTTGGAAGTGTTAAGGAAGAGGCGCTTGGTTCTTAACCGTTGAGATCTAAAAGATAATGGTTTACATAAATCAAAAGTTATTCACAATCATGGTAGTTAACATGGAACATTAATTACCGAGATAAGATTGTCGTGTTGGTCATCGATTGTTGTAGCTCTACAAATAATTGACGACACGAGTATATAAAAGAGGAAAATATTACTTTTATATATTGAATAGACCTAACAAGTAAAACATTATGGAATTGTGTTTCGTGTCATTAATGTTTTACTGTGTCTTGGATCCTAAGATATGAGACTTATATCTTTTCACTCAAGAAGTGTTTAATTTGATTATTGTCAAAAGCTACCAATGAGTGTAGTGATAACGGCAATAGTTGGTTGAACATGACTTGTGCTGGAAAAGATAGCTAGTCAAACGATTAGCATTGCCCCTCTTAATTGAGTGATGATATTAGTGGGCCCCTTGATAAAGCAAAATTATAATGTGCACAATGTGACTTGAGTTAAGTCACATAGTTATAATTGGCTTTAAGAGATCAAGAAATGAATATAATACAAAGGTGACACATTTCTACTTTGTATATATTCTTAATATCATGAGGCAAGGGATGGACACAAGTGGTGCACTTACATCACTAAATGGATCATGTTTTGGTTCGGGTTGAACAAAGACATCTATGCTAATTGGGTGACTATAATGTGTAGCTAGATACCGCTTATAGTCTGAGATATTAAGTGTTTAATATCGCTGCCAATTTTGCTTAGATCCTCCTATAGGTCACACCACAAAACTGGGAAATAAGAGGTTGATTTTAAGTTCATATGCTGTGTCGGGTTTCATGTGAAAATATGACACATGTGGTGAATTAATTAAAATCAATATGTTATGAAAATTAACATAATTAGAATCATAATAAATTCATATATGGTGTATATATTATGGGGTGTAACAATTAAATATTACATAGGATAATATTACATAAGATATGAATTTGCTAAAAACCCCAAAAGATCAAATTTTGCTGGAAATAAATCCAAAATTTGACAAAGGTAAAATCAGGGTCAAACACGGTGAACCGTTCATGGTTCGGTCGACCGGGGCATCTTCGGATTGGTTAACCGAATAGGGAACGAGTAAGCGCAATTGGTTGACCGAGATTGCCCAGAGTGCCTGGACAATCGGGTTCGGTTAACCGATTGGAAACGGTCAACCGAGAAGTAGTATTTTCGGTAAACCGAACGTGACCCGATCATCTGATGACTTTGTCCCAGGAGCGATTTTGGTGGGTCAACGGTAGACCGATTAAAAGACGTGGTTCGTCTGAATTCTTCCACGGAATTTTTCTCATAAAGAATCGGTCGACCGTCTGGCTCACGGTGCACCGAACACGTGTTATAACTGAATGGTTCGGTTGACCGAATAATACTCGGTCTATCGAACAAGAACGATTCTGCCTGAATTATTAAGGGATTAATTAAATCATGGGTGGAATAATTCCAGATTTAATTAAAAAAATTTTTGTGGGTAATTATGTGGAATTTAGAGATTAATTTTAGGAGAGAAAAACAATGGATCATGGCTAAATAATAGCTCTTGATAAGGATGTTTTGGGAGCCTATAAAAGGGCACATATTCCTACTTGTTTTAAGACAAAATGCAAAATTCTTTCTCTCATTAATCTCTCCCTAATCACCACGAAATTTCTCTTAGTAAAATTAAGTTTGGAGATTAGAATCTCAGGAGCTTAAAGATGGGTAATTAGCTTGTTTCTAAACCTTGTTAGAGATTGATTGACTAGCTCATTTCTCTCCAACCTTGTTTAGAGTTTGGTGAACACTCGGAGGCAATTCCGTGGACGATTCAGCAGACAACGCAACTCCGGATCATCAAAAAGGTTTTAGAGAACTTTTAGGTATGATTTTATCTTTGTGGATTATTTTAATAAATGTAGGTTGCATGTTATTAGAATAAAACACAAATAGATGTACATAAAATTGCTGAAAATATGAAAATCGATCTTGTATGTTATATTAAAATTTTAAAATATATACATACATAGGGATATGAAATCCTACAGTGGTATCAGAGCTTTTAGTTCATATTTTCAATAATTAGACTATATAATTAATTTTAGTTTACCATCTACAATCAAAACAATTCATATTAAAATTTTAAAATATATACATACATAGGGACATGAAATCCTACATATATACCCTTTAACTCCTTTTCCCCTCCTCATAAAATAGTAATAGTTATCATAATCCAACTAAACGAATTTTGGAATTTTAGTTATAGTTATCAGGAATTTCTGAAAAGTCATAAGATATTTAGAATAGTTATAGATGTTGTAAATTTGTGTAAAACCAATTCAATTTAGTGAAAAAACAATGTTGCCGATGTTGAATGAAACAATTCAACTTACCAGAACAATTATAGAAGTTGTCATTGTTGTGTAGTGGTATTTCCAGATTTTAGTGTAGTTAAACCACTTAATGAAATATTGATCTATGTAATGTCTCTGAATTTGTGAAAAATAGGAATTTTGTATGTGTCCCATGGGGGATTTTATTTGTTGAATCGAACAGGGACATTAAGATTCAAAATATGAGTATTAAGTTGAACATTGGTGGTAATGTTAATTCTTGTGTTCTAGAAGTTATCTTATTATTAACTTTTACATTGTTATATTTATGAATTGAATGTTATATGCATTTGGTTTCTTGAGATATTGTGTTTGTCTTTGAAAGAGTTCAGGAAGAGGCTCTTGGTTCCGGAACCATAGAACTCTAAAGGACCAAAAACACGAATCTCTAAATGTTCACAAACTTGGTGATTAGCATGGAACACTAATTGACCAATATAAGTTTGTCATGTTAAGTTAAAAGTACATTGTAGTTCTATAAATGTGGACAAATTGTTGTCCTTTAATAACATGAGTATATAAAGAGGATATGGACTTCATATATTGAACATACCTAATATGGAAATACTATAAAGTTATGTGTTCTTGTCATTAGTGTTTTCATAATATCACGTATTCAAAGATATGAGAAGTATTTCTTTTTCACATAAGGAGATATAAATTATGATTTATTTATTTAATTACGTACATAAATGTGGTAATAAAGTAATATTTCCTTATATACTACTTATGCAAAAAAGGAATATATCAATAGTATCATTGCCCCTCGTTTGTAAAGATCGAGTAATGATATTACTGAGTCCCTTGGTAAAGTGAAATGCATACAATATAACTAAGGTTTAAAATATGTTTATAATTTACTTTGATAGACCAAGAAACGAATAAATAATACAGAGATGACATAGAAATTATTCTGTATATTATTCACAATATCATGAGGCAAGATTAGATACAAATAATGTTATCTAATTATGACATTATAATAGGATTGTGTGTTGTTAATTTCGTTGCAATACATCTGTGTTAATTGGGTAATCATAATATAGAAATAAAATTTATTTACTTCTATTACCTGTTAACATAGATCCAACATGGTCACACCAAAACGGAATGATTAATTGGAATCATTAAATATGAAACACTTTTTAATTAATTAGATTTTCTAATTAATTAATTAAGGTAATTCAATGAGAATTGAGATTTATTATTTATATATAGTTGTTCATACATATATATTAAATAGGCTCGTTTGGCCAATCTAGTTAAGACATTTGACATGACTTTAATTGTGCTCAAATGAAATGGTGACACTTGGCAGATTATGAATGACAAATAAAGAGATCCACACATGGGATGTTAGTGTATATGGCAACAAAAAAAGGAAAAAATGTTGATGATTCTTGGTTAAAAGTGTAGGATCGTGTGGGTTATGGGTCCACTAATCACTATTAATCTAATCACCTACTTGTTTAACTAAGTGTTTAACGTGGGTTTTTTCTTTCTTTTTGTTTTTATATATTTTTGGTGTTGCGAAGACCTCTCAAGAATTCATAATGGAATTCCGCACCTTACAACTTCTTATAGAAGAATGCCTCATTGTGTCATACTCATGTCATTCATTTGTACAGGAAATTAAATAAGTGTGAATAACTAGCCAGAAAGTAAATAAGTGCAACATTTTCTTTCATTTCATTAAATTGAAGGAATAAATATGAAATACAAGAGTTGACATATTTATGCATTGCACAAATGGAAAATACATAAGCATCCCTTTTGCGAACTATAAACCAAAATTGTTGTTATATTAACAATTTCAGATATATTTTTATTAATAGGATTCTTATATTTCGATATATTAGGGACGGGGATTTATCGACTCGTGCTTTTGATCGATTCGATAATGATCTCCCTTTTTTTATTGTGATATATTGTCACAATATTGGTCAGTTTAGCCTCGTAACCCGGAGGGGATTTATGTTTGATTTGTCAATGATAATTCTTACATTAGAATAATATCGTACAAATGGTTAGTTTAAACTCATAACCTAGGAGGTGATTTATGTATATGTATGTTATTTGGACGATTATTCTTTTGGTATCAATATCGTCATATCTTGGTCAGTTTAGCCTCATAACCTGGAGGAGATTTTGTATATATGTATGTTATTTTTGCCGATGATTCTTATATTTAAATATCATCAAATAGTTAGTTTAATCTCATAACTAGGAGAACATTTTAAGTATATAATTTGTTAAGTATATTGGACAGTTTAACCTCGTGACCCGGAGGGATTTGTGTATGCGTCTTTGTTATATTGACGATGATTCTTATATTTAAATATCATCAAATAGTTAGTTTAAAGTCATAACTAGGAGAATATTTTATGTATATAATTTGTTATGTGTGTTGGACAGTTTAACCTCGTGACCCGGAGGGTTTTTGTGTATGTATTATTTGACTTATTTGGACGATTATCCTTTTGATCGATATCGTCACATCTTGGTCAGTTTAGCCTCGTAACCTAGGAGGGGTTTTATATGTATGTATTTGTTATATTGTCGATGATTCTTATATTTGAATATCATCAAATAGTTAGTTTAAACTCATAACTAGGAGAATATTTTATTTATATAATTTGTTATGTGTGTTGGACAGTTTAACCTCGTGACCCGGAGGGATTTGTGTATGCGTCTTTGTTATATTGACGATGATTCTTATATTTAAATATCATCAAATAGTTAGTTTAAAGTCATAACTAGGAGAATATTTTATGTATATAATTTGTTATGTGTGTTGGACAGTTTAACCTCGTGACCCGGAGGGTTTTTGTGTATGTATTATTTGACTTATTTGGACGATTATCCTTTTGATCGATATCGTCACATCTTGGTCAGTTTAGCCTCGTAACCTAGGAGGGGTTTTATATGTATGTATTTGTTATATTGTCGATGATTCTTATATTTGAATATCATCAAATAGTTAGTTTAAACTCATAACTAGGAGAATATTTTATTTATATAATTTGTTATGTGTGTTGGACAGTTTAACCTCGTGACCCGGAGGGTTTTGTGTATGTATTATTTGACTTATTTGGACGATTATCCTTTTGATCGATATCGTCACATCTTGGTCAGTTTAGCCTCGTAACCTAGGAGGGGTTTTATATATATTTTTTTGTTTTGTTTATTTGATTTGTTAAATGAAGACTCCATTGCCAGTAAGGGAGAGGGAACCCAAGATCAAGCTTGGCGTGCATCCTCACTTACGACTAAGGTAATCCATATTTTAGTTTTTGATCACTCCAACGATAAGAGAGAGGGAACCCAAGATCCAACTTGGCGTGCATCCTCGCTTATTATTAGAGCAGTCAATATTTAGGTTTTATGTTTGTTTTCGATTTTTAGTTTGGTTGACATATTTTACAACTTTGAAGATTTAGTTTGCAATTTATCCACATTTAGGGGTGGATTTGTTGTTTGTCCATTTAAGGGGACTATTTGTATTTTAAGATTGATTTTGTAAATCAAATGGTACCACTTGTATATTGTTGTAATTTATCTCACTAACAAGAGAGTTGGTAATTTTGTCCATTTGGGTGGTCTATTTGTAATCTTGTCAAAAGTGTTGGATTGGTTGATTGTTTTCAAAGCATGACCACCATACTTCAATCTGTTATTTGTATAGGGTTTCACATGCAAAATCTCATCACTTGCATTTGCATGGAAATCCCTAGTGCCTTGGACGTATAGAGATGTATGTGCATATATGGCCTTTCTAATTGAATTAAAAAAATAAATTCTTTTAACTCATTTAACACCCAAATACGATAACATTGTATGTAGAAGACCTTGCTATTGAAGACTTATATGAACTTGGTTTGATTTGCGGCAGTCATAGTTTGAATGCATAATATGGCACTTGATTATCATCATTTGAACTTGTGCTTAGTCCAATTTTTGTATTTGTCATCTAAAATACATAGATCACAATTTTCTATCAGAGTTTTCAGGTTCTATATCATGAATCTTACGATACAATTGGATATTCATGTTAAACCCACATCTTGAAACCAGACCCTTCAACATCCAACCTCAACATGCTGATTAGCCAGACTGAGATCAAATCAATTTCGATTAATGGTTAATTTCTTGAAGAGTTACGAGTTATCTTTTCAAGAGAGGTGCACATATGCACATTTTTTTTGGAGTTGAAGTCAAAATCTCACATACGAATGAGTTGGGGCATCATTTCATCCGATTTAATTGTAGAGACCATAAATTCTTGTGCGATTTAGGCAGCATTACAACATGCCTTTGATGTGGTTTTGATTAATTAATGTTAGACCAGACATGGAACCGTTGTTTGCTTTTTATCGGTTAGAGTATTTCTGGTTGAATTTCGGCAGCCTTCCGGCGTCTTTTTGTTTTGCCAAATTATAGTCGATCAAACCGGGTTCGATCCTTCAAAAAGGAAGAGGCCGGAATGACGTATTTTTCCCAAGCCAAACGGGTACGATTCCCCAAGGGAGGTGGCCGTTTGGCTAAACGGGCGACCGTCCGGGTTCGATTCCTTAAAAGGAGGAGGCCGGAACGGTCGTTAAGTACACGGATGGGTACGGATCCCCAAGGGTGTGGCCACCCGTGCACATTTAGTTTAATTATTATTATTATTACAGAAAATATTCGCCGGAATCTGCACTTGCCGGTGTCATTGTGTTGATGAAGCCGGAGTCGCTGCGGATTGTTGGAAATTTGACAAAGCCGGAGTTGTTTGAAGAAGTAGCAGAGATGTTGATGCTGCAAGATGTGGAGACCACTGCTGTTGTCGAATCCGGAGTTGTCGATGTCGCGGTCGGCGTATCACTGGCTAGTGGAACGACGCTGTCGGAGTGATCTGGAGAGGTCGAATTGTTTTCGATGTTGTAGCTGTCCGGAGTTGCCGAAGGTATCGTCGTTGGAATTGACGGAGCCGGAGTCGCCGCTGGGCTTGCCACCCTTCTTAACAAGGGCCGTCGGATTATCTATACCAACAACAAAGAACCAAACTCCTCTCTTCTGTTTTACTCACCACAAATCTTTCTCCTTTCTCGGGCATGGATGTGTGCGCCTGTGTATGGAGTTGTATTTTGAAGGGAACGAGAAAGACAGTGGAAGGAGAGGTGTGTTTTCTATCGAATTTGTGTGTACGTGTATTGTGTATGGAATTGTCACTGGAATCCTCCCTTTCGTGTTGGGGGTGATGAGCTTTTATAGCTTTGAAAGAAAAAGAAAAAAAAGGCTTGAGAGGAGGACGTGTGGTGATGGATGGTGGGACGTGTATAGTCGTGGGGTGGGGAACGGTTAGGAGAGGTTGAGATGGGTTTGTGTAGGAGTGGTTAGAGCTGAGAAGGAAACCAATCTTCATCGTGATCCCTTTGTTAATATATTAATATTATCCAACATGGTTATGAAGTTCGAATTTATCACGTATACATGCACATGCACATGCACACGCAGGTTTCCTTGATTTATTTATTTCGTATTTATTTTGTTGGTTAAATTTCATTATACCCCCTCAAGTTATTCATATCCAATTATGAGACCATGACTAATTAGGTATGAAGAACCTTTGCATGTATATTTAAAAGGAACATGGCCATCACTTCTAATTATGAGGTCATCACTTTTCGGTTCTACCCCTCAAGTCAACGAGTCGTCATTTGTCAATTCGGTAATTCGAATTTTATGAAATGTTTTTTAAAAATATAATTTTTTGATGTCAACAGAATGCCCCCTCAAGAAGATATGATGAATGTTGTGAATCATAACTTCTTGAGAAATATACTTCCAGTATACTAGGAGTACACATTTTACATCGTGTACGTATAAGGTCATTGATGCCAAAATATGTAAAGTTTGATATGTATTTTTGCTTGTATGTGAGAGTAATGAGTTTTCTCGTATGAGTCATATCTTACTACATATCAATATGCTAGTATGTAGGAAGGTATGTACCCAAACCAATGAGACATTTGACGTTGGAGCACCAACAAGGTAGGGGTGACAATAAAGATTCTTTTATCTTGAATCTTACAGGATACTCTCATTTCATATTGTTGTTGATCAACAACTTATATGTTCCTACAAATCTCATATATGTGCAATAGATTTGTAGATTAATAAATAATTCATTTTAACATCTCTTTACCTCAAGAACCCTCTTATAGTAGAGAGGTGACTTGAAGGATATTTCATCGTAGGTAAAAAGAAATTGAGTCATCCCCTTATAAACCTCATATATGTTTCATAAATTTGTAGAGTGTGTCTAATGAAAAGTTAATCTCTCAGGAGGATTTTGTATATTTGATTTTTTTTAACACATTTACAAACCCCTCTAATGACAAGAGAGAGGGAACCCAAGATCCAGCTTGGCGTGCATCCTCTCTTATTATTAGATTCGTTGACATGTATTTATATGACTTATGAGATTTACGTTAATTTTATACCCTTTTTAGAGATTTTTTATCCGTACCAATTTTAGGTATGTTTCATAAATTCCCGGAACAAAACTGTCATATAGTTTTGCCTTGTATTTAGGAGGGCGGGACTTTTAACATCGTGACAACCATCAGCTGTGGAGCCACAGTGAGGATTTCATGAAATCGTACCGGATGCTTGCTCTTCATATGGATGTTACCCAACACAGTTGGAAAGTTCCTACAAATCTCAGATATGCTTCATAAATCTGTAGAACTTTGATAACCCCTTTCACCTCAAGAACTCTCAAGTGAAAGAGAGTGACCGAAGTTTGCGGAAGTTTTATTATCCTTTTTTTTTATTCATACAAATCTCAGCTATACTTCATAGATTCGTAGAATGTTTCTATTGAAAAGTTTTAACTCTTATTCAGGAGGTTGAAATATATGAGTAAATTTATCCTCGTTACTCATGAGATTGAATATATTTGACTAAGTTTATCCTCATTATTCAAGAAGTTGAAATATTTGAGTAAATTATCCTCGTTACTCGCGAGATTGAATATATTTGAATAATTTTATCCTTATTATACAGGAGGATTTTGTTATATGAGTAAGTTTATCCTCGTTACTCACGAGGTTGAATATATTTGGCAAGTAGACTTATGATTACTACTCGGACAATTAGGATATATGGATAAGTTTAGCCTAGTTAGCCGGAAGGATGGTGATATATGTGGGTAGACTTATCATTGTCACTTATGAGATGAAGATATATATGTGTATACGAATAAGTGTAGCCTCGTTATTCGGGAGAACTTTGTTGATTTGATTGTTATTTTTGTTTGTTTATATATTTATTTTTTTACAAAATTCCTCTAACAACAAGAGAGAGGGAACCCAAGATCCTGCTTGGCGTGCATCCTCTCTTACTATTAGAGTTGTTTGCATATCCCCTTTTTTTTGCATTTTTTTTTGTTTCTATTTTGTTTTTTTTTACAAATATTTTACATGATCTGTAAATTTGTAGAACCAATGTAGCGAACACCTTCACCTAATATTTGGAGCAACGCCGATATATGTGAGCAGACTTATCATCGCTACCCATGAGATTATAATATATTTGTATATATGAATAGGTTTGGCCTCATTATTCGGGAGGACAATATATGAGGTGAGTAGACTTATGTTACTACTCAGAACATTAGAACACGCATGGATAAGTTTAGCCTCGTTACCCAGGAGGACAGGATTGTTTTACATCATGACAACCATCAGCTGTGGAGCCACAGTAAGGATCTCATCTTTGAAATCGTACCGGATGCTCGCTCTTCATATGGATGTCACCCAACAAAGTTGGAAAGTTCTTACAAATCTCAGATATGCTTCATAGATATGTAGAGCTTTGATAACCCCTTTCGCCTCAAGAACTCTCATATGTGAGAGAGTGACCCGAGGGACGTTCCATCGTCAGCGAAAGTTTTATATTGGTATTGTTCTTACAAATCTCAGATGTACTTCATAGATTTGTAGAACTTTTTTTTTTGTCGTTGATCTGATTATATATGTGTGTATATATATATATATTTGCAAACTCCTCTAATGACAAGAGAGAGGGAACCCAAGATCGAGCTTGGCGTGCATCCTCCCTTATTATTAAATTTGTTTGCACTCTTTTATATATATGAGAAGTGTGCTGAATAAATTTCTCCACTTGATTCAGAGGTTGAAGTGTATGAGTAAATTTATTCTTGTCTTTCATGAGATGAAATGTGTTTGAATAAGTTTATCCTTATTATTCAGGATTTTGTCGTATGAGTAAGTTTATCCTCGCTACTCACGAGGTTGAATATATTCAGAAAGTAGCCTTATGATTACTACTCAGACGATTTGGATATATGGATAAGTTTGGCCTCGTTACCCAGGAGGATAAAATATATGAGTAAACTTATTATTGCTACTCGAGGATTAGGGCATACATATAAATTTAGCCTCGTCGCCCAAGAGGTTTTTTATTTATTTGATTTTTTGTTTGTTTGTTTATTTGTTTGTTACAAAACTCCTCTAACAACGAGAGAGAGGGAACCCAAGATCTAGCTTGGCGTGCATCCTCTCTTATTATTAGAGTTGTTTGCACTTCTTTTTTTTATTATATATTTTATTGACATATATATTTTTTATACAAATTTTATATGGTTTTGTAAAATTTGTGGAACAAATGTGGCCAACCCTTTTACTTGATATTTAGGGTGATGACGGTATATGTGAGTAGACTTATTATTGCTACTCGTGAGATTAGGACATATATGTATGTATGAATAAGTTTAGCCTCGTTATTAGGAGGATGGTGATATGTGTGTAGACTTATTATGGCTACAAAAGAGATTGGGCTATGTATGTATATATGAATAAGTTTAGCCTCGTTATTCAGGAGGACAGGATTTTTTACATCATGACAACCATCAGCTGTGGAGCCACAGTAAGGATCTCATCTTTGAAATCGTACCGGATGCTCGCTCTTCATATGGATGTCACCCAACAAGGTTGGAAAGTTCTTACAAATCTCATATGTGCTTCATAGATTTGTAGAACTTTGATAACCCCTTTCGCCTCAAGAACTCTCATATGTAGGAGAGTGACCCGAGGGACATTCCATCGTCGGCGAAAGTTTTATATTATTATTATCCTTACAAATCTCAGATGTACTTCATAGATTTGTAGAACATTTCTATCGAAAAGTTTTACCTCTTATTCAGGAGGTATATTGAAAAGTTTCACCTCTTATTCAGGAGGATGAAATATATGAGTATGTTTATCCTCATTACTCACGAGGTTGAATATATTTGAATAAGTTTATCCTCATTATTCAGGAGGTTGAAATATTTGAGTATGTTTATCCTCGTTACTCACGAGGTTGAATATATTTGAATAAGTTTATCCTCATTATTCAGGAGGACAGGACTTTTTTACATCGTGACAACCATCAGCTGTGGAGCCACAGTAAGGATCTCATCTTTGAAATCGTACCGGATGCTCGCTCTTCATATGGATGTCACCCAACAAGGTTGGAAAGTTTTTACAAATCTCGGATATGCTTCATAGATTTGTAGAACTTTGATAACCCCTTTCGCCTCAAGAACTCTCATATGTAGGAGAGTGACCCGAGGGACATTCCATCGTCGGCGAAAGTTTTATATTATTATTATCCTTACAAATCTCAGATGTACTTCATAGATTTGTAGAACATTTCTATCGAAAAGTTTTACCTCTTATTCAGGAGGTATATTGAAAAGTTTCACCTCTTATTCAGGAGGATTTTTTTTATCAATTGCACCGCCCTTTCGGGTTTTCGCCACAATTGACCCCCACTTGTTTTTTCCTACAAGCCCTTTCGGGTTTTCTTGTAGAGGGGTACCCAATTTTGCCTGTCGTCGACAGCCGAGTTTTGATTTTTTTTTTTTTTTACCCTTAGCGCCCTTTAGGGTTTTCACTAAGTCCGTATGGTCTCATTTTTTTTAACCCTTTTATTTTTATTTTTTTATGAATAATATGGCTTGAGGAATTTTCCATTTAGTGGGGGGTATGGCCTTTTCCCTTCATGATCGGTTAAGAGATATGCCCCATTGTCATATGCTAGCTCAACAATATATGGACCTTTCCATTTTGGGTCTAATTTCTTTCCATAACCCTGAGCCATGCAATCTTTGGACATTACCCAAACAAGTTGACCCTTCTTGAATGCTCGGGGGCGAACTTTCTTATCAAAAGTTCTTTGCATTCGGGCTCGATATAGCTCAAGGCTTTGTTGTGCTTTAAGTCTTCTTTCGTCGGCGTCTAACAACTCTTCGAGCCTTACTTTGATGTTGAGGTCGTTAGTCAGGTCGGTCATCAATGCTACACGGAGGGATGGTATTTCAATTTCTAACGGTAATACAGCTTCTGCCCCATATACCAAGGAATACGGTGTACAACCAGTTGGAGTTTTGTAGGTGGTCCGGTAGGCCCAGAGTGCTTCATACATACGGTCGTGCCAATCTCGCTTGTTTGACTCTACAGTTTTAGCTATTATAGAACAAAGAGTTTTATTGAAGGCTTCTGCCAACCCATTTGCAGATGGGTTATATATAGTGGAATAATTCCAATTAATACTATATTTATTAGCAAAGCGATATACTTTTTGACTTTTGAAATTGGTCCCATTATCGGATTGGACTCTATTTGGGACTCCAAATCGATGAACAATATTGTTGGTGAAGAACTTGACGACCGCCTCAGCTGTGACTTCACGAAGAGGAACCAATTCTGCCCATCTAGATAAGTAATCTGTTGCAGCTAGTATGAATTTGTAACCCCGAGATGTAGGAGTGAAGGGTCCAACGACATCTGTTCCCCACTCCGCAAATGGCCAAGATGCAATTGTTGGATGAAGTTTTGAGGGCGGCCTGTGAGATAGATTACCATGTTCTTGGCATTTGACACATTTCTTTGCATACTCTAAGCAATCTTGAGTCATAGTGGGCCAATAATAGCCCATAAGTTTAAATCGATGTCGCATTTTTGGTCCTGCTTGATGGCCGCCACATTCCCCTGAATGAATTTCCTGAAGAATCTTTCGTGCTTCGTCCTTTGAAAGACATCGAAGATACACAGAGTTGTGGTTACCGGGCGCTAATCTATAAAGTGTGTCATTTTCAAACACGAATGATGGAATCCGCCTTTTGAGTTCCATTCGATCGGCTCTATTAACAGGTTGTTGACCATGCTTAAAGAAGTCCACAAACACTTGTCTCCAATCATCATCTCGTTCATCATTTACAATGCTGACTTCTTCTATTGCTTCGTCTTCACGTAGCGTCGCTATACTTGGAAGAAGACGACGATCTTTTATAACAACTTCCATTTCTCCTTGGGGTGGAAGGGTCAGACTAGTCGCTAACTTTGCAAGGGCATCCGCATGAGAGTTATTGCTTCTTGGAACGTGTGATATCTTCAAACTATCGAACTTTCGAATCAGACGAAGTGCCACATCGTGATATTGTATCAGCTCTTCTTTTCGAACTTCATATACGCCGTTAACTTGTCGAACAACAAGTAGAGAATCACCATATGCTTCAAGAGTTTTGATGTTCATATCGAGGGCCATTTCTAATCCAACTATTAGAGCTTCGTATTCGGCTTCATTGTTGGACTTCTCATCGACAAGTGCGCACGAAAAATGAATTATACCGCGTTGTGGAGTGAAGAACACGATCCCTGCCCCAGCTCGAATCGTCGGACCATCAACGGTGATCTCAGTACGGCAAGCCCCATCAAAGTAGAGTTCCCAACAAGCTTCTTTGTTAGCTCTGACAGTCATTATTTCTTCATCCGGGAGATCCGTTGCCAATGGGGAATCGCTAGACAAAGGGTGAGCCGCAAGAAAGTCCGCTAAAGCTTGTCCTTTCACTGCCTTCCTCGGAACATATTCAATGTCAAACTCCATCAACAGAAGGGTCCATTTGCCAACACGTCCAGCCAAGGTGGGTCGTGTCATGATATATTTTATGGGGTCCACGTTTGATATGAGATGGACTTTATGAGCTAACATATAATGACGCAGTTTTTTAGCTGCAAAGACCAATGCTAAGCATATTTTTTCGATTGCAGAATATTTAAATTCCGCCCCAACTAGCCTCCTACTCAAATAGTATAAAGCTTGCTCTTTATCATCATCAGTTTTTTGAGCAAGCAATGCTCCTAATGAGCAATCTTGGGCGGCGATATATAATATGAGTGGCCTGCCTACCACATTCCGCGGCGATATATAATTCGATGTCGCATTTTTGGTCCTGCTTGATGGCCGCCACATTCCCCTGAATGAATTTCCTGAAGAATCTTTCGTGCTTCGTCCTTTGAAAGACATCGAAGATACACAGAGTTGTGGTTACCGGGCGCTAATCTATAAAGTGTGTCATTTTCAAACACGAATGATGGAATCCGCCTTTTGAGTTCCATTCGATCGGCTCTATTAACAGGTTGTTGACCATGCTTAAAGTAGTCCACAAACACTTGTCTCCAATCATCATCTCGTTCATCATTTACAATGCTGACTTCTTCTATTGCTTCGTCTTCACGTAGCGTCGCTATACTTGGAAGAAGACGACGATCTTTTATAACAACTTCCATTTCTCCTTGGGGTGGAAGGGTCAGACTAGTCGCTAACTTTGCAAGGGCATCCGCATGAGAGTTATTGCTTCTTGGAACGTGTGATATCTTCAAACTATCGAACTTTCGAATCAGACGAAGTGCCACATCGTGATATTGTATCAGCTCTTCTTTTCGAACTTCATATACGCCGTTAACTTGTCGAACAACAAGTAGAGAATCACCATATGCTTCAAGAGTTTTGATGTTCATATCGAGGGCCATTTCTAATCCAACTATTAGAGCTTCGTATTCGGCTTCATTGTTGGACTTCTCATCGACAAGTGCGCACGAAAAATGAATTATACCGCGTTGTGGAGTGAAGAACACGATCCCTGCCCCAGCTCGAATCGTCGGACCATCAACGGTGATCTCAGTACGGCAAGCCCCATCAAAGTAGAGTTCCCAACAAGCTTCTTTGTTAGCTCTGACAGTCATTATTTCTTCATCCGGGAGATCCGTTGCCAATGGGGAATCGCTAGACAAAGGGTGAGCCGCAAGAAAGTCCGCTAAAGCTTGTCCTTTCACTGCCTTCCTCGGAACATATTCAATGTCAAACTCCATCAACAGAAGGGTCCATTTGCCAACACGTCCAGCCAAGGTGGGTCGTGTCATGATATATTTTATGGGGTCCACGTTTGATATGAGATGGACTTTATGAGCTAACATATAATGACGCATTTTTTTAGCTGCAAAGACCAATGCTAAGCATATTTTTTCGATTGCAGAATATTTAAATTCCGCCCCAACTAGCCTCCTACTCAAATAGTATAAAGCTTGCTCTTTATCATCATCAGTGTTTTGAGCAAGCAATGCTCCTAATGAGCAATCTTGGGCGGCGATATATAATATGAGTGGCCTGCCTACCTGCGGTGCCCTTAACACAGGAGGATTAAGGAGATACTTTTTGATATCTTCAAAAGATTTTTGACATTCTTCATCCCATTCAAATGCTACACCTTTCTTCATGAGGCGAGAAAAAGGCTGGCATTTTCCAGACAAATTTACTATAAAGCGCCTTATATACGCCAAACGTCCTTGAAGTGATCTGAGTTGTTTCAAATTCTTTGGAGGAGGGAGTTCTTGAATTGCCTTGATTTTTGTTGGATCAACTTCGATGCCCCGGTGTTTAACCACAAAACCTAAGAATCTGCCACTTGTGACTCCAAAGGCACATTTCAATGGGTTCATTTTGAGGTTATACTTCCGAACTCTTTTAAATATCAGTTTAAGATCGGATAGATGTTCGATCTTCTTTTTAGATTTGACTACCAGATCATCTACATAACATTCAACTTGTTTATGCAGCAAATCGCTGAATATTTGTGTCATGGCTCGTTGATATGTCGCACCAGCATTTCTCAACCCAAAAGGCATGACTTTATAACAGAAAACCCCCTTCGGTGTACGGAACGCTGTATGTACTTTGTCATCCTCGGCCATCATAATTTGATTATATCCAGAATATCCATCCATGAAACTAAGGATTTCGTACCCAGTTGTAGCATCCACCATCTGTTCAGTGATGGGTAAGGGGAAATCATCTTTCGGACAAGCTTTATTGAGATCACGAAAATCTACACAAACCCGAATCTGACCATTTTTCTTTCGCACTGGAACAATATTTGATAACCACTTGGTATACATCACGAGCTCGATGAACCCAACATTGATGAGTTTATCAATCTCTGCAATCACTAAATCACGAATATCCGGGTGCATCCTGCGAGGCCCCTGTTTTACTCCTGGATGTTTGGGATCGATGGATAAACGGTGCTCAGCGACATTTCGGTCTACGCCTGGCATTTGTTTATAATTCCAAGCGAAACAATCATGATTTTCTTTGAGAAGAGTTATGTATTCTTCCCTTTCTTTAAGACTAAGAGAAGCACTGATAAATGTTGGTTCCGGGTCATCATTAGATCCCAAGTTTATTTCTAAAAGTTCATCAACCGTCGCTTGTCCCCCTTCTTCCATTTCTCGTGGAGCTGGGAGAATACCCTTGACATCAGACTGACCTTGAAGCAATATCTCTTCGCCCTCTGATCCACTATCAGTCTGATTTTCATCGACCTGTGATTGTTGAGTACCGAAAGATCCTTCGACTTGCGCGACATCCTTTGACTCAATATCTGCAGAGCTTACCGTTATATGTAATGTTGTTTGCTTCTTTAAGTGGTTTGAGCAACCAAGACCCCTGCGATCTTTCCCTTGCCGCGTACTATCACGTCCCTTGTCATCTTTCGGACGCCATATTTGTTCATATTTTTGTTGTTCCTTCTTCTTATAGGGACGATTCTCTCTTCTATTTCTGAAAGCTGTCAAGACCTTCGGATTGATGGTGAAATCATCCAAATCAGCATCATCATCAATTTCATTTGTTTTGCCAAAGGGAGTATTTGACTCGACACGTTGTGGTTCGCCTTTATAGAAAGTTATCTTCCCACTATTTTTCTTTGACGGAACAATGAAAGTCTTCAAAGACTTTACTACGTCCACTTCTCGCTTTTCGAGTGCCTTTATAGTGCATGGTGGCAATGTCATCACCGTATTAGAGTCTATTGTATATGTTGCCTTCACCTTCTTACTATCTGATTTGATAGTTGGACATGAAATCTTAACCTGCTTCTTGGTGTTTAGAGTCTGCCTCATTCCGTCTATTCGCTTGGGAGGTGTAACAACTTTGAATGCAGGTTCTTCATCGTCATTACCGAGTTCTATTATTTCCGGGAGTATATTACTCCTCACATTGAACTTTTGTATGAGAGGGGGGGCTTTGCCTTCTTTAGGTTCATCGAGAAAGTAGCGAGCGTCATGGAAATGTACTTCATGTGCTTCAAATGGTTGGCACTCTCCAAAGAATCTGTGCTCCTTCCCATTGTGTATGTATTTGAAGCATTGGTGGACGGTAGAGGGAACAACAAAATTTTCATGAAGCCAAGGACGTCCCAACAATGCTTTATATGATGTCCCCACATTCAGCACATAGAACGTTGCATCGGTCTCAAATTCTCCAAAGACGAGTTTCAACACTACCATGCCAATGGGAGTTTGTGAATGTTGATCAAACCCGTGTATGACTATATCGGATGGGCTTAAATTTGTCCTTGCGATGGAAAGCTTTGCTAGTGTGGTCATCGGTATGAGGTTTACTGAAGAACCAGGATCAATGAGTATGCGCCCCACAGGATGACCTTCCATGGTTCCTTTGCAATAAAGAGGGCGATTATGATCTATATGTTTCAGAAGCATATCTTCCTTGCTGAAGGTGATTGGCGCGATTCCTTGCTTGAATACGGATTGGGTCTCGGCCAGATGAGCTTCGTATATTGTTGATCTTTGCAAAGCTTGAATGAGAGCATCCTTCAATTCGGGTGCCAGTTGCAAAGCATCATATATACTAAGGAGAGCGGGGATTTTCTTCAAATGAGCAATGACATCGTAATTGACTTTCGATTTGGTGTCATTAGGTTCATTGTTTGAAGATTGCTTCGTTCCTTCAACTGCTCCCTGCTCATTATTTTTGTTTCCTTCGGTTTCACCAACCAACTGCTTGGACGAATTAACTTCTTTACTTTTGGGTTGTTTTGGAGTAGATGACAGGATTTTACCCTTCCTTAGTTGGATGAAATTTATTCCTTCATCTTCATCACTGGGTTCATCGCTCCACGAAAACATTTCCTTGATTCCGGTAGGTGAACCAACACTGTTGACTGGAGATGAACCCACCATTCGACACTCGTGTACAATTGGTTCCGTCTTATCTTCGGGTTCTTCACCCGAGGGCTCGTCCCTTCTCTTTTCCAGCAATAGTTCCCATGGCATATAATCTTCCAAAGTTATATTTTTCGGGGTACCCTGCTCGTACTCCTTCAACTTGTTAATTAGTTTTTGCAATCTTTCCAACGGGCTTAGCTCATTCGGTGTTTTCTTTGGTTCCACTGGCTTCTTTGCTTTACTTCTTTTCTGTAGGTATTTAAGGGCTCGACGAAGATGTTGTCTTGAATATTGCTTTTGTGGCGGCAGTGGTGGTGCTTGAGGCTGAGAAGATTTCTTTCGACGTGTCACAACTTGCCAACCTTCGTCGTTGTCACCTTTTGATGTTGCCCCACATGAGGTAGAAGCAAGACTAGTACAAACACACCCCTTCATCTCGTTAACAATATCTTCCATACTATCTTTTAGTTTCTGGATTACATGAATTGTTTCTTTGATGTTGGTTGGTTCCTTGACAATAGGAGCCTTACCCTTCCTCGGATCCCGAACGATTTCCTTCACTGGCGTTTGATTAGTGGGAGTTACTTCTTCTTGTTGAACAGTCACCCAAGGCATGAATTTCATCATTTGGCATATTAAATCTTCAATATGGCATGGTGGAAAAGTAATGTGAGTAGATTCAACAACATGAACAGTTTCCTTTTCACCAGGATGATGATGAGGTTGCGGTGGATCAACCCTAATTGAGTTATTGAGCTCAATTTCGCCCTTTTCTATCATATTCTGCATTATATCTTTAAAGACCCAGCAATCTTCGACTATGTGACCCAACATCCTATGGTACAAGCAATAATTTGGTTCACTTGATTTGTCGACATCTCTTGGCCGTTTTGGTTCCGGGAGGCGAAGCTTTCCCACTTCTATTGCGCGTTGAAAGAGCTTCTTTACTTTATCTCTTCGAAAAGAGTAAGGTTTGTTTCTTCTCTCTTCTATGGTGGTTCTGGGTCTTGGAGCTTGTTGAGGTGTTTCCTGCTTCCCTTCCATTCTCCTTCCTTGGGCGAATGTGTTGTGACTCTCCTTAACCTCCTTTCTCTTTTCATCCTTTTTGACTTTGGAAGTCCCCGAAGATGAAGGAGTGGTTGGAAAAATGTTCGGATATTGCTGTAAGAATAATTCGACATCTCGAGCTTTAGTGTTCAAACGCTCGAAAGTTCGTATATCTTCTCCGACCAATTTCCACCCAAGTTCAGGCCTAAAGTTGCTTTGACAAAGACGAACGGCTTCAGCCTGTTCAATTTCCTGTGAGCAATACATCGAAGTATTCCTCCATCGCAATATAAAATCGGTGGATGATTCTCCGATTCTTTGTTTAAGCATGCTCAATTCTGCGATTGAGACTTTCCTAACGGTAGTGAAAAACCGCTGAATAAACAGTGTTTGCATGGTACTCCAATTGGGGACAGAGTTTGGTTTTAACGTCCCATACCATTCAAAAGCTGGTCCACTCAATGAAAGAACGAACAACTTTAGCAAGTATGACTCGTCGTTTGCGAGGTCTCCACACTGAGCTGTAAAATGAGCTAGATGTTCTCGCGGTTCTCCCGTCCCATTATATTTTGTGAATTTTGGTTGCACATGCCCGACAGGTAATCTGGTCTCCAAATGCTTTATTGGATATGGAACTGTGTAAGGGTTTAGGAGATTTAACGGCCTCTGATCAGTGTTGCTCATCTCCGAGAATCGAGCGTTCACGGCTTGTTCAACCATGTCCCTTTGTCCGGCCACTTCTCGTTCTTTTTCCAAGTTCACTGACTCGATGGTTGCAGACAGTTGCAAGACCATTTGTTGAAGGTCTTCTATTTGTTTTTTGAAATGTTCTTCTCTTGAAGATTCTCCGGTTGTATACACAGTCTGAACTGGTACTTCTTCATCACCGCTAGCATACCCCTTCGATATTTGCTCATCCACAAAAGTTGGGGTGTCGTCCTGTCTTGAATTCCTAAAATCTTCTTCGGGTATTGGTTGCTTCTCTAGATTTCTCAACTTCTGCCTAGCCCGTTCTTTCCTCCTTGTGTCCACACCTGGTTGGGAGACTATGTCTTGGAGTTCTTCTATAGTGTTCGGCAGGTCATCATTTGTTTCTCTCCTCGTTTTTTTGTAGGGATTTTCAGTTATTTGTACCATATAACAACTGTGAGTAAGGGTATCACTATCAGCTGTAGACCCTGTACCCTCCAATCGATCATCGGATTTGACTAACACTGTTAGAACCTGCCTTTTGGATAGATTAATCCGTTTGATTTCCAACTTACTTGACTTTTCTTTCCGTCGTACCTCAGGATTTGTTTCAATTTCGAGATTTCCATCCCACTTCATTCTAACACTCCGAGTTTCAGACCTTGTCTTCGGATGACGAGAAATGCGTTCGAATACGGACGGACGCGATGTGCCGCTACCGATCCTGTCCCAAACAGAAGTCCGGGCATATTTCTTTCTTCTTAACGTAGGCTTTTCCTCATCTGTTCTCCTCAGAATATCATATCGATTATTCATCGATATATTCACAGAATAGTCAGGTTCTGTTATTTCTAGCTCGTCTCCTGTCAGACTGAAACGATTCTCATCGATTAAAACTGATTTCCCCCTTCGGGAAACTTTCATCCTCTTAGGATATGGCCTAAAAGGATTTCCGTTAAGTGGGGAGGACGAGATAACTCTACATTCCATTGGGATGAGAGAACTGCTAAAAACAGGCGAAGATATTAAGTTGACACCCAATTTTTGCGCTTTCATTCTCAGTTTAATTGCACATACCAACACGCGAGCTGGAATTGTGAAGCAATCATTCATCGAAATGTTTTCGGTCATGCGTACTCCAGTAAGACGGTAGACGTCTCTACTAGAGAGAATCACCATCTCATAATCATTAATTTTATTCAGGATGAGCGACATTTGTTTGTCGTTAAGTGCCCTCGGGTTCCCTCCAACCCTTTTATGAGCCTTGAAATTTCCCAATAATGACTTTTGGGGTCGTACATGACACTTAACTAGTTTGCTTGGTGAACCAGGCATGCAAGGACTCTTTGGTGACTGATTGGACGATGATTTGGCTTCTTTCACCTTTGGCTTGCGTGTCTTGTTCCTTTTCTTCTTCAAAATTTTGGCATGTGCTTCAGGAATTTCAGCAATTGCAAACTCCGGTTGCGTCCTTTCCAATCGTTCCTTTTCCGAAGCGACCACGATGTTGCCCACCGGACTAAGAGTTGAAGGCTTGATTGGTACTTCAATCTCATAACCCGTCACGAGGCCGTGTTCAAAAGAATACTTGAACAAGGCTGGCTCGAAGGAGCCAAAAGAGACGGGAGCCGTAAATATCACCTTCATGCTAGTTTCCATCGCAAATTTTCGTTCCAGTACAACGTGGAAGGTTTTATGTTAGATTAATGACACGAGACATGACTACGAGGATGAGAGGTCCCACCGGGTGTGCCATTCTGTTTAACGTGGGTTTTTTCTTTCTTTTTGTTTTTATATATTTTTGGTGTTGCGAAGACCTCTCAAGAATTCATAATGGAATTCCGCACCTTACAACTTCTTATAGAAGAATGCCTCATTGTGTCATACTCATGTCATTCATTTGTACAGGAAATTAAATAAGTGTGAATAACTAGCCAGAAAGTAAATAAGTGCAACATTTTCTTTCATTTCATTAAATTGAAGGAATAAATATGAAATACAAGAGTTGACATATTTATGCATTGCACAAATGGAAAATACATAAGCATCCCTTTTGCGAACTATAAACCAAAATTGTTGTTATATTAACAATTTCAGATATATTTTTATTAATAGGATTCTTATATTTCGATATATTAGGGACGGGGATTTATCGACTCGTGCTTTTGATCGATTCGATAATGATCTCCCTTTTTTTATTGTGATATATTGTCACAATATTGGTCAGTTTAGCCTCGTAACCCGGAGGGGATTTATGTTTGATTTGTCAATGATAATTCTTACATTAGAATAATATCGTACAAATGGTTAGTTTAAACTCATAACCTAGGAGGTGATTTATGTATATGTATGTTATTTGGACGATTATTCTTTTGGTATCAATATCGTCATATCTTGGTCAGTTTAGCCTCATAACCTGGAGGAGATTTTGTATATATGTATGTTATTTTTGCCGATGATTCTTATATTTAAATATCATCAAATAGTTAGTTTAATCTCATAACTGGGAGAACATTTTAAGTATATAATTTGTTAAGTATATTGGACAGTTTAACCTCGTGACCCGGAGGGATTTGTGTATGCGTCTTTGTTATATTGACGATGATTCTTATATTTAAATATCATCAAATAGTTAGTTTAAAGTCATAACTAGGAGAATATTTTATGTATATAATTTGTTATGTGTGTTGGACAGTTTAACCTCGTGACCCGGAGGGTTTTTGTGTATGTATTATTTGACTTATTTGGACGATTATCCTTTTGATCGATATCGTCACATCTTGGTCAGTTTAGCCTCGTAACCTAGGAGGGGTTTTATATGTATGTATTTGTTATATTGTCGATGATTCTTATATTTGAATATCATCAAATAGTTAGTTTAAACTCATAACTAGGAGAATATTTTATTTATATAATTTGTTATGTGTGTTGGACAGTTTAACCTCGTGACCCGGAGGGATTTGTGTATGCGTCTTTGTTATATTGACGATGATTCTTATATTTAAATATCATCAAATAGTTAGTTTAAAGTCATAACTAGGAGAATATTTTATGTATATAATTTGTTATGTGTGTTGGACAGTTTAACCTCGTGACCCGGAGGGTTTTTGTGTATGTATTATTTGACTTATTTGGACGATTATCCTTTTGATCGATATCGTCACATCTTGGTCAGTTTAGCCTCGTAACCTAGGAGGGGTTTTATATGTATGTATTTGTTATATTGTCGATGATTCTTATATTTGAATATCATCAAATAGTTAGTTTAAACTCATAACTAGGAGAATATTTTATTTATATAATTTGTTATGTGTGTTGGACAGTTTAACCTCGTGACCCGGAGGGTTTTGTGTATGTATTATTTGACTTATTTGGACGATTATCCTTTTGATCGATATCGTCACATCTTGGTCAGTTTAGCCTCGTAACCTAGTAGGGGTTTTATATATATTTTTTTGTTTTGTTTATTTGATTTGTTAAATGAAGACTCCATTGCCAGTAAGGGAGAGGGAACCCAAGATCAAGCTTGGCGTGCATCCTCACTTACGACTAAGGTAATCCATATTTTAGTTTTTGATCACTCCAACGATAAGAGAGAGGGAACCCAAGATCCAACTTGGCGTGCATCCTCGCTTATTATTAGAGCAGTCAATATTTAGGTTTTATGTTTGTTTTCGATTTTTAGTTTGGTTGACATATTTTACAACTTTGAAGATTTAGTTTGCAATTTATCCACATTTAGGGGTGGATTTGTTGTTTGTCCATTTAAGGGGACTATTTGTATTTTAAGATTGATTTTGTAAATCAAATGGTACCACTTGTATATTGTTGTAATTTATCTCACTAACAAGAGAGTTGGTAATTTTGTCCATTTGGGTGGTCTATTTGTAATCTTGTCAAAAGTGTTGGATTGGTTGATTGTTTTCAAAGCATGACCACCATACTTCAATCTGTTATTTGTATAGGGTTTCACATGCAAAATCTCATCACTTGCATTTGCATGGAAATCCCTAGTGCCTTGGACGTATAGAGATGTATGTGCATATATGGCCTTTCTAATTGAATTAAAAAAATAAATTCTTTTAACTCATTTAACACCCAAATACGATAACATTGTATGTAGAAGACCTTGCTATTGAAGACTTATATGAACTTGGTTTGATTTGCGGCAGTCATAGTTTGAATGCATAATATGGCACTTGATTATCATCATTTGAACTTGTGCTTAGTCCAATTTTTGTATTTGTCATCTAAAATACATAGATCACAATTTTCTATCAGAGTTTTCAGGTTCTATATCATGAATCTTACGATACAATTGGATATTCATGTTAAACCCACATCTTGAAACCAGACCCTTCAACATCCAACCTCAACATGCTGATTAGCCAGACTGAGATCAAATCAATTTCGATTAATGGTTAATTTCTTGAAGAGTTACGAGTTATCTTTTCAAGAGAGGTGCACATATGCACATTTTTTTTGGAGTTGAAGTCAAAATCTCACATACGAATGAGTTGGGGCATCATTTCATCCGATTTAATTGTAGAGACCATAAATTCTTGTGCGATTTAGGCAGCATTACAACATGCCTTTGATGTGGTTTTGATTAATTAATGTTAGACCAGACATGGAACCGTTGTTTGCTTTTTATCGGTTAGAGTATTTCTGGTTGAATTTCGGCAGCCTTCCGGCGTCTTTTTGTTTTGCCAAATTATAGTCGATCAAACCGGGTTCGATCCTTCAAAAAGGAAGAGGCCGGAATGACGTATTTTTCCCAAGCCAAACGGGTACGATTCCCCAAGGGAGGTGGCCGTTTGGCTAAACGGGCGACCGTCCGGGTTCGATTCCTTAAAAGGAGGAGGCCGGAACGGTCGTTAAGTACACGGATGGGTACGGATCCCCAAGGGTGTGGCCACCCGTGCACATTTAGTTTAATTATTATTATTATTACAGAAAATATTCGCCGGAATCTGCACTTGCCGGTGTCATTGTGTTGATGAAGCCGGAGTCGCTGCGGATTGTTGGAAATTTGACAAAGCCGGAGTTGTTTGAAGAAGTAGCAGAGATGTTGATGCTGCAAGATGTGGAGACCACTGCTGTTGTCGAATCCGGAGTTGTCGATGTCGCGGTCGGCGTATCACTGGCTAGTGGAACGACGCTGTCGGAGTGATCTGGAGAGGTCGAATTGTTTTCGATGTTGTAGCTGTCCGGAGTTGCCGAAGGTATCGTCGTTGGAATTGACGGAGCCGGAGTCGCCGCTGGGCTTGCCACCCTTCTTAACAAGGGCCGTCGGATTATCTATACCAACAACAAAGAACCAAACTCCTCTCTTCTGTTTTACTCACCACAAATCTTTCTCCTTTCTCGGGCATGGATGTGTGCGCCTGTGTATGGAGTTGTATTTTGAAGGGAACGAGAAAGACAGTGGAAGGAGAGGTGTGTTTTCTATCGAATTTGTGTGTACGTGTATTGTGTATGGAATTGTCACTGGAATCCTCCCTTTCGTGTTGGGGGTGATGAGCTTTTATAGCTTTGAAAGAAAAAGAAAAAAAAGGCTTGAGAGGAGGACGTGTGGTGATGGATGGTGGGACGTGTATAGTCGTGGGGTGGGGAACGGTTAGGAGAGGTTGAGATGGGTTTGTGTAGGAGTGGTTAGAGCTGAGAAGGAAACCAATCTTCATCGTGATCCCTTTGTTAATATATTAATATTATACAACATGGTTATGAAGTTCGAATTTATCACGTATACATGCACATGCACATGCACACGCAGGTTTCCTTGATTTATTTATTTCGTATTTATTTTGTTGGTTAAATTTCATTATACCCCCTCAAGTTATTCATATCCAATTATGAGACCATGACTAATTAGGTATGAAGAACCTTTGCATGTATATTTAAAAGGAACATGGCCATCACTTCTAATTATGAGGTCATCACTTTTCGGTTCTACCCCTCAAGTCAACGAGTCGTCATTTGTCAATTCGGTAATTCGAATTTTATGAAATGTTTTTTAAAAATATAATTTTTTGATGTCAACACTAAGTCAAGATGCACAGCGGAATTTTAAAGCAAACAAGCAAGTAAAGGAAGAATAATGCAAACCACAAAGAGACACGGCGTTTTTATAGAGGTTCGGCACCCCACCCGGGTCCTAGTCCTCTCTTGCAAGCTCCGCTCGGATCACCGAGCTCCGCTCACGACTTCACTAACCACTCCCCGATCCGGGCCGGGAGAGAACGCCTTTACAACCGTCAAACTCGCGAACAACCCTCGCCGAGCTTGGAATCCTCTTCTCACAATCCGAGAAGGATGCTTCGGGCTTTCACCGGAGCCTTTACTCTTTTGACAACAAATGAGAACTTGAGTGGAGCAACACTCTCTAAATCTTGAGCACACTTGAGTAGGATTAAGGAATTGATCACTAAGTGTGTAAGGTTTGAAGCTTTGAGTGTTGGGGATTCTCTCTAATGTTTTGGGACAAGTTTGTAGTGGCAGAGTTGTGTTAAAATGTGTTTTACAACTCCTTATATAGGCATTAGAGAGAATAGATCCGTTGGGACAAGATTTGATAGGGTCTTGTGCAAGATACACAAAGCAGAAAATTCGGGCTGCAAATCTGTCCAGAAACGGTCGACCGAAAGGTGAAACGGTCGACCGAACGCTTAGGTTCTTTAAGGAAACGGTCGACCGAAATATGTAGAGGTCGACCGAAATCTTAAGTCAATTAAATAAACGGTCGACCAAACAGGGTTACCGGTTGACCGAATAAGCGTTTCAATAGAGGGATAAATGGATCGGTTGAACGAAATCGTATCGACCGATAGCAGGGATTTTTGACAAGGTTAAACGGTCGACCGAACTGGGCAAATGGTTTGACCGTTTGGTAAAGTATATGGAGGTGTATATGGTTTTAATACGAATACGACCGTTGGGTAAATACGACAAAAATAATGGTCGAAACAGTAAGGTTAAACGGTCGACCGAAAGAGGTGGTGCGGTCGATCGAAACTAGACAGGAAGACACAAACTTGATTACTTGATCATCCGGTCAACCGAACGGCCTATATCGGTCGACCGAATGTGGGTAAACAGTTAGGGTTCAGGTTTAGGTGTTTTCCGGTCTAAGTTTGGGTGATCTATTGAAGTCCAAATTATGTGAAATCTTGTGTGTGACTTCTATAAGGAACCTAGTGTGTGTTTAAGTTGATTTTAGCTCAAGTATGCTCAAAATACACAAGTTCCTAAAACTCAAAGAAATACAAAAATACATGTCTTCAAATGAGCTTGATTACATGTCTTGACTTGATTTCATTTCTTCCTTGAGTCTTGATCACATGTAGAGGTTAGCACAAAGCAATATATATGCAATACACTATGTGTGCTACTCTACATGATCATAATTAAGATTAGGTTAAATAAATCATCAAAACATAGATTAAGGCCAAAAAGCTAACAATCTCCCCCTTTTTGATGATGGCAACCTATATCTTAATTCTATCTAAATACATGGAATTTGTATATGTAAACTATGCATATTAATGCTCCCCCTATGGATGTGCATAGTTTTTGTTCAAATTTATGCCAAATTCCAAGTTACCCCCTTAATTATCTCTCCCCCTTTGACATCCATCAAAAACAATAACAATTATGACTTTAAGCATAGAATTTTGGATGTCTTGTAATGAAGTTGCCCCCCCTAAATTTTGCACTTCATTACTCTAAAAGATATAACATTTAAGCTCCCCCTATCAATAAGGCTAGATGAAAAACTATGAATATGATTCAAGTTAATTTCATTTGAGTTTCAACTTAGGCCTTATTCTAACATCCATTTAAAGTTTGACATGTACAATCAATGGATGTGGTATATGATTTGCAATGAATAGGGTAAATGATTTGCAATGAATTAAACTCTAAGGATATGACAATTAAGCATATACAACTTAGACTAGAACCAATTTTATCGAACATGTAGAGGATATAAAATAATACCAACTTGAAGCTAGAATTGGTTCCAATCTCATTTGGTGATGCAACCGGATTTGAATTTGACTCTTGAGCTCACTCGGTCACCACCAATCTCCTCCTCAAGCACCTACAAGTGTAGATTTAGGTACCCAAACAACTTTGGGTCCTTAAATGTTAGCTTTGGGAACCCAAACCATTTTGGTTTTAGGAGCCCACACACTTGAGGAACTATGGTTAATGAACATATGCTTGCCATTTACTGTAGTGTGAGATATATGGTTTTTCAATTTTGAATTGTAACCTAAACCATGTTTTTGCAAGGATTGCCTTTGACTACCTAATAGCATGTTAAGCATCTTAGTTCCATTTGTGAATCTTTCTAAATCTTTTCTTAATTGCAAATTACAAGCTTGAGGATTTAGTTGATCCCAATCTATGGGTGTTGCTATTAATTTTTCAATATTTGATGCATTCTTTTCAAATTTAGCAATAACCTCATTCTTCTCATTCATGCATGTTTCAATTTGGCTTTGGAGATCTTTGATTAACTTTCTAGCATTCTTGTTTTTATCACAAATGATCTCATATTGTTTAACTAAGTCATGAAATGCATTTTGAAGCTCATCATGTGTATAAGTTTCTTCATTAACACTAGAATGTGAGCTATCACTATAATATGACTTAGTTGAGCATGAATTACTAAAGCAAGAGTTAGATTCTACCTCACTTTGATCTTCAATAGCCATGAAGCATGAGTGAGCCACTTCTCTTCTACTTTGCAAGGAAGACGACGATGAAGATGGTGATGAAGAATCATCCCATGTAGACTTGTGTGCTTCCTCCTTCCTTTCTCTTCTCTTGCTCTTCTCTTTTTCTCTTCTCCTCTCCCTTCTCTCATTCTTCTTCTCCCCTTCTTTTCTCTCATTTTCACTTTCTTCCTTCTCCTTCTCCTTTTCTCTTTTCTCACTTCTTCTACCTCTTCTTTCACTCTTTTCTCCTTTTCCTTTCTTGAGGTATTTGAAGAAGTCTTTTGCTAGGACTTCGATGTCCTCATCTTCTACACTTCTCCTTGGTTGGTCAATATTTGCATGTAATCCCACCAAGGTGTTTTTCTTTGAAGCTTCCTTCTCTTTTCGATGACTCAATTGGAGCTCATAGGCCATGAGATTTCCAATGAGTTCCTCTATCTTCAATTTGGAAAGATCGTGCGATTCTTCAATTGCGACGACCTTGTCTTCCCAATTGTTGCTCAATGACCGGAGGAATTTTCGAGTCATCTCTCCTTCATTTATCCTTCTTCCAAGAATCAAAAGAGAGTTAGTAATATCGGTGAAGCGAGTGTTCATGTCGCTTATGTTCTCACCGATTTGCATAGAAAAAATCTCATATTTATGCATGAGGAGACTAATGCGAGTTTCCTTAGTTTTACTATCCCCCTCATGGTGCATTTGAAGTCTATGACATATCTCATGTGCACTTTCACATCCCCTAATCCTCTTATATTCACCCTCATTAAGGCCACAATACAAGATGTTCATAATTTTCGAATTCATTTCGATTTCTTTCATCTTCGGTCTTGTAAGTGAATCTAATTCATCTTCTTTAGGGGGTGTGTATGGATTTTGGAGAAACATCCAATACTTAAGGTCATTTGATATTAAAAAGATTTTCATCCTATTTTTCCAATAATCATAGTTTGACCCATTAAGCAACGGAGGTCTAGTGGTGCATAATCCTTCTATGTGATTAGATGATGTAGAAGCCATGCTAAATAATACGATTAAGTATGAGGATTTAGCTAACAAGGCTCTGATACCAAATGTAGGATCGTGTGGGTTATGGGTCCACTAATCACTATTAATCTAATCACCTACTTGTTTAACTAAGTCAAGATGCACAGCGGAATTTTAAAGCAAACAAGCAAGTAAAGGAAGAATAATGCAAACCACAAAGAGACACGGCGTTTTTATAGAGGTTCGGCACCCCACCCGGGTCCTAGTCCTCTCTTGCAAGCTCCGCTCGGATCACCGAGCTCCGCTCACGACTTCACTAACCACTCCCCGTTCCGGGCCGGGAGAGAACGCCTTTACAACCGTCAAACTCGCGAACAACCCTCGCCGAGCTTGGAATCCTCTTCTCACAATCCGAGAAGGATGCTTTGGGCTTTCACCGGAGCCTTTACTCTTTTGACAACAAATGAGAACTTGAGTGGAGCAACACTCTCTAAATCTTGAGCACACTTGAGTAGGATTAAGGAATTGATCACTAAGTGTGTAAGGTTTGAAGCTTTTAGTGTTGGGGATTCTCTCTAATGTTTTGGGACAAGTTTGTAGTGGGAGAGTTGTGTTAAAATGTGTTTTACAACTCCTTATATAGGCATTAGAGAGAATAGATCCGTTGGGACAAGATTTGATAGGGTTTTGTGCAAGATACACAAAGCAGAAAATTCGGGCTGCAAATCTGTCCAGAAACGGTCGACCGAAAGGTGAAACGGTCGACCGAACGCTTAGGTTCTTTAAGGAAACGGTCGACCGAAATATGGAGAGGTCGACCGAAATCTTAAGTCAATTAAATAAACGGTCGACCGAACAGGGTTACCGGTCGACCGAATAAGCTTTCAATAGAGGGATAAATGGATCGGTTGAACGAAATCGTATCGTCCGATAGTAGGGATTTTTGACAAGGTTAAACGGTCGACCGAACTGGGCAAATGGTTCGACCGTTTGGTAAAGTATATGGAGGTGTATATGGTTTTAATATGAATACGACCGTTGGGTAAATACGACAAAAATAACGGTCGGAACAGTAAGGTTAAACGGTCGACCGAAAGAGATGGTGCCGTCGACCGAAAGTAGACAGGAAAACACAAACTGGATTACTTGATCATCCGGTCGACCGAACGACCTTTATCGGTCGACCGAATGTGGGCAGACAGTTAGGGTTCAGGTTTAGGTGTTTTCCGGTCTAAGTTTGGGTGATCTATTGAAGTCCAAATTATGTGAAATTTTGTGTGTGACTTCTATAAGGAACCTAGTGTGTGTTTAAGTTGATTTTAACTCAAGTATGCTCAAAATACACAAGTTCCTAAAAACTCAAAGAAATACAAAAATACATGTCTTCAAATGAGCTTGATTACATGTCTTGACTTGATTTCCTTTCTTCCTTGAGTCTTGATCACCTGTAGAGGTTAGCACAAAGCAATATATATGCAATACACTATGTGTGCCACTCTACATGATCATAATTAAGATTAGGTTAAATAAATCATCAAAACATAGATTAAGGCCAAAAAGCCAACAAAAAGTAGTAACCCCACTTCCCACCTCATGTTCAAAACATGATAGCCCACTTCCCACTTTTTTCTCATACCATATACAAGTATAAATACCCCACTTTGTAGAACAAAAGATTTTTTTTCCAGATCAAAGAGAAGAAAATTGCTGACAAATTTTCTTTTGAGCTTTCCAAATTTTCATGTATTAAGAACCCAATTAAATATTTTGATTGAAGGTTTCGTTCTAGGTTTAATCGACGGACCGATTTATTACTTTCTAGCAAAATGAATTTCGATCTTTCTATTAAATCTCTCAGTGGACTACGTAAAGGCCTTATTACTTTGAGGCTTGCAAATCATGGAAGTATCGTGAATTCAGGTTTTAGCGAAGGTATGTCTAAAATCCTTTATTGCGAAGTCTTAATTAAGTAGATATGTGATGCATGTGTAAGTTAAATGATAAACTAGATCCTTTTTTGCGTTTTAGATGGTAAATTTTCAAAATTATACCGTATTACGCATCTGTAAATCCTCACAGCCAAATGGGTTGTGAAAAGGATTGAAGGCGTGCAATTGGGTTTGAAGTGGTTGATGGTCCTATGATTGTGATTGATGATCTTGAGATTTTAGAAAGTGGGTGAAACAGTACGTGAGAGTTGCTGTGAATAAAGTTTTGAAGCTTGATTGCTTGATTCCTCACCGTCAGAGGGAGTACAAATGATTAGTAGTGCAAACGAAGATCTGGAAATAGATCTGGCACACCCGAATCCAAAGATGGAGTTTTTATTATTTACTAGTTTAGAGACAATTGAGTTTGTTGACAATGTTGAGTAAGTAGGATCAGTAGACCAACCAACACCGACACAAGTCGAGGAAGTGAATGAAACTGCAGTTTCTGCTGAGCTAGAAGGGGTTGAACAACCAGTGTTTGAGGTCCACCATGAAGATGACCAAGCAGGGCCTATTCCTACGTAGTCGGGTGTAGTGCAACTTGAAGATGAAGTTCCTCCATCTGAAAAAGTCAGAGGAACACGCGAGAGGAGTAGTAATAAAAGAAGACCTCCAAATGTTCAAATGCTAGATTCTACAATAGAAGACCAAGATGATGTGGACATGAGGGATGCATGGGATTCTGATGAGGAGGTTGCGGACTACTACCCAAGTAGGGATTCAAATGTAGAATAAAAGGATGCCAAGGAAGTGGTACTTCCTAAGCTTGATGCAACATTAGATGACGATGATGGGGTGGACTTTGACTTCCACTTTGATGACGGTCCTCAGCCAATTGAAGTTAATATGAAGAATACAGATATGTCCATCGGTGCCAAATTCCCAGATCTCTCATGTTTTAGAACGAGTTTTATACAACATTGTATTCTTCGTGAATGTGTTATTTATTTCATTAAGAGCCAACCTGATCAGGTCACCGTGAAGTATCATGATTCGAGTTGCAATTGGAGGATGCATGCTTCTAGGATGCAAGAATGTAAAGTCTTTCAAATTAAAAATCTAAAGAACCCACACACTTGTTCTTCAGTTAATAGTTGTGCAACAAAGATGACCACGAAACACTGAATTGCATTTCAAGTGATTGAGTGGCTGAGGCAAGATGAATGGCTAACTGTTGAGAACATCAAAGACCAACTACAAATAGAGCACTTGTAGCTACTGAAAGGAATGTGTTCTAAAAGTTTTACTTTTATATGTCAATTGTTATGAATTGAATGTGCAAACATTTTGTTCTTTGATTATTGTACTCGTCTTTTTGAAGTGTTAAGGAATATGCTTTTGGTCCTTTACCGTAGAGCTCTAAAAGATAATGGTTTACATAAATCAAAAGTTATTCACAATCATGGTAATTAACATAGAACATTAATTACCGAGATAAGATTGTCGTGTTGGTCATCGATTATTGTAGCTCAACAAATATTTGATGACACGAGTATATAAAGGGGAAAATGATTACTTTTATATATTGAATAGACATAGCAAGTGAAACATTATGGAGTGTGTTATGTGTCATTAATGCTTTCACTTTGTCTTGATCTTAAGATATGAAACTTATGTCTTTTCACATACGAAGTGTTCAATTTGATTATTGTCAAAAGCTATCAATGAGCATAGTGATAAAGACAATAGTTGGTTGAGTTTGACTTGTGCTGGAAAAGTTAGCTAGTAAAAAGACTTTCATTGCCCCTCTTAATTTGAGTGATGATATTAGTGGACCCCTTGATAAAGCAAAATTATAATGTGCACAATGTGACTTGAGTTAAGTTACATATTTATAATTAGCTTAAGAGATCAAGAAATGAATATATAATACGAAGGTGACACACTTCTACTTTGTATATATTCTTAATATCATGAGGCAAGAGATAGACACAAGTGATATATTTACATCACTAAATGGATCGTGTTTGGTTCGAGTGAACAATACATCTATGCTAATTGGGTAACTATAATGTGTAGCTAGATACCGCTTATAGTTTATGGTATTAAGTGTTTAATATCATTGTCAATCTAGCTTATATCCTCCTATAGGTCACAACACAAAACTGGGAAACAAGAAGCTTGATTTTAAGTTCATATGATGTGTCAGATTTTCGTGCGAAAATGGACACATGTGATGAATCAATAAAATCAATATGTTATGAAAATTTACGTAATTAGAATCACAAATAAATTCATATAAGGTGTATATATTATGGGTTGTAATTGATTCAACATTACATAGGATAATATAATACATAAGATATGAATTTGCTAAAACCCCAAAAGATAAAATTTTGTAGGAGATTGATCCAAAATTTGACAAAGGAAAAAAATAGTGCAAAACGGTCGACAAATGAACAATAATTTCTGGGTTCATTTTAAAAATGTTTTGAAAACGGTCGACCAGTTTGACTGAAAAATAACAGTGATTTTTCTAGATAACCAAACGGTCGACCGGTTGGCCATTTTGTTCGACCGTTTGACACGGTTTTGCCAGAATTATTAAGAGAATAATTCAGATCATGGTCTAGATTAATTCCAGCTATGGTCAAACGGTTTTGAGGATGATTATGTGGCAAATTGTGATTGGTTTAAGGGAGAGGAAAAAAAAAGAGATCATGGATAGAGAATAGTTCTTGATGTGGGTGATTTGGGAGGCTATAAATAGGTTCTCTCACCCTACTTGTTAACATACTTGAATTGCAAATTATCTCTCTCCCTAAGCTCTCCACTAATCACTACAAAAATTCTCTTAATATTCCGAGCTTTTGGAGATTAATTCTCATGGAGCTTTAGAGGGGTTATTAGCTTGGTTCTAAGCTTGATTTAGAGATTGATTGGGTAGCTCCTTTCTCTCTAATCTTGTTTAGAGTTTGGTGAACATTTGGAGGTGGATCAGTGAATGATTGGACGAGCGGCGCAACTCTGGATCTTCATAAAGGTTTTAGAGAACATTTGGGTATGATCATCTCTTTGTGATTTATTTTAATATATGTAGGATTGCATGATATTAGATTAAACACAAAACAATGTACATAAAATTGCTGAAAATATGAATTCGATCACGTATGCTTGTATTAATTTTTTTAAAATATACACATAAATAGGGACACAAAATCCTAAAACTATCTTATCATAGAGTGTGGAGGGGTAGAGAACTCAAAAGCTACATGGTGGAGATGGTGTTCAGTATCATCTACTACCCACTTTGCTGGAAGAGCTGATCATAAGGAATCTAGGAAGTGTGGCTAGACTAGAATTGTACTCGAACAATCAGTTCAAATACTTGTTCGTATGTTTGTAAGCGTGTAAAAATGGATTCTTAAGCGGTTATCGGCCAATCATAGTCTTGGATGGTTGTCATCTGAAGCACAAATAAAGGTGTGTGCTACTTGCTACTACTTGTGTAAATAAGAACCCCTAGCGTTCAGGATAGCTGAGACTAAGAGTGTTGCTTCTTGGTTGTGGTTCTTGAAGCAATGGATCAACCAAATGGGTTGGTCATAATTTCAGATAGGTGCAAGGGCCTAGAAGAGGTCGTGTCTGACATATACCTAATTAAACTTGAGCCACAATTTCTCTCCTTTTCTATAAATGACATAGGGTTGTTCGACGTGTAGATCTTCACCGGCAATTCACACTTGCATATCGGGATTTCGCCAATGCCCGACCAAACCAAATCTTCACCGGTGAAGCCCACCATTGTGAAACGACATTGATGAGGTCAACCCACTAGCCGAGAGCATTGAGTCAGTAGGGATGATAGAGGGAGGGGACACGAGCTCTCCGATTTGGGGTGTTTTGGGGGAAAATCGATTTGGGAATTTTAGGGGTTTAGGTGGGTATTCGACGAGATTTTACCATATGTTTTAATTAGACTTATTAAGGGGGTTTTAGGTTAGAATCCATTTCGATTATTATGGATAACCACATGTTTTGTTTAGTTGGCTTACGTTAATTGTTACAACGTTATGAGGAGGAGAAACAAAGTTAAGGTTATGTGCACCACAACAAATATTTTGTTTGATGAGTGTTTTGGGGCAATAAAAAATACGGAAGTGCAAAAGCCAAATAAGCAGGTTTTCAAAGTGCACCCAAGCAAAACCCCCCAAAAAGGATTCATTTTCCTGTATATATTATTATGGAAGTCATTGATTACAAACTAAGATAAGGAATGTAGAAGCACACATCATGATCTCTAATAACTAACTCCTTATTACCAATTGCCCAATTGAGGTTACCTAAGTCAGAGAATATTTAGTATTGAGTTTACCATCACAAGAGATCGATCTTCTACTAGTGATTACATGTTTGGAATTTAATCACAAAAATTGTAATACTTAATTTTTTTTTCATACCATTATCATATTTAGGAACCTATATATACTATTCCTTTCGAACTTCTAATAGTAGATAAAACATGACTCTAACTTGACCAAGTGAACTATGTAATAGAATACTAATAATCCATAGAAATTATTTCCACCTACATTTCAGAATCACTTTGATTGATCATTTTAAATAACCACAAGTGCACGACATCGGGGAAGACGTGCCAAATACGGGTCAAACATCAAGGAGTTGTGAGTGTTGTTGTGATTACCATACTCGAGTGGGAAAAGGAGAGGAGAATGATACAATTATGCTAAACTATTTACACTAAATGATGAATTAATCAACAATTAAACCAAACCCCCATGGACTGGAGGGCATGTAGGTATGTGTGTGGTTCTTGATTACACGGGGCACAAGTGTGTAAAGTAGGTGAAATCAACTAGAAACTAGTGTGAAGTCTAATTAACATCAACTGCATTTACATGAATACATGAATAATATAGTTAGACATGTAGTTAAGATGCACTTTGGGTTCTCAAGAATGAACTAAGTACCTAGTGTGGCCATTTGGACATCAATTAACCATCCATACAACACAATACATTCATGCATTCTCTACTAATCAAGCATCCATACATAATAAGTAATTTACCACAACAAGATGATCACTTACAAGTAACATGATTAAATCTAGATCTGGCATGAGAGAAATACCTAGTGTGACTATTTTCCCGTCTAATACAGGTTAAACAAGTTACTTGCATAGATTTACAATAAGCGTATGAAATGACACAAGATAAGAAGAACTCATCACTAACACCACACATAATCTACATCACCTCCACCCCAAATAAGGTGGATCTACTCACTAATCATTAATCTAAAAATTATAATAAGAAATAAAAATAATCTAACTAATTATACTAAGATTAAGAAAACAAAACTATGTTAAACATGCCAGTATTCAAAAGAGACAACATTAAAAAATACTATAAGAAATTAATTTATTAATGACTCCATTACAAGTAGCATTCCCTCCACTTAAGTTTTGCTCCAAAGGCTCACTCCAAGTAAAGAGAATGACCACCAAGCAATGTGTTATTTACAAAAGAAGAAGATGAGTTCTATTTATAAACCTAAAAAAGGCAACTGGAGACAATCTCCCGGTATAAGACTATTGAAACGTGCCTAAAATTGACATGAACAACATAATACACAACCACGAGAAGTCCGGTCGGATCTTGACCAAAATGGACCACGAATTGGAGGTCAGGGCCACCAATTGGTAGTTAGAATTGGTATGATTCGACCTGATTTTGGATGCCTTCTTAATTGCTTCAACTCTCCATGTAGGGTGCACCCTGATCGGTTGTTTGAGTATGGACCCCAAATCTAATTGCCAGAATACTCCTCATGATGGTGTGGAGTTTCTCAGTTTGCTATTTGGTCCTTCCGGCTTACATCTAGATCATTCCCTCTTGCAGATAGGTCCATAAGTCTCACGTATCAGTCATTTTTCTTGCGTTTTAGTCCTTTTTGTGTCTTCTTCTTAAACATGTTTATTCTTGAAACTTAAACATAAATCTCGTTACATAGGATTGCTTAAGCTCTAAATTGAGGATATATGACCTGAATATATGCATGATATGATATTAATCACACTTCAATTCAATATCCTAAAATCAAGGAACCAAGTTGACAAATCAATTGCTCTAGGAAAATTCCTTCCACCAAAATCATAACAATATTGAATTTTCCTACTTTATCTGTTTGGAATAATACCTTTAATTAGGGTTCAAGCCATTTTCTAACAATCTCCACCTTGACTCTAATCCACTCTTCATTCACTATCAAACCAACGCCACCTTGATTGTTGATGCTCCTCCACCTCGAAGCAAACTGATTGATTCGTTTTATATTAACCGCAAGTGCACGACCGCGTTGAAGCGGTGGCAGATACGGGTCGTCCACTGGGAGGTGTGTCGACGTTTGGTTTGTGCGAAGGCGAGTGGTAAAGAAAAGAGAGAAAGGTTGGTTACACTAAACTACATTACGGTGCAAATGGAAATGGAAGAGAAGCAAGAAAACTAAACCCCAAAGGGGGTAGAGAAATAATGTGAACATAAAGAAGTGTGTGTGTGTTCATTAAGCTCCTCACAACATGTAGTGCATGAAATCGTAAAACTACATCCAACTTTGCCTCCACATGAATTAAGATAAGACTACATCATTAAAACATACAAGACAATAATTGGAATGAAGCTAAATGAACTCATGTATAAAGACTAGACCCTACTATGCCTCCACATGAATTAAGATAACCCAATATCATTAAAACATACAAGACATCAACCAAGGTAAAGACAACAAGAGTACATACACTACAAATTGTGTTTTCAATATTAATTTCATCCATATCCTAACCTTATCATTCCCCATAAAATAGGTCCACTAATCAAAGCATAAGCTAAGCTTCATTCAAGAGCATTAGCATATCAAAGATAAGAGTGAAAACCCATTAGATGGTTATGGAAATCATATAAAACTCAAGGGATTAAGATAACACACACTTAATACACTACATGATCATATCACATATTTCTCCACCCCCAAGTGGGGATGGAACTACTCACTACTCATTACACTAACTATATTAACAAAATGAAGCATAATACTGAAATGAAACTACACTAAGTAAGCAAGAAATACTAAATAAACTTAAAAGGAAAGGAAATACTAAACAGGCATGCACAAATTAAAAGACAAGATTAAAAGAAACTAGAACAATTATTTTATTAACAATGACACATTGAAGGTAGCATTCTTCTCCACCTTGAGTTTTTGCTTCAAGGCTCACTCCTTAGTAGAGAGAATGCCACCAAGCAATGGGTAGTTTACAATAGAAGGTGAAGAGTTTTATTTATAGCCAAAGAAAAAGGCAATCCGGGACAATCCCCCGATATGGGACTAAACAAATACCAGAAATGGACTAAATACACACTAATACGCGACCCACCAAAATCTTAGCGGATTTGGTCCAAAACAGACCGCCAATTGGCGGTCTATATGGTCCGGATCACGCTGGATTTTATTCTAGGCTTTTCTGGATGTCTTTGGTCGTCTTTGATGCATCTACTTCACTTGTTGGAGCTCCGAGCCGAATAGAATTGCCAAAATACTCCTCATGATGGTGTGGAGTTTTCTGTTTTGCTCTTTGGTCCTTTGGTCTTACGTTCAGGTCCTTCTCCCTTGCATCTTAGTCTCCAGGTCTCACAATTAAGTCATTTTTCCCTTCTTTTGGGTCCTTTCATGCTTCATCTCTTCAAACCTATTTATTTCTGAAGTTCAAACATAAAACTCGTCACGTAGCATTGCTTAGGTGTAAGATAATGGATATAAGATACAAATATAAGCATGAAATGTTGTCAATCAAATACCCCCACACCTGAGTTTTTGCTAGTCCCGAGTAAAACAAAGAAAGAGAAAAACAAACGAGAAACAAGAAATCCTAACTCACTTTCGTAGGAATCACGGTTGCACTTAGCACGTGCAACAAGCCGTTAAACCTCCTTGTTGCCAAGGAGGAGGAGTGTTGTCTCCTGAGGGTTTTCAACAGATATACCCTCAAAATCCGAACAAGATGCATTATTCAATCTAGACACTCGACTCATTGGACATTTGTTGTCGATCATTGGACACGGTAATCCTACGGGTCGACTCTATATAGGTAATCAGTCCACGCACCTAACCTAATGAACCATTCGTGCAAGTTAACTAAGGAATTAGGTGAAAGACATGGACAACCTCAACATCCTCAAGTGATACAAATTGTAAGGTCCATTAAGGTTCTTATTTGCATTAGCATTTTTTTTCTTTTTGTTTTTTTTCTCTTTTTTTTCTTTTCTTTTTATTAGTTGGAGCTTCATTCTCCCAGGGTCAGGTTTCGTGCATCATTCTAGATTGACTCGTTCAATTGTCGTCATGTAACATGCCTCCACGCAAAGCATTCTCTAGCATGAGCTCCTCCTTGGCCCGATCTTCAACACTATGAAAGCGTCCTTCCATTGTTTCCCACCCAGTCATCCTAGTTGTCTCTTACTTGTTGTACCCCGTCCATGGCAAGATCTCATCTTCATTACTCCCACCTTACATAACAAGCCTCCTCCCAAATCATATGCATTACTCCTTTCGTGCTCTATCGTGTTGTGCTATGAACATGTATAACACCACCCAAAGCTCCCTCCCCAGGGAACTTCATGACTCCACCTTAAGTCGAATCCCAATTTTTTACGACCCCTGCGCACTGATCTCATCCTCCAACATGAACTCTTACTACAACAAAAACACGTTTTGCCAACGTATTTATCCTAACGGAATTTCCGTCAAATGTGTACCATATTGTTAGGAATTTGGCCCTCTGAATTCATCCCAATCACCTATGGGATCGACATATGAAGAAGATGACGAACAATAAACAAAATCATTCAAGTATCCACACCAAACGTTGAGTGCAATTCTAGAGTTTTGAGAAAGAACAATAGAGAGAAAACGTAAAAAGAATTTTGAGAGGGAATCAAGTCCCTAAGAAGTTGTATTTCGATTGTTAGGAATTCGACCTTCCGAATAGGAAACACAGAATTCCAACTATCTCCATGTTGCATTGTACTCATTCCATTCAACCCATATTAAAATTGTTGAAATAAATTTCACTCTTAACTTGCACTTAGGGGTGTAAACGAGCCTTCATAGAGTGAGTGAGCTCGGATCGAGATCGACTCGATAAGGAATTTCACTCGCTCGTCACTCGGTCAATAGGTAAGTCGAGCAGAAAAACGCGCTCGTGCTCGGCTCGCCTAATGCTCGCGAGCCGTTCGGTCGCTCGATTGCTCGTTTATTTTTTATGTTTAAACCTGGATTTTACAATATAAACACAAATAAATCTGAAATTTACGAAATAAATCCAAATAAAGTTGGAATTTAGTAGATAAACTTGAAATTGTGTTTTAAATCAACATAAGATCTCTAACAACACAAATTACATCACAATATTACTTCAAATAACATAATCAAATAACCAGGAACAATATTAGACTCCAACTATCGTAATCTCTCTACTATCCGGGAGTTTCACCGCCTTGCCCTCTTCAACCAAATAATCATACTGAAAAAACAAACGCACAACATTAGTAATGACAAAATAAAATAGTAGTTGACAACTAAACAAGTATATACATATATGCTTACACTTGGTGTTTGTGTTCTTTTGACTTTTAGTTCTTCTACCTGTTGGTCTCCACTTGAAATTTCATCGTTCTCCTCCTCACCAACGCCCTCAGGTGATCGAGATCGAACTCTTGAACTCATGCTTAATTGCATACAAGAAATAAAGCAAGATGTTCATCATTGATAATCACATGCTTAATTGCAAAAACTGTCACCAAGTTTGGTTCAAAAATTTAAAGTGGCTTTAACTAAGACGATTGATCTTTTCAGACTAAATCAGAAAAAAACAAATAAATTTGAGTTTTTAATTCTCAAACATGTGTTTGATTATCTTGTGTTCTTGTTATGACTGTCTACGTTAAAAAGCAGAACATTGAAAAGTCACAATTATGTTGCTTTTAATATTCGTAACTTAACTTTGTGGGAGGATTTTATTTGAAAGGAATCCGAAAGTTACATTTTCTTCAGCAAGATTTATTTGAGAGAATTTTGTCTAATTTACATATCCAGCTCATGGTAAATATAAATAAAACTCAACAACCACTTTCCATTTCCTTTTATAATTTCAAGATATTACAACATGTTTAATCGACCATGAGTTATGACAAGATCAACCGAGACTCCAAAAGAGTAGCAACACAAAGTAACTAGTAGAGTAACTCAAGACGTATCATTTTTACGACCTTATTAGTTGGCCAACTTGCATTTCATTTTATAAATAAATGAAAATAATTTTCGGAAAAAGAAAAACACCAGAATAAATACAGTGTTGTTGAAATTAACATGAAAAAAGAGAGACGTTTTGTTTGGGTATGAAAATGATTACCTTTTGATGTTGGCGGATTGGAGGCGAAGAAGGAAACTCTAATTCGAGTGTCGGCTGTGAAGAACGAGGCTGAGAACGAGGAGGTCGTCGGAGGCCCGGGGGTGGTCGTCAGAGGCATGGGGGTGGTCGTCGGAGGCCCGAAAAAGAGGAGGCGTGGAGGAGGCGTGAAAGAAATGTGTTCTGAAAGTTTTACTTTTAAATGTCAATTATTATGAATTGAATGAGAAATCATTTTGTTCCTTGTTTATGTTATTCGTCTTTTAGAAGTGTTAAGGAAGAGGCTCTTGGTCCTTAACCGTAGAGCTCTAAAAGATATTGGTTTACATAAAACGAAAGATATTCGCAATCGTGGTAATTAACATGGGACATTGATTACCGAGTTAAGATTGTCGTGTTGGTCATAGATCATTGTAGCTCTACAAGTGAGTGACAACACGGGTACACAAAAGAGGAAAATACTACTTTTGTGTACTGAATAGACCTAATAAGTAAAACATTATAGAATTGTGTTTTCTGTGTCATTAATGTTTTACTGTGTCCTTGGTCCTTTGATATGAGACTTATATCCGATCACTTAAGAAATGCTCGATTAGACTAATGTCTTGAGCTATCGATAAGTGTAGTGTAAAGGCATTGGTTGGTTAAGTATGACTTTTGTTGGAGAAGATAGTTAGTCAAAAGATTGTCATTGTCCCTCTTAATTAAGTAATGAGATTAGTGGGCCCCTTGATAAAGCAAAGTTATAATGTGCAACAATGTGATTTGAGTTAAGTCACATATTTATAACTAGCTTAAAGAGATCAAGAAATGAATACTAATACAAAGATGACACAATACTACTTTGTGTGTATTCTTAATATCATGAGGCAAGGGACGGACACAAGTGGTGCACTCCATCACTAAATGGATCGGGTTTTGGTTCGAGTGGAATTAAGACATCTAACTAATTGGGAGCTATAATGTGTAGCAAGATACCGCTCATAGCTTGTGATATTAAGCTCTTAATATCACTGCCAACTTAGTTTAGATCCTCCCATAGGTCACACCACAAAACTGGGAAACAAGAAATAGGGATTTTGAGTTCATAAGGTGTGTCGGGTTTCTTGTAGAAAATATGACACATGTGGTGAACAAACAAAATCAAAATTATGTTATAATTAATAACATAATTAGAATCTAAATTAAATTCATATGTGATGTAAATATTATGGGGTGTAATGATTAATCATTACGTAGGATAATATGTTACATAAGTTGTGAACTTACTACTAATCCCGAAATGTCAAATTTTGTAGGGGTTAAACCGAAATTTGACAAGTCTTCAAGTACTGTGCAAAAACGGTCGACCGCTAAATGCTAAACGGTCGACCGAATGTTGCACTGGTAACGGGAATTTCGTCTGTTCGTTTTCGGTCGACCAAGTATAATCGGTCGGTCGACCGAACATCGCGATGAAATATTTTGTTACGAACGGTCGACCTAAACTCGTTCTAAACGATCGACCGAACCACGAAACGGTCGACCGGTCCAGACGGTTTTATGCAGAATTAATTAGATCATGCATGGAATTGGTCCACAACTGATTTAATTCGTGGCTAAGATTATTTGTTAACAAATAATGGATGGTTAGATTGAAGTTTGCATGAAATCATGGGCAAGAGGTTGCACATGAATAGGTAATTTGGAGAGATCTCATAAATACAAGTTTGTCTCACTACCTTATTAATTAATTCATTATCTTCTTGTGCAAACATCTCTCTCCATAATTCCCCACAAATTTCCATTAATTCTTGAGTATTAGTTTTAGTTTTCAGAGATCTTCTTCTCAAGGGAACTAAAGAGGGGTTTGTAGTTAGATTCTAAACCATATTGGAGATTGAGAGGCTAGCTCTTCTCTCTCCGATCTTCTTTAGAGTTTGGTGAATACTCGGAGGCATCCGGCGCAGCGACAAACATCTTCAACGTCTCCAGACCGTCAAGAAGTTTTAAAGAACTTCTAGGTATGAAATTCGGAGCCCATGTTTGTTTTAATATAGTTTTGAAACTAGTTATTGAAACAAACCGATGCATGCATGAAACAAATCATAGAAAAATTGTAATTGATCCTTATTGTGCATAAAAATTTCGAAAATAAATATGTGCAATTAAACTAGAAATCCTACAAGGCGGTGGTGAGATTTTAGGGCTTTAACATGTGAGGGAAGTGAAGAATCGTGAATGACCTAACAAAAAAGCTTTTTTACTCTTTTAGACTTTTCGGGGGGGGGGGGGGGGGGGGTGTTGTGCAGTCGGATTCCGAGGGAATCCGACGGAAATAGAATTTGGATTCCGGTTGACTCCGGAAAGTCTTTAGGACTTTAGTTTAAAAATAAATAAATGGTTTAACAGTAATCCCCCAATATGGAAAATTATAATTGGATATAGTAAATTTGAAAATTGGGAATTTTAACGAGAGAGCGAACGAGCAACCGAATGTCGAGCATCAAGTGAGCATGATTTGCTCGTGCTCGGCTCGTTTAGTTTGTCGAGCATATTTTTTGGCTCATGCTCGGTTCGTTAGTAATCGAGTCGAGCACGATCCGAACAAAATCAAGCGAACATCGAGCGATTCGTCGATCCCGAGCCAAACTTGACGGTCCTACTTGCACTCAACTTTTATTCTCTTTCAATTTCACTCTGAAGTGCACTCAACTCCAAATAGGGTTTTGAAATATATTTAGGACGGCTTTCACCGAGGAGTGTTGTTCTATTAATAGGAATTATCCCTTGGGTCTGTGTAACCACACACAAAACACATGCAAAAGACCACGATTTGCAACCTAGGAGGGTATTGCGACTGGTGGTGCGACGCGAGTACATGAGGGAGAATACGTAAAGTCGTGTATTGGGGTTTACGAAGGAATAAAGTGTAGGATTTCGTGTCCCTATGTATGTATATATTTTAAAATTTTAATATAACTTACAAGATCGATTTTCATATTTTCAGCAATTTTATGTACATCTATTTGTGTTTTATTCTAATAACATGCAACCTACATTTATTAAAATAATCCACAAAGATGGAATCATACCTAAAGGTTATCTAAAACCTTTTTGATGATCCAGAGTCGCGTTGCCCGCTGAATCGTCCACGAAATTGCCTCCGAGTGTTCACCAAACTCTAAACAAAGTTAAAGAGAAAGAAGCTAGCCAATCAATCTCTTACAGGGTTTAAAATCAAGCTAATTACCCCTCTTTAAGCTCTTGAGAATCTTATCTCCAAAACTTAAATTTACTAAGATATTTTTGTGGTGATTAGGGAGAGACTAATGAGAGAAAGAATTTTGCATCATTATTAAAACAAGTAGGAATAGGTGCCCTTTTATAGGCTCCCAAAACATCCTTATCAAGAGCTATTATTTAGCCATGATCCCTTGTTTTTCTCTCCTAAAATTAATCTCTAAATTCCACATAATCACCCACAAGAAACGTTTTAATTAAATGTGGAATTATTCCACCCATGATTTAATTAATCACTTAATAATTCAGGCAGAATCGTTCTTGTTCGGTAGACCGAGAATTACTCGGTCAACCGAACCATTCAGTTATAACACGTGTTCGGTGCACCGTGAGCTAGACGGTCGACCGAATCCGTATGAGAAAAATTTCCTGGAAGAATTCAGACGAACCACGTCTTTTAATCGGTCTACCGTTGACCCACCAAAATCGCTCCTGTGACATAGTCATCAGATGACCGGCTCACCTTCGGTCTACCGAAAATACTACTTCTCGGTTGACCGTGCACACTCGGTTAACCGAACCCGATGTCCAGACACTCCAGACAATTTTGGTCAACCAATTGCATTTACATGTTCCCTATTCGGTTAACCGATCCGAAGATACCCCATCGACCGAACCATGAACGGTTCACCGTGTTTGACCCCGATTTTGCCTTTGTCAAATTTTGGATTTATTTCCAGCAAAATTTGATCTTTTGGGGTTTTTAGCAATTCACATCCTATATATATCATCATATGTAATATTAAATTATTACACCCCATAATATATACCTCATATGAATTTATTATGATTCTAATTATGTCAATTCTCATGACACATTGATTTTAATTAATTCACCATATGTGTCCTATTTTCACATGAAACCCGACACATCATATGAACTTAAAATCAACCTCTTGTTTCCCAGTTATGTGGTGTGACCTATAGGAGTATCTATGCCAAATTGGCAGCGATATTAAACACTTAATATGTCAAACTATAAGCGGTATCTAGCTACACATTATAGTTACCCAATTAGCATAGATGTCTTTATTCCACCCGAACCAAAACACGATCCATTTAGTGATGTAAGTGCACCACTTGTGTCTGTCCCTTGCCTCATGATATTAAGAACATATACAAAGTAGAAATGTGTCACCTTTGTATTATATTCATTTCTTGATCTCTTTAAGGTAATTATAACTATGTAACTTAACTCAAGTTACATTGTGCACATTATAATTTTGCTTTATCAGGGGGCCCACTAATATCATCACTCAATTAAGAGGGGCAATGATAATCGTTTGACTAACTATCTTTTCCATCGCAAGTCATGTTCAACCAACTATTGCCGTTATCACTACACTCATTGGTAGCTTTTGACAATAATCAAATTAAACACTTCTTGAGTGAAAAGATATAAGTCTCATATCTTAGGATCCAAGACACAGTAAAAACATTAATGACACGAAACACAATTCCATAATATTTTACTTGTTAGGTCTATTCAATATATAAAAGTAATCTTTTCCTCTTTTATATTCTCGTGTCGTCAATTATTTGTAGAGCTACAACAATCGATGACCAACATGACAATCTTATCTCGGTAATTAATGTTCCATGTTAAATACCATGATTGTGAATAACTTTTGATTTATGTAAACCATTATCTTTTAGAGCTCTACGGTTAAGGACCAAACGCCTCTTCCTTAACACTTCCAAAAGATGAATACTATAATCAAGGAACAAAATGTTTGCACATTCAATTCATAATAATTGACATTAAAAAATAAAACTTTTAGAACACATTCCTTTCAATCTCCCACTTATTATCAAAGTTTTCTCTCACATACATTCTCAATGTATAAAACAATAATAACTAGGGTAACCCTCTCTAATCACTCATCAAGCCAATCTACATGGTTCCTCAGACCCATGGACTCGAAATGCATTTCGCCCTTGGCTTGGGATAAGGGTTTGGTGAATGGATCAACTGTGTTGCTGTTTGTGTCCACCCATAACAGATTTATTTTGCCCTCGTCGATGAAGTCACGTGTGACAAAGTACTTACGATCCATGTACTTCACTTTGTCGTGTGATTTGGGATCCTTGATTTGCGAGATAGTTGCACTATTATCGAAAAATAGCTCTATAGGTCCCTCGCACGAGGGAACTACTCCAAGCTCTTCAAGGAACTTCTTAATCCACACTCCTTCCTTGCTCGCTTCAGCGACAACCATTACTTTGGAAGCAGTGGTTGAGTCGGTCGTAGTGCTTTGCTTCCAACTATGCCAACTCACAGCTCCACCATTCAGAAGGAAGACGTATCCTGATTGCGACCTTCTATCGTCGGGATCACTCATGAAACTCGCATCCGAATAGCCCTCGGCTATTAACTCCCTTTGTCCTCCATAAACAAGAAACTTATCTTTGGTCCAGTTAAGGTACCTCAGAATATTCTTGACCGCAGTCCAATGCTCAGGACCTGCGTTGGATTGGTGACGACTTGTCACGCTTAGAGCATACGAGACATCGGGTCTTGTGCAAGTCATCACGTACATGATTGATCCTATTGCCGAAGCATAAGGGATATCTTTCATGTACTCCAAGTCTTTACGTGATTCAGCACGTTAAGACTTCTTGAGTTGCACACCCATACTCATTGGCACACTGCCCTTTTTGGAGTTGTTCATGCTGAACCTTTCCAAGACCTTGTCAATGTATGTATGTTGACTTAGGCCAATGAGTCTACGGGATCTATCTCTATATATCTTGATTCCCAAGAAGTATTGAGCCTCACCCATATCTTTCATCGAAAATCCATATTTCAATGAACTTCTCGTTTGCTCAAGCAAAGGTATATGATTTCCCATGAGGAGTATGCCATCGACATATAAGATCAAGAATACTATGTGGCTCCCACTAACCTTCTTGTATATACAAGGTTCTTCCTTACTTTGGACGAAGTGGATCTTTTTGACTTCTTCATCAAAGCGCTTGTTCCAACTCCTTGATGCTTGCTTCAATCCATAAATGGATCTTTGAAGCTTGCATACTTTCTCGCTATTCTTTGGATCTTTAAAACCTTGAGGTTGTACCATGTACACATCCTCCTCCAAGTTCCCATTAAGGAACGCCGTTTTGACATCCATTTGCCATATCTCATAATCATGAAATGCGGCAATAGCGAGCATAATCCGAATAGATTTGAACATGGCAACCGGTGAAAAAGTTTCATCATAGTCAATTTCTTAAACTTGGGTGAAACCTTTTGCTACAAGCCTCGCTTTGTAGGTTGTCAAGTTCGCATCCATGTCCATCTTCCTCTTGAAAATCCATTTATTTTGAATGACCTTTTTCCCTTGAGGAAGGTCAACCAAGTTCCACACTTGATTATAATACATGGATTCTATTTCGGACTCCATGGCCTTGAGCCATAGTTTGGAGTCCTTTCTTTCCATTGCTTCTTGAAAGGTCGAGGGATCATCGGTATCTAGTACCATGATCTCATGAAGTCCCAAATACATATCAGGTTTCTTTCTTTCCCTCGTTGACCTTCTAAGTTCTTTTGGTTCTACGTGTACTCGAACTTCTTCCACAATTTCTTGTGGAATTGGTTTGTGTTCGATTCTCGAACGTATACTAGGTGGGGAGGATTGAGTTTCTCTCACAATTTCTTGCGAGGGTCTCTCACTCACGCTCCCACTAACCAAAGGAATCTCGGTTGGGCCTTCATGATCTTGAATGTCACCATTCATATCATGATCTTGTAGAATATCTTGAGTCTCCTCAAGGACAACTCCACTCCCACTACTTTTTATTCTTTCCAGAAATTCCTTTTCTAGAAATACGACATCCCTCTCTACAATCACTCGATTGGAGGTTATATGCCAAAAGTAGTATCCTCTTGTCTCACGAGGATAACCTATAAAGAAGCACTTATCCGCTTTTGGTTGAAGTTTGGTCGACATCATTCTCTTGACGTAGGACTCACAACCCCAAATCTTGCTTAGGTGTTTTACCACCCCATAGCTCGTAAGGTGTTTTCTCTACGGATTTGGATGGAACGTTATTTAGTGTGTAAGCCGCAGCTTCTAGTGCATAACTCCAAAAGTAAAACGGCAATTCAGCTTGACTCATCATTGATCGAACCATGTCGAGTAACGTCCTATTCCTCCTTTCGGATACCCCATTCCACTGAGGTGTACCGGGAGGGGTGATCTATGGTACAATACCACACTCCTTTAGGAATGAGTCAAATTCGGTACTTAAGTACTCACCTCCACGATCCGTTCGTAGAGACTTGATTTTCTTGTTGAGTTGGTTCTCTACTTCATTCTTGAATTCCTTGAACTTGTCAAAGGATTCACTTTTGTTTCTGATTAGATAAATATAGCCATAACGACTATAGTCATCCGTGAACGTAATGAAGTACCTAAAACCGTCTCTTGCACTAGTACTCATCGGACCACATACATCAGAATGTATCAAATCGAACAAGTCATTCGCTCTCGGTCCTTTCTTCTTGAACGACCTCTTGGTCATTTTGCCCATTAGGCAAGGTTCGCACGTCTCCAATGATTTAAAATCAAGTTGACCAAAAAGGTTAGTTTCTTGCAATTTCTTGATGCGTTTTTCATTTATGTGACCAAGACGATAGTGCCACAAGAGTGTATCATTCACATGAGTAGTTTTAAGTCTTTTGTTATTGATGTTTAAGATTTGTTTATTATTTAATTCAAGCAAATAGAGACGATTCCTTACGAATGCATTTGCATAGAAAATACCATACTTCGATATAGACAAGCAAGAATTTGAAATATTTACATTAAAATTATCCATATCCAAACATGATACAGAAATAATGTTCTTGCTAATCGAAGTCACATAATAAAAATTCTTTAAACATAAATTTAAACCACTAGATAATTGAAGCTTCACAGAATCTTGTGCAATCGCAGCAACACTTGCACCATTTCCGACCTTCAAAATCATCTCGTTCTTTACGAGTTCCTTCTTATCCTTTAGTAGCTACACATTTGAGATTATGTGAGCACAAGATCCGGTATCAATTACCCAATCATGGACAAAGGTGGCTGAATTTATCTCAATAACAAATATACCGTTGGCCTTTTGGAGCGCTTACGTTCAATCACTCCATTCTCAAGGTCTTCCTTGTATTTTGGGGCAATTTGGCCGGATGTGTCCTTTTTCACTGCAGTGAAAGCACTCCGTGTTGAGAGTCGTAGATTTCAAAGATTTCCCCTTTGAGGCACTCCCATGAGCACCTCCTACTCTCTTGCAATTGTTTGCCATTACCTTTGGTGATCTTCTTGCTCCTCTCATGGACGGCTAGGACGTGCTTGTCCCGACCCTTGCCCATGTCAACTTCTGCCGTTTTGAGAGCATTGTGAAGTTTCTCAAGACTCACCCCTTTCTCACGCACATGATAGTTCATAATGAAGTCCTTGTAGGACGGGGCTAGAGAGCCAAGAATCAAATCTTCTGCAATGTCATCGGGCATCGGGGAAGAGAGCTTCGACAACTTCTCAAGGTATCCTTGCATCGTGAGAAAATGCATGGATACCGATGTTCCCTCCGCCATGTGGCACCTTGTGAGCTTATGAAGTTTGAGCCATCATTTGCCAAAGGATGTTTTTCAATCATAGATCGCACAATATGTTGTATATTCGACATTTCTACAAAATAAATTATATGGGATTTAATGTCAATTTTATGTTTTTAAAAACAATACCGCAAATAAAAATTTGTCCATAAATGCAGCAATCCAAGATCCTATCAATTATAACATAAACTAGCTAAGGGCTATCAGATATATTATAAAATCAAGGTAAGAAAACATTTTTCTAATCATAACCATTTCAAAATATCGCAACATTTGCATTTTCAAACTCTTATGATTCTTGTCGTTTTAATTAGGAGGGAATTTAACCAATCCTCGTAAGAAAAACACTCTTTCTCAAAACCGAGCTAGGGCTCCGGGTCTTGTTAAGAAAACTTATTTCATTTGGTATGAGATACGTTTATCCATGGTATTCACAAACAAATATACTCGGTGTCCACTAAGGTTGAATCGCACCTCGTACATATATTCGTGGCACAACAATAGACAACCTTATATCTCCTACTATTCCCAAAGATGGAGGAGGCTATCTCCCGCTAAGGTCGAGCAAAATATCCCTCGATCGATGACTGCTAGTAGATGAAATAAGAAAGAAAGATACTCTTAATTTTTGGTTGGACAATTTAAACATTTATATGTGATTTTAGAATTTAGGTGATCATGCATATTTATCATCTATACACATCCTAACATTCATCCATACAATGACATATATATCAAGCACACAAACATAAATAAATCCATTCACACAAACATTGCGTGAGTTTATATGTTCCCGCGTCCTTGATCCTTGATCCTTGCGCTTCTTCAGCGTCTTCCTCTTGCACCATGGATGTTGATATTGCAAAAATATAAACATGCATCTCTCAATTTTGAAAATTGTCTAGTGCAAGTCCTATGTCAAAATCCTCTCATATGCATGCATATACATAGAAATAAAATTTGGCTTTTACATACATAAGCCCCTGTGATTGAATAATAATAACATACACATTCATTCATTCATTCACATATGGCTTTAATGGAACATATAAACTCACATATCCCTGCATTAGAGAACTCGAGCAACGCATGTACATATACTATATATTACTCGATTTAGTTTATCATGCATCTCTAAATAAAACAATTCTACATTTGAAATCCATTAAAAATGATTTTATGAATCCATAGTTCAATTCATAAAATATTTGAACCGCCGTTTATCCAATTTCTAAAATTAAACAATTAAAGAAAGATAAACATATGTCTTTTTCGTTTTGTTGATTCCATATAAAATAATCATTTAATTAAAACGAAAATTCTATAAGTCTAAATCTTAATTCTAACATTCACATGATGTGTTTTAAAACATTTAAAACTATCAAAAGAATCAATTAGAATTAAATCAACAAAACTATCGAAAACTCGAAAAAGACAGAACATGAATTGTTTTGATTGTAGATGGTAAACTAAAATTAATTATATAGTCTAATTGTTGAAAATATGAACTAAAATCTTCGATACCACAGTAGTATTTCGTGTCCCTATGTATGTATATATTTTAAAATTTTAATATAACATACAAGATCAATTTTCATATTTTCAGCAATTTTATGTACATCTATTTGTGTTTTATTCTAATAAAATGCAACCTACATTTATTAAAATAATCCACAAAGATAGAATCATACCTAAAGGTTCTCTAAAACCTTTTTGATGATCCGGAGTCGCGTTGCCCGCTGAATCGTCCACGAAATTGCCTCCGAATGTTCACCAAACTCTAAACAAAGTTAGAGAGAAAGGAGCTAGCCAATCAATCTCTAACAAGGTTTAGAATCAAGCTAATTACCCCTCTTTAAGCTCCTGAGAATATTATCTCCAAAACTTAAATTTACTAAGAGATTTTCGTGGTGATTAGGGAGAGATTAATGAGAGAAAGAATTTTGCATCATTATTAAAACAAGTAGGAATAGGTGCCCTTTTATAGGCTCCCAAAACATCCTTATCAAGGGCTGTTATTTAGCCATGATCCCTTGTTTTTCTCTCCTAAAATTAATCTCTAAATTCCACATAATCACCCACAAGAAACATTTTAATTAAATCTGTGTTACAAAATAATTCTAAGACAAGAACACAAGAGTTTGGGAGGGTGTAGTAGTATTTTTACTAGTGTATCAACATTGTACAATGATCTCCTATTTATAGGAGAAGAGGAGGTGAATGTTACATATGTTACAAAGTGTAAAATGAATACACATGAATTGTATTAAACATAGGAGTAATAACCCATTAAGTGATGGAGGTTATGGTGAGCATCCAACATTTCATTTTCCAACACTCCCCCTTGGATGATCACCTTCATACGCTTGAGATACTGCCTCGTTAAAAAAACCTTACCAAGAAAAACCCAGTGGGATACAATCCTGGTCAAGGAAAAAGAGTGCAGTGCGTATGATGCTCCCCCTGACTTTAGCAAACATTCTTCAAACGACGAACACCAATCTTGTGAACAAGCCCCTCAAAAACTTTAGTAGGCAACACCTTTGTGAATAAATCTGCAAGATTCTCGCATGATCTGATTTGACAGACATCTATCTCTCCATTCTTTTGTAAATCATGCGCCGAGAAGAACTTTGGTGAAATGTGTTTTGTCTTGTCTCCTTTGATATAACCTTCCTTTATTTGGGCAATGCATGCACTATTATCTTCATATAGCAATGTTGGCTTGTCCTTTATTCCTTCAAGACCACATTCCTTTTGTATGTGTTGGGTTACTCATCTCAACCACATACATTCTCGACTAGCTTCATATAATGCAATTAGTTCTGCTTGATTTGAAGATATTGCCGTCAGGGTCTGTTTTGTCGATCACCATGAAATGGCGGTGCCACCATGTGTGAACATGTATCCTGTTTGTGATTTTACTTTGTGGGGGTCTGATAGATATCAAGCATCTGAATATCCAATATGTTCGGACTTCGAGTCCTTTCTATAAAATAACCTCATATCACGTGTCCCACTAAGGTAGCGGAATACATGCTTGATTCCTTTTCAGTGCATATATGTTGGCTCAGAGTTGTATCTTGCTAGAAGGTTCACAGCAAAACTTATATCAGGTCGTGTATTATTAGCAAGATACGTTAAAGCTCCAATAGCGCTTAGATACGGTACTTCAGGAACGAGGACTTTGTCACCCTTTCCTCGGGGACAAAAAGGATCTTTTTCACTTATAAGTGATCGAACGACCATTGGTGAACTCAATGGATGAGCTTTGTCCATATTAAAGCATTTTAACATCTTCTCTATATAATTTGCTTGGTGAATAAAAATTCCATTCTGAAAATGCTCGATCTGCAGGCCGAGGTAAAATTTAGTTACACCAAGGTCTTTCATCTCAATTCAGTTTTCAAGTATTGAGCTATAATCTCAATATCATTTGTTGTCCCAATAATATTTAAATCATCAACATATACAACTATAATCGTAAAACCAGGTGAAGACTTTTTAATGAAAACACATGGACATATGAAGTCATTTTTGAATCCTTCGCTCAGAAGACTTTTGCTTAGACGATTGTACCACATTCGTCCAGATTGCTTTAATCCATATAAGGATCTTTTTAGTTGTATGGAGTACAACCCTCGCGGTTCGGAAGTACAAGTCTCTGGTAGTTTTAGTCCTTCAGGGACTTTCATATAGATGTTTGTATCTAATGACCCATATAGATAAGCAGTAACCACATCCATGAGTTGCATTTGAAGTCTATTTATGACTGTGAGACTGATAAGAAATCTTAGTGTTGTTGCATCCACTACAGGTGAATACGTTTCTTCATAATCAACACCGGGTATTTGGGTGAAACATTGAGCCACAAGTCGGGCTTTATATCTTACAATCCCATTTTTCTCATTTCTCTTTATTGAAAACACCCATTTGAACCCCACAGGTTTTACGTCATTGGGTGTAAGCACCACAGGTCCAAAAACATTATGTTTTTCAAGTGAATGCAATTCTGCTTGTATTGCATTTTTCCATTGTAGCCAATCATTTCTTTGTCGACATTCTTCAATAGATTTTGGCTCACAATATTCAACATTCATTACTTCATTTGCTATAGCATATGAAAAAATTTCATCAACGATGGTTTCGTCTCGAGTCCATCTTTTCTGATTGTGCACATAATTTATTGAGATCTCATCTGCATTTTCATTTTTAGACACTTCGGTCTCTCGTTGGTCTATGTTGTCATTTTGTTCTTTCACTACCTCTTCAGGGGTATGGATAATATTAGCAGTAACATCTTCAGGTGCTACGCTTTTCTCTTTCTTTTTTCTTGGTTTTATATCCTTTGACCCAATTGGTCGTCCACGTTTTCGGTGGATATTTAACTCATTTGACAACTTAGGAATATCAATTTTTTCTGGTGCATTTTCAGAATGTATATGTGATTTTGTAACTTTCTTTTCATCTGTAAATGCATCTGGTGTTTCGTTTGCAATTCTTTGCAAATGAATAATCGTTTGAACTTCTTGTTCACATTGGTTTGTACGGGGATCAAGATGGGACAATGAAGATGCATTCCAAGTAATTTCAGATTTTTCCATCTTCTGTTTTTCTCCCACTAAGATTGGGAGTACCTTTTCATCAAAATTACAATCAACAAAGCGTGCTGTAAAAATATCACCAGTTAATGGCTCCAAATATTTAATAATCGATGGAGACTCAAAACCGATGTAAATTCCCAATCTTCTTTGAGGTCCCATCTTTGTACGTTGTGGTGGGGTTATTGGGACATAAACCGCACAACCAAATATTTTTAAATGGGATAAATTTGGTTCTCTACCAGAGACCAGCTGTAAAGGGGAATATTTATGATAAGTTGTAGGTCTTATTCTGATAAGTGCCACAACATGTAAAATGGCATGACCCCAAAGAGATTGTGGTAATTTTGAATTCATAAGTAATGAATGGTCTTGCAATTGGTTGCAATCTCTTAATTAGAGATTCAGCTAGACCATTTTGTGTATGGACATGAGCAACCGGATGCTCAATTGTAATACCAACTGACATGCAGTAGTCATTAAATGTTTGAGACATAAATTCTCCTGTATTGTCCAATCAGATTTTCTTAATTGGATAATTAGGAAAATGCACCCTCAATTTTATCAATTCTGCTAGAAGTCTAGCAAATGCAACATTTCTAGTTGACAAGAGACTAACATGTGACCATCGGGTGGATGCATCTATCAACACCATAAAATATCGAAATGGTCCACATGGAGGGGCAATGGGTCCACAAATATCACCTTGAATTCTCTCTAAAAATAAAGGAGATTCATCTTTAATTTTGCTTGTGGACGGTCGGATTATCAGTTTTCCAAGAGAGCATGCTGCACATGAAAGCTCTTTCGATGATATAATTTTCATATCCTTCAGGGAATGACCATTTGAATTTTCAATAATTTTTCGCATCATTATATCACCGGGGTGTCCCAATCTATCATGCCAAAGTTTATAATGCACTTGATCAACTAACTTCCGGTTAGTGACCATATTTGATTCCAAAGGGGTGATATAAGTGCAATATAATCCCGATGAAAAGGCTTTCATCCTTTCTAAAACGATTTTGTTACCATTCATGATGGAGATAATGTGAAGGTATTCATCATTATTTTGATTTATAGTTTCAAGATGATAGTCATTACGACGTATATCCTTGAAACTTAGTAGATTTCTTCTTGATCTACTAGAATATAAAGCATCACTTATTTGTAATTTCGTGCCATTGGGCAACAAAATACAAGCTCTTCCGGAGCCTTCAATCAAATTACTAGTGCCAGAAATTGTGTTAACACTTGTCTTCGAGAAATGTAATTCGGAAAAGAAGGTTGTATTTTTCAAAATCGTATTTGTTGTTCCACTATCTACTAGACATTGATCTCCATCACTCATGATAGTATCAACCATGTCTTTGTCCTAAAAAAAGGAAATAGAGCAAAAATTATCTTTTTGTATATATAGTATCATAATACTATAGTATAAAATTTTAAGGAAAAACAAAAGCAAATATTATATTATTTTGATTATCAAAGGTAAAACCCAGTCTTACAATTATTTTGGAAATGAAGAAACATCGAAAATAGGATGTAGGAAAACCAAACTAAGCCTTTTGATGGACATTTCCATCATTGACAAAAACATCGATATTGTCATCATTTAAAAGAAAATCCGAAATATCTAAATGAGTGTCCATGATCATTCCATCTTGGTTGTTTTCAACCAAGTTCATTTCGGCACCTTCTTTTTTCTTGAGTGATGCTTGATAAAGATCAACAAGGTGCTTGGGCGTACGACATATACGCGACCAATGATTTGTCATGCCGCATTTGTAGCAAGCATTCTCATATTTCTTTGGGGGTTTTGCACTTGATTTCCTCTAGCATTTCTTCCATCATTATTTGCATTGACATCATGACCACCACGATGGCTACGGCCACGTCCATGACCATGTCCTTGATGTTGCCCGCGTCCATATGCGTGACCACGTCCACGTTTACGATTGTAAGATGTCGCATTCGCTTCAGGGAATGGTTCGCGTTTGCGTTTGTGATTAGCCTCATTCACTTCAGGGAATGGAGTGGAACCAGTGGGTCGAGCTTGATGATTTTTCATCAAAAGTTTATTATTTTGCTCGGCAACAAGAAGACATGATATTAGTTCCGAATATTTCTTAAAACCACGTTCTCGATATTGCTGCTGCAGGAGCATATTCGAGGCATGGAATGTGGAGAATGTTTTCTCTAACATATCATTATCAGTAATTATTTCTCCACATAATTTAAGTTCAGATGAGATTCGGAACATAGCAGAATTATACTCGCTTACAGATTTAAAATCTTGTAATCGCAAATGAATCCACTCGTAGCGAGCTTCTGGGAGAATCACTTGTTTTTTGTGGTCATACCTTTCTTTTAAGTTTTTCCATAACTCTAACGGATCTTTCACCGTTAGATATTCGGTTTTTAATCCCTCATGGAGATGATGCCGGAGAAAAATCATTGTTTTGGCACGCTCCTGCGAGGGGGCCTTATTTTCATCTTTAATTGTTTCTCCAAGATTATTTGCCGTAAGATGGATCTCCGCATCGAGAGTCCAAGTGAGATAATTTTTCCCTAAGATATCAAGGGCGGCAAATTCAAGTTTTGTGAGGTTTGCCATCTAAACACTATAATAATAAAAAATTATAATATACGATGAATAAGTCTTTTTGTAGCAAATGCAATATATATACACAAATTTAATTACGTATAAATATAATTAGCATAGTAAATAACGACATAGTAAAAAAAACAGTGGAGGTAATGAAACCATGCATAACAAATAAATTAATAAAAATGATAGATAAATATACAACGTATATGCAATTGATGCTAACGTTAACAAAATAATATTTGCATTTCATGTTGCATGAAATGATGGTAAGCATAGTAAAAACGAAAAACTAGAACAAAATTTAAATATATATATTATCTAAAACATGATATGCTTTTGTAGTAACCTCCATCGTTACCACATAATAATTTCTACCATTTAAATCTTTCATTTAGTTCATTATAAGCAACAATAATTTAAAGAAGTTAAAAAAAGAAAAGAAACCATACGCTATATTAATTTGACAAGCATATGTCTTAAATCATTAAATATATTTGGCTACACACAAACTACTAGTTGTTAATGATGTATTGCTACAAAGTAATGAAATATTATGATTCATGAAAATAGTACTACAACATATTAGTTTTTAACAAAGAGTACTTGAAAACCATAATGTCTATTACCTTACTTACCAAAAGTTTCAACCGAATGTGGTAGAACAATCGTGCTGATAACGTGTTACAAAATAATTCTAAGACAAGAACACAAGAGTTTGGGAGGGAGTAGTAGTATTTTTACTAGTGTATCAACATTGTACAATGATCTCCTATTTATAGGAGAAGAGGAGGTGAATGTTACATATGTTACAAAGTGTAAAATGAATACACATGAATTGTATTAAACATAGGAGTAATAACCCATTAAGTAATGGAGGTTATGGTGAGCATCCAACCTTTCATTTTCCAACAATCTGGAATTATTCCACCTATGATTTAATTAATCTCTTAATAATTCAGGCAGAATCGATGACCAACACGATAATCTTATCTTGGTAATTAATGTTCCATGTTAACTACCATGATTGTGAATAATTTTTGATTTATGTAAACTATTATCTTTTAGAGCTCAACGGTTAAGGACCAAGTGTCTCTTCCTTAACACTTCCAAAAGACGAATACTATAATAAAGGAACAAAATGTTTGTACATTCAATTCATAATAATTGACATATAAAAATAGAACTTTTAGAACACATTCCTTTCATAAAATCGTACGAGATTGAGAGAGAGAGAGATGTATTTTGCCCGTGTAACATTCTCTTATCAATAATATTAATGGTGTGTGTATTTGGTCGTGGTTATCCACGTATATATTTTTCTTGTGATGTATGATCAATTTTTTCATGGTGGATGTGTGCTTTCACGGTGGATGTGTGCTCATGCATGTAATTCTTGTATTGTAGGTTCGTAGGATGGATTCCATGAGGGTGGAATATCCATAACAATGACTAAAAAAATTGTATTACTGAACACATTGTTTTTTTCAACTTTTGGATGTTAGCTTCTGGAAATGGAAATGTAAATTCGTCATGAACAGTTTGATCAGCGCCAAAATGTTGCTAAAGTTTGCGTTTTACAAATAAATATTTGTTATTTTTCTTCTTTTACATATGGCAATAATTTCTAGTTCTTTTGAATTTGGGTTGTCTGGGGTTTTTAGTTATTTTGTTGTTATTGTATTTGTAGCTTAAGTTAGTATAAGCTTTCAATTTTTAAATTACTATGCAAGTTCCTGTTGCTTGCGGTTCTTACATTTCAAAAATAGTAATCTCGTTATGAGCAACGACTCTTTGACCTTGAGCATAACGAACCATGACACCACATTGTACTATTTAAACAACTTTTTGGGTCATTAGATTCCTCGTTGGAAGGTTATAGTGAGTAAGCATATTGTTAGCATATAGTCGCACGGTTAATTTAATAACTTTTTCTTAAGTTATAAGTTACAAGATCTCTTCGCTCACAACCAATTGATTTTGAGTTAAATACTCACACTTCAATATAGTATTAGGGCTTGAAAGAGCCAATGGTCAGCTTGAAACATTCACCATTGTTGTTATCCACTCGATCACGCGTGTGAGAGTGTTAGAGAAAAGTCTCACATCGGTTGATTTAAAGACTTTCTCTTGGGTCTTGGGTTATAAGTTGTAGGATGTTTCACTCATAATCAATTGAGTTTGAGTTGGATATATACCCACACTTCAATACATACAATAGGTTGGCCCGACTTAGACACATTGTTTCAATAATTTAAAGTGAATCGTTAATTCATCTCGTTGTATTGTTCAAAGTTGTCCTAAAAGCTCTCTCATAATTACTTATTTCATCCTCCTGGACTTATTGCATAGTTGATGGATTTCTTCTTTCTTTTGAATCGATGTTATTCACTCTGACTACCACCCCCACGATTGCATCTCTTTCCTCGAATCGCAAGTCCAACGGAGCTCTCGACATCAGATCCTAATCTAACATGAGATTGTTCTCCACCCACGCATCTTGTAGTCTTTGGGTCAGATTCTAACATCCCGAAACAGCGGAAATTTAAAATTTTAATTAATCAAGAGATTATCAGAATAACTCATCAACGGGAATGTTACTCATATAAATCAACAATCGGTGCACCAATAATACAACAGAGTTTGTCAAAAGACATGATTACAACAATATAACGAAAGACAAGTACAAGCAATCACGACGACCTCGAAAAGTCCAAAGAGGATCCTGACCCCAAAATGTGTGCGCCCGCTGTCACCACCCGACAAAACCTACTGCGGTCCTGAAATATGAATCAAACAACGATTCCTGAGTTTCCCATTAGGAAACTCTGTATGCCAAGCTCGCCTATATGAATGCAACAATACGGTAAATGAACCTATCATACTAGTAGCATGTCATATCACATCTGCAATGCATCAAATCCCTCAGAGGGTAAACAGGACCTCAGTCCAACAACAAAAGTACCATCAACAGGGTCCACAAGTTCATCAGTCCAGCAACAACAACGGGTCTCCCTCGGAAACCTACCGTACGCACATACGGTCTTACGGACAGTACGCGACGCATCCCCACACGCGACTACTCGAGTCAAAGGGATTGGTGAGGAGCGTCTGCACTTCCGCGCAAGGTAACCATGTGGTCTACACCACCTCGACGGAGCCGTAGCCTGATCGGTCAACATCCCAGGATAGGTGCCCAATCGGGAATCATCACTGGAACAACATCAGTGGCATCACCGACACAACATCGGCGGTACAACATACGTCCGGCACAACATCGGACGGCACAACCACAAGTCGGAACATCGTCGGCACCATCATCGCCGGCAAAAACCTCGGCGGCATCGCCGGCACAACCTTGGTGGTACAACATACGTTCGGCACAACATCAGACGGGTCCAAACCGTAGTCTGCAGGGTCATCATGCTTCACGAGCCATGCGTCAACACGCATTGTGATCCGCGATCCCTCAGGTTTGCTACTCTACAGAGAATCAAGCAACAACACGTCACATCACAGTCCATCACGGAGGTGGCACGACCCAAGTGTCCACACTCTTCCACACGGCGGTCCCTGGGCACGCACGAGCACGTACCCGCCATCACCTCCCGGCTCACGCTCTAAGCGAGGACACATGTTTCCGTGGACAGAGTTGACACAACACAAAGACCAGGAATTCAGTTCTGCACACAAACGGTCGACCGAAAGAGCCTAACCGGTCGACCATCCCCAATAGGTCAGGTCGGCCAAAAGTCTACAACGGTTGAACTATTCTGCGCGTCACTTTAGTCCAAACGGTCGAACAACAGTCTAAAACCGGTCGACCGAATACGAGGTCAAAATCCGGAGTTGGTCAAAATCACCTATGACAATTCGGTCGACCGAAAACTACCAGGGTCATCTTAATAGTCTATGTCATATAACGGTCGAACAACATAGCAAAATCGGTCGAACAACATGCAATATCATCAAGTACACTTAAGTTCCGGTCGACCCAACAATAAGGGACGGTCGACCGAAATCCGACAGTAAACCTCCAACTCACCAGCACACATGCAATCGGTCGACCGCCACCTTTGCATCGTTCGACCGGTGTTGGTTAAAGTCGGGCAAAAAGGTAAAACCAGTCAAACGCCCGAAGGCACCGGTCGACTGTTGGTCGACAACAACCTTGCACCAACCAAGGATTTTACGTCGTTCTCTCGTCGCCGGCGAGGTCTCTGACCTCCCGCGACCGACCACAACTTCCCACCAACGTGGGGAACAACAAAACCACACTAAAAGTTGACATACCTCAAGAAGACGACGGAGCACGCTGGAGTTCTCTCAACGTCGACGCCCAACTGCAACCTCCGCACTCACGCCCACGTCACCGCAACGTCGGAGTCGACACCACCACCTCTGGTCGCCGGAAAAGAAGAGAGAAAGAGTGAGAGAATGCAAGAGTGAGAGAGAGATGGGTGTGTTTTTTATCTCCTCCACAAGCACAAAACCCAACCCAACCATCACCCTACACCTCCTACACCACACTATTCTCCTCCCCTTCCCCACGCACAACATTGTGCACGCCCCTTCCCCATGCTAAACCACCACTAATCACGGGATTAGCCCTAATCAGGGGTTAGGGACTTAACACAGATAGTCTACGTCTCGAGAGATCCTAAGGCGTGCAGTTTGGAACTCAATCATACACTGCGCCAAAAATCGGATTTCACGTATGAAAGCATGTTTGAAGGTGTTTGGCTATCAAAAATCGTTTCATCTCGTTTGAAGGTGTTTGAAAGCATGTTCCTTTTGCGTTTCACATTGTTTGAAGGTGTTTGAAAGCATGTTCAAACATGTAGCAAACAAGGTTTTGACCATGTTTTATTGTTGATTTATTTTTGGCTATCAGGCATGTTTTAGTAAAACCTATATTTAAATCTCATTAAAGATATTTTCAGTAATTCAAAACTTAATCATGTGGCTAAATAAATCCCTATTTGTTACTTTACACATTACAAATATAGACATTAAATGTTTCTCTATTTGATTAGTATCATATCATACATTGCATTAATGTTATATATCTTTTATTTTATCCCAATTTTGTGCTACTCGAGTGTTGGTTTGAAGTATTTCAGGTTTTAGGAAATAAAAAATAGAAAGGAGGAGAAATTAACTAAATGCAAGAAGAAATGATTGATTTGAAAATATTATGGACCTGTTTATAATGTTCAAGGACTGGACTGAAAATCAGGAGTGACCCAAGTGAAAACCTAGAAGGACCTAAGTGCAAAAACATTATGTTGGGTACAAAAGACCATAATGTCATGAACCTGAGGAGTAATTCAACAATCAAAATCAAGCAGGTTCGAACCAACATCTCCAGGTGTACACCACGTGCTAAAATGGTACATTTAAGCTACCAGTGAAATTTGAGATTGATCCAACCCAAATGATCCACCAGTGGCGAATTAAAATTTACCATGGGTGGATCCGGTTGGTTGGATCGACCCCAAATTTCTCTAGTGGGTTGGATTTTTAGGTCAGAGAATTATGCAACATCTCGATCTGATTTATAGTCATCTGAATGCACTCAGATTCATCTGGACCCTCTAATCTCCTAGAAATACCTTGCAAACCTTCCTCCCTCTCTTCCTTCTTCATTCTCCCCCATTAGAGTAGGTTTTATTTCATGTTTGGTAGAGTAGATTTTATTTCTTTCTTAGTAATGTAGTGTAGGAGAAGATAAACACATTTTGTAATCTTTCTTTCCTAGTCAAGTTTTAGTTTCTTATTCTTTATGTTCTTGTCTTTCATTTGATACAATTTTTATTCCATTACTTTTGTTAGAACTAGTTTTCTTTTAGTTGTTCAGGTGTTAGTTTTATTTGGTTATTTTCTTTATTTACATCATGATTAGCGAGTAATCCATCCCCATTCAAGGGTGGAGAATGATATGTTATAACTAGTTTTCTTTTAGTTGTTCATGTGAATGTTGCAATATCGGTGTGTATTTTAATCTTAATCTTGGAGTTTCACATAATTTCCATAACCATTTTGTTGGGCTCCTCACTCTTGCCTTTGATGTGTTAATGATCTTAATTGATGTTTGGCACATGTTTTGGCTAGTGGACCCACTTTATGGGGAATAATGATGTGAGGATAAGGTTGGAATGTGTAAACAGATGAGAAAGACATGTGGGAGCATGTGCTCTTGTTTTGGCATCATCTTAATTAATGTCTTGTATGTTTTAATGATAATGTTAAATCTTAATTCATGTGGAGACATAGTTGGCATTGTGGTGAATTTGGATTTCTATGTTCTTCATGTCATTAAAGAGATTTGATTGACATGTAATCATGTGGTTGTCTTTGCCTTAATCTTTAGTAGTGTTTTGTATGTTTTAATGATGATGATAAATCTTAATCCTTGTAGAGACACACTTAGGATTATGCCATTATAAGATTTTCATGTTACGTATGTCATAAGGACTTAATTGTTCACACACACAAATCACACATCTACACTTTTGCACGTATTCCCCACCTCCTACGATACTAGTTATATTAGTTTTTTTATTTCATTCACGTCGCATTTGTTATTTAGTTTGGAATCCTATCCATCTCCTTTTCTCTCCCATTCGAGTATCATGGAAACAACGACACACGCAACTCCTCATGGACATGTCCCGTACTTGTCTCATCTTCACCGACGTCGTGTACTTGCAGTAAATTAAAACGTTTTTGGCGTCGTTGCCGGGGAGTTGGTCGTAGTCATTGTTGTTTCCACCATTTCGGTGGGTTTTTCTTACATTTTCTTCTCAGTTTTGTTACTGGACAGGGGAACAAGTGGACCTGGGAACTTCACAGAGGCAAAGGAGCATTCAGGAGGAATTTGGGGACCAGAATTCTAAAATAATCCGCTAGTGACGGATTTGAATCCACCAATGGCAAATTTGGTGAGCCTATTTGATCTTCTATTTCAGCTATAGCTCCTTCTTGCTATTCCTAGTATATATGCCACTTTCCACTTCATATATGCTTTGTTTTGATGCAAGAAATTAATTTGACATGCATATACCCCTCTTTAAGACAACTTGGACATTAAAATTCAAAGCAAAATAGTATTTAAATGTCATCTAGGTCATGCATTATACATAGGCCTTACACGCATATTGTCTTCCTTTGCTTTACTTTCTTGTTATCAATTGTTGGAATGAGATAGGAAACCTTCTTCACTCATTCATGCATTAGCTTGAACGCATTAGTTAGTAAGGTTGTATTGAAACAAGAGAGTGGTATTTTGTGATTGGAGGGGTTGATTGCTAGTTTAGGGATTAAATGGCCATAAGGGTGGCTATCTCATACCAGATACGGTAGGGGATTTCATCACGCCTTCATTTGACCTAAAATCACACATAATCAAAAGTCTTAATCTAAAATCAAGTAGACATTGACTCCTATGATTCAAGGCACTTAGGAGATAATCTCATTCTTGACGCCATGGTCTTAACGTCGCTGTTTGCTTAGTTGCATTGAGACTTTTGGGACCATCGGGTTTTGACTTTGTCATTTGGCTTTGTGACCTTCGGCCAAGGGAGGTGAGGCATTCGGGAGGGTAGGGAATCGCGTTAGGCATCGTCTAGCTTAAAGACGCATAGCCAGCCTAAGCTTGTTTGAGTCGTGTTTGCTAGATTAGGTTTCTACCATCACCCCTACAAACGCTAGTTCTTAAGGTTTCTTCTCTTTTCACCTGAGTCATCTTCTCCTCAACTTCTATCATTTAGTCTCATCCCCTTTACACCATTTCTCTTAGTGTTTTAGGGTCGAGTCAAACACTTTTTGCAAGCTTGTTCTTGTGGTGGAGAGAGTAGTCAATTTAAGAGTGTTATTGTCGAGATGGATGGTTACATGGGTGATCATTCATTTCATTGTTCGGACCAAGACTACTCTCCCTGGTATACCCAACCCATGCATCCTGGGGTGCCTCAGACAAACACCCAACAAGGTTGGGACAATTTTAATTCTGTAGTTGAGCAATCTTTAGATTGGGGGGACATGAGAGAGCCACAAACTGCTAGACCATCATCATCTAGTTATGTTGGATCATAGGTTGGTGAACAAACTGAGTCATTACAAGAATGTTTGGCCTCTTTTGTACATGCAATAGAGGGTATGATTGGATCAGTGGTTCTAGAAGTCATCTCAGATGACCATAATGGTTTAAGTGGTCAGGTGTTCGAGGAGTGTTCGTATGTTCCTCTCAAACCTGAATATGGTGATGTTTTCCACAGAGTACTCATTATGATCCATATGCATTCGCGTATAACCCAGGGAGGACATATTCATATGGAAATCATAAAAATCCTAGGTATCATACATCATGCCCACCCTAGTATCCTCCTCCCAAATACTCAGAACTCTACCAACACCCAACTACCAATCATTGGACTCATTCTCAACCAATGAACACCCAACCCAAAAATTTCCAAAATTCTAACATGAACCTCACTGTTGACCCCAGACTTGATTCCTTAAAACTAACCCTCCAAACATTCATGCAAACCACTCAAAATTTGATGAAATCCAACTTGAATTTCTTGCAAACTCTGGAAATGAAAGTGAGTCAAATGACACTACAATTAAGTGAAAGTGAGGAGGGTGACCTTGCTTGTCAACATGATGATTCATCTTCTTATATCAAACCACCACCACATCCACAAATTTGAAGAACAATCTTTCAAAGTCAAACTTCTACGCGCCAACTCTACATATGTATCTTGTCCACACACTTGGCCTAGGAAACTATTTGTGCAATTTAATTAAGAACTTAAGTAAAGACATTGACAACCTTAATATCCTGAAATGATATGTTGTGTAAAGTTCATTAAGATTCTTATTTGTATTATTTTCTTTTTTGGTCAATTTGTTTTCTTTTTAAAGAACAAGGAATTAAAATTGCTGGTGTTTAATTCTCCTAGAGTCAAGTTTCGTGCATCATTGTCTGTGAGACATCACACTATCATGTACACCTTACCCCAAATCTCCACTTAGAGGGATCCCTACTACTCATGTAATAGGAGTTTGATTGGTGCATCCCAAGTCAGATTACTCGAAAGCACCAAGTATTAAGTCCCCCTCGGACCTAATTTCTCGAGCGATAGGAGTCGTATGAGAAGACAGAACACCATAATAAATTATTTTTATCTACATATAAACCAAAGCCCATACACTTAAGGGTTCACAACAGGAGTTTAAGGTTTCCTAACTTCAACAAACTTTCTTTTACTCACAGTCAAATTCTTCAACTCAGTGGGTTCAAGGTGGGCTTCTTTATTTCATTAAGTACTGAAATCTTATGATTACTCTCCCCCGAGGGAAAATCGGGGTGCATTCTTAAGATTAGGTAAGACCTAAAGTTGGTGTACTAGATATCCTAATGCATCATGTGCAAGTCAATTTTAGGAGCTTCCTTTTTACTTTGCCTCAACGGTTTTGAAAATGCTAAACAAATGCAAAATCCACATGGATTTATGCATGAACAAGAAAAGGCCTCAAACAATGTGAAACGCAAAAGGAAGTTCATAGTTATGTTCATGGACATAAAACTGAATTTCCTTAAACCTGCGAGATACTTAAGAAGGGAATACAAGTATTAACAAATGAAGCCCAAATCCTCAAGGAGTGGGGCCTACGACAATTGTTTTTTGAAGATGTATAAACATGAAATTTCAACCAATAAAATGGTTTAGTGAGAGGGAGTTTTATGAAAGATTACAACCTCCTCGACTTCAGTTGGTGCCCACTCCAACTAAGATTTGAGGCGTTGTCCATCAACTTTGAACACATCCCTATTTCTTGGGTTCAGGATTTCAACCGCTCCATGAGGGAATACAATTTGCACAATAAAGAGGTCAGACCAGTGACTACGGAGCTTACTCACAAACAGATGAAGTCCGGAGTTGTAAAGTAGTACCTTCTGCCTGACCGAAAACATTTTTCGCATAATCATGCAATCATGAAACGTTTGGCTCAGGTTTTATGATTTTTGGCATTTTCATACGCATCATTGAGTAGCTCTTCCAACTTCATGATGCTGAGCTTACATTGTGCCCATGCTTGATCAAGATCCATATTCAAGTTCTTGATAGCCAAGAAAGCACGGTGTTTGAGCTTAATGGGTAAGTGGCAAGCATTGTCGTAGAGGTGAACTTGGGCAACATACTCATGTATTGTGCCTTCAGTTCGAAGTCGCGACCCGGTATGGTGGGCATAACGATGCACGATGGCTTAGCAGCCATCGTTGGGTAGCACCGATCCCTCAGAGTCATAGGTGGTGCAACCGGTGGGTCCACTACATTCTCACCCATTGGATCCGGGTGAGGTGGTGCAACAGGTGGATTGGGGCTAAGCTCCAGACTGGAATCTAGATGAACTCGTGAGAGTTGATTGCTCAAGTCCCGAATCAAACTCTGAGTGCACCGGTTTGAATCAATTTTTGAATTCAAAATCGAAATTTAAATTCCAAATTCAAATTCAAGAATCAATTGATTTTTATTTATTTTTTTATAATTTTTTTTATTTTCTCAAAAATGGAAACAAACAATAGAAGGGGGAAAATGAGAAAGGAATCCTAATCTAGAGAATTGAGATGAAAAGAGAAAGAAGACTCAGATGAGAAGGGAAACTTAACTCTAAAAGATAGATAAGAGGGTTGGTCAGAAGTTTCCTAAACAAGCATGGTTCAAACAATCCTAGACCTAATGTCGCTTAAATCTACACGACTCCTAACTGGTTGAGTCGAATTGGTTCGCTTGATTCACCTACCTCACTAATCAAACCAAATTGGCCAGGCAGTGTATAGCTTGTGGGGGCGCTTCCGACAGAGTCGGTGCCAATTAGACAACCACTTCGCTTGGAAGACTTACGTCAACACAAAAATACTTTCTAGACACCAAATTAAATTCGATCAGCTTCAAGTCATAGCAAGTCAAACCAATCTTCTCCTTACTTGAGTCTGTGTCCTTAGGGGTCAATGTCTAATTGATTTTAATTTTAAGGCTTGGGTGACACTTTAAGATTGTGATTTGTGGGCCATGGAAGGGTGATGAAATCCCCACCGTATCTTTTCCTACGGAGTTGCCCTTAAGATAGTTTAACTTAAATCTAGCAAAGATAGTCAAACATTGGTCTTTAGTTGGGGGACAATTGCAAGGTTGTATGCAAACTAAATTATATGCTTAAATGCAATCGATAAAAACCGCGCACGTACCTTGCCTCCAACACTCTTCAACAAAAATAAAATTTGCAAGAATTTAGCAAGAATACTGCAAACAAAACACTATATGATGCATGCACTAAGTCTTTCTAATTTTGCCAATTTTTAGGTCAGAGTTGAATTATTGCCAATTATGGAATTTTGCCCTAACACGTGCAGTTCTACGGAAAGGAAACTTTTCGAAACTAGAAATTACGAGGAAAAAGGCAACAAATGTTACCTACGCATGCTCAGTCGGGTTCACCGCCCGCTCTCGAAAATTTCCAGTTGCTCTACGCGTCCACCCAGAGATGGAGACGATCCCAGAAAAGTTTGAAGCCCAGATGCTCCAAACGTGCGGCGAATCTGCCACAGGTTGTTCTTGGTGTGCGGCGATTCCGCTGCCCTTCTTGCTCCAACTGTGCCCGGATTTCTCCGCGCACTCTGTTGTCTCCTGAAACGCAAACCCAAATAGTTAGATCGCGCACACGATAAACAGGATAGAATCGAAATCACAAAAAATAAACAAAATCTTCGTCGCCTCCCCGGCAACGGTGCCAAAAACTTGATGAGAATTAAATTTATACCGCAAGTGCATGACGTCAATGAAGACGTGGCAAGTACGGGTCGAACACAAGGAGGAAGAGATATTGTTATTTTTGTGATTTTCGATTAGGGAAAGGAAGAAAGAGAAATATGTTTGGTTTGAGATTTTTGGTTTTTTTATTTTCTAAAGCAAGAACAACAAAAGAAAAACTAAAAAAAAGAAAACAATTATGGATGAGAGTCCATCGGGTGGGGGATTAGATATCGGGTTTTGTTTAGAGAATTCTGAAACTTATAATAAATCACATTAGTTATAAAGCATTACATGTAAATGATTCAACATAAACTCAAGTAATCAAAATATACTAACACGAAATTAAAATAATAACATCATTCTTCTTCTCACCACCCTAAATCCGTCACCCCCACCCTTTGGAGAGAGTTAGAAACTCATGGATGGAGGGAAGGAGAAGGGGTCCTAGAGAAACTACAAAAGAAAACTAAAAAAACACAAAATAAAAGAACAAAATTTTATTGCTAAAGAGAAGAACTTAAAAAACTAAGACCCTTCACAACATCGTTTCGGGGCTATTTATAGCCGATACAAGGGACCCAAGTATAAAATAGGAAAGCACACGTGTCAACACACGACTGGACAAAATCCGGGGCCACGTATTGCAAGGGGTGCGGCGTTTCCGCCGTATATTACATGTAAGGTGCGTCGATTTCGCCGCAAATTGTGCTCTGATTGGATCCGGATTTTTCCTGTGTGTTTATGGTATGATTTAAATGTCCTTTGCGCGTCTGGATTGATTTCTTTCCTTTCTTTTGAGCTCCGAATTTATTTCTTCATATATTTGGAGATCCAAATTGATTTTTCTTTAGAACTTCTCCAAAATAATATTTTGGTACTTTAATTTGCAGTCGGGTCCTCGACTTTTTGCAATTAAGTCCCTGGCTACTTTTGTGCTTAAGTCTTTGGCCTTTTAGGTCTCTGAATGCTTTTATGCTTGGATGGACTTTCCATTTGAAACCCAATAATCTTGACTTGGTCTTTATGATAGAAATGAGTCTCTTGCACGCGTTTATGCTCAGGATATGAGTAATTTCCATTCAGGTCCCTGTATTATGTAAATAAGACTAAACACATACCTTAGTACCATTTATTGATATAAAATTAATCTAAATGAAAGACATATGATGCAATGTATGCAATGCATCACCTCTTTTCCCACTCGATTTCTGAAGAACCAAAGTTGACACACCTCCTCGTGGATATGACCCGTATTTGCCACGTCTTCACCGACGTCGGGCACTTGCGGTAATATAAACGATCAATCAAGTTTTTGGCGCCGTTGCCAGGGAGGTGCTTTGTCCAGACTTTGGTTTGGACGATTTGAGTGGTTTTAATTTTTTGTTTGTAGTTTTGCTTTGTTTCAGGAGTCTCAAAAGATCAAGAGACATCACCAGGAGAAGTTGGAGGGGAACAAAGGTAAAAAGACAGCCAATCAACGGTAGTGGACCGTCAATTGGTAGCCTGGTGAGCTTAGTTGTCCCTCCACTTTTTTATGGTTGTTAGTATATTCACGAACGTGTTCTGGGGCTCAATTTGGCATGTTGTTACTTGTAGTTTTCCCTCATATCAATAATCAATCCCCTTTAATCAGCTTGACCACTAAAATCCAAAGCAAAAGACTATGCATTCTTGCTTGTTTAGGTCATGCATCATATACTTGACTTAGGCACATAGTTTGTCTTTTGTTTTATATTTACTTTCAGTTGTTGAGTGCTGGCGTGAGGTACGCACTTCCTACTCTCATTCATGCATTTTGTATGACCATGCATTAGTTAGTAGGAATTGCATTGCAACAAGAGTGAGGTGAGCGTTTGTTTGGAGAGATGATTGCTCGATTAAGACTCAAAACGCTACTAAGGAGGGGTTGTCCTATACAAGATAAGGTGGGGGATTTCATCACCATTTCCTTTGCCCCAAAAATCACTCTTAATCAAATCCTTAATTCTAAAAGCAAGTAGACATTGGCCCTAAGGATTTCGGACACACTAGGAGAGTGATCGAGTTGAAACCGTCATGACCTGATCGATGTCGCCTGCCTTGTCGATAGTAGGAGGTACTGGATCTCCGGTTGTGTATCACTTGTTGGGCATTGTACTCTTTGTTGTAGGGTGGTGAGGCGTGTCGAGACTAGTGATCTTGAAGTTAGGCGTCGTCTAGCCTAAGGACCTATAGCCATAAGTTGTTTGAGCCTTGTTTGCTTGTGTGCTTCTACCTTCTCCCATTACCTGCGCTAGCTCTAGGGATTCTTCCTTTCTCATCTGAGTCTTCTCCTCCTCTATATTCTTCGTTATAGTCTCCTCCTCCCATTACACATTCTGTTGTGTGTTATTGTAAAGTCGAGTTGAGCGTTATATGTGAGGTTGGGCTTGTTCTGGTGAGAGAACTCGACTTGAGAGAGTTCATTTTTCTGAGATTGATGGTCTAGGTGATCGCCCATCTCCACCTCAAGCTCTTTTGGAGCGTGAGGCGGAATCGTCTCATGGAGATAGGGGAGACCGGGGTCCATACATGGATTACCTCGGTCCACTCCCACCACCACGTAGACCTCCGTCTCCTCCTCCTCTAACTCAGGAGGAAGAGGGATTCGGTCAGGATCGAGTTCTTGGTGCGCCACCACCTTTAGTTCGATGGGATAAACTGATGACTTTGTGGGAGCGGACTCATGTTGTTTGGGACGTGCAACCTTCTTGCATAGTTTTTCCACCAGCTTGCGGAAACAACTATGAACTGAAACCTCAATATGTGAGCATGCTTCCTACCTTCACTGCTAATAAAGAGGATCCATTTATTTTTATACGTAAATTCAAGCAGGTATCCTCCATGTTCAAGCTTCAACAGTTTGACGAGGACTCTGTTCAGGTGATGATTTCTTTCACGTTGAACGATAACACGAAAAAATGGATGTACAACCACCCGACGAGCTCTATTCGGTCTTGGGGTGACTTTGTGATAGTTTTTCTGAAGAGATTTCTCTCTCAAAGGAAAACTCAACAGATACGACACCAAATACATCAAATGTATCACACTGAGACCGAATCTTTTCATGCTTTCTTTGAGAGGTTCAAAGACCTTCTCCAGCAGTGCCCTCATCATGGACTTGAGCTATGGCAGCTATGCCAGATTGTTTATGATGACCTCAACTACAACACTCGCACATTGTTGGAGTCGATGTGTCAGGGTGATTTCCAAATGAAACTCATCGATGATGCATGAGACACTTTTGAATTGATGGTTGAATGTACCTTTGAGTGGGACACCATGAGAGAGCCATGAGCCGCCAGGTCTTCTGGTTTAGCTGGATTATAGCAAATTGAGTAAACTATCATGTCTGAGGCAAAATTGGTTGCTCTCATGCGTAGGATTGAGAGTTTAGAGTTGGAGTGAGCTCCTGTAGCTCAGGCCGCTACTCCCGCATGTAGTAGTTGTGGACTTATGGGACATGATGACTTTGAATGTGCTTACGCTCTAAGGGATACTGAGCATGCAAATGCGTTGGATCAACAAAGACACAGTAATGACTCGTATAGTCACTCTTACAACCCGGGATGACGTAACCACCCTAACTTCTATTGGGGGCCTAGTGGGAGTGATTGACATCATTTCATGCTTACATTCGTATCTTATATCCATTATATTTCACCTAAACAATGCTATGTAACGATCTTTATGTTTGAATTTCAGAAATAAATAGGTTTGAAGAGAAGAGGCATGAAAGGACCTAAAAGAAGGAAAAATGACTGAGTTGAGAGACTCGAGGACTAAGATGCAAGAGGGAAGGACCCGGATGAAGCCTAAAGGACCAATGAGCAAATCAGGAAACTCCACACTATCATGAGGAGCATTTTGGCAATTAAATCCGGGCCCAACCATCAACGACCGAATTGGGTTCATTAAACACCAAGAAATCAATCCAGAACCGAGCCACCAAAATCCAGACTCGATCCAACACTTATAGACCGCCAATTGGCGGTCCATTTGGATCCAACCCTGATAAGACTTGGCCAGGTGTTGTATTAGCATGTATTTAGTCCATTTATGGTATGCGTTTAGTCCCATACCGGGGGATTGTCCCATATTACATTTTTCTATGGCTATAAATAGAACTCCTCCTCCATTGTATTCTACCCATTGTTTGGTGGCATTCTCTCTACTTGGAGTAAGCCTTTAAGAAAAACTCAAGGTGGAGAAGAATGCTACCTTCAATGTGAGTCATTTTTAATAAAATAATTGTTCTTAGTTTCATTTAATTTTGTCTTTTAATTTTTGCATGCTTCTTTAGTTTTACTTTCCATTCCTTTTAGCTTCTTTAATATTTTTTGATTGCTTAGGTTAATTTCATTTTAGTACAATGTTTCATTTTGTTAATGTAGTTAGTGTAATGATTAGTGAGTAATTCCATCCCCATTTGGGGGGTGGAGAAATATGTGATGTGATTATGTGATGTATTAGGTATGTGTTATCTTAATCCTTTGAACCTTATATGATTTCCATAACCATCTAATGAGATTTCGCTCTTGTCTTTAATATGCTCATTCTCTTGAATGAAGCTTAGCATATGCTTAGACTAGTGGACCTATTTTATGGGGAATGATGAGGTAAGGATAATGATGAAATTAATATAGGAAACATGACTTGTAGTGTATGCGCTCTTGTTTCCTTTACCTTGGTTAATGCCTTGTATGTTTTAATGATATTGGGTTACTTTATTTCATGTGGAGGCATAGTAGGGTCTAGTCTTTATACATGACTTCATTTAGCTTCATTCCAATTATTGTCTTGTATGTTTTAATGATATGATCTTATCTTATTTCATGTGGAGGCAAAGTTGGATTTAGTTTTATGATTTTCATACACTACATGTTGTGATGAGCTTAATTGAACACACACACATACACATATATTTGTATTCACATTCTTTCTCTACCCGTTTTGGGTTTAGTTTTATTGCTTATTTTCCATTTACTTTCGCATTGTAGTGTAGTGTAGATGATAACTCCTTTCTCTCCTTTCTTTCCTACTCGCCTTCGAACAAACCAAAAGTTGACACACCTCCCCGTGGATCGACCCGTATTTGTCACCGCTTCAACACGGTCGTGCACTTGTGGTTAATTAAAACGTATCAATCAGGGAGCCACGGTCAGACTCGCACGCTCAACCTCCACCTTATCACCCTCCATGCCCGTCGGTGACCTACCAACCCCCACATCAAAGGTCTCAACACCATAATTACCAACCTCCTCAAGCCTCATCGTCGGGTTATTCTAACCAAACTCTACTACCCCAATGGGTTGACCCAAAGGACCCCTCTAGTGATCTAACCCTTCAAGCGTTCATACAGAGCATGCAAAGTACAATCAAAGCTTCGGAAGTGCAAGTTAGATAGTTGTCTCTTCAGTTCCATGAACGCGAGAAGGGTTAGTTACCAAGTCAACCTATGGTAAATCCCAGGGGTCAACCTGCTCAGGCTAGGCAGAATGTGCATAGTGTTGAAAATGACCCTTCCCAACTTGCAAATGTTGTCCATACCTTAATTCCTGAATCCAACCCTGTTTGTGACTCTTTCGAGGATGGTCATGAGTCTTTCAAGGAACCCAATTATGAGACTCCTCCTCGTGATAGTTATGTCCCCAAGGCACCATTCCCTCGTTGGTTGACTAAACAATGTGATGAGCATTGGGACCAAATTATTGAGGTACTTAGGCAAGTTAAGGTGAACATTCCGTTGTTGGACGTCGTTCAGCAAATGTCACCGTATGCCAAGTTCCTTAAGAACCTTTGTACCATTAAAAGGAGAACAAATGTTCCCAAAAAGGCATTTCTGGTCGCCAATGTGAGTTCGATATTGACACAACCCATGCAAGTCAAATACAAGGACCCACATTGTCCAACTGTTTCTTGAATGAACGGTAATGTGACAATTCCTCAAGCTCTATTGGATTTGGGAGCATCTGTGAACCTCCTACCCTACTATGTCTATGTCAACCTTGGAATAGGCGATCTTAAGCTTAACGAGGACAACCCTCCAGTTGGGTGACAGATCCATCAAGATTCCACGAGGAAGTGTGGAGGATGTCCTTATTAAAGTGGGTGAGTTCGTATTCCCAGTTGATTTCATCATCTTGGATACTGAACTTGTGTCCAACCAACAAGGACAAATTCCAGTGATCATTGGGAGGTCATTTCTTGAGACATCTAATGCTTTGATCAATTGTCGCAATGACTTGATTATGTTGTCTTTTGGAAACCTCACAGTGGATTTCAACATATTTACTCTTGGTAATCAACCCAGGCTCTTCGACGATGTTATCGGAGCCAATTTTATTCAGGACACGGATGAGCTCGAGTCATTGGGTATGTTCGACTCACATTGACATATTATTGAGGTGTTTAATGACCAGGTTGTGATTGAAGATGGTTTTGAGGAATCCGCCTGTGAACTTCTGGATGAGGAGGCACATTTGGGTGCTTGCTCCTTTTACCATGTGGCCTCTGAGCCACTTGAAATTAACTCAGAATCCAACAAGGACCCCAATAACCTTAAATACATCTCTTTAGGGGATAATGAGACATTGTCACTCATTATTGCTTCCGATCTTGCAAAAGATCAAGAGGTTGCCCGCAAAAAAGTGTTCTTTGAAAACAAAGAGACTATCGGGTGGTACTTGAAGGACATCTAGGGAATTATTCCTGGTATTGTCCAGCATCGGATCCACATGGAAGAGAATTCTAGGCCCCACCGGGACCCACAATGAAGATTGAATCCTGTGCTGAAAGAAGCCGTCCAAAAGGATGTTCTTAAGTGCTTGGATCATTGTATAATCTATCATATCTCTGATAGTTCGTGGGTGAGTCTTGTCCATGTGGTTCCCAAGAAGTCAGGCTTGAGGGTTGTTAAGAATGAGCATAATGAGCTTATTCCAACACGTCTGCAAACTGGCTGGCGAGTTTGTGTTGATTATCGCAAGCTCAATGCGACAACGCAGAAAGATCATTTCCCGTTGCCATTCATTGATCAGATGTTGGAAAGGTTGGCAGGACATGAGTATTATTGTTTTCTTGATGGATACTCCGGTTACAACCAAATTCTCCTGGCCCCCGAGGATCAAGAGAAAATCATATTTACTTGTCATTGACACGTTTGCCTACCGTTGCATGCCCTTTGGGGTTATGTAATGCATCAGCAAAGTTTCAAAGGTGTATGATCAACATTTTCTTCTATATGGTAGAGTCTTTCCTTGAGATTTTCATGGACGACTTTTCCATATTTGGCTCTTCCTTCGATGAGTGCCTTCATGACTTGACCCTTCTCCTCAAGCGATGCGTGAGAAGAACCTTGCTCTCAATTGGGAGAAATGTCACTTCATGGTGAAACGAGGGATTGTACTTGGACATGTGGTCTCAAGTAGGGGAATTAAGGTCGATCCCGCCAAAGTAGGCATTATTGCTAATCTCCCACCGCAACGTAATGTGAAGGATATCCGCGCCTATTTGGGGCATGCTGGATTCTATAGGCGGTTCATTCGGGGTTTTAGCAAAATTGCTCGACCTCTCACCGCTTTGTTGTCTAAGGATGCCATTTTTGAGTTCACACCGGATTGCCACCATGCTTTTTTGACCTTGAAGAAAGAGCTAACTTCAGCTCCCATAATTAAGGCATCGGTGTGGACTGAACCCTTCGAGTTACATCTAACTTCGTTGTGGGAGCAGTGCTTGGGCAACGATTGGACAAATTACATCATGTGATCTACAATACCAGTAGAACACTTAATGATGCCCAATTGAACTACACTGTGACCGAGAAAGAATTCTTAGCGATCATATTCACTTTGGAGAAATTCTGATCATACTTGATTGGCTCCTGCATGATTATCTATTCTGATCACACAACCATCAAGCACCTCATGACAAAACAAATGCAAAATCCCAACTCTTGAGATGGATATTGTTGTTACAAGAATTCGATCACGAGATTCGGGACAAAAAAGGGTGTGAAAATATTGTAACAAACCACCAGTCTCATCTTAATGACAATTTCCTGATGAGCAATTGTTCACGATCGAAGATAACCCTTGGTTTGCCGACATCGTGAACTATCTGGTGACCGAGCAACTTCCTGTGGGTTGGTCAAAATCTGACCAAACCAAATTTAAATCGTATGTCAGATTCTTTCATAGGGACGACCCCTATCTATTCAAATACTGCTCTGACCAAATTTTCAGGTGATGCGTCCCAAATACCGAGTTCCAAAGTGTGCTCCAATTTTGCCACTCAGAGGCATGTGGAGGACACTTTGGAGGAAAGAAAACTACTACCAAGGTGCTCCAATCTGGATTCTACTGGCATTCTCTTTTCAAAGATGCTTACGAATTTTGAAAGCAATGTGATAGGTGCCAGCACCTTGGCAGGATTAGTCGTCATGATATGATGCCTTTGCAAAATGTCTTTGTGGTCGACATCTTCGATGTGTGGGTCATCGACTTTATTGGTCCATTCCCGAATTCGTTTGGGAATGTTTACATTCTGGTGGTCGTTGACTATGTGTCTAAGTGGGTAGAGGCTATCCCAACAAAGACCAATGACAACAAGGTGGTCACCAAATTCTTAAAGGACATTTTTGCACTATTTGGTACTCCTCGTACCATAATTAGCGATAGGGGTACCCACTTCTATAATCGCTCCTTTGAACTGCTTATGAGGAAGTATTTGATTACCCACAAGCTTGCGATCGCATATCATCTACAAACTAGTAGGCAAGTCGAAGTCTCTAACCGTCAATTAAAGCAAATCCTTGGGTTTTCCGCACCGCGTATAAGACGAATTTGGGTGTCCCCATATCGGGTAGTGTACGGCAAGGCTTACTGATTGACATCATGATGCATTGCATACATTGCATCATATGTCTTTCATTTAGATTATTTTATATAAATAAATGCTACTAAGGTATTGTTTTGAGCAATTGTGCAGAATTCAGGAGTTACAATGCAATTTACCAATATTCGAGCTAAAACGCGTGCAATGGACTCAAATAGATCACAAAGACTAATTAGCTAGAGATTCAAGCTCAAGTTGAAATCCAATTGATTGCATAAAAAGCCAGGGACCTGATCGCAAATTAGAAGGACTAAAAAGTTATTTTGGAGAAGAATTCAAGAAGAAATTAAATTCGGATCTCCAAAGATATGCAATAATCAATTCAGACACGTGGAGGTCATCTAGAACATACCAAAAACACACCCACAAAAGCACAACACAATCTGAGCCATCCAGGCGGCGTTTTCGCCGCATCGGACGGTTAATGTGCGGCTGAAACGCCGCATGGTGTGCGATCCGTGCCCCCGGATTTCGTCCAGTCGTGTCATAGCACGTGTCCTTCCTTACTCATACTTAGGGTTCCTTGTATCGGCTATAAATAGCCCCGAAATTATGTTGTGAGGGGAACTTTTTGTATTCCATTCTATCACAATAAAATTCTGCCCATTTATTTCTCCATTGTCTTTGCCTTTCGTAAGCTTAGTTTTAGATTAATATTTCATGTTCTTAATTCCAGTAGAGTAGAGTAATTTAGTTGTTCTTTATTCTTCTCTTAGAATAATTTGTTGCATGCTTAGAATAATTGCAGTTGTTTTCGTAGTTCGTAGTTTAGTATAATATTTCTTTTTTTTTCGTAGACTCTCGATGATTTCCATGACCCCTTCTCCTCATCTTCTCCCCATGGGTTTCTAAAACCCTCCAAAGGGTGGGGGTGACGGATTTAGGGTTAGACAAGAGAGATTGTTTTTATTTTAATTTCTTGTTAGTGTTTTGATCATATGAGTTTTTGTTAAATCAATTATCATATGATGCTTAATATCTCACTTGATTTATAATAATTTTCGTGATCTCTAATCTAACTCGAAGATTCATAACTCCCAGCCGCTGGACTCTCATCCATATTTGTTTTCTTTTTAGTTTTTGTTGATTTAGAAAATTGAAAATCAAAAAAATAACAAGGCTCCAATCAACCTTATTTCTTTCTCTTTCTTTCCTTAATCGAAAATCACAAAAATAACAAAGTTTTCTCCCTCCTTGTGTTCGACCTGTACTTGCCGCGTCTTCATCGACGCCGTGCACTTGCGGTATAAATAAAAATCTCATCAAGTTTTTGGCACCGTTGCCGGGGAGGCGACGAGAATTTCAAGTTTTTGTGATTTCTTTTTTTTTGGATTTTGTTTTTTCAAGTAGTAGAGACGACGTAAAAATCCGAACGCGATCCATGGTGAACAAGCAGCGAAAACACCGCTCCAGCAGTATAGTTTGTGGCGGAAACGCCGCACGGGTTGGGAGTCTGGGCGTGAAATTTCTCTGGGACGCGACTCATCGCTGGGTGGACGCGTAGAGCAACTGGAAAGTTTCGAGAGCGGACGGCGAACCCGACTGAGCGTGCGTAGGTAACCTTTGTTGCATTTTCCTCGTAATTTCTATTTTCAAAAAAAATCATTTTTGGTAGAATTGCATGTGTAGGGCAAACTTCCATAATTGGCACTAATTCAACTTGTGACCTAAAATTTTGCAAAATTAGAAAGGCCTTAGTGCATGCATCATTTAGAGATTTTCTCACATTATCCATGTTAAATTTTGCAAATCAATTCATTGTTGAAGAGTGCTAGAGGCAAGGTACGTGCGCAGTTTTTATCGATTGCGTTTAAGCATATAATTTAGTTTGCATACAACCTTGCAATTGTCCCCCACTAAAGACCAATGTTTGACTATCTTTGCTAGATTTAAGTTAAACTATCTTAAGGGCAACTTCGTAGAAAAAATAAAAATCAATTGATTCTTGAATTTGAATTTGGAATTTAAATTTGGAATTTGAATTCAAAAATTAATTCAAACAAGTGCACTCAGATTTGGGTTCGGGACTTGAGCAATCGACTATCACGAGTTCATCTAGATTCCAGTCTAGAGCTCAACCCCAATCCACCTGTTGCACCACCTCACCCGGATCCAATGGGTGAGAATGTAGTGGACCCACCTGTTGCACCACCTAGGACTCTGAGGGATCGGTGCTACCCAACGATGGCTGCTCAACCATCGTGCATCGTTATGCTCATCATACCGGGTCGCGACTTCGAACTAAAGGCACAATACCTGAGTATGTTGCCCAAGTTCACCTCTAAGGAAGACCCATATCTCTTCCTTAGAGAATTTGAGGAAATCTGCTCCCTTATGCAATACCAGCATATCTCTGAGGAGGCAGTGCGTCTTAAATTTGTGCCTCTAGCACTGAAGGACGACGCTAAGAAATGGCTATATAGTCTAGCCGAAAGATCTATTAGGAGTTGGGTCGAGTTTGTTTAAGTGTTCTTAAAGAAATATTTCCCCAATCATAAGACTATTAGGATTAGGAATGAAATTGTTGCATTCGTTCAATCTGAGAGCGAGCCGTTCTATTCCTATTTGGAAAGATTTAAGAACCTGTCGACCCAATGCCCTCATCATGGAATTCCAAGATGGCAATTGTGCCAAATTATATGAGGGATTGTCACCTACATCTAGGGTTATGTTAGAATCTGTAAGCCAAGGAAACTTTATGTACAAAAATGAGAATGATGCTTGGACTTTTCTTGAGGACTTAGCTGATAATAGTATGCAATGGGACACGGCTAGGGCACCGACCAACCCGAGTATTGGATCTAGAATAGCAAATCAATCCAGATCAGGTGTCTTAGCTATAGATGCTTATGTAGCTGCTGAAGCGAAATTAGCCACCCTTATGCGTAGGATGGAAAGTCTAGAGCTTCAAACCCGACCCCTAGTGAATCAAATCTCTTATGTTTCTTGCTCTAGGTGTGGTCAAACTGGTCATGTTTTGGAGGAGTGTGCACACATTTCTTCGGACATGGAACAAGTTAATGCTGCGTTTAATCATCCTAGGAATGACCCTTATTCGTCAACCTATAATCCAGGTTCGCACAACCATCCCAATTTTTCATGGAGGCAATGTGCTAGTGTTAATCTGCTTCCTTACTCTGTATATAAAGAATTGGATATAGGAGACCTTAAACAGACTAGGACCACACTCCAATTAGCTGATAGATCTGTTAAGATTCCTAGAAGTGTGGTTGATGATGTTCTGATCAAAGTGGGTGAATTCATATTTCCTGTGGACTTTGTTGTCTTAGACACGGAGCTGTTGCTAACCCTAACAATCAAATTCCTGTGATCTTAGGAAGACCTTTTTTAGCCACTTCCAATGCCCTAATCAATTGTAGGAATGGATTGATGAAATTGTCATTTGGAAATTTGACTGCTGAGCTAAATGTTTTTAACTTAGGGAAGCAACCTGAAATTTTCTCTGATGAATCGAGTGAATTGAATTATATTCAGGATTGTAGTGAGGATGATTTGATTTCGGATTACTTAAATTTCACCCAATTGGATGAAGTTGATTTTCAAAAGAACCTGAGTGGTGAGGCCACAATTTGTGACCAAATCAATCATATAGGTTCGAATCGATCTTCACCCAATTGGTCAGCCTTAGGTGGACTTTTAGCCGAACCAAGACCTCAAGCCAAACCCTCACTACAAGAACCACCATCACTAGAGTTGAAGCCTCTCCCTACTACACTTAAGTATGCCTTTTAGGACCCTCATCCACCCTCCCAGTTATCATAGCATCGGATTTGACCCCCAATCAAGAGAAGGAATTGTTGAGAGTCCTCAGTAGGAATAAAGAAGCTATTGGATGGACCATGACCGATATCAAGGGGATTAGCCCATCTATAGTCCAACATAGGATCCATTTGGAGGATAATACTCAACCCCGTAGGGATCTGCAAAGGCGACTTAACCCGGTCCTAACTGAGGCGGTCAAAAAGGAAATACTTAAGTGGTTGGACAATGGAATTATATACCCTATATCCGATAGTGCTTGGGTTAGTCCTGTTCAGGTTGTCCCTAAGAAATCTGGAGTCACTGTAGTTGAGAATGAGCTTAATGAGTTAGTCCCCGACCGGTATCCAAACCTGTTGGAGGATTTGCATTGACTATAGGAAACTGAATTTTGCAACCCGTAAGGACCACTTCCCTCTTCCTTTCATAGATCAAATGTTAGAACGGTTGGCCGGATATGAGTATTATTGTTTTCTTGATGGATATTACGGCTATAACCAAATTCCTATCGCTCCTGAGGATCAGGAGAAAACTACCTTCACGTGCCCATTCGACACGTTTGCTTTCCGTCGCATGCCCTTTGGCTTGTGCAATGCTCCTGCCACATTTCAAAGATGTATGGTGAGCATCTTCTCTGAAATGGTGGATAATTTCATGGAAATTTTCATGGATGATTTCTCTGTCTTTGGTCCCACTTTTGCCAATTGTTTCAACAATTTGGAATTAGTACTAGTAAGGTGTAAGAAGAAGAACTTGACCTTAAATTGGAAAAAATGTCATTTCATGGTTAAACATGGAATAGTACTTGGTCACATTGTGTCTAAGGATGGCATTCAAGTGGATAAAGCCAAGGTGGATTTGATTAAGCATCTCCCTCCACCAACAAATGTCAAAGAGATTCGTTCATTTTTAGGGCATGTCGGATTCTATCGAAGGTTTATCAAGGACTTTAGTAAGGTGGCTAGACCATTGACTGAATTATTAGCGAAAGACTCTAAATTTGATTTTTTTGATAAATGTTTGGAGTCCTTTAACCACCTTACAAGGGAATTGACGTCGGCACCCATTATTCATTCACCCGATTGGACCCAACCCTTTAAGATAATGTGTGATGCATCAGATTACGCCATAGGAGCGGTGTTGGGTCAGAAAATTGAAAAGAAACCTCACGTGATATATTATGCTAGTAAAACATTGAATGATGCCCAATTGAACTATACGGTAGGGGTGTCAGTGGATGTCCGAAATCCGAGAATCCGTCCGCATCCGTATTCGTTTTATCCGAGAATCCGTCATCCGTGAATTCGTATTCGTATCCGAAACTTAATATCCGGGAACTGGCGGAGCGAATATGGATATTGATACATCCGATCCGAATAACATCCGATCCGAGATTGAATATCCATATTATAGGATCCGTATCCGTATCTATATCCGTATATGTATCCGTATCCGTTTAATATCATACGTAACATATATATATATATATATATATATTAAAAAATTATAATTTGTATATAGTTGCTAATTAATTGTAACTTAAAGTGAATGAGTTAATTTTATTAATTTATCTTATTAAGTTACAATATGAAAATGTATGTTCTTTTTATATAAGTTACCCAACAACTATATAAACTCTTTTTCACCAAACAAACCCCAATCTAACCCTAATCCTCCCCAGCCACCTCCGCCTCTTCCCAAGCCGCATCCACCTCTTCCCGTGTCATTTCCGCCTCCTCCTGTCGTGCCTCGTCGTGTCCATCTTCCTCCTCCTCGTCTTCTTCGCCTCCTCCCGTGCTGTCCTGCTCTACCAGCAGATCGCGTCCTCCTCGACTCCCGACGTGGATCCAAGTCCAGGTGAGGCGATTCTAGGGTTTGTCGTTTTGGTTTGAGAATTTGATTCTGCTTGAACCCAGGCTAAATGATTTGACACTGTTTTTCTTGGGGATGATTAGTTGGTTTTTTAGGTTTCCTACTTATCTTCAGCTTGAAAGCAACTAGCTGTGTTGAAAATGTGATTGGTTTGGTGATTATTATTTAGTACTGATGTGCAAGAGTTTAAATTTAGACTAGTTAGTTGTTTAGTTTAAGTTGGCATGAAGGTTGATTATTATTATTATTTTGACTGATATTGCCTTTACTCTGTGAACAAACTGTGTGGCATTAAGTAGGCTGAAGGAAAATTATGCGGTGTTTGGTGTGGCTTATGAAATACGTACAACTAGTCAAGTATGAGTGAAGTTATTGAATGTATCAACTTGTTTTATTTATTTATTAGATTACGTTCACCTTTAAGAATGGACTGTGATCTTGTAAATGTTTTTTATTTAAACCAGAACTTGTTATTCTTGTAAATCTCGGTTGAACTGGAGCATTTCCTTGCAATAGTTTCCTAGAAATGAGTTAATAGTTTTGGTGTCCTGAGTTGTAGATATACATGCCAATAAAAAATAGTTGTACTGCCTGAAAGATGGATGGATTAAGATTTTATGATGATTGACGGAGGTGGAAAGTACATTATGGAAAATTTAAAGTCTCCTCCTCTGGACCTATTGTACACAATTGATGTAAAGAAGAAGAAAAACCACTGTGATTTCCTTCTTGTAATCTCCTCAACAACCTAAGAAATGTGTTAAAACCATCACACCTCTGTAAACATCTTGGGAAGTCCTCAGTCACACTGTTGTTGTCATTTATTTATTTATTGAATACTTAGTAACAATATATTCATATAATAAATTGTCATTTTTCTCTCTTTACATGTAGGTATCAAATGTGACTTGGATGCTACCATGGAGATGATGTTTCATGTTGGAATAATTAGTTTGTTTTGTTGCTTAATTGTTATGTGGTTCTAGTGTGTTTTCACATGTTGTTTGTATTGTTCTAATTTTTGTAATTTATGCTTCTATTACTTTGTAACTTGTATGTATTGTTGTTAGATTTTCCATATCAGACCTTTGAATTATGGAAATGAATCAAATTTAAGGTTTTGATTATTATTATTATCTTAAAGCAGAAATTCGGATACGGATTTTCGAATCGGGATGCTTTCATCCGAATGTTATTGTTCGGATACGGATTTTTGAATTCGGATGTTTGTTCGGATATGGATTTTTAAATCCGGATGAAATTGTTCGTATACGGATAATATCCGTATTCGATCCGGATCTGTCGGATATTGATTCGGATGTAATTACAAAAATCCGGTCGGATACGGATTCGGATACGGATGTAAAAAAAATTTCCAGATTCGGATTCGGATACGGATGTTGGCAGATCCGGTTCGTATTCGATCCGTTGACACCCCTACTATACGGTAACCGAGAGAATTTCTAGCAGTCATTTTTGCCTTGGAAACATTTCGACAATATTTGATAGGCACACATGTGATTGTTTACACAGATCATGTGGCAATAAGACATTTAGTGAACAAAAAAGATGTCAAGCTGCGTAGGATCTTACTACTGCAAGAATTTGATGTCGAAATTCGTGATAAAAAGGGTTGTCAAAATGTAGTCGCTGATCACTTGTCTAGAATTCCTGTTATCCCAGTGAATAACACACCAGTGAATGAGAACTTTCATGATGAACATATTATGGTTGTGTCTGGCGAACCATGGTTCGGCGATATAGTCAATTTCTTAGTAACTGGTGTGACCCCGACTGAATGGTCTAAGAACGATCAAGCCAAATTTAGGTCCCTAGTGAAGAATTTTTATTGGGATAACCCATATCTTTTCAAGTATTGTTCGGATCAAATCATTAGGAGATGTGTTCCTGAGGAGGAATTTGCAAGTGTTCTATCTTTTTGTCATGACCAAGCATGTGGAGGACATTTTGGAGCTAAGAAAACTGCGGCCAAAGTTTTACAGTGGATTTTATTGGCCCACTCTATTTAAGAATGCATTTGCATTTTGTAATTCTTGCTCTAGATGTCAAATGCTAGGAAAACTCTCTCGTAGAGACATGGTGCCTCTGCACCCTATTCTCATAGTTGATATCTTCGATGTTTGGGGCATCGATTTTATGGGCCCGTTTCCAATGTCTTTTGGGAAGGAGTATATCTTGCTAGGTGTGGACTATGTGTCCAAGTGGGTTGAGGATATCCCCACAAAATCCAATGACAACAAAGTTGTAAAATTTCTGAAGGAGAATATTTTCTTCCAATTCGGTACTCCACGTACCATTATCAGTGACCGGGGTTCTCATTTTTGTAATAGATCATTTGAAGCTTTGATGAGAAAATATTTCATAACTCATAAGTTAGCTACCGCGTATCACCCTCAAACAAGTGGACAAGGTGAGGTTTCCAATAGAGAAATCAAACAAATTCTGGAAAAAACGGTTAATGCCTCACGTAAGGATTGGTCTGTAAGAATTAATGATGTGTTGTGGGCCTATCGGACCACTTTCAAGACCAATTTAGGAATGTCCCCTTACCGGTTAGTCTATGGAAAAGCGTGTCACTTATCGGTCGAATTGGAGCATAGAGCGCTTTGGGCTATTAAGCAACTGAAAATGGATTTAGAGGCAGCCGATAATGCTCGAAAATTGGATTTAGTTGAGCTTGAGGAAATAAGAAATGAGGCTTATGAGAATGCTAAAATTTATAAGGAAAAGACCAAGGTTTTTCATGATAAATCCATCGTTAGGAAATCTTTTTCTCCTGGACAGTTGGTCCTTCTCTATAACTCTCACCTTCATCTCCTTTCCGGCAAACTCAAGAGTCGTTGGACCGACCCTCTCATGATCAAAACCGTTTTTCCTCACGGAACGGTCGAGATCAGTAATCCGGAGAACGGTGAAAACTTTAAAGTTAACAGGCATCGATTGAAGCCCTACTTAAATCGTCCCTCTAATGTTGCAGAGGAAGTCGTGTTTTTACACGCAATTGCTCATTTTGATTAAGTTTTAGTTTATTTCTCCAACAAAAAAAAAGTGGGTACATGACTTATTTTGGAGAATGGTGGAAGTACATGACTTATTTTTCTAAATCCAACGTATACCACTTTAGCAGCATTCTATCACCATGGTGTTTCCCGAGAAGAACTTCCACCCGTTGCTTGTTAGTGATCAATATGGCACCCACTTTTACGACGAAATCATAGCACGGAGTTGGAGCTACTTGGTCCATAATAACAATGATGCTTACTGCCCTAGCTTAGTGGAGGAGTTCTATAGCAGTATCACTGACATGGACCTGGACAGTGGGTACATTTTACTGAATTGGAGAAACAAAGTCTGGGCGATCGACCTCCACATCATCTCCAACTTGACTGACATACCACAAGGGTCCTCCACTTTGCCATCCGAGGAACTCAGTTTCTATCGGTCACTCATGGGACCAGATTGTGTGCTTAGCCGGGATCGGGGTATCAAGGGCACATCCATATACCGGAATGTCTTTACAACATGTAGGTGGGCATGCCAAAACGTCACGAGTAATACCCACAACACTTCTTTTCGCACCGTTGAGATGGGCATCGTTCACTCCCTGATGACCCGTGATCGCACTTACTATATGTGCCGACGGCTTCTGACCACCATTGGAGAAGGCCACCAACGCAACTCCCAACCTCTGTCATGCCTTGTCACCACTATCTGCAAGCACTTCATGGCCTATGAGTCTTTCTTGGTGTGCGAAGCCGACCTGCTCCTTTGTACGGTGGAACGAGAGACATCCTCATATCGTGGCACTATAGCGGACCTGTGGACACCTCCAGAAATGGAGGATGCTAAGCAATCAAGTGAGTCATCTGAAGACTCCGCAACATTCTGGGCTCAGTCAACCCCAGAAAACTCTGACGAGCATAGGTCCCGAATGTGGGGCGGGATGAAGCGCCTCAATAGCAAACTGAACAAAGCACTCTCCGACCGTGGAGAGTCGTCATCCCGAAGGCGGTAACTTTATTATTTTTTTGCATTTTCTATATTATTTAATTTTGCATACATTGGGGACAATGCATGAAATAGGTGTAGGGGTGACTAGTTATCTACCTATCTGTTTTATTTTTGTTTCAAAAAAAATTTAAAAAAAATCAATGTTTCATGACATAGCTTAAGATTGAACTACCAAACCCGAGTACAAATTGCATTGAGAATTTGTTCCTTATTATATAGTTCTACTTGTAGAAATTATGACATAAATCTAAGTTCCAAAGAAATAACCCATTACCCTTTAAGACATGTATGCACTTAAATTGGATGAATCAAATCTTTGAAGTGGTTGATAAAAAGCAGAGGTTGAGGAAAATATACCGGGAAATGTGGACTTCTGATAGCAATTAAGCCTTGAGGAAAATAAAAGAGGAATAAAAGTGAGAAAAACACATCTTGCAAAATGATTACAAAAGTCCAAGCCTTCGAGTCACTGGTCCGTAGGGGTATCTTGAAACCCGGTAACTTAAGTCTGCCAGCTCGGGATTATCGACCAAACTCGCTACACGAATGCAAAAGGGTAAAAGTGTCAAATAAGCAAATATGTTGAATCACGGGGAATTATTACTCAAGGCCCAAAGTTAGAAGAATGATCCATGTCATGGTTGATCCAAATGATACTTCACCACAAGAGGAGGCGTGCAAAATAATTTAAGTGATAACATGTGTAGAAGGGTTAGTAGTGTGAATGTTGGAGGAACAAAGACCAAGTCAGAATTTTTATGAGTTAGATTTATATAATGAGCGTGCAAGAATTCTAAGTGAGATATATAAGGTTGAGGTGGAGATATTGAGAGTTATTAATGAAATATTGAATGAAGGCTTTGTGGGTGTGTCAACTGAAAACCCTCACGAGACAAAACTCGTCCTCTAAGGAAATTTAGGGGTTTAAAGGTTTGTTGCACATGCTAAGTGCAACCGTGATTCCTACGAAAGTGAGTTAGGATTTTCTTGCTTTCATACTTATATTTTTCATGTTTTGTTTTGCTCGAGACTAGCAAAATCTAGGTGTAGGGGTATTTGATGCATTGCATACATTGGATCATATGTCTTTCATTTAGATTATTTTTATATAAATAAATGCTACTAAGGTATTGTTTTGAGCAATTGTGCAGAATTCAGGAGTTACAATGCAATTTACCAATATTCGAGCTAAAACGCGTGCAATGGACTCAAATAGATCACAAAGACCAATTAGCTAGAGATTCAAGCTCAAGTTGAAATCCAATTGATTGCATAAAAAGCCAGGGACCTGATCGCAAATTAGAAGGACTAAAAAGTTATTTTGGAGAAGTATTTAAGAATAAATTCAATTCGGATCTCCAAAGATATGCAATAATCAATTCAGATGCGTGGAGGTCATCTAGAACATACCAAAAACACACCCGCAAAAGCACAACACATTCTGCCATGCAGGCGGCGTTTTCGCCGCATCGGACGGTCAATGTGCGGTGGAAACGCCGCATGGTGTGCGATCCGTGCCACCGGATTTCGTCCAGTCGTGTCATAGCACGTGTCCTTCCTTATTCATACTTAGGGTTCCTTGTATCGGCTATAAATAGCCCCGAAATTATGTTGTGAGGGGAACTTTTTGTATTTCATTCTATAGCAATAAAATTCTGCCCATTTATTTCTCCATTGTCTTTCGTAAGCTTAGTTTTAGATTAATATTTCATGTTCTTAATTCCAGTAGAGTAGAGTAATTTAGTTGTTCTTTATTCTTCTCTTAGAATAATTTGTTGCATGCTTAGAATAATTGCAGTTGTTTTCGTAGATCGTAGTTTAGTATAATATTTCTTTTTTTTTCGTAGACTCTCGATGATTTCCATGACCCCTTCTCCTCATCTTCTCCCCATGGGTTTCTAAAACCCTCCAAAGGGTGGGGGTGACGGATTTAGGGTTAGACAAGAGAGATTGTTTTTATTTTAATTTCTTGTTAGTGTTTTGATCATATGAGTTTTTATTAAATCAATTATCATATGATGCTTAATATCTCACTTGATTTATAATAATTTTCGTGATCTCTAATCTAACTCGAAGATTCATAACTCCCAGCCGCTGAACTCTCATCCATATTTATTTTCTTTTTAGTTTTTGTTGATTTAGAAAATTGAAAATCAAAAAAATAACAAGACTTCAATCAACCATATTTCTTTCTCTTTCTTTCCTTAATCGAAAATCACAAAAATAACAAAGTTTTCTTCCTCCTTGTGTTCAACACGTACTTGCCGCGTCTTCATCGACGTCGTGCACTTGCGGTATAAATGAAAATCTCATCACATCATTTCATGCTTATATTTGTATCTTATATCCATTATCTTCCACCTAAACAATGCTATGTGATGAGTTTTATGTTTGAATTTCAGAAATAAATAGGTTTGAAGAGATGAAACATAAAAGGACCCAAAAGCTAGGGAAAAAACTGAATTGTGAGATCTGGGGACTAATATGCAAGGGAGAAGGACCTGAACGTAAAACCAAAGGACCAAAGAGAAAAACAGAAAACTCCACACCATCATGGGGAGTATTTTGGCAATTCTATTCGGGTCGGAGCTCCAACAAGTCAAGTAACCGCATCAAAAACAAACAATACCAGCATGGAAAGTCCAGACTAAAGCCCAGGACGATCCGGATCGTGTAGACCGCTAATTGGCGGTCCGGGTTGATCCGGATCCGCGGAGATTTTTGTGGCTTGTGTATTAGAGCGTATTTAGTCTATTTTTGGTATTTGTTTAGTCACATAGCGGGGGATTGCCCCGGATTACCTTTTTCTATGGCTATAAATAGAACTCTTCACCTTCTATTGTAATGACTTCACATTTTGAGTGGCTATTCTTCCTACTGAAGTGAGGTCTTGAAGCAAACACTAAAGTAGGGGGATGCTACTTGAATTGTGAGTCATTTTTAATAAAAGTTTCTTTGTTATGTTATTTGTTTCATGTTGCGTGTTTTAATTGTTTAATTTCATTTCATTAGTTTTAGTAGCTTAGTTAATATGTTTTCCTTTCTTAGTTTAATAATTAGTCTAATGTGTAGTGAGTAGTCCATCCCCTTTGGGGGGTGGAGTTGATGTTCATACATGTAAAAGAGAGTGGAATGAATGCTTTATATACAATGTGTTGATAAAACATGAATATATGCTTGCTTGTTTAGGATAGAACTTATGACTTGATGAGTTTTGCCAAAATGATTAGACACCTCTCATGCTTGTTTAGGTTCTGAAATAACCAGCTTGTGTATGTAAATGTTAATCAACTAAGTTAGTGAATGGATTGATAGGTTTTGTCATAACATTTAGACACTTCCTATGCATGAAAACACTACCTTTATTTGTGCTTAAAGAATGTGTTCAACACTCACCTCTTTGCATGTGTGCACTCAATCCACCCCGTAGGGGTTTCCCATTTCTGAATTCCAGCACACTTATTTCGTTCTTCGTTAAGTTTTAGTTCATCGTTTGTTGTTCATTTATGCATGCGTTACTTCGTAGTGTAGTATAGCGTAGACTAGGATAATCAAACTCTTTTCCCTATTTTTGTCACTTGATTTCGTGCAAACGAGAGGCTGCTCACCTCCCTGTGGACGACCCGTATTTGCAACGTCTTCACCGACGCCGTGCACTTGCGGTTTAATATAAAACGTTCAACAAGTTTTTTGGCGATGTTGTTGGGGAGGTGTGAAAGGAATGTCGAAATCCTACAAGGTGTCAGTCCAGACTCTTGTTTGGACGATTCGAGTGGATTTAATTTGTGTTTTGTAGTTTTTATTTGTTTCAGGAGACTTGAAGTCGCAAGCGGAGGCACCTGGAGAAGTTGGGAGCCAAACTGGGCACTTTGCACCGCCAATCAGCGGTCTGGTGAGATTTGTTTGCCTTCTCCTTTCTTTGTCTTGCTGCCATAATTGATTTAGGAATTTGAGACTCGATTTGGCATGTTCTGACTCTTAGATAGCTCCCGGATTAATAATCAACTTCCATTAAGCAACTTGGACCCTAAAACCCAAAGCAAAAGATTAAGCATTCTTTCTTGTTTAGGTCATGCATCACGTATGCGACTTAGGCACGTAGATTGTCTTTTATTTTAGCTTTATTTTCAGTTGTTGAGTGCTGGCGTGAGGTACGCACCTTCTACTCTCATTCATGTATTTCGTATGAACATGCATTAGTTAGTAGGAAGTGCATTGCAACAAGTGTGAGTTGAGCGTTTGTTTGGAGAGTTGATTGTTAGATTAAGACTCCAAAACTCTACTAAGGAGGGGTTGTCCCATAAAAGATAAGGTGGGGGAATTCATCACCCTTTCCTTCGCCCCACAAACCACACTAATCAAGAGCCTAATTTTTAAAATCAAGTAGACATTGGCCCTAAGGATCTCAGACGCATTAGGAGAGTGATCCGGTCACGACCGTCATGACCTGATCGGCGTTGCCCACTTTGTCGATAGTAGGAGAGACGAGATCTCCGGATCTTGGCTCACTTGCTGGGCTTTGTGGTCCTCGTCGTAGGGAGGTGAGGCGTGTTGAGGTCGTGTGACCTCGCAGTTAGGCGTCGTCTAGCTGTAAGGACCTATAGCAACCTTAGGATTGTTTGAGCCTTGTTTGCTTGTGTGCTTCTACTTGTACCCATCCGCCGTAGCATAAGGACTTCTTCCTTTCTCTCCTGAGTCATTCTTTCTCTCCTGTGTTCCCCCGTCTTCTCCACTATGCACATTCTTTGTTAAAAAAAGTTTTGGTTTGTGTGTGTGCACCTGTGTGCATGCTTTCGTGGGCACGAGACGAGAGTTGCCGTTTGACGAGGCAGGTTGTGAACCCTGCTTCGGTAGTCGATTTTTAGATGCCTCCCTCCTCTCGTGTTGCAGATAGTCCGGGTTCAATGGCTGCTCATTTCCGTGAGGAGGAGCAGTTGCTGGACCCACCTGTTCCACCTGTGCTTCCTGTTGTAACTCCCATACCTCTACGTCATCGATGCTACCCGAGCCGTACTGCTCTACCCTCATGCATCGTATTGCCAGAGGCAAATGAGAACCATTTTGAGGTTAAGCCTCAGTTTATTTCCATGATCCCTCACTTCACTGGGAAAGGTGACCCCTATATCTTTCTCAGGGAATTTGAGGAGGTTTGTGCTATGTTCAAGCTACAACAACTTAGCACAGACTCCATCCATCTTAGGCTTGTCCCCTTTGCGTTGAAGGATGATGCCAAGAAGTAGTTGTACAGCAACCAGGCGAATGCCTTTAGGACTTGGGATGAGTTTCAATCTGTATTCCTCAAGAAGTACTTTCCAAATCATCGGACTCAAAAATTGAGGAACGAAATCAATTCGTTCTATCAACTTGAGACCAAAACATTTCATGCATATCTAGAGAGGTTCAAGGAGCTACTATCCTCATGCCCTCACCATGACATTGAGTTGTGGTGTCTTTGTCAGATTGTTTACGAGGGTCTTCACATACCGTCCCGGACACTCCTTGAGTCCATGTGTCAAGGAGAGTTCTTGGGAAAGGATGAAAGAGAGGCATGGGCTTTCCTAGAAGACCTCGCTGAGAAAACCATGCAATGGGAGAGTGTAAGGGAACCACCTGCATTATCCAGCATAGGAACGAGGATCGCGAATGCAAACTCGACTAGATCGGGTGCCAAATTTGTTGTCGATACCGCTACGGCCACCGAGGCCCGCATGGTGGCCTTAATGCGTCGTATGGATTCAATTGAGCTCCAAAACCAACAAGGTGCACCTCACATGTCCACATCTGGTCAAGTTCTCTGTCATTTATGTGGTAGGATAGGTCATGTAGAAAGCGAGTGTGCGTCCATTCCTCCTGAGATGGAACATGTCAACGCCATCTATGACAGAGCTAGGAATGACCCATACTCATCATCTTATAATCTTGGATGGAGAAACCACCCCAATTTTTCATGGAACCAAAATAATACCCCGGTTGGTCCTTCAAACTCCTCTCGACCTCCTAACCAACCACACCAACCTCCCATGCATTCACAATCTTATCAGTAACCCCAAGTTCCAAGCACCAACCCACCAGGTTTCCCAAATTCTAACAACTTTGAAACCTGGTTTAATTCGCTTGAGAACATGACTCGTGGACTTGAGAACTCTGTGAAAAATTTTATGTCAACCACAAGTCAAGTTCTCACTTCAAATCAGCAGACCATCAAATCTCTAGAGCTTCAGATGAGCCAATTGGCTCAGTCTGTACATGAAAGAGAGAGAGGGACTTTGCCTAGCCAACCTGAGGCTAACCCTCGCATGTACCGCAACAACACATGCAAAATGAGAATGTGGTATCTTGGGGGGGGCAAGTGAACCATGTGGAGGAACCTGTTCACCATGTCAATTCCATTGTAACCTTCAGGAATGGAAAGCAGGTTGACAATCACATTTCCTTGCCACCACCACCATCTTTGTAGTCCCTCAGTGGGAATGGTGATGAAGAAGAGGCTGAGGGTAATACACAAACGCCTCCTTCTCAGGCACCGCATAAAACCTACCTTCCAAAAGCTCCATATCCAAGTATGTTACCAAAAAGCAGAGTGACACAATGGATAAGATATTAGAGGTGTTTAAGCAAGTGAATGTTAACATCCCCTTGTTGGATGTCTCCAACAAATACCTCAATATGCCAAAGTGTTGAAGGATCTCTGCACAACCAAGAGGAAGACCAATGTTCCTAAGAAAGCAATCTTGGCTGCAAATGTAAGCTCGCTTTTGTCCAATCCCGCCTACACAAAATATAAGGACCATGGGTGTCCTACTATTCAGTGTACGATAGGGGGACACTAGCATGAGTAATGTATTGCTTGATTTAGGATTGACGGTCAACCTCCTCCCATTTTTTGTTTATCAACAGTTGAATTTGGGAGAATTGACACCAACTAAGATCACCCTCCAATTGGCGGATAGATCCATTCGTATTCCAATGGGGATTATCGAGGACGTGTTTATCAAAGTTTGAGATTTTATATTTCCAGTTGATTTTGTTGTCCTCGATACCAATCCTGTTGCGAACACCCACTCTCAAATACCTTTGATTTTGGGTAGACCATTTCTGGCAACTTCCAACGCCTTAATTAATTGTAGAAATTGTCTCATGAAGCTCTCATTCGGTAACATGAGTGCTGAGTTTCATGTGTTCAACTCTGGTAGGCAACAGGAGCCCATGGACCAACCTTTAAATCTCAATCTCATCCGCCAATTAGAGAAAGCACCACAAAATCAACGAACACCCCTAACACCAATGCAACCCATTGAGAATGTTTGTGGGCACAGTGAAAACTCATTGCATGTCTTTGCAATGCAACAGAGTGAGCTGGCATCAAACATGAATGTCCAAAAGGAGTGTTCGTTGCATGATTCAGTTGAGATTCCTAGTGAGAGTGAGAGACCTCATCATATGCTTATACCAGAAGGTGTCTTTATCTCATGTCCCTTGGCCATTGAGCCATTTGAGCTTCATCTTGACTCCAACAAGGACCCACCTACGACCGAGCTTCTGCTTGATGATATAAATGATGGTGGGAGGTCCTTGCTGGATGACTTGGGGGGAAGCCTCATTCTTAGTGATGCAGGTCTGCTGCATCCATCGAAAGAGATTGAGGAACTCATTCCGATGCACCCACCTATTGGTTGGAGGGTTTTGTTCGATGAGCAACTAAACCCTAGTGACGCAACACAACTCCACTCATTCATGTTGCCTACACCCAACCAATATCATGAGGGGTTCGAGCCTTTCAGCTTTGACCTTTCACCCCTCATGACACCTCAGAGTACCAGTGAAGTTTGCCCATCTTGGCAAGTCTCTGGTCCTCATGACTTGATGTTCTCATTTGATGTTCCTTGACCAAATAATTATGAGAATATCGTTGTTGTTGTACATATCATGTTAAAAAAAATGTAATAAAAGACTCCATGAGCGAGCATTGGTTGTTGTGGCCCCAACCCTTGTGTACTTGGGCCCCATTTCTTCACGTATTTGTCTCCCCTCTTCAGTATCTCCCAGGTTTTGAGGGAATTCGGGTTTGTGTCCATCACTATAACCCTGAACTTCCGGTTGCGCTTAATGTTGGTGAGATCTTCCCTTTTTCATGCATAAATCCATGTAGTATGTTGCTCACATTCATTGAGGACAATGCATGAAGTAGGTGTGGGGGTGTTTTACGTGTGTACATAGTTGAGTATTTTTCCTTTGATTTTGTTTTCTTTTGTGTGTATTGATAGGGTCATGTTAGTGTGCTGCATTTAATATCGATATATCTACTTGTCAGGATCCTTGGGTGACTTGTCTTCTTTTGCTTGATTAGTGCTTTAAAATTTTCACATTTCTTTCAAAATCTTCATGTGTTTGCGAAAAAAAATGTTTTTTAGGGTTTTGTGTGTGTTTAGCATGTGCAAAACCGTTGAGAGGCAAAGTAAAAAGAAAGCTCACAAAATTATCTTGAACTTGATGCATTAGGATATCTAGTTTACTGGCTTTAGGTCTTATCGAGTCGTTAGGATGCACCCCAGTTTTCCCTCGGGGGGCGTGTAATCATAGGGTTTCAGCACTCAAACATTTAAAGAAGTCCACCTTGAACCTAGTGAGTCAAATAATTCGTGTCTGTTAGTATAAGGAAGTTTGTCGTAGTCAAGGGCCCTTAATCTCTTTTTGTGAAACTTAAGTGTAGGGGTTTTGCTTCTCATGTAGATAAATAAATAAGTGGTGTTCTCTCTTCTCGCACGACTCCTATCACTCGGGAAAGAAGGTTTGAGGGGACTTTGTGCCTGGTGCTTTCGCGTCATCTGACTTGGGATGCACCGACCGAACTCCCGTTACACTGGTGGTAGGGATCGCCCTATGTGGAGATTTGGGGGAAGGTGTACGTGATAGTGTAAGGCCTCATAGGCGATGATGCACGAAACCTGACCCTGGGAGAATCAAACACCAACCAATAAACTGCTCCAAAGAAAAAGAAAAAAAAGAGTCAAATAAGAACCAAACTGGACTTTATGTAGGATTTCGTGTCCCTATGTATGTATATATTTTAAAATTTTAATATAACATACAAGATCGATTTTCATATTTTCAGCAATTTTATGTACATCTATTTGTGTTTTATTCTAATAACATGCAACCTACATTTATTAAAATTATCCACAAAGATAGAATCATACCTAAAGGTTCTCTAAAACCTATTTTATGATACGTAGTCGCGTCGCCCGCTGAATCGTCCACGGAATTGCCTCCGAGTGTTCACCAAACTCTAAACAAAGTTAGAGAGAAAGGAGCTAGCCAATCAATCTCTAACAAGGTTTAGAATCAAGCTAATTACCCCTCTTTAAGCTCCTGAGAATCTTATCTCCAAAACTTAAATTTACTAAGAGATTTTCGTGGTGATTAGGGAGAGATTAATGAGAGAAAGAATTTTGCATTAGTCTTAAAACAAGTAGGAATAGGTGCCCTTTTATAGGCTCCTGAAACATCCTTATCAATAGCTATTATTTAGCCATGATCCCTTGTTTTTCTCTTCTAAAATTAATCTCTAAATTCCATTTAATCACCCACAAAAAACGTTTTAATTAAATCTGGAATTATTTCACCCATGATTTAATTAATCTCTTAATAATTCAGGCAGAATCGTTCTTGTTTGGTAGACCGAGAATTATTCGGTCAACCGAACCATTCGGTTATAACACGTGTTCGGTGCACCGTGAGCAAGACGGTCGATCGAATCCGTATGAGAAAAATTCCCTGGAAGAATTCGGACGAACCACGTCTTTTATTCGGTCTACCGTTGACCCACCAAAATCGCTCCTAGGACATAGTCATCGGATGACCGGGTCACCTTCGGTCTACCGAAAATACTACTTCTCGGTTGACCGTGCACACTCGGTTAACCGAACCCGATTGTCCAGGCACTCCAGACAATTTCGGTCAACTAATTACGCTTACCCATTCCCTATTCGGTTAACCGATCCAAAGATACCCTGGTCGACCGAACCATGAACGGTTCACCGTGTTTGACCCCGATTTTCCCTTGTCAACTTTTGGATTTATTTCCAACAAAATTTGATCTTTCGGGGTTTTTAGCAATTCACATCCTATATATATTATCATATGTAATATTAAATTATTACACCCCATAATATATACCTCATATGAATTTATTATGATTCTAATTATGTCAATTCTCATGACATATTGATTTTAATTAATTCACCACATGTGTCCTATTTTCACATGAAATACGACACATCATATGAACTTAAAATCAACCTCTTGTTTCCCAGTTTTGTGGTGTGACCTATAGGAGGATCTAAGTCAAATTGACAGTGATATTAAACACTGAATATCTTAAACTATAATCGGTATCTAGCTACACATTATAGTTACCCAATTAGCATAGATGTCTTTGTTCCACCTGAACCAAAACACGATCCATTTAGTGATGTAAGTGCACCACTTGTGTCCGTCCCTTGCCTCGTGATATTAAGAATATATACAAAGTAGAAATGTGTCATCTTTGTATTATATTCATTTCTTGATCTCTTTAAGCTAATTATAACTATGTGACTTAACGCAAGTCACATTGTGCACATTATAATTTTGCTTTATCAAGGGGCCCACTAATATCATCACTCAATTAAGAGGGGCAATGATAACCGTTTGACTAGCTATCTTTTCCAGCACAAGTCATGTTCAACCAACTATTGCCGTTATCACTACACTCATTGGTAGCTTTTGACAATGATCAAATTAAACACTTCTTGAGTGAAAAGATATAAGTCTCATATCTTAGGATCCAAGACACAGAAAAACATTAATGACACGAAACACAATTCCATAATTTTTTACTTGTTAGGTCTATTCAATATATAAAAGTAATCTTTTCCTCTTTTATATACTCGTGTCGTCAATTATTTTTAGAGCTACAACAATCGATGACCAACACGACAACCTTATCTAGGTAATTAATGTTCCATGTTAATTACCATGATTGTGAATAACTTTTGATTTATGTAGCTCTACGGTTAAGGACCAAGCGCCTCTTCCTTAACACTTCAAAAAGACGAATACTATAATCAAGGAAGAAAATGATTGTACATTCAATCTCCCACTTGTTATCAGAGTTTTCTCTCACATACATTCTCAATGTATAAAACATTAATAACTACGGTAACCCTCTCTAATCACACATCAAGCCAATCCACATGGTTCCTCAGACCCATGGACTCGAAATGCATTTCGCCCTTGGCTTGGGATAGGGGTTTGGTGAATGGATCAGCTGTGTTGTTGTTTGTGTCCACCCGTAGTAAATTTATTTTGTCTCCGTCGGTGGTTGAGTCGGCCGTAGTGATTTACTCCAACTACGCTAACTCATGCCTCCACCTTCGAGAATAATGACATCATTATTGTGACCTCCTATCGTCGGGATCACTCATGAAACTTGCATCCGAATAGCCCTCGGCTATTAATTCCCTTTGTTCTCCATAAACAAGAAACTTATCTTTGGTCCGGTTAACGTACCTCAGAATATTCTTGACCGCAGTCCAATGCTCAGGACATGCGTTGGATTGGTGACGACTTGTCACGCTTAGAGCATACGAGACATCGGGTATTGTGCAAGTCATCGCGTACATGATCGATCATATTGTCGAAGCATAAGGGATATCTTTCATGTACTCCAAGTCTTTACGTGATTCAGCACGTTGAGACTTCTTGAGTTGCACACTCATACTCGTTGGCACACTGCCCTTTTTGGAGTTGTTCATGCTGAACTTTTCCAAGATCTTGTCAATGTATGTACGTTGACTCAGGCCAATGATTCTACGGGATCTATCTCTATATATCTTGATTCCCAAGATGTATTGAGCCTCACCCATATCTTTCATCGAAAATGCAGATTTCAATGAACTTCTCGTTTGCTCAAGCAAAGGTATATGATTTCCCATGAGGAGTATGTCATCAACATATAAGATCAAGAACACTATGTGGCTCCCACTAACCTTCTTGTATATACAAGGTTCTTCCTTACTTTGGACGAAGTGAATCTTTTTGACTTCTTCGTGAAAGCGTTTGTTCCAACTCCTTGATGCTTGCTTTAATCCATAAATGGATCTTTGAAGCTTGCATACTTTCTCGCTATTCTTTGGATCTTCAAAACCTTGAGGTTGTACCATGTACACATCCTCCTCTAAGTCCCCATTAAGGAACGTTGTTTTGACATCCATTTGCCATATCTCATAATCATGAAATGCGGCAATAGCGAGCATAATACGAATAGACTTGAACATGGCAACCGGTGAAAAAGTTTCATCATAGTCAATTCCTTGAACTTGAGTGAAACCTTTTTCTACAAGCCTCTCTTTGTAGGTTGTCAAGTTCTCATCCATGTCCATCTTCCTCTTGAAAACCCATTTATTTTGAATGGCCTTTTTCCCTTGAGGAATGTCAACCAACTTCCACACTTGATTATCATACCTGGATTCCATTTCGGATTCCATGGCCTTGAACCATAGTTTGGAGTCCTTTCTTTTCATTGCATCTTGAAAGGTCGAGGGATCATCGGTATTCATTGATCTCGTTTTATATTAACCGCAAGTGCACGACCGCGTTGAAGCGGTGGCAAATACGGGTCGTCCACTGGGAGGTGTGTCGACGTTTGGTTTGTGCGAAGGCGAGTGGTAAAAAAATGGAGAGAAAGGTTGGTTACACTAAACTACACTAAGGTGCAAATGGAAATGGAAGAGAAGTAAGAAAACTAAACCCCAAAGGGGGTAAAGAAATAATGTGAACATAAAGAAGTGTGTGTGTGTGTGTTCATTAAGCTCCTCACAACATGTAGTGCATGAAATCATAAAACTACATCCAACTTTGCCTCCACGTGAATTAAGATAAGACTACATCATTAAAACATACAAGACAATAATTGGAATGAAGCTAAATGAACTCATGTATAAAGACTAGACCCTACTATGCCTCCACATGAATTAAGATAAGACAGCATCATTAAAACATACAAGACATTAACTAAGGTAAAGGCAACAAGAGTACATACACTACAAATTGTGTTTCCAATATTAATTCCATCCATATCCTAACCTTATCATTCCCCATAAAATAGGTCCACTAATCAAAGCATATGCTAAGCTTCATTCAAGAGCATTAGCATATCAAAGATAAGAGTGGAGACCCATTAGATGGTTATGGAAATCATATAAAGCTCAAGGATTAAGATAACACACACTTAATACACTACATGATTATATCACATATTTCTCCACCGCCAAATGGGGATGGAACTACTCACACATATTTAAACTAACTACTCTAACAAAATGAAGCATTATACTGAAATAAAACTACACTAATCAAGCAAGAAATATTAAAGAAGCATAAAACAAAACAATCACCAAAGCAAACACATTAAAGGAAATTAACTAAGCAAGAATTAACAAGCTAATGAAAACATCTATTATTAACTCATTCAAATTACAAGCAACCCTTCCTCCACCAGAGTTTTGCTTCAAGGCTTCACTCTTAGTAGGGAAGATGACCACCAAAGAGAGAGATGGATACAATGGCAGGTGAAGAGATCTATTTATAAGCATGGAAAAAGCTAATCCGGGACAATCCACCGATGTGTGACTAAACCAATACCAAAAATAGCCTAAACAAATATTAATACAAGTCCAGGAGAAATCTTAGCGGACCTGGGATGATCCAGACCGCCAATTGGCGGTCTATAAGGCCCACATCCGTCTCGGTTTTGTGTTGGGCTTTGCTTGAAGTATTTCTTGGTCTTGGATGCATCTACTTGATTTGTTGGAGCTGCGATCCGAATCGAATTGCCAAAATACTCCCCATGATGGTGTGGAGTTTCCTGTTTTGCTCTTAGGTCATTCGGTCTTACGATCAGGTCCTTCTCCCTTGCATCTTAGTCCCCAGGACTCACAATTAAGTCTTTTTTCCTGCTTTTGGGTCCTTTCATGGCTCTTCTCTTCAAACCTCTTTATTCCTGAAAACTAAACATAAAACTCGTCACGTAGCATTGCTTAGGTGTAAGATAATGGATATAAGATACAAATATAAGCATGAAATGATGTCAATCAAATACCCCCACACCTAAGTTTTTGCTAGTCCCGAGCAAAACAAAGAAAGAGAAAAGCAAACGAGAAACACGAAATCCTAACTCACTTTCGTAGGAATCACGGTTGCACTTAGCACGTGCAACAAGCCGTTAAACCTCTTTGTTGCCAAGGAGGAGGAGTGTTGTCTCCTGAGGGTTTTCAATGGATATACCCACAAAATCCGAACAAGATGCATTATTCAATCTAGACACTCGACTCGTTGGAAATATTTTGTCGATCATTGGATGCGGTAATCCTACGGGCCGACTCTATATAGGTAATCAGTCCACACCTAGCCTAATGAACCATTCATGCAAGTTAAATAAGGATTAAGTGAAAGACATGGACAACCTCAACATCCTCAAGTGATACAAAGTGTAAGGTCCATTAAGGTTCTTATTTGCATTACCATTTTTTTCTTTTTGTTTCTTTTCTCTTTTTTTTCTTCTTCTTTTTCTTTTTATTATTTGGAGCTTCATTCTCCCAGGGTCAGGTTTCGTGCATCATTACCCATGAGGACTTACACTATCACGTACACCTTTCCCCAAATCTCCACATAGGACAATCCCTACCACCCGTGTAACGAGAGTTCGGTCGGCGCATCCCAAGTCAGATGACTCGAAAGCACCACGCACAAATTCCCCTCAGACCAACTTTCCTGAGTGATAGGAGTCGTACGAGAAGAGAGAACACCTACTCACTTATTTCTTATCTACACATGAACCAAGCCCCTACACTTAATGTCTCACAACAAGATTTAAAGGGTCATTGACTACAACAAACTTACTTAAGTTAACAAACACGAATTATTGACTCACTAGGTTTAGGGTGTACTTCTTTAAATGTTTGAGCACTGAAACCCAATGATTACTCACCCCCAAAGGAAAACTGAGGTGCATCCTAACGACTCGATAAATCCTAAAGTCACTGTACTAGATATCCTAATGCATCAAGTTCAAGACATTTTTGGGAACTTTCTTTTTACTTTGTCTCTCAACGGTTTTGCACATGCTAAACACACGCAAAACCCACAAAACATTTTATTTCGCAAACACATGAAGATTTTGAAAGAAATGTGGAAATTTTAAAGCACTAGGCACGTAAAAGAAGACAAATCATCCAAGGATCATGGCAAGCAGATATATCGATATTAAATGCAGCACACTAACATGACCCTATCAATACACACAAAAGAAACAAAAATCAAAGGAAAAGACTCAACTATGTACACACATAAAACACCCCCCCACACCTACTTCATGCATTGTCCTCAATGAAGGAGAGGAAGATACTACATGGATGTATGCATGAAAAAGGAGAGATCTCACTAACATGAAGTACAAAGGGAAGTTCAAGGTCATGTTGAAGGACACAACCCAAATTCCCTCAAAACCTGTGAGATGCAAAGGAAGAGATACAAATACGTGAAAGAAATGGGGCCCACATACTCAAGGGTTGGAGCCCACAACAATCGATGCTCACTGAAGGAGTCTTTTATTGTACTTTTTTTTCTTTTTCTTTTTTTTCTTTTTTTATAACTAAGTACAAAAATGAGATCCCATCTTCATATATCAAGGGACATCAAATGGGAACCCGCCATCTCTCAAGCCAAAAATGCACATGCATGGGCCCGCGACATACAAATCAGAATTGCTTGACCACCGGATACCCTTATAAGTGTTGTGGTCGTTTGATGCCTCTTGAGAGTGAGCAAGATAGGAGGCAAGAATGAGAGGTGAACCTCTATCAGGTTAAAGGGTATCAGGTGGTTGATTCTTAACCCACATGGGGTCCTCAGCAGATACAGAATGAAGATCATGTGGCCCAGAGGCCATAAAAATGGTATCTTGTGGCTCAAAAGCCACATGATCGAAAGGATGTGGCTCAAGGGCCACGTGATCAAAAAGAAGGGGCTCAAGGGCCACATGATCAGAAGAATGTGGCTCAAGGGCCACGAGATCAAAAGGATGTGGCTCAAGGGCCACATGATCAGAACATAAGACACCTTCTTGTGCCAGCCCAGGTGAAACATTTTCACCACCTTCAGGATCTTCATCGAACAATTCTCTAAAGTACTTGAATGTGCCCTCAACTTCAATTTCATCCAAACCTTGGATAAGGTTGACCCCAACAGGGTCATTGAAGGCACCTGGCTTCTTGCCGATGGTGAAGATGTTGAAATCAGTGCATTGACTACCATAAGTCAAGCGCATCAGACCATTGCGACAATTGATCAATGCATTGGAAGTCGCAAGAAATGGTCACCCCAGAATGACAGGAATTTATCCAAGTGGGTTGGGCACAGGTTCAGTATCCAAGACAAAGAAGTCGACTGGATAAATGAACTCTCCCACTTTGATCAGCACATCTTCCACCACACCCCTCGGTTTCTTCATAGACCTATCAGCCAATTGAAGAGTGATTTTTGTTTGTTTGAGGTTTCCAAGACCGAGGTGGGTGTAGACAGAATATGGCAGAAGATTAACAGATGCACCAAGGTCCAATAAGGCACGATGTATGGACACATCACCAATCACACAAGAGATAGTAGGACACCCAGGGTCCTTATACTTGACTTGCATGGGTTGTGCCAACAACGAACTCACGTTAGCCGCAAGAAAAGCTTTCTTTGGAACATGAGTTTTTCTCTTCTTGGTGCATAAGTCCTTGAGAACCTTGGCATAAGGTGGCATTTGCTGAATCACCTCCAACAGAGAGATGTTCACCTTAACTTGCCTAAACATCTCAAGCATCTTGTCATGCTGATCAGAGGTTTTCTACACTAAGGTGCAAATGGAAATGGAAGCGAAGCAAGAGGTAAAAGGAGAGAAAGGAAGTATTGATTACACTAAACTACACTAAGGTGCAAATGGAAATGGAAGCGAAACAAGAAAACTAAAGCCCAAAGGGGGTAGAGAAATAATGCGAACATAAAGAAGTGTGTGTGTTCATTAAGCTCCTCACAACATGTAGTGCATGAAATCATAAAACTACATCCAACTTTGCCTCCACATGAATTAAGATAAGACTACATCATTAAAACATACAAGACAATAATTCGAATAAAGTTAAATAAACTCATGTGTAAAGACTAGATCCTACTATGCCTCCGCATGAATTAAGATAAGACTACATCATTAAAACATACAAGACATTAACTAAGGTAAAGGCAACAAGAGTACATACACTACAAATTGTGTTTCCAATATTAATTTCATCCATATCCTAACCTTATCATTCCCCATAAAATAGGTCCACTAATCAAAGCATAGGCTAACTTCATTCAAGAGCATTAGCATATCAAAGATAAGAGTGGAGACCCATTAGATGGTTATGGAAATCATATAAAGCTCAAGGGATTAAGATAACACACACTTAATACACTACATGATTATATCACATATTTCTCCACCCCCCCCCCCCCCCCCAAATGGGGATGGAACTACTCACACATTTTTAAACTAACTACTTTAACAAAATGAAGCATTATACTGAAATAAATCTACACTAATCAAGCAAGAAATATTAAAGAAGCATAAAACAAAACAAGCACCAAAGCAAACACCTTAAAGGAAATTAACTAAGCAAGAATTAACAAGCTAATGAAAACATCTATTATTAACTCACTCAAATTACAAGCAACCCTTCCTCCACCAGAGTTTTGCTTCAAGGCTTCACTCTTAGTAGGGAAGATGACCACCAAAGAGAGAGATGGATACAATGGAATGTGAAGACATCTATTTAAAAGCATGGAAAAAGCTAATCCAGGACAATCCCCCGATGTGTGACTAAACCAATACCAAAAATAGCCTAAACAAATATTAATACAAGTCCAGGAAAAATCTTAGCGGATCTGGGATGATCCAGACCTCCAATTGGTGGTCTATAAGGCCCAGATCCGTCTCGGTTTTGTGTTGGTCTTTGCTTGAACTATTTCTTGGTCTTGGATGCTGATTGACATCATTTCATGCTTATCGTTGTACCTTATATCCATTATCTTACACCTAAGCAATGCTACGTGACGAGTTTTATGTTTGATTTTCAGAAATAAAGAGGTTTGAAGAGAAGAGCCATGAAAGGACCCAAAAGCAGGAAAAAGGACTTAATTGTGAGACCTGGGGACCAAGATGCAAGGGAGAAGGACCTGAACGTAAGACAAGAGGACCTAAGAGCAAAACAGGAAACTTCACACCATCATGGGGCGTATTTTGTCAATTGGATTCGGGTCGGAGCTCCACTAAACCAAGTAGATGCATCCAAAACCAAGAAACACTTCAAGCAAAGCCCACAACAAAAACCAACGCGATCTGAAGTTTATAGACCGCCAATTGGCGGTTGGACCGCTAATTGGCGGTCCATATGGCCCCAGATCCGCTAAGCTTTCTCCTGGAATTGTATTATTATGTGTTTAGGCTATATTTGGTATTGGTTTAGTCCCACATCGGGGGATTGTCCCGGATTAGCTTTTTTCATGCTTATAAATAGAACTCTTCACCTCCCATTGTATCCATCTCTCTCTTTGGTGGCATCTTCCCTACTAAGAGTGAAGCCTTGAAGCAAAACTCTAGTGGAGGAAGGGCTGCTTGTAATCTGAGTGGGTTCATGATAGAAGTTTTTCATTAGCTTGTTAATTCTTGCTTAGTTAATTTTCTTCAATGTGTTTGCTTTGGTTCTTGTTTTGTTTTATGCTTCTTTAATGTTTCTTGCTTGATTAGTATAGTTTCATTTCAGTATTATGCTTGCTTTTGTTAATATAGTTAGTGTAATGAGTAGTGAGTAGTTTCATCCCCATTTGGAGGGTGGAGAAATATGTGTGTTATCTTAATCCCTTGAGCTTTAAATGATTTCCATAACCATCTAATGGGTCTCCACTCTTATCTTTGATATGCTAATGCTCTTGAATGAAGCTTAGCCTATGCTTTGATTAGTGGATCTATTTTATGGGGAATGATAATGTTAGGATATGAATAGGAATTAATATTGGAAACAAAAGTTGTAGTGTATGAACTCTTGTTGCCTTTACCTTGGTTAATGTCTTGTATGTTTTAACGATGTAGTCTTATCTTAATTCATGTGGAGGCATAGTAGGGTCTAGTCTTTATACTTGAGTTCATTTAGCTTCATTCCAATTATTGTCTTGTATGTTTTAATGATGTAGTGAAATCTTAATTCATGTGGAGGCAAAGTTGGATGTAGTTTTATGATTTCATGCACTACATGTTGTGAGGAGCTTAATTACACACACACACATCTTTATATTCACATCATTTCTCTACCCCCTTTGGGGTTTAGTTTTTCTTGCTTCTTTTCAATTTCCATTTGCATCTTAGTGTAGTTTAGTGTAATCAATACTTCCTTTCTCTCCTTTTACCTCTCGCCTTCGAACAAACCAAGTGTCGACACACCTCCCAGTGGACGACCCGTATTTGCCACCACTCCAACGCGGCAGTGCACTTGCGGTTAAATATAAAACGATCAATCAAGTTTTTGGCGCCGTTGCCGGGGAGGTGCTCTGTCCAGACCTTGGTTTGGACGATTCGAGGGGTTTTTGATTTTTTGTTTCCAGTTTTCTTAGTTTCAGGGAGCCATCGGATCAAGGGAGGCTACTGGAAAAGTTTGAGGACCAGAAGCTCCAAAAGGACCGCCAATCAGCGGTTGGAGACCGCCAATTGGCGGCCTGGTGAGGGTTTCCTGCTTCAAAATTTGTTCTGGTAGTTAGTGCTGTAATTTTTGTTATCTGGGAGCCATATTTTGCATGTTGTGACTTCTCTTTTGCTCCCAGATCATTAATCACTCCCCCATTAATCAACTTGGACAATAAAACTCAAAGCAAAAGATTAGACTCCTTGCCATCTAGGTCATGCATCATGTGTAGACCTTGCATGCATTTGTCTTTTCTTTTCTTTACATTTTGTTGTTGATTGCTGGCGTGAGGTACGTGCACCCAAATCTCTCATTCATGCATGTTTCGATCATGCATTAGTTAGTAAGGTGCATCGGGACAAGTGTGAGAGAGCGTTTGATTGGAGCGATTGATTGCTAGATCTAGGATTAAATCGCTACTAAGAAGGGGTTGTCCCATAAAAGATAAGGTGGGGGATTTCATCACCCTTTCCTTGGCCCCAAAAATCACTCTTAATAAAGCCTTAACTAAAAGCAAGTAGACATTGGCCCTAGGATTGCGGGCGCACTAGGAGAGTAATCTAGTTGAGACCGTCATGACCTGATCGGCGTTGCCTACCTTGTCGATAGTAGGAGGTACTGGATCTCCGGATCTGGTATCACTTGCTGGGCATTGTGGTCCTCGTTGTAGAGAGGTGAGATGTGTCGAGGCTAGTGACCTCGAGGTTAGGCGTCGTCTAGCCTAAGGACCCATTGCCTTGCATTGTTTGAGTCGTGCTTCCTAGTTAGGCTTCTTCCTGATCCCTCTACCCACGCTAGCTCTAAGGATTCTTCCCTCCTCACCTGAGTCCTCTCCTCATCTATTCTCTACGTATAGTCTCCTCCTCTAGTACACCTTCTGTTGAGTGTTTGTTAGAGTCGAGTCGAGCATTTTATGCGAGGTTGGGCTCGTTTTGGTGAGAGCGCTCGACTTGAGAGAGTGCATTCTTCTGAGATGGACAGTCTTGGTGATCGACCATCTCCGCCTCGTGCTCCTTTGGAGCAAGAGGCCGAGTCGTCTCGTGGTGGCGAGGGAGACCGGGTTCCATACATGGAGTACCTCGGTCCGCTCCCACCACCACGTAGACCTCCTTCTCCTCCTCCTCTGTCTCGAGAGGAAGGGAGATTCGGTCAGGATCGAGTTGTTGGTGCACCACCACCTTTAGCTCGACATGATGGACCGATGACTTTGTGGGAGCGGACCCATCCTGTTCGGGCCGCGCAACCTTCTTGCATAGTTGTTCCCCCAGCTCGCGGGAACAACTATGAGCTGAAACCTCAATTTGTGGGCATGCTTCCAACCTTTACTGCCAATAAGGAGGATCCGTATATCTTTATACGCGAATTCAAGGAAGTATGCTCCATGTTCAAGCTTCAACAGCTTGATGAGGATTCAGTCCGGCTGAGGATGATTTCTTTCGCATTGAAGGATAATGCGAAGAAATGGATGTATAGCCTCCCGGCGAGCTCGATTCGGTCTTGGGATGACTTTGTGACCGTCTTTCTGAAGAGATTTTTCCCTCAAAGGAAAACTCAACAGATACGGCACCAGATACATCAAATGTATCAGACCGAGACCGAATCTTTTCATGGTTTCTTTGAGAGGTTCAAGGACCTTCTCCAGTAATGCCCTCATCATGGACTTGAGCTATGGCAGCTGTGCCAGATTGTTTATGAGGGCATCAACTACAACACCCGCACATTGTTGGAGTCGATGTGTCAGGGTGACTTCCAAATGAAACCCATCGAGGAGGCATGGGACACTTTTGAGTCTATGGCTGAGTGTACCTTCGAGTGGGACACCATGAGAGAGCCACCAGCCGCCAGGTCTTCTGGTCGAGCTGGATCATATCATGTTGAGTCGACTATCGCGTCTGAGGCGAAAATGGTTGCTCTCATGCGTAGGATAGAGAGTTTGGAGATGGACCGAGCTCCTGTAGCTCAGGTCGCTACTCCCGGGTGTACTAGGTGTGGACTGTCAGGACATGATGACTTGGAGTGCGCTTACGCTCCAAGGGATACTGAGCATGCAAATGCGATGTATCAACAAAGGCCCCGAAACGACCCGTACAGTCATTCCTATAACCCGGGATGGCGTAACCATCCTAACTTCTCTTGGGGGTCTAGTGGAGGCCACGGTCAGAGCTCGCACGCTCAACCTCCACCTTATCAACCGCCACGCCCATCGGCGACCTACCAACCCCCACATCAAAGGTCTCATCACCATAATTACCACCCTGGTCAGGCCTCTTCGTCGGGTTATTCTAACCAGACTCCACCACCCCAGCGGGTTGACCCTAAGGACTCTACCCTTGAACAAACCCTTCAAACGTTCATGCAGAGCACTCAATCCATGTTTACGGCCAGCTATAATTCGGTCAAAGCATTGGAAATGCAACTTAGCCAGTTGGCTCATCAGCTCCATGAACGTGAGAAGGGTCAATTACTGAGTCAACCCGAGGTGAATCCTCGGGGCACCCATTCTCAAGGAAGGACACCTTTACCTCATGCTACCTCTGAACCGACCCATCATATTAATGTGATTCATACTTTGAGGTCTGGTAAGGAGGTGGACAACCACATTGGGGTGCCTTCCTTGTCATCACCATCTCTGAGGGAGCTGGATCCTGAGGCTCCCTCCACAAATACTTCCAGGAAGGAGCCAGATCCTGAGGTTCCTTCTACATTTCCTTCAACAAAGGGGCCGAACCCTGAGGTCCCCTTGTCTCCTCTTGTGTCGAAGGAACCAGATTCTCAGGTCCCCACTCATGTTTTTTTGGACCAGAATTCTGGGGTTCCTTCGCATCCTTATGCCCCGAAAGCACCATTCCCTGAGCGCCTTAAAAAGAAAACCTCTGATCAGCATGACAAGATGCTTGAGATGTTTAGGCAAGTTAAGGTGAACATCCCTCTGTTGGAGGTGATTCAGCAAATGCCACCTTATGCCAAGGTTCTCAAGGACTTATGCACCAAGAAGAGAAAAACTCATGTTCCAAAGAAAGCTTTTCTTGCGGCTAACGTGAGTTCGTTGTTGGCACAACCCATGCAAGTCAAGTACAAGGACCCTGGGTGTCCTACTATCTCTTGTGTGATTGGTGATGTGTCCATACATCGTGCCTTATTGGACCTTGGTGCATCTGTTAATCTTCTGCCATATTCTGTCTACACCCACCTCGGTCTTGGAAACCTCAAACAAACAAAAATCACTCTTCAATTGGCCGATAGGTCTATGAAGAAACCGAGGGGTGTGGTGGAAGATGTGCTGATCAAAGTGGGAGAGTTCATTTATCCAGTCGACTTCTTTGTCTTGGATACTGAACCTGTGCCCAACCCACTTGGACAAATTCCTGTCATTCTAGGGCGACCATTTCTTGCGACTTCCAATGCATTGATCAATTGTCGCAATGGTCTGATGCGCTTGACTTATGGTAGTCAATGCGTGGATTTCAACATCTTCACCATCGGCAAGAAGCCAGGTGCCTTCACTGACCCTGTTGGGGTTAACCTTGTCCAGGGCATGGATGAGAGTGAAGTTTAGGGCACCTTCAAGTACTTCAGAGAATTGTTCGATGATGATCCTGAAGGTGGTGAAGATGTTTCACCTGAGCTGTCACAAGAAGGTGCCTTATATTCTGATCACGTGGCCCTTGAGCCACATCCTTTTGATCACGTGGCTTTTGAGCCACCAGATACCATTTTTATGGCCTCTAGGCCACATGCTTTTCATTCTGTATCTGCTGAGGACCCCATGTGGGTTAAGAATCAACCACCTGATACCCTTCAACCTGGTAGAGGTTGACCTCTCATTCATGACTCTCGAGAGGCATCGAACGACCACAATGCTAATAAGGGTGTCAGGTGGTCAAGCAATTCTGTTTTGTATGTTGCGAGCCCATACAGGTGCATTAATGGCTCGAGAGATGGCGGGTTCCCATTTGATGTCCCTTGATATATGAAGATGGGATCCCATTGTTGTACATAGTTCAAAAAAAAAGACTCCTTCAGTGAGAATCGATTGTAGTGGGCCCCAACCCTTGAGTATTTGGGCCTCATTTCTTTCACGTATTTGTATCCCTTCTTTAGCATCTCATAGGTTTTGAGGTAAGTTGGGTTGTGTCCATCAACATAGCCATGAACTTCCTTGTGTACTTCACGTTGGTGAGATCTATTTTGTTTCATGCATACATCCATGTAGTATTTTGCTCACATTCATTAAGGACAATGCATGAAGTAGGTGTGGGGGGTGTTTTACGTGTGTACATAGTCGAGTCTTTTCCTTCGTTTTTGTTTTCTTTTGTGTGCATTGTTAGGGTCATGTTAGTGTGCTGCATTTAATATCGATATATCTGCTTTCCATCATCCTTGGGTGACTTGTCTTCTTTTGCTTGCCGAGTGCTTCAAAATTTTCACATTTCTTTCAAAATATTCATGTGTTTACGAAAGAAAATGTTTTGTGGGTTTTGCGTGTGTTTAGCAAGTGCAAAACCGTTGAGAGACAAAGTAAAAAGAAAGCTCCCAAAATTGTCTTGAACTTGATGCATTAGGATATCTAGTACTGTGTCTTTAGGATTTATGGAGTTGTTAGGATGCACCCCAGTTTTCCTTCGGGGGTGAGTAATCATAGGGTTTCAGTGCTCAAACATTTAAAGAAGTACACCCTGAACCTAGTGAGTCAATAATTCGTGTCTGTTAACTTAAGGAAGTTTGTTGTAGTCAAGGACCCTCTAAATCTTGTTGTGAGACATAAGTGTAGGGGTTTTGGTTCATGTGTAGATAAGAAATAAGTGAGTAGGTGTTCTCTCTTCTCGCACGGCTCCTATCACTCGGGAAAGTAGGTCTGAATGGACTTTGTGCCTGATGCTTTCGAGTCATCTGACTTGGGATGCGCCGACCAAACTCTCATTACACGGGTGGTAGGGATTGCCCTATGTGGAGATTTGGGGAAAGGTGTACGTGATAGTATAAGTCCTCATGGGCAATGATGCACGAAACCTGACCCTGGGAGAATGAAGCTCCAACTAATAAATAGAAAAAGAAAAAAAATGATGAGAAAAGAAAAAAAAAGAAAAACAAATTGGTAATGCAAATAAGAACCTTAATGGACCTTACACTTTGTAGCACTTGAGGACGTTGAGGTTGTCCATGTCTTTCACTTAATTCCTTATTTAACTTGCACGAATGGTTTATTAGGCTAGGTATGGACTAATTACCTATATAGAGTCGGCCCGTAGGATTACCGCGTCCATTGATCGACAAAATATTTCCAACGAGTCGAGGTCTAGATTTAATAATGCATCTTGTTCGGATTTTGTGGGTATATCCGCTGAAAACCCTCATGAGACAACACTCCTCCTCCTTGACAACAAGGAGGTTTAACGGCTTGTTGCACGTGCTAAGTGCAGCCTTGATTCCTACGAAAGTGAGTTAGGATTTCTTGTATTTCGTTTGCTTTTCTCTTTCTTTGTTTTGCTCGGGACTAGCAAAAACTTAGGTGTGGGGGTATTTGATTGACATCATTTCATGCTTATATTTGTATCTTATATCCATTATCTTACACCTAAGCAATGCTACGTGACGAGTTTTATGTTTGATTTTCAGAAATAAAGAGGTTTGAAGAGAAGAGCCATGAAAGGACCCAAAAGTAGGAAAAAGGACTTAATTGTGAGACCTGGGGACCAAGATGCAAGGGGAAGGACCTGAACGTAAGACAAGAGGACCTAAGAGCAAAACAGGAAACTCCACACCATCATGGGGAGTATTTTGTCAATTCGATTCGGGTCGGAGCTCCACTAAACCAAGTAGATGCATCCAAGACCAAGAAACACTCCAAGCAAAGCCCACAACGAAAATCCACGCGATCTGAAGTTTATAGACCGCCAATTGGCGGTCTTGGACCGCTAATTTGCGGTCCATATGGCCCCAGATCCGCTAAGCTTTCTGCTGGACTTGTATTATTATGTGTTTAGACTATTTTTGGTATTGGTTTAGTCCCACATTGGGGGATTGTCCCGGATTAGCTTTTTTCCATGCTTATAAATAGAATTCTTCACCTCCCATTGTATCCATCTCTCTCTTTGGTGGCATCTTCCCTACTAAGAGTGAAGCCTTGAAGCAAAACTCTAGTGGAGGAAGGGTTGCTTGTAATCTGAGTGAGTTCATAATAGAAGTTTTTCATTAGCTTGTTAATTCTTGCTTAGTTAATTTTCTTCAATGTGTTTGCTTTGGTGCTTGTTTTGTTTTATGCTTTTTTAATGTTTCTTGCTTGATTAGTATAGTTTCATTTCAGTATTATGCTTGCTTTTGTTAATATAGTTAGTGTAATGAGTAGTGAGTAGTTCCATCCCCATTTGGGGGGTGGAGAAATATGTGATATAATCATGTAGTGTATTAAGTGTGTGTTATCTTAATCCCTTGAGCTTTAAATGATTTCCATAACCATCTAATGGGTCTCCACTCTTATCTTTGATATGCTAATGCTCTTGAATGAAGCTTAGCCTATGCTTTGATTAGTGGATCTATTTTATGGGGAATGATAATGTTAGGATATGGATAGGAATTAATATTGGAAACAAAAGTTGTAGTGTATGAACTCTTGTTGCCTTTACCTTGGTTAATGTCTTGTATGTTTTAACGATGTAGTCTTATCTTAATTCATGTGGAGGCATAGTAGGGTCTAGTCTTTATACTTGAGTTCATTTAGCTTCATTCCAATTATTGTCTTGTATGTTTTAATGATGTAGTGAAATCTTAATTCATGTGGAGGCAAAGTTGGATGTAGTTTTATGATTTCATGCACTACATGTTGTGAGGAGCTTAATTACACACACACACATCTTTATATTCACATCATTTCTCTACCCCCTTTAGGGTTTAGTTTTTCTTGCTTCTTTTCCATTTCCATTTGCATCTTAGTGTAGTTTAGTGTAATCAATACATCCTTTCTCTCCTTTTACCTCTCGCCTTCGAACAAACCAAGTGTCGACACACCTCCCAGTGGACGACCCGTATTTGCCACCGCTCCAACGCGGTCGTGCACTTGCGGTTAAATATAAAATGATCAATCAGATGCATCTACTTGGTTTGTTGGAGCTCCGACCCGAATCGAATTGCCAAAATACTCCCCATGATGGTGTGGAGTTTCCTGTTTTGCTCTTAGGTCATTCGGTCTTACGATCAGGTCCTTCTCCCTTGCATCTTAGTCCCCAGGTCTCACAATTAAGTCATTTTTCCTGCTTTTGGGTCCTTTCATGGCTCTTCTCTTCAAACCTCTTTATTCCTGAAAACTAAACATAAAACTCGTCACGTAGCATTACTTAGGTGTAAGATAATGGATATAAGATACAAATATAAGCATGAAATGATGTCAATCAGGTATCTAGTACCATGATTTCATGAAGTCCCAAATACATATCGGGTTTCTTCCTTTCCCTCGTTAACCTTCTTATTTCTTTTGGTTCTACGTGTACTTCTCGAACTTCTTCCACAATTTCTTGTGGAATTGGTTCGTGTTCGATTCTCAAATGTACACTAGGTGGGGAGGATTGAGTTTCTCTCACAATTTCTTGCGAATGTCTCTCACTCACCTTACGCTCCCACTAACCAAAGGAATCTCGGTTGGGCTTCCTGATCTTGAATATCATCATTCATATCATAATCTTGTAGAGTATCTTGAGTCTCCTCAAGCACAACTCTACTCCCACTACTTTTTATTCTTTCCAGAAATTCTTTTTCTAGAAATACGGCATCCCTCTCTGCAATCACGCGATTGGAGGTTATATGCCAAAATTAGTATCCTCTTGTCTCACGAGGATAACCTATAAAGAAGCACTTATCCGCTTTTGGTTGAAGTTTCGTCGACATCAATCTCTTGACGTAGGCCTCACAACCCCAAATCTTGAGAAAATTGAGCTTAGTTGTTCTACCACTCCATAGGTCATAAGGCGTTTTCTCTACAGATTTGGATGGAACATTATTTAGTGTGTAAGCCACAGCTTCTAGTGCATAACTCCAAAAGTAAAGCGGCAATTCAGCTTGACTCATCATTGATCGAACCATGTTGAGTAATGTCCTATTCCTCCTTTCGGATACCCCATTCCACTTAGGTGTATCGGGTGGGGTGAGCTGTGGTACAATACCACACTCCTATAGTCACAGTGAACGTAATGAAGTACCTAGAACCGTCTCTTGCACTAGTACTCATCGGACCACATACATCGGAATGTATCAAATCCAACAAGTCATTCGCTCTTGGTCCTTTCTTCTTGAAAGGCCTCTTGGTCATTTTGCCCATTAGGCAAGGTTCACACGTCTCCAATGATTTAAAATCAAGTTGACCAAAAAGGATAGCTTCTTGCAATTTCTTGATGCGTTTTTCATTTATGTGACCAAGACGATAGTGCCACAAGAGTGTATCATTCACGTGAGTAGTTTTAAGTCTTTTGTTATTGATGTTTAAGATTTGTTTATTATTCAATTCAAGCAAATAGAGACGATTCCTTACGAATGCATTTGCATAGAAAATACCATACTTCGATATAGACAAGCAAGAATTTGAAATATTTACATTAAAATTATCCATATCCAAACATGATACAGAAATAATGTTCTTGCTAATCGAAGGCACATAATAAACATTCTTTAAACATAAATTTAAACCACTAGATAATTGAAGCTTCACAGAACCTTGTGCAATCGCAGCAACGCTTGCATCATTTCCGACCTTCAAAATCATCTCGTTCTTTACGAGTTCCTTCCTATCCTTTAGTAGTTGCACATTAGAGATTATGTGAGCACAAGATCCGGTATCAATTACTCAATCATGGACAGAGGTGGCTAAATTTATCTCAATAACAAATATACCTTTGGCCTTTTTGGGGCGCTTACGTTCAATCATTCGATTGTCAAGGTCTTCCTTGTACTTGGGGCAATTTGGCCAGATGTGTTCCTTTTCACCGCAGTGAAAGCACTCTGTATTGGGAGTCGGAGATTTCAAAGATTTCCCCCTTGCGGCACTCGCACGAGGACCTCCTACTCCCTTGCTCTTGATTGACGTATTTTTGGTGAATTTGCCTTTACCTTTGGTGATCTTCTTGCTCCTCTCATGGACGGCAAGGACGTGCTTGTCCCAACCCTTGCCCATGTCAACTTCAGCCACTTTGAGATCGTTGTGAAGTCCCTCAAGACTCACCCATTTCTCACGCACATGATAGTGCATAATGAAGTCCTTGTAGGATGGGGCTAGAGAGCCAAGAATCAAATCTTCCGCAATGTCATCGGGCATCGGGGAAGAGAGCTTCGACAACTTCTCAAGATATCCTTGCATCGTGAGAAAATGCATGGATACCGATGTTCCCTCCGCCATGTGGCACCTTGTGAGTGCGATGGTGGTCTTATTGCTCTTTTCTAGCACTATCCACGAACATCTTTGTTAAAGCTTCCATGGTCTTCTTGGGTTTTGAATCCAAGTATTTCGGCTGAATAGAGTCACCCATGGAAGCTAACATTAGACCGTGAATCTGGTTCTCTTGGTCTTCCTACTTGGCTTTTGCCTCTCTCTCGCTATCGGTTGCCCTCTCATTTAATTTTGGGATTTCACCATCCAAAATATGAGACAGTTTCTCAAACTTTAACACGATATTGAGCTTGAGTTGCCAGCTTATAAAGTTTGAGCCATCATTTGCCAAAGGATGTTTTTCAATCATAGATCGCACAATAGATTGAATATTCGACATTTCAACAAAATAAATTATATGGGATTTAATGTCAATTTTATGTTTTTAAAACAATAATAACGCAAATAAAAATTTGTCCATAAATGCAGCAATCCAAGATCCTATCAATTATAATATAAACTAGCTAATGCTATCGGATATATTATAAAATCAAGGTAAGAAAACATTTTTCTAATCATAACCATTTCAAAATATCGCAACATTTGCATTTTCAAACTCTTATGACTCTTGTCGTTTTAATTAGGAGGGAATATGACCAATCATCGTAAGAAAAAAACTATCTCCCAAAACCGAGCTAGGGCTCCGGGTCTTGTAAGAAAACTTATTTCATTTGATACGAGATACGTTTATCCATTGTATTCACAAACAAATATACTCGGTGTCCGCTAAGGGCGAATCGCACCTCGTACATCTATTCGTGGCACAACAATAGACAACCTTATATCTCTCACTATTCCCAAAGATGGAGGAAGCTATCTCCCGCTAAGGGCAAGCAGAATATCCCTCGATCGATGGCTGCTAGTTGATGAAATAAGAAAGAAACATACTCTTAATTTTTGGTTGGACAATTTAAACATTTATATGTGATTTTAGAATTTAGGTGATCATGCATATTTATCATCTATACACATCCTAACATTCATCCATACAATCACATATATATCAAGCACACAAACATAAATAAATCCATTCACACAAACATTGCGTGAGTTTATATGTTCCCGCGTCCTTGATCCTTGATCCCTGATCCTTGATCCTTGCGCTTCTTCAGCGTCTTCCTCTTGCACCATGGATGTTGATATTGCAAAAATATAAACATGCATCTCTCAATTTTGAAAATTCTCTAGTGCAAGTCCTATGTAAAAATTCTCTCATATGCATGCATATACATAGATATAAAATTTGGCTTTTACATACATAAGCCTCTGTGATTGAATAATAATAACATACACATTCATTCATTTACACATGGCTTCGATGGAACATATAAACTCACATATCCCTGCATTAGAGAACTCGAGCAACGCATGTACATATACTATATATTACTCGGTTTAGTTTATCATGCATCTCTAAATCAAACAATTCTAAAATCATTTGAAATCCATTCAAAATGATTTTATGCATCCATAGTTCAATTCATAAAATATTTGAACCGCTGTTTATCCAATTTCTAAAATTAAACATTTAAAGAAAGATAAACATATGCCTTTTTCGTTTTGTTGATTCCTTATAAAATAATCATTTAATTAAAACGAAAAATCTATAAATCAGACATAAGTCTAAATCTTAATTTTAACATTCACATGATGTGTTTTAAAACATTTAAAACTATCAAAAGAATCAATTAGAATTAAATCAACAAAACTATCAAAAACTCGAAAAAGACATAGAACATGAATTGTTTTGATTGTAGATGGTAAACTAAAATTAATTATATAGTCTAATTGTCGAAAATATGAACTAAAAGATCTGATACCACTGTAGGATTTCGTGTCCCTATGTATGTATATATTTTAAAATTTTAATATAACATACAAGATCGATTTTCATATTTTCAGCAATTTTATGTACATCTATTTGTGTTTTATTCTAATAACATGCAACCTACATTTATTAAAATAATCCACAAAGATAGAATTATACCTAAAGGTTCTCTAAAACCTATTTGATGAGTGAGTGCACACATGCAAAGAGGTGGGTGTTGAACACATTCTTTAGGCACAAATAAAGGTAGTGTTTTCATGCATAGGAAGTGTCTAAATGTTATGGCAAAACCTATCAATCCATTCACTAACCTAGTTGATTAACATTTACATACACAAGCTGGTTGTTGAACGTTTTAATTAAACAGCAAGTGCACGACCGCGTTGAAGCGGTGGGAAATACGGGTCGTCCTCAGGGAGGTGAGCGGCCTCTCGTTTGCACGAAATCAAGTGGTAAAAATAGGGAAGAGAATTGATTATCCTACTCTACGCTACACTACACTACAAAGTACGAAATGTGAAAGAAAGCAACAAACGATTAACTAAAACTTAACTAAGAACGAAATAAGAGTGCTGGAATTCAGAAATGAAAAAACCCTCAGGGGGGGAGTGAGTGCACACATGCAAAGAGGTGGGTGTTGAACACATTCTTTAAGCATAAATGAAGGTGGTGTTATCATGCATAGGAAGTGTCTAAATGTTATGGTAAAACCTATCAATCCATTCACCAACCTAGTTGATTAACATTTACATATACAAGTTGTCTATTTCAGAACTTAAACAAGCATGAGAGATGTCTAATTATTTTGGCAAAACTCATCAAGTTATAAATTCTATCCTAAACAAGCAAGCATACATTCATGTTTTATCAAAATATTGTAAATAAAGCATTCATTCCATTCTCATTTGCATGTATGAACATCTACTCCACCCTCCAAAGGGGATGGAACTACTCACTACATATTAAACTAATTATTAAACTAAGCAAGGAAAGCATATTAACTAAGCTACTAAAACTAATGAAATGAAATTAAACAAAGTAGAAAAAGAAACATAAAACAAACAACATAATAAAGAAACTTTTATTAAAGTGACTCGCATTTCAAGTAGCATCCTCCTACTTTAGTGTGTGCTTTAAGGCCTCGCTTCTAGTAGGAAGAATAGCCACTAAAAATATGAAGTCATTACAATAGAAGGTGAAGAGTTCTATTTATAACCAAAGAAAAAGGCAATCCGGGACAATCCCCCGATGTGGGACTAAACAAATACCAAAAATAGTCTAAACATCCTTTAATACATGTGCTGGAGAAATTGGAGCGGGTTCAGAAGGATCCAGACCGCCAATTGGCGGTCCATAAGATCTGGATCCAGCTAAATTTCATTCTGGGCTTTTCTGGATTCCTTTGTCGGTCTTTGATGCATCTACTTTGTTTATTGTAGCACCGACTCGAATCTAATTGCCAAACTACTCCCCAAGATGGTGTGGAGTTTTTATTTTGCTCTTTGGTCCTTTGGTCTTACGTTCAGGTCATTCTCCCTTGCATCTTAGTCCCCAGATCTCACAATTCAGTACTTTTTCCCAGCTTTTGGGGCCTTTTATGCTTCATCTCTGCAAACCTATTTATTTCTTAAATTCAAACATAAAACTCGTAACATAGCATTGTTTAGGTGAAAGATAATGGATATAAGATACAAATATAAGCATGAAATGATGTCAATCAAATACCCCCACACCTAACTTTTGCTAGTCCCGAGCAAAACAAAGAAAGGAAAAAACATACGAAAACCAAGAAATCCTAACTCACTTTCGTAGGAATCACGGTTGCACTTAGCACGTGCAACAAGCCGTTAAACCTCCTTGTCGCCAAGGAGGAGCAGTGTTGTCTCCTGAGGGTTTTCAGCGGATATACCCACAAAATCCGAACAAGATGCATTAATCAATCAAGTTACACGACTTGTTGGACTTATTTTGTCGATCATGGGACACGGTAATACCTCGGGTCGACTCTATATATGTAATCGGTCCACACACCTAGCCAAATGAATTATTCGTGAAAGTTAGTTAAGGACTTAAGTGAAAGACATCGGCAACCTTAACTTCTGAATGTGATACAATGTGTAAAGTGAAAGGAATGTGTTCTAAAAGTTTTACTTTTATATGTCAATTATTATGAATTGAATGTACAAACATTTTGTTCCTTGATTATAGTATTCGTCTTTTGGAAGTGTTAAGGAAGAGGCGATTGGTCCTTAACCGTAGAGCTCTAAAAATAATGGTTTACATAAATCAAAAGTTATTCACAATCATGGTAATTAACATGGAACATTAATTACCTAGATAAGGTTGTCATGTTGGTCATCGATTGTTGTAGCTCTACAAATAATTAGCGACACGAGTATATAAAAGAGGAAAAGATTACTTTTATATATTGAATAGACCTAACAAGTAAAACATTATGGAATTGTGTTTCGTGTCATTAATGTTTTACTGTGTCTTGGATCCTAAGATATGAGACTTATATCTTTTCACTCAAGAAGTGTTTAATTTGATTATTGTCAAAAGCTACCAATGAGTGTAGTGATAACGGCAATAGTTGGTTGAACATGACTTGTGCTGGAAAGGATAGCTAGTCAAACGATTATCATTGCCCCTCTTAATTGAGTGATGATATTAGTGGGCCCCTTGATAAAGCAAAATTATATTGTGCACAATGTGACTTGAGTTAAGTCACATAGTTATAATTAGCTTAAAGAGATCAAGAAATGAATATAATACAAAGATGACACATTTCTACTTTGTATATATTCTTAATATCATGAGGCAAGGGACGGACACAAGTGGTGCACTTACATCACTAAATGGATCGTGTTTTGGTTCGGGTAGAACAAAGACATCTATGCTGATTGTGTAACTATAATGTGTAGCTAGATACCGCTTATAGTTTGAGATATTAAGTGTTAATATCACTGCCAATTTGACTTAGATCCTCCTATAGGTCACACCACAAAACTGGGAAACAAGAGGTTGATTTTAAGTTCATATGATGTGTCGGGTTTCATGTGAAAATAGGACACATGTGGTGAATTAATTAAAATCAATATGTCATGAGAATTGACATAATTAGAATCATAATAAATTCATATGAGGTATATATTATGGCTTGTAATAATTTAATATTACATATGATAATATATATAGGATGTGAATTGCTAAAAACCCCAAAAGATCAAATTTTGCTGGAAATAAATCCAAAATTTGACAAAGGCAAAATCGGGGTCAAACACGGTGAACTGTTCATGGTTTGGTCGACCGGGGTATCTTCGGATCGGTTAACCGAATAGGGAATGGGTAAGCACAATTGGTTGACCGAAATTGTCTGGACTGCCTGGACAATCGGGTTCGGTTAACCGAGTGTGCACGGTCAACCGAGTGTGCACGATCAACCGAGAAGTAGTATTTTCGGTAGACCGAAGGTGACCCGGTCATCCGATGACTATGTCTCAGGAGCGATTTTGGTGGGTCAACGGTAGACCGATTAAAAGACGTGGTTCGTCCGAATTCTTCCAGGGAATATTTCGCATACGGATTCGGTCGACCGTCTTGCTCACGGTGCACCGAACACGTGTTATAACCAAATGGTTCGGTTGACCGAATAATTCTCGGTCAACCGAACAAGAACGATTCTGCCTGAATTATTAAGAGATTAATTAAATCATGGGTGGAATAATTCCAGATTTAATTAAAACGTTTTTTTTGGGTGATTAAATGGAATTTAGAGATTAATTTTAGAAGAGAAAAACAAGGGATCATGGCTAAATAATAGCTCTTGATAAAGATGTTTCGGGAGCCTATAAAAGGGCACCTATTCCTACTTGTTTTAAGACTAATGCAAAATTCTTTCTCTCATTAATCTCTCCCTAATCACCATGAAAATCTCTTAGTAAATTTAAGTTTTGGAGATAAGATTCTCAGGAGCTTAAAGAGGGGTAATTAACTTGATTCTAAACCTTGTTAGATATTGATTGGCTAGCTCCTTTCTCTCTAACTTTGTTTAGAGTTTGGTGAACACTCGGAGGCAATTCCGTGGACGATTCAGCGGGCAACGCGACTACGGACTCCACCCCTTAGGGGTTTTCCATTTCTAAATTCCAACACACTTATTTCGTTCTTAGTTAAATTTTAGTTCATCGTTTGTTGTTCGTTTATGCATGCGTTACTTCGTAGTGTAGTATAGCGTAGATTAGGATAATCAAACTCTCTTCCCTATTTTTGCCACATGATTTCGTGCAAACGAGAGGCTGCTCACCTCCTTGTGGTCGACCCGTATTTGTCAGTCTTCACCGACGCCGTGCACTTACGGTTTAATATAAAATGTTCAACACTTACCTCCTACCAGTCGAGCTCGAGCATCGAGCTTTCTGGGCGATTAAGAACCTGAATATGGATCTTGATCAAGCAAGGATGCAGCGTAAACTCGACATCGTGGAATTGGAAGAACTACGCAATGATGCGTATGAAAATGCCAAAATTCACAAGTCCCGAGCCAAGATGTTCCACGATCGCATGATTTTGCAAAATGTGTTTACGGTCGAGCAGAAAGTGTTGCTCTACAATTCTCAGCTTCATTTGTTTGCGAGTAAGCTCCGTAGTCGCTGGTCTGGCCCTTTAATTGTGCAAACCGTATTTCTTCATGGTGCGGTTGAGATCTTGAACCCAAGGAATGGGGACGTGTTCAAAGTTAATGGACAACATCTCAAACCTTACTTGGAGGGGGCACCGGCTGATGTCGAGGAGGTCATATTCCTTCATGAACCTCTCTTGCACTCAACCGTTCATGTCCATGCATGAATTATTGAGATTTGATGTTTGTACATAGTTTTATTTGAAACAAAAAAAACTCCAAGAGTGAGTACAACTTATTGTGGGCTCCAACCCTGTTTATTTGGGCCACATTTCTTTTACGTATTTGTATCTGTTCTTTAGTATTTCACGGGTTTTAAGGGGAATTCGGGTTTGTGTCCATCAACATAACCATGAACTTCCCTTTGTGATTCATGTTGGTGAGATCTTTTCTTTTTCATGCATAAATCCATGTTGTATCATGCTCACATTCATTGAGGACAATCCATGAAGTAGGTGTGGGGTGTCTTTTACATGTGCACATAGTCAAGTCCTCCTTTTGTTTTTGTTTTCTTTTGTGTGCATTGTTAGGGTCATGTTAGTGTGCTGCATTTAATCCTTGGGTGACTTGTCTTCTTTTGCTTGCCTAGTGCTTTAAATTTTCATTTCTTTCAAAAATCTTCATTTGTTTGTGAAAGAAAATGTTTTGTGGGTTTTACGTGTGTTTAACATTTGCAAAACCGTTGAAAGACAAAGTAAAAGGAAGCTCCCAAAATTGACTTAAACTTGATGCATTAGGATATCTAGTACACCGGTCTTAGGCCTTATCTAGTCATTAGGATGCAACCCAGTCTTCCCTCGGGGGGTGAGTAATCATTGAGTTTCAGTACTCAAACAAATAAAGAAGTCCACCCTGAACCTAGTGAGTCAATTAATTCATGTTTGTTAGTATAAGGAAGTTTGTCGTAGTCAGGGACCCTTAAAATCTTGTTGTGAAACTTTAAGTGTAGCGGTTTAGGTTCCCATGTAGATAATAAATAAATAAGTGGTGTTCTCTCTTCTCGCACGGCTCCTATCACTCGGGAAATTAGGTCTGATGGGACTTAGTACCTGGTGCTTTCGAGTCATCTGACTTGAGATGCACTGACCGAACTCTCATTACACAGGTGGTAGGGATCGCCATATGTAGAGATGTGGGGAATGATGTACGTGATAGTGTAAGTCCTCATAGGCAATGATGCGCGAAACCTGACCCTGAGAGAATTACACACCAACTAGAAGGGAAAAAAAAGAAAAAAAGAGTAATGCAAATAAGAATCTTAATGGACTTTACACTTTGTATCACTTCAGGATGTTAAGGTTGCCCATGTATTTCACTTAAGTCCTTAATTAACTTTCACGAATGGTTCCCTAGGCTAGGTGTGTGGACTGAATACATATAGAGAGTCGGCCCGTAGAATTACCATGTCCAATGATCGACAAAAATAGGTCCAATGAGTTGTGTTGCTAGATTGAATAATGCATCAATGTTCGGATTTTGTGGGTATATCCGTTGAAAACCCTCTGGAGACAACACTTCTCCTCTTTGGCGATAAAGAGGTTTAACAGCTTGTTTACACGTGTTAAACGCAACCGTGATTCCTACAAAAGTGAGTTAGCATTTCCCTATTTTACGTATGCTTTTTCCTTTCTTTCATTTTTCCCTTTCTTTGTTTTGCTCGGGACTAGCAAAAGTTAGGTGTGGGGGAATTGATTGACATCATATCATGTATATATTTATGTCTTATATCCTTTAATGTTAGCCTAAGTAATGCTACGTAACGAGTTTTATGTTTAAGTTTCAGGAATAAACAGGGTTGAGAAGAAGGGACTGAAAAAGGAGTTAAAAGAAAGGAAAATGACTAAGTTGCAAGACTTATGGACTGAGATGAAAGAGAAGGACCCAGATGTAAAACCAAAAGTACCAATGACTAAATCAAGAAGCTCCACACCATCATGAGGAGTATTTTGGCAATTAGATCCGGGCCTAACCATCAACAACCAAATCAGGTTCATCAAACATTAACAAATCAAGCCAGAAACGAGCACCCAAAATCCAGACGCGATCCAAGACAACCAGACCACCAATTGGCGGTTATAGACCGCCAATCAGCGATCCAGATGGCTCTAAATCATGTGTGTCTTAGTCGGGTCATGGATTATGTTGTTTTATGTCCATTTATATTATGTGTTTAGTCCCATACCGGGGGATTTTGCCAGGTTACCTTTTTCTATGACTATAAATAGAACTCTTCCTCCCCCTTTGTAATACATCTCCTCTCTCGGTGGTCATCCTCTCTACTAAGAGTAAAACCTTGGAGCAAAACTCTGGTGGAGAGAAGCTACTTGTAAGGTGAGTGAGCAATAAAAAATGTTTTATTAGTTTCATTGTGTTTCTTTTAATTCTTGCATGTTTAGTTAACTTTGTTTGTTTTAATCTATGTAGAATTAATTAGCATGTTTCTTTTCCTTAATATAAATGTTAGATTAATAATGTGTGAGTAGTTCCAACCCCCTTTGGGGGTGGAGTTGATGTTTATACATGTTGTGTAGAATGAAATGAATGCTAAATGTTGTTGTATGTGACAAATGTGAGTATTCTTGTTGGAATTAAAGAGAATACTTAACTTGATGATTTCTCCCATAATCTTTAGGTACATTTCATGCTTGCTTAGGTTCTTAATAACAAACTTGTTTATGATCATATTAATCACTTAGGTTAGTGATTTGGGTGATAGGTTTTGTCATGTGGTATTTCTTATGCATAGCAACACTACCTACACTTGTGCTTTATTGAATGCATTCATCACCACTTATTTCATATGTACACACACTCCACCCCTTAGGGGTTTTCCATTCCCGATTAATAGCTGGCTTCTATTAGTCACTTAGTTTAGTTTTATTTAGTCTCGTGCTTTCATCTTCTTTGTTTGTTTCGTACTAGTGTAGCGTAGCATAGTTTAGTCTAGTTTAGTGTAATCAATTTCTTCTCCCCTCTTTTCCCACTCGATTTTTGAAGAACCAAAGTTGACACACCTCCTCGTGGACACGAGTCGTATTTGCCACGTCTTCACCTACGTCGCGCCCTTGCGGTAATATAAACGATCAATCAGGTGGCATTGTTCCTTATTTTGGTACAAGGTGTACCACATCGTGCGAAATGTCCCTTAAAAATTTGGTGACCACTTTGTTATAATTGGTCATCGTGGGGATAGTCTCAACCCACTTAGAAATATATTCATCAACCAGCAAAATCATGCCCAAAAGAGTTTATTCCATTGTTGCCTAAACACTGCTCCCACCGCAACGTTAGATGAATCACACATCAATTCGAATGGTTCAGTCCACACTGGTGCATTAATTATGGGAGCTGAAGTCAGCTCTTTCTTTAGGGTCAAAAAGACATGGTGTCTGTTTCCGTATTTTTCGGATGACCGTTATCTTTGTCATATTATACAACAGTCGTATTCGTATAAATTCTCCTTACCCCTAAAACACATTTGGCCACCAGTCGAACGTTGACCCAGAAATGGTCGACTGGTTGCACACTTTTTCTTGAGCCCAAAGTGCTTATTATTTTCGGTCGAACGAAACCATTTCTTTTGTTCGACCGATATACATTTACCTTGGCCAAAACCCCTAGACCGGTCGACCGAAGTCTTTCCTGGTTCGACCGATGACTTAAGTTTAAACCCAGTTAGTTCAAACGATGCGCTTTTGATTCGAACGTTTCTTTATTCTTAAAGAAACAGTCGACCGTTGAGGGACAAATTTGCTGAATCTTGGTTTCTATTTGTGTGTTCTTCACACCAATCAATAAACTCATCCCCAACGGCTAGAAAACTTTAGGAGCTTATAAATAGAGGTCCAAACACATTGTTTAGACATCTCTCCCACTTCCAATTGTCTCATACATTAGAGAGAAATCACAAACTCCTAAAACTCTCAATCCTACACTCAAAAGCCTAAATTTCACATCTTTGATCGTCTCTCTATCATATTCAAAGTGTGCTCAAGCTAGAGAGTGTTGTTCCACTCAAGTTCTTTGTTTTCAAAAGAGTAAAGGCTCCAGTGAAAACCCCAAACATCCTTCTTGGATTGTGAGAAGAGGATTCCAAGCTAGGCGAGAGTTATTCGCTAGCTTGAAGATTGTAAAGGCGTTGTCTCCCGGCCCGGAACGGGGAGTGGATAGTGAAGACATGAGCGAAGCTTGAAGTGTCGAGCGGAGCTTATAAGAGAGGACGTAGGCGGGGGGCCGAACCTCTGTAAAATCCCCGTGTTCATTTGTGGTTTGCATTGTTTTCCCGACTTGCTTTTAATTCATTTCTGTTGCACATCTTGTTAACTTAATTAAGTAGGGATTAAGCGTAATTCGATTAGATAATTAGGAGTCATCGATCCCAACAAATGATCTTTCTGTGTTGCCGCATTGAGCTTGACATAATCAACGCAAACTTATCAGCCAGTTTGCAGGATGTCGATATAAGCTCATTATGTTCATTCTCAACAACCATCACGCCTGACTTCTTAAGAACCACATAGACATGACTTACCCACGAACTATTAGAAATTGGATATATTATACCATAATCCAAGCACTTAAGAACCTCCTTTCGGAAGACTTCTTTTTGTCCAGGAATCAACATTGGTTGTGGGTCCCGACGGGGCCTCGAATTCTGTTCCATATGAATCTGATGATGGACAATAGCAAGGTTGATTTCCTTGATATCCTTCAAGGACTACCCGATAGCCTTCTTGTGTTCTGAGAGCAATTTCTTAAGGGCAATTTCTATTGGATTTCATGCCCCTATGTATGTATATATTTTAGAAAAATTATACATGCATACAAGATTGATTTCCATATTTTTGACGATTTCATCTACATTATTTTATATTTATTCTAATATCATGTAATCTACATATATATATTAAAATAAATAGAAGATGATCATACCCAAAGGTTTTCTAAAACATTTATGAAGATCCGGAGTTGCGTTGCCCGTTGAATCGCCCGCTGATTCACCTCCACGTGTTCACCAAACAATAAACAAGATTAGAGAGGAGTGAGCTAGCCAATCAATCTCTAAATCAAGGTTAGAATCTAGCTAATAACCCCTCTAAAGCTCTTGAGAATTTAATCTCCAAAAACTTAATAATTAAGAGAATTTTCGGATGGATTAATAAGATGGTTAGGGAGAGAGAGAATTTTTGCATTAGTATTAACAATGAAGGGATGACGGATCTATTTATAGGATTTCCTCTAACCACTTACACATGATCCCTTAATAATCTCTTCACTAAACCACATCATGTATAAATCACTTACACATGATTTATTGTTTACATCTCCACTAAATCACATCATGTGCAAACCACTTTGCACATGATCTATTGTTTATTTTGCCACATCATCCCATAACTACCTTTGACTAAGGTGGATTAAATTCAGTCATTAATCAGTAAAAAATCTCTTATTAATGTATGCAAAAACGTGGTCAAACGGTTGGACCATTTTTCATTGTTTTTGACTCCGCCAAATTTTGGATTAATATCCAACAAAATTTAGACTTTGGGGTTCTAGCAAATTCATATGTCATAATGTTGTAGATCACATTATATCATGTAATATATTATCGTATATAATGTCAAAACATTATACCCCGTAATATATATACAACTCATACGAATTTATTTATTATTCTAACGATGTCGTTTTTACGACATATTGATTTTATTATTTTACCACATGTATATTATTTCATAACACATGAAACTTAATACATCATATAAAATATAAAATCATATTTCTTGTTTCCCAGTTTTGTGGTGTGACCTATAGGAGGATCTAAGTTATGTTGACAATGATATAAAACACATTATATGATAAACTATAGACGGTATCTAGCTATACATTATAGTTACCCAAATAACAAAGATGTTTTGCTCACTCAAAATAAACACGATCCACTTAGTGATATGTAAAATATCACTTGTGTCTATCCCTTGCCTCATGACGTTAAGAATATTATACAAAGTAGAAATGTGTCACCTTTGTATTATATATTCATTTTTTGATCTCTTAAGCTAATTATAAATATGTAACTTAACACAAGTCACATTGTGCACATTATAATTTCGCATTATCAAGGGGGCCACTAATATCATTACTCAAGTAAAGATGGGTAATGATATTCTTTTGACGAACTTTCTTTCCCAACACAAGTCGTGTTCAACCAACTATTGTTTTTATCACTATGCTCATTTATAGATTTTGACAACAATCAAATTGAACACTTCTCATGTGAAAAGACATAAGTCTCATATCTTAGGATTCAAGATACAGTGAAAATATTAATGACACATAATACAATTCCATAATGTTTCACCTTCTAGGTTTATTCAATATATAAACGAAATCATTTTCCTCTTTTATATACTTGTGTCGTTAAATATTTGTAGAGCTACAATACTCTTTAACCAATACGACAATCTTATCTCGGTAATTAATGTTTCATGTGAATTACCATGATTGTGAATAACTTTTGATTTATGTAAACCATTATCTTTTAGAGCTCTACGGTTAAGGACCAAGAGCATCTTTGTTAACACTTCCAAATGTTGATATTCGGCCATTTATATGTTGATACAAAGCATTTCTGTAATTATGCGAAATTCGGCCATTTACATGTTGATACAAAACATTTCTGTAGTTAGTCAAATTTTGACGTCTCAACTCTTCAAGAAAGTTTCGAATATTCGTCAGTTGTATTTCAATAGCCGTGTTGAAGCGGTCCAAAAGAGTGTCCAGGGCTGCAGTCGATGTAGTTAACTCTTTCAGAGCCGAATGAGCGCTTTCGACCCTACAGTTCTTAGTGTTGCCAAAATAAAGGACTTTGTTCGTCCAATTCAACACAAATTGTTCTTTATGCATTAACCAAGTGTCTTCCAGATACTCCGTGATAACCGGCCAAAAATAAAAATAAAATCTTTCAGATTACGGACAACTCTATCGTACTTGGTTTTTGAAGTAGAAAGCATGACTTTTCTCAACTTTCCACACTTCAAATTCTCTGCAAACTGCTTGTTCTTGCCTAATGTGTGGTATGCGTAGTTGTAAATGTCTTTGTTGATATGTCAGGTGCAAAGTAAATGAGCAGACTCAGGAAAAACCTCTCTCACTGGTCGCATAAGCCCTAACTCTCGATCCGTTACTACTGCATTCGGGCTGACAGTATCCAATAATAGATTTCGCAACTTCTCCAACACCCACCAGTAACTAGACTCTGTCTCATCCTTTATAATCGCATAGCCATCAAGAACGTTCATGTTTGTTGGTGTCATCCCAACCATCTCGAACAAAGGCATCTTGTACTTGTTCGTTTTATACGTCGAATCCAATATAAGGATATGTGCACAACAACAGAACTGACGCCGGATGTGCCAAAAAAGCGTGAGTGGCGATATTAGTTTCATCATCCGTCGTGATCCAATGTAAGTACCGATACTGCACTGCCTGGTGCAGAAACTGCTGAGCGGGATTCCTGTCTTCAAATTTCATTCTCTTCATGTACTCTCTGAAGTTATAAATATGTCTATGATTGAGATTATCCTTTGGGAATCTTCCCTTTACCGCCAACAAGATGTTACGTGGTTTCGCTTGTGCCTCAGTCATATCACGAACAATTTTCTTGGCTCCAGGACTAAAACCACTGATCTGTCAGAGACCCTCTGGATAAACTGCAAGTCTGTGGTTGTGCTGACCATGAGTACTATTAGAAACTACAACTCATCCATCACGGTCCCGTTGGTCGACCACCTTTATCAAAAAATGACAACCGCAATCCTTTCTTTTCGTGTTCTTCCGTACTACAATATCTATATCCCGAGAACCCATTTCATTTATGTGTCACATCTCAGATAACAATTCATCCGATTATCTGCATGTGATTTATAGGATGATATTACCAAAAAAAACCAGCTCTGATGGCAACTTGTTTTGCCCATTTATTCGTGTCATCGATTGTTGCAAATACTTGTGTACTTACAAAAAGCTCACTGTAATCTACTTCATCACCACGGAAATCTTGCAACGGAACTTGAAATAATTTAAAATAACACAACATTAAAATTAAAAAGAAAGGGGGGCGTCCTAGCTAGACGCCTATCCCATGACGGAGGTGCCCAACCCAGGCGTCCTAGACAAACGCCCCCACCATGGGGGTGCGGCTTACATAGACGACCGACATGAATCTTTTTTGTTGGGCTTACTTCACCGGATCCAGACGCTTCGCCAGACATTTTCGTGGTGTTGGTACTGGTAAAGTTAGGAAAATGTAGGCAGAATCCTTAGCTTAAGAGACGGGACAAAATGAGTATTAAATGAATTGTGAAGGGCAAAATGGTAATTAGACGGACGATTTAAGTAGTTTTGGGGCAATGAATAGTAGTTCCCTTAATATAAAGTGTTGACATAAATAATATCATATCTTCCCCCAAGGAAGTTATTTTACACACTAAATTGTTTAGAAAAAAAAAAGCTTATTTATTTCTTTAAAAAAAGTAATGGTTAATTATAGTTTGCCACGAACTATATATATGTCTTAATTTTCCTTTGCACATTTGAACTTTAAAAAGTGACAGTTACCCCCATCCCCTCGAACTTTCGTTTTGTAACATTTTGTCCACCTAAACTTTAAAAATCCATTATTTAAAGTTCAATCTTTTTTTGCGATGGTTTGCGTTGTATCTCTAATACACTCTGAAACCTACTTTTACATGAATGTTTGGATCAAATGACAAGTGCAAAAACACTAGTTTGTATCAACACATCCAAAATAATTCGAATAGTGCTACATAGGCTCTGTATTGGGCTCTTTATTGTGCTCAAATGCTCCATATGAGTGGAGGATGGGGAGTTGGTTGTTTTTCACCAACTTTTGGATATATGGCTTACGGCCATGTTTAACCCCAACCCCAAATTCCCCCAACGTAGTTTCTCTCTCTACCACGTCAGCAAAAAATATTATGCAACTCACAACTCAAACCAAATCCATTTTTTACTCCTTAACTCTAACTCCACTTTTAATACTCTCTCTCCTCCACGTCATTTCTGATTACCTCATTTTCTATTCCATCACAATAATACACAAACTATTAAATAAATTATTTTTACAACGACTTAATCTAATTAAATTACGATAATTACGAATAATACGCAAAAATTAGATTTACTATGCCCACCCCGATGGGTCGAACGGGGTCTCGCTGGTGATGTAGCAGGAGTGGAAAGGGGGCAGCGCCCCCTCGAAGCCAAACACAATGTATTTTTTGGTCTTGGTAATTATTAGTAACTCTGTACCAATTTTTTGGGTTACTAATGTGTTTTTGGGTGAACTTTGTAAATTTGTGTGTTCTTGGTTTGTGATTGTTCTTCGTCTAATCCGCGATTTTGTGTGTTTGGATCTTGAATTTCTAACAATTTTACTAATTTTCATTAATTATTTATATTTATTTTAATTTTCAGAAATTAATTCTAATTGTATAAAAATATATACATATCACAAAAACATTATTTAACAAATATAAATAACTGATTTTAATCATTTCTTTAAAAAATCAAAAAATAAAATAAAATTTGGGCAAACCCGGGTCGTAACCTGGGTCGGATCGCCGACCAAAGTTGCACCCCGACCTTGGTGCGCCTCGGGTTAAAGGGCGTAGGGTTGGGTCCCACCCCGGTCCGACCCGAAAAGAGCATCCGTTACGGCTGCTCTAAATGAAGAAACAATTCACATTTTGCAAGATAACATCCATCTTTTACCAAAAATCACTCATAAACCAGAACCTAACTCATGTGCATGTCAAATCATCACTTTATTTATCTCCACCAATGTGCATGTCAAATCATTACATCTCTCTCCCCTTAGAGATCAATATGTTATCACGAAATGGAGGAGATCCATGTTGTGATGCGTCCTTTTGCCGGGTAGAGGGAACTAAACGTAGATATGTCTGAGTTATAGTTTAAGTTTTAGGGTTTAGATATGTTTGGGCCAAGACTTATGGGTTATGGAGTTAGCGTTTATGTATTTGGGGTTTTGGGTTTATATATGTCTTGATTCAGATTGTGGATTTAAGAGTTTGGGGTTTAGAGTGTTTGGATCCAAACTTATGGTTTAAGGTTTCATGGTTTTTGGGTTTCAAGGTGTAGATATGTCTAGATTATGGTTTAAGGTTTAGATATATCCAGGTTTAGACTTATGATTTAGGGTGTTAACATTTTAGGGTTTAGGTGATAGCATTTAGACAAATTAGTACATTGTTTTGAATCAGATACGAAGTTGATGTGAGACACATATTCACATAGTATATAGAGTTGTGAATCACACATCCAATATACACTTACAATAGACTAGATATGTGGTCGTATACAGACAACAAAGAAACACATATAAGCATTACAAACATGAGACAAACTGGTAGACATTATATAGTCTAGATAACATAAATGTCTAACAACCAATATTCATATATCTAACATTTTTCATTTAAATGTTAGTTACACTACAAAAACAAATATATCTAAAATATTAGTAGACATACACAAATAGATAAGAAAGATTAATTAGTGGTATTAGAGGTGCAAACGGGGCAGGGTAGGTTTCCTACTGACCACTACCCGCCCCGCCAAAGTTCGGTGGGTAAGTGGGGCAGGCGTGTCAAATTTTTTCTAACCGCTACCTGCCCCACTTAAGGACAGGTTTGGCAGGGTGGGGCGGGTTAAATGGTTTGATTTTTATATAATTTAATTTGGACCCATAACATGTATGAAATGAAATTAAAATTCAAAAGTTGTAAAAATCAAACATGTAAAACCAAGATGTAAAAATGTAAAAGACTAAAAGAGACTTAGTAAATAAAAGAATAAAGATAAACACATTTATTTTATTATAATTACAATCTTAAACTTTTAAGTAATATATTTATATATTTAAATATTGTTTGCCGGGTTAGCAGGGTGGGTTAACCTTCAACCGCAACCCGCCCCGTTTAAACTAAAGGGTTTGTGGGTCGTGGGTTGGCGGGTTGTGAGAAAAACAACTACAACCCGCCCCCACGAGCAGCCTTAAGTGGTATCTAGAAATGTGGTCCACACAACCAACATACACACACACTACACTAGATACGTGGTTGTAAAAATATACAAACAATACTGACATATCTAGGAACAAACTAACTAACTACAATCAAACTCATATATGTCCATAAACAAATATTACTAAATAAGCACATACAGATATGTCCACTGACAAATATTACTAAATACCACATACAAATATGTGGACACGTAACCTTAAATAACCACAAATGGAGATCGGAGGAGGATGAATTGGAGGACGTCAGAGGAGGAGAGCAGAGGAGGATGAAGGTGGGAGGAGGCCAAAGTCAAAGGTCTAAGGGAAAGGAAGGTGGGAGGAGGCTAGAGTCAAAGGCCGAAGGAAAAGGAAGGTGGGAGGAGGCCAGAGGAGGGTGGAGGTCGAAGTTGAAGGATGGAGGAGAACGCTAGAGGAGGAGCAAGGTGGGAGAAGGCCAGAGAAGGATGCCTGAGGGGGAGAAGGAGAAGTCCAGAGGATGAGGGTGGGAGGAGTTGGGAGGTGGTGAGAATGGAATATTTTGATTTTTTTAATTGGGAATTTGGGAGTGTAGAAAGAATTGTATATATTTATGATATATTTTAAGTTTAATCCTTAAATATCTAATAATCTTAGTTAAAATGAGTTTTTTTAAACTAACTAGATAGCAAGGTTTTAAAAACCGAACTGAACCATCCGGTTCTAGACGGTTCGACCCGGTTGGACCGGGAATGGATGGTCCAACGGTCGGCTTAACTAAAAAACTGAACCTGTCAGCAAACCGTCTTGAACCGGATTGAACCGTTTTGGACCGGGTCAGACAACAACCTTCCATTCTTTTCGGCGGCATCCTTTGGTTGGACCGAGGTCAGACCAGATATAAAACTATTTCAGATTTCATTTTCCTATATTTTTAGAATCAGAAAATATCGAGGAGTTTTTGCAATTACTCCAAATACTCCGAAGTCCAAACAAAACTCCACACCCATCTTGCATAACAAAAATCCAAATAAAAATCCACACCAAACCCTAGTTGATCCTTTGCCACCCCGCATCTGGTGTTGCCCCTCCTCCGGCGCCTCCCTTTGTCATAAGGGTATCTTTTCAAGGTTAGTCTACAATCTTCTCCTGGTATATGTATCTTAAGTTATGGATTTTTGTAGGCTATCAATGTCTTGGTAAAATAAATCATCAGAAATATTATTGTTTCCATTGACGCTGGAAATTATCATTCATTTATAGGCTTGAGTACCAAACCATACAATCTTCTACTGCTGATGCTTCATATTATGATTACTTTTATTTAATCAATATTTATTTTATGTCAGAATGTCTGACTAACGCTAAAATAAGTTACAATTTACAAGCGCATTTAATAACATTAGAACAAATGACTACAAAATGATGATAAAAAACTATATTTTGTTTCTTCAACAAGGCCATTATCTCTTTGTTATTTAATATGCTACATTGTTTGTTCCTTTGTTGTTGACTTGTAGTTTAGTGAAATGGAAGATGAACATGATGTAGGATCGTGAATACGGCTTAGTTCTAATCGATTTTACGTTAATTACCTAATTATTTAAACAATCAAGGAATCCACAGCGGAATTAAAAACTAAACAAGCAAGTAATGAGGAAATAATGCAAACCACAAGAATGCACCGGATTTTTATAGAGGTTCGGCCTCCCGCCTACTTCCTCTCTTGCAAGCTCTGGTCGAACTCCCTCGAGCTCTGGTCGTGTCTTCACAATCAACCTCGTTCTGGGCCGAGATTAAGCATTTACACCACAAGCACTGTGAACACCCTCGTTTGCTTGATTTCTTCCTCTCACAATCCGAGAGGGACACTCCGGGCTTTCACCAAAGTCCTTGTTTCTTTACAACAGTGGGTTGAGTGGATCACTCACTCTCTAACTTAAGCACACTTAGCTTATGATATGGAATTGATCTAAGATGTGGAAGTGTAAGCTTGGAGAGTAGGATTTGGGGAATGGGAGACTTGGAGCTCTCTCTTTGATGTATATAACAATAGGAAGTGCAAGAGTTGTGTAATTGTGTCTTGGTAACATCTATTTATAGGCTCTAAGTGAGTTATAGCCGTTGGGATTAAATGGGTAAGTGTTTGTGTAAGATACACAAAATAAAGACCTGCAAGACCCAAATCAGAAGAAGTTCGGTCGACCGAATCGGGCAGAATGGTCGAGCAGTTGGCAATTTTGACCGATAAGGGAACGGTCGAAAGAAATAGGCTATAATTTAGGTACACTTAAGTTAACGGTCGAACACCGAGTAGGGTTCGGTCGACCGTAAACTTCCAGACTCTACGGGGTTGACAAAAATGATGCTATACGGTCGACCGAAACAAGGTCCATAGTCGATCAGAAACTTCCATGTAGTTTGGGTTTGTCGAGACATTTATGTTCGGTCGACTGATAGGCAATTGTGTTTTGGGGTATGAGTGAATAATTAGAATACGACCGTTGGTATAATACGACAAGTCTAACGGTCAGAAAAATAAGTTTACACGGTCGACCGAAAAGGTCAGAACGGTCGGCTGATCGGGTGGTAGAAAACATTATTTGTTTAAAAGAACAAACAGTCGACCGATGTTCTGAAACCGGTCGACCGAATTGGTTCTGGCAGTTCAATATTGGTTTAAGTGTTTTCCGGTTCTAGTTTGGGTGATCTATTGAAGTCTAATTGATGTGAAATTTTGTGTGTGACTTCTATAAGGAACCTAGTGTGTATGTGAGTGAGTTTTAGCTCAAGTATGCTCAATTACACATAGTCCCTAAGACTCAAAATAAATCAAGATTACATGTATTCAATTGAGCTTTATTACATGTCTTGACTTGATTTCCTTTCTTCCTTGAGTCTTGATCACCTGTAGTGGTTAATACAATGCAATATGTGTGCTACTCTACATTGATTACAATTATGATTAAGTTGATTAAATCATCAAAACATAGATTAAGTCCAAAATGCCAACACATGAGACTCTCATTCTACTTCAACAGTACAAAATTCAATTAGTAGAAAAACATATATTGCTTGGGCGCATTGCACATTATATGGGGTAGCCAGAAAATGTAATTACTGTAAAAAAGTTTCAAGGGAGGGGGAATCCATCGGATTAAAGAACATTTAGCTCAGCTTAAAGGTGATGCCACGGAGTGTACCAAAGTCCTAGCTACTGTCAAATATCAGATGCAAGCCACTTTGGACAAATTTAAGGCAGAAAAAAGACAAAAAAGGTGATTGTGTAGCTTCAAGTTCACAAAGTGAAAATTGTCCTATGGTGATTGGGAACGAGGAATAAAATATGAGTATTGAACAACTTAGACACCCGACAAACACAGGAAATATAACATTTTTTTCTTCTGCCAGGTACAACTTCAGGTTCTCAGTCATCCCTTAAAAGTGTTTTGGCAACTAAGGAAGCATTAAAAGCAATGAACTTTATGATTGCTAGGTGGTTTTATGATGCTTGTATTCCATTTAATAAGATAAATTCACCTTGGTTTCAAAAAATGGTTGATGTCATTGCTTCCATTTGTTTGGGATATAAGGCACCAAAATATCATGCAATTCGGTGTTCATTATTAGAGAAAAATGTGGCTGAAATTTCAGAGTATGTAAACAACTTCAAGAATGAATGGCAAACTTTGGGTTGTACAATAATGGCCGACAGATGGACTGATACAAGACAAAGGACGTTGATTAACTTTCTTGTTTATTGTCCCAAGGGCACTATTTTTCTGAAATATGTTGATGCGTCTGAGCAGTCCAAGACATCTGATATGTTGTTTGAACTTTCTAAAGAAGTTGTGGATGATGTTGGACCTGAAAATGTGGTTCATTTTGTCACAGATAATGCAGCTAACTATAAAGGTGCTGGAAAATTGTTAAACCGACATTACAGTCACATTTTTTGGAGTCCTTATGTGGCTCATTGTTTAGATTTGATGCTTGAAAAGTTTGACCAGTTTCATGCAGTTAGTGGTGTTCTTGATGATGCTTGGACGATCACCAAGTTTTTGTACAATCACGGGTTTGCTTTGCACTTGATGAGGAAGTATTGCAAAAGAGATTTGCTTCGTCCGGCCACTACCATTTTTTTAACTTTGCAAAGTCTTTATAGGCATAGAGATGCTCTTCTCACCATGGTAGCAAGTACAAAATGGTTAGATCATAAGGTTTCCAAAACCAAAATTACCTTGAAAGTGAAAGAATTGATAATGAGCATGAGCTTTTGGGATACTTGCAATGTTGTGACAAATGTTAGTGAGTCGTTAGTGAAAATATTGTTAATGGTAGACAACGGTGACAAGCCTTCCATGAGATATATCTACGAAGGAATGAGGAGAGCAAGAGAAGCAATCAAGGCTGCCTTTAATGGTAATATTTCTGAATATGAATCTTATCTAGCCGTTGTGGATGAGAAATGGGAAGGGCAGCTCGGCCATCCACTTCATGCAGTTGGTTTTTTCTTGAATCCCAAGTTCTTTTACAAGGACATCACTTTTGCCACCAACCATAAAATATGGAGTCATTTTCTAGATGCCATTGAGGTCATGTATTTCAATGATGAAATAATGGTAGATAAAATAACATTGCAGACCGATCTTTATCGCAAATCTTTAGATAGTTTTGCACGTCCTATGGCTATTAGAAATCGTGACAAAATGCTTCCACGTAAAATTCAACTTATATCTTCTATTATCATATTTTCAATTATAATTATATCATACATTTTTTATGGATTTTCATTAATAGCTACATGGTGGCAAAATTTGGAGGTAGCACCCCAGAATTACAAGCAATGGTTATCCAGGTGCTTAGTCAAACTTGTAGTGCTTCAGGTTGTGAGCGTGTTCAAAAGAATCCATACAAAGAGGCGGAATAGGTTGGAGCACACAAGACTAAACAATCTTATTTACATGAATTCCAATCTTCGTTTGAGGTATATCTATATTTCTTATTTGATAACATGTGCTTCCAATCTTTTTCTTATCTTTTTGAAAATACTTATTACCTTATTTTACTCTTATTCAATGTAGGGAACAAGACGTAAAAGATAGAAATTTGGATTCAATATCTTTTGACAACATGAAGCTATTTGATGATTGGGTTGATGAACCACAAGTCACAAGTTGGTTGGAAGGAGTTCATAGAAGATGTGGATTCAAGATCAATTTAATGTTGTCTTATTTGTGCTTGAACATGTTGTCTTTTGACATGAACTTATTTGCGCTTCAAACCAATTTTTTTTATGTTTTAAACCGCTTCATATCATTGAACATCCAATATCTTTTGACATGAATTTATTTGTTTTTTATATCATGAATTATTTTTAATGTTTGGTTACTTTGGTATGTATATTTTATTTTTTAAATGATTTAACTGAAATCAGTCAAACAGATCCGACCGTTAATATTTATTCGGTCCGGTCTAATTTCAATTCTGAAAAATATTGATGTCATGCTGACGTCATCACGGATCTGAGCGTGGTTGGACCATGACTAAACCAAAATCGAAATTTTACCGGTTCGACGAAGGGTCCGGATTTTTAAACCTGGGCGAGCACAAAATGTGAAAAGGGTGTCCATTGATCATTAAGGAAAATAATTCCCTCTGGTTTTCCTCTATTGTATCTCCCACCTCTAATCAACCTCCAACTCCCCTTCTCCAACCCCAAAATGGAACCCTCGAATCCTCACTACCACCACCCCCGCCCCTACGACTACCCTCCGCCGCCCCCGCCGCCGCACTTCTACCTCCCTCTCCCGGAGCCCTACTTCTCCCCGGAGCACTCCCACATCAACACCCTCTTCGTCGCCGGCCTCCCCGACGACGTCAAGCCTCGCGAGATCCACAACCTCTTCCGCTCCCGTCCCGGCTTCGAGTCCAGCCAGCTGGAGTACACCGGCCGCGGAAATCAGGTGGGGAAGGTCAAATTGGAAGTTCGTTCTTTTGCCTGATCTGGTTTGGGTTTGCTTACCTGAGATTTGGTTGTTATTGTAGGCGGTTGCTTTCGCGACGTTCTATGATCATCGGTCGGCCGTGGCTACCATGAATGAGCTTCATGTGAGTTTTTGGACATTTTGTGGATTTCTGGTTGGGAATGGGAAGATTGTTTTTTAAGCTAAGAAGACTTTTGGGTGGGATTCTGATGTTCAGAAGTGGTGAAATGAGGGTCTTTTTTTGTTATTTGTGAACTTTTTCGATCTCCTATGCCGACCGTGACTGAGCTTGATGTGCATTTTTAGACTTTTTGTGGTTTTCTGTTGGGGAATAGGAAGATTGTTTTTGATGCTAAGAGGACTTTTGGCTTGGTTTCTGATGTTCAGAAATCAGAAGTGGTAATGTGTGGGTCTCTTTAGTAATTTGCGATCTTTTTCATCTTCATGTGAGTTTTTTTTGGCCCTTTTGTGGTTTTCTGTTGAGAAATTGAAAGGTTGTTTTTTATGCTAAGAGGACTGTTGGGTAGGTTTCTAATGTTAAGTGGTAATGTGTGGGTCTTTTTTGTTATTTGCGTTGATTTTGATCCGCTGTGGTGACCATGAATGAGCTTCATGTGAGTTTTTGGCCCTTTTGTGGTTTTCTGTTGGGGAATAAAAAGATTGTTTTTGATGCCAAAAAGACTTTTGGTGAGTTTCTAATGTTCAGAAGTGGTGAAATGAGGGTCTCTTTTGTTAGCTGCGATGTTTTACTATCTTCGGTTGGTTTAGTGACCATGAGTGAGCTTCATTGAGGTTTTTTGCCTTTTAAAAAAAAATAAACTGGGTGGTTTGTTATGTTCGGAAGTGGTAAAGGGTAAGCCTTTTTGTTATGAGCTCTGTTTTTCTGGTGTTTATTGTTTGTTGTAGATATGTAGTTTTTTTGGTAATTTTTTTTGTAGATATGTAGTTGTTTCACTAAAACTGTATTTTTGTAAAAACTATATATTTTCGGAATGTTTTTTGTTGTTGTGCTTTATCTTATCTATATCATCTGTACTTTCAATTTTCTCTAATGGGTCATATCCATTATGTCTATGACTTGTGAGATGGTCTTTTTTATGGTTTATCGTTTCCTTAATATGTCTGAAAGTAAAAGAGTGTTGTCCGTATGTACATAAACTTCATCTCATTAGTGGTGCTTTCCCAGGGAACAATTTTTGACCTTGATACAGGGGTTACTCTGCATATTGAGCTTGCCCGATCAAATTCAAGGCGCAAAAGACCAAGAGGTATATTGTATATATCACATGTCTTCCGCTTTTTCATAATTAGTACCTGCAGCCTTCTAGTTTCATCATAGTGGATTAGTGGTTCTTCTATTTTGTTTAGTGTTTTTTTTGTGTTTCTTTAGATGGTTTCTCTCTTTAGAGTCAAATGTAATGGTTCTTTCTTTCTATAGGAGGTGGGGCCTATCACGTTATTGACAAAAGAGTTAAAATATCAAAACGAGGGCGGGAGACATCTGGCAATGATGGTAAATAGCATTGCATAATACATTCATGATGTGGGAACAATTTTAAGTTTTATTTTGTAGTTTTAGTGCTTTCTCTTTTTTTGTTACCTTTCATGTGTCTTTGCCAAGACTTGCGCAGTTTAGATTACACTAGAGACACTGTCACAAGATTTCGCTTCTACAACTCACTTGCACATGTTTGGCATATCTGCACATTCAGGAGATGATGGATGGGACGAACTATTGGATTCTGATAATGATTATTCAAGCGAAAAGGGTGCTTTACATGGCATAAAGAGGTTGCACTTTAGAATGCACATAAGTTGGAAGTTATTACTATGAGTATTTCGCCGTTATTTCTAGGCGATGGAACAATGATATTTTATTCTGTACATATCACAACATTTTGGTTATACTTACTAAATCTGATTGTAATTTGGTGTTTCTTATTTCAGTGGCGAGATGACTGATGCAGATAATTCACAAGTTGCAGTAAGTGCTTAAAATCTTATGGTAAAATTTAACTTGTAATTGACTGCTACCAAAGATCAATTTTCGGTGTGATGCTCCAAAATAAGTGTAATTTTCAATCTTTCCCGTGTTTGCATCGTCTTATGTTCATAATATTCTTCAACATCAACAGTTATGTTGCAATTTTTATGGAGTTAACAATTATCTTTATTACATCAATAAAAAAGTCTTTATTACCAGTTTGTCACTACATCCTTGGTGTGTAGGAACAATTAGAAAAGCTACCAGAAGACGTTTCACGATGTTCTACTTTGTTCATTGGAAATTTGGGTCCTAATTGCAAGGAGGAAGAACTAAAGCAGGTTTTATCTGAGTAAGTTGTTCTCTCATTTTATAAGAAGGTTGATTTGCAATAATTTCAGCTATAAATAATTAAATAGTTTTGGCTAGGAAACCATTTTTATAATTCTAACAATAAAGCGAACCACCTTCCAGTTTTGTTTTCGAAGACTATTGTACGTATGTACAAATGCATGCACGCACGTGTGTGTATGTGCAGTTGTGGTATGATATTAATTTAATTGTGTACGTAAAAAAAATCTTTTGAGTTCCTTTCCCGTCAAAGTAGTTGGAATTCTCAATATCACTGAGTGTAGTTTTGTAGACATTTTCGAAGTATACATTGATAATTTCAACTTGGACTCATGTTCAATTGCTTAAGCCACCTATGCGGCCCATTCTGTACCTAGTTGAGCTACTCCACTACTTTGCGACCTAAACTATTGTAGACTTTTGACCAGATCCAAACCTGTGTTTTTGCTGTTATTTTCTGTCATGGAACAAGATGGTTAAGAAGTAAATCCGATTTGGAAGTGACAATTAATTCCGGATCCTTTCATTCTTGGCATGTCTTTTATGCATATACTATCCTTTTTTGCTGATGATCCAACCGACAGATGATTTGATGGATTATAACTTTCTTTATCTGTAGATACTCTGGATTTCTGACCCTTAAGATACGGGGGAGAGTTGGAATTCTTGTTGCATTTGCTGATTTCAAGGTAGATTTATTAGTATTGTAGTGCTAGGTCTTTGCTTACACATAAGTCATATTTGTCGTGAATTTATTTCCCTAACTTAAATCTAATGTTAAATCAGCACGACCCAGTTTTGGCCTTTCAGTTTTGTTGAATGATGAGCTTTGTGCCTTTTTATTTAGTGATATGGTACATTGGCATTCTAAGAATAAACACATTTACGTTTCATGCTTCAAGCAAAGAGTTGAACTATGAGACAAGTTCCCTAACAAGGTAGCAATAGCTAAATGTTGACACTCCAAATCCGCGAACAAGAATTTTTTCCCTGCAAATCTATATCTGTTCTACATAGTACATCAAGTCCTTGTCAAGATAATCTTATGGTGCAACTGAAAACTATGCTTGAATTGATTATTTGAAATTGTGCTATATGCAAAACGTTTCGTTTTGTAATTTGCTTATAAGGATTTGCAAACTTTTGATGAAATCATTATCGAACAAAAAATGCCAAATGGAAATCTCACATGATTAAGTGGAAGTTAGAAGTTCCTCTTGACTTGAATAATGTCAAACTCACTTCAACATTTGCATGAAATACATAGTCAAGATGGAACAAATGTGGATTATGTATGATCATATATTTGTATGGATAAACCTTCATCTTTTAGATTCAATATGGTTGGAATCTTTACCTGAGCCATACCATAAGGTAGTCACGTTGAGTTGCTAGTGTCATTTTTCTCAATCCAAGGAAAGCAGCAATGAAATTATCTGCCAACCTAGCTACTTTAAATCCAATTGTTTCAAAAATCTTCATTGTTTAACAAATGGCACATCCAAATGCACCCTTAGGGGAGTGACCTTCGTGATTTTTATATATAGTGTGAACTCATTCAAAGAAGCTTATATAAAATAAGAACAATGGAAAGCATTTATAAGCTGAGAAAGAGGGCAGCTTTGCTAGAGAAAAGGTGTGGTACGATCATTTGTGTAGTGCAATGATAAAAAAAGAGTACTATCAGTTGTATAGATGACCAAGAATAGGGAGAATTTGTGAGTTGTAAATGTAATCTTCACGAAGGAGAATTGTTAGCAATGAGCCTACTTTTAATAATCACACAAATAACCCCATGTACTTCCTCTCCTGTACTGGAAAAAAACATAACAATAGAAATTTACCTAGTGTAAAGTACATTGTGTTAGAGACTAGCTTATTGCTCTCCATTAAATGGATATTAAAGTATTGGAATTCCTTACTATTTGGTAGGCTGATGGTTACCTTAAATGCTGCTATGTGCAACTTTTTTTATTTTAGATGATCATGCAATGAATGCCTAAATTAAAAACTTTAGACTGGGAATAAACCTTTTTTTGGCTTCGTTGGCACATCAAATTTGCTTTCAACAGTCTGATTTTCCATCAAAGAATTGAATCTGTAGTTTAGACCAAAATGTTTCAGTTGGAGACACATCTGCAAATTCTTACATATTTTGATAAACACTGAAGTATGATTTATTTTTTCTTGTAATCGATGGAACTGTATACCATTTTGGAATCTTGAGATAAAATTTGTGATCAGTGCAGGATGCTTAAACTATTTTTTTTTTTTGAATTGGTAGCTTAGAAGTATGGGAGTAAATTTGTAACTTGTGTTTTCTTCATCTCTGATTTAAATTGAACGTATTTTCTTTTATATCTGGGAAAGATGCCAAAACTTACCTCAATGCTAATGAAGCCCGCAAATTCTGTACTTGAATAGTGTTGTCACATCCTATACATCATTTTCTTCTATTTTCCGTGAAAACAATCTACAGAACTGTAGATACTTCTTGGCACAAGCTTATAAAGAGATAAGTTGTAATACTCCAATTACAGGATGTTACTTGCTCTACTGAAGCCCTGAATGGCCTTCAAGGGAAACTGCTTGACTCATCGAATGGTATCGGCCTGCACGTAGAGTATCCTACAACGTTTGAATTATAGTCATTTCTCCTGGGCAGCTTCTTTCGTCCTGGTTGGGTTTGTGCATTATTCATAACCATATGTCCATATTGTCTATTTTGGCTTATATATAAGCTTTTTTATCGGTGAAAATTATATTAATATAAAAGAGGTTCCACAAAACAAAGGGAAACCACCATCAGTCCTGTAAGGCATTAGTGCAATGGTAAAGAAATGTAAGGGAACAAAACAAGGGAACTAGATCATGATGCTGGCCTTATAAGCCCTTTTAATAGCAAAAAAATGCTGCAACCCATGCTGTTCTCGAATTTCCCCCTTTTTTCTTTAATTATCTTTAAGCAAACTGTGAGGCTTTCTGTTGACCTTTGGAAAATCATTTGATTTCTTTATTCCTGTGCCTGCATAACTTTTATTTATGGTTTCAGAGAAGCTGTCAGTTGATTTTTCCAGCTAGTCATGATATTCTAGAAGTGATGTATGAAATAATCTGTCCATGATGCTTATCATGAACATGTTAGAGCTTAAATTTTAGCTATAAACCTTAAGTTGACCTTTGCACCAGAGGCACCATGAACGGGTTGTTTTTTTCCGTGACATTTTTATTCAGATATGCCAGGTCTAAGATGAGAAAAGGCTGAGGCGCCTAACATTGACTGGATTCATATATATGGTGTTCAAGGTTTTGCCTCATCTAGTAAGTCTTGCTCCACAAATTTTCCCTTGGGTTGCCCCCTGTTCTGTGTTTCAAGAGTGTGATATCTTTCATATGATGCAAGCAATGCATCTTATGTTTACAACTAACCTACCTTGTTTATTTTGATTTTGTATGTGTATCTCTCCAGGAGATTTGCTTCTACGAGAAGTTGATATAGATTTGACTTTATTAGTTTAGTATATGATAGATTTGTGTAGGGTGATTTTTAGAATTCATTGTTTTGATTCCTATTCAAGTTGGATAGATCCTGTCAAGAGAGACGGGCTTAAAATTCAAGCATAAACTAGTTTAAAGATTTGCAATACCGGAGTTGTTTTCTCCCCTTCTATTTCAGCAGCCATCATGCTGAAGGAATCAGGTAGAACTGTTGGTTTAGATATTCTGTTTTTATGTTTCCCTTTATCACAGCATAGCTATGTCCACTTGTACGCGTGTGGTGACAATGTACATTGTCTTTCTTAATCATTACTCCCTCAATTGGGATTCTAGATATTAAGGTTCCACTTCTTTTGCCCGTCCTTAAATTGCAAATTGTGATAATTTTTTCATTGGGCAGTTGGCCAGCAAAGGAAATTGCGTAGTTTTAAAATTTAAACCAATCAAAAAGGTTCTTTTCTCCTTTGATGAAAGCAAGCACATCTTGCGACCCTTTTTTTACACCTTACCCTAAAATTAATAGTACTAAATGTGTGGTGACGTTCAATCCCAGTCGTTTTCTTAGTTATTGGATGTTTGCTCATGTGATCAAGTTCCCTTGATTATTTGCCGTCCATTATTTCCTCAGGTCTACTTAGATACTGAAGATATATTTAGGAATTTATTTAGGAAGATACTGAAGAACCTAGTGGTCTACTTCATCTTGCAAGTTTTACATTTTTCGAGCACTGTTGTTATCCGTGTCGTACCTGGTTTTGATTGATTCTTGCTCCGTAACTAAGTTTAAGTAAATTCAAGGACATTATGTTGATGTTCTTGAATTTGTGTTTGAGGTTCGTAATTGGAACAACAGCTATTCTTGATCCAAATTCCTTGTAGGAAAACACATTCTCTTCCGCGTAAAATTAAATTCGACGACTGTATTAGTGTGACTGACACATCACACATCACATGATTAGATTTTTTTAAAACCTTTCAGTTCAACACCATATTAGTAGAATTCAAAACTTGACAGAATTCTGGGGGCGTATTACACTTGATGTCATTTGTAGCCAATCGGAAAATTATATATTTCTACTCTATAGAGATGTAATAATCATACCGAAGGTTTTTTATATAATAAAGAACTAGTACATATATGATATATCATTTTACATTTTTAGTATGTTACATTGCGGATGATAGTATTACATGATAACTTTTTTAATTAAAAGAAAAGTATGGCATTGTAGTCTTGGTAATCATTTCAACAACTTCATGCAATGCAATGCAATTTAATTTAAATTTTCCTTTTTCTCAATTATTTCACATCCAAAAACTGTTGCACCCACCAACAGCCCACCTGTGGTCCATATTTTGGGCTCGTGCCACCCCTTATGTCAGCTGGTGGGTCTTTGCCGTCTAGGTGATACGGAAACACCACAACAGGGGAAAATATATATCTTAGCGACACTATTCCCATCTTGTATTGTTCTTGTGTTATGCTCACCTTCCTTTATTTTAATTAGCAACACTGTCGTTATTATTCGCATAGTTAATAGTGTTATGACAACTGCTTAGCAAATGCATGTGTGATGCGTCAGTCATTAATGTTTTACCGTGACAACTTCATTGACTATAATTTTGCTTCAACGCTTGGATCCTGTTTTTTCCTTTGATAGTTGGCTAGAATAATTAAAAGATGTTACACGTGATCAGATCTTATCTCTTGTTTAGCTTCAAATTGCTTCAAAGCACTTTCGTGACTTTAAAAAATATTAGTAAGATATTTTTTGAAGGTTTAGATTTAAAGTTATGCATCATCTTTGGGATATTAAATCTTTGGAAAATGATTTATGAACGTAGCGCGTCACGGACGCGCTCTACGTGGACATCCATGTCAGTCCTTACGTGGCCAAAGCATGAATGTTTTTTTGTTTTTTCTTCCTGATGTCCACTCAAATCACATTAAATGCGTTTCAACTCAGCACGTTCTCTCTCTCCACCCAAATACAAATATGATGACACTCTTTCTTTCTTCTTCATTCTTTCTCTCCAGAATAAATCACCATTTCGAGCAAGATATTAGGTCGAAGAAGTGTCTGATGCCGACTCCCAGGATTCTTTACAACGTAAGCAGCGTGAATGGGACGGTGCGAAGACTTCCCGATGTTCTTGTCAGCGTTAGTATCGTGAATGTGACGATCCGGTGGTGAAGACTTCGCACCACAACATCTTTGCTGCATTGTTGGAGTGCCCGTGACAGAAAAAGAATGAAGAAGAAAGAAAGAGTGTCATCGACCGCCCCATTCATGCTGCTTACGTTGTGAAGAACCCTGGGAGTCGGCATCAGACGCTTCTTCGAAATAATATCTTGCTCGAAATGGTGATTTATTCCGGAGAGAGGTACAACGCTCCGTGGTGAAGACTTACGTCTGTTCGGTTTATGTCGTACATCTCTCCGTAATAAATCATCATTTCGAGTAAGATATTACGTCGAAGAAGCGTCTGATGTCGACTCCCAAGGTTCTTCACAATGTAAGCAGCGTGAATGAGACGATCATGTTTAAGTCTTACATCTTTTTTCCGATTTACTGGGAAAATATATATTATCTTTGTAATTTGTGTGTGTTTGTATTGTTTGTTTGTGTGTGATTTACTGGGAGAAGATATATTATTTTTGTAATTTTTGTGTGTTTGTGTTTGTGCTTGTATTGTTTGTTTGTCTTTGTGCTCTCATTATATCTTATTTTGTAATAGTTACCATCAATAATATGTACCATCAATATCTCATTGTGCTCTCATTGTATCTACATAAACATGACAAACTTTCTACATAAACTGGACAAACATTTTACATAAACAGGACAAACTTTCTACATAAACAGGAAATCTGAGATGCTATTTTTTTCCTAAACGTAATTCTTGTGGGGTAAAATATACAGTGGGAGGTTTGTTGAGTTTGTGCGGGGGTGGCAGCGAGCGGACAGAGGGAGCGCGCTTTGCGGACGTTTTTTTGTTTCGACATCATATTATTGCATTCCATATATTGATTCGTTTATTCCGACAATAATGAAGCCATATATTATTCCGGACTGCAAATACACTTATTCGGGACAGCAAATACATTTATTCCGGACAGCAAATCCACTTATTCCGGACAAACTTTATGTTCCGTTTCTGGACACACTTTATTCCTAAACCGGACAACAAATACACTTATTCCGGACAACAAATACACTTATTCCGGACAGCAAATACACTTATTCCGGACAACAAATCAAATTATTCCGGACAACAAATACACTTATTCCGGACAGCAAATACATTTATTCCGGACAAACTTTCTGTTCCGTTTCTGGACACACTTTCTTCTTAAACCGGACAACAAATACACTTATTCCGGACAACAAATACACTTATTCCGGACTGCAAATACACTTATTCCGGACAACAAATCAACTTATTCCGGACAAACTTTATGTTCCGTTTTTGGACACTTTATTCTTAAACCGGACAACAAATACACTTATTCCGGACAACAAATACAGTTATTCCGGACAGCAAATACACTTATTCTGGACAAACTTTCTGTTCCGTTTCTGGACACACTTTCTTCTTATTCTGGACAACTACACTTATTCCGGACTGCAAATACACTTATTCCGGACAGCAAATACACTTATTCCGGACAACAAATCAACTTATTCCGGACAAACTTTATGTTTCGTTTCTGGACACACTTTATTCTTAAACCGGACAACAAATACACTTATTCCGGACAACAATATACACTTATTCCGGACAATCTTTCTGTTCCGTTTCTGGACACACTTTCTTCTTATTCTGGACAACTACACTTATTCCGGACTGCAAATACACTTATTCCGAACAGCAAATACACTTATTCCAGACAACAAATCAACTTATTCCGGACAAACTTTATGTTCCGTTTCTGGACACACTTTATTCTTAAACCGGACAACAAATACACTTAGTCCGGACAACAAATACACTTATTTCGGACAACAAATACACCTATTCCGGACAAACTTTCTGTTCCGTTTCTGGACACACTTTCTTCTTATTCTGGACAACTACACTTATTCCGGACAGCAAATACACTTATTCCGGACAACAAATCAACTTCTTCCGGACAAACTTTATGTTCCGTTTCTGGACACACTTTCTTCTTAAACCGGACAACAAATACACTTATTCCGGACAACAAATACACTTATTCCGGACAGCAAATACACTTATTTCGGACATACACATAACGTAAACAGGACAAACACATAATATAAACTGCACACACACATAAAGTAAGCTAGACAAATTAAGTTGATCCAACGTAAAACTTAAAAACAAATATTTTATTATGATAAGTGTGGACTCTGCACGAATAATGAGACTGCACGATGTCCTAGGGTCTGCACACTGTCTTATCTGTGTATTGGGAAATGAATCGTTCAACTTAAAGAACCGGTGTTTTTTAAAAAGACCAAAACGCGCGAAGAGAAATTTCGCTGACTGGACGCTGACTCAAAGAAAATATCTGAGCTGTACAGATCCACGTAAGGCGCGTCCGTGACGCCTGCGTCCGTCTATCACGACTCTAAATCTTTTTACTCTGATTGGTGATTTATTTTTATTTTTATTTTGGTTTTTGTCCGTGTCAGGATGCTCAAGTTGATGAATTTCCATCTTTATAATAATCAAAACTGGGGATCCCCACACCTTAAGGAAGCGAGTTATGTTTTGAAGTTTACTTATAGCAACGTAGTAAAAATAAAAAAGAAAACGCCTTTTTGCTTTAGTGGAAAAGTGACGGAAGGAGTGTTAAACGAGATTGTGTAAAGTAAAGCTATTATGTAATTGATCATTTCAAGTCATTTTCGTGGAAATGGCAAGATAGAAACGTAAGTTTCTTCAAGGATGTAAGATGTTAATAGAAAATTTTGGTCTGGAATAAGTATTACTGCTATGATTCTTCAAAGAGAAATTTTTATCATCAGCTTTGACAGAAAACGACTGGCGTTCCGTGTATTCATAAAAAATATAAATGAGAATTTTTTTGGGAATTACTATTCATTGTCGCGAATTACTTAAATCGTCCGCATCAATTATTATTGTCTTTTACATTCTATTTCATACATATTTCGTCACGTCTCTTACCAATAAGGTTTCTGTCTTAGTATTTCCCACTCTACCAGTACCAACACTAAGTAAATGTCTGACGAAACGTCTGAATTCGGAGGTGTTAGATATCAATTTTTTTTCTTCGACCGTGACATCTGAAAAAAAGCCCCCCATGGTGGGGGCGTCTAGCTAGCCCCCACGGAGGAGTTGTTTTTTTTCACGCCCTAACCTTTTTTTTGAATTTATATGGTGTGTTATTTCAAATTATTTCAAGTTCCGTTACAAATTTTTGGTGGTGGCGGGTTGGATATTAATCCGGTTACCCATATCCGTTTACCTGAACCCAGAATAAAAAAACACAAACGTAAATAAACGGGTACAATAATAGAGTTTTATTTTTCATGTTGCATTCCTATTTGGATTTTTTTTTCGTGATTTTTTTGTTTTAGTATGAACAAAGGAGAGCCTACTGGAGCAGTTTCTTGTTCTCCGAGTCATTTTTTTGGTGGTTGAAATTTGATGTTGGGAGGAAAATAAAGAGAGCGGTGGTGGGAGAGTGAAATGAAGATAGGAAAAAAATTAGAAAATAGTAATTGGTGCTGACAATTTAAGTAATTTGTGGGTGAAGTTTTGCAAATTATTTTTTTTTACGTTCAAAGAAAACCTTGTAAGTCCACCTATCACCCTTCTAATAAAAAACAAATAATTCCTTGAGTGGATGGTATCCGTAGAAATTAGAATATATCATACCCTGCTGAAACAATAATAATAGAAAAATATCCAAAAACAGTACAATACTAACTTGATACAGTTTAACGAGAAATAAATTGTAGTCGTAAGGCCACCCGCCCCAGGGGGTGGGTTGGGGACGTTTTTCTTTTTGTTAAAATCGTTAAAAATATGTTTTAATTTTTTTGAAATGTGTTTCATTATTCTATTTTTTTAATTTTTTTAGATTTTATTTTTTATTTTTTATTTTTACCCATGTTAGAGTATGGAGGTAAAATGAAATGATACGGAGGAAAGAGAGTTTTGAAAAATGATAGATGATAGTAGAAGGTGTAAGTTGATCAGTCACTAATCTAGCAGGGTGAATAGATTATCTCCTAATTTTCTTAAATAATTGCACAATTAAAATAATAAGAGAGAATGTAAACCACAAGATGACTCCGGAGATTTATAGAAGTTCGATCACACCACCGTGATCTAGTCCTCTCCTCAAGCTCCGATTGATCTTCCGATCCCTACTTGAGAATTCATTATTATTTTCGTTCCGGGTCGAAGATAAACTCTCTTACAATCGGAGTCTTGCGAACACCAACGTCTTGCTCGGATCTCCTCTCACAAGCCGAGAGGGTGCTTCCTCGAAGTTTTACAATACAATGAAAATTGAATGTGGTTGTTGAACTCTAACTTGAATGCACTCAAAGACTGGAATTAAGCTTGGAGTGAATTTAGTGGAAGTATGAGAGTTAGTGAAGCTTTGAAGATTGAGAGCACAAGAGTATGATTGATTTTTGGCAAGTGAGGTAGTGAATGTGTCTTTTAAGTGAAACTTATATAGCCTTCAAAACAAATAGAGACGTTATGGTAAGTTGGTGAGAACTGGACCAATAGAAAACAAGATGTGACTTAAGCTCAGGCAGAAATCGAGACATATTCGGTCGACCGTTATCCAGACGGTAGTCCGAAGAATTGGTCTGAATTAAGAACTCGGTTGACCGATTATAGGTCGGATAACCGTTCACCAACTTCCAATAACTTTTTCCTAATATCGGCTAATTAAATTCGGTTGACCGAGAACACTTCAGTGCACCGTTCAAAATGGACAGTAAAGAATTGGTGTGACTTGGTGATCATGTTCGGTAGACCGTGACAAGGTCGGTTGACCGATACATGTGCGGGTTTTCTGCTGACATTGAGTGGGAAATTGGTTTATCGATAACGGTTGAAATATTACATGGAAAAATAGCCGTTATGTTTTGATTGACAACAAGACTTTGGTAATCCGAAGAGTTATCGGTAGACCGGTATGGATGTTTCAAAGGCTGTGGCTAAACGACAAAATATAAGTATGTTGGAGTTAGTTTGTGTCACGTGGGCCAATAAGATGAAGTCATTTAGGACAAAAGAGACAAGTGATGTTTGGATGACCGATACCCCTTCGGTATACCGAATAGAGATGTCCAGAGAAATTTCGAAGCTACTGGGATAGGAAAACGGTTGACCGGATAGAGGTCGGTAAACCGACACAAGGATTCAAGGAAGATCAAGTATTTACTGACTCTAAGGAGACGGTTGACCGGGTAAGGTTCGGTACAACGAAACAAGGATTTCAGGAGATCAAGTGGTTACTGACTTATATGGAATGGTTCACCGAGAGACACTCGGTCATCCGTTGGGAACAAGTTCGGTATACCGACAGGGAAACGGTCGACTGAGACAGACAAGTTTATCCTTTGTGCATCAAGTGTACATTTGATCATATTACTCAAATAAATGGAAAATTACATATGAAGTCATTGAGCTTTGGTTACAAGTCTTGAGCCTTGATCTTGAAGTTGATTAGTCCCTTGGTTTGATCACCTACATTGTTAGGAATACACAATATCTATGCAATTTGACAATATGATGTGTGTGATGTTGTAATTGAAGTTATGTATAATATTAGTTTGTTAATCATCAAAATTAAGATTAAATGACCAAAAAGCCAACAGAAGGTTTTTGGAAATGAATGGATAAAATGATGGATTAATGAGCATGATGACGTGACCAAGAAAGAGGTATGATTTTGGGGGGAGAACGGGACTCGGTAGCGGATACCCTAATAAGATGGCAAGCGGCAACATCAGGTCGAGGAATGATGACACATTGATCGAGTTTTTTTTTGGGACTAAGTCTGAGTGAGCATATCTTCTAAAGGGTATCTAGCATAGAGGCATCATGTACATGTCTTCAAAGTTTGTTGCACCCATCTCTCTTGTCATCTAAATGTAAATTACAATACAAAGCAAACAAATAAGGAAATATGATAAGCCCCCGATAAACACCCATCACGGACATAGGAAATAAGTCATGTCATCTAATAAATATTAAAGACCGATAGTTGGCATTTATAGTGGCCACCCCTTAGGACTGCCAATTTTACACGAAACACGATTACACGACACACTTAACGGATATGGATTGAGAATTTGAACACGATTAATAAATAAATTGGATATTGCAACACGATTATTAAATGTGTTGGATATGGATTTCTGTTGCAAAAACGATTAACATGATTAAGACACGATAAAACACAATAAATACAAGGTTATCTCATTACCTCCTTAATTCATTCATTATTCTCTTGAGCAAAATTCTCTCTCCATAATTCTCCACGAAATTTCCTTAATTCTTAAGTTTAGTTTTAGTTCTTAAGAGACAATCTTCTCAAGGGAATTAAAGAGGGGTTAGTAATTAGATTCTAAACCTTATCGGAGATCGAGAAACTAGCTTCCCTCTCTCCGATCTTGTTTAGAGTTTGGTGAATACTCGGAGGCATCCGGCGCGGCGAGAAGCATCCCCAACGTCTCCGAATCTTCAAGAAGTTTTTGAGAACTTCTAGGTATGAATTTCGGAGCTCTTGTTTGTTTTAATAGAGTTTTGAAACTAGATGTTAAAACAAACCGATGCATGCATGAAATAAATCAAAGAAAATTGTAATTGATCCTTATTATACATAAAAAAATTCGAAAATATATATGTATAATTAAACATGAAATCCTACAGATACGGCAGAAGTCCAGCAACACGATTATTAAATGGATCAGATACGGCGCAACACCTAGAGCTTATATATACGACTTGATGCGACACGATTAACACACGACACAACACAATTGACAGCCCTACCACAATCGCTTGATCCTTAACTCAACAGTCAGCAAAGAATTCTTTCTTTTCTTTGATATAATTAGTGTAACATCTCGAAACAGCGGAAATTTAAAAATTTATAATCAAGACACAGGAACTCAATAATCAAAGACGGGACTGTTACTTCTCATAAAACAAATAGCGGTGCACCAAAATTACATCAGAGTTTGTCAAAATGATACATGATTACAACAAAACGACAACAGAAGATAAAACGTAATCATGTCGACCTCAGCGGTCCGAGAAGAGGATCCAACTCCAAAATGTGCATGCCCGCCGATCACCACCCAACTGGACATACTGCGGTCCTGAAAATTATATAACAACGATGCCTGAGTTTCCATAAGGAAACCCCGTATGCCAATTCACCTATATGCATGCATTACACAAATGAACCTATCATACTAGTAGCATGTCATGGCATCGACAGAAAGTAAAACAGTTCCCCCGAAGGGTAAAACGGGACATCAGTCCGACAGTCAACATCGGGTCTCCCGCGGAGACCTACTGCAGGCACATGCAGCCTTACAGCACGCGACATCGCACCCCCACACGCAGCTACACTACTCAAGGGTTCGGTAGGGAGCCTCTGTCACGCCTGCGCGCCGATAGAATACAGATCTGCAAATCTATGTGGTCGGAGCCACTGGGACCAATGGGGTCGTCGCCCGGAAGGTATAACAACAACATCTCGATAGGTGCCCAGTTGAGGAATCAACATAGCCGGAACAGCCTCGGCCCAACAATCATCATCGCTGGCACAACCTCGGCGGCATCACCAGCACAGCATCGGTGGTCCATCACAACGTCCGGCACAACATCGGACGGGTCCAGACCGAAGTCTGCCAGGTCATCAGGCTCCACGAGCCGCAAACACCAATCACGCGGCTATAAAAGCAGGGCAGCGACCTCAGTAGCCCGTAGGCCGGTAGTCACCTCACCCAACGCCAGTTGCGTGCCCGCACAAACATCAACATTGGGATCCGCGATCCCTCAAGTCTGCTATACTACAATAAGTCCAATCCATCCAACACATTAGTCACGCTCCATACATGGAGGTGACGCGTCCCGAACACCCACACTCTTCCCAACGGCGGTCCCTGGGCAGGCACGCGGAACGCGCCTACCGTCACCTCCCGGCTCACGCACAAGGCGAGGACACGGGTTTCCGTGGACAAAGTTGGCATTCAAAAAGGCAACCAGGAATTCTGTCCTGGGCCCAAACGGTCGACCGGAAGAGGTGATTCGGTCGACCGGTTCCAGAAAGGAATCGGTCGACCGTACGCTTAACACGGTCTACCGCTGCGCTCAAAACACAATCCCCAACGGTCCAGCGAAGGTCTAAAACCGGTCGACCGAGCGAGGTCAAAATCCGGAGTCTGGTCAACATCAAAATCAAACTATCGGTCGACCGACTCAGGGGTCCCGGTCGACCGAAAACTAACATGGCATTTCTACATCATTTTAAACTATCGGTCGACCGACTCAGGGGTCTCGGTTGACCGATAACAGATAGGGTCAACCTATTATTCTACGTCATATAACGGTCGACCGAAATAAAACCAACGTCCGAACAGCATGCATAATAAACCAATAAACTTAAGTTCCAGTCGACCGAACACAAGGACCTGGTCGACCGAAGCACAACAGACAGACAAAATACATGCATTCGGTCGACCGCCCGAAGGGTCCGGTCGACCGTTGGTCGTCTTCAACCTCGCGCCAGCCGAGATTTTTTCACCAAAACTCAACGTCGGAGAGGTCTCCGACCTCCTCCGACCGACCAACACAACCCTCTCATGAGGGTTAAGGATAAAACCACACTAGAGAGCGGCATACATCAGCAAAGACGACGAACCGCCGGAGCTCCGCTCACGCACGTCGCCTCCGGTAGACCTCGAGCACGCGCCGTGCCTCCTCTGGACGAGCACTTCCTCCCACGCGACGTCCTCGCCTCCTCCGATTGTCGCCTCAGCTGGAAGAAGGAGAAGAAGAAGAAAATGGAGAGAATGAGAGAAAGAGAGAGAGAGAAACAGGTTAGCTCTACTTAAACCCAACAAAACGCGTCAACAGTGCCCTACACACTCAACCATTACCCTCCCCTCACGTCTACAGTGCTCGCCTCTCTTCCCTTCCCCATGCACACCACACAACCCCATGCTAATGACCTTCTAATCCATGATTAACCCTAAACCGGGTTAGGGTTCTAACAATCCACCAAACTTAAAAGGATTTCGTCCCGAAATCAAAGCAAACTACTCACCGAAAAGCTCTGGATACTGCCTTCTGACTTCCTCCTCGATCTCCCAAGTGGCCTCGCGCTCACTGTGATGCTGCCACCTGACCTTCACCATCGGAATGGTCCTCCTCCTGAGCTGATGATCCATGCGATCGACTATCTCGACTGGTCTCTCCTCGAGCGACAAGTCCTGCTGAATCTCTGGCACTGCTATCTCAATCACGTGCGACGGATCTGCCACATACTTCCTCAGCATAGACACATGAAAGACATTGTGCAGACCTGAAAACTGCGGTGGCAAGGCAATCCGGTAGGCAACCTCTCCAACTCGGTCGAGGATCTCAAACGGCCCAACATATCTCGGACTGAGCTTCCCCTTCTTCCCAAACCTCATCACACCTCGGGCAGGGGGGATCTTCAGAAACACGTGGTCGCCCACCTCGAAACTCAGCACTCGTCTGCGTCGATCAGCGTAACTCTTCTGCCTGCTCTGTGCTGTGGCCAGCCTCCTCCTGATCACATCAACCTTCTCTGAGTACATCTGCACAATCTCTGGCCCCACTAACTGCCTCTCGCCCACATCACTCCAGCATACCGGTGATATGCAAGGCCTCCCGTACAATGCCTCGTATGGTGCCATCCCAATACTCGAGTTGTAGTTGTTGTTGTAGGCGAACTCTATCAGCGGCAGATGCTCATCCCAGTGCCCTGCCCAATCCAGTGTGCAAGCTCTCAGCATATCCTACAAGGTCTGAATCGTCCTCTCTGACTGACCATCCGTCTGCAGATGGAACGCCGTAATGAATCTCAGACGCGTCCCCAAAGCCTGCTGCAGACTCCCCCAAAATCTGGAAGTGAATCGAGGATCTCGATCGAAGATGATGCTCACTGGTACTCCATGCAACCTGACTATCTCCTCCACATACAACTTAGCTAGACCCTCCAAAGGCAACGTGATCCTGATCGCTAAGAAGTGCGCCGACTTGGTCAGTCGATCGACTACCACCCAAATGACATCGTGGATTCTCCTTGTCTTCGGCAATCCTGTGACGAAATCCATCGTCACGTGCTCCCACTTCCACTCAGGAAGCTCAATACACTGCATCGGTCCTGCTGCCTCTGATGCTCACACACACACGTAGGGGTGAGCTTCGGTCTGGGACCGGATCAGACCGAAAACCGAAATTTTCGGAAGCCCGGACCGAATAAATTCGGTCTAGTTCGGTCCAAAACATGAATTTAACCCTTAAAATTTCGGTCTTTGACCGGACTGAACCGAACCGAACCGGACCGGACCGGACCAGACCGAAGACCGAAATGCCGTGGTCTCCCGGACTGAAGACCAGACCGAAAAAGTTCAGTCCGGACCATACACCCAGACCGAATCGAATTTTGCTCACCCCTACCCACACAAAAACATTACTAATTTACAATTACATTAAACCAAAAGATCCCTTTTCACCATTAAAACACCTCGTCAATCTAACTACCACCATCATCATCATTATTCATTTTCCCCCTCACATTAAAAACTCCCCTCTCCAACTAGGGCTGCAACTCGGATAATATAACTCGGATACCTGCTGTATCCGAATTCGAATCCGAATACCATATTCCATTACCAAATTCGAATTCGAATCCGAATTCAGTAGAACTATCCGAATCCGAATCCGAATCCGAATTCAGTAGAACTATCCGAATCCGAATTCGAATCCGAATTCAGTAGAACTATCCGAATCCGAATACTAAATTTTCGTATTAAAATTTTGGAATACTAAATTTTGGAATACTAATTTGTGTATTTGACCATGTATTCGAATAATTCGGATAATTCGGATAATTCGAATGTTAAATAGCTTGTATCCGAATTCGTATCCGAATTCTAATTGGTAAATTTTTTTAAACCATATTCGTATCCGAAATTAAATTGGTAACATTGAACTTACCAAATACCAACTAAATAGAAATTTTCGAATCGGATACTCGGATACTTGGTAACCATTTGCACCCCTATCTCCAACCCATCCACTCTCACACCTCCACTCCCTTAAGTTGCACCTCCGCTCTTAACCTACTCCACCACCACCGATGCCCTCCCTCCGCTTCTCTCTCCCTCTCCTCCTCTCCCTCCTCCTTCTCTCCACTCCCCTCCCCTCCGGCGCCGGCGAGCTCGCCGACCCCCGCAACGACACCAACAACTCCGTCGCGGGGCCAGCCAAGGAGGACAGCTTCGCTGACATTATCGATCGCGCGCTCCAGAAGGAGTTCCCCGAGAACGAGGCCGGCGACGGAGGTGCGTGGATCTGGGGGTTGGATCTCGGACTAGGGCTCGTGGATCTTGTGTTTGAGAAGAAGTGCGATTGGGTGGTTGGGGTTTGGGAAAGTTAGCTTTTTTCGTGGAGAAAGTCGTCTTCTTTTTAGTTTTTGAGACTTGAGTTGTTGAGTTTGGGAAGTGGAGGTGCAGGTTTCGTGACCGGATTCTGGGAAAAGTTGCTTCTTTTGGAGGAAAAAAATGTCTGCTTTAGTATTTTTATTTTTGAGTTTTGTTAATCGGTAGTTTTAAGTTGGAACGGCCTTCGAATTGTGCGCGAAAGGTGTTTTTAGTTTTTTGTGGAAATTGGTTGATTGAACGGTGTTGCTTGATTTGCTTCGTTTCGGAGGATGAAGTTTTTGATTTAGCCTTTTGTAGTTGCAAGTTTTGAGTTTTTTTTTAATTTAAAGTTTGAGGTGGATTTGCACTTTGAATTGTGCATGAAAGGTGATTTCTTGGGTTTAAGGATGATGGTTGATTGAATGGTGTTACTTGATTTGCCGTGTCATGTGTTCTTCTGCAGAAGCTGATCCCGGCAGCTTCAACAACAGTGTTAATGATAATCAGGTATGTTCAACATTATTGCAAGAAAATGTGTTTTTGATGTTCTTCCACTAACTGAACTTGAAATTTTCTTTCTGTGATTTCGATCATTATAATTGGCTATGGCATGTGGTTTAGTGGTGCCTCTTGTTACGAATACGAACTCGGTAATTCATATCTCCCAAATAGTATTTATTTTTCCACTATTGTTGGAAATTGCATCTGATTCCTATAGAAATGTGGAATTTATCTCCAACATGAACAAACTTTGTATTTAGTGAAATTCAACTTGGGGTGGTGACCTGGAGAGATGCATAGAGGTTTGTAGGCATGTGGATCTCATTGATGCTGTTTTGGCAGTGAAGAGTTTTGACCTTTGGTTACTTCAGTAGCTTAGATATCCAAGTTGACTTATTGGATGGTAGGGCTGCTAGAGCACACTGAAGGAACAATGCATCTTATGAAACAAGTACAAACAATGGCAACCCAATCCTTAGCAATCAGTACTTGAAACCCGAAAATGGCAACTACAACAAAAAATGCATCACACCTACAAACTTAGCTCAAGGCTTGATGTGGTATTCTCCACCATGGGAGAACTTCTTACAGTGGATCACAGTATGATTAGTAATTCACCAGACTAATTATTTATTATATTCCTATTAGATTTTATAAACTTAGTTGTTGTGTGTCAATAGCTTATACTGGGAGAGTACCTATATCCATAATGTGTTGTTCTGATGTCAATCGATCACAGTTGGATTATCTATTGTTGGCATCCATATATTAGGAATTGATTATTGATGCAACGACAATTATTCCAAGGTACATTTTAATATATACAGTGTTTTTGTGATTCTAGTTAAAATTGTTACTAGACAAAGTATAGCATCATATCATTTTAGGTAAAAACATGGTCTATTTTGAGTAGCCAAGGAGAATCAGAAATGTGTTTCAAAGTTAGTTAAGCGGTGGAGTGGTTTCAAGGTGCCAATATCTTTGTGATTGGTGGGACATTGGTAGCAAAATATTATTTGTGTAGACATAATATCTCTTCGTTTGCTTTTCTGTTCTTTGTTTTTCCTCCTCCTTTTCCCCAGTTTCTTTGCTTTTAGGCTTTGGAGCAGTTTTCTTGTATTATTCTCTTCCTAAAACACTGTCTTTGCAGTTAAAAATGTTATACTTAGATTTATGTTGTCATCATCAAAAGATAAAATATCCGGAGATGTCATATTATCGGATATATATTCTGAGCAGAATGCAAAAATATGTACATATGCTCTAGGTTACTTATAGTTTTGTTTTTGGTATGAAAACCTATAATCTCAATATGGATGTGCTGAACTTCAATATTCTGGACATTGATTGCAATCCCCATCAATTATTAGTTACCTCTTGGGTAATTAGACATTGCATTTTGGTAGCTTCTGCGGTCAAAATTGATTGCTGGCCGTGATACCAACTCATCCACTTATAAACACCAATCTCAAAATAAAGACATCCACCAAATATAAACAATGGGCCACTGTCGTAAGTTTGTACACTATTTCAAAAGTGAAAAAAATAACACTACATTAACAACACAAAAGTGGAAATTTTAAGCTGAAACTAATGAAAGCCTTCTACAAACAATAGTTTAACATTTATTGTGGTTCTCCGACAAGCCCGAAATGTTCTGCTTTGCTACTATATTGTGCATAGTTATTACCAAATTTTGTTACTAAATATATCTAAGATTTAATTTATCTCTTCTATTGTTTATGTGTATATTAACCAGGCAGTTTTGGAGACTGTAGCTAGAGTTACGTCAAAGAAGAATGACACGAAGGAAGAGAAGTATATTTTTCTAGCATGTGATTGTTTTTTCAGTGTTGTTTCCTCAATGTTGAGTCATTTTCTATTTAGCAGCGAATGGAAACTTTAGGTTTTGAGTGCCTTCTTCATCTTTTGTTTTCAGGAAGTTTCAGTTTCACGATGTGTTCAATTTGGACAATGAAAATCGTGCAGAAGACACTCCAACCCTAATAGACAGAAAGGTGCTTTTCAACCATGATCTTGATTTAGTTCCATAAGTTGCTTCTTTTTAATTTTTCTACAATTTTGATATTAGTTTTATTTCTGTACTGGCTGAAAAAAACGGTGCATTTCTGTTCCAGGACAATGTGTTTATTATATCGAACCCGAAGTCAAAGTATCCTGTATTGCAGCTAGATCTAAGGTTTGTAAGTTTTTTGTGAGACCGAACTGCTTCCAGGACATTTTGTCATCTTAAATCAACACCTAAAGTCTTGGTTTTTCAGGCTGATATCTGATCTAGTCGTCGTCATTGTTTCTGCAACCTGTGGTGGCATTGCCTTTGCTTGTGCTGGCCAACCAGTTGAGTTTGTCCACTTTCTTCGGGTGCATTGAGACTTTTTGAACTTTAAGCACAAAAATAATCGCATATTCAGTTCTTATTGGCCTGTTTTTTGCTTTTTAACTTGGCATTTTATATCTGATATTTTCTAATAAGTAGAAAAAATTCTTGGTTTTTCTAAATTATGCTTTGCTCTTGACAGGTTATAACTGGATACTTACTCGCAGGATCTCTCATAGGGCCTGGAGGCTTGAGCTTTGTCAGTGAATTGGTGCAAGTAAGGTGCTTTTACATGTTTTTACGGGACATAAATAACCCACAATCTGGCTTTATTTCTATATTATTTTCACTGCAATCAGTGTAAGCTTTTGTTTTATTCTTCGACGGACATAATGTCATTATGGTCAATTTTAAGTTACATTTCTTGTGCTTGGTTACTTCTAGAGATTACACAATCTAATGAGTTTATAAACAACCAATTTCAGTGGCAATGAGAGACTTAAAGATTTAAGGACCAACACTCTTTCCTATATACCTACCAGACAAAGACAATGCTTCTATGCAATGTTTCTCAATTAGGGTAAATATCTTGTAGGTACTCATTGTTCTTATATACCAAGGCGCTACCTCTTAAATAATCAAACCAACCATTTTAAATTCACCAACCTTTGTTTAGTAACAAAACATATAATAATGGTGGTCAAAGAACTAGGATTTTCTACAAAAGAGGTAAAGGTTTAGGTAGAGAGATTTACACAGGTCATATTTCAAACATGTTCCAAACTTGCAATACTCTGTTGATTAACATGGTTTTCAAGGTATATGAAACTAGTAATCAATGGGGCTTATTATATTTTATATTTACTAAAAATGGCATTATTACATTTTACAGATGATAAAGGCTAGGCATATGACCTAAAAAATAAGAAAATGAAATAATAATCGCAATTTGATAGTTGAGGGTACCAATGTGATTAGTTTGGTAACAAGGTTGATGTTGATATTGTGTTTTAGTTGAGGGTAAGAATTTTACCCTTGATACTGCCTCTTTATTTCTCTCTGCTGTCAGTTACCATGTGTTAACTATTTTCTTCCATTTCCATGTTCCTTTAGGTTGAAACTGTCGCTCAATTTGGTGTTATTTTCTTACTCTTTGCACTAGGGTTGGAGTTCTCTATGTCAAAGGTTAGTCTTGATCATGCAGCTTTGTTCATTTCAAATTAAATTACCTTCGTTCACCATTATCACTTCATCTGGAAGTTGTTTTTCAGCTCCGAGTTGTTCGTGCAGTTGCTGTTTTGGGGGGATTGCTTCAGATTTTTCTTTTCATGTGCTTGTGTGGGATTATTGCATCAGTAAGTTATCTGCTGAGTGTTCTTTTTCCATGAAAAAAAATCATCTATCGATCATGGACAATATTTTTGACCTATAAATGCTTGATTTGGGAAGTAATTAAAGTACAAGTTGAAATTGTGCTTTGAATTGGAATAAGAGTGATTGTACAATTCTGTAAATCCGACAGCAGATATACTGTTTTTTTATAGTGTTCAATTTGTACATAATTTCCCTAGCTATACGAAGAAATTATGCATTTGGTTCCCAATGCATATTGTAAATTGAAGGTAAATTGCACACTGTTGGACGGGTTACCTAGAGCCCTTGGCATAGATCACCCAATTTGGCATGAATAGAGTATGTGACGTGTGGTTGGCTGGTTGCACAATGGTGTCATAGTTGCATACATTTAAATAGTTTGTTATAATTTGTGATGCTTTTACTGAAAAGAATGGTATTGCATTATGTCATTCTTGTGACAATACTGCAATATATGCATCACAAAATCACATGGGTCTGTTTGATCACATTCTTTAAGCATGGGAATATTTAAACATTGCAATTGCATGTTGTGTTATCATTTGCATATTCTTTTGGCCAACTCTTTCATGCTGTTGGGTCCTGTTACGTGAAAGTCTCTTGTTTAGCATCTGTTTATTCAGAACCAAACAGTTTTCATGTGATAAGTCCAGGTATAGCTTTAACTGAAGCCTCTATAAGTGCAACAAGTTCCATTGTCCTTTAAAACTCATTGCATATCTGACTTCAAAAGATATTGTAGCTATAGCACATAAATTGTGTAATTATGTCTGGACTCCTTCAAAGTCATATTTCTGTAGATTTGTTACTGTATATACACTCCTTAAAAGTACGTATTGTCTACAGATGTGTGGAGCAAAGCCTTCGGAGGGAATATTTGTTGGTACATTTTTGTCAATGTCTTCAACTGCTGTGGTACCGTTTTCCTAACTTTTTCTTTACGTCATGGTTGCCTACCTTTCATGCAGTTGTGGTCATTATATAATAGAAACACAAGGATTTTCTTCTTCTTCTTCTTCTTCTTCTTCTTCTGAATAATGACTATCTTGCTTGTCATGTGTTCCTTTTGTTTATAACATAGGAAAACTGATGCTATGTTTATAAATTTTCAATATTTGTCAACCTTTTATTTTGTCAAGAGCCATAGTTATTTTTTTGCTGAAAGGCAGAATTTTTATTGATGTTATTGAAAACATGAAGACCTGTTTTGTTCAAGGTTCTGAATTATGATTGCATATTGTTTCTTAAGTGCTCCTTCTGAATCTAGGATGAATCAACTAATGCTATCTTTATTAACTTTCAGTAGTTATCAGCCTTCTACTTTTTGCCAAGATTCGTAGTGTTTTTTCCGTTGAGAGTCTGATTGTTAATTGTTGTGGTGTGCTTATTCATTTTTAACAGCTCGAGATTTGAGAGTACTTCATGCGTTTTTTCATAAGAGGTCAGCCTCATAAGTACACTAAAAATGGATCTTAATGTTCTAATGATGCAAAATTTTAGAGGTAAAAATGCATTTATCAAAGTAACGGGTTATTTGACATTTAACCAAAGTGACCAACTGAGACTAGCTCAATTTCTAGATTCATAGTTTTGGACGTTTAACCAAAGTGAGTTACATGCTGGGATTTAATTAATAAAATAGAAATTATGTAAAGAAAAACATTTAACCAAAGTGAACTCATCAAATCGTTTTGAAAAATTGTACTACTATAAAAGTATATTAACTTGAGTGTAATTTTGAAAGGAGTGCAGGCGAAGCACACATTTGGAACACAAGTGTGTGATACATTTTGAATAAATGTACTACTATTGGTATGGTAGTGTGTGATAGATGTATTGCACATTTCTAACATTTGAAACTGTTGGGTGTTGACACATTGTTTTCAAGTAACATCTGCTTAACGGTAGGTACTTAATCCTTTGCCTACTTTCTTTCCTCCAGTCTTCTTTTGCCATGGGTGGATATTTATGGTAAACTATTGAAATTTCATGGCAACCACCTTTACGGTTAGTGGCAAGATATGATCTGCAAGTATTGTTTGTCAGCAGATTTTCACTAATGATCTTATATTATAACTTAGTAGGGGTTATGGCATTTCTACTTTCACTACATAGCATTTTCAAAGGGAACCTTTTCGCAGGTTTTGAAATTTTTGATGGAAAAGAACAGTATCAATCTCCTCCATGGTCAAATTACTGTTGGAACTCTTATTCTGCAGGTACCTGCCTGATGCTTCTATTGTCTTGGTTATATAATCTTTTATATTTGTGAGTTGCAAATGGCTTTGGTTGAGATTATGAATGTATATGCCTGCCTGGTCATGTCATCTTTTTCCCCAGGATTGTGCTGTTGGTTTGCTTTTTGCATTACTGCCAGTGCTTGGGGGCAATTCTGGTGTTGTTCAAGGGGTCATGTCTATGACGAAGTCGTAAGTACATGTTCATAAACTGCCATTCTCTTGTATTTATGCCATCTTTATGCATAAACATGTTAGTTACCTCACAAATAAGAACATGCCATTCTCATAGCGTATATGTTTTCTTGTTGCTTCCTGGTGTACATAAGCTGGTTTTAAGATGAAAATATTGGTGTGGCCAAATGAATTTCTCTTGGTTTGTTCATTAGACTAGAATCTGCTTTCCTGCAATCATCTCAATGTAAAATTGTCATCAAGAACAGTAAATACCACTTTTTTTCTGTTCTAGTTAAAATCTTCATCAACAGTACTGTAAGTCATATTTTCCAATGGATACAAGAAGAATTCAAAAAACAAACATATGAAGAATATCGTCCAGCATGTTCTCTTTCTGAAGCATTTTCTTAAAGTTGTATTAAGGATCCATGCTTATTGCAACTGTTCTTGTGCTAGGTTGGTCATGCTGTGTACTTTCTTGGCAATTCTGTCTATATTATCTCGTACCTGTGTGCCATGGTTCCTTAAGCTCATGATTAGCCTTTCATCACAGGTATGTTTTTTTCCCTGTAGTATTGACAATCACATTGTTAATTTCTTGTTCTTCACATATCCATTCTCTTAATTCTTTAACCTTGCCGCCATTTTCTCAGTTTCCTTGTTTTTACTGTGGATTTTGTTTTGCAGACCAATGAACTTTATCAATTGGCTGTGGTTGCGTTCTGTTTGCTTGTTGCCTGGGTTTGTGCTTTCTTTATCCAAGTCAATTTTATTACCATGATTATGTATTTTTGCATGTTAACATCTTTGATTTCTATTTTAATTTAGATGCAGCATAAAGATACTACGTTCACGTTTATCATTTCTTTCTTCTCACAGTGTAGCGACAAATTGGGTCTGAGCCTCGAATTGGGCTCATTTGCTGCTGGAGTGATGATATCAACAACAGATCTCTCACAGCATACACTTGAGCAAGTAAGTTCATTTTGCAGGAAAATAATCATAAATTAACACTAGTCGGTGTGTATCTGGTCAGTATGCATCCAAACTAAAGTTCTCATTTATCTTCCTAATATTCATTTCTGATATTGTCAGTACTTGTCTTGTCTTCTCTTCAGCCATGTAGTAACATTTAAATATTAATATCATACTCAATTAAGGAGATTTCCCTTTCCTTTCACCCTCTACCTACGGTTTGTGAGCTGCTGGTTTTTCATTTTTTCCTTGCTGGTGGTGGATTTCGGAAATTCTCAGTGGGGCACAAAAGATAATGAATTGTATTTACCACTAAATTAGTAAATTAAAATTGTTTAGAAGTAATCATATGTCGAGTGACTAAAAGTTGCAAATTTATGAAATCCTTTTGTAACTTTTCATATCATGTAATCATGTCATAACATCATTATGTATTGAATGAATATATTTCACTCCGTGCATGCGCATGCAATGCATACAATTATAGTCCTATACACTATCCTATAAGACTGAACAAATATAGTCCTATACACTGTTGAAAAATCTTTTTACCTTTGGAGTGACGAATCTTTCACATCCCCATTGACGATGAAAATTTTAAGATTTCTTCACTATGTCGTGACTCCCTCGAGCAACTTATACACCCCTCGTATATTGTAAAATTTAATCATGTTATCCTCACAAAATTGGGTAATTTAGCTAGCAAAATTTCCCAATGGCAATCACTTATTACTTCTAGAGTTCTAGTTTATTTTACGATACATCCACAATAGAAGTTGGAGAAAAAGTGAAATTTGAGATGTTCTTGCAATTGTTTTGATGTTCTTGCGACAGAACCTAAGAAGCACGGAGACGGACACGACACGGACACGGGGATACAATATTTTTCTAAAAAGTAGGACATGGACACGGCATTAAAATTATAATTAAAAATTATAATATATATAAATAAAAATAATATACTTATAAAAAATAATTACTCATAAATGTTAAATGTTCATAATAAAATAATATACGTTGTTTTAGGTTGCCTCATTGTTCATGACAAAAGTAGTCATTAGGCATTCTTAAAGGGCAACAAACTGATTACTACCCAATAAAATAATATACTACAAGGATTGTATTGAAACTTCCTTGACCCAATGATTTATCTTCTTCTTCTCATCTATATAAACATTCCGGTACCGAAAATGAGGAAGAAAAAAAAGTCAAAAGTCAAAATCGAGACTAAGGAGTGTCCTAACCGTGTCCAAGGAGTGTCCACCATTGCGAAATGTCAAAACTGCCCCGGACACGCCACTTGGCCTGTCCGAGGAGTGTCCAAGGTGTGTCCGAGGAGTGTTGGGGTTCCGACACGGCCACGACTCGGACACGACGATCATTCAGAAGTGTCCGTGCTTCCTAGGACAGAACCTAAATTACTTACATCTAAAAATATGTGGATTTGTGTGAAAGACAAACACTTCATTATAATGTTGGATAATGTAATTGTGCTGGCCAGCTCGTGGGCCGGACTATGTGAATGTAAATAGATCCTTGCAGCAGTGATTAGGGATTTGAGTGCATCACTCCTGTACGGGTCAATAGGAGAATAGATATAAGAAATAGAAGATCACAAGAGATCTTTTGAATCTATTTAAATTGAAATAGTGAAAAAAAATCTACATTTATATCAACCAACAGTGACATGCAATTTCAATAGAAAAGGTCTGTATGCTTGGAATCAAGTTTGTGTGCAAGTCCAGTACTTAGAGGTCATCTCTATGCTCAGTGTCAGGTTAAGGTGCAATTTTAATAGAAAATGGTCTCCCTGTAAAATGCGCACCCCTGTACAATCCTATCGGAAAAGTTGAGCACTGTAGATTTGCTATCATTCTTCATGAAAAAGCTAATTAGTTTCTTATATGAAAATATCACATGTTATGCTTCTTTGCTTGCCTCTAAAGCCTCGTATTTTTCACATCTGAAACTGAAGATACGTTCATGACCACTTTAGGCTTGCTGTCATTATTCATGAAAAGCTAATTGGTTTCTTGTCCTGAAAATATCATAAATGGTGTTGCTTTACTTGCCTTTACTACTAAATACGCTTATGAAAATGAAGATACATTCATGAGTCATGACAGATGAAGTATTATAAATGGCTCTATTAGAGAGTTTTTAGCAGGAAGGGCTGGTGAAGGATAAACAGCACCACCTCTTGAATGGTGGAGAACTATAGTAACATACAATGTTATTAAAGCGCAAACTTCCAACTGAAAACCAATTGCTAATGAATGGAAGTACGTAGGATCTTAAAGGACACAAAAACTGTTCTTGGTTAGGTAGTTATGATCTTTTAGGTTGCTATAGTTTTAGTTTAACAACAATCTTTAGGGTATTTTTGAAAAAATAATAAAAAACTATTAGTATGATTTATATGGAAGTTTAGACACTGTTTTGAAAACCGGACCGGACCAGCCGGTCCGACCGGTTCAACCGTGAATCGGAGGCCTGTTCGGTCCGGTTTGTCCCCTAAAACCGTTTTTTGCCAAGAACCGGACTGAACCGTTTTGAACCGGCAGTTCAACCACCAGTTCAGGAAAAAAAACTCAATTATGTTTTTTTATTATTGGTGCCCGATTATGTATTCAATTATTCGATTACTACATATTCAAAAAAAAACCCTAGAAATGTTGATATTGTAGATGTTTTGAATATTTTTTTCTTAATAAATATATGACTATTGTATCTATAGTATATATTTACGGCGTCATGCTAATGTCACTGATTCAACCGGTCTGATTCGGTCCGACCCCGGTCGAACCTCTGAACCTTTAAACCTTTGACGTTGCCGGTTCGACGTCTGGTTCGGTTCTGAAAACCTTGAGTGTAGAATCTTGAGAAGATAATATGAGGGCTATAGAAGGGAATAATTGCATTTCCCTATTTTTAGAAGATGTTTAACTGTATTAAGGTTCATATTGACCTATCTAAGACGAAATGTATCAAAACTATCATTTGAATTGGTTATGATGCTGTGATCAAGCCTACATTTTATTTATTTTTTCTATAGTTTAAAGCATATGAATTTTTCACGATGCTCCCTTTTTTTCTGTTGGGAAAAATTTCAGATTCTGTTATTCACCTTGATTGCCTTTTTTTGCAGATTGAGCCAATCCGAAACTTCTTTGCTGCCTTATTTCTTGCAAGCATTGGAATGCTTATACATGTTCATTTTCTTTGGAACCATGTTGACATTTTATTAGCAGCTGTCCTTCTGGTGATCATTGTAAAGTCGGTAGTTATTGCACTTGTTGTCAAGGGATTCCGCTACAGCACAAAGACATCATTTCTCGTAAGAATTTCATTTCCTTGAAGTTTTTGCTGTTTCAGCATGTTATTTCCTTTTGTTTTATTACACCTCATACATTTATTTCCAGGTTGCTATGTCTCTAGCACAGATAGGGGAGTTCGCTTTTGTTCTTCTCAGTCGTGCTTCAAATCTTCATCTTGTTGAGGTTCTCACTTGGAATATTTCTATTTTCATTTGCACTGAATTTCTGTATAAAATCTAAATGGTACACAACATTATATTTTAGATGGCATAGCTATATAAGAATTGGCTGTCCTTAAATGATCTAACATTATGTTCAGAAGACTGATTGAAAGTCTATTAGAAAACAACTTTCACATGGTGAGAGCTTTGGCTGAAATTGATGAATCTATTTGTTGGTTTGGGTCTTTGGCCTTTATGTAATATGGTTTCTTGCTGTATTGGCAGGGAAAACTGTATCGTCTACTTCTAGGCACGACAGCTCTTAGCCTGGTAATAAGCTTTTTCTTGAAGTAGTTTGGTACAGCAAGTAGATTTCCAAACAGCACCGCTCTTTTGGTGATTCCCAAATAAATCCATCAAGTATTCCATTGAATTCGAAAACAGTACCGATTATGAAGAAAATTGAAAACCTTTCGTAGTGTTACATCCTAAAATTTTGAGTATTTCTTTAAGAAAAGAATGAATGATTTTTAAACTTGCACCACTTTTCAATCTTCATAGATAACCTCATTTTATTCCCATCATTTACTTTATTCTTCTGGGGTTTAGTGAATGTAAATAGAATGTAGAAACAACATGCTCCTTGTTGCATTGCACATTTGCACAGTTGGAGTACTGTAATCATCTCTGCACATGATTCCTTGTGCACCACATACTCTGTCACAAGTATCCATCACGTTTGTTTGATGTCACGTGGAATGAAATTGTGTAGGTGACAACACCATTGTTATTTAAGCTGATTCCGGCAGTTATTCACCTTGGAGTTTTAATGCGATGGTTCTCTCCTGACAGCGTCCAGAGTGAGGTATAAAAAGGTTAAATTACATATTTTAGCAAGTTTGCGGATAATGTTTAGATATTTATGATTGTGTTTTTTCCCTTCAGATGGGTCTGAAAAGTGAGAGTCTTCGCAGTGATAGTGCGAAGCGCATAGCCTTGTTGGTTCAAGGATCTCATGATTCTTGAATGGACATAGAAGCATAACTCGGCTATACCATGATCCCCTAATGGGCCTGTTAGTACCATGGAGAAGTGCTGCTAAAAGAAGCTAAAAAATGATTGATTTATTCAAAGTTCTTTTGCAATGAAGATCTACTATATCTATTCTCCAGCTTCCGGGTGAGCAAGGGCTTTATGCAATTCTGGAATTACCAATTTCTCTAAGAGAGGATTCCATAATCAGATAGAGATCGTCACTTCGAAGCACTGAAAGAGGTCAAAGTTTGGCATCAAGTTTGCTGTTCTCTCACGCTGCAATTTTGTATAAAATATTTTGGGTTGTGATCCTTTGATCGTAATTTTTCATTTTTATGGGTTTGTACTACTAGCAACTCAGATTTTTCGCAAGAGTTGTATATTATGGTCATTAATGTATTATTATATTCGTTCTGTGTTCTTCCTTGTATTGCGTGTTCATATTCTACCAGTGTTTGGACATGGAGTACAATATTTAATCTTCCACTGAATTACCTGTGGAACGGATCTAGTTATACTGAAATTTATAATTGAATTAGGCGTTCATCTAAATCTACAATAACGTTATGGTTACTTATAAGTTTTTATCTTCGAAATTGATCTCGGCTGTTTTCTACTTAATCCTTTCGGCCTTTAAGTTGACATTGGTTATCTATTACAAAAAAAAAAAAAACTTTTTTGATCTTGAATCAATCTTGACGTTACATAACTTAAATCTATATTTTGATCCCTCAAATTTATCCTAATCATTGATAATTTTGCATCTGAGGTCAATCCCAACTATCTATAAATAAAAAAGGAGTTAGTTTTAGTTTTTATAGTCCACGAGCGAAACTTTTATAGGCAAAGTGAGTTGAATTTTGATTTAGTCCAAGGTGATGCACTTTTTCGGAATCTTGAGCAACTTTTATAAGGAACTGATTTTTACTTTATTCAACATGTGACCTTTTTTAGGCAATCTAAATACTGATTTAATTCAAAAAAAATCTGTTGTGCTAATAAGAAATTTTGGTATAATTTAACGTGATTACTATATTAAACATCAACATCACTCCAGTGTTTCAGTATGATTACTATATTAAGTTATAAAATTCAAATTCATTCAAAATCAACCAAAACGGTTTGATTAAAAGAAAAGGACACTTTCAACTCTAATTTATTAATAAAATCGCACAAATAAATCAGTTAATCTTACGAAGGAAAGTAGGCCCACGGATAAGGCAATATATTCATTTCAGTGAATATATGAAACCAAGCAGTCAGTCCCATTTCACGATTTAAGCGTTCGCAAATGTGATTTTGACCACTTCACGATTTAATCAGTTCGCAAATGGATTGGTTCACAACCTTTCACCTTCTACTTTTCTTGGAAGCCAAAACCACTTTTTCGTTTTCCATCCACTATCACACCTGCCTTTTCCACCCCCTCTAATTGTAACATCCCGAAATAACAGAAATTTAAAAATTTAAACAACCAAGAGATCACCAGATAAAACTCATCAACGGGAATGTTACTCATATAAATCAACAGCCGGTGCACCAAAATACAACAGAGTTTGTCAAAAGACATTATTACAACAATACAATGAAAGACAGGTACAAGTAATCATGACGACCTCGAAGAGTCTGAAGAGGATCCTGACCCCAAAATGTGTGCGCCTGCTGTCACCACCCGACAGAACCTACTGCGGTCCTGAAACATGAATCAAACCACGATGCCTGAGTTTCCCATTAGGAAACCCCGTATACCAAGCTCGCCTATATGAATGCAATAGTACGGTAAATGAACCTATCATACTAGTAGTATGTCATATCAACATCTGCAATGCAACAAATCCCTCCAACGGTAAACGTGACCTCAATCCAACAATGCAAATACCCTTGAAGGGTCAACAAGGACATCAGTCCAGCAACAACAACGAGTCTCCCTCGGAAACCTACCGTAGGCACATACGGTCTTACAGACAATATGCGACGCACCCCTACACGCGACTACTCGAGCCAAAGAGATCGGTGAGAAGCGTCCGCACTTCCGCACAAAGTAACCACGTGGTCTACACCACCCCAACGGAGCCGTAGCCCCGTCGGTCAAACATCCCAAGTTAGGTGCCCAATCGGGGATCATCTCGCCAGAACAACATTGGCAGTATCGCCGGCACAACATCAGTTGTACAATTTACGTCCGACACAACATCGGACGACACAACCACAAGCCGGAACATCATCGACACCATCATTGCCGGTAAAAATCTCGACGGAACAACATACGTTCGACACAACATCAGACGGGTCCAGACCGTAGTTTGCAGGGTCATCATGCTCCACAAGCCATGCGTCAACACACATTGGGAACCGCAATCCCTCAGGTCTGCTACTCTACAAAGAGTCAAGCAACAACACGTCACACCATTGTCCATCAACGGAGGTGGCGCGACCCAAGTGTCCACACTCTTCCACAGGGCGGTCCCGCGCATGCCGAGGATTTTACGTCGTTTCACGTCTGCAGCGAGGTCTTCGACCTCCCGCGACCGACCACAACTTCACCCCAACGTGGGTGAGCCACAAACAACTAATAAAACTAGCATACCTCAAAGGAAGATAGAGCACGCCGGAGTTCGCTCAACGTCGAAGCCTGACAGCAACCTCCGCACCTACGTGCCTCACGTCCGCGCCTCCTCAACTCCAAGCTCGCCTCCACATGCCGGAGTCGCCTCCACCACCTCTGGTTCGTCGGAAAGGGAAGAGAAAGAAGGTGAGAGAGAGAGATGGGTTGAAAGTAGGAATGAAGGATTGATGTGTTAGTTTTCTCACTAAAACAAAAACCAAGAACAAACATTAACCGACCCCTACACCCAACACTATTCCCCTCCCATTTCCCATGCAAACCCTCCACTAAACAAGGGGTTAGTCCTAAACAAGGGTTATAGTCTAACACTAATCCCATTTCATGATGCATTTTCCTTCCCCAAAAATATCTGTTTGCCGCTTGAATCCCCACTCCACCATCTATCACGTCTATTTTCAAGTTTTTCCAATGCATCCCCAACACTTGTCCATTACAAGCTGACCATTATACTTATTATCATTCGCCTTGTCCATCTGAAGAAGTTCTACCGTTAAGAGATTCTTACACAAAGGTGATCATTACCACCTATATCTCCTCTTGCCCACGTACCTCATGGAGGTATATGCAAACTCAGATTCCTCTATCTCCTATGGCTATCTGTAAATCGTAACGTCATGCATTTTCCTCCTCAGATCTTATAACACCTCACACAATGTCCTCATCCAACCTACCTTCGCTTCTTTCCATTCCACCCACATCAATGGCTACTGCAACGACGACCAACATGAACAACTAACTCATCAACAAATTCCATCATATTTTACCACCCACAATGCCACCTCCCACACTTATAGTACTTAACCCATCACTCATGACCACCCAACCCACCATTCAAACCTTTAGTCCGTTGATGTTGTATCTTTGTCGTAGTCATTTAGGGTATTTTTCGTGCATTTTAAATAGGGTGCTGATACACGGACGCCTGGTGTCACGGACACACGCCATGTTACCGGTCACATTAGCAAATGTGAGGGAGGATGGGGTTCCGATAAAAGAATCATGATTTGTAGATTCTTTAAATCAATAACAATTTGTGATTCATGATAAAAGTGAATATTTTTTTCCTCAATAAAGTGGATTTCCAAAAAAGACTGGACAGAAGCGTCCATTCGTGTCCAGAGTTTGTCCAAATTGTGTCCATCCGTGTCCAGAGTGTGTCCATTCATGTCTAAAATATGTCTAGAGTTTGTCTAGATTGTGTTCATTCGTGTGCAGAGTTTGTCCAGATTGTTTCGATTCTTGTCTAGATTGTGTCCATTCTTGTTCAGATTGGGGTTATGTCCAGAGTTTGTCCAAATTGTGTTTAGAATATGTCCAAAGTTTTTTCAGATTGTGTCAATTCTTGTCCAGATTGGGGTTGTGTCCAAAGTTTGTCCATAATATTTTCAGAGCTTGTTCAGATTGTGTCTAGAGTTTGTCTAGATTGTGTTCATTCTTTACCGGATCGGGATTGTGTCTAGAGTTTGTCTAGAGCGTGTTAATTCCTGTTCTGATTGTGTCCATTCATGTCCAGAGTTTTTCCACATTGTTGCGATTCTTGTCCAGATTGTGTCCATTCTTGTCCAGATTGGGGTTGAGTCTAGATTGTGTTCATTTGTGTCCAGATTGTGATGAATACATATCATTCATAACTCTTGTTGGACACACATACAAATTAAATTTTAAGTTAAAAACTTGTCCGTTCACACATTCACAACCCCAAAACTCCCACATCAATCCATACCATTCCCCAAAACCCCCTCACCATCTCTGAGATCGCCACCAACCCTATCCCGTCCTCCCTTTCCTCCCATATCCATCTCCGTCTACAACAACTACGACTCCGGGAGACGCTCTCCCGAGTTTGATGTCGTTGTCGAGGGGATGCACGAATTAGCTTGGAGACGACCCTGCCTTGAAGACTCTGCCCGCGCAGGGATAGGGAAGAGGGAATAATATAATTTGAGGAGAGGGAAGAGGAAGGAGGGTAGATTGGAAGTATTTAAAGCTGCATTTGGAATGAAACCGACACATAGATCATCACGTCATCCATGTGCGTGAGAAATCTTAAAATAAATATTGATAAGTTCCACATCAGCAGCATCCGTGACGTGCGCGTTCAACAATTATTTTACTTTTAAGTATGAGCGAGCCAAGCTTCAGATTGTGCTATGATGATATATTGTGTACAACTAGGGTATATTGTTCTCTTTTGTGGTTGTCTCCGTAAAATCATCAATGGATCAAACATCTCAGTTCAAGAATTGAAAATGGTCGGTTTGCTACTCAATCAATGATCGGACGCAGATAGAGCACATTCTCCGGCACCAAACTGTTCCATGCCGGACTCTTTCTTCCGTTCTACTACGATCCCACAAGTATCTATGGCAGGCCCTTACTTCGAGGGAAAAAGAGTGGGGCCCATACCAATGTATTCCCATGTCTGGATTCTTCCTCACTCCTTACCAATTAATGTGGGAACCCGACACCTTTTGTCTACTGCTCAAGCATCAGTAATTCCTGGAAAATCCTCCTAGCCCACATCAGTAATTCAGATTGAACTCCACAAGGAATTCGTCCTAGCCCACGTCAACTCGGTCAGCGAACACCACAACAGATGTGGTCCTCCACCAGTTTGCTGCCTCTCCATCCAGCACATAGGTGGCCAGGCTCACCAACCGCTCCGGTACATAGCCGATCGCCTGGAAAATCCTCTGGATCTTAAAGACCCAGTCCTCTGCAGCCTCAGGGTCACTCCTGCCGTCGAAACTAGGCGGGTGCTGCCTCATGAAGCGATCATGCTCCACACCTGTCCCTGTCTGCTCTGCCCTCGCTGCCTGACGCTCAAGGAACTCGCTCAACCACTCAGGTAGCGCCCCCAGTGGCATCACTGGCAACGTGCTCATTCGCGACGTTCCTCACACGTCTCGGAGGCATATGACACAAGAAATAGTCAAAATCAGTCATGAATGCATGCCAAATGTAAAGTGCAACCTACACTACAACATTGGGTGATTTCTTTGGGAGCCACACATAGGGACCGACCGCTCTGATACCAAGTTGTAACATCCCGAAACAACGGAAATTTAAAATTTTAATTTAACAAGAGAATATCAAAATAAACTCATCAACGGGAATGTCACTCAAATAAATCAACAGTCGGTGCACTAATAATACAACAGAGTTTGTCAAAAGACGTGATTACAACAGTACAATGAAAAGACAAGTAATGCAATCACGACGACCTCGAAAAGCCCGATGAGGATCCTGACCCCAAAATGTGTGCGCCCACTGTCACCACCCGGCAGAACCTACTGCGGTCCTGAAACATGAATCAAACAACGATGCCTGAGTTTCCCATTAGGAAACCCCGTATGCCAAGCTCACCTATATGCATGCAATAGTACGGTAAATAAACCTATCATACTAGAAGCATGTCATGTCACATCTACAATGCACCAAGTCCCTCAACAGGGTAAACGGGACCTAAGTCCAACAACAACGACCCTCAACAGGGTCCACAAGGACATCATTCCAGCAACAACAACAACGTGTCTCCCTCGGAAACCTACCGTAGGCACATACGGTCTTACGGACAGTACGCGACGCGTCCCCCACACGCGACTACTCGAGCCAAAGGGATTAGTGAGGAGCGTCCGCACTTCCGCGCAAAGAACCACGTGGTCTACACCACCTTTGACGGAGCCGTAGCCCGGTCGGTCAACATCCCAGGATAGGTGCCCAATCGGGGATCATCGCTGGCACAACATCAGCGGCATCGCCAGCACAACATCGGCGGTACAACATACGTCTGACACAACATCGGACGACACAACCACAAGCCGGAATATCGTCGACACCATCATCGCCGGCACAACATCGGTGGTACAACATACGCCCGACACAACATCGGACGGGTCCATACCGTAGTCTGCTGGGTCATCATGCTCCACGAGCCATGCATCACGTGCATTGGGATCCGCGATCCCTCAGGTCTGCTACTCATCAGAGAGTAAGGCAACAACACGTCACACCACGTCCAATCCGGAGGTGGCGCGACCCAAGTGTCCACACTCTTCCACACGGCCGTCACCTCCCGGCTCACGCTCTAAGCGAGGGCACGGGTTTCCGTGGACAGAGTTGACATAAACACAAGACCAGGAATCCAGTTCTGCACACAAACGGTCGACCGAAAAAGCCTAACCGGTCGACCATCCCCAATAGGTTCGGTCGACCGAAAGTCTACAACGGTCGAACTATTCTACACATCACTTAAGTCCAAACGGTCGAACAGAAGTCTAAAACCGGTCGACCGAATACGAGGTCAAAATCCGGAGTTGGTCAAAATCACCAAAGACTATTCGGTCGACCGACTCAGGGGTCCGGTCGACCAAAAACTACCAGGGTCATCCTAATAGTCTACGTCAAATAACGGTCGAACGATATACATAAAACGGTTGAACAACATGCATAAATCTCAAGTACACTTAAGTTACGGTCAACCCAAAAGTAAGGAACGGTCGACCGAAAACAAACAGGAAGCCCCAAACTCACCAGCACACAAGCAACCGGTCGACCGCTACTCTGGCATCGTTCGACCGGTGATGGTTAAAGTCGGGTAAAACACTACATCGGTCGACCGCCCATAGGGACCCGGTCGACCGTTGATCGTCTTCAACCTCGCGCCAACCAAGGATTTACGTTGTTCTCGTCACCGGGGAGGTCTCCGACCTCCCCCGACCGACCAACCAAACCCTCCCGCGAGGGTGAGCAACCACAAAACACACTAAAAGCAGACATACCTCAAGAAACGACGAACTACGCCGGAGCTCCGCTCGCGCACGCCGTCTCCTCACCTCCTCGCGCGTCCACCTCCTCGCACGATCGCCTCCAGATGCTTCACACCGGAGCCTCCTCCTCAACTGCGTCGGAATGGAAGAGAATGAGAGAGTGCAAATGTGAGGGAGAAAGATTTTTGCTTTAACACCAAAACCCAACACCACTATCACCTCACCTCCCCTACACCATCACCCTACACCTTCTCTTCCCCATGCACCCACTGTGCACGTCCTCCTTCCCCATGCTAAACCCCCCACTAAACCCGGGGTTAACCCTAAACATGGGTTAGGGTCCTAACAGGAGATGCCTTCCACTACGAGAATTCAGGAATACAACAACCATAGGTCTATCCATCACTGTAACATCGTGACTAATTGGGTAATCAACTACAGCTGGGTTATTTGTAGCCAGGGATTTACCCCGTGACACAAACCTAACCCCCTCAAGCTCGAACCTCACTGTTCCAACGACCCCAAATTTCCTCCACCCAAAAACCACCCTCCCACATGGCGATCTCCGCCCACCTCTCACGCCGTCCACCCTCCCACCACCTCAAACCCTACTTGTCTGACACCCGCAACTCCCTCTCTATCCTCGACCTCGACAAGACCACCCAACCTTCCTCTCCACCCTCCTCTCACCCGGCTAGGCCGATTAAATTTTTTTGGTTTTGTTTTGGAATTTAGGGTTTATGTTTGATCTTAAGGTTAGATGCAATTTTGGTTGGTTGGTTGTAATATTTGTTGGATTAGAGTTTGGATGCTGTGTGGGTTAAGTGTTTTGTTGGAATTTAAGGTTTATGTTTGTCCGGAACGGACAAAGATCCACACCTTTAGTAATTATTTTAATTTTATGTTAAGAGTTTAGATTCTCATTAGCACTAGTTAATCTTTTCACAATTGTTCTTTTTAAGGTATTAATTTGTTGAAGTTGTAATTTGGCTACCCAAGTTCCTTATGTTTGCTTATTTTTGTCATGTATAAAGTTCAAGATGTTAGATGTGTATCACTTATTTTTGTTTAAATCCCATATTTATGGGCTTTTACGAGGCTAAAAGCTTAGCAAGGTTATCTGTTTGTTTTCAAACTTTTGCCTGTGGGTGCTTTCATGTCTGTGCTCTAGGAGGGGATTTGGAATATTCGATAGAGTCACTTTTGAACCAGGAGAAGAAGCTCAGACTTGTTGGAGATGTGTCTGAAACAAGAGATGTTTAAATTGTGAAGCTTTGCTACGATGCATGTGCATGGAAGATTGTTCTTCTATCAAAGAGGAGAGGTTAGTTGAAGCAAGTAAGATTGTGTGAATATGGGTTTTTGTGGTGTGTTTTTATCAGTTAATTAGATACAACAACCTTGTCGTTCACTTTTTCTGAATATCTACGAGAGAAAGAGGAACCGTAGTATTAATTAGAGAGGGAGGTTGCTTGAATTTGTTGTGAAATGAAAAGACATTGGGAGAGAACGATGAAGACTTTTCATTGCTATCTCACAGACAAGAGACATAGATGTTATAATGCAATAACATACTAATGAATGAGACATATAATATACATTAATGAGAGAATTACGTTGCATTTGATTATAGATGTTACAAGTAGACCTGTGACTCGTGTGCCATGCCTTCCTGGCCACTAGCACGGCATGACAACTGGTATCCCCGTCACGACTCAGTGAGTCATGCCGGATTCGGGGGTGGTCGGGTTTTCTTCTTTTGTTCGGGTAGGTTTTCGATTTTTTGGTTATTTTTTAAATTTGAAATAAGTATACAACCACAATCGAATTTATAAAAACAGAAACACAATCCCCCCCAAAGTAACCAATTTGTTTATTAATAATTGTTGACTTAATTAGAGAAACAAATATGTTGGTTACAAATAAAAAAGACCTGAATGCTACCTAAACCGAAGGAGTAATGAAAAAAACTCAACGGGAGGAAAAACATTACTCTTTAACAGAATGATTTAGCTAATTTGTCTCAATCTTCGTCATCGCTGCTGTCGTGAATATTTATGTTTTTCATTCTGTCCCCAAGATCGATCTAATCCTTCAGGCATACGCTGATCCCGATTGACTTGTCAGACATGTTTTGCTTATTGTTAGACAAGACCCATTTACCTGCACTAAAAGTAGCCTCCGACGCCACAATTGACGCCGGATGACATAATGTCTCGCGTCATCAAAAAGACTAGTGGAAACCTACTTGAGTTTTTTCTTTTCCAGCCTAAAACGTCAAAAGATTTTAATTCAGCCATACTTAAGTAAAGTTAAGTGTTTAAACATGCAGTTAATTCATTATAGATGTCAGTTTGCACTAATTTTGCATTTTTTTTTCCTAAACGAATTCCATTGGGAGTCGTCATTATCTGTATCCACTGCAGTTGGAGATGGTTGTGATGATGAACTAGCAACATTTGAACTCATTTGATTTACATTATATAGTCTTTCACATTCTTCAAAATATTTGAATAACAAATACCTACACCTATCTACATGATTTTGGAAAATTTCATAATTCATATTTTCAAAATTTTGTTCTAAGAAAACTTGTAAACCAGTAATCTTAAATCTAGGATCCATAGTAAAAGCTAAACAAAAATTAAATGGAGGAGGATTCTAATATTTATTAAACTTAGCCTCCATTACATATAAAATTTCAACAAAACCAACATTGTCTATATTTCGCAAATACTCTTGTAATTGGAAGTAATTCATAGATAAAATATGTTAAAGGTGGGGTAATACCACCCATTTAATCTAGTAGTGAATGTGAAAAAATATTTTAAAAAATCATGCATAGTTTGACAATTATTCCAATCTAAATCGCTTAACACTTTCTCATTTGTTTTTCGTTATAAAAGGTTGAAATTGCAAGATGATAAGGAAGACAACATTTTAACATTTCATATGTGGAATTCCATCTATGAGGGACATCTAATTTAAACTTCTTAGGTTTAATTTCATTATATGCACAAAATTCTCTAAATTCTTGATATCTAGATGTACTACTACAACCTACATAAACAATTGCATTCCTAACATTTTGTAAGTAAGATTTTGTTATGCTAAGTCTATATTGTACCACTAAGTTCAAAGTGTGACAAACACATCTAATATGAAAAAGTAAACCATGTATAGGTGGATGACAATAATTAATAAACATTTGTATTGCAGAAGTATTGTTAGTAGCATTATTAAATGCAATTTCGCAAACTTGATTTTCAAGATTATTAGATACGATGACATCTTTAATGTGATCAAATATAACTTTGGTAGTGTGTGGATGCAAAATAAGTGAAAAAGAAATAATTTTTTTATTTAAACACCATGAATCATCTAAATAGTGATTGGTCCAAACATCACTTGTTAATGTTACCTTATTGTTCATTGATGAAAAATAAGTAATCATGATTTCTCTTTGTTTTCCGAATTTATCAAATGCAATATTTTTAACTGTTCTTCTAGAAAATAGTTTAAATTGCGGATTTTGGTAGATAATTGCTTCCCAAGGCCTTTAGATTCACATATATGCTAAATGGTAGTTCATATCTAATTATGAAATCAACAATTATCTCTTTACCTTTAATTGAACAATATCTTCTGAAATTTAAAGTTTCACTAGCTGTGTCTAAAATCGATTCACGTGAATTCACTACCGATGCAGGATTATTCTTAACTTTACATGAAAGTTGATGTCTACTTAATGACCAGTTCATTCACTTGACTTAGCCGAATATACCTGACCACACCATTTACAAGTAGCAGTTGGATTACCCAACACATCCCGTCCTTTCTCAAAATCAACCCATACTGGACTAGTTTTTTTCTTCTAGTACCCGTATTACCTTTTGTCTTAGGTGGATTAAGAGGAGGGGGAGGTGGTGGGTTATCATTATCTTCAGAATCAGATGTTAAAGTCATGAAAATCACTAAATATGCAAATAAAAAGTGATTTTTTCCATAAATGAGTAAGTCATGATTATGGTTGTTTAACTAAAATTATCTATTAAAAAGATTAGAAAAACCTAGGAAATAAAGAGTAGAGAAGTTGCAAAATTGACGGTCTGCAGTCCTTTTGTAGCTTTAGGCTTCATGTTGTAGCTCAAACTTGACCCGTCTACACCAAAATAAAAACAATTAGAGAAACTGAGAAAAATTAGACAAGATTTGGAGAGATTCATGTGAAGAGAATGACAGATGTTGAGTTTTGTGTGAAGAGAATGAGAGGGGTTAAGGAGTTTATATAGGGTAGAGGGAGTATTTTAAGATTTTTTTAAATTCCTAAACTAGTGCCCTAAACAATATGACAATACCTATGTAGTGCCCTAGTGCTCCTTCTTTGTCTCCTCTGAGCAATACTCTCCGGCTCAGGCTCTTCCTTTACTTGTGAGTCAAATCTTTCTTGTTGAACTTCTCTATTCGATTCACCCTCTGAAGTTGTGACCCTGACTTTAGTATCGTCCCCTAGTATGGATGCCTATTGTTGCTCTTTCTTCTCAAGGCCTTTGAGTAAACTCTTCTGATCAAAGACTACATTACTCCGCAAGAGCACCATCTTGTCCATTGGATCCCAAACCTTAATATCCATTAACTGACCCATTGTAACCAAGGAAAATACATTCCTTCGATTTCGAATCCAGTTTTGAACGTTGTGTCTCATCAACCAATGCATAAGCTTTGCATCCAAATATTCTCAACCTTGAATAATAATATGGCTCACCTGTCCACACTTCCTGAGGAGTCTTCAATTCAAGTGCCAATGACAGTGAGATATTTACCAAATAGTAAGCCAGATCAACTGCCTCAGCCTAGAAATCCTTGGATAAATTCGGATGCAGGGTCATGATTCTAGCCCGTTCACTTAGAGTCCTATTCATCCTTTTTGCTACCCCGTTCTGTTCTAGATTTCGCGGTGTAGTCAAATACCTCGTGATACATTTTTCACAGAAACTCGTGAACTCCTTTGAGGTGTATTCACCTCCATTATCTGTCATCAAGTACTTAACAAATTTTCCCATACTTTTCTCTACCTGAGCCTTCAATGCTTTAAACTTCTCAAACACAACAGATTTATTTTTCAGATAGTAAACCCATACCTTCCTTGAGAAGTTGTCATTGAATGAGATGAAATATTCGACTCCACTTTTTGACTGACCCGGTGCCGGTCCCTAGACATCTAAGTGCACATACTCCAATATAATTCTTATCTTGTGGATAGTCGTCTCAAACCAAATCTTATTTTGTTTCCCGAAGACACAATATTTGGAAAAATCAAATTTGTAACTCTTAACACCCTTCAACATACCTTTTTTGTGTAACTCACACAAACCCTTTTCTGACATATGACCAATCCTCATATGCCACAATATGGTGTTGTCTTCGTCGATTTGTGTAACACTTGCTAGACCCTTTCCTGCTATTGCATTTCCCTGCATCCAATACAAGTTGCCCACTTTGGTTCCTTTTATCACTGTCATCGCTCCATGAGTGAGCTTCACCTTTCCATCCCCACCAGACAATCTTCTCCCGAGAGTATCCAACTATCCTCAAGATATCATGTTCTTCTTCAACTCTGGAACATGACGCACTCCCGTCAATGTTCGAATGCACCCATCGAACATCTTAAACTATATGAAACCAATCCCGATGGTAGTGCATAATGCATTGATGCCCATAACAATGATTCCTCCTTTTAGTGGTTCATAAGAGGTAAACCACTCTCTAACCAGGCACATGTGATATGATGCTCCTATATCCAAAATCCATCCAATCGATGATTTGTCAATACCTGCAGTTTAAACTATTAGGACGTCAGCTTCGTCCTGTTCCTTCCCCACGCTGGTGGAATCAAACCCACTAGATTTTCCTTTCCCCTTAAGTTGTGCCTCTTTGAAGGCTCTACAATCACGCTTTATGTGACCCATCTTCTTGCGAAAGAAACATTCAGATGATCTTCTTTGGTTTTGACCTGCCCATGTTGTTTCCATTTCCTTTGTTACCCATCCTGTCTCTTCCATTCGGTGTGACGATCAGTCCTTCACCCCTATCAGAGAAGCTACTACCCAAATTCTTCCTTGCATCAAAAGAAATCAACGTGCCCTTGACCCTTCAAGAACCAACAAATCCTTCCCATATTTGATCGTGTTCACCAAATTCTCAAACGAGTGCAGCAGAGACGTCAAAAACAACATTGATTTGTCCTCATCTTCTAATTTGACACCCAACTTAGTTAAATCTGTGATAAGCTTGTTGAACATCGATAGGTGATCAACAAACAATGTGTTCTCCCTCATCCGAAGTGTGTACAACTGACGCTTCAGATTCAACTTCGTGCTCGGGCTTTTCTTTATAAACCTGTCTTCCAAAAGTTTCCAATATTCAGCCGTTATCGCCGCCGATTCCTCAAAGAGAATATCAGCAAAAATGCACAATTCGATGATCCCTATCGCCCGAAGATTCAATATCTTCCACTTCTTATCCGTCATCTTTGAAAACTTCTTCTCCTCACCACCCAAAGTGTTCAAGAATCTGTCCGTCTGAGACAGCAACGCACAAACCCTCCTTTTACAGGTCAAGAAGTTCCATTTTCCGGTGGATTTCTCCACACGGACGTTCCTTACGTCCTCTGACATCTCTAGCAGCAACCAAAACTCTAATACCAGTTATTGGGAGAGAATGCTACTACGAAATGACAAATTAAAACGCACCAGCGGATGACAAGAATATTGATTTGTGGAATTAAATAGTACTTATGTTTCTCTCCCAAGCTTTAATAACAACAAAACACACACAAGATGAATGAAACAAGAAATAAACAAAAGCAAACCTGAAACAACCATGACACAAACGTTTTACAAGGTTCAATAATGTGCCTATGTCCTTTGGGGGGTCCTCCGCGGGTTTCCTTTCCTTCTTTCTCTTCTCCAACAAGAGAAGCGAGCTGAGATTACAAGGGTATGAGGCAATGTGTCCTCCAAAGCTCTCAAGAACTCTCTCTAACCCTAATCTCACCAAATGAAATAATAATGATGCATTTTTTACAAACAAGGGGTGTAAAACCTTTAAATAGTAGACTCAAAGCCGTACAAGAAAATCTGTAAAACGTGGGCAACGATAGTCCAGACTTCTCAAACGGTCAACTAGTGTCCAACACCGGTTGACCGCTCCACAATTGTCTTCAGCTCGCAATCACTTTCCGGTAGACCAGCATCACCATAGGTCGACCAGTCTTGACCTCCAAAAAGTCCCTGATAAATTCGATCGAACGGTGTCCAACACCAGTTGACCGTTTTTCACCTCTGAAAGCTCCTAATAAAATCGGTCGAATGGTGTCCTACACTGGTCGACCGTTTTCCTTGTTTTCCTTGCACTAACGAATTTAAACCAATTCCCAGCATATAAAACATGTTGTAAACTAATTATGGTAGTTATCCAAGTGAGTTTTCTTCTTTTTCAAAACTTTGAACTTATCTTGTTTTTCTCTCTTCTCCAACTCAAGGGGGATAGTTTGTCTTTCATGTATGGATTTGTGATTGTTAATTTCCTAGTCTATTGAATGTAGGAAGGAAATTGCATCATTTTCATTATGTTGATTAATGTTAGAAGTGGAGTATATGTTGTTGTGATTCGGCTTCGAAATACTTGGAATTGTGTCACTCCCACATATGGTAGACCTGAATTTTGGTGGCGACGATTCGAGGGCATGGGGTTTGCTTAAGCTACCGACTCCCCTAGGACTTGATTATATATTTGGAAAAATCCAGTCAATATTGTATAATCATGACACCATCCAAACGTTATATAGGCTCCTACCACGTCAGTTATTCCAACCGACGTTAAAGGGTATCCCTTTATATCGTCTCCTGTGTACCACATTGGTCATGGAAGGCGGTCAACCCGACGTTGTACCCCCTTAATATCCGACGTGGTAACCCTTTTTTGCAGCAGTGTGTGTATATATATCCCATTTGATTATAAGCGTAAAACTATTAATGTATTTATATGACAATCACCAATATCATGTAATGTAACTCATCCACAAAATCACTAGGTCATAGGTCATGCACAAACCTATTGCAAGTCTAACTCAAACTCACAATACATATATCCCCATATGCACAACCATCACTAAGTTATAAGCCTTTTACGATCCTAACACTATGGAGCAATCTAAAGACATCGTACACAAAATTAGTTATATCGTAAGTTGGTTCAAGGTAGCCTAGAGATGTATTTAGAATCACACCTCTAATTCTCTTTCTGTAAGAATGTAAGGAAAGAACAATAAGGAGTTTAAAAATACATGATGAATCATAAATATATAGACCATCCATGATAGAAATTAAATAAGGGATGGTACTACTGATAATATTGTCATCGTAAAGAAGGCGTGATAAATTCAGTAAGTATCAAATAATTGAAGCACCAAATCATCATAATACTTATATATCAATAACAAATAGATCAATATAAATATGGAATATGCAACTATATAAATCCCATGCTTTTCAGTACTTAGTAAAGATCAAAAGAGGTAGCTAGAATTTGAAAGATCAAACTCAATGACAATTTTTATCCAATAAAACAACTTGAACCAGAAAACAATTTGTAAAAAAATTAAATTAAATTATGAGCAAGTAGCAATCAAGAGGGAATAACATGATAGGCAATGGGTCACTAATCCAATGAAATAGTACTACATATGGTCTAGTATTAAAATGCAGATCCAATAGTTAGCAAGCAATGAGACTCGAAGCATTTAATAGCACAATGTTAGAATGAATCCACTGATCACCATATACAATTATCCATCAATATTCTCTCATTAAGTAGTTTGACTAATAAGTAACCAAAAACATATATAGAACCCTCACTGGTGAAGAATATGAAATATACGTCAGATATATGGCTTCTATACGTTGGTTATTGGCGTTCCATAAATCAACGTCTATGTTAAGGAATACGCCTCGGTTATCCCTACCATCGACGTCTATTCTAAGGGAGTACACGTCGATTATCCGCACAACCGATGTCTATTCTAAGGGAATACGTGTCGGTTATACTCACAACCAACGTCTATTCTAAGGGAATACACGTCGGTTATACTCACAACCGACATCTATTCCCCTTCAAAAAAGACTTGCCGTTGGTCATACTGATCGCCGACGTCTATGTTGGGGTAAAGGCGTTGGGTTAACCTAATAACCGACGTCTATACCCTTCACAAATTTAAAAAAAAAGGTAAATGCAATCGAATTTCATTCATCCTGCATAACAACACATTCACAATGCACAATCATTCATCCTGCACAATCATACACAAATTTAACTAATTTCATTCACCAACATATTTCACAAATTCATAAACAAAATCATTCACAAAGAAGTTTGATCATATTAAAAAAACAATTATAGTAAGATAATGTTAGTTCAATACAAAGAATGTTGGTAATACAAAAAATGTGGTTCAATAAAATTGCAGTCATAACATTTTAGTTTAATAACATATTGCTAATAAAGTAGCGAACCCATCGCTCACGAGTATCATCGAGCTCGTGTTGCGAATATGGATTACTATTCTTTTTGGAAGACCTATGAAAATGCAAGTACACAATATAATTATGTAAATAATGAAACTATAATTATACCACTGAAAATGATCTATATTACCTCAAATATCTCTATGTTTTTAGGTACAATCTCGATGGTTTCCTGCATGTATCTCATAACGTAGTACCCACATTCGGTGTTTTCAGTTTGCTTGTGATACTATAAAGAAATAAATTCGATAAATATACGTTTAAGTACTTAAAAAAATTAACAAAAATGAGAGAAACCTACTCCCATTGCATATCAGGTTACACCCGTATTTTTGGAAGTCCTTATTCCACCCAACATTTTGTAAACCTTCATGGTCATGAGTAACACAAGTTATTCAACATGAAGTCGATAATACTAATAAAAATACACGATTTACAAATACGATGATTAAAATGAACTTATAGTGAAACAAGTTTCTTTAAGGATGCCCTTGGTGTAGTCGACCCCAAGTGATCAAATCAATATACAGAATTAGCTTCGAGGAATAGAATGACAAGCATCCAATGAGCTTTGATTATATATGTAATTAGAAGTTTATTACACAATCAAATTTTAATTATTACTTTCAATTAACAAAGTTACCTCTCATGATAAGGGGCCATATAATATTTTTTGCCTTGTTCTTTCATAATATTCGCAAGCTCACCCGAATTATCATCATTCCCATGTATGAAAGTAGATGTACACAGAAATCCAAATATTTTATCATTAGGAAACACTAACCGTATGGCGTCATAAAGAGTCTATAAGAGTAAAAATTACATTATGTTATACAACAACAACAACAACAACAACAACAACAACAACAAAGCCTTTTATCCCAAACTAGTTGGGGTAGGCTAGAAATGAAACTCTAAGGAGTCACGGTTCAGGCACGTGAATCGCCTTCTTCCACGAGTTTCTATCCAATGCAAATTCTCGAGGAACATTCCAATCTTTTAAATCTCTTTTGACCGCTTCCTCCCAAGTCAATCGTGGTCTGCCTCTTCCTCTTTTTATGTCTTCGATCCGATTCAATACCCCTCTTCTTATAGGTGCCTCCATAGGTCTTCTTTGTACATGTCCATACCATCTCAATATGTGTTGGATAACTTTCTCTTCCATAGGAGCAACTCCAACTCTCTCACGAATGTCTTCATTTCTAATCCGATCCATTCGCGTATGATCACACATCCACCTCAACATCCTCATTTCAGATACACTCATCTTTTGTATATGTTGTCTTTTAGTGGCCCAACATTCCGCACCATATAGCATTGTAGGTCTTGTTGCGGTTCTATAAAACTTTCCTTTTAACTTAAGTGAAATTTTCTTGTCACATAAGACACCTGAGACTTGTCGTCATTTCATCCATCCTGCTCTAATCCTATGGTTAACATATTCATCGATCTCCCCATCTTTTTTAAGTATTGATCCATGATATCTAAAAATATCTTTTCTACGCACCACTTGCCCATCTAATATAATCTCCTCTTCCTCGGTATTAACGGTACAGAAACAACATTTCATATATTCAGTTTTAGATATACTTAGTTTAAAACCTTTTGTTTCTAAAGTATTTCTCCACAACTCTAGTTTTCTCTCCACACATACCCTACACTCGTCAATTAATACTACGTCATCCGCAAAAAGCATACACCATGGAACCTCACATTGTAAGTCTTTTGTCACCTCGTCCATTACTAAAGCAAATAGATATGGATTTAAAGCTGAACCCTGATGAAATTCAAATGTTAGTTTCAACTCATTCATACATATTTTTAATTAAATTCACATATTTTGTTGAGATTTTCTTTTTCTCAAGGGCCCACCACATAACATTTCTTGGAACTCTATCATATGCATTTTCTAAATCAATAAAAACCATATGTAGATCTTTTTTTGTTCTCTATACTTCTCCATAAGTTGTCTAATAAGAAATATGACATCTATCGTTGACCTTCCAGGCATGAAACCAAATTGATTATCTCTAACACATGTCTCTTTCCTTAGACGGTGCTCAATTACTCTTTCCCACAATTTCATAGTATGACACATGAGTTTGATACCTCTATAGTTAGTGCAACTTTGAATATCCCCTTTATTCTTGTAAATTGGCACTACAATACTTCTTCTCCACTCATTTGGTATTTTATTTTTCTCAAAGATACTACTAAACAATTTAGTTAACCACGTTACTGCTTTATCCCCCAGACATTTTCACACCTCAATCGGGATCTCGTCTAGTCCTAAAGCCTTACCAACTTTCATCCTTTTTAAGACTTCCTTAACCTCAACTTCTCTTATCCTCCGTACAAATCGTCTATTAGATTCCTCAATTGTATCATCCACTTCAAAAGTGTCGCTATCCTTTTCTCCATTAAACAATTTATCAAAATATTCTCTCCACCGTTCCTTTATATCCTTTGCATTAACTAAGAGGTTATTATTATCATCTTTAATGCATTTAACTTGATTAAGATCTCTAGTTTTCTTCTGTCTTATTTTAGCCAACTTTATATTCCAACCTCTCCATCCTTTGATCCCAACTTTTGGTATAAATTCTCATAAACAACCCCTCTAGCCTATCTTACTGCTTTCTTAGCTTTTTTATTAGCCAACTTATACTCTTCTAAGTTAGTTTCATTTTTATCTTTAAACCACATCTTATAACATTCTTTCTTAGTTTTAATTGCCTGTTGTACATCATCATTCCACCACCACGTGTCTCTCGAATCTAGTATACCTCCTTTACTCTCCCCACAAACTTCTTTAGCCACTCGACGAATGTAAGATTACAAACTCTCCCACATACTATTAGCGTCTCCTACAACATCCCAAGGTCCCTCTGCCACAAGTCTATCCTTAAATCTCATACATTTTTCTCCTTTAAGATTCCACCACTTAATCTTCACATCTTTATTACACTTATTCCGTACTAAACCAATACGAAAGTAAAAGTTCGCTACTACCAACTTATGTTGCGTCACCACACACTCTCCAGGTATTACCTTACAATCTATACAAGATCCTCGATCATCTTTTCGAGTAAGCACAAAATCAATTTGACTTCGATGTTGACCACTACAAAATGTGAATAAATGAGATTCTCTTTTCCTAAAGAAAGTATTTGCTACCATGAGGTCATATGCTATATTGAAATTCAGAAAATCTTCTCCTTCTTTATTCCTAACACCAAACCCAAACCCTCCATGGATACATTCAAACCCTTCGCTATCTTTACCAACATGACCGTTAAAATGTCCTCCAATACAAAGTTTCTCACTACTAGGAATCCCTCTCACCATAATGTCAAGGTCCTCCCAAAATTGTTTCTTCACTATTTCTCTCAATCCTACTTGTGGGGCATAGGCGATAATGACATTCAAAATCAGTTTTCCGATAACTAACTTAATCAAAATTATTCGATCACCTTGTCTTTTAACCTCTACCACCTCATCTCGTAGGCGCTTATCTACTAAGATTCCTACTCCATTTTTATTTCTATCTTTTCCACTATACACTAACTGAAACCCTGTATTTTCAACTTCTTTAGCTTTTTCACCTACCCATTTGGTCTCCTGAACACAAAGAGTATTGACTTTTCTCTTGTTGATCACATCCACTAACTCTCTCAACTTCCCTGTTAAAGATCCAACATTCCAACTACCTATGCGTATCCTACTATCCTCAACTAGCTTCCTTACCCCTCACACCCGTTGAGTAAAGTACGAGGACCCTAACTTCTTGTGCACTACATCCGGGCGTCGATGCAGTGTGCCACTAAGGAGGTGGCGACCCTCGACTAGCTTCCTCATCGCTCGTACCCGTCGAGAATGATGCATAGACCCTTGCTCACTTTGAATCACTACATCCGGGGCCCGATGTAGCGCGTCACTAAGAGGGTGACGCCCCAAACATGATTCTCTTTTAAGTTTCATTTCCATGGGAGTAGCTAGGGTTTTACGCTGGCTCGCAACACCTCTCGCAACCCTCCTCCTTTATCCTGGCTTGGGACAGACTATGTACATTATGCTATAATTACGATAAAATTATTCAATACATTTTATCTTATAGACAAGAAAACATTTTTTATAGGTTATTAAAGGCCAAGTTGCTTAAGAGTCGATGAGTTACTATCATACTACCAGCATATCTACAGACAATATGTAAATAATATTTAATGTAGCATATATTGTCTAATATTTTGTAAAGAAAGGCATACATTGATAAGAGTCCAACTCTATCCATAAAAAATGTAATTATACTACCCTTAAAAAATTCAAGGGTTGAATTTCACTCCAGCCAAGCATAATTTATCAAAATCGATGTTTGACGAAACATAATTTTGCAAATTTGTAAATAAAAATTTGAGTATTGACAATATCGTTCTATGGAATCAATATCCAAATTGAAGGAGACTCCCATTGTTTAGGTAATATTTTGCGATCATCAATAGTCATCATATTGTAAGAGTTTGAATTTCCTTGTGGTTTTGATTATATGTATAAGATTGACTTGTAAGAGGTTGAATATTTTTTTTTTCTTTCAAGTAATAGGTGGTGTGACCTTAGAATTTGTACCTATAATTTCTTTAACAAATGTTGCATCTCCCTTTAAGAACTCATAAGGTAAAGAAACAATAGTGCAACTTAACAAACTTTTCTTATCAATTAAATATGGTACACCTCCATTATATTCATATTATGCTTGGTTTATATATGTGTCCTTATTGTTAGAAGCAAGACACTAACACGTTATGAAAACTAATTAGGTGGCTCTTCACTTGTTTAAAGAAGAAACAAATACAATCATGCATGCATGGAGATAAAAAGGAACTCACTAAGTTGTTCCTTTTTCAGCAACAATTTCAGCAATCCGACCAAATGTGATGCACGAGCACAAACACGTTAAGAAACCTGAACAGACAATGTCACATTAGGATCTACGGATGCATCAACCAATAATAGGGTTTTGGTAAAATTTTCCGTTCTTCTTCACCCAAACCCTAACCGAGCAAAATAAGAAAAATGCATACCGAGCAAAATATGGAAACCAATGCAACACCAAAATGTGCCAGCCTTTTTTGTGGGGATTGAGTCTGAAGGCTGCAGTGGTGATGGTCGGCCGAGGTCGTGGAGGCTATGGTGGCTAAGGTTTGGTCAGAGATTTGTCGCGATGGCTAAGATTTGGGGTTCGGAAGGGGTAACGGGATTCGAGGAGGGCTCACAGGGGTTTTGGGGGTTCAGAGGCGAATGGGGCCGGGTTTGGGTTTATGTGAGGTTGTGTTTTTTATTAGGAGACTTATAGACGTCGGCTATAAAGCCCATGCAACGTCTATACTCTTTTATGGGGATATAGACGTCGATCATAGAGACCACACGACGTCTATAATATAGGCATCACATATTTTGAAAACTGATGCATATACCTCTTTATGGAGAATAGGCGTTAGCCAATTGGAACAATCTACGCCCATTCTGATTTTATTTTGGATTGGAGTTACAATTACATGAGCTATGTTAGTTTAAATGAGTTTCAACTTTGAAAATTTGTGAGTTTAAAATCTTGGTTCTTTTCTTAACATTTTTTAACGAGGTATAGACGTCGGTTATTAAAAAGATCGGCGTCTATATGTGAGTATAGACGTCGGCTACTAGTAAATGCACGTATATACCTATAGCGTCGCATGTATGGGAGACCGACATGTATTGGGCGACACTTATTCCCTATTATCCACTAGTGCCTGTGAGTAGTGGCGGTGTCCCTTGGATTTTGAATTTTGCTTGCAAAATGTATACCAACTTGAATTTTAGCCCCCCTTGATATTGGATTTTACAAAGTTAAATATTAAACAATTGGATTTTGTCTTTACCTAGTTAAATATACATCATAATAGATTTTTAAATCTTCTAGATTTTCTTATGGATGTCATGTAAATTGTGCCCCTCACACTGCCCTAGCATGTGAGAGATTATATTCATGATATTTTTGAAAACAACAACGTAGGCGACAAGCAAAGGCCTAAAGACTGCTTCGGGCATTTTGTCAAGCAATATTTAGTTATTTAGTTTGCAACACTTAAACACAAATATAAGATACATGTGCCACACGAGAAAGAATTTACTAAATCTGAAATTTTTAGACATGTAACAACTAACCAATTTAAGACATACAACAATGACATTGAAGGTTTTCTAATAAAGAGGATGCGCATACAGGTAACAACGCTTCCTTAAAGGGCAATTTAAACAAAGGACCATATGACGACGTTGGAAGTGAAGTAATGTAGGTTAAGATTTGAACCAGCAGCCAAGATTTTTAACATAGAAGACAAGACATTAATACTCAAAACACACTCCATTTACCGAATTGTTGGGGGCATTCCATATGGTAGTCCGTAACAAGGTCAAATTTGGATATAAATAAATAACTAAATATGGTTTCAAGCTTCATAACTAATGATACATAAAATAATTTAGAGGAACACATAGGCAAGCAAGAATATATACAACATAAGTTTGACTAGCGTTTCAACTAATGATACCAAAATCAACAAAATTTGGTTTCAATCTTACGTAATCTCATACTTATGACTGACCTAAGTTGAAAATCACTAAATCAAAGCTCAATCTCCCATATAGATTCCAATTTTTGAATTATTCCTCAACTTGGAGAAACTTCTATCGATCCACAAGATCTCCTTCCTTTCCTTGCTTACATTGAGTCTTGGTTGCGGAGACAAACTAGAAAATGAGTGGAGATGGGCGGGGAAGAGTGAGAGAGGAAGGAGAAGGGAGGAACAACACGTTTTTGTTGTTGGGGTGGTGTTGATAAGTATTAAAAGTGCATTTCATTGTGGTCATTTTGCATAAAATAACCCCAATACAGAACCTATTATGCGAACTTGCTAAACATTCCTGAAAATGTGCATAGGAGATTCTTTAACGCAAATATTTTACAAATTGTTATAAAATAATATAACAAAGAACAAAGAACAAGAAGATGATGATTTGAGGGAGAATAATTGTTTGTATTTTCATTATCAAAGTATTACAATGATCTCCTATTTATAGGCTAAAGGAGACAAATGAAATGATGTATGATACAAGAGTTTACAAATGAGAATGTGAGAAGTTGTTGAAGTTATGGGAGGATAAGGTGAATCATCCAAGACCTTTGGATTTCATATCACTCCCCCTTGGAGGATCACCTTTACATGCTTGGGATGCTACTTCGTTAAAAACCTTACCAAGAAAAACCCAATGGGATAAAATTTGGTGAAGGAAAAAAAGTGCAGCGCCTATGATGCTCCCCCTCACTTCAACATACATTCTTCAAACGACGAACACCAATTTTGAAGACAATAAAACCTTTTAGGATAAAAATTGGAAAAAAAGGAAAAAGATTACAACTACAAGCCTTCCAGGCTTTATCCTTCAGGGATATCCGTCCTTCAGGGACAATAAATACAAATCTACTACCATTGATTCGTAGTTTATCAAACCTACGAATATATTTTACAAAGTTCTTAAACACAAAAGTGCATGGGGATTCAATAAACAAATAACATGATAGTTTAACGGATTTAATGAACATTTACTATATTCCACTTAGATAATATGATTGTGAAATATGTTTGCGCAATTTTTCTCAAATAATATGCTAGGAGTAACACAATTTGTGGTAACTTTTGCAAAATATAAATATGTTACCTCAAAAGTTATTACTTATGGACAATTTAAAGATTTCTCATAATTATATTGATGTTATAGCGATATGGGAATGTAAGAATCAATAACTAATTCACCAACTTACATAAAGTTGTAATGACTCCACATAATGACACCAAGATTTGTGATAATGATTGGCGTGTATTGGATATGTAAGAAACATCACTAATATAAATCTTTGTCTCATGACTAGAAATTTGTAGATCCTTGAACGTCATATAAATATTTTCAGAAAAACATTTACTGTGAACACGATAAGGAACTTCAGGTCCTATAAGAATTGAATCTTTGTCGATATACAATAGATGTCCTTTGTTAATGTGCTTTCAAGATGAGCATTTAGTATAATATTTTTCTTCAATATTCCCTTTCTACAATTGAATCATTATACCAATTCTCTTATGGAGAATGTTCGAACTTCAGGTCGAAAAACAATTGGTTTATCTGTAGTCATTTATTTAAAAATTTGTCATTTAAATATTTCACAGTTTTTCAAAAACTCTGTTGGAGGTCCTATGACATCAAGTCATATGTATATAATAAATAATAGTAAATTTTCTTATTGGGTGAAACATATGGACGACTAAGATCAACTTCGTATCATTCTTCGGGATGACTTTGATTGAAGAGGTTTATGCACATTCTTACTTGTTTCTTAGTGATCTTTGTATAGTGCATCTTTGATTCTTGTTTATTATATAATATACTTTGTCATCTTTGTCCTTCAAGGACTCTCATATAAGTACCAATATTAAGTGACTTATAAAACTTTGAAGTCACAACATATCTTATATGCATATCATATTGATCATGTAACAGAACATATTATCAATATTATGAGAGAATGAGTAACATCACGTTGGATGTTGGGTCCTGCGAATACCTTTATATTACTTCTGACTTTATAATGTATCACATTGTTATTGTGATTTCTATTCGTATCCTTTAGGGATATAATTTCAGAAATCAAGACTACAAGTCCAAATAATATATTTATTCAACGAGTTTATTCTATATTGTTCGCATTCTTTTGTTTATATCAAATACGAATGCTTCTGACATTCTTATAATATCATAGGTTTTGGATCCAATTTTTCTCTTGATATAGCATGTTATTAAGAAAGCGAATGAATTGTCGACAATAATTTTAATAATTATTTAATATCTCTCGTATCAACATATTTAGTTGATTGCACGTTTTACGTCAATAATAATCAAATTCTCATCATTTCCCAAAATTTTAGGATTTGACCGTTCTGTATCCCCGTAATTTCTTTAATCTTTTGTTTAGCAGCTGTATTTATTTTATGGGTTTATATTCTTCAGGAACAACCTCTTCAGGAGGTGCAATGAGAGTGACTAACTTTTATTTCATTTCCACAAATAATGTATGTTATGGTCTATGCTTCTGGCGTTGATTGAGCTCAAATATATTTTATCATATATGTGGAGATCTCTATTTTATATTATGTGGTTTATGTCTAGTAATATAAGGCTTAGTCGCTCTTTTGTGATCAATAAAAATGTATGACAATTACTTGCTAGATATTACAAGATAATGATTTTATGAACTTCAGGTTTAACCATACTTGTACGTATATTCTCTTATGAACTTCAGGTTCATTATAATACATTTTCTTGACATTCTTTAAGATTCTAGATTCTCCCCCTAATGCTAGAAAATGTATCCTATATATATGATTATTGGATTGGACAATAAAACTTAGCCTTTCAGGAGCTTTAAATCGCAGGAGCGAAATAATTTATTCATTATTGTACATGTAGGGGAAGATTCATAACATGATGTATATCAACCATAAAAATTAATGAATAATATTAGCAGGTATACATGCACATTAATGTATCATGTCTAAATTTTAAGATCCCATAATGATCAATATTGAGAGAAATTTTAAAAACAGAGGAACTCTCATTTTATTGTGCAAATCGGTTGACAAATTTGACCTCATTTTTCGGTCGTGATAGAAGTCAACAAAATTATCTAAAGCTTTACAAAAACAATACCAATGATGACATCCCTAATTAATATAAGAGATGATTTTATGTAGGCACTTCTGGGCATGTTTTGTCTCTTTGATGTCATCTTTATTTCATACTTCTTATTTGCACAAAATTTAGTGCACTGTTTATGCTCTTGTTTTCACGATACTTTGTCATGTGTGCTTCCGACACACCAAAAAATAAACAAGAAATGTATCGTGATTTCCCAACAACTCTCATGTCCTTCAATCATCGGTGATGCATAACTCAAAAAAGTATTGGGTCATTAATTTGTAAAGTGATCAATAAAATATTTTTTTCTTTTACTACTAATCTCTATATCTATGAACTTCTGGTCATAAGGTTTGATTTAGAGATCGATGTGCATTTTTACTCAATTAGCTATTTGCATGTCATTTAGATGGTCATACGAATCCTTCAGGGATTATCATAAAATTTCATAACCCCCTTTAAATGAATAAGCTATAAATCTTGGTATAGTGGCATTTTATGAATATTAAGATATTCGCCTTCTGGGCAAATGCATATCATATTCATTAACATTGATCACTTGTAACATGGTGATTCAAATTCCACTATAATGTAACACATTGTAATATATATATATACATCTATCAAGATTGATATTATGTGCTCACAAGATGAACGCTCGTAACAACAAGTAACAATCACATACTTGAACCACTTTACAAATACTCTTTTAAAGAACATGATACTAAGAATTCATATAACTTATACTAAGCAAGTGAATCGATACAAAGTTGCATGAGATATATATCATTTAATTTTAAAAGTACTATTAAATATGTAAATATTTCTTTTCATGCTTCATTGGATTGAGAAATCATGAAATTTTGAGCAACAAGTAGATGTTTTGTCCAACCACAAGAACAAACATGAGATGAAATTATAATACTTTTAAAATCATTTTAACAAATAGGATAGCAAAAGAAAATCACAACCTCCATTTTATCTTGTTTTGATGCTTCTTTCTCTAGTCATTGATATTTTAAAAGGCAATGAGTTGGGTTCAACATCTATAATCCATGATAAGACGCCATTCTTATCCATGATCGAGCATGTAATGAAAAGTCATTTTGTTTGCACATTAAAACATGATTTGGAGTATATATTAAAGATTTAGCCTTCAAGGCTAGAACATAGTTTGTACATCAAGATTTTCCAATGATTACTAGTAATGACCAACATTGAATTGTCGTGTTATATAATTACTTGTTGTAATATCTAAAACAAGCATTTGATAGTGGTATATCAATTTGTAATACTTTCATGGATATGTATACAAACATACACATAATCATATCACATGCCGTAAATATATACGAATTGCTAATAACCAATATGTGTCAAGAGATATGCAAAATATAGAAACTAAGTCATGCCATTTGAAATAAGTGTCACACATTAATAAAATTACATATGGGTAAAGATTTTGTCTTTCCGAAATTCATCTAATACCCTCGTTGCAAAGTCCAAGTGTTGGTCGAAAGATTATGCATGCATACCTTATATTATAATATGTAATTTCAGGAAAACATGTATGGATAAATAGTACAACAGAATTAACCCAAAAGACGGTCAACGAAAATAATATAGGATCTTTTCAACTAAAATAATCAAGGCCAAGATACTCCACTTTGATACGAGATGTTATGACTTAATGTCATTGTATAAATCATTTATAGCAAATTAAAGAGATTTTGAAATTTAAACGTTGCTGATTTTCAAAACACTCATTAATGCACGACACTAAAAATAATGAAAAAGTGTGATATTTATCTTAAAATATATTGAATTTTTATCTTAAAATATATTTAGAGATAACTAAATGACATTAGTATTACATGAAAAATTGAAGATAATTTAATTGGCAAGAGTTACTTGTCTAGGTCAAATTTAATATAGAATATATTTCTTTTTAGATGGTTTACCATAATTCATATTGATGATCCATTGATATATACAAAATCCGTAAGCATCAATGGTAAAATTTAAAATAAAATTTCTAAACTAACAAACAATATCATATTGTGTCTCACGAGAAACCATTGATGAAATCATAACGTGTGGAAACAAAATGATGCGAGGAATCGTAATGAAGAAACTAATTCAGCTATAAATCATGTGAAATATGTCAATATATCAAATAACATATATACGCTAAATATGCATAAGATCAGGATAAGAAGGACCTTAGAAGATTTGGAGTTCTCTTGACTGATTGAGTTTCGTGCTGATAACGTGTTATAAAATAATAGAACAAAGAACAAAGAAGATGATGATTTGAGGGAAAATAATTGTTTGTATTTCCATTATCAAAGTATTACAATAGTCTCCTATTTATAGGCTAAATGAGGCAAATGCAATAGTGTATGCTACATGAGTTTACAAATAAGAATGTGAGAGGTTGATGGAGTTATGAGAGGAGAATGTGAATCATCCAAGACCTTTGGATTTCATAACACAAATCACCTTGTTATGATTACGACGATTTACTGTGGTGTTACAGATAGAAGCTTTACTTGTTATATTGATTCATTGAAATGAGTTTAGACTACTTATGATGTATATTAAATATTTTATATTGACTCTCATTAAACTTATTAAATGAAATTTTACATTTAGTAATTATTTTCTTTTTGCATGTTTTTATTTATATTCTAAAGACATGATAAATGACTGACCACATACGACTTAGACAAGGCCTTCTTCATTTGAAAATATAGGACTTGAAATTCAAAAATGAATTCCTTAGAGGTCTTCATAAGGCCAAAAAATAATATTTTCCCTCAATTCCACATCTTGAACACATTAATGTGATAGTTACTCGCCAATATCTTAATTTTTTGTTTAACAATTGGTTAGTGTTTAACAAATTTAACATTATTTTTAAATTCTTATACTTTTTCTTCAAAAGTATTGTTAAACCATTTTTTTACAATAAAAGTATTTCTTTTAACCTAGTTTTATACTTCGTTTGCTTCTGGTGCCACTCAGTCATTATTTGACCTAGCCTAAGAGATACCTCTTGAGATATCTACGCCTTAGATTAAACTGTGGAGAAGTAAGACATGTCCTTAAGTATTGCAAACTGGAGATTTAGGGTAAAAAAATTACTAGCAAATTTAATAGAGATACCTGTGCTTGAACTAGACATGATACGACCGATGCATTGGCTACCAAACCATCATGTAGTGATCGACTGTAGTAGAAAGAGAATATAATTTCACGAGAGGAGCAAGATAAATTTGTTTGTCAAGGAGTCAAAGGTGGTCCCACAGTGAGCGTTATATCAGTCATTAAGGCAAGGAAACTTCTTAGGAAAGGATATAGTGTTTTCTTACTAAATATAGCGGATACTTACATGAGTTAAAAGAGAATTGATGGAGTTCATGTTGATAATCAATTTCCAAAAGAATTTCCAATATTGCCGCGAGATTGACATTAATGAGATAGAAGTTGAATCAAATACTGACACTATCTCTATACCTCCTTTCAAATGGATCCTATAGAGTAGAGAGAATTAAAAGTTCAGTTACAGGAGTTGTTAGATGAGGGGTTAATTAGGCTAGTTCAGATTGGAGAGCACCTGTGTTATTTGTTCAGAAAAAGGATGCTTTCTTGAGAATATGTATAGATTATCGACAGTTAAACAAGGCGACTGTTAAAAACTCGTACCCACTACCCCGAATTGATGACTTGTTCGATTAGTTACAAGGTGTCTGGTAGTTCTCAAAGATCAACCTTAGGTTGGGTTACCATCTGTTATATACTCGTGAAAAGAAGTAGCAAAGATAACTTTCAGGACTCGATATGGCCATTCAAATTCCTTGTCTTATCATTTTGTATGACCAATTCTACCCCTACATTTATGGATCTCATGAATAGAGTTTTTGAACCATTTTTAGATAATTTTGTCATACTATTATACTTGTTTACTCTAGTAAGGAAGAACATGAGAAACATTTGAGAGTTACTGAGGGAACATTAATTTTTTGCCAAACTTGCAAGATTTGTAATTTAGCTATGGATGTGGGATTTCTGGGACATATGTTGAGTAAGGATGACATTGATCGATCACTACTACAAAAAAGGAAATATACGTCGGATGTACGGGGCTATATACGTCGGATATAAGCACTCCCAGATCCGACGTCTATGTGTGCGCCGTCTATACGTAGACGTCGGACGAGATATATCTGACGTCTATACCTAACGAATAGACGTCAGCCGTCCTTTAGGACCGACGTCTATTCTTTAAGCATAGAAGTCGGTCGTTATTTAAGACCGACGTCTATTCGTTACGTATAGACGTCGGTGAAATGACAGACGACATATATTCTTTAGGTATAGACGTCGGTGAATTAACAACTGACGTCTATACCTCTCTTCAGAGGAATAAACGTTGGCTAATACAAACCGCCGACGTCTATTCCTAAACCTGGACAAAAAATAAATAAATAGCATCCTGCAAACTTGTTTTTAGTCATCGTATTCGTGTACATACAACTGCACCAAATTCGTTCACCAATAAATTTGTTCACAAATACTCACAATTTCATCCACATGTACATACAAGCACAAACACACAGGCATACATGTACAAATACAAACATACAACCATACATGCACAAACATACAAGCATACACAATTGACATTCAACACACTTGCAATTAATTCATTCTAAAATTAAGGCAATTATATTAAGGCACAAATTGTAGGTTTGTAATACAAGTTCACTTGTTAACTAAATTACAAAAAATGCTAGTGACACGAGAACCTCTTAGTTCGTCAACATGTTTCTGATAAAATAGCGAGTCCATCGGTCGCGAGATTCATCGAGCTCCTGTTGCGAGAAGGGATCACTACTTTTTGGGAAGACCTATCAAAAAAATACAAGTGTGAATGTTAATAACTAAATATTGAAACTACAACTATACAATTGAATAACGATCTACATTACCTCGGATAGGCATACGTCTTGAGTTGCAAATTCGAGGATTTCCTCCATGTATCTCATCACATAGTAACCACATTACATATTTCCAACCTGCTTCTGGTACAACAAACATAGAAATTCGCTAAATATATGTTCCTAACTTAATTAACAAAAATGGGATAGAACGTACTCTCATTCCATGCCATGTTATTCCTGCTTTTGTGGTTGTTCTCCTACCACCTAAAGCTCTGTAAACCTCAATTGCCCTGAGTAGCACAAGTTAAAATATCATTCAATAATACTAATAAAAATCCACGAATTACTTTTTTCATGACTAAACGAACTTACAAACTTAGAAGTTTCTTTATTGAGTCCCTTGGTTTATTCGACCCCAACGGATCAAACCAATATGCCGAATTAGTCGTGGGGGCATACAACGACAAGCATCCAATGAGCCCTGTTATATATATAATTAGAAGCTTATTACAAAATAAAATTTCACTTTGAATTACAAAGTTTACCTCTCATGATAAGGGAGCAGATAATATCTTTTGTCTTCTTTAAAGAATGTCCCAAGCTGACCCGATTTATCGTCATTCCCGTATATATATGTAGATGGACTGATAAATCCAAATACTTGATCCTCGGGAAAGATTGACCTTCTGACATCGTAAAGATGTCTACAAGTATAAAAATTATACTTTATTACAGTTTTGATAAATTATTCAAAACTTTTCATTGTATACAAAAAAACACTTACTTCACTTGCACGTCGATAATCATGATACACAACGAATCCATCGCCATGAACTGCATGATATCCTCTTTGGTGACGTACAAAGTGGCAGGCAACCCTTTATCCCCCTCAAACTCCAAGGTACTTAAGGATTGTGCTTCCCTACCTACCATACATTGATACAACATTTTGCACCTACTTGGAAGCGAATTAATGTTGATCGGAGATTGGTTGTTTGACCCTTTGCTCCGGGGGCTTCACACCTTACAGATATGTATACAACCGTTAAAATACAATTGTTAACAAATTTAAAGTATAAAGTCTTTCAAAGTTAAACTATACCTCATGTTTGTCGTTTAGCTCTACTAAATAACTAGGCCACCGCACGAACCCACCGATAGCATCGCCGAGAGTAACAATCTCTTCTTCCGGAAATGACACAAAAGCACCAGGATCTAAGCAACTCTCAACTGCAACCTTCAATTCTCCCTCTCCTACCTCTGTGAAGTGTTGTCTGGAGATGTTATAAACTTTCCCGTGTCCCACCAATCTTCGATCAGGGTCTTCGACAAATAAAGCACATCTAGATCCATCCGCGAACTTTCCAAACGAGGGACCGTCGACGAGGGCCAATTCTCGAGAATGAGACATGAAATCATCTTGTCGATCAGGGTGGAACACTGGCGGAACTGGAGTAGTCTCCGTGGAAGAACCGGTCTTACCACCGGTAGTAGAAGTAGGCAAACGATCCAATCTCTCCAAAACAAGTTGCAACGTATTCTTCAAATCTGCGATCTCTTGCTGGCATTTGGTATGACCAGTTGATGAAGTAGACCGTTGAGTCTTCCCATAATATTGGCGAAGTCCAACTCTACTCCCTACCCCTCGCACACGACCGGGGTGTTCGTCGTTTCCCAAGGCCTCACGTAGAATATCATTCCGACCATCGGAAGCAAATTCTCCTTGAGATTCTCTCAACTTCAGAGAGTCCTAAGTTTAAAACAATATTTACTAACCTTTGAAAAATATAAAATTAATGATTCTGAATTAATAACATATATAAATGATGCAACTTACTCTCTTCGAGCTGATCGCTTGCGACTCGTCTGTGATGTACTCCCCTCTGGAGTTTACTCTCGCTCTCTTCCAAGAATCACAACGAGCTACGGGAGAAGGAGGAGATAGGTTACTTGCTTGCTCCTCACTCATACCGGAGTCAATTGCCTCTTGTTTCTTCTGAGCAATTTTTTCAGCCATCATTTGTGCTTCTAACTTTTGGTACCCCGCTCGAGACATATGATGTGTATACTTGTTAGAAGATCTAATCTTTTATGTATACTTGCTCAGATGGCCTAAAATCAAGTTTATTAGATTGTCACTAAAATCAATAACTAAAAAGTTTGTTTTGAAACTCAGTTACTATATTCTAAATTAAACTCAGTTACCTAAAACTCCGGGCTATCTCTGGATTTTCTGAATAACTCCCATTGATTCGGAGTGATAAAATTATAGACATCGCTTGGATTTCTATCCTGGTAGTCTCCGAATATGTTAGTTTATTTACATTCAAATTTACTTAATAATGCATCCCAAACAACTCTCCATCGTTACTGAAATCATCCAACCAACCCAACTGAAGACCTAAGATAGCAAACCAAACCTATCCAACTCATATATACTCATTTAAATCATCCAACCAACCCAACTCAGCTCAATCCAAAACAAACCAATCCAATGAACGAGTGAAATCAAATGATATCTCATTAATAAAGGTCGCATCCATCATCATAACATATAGCAATAACATATAAAAAAATTAATTAAACATTCACACAATCACACTCAATTCTCGTCAACCAACTAAACAATCCCAAATGTACACGCACACAATCCAAAACATTCACACAATCACACTCAATTCTCGACGAATCCAAAATTCACAATCTCCACAACCAACTAAACAATCCAAACACCACAATCTAAAATACAAATTCAAAGACCACAATCTAAACATATCAAATAGGAGAACCTAATCAAACAAGATACAAGACAAAACTAGTACATTTCCTTTTGCCTAAACTTGAAGTTAATTTTTCTACAGGTGGTGAAACATGAACCAGAGGAGGAGGGGAAAGCTACAGCCAACGTCGCAGAGGAGGTGCGGTGCCGGTGGTCGCACCAACAACTACACCCACAACTATACCAAATCAAAAAACTTAATAAAAAAACTCAATCCACAACTACACAAACAGTATGAGCATGAACCAGAGGAGGAGGAGGTCGTGGCTGCGGTGACGGCGATCGCGGAGGAGGGTGCGGTGACGGTGGTCGCGGCGGGATACGGAGACGGTGCAGAGGGACGGAGAAGGGGAGGAGAGCACAAGGGACGTCGCTGCGGTGCCAGAGACGGTGCAAATCGGTCGGAGATCGGTCGCGGAGGAGAGTTCGGTCGCGGGACGGCTAGGGTTTGGGTGGGTTTTAGTTTGAGATGAATGACAGAAACATGTCTGTTCGATTTCTTTAAGACATATAAACGTCGGATGTTAGAGATATCCAACGTCTATACCTCGACGTCTATATGCCTGGAGTATAGACGTCGTCTGTTCATAATATCCGATGTCTATATCCTATAGACGTCAGATTCGTAGGGTATTCCAACAACCGACGTCTATATGTCGACGTCTATACCCTATAGACGTCGGTTATACTAGGTATTGTAATAGCCGACGTCTATATGACCATATAGACGTCGTCCATAATAACAACCGACGTCTATGCTGTCATCTCCCTACTAGACGCCGGCCTTTATAACGGCCGACGTCTATTTGGCAATGAGTAAACCCTATTCTACACTAGTGGATGCAAAGAAAATTGAGGGTGTGATTGATTATCCAAGACCGACTAATGTGACGAAGAAACGGAGTTTTCTAGAATGGTCTGATATTACCATCAATTTGTAAAAGAGTTTTCAAGAATTGTTTCCCCTTTAACTAGATAGATTAGGAAACAAGAGAAGTTCCAAATGGACTAAAAAAATGTGATGTTAGTTTCCCAAGGTTAAAAATAAGTCTCAAAACCGCCCAAAATTTAGTCTTACCATTAGATGAAGGGAATATCATGGTGTATTGTAAAACTTCTAGAGTGGGTTAGGATGTGACTCGATGCAATATAAACGTAAAATTGCCTCATGTTTAAGAATTAACGTAATTTTTTGGGATTCATTTTGTGTAAGAATTTATGTGGATTTATTTTGTATAAGAATAATGTGAATTTAAAAATAGTTACATCAATGTAACTATCACATGTGTGTTGTGTTGTACACATGTGTGTGTATGGTCACATGTGTTGAAGTTTAGTCCCACATTGGAGATTTTTTTTATTGGTGGAGTTGAAGTACTCCACCACTCCTTTACTTCTAAATGGGAGTTTGGTACCACACTACAAAATGCAAGTGGGGTATATATATATTTAATGGTCAAAAGATTGGCACTTGGGGTATATATATATTTAATGGTCAAAAGTCGGATGTATAGCATGGCCGACGTCTATAGGGTGTATTTTTTATTAATTATTAATATATCAATGTATACACGTCGGATGTATAGCATGGCCGACGTCTATAGGGTGTATTTTTTATTAATTATTGATATATCAATGTATAGACGTCGGATGTATAGCATGGCCGACGTCTATAGGTCGTGCTCTAAGTATACACGTCTGTCAATCTATAGATCCGACGTCTATTTGGTGTAATAGTTTAGTCCCACATCGGAGAATTTATTTTTGTTGGTGTGGTTGATGTACTCCACCACTCCTTTACTGCTGAACGCGAACGACTTGGGGCACCTGGGCATGTTGGGCTTGATATTCGTGGTTATTTGTCAAAAGATTGGTACTTGGGCAGCTTGGGCTTGATTAATGTGAGTGCAGAATGCCCGATATACGTTCCAATGTATTTTTTGGTTAATTAACATATAATAGACGTCGGTCATCTATAGCCGATGTGTATACACTGTATAGACGTCGGTCGTATATAGCCGACGTCTATACAACAAGGAATAGGTGACGGGGAAATATACGTCGGGTACTTGGACTGTCCAAATCCGACATCTATACCCCTGTATATCTGACGTATATGGCATTTTCTGCACTAGTGTATGCATCATGAACATTAAAAAGGTCTGAACAGAACTATCCTACAAGTGATATAGAAATGGCAATAGTAGTGTTTGCATTGAAAATTTGAAGAAATGAAAGATCTATACATATCATAAGATCCTACATTACATTTTGCAGCAAAAGAACCTAAATCTTCTATATCTGTATATGCTTAATTTTAAACTTTATCGGTAGGCGTATCTGTATATAAAAAACTTGAAAACCAATATCCGGAGAAATAAAAATATTCATATTCACTCAATTTCGGTTACGGGACAAATACCATAACCATTTGCACCGGAAATATAATTCATCTATGCAACATATACACCATAGTTAGGAAGACATTATAAATACAATAATCATTATTAATGTTTTTGCAATTAAAAATATTAAAGCCATTTAAAATAAGTAAAATATTGCTTTCAAAGTTAAGACTCTAAAAAATATATTTTAATTATTTGTGGAACTCACCAACGCCTTCGCAAGACTTGTCATGGAAAGGTAGGAAGTAGGATGATCCTCCTTCTTCCAATGCCTTTATCCCCTTCTCCTTCATATCCAAAACCTTAGCTCTAACATTCACATCTTCTACCATTAAACATCTTACTCCTCGCTCGACATCGTCAGCGGAAGCCCAATTATCACGTAACCTGTCTGTGTTCAGCTTGATCGCCAACTCCATCTCTTCCGCAATAGAGAATGTGGTAGCATGTTGCTCAGCATACAATGGCCAAGTAAGCATTGGCACCCCATACCATAGGCTCTCTAAACATGAGTTCCAACCACAATGGGTCACAAAACCACCAATGGCTCTGTGGGCAAGAATCTTAGATTGTGGTGCAAATGTTGGCCACACCATGCCTCGGTCCTTCGTCCTTTCGGTGTGAATTATTGTAGTTTATGAATCAAGAGGATAACGACGGGTGTGAATTATGGTAGTTCAAAAGATGATAGTACGAATTTAAAAGTAAAAGGAAGAATTGATCTAATACTAGGGTGTCAGTGGATATTCGAATATCCGAAAATCCGTTAGTGTCCGTATTCGAATTTGAACATTCGATCCGCGAAAAACTATCTATCCAAAGGGACGATCGGAGCGAGCGAACCATATTCGTATCCGATCCGTAAAGTCGTGGAGAGGATATGGTTATTGGTACATCCGATCTGTATAATATCTGATCCGGGATCGAATATCCGTAGTACAACATCCGTATTCGTATCTGTATTCGAATCCGTAATAAATATAGTTATTCTTTAAATTAATGAAATATATATGTTAAGTATTTTTTCTATATATTACCCAAGTATATAAACTATCCTAAATTCCTAACCCTAAACCTAAAGTCACCCAAACCCAAACACAACTCCAGCCGCAACACAACTCCCTGCTCCCATTCTTCCAGCCCAACCTCCCTCCCCACCGTCGGCCTCGCCTCTCCAGGAATGCACTTGTCCAGATCGCTACCTTGTCTGATTCGTGAGTTTTCTGATACATGAGTAATGAAATATATATGTTAGGTATTTTTTCGCTTCTCTTTCGTGAGTGCGTTTTCTGATTCCGATTCTTGTTAAGGTTTTGTGGGAGAACAACAAACCTTTTCCGACTTTGTGGTCGAGCATTTAGATTTTAGAAGAGCTGTCCAGTAATGTTTGCATTTTTACGTGTTAAAAGATCTGATACATTTATGTTATGGAATCAACCAAGCTAGCTTAGACATGAACATCTAAGATGACAAAGTGTTATCGTAGAGAAGAGCCAACTGAAATCTCATGATTCTTTTCAATTCTCCACAAGTACCACTTGTGACATTCTCGACAATCCCACTTTGTGGCTTGGAGTTTATATGTGGTAACAAGTTTTTAAGTTGAATTGACAATTACCAGGAATTCAGTTTGTTACAACAACCTGACAAATTCTAGAAATTCTAAATCAAATTCTGTTTTCTATGGTTTTATGGGTTTAAAAAGTTATTTGTTCAATCTTACTCTAGTTGTCTTTTTGACTCTTCTGTGTGTTTTTTAAACCTTTTATGCATGTATATGTTTGGTGAATGTAAGAAGCTTTGTATTTGTTATACTTAATGATGTGAAACCATTTACAAACTTCTTGATGTGAAAAAAATCGCTTCTTCATCAAGTAGAAGTTTATCTTGTTTTGATTGTTGAGACTTCTGCAATATTATTTGAGTGATGTGCATCTCCTCACTAGTTGTAACGTACAAATATCCATCCTGCTAGCTTTGTATTTGTTGTAGCTGGTTTTTTATTTGATTTTATGTTCTTACTTCTCAGGCATATGGTAGAATGGTAGGCCATGAAAGCCATGTGTTATGTTCCCCACCTCCTTCTTGTTCCCAAACATTTATCCATCATTCTTCAGATGCCATGGTCTTATAATTTTATGGTAATATGACTTATTTATTTACCACAAATTCTTCTTTTTTCAGCATGGAAGAATGTGTTTCTGCTCCAATTGCTACTGGTCCTCTCAGTCAAAGCTCCAATCCAACTGATGTTGCCGATCCAATGATTCCAAGCACCGGTGATACACGTGTTGAGACTAACAAAGGGTCTTCCGTTGATGATGCTAGACAGTCTAACAGTGGTGGTGTAAAGCATCAAATAGATTTTATTCTGAAGTATGGTTGCATTTCGAAAGAGTTGGCAGTGGTTCTGAAAGGAAGGCTCTATGCAATTATTGCAAGAAGTCATTTAATGCATCAAGCTCTCAAGGTACAATTTGTCTCAAAAATCATTCAAAATTTTTCATGCGTAGACCAAGAAAGGACATTGCCCAACAACTTCTTAGTAGGTGTTCTTCAAAGTTGGTTACTCATAAGTTTGATCCTAAATTGAAAGAGAATATTTTGCTGAAATGATAATGAAAATAGATTTGCCTTTTACCAGTTGTGAGAATGACTATTTTAGAAGATGGATTTGTTTTATTGATCATTTTTATAAATGTCAGTCAAGGAATACACTTAGGAAAGATTGCATGGATGTTTATTCGCAATGGAAAGAAAAACTTTATAAAACCCTTGAGGAAAATTGCAGTAGGGTCACTTTCCCTACAGATTTGTGGACACCAAAGCATCAGAATCATGGGTATTGTTGTGTCACTTGTCACTACATTGATGATAGTTGGGTGTTACATAAGAAAATCATTGCTTTTCTAGTTATTGACACACCACACACTAGTGATGTTTTAGCCGATTGGCTTAAAAAACATATTATGGATTGGAACCTAGATAGGAAGTTGTTCAACATTGGTGTGGATAATGCTAGAAATAAGGAACCAATGGTGAACACAATCAAGACATGGTTGAATGGAACGAATGCACTTCCTCTTCAAGGTGAATTGTTTCATACTCAATGCACTGCTCACATCCTCAATCTGATTGTGAAGAATGGTTTGCAAGCTAATTGTCCTTTGTTAGAGAAAATTCGCAAAAGTGCGAAGTATGTAAACTCTTCCATACACAGGGCTAACAAGTTCAAACTTGCACTTAATCAAACTAGGTTGACTAGAAATAGGGGTGTTTCTTATGATATTGACACTCGATGGAATTCAACTTATCTCATGCTTGATAGTGCTTTGGATGTCCGAGATACATTTGTTCATTTAGCAGAATTAGATGATGAGTACAAATTCCTACCAACGTCAGAAGAGTGGGAGAGGGGTAGGAATATACATGATTGCTAGAAGTTATTTTATGATATGATTGTTCATCTTTTAGGCACTAAATATCTCACTGCTAATTACTACTTCAATGATATTTGTCACATTCATTTTAAGTTTATAGAGTGGAACAGAAGTCCTATTGAGTATATCCGGTCAATGGCAGCTGAGATGCAGTTGAAATTTGATAAATAATGGAATTCATGCAGTTTGATATTATCTTTTGGTTTGATACTTGACCCTCATTTCAAGATAACATTTGTTGAATATGCAAATTGTTGCTTGTTTGGTTTTTGTGCTGATAGTAATATTGAAAGGATCAAATGTATTTAGATGTAGATGCTGCTGAAATTCGTAGTTCTAATATTGTAACGGAAGAACTGAGTGTTGATGATAGTGACCCTTTCATGGGAGGATTCATAGGATATGCAACCACACAACAACAGATAGAATCAAGCGCCACGAAATCAGATATGGAGCAATATTTAAAGGATCCGTTATATTGTTTGAATAAGGATGATAAGTCATTTGATATTTTGCATTGGTGGAGTCAGCATGGACCTAGGTTCCCAAAACTTGCAAAAATGGCTCAGGATATCTTGGCAATTTCGGTCACAACAATTGCATCTGAATCTGCTTTTAGTTGTGCACGTAGAGTCATTGATGATACCCAATCTCGGTTGGGTATGGATGTTGTAGAAGCTTTAGTTTCCACAAAAGATTGGTTGCCACTTTTAAATTTTGGTAAGTTTTATTCTTTTTCTTTTTAAGTTTTAATTTCTATTTCATTTTTATGTCTTTACTCACTTGATATGATTTTTTCATGATAGGTGAAGTTGACAAAGATGATTGATTTTGGATTTAGTATGAAAAGTTGAAGATGACTTTGAATTTCAGCATCAGAATGAAGTGTTGGAAGTGGAACTTTGAATTTTATTATGGAATTTGTCTTAAGTAATTTGTACTTTAAGCTTTTGTTTCCAAAAAACTTGTATTTGTGTTCGTATTTTTTTATGATGTTAAAACTTAAAACAAGGATTTGTGATGTTAAAGCAGGGATCATTCTTCATATTTTGTGGTGATGTTAAAACTTAAAACATTGTTAGTTTGTTATATGGATTTTTTGTTATTGTGTATAATTATATGATTATATCTTAGGTGTAAAAACAAATTTTTAGGGGGATTATTTCCACATGAATTAGGATATTTGGGTATTATTGTGTAAAAAATTTCGGAACGGATATCCGAATCGGATACAGATTTTTAATACGCATATTTATCTCTGGATACGGATAATATCCGTATCCGACGGATTCTAAAATGGATACAATTTAATATCCGTTCGGATACGGATACGGATATTGTAGCATTTGTTCCGCGGATACGGATACATATATTGGTACATCCGGTCCGTATTCGCTCCGTTGACACCCCTCTCTAATATTGTTGCATTGCCATAAGAGTTGGGTTTCCACAAATGAAATGGTGCTAGACATTGACCTCTCGTTTGTATTTTCCTAGACTAGAATCTACTCGCTTAATTAAACAACATTTCAAAGCACAATATTTGTTTTTATTTTGGAAAAGTAACTACTATTTACTTTAAGTATATATTAGCGGTACTATTTCGAGAGGCACATCATGGTCATATAACTTTCGGGTGTAAACGGGTAGGGTATGGGTGGGTATGATCATACCGGTATCTATACTTGCCGAATTAAATGAGTATAGTTATGTATATATAGCAGCTTAACTTTTGTTGTACCCGTACCCACCCTATACCCTTTTAATAGACGGGTATGAGGCATCTATGACGGTATTATATGACATTCATGTTTTGTAACAACATTTAGCAAATTCTAGTGGATTAACTCGCTTAAATTCAATTTCAAGACATATAACACATGAATTGCATCAATAAATGAATAGAAAACAATAAATTAAATAACAATCACAATATATATGTATAATAATTAAAACACCAAGAGTCTGGAATCATCACAAAAATATTGAAATATATGCAAGCTAACAATTAAATATTACATATTATTGTTATGTATTTATATTGTGTTAGAAATTAAGGTATACATAGTTAATATTTATATATATTAATATAATCAAAATATTAAATAGGTAAATGGGTAAACATGTATAGGTAAATAGAGTCATAGCCGTACCCGACCCATTTATTAATCGGGTAAGGCGAGTATGGGTAAACATGTATAATTATTAAATGGATAGAAATATCGTGCTTCTCTCTCTTTACTCCTCACTTTTCTCTTTTCTCCTCATTTCTCTCTCTCTTCTTCTTACTTCTCTCTCCTCTCTCTCTCTCCAGTTCTCTCTCTCCTCTCTCACCACCGATACGACTCCACTATTGTCGTCTACCCTTCCACACTCCAACAACAACACGAAGCCTTCTCTTCTAACTGTTGGAAAATACGAGTATTACGTTGACCTGACTACGACATATACTGATAATACGACGTTGTATTAGGCATACCACGTTGGTAGCTGAAAATCTGACGAGATATTAAACGTAACACGTCAGACAGTTTATGACCGATGTGAATGTTTGCGTTACCATGTCGGCCATAATATGTCTGACATGATATTAGGCGTACAACGTCGATGCACTAGAAACTGACGTGATGTATATTGACCATTCTATCACAATATTTCCGAAGCATTTGTCTTATATTGACCAAGTGCATTTCGGTTGTCTGAACTAGTGATTCTAGTTAGGGGCTTCGGTGGACCGAATTGTGTTCGGTCATCCAATTAGTACGTTACGTCTGTATAGGGATTAACCACGTCATTTTGTAGGTAAACCGACATAGTAACTCTAATTTTTTAGTAAATTGTAATGAATTGTCATATTTAATATTCAACCAAAAATCAAACACCAAACCTAATGAGCAAGCCAAACCCCCATTTTCTTTACCCATTCCCCATCCCCTTGTCAGCTGCACCTAGCCGATCATCCCATTTAGACTGACCAAACCCGATTGATAACCCCTGTCCGACTAGGCCCGCCTGACCAACCCCGACCATTTTGCAAATCCAGCACTTCTTCATGAACGTGCGATCGATGCTTCCATTTGCAACTCTTTTAATTACTCAAATTAAAAGAACTCATTTTAGTTAGTTTCCAGAAAGCATATATCAAACTTTTGTTTGTTTGAAATTTATAATGGAATAGTATTTTATTTACTCGAATGTGTGTTGTTGTGTTTATGTTGGATTGTTTATTGGTAGTTGAACTTTTAGAGGACTAAGAATTAAAATTTATATCTATCTTTACATTGCGATTGTTTATCTTAATGTGTAGAATATTATAGATTGAAAACGGATTTTGTTAGTAGATTTGCCCAAAAGAATGCAAATGTAAGAAATAAGAGAAAAGCCTTATGTCCACGTAGGAGTTTTTAAACATGTTTTTATGTGATGTAAAAGATATAAAAGCTCATTTGTTCAAGAAAGGTTTCGATGAAGGATATACTCTTTGTATATGGCATGGTGAAAATGAAATAATCACAAAAAAGAAGGTGATCATAGTAACCCAACGAAATATCAGAATGATGGTGACTGATTAGAGGATATGTGATTGACATCATTTCATGCTTATATTTGTATCTTATATCCATTATCTTACACCTAAGCAATGCTACGTGATGAGTTTTATGTTTGAATTTCAGAAATAAAGAGGTTTGAAGAGAAGAACCATGAAAGGACCCAAAGCAGGAAAGAAGACTTAATTGTGAGACCTGGGGACTAAGATGCAAGGGAGAAGGACCTGAACGTAAGACCGAAAAAACCAAAGAGCAAAACAAAAAACTCCACACCATCATGAGGAGTATTTTGGCAATTCGATTCGGGTCGGAGCTCCAACAAGTGAAGTAGATGCATCCAAGACCAACAAATACATCAAGCAAAGCCCAGCATGAAAACCAAACGGATCTGGAACTTATAGACCGCTAATTGGCGGTCCAGATAGCTCTGGATCCACTTAGCTTTCGGGAGCAGGTGTATTAGTGTATGCTTAGTCTATTTTTGGTATTTGTTTAGTCCCACATCGGGGGATTGTCCCGGATTAGCTTTTTCCATGGTTATAAATAGAACTCTTCACCTTCCGTTGTATCCATCTCTCTCTTGGTGGCCTTCTTCCCTAGTAAGAGTGAAGTCTTGAAGCAAAACTCTGGTGGAGGAAGGGCTGCTTGTAATTTGGAGTGAGTAATAATAGACGTTTTGTAGTTAATTGTTGTTTGCTTTAGTTTTTACATTGCTTAGTTAATTTCAATTTACATGTCTTCCATGTTTCTTTAGTCTCATGTTCTTTTAGTTTCTTTAATGTTTCTTGCTTGCTTAGATTAATTTCATTTCAGTATTATGTTTCATTTTGTTAATGTAGTTAGTGTAATGAGTAGTGAGTAGATCTATCCCCATTTGGGGGTGGAGAAATATGTGATATAATCATGTAGTGTATTAAGTGTGTGTTATCTTAATCCCTTGAGCTTTATATGATTTCCATAACCATCTAATGGGTTTCCACTCTTATCTTTGATATGCTAATGCTCTTGAATGAAGCTTAGCCTATGCTTTGATTAGTGGACTTATTTTATGGGGAATGATAAGGTTAGAATATGGATGGAATTAATATTGGAAACACAAGTTGTAGTGTATATACTCTTGTTGCCTTTACCTTGGTTAATGTCTTGTATGTTTTAACGATGTAGTCTTATCTTAATTCATGTGGAGGCATAGTAGGGTCTAGTCTTTACACATGAGTTTATTTAACTTCATTCGAATTATTGTCTTGTATGTTTTAATGATGTAGTCTTATCTTAATTCATGTGGAGGAAAAGTTGGATGTAGTTTTATGATTTCATGCACTACATGTTGTGAGGAGCTTAATGAACACACACACTTCTTTATGTTCGCATTATTTCTCTACCCCCTTTGGGCTTTAGTTTTCTTGCTTCGCTTCCATTTCCATTTGCACCTTAGTGTAGTTTAGTGTAAGCAACCTTTCTCTCCATTTTTTACCACTCGCCTTCGCACAAACCAAACGTCGACACACCTCCCAGTGGACGACTCGTATTTGCCACCACTTCAACGCGGTCGTGCACTTGCGGTTAATATAAACTGACCCATCATATTAATGTTAATCAAGTTTTTGGCGCCATAATATAAACTGACCCATCATATTAATGTTAATCAAGTTTTTGGCGCCATAATATAAACTGACCCATCATATTAATGTGATTCATACTTTGAGGTCTGGTAAGGAGGTGGATAACCACATTGAGGTGCCTTCTTTGTCATCACCATCTTTGAGGGAGCCAGATCCTGAGGCTCCCTCCACAAATACTTCCAGGAAGGAGCCAGATCCTGAGGTTCTTTCTACATTTCCTTCGACAAAGGGGCCGAACCCTGAGGTCCCCTTGTCTCCTCTTGTGTTGAAGGAACCAGATTCTCAGGTCCCCACATTTAGGTCACACATCATGTACTTGACTTAGGCATATAGTTGTCTTTTCTTTTAGCTTTATTTTTAGTTGTTGAGCGCTGACGTGAGGTACGCATTTCCTACACTCATTCATGCATCTTGTATGCCTATGCATTAGTTAGTAGGAATTGCATCAGGACAAGAGTGAGTTGAGCGTTTGATTGGAGCGATTTATTGCTAGATCTTGGATCAAAACGCTACTAAGGAGGGGCTGTCCCATAAAAGATAAGGTGGGGGATTTCATCACCCTTTCCTTGGCCCCAAAAATCACTCTTAATCAAGCCTTAACTAAAAGCAAGTAGACATTGGCCCTAAGTATTACGGACGCACTAGGGGAGTAATATAGTTGAGACCGTCATGACCTGATCGGCGTTGCCTACCTTGTCGATAGTAGGAGGTACTGGATCTCCGGATCCGGTATCACTTGCTAGGCATTGTGGTCCTCGTTGTAGGGAGGTGAGGCGTGTCGAGGCTAGTGACCTCGAAGTTAGGCGTCGTGCTTGCTAGTTAGGCTTCTACCTGATCCCACTACCCACGTTAGATCTAAGGATTCTTCCCTCCTCATCTGAGTCCTCTCCTCATCTATTCTCTACGTGTAGTCTCCTCCTCTGAGTACACCTTCTGTTGTGTGTTGTTTAGAGTCGAGTCGAGCATTTTTGTGCGAGGTTGGGCTCGTTCTGGTGAGAGCGCTCGACTAGAGAGAGTGCATATTTTTGAGATGGACGGTCTTGGTGATCGACCATCTCTGCCTCGTGCTCCTTTGGAGCAAGAGACTGAGTCGTCTTGTGGTGGCGAGGGAGACCTGGTTCCATACATGGATTACCTCGGTCCGTTTCCACCACCACGTAGACCTCCTTCTCCTCCTCCTCCTCTGACTCGAGAGGAAGGGAGATTCGGTCAGGATCGAGTTCTTGGTGCACCACCACCTTTAGCTCGACATGATAGACCGATGACTTTGTGGGAGTGGACCCATCCTGTTTGGGCCGCGCAGCCTTCTTGCATAGTTCTTCCCCCTGCTCGCGGGAACAACTATGAACTGAAACCTCAATATGTGAGCATGCTTCCAACCTTTGCTGCCAATAAGGAGGATCCATATATTTTTATACTCGAATTCGAGGAAGTATGCTCCATGTTCAAGCTTCAACAACTTGACGAGGATTCAGTCCGGTTGAGGATGATTTCTTTCACGTTGAAGGATAACGCAAACAAATGGATGTACGGCCTCCCGGCGAGCTCCATTTGGTTGTGGCATGACTTTGTGACCGTATTTCTGAAGAGATTTTTCCCTCAAAGCAAAACTCAACAGATACGGCACCAGATACATCAAATGTATCAGACTGATCTTTTCATGGTTTCTTTGAGAGGTTCAAGGACCTTCTTCAGCAGTGCCCTCATCATGGACTTGAGCTATGGCAGCTGTGACAAATTGTTTATGAGGGCCTCAACTACAACACCCACACATTGTTGGAGTCGATGTGTCAGGGTGACTTCTAAATGAAACCCATCGATGAGGCATGGGACACTTTTGAGTTAATGTTTGAACACACCTTTGAGTGGGACACCATGAGAGAGCCACCAGCTGCCAGGTCTTCTGGTCGAGCTAGATCATATTAAGTTGGGTCATCGATCGCGTCTGAGACGAAAATGGTTTCTCTCATGCCTAGGATTGAGAGTTTAGAGTTGGACCGAGCTCCTGTAGCTCAGGTCGCTACTCCCGGGTGTGGTAGGTGTGGACTTATGGGCCATGATGACTTGGAATGCGCTTACGCTCCAAGGGATACTAAGCATGCAAATGCGATGTATCAACAGAGGCCCCGTAACGACCCGTACAATAACTCCTACAACCCGGGATGACGTAACCATCCTAACTTCTCTTGGGGGCCTAGTGGGGGTAACGGTCAGAGCTCGCACGCTCAACCTCAACCTCCACCTTATCAACCTCCATGCCCATCGGCGACCTACCAACCTCCACACCAAAGGTCTCAGAACCATAATTACCAACCTCCTCAGACCTCATCGTCAGGTTATTCTAACCAGACTCCACTACCCCAACGGGTGACTCCAAGGACCCCACTCTTGAACAAACCCTTCATGCGTTCATTCAGAGCACACAATCCTTGTTTGCGGCCAACAACAATTCGGTCAAAGCTTTGGAAATTCAAGTTAGCCAGTTGGCTAATCAGCTCTATGAACGCGAGAAAGGCCAATTACCGAGTCAACCCGAGGTGAATCCTCGGGGTACCCATTCTCAAGGAAAGACACCTTTACCTCATGCTACCTCTGAACCGACCCATCATATTAATGTGATTCATACTTTGAGGTCTGGTAAGGAGGTGGACAACCACATTGGGGTGCCTTCTTTGTCATCACCATCTTTGAGAGAGCCGGATCCTGAGGCTCCTTCCACAAATACTTCCAGGAAGGAGCCAGATCCTGAGGTTCTTTCTACATTTCCTTCGACCAAGGGGCCAAACCCTGAGGTCCCCTTGTATCCTCTTGTGTCGAAGGAATTAGATTCTGAGGTCCCCACTCATGTTTCTTTGGACCAGAATTCTGGGGTTCCTTCACACCCTTATGCCCCGAAGGCGCCATTCCCTGAGCGCCTTAAAAAGAAAACCTCAGATCAGCATGACAAGATGCTTGAGATGTTTTGGCAAGTTAAGGTGAACATCCCTCTGTTGGAGGTGATTCATCAAATGCCACCTTATGCCAAGGTTCTCAAGGAGTTGTGCACCAAAAAGAGAAAAAACTCATGTTCCAAAGAAAGCTTTTCTTGCGGCTAACGTGAGTTATTTGTTGGCACAACCCATGCAAGTCAAGTACAAGGACCCTGGCTGTCCTACTATCTCTTGTGTGATTGGTGATGTGTCCATGCATTGAGCCTTCTGATCTTGTGGCCCTTGAGCCACATTCTTCTGATCTTGTGGCCCTTGAGCCACATTCTTCTGATCACGTGGCCCATGAGCCACATCCTTTTGATCACGTGGCTTTTGAGCCACAAGATACTATTTTTATGGCCTCTCGGCCACATGCTCTTCATTCTGTATCTGCTGAGGACCCCATGTGGGTTAAAAATCAACCACCTGATACCCTTCAACCTGATAGAGGTTCACCTCTCATTCATGACTCATCTTTTGCTAACTCTCAAGAGGCATCGAACGACCACAATGTATATAAGGGTGTCAGGTGGTCAAGCAATTCTGTTTTGTATGTTGTGAGCCCATGCATGTGCATTTCTGGCTTGAGAGATGGTGGGTTCCCATTTGATGTCCCTTGACATATGAAGATGGTAGCCTATTGTTGTACATAGTTTAAAAAAAAAGAAAAAAAAGAAAAACGAAAAGAAGAAGAAGACTCCTTCAGTGAGCATCGATTGTTGTGGGCTCCAACCCTTGAGTATTTGGGCCCCATTTCTTTCACGTATTTGTATCCCTTCTTTAGCATCTCACAGGTTTTGAGGGAATTCGGGTTTGTGTCCATCAACATGACCTTGAACTTCCCTTTGTACTTCATGTTGGTGAGATCTCTCCTTTTTCATGCATAAATCCATGTAGTATCTTGCTCGCCTTCATTGAGGACAATGCATGAAGTAGGTGTGGGGGGTGTTTTACGTGTGTACATAGTGGAGTCTTTTCCTTTGACTTATGTTTTCTATTGTGTGTATTGATAGGGTCATGTTAGTGTGCTGTATTTAATATCGATATATTTGCTTGCCATGATCCTTGGATGATTTGTCTTCTTTTGCGTGCCTAGTGCTTTAAAATTTCCACATTTCTTTCAAAATCTTCATGTGTTTGTGAAAGAAAATGTTTGTGGGTTTTGCGTGTGTTTAGCATGTGCAAAACCGTTGAGAGGTAAAGTAAAAAGAAAGCTCCCAAAATTGTCTTGAACTTGATGCATTAGGATATCTAGTACAGTGGCTTTAGGATTTATCGAGTCATTAGGATGCACCCCAGTTTTACCTTGGGGGTGGGTAATCATAGGGTTTCAGTGCTCAAACATTTAACGAAGTCCACCCTGAACCTAGTGAGTCAATAATTCGTGTTTGTTAACTTAAGGAAGTTTGTTGTAGTCAAGGACTCTCTAAATCTTGTTGTGAGACATTAAGTGTAGCGGTTTTGGTTCATGTGTAGATAAGAAATAAGTGAGTAGGTGTTCTCTCTTCTCGCACGACTCCTATCACTCGGGAAAGTAGGTCTGAGGGGACTTTGTGCCTGGTGCTTTCGGGTCATCTGACTTGGGATGCGCCGACCGAACTCCCGTTACACGGGTGGTAGGGATCGCTCTATGTGGAGATTTGGGGAAAGGTGTACGTGATAGTGTAAGTCCTCATGGGCAATGATGCACGAAACCTGACCCTGGGAGAATGAAGCTCCAACTAATAAAAAGAAAAAAAAGAGAAAAGAAAAAAAAGAAAAAAATGGTAATGCAAATAAGAACCTTAATGGACTTTGCACTTTGTATCACTTGAGGATGTTGAGGTTATCCATGTCTTTCACTTAATTCCTTATTTAACTTGCACTAATGGTTCATTAGGCTAGGTGTGTGGACTATTTACCTTTATAGAGTCGACCCGTAGGATGACCGCGTCCAATGATCGACAAAATTTGTCCAACGAGTCGAGTGTCTAGATTGAATAATGTATCTTGTTCGGATTTTGTGGGTATATCCGCTGAAAACCCTCAGGAGACAACACTCCTCCTCCTGGGCAACAAGGAGGTTTAACGACTTGTTGCATGTGCAAAGTGCAACCGTGATTCCTACGAAAGTGAGTTAGGATTTCTTGTTTCTCGTTTGTTTTTCTTTTTCTTTGTTTTGCTCGGGACTAGCAAAAACTTAGGTGTGGGGGTATTTGATTGACATCATTTCATGCTTATATTTGTATCTTATATCCATTATCTTACACCTAAGCAATGTTACGTGACGAGTTTTCTGTTTGAATTTCAGAAATAAAGAGGTTTGAAGAGAAGAACCATGAAAGGACCCAAAAGCAGGAAAAATGACTTAATTGTGAGACATGGGGACTAAGATGCAAGGGAGAAGGACCTGAATGTATGACCAAAGGACCTAAGAGCAAAACAGAAAACTCCACACCATCATGGGGAGTATTTGGCAATTCGATTCGGGTCAGAGCTCCAACAAGTGAAGTAGATACATCCAAGACCAGCAAATACATCAAGCAAAGCCCAGCATGAAAACCAAACGGATCTGGAACTTATAGACCGCTAATTGGCAGTCCAGATAGCTCTGGATCTGCTTAGCTTTCGGGAGCACGTGTATTAGTGTATGCTTAGTCTATTTTTGGTATTTGTTTAGTCCCACATCGGGGGATTGTCCCGGATTAGCTTTTTCCATGGTTATAAATAGAACTCTTCACCTTCCGTTGTATCCATCTCTCTCTTGGTGGCCTTCTTCCCTACTAAGAGTGAAGTCTTGAAGCAAAACTCTGGTGGAGGAAGGGCTGCTTGTAATTTGGAGTGAGTAATAATAGAAGTTTGGTAGTTAATTGTTGTTTGCTTTAGTTTTTACATTGCTTAGTTAATTTCAATTTACATGTCTTCCATGTTTCTTTAGTCTCATGTTCTTTTAGTTTCTTTAATGTTTCTTGCTTGCTTAGATTAATTTCATTTCAGTATTATGTTTCATTTTGTTAATGTAGTTAGTGTAATGAGTAGTGAGTAGATCTATCCCCATTTGGGGGTGGAGAAATATGTGATATAGTCATGTAGTGTATTAAGTGTGTGTTATCTTAATCCCTTGAGCTTTATATGATTTCCATAACCATCTAATGGGTTTCCACTCTTATCTTTGATATGCTAATGCTCTTGAATGAAGCTTAGCCTATGCTTTGATTAATTGACCTATTTTATGGGGAATGATAAGGTTAGGATATGGATGGAATTAATATTGGAAACACAAGTTGTAGTGTATGTACTCTTGTTTCCTTTACCTTGGTTAATGTCTTGTATGTTTTAATGATAATGTGTTATCTTAATTCATGTGGAGGCATAGTAGGGTCTAGTCTTTATACTTGAGTTCATTTAGCTTCATTCCAATTATTGTCTTGTATGTTTCAATGATGTGATCTAATCTTAATTCATATGGAGGCAAAGTTGGATTTAGTTTTATGATTTCATGCACTACATATTGTAAGGAGCTTAATGTAGACACACACTTCTTTATGTTCACATTATTTCTCTACCCCCTTTGGGGTTTAGTTTTATTGCTTATCTTCCATTTCATTTTTGCATTGTAGTGTAGTTTAGTGTAACCAACCTTTCTCTCCTTTCTTTACCACTCGCCTTCGAACAAACCAAAAGTCGACACGCCTCCCTGTGGATTGACCCTTATTTGCCACCGCTTCAACGCGGCCGTGCACTTGCGGTTTAATTATAAAACGTATCAATCAATATGATTTGAGATGTTGCTGATAATTATTGTGATAAACCTGATGTACTTGGTAGCCTACTATCTAACAATGAAAGGTCATTGTATCCGGGTTGCACTGAGTTCAGTTGGTTGTCCACAATTTTAATGTTGTATACCTTGAAAGTAGCAAATGTTTGGAGTAATGTCAGTTTCACTACCCAATTGAAGTTGGGAAACAGATTTTTCCAGATTCCAACAAACTTCCAGATCGTACCTATGAGGCTAAAAAGATAGTCCCATGGGGATGTAATATAGGAAAATACATGCAGGTCCTAACGAATGCTCTATATGAGTGACTTTGACAACCAATGTAATTGTCATGTTTGTTATGTCTCACGGTACAAACAAAAGAAAAATATAAGTGCTGATGATAATAGAAAACTACAATGTCCCCTTGCAAAGGTGTGATATCTCCCAATAATTCCAAGGTTGAAACATTTGTTTTCATGTTTTCAGGACTCGAAGAACCAGACATGGTATGCAGATCGATATACAGTAAATGATCAGTTGCTTTAGCATCTTGCAGATTCTCCCCAGTGGAAGAAAATTGATTTCGAGTTCCTATTATTTAATTTGGTGAGGAATCCAGAAACCTGAGACTTGGTTTGTGTACCAATGGAATAAATCTTTTTGGTAGTTTGAGTAGCCTTCATACTTCGTGCATGTTTTGCTTGTAATTTACAATGTCCCACAATAAAAAGCATGGAGCACATATACATTATCTTGTTGTTAATTATTTTGAGTCCAAAACAATTGGGAAACAGAAATCTTGATTCGGGTGGATCATCATGAAGGAATATGGATCGAAGATTTTGATAACAAAAGGCAAAAAAGAATATCTTAAAGGTTAACCTACTATTTTATTAGTTTATGTTAAGAATTCATGAGTTAATTGTGTTTATGAACTGACCCAACTTACAATGTACATTGAGTTAATTCTTGTTTTTTCTCAAGTGAATGACCTGGTCCTAAGGATACATTTGCTTTTGACCATACCGTTGCTATAAAATGACATGTTGTTGAAACATTTGCTAATTGTTATTACATTGATGGTTGTTGTTCACAACATTTGCTATTGTTAAATTTGGTGTTATTTGGATTTGTTTTGTTCCTATCTTTGCTTTAGTTACATTTCTTGTGACAAAAATTAAAGTGAATGTTGTTCAACTTATTTTCAAATTGCAGGAGATTAATTGAGAAATATATAATAAAACATAGTTTTGCCAAAAATCAATTTAAAAACATAACACGTATGTTTTAAGGCTATATTCTGACGTGACATGTCCCTTTTATTTGTTTTCTGGGTATAGAAAAACAAATTTCACGTTGGTTGTTTGGTCAAATATGAAGTGACATGTCCTTCTTATTTGAATTTTAGCGATAATTTTTGTAAGAATAAAAAATTAGGACATAGCGCATCAGTTGTCCGGCTATAATCGGATGTGACATGTCCTGAAAACTAACATTACACAACTGAATTCACGATTGGAAAATGAAATACCAACACTTGAGAACAATGTACAAAGGAGATGGCTAAAAAGACACATTCGATTTTAAAGGACAGATTTGAGTTTCAAATGAAATATTCATGGTTTATAGAACATACTTGTATTTTTAATGGACATACCATACTTTACAGGTCATACGTATCCATTAAAGGGGACATAAGTTTCATTTAAAAGAACGAGATTGATATTTGAGGATAATTTCTTGTTTTAGAGAACACATGTGAGTTCCATGGACGGATTTATGTTTTAAGGAAAATATTTATGTCCTTTAAAGGACATACGTTTCCTTTAAATGACATATTGCCCTTTAAATGACAAACTTGAGTTCAAAGGACAATTCTTTGCTTTGAAGAACAAACTTGTGTCCTTTATAGGGCATGCTTGTGGTTTAAGGACACTTTCGAGTTTTAAAGAACAGACATGTGTCCTTTAAAGGACATACTTGTTGTTTAAGGACTCTTTCAAGATTTAAAGAACATACAAGTACTTTAAAAGACATACATGTCATTTGATTGACATAAATGTCATTCAAAGGCCAAGCTTGTGGTTTAAGAATCATTTCGAGTTTTAAATGAAACTTTCGAGTTTCAAAGGACTGACCATTGTTGTAAAGGACACTTCGAGTTTTAATTGATACATTCCAATTTAAAGCACAAAAGTGTCATTTTTAAGGGCAATAAGGGTTGTTTCGAGGTTTAAAGGAAAGTCTCGAGTTTCAAAGGATAGACCATAGTTTTAAAGAACACTTCATGTTTTTACGGACACGTTCCAGTTTAAAGGACAGAAATGTTCTTTTAAGGACAATAAAGACCCATTCGAGTTTAAAGAAAGCTTTCGAGTTTCGAGGGACATACCCTAGTTTAAGGACACTTTGAGTTTTCATGGTCACATTCCAGTTTAAAGAACATAAGTGTCCTTTGAAGGACAATAAGGACCCTTTGGAGTTTTGAGGACATACACATAATAAAATATTTGGAAGGTCGGGAAAAAATTCTTATTGCCATTAAAATTTTCAAATAATTACAAATTTCAATAGTCATATATAATTATAGTTGAAATTATACTAAAGATGAATATAATTACAGTTCATGATAATCTATATCAATTTTCAACTATCAACATTTGTCTTCTGAATCCAGAATCTCTCAACAAATACATTGTCATTTTGCCTCTAACTAAGTGTTGGTATTTGCTGTCCATTTCAACTGCGGGATTTACACCCAACATTAAGCATTTTATCCAGTGAATGACATAAACTTCGCAGTTGTTGCTATTTGATGTTTGGTGATTGACATCATTTCATGCTTATATTTGTATCTTATATCCATTATCTTTCACCTAAACAATGCTATGTTACGAGTTTTATGTTTAGTTTTCAGGAATAAATATGTTTGAAGAGATGAAGCATAAAGGGACCCAAAAGCTGGGAAAAAGGACTGAATTGTGAGATCTGGGGACTGAGATGCAAGGGAGAAGGACCTGAACGTAAGACAGAAGGACCTAAGAGCAAAACAGAATACTCCACACCAGCATTGATTGTTGTGGGCCCCAACCCTTGCGTATTTGGACCCCAATTCTTCACGTATTTATCTCCCTTCTTCAGCATCTCACAGGTTTTGAGGGAATTCGGGTTTGTGTCCATCAACATGACCTTGAACTTCCCATTGTACTTCATGTTGGTGAGATCTCTCCTTTTTCATGCATATATCCATGTAGTATCTTGCTCGCATTCATTGAGGACAATGCATGAAGTAGGTGTGGGGGGTGTTTTACGTGTGTACATAGTCGAGTCTTTTTCTTTTGATTTTGTTTTCTTTTGTGTGTATTGATAGGGTCATGTTAGTGTGCTGCATTTAATATCGATATATCTGCTTGTCATGATCCTTGGGTGATTTGTCTTCTTTTGCTTGCCTAGTGCTTTAAAAATTTCACATTTCTTTCAAAATCTTCATGTGTTTGCGAAAGAAAATGTTTTTGTAGGTTTTGCGTGTGTTTTAGCATGTGCAAAACTGTTGAGAGGCAAAGTAAAAGGAAAGCTCCTAAAATTGTCTTGAACTTGATGCATTAGGATATCTAGTTTACTGGCTTCAGGTCTTATCGAGTCGTTAGGATGCACCCCGGTTTTCCCTCGGGGGGGGGGGGGGGTTGTAAACATAGGGTTTCAGTACTCAAACATTTAAAGAAGTCCACTGTGAACCTAGTGAGTTAAATAATTCGTGTCTGTTAGTATAAGGGAGTTTGCTGTAGTCAAGGGCCCTTAATCTCTTTTTGTGAAACTTAAGTGTAGGGGTTTTGGTTCCCATGTAGATAAATGAATAAGTGATGTTCTCTCTTCTTGGCACGACTCCTATCACTCGGGAAAGTAGGTCTGAGGGGACTTTGTGCCTGGTGCTTTCTAGTTATCTGACTTGGGATGCGCCGACCGAACTCTCGTTACACGGGTGGTAGGGATCGCCCTATGTGGAGATTTGGGGGAAGGTGTACGTGATAGTGTAAGTCCTCATAGGCAATGATGCACGAAACCTAACCCTGGGAGAATCAAACACCAACCAATAAAATGCTCCAAAGAAAAAGAAAGAAAAAAAAGAAAAAAAGAAAAGAAAAAAAGTGTGTCAAATAAGAACCAAAATGGACTTTACACATTGTATCACATTCAGAAGTTAAGGTTACCCATGTCTTTCACTTAAGTCCTTAACTAACTTTCACGAATAACTCATTTGGCTAGGTGTGTGGACCGATTACATATATAGAGTCGACCCGTAGTATTACCGCGCCCCATGATCGACAATATGAGTCCAACGAGTCGTGTAGCTAGATCGATTAATGCATCTTATTCGGATTTTGTGGGTATATCCGCTGAAAACCCTCAGGAGACAACACTCCTCCTCCTTGGCGACAAGGAGGTCTAACGGCTAGTTGCACGTGCTAAGTGCAACCGTTATTCCTACGAAAGTGAGTTAGGATTTCTTGTTTTTCGTATGCTTTTCTCTTTCTTTGTTTTGCTCGGGACTAGCAAAAGTTAGGTGTGGGGATATTTGATTGACATCATTTCATTCTTATATTTGTATCTTACATCCATTATCTTTCATCTAAACAATGCTATGTTACGAGTTTTATGTTTAGTTTTCAGGAATAAATATGTTTGAAGAGATGAAGCATAAAAGGACCCAAAAGCTGGGAAAAAGGACTGAAATGTGAGATTTGGGACTGAGATGCAAGGGAGAAGGACCTGAACGTAAGACAGAAGGACCTAAGAGAAAAACAGAATACTCCACACCATCATGGGGAGTATTTTAGCAATTTGATTCAGGTCGGAGCTCCAACAAACCAAGTAAATGTTGGCTTTTTGGCCTTAATCTTATGTTTTGATGATTTAATCAACCGAATCTTAATTAGAGTAGCACACACTATGCATTGCATATATATTGTATTGTGCTAACCTCTACAGGTGATCAAGACTCAAGAAAGATGGAAATGAAGTCAAGACATGTAATTAAAGCTAAATCGAAGACATGTAATCTTGATTTCTTTTGAGTCTTAGGAACAAAGTGTAATTGAGCATACTTGAGCTAAAATCAACTTAATCACACACTAGGTTCCCTATAGAAGTCACACACGAAATTTCACATAATTTGGACTTCAATAGATCACCCAAACTTAGACCGGAAAACACCTAAACCTGAACCCAACTGTCTGCCCACATTCGGTCGACCGCTACAGGCCGTTCGGTCTACCGGATGATCATGTCTCTTGTTTGTGTTTTCACTGCCCATATTCGGTCGACCGTGTTTTACCTTTCGGTCGACCATCAGATCATATTTTCTCGACCGTTACTTTTGTCGTATATACCCAACAGTCGTATTCGTATTAAACCAAAAATACCCCAAATGTATTTCATGTATCGGTCGACCGAGGACCACGATCGGTCGACCGTTGGTTCATCACTTGACAAACCCAAAGTGCCTGTCCATAATCGGTCGACCACCAAAACCAGTTTCGGTCAACCGTTTAACCTTGTCAAAATCCCCTGCTATCGGTCAACACAATTTCGTTCGACCGATCCATTTTTCCCTCTACCGAAACGCTTGTTCGGTCGACCGGTAATCTTGTTCGGTCAACCATTTTCTTAATTGACTTAAGTGTTCAGTCGACCGATTCATATTTCGGTCGACCGTATCCCTATCGAACCCAAGCGTTCGGTCGACCGTTGCACCTTTTCGGTCGACCGTTTCTGGACAGATTTGCAGCCCGATTTTCTGCTTTGTGTTCTTTGCACAATATCCAACCAAATCTTGTCCCAACGGATCTATTCTCTCTAATGCTTATAAATAGAGTTGTAAAACACATTTTAACACAACTCTCCCACTACAAACTTGTCCCAAACTTTAGAGAGAATTCCATACACTCCAAACCTCAAATCTCCACACTTAATCATATTTCCAATCTCATTCAAGTGTGCTCAAAGTTTAGAGAGTGTGTTCCACTCAAGTTACATTTGCTGTCAAAGAAGCAAGGATTTCGGTGAAAACCCGAAGTGATTCTCTCGGTTTGTGAGAGGTGGTGCCAAGCTCGGCGAGGGTTGTTCGCGAGCTTGAAGACTTGTAAAAGGCGTTGCTCCCGGCCCGGAACGGGGAGGCATAGTGAAGACGCAAGAGGAGCTCGAACGGGGATTCGAGAGGGGCTTGCAAGAGAGGACGTAGGCGCGGCCGAACCTCTGTAAATCCGGTGTCTTCTTGTGTGGTTTGCATTGCTTTCCTACTTGTGTTTGATTTGTTTTTAATTTCCGCTGCATTTCTTTGATCAATCAACCAAGTAGTTAATTAGGGCTTAATCATGATTAGTTTGTGGACCCATAGACCCACACGATCCTACAGTAAATGCATCCAAGACCAGCAAATATACCAATAAAAGCCCACAACGAAAATGAGCAGGATCTGAACCATATAGACCGCCAATTGGCGGTCGAAGACAGCTAATTGGCGGTCCATTTTGGCCCAAATCCGCTAACATTTCTCCAGCACATGTATTAGAGGATGTTTAGGCTATTTTTGGTATCTGTTTAGTCCCACATCGGGGGATTGTCCCGGTTTGCCTTTTTCCATGGCTATAAATAGAATTCTTCACCTTCCATTGTAATGACTCCATATTTTAAGGGGCTATTCTTCCTACTAGAAGTGAGGCTTTGAAGCACACACTAAAGTAGGAGGATGTTACTTTTAATGTGAGTCATTTTAATACAAGTTTTCTTTATTATGTTGTTTGTTTTATGTTTCTTGTTTTGCTTTGCTTAATCTCATTTCATTAGTTTTATTAGCTTAGTTAATATGCTTTCTTTGTTTAGTTTAATAATTAGTGTAATGTTTAGTGAGTAGTTCCATCCCCTTTGGGGGATGGAGTAGATGTACATACATGCAAATGAGAATGGATTGAATGCTTTATTTCCAATGTGTTGATAAAACATGAATGTATGCTTGCTTGTTTAGGGTAGAATTTATAACTTGATGAGTTTTGCCAAAATGATTAGACACCTCTCATGCTTGTTTAGGTTCTGAAATAAACATCTTGCATATGTAAATGTTAATCAACTAAGTTGGTGAATAGATTGATAGGTTTTGCCACAACATTTAGACACTTCCCATGCATGATAAGACCACCTTTATTTGTGCTTAAAGAATGTGTTCAACACTCACCTCTTTGCTTGTGTGCACTCACTCCACCTCTTAGGGGTTTTCCCATTTCTGTATTCCAGCATTCTTCTTTTGTTCTTAGCTTAGTTGTCATTTCATTGTTTGATTCTTTCGTTCGCATTTCATACTTCTTAGCGTAGTTTAGTGTAGAGTAGCATAATCAATCTTTCTCCCCCAATTTTTGCCACTTGATTTCTGATAAACAAGAGGCGGCTCACCTCCCTGAGGACGACTCGTACTTGCCACCGCTTCATCGCGGCCGTGCACTTGCGGTTTAAATAAAACGTTCAACATTTGGTGTTGACAATTTTCCTCTTTATAGGAGAGTTTCAGTCTATGTTGAGGTAGAATCTCCAGAACTCTGCCATTATTACCACTACTTCTTCATGGACAGCCACTGATGTTGTTAGATTCATTCCCACTTTTATGTTGTGTTATATTTTTATTTCTTCCACTCACAGTAAGCAATGTCGAATGGTTGGGCAATTACAATGTCCTTTGGGTCCCGGTCTTTTAATCTGTCATCTACCACAGATGAAGTCCATTGATAGTCTTCCGACAAGATAGCAGAGTTGGCCACGCTTGGAATGGTGATCACCTTCCTGGGGTAGCAACCCAACTTCGGTTTTTGGTCCAACACATAAAGTAATGCGTATATTAACTGTCCATTAACATGAGTACAATTAACATGACACTTCAGTGGATTAAACACTCGATTCACAAAATGAAATATACATACGTCTGCTGATAGCTCTAACCCTTTAGTGATTAGAACTTTTAGATCTATCAGCCTTACTTGGGCCACGTCCTTGCACCACACATATTCTTTCTGTTTTTCTCCAATGTTGTTTAATTAAGTACATTTTTCTCCTCATTTGTCAACCCAACCATGACTTTCATGTCAATGTTTTTATTTACTTCTTGTTTGTCTGAAATTTGATTTCCATCATATTTCAGACTCTTCTACACAATTGAGTCTTCTGTGATTTGTGTTCTTCTTTGTTGGCTTTTAGGCCTTAATCTTTATTAATTTTGATGATTAATCAAACGAATCTTAATCAATAAAAGTAAGAAAACACGATTACATGCCTTGCTACATACTTGTATACATGCAATCATCTTAATACGTTGATCATGATTATCAAAGAGAATGAGCATTGGGACAAAGACATCAAGACTCAAGACTTGTAATCAAAGCCTTGGACCAAGACTTGTGATTTTCCATTTATTGAGTTCATAGGAAAATATGTAAAATTGAGCACTAGGATTCTGTCCCAGCCAAGTTCGGTCAACCGAATTGCCTTGCACTAGGATTCTGTCCTAGCCAAGTAAGGTCGACCGAATGACAAACAGTCGAACGAACTCCCTTGAATTAGTTTTGGAGTTCACTCTCTAGAATTGTCAAAACGGTTGACCGAATGGCAAATAGTCGACCGAACAACCTTTGATTGGTTTTGGAGTTTACTCTCTGGAATTGTCGATTAGGTCGACCAAATGTCATTTGGTCGACCAAATTGGCTTGGATAGTTTTGTATTTTACTCCAACTGTCACATTTGAATCTTGCCTCTTTCGGTCATCCGAATAGACAAGGGTTGACCGAACTAGTCTAAGTTTGAAAACAAGCAATCTTTCCTGTCCATCTCTATTGGTTGAAATTGGAGTCCTATTCTGAAGCAACCAAACGGTCACCCGAATGGACTTCGATCAACCGAACTAGCCCATAAGTTTGCCCGAGCTTCTAGCAAACTCTTGTTTCTCATTGGTTCAGAACTCCACCAACTCCCCAACAACTCTATTAGCTTTGAAGCCTATATAAGCCTCATTCAAGAGACACAAACAACAACTCTACACTCTCAATTCATTCATACTCTTTGTGCTCTCATTTCCCAAACCTTCAAAGCTCCAAATACACTCAAAGCTTCATCTTCCCCACTTGCATATCCATTCCATATCAATATCCAAGTGTGCTCAAGTATAGAGTGTTACATTGTGATTGAACTTCCATATCAAATAATCACCAAGTTTTAAAGCTTCAAGGAAGCTCCCTCTCGGATTGTGAGATGAGACGCGAGCGAGACGGGGTTGTTCGCGAGGCTTGGTGGTTGTAAACGGTGTTGATCTCGGACCGGAACGTAGATCAGTTACGGAAACCGTAAGCGAAGCTCGGAGGATCGAGTGAGGCTTGCGAGAAGGACTAGGACAGGGTGTGGTGCCGAACCTCTCTAACTACGGTGTCGATTTTGTGGTTTGCATTGTCATATCTCTTAATCCCTAAATTAATGTTTTAATTTCGGATTTAGTTCCTAATTAGAGGGCCATAGATCCTAACATTCTTCTCTTGTTTTTATTCGGGTTCTTCTCTTGAACCTCATTGTTCTTCTTTAGACGTCTTAGTTGTCTTGTTTTGTCCACTTCCTTCCTTTTGTCCTCTTCTTGTTTCTTATCCTCTTCTTCTTTATTTTTCTTTTATGCCTCCTTTATCTTCATTTCATCCTCTTTCTTCTTCTTCGTCTTCTTCTTCTTCTTCTTTCTTCCTTCTCTACTTTTCTTCTATTTTGTTTAGCTTCTTCTTCTTCTTTCTCCTCCTCTTCTTCTTTTTTTCTTCCTCTTTCTTTTTCTTTTTTCCTCTTTTTTCCTCTTCCTTTCCTCTTCATCCTTCTTCTTCTCCTCCTCCTCCTCCTCCACCACCTCCTCCTTTTTTTCTTTTCTCTTCCTCTTCCTTTCTTCTTTCTTCCTCTACCTTTTCCTTCCTTTCGTATTCCTCCTCCTCCTCCTCCTTATTATTATTATTATTTTCCTCTTCTTCTTTTTTCTTTTTCTCCTCCTCTTCCTTGTGCCTTGCTTCTTCTTATTTCTTTTCTTTCTCCTCTTCTTCCTTTTTCTTTTTCTTCCCCTACTTTTTCCCATTTCCTCTTCATCCTTCTCCTTCTTCTTCTTCTTCTCCACCAATAAAGTCAAGATTCATCATTTTGTTCTATTAAATATCATGTATGATGATTACTAGCAGCAAATTGTGAGTGATTGTATCCTTCAAAGGACAAACGTTTTTTACAAGAACACATTCGATTTAAAAAGCATAAGTGCCCTTTAAAAGACGGGCTTATTATTTCAGGATATTTTCATGGTTTAAAGGATACACTCAAGGTTTAAAAGACGTATTCGTGGTTTAACGAACATAAGTGGTCTTTGAAGGAAAAACTTCATTTTTAAAAGGCACATTTGATTTAATGGACACTACAAGTTTAAAGAACACACATGTTCAAAGTACTCGATCGCGGGTTGAAAATGAGGGCATACTTTGTTTTAAATGAAAACATTTAATCTTCAAAGGACTCACATGTCCTTAAGACGACATGTTTATGGAGGACCTTTCATGTTTAAATGACACACTCCATTTGAAAGGACAGACTTGGGATTTAAATAACAAAATTGATCCTTAAAGGACTTATGTGTCCTTTAAAGGACATAAGTGGCCTTTTTAGGGCAATTTTTTCAAGGACACATTCGATTTTAATGGACACACATGTCCTTAAAAGGATAAATTAGTGGGTTTAAAAGGATATATCATTACATTGGTGTAGACGTTTGTGGCTTCAACCTGGGATGTTGAGGCATCTTCTGCAAGTGTCCTTATGCTCTCCTCGCCTAGTTCTTCATTTCTTTCGAACACTGGAGAAGTAATCTTTGTTGGTGTGTATTGGGTATATTTTTGATTGTCGTACGCGTATGCATCTTTTTGTCATTGCAGAGCGTCCATTGCTCTATATTTCAAGAATTGTATTTCTTGATCTTTCTCAACCAATTTTTGCATGACCTCTTTGTATTTATGCTCTACCTTCAGCCACCTTAATTTCATTTCTGTGAAGTCCACCTCATCTTGTAGTGGGTCTCTTGGAATTTCGTGGGCACCAACGATTATTCTTTGAGGCTCAGTGTATCGTGGAATGTCGCCGATTCTTTGCTCGTTGCTGGTCTCAAGGTCAACCTGTTCGCTAACGTCATGGCCTCACCTATCTGTATATATTCAGGTAGTTCCAGTTCTTCTAAGTGTATGACTTACAGTTCTCCACTAGATATTTTTCGGAGGGTGATGTCATAAATTTCCAGTCATTTAAGGATCTTCCGAGACCCAAGCAAGGAACTCCATGTATTGACTCTTGGGATGCAATGTGGCATTGCATTCTCAATTGTTAACTTCTCACACAGCCATACCTATAGGAATATGTCGATATTTGGTGTCACGAAAATCTATGAAAAACATAAAAGGCTTTGTAAAAATTTCAAATCTTCTATTTTCTTACCTGAAGTATGGCTACTCATACATCCACATTCCCATTGTTTGGGGTAAGGTTACCTGAAGATTTTCTTCTCTTCAGATCTCAACTGGCTTTATTTATGTCAGCAACCAGGTTCTCAAAAATTGCTTCTTCCTAGGTGTACTTTCTCATGTCTTCCAGTCTTTCACCAACAGACATGTACCATTCCTTAACTCTATTTGTGTCATCGCAAAACATGAATGTAGTGAAAAGAAGACACAATAGTTTGATGTATTCTTCGTCATCTACTTTTCCCCTGGCATCAATTAGTTGTTTCTTTAATTCCTACTTCTTCAATCCCCGACCATCTCGTTTAGTCAATTGTTTTTAAGGCATGTTAACTGGCAACCATACTATTTCCAATCCTAATATGACCGCCACATCGGAGGTGTTGAAATTCACAAGTTTATTTCTGATCTTGAAGCCTCCTTCCACCTCAAAATTTTCAATTATGAACTCAAGGATGTCTTTGTCTATAATGATTCTTTACATACTCAGAAAGTTAGCGAACGATGTCCTCTAAAATATCTCCCGTTGGTTGTCTATAATGAGTGGAATCTCCTTCTTGATGGCTGCCCACGAAAACTTGATGATTAAAGGTAATTGAAAGTCTACAACATTAACATATGCATTAATTAACAATTAGGGCTTTCAAAATGACAGACCATACATTAAAATGACCGACGATGTCTGATTTTGAGGTTAATGTCCGATGTGAGATGTCTTTTTCATTGGATTTTTGCGACGTTTCATTTCATTGGAACTCAAAAGTGTCCTTTAAAACTCGAAATGGTTTTTAAATGACAAGCATGCCCTTTAGAGGACACCTACGTCCTTTAAACCATGACGTTGATCTTTAAACCTCATGTCTGCCCTTTAATCTTCAAGTCTGCCCTTTAAAGCATGATTATATTTCTTAATGAGGGACTTTGGTGGATCAAAATGTGTTTGGTCGTCCGTGGAGCACATTTTGGTGCACTAAAATGTGTTCAGACGACTGCTTACAATGGTTTTTGTTTCTTTCTGACCTAAAACGTTGAGAAAGGAAGAATGGGTATTGATTCCCAGGAGTGCACCGAAATCCTGTTCTTTTAAAGGCCACTTATATCCTTTCAATGACACTAAGGTCCCTTTTGAAGGAATTGTGGGCATGGATTCCTATGAGTGTACAAACAACCCCGATCTTCCAAACGCCAAGGATAACATCTATAACATGGCTTGGGAGTAGGTATGTGGCTACATTGATTAATTCATCGATGTTACCAAACCAATGGTGTCACCACAAAAAAACATGGTTGTCACTCATCTACCAATCATAAGTAAAGTCTCTTGCCATTTCATCTCCTATAATCTTTTCATTCACAGAGGTCATCAAAATACACCCGGTCATCAAATATTGAAATGCTTATTCAATATTTGCACTGGGGCTCGCACAAATTGGCATCTCTTCTTCATCAATCACATGTCCTATGTCTGTCGGTGCAAGTTTCATTTTTTTCCTTTTTCGATGATCATCTCCCTCATTGGCGAACACTTCAAAGTAGACTTCAATTTGTTCAAATCATCCTGAATTGTCATTGACAAATACACGCTCAAACATATAAAAATTAAGGAGCAACAAGCCACGGGTGAAGAACCTCCCGGAAATGGAAAAGACGACTGATTGATCGTTTTATATTTAACTGCAAGTGCACGGCCGCATTGAAGCGGTGGCAAATACGCGGAACCCGGTCTCCCTCGCCACCACGAGACGACTCGGCGTCTTGCTCCAAAGGAGCACGAGGCGGAGATGGTCGATCACCAAGACCGTCCATCTCAGAAAGAATGCACTCTCTCGAGTCGAGCGCTCTCACCAGAACGAGCCCAACCTCGGATAAAAATGCTCGACTCGACTCTAACAAACACTCAACAGAAGGTGTACTAGAGGAGGAGACTATACGTAGAGAATAGATGAGGAGAGGACTCAGGTGAGGAGGGAAGAATCCCTAGAGCTAGCGTGGGTAAAGGGATCAGGAAGAAGCCTAACTAGCAAGCATGGCTCAAACAATGTAAGGCAATGGGTCCTTAGGCTAGACGACGCCTAACTTCGAGGTCACTAGCCTCGACACGTCTCACCTCCCTACAATGAGGACCACAATGCCCAGCAAGTGATACCAGATCCGGAGATCCAGTACCTCCTACTATCGACAAGGTAGGCAACGCCGATCAGGTCATGACGGTCTCAACTAGATTACTCTCCTAGTGCGCCCGCAATCCTAGGGTCAATGTCTACTTGCTTTTAGTTAAGGCTTTATTAAGAGTGATTTTTGGGGCCAAGGAAAGGGTGATGAAATCCCCGACATTATCTTTTATGGGACAACCCCTCCTTAGTAGCGATTTGATCCTAGATCTAGCAATCAATCGCTCCAATCAAACGCTCTCTCACTCTTGTCCTGATGCAATTCCTACTAACTAATGCATGGGCATACGAGATGCATGAATGAGTGTAGGAAATGCGTACCTCACGCCAGCATTCAACAACTGAACATAAAGCTAAAAGAAAAGACAACTATATGCCTAAGTCAATACATGATGCGTGACCTAAACAAATAAGAACGTCTAGTCTTTTGCTTTGGATTTTAGGGCCAAGTTGATTAATGGGGGAGTGATTAATGATCTGGGGGCAAACCAGAAGTCAAAGCATGCAAAATAGGGCTCCCAGATAACACAAATTACAGAACTAACTACCAGCAAAAATTTGAGAGCACGAATCCCTCACCAGGCCGCCAATTGGCGGTCTCCAACCGGCGGTCCTTTTGAAGCTTTTGTCCCTCAAACTTGTCCAGTAGCCTCCCCTTGATCCGATGGTTCCCTGAAACTAAGAAATCTGGAAACAAAAAATTAAAAACCCCTTGAATCGCCCAAACCAAGGTCTGGACAGAGCACCTCCCCGGCAACGGCGCCAAAAACTTGATTGATCGTTTTATATTTAACCGCAAGTGCACGGCCGTGTTGAAGCGCTGGCAAATACGGGTCGTCCACTGGGAGGTGTGTCGACACTTGGTTTGTGCGAAGGCGAGAGGTAAAGAAAGGGAAGAAAGGTTGGTTTGATTACACTAAACTACACTAAGATGCAAATGGGAATGGAAAATAAGCAAGAAAAACTAAACCCCAAAGGGGGTAGAGAAATGATGTGAATATAAAAGATGTGTGTGTGGTGTGTGTCTGTAATTAAGCTCCTCACAACATGTAGTGCATGAAATCATAAAACTACATCCAACTTTGCCTCCACATGAATTAAGATTTCACTACATCATTAAAACATACAAGACAACAATTGGAATGAAGCTAAATGAACTCAAGTATAAATACTAGACCCTACTATGCCTCCACATGAATTAAGATAAGACTACATCATTAAAACATACAAGACATTAGCTAAGGTAAAGGCAACAAGAGTTCATACACTACAACTTGTGTTTCCAATATTAATTCCTATCCATATCCTAACCTTATCATTCCCCATAAAATAGATCCACTAATCAAAGCATAAGCTAAGCTTCATTCAAGAGCATTAGCATATCAAAGATAAGAGTGGAGACCCATTAGATGGTTATGGAAATCATTTAAAGCTCAAGGGATTAAGATAACACACACTTAATACACTACATGATTATATCACATATTTCTCCACGCCCCAAATGGGGATGGAACTACTCACTACTCATTACACTAACTATATTAACAAAAGCAAGCATAATACTGAAATGAAACTATACTAATCAAGCAAGAAATATTAAAGACGCATAAAACAAAACAAGCAACAAAGCAAACACATAAAAGGAAATCAACTAAGTAAGAATTAACAAGCTAAAGAAAACATCTATTATTAACTCAATCAAATTACAAGCAGCTCTTCCTCCACCAGAGTTTTGCTTCAAGGCTTCACTCTTAGTAGGGAAGATGCCACCAAAGAGAGAGATGTGTACAATGGGAGGTGAAGAGTTCTATTTATAAGCATGGAAAAAGCTAATCCGGGACAATCCCCCGATGTGGGACTAAACCAATACCAAAAATAGCCTAAACACACATTAATACAAGTCCAGGAGCGAGCTTAGCAGATTTGGGCTCATCCAGACCGCCAATTGGCGGCCTATAAGGCCCAGATCCGTCTGGGTTTTGTGCTGGGCTTTTCTGGAAGAATTTCTTGGTCTTTGATGCATCTACTTGGTTTGTTGGAGCTCCGACCCGAATCAAATTGTCAAAACACTCCCCATGATGGTGTGGAGTTTCATGTTTTGCTCTTAGGTCCTTCGGTCTTACGATCAGGTCCTTCTCCCTTGCATCTTAGTCCTCAGGTCTGACAATTAAGTCCTTTTTCCTGCTTTTGGGTCCTTTCATGGGTCTTCTCTTCAAACCTCTTTATTTCTGAAATTCAAACATAAAACTCGTCACATAGCATTGCTTAGATGTAAGATAATGGATATAAGATACAAATATGAGCATGAAATGATGCCAATCAACGACTCCACCAATGATGACCAATCCCTGAACGATAAAGAAATTGTTAATGCTAAATCTTTGTCTCCCACTCTAACTGAACCTGCAATTGATCCAAGATGGGATCTGAAATTAGCTCGTGGTCCTCAACGCTACACTCACTCCGAATGACCATCCGGTTCAGATGCTCAATGGAATTAACCATCATGGGCATATCGGTTCGAGAGTAATATCAAAAAAAATCCAAGAGATGTAATAAGTTTGTCAGCTAGTGGATCACAAGTACCAAGAATAAAAGAACACACTGATGTTTTCTATGCTTTCAAGTTGATGACATAGAATTCACTCAACAAAATCAACAACCAAATTTGAGTGGTTGGAGATTCTCGCCAAGCGTCCATCGATTCTCAAAATGAGATCATGGATTTTCTTAGCATTACGAACAAACTTGACAACTAGCACATTTTTTCATTTGGTGGACCGACATGCGATGGGTTTCCGTTACTTTCTGACCTCAAACGTTGAGAAAGGTAAAGAAAAAGGAAAAGTGGGCATGGTTTCCCAGGAGTATACAAACACCCCTCTCCACAAAGCCATGAATGAAATCTCTTACCAAACATACTATTCCTTCCAATGTTCCATTTAATGTTTTATTGACTTCCTGATTGACTATGTGATTGTTGCACGCAAAATTGATGTAATCGTATTTCCTTTTTGTGTTGCATTTCGTGCATTAATACTCGTATTTGTGTTAGCAAATGTGCAATTGGTGGTGGTGTACTATTGTATCTTTATAGTGTTAATCACGTTTGTCCATTAAATATATACCACGTCGGCCTTTTGTGTGCCACCGACGTGGTATATCTTATTATTTGATTTTTTTCAAAATTCTATTTTTAATAATATCACATACCATGTCGGTGTTTAGTCAATCATTGATTGTTATGTCCTATATACTACGTCGGTTTGATTTTTAAAAACTTACGTGGTATATCTACATACCACGCCTGATTATTGGTTGACATAAAAGCCTTTCCCTTACCACGTCCCCCAGGTACCATGTCGGTCGGGTGGGTTGGTTAACTCAACATTATAAGTCGAAACATCTGACGTAATAATCCAATTTTGCAATAGTGTCTCCTATAATCCACACTTATACTGTGATCTTCCACAACTTCTCCACTTAGGTCCCGTCCTCCGTGGTGGTGACTTTAAGCGTCGTCCCTAGTGTTATCTCTGTCATACTGGAGTAGGTATGTGAGCTCCACACAACCTGATTGCCACAGTTCCTGGGGCTCAAATCCTTGAAATCTTTTAGTCTGTTGGCGGACTCTGACCTCGTAATCGGAGTTATTGATACTGGGATATGGTTTGAGCTTCTCGGACTCGGGTGAGGAGAGAGAGAAGTGAGAGAGAACTAGAGATAGAATCAGAGAGAGGAGAGAGATCAGAGGGAAGTGACGAGAAGAGAGAGAGGAAAGTGACTAGAAGAGAGAGTAGATAGAGAGGAGAGAGAAGTAAAGAGAGAGGAGAAGATAGAGAGGAGAGAGAAGTGAGGAGAAGAGAGAGGAGGAAGAGAGAAGTGAGGAGAAGAGAGAGAAGTGAGAAGGGGGAGAAGGGTTTAATTTTTTTTTTGGCTTTTTAATTTTTGTTTTTAAAATTAATGAATTTTTTAAAATTTTAGGAGAGGTTTTTTATAATTTTTATGACAGAAAACATAGAGTATACGATCGTAGAAAACAAAAATACAAGATGCACTCAATTAATATTTGAAAATACGGCTGGGTATATTGTGGACATTAACATCATTTGAAAAATCACCAAAGAAAAAATCCTTTAAATAATTGATAAATTTGCACGTAATTTTAACTCCTCTCTATCTTTCTTCTTACGTCCTCCCTCTTTCTCTCCAACCACTTTCCTCGTTTTATTCAAGTCTCACCACACACGCGCACACACTCATTATCCAAGAGTGATATTAATCATAACTGTAACGTCCTCAAACACAATGGAAAATTTTAAAATTTAAATATACAATCAAGTGAGGACATTATGAAAAGACATACACATAGGTGCAATAATATATTATATATATGCGATTGAGTTTACAAAAGAATGTGATTACATCAAAAGCTTGTAAATAGAAAATATACATATGTAATCACAACCACCTCAAAAGGAAGGAAAGCAGGATCTCGTCCCGAGCACCTCCTCCGCTGTCACCACCCGCCTAATGCCGCTCTCGGCCTGAAAAGCAGACATGAACCATGCCTGAGTTTTCAAAAGGAAACTCCGTATGCCAAACCCTAACACATATATGAACAATGAATGCGAAAAAGCCATAAGAGACACAATCTCAACCACTGAAAACCATCCACATTTGCCTCATTCACCGGAGCCACGGTTTTACCAATTGGCGGTCCATAAGATCTGGATCTGGCTGGAATTCGTTGTGGGCTTTTCTGGTTTTCTTTGTCGGTCTTTGATGCATCTACTTTGTTTATTAGAGCTCTGACCCAAATCTAATTGCCAAAATACTCCCCAAGAAGGTGTGGAGTTTTCTATTTTGCTCTTTGGTCCTTCGGTCTTGCGTTCAGGTCCTTCTCCCTTGCATCTTAGTCCCCAGGTATCACAATTCAGTCATTTTTCCCTGCTTTTGGGTCTTTTTATGCTTCATCTCTTCAAACCTATTTATTTCTGAAATTCAAACATAAAAATCGTCACGTAGCATTGCTTAGGTGTAAGATAATGGATATAAGATACAAATATAAGCATGAAATGATGTCAATCAAATACCCCCACACCTAAGTTTTTGCTAGTCCCGAGCAAAACAAAGAAAGAGAAAAGCATACGAAAAACAAGATATCCTAACTCACTTTCCTTGGAATCACGGTTGCACTTAGCACGTGGAACAAACCGTTAAACCTCCTTATCGCCAAGGAGGAGGAGTGTTGTCTCCTGAGGGTTTTCAGCGGATATACCCACAAAATCCGAACAAAGATGCATTATTCAATCTAGCTACATGACTCGTTGGACTTATTTTGTCGATCATGGGACGCGGTAATACTACGGGTCGACTCTATATACATGTAATCGGTCCACACACCTAGCCTAATGAATTATTCGTGAAAGTTAGTTAAGGACTTAAGTGAAAGACATGGGCAACCTTAAGTTCTGAATGTGAAACAATGTGTAAAGTCCATTAAGGTTCTTATTTGACTCTTTTTTTCTTTTTTTTCTTTTCTCTTTCTTTGGGGCATTTTATTGGTTGGTGTTTGATTCTCCCAGGGTTAGGTTTCGTGCATCATTGCCTATGAGGACTTACACTATCACGTACACCTTCCCCCAAATCTCCACATAGGGCGATCCCTACTACCCGTATAACGGGGGTTCGGTCGGTGCATCCCAAGTCAGATGACTCAAAAGCATCAGGCACAAAGTCCCCTCACACCTACTTTCCCAAGTGATAGGAGTCGTGCGAGAAGAGAGAACACCACTTATTTATTTATCTACATGGGAACCAAAACCCCTACACTTAAGTTTCACAAAAAGATATTAAGGGCCATTGACTATGACAAACTTCCTTATACTAACAGACACGAATTATTTGACTCACTAGGTTCAGGGTGGACTTCCTTAAATGTTTGAGTGCTGAAACCCTATGATTACACGCCCCCTGAGGGAAAACCGAGGTGCATCCTAACGACTCGATAAGACCTAAACCAGTAAACTAGATATCCTAATGCATCAAGTTCAAGACACTTTTGGGAGCTTTCTTTTTACTTTGCCTCTCAACGGTTTTGCACATGCTAAACACACGTAAAACCTACAAAACCATTTTTTTTGCAGACACATGAATATTTTGAAAGAAATGTGAAAATTTTAAAGCACTAGGAAAGCAAAAGAAGACAAGTCACCCAAGGATCATGGCAAACAAATATATCAATATTAAATGGAGCACACTAACATGACCCTATCAATACACACAAAAGAAAACAAAATCAAAGGAAAAAGACTCCACTATGTACACACGTAAAACACCCCCACACCTACTTCATGCATTGTCCTCAATGAATGTGACCAAGATACTACATGGATTTATGCATGAAAAATGAAAGATGTCACCAACATAAAGTGCAAAAGGAAGTTCGTGGTTATGTTGATGGACACAAACCCGAATTCCCTCAAAACCTGTAAGATACTGAAGAAGGGAGACAAATACGTGAAGAAATGGGGCCCAAGTACACAAGGGTTGGGGCCCACAACAATCAATGCTCGCTCATGTAGTCTTTTATTACACTTTTTTACAAGGTATATACATCAACAAAGATATTCTCATAATCATTTGGTCAAAGAACATCAAATGAGAACATCGAGTTATGAGGACCAGAGACTTGCCGAGATGGGCAAACTTCACTGGTACTCTGAGGTGTCATGAGGGGTGAAAGGTCAAAGCTGAAAGGCTCGAACCCCTTATGATATTGGTTGGGTGTGGGCAACATGAATGAGTGAAGATGTGTTGCCTCACTAGGGTTTAGTTTCTCATCGAACAAAACCCTCCAACCAATAGGTGGGTGCATCGGAATGAGTTCCTCAAGCTCATTCGATGGATGCAGCAGACCTGCATCACTAAGAATGGGGCTTCTCCCCAAGTCATCCAACAAGGACCGCCCACCATCATTTATATCATCAAACGTAAGCTCGGTCGTAGGTGGGTCCTTGTTGGAGTCGAGATGAAGCTTAAATGGCTCAATGGCCAAGGGACGTGAGATAGAGACACCTTCTGGTATAGGCATATGATGAGGTGTCTCACTCTCACTAATAATCTCAAGTGAATCATGCAACAAACACTCATTTTGGACATTCATGTTTGATTCCTGCTCACTCTGTTGCATTGCAAAGACAGACAATGAGTTTTCGCTGGGTCCACAAACATTCTCAATGGGTTGCATTGGTATTAGGGGTGTTCGTTGATTTTGTGGTGCTTTCTCTAATTGGCGGATGAGATTGAGATTTAAAGGTTGGTCCATGGGCTCTTGTTGCCTACCAGAGTTGAACACATGAAACTCGGCACTCATGTTACCGAATGAGAGCTTCATGAGACAATTTCTACAATTAATTAAGGCGTTGGAAGTTGCCATTACTCATGCTAGTGTCCCCCTATCGTACACTGAATATATAGTAGGACACCTAGGGTCCTTATATTTTGTGTAGGCGGGATTGGACAAAAGTGAGCTTACATTTGCAGCCAAGATTGCTTTTTTAGGAACATTGATCTTCCTCTTGGTTGTGCAGAGATCCTTCAACACTTTGGCATATTGAGGTATTTGTTGGATGACATCCAACAAGGGGATGTTAACCTTCACTTGCTTGAACACCCCTAATATCTTATCCATTGTGTCACTCTGCTTTTGGTTAACCTACTTGGATAGGGAGCTTTTGGCAGGTAGGTTTTCTGCGATGCCTGAGAAGGAGGCGTTGGTGTATTACCCTTACCCTCAGCCTCTTCTTCACCACCATTCCCACTGAGGGGTTGCATAGATGGTGGTGGTGGCAAGGAAATGTGATTGTCAACCTGCTTTCCATTCCTTAAAGATACAATGGAATTGACATGGTGAACAAGTTCCTCCACATGGTTCACTTGCCTCCCCCGAGGTACCACATTCTCATTTTGCATGTGTTGTTGCTGGTACATGTGGGGGTTAGCCTCAGGCTGGCTAAGCAAAGACCCTCTCTCTCTTTCATGTACAGACTGAGCCAATTGGCCCATCTGAAGCTCTAGAGATTTGATGGTCTGCTAATTTGAACTGAGAACTTGACTTGTGGTTGACATAAAAAATTTCATTGAATTTTCAAGTCCACGAGTCAAGGTCTCAAGCGAATTGAATCGGGTTTCCATATTATTGGAATTTGGGAAACCCGATTGATTGGTGATTGGAGCTTGGGGTGGCTGATAAGATTGTGCATGCATGGGAGGTTGGTATGATTGGTTAGGTGGTCGAGAGGATTTTGAAGGACCACCCAGGGCATTATTTTGGTTCCATGAAAAATTGGAGTCGTTCCTCCATCCAGGATTATAAGATGATGAGTATGGGTCATTCCTAGCTCTCTCATAGATGGCGTTGACATGTTCCATCTTAGGAGGAATGGACGGACACTCGCTTTCCACATGACCTATCCTACCACATGAATGACAGGGAACTCGACCAGATGTGGACATGTGAGGTGCACCTTGTTGGTTTTGGAGCTCAATCGAATCCATACGACGCATTAAGGTCGTCATGCGTGCCTCGGTGGCCGTAGTGGTATCGATAGCAAATGCGACACCCGATCTAGTCAAGTTTGCATTCGCGATCCTCGCTCTTATGCTAGATGATGCAGGTGGTTCCCTCACACTCTCCCATTGCATGTTTTTTTCAGCGAGGTCTTCTAGGAAAGCCCATGCCTCCCTTTCATCCTTTCCTAAGAACTCTTCTTGACACATGGACTCAAGGAGTGTCCGAGACAGGATGTGAAGACCCTCATAAACAATCTGACAAAGACACCACAACTCAATACCATGGTGAGGGCATGAGGATAGAAGCTCCTTGAACCTCTCTAGATATGCATGAAATGTTTTGGTCTCAAGTTGATAGAACGAATTGATTTCGTTTCTCAATTTTTGAGTCCGATCATTTGGGAAGTACTTCTTGAGGAATGCAGATTGAAACTCATCCCAAGTCCTAAAGGCATTTGCCTGGTTGCTGTACAACCACTTCTTGGCATCATCCTTCAGTGCAAAGAGGACAAGCCTAAGATGGATGGAGTCTGTGCTAAGTTGTTGCAGCTTGAACATAGCACAGACCTCCTCAAATTCCCTGAGAAAGATATAGGGGTCACCTTTCCCAGTGAAATGAGGGAGCATGGAAATGAATTGAGGCTTAACCTCAAAATGGTTCCCATTAGCCTCTGGCAATAGGATACATGAGGGTAGAGCAATACGGCTCGGGTAGCATCGATCACGTAGAGGTATGGGAGCCACAACAGGAAGCACAGGTGGAACAGGTGGGTCCAGCAACTGCTCCTCCTCATGGAAATGAGCAGCCATTGAATCCGGACTGAGTGCGGCACGAGAGGAGGAAGGCGTCGAGAAATCGACTACCGAAGCATGGTTGACAACGCGCCTCGTCAAACGACCACTCTCGTCTCGTGCCCACGAAAGCATGCACAAAGGTGCACACACACAAACCAAATTTTTTTTTAACAAAGAATGTGCGTAGAGGAGAAGACGGGGGGGGGGGGGGGGAGGACACAGGAGAGAAAGAATGACTCAGGAGAGAATCGAAGAAGTCCTTATGCTACGGCGGGTGAGTACAGGTAGAAGCACACAAGCAAACAAGGCTCAAACAATCTTAAGGTCGCTATATGTCCTTACAGCTAGACGACGCCTAACTGCGAGGTCACACGGCCTCAACACGCCTCACCTCCCTATGACGAGGACCACAAAGCCCAACAAGTGATTCAAGATTCGGAGATCTCGTCTCTCCTACTATCGACAAAGTGGGCAACGCCGATCAAGCCATGACGGTCGTGACCGGATCACTCTCCTAATGCGTCCAAGATCCTTAGGGCCAATGTCTACTTGATTTTAGAAATTAGGCTCTTGATTAATGTGGTTTGTGGGGCGAAGGAAATGGTGATGAAATCCCCCACCTTATCTTTTATGGGACAACCCCTCCTTAGTAGCGTTTTGAAGTCTTAATCTAACAATCAACTCTCCAAAGAAACGCTCAACTCACACTTGTTTCAATGCACTTCTTACTAACTAATGCATGTTCATACGAAATGCATGAATGAGAGTAGAAGGTGCGTACCTCATGCCAGCACTCGACAACTGAAAATAAAGCTAAAATAAAACACAATCTACATGCTTAAGTCACATACATGATGCATGACCTAAACAAGAAAGAATGCCTAATCTTTTGCTTTGGGTTTTAGGGTCCAAGTTCCTTAAAGGAGGTTTGATTATTGATCTGGGAACAAACTATAAGTCAAAACATGCCAAATCAAGTCCTAGATCACTACATCAATTATGGCAACAAGATGAAGAAAAGAGAAGGGAAACAAGGCTCACCAGACCGCTGATTGGCGGTCCAAAGTGCCCAAGTTGGCCTCCAACTTCTCCTGCTGCCTCCCCTTTCGACTCCAAGTATCCTGAAAGAAAGAAAAACTACAAAACACAAATTAAATCCACTTGAATCGTCCAAACAAGAGTTTGGACTGGCACCTCCCCGGCAACGGTGACAAAAACTTGTTGAACGTTTTAATTAAACCGCAAGTGCACGACGTCAGTGAAGACGTGACAAATACGGGTCGTCCACAGGGAGGTGAGAAGCCTCTCGTTTGCACGAAATCAAGTGGCAAAAATAGGGAAGAGAGTTTGATTATCCTACTCTACGCTACACTACACTACGAAGTACGAAATGCGAACAAAAGCAATAAACGATGAACTACGAAACTAAACTAAGAACTAAATAAGTGCTGGAATTCAGAAATAGAAAACCCCTAAGAGGTGGAGTGAGTGCACACATGCAAAGAGGTGGGTGTTGAACACATTCTTTAAGCACAAATAAAGGTGGTGTTATCATGCATAGTAAGTGTCTAAATGTTATGACAAAACCTATCAATACATTCACCAACCTAGTGGATTAACATTTACATATACAAGTTGTTTATTTCAGAACCTAAACAAGCATGAGAGGTATCTAATCATTTTGGCAAAACTTATCAAGTTATAAATTTTATCCTAAACAAGCAAGCATACATTCATGTTTTATTAACACATTGTAAATAAAGCATTCATTCCATTCTCATTTGCATGTATGAACATTTACTCCACCCCCCAAAGGGATGGAACTACTCACTACACATTAGACTAATGATTAAACTAAGCAAGGAAAGTATATTAACTAAGCTACTAAAACTAATGAAATCAAACTAAACAAAGTAAAACAAGCAACATGAAACAAACAACATAATAAAGAAAATTTTATTAAAATGACTCACAATTCAAGTAGCATCCTCCTACTTTAGTGTGTGCTTCAAGGCCTCGCTTCTAGTAGGAACAATAGTCACTCAAAATGTGAAGTGATTACAATAGAAGGTGAAGAGTTCTATTTATAGCCAAAGAAAAAGGCAATCCGGGACAATCCCCCGATGTGGGACTAAACAAATACTAGAAATAGAATAAACACCATCTAATACATGTACCCGCAAAGTTTGAGCGGATCCAGAGAGATCCAGACCGCCAATTAGCAGTCCATAAGATCTGGATTTGGCTGGAATTCGTTGTGGGCTTTTTTGGTTTTTTTTGTCGGTCTTTGATGCATCTACTTTGTTTATTGGAGCTCCAACCCCAATCTAATTGCCAAAATACTCCCCGAGAAGGTGTGAAGTTTTATGTTTTGCTCTTTGGTCCTTCGGTCTTGCGTTCAGGTCCTTCTCCATTGCATCTTAGTCCCCAAGTATCACAATTCAGTCCTTTTTCCCTGCTTTTGGGTCCTTTTATTCTTCATCTCTTCAAACCTATTTATTTCTGAAATTCAAACATAAAACTCATCACGTAGCATTGTTTAGGTGAAAGATAATTCATATAAGATGCAAATGTAAGCATGAAATGATGTCAATCACCAGCCCTTCATCCTAAATCCACCAATTAACCACCTAAAAGCAATTCACTCAATTAAAAAGGTTTAGGATATAACAATAACAATAGCCCAACTTCAAATAGCCCATTGTTAGATTCCTAAAGTTCTAAATAGCCAACACAAAAAACATTCATATTAGCAACTAAACGATGGGGAATGACATCCTGTCTATACGTAATAGATATATATACCAGTAACAATTAAAATGAAACGTACCCATATGGAAGTACTTTTTCGAGATCGGATTCCATGGCTGCAAAATGGGGACCCTTGCCGCTGCGCACATATAACACTCATTAGCACCCACAAGAACCGGCACCCATTCTTTTCCAATCCGACAGCGATCTCCCTCGCATGCTCATTCGAAAACCCACCTATGCTCTCAAAGCACAAAAACACGACCGACTTATCTGGCTGCCCGTCAAGCCACCTCAAACACTCCATCTTCGTCGACGCATCCACATCCGTCCTGTGGTTCAGCATAGGACCCACGAAATACGGCGGGGTAGGGTGGTCGGGGATACACCTTCCTTCCCCCAAAGCTTTCACTGCGTAGGACTCCAACTCCTCGAAAGAGTTAACTATTATCCCATCCGTCTCGCGGAAACGGTACCCGAGGTCGATAATTCGATTATACATTGTTTCCAGAAACTGCGATGGCAGTGCCAAGGCAGGGACTGGACATGAGAGGGTCGGAACTTGGATGTTGATCCCGTCCTGGTGCAGCTCTGCCATTTTCTTCCCGATAGAGAGGGATGTTTGGAGGTCGGAGAGGGCAGACTTGAGGTTGGGCTTGTTGAGGTCGACAAGTTGGATGAAGTTTGTGGTTTGGATATCTATGGTGGGGAGTTAGTGGAAGGAGAAGTTGGGGTCAGAGTTGGTCATGGACGTGATGTAGGATTCGAGTTGAGGAGATGCATTTCTGGGTTGGAAGGTCAGGATGGTGACCTTGAAGTTGAGGTTGTGTTTGAGGAGGTTTTTGGCTAGTTCCATCAGGGCAATGAGATGACCCATTCCTGGTTGTGGAAGGAAGACCAGACTATGGCTCCTCTTTCCTTCCATTCTCGATCTAACTGATGAGATGTGCTGATTATGATTTTCAACTATGGCTTACTTTCGGTAACAACTGCTTGTTGTATGTATCGATGAGGGTAGATTGATTGTGTGGACGAGGTTGTCTAAGGCTACATAGTTTTGGTTGGTCCAAATCCTAGCCGTTCCTTCACCGAAACGGTTATTTTCAAACACCCTGCACTACACGTCCTTTCCCAACCCAAGCCTTTCAACCCAAATGAAACTTTTCTTCGACAACGCATCCATTCACCCCTCTTCGTTCTCCTACCCTAGACCATGCCTCTGGCCCTGTTACGACACTGTAGCCTAACAACTCTAGGAGTCGTTGGCATCCTGACGTCATGCTCTTAGAGCTATTGGGTTATTTTTTGTAGTTTTTTAAAAATATTACCAAAGTACCCCTCCCCCTATCCTACATAAACCCCACAATTCCTCTCATTTTTCACACAATTCTCTTCAGTGTGAGAGTTGAGGTGACCAACTTCACTATGAGATGATTGTACCTTGGGACACTAGGGTATCTTATTTCATAAGAGAAGTGACGTGGAACCTCCCTCCCCCACGCTCCAACATGATGGAAGAAATCTGTTTGAGGGTGAGTCAAACTCGAATCCATGGAGGCACGGATAGGCCATTTCGACCAAATGGAAATGGTGTTGCACTTTGGGATGAAAGAAGTGTGGGGTTGGGTGAGGCAGCCAGGTAGAAAGGTAGCTTGGGCTGGCATGGTATGACACAAGTTTGTTGTCCCGAAACATGCACTCACGGCTTGGAGAGCAATGAAGGGGCACCTACTCACAAAGAAGCTCATGATTAAGCGAGGCGCAACGCATGACCCAACATGTGTGCTTTGTGATGAAAAGGAGGAGGACATGGATCACTTTTTCTGGGATGTCACTACACGAAGAAGGTATGGAGCTACCTCCTTGATCTCATGCAGCTCAGACTACGTATGGAAAGCAATCTAGAAGGTGAGGCCATGCGTCTATCACATGCACGGGAAAGCCGACTTGGAAAGGTTGTAAGAAGGTGGGTGATTAATGCTATGATACATGAATGCTGGCTCGAGCGTAATCATAGGATATTTGAGGGCGAAAGGAAGAGGCCGGTAGACATCATGGCTGTCGTCAAAGACACAATCCTGTACTTGGGGGATAAACCAAGAAACTCGCAAAGGATGAAGAAGAAATGCAACATTTTGAGGCCACCTGGGGATAGCCTCAGCTTGCTGATGCCTTGATGATACGAATGTTCTTCAACTACAATGCATATAGTGATGTATTATGTAAAATGTAGAGTGGAGGCTGATTATGCATGTGGCATAAACCCGCGAACTTATCTTTAAATCTTGTAGGTTGTAAACAACTTTAGACTAATAATTTTTAGAGGTTAAGCCTCCTTTTGCTTTGCAAAAGAAGGAGAAAGAGAGAGCCATAGAAGAAAGCCACCCAAACTCCTTTGTGTTTTGATTGGGAACTTTGCTGTCGAAGATTCATTCAACGCCAATCCGGTGTGCGTTGTAACCATCTCTGACTCCCTCTTCGTACTTTCGATCAATCATATTGAAGCATCCGTCTGTCCTCTTCGTCTGTGGTTTTCCCTTTTGGGTCTCCACGTAAGTCCTGCGTGTTTGATTGTGCTGGCTCTTGTGGTTTGTTGTTTTCTGTTTTAAATGCTTGCTAGATGTTCGATGAATTGCCTAAGCTAAATTTTTTCTGATTCTCATCGCTTCCGCACCGAGTCATGGAAGAGACCATGCATAGGAACGGAAGCATTCCAAGAGGCATGGAAGAGACCAATTGATGCCGCACGGGTGTGTGCACAGCAAACGTTGGAGTATGCAGGTTGTGCTTGTGCGTATCGCATGACGTCTTTCCACATGAATAAATACAGTGTCTCGCTACAAAACACGTATCTTATAACCCCATCCACGTATCCTATTCCACGTAACATCATCATCCACGTAAACAACAAGTTTGTTCCCGAAGCAAAGCCAAATTATAACATCCAAATGACCGGCCACAACACTTCCCAAACATCGAGAATGGACGAAAAGGAGTGTCTTGGTCTGGCCTTCCTTCCACTTCCAGGAATGGGACATCTTATTTCGGTGGTGGAATTAGTAAAATCACTCCTCCAACACAGCCCCAACTTCAACGTCACCATCCTAACCAACAAACCAAGAAATCCATCCCCACAACTAGACTCCTACATCACGTCCATCTCCAACTCAAATTCAAACATCTCTTTCCACCACCTTCCTGCCATACACGACCCCACCGCCACTTTTCTCCGACAGGTCGACCTCCAGAAGCCCAACATCAAGTCCACCCTCTCCGACCTCCAGACGTCCGTTTCGGTTGCCGCCGTCGTGGTAGACTTCTTCTGCGTTGGCATGGTGGACGTGACGAAAGAATTGAAAATTCCATGTTATGTTTTTTTTTACTTCCGGCGCAGCGTTTCTGGGACTAATGTTGTACCTTCCCACGTTGGAATCTAATCTCCCGGCTGGAAAGGGGTTAAAGGAGCTGCACCGGGATGGCATTAGCGTCCGCATTCCAGCTATCTCGGTCCCTCTCCCCGCGTTGGCATTGCCGTCATTTTTTGTTGATAGGAAGTGGTAGATGTACGATCGGACTGTTAACGTAGGGTTTCGTTTCCGCGAGGTTGACGGGATAATAGTCAATTCATTCGAGGAATTGGAGCCCTACGCCATGAATGCTTCGCGGGAAGGGAAATGCATTCCCGACCACCCTACCCCGCGGTTGCATTTCGTGGGGCCTCTCTTGAACATCGGGTCGCATGTAGATGGGGAGAAGATGAATGAGTGCTTGAAGTGGCTTGACGGACAGCTGGATAACTCGGTCGTGTTTTTGTGCTTTGGGAGCATGGGTGGGTTCTCGAAGGAGCAGGCGAGGGAGATCGTTGTCGGATTGGAGAAGAGTGGGTGCCGGTTCTTCTGGGTGCTACGGACTGCTAGATATCCTGTAACGTCCCGAAACAGCGGAATTTTTTTTTTAAAATAAACATACAACATACGACCGTCAACGGTCAACAAGGGCACGTTTCTGAAAGTCAACTGAATACAAATATATAATTATATCTCCATGTGGAAGTCATAATACAGAGTGTCAAAAGAGCGATTACAAGTCTACTACATACTACTGTAATCGCTACCTCTACAAAAAGATACGAAGACAGGATCCGATCCCGGAGGTACTCCCCTCGGTCACCACCAACCTACGACTGCCTGCTCCTTGAAAATGAAACATAAAATCTGCCTGAGTTCCCGCAAGTAACCCCGTATGCCAACATATCCTATCATAAACAGAAATACAGGCGAAAATGCCAAATAATGCTCATGCAATGCAAATCCGCCTCGGGCCCACTGACTGCCTCCGCTCTCCAACACTAGGAAAGTGCATCCCCTCCCTACACAAGGAAGAAGGCGTCTCTCGACCGCACAGGCACAAGTGACCTCGCTCTCCGACACACGGAAAGTGCAACCCCTCCCTACACAAGGAAGAAGGCATCTACCACCCGCACAGGCATGGAAGACATCCCTCTGCCGCACAGGCTCAAGGGGTCCAACAGAAATACGCTCTCGTCGTAGGTGAAATCCGTAGCTCCGAGGTCCGGTGATCGACCATGGGTTCGGCAGCCGGTAGTCACCTAAGCTCGACGTCTCGCGTGTGGAGAAATCCACCAAGGAAAGATAATTCGACCCACCAATCGAACAAGGTCAAATCTAGCGGTCGACCGTTTGGAAGGTCTACGCTATACATTTTATATACATATATATCCTATCGGTCAAACCAGGGTCCGTTCAACCGATAAGGAAAACTGCATGAATCCTGCCTACAGCATTCGGTCGACCGAAACCTCTCTTCCGGTCGACCAATCTATAGGCACTTCACTGCAGAAAACTGCACGCGGTCGGTCGACCGGATCACAACGAGCGGTCGACCGTTTAGATGGTCAACACTCTTGACCGACTTTGCGCAGTTCCGTCGACCGAGACACACACTCGGTCGGCTGAAGGTCTGTCTACCCTATCTACTGGGATCGGTCGACCGAAACAACCACCGGTCGACCGGACTAATATAACCCTTATAAAATATTCCCGCTAAAATTTGGCATAAACGGTCGACCGTCACACAGACGTCGTTCGATCGTTTTCGGGCAGTAAGCAAATATATACTAAACTCGGTCGACCGAGACCAACTACCGGTCGACCGAACATACATTTTCCTCCTGAACAGGCATCACACAGACCTCGTTCGGTCGACCGAACCACACTTCCGGTCGACCGAACAGAGCGTCTTCAACCTCTGTCCAGTTGGGTTTCGCCGGGGAAACGGCACCAACGCCGCCCCCTACACTCCCACACCTCTCGGGGAGTTAATATGAAGACTTGGCATACCTTTCACCGTGAAGAAGACGTGTGCGGCGAGCTCCTCCTCCTCCGGCGTCGCTTCTAGCTTCTTCTTCTCGAGCTCCCTCCTACGGCGCCTCTTCTCCGCGTCGTCGGTCCTCCAGCTCTCCCCTGGTCCGCCGGAAGCAAGGGAAGGTGGTGAGATGGTGGTGAGTGGGGAAGAAATGGAGAAAAAGAGAAGAAGAGATGAGTTGTGTGGTTTTTAAACCAAAACCCCACACCAACCCTACACCCCAACCATACCTCCCTCCATACTCCACCCCATACCTCCACCCATACCTTCTCTCTCTCTCTCTCACTTCACGTCTTTACAATCCACCCTCCTTAAAAGGATTTCGCCCCGAAATCAGAAAAGTAACTCACCGAAGAGCTCCGGATACTACTTCCGAACTTCCTCCTCGATCTCCCAAGTGGCCTCGCGCTCACTATGATGCTGCCATCTGACCTTAACCATCGGAATGGTCCTCCTTCTGAGCTGATGGTCCATCCGATCGATGATCTCAACTAGCCTCTCCTCAAGTGACAAGTCCTGCCGGATCTCAGGTATTGCAATCTCTATCACATGTGTCGGGTCTGCAACATACTTCCTCAACATAGAAACATGGAAGACGTTGTGAAGGCCAGAGAACTGTGGTGGCAAAGCAACTCTGTAGGCGACCTCCCCGACACGGTCCAAGATCTCAAAAGGTCCGACATACCTCGGACTGAGCTTCCCCTTCTTCCCGAACCTCATCACTCCCCGAGCTGGTGAAATCTTCAGGAAGACGTGATCTCCAACCTCGAAGCTCAAAGTCCGCCTGCGTCGGTCAGCATAACTCTTCTGTCTACTCTGTGCTGTAGCCAACCTCCTCCTGATCAGGTCAACCTTCTCTGCGTACATCTGTACAAGCTCCGGACCCACTAACTGCCTCTCGCCTACGTCACTCCAGCATACCGGCGATCTGCACGGCCTCCCGTACAATGCCTCATACGGTGCCATCCTAATACTAGCATGGTAGCTGTTGTTGTAGGCAAACTCGATCAGAGGTAGATGCTCATCCCAGTGTCCAGCCCAGTCCAGCGTGCAAGCCCTCAGCATATCCTCCAAAGTCTGGATAGTCCTCTCCGACTGACCGTCTGTCTGCGGGTGAAAAGTTGTACTGAACTTCAGACGTTTCCCCAGTGCCTGCTGCAGACTCCCCCAAAATCTGGATGTGAACCTCGGATCTCTGTCAGAGATGATGCTCACTGGTACTCCGTGTAATCTAAAAATCTCCTCTACATACAGCTTCGCCAGACTCTCCAAAGGCAAGGTGGTCCTGATGGCCAGAAAGTGCGCCGACTTGGTCAGTCTATCGACTATCACCCAAATCGCGTCATGGAACCGCCTCGTCTTCGGTAGCCCCGTAACGAAGTCCATCGTCACGTGCTCCCACTTCCACTCTGGAAGCTCGATACTCTGCATAGGCCCAGCTGGCCTCTGGTGCTCGATCTTCACCTGCTGACAGACCAAACACCGACTCACGAACTCTGCAATGTCCTTCTTCATGCCTCTCCACCAGAAGTTCCGCTGCAGGTCCTTATACATCTTCGTGCTCCCTGGATGGATGGTGTACTTCGCTCTGTGTGCCTCCTCCATGATGTCATCTCTCATCCCATCAACCCTCGGCACCCAGATCCGCCCTCTGAATCTCAGGCCTCCATCGACCCCAACACTGAAATCTGACCCCTCTCTGGCAGTCAACTCCAGCAAACTGGCCAACTCATCATTCTCACGCTGCGCCTACACTACCTGTGAGACTGTCTGTGGCTCTACCCGCAACCCAGCTAACACTGCTCCCCCAGAGTCCCCAGTGAACGGCCTCCACTCTGCCAACGACTCAAGCAGTCTCCACTCCTGAAGGCACAAGCCTGCAACTGATACCTCCACTCTCCTACTCAAGGCGTCTGCAACTGAATTCGCCTTCCTCGGGTGGTAGGAGATGGTGAAAAAGTCCTTAATGAACTCCAACCAACGGCGCTGTCTCATATTCAACTCCTTCTGGGAGAAGAGGTACTTCAGACTCTGGTGATCGGTGAATACCTCGAACTGCTCACCATGCAGGTAGTGTCTCCATGTCTTCAGTGCGTGCACAACGGCTGCCAACTCCAAGTCATGCGTCGGGTAATTCTTCTCATAAGTCTTCAGCTGCCTCGAAGCGTATGCAATCACCCTCCCGTGCTGCATCAACACGCAACCCAAACCAATGCCTGATGATCACTGTAGACCACAAAACCTCCTTTGCCGCTCGACAGAGTCAAAACTGGAGCTGTCGTCAGTCGTCTCTTCAGTTCCTGAAAGTTGTCCTCGCACTTCTGAGACCAAACAAAAGTGACTCCCTTCTGCGTCAGGGCAGTCAATGGTGCAGCTAACCTCGAGAAGTCTTTGATGAAGCGACGGTAGTAACCCGCCAATCCAACAAAGCTCCTGATCTCCGTCACGCTCGTAGGGGCTCTCCACTCAGTCACTGCCTCTACCTTCGCCGGATCCACCGAAATACCCTCTGCAGAAACAATGTGACCCAGAAATGCGACTCTGTCCAACCAGAATTCGCACTTCGAAAACTTAGCATACAACCTCTGGTCTCTCAAAATGCTAAGTACAATCCGCAGGTGCTCTCTTTGCTGCTCCACATTGGGTGAGTAAATCAGGATATCATCCACAAAGACAACGACACAACTATCCAAGTACTGCCTGAACGTCCCGTTCATCAGATCCATGAAAGCTGCCGGAGCGTTCGTCAACCCAAAAGGCATCACCAAAAACTCATAGTGCCCATATCTGGTCCTGAATGCTGTCTTCTGGACATCCTCCTCTCGGATCCTCAGCTGATGGTATCCTGAACGTAGGTCTATCTTAGAGAAGACCTTCGCTGACTGCAACTGATCGAACAGGTACTCAATCCTAGGTATGGGATACCTATTCTTGATGGTGACCTTGTTCAGCATCCTATAATCAATGCACATCCGCAATGACCCGTCCTTCTTCTTCACAAACAAACACTGGCGCGCCCCAAGGTGAGACACTCAGTCTGATGAAACCAACCTCCATCAGCTCCTGTAACTACTTCTTAAACTCTGTCAATTCTGCGGGCGCCATCCTGTATGGGGCTTTCGACTGTGGTGAGGTGTCTGGTGCCAGCTCAATGCAAAACTCCATCTCTCGCGGAGGCGGTAATCCGGGGATATCATCTGGAAACACCTCTGTGAACTCCCGCACCATATCTATCTCATCCAACCTCGGAGACTCAGCCTCTAGAACAATCAGCGTCGCTAAGAATGCTCTGCAACCCTGCTGTATCAACCTCTGAGCCCTCAAAGCTGACACCACAATGCGGCCTCCTCTATTCCTGACTCCTCTAATTACGATATCAGGCAAACTCATCCTCGGAATCAAAATCTTCTTCTCACGGCAAAGGACACGCACGTCATGCTGGGACAGCCAGTCCATCCCAAGAATAACGTCGAAGTCCTCCATCGGTAGCAAGACCAGATCTGCCGGAAAATCTTGGTCTCCCGAAACAATCGTGGCGCCGAGAATGAAGCTCCCCACAGTGCCCACCAGACCCAGGGGTGTGCTGACCTCCAAAGTGGCGGTCAACATCTCAAGGGTACAGCCCAACACTCCCGCAAATCGCTCCGAGATGAATGAGTGTGTCGCACCACAGTCAAAAAGCACTCTAGCCTCTAAACCTGCCACAAGAAGTGTACCTTCCACGACCGTGTTGGCGTCCCTCGCCTCCTCCGCCTGGATAGTGAAGACTCGTCCAGTGCGCTGACCCTGCTGAGGTGCTGCAGGTCTCCTAGCTCCGCATCCACTGGCAATCGGAGGTCCCGGAGGTCTGCTCGGTCCAGCGCCCTTGCTAGGGTAATTCCTGACGAAGTGGCCCGGCTGACCACAACCATGACAAGTACCCGGCCCAAAGCAGCGCCTAGTATGCACTCTACCACAACTCTTGCACGCCTCTGGCTGCGGCGCCCCTGCTCCCTCGATCCGGGGCCTCTTGCCCTGGTTCCCCAAACTCTGCCCTCCTGGCCTCCCTGAGGATCTTCTGACTGGCCTCCTCTCATCCTGGTAGTTCTCCCGGTAGTCTCTCTCCATAATAGTGGCACTCCTCACAGCATCCGCGAAGGTGCGCGGCATGCTCGACAACACTCGGGTCCTCAGCTGCTTCTGGAGTCCCCTGACAAACTTCATCGACCTCTGCGCCTGGGTGACGAAGATCTCTGGAAAATAACGCTCAAGGGCGTTAAACTTCCCAATGTACTCCTCCAGTGACATGCCCCTCTGCTTCAGGGCCAGGAACTCCTCCCTCTTCCTGTCTCGCATGTGCTCCGGAAAATACTGCTCGTTGAACTCCTCAACGAACTCCTCCCATGTCACGTCCTCTCGACCGGTGAACACAACTGCTGAAGTCGACCTCCACCAGTTCGCTGCAGCTCCTCTCAGCACATAGGTGGCCAAGTCCACCTTCTTCTCCGGAGTACAGTCGATAGCCCTGAAGATCGTCTGCAACGTGAGGATCCACTCCTCGGCTGCCTCTGCATCCATCTGCCCAGTAAAAGTCGGAGGGTGCTGCCTCATGAACCGGTCGTGCATCACACCGACCCCCGTCTGCGCACTCTGCGCTGCCTGACGCTCCAACATCCCGCTCAACCACTCCACGGTATCGAACAGGACCCTGCGCTCTGCCTCCCGGGCCTCCTCCCTCGCAGACTCACTCGAATCGTGAGTCTCAACCGCAGGCACAACCCGTCTCGGAGGCATCACTCTACAGGACAAAAAAACTCAAATCAGAATGATCATGAATGCATGCCATGGACCTCTAAACTCTAATCCTAACTCAATGGTGGTTTCTTTGGGAAAATACGCCGAGATCAAGGCTCTGATACCAAGTTGTAACGTCCCGAAACAGCGGAAGAAATTTTTCAAAATAAACATACAACATACGACCGTCAACGGTCAACAAGGGCACGTTACTGAAAGTCAACTGAATACAAATATATAATTATATCTCCACGTGGAAGTCATAATACAGAGTGTCAAAAGAGCGATTACAAGTCTACTACATACTACTGTAATCGCTACCTCTACAAAAAGATGCGAAGACAGGATCCGATCCCGGAGGTACTCCCCTCGGTCACCACCAACCTACGACTGCCAGCTCCTTGAAAATGAAACATAAAATCTGCCTGAGTTCCCGCAAGGAACCCCGTATGCCAACATCTCCTATCATAAACAGAAATACAGACGAAAATGCCAAATAATGCTCATGCAATGCAAATCCGCCTCGGGCCCACTGACTGCCTCCGCTCTCCAACACAAGGAAAGTGCATCCCCTCCCTACACAAGGAAGAAGGTGTCTCTCGACCGCACAGGCACAAGTGACCTCGCTCTCCGACACACGGAAAGTGCAACCCCTCCCTACACAAGGAAGAAGGCATCTACCACCCGCACAGGCATGGAAGGCATCCCTCTGCCGCACAGGCTCAAGGGGTCCAACAGAAATACGCTCTCGTCGTAGGTGAAATCCGTAGCTCCGAGGTCCGATGATCGACCGTGGGTTCGGCAGCCGGTAGTCGCCTAAGCTCGACGTCTCGCGTGTGGAGAAATCCACCAAGGAAAGATAATTCGACCCACCAGTCGAACAAGGTCAAATCTAGCGGTCGACCGTTTGGAAGGTCTACGCTATACATTTTATATACATATATATCCTATCGGTCAAACCAGGGTCCGTTCAACCGATAAGGAAAATTGCCTGAATCCTGCCTACAGCATTCGGTCGACCGAAACCTCTCTTCCGGTCGACCAATCTATAGGCACTTCACTGCAGAAAACTGCATGCGGTCGGTCGACCGGATCACAACGAGCGGTCGACCGTTTAGATGGTCAACGCTCTTGACCGACTTTGCGCAGTTCGGTCGACCGAGACACACACTCGGTCGGCTGAAGGTCTGTCTACCCTATCTACTGGGATCGGTCGACCGAAACAACCACCGGTCGACTGGACTAATATAACCCTTATAAAATATTCCCGCTAAAATTTGGCATAAACGGTCGACCGTCACACAGACGTCGTTCGATCGTTTTCGGGCAGTAAGCAAATATATACTAAACTCGGTCGACCGAGACCAACTACCGGTCGACCGAACATACATTTTCCTCCTGAACAGGCATCACACATACCTCGTTCGGTCGACCGAACCACACTTCCGGTCGACCGAACAGAGCGTCTTCAACCTCTGTCCAGTTGGGTTTCGCCGGGGAAACGGCACCAACGCCGCCCCCTACACTCCCACACCTCTCGGGGAGTTAATATGAAGACTTGGCATACCTTTCACCGTGAAGAAGACGTGTGCGGCGAGCTCCTCCTCCTCTGGCGTCGCTTCTAGCTTCTTCTTCTCGAGCTCCCTCCTACGGCGCCTCTTCTCCGCGTCGTCGGTGCTCCAGCTCTCCCCCTGGTCCGCCGGAAGCAAGGGAAGGTGGTGAGATGGTGGTGAGTGGGGAAGAAATGGAGAAAAAGAGAAGAAGAGATGAGTTGTGTGGTTTTTAAACCAAAACCCCACACCAACCCTACACCCCAACCATACCTCCCTCCATACTCCACCCCATACCTCCACCCATACTTTCTCTCTCTCTCTCTCTCTCTCTCACTTCACGTCTTTACATATCCACCACCCAATGGGCTTCCATAGCCGCCCATGGATGCCGACCTAGACGATGTACTTCCACACGGGTATGTTTCATCTATGGTTATTATACGTTACGTAGAATAAATACCCACTCACTAGAAAAGAGAAAAACTTGACAGGGATGGATGAGAAGTTGGTAGCTTTATTAATAATAAAGAAGTTTACAAGAGAAAGAAAGATGAACTATCAAAAGAGAAAGCGCTTCGACGATCAGGTTGGGGTTGTATATGGACAACCTCGAGTACAAATTATCCGTTTTTCTTTCAGCCATGTTAATAATCTGCAAATCAATGTTGTTATCCGCTTTGTGGCCTTCCCTAACAACTTAACTTGGTAGATTCCTAATTTCAGTTAGACAAATTACAGATAAAAGCAGATTTGTTTCAATTTTTCCCGAGATTCGGGAGAAAATGAAATAGAAACTTCAATTGCATAACTTCAATTCATAAAGTTCTTGTTTCATGGATTTAGGATTCATAATGGATTTCGGATTCATCACGTTGGCAGGTGTCAAAATAGTTGTTCTAGAAATCCTGAGAATAGTAAGATGTGTTATCTGATTTAGGCGACCAGATCGAGCAACTATATATATTTTTATCCATCAAAAGAATTCTTAATGTCCTTGGAAAAAGAAATACTTTAACGTATTCAGACATTTACATATATTTATGTGCGTGTGTTACCCCTCATTTATATCAACCTGTAATTTTAAGCTAACGATATTGGACTGTGCCTTAGAAGAACAAGATTTATCTTAGGTTTTCTTAAATAGATTGAAAAACTCTGGAAAAAAAGGTGCTCCGGCCCAATGGATTTGATTTAGTTTATTAGATTTCTGACTTTTAGAGAACTAACAGCATGCAGAAATCGAAGTCTTCCAGTTGTTTGTTCTCGTTGACGACACTACACATAATTCGTTTTAATTATATATTCAACATTGATCTGTCATAGGTTCCTCGAGAGGATGAAAGAACGAGGCATGGTGCAGCCAACTTTTGTACGACAATCCAAGATACTTGCCCACAAAGCCATTGGTGGTTTTGTGACTCATTGCGGTTGGAAGTCATGTTTAGAGAGCGTATGGTTTGGGGTGCCAATGCTCATATGGCCATTGTATGCCGACCAACATTACAATGCTTTGTATGGTGGAAGAGATGGAGGTGGCAATCAAGCTAAACACTGACAGGTTGCGTGATAATTGGACGTCCGCCGACGAGATGGAGAGAGGAATTAGATGTTTGATGGAGGAAGGCGGGGATGTGACAACAAAGATATTGGGGATGAAACAAAAGGGAAAGAGGGCGTTGGAAGCGCGGATCTTCTTATGTTTCTATGAGAAATCTAGTGGAGGCATTGACAAGTCCCATAAGCAATTCAAGGAAAGACTTCTTTGCAGTATTAGGTGATTATATCATTTCCAAAGATCGTTGATTGATTTGTTTCCCTTCTTGTTGGTGGATAATCATGTTGTTTGGTTTAACTACAGAACCTTAGAGGCCATGTGATATCATAAAGTGTTTTGGTAACATTAACGCCATTCCACAACAAGCATTCAACCTACTCCGCTCAACCCGGTCGGATATAGTTTTTGTTTTGGAGTCCCATTGTTTTTCTATCCACTCCAAAAATATATGTAAGAAATTAGTTTCCTTTGATCGCAGATATGTAGTCCCCGTAACAAGTATATCCGCCCGGTCGGATATAGTTTTTGTTTTGGAGTCCCATTGTTCTTCTATCCACTCCAAAAATATACGTAAGAAATTTGTTTCCTTTGATCGCAGATATGTAGTCCCCCTAACAAGTATATCCGGCGGTTATGTTTGTTTTGGTGCTCTAGTGTAATGAACATATTGATTGTGTGCTCGGATAGTAATTTCATTGTTGCTAGAATTAAGGAACATGGCTTCAAGGATTGGATGCTAGTGTGTTTATGCCACCCAAGGCTGGAGCGACGACTCCACGTGTGGAAAGCATTGCTCGCCATTTGTGAGCGCAAATTTCATGCAGTGGTGTTGCGTGGGAGACTTTAACAACATTCTCACAGGTCGAGAGAAGGTGGGCGGTCGAAGTCCATGCAATCAACTTCTACGGAAATTCCAATTGTTACATCACTCAGGGACAATTGCTTGATTTCTGATTCTCAGGACCAACATACACTTGAAGAAATAAACGACATCGTTGTTCTGTCACGTCCCTAACCCTTCTTATGGTACTGTTGGAGGAGGTGGGCTTGACATGGGAAATGGAGGAGAGAGAAGTGATGGGTGTGAGGTGTGTTGGCTGGTTATTGTTGGTCTTGGGTTTGGTTTTGTAGGAAACCAACGTTTCTCTCTTCCATTCTTTCCTTCTTCTTCCTTTCCTTTTTTCCACCCAATCTCTCTCTCTCATATTCTTTCTATCTTCTTTTTTCCGACAATCCAGAGGTGGTGGAGACGACTCCAGCGTGAGGCGTGCGAAGGTTGGTGCGCGAGGAAGTGAGCGTGTGGTTGCAGACCAAAGGTGGTTGCGTGGGATCTCCGGTGGGAGTTGTCCACCGCGAAGGAAGGTATGTCAAGTTCTTTGCATTAGTTTTACTCACACGAGGTGTGAGGGTGTCTCACCGTTGGTCAGTCGGGGGCCTCGCCGTCGACGAGCTGTGGTTGGTAGACCATCGGAGTTGTTTGTCCTTGGCGGATGTCGGGTTAGCTGGCGGTCCGGGCAAGGGTGACTAGGTCTCATGTAGTGTGTTGCTGGACAAACTGTTGTACGGTTGGACGTGGACATGGACATTTCTGGACTGCTGGACGTGTACATGGACATTTGTGGACTGCTGGACGTGGACATGGAAATTTCTGGACTGCTGGATGTAGACATTTCTGGACTGCTGGACGACTGGACGTGGACATGGACATTTCTGGACTGCTGGACGTGGATGTGGAGATTTCTGGACAACTTTCTGGAAGGATTTCTGGACAGATGTGTGAATAGATTTCTGGAGAGCTTTCGGGATGGATTTCTGGACAAATGTTTGGAAAGATTTCTGGATGGAATTCTGGATAGATGTTTGGACAGATTTCTGGATAGCTTTCTGGATAGATATTTGGACAGATTTCTGGATGTGTTTGTGGACAGATTTTGGGACGTGTTTATGGACAACTTTTTGGACGGATTGCTTGGCAGAGCTGATGGAATTGGTTGCAAGTATCACCCTTGGTTCCTGCCCTTGTTTAGTGTCAACTCTGTCCACGGAAACCCATGTCCTCTCCTAGAGTGTGAGCCGAGAGGTGACGGTGGATGTAATGCTTGTGCCTGCCCAGGGACAGTTGGCTTTTTGGTCTTAATCTATGTTTTGATGATTTAATTAGCTCAATCTTAATTATAATCAATGTAGAGTAGCACACATATTGCCTAGCATATATATTGTATTGTGCTAACCTCTACAGCTGATCAAGACTCAAGAAAGAGGGAAATGAAGTCAAGACATGTAATTAAAGCTATATTGAAGACATGTAATCGTGATTTCTTTGAGTCTTAGGAACTATGTGTAATTGAGTTGACTTGAGCTAAAATCAACTCAAACACATACTAGGTTCCCTATAGAAGCCATACACAAATTTTCACATCAATTGGACTTCAATAAATCACCCAAACCAGCACCGGAAAACAATTAAATGAAACTTGAACTGCCAGGACCAAATCGGTCGACCGGAACGAGTTCATTGTTCGACCGATTGGGTTTGTTTATTCTATTAGAGACTCAAGTGTTAAATCGGTCGACCGTTTAGATTCTTTTGTTTGACCGTCAACACGTGTCACATGACCATTAGACTTTGTCATATTCTTCAACGGTCGGATTTCCCCAAACCCCATCTTTACCAAACTTCCGGTCGACCGAAACTTATCTAGCACCGATCAAACAAAACTTGGTCACCCTGAATACTCTAGAAGTTTCCGGTCGAACGTCTCCTAGACCTTGGGTTTGACCGAAACTCAATTTCTCCTTGAACCTAGAAGTGCCTGGAAGTTTCCGGTCGAATCGACCATTTGCTTAGTTCGACCGATCCATCCTTTACTAGACCAAGACCCCCGAAAGGTTGACCTAACCAAAACCTTAGTTTGACCGTTCATTTACGTTAACTTAAGTTATAATCAGATTTGACCAACCGGTCGACCGATATGTCCAATTCGGTCGACTAAAGTTAGCCTGGAATGTGACCTGCACCTTTCTATTTTGTGTATCTTACACACACCTACCCATTTAATCCCAACAACTATAACTCACTTAGAGCTTATAAATAAATGTTATCTTGACACAATCACGCAACTCTTACACTTCAATTTGTCATATACACCTAAGAGAAAGCTCCAAGTCTCTCATTCGCCAAATCCTACTCTCCAAACTAAACTTCCACATATTAGATCAATTCCATATCATAAGCTAAGTATGCTCAAGTTAGAGAGTGCGTGATCCACTCAAACTTTGTTTGTAAAGAAGCAAGGACTTCAGTGAAAGCCCAAAGCATCCCTCTCGGGTTGTGAGAGGAAGAGAATCAAGCTAGTGAGGGTTGTTCGTGGAAACTTGTGGTGTAACTCGGGTTGGACCGACCAGGCTACGACTTCGTTGGTGTGGTGTAGACTACGTTGTTCTAGATCTATTTTATTTTGCACGGAAGTACGGACGCTCCTAACCGATCCCTTGACTTGAGTAGTCACGTGTGGGGGTGCGTCGCGTATTGTCCGTAAAACCATATGTACCTACGGTAGGTCTCCGAGGGAGACCCGATGCTCTTTGTTGGACTGACGTCCTTGTTTACCCTTAGAGGGTATTTGTTGCTTTTGTAGGACTGAGGTCCAATTTTACCCTTGGAGGGGATATGTTTTCATTGATGTTGATGACATAACATGCTACTAGTATGATATGTTCATTACTCTACTATTGCATTCATATAGGTGAGCTTGGAATACAAGGTTTCCTAATGGAAAACTCAGTTATTGTTGTTTAATTCGTGTTTCAGGACCGCAGTAGGTTCTGTTAGGTGGTGACAGCGGACACGCACATTTTGGGGTCAGGATCCTCTTCCGACTATTCGAGGTTGTCATGATTATCTGTATTCTTTTTGTTGTATTGATGTAATCATGTATTTTGATAAACTCTGTTGTATTTGGTGCACCGACTAGTTATTTATTTGAGTATCATTCCTGCTTGACTTGAGATCTCTTTTATTGTTAAAATTTCAATTTTTCTGTTGTTTTGGGATGTTACAATTTGGTATCAGAGCTGTCGGTTCCTATGTGGCTCCCAAAGAAACCACACTTAGGAGTAGTATAGATAGATTCATGCGTTCTTTCAGTAGATCATGCATGCATAGTTGAATTCATTCTATTTTCTTGGTTGCGGCGCCACACACTCCTGCCTTTCGAAGAAGTTTGCTGGCGAGTTGGGTCGGACCCCTGAGCTGATTATTGTTTTGTTGGAAGTCAGTACGCCTATGGGTAAGGTGGGCATTGTGGGGAGCTTTCTCCCCGGCAGCACAGTTGTTTTGGAAGACCATGATTTTCCGGCAGATCTGGTCCTGCTACCGTTGGAAGATTTCAATGTCATACTGGGGATGGACTGACTATCACAATACGACATGCGAGTCTTTTGCCGAGAGAAAAAGATCCTGATTCCGAGAAGGACTTGCCCGATGTGTTGATCCGAGGGATGAGGAGCCGAGGAGGTCATTTGATTGTGTCTGCAGTTAAGGCACAGAAGATGATACACAGGGATGCAGAGCATTTGTGGCTATGCTGATTGTTCCTGATCCTAAGACGAGGAGACTAGAGGATATAGAGGTCGTGTAGGAGTTTTCAGAGGTGTTCCCAGCAGAGATTCCTGGTGGCGGGCACGAAACCTCAGTCGAAGGCTCCGTATCGGATGACACCTGCAGAGTTGACAGAGCTGAAGAAGTAGTTGCAGGAGTTGATGGACTCTGGGTTTATCCAACCGAGTGTTTCACCTTGGGGAGCACCTGTGTTGTTTGTGAAGAAAAAAGACTGGTCGTTCCGGATGTGCATCGACTATAGGATGCTGAATAAGGTTACCATCAGGAACCGATACCCTTTGCCTAGGATCGAGGATTTGTTTGATCAACTGCAGACAGCAAGAGTCTTCTCGAAGATAGATATGTATTCTGGTTATCACTAGTTGAGGATCAGAGAGGTAGATGTCCAAATGACACCTTTTAGGATACGGTACGGGCACTATGAGTTCTTGGTGATGCCATTTGGACTGACGAATGCACCTGCAACGTTCATTGACCTGATGAACGACTATGAATGCTATCGAAAGCGACTCAATATCTTGGATCAGATAGATGAAAGAGTAAAGGGCTGGGAAACAAAGGACATTGTAATTGTACATTCATTGATAAAAGAAGGCCACTGGACACTACTAACTTTGAGCGCACCAAACACAATAATCAAACATTATAACAACATTGCCCCTGATCTTGAAGATAGCGAAGATACATTGATACCATTGGGTCTCCACGAGAAAACAACGGACTTGATGGCAAACTTCTGGAGAAAACGACTAGGTGTCCAATGGGAGCTGACATTCGAAAGAAAAAGGTTCCAATGCCAACCAGGGTGTAGCAATGACTGTGGTAAGATGCTTAATGCTAGGAGGAGTTCCAATATTAGAAAAAGGTGTCAAATATCTTCATTTGGTCAGTGGCGAAATGACAATGTGTTTGTTTAGGGATTCCAAATTTGAAAGCCCCTTGTAAAAATTATTTGTCAATTTCTTTTACGGACTTGTTAATTTTCTTCTGTGATGTAAATCTTAAACTTTGACATTTGAAAATGAATGTCAACATATAAGCAAAAATGTTATTGCATCAATGTTCTTATTACTTGGATGAGTCTTATTGCATCAATCTTCAACTTTGACATTTTAAAATGAATGTCACTATATACCTCTGGACACATTCTGGACATGTCTAGCCAGTCTAGAATTCGTCTAATTCATGTCCACAAGTGGCCCGAATGAGTCCAGTATGTGACCAGAGATGTCCAGAATGTGTTGAGACGTGGCCACCTCATTTCTAGAAGTGTCCAGAATCGTGACAATTTTGGACACACTGAACTGGCTCGTGTCCAGATTGGACTGATTCTAGAGACCATTTGGACACATTATGGATTGTCTAGTATCAGATTTTGTGTGACCAAAACTAGTCTAGAACATATCGAGAATCAGTAGAATCTAGACACGAGCCAATTCAGTGTGTGTCCAGAATTGGTCTGATTCCGAACGCGCACTGGACACACAACCCATGGCACGAGCGAGTTACAAATTTGTCAAGATGTGTCCAGAATGTGTCTAGATTCATGACAATTCTAGACACACACTGACTGGCTCGTGTCCAGATTGGACTAATTCTGGATACCAACTAGATGAATTATGGACTGTCTAGTGCTTGGTTTTGTATGCCGAAAACTAATCCAGAACGTGTCCAGAAGCACTTTAATCTAAACACGAGAATGTTCAGTGTGTGTTCAGAATTGGTTTGTTTTCTGACGCGCACTGGACACATTGTGGACACGCAACTCCTAGCATGAGACAATCTAGAAATTTTCCAGAGTGTGTAAAGATGTCTAGAATGTGTGCAGAATCTTGACATTTTGGACACACACCGCCTGGTTCGTGTCCTAATTGGACTGATTTGGGACACATTTGGACGAATTCTGGATTGTCTAGGGTCAGGTTTTGTGTGACCAAAACTAGTCCAGAATGTGTCCAGAGGCAGTCCGATTCTGGACATATTCTGGAGACGCAACCCTTGACACGAGCCATTCTAGAATTCATCCAGATTTTGTAGTGGCTTTTCGATTCCTAAAAACAACCATCATTTTTAGAGGAAAACGTGATTGTTCATGACACGATTTTCTAGGGCATTTTTAACGGTTCGACTATCCTTCCATCAAAACGCCCCCCTATATAAGTATAGAACGCCATTTTCTACTTTCGTTACTTCCTTGCTCTTCGCTCACCATCACCATTTTCCCTCCTCCCTCATATGTAATATTCAAGTCCGATAATGTTGTGTAATGATCAAGTCCGATAATGTTGTGTAATGATGACATCATGGAGGTCATGGGGCTTGATCAACTACTGTGCGTGTGCGGTTACCTACAAAACATTGGTGCATCGTGACATCTGTCGGGGTGACACAGGTGTCTTGGTGGTGTGGGGCACCGGAAATGGAGGTTTTTTTGGTTTTTCTGTGTTGACAGACGGTTTTGTGTTTTTTTATTTAGGTTAGTAACCCAGGAAAACGATCTTATACTTGTTCTAGGGCAATCCAAAATTCTGATATTTTAAATTTATGACACTATGTCGAGCTTACTCCCCGTACTGAAACCATTGAGCAGATCCTCCAAAAGCTTGAAGAGCGCGCTTGACAAGTGGGTGTACTAGACCGATGATTAGCGTTCATTTAAGACATGTTATCAGACATCCTCATAGACAGTAGTAGGTTTCTGTTGTTTCAATACTTATGAGCTACAAGTTGTTATATGTTGAGTTTCATATTAACCTACAATTATTTTTACTGGGTAGTTCCATCCCCGCTGATGCCAACTACCCACCTACTGACGTCCCAGTGCCTGACGTGCCACCTGTCTTTGAAGACCACACCAGACTGACTAGGAAATGACTGAAGGTGGAGTTTTTAAGAAGTTTCTTGGTTAAGGACGAGTCAGTCCATAATAGGTTTTGGGTTATTGATGACTCTAAAGAATTGTATTAAGCAAACTTTTGTGATCTAAAGCTTAGTTTTTAAAGTTATTTTGTAAGTTACTTACTTTAAAATTAAGTTGTTTGCTATAAGTTACTTCGTCGATTTCTTATGTGATGTAGAACTTACAATTTAATAAACTAAATGTCAATATATATCCAACTTTGTAATCGCACCAATGTTCCTTTTCTACTTCGATGAGTAAAATAATAAGAAATGAGTCAATAATGTGTCCATTGCTGGCTCATGTGGTATTGTATGTTCAAAACATGTACAAAAAGAAATACAATCCTGGACAAAAGTCAGTTTGGTGTGTAAGTTGATGGGTCACTAATCTAGAGGGGGTGAATAGATTATCTCCTAATTTTCTTAAACAATTGCACAATTAAAATAGTAAGAGAAAAAAATGCAAACCACAATATGACTCCGGAGATTTATAGAGGTTCGATCACACCATCGTGATCTAGTCCTCTCCTCAAGTTCCGATCGATCCTCCGATCCCTACTTCCGAATTCACTATTATCTTCGATTCGGGTCGAAGATAAACCATCTTACAATCGGAGCCTTGCAAACACCCTCGCCTTGTTCGGATCTCCTCTCACAACCCGAGAGGGTGCTTCCTCGAAGCTTTACAACACAATGGAAATTGAATGTGGTTGTTGAACTCTAACTTGAATGCACTCAAGGATTGGAATTAAGCTTGGAGTGAATTTAATGGAAGTATGAGGCTTGGTGGAGCTTTGAATGCTTGAAGATTGAGAGCACAAGAATAGGATTGATTTTTGGCAAGTAAAGAGATGAATGTGTCTCTTAAGTGAAGCTTATATAGCATTCAAAACAAATAGAGAAGTTATGGTGAGTTGGTGAGGTTTGGACCAATAAGAAACAAGATGTGACTTAAGCTCGGTCGGAATTCGGGGGCACTTCAGTCGACCGGGACAGCAACGGTCGTCCGACAAAATGTGGGTTAATTGATTAGATTGAAGAACTAGGTTGACCGAATATAGCTCGGATAACCGTTCACCAACTTCCAGTAAGTTTTTCCTATTATCGAGCAATTAAATTCAGTTGACCGAGAACATTTCGGTGCATCGTTTCGAATGGACAGTATAGAATTGCTGTGACTTGGTGATCTTGTTCGGTAGACCGTGGCAAGGTCGGTTGACAGATACATGTGCGGGTTTTCGGCTGACATTGCTTGGGAAATTGGTTTATCTATAATGGTCGAAATATTACGTGGAAAAATAGCCGTTATGTTTTGATTGACAACAAGACTTTGGTAATCCGAAGAGTGATCGGTAGACCGGTATGGATGTTTCAAAGATTGTTGCTAAACGACAAATGATAAGTCTATTGGAGTTAGTTTGTGCCACGTAGGCCAATAAGATGAAGTCGTTTAGGCTAAAAGACACAAGCGATGTTCAGATGACCGATACTCCTTCGGTACATCGAATAGAGATATCCAAAGAAATTTCGAAGCTACTGGGGATAAGGAAACAGTTGACCAGATAGAGGTCGGTAAATGGACACAAGGATTCCAGGAAGATCAAGTGTTTACTGACACTAAGTAGATGGTTGACCGGGTAGGGTTTGGTACACCGAAATAAGGATTCCAGGAGATCAAGTGGTTACTGACTCAAAGGAAACGGTTCACCGAGAGACACTCGCTCATCCGTTGGGAATAAGTTTGGTAGACCGATAGAGAAACGGTCGACCAACAGAGATGGGTTTATCCTTTGTGCATCAAGTGTACATTTGATCCTATAACTCAAATAAATGGAAAATTACATATGAAGTCCTTGAGCTTTGATTACAAGTCTTGAGCCTTGATCTTGAAGTTGATTAGTCCATTGGTTTGATCACCTACATTGTTAGGAATACACAATATCTATGCAATTTGACAATATGATGTGTGTGATGATGTAATTGAAGTTGTGCATAATATTAGTTTGTTAATCCTCAAAATTAAGATTAAAGGGCCAAAATGTCAACACGGTGTGTGTTCAAAATTTATATAACTTCCAACTTGTGTCAAACCTCGAAACGACCCAGTCCAGATCGTGTCAAGAAGTAAAGTGTGTCCTGAGTCAGTCTGGGGTCGACCCGGGATGTGTCCATAGTGTGTCTAGAGTTACTCAAGAGTGGACTGATTCTGGACACACTAAGAACAAATTCTAAGTTGTCTCCTGTGGTATTGTGTGTCTTGAACATATACAGAAGAAATACGATTCTGAACAACAGCCACTTCAGATCCGGTCCAGATCGTGTCTAGAATTTGGACAACAACCATTTCAAACCACGACACGAGCCAGTCCAGATTGTGTCCACAAGCAAAGTATGTTCATAGTTGGTTTTAGGCCTTAATCTATGTTTTGATGATTTAACTAACATAATCTTAATCGCAGTCCAATGTAGCGTAGCATACATTATGCATAGAATATATATATTGTATTGTGCTAACATCTACAGGTGATCAACACTCAATGAAGAATGGAATGAAGTCCAGACATTTAATCAAGCTTGGACGGAAAATCATAGTTCCATGTAGAAGTCAGACACCAAAATTCACATAGTTTGGACTTCAATAGATCACCCAAACATTAGTCCGAAAATTACTTAATCCAAACCTAAACTGCCTGTGAAAAATAGTAGACCGAAATGAGTTTTTCGTTCGATTGTTTCTATCAGTTAATTGTTAACTCCGAAAGTGATTTTCCCAGCTCAACTGGTCAACCACTTTTGACCTTTCGATCGATTGTTTCATGTATTTTCATACGACCGTTATTCTTGTTGTATTCTCTAACGGTCGTATTCGTATAAATTTACCTAACCCCTATATTGTACTTGGCCACTGGTTAAATGATGCCTTATTGGCGATCGACCGGATGAAGACATTTTTGTCTCCGAAAATTGGTTGATATTCTCGGTCGGAAGAACCTCCTTGTTGTGTTCGACTGCTAATATTTTTGCTTGCCAAAACCCACTAATTGGTCGACTGGTCCAAGATGTTGTTGGACCGGTAACTTAAGTTGTAGCCTTGGTTGTTTGACCGACTTGTACTTCAGCTGCAACGATTTCTTGATTACAAGGAAACGGTCGACCGTTTTGCCCGTACCGGTTGACCGTTGGTGTCCTGATTTGTGTTCTGCCTATTTCTGTTTTGTGTCTTATACAACTCTTTACCAAATCTTCCCCAACGGCTATATCTCTCTAGGAACTTATAAATGAGCTTCGCACACCTTATTTACACAACCCTCCAACTTCTATTTGGCTCCTATATTGGAGAGACTCCTCCCACTCCAAGAATCCCCAAATTCCTACACTCCAAGAATAAACTTCACAACTTGACCAAATTCTTAATCATACTCAAGTGTGCTCAAGTTAGAGAGTGTGGATACTCTTAGTTCTCTGTTGTCAAAGTTGTAAATTTTCCGGTGAAAGCCCGAAGCATCCCTCTTGGAGTGTGAGAGGAAGAAATCGAGCTCGGCGAGGATTGTTCCCGAGTTTGTGGTATAAAGGCGTTGTCTTTCGGCCTGAAACGGGGAGTCGATAGTGAAGATGTAAGCGGAGCTCGTGGAATCGAGTGGATTTTGCAAGAGAGGAAATAAGACCCGAGTGGGGGGGGGGGGCGAACCTCTATAAAATCGTTGATTCTTCTTGTGGTTTGCATAACTTTTCTCTACTATTTTAATTATCGTTTCCACTGCATATTTAAGTAGAGATTAAGGAATTGATTAGATATAATTAGGACAATATCAATCCTACAATTGGTATCAGAGCATAAGTGCGAAATTTCATCTACCTAACCATAGTTTAGCATGTCATCATCATTTAATCATGGGTCTAATTATGATTATTGAAAGGATAGAATAAAAATAATCTTGATATGTAGTGACCTAAAGTATTGGATATTTCTCGAAAACCCTTACACTCCTCCTAAAGAAGAAGATTTAGCCACCTTAACTATGGCTAAACTGAAAGAATATGAAATGAACTCTAGTATTATGAATATCTTGTATTGTGGCTTGAATGAGGGTGAATATAATAGTATTAGAGGTTGTGATTGTCCCTTCGAGATTTGGCATAGATTACAAATGCATCATGAGGGAGACAGTAAAACTAAAGAAACAAGAATTAGTCTTCTCATGTATAAATATAAAATTTTCACTTGCAACCCGGTGAGAACATAAGCGAGATGAACACTCCCTTCACCGATATAATTAACTCTCTCAAGGTTTTTGGAAGAAATTTTAGTAAGGGAGAAATGGCAACGAAGTTCCTCCTGTCACTCAACGATGAATGGGAAGACAAAGTTGTTGCAATTGAAGAAGCACATGACATTTCCCAACTAAAGATGCAGGACTTGATTGGAAATCTCATGGCTTATGAACGTCAAATGAATCATCGAAAAGAGAAATAAGCCACTGGAAGGAATTCAACTTTGGCATTATACTCCATTGCAAAATCCGATGAACCAAGGAGAAGAGAGGAGAATGAGCATATTGAAGTCCTTGCAAAAGATTTCTTCAAGTTCCTCAAGAAATATAAGGCAGAAATGAAATAGAGAAGAGGAAGAAGAAGTGAGAAGAAGGAAAAAGAAAAGGAGAAGGGGAAGATAAGTTGCCCACATGGGCTTCATGGTCATTGAAGATGAACAAAGTGAGGTAGCTTCTAACTCTTGCTCAACTAGATCTTATTCTAGTCAAAGCTCAAGCTCTAATCATGACTCATTTACATTTGATGAGCTTCAAAATACATTTCATGAATTAGTTACACAATATGAGATCATTTGTGATAAGAACAAGAATGCTAGAAAACTTTTAAATGATCTCCAATGCCAAATTGAAACTATCATGAATGAGAAGAATGAGGTGCTTACTAGACATGAAAAACATGCATTAGAACTTGTTAGTCTAAAAGAAACACCCATTAATGTTGAACTATTAAATCTTAAAGCATGTAATATTCAATTAAGAAAAGATCTAGAAAAGTTCACTAACGGAACAAAAATACTTGACTTGCTTTTAGGTAGTCAAATACGATCTTTAGAGAGACATGGTTTAGGATATAATGCCAATTTGAAAACCATGTATCTCACACTACTTTAAATGACAAGCATTTATTTGAAAAGTATAGTTCCTCAAGTGTATAGGCTCCCAAAACCAAAATGGTTTGGGTGCCAAAGGCTAACATTCAAGGACCCAAAGTTGTTTTGATACCTAAATCTTCACTTGTTGGTACTTATAAGATGAGAGATCGATAATGACCGGCCAAAGCTTACAAAGTTGAATACAAAGCCGGTTGCACTATCGAAAGGAGTTTGGAACCAAAGCATGAAGACAACTATGTTGGGTAACATTTTTTTATTAATCCTCCTAAGCATATAAAATTGGTTCCAATAGGATTTGAATGTTGACTTGTCATATCATTTATCTCATACATTAATCAATTAGGAAGAGCTTAATGTACATCATTAAGGGGGAGGAAAATTGAAATTGAGCATAATTGTCATATCTATTCAGATTGATAGGCGAGATTATTGAATATCTTTATCCTTTAGAGATAGTAATGAATTGCAAGATTGAGGGGGAGCAAATTCATTACATTAGGGATTCCATGATAACATTATTTAACATTTCATTGATGTCAATGGGGGAGAAGAAACCTTGAAATTGAAATAATTGCACAAAATCTATACACATCCATAGGGTGAGCATTATTTATACATAGTTTGTTATCATCAAAATTTAAATTGCAAGTATTAAGAATATGTTTGCCATCATAAAAAGGGGGAGATTGTTGGCTTTTAGGCCTTAATCTATGTTTTCATCATTTAACTAACCTAATCTTAATAACATAAAGTGTAGAGTAGCACACATTATGCATAGAATATATATTGTATTGTGCTAACCTCTATAGGTGATCAAGACACTTGAAAGAATGGAATGAAGTCAAGACATGTAATCAAGTTATTTGAAGACATGTAATTTTGCCTTTACTTGAGTTTTTGGAATTTATGTGATCTTCAGCATACATGAGGTGTAACAGATTCACATACATACTAGGTTTCATGTAGAAGTCAGACACCAAATTTCACATAGTTTGGACTTTAATAGATCACTCAAACCTTAGTAAAAAAATCACTTAATCCAAACATAAACTGCATATGAAAAATGGTGGACCGAAACTAGTTTTTTGTTCGACCATTTCTATCAGTTAATCATTAACTCCAAAAGTGATTTTTCCCAGCTCAACTGGTCGACCACTTTTGACCTTTCGGTCGACCATGTCATGTATTTTAATATGACCGATATTCTTGTCTTTTCTCCAATGGTCGTATTTGTAAAAATTTACCTAAACCGTAGAATTTATTTGGCCCCTGGTCGAACGATGCCTTGTTGGCGGTCGACCGGATGAAGACATTTTTGTCTCCCAGAAGTGCATGATATTTTCGGTCAGACGATCCTCCTTGTTGCGTTCGATCGCTAATATTTTTGCTAGCCAAACCCCTCTAACGTTTTCCTAATTATAAGGAAACAGTCGACCGCTTTGCCCGTACCGGTCGACCGTTGGTGTCCTGATTTGTGTTTTGTCCATTTCTGTTTTGTGTATCGTACACAACTCTTTACAAAATCTTTCCCAACGGTTTTATCTCTCTAGGAGATTATAAATAGAGTTTATCACACCTTATTTACACAACTCTCCAACTTCTATTTGCCTCCAACATTAGAGAGAATCCTCACACTCTAAGAATCCCCAAATCCCTACACTCCAAGCTTAAACTTTACCACTTGACCAAATTTCTAATCAGACTCAAGTCTACTCAAGTTAGAGAGTGTTGATACTCTTAGTTCTCCATTTTCAAAGTTGTAAAGGTTTTGGTGAAAGCCCGAAGCATCCCTCTCGGAGTGTGAGAGGAAGAAATGAAGCTCGACGAGGATTGTTCGTGAGTTCGTGGTTTAAAGGCATTGTGGATAGTGAAGATGTAGGCGGAGCTTGTGGAATCGAACGGGGCATGCAAGAGAGGAAGTAGGACACGGGTGGGGTGTCGAACCTATAAAATCGCCGAGTCTTCTTGTGGTTTGCATAACTTTTCTCTACTATTTTAATTATCGTTTCCGCTGCATATTTAAGTGCAGATTAGGGAATTGATTAGATATAATTTGGGCCATAACAATCCTACAATAGTCAGTCTGGGGTCAAACCAGGATGTGTCCGTAATTAGTTCAATTTTTGTCTAGAATAAATGAAACTTCCAACATTTGTGAAACCTGGACACGAGCCAATCCAGATCGTGTCCAGAAACAAACCCAATGCCGGACACAAAACACTCCAGAGTCAACAAGGGGGTCAATCCAGGACGTGTCCAGAGTTAGTCCAAATTGGACTAATTCTAGACACACTCGACACAAATTCTCAACATGCTCCTATCCAGAATGTGTCCAAACATTGTCCAAAAGCAATCCAATTCTGGACAACAGCTAGTTCAGTTTGTCCAGAATTGGAATGATTTTCCGCAAACTCTGGACACAATCTGGAAACACAACCCTGTACACGAGGCAAATAAGAATTTGACCATGGTCTGTCCAGACAATGTCCAAGTCTGTCTAGAATGTGCCCAGACATGAAAATCGTGTCTAAGTGATTATAGACTTAGGAAATAAAATCAGCTTTTGTCCATCATTCATAACTCTGCCTAGACAACCTTGCGAACTAAAAATCAATTTAAATAAAAAAAAGTCATTCCAAAATCTTGAAAAATGTATTACAAAGATGAACAGAAAAATACACTTCTAACTTTTTTATGGACTCTTAAAGCCCAATCAGATAGTCAGGATCTCCAGGACAAGGACTTATATTAGATGAATTATCCTTGACCCTACACTTGCTCTTATCTTTTGAGTTCTTCTTGATGATCTTCTTGGATATTTTTTCTACAGTCAAAACTCTTCGATTGGTAGGTCGTCGTCCAACTCTTCGAACTGGAATAGAATTCATCACTGAAGCATTATTTGTCTTCTCATTAGAACATTGATTGTGTCATTTGGGTGGAAGGGCTGCATAGAGATTTGAGATTTTATGTAATCCAAGTACTTCACGACCACTTCATATCTTTCATGGGACAAGAATGCTTCCTTGGCTAGTGACACAACGTCAAACAACGTCGTCATATCTAGCATTTCCATCCAACTGCAAGTTGAATTTATCGAGTGTGGGGGAGTTTCATTGCAACGTCTAACGTCCTTCCTTTAATGACGAAGAATGTAAGAAGATTGGATAATGCATGGAAACGTTGAAACAACTGAGAACAACTAGACTGTGACAACAAATTATTCATTCATGTTCAAAAAGGCAACAACTACAAGAAAATGTTAGATCGTGCAGGTTGTATTGCACTTCAACCCTCTTATCCTTGGGATCCTGTAGGTGTGCAACATGGATACGTTCTCTGCCAAGATATACAAAATCTCATTCCTATTTGCACCGTGCATAATATCACAATATAACATTCTCCAAATTTGACGTTGAAATCTCTTAAAAGCTCTGATTGTGTACAACTGAGAGAATTATTTTCTGAATGTAAATTGGATAATCAGCTGAGGATGACAATGATGAGAATCAAAATCTGTTTGGGACTGCTTCTCGTACTTTTGACGCAAGGCTGACTCATATTGCTGGATAAACTATTTGATAGTGGTCTTTGTGTGGGATCAATATGACCCTAATTATAGCTAATCAAATTAACAATCCATACTCAAATATGTTGCGGAAACAATAATTAAAACAAGTAGGGAAATAGGCAATGCAAACCACAAATAAAGACAACGATTTTATAGAGGTTCCGCACCCCGCCCGGGTCTTACTTCCTCTCTTGCAAGCTCCGCTCGATTCCACGAGCTCCGCCTACGTCTTCACTATCTACTCCTCGTTCCGGGCCTGGAAAGAACGCCTTTACAAAATAAGCTCCGCGAACACCCTAACAAACTTGGTTTCTTCCTCTCACAATCTAAGAGGGATGCTTCAGACTTTCACCGAAACCTTTACAGCTTTGACAAACAAAGTTACTTGGGTATTGGACACTCTAACTTGAGCACACTTTGAGTATGATAAGGATTTGGATAAAAGGTGTGGAAGTTTAATCTTTTGAGTGTGTGGAGTATTTTCTCTAATGTAGGAGCCAAATAGAAGTTGGAGAGTTTTGTAAATAAGGTGTGGGGACCTCTATTTATAAGCTCGTAGAGAGATATAGCCGTTGGGGATGATTTGGTGAAAGTTTGTGTAAGATACACAGTAAACGGATTTGATGAATATTTACTATTGTTGCGTATTTTTCTCAAATGATATACTGGGAGTAACACAAACTATGATAATTTTTGCAAAATATAAATATGTTATCTCAAAAAATATCACTTATGGACAATTTAAAGATGTCTCATATTTATATTGATATCAAGCGATATGAGCATGTAAGAATCAATAACTGATTCACTAACTTGCATAAAATTGTGATGACTCCACATAATGACACCAAATAGTTTGTGATAATAATTGATGTGGATCACACATATATTGTAGGAAACATCACTAATGTAAATCTTTATCACATGACTAGAAATTGGTAGATCCTCGAACGTCACCTAAATATTTTCAGAGAAACATGATGCTTAGATAAAACGTTCGCTATGAACCTTATTAGGTTTCAAGTTATAAGAAAATTTTCATGACATTTTGATAAGGAACTTCTGGTCCTATTGCCATATTTAGATTATTATTACAATTGGATCTTTGCCGATATACAATAAACGACATGTTGTTGGTGTGCTTTCAAGGTGAGCATTTCAGTAGGAAATTTATCATCAATATTCTTTTTCTACAATTGAATCATTGTACCAATTCTCTTCTGGAGAATGTTCGAACTTTAGGTCAAAAACAATTGGTTTTTACCGAGTCAATTATTATAATACAAATCAATTCAATTGATTTTTAATATAATATCTAGACCTGAAGGCAATCTCTTTGTCGACCAGTGGTGCTAAAATTTAAAATGGAAGTTACTACCGCCTAACATACACTTATAACATTCTAACGCTCTTTACTAGTCTTAAGATATATGGTACTACCGCTTAATCTAACACTCTTTCTGACCTTTATGTTTGTTCACAACCTTGTACAAGATAAATTTGAGAGTATTCATGATATTTGGTTGGTCAAATTCGAACTAGAGATGCAACGTGCAATCTAGTAATCATTTTCTGAAAAGTCACCTCTGAAATTGTGGTAGGATTATTTCATGAGAGACTTGAGGGACAAGTATGACGAAGGTAACCGCGAGCTTCAAGTGGAAAATGTGAGATCTGGACCTAGAGATCAAATGGTAGAACTTTTGAGCAAGTTACAGGAATAAAACTAGGTCGTGGGTTGTGCGACCATACTTTTGTATAATTTGGAATCCATTTCAGGGTTTGATTTATCTTTCTCTTGCTTGTTTTAAATTCCACATTTGCATCATTTTATCACTTATTAGTTTTTTCACCCCCGTAGACTAGATTATTGATCCTAACTGTTTGAGATGGTTCAAATAGTCAACAAGGTTTTGAAGTTCATCTTTTGAAGCAACTAACGTTTTAGGAGTAAGAAGAACTTACGTTCCTTGAAATCCTTAGAGCATGCTTAACGGGGTCGTCTGGCGGGACGACCCCGCGACGACCGGGTCGTCACCTCCTCACCGGGGTCGGGACGACCCAGTTGTCCCCGATCTCGTCATCGACGAGGTCGTTTGAACGACCTGGTCGACGACCGGGTCGTGGCATGATGAGCCACGCGGCGCGTCCATGTTGGTTTTGTTTTATTTTTTTGTAGTGTATATAATTGGGTTTAAATGATTTGGGGGTATTATTTTGTAAACAGTTGGGTATTTATTAAGATTTATTTTAAAAAATTGGAATAACTTAAAAATAATTCTGAGGTTCCGATCGATTGAAAATTAGAAGCCCTTAATTGAAATAAAAGTACATTAAAACACTTAAATTGTAACGTCCTATGTACAATTGTTTAAATAAATATGTATTTTGCTTTATTAATAATAATAATTTACTAATTAATATATATTTTGTTTGAATTATTAATGTTTTGAGTAAATATAATTGATTTTGGATTAGAATAAAAGCTAGTGGAAATAAAAGATGACGTGGATGAGAGAGATGAGTTGTGATTAAGACGTAAATAATGTTGGAAAGAGAACGAAGTTGGTTGATTAGAGAGAAAACTGATGTGGGTGTGAAAGAAAGCTGATGTGGATGAGAGAGAATAAAAAGAAAGCTCATGACTGGGTTGACCTTGGTCATGGTTACGGATGGTCTTAGCAAACACTCAATTGGAGTGCTTCCTAACTTTGCTTAGAAGTATCAAGATGAAGAACTACTTGTGAACTTCCTCGTTTATGGTGCTAACAATCCAAGTCTTCAATAATCGGTCAGAGCACATATGGAGTGTGTACGTAAGTTGGATTTTGTATCTCTTGTAACTTCGTCGGCAATTTCAATTGTCTTATTTGTCAAAGTTTGGCATGGAAAATACTCCATCATGGAAGCCTATCAACAATCAAGACTCCAGTAAACCAAGAATTCGCTCACATTGAATAATTTGATGCGGAAAGTTTCATGGAAACAAAATTTGTAAACATTTAAGTTGGCACGATATGGATACATGTTACTACTCTCCATATCATTGATGTTGAAAACTCTGTTTTAAAAAATTAACCAAATCGGTTCTTAGAGTGAGATTCGAATGAAAACCAGAAGTTACCGAAGTTCTGAAAAACCGAAGTCCTCACCAAACCGGATCGAATCGAGTTAGACCGGAAAAAAACTGAAAAAATCGGTTGATTTGGTCATTGGTTGAACTTAGACTTCGATACTGGGTCGTGTCGTGCGGGCCAACGATAAGTGAATGCTACTAGATTGAATGCAAGATGGATGGAGCCTTGTTTTCATGTATTGCATCATCCTCTCCGGATCCGGGCCGGGTCCAGGGTTTTCGGGTCGGGTTTTCTTCGTTGGGTCAGGTCGGGTCGGGTCGGATTTTGATTCTTTGGTTGTTTTTTAAATTTTAAGGAAGTATACAACCACAATTGAATTAACAAAACACAAACACAACTTATTTTCCCCAAAATAACCAATTTATTTATTAATAATTGTTAACTCAATTTGAGAAACAAGATATTGGTTACATATAAAAAGACTCAAAGGCTAGTTAAACCTAAGGAGTAATGAAAAAACCCTAAAGGTATTAGGAAAAAATTACTCATTTAACATAATGGTTTAGCTAATTTGTCTTCAATATTCGTCAACGCTGCTGTCGTGAATATTCATGTTTAACATTCTGTCCGCAGCGTCGATCCAATTCTTCACGCATACGCTCATCTCGATCAACTTGTCAAACAAAACATGTTTACCTGCACTAAAAGTAGCCTCCGACAACACAATTGACGTCGGCGAACATAATAAGTCTCGCACCATCAAAGAGACTAGTGAAAACCTACATGAGTTCTTTCTCCACCAACCTAAAATGTCAAAAGATTTTAACTCAGTCGTACTTAGGTAAAGTTCAGTGTTTAAATATGCAATTAATTCATTTTAGGTGTTAGTTTGCACTAGTTTTGCTTTTTTGACTTAACAAATTCCATTGGAGTCGTCATCATCAATTGATCCACTGCAGGTGGAGGTGGTTGTGATGATGAAGTAGCAACATTTGAACCAATTTGATTTACATTATATAGTATTTCATATTCTTGAAAATATTTGATTAACAAAGACTTAAAAATATCAACATGATTTTGAAAATTTTCATAATTCATATTTTCAAAAAACAAAATCCAAAAAAACTGACCTCGTCATCCATAATAAAAACAGTAATCTTAAATCTAGGATCCATAATAAAAGTTAAACAAAAACTAAATGCATCTCGGGTTTTGCTATTTCCTAATGTGCACCTGTGATCTACTCTTATTTGCTGATATACACCTCGACCGTCAATGGGTCCCACAACTGATAGACAACGTGAGCAAACCATTAGTCATTGTTAGACTCTGTGAGTACAGAGTAAGGGATTAGTTCGAGCGCATTTCATAATTGTGTTTATTTGGGCACACATAATCATGAACCCCGACTAAACCCCTACTTGACAAGACCCCTACATTGCCCGAGCCCAATCACCAAACTACTCAATCCCTAAATTGGAAGACGACTCAAGCCTAAACTCGCCCGATCCTTGAACCCTCGATTCGGTTGTCACCCCTAAAAGCCCTAAACCCGTCTGATCCATAAATCCCTAACGTCCTCCCCCAAAACTCCGATTCCATTGTCACCAGAAGCCCCAAACCCTTTCGATCCCTAAATTCAAAACCTCCTTCCCCAAAATCCCGAGTCGATGGTCCCGTGGTCACCCCTAGAAGCTTGATTCGCTTCTCGCCCCCAAAGTTGGAGAAACCCTAACACGATTTCCCGAGTTTCCCCATTTTGGTGACATGGAACCCTAAATCTCCTCCATCTCCTTCCCCCATTTTCCGAAACCCTAACCCCTTTTCCCAAAATATTCTGTGTTTCAGAATTATGGTAAGCACCATAGTGATAGAAGGCGAGGAAGCGACGATTTAAGGGTTCCACCGCAGGAGATGGTCCACACAAGGAGCGTTTTGATTGGCAAACGACGACAGTGAGTGATTTCATTTTCATTTTGTGATTTGGTTTGCATTTTTCCATTTAGTTTGGATGATTTGATCTGTTTGCATGTTCTAATTTTGTTTTGATTTTTTAAGATTTTGTTTGGATTTTTTTGGCTTCCCTTCGATTTTCTTTTAGATTCATGTTTGAATGTTAGTAAGTGTCATATTGATATTTTTAGAACAAAACATGTGTATCTGATTTGCAGAAGTGAACATTTATTTAATTATTTATTTCCATGACGTAGTGACTTAGTGAATTGTATTACATTTCTTTCTTTATATTACATTCCATTGTATGAACAATCCACATTTCATTGGATGATATTGTTAAATAACATTTAATTCCTGTATTTTTTGGCATGTTGATTGTGAAAGCAGTGTGTCTGATTTCAAAGGTAGTTTAAGAATTCGTTTGCATTGTGGTGGTAGATGGGTAAAGAGCAAGGGCAGGGATAGGGTAGTTGGTTTTGAAGAGGTGGCATGACTGCTTTTGGTTGAGGAATGGACAGTCTCTTTGCTAAGGAATTGGATATTCATTGTAATGAAGTGGAAATCCACTGAATTTTTAGTCAATATGCAATATATGATCCCTAGCAAAGTTAGGAAAGACTTTAGACCTTTGAACACTGAAGATGACATAGAGGAGACACTTGAATTCCCCAATTTGCAATGTGAGTTGCACATATATGCTGCTAATGAGAGACACTTAGAGTCAGTGGAAATTGTTGACAGACAAATAGATCCTTGGGTGCCAATTGACAGAGAAGTAAATGAAAATGCAGTAGTGGCAGAGCAAATACAACCTTCTGTGGCAGTTGAAAAAGAAGTACAGACTGTTGATGTTGAACCTACGTTTGAAGGGAATGATAGAGTTCCTAGTGTGGGGGGGGGGAGGTGTAGGGTCCCGACCCCCTTCTACTGATCACCAAGCTAGTTGTACAGTCCCTCCCAACTTTAAATTAGGAAAGGAAAAGACACGACCTAGGGAAGAGCCTTTTATTTCTAGTGGCAGTAATGATATAGACTCTGAGTATGTTGTGTCTGATCATAAAGTCGAAGACAGTGATGGTAATGAGGCGGTGGACTTTTATGACTAGGGAGAATATAGGATTGATTTTAGTCCTCTTGATGATAGATCTGAGGGTATGGATATCGAGGAGTCCAATATTGAGATAGTGATGGGGAAGAAGTTTTCTAATATCAAATCCTTCAGAATGTGCTTGCTAATCCATTGCATTTTGAGTGAATATGAGATAACATATGTGAAGAGCCAACCAATAGGGTCACAACTAGATGTAGAGATGTCCATTGCAAGTGGAGAATACTTGCATCTCGGTTAAGTGATGGTAAAGGTTTTTAAATCAAGACATTGAGGTTGCCACAAAGTTGCATGTCAGTAAACAATTGTGCCTCTAGGATGACCACCATGCAGTGGATTGCCCACCAATGTAAGGAGTGGATTGTACTAGATGACAATCTTACTGTTAGGAACATAAGTGACACACTAAAAAGGAAATTGAACTTGACTTTACCTTACCATAGAGTTTGCATGGCTAGAGAGATTGTCAAGAAGAAGTTTTGGAGTGGTCAGGACCAACAATACTCTTTGATCCCATCATTAGTCTCAGAAATGAGTAGGACGAACCAAGGTTGTGTAATAAACTTTGTAGTGAAACCTAAAGATAGTTTCTTCCACAGATTATTTGTTTGTCTAAAGTGTTTCATAGAAGGTTTTGTCCATGGTTGTAGGCCTTTGCTAGGCTTAGATGAGTGTCATCTGAAGGGCAAGTACAGGGAACACTTCTTTCTGCCACTTCAATGGATGGATATTAGGAGCCTTTCCCAGTAGCATTTGGAGTTGTTGAGTCAGAGAGTCATGACAGTTAGTTGTGGTTTCTAGACAATTTGAAGCAAGTAGTGGTCATAGAGATAATTTGGTTATTATAAGTGACATGTGCAAAGGCTTACAAGAAGGGATATCTAAGGTATTTGGTGGGTGTGAGCACAGAGCTTGTGCAAGACACCTTTACCAAAACTTTCAAAAGAAATTCAAGAGTTCCCTGCTACAAAGTCTAATGTGGGAGGTTGCATGTGCCTACACAACTTTTGAGTTTTCTAGTAAACTACACTCTCTGAAAGAGGTAAACGAGGCTGCGCATGATTGGTTAGTGAAGGTGGATAGTAACGACAGAATTTGGGCAAGGAGTCAATTCGCCTGTCATGCCAAGTCTGATTATGTCACCAACAACTACAATGAGTCATTTAACAACTACATCAGAGAAGTTAGGCTTCTGCCTATTATTACTATGGTAGATAAATGGAGGCAGAAACTAATGCAGACCATGTACAAAAGGCAAGAAGAAGGCAAAGATTGGACGGATGTGTTAGTGACAAAAGCAAGAGCCTCGTTAACTGAAATGTCAAGGCAGTTGGGCAACTTTACCATCATAAGATCTCCTAACTCTCAAGCCAAAGTGTCATCAACAAATAGAAGATGCATTGTTGACTTGATTGGAATGACTTGCAAACTTTTTTCCAGATCGTATTAGTGGTTCTTAGCGGTTCTTCTTAATGAGTTAGAAGTTAATTATTTTCAGATCATATTAACATGACACCACCTCAATTGCTATGGTTCTTTGTTATCATCTGAGCAATCCAAAATTCTAGTCAGGTATCTTGCAATATGTTACCCCAACTGCTACCACTCCAAAACAAACAAACCACCACCCAACCATCCACACATTCGAAGAACCTAACATTAACACCAAACAAGCCACCGCCCAGCCATCCACACATCCAAACAACACTTTAATGACTTCAAAACATGTTCCACCAAACAAGCATTCAACAGACAATTACATTAAATACTTTAATAACTTCAACACATGATCCCTTCATACAGTTGACATAACTTCAAACCCAAAACATGTGCTACACCAATATAGCATTTTGCCACAAAAAACACAAACGCAAAACAACATGTGATGCACAATCACAACATCTAACACATAATCACCTACGTCAACCACTTCAGAATGACTCCAATCACCACAAATGCACAAATATTAATCATCATGTCCACTTTGTTCATGAAAAACTTGCATTGACCTACAAATTCATTCTAGCTCACTAACTATGGCTCTCATCTCTAGCACAAGAAGATGGTTCTCCTCCATGAAACCCTTCAACCCCTCCACCTTCCTGTCCATTGCAATATACTTCTCCAACATCATGTCGTGGAATTTGTCCACATGTGTCCTAACATCAACCATAAAAGCCTCATTACCATCTATCCACTGGAAAAAGGAACATTTTTCGCTCCAGCTCCTACACAGTTCCATAGACACTTAATGCTGAACACATAAAAGATGAATGAAATGGACATAAAATAAGAATAATAATGAAACCTTCTAGTAGTTCGGGCAATGAAAAACCGACGACTGTACGACCACTCCTTCTTCGACGTGTAAACTTTAAAGGGAAACCCGCATTCGCATGTCTGCATGCTTGGAGAAGACATGTCTGACCGGTACGGGGTGTCCAACATATATGTGGGGATTCCGGAGGAGAACTTAGTGGTGTCGGTGTCGGTGGGGTGGTAGTTGGTCTTCGAATGGTTGGACGTGGAGTTCGACATCAGATCTACTAACTCGATTCGGCTGTGGTTGGTGTCCGAACTTGAACCGCCACCTGCCATGTCAATGATGGATGCCAAGGAATATGGGAGGAAAGGAAAATGAGAGAAGGAGTTGTCTAAATGCGGGTTCCAACAATTGCGGTAATGCATGTATATATGAGAAAGGCGTCTGGAGATGGCGGGAACAATTAGCTGAGTGTGGGAAAATTAGCCTAACGCCGTTCATGGTCTTGTGATGTTGTTGGTCTGTCGTGGGACCCAGTTACGGTCAGGGTGTATATGTGCAAAAAAGATTGAATCACATGTGCACATTAAGAAATAGCAAAAACCCGGGTGCATTTGGCCAATTAGGCAACCTGAGAGCTGCACAGTAGCAAATTACCCAAAAAGAAATGATTTTTATTATTTAAACACCATGAATCATCTAGATAATGAGTAGTTACGCAATAGTAAGGATAATTATTTGGATCGGTCCCAACATCAGTAGACAATGCTAATATTTTAGTTTTGTGAGAGAGGAGATTATGACAAACAAATAAAATTAATTAATATTATGTAACATTTTTTTACGGTTGATTATCATTATATAATAACTAATATGTTTTAATATTTTAGTAAACTTCATAGTTAATTTTAGTTACATGTGTAGTGTAAGAACTTTAAAAGCTTAAATATTTGGTAAAGTATATGTAAAATTCGGTTCAATCGATCAGACCACTGGTTGGACTGTCATCCTAGAGTCAGCTCGGTTGAACTCTCGATTCACAAAATGATGATGTCATTCTGACGTCATCATCGATTGAACAATGTAGGAACCTTTTAAAATCAAATCGAGTATTTATCGATTCACTCTTCCATTTGGTTTCAAAAGCTTTAATTAGAAGTAGTTGGGGGCACGTAAAGTTGTGATAGCATGGGGAAACCGGATTACCGAGGTAGTGGTCATCATAATCAAGTCAGGCCAAGCATGGCAAGAGACCTCCAACAGTAAGACCTAATACAAAAAACTTTAGATCTTACTAGATCTCGGAGGAGAAATTCATGAAGAAAACAAAAGACACCGAAGCGAATAAAAATCCTAGAAATTTTATTGCAAGAAGTGTTGTACGCAATGCACAAATAATTCCTTTTATAAAAATCTTAAATTGTAGTTTGACATTAAATGTGTCGTTTTCCCCGCTTCACTACCCTTGAACACAGAATTGAAGATTAGTTCACCCGTAAGTATGAAACATAATGCATACATATCCCTCTACAGATCATTGGTTCCCCGTATGGTCAAACTTTCCTCCTCCGTGTTGACTTTTCTTCACATTGATCCAACGCCTATTTATCTTCTATTAAAATCTCAGCAAAACATCTTTTCTAACCACCCGAAGAACCCTCCCAAATCCCAAACCAAAGCCTTTCCTGCTCTTCCCACTCCAGACCACCATCAAGCCCTTCTAAATCCCAATCTAAACTCTCCTCTAAAATAGAGCAGTGTGGCTCCCGAAGATCTCGACCATTCATTGCATGATCTCATCTTGACCGTCCATCTGATAAAACTCCAACCGGACATCTCTTCCATCCGATTTTCTTCTTTTCCAAGGGCAATGCACCCCAATTGGAGATGACGACAACAATCAAGTTGCAGGAATGTTTTTTTTAATTCAAATTCGAAATTTGTTTTCTACAATCCAACAGTTTTGTTCATTTTTGCTTCCAACTTGAGTATTTTTTGACATGCAACTGATCTCCAACTATTATTTTAACATGAAACATGCAACTGATTTTTGTGCCTTTTAATTGTATTTCTTCTTAGGGATTGATGCACGAACGCACGCGTCCCGGACGCACGCTATGTCAGCTGTCAAGTTGGAGTATTCGTGAGGAATCTTCCCATAAAGGAGAATCATGATTTGTAGATTTTTAAATCATCAACAATTTATGATTTCCGATAAGGAAACAGTTTGTGTTCAAAAAAGGACATGACTGTTCACATTCGTGTCCAGAATCATGTCCAAAGTTAGTCTATAATCGTGTTCAGAGTCAGTTCTGAATCAGTCAAAATTTAGTTCAGAATTGTGTTCATAATCAGTCCACAGTTAGTCTAGAATCGTGTCCAAAGTCAGTCCATAGTGTTTCCAGAATCAGTCCGTAATGCTTCCATAATTAGTCCAGAATAAGTCCAATATTAGTCCAGAATTAGTCTGGTATCCGTCCATAATGTGTCCAGAATCAGTTCACAGTTAGTCCAAAATCTAATCCAAAATCGTGTCTAGAATCTGTCCATAATGTGTCCAGAATCGTGTCCAGAACCAGTCCATAATGTGTCCAAAATCGTGCCTAGAATCAGTCCACAGTTAGTTCAAAATCTAATTCAAAACCGTATCCAGAATCGGTCCATAATGTGTCTAGAATCAGTCTAGAGTCAGTCCAGAATCGTGACCAGAATAAGTCCAGAATCATTTCATAATGTGTCCAGAATCGTGTCCAGACTGAGTCCACAGTTAGTCCAAAATCTAATCCAAAATCGTGTCTAGAATCAATCTATAATGTCTCCAAAACTATGTCCAAAATCAGTCAACAATTAGTCCAAATCTAATCCAAAATTGTGTCTAGAATCGGTCCATAATCGTGTCTAGAGTCAGTACTGAATCGTGTCTAGAGTCAGTACTGAATCGTGTCCAAAATCAGTCCAAAATCAGACGATAATGTGTCAAGAATCAGAGCATAATAAGTCTAGAGTCAGTTCAGAATCGTGTCCAGAATCGTGTGGAGAATCAGTCCACAGTTAGTCCAAAATCGTGTCCAAAATCAGTCCATAATGTGTCCAGAATCGTGGGTGGACAACCCTCTTTGGAACACGTTAAAGTAGCTTTCTCGATGACGTTATCCTTGTAACGAGAATGTCTGATCTTGATGCTGATTCCATTAACATCCGCGAAAGAGATGTCAAACTCTTAGGTCTCTGCAATTTTTTTGAAAGACATCCCCACGTAAGGCGCAGAGTGTTTGCACGCGTCTTCGTGTTCATGCTGATCGACGTGTGCAACAATCTCCATCGTCACGAGCGTGATGGGGTTGGAAGACAAAATAGGGTAAGAGATGAGAGGGCAGACAAAAACGTCTGCTTTTGGAAAGGAGTAGTAGGAATGCATGGATTTGGAAACTGGAAATTATACGTGTGTCAGCTTCTTTAATTTGGAAAGTGAACAGTAACATACATGTGGAAATTAAACGTCGCCTGCATGTAGAGCCCATCTTTCTTGATTAAAAAATATTGACATGGAAATGATGCTGTGGGATCTTGAGCCTAATCCTATCCTAATTGGGGTTTTTTGTTGATTTAGGTGGAGATTAGGAGGAGAGGAGATGGACGGCTGGGATTGAAGATGGTTAGATGAGTGGTGGAGATGGAATGGATTGGTTTGGATGGTTGAGATTGGAGGAGGAGATATTTATGGTGAGCTCTCTCTCTCTCACTCTCTCTCGCGTCTCTCTCACTCACGTTTGTCTCCCTCTCTCAGTGTGCTCCGGCGTGGAAGAAGAGTTGATCTCCGACGAGAGGTGGTCAGCTTCGGTTGGTGGGTGGAGGTGAGTTGGGTTGTGTGCTATTCCGTCCTTTTTGCTTGTTGCGTTCCCTCCCCCGACCTAACTCGTTCTGGTGATCTTGGTTGCTCGTGGTTGGGTGGTGGAGGTCGACGGAGGTGGAATCGTGAGTGTGGATCGTCGAGGAGGTGTTGATCGTCGTTCGAGCGAGGGATTCGTCGACGGATCGTGATTTTAGGGAGACGTTCTCGTGGAGGCGTCGTCGTGGTTCTTCTAAGGTTTCTTCAAACCTTCCAGTATGTCAACTCGCTCACTTAAGTAGTGTGAGTATTTGGAAGTCGACAGTAGGTCTTCCCGCTCGTCGCAAGTAAATGTGCAGCAGATTTCACTGCCTAATCGGTGGACCGGTTGGTGCAAACGCTCGATCGTTCGTGAAGAGAATTCAGGTTCTGCCTCAAATCGGTCAAACGATGCCCCAGGGGGCGGTCGACCGGTTGTGCGTGGGAGGCAAGCCTGGTGACTGTCGGTCGAATGGTCCCCTTTGCCGTTTGACCGTGTGCACCGTCATGGGCCGGGTAGGGCGTATACCATCCATACGGTCGACCGCCTGAATGACTTTGTCCGACCGTGACTTAAGTGGGAATAGTGGTCGGTTCGACTGGCGGTGGTTTCGGTCGACCGGACATGTTGAGAAGTGTGGGGGAAGGCTCTGGACGAATTCGGTCGACCGAGAGTGCTCGGGTGTTCGACCGAATTCGTGGTGAGAGTTGAGGAATTCTCTTGTGGAATTCGGTCGACCGAGAGTGCTCGGGGGTTCAACCGAATTCGATGTGGAGTTGTGGGATTCGTCCCTGGTGACTTTCGGTCGAACGGGGCCCCTTTGCCGTTCGACCGAATGGACGTTTTGTTCGTCGAACCTGGGAGTTGACCATCTAAACGGTCGACCGTCCCTTGACTTTGGTTCGACCGAACGAGTGAGGTTGGTGGGAATCGGTCGACCGATGGAGTGTCGGTCGATGCGATTGCCCTGCATTTGCTTGATTCAGTCGACCGGGACTTTTGGTTCGGTCGACCGTTTGTGTCCAGTTTTGCACTATGGAGGTGTTGTGGTTGTGGTCGTCCGTGTGGGACGAGTTGTGATGTCGATGTTCTTCCTGCAAGTGTGCTAGGGTGCACGAGTGTTGCAGTGGTTGGTTGAAAAAGACCTGGAGCCCCGTAACTGTGTGAGAGGTGTGGTTGGTTGAAAAATACCTGGAGCCCCGTAACTGTGTGAGAGTTGTGGTTGGTTGAAAAAGACCTGGAGCCCAGCTAGTCTGTGCAGGGTTGGTTGAAAAAGACCTGGAGCTCCGTAGTGCGTTCAGGTTGACTGAAAAAGGCCTGGAGCCTGAGCAGGGACCGCGTGTAGGGGTTTCTTGAAAAAGACCTGGAGCCCTTGGTCGTGTTGTGGTAACTGCGGTTGGTTGAAAAAGACCTGGAGCCCAGTTTGGCGACGAGTGTGTGATGCGGTGGTTGGGTGAAAAAGCCCTGGAGCCCCGTGACTGTGGTGTGTGTTATGGTTGGGTGAAAGAGCACTGGAGCCCAGCCAGTTTGAGATGTTTTTCTTGTTCGTAGAATTGCATGCTAGAGTGCTTTCATTTCATGCATTTTAGAGTTTGGCATACGGGATTTCCTTCTGGAAACTCAGACATTGTTGCATGTTTATTTTCAGGCCGTGATCGGCGATAGGGGGTGGTGACCGAGGAGAGGAGCGCCGCTACCGAATCCAGCTTTCTCTCAGTTGAGGTCGAGTGATTATTGTTTTCGTTGTATAGTCTTTTGATGTAATCACAACTTTTGAAATACTCTGATGTTCATATATATATTATATATGTTGGTGCACCTGTTTTCAGTATTTGCGTAATATCCTCTGTTAATTGTGTGTTATTAAAATTTTAAATTTTCCGATGTCTTGAAGATGTTACAGATGCTACACGTCGACCTCCACTCTGGACGCGTGCGTCCAATAATCGTTTTCCTATATGTTTTTCTTAAAAACAACTTGCAACCAACTTTTCTGATTTTTATTTCTGTTTTTATATGTGTGTTGTTTTTTCTTTTGTTTTTATGTCGATGAGATATGCGCTCACATGGTTTTAACAAAAAAATGCAGTCTTTAATTTGGTTGTTTCCAGTGTTGAGGTTTAATTTTACCTTGTGTAGGATCTCAAGCGTTAGCAACGTGAAGTGAGGTTGAGATCTTCCCGCTGGAGCAAAACCTGAGGGACTTCTGTGCGTGAGTGCAAGGTTTGATCATTATTTTATATGCCTGTGGGTTTCTTAGAACCTTCTTTCAGTTTCTTTTTTGTTGGAAAAAAAATGTTTGAGTTTCTTTGAGTTCCATCCATGTGAGGTTGAGTGGTAGTGGTGCTTACTATTGCTTCTATAGCACTAGGATTTTCTTTCTATGGGAAAAAATAACTTTCCCTTTCTTTCTTTTTTTTTCAAAGTTTCGCATAGATGTCTGCTTGAATGTACGTAGTCAAGGCTACGATAATGAAAAAAAATCTGGTCTTTCAATAGGTATTACTTGGTTGAGTGATTCTCATCCATGGCTATAACAATTACAGAGTTCTTACTTCGTCTTCATGCCTTTTGTGTTGATTAATATCATTTTCCTTTCGTTTAGGATTCTATTATATGATATTATGAGTGAAAGGCGCTAGTTATTTAAATGTTCTCAAACAATATCTACTTTTGGCCTATCAAGTGTTTGGCTGATCCCCTAGCTATTTTACACTGGTCTATACGAAATCTTTTTTTTCTTCCTATGAAGTGTGATTTTTATAAGTCTCGCTTATTTAAGATTATTACGACAGTATTTGTCCAATTTTTTATACTACTTCGGCCATAACAAACGGTTGAATATTGAATTTGTAGGGTCAGATTTGTCAGTTCAGTCTATCCATCTGAACCGCTGTTGACAGAAATAGAATTACACCATCAACCTATATCTCTGCTCAAGAAGGATAACTACAACAACAAGTGTTTCGATTTTTGCCATTTAGTTGTTTATTTATCCAATTAGAAAGGCGCATGACAACTTTATTTTCGATTCACGAAGAGACAAACCAGATATGTGTGTAAAACATTTTGTAAACTCCTCTTAACGACAACATTGTACGTTAAAGATGTTTTTTTTGTAAGATCATTTACTTACTGTTGGGTCGTCTTATGTGCATTACAAGATGCTAGCTGTCTTTTTGTCTGTCTGTGATAAGAGAAATCAACTGATATGGGTTTTTCTGAACTATTGTTACTCATCATTGGATTCTCTTGTGTGTATAAAATGATGGAAGCTATTGTTTTGTCTTTGTTCTAGATAAGAAAAAGAATTCCAAGTAAGATGTCTATAAATGTGTATGGTTTTGCAATTGTGGTGTGATGGCTTTACAACCAGTGTGATGCATAACTTTGAGTTTGAGTTTCTACCTTTTTTGTCGAAAATCCGAGTTTATCTAAACCAAAAACCAAGAGAAGTATGATATTTATTTCATTTGAATACACAAATATCTTGCTTTTATCTGTTAATTATCAACACCTTAAGCAAATTAGATCATAATTGAAACAGTAATATTTACAAAAAAGTTTATATATAAAAATCCAATATAGGAGTCTTCTAAATCTCAGCCCTATTTGGATGATTTACGTACTGAAGTTATTAGATTGATTTGTTGTCGAATGGTAAAAAAGTGTTTTTTCTTGAGATGGATCATTGCCAGTTGACTATTATTGACCTATTAAGACCACTCCTTACAAACTAAACTTCTGGACTACAATGTTTAGAAAGAGATGTTTACCATTTCCTACTTTCTCACAATATTATGTAACGTTTGATGGGATGCTATTGTTTTAACTTACCATTTATCAACAACTGTTTCTTGCTCAATTGCTGCGACGTGTTGGCTTCTCGCTGGGCATTGTTCTGGTTATAGTTTTGACCTGCTGCACAAGTTCTCGAAGTACAAAATGTAATATCCTAACCCTTCCTTATTGTGCTAATGATGTTTAGGGGTGGATTAGTGAGGTTTGAGATGGACGGCTGAGATCGTTTCGGGGAAGAGTATAAAAGGTTTGGTTTTCTCTCTCTCCCCATTCTCTCTCTCTCTCTCTTGCGTCTCTCACTCTCTCACTCGCCTCTCTTCCCCTCAGTTGTTCCTCGGTGTTGGTGGAGGCAAGGAAGCTCTGGTTGGGGAGCTGGAGTCGTCGGAGTTGTCGAAGAGATCGGGATAAAGGAAGTTCGCCGGAGTTGGAGTTAGATCGTGGAACGCTCGCCATTGTTTCTTCCAAGGCTTCTTCAAGCCTTAAGGTATGTCGAACTTGCTTTTACGGTCACCTATTATTAGTGTGGGGGTGGGAGCGGTCGACGGTAGGCCATTTTGGCTCGTCGGACCTGCATAGCGGTTTCTGAACTAAAATCGGTCGACCGGTGTTCTGGTTTCAGTCAACCGGTTATAGTGTATTTTGGGCGATATTCTCACACCGGTCGAACGATACCCTTGGGGTGGTCATCCGATGTGCAATTTCGAGCGAGGGATGGACGCTCTGGTGCTTTTCGGTCGACTGGGTCCCTTTGTCGGTCGACCGAATGTATTTTTGTATGTCGGTTGGGGCGTTGACCATCTAAACGGTCGACCGCCTGTTTGACTTGTTCGACCGACGACTTAAGTTAACGTAATGGCCGGTCGACCGGAAGTGTGGTTTCGGTCGACCGTGTAGTGTGGACTGTTGGTGAGTCCTACTGGTGGTTTTCGGTCGACCGGAAGTCTTGGGCCGTTCGACCGTTGGAGTTTGGATTGAGAAAATGTTTCTTACTGGTGCTTTTCGGTCGACCGGGCCCCCTTTGCCCTTCGACCGATTGACGGTTTTTTCGGTTGGGCCAGTTCTCTAGGTTAGGATCGGTCGACCGTTAAACAATTTTCGTTCGACCATTTCTGCCATTTTTGGTGGATTCGTGGTTTTATGAGTACACTTGACGGCGCCTCGTCTCTCCGGCCCCAAAGGGGGCAACGGCACGGACTGTCGCCCGATAGTGGTGTGCTTGTACGCTTGAAAGCGGCTCGTCTCTCCGGCCTTTTGGGCAACGACACGGACTGTCGCTCGATAGTAGTACGAGTGTTGTGGGGTTGGGGTGAGAGGACCCTTGAGACTCGGTTGTGTGGCCGTGATTGTACCGGCGGTGCCATGTGTGCACGAGTGTTGTGGGGTTGGGGTGAGAGGACCCTTGAGACCCGGTTGTGTGGCCGTGATTGTATTGAGAATTGAACTTGATCCTAGGTGGCGACTTAACTCTATGTGGTGTCCTAGTCACCCGTCACATCATCATTGCTTGATGACTCATCAAGGGGGTGAAGATTCAACACATGAGAAGACAAAAGGTTGAGGGAGTGGAAGAGACAAGAGTCCTTTCATTTTTTGTGTAATTTTCGTCCTAATTATGTATGCAATTTAAGTAGAGGGTGTAATGATCTTGAATGATCATGTTTATGTAGTCTTTATATTTGGAAGTTGTAGGGTCATGTAAGTGCCTATATAAAGCACTAGAATTCACCATTTGTAAGAGAACAACAATACAACAACAATAGATTACAAGCATTACAAGTTCAGCCACGAAATTGTATGGAAAAAGAGTGAGGATGTGAGTAGAAAGAGAGAGCCACCTTCTTTCTTTCGTCCCCCCCCCCCCCCCCCAGTTGCATGGATCTAGTGGAGTCCATTGAAGGCAAAATGCATGAAGATCAGGGCGGTCTAAGGCAGCGCACGAGGCGCTCCTTTTAGACCGCCAATCAGCGGTCCCTGTAGCCCAGGAGACGGGCATTCTCCTGTGGTGGGTTGATCAGTAGCTCCCCGTCCTCCTCCCGTCCTCCAACAGATTGTACCGACGGTGCCGTGTGTGCACGAGTGTTGTGGGGTTGGGGTGAGAGGACCCTTGAGACCCGGTTGTGTGGCGTGATTGTACCGGCGGTGCCGTGTGTGCACGAGTGTTGTGGGGTTGGGGTGAGAGGACCCTTGAGACCCGGTTGTGTGGCTGTGATTGTACCGGCGGTGCCGTGTGTGCACGAGTGTTGTGGGGTTGGGGTGAGAGGACCATTGAGACCCGATCGTGTCTGGTTGTGTTATTCATTATTTATTGCATCTTTCATTATTGTTCATATATGTGTTAGGGTTTGACATACTGGGTTTCCTTCTGGAAACTCAGGCATTTTATGTCTGCTTTCAGGCCGTGGGCAGTGGTAGAGGGTGGTGCCTGCGGAGGAGAGCTTATGGGATCAGATCCTGCTTTCCCCTCGTTTGAGGTTGTGATTACATGTGTATATTGTGTCTTATAGCTTTTGATGTAATCACCCATTTTTGTAAACTCAGATCTATATATTTGATATATGTTGGTGCACCTGGTGTCTATCTTTGGTAATGTCCTCCGTTGTTGTATGTTTTAAATTTTAAATTTTCCGCTGTTCGAGGACGTTACACAAAACGAGGGCGCAACAAAGGAAAAATGGTGAGGAATTAAACACGTATTTCATGTAGAAATTGATAATTAAATGTTCAGTACAATTATGAGTTTTTTAGTTCAGGGTTACCTATATTGTCATGTTTTAACTTCGGTGGTCCGCTGCACCACTTTGGTCGACAAATAAGCTGCAAAGAATTTTACGACGAACTTTTAATTTTTGTTTAAACTGAATTATCCCATGTCATTGTATTTTAGAGGTCTTAATATCAACTGAAAAGGAATAATTTAGATCACATGTTTCTCCGAAGGTAAGTTAGAGATTATTTGTATGAACACTTTATGTTTCTTATTGGTGCTGATCAGTTGAAGAGTTTTACTCAACTTATTTATGGCACTGATGCATTGGAATATTGAAAAACTCCCGACTGCAAGAAAGATTTTGACTCTCCAGCACGAGTTAGTTTCAAATATTTATAATTTTGTGATAGATACCTGTGGAAACTTATGAGTCGTATAACAAAATGAATTAGGCAGTTCCAAATATATCTACAGATATATGCGTAGCCTGCACCTTTCTATTATTGTAGATTTTGCTTGATTTTTTTATTTTAGAAATCCTTATTTGGTTTTCACCCTAAAACCTTATGGCCTATGATTTTTTATTTCTTCCTCTGAAGTAATGCAAAGATTACCTTTCTGCCATCCGTTGTCAGCCAACCACATTTGCCTCCAAGACCAGTAACGATACAAGACTTCACAAGTATAACCACTCTTGCTGTAAAGACCCTAACCATGTTTATGGGTTAATAGTGATTAGGTGGGCTTAATGGTGGAGGTTTGCATGGGGAGTTGAGGAGGAAATAGGAGGTGTGCTGTTGCTGTGTGTGGGGAGGCGTGGGTGAACAGTAGGCTGGGTGTAGGATGGAGGCTGAAGTGATGGGTGAGGGTTGGCTTGGTGGGTTTAAGAGGAAACCAACTCCTTCTCTTCTTCTTCTTCCCCTCTCCACCCATCTCTCTTCCTCTCCTGTTGCGCGCGAGCTCCGGTGGTGAACGTGGGTGCGTTGAGTGAGACCGGTGGAGAGCTCAGTGCGAGGTGGTGATCGTCGGAGGAAAGCAAGGCGGTGAGCTCCGGTGTTCTTCGTCGATCTTCAAGAGAAGGTATGCCAAGTTCTTGCATTAGAGGCCTATAGTGATCACCCACGTTGGGGTGATGTTTTGGTAGGTCGCGGGAGGTCGGAGACCTCGTCGGCAACGAGTTTGGGCGTCAAAACCTCGGCTGGCGCGAGGTTGAAGACGTCTGTCGGTCGACCGGGTCCCTTGGACGGTCGACCGAACGTAGTGTTATTTGTCTGTCTGTTGTGTTTCGGTCGACTGGGTCCTTGTGTCGGTCGACCGGAACTTAAGTGTACCGGTAGGATGCTAGTGTTTTCGGTCGACCGTTGATGACGTAGAAAATATTAAGTTGACCCTGTAAGTTTTCGGTCGACCGAGACCCCTGAGTCGGTCGACCGATAGATTGGATTTTGATGTAGACCAGACTCCGGATTTTGACCTCGTTCGGTCGACCGGTTTCAGACCTTCGGTAGACCGTTAGGATTTTTGTATTGCGCAAATAGTTCGACCGTTGCAGACGCTTCGGTCGACCGATTCCCTTGTGGAAGAAGTCGACCGGTTGTCACAGCGGTCGACCGATTCCCTTGAGGAAACGGTCGACCGAGTGTCTCTTTCGGTCGACCGTTTTTGCACAGGACAGAATTCCTGGTTCCGCTTAGGATGCCAACTCTGTCCACGGAAACTCGTGTCCTCGCCTTGTGCGTGAGCCGGGAGGTGACGGTGGGTGCGTTACGCGTGCCTGCCTAGGGACCACCGTGTGGAAGAGTGTGGTTGTCCGGAACGCGTCACCTCCATGTATGGATCGTGACAAATCTTGTGGATCGTTTGACTCGCGTTAGAGTAGCAGCCTGAGGGATTGCGGATCCCATTGCTTCAGCAACACGCAACTGCTGACGGGTGCAGTGACTACTGGTCGATGGCTACGAAGGCACAGTGACTACCGGCCAGGATTGGCGACGGAGGTCCAGAGAGGTACCAACCTATTGACGGCGACAGAGGTCGCGACCCTGCTCATTTGGAGCTGGAGTTGGTGTTGCACGTGGTGCTCGTTGACCCTGCGGACTTCGGTTCGGATCTGTCGATTGTCTGGCATTTGTGTGGCGGATATGTTCGACTGGCCTTGATGGCAGTGATTGCACGTGCTGTGCGGCCTGTGTGGCGGCGGTAGGGCCCCTGTGCGGCCTGTGTGGCGGCAGGGAGGATCGCGCGTAGCCTGTGTGGTTGCGGCGATGGACTGCCGATGATGTGTTCCGGCAGGTAGCTCGACTGGGCACCTATCGAGTGATATCCGGTGCAGTCTGTGTGGCGTCAGTTGATGGACCGACCTGAGCGACGACTCCGTTGGTGTGGTGGTGGACCACGATGTTTTCCGATCTGATTCTACCTGCGCAGAAGTGCGAACGCCTCCTCACCGATACCTTGGCTTGTGTAGTCGCGTGTTGGGATGTGTTGCATACTGTCCGTTAGACCGTACGTGCCTACGATAGGTCTCTACGGGGACCCGATTTTGGACCGTGCGACCTGTGTGGCGGCGGTGTTGTTTGACCGTGTGGCCTGTGTGGTACCGGTGGTTGTTGGACCGTGCGGCCTGTGTGGCGACGACGATGCTGCGGACCGCGGGGCCTGTGTGGCAGCGGTGGCGATTGAAAACCGCGGGGCATGTGTGGCAGCGGGACGATTGCAGGACGGATGTCCGGTTTTACGCTTCTGGGTGTTTACTGCTTTGTATTCCATGTCTTGCTATACTAGTATGTTAGGGCATATAGGTGAGCTTGTCATACGGGGTTTCCTTATGGAAACTCAAGCATTGTTGTTGCATCTTTTTTAGGACCGTGTTAGGTTCCGGCGGGTGGTGACCGAGGGAGATTGCACTTTGGGACTGGATCCTGTCGTCTACCTATTTAGGTTGTCGTGATTGCATGTTTTATGTATTTTGTATTCCAATGTAATCACTCTTTTGACAAACTTTTATGTAATATGGTGCACCTTATGTATTTGGGTATTTCTTTCAGTAATGTCCCCACTCTTGATGGTTTTATCCACGTGTTTCTCTTGATTTTAAAAGTTTAAATTTTCCGCTGTTCGGGGATGTTACACTTGCTCGTTCACTATTATTTTTCTTGTTTTGAACTTCTTAAATCATTTGTTCCTTACCTTTTTCTTCTTAAATCATTTGCACCAGCTTAGGTGCCAATAATGGTCAACTTCATCCCCAACTTTTGAGTGACAATAGTTGTGGTTTAACGTGCAAGTTAATTGTGCGGGACTTTCTTGATCACCTCTTTTAATGTTTCCTTATTTTTGGTATCATAATGTTGGCATCTCAGTTTTGTAAATACAGAAATTTACTTCACATTATATTAAGAGGGAGAATTTATACAAGTATTATATACAGTTTCATGCAGGTTGTAGAAGCATGGTTGGTCCAGAAGAGTGATGAGCAAGAGGTGATCAGATGATTCCTTCGCCTTCGCTTGAGTTGTGCCGTGTAATATGATTTTTGTGCATATATATGTTTGACGTGAGTTGCATATCAATTGCCAAGGTCACGTCACACCTAAATGATTCTAGAAGATTGAAAATAATTATGGTTATGAATAAAAGGTTATGTTACAAAATGAGGTAAATCAATATCTTCCTTTTTCTAGGACATGTATGTTTAAAGAGTTGGGAGATCTGTTTATTTGTTGTATGTTTGAGTTGGGGACAACAAGTTGAATTAAGGAAGTAGGCTGTAAATTTACTAAATTATTATTTATTGTCGGAAAACTACTTAGATCGTCCGTCCGAATTAACGATTTACCCTTCTATCTTTTCTACTTATATAACTCTTCATTTCACTCTCCTAACACCACTCTCTCTTCATATTATACTCATATTCACCTAAAATCATGTCTCGGAGGCCCGGAAAAGAGTCAACGGACGCCCCGTTATACTCGAATCTGGTAAAATATCTTGTTTAGTTTTTGTATATTTTAAAATTAAAAAAAATTTGGTCGGCCCTTTGCGGGAGATGGCCGACCCAACGGGCGGGTGCCCGCCGGAGCCGCCTCCCCCCCCCCCCCCCCCCTAGCTAGGGGCGCCCGCCGGAGTCGCCCCCTTTTGGGGGGGTGGGGGGGGGGGGGTCTGACAGACGCCCCTCCATTTTTTTAGATTTGTTTTTATTTAAATTGATTATAATTTGTGATAATTGTTAAATAAATTGATTATAAAGTTAATAATTAGTTAAATTGATTAATTATTATAATTAGTTTCATGATCTTTGTAAATCTATTCAAGAAATTGTATTTCTAAAATTTAATTAATAGTGATCGGGTTACCGTGGAGGAAAAGGAAAATCAATTCCCTTACGTTGTACATAGTTCAGCAAATGAGTCAGGTCCCCGTCATCCACGTAAACAGGGTATTTCTGCTTCAGTTTGGAGAGAGAGATATTTCATGTCGTCGTCAGACACTTGAGGATTCTTTCGACGACGAGGATGATTCAGATGAGGTGGGGAGTCACGACGAGAGTGACGATGGGGGTCGGTATGCCTTGTAGTCGCAGGAGGAGGCGAGACAGCAATATGGTCGAGGACGGGGGCGACATTGTAGTCCTTCGGCTGAGTGGGTCATTAGGATGGGTCGAGGTGGCCGGTTTGTGACCATTGATTCGAGTTCGTGCACTGGAGACGCCCGAGCTCAGAAGAAGAAGAGGGTTGAGGATGATTCTTCGATCGTGACGGGTATGATGTCCGGTGGTCCTCTAGATGACAGCGTCATTCCAAGTTTCGGAGGCCACATTGCTTGACGCATTTGGGAAGGCGAGGATCGGAAGGTTCTGAAGTGCCATAATCGGCATAGAGCCTGTACGACATTGCATGCTTGGCGTTCAGTAATGACTGATGATATGATAGTGACCATTAGTGCTAGTGGATTGGGTCACTTGTTGTACAAAATGTTCTCCTGCCTCGACATGCTGTTGATTTCGGCCTTCTTGGAGGGGTGGCTGCCTGACCCCAACACTTTCCACTTGCCTTTCAGAGAGATGACGATCATGTTGCATGACGTCTTCCAGATTTTGCACATTCCTGTTGAGGGTAGTATGGTCAGTGCTCAGGCACCGATGTCTGAGCTGAAGATGTATGTATCAGAGTTGCTCAGGGTCAGTCTCGATGGTCTTGGGTGGGATAGCTCATTGTGGAGTGGCGGTGGTGCTAGCATCGATGTTGTGGACGACTGTTGCAGACGGTGAGGACCACCACGGACTGAGGATACGCAGTTGACTGCCTACCTCTTCTTACTGCTAGGTTGCATCTTGTTTGTCGACAAGAGTGGTTGCAGAGTCAGACCACGCGCCCTATGGGAGGCGAGGGACCCAGATACCATTGGTCAGTACTCATGGGGGTCGGCGACGTTGACATATTTGTATCGTCAGTTGGGGATAGCGAGTCGTGCTGATTGTTCTGGCATTACAGGTTGTCTTACGCTGCTGCAAGCTTGGATATATGAGTATTTTCCTGCTTTCCGCCTGCACCAGGAGCGGAAGATCATTGAGGATGGTCATCCTTGTTCACATATGTGGGTTGTCCGGACCGAGGATAAGAGCGAGGGATGACTCATTTCCATTTGTAGACGGCTACATCAGATGACTGCATCGGAGGTATAATTTATATATCATACACGTTTATTTAAATTTCAAGTTTATTATTATTAAAGTATAAACGCTTAGGTGGAGTGGTTGCCGTATGGTCCTCATCCTGCTGCAGCTATGCCGAGGACTACATTTATGGGCGTTATTCGTTATCGGGATATGACAGAGCCTTATTTACCTGATTGCGTCTTGCGTTAGTTAGAGTACATTCAGGTGATTCCGGTTGACATACCGACCCCAGAGCATGCAGTACAATATGCGATTGCGACGACGTACGACGTCAGGTACAACGTTTCAAGCGCGGAATCGGTTTGGACATTTCCGAGAGTATGACAACTTCACCTGGACGATCTGAGACGTAGTCGCAACCCTTCCACTTGTGATGCAGATTATTTGTAGTAGTTCGGTAGATGCTCACATCCAGTTATCGTTCGCGGTACCATACCGAGACCGGAGAGACCACTGGATAGGACACGTGGCGATACGGTAAATTTATCTAATTCAATTTTTAATTGTAATGTATATTTTGTTTTTATTGTTAATGTACGCTATTTTTTATGTTGCATACAGTGGATGAGTAGAACGATACGGTATACGCAACCGTTCTTGCACCACAGGGACCGGATGCCAAACGAGGAGACGAGAGCTGCATGTACAAATTGTGATGACCTCATTGAGGAGTGGAACATTCAGTTGGGCATTTCGGACAAGGATTCGGATGATGAGTTGTAGTTGGCGGGCAAATTATTTATTTTATTATATGTTGAACTGTTACTACATTTGTTGGTATTTGCTTATATGTTGTACTCTTATTATTTATTTCTGACTAACATATTTTCTCCTTATTTGTTTATCTGTTGTACTTTTATTATTTATTTCTCACGAGCATATCGTAGACCTGTTTGGTATATGTAATGTAATTTAAATTTAAAATCTGATAAAAAATAACACGATATAAGTACAAATACACTATATATTATACATTACAAATTACAATCAAAATTTACTACGTAACTGGTCCCAGTACGCTCTTCTACTTTCGTACTCTGCTTCCCATCCAGCAACACTCTCATCTCACATTTGAAACCACAGGGTCGCTATAAGAGGTATTGGGAATCCTTCGGTTTATTCTAAGCGAATAAAATATCTCTAACTCCCTAAATAAGCAATGACCAACTCTTGGACTGACCTCGTCATGGTAGACAGACTCTCCCAAGGTAGCACAATAAGATACGGGTACTACAACGAACCATCCATTCCCACTGAGAAATACATAACTACACACTTGTAAAAATTTGCAATTGGGAACAAGTGGGACCAAACCTCCATATAATGATCCTTGTCACAATGTCCACCGCCCCAATCAATTTGTTGACGAGCATGTACCACATTGCCGTAATAGACGTTCTCATAAATAGGATGCACACCTTTCTCATTAGAAATCGCATGACGGGCGTACAAGAAATTGTCTTTACCACCATGAAGACATCGACAACACATCGAAATGCACAGTTTCTATCAGCACGTATGTCATTCCACCTCTCTAGAAATGGTAAAATGATTCCTGACAGTCTATTAACATATGGGAAGTTATCCACGTCAATCCGTCTGGACACTATAAGACGGAAAAATATCAATTCAATATATATATTAATAACAACAAACAACTAAGTAATAATAGTAACAACAAACATATCGTCATACCTGATCCTACGCCCGTGGTTATGGAAAATCGAGACGAATTGGAAGACCGACCACGACCCTTGCTCTCACTACTGGAAGACCGACCACTAACCCACTCAGCAACCTCAAAGGCACTCGGCTCCCGATGTGTCGAATTTCCCCTTGGTCGACCTCGTACCTTAGTATTTTGTGCGGGTTCTTGATAGTTCGACTACTCCGGGTGTAACTGTCTGTATAAAATACGAGAGGCACTACGAAATACTGCAGGGTCGCTCCCCAAAATCTCATCAATGAGCTTCCGAAAATGCTCGACGTCTTGTGCTGACTGATCCACAAACTCTGACATCTGAACTCCTTCTCCAAAGACAAGTGTTTTCCAGAATGTATGAATCTACTCTAAATAAATTCCATAACCTGACTCAATAAATTCGTGCATGGTACTGGCACAAGGAATCCCATGTGATGTCAGAAAAGCACACCAGCAACGATATTCAACTTGATTGCTTAAGTCCTGCATTATCTTCAACTCCTGAGTCAATAACGACAAGCAGTGATGCGAAACTCGACCATTTATATGCTGATACAAAGGACCTATATAGTTTGTCAAATTTCGACATCTCAAATCTTCAAGAAAGTTCCGAATATTCGTCAGCTGCATTTCAATAGCCGAGTTCACGCGGTCGAAAAGAGTGTCCAGAGCCGCAATCGATGTAGTAATCCACTCTTTTAGAGCGAATAAGCATTTTCCACCTTACAGTTTGTAGTGTTGCCAAAGTAAAGGACTTTATTCATCAAATTCAACACAAACTTTTTTTATGCACTAACCACGTGTCTTCTAGATAATCCGTGAGCACTGGCCAGGACTGGAAAAAATCTTCCAGATTACGTACTGCTCTATCATAATCCGTCTGCGAATCAAAGAGCATGACTCTCCTCCACTTTCCACGCCTAAAACTCTCTGCAAACTGCTTGTGCTTGCCAAATACGTGGTATGCATAGTTGTACACGTCTTTGTTGATATGTCAGGTGCAAAGTAAATGAGTAGACTCAGGAAAAACCTCTGCCACTGGTCGCATCAGACCCAACTCCCGATCCGTTATTATTGCAGTCGGGCTAACAATATCCAATAATAAATCTCCCAACTTCTCCAACACCCACCGGTAACTAGACTCGGTCTAATCCTTCAAAATCGCATATCTGACGAGGACATTCATGTTTGTTGGAGTAACCCCAACCATCTCAAATAAAGTCATTTTATACTTGTTCATCTTATACATCGAATCCATACAGATTACGAAAGGGTATGTGCGCAACAACTGAACTGACGTAGGATGTGCCAAAAATGCGTGAGTGAGGACATTAGTTTCTTCGTCCACCATAATCCAATGTAAGTACTTATATTGCACTTCCTGACTGAGAAACTGCTGAGTGAGATTCCTGTCTTCAGATTTCATCCTCCTCATGTACTCTCTGAAGTTATAAATGTGTCTCTGATTAGGATTATCCTCCAAGAATTTCTCCTTTAGTGCCAACAAGATGTTACGTGGTCTCGCTTGTGCCTCAGTCATATCACGAATAATTTTCTTTGTCCCAGAACTAAGACCGTTAATCTATCGGTGACCCTCTGGATTAACTGCAAGTTTGTGGTTGTGTTGTCCATGAGTACTATTAGAAACAACGACCCATCCATCACGATCTCGTCGCTCGACTACCTTTACCAAAAAACAACAACCTCAACCTTTTCTTTTCGTGTTCTTCCGTAGTGCAATATTCGTATCACGAGAATCGATTTCATTTCTGCTATCGCATCTCAGATAACAATCCGCCTGATTATCTGCTTTTGATTTGTAATATGATATTACCACAAAAATCCGGCTCCGATAGCAACTTGTTTCGCCTATTTACACGCTTCCTCGATTGTTGTAATACTTGTTTACTATCAAAAAACTCACTGTAATCTACTCCATCACCACCAAAATCTAGCAATGGAACATGAAATAATTTAAAAATAACACAAAATAAATAAACTAAAAATCAAAAAAATGGGGCGCCTGGCTAGGACGCCCCATCCATGGAGTAGGTGGCTAAGCCAGGCGTCTCATCCAAGGTTGGGGCGTCTGACTTAGCCGTCACCTCCATGGATGGGGCGTCTGGCTAAGCTGCCCCCGCTAAGGAGGAGGCGTCCCAGCCAGACACCTCATCATTGAGGGAGGCGGCTTAGACAGATGCCCGAGACGGGAAAAAATTCTGCCCCACTTACCTCACCATATCCAGGCACTTCGTCTAGGGTTGTGCACGGTCCGGTCCGGTCCAGGTTTTGGTCCGGAAGTTTTGGAAATTTCGGGTTCGGTCCGGTCTGGTTTTTTGTTTTTTATTTAAAAAAATAGGTTTTTGACCGGACCGATTCGGTCCGGTCCGGTCTTCGGTCCATGATAATCTGGTCCGGTCTTCGGTCCGGACCCCAGATAAAAATCCTGTCCAGACCGGATTCTTAGCCCTAGCTTCGTAGGTCATTTTCGTGGTGTTGGTACAGGGAATGCGAGGAAAACTGAGGCAAAAACTTTGTTTTAAGACACGGGATGAAATAAGTATTAAATGAATTGTGAATGACAAAATTATATTTGTTGGGGGCGATTTAGGTAATTTTCCGGCGACGAATAGTAATTCCCTAAATTTAAGTAGTAGGAATTTCATTTAGCCCTGCAAATTCATAAGCTTATTGAAACAATTAATTCATGACATTATATATATTTTAGACAAGTATTTTCTCAAAACATGATGTTGAAAACCAATTTAAAGGTACAGTTACTTGGAAACAATAGCTATACGTTATTTACATTTGGAGCTTGGGCACAAAAAAGGTTTTATCCGATCTATGAGTTGAAATTCTTTTTTAATACTCAAGTATTTCTTTATTTTCTTATATATTGTGGAAAATTTTGTCTAATTTTTATCATATCACTGTGTGCTGCTTAATAAATCTTATCACACTATTACTTATGCAATTTCTTTCATTATATCTAGAGAACTTCGTAGGATAATTTGTAAACAACACTGGCCACGCAAAGCGTGGGTCCATCTCTAGTATCAATATATGCCTCGATATTGAAAACTTGTCCAAGTATCGTTGAGAATTAATGGTGAAGAAATATATATATGTATGATATAAAGTGGATAATCCATGTACAAGGTAGATTTCTCTAATACGCGTGCATGCCACAAGAACATACTGGTCCAGCCTTATTTTTTCCCTCAACTTGTTCCATTACGATCATTATTTTTTGGCTCTTGTTAGAAGGCACCTAAAAAAACAAATTATTCTCTTACGCCCACTGTTATGGCTACTTATCTGCCCACAGTTGCTCATAAGATCTTATTCACTCCGTCAATGAATTTGTCCAACCCCACATAGAAACAATCAATTCCAAATTGCTTTCGAAGAGACGCTATCGAATGCTTACTATAGTATATTGAGCAAAATAAGAAAATATCCACAGGTCGCTTCCAATGAAAGCTGAAAAAGTGGCAAGCCAGTTTAAATTTGTGCGAGAAACTCTCAGATTCAATTGGGTGGGATTAATAAATTTGGATCACATCAACCAAGTTGGACTAGTTTAATTAGTAGAACTTCATAACCAAGTAATAACCAATGTGGATGTGACGTTAATATATCTTTTAGGTAAGATGAGTAATGTCGTAGCTGTTTGGTGATGGAAAACTACCACGAATCAGGAAACAGAGAAAAATAAGCGGAAAAAACTGTGTTCTTAACTCCACGTCCTTGAAGAAAATGACCCAGGATAAACAAAGAAATTACTGGTAGTGCAAGTTGGGATGTGAAAATGACTTGGTTTATTGCTCTTGGATACCTACAATGTTAGAAAGTTGACCTGCAGAACAACATCAAGAACCGTTGACCGAATGAGATTAGGTCGACCAGAACGCGTCCATCCGAGTTAGACTAGATATTTATTAGACTTCAAAAAATAGATGATTGAACCACATTCGGTCCACCAATACCCAGCCAACAAAGTCTTCTTGGGAGTTACTAGAATAGGAAGAACGGATGTCCGAGCCCTATTCGGACGTCCGGATCTGGTCGACCATCTGACCAATGGTTGACAAAATTTACGTGGACAGTAGCATACTAGGAATACACTGGAACGTGAAATATGGTTGACCATTCCTCAAAGGTCGACCAAAATGTAGACGCGAGCAATTTTTATTAAGGATACTTTAGGCATTCTCAAATCATTTAGGCTTGTCCTAAACTTCTCCTATAAATACCTAAATTGCTTAGAACTCTAATATTGTCGAAAACATGAGAGAAAAAAGAGAGCCACCAAGTTGAGAGGTAGGTTTAGCCACCAATACTTCTTAGCGTTTTAGAATTGGGAAAATCTTGTTGTTGGAGGATCAGCCAATGCCCAATCCAGTGTAGCAAGTTATCTCCAGTTCCATTGTCCTTGTACTCCAACCATTCTCATAGTAAAACTCGATCTGTCTCCGCCGTCGTGGTTTTTTCCATTTGGATTTCCACGTAAATCTGGTGTTGTGCTTGTTTATGTTTGCTTGATTGCTTGTGAGATTGCTAGATGCATGTCAGGTGTTCGATGGATTTCATAGCTTGTGTTCTATTGGTTTTATTCATCATTCGGCAGACGAACCACCACACTAATGATCCTAACATACAACAAAGCAGATGGCCTTCTTTTCTTAACTTTCTTCTTTTTTTCTTTTTTTCTACTTGCTTCATTAGATATTAAATGACAATAAAGAAATATTCATGAGCTAAATATTGAAAGAAAGAGTTGTTTCCTTGAATGGCATTGGGAACCTATTTATCTTTATAATATTGGGTTTTCATTTTTATTCTCATGTCATTACAAAATCTCATGTCTCTACAACTTGCTACTTGTGAACCGCGCTACCCACATTCGGCATTGGACTTCAAGACACCAGAAGAAGTGTGGTCAGGTAGCCCTCTTAACTATTCAATTAATTTTTTTGTTGTTGTTACCATGCTTATGCTCGTGTTGATCAAGGAAAACTAGATGCTAGATCGTTGAAGTGCATTTTTCTTGGTTATCAAATGGATGTGAAAAGTTATAGATTATGGTCTCCAAAATCTAATAAATTCATGATTGAAAAGGATGTGGTCTTTAATAAAGTTGCTATGCAGCCTTCAAGAAAAGAATATGCTATTGTCCATCACATTTCAAGTGTTGAGAGGAGTGCTCCAAAGCAGGTGGAGCAACAAGTTGAACAATCCGTTGATGTTAAATTTCCACCCGAATAATCTCAAGATGTGAATGTTGAGGTTCATAACATTGCAAGAGATAGTCTGAGAAGAAAAATCAAGAAGCCCAAAAGATACCTCAAGTCAACATTTGCATATGCATTGTTATAAGCTGAAGAGATTGATGATTCAGGGCAATCAAACCGATACAATGATGATATTTCGGTGCTAGATTCAGCTGCCTGGCTTGGAGCCATGAAAGAAGATGGAGTCAATTCATAAAAACCAAACATGGAAGCTTGTTAAGCCTCCAAATCAAAAAAGGATTGTTGGCTGCAAATTTCTCTTCAAGAAGAAAGAAAGTATCTTGGGAACTTTTGATGCGAGGTACAAGGCTTGTCTAGTTGCTAAGGGCTTTAGCCAAATAGAAGGTGTCGATTACAATGACATATTCTCTCCTGTTGCGAAACACACATCTATACGTGTGTTGCTAAGTTTGGTAGCAATACATTTCTATATGGAGAGATCGAGAAATGAATATACATGAAACAACCGGAGTGGTTTGTCGTAGACGGAAAAGAAGAGGATGTATATGTCTTATTCAAAAATTACTTTATAGGTTGAAGCAATCTCCTCGGCAGTGGTACAAAATGTCTGATTCATTTATGGTTGGTCATGGATTTTTGCACTCAAAGTATGATGTTTGTGTCTACTTCAAGCAACCTGTGGATGGTTCCTCTATTTTCTTGCTCGTATATGTGGATGACATGTTAATTGCAGCCAAGGACAAGTCTGAAATTGTGGAAGTGAAGAAGTTGTTATCTGATGAATTCAAGATAAAATATCTCATTGTTGTGAAGAAAATTCTTGGGATGATTCATATAGATTGAAAGTCCAAGCGGTTATTGCTATCTCAGAAGAAGTATGTAGAGAAAGTTTTGCATCATTTCGGTAGGGAGAATGCCAAGTCTGAGAACCTACTGTTGGCCAATCACTTCAAACTTTCTACTATCTATAAGTACGAATGTCACGAGTTACTTACTCTAGTACAGTGCGTGGCCTTATGTATCTATGATTTGCACACATCCGTATTTAGTACAAAGCCATGAGTCTTGATGTTATATGCAAGTCCAGTAAAGGAGCACTGACGAGCAGTGTGGTGGATCTTGAGGTATCTCAAAGGTTGAGTCAGATTGTTTTTGGAGTTTCGGAGGTCCGCAAATGTTCTTATGGGGTATGTTGATGTCGATTATGCGGGTGACCGAAACAAGAGAATATCAATGAGTCGTTATGTTTTCACTATTAGAAGTAGTGTGGTCAGTTGGAAGGCACGTCTTCAACAAATTGTGGCTTTATCTACTACGGAGGTAGGTACATGGCAATGACCGAGGGTATCAAAGAAGCTTTGTGGTTGAAAGGATTATGTGCAGAGCTATGCCCCGATCATAAGATAGTTAGCGTATTTTGCGACAACTAGAGTGTCATTCACTTAACTAAAGATCAATTACATTAATAGAGGACCAAGCATATTAATGTGCTATACAAAAAATGTATATAATTACAATTGAATATATACAAAAAATGCATATGATTATGGTTAACAAGATTCCACATCAATTTTCTGCTGCCATCAAAAATTGGCTCTTGAAGTTGGCGTCCCTAAGCAAATACATTATTATTTTGCCTCTGACTGAGTGTAGATATTTGTTGGTCATTGCAGCTGTGGGATGTATGTCTAATAATAAGCATTTTCTCTAGTGAAAGACATACACTCCACAATCCTCACTATTGGGTGCTTGGCCTTGGCACTTTTTCCATTCATAGGATAGTTTCCAGTCGATGTTAAAGTAGGTTCTCCAGAATTTTGTCATTATTACTGCACATTGTTCATGGACACACACTGTTGTTTGATCATTGTCTCTATCAACCCGAGGAAGGTTGATGAGGTGTGTTATTTGTTTAGTTATTCCATCCACAGTCAGCAGTGTCTAGTGGGATTTGTTTGTCAACGGTTGTGTAATGACTGTGTCGTTTGGGTACCAGTCCTCTAGTTTTTTTCGGCTAAGGCTGAAAATAACTCATAGCAGTTGGCCTCGGTAGCAGTGGTTGTCAGGTCATTAATCAGAATCACCTTCCTTTGGTAGCATCTCAACTTCTATTTTCGCTCCAACACAGCAAGCAACGCGTGTATAAATAAGTGCATTTAACTAGTCATTTCAGTGGATGAACCCAAAACTCGATACACAACAACAAAATATACTTATGTGTGTTGACAGATCATTGCCTTTAGTGATTAGATCTTTTAAGTTTACTAACCCCTCCTTGTCGTTTGACAACACGACTTTATCCAACTGTTTTCTCGGTGTTGTTAAATTTAGAAACACATTTTTTCCTCAATTGTCAACACGGCCATGACTTTCATGTCGATGTTTTTATTTGGTTGTGTGCATTGGTTGGCTAGGCAGTTTTTTCTTGGATAATTCACTTATTGTTTGTCTGGAATTTGATTTCGATCATATTTCAACCACTTCATCACAATTGACTCTTCTGTGATTTGTTCTCTTTCTCTTTTCTTCTCTATGAGGTTCTTCTTTTGAACCTCTTTTTTCTTGTTCAGACTTCTTAGTCTTCTTTCTTCCACTTCTTCTTCTTCTCCCTCTCTTTCTTTCTTTTCCTTCTTCTTCTTCTCTCTATCTATTCTTCCTTTTCTTTTTTTCTTTTTTTTTCTTTCTTCTTCATCTGTTTACTGTCTTCTCCACTTCTTCCTTTCTTTTTCGGCCTGGACTCTTCATCCTTCTCTTTCTCCTCCTCAACCTTCCCCACTTCTTCTCCACCAAAGAAGGATAGATTCATAGTTTTGTTCTATTAAATTTAATGTAATATGATTACTACCAGAGTTGTGGTTAAAAGGAAACATATGTCTTTAGAAGATATGACTGTTATTTGAGGACACTTTCTTATTTTAAATGAACAAAAATCCTTTAAAGGATGGACTTTGTTTTTAAAGGACACTACAAGCTTAAAGGACACTACGAGTATAAATGACATATGTGTCATTTAAAGGACTTGGTCGTGGGTTTAAAAGAGCATACAATTTCATTGGTGTAGATAAATTCTGTGGCTTTGAACTTGGATGTTGACCCACATTCAGAAGGTCTTCTTAAGTTCTCATCTCCAAGTTCTTTGTTTCTTTTCCCTACTGGAGAAGGTTGATTTGCTGGTGTGTATTGGATACACTCTGGAAATGCATCTTTTGCCTTCTCAATTGCTTTATCTTTCCATAACTATATTTCTTTTGCGTTCGCCATTGCCTTAGGTTTCTAGAACTGTGTTTCTTTTGCGTCCTCAGCCAATTTTTGATTGGGCTCTTTTTTTGGTCTACTCTACCTTTAGCCACCTTAATTTCATTTTCGTGAAGTCCACCTCGTTTTGTAGTGGATCTCTTGGGATTTCATGGGCTCCGACGGTTATTCTTTGGGGCTCTCTGTCTCGTGGAATGTTGTCCATTCTTTGCTCATTGGTCGTACAAGGGTCAACATGTTCGTTAACCTCACATGTTTGTACATATTCAGGTTGTTGATGCTCTTCTAAGTGTCTGACTTCCACTTGTCCACTTGCTATTTTTTGGATGGTGATGCACTGCCTTTCCAATGTTTTAAGCATCTTCCTTGACCCAAGCAAAGAACTCCATCTATTGTTTGTTGGAATGCAAGGTGGCTTTGCATTCTCAATTGTTAACTTCAGACACAGTCATACCTTCAAAAATATGTCAATATTTGGTGTCACGAAAACCCACTAAAAACATAAAATGTTTTGCAAATATTTCAAATCTAAATTTTTTACGTGAAGTATTTCTATGCATCCATGTACGTTCCCCTTCTTAGGGGTAAGGTTGCCTGACGATTTCATTTTCTTCAGTTCTATACAAGCCTTTTCTATTCCAGTATGCAGGAACTCAAAAGTTGTCTCTGCCCAGGCATACTTTCTCATATCTTTCAGTCTTTCAAAAAAAGACATGTACCATTCCTTCGTTATATTTGTGTCGTCGCAAAACATGAATGAAGTAAAAAGAAGACATATCAGTAGTTTGACGTATCCAATGTCACGTCCTCTTTCCCTGACCTCCCTCAGTTGTATCTTTAATTCCTTCGTATGCAGTCCCTGGCCAACTTACTCATGTCGACTGGCATTCCTTACTTTTCCAGTTCTAATATGATTGTCACATCGGTGGTGTTGAAATTCAGGAGTTAATTTATTCCCCATCTTGAACCCACATTCATCCACCTCAAAATTTTCAATCATGAAGTCAAGGATGTAATTGTCTATAATGATTCTTTGCATACTTAGGAATTTAGCAAACATTGTCTTCTGGAATATCGTTTGTTGGTTGTCAATAATCAGTGAAAGTTCCTTCTCGAATGATTCCCACGTACATTTTGATGGTTGAAAGTAATTGAAAGTTTACAAATATAAACATTTTCATTCATTAATGCAAAATGGCTTAAAAGGACAGACCATACCCTAACAAGGTGTCTGTGCACAAGAACAAGTGGATTTTGGGAGTCAAAAGGAAAACAAGATCCAACGGAATTTAAATTGTGTTTGATGAAATTCTGCCATTTGTGCTTGTACCTGGAATCGGATAAAATTCAAATTCTATTGTTTGTGGATATCACTGGAATTTACTATAAAATGTAAAAACAATGAAATTTTGTTATTGGTATTTACAAATAGTGAAGGAGATAAATGAACATGAAACCAAATACAAATGAATAATATAAGAACACAAACATAAATAATTAAGGATAATGTTTTAATCCAGTCAAATGTAACAAAAATTAAAAATACAATTCCATAATTTTTTTATCAGTTTGCTCCTTCAAGAAGAGTTCTCTTTCTGTCACCTGCAATGCTGATGAATGAGAGGAGTTAGACTGATTCTATGAAACTCAAATGACAAATGAAAATATAAAATTCAATTTCGAATCATCGATACAATTCAAATTCCCGCACCAACACAGATTCAACTTAAGGAAGTACCAAACACAGAACAATTAAATCTAAAGGAACATATTAAAGTATTAAGCCCATTTATATAAATACCTATATTGAGGGAATTTTAGGAAGGTAATATGTCAGGTGCTTATTCAGCCTTCTTCATAAGTAAAGTACTAATATGTTCATGTTATTTGTTCAAGAATATAGACATACCACAACCAAATATACTCTTTATAGATAAACAAAGGTTTATACCGACCGAAGGACGTCACTCCAGGTGGTCAGAGGGGATGAGGTAGGGTTGGAGAAGATGGGGATGGGAGGTCGAGCGGGTTGAAAAGAAGACATCGTCAGAGGGAAGGAGCCAAGGCTAGAGAGGGTCGCGGGAGGGAGGGGGGGAGGGGGGGGGGGCGAGAAGGGGGAACTTTACCCTAAACCCTAAATTCCAATTTTCCTTACCCTAAACCCCAAACTCCCTAACCATAAATTTTCAACTACCTTAAACCATTAACTCCAAATTTTCAATTTTCCAAGATATCCACAAACATAGGGAAAATACTGGGTCAAACCGTCAACATTTTCTTTTCTATCGGATTCCAACTATAGAAACAACCCTAAGAGGACCAAGCTCGGTTGTGAAAGGACACAACCTCCACTATTTAAAGGATAGACCCCAACGAACTTAACATGACCAAACCTTGGTGTAGTCGAAAATGACGACGGTGTTTTCACGACGACTAACTCACCTGCTTTCTACAGCGGTACTCAGGACTTCCATGTTTGATGCCATTTATTCAGTATTGGTTTTTTGTTGGATTCGGTGACTCAGCGAGGCGGAGGAAGATTTACAGTTTGTTTTTAAAACTAAGGAAGTTCTTTGAAAAGTTGCGGTTTAACCCGGTTTTGTTTAATGGAACGAATCATTCCCACCACTTTTTTGGGAAACTGCAACTATTTCCCACTTTATTAGATAATAAATTTTGGATTGCTTTGACGTGGTTGGTGAGTGGCTGGCTTGTCCACTCTATGAGAGAACGAATTTGCTTAAAATATCCAAAACAAATCTACAAAATTGGTTGACATGGTTGGTGAGTGGTGACACGCGGTATCCATGTATAGTCCTCTTGGAAACATCCATTTGTATCAACATTAAAGGTCTCTTTCGAGTTTTAAAGAACAAACTCGTGTGTTGTAAAGGACATAATATCTTTATAGTGTTAATTGTGTTTGTCCATTACATCTATATATATACAACATCCGTTTATTAAATGCATTACAAGTTACAACATTAATTGTGTAGATTTTTTCAATCCATATTCCTGAAGGACTTCCTTCGCTAAACTATCCATATTATTCTTTAACTTCTTGTTGCAAAAAATCTTTTCTTGTCTTAAATTAATCATTCCAACATATAACACAATATTTCCCAAGCATTTGTCTTATATTGACCAAATACGTTTTGGTTGTCTGAACTTGTGATTCTACTTACGAGGTTTCGGGTGACTGAAATGTATTTGGCTGACCGCATGCGATAGGTTTGTGATGCTTTCTGACGAAATGAAACAAAAAAATGAAACAACCCCCTCCATGGACGTTCGCTCAAAAAATTCCATAAGCCAATTCGAATTCACTGTCCACACATTTTGGAGGACCAAACCGGTTGCGGTCGATCGAGGCCGACTGGTGAAGCACCTACCGGAAATGAAGAAGATGACACCACCGATGATGACCAATCCCTGATCGACGAAGAAATGACTGACACTCAATCTTTGTCTCCAACTCTAACTGAACCCACGATTGACCCAAGATAGGATCTGAAACTGACTTCTTGTCCTCGGCGTTACACTCCCCTTGAGTAGCCATCCGGTTCGGTGGCTCAATGGAATCAACCCTCGTGGGCTTATCGACTCGAGAGGATTGTGGACAAGATTCACCATGAGATCCAAGAAGTTTGTGGGCTAGTGGATCGTAACTACGAAGGAATAGAAGAGCTCACCAATGATTTTCATGCTTTCCAGTTGACAACATCGAATTCGCTCAAAGAAATCAACACCCAAATTCGCGTGGTTGGAGATTCTCAACAATCGTTCATTGATTCTCAAAATGAGATCGTGCATTTTTTCCGCAATATGAACAAGTTGAACAACTAACACATTTCTTAATTCGGTGAACCAATATGTGTTTGGTCGTCTATTTTGCACATGAGTTTGAGAATGAAAAAGGAAAAGTGGGTATGGATTCTGATGGGCTTCGTCCATTCCATATCTAACAGTCACAGGATGTCCTGACACAATTGCTAGTGGAGGATGTTATTTGCTTAACTGTTTGGATAGGCCCACAAACAGGTAGAATCTGTTGGGTGGTTGAAGTTGCATTGAACGCAATTCGATCGACCGTATACCTAGCACCCTTATCGGTGCTCCATCCGGATTAATTGTTTTTAACCGGAGTTGCATACGATCTGCATAGTGAGACCCACGGTTCGTGTGATTATTTTAATATTTATTTAATAATGATGGGATCACTCGTATTTGAATTGAATAAAATAAAGAGAAATAATTGTATTGTTATAAAATGGAGAGATCTTAGAAAATAAAAGTAATAAAATCTAAAAAAATCACCATAATTATTACTCCCTCATGCTCTATGGTTAGACACTAATTAATGCAATATAAATATTGCATTTTTAAAATACTATATTTTTAGTGATAACAGGGTAGCAGTCTGTATCTTTACTATTTCCTGGGTAATTTCTCATTCCCAACTTGACAACCTTTTCCATTCCAGCAATAATTTACTACTGCATTAAATCATATTACTATTATCCTTTTGTACTTAATAAATTAATTATTTTACCAACATTTGTCAAACTATTATTATTTTTTAAAATAAAAATAAAAATAATTGCAATCAAATTTCAGTAATATTAATTATATATACACAAACGATATAAATGATGATATATTAATTAATTAATTAATTTGTAAAATTAAGAAAAGAGTTGGAGGAAAGAGAATTGTTGATTTGATAGCAGAATCTTTTTATAAATATCATGGTTGATAAGATGAAAAAGAAAGAAATTGTGGATTAATGTTGTAAAGTGGAAAAGTTGATGTGGTAGAGAGAGAAAATTGGGATGATCTTTTCTTTTTAAATCGTGGCTACGTAGAATCTGAAAGGTTTCATTTGCTTTCATTTCCGACCACAAATATTGAGAAAGGAAAAGGATCACAAAACGACAGCAAATCTCATGGATTTGGCGGGTTCTCAATTATAGCATATCATTTTTGGGTTTACTGTGATAGGACATAAAGCTTTATTAATTAGTCGTTACACGACCTAGAATATCATAAATTGTATTGTGTTTTATTCATAAATCTTACCCTAGAAGGGACATCTCACATTTGTGGGAATCCATATCCACTTTTCCAGTTTCCTTCAAAGGATTTTAGTGTCTTTTAAAGTATCTAAATGTCCTTCAAAAGAACTGTATTTCAGTGCACTCCTTGGAAATTTGGAAATTGAAATCCATGCATAATTTAAACCTTACAGGTAAGCGGTCGACCGAACCCATTTCGGTTCATCAAAATGTGCTACACGGACCACTGGACACATCTCGGCCACCGAAATCCCTCATTAAGAAACAAACTCGTTCTTTAAAGGCAGACATGAAGTTTAAAGGATAGACATCGGGTTTAAAGTTAAGCATCGTCTTTTAAAGGACATAGTTTTCCGTTTCAGGGCAAGTTGTTGTTTAAAGACCCTTTCGAGTTTCAAGGACAGACTCATGCTTTAAAGGACACATCATTCCTTTAATTGACATGCCCACCCTTTAAAAGTTTAATGAACAGATATCAGCTTAAATGATAGATTCGTGGTTTAAATCCTATGAAACAAAACGTCGTAAAAATATCCAAGAAATAGAAAGTCGCACCAAAGACAAATAAAGCTGACATATCACTTGAGGACATCTTATTAATAAAATGTGATTCAACGCGGCCTTTTAGTTATGGGGTCTACAAAATCCTCCCATCGCTGGTCATATTTCGGTGTTCCCTAACCTTCTTAGTCTCACACATCCAGTACCATTTCAGTTCCTTTCCATCACAAACAAATGGCCTTCCAACACTACAATGATCACTACTCCAACGATGATGAGGATTATATAATCAGAGGACCCTTGGTAGACATAATCCACTTGACGCTGGCGAGAAGCCGACATTCTATGAAGCTTAACCATATTATTTGGTGCACTTGTAGGCAACATATCATTGGAGCACTTACTTCCAATGCATTTGACGTTAGTTTGGTTTGCTAGAAAATCTTTTTGACGTTAGTTTTGTTTGGTAGAACTATTAAACCAATCTGCATTAATTAGATTGGTTTGCTGGAATAGTTTGCTTAAAACTCAAAACCTTCTTCCTACATACCAATCTACCAAGCCCCTTTTGGTGAAGGGGTCTTGGACATTTTTTTTGCACAAGTGACAATTTGTTTGTCATCGAACTGTTTGTTGTCCAAAACCATTTTCTTGCAAACCAATCACACTGAGCCCCTTATGATGGAGAAACACATTACACGGGCTCTTGGACATGGAATTCGGTATTGTTTTTTTTGTACAATAAAAATTTGTTGTCATCTTTCTATTTCGATCCAAAACGACATTCTTGCATCCCAATCTACCAAGAAGAAGACAATATTTCTGTTGTTCAAAACCATTTTGAAGAGTCAATCAAGACATGGGCTCCTGGACATGGAATTCAGTCTTGTTCTTTTGCACAAGTTGTTGTCATATCTTTGTTTCTGTTCTCGGGTGTATGTAACATGCCGATTTAAATTTTGAAATTGTACTTTTCGAATGTTATTTATCTTCTACTCTGAGATGCTTATTAACACAATTTTATGGATGAAGAGGATCAGAATAAATGAAATTAACAAGTCACACAAGAATATCCAGTGGAATTTCTATGATTCAAATAAAAATCGTCATTGAAAATCCAAACAAAAGCTCATCTTACGTCCGAATTTTCCTTGTGTTTGTGTCATCCATAGAAAAAGGAAATATTTTCCTTCAATTTCCCTTCTATCATCCATAATTACAAATTTTTTAACAAAAACACTAAATAATATTTTAAAAATTAATCTGTGAGTGTCAAACCATGACAATATGTACAAAATTATACCATAAAACTATATAACTAAGTAACCATGAGAATAGTTGTTGTTATATTAAATTTCTATAATAATTTTTGATCATTTCTAACTCTTTTTTTGAAATTTTGAAAATGAAAAAAATAGTTCAAATTTTAGTAGTAATTCATACACATAATTATATAAATAACAATATATAAATTGATTTAGTCATTGGTAAAATGTACGAAATGAGTTGGAGGAAAGAGAATCGTTGTTTTTCCAGCTAGCAAGATCTTTTTATAAAGATCGTGTTTGAGAAGATGAAAGAGAAAGAGATTGCAGGATACTCAATTACCTCTTAGTGTCAAGAAACTATAGCATATCCCTATTAGGTTTTGTTATAACAGAACACAACACAACCTTTCATTACGATTACATAGTCTCTAGTATGTTCCATTCAGAGTTCTTCTCATGCAATGAGGGGATGTACATGAAAAACGAAGTATCCTTTAAAACAATGGGCTTCTTATTTGAAGATTCTTTCCAGTTTAAAGGACACATTCCTTCAAATTTGAAGAATTGACTTGAGTTTCCCAAGACATCCCTTAGTGACTGAATGCATTTTCGTTGTCCAAACTGGTGATTCTATTTAGGGAATTTGGGCACCGAACGCAGTTCGGTCGACAACATACGTGAAAGGTTTCCGTTGTTTTTTGTTTCCTACCATAGATGTTGAGAATGAAAAAGGACAAAAAAACGATAGCAAATCTTATGAATTTGGCGGGTTCTCAATTAGTGTCAAACAACTATATCATAACCTTTTTGGGTTTCGTTATGACACGACACAACCTTTCATTAATTAGTTGTTACACGACGTACAATATCATAGGTTGTATTGTATTTAATTCATATATCTTACCCTAGAGTCTAGAAGGGACATTTTAGCTCGGTGATATAAGTGGGAATCCATATCCACTTTTCCAGTTTCCTTGAGAAAGGATTTCAATGTCCTTTAAACTATGTAAGTGTCATTTAAAAGAACGTGATTTGTGTACACTCATTGGAAATTTGGAATCCATTACCCTTGTACACTATTCCTTTTCTTTCTCAACGTCTGAGGTCGGAATCTGAATTCTAAGTGGTCCACCGAAACCATTTTGGTCCATCGAAACGTGCTTTAAATCCTATGAAAAGAAACGTTGCAAAAAAATCCAAGAAATAGAAAGTCACACCAAAAATGAATAAAACTGACTAATTGATCATTTTAATAACAGCAAGTGCACGGTGTCGGTGATGACATGGCAAATATGGGTCGAATCTCAAGGAGTTGTGAGTATTGGCAAATACGGGTCGAATCAAACCTTAGATCAAAGAAAATGTGAGATTACAACCTTCATCCATCTTCCTCTACTCGCAGCCAGATTGGGTAAAACCTAACCTACTCTAATGGTGGAAGTGGAGAAGTAGAAGAAACTTAGGAGAAACATTGCTATTTATAGAAGGAAGACCGGTATAGATGAATATGAAAGCAATCCAACGACTGTTATCACTTTCTCTATGGCCTTGTGCACCCAAATACACACGCTCGAGCCACAGGAGAAATTGGGGCGCATTTGGGCCAAAATGATTCGCCAGTGGTAGATATTTTGTGTCTGATCGCCCTTATGTTCTTCATCATCTTAAGTTCTCTATTTTGCACGCTAGGTGAACTCCCGATCCGCAAGTTTGAGCCCGTTTGGTCTTAATTTCCCAAATACACAATCATGATATTGAGGGATTTTTGCTCCCAAAAAGTTTTTCAGGTCCAAGATGGGTCCTTGAGCATGACAAACATGTCCAAGATGATTCAATAAGGTCATTTCTTCTTGCATTTAGGTCCTTTTCTCCTTCCTCCTATTTCTTACCTAAAACCTAATACACATCAAAAGAAACACTCAAGTAGCACAAAATTGGTGTGAAATAAATGATATATAACACAAATGCAACGTATGATATGCTAGTATTAAATACCCCCACACTTAGCTTTTGCTAGTCCCGAGGAAACGAAGAAAGGGAAAATATGAAAGAAAGGAAAAACATACAAAAAACAAGAAATTCTAACTCACATTCGTAGGAATCACAGTTGCACTTAGCACGTGTAAGAAGTTGTTAAACCCTCTTGTTTCCTGATTGACATCATATCATGCATATATTTGTGTCTTATATCCTTTAATTTTAACCTAAGCAATGCTACGTAATGAGTTTTATGTTTGAGTTTCAGGAATAAACAGGTTTGAGACTCAAAAAGGACTTAAAGCAAGGAAAAGGAATAAGTTGCAAGACTTATGCACTAAGATGCAAAAAAGAATGACCCAAATGTAAAACCAAAAGGACCAATGAGCAAATCAAGAAGCTCCACACCATCATGAGTAGTATTTTGGTAATTAGATCCGGGCCTAACCATCAATAACCAAATCGGGTTCATCAAACATTAAAAAATCAAGCCAGAACCGAGCCACCAAAATCTAGACCCCATCAGCCTAATCCAGACCACCAATTGGCGGTCCAAATTTCTCCAAACGGTTCATGGTTTACTCGGTTGTTTGATTATGTTAATTTATGTCCATTTATAATATGCGTTTAGTCCCATACCGGGGGATTGTCCCCGGTTACCTTTTTCTATGACTATAAATAGAACTCTTCCTCCTCCTTTGTATTTACTCATTGCTTGGTGGAATTCTCTCTACTTGGAGTAAGCCTTGGAGCAAAACTCAAGGTGTAGAAGAATGTTACTTGTAATGTGAGTCATGTAAATAAAATAATTCTTCATAGTTTGTTTTAATGTTGTCTTTGTTGTAATGCTTGCATGTTTGGCTTGATTTGTTTGTCTTAATGTTAGTAGAAGTAATTAGCATGTCTCATTTTCCTATCTTAATTACCTTAATTTCATTTTGTCTTCTTTTAATGAGTAGTGAGTAGTTCCATCCCCCTTTGGGGGGTGGAGTTGATGTTTATACATGTCATGTAGAATGGAATGAGTGCTATATGTTGTTTTATGTGAGAAATGTGAGTATACTTGTTTGAATTAAAGAGAATACTTAACTTCATGATTTCTGCCATAATCTTTAGGTACTTTCCATGCTTTTTTAGGTTCTTAATAACAAACTTATTCATGCTCATATTAATCACTTAGGTTAGTGATTTGGATGATAGGTCTTGCCATGAGGTACTTGTTATGCATAGCAACACTACCTATACTTGTGCTCTACTGAATGCATTCATGACCTCTTATTTCATGTGTACACACACTCCACCCCTTAGGGGTTTCCATTACTGATTTCCAGCTTGTTTTTCAAGTTACTTAGTTTAGTTTCATTCTTCTTACACTTTCATCTTGTTTGTTGCTTACTCGTGTAGTTTAGTTTAGTGTAATTACTTCTTCTTCCCCTCTTTTCCCACTTGCCTTCAAAAGAACCAGACTCGACACACCTCCTTGTGGATCGACCCATACTTGCCACCCCTTCATTGTGGTCGTGCACTGGCGGTTTGTAAACTTAAATATCAATGAAGTTTTTGGCACCGTTGATGGGGAGGTGCTTTGTCCAGACTCTGGTTTGGACAATTTGAGTGGATTTAATCTTTTGTATTTGATTTTTGGTTGTGGCAGGGTCTTGGCAACATCAAGGAGACGCAATAGGAGAAGTTTGGAGGTAAACAGAGAGAAACAGACTGCCAATCAGCGGTGGTGGATCGCCAACTGCTGGCCTGGTGAGCTCAGCTTGCTCTCTCCTTTCTTCTGGTTGTTACTGGTTCTAATGTAGAGGTTTGGGGCTCAATTTAGCATGTTGTTATTTATAGTTCGCCCCCAGATCAATAATCAATCCCATTTTAAGACAATTTGGACCCTACAACTCAAAGAAAAAGACTATATTATTTTCCATCTAGATCATGCATCATCTATAGACCTTGCACGCATCTTGTCTTTCCTTTGCTTTATTTTCTCGTTGTCGAGCGCTGGCATAAGGTACGCATTCCTACTCTCATTCATGCATTTTGTATGACCATGCATTAGTTAGTAGGAATTCCATTGGAACAAGAGTGAGGTGAGTGCTTGTTTGGTGAGTTGCTTGCTAGCCTAAGATTTCAAAACATCTTTAAGAGGTGATTGACATCATAACATGCATATATTTGTGTATTATATCCTTTATGTTTAGCCTAAGCAATGCTACATTATGAGTTTTATATTTATGTTTCAGAAATAAATTGGTTCGAGAAGAAGAGATTCAAAAAGGACTTAAAAGCAAGGAAAATGACCAAGTTGCAAGACTTATGGACTAAGATGCAAGAGAGAATGACCGGGATGTAAACCGAAAATGACTAATTAGCAAAATCAAGCACTCCACACCTTCATGAGTAGTATTTTTGCAATTGGATTCGGGTCGCAACTCACACAACCAATTAGGATACACTGTAGAAGATGAAACGAAGCTACAAACAAGTCAGACAAAATTGGGCCGGATCCAGGATATCCATATCGCCGCCAATTGGCGGTCTATTTAGCTCCAGATCCGACCCGTCTTCTATCGGATGTGTATTATAGTGTTTTATGCTATATTTGGTGTGTGTTTAGTCCCATACTGGGGGATTGTCCCGGGTTATATTTTTCTATGGCTATAAATAGAACTCTTTGTCCTCCTTTGTAATCGATGTCCTCTCTTGGTGGCCATCCTCTCTACTCAGAGTAAAGCCTTGAAGTAAAACTATGGTGGAGAGAGACTACTTGTAAGGTGAGTGAGCAATAAAAAATGTTTTGTTAGTTTTATATTGTCTCTTCTCAATTCTTGCATGCTTAGTTTAATTTCATTTTTCTTAATGAGTAGTGAGTAGTTCCATCCCCCTTTGGGGGTGGAGGTGACGTAGATTATGTGGTAGTGTGGAGTTATTTTATTTGTGCCATTTATGCTTAATGTAGATCCATTTTTTCAGTCGCGAAAAGTCTCTCTCTTCACATGGTCAGGAAGAGGAACCAGTCCATGACTTGACATCGGTGGAATGCTACCTCCAATTCTTGTAGCATGCTTAAACTTGTATTAGATGGGATAATTTCCACACTAGGTACTTATCTCATGGTAACCTTAGAGTTTATCTTGTTCCTTGTAATGGTTTTATGGGCATGACTTGTTATGTATGGATCCATGTTTGGAGCACATTTGCATCAATGATTAGGTTGTATGTAGGATTGATTGATGCTCTAATAGCCACACTAGGTACTTATTGCATGCTTGATAATCTAAAATCAACCTCAACTTTATGTGCGATATGCATGTTCATGGTTTGCCATGTAGTGTTGTGTATCCTACACTTAGATTCTACACTAGCTTCTACTTGTATGCCACACAAACTACATTTGTTCCTAACTAAAACAAAGACCCACTTACACACACATACCTACACACCTCCACTCCATGGGGTTTAGTTTAATTGTTACTTCATCCTTAGTTTAGTGTAGTTAGCATAATCAACAACTTTTTCTCCTCTTTTCCCACTTGCCTTCGAACAAACCAGAGTTGAAACACGTCCTCGTCAACACGACCCGTACTTCCCGTGTCTTCACCGATGCCATACACTTGCAGTAATAATATAAACGATCAATCAAGGGGCATCAGCTATAATCTTCAAAGATAAGGTGGGGGATTTCATCACCCCTCCCTTAGCCTCAAAAAGCACACTCAAGTAAAGACTTAATCTAAAAGCAAGTAGACATTGACCCTACAACTTGGGTGCATTAGGAGAGTGATCTGGTCACGACCGTCATGACCTGATCGGGGTCGCCTACTTTGTCGATAGTAGGAGAGACAAGATCTCCGGATCTTGGCTCACTTGTTGGGCTCTGTGGTCTTTGTCGTACGGAGGTGAGGAATCTTGAGGTCGTGTGACCTCGCAGTTAGGCGTCGTCTAGCTATAAGTACCTATAGTGACCGTAGGTTGCTTGAGCCGTGTTTGCTAGACTAGGCTTCTACCCTCACCTTTTACCCACTTCAGCTTTAGGTATTCTTCCCTTCACCTTTAAGTCATCTTCTTCTCACCTACTTCTACGTTCTAGTCTTCTCCCCTTTACACTCTCTGTTAACATTTTAGGGTCGAGTCGAGCACTTTTCGCGAGCTTCACCTCGTAGTGGTGAGAGTGGTCAACTCGAGAGTTTTTGGAGAGATGTATGGTTACATGGGCTACCATCCATATCATTGTTTGGACCAGGACAATTCTCCCTAGTATTCCAGACCAATGCAGCCTGGGGTAGCTCAGACAAACACCCCGTATGGTTGGGACAATCTTAATTGTATGGCTAAGCAATCTTCATAATGGGGTAGTATGAGAGAGGCCCCGACTGCTAGACCACATCTAGTTATGTCGAATCATATATTGGTCAACAAACTGAGACAATACAAGAAACTTTGGACTCTTTCATGCATGTGGTAGATGACATGAGTGCACCGGTAGCTCCAGTAGTTGTACCGTGCGACTATTGCGGGTTTAGTGGTCATGTTTTTGGGGAATGTCCTTACGTTCCCCCATAGCATGAGTATGAGCATACATTTTCCCAAAATGCTCAATTTGACCTTTACGCATCCGCGTACAACCCGAGAGGGTTGGATTCGTGGGGAGACAATTCTTTTTCAAATGCTTATACATCATTCCCACCCCAGTATCCTCCTCCCGAATACCTAAAATTCTACCAACACCCTACTCCCAATCATTGGACTCATTCTCAACCCATCAACACCCAACCCCAAAATTTCCCAAGCTCTGACTTGAGCCTCACAATTGACCACATACTTGATTCCTTGAAACAAACACTCATTACGTTCATCGAAACCACTCAACAGTACATACAAAATATGACCATGCAAGTGAGTCAAATAATGCAACAATTACGTGAACGTGAGGAGGGTAACTTTCCTTGTCAACATGAGGATTTATCTTCTGATATTTAACCACCACCACATCCACAAATTCAAAGAACAATATTTTGAAGTCAAACTCCTAGTCAGTCTGAGGGACTTGGGGTTTCAATTCACGATCACTTGGTGGAGGATTCAAGTCCAATTGAGAATAACATGGACCAGCTTCATTATGAGTCGGCACAGGATTGTGGCTTAACTTTTTGTCTTGTGGCCCTTGAGCCACATGATCTTATTGTTGTGCCTCTTAAGGACTCTCCTATGGTTGAGCAAGAGCTCCCTAATAACCTTAATTTCATACGACTTGATGAGAGTTTGTCTCTCACTATTGTTATTGATCATCTTGGAAATAATAAGACATCAAACAACTACATTGGCAATGAGGGTATTGGGAGTTCCTTAGAGGATACCTTGGGTAAGAGACCCTCTTTGTGTTCTCCTGGTGAGTCGAACATTCATAACGAGGTTCTTGACCTCGTTCTGAGCCACTAGCCTGTTGGTTGGAGAGTTTGGATTGACGATCATAACTTTAGTATGGCAACGGGAGAAACTCTTCTTCCGTTGCACAATTTTTCCCAAACTCTTAGAGGTTCGAGCTCTCTCAGTTTGATCCTTTGAATGAGATGTCTTTGTGTCTAATTAATGAACCTCTCGTTACATCTTGTGCTCTATGTGAGGGGGCACACTTGAGTATTTTGGCCCCGCGTTGTGTCATGTTCCCATTCCAAGTGCATTGACCCACTTTTGAGGTTCTCATTTGATATCATTTGACAGATGAAGATGGGAACTTATATTTGTACATAGTTATATTTCAAAAAACAAAGAAATGAAAGGAATAAAAACTCCAAAAGTGAGCACAACTTGTTGTGTGCTCCAACCCCTATATATTTGGGGGCCATTTCTTTCACGTATTTGTCTTCCTTTTTCAGTATTTCACAAGTTTTGAGGGAAATTCTGGTTTGTGTCCATCAACATAACCATGAACTTCCCTTTGTGCATCACGTTGGTGAGATCTTTTCATTTTCATGCATAAAGTATGTGTACATGGGTGTTTTACGTATGTACATAGTCGAGCCTTTCTCCTTTTGTTTTGTTTCTTTTGTTTGTATTGTTAGGGTCATGTTAGTGTGTTGCATTTAATATCGATATATCTGCTTGCATGATCCTTGGGTGACTTGTCTTATCTTGCTTGCCTAGTGCTTTAAATTTTCACATTTCTTTCAAAATATTCATGTGTTTGTGAAAGAAAATGTTTTGTGGGTTTTGCGTGTGTTTAGCATGTGCAGAACCGTTGAAAGGCAAAGTAAAAGGAAGCTCTCAAATTTGTCTTCAACTTGATGCATCAGGATATCTAGTATACTGGCTTTAGGCCTTATCTAGTCGTTAGGATGCACTCTGGTTTTTTCTCGAAGGGAGAGTAATAATAGGATTTCAGTACTCAAATAAACAAAGAAGTCCACCCTGAACCTAGTGAGTCAAATAATTCGTGTATGTTAGTATAAGGAAGCTTGTCGTAGTCAAGGAACTTTAACTTGCTTTTGTGAAACCGTAAGTGTAGAGGTTATGGTTCATGTGTAGATAAGAAATAAGTGAGTATGTGTTCTCTTTTCTCGCACGGCTGCTATCATTTGGGAAATTAGGTCCGAGGGAACATAATACTTGGTGCTTTTAAGTCATCTGACTTGGGATGCACCGACCGAACTCCCATTACACGGGTAGTAGGGATCGCCCTATGTGGAGATGTGGGGAAACGTGTACGTGGTAGTGTAAGTCCTCATAGGCAATGATACACAAAACAAAAGGAAAAAAAGGAGGAAACAGTAATTCAAATAACAACATTAATCGATTTTACACTTTGTATCACTTGAGGATGTTAAGGTTGCCCATGTCTTTCACTTACGTCCTTAATTAACTTGCACAAACGGTTCCCGAGGCTAGGTGTGTGGACTGAATACATATAGATATTCGGCCCGTAGAATTACCATGTCTAATGATCGACAAAAATAGGTCCAACAAATCGTGTTGCTGGATTGAATAATGCATCAATGTTCGGAATTTGTGGGTATATCCGCTGACAACCCTCAAGAGACACCACTCCTCCTCCTTGGTGACAAGGAGGTTTAATGGCTTGTTGCACATGCTAAGTTCAACCATCATTCCTACGAAAGTGAGTTAGGATTTCCATGTTTTACGAATGATTTTTCCTTTCTTTCACTTTTCTCTTTCTTTGTTTTGCTCGGGACTAGCAAAAGTTATGTGTGGGGTTATTCGATTGACATCATATCATACATAAATTTGTGTCTTATATACTTTATCTCTAGCCTAAGCAATGCTACGTAACGAGTTTTATGTTTGAGTTTCAGGAATAAACATGTTTGAGAAGAAGACTCAAAAAGGACTTAAAGCAAGGAAATGACTAAGTTACAAGACTTATGGACTAAAATGCAAAAGAAAAAGACCCGTATTTAAAACCAAAAGGACCAATGAGCAAATCAAGAAGCTCCACACCATCTTGAGGAGTATTTTGGTAACTAGATCTGGGCCTAACCATTGATTGACATCATATCATGCAACATTTGTGTCTTATATTTGTTATCTTTCACCTAAACAATGCTACAGAACGGGTTTTAGGGTTAAGTTTCAGGAATAAGAAGGTTTGAGGGGAAGAGGCACAAAAAGGACCTAAAAGCAAGAAAAATGACTGAGTTGTAAGACTTATGGACTGAGATGCAAGAGAGAAGGACCCGGATGTAAACCAAAAGGACTAACGAGCAAATCAAGAAACTCCATACCATCATGAGGAGTATTTTGGCAATTTGATTCGGGCGTAAACTCCAACAACAAACTAGGGTGCATCACACACAAAGAAATCAAGCCAGACATGCCTACTCCAAATCCAGACCCGATCCAGAGTCCATAAACCGGCAATTGGCGGTCGGGTTGTCTCCGGATCTGACAAAATTTTGGCGGGTCATGTATTAGAGTGTTTTATGTCTATTTTTAGTAGTGCATTAGTCCCATCAGAGGGATTGTCCCGGGTTACCTTTTTCTATGACTATAAATAGAACTCTTCCTCCTCCTTTGTAATACATGTCTTCTCTTGGTGGCCATCCTCTCTACTGGGAGTAAAGACTTGGAACAAAACTCTAGTGGAGAGAGGCTACTTGTAGTGTGAGTGAGTAACAAAGATGTTTTGTTAGTTTCTTCATATTGTCTCTTTTCAATTCATGCATGCTTAGTTAACTTTGTTTGTTTTAATCGTCTTAGAATTAATTAGCATGTTTTCTTTCCTTAATATGCATGTTAGTCTAATAATGTGTGAGTAGTTCCATCCCTCTTCGGGGGATGGAGATGATGTTCATACATGCATTAAGGAATGGAAATGAATGCTTTATTTTGAAATGTGTTGATAAATGTGAATGTATACTTGCTTGTTTAGAGTAGAACACTTCACTTGATGGGTTTTGCCACAACTCTTAGACACCTCCCATACTTCTTTAGGTCTGAAATAACCAACTTGTCTATGTGAACATTAATCAAATAGGTTAGTGATTCTATGGATAGGTTTTGCCATAACCATTAGACAGTTCATATACATGAAAAAATATCTACATTTGTGTTTATTGAATGCATTCTTCACCATCTTATTGCATGTGGGCACTCACTCCACCCCTTAGGGGTCTCTCTTCCTGATTTGCAGCTTTGCATTAAGTTCTCTTAGTTTAGTTTGAATCACTCGTTAGTTGCTTTCTTTCGCATTTCTTCTTACTAGTTAGTTGTGGTTTAAACTTTAATCTCAAACATGTTTTTGGCACCGTTGCCGGGGAGGTGCTCAGTCCAGATTCTGGTTTGGCCAATTAGAGTGGATTTAATTTTTTTTGTAGTTTTCTTTGTTTCAGGATACTCTAAGCCTCAAGGGAAAACACCAGGAGAAATTTAGAGGAGAAAAGAGCTACTTGGACCGCAAACTGGCGGTCTTGTGAGCTCCAATTTCTTCCTCTTTTTCTTTGACTTGTTTTAACATCTAATATAGAGGTCTGGGGCTCAATTTGGCATTTTTTGACTTGTAGTTTGTCCCTAGATCAATAATCAATCCTCTGTTAATCAACCTGGCCACTAAAACCCAAAGCAAAAGATTTGGCATTCTTGCTTGTTTAGGTCATACATCATGTACTCGACTTAGGCACGTAGATTGTCTTTTATTTTAGCTTTACTTTCAGTTGTTGAGCGCTGACGTGAGGTACGAATTTCTTATTCTCATTCATGCAATGTGTATGATCATGCATTAGTTAGTAAGAATTGCATTGTAACAAATTTGAGTTAAGTGTTTGTTTGGAGAGTTGCTTTCTAGATTAAGACTCCAAACCACTAATAAGGAGGGGTTATCCCACATAAGATAAGGTGGGGGATTTCATCACCCTTTCCTTGGCCCCAAAAATCACACTAATAAAGAGCCTAACTTTAAAATCAAGTAGACATTGTCCCCTAAGGTTCACGGGCGCATTAGGAGAGTGATCCGGTCATGACCATCATGGCCTGATCGGCGTCGCCCACTCTATTGATAGTAGGAGATACGAGTTCTCCGGATCTTGACTCACTTGCTGGGCTTTGTGGTCTTCTGCGTAGGGAGGTGAGGCGTGTTGAGGCCGCGTGACCTCCCAGTTAGGCGTCGTCTAGCTGTAAGGACCTATACCTACCTTAGGTTGTTTGAGCCTTGCTTGCTTGTGTGCTTCTATCAGTACCTAGCATCCGTAGCATACGGACTTCTTCATTTCTCCCCTGAGTACTTCCCTCTCATTTGTGTCTTCCTGTCTTCTCCTCTACGCACACTCCCCTTTAGTTGCTTAAAAAATTCTTTATTTTTCGTCTGAGTCGTGTGGGTGTGCATCTTTGTGCATGTCAGTGTGGTCACGAGTCATTGTGGGTCATTTGACGAGATACGACATCGATTTGTCTTCGATTATCGACTTTACGAACACATCCTCGTCCCGTGTCCTACACAATCCAGGGACCATGGCGAGTCGTAGACCACACGAGGATGACTCAGGTTTTGGACCTCCACCACCTCTGGTCCAGAAGGTGGGCGTCCACAACCTCATCAATTGGTGCCCCAGGTTCCCATTCCCCTTCGCGATCGATGCTACCCGAGTCGTACTGCTCTACCTTCTTGCATCGTATTGCCAGAGGCGAATGGGAACCACTTTGAGGTTAAGCCTTAGTTTATATCCACGCTCCCTCACTTCACTGGGAAAGGTGACCCCTATATCTTTCTCAAGGAATTTGAGGAGGTCTGTGCTATGTTCAAGCTGCAACAACTTTGCACAGACTTCATCCATCTTAGGTTTGTCCCATTTGCACTAAAGGATGATGCCAAGAAGTGGTTGTACAGCAACCATGCAAATTCCTTTAGGACTTCGGATGAATTTCAATCTGTATTCCTCAAGCAGTACTTCCCAAATCATCAGACTTAAAAATAGAGGAACGAAATCAATTCGTTTTCTCAACTTGAGACTGAATCATTTCATGCATACTTAGAGAGGTTCAAGGAGCTACTATCCTCATGCCCTCACCATGGAATCGAGTTTTGGCACCTTTGTCAGATTGTCTACGAGGGTCTTCACATCCCATCCCGAACACTATTTCAACCCATGCGTTAAGGAGAGTTCTTAGGAAAGGATGAAAGGGAGGCATGGGCTTTCCTAGAAGACGTCGCTAAGAAAAACCATGCAGTGGGAGAGTATGAGGGAACCACCACCATCATCTAGCATAGGAGCAAGGATCGTAAACGCAAACTCGACTATATTTAGTGCCGTATTTGCTGTCGATACCACTACGGCCACCGAGGCACGCATGACGGCCTTAATGCGCCGTATGAATTTGATTGTGATCCAAAACCAACAAGGTGTGTCTCATGTGTCTAGATATGTTCTGGTTCCTTGTTATTTGTGTGGTAGGATATGTCACGTAGGAGGCGAGTGTGCATCCATTCCTCCTGAGATGGAACATGTCAATGTCATCTATGACAGATCCAGAAATGACTCATACTCGTCATCATATAATTCCAGATGGAGGAACCACCCTAACTTTTCATGGAACCAAAACAATATCCAGGGTGGTCCTTCAAACTTCTCTAGACTACCTAACATACCACACCAACCTCCCATTCATTCATAATATTTTCAGCCACCCCAAGCCCACATCACCAACCTACCGGGTTTCCCAAAATCTAACAACATGGAACCCATTTTAATTTGCTTGAGAACTTGACTCGTGGACATGAGAGCTTAGTAAAAAACTTTATGTCATCCACAAGTCAAGTTCTCACTTTGAATCAGCAGACCATCAAATCTCTCAAGCTTCAGATGGGCCAACACTCTCAGTCTATGCATGAGACAGAGAGATGGACTCTACCTAGCCAACTTGTGGCTAACCCCCGTGCTTAGCATTACTCGAGCATGCAAAATGCAAGTTCGAGACCGCAGGGGGCAAGTGAACTGTGTGGAAGAACCTGTGGACCATGTCAATGTTGGATTTCGTGCCCTATAGTATGTATATATTTTCGAAATTTTATAAACATATAGGATCGAAACATTCATATTTTCTTCGATTTTCATATAGACATGCATTTGTTTGTCCTAATTATTTAACATGCATTAGAACAAACAAATAATTGCAAAGAGGATCATACCTAGAGGTTCTCTAAAACCTCTTGAAGATCCGGAGTCGCGTTGCCGGTCGAATCGCCCGGTGGATTGCCTCCGAGTATTCACCAAACTCTAAACGAGATTGGAGAGAGAAAAGCTAGCCTCTCAATCTCCAATAGGGTTTAGAATCCAATTACTAACCCCTCTTTAGTTCCCTTGAGAAGAAGATCTCTGAAAACTAAAACTAATCTTAAGAATTAAGGAAATTTCGTGGAGAACTATGGAGAGAGATTTTTGCATGAGAAAATAATGAATTAATTAATGAGGTAATGAGATAAACTTGTATTTATAAGTTCTCTCCAAATTACCTATTCATGCAAACTTCCATCTAACCATCCATTATTTGCTAACAAATAATCTTAGCCACGAATTAAATCAATTATGGACCAATTCCATGTATGATCTATTTAATTCTTAAATTAATTCTGCAGATGCCCGTCTGGACCGGTCGACCGTTTGAAGGTTCGGTCGACCGCTCGAACCAAGTTTCGGTCGACCGTTCGACATTCGGTTGACCGTTCGCAATAATAAAATATTTCATCGCAATGTTCGGTCGACCGTTCCGAATAGACGAAATTTCCCTGTTATCGGTCGAGACGTGTTCGGTCGAGACGTGCACCGATCGGTCGACCGTTTACTGTTAACCGGTCGACCGTTTGTGCACAGTATTGCAGACTTGTCAAATTTCGGTTTAACCCGTACAAAATTTGACATTTCGGCATTAGTAGTAAATTCACAAGTTATGTAACATATTATCCTATGTAATGATAAATCATTACACCCCATAATATTTACATCACATATGAATTTAATTTAGATTCTAATTCTGTTATTAATCACAACATAATTTTTATTTTGCTTGTTCACCCCATGTGTCATATTTTCTACATGAAACCCGACACATCTTATGAACTCAAAATCCTCATTTCTCATTTCCCAGTTTTGTGGTGTGACCTATGGGAGGATCTAAACTAAGTTGGCAGTGATATTAAGAGCTTAATATCACAAGCTATAAGCGGTATCTAGCTACACATTATAGCTCCCAATTAGTTAGATGACTTAATTCCACTCGAATCAAAACCCGATCCATTTGGTGATGGAGTGCACCACTTGTGTCCGTCCCTTGCCTCATGATATTAAGAATACACACAAAGTAGTATTGTGTCATCTTTGTATTAGTATTCATTTCTTGATCTCTTTAAGCTAGTTATAAATATGTGACTTAACTCAAATCACATTGTGCACATTATAACTTTGCTTTATCAAGGGGCCCACTAATATCATCACTCAATTAAGAGTGACAATGATAATCTTTTGACTAACTATCTTCTCCAACAAAAGTCATACTTAACCAACTAATGTCTTTGCACTACACTAATTGATAGCTTAAGACACTAGTCTAATTAAGCACTCCTTAAGCGATCGGATATAAGTCTCATATCAAAGGACCAAGGACACAGTAAAATATTAATGACACAGAAACACATTTCTATAATATTTTACTTGTTAGGTCAATTCAGTATACAAAAGTACTATTTTCCTCTTTTGTGTATCCGTGTTGTCACTCACTTGTAGAGCTACAATGATCTATGACCAACACGACAATCTTAACTCGGTAATTAATGTCCCATGTTAATTACCATGATTGCGAATATCTTTTGTTTTATGTAAACCAATATCTTTTATAGCTCTACGGTTAAGGACCAAGAGCCTCTTCCTTAACACTTCTAAAAGATGAATAACATAAACAAGGAACAAAATGATTTCTCATTCAATTCATAACAATTGACATTTAAAAGTAAAACTTTTAGAACACATTCCCTTCAGTCAATGCCATTGTGATCCTGAGAAATGAGAAGTAGGTCAACAACCACGTTTCATTGCCACTAAATCTATCTATACAACCCCTTTGTGGGAAGGATGGTGAGAAAGAGGCCGATGGTGAGGGTAATACACTAACACCTCTTTCTCAGGCACCACAGAAAACCTACCTGCCAAAAGCTCCATATCTTAGTAGGTTGACTAAGAAACAGAGTGACAACGTTGACAAAATGTAGGAGATATTCAAGAAAGTGAATGTCAACATTCCCTTGTTAGACATGATTCAACAAATACCTCCCTATGCAAAATTCCTAGAGGATCTCTGTAGGACTAAGAGGAAAACCAACGTCCCTAGCAAAGCCTTTTTGGTGGCTAAAGTGAGCTCGATCATTTCAAACCCAACGTAAGTAAAATTGAAGGGCCCAGGTAGTCGAACAATTTCATGTGTCACTGGGGACTCTCGCATTAATAATGTCTTGCTAGATCTAGGCTCAGTGGTAAACCTCTTACCAGCTTCTGTGTATCAATGATTAAGCCTAGGTGAGCTCAAGCCTACGAAAACAACTTTACAGTTGGCTAATCATTCGATCAAAGTCCTAATGGGGGTCATCGAAGATGTCCTAATCAAGGTTGGCGGTTTCATATTTCTTGTTGACTTCTTCGTCCTTGAAACCAAACCAGTCAAGACTACCGACACTCATATTCCATTGATTTTTGGTAGACCATTTCTGGCGACGTCAAATGCCTTAATCAATTGTCGAACTAGACTCATGAAATTGTCATTCAGGAACTTGATCGCAACATTCCATGTGTTCAATATGTCTACGAAGCCGGCGTCTTTTGAGGATCCCATGGAAATCAATCTTATCTGGGACATTGAAGAAGAAATAGAACAAGAGGACCCCCTGATTCATGAGAATTTAAATGCTTACATCATGGATGATTCCGATCATGAAGAGGACGGGGGAGAGTTTAGTGATGATGTGCATGTTGTTCAGTACATGCGAGCTCCTCCTATATTATATCTCGAGCTAGATATCACGCCTCGTCTCGAGGATACACCCACAATTGAGCTTAAGGAACTCCCAAAGGAACTGAAACACATTTTTCTTGGTCCCGAAAGGTCATTTCCGGTGATTATTTCATCGACGTTGACTGACGATCTAGAAGAACGTCTGATTCAAGTCCTAAAGGAGCACAAATCAGGCATTGGGTGGTCCTTGACGGACATTAATCGGTCCACACACCTAGCCTAATGAATTATTCGTGAAAGTTAGTTAAGGACTTAAGTGAAAGACATGGGCAACCTTAAGTTCTGAATGTGAAACAATGTGTAAAGTCCATTAAGGTTCTTATTTGACCATTTTTTTCTTTTTTTCCTTTTCTCTTTCTTTGGAGCATTTTATTGGTTGGTGTTTGATTCTCCCAGGGTTAGGTTTCGTGCATCATTGCCTATGAGGACTTACACTATCACGTACACCTTCACCCAAATCTCCACATAGGGCGATCCCTACCACCTGTATAACGGGGGTTCGGTCGGTGCATCCCAAGTCAGATGACTCAAAAGCATCAGGCACAAAGTCCCCTCACACCTACTTTCCCAAGTGATAGGAGTCATGCGAGAAGAGAGAACACCACTTATTTATTTATCTACATGGGAACCAAAACCCCTACACTTAAGTTTCACAAAAAGATATTAAGGGCCATTGACTACGACAAACTTCCTTATACTAACAGACACGAATTATTTAACTCACTAGGTTCAGGGTGGACTTCCTTAAATGTTTGAGTGCTGAAACCCTATGATTACACGCCCCCCGAGGGAAAACCGAGTTGCATCCTAACAACTCGATAAGACCTAAAGCCAGTAAACTAGATATCCTAATGCATCAAGTTCAAGGCACTTTTGGGAGCTTTCTTTTTACTTTGCCTCTCAACGGTTTTGCACATGCTAAACACACGTAAAACCTACAAAAACATTTTTTTTCGCAAACACATGAAGATTTTGAAAGAAATGTGAAAATTTTAAAGCACTAGGAAAGCAAAAGAAGACAAGTCACCCAAGGATCATGGCAAACAGATATATCAATATTAAATGCAGCACACTAACATGACCCTATCAATACACACAAAAGAAAACAAAATCAAAGGAAAAAGACTCCACTATGTACACACGTAAAACACCCCCACACCTACTTCATGCATTGTTCTCAATGAATGTGACCAAGATACTACATGGATTTATGCATGAAAAATGAAAGATCTCACCAACATAAAGTGCAAAAGGAAGTTCAGGGTTATGTTGATGGACACAAACCCGAATTCCCTCAAAACCTGTAAGATACTGAGGAAGGGAGACAAATACGTGAAGAAATGTGGCCCAAGTACACAAGGGTTGGGGCCCACAACAATCAATGCTCGCTCATGGAGTCTTTTATTACACTTTTTTACAAGGTATATACATCAACAAAGATATTCTCATAATCATTTGGTCAAAGAACATCAAATGAGAACAATGAGTTATAAGGACCAGAGACTTGCCGAGATGGGAAACTTCACTGGTACTCTGAGGTGTCATGAGGGGTGAAAGGTCAAAGCTGAAAGGCTCGAACCCCTCATGATATTGGTTGGGTGTGGGCAACATGAATGAGTGAAGATGTGTTGCCTCACTAGGGTTTAGTTTCTCATCGAACAAAACCCTCCAACCAATAGGTGGGTGCATCGGAATGAGTTCCTCAAGCTCATTCGATGGATGCAGCAGACCTGCATCACTAAGAATGGGGCTTCTCCCCAAGTCATCCAACAAGGACCGCCCACCATCATTTATATCATCAAGCGTAAGCTCGGTCGTAGGTGGGTCCTTGTTGGAGTCAAGATGAAGCTTAAATGGCTCAATGGCCAAGGGACGTGAGATAGAGACACCTTCTGGTATAGGCATATGATGAGGTGTCTCACTCTCACTAATAATCTCAAGTGAATCATGCAACAAACACTCCTTTTGGACATTCATGTTTGATTCCTGCTCACTCTGTTGCATTGCAAAGACAGACAATGAGTTTTCGCTGGGTCCACAAACATTCTCAATGGGTTGCATTGGTATTAGGGGTGTTCGTTGATTTTGTGGTGCTTTCTCTAATTGGCGGATGAGATTGAGATTTAAAGGTTGGTCCATGGGCTCTTGTTGCCTACCAGAGTTGAACACATGAAACTCGGCACTCATGTTACCGAATGAGAGCTTCATGAGACAATTTCTACAATTAATTAAGGCGTTGGAAGTTGCCATTACTCATGCTAGTGTCCCCCTATCGTACACTGAATATATAGTAGGACACCCAGGGTCCTTATATTTTGTGTAGGCGGGATTGGACAAAAGTGAGCTTACATTTGCAGCCAAGATTGCTTTCTTAGGAACATTGATCTTCCTCTTGGTTGTGCAGAGATCCTTCAACACTTTGGCATATTGAGGTATTTGTTGGATGACATCCAACAAGGGGATGTTAACCTTCACTTGCTTGAACACCTCTAATATCTTATCCATTGTGTCACTCTGCTTTTTGGTTAACCTACTTGGATAGGGAGCTTTTCGCAGGTAGGTTTTCTGCGATGCCTGAGAAGGAGGCGTTGGTGTATTACCCTCACCCTCAGCCTCTTCTTCACCACCATTCCCACTGAGGGGTTGCATAGATGGTGGTGGTGGCAAGGAAATGTGATTGTCAACCTGCTTTCCATTCCTTAAGGATACAATGGAATTGACATGGTGAACAGGTTCCTCCACATGGTTCACTTGCCTCCCCCAAGGTACCACATTCTCATTTTGCATGTGTTGTTGCTGGTACGTGTGGGGGTTAGCCTCAGGTTGGCTAAGCAAAGACCCTCTCTCTCTTTCATGTACAGACTGAGCCAATTGGCCCATCTGAAGCTCTAGAGATTTGATGGTCTGCTAATTTGAAGTGAGAACTTGACTTGTGGTTGACATAAAAAAATTCATTGAATTTTCAAGTCCACGAGTCAAGGTCTCAAGCGAATTGAATCGGGTTTCCATATTATTGGAATTTGGGAAACCCGATTGATTGGTGATTGGAGCTTGGGGTGGTTGATAAGATTGTGCATGCATGGGAGGTTGGTATGATTGGTTAGGTGGTCGAGAGGATTTTGAAGGACCACCCGGGGCATTATTTTGGTTCCATGAAAAATTAGGGTCGTTCCTCCATCCAGGATTATAAGATGATGAGTATGGGTCATTCCTAGCTCTCTCATAGATGGCGTTGACATGTTCCATCTCAGGAGGAATGGACGCACACTGGCTTTACACATTACCTATCCTACCACATGAATGACAGGGAACTCGACCAGATGTGGACATGTGAGGTGCACCTTGTTGGTTTTGGAGCTCAATCGAATCCATACGGCGCATTAAGGTCGTCATGTGTGCCTCGGTGGCCGTAGTGGTATCGATAGCAAATGCGACACCCGATCTAGTCAAGTTTGCATTCGCGATCCTCGCTCCTATGCTAGATGATGCAGGTGGTTCCCTCACACTCTCCCATTGCATGTTTTTTTCAGCGAGGTCTTCTAGGAAAGCCCATGCCTCCCTTTCATCCTTTCCTAAGAACTCTTCTTGACACATGGACTCAAGGAGTGTCCGGGACAGGATGTGAAGACCCTCATAAACAATCTGACAAAGACGCCACAACTCAATACCATGGTGAGGGCATGAGGATAGAAACTCCTTGAACCTCACTAGATATGCATGAAATGTTTCAGTCTCAAGTTGATAGAACGAATTGATTTCTTTTCTCAATTTTTGAGTCCGATGATTTGGGAAGTACTTCTTGAGGAATGCAGATTGAAACTCATCCCAAGTCCTAAAGGCATTCGCCTGGTTGCTGTACAACCACTTCTTGGCATCATCCTTCAATGCAAAGAGGACAAGCCTAAGATGGATGGAGTCTGTGCTAAGTTGTTGCAGCTTGAACATAGCACAGACCTCCTCAAATTCCCTGAGAAAGATATAGGGGTCACCTTTCCCAGTGCAGTGAGGGAGCATGGAAATAAACTGGGGCTTAACCTCAAAATGGTTCCCATTTGCCTCTGGCAATACGATGCATGAGGGTAGAGCAATACGGCTCGGGTAGCATCGATCACGTAGAGGTATGGGAGCCACAACAGGAAGCACAGGTGGAACAGGTGGGTCCAGCAACTGCTCCTCCTCACGGAAATGAGCAGCCATTGAATCCGGACTGAGTGCGGCACGAGAGGAGGAAGGTGTCGAGAAATTGACTACCGAAGCATGGTTGACAACGCGCCTCGTCAAACGACCACTCTCGTCTCGTGCCCACGAAAGCATGCACAAAGGTGCACACACACAAACCAAATTTTTTTTTAACAAAGAATGTGCGTAGAGGAGAAGACGGGGGGGGGGGGGGGGGGGGGGAGGACACAGGAGAGAAAGAATGACTCAGGAGAGAATCGAAGAAGTCCTTATGCTACGTCGGGTGAGTACAGGTAGAAGCACACAAGCAAACAAGGCTCAAACAATCTTAAGGTTGCTATATGTCCTTACAGCTAGACGACGCCTAACTGCGAGGTCACACGGCCTCAACACGCCTCACCTCCCTATGATGAGGACCACAAAGCCCAACAAGTGATTCAAGATCCGGAGATCTCGTCTCTCCTACTATCGACAAAGTGGGCAACGCCGATCAAGCCATGACGGTCGTGACCAGATCAGTCTCCTAATGCGTCCAAGATCCTTAGGGCCAATGTCTACTTGATTTTAGAAATTAGGCTCTTAATTAATGTGGTTTGTGGGGCGAAGGAAATGGTGATGAAATCCCCCACCTTATCTTTTATGGGACAACCCCTCCTTAGTAGCGTTTTGAAGTCTTAATCTAACAATCAACACTCCAAAGAAACGCTCAACTCACACTTGTTTCAATGCACTTCTTACTAACTAATGCATGTTCATACGAAATGCATGAATGAGAGTAGAAGGTGCGTACCTCATGCCAGCACTCGACAACTGAAAATAAAGCTAAAATAAAACACAATCTACATGCTTAAGTCACATACATGATGCATGACCTAAACAAGAAAGAATGCCTAATCTTTTGCTTTGGGTTTTAGGGTCCAAGTTCCTTAAAGGAGGTTTGATTATTGATCTGGGAACAAACTATAAGTCAAAACATGCCAAATCAAGTCCCAGATCACTACACACTACTACAGAAAAGGGAATATTTGTCGGATATAAGGGCCTATACACGTCGGATATAAGCACACCCCCATCCGACGTATATGTGTGCGTCGTCTATACATAGACGTCGGCCATCGTATAGCCGACGTCTATACCTAACGAATAGACGTCGGCTGTAATTAGACGCCGACGTGTATTCTTTAATGTATAGACGTCGGTTAATAAACATACGACGCCTATACTTTAGGGATAGACGTCGGGTCAATAATATACGACGCCTATACTTTAGGGATAGACGTCGGGTTACATAGAAAGCCGACGTCTATGCTTTTCTTCAGAGGATTAGACGTCGGCTTATATAAACAGCCGACGTCTATTCCCAAACCTGGACAAAAAAAATAAATAGGATCCGACGAAATTGTTTTTAGTCATCGTCGTCGTGTACATACAACTGCACCAAATTCGTTCACCTATAAATTTCATCCACATACATCCATATACATCCCACATACAATTGACATTCACAAGCATACATCCACATACATCCACAAGCATCCATACAATTGACTCACAAGCATACATCCACATACATCCACAAGCATACATGCACAAACACAAACACAAAAATACAACCACACAATTGACATTCAACACACTTGCAATTAATTCATTCTAAAATTAAGGCGATTATATTAAGGCATAAAGTGTAGGTTTGTAATACAAGTGCACTTGTTAACTAAATTACAAAAAATACAATTGGCAGTAGAACCTCTTAGTGCGTCAGCATGTTTCTGATGAAATAGCGAGCCCATCGGTCGCGAGTTTCATCGAGCTCTTGTTGCGAGAATGGATCACTACTTTTTGGGAAAACCTATCAAAAAATTACAAGTGTGTTGAATATTAATAACTAAATATTGAAACTACAATTGAATATACAATTGAATAACAATCTACATTACCTCGGTTAGACATACGTCTTGAGTTGCCACATCGAGGATTTCCTCCATGTATCTCATCACGTAGTAACCGCATTCCGTATTTCCAACCTGCTTCCGGTACTAAAAACATAGGAATTCGCTAAATATTTGTTCCTAACTTAATTAACAAAAATGGGATAGAACGTACTCTCATTCCATGCCATGTTATTCCTGATTTTGTGGTTGTTCTCCTACCACCTAAAGCTCTGTAAACCTTAATTGCCCTGAGTAGCACAAGTTAAAATATCAATCAATAATACTAATAAAAATCCACGAATTACTTTATTCACGACTAAACGAACTTACATATTTAGAAGTTTCTTTATTGAGTCCCTTGGTTTATTCGACCCCAACGGATCAACCCAATATGCCGAATTAGTCGTTGGGCATACAACGACAAGCATCCAATGAGCCCTGTGTTATATATATAATTAGAAGTTTATTACAAAATAAAATTTCACTTTGAATTACAAAGTTTACCTCTCATGATAAGGGAGCAGATAATATTTCTTGTCTTCTTCTTTAAAGAATGTCCCTAGTTGACCCGATTTATCGTCATTCCCGTATATATATGTAGATGGACTGATAAATCCAAATACTTGATCCTCGGGAAAGATTGACCTTCTGGCGTCGTAAAGATGTCTACAAGTATAAAAATTATAATTTATTACAGTTTTGATAAAATTATTCAATACTTTTCATTGTATACAAAAGAACACTTACTTCACTTGCACGTCGATAATCATGATACACAACGAATCCATCGCGATGAACTGCATGATATCCTCTTTGGTGACGTACAAAGCCGGAGGCAACCCTTTATCCCCCTCCAACTCCAAGGTACTTAACGATTGTGCCTCCCTACCTACCATACATTGATACAACATTTTGCACCTACTTGGAAGCGAATTAATGTTGATCGGAGATTGGTTGTTTGACCCTTTGCTCCGGGGGCTTGACACCTTACAAAGATGTATAGAACCGTTAAAATACAATTGTTAACAAAATTGAAGTTTAAAGTCTTTCAAAGTTAAACTATACCTCATGTTTGTCGTTTAGCTCTACTAAATAACTATGCCAACGCACGAACCCACCGATAGCATCGCCGAGAGTAACAATCTCTTCTTCCGGAAATGGCACAAAAACACCAGGATCTAAGCAACTCTCAACTGCAACCTTCAATTCTCCCTCTCCTACCTCTGTGAAGTGGTGTCTGGAGATGTTATAAACTTTCCCGTGTCCCACCAATCTTCGATCAGGGTCTTCGACAAATAAAGCACATCTAGATCCATCCACGAACTTTCCAAACGAGGGACCGTCGACGAGGGCCAATTCTCGAGAATGAGACACGAAATCATCATGTCGATGATGGTGGAACACTGGCGGAACTGGAGTAGTCTCCGTGGAAGAACCGGTCTTACGACGGGTAGGAGAAGTAGGCAAAGCACGATCCAATCTCTCCGAAAGAAGCTGCAAAGACTTCTTCAAATCTGCAATCTCCTGCTGGCATTTGGTATGACCAGTCGTCGAAGTAGACCATTGAGTCTTCCCAAAATATTGTCGAAGTCCAACTCTACTCCCTACCCCTCGCACACGACCGGGGTGTTCGTCGTTTCCCAAGGCCTCGCGTAGAATATCATTCCGACCATCGGAAGCAAATTCGCCTTCAACATTGATGTGAAACTCACATCGGACCAACCATTTCCAGCTTTTAAATTGTACAACTTCAACACCGCTGACAATCTAGTGAATTTGGTACAATTCTTATACAACGGCTTCTCATTGTCACTCAACAAATTACCAAGTAAATCGGGGTTGGACGAAAACTTTTCAGCCATATCCTGAACCATTTCCTCTAAGTGATCTTCCACACTAACATCTTCTCCATCATTCTTGGAACGACTACATGATTCATTTTCGCCGTGCCATATCCACCGTCTGTAATTTGGGTCGAAACCTTTCTCAAACAAATGATCTTTCATTTTCCGAAAAGTCAACACTGACATATTATGACACTTATTGCACGGACAATACGCCATGTCGCTGTCTTTCATTTTCTTAGAATGTTTTTTGGCAACCTCTAAGAACATATTCACTCCGTTCTCATATTCATCACTCAATCTGTTTGAAACTATCCACTCTCGATCCATTTCAATCTAAACAGAGGCAAAAATGATAGTTATTATTGCAGAACATAAATAAAATTTCAATTTAAAAGAATGTGTACGTAGATGAGAAGATTCGGAGACATTAAGATGAGAAAAGAATGACTCAGAGGAGAAGAGATGAAGTCCTTAATCTAGCGTGGAATAAGGAAGGTTAGAAATCTAACTAAACAATCAAGGCCAAAACAAACCTAAAGTCCACTATAGGTCCTTAGTAATAGACGACGCCTAACTTCGAGGTCCCACCGAGGACCACTAGTCTGTAGGAAATCAAGAACCCGGAGGTCCCTAATATCTCAGGGAGACTAGATGGGCAACGACGTTCAGGCCGAAAGGGTCTTAAACATCGAGGACCACTAATCTATAGGAAATCAAGAACCCGGAGGTTCCTAAAATCTCAGGGAGACTAGATGGGCAACGACATTCAGGCCATAACGGTCTTAAACGGTTTCCTCTCCTTAATGCGTCCGAAAATCCTAGGGGCCAACGTCTAATTGATTTTATTAAGGCTCTTTTATTAAGTGGTTTTTGGGCCAAGGAAAGGGTGATGAAATCCCCCACCTCATCTCCTATAGGTGACTGCCCCCTAAGTGTTTTTCATACCTTAATCTAACAAACAACACACCAAACAAACACTCACCTCACTCTTGTTACAATGCAAGTCCTACTAACTAATGCGTGCTTTCTAATGAATGATGAGTGAAAGATAGTACGTACCTTACGCCAGCAATCTACGACAGAAAGCGTAAATAATAGAAAATACAATGCATGCAAATCCTATATGATGAATGACTTAACAAATATTGTCTAATCTTTTGCTTTGGGTTATTAAAGGCCAAGTTGTTTAAGGGGGGCAATGAGTTATTATCATAATATTAAAAATTCAATAAATTAAGGCAATAAACATTTAAAATATTAAAATCAAGTATTAAAACTAATTACATGAATTGACAGAAAAACATTTGAAACACAAACTATCATGTTATTAATAATAATTGGGAATAAAATTTTATTGAAATTTTGGCAGAACCTCCACTTAAAATTTAATATGTAAAATTCTTCAAATCCTGAAATCAACAAGAAAATCCTAATATCTAGGTATCTAATCACATTCACATCTAGTTATCCACTTAAATTTTATTCAAATCCTAATATCTAGTTATCTAATCACATTCACATTATGTATTTCTCTACTCAATCCAAACCAAATTCATAACATAATCCAAACCAAATCAATCCAATGAAAACAAAGTTTGGTTAAATCATCCAACCAACCCAACTCAATCCAAACTAAATCAATCCAATGAATATGTTTATCAAATATCAACACATAACACACATGCAAAAAAACTCCGAGAAGAAGTTGTTTATCACGTCTACATGTCAAGAGTGTACATCCACATTGAATCGATATCTAACCAATATTTGCACTAACCCTAATTTGGCGTTGGATTCTTGGTCTAAACTAATCCTAAATTAAGAATCTAAAATTTAGGACGAACCAGAGGAGGGAAAAGTTGTATTGCCGGAGGAGCTCTTTGTGTTTCCCGAAGACGTCGCGGAAGAGACGGCTGTAAACGACACGATGAAGCTACATGCGGAGGAGGCTAAGTTAGAGAGAATATGTGGAGAAAGATGAACTTAAAACAAGAAAAAACGAACTTAAAACCTACATGTGGAGAGAGACGGAGGAAGACGGAGGAAGAAGGAGAAGAGGGCCGGAGAAGTGGAGGAGCGCTTGGGAGCTCGCTGCGGTGCCGGAGACGGTGCGGATCGGTCGGAGGATGGTCGCGGAGGAGAGTTCGGTCGCGGGACGGCTAGGGTTTGGGTGGGTTTCGACTGAAAAGAATGAAAGAAAACGCGTCTGTCCGATTTCTTTAAGACCTATATACGTCGGATATTCCATAACACCGACGTCTATACCTCGACGTCTATGTGGATAGACTATAGACGTCGGTCTTACATTACGTCCGACGTCTATAGGCCGACGTCTATACACTATAGACGTCGGATTCACAAGGTACTAAAACACCGACGTCTAAAGGTCGACGTCTATACACTATAGACGTCGGCTACACGTGTTATTCCAAAACCCGACGTCTATAGTGTCACATAGACGTCGGCTTCCATTTCAGCCGACGTCTATTCTGTCCTCCCCCTACTAGACGTCGGCTGTTGTAACGGCCGACGTCTATTGGGCGACGAGTAAAGCCAATTCTGCACTAGTGACATCAATTATGGCAACAAGATGAAGAAAAGAGAAGGGAAACAAGGCTCACCAGACCGCTGATTGGCGGTCCAAAGTGCCCAAGTTGGCCTCCAACTTCTCCTGCTGCCTCCCCTTTCGACTCCAAGTATCCTGAAAGAAAGAAAAACTACAAAACACAAATTAAATCCACTCGAATCGTCCAAACAAGAGTTTGGACTGGCACCTCCCCGGCAACGGTGCCAAAAACTTGTTGAACGTTTTAATTAAACCGCAAGTGCACGGCGTCGGTGAAGACGTAACAAATACGGGTCATCTACAGGGAGGTGAGAAGCCTCTCGTTTGCACGAAATCAAGTGGCAAAAATAGGGAAGAGAGTTTGATTATCCTACTCTACGCTACACTACACTACGAAGTACGAAATGCGAACGAAAGCAATAAACGATGAACTACGAAACTAAACTAAGAACTAAATAAGTGCTGGAATTCAGAAATAGAAAACCCCTAAGAGGTGGAGTGAGTGCACACATGCAAAGAGGTGGGTGTTGAACACATTCTTTAAGCACAAATAAAGGTGGTGTTATCATGCATAGTAAGTGTCTAAATGTTATGACAAAACCTATCAATCCATTCACCAACCTAGTGGATTAACATTTACATATACAAGTTGTTTATTTCAGAACCTAAACAAGTATGAGAGGTATCTAATCATTTTGGCAAAACTTATCAAGTTATAAATTTTATCCTAAACAAGCAAGCATACATTCATGTTTTATTAACACATTGTAAATAAAGCATTCATTCCATTCTCATTTGCATGTATGAACATTTACTCCACCCCCCAAAGGGATGGAACTACTCACTACACATTAGACTAATGATTAAACTAAGCAAGGAAAGTATATTAACTAAGCTACTAAAACTAATGAAATCAAATTAAACAAAGTAAAACAAGCAACATGAAACAAACAACATAATAAAGAAAATTTTATTAAAATGACTCACAATTCAAGTAGCATCCTCCTACTTTAGTGTGTGCTTCAAGGCCTCGCTTCTAGTAGGAACAATAGTCACTCAAAATGTGAAGTGATTACAATAGAAGGTGAAGAGTTCTATTTATAGCCAAAGAAAAAGGCAATACGGGACAATCCCCCGATGCGGGACTAAACAAATACTAGAAATAGAATAAACACCCTCTAATACATGTACCCACAAAGTTTGAGCGGATCCAGAGAGATCCAGACTGCCAATTAGCAGTCCATAAGATCTGGATCTGGCTGGAATTCGTTGTGGGCTTTTTTGGTTTTCTTTGTCGGTCTTTGATGCATCTACTTTGTTTATTGGAGCTCCGACCCCAATCTAATTGCCAAAATACTCCCCGAGAAGGTGTGGAGTTTTATGTTTTGCTCTTTGGTCCTTCGGTCTTGCGTTCAGGTCCTTCTCCATTGCATCTTAGTCCCCAAGTATCACAATTTAGTCCTTTTTCCCTGCTTTTGGGTCCTTTTATTCTTCATCTCTTCAAACCTATTTATTTCTGAAATTCAAACATAAAACTCATCACGTAGCAATGTTTAGGTGAAAGATAATTCATATAAGATGCACATGTAAGCATGAAATGATGTCAATCACCAGCCCTCCATCCTAAATCCATCAATTAACCACCTAAAAGCAATTCACTCAATTAAAAAGGTTTAGGATATAACAATAACAATAGCCCAACTTCAAATAGCACAATGTTAGATTCCTAAAGTTCTAAATAGCCAACGCAAAAAACATTCATATTAGCAACTAAACGATGGGGAATGACATCCTGTCTATACGTAACAGATATATATATACCAGTAACAATTAAAATGAAACGTACCCATATGGAAGTACTTTTTCGAGATCGGATTCCATGGCTACAAAATGGGGACCCTTGCCGCTGCGCACATATAACACTCATTAGCACCCACAAGAACCAGCACCCATTCTTTTCCAATCCGACAGCGATCTCCCTCGCATGCTCATTCGAAAACCCACCTATGCTCTCAAAGCACAAAAACATGACCGACTTATCTGGCTGCCCGTCAAGCCACCTCAAACACTCCATCTTCATCGACGCATCCACATCCATCCTGTGGTTCAGCATAGGACCCACGAAATATGGTGGGGTAGGGTGGTCGGGGATACACCTTCCTTCCCCCAAAGCTTTCACGGCGTAGGACTCCAACTCCTCGAAAGAGTTAACTATTATCCCATCCGTCTCGCGAAAACGGTACCCGAGGTCGATAATTCGATTATACATTGTTTCCAGAAACTGCGATGGCAGTGCCAAGGCAGGGACTGGACATGAGAGGGTCGGAACTTGGATGTTGATCCCGTCCTGGTGCAGCTCTGCCATTTTCTTCCCGATAGAGAGGGATGTTTGGAGGTTGGAGAGGGCAGACTTGAGGTTGGGCTTGTTGAGGTCGACAAGTTTGATGAAGTTTGTGGTTTGGATATCTATGGTGGGGAGTTAGTGGAAGGAGAAGTTGGGGTCAGAGTTGGTCATGGACGTGATGTAGGATTCGAGTTGGGGAGATGCATTTCTGGGTTGGAAAGTCAGGATGGTGACCTTGAAGTTGAGGTTGTGTTTGAGGAGGTTTTTGGCTAGTTCCATCAGGGCAATGAGATGACCCATTCCTGGTTGTGGAAGGAAGACCAGACTATGGCTCCTCTTTCCTTCCATTCTCGATCTAACTGATGAGATGTGCTGATTATGATTTTCAACTATGGCTTACTTTCGGTAACAACTGCTTGTTGTATGTATCGATGAGGGTAGATTGATTGTGTGGACGAGGTTGTCTAAGGCTACATAGTTTTGGTTGGTCCAAATCCTAGCCATTCCTTCACCGAAACGGTTATTTTCAAACCCCCTGCACTACACGTCCTTTCCCAACCCAAGCCTTTCAACCCAAATGAAACTTTTCTTCGACAACGCATCCATTCACCCCTCTTCGTTCTCCTACCCTAGACCATGCCTCTGACCCTGTTACGACACTGTAGCCTAACAACTCTAGGAGTCGTTGGCATCCTGACGTCATGCTCTTAGAGCTATTGGGTTATTTTTTGTAGTTTTTTAAAAATATTACCAAAGTACCCCTCCCCCTATCCTACATAAACCCCACAATTCCTCTCATTTTTCACACAATTCTCTTCAGTGTGAGAGTTGAGGTGACCAACTTCACTATGAGATGAGTGTACCTTGGGACACTAGGGTAGCATATTTCATAAGAGAAGTGACGTGGAACCTCCCTCCCCCACGCTCCAACATGATGGAAGAAATCTGTTTGAGGGTGAGTCAAACTCGAATCCATGGAGGCACGGATAGGCCATTTCGACCAAATGGAAATGGTGTTGCACTTTGGGATGAAAGAAGTGTGGGGTTGGGTGAGGCAGCCAGGTAGAAAGGTAGCTTGGGCTGGCATGGTATGATACAAGTTTGTTGTCCCGAAACATGCACTCACGGCTTGGAGAGCAATGAAGGGGCACCTATTCACAAAGAAGCTCATGATTAAGCGAGGCGCAACGCATGACCCAACATGTGTGCTTTGTGATGAAAAGGAGGAGGACATGGAGCACTTTTTCTGGGATGTCACTACACGAAGAAGGTATGGAGCTACCTCCTTGATCTCATGCAGCTCAGCCTACGTATGGCAAGCAAATCTTAAAGCATGTAATATTCAATTAAGAAAAGATCTAGAAAAGTTCACTAACGGAACAAAAATACTTGACTTGCTTTTAGGTAGTCAAATACGATCTTTAGACAGACATGGTTTAGGATATAATGCCAATTTGAAAACCATGTATCTCACACTACTTTAAATGACAAGCATTTATTTGAAAAGTATAGTTCCTCAAGTGTATAGGCTCCCAAAACCAAAATGGTTTGGGTGCCAAAGGCTAACATTCAAGGACCCAAAGTTATTTTGATACCTAAAACTTCACTTGTTGGTACTTATAAGATGAGAGATCGATAATGACCGGCCAAAGCTTACAAAGTTGAATACAAAGCCGGTTGCACTATCGAAAGGAGTTTGGAACCAAAGCATGAAGACAACTAAGTTGGGTAACATTTTTTTATTAATCCTCCTAAGCATATAAAATTGGTTCCAATAGGATTTGAATGTTGACTTGTCATATCACTTATCTCATACATTAATCAATTAGGAAGAGCTTAATGTACATCATTAAGGGGGAGGAAAATTGAAATTGAGCGTAATTGTCATATCTATTCAGATTGATAGGCGAGATTGTTGAATATCTTTATCCTTTAGAGATAGTAATGAATTGCAAGATTAAGGGGGAGCAAACTCATTACATTAGGGATTCCATGATAACATTATTTAACATTTCATTGATGTCAATGGGGGAGAAGAAACCTTGAAATTGAAATAATTGCACAAAATCTATACACATCCATAGGGTGAGCATTATTTATACATAGTTTGTTATCATCAAAATTTAAATTGCAAGTATTAAGAATATGTTTGCCATCATAAAAAGGGGGAGATTGTTGGCTTTTAGGCCTTAATCTATGTTTTCATCATTTAACTAACCTAATCTTAATAACATAAAGTGTAGAGTAGCACACATTATGCATAGAATATATATTGTATTGTGCTAACCTCTATAGGTGATCAAGACACTTGAAAGAATGGAATGAAGTCAAGACATGTAATCAAGTTATTTGAAGACATGTAATTTTGCCTTTACTTGAGTTTTTGGAATTTATGTGATCTTCAGCATACATGAGGTGTAACAGATTCACATACATACTAGGTTTCATGTAGAAGTCAGACACCAAATTTCACATAGTTTGGACTTTAATAGATCACTCAAACCTTAGTAAAAAAATCACTTAATCCAAACATAAACTGCCTATGAAAAATGGTGGACCGAAACTAGTTTTTTGTTCGACCATTTCTATCAGTTAATCATTAACTCCAAAAGTGATTTTTCCCAGCTCAACTGGTCGACCACTTTTGACCTTTCGGTCGACCGTGTCATGTATTTTAATATGACCGATATTCTTGTCGTATTCTCCAATGGTCGTATTTGTAAAAATTTACCTAAACCGTAGAATTTATTTGGCCCCTGGTCGAACGATGCCTTGTTGGCGGTCGACCGGATGAAGACATTTTTGTCTCCCAGAAGTGCATGATATTTTCGGTCAGACGATCCTCCTTGTTGCGTTCGATCGCTAATATTTTTGCTAGCCAAACCCCTCTAACGTTTTCCTAATTATAAGGAAACAGTCGACCGCTTTGCCCGTACCGGTCGACCGTTGGTGTCCTGATTTGTGTTTTGTCCATTTCTGTTTTGTGTATCGTACACAACTCTTTACAAAATCTTTCCCAACGGTTTTATCTCTCTAGGAGATTATAAATAGAGTTTATCACACCTTATTTACACAACTCTCCAACTTCTATTTGCCTCCAACATTAGAGAGAATCCTCACACTTTAAGAATCCCCAAATCCCTACACTCCAAGCTTAAACTTTACCACTTGACCAAATTTCTAATCAGACTCAAGTCTACTCAAGTTAGAGAGTGTTGATACTCTTAGTTCTCCATTTTCAAAGTTGTAAAGGTTTTGGTGAAAGCCCGAAGCATCCCTCTCGGAGTGTGAGAGGAAGAAATGAAGCTCGACGAGGATTGTTCGTGAGTTCGTGGTTTAAAGGCATTGTGGATAGTGAAGATGTAGGCGGAGCTTGTGGAATCGAACGGGGCATGCAAGAGAGGAAGTAGGACACGGGTGGGGTGTCGAACCTATAAAATCGCCGAGTCTTCTTGTGGTTTGCATAACTTTTCTCTACTATTTTAATTATCGTTTCCGCTGCATATTTAAGTGCAGATTAGGGAATTGATTAGATATAATTTGGGCCATAACAATCCTACAATAGTCAGTCTGGGGTCAAACCAGGATGTGTCCATAGTTACTCCAGTTTGGACTAATTACGGACACAATATGCACAAATTCAGCATTGGGCTCGTGTGGTATTGTGTCTCCAGAAATTGTCCACAACCAATCCAATTCTGGACAACAGTCGTTCAATTTTTGTCTAGAATAAATGAAACTTCCAACATTTGTGAAACCTGGACACGAGCCAATCCAGATCGTGTCCAGAAACAAACCCAATGCCGAACACAAAACACTCCAGAGTCAACATGGGGGTCAATCCAGGACGTGTCCAGAGTTAGTCCAAATTGGACTAATTCTAGACGCACTCGACACAAATTCTCAACATGCTCCTATCCAGAATGTGTCCAAACATTGTCCAAAAGCAATCCAATTCTGCACAACAGCTAGTTCAGTTTGTCCAGAATTGGAATGATTTTCAGCAAACTCTGGACACAATCTGGAAACACAACCCTGTACACGAGGCAAATAAGAATTTGACCATGGTCTGTCCAGACAGTGTCCAAGTCTGTCTAGAATGTGCCCAGACATGAAAATCGTGTCTAAGTGATTATAGACTTAGGAAATAAAATCAGCTTCTGTCCATCATTCATAACTCTGCCTAGACAACCTTGCGAACTAAAAATCAATTTAAATAAAAAAATGTCATTCCAAAATCTTGAAAAATGTATTACAAAGATGAACAGAAAAATACACTTCTAACTTTTTTATGGACTCTTAAAGCCCAATCAGATAGTCAGGATCTCCAGGACAAGGACTTATATTAGATGAATTATCCTTGACCCTACACTTGCTCTTATCTTTTGAGTTCTTCTTGATGATCTTCTTGGATATTTTTTCTGTAGTCAAAACTCTTCGATTGGTAGGTCGTTGTCCAACTCTTCGAACTGGAATAGAATTCATCACTGAAGCATTATTTGTCTTCTCATTAGAACATTGATTGTGTCATTCGGGTGGAAGGGCTGCATAGAGATTTGAGATTTTATGTAATCCAAGTACTTCACCACCACTTCATATCTTTCATGGGACAAGAATGCTTCCTTGGCTAGTGACACACAACGTCAAACAACGTCGTCATATCTAGCATTTCCATCCAACTGCAAGTTGAATTTATCGAGTGTGGGGGAGTTTCATTGCAACGTCTAACGTCCTTCCTCTAATGACGAAGAATGTAAGAAGATTGGATAATGCATGGAAACGTTGAAACAACTGAGAACAACTAGACTGTGACAACAAATTATTCATTCATGTTCAAAAAGGCAACAACTACAAGAAAATGTTAGATCGTGCAGGTTGTATTGCACTTCAACCCTCTTATCCTTGGGATCCTGTAGGTGTGCAACATGGATACGTTCTCTGCCAAGATATACAAAATCTCATTCCTATTTGCACCGTGCATAATATCACAATATAACATTCTCCAAATTTGACGTTGAAATCTCTTAAAAGCTCTGATTGTGTACAACTGAGAGAATTATTTTCTGAATGTAAATTGGATAATCAGCTGAGGATGACAATGATGAGAATCAAAATCTGTTTGGGACTGCTTCTCGTACTTTTGACGCAAGGCTGACTCATATTGCTGGATAAACTATTTGATAGTGGTCTTTGTGTGGGATCAATATGACCCTAATTATAGCTAATCAAATTAACAATCCATACTCAAATATGTTGCGGAAACAATAATTAAAACAAGTAGGGAAATAGGCAATGCAAACCACAAATAAAGACAACGATTTTATAGAGGTTCCGCACCCCGCCCGGGTCTTACTTCCTCTCTTGCAAGCTCCGCTCGATTCCACGAGCTCCGCCTACGTCTTCACTATCTACTCCTCGTTCCGGGCCTGGAAAGAACGCCTTTACAAAATAAGCTCCGCGAACACCCTAACAAACTTGGTTTCTTCCTCTCACAATCTAAGAGGGATGCTTCAGACTTTCACCGAAACCTTTACAGCTTTGACAAACAAAGTTACTTGGGTATTGGACACTCTAACTTGAGCACACTTTGAGTATGATAAGGATTTGGATAAAAGGTGTGGAAGTTTAATCTTTTGAGTGTGTGGAGTATTTTCTCTAATGTAGGAGCCAAATAGAAGTTGGAGAGTTTTGTAAATAAGGTGTGGGGACCTCTATTTATAAGCTCGTAGAGAGATATAGCCGTTGGGGATGATTTGGTGAAAGTTTGTGTAAGATACACAGTAAACGGATTTGATGAATATTTACTATTGTTGCGTATTTTTCTCAAATGATATACTGGGAGTAACACAAACTATGATAATTTTTGCAAAATATAAATATGTTATCTCAAAAAATATCACTTATGGACAATTTAAAGATGTCTCATATTTATATTGATATCAAGCGATATGAGCATGTAAGAATCAATAACTGATTCACTAACTTGCATAAAATTGTGATGACTCCACATAATGACACCAAATAGTTTGTGATAATAATTGATGTGGATCACACATATATTGTAGGAAACATCACTAATGTAAATCTTTATCACATGACTAGAAATTGGTAGATCCTCGAACGTCACCTAAATATTTTCAGAGAAACATGATGCTTAGATAAAACGTTCGCTATGAACCTTATTAGGTTTCAAGTTATAAGAAAATTTTCATGACATTTTGATAAGGAACTTCTGGTCCTATTGCCATATTTAGATTATTATTACAATTGGATCTTTGCCGATATACAATAAACGACATGTTGTTGGTGTGCTTTCAAGGTGAGCATTTCAGTAGGAAATTTATCATCAATATTCTTTTTCTACAATTGAATCATTGTACCAATTCTCTTCTGGAGAATGTTCGAACTTTAGGTCAAAAACAATTGGTTTTTACCGAGTCAATTATTATAATACAAATCAATTCAATTGATTTTTAATATAATATCTAGACCTGAAGGCAATCTCTTTGTCGACCAGTGGTGCTAAAATTTAAAATGGAAGTTACTACCGCCTAACATACACTTATAACATTCTAACGCTCTTTACTAGTCTTAAGATATATGGTACTACCGCTTAATCTAACACTCTTTCTGACCTTTATGTTTGTTCACAACCTTGTACAAGATAAATTTGAGAGTATTCATGATATTTGGTTGGTCAAATTCGAACTAGAGATGCAACGTGCAATCTAGTAATCATTTTCTGAAAAGTCACCTCTGAAATTGTGGTAGGATTATTTCATGAGAGACTTGAGGGACAAGTATGACGAAGGTAACCGCGAGCTTCAAGTGGAAAATGTGAGATCTGGACCTAGAGATCAAATGGTAGAACTTTTGAGCAAGTTACAGGAATAAAACTAGGTCGTGGGTTGTGCGACCATACTTTTGTATAATTTGGAATCCATTTCAGGGTTTGATTTATCTTTCTCTTGCTTGTTTTAAATTCCACATTTGCATCATTTTATCACTTATTAGTTTTTTCACCCCCGTAGACTAGATTATTGATCCTAACTGTTTGAGATGGTTCAAATAGTCAACAAGGTTTTGAAGTTCATCTTTTGAAGCAACTAACATTTTAGGAGTAAGAAGAACTTACGTTCCTTGAAATCCTTAGAGCATGCTTAACGGGGTCGTCTGGCGGGACGACCCCGCGACGACCGGGTCGTCACCTCCTCACCGGGGTCGGGACGACCCAGTTGTCCCCGATCTCGTCATCGACGAGGTCGTTTCAACGACCTGGTCGACGACCGGGTCGTGGCATGATGAGCCACGCGGCGCGTCCATGTTGGTTTTGTTTTATTTTTTTGTAGTGTATATAATTGGGTTTAAATGATTTGGGGGTATTATTTTGTAAACAGTTGGGTATTTATTAAGATTTATTTTAAAAAATTGGAATAACTTAAAAATAATTATGAGGTTCCGATCGATTGAAAATTAGAAGCCCTTAATTGAAATAAAAGTACATTAAAACACTTAAATTGTAACGTCCTATGTACAATTGTTTAAATAAATATGCATTTTGCTTTATTAATAATAATAATTTACTAATTAATATATATTTTGTTTGAATTATTAATGTTTTGAGTAAATATAATTGATTTTGGATTAGAATAAAAGCTAGTGGAAATAAAAGATGACGTGGATGAGAGAGATGAGTTGTGGTTAAGACGTAAATAGTGTTGGAAAGAGAACGAAGTTGGTTGATGAGAGAGAAAACTGATGTGGGTGTGAAAGAAAGCTGATGTGGATGAGAGATAATAAAAAGAAAGCTCATGACTGGGTTGACCTTGGTCATGGTTACGGATGGTCTTAGCAAACACTCAATTGGAGTGCTTCCTAAACTTGCTTAGAAGTATCAAGATGAAGAACTACTTGTGAACTTCCTCGTTTATGGTGCTAACAATCCAAGTCTTCAATAATCGGTCAGAGCACATATGGAGTGTGTACGTAAGTTGGATTTTGTATCTCTTGTAACTTCGTCGGCAATTTCAATTGTCTTATTTGTCAAAGTTTGGCATGGAAAATACTCCATCATGGAAGCCTATCAACAATCAAGACTCCAGTAAACCAAGAATTCGCTCACATTGAATAATTTGATGCGGAAAGTTTCATGGAAACAAAATTTGTAAACATTTAAGTTGGCACGATATGGATACATGTTACTACTCTCCATATCATTGATGTTGAAAACTCTGTTTAAAAAAATTAACCAAATCGGTTCTTAGAGTGAGATTCGAATGAAAACCAGAAGTTACCGAAGTTCTGAAAAACCGAAGTCCTCACCAAACCGGATCGAATCGAGTTAGACCGGAAAAAAACTGAAAAAATCGGTTGATTTGGTCATTGGTTGAACTTAGACTTCGATACCGGGTCGTGTCGTGCGGGCCAACGATAAGTGAATGCTACTAGATTGAATGCAAGATGGATGGAGCCTTGTTTTCATGTATTGCATCATCCTTTGCGGAAGTTCCTCTCCGGATCCGGGCCGGGTCTAGGGGTTTTCGGATCGGGTTTTCTTCGTTGGGTCAGGTCGGGTCGGGTCGGATTTTGATTCTTTGGTTGTTTTTTAAATTTTAAGGAAGTATACAATGACAATTGAATTAACAAAACACAAACACAAACTTATTTTCCCCAAAATAACCAATTTATTTATTAATAATTGTTAACTCAATTTGAGAAACAATATATTGGTTAGATATAAAAAGACTCAAAGGCTGGTTAAACCTAAGGAGTAATGAAAAACCCTAAAGGTATTTGGAAAAAATTACTCATTTAACATAATGGTTTAGCTAATTTGTCTTCAATATTCGTCAACGCTGCTGTCGTGAATATTCATGTTTAGCATTCTGTCCGCAGCGTTGATCCAATTCTTCAGGCATACGCTCATCTCGATCAACTTGTCAAACAAAACATGTTTACCTGCACTAAAAGTAGCCTCCGACAACACAATTGACGTCGGCGAACATAATAAGTCTCGCACCATCAAAGAGACTAGTGAAAACCTACATGAGTTCTTTCTCCACCAACCTAAAATGTCAAAAGATTTTAACTCAGTCGTACTTAGGTAAAGTTCAGTGTTTAAATATGCAATTAATTCATTTTAGGTGTTAGTTGCACTAGTTTTGCTTTTTTGACTTAACAAATTCCATTGGAGTCGTCATCATCAATTGATCCACTGCAGGTGGAGGTGGTTGTGATGATGAAGTAGCAACATTTGAACCAATTTGATTTACATTATATAGTATTTCATATTCTTGAAAATATTTGATTAACAAAGACTTAAAAATATCAACATGATTTTGAAAATTTTCATAATTCATATTTTCAAAAAACAAAATCCAAAAAAACATGACCTCGTCATCCATAATAAAAGCAGTAATCTTAAATCTAGGATCCATAATAAAAGTTAAACAAAAACTAAATGCATCTCGGGTTTTGCTATTTCCTAATGTGCACTTGTGATCTACTCTTATTTGCTGATATACACCTCGACCGTCAATGGGTCCCACAACTGATAGACAACGTGAGCAAACCATTAGTCATTGTTAGACTCTGTGAGTACAGAGTAAGGGATTAGTTCGAGCGCATTTCATAATTGTGTTTATTTGGGCACACATAATCATGAACCCCGACTAAACCCCTACTTGACCAGACCCCTACATTGCCCAAGCCCAATCACCAAACTACTCAATCCCTAAATTGGAAGACGACTCAAGCCTAAACTCGCCCGATCCTTGAACCCTCGATTTGGTTGTCACCCCCAAAAGCCCTAAACCGGTCTGATCCATAAATCCCTAGCGTCCTCCCCCAAAACTCCGATTCCATTGTCACCAGAAGCCCCAAACCCTTTCGATCCCTAAATTCATAACCTCCTTCCCCAAAATCCCGAGTCGATGGTCCCGTGGTCACCCCTAGAAGCTTGATTCGCTTCTCGCCCCCAAAGTTGGAGAAACCCTAACACGATTTCCCGAGTTTCCCCATTTTGGTGACATGGAACCCCAAATCTCCTCCATCTCCTTCCCCCATTTTACGAAACCCTAACCCCTTTTCCCAAAATATTCTGTGTTTCAGAATTATGGTAAGCACCATAGTGCTAGAAGGCGAGGAAGTGACGATTTAAGGGTTCCACCGCAGGAGATGGTCCACACAAGGAGCGTTTTGATTGGCAAACGATGGCAGTGAGTGATTTCATTTTCATTTTGTGATTTGGTTTGCATTTTTCCATTTAGTTTGGATGATTTGATCTGTTTGCATGTTCTAATTTTGTTTTGATTTTTTAAGATTTTGTTTGGATTTTTTTGGTTTCCCTTCGATTTTCTTTTAGATTCATGTTTGAATGTTAGTAAGTGTCATATTGATATTTTTAGAACAAAACATGTGTATCTGATTTGCAGAAGTGAACATTTATTTAATTATTTATTTCCATGACGTAGTGACTTAGTGAATTGTATTACATTTCTTTCTTTATATTACATTCCATTGTATGAACAATCCACATTTCATTGGATGATATTGTTAAATAGCATTTAATTCCTGTATTTTTTGGCATGTTGATTGTGAAAGCAGTGTGTCTGATTTCAAAGGTAGTTTAAGAATTCGTTTGCATTGTGGTGGTAGATGGGTAAAGAGCAAGGCAGAGATAGGGTAGTCGGTTTTGAAGAGGTGGCATGACTGCTTTTGGTTGAGGAATGGACAGTCTCTTTGCTAAGGAATTGGATATTCATTGTAATGAAGTGGAAATCCACTGAATTTTTAGTCAATATGCAATATATGATCCCTAGCAAAGTTAGGAAAGACTTTAGACCTTTGAACACTGAAGATGACATAGAGGAGACACTTGAATTCCCCAATTTGCAATGTGAGTTGCACATATATGCTGCTAATGAGAGACACTTAGAGTCAGTGGAAATTGTAGACAGACAAATAGATCCTTGGGTGCCAATTGACAGAGAAGTAAATGAAAATGCAGTAGTGGCAGAACAAATACAACCTTCTGTGGCAGTTGAAAAATAAGTACAGACTGTTGATGTTGAACCTACGTTTGAAGGGAATGATAGAGTTCCTAGTGTGGGGGGGAGGTGTAGGGTCCCGACCCCCTTCTACTGATCACCAAGCTAGTAGTACAGTCCCTCCCAACTTTAAATTAGGAAAGGAAAAGACACCACCTAGGGAAGAGCCTTTTATTTCCAGTGGCAGTAGTGATATAGACTCTGAGTATGTTGTGTCTGATCATAAAGTCGAAGATAGTGATGGTAATGAGGCGGTGGACTTTTATGACCAGGGAGAATATAGGATTGATTTTAGTCCTCTTGATGATAGATCTGAGGGTATGGATATCGAGGAGTCCAATCTTGAGATAGTGATGGGGAAGAAGTTTTCTAATATCAAATCCTTCAGAATGTGCTTACTAATCCATTGCATTTTGTGTGAATATGAGATAACATATGTGAAGAGCCAACCAATAGGGTCACAACTAGATGTAGAGATGTCCATTGCAAGTGGAGAATACTTGCATCTCGGTTAAGTGATGGTAAAGGTTTTTAAATCAAGACATTGAGGTTGCCACAAAGTTGCATGTCAGTAAACAATTGTGCCTCTAGGATGACCACCATGCAGTGGATTGCCCACCAATGTAAGGAGTGGATTGTACTAGATGACAATCTTACTGTTAGGAACATAAGTGACACACTAAAAAGGAAATTGCACTTGACTTTACCTTACCATAGAGTTTGCAGGGCTAGAGAGATTGTCATGAAGAAGTTGTGGAGTGGTCAGGACCAACAATACTCTTTGATCCCATCATTAGTCTCAGAAATGAGTAGGACCAACCAAGGTAGTGTAATAAACTTTGTAGTGAAACCTAAAGATAGTTTCTTCCACAGATTATTTGTTTGTCTAAAGTGTTTCATAGAAGGTTTTGTCCATGGTTGTAGGCCTTTGCTAGGATTAGATGAGTGTCATCTGAAGGGCAAGTACAGGGAACACTTCTTTCTGCCACTTCAATGGATGGATATTAGGAGCCTTTCCCAGTAGCATTTGGAGTTGTTGAGTCAGAGAGTCATGACAGTTAGTTGTGGTTTCTAGATAATTTGAAGGAAGTAGTGGTCATAGAGATAATTTGGTTATTATAAGTGACATGTGCAAAGGCTTACAAGAAGGGATATCTAAGGTATTTGGTGGGTGTGAGCACAGAGCTTGTGCAAGACACCTTTACCAAAACTTTCAAAAGAAATTCAAGAGTTCCCTGCTACAAAGTCTAATGTGGGAGGTTGCATGTGCCTACACAACTTTTGAGTTTGCTAGTAAACTACACTCTCTGAAAGAGGTAAACGAGGCTGCACATGATTGGTTAGTGAAGGTGGATAGTAACGACAGAATTTGGGCAAGGAGTCAATTCGCCTGTCATGCCAAGTCCGATTATGTCACCAACAACTGCAATGAGTCATTTAACAACTACATCAGAGAAGTTAGGCTTCTGCCTATTATTACTGTGGTAGATAAATGGAGGCAGAAACTAATGCAGACCATGTACAAAAGGCAAGAAGAAGGCAAAGATTGGACGGATGTGTTAGTGACAAAAGCAAGAGCCTCGTTAACTGAAATGTCAAGGCAGTTGGGCAACTTTACCATCATAAGATCTCCTAACTCTCAAGCCAAAGTGTCATCAACAAATAGAAGATGCATTGTTGACTTGATTGGAATGACTTGCAAACTTTTTTCCAGATCGTATTAGTGGTTCTTAGCGGTTCTTCTTAATGAGTTAGAAGTTAATTATTTTCAGATCATATTAACATGACACCACCTCAGTTGCTATGGTTCTTTGCTATCATCTGAGCAATCCAAAATTCTAGTCAGGTATCTTGCAATATGTTACCCCAACTGCTACCACTCCAAAACAAACAAACCACCACCCAACCATCCACACATTCGAAGAACCTAACATTAACACCAAACAAGCCACCGCCCAGCCATCCACACATCCAAACAACACTTTAATGACTTCAAAACATGTTCCACCAAACAAGCATTCAACAGACAATTACATTAAATACTTTAATAACTTCAACACATGATCCCTTCATACACTTGACACAACTTCAAACCCAAAACATGTGCTACACCAATATAGCATTTTGCCCCAAAAAACACAAACGCAAAACAACATGTGATGCACAATCACAACATCTAACACATAATCACCTACGTCAACCACTTCAGAATGACTCCAATCACCACAAATGCACAAATATTAATCATCATGTCCACTTTGTTCATGAAAAACTTGCATTGACCTACAAATTCATTCTAGCTCACGAACTATGGCTCTCATCTCTAGCACAAGAAGATGGTTCTCCTCCACGAAACCCTTCAACTCCTCCACCTTCCTGTCCATTGCAATATACTTCTCCAACATCATGTTGTGGAATTTGTCCACATGTGTCCTAACATCAACCATAGAAGCCTCATTACCATCTATCCACTGGAAAAAGGAACATTTTTCGCTCCAGCTCCTACACAGTTCCATAGACACTTAATGCTGAACACATAAAAGATGAATGAAATGGACATAAAATAAGAATAATAATGAAACCTTCTAGTAGTTCGGGCAATGAAAAACCGACGACCGTACGACCACTCCTTCTTCGACGTGTAAACTTTAAAGGGAAACCCGCATCCGCATGTCTGCATGCTTGGAGAAGACATGTCTGACCGGTACGGGGTGTCCAACATATATGTGGGGATTCCGGAGGAGAACTTAGTGGTGTCGGTGTCGGTGGGGTGGTAGTTGGTCTTCGAATGGTTGGACGTGGAGTTTGACATCAGATCTACTAACTCGATTCGGTTGTGGTTGGTGTCCGAACTTGAACCGCCACCTGCCATGTCAATGATGGATGCCAAGGAATATGGGAGGAAAGGAAAATGAGAGAAGGAGTTGTCTAAATGCGGGTTCCAACAATTGCGGTAATGCATGTATATATGAGAAAGGCGTCTGGAGATGGCGGGAACAATTAGCTGAGTGTGGGAAAATTAGCCTAACGTCGTTCATGGTCTTGTGACGTTGTTGGTCTGTCGTGGGACCCAGTTACGGTCAGGGTGTATATGTGCAAAAAAGATTGAATCACATGTGCACATTAAGAAATAGCAAAAACCTGGGTGCATTTGGCCAATTAGGCAACCTGAGAGCTGCACAGTAGCAAATTATCCAAAAAGAAATGATTTTTATTATTTAAACACCATGAATCATCTAGATAATGAGTAGTTACGCAATAGTAAGGATAATTATTTGGATCGGTCCCAACATCAGTAGTCAATGCTACTTTATTGTTTATTGACGAAAAATAACTAATCATGATTTCTCTTTCTTTAGAGAATTTATCAAATGCAATATTTTTAAATGTTCTTCTAGAAAATGGTTTAAATTGCAGATTATGGTAGAGAATTGCTTCCCTAAGGCCTTTAGATTCACATATGTTAAATGGTAGTTCATCTCTAATTATGAAATCAACAGTTATCTCTACCATTAATTGGACAATATTTTCTGAAATTTAAAGTTTCACTAGTTGTGTCTAAAACAGATTGACGTGAACTGACTACCGATGCAGGATTATTCTTAACTTTACATGAAAGTTGTTGTCTACATAAATGACCGGTTCCTCCACTTGACTTAGCCGAATATACCTTACCACAATGTCTACAAGTAGCAGTTGAATTACCCTCGTTATCCCGTCCTTCATCAAAATCATCTCATACTAGATTTTTTTTCTTTCTAGTACCCATAGTTCTCTTATATTTAAGTGGATTAACCGGATGGTTGTGGGTTATTATCTTTAGAATCACATGTTAAAGTCATGGAAATTACTAAATATGCAAACAAAAAGTGAATTTTTTTCGTAAATAAAAAATCATGATTAGGGTTGATTAACTAAAATTAACTACAAAAAAAGTTAAGAAAAGCCTGGGAAATGAAGAGCAGAGGAGTCGTAAAGTTAGCGGTCAGCGGTGTGCTTGTAGCTTTAGACTTCACGCTTTAGCTCAAACTTGACCAATTTCCACCAAAATCAAAGTAATTAGAGAAAGATTAGAGAATATTTAAAAGATTTGGAGAGATTTGTGTGAAAAGAATGAGAGGGGTTGGAGGGTTTATATAGGGTAGATGAGGTAGTTTAGAAATTTAAAAAAAACGACTCTAGCCCGGCACGGTCCGACACTCAGGTCTGGTTGAAGTGCGGTTTGGTCTAACCAAAATAGGTTAAACTACATTTATATAAGTAATAGTTTACCTTCAAAATGTTATTTTGTTTCAAACAATAAGTTTTTTAAATATAATTAATATTTTAGTTTTGTGAGAGAGGAGATTATGACAAACAAATAAAATTAATTAATATTATGTAACCTTTTTTTTACGGTTGATTATCATTATATAATAACTAATATGTTTTAATATTTTTGTAAACTTCATAGTTAGTTTTAGTTACATGTGTAGTGTAAGAACTTTAAAAGCTTAAATATTTGGTAAAGTATATGTAAAATTCGGTTCAATCGATCAGACCACTGGTTGGACTGTCATCCTAGAGTCAGCTCGGTTGAACTCTCGATTCACAAAATGATGATGTCATTCTGACGTCATCATCGATTGAACTATGTAGGAACCTTTTAAAATCAAATCGAGTATTTATCGATTCACTCTTCCATTTGGTTTCAAAAGCTTTAATTAGAAGTAGTTGGGGGCACGTAAAGCTGTGATAGCACGGGGAAACCCGATTACCGAGGTAGTGGTCATCATAATCAAGTCAGGCCAAGCATGGCAAGAGACCTCCAACAGTAAGACCTAATACAAAAAACTTTAGATCTTACTAGATCTCGGAGGAGAAATTCATGAAGAAAACAAAAGACACCGAAGCGAATAAAAATCCTAGAAATTTTATTGCAAGAAGTGTTGTACGCAATGCACAAATAATTCCTTTTATAAAAATCTTAAATTGTAGTTTGACATTAAATGTGTCGTTTTCCCCGCTTCACTACCCTTGAACACAGAATTGAAGATTAGTTCACCCGTAAGTATGAAACATAATGCATACATATCCCTCTACAGATCATTGGTTCCCCGTATGGTCAAACTTTCCTCCTCCCTGTTGACTTTTCTTCACATTGATCCAACGCCTATTTATCTTCTATTAAAATCTCAGCAAAACATCTTTTCTAACCACCCGAAGAACCCTCCCAAATCCCAAACCAAAGCCTTTCCTGCTCTTCCCACTCCAGACCACCATCAAGCCCTTCTAAATCCCAATCTAAACTCTCCTCTAAAATAGAGCAGTGTGGCTCCCGAAGATCTCGACCATTCATTGCATGATCTCATCTTGACCGTCCATCTGATAAAACTCCAACCGGACATCTCTTCCATCCGATTTTCTTCTTTTCCAAGGGCAATGCACCCCAATTGGAGATGACGACAACAATCAAGTTGTAGGAATGTTTTTTTTAATTCAAATTCGAAATTTGTTTTCTACAATCCAACAGTTTTGTTCATTTTTGCTTCCAACTTGAGTATTTTTTGACATGCAACTGATCTCCAACTATTATTTTCACATGAAACATGCAACTGATTTTTGTGCCTTTTAATTGTAATTTTCTTAGGGATTGATACACGAACGCGCGCGTCCCGGACGCACGCTATTTCAGCTGTCAAGTTGGAGTATTCGCGAGGAATCTTCCCATAAGGAAGAATCATGATTTGTAGATTTTTAAATCATCAACAATTTATGATTTCCGATAAGGAAACAGTTTGTGTTCAAAAAAGGACATGACTGTTCACATTCGTGTCCAGAATCATGTCCAAAGTTAGTCTATAATCGTGTTCAGAGTCAGTTCTGAATCAGTCAAAATTTAGTTCAGAATTGTGTTCATAATCAGTCCACAGTTAGTCTAGAATCTTGTCCAGAGTCAGTCCATAGTGTTTCCAGAATCAGTCCGTAATGTTTCCATAATTAGTCCAGAATAAGTCCAATATTAGTCCAGAATTAGTCTGGTATCCGTCCATAATGTGTCCAGAATCAGTTCACAGTTAGTCCAAAATCTAATCCAAAATCGTGTCTAGAATCTGTCCATAATGTGTCCAGAATCGTGTCCAGAACCAGTCCATAATGTGTCTAAAATCGTGTCTAGAATGAGTCCACAGTTAGTTCAAAATCTAATCCAAAACAGTATCCAGAATCGGTCCATAATGTGTCTAGAATCAGTCTAGAGTCAGTCCAGAATCGTGACCAGAATAAGTCCAGAATCATTTCATAATGTGTCCAGAATCGTGTCCAGAATGAGTCCACAGTTAGTCCAAAATCTAATCCAAAATCGTGTCTAGAATCAATCTATAATGTCTCCAAAACCATGTCCAAAATCAGTCAACAATTAGTCCAAAATCTATTCCAAAATTGTGTCTAGAATCGGTCCATAATCGTGTCTAGAGTCAGTACTGAATCGTGTCCAAAATCAGACGATAATGTGTCAAGAATCAGAGCATAATAAGTCTAGAGTCAGTTCAGAATCGTGTCCAGAATCGTGTGGAGAATCAGTCCACAGTTTGTCCAAAATCGTGTCCAGAATCAGTCCATAATGTGTCCAGAATCGTGGGTGGACAACCCTCTTTGGAACACGTTAAAGTAGCTTTCTCGATGACGTTATCCTTGTAACGAGAATGTCTGATCTTGATGCTGATTCCATTAACATCCGCGAAAGAGATGTCAAACTCTTAGGTCTCTGCAAATTTTTTGAAAGACATCCCCACGTAAGGCGCAGAGTGTTTGCACGCGTCTTGGTGTTCATGCTGATCGACGTGTGCAACAATCTCCATCGTCACGAGCGTGATGGGGTTGGAAGACAAAATAGGGTAAGAGATGAGAGGGCAGACAAAAACGTCTGCTTTAGGAAAGGAGTAGTAGGAATGCATGGATTTGGAAACTGGAAATTATACGTGTGTCAGCTTCTTTAATTTGGAAAGTGAACAGTAACATACATGTGGAAATTAAACGTCGCCTGCATGTAGAGCCCATCTTTCTTGATTAAAAAATATTGACATGGAAATGATGCTGTGGGATCTTGAGCCTAATCCTATCCTAATTGGTTTTTTTTGTTGATTTAGGTGGAGATTAGGAGGAGAGGAGATGGACGACTGGGATTGAAGATGGTTGGATGAGTGGTGGAGATGGAATGGATTGGTTTGGATGGTTGAGATTGGAGGAGGAGATATTTATGGTGAGCTCTCTCTCACTCTCTCTCGCGTCTCTCTCACTCACGTTTGTCTCCCTCTCTCAGTGTGCTCTGGTGTGGAAGAAGAGTTGATCTCCGACAAGAGGTGGTCAGCTCCGGTTGGTGGGTGGAGGTGAGTTGGGTTGTGTGCTATTCCGTCCTTTTTGCTTGTTGCGTTCCCTCCCCCGACCTAACTCGTTCTGGTGATCTTGGTTGCTCGTGGTTGGGTGGTGGAGGTCAACGGAGGTGGAATCGTGAGTGTGGATCGTCGAGGAGGTGTTGATCGTCGTTCGAGCGAGGGATTCGTCGACGGATCGTGATTTTGGGGAGACGTTCTCGTGGAGGCGTCGTCGTGGTTCTTCTAAGGTTTCTTCAAACCTTCCGGTATGTCAACTCGCTCACTTAAGTAGTGTGAGTATTTGGAAGTCGACAGTAGGCCTTCCCGCTCGTCGCAAGTAAATGTGCAGTGGATTTCACTGCCTAATCGGTCGACCGGTTGGTGCAAACGGTCGACCGTTCGTGAAGAGAATTCAGGTTCTGCCTCAAATCGGTCAAACGATGCCCCAAGGGCGGTCGACCGGTTGTGCGTGGGAGGCAAGCCTGGTGACTGTCGGTCGAATGGGTCCCCTTTGCCGTTCGACTGTGTGCACCGTCATGGGTCGGGTAGGGCGTATACCATCCATACGGTCGACCGCCTTAATGACTTTGTCCGACCGTGACTTAAGTGGGAATAGTGGTCGGTTCGACTGACGGTGGTTTCGGTCGACCGGACATGTTGAGAAGTGTGGGGGAAGGCTCTGGACGAATTCGGTCGTCCGAGAGTGCTCGGGCGTTCGACCGAATTCGTGGTGAGAGTTGAGGAATTCTCTGGTGGAATTCGGTCGACCGAGAGTGCTCGGGGGTTCAACCGAATTCGATGTGGAGTTGTGGGATTCGTCCCTGGTGACTTTCGGTCGAACGGGGCCCCTTTGCCGTTCGACCGAATGGTCGTTTTGTTCGTTGAACCTGGGAGTTGACCATCTAAACGGTCGACCGTCCCTTGACTTTGGTTCGACCGAACGAGTGAGGTTGGTGGGAATCGGTCGACCGATGGAGTGTCGGTCGATGCGATTGCCTTGCATTTGCTTGATTCGGTCGACCGGGACTTTTGGTTCGGTCGACCGTTTGTGTCCAGTTTTGCACTATGGAGGTGTTGTGGTTGTGGTCGTCCGTGTGGGACGAGTTGTGATGCCGATGTTCTTCCGGCAAGTGTGCTAGGGTGCACGAGTGTTGCGGTGGTTGGTTGAAAAAGACCCGGAGCCCCGTAACTGTGTGAGAGGTATGGTTGGTTGAAAAAGACCTGGAGCACCGTAACTGTGTGAGAGCTGTGGTTGGTTGAAAAAGACCTGGAGCCCATCTAGTCTGTGCAGGGTTGGCTGAAAAAGACCTGGAGCTCCGTAGTGCGTTCAAGTTGACTGAAAAAGGCCTGGAGCCTGAGCAGGGACCGCGTGTAGGGGTTTCTTGAAAAAGACCTGGTGCCCTTGGTCGTGTTGTGGTAGCTGCGGTTGGTTGAAAAAGACCTGGAGCCCAGTTTCGCGACGAGTGTGTGATGCAGTGGTTGGGTGAAAAAGCCCTGGAGCCCCGTGACTGTGGTGTGTGTTATGGTTGGGTGAAAGAGCCCTGGAGCCCAGCCAGTTTGAGATGTTTTTCTTGTTCGTAGAATTGCATGCTAGAGTGCTTTCATTTCATGCATTTTAGAGTTTGGCATACGGGGTTTCCTTCTGGAAACTCAGACATTGTTGCATGTTTACTTTCAGGCCGTGATCGGCGATAGGGGGTGGTGACCGAGAAGAGGAGCGCCGCTACCGAATCCAGCTTTCTCTCAGTTGAGGTCGAGTGATTACTGTTTTCGTTGTATAGTCTTTTGATGTAATCACAACTTTTAAAATACTCTGATGTTCATATATATATTATATATGTTGGTGCACCTGCTTTCAGTATTTGCGTAATATCCTCTGTTAATTGTGTGTTATTAAAATTTTAAATTTTCCGATGGCTTGAAGATGTTACAGATGCTACACGTCGGCCTCCACTCTGGACGCGTGCGTCCAATAATCGTTTTCCTATATGTTTTTCTTAAAAACAACTTGCAACCAACTTTTCTGATTTTTATTTCTGTTTTTATATGTGTGTTGTTTTTTCTTTTGTTTTTATGTCGATGAGATATGCGCTCACATGGTTTTAACAAAAAAATGCAGTCTTTAATTTGGTTGTTTCCAGTGTTGAGGTTTAATTTTACCTTGTGTAGGATCTCAAGTGTTAGCAACGTGAAGTGAGGTTGAGATCTTCCCGCTGGAGCAAAACCTGAGGGACTTCTGTGCGTGAGTGCAAGGTTTGATCATTATTTTATATGCATGTGGGTTTCTTAGAACCTTCTTTCAGTTTCTTTTTTGTTGGAAAAAAAATGTTTGAGTTTCTTTGAGTTCCATCCATGTGAGGTTGAGTGGTAGTGGTGCTTACTATTGCTTCTATAGCACTAGGATTTTCTTTCTATGGGAAAAAATAACTTTCCCTTTCTTTCTTTTTTTTTGCAAGTTTCGCATAGATGTCTGCTTGAATGTACATAGTCAAGGCTACGATAATGAAAAAAAATCTGGTCTTTCAATAGGTATTACTTGGTTGAGTGATTCTCATCCATGGCTATAACAATTACAGAGTTCTTACTTCGTCTTCATGCCTTTTGTGTTGATTAATATCATTTTCCTTTCGTTTAGGATTCTATTATATGATATTATGAGTGAAAGGCGCTAGTTATTTAAATGTTCTCAAACAATATCTACTTTTGGCCTATCAAGTGTTTGGCTGATCCCCTAGCTATTTTACACTTGTCTATACGAAATCTTTTTTTTCTTCCTATGAAGTGTGATTTTTATAAGTATTACGACAGTATTTAAGATTATTACGACAGTATTTGTCCAATTTTTTATACTACTTCGGCCATAACAAACGGTTGAATATTGAATTTGTAGGGTCAGATTTGTCAGTTCAGTCTATCCATCTGAACCGCTATTGACAGAAATAGAATTACACCATCAACCTATATCTCTGCTCAAGAAGGATAACTACAACAACAAGTGTTTCGATATTTGCCATTTAGTTGTTTATTTATCCAATTAGAAAGGCGCATGACAACTTTATTTTCGATTCACGAAGAGACAAACCAGATATGTGTGTAAAACATTTTGTAAACTCCTCTTAACGACAACATTGTACGTTAAAGATGTTTTTTTTTGTAAGATCATTTACTTACTGTTGGGTCGTCTTATGTGCATTACAAGATGCTAGCTGTCTTTTTGTCTGTCTGTGATAAGAGAAATCAACTGATATGGGTTTTTCTGAACTATTGTTACTCATCATTGGATTCTCTTGTGTGTATAAAATGATGGAAGCTATTGTTTTGTCTTTGTTCTAGATAAGAAAAAGAATTCCAAGTAAGATGTCTATAAATGTGTATGGTTTTGCAATTGTGGTGTGATGGCTTTACAACCAGTATGATGCATAACTTTGAGTTTGAGTTTCTACCTTTTTTGTCGAAGATCCGAGTTTATCTAAACCAAAAACCAAGAGAAGTATGATATTTATTTCATTTGAATACACAAATATCTTGCTTTTATCTGTTAATTATCAACACCTTAAGCAAATTAGATCATAATTGAAACAGTAATATTTACAAAAAAGTTTATATATAAAAATCCAATATAGGAGTCTTCTAAATCTCAGCCCTATTTGGATGATTTACGTACTGAAGTTATTAGATTGATTTGTTGTCGAATGGTAAAAACGTGTTTTTTCTTGAGATGGATCATTGCCAGTTGACTATTATTGACCTATTAAGACCACTCCTTACAAACTAAACTTCTGGACTACAATGTTTAGAAAGAGATGTTTACCATTTCCTACTTTCTCACAATATTATGTAACGTTTGATGGGATGCTATTGTTTTAACTTACCATTTATCAACAACTGTTTCTTGCTCAATTGCTGCGAAGTGTTGGCTTCTCGCTGGGCATTGTTCTGGTTATAGTTTTGACCTGCTGCACAAGTTCTCGGAGTACAAAATGTAATATCCTAACCCTTCCTTATTGTGCTAATGATGTTTAGGGGTGGATTAGTGAGGTTTGAGATGGACGGCTGAGATCGTTTCGGGGAAGAGTATAAAAGGTTTGGTTTTCTCTCTCTCTCCCCATTCTCTCTCTCTCTCTCTCTCTCTCTCTCTCTCTCTCTCACTCTCTCACTCGCCTCTCTTCCCCTCAGTTGTTCCTCGGTGTTGGTGGAGGCAAGGAAGCTCTGGTTGGGGAGCTGGAGTCGTCGGAGTTGTCGAAGAGATCGGGATAAAGGAAGTTCGCCGGAGTTGGAGTTAGATCGTGGAACGCTCGCCATTGTTTCTTCCAAGGCTTCTTCAAGCCTTAAGGTATGTCGAACTTGCTTTTACGCTCACCTATTATTAGTGTGGGGGTGGGAGCGGTCGACGGTAGGCCATTTTGGCTCGTCGGACCTGCATAGCGGTTTCTGAACTAAAATCGGTCGACCGGTGTTCTGGTTTCAGTCGACCGGTTATAGTGTATTTTGGGCGATATTCTCGCACCGGTCGAATGATACCCTTGGGGTGGTCGTCCGATGTGCAATTTCGAGCGAGGGATGGACGCTCTGGTGCTTTTCGATCGACTGGGTCCCTTTGTCGGTCGACCGAATGTATTTTTGTATGTCGGTTGGGGCGTTGACCATCTAAACGGTCGACCGCCTGTTTGACTTGTTCGACCGACGACTTAAGTTAACGTAATGGCCGGTCGACCGGAAGTGTGGTTTCGGTCGACCGTGTAGTGTGGACTGTTGGTGAGTCCTACTGGTGGTTTTCGGTCGACCGGAAGTCTTGGGCCGTTCGACCGTTGGAGTTTGGATTGCGAAAATGTTTCTTACTAGTGTTTTTCGGTCGACCGGGCCCCCTTTGCCGTTCGACCGATTGACGTTTTTTTCGGTTGGGCCAGTTCTCTAGGTTAGGATCGGTCGACCGTTAAACAATTTTCGTTCGACCATTTCTGCCATTTTTGGTGGATTCGTGGTTTTATGAGTACACTTGACGGCGCCTCGTCTCTCCGGCCCCAAAGGGGGCAACGGCACGGACTGTCGCCCAATAGTGGTGTGCTTGTACGCTTGAAAGCGGCTCGTCTCTCCGGCCTTTTGGGCAACGACACGGACTGTCGCCCGATAGTAGTACGAGTGTTGTGGGGTAGGGGTGAGAGGACCCTTGAGACTCGGTTGTGTGGCCGTGATTGTACCGACGGTGCCATGTGTGCACGAGTGTTGTGGGGTTGGGGTGAAAGGACCCTTGAGACCCGGTTGTGTGGCCGTGATTGTATTGAGAATTGAACTTGATCCTAGGTGGCGACTTAACTCTATGTGGTGTCCTAGTCACCCGTCACATCATCATTGCTTGATGACTCATCAAGGGGGTGAAGATTCAACACATGAGAAGACAAAAGGTTGAGGGAGTGGAAGAGACAAGAGTCCTTTCATTTTTTGTGTAATTTTCGTCCTAATTATGTATGCAATTTAAGTAGAGGGTGTAATGATCTTGAATGATCATGTTTATGTAGTCTTTATATTTGGAAGTTGTAGGGTCATGTGAGTGCCTATATAAAGCACTAGAATTCACCATTTGTAAGAGAACAACAATACAACAACAATAGATTACAAGCATTACAAGTTGAGCCACGAAATTGTATGGAAAAAGAGTGAGGATGTGAGTAGAAAGAGAGAGCCACCTTCTTTCTTTCATGCCCCCCCAGTTGCATAGATCAGGCATGGATCTAGTGGAGTCCATTGAAGGCAAAATGCATGAAGATCAGGGCGGTCTAAGGCAGCGCACGAGGCGCGCCTTTTAGACCGCCAATCAGCGCTCCCTGTAGCCCAGGAGACGGGCATTCTCCTGTGGTGGGTTGATCAGTAGCTCCCCGTCCTCCTCCCATCCTCCAACAGATTGTACCGACGGTGCCGTGTGTGCACGAGTGTTGTGGGGTTGGGGTGAGAGGACCCTTGAGACCCGGTTGTGTGGCCGTGATTGTACCGGCGGTGCCGTGTGTGCACGAGTGTTGTGGGGTTGGGGTGAGAGGACCATTGAGACCCGATCGTGTCTGGTTGTGTTATTCATTATTCATTGCATCTTTCATTATTGTTCATATATGTGTTAGGGTTTGGCATACTGGGTTTCCTTCTGGAAACTCAGGCATTTTATGTCTGCTTTCAGGCCGTGGGCAGCGGTAGAGGGTGGTGCCTGCGGAGGAGAGCTTATGGGACCAGATCCTGCTTTCCCCTCGTTTGAGGTTGTGATTACATGTGTATATTGTATCTTATAGCTTTTGATGTAATCACCCATTTTTGTAAACTCAGATCTATATATTTGATATATGTTGGTGCACCTGGTGTCTATCTTTGGTAATGTCCTCCGTTGTTGTATGTTTTAAATTTTAAATTTTCCGCTGTTCGAGGACATTACACAAAACGAGGGCGCAACAAAGGAAAAATGGTGAGGAATTAAACACGTATTTCATGTAGAAATTGATAATTAAATGTTCAGTACAATTATGAGTTTTTTAGTTCAGGGTTACCTATATTGTCATGTTTTAACTTCGGTGGTCCGTTGCACCACTTTGGTCGACAAATAAGCTGCAAAGAATTTTATGACGAACTTTTAATTTTTGTTTAAACTGAATTATCCCATGTCATTGTATTTTAGAGGTCTTAATATCAACTGAAAACTGAAAAGGAATATCAACTGAAAAGGAAATTGTATTTCTAAAATTTAATTAATAGTGATCGGGTTACCGTGGAGGAAAAGGAAAATCAATTCCCTTACGTTGTACATAGTTCAGCAAATGAGTCAGGTCCCCGTCATCCACGTAAACAGGGCATTTCTGCTTCAGTTTGGAGAGAGAGATATTTCATGTCGTCGTCAGACACTTAAGGATTCTTTCGACGACGAGGATGATTCAGATGAGGTGGGGAGTCACGACGAGAGTGACGATGGGGGTCGGTATGCCTTGGAGTCGCAGGAGGAGGCGAGACAGCAATATGGTCGAGGACGGGGGCGACATTGTAGTCCTTCGGCTGAGTGGGTCATTAGGATGGGTCGAGGTGGCCGGTTTGTGACCGTTGATTCGAGTTCGTGCACTAGAGACGCCCGAGCTCAGAAGAAGAAGAGGGTTGAGGATGATTCTTCGATCGTGACGGGTATGATGTCCGGTGGTCCTCTAGATGACAGCGTCATTCCAAGTTTCGGAGGCCACATTGCTTGACGCATTTGGGAAGGCGAGGATCAGAAGGTTCTGAAGTGCCATAATCGGCATAGAGCCTGTACGACATTGCATGCTTGGCGTTCAGTGATGACTGATGATATGATAGCGACCATTAGTGCTAGTGGATTGGGTCACTTGTTGTACAAAATGTTCTCCTGCCTCTACATGCTGTTGATTTCGACCTTCTTGGAGAGGTGGCTGCCTGACCCCAACACATTCCACTTGCCTTTCAGAGAGATGACGATCATGTTGCATGACATCTTCCAGATTATGCACAATCCTGTTGAGGGTAGTATGGTCAGTGCTCAGGCACCGATGTCTGAGCTGAAGATGTATGTATCAGAGTTGCTCAGGGTCAGTCTCGATGGTCTTGGGTGGGATAGCTCATTGTGGAGTGGCAGTGGTGCTAGCATCGATGTTGTGGATGACTGTTGCAGACGGTGACGACCACCACGGACTGAGGATACGCAGTTGACTGCCTACCTATTCTTACTGCTAGGTTGCATCTTGTTTGTCGACAAGAGTGGTTACAGAGTCAGACCACGCGCCGTATGGGAGGTGAGGGACCCAGATACCATTGGTCAGTACTCATGGGGGTCGGCGACGTTGGCATATTTGTATCGCCAGTTGGGGATAGCGAGTCGTGCTGATTGTTCTGGCATTACAGGTTGTCTTACGCTGCTGCAAGCTTGGATATATGAGTATTTTCCTGCTTTCCGCCTGCATCAGGAGCGGAAGATCATTGAGGATGGTCATCCTTGTTCACATATGTGGGTTGTCCGGACCGAGGATAAGAGCAAGGGACGACTCATTTCCATTCGTAGACGGCTACATCAGATGACTGCATCGGAGGTATAATTTATATATCATACACGTTTATTTAAATTTCAAGTTTATTATTATTAAAGTATAAACGCTTAGGTGGAGTGGTTGCCGTATGGTCCTCATCCTGCTGCAGCTATGCCGAGGACTACATTTATGGGCGTTATTCGTTATCGGGATATGACAGAGCCTTATTTACCTGATTGCGTCTTGCGTTAGTTAGAGTACATTCAGGTGATTCCGGTTGACATACCGACCCCAGAGCATGCAGTACAATATGCGATTGCGACGACGTACGACATCAGGTACAACGTTTCGAGCGCGGAATCGGTTTGGACATTTCCGAGAGTATGACGACTTCACCTGGACGATCTGAGACGTAGTCGCGACCCTTCCACTTGTGATGCAGATTATTTGTAGTAGTTCGGTAGGTGCTCACATCCAGTTATCGTTCGCGGTACCATACCGAGACCGGAGAGACCACTGGATAGGACACGTGGCGATACGGTAAATTGTAATGTATATTGTAATGTATACGGTAAATTGTAATGTATCCAGTTATCTAATTCAATTTTTAATTGTAATGTATATTTTGTTTTTATTGTTAATGTACGCTATTTTTTATGTTGCATACAGTGGATGAGTAGAACGATACGGTATGCGCAACCGTTCTTGCACCACAGGGACCGGATGCCAAACGAGGAGACGAGAGCTGCATGTACAAATTGGGATGACCTCATTGAGGAGTGGAACATTCAGTTGGGCATTTCGGACAAGGATTCGGATGATGAGTTGTAGTTGGCGGGCAAATTATTTATTTTATTATATGTTGAACTGTTACTACATTTGTTGGTATTTGCTTATATGTTGTATTATTATTTATTTCTGACTAACATATTTTCTCCTTATTTGTTTATCTATTGTACTTTTATTATTTATTTCTCACGAGCATATCGTAGACCTGTTTGGTATATGTAATGTAATTTAAATTTAAAATCTGATAAAAAATAACACGATATAAGTACAAATACACTATATATTATACATTACAAATTACAATCAAAATTTACTACGTAACTGGTCCCAGTACGCTCTTCTACTTTCGTACTCTGCTTCCCATCCAGCAACACTCTCATCTCACATTTGAAACCACAGGGTCGCTATAAGAGGTACTGGGAATCCTTCGGTTTATTCTAAGCGAATAAAATATCTCTAACTCCCTAAATAAGCAATGACCAACTCTTGGACTGACCTCGTCATGGTAGACAGACTCTCCCAAGGTAGCACAATAAGATACGGGTACTACAACGAACCATCCATTCCCACTGAGAAATACATAACTACACACTTGTAAAAATTTGCAATTGGGAACAAGTCGGACCAAACCTCCATATAATGATCATTGTCACAATGTCCACTGCCCCAATCAATTTGTTGACGAGCATGTACCACATTGCCGTAATAGACGTTCTCATAAATAGGATGCACACCTTTCTCATTAGAAATCGCATGACGGGCGTACAAGAAATTGTCTTTACCACCATGGAAGACATGGACAACACATCGAAATGCACAGTTTCTATCAGCACGTACGTCATTCCACCTCTCTAGAAATGGTAAAATGATTCCTGACAGTCTATTAACATATGGGAAGTTATCCACGTCAATCCGTCTGGACACTATAAGACGGAAAAATATCAATTCAATATATATATTAATAACAACAAACAACTAAGTAATAATAGTAACAACAAACATATCGTCATATCTGATCCTACGCCCGTGGTTATGGAAAATCGAGACGAATTGGAAGACCGACCACGACCCTTGCTCTCACTACTGGAAGACCGACCACTAACCCACTCAGCAACCTCAAAGGCACTCGGCTCCCGACGTGTCGAATTTCCCCTTGGTCGACCTCGTACCTTAGTATTTTGTGCGGGTTCTTGATAGTTTGACTACTCCGAGTGTAACTGTCTGTATAAAATACGAGAGGCACTACGAAATACTGCAGGGTCGCTCCCCGAAATCTCATCAATGAGCTTCCGAAAATGCTCGACGTCTTGTGTTGACTGATCCACAAACTTTGACATCTGAACTCCTTCTCCAAAGACAAGTGTTTTCCGGAATGTATGAATCTGCTCTAAATAAATTCCATAACCTGACTCAATAAATTCGTGCATGGTACAGGCACAAGGAATCCCATGTGATGTCAGAAAAGCACACCAGCAACGATATTCAACTTGATTGCTTAAGTCCTGCATTATCTTCAACTCCTGAGTCAATAATGACAAGCAGTGATGCGAAACTCGACCATTTATATGCTGATACAAAGGACCTATATAGTTTGTCAAATTTTGACGTCTCAAATCTTCAAGAAAGTTCCGAATATTCGTCAGCTGCATTTCAATAGCCGAGTTCACGCGGTCAAAAAGAGTGTCCAGAGCCGCAGTCGATGTAGTAATCCACTCTTTTAGAGCGAATAAGCATTTTCCACCTTACAGTTTGTAGTGTTGCCAAAGTAAAGGAATTTATTCATCAAATTCAACACAAACTTTTTTTTATGCACTAACCACGTGTCTTCTAGATAATCCGTGAGCACTGGCCAGGACTGGAAAAAATCTTCCAGATTACGTACTGCTCTATCATAATCCGTCTGTGAATCAAAGAGCATGACTCTCCTCCACTTTCCACGCCTAAAACTCTCTGCAAACTGCTTGTGCTTGCCAAATACGTGGTATGCATAGTTGTACACGTCTTTGTTGATATGTCAGGTGCAAAGTAAATGAGTAGACTCAGGAAAAACCTCTGCCACTGGTCGCATCAGACCAAACTCCCGATCCGTTATTATTGCAGTCGGGCTAACAATATCCAATAACAAATCTCCCAACTTCTCCAACACCCACCGGTAACTAGACTCGGTCTAATCCTTCAAAATCGCATATCTGACGAGGACATTCATGTTTGTTGGAGTAACCCCAACCATCTCAAATAAAGTCATTTTATACTTGTTCATCTTATACATCGAATCCATACAGATTACGAAAGGGTATGTGCGCAACAACTAAACTGACGTAGGATGTGCCAAAAATGCGTGAGTGAGGACATTAGTTTCTTCGTCCACCATAATCCAATGTAAGTACTTATATTGCACTTCCTGACTGAGAAACTGCTGAGTGAGATTCCTGTCTTCAGATTTCGTCCTCCTCATGTACTCTCTGAAGTTATAAATGTGTCTCTGATTAGGATTATTGATTGATATCATTTCATGCTTATATTTGTATCTTATATCCATTATCTTTCACCTAAACAATGTTATGTCACGAGTTTTATGTTTAGTTTTCAGGAATAAATAGGTTTGAAGAGATGTAGCATAAAAGGACCCAAAAGCTGGGAAAAAGGACTGAATTGTGAGATCTGGGGACCAAGATGCAAGGAAGAAGGACCTGATTGCAAGACAGAAGGACCTAAGAGCAAAACAGAATACTCCACACCATCATGGAGAGTATTTTGCCAATTCGATTCGGGTCGGAGCTCCAACAAACCAACCAGATGCATCCAAGACCAAGACACACTTCAAGGAAAGCCCACCAGAAGACCCAGACGGATCTGGGCTTTATAGGCCGCCAATTGGCGGTCTAGAACCGCCAATTGGCGGTCTGGATCATGCCAGATCCGCCCCAACTTCTCCTGGACTTGTATTAATGTTCGTTTAGGCTATTTTTGGTATTGGTTTAGTCCCACATCGGGGGATTGTCCCGGATTAGCTTTTTCCATGCTTATAAATAGAACCCTTCACCTCCCATTGTATCCATCTCTCTCTTTGGTGGCCACCTTCCCTACTAAGAGTGAAGCCTTGAAGCAAAACTCTAGTGGAGGAAGAGCTACTTGTAATTGAGTGAGTTAATAATAGAAGTTTCCTTTAATTGTGTTGTTTCTTTCTTAGTTTTATTTCCTTCCATATGCATGTTTGCTTGTTTTTTTTTTATGCTTCTTTAATATTTCTTGCTTGATTAGTATAAATTTCATTTCAGTATTATGCTTGCTTCTGCTAATATAGTTAGTGTAATGAGTAGTGAGTAGTTCCATCCCCATTTGGGGGGTGGAGAAATATGTGATATAATCATGTAGTGTATTAAGTGTGTGTTATTTTTATCCCTTGAGCTTTAAATGATTTCCACAACCATCTAATGGGTCTTCACTCTTATCTTTGATATGCTAATGCTCTTGAATGAAGCTTAGCTTATGCTTTGATTAGTTGATCTATTTTATGGGGAATGATAAGGTTAGGATATGGATAGGAATTAACATTGGAAACACAATTTGTAGTGTGTGAACTCTTGTTGCCTTTACCTTAGCTAATGTCTTGTATGTTTTAATGATGTAGTCTTATCTTAATTCATGTGGAGGCATAGTAGGGTCTAGTCTTTATACTTGAGTTCATTTAGCTTCATTCCAATTATTGTCTTGTATGTTTTAATGATGTAGTAAAATCTTAATTTATGTAGAGGCAAAGTTGGATGTAGTTTTATGATTTCATGCACTACATGTTGTGAGGAGCTTAATTACACACACACATCACACACACATCTTTATGTTCACATAATCTCTCTACCCCCTTTGGGGCTTAGTTTATTGCTTATCTTCATTTCCTTTTTGCATCTTAGTGTAGTTTAGTGTAACCGACCCTTGTCTTCCCTTTCTTTACCTCTCGCCTTCGCACAAACCAAGTGTCGACACACCTCCCAGTGGACGACCCGTATTTGCCACCGCTTCAACGCGGCCGTGCACTTGCGGTTAAATATAAAACGATCAATCAAGTTTTTGGCGCCGTTGCCGGGGAGGTGCTCTGTCCAGACCTTGGTTTGGAAGATTCGAGGGGTTTTTAATTTTTTGTTTCCAGTTTGTCTTAGTTTCAGAGAACCAGCAGATCAAGGGGAGCCTACTGGACAAGTTTGAAGGAGAGAAGCTTCTTTTCAAGGCAAGATGACTTCAACTTGACCGCCAATTGGCGGTTTGGAACCGCCAACTGGTGGCCTTGTGAGGTCATCTTGCCTTGAAATTTTTTCTGGTAGTTGTTTTCTTCTATTTGGTTATCTGGGAGCTCTATTTTGCAAGCTTTGACTTCTGGTTTGCTCCCAGATCATTAATAACTCCCCCATTAATCAACTTGGCCCTAAAATCCAAAGCAAAAGACTAGATGTTCTTATTTGTTTAGGTCACGCATCATGTATCAACTTCCTGACTGAGAAACTGCTGAGTGAGATTCCTGTCTTCAAATTTCGTCCTCCTCATGTACTCTCTGAAGTTATAAATGTGTCTCTGATTAGGATTATCCTCCAAGAATTTCTCCTTTACTGCCAACAAGATGTTACGTGGTCTCGCTTGTGCCTCAGTCATATCACGAACAATTTTCTTTGTCCCAGAACTAAGACCGTTAATCTATCGGTGACCCTCTGGATTAACTGCAAGTCTGTGGTTGTGTTGTCCATGAGTACTATTAGAAACAACGACCCATCCATCACGATCTCGTCGCTCGACTACCTTTACCAAAAAACAACAACCTCAACCTTTTCTTTTCGTGTTCTTCCGTAGTGCAATATTCGTATCACGAGAATGCATTTCATTTCTGCTATCGCATCTCAGATAACAATCCGCCTGATTATCTGCTTTTGATTTGTAATATGATATTACCACAAAAATCCGGCTCCGATAGCAACTTGTTTCGCCTATTTACACGCTTCCTCGATTGTTGTAATACTTGTTTACTATCAAAAAACTCACTGTAATCTACTCCATCACCACCAAAATCTAGCAATGGAACATGAAATAATTTAAAAATAACACAAAATAAATAAACTAAAAATCAAAAAAAATGGGGTGTCTGGCTGGGATGCCCCATCCATGGAGTAGGCGGCTAAGCCAGGCGTCTCATCCAAGGTTGGGGCGTCTGACTTAGCCGTCGCCTCCATGGATGGGGCGTCTGGCTAAGCCGCCCCCGCTAAGGAGGAGGCGTCCCAGCCAGACACCTCATCCTTGAGGGAGGCGGCTTAGACAGACGCCCGAGACGGGAAAAAATTCTGTCCCACTTAGCTCACCATATCCAGGCACTTCGTCTAGGGTTGTGCACGGTCCGGTCCGGTCCAGGTTTTGGTCCGGAAGTTTTGGAAATTTCGGGTTCGGTCCGGTCTGGTTTTTTGTTTTTTATTTAAAAAAATAGGTTTTTGACCGGACCGATTCGGTCCGGTCCGGTCTTCGGTCCATGATAATCTGGTCCGGTCTTCGGTCCGGACCCCAGATAAAAATCCTGTCCGGACCGGATTCTTAGCCCTAGCTTCGTAGGTCATTTTCGTGGTGTTGGTACAGGGAATGCGAGGAAAACTGAGGCAAAAATTTTGTTTTAAGACACGGGATGAAATGTGTATTAAATGAATTGTTAAGGGCAAAATGATATTTGTTGGGGGCGATTTAAGTAGTTTTCCGGCGACGAATAGTAATTCCCTAAATTTAAGTAGTAGGAATTTCATTTAGCCCTCCAAATTCATAAGCTTATTGAAACAATTAATTCATGACATTATGTATATTTTAGACAAGTATTTTCTCAAAACATGATGTTGAAAACCAATTTAAAGGTACAGTTACTTGGAAACAATAGCTATACGTTATTTACATTTGGAGCTTGGGCACAAAAAAGGTTTTATCCGATCTATGAGTTGAAATTCTTTTTTAATACTCAAGTATTTCTTTATTTTCTTATATATTGTGGAAAATTTTGTCTAATTTTTATCATATCACTGTGTGCTGCTTAATAAATCATATCACACTATTACTTATGCAATTTCTTTCATTATATCTAGAGAACTTCGTAGGATAATTTGTAAACAACACTGGCCACGCAAAGCGTGGGTCCATCTCTAGTATCAATATATGCCTCGATATTGAAAACTTGTCCAAGTATCGTTGAGAATTAATGGTGAAGAAATATATATATGTATGATATAAAGTGGATAATCCATGTACAAGGTAGACTTCTCTAATACGCGTGCATGCCACAAGAACATACTGGTCCAGCCTTATTTTTTCCCTCAACTTGTTCCATTACGATCATTATTTTTTGGCTCTTGTTAGAAGGCACCTAAAAAAACAAATTATTCTCTTACGCCCACTGTTATGGCTACTTATCTGCCCACAGTTGCCCATAAGATCTTATTCACTCCGTCAATGAATTTGTCCAACCCCACCTAGAAACAATCAATTCCAAATTGCTTTCGAAGAGACGCTATCGAATGCTTACTATAGTATATTGAGCAAAATAAGAAAATATCCACAGGTCGCTTCCAATGAAAGCTGAAAAAGTGGCAAGCCAGTTTAAATTTGTGCGAGAAACTCTCAGATTCAATTGGGTGGGATTAATAAATTTGGATCACATCAACCAAGTTGGACTAGTTTAATTAGTAGAACTTCATAACCAAGTAATAACCAATGTGGATGTGACGTTAATATATCTTTTAGGTAAGATGAGTAATGTGGTAGCTGTTTGGTGATGGAAAACTACCACAAATCAGGAAACAGAGAAAAATAAGCGGAAAAAACTGTGTTCTTAACTCCACGTCCTTGAAGAAAATGACCCAGGATAAACAAAGAAATTACTGGTAGTGCAAGTTGGGATGTGAAAATGACTTGGTTTATTGCTCTTGGATACCTACAATGTTAGAAAGTTGACCTGCAGAACAACATCAAGAACCGTTGACCGAATGAGATTAGGTCGACCAGAACGCGTCCATCCGAGTTAGACTAGATATTTATTAGACTTCAAAAAATAGATGATTGAACCACATTCGGTCCACCAATACCCAGCCAACAAAGTCTTCTTGAGAGTTACTAGAATATGAAGAACGGACATCCGAGCCCTATTCGGACGTCCGGATCTGGTCCACCATCTGACCAATGGTTGACAAAATTTACGTGGACAGTAGCATACTAGGAATACACTAGAACGTGAAATATGGTTGACCATTCCTCAAAGGTCGACCAAAATGTAGACGCGAGCAATTTTTATTAAGGATACTTTAGGCATTCTCAAATCATTTAGGCTTGTCCTAAACTTCTCCTATAAATACCTAAATTGCTTAGAACTCTAATATTGTCGAAAACTTGAGAGAAAAAAGAGAGCCACCAAGTTGAGAGGTAGGTTTAGCCACCAATACTTCTTAGCGTTTTAGAATTGGGAAAATCTTGTCGTTGGAGGATCAGCCAATGCCCAATCCAGTGTAGCAATTATCTCCAGTTCCATTGTCCTTGTACTCCAACCATTCTCATAGTAAAACTCGATCTGTCTCCGCCACCGTGGTTTTTTCCATTTGGATTTCCACGTAAATCTGGTGTTGTGCTTGTTTATGTTTGCTTGATTGCTTGTGAGATTGCTAGATGCATGTCAGGTGTTCGATGGATTTCATAGCTTGTGTTCTATTGGTTTTATTCATCATTCGGCAGACGAACCACCACACTAAAGATCCTAACATACAACAAAGCAGATGGCCTTCTTTTCTTAACTTTCTTCTTTTTTTCTACTTGCTTCATTAGATATTAAATGACAATAAAGAAATATTCATGAGCTAAATATTGAAAGAAAGAGTTGTTTCCTTGAATGGCATTGGGAACCTATTTATCTTTATAATATTGGGTTTTCATTTTTATTCTCATGTCATTACAAAATCTCATGTCTCTACAACTTGCTACTTGTGAACCGCGCTACCCACATTCGTCATTGGACTTCAAGACACCAGAAGAAGTGTGGTCAGGTAGCCCTCCTAACTATTCAATTAATTTTTTTGTTGTTGTTACCATGCTTATGCTCGTGTTGATCAAGGAAAACTAGATGCTAGATAGTTGAAGTGCATTTTTCTTGGTTATCAAACGGATGTGAAAAGTTATAGATTATGGTCTCCAAAATCTAATAAATTCATGATTGAAAAGGATGTGGTCTTTAATAAAGTTGCTATGCAGCCTTCAAGAAAAGAATATGCTATTATCCATCACATTTCAAGTGTTGAGAGGAGTCCTCCAAAGCAGGTGGAGCAACAAGTTAAACAATCCGTTGATGTTAAATTTCCACCCGAATAATCTCAAGATGTGAATGTTGAGGTTCATAACATTGCAAGAGATAGTCCGAGAAGAAAAATCAAGAAGCCCAAAAGATACCTCAAGTCAACATTTGCATATGCATTGTTATAAGCTGAAGAGATTGATGATTCAGGGCAATCGAACCGATACAATGATGATATTTCGGTGCTAGATTCAGCTGCCTGGCTTGGAGCCATGAAAGAAGATGGAGTCAATTCATAAAAACCAAACATGGAAGCTTGTTAAGCCTCCAAATCGAAAAAGGAATGTTGGCTGCAAATTTCTCTTCAAGAAGAAAGAAAGTATCTTGGGAACTTTTGATGCGAGGTACAAGGCTTGTCTAGTTGCTAAGGGCTTTAGCCAAATAGAAGGTGTCGATTACAATGACATATTCTCTCCTGTTGCGAAACACACATCTATACGTGTGTTGCTAAGTTTGGTAGCAATACATTTCTATATGGAGAGATCGAGAAATGAATATACATGAAACAACCGGAGTGGTTTGTCGTAGATGGAAAAGAAGAGGATGTATATGTCTTATTCAAAAATTACTTTATAGGTTGAAGCAATCTCCTCGGCAGTGGTACAAAATGTCTGATTCATTTATGGTTGGTCATGGATTTTTGCACTCAAAGTATGATGTTTGTGTCTACTTCAAGCAACCTGTGGATGGTTCCTCTATTTTCTTGCTCGTATATGTGGATGACATGTTAATTGCAGCCAAGGACAAGTCTGAAATTGTGGAAGTGAAGAAGTTGTTATCTGATGAATTCAAGATAAAATATCTCAGTGTTGTGAAGAAAATTCTTGGGATGATTCATATAGATTGAAAGTCCAAGCGGTTATTGCTATCTCAGAAGAAGTATGTAGAGAAAGTTTTGCATCGTTTCGGTAGGGAGAATGCCAAGTCTGAGAACCTACTGTTGGCCAATCACTTCAAACTTTCTACTATCTATAAGTACGAATGTCACGAGTTACTTACTCTAGTACAGTGGGTGGCCTTATGTATCCTATGATTTGCACACATCCGTATTTAGTACAAAGCCACGAGTCTTGATGTTATATGCAAGTCCAGTAAAGGAGCACTGACGAGCAGTGTGGTGGATCTTGAGGTATCTCAAAGGTTGAGTCAGATTGTTTTTGGAGTTTCGGAGGTCCGCAAATGTTCTTATGGGGTATGTTGATGTCGATTATGCGGGTGACCGAAACAAGAGAATATCAATGAGTCGTTATGTTTTCACTATTAGAAGTAGTGTGGTCAGTTGGAAGGCACGTCTTCAACAAATTGTGGCTTTATCTACTACGGAGGTAGGTACATGGCAATGACCGAGGGTATCAAAGAAGCTTTGTGGTTGAAAGGATTATGTGCAGAGCTATGCCCCGGTCATAAGATAGTTAGCGTATTTTGCGACAACTAGAGTGTCATTCACTTAACTAAAGATCAATTACATTAATAGAGGACCAAGCATATTAATGTGCTATACAAAAAATGTATATAATTACAATTGAATATATACAAAAAATGCATATAATTATGGTTAACAAGATTCCACATCAATTTTCTGCTGCCATCAAAAATTGGCTCTTGAAGTTGGCGTCCCTAAGCAAATACATTATTATTTTGCCTCTGACTGAGTGTAGATATTTGTTGGCCATTGCAGCTGTGGGATGTATGTCTAATAATAAGCATTTTCTCTAGTGAAAGACATACACTCCACAATCCTCACTATTGGGTGCTTGGCCTTGGCACTTTTTCCATTCATAGGATAGTTTCCAGTCGATGTTAAAGTAGGTTCTCCAGAATTTTGTCATTATTACTGCACATTGTTCATGGACACACAATGTTGTTTGATCATTGTCTCTATCAACTCGAGGAAGGTTGATGAGGTGTGTTATTTGTTTAGTTATTCCATCCACAGTCAGCAGTGTCTAGTGGGATTTGTTTGTCAACGGTTGTGTAATGACTGTGTCGTTTGGGTACCAGTCCTCTAGTTTTTTTCAGCTAAGGCTGAAAATAACTCATAGCAGTTGTCCTCGGTAGCAGTGGTGGTCAGGTCATTAATGAGAATCACCTTCCTTTGGTAGCATCTCAACTTCTATTTTCGCTCCAACACAGCAAGCAACGCGTCTATAAATAAGTGCATTTAACTAGTCATTTCAGTGGATGAACCCAAAACTCGATACACAACAACAAAATATACTTATGTGTGTTGACAGATCATTGCCTTTAGTGATTAGATCTTTTAAGTTTACTAACCCCTCCTTGTCGTTTGACAACACGACTTTATCCAACTGTTTACTCGGTGTTGTTAAATTTAGAAACACATTTTTTCCTCAATTGTCAACACGGCCATGACTTTCATGTCGATGTTTTTATTTGGTTGTGTGCATTGGTTGGCTAGGCAGTTTTTTCTTGGATAATTCACTTATTGTTTGTCTGAAATTTGATTTCGATCATATTTCAACCACTTCATCACAATTGACTCTTCGGTGATTTGTTCTCTTTCTCTTTTCTTCTCTATGAGGTTCTTCTTTTGAACCTCTTTTTTCTTGTTCAGACTTCTTAGTCTTCTTTCTTCCACTTCTTCTTCTTCTCCCTCTCTTTCTTTCTTTTCCTTCTTCTTCTTCTCTCTATCTATTCTTCCTTTTCTTTTTTTCTTTTTTTTTCTTTCTTCTTCATCTGTTTACTGTCTTCTCCACTTCTTCCTTTCTTTTTCGGCCTGGACTCTTCATCCTTCTCTTTCTCCTCCTCAACCTTCCCCACTTCTTCTCCACCAAAGAAGGATAGATTCATAGTTTTGTTCTATTAAATTTAATGTAATATGATTACTACCAGAGTTGTGGTTAAAAGGAAACATATGTCTTTAGAAGATATGACTGTTATTTGAGGACACTTTCTTATTTTAAATGAACAAAAATCCTTTAAAGGATGGACTTTGTTTTTAAAGGACACTACAAGCTTAAAGGACACTACGAGTATAAATGACATATGTGTCATTTAAAGGACTTGGTCGTGGGTTTAAAAGAGCATACAATTTCATTGGTGTAGATAAATTCTGTGGCTTTGAACTTGGATGTTGACCCACATTCAGAAGGTCTTCTTAAGTTCTCATCTCCAAGTTCTTTGTTTCTTTTCCCTACTGGAGAAGGTTGATTTGCTGGTGTGTATTGGATACACTCTGGAAATGCATCTTTTGCCTTCTCAATTGCTTTATCTTTCCATAACTATATTTCTTTTGCGTTCGCCATTGCCTTAGGTTTCTAGAACTGTGTTTCTTTTGCGTCCTCAGCCAATTTTTGATTGGGCTCTTTTTTTGGTCTACTCTACCTTTAGCCACCTTAATTTCATTTTCGTGAAGTCCACCTCGTTTTGTAGTGGATCTCTTGGGATTTCATGGGCTCCGACGGTTATTCTTTGGGGCTCTCTGTCTCGTGGAATGTTGTCCATTCTTTGCTCATTGGTCGTACAAGGGTCAACATGTTCGTTAACCTCACATGTTTGTACATATTCAGGTTGTTGATGCTCTTCTAAGTGTCTGACTTCCACTTGTCCACTTGCTATTTTTTGGATGGTGATGCACTGCCTTTCCAATGTTTTAAGCATCTTCCCTGACCCAAGCAAAGAACTCCATCTATTGTTTGTTGTAATGCAAGGTGGCTTTGCATTCTCAATTGTTAACTTCAGACACAGTCATACCTTCAAAAATATGTCAATATTTGGTGTCACGAAAACCCACTAAAAACATAAAATGTTTTGCAAATATTTCAAATCTAAATTTTTTACGTGAAGTATTTCTATGCATCCATGTACGTTCCCCTTCTTAGGGGTAAGGTTGCCTGACGATTTCATTTTCTTCAGTTCTATACAAGCCTTTTCTATTCCAGTATGCAGGAACTCAAAAGTTGTCTCTGCCCAGGCATACTTTCTCATATCTTTCAGTCTTTCAAAAAAAGACATGTACCATTCCTTCGTTATATTTGTGTCGTCGCAAAACATGAATGAAGTAAAAAGAAGACATATCAGTAGTTTGACGTATCCAATGTCACGTCCTCTTTCCCTGACCTCCCTCAGTTGTATCTTTAATTCCTTCGTATGCAGTCCCTGGCCAACTTACTCATGTCGACTGGCATTCCTTACTTTTCCAGTTCTAATATGATTGTCACATCGGTGGTGTTGAAATTCAGGAGTTAATTTATTCCCCATCTTGAACCCACATTCATCCACCTCAAAATTTTCAATCATGAAGTCAAGGATGTAATTGTCTATAATGATTCTTTGCATACTTAGGAATTTAGCAAACATTGTCTTCTGGAATATCGTTTGTTGGTTGTCAATAATCAGTGAAAGTTCCTTCTCGAATGATTCCCACGTACATTTTGATGGTTGAAAGTAATTGAAAGTTTACAAATATAAACATTTTCATTCATTAATGCAAAATGGCTTAAAAGGACAGACCATACCCTAACAAGGTGTCTGTGCACAAGAACAAGTGGATTTTGGGAGTCAAAAGGAAAACAAGATCCAACGGAATTTAAATTGTGTTTGATGAAATTCTGCCATTTGTGCTTGTACCTGGAATCGGATAAAATTCAAATTCTATTGTTTGTGGATATCACTGGAATTTACTATAAAATGTAAAAACAATGAAATTTTGTTATTGGTATTTACAAATAGTGAAGGAGATAAATGAACATGAAACCAAATACAAATGAATAATATAAGAACACAAACATAAATAATTAAGGATAATGTTTTAATCCAGTCAAATGTAACAAAAATTAAAAATACAATTCCATAATTTTTTTATCAGTTTGCTCCTTCAAGAAGAGTTCTCTTTCTGTCACCTGCAATGCTGATGAATGAGAGGAGTTAGACTGATTCTATGAAACTCAAATGACAAATGAAAATATAAAATTCAATTTCGAATCATCGATACAATTCAAATTCCCGCACCAACACAGATTCAACTTAAGGAAGTACCAAACACAGAACAATTAAATCTAAAGGAACATATTAAAGTATTAAGCCCATTTATATAAATACCTATATTGAGGGAATTTTAGGAAGGTAATATGCCAGGTGCTTATTCAGCCTTCTTCATAAGTAAAGTACTAATATGTTCATGTTATTTGTTCAAGAATATAGACATACCACAACCAAATATACTCTTTATAGATAAACAAAGGTTTATACCGACTGAAGGACGTCACTCCAGGTGGTCAGAGGGGATGAGGCAGGGTTGGAGAAGATGGGGATGGGAGGTCGAGAGGGTTGAAAAGAAGGCATCGTCAGAGGGAAAGAGCCAAGGCTAGAGAGGGTCGCGGGAGGGGGGGGGGGCGAGAAGGGGGAACTTTACCCTAAACCCTAAATTCCAATTTTCCTTACCCTAAACCCCAAACTCCCTAACCATAAAATTTTCAACTACCTTAAACCATAAACTCCAAATTTTCAATTTTCCAAGATATCCACAAACATAGGGAAAATACTGGGTCAAACCGTCAACATTTTCTTTTCTATCGGATTCCAACTATAGAAACAACCCTAAGAGGACAAAGCTCGGTTGTGAAAGGACACAACCTCCACTATTTAAAGGATAGACCCCAACGAACTTAACATGACCAAACCTTGGTGTAGTCGAAAATGACGACGGTGTTTTCACGACGACTAACTCACCTGCTTTCTACAGCGGTACTCAGGACTTCCATGTTTGATGCCATTTATTCAGTATTGGTTTTTTGTTGGATTCGGTGACTCAGGGAGGCGGAGGAAGATTTACAGTTTGTTTTTAAAACTAAGGAAGTTCTTTGAAAAGTTGCGGTTTAACCCGGTTTTGTTTAATGGAACGAATCATTCCCACCACTTTTTTGGGAAACTGCAACTATTTCCCACTTTATTAGATAATAAATTTTGGATTGCTTTGACGTGGTTGGTGAGTGGCTGGCTTGTCCACTCTATCTGAGAACGAATTTGCTTAAAATATCCAAAACAAATCTACAAAATTGGTTGACGTGGTTGGTGAGTGGTGACACGCGGTATCCATGTATAGTCCTCTTGGAAACATCCATTTGTATCAACATTAAAGGTCTCTTTCGAGTTTTAAAGAACAAACTCGTGTGTTGTAAAGGACATACGTATCTTTATAGTGTTAATTGTGTTTGTCCATTACATCTATATATATACAACATCCGTTTATTAAATGCATTACAAGTTACAACATTAATTGTGTAGATTTTTTCAATCCATATTCCTGAAGGACTTCCTTCGCTAAACTATCCATATTATTCTTTAACTTCTTGTTGCAAAAAATCTTTTCTTGTCTTAAATTAATCATTCCAACATATAACACAATATTTCTCAAGCATTTGTCTTATATTGACCAAATACGTTTTGGTTGTCTGAACTTGTGATTCTACTTACGAGGTTTCGGGTGACTGAAATGTATTTGGCTGATCGCATGCGATAGGTTTGTGATGCTTTCTGACGAAATGAAACAAAAAAATGAAACAACCCCCTCCATGGACGTTCGCTCAAAAAATTCCATAAGCCAATTCGAATTCACTGTCCACACATTTTGGAGGACCAAACCGGTTGCGGTCGATCGAGGCCAACTGGTGAAGCACCTACCGGAAATGAAGAAGATGACACCACCGATGATGACCAATCCCCGATCGACGAAGAAATGACTGACACTCAATCTTTGTCTCCAACTCTAACTGAACCCACGATTGACACAAGATAGGATCTGAAACTGACTTCTTGTCCTCGGCGTTACACTCCCCTGGAGTAGCCATCCGGTTCGGTGGCTCAATGGAATCAACCCTCGTGGGCTTATCGACTCGAGAGGATTGTGGACAAGATTCACCATGAGATCCAAGAAGTTTGTGGGCTAGTGGATCGTAACTACGAAGGAATAGAAGAGCTCACCAATGATTTTCATGCTTTCCAGTTGACAACATCGAATTCGCTCAAAGAAATCAACACCCAAATTCGCGTGGTTGGAGATTCTCAACAATCGTTCATTGATTCTCAAAATGAGATCGTGCATTTTTTTCCGCAATATGAACAAGTTGAACAACTAACACATTTCTTAATTCGGTGAACCAATATGTGTTTGGTCGTCTATTTTGCACATGAGTTTGAGAATGAAAAAGGAAAAGTGGGTATGGATTCTGATGGGCTTCGTCCATTCCACATCTAACAGTCAGAGGATGTCCTGACACAATTGCTAGTGGAGGATGTTATTTGCTTAACCGTTTGGATAGGCCCACAAACAGGTAGAATCTGTTGGGTGGTTGAAGTTGCATTGAACGCAATTCGATCGACCGTATACCTAGCACCCTTATCGGTGCTCCATCCGGATTAATTGTTTTTAACCGGAGTTGCATACGATCTGCATAGTGAGACCCGCGGTTCGTGTGATTATTTTAATATTTATTTAATAATGATGGGATCACTCGTATTTGAATTGAATAAAATAAAGAGAAATAATTGTATTGTTATAAAATGGAGAGATCTTAGAAAATAAAAGTAATAAAATCTAAAAAAATCACCATAATTATTACTCCCTCATGTTCTACGGATAGACACTAATTAATGCAATATAAATATTGCATTTTTAAAATACTATATTTTTAGTGATAACAGGGGTAGCAGTCTGTATCTTTACTATTTCCTGGGTAATTTCTCATTCCCAACTTGACAACCTTTTCCATTCCAGCAATAATTTACTACTGCATTAAATCATATTACTATTATCCTTTTGTACTTAATAAATTAATTATTTTACCAACATTTGTCAAACTATTATTATTTTTTAAAATAAAAATAAAAATAATTGCAATCAAATTTCAGTAATATTAATTATATATACACAAACGATATAAATGATGATATATTAATTAATTAATTAATTTGTAAAATTAAGAAAAGAGTTGGAGGAAAGAGAATTGTTGATTTGATAGCAGAATCTTTTTATAAATATCATGGTTGATAAGATGAAAAAGAAAGAAATTGTGGATTAATGTTGTAAAGTGGAAAAGTTGATGTGGTAGAGAGAGAAAATTGGGATGATCTTTTCTTTTTAAATCGTGTCTACGTAGAATCTGAAAGGTTTCATTTGCTTTCATTTCCGACCACAAATATTGAGAAAGGAAAAGGATCACAAAACGACAGCAAATCTCATGGATTTGGCGGGTTCTCAATTATAGCATATCATTTTTGGGTTTACTGTGATAGGACATAAAACTTTATTAATTAGTCGTTACACGACCTAGAATATCATAAATTGTATTGTGTTTTATTCATAAATCTTACCCTAGAAGGGACATCTCACATTTGTGGGAATCCATATCCACTTTTCCAGTTTCCTTCAAAGGATTTTAGTGTCTTTTAAAGTATCTAAATGTCCTTCAAAAGAACTGTATTTCAGTGCACTCCTTGGAAATTTGGAAATTGAAATCCATGCATAATTTAAACCTTACAGGTAAGCGGTCGACCGAACCCATTTCGGTTCATCAAAACGTGCTACACGGACCACTGGACACATCTCGGCCACCGAAATCCCTCATTAAGAAACAAACTCGTTCTTTAAAGGCAGACATGAAGTTTAAAGGATAGACATCGGGTTTAAAGTTAAGCATCGTCTTTTAAAGGACATAGTTTTCCGTTTCAGGGCAAGTTGTTGTTTAAAGACCCTTTCGAGTTTCAAGGACAGACTCATGCTTTAAAGGACACATCATTCCTTTAATTGACATGCCCACCCTTTAAAAGTTTAATGGACAGATATCAGCTTAAAGGATAGATTCGTGGTTTAAATCCTATGAAACAAAACGTCGTAAAAATATCCAAGAAATAGAAAGTCGCACCAAAGACAAATAAAGCTGACATATCACTTGAGGACATCTTATTAATAAAATGTGATTCGACGCGGCCTTTTAGTTATGGGGTCTACAAAATCCTCCCATCGCTGGTCATATTTCGGTGTTCCCTAACCTTCTTAGTCTCACACATCCAGTACCATTTCAGTTCCTTTCCATCACAAACAAATGGCCTTCCAACACTACAATGATCACTACTCCAACGATGATGAGCATTATATAATCAGAGGACCCTTGGTAGACATAATCCACTTGACGCTGGCGAGAAGCCGACATTCTATGAAGCTTAACCATATTATTTGGTGCACTTGTAGGCAACATATCATTGGAGCACTTACTTCCAATGCATTTGACGTTAGTTTGGTTTGCTAGAAAATCTTTTTGACGTTAGTTTTGTTTGGTGGAACTATTAAACCAATCTGCATTAATTAGATTGGTTTGCTGGAATAGTTTGCTTAAAACTCAAAACCTTCTTCCTACATACCAATCTACCAAGCCCCTTTTGGTGAAGGGGTCCTGGACGTTTTTTTTGCACAAGTGACAATTTGTTTGTCATCGAACTGTTTGTTGTCCAAAACCATTTTCTTGCAAACCAATCACACTGAGCCCCTTATGATAGAGAAACACATTACACGGGCTCTTGGACATGGAATTCGGTATTGTTTTTTTGTACAATAAAAATTTGTTATCATCTTTCTATTTCGATCCAAAATGACATTCTTGCATCCCAATCTACCAAGAAGAAGACAATATTTCTGTTGTTCAAAACCATTTTGAAGAGTCAATCAAGACATGGGCTCCTGGACATGGAATTCAGTCTTGTTCTTTTGCACAAGTTGTTGTCATATCTTTGTTTCTGTTCTCGGGTGTATGTAACATGACGATTTAAATTTTGAAATTGTACTTTTGGAATGTTATTTATCTTCTACTCTGAGATGCTTATTAACACAATTTTATGGATGAAGAGGATCAGAATAAATGAAATTAACAAGTCACACAAGAATATCCAGTGGAATTTCTATGATTCAAATAAAAATTGTCATTGAAAATCCAAACAAAAGCTCATCTTACATCCGAATTTTCCTTGTGTTTGTGTCATCCATAGAAAAGGGAAATATTTTCCTTCAATTTCCCTTCTATCATCCATAATTACAAAAAATTTAACAAAAACACTAAATAATATTTTAAAAATTAATCTGTGAGTGTCAAACCATGACAATATGTACAAAATTATACCATAAAACTATATAACTAAGTAACCATGAGAATAGTTGTTGTTATATTAAATTTCTATAATAATTTTAGTAGTAATTCATACACATAATTATATAAATAACAATATATAAATTGATTTAGTCATTGGTAAAATGTATGAAATGAGTTGGAGGAAAGAGAATCGTTGTTTTTCCAGCTAGCAAGATCTTTTTATAAAGATCGTGTTTGAGAAGATGAAAGAGAAAGAGATTGCAGGATACTCAATTACCTCTTAGTGTCAAAAAACTATAGCATATCCCTATTAGGTTTTGTTATAACAGAACACAACACAACCTTTCATTACGATTACATAGTCTCTAGTATGTTCCATTCAGAGTTCTTCTCGTGCAATGAAACGAAGTATCCTTTAAAACAATGGCCTTCTTATTTGAAGATTCTTTCCAGTTTAAAGGACACATTCCTTCAAATTTGAAGAATTGACTTGAGTTTCCCAAGACATCCCTTAGTGACTGAATGCATTTTCATTGTCCAAACTGGTGATTCTATTTAGGGAATTTGGGCACCGAACGCAGTTCGGTCGACAACATACGTGAAAGGTTTCCATTGTTTTTCGTTTCCTACCATAGATGTTGAGAATGAAAAAGGACAAAAAAACGATAGCAAATCTTATGAATTTGGCGGGTTCTCAATTAGTGTCAAACAACTATATCATAACCTTTTTGGGTTTCGTTATGACACGACACAACCTTTCATTAATTAGTTGTTACACGACGTACAATATCATAGGTTGTATTGTATTTAATTCATATATCTTACCCTAGAGTCTAGAAGGGACATTTTAGCTCGGTGATATAAGTGGGAATCCATATCCACTTTTCCAGTTTCCTTGAGAAAGGATTTCAATGTCCTTTAAACTATGTAAGTGTCATTTAAAAGAACGTGATTTGTGTACACTCATTGGAAATTTGGAATCCATTACCCTTGTACACTATTCCTTTTCTTTCTCAACGTCTGAGGTCGGAATCTGAATTCTAAGTGGTCCACCGAAACCATTTTGGTCCATCGAAACGTGCTTTAAATCCTATGAAAAGAAACGTTGCAAAAAATCCAAGAAATAGAAAGTCACACAAAAAACGAATAAAACTGACTAATTGATCATTTTAATAACAGCAAGTGCACGGTGTCGGTGAAGACATGGCAAATATGGGTCGAATCTCAAGGAGTTGTGAGTATTGGCAAATACGGGTCGAATCAAACCTTAGATCAAAGAAAATGTGAGATTACAACCTTCATCCATCTTCCTCTACTCGCAGCCAGATTGGGTAAAACCTAACCTACTCTAATGGTGGAAGTGGAGAAGTAGAAGAAACTTAGGAGAAACATTGCTATTTATAGAAGGAAGACCGGTATAGATGAATATGAAAGCAATCCAACGACTGTTATCACTTTCTCTATGGCCTTGTGCACCCAAATACACACGCTCGAGCCACAGGAGAAATTGGGGCGCATTTGGGCCAAAATGATTCGCCAGTGGTAGATATTTTGTGTCTGATCACCCTTATGTTCTTCATCATCTTAAGTTCTCTATTTTGCACGCTAGGTGAACTCCCGATCCGCAAGTTTGAGCCTGTTTGGTCTTAATTTCCCAAATACACAATCATGATATTGAGGGATTTTTGCTCCCAAAAAGTTTTTCAGGTCCAAGATGGGTCCTTGAGCATGACAAACATGTCCAAGATGATTCAATAAAGTCATTTCTTCTTGCATTTAGGTCCTTTTCTCCTTCCTCTTGTTTCTTACCTAAAACCTAATACACATCAAAAGAAACACTCAAGTAGCACAAAATTGGTGTGAAATAAATGATATATAACACAAATGCAACGTATGATATGCTAGTATTAAATACCCCCACACTTAGCTTTTGCTAGTCCCGAGGAAACGAAGAAAGGGAAAATATGAAAGAAAGGAAAAACATACAAAAAACAAGAAATTCTAACTCACATTCGTAGGAATCACAGTTGCACTTAGCACGTGTAAGAAGTTGTTAAACCCTCTTGTTTCCTGATTGACATCATATCATGCATATATTTGTGTCTTATATCCTTTAATTTTAACCTAAGCAATGCTACGTATTGAGTTTTATGTTTGAGTTTCAGGAATAAACAGGTTTGAGACTCAAAAAGGACTTAAAGCAAGGAAAAGGAATAAGTTGCAAGACTTATGCACTAAGATGCAAAAAAGAATGACCCCATTGTAAAACCAAAAGGACCAATGAGAAAATCAAGAAGCTCCACACCATCATGAGTAGTATTTTGGTAATTAGATCCGGGCCTAACCAATAACAACCAAATCGGGTTCATCAAACATTAAAAAATCAAGCCAGAACCGAGCCACCAAAATCTAGACCCTATCAGCCTAATCCAGACCACCAATTGGCGGTCCAAATTTCTCCAAACGGTTCATGGTTTACTCGGTTGTTTGATTATGTTAATTTATGTCCATTTATAATATGCGTTTAGTCCCATACCGGGGGATTGTCCCCGGTTACCTTTTTCTATGACTATAAATAGAACATTTCCTCCTCCTTTGTATTTACTCATTGCTTGGTGGAATTCTCTCTACTTGGAGTAAGCCTTGGAGCAAAACTCAAGGTGTAGAAGAATGTTACTTGTAATGTGAGTCATGTAAATAAAATAATTCTTCATAGTTTGTTTTAATGTTGTCTTTGTTGTAATGCTTGCATGTTTGGCTTGTTTTGTTTGTCTTAATGTTAGTTGAAGTAATTAGCATGTCTCATTTTCCTATCTTAATTACCTTAATTTCATTTTGTCTTCTTTTAATGAGTAGTGAGTAGTTCCATCCCCCTTTAGGGGGTGGAGTTGATGTTTATACATGTCATGTAGAATGGAATGAGTGCTATATGTTGTTTTATGTGAGAAATGTGAGTATGCTTGTTTGAATTAAAGAGAATACTTAACTTCATGATTTCTGCCATAATCTTTAGGTACTTTCCATGCTTTTTTAGGTTCTTAATAACAAACTTGTTCATGCTCATATTAATCACTTAGGTTAGTGATTTGGATGATAGGTCTTGCCATGAGGTACTTGTTATGCATAGCAACACTACCTATACTTGTGCTCTACTGAATGCATTCATGACCTCTTATTTCATGTGTACACACACTCCACCCCTTAGGGGTTTCCATTACTGATTTCCAGCTTGTTTTTCAAGTTACTTAGTTTAGTTTCATTCTTCTCACACTTTCATCTTGTTTGTTGCTTACTCGTGTAGTTTAGTTTAGTGTAATTACTTCTTCTTCCCCTCTTTTCCCACTTGCCTTCAAAAGAACCAGACTCGACACACCTCCTTGTGGATCGACCCATACTTGCCACCCCTTCATTGTGGTCGTGCACTGGCGGTTTGTAAACTTAAATATCAATGAAGTTTTTGGCACCGTTGATGGGGAGGTGCTCTGTCCAGACTCTGGTTTGGACAATTTGAGTGGATTTAATCTTTTGTATTTGATTTTTGGTTGTGGCAGGGTCTTGGCAACATCAAGGAGACGCAATAGGAGAAGTTTGGAGGTAAACAGAGAGAAACAGACTGCCAATCAGCGGTGGTGGATCGCCAACTGCTGGCTTGGTGAGCTCAGCTTGCTCTCTCCTTTCTTCTGGTTGTTACTGGTTCTAATGTAGAGGTTTGGGGCTGAATTTAGCATGTTGTTATTTGTAGTTCGCCCCCAGATCAATAATCAATCCCATTTTAAGACAATTTGGACCCTACAAGTCAAATAAAAAGACTATATTATTTTCCATCTAGGTCATGCATCATCTATAGACCTTGCACGCATCTTGTCTTTCCTTTGCTTTATTTTCTCGTTGTCGAGTGCTGGCATAAGGTACGCATTCCTACTCTCATTCATGCATTTTGTATGACCATGCATTAGTTAGTAGGAATTCCATTGGAACAAGAGTGAGGTGAGTGCTTGTTTGGTGAGTTGCTTGCTAGCCTAAGATTCCAAAACATCTTTAAGGGGTGATTGACATCATAACATGCATATATTTGTGTATTATATCCTTTATGTTTAGCCTAAGCAATGCTACATTATGAGTTTTATATTTATGTTTCAGAAATAAATAGGTTCGAGAAGAAGAGATTCAAAAAGGACTTAAAAGCAAGGAAAATGACCAAGTTGCAAGACTTATGGACTAAGATGCAAGAGAGAATGACCGGGATGTAAACCGAAAATGACTAATTAGCAAAATCAAGCACTCCACACCTTCATGAGTAGTATTTTTGCAATTGGATTCGGGTCGCAACTCACACAACCAATTAGGATACACTGTAGAAGATGAAACGAAGCTACAAACAAGTCAGACAAAATTGGGCCGGATCCAGGATATCCATATCGCCGCCAATTGGCGGTCTATTTAGCTCCAGATCCGACCCGTCTTCTATCGGATGTGTATTATAGTGTTTTATGCTATATTTGGTGTGTGTTTAGTCCCATACTGGGGGATTGTCCCGGGTTATATTTTTCTATGGCTATAAATAGAACTCTTTGTCCTCCTTTGTAATCGATGTCCTCTCTTGGTGGTCATCCTCTCTACTCAGAGTAAAGCCTTGAAGTAAAACTATGGTGGAGAGAGACTACTTGTAAGGTGAGTGAGCAATAAAAAATGTTTTGTTAGTTTTATATTGTCTCTTCTCAATTCTTGCATGCTTAGTTTAATTTCATTTTTCTTAATGAGTAGTGAGTAGTTCCATCCCCCTTTGGGGGTGGAGGTGACGTAGATTATGTGGTAGTGTGGAGTTATTTTATTTGTGCCATTTATGCTTAATGTAGATCCATTTTTTCAGTCGCGAAAAGTCTCTCTCTTCACATGGTCAGGAAGACGAACCAGTCCATGACTTGACATCGGTGGAATGCTACCTCCAATTCTTGTAGCATGCTTAAACTTGTATTAGATGGGATAATTTCCACACTAGGTACTTATCTCATGGTAACCTTAGAGTTTATCTTGTTCCTTGTAATGGTTTTATGGGCATGACTTGTTATGTATGGATCCATGTTTGGAGCACATTTGCATCAATGATTAGGTTGTATGTAGGATTGATTGATGCTCTAATAGCCACACTAGGTACTTATTGCATGCTTGATAATCTAAAATCAACCTCAACTTTATGTGCGATATGCATGTTCATGGTTTGCCATGTAGTGTTGTGTATCCTACACTTAGATTCTACACTAGCTTCTACTTGTATGCCACACAAACTACATTTGTTCCTAACTAAAACAAAGACCCACTTACACACACATACCTACACACCTCCACTCCATGGGGTTTAGTTTAATTGTTACTTCATCCTTAGTTTAGTGTAGTTAGCATAATCAACAACTTTTTCTCCTCTTTTCCCACTTGCCTTCGAACAAACCAGAGTTGAAACACGTCCTCGTCGACACGACCCGTACTTGCCGTGTCTTCACCGATGCCGTGCACTTGCAGTAATAATATAAACGATCAATCAAGGGGCATCAGCTATAATCTTCAAAGATAAGGTTGGGGATTTCATCACCCCTCCCTTAGCCTCAAAAAGCACACTCAAGTAAAGACTTAATCTAAAAGCAAGTAGACATTGACCCTACAACTTGGGTGCATTAGAAGAGTGATCTGGTCACGACCGTCATGACCTGATCGGGGTCGCCTACTTTGTCGATAGTAGGAGAGACAAGATCTCCGGATCTTGGCTCACTTGTTGGGCTCTGTGGTCTTTGTCGTACGGAGGTGAGGAATCTTGAGGTCGTGTGACCTCGCAGTTAGGCGTCGTCTAGCTATAAGTACCTATAGTGACCGTAGGTTGCTTGAGCCGTGTTTGCTAGACTAGGCTTCTACCCTCACCTTTTACCCACTTCAGCTTTAGGGATTCTTCCCTTCACCTTTAAGTCATCTTCTTCTCACCTACTTCTACGTTCTAGTCTTCTCCCCTTTACACTCTCTGTTAACATTTTAGGGTCGAGTCGAGCACTTTTCGCGAGCTTCACCTCGTAGTGGTACACTGCATTTCAAACCGACCTTGGCATGTCCCCCTACCGGCTAGTTTATGGCAAAGCTTTCCATCTTCCGGTAGAGCTTGAGCACCGAGCATTATGGGCAATCAAACATCTTAACATGAGTCTTGATGTTTCCGCTGCAAATCGCAATCTGGACCTCAACGAGTTAGAGGAGTTGAGAAATGAAGCTTATGAGAATGTCAAGATCTGCAAGTCCCACACTAAAATTTTCCATGATCGCTTGGTCAGAATCAAAACCTTCACGGTGGGACAAAAGGTCTTGTTGTATAACTCTCGCCTCCACTTGTTTCCGGGGAAAATTCAGAGTCGTTGGTCTGGACCCTTTATTATTTTAACCATTTTCCGTCATGGAGCGGTTGAGATTCAGAACCCAAGTACCAACGACGTGTTCATAGTTAATGGACACCAGCTAAAACCGTACTTGGAGGGGACCACGACAAAGGTCGAATTGGAAGTCGTGTCCTTACACGAACTTCCCAAGCATGTGATCATTTGACGTGATTCATCCTTTCATTTTGTTGTACATATCTTCAAAAAAACAGAAAAGAAAAAAGAAAAAAATAGAAGTGCATTTTGATATTTTTCCATGCTCTATTAGAAATGCGTGATTCTTTACACTACCCATTATCCACCCAAACCAAAACGTGTTTTCTTCCTCTGGCCGCCTCCAAAAGAAATTTCTCCCTAGATCGGCGAACGGACCGCCAATCAGCGGTCTCCAACCACCGATCGACGGTCTGTTGTGTTGATCTCCTCCTGGAGTTTCGGCTGGGAATTGATTTTGTTGAGGGACGTTGGTTTGGGTTGGTTTTGAGTTTTTCTGTTGTTTCTTGCGTCGATGTGCTTTTGTCTCCACCCCTCGAGCACCGTGTTTGTCTCCACCGTCGCTTGTTCCTCCGTTAAAGCTCGCCAAGGTAGGTACAGGTATGGCCCACCCACATTTAATTCCAGAACTTAATTTTGCCTCCCTGATTTGTGATTTTGGAGATCCCTTCTATGATAGAATCATAGAAAAAGGGTGGAGTCATTTGATGTATGAGGGTTACTAAACCATGTACGTAGAACCTCTCGTACATGAGTTTTATTCTAAACTCTAGTATGACCAAACCGGACAACTTGAGTTTAGTGTCACACTTAGAGGGGTGAAACACACCGTGACACCCCAATTTATCTCCGACGGGACTGGGATCCCCATAGTCGATGATCTCGCGCCCACTCGTGACATTAATTTTTACCGATCTATGCTTGGGCGCGGGTAACCCATTTCATCGCATGGGGGAATACCCAATGCGCACATCTACTCCAATGTGCACATTGTAGCCAGATGGGTGTGTAGGAATGTGTCGGGCCAAGAGCGGACCTCCACATTCTTCACACCTAGTTTGCGAATAGTGTATAGTCTCATGGATGGTTCACCTCATTGCATTTGTCGAATGTTGTTCGATGTGTTGGTGGACACCAAGCTTAAAGAAATACACTGTTTGCCTACTCTGGTGACCAAATTGTGTGGAATGTTGGACATCCTACGGTTTGAGCACTTGCTGCACCAAGGCATCGACCTCGAGGTTGCAAAGATGACCCCGTCATATCGTCATTGCCTTTAGAAGGCATGAGTGTCTGATTACATGGAGGAGGGTGTTAGAGCCAGTTCCCCAAACTCATATGTGAGCTCGGGAACGCTCTTCAACACCGACATATCTGATATGGCAGTAGAGCAGTAAAATGTCATTTTGTCCAAGCAAAACTGGAAGACTTATAGGAAGTTATAGGCTCTTGAGCGAGGAGCCTCTTCGATCACCTCTGGCCGCCATCATTAGTCTGGTACACCATATCCTTGCATTGGTGCCATTCTGCCATACATTGAGGACAATGCATGGATTAGGTGGGGGGGCGGGGGGTGTTTTTACGTATGTACATATTTTGTGTGTCTTTTGTTTTATTTCTTTCTTTTGTTTACCTTTCTAGGGTCATGTTAGTGTGATGCATTTAATATCGATATATCTGCTTGCCATGATCTTTGGGTGCCTTGTTGTCTTTATTGTAGTGCTTTCAATTCCTATTTCTTTCAAAAATCTGATGTGTTTGCGAAAGAAAATGTTTTGTGGGGTTTGTTTATGTTTTTAGCGTATGCAAAACCATTTTGTGGCAATCAAAAGAGAATCTCCTAGAATTGATTTGAACATGATGCATTAGGATATCTAGTATACTTGCTTTAGGTCTTATCAAGTCGTAAGGATGCACCCCGGTCTACCCGTGGGGGGCGAGTAATCATAGGATTTCAGTACTCAAACAAATAAAGAAGTCCACCCTCAACATAGTGAGTCGAATAATTCGTGTCTGTTAGTATAAGGAAGTTTGTTGTAGTCAGAGACCCTTAAAATCTTGTTGTGAAACTTTAAGTGTAGGGGTTTTGGTTCATGTGTAGATAAGAAATAAATAAGTGGTGTTCTCTCTTCTTGCACGGCTCCTATCACTCGGGAAATTAGGTCCGAGGGGACTTAGTGCCTGGTGCTTTGGAGTCATCTGACTTGGGATGCACCAACCGAACGCCCGTTACACGGCTGGTAGGGATCGCCCTATGTGGAGATGTGGGGAAAGGTGTACGTGATAGCATAAGTCATCATAGGCAATGATGCACGAAACCTGACCCTGAGAGAATCACACCAGCTAGAAAAAAACGAACAAAAAGAAGAAGAAAAATAAAAAAATGAAGGAAATGGAAACGCAAATAAGAACCTTAATGGACTTTACACTTTGTGTCACTTGAGCATGTTAAGGTTGCCCTTGTATTTCACTTAAGTCCTTTATTAACTTACACAAATTGTTCATTAAGCTAGGTGTGTGGACTATTACATATATAGAGTCGGCCCGTAGAATTATCGTGTCCAATGATCGACGAAAATGAGTCCAGCGAGTCGTGTTGCTAGGTTGAATAATGCATCTATGTTCGGATTTTGTGGGTGTATCCGCTGAAAACCCTTAGCAGACAACACTCCTCCTCCCTAGCCATAGGGAGGTTTAACAGGTTGTTGCACATCCTAAGTGCAACCGTGATTCCTATGAAACTGCGTTAGAATTTCCTTGTGTTTATGTATGTTTTTTTCTTTCTTTAATTTTTCTATTTCTTTATTTTGCTCGGGACTAGTACAAGTTAGGTGTGGAGGTATTTGATTGACATCATATCATGCATAAATTTGTGGCTTATATCCGTTATCTTTCACCCAAACAATGCTACGTAACGAGTTTTATGGTTAAGTTTGAGGAATAAGCAAGTTTGAGGAGAAGAGACACAAAAAGGACCTAAAAGCAAGAAAATGTACTGAGTTGTAAGCCTTATGGACTGAGGTGCAAGAGAGAAGGACCCGGATGTAAACCAAAAGGACTAACGAGCAAATCAAGACACTCCACATTATCATGAGGAGTATTTTGAAAATTTTATTTGGGCCTAAACTCCAACAACCAATTAGGGTGCATCACACACGAAGAAATCAAGCCAAACAAACCCATTCCAAATCCAGACCCGATCCATACAAGACCGTTGATTGGCGATCGGGTTGTCTCCGGATCCGACAAGATTTTGGCGGGTCATGTATTAGAGTGTTTTATGTCTATTTTTAGTAGTGCATTAGTCCCATACCGCGGGATTGTCCCGGGTTACCTTTTTCTATGGCTATAAATAGAACTCTTGCTCCTTTGTAATACATCTCCTCTCTTGGTGGTCATCCTCTATACTAGGAGTAAAACTCGGGTGGAGAGAGGCTACTTGTAGTGTGAGTGAGTAATAAAAGATGTTTTATTTGTTTCTTCATATTGTCTCTTTTCAATTCATGTATGCATAGTTAACTTTGTTTGTTTTAATCATCATAGATTTAATTAGCATGTTTTCTTTCCTTAATATGCATGTTAGTCTAATAATGTGTGAGTAGTTCCATCCCCCCTTCGGGGGGTGGAGATGATGTTCATACATGCATTAAAGAATAAAAATGAATGCTTTATTTTGAAATGTGTTGATAAATGTGAATGTATGCTTGCTTGTTTAGAGTAGAACACTTCACTTGATGGGTTTTGCCACAACTCTAAGGCACCTCGCACACTTTTTTAGGTTCTGAAATAACCAACTTGTGTATGTGAATGTTAATCAACTAGGTTAGTGATTTGATTGATAGGTTTTTCCATAACCATTAGACACTTCCTATACATTATAAAAACTACCTACATTTGTGCCTATTGAATGCATTCTTCACCATCTTATTGCACGTGTGCACTCACTCCACCCCATAGGAGTCTCTGTTCCTTATTTGCAGCTTTGCATTAAGTTCTCTTAGTTTAGTTCGAATCACTCGTTAGTTGCTTTTTCTCGCATTTCTTCTTACTAGTTTAGTGTAGCTTAGATTAGCATACTGAAATATTTTCTCCTTTTATTCGCCACTTGATTTCGTACCAACTAGAAGCTACTCACCTCCTCCTAGACACGACCCGTACTTGTTGTGTCTTCACCGACGTTGTGCACTTACGGTAAATATAAACGATTAAACAACCATCAAAAACAAAATCGGGTTCATCAAACATAAAGAAATCAAGCCAGAACCGAGCCACCAAAATCTAGACCCCATCAACCTAATCCAGACCACCAATTGGTTGTACCAAACCGCCAATTGGTGGTCCAAATTGCTCCAAACGGTTCATGGTTTAGTCGGGTGTTCAATTATGTTGTTTTATGGTCATTTATCGTATGTGTTTAGTCCCATACCAAGGATTGTCCCAAGTTACCTTTTTCTATGACTGTAAATAGAACATTTCCTCCTCCTTTGTATTTACCCATTGCTTGGTGGCATTCTCTCTACTTGGAGTAAGCCTTGGAGCAAAACTCAAAGTGGAGAAGAATGCTACTTGTAATGTGAGTCATGTAAATAAAATAATTCTTCATAGTTTGTTTTAATGTTGTCTTTGCTGTAATGCTTGCATGTTTAGCTTGTTTTGTTTGTCTTAATCTTAGTAGAAGTAATTAGCATGTCTCCCTTTCCTATCTTAATTACCTTAATTTCGTTTTGTCTTCTTTTAATGAGTAGTGAGTAGTTTCATCCATCTTTGGGGGTGGAGTTGATGTTTATACATGTCATGTAGAATGGAATGAATGTTATATGTTGTTTTATGTAAGAAATATGAGATAACTAGGTTCAGGGTGGACTTCTTTATTTGTTTGAGTACTAAAAGCCTATGATCACTCTCCCCTAAAGGAAAACCGAGGTACGGTCTAATAACTAGATATATGACCTAAGAATGGTCTACTAGATATCCTAATGCATCATGTTCAAGTCAATTATGGGAGCTTCCCTTTTACTTTGCCTCTTCACGGCTTTCCAAATGTTAAACACATGCAAAACCTACAAAACATTTTCTTTCTCAAACACATGAATAGTTTGAAGGAAATGGAAAATTTAAAGTACTAGGCAAGCAAAAGAAGGCAAATTACCTAAGGATCATGGTATAGCAGATATATCAGTGTAAATTGCAGCACACTATCATGTCTCTAACAATGCAAACTAAATCAAACAAATGAAAATAAAAGAAAATACTCGATTATATACACACGACAAAACTACCCCCCACACTTAGGTCGTCCATTGTCCTCAATGAATGTGAGTATAATACTACATGGATTTATGCATGAAAAAGATACGATGTCACCAACGTGAAGCGTAACTGGAAGTTCATGGTTATGTTGACAGACATCAACCCGAATTTCCCAAAACATGTGAGATACTTAAGAAGGAAATACAAGTACGTGAAACAAATATGGCCCAACTACTCATTGGTTGTAGCCCACAACAATCAATCCTCACTTGTGGTGCTTTTTTTCTTTTTTTTACAAGACCTATGTACATTAATGCGCTCCCACCTTCATTTGTCAAAGGACATCAAATGGGAACTCGCTGTGTCTCGAGCCATAAATACAAATGCATGGGCTCGCAATATGAGAAACAAGATAATTATTGAGAGGTTTATGAACCAATGATGATAGTTCATGCCTCTACAAACAAGGGTTTGTGAAAGGAAATGGAAACAAAGGTGAGGATCATCAATATACCCTCCAACTGACATTTTAGTGCAAAGGGATGATTTCGTCCACATAAAGTGAGACCTTCAACTTATCACCCAGATGGCAAAGTCTAGAAATAGAATTGCTTGACCACCTGACACCCATATAAGTATTGTGGTTGTTTGAATCCTCTTGAAAATGAGCTAGATGGGAGGCATGAATGAGAGGTGAATCTTCATCTAGTTGTTTGAATTCTAGGGTATCAGGTGGTTGATTCTTAACCTACATCGATTTCTCATCATATACAGAGTGAAGAGCAGGTGGCCCAAAAGCCATAAAAATGGTATCTTGTGGTTCAAGAGCCACATGATCACAAGATATGGCACCTTCTTCTGCCAGCATAGTTGAAACATCTTCAACACCATCAGGATCTCCATTGAACAACTCTCTGAAATACTTGAAGGTGCCTTCGACTCCGTTCTCATCCGTGCCCTGGATAGGATTGACCTCTACAGAGTCATCGAAGGAACTTGGCCTCTCTCTAATGGTGAAGATGTTGAAATCAGTGCACCGACTACTATATGTCAAGCGCATCAGACCATTACAATAATTGATCAAGGCATTCGAAGTCGCTAGAAATGGTCCCCCTAAAATAACAGGAATTTGTCCAAGTGAGTTTGGCACAGAAAGTGGCGGATCAAGAACAAAATGTGAAGGTGGTCACCTTATAAAATTACACTAAACCGAAGAAGTTATACCTACTTAAAAAATTTAAAATTACATTCAAATATCTAATATACATAATAATTACAACTTAGAAGATTGGATGGTCTTAACTGAAATTTAACAATCCTAATTAGTATTAAAAAAATTAATTTGTGTAGTCACATATCTAATATACAAAGGGGATTTGCGGGGAGGGTGGTCTCTTGCCTACCCTTGCCCCACTTCAATCCGCCACTTGGCACAGGTTCAGTATCTAAAAAAAGAAATCAACCGGATAAATGAACTCTCCCATTTTAATAAGAACATCTTCCACCACGCTCCTCAGTTTCATCATTGAACTATCAACGAGTTGAAGGGTGGTTTATGTTTGTTTGAGGTCTCCAAGATCAAGCTGGACGTAGACAGAATATGGCAAAAGATTGATAGATGCACCTAAGTCCAATAAAGTTCGATTTCTTGACACATCACCAATCACACAAGAAATAGTAGGACAACTGGGGTCGTTGTATTTGACTTGCATGGGTTGTGGCAACAATGAACTCGTGTTTGCTGCAAGAAAATCTTTCTTGGGCACATAGGTTTCTCTCTTGTTGGTTCAAAAATCCTTGAGAACATTGGCATAAGGTGGCATCTGCTGAATCACCTCCAACAACGGAATGTTCACATTAACTTGTAGAAAGAACTCAAGCATCTTGTCGTGTTGATCAAAACTTTTCTTTTTAAGGCGCTCAGGGAATGACACCTTCAGGGCATTAAGGTCTTTCAAAGGAACCTCAGCATCCGGTTCCGTAGAAACATGAGTGGGGACCTCAGAAGGACCCAAGGATGTGAACTTTTACAAAGGAACCACAAACTATAATTCCTTCGACACATGATGAGACAAGAGAACCTCACGGTTGGGTCCTATTGTCAAAATAAAAGTAGAAGGAACCTCAGGACCAAGTGCCTGATTGATCTCGTTTTATATTTAACCGCAAGTGCACGGCCGCGTTGAAGCGGTGGCAAATACGGGTCGTCCACTGGGAGGTGTGTCGACACTTGGTTTATTCGAAGGCGAGAGGTAAAAAGAAGGGAGAAAGATGTATTACACTAATCTAAACTACAAAGCTGAAATGAAATGCAAAGGAAATGAAGATAAGCAATAAAACTAAACCCCAAAGGGGGTAGAGAAATAATGTGAACATAAAGATGTGTGTGTGTGTGTGTGTTCAATTAAGCTCCTCACAACATGTAGTGCATGAAATCATAAAACTACATCCAATCTTGCCTCTACATGAATTAAGATAAGACTACATCATTAAAACATACAAGACAATGATTGGAATGAAGCTACATGAACTCAAGTATAAAGACTAGACCCTACTATGCCTCTACATGAATTAAGATGACTACATCATTAAAACATACAAGACATTAGCTAAGGAAAAGGCAACAAGAGTACATACACTACAAATTGTGTTTCCAACATTAACTTCATCCATATCCTAACTTTATCATTCCCCATAAAATAGGTCCACTGATCAAAGCATAAGCTAAGCTTCATTCAAGAGCATTAGCATATCAAAGATAAGAGTAGAGACCCATTAGATGGTTATGGAAATCATATAAAGCTCAAGGGATAAATATAACACACACTTAATACACTACATTATTATATCACATATTTCTCCACCCCTCAAATGGGGATGGAACTACTCACTACTCATTACACTAACTAATTTAGCAAAGGAAAGCATAATACTGAAATGAAATTTATACTACTTAAGCAAGAAATATTAAAGAAGCATAAAACTAAACAAACAAACAAGCATGCAAAGGAAAGGAAATTAAACTAAGAGAGAAACAACATCATTAAAAGAAAACTTCTATTATTAACTCACTCAATTACAAGTAGCTCTTCCTCCACTAGAGTTTTGCTTCAAGGCTTCACTCTTAGTAGGGAAGATGGCCACCAAGAGGGAGATGATACAATGGGAGGTGAAGAGTTCTATTTATATGCATGGAAAAAGCTAATCCGGGACAATCCCCCGATGTGGGACTAAACCAATACCAAAAATACACTAAGAATACACTAATACACGTGCTACAGAAAACTAGATGGATTCTGGGCTAAATGGACCGCCAATTAGCGGTTCCAGACCGCCAATTGGCGGTCTATAAAGTTTAGATCCGTCTGGTTTTCTTTGTGGGCTTTTCTTGAAGTGTTTCTTGGTCTTAGATGCATCTGGTTGGTTTATTGGAGCTCCGACCCGAATCGAATTGACAAAATACTCCTCATGATGGTGTGGAGTTTCCTGTTTTGCTCTTAGGTCCTTCTGTCTTACGATCAGGTCCTTCCCCCTTGCATCTTGGTCCCCAGGTCTCACAATTAGGTCCTTTTTTCCTGCTTTTGGGTCCTTTCATGGCTCTTCTCTTCAAACCTCTTTATTTCTGAAAACTAAACATAAAACTCGTCACATAGCATTGCCTAGGTGTAAGATAATGGATATAAGGTACAAATATAAGCATGAAATGATGTCAATCAGTGCCTTACTGGAAGCATTCGTTGAGGGAACCTCAGGATCCAACTCCCTGAGATATAGGTGTCACCACATGTCTGGTGACACCAAGAGATGGAGATTCCAAGGAAGGCAACCCAATTTAGTTGTCCACTTACTTACAAAACCTCAAAGTGTGAATCACATTCACATAATAAGTTGGTTCAGAGGTACCTTGAGGTACTAGTGGCATTCCTTGAGATTGGGTACCCTAGGGATTCACCTCTGGCTGACTTGGTAATTGACCATTTTCACGTTCATTGAGATGATGAACCAACTGACTGACTTGCACTTCCAATGCTTTGATCGAACTGTTGTTTGCCGCAAGCATCGTTTGTGTGCTCTGCATGAACGTCTGAAATGTTTGTTCAAGAGTGGAGTCCTTTAGGTCAACCTGCTAGGGTGGAGTCTGGCTAGAATAACCCGAAGATGATGCCTAAGGAGGTTGGTGAATATGGGGTTGAGACCGTTGATGTGGTGGTTAATAGGTCATCGATGGGCGTGGAGGGTAATAAGGTGGGGGTTGGAGTTGAGTGTACGAGCTATGACCGTAGCCCCACTACGCCCCCAAGAGAAGTTAGAGTGGTTCATCATCCGGGTTGTAGCAGTGACTGTACGGGTCATTACGGGACCACTGTTGATACATCGCATTTGCATGCTCAGTATCGCTTGGAGCATAAGCACATTCCAAGTCACTATATCCCGTAAGTCCACACCGACTACAAACGAGAGTAGCGACTTGAGCTACAGAAGCTCGGTCCAACTCTAAGCTCTCTATCATACCTATGAGAGCAACCATTTTCACCTCAGAAGTGATAGTTGACAAAACTTGGTACGATCCAACTCGACCAGAAGACCCGAAAACTGGTGGATCTCTTATGGTATCTGTTGAACGTTTTAATTTAAACCGCAAGTGCACGGATGCGATGAAGCGGTGGCAAGTAGGGGTCGTCCTCAGGGAGGTGAGTAGCCTCTTGCTTGTACGAAATCAAGTGGCAAAAACAGGGGGAATGATGTTTATGCTACTCTACTCTATACTACGCTAAGAAGTAGGAAATGCGAAAGGAAGAACCAAACAATGAAATAATAACTAAGCTAAGAACAAAGGAAGAATGCTGGAATACAGAAATGGGAAAACCCCTAAGGGGTGGAGTGAGTGCACACAAGCAAAGAGGTGGGTGTTGAACACATTCTTTAAGCACAAATAAAGGTTGTGTTATCAGGCATAGGAAGTGTCTAAATGTTGTGGCAAAACCTATCAATCTATTCACCAACTTAGTTGATTAACATTTACATATGCAAGATGTTTATTTCAGAACCTAAACAAGCATGAGAGGTGTCTAATCATTTTGACAAAACTCATCAAGTTATAAATTCTATCCTAAACAAGCAAGCATACATTCATGTTTTATCAACACATTTGAAATAAAGCATTCAATCCATTCTCATTTGCATGTATGTACATCTACTCCACCCCCAAAGGGGATGGAACTACTTACTAAACATTACACTAATTATTAAACTAAACAAAGAAAGCATATTAACTAAGTTAATAAAACTAATGAAATGAGATTAAGCAAAGCAAAACAAGAAACATAAAACAAACAACATAATAAAGAAAACTTGTATTAAAATGACTCACATTAAAAGTAGCATCCTCCTACTTTAGTGTGTGCTTCAAGGCCTCACTTCTAGTAGGATGAATAGCCACTTAAAATGTGGAGTGATTACAATGGAAGGTGAAGAGTTCTATTTATAGCCATGGAAAAAGGCAAACCGGGACAATCCCCCGATGTGGGACTAAACAGATACCAAAAATAGCCTAAACATCCTCTAATATATGTGCTGGAGAAATGTTAGCGGATTTGGGCCAAAATGGACCGCCAATTAGCGGTCTTGGACCGCCAATTGGCGGTCTATATGGTTCAGATCCTGCTCATTTTTTTTGTGGGCTTTTCTTGGTATATTTGCTGGTCTTAGATGCATTCACTTGGTTTGTTGGAGCTCCGACCCGAATCGAATTGCTAAAATACTCCCCATGATGGTGTGGAGTATTCTGTTTTGCTATTAGGTCCTTCTGTCTTACATTCAGGTCCTTCTCCCTTGCATCTGAGTCCCCAGATCTCACAATTCAGTCCTTTTTCCCAGCTTTTGGGTTATTTTATGCTTCATCTCTTCAAACCTATTTATTCCTGAAAACTAAACATAAAACTTGTAACATAGCATTGTTTAGGTGAAAGATAATGGATATAAGATACAAATATAAGCATAAAATGATGTCAATCAGTATCCCACTCATGGGTGTGTTCAGCCATTAATTCAAAAGTATCACATGCCTAATCAATGAGTTTCTTTCGGAAATCACCTTGACACATCGACTCCAACAATGTGCGGGTGCTGTAGTTGAGGCCCTCATAAACAATCTGGCACGGCTACCACAACTCAAGTCCATGATGCGGGCACTACAAGAGAAGGTCCATGAGCCTCTCAAAGAAAGCATGAAATGATTCGGTCTCAGTCTAATACATTTGTTATATCTGGTGTCATAACTGCTGAGTCTTCCTTTGGGGGAAGAATCTTTTCAGAAAGACGGTTACGAATTCATCCCAAGACTGAATCGAGTTTCCCAGGAGGGTGTACATACATTTCTTTGTGTTATCCTTCAACACGAAAGAAATCATCCTCAACCGGACGAGATCCTCATCAAGTTGTTGAAGCTTGAACATGGAGCATGTCTCCTCAAATTCACGTATAAAGATATATGAATCCCCCTTATTTGTTGTAAAGGTGGGAAGCATGCAAACATATTGAGATTTCAATTCATAGTTGTTCCCGCGAGCAGACGAGAGAACTATGCAAAAAGATTGCGCGGCCCAAACAGAATGTGTCCACTCCCACAAAATCATCGGTTGATCCTGTCGAGGTAAGGGTGGTGGTACTCCCATAACTCGAACCCGATTGGGACCCTCTTCCTCCCGAGTTGAAGGAGGAGGAGACGGTCTATATGTGGTGGTGGAAGTGGACTGAGGAACTCCATGTAAGGAACCTGATCTCCCCGACCTCCAAAAGACAATGAGACCTCGTGCTCCAAAGGAGCTCAAGGCAGAGAGTGATGGTCACCCAGAACATCCATCTCCATAAAATGATCAACTCTCTCAAGCCGAGCACCCTCACCAAGATGAGTCCAACCTCGCATAAACGTGCTTGACTTGCCTCAACAACCACACACAAGTAGTAGGTGTAAACAGAGGAGGAGACTATACATAGAATGGCGATGAGGAGAAGACTTGGAAGAGAATGGAAGAATCCCTAGAGCTAGCGTGGGTGAGGGTAGAAAGCTAATCTAGCAAACATGGCTCAAACAAACTTAGGCTGGTTATGTGTCCTTAGGCTAGACGACACCTAAACACGACTCCCCACACTCCAGAATGCCTCACCTCCCTCAGCCGAATGTCACAAAGCCGAATGAGAAAGTCAAGACCCGGAGGTCCCAAAAGTCTCAATGCAACTAAGCAAACAACGACATTCAGGTCATGACGTCGAGAATGGGATTGTCTCCTAAGTGCGCCCGAATCCTAGTGGCCAATGTCTACTTGATTTTAGATTAAGGCTTTTGATTAAGTGTGATTTTTTTGGGCAAAGGACAGGGTGATGAAATCGCCCACCTTATATTGTATGGGACAACCCCTTCTTAGTAGTGTTTTGAGTCTTAATCTAGCAATCAACTCTCCAAACAAATGCTCACCTAACACTTGTCCCAATGCACATTACTAACTAATTCATGCTTTAACAATGCATGTAGAAGAGAAGAATGCACGTATCTCATGCCAATGATCGACAACAAAATTTAAATCAAAGGAAAGACAATATGCGTGCAAGGCCTATGTATGGTGCAGACCTAGATGACAATCATCTACTCTTTTGCTTTGAGTTTTAGTGTCCAAGTTGTCTTAAAAGAGGGGAATACGCAAGTCAATTAATTTCTGGCATCAAAACATGAAGTAGACAGTGATAAATATCAACTAGAAATAGCACTACAAAGCTACAAGTGAAATAGAAAACAAAAACTCCTCACCCAATCCGCCACTGGCGGATAGTTTAGGGATATGGGTTCCCATACTTCTATTGGGTGCTCCTTTGCTACAGTGTAGTACCCTATCCACTTAGTCCCATATCCAGTAACAAAACTAAAAGAAAATTTGAGAAAAAACTCACTGAAATGGTGGAAATAACAACGACTACGATCAACTCACTGTAAACGGTGCCAAAAACTTGATTGATCATTCTAATAATCGGAAGTACTTGCCGTCGTTGAAGACCTGGCAAATACGGGTTGAACCTGAAGGAGTTGTGAGTGTTGTTGTGACTACCATATTCAAGTGGGAAAGGAGAAGAGAATGAGGAGATTATGCTAAACTTGTTGGCTTTTTGGATAACAATTGTTAATCAGTTTAGTGATTAATTAACATATCAATAAACACATATATTTCTATCATTACATCACTTGCATCCCTTTTCTCTATATCTTCGTATTATTCTTATTTTAATTGCTTAAGCTTTTAAAGAACTTAATTAGACTATTCACCCCCCCCCCCTCTTTAGATTAATTCTATGGCTCATTAGATCCTACAAAAATAGCTACACTAAACAATGAATGAATCAACAATTAAACTAAACCCTCGTTGAGTGGAGGTGCGTGCATATGTGTGTGGGAATGGTTCTTGATTACATGAGGCACAAGTGTGGAGTCTAATTAACATCAACTATATTTACATGAATACTTGACTAATATAATTAGACATGAAGTTAAGATGCACTTTGGGTTCTCAAGAATGAACTAACTACCTAGTATGGCCATTAGGACATCAATTAATCATCCATACAACACAATACATTCATACATTCTCTACTAATCAAACATCCATATATAGAAAGCAAATTTCATACAAAGATAAATCATTAGAAGCAACAAGATAAACTCTAGATCTAGCATGAGACAAGTACGTAGTGCCTGTAGCATGCTTAAACTTGTGTTAGATGTGATAATGTCCACACTAGGTACTTATCTCATGCAAGGTTTAGAGTTTATCTTGTTGCTTGTGATGGTTTGATGGGAATGGTTTCTTATGTATGGATCCATGTTTGGTGCACATTCACATGAATGATTTAGGTTGTATGTAGGATTGATTGATAGTCTAATAGCCACACTAGGTACTTGTTGCATGCTTGATAATCTCAAATCAACCTCAACTTTATGTGAGATATGCATGTTCATGGTTTGCCATGTAGTGTTGTGTATCCTACACTTAGATTCTACACTAGCTTCTACTTGTTTGCCACACAAACTATACTTGTTCCTAATAGAAATGAAGACTCACTCACACAGACATAGCTACACACCTCCACTCCATGGGGGTTTAGTCCACTTGTTAGTTCATTCGTAGTTTAGTTTATTGTAATCAAATTCTTCTACCCTCTCTTCTCACTTGCCTTCGCAAGAACCAGAGTTGACACGCCTCCCTGTGGATCAACCCGTATTTGCCACGTCTTCACCGACGTCATGCACTTGCGGTATTTAAAACGAACACATCACTAACATTCACATTAAATATTTTATGATGAAGAAATAATTTATGATTATTGAGAAACACAATGTTGCAATAAATTCTAATAAAAAGACATCTCATGATAAAAAGCACAACTACTAATATGATGATACTTGTTTTGGTAGCTTATTGTATTAGGAGTCGTTACGATGGGAGACAACCTTTCAGTTCATGGTATGTCAATAGACTCAACCTTCTAGTCCTTCTATAAAATCATCAGTTGTAGTGTATTCCATTCATATTTCCTAAACCTTTGGTGTAATATGTCGTCCCCCCCCCCCCCCGAAAGCCCACTTCTTGAAATAACCTCCATCTCCCACTACACGCCTACTTGCTTTTGTGTTTGTTGGCAAAGCCCCACTCTGTCTCTGGTTCTTTGCCTGCCCCACTCCAAATATGGTGGCAATTTTTGTGCCTTCTTCATCGTATGTTTTTTATATTTTGGTTGGTCCTAATGTTTATTTTGGTTTAATTTTTTGTAGGGGGTCCCCTATTGTGTCTTTTTTGTTTACGAAGACCCAGTTGTTGTGCCCCGCTTAATTTTCCAATGGTTAGACAACATGCAACTCCTCATGGATGACCTAGACTGACTTCAGGAGAGGTTGGTATCACTGGGGGAGGAGGTCGCCCAATTTTCAGGCTCTCGACACCCCCTGAAATCAATAATTTTCTAGAGCTCCACTATTGTAACTGTGGGGTTGTTTGCATGCATAAGAGACCGACTATAGGGGTCTCAAAAATCGGCCTCACTCTTGCCACCAGAGTCCAACACACCACTGCAGCCTCCCAAATTGGTGCTCATGTTGAAGAGGTAGTCCCCGAGAGCACCAACTTCCCAACTGTAGAAGGTGTTAGCAAGAACTGCTGCCCACCAATTGGACGTCATCTTGGAGAAGGAGTCGGCAAGAGCTCAAGGCTCCCAAGTTGGGTGTCAATGGATCCTAAAGCACCTACCCACAACCCCAGCCTACCAAGTTGGTGGTCAGCTGATCCGGATGCACCTTCCAACAACACTAGTGCGAATAATGATCAATTGATGCATTGAGTTTGAATATTACGCAGAGTTGCCTCACATCTCTCTGGTGGTGAATTACTGATTGGATGAGGTTAATTAATCTAAACGTGTGCAAAGTCTTAGGCAGAGTTAAGCATGCCCAGTGCACAATGTGATTGATGCATTGAGTTTGAATGTTACGCATAGTAGCCTCATGATTGACATCATTTCATGCTTATATTTGTACCTTATATCCATTATCTTACACCTAAGCAATGCTACGTGAGGAGTTTTATGTTTGATTTTCAGAAATAAAGAGGTTTGAAGAGAAGAGCCATGAAAGGACCCAAAAGTAGGAAAAAAGACTTAATTGTGAGACCTGGGGACTAAGATGCAAGGGAGAAGGACCTGATCGTAAGACCGAAGGACCTAAGAGCAAAACAGGAAACTCCACACCATCATGGGGAGTGTTTTGGCAATTCGATTCGGGTCGGAGCTCCAACAAACCAAGTAGATGCATCAAATACCAAGAAATGCTTCCACAGAAGCCCAGCACAAAACCCAGACAGATCTAGGCCTTATAGGCCGCCAATTGGCGGTCTGGAACCGCCAATTGGCGGTCTGGATGAGCCCAACTCTTCTAAGCTTGCTCCTGGACTTGTATTATCATGTGTTTAGGCTATTTTTGGTATTGGTTTTGTCCCACATCAGGGGATTGTCCCGGATTAGTTTTTCCATGCTTATAAATAGAACTCTTCACCTCCCATTGTATCCATCTCTCTCTTTGGTGGCATCTTCCGTAGTAAGAGTGAAGCCTTGAAGCAAAACTCTAGTGGAGGAAGGGCTGCTTGTAATCTGAGTGAGTTCATATTAGAAGTTTTTCTTTAGCTTGTTAATTCTTGCTTAGTTGATTTCCTTTTATGTGTTTGCTTTGTTGCTTGTTTTGTTTTATGCTTCTTTAATATTTCTTGCTTGATTAGTATAGTTTCATTTCAGTATTATGTTTGCTTTTGTTAATATAGTTAGTGTAATGAGTAGTGAGTAGTTCCATCCCCATTTGGGGGGTGGAGAAATATGTGATATAATCATGTAGTGTATTAAGTGTGTGTTATCTTAATCCCTTGAGCTTTAAATGATTTCCATAACCATCTAATGGGTCTCCACTCTTATCTTTGATATGCTAATGCTCTTGAATGAAGCTTAGCTTATGCTTTGATTAGTTGATCTATTTTATGGGGAATGATAAGGTTAGGATATGGATAGGAATTAATATTGGAAACACAAGTTGTAGTGTATGAACTCTTGTTGCCTTTACCTTAGCTAATGTCTTGTATGTTTTAATGATGTAGTCTTATCTTAATTCATGTGGAGGCATAGTAGGGTCTAGTCTTTATACTTGAGTTCATTTAGCTTCATTCCAATTATTGTCTTGTATGTTTTAATGATGTAGTGAAATCTTAATTCATGTGGAGGCAAAGTTGGATGTAGTTTTATGATTTCATGCACTACATGTTGTGAGGAGCTTAATTACACACACACACACACCTTTATATTCACATCATTTCTCTACCCCCTTTGGGGTTTAGTTTTTCTTGCTTCTTTTCCATTTCCATTTGCATCTTAGTGTAGTTTAGTGTAATCAAACCAACCTTTCTTCCCTTTCTTTACCTCTCGCCTTCGCACAAATCAAGTGTCGACACACCTCCCAGTGGACGACCCATATTTGCCACCGCTTCAACGCGGTCGTGCACTTGCGGTTAAATATAAAACGATCAATCACCTCACATTTCTCTGGTTGTGAATTGCTAGTGCACAATGTAATATTGCCTACCAGTTGTCAATAATAGTGAGATCAATGATATTAAATTTGCGACACTATTGTATCTTTTTGGAATCTGCAATACATAGTTTACATGCGAAAATTGAACGAACAATCACTAATACCTATGTCATTAACCACAATTATAAGGCAGAAAAAGTAACATCAACCCACATTTATGTTAGAAAACAAAGTATTTACATAAGATCGATTTTTAAATAAAAGTTGAGATGCGTAAAAAATAAGATTGCCTAAACTGAGTTTTTGGACAAATTTGATATGTGTGAAAACTATCATTAACTAGCTAAATTTACAATAGGAAAATGAAAACACCGACACTTCAGAATAATGTACCAGGAAATGGCTAAAAGGACACATTTAATTTTAAAGGACAGATTTGAGTTTCAAATGAGATATTCGTGGTTTATACAACATACTCGTCAGTCATTGGGAAGCTTGTGGTTTAAAGGGAATTTCGAGTATCCAAGTTGCAAGGTTTTGTTTCTCAATACCACATCGGATTTCGGTTAAACAACGTGATATATCCTTTTTATTTGGAAGGACAAAATTATTTGATATTTTTATTGTTTATATATGTGATATGAAGGTGTTGAATGTATGGGTGTCACAAGTTAATACTTCTAGATGTGATATGACATTTTATTGGATTTCTTGCATAAACCAATAAATTTATATTATGACATATGTTATTTATTATTAAATTTCCATACAACCAAAAATATAATTCAGATTATTACAAATCATATCAGAGATCAATTTATAATACACAAAACTATTATATTGATAATGAAAAACGCCATACATTTCAGAGGACATATATATTACACAAAAAAAATACAAACACAAATACACAAAAAAAATATAAATACAAACACACGAAACAAACTATAAATCTCTTCCAAATCAATTGGAAGAGAGTGATCCAATCACATGTCGCTTGCAAGCCCAAAAAATGGTTTTGTTTATCTCTTGGGTCTGACTCAACTTTGCATACTCCCAGAGAAGCTTCCGTGTGTGTGGGTTCGTTATGCTCTCGTCGAGTTTCTCCACCGGTGGTACTGATGTTCCATCATCCAAGGCAAAGTATCGATAGTAATGGGTTGGCTCCAAGGAGCCACAAATATAGAACTTCTTGCTAATTTGTTTGGAGTATTGGACCACAACTTTGTTGCCTTGAAATCACACCAGCCGGTACGATAGGGTAGATGTGAAAGTCCCAGTATTTTAATGGGGGAGAGCCTCCCCATATTGATCCACCATTTATCTCTTCACATACCCTGTAATGGAAGGTTGTGTCCCTGAAATAAAATGGTGAGTCTCTTCGCATACGATAATGGCATAATGGAAGGTTGTGTCCTTTTATTACGACTCCCAATAGCTCTAAAAACTAAGCTTGTTAAGTGTTAACACACCTTTAATAGGGCAACCGTCTCCAACAGATTGTGTCCTTCGCAGGACACCTATCTCTCGAAGGAAACTTTAATGTGCCTTGGTTAGCAAGTTGGAGGCTTGGAGCCATTGTTATGTTTTTTGTGATTTAAAAATTAAAACTACCACAAACTTGAGTTCAAAGGACATATCATTGCTTTAAATAACATATTCACCTGTCTCGCGTGGCACACACCAATCCCTTGAGGGATACACACACCAGTCCCTCGTCGAAAACACCAATTCCTTGAGGGACACACCAGTCCATAAATCGTTTTCCTATTAAGACATACAACGTGGAATTTTCGGTTCAAGTCTGACATTAATGGGTTGGGTACAAATGTCCAAGTAGTCAGTGCTACAGATATAGAACTTCCTACACATGTTTACCTTTCCTTAATTCCTTTCTAAACCTTCGAAGTTGGAAAGAAACAAAAACTCATCGTAGATGGTCGACCAAACGCATTACGATACATCGATTTGTGATACACGGACGACCGGACACATATCGGTTCCCTGAAATCACTAACTAGAATCATCAACTCAGACAACCGAAATACATTTGGTCAATATAAGACAAAGGAAGCTAATGTTTGGACTCCTATTAAGTGTTAAAAGTTAACACTCCTTTAATAAGAGATCCGTGTCTCTGACGGACCGTGTCTAGCAAAGGAAACTCATGTCTCTTGAAGGACACTTATACAGTTATGTGTCCCTTGGTAAATGGAGCCATTATTATATTTTTTTGTGATTAAAACTGCCACATACTTGAGTTTAAAGGACAGATCCTTGCTTTAAAAGAGATACATGTCCAGCGCGGGACACAAATCATTCCCTAGCGGGACATTGGACACACAACAGTCACTCGCGGGACACAGAGTTCCACGTGAGACACGCACTAGTCCATAAGTCATTATCCTATTAGGACATACCACATCGAATTTTCGGTTTAAGTTCGATAATAATGGGTTGTTTTTTTTACTTGGGTCCAACTGTTGAAGTACCCATTGCCAAAGAGGAACAAATATAGAACTTCCTGCACACTTTTCCCTTTCATTAATTCCTTCTAAACATTTGAGGTCGGAAAGAAAAAGAAATCCATCCTAGACGATTGATCGAACACATTATGATACACTGATGTGATACACGGACGACCAGAACATATTGGTCCACTGAAATCACTAACTAGATCACCACTTCAGACAACCAAACTACATTCGGTCAATATAAGACAAAGAAAACCGATGTTTGGACTCTTGTTAAGTGTTAACAGTTAACACACCTTTAATATGACACTCGTGTCTCCAACGGACCGTGTTCTTCGAATGACACCCGTGTCTCTCGAATGATACTTATGCAGTTATGTGTTTCTTGGTTGGCAGTTGGAACCATTTTTATGTTTTTTGTGATTTAAAATTTCCACAGACTTGAGTTCAAAGGACTGATCCTTGCTTTAAATAACATGCTCCTGTCCTTTATAGGGCAAGCATGTGGTTTAGTTACCATTTCGAGTTTTAAAGAACAGACAAGTGCTTTCAATGACATACATATCCTTTAAAGGATATACGTGTCCTTCAAAGGGCAAATTTGTGGTTTTTGGACCCTTTCGAGTTTTAAAGAAAACTTTCGAGTATCCAAAAATTGATAGTAGTTTTAATTTGCATGCCAATTAACACCCATCTAATGTTATGCAAAAAAAATCCATGACAATCGTTTCAACTATAGTCGCATTTTTTCGAAAACCCTTTTAGATTTGGCGGCTTATTGAATTGGTAGTGATTATGAAGGGAGACATCCTTTCACTAATTCACTTCATGGTATGCCAAGAGACTCAACCTTCCTTTAGTTCCATTGCTTCTATCAAATCATTGGTTGTAGTGTATTCCATTCCTATTTCCTAAACCCTAACCCCTTCCAACACAATTCAAACTACCATTACTCCAGCAAGAAAATAGTATTCCAACAAAATTCACTCTTCTAGTACTGTAGTTATGACGAGTGGTTACTTGGTGGACCGATATGGGGAGGGTATCCCATTGTTGACATACCGTGGGTCCCATGACTACCTTATCGCACTTGTTGGTGTGGTTTCAAGGCCACGGAGATGTTGTCTTCCACCCCCAACACCATTAGCCGCACGTTCTACATCTACAACTCAGAGATGTCGACACACTTTTGCCAATACTTCGTCTAGGACGATGGCACACCAGCACTACGGTGGAGGGATCCGACCAGACAGTAACGGACTCAGGGCTACGTGAAAATCTCTAGTCAATGGCAAAGTTTGGCCAGACAATGGAGGTGCAACGTATTATCTTATTTGCATTCAGGCAACGCCTGATTAGAAACCTTAATTTATTTGGGATAGATTAGAATTTTTTTGTATGTGTTTGTGTATTAAATATATGTTTCCTATGATCCTATCAATACTAAGAATACAATTTTTCATTGAAACATAATGTTTCCTTCTAGCATCCAGAACTACGAAAAATATTAAATACAAAAACAAGAATGTCATTTTGAGGATACGTATGCCCTTTAAAGCACACGGGTCAGTTATTTAAAGCACGAATCTGTACTTGGAAGTTGGACTCGAATGTGTCCTTTAAATGTGTTTCTTAAACCATGACTCTATTCTTTGAGGACACAAATGTCCATTAAAAAATATTGGATTTTTAGCCAAGGAAAAAATATAATTTTTTGTTGGTTTTTGGATGTATGGAAATTAAATATGAAATAACATATATAAATTTAATTGGTTTAGCATCTGTAGCCATGATCTTTAAAAAAATCATCCTGATTCTCTCTCTCTCCCACGTCAACTTTTTTACTTCACAGTCACGTCATACGTGGGGAGGGGGGGGGGTTCCGACAAAAGAATCATGATTTTTGGATTCTTTAAATTATTAACAGTTTGTGATATCCAATAAAAGAGGAAACCATTTTTTTGCAAACAACATGGTTTTCCAAAAAATGACACGCCGTTTTGCGTACATGGTCATGAGTCTGGACAAATGTGAACACGGGTCTGTCGAGTACCGGACGTAACCTTGGTGTCCAGTGTTGTACACCTGCATGTCCAGCGCTGGACACGTTCTGGACAAATTCTAAACTGGCACGTGTCCAGGTTTATACAAACTTCAAACTGGCTCGTGCCCAAGTTTGGACACACTCTCGACACAAACTGAACTAGCTCGTGTCCAGGAATGGAATGGATGCTGGATGTTCTGGACACACTCTGGACATGAATGGATGTGTGTATAGAACTTGTCCAGCAGCTAGACCAATCTTGGACACAAGCCAGTTAAACGTTTTTCTATATTGTGTCGAGAATGTATCCAGAATGTGGCCAATAGCCAGTCCAATCCTGGACACGAGCCAATTTAGAGTTTGTCCAAACTGTGTCCATAATGTGTCCAAGTTTGGACATTAATGGATGTATGTCCAGAATGTGCCCAGCAGCTAGTCCAGTTCTAGACACAAGCTAGTTTAGAGTTTGTCCATATTGTGTCCAAAAAGTGTGTCCAGCAGGCAGTCCGTAGCGTGTCAAAAGTGTGTCCAACAACCAGTCCAGAGTGTGTCAATAGTGTGTCCAGCCGCTAGTTCAGAGCTCTAGTCATTAAAAACAAGACAAATCATTCATAACTCTTTAACACAAACATTGTAGACAGAATACACTTGACAAATAAACACATATCATTCATAACTCTTGCTGGACACACATACGAATTAAATTCTCAGTTCAAATAAACACATATCATTCCTACTTATATAGTTATATACCATTACATTACTCTTACTTTGCGAAGGTCACCCGTGTCCACGGTTGGACACGTTTGTCCATCGAAGGACACCATCCTTTGAACATTATGGTGGGACAAGTTTGTCCATCGAAGGACACGGTCCTTTGAGCACATATTGTGTCCTTTGAAGGACACAGACCTGGGAATCAATGCCTAGTTTTCCATTTCCTTTCTCAACGTTTGAGGTTGAAAATGACGAAAAACAACAAACGGGTAGAAACCCAGCATGTGCGGTCCACCGCAAATCTGTGTCGGTTCACCAAAATGTGTTACACCGACGACCGAGCACATATCCGTCCACCGATATCACTAACTAGAATCATCAATTTGAATTTGGAATATTTGGAAAACCAAAATGCATTCAGTAAATATAAGACAAATCCAACGCGGATATACTTTTTTAGCACGTTCTATTTTTTTAATAATGAAATATGTATAACACAACTAATATTATGTCCACAGTTGATGTGAGATGCCTTTTTATAAGAAATTATATATGGCGACGTGCATTAAAGGAATAAAGGACACACTCGATTTTAATGGACATACTTGGGATCTAAAGGACATATCATCTTTATAGGATATAGGATGTGTTTCTTAGGATAGAATTTTTGTAGAAGGACACATTTGATATTAAAGGACATGTGCCCTTTAAAATAGGGGCCTGTTATTTTGAGGACACTCAATTTTTAAATGATAGACATGATGTTTATAGGACACACTCGTGGGTTTAAAAGGACAACGTTTGTAAGTTGTAAGTCATTTTCACTTCGAGTTTTAACTTTTCACCCCCAGTAATTAATTTTCATTTCCGCGCCAGGAATTTATGCCCTTGGAATCATCTGAGTTGTGCCTCCTAGTTTCCTGCTTTGCCCCAAGCATTCCCGACCTTCCACGACCATCCCCTATCATGCACACCAACCTAGTCTATCCAGAGCGGGCATCAACCACCCTAAACCGTTATCTCATCCGACCGGTCCCACCACTCGCGACCAGGTAAATGGCTTCCAACAAGCAGACCAACCAGCGAAAGGCAAACAATAAGAATAATGACGAGGATACAAGTGACACTGACATGAAAGAGTCTCATGCCTATGGGTGAGCAAAACCGGATATCCGAATTTTCAGATACCCGAAATCCGGATATCCAGTTTTTCGGATCACCAAAATATCATTCCGGATCCGATCCGGATTAAACGGGATATTCGGATTTCAGGTATCCGAAAATTCGGGTCTATGGTTTCCGGATATCCGGTTATTGTTCCCATAAATAACTGCATAAATTTTCACACATTCTCTAAGCTTTCCAATCCAAATTACATTCCAAAATAATAATAAAAATTATTGTATCAATAATTATGCAGGGATAAAGATATCATAATCACCAAAACATTCACAAAATTTATTCTCCACCATAAACACGAAAATATCAAATGATTCGTAACAAATAAAAATCACAAAGTCAATTTGGAATTCAGGAGTCCAATACAAAGTCATTGTTCTTATAATAATGCCGGAGTTGGAGAGGAAGGGGACGATGGACTGGAGAGCTTAGGGTTCGGTCACATGAAGAGGGATTCATGGGAATCCGGTTATTCGGATTTGACAAGCATTCAAAATTCGGATTTGGATATCCGAATTCTCCAAAGGCTTGATCCGAATCCGGTCCGAGAAAGGGGGTAGAAAATCAGATTGGATACTCGATCCGAATTATTATGGTCGAATATTCGGATGTAATAAATCGGATACCGGATTGCAAAACTGGGTATCCGAATTTTCGGATTTTTCTGCTCACCCCTACTCATGCCTATGGATCTACTATTATGTTGGAGTTTCAGAAAAAAATTCAGCAGCAAGGTCCATTACCACCCCCCCCCCCCCCTCCCCTGGAGTTTGATTCTTACTTGGAGTCCACTGGAGAAAACAAAGATTATTAGATAAGTTAAATGGGTACTCTAGCAAGAAGTAAAGTGTGTAATTGTACTACTAAGTGGTCAACGGTGGATGAATCATTGAAAGAGCAAATTTGGAAGAATGCAATTGTTAGTTCAGTATTATCCAGATATTCTTTATAGTTTTTTATCTAATCAATACTTCTTTTTTTATTTCGTGTTGCAGGAAATTTATTTTCCCCTCAACTAAAGCGTTGAAAAAAAGTGAATATCATTTGTGGGTACTCGATGGAAGGATTTCAAAACAAAGTTGACGTCCAATTTCATTTTTGGAAAGTATAAGGACCAAAATCTATGGAAAATTTACAATTTTATTACTCACACGACATGGGTTGATTTCAAAAGCGAGGCTTATTCCAAAAAAATTGGTAAAATACACATTCATACTTCTTCACACATGAGCGCTTCACACATACTAAAAAAATTGGTAAATATGATAACTAATATCTTGTTTTTGTTTGTAGGAACTATGAGCACTCAACCAAGAATGACAATCGAAGAACAAGTTTCCACACAGATTGTAGCAGGGGGGGTTACCCAAAACTGAAGAAGACAATGATGGCCAAAAATGGTGACAAGAAAAGATAGAAAGCTTTAGAGGCTAGTTTGAGCGAAGAGAAAACCAGTAATTTGGCTCCTCCGTCTCCCCCAGTTATAAGTGGAATAAAGCACGTGTTACTCCGGACAGGAGTTAACATTAACTCTGAGTCGGCAGAGGTTGCAACGAAGATTGTAAGTGATTACATTAAATTCTTGTGTGTGTATGCTATCTAATTAATTAATAAAATAGTGTTTAACATTAGGCAATGATATAGTTTCTAACATACTTGTGTTTCATAAGTAATAGGATGATCTTACACTGCAAGCTTGCAAAGATGAATTTGTTTAAGAGGGAATAAAATATATTTTGACTGTAGCGTTGGGCAAAGAGGAGCATGCTGGACGAGTACATGGTGTCAATAGACAAATAGGACTACAATAATATTTTTGGTCATCCTCCTCAAAGCATAGTATGAAAGGAATTCACGCGATTACGAAGAAAGATCTATACGCTGCAAGAACAAATGGCTATGGTACTTAATAAATTAAGTGCATTACCTGATATGGCTACACCTATTCTGACATCATGAAGTACAGAGGGTGGTGTGAATCTGAAAATGAAAACCCAATTCGAATCCATGAGGAATCAAAACTAGAAATAATAAAGAAGGCATTGTTATTACCTTTGAATTTTATAACTCTCACATTGAAGATATATTGCACTTCTTGTTTTGTTCTCCTCAGGATAATCTTCTGACGTCAAAAGCATCTTCTCCTTAGGACTTGTGTGACGAGAACTGATGAGAATTTTATTTATACCGCAAGTGCACGGCGTCAATGAAGACGTGGCAAGTACGGGTTGAACACAAGGAGGGAGAGATATTATTATTTTTGTGATTTTCAATTAAGGAAAGAAAGAGAAAGAAATAAGGTTGGTTTGAGATTTTTGGATTTTTAATTTCTAAAGCAAGAACAACAAAAACAAATTAAAAATAAAGCAAAGATGGATGAGTCCAGCGGGTGGAGGTTTAGATATCGGGTTTTGTTTAGAGAAATCTGAAACTTATAATAAATCACGTTAGTTATAAAGCATTACATGATAAATGATTCAACATAAATTCAAGTAATCAAAATATACTAACAAGAAATTAAAATAATAACATCATTTTTCTTCTCATCACCCTAAATCCGTCACCCCTACCCTTTCGAGAGAGTTAGAAACTCATGGATGGAGGGAAGGAGAAGGGGTCCTAGAGAAAGTACAAAAGATAACTAAAAACACAAAATAAACCAACAGAATTTTATTACTAAAGCATGGAATAAAACAAGTTCTCTCCTTCAATACATGATTCAGCCTTATTTACAGCCTCAACCGGGGATCCCAATACATAAAAGAAAAGTACACGCGTCAATACAGCATTGGTAAAATTTGAGCGCACGGATCGACTTTTGTGCGACTAATCTACCGCATTTTGTACATGGGGTGCGGCGGAATCGCCACCTTTTTGGCTCAGATTCGATCTGGATTTTTCCTGTGTGTTTATGGTATGATTTAAATGTCCTTTGCGCGTCTGGATTGATTTCTTTCCTTTCTTTTAAGCTCCGAATTTATTTCTTCATATAGTTGGAGATCCCAATTGATTTTTTTCTTTAGAAATTTTCCAAATTAATATTTTGGTACTTGTAATTGCAGTCGGGTCCTCAGCTCTTTGCAATTAAGTCCCTGGGAACTTTTGTGCTTAAGTCCTTGGCCTTTTTTGTAATTAGGTCTTGAATGCTTTTATGCTTGGATGGACTTCCATTTGAACCCGGATAATCTTGACTTGGTCTTCATGACAGAAATGAGTCTCTTGCATGCGTTTATGCTCGGGATATGGGTAATTTGCATTCAGGTCCCTGTATTCTGTAAATAAGACTAAACACATACCTTAGTAGCATTTATTGATATAAAATTAATTTAAATGAAAGACATATGATGCAATGTATGCAATGCATCAAATACCCCCACACCTAGATTTTGCTAGTCCCTAGCAAAATAAAATATAAGAAAAATGAAAATAAGGAAATCCTAACTCACTTTCGTAGGAATCACGGTTGCACTTAGCATGTGCAACAAGCCTTTAAACCCCTAAGTTTCCTTAGAGGACGAGTTTTGTCTCATGAGGGTTTTCAGTTGACAGACCCACAAAGTCTTAATTTAACATTTCATTAATAACTCTCAATATCTCCACCTCAACCTTATACATCTCACTTAGAATTCTTGCATGCTCATTATATAAATCTAACTCATAAAGAATCTGACTTGGTCTTTGTTCCTCCAACATTCACACCACTAACCCTTCTACACATATTATCACTTAAATTATTTTGCACACCTCCTCTGGTGGTGAAGTATCATTCGGATCAACCATGGCATGGATCATTCTTTTAGCTTTGGGCCTTGAGTATCTTAAAGTATATTTTTTCCCCGTGATTCAACACATTTGCTTTTTTTTGACACATTTACAATTTTTGCATTCGTGTAGCGAGTTTGGTCGATAATCCCGAGCTGGCAGACTCAAGTTACCGGGTTTTAAGATACCCCTACGGACCAGTGACTCGAAGGCTTGGGCTTTTGTAATCATTTTACAAAATGTGTTTTCCTCACTTTATTCCTTTATTTTTACTTTTATTTTCCTCAAGGCTTAATTGTTATTAGAAGCCCACACTTCCTAGTATATTTTTCTCAACCTCTGGTTTTTATCAACCACTTCAAAGATTTGATTCATCCAATTTAAGTGCATACATGTCTTAAAGGGTAATGGGTTATTTCTTTGGAACTTAGATTTATGTCACAGATTCTACAAGCAGAACTATATAATAAGAAACAAAAACTCAATGCAATTTGTACTTGGGTTTTGGTGGTTCAATCTTAAGCTATGTCATTGAACATTGATTTTTTTTGAAGAATATATATAGATAGATAAATAGATAGATAAACACCCCCCACACATAAATCATGCATTGTCCTCAATGAATGTGAGCAAGATACTACATGGATTTATGCATGAAAAAGGAAAGATCTCACCAACGTAAAGTACAAAGGAAAGTTCATGGCTATGTTGATGGACAAAAACCCAAATTCCCTCAAAACCTGTGAGATGCTAAAGAAGGGATACAAATACGTGAAAGAAATGGGGCCCAAATACTCAAGGGTTGGAGCCCATACAAACGATGCTCACTGAAGGAGTCTTTTATTGTACCATTCTTTTCTTTTCTTTTTTCGAATATAATTATGTACGAACATAAATTCTCATCTTCATTTGTCAAAAGACATCAAATGGGAACCTCAAAAGTGGGTCAATGCACTGGGAAAGGGAACATGACACCACGTGGGACCAGAATACTCATGCGTGGGCCCCCTTCACAAAGAGCACCTGAGCTTCATGAATTGGACGCAAAGGCGTCTCATTCAAAGGATCAAACTGAAAGAGCTTGAACCTCTCGAGAGTTTGGGAAATAAGGGGCAACGGAAGAAGAGTTTCTCCCGTTGCGGTGTTGAAGTTATGATCGTCAATCCAAACTCTCCAACCAACTGGCTGGTGCGTCGGAGCGAGGTCAAGAACCTCGTTAGGCAAGTCCGACTCACCAGGCGAACAAAAAATGGGTCTCATACCCAAGGTATCCTCCAAGGAACTCCTAATACCATCATGAGCCATGTAGTTGTTTGATGTTCCATCATTTCCAAGATGATCAGGAACAATAGTGAGAAGCAAACTCTCATCAGGTTGTTTGAAATTGAGGGTACTAGGGAGCTCTTGCTCCACCATAGGTGAGTCCTTAAGAGGCACAACATGAAGATCGTGTGGCTCAAGGGCCACGGGACAAGAAGATAAGGCACAATCTTGTGCCGACTCATGATGAAATTGGTCCATGTTATTCTCAATGTGAATCGAATCCTCCACTAAGTGATCGTGAATTGAAACCCCAAGTCCCTCAGACTAACTAGGACTTTGCCTTTGAAAGATTGTGCTTTGAATTTGTGGATGTGGTGGTGGTTCGATATCACAAGATGCATCCTCATGTTGACAACAAAAGTTACTCTCCTCACGTCCACGTAATTGCTGCGACATTTGACTCACATGCATTGTTATATTTTGTATGGACTTTTGAGTGGTTTCCATGAACGTAAGGAAAGTTTGTTTCAAGGAATCAGGTATGCGGTCAACTATGAGGTTCAAGTCAGAGCTTGGGAAATTTTGAGGTTGGGTGTTGGTGGGCTGAGAATAAGTCCAACGATTTGAAGTGGGGTGTTGGTAGAATTCTGGGTATTCGGGAGGAGGATACTGGGGTGAAAATGAAGTATAAGAATTTGGATATGAATTGTCTCCCCACAAATCCATCACTCTCGGGTTGTACGTGGATGCGTAATGGTCATATTGAGCATTTTGGGAAAAGGTATGCTCATACTCAGGCTCTGGGGGAACATAAGGACATTCCCTGATAACATGACCACTCAACCCACAACAGTCGCACGGTACGGCTACTGGAGCCACCAGTGCACTCATGTCGTCTGCCATACGCATGAAGGAGGCCAAAGTTTGTTGTAATGTCTTAGTTTGTTGACCAGCATATGATCCAACATAACTAGATTGTGGTCTAGCAGTCGGTGCCTCTCTCATGTTACCCCAATATGAAGATTGCTTAGTCACACAATTAGGATTGTCCCAACCATATGGGGTGTTAGTCTGAGCCACCCCAGGTTACATGGGTCCATAATACCAGGAAGAATTGTCCTGGTCCCAACAATGATATGGATGGTCTCCCATGTAACCATCCATCTCAACAAAACACTCTCGAGTCGACCACTCTCACCATCACGAGGCTAAGCAAGCAAATATGCTCGACTCGACCCTAAAACGCTAACAGAGAGTGTAAAGGGGAGGAGACAAGAACGTAGAAGTAGGTGAGAAGAAGATGACTCAGAGGAGAAGGGAAACTTAACTCTAAAAGATAGATGAGAGGGTTGGTCAGAAGTTTCCTAAACAAGCATGGTTCAAACAATCCTAGACCTAATGTCGCTTAAATCTAGACGACTCCTAACTGGTTGAGTCGAATTGGTTCGCTTCATTCACCTCCCTCACTAATCAAACCAAATTGGCCAGGCAGTGTATAGCTAGTGGGGGTGCTTCCGACAGAGTCAGTGCCAATTAGACAACCACTTCGCTTGGAAGACTTACGTCAACACAAAAACACTTTCTAGACACCAAATTAAATTCGATCAGCTTCAAGTCATAGTAAGTCAAACCAATCTTATCCTTAATTGAGTCCGAGTCCTTAGGGGTCAATGTCTAATTGATTTTAATTTAAGGCTTGGGTGACACTTTAGGATTGTGATTTGTGGGCCACGGAAGGGTGATGAAATCCCCACCGTATCTTTTCCTACGGAGTTGCCCTTAAGATAGTTTAACTTAAATCTAGCAAAGATAGTCAAACATTGGTCTTTAGTTGGGGGACAATTGCAAGGTTGTATGCAAACTAAATTATATGCTTAAATGCAATTGATAAAACCGCGCACGTACCTTGCCTCCAGCACTCTTCAACAAAAATTCATTTGCAAGAATTTAGCAAGAATAATGCGAACAAAACAATATATGATGCATGCACTAAGTCCTTCTAATTTTGCCAATTTTTAGGTCAGAGTTGAATTATTGCCAATTATGAAATTTGAGCCTAACACGTGCAGTTCTATGAAAAGGAAATTTTCCGAAAATAGAAATTACGAGGAAAAAGGCAACAAAGGTTACCTACGCACGCTCAGTCTGGTTCGCCGCCCGCTCTCGAAGATTTCTAGTCGCTCTACGCGTCCACCCAGAGATGGAGACAACCCCAGAAAAATTTGAAGCCTAGATGCTTCAGACGTACGGCGGATCCGTCGCAGATTCTTCTTTCGATGCGGCGATTTCGCCACCCTTCTTGCTCCAACTGTGCCCGGATTTCGCCGAGCACTCGGTTGTCTCCTGAAACACAAACCCAAATAGTTAGATCGCGCACACGATAAACAGAATATAATCGAAATTACCAAAAATAAACAAAATCTTCGTCGCCTCCCCGGCAACAGCGCCAAAAACTTGATGAGAATTTTATTTATACCGCAAGTGCACGGCGTCAATGAAGACGTGGCAAGTACAGGTCAAACACAAGGAGGGAGAGATATTGTTATTTTTGTGATTTTCAATTAAGGAAAGAAAGAGAGAGAAATAAGATTGGTTTGAGATTTTTGGATTTTTAATTTCTAAAGCAAGAATAACAAAAACAAATTAAAAATAAAGCAAAGATGATTGAGAGTCCAGCGGGTGGAGGTTTAGATATCAGGTTTTGTTTAGAGAAATCTGAAACTTATAATAAATCACGTTAGTTATAAAGCATTATATGATAAATGATTCAACGTAAACTCAAGTAATCAAAATATACTAACATGAAATTAAAATAATAACATCATTCTTCTTCTCATCACCCTAAATCCGTCACCCCCACCCTTTGGAGAGAGTTAGGAATTCATGGATGGAGGGAAGGAGAAGGGGTCCTAGAGAAACTGAAGAGAATGTGTTCTAAAAGTTTTACTTTTAAATGTCAATTATTATGAATTAATGAGAAATCATTTTGTTCCCTGTTTATGTTATTCGTCTTTTAGAAGTGTTAAGGAAGAGATTCTTGGTCCTTAACCGTAGAGCTCTAAAAGATATTCGTTTACATAAAACAAAAGATATTCGCAATCATGATAATTAACATGGGACATTAATTACCGAGTTAAGATTGTCGTGTTGGTCATAGATCATTGTAGCTCTACAAGTGAGTGACAACACGGGTACACAAAAGAGGAAAATAGTACTTTTGTATACTGAATTGACCTAACAAGTAAAATATTATAGAAATGTGTTTCTGTGTCATTAATATTTTACTGTGTCCTTGGTCCTTTGATATGAGACTTATATCCGATCGCTTAAGGAGTGCTTAATTGGACTAGTGTCTTAAGCTATCAATGAGTGTAGTGCAAAGGCATTAGTTGGTTAAGTATGACTTTTGTTGGAGAAGATAGTTAGTCAAAAGATTATCATTGCCCCTCTTAATTGAGTGATGATATTAGTGGGCCACTTGATAAAGCAAAGTTATAATGTGCACAATGTGATTTGAATTAAGTCACATATTTATAACTAGCTTAAAGAGATCAAGAAATGAATACTAATACAAAGATGACACAATAATACTTTGTGTGTATTCTTAATATCATGAGGCAAGGGACAGACACAAGTGGTGCACTCCATCACTAAATGGATCAGGTTTTGATTCGAGTGGAATTAAGACATCTAACTAATTGGGAGCTATAATATGTAGCTAGATATCACTTATAGCTTGTGATATTAAGCTCTTAATATCACTGCCAACTTAGTTTAGATCCTCCCATATGTCACACCACAAAACTGGGAAACGAGAAATGGGAATTTTGAGTTCATAAGATGTGTCGGGTTTCATTTAGAAAATAGGACACATGGGGTGAACAAGCAAAATCAAAATTATGTTGTGATTAATAACATAATTAGAATCTAAATTAAAATTCATGTGTGATGTAAATATTATGGGGTGTAATGATTTATCATTACATAGGATAATATGTTACATAAGTTGTGAATTTACTACTAATACCGAAATGTCAAATTTTGTAGGGTTAAAACGAAATTTGACAAGTCTGCAATACTGTGCGCAAACGGTCGACCGGTTAACAGTAAACGGTTGACCGATCGGTACACGGTCGACCGGACACATCTCGACCGATAACAGGGAATTTTCGTCTGTTCGGAACGGTCGACCGAACATTGCGATGAAATATTTTATTGTTGCGAACGGTCGACCGAAACTTAGTTCGAGCGGTCGACCGAACCTTCAAACGGTCGACCGGTCCAGACGGTTATCTGCAGAATTAATTTAAGAATTAATTAGATCATGCATGGAATTGGTCCATAATTGATTTAATTCGTGGCTAAGATTATTTGTTAGCAAATAATCGATGGTTAGATGCAAGTTTGCATAAAATCATGGGCAAGAGGTTGCACATGAATAGGTAATTTGGAGAGAACTTATAAATACAAGTTTATTTCATTACCTCATTAACTAATTCATTATTTTCTCATGCAAAAATCTCTCTCCATAATTCTCCACGAAATTTCCTTAATTCTTAAGATTAGTTTTAGTTTTCAGAGATCTTCTTCTCAAGGGAACTAAAGAGGGGTTAGTAATTGGATTCTGAACCCTATTGGAGATTGAGAGGTTAGTTCTTCTCTCTCCAATCTCGTTTAGAGTTTGGTGAATACTCGGAGGCAATTCACCGGGCGATTCGACCGGCAACGCGACTCCAGATCTTCAAGAGGTTTAGAGAACCTCTAGGTATGATCCTCTTTGGAATTATTTGTTTGTTCTAATGCATGTTAAATAATTAGGACAAACAAATGCATGTCTATTTTAAAATCGAAGAATATATGAATGTTTCGATCCTATATGTTTATAAAATTTCGAAAATATATACATACTATAGGGCACGAAATCCAATAGTGGTATCAAAGCTTTTGATTCATATTAGCTTTGATTTAGACTATAAAATCAATTTAGGCTACCATCTAGAATCAAAACAATTCGGTTTTATGTCTTTTTCGAGTTTTTCGATGTTTTGTTGATAAAATTCTAATAAATTCGTTTTGATGGTTTTATATGTTTTTAAACATCACACATGATTGTTAGAATTGAAATTTAGACATTTGTCTAATTTATAGAATTTTCGTTTTATTTTAAATGATTATTTTATAAAGGAATCAACAAAACCGAAAAGGACTAATGTTCATCTTTCCTTTTGGAAATTGGATGAGCGGCGGTTCAAAATAATTAATTTTGAACTACGGATGCATGAAAATCATTTTAATGGATTTCAAATGATTTTTCTAGAATTGTTTGATTTTAGATGCTTGATAATCTAGATTAAATAGTTTAGATTGGACATGCGTGTATGCGTTGCTCGAGTTGTCTTTGCAGGAATTGTGAGTTTATATGTTCCAAATCAGCGCCTATGAATGTTTGTAATTATTATTATACAGGGGCTTATTTGTATGTAAAAGCCAAATTCTCTCTTCCTATCTTTAGATAATTGCATTGCATTTGAGAGGTTTTTACATAGGACTTGCAGTAGTCGGTTTTTATCGAATGTGAGGAGCTTGTTTATTTTCTGTAAAATCTACATCTCCGGTGCAAGAGGAAGTCGCCGCTGTAGCGCATCAACCGAGGATCGAGGATCAAGGGAACATATAAACTCACACGATGTGGATTGTGTGAATGGTTTAATTTCTGTTTTTAATTTCTGCTATGCATGTGATGAATGTGATTGAATGTTAGGATGTGTATGAATGATAATATGCATGATAACCTAAAATTCCGAATCACATGTTAATATATGAAATTGTCCAACAAAATTAAGAGTAATTTTCCTTCTTATTTCATCCACTAGCAGCCATTGATCGAGGGATACTCTGCTCGCCCTTAGCGGAAGATAGCTCCCTCCATCTTTGGGAATAGTGGGAGATATAATGGTTGTCTATTGTTGTGCCACGATTAAATATATGAGGTGCGTTTCACCCTAGTGAACCCCAAGTATGTTTAGTTAAGAATACAATGGATAAACGTATCTCGTATCAAATGAAAATAAGTTTTCTTAACATTACCTAGAGCCCTCGCTCAGTTTTGGCAAAACGTTTTTCTTACGAGGATAGGTCATATTCCCTCATAATTAAAATGACAAGAATCACAAGAGTTTGAAGATGCTAATATTGCTAAAATTCAAAAAGGTTGTGATTAGAAAGAATTTTTCTTACCTTGATATTGTGATATATTTGATAGCCCTTAGCTAGTCTATATTACAATTGATAGGATCTTGGATTACTGCATTTACGGACAAAATTTTATTTGCAGTATTTACATTTATATTCGATATATATGTATGTATTTTAAAACATAAAATTGACATAAAGTCCTATATAATTTATTTTGTAGAAATGTCTAATATCCAACCAATTGTGCGATCTATGATCGAAAAGAATCATTTGCAAAATGATGGCTCAAACTTCATGAGATGGCAACTCAATCTTAATATCGTGTTGAGGTTTGAAAAACTATCTCATATTTTGGATGGTGAAATCCCAAAATTGAATAAGAAGGCAACCGGCAATGAGAAAGAGGCGATAGCCAAGTGGGAAGACCAAGAGAACCAAGTTCACGGTCTAATGTTGGCATCCATGGGTGACTCGCTTCAAGCGAAATACTTGGATTCAAAACACAAGAAGACCATGGAAGCTTTAACAAATATGTTCATGGATAGTGCCCGAAAGGAGCGCTATAAGACCACCATCGCACTCACAAGGTGCCATATGGCGGAGGGAACATCGGTATCCATGCATTTTCTCACGATGCAAGGATACCTTGAGAAGTTGTCGAAGCTCTCTTCTCCAATGCCCGAGGACATTGCCGAAGATCTTATTCTTGGCTCTCTAGCCCCGTCCTTTAAGGACTTTGTGATGCACTATCATGTGCGTGAAAAAGGGGTGAGTCTTGAGGAGCTTCACAACGCTCTCAAAACGGCAGAAGTTGACATGGGAAGGGGTCGGGAGAATCAAGTCCTAGCCGTCCATGAGAGGAGCAAAAAGATCAACAAAGGTAAAGGCAAATTTACCAAAGATACGTCAATCAAAAGAAAGGGAGTAGGAGGTGCTCATAGGAGTGCCTCAAGGGGGAAATCTTTCAAATCTCCAACTCCCAACACGGAGTGCTTTCACTGTGGTGAAAATGGACACATCCGACCTAATTGCCCCAAGTACAAGGAAGACCTTGAAAATGGGATGATTGAACGTAGGCGCCCGAGAAACGCCATAGGTATGTTTGTTATTGAGATAAATTTAATCACCTCTGTCCTTGATTTGGTAATGGTTACCAGATCTTGTGCTCACATAATTTTAATGTGCAGCTATTGAAGGATAGGAAGGAACTCATGGAGAACGAGATGATATTGAAGATTGGAAATAGTACAAGCAGTGCTGCGATTGTACAAGATTCTATGGAACTTCAATAGTCTAGTGATTTAAATTTATGCTTTGAAGAATGTTTGTTATGTACCTTCGATTAGCAAGAACTATTCTGTATCATGTTTTGGATATGGATAACTTAATATATATTTCTAATTCTTGCTTGTCTATATCGAAGAATGGAATTTTCTATGCAAATACATTCGTATAGAATGGTTTCTATTTTCTTGAAATGAATAATAAACAAACTCAAACAAACAATAACAAAAGGAACTAAGATAACTCACGTGAATGATACAATCTTGTAGCACTATCGGATTGGTTAAATAAATGACCAAGAGACCTTTCAAGAAGAAACGAACGAAAACGAATAACTAATTGGATATGATACATTCTAATGTATGTGCTCTGATAAGTACAAGTGCAAGAGACGGTTTAAGGTTCTTCATTTTGTTCACGGACAATTATAGTCATTATGGCTATATTTGTCTAATGGGAAGCAAAAGTGAATTCTTTGACAAGTTCAAGGAATTCGAGGATGGAGTAGTGAACCAACTTAACAAGAATATCGAGTCTCTATGAAAGGTTCATAGGGGTGAGTACTTAGGATACCTAATTCGACTCATTCCTAAAGTAGGAATAGGATATTGCTCGACATGGTTCGATCAATAATAAGTCAATCTAAATTGCCTATTTACTTTTGGAATTATGCACTACAAATAATGACAAACTCACTAAATAATGTTCCATCCAAATCCGTGGAGGAAATGTCTTGTGAGCTATGGAGTTGAAAGACACCTAAGCTCGACTTTCTCAAGATTTGGGGTTGTGAGGTATACATCAAGAAATTGATGTCAACCAAGCTTCAACCAAAAGCGGATAAGTGCTTCTTTATAGGTTGTCCTCGTATGACAAGAGGATACTACTTTTGGTGTATCACCTCCAATCGAAAGATTGTAAAGAGAGATATATTTTTCTGGAATTTCTGGAAAAGAGAGAAAAGTAGTGGGAGTAGAGTTAAGCTTGGGGAAACTCAAGATACTCTACAAGAACATGATGTCAATATTGCATTCAAAAATCATGAAGGCCCAACCGAGATTCATTTGGTTAGTGGGAGTATGAGCGAGAGATCCTTACAAGAAATTGTGAGAGAATCTCAATCATCCCCACCTAGTGTACGTTCGAGAGTCGAACGTGAACCTATTCCTCAAGAAATTGTGGAACAAGTTCGAGAGACACGAAAAGAACCAAAAAAACTAAGAAGGTCAATGAGGGAAAGGAAGAAACCCAATAAGTATGTGGGACTTCATAAGATCGTGGTACTAGATACCAAAGATCCTTCAAACTTCCAAGAAGCAATGGGAAAGAAAAGACTCCAAACTATAGTTAAAGGTCAAGGAATCCGAAGTAGAATCCATGTATGATAATCAAGTATGGAACGTGATTTGCCTTCCTCAAGAGAAAATATCATTTAGTATAAATGAGCTTTTAGGAGGAAGATAGACATGGATAGTAACTTGACAACCTACGAAGCAGGGCTTGTAGCAAAAGTTATACTCAAATTAAAGAAATTGACTTTGATGAGATTTTTTAGAGGTTGTCATATTAAAAATCTATTCGGATTATGCTTGCTATTACCGCATTTCACAATTGTGAGATATGGAAGATGGATATCAAAATGGTGTTCCTTAAACGGGAACTTGGAGGAGGATATGTACATGGTACAACTTCAAGGTTTTAATGATCCAAATAATAACGAGAAGAAATGCAAGTTTCGAGAATCCATTTATGGATTGAAGCAAGCATCGAGGAGTTGGGACAAACGCTTTGAAGAAGAGGTGAAGAAGATTCACTTCATTCAAAGTAAAGGAAAATCTTGTTGATATAAGGAGATTAGTGGGAGCCATGTAGTACTTCTGATCTTATATGTCGACGACATATTGCTCATGAGCAATCATATACCTTAGCATTTGCAAACGAGAAATTTCATTGAAATCATAATTTTCAATGAAAAGAAATGGATGAGGCTCAACACATCTTGAGAATCAAGATACATTGAGATACATCCCGTAGACTCATTGGCTTCAGTCAACGTGCATACATTGACAAGGTCTTGGAAAAGTTTAGGGTGAACAATTCCAATATGAACAATGTGCCAATAAGTATGAGTATAGGTGTGCAACTCAAAGAGTCTCAACGTGCTCAATCACGCAAAGACTTGGAGTACATGAAGGTATCCCTTATGCTTCGGCAAAAGGAATGACCATGTACACAATGACTTGCACAAGACTCGATATCTCGTATGCTCTAAGCATGAAAGGTAGTCACCAATCCGACGCAAGCCCTAAGCATAGGATTGCGGTCAAGAATATTCTGAAGTACCTTAACCGGACTAAAGATAAGGTTCTTGTTTATGGAAGACAAGGGAGAAAATAGTCGAGGACTATTTTGATGCAATTCTCATAGGAATTCTTGACAATAGGAGGTTGGAATGATGATGCGTCATCATTGTCGAAGGTGGAGGTATGAGCTAGTGTAGTTAGGAGTAATATCACTACAACTAACTCAACCACCAACGAAAGACAAAATAAATAAATAGGTGGACACAACAGTAACACAACAGATCCATTCAACAAACCTTCATACCAAGCTAAGAGACGAAATATATTTCGAGTCCATGGATCTGAGGATCCATGTGGATTGGCTTGATAGGTGATTTGGGAAGGTTACCCTAGTTATTAATTGAGAATGTATGTGAAAGAAAACTTTGATAACAAGTGGGACATTGAAGGGAATGTGTTCTAAAAGTTTTACTTTTAAATGTGAATTATTATGAATTGAATGAGAAATCATTTTGTTCCTTGTTTATGTTATTCGTCTTTTAAAAGCGTTAAGGAAGAGATTCTTGGTCCTTAAGCGTAGAGCTCTAAAAGATATTCGTTTACATAAAACAAAAGATATTCGCAATCATGATAATTAACATGGGACATTAATTACCGAGTTAAGATTGTCGTGTTGGTCATAGATCATTGTAGCTCTACAAGTGAGTGACAACACGGGTACACAAAAGAGGAAAATAGTACTTTTGTATACTGAATTGACCTAACAAGTAAAATATTATAGAAATGTGTTTCTGTGTCATTAATATTTTACTGTGTCCTTGGTCCTTTGATATGAGACTTATATCCGATCGCTTAAGGAGTGCTTAATTGGACTAGTGTCTTAAGCTATCAATGAGTGTAGTGCAAAGGCATTAGTTGGTTAAGTATGACTTTTGTTGGAGAAGATAGTTAGTCAAAAGATTATCATTGCCCCTCTTAATTGAGTGTTGATATTAGTGGGGCCCTTGATAAAGCAAAGTTATAATGTGCACAATGTGATTTGAGTTAAGTCACATATTTATAACTAGCTTAAAGAGATCAAGAAATGAATACTAATACAAAGATGACACAATACTACTTTGTGTGTATTCTTAATATCATGAGGCAAGGGACGGACACAAGTGGTGCACTCCATCACTAAATGGATCAGGTTTTGATTCGAGTGGAATTAAGACATCTAACTAATTGGGAGCTATAATGTGTAACTAGATACCGCTTATAGCTTGTGATATTAAGCTCTTAATATCACTGTCAACTTAGTTTAGATCCTCCCATAGGTCACACCACAAAACTGGGAAACGAGAAATGGGGATTTTGAGTTCATAAGATGTGTAGGGTTTCATTTAGAAAATATGACACATTGGGTGAACAAGCAAAATCAAAATTATGTTGTGATTAATAACATAATTAGAATCTAAATTAAAATTCATATATGATGTAAATATTATGGGGTGTAATGATTTATCATTACAAAGGATAATATGTTACATAAGTTGTGAATTTACTACTAATCCCGAAATGTCAAATTTTGTAGGGGTTAAACCGAAATTTGACAAGTCTGCAATACTGTGCGCAAACGGTCGACCGGTTAACAGTAAACGGTCGACCGATCGGTGCACGGTCGACCGGACACGTCTCGACCGATAACAGGGAATTTTTGTCTGCTCGGAACGGTCGACCGAACATTGCGATGAAATATTTTATTGTTGCGAACGGTCAACCGAATGTCGAACGGTCGACCGAAACTTGGTTCGAGCGGTCGACCGAACCTTCAAACGGTCGACCGGTCCAGACGGTTATCTACGGAATTAATTTAAGAATTAATTAGATCATGCATGGAATTGGTCCATAATTGATTTAATTCGTGGCTAAGATTATTTGTTAGCAAATAATGGATGGTTAGATGGAAGTTTGCATGAAATCATGGGCAAGAGGTTGCACATGAATAGGTAATTTAGAGAGAACTTATAAATACAAGTTTATTTCATTACCTCATTAACTAATTTATTATATTCTCATGCAAAAATCTCTCTCCATAATTCTCCACGAAATTTCCTTAATTCATAAGATTAGTTTTAGTTTTCAGAGATCTTCTTCTCAAGGGAACTAAAGAGGGGTTAGTAATTGGATTCTAAACCCTATTGGAGATTGAGAGGCTAGCTCTTCTCTCTCCAATCTCGTTCAGAGTTTGGTGAATACTCCGAGGCAATCCACCGGGCGATTCAACCGGCAACGCGACTCCGGATCTTCAAGAGGTTTTAGAGAACCTCTAGGTATGATCCTCTTTGCAATTATTTGTTTGTTCTAATGCATGTTAAATAATTATGACAAACAAATGCATGTCTATATGAAAATCGAAGAAAATATGAATGTTTCGATCCTATATGTTTATAAAATTTCGAAAATATATACATACTATAGGGCACGAAATCCAACAGAAACTACAAAACAAAACTAAAAACACAAAATAAACCAACAGAATTTTATTACTAAAGCATGGAATAAAACAAGTTCTCTCCTTCAATACATGATTCGGCCTTATTTATAGCCTCAACCGGGGATCCCAATACATAAAAGAAAAAAACACGCGTCAATACAGCATTGGTAAAATTTGAGCGCACGGATCGACTTTTATGCGGCTAATCCGCCGCATTTTGTACATGGGGTGCGGCGGAATCGCCACCTCTTTTGCTCAGATTCGATCCGGATTTTTCATGTGTGTTTATGGTATGATTTAAATGTCCTTTGCGCGTCTGGATTGATTTCTTTCCTTTCTTTTGAGCTCCGAATTTATTTCTTCATATATTTGGAGATCCCAATTGATTTTTCTTTAGAACTTTTCCAAATTAATATTTTGGTACTTGTAATTGCAGTCGGGTCCTCGGCTCTTTGCAATTAAGTCCCTGACTACTTTTGTGTTTAAGTCCTTGGCTTTTTTGTAATTAGGTCTTGAATGCTTTTATGCTTGGATGGACTTCCATTTGAACCCCGATAATCTTGACTTGGTCTTCATGACAGAAATGAGTCTCTTGCACGCATTTATGCTCGGGATATGGGTAATTTGCATTCAGGTCCCTATATTATCTAAATAAGACTAAACACATACCTTAGTAGCATTTATTGATATAAAATTAATTTAAATGAAAGACATATGATGCAATGTATGCAATGCATCAAGAACCAATTGCTTTCGAATTGCAAAATGTTGTACATTCTTGTAAATAATAAATCTCCAGATTATACAATAAAAGGTGTTATGTCGAAAGAAATGGTAGGTGAAACAACCAAGGGTGGCATAGAAGACCTGTATATGTCTGAATAGCTGATGTCCTACAGTTTTTGAAGATGGAAACGTTGTCTATAATAATCATTCAGGTTCAATTGAAGTAAGTCATGTTTGTCTTTTTCATAACTATTTATGTTACATTTAAATTTTAATGGTGTTAGTTTGTTTTTATTAGGAATCTGTACCAAATGCCGAATGACAAAAGGTATGGTTGTGTATCCACTCTATTGATCAAACAAGGACCTCCAAGTAAAGACAACAAATCTACAAAGTTTGCAGAGGTGTTGCAAGCATCAGGGAAGACTTCATATTTTCTAGTACCATATTGGGAGAAATAAGTAGCTCATTATATTTTATAATACCTTCAATTGGATGAAGTAATTTAACATGAGTGGTTTTAAGTGAACATTGGATGTTAGTTCTGGTAGAACCGTTTACATGGATAACCTACTGGTTTGATCCTATGACATCGAAGAATCCGAGGAAGGTATAGTGAACATTATTCAATTGTAAGCTATTTAGAATAATTCCATTTTCGAACCTTTACATATTTTGATAGGAGCATTAAGGTCTGTCAATACTCAGGTGGTCGAAGACCTGCAACAAAAAAGAAAGTAACTTGACATGAAACGAAGGTAAGATGATTCAGTAATGTTTGTTTTGATAATATGCATTATACTTTGCATTAATTTCGTTGTTTACCAAATATACATGACTTCTTAATTGTAGTGTTGTAAACAAGTTGGAAATACTGAATACGGTTATTATATAATGAGGTATAGCGAAGAACTTGTTGAGAAGGGAGTGACAACAAGAAATTTAAGATCGGTAATTTTTTATATTTATCTTATGTTGTGTTATATATGTTTTTTGGCACAATTTATATGTTAATAAATAAGTTTGTTTACTTTGTAGTCGTTCAAAATATCTCTTGAATCATTTTCTCAGGAAGAAATAGACATTATGCGAAGAGATGTGATCTTCTTTTGTCACCAGTCATATGATGTTAGCAACTTAATTGATGAAAGTAAGTTTATCGGGTAATGTTGTCCTCGTTAGGCTTTTATGTGAAATTATTTATATGCCATGATCAGAATGCTGTGGTGTATGTCTTGTTTCAATTGTAGGGAAATTTATCTGGTGAATTTCTTTTCAATTGCAAGGACTTTTATGTGAAATGAAAAAAAAACAGAATAAAATAATAAAATTCATTTAATGACATGACAATAAAACTCATTAATTGATCTTATGTTGCATTATATATGTTTTGTTTTATTGTTTTGCGTTAAATGAATTTTATTATTTTATTCTGACTTTATTTTTAATTTCACATAAAAGTCACTGCAATTGAAACATAATTGTACCACATAAAATTTAACTACTGAATGCGGTTACTACATAATGAGGTATATCGGTAAAATTTTGATATTGGTTTTATGTTGTGTTATATATGTTTTGTGGCACAAATTATATGTTAATAAATGAGTTTGTTTATTTTGTAGTTGATTAAAGTATCCCTTGAACCATTTTCTCATGAAGAGATAAATATTAAGCGAGAGAAGTGGTCTTCTTTTGTCATGAGTCATATGATGTTAGCAACTTAATTGATGAATGTAAGTTTATCGAGGGATGTTGTCATCTTTAAGCTTTTATTATAATAGATGAATATATACATGATATACCATTGGATTTTCAACCTGACATTCAGACCAAACGAAACTGTAAAGTAGAACCTGAGACATTGCAATCACATTCAACCTACTAACTGAGAATTCTGGTACCACATGCGGCATAGTGTACGTTCAACAACAACTTAGTTTAGAGACTGTTCATATTCAAATGTAGCTGAATTGAAGGAATTTAGTTTATAACACTACAACAATACCTTCACTACCTGAACAGTCTTACAACTTCAATTTTTATTTCAAGTGTATGTCTGTTTCTGTTCGATGTACATATAATAAATTTTGAGATTATGTGTAATAGATTAATTGATATGTGTGTGTTGTGTGTGTGTGACATTTTTGGTATATACAATTCGAGGATCCTAGTGTAAAGTCAGATATATATATATATAATATTATATTGGGTAGAACACAATCATTATTTATATGCGATGATCAAAATGTTGTGGTGTATGCCTATTTCAATTGCAGAGAATTTTATGTGGTACATTTTTATTTCAATTGCAGGGACATTTTTGTGAAACTAAAATAAAATCAGAATAAAACTATAAAATTCATTTAAGGACATAACACGTCCGTTATGTCGTAGAAAGCGATGTGGGATGTCTATTTAGGAAAGGGCATACCACGTCAGCATTGTTTGCCAACTAACCCATGTGGTATATTTTATTATTTGATTTTTTTTCCAAATTCTTTTTTAATAAAAGGATAGACCACGCCGACCTTCAGTTTGAACCGACGTGGTGTGTCTACAGACCATGTCGGCCACTTACTAACAAATTGACGTGATATGTCCCATTATTGGATTTTATTCCAAAATTCTTATTTTAATAATTTGACATCCACGTCAGTTAGCTACGTACGACCGACTTGGTATGTTCTACATACCATATCGGTGTTATTGTTAAATACTGAAGTGTTTGACCTACATACCACGTCGACGTATTGGCCGACGTGATATCCCCCTCCCTTACCATGTCCTCTGGACACACATCGGTCAGTTAGGGTCGATCAACCTGACGTGATATGTCAAAATATCCGACATAATAACCTCATTCTTCAGCAGTGATTAGACATTAAATGACAATAAATAAATATTCATGAGTTAAATATTGAAAGAAATAGTTGTTTCCTTGCATGCCACTGAGAGCCTATTTATCTTTATGATATTGGATTTTCATTTTTATTTTCATGTCATTACAAATTCAAATTTTATTTTGATATCATTACAAAACCCTACATGATAATGTTGATGTTATTCTGTTAGTTTGGATATGTTCCCATTAATGACATAATAACTTCTTATTTGTTGTAAAATGAATGGCAGTGATCATCAAAATCAACTCAAGATAAATTAATACTGGACAAGCTTGTATGGAGAAATGGGAGGAGTTCTTCTGTTCTTTGTTGTGTCATATACAAAGCACAACCTCCATTTATAGGAAGTGGAGGTGTGAAGGTTCAAAAAGAAAACTCTCATATGTTTCAATGGAGTTACAACAAGTATATGTAACTAAAGACACCCCTCAAAACGTCATTTACATAATGTTTGTGTAAAAACTGATCTCACCAAAACTCCTTTGATATAATATACACATTAACAATACTCCCCATTGGACATTATTTTGTTATGTACATGGCTCGTTAAAAACTTTGCGAAAAACTCAATGTGTAAACCATCTGAGAGAAAAACTACATGACGGCCGTTATAATCATTGCATAAGTTGTGTTAAAAATCTTCGGTTAAGAAAACTCTTGGGGTAAAAACTTTAACAATGGAAAAAAAGTACAACCATAAACTTTTGAGATTACCCTTCTAGGATAATCATTCTTCAAGGATGATAATTTATTTGAAATTAAATTCATTGTTATTTTTTATTTCACTTATTTTTATCTTTAAAATAAAGTTTTAAATATATTTGAACTTTATAAGAACAAAATAGGATAAGAATGTAATTTCAACCATTAAAAGTTAACTTAACTAAAGTTTATGTTTATAGATTTAAGAAAAGGATGTATGTGAAAGAAGACTCGAGAATAAGGGGTATTGGTGAAATAAGATTTAAATTTGAAGGGTATACATGATACTAGACCTAGGTGTCGGGTTGGGTTGGCGTGCTATGTCGGGCCTGGGGTACCTTTATCATGTCGCACTGGCACGACACAATAATGGGTGCTGACATCATTGTTGATGTAACTAGAAGCCAACGACTATATAGTCGTTGGTTTTCTTAATTTTTTTTTAAATTATGAAAATGTCATTACAAAAATCTATAGAAACCTCCAATTTCATTCATTTTCTTCGCACCAAATCTTATATATCTCTTCTAATATTCTTTATTAAGCTCTTCAATCTTTCACTAAGTGATCTATCATTGTGTTTGAAGCGAGTCGAGTTTAAGCAAAAGTCTAAAGCTACACGCAGATTCCCAGATTTGTTTGCATTTCTTTACTCCTTCAGTTTATTTTTAAAATTAGTTTTTTTAGTTAAATTTAATTTAAATAATTATCATGGTTTTCTCATTGTTTAAAAAATTAGATTTTTGTTTGCATATATTTTAATTTCGATTGCATTTGAATCCTTGATTAATTCATCACCTGAAATGGATCATAAGTTCTCTGTTAATGTATCAATTAGAAACTCCATAGGCAAAAGTGCTAGAAAAAAAACTAGTCCCACTTGGGAAGATTTTGACCTAGGCCAAAAAAAATATGAGAGATATCGTCATATGTAAAATATGTGTTGCACAACTTACTGCTCCTAGTAGCAATGAAACTGAATATATAATCTGACATGCCAAAAAATATAAATGTAGGAATGTTGGATCATCTGGTTCACAATAAACAATTTTAGATTCTGCCAGTGGAAATTGAAAAAGTAGCAAATACGATCCAATCAAAGGTAGAGATGTAATTTGTGAATATATAATTAGAGAGAAATTATCATTTAGCCAATATGAATCTTCAAATATTAGAAAGGCATTTAGTTACCAAAACCACAATTTCAACCATTTTCCTGACACATAATAATGTTGCAAATAATAAAATTCATACCTGAAGAATAGAATTAATTACTACATTTGCATCAATGACTTCTAAGATAGCATTAACTAGCGATGTTCAGAACTGTCCTAATCAATTCTCATATTGTTGTGGAACTGCTAATTTTTTAGATAATTCCTCGATTTTACATTAACAAATTATTTCTTTTCAACCGATTTTGCATCCACACACTACTATGATTATATATAACCATATAAGAGATGTAATGCAAACTTATTCAATAGAAAATAAAATTTGTACAATTTCTTTTGACAATGCTACTATAATTTTGAGAAATAGAATTACTTACAAATTTATGTAATCTACCATTAGATGGTATTATTTTTCATGTTAGATGTGTTTGTCATGTTTTAAACTTAGTCGTACAATATGGACTTGAAATAATTAAACCTTATTTAAAATATTATGGAGATGTTATTGCCCAGGTAGTAATAACATGGATGGAACTCTACTTATGAAATGTTGAAATGTGTTATCCTTATAGTCTTTTAATTATAACTTTCTATAATGAAAACTAAAATAAATTTTTTTAAGTAATCTTGATTGGGAAAATTGTAGAATTATGTTAGATTTTTTGAAACATGTTTTCAACTTCACTTACGCATTAAGTGGAACTTATTACACAACTGCTAACATATTTAATGCAAAATTACTTCTAATTACTAAAAAAATTATGAAATATAGGAGTAATGATAGTTTTGATGAAATTATTAATGTAATTGAGGCTAAATTTAATAAATATTGGAAACTTCCACCATTAATATTTTGTTTAGCTTTTGTTATTTATGATGCTTTTGAAGATTAGTTCAAACATTGCTAGTTTATCATCATCCCAACAACACCTATTTGTGGATCAAGATGAAGTTGATGAGAGTTCTCAATGGAATTGGTTAAACAAGAAAAATTAAAATTAGTACAAAATGAAACACATAACGAATTAATTGAATATTTAAATAGTGAAATGTATTTAACTCTTGCAGAAGTAAAATCTTTTGACGTTTTAGACTAATCAAAATCTAACTTTGCTAGATTTTCAATAGTTTTTTATTAACACGCGATTTACTAACTCATTCGGCGTCAATTGTGGTGTCTATGTTCGTACGTATTTAGCGCAGTTAAACGAGTGTTGACCGAAGAGTCACAGCACGTCCGACAGATCACTCGAGACAAACATTTGCCTGAAGGACTGGTGGACGCGAGAGATAGAATGCAGAACATGCAAATCAATGAGAGCACCGGCGAAGTTTACTGAACTATTTATAATTGAATGTAATTTGTAAATTTATTGTATTTAATAAAATTTCACCATCGGTTTGGACGAGTAGATGAACTGTTTATTTTGTTGCATTCCTGATTTGATAGTGTTTTTAATTTAATTTTTGTAAGTTCTATTTAAATATCTCTGGTACAAAAAATAAGACTCGCAGACCCAACAGACAAGAACCCGAAACCGACCCGAAACCGAACCCAACCAGCCAAGCACCACCTGCTAGGCCCAGCCCGGTACGAGGGATATCGGTAATATTGAAGTGTATTCCAAGGGTATCTACGAAATTTTCTCGTTTTAAAATTCTCCGTGGACTTGTAATATACATCACTGTTACAACCTTATCCATCAACGTGGTCACAACCCTCTAAATTTCAACGTACATATAGAATACTGAAGCGCCGTTGTCTCAACAAAACAAACATACCCTCCATCTCTCATTTTACGGAAATAGCATATTAAACCTAGCGTCTGATCAAAGAAAATTCGGGAAATCACACTTCTTAGATTGGTTGTTCAATGGACTTTTTTTACACACAAAAAAAGTGGATTTCTTTGAAGTTTTCGATCAGTTAAAAGGAATGATCTATAGAAATGTTATTAAACTACTCAAAAAGTGAACCTCGATTGTGCATTAGTTTACACTGTGGTTGTTTACTTAATTTTAAAGCAAGAAAATCACCTTCAATACAACATTGTGGACTAACAAATTTTAGCTACAAAGTCTGGTTGATTTGATTAATTTCGAGAGAACTCTTCTTCGGCTAGTTTGAAGATGTTTCAGCGTCAAAAGTTCAAGGCGACCCAGATCTCTGAATGCTCTCGTTGCCTCTTTGAATATAAACATGACAAGAAATGAAAGGCTTCATAAATAATTAGTAAAAGATACAAAAATTACAATCCCAAAACAAACTGGCAACAGGAATTACAATTCAGAAGCTAAAACTAGCATCTGAAGAAGACTTAAATTACAGACTGGATAAGTGATAACAAGAATTGAGATTTAAAGAATTTACAAGGTGGTCGAGTTCTGCCAACCATTCATATCGATAGGCAGCACTGTGAGAAATAACATAGATACGAATTCTGAAGATTAACAAATTCGAGAATCCTTTGTCAGTTTGCAACACCAACGACCGACTCAAATCCCAAATCACTATCTCCGGAAACGTTGAATGTCGTATTCAGAACTCCTAAAAGAATTCCACATGCTCATCTGAACATCCGAAAGGTGTAGTTGGAACTTAAGGCAGCCTTAATTCATCTTAAAGTTCTCATAAACCCAACCAATACAATTTTTACAAACCCCCTAACTATTTACACAAACTCATGCAACACCTCTCTTGAAAGAATTGCCTCCCAACGAAAAATCCACCAAACCCATCACCGTCACCGTCAGTTCACTTAAGCAAATCCGACACCCATGAGATATCCGGCATCGCGACGCCCTCATTCACAGCATGCTCAAAAACATCCTCCACCTGCAAGGCCTTCACCCTCCCGACCGGCGAGCCCACAAGCCTCAACTTCCTAACCTCCTCCACCACGTCCAACGTCGAAGTCGGACTCCTCGGAAACCCGCCAACAACCCTAAGTTGCTCCACCGTATGCGCAAAGAAACAAACCCTCCGTCTACACCCGACGCCGTCCTTGCACGGGTGCGTCCGGTACCGGTCCGGGTGGAGCCAGCACTCGAACACGCCATGCGAGTACTCGCACGAGTCTCCCTTGCCGCACCCGCCCTTTCGGAATTCGGGACATGCGACGGCGGAGTAGAGAAACTTGCGGGGGTCGCGGCGGCGGGCCTTCTCGTTGGGGTGGGAGTAGGGGCACTCGGTCCAGTCGTGGGAGCGAAGGCGGGTGCAACGCCGGACTTTGAACTCGTACATGCGGAACTCGTCGCAGGTGAAGGTGGGGGTGTCGGAGGGGGAGTAGGGGAGGAGATGGGTGTCTTGGGGGGTTTGAGGGATTTGGATTATTGGTGGGAAGAAGTGGTGGTGGTAGTGGTCTCCGATTGCCATGGTGGGAAGAAGGGGTTTTAAGTTTTCTTGGGTTGCAATTGAGACTTTATAAAGATATCACATTTTATCACATTTTATTATTATTTAACGGAGTGGCGGTTCAACAAACTTTTGTCTATCGATTCCCGGGATTGGGATGCAAATTTAATTACTTGTATCGTGTAATAATATCTAAAACATCTTATTCTTGATTTAATCAATACATTTCCCTTAAAAATAATTTCAATTTATAAAACCCCAAAACTTAATAGATGGCCATGACTCCATTAGATCACTGGTGGGTCCGCCGCCGATGGCAAGGAAACGTATATGATAAGCTTGATAGGAAATAAGAGAAGACAACTTAAAGGTCACAGGAATAGACGAAGATACAGGAATAGACGAAGATACATGTTCTTAGACTTGTTGCAACAAGAATACACAGAGATACAAATATGAAACTGTGTGCATTTCAAAAACATCAATTTTTGTGATACTTTGTTTTATAATTGTATTTGTTTCATGGCCAAATCCCAATCGTACTTGTATGGCGAGTGCGTTGGATACGAGTAAGTAATATGTAGCATAGATAAGTTATTATATATGTTGGTAAGTTCGAAATATTGATAAAATGAATGTTATTGAAAATTTCACATGCTAAATTTTCATATTCTTGAGGTCTTGAGAGCAATCTCATCGATGTGTGTGCTAGTGAATTAGGTAACAACTGCCCCAGTACATAATTTATATAAACATTAACATTTATGATATCTTATTAATTTGCAGTTTGATGATAGAACAATGTTGGTACACTTTTTGTAGTTGGAGAAGCAATATTCTCCAATTCAAACGTTTTGTGCACGCAATAAATAAAAAAAAACGTTGTATGCACACAGATATGCTCAGAAAGAAAAGTGACAGGGCTTAACCAGAGATTGGGTTAAGAACTAAACAGGGTTCATTTGACGGGTGGTTTAGGCTCTGGTAATCTGGTTTATGGAACGGCGGGCGAGAAGCGGTACAGGTTTGGTGAGATATATCGCGAGAAATTGTACGAGTTGAATCTGGAGTGATACGTCGACCCAAGAGTTTTTGACTTGATTGGTCTCCTTGGAATGGTTTCGGATTATTGTTTTTCTTTACTTTTCTTGTTATCTTTTTCCTTTTTGTTTATTTTAGGATTGCTGTCTGTTGGCGCTAGGAAGAAACCTAAGGGCGAGGGCAAATTAATTGGCAGGAAGTGGTTTGTTTTTTTATTATTGTAAAATGTTTTTGCTTCAGTAGATTCGGCGAATAGGTGACAATATTTAGTTGCAAATACAGAGCTAGAATTTCACAGTTATAGCGGGTATTATCGCCTGCGGTTGATTTTTCAGGATTTTTTTTTAAAATTTAAATTGGTATGTTTAGATTTTGTTCCTTTTTTCTTTATGCTGATTTAAGTTAGTTTTGACGTGCTGTACCGAATAAATTCTTTTTCTCAAAACATATATTATATCTTAAGGTCACAATGAAGGGAAAGAGAGTAAGGAGGGTAGAGATCAGTGTGTGTCGATATTTACCCGGCAACCCACCTCGTCACACTTGAGGCGGGTTGTGTCAAAATTTCATAAAATGTCAACCTAGTAACTTGCCACCCGTCAACCCACTTATACGAACGGGAATGGCTGCAATGGTCTCTCTACCTGTCATCCACCACTCCACCCAAATCTTGTTTTTATTTAGTTATATGTATAAGTATAAAATTAAACCTTAAGATTAAGAAAATAAGAGTATGTCTACAAAATCAAAATTAGTAAAAATTAAGAATCTAAACATCAAAACATAGTGATTATTTTGGACAAAATTGACTTTGTGCACGAATATTCGCTTAAAAAACCAGCCAACAACCCACATGAAAAACTATTAACCAACTAAACGAACCCACCAACCTAATTGGATAAAATTAAATAAGTCAACCCATCCAATCCGTTGACCCTACCCGTCTTACTCACCTATAAGTGGGATGGGTGGCAGACCAAAAAATCCAACTTACCTGACTCCACTTACCTTCCAAACTTAGGTGGGACGGGAGCGGTAGAGGGAAAACCCTAAAAGAGAGTGATATCCTAAGGCAATATAATGGTTTGACGATTTTATCTACGTGCTAATTGCAATGTAGTCTCAAAGAAAATAAATCAAGTCGGGAGTTTTCTTTTTTTGGATATGAAAATGGTTGGACTCAATCACTATGTGACATTTTTGAGAAAATTGAGGTAACAAATTTATTCATGTTTGTACAATCACAAGTGGTGTCAGGATCTCAAGGCAAGGGAAAACGTAGGCTGTTCAGAATCTAGTATAATGTCAACTTAACTAGGTAAATCCAAATGGAAGAAGGGGGGGGGGGGATCCAGTTGTTATATCTTAATTATATAAAATTTTAAATCCAAAGAACAAAACCCAAGGAGGACCCGAGTACAATTAGGGGTGTAAGCAGGGTGGGGTTGGTTTTTGCTCCACTGCTACCCACCCCACATAAGTTAAGCAGGGCGGGGCCCAAAAAAAAACCGCCACCCGCCCCGCTTAAGGGTGGACTATGCGAGGCGAGGCGGGTTTGGCAAGTTATTATTTAATCCTAGCTTAATACAAAAAATAAATAAACTTTCCTTAATATTTTCCATTTTGATCAAAGCTTAATAAAAAAATCAATCAACTTTTCTTAATATTTTTCCAATTTGATAAACAAAAAATTAATCGATGTATGTTTTTAACTAAATATAAAAGGTCAAAAGCTAAATACAACAGGATCAAACCTAAATACAAGTGAAACATTGGTATGAATTATTGATTATGCGGGTTAAGGGGTATGCGGGGTGGGTTGCGAGAAAACCACGACCCGCCCCGCTTATCATGTGGGTTGTGCGGGTGGTGGGTTGAGTTTCTTTATCTGCTGCCCGCATCAGGCGGAGCGGGGCGGGTAAAATCTAGGGTTGTCAATCGTGTCGTGTCGTGTGCTAATCGAGTCGTGTCAAGTCGTATATATAAGCTCTAGGTGTTGCGCCGTATTCGACTCATTTAATAATCGTGTTGCTAGACTTCTGTCGTATCCAACCCGTTTATAATCGTGTTGTCATATCGAACCCGTTCATACACGATTATTAAACGAGTTACTTCATGTACACGTTTAACACGACTACCGTTTACACCATTAAACAATAATCCATACACAATTAGTTCCATTTGTTACACGAATATCAGATTGCATAATTGCACACCACCCTTTATTATAATTTATAACTTATATATTACTTGTAGACTTGTCGGTATTAGTCGTGTCTTAATCGTGAAGTATTCGTAATGGTGTACCTAATTACGTGATTATTTATCGTGTCTTAATCGTGTTAATCGTTTTTGCAGCAGAAATCCATATCCAATATATTTAATAGTTTTGTTGTTATATCCAACCTATTTATTAATCGTGTTCAAATTCTCAATCCATATCCGCTAAGTTTGTGTTATTTTCGTGTCGTATAATCGTGTTTCGTGTAAAATTAACAGTCTTAGTAAAACTCGTCACATTTACATCCCTTGGTACAATCCTTCAAAATTAACAAGTTCAACGGAAACAAAAACTTTTTGCAAAATAATTGGTAAATTTTCAATAATAATAATAATATAACTCATCCCATTATGAAAACACTGATATTAGCTTTTACAAAAATTGTAACTACCATATTTCTCGGTCAAATATACGACGAACTCAAAAAGAACAAAGTGCATGACAACATGATTTAAACTAAATTATTGAAAGAAAAGAGGAAACCATGATCAAATTCTGATCTTTCCTCTAATCAATCTATTTAGAGGAGTTATGGCACGCATCATCAGTACATCAGTTGAATACTATATTTTATTTTCCCGGCGTGCCAATCCTTATCTGTGTCTGAAATAATTGTGACAATGTGCGGTTCTTATGCAAGTTTTATTGATACCACACCTCACTATAATAATATTGCACCAAAATCATGTATATTAGTTAAAATCCGCAGAGTTCGACTTCCCGTAATTTTTTTAATTAATAAAGTTTAAATCAGAAATTTTAAAACTAAGGAAAAAAATTGAAAAATAATCCGATCGCGGGTCGAACCCGCGATCCGTGAAGTGTTTTAGTAATTTTTTTTTGATTAAAACCTGTTTAAAACTTCTCTCCTCTTCTAGTTTTTCTCTTATTCGCCCGTCGCACAACACTTCTTTCCGAACTTATCTTGGACTCAGGTTAATTTTACACAATTTTTTTTCTTAAGCATAATTAAATTAAGATTTAATTTCTTTGTTAAATTAAAATTATTCGGAATTGTTTAGTTATTTTCTATTATATTAAATTTTAAATAGTAGTTGTATTTATGTATATGTTTATAATTAAATTAAATTTGTATACATTTAAAATTTCTATAACGTACATTTACCAAAATTATTATATAATATAAGTATTTGGAATAGTTTTTTATTATTTTCTGTTAAATGAAATTTTAAATATTAGTTGTATTTATGTGCTAAAATGCTAAATTGTTATATATTTCATTATTTTATAACATGCAATTTGTCATGAAATCTACGAATAGTTTTTGTTACATTATTAAAATTAATTTCGTTTTTATTTTCGTGAACAATTGTTTTGTCAAAATGAATCCTTTAAGTAGAAGTCGCTCTGTACAAAACGAACGTGAGTATAATGATACAGTAGATAGAGAGTCTATTTCCCCACTTCTCGGAATATCAAATTGCATGTTCAGAGTCAATGATATTTGCACAAATATAAGTACAAACAAATATCATATTGTGTTAATTTTTCTAAATATTTAAATAACATATTTCTAGTTGGTGTATTTTTCACAATATATTTTAATATATTATAGCCGGAGGTTTTTTTGGAATGTCGTGCACATCGTCCAGTCATTCATTTCCACGATAGTTTTAGTCAAGCACTCAAAAATTTGGGATTATATCAACTTGCCCAAATAAGACATACAAGGACAGACAATAGATTGATTTCTGCACTTGTAGAGCGTTGGCGTCCTGAGACTCACGCTTTCCACTTACCGGTTGGGGAGGTTGGATTAACATTGCAGGATGTGAGCTGTTTGTGGGGTCTACCTATCACTGGTATTCCAATAATCGGGCACAGTGATCGAGACAGTCGTGAGTTAATTAGAAATTCCTTTGGGATTGATATAAATGTCGAGATGATGAAAAAAGGAAAACGAACGGTAGGAGCAGATGAGTCACAAATTTTCAAAGAGTCGGGATTTAGCATCAGTTTGCGATGATTGCGGGAAAATTACGGGAACCTCCCGGATTTTCCCACAAATGAAGAAGTGACACAATATACACGGGCTTTCATTTTAGATTTGTTTGGATCCATAGTTTTCCCTGATAGCTCTGGGACAGGTGTTCCAGTTATGTATTTAAGGTTTTTGCAGGTGTTGGATAAGCTGATAGTATACAATTGGGGTGCGGCCGTGCTTTCATGTTTACATCGCAACTTGTCTATTTCATGTCAAACTGGTAAGAAGAACATTGGTGGTGCATTATTACTCATTCAACACTAGTCTTGGACTCGGTTTCCGAAGCCCGGCTGAGACACGTGGGTCATGCTGAGTGTTTAGGTGGAGAAGACCTAGAATCGCGACCTTCATTTGCTATTAAGTGGCAATACGTACAGACTTATGAGGTTAGTGCCGCACATAATTGTCTTACACATTACAGAAATGAATTTGAATGTATGTTGGATGAGCATGTAAACTGGCAGTCGTATACTCAATATATGTTGTTGCTTCCTGGCCGGGTATTTACTACTGATGCTGCATATTGGCTTGCGAGAGTGCCTTTAATTTATTTCTGGATGATATCATGGCTTTATCCAGAAAGACCTATGAGACAATTTGGATATTTTCAGACGACGCCACCGCCAGAACCTCATCCATGGACAGAACTCAAAAGACTTGATAAGATAGTACATGCGGCCCAACAGAGAGATGATTGGTCAGCGAAACATGAAATTTACATACGAATGTGGGACATACCGCAAATTCTTGAGGTAAGTCGACCATATGATCCGAGAGAAAATCGACGGTATCGTCAGTGGTTTCAACATAATGGTATGTACACAGTCTACATACGAGGCCAAATAGAGTTCGATTTGGAAAGGTCGTTGCCAGCCCCACGTGATTCTATCGAGGACTTAGGTTACGTTCCTGGTGGACCACATATTCGACGTATGGTATGTTTTTTAACGACTTTGACGATTATTGTTTGTTGTATTTCACTATTTAATTTTCAAACTACAATTTCAGGACTTACGTGGTATTCAACGGGCTAAATTTGTTATCAAGCAGCTATACAAACGTGGAACTAAGGGGCTCTGTAAAATGTTGCTGAAGAGTCACCAACTCGATGCTGTCGATTGCGATTAGGTGCACGAATTTGAAAGAGTACTGAGTGAGGCTGGATTACCTGCAGATGTGGAGTCGATTCCTGAAGATGATGATGATGGTGATAATGAGATTCGTGATGATTGTTCGGTACCTAGAGTTGTAGACCAAACAACATATAGTTTTAGGCCATCCAATGCATCATACGATGATTTTGCCCCAGATCCATCGAAGTTTAGAGGTTCATATACATACGGTTACAGTGGTGCACAAGCATCGCAGTTCGAACGTTCTCAAACATACGATGACATTGGCGCAGGACCATCGCAGTCAACTCAGTTCGGGTTTTCCTAGATTCTCGAAGATTATCCAACTTATCAGACACCTGCTACTAATTATGATACCCCTCAGTTGCCGCAAACAGACTTTGGAACTTTGTTTGATGGTATATTCAGCCCATTAACTGACAAAGTGTACACTTGTGAACTAAATCCTGTACCTTCTATAGTTTACGAAACTCAATCACCTTTTTTGCATGTTCAGAATCAGTCACCTGTTCGCCTTGTTGAGACTCAGTCACCTGTTGTACCTGTTGAGACTCAGGCACGTTCTGAGTTGGTTCCATATGTTTTATCTGATGAGGATGAAGAATCGGTGCATGTTGCGACTCCAGTCGGTCGAGGGTGCCGACGCAAGATGAAGACGAAGGTTTTCACTCCCACGCAGTAGTTCATATTGTAATTCAGTTGTAAACATGTTGTACTTTAAGATCTTATGATTTTGTTTTGTCATTTTAATTGATATAGTTTGACTTATAAATAAGACTACTAAACATTAAACATTACATTAAATTAAACATTACAATACATTCAACCTTCCCTTACATTCAACCTTCCCTTACATTACAACGATCGCTTGTGTGATTAATCGAACCACAACCTGTACAATGACCCGGACCCATCCTTCCTTCCATGACATCTATCGTCAACGGTAAACGTTTTGACATTCTCTTTCCTTTCTTGACGAATGTTCGATCAGGTATGATTTTGTCTCCCATATATTCAGGTCAATCCTCTTCCTTCCCGTACACATCGAAGTGACCCTCACGGATCGCGGGTGCGAACCGCGATCAGATTATTTTTCAATTTTTTTTCTTAGTTTTAAAATTTCCGATTAAAATTTTATTAATTAAAAAAAATACGGTCGACTTCTCTGTATAGGTAGATATTTTATTAATATTGGAAAATTGCAATATCACATTTACTTTTTTTATATCACGTGGACTCAAATCAAACAAGCCACAAGCATGAAGGATCCTTCAGTCGAAGATCCGTTTATCAGTAATGATGAATATTTTATTAATATTTATTATAGAATACACTCTAGAACTAAAATTCAGATAAGTCTCCGTAAAAATGGTTCATGCATGCTTAATTTGTAGAACATTCATATAATTGCATGGACAAACTGAAAAAAGACGAAATAAAACTTTTTACTTGATTCTAGTTTGCAATATATATAATCGAAATTCTAAAATCACCATGCATATAAGATAAATATATTGTATCTATGTAAATTTTTTATGTATACCCAAATCTCATTTATGTTATATTCATACATCTAATCCCTGCGTGAATGTATTATCTAACAAATCATACATGATAGGGTAAATTTAAAATTTCTCCCTGCCTCCATGAACTATGGTTAAGTAATTTTTTTACCAACTGAACTATAAAAACGTCTCGCTCATGTCACCTAAATTTTGAACTTGTAATATTGTCTAATCTTCATGGTTAACTTATTATATTTCAACATATTCATCTTTGTTTTTGTCAAAAATATTTCTAACCTATGTCTAAGTTCAAATAAAATTGACGATCAGATATTGCTCGAATATAGAACTAATTGGTGCCGAGTCGGACCAACTACACTTCGCACCTTAGTTTTGGAGAAGTTAAAAATAAAGTATCCACCGATCGTTAGTTTTCGAAATTTAGAAACTGATATCCTAATCAATATCTTAAGACGACTATAATTACAAAATCGAAAGGATATAAACACAATACCCATGACGCTATAACAAACGTGAACCCAACGTTGTATTGAATCAAGATTTACCACATCCGTTGTCCAACGATCCCTTTAAACTTGAAACCCTGCTATTTGGAAGATCTCCATAAATAACTTTCAGCCAAGTGGATCCACGTGAAGAAGGGGTCCGAGCTAGACGGGGATGATATAGGTGGATACCCATGCTGTTGTACAACCAACCAACGTGACCACATAGAGTCATAGACATACACTAGCCTCCACCGATCACTAGAACATCCCCTAACGCCCGAGTATGGGGCAGTACGTTTGGGACCATCTCTCCCCAACCCCTCACCAAAGTGTAGCCATCAACTCACGTAATTTATGTGATGGCCGAACAATTCAACTAAATTGGATTTCCTACTCTTCTACGCTGTATGTGAACAATTCAACTTCACTGAAAATTTAAGGTTAATTTTATGTGAGGAAATGGAGATTGTTGAAATCTTGGATGGAAAAATTGCACTTCCCTTTGGAAGTAAAGAATTTTTTTAGAGGATTTGCTATTGCCTCTGTTATTGTATGAGTATACTTACAAGCTTTCTGGCTAAGGTTTGCTATTTATTTTTCAAGGATTTCGTTGATTGAATATATATACTTTACTCTGCTTCAAGATTTATGTTTTTGTTCAACAACGACAAAACATAAGAGTAATCAGCGAAGTTGTTCCACTTTTTCCCAACTTTTTTTAGGTTTTTTTAATCCCAATTTAAGGATTATTTGATTATACGCATGACATTTATGGGAACAAATTCTGCGAGAAATGATGCCACATGTGTATTTTAGTTTGTATTTTTTATAGAATGATTCTTATCACGGTATCACATATATCCCAGTTGCATTTACGACATTATTACCGGCAGAGAATTTTTGGTATGAGCTTATTTTTGTAAGGGCATTTATTTTTTATTATCTCACTTCTATTGTTGTCTAAAGTCGGATTTCCCCTCCTTTGATATGTTATATGAAATGAAGTAGAAGGTGAATTAAATGGGAATGACATTACCCAATTCTCTTCAATTATTCATGTGAATTAAATGTACTTATAGTAGTCAGAATCGAATTCTTTGAATAGCACGGAGAGAGGTGGCATTTTGAAACGGAATTTGGGGTTGCCTCGCTCCGAAATGAAAAATTAATTCCTACATAGTTTTTGTAATGTCCTGAAATAATAGAAAATTAAAAATTAAAAAACAAGCATCACAAAGATTAAGATCCCAAAAGTGCGAGAACGTCACTCATAAAATATCCAAGATGTACATCATATTACATCAGAGTTGTCAAAATGCATGACTACATCAAAAACAAGAAAGAGTAAATACAGACAGTCATACAACCTAGGGAAGTATGATAGAGAATCTGATCTCACTGTGTCATCGTCCTTGGTCACCACCTGCCAGAAACTACTACGGTCCGGAAAATCAAATGTAACAACAATGTCTGAGTTTCCATAAGGAAACCCCGTATACCAAGCTCACCTATATGCATGCTAAAGTACAATGAAAAAACATGTCATACTGGAGTCACATGACATGATATAATGCAATAAAACATTCCCTCCAAGGGTAAATGTGGACATCTATCCCACAATCCATCATCGGGTCACCCACAGAGACTTACTGTAATATCCTAACCCTTGCTTACTGTTTGATGGTGTTTAGGGATGGATTAGTGAGGTTTGAGATGGACGGCTGAGATCGGATGTGGGTTTTGTATATAAGGTTAGATCCCTCTCTCTCTCCCTCTCTCTCACTTCACTCTCTCCATCTCTCACGATCTCTCTCTCTCACTCGCCTGTCTTCCCCTCAGTCGTTGCGTCGGTGTTGGTGGAGGCTAGGGAGTTCCGGTTGGAGTGTTGGAGTCGTCGGAGTCGTCGTAGAGATCAGAGTCAAGGAAGTTCGCCGGAGTTGGAGTTGGATAGTGGAAGCGCTCGTCGTTGTTTCGTCCAAGGCTTCTTCAAGCCTTAAGGTATGTAAAACTTGCTTTTACGCTCACTTATTATTAGTGTGGGGGTGGGAGCGGTCGACGGTAGGCCGTTTTGGCTCGTCGGACCTGCACAGCAGTTTCTGCACTAAAATCGGTCGACCGGTGTTCTGGGTTCGGTCGACCGATTATAGTGAATTTTGGGCGATATCCTTGCACCGGTCGAACGATACCCTTGGGGTGGTCGACCGGTTGTGCAATTTCGAGCGAGGGATGGACGCTCTGGTGCTTTTCGGTCGACCGGGTCCCCTTTGTCGGTCGACCGAAAGTACTGTCGTAGGTCGGTTGGGGCGTTGACCATCCAAACGTTCGACCGCCTGTTTGACTCGTCCGACCGACGACTTGAGTTAACTTAATGTTCGGTCGACCGGAATTGTTGTTTCGGTCGACCACGTTGAACAACTTGTTGAAGGTTTTTGCACTCGTGGATTTTGGTCGACCGCTAGTGTTGTTTCGGTTGACCATGTAGTATGGATCGTTCGTGGGTTGTACTGGAGGTTTTCGGTCGACCAGAACTCTTGGGTTGTCCGACCGTTGGAGTTTGGTTTGCGAAAATGTTTTCTCTAGTGCTTTTCAGTCGACCGGGCCCCCTTTGTCGTTCGACCGATTGGTGGGTTTTTCAGTTGGGCCAGTTCTCTTGGTGAGGATCGGTCGATCGTTAAACGGTTTTCGTTCGACCATTTCTGCCGTTTTTGGTGGATTCATGGTTTTATGAGTACACTTGACGGTGCCTCGTCTCTTCGGCCCCGATAGGCAACGGCACGGATTGTCGCTTGATAGTGGTGTGCTTATACGCTTGCAAACGGTTCGTCTCTCTGGCCCCTTGGGCAACGGCACGGACTGTCGCCCGATAGCTGTATGAGTGTTTGATTGAAGGCGGGTCGTCTCTCCGGCCCCGGTGGGCAACGGCACAGACTATTGGCCTGATATCTTGTGGTGGTGCCTTGTGTGCACGAGTGTTGGGGGGTTGGGGTGAGAGGACCCTTGAGACCCGATTGTGTGGCCGTGATTGTACCGGCGGTGCCTTGTGTGCACGAGTGTTGGGGATTGGGGTGAGAGGACCCTTGAGACCCGGTTGTGTGGCCGTGATTGTACCGGCGGTGCCTTGTGTGCACGAGTGTTGGGGGTTGGGGTGAGAGGACCCTTGAGACCCGGGTGTGTGGTCGTGGTTGTACCGGTGGTACCTTGTGTGCACGAGTGTTGGGGGTTGGGGTGAGATGACCCTTGAGACCCGGTTGTGTGACCGTCATTGTACCGGCGATGCCTTGTGTGCACGAGTGTTGGGGGTTGGGGTGAGAGGACCTTTGAGACCCGGTTGTGTGGCCGTGATTGTACCGGCAGTGCCTTGTGTGGACGAGTGTTGGGGGTTGGGGTGAGAGGACCCTTGAGACCCGGTTGTGTGGCCGTGATTGTACCGACGGGCCGTGTGTGCACGTGTGTTGGTGGGTTGGGGTGAGATGACCCCTGAGAGTCGGTCGTGTCGGATTGTGCTAATCATTTTCATTGCATATTTCATTATTGTCCATATATGTGTTAGGGTTTGGCTTACTAGGTTTCATTCTGGAAACTCAGGCATTTTATGTCTGCTTTCAGGCCGTGAGCGGAGGTAGAGGGTGGTGTCTGCGGAGGAGAACGTCTGGGACCAGATCCTGCTTCCCACTCGTTTTGAGGTTGTTGTGATTACACTGTATATTTTATCTTATAGCTTTTGATGTAATCACCTTTTTGTAAACTCAGATTTGTATATTGATATATACGTTGGTGCACCTTGTGTAATGTCCTCTAGTGAGTGTATGTTTTAAATTTTAAATTTTCCGTCGTTTCGAGGACGTTACAACTTGGTATCAGAGCGGTCGGTTCCTGAGTCTTTGTCCAAAGAAACCACCCTTAGGAGTTGAGTCAGCATTTTAGTAGGTCATGCATGCATTGTCATTGCTGAGTCGAGTTCTTTTGTTCTGTAGATGGCTCTGAGACGTGTGAGACCTCCTACGCGCTATCGTAGTACCAGTGAGGAGACTGGTGGGGCTGCTGAGGCGGAGGAGAGGTCGTCTGAGCCGGTGACACTGAGGATGTTGGGCGAGCTTCTGGAGAGCCGTGCCGACCTGACTGGCGTTATGCATGATCGTTTTATGCGCCAGCATCCGCCGATTTTCAGTGGCAGAGGTGACCCTGAGGCAGCGGAGGACTGGGTCTTCAGGATCCAGAAGATCTTCCGGGCTATTGGAGTGACACCGGAGAGGATGGTGGGCCTGACCACCTATGTTTTGGACGGGGAGGCGTCCAACTGGTGGAGGACCACGTCGGCGGTGGTGTTCGACGACAGTGATGATGTGAGTTGGGAGGACTTCCTTGCGGAGTTCAACCAACAGTACTTTCCGCAGCACCTTCGTGATCGGAAGAGGGAGCAGTTTCTGGCCCTTGAGTAGAGAGATACGACTTTAGCTGCTTATATCAGCAAGTTCCATGCTTTGGAACGCTACTACCCGGAGATTTTTGTGACGCAGGAGCAGAGGGCTCGGAAGTTTGTACGGGGTCTGAGGCCACAGTTCAGGGCACTGGTCACCATTAGTATGCCGCAGACTCTAGCTGATGCTGTGAAGTTTGCGACTATTATGGACCAGGATAGTAAGGAGATCCTGGAGGATGCTAGGAGGATGCAGGTGAAGCCTGTAGGGCGTCCAGGAGGACAGTTGCAGGGAAATCCGGGCAAGAGGTCCCGGATTGACGGAGGTGGAGCACCGCAGAGTGGGTCGTGCAGGCAGTGTGGCAGAGTTCATCCGGGACGGGGGTGCAGACACTGCCCCGGTGCTTGTCACGGGTGTGGTCAGATGGGACACTTTGTCTATTTTTGTCCGAAAACGCCAGGAGGGCCTAGCAGACGATCGGGACCGTCCACGTCGGGTGCAGGTGGACCGAGTAGACCTGCAGCACCACCTCAGCAGGGGAAGAGAGCCGAGAGAGTCTTCACTATCAAGGCTGATGAGTCTAGGGATGCGAACACGATAGTGGAAGGTACGTTGCTCGTTGATGTTTTGGTAGCTAGAGTGTTATTAGACTCTGGGGCCACACACTCGTTTATCTCTGAGCAGTTTGCGAGCGTGTTAGGCCGTACCTCTGCGATGTTGACTGCCATTTTGGAGGTCAGCACACCCCTGGGTTTGGTGGGCACTGTGGGGAGATTTCTTCCCGGCACCACGATTTCTTCGGGAGACCAGGAATTTCCGGCTGACCAGGTCTTGTTACTGATGGTGGACTTCGATGCTATACTTGGGATGGATTGGTTGTCCCAGTATGACGTTCGAGTTTTATGCCGGGATAAGAGGATTTTGATTCCGAGGCGAGGTTTGCCTGATCTTCTAATAAGAGGATTGAAGGACCGCGGAGGTCGGTTGGTTGTTTCTTTTGTTCGAGCTTAGAAGTTGATTTAGCAGGGTTGCAGAGCTTTCGTAACCACCTTGTAGTTCCGGATCCTGAGCTGAGGAGGCTGGAGGACATCGAGATTGTTCAGGATTTTCTCAACGTGTTCGTTGATGATGTTTCTGGTTTGCCACCTCACAAGGAGCTAGAGTTCGGCATTGATCTGGTAGCTGGAGCTACGCCGCAGTCGAAGGCTCTGTACAGGATGGCGCCTGCAGAGTTGGCCGAGCTGAAAAAGCAGTTGCAGGTTCTGATGGATACTGGGTTTATTCGACCTAATGTCTCACAATGGGGTGCGTCGATTCTTTTCGTGAAGAAGAAGGATGGCTCGTTGCGGATGTGTATAGATTAACGGATGCTGAATAAGTTTACCGTGAGGAATCAGTATCCTTTGCCCAGGATAGAGGACCTGTTTGACAAGTTGCAGTCAGCGAAGGTGTTCTCGAATATTGATCTGAGGTCCGGGTACCATCAGTTGAGGATCAGAGAGGCAGATGTTCAGAAGACAGCTTTCCGGACGAGGTACGGGCACTTCGAGTTTCTGGTGATGTCGTTCGGGTTGACGAATGCGCCTGCAACTTTTATGGATCTTATGAATAGGACATTCAGTCAGTACCTCGACCGTTTTGTGATTGTCTTCGTGGACGATATCTTGGTCTATTCACCAGATATGTTGCAGCACCGGGAGCATCTGAGGATTGTACTTGGCATTCTGAGAGATCAGCAGTTGTACGCCAAGTTTTCGAAGTGCGAGTTCTGGCTTCACAGTGTAGCATTTTTGGGGCATATAGTATCGGGAGCTGGGATATCAGTGAATCCAGCGAAGGTCGAGGCAGTGACACAATGGAGAGCCCCGACGAGTGTGACTGAGATTTGGAGTTTTGTTGGATTGGCGGGTTATTACCGTCGGTTCATCAAAGACTTCTCAAGACTTGCTTCACCCCTGACAGCGCTGACGCAGAAAGGAGTGAAGTTTGTTTGGTCCCAGAAGTGCGAGGACAGTTTTCAGAAACTGAAGAGTCGGTTGACGATTGCTCCAGTTCTGACGCTTCCCAGTGGTAGTGGCGGTTTTGTGATTTACAGTGACGCCTCAGGTGTGGGTTTGGGATGTGTACTGATGCAGCACGGGCAGGTAGTGGCATATGCATCGAGGCAGCTGAAGGTGCACGATAAGAATTACCCCACTCACGATTTAGAGTTGGCAGCCGTGGTTCATGCTCTGAAGATTTGGCGTCACTATTTGTATGGCGAGCAGTTTGAAGTTTTCACTGATCATCAGAGTCTGAAGTATTTGTTTTCACAGAAGGAGCTGAATATAAGACAGCGTAGATGGCTCGAGTTCATTAAGGACTACGACTTCACCATCTCTTATCATCCGGGGAAGGCGAATTCAGTTGCAGACACCCTGAGCAGGAAAGTGGAGGTGTCAGCTGCGAGTTTGTGCACTCGGGAGTGGAGGCTACTCGAGACATTGTCAGAGTGGAGGCCGTTCACAGAGAGCTCTGATGGGGCAGTGATGGTAGGTCTTCGAGTGGAGCCACAGACCGTTAGCTGAGTTGTTCAGGATCAGCACAGTGATGAGGAGTTGACTAGTCTGCTATAGTCAGCTACCAGGGATGGATCAGACTTCACTGTGGGAGTGGATAGAGGTCTGAGGTTCAGGAATCGGATCTGGGTACCGAAGGTCGATGAGCTGAGAGATGACATCATGGAGGAGGCACACAGAGCGAGAAATTCCATTCACCCTGGGAGTACGAAGATGTATAAGGATCTGCAGCGAAACTTCTGGTGGAGAGGGATGAAGCGCGATGTGGCTGATTTTGTGGCTAGGTGCTTGGTTTGCCAGCAGGTTAAGATCGAGCACCAGAGACCAGCGGGACCGATGCAGAGTATAGAGCTACCAGAGTGGAAATGGGAGCATGTGACGATGGATTTCGTCACCGGGTTGCCGAAGACGAAGAGCTTCCATGACGCGATTTGGGTTATAGTCGATCGACTGACCAAGTCGGCACACTTTCTGGCTATCTAGACTACTCTACCTTTGGAGGGTCTGGTGAGATTTTATATTGAGGAGATCGTCAGACTGCATGGGGTGCCAGTGAGTATCATTTCAAATCGAGATCCGAGGTTCACTTCCAGATTTTGGGGGAGTTTGCAGCAGGCTTTGGGAACTCGTTTGAGGTTCAGTACATCGTTTCATCCGCAGACAGATGGATAGTCCGAGAGGACTATTCAGACGTTGGAGGACATGCTGAGAGCTTGCGCTCTGGATTGGGCAGGGCACTGGGATGAGCATCAGTCGTTGATTGAGTTCACCTACAACAACAGCTACCATGCGAGTATTGGGATGACGTCGTACGAGGCTTTGTATGGGAGACCTTGCAGATCACCGGTATGCTGGAGTGAGGTAGGCAAGAGACAGTTAGTCAGGCCTGAGATTGTGCAGATGTATGCTGAGAAGGTTGATGTGATCAGGCAGAGACTAGCGACATCTCAGAGCAGGCAGAAGAGCTACGCGGATCGGCGTAGGCATGTGCTGATTTTTGAGGTTGGCAACCATGTCTTTCTGAAGATCTCACCGTCGCGTGGGGTGATGAGATTCGGGAAGAATGGGAAGCTCAGTCCGAGGTATATTGGACCGTTTGAGATATTAGACCGAGTTGGAGAGGTCGCCTACCGGATTGCACTGCCGCCACAGTTCTCTGATCTTCACAACGTCTTCCATGTTTCGATGCTGAGGAAGTACGTAGCAGATCCTTCTCATGTGATCCAGATTGAGGTTCCAAAGATCCAGCAAGATTTGTCTCTTGAGAAGAGACCGGTAGAGATTGTGGATCGGATGGAGCACCAGCTCAGGAGGAGGACCATTCCTATGGTTATGGTCAGGTGACAGCATCACTCTGAGCGAGAGGCTACTTGGGAGGTTGAGGAGGAGGTCCGGAAGTTGTATCCGGAGCTGTTTGGTAAGCGCTGGATTTAATTTTGCGGGCGAAATTCTTTTAAGGAGGGTGGATTGTAATATCCTAACCCTTGCTTACTGTTTGATGGTGTTTAGGGATGGATTAGTGAGGTTTGAGATGGACGACTGAGATCGGATGTGGGTTTTGTATATAAGGTTAGATCCCTCTCTCTCTCCCTCTCTCTCACTTCACTCTCTCCATCTCTCACGATCTCTCTCTCACTCGTCTGTCTTCCCCTCAGTCGTTGCGTCGGTGTTGGTGGAGGCTAGGGAGTTCCAGTTGGAGTTGCCGGAGTCGTCGTAGAGATCGGAGTCAAGGAAGTTCGCCGGAGTTGGAGTTGGATCGTGGAAGCGCTCGTCGTTGTTTCGTCCAAGGCTTCTTCAAGCCTTAAGGTATGTAAAACTTTCTTTTACGCTCACCTATCATTAGTGTGGGGGTGGGAGCGGTCGACGGTAGGCCGTTTTGGCTCGTCGGACCTGCACAACGGTTTCTGCACTAAAATCGGTCGACCGGTGTTCTGTGTTAGATCGACCAGTTATAATGTATTTTGGGCGATATCCTCGCACCGGTCGAATGATACCCTTGGGGTGGTCGACCGGTTGTGCAATTTCGAGCGAGGGATGGACACTCTGGTGCTTTTCGGTCGACCAGGTCCCCTTTGTCGGTCGACCGAAAGTACTGTCGTAGGTCGGTTGGGGCGTTGACCATCCAAACGGTCGACCGCCTGTTTGACTCGTCCGACCGACGACTTAAGTTAACTTAATGTCCGATCGACCGGAAATGTTGCGTTGAACGACTTGTTGAAGGATTTTGCACTGGTGGATTTGGTTGACCGCTAGTGTTGTTTCGGTCGACCGTGTAGTATGGATTGTTGGTGGGTTGTACTGGAGGTTTTCGGTCGACCGGAAGTCTTGGGTCATCCGACCGTTGGAGTTTGGTTTGCGAAAATGTTTTCTCTGGTGCTTTTCGGTCGACCGGGCCCCTTTGCCGTTCGACCGATTGGCGGGTTTTTCTGTTGGGCCAGTTATCTAGGTGAGGATCGGTCTACCGTTAAACGGTTTCGTTCGACCGTTTCTGTCGTTTCTAGTGGATTCGTTGTTTTATGAGTACACTTGACGGCGCCTCGTCTCTCCGGCCACGGTGGGCAATGGCACGGACTGTCGCCCGATAGTGGTGTGCTTGTACGCTTGAAAGCGGCTCGTCTCTCCGGCTCCTTCGGCAACGGCACGGACTGTCTCGCGATAGCTGTATGAGTGTTTGATTGAAGGCGGGTCGTCTCTCCGGCCCCGGTGGGCAACGACACAGACTGTTGGCCTGATATCTTGTGGTGGTGCCTTGTGTGCACGAGTGTTGGGGGGTTGGGGTGAGAGGACCCTTGAGACCCGGTTGTGTGGCCGTGATTGTACCGGCGGTGCCTTATGTGCACGAGTGTTGGGGGTTGGGGTGAGAGGACTCTTGAGACCCGGTTGTGTGGCCGTGATTGTACCGGCGGTGCCTTGTGTGCACGAGTGTTGGGGTTTGGGGTGAGAAGACCCTTGAGACCCGGTTGTGTGGCCGTGATTATACCGGCGGTGCCTTGTGTGCACGAGTGTTGGGGGTTGGGGTGAGAGGACCCTTGATACCCGGTTGTGTGGTCGTTATTGTACCGGCGGTGCCTTGTGTGCATGAGCGTTGGGGGTTGGGGTGAGAGGACCCTTGAGACCCGGTTGTGTGGCCGTGATTGTACCGACGGTGTCATGTGTGCACACGTGTTGGTGGGTTGGGGTGAGAGGACCCTTGAGACTCGGTCATGTCGGGTTGTGCTATTCAATTTCATTGCATATTTCATTATTGTCCATATATGTGTTAGGGTTTGGCATACTGGGTTTCCTTCTGGAAACTCAAGCATTTTATGTATGCTTTCAGGCCGTGAGCGGAGGTAGAGGGTGGTGTCTGCGGAGGAGAGCGTCTTGGACCAGATCCTGATTCCCCCTCGTTTTGAGGTTGTTGTGATTACACTGTATATTTTATCTTATAGCTTTTGATGTAATCACCCTTTTTGTAAACTCAGATCTGTATATTGATATATACGTTGGTGCACCTTGTGTTTATCCTTGGTAATGTCCTCTAGCGATTGTATGTTTTAAATTTTAAATTTTCCGCTGTTTCGAGGACGTTACACTTACCGTAGGCACATATAGTCTTACGGAGAGTACGCAATGCACCCCACACACGACTACACTAAACAAAGGTTCGACAATGGGTGCACGGACGTCCTCGTCAGTAGAGTCAACTGAATCTCGAGATCAACACCTCACCGACGGAGCTGTCGCTCAGGTCGGTCCACTCACCTGGTTGTGCCACAGCCAAGCTACCTGCCAGAATGCATCGTCGGGCAGTCACCGCTGTCCTCTAGGTCGCGCGGTCCTCTCCACCGCCACTCATCATGCGGAGGAATCCTCACCTAGCTGTCTCTCAGCATAGGCTACCAACACCGTCACCACCAAAGTTGTACGGGTCACATCATCGCCATCAAGGTCAGTCAAAGGAATCCGTCACCCACAGGTCGGCTGATCGACTCATCTGGACCGAAGTCCGTAGGGTAATCCTGCTCCATAGAGTTGTGCAACATCGTGCATTGGGATCCGCGATCCCTTAGGGCTACTACTCTAGTAAAAGTCATGTAAAGCTATAAGTTGCGCCACAATCTATAAAATAGAGGTGACCCGTCACAAGCGTCCACACTCTTCCACTCAGCGATCCGTGGGCAGACAAGTTCAACACATCCACCGTCACCTCCCGGCTCACACACTAGGCTTGGACACATGCATCTATGGACAGAGATGACAATCCACAAAGACGAAGACAGTCCTGCGCCCAAACGATCAACCGAAAAAGGCAAACCGGTCGACCGCTCCGAAAGTATCGGTCGAACAGACGCCTGCAACGGTCGAACTCTGGGCTCAAAACTTAAGCCTCAATGGTTGAACAATAGATCAAAGGCGGTCGATCGTTTAGAAGGTCAACGCCCGGTCAAAGACTAAATCAATCGAGACAACGGTCGAACAAAGGTTAGAAACGGATTGACCAAAAATATCAGAGTCTTTCCTACGATTATAAGTCTCTATCGGTCGAACCAGAAATCTGATCGGTCGATCTAACATTTAGTGAACTTAAGTTACTGGTCGGACGGAAGTCATAAACGGTTGATCGTTTAGATGGTCAACGTTTTTTCCAGACCAAAATAACAAGGCAACGGTCAAACGGCTCAGGGGTCTCGTTCGACTGAAAATAACAGGGACTCTCCAACCCAAAAAATATGCTCAACCGGTCGACCTCCGCAAGGCATCATTCGACTGTTACTGGGTAAAAATGGAGAAATTTCACTAGATATGGTCAACCACCCGAAGGCTCCGGTCGACCATTAGCCGACAACTATCTAGCAACACTAGGCATCACTTGCTACCATCATCGCCGACGAGGTCTCTGACCTCCGGCGACAAGCCAAATCCTCACACATGCTCGTGTGAGCAAAACTCTAATGCAAGAATTTGGCATACCTTCCTTCCGAGATTGTTGAAGGTTGCCGGAGTTCCGCCCGCAACCTCCTCCGGTCAGCAAACGCCCACGCGTCCTCCTCCTCACGTCAAGCTCCACCTGGCCACGCCTCCACGTGCACACTCACTGTAGTCGCTTCCTCCGCCTCTGGTGACAAAGGAGCTGAAGTAATGAAGGAGATGGAAGCTTGGTGAGAGAAGGGAATGGAGGAAGAAGAAGAAGAGGCGTGGATTTTTCTTTAAAGCCAACACCCCAGGCAACCCCAACCATGCCTCCAATCACATCACCACTAATCACCATTACCCTCCCAACTAGGTTTAAGGATTTAACAGTTTTGGAGTCGTCGCATCGCGTCTTTAAAATTGTGATGGGTGATTTTAGAAGTCTAAAAGACTAAAACCGAAACGTAATTAATGTGTTATGCTGATATAACTACCAATCCACGATCGTAAACAAATCCATCTTATTTGTGAAACACTACATTGGTTCTGATGAGATACGTTGAATAAGTTGTCATAAACATGAAATGGTTAGCTAGCATAACATGAAATAAGAGGTTATTTTAATAGCTTTGAATACACCCCAGGTTAATAAGCTTTCCAACTTGGAGGAGGTGATATGAGAATGACATTTAATACACTACAAGTCCATTGGGAACACACAAGAATTGATAATGTTACAGCCCAGCCACAATATATAATTGGGTATATTGAGTTTTTGTTAAATAAAATCCGAAAAGAACATTCTACAAAGGAAAATAATTGGGTATCTTAAGGTGTCATGGATGCATGACTGTGGTAATGACCATGTTTGTGACAACGTATCCAACGTATCTCATCCGAACCAATGTAGTTGTTCCACAAATAAGATGGATTTGTTTACGATCGTAGATTGGTAGTTATATCAGCTTAACACATTAATTACGCTTCGATTTTAGTCTTTTGGACTTAAACACACACACATCCACGCGCGTGCACAAAATTGTCACAACTACATTGGTTGAGTACAAACCCATCGCCGTTGCCTAGGGCTTGTCTTTGTATCGGAACTAAACCCACTAATGATGCTACATTGTGTGATTCGATTCGAATTAACAGCTCACTGCAAGGTTTATTAAATGGCATGCTTGTACTTAGCCATGAAAAGGTGAACGGATGTGATTGAAAGGATTGTGTTTTGGTTGCACCGACTGAAGTTAACCGTGATACTTGGGAAATGACTCGAAGAATTGAATCCAAAGTACCAAATCACATGATAGGCACTAATGGCCTCCGAATGAGCAGTATGGTATCACGCGTGGTGTACTAAACTCATTTATAATAAGGATCCAATATCATCTTCTCTTTGTTGCATATATTCCCTTTTCACTATCGCCATAAATAAATCTTCACAATGGCGTACCAACATAGGGAACATGGATGTACTTTTTCTATTTTTTTAGTTTTTTGAGTAAGCTTAGGGAACATGGATGTAATGCAAGGAATCTTTACTGTACTGGAAAATACTGAGGAAATGCAATTGGCCATTTTTAGCGTCAGTCGGTACCGTAGTAGAATTTAATATCTTTTTGGTGGAAAATAGTCCTATCATTTCTTCTTATTAGTCATATATAGTTTGTTAAGTTTTTGGATTTTTGCTACCGATGTTTATAAAAGGCAAGGTAAATGAAAGGATATGCGTCTATAAATTTTATTAAGAGTCTGTAAATGGGATTTGTGTGTATAATGGTATTTGTGTGTACATATTGCATGCTATTCTCAAAGGATTTATTTGCGAGTTCTCTTGTAAATATTTTATTTTTATAATGGTTGACTTGCATTAAATAAAAGATGATAAGTTTACAGCATATTACAAAACATGAAATTGGCTCCATTTCCAACCACTATAATTGAAAGAGATAACATACAAAACGATCTTAAATCCCAAAAGGTACGTCATCTAGCTACGACCTTCTTATCAATTGTTGAGAAGGTGCTGGTATGGCGAGGTAGGAGTCTTATAGCCTCGAACGTCCAAACTCTTTCCTCCCTCGCCAGAATGTGAGAATTGAAGAGCAAAGGAACAATGCATGATTTTGCTTTCAATTTGGAACGTACATTTTGAGTCTCTGGGTAAGAACTAAGAAGGCAAGATATTGCAAGTTAAACTGCATTTCTACTTGGAATTGTTTCTTCTCAAACCAAGGGCGGTGCCAGGATCTAAAGTCAGGAGATATAATTTACATGACATCTAGGAGATAATCTAAGGGGGTAAAAAATCCAGTATACATGATATGCTTAATCAGTCAAAATCCAAAATTTCGGGGTGGGGCGTGCAAAATTCAATTGTTGTGTATATAACTACGTAATATCCGAAAACCAGGGGCAAAATTCAGATTAGCATATATCTAGGTGCAAAGAAGTAGAATCCAATTGAACGAGTAAAAAATGGCAATATCTAATCTTCGTTTCTTAAGCTTGAATTAGGAAAAGATAAGACGATTCATTAAATAAGTTCAAACTTCAAACATGTTTTAAAGGAGAAATAGAGAGGAATGTTAAGCACGAAGAACACAAAAAAGAATAAGGGTCGTTTTTGTTCCAATGGTTTACTCGTATGTACGTTTACGGTTGATTTATAAAAACAAATAAAGCATTCTTAAAAAGATTTCTCTTTATATGTTTTTTGTCACTACAACAGAAAGGACTTTTGCCGACGGACGATTCCGTCAGCAAAAGATCCCATTTCCGTCAACAATAGTACCTACCAACGGAAATTCTGTCGGCATATTTTCGCCGGGAATAGCCTCGTCGGGAGGAACATTGCTGACGAAATTTTCATCGGCACGTGCCACGTTGCGCGCCAATAAAACGCACGTAATACTACGCTGCCAATGAAAATTTTGTCGGCAATGTAATTTGAGATTACTTATTCTCGACGGAAATTCCATTGGCAATAGACAATACAATAATCTATTGCCGACAGAATTTCCATCGACAAAAATAGGGCATGCTACAAAAAAACCACTTAATACAATCACGTTTCAACCCATATCGGGTTTAGAGATCCTACAATAAAAGTCAAGCATGATGTCCATTTGAAACACGTGTCCATTCACATACAATCACAGACATTCACGTTACGATAAATTAGAATGTATAAATCAGGTGAAATACCATATGTATAAAGTCATAAGTTGTACATATATAGGAAAAATAATAAGTCGAAGTCTATTGATAGAGAAAAACAACATATGGATACTAACTACAACTCAGAATAAGTCGGATACGTCGATGGTCCATCCTCATGCTGGGAAGACGTATCGTTGTCATCACTCTACAAAAAAAAATAGATTTTCATTAGTTGAGCAATCTCAAACATATATATTATTTAGGAAATTAAAGCAACAAATTACACTCATCATACATATACCTGATCTCCTCTAAACCGAGTCACCATCAATTTTACGACTTGAGCCTTAAACTTCTCGTGCTTCTCTTGGAATGCATTTTAATATTATTTTACATATAATGAACTTGTAAAATAAACCTACAAATTTATGTATACACTTACAATTGATATGCATTGTGAAATGTTGGTATGAAGATGCTCCATGTGAGCACTGCTATGTCGACCAGTCGACATCTTGCTTATCCTGTAGGCTCTAATCCTAGCACCACGTACACGATTTGTCTTCTCTTTCCCCAAGATTTCTTCTAATACCTCCTCCTCGATCACCCCACGAGGCTTCAACTTAGAACACTTACCTTGCTCTTGAGACAATGTCCACTATGTCCAATTTAGGTTGGTCAATTCTTGTATCTTAACCTAAAAGATATTCAAGACTTACAAATATTTTAAAGTTCAAAGTAACATAATTTGGTCTAGTAAAAAGTTAAAACGTACCATTCTCGGTTGATTTGCATAACACAGATCCATCTTTTCAATTTTGGTGAGAGTTATGGTTAGGGCTGTGCATCCGGTCCGGACCGGAACAGATTTTTATCCGGGGTCCGGACCAAAGACCGGACCGGACCGGATGTCCGCGGACCGAAGACCAGACCGGACCGGACCGAATCGGTCCGGTCCGGTCCGGTCAAAAACTGAATTTTTTACATTAAAAAAAAAATTGGACCGGTCCGGACCGGACCGGACCGGAAATTTTAAAATTTACCGGACCGAAACCCGGACCGGACCGGATTTTTTCGAAATTTTCCAGACCGAACCTGGACCGACCGGTCCGGTCCGGTTGACCGGGTCAACCCGGGGTTTGCTCTCCCCTAGTTATGGTGATTTAGATTTCATCCATCTAATTATTTAATAAAAAAAGAATGACAAATTACGATGCCATCAAGATCCCGAAAAATCCATATTTGTCTAAATATGTATTGGAACCAAAAATTAAAACAACTAAATAACATTAAAACTTACATGAAGTTTTGTCTTGTTCGCAAAGGTTTTTCATCCTGTCTTGTTGTTCATCTTCTTGTGATCTGACTGATATTGTTCGTTGAGGAGTTTTTCTACAATTAATGAAAATAGTTTAAGGTTAAGATGTGGTATTAGAAGTACAAAATCAAATGTTTAAAGACCAAAAATAATACATTTGCATTTTTGGTGTTCTATTCATCAAATTGAATGGTGAATTGTTCAGGATGAGCTCGAGGATCACCCTTCGAGATCAAATATGCAACATGCTCTTTGTTGGTCTCGAAAGACGTGTAGTATATCTTCTTTACCGAATATCGGTAATCTCTCAAAAAGGCACTAATCTTATTGAAGCAACAATGCCAAGCGTTTACACAATTCCCCAAATCAAAACGATCCTACGAATAACATTTAAACAATTATTAGTTGTTGAACGTTTTATTTAAACCGCAAGTGCACGGCCGCGATGAAGCGGTGGCAAGTACGGGTCGTCCTCAGGGAGGTGAGCAACCTCTTGTTTAATAGAAATCAAGTGGCAAAAATTGGGGGAGAAAGATTAATTATGCTACTCTACACTAAACTACGCTAAGAAGTATGAAATGCGAACGAAAGAAACAAACAATGAAATGACAACTAAGCTAAGAACAAAAGAAGAATGCTGGAATACAGATATGGGAAACCCCCTAAAGGGTGGAGTGAGTGCACACAAGCAAAGAGGTGGGTGTTGAAAACATTCTTTAAGCACAAATTAAGGTGGTGTTATCATGCATAGGAAGTGTCTAAATGTTGTAGCAAAACCTATCAATCTATTCACCAACTTAGTTGATTAACATTTACATATGCAAGATGTTTATTTCAGAACCTAAACAAGCATGAGAGGTGTCTAATCATTTTGGCAAAACTCATCAAGTTATAAATTATATCCTAAACAAGCAAGCATACATTCATGTTTTATCAACACATTGGAAATAAAGCATTCAATCCATTCTCATTTGCATGTATGTACATCTACTCCACCCCCCAAAGGGGATGGAACTACTCACTAAACATTACACTAATTATTAAACTAAACAAAGAAAGCATATTAACTAAGCTAATAAAACTAATGAAATGAGATTAAGCAAAGCAAAACAAGAAACATAAAACAAACAACATAATAAAGAAAACTTTTATTAAAATGACTCACATTAAAAGTAACATCCTCCTACTTTAGTGTGTGCTTCAAGGCCTCACTTCTAGTAGGAAGAATAGCGACTTAAAATATGGAGTGATTACAATGGAAGGTGAAGAGTTCTATTTATAGCCATGGAAAAACGCAAACCGGGACAATCCCCCGATGTGGGACTAAACAGATACCAAAAATAGCCTAAACATCCTCTAATACATGTGCTGGAGAAATTGTAGCGGAGTTGGGCCAAAATGGACCGCCAATTGGCGGTCTATATGGTTCAGATCCTGCTCATTTTTGTTGTGGGCTTTTCTTGGTATATTTTCTGGTCTTATATGCATTCACTTGGTTTGTTGGAGCTCCAACCCGAATCGAATTGCTAAAATACTCCCCATGATGGTGTGGAATATTCTGTTTTACTATTAGGTCCTTCTGTCTTATATTCAGGTCCTTCTCCCTTGCATCTGAGTCCCCAGATCTCACAATTCAGTCCTTTTTCCCAGCTTTTGGGTTCTTTTATGCTTCATCTCTTCAAACCTATTTATTCCTGAAAACTAAACATAAAACTCGTAACATAACATTGTTTAGGTGAAAGATAATGAATATAAGATACAAATATAAACGTGAAATGATGTCAATCAAATACCCCCACACCTAACTTTTGCTAGTCCCGAGCAAAACAAAGAAAGGAAAAAACATACGAAAAATAAGAAATCCTAACTCACTTTCGTAGGAATCACGGTTGCACTTAGCACGTGCAACAAGTCGTTAAACCTCTTTGTCGCCAAAGAGTAGGAGTGTTGTCTCTTGAAGGTTTTCAGCAGATATACCCACAAAATCCGAACAAGATGCATTAATCAATCTAGCTACATGACTCGTTGGACTTATTTTGTCGATCATGGGACGCGGTAATACTACGGGTCGACTTTATATATGTAATCGGTCCACACACCTAGCCTAATGAGTTATTCGTGAGAGTTAGTTAATGACTTAAGTGAAAGACATGGGCAACCTTAACTTCTGAATGTGATACAATGTGTAAAGTCCATTTTGGTTCTTATTTGACTCTCTTTTTTCTTTTCTTTTTTTCTTTTTTTTTCTTTAGAGCATTTATTGGTTGGTGTTTGATTCTCCCAGGGTCAGGTTTCGTGCATCATTGCCTATGAGGACTTACACTATCACGTACACCTTCCCCCAAATCTCCACATAGGGCGATCCCTACCACCCGTGTAACGGGAGTTCGGTCGGTGCATCCCAAGTCAGATGACTCGAAAACACCTGCCACAAAGGCCCCTCAGACCTACTTTCCCGAGTGATAGGAGTCGTGCGAGAAGAGAGAACACCACTTATTCATTTATCTACATGGGAACCAAAACCCCTACACTTAAGTTTCACAAAAAGAGATTAAGGGCCCTTGACTACGACAAACTTCCTTATACTAACAGACACGAATTATTTGACTCACTAGGTTCATGGTGGACTTCTTTAAATGTTTGAGTGCTGAAACCCTATGATTACACGCCCCCGGAGGGAAACCGGGGTGCATCCTAACGACTCGATAAGACCTAAAGCCAGTAAATTAGAAATCCTAATGCATCAAGTTCAAGACAATTTTGGGAGCTTTCTTTTTACTTTGCCTCTCAACGGTTTTGCACATGCTAAACACACGCAAAACCTACAAAAACATTTTCTTTCGCAAACACATGAAGATTTTGAAAGAAATGTGAAAATTTTAAAGCACTCGACAAGCAAAAGAAGACAAGGCACCCAAGGATCATGGCAAGCAGATATATCGATATTAAATGCGGTACACTAACATGACCCTAACAATGCACACAAAAGAAAACAAAAAATCAAAAGAAAAGACTCGACTATGTACACACGTAAAACACCCCCCACCCCCCACACCTACTTCATGCATTGTCCTCAATGAATGTGAACAAGATGCTACATGGATATATGCATGAAAAAGGAAAGATCTCACCAACATGAAGTACAAAGGGACGTTCAGGGTCATGTTGATGGACACAAACCCAAATTCCCTCAAAACCTGTGAGAAGCTGAAGAAGGGAGATAAATACGTGAAGAGATTGGGCCCAAGTACACAAGGGTTGGAGCCCACAACAATCGATGCTCACTGAAAGAGTCTTTTATTACACACTTTTTTTTCTTTTTTTTTCTTTTTGTTTTTTTTGTTTTTTTACAAGATATATACATCAACCAAGATATTCTCATAATCATTTGGCAAAGGAACATCAAATGAGAACATCAAGTTTTGAGGACCAGAGACTTGCCGAGATGGGCAAACTTCACTGGTACTCTGAGGTGTCATGAGGGGTGAAAGGTCAAAGCTGAAAGGCTCGAACCCCTCATGATATTGGTTGGGTGTGGGCAACAAAGAATGAAGTTGTGTTGCCTCACTAGGGTTTAATTGCTCATCGAAGAAAACCCTCCAACCAATAGGCGGGTGCATCGGAATGAGTTACTCAGGCTCATTCGATGGATGCAGCAGACTTGCATCACTAAGAATGTGGCTTCTCCCCAAGTCATCCAACAAGGACCTCCCACCATCATTTAGATCATCAAGCATAAGCTCGGTCATAGGTGGGTCATTGTTGGAGTCAATATGAAGTTCAAATGGCTCAATGGCCATGGGACATGAGGTAGAGACACCTTCTGATAGAGGCATATGATGAGGTGTCTCACTCTCACTAGTACTGTCAATTGAATCATGCAACGAACACTCCCTTTGACATTAATGTTCGAGGCCAGCTCACTCTGTTGCATTGCGAAGACAGGAATGAGTTTTCGCTGGGCCCACGAACATTCTCAACGAGTTGCATTGAGGTTAGGGGTGTTCGTTGATTTTGTGGTGCTTTCTCCAATTGGCGGATGAGATTTAGATTTAAAGGTTCATCCATGGGTTCCTGTTGCCTACCAGAGTTGAACACATCTAACGCAACACTCATGTTACCGAATGAGAGTTTTATGAGACCATTTCTACAATTAATCAAGGCATTGGAGGTGGCCAGAAATGGTCTACCCAAAATCAAAGGGATTTGAGAGTGGGTGTTCGCAATATGATTGGTATCGAGGACAACAAAATCGACTGGAAATATAAAATCTCCAACTTTGATAAGCACGTCCTCGATAATCCCTATGGGAATACGAATGGATCTATCCGCCAATTGGAGTGTGATCTTAGTTGGTTTCAATTCTCCCAAGTTCAACTGTTGATAAACAGAGAATGGGAGGAGGTTGACCGTTGATCCTAAATCAAGCAAAACATTGATCATTCTAGTGTCCCCTATCGTACACTGAATAGTAGGACACCCAGGGTCCTTGTATTTTGTGTAGGTGGGATTGGACAAAAACGAGCTGATATTTGCAGCTAAGAATGCTTTCTTAGGAACATTGGTCTTCATCTTGGTTGTGCAGAGATCGTTCAACACTTTGGCATATTGAGGTATTTGTTGGATGACATCCAACAAGGGAATGTTAACCTTTACTTGCTTAAACACCTCTAATATCTTGTCCATGTTGTCACTCTGCTTTTTGGTTAACCTACTTGGATAGGGAGCTTTTGGCAGGTAGGTTTTCTGCTGTGCCTGAGAAGGAAACCTTGGTGTATTACCCTCACCCTCAACTTCTTCTTCACCACCATTCCCACTAAGGGGCTGCATAGATGGTGGTTGTTGTGACAAGGAAATGTGATTGTCAACCTGTTTTCCATTCCTTAAGGTCACAATGGAATTGACATGGTGAACAGGTTCCTCCACATGGTTCACTTGCCTCCCCCGAGGTACCACATTCTCATTTTGCATGTGTTGTTGTTGGTACATACGGGGGTTAGCCTCAGGCTGGCTAGGAAAAAACCCTCTCTCTCTTTCATGTAGAGACTGAGCCAATTGGTCCATCTGAAGCTCTAGAGATTTGATGGTCTGCTGATTTGAAGTGAGAACTTGACTCGTGGTTGACATAAAATTTTTCATTGAGATTTCAAGTCCACGAGTCAATGTCTCAAGCGAATTGAATCGGGTTTCCATATTGTTGGAATTTGGGAAACCCGATTGATTGGTGGTTTGCGCTTGGGGTGGCTGATAGGAATGTGCATGGATGGGAGGTTGGTGTGATTGGTAAGGTGGTCTAGAGGAGTTTGAAGGACCACTCGGGGCATTAGTTTGGTTCAATGAAAAATTGGGGTGGTTCCTCCATCCAGGATTATAAGATGATGAGTATGGGTCATTCCTGGCTCTATCATAGATGGCGTTGACATGCTCCATCTCAGGAGGAATGGACTCACACTCGCTTTCTACATGACCTATCCTACCACATGAATGACAGGGAACTGGACCAGATGTGGACATGTGAGGTGCACCTTGTTGGTTTTGGAGCTCAATCGAATCCATACGACGCATTAAGGCCGCCATGCGTGCCTCGGTGGCCGTAGTGGTATCGATAGCAAATGCGGCACCCGATCTAGTCGAGTTTGCATTCGCGATCCTCGCTCCTATACTAGATGATGCAGGTGGTTCCCTCACACTCTACCATTGCATGGTTTTCTTAGCAAGGTCTTCTAGGAAAGCACATGCCTCCCTTTCATCCTTTCCCAAGAACTCTCCTTGACACATGGACTCAAGGAGCGTTCTTGACGGGATGTGAAAACCTTCGTAAACAATCTGACAAAGGCGCCACAACTCGATGCCATGGTGAGGGCATGAGGATAGTAGCTCCTTCAACCTCTTTAAGTATGCATGGAATGGTTCGGTCTCATGTTGATAGAACGAATTGATTTCGTTCCTCAATTTTTGAGTCCGATGATTTGGGAAGTACTTCTTGAGGAATGCAGATTGAAACTCATCCCAAGTCCTAAAGGCATTCGCCTGGTTGCTGTACAACCACTTCTTGGCGTCATCCTTCAGCGCAAAGGGGACAAGCCTAAGATGGATGGAGTCTGTGCTAAGTTGTTTCAGCTTGAACATAGCACAAACCTCCTCAAATTCCTTGACAAAAAAAATAGGGGTCACCTTTCCCAGTGAAGTGAGGGAGCATGGAAATAAACTGAGGCTTAACCTCAAAATGATTCCCATTAGCCTCTGGTAATACGGTGCATGAGGGTAGAGCTGTACGGCTCGGGTAGCATCGATCGCGTAGAGGTATGGGACCGACAACTGGAAGCACTGGTGGAGCAGGTGGGTCCAGCAACTGCTCCTCCTCACGGAAATTAGCAGCCATTGAACCCGGACTGCGTGCGACACGAGAGGAGGAAGGTGTCGAGACGACGCGTCCTTACAGCTAGACGACGCCTAACTGCGATGTCACAATGTTGGATCGTGTGGGTCTATGGGTCCACAAACTAATCACGATTAAGCCCTAATTAACTACTTGGTTGATTGATCAAAGAATTGCAGCGGAAATTAAAAACAAATCAAACGCAAGTAGGAAAGCAATGCAAACCACACGAGAAGACACCGGATTTACAGAGGTTCGGCCGCACCTACGTCCTCTCTTGCAAGCCCCTCTCGAATCCCCGTTCGAGCTCCTCTTGCGTCTTCACTATGCCTCCCCGTTCCGGGCCGGGAGCAACGCCTTTTACAAGTCTTCAAGCTCGCGAACAACCCTCGCCGAGCTTGGCACCAGCTCTCACAAACCGATAGATTCACTTCGGGCTTTCACCGAAATCCTTGCTTCTTTGTCTTGGGCTTTCACCAAGACCCTTGCTCACTTTACAACAAAAGTAACTGAGTGAAACTCACTCTCTAATTGAGCACAACAATTGCTAAATGTATAATTGATGAAAGATGTGGAAATTGGCCTTTGGGTAGCCAATTTGGAGCTTGGAGGATTGGAGTTTTCTCTCTAATGAATTGGGACAATTGGAGTTGGAGAGTTGTGTTAAAATGTGTTTTACAACTCTATTTATAAGCATTATAGAGAATAGATCCGTTGGGACAAGATTTGGTTGGATATTGTGCAAAGAACACAAAGTAGAAAATCGGGCTGCAAATCTGTCCAGAAACGGTCGACCAAAAAGGTGCAACGGTCGACCGAACGCTTGGGTTCGATAGGGATACGGTCGACCGAAATATGAATCGGTCGACTGAACACTTAAGTCAATTAAGAAAAAGGTCGACCGAACAAGATTACCGGTCGACCGAACAAGCGTTTCGGTAGAGGGAAAAATGGATCGGTCGAACGAAATTGTGTTGACCGATAGCAGGGGATTTTGACAAGGTTAAACGGTCGACCGAAATAGGTTTTGCCGGTCGACTGATTTTGGACAGGTGATTCGGGTTTGTCTGGACAAGCACATTCGGTCGACCGATCTTGGTCCTCGGTCGACCGATACATAAAAAGTATATGGGGTATATTTTGATTAATACGAATACGACCGTTGGGTATATATGACAAAATAACGGTCGGGAAAATATGATCAGACGGTCGACCGAAAGATATGGTGCGGTCAACCGAAACTAGACAGGAAAACACAAACAGGATTAATTGATCATCCGGTCGACCCAACGGCACGTTGCGGTCGACCGAATGTGGGCAGACTTTTGCAATTCAGGTTTTGGTGTTTTCCGGTCTAAGTTTGGGTGATCTATTGAAGTCCAAATAATGTGAAATTTTGTGTGTGACTTCTATAGGGAACCTAGTGTGTGATTAAGTTGATTTTAGATCAAGTATGCTCAATTACACTTTGTTACTAAGACTCAAAAGAAATTAAGATTACATGTCTTCGATTTAGCTTTAATTACATGTCTTGACTTCATTTCCTTGTTTCTTGAGTCTTGATCACCTGTAGAGGTTAGCACAATACAATATATATGCAATGCATAGTGTGTGCTACTCTAATTAAGATTCGGTTGATTAAATCATCAAAACATAAGATTAAGGCCAAAAAGCCAACAACACGGCCTCAACACGCCTCACCTCCCTACGACGAGGACCACAAAGCCCAGCAAGTGAGTCAAGATCTGGGGATCTTGTCTCTCCTTCTATCGACAAAGTGGCAACGCCGATCAGGTCATGACGGTCGGGACCGGATCACTCTCCTAATGCGTCTGAATTCCTTAAGGTCAATGTCTACTTGATTTTAAAATTAGGCTCTTGATTAGTGTGGTTTGTGGGGCGAAGGAAAGGCTGATGAAATCCCCCACCTTATCTTTTACGGGACAGCCCCTCCTTAGTAGCGTTTTGGAGTCCTAACTAGCAATCAACTCTCCAAACAAACGCTCAACTCACACTTGTTTCAATGCACTTCCTACTAACTAATGCATGTTCATACGAAATGCATGAATGAGAGTAGAAGGTGCGTACCTCACACCAGCTCTCAGCAACAGAAAATAAAGCTAAGATAAAAGACAATCTAAATGCCTAAGTCACATACATGATGCATGACCTAAACAACAAGAATGCCTAATCTTTTGCTTTGAGTTTTAGGATCCAAGTTGCTTCAAGGAGGTTTGATTATTGATCTGGGGACAAACTATAAGTCAAAACATGCAAATCGAGTCCCAGATCACTATATCAGATAAAGAAATACTCCACAGAAATTTAGAGGATAAATGAAACAACCAGACCGCCAGTTAGCGGTTGTAGACCGCTGATTGGCGGTCTTCCTCTCTCAGAACGCCTCCAAATTTCTTCAGGTGTTTCCCCTTCTCAATGTGAGTCTCCTGAAACAAAGAAAACTACAAGACAAAAATTAAATTCACTCGAATCGTCCAAACTAGAGTCTGGACTGGCACCTCCCCGGCAACGGCGCCAAAAACTTGTTGAACATTCTATTTAAACAGCAAGTGCACGGCCGCGATGAAGCGGTGGCAAGTACGGGTTGTCCTCAGGGAGGTGAGCAGCCTCTTGTTTATCAGAAATCAATTGGCAAAAATTGGGGGAGAAAGATTGATTATGCTACTCTACACTAAACTACGCTAAGAAGTATGAAATGCGAACGAAACAAACAAACAATGAAATGACAACTAAGCTAAGAACAAAAGAAGAATGCTGGAATACAGATATGGGAAAACCCCTAAGGGGTGGAGTGAGTCCACACAAGCAAAGAGGTGGGTATTGAACACATTCTTTAAGCACAAATTAAGGTGGTGTTATCATGCATAGGAAGTGTCTAAATGTTGTGGCCAAACCTATCAATCTATTCACCAACTTAGTTGATTAACATTTACATATGCAAGATGTTTATTTCAGAACCTAAACAAGCATGAGAGGTGTCTAATCATTTTGGCAAAACTCATCAAGTTATAAATTCTATCCTAAACAAGAAAGCACACATTCATGTTTTATCAACACATTGGAAAAAGTATTCAATCCATTCTCATTTGCATGTATGTACATCTACTCCACCCCCCAAAGGGGATGGAACGACTCACTAAACATTATACTAATTATTAAACTAAACAAAGAAAGCATATTAACTAAGATAATAAAACTAATGAAATGAGATTAAGCAAAGCAAAACAAGAAACATAAAACAAACAACATAATAAAGAAAACTTGTATTAAAATGACTCACATTAAAAGTAGCATCCTCCTACTTTAGTGTGTGCTTCAAGGCATCACTTCTAGTAGGAAGAATAACCACTTAAAATATGGAGTGATTACAATGGAAGGTGAAGAGTTCTATTTATAGCCATGGAAAAAGGCAAACCGGGACAATCCCCCGATGTGGGACTAAGCAGATACCAAAAATAGCCTAAACATCCTCTAATACATGTTCTGGAGAAATTTTAGCGGATTTGGGCCAAAATGGACCACCAATGAGCGGTCTTGGACCGCCAATTGGCGGTCTATATGGTTCAGATCCTGCTCATTTTTGTTGTGGGCTTTTCTTGGTATATTTGCTGGTCTCGGATGCATTCACTTGGTTTGGAGCTCCGACCCGAATCGAATTGCTAAAATACTCCCCATGATGGTGTGGAGTATTCTGTTTTGCTATTAGGTCCTTCTGTCTTACATTCAGGTCTTTCTCCTTTGCATCTGAGTCCCCAGATCTCACAATTCAGTCTTTTTTTCCCAGCTTTTGGGTTCTTTTATGCTTCATCTCTTCAAACCTATTTATTCCTAAAAACTAAACATAAAACTCGTAACATAGCATTGTTTAGGTGAAAGATAATGGATATAAGATACAAATATAAGCATGTAATGATGTCAATCATTAGTACATTATATTAGTGTTCATGTACTAAATCTAAAACATGATAACAAATAAACGAAGGCATGCCACAAGAAGATCCCACGAAGCTAGTAATGGTTCATGACTTTGATGTGGCATCTTTATATGTAGTGGCCACAACAGTTGCTGCTTGCTGACAATGCCAATGTCACGTTGAGCTTCCATTATACTTGAAACTGATGACTGGGAGAAGGAATAAGATCAACCCTTCTAGTTGGCCCTCAAGCTCTCTTCCTAGATGACTCACCATCATCCGTTTGTCCTACAAAACAAGAACATAATATTTATTAAATTTAGATCAAATGCGATAATAATGTCAAATTGAACACAATGTTACCTTCAACATCATCGACAATACGTGCTCTAGAGTGGTCACGAGGCTTGTTGTCTCCTATCTAGTTCTCCTAGCATCTCTGCTGGTATACCCTCCACTTTATGAGGCCTAACAGCCTCAATGATATCACAATGGGGATCAAGTGATTGCGGCTCATATTCAACTTGATATGCCTTCGGTCAGGTATGAACAATGCACCTACAGGGAGGCATGCTTGTATAACATATACAAACATTGCTAATAAATATAAGATTGTAATGAACATAATAGAAAACATATAACACAAAGCAAAATTTCTTCCAAATAGAAAACATATAACACATAGAAAATATAATCAATGCATTACCTAATAACCAAAGAGTAACAACTATTTCACCTTTCAACTTTTCCATTTCTCCTACATCAATTACTTGACTACAAATCCCCCGACAAAATGAAGAGAGTGAAACAATAATGCCACAAATATCTTCAACTAATGTTTTTCGAAGAGCAAGAGGAAGGATATGTTGCATAAGTATGTGACAATCATGACTTTTTAAACCAGAAATCTCTCATTTTCAACTGTACTCGTGCCTTGATATTGGATGAAAACTCATCAAGAACCTTTAGGTCAGGCAACACCTTAACGAATATATCTTTCTGTTGATTCAAAAAGACGAATCGAGATTTTGGACCATTTCCTTTACTTGATTCCCCCAGATGTAACTCTTTACGAATACCTATTTCTTGTAGGTCCATCCGAGCGTTCTCATCATCTTTTGATTTGTCAGTTTTCAACACAATATTTAATATGTTGTCACATACATTCTTCTCTGTATGCATAATATCTATATTATGTTGAAGGAGAATATTCTTCCAATATGAAAGTAGAAAAAAATTGTTTTTTTCCTTCTAACCATAAGGAAGTTCAACTTCTTCTACATCTTTTATCCTTTTTCTATGCTCGGATGGTAACGATTTTCCAAACTGAATGTTTTCATAACCGACGAGCTGCTGCAACACTTCATTTCCTGATAAGACAGACGAAGCAGTACGAAACTCTTGGTTTCCATGAAATTTTTTCCTATCCCGATGCCAACAATGATCTTCTGGAAGACATCTTCTGTGACCCATGAAGGATTCTTTTCGTCTATGCTTCAATCGAATATCTTATGTATCCTTATTGCATGTCGTATAAGCAAAATTTCCTTTCATGCTCCAACTAGATAGATTAGCATATGCAAGAAAGTCATTTATTGTCCACAATATACCAACGTGTATCTTGAAATTCTCTTTCAAATATGCATCATATGTGGGAACTCCTTCATTTTATAATATTTTCAAGTCCTCAATTAACAGTTGTAGGTACACATCAATGTCATTTTCCGATGCTTATGGGTCAAGAATTAGCAAAGACATAACAAAATAAGATTGTTTCAAGCACAACCAATGTGATAGATTATAAGGCATCAGAATCACTAGTCATGTCTTGTAACTAGATGACGTTGTAACAAAAGGACTAAACTTGTCGCTTGCCAAAGTCAACCTAATATTTCTTGTTTCTACCGTAAAATACGGATAGGTTTTGTTCATGTGCTTTCACTCAAGTGCATCAGTAGGATGACGAAGACAAACATGATATTTTTTCTCTTCAGAATACCACCTCATGTTTTTCTCCACGTCCTTACTCATGTGCAACCTATGTAGTGTTGGAATCAATGGGAAATACCTCAGCACCTTAGCTGAATTTGTTTTCCAGATTATTTCTTTGTCTACTCCTTCTTGTGACCATCTCGACATCCCACATCGGACACAGATGTCTTTCTTTGCATCTTCTTTCCAATACAACATGCAATATTTAGGACAAGTATCAATCTTCTTACAACAGAGCCCTAACTCTTGAAAGACTTTCTTAGCTTTATAATATGATGACGGAATATTTCTACCGCCATCTAGATGAGTCTCTTGAAGCAAAGAAAGAAGCATAGAGAATGACTTATTGCTCCAACTGCTAAAGATTTTCAAATGAAATAGATGAACCAAGAACGACAACTTCATTAACTTCTTACACCCTACATACAACGATTCTTCAACATCATTAACAAGTTTTGACAAACGATATGGGTCTTCAAGGAGTTAGTGATATGAGTAAAGCGAGTGTGCATCTCGCTTTTGGATTCATTCGGGTTCATTGCAAATATTCCATACTTTTGCATGAATGAGTCTATCCTAGTTTCCTTAATGGATGATCGATCTTCAAAATCACTCTCTAACATATGTCATGCTTCAAATGCAGAATCACATGCATTGATTCAACCATACTCTTCTTTGATTAAACCACACATAAGTATATTCATGAGTTTAGCATTAATTTGTACCATGGCTAATTCATCATCGGTCAAGAGTTCCAATTCCTTGTTTAGAGTGTATGGTATTTCAAAGAACACCTATAATTTGACATCATATGATTGTATGAAAATTATCATGCATTTCTTTAAATATAAATAGTTTGTTCCATCAAACAAAGGAGGTCTACCAGTGTGGAATCCCTCGCATTGTTGGGTCATTACTACAAATGTGAATTTGTTTATATGCAATTAACAAGGCTCTAATACCAAATGTAGTATCTAACATGCCCTAATATTAGTCTAGGGGGTGAATAGACTAATTAAGTTCTTTAAACAACTATTGCAAATTAAATACTAGAACAATAAAAATGAAGGAGAGATATGCAAACCACAACACCGAGTGTATAGAGGTTTGGATCCAACCACCGGATCCTAGTCCTCTCTTACGAATTGCTCTTCCTCGACCAACTTCACGTCCTCCACTAATCTGATCTCCGTTGCAGGCCGAGATCACGCCTTTACACCACAAGTATTGCGAACACCCTCGCCTAGTTTGGACCACCTTCTCACAATCCGAGAAGAGCTTCACTTCGGATCTAGTACAACTTTTGAAGGAAAAACTTCGCCAAACTAATCTTGGGCACTTCAAATGAATGATACAATCAATGAGTTTGTTTCAAGTGAGTAGATGTGAGCACAAGGAAGTTTAGAGCAAAATGAGAGTAGTAAGAATGTTTGAGCTTGGAGAAAGATTGGTAACCTTAGAAATGTGTTCTCAGCTCTATTTTTAAGCTCTAAACTTAATCTAGTCGTTAGGATTAAATAGGTATAGAGTTGTGTAAGAATACACAAAATAGAAAAGCACAGGGCACTGGTCGGGGTAAAATCAGTCGACCGAATCAGTCTCAACGGTCAACCGGAATAAGCCCAGAAGTCAAGTCCAGAAAGTGCCAGAAACAAACGGTCGACCGAAACAGAGGGCGGTCGAACCATCTGGGCTAGAATATAAATTAACGGTCAAACAGATCTTAAGGTTCGATCGTCCGTTTGGAGAATTTGGTCAAGATGAAACTATGGAATTGAGATAACGGTCGAACAAGATAGAGATGTCGTCCGACTGAAAGTAACAATAAGTGCTGGAACGGGAGTGTTTCGTGGACCGGTCGATTGTGGCTAAGGATTTGGTCGACCGTAATACCAAATCTAAAAGATGGTTAGGTGGAGTATTTGTATACAACCATTGGTAAATACGACAAGTATAAAATCGGAAATGCAAACGGTCGAACAAAACATAAGTTTCAGTCGACCGATGTCCAATCTAACCAGGACACTTGTAAACAAAAGATAGGTTAGTGAAGATTGTATCGGTCGAACTGGGTACTATCGGTTGTCATAATGAAACGGTCGAACGGGTAAAATGTTCGGTCTATCGATTTAGATTGGGTGTTTAATTGTTTTAAATACCGCAAGTGCACGACCGTGTTAAAGCGGTGGCAAGTACGGGTCGATCCTCAGCGAGGTGAGTAGCCTCTGGTTTTTCAGAAATCAAGTGGCAACAAAAGAGAGATGAGTTTGTTTATGCTAATCTACGCTACACTAAACTTCTAAGAAGAAAAATGCAAGGTAAAGCAACTAACGATTACTTCGAATCAAAACTAAAAGAATGTAAAACTAAGCTGGAATCAAGAAGAGAAAGACCCCTAGGGGTGGAGTGTGTGCACACATGTAAAAAGATGGTGAAGAATGCATTCTATAGGCACAAATGTAGGTAGTGTTTTCATGCATAGAAGTGTCTAAAGGTTATGGCAAAATCTATCAATCCAATAACTAACCTAGTTGATTAACATTGATATACACAAGCTGGTTATTTCAGAACCTAAAAAAGCATGGGAGGTGTCTAAGATGTGTGGCAAAACCCATCAAGTGTAGTATTCTACTCTAACAAGCAAGCATACATTCACATTTATCAACATGATTGACATCATTTCATGCTCATATTTGTATCTTATATCCATTATCTTACACCTAAGCAATGCTACGTAACGAGTTTTATGTTTAGTTTTCAGGAATAAAGAGGTTTGAAGAGAAGAGCCATGAAAGGACCCAAAAGCAGGAAAAAAAACTTAATTATGAGACTTGGGGACTAAGATGCAAGGGAGAAGGACCTGATCGTAAGACCGAAGGACCTAAGAGCAAACCAGGAAACTCCACACCATCATGGGGAGTATTTTGGCAATTCGATTCGGGTCGGAGCTCCAACAAACCAAGTAGATGCATCCAGGACCAACAAAGACCACCAGCAAAGCCCACAACAAATCCAAGATGAATCCAAAGCTTACAGACCGCCAATTGGCGGTCTTGGACCGCTAATTGGCGGTCCATATAACTCTAGAGCCGCTAAGATTTGTGGAGAACTTGTATTAGTGTATTCTTAGGCTATTTGTGGTATTGGTTTAGTCCCACATCGGGGTATTGTCCCGGATTAGCTTTTTCCATGCTTATAAATAGAACTCTTCACCTTCCATTGTAATCACCCATTGCTTGGTGGTATTCTCTCTACTAAGGAGTGAGCCTTGAAGCAAAAACTCAAGGTGGAGATGAATGCTACCTTCAATGTGAGTCATTTGTTAATAAAATAATTCTTCTAGTTTCTTTCAATCTTGTCTTTTAATTTGTGCATGTTTGTTTAGTCTTTCCTTTCCTTTTATGTTTCTTTAATGCTTCTTGCCTTCTTAGTTAACTTTCATTTCAGTATTATGCTTTCTTTTGCTAATATAGTTAGTGTAATGAGTAGTGAGTAGTTCCATCCCCATTTGGGGGGTGGAGAAATATGTGATATAATCATGTAGTGTATTAAGTGTGTGTTATCTTTATCCCTTGAGCTTTATATGATTTCCATAACCATCTAATGGGTTTTCACTCTTATCTTTGATATGCTAATGCTCTTGAATGAAGCTTAGCTTATGCTTTGATTAGTGGACCTATTTTATGGGGAATGATAAGGTTAGGATATGGATGAAGTTAATATTGGAAACACAGTTTGTAGTGTATGAGCTCTTATTGCCTTTACCTTAGCTAATGTCTTGTATGTTTTAATGATGTAGTGAAATCTTAATTCATGTGGAGGCATAGTAGGGTATAGTCTTTATACTTGAGTTCATGTAGTTTCATTCCAATTATTGTCTTGTATGTTTTAATGATGTAGTCTTATCTTAATTCATGTAGAGGCAAAGTTGGATGTAGTTTTATGATTTCATGCACTACATGTTGTGAAGAGCTTAATGAACACACACACATACACTTCTTTATGTTCACATTATTTCTCTACCCCCTTTGGGGTTTAGTTTTATCGTTTCTTCTCCATCTCATTTCAGCTTTGTAGTGTAGTTTAGTGTAACCAACATTTCTTCCCTTTCTTTACCTCTCGCCTTCGCACAAACCAAGTGTCGACACACCTCCCAGTGGACGACCCGTATTTGCCACCGCTTCAACGTGGCCGTGCACTTGCGGTTAAATATAAAACGATCAATCAAGTTTTTGGTGCCGTTGCCGGGGAGGTGCTCTGTCCAGACCATGGCTTTGATGATTCGAGGGGTTTTTAATTTTTTCTTTTTAGTTGTTCTTAGTTTCAGGGATCCTAGAGCTCACGGGGAGGCTACTGGAGGAGTTGGAGCATCCAATCTTCAAAAAGGACCGCCAATCAGCGGTCTCAGACCGCCAATTGGCGGCCTGGTGAGGGTTTCTGACTCTCAGTTTTCTTCTGGTAGTTTATTAGTTCATTGTTGTTATCTGGGAGCCCTATTTTGCATGCTGTGACTTCTCGTTTGCTCCCAGATCATTAATCACTCCCCCATTAATCAACTTGGACCATAAAACTCAAAGCAAAAGATTAGACTCCTTGCCATCTAGGTCATGCATCATGTGTAGACCTTGCATGCATTTGTCTTTTCTTTTCTTTACATTTTGTTGTTGATTGCTGGCGTGAGGTATGTGCACCCAGATCTCTCATTCATGCATGTTTCGATCATGCATTAGTTAGTAAGGTGCATCGGGACAAGAGTGAGAGAGCGTTTGATTGGAGCGATTGATTGCTAGATCTAGGATTAAATCACTACTAAGGAGGGGCTATCCCATAAAAGATAAGGTGGGGGATTTCATCACCCTTTCCTTGGCCCCAAAAATCACTCTTAATAAAGCCTTAATTCTAAAAGCAAGTAGACATTGGCCCTAAGGATTTTGGACGCACTAGGAGAGTGATCTAGTTGAGACCGTCATGGCCTGATCGGCGTTGCCTACCTTGTCGATAGTAGGAGGTATTGGATCTCCGGATCTGGTATCACTTGCTGGGCATTGTGGTCCTCGTTGTAGGGAGGTGAGACGTGTTGAGGCTAGTGACCTCGAAGTTAGGTGTCGTCTAGCCTAAGGACCCATTGCCTTACATTGTTTGAGTCGTGCTTGCTAGTTAGGCTTCTACCTGATCCCATTACCCACGCTAGCTCTAGGATTCTTCCCTTCTCCTCTGAGTCATCTTCTTCTCACCTTCTTCTACGTTATAGTCTCCTCCCCTTTACACTCTCTGGTAACGTTTTAGGGTCGAGTCAAGCACTTTTTGCGAGCTTGGCCTCGTGGTGGTGAGAGTGATCGACTCGAGAGTTTTTCTTGAGATGGATGGTTACATGGGCGACCATCCTTATCATTGTTGGGACCAGGACGATTCTCCCTGGTACTCCAGACCCATGCAACCTGGGGTGGCTCAGACTAACACACCGTATGGTTGGGATGATCGCAATTGTGTGACTGAGCAATCTTCATGTTGGGGTAACATGAGAGAGGCACCGACTGTTAGACCACAATCTAGTTTCGTCGGATCATACACTGGTCATCAAACTAAGACATTGCAAGAAACTTTGGCCTCTTTCATGCGTACGGCAGACGACATGTTTGTACCGGTGGCTCCAGTAGCCGTACCATGCGACTATTGTGGGTTGAGTGGTCATGTTATCGGGGAATGTCCTTATGTTCCCCCTGAGCCTGAGTATGAGCACACCTTTTCCCAAAATGCTCAATATGACCATTACGCATCCGCGTACAACCCGAGAAGGATGGATTCATGGGGAGACGATTCATATCCAAATTCTTATACTTCATTTTCACCCCAATATCCTCCTCCCGAATACCCAGAATTCTACCAACACCCCACTTCAAATCATTGGACTCATTCTCAGCCCATCAACACCCAACCCCAAAATTTCCCTAGATCTGACTTGGACCTCCTCGTTGACCGCATACAAAATCTGACACTTCAAGTGAGTCAACTGACACAACAATTCCAAGAACGTGAGGAGGGTAACCTTTCTTGTCAACTTGAGGATTTATCTTCTGAAATCAAACCACCACCACATCCACAAATTCAAAACACAATTTTTCAAAGTCAAACTCCTAGTCAGTCTGAGGGACTTGGGGTTTCGATTCACGATCACTTGGTGGAGGATTCGATTCCAATTGAGAATACTATGGACCAGCTTCTTTATGAGTCGGCACAGGATTGTGCCTTATCTTCTTGTCCCGTGGCCCTTGAGCCACATGATCTTCATGTTGTGCCTCTTAAGGACTCACCTCCGGTGGAGCAAGAGCTCCCTAGTACCCTCAATTTCAAACAACCTGATGAGAGTTTGCCTCTCACTATTGTTCCTGATCATCTTGGAAATGATGGAACATCAAACAACTACATTGCTCATGAGGGTATTAGGAGTTCCTTGGAGGATACTTTGGGTATGAGACCCACTTCCTGTTCTCCTGGTGAGTTGGACATGCATAACGAGGTGCTTGACCTCGTTCCGACCCACCAGCTTGTTGGTTGGAGAGTTTGGATTGATGATCATAACTTCAGTTCCGCAACGTGAGATATTTTTCTTCCGTTGCCCCTTATTTCCCAAACTCTCGAGAGGTTCAAGCTCTTTCAGTTTGATCCTTTGAATGAGACGCCTTTGCGTACAATTCATGAACCTCTCATTTCATCTGGTGCTCTTTGTGAAGGGGGCCCACGCATGCGTATTCTGGCCCCACGTGGTGTCATGTTCCCTTTCCAAGTGCATTGACCTAGTCTTGAGGTTCCCATTTGATGTCTTTCGACAAATGAAGATGGGAACTTATGTTTGTACATAGTTATAAAAAACAAACAAAAAAAAGAAGAAAAAAAAACAAAAAAAACAAAAAAAATTAAATAAAAAATAAAATAAAAGACTCCTTTAGTGAGCATCGATTGTTGTGGGCCCCAACCCTTGTGTATTTGGGCTCCATTTCTTTCACGTATTTGCATCCTTTCTTTAGCATGTCACAGGTTTTGAGGGAATTCGGGTTTGTGTCCATCAACATGACCTTGAACTTCCCATTGTACTTAATGTTGGTGAGATCTCTCCTTTTTCATGCATAAATCCATGTAGTATCTTGCTCACATTCATTGAGGACAATGCATGAAATAGGTGTGGGGGGTGTTTTACGTGTGTACATAGTCGAGTCTTTTCCTTTGTTTTTGTTTTCTTTTGTGTGCATTGCTAGGGTCATGTTAGTGTGCTGCATTTAATATCGATATATCTGCTTGCCATGATCCTTGGGTGACTTGTCTTCTTTTGCTTGCCGAGTGCTTCAAAATTTTAACATTTCTTTCAAAATCTTCATGTGTTTGCGAAAGAAAATGTTTTTGTGGGTTTTGCGTGTGTTTAGCATGTGCAAAACCGTTGAGAGGCAAAGTAAAAAGAAAGCTCCCAAAATTGTCTTGAACTTGATGCATTAGGATATCTAGTACTGTGGCTTTAGGATTTATCGAGTCGTTAGGATGCACCCCAGTTTTCCCTTGGGGGTGAGTAATCATAGGGTTTCAGTGCTCAAACATTCAAAGAAGTCCACCCTGAACCTAGTGAGTCAATAATTCGCGTTTGTTAATTTAGGAAGTTTGTTGTAGTCAAGGACCCTTTAAATCTTGGTGTGAGACATTAAGTGTAGGGGTTTTTGTTCATGTGTAGATAAGAAATAAGTGAGTAGGTGTTCTCTCTTCTCGCACGGCTCCTATCACTCGGGAAAGTAGGTCTGAAGGGACTTTGTGCCTGGTGCTTTCGAGTCATCTGACTTGGGATGCGCCGACCGAACTCTCATTACACGGGTGGTAGGGATTGCCCTTTGTGGAGATTTGGGGAAAGGTGTACGTGATAGTGTAAGTCCTCATGGGCAATGATGCACGAAACCTGACCCCGAGAGAATGAAGCTCCAACTAATAAATAGAAAAAGGAAAAAAAAAGAGAAAAGAAACAAAAAGAAAAAAAATTGGTAATGCAAATAAGAACCTTAATGGACCTTACACTTTGTAGCACTTGAGGATGTTGAGGTTGTCCATGTCTTTCACTTAATTCCTTATTTAACTTGCACGAATGGTTCATTAGGTTAGAGGTGTGGACTGATTACCTATATAGAGTCGGCCCGTAGGATTACCGCGTCCATTGATCGACAAAATATTTCCAACGAGTCGAGGTCTAGATTGAATAATGCATCTTGTTCGGATTTTGTGGGTATATCCGCTGAAAACCCTCAGGAGACAACACTCCTCCTCCTTGGCAACAAAGAGGTTTAACGGCTTGTTGCACGTGCCAAGTGCAACCGTGATTCCTACGAAAGTGAGTTAGGATTTCTTGTTTCTCGTTTGCTTTTCTCTTTCTTTGTTTTGCTCGGGACTAGCAAAAACTTAGGTGTGGGGGTATTTGATTGACATCATTTCATGCTCATATTTGTATCTTATATCCATTATCTTACACCTAAGCAATGCTACGTGACGAGTTTTATGTTTAGTTTTCAGGAATAAAGAGGTTTGAAGAGAAGAGCCATGAAAGGACCCAAAAGCAGGAAAAAGGACTTAATTATGAGACCTGGGGACTAAGATGCAAGGGAGAGGACCTGATCATAAGACCGAAGGACCTAAGAGCAAACCAGGAAACTCCACACCATCATGGGGAGTATTTTGTCAATTCGATTCGGGTCGGAGCTCCAACAAACCAAGTAGATGCATCCAAGACCAACAAAGACCACCAGCAAAGCCCACAACAAATCCCAGATGAATCCAAAGCTTACAGACCGCCAATTGGCGGTCTTGGACCACTAATTGGCGGTCCATATAACTCTGGAGCCGCTAAGATTTGTGGAGAACTTGTATTAGTGTATTCTTAGGCTATTTGTGGTATTGGTTTAGTCCCACATCGGGGGATTGTCCCGGATTAGCTTTTTCCATGCTTATAAAAAGAACTCTTCACCTTCCATTGTAATCACCCATTGCTTGGTGGTATTCTCTCTACTAAGGAGTGAGCCTTGAAGCAAAAACTCAAGGTGGAGATGAATGCTACCTTCAATGTGAGTCATTTGTTAATAAAATAATTCTTCTAGTTTCTTTCAATCTTGTCTTTTAATTTGTGCATGTTTGTTTAGTCTTTCCTTTCCTTTTATGTTTCTTTAATGCTTCTTGCCTTCTTAGTTAACTTTCATTTCAGTATTATGCTTTCTTTTGCTAATATAGTTAGTGTAATGAGTAGTGAGTAGTTCCATCCCCATTTGGGGGGTGGAGAAATATGTGATATAATCATGTAGTGTATTAAGTGTGTGTTATCTTTATCCCTTGAGCTTTATATGATTTCCATAACCATCTAATGGGTTTTCACTCTTATCTTTGATATGCTAATGCTCTTGAATGAAGCTTAGCTTATGCTTTGATTAGTGGACCTATTTTATGGGGAATGATAAGGTTAGGATATGGATGAAGTTAATATTGGAAACACAGTTTGTAGTGTATGAGCTCTAGTTGCCTTTACCTTAGCTAATGTCTTGTATGTTTTAATGATGTAGTGAAATCTTAATTCATGTGGAGGCATAGTAGGGTATAGTCTTTATACTTGAGTTCATGTAGCTTCATTCCAATTATTGTCTTGTATGTTTTAATGATGTAGTCTTATCTTAATTCATGTAGAGGCAAAGTTGGATGTAGTTTTATGATTTCATGCACTACATGTTGTGAAGAGCTTAATGAACACACACACATACACTTCTTTATGTTCACATTATTTCTCTACCCCCTTTGGGGTTTAGTTTTATCGTTTCTTCTCCATCTCATTTCACCTTTGTAGGTAGTTTAGTGTAACCAACATTTCTTCCCTTTCTTTACCTCTCGCCTTCGCACAAACCAAGTGTCTACACACCTCCCAGTGGACGACCTGTATTTGCCACCGCTTCAACGCGGCCGTGCACTTGCGGTTAAATATAAAACGATCAATCACAACACAATAAAAATATAAAGCATTCATATCCCTTTTTAATGCATGTATGAACATCATCTCCACCCCCAAAGGGGGATGGATCTACTTACTACACATTATTCTAATAATTAAACTAAAGAAGAAAGGAAACATTCTAACTACTTTAGTCTACAATCAAAGAAATAAAACTAAGCATGCATAAAGAAACAACATAAGAACAAAACAATGAAAAAATTATTTTATTAAATGACTCACATCACTAGCAGCATTCTTCCCCACCTTGAGATTTTGCTCCAAGGCTTACTCCAAGTAGAGAGAATGCCACCAAGAAATAGGTGATTACAATAAAAGGTGAAGAGTTATATTTATAGCCATAGAAAAAGGTAATCCGGGACAATCCCCCGGTATTAGACTAAACAAATACCAAAAATAGACTAAATACGCTCTAATACACGACCCACATAAATCTTAGCGGATCCGGACCAAAAGAGACCGCCAATTAGTGGTCTTGGACCGCCAATTGCCGGTCTACAGTGTTCGGGTGACTCGGGATTTTCTTCTGGGCTTTTCTGAATGGCTTGGCTTGTCTTTGATGCATCTACTTCGCTTGTTGGAGCTTCGACCCGAATAGAATTGCCAAAATACTCCCCATGATGGTGTGAAGTATTCTTGTTTGCTCATTGGTCCTTCAATCTTGCGTTCAGGTCCTTCGATCTTGCAACTTAGTCCTTGAGTCTCTCAACTCAGTCTTTTTTCATGCTTTTAGGTCCATTTATGGATCTTCTCTTCAAACCTATTTATTTCTGAAATTCAACCATAAAACTCGTCCCGTAGCATTGTTTAGGGGAAATATAATGGATATAAGATACAAATGTAAGCATGAAATGATGTCAATCATTGGGAAACCAGATATTAGAATCGATCGAACAAACTGAGGTTCTGGTCGATCGGTTTCACTTAGAAATCTTGTTCTATGGAATTTTCTATGTTTCGTCAATTTTCTATTGAAATCAAATTGATATGGACATAATTGTAATACTTCTATAGATTCCTTAGGGGTCATGCAATGCAATTCATCAATGATTTCAAGTGCCAAGTTACATTATAGCCTAAAACAAGAAATAAAATCCTATCTACTCTTCATTCTTCATTTCTTGTCTTGATCCATACTTGGTTCCTGAAATGTTAGAAATACAATATATGCATGCTATGATATTAATGGATTACAAGTGTTTGTTGATATGTTAGTCAATCATCAAAACGGATTAGCGATTATTTAGCCAAAAACCCAACAATCTCCCCCTTTTTGATGATGACAACCTATCAATATAAATACATGTTCTTTTCAAGTTTTATCATTACTAAGCAATCACTAATCTCCTCCTATCTTATAGCTCCCCCTATCTATGAGCATGTATTTATTTCTCCCCCATTGACATGATAAAAAATACTCATGAATCTAACAAGGAACTTTAACACATGTCATGCGATTATACAATGGAAGTGCAAAGATAATATGCCAAAAAGAGACAATAGCAATTAAGCATGTCCAATAAATCTATAAAAAAACATAGTCATGCAAACATCCAAATATCCAAAGCAAACATGATAATCATTCAAATTTCCAGGCAAAAACAAAAGACTCAAAAGTTCAAAGCAACTCCAAATCCTGAGAACAACAAGCACATTACACACACAACTGGAATAACAACTACAAGCATCAACCGAGTCTCTGATCACGAAGGAGGGATGAGAGAGAGTCAATCTCACTCATCACAGAGTCAAAATGAGCGTCGGTATGGGCTTCAAGATGATCCATCCGATCAGACATCTGCTGAAACGATGAAGAGTCGCTCGAGCTCGGAAGATCCGCACTCCAACTAGCACCAAAATTCCATGCATCGGCATCGCCTTCTCCCCAAGAATGAGAACGTGTCGCTGGGCCTTGACTAGGCATCCACTTCGGATCAGCAGGAGACGCTTCCTCTGCATCTTCTTCGTCTTTAGTGTCCTTGTCGGAGACGGGTGGATGAAAGATGAGGTGATCAACTTCATTTTAGATAAATTAGTCTTACAAATTGGATATTTGTAAACCTCCGAAGAGAAGGCTTTGACATTGATCTTGAGGAGCACGAAGATAGCCGATAGCCATAGCCACATTGGGTAAGGAAGGTATCTCCCCTTCCAAGGCCACAAAGTGGAGGAAGATAAAAAATGGCCAATTCACGGGGATTTTCTTATAAAGACAATAGATGCAATATAGTTCAAGTAGGGATATTTCATTTCGGTGGCCACACTTGGGGAAAAGGTTGTAGGACACTATTTTGGCTAATATCCTAGGGAGATGATGCAAGCGAGAGGTATTATGGACAACCTTTCCATTTCTTATGTCAGGTAGAATCGCATAGAGTTCATCAATTATTTCACCAATGAGAGTGTTCTCTAAGGCAGACTATGGGTAGTCTATGTAAAGATGAACACCATCAAAATCAATGCCTAAAGCAGTGGCAATTGTGCTGGGAACGATTTCATATGTTACCCCATTAATCATGGTGGTCAAGAGGTGATGATTTTTGGCCATTCAAGGTTACAATAAAATTGTTGAACAATGAATGTATAATATGGTTTTGATGCGAGCGTGGTTTGACTAAATGTGAGCTTGTTTGCATCTAAATGTGCCTTTAAAGAAAACTCAGTAAAATCCGCTACCTCAACATGGCAACATGGAATGAATGGAGCACCCAAAAAACACTTATCCCAAGCGGCTTGAGCATTGTCGTCAATGGGGAAGAACAGAATTGGTGGAGGACCAGGTGGATGGCGAACATTTGGAGATGTTGGGTGACGATCTTGCCTCCTCTTTGTGCGGCGTTCAGTAGCCACAATTTCCGGGTCACCCCGTTTCTTGCGAATCACCATCTTCTTTTGACTTGACATGATGAAGGAGGGAGAGGGTGAAAATGTTGGTGAAAGGTAGAGGATTGAGAGGGGAGACAAATGAAGGTAAAAATACAAGATTTCTGGCCGGAAGAGAGGAAATGGTCAACCGGAAGAAGGGGAAGTGGTAGGGTAAAAAAGAGGGGAAAAGTAAAAAGTGAAAGAGAAAGACACGAGTTTGCCCTAGATGTAGCAAAAAGCATTAACGGTCTACCGGTCGGTTATGATGGTCGAACGAAAGGTTTAATTTTCGGAAACAATTTGAAGTGATTTGGGAGAGTGGTCGACCACCATAGATCCACGGTCGACCGATAAGATAAGAGAGAGTTTCCAGTTTCAATCAATCGACCATTCAGTGCCAATGGTCGACCAAACAGATGAGTTAGAAGCATCCAAGAAAATTCGATCGAACAGAGAAAGAAGAGCGGTCGACCGAACCAACTAGGCATACATTGCCTGGAACATTCGGTCGAACAAGGATGATACACCGGTCGACCGATGACCCAAAAAAAAGTAAGACCGGATGAAAATTTGGTTGAACGAAGAAACTAAATGAGAGAGAGCAAAAACCAAAATGGTCGACCGAGCCAATATGGTTCAACCGATCACTTAAGTGAACTTAAGGATCCAATCAAGCAAAAGGCAATCGATCGAACAAAACATCTATTCCGATCGACCGAAAACAGTCAGAAAGATTAAAACAACCCAACACTGCAATCCGGTCGAACGGAACACCAATGTCGGTCGACCGAAATGTGTGAGAGGAAAAAAATACAGCCTAAAGCACATAAAGTAATCTACAATACTCAATGATTAATCCAATCAAGATGCAATTTTCAAAAAAATTGGCATGATATTACCAAGTTATAATTCATTTAAGTTGCAAATGCCTAAGTTTAGTCATATGTGGTGGAACTGATAAACATTTAGAGGTTTTGTGAAGATATCCACTAATTGATCATTTGTAGGGTCGAATCCACGTTTAATGTCTTCCTTGGTTGTATGATCCATAAGAAAATGATGTCTTACTTCAATGTGCTTAGTTCTTGAATGCAAAATGGGATTTTTTGAAAGATTGATGGGACTAGTATTATCACAAAAGATAGGAGTAGTTTGAAACTCAAGTTTCAAGTGTTTGAGGGTTTGCCTCATCCACAAGACTTGTGCACATGCACAACTGGCGGCAATATATTCGGCCTCGATTGTTGACAATCCAACACTATTTTGTTTCTTACTAAACCAAGAAAAACAATTTTTCCAAAAATTGGCAAATGCCACTAATGTTTTTACAATCTAAAATGCAACCGACATAGTCGACGTCGCTATAAGCAACAAGATCAAAATCCCTAGTGTTGGGGTAAAACAAACCAAAATCTTGAGAACCTTTGAGATATCAAAAAATTCATTTTAAAGCATTTAAGTGAGATTCTTTTGGACATGCTTGAAAACGAGCGCATAAACACATGACAAACATGATATCGGGGGGACTAGCAGTAAGGTAGAGCAAGGATCCAATCATACCTCGATATTTCTTGATATCCACATCCTTGCCATTTTCATCTTTGTCCAATTTAGTGCTAGTGCTCATGGAGTCTTGTATGGCTTGCTATCTTCAATACCAAAATGTTTTAAGTTCCTTTGTGTACTTTGCTTGGTGTATGAAGTTCCCATCAAGAGTTTTCTTGACTTGAAGTCCGAGAAAAATTTAGTTAACCAATTACGCTCATCTTCAACTCCCCCTGCATAGACTTAGAAAATTCTTCGCAAAGACACGAGTTACGTGCACGAAATATAATATCATCCATATATATTTGTACCACTAATATATCATGATCATAAGATTTAACAAAAAGAGTGGTATCCACTTTACCCACAATGAAACCTTTGTTGATTAACAAGTTCTTCAACCTCTCATACCAAGCTCTAGGAGCTTGTTTGAGGCCATAAAGAGCCTTCTTAAGTTTAAAAATATGGTTTGGGTAATTTTCATTGACAAAGCCGGTGGTTGTGAAACATAAACTTCTTCATTAATAAAGTCATTTGAGAAAGCCCTTTTAACATCCATTTGAAATAGTTTTATGTCCATAAAAGATGCATATGCTAACAACATATGAATGACTTCCATACAAGAAACGGGAGCACAAGTTTCATCAAAGTCTATCCCCTCCTCTTGGCGGTAGCCTTGAGCAACGAGTCTAGCTTTGTTTCTAACTATATTCCCGTCTTCATCAAGTTTGTTTCGAAATATGCACTTAGTTCTAATTGATATTTAAGTTTACAAACAGCAAGTGCACAACGTCGGTGAAGACGCAGCAAGTAGGGGTCGATCCACAGGAGGTGAGTAGCCTCTGGTTTGTCCGAAATCAAATGGCGAATAAAGGGAGAGGAGATTTGATTATGCTACGCTAAACTACACTAAACTAGTAAGTAACAAATGCAAAGAAGGCAACTAGCAATGGATTAAAACTAAACTAAGAGAGCTTAATAACTAGGCTGGAAATCAGGAAGAAAAACCCCTGAGGGGTGGAGTGAGTGTACACATGCAATAAGATGGTGAAGAATGCATTCAATAGGCACAAATGTAGGCTATGTTTTCATGCATAGGAAGTGTCTAATGGATATGGCAAAACCTATCAATCCAATCACTAACCTAGTTGATTAACATTCACATCACAAGTTGGTTATTTAAGAACCTAAAAAAGCATGGGAGGTGTCTAATAGTTGTGGCAAAACCCATCAAGTGAAGTGTTCTACTCTAAACAAGCAAGCATACATTCACATTTATCAACACATTTCAAAATAAAACATTCATTTCCATTCTTTATTGCATGTATAAACATCATCTCCACCCCCCCCAAAGGGGGATGGAACTACTCACTACTCATTAAATTATGAACTACATTAAGAAAAGGATACATTCTAATTATACTATGATAAAGAAAACAAACAAGCTAAACATGCAAGCATTAAAACAAAGACAACATTAAAACAAACTATGAAAAATTATATTATTTACATGACTCGCATTACAAGTAGAATTCTTCTCCACCTTATGTTTTGCTCTAATGCTTACTTCAAGTAGAGAGAATGCCACCAAGCATGTAGTAAATACAAAGGAGGAGGAATAGTTCTATTTATAATCATAGAAAAAGGTAACCGGGGACAATCCCCCGATGTGGGACTAATGAAATATTCTCAGAATAGACATAAACATATAACCCATATCCACAAGAAACCAGGTCAGATTCTGAGAAAAAGGGATCGCTAAGTGGCGGTCACTTTTTCTCAAATTGGACCCATTTTTGCATATCTTCTTTAATGCTTCAATTAGTCACGTAGGGTGCACTCGGATCCGTTATTGGAGTCTAGACCCGAATCTAATTGCCAAAATACTCCTTATGATGGTGTGAAGTTTCTCGGTTTGCTATTTAGTCCTTTTGGGCTTACGTCTAGGTCCTCCCCTCTTGCGTATGAGTCCTTGTGTATGACCGAAAGGTCCATTTTGCCTCCTTTAAGTCATTTCTTCTTACGTTTCAGTCCTTTTTCTCTTCCCTTCTCTTCTTAATTACCTAATACCTGAAATATAACAACAAACACTTGAGTAGCACAATATTGGAGTAAAATTAAGGATATATATCATGGATATGATGCATGATATGTTACTAATCAAGTTCCAATAATTGATTGAATAGTTGGTTTTTCGACAAGTTCCCAAACATCATTTCGAACAAATTGATTTAGCTCTTCATGCATAGCCATTAGCCAAAACTCATCATTACATGCTTGTTCTACTTTCTTTGGTTCTAATGTAGAGATAAATGCATAAAAGTCACAAACTACATGAGCTCTAGAGCGTGTTGTCACACCTTGGGAAACATCTCCTATCACAAAGTCCTTTGTATGATCCTTTTATAGGTCCAATCCCTGGGAAGTTCCTCTTTGTACTCTTGTGGAGAAATTGGAGGTACTAGATGAGGCTCAAGTGTGGTTTCTTGTGATGATATATGTCTAATGATATCCATGCAATCATCATCAAGAGATGAGTTATCTACACATGCTAATTTATCAAAGTTGGCGTATAGAGATTCCTCGACACAACTAGTTCGTTTATTGTAAACTCTATATGCTCTACTCCTCTCGGAATACCCTAAAAAGATGGCATCATCAGATTTCACATCAAATTTATCCAAATTATCTTTAGTATTGAGAACAAAACATTTTGAAACAAAAGCTTCGAAGTAAGAGATTTTAGGAATACGGTTATGCCAAAGCTCAAAAGGAGTTTTCTTCAAAATTGGTCGAATGAGAACACGATTTAAAACATAACAAGAAGTATTAACGGCTTCACACCAAAAATATTTGGGAAGTTTTTTTCCACAAGCATGGTTCTTGCCATTTCTTGATGTGTTCTATTTTTCCTCTCAACCACCCCATTTTGTTGAGGAGTGCAAGGAAAAGAGAAGTTATGCTCAATTCCATATTTTTTGAAATGAATAATTTTCAAATTCTCCTCCATGATCACTACGAATAGCGATTATGTTAAAATCTTTTTCCCTTTGAACACGTTGGCAAAAATATTTAAATCTTTCAAAAGCATCGTGTTTGTTTGCTAAAAACGAAACCCAAGTGAATCTTGAGTAATCATCAATAGACCTCGTCCTTCCAGTACGCCGTTGAAAACCGGAGATCGTTGCAGGACGTTTAGGTCATTGCACGAACCCAGGATACCGAAAAAGGAATGTCAGATCCATAAGTCATACGATGCAACAACCTCAATGACAAGTGTTGTCTTTCCACTTCGCCCTTGATGTTGTCTCTTCCAAGCAGCTGAGCAATTTTTCCACTCCCAGTGCATACAATCGATACTCCCCATCATGTCTGGGAACCCACGTTACTCACCTACGTGAAGTCAGTTGCAGTATGCTTACGTAGATATTTGTCGTCGAAGTTGGTAATGACACATTCACAGAAATTTTGGAGGGTTTTTCTTGTTGCTTTGTTAAGACGCAAGTACTCATCGACCGCTACGCCATATGTTAGTATCCGCAGTGCCGTAATACTTTTGTGTATGCCCAATATGCCAAGCTTACCAGCGGCGTCCCCTTCTTCTTGCTTCCTGTGAGTTTTTTCGATGGCATGAACAAGTTTCATAGTAAGATCTCTTGCCCCACAACCAAACATATTTTCGACTGAAATCACCACACTATTCAACTACACCTCCTTCCACACACTGTAGGAGATCTTGTTCTTTTACTGCAAAGTTCACCCAACGCAGGGGCGTATCCACCATGATGGTGGATATGCAATTGCATACCCAATATTTGGGATAGCTAATGTTGTAACGCCCCGAGCCTGGACAGGTGATTACCCGCCCGAACCCGGTGTTTTAAGATACGATCCACGATCCTGACCGCTGCGCACTCTGATATTTAAATCCATCTGACAGGCCCATAATAATCTGAAAAATATAATCAACAAATTGTGAGCTCGACAACCCGCAAGTTCCAACCGTCAATCAATCAGAATCATAATCATGTGGAAAATAATACAGAATATGACATTCAGTCAATAAGCACAATCAAGAGACATGCATTACAAATAAAATGCATGCATAACAATCTGGAACCCCCATTCGGATTCGACCACATCCTGTGCTTCGGAAATCTATCAATCAGTCAGGCGCACACCTGGTAGCTCCACACTAACGACAGGCAGCCCTTTCCTCTCTCGGGTGGCTCCACGCTGTCCTCTAGGCAGCTCTTTCCTAAGTGGCTCAGCCAGAAAAATACATACAGCCACAGGACATGTCAACTGAAACACCACCATGCAATCATATGCATATCAATGAAATCAACATCGATACTCAGCATGCATGCAACTACGAATATCAAGAGAGACAGACATGATATGAAACTGAAGAATAACGAATCAGTACTTGCTTGTCTCGCAACCACAAGATTAATTCCATAATCACATCCAATCTCCATCTTTGTATATAACAAATCCTACCACCATTCAACTCTTCCCTCACTCCACCTTCACCTTACTTCTCCACTCTCACGTTATCAATTCACTTCTCCACAACAAAACTCATGTATATACATCAATCCATCCACCGCCATCATCTTCTCTCCTAACAGCAAAGCACGTGTAAAGTTTGTGAAAATTGCATCAAAGTCCACACCTTATGAAATATTGAGAACAATCTAGAAACAATTCATGAAATGGAAATCAAGTCCATAGTCATTAATTTATTTGATTATTACCTCAACCTCAAAAATCCAGGATATTACAAATGTACTAAATGTTATAAGTTATAACCCACTAATCTCAGTCTAAACACATTTAAATTGTAAAATTTCGAACTAAATTCTATAGGATTTGTGGAGTTGGAGTTGGAAATTCCATTTTATTTATATTTTTCACGACAATAAAGAATATTACAGTATAATAAATAAAGAAAAATGAACCTCAAAATTTTCAAATTAAACACGTTTTGGTGCAAAATTTGATTTCGAAAATCGTAACGTTAAGATAAATATTTAGTTGCTTATTTATATGAAACTACAGGTGTAGTGACGATGACATTGATAATTGCTTTCAAAATATAACCACGCATCTAAATGAATTGTAACTTTTACTTTGTTGTAAAAGGATTTATGTTATAATCTGCAAATAAACAACGTGTTGGTACCTAGGCTGCTCTTGCAGAGAGTTCTCTTGATGATGGCATCCCGACCGTCAATAGAAATGACAGTGACAAAAACTTGGACGATGACTCCGAAGGTAGTGAATCGATATGGTACTCTTAGGGAGAGTCCGAATCGCAAAGATGACACCTCTTATTAAAAATCATGCGTCAGCTTTCATCTTGCACAACTCTTTTAAGTTATCAAAAAGAACTCTTCTTTTTCTTTAGGGTCAGCAAAATTTCATCTCGTTTGAGGTGCTAACCATCCATTTAACAACTATGCTACTTAATTATTTATAACTTCATTTGATAACAAACATATTTGATAAAACTTTTGGAAGATAGTTAAGGCCGATTGATCTCTCATTTGTGCTTAAGAGCAAGTAGGCTGAAGATAAGAGAACAATTTTCTTCTTCCACTAAATATTCACGTCAAACAAAAGGTGATAGATATAAATATTTCAAAGAAGCATAATTTTAATGCTAAAAGATATTTTTTGTTTACAAACCAGATGGATATTTTGTCTCTTGAGGGTTAGTTACGACAATGCCTTCAAATTTATTTTTTTATTTATATTTACCCTTCTTAAATGGAGTTGTTGCATTTCTATTAGCTTTGCCCATGTAGTGTTTCATTTATTGAACTCTGTAATTTCTCTGAACTGTCTGGGGAGAAGATGAAAGATAGAATACAAGGAAGATTCTTGGTTGCTTTTTGGACAGGTGACTCGGTCATGGATGGAGGTTCAGCCTCATCATGAATCAATCAAGCTAGAGCTCAAGTTATTGTAAATTAATTTGGAACATGCCTTCCTCACCCATGACCTTATGGACGTAGGGCAGTAATCTGATGTCTAGTTTATAGTTCCAGCAGGTTGAGATATCTATTTTTGCAGCTTGAAATGTACTGCTGGAACTTGCTGTTATCCTTTTGCTAGCTAGTAATAAAAATTCCTACTAGTAGTACTTTCTATCAAAAAAAAAGGCAAGGGTTAACTTAAAACGAGTCGGGTAGAGAGAGAATGTAAGCTATAATAACATAATAATCAACATTAACTCCTACTACACAAGATTGGTTCGAATATATCGGAAGAGGTTATGCGTGTGCACATCTCCATGTTTCTCAACAATTTTTTAAGCAATCATTCCAGTCGAACAAAAGGTTATAGATATAAATATCTCAAAGTTCAATTAATTTAATAAGGAAAAAATCTACATCTTTTTCTAGTAGCTGGAACATATGCATCTTGGGCCACATCATGGCAAATAATAATGATATAGACCACTAACTTGAAGGTCAAACAAAAATATCTTAGAGCCCTTATCTAAATGTCCTTTAATCAAGATGTCATTGAATAAATAGTTTAAAGGAAAATTAATCCGATTATATTAGAGGTCATAATGTTTAGCTAGAAACAACTTATAATCTATGTGTCAATTATTCTGTACGTTACTAATATAATCGGATCCTACAAGGGTTACACACATTGGAATCTATGGGCTAAACAAATGGATGGTTAAGGGTCCATTAAACTCACTTACGTAATGAGATTAGGATTAGCTTAAGAGAGGTCATAAATATATAGAAAAGAAGAGAAAAAAGGAAGCAAACTATTTCTCTCCTAAAAACCCTAGCTGTCCCCTCCTTTCCACCACCAAGGAAGAAGTTTGTTCTTCCATCCCTAAATAGACAAATTCAAAGCTAGGCTGGTAGCAAAATGTTACCGACAGGTTCATGGTATAGACTATTATGAAACATTTTCACCAGTCGTCATGCTTAAATCCATTCGGATACTCTTAGCAATCGCCGCTTATTATGATTATGAGATTTGGCAGATGGATGTCAAACTGCCTTCCTAAACGGGATTTTGGAAGAGGATGTGTATATGACACAACCTGAGGGTTTTGTGGACTCCATGAATGCTGGGAAAGTATGTAAGCTTCAGAAGTCCATTTATGGACTGAAGCAAACACCACGGAGCTGGAATCTTTGCTTCAATGAGGTCGTCAAAAGGTTTGGTTTCCTTAGAAATGAAGAAGAATCTTGTGTCTACAAAAAGGTTAGTGGGAGCTGTGTTGTTTTCTTGGTCTTGTATGTAGATGACATGCTGCTCATAGGAAACGACATTCCAATGCATCTACAAAGATCTAGCTTGGAAAGTGTTTTTCAATGAAAGACCTGGGAGAGGCAGAGTACATCTTGGGCATCAAGATCTATAGAGATAGATCTAAAAGGATGATTGGATTAAGTCAAGGAAGTTATATAGATAAGGTACTTGAAATATTCAACATGAAAGACTCTAAGAGAGGATTTCTACCCATGTCTGATGGTTCAACGCTAAGCAAAACTCTGTGTCCGTCTAGGCTTAATGAGGGGAAGCATATGAGTATGATCCCTTATGCCTCAGCAATCGGATCTATCATGTATGCCATGATATGTACTCGCCTAGATGTTGCATATGCTCTGAGCATGTGTAGCAGATTCCAGTCAAATCCAGGTGAGGCACACTGGACTGCAGCTAAGAACATCCTTAAGTACTTGCGAATGACTAAGGATAGTTTCTTGGTGTTTGCAGGAAAAAGTGAGCTTATTATCGAAGGCTATGTTGATGGGAGCTTCCAAACTGGCAGAGATGATTTTCGGTCTCAGTCCGGATACATTTTTCGTCTGAATGGAGGAGAAGTGAGCTGGAAAAGTTCAAAGCAAAGCATTGTCGCTGATTCTACAACTGAAGCAGAATACCTTGCAGCTTCAGAAGGTGCAAAGGAAGGGGTTTGGATTAAGAAGTTCATTACTGAGCTTGGTGTAGTTCCCAGCATTGATAGAGGAGTGGACCTTTATTATGATAATAATGGTGTCATTGCTTAAGCGAAGGAACCTAGATCTCATCAGAAATCCAAACATATTCTCAGGAAGTTTCATGTAATACGAGATATCACTGAAAGGAAAGATGTAAAGATTTGCAAGGTTCATACAGACGACAATGTGGCCGATCCATTAACTAAATCATTGCCCCAGCCTAAGCATGATAGTCATACAAGGGCCATAGGAATAAAGCACATTGCAGAATGACTTTGATTATGTAATATCTAGTATTGAAGTAGTTCATGAATATTGGTATTGTTTACGTTTGTCAAATGAAATGAAATTTCAGTATTTATTTAATTATGGTTTAGAATTAAATAATTGTTCAAAATAAATTATAAATTCAAATAGGTTTGTCAAATACGTGATTTGATAAATGAAACCCTGTATGTGAACTTGAATGTATTTTTTTATTGTTGTCCCTGGTCTAAGTCATTGAGTTGGACGTCAATGACTTGTAAAGACTAGTTTGTAAGTTGATTGATAGTACCGTTTCATAGGCTATAGAGACATTTGATGTCTAGTCAATTACATGGATATATGTTGGAGAACATATATTGGATTAACCCGCTATGAGAATCTTTGAGAGATTTGGAAGGTCATAAGATTTCTCATTGACTATTTATGTAAATTTCTCAAACATGAGTGCATCACTTTACTTATATGAGAATTGGTATATTCTTAACTCTGTCAAACGTCACGCAGTAAAAGGAGGCTATAAAGGCGGATGTCAGAATTGACATGAATCATATAGAGAATTGCATGGTCGTGCTCTTTGGGCCTCTTGAAGAGTGAAAACTGATATGCATGACCGTGCTCAAATGGATTAAAAGTTAATTATTTGTTTCAGCAACTTGAACTCGGATTTCAAGAAATGGTCTGAACGAAATGGGATGACATACTATCTTACCTGATGTTCAGATCAAGACAATAAGAGACAAAAGAATTTATTATTGCACACTTGTTAAGGACAAGTGGGAGATTGAAGGAGGTGTCATTTAATCATGATGTCAATGAATAAATAGTTTAAAAGAAAATTAATCCGATTATATTAGGGGTCATAATGTTTAGCTAGAAACCAATTACGATCTACGTGTCAATTATTCTATGCGTTACTAATATAATCGGATCCTATAAGGGCTACACATGGATGTCTAAGGGCCCATTAAGCTCACTTACCTAATGAGATTAGGATTAGCTTAAGAGATGTCATAAATATATAGAAAAGAAGAGGAAAAAGGAAGCAAACTATTTTTCTCCTAAAAATCCTAGTCGTCCCCTCCCTTCCACCACCAAGGAAAAAGTTTGTTCTTCCATCCCTCTCGTTCTAGCTAACGGACTGGTAGAGTTTAGTCCGTGGTTCGTGTGTCCTGAGTAGAGGAATCACACTTGGAATTCTCCACACCTCCTCCGTGAGCAAAAGAAAGGTACACATCAAATGTATAAATAGTTGTACATTAATTTTCCTCATTATTATCATGTGCATGAATCTTGGGTGTTTGATGAATTTAGAAATCATTTCTATATTAATTTTCCGCTGCTTGTATGGATTGTTCCCACCAAATAATATGGGCTTTAATATTTTTTGCGATCTTCGGTATCATCGTTTGGTTGGCTACTTGTAAGTGGGGTGTGGCAAGATAGATAAACCTTCTTTTAGTCCTTATTTTAGTGGGCATGCATGCACGTATACAAGTGGATGCAGCATTTATACTCTGCGTTGCAGAGTTTGAGTTTTTCTTGTTTTTTATTTGCAAATGTTTTGTTGCAGATATGATTTGTTCTTCTTTATCCAAATTTGAAATTCTCTAAACAGGCTGGACTTTTGAAGATTACAAAGGTGGGGTTGATGTTTAGGAGAAAAAATACATAAATGTCTTTGTTGTCTGGATGTGCTTTCGCTTCCAACTCTCTATGTTTTTTTACAAGCTGTGTGACACTCAATGATTTCATTATTAATAGAGAAAATATACATTACATGATACAAATCACATGCTCCAAGTAGTGTTACAAGAGGGCGAGTTTAAGTGCAGCTCTCAAATGTCAGTTTTTGATGGGAATTCAGTTTTTAAGAATGTAGATGTAAATAACTTGTCTTTGGTACCAACAAAATCAACAACTATCACCCTTTCCGAGATCAATTCCCTTACAGATTTCAGTCTGACTTGGATGTGTCTCCTTTGTTTGTTGTTATACTTTGAGCTTCTTAACTTTGCAATAGTAGTCATACTATCACAATGTACAGATATTGCAGGAACTAGTTTGCTAGTCATTGGCAATTCAGAAAGGAGTCCTTTCAGCCATTCAGCTTCCATTCCACTTGTATCCAAAGCACAAAGTTCAGCCTCAAATGTAGATCGAGACAATATGGTCTGTTTTGTAGACCTCCAGGAGACTACGCCTCTACCCAGAGTAAAAACATACCCTGTAACACCGTTACTCCCAGAGTTTTTGGCTATCCAGCTTGCACCACTGTACCCTTCTAGTACAGCTGGGAATTTCCCATAATGCAGCCCAAGGGTAGAAGTACCCTTCAAGTACTTAAGTACTCTATCCAAAGCCTCCCAGTGAGTACGATCAGGACAACTTGTGTATCTACTAAGTTTGCTCACCGAGAATGAAATATCTGGTCGTGTGCAATTTGCAAGATACATCAAGCTACCTATAATCTGAGAATATCTCAGTTGTGAAACTGGAACACCACTCTTGTTCTTGTACAAAGGTTTTGATGAATCATATGGGGTTTTCACAGATCTACAATTCGTATAGCCAAATCTCTCAACAATCTTCTCAACATAGTGAGATTGAGATATGGAAATATCATCAACTGACCTAGTCAGTTTGATACCCAAGATCACATTTGCAACACCCATATCCTTCATCTCAAACTTAGTACACAAGAAGGACTTAGTTTCATGTATTATATTCAAATTAGATCCAAACAGTAAAATGTCATCAACATATAAACACAATGCAATACACACATTACTTTGAACTTTGCAATAGACACATTTATCAGAATCAATAACCTGGAATCCAAATGATAATATAATTTTGTCAAATTTCTCATGCCAAGCTTTTGGGGCTTGTTTAAGTCCATAAAGATACTTAACAAGTTTACAAACTTTGTTCTCGTTTCCAGAAGCTACAAATCCTTCAGGTTGGTCCATATAAATTTCTTCTTCAAGGTCACCATGAAGAAAAGCAGTTTTTACATCCATTTGATGGATTGTAAAATCATATACAGACGCCAATGCCAAGAGCACTCGGATAGTAGTCATACGAGACACTGGAGAATAGGTATCGAAATAGTCTATTCCTTCCTTTTGTTTAAACCCTTTGGCAACTAATCTGGCTTTATACTTATCAATGGAACCATCTGGTTTTAATTTCTTTTTGAATATCCATTTACATCCGATTGTTGAACAACCTGGAGGAAGATTTACCAACTCCCATGTCCCATTAGAGACAATAGAGTCCATCTCGACCTTAACTGCATCTTTCCAATGCTTTGCTTCAGATAAAGCCATACCATCCTTGAAAGTGTTAGGATCACCCTCGATGTGGTATGTGATAAAATCACTTCCCAAATCCTTGGCAATTCGAGAACGTTTGCTCTTTCTAGGTTCAATTTCAACTTGAGTTTGAGAAGACTCAAAATCGGCAATAGACAAATCGGCCCCCACATTTGTCATCCTTTCCACATGCTCGTGGATGGAACCAGACGTAGAGGGATCAACTGAAGAAGAAACTTGTTGAGGAACTCCAGATTTCATAGGAAATACATCCTCAAAAAATGTGGCATCACGAAATTCAACAATTGTGTTAACATCTATGCCAGATATCTCGGACTTGATTACCAAAAATCTATACGCATAGCTATTAATCACATATCCGATAAATATTGCATCAACAGTCTTGGGACCAAGCTTTTTCCTCTTATGTTCAGGGATTAACACTTTTGCAAGACAACCCCAAACTTTAAGATATTTAAGGCTAGGTTTTCGACCACACCAGAGTTCGAATGGACTATCCTCCTTATGTTTCTGAGGAACTTTATTCAGAATATGGCAAGCCGTATTCAAAGCTTCTCCCCACATATATTTGGGTAATCCTGAACTCTCTAATAATGCATTAATCATATCAGATAATGTTCTATTTTTTCGTTCAGCAATTTTGTTAGATTGTGGAGAATACGGCGCCGTCACCTCATGAACTATGCCAGAATCCTGACACACTTGTTCAAACAGGTTGGACGTATATTCACCACCTCTATCAGATCTCAACCTCTTAAGTTTCTTTTCAGTTTGTGTCTCTGCTTCATTCTTAAAAATAAGAAACTTACATAATGCTTCATCTTTACTTTTCAAAAGATAAACATAGCAATACTTTTAACTATCATCAATGAAAGTGATAAAATATTTCTTTTTATCCTTAGTTAACATGCCATTGAATTCACAAGTATCAGTGTGTACTAAATCTAAAATACTAGTATTTCTAGTCACAGAATGAAACGGTCTTTTCGGTTGTTTAGCTTGTACACACACTTGACATTTTTTATTCTCAATAGCATACCTAGGAATCATATTTAAATTCATCATTCTTTTCAAACATTGATAATTCACATGTCCTAAACGTTTATGCCAAACATCACCAGATTCAATGGAATAAACAACAGGAGAAGACACATCTTTAACAGAAATAGCATTGCGATTATAAAAAGCAGGTTCAACATGAATTAAAAAAGCACCACAAGACAAGTACCCCTTGCCAATAAAAGTACCAGAAAGAGTAATCACAACTTTGTTACATTTAAATGTTACTTCATAACCCTCAACTACCAAACACGGACCACTAATAATATTACGACAAACAGCAGGCACATGATGCGTCCTGTGCAGAGAAAGAACTCGTCCTGAAGGTAACTTCAAGTCGATACGTCCAATTCCAAGCACCTTTGCAACATTCCCATTGGCCATCGCTACAGATCTACGATCAACAGGCTCGTAAGAGACAAACATGGACTTGTCAGCACATACATGCACATTAGCCCCAGTGTCAACCAACCACTCACATGGTTCATAAATGGAAAAAACATGAGGATTAACAGAAACAAACTTACTGTTGGTGTCATCCACCTCGGTCAATACATTGACCTGTGGAGTCGATTCAGTGGTACCTTGTTGGCGTTTGGCTTTCTTGGATGGACAATCCTTAGCCCAGTGCCCAACCTGTCCACAATTCCAACATGGTTTGTTTGTTGGACTTTTCTGGATTTTGACCTTGGGTTTAGTCTTATTAATAGGTTGTAGTTTTCCTTTAAAATGTGACTTAGATGAGGATCTAATTAATACGTTTGCCTTTGGTTGGAACTCTACATGCATCACTGGTTTTTCACCCCGATGTTCCTCCTCGATTGCAATAGCAACCATGAGGTCATCCATAGTCAGTTTTCCTCTCCTATGCTTTAGAGACATCCCGAAGTCCTCCGAGGATCGAGGGAACTTCTCAATAATTAACATTACCAGAAACTTCTCAGGAAGCTTCATGTCAGCCTCTTTTAAGCCATGGATTAGAATCATAAACTGATGAGCTTGTTCAGTAACTGACTTGCTTTCCACCATTTGAAACTTCAGGAATTTTCCAACATAATACTTTTCATGACCTAAGTCCTCAGTATTATATTTTTTATCCAACTCATCCCATAAATCCTTTGCAGTCACAGAAGCAGAGGAGGACGAACTATAAACATCGAAGAGCACGTTGGACAAAGCCAACAGAATGCAACCTCGACATAATTTGTCCTTCTCTATCCACAGATCTTGTGCTGCTTTGATTTGGGGATCTTCAGTTTCAGAAAGTGGGAAAGCCTTTTCAATTACGTCAACTAAACCAATAGCGGTCAACCAGATCTTCATACGTTGTTGCCAACGTTTGAAATTCTGCCTGGAAAATTTTTCCGGCATGCCTGACATGTCCACTTTTGGCGCAAACGAATTATTAGACGACATAATTAACAATATTTTCTCTGAGATTGTTGATAAAATTACAAATATGATCATGTAATACAGTGGGTTACATATGTCGAATAAATATTCCATAAGGATCCAGATAAAGCCAACATACAAAAACATGTAAAGGAAAACAAGAAACGAAGGAACATGAATCGGAAACGACCTCATAGACCGAGCCGTCGGAAGGCGACTTACCTCAGAGAAAATATCGGCCCACATACCAGTGCGTTTGATGGTCTGCCGGTTTTCTCCCAGGATAGAACGGTCTCACCGTCGAACAGGCGCACACCGGAGTCGACGGACCACCGAATAGAATGTGTATGTTTTTAGGAGGAAACTGTCATGATATATATATGTATTTATTCTTGTAACCATCAAGGACTTAATTGCAAAAACAATTACCTTGAGGTCCAAAAATAAATACACCCATCACCCTGAGGCTAAAGCCTCTAATTTCCCCCAAATCCCCCACCGTCACGTCACGTCACGTCACGTCACGTCACGCCTCGCCACGCCCCGACCCGACCCGACCCGGTCCGGGACGGGACGGGACGGGCGCGCGCGCGCACGTGTGTGGAGAATTCTCTCCTCCTCTCGTTTCACCTACAAAGTGACAAGTGAATAGTATGTTTATCAACATCCTTCAACTTGTTAGCTTTACCAATGTGAGACTAAAAAGTAGAGGTGAGCACATGGCACATGGGGCAATAGTTCTCATCTTCATCTCAACATTGGATTTCTTCAATTGAGCTATTCATGGGCCTAGCCCAAACTCAATATTCCAACAGAATGAAGTTTGGAAGTGCAGGTGTTGTGGAACATTGTTAGAATTTTGATAGAATATATATATGATCGATTGAGACCTTGGAGCGAGAGATGTTAATAAAATAACTTCTTTTAATCTCATGCAATCAAAAGAAACTCACAACAAACAAAATGTAAAGCGATACAAAACCAGAAGGACATTAAATTAGTTTCATGTATTTGCAAAGTGTACCTAAGCAAATATGAACTATCCAGATGCAAACCTCTAAGAGTAGTTATACACGGACGCGCGCGTCCGTGACGCTACCTACGTGGACGGACAAGTCAGCTGCCAGTTCAGCGTCCAGTCAGCCAAAACTTCTGCGCGGGAAAAAGTAAATTACGAATTATTGGGTGCGACGGTTCATTTCCCGAAATCACGATTAGACGGTTCATTTCCCGAAATCACGATTAGACGGTGAAACTTCACGTACATCATTAGCGGCGGGACAACATTCGAGTAACTTTCCTCCCAAGTCTTCTCCTTTTCCATTCCTCATTTCAGCCGGAGTTCCTTTCCATACGCTCATCCAAAACCTTCATTCCTGTTTTAGTCGAACGAAAATTATAACAAGGCGAAAATGGATCCTTCTCTACCTGAAACCTCCATCGCTCCTGAAATTGTAGCCGCGCAGGTGTTGTATCAACCACGTTCTTTCTGGTTCATTTTAAGGTTCATTATTGGCCTCTAACAATTTTTTTGGTGGTTTAAGGGAAGCACGTACTACTTCCGCGAAACGAAGTGCGGTTTCACGGCCCTTCACAAGCAGTTCGACCGGATGAAGGAGGAGGAGAAAAATGTCTTCCAACGGACGCCTTTCGGTCACTTCCTCTCCTTTCCTCACGTCACAACTGACAACGAGATACTGGGTTGGTTCGTCGAACACTTCGACGCCACTGAAGTCGGTCTGAGAATAGCCACTGGGGTGGTCCCATTTACGGTAGAAGACGTCGCCCTTCTACTTGGACTAAGAGCACATGGGCAGAGAGTGGATATGGAAGCAATGTACGTAGAGAAACGTGACGGGGTGAACCTCGACAACACCCAACTACTGGGTCATCTTACCGCCACGAGCAAGATGGGCGAGGAGGAGGAGCACGTCCGACTCCTTATTTCTATGATTTTCAATCATTTTTTGTTCTTCGATGGATCACTGCGAAGTAAAGCGTGGTACACGAAGCACCTTAAGAACCTCAAGCGCCTCAAGAGATATGCGTGGGCAAATGCGGTTCACACTTTCTTGGTTGAAGGCCTGGAGGAAGCCCAACGGGACCTCTCGAGGAGGAGATTGTCAGGGAACTTCTCTATGAAGCAGGGCTACGTGTATGGTTGCGTTGCCGTATTACAAGTAAGCATCTTGGTCCGGAATGAGTGATGTGTCAGTCCGGAGTAGTGTTGGTTTATGTCCGGAATAAGTGTTTTGTCTGTCCGGGATAGGTCTTGCGTCTGTCCGGAATAAGTGTTTTGTCTGTCCGGAATAGTATCTTGTTTGTCCGGAATACGTATTGTGTCTGTCCGGATTAAGTATTTTATCTGTCCGGAATAAGAATTTTGTCTGTCCGGAATAATAGTTTGTCTGTCTGGAATAGTGTTGCGTCTTTTCGGAAAACGTATTGAGATTGTCTGTCCGGAATAAGAGTTGCGTCTGTCCGGAATAATTATATTGTCTGTCCGGAATAAGTATATTGTCTGTCCGGAATAAGTATATTGTCTGTCCGGAATAGTGTTGCGTCTGTCTGGAATAAGAGTTGCGTCTGTCCGGAATAAGTATATTGTCTGTCCGGAATAGTGTTGCGTCTGTCCGGAATAAGAGTTGCGTCTGTCCGGAATAAGTATATTGTCTGTCCGGAATAGTGTTGCGTCTGTCCGGAATAAGAGTTGCGTCTGTCCGGAATAAGAGTTGTGTCTGTCCGGAATAGTTTTGCGTCTGTCCGGAATAAGAGTTGTGTCTGTCCTGGGGAAGTTATGTTTCTGGTTTTTAACTCATTCCTGTTTTCAGGTGTGGCTTTGCGAGAAGTTCAAATTGGGGGATCCCCGGTCAGCATTTCCAAGGTTCAAGTGTTGGACGGAAATGTTTAGCAGACGCCAAATCCTTAGAAAATGGGAAGATCGAGGCATCAACTTGTCCCGGATTTACTCGGGTCAATTTGAGTTGAAGGGCACCCCAAAACTCAGTGCACGGGAGCATTCACTGTTGTCAGAGGATCAATTTCCTACTGAAGAAGCAACTCCCGCAGCAAAGGTTGTCTCGAAGGAAACACCTTCAACATCCACTCTACCAAGGGTACAACTCAGTGAATGCAGCATTCCATGTGACCCACTGCTACAAGAGTTAGAACTTAGTGAGGTGAAGACGAATTGGCTGCGAGCCGAAGCAGCACTTAGGGAGGCGACCGTTAAAATTAACAACCTGGAGGAAGAACTCCGGATCTCTCAAGAAGAGTGTCGTAGGCTGAGAGTCCGTGGGGAGGAGGAAGAGAGGGAAAAGAGGGAGGAGGAAGAGAGAAATAAGAGGGAGGCGGAGGAGAGGGAAAAGAGGGAGGAAGAGAGAAATAAGAGGGAGGCGGAGGAGAGGAAGAAGACAGAGGAGAAAGAGAGGGAGAAGAGAGAGGAGGAAGAAAGGAAGAAGAGGGAGGAGCAAGAGAAGAAGAAGTGGGAGGATGATGAGAGGAATAAGAGGGAGGAGGATGAGAAGAAGGGAAGGGAGGAGGATGAGAAGAAGAGGAGGATGAGGAGGGAGGAGGAAGAGAGAAAAAAGCGGAGGGAGGAAGAGAGGAAGAAGAGGGAGGAGGAAGAGAGGAAGAAGAGGGAGGAGCAAGAGAAGAAGAAGAGGGAGGAGGATGAGAGGAATAAGAGGGAGGAGGAAGAGAAGAAGAGGAGGATGAGGAGGGAGGAGGAAGAGAGAAAAAAACGGAGGGAGGAAGAGAGGAAGAAGAGGGAGGAGGAAGAGAGGAAGAAGAGGGAGGAGGATGAGAGGAATAAGAGGGAGGAGGAAGAGAAGAAGAGGAGGGAGGAGGATGAGAAGAAGAGGAGGGAGGAGGAAGAGAGGAATACGAGGGAGGAGGAAGAGAAGAAGAGGAGGGCGGAGGCGGAGGAGGAGGAGAGGAAGAAGAGGGAGGAGGAAGAGAAGAGGAGACAGCAGGAAAGAAAGAGGAAGGCTGTGGTATCGCTACCACTTTTGCACCCTCAAAAAATGCGGACCATTAAACCACGCTTGCGCACAGAACATATAGACGAAGCGCAAAGCAAATCTGGCCAAGATGAGGCACAGAAGAATGCCGCAGAAAAACAAGAAGAAATAAAGGAGGCCGAAGAAGCCACCACAAAAACAAAGGGGCCGAAGAAGCCAGTGAAGAAATATACGAGGCCGACGAAACAGCGAAAGATGAACTGGCTGCCCATGTTTCGTCCACGAGGCCCGATGTGGATGCGACTGCCTTGAGAACGCTGACCAATGATGAGGTACGTCGTTTATTGAAAGCAACGGCTCCCGAACGAGAAGCCAAATATATTATCTGGAGGGGGGGTCTGAGCAATATCCGCAGGGGTGATCTGAAGGAAATGATTTCGGCAAAAACAGAATTCACCAACGAAACTATTGATGGCCTAATTGAGGTACTCCTCAGAAGAGGAGGGCAACAAAAGGTGGTCTGCTTATCATCCTTCGAATCGGAAATGATTGTGGAGGGACAGGGAGAAGATATAAGGAAAGATTATTTACTCCCAAAAATTGAAGGAATAAATGTGGAGGAAGTCATCATCGCACAACCATGCTGTTTGGCCAGCCACTGGACTCTGTTCGTTGCCCACGGACCTCGATCAGAGTTCATTCAGTACAACAGCCTCTCCCTCACACTTAAAAGAGGTGACAATCCTAACCGTTTAGTCGGAACTCATGAATGCACCGCGTCTAAGATAGCGGGATTCTGGTGAGGGTTGTTGAAGGTCGACTGGCCGCTTAGAGTTGAGAGGAAGGGTAGCCAACGACAGCAACCGGGGAGTAACGACTGCGGGCCATACGTTTTGTACTGGATGAAGCGTTTGATGGAGAATGCTGATCCGACTCAGCCGAAGCAGAGCAAGGTTATTCACCGTTTTAGAGGCGATTTGGCCAATTTCTTACTCGAAGACTCTGGGATGTGCGATCAACAATAAACGACTCTAGATGTTTTAATTTTTTTTACAAAGTTATACATGTTAAAATTACATAGACTATTTGAATGATTTATCAATACAAGGACATTTGGTGTTGGGTTAAATTATCAATACAAGGACATGTATAAATTATCAATACTCTTAAACCGGACAACAAATACACCTATTCCGGACAGCAAATACACTAATTCCGGACAACAAATACACTTATTCCGGACAGCAAATACACTTATTCCGGAAAAACTTTATGTTCCGTTTCTGGACAAACTTTATTCTTAAACCGGACAACAAATACACTTACTCACTTATTCCGAACAACAAATACACATATTCCGGACAACAAATACACTTATTCCGGACAGCAAATACACTTATTCCGGACAGCAAATACACTTATTCCGGACACACTTTATTCTTAAACCGGACAACAAATACACATATTCCGGACAACAAATACACTTATTCCGGACAACAAATACACTTATTCCGGACAGCAAATACACTTATTCCGGACAAACTTTTTGTTCCGTTTCGGGACACACTTTATTCTTAAACCGGACAACAAATACACTTATTCCGGACAACAAATACATTTATTCCGGACAGCAAATACACTTATTCCGGACAAACTTTTTGTTCCGTTTCGGGACACACTTTATTCTTAAACCGGACAACAAATACACTTATTCCGGACAACAAATACACTTATTCCGGACAGCAAATACACTTATTCCGGACAAACTTTTTGTTCCGTTTCGGGACAACAAATACACTTATTCCGGACAGCAAGTACACTAATTCCGGACAGCAAATACATTTATTCCGGACAGCAAATACACTTATTCCGGACAACAAATACACTTATTCCGGACAGCAAATACACTTATTCCGGACAACAAATACACTTATTCCGGACAGAAAATACACTTATTCCGGACAAACTTTTTGTTCCGTTTCGGGACACACTTTATTCTTAAACCGGACAACAAATACACTTATTCCGGACAGCAAATACACTTATTCCGGACAACAAATACACTTATTCCGTACAACAAATACACTTATTCCGGACAGCAAATACACTTATTCCGGACAGGAAATACACTTATTCCGGACACACTTTATTCATAAACCGGACAACAAATACACTTACTCCGAACAACAAATACACTTATTCCGGACAACAAATACACTTATTCCGGACAACAAATACACTTATTCCGTACAGCAAATACACTTATTCCGGACAGCAAATACACTTATTCCGGACAGGAAATACACTTATTCCGGACACACTTTATTCTTAAACCGGACAACAAATACACATATTCCGGACAACAAATACACTTATTCCGGACAGCAAATACACTTATTCCGGACAGCAAATACACTTATTCCGGACAAACTTTCTGTTCCGTTTCTGGACACACTTTCTTCTTATTCTGGACAACTACACTTATTCCGGACAGCAAATACACTTATTCCGGACAACAAATCAACTTATTCCGGACAAACTTTATGTTCCGTTTCTGGACACACTTAATTCTTAAACCGGATAACAAATACACTTATTCCGGACAACAAATACACTTATTCCGGACAGCAAATACACTTATTCCGTACAAACTTTTTGTTCCGTTTCGGGACACACTTTATTCTTAAACCGGACAACAAATACACTTATTCCGGACAACAAATACACTTATTCCGGACAGCAAGTACACTTATTCCGGACAGCAAATACATTTATTCCGGACAGCAAATACACTTATTCCGGACACACTTATTTCTTAAACCGGACAACAAATACACTTATTCCGGACAACAAATACGCTTATTCCGGACAGCAAAATACACTTCTTCCGGAAAAACTTTATGTTACGTTTCTGGACAAACTTTATTCTTAAACCGGACAACAAATACACTTATTCTGAACAACAAATACACTTAATCCGGACATGGATGAATCGTAATCCGGACGGACATATAACGTAATCCGGACATACTTGTAACTTAATCCGGACATAAATATAACTTATTCCGGACAGGCATGCAACAAACCAAAATTACTTAAATATATTTGTCGCCATCAGAAATTAATTCACAAACGAACAAGCAAAGAAAGAGTTGAATCTTATGCAATAATACGGACAGACATACAATGACTTTCAACAAAATTACATAGGAATAATTCCAACCAAGGACAAATACAATAATCAAGGAGGAACTCCCTCGTAATGCAAATTCATGTCCCAGTCATCGAAATCGTGATCCCCCGGTTTGGGTGCTGCAGGGTGTAACGGGGGTAGAACCTTATTCCTGATGATTTTCTTAACGTTACTTTTAATTATTTTCTCAGACAAAGAAATCCGTCGTTTGCTCGGCGGTCTGCCTTTCCGTCTTGCCTTATCCGGATTGAGAACGGATGTACCATCGAACACAGGATCAGGTCGTTGCATACGTTCCTTAAGCAACTCAAGTGCCTCTACCGCCTGAAGATATCTGTCGTTTGAGTCGAAAGCGGCCTCGGCGATCCAAACCGCACGACCCATTATGTCGTCGTGGCGACGAAGCGCATCGTTCCCCGTTATGCCACTTTGAAGGGGAAACTTGACTCCATAGCTCCTTCGGATATCCTTCCTCCATCGGTGGACGATGTAAGACTCGGGGAGCAACGCGTTTGGACGTATTCGGGCAATAACAACATAAACGTGACAACATAGGATACCGACGTGATCAAACATTCTGTAATCGCATACCCACTTCTCATCTCTAATTTGCACTGTGAACCGTTTCGACAATGGGAGGATATGTGTCAATACATGTTCGGTCACGTTGAAGTGCAATGTGTCGTCCTCGTTGAACTCATCCTTGATGTCGCAGTACATCATCTTCCCAATTTCTAACTGCACCTTCTTGAAGACACCCACCGTATACAACTCGCCCAATTGCCTCTCGAATGGATATTTCGAAATCAATTGCGGAGCCTTATGCTGACAATCGAAATCAGACAGAGCTTCCTTCTCATACTTGTGGCGTACTGCGAGTTCGTATTGTTGAACGAACTGCTTAAGTGTCGTCCTTGATGTGAGGTACTTATCGAAGAAGGCGTTCATACCCTCACTTCTCTGGGTTGATGTCATTCCTGCGGAAAAACAATCCCGCCAAAATGCAGGTACCCAGCGCTCTCGAATTGCATAAATGGATCGGAGCCAATTATTGTCGTGGAACTCGAAATCATCTAGAAAACCCTGCCAATTCCGCTCGAATTCTGCCGGAGTCTTGGAATCGAATACACAGTTGTTGAGGTCAAACAACGTATGCTCCCGGTACTTCGTGGGCAGCTTCACAGGGGCCTTATTCATTATGTGCCATATACAAAATCTGTGCCGCGCTTTAGGGAACACAGTCCTCACAGCCGCAGCTATGGCGCCACATTGGTCTGTTATGATCGTCGGGGGGCTTGTATCTGCACACACGCGATCAAGATAAAAACATATGTTAATCGGGACAAAAATAACGTAAACCGGACAGACGTCAAGGGTAAACCGGACGAGCAAAAAACGTAAACCGGACAGACGTAAGGGATAAACCGGACGAGCAAAAAACGTAAACCGGACAGACGTAAGGGATAAACCGGACGAGCAAAAGACGTAAACCGGACAGACGTAAAGGGTAACCGGACAGGCACATAACGTAAAACGGACAAAGCCGGACAAAATAAAACACGTACCGTTCATGCACGTCAACCATATTTGGAACAACCAAATGTAATTTTGTGTCGTCTCGGAAGAGAGGAGTGCGCAACCGAGTAGGACAGACTGGTAGTGGTGATTTACCCCCACAAATGGGGCAAAAGGCATGTCATACTTGTTTGTTATGTATGTTGTGTCGAAACATATTGCATCTTCAAAGTAAGAGTAAGCAGCTCGAGAACGACTGTCGGCCCAGAACACATTTCGTAGTCTGCCTTCGTCGTCCATATCCATTACGTAAAAGAAGCGGGAATCATTCTTCTGCATCCTGATGAAATAATCTTGGATAGCTTGCGCATCTCCTGGTCCCATTTTGAGGTTTCTAACCTCGTTCACAACATTCCTGCGAAACATAATTTTTATGACAAAGCTAAATGCGTAACTTCAACCAGGTTAAGTGGAGAATAAATAACCTTAGGTCCCGCTCGTTGAAAGATAATTTATCGTGACCTCCAGCTTCGACCACAAAAGATTGCATGGTCTTGGCGGCAGATATACCGGCAGCATCATTGCACGAAATGCGTGCTCTGGCGGACTCCGGGACGGATCGTTTTTGTCGGAGGAAGCGCATCTGGTCTTCCGACAGCATGGCGTGGTTATGTTGGAGATCTACGTAGTTAATTACGTAGCCTCTGGATGGATTTCCGGAGACCCTGATCCGAGCAGTGCACTCGACCCTACCGGATAACCTATGTTTTGGTCTACCTTCACCTTGGTTTCCCGGAGCATTACCCTCCTTGGAGCAAGTAAGAGTGGCCCGTATAACAACACCACGATCGTAATGAGATTGCCTTATCTTCACACCAAAACCACAGGAATCGGCATAGGAAACGTAAAATGCTTTGGCTTCTTCGAAGGAAGGAAAATACATCTTCTCTTGCGGGACGTTTGAGGCATGCGCCGGCTATGAGGACACATTAACGAGTGCCATTACAGTACAGCAAAAAGGGAGGAAGAAGAAGGAAGGGTTCATAGGATCCGAATAAGGTAGCCAAAACATTTTGTATCTCCGTGAAGCGCCAAAAAAGAAGAAATGGAGGACGTGCTGATTTGAGGAGCATTAAATGCGATTGTAGACGTATTGGGAAAATAAAAGAAAAAGACAACATTCCGGAGTAAGTAGTACGCTTGTCCGGAATAAGTGTTCCAACTATGCGGATTACATAGTAACTGTGTCCGGAATGAGTCATGCGCTTGTCCGGAAAAAAAAAGGAAAATGAGTAAAAAATTAGGTGACGTGAAACCCTAAGGGATCTTTAGTGGATCTCCGTTGAGCGCCAAAAGAAAAGGTGGTATCTCCGTAGATATGCATTTAATGCATCGGGAAGACAAATAAGAAAGACATCATTGCTCTGAGAAGCTTAGTGTACATGCTGACTGGATGCTGAATGGACAAAATTTCTTCGCCACGTAAGTAGCGTCAGTGACGCGCGCGTCTACTAAACATTTTCCAACCTCTAATATGTACTCTTAGGACATCGTCAATAGGTAAAATACTCAATTCATGATCCCACAATGGGGATCATGTACTTGTGTGCCACTGGGAATGGGACGCACAAGCACTATTGTTGCGTAGTAAACCGTGCAACAACATGGGGTTGGTGACCCAAGTGGATGGGTCCCACCCCGTTAAATATATATTTTTAATTTTTTTGTTTTTCATTTAGGTCTTTTGATTGTTTTTTTAGTTTATGTGTTTGTTATATACTTGTTATTACTTATTAGGATTAATTTATTTTGATAATCTAATTATTGTTGTTTATTGAATATAATTTATATGTTTATAAATTCTAAATTATTTTTTTCTGAAACTAAAATTAAGTAAAAAAATAAATGAACATAAGTAACTAAAATTCATAATATATTTAAGAGAAACTTAAAATTACATTTAAACAATACATAAAGTTGATTTAATAAATAAATCATACTTATACAGTTGTTTGCATAGAGTTGCTCTCAATATGTCCTCTTCGGGCGTCAAATTTCCCTTTTTCAGCAACATCATCAACAAGTTTTTCTTGTCTTTATTTTCTTTGTGTCGAAGTTTGAATTTCTGATATTCTAGTTTTTCCTTCTCCGTGATGAGAAGATTTTCTTTTACCTTCGACTAATATTCAAGTTACGAACATGCAATATTAAGGCATTCATTGGGTTGCCCAAAAACCTTTCATTTTCCTCTAGTTTTTCCCTTTTCACACCTTTAGGATGAGTGAGGGGACTTTCTGTATTTGGGGTTGGGCATTCGTCAGAGTAAGAATTACGCACACGTTTCCCGTTGCTACTTATTTCTGGACTATCCTCCACCATGATGTCGGGGTGACTACCACGTTGATTGTTCAAGAGAGATGTTCGAAGGATGGAATCCTATTTTGGATACCTGATCAGAAGGAGCCATGTATGAAAGTGTAACTTATCGTTATGAGTTTGCTCATAAATGACATGAGCTTCTTTGATTACGTCTGCATCATTCATTTTGCTCCTTTTTCTTTGTACTGCTTCATCGAGACAACCAACCCACTTAAGGACGGACGCTCCCAATCTTCTCCAACGTCATTGGTTGTGTATCGGGTTGTGATCGTGGTGAACTAAATTGTGTGATAAATTGGCAGGAAAATCATCTACGAACTCCTATTCCAAATCGACAACCGGTTGGTGAGTTGTGTCCGCCTCTTTGTTTACATGGTTGGAACCACCTTCGGATTGAAGGAAGTTAAATTCATGTTATATTATATGGTTGATGTGGTGGAGGATATTTTGGGTTCTGGTAAGGTTAGTATTGAGGATATGGGGGTATTGTGGGTTTCCATAGGAGGGATCGAATGTTGGTGATTGATGTTGGGGATAACAATTGGGAAACATACTACGTGGGTTACGTGATGGTGGTTGTGGTTCGTTGTTATGATTAGGAGAATCCATTGCAAAACAACGAAGTTTAGGTGATCAGTGTACTCCTTCTTGTAACCCAACCATTCTTTTATACTATTCCGAAGTCACTTATGTCCTGTCCCGACGACTCCTTTCTCCCATCCCGTAGATTCCTTTGTCGTGACCCGAGGAAACCTTTACTCTATCCCAAAGTTGGCTTTCTATGACCCAACGACTCCTTTCTTGTGTCCCAAGTTTCCCTTCTCGTGACCCAATGGCTCCTTTCTCGTGTCCCCAAGTTTCCTTTGTTGTGTCCCGAGGCATTATTTCTGTTATCCCAAAGTTGGTTTTCTCGTGACCCAACGACTCCTTTCTGGTGTCCCTAAGTTTCCTTTCTCCTGACCCTTAGGAATCCTTTACCTTATCACAAAGTTGGTTTTCTCGTGACCCAACGACTCCTTTCTTCCATCCTCACGACTCATTTCTCCTTAAGTAGAAACACTTCAACCTCTTTACCCACACATACTTCAATCACCTTACCTACGAACGCTTAATACCTCTCCCACCACTTTGTCGAAATGACTTCCAATTTTGATTACTCATCTCCATCTTTCGTAAGCCCAAACGCTTCCTCATCAAGTTCTGATGATCACAACTTTCGTGCAAGATATGAGGAGTACGAGAAGTTTGAGCAAATCCTTGCATATATGATGGCTAAATTAACACAAGCACTTCAAGGTTCCAACTCAAGACGACGGGGATCACAACCCAATAGATATCGCAACACTGATAGAGATCGGGAATGGGGTTACAATCGTCTCTTGAATTATTACTTTGTAGAAAATCCTGTATATTCCAATCGAGTGTTCAGAAAAAGATTCAGAATGAGGATGCCCATATTTATTCGGATAGTCACCACCCTCGAGTCCTCCTATGTCTTCTTCCAACAACGACCTAACTCCACCAGCAAGCTTGAAATATCTGGATTACAGAAATGCACCGCGGCTATTAGTATGTTAGCCTACGGTGCATTGACAGATACAATCAATGAATATTTGCGTCTTGGTGAGGGAACTGCAAGAACATATATGCACAAATTCCTAGAAGGTGTCGTTGGCAAATTTGGTGACGTATACCTTCAAAGGCCAACAACAACGGACTTAGCAAAAAAAATTCATGTCGGGGAGAGACGCGGATTTCCAGGAATGATTGGGAGCATTGATTGCATACATTCGGAGTGAAAAAACTGTCATGCCACTTTGAAAACACAATATCAGGGCATAGTGGAAAGACAATAATTGTCCTTGAATTAGTAGCATCCTACGATCTCTGGATTTGACATTCTTTTTTTGGTATTGCAGTTTCGTGCAACAATTTGAATGACGTCTTAGAAGGACGAGCACCACTAGTAATTTTTGTGGTGAACAATTATTAGTACGATATGGCATACTTCTAACAGATGGTATCTATTCGCAGTGGGTTTCATTCATCTAGTCAATTATTCTTTGACAAACTCATAATGCATGATAGACTATTTGAGCAACGTCAAAAGGCAACCCGTAAGGACGTAGAACGGGCATTTGGAGTACTTCAATCAAGATTTGCAATAGTTAGGAACTCATCTCTTGCATGGTTTGCTAAACAAAATAATGACTGCATGCATCATAATGCACAATATGATAGTGGAGGATGAACGACTCTTATGACCACGCGGATACAACCGAATTTGTCTAAGAACAACATCAACACAGAAGAAGAATAAGAAGAAGAAGAAGAAGAACATACAACAATCAGTCTTTCCAGTTAAGGGTGCAACTCGGATTATTTGATTCAGATATATAATATATTTGAATTCCGTAATCCATTACCAAATTCGAATTCGAATCCGAATCTTCAAAATTTTCAAATACTAATTTTCGAATCAAAATATTTGAATACTAATTTTTGAATACTAAAGTGTGTATGTGGTCATGTATCTGAATAATTTGGATAATTCAAATTTGAAACACCTTATATCCGAATTCGTGTCCGATTTTTAATTGGTAATTTTTTTAAACAAAATTCGTATCCGAAATTAAATTGGTAAGATGGAACTTACCAAATACCAACTAAATAGAAATTTTCGAATCGAATACTCAGATAGTTGGTAACCATTTGCACCCCTATTTCTAATACTCATCCGATCATATTGTGGATATTAGCGCATACATGGATAATAGATATTGGGTTCGTGACAGAGATAAACATTTGGCTTTGAGGATTGACTTAGTCGAGAACATATGAGATCGTTTTGGATGAAATGATGAATGAGAATTTAATTTATTTAATCGTGTTTTAATTAATTGTAGCATAAATTATTGTAATACATTATTAATATTTAATAATATTTGTTTTGTTATAAAATAATAGAACAAAGAACAAAGAAGATGATGATTTGAGGGAGAATAATTGTTTGTATTTTTTCCATCCACAAAGTATTACAATGGTCTCCTATTTATAGGCTATAGGAGGTAAATGAAAGGGTGTATGTTACAAGAGTTTACAAATGAGAATGTGATAGGTTGATGGAGTTATGGGAGGAGAAGGTGAATCATCCAATGACCTTTGGATTTCATAACACTCCCTTTGGAGGATCACCTTTACACGCTAGGGATGCTGCCTCGTTAAAAACCTTACCAAGAAAAACCCGATGGGATAAAAACTTGGTGAAGGAAAAAAGAGTGCAACGCCTATGATGCTCCCCCTTACTTCAACATACATTCTTCAAACAATGAACACCAATTTTGAATACAAACTTCTTAAAGACTTTGGTGGGCAATAACTATGTAAACAAGTCTGCCATATATTCTCGCTTGATTGGATCTGATCAATTGTCACTTGATTGGTCTGCCTCATCAAAAACTTTGCCAAGTAAAACCCTGTGGGACAAAACTTGGTGAAGAAAAAAAGAGTGCATCGTATAATTCTACCCCTCAATTCAACATACATTTATAACACTCCCTTAGATAATATGCGTTATGTTTATGTCTCGTTAAAAACCTTGCTACAAAACCCTGTGGGGAAAAATAGCTAAGGAAAATAGTGCATAATATACGCTAACAAAATTGCACAAGTTGCCTCATTAAAAACTTTTAACCAATAAAACATTTTAGGACAAAAATTGGAAAAAGGGAAAAAGAGTGCAACTACAAGCCTTCTGGGCTTTATCCTTCAAGGATATCCGCCCTTCAGGGACGATAAATACAAAATTGCTTCCCCTTATTCATAGTTTATCAAACTTACGAATATATTTTACGATGTCCTTAAACACAAAATTGCATGGGGAACAAATACATTATAGTTTAACGGATTTAATAGATATTTATAATTTCACTTAGATAATAAGATTGTGAAATATGTTTGCGTAATTTTTCTCAAATAATATGTTGGGAGTAACACCAATTGTGGTAACTTTTGCAAAATATGAATATGTTACCTCAAAAGATATTACTTATGGATAATTTAAAGATGTCTCATAATTATATTGATGTCATAGCGATACGAGAATGTAAGAATCAACAACTGATTCATCAACTTGCATAAAATTGTAATGACTCCACGTAATGACACTAAATTTTTGTGATAGTAATTGATGTAGATCAGACATATAAGAAACATTGCTAACGTAAATCTTTATCGCATGACTAGAAATTGATAGATCCTTGAACGTCATCTAAATGTTTTCAGATGAACATAATGCTTAGATAAAACACTTACTGTGAACCTTATTAGGTTTCAAGTTATAAGAAAATGCTCATGACATTTTGATAAGGAACTTCAGGTCCTATTACAATTGGATCTTTGTTGATATACAATAGATGTCATTTCTTAGTGTCATTCCAGAGAATGTTCAAACTTCAGGTCGAAAAATAATTGAGTTTTCTCTGGTCATTTATTCCAAAAAATTGTCCATTAAATATTTCATGAGTTTTCAAAAACTCTGTTGGAGGTCCTATGACATCAAGCATGTTATAAATATAATAAATAACGGTAACTTTTGTTATTGGATGAAACATATGGACGACTAAGATCAACTTCGCATCATTCTTCATGATGACTTTGATTGAAGAGGTTATATGCACACTCTTACTTGTTTCTTCATATAGTGATCTTTTCAAAAATTGTATAATGTCTCTTTTGATTCTTGTCATCATATAATATATATTTTCATATTAGTCCTTCAGGGAATCTCATATAAGTACCAATATTAAGTGACTTATAAAATTTTAAAGTCACAACATATCTTATATGCATATCATATTGATCATGTAACAGAACGTATTATCAATATTACGAGAGAATGAGTAACATCACGATGGATGTTTGGTCCTGCGAATATCCTTATATTACTCCTCGCTTTATAATGTATCACATGTTTTTCTGATTTCTATTTTTATCCTTTAGGGATATATTTTCAGAAATCAGGACTACAGGTCCAAATAGTATATTTATTCAGCGAGTTTATTATATATTGTTCGCATTCTTTTGTTTATATCAAATACGAATGCTTCTGGTATTCTTATAATATCATAGGTTTTGGATCCAATTTTTCTCTTGATATATAGCATGCTATTAAGAAGGCTAATGAATTGTCGACAATAATTTTAATAAATATTTAATATCTCTCGTATCAACATATATAGTTGATTGTGAGTTTTACGTCAATAATAATCAAATCCCCGTCATTTCCCAAAACATTAGGATTTGACCGTTCTGTATCCCTGTAATTTCTTTAATCTTTTGTTTAGCAGCTGCATTTATTTTTACGGGTTTATATTCTTCCGGAATAACCTCTTCAGGAGGTACAATGAGAGTGACTGCATTTATTGTTTAGCAACTGCATTTATTTTATTTCCAGAAGTAATATATGATATGGTCCATGCTTCTGGCGTTGGTTGAGCTCAAATATATTTTATCATGTGGAGATCTCCACTTTATATTATGTGGTTTATGTCTAGTAATATAAGGTGTAGTCACTCTTTTGTGATCAATACAAATGTATGACAATTACTTGCTAAATATTGCAAGATAATGATTTTATGAACTTCAGGTTCAATCATACTTGTACGTATATTCTCTTATGAACTTCAGGTTCAATATAGTACATTTTCTTGACATTCTTTAAGCTTCTAGCTTCTCCCCCTAATGCCAGAAAATGTATATCATATATATATGATTATTGGATTGGACAATAAAACTTAGCCTTTCAGGAGCTTTAAATCGCAGGAGGGAAACAATTTATTTATTATTGTACAAGTAAAGTAGGGGAAGATTCATAACATGATGTATATATACCATAAAAATTAATGAATAATATTAGCAGGTATATATGCACATTAATGTATCATGTATAAATTTTAAGATCCCATAATGATCAATATTGAGAGATATTTTAAAAACAGAGGGACTCTCAATTTATTGTGCAAATTGGTCGACAAATTTGAACTCATTTTGGTCGTAATAGAAGTCAACAAAATTATCTAAAGCTTCACAAAAACAATACCAATGATGACATCCATAATTAATATAAGAGATGATTTTATTTAGGTACTTCTGGGCATGTTTCGTCTCGTTTATGTCATCTATATTTCATATTCTTATTTACACAAAATTTAGTCAATTGCTTATGCTCTTGTTTTCACGATACTTTGTAGTCACACCAAAAAAATAAACAATAAAGGTATCGTGATTTTCCAACAACTCTCATGACCTTCAATAATCGGTGATGCATAACCCAAAAGAGTATTGAGTCATTAATTTGTAAAGTGATCAATAATTTTTTTTTACTACTAATCTCTATATATCTATGAACTTATGGTCATAGAGTTTGATTTAGAGATCGACGTGCATTTTTACTCAATTAGTTATTTGCACGTCGTTTAGATGGTCATATGAATCCTTCAGGGATTATCATAAAATTTCATAACCCTCTTTAAATGAATGATCTCTAAATCTTTGTATAGTAGCATTTATGGATATTAAGATATTCGTCTTCTGGGCAAATGCATATCATTTTTAATAACAATGATCACTTTGTAACATGGTGATTCAAATTCCACTATATTGTAGCACAATGTACTATATATATATATCTATCAAGATGGATATTATGTGCTCACGAGATGAATGCTCGTATTGGTTGTGAATGATCATGTGATGCATCAAAATTAATAAGTAATAATGACATGCTTGAACCACTTTACAAATACTCTTTTAATCAACATGATGCTAAGAATTCGTATAACTTATACTAAGCAAGTGAATCAATACAAAGTTGCATGAGATATATATATCATTCAATTTTAGAAGCACTACTAAATATGTAACTATTTCTTTTCATGTTTCATTTGATCGAGAATTCATGAAATTTGGATCAATAACTCGATGTTTTGTCCAAGCACAAAAATAGACTTGAGATTAAATCATAAAACTTTTAAAATCATTTTAACAAATAGGATAACAAAAGAAAATCGCAACCTCTATTTTATTTTGATTTGATGTTTCTTTCTCTAGTCATTGATATTTAAAAGGCAATGAGTTAGGTTCAACGTCCATAATCCATGATAAGACGTCATTCTTATCCATGATGTCAAGTATAAAGTTAAAAGTCATAACTTACAAGCATCAAAGCATAATTGGTACATGCATGCAACTTATTATCTTCTTTTTTTATTATCGGTGCATACAAAATTAAACATCTCAAAACGGAATATATTATAATGTACTTTAATCATATGATAAACAAAAGTGCATATTAGCAATTCCAAAATCAACATATATTGATTGTATATATGTAGTCTCATTTATTTTATATATATACAAAATTGTCATGATATATTCTATGCACCATGTGGGTAAATTTATTACCTCATGATGAACAAATACACATTCAAGATGTAAGTAAAATATCCATATATGCCTTTTAGATAGAAATTATGCATATCAACATATTAGCATGTAAATTATTAATATCTAGAAGAATCTCATCGTAACTGAATAAAAATCACAAGTATGGAAATATATTGGACTAATGAAAGTACTAACCAATATAAAACATTTTCTCACGAAAATTTTAATATAATAATCAATACTAAACCATGACATTAGATTTTATTTTGTCTCTTGAACTTAATTTGTTGGGTAAAAACAACAATTATTGACTGATGCATCAATGTATTATAGCACATGCCAGAATAACCAATAAAAAATCACGAGTTAAAAAATGTATTTGTTGTGCAAGATTTAAATTAAGAACTAAATAATGGTTCCCTTCCAAGATAAGCACATTAATATATTGGCCAAAATAACAAAATAAATATCCGAAATATCATATAATCACATCACAAAAGATCTTATAAATTCTGATTTTTGTTGTTGTTGTAAAACACTAAGATATACCATTGTCTGAGATTCACACGTCCAAAAAAAAATTATTTCATTTTTAGAGTATACATATACAACCCTCAATTGATTGAAAATGATATCTTAATTAATCATGCAAGATGGAATCACCTTTCTAACCTTTTTTTATGATCAAAACAAACAAGCCTCTCTATGTGCAACCTTACTTTTAGCTCATTTTTGACCGATAAACGGAAGAACTTATGTATGTCACCTTGAGAATCAAAACATGGATTTGTTACCTTGAGACTTGAGTGACACCAAAGGTTTTAGCCGGTAGTAGAACTTTCGTGTTGATAACGTGTTATAAAATAATAGAACAAAGAAGATAATGATTTGAGGGAGAATAATTTGTTTGTATTTTTTGCATCCACAAAGTAATACAATGGTCTCCTATTTATAGGCTATAGGAGGCAAATGAAAGGGTGTATGTTACAAGAGTTTACAAATGAGAATGTGATAGATTGATTGAGTTATGAGAGGAGAAGGTGAATCATCCAATGACCTTTGGATTTCATAACATGTTTTGAATTTTCTGAATTATTAATTTATTAAGTTATTGTTAATATCGTAATTATTAATTAATTACATTAAGTCATGTAAATGAATTGAGTTATATATTGGTTGTTGAGAGAAAATATAAAAGAACGGATGAAAGGAAAAATAGTGGGATAAGATCATCATTTAGGAGTGAATAATGTAAAGATTGTGAGAGTAAAGATCATATTGATGTGAGGAGAGAACGAAGATTAGAATCTTTAAAATAGAATCACCACTAGTGATGAATTTACAAGACATGTAAATATGTTTTTTTTTTGCTATATTTGTAAAGAATGATATAAAATAATTATTGAAATTGGCAGGACAGTTTGGATGGTACTTTTCTGAAAAGGAACTTATGTTTTTACAAAATATTATATCCAACCTCAAAAAATAAGGTTCTTTACAAAGGCCCCGTTTGGAATGTGCATGTATCACACCCAGACGTTGGGTTTGCTTTCAAACTTTTTTTATACCAGACATGCGTTTGACTAAAACTGAAAATTACACTTAGACGTAAGAAATTAGACTAGGTTACCTTCTCACTATCCATACAAAATTGTATTCTCAAATGTCATTTTCTTTCGACCTCTAGTCGTCGTATATGTTTATTGTTAGGGATGTGCGTGGGGCGGGTTCTACTCATGAGCCCGCTCCGCTCGGGTAGTGGTCAAATTTTCATTACCTGCCCACCCACATACCCGCCACTCGTCAACCCTCTTATCTAAACGTGACAGTTAGCGGTAGTGTCCCAACCCGCCCCGCCAATCCATCTACCCGCGAAACGTTTTTAATACTATTAATATATCATAAAATATATATAGTCAAATCCCAAATTCTCCGTTCTTAACCCTTTTTTTAATGAAAATTTATTTTTCACTAATTTTTTTAAACCAAAATGTGTTTTGGTTTTAAGTACAATATATACTAACATAGAGAGAACTCAATTTTTTCCCTTGTAGAAGCCAACAAGTTAATTTTAAGCTTTATGTTTTTTTGTTGGATCTGAATTCTAGCAAAAATTGATTTATGAAAAATAAAAAAATTCAACTTGTCTTACCCGTCAACATCCCCGTACCTATCTAACCTGCTCTTAAGTGGGAAGGGTAGCGGTAAAAAAAATCAGCCTGCCCCACCCTACCCAAGGTTTGGTGGAGCGGGTAGCAATGGAGCAGAAACCCGCCCCACCCGTTTACAACCCTATTTATTGTGGGCAACTCTGATGTCCGGGTGGGAATGCAAAATATCCCATCACCCGAAACCGAAAGGGTGTACCAAACACAGCCGCAGAAAAGTGAGAAGGAAAAAGTAGAATCCAATCCACATTTCCTTAGAAAGCGAAGGTTTGAGGCTGAAAGGGATTCGGAAATGTTCAGTCCTCAATTTGTTTTCCAAAACCAGATCATAAACCAATAAAATATGTCGACGTGACACACTTTTATGAGATATTTCAAGGGAAGTACTATTCGTCGCCGGAAAACTACTTAAATCGCCCCAAAAATGACCTTTTTGCCCTTAACAAATCAATTAATACCGATTTCGTCCCGTGTCTTTAAATAAGGTGTTTGACTCAGTTTTACTCATATTCCTAGTACCAACACCACGAAAATGTCTGGCGAAGCACCTGAATCCGGCGAGGTAACTGTGGCGGAATTTTTTTCACGACTCGGGCGTCTGCCTAACACGCCTCCACATAGGTGGAGGTGGTTTAGACAGACGCCTCCACCTTTGTGCAGGCGTCTCCTATGGACGCCTCCACAAAGGTGGAGGCGTCTGTCTAAACCGCCTCCACCAATGTGGAGGCGTGTTAGGCAGACGCCTCCACCTTGGTGGAGGCGGTTTAGCCAGATGCCCGTTTTTTTTAATTTTCTGTTAAATTCAAATTTTTCAGGTTCCGTTGCAAGATTTTGGTAGTGATGGAGTAGATTACAGTGAGTTTTTTGACAGTAAAGAAATATTTACAACAATCGAGGAAGGTTGTAAATGGGCGAAACAAGTTGCAATAGGAGCCGGATTTTTTTTGGTTATATCATCATACAAACCGAAAGCAGATAACCAGATGGATTGTTACCTCAGATGTGATCGCAGACGTGAGATGAGTTCTCGTGATACGAGTATTGCACTGCGAAAGAATACGAAAAGAAAAGGTTGCGGTTGTCGGTTTTTGGTAAAAGTGGTGGAGCGACGAGATCGTGATGGATGGGTTATTGTTTCTAGTAGCATGTTTTGGCAGCACAACCACCCATTGGCAGTTTATTCAGAGGGTCATCGACAGGTCAGCGGACTTAGTGCTGGGCAAAGCAAATTGTTCGGGATATGACAGAGGCACAAGCAAGGCCTCGTAACATTTTGTTGGCGGTAAAGAAGAAATTTCCGGACGATAATCCTAATCAAAGGCACATTTACAACTTCAGAGAGTACATGAGGAGGACGAAATCTGAAGACAGGAATCCCGCGCAGCAGTTTCTCAGAGAGGCAGTGCAGCATAAGTATTTGCATTGGATTGTGGCAGATGAAGAAACTAATGTCTTGACTCACACATTTTTGGCACATCCGACTTCAGTTCAGTTGTTGCGTACATACCCATTCGTGATCTGTATGGATTCGACGTATAAGACGAACAAGTACAAGATGCCTTTGTTTGAGATAGTTGGGGTTACTCCAACAAATATGAATTTCCTCGTCGGATATGCGATTTTGCAGGATGAGACCGAGTCTAGTTACCGGTGGGTGTTGGAGAGGTTGCGAGATCTGTTATTGGATATTGTTAGCCCGACAGCAATAATTACGGACCGGGAGATGGGTCTGATGCGACCAGTGGCAGAGGTTTTTCCTGAGTCAGCTCATTTACTATGCACCTGGCATATCAACAAAGACGTGTACAACTACGCATACCACGTATTCGGCAAGGAGAAGCAGCTTGCAGAGAGTTTTAGCGCGTGGAAGGTGGAGGAGAGTCATGCTTTCTGATTCACAGACGGATTATGATAGAGCAGTCCGTAATCTGAAGGATTCTTACAGTTCCTGGCCAGTGCTGACGAAGTATGTGGAAGACACGTGGTTGGTGCATAAGGAAAAATTCGTGTTGAATTGGACGAATCAAGTTTTTCATTTCGGCAACACTACGAACTGCAGGGTGGAAAGTGCACATTCGGCTCTGAAAGAGTGGATCACTACATCGACTGCTGCTCTCGACACTCTTTTCGACCGCGTGAACTCGTCTATTGAAATGCAGCTGACGAATATTCGGAACTTTCTTGAAGATTCGAGACGTCGAAATTTGGCACATTACATAGGTCCTCTGTTTCAGCATATAAATGGCCGAGTTTCGCATCACTGCTTGTCGTTAATGACTCAGGAGTTGAAGAGAATGCAGGACTTAAGTGATGAAATTGAATATCGTTGTGGGTGTGCTTTCCTGACAACACATGTGATTCCTTGTGCCTGTACCATGTACGAGTGTTTCGCGTCAGGTGATGGAATTTATTTAGAGCAGATTCATCCATTCTAGAAAATACTTGTTATCGGAGAAGGAGTCCAGATGTCAGAGTTTGTTGATCAGTCAGCACAAGACACCGAGCATTTTCGGAAGCTAGTGGATGAGATCTCGCAGAGCGATCCTGCAGTAATTTGTAGTGCCTCTCGTATTTTATACGAACAGTTACACCCCGATCAGTCGAACTATGGAGAACCCGAAGAAAATACTAAGGTACGAGGTCGACCTAGGGGAAAGTCGACACGTCGGGACCCGAGTGCCTTCGAGTATGCTGAGCGAGGTCGTGGTCGGTCTGGCAGTAGTGGGAGCAGGGGTAGTGGTCGGTCTGGCAGTAGTGGGAGCAGGGGTCGTCGGTCTAATTCGTCTCGATCGTCCTTGAATACGGGCACATGATCTTCTGGTATGTCGATATCTTTGTTGTTATGTTATTTAATATATATTAGTAATCTAAATGGGGTTGAATATATTATCTCCTAATTTTGTTGTTTTAATGAATTGTTATTTACCTATCTTACAGTGTCCGGACGGGTTGACGTGGACAACTTCCCATATAATGATAGACTGCCAGGAATCATTTTGCCATTTCTGCAAAGGTGGAATGACGTACGTGCTGATGGCAACTGTGGATTTCGATGTGTTGCCGATGTCTTTCATGGTGGTCAGGAGAACTGGTCGTACGCCCGTCGTGCGATTTCTAATGAGATAGGTGCACATCCTATTTATGAGACAGTCTATTTCGGCCATGTGAGAGAGGCTCGTCAACGAATTGATTGGGGCGGGGGAGGTTGTGGCGAGGATCATTATATGGAGGTTTGGTCCGACTTGTTTCCTATTGCAAATTTTTACAAATGTGCGGTCATGTATTTCGCAGTGGGAACGGATGGTTCGTTGTTCCCGTGTCTTATTGTTCTACCCTGGGAGTGTCCCTTTACCATGACGAGGCCTGTCAGAGAGTTGGTCATTGCTCATTTAGGGAGTTACGCTCATTTTATTCGTTTGGAATTACTTGATGATTTCCCCGTACGTCCTATAGCGACCTTATGGTATCAAATGCGAGATGAGAGTGATGTTGGATGGGAGGATCAGTACCAAAGTATGATGGAGTATTGGAACCGGTTACGTTGATTGTAATTTGTAATGTTTTGTAATGTATAATATATCATGTATTTCTACTTATATCATGTTGTTTTTTACCGTATTTTAAATTTAAATATTATTTCATATCTAAAGAAATAAGTTGAAAATCTTTTCGTGAAAAATAAATATTAAAAAATACGATAGTCAAAGAAATATGTAGAAGATATGTTCGTCAGAAATAAATAATAAGAGTACACAAATAAACATAAGCAAATACCAACAAATGTACTAACAGTGCAACAAAACGAAAGTAAAAGCAAGACAACTACAACTCAGCATCTGAATCATGGTCCGAAATGCCCAACTGGCTGTTCCAATCCTCGATCAGGTGATCCCAATCTGTACATGCAAGTCTCGTCGCCTCAGTCGGCATGATGTCTCTCTCTCGCAAGAACGGCTGCGTACACCGTATCGCCCTACTCATCCACTGTATGTAAAAAAAATTAGCGTACAATAACAAAATATACTTTAAAATTAAAAAATAAATTTGATAAACTTACCGCATCGGCACATGTCCTATCTAGTGGTCTCTCCGGTCTCGGAATGATACCGCGTACGAGTAGTGGATGTGAGCACCTACCGAACCACTGCAAATAATCTGGAGCACAAGTGGAGGGGTCGCGGCTACGACTCAGATCGGCGAGGTGTAGTCGTCCTAGTCTCGGAAATGTCCTCCAAACCGATTCCGCAGACGAAACGCTGTGCCTGACGTCGTACATCGTCGCGGTCGCAGACCGTACTGCATGCTCGGGCGTCGGGATGTCAACCGGGATCACCTAAATGTAACCTAACTGACGTAACACACGATCAGGTATATAAGGCTCTGTGATATCCCTATAACGAATAATGCCGGCAAATGTAGTCCTCGGCACAGCTACAGCAGGCTCGGGACCATACGGTAACCACTCCACCTAAACGTTTATACGTTAATAATAATAAAATTAAATTTAAATAAACGTGAATGATATATACATTATATACCTGCGATGCAATCATCTGATCTAGCCGTCTACGAATAGAAAGAAGTCGACTCTCGCTCTTATCCTCCGCCCGGACAGCCCACATAGGCGAACGAGGATGACCACACTCAACAATCTTCCGCTCACGATGTGGGCGGAAAGCAGGAAAATACTCATATATCCAATACTGCAACAGTGTAAGACAACCCGTAATCTGACCACAATCAGCACGACTAGATATGCCCAGCTGGCGATACAGATATGCCAACGTCGCCGACCCCCATGAGTAATCAGCAATGGTATCTGGGTCCCTCGCCTCCAATAAGTCGTGTGGTCTCAGTCTGGAACCGCTCATGTCGACAAACAATACGCAGCCTAGCAGTAAGAAGAAATAAGCAGTCATCTGCGTATCCTCAGTCCGTGGTGGTCGCCCCCGTCTGCAACACTCGTCCACAGCGTCGATACTAACACTACCGCCACTCCAAAATGAGCTATCCCGCCCAAGACCCTCTAGGCTGATACCCAGCAACTCAGATACATATAACCATGGGACCCTCAACAAGAATGTGAAGAATCTGAAAGACGTCATGCAACATGATCGTCATCTCTCCGAACGGCAAGTGGAAAGTGTTGGTGTCAGGCTGCCACCGCTCCACGAATGCCGAAATCAACGGCATGTCGATGCAGGAAAACATGCTTTACGGCAAGTGACCCAATCCACTGTCAACCACGGTCGCCGTCATATCCTCAGTCATCACTGAGTGCCATGCCTGCAATGTCGTACAGGCTCTGTGCCGATTATGGCACTTCAAAACCTTCCGTTACTCGCCATCCCAGATGCGTCTGGCGACGTGGCCTCCGAAACTCGGAATGACACTGCCATCTACAGGACCACTGGGAATAATATCCGTGACGATCCAAGACTCGTCATCACCCCTCTTCTTCTTCTGAGCTCGGGCGTCGGCAGTGCACGAACTCGAATCACCTGTCACAAACCGGCCACCTCGATCCTTCCTAACGACCCACTCAGATGAAGGACCACCGTGTCGCCCCCGTCCTCGCCCGGCCAGATGTACCGCCTCCTCCTGTGGCCCCAAGTCGTTTCGGCCCCCATCGTCACTGTCGTCGTGACTCATCAGCTCATCTGAATCATCCTCGTCGTCGAAAGACTCTCCAGGTGTCTGGCGACGACGTAACAGATCTCTCTCTCTCCTAACTGAAGCAGAAATACCACGTCTACGTGGATGACGAGGACCTGACTCGTCTGCTATACTACGTACCGCGCGTAAGGGAATTGATTTCCCTTTTCCTCCACGGTAACCCGATGACTATTAATTCAATTTTAAAAATACAAATTTATTAATGAATTTACTAAAATAATTAAACTAATTATTAACTGAATAATCTATTAATTTAGCAATTATCACAATTAATCAATAATCCTTTACTAAAATCGTACACAACTAATTACTAACATAATAATCAATTTATTTAGCGATTTATTTATTAATTATCACAATTTATAATCAATAAACGATTTACTAAACTAATTTAACTCATTATTAACATAATATTCAATTTATTTAAATTTTATCACAATTTATAATCAAATTTAAAAAAAAACGGGCGTCTGCGGGAGACGCCTACCGTACGTGTGAGACGTCTCCCGCAGACGTCTGGTCATTGGGTCGGGCGGTCATTTTGAAGGAAGAGTTCGAGTTTCCTCCTTTCTTTTTGGGATGTGGAAGCAGTGGTGGAGTGGACTCCTCCTCCACCCCCTCATGATCTCATCCCACATCTCCTCGCCTCTTTTGGAAATCCATGTTCTCCATCACATAAGAGCCTGAAACAAGCACATGGGCATTGGGTTCACCTCAGATTGCAGATGGGTCTTACCAATCCACTCCCATCTCTCCACCAATCCGTCCATCAGGCTCAACCAATCATACCCATGTAACTCTTACCAATCAAAATTAGTTTTTTTTTCTTTTTCTTTCATTGACTCTTTTTTAAAGATGTTTTTAGGCTATCTGGGATGAATTCGAATTGTTTGTTGGATGCTTCTCTTTGGTGCTTGGTTTTGTGATGATTGTTGATGTGTTATGTACATTGTGGTTTTTAAGACTGATATGATTTACCTTTTCGGATAACTGGACAGTAAATATAGTTATTTTTTATTTTGTTAATTAAGCTGTGATTTTGGTAATCTTGCACGTTCTTTTCCTAGTGATTTTGGTAATTCTTCGTTGAAGATGGTCTTTATTTTAAGTGGTTTATACGTGAACGTTAATCACAATATGATGGTACACGGTTGAGATATAAAGGAGGTTGTTGTTCTTGCAGTCCATCTATTGAATTATATTTCAAAGTTTAAATTGTTTATATTGCAAAATTTCCAAAAAGAATTAAATAACATGTCCCACGTTTTACTGAAATAGTGAAATTGATATATTAATCGGTTCTCCAGTCTTCATGCAGACTAACATGTGATTTGTTTAAGCTCAGATTCATGATCGGTGTTTCACAAGAGAGCTATAACAACATTAATCTTTGCAACCCTTTTCATAGCCTCACAACTATTGACCAATTATATACATCTTCAACTAGCATCGACCGAAAGACATGGTTTTCTTTTGGTTTTCCTTCTGACAACTTCTCTTGTCTATTTTGCTGAGCATTTTCCTGAATTCTACTTTGGCAATCTCTCATGTCCTAGCTTTCATTTCATTTTTATTGTCCCGTGTTCCTAAATTTGTCAAAGTTAGTGATTCCGGGATATAAACGGATATAGGCTTTTAGTACCTCTTTAAAGTGATATAGAATGTATCTAGACTCCTAATTTTAACACTAATAACTATTGAAGCATGCTGGCTTTGTGCCGCCATTGGACCTGTTAACTCAGTATCAGTTTTGTGTCATTTCATACAATTTTGTTAGTACCTTATAATGTGTGTTCAAATATTACAGATAAAGATCGAGGTGCTTCTTTTGAGCCGGTGAAGGTCTCTTCTCTGTATACCATTCCTGAGGGAAGTAGAACAGTACCTGCACATACATTGGAGTGGCCATGTGGAACAGTAGGCAATCTCAACAATGATTCAGCTAAAAGAGAAGGGGTAAGCAAAAGAATGTTACCTGTAATAGCGATACAGCTACTTCGAATTCTCCAATATTTATATCAGCCAATATTTAAAGTTTTTGTTGTCATATATTGTGTAAAATCAACTTCCTAAGTCGCATATTTTCAATTGTATATACTATTTGGACCCACCAAAATGTTAATTTTTTTCTGAATTTAAATGCCCGATCGATCTTAGGTTCAGGTAAATACAAGTGAGAGTCTTCCCAGCACAGCCCCAATACTATTTAATACAGTTGAGGATTCAGCTATAAAAGACATAACTACACATTCTTCTGGTGACTCGGTACAGTATACCTTTTTATTGGAGGACCTCAGAAAAATAGAAGGCATCCTTGTTCATACAGACTTGGTAAAACTAGAGCGAGAAATTCTCACACAAATACGAAAGCTAGGAGCTTTGAAATTGTTCCAGACATGCCTATCCCGATCATTTGTTGAATCTGATGGTCCAATCAAAGACAACATTCCTCATATCAAGCAAGATAGTGTATGTCCTCGAAGATTGCAAAAGGACGTTAAAAAAGATAGAGTTACAATTCGATCTCCTAGAAGGGAAGCAAGGAAGTTGAAAAGGAAAAGAGCTCTAGAGAAGCTCCCTGCATCGTCATCTTTATGTTGTTCGACAAGAACAGATGACAAGTTCCCTACATCAGATGCCAATCGGTTGAGTAGAGCAACTGGCTCATCGAGCTCGAGCAGAAGAGCTCAGATTGCTCGAAATGAGTCAAAAATGGCCATGGGGTTTAAGGTAATTCTCTTTGATGATTGCATTAGAATCATCCTTTCTACCAACTCCAGTACCAAATTATATGAATGTTTTGACCAACAAATAGGAGGCAGCTAATCTAGAAAAGGTACAAATGAAGTTGGAAGAAGAGACTGGTTATGAACCAAGTTCCAATAGGTGGGCAGAGGCAGCTGCAATTGATGAAAAAACTCTACTGCAGCGGTTGAGTTTCGGTTGGCATTGCAGAGATAGCCTACTAAAAAGCACGCATTCGTTAGTAGTGTACCACACAAAAAAGTACATGGGGTTGGGTTTGGGATTTGAGGATCTGATTCAGGTATGTTTGTTTATGAAGGTTTTAATTATTATTTTTCTCTTGTATTATATTGTATACTCAAATTGTTTCTGTAACTTTAGGCTGGAAATATTGGAGTTCTGTTGGGAGCAGAAAGATTTGATATTTCTAGGGGCTATAAATTTTCCACTTACGCGGGATATTGGATTAGGAAAACAATCTCTGCTTCAGTAGCTAGGCATTCCAAAGGAATTCGCATCCCTGTACGTTCTGTCGTGTTGCCTTCTACCTGAAGTGATTTGAAGTTTTTTGTTGATCAAATGTTGGAATATAATGCCTGTTCTTTTTTTTGTAGGTAACAACTAAAAAGGTTGTTAAACAGATACAAATGGCTAGAAGATCACTTTCCAGTGGTACACGAATCCACCCAGGAGAAGATGAAATAGCGGAGTTCACTGGTCTTCCGTTGAACAAGATACGATTGGCTAACAAGTGTTCCAGAACTCCAGTATCCATTGATCAGATTTTGTGGGGTGGCATGAATGTCAAATACTCAGTATGCACTGACCATTTAAGTAGACAGTAATAATTTTTCATTATGAAGACCAGGAATTGTGACTTACATGTCCTGAGTCTATTTTGCCTTCCAAAAAAATTTTATCCATGGGAATAGAATTTAATTTACTGATTTGTTAACTCCCATATATAAGTCATTACTAGGATTCTTTCAGGGATTATTGTTTAGTGATAGGATTTAGGATATTCACCCTTGTTGCGAAATTCATGTCTTAGAAATCTTTTTCATTCAAAAGAAAAATCAATGTTGTTGTTCTTGCCTATGGATGAAAACACCCCATAAATACCTGTTCTTGTTTGTGATCAACAACTTCCATCCTAAGTGTTCTTTATGTATAAGATATCTTTCATCCTGATCTTATTAAGCCTTGCCTATGCAATTTATATCCTACATCTTGTTCTCCATACAAGTTATTCTTTTTCCGTCTGTCGACAGGAAGTCACACCCGATACATCCATAGATTGCCCGGAATTAACTGTCATGAAGCAGCACATGAGAAATAACGTCCACAAGCTACTAGAAGACTTAAATCCCAGAGAGAAGCAAGTGCTTCTACTAAGATACGGTTTCGGAGACAGCAGATGCAAGTCATTAGCTGAGATTGGTAACCATTTCAATGTCTCCAAGGAAAGGATAAGAAAGATAGAGAAGGCATCACTTGCAAGAGCAAGAGAGAACAACCTAACGAAGGAGTTAAGACACTTCCAGGATATAGTTTCAGCGTAGCTGCCATGTAATTAATTCACTGTAGAACATAAAAATCGACCTCGTTTATACTTGAGCTGTTCAGAAGGGTTATTGGAGTGGATTGAAGTTGAAGAATTTGTATACATGGAAATCATTAGTTGTTGGGATTTCGTTGAGGTTGTGTTTGGTCGTTGTATATCTTCATTTAAAATTAAACATGGGAAAGAGGTGATATCGTTGTAAATTGAAATCGTCAAGGGAAATGCTAGTTGGACTTTTGTTTGGAAACATTTTTGGACTCATGGCATAGAATAGTGCCTTCACCGAAAAGAGAGACGGTCCTAGCTAGACGTTCTGGCCGTTTTTTTAGACTTACCACGTCGGATTCAGACGATTCGTCAGACATTTTCTTGATGTTAGTACTGATAGAGTGAGAGTAACTGCGAGAGGAATTTTTTTTCAAGAGACGGGACAGAATGATAATTAAATGGAAAGTGAATGTCAAAATGGTAATTGACGCGGACAATTTAAGTAATTGGTTTAGTAACCTCCTGAAAAAATACGAAGTTTAATATTTGACATATCTTCTGTCCGTGCAGAGAAAATAAAAAAGTTATAAAAAAATCTTGAATTTATACGGTGTGTTATTTCAAATTATTTCAGGTTCCGTTGCAAGATTTCTGTGGTAGGGTGGATTACAATGAGTTTTTTTGTAAGTCATGAAGTATTTTCAGCATTCGATGACGCTATAAAATGGGCGAAACAAATTGTCATTGGAGCCGGCTTTTTTGGTGGTATCCTCCTATAAACCACAATGAGATGGTCGGATAAATTGTTATCTGAGATGCAATCTCATAAAGGAAATGAAAACCTGAAATATGGATACCACATTACGGAAGAACGCGAAAAGGATGGGTTGTGGATGTCGTTTTTTGATAAAGGTGATCGAGCGACTAGAGCGTGATGGATGGTTCGTAGTTACTGATAGTGTTAGGATTTATGACCCTCTAATCGCTAGATAAATGCGGAATTAAAAATATTAATCGAAGGATTAAGATATAAGACGTGCAAACCACAAAATGGACGACACCGGAGTTTAGAGGGTTTCGGCACCCACACCCGGGTCCTAGTCCTCCTCACAAGCTCCCCTCGATCCCCCGAGCATCGCTTATGGTTCCACTAACCGATCTCCGTTCCGGGCCGAGATCAACGTCATTTACAACTCCGAGCCTCGCGAACCATCCTCGCCTCGCTTGTATCTCCTCTCACAATCCGAGAGGGAGCTTCCTCGAAGCTTTACAACTTGGTGATTCTTTTAATATGAAGATGGAATCACAATCTAACACTATACTTGAGCACACTTTGGTCGACCGTTATCCAAATGGTAGTCCGAATAATTGGTCTGAATTAAGAACACGATTGACCGATTATGTATCGGATCACTGTTCAACAACCTCCAGTAGCTTTTATCAATTTATCCCTAATTAAGTTCGGTTAACCAAATTCCATTCGGTTCATGATTGATCGTTTTATATTTAACCGCAAGTGCACGGCCGCATTGAAGCGGTGGCAAATACGGGTCGTCCACTGGGAGGTGTGTCGACACTTGGTTTGTGCGAAGGCAAGAGGTAAAGAAAGGGAAGAAAGGTTGGTTACACTAAACTACACTAAGATGCAAATGGAAATGGAAAAGAAGCAAGAAACTAAGCCCCAAAGGGGGTAGAGAAATAATGTGAACATAAAGAAGTGTGTGTGTGTTCATTAAGCTCCTCACAACATGTAGTGCATGAAATCATAAAACTACATCCAATTTTGCCTCTACATGAATTAAGATAAGACTACATCATTAAAACATACAAGACAATAATTGGAATGAAGCTACATGAACTCAAGTATAAAGACTATACCCTACTATGCCTCCACATGAATTAAGATAAGACTACATCATTAAAACATACAAGACATTAGCTAAGGTAAAGGCAACAAGAGCTCATACACTACAACTTGTGTTTCCAATATTAACTTCATCCATATCCTAACCTTATCATTCCCCATAAAATAGGTCCACTAATCAAAGCATAAGCTAAGCTTCATTCAAGAGCATTAGCATATCAAAGATAAGAGTGGAGACCCATTAGATGGTTATGGAAATCATATAAAGCTCAAGAGATAAAAATAACACACACTTAATACACTACATAATTATATCACATATTTCTCCACCCCCCAAATGGGGATGGAACTACACACTACTCATTACACTAACTATACTAGCAAAAGAAAGCATAGTACTGAAATGAAAGTTAACTAAGAAGGCAAGAAGCATTAAAGAAACATAAAAGGAAAGGAAAGACTAAACAAACATGCACAAATTAAAAGACAAGATTAAAAGAAACTAGAAGAATTATTTTATTAACAAATGACTCACATTGAAGGTAGCATTCTTCTCCACCTTGAGTTTTTGCTTCAAAGCTCACTCCTTAGTAGAGAGAATGCCACCAAGCAATGGGTAATTACAATGGAAGGTGAAGAGTTCTATTTATAAGCATGGAAAAACTAATCGGGGACAATCCCCCGATGTGGGACTAAACCAATACCAAAAATAGCCTAAACGAACATTAATACAAGTCCAGGAGATATTTCGACGGATCATGAGCAATATGGACCGCCAATTAGCGGTCCAAAATCTTCGGATCGTGTTGGAATTTGTTGTGGGCTTTTCTTTCTGGTATTGTTGGTCTTTGATGCGGTTACTTGACTTGTTGGAGCTCCGACCCGACTCGAATTGGTAAAATACTCCCCATGATGGTGTGGAGTATTCTGTTTTGCTCTTAGGTCCTTCGGTCTTACGATCAGGTCCTTCTCCCTTGCATCTTAGTCCCCAGGTCTCACAATTAAGTCCTTTTTCCTGTTTTTGGATCCTTTCATGGCTCTTCTCTTCAAACCTCTTTATTCCTGAAAACGAAACATAAAACTCGTCACGTAGCATTGCTTAGGTGTAAGATAATGGATATAAGATACAAATATGAGCATGAAATGATGTCAATCAAATACCCCCACACCTAAGTTTTTGCTAGTCCCGAGCAAAACAAAGAAAGAGAAAAGCAAACGAGAAACAAGAAATCCTAACTCACTTTCGTAGAAATCACGGTTGCACTTAGCACGTGCAACAAGCCGTTAAACCTCTTTGTTGCCAAGGAGGAGGAGTGTTGTCTCCTGAGAGTTTTCAGCGGATATACCCACAAAATCCGAACAAGATGCATTATTCAATCTAGACCTCGACTCGTTGGAAATATTTTGTCGATCAATGGACGCGGTAATCCTACGGGCCGACTCTATATAGGTAATCAGTCCACACCTAGCCTAATAAACCATTCGTGTAAGTTAAATAAGGAATTAAGTAAAAGACATGGACAACCTCAAGATCCTCAAGTGATACAAAGTGTAAGGTCCATTAAGGTTTTTATTTGCATTACCATTTTTTTTCTTTTTGTTTCTTTTCACACATTTTTTTTTCTTTTTATTAGTTGGAGCTTCATTCTCCCAGGGTCAGGTTTCGTGCATCATTGCCCATGAGGACTTACACTATCACGTACACCTTTCCCCAAATCTCCACATAGGGCAATCCCTACCACCCGTGTAACGGGAGTTTGGTCGGTGCATCCCAAGTCAGATGACTCGAAAGCACCAGGCACAAAGTCCCTTCAGACCTACTTTCCCGAGTGATAGGAGCCGTGCGAGAAGAGAGAACATCTACTCACTTATTTCTTATCTACACATGAACCAAAACCCCTACACTTAATGTCTCACAACAAGATTAAGAGGGTCCTTGACTACAACAAACTTCCTAAATTAACAAACACGAATTATTGACTCACTAGGTTCAGGGTGGACTTCTTTGAATGTTTGAGCACTGGAACCCTATGATTACTCACCCCCAAAGGAAAACTGGGGTGCATCCTAACGACTCGATAAATCCTAAAGCCACGTACTAGATATCCTAATGCATCAACTTCAAGACAATTTTGGGAGCTTTCTTTTTACTTTGCCTCTCAACGGTTTTGCACATGCTAAACACACGCAAAACCCACAAAACATTTTCTTTCGAAAACACATGAAGATTTTGAAAGAAATGTGAAAATTTTGAAGCACTAGGCAAGCAAAAGAAGACAAGTCACCCAAGGATCATGGCAAGCAGATATATCGATATTAAATGCAGCACACTAACATGACCCTAACAATGCAAACAAAAGAAAACGAAATCAAAAGAAAAGACTCGACTATGTACACACGTAAAACACCCCCACACCTACTTCATGCATTGTCCTCAATGAATGTGAGCAAGATACTACATGGATTTATGCATAAAAAGGAGAGATCTCACCAACATGAAGTATAAAGGGAAGTGTATGGCTATGTTGATGGACACAACCCAAATTCCCTCAAAACCTGTGAGATGCTAAAGAAAGGGTACAAATACGTGAAAGAAATGGAGCCCAAATACACAAGGGTTGGGGCTCACAACAATCGATGCTCACTGAAGGAGTCTTTTATTGAACTCTTTTTTTTCTTTTCTTTTATTTTCTTTTTTTTATATAACTATGTACAAACATAAGTTCCCATCTTCATTTGTCAAAAGACATCAAATGGGAACCTCAAGAGTGGGTCAATGCACTTGGAAAGGGAACATGACACCACGCGGGGCCAGAATACTCATGCGTGGGCCCCCTTCACAAAGAGCACCAGATGAAATGAGAGGTTCGTGAATTGGACGCAAAGGCGTCTCATTCAAAGGATCAAACTGAAAGAGCTTGAACCTCTCAAGAGTTTGGGAAATGAGGGGCAACGGAAGAAGAGTTTCTCCTGTTGCGCTGCTGAAGTTATGATCGTCACTCCAAACTCTCCAACCAACAGGCTGGTGGGTTGGAACGAGGTCAAGCACCTCGTTATGCATGTCCAACTCAGCAGGAGAACAGGAAGTGGGTCTCATACCCAAAGTATCCTCCAAGGAACTCCTAATACCCTCATGAGCAATGTAGTTGTTTGATGTTCTATCATTTCCAAGATGATCAGGAACAGTAGTGAGAGGCAAACTCTCATCAGGTTGTTTGAAATTGAGGGTACTAGGGAGCTCTTGCTCCACCAGAAGTTAGTCCTTAAGAGGCACAACATGAAGATCATGTGGCTCAAGGGCCACGAGACAAAAAGATAAGGCACAATCTTGTGCCGACTCATAATGAAGCTGGTCCAAGTTATTCTTAATTTGAATCGAATCCTCCACTAAGTGATCGTGAATTGAAACCCCAAGTCCCTCAGACTGACTAGGAGTTTGACTTTGAAAGGTTGTGCTTTGAATTTGTGGATGTGGTGGTGGTTCGATATCAAAAGAAGAATCCTCATGTTGATATGAAATGTCACTCTCCTCATGTTCACGTAATTGCTGCGACATTTGACTCACTTGCAGTGCCATATTTTGTATGGACTGTTGAGTGGTTTCCATGAACGTAAGGAAAGTTTGTTTCAAGGAATCAGGTATGCGGTCAACGATGAGGTCCAAGTCAGAGCTTGGGAAATTTTGAGGTTGGGTGTTGATTGGCTGAGAATGTGTCCAATGATTTGGAGTGGGGTGTTGGTAGAATTCTGGGTATTCGGGAGGATGATACTGTGGTGGAAATGAAGTATAAGAATTTGGATATGAATTGTCTCCCCATGAATCCATCACTCTCGGATTGTACGCGGATGCGTAATGGTCATAATGAGCATTTTGGGAAAATGTATGCTCATACTCAGGCTCTGGGGGAACATAAGGACATTCCCCGAAATCATGACCACTCAACCCACAATAGTGACACGGTACGGCTACTGGAGCCACCGGTGCACCCATGTCATCTACCACATGCATGAAAGAGGCCAAAGGTTCTTGTAATGTCTCAGTTTGATGACCAACATATGATCCGACGTAACTAGATGGTGGTCTAGCAGTCGGTGCCTCTCTCATGTTACCCCAATATGAAGATTGCTCAGTCACACAATGAGGATTATCCCAACCATACGGGGTGTTAGTCTGAGCCACCCCAGGTTGCATGGGTCCGGAGTACCAGGGAGAATCATCCTGGTCCCAACAATGATATGGATGGTCACCCATGTAACCATCCATCTCAACAAACAACTCTCGAGTCGACCACTCTCACCACCACGAGACTAAGCTCGCAAAAAGTGCTCGACTCGACCCTAAAACGCTACCAGAGAGTGTAAAGGGGAGGAGACTAAAACGTAGAAGTAGGGGAGAAGAAGATGACTCAGAGGAGAAGGGAAGAATCCCTAAAGCTAGCGTGGGTAGAGGGATCAGGAAGAAGCCTAACTAGCAAGCACGGCTCAAACAATGAAAGGCAATGGGTCCTTAGGCTAGACGACGCCTAACTTCGAGGTCACTAGCCTCGACACGTCTCACCTCCCTACAACGAGGACCACAATGCCCAGCAAGTAATACCAGATCCGGAAATCCAGTACCTCCTATTATCGACAAGGTAGGCAACGCCGATCAGGTCATGACGGTCTCAACTAGATTACTCTCCTAGTGCGCCCGCAATCCTAGGGCCAATGTCTACTTGCTTTTAGTTAAGGCTTTATTAAGAGTGATTTTTGGGGCCAAGGAAAGGGTGATGAAATCCCCCACCTTATCTTTTATGGGACAACCCCTCCTTAGTAGCGATTTAATCCTAGATCTAGCAATCAATCGCTCCAAACAAACGCTCTCTCACTCTTGTCCCGATGCACCTTACTAACTAATGCATGAACGAAACATGCATGAATGAGGGATGTGGGTGCATGTACCTCACGCCAGTAATCAACAACAAAATGTAAAGAAAAGAAAAGACAAATGCATGCAAGGTCTACACATGATGCATGACCTAGATGGCAAGGAGTCTAATCTTTTGCTTTGAGTTTTATGGTCCAAGTTGATTAAAGGGGATTGAAATTAAATCTGGGAGCAAACTAAAGATCACAGCATGAAAAATTGGGCTCCCAGATAACTAAAGTAAAGCAATAAACCACCAAAAGAAATTTGAGAGCAGGAAGCCCTTACCAGGCCGCCAATTGGCGGTCTCCAACCGCTGATTGGCGGTCTCTTTGTGGCTTCTGTTGCTCAAACTTTCCCAGTAGCCTCCCCTTGATGTTCTGGTTCCCTGAAACTAAACAAAACTGGAAACAAAAAATCAAAAACCCCTCGAATCGTCCAAACCAAGGTCTGGACAGAGCACCTCCCCGGCAACGGCGCCAAAAACTTGATTGATCATTTTATATTTAACCGCAAGTGCACGGCCGCGTTGAAGCGGTGGCAAATACGGGTCGTCCACTGGGAGGTGTGTCGACACTTGGTTTGTGCGAAGGCGAGAGGTAAAGAAAGGGAAGAAAGGTTGGTTACACTAAACTACACTAAGATGCAAATGGAAATGGAAAAGAAGCAAGAAACTAAGCCCCAAAGGGGGTAGAGAAATAATGTGAACATAAAGAAGTGTGTGTGTGTTCATTAAGCTCCTCACAACATGTAGTGCATGAAATCATAAAACTACATCCAACTTTGCCTCTACATGAATTAAGATAAGACTACATCATTAAAACATACCAGACAATAATTGGAATGAAGCTACATGAACTCAAGTATAAAGACTATACCCTACTATGCCTCCACATGAATTAAGATAAGACTACATCATTAAAACATACAAGACATTAGCTAAGGTAAAGGCAACAAGAGCTCATACACTACAACTTGTGTTTCCAATATTAACTTCATCCATATCCTAACCTTATTATTCCCCATAAAATAGGTCCACTAATCAAAGCATAAGCTAAGCTTCATTCAAGAGCATTAGCATATCAAAGATAAGAGTGGAGACCCACTACATGGTTATGGAGATCATATAAAGCTCAAGGGATAAAAATAACACACACTTAATACACTACATAATTATATCACATATTTCTCCACCCCCCAAATGGGGATGGAACTACTCACTACTCATTACACTAACTATACTAGCAAAAGAAAGCATAATACTGAAATGAAAGTTAACTAAGAAGGCAAGAAGCATTAAAGAAACATAAAAGGAAAGGAAAAACTAAACAAACATGCACAAATTAAAAGACAAGATTAAAAGAAACTAGAAGAATTATTTTATTAACAAATGACTCACATTGAAGGTAGCATTCTTCTCCACCTTGAGTTTTTGCTTCAAGGCTCACTCCTTAGTAGAGAGAATGCCACCAAGCAATGGGTAATTACAATGGAATGTGAAGAGTTCTATTTATAAGCATGGAAAAAGCTAATCGGGGACAATCCCCCGATGTGGGACTAAACAATACCAAAAATAGTCTAAACGAACATTAATACAAGTCCAAGAGATATTTCGACGGATCCTGAGCAATATGGACCGCCAATTAGCGGTCCAAAATCTTCGGATCGTGTTGGAATTTGTTGTGGGCTTTTCTTTCTGGTATTGTTGGTCTTTGATGCGGTTACTTGACTTATTGGAGCTCCGATCCGACTCGAATTGGTAAAATACTCCCCATGATGGTGTGGAGTATTCTGTTTTGCTCTTAGGTCCTTCGGTCTTACGATCAGGTCCTTCTCCCTTGCATCTTATTCCCCAGGTCTCACAATTAAGTCCTTTTTCCTGCTTTTGGATCCTTTCATGGCTCTTCTCTTCACACCTCTTTATTCCTGAAAACTAAACATAAAACTCGTCACGTAGCATTGCTTAGGTGTAAGATAATGGATATAAGATACAAATATGAGCATGAAATGATGTCAATCAGTTCACCATTCCAAGGTGGACAGTATGATTGGTTAAACTCTGATCTACTCAAGTTCGGTGACCGTGTACACTTCGGTAGACCGAAGTTAGTGCGGGTTTTGCGCTGACAGTTATAGCTCAAATAGTTGTTGGGTACAATGGTCAAGTGACACGTGTCAATAGCCGTTGTGAACTTAAAGCCAAGAGGGACTCGGTTGACCGATAGGTATTCGGTCGTCCGAAGTGTGTCAAGTCAATTGGGCTCTATGGACTCGATTCGAATGTGATCGTTGGAGCAAAGTCCAAAACCAGTCCAGGGCTATTCGGTAGACCGACGGTGGTTTGGTCTTCCGTTGGGGCAATTCCAGAGAACACCTAAGTTTTATTGGTGGGAAGTTCGGGTATCCGAAAGGTGTTCGGTAGACCGAACTAGACAGAATTCGGTTGACCGAAGGTATTTTGGTTTACCGATGAGGGACGAGATAGAATCCTACTACTCAAGTTTATATTAAACCTTATGGACTCAATAAATACAAAATTACATGTCTTGGTCCAAAGCTTTGATTATAAGTCTTGATGTCTTTTTCACAATGCTCATTTCCTTGATTGTCTTGATCAACTTATTAAGATGTTTACAAGTATACAAGTATGTATGCAATGCATGTAATCATGTTTTCTCACTTTGATTGACCAGGTTGATTAATTAAGATTAGTTTAATTAATCATCAAAATTAATATAGATTAAGGCCAAAATGCCAACAATCTCCCCATTTTTTATGATGGCAAATCTATATCTTAATACTTGAGATTCAATTTAAGTTTGCTCCTTTTCTATATGATTGCTCCCCCTTCATATATGCAAACTATGCATGTATAAGATACTCCCCCTAACAATATGCATAGTATGAGTAAATTGAAGCTCAATCCTTATCATTCTCCCCCTTGGACATCAATCAAATGCAAACAAGATAAGCATATGATGTAAAGGTATAAGAATACATAATTCTCCCCCTTAATTAGATGATATAACATTATATGCTCCCCTATCACTAAGGCCTAAAAGCAATGATGCATGATATCAATTAAGAAAGCAATATCCCTAGATTAGAACCCAATGCTAGAATATTCAAAATTGAGAGGATTGAAAATATTACCCAACTTTTGATACTCGATTTTTTATTGGTTTCGATCTCCTTTCGATAGCGACAACGACTTTATAAATTTGATCCAAATGATTTCCTTGAAGCTTGGAATCGATTTTTATTGGTTGAGCTGATCGCTATCGATTCTCCTTCTAAGTACCTACAAGTGAAGATTTTGGTACCCAAACAACCTTGGGTCATTTGACATTAATTTTTGGTACCCAAACCATTTTAGTCTTAGGTGCCCAAACACTTGAGGAAGTCTTATTCACAAAGAAATGCCTTCCATTGATAGTAGTGTGAATAACATGGTTTTTTAGTTGTTAACATAATAGCCTACACCATGCTTATCTAAAGATTGTCTTTGACTACCAATAAGCCTATCAAGTATTTCTTTCCCATAGTAAATCTTTCAAGATCCTTTTGTAATTGAACATTCTTAGCAATTAGATCTTGAATATCATCACTACATGAAGGTTTTGCATTTAGAGTTGCAATTTCATCAATCAATCGAGTGTTCTCTAATGCAATTTTATCATGACTAGAAAGCAATTCATTTTTCTCATTCATGATAGATTCAATTTGAGATTGTAGCTCATTAATTTTCTTTCTTGCTAGTTTATTCTTTTGACAAATTTTCTCAAAATTTTCAAGCAATTCATTGAATTCACATTGAAGTTCATTATATGCATTTGAATTATTTGAATCAATTGAATCATGACTAGAGCAAGAAGATACCTCACTATCGTCATCTTCTATTGCCATGAAGCACATCGAGGCGAATTCGCCTTCAATTGATGAAGATGATGAAGTGTCCCAAGTTGCTTTGAGAGCTTTCTTCTTCTCTTTTCTCTTGCTCTTCTTCTTCTCTTTTCTCCTTTCTTTCTCCTCTTTGAGAAACTCCTTGAATTGTTGTGTCACCAATTGTTCTTCAATGTCACTATCTCCTTTGATTGAATTGGCGACGGTGTGTAGAACCAAGGATTTCTTGGCTTCCTTCTCCTTGAGATATTTCATTCGTATCTCATATGTCATGAGACTACCCGTTAACTCCTCGATCGACAATTTGGTGTGATCTTGTGCTTCTTCGATGGCGGTCGTCTTCTCCTCCCAATTGTTGGTGAGTGACCGGAGATTCTTTCGAGTCATTTCTCCATTGCTAAAATCTTTGTCAAGCTCTTTAAGAGAGTTAATGATCTTGGTGAAGCGAGTGTGCATCTCACTTATGTTCTCACCGGATTGCATACGAAATATTTCATATTTATGCATGAGCAAATTAATCCTAGTTTCTTTCAATCTAGTTGAACCCTCATGATGCATTTCTAATGTATGCCAAATGTCATAACCACTTTCACAACCTCTTACCCTATTGTATTCCTCTTCATTTAACACACAATACAAGATGTTCATAATGCGGGAATTCATTTCGGCTTCCTTAATTTTGGGTTTTGTTAAGGATACAATTTCATCATCATTAGGAGGAGTGTATTGGTTTGATGAATGACCAAAAGTTTAAGTCATTGGATTGCAAATAACTTCACATTCGTTTCTTCCAATAGTCATAGTTTAACCCATTAAACAAAGGTGACTTAGTTGTAGATAATCCTTCACAATGATTAGAAGTAGATGTCATGCTAAATTATGATTAAGTAAATGAAATTAGCAACCTAAACCTCTGATACCAATTGTTAGGATCTATGGCCCTCTAATCGCTAGATAAATGCGGAATTCAAAATATTAATCGAAAGATTAAGAGATATGCAAACCACAAAATTGACGACACCAGAGTTTAGAGAGGTTCGACACCCACACCCGGGTCCTAGTCCTCCTCGTAAGCCTCGCTCGATCCCCCGAGCCTTGCTTACGGTTCCACTAACCGATCTCCGTTCCGGGCCGAGATCAACTTCGTTTACAACTCTGAGCCTCGCGAACAATGATTGACATCATTTCATGCTGATATTTGTATCTTATATCCATTATCTTACACCTAAGTAATACTACGTGACGACTTTTATGTTTGAATTTCATAAATAAAGAGGTTTGAATAGAAGAGCCATGAAAGGACCCAAAAGCAGGAAAAATGACTTAATTGTGAGACCTGGGGATTGCGATGCAAGGGAGAAGGACCTGAACGTAAGACTGAAGGACCTAAGAGTAAAACAGAAAACTCTACACCATCATGGGGAGTATTTTGGCAATTCGATTCGGGTCGGAGCTCCAATAAACAAAGTAAATGCATCCAAGACCCAGAAATACTTCAAACAAAGCACATCACGAAATCCAAATGGATCTGGAGCTTATAGACCACCAATTGGCAGTTTGGAACCGCTAATTGGAGGTCCAGATAGCTCTGGATCCGCTAAGATTTGTGGAGCACGTGTATTAGTGTATGCTTAGTCTATTTTTGGTATTTGTTTAGTCCCACATCGGGTGATTGTCCCGGATTACTTTTTTTCATGCCTATAGATAGAACTCTTCACCTTCCATTGTAATTACCCCATTGCTTGGTGGCATTCTCTCTACTAAGGAGTAAGCCTTGAAGCAAAAAACTCAAGGTGGAGAAGAATGCTACCTTCAATGTGAGTCATTGTTAATAAAATAATTGTTCTAGTTTCTTTTAATCTTGCCTTTTAATTTGTGCATGCTTGTTTAGTCTTTCCTTTCCTTTTAAGTTTATTTAGTATTTCTTGCTTGGTTAGTGTAGTTTCATTTCAGTATTATGCTTCATTTTGTTAATATAGTTAGTGTAATGAGTAGTGAGTAGTTCCATCCCATTTGGGGGGTGGAGAAATATGTGATATGATCATGTAGTGTATTAAGTATGTGTTATCTTAATCCCTTGAGCTTTATCTGATTTCCATAACCATCTAATGGGTTTTCACTCTTATCTTTGATATGCTAATGCTCTTGAATGAAGTTTAGATTATGCTTTGATTAGTGGACCTATTTTATGGGGAATGATAAGGTTAGGATATGGATGGAATTAGTATTGGAAACACAATTTGTAGTGTATGTACTCTTGTTGCCTTTACCTTAGTTAATGTCTTGTATGTTTTAATGATATTGGGTTATCTTAATTCATGTGGAGGCATAGTAGGGTCTAGTCTTTATACATGAGTTCATTTAGCTTCATTCCAATTATTGTCTTGTATGCTTTAATGATGTAGTCTTATCTTAATTCATGTGAAGGCAAAGTTGGATGTAGTTTTATGATTTCATGCACTACATGTTGTGAGGTGCTTAATTGAACACACACACACACATCTTTATATTCACATTAGTTCTTTACCCCCTGTGGGGTTTAGTTTTATTGCTTATCTTTCATTTCCTTTTGCATTCTAGTGTAGTTTAGTGTAATCAATCTTTCTCTCCTTTCATTCCCACTCGCCTTCTCACAAACCAAAGGTCGACACACCTCCCAGTGGATGACCTGTATTTTCCACCGCTTCAACGCGACCGTGTACTTGCGGTTTAAATAAAACGATCAATCAAGTTTTTGGCGTCGTTCCCGGGGAGGTGCTTTGTCCAGACTTTGGTTTGGACGATTCAAGTGGTTTTTAATTTTTGTTTCCAATTTTTCTTAGTTTCAGGGATCCTAGAGTTCACGGAGCGGCTACTGGAGGAGTTGGAGCAGCTAAATATCAAAAGGGACCGCCAACCAACGGTCTGAGACCGCCAATTGGCGGCGTGGTGAGGTCTTCTTGCTTCCAGTTTTCTTGTGGTAGTTGTGTTCTTCATTTTCGTTATCTGGGAGCCCTATTTTGCATGTTGTGACTTCTAGTTTGCTCCCAGATCATTAATCACTCCCGCATTAATCAACTTGGCCTTAAAATCCAAAGCAAAAGATTAGACATTCTTATTTGTTTAGGTCACGCATCATGAACTTGACTTAGGCATATAGTCGTCTTTTCTTTTAGCTTTATCTCCAGTTGTTGAGCGCTGGCATAAGGTACGCATTTCCTACACTCATTCATGCATATTGTATGCCCATGCATTAGTTAGTAGGAATTGCTTCAGGACAAGAGTGAGTTGAGCGTTTTGATTGGAGCGATTGATTACTAGATCTAGGATGAAAACGCTACTAAGGAGAGGTTGTCTCATAAACGATAAGGTGGGGGATTTCATCACCCTTTCCATGGCCCCAAAAATCACTCTTAATAAAGCCTTAACTAAAAGCAAGTAGACATTGACCCTAGGATTTCGGACGCACTAGGAGAGTAATCTAGTTGAGACCGTCATGGCCTGATCGGCGTTGCCTACCTTGTCGATAGTAGGAGGTACTGGATCTCCGGATCTGGTATCACTTGCTGGGCATTGTGGTCTTCGTTGTAGGGAGGTGAGGCGTGTCGAAGCTAGTGACCTCGAAGTTAGGCGTCGTCTAGCCTAAGGACCCATTGCCTTACATTGTTTGAGTCGTGCTTGCTAGTTAGGCTTCTACCTGATGCCATTACCCACGATAGCTCTAGGATTCTTCCCTTCTCCTCTAAGTCATCTTCTTCTAACCTTCTTCTACGTTATAGTCTCCTCCCCTTTACACTCTCTATTAGCGTTTTAGGGTCGAGTCGAGCACTTTTTGCGAGCTTAGCCTCGTGGTGGTGAGAGTGGTCGACTCGAGAGTTTTTATTGAGATGGATGGTTACATGGGCGACCATCCATATTATTGTTCAGACCAGGACAATTCTCCCTGGTACTCCCGACCCATGCATCCTGGGGTACCTCAGACAAACACCCCGTATGGTTGGGATAATCTTAATCGTGTGACTGAGCATTCTTCATATTGGGGTAATATGAGAGAGGCACTGACTGCTAGACCACCATCTAGTTACATCAGATCATATGTTGGTCATCAAACTGAGACATTACTAGAACCTTTGGCCTTTTTCATGCATGTGGTAGATGACATGAGTGCACCGGTGGCTCCAGTAGCCGTACCGTGTGACTGTTGTGGGTTGAGTGATCATGTTATCGGGGAATGTCCTTCTGTTGCCCCTGAGCCTGTGTATGAGCACACATTTTCCCAAAATGCTCATTATGACCATTACGCATCCGCGTACAACCCGAGAGGGATGGATTCGTGGGGAGACATTTCGTATTGAAATTCTTATACATCATTTCCACCCCAGTATCCTCCTCCCGAATACCCAGAAGTCTACCAACACCCACTCCAAATCATTGGACTCATTCTCAGCCCATCAACACCCAACCCCAAAAATTCCCAAGCTCTGACTTGGACCTCATGGTTGACCGCATACCTGATTCCTTGAAACAAACTCTCCAAACGTTCATGGAAACCACTCAAAATTTGTTGAAGTCCAACTTGCATTCCTTACAAACTATGGAAATGCAAGTGAGTCAAATGACACAACAATTACGTGAACGTGAGGAGGGTAATTTTTCTTGTCAACATGAGGATTTATCTTCTGAAATCGAACCACCACCACACCCACAAATTCAAAGCACAATCTTTCAAAGTCAAACTCCTAGTCAGTCTGAGGGACTTGGGGTTTCAATTCACGATCACTTGGTGGAGGATTCGATTCCAATTGAGAATACTATGGACCAACTTATTTATGAGTTGGCACAGGATTGTGCCTTACCTTTTTGTCTCGTGGACCTTGAGCCACAAGATCTTATTGTTGTACCTCTTAAGGACTCACCTTTGGTGGATCAAGAGCTCCCTAGTACCCTCAATCTCATACGACCTGATGAGAGTTTGCCTCTCACTATTGTTCCTGATCACCTTGCAAATGATGGGACATCAAATAATTACATTGCCAATGAGGGTATTAGGAGTTCCTTGGAAGATACATTGGTATGAGACCCACTTTTTGTTCACCTGGTGTGTCAGACATGCCTAACGAGGTTCTTGACCTCGTTCCGACACACCAGCCTGTTGGTTGGAGAGTTTGGATTGACGATCATATCTTCAACTCCGCAACGGGAGAAACTCTTCTTCTGTTGCCCCATATTTCCCAAACTCTTGAGAGGTTCAAGCTCTTTCAATTTGATCCTTTGAATGAGACGCCTTTGCGTCCAATTCATGAACCTCTCCTGTCATCTGGTGCTCTGTGTGAAGGGGGCCCACACATGCGTATTCTGGCCCCGCGTGGTGTCATGTTCCATTTCCAAGTGCATTGACCCACTTTTGAGGTTCCTATTTGATGTCTTTTGACAAATGAAGATGGGAACTTATGTTTGTACATAGTTATATTAAAAAAAAGTACAATAAAAGACTTCTTCAGTGAGCATCGATTGTTGTGGGCTCCAACCCTTGAGTATTTGGACCCCATTTTTCTTTCACGTATTTGTATCCCTTCTTTAGCATCTCATAGGTTTTGAGGGAATTCGGGTTGTTGTCCATCAACATAGCCATGAACTTTCCTTTGGACTTCACGTTGGTGAGATCTATTCTTTTTCATGCATAAATCCATGTAGTATCTTGCTCCCATTCATTGAGGACAATGCATGAAGTAGGTGTGGGGGGGTTGTTTTACGTATGTACATAGTTGAGTCTTTTCCTTTGATTTTTGTTTTCTTTTGTGTGTATTGATAGGGTCATGTTAGTGTGCTGCATTTAATATCGATATATCTGCTTGCCATGATCCTTGGGTGACTTGTCTTCTTTTGCTTGCCTAGTGCTTTAAAATTTTCACATTTCTTTCAAAAATCATCATGTGTTTGCGAAAGAAAATGTTTTGTGGGTTTTGTGTGTGTTTAGCATGGGCAAAACGGTTGAGAGGCAAAGTAAAAAGAAATCTCCCAAAATTGTCTTGAACTTGATGCATTAGGATATCTAGTACAGTGACTTTAAGACTTATCGAGTCGTTAGGATGCACCCCAGTTTTCCCTTGGGGTGAGTAATCATAGGATTTCAGTGCTCAAACATTTAAAGAAGTCTACCCTGAACCTAGTGAGTCAATAATTTGTGTCTGTTAATTCAAGGAAGTTTGTTGTAGTCAAGGACCCTTTAAATCTTGTTGTGAGACATTAAGTGTAGGGGTTTTGGTTCATGTGTAGATAACAAATAAGTAAGTAAGTGTTCTCTCTTCTCGCACCGCTCCTATCACTCGGGAAAGTAGGTCTGAGGGGACTTTGTGCCTGGTGCTTTCGAGTCATCTGACTTAGGATGCACCGACCGAACTCCCGTTACACGGGTGGTAGGGATTGCCCTATGTGGAGATTTGGGGAAAGGTGTACATGATAGTGTAAGTCCTCATGGGCAATGATGCACGAAACCTGACCCTGGGAGAATGAAGCTCCAACTAATAAAAACAAAAAAAATTGAGAAAAGAAACGAAAAGAAAAAAAATGGTAATGCAAATAAGAACCTTAATGGACTTTGCACTTTGTATCACTTGAGGATGTTGAGGTTGTCCATGTATTTCACTTAATTCCTTATTTAACTTGCACGAATGGTTCATTAGGCTAGGTGTATGGACTGATTACCTATATAGAGTCGGCCCGTAGGATTACCGCGTCCAATGATCGACAACATATGTCCAACGAGTCGAGTGTCTCGATTGACTAATGCATTTTGTTCGGGTTTTGTGGGTATATCCGCTGAAAACCCTCAGGAGACAACACTCCTCCTCCTTGGCGACAAGGAGGTTTAACGGCTTGTTGCACGTGTTAAGTGCAACCGTGATTGCTACGAAAGTGAGTTAGGATTTCTTATTTCTCGTTTGCTTTTCTCTTTCATTGTTTTGCTCGGGACTAGCAAAAACATAGGTGTGGGGGTATTTGATTGACATCATTTCATGCTTATATTTGTATCTTATATCCATTATCTTACACCTAAGCAATGCTACGTGACGAGTTTTATGTTTGAATTTCAGAAATAAAGAGGTTTGAAGAGAAGAGCCATGAAAGGACCCAAAAGCAGGAAAAATGACTTAATTGTGAGACCTGGGGACTGAGATGCAAGGGAGAAAGACCTGAACGTAAGACCGAAGGACCTAAGAGTAAAACAGAAAACTCCACACCATCATGGGGAGTATTTTGGCAATTCGATTCGGGTCGGAGCTCCAATAAACAAAGTAGATGCATCCAAGACCAAGAAATACTTCAAACAAAGCCCCACACAAAATCCAAATGGATCTGGAGCTTATAGACCGCCAATTGGCGGTCTGGAACCGCTAATTGGCGGTCCAGATAGCTCTGGATCCGCTAAGATTTGTGGAGCATGTGTATTAGTGTATGCTTAGTCTACATTTGGTATTTCTTTAGTCCCGCATCGGGGGATTGTCCCGGATTAGCTTTTTCCATGCCTATAAATAGAACTCTTCACCTTCCATTGTAATTACCCCATTGCTTGGCGGCATTCTCTCTACTAAGGAGTGAGCCTTGAAGCAAAAACTCAAGGTGGAGAAGAATGCAACCTTCAATGTGAGTCATTGTTAATAAAATAATTGTTCTAGTTTCTTTTAATCTTGTCTTTTAATTTGTGCATGCTTGTTTAGTCTTTCCTTTCCTATTAAGTTTATTTAGTATTTCTTGCTTGCTTAGTGTAGTTTCATTTCAGTATTATGCTTCATTTTGTTAATATAGTTAGTGTAATGAGTAGTGAGTAGTTCCATCCCCATTTGGGGGGTGGAGAAATATGTGATATGATCATGTAGTGTATTAAGTGTGTGTTATCTTAATCCCTTGAGCTTTATATGATTTCCATAACCATCTAATGGGTTTTCACTCTTATCTTTGATATGCTAATGCTCTTGAATGAAGCTTAGATTATGTTTTGATTAGTGGACCTATTTTATGGGGAATGATAAGGTTAGGATATGGATGGAATTAATATTGGAAACACAATTTGTAGTGTATGTACTCTTGTTGCCTTTACCTTAGTTAATGTCTTGTATGTTTGAATGATATTGGGTTATCTTAATTCATGTGGAGGCATAGTAGGGTCTAGTCTTTATACATGAGTTCATTTAGTTTCATTCCAATTATTGTCTTGTATGTTTTAATGATGTAGTCTTATCTTAATTCATGTGGAGGCAAAGTTGGATGTAGTTTTATGATTTCATGCACTACATGTTGTGAGGAGCTTAATTGAACACACACATCTTTATATTCACATTAGTTCTCTACCCCCTATGGGTTTAGTTTTATTGCTTATCTTTCATTTCCTTTTGCATTCTAGTGTAGTTTAGTGTAATCAATCTTTCTCTCCTTTCATTACCACTCGCTTTCGCACAAACCAAAGGTCGACACACCTCCCAGTGGACGACCCGTATTTGTCACCGCTTCAACGTGGTCGTTCACTTGTGGTTTAAATAAAACGATCAATCAAACAATCCTCACCTCGCTCGTGTCTCCTCTCACAATCCGAGAGGGAGCTTCCTCGAAGCTTTACAACTTGGTGATTCTTTGAAAATGAAGATGGAATCACAATCTAACACTCTATACTTGAGCACACTTGGATATGGATGTAGAATTGGATAAGCAAGTGGTGAAGTTTAAGCTTGAGTGTTGAAGAATAAGTTTTGAAGGTTTGGGAATTGAGAGCACAAAGATAGTTAATGAATAGATGGTGTTGAAGGTTGGTTTGTGTCTCTAGAGTGGTATTTATATAGGCTTCAAAGCTTAGAGATCCGTTAGAGAGATGGTGGGTAAATGGACCAATGGGAATGTAAGATGTGACTTAAGCTCGGGCAGAAATCGAGACATATTTGGTCGACCGTTATCCAAATGGTAGTCCGAATAATTGGTATGAATTAAGAACACGATTGACCGATTATGTATCGGATCACCGTTCAACAACCTCCAGTAGCTTTTATCAATTTATCCTTAATTAAGTTCGGTTAACGGAATTCCATTCGGTCCACCGTTCCAAGGTGGACAGTAGGATTGGTTAACCTCTGATCTACTCAAGTTCGGTAGACCAAAGTTAGTGCGGGTTTTGCGCTGATAGTTATAGCTAAAATAGTTGTTAGGTACAACTGTCAAGTGGCACGTGTCAATAGCCTTTGTGAAGCTAAAGCCAAGAGGGACTCAGTTGATTGATAGGTATTCGGTCGTCCGAAGTGTGTCAAGTCAATTGGGCTCTAGGGACTCGATTCGAATGCGACCGTTGGAGCAAAGTTCAAAACTGGTCAAGGACTATTCGGTCGACCGACGGTGGTTCGGTCTTCCGTTAGGGCAATTCCAGAGAACACCTAAGTTTTACTGGTGGGAAGTATTTGGGTATTCGAAAGGTGTTCGGTAGATCGAACTAGACAGAATTCGGTCGACCGAAGGTAGTTCGTTTTACCGATGAGGGACGGGATAGAATCCTAGTGCTCAAGTTTACATTAAACCTTATGGACGGAATTCATTGATTGCATTCTTTAAAAAAACATAAAAATATTTACATTATATCTTAATCTCTTCATAAAACAAAATATCAACAACCATTTAATCTATTATCATTATTACTTGTGTTTCATTGAAAAATAAAATCGACTGAAATTTGCAACATCTCATTATGTTCGACCCTTTTGCTACAACTCCATATTTTTACGGTTAAATTTAAGAATCAATATGTTTATGGCCTAATAAATCTAATCACTAAATGCTCTAAACAAGAAATAATATGCAACGGAAATAAAATAGAGCAAGTAGAGAAAATGTAAACCACATAGAAACGAAGATTCATATGTTTATAGAGGTTCACACCCAACCCGGGTCCTAGTCCTCTCTTGCATGCCCCGTTCGAGTACCATCAGGTCCACTTACGTCTTCACTAATCTGATCTTCGTTCTGGGCCGAGATCAAGGCTTTACAAAGCAAACTTGCGAACACCGTTGCTGAGCTTGGTTTCTTCTCTCACAACCCGAGAGGGACACTTCCACCGAAGCCTTTACACTTCAAGCTTGCGAACACCCTCGCCACGCTTTGACCACCTTCTCACAATCCGAGAAGAGCTTCACTCCAGAAGCTATTATAACACTTTGAGAATATAACTCTAGTTTGAGAACTTGAACAATGAAGATTTGAATCTAAGGATAGTTCTAGTGAAATTTGAAGCAGAAATGAGCTTTCAGACATAGGATTGGTAACTTTGTAAAGTTGTTCTAATCTCTATTTATAGGCTCTAAAGCTCATATAGCCGTTGGGAAAGATTTGGAAAAGTTGTGTGTAAGATACACAAAACAAAAACTAAAGTTCAGCAAATTTGTTCCACACTGGTCGATCGACACGGGATAAACGTTCGACTGTTTCCCTGAAAATAAGAAAGTGTTTGAACCAACTTAAAATACAGTCAAACCAAAAGGCTAGTAACTTAAGTTATCGGTCAGACCAGGTCAGGGGGCGGTCGACCGATATAAGGATTTTGAATGAGTCTAGAGAAAATATAAGGTTCACGGTCGAACAAACAAGGAGTGAAGGTCGATCGAAAATAACAGGAAATTTTCTGGTTCTAAGTGTGATTCGCCAGTCGACCGCTAAGGTCAAATGGTCTGACTAATACCCTATGATAAAATAGTGATTAGGTAGGATTTATACATATACGACGGTTGTATAATACGATGAAAATAACGGGCATATAAAATACGTACAACAGAAAAACGATCGAACGAAAGACATTTACCGGTCAACCAAACCAAAGGTAAAGTGCACTTGCCAACTGGTCGAACAGACACTCCGTTGATCGACTGTTTGTGTGCAGAAAGTTCTATATAGCTTAGTTTATCCTACAAATTTTGGTCGCCTATTCAAGTCAGATTGATATGGAATTTTGTATGAAACTTCTATAGGTTCCCTAGAGTCCATGTATGATGTTTATCAAGAGTTAAGTGCTCAAGTTACATAGATTCCTAAAGACTCAAATAAAGATAAAATTACATGTCTTCAAATAGCTTGATTACATGTCTTGACTTCATTCCATTCTTCCTTGAGTCTTGATCACCTGTAGATATTAGCACAATACAAGATATATTACATGCATAATGTGTGTGAGTTAATTTCATTGACAATGTTGATTGATTAAGATTAGTTTGATTAATCATCAAAATCAAAAGATTAAGGCTTTAAAACCAACACAATATCCACAAAATCTGAACATAGATGTATTAGTTAATCTAGCAACTCACCTAAAGGAAACAAAATTATCTATCATTAGACACGAGCAATCCCTTGGGGAGACTCTACTCCTTTCCCGTCCACACACATGTTCTAGTGAACCATTTGTACAATGTAGTTAAGAACTTAAGTGAAAACACGAGTGACCTAACCCTTTTTTGGTATATCCAACTCCACTAATTCCTAATGAAAAGGTAGGCAGGTGGTGGTGCTTTAGATGATGATACATGATCCGACCAGGACATGACTTACTACAAACACTTGACTTCACAACCTTAATTGCTTCGCTCTTTTCTTTTCTTTTCTTTTCCTCTTTTTCTTTTTACTCTTTTTGACTTTGCCTTTACTTAGTAATTTTGTGCCTTGACTTGAGACTTGACTCAAGCTAAACTTACCTTATTACTAACATACATTACTTTCCCTTTTTTGTGTATAAGGTGAATCGTACACCGCATAATGGATGGACTCCCCTTCATATGTACTTACGGTCACGAACCCAACCTATCTACCCTTTAGAGCAGCACTTAGGATGTTAAGGGTTCCAAAATTATAGATATTTCATTCGTACAAATACAAACTTTCTTATACTAACAAGCATAAATCTCCTCAAAGAGGGAAATACATTAGGTTCATGGTGGACATGTTTTTCCGTTTCGAGTACTTAACCCTATGGTGTCATTCCCCCCAAGGGAAAACCAGGGGGTATCCACATGATTTGAGATAGGACCTAAAGTAAGCATACTTGGTATCCTAATGCATCATATTCATTCAATTTTGGGAGCTTCTCTTTTTACATTACCTGCAAATCATTTTATGAAGGCTAAATACACACGCAAACAAAACGTTTTCTTTTGTAAACACATGAGGTTTTTGAAAGAAATTAAAGCACTAAGAAAAACAAAAGAAGACAAGTCATCTTAAGATGGTGTTGGCTTTTAGTCCTCAATCCATGTTGATTTTGATGATTAATCAAACTAATTTTTATCAATCAACCTAGTCAATCAAAGTGGGCAAACATGATCACATACATTGCATATATATTTGTATACTTGCAAATCATCTTAATATGTTGATTAAGATCATCAAGAGAATGAGAATTGAGACAAAGACTCAAGATTGTAACAAAACTTTGGACATAGACTTGTAATTTCGATCATTCAAACACATAACAGATGACCAAAATCATCTCAACACTAACCATTAGGATGTTCTCTGGCGATCGATTGTCATTCAGTCGACCGAAGCCCCTTGGACTAGTTTTGGATTTTACTCCAAAAGTCACACTTGCATTTTTCTTAGAGCCCATTTGCTTTGTCCATTTTCAGACGACCGATCTCCTGTTGGTCAATGATTTACTTCTTGGCCTCTGACGCGTAACAACTCTTTCCACGTGGCAATATAGTTGTTGGACTCCAAACGGATATTTGATTTCCAACTGTTGACATTGAAAGACAAACTATTGATACGAATGACCATTGTCTTATAACAGAGTCAATTGAATCCTTACTGTTATTTTGGATCGGCCAACCGAAAACAATTTAGTTAACCAAGATTAAATTAGAGGAAATTCAACAAAATTACTAGTCGTTGGTGATCAGTTATCCGACCTTTGCTCCGTCAACCGAATGTTAATTCTGACCAAGTCAACCATCTTGTTTCGGACAATCGTTCTCTAAATGGTCTACCGAACCTGTGCAGATTTCTTCCCGATTTCAAGTCAAATCTTCCTTCTCATTGGTCCAAATCTCACAAACTCTCTGAAACAGCTAGTAGAGCTTGAAAGCTTATAAATAGGGTCTCATACCTTTGTTTTACACACCTTGAATACTCCTTATTTATCCATACCATAGTGCAAAACTTTCTACATCCTCAAGCTCTCATTTTACTACACGTAAAGCCAAACTTCACAACTTGTGTATCCATTCCATATCATATCCAAGTGTGTTCAAGTATTAGAGTGTTAGCTAGTGATTCCAATTCATATCCAAGATTCACAAAAAGTTGTCAAGCTTCGTGGAAGCTCCCTCTCGGGTTGTGAGAGGAGAAAATCGAGCAAGGCGATGGTGTTCGCAAAGGCTCGTATTGTAAAGGCGTTGATTTTGGCCCGAAACGGAATACTACAGTGGAGCTTGTTGGATCAATCAGAATTTGGGGACAGTGTAAGATGTTAGGATTGATGACCCTCTAATCACTAGATAAATGCGAAATTAAAATGATAAGCAGGGGATTAAGAAATAAATAAGCAAATCACAAATTCAATGTCACAGTTTAGAGAGGTTCCACACCGCACCCGGTCCTAGTCCTCGTCGCATACCTCGCACGATCCTTCGAGCCCTGCTTACGGTTCCACTATCCTGTCACCGTTCCGGGTTGAGATCAACACCTTCTACAACCACCGAGTCTCGCGAACAACTTCGCCTCACTCGTGTCTCCTCTCAACAATCTGAGATGGAGTTTCGTCGAAGCTTTACAACTTGTTGATTCTTTGATATGGAACCTGAATCACAATCTAACTAAACACTCTAACTTGAGTACACTTGGATATATGATTGGAATTGATATGCAACTGGTGAAATTTTGGCTTTTAGTGAAGGAAGATAAGAGCTTGAAGATGTAGAGGATTTGGCACTAGATTATGGATCAATAGGAAGTGTTCAAGTGTTCTAAAACTAATATATGAGACCCTATTTATAAGCCATCAAACTCTACTAACTGTTTGGGAGTTGGTGAAGTTATGGCCCAATGAGAAGCAAGAATTGCTTTAAGCTCGGACAGATTTCGAGGCAGGTTCGGTCGACCGTTTATAGAACTGTAGTTCGAAACAAGATAGTTGGATTGGTCTGAAGGAGGCATTCGGTTGACCAAAGAAGGTCCAGATCACTGTTCACCAACTTCCAGTAACTATTTTCAATTTTGCCCTATTTAATTTTGGTTCATCGTTTCAAGTGGATGGTAAGATTGGTCGGGCTCTGTTTATACATGTTTGGTAGATCGTTTACTTTTCGGATGAGCGAAGTTAGCGTGGGTTTTCCGCTGACAATGGTGGCTCAAAAGTTGGTTTGAAGATAACGGTCATATGCCACGTGGAAAAGTCATTGGGCGCCTAAATCCAAGAATGATTTGGTAGACCGATAGACGATCAGTCGTCAGAAATTGGACAAGTCAATTTGACTCTAAGGCTTAATTCAAATGGGACCGTTGGATCGAAGTCCAAAAACGGTCCAAGGTTATTCAGTCGACAGAAGGTGTTTCAGTTGTCTGTCATGACAATTCTAGAGAGCATCCTATTGTTATTGATGAGAATGTTTCAGTTATCCTATGGGTGTTCGGTGGACAAAACTGGGAAGGTTTCGTTTAACCGTTATGGATCTGGGTTGACCGAACTTGGTCGAGACAAAATACTAGTTCTCAAGTTTACATATTTTCCTATGAACTCAATAAATGGAAAATTACAAATCTTAGTTCAAAGCTTTGTTTACAAATCTTCTTTCTTGAGTCTTTGTGCCAATGCTCCTTTGCTTGATGAATCTCGATCAACCTATTAAGATGAATGCAAGTATACAAGTATGTATGCAATGTATGTAATTGAGTTTTCTCACTTTGATTGATTAAGTTGATTGATTAAAATTAGTTTTGTTAATCATCAAAATTAATATAGATTAAGGCAAAAAAGCCAACAATCTCCTTTTTTTATGATAACAAACATATATCTTAATGCTTGAGATTTAATTTAAATTACCCCATTTTCTTTATGATTTCTCCCCCTTCATATATGTAAACTATGCATGTATATAATGCACTCCCTCACAATGTGCATATTATGAAACAATTTCAAGCCCAATCCTTATCATTCTCCCCCTTTTACATCAATCAGATGCAAACATTAAGCGCATATGATGCAAAGTTTTGGATTACATAATTCTCCCTCTTAATTAAGTGATATAACATTTTATTCTCCCCTTATCACTAAGGCTTAAAAGCAATGATGTATGGTATCATTTAAGCATGCAATATCCCTAGATTAGAACCAATTGTTAAAGTTAAGAAGATTAAAAGTGACACCCAACTTTTAATCCTTGATTTGCATTGGATCCAATCTTCTTTCGATGGCAACAATGACTTTATGAATTTCATCCCAATGTTTTCTTTGGAGCTTGGGATAGATCTTTTCTTGCTTGAGTCAATCGCTACTGATCATCCTCTTTCTAAGTACTTCCAAGTGAAGAAATACTTAGAAGGAGGATGATCAGTAGTGATTGACTCAAGCAAGAAAAGATCTATCCCAAGCTCCAAAGAAAACATTGGGATGAAATTCACAAAGAAATACTTTCCATTCATAGTAGTGTGAATAACATGGTTTTTGTAGTTACTAACATAATATCATAAACCATGCTTATCTAAAGAGTGCCTTTACTACCAATAAGCATATCAAACATTTTCTTTCTTTTAGTGATTCTTTCAAGATCCTTTTGTAAATGAGCATTTTCAGCAATAAGGTCTTGTGTATTATCACTACATAATGGTTTTGCATTTAGAGTTGCAATTTCATCAATCAAATTAGAGTTCTCTAATGCAATTTTATCATGACTAGCAAGCAAATTATTTTTCTCATTTATGATAGATTCAATTTGACATTGTAGCTCGTCGATTTTCTTTCTAGTTAGTTTGTTTCTTTGACAAATTTGCCCAAAATTTTCAAGTAGCTCATTGGATTCATTTTGAAGTTCATTATATGAATTTGAATCATGACTGGAGCTAGAAGATACCTCATTTTCTTCATCTTCTATTGCCATAAAGCACATCAAGGTGAATTCATTTTCAATTGATGAGGAACATCTTGAGTCGTTCCAAGTTGCCTTTGAGTTTTCTCCTTCTCTTTTCTTTTGCTCTTCTTCTTTTCTTTTCTCCTTTCTTTTTCTTGTTTGAGGAAATCCTTGAATTGTTGTGTTGCCAATTTTTCTTTAATGTCACTATCTCCTTAGTTGGAATTGGCGACGACGTGTAGCACCAAGGATTTCTTGACTCCTTTCTCCTTGCAGTCTTTCATTTGTATCTCATATGTCATGAGACTACCCATAAGCTTCTCGTCCGACAACATGGTGAGATCTTGTGCTTCTTAAATAGCGGTTGTCTTCTCCTCCCATTCGTCGGTGAGTGATCGGAGAATCTTTTGAGTCATTTATCTCTCGCTGAAAATATTGCCAAGAGCTTTGAGGGAGTTAATGATCTCGGTGAAGCCAGTGTCTTCAATGCATGTGAGCGTGATACTACATGGATTTGTATATGTAAAAAGTTATGATCTCACCAACTTTGAAGAAGAAAAGGAAGTCCATGGTCATTTGATGGACACAAACATAAATTCCTCAAAACCCATGATATACTTAAAAAGGGATACAAATACGTTAAACAAAATACTGCCTAAAATACTCAAAGGTTGGGGCCCACAACAGTAATTGCTCACTTGTGATGTCTTTTCTATTTTTTTTGACCTTTTAATTTTTTTTCCAAAAACGAAACCTTTTTCACTCTTATTCTTAATTTTAATATAAATATATACAAGAATGTACTCTTATCGTCATTTGTCGAAGGACATTGAATGACAACCCTAAAGCATGTCAATGTTGTTAGGAACGATGACCTGCTAATGCAATCTAGATGCTCAAATAATTGCATAATTAAAAGGTAGGGTTAGAGCAAGCAAACCACAAATGTGTCTCCGACAATTTGTGTAGAGGTTCAATCACAACCATCATAATCTAGTCATGTCCTCGAGTTCTAATCGATTCTCTGATCCCTACTCGAGTATCCATTATTCTCATCGTTATGGGTCGAAGATAAACCCTCTACACCACGAGTCTTGCAAATACGCTCGCCTAGCTCTATTTCTCCTCTCACGAGACGAAAGGGAGCTTCCTCGAAGCTTTACAATACTTGGTGATTCTTGGATGTTGAAGTTGGAATCACTGACAAACACTCTATACTTGAGCATATTTGGATAAGATGAGAATTGGCACAAAGTGGGGAAATTGGGTTGAGTGTAAGAGAATGGGAGCTTTAAGAGTTTGATTTTTGGACACAAATGATTGGAGTATAGAGAGGTGTCTTGATGTCAAAAACACATGTGTGGACTCCTATTTATAAGGCTTCAAGCTCCACTAGCCATTTGGGAGAGTTGGTGAGACGTGGACCAAGAAATATATGATTTGACTTATGCGCGGGCAGAAATATGTATATGTTTGGTTGACCGTTTGAAGAACAGTTGTCCGCAATAAAGGGTTGACTTGGTCAAAATTAAGAGTTTGGTTGACTAAATAAGGTTTGGCTAACCGATCATCGACTTCCAGTAACTTTTGTCAAATTTCCTCGGATTTAATTTCGGTTGACCGAATTTGGTTTGGTTGGCCGATCCAAAATAACAGATAAGGAATTAATCTTGTTACAAGATTTTGGTTGTCCGGATCAATAGTTTCTCTTTTAACGCCAACAGTTGGAAATCAAATATCCATTGTGAGTCCAAAAAATATATTAACTCGTGCAAAGAGTTGTTGCGGGTCAGAGCCCACGAGGTAAAAGGTTCACTGTTTGATGAACGATCATCCAAAAATAGACAAGGCAAGTGAGCATCTAAGACAAAATACAAGTGTGGTCGTTGGAGTCATATTGAAAACTGGTCCAAGGGAATTCGGTCGACCGAATGATAATTGGTCGTCCGTGTGAACAATTACAATAAGGGTTTAAACAACTACTAATATGATAGGTTCAGTCATTCGTTGGGGTTCGGTCGTCCAAACTGCACTGGGACAGAATCCTAGCGTTCAAGTTTACATTTGATCCTATGAACTCAATAAATGGAAACTTACATGTCTTGGCGCCAAACTTTCTTACAATCTTGAGTCTTTGTCCCAATTCTTCTTCTCTTCATTGGTTGATTAATTAAGATTGGTTTGATTAATCATCAAAATTAACATAGATTGAACGTAAAACCAACAAATGCATCTAGAAGGGGAACATGACACGACGCAATGCCAAAATACTTATGTGTGGGGCCCACTCCCTAAAAGACCAAGAAACATGATGAGGTTGGGGAAGTAGATGCAAAGCGCCTAATTCGATAGATTAAACTCAAAGGCCTCAAACCTCTTTAGAGTTTGGAAAATGTGCAAAGAAGGAGGAGTTTCCCCCACTGCAATATTAAGATTATGATCATCAATCCAAAATCTTAAAGAAACAGGTTGGTGCATCGAAATGAGGCATACTACCTCATTATCCTTCCTTGACACACCAAGCAAATAGAAAGCTAGTCTCTCACCCAAGTTATCCTTTAAGGACCTCCCAATGTCGAAAGGAAAGAGCACTAAATGCTTCCAGAATTCATTGAGACTATAGCCTAGAGGACACAATACTGCATCCTCATTATTTGGATTGGAGATTGGTGTCAAAGAAGGACAATGATGTTGCATGACAACAATTAACGATAATATTACATACACACTTAAGTTATATTAGCATTGATTTTAATTGAAAAGTAATTTGTTTTTTTTTCAAAGTCACACTAGACAGTTTCAGAAGGTGATGAGTAACATAATTTACCATTTTTACCGTCACTATTATCTTATTTTTGTATTTGAATAATGGTATGTCAAGTTTTTTTTTCATTTTCTAGGTTACAAGAAAATAAATATAATTGCTGAAAATATTGAAAAGTGAAAGGACATAAATGCAAAATGTGATATATATAGTAAAAGTTCAAGGACATGATACAAGAAATCTACTCCACGTGTCTATGCTCTTTATAGTGCTGCAAATTTATGGGAAAAATACTCAAATTATATATGCAAATTCGGATTATGCAATCAACATCAAATGGGAAAATTTGGATAGGACTGCCAGCACATGCCACTTGTTTTGCGCATAACATGCACATCCAAATTCCAAATTTTACTTTTCTAGAACCGTTGGAAAGAAAATTTAAGGGAGAAAATATGTGTTTCTCTTAACACTTTCCAAATGCCGATTATATGAGAGTGAAAAATACGTGTCAAGACGGACTGTATTTGGAAATCGGACAATCGACATATCAGTAGTAATTTATGTATAACTTTCTCCTCGGAAATCCAAATCAAGTGATTCAACTATATTGGAAAGAAATTTGGAGGGATCACGATTTCATCTGTCGCAAGGTATTCCAAATTCAGACGTTTCAAGGGTCAAACGATGGATGAAAGACAACTGACCTGGGAGAGACAAAATTCTATATAAAAATGTGTATTCTCTAATCAAATGGGCTCTTCCCCTTTAGTTTAATTTTCATTTTTTGTTCTAGGGGGAGAGAGTCTCATGTTGTATGTACCTAGTTTCTATTTTTCTTATTAGCTACATAAATTTTCTATTTTCTTCTCATGTCATTTTTCTCTTCTTTTATGTTTTCTTTCATCATATGTAACTAAATCCATCTCTTGGAAGGTGGAGATATGGGCTAGGATTAATTTAAGAATTGTGGTTGCCATCATGTTAATATTTTGATTTGTTATTACTTTTGCTAATTCACTTGAAATAGGTAGATGATTTTGATTGCATTCTTATTATAAAAAACCCATAATTTTTTTACATTTTTTCTTAATATCTTCATAAAATGAAAGACCAAAATTATAAACCACCATTGAATCTATCAATGTTTATTACTCATGCTTCATTGAAAATAAAATCGACAGGAATTCGCAATCTCACCCTGGGTTCAACCCGTATGTTACAATATTGTACGGTTGCAGTTAAATTTTAAGACTCGGCAAGTTTTTAGCATCTTTGCCGGGGAGAGTGCACTATTTTTTTCCAATTTGTATTTGTTTTTCTGAGATCTTTCTTCAAAACGTGCAGTCTGAGTGCACGACACGAGATCTTCAGTGAGTTCGGTTGGCGACGAAACTTTGATTGAATATCAGTGATTTTCTATTCTTCATTAGTGTCCCAAGTTAGTCAAATTATTCCAAGTTTCAAAAGTTTCATTCTTTTGCTCTATAAATCACTTCATATTTTGATTGTAATAGGGGTATGAAATTCCAGAAAAAAATAAATTATCGACTTTACTTTTTCGTGCTCTATTAATTTTCAGAAGTGTAATGAAAAAAATCTAGAGCTATTCAAGCAATCAAATTACTTCTTTTCTTTTACTTGCATTTCTTTTGTTCTAGTATAGTAATTTGATGTTTGTAAATTTTTTATTGTTGGTTTCCTTGTAGTATTTTATTTTTCCTTTTCTTAATCTTGTTTTCTCCTGTGATTCTCCCTATGTCACTCACCGCAATGTGTGGCTTAACTCTGTGCGAGATGAGGTAGACAGAGCAGGTGGATAGGAATGAAAGGATTGAGAAAAGTGTGCTTCAATGTGTAATTGTTCTTATTATTGTTAATCTTTTGTTTGTTTTGTTTTTGTGAATTTAACTATATGAGTTTAATCACTGAAATCTGAAAGAACAAAGATATAATTTCATAAGAATACACTACTTAATTTTGTTAGATCTAAGGTTGTAGTAAATTTTGATCACTTAAGAACATGTTGTTTTATGTGCTGCTTAGTTCTATAATCTAAATCTTTTTTTTCTCAACCTGAAATTCCTATCAACCCTAAATCCATATACCACATCTACATTTTTAATATCTGAAATCTCATCTCAAACATCCTTAGTTTAGCTTAAGTTAAATAATTAGGCGCACGATTCAAAAAAAAGCAAAAAAAATTATATCAACTTCTCTCCACCATAGGTTTTGCAAGCATGTTAGTTTAGTTGCATAATTTTCATTCAAATTGGAATTCACCATCTTCTCCTTGTGTTCGACTTGTATGCTATGACATTGTACACTTGCAGTTAATTTTAAAAGTCATCAAGTTTTTGACACCGTTGTTGGGGAGAGCGCACAATTTTTTTCCGATTTGTAGTTTTTTTTCTGACATCTTTCTTCAAAGCATGCAGTGTGAGTGCATGACATGAGATCTTTTGTGAGTTCGGTTGGCGATGAACATTTGACGGAATATCAGCGATTTTATATTTTTCATTAGTGGCCCAAGTTATTCAAATGATTCTAGGTTTCAAAAGTTTCATTATTTTGCTCTATAAATCAATTGATATTATGATTGTAATAAGGGTCTGAAATTCCAGAAAAAAATAAATTATATACCCCTTTTAATAAGCAACTTGGACACTAAAATCTAAAGCAAAAGATTAGATGCTGCATGCCTAGGTCGTTGATTAAACGTTTTATTAATAACCACAAGTGCACGGCCGCGATGAAGCGGTGGCAAGTATGGGTCGATCCGCAGGGTGGTGAGTAGCCTCTGGTTTGTCAAAAATCAAGTGGCGAATAAAGGGAGAAAAGATGTGATTACGCTAAAGCTAAACTACACTATACTAGGAAGTAAAAAATGCAAAAGAAAGCAACAATAGATTGGAAATCAGAAAGAGAAACCCCCAAGGGGTGGAGTGTGTGCACATATGAAGTGAAATAAGTGATGAAAGATGCATGTAAGCATGTGTGTGTCGTGTGTGTGTGTGTGTCTTCATGCATAGGAAGTGTCTAAAGATGTGGCAAAACCTATCAATCCTTTCACAAAACATATCGGCAATTACTACTTGATTAACATAAGATTATGGTCAGCATGAGAAGTGTCTAAAGATATGGCAAGACTCATCAAAAACCATAAACTCATGTGAAGAACAAAGGTAAGCATGAGAGGTGTCTAAATGTTATGGCAAAACTCATCAAAACAAAGTTTCTTCAATCAATCAAGCAAGCAAACACAAATACAAACACATAACTAACATCTAGCATATTCAATAGTAAATTTCAGTCAACAAACATGAGAAAACTAAGCATGGGAAGTGTCTAAATCTTATGGCAAAACCCATCAAAATTTCCCAACATGTAGATGATTAAAATACCTCCAATGAACATACAAAACATGCAAGTCTACACAATCAAAAATTCATCAAACATCCAAACTTCACAATATATATGAACATCATCTCCACCCCCCAAAGGGGATGGATCTACTCACTACAAATTATTCTAACAATTAAACTAAAGAATAAAGGAGACATTCTAACCAATTTAGCCTAAGATCAAAGAAATAAGACTAAACTATGCATGCATAAAAAAGAAACAACATGATAACAAAACAATGAAAAATTATTTTATTAAATGACTCACATTACTAGTAGCATTCTGCTCCACCTTGAGTTTTTGCTCCAAGGCTTACTCCAAGTAGAGACAATGCCACCAAGCAATGGGTGATTACAATAGAAGGTGAAGAGTGCTATTTATAGTCATAGAAAAAGGTAATCGGGGACAATCCCCCGATGTAGGACTAATAAAACCTTCCCAGAATACACATAAACACATAACCCGTGTTCTGGAGAAACTGGGTCATTTTCAGTCATTTTTCCACGGATCCGACCCATTTTCGGATATGTTCTTTATTTCTTCACTTTTTCACATGGGGTGCACTCGGATCGGTTATAGGAGTGTCGGCCCGAATCTAATTGTCAAAGTACTCTTCATGATGGTGTGGAGTTTCTTCATTTGCTTATTGGTCATTCGATCTTACATTCAGGTCATTCTCCCTTGCATCTTAGTCCTCGAGTCTCTCAACTCAGTCCTTTTTCTGCTTTTAGGTTCTTTTATGCCTCTTCTCTTCAAACCTATTTATTTATGAAATTCAAACATAAAACTCGTTATGTAGCATTATTTAGGTGAAAGATAACGGATATAAGACACAAAGTATGCATGAAATGATGTCAATCAAATACCCCCACACCTAACTTTTGCTAGTCCCGAGCAAAACAAAGAAAAAGAAAAGCATACGAAAAACAAGAAATCCTAACTCACTTGGTTGCACTTAGCACGTGCAACAAGCCATTAAACCTCCTTGTCGCCAAGGAGGAGGAGTGTTGTCTCCTGAGAGTTTTCAGCGGATATACCCACAAAATCCGAACAAAGATGCATTATTCAACCTAGCTACATGACTCGATGGCTCATTTTTGTCGATCATTGGACGCGGTAATGCTACAGGCCGACTCTATATATGTAATCAGTCCACACACCTAGCCTAATGAATCATTCGTGAAAGTTAATTAAGGACTTAAGTGAATGACATGGACAACCTCAACACCCTCAAGTGATACAAAGTGTAAGGTCCATTAAGGTTATTATTTGCATTACCATTTTTGTCTCTTTTTTTTCTTATATTAACAGACATGAATTATTGACTCACTAGGTTCAGGGTGGACTTCTTTAAATGGTTGAGTACTGAACCTCTATGATTACTCGCCCCCCGAGGGAAAACCGAGGTGCATCCTAATGACTAGATAAGTCTTAAAGGCACTGTACTAGATATCCTAATGCATCAAGTTCAAGTCAATTTTGGGAGTTTTCTTTTTACTTTACCTCTCAACGGTTTTGCACCTGCCAAACACACGTAAAACCCACAAAATATTTTCTTTGGCAAACACAAGAAGATTTTGAAAGAAATGTGAAAATTTTAAAGCACTAGACAAGCAAAAGAAGACAAGTCACCCAAGGATCATGACAAGCAGATATATCGATATTAAATGCAGCACACTAACATGACTCTATCAATACACACAAAAGAAAACAAAATCAAAGGAAAAAGACTCGACTATGTACACACATAAAACACCCCCCACACCTACTTCATGCATTGTCCTCAACGAATTGAGCATGAAACTACTTGGATTTATGCATGAAAAAGGAGAGATCTCACCAACGTAAGTACAAAGGGAAATTCAAGGTTATGTTGATGGAAACAAACCGAATTTCCTCAAAACCTGTGAGATGCTAAAGAAGGGATACAAATACGTGAAAGAAATGGGGCTCAAATACACAAGGGTTGGGGCCCACAACAATCATTGCTCACTGGTGGAGTCTTTTATTACTCTCTTTTTCGTTCTTTTTTTCATTCTTTTTTTTCCTTTTCTTTTTTCTACAAGATATATACATCAACAATGATATTCTCATAATCAATTGGTCAAAGAACATCAAATGAGAACATCAAGTCCTACGGGCCAGAGATTTGCGAAAATGGGCCAACTTCATTGGTACTCTGAGGTGTCATGAGGGGTGAAAGGTCAAAGCTGAAAGACTCGAACCCCTCATGATATTGGTTGGGTGTAGTCAACATGAATGAGTGGAGTTGTGTTGCCTCACTAGGGTTTAGTTTCTCATCGAACAAAACCCTCCAACCAATAGGCGGGTGCATCAGAATGAGTTCCCCAGGCTCATTTCAAGGATGTGAAACACTAGTTTCACTATAAATAGGGCTTCTCCACATGTCATCCAACAAGGACCACCAAACCTCTTGTATATTATCATGCATAAGCTCGGTCGTAGGTGGGTCCTTGATGGAGTCAATATGAAGCCCAAAAGGCTCAATAGCCATGGGACACGGGGTGACGACATCTTATGGAATGGCATATGCTGAGGTGTGTCCCTTTTACTAATGGTCTCAACTGAATCATGCAACGAACACTCCCGTTGGACATTCATGTGTGATGCCAGCTCACTCTATTGCAATGAGTTTTTGCTGGGCCCACAAACATTCTCAATGGGTTGCATTGGTGTTAGGGGTGTTCGTTGATTTTGTGGTGCTTTCTCTAATTGGCGGATGAGATTGAGATTTAAAGGTTGGTCCATGAGCTCTTGTTGCCTACCAGAGTTGAACACGTGTAACTCGGCACTCATGTTACTGATGAGAGCTTCATGAGACCATTTCTACAATTAATTAAGGCGTTGGAGGTTGCCAGAAATGGTCTACCCAAAATCAAAGGCATTTGAGAGTGGGTGTTCGCAACAAGATTGGTATCGAGGACAACAAAATCTACTGGAAATATAAAATCTCCAACTTTGATCAGAACGTCCTCGATAATCCCCTTTGGAATATGAATGTATTTATCTGCTAATTGGAGGGTGATCTTAGTTTGTTTCAATTCTCCCAAGTTCAACTGTTGATAAATAGAAAATGGGAGGAGGTTGACCGCCGATCCTAAATCAAGCAATACATTACTCATGCTAGTGTCTGTTATCGTACACTGAATAGTAGGACACCCAGGGTCCTTGTATTTTGTGTAGGTGGGATTGGACAAAAGTGAGCTTACATTTGCAGCCAAGAATGCTTTCTTATGAACATTGGTCTTCATCTTGGTTGTGCAGAGATCTTTTAACACTTTGGCATATTGAGGTATTTGTTGGATGACATCCAACAAGGGGATGTTAACCTTCACTTGCTTAAATACTTCTAATATTTTATCCATTGTGTCACTCTGCTTTTTGGTTAACCTACTAGGATAAGGAGCTTTTGGCAGGTAGATTTTCTGTGGTGCCTGAGAAGGAGGCATTGGTGTATTACCCTCACCCTCAGCCTCTTCTTCACCACCCTTCCCACTGAGGGGTTGCATAGATGGTGATGGTGGCAAGGAAATGTGATTGTCAACTTGCTTTCCATTCCTTAAGGTTACAATGGCATTGACATGGTGAACAGGTTACTCCACAAGGCTCACTTGCCGCCCCAAAGGAACCACATTCTCATTTTTCATGTGTTGTTGATGGTACATGCGGGGGTTAGCCTCAAGCTGGCTAGGCATAGTCCATCTCTCTCCTTCATGTACAGATTGATCCAATTGGCCCGTCTGAAGCTCTAGAGATTTGATGGTCTGCTGATTTGAAGTGAGAACTTGACTTGTGGTTGACATAAAAAATTTCATTGAGTTTTCAAGTCCACGAGTCAAGGTCTCAAGCGAATTGAATCGGGTTTCCATCTCTGGAAGAATGGACACACACTCGCTTCCTACATGACCTATCCTACCACATGAATGACAGGGAACCGAACCAGATGCAGAAACATGAGATGCACCTTGTTGGTATTGGAGCTCAATCGAATCCTTACGGCGCATTAAGGCCGTCATGCGTGCCTCGGTGGCATTAGTGGTATCGACAACAAATGCGGCACCCGATCTAGTCGAGTTTGCATTTGCGATCCTCTCTCCTATGCTAGATGATGCTGGGGGTTCCCTCACACTCTCCCACTGCATGGTTTTCTCAATGAAGTCTTCTAGGAAAGCCCATGCCTCCCTTTCATCCTTTCCTAAGAACTCTCCTTGACACATGGACTCAAGGAGCATTCGGGACGGGAAGTGAAGACCCTCATAGACAATCTGACAAATGTGCCACAACTCGATGCCATGGTGAGGGCATGAGGATAGTAGCTCCTTGAACCTCTCTAAATATGCATGAAATATTTCGGTCTCAAGTTGATAGAACGAATTGATTTCGTTCCTCAATTTTTGAGTCCGATGATTTGGAAAGTACTTCTTGAGGAATGCATATTGAAATTCATCCCAAGTCCTAAAGGCATTTGCCTGGTTGTTGTACAACCACTTCTTGGCATCATCCTTTAGTGCAAAAGGGACTAGTCTAAGATGGATGGAGTCTGTGCTATGTTGTTGCAGCTTGAACATAGCACAGACCTCCTCACATTCCCTGAGAAAGATATAGGGGTCACCCTTCCCAGTGAAGTGAGGGGGCATGGAAATAAATTGAGGCTTAACCTCAAAGTGGTTCCCATTCGCCTATGGCAATACCATGCATGAGGTTAGAGCGGTACGACTCAGGTAGCATCGATCACGGAGAGGTATGGGAGCAAGAACAGGAAGAACATGTGGGACAGGTGGGTCCAGCAACTGCTCCTCCTCGCGGTAATGAGCAGCCATTGAACCCGGACTGTGTGTGACACGAGAGGAGGGAGGCATCGAGAAATCGACTACCGAAGCAGGGTTGACGACACGCCTCGTCAAACAGCCACTCTCGTCTCGTGCCCACACAAGCATACACAAAGGTGCACAGAGAGGTTATTTAATTGGCACCGGTTACACCAGAAGTGCTCCCACTAGCTATACACGACCTGACCAATTCAACCTATCGGGTTGTCGAGGGATGTGAATCAAGAACTACTTAATCGACTCACCAGTTAGGAGTCGTCTAGTTTTAAGAACACTAGTTTTAGGTTGTTTGAACATTGTTTGTGGTGTAAAATTCTAAACCTGGCCCATTAGAAGTCGAGTCTACCACTCTCCTTATATAAGTCTCTCTCTCCTTTATACCTCTTCTTTAAAAAATTCTAATGTTTCCCCTTTTGTTGTTTGCATAAACATATAAAAAACATAAAAAAAGGTTTTGGAAATTATAAAAAAACGCAAAAAAAATAATTTCAAAAAGTTCCTGACCTGATTTTCAAAAATATTTTTTTTGGATCTTTGCAAATCAATTTCTTAACCAATTAGGAAAGATTCCAAAAGCAAAGAATTGTTTGAAATTTTGAATTTCAAATTGGTGCATGCAAACTTGACACGAGACATAAATAATCGACTTTCACAAGTCGATTTGGATTCAGCCCATAATTTGAGTCCCGATAGAACCTGTGCACCTCCTCACTTGAACCTGGTGAGTGAGAATTATATGAATGACAATCTTTGGAAGCAACCTCAATATGCATGGTCTAGCAAAAACATATATCAAAATAATTTTCAAATGGAACACAATGAAAGGGGTTGGGGTACATTTAATTTATCATCTTGTAATTGGTGTGGGTTTAGTGGTCACGTTGCCCAAGATTGCATTGTGAATCCTCAAAAATCTAAATGGGCCAACTCTTATCACCATAGCCCACAAATGACCTTAATGCTTGTGCATACAACCAACCATCAGATTCATATCAAGATTGTTCATGGGATGTCGTACCAAACTCATATATGATATATCCACGTTATCGCAACACTCTATTTAAACTCCAAAATATTTATCAATTTGCAGAAGAGGAAACATGGAATAAACCTCAAAATGTTAGTACCATATCCACATTTTCTAAAATTCAAAACTTGAATTCTAATGTTACTCGAGACTTGATTCAATAGAACAAACTATTTCAACATTTACTCAACACTTCAACAATTTGCTGGTACTTCAACAGTTTTATGGTAGACACCAACAACTCGTTGCAATCCTTGGAAATGCAAGTATGTGATCTAGTACACAAGTGTAAACATGAGAATGATGATGATCTTAATCAACTTGAGCTAGAATCACAATTTGAACCTGTAACTCAGCAAGTTGGATTGTCCCAACCTAAACTTGAACTTCCATATAAAACAAGTACTCAACATGTTGGACCGACCCAACTTGACCTACAATCTCAATTTAAACTAATGAATCAAAAGGTTGGACCGCCCCAACCTGAGCTTGAAATTCAATTCGATCCCACAACTTGACAAGTTGGACAATCAAAACTTGAGAGTGAACCAATACCTCAATCTAAGGACAAGGAACTATTCTACAATTTAAAGAACCATATCTTAATCGACTCATTCTGACACATCAACCAGTAGGTTGGAGAGTTTGGATTGATGATCATGTTTATAATATTCCTATGCGTAAAGAACACTTTTCATCATTATCTTTGAACCAACCAATACAATGTTCTACACAAATGAAGATTAATTTTCTGCCTAATATGTTGCCTTGTGATGTTCACGAACATGTTCATGTTATTATTTTTTAGAGTCATGTGGGCTCACAGTTCAGAATTTTTATCCCACATGGGCTCATGTTTCCGTTTCAAGTGAATTAACTTCGTAAAATGTGATCACATTTCTATTGTAAATATGTCAAAAAAAAGAATAAAAAAGTTTTAGTGTGTTTTGTTTGTTTCTCTCATTAATTTTACAGGTTCAAAGTACATAAAGTTCTCCTTACGTGCTCGAAGTTTGGAAAGATTGTTCCTTTATCTGCCCGTCATTTACGATATGATGCCATAGATTGAGGGCAATGCATGATTTAGGTGTGGGGGTGTTTAATGCGTATATATTTATCATAGTCTAGTTTTTCATTTTCTTGGTTTTCTTTTGTGTGTATAGTTAGGATCATGATAGTTTGAGCACTTTATCTTCCATATGTTATGAAATCATGATCCTCTGTTACTTGTTTTCTTTTCTTTTTTCAAAAATAAAAATTAATGACAAAAAAAGTTTGTGCTTGTTTTTTCAAACGATTTTTGGTGTTGCATTGTAATTAGTTGTGTGCAACAAGAGTAAGTGAGGCAAGTAAAAAGTAAGTCACATAAGTTGAGCAAGGATGCATTATAACACCAGTTTGAAGGTCCTTAAAGTAACGTAGTGCTTGTGAGAACCTCCAAGTCATAAGGAGGAGTGTACACCGGGTTTAAAGTTTCAAACCTAATACTGCATTCCACCTAGAACTCTATGGTAGTGTCCAATATGTTAATCCAGAGCTAGTAAGGTGATGTGTCAATGGAATACGTTGTATTTTTGGGCTCCTATTATCTGTATATGTATTAAGTTTAATGGGGGGGATAATTGCACCCAAGTTAAATCCAATGTCAAGTTGGTTTAGAAATAGAATGAAGTAAGGGTCTCTCTCCAAGGCATGTTTTTCCACTTCGGTCAGTAAGTCCGTAGGGGTATCTTGAAACCCGGTTGTCTTGTGAGTCTTGTGACTTGGGAATGACCGACTGAATTCCGATTACACAGGTGGTAGACGAGCCATATTTTGGGGAGAAGCAAATGAAGGAGGGAATCAAATACCATAGCCAAACCTTTGGGTAGGAAAAAATCCAATTCAGGGCAAAACAAAAAAAGAAAAAAAGGAGAAAAGAAACGAAAGCCCAAAATTCTCCTCAGAGGCAAAAGGTCTCGAATCAAATCCAAAGCCCAAAATTAATTTCAAATTAAATCCACTAGAAAAGGGTATAGGTGTAGGAAGAAGGGGAGCAAACTTAATTCTTTTGAAGGATAATAAGGACACCCATGTAAAATTCATGAAACGTTCCTATGAACATATTGGGTAGCAGTACACTAGAGATGCGTGAAGTGAAATTAGTAGGCAGGTCAGACCCTTTTGTAATGCCCACTCTATGACCAACCTAAGTTGCTTTATTAATTTAGAGAACTTGGTGATAACTTCCATCCAAATTCAGATTTTGTGGGTATATCTGCTGAAAACCTTCAGGAGACAAAACTCTTCCTCTATGGAAACATGGAGGCTTAACAACTTGTTGCACATGCTAAGTGCAACCGTGATTCCTACAAAAGTGTGTTAGGATTTTGTGTTTTTTTGTATCTTTTTTGTTTTGCTGGAGACTAGCAAAAGATAGGTGTGGGGGTATTTGATGAGTATCATAATTTACAATTTTTACCATCACTATTATCTTGTTTTTTTATTTGAATAATGCTATGTCGAGTGTTTTGTTTTCATTTTATAAGTTACAAGAATATAAATACAATTGCTGAAAATATTGAAATGTGGAAGGACATAAATACAAAATCTGATATATATAGTAAAAGTTGAAGGTCATGATATAAGAAATACATTACACATGTCTATAATCTTTATTGTGCTCCAAATTGATGGGAAAATACTCAAATTATATATGCACATACGGATTATGCAATCAACATCAAATAGGAAAATTCGGATAAGGAAAGTCTGGACTGCGAGCACATGCCACTTATTTTGCTCATCACATGCACATCCAAATTCCAAATTTGATTTTTCTAGATACTTGTTAAATTCCGATTATATGAGGGTGAAAAACACGTGTCACGACAGATTGTATTTGGAAACTGGACAATCGACATATCAGCAGTAATTTATGCATAATTTTCTCCTCCGAAATCCAAATCAAGTGATTCAACCGCATTGGAAAGAAATCTGGAAGGATCACGTTTTCGTCTCTCACAAGATATTCCAAATTCAGACGTTTAAATGGTCAAATGGTAGATGAAAGACAACTGACCTGGGAGAGACAAAATCATATATAAAGTTCTATATTCTCTAATCAAAGGGGCTCTTCCCATTTAGTTTAATTTTCGTTTTTTATTCTATGGTGAGAGAGTCTCATGTTATATGTACTTAGTTTCTAGTTTTCTTTTTAGCTAAATAAATTCTCTATTTTCTTCTCATGTCTTTTTTCTCTTCTATTATGTTTTCTTTCATCATGTGTAACTAAATCCATCTCTTGGAAGGTGGAGATTTGGGTTAGGATTGAATTAAGAATAGTGGTTGTCATCATGTTAATATTTTTGATTTGTTATTACTTTTGCTAATTCGCTTGAAATAGGTACATGATTTATAATTATTTGATAGGTTAATGTTACTTGTAAGTTCTTAATCTATGCATAGAATTTAAATCGTTAGTTCTTTGCTTCCAAGAATTTGTGAAGTTGTAATTAGATCTATGTTAGTTTTTGTTTGATGACATGTGCTTAATGAAATGTGCAACACCTTTCCCAATTCATGGCTATGCAAATATTTTCACCTTCTAAGTGTTTCATCACATAGTGATTTTTTATTGCATTCTTATTATAAAAAAACCATATTGTTTTACATTATCTCTTAATATCTTCATAAAACAAAAGACCAAAAATATAAACCACAATCAAATCTATCAACTTTATTACTCGTACTTCATTGAAAATAAAATCGACAGGAATTTGCAATCTCTCTTTGTGTTCGACTTGTATGCTACGACACTGTATGTTTGCGGTTTAAATTTAAGAGTCATCAGAATGGTTCAGAGTGAAAACTATGAGGCCTCTAAACTCCAAATGGTCTAGCGAAGCGGATAAGAAAACTAGAGAGGCAATATTGGGAGTTAGACCGTCACATATTTTCATGGAGGATTAGTCTACTCTGCTAGACTATTGGTCCAACGAGGAGTTTAAGGTAAATTCATAAAGTTTTTAGTTAATTTAGTATCAATGACTGAAAAAACTAATAATTTGGTTTATCTGTTGATTCAGATGAAGAGCGAGACTAACAAAAAACAAGGTGAATTTAGTTATAGCATATCAGTGTGGTACCAAATCGGTGGTGCGACAATAGGGAGAAAATGGTGAGATATTATTTAAATTATTTTAAATTCTTACAGATTCATTATTTTTTTAATATAAAATGAAACAATTGTTATTTTCAACGGTATTACATATTGAAGAAAACCCAAACACTCCTAAGTCTAGTCGTATAGATATGTACATCTAGCTTCATAATAAGAAACTCCACAAAGCTGCAACCGTTATTGTAAGTTTAAGATTATTATTACTTTATAATTAGTTAATGTTGTTTGAGACATTCATTTGTGAATTTATGATGTTTTCTTATTTTAGGAACAATTAGAGGCTTTGCGAGGACCGAGTGAGACGAGTTCTCAGGGCTCTATTAATTTGATGATGTCGTCATAGATCTGATCGAGACTCTTCTCGGCAATGGGCACAGACGTGTGAGGATGTATTCTAATCTCGTCACCCCGACTGACATGTATGGACCATGTGGGATGCCATCCTAGGTAGAGAGTGACGCCAAAGTGCAGGTTGAGCAAGGTGAGGATATGAAGATTGATTGATCGTTTTATATTAACCGCAAGTGCACGGCCGCGTTGAAGCGGTGACAAATACGGGTCGTCCACTGGGAGGTGTGTCGACAATTGGTTTGTTCGAAGGCGAGAGGTAAAAGAAGGAGAGAAAGATGTATTACACTACACTAATCTAAACTAGTAAACAAGCAAGCTGAAATGAAATAACTAAACAACTAAGCTAAACAACTAATGAAGAAGATAAAAAGATAGGAATGGAAACCCCTAAGGGGTGGAGAGTGTGTGTGTGCACATGAAATAAGTGTGGTGTTGAATGCATACTATAAGCTCAAGTGTGGTTAGTGTTTGTTCATGCATAAGAAGTACCTCATGGCAAGACCTATCATTTACAACACTAACCTAGGTGATTAATATGAGCAATGCAAGGTTGTTATTAAGAACATACCGAGCATGGAGTGTACCTAACTATGGCAGAAACCATCAAGTAAAGTTCTTATTAATTCAAGCAAGCATACTAATATCTCTCACAAACAATAAAATCTAGCATTCATACCACCTACATAACATGTACATACATCTACTCCACCCCCAAGGGGATGGAACTACTCACACATATTTAAACTAACTACTCTAACAAAATGAAGCATTATACTGAAATAAAACTACACTAATCAAGCAAGAAATATTAAAGAAGCATAAAAGGAAAGGAAATACTTAAACAAACATGCACAAATTAAAAGACAAGATTAAAAGAAACTAGAAGAATTATTTTATTAACAAATGACTCACATTGAAGGTAACATTCTTCTCCACCTTGAGTTTTTGCTTCAAGGCTCACTCCTTAGTAGAGAGAATGTCACCAAGCAATGGGTAATTACAATGGAAGGTGAAGAGTTCTATTTATAGGCATGGAAAAAGCTAACCCGGGACAATCCCCCGATGTGGGACTAAACCAATACCAAAAATAGACTAACAATACACTAATACAAGTCCAGGAGAAAGCTTAGCGGATCTGGGCTGATCCAGACCGCCACTTGGCGGTTCCAGACCGCCAATTGGCGGCCTATAAACTTCAGATCCGATTGGTTTTGGTTGTGGGCTTTGCTTGGAGTGTTTCTTGGTCTTGGATGCATCTACTTTATTTAGTGGAGCTCCGGCCCGAATCGAATTGACAAAATACTCCCCATGATGGTGTGGAGTTTCCTGTTTTGCTCTTAGGTCCTTCTGTCTTACGTTCAGGTCCTTCTCCCTTGCATCTTGGTCCCCAGGTCTCACAATTAAGTCATTTTTCCTGCTTTTGTGTCCTTTCATGGCTCTTCTCTTCAAACCTCTTTATTTCTGAAATTCAAACATAAAACTCGTCATGTAGCATTGCTTAGGTGTAAGATAATAGATATAAGGTACAAATATAAGCATGAAATGATGTCAATTAAAGATGATGAGAAGTGAGCTAGCAGAGATGAAAAATAAGCTCGTAAACATGCGGTAGATGGTCGATGTTTCCACCTCTGTTCTCTACACAAGGTCTACCAACTCCATCTTCATTTTTTCTGTTTTACTCTTGCCACCGAAAGGTGGGATTTTTATGCCTTTTTCTCATTTTTTGTTGTTGTGGTTTTCATGCTTTTTGGGAGGAATGTGTACTTTTCTGTTGTTTTGGTACTTTTGCCTCTGTTTGAGTGGTTTTCTTTGTTAATGTGTGTTTTTCTTTTGTTTTTGGAAAGATTTCAACTTTGTCATTTTCTGGGTTGTTTGAGAACTTGGTTTTGGTTCTGGAATTTGTTAGGGTTTGTGGTTTTGGTTCAAGTCTTTGTTTGTAGTTTTGGTTTGTGTTGGAGGAAATGTGGGTTTGTGTGGATAAGTCTGTGGTTTTGTATTTGCATTTTTTGCTTTTTTTGGTTTATGAACATAGCATTTTTGTTCATACTTCTGTTAGATCGGATTTTGCAACTTGTAAGGTTATAGGTGTTTTGGAATCATAATATAAGCCAAATTTCTCATTTTCTTGTCACATTATGTGCTTAAGTTCTTGTGACAGGGTAGTCTAGATTTTAGTAGTTTTTTTTTGGGGGGGGAATTAACTTTGGGATGGCACATCGGTAGTTTTTCCCTTGGACGTCATGAAAAATGTCAACAGACGTTGGTTTGAATTCAGTTTTGAGCTTCTCCTCAGCCACACCCTCAACGAACACATAAATCTACAGAGAAACCAACATTTTCTTGATACATGTTACAACAATTGCAACTCAAGTTTCTTGCATTGGGTCTTACTTCAGACTCTTAAAAAGTTTTGTGGTGGTTATTGCATGTTTACAGATTTTCTTATGAAGTGTAGTTTTTGTTCTTATAAATACTATGCTCTGGAAGTAGAAAATAATGATAAGTCAAATAGATAATACAGTTGAAAGGTTTACGTGGTAATAAAAGATGATGGTGGAGGAGGAGAACCAATCCAACCATTTCCACCACCACCACAACCTCCTAATGATCTTCCAAACTTGTAGGTTTGCATGCATTTTCCAACTTGATTAATGTTTATATATTTGTTGGTTTCGTTAGTTTATTCTCATGTGTTACTTAAACTTTTAATGGTTTTGTTATGCTTGCATTCTTGTTATTTTATTGTATGCTTGCATTCTGATTATTTTGTTGTATACTTACATTCTTATTGTTTTCTTGTATTTTCTTGAAAATAGGAGCAGGTTGATTCACAAGTGCCACCACCAAACAATGATCATCCAAACTTGTAGGTTTGCATTTTCTAAATTTATTGTTTATTATATATTGTTAGTTTATATTCTTGGTTTGTTTGAAAATTTTACCTTCGTAGTTATATTTTTCTTGCCTTTTTAAGTATATCTACTTATTTTGTGGCTTTCATGATTTTGCATGTTTGGGTTTAAGTCTATTGAATTCGTTTTATTTACTCATGTTTACATATTACCTTGTAAGGAGACTACATATTTGCTTCTTTTCCTGACATTTTTCACTTATTTTGTTGAATTTTGTGAAAAACAGTACTGAGCACTTGATCTATTTTCAAACAATGATCACTTAAACTTAAACATGCAGGTTTCATCTATTCTGGAGTTTCTGCTTTGTTTGGACTACTGGAGTTTCTGCCTTCTTTGGACATCTCAAGTTTTTGTCTTTGTGGTCAGGAGTTTTGCTTTCTGTGGAAGTAGTCACGGTATCTACTGGAGTTCCTTGTTAGGATTGTCATAGTGGTTGTGATGATATCTGATTTAAGTAGGATTGTAGTAGATATCATCTTTTTTGCTGTTGTTTATATTGTTGTAACCAATGTGGATACATTTTGTATATAGTAGGAGTCACAACTATGTTCTCACTTAATACATTTGCTATGATAATCCAAGAAGTTATGATACATATTTTTGGTAGTTTTGATGTGGAGACGAAGTTTGTGTTAGTAACTTTTTTCCAGGAAATTAGACCAAATAGTTGGTTTGTTTCGTAGTTCCTTTCGTATATCATATGCTTTCAGTGAAGCATATAATATATATATATATATATGCGTTAAATACACAACATTATAAGATTAATACATCACTATATCATTTCAATACACGACTGTATTCTTTTATTACATTTCATTACACAAATGCTACTTCTCCTTAGTTTAAGATACAATCCCATCATCCCCACTACTCCATCTGAAACGAACCACACTTAAACCCCACTTCTCCTAAACCCGACCGACCGACACACTCGTACCTACACTGAGCATAATCCCGATGCCTCAACCCATGTTGCATCTACGCAGACTTCAAAAGCTATAAAACTGCATGAAAAACCCAAAAAGATCAAATCTTTTCACTGAAAACCAACACGAAACATGTGGTATTGGCCTGAGAAAGACGAAGGCGACGTGGCGAGTTAGGGCGTTGTTGGGTGGACAAGTGGTGTTGGGCTCAAAGAAGGAGTTGTCCATTGGGGTGACGACTGACAAGAGTATATATATAATATACAATCATGGATTTGGATTGGGATTGGAGTTGGAGTTGGAGGAGGTTCTGGTAGGCCAATTCTACTGCGGTGGTGGCCGAATCGACCAAACATGAAGGTTTATATTTTTTGTTTCTTCTACTTTTGCTATATATATATATATATATATATATATAGTTTAGAATGGATTTTGTGTTGTAATGTTGTGTCTTTGTTGTTTGTTGTTGGAGTTGAATGGTAAAGTTTGGAACTTTGTTGGTTTCCTGTTTGAGTGGAATGTGTAGAAAGGTTTCACGAAAGAAGTCGTTGAGACGCTTGCTTCTTGTGTACACACAAAGAGAGAGGAATTTCTCATGAGTTTTTGTGTTTTTTAATATCTTAATTTAATATTCTAGTAGCTTTCTATGTAGCAACTTAGAATGGGATTAGCTAATTTGGGAGTGTCATGTTGCTTATCAAATTTGAGTAGCAATTGCTATCATGGTTTCACCACACTAGTGTTTTATGTTTTCAACATCGTGATTGTCACACCTTTTAAGTGAAGTTTAGGCTTCAAAATGTGGTCTTTTGTTTTAGAGAGATGATGAATAGCATTATGTGAAGTGAATTCATATCATATAAATAAATTTCCCTTCCCTTGTTATGGTACTTCTTAGTTAGTATGTTGGGATGTTTATTTATATTGGAATGTGTAAGTTCAATACACAATATTATAAGTTTAATACATAAATATATCATTTCAATACACAATTGTATCATTTTATTACACAAGTTTAAGAACTCTTTAATTTATAAAAATCATTATTAAAATACACAATTGCATTATAAGTTGAATATAATGTTGTTTAACATGGTTTAGCTTGTCTATTGGATATTTTGGTTAGAGAACATTTTGGAAAAAATATTATTAAAATACACAACTGCATTATAAGTTTAATATACACAACTCTAAAAGTTTAATACACAATTACATCAATATAATACACAACCGCATCACTTTCGTAAATAAAACTTCCAGTGACTACACATCTATATGCGTTCAATACACAGCAGTATATGTGTAATACAGTTGATTGTCGTCGGAGAGGAAGAAGTGAGGAACATACGATTCTAAAAGAGATACGTACATAAACAGGAATTGTTGATCATTGTGAAGGAAAAGAAGTAGATGGATAGTTCATGTTGTTGTACATGGTATGGGAGTTAAGACATTGATTGGTGTTGGGGAGAGGGTGTTTGATTTTGTATATTTTTGTGATCAGACATAGAGATGATTAATTGAAATCAATTTAGGGAGCTTGTGGACATCCCCACTTAAGCCGACCATAGATAATAACGGTCTCACATAAGACTAAATTACTATAGTATGATATATTTTTATATTGGAAAGAGAGAAAGATGAAAGAGAGATGTTGGAGATTGAAATGGCATGGAACACTCTACAAAACTGCATCACTTTCTTAAATCTCTACAAAACTGCATCACTTTCTTAAATAAAACTTCCAGTGAGTACACATCTATATGCTTTCAATACACAACAATATATGTTTATTACACTGATATATCATTTTAATACACAACGGTATCATTTTATTACACAAGGACTCCGAAACGTATAACCAGATCTGAACACTACACCAGACAGAAATAAGTAGTAGAAGAAAATGATATTCCGCAGAATCTTGCAAGTCTACAAACTTGAAGGCAGCGACGATTATCTTACAAATCTACATATCTAAAACCGGTTTTTCCGAGCTATAGTCTATAACAAGTCGGATCTAACTATCTTTCTTGTTTTTAGGCATAAAAAGTATCTTTGAAATGATCAAAAATGGAGGTGAGATTCGGAGGTAAAGCGAGATCAGAGAACTTGTGGACATCCCCACTTAAGCCTACCATAGATGTTAATGTCTCACATAATACTAAATTACTATAGTAGGGCATATTTTTTCTACAGGAATAGAAACGGCATAAAGCACTCTACAAAACTGCATCACTTTCTTAAATAAAACTTCTAGTGGATAAACGTCTCCTTTTTTCCATGCATGCCCATCTAGTTGATAATGCGATCTCGGGAATTTCACCGGTGGTGCCGAGTCTGATCTTCTTTAATTGGGCGCGGTTGGTTGATCAAAACCTTTCTCCAGGAGTGGATGCGTACGGAGGGGACTCCCCTGACCTACTTTATTGAATAGGTTGAAATGGATCAATACACATCTATATGCATTCAATACACAACGATATCATTTTATTACACGAGTTCAACAACTCCTTCACAAAAACTCATTCACAAGATCTATCAAGCAACAAAAACATTTCTAAAAATCTATCAAGCAATCTGTCATTATCAAACCATACAAGTCTACACATGTAAGCAATTTCTAAGTAAAGAAGATATCATATGGAATATTTAGTTAATACATCAATGTATAAATTTCAAGTTTCCTGAATTGGAACTTAATTACTTATGCTGGGAAGGTGTATACATATTTTTGATGATGAACTTCTCACCTTCCCAATAAAAAACCTGAAAAGTTTTCCTTATGGCTCTCCCATCTACTCCCATTAATAATCTGTAGAAGGAAAGAGCAGTCTCATATAAGAATATGGATTCTATTCCAGAGCACTTGCCAAATAGAAACAAATGGACAAAAACGTGAAATGCTCACGAAGAACATGCCATCTCTCTTCTTGTACAATGATCTTCCAAAGAGCAAACAGATGACCAAGAATCCTAATCCAGTTGCTCCCCCAACCACTATGGCCATTGTCTTCCCTGTTGGTTTCCCTACACCAAATCAATTCATATTACACATTCATTAATCAGAAACCCATGAATGAAGAATGTCAATCACTTTCAACACAACGACTTTCATAAATCATCATCCAACAAATCAGATTCATATAAGAATCTAAAATACATAGGATTGACGATCCTCCAAAACTCAACTTTCAAACACAGCCACACATAAAATACACATTGCTACTCAATTCCCTAAGCCTTACAATGCATCTCATATCAAAATTTGTAATTTTATTATCCTACATGTTACCAACTCAATGATCACATCACAAATTTGGTTATTGAGTCAATATTTAAAAAACAAGACTTTGAGTGCTACAATCTCCTCCAAATCACAAAATCAAGCAAAAGACGTCAAGACCAACAACAAACACATTTTACAAACAATTAGCAAGAAAAAGCAATGTAGTCCATTCTCTAAGCAATGAGTCATATCTCCAAATGTCCCATTCTTGGCATAATCGCTACCAATTCAATGCCCGAAAGATAAAGTTTGTCATTGAGTCAATCATTCAAGAAAAGCAGTTTGAACACTACATTTCCTAATCACAAACCCAAGCAAATCATAACATGCATCAAATCACAATTAAACAAAAAACATATATAACCATAATGACTAGACATTTAGACAAACACGGGATGTACAAGTTGTAGGATCGTGTGGGTTATGGGTCCACTAATCGTTTTTACGCTAATCACCTACTTGTTTAAGCAATTAAGATGTGCAGCGGAATTTTAAACAAAACAAGCAAGTAACGAAAGCGAAAATGCAAATCACAAAGACGCGTCGGTTTTTATAGAGGTTCGGCACCCCACCCGGGTCCTAGTCCTCTCTTGTAAGCTCCGCTCGACTTCGCGAGCTCTGCCTACGTCTTCACTAACCACTCCCCGTTCCGGGCTGGGAGCAACGCCTTTTACACTTCTTCAAGCTCGCGAACAACCCTCGCCGAGCTTGGCACCACCTCTCACAATCCGAGAGGATCACTTCGGGCTTTCAACGAAGTCCTTGCTTCTTCTTCAGAATTTCACCGAAGCCTTTGCTTTGACAACTCAATGAGTGGGACACACTCTTCTCTAACTGAGCACAACAATTGCTAAATGTGTGAGTGATGAATAATGTGGAGATTTGAGCTTAAGATCACTAAATGAGAGCTTTGAGGATTTGGGATTTCTCTCTATGAATTTGACTATGAGGAATTGGAGAGTTGTGTGTAAAACTGAGTTTGATCCTCTATTTATAAGCTCCAAGAGATTCCTAGCCGTTGGGAAAAAGTTTGATTGATTTGTGTAAGAGATACACAAAACAGAATTCAAATTCAGCAAAAACTGTCTCCAACCGGTCGACCTAAAGTGGAACTGGTCGAACAGAACCTTACAAAAACTAATGGATCGGTTGAACAAATGGATGGTTCGGTCGAATGGTTGGGAATAGTGTTATGCGTATATGACCGTTGTATGAATACGACAAAATAAAACGGTCACATGAAAACCCGGAACGGTCGAACAAAATGGCAAAACCGGTCGACCGGTTTAGTCTGGGCAAAACACTACTGAAATCGGTTTAACTATGAGGCAAATCGGTTGAACAAAAATGGTCATGTAAAAACTCTAAATCTACTGAAACCGGTCGAACAAAAGGTCCAATCGGTCGAACGTTTTCGAACAGGATTTAAGGTTTAGTTTTAGTGATTTTCCGACTATGTTTTGGATGACCTAACAAAGTCCGATTGATCTAAAATTTTGTGTGTGACATCTCTAAGGAACGTAGTGTGTGAATGCATGGATATTACCTTAAGTTATGCTCAATTCACATATGTTCCTAAGACTCAAAGAAAAGTAAAATACATGTCTTCAATCCAGCTTGATTACATGTCTTGACTTGATTTTTCTTCCTTCTTGAGTCTTGATCACCTGTAGATGTTAGAAAAATACAACATATATACCATTATACTACATGTGCTAATCTACATGTCCTAATTAAGATTAGGTTGAATTACATCATCAAAATATGGATTAAGGCCAAAAAGCCAACAATCTCCCCCTTTTTGATGATGGCAACCTATATCTTAACTCTATCTTAAAACATGGAATTTGTATTTGTAAACTATGCAATTTAATGCTCCCCCTATGGATGTGCATAGTTTTTGTTCAATTTTATGCCAAATTCCAAGTTACCCCCTTAATTATCTCTCCCCATTTGACATCCATCAAAAAATTTATATAAATAACACAAAGGTTATACAATTAAAGGTCAATGTGGATGTCTTGTAATGAAGTTGCTCCCCCTAAATTTTGCACTCCATTACTCTAAGGAAATGATATTCATTAAGCTCCCCTATCAATAAGGCTATATGGAAGCTAAGAGTATGATTCAAGTTAAGTTCATTTAAGTTTCTATTCAAGCCTTATTCTAACATCCATTCAAAATTTGACATTTATAATCAATGGATGTGATATATGATTTGCAATGAATAGGGTATATGATATGTCAATTAAGCATGTAACAACCTAGATTAGAACCAATTTGATTGAAAAATTTAGAGGATAGGAAATTATATCAACTTGAAGCTTGAATTGGTTCCAATCTCATTTTGTGATGCAACCGGATTTGAATTTGACTCTTGAGCTCGTCCGGTCACCACCAATATCATCCTCAAGCTCCAACAAGTGTAGATTTTGGTACCCATTTTTGCTTGGGTCCATTAAGTTTAGCTTTTGGTACCCAAATCCAAGTTGATTTTGGTACCTCTACACTTATTTTCTTTTTCATGGAAAAATTATGTTTAACATTAATTTGAATAGGAAAGTTTTTAACATAAAAATTGTTTTTATTGCCATGTGTGAACTTATGCAATTTATTTGACAAATTTTCATTTAAGGCATTAAGTTCACTATTTTTAGTTGCTAGAGATTCATTTAAGCAATTTAGATTTTTAATCATAGAATTATGCTTTTCATTCATGTTAAGCATGTGAATCTCTAAGTTTGCAACCTTTTCATTCATGCAATTTAAGTCATGTAATAATTGCTTGCTTTCTAAATGAGATTTATCAAGTTTAATAAGCAAGTCATTAGTGTCAATTTCTAACATATGACTATCAATTGCATGATATGAGGTATTTTTAACATTTACATTTTCTTCCTTCAAGCATGCATTCTCTAAAGTTAGAACTTCAATTTTAGCAAGCAAATCAACTTTATCATCTAAGATAGATGCATTTTGACATTTAAGATCATGGATTTGCTCATTTTCTACTTGATTAGTCTTGTGAAGTTCTTTATATTTTTCAAATAATCTTTTAAATGCATTTTGTAGTTCATTAAAATCATAGGCATTATCGTTTGAACTACTACTTGAAGAAGAGCTAGAAGATACCTCATCTTCACTTTCTCCATTGGATGAGCTTGATGATGATGAAGATGTTGAGTTAATCTCCATTTTCTTTGCTTGAGCTACATCCTTCGGATTTGCTTCTCCCTTCTTCTCGGTTGGTGAATCTCCTTCACCATAACTCCTTTCTAATGTTTGCCATATTGAATAAGCACTATCACATGAGCAAACAACATCAAAAAGTTCATCTTCTAATGCACAAAATATGACATTCATAGCCTTAGCATTTAGGGATGCATTTTTCTCATCTTCTAAACTCCATTTACTAATATGACATCTAGGTGATTCATATGGAGTTTGAATCATAAACCACATGTTAATGTTTATGGATTTAATGAATAACATCATTTTACTTTTCCATGAAACAAAATTATTTCCATCGAAATATGGTGGTTTACATGATTCACTAGGTGTGGATGCATTAAGAGTCATGTTAATTTATCGGTTAAGAACAAAATTAACGAACAAGGCTCTGATACCAAATGTAGGATCGTGTGGGTTATGGGTCCACTAATCACTTTTACGCTAATCACCTACTTGTTTAAGCAATCAAGATGCGCAGCGGAATTTTAAACAAAACAAGCAAGTAACGAAAGCGAAAATGCAAACCACAAAGACGCGTCGGTTTTTATAGAGGTTCGGCACCCCACCCGGGTCCTAGTCCTCTCTTGTAAGCTCCGCTCGACTTCGCGAGCTCCGCCTACGTCTTCACTAACCACTCCCCGTTCCGGGCTGGGAGCAACGCCTTTTACACTTCTTCAAGCTTGCGAACAACCCTCGCCGAGCTTGGCACCACCTCTCACAATCCGAGAGGATCACTTCGGGCTTTCAACGAAGTCCTTGCTTCTTCTTCAGAATTTCACCGAAGCCTTTGCTTTGACAACTCAATGAGTGGGACACACTCTTCTCTAACTGAGCACAACAATTGCTAAATGTGTGAGTGATGAATAATGTGGAGATTTGAGCTTAAGATCACTAAATGAGAGCTTTGAGGATTTGGGATTTCTCTCTATGAATTTGACTATGAGGAATTGGAGAGTTGTGTGTAAAACTGAGTTTGATCCTCTATTTATAAGCTCCAAGAGATTCCTAGCCGTTGGGAAAAAGTTTGTTTGATTTGTGTAAGAGATACACAAAACAGAATTCAAATTCAGCAAAAACTGTCTCCAACCGGTCGACCTAAAGTGGAACTGGTCGAACAGAACCTTACAAAAACTAATGGATCGGTTGAACAAATGGATGGTTCGGTCGAATGGTTGGGAATAGTGTTATGCGTATATGACCGTTGTATGAATACGACAAAATAAAACGGTCACATGAAAACCCGGAACGGTCGAACAAAATGGCAAAACCGGTCGACCGGTTTAGTCTGGGCAAAACACTACTGAAATCGGTTTAACTATGAGGCAAATCGGTTGAACAAAAATGGTCATGTAAAAACTCTAAATCTACTGAAACCGGTCGAACAAAAGGTCCAATCGGTCGAACGTTTTCGGACAGGATTTAAGGTTTAGTTTTAGTGATTTTCCGACTATGTTTTGGATGACCTATCAAAGTCTGATTGATCTAAAATTTTGTGTGTGACTTCTCTAAGGAACCTAGTGTGTGAATGCATGGATATTATCTTAAGTTATGCTCAATTCACATATGTTCCTAAGACTCAAAGAAAAGTAAAATACATGTCTTCAATCCAGCTTGATTACATGTCTTGACTTGATTTTTCTTCCTTCTTGAGTCTTGATCACCTGTAGATGTTAGAAAAATACAACATATATATCATTATACTACATGTCCTAATTAAGATTAGGTTGAATTACATCATCAAAATATGGATTAAGGCCAAAAAGCCAACACAAGTTACAAAAATGCAAACACTCAATGTCAAATCAAATAGGCAAACAAAGGAGAGATACCTATATATTGATTCTTCACTTTTCTTAAATATTGGTCATTTCCAAGAGGGTGAAAATAGGAAAATCTACGATCTATACATGCAAATCCTCAAATCACACTCAAAACCCAAAATTCCCAACTTATATTACATACCTTGTTTGAAAACCTATTGGTAAATAAAACCCCAAAATACATCCAACCAAAAGTATCCAACATGATCGTTTCTTCAACTAAAACTAAAAATTGTACCTTTAAACTCAAACTCGCACCTCAAGTCCTTTCCCATCAGCACCATACCATGTTGTTGTACATGGTATGGGAGTTAAGGCATTGATTGGTGTTGGGGAGAGGGGAAATGTTTGATTTTGTATATTTTTGTGATCAGACATATAAATAATTAATTGAAGTCAACTTAGGAAACTTGTGTACATCCCCACTTCAGCCTACCATATATGTTAACGGGCTCACGTAAGACTAAATTACTATAGTAGGACATATTTTTCTATAGAAAAGAGAGAAAAAAAGAAAGAGAGATGTTCGAGATAGAAATGGCATGGAACACTCTACAAAATTGCATAACTTTCTTAAATAAAATTTCCAGTAAATACACATCTATATGCGTTCAATACACAACAGTATATGTTTAATACACCAATATTTCATTTCAATACACAACGGTATCATTTTATTACACAAGTTCTTCGGAACGTATAACTGGATTCGAACACTACACTTAACAGAAATAAGTAGTAGAAAAAATGATATTTCACAGAATCATGCAAGTCCACAAACTTGAAGGCGATGACGATTATCTCACAAATCTACAGACCTAAAACCGGCTTTTCCGAGCTATAGTTCATAATAAGTCGAATCTAACTATCTTTCTTGTTTTTAGGCATAATAAAGAATCTTAGAAAGGAACGAAAATGGAGGTGAGATCCGGAGCTAAAGCACGATCAGAGAACAAGTACGCTTTTTGTTTTTCGAGAAAAACTAAAATTTCGAGTCCGGATTGGATGGAATGCGAGAAAGAGTAATAATCTGTAAGTGGAAAAAGGAAGATTACGAGACCTGGATTTGGAAAAAAGACGAAGAGATCGGAAGGAGACGTGCCAACTCCGACATCTTTTGGAAGGTTGCTGGAGGCGTCACGCGTGGTTGGGTGTGATTAAGAAGGACCGAGTGAGGGGAGGAAGAAGGAGGACAGGATGGGTGCGATTGGGAAAGAATGAAGGAAGGAGGGGAGGAAGAAGGAGATTGGGTGATTACAAAATTACCATTTTCATTTTTCACCGTTAGATTTGATCTTGATGGTTCATGTTTGTGGTCTCATTATATTAAATTGAGACCTAATCTCATTCTAATATTGCCCTATATATATGACTTCTTGTGTTTGTTTAGTTGTTTGAGTTGTGATGTATGAATGTTTGGTGAATAATAAATGAATGGGATTGTTTAGTTTGAACAGGGAATATCGGAACCCGGAAGAGCAAATATGCTCTTTCGGGTTCTGGACATGACTTACACTGATGGACAAGGATTCGTCGGTGTAGGTTCTGACGTTTGTTGGTAGGCATACACCGACAGCATGTATCCGTCAGACAAGGGTCTAACGTTTGTTGGTAGACATATACCGATGGTACATATCTGTCGGTGTAGCATACCAATATTTATCGTCGTCGACACTTATCCGTCGGTGTAGGTGTCCAACCGTTGGAGTACGTATTAGTCGGTGTAATTTACACCGACGAATCTATCAATCGGCGATATGTCGTCGGTGTTCTTCGATGTGACGAAAGAAGGCGAAATATCTTGGAGGAAATTTTCACACAAAAAGCAACAGTGATGGTGTCTATCCGTCGGAGTAGAGAAACACTGACAGATGTAAACCCGACGATAGGTACATCCATCAGTGATCACCTACCGACGGATGGTGACATGCACCGATGGATAGGTACCATCGGTGAAACCCGGTACTGTTGTAGTGTGTTTCCTGTCTATGAACCCCATCTAGACCACATTAGTATCATTTAGATCCTACGAAAAAGACAATACACAATTTTATGCCGACTCAAAATCAAATTGGTCCAGGCTATTCTCATTTTTATTGAATCCCCTACTAAGTGGTCGTGAATTGAAATCCTGAGTCCCTCTGACTAACTAGGTGTTTGACTTTGAAAGATTGTGTTAGAATCTTTGTATGTGTAGTTCAATATAATAAGGAGAGTTCTAACATTGACAAGAAATGTCACCCTCATTATGTTCACTTTATTTTTGTGTCTACTGATTCACTTGTATTCCCAAATTCCAAAGGTTTTCAAGGATTCGTGTTGGACGATCAAATTTTGAGTAGTTTGCATGAATATTTGGAGGGTTTGTTCTGAAGAATCAAGTTAGGGGTCAACTTTGAAGTTCAAGTCATAATTTTGAAATTTTAATTTGGTGTTCATGAGTTGAGAATGAGTCTAGTGACTAGTCTAGAGTATGAATGCGATGTATGATATGCTCCTAGTGACATCTATTTGCATCCCTAGTTGTTACGCTTTCTCAGAAAATTATATATACATAAAGAGACACACAAGAAAACATCAATAACATCAATAGGAAAGTGCTGGGAAGGATAAATCACCGTTGTACTTATTTTATAACAAAGGAATGGATCAGGGTATTCATTGGCATGTCGTGAAAATCATGTAGCTCAAGTTCTAGTTGTGTGTTTTACATGAACTTAAGATTTCGATTGCACATGACGATGAAGTAAAACAATTAACATGAGATTCAAATTTGCAATATACCCCTACCAGCTTATTCTTGGACAAGATGGGATACACAACGAGTGTCCTAAAAGGATGATTATATAATTCATCAGTGTCATAAGGGTGTAAGTGGAATTTCAAGATTCGATAACCAAATTTATATTGTATTCTATCAAATAAAATCCCAAAATCCAAACATATTGTAATAAACCGTGGAATTTACTTTCACCACTTAAATCTATTTTTCGCGAACCAATCACATACTTCCAATATTTATGTCAACCTTCAACATGAGCCATATATACTACATTTTAGATAAAGAAGAAACAGATTTCCGAAAAATAAATGAAACAAGTATAATGATTACGGTGTTGTGAATAAAAAATTATCATTATTACTGTTAAAAATAACAAGCTCATACATATTCGTCATCACAGCTAATACACCAACGGTTAATCCTCCAACGGCTATCTTCCTCCAAAGGAAACTACACCAAATCATATCTCGGGTTTCCATCGAAGGAAACTAAGACAATCATGTTAATCTCGTGTAATAGGAAACATACTAACGGCTACATTGTGCAAACCAATATATATTGTAAACATGCATGTAATTTTGATACGATAATACAAATAAAAACCCACGCATATTTTAATAATTACACCCAAAAAAGGAGAAATACTTTTTCAAAAATAAATGAAATAAGTAGAATAAGTATAAACGAAATCTGATGTTTTTTCCATCTTTTGTGAGTATGTTGCATATGTAGAAAATATGTATGATACTAAAATAAAAATCCTTAAGTCTGATAATGGAGCTAATACACTAGTAATATTTTCCAAAAAAAATTTGAAAGGAAAAGGCATCATGCATCAAACCACATGTATTAACACTCCTGAACAAAACGGTATTTCTGAAAGGAAAAATCGTCATCTTCAAATGTTACTAGGTCGCTATTATTTCAAACACACGTTCCAAATTTTTTTTGGTCTGATGCTCTTTTGACTGTTGTTTATCTTATTAATCGTCTTCCCAGTCCGGTAATTAAGCATAAACAACCTTTACAAATTCTAAATGGTAGACGCATGAATATTGATCATCTTAAAATATTTGGTTGTACTTGTTTTGTTCATAAAAAACGAATTGATAAATTCGATTCTCATACCATCAAAACAGTTTTTTAGGGTACTCCTCTAAAAAAAGGGTACATATAGATTGCAAACTTTACATATCTCGAGATGTGTCTTTTTTTTTAAAACGAATCATATTTTGAAACTACTACTAATCCCTCTGGTGAGACATCTCCTCTCCCTGCTTTTGACATGTTTGACTTCTCTCCTTCGCTTGGAGAAACTCCCATTCTCCACGACGGGGAGATGAACAGACTACAGGGGAGCACAATGATGAACATGATGAAACTACCGCTAGAAGGTCTAGAAGATCCACTCGCTCACCATCTCAACTCCAGGACTTCATCACCTATAATGTTACTTACCCCATACAAGACTATATTTCTTACAATGCCATAACTCCTTCCCATCAATCTTTTCCAAGTCAAATTGATAGCCTTAGTGAACCCACATCATACCATGAAGCTCTTGGAAACCCTAATTGGGTAAAAGCTATGAAAGAAGAACTTGAAGCACTAGAAAAAAATCAAACCTCGACTCTGGTCCCTTCTAAGTCTGGAATCAAACCCGTAGGATGCAAATGGGTATATAAAATTAAATACAATAGTAACAGTTCAATTGACTGATATAAGGCTAGATTGGTCGCTAAGGGATACACCCAAACGTATGGGTTAGACTATTTAGAAACGTTTGCTCATGTTGCAAAAATGAACACCATTAGAGTCCTTCTCTCTATTGTTGTTAACTACGGATGAAATCTTTATCAAATGGATGTTAGAAATGCTTTCATTCAGGGTTCTCTGGAAGAAGTCTACATGACCCCTCCTCCATGATACAACTCTCCTTTCAGTCAGGCTTGCAAGCTCCATAGATCAATCTACGGATTGAAACAATCTCCTAGAGCATGGTATGATAAAATTCAGTCATTCTCTCCTGCAATTTAATTTTACTAAGTGTTAAGTTGATGTTTCTATGTTCATCAAACATTTCAATAATATCACCATCATTGTCCTTGTGTATGTAGACGATATCATAATCACAGGAAATAGCGATAGTGAAATCAATCTTGTGAAGTCCTATCTAAAAAATAAATTTGACATTAAAGACCTAGGAGTCATGAAATATTTTTTAGGCATTGAAATTGCACACTCTAAGAAAGGATTGTTTTTATCTCAAAGAAAATATGTCCTACATCTTCTCAAAGAAACTGGTAAATTAGGATCTAAACCTGCCAACACACTCACTGAGACCAATCCTAAAACCAATCCTACAGATGGGGAACCATTAAAAGACATAGGGCAATTTCTAAGATTAGTAGGGAAGCTTATCTATCTCACTGTCACCAGACCAGACATAACTTATGTTGTAAGCACAATAAGTCAATTTATGCATGCCCCGCACACACACCACCTTGACATCATAGACAGAATCCTTAGATATTTAAAGAAAACACTTAGTCAAGGGATATGGATGAAAAAACAATTCTAATTCAATAATCTGCTATTCTGATGCAGATTGGGCTGGTAGCTATGATCGCAAATGAAAGGAATGTGTTCTAAAAGTTTTACTTTTATATGTCAATTATTATGAATTGAATGTACAAACATTTTGTTGCTTGATTATAGTATTCGTCTTTTGGAAGAGTTAAGGAAGAGGCGTTTGGTCCTTAACCGTAGAGCTCTAAAAGATAATGGTTTACATAAATCAAAAGTTATTCACAATCATGGTAGTTAACATGGAACATTAATTACCGAGATAAGATTGTCGTGTTGGTCATCGATTGTTGTAGCTCTACAATAATTGACGACACGAGTATATAAAAGAGGAAAAGATTACTTTTATATATTGAATAAACCTAACAAGTAAAACATTATGGGATTGTGTTTCGTGTCATTAATGTTTTTACTGTGTCTTGGATCCTAAGATATGAGACTTATATCTTTTCACTCAAGAAGTGCTTAATTTGATTATTGTCAAAAGTTACCAATGAATGTAGTGATAACGGCAATAGTTCGTTGAACATGACTTGTGCGGGAAAAGATAGCTAGTCAAACGATTATAATTGCCCCTCTTAATTGAGTGATGATATTAGTGGGCCCCTTGATAAAGCAAAATTATAATGTGCACAATGTGACTTGAGTTAAGTCACATAGTTATAATTAGTTTAAAGAGATCAAGAAATGAATATAATACAAAGGTGACACATTTCTACTTTGTATATATTCTTAATATCATGAGGCAATGGACGGACACAAGTGATGCACTTACATCACAAAATGGATCATGTTTTAGTTCATGTGAAACAAAGACATCTATGCTAATTGGGTGATTGTAATGTGTAGCTAGATACCGCTTATAGTCTGAGATATTAAGTGTTTAATATGACTGCCAATTAGGCTTAGATCCTCCCATAGGTCACACCACAAAACTGGGAAATAAGAGGTTGATTTTAAATTCATATGATGTGTCGGGTTTCATGTAAAAATAGGACACATGTGGTGAATTAATTAAAATCAATATGTTGTGAGAATTAACAAAATTAGAATCATAATAAATTCATATGAGGTATATATTATGGGGTGTAATGATTTAATATTACATATGATAATATATATAGGATGTGAATTGCTAAAAACCCCAAAAGATCAAATTTTGTTGGAAATAAATCCAAAATTTGACAAAGGCAAATTCGGGGTCAAACACGGTGAACCGTTCATGGTTCGGTCGACCGGGGCATCTTCGGATTGGTTAACCGAATAGGGAACGGGTAAGCGCAATTGGTTGACCGAGATTGCCCAGACTGCCTGGACAATCGGGTTCGGTTAACCGATTGGAAACGGTCAACCGAGAAGTAGTATTTTCGGTAGACCGAAGGTGACCCGGTTATCCGATGACTATGTTCCAGGAGCGATTTTGGTGGGTCAAAGGTAGACCGATTAAAAGACGTGGTTCGTCTGAATTCTTCTAGGGAATTTTTCTCATACAGATTCGGTCTACCGTCTAGCTCACGGTGCACCGAACACGTGTTAAACCGAATGGTTCTGTTGACCGAATAATACTCAGTCTATCGAACAAGAACGATTCTGCCTGAATTATTAAGAGATTAATTAAATCATGGGTGGAATAATTTCATATTTAATTAAAACATTTTTTGTGGGTGATTATGTGGAATTTAGAGATTAATTTTAAGAGAGAAAAATGAGGGATCATGGCTAAATAATAGCTCTTGATAAAGATGTTTTGGGAGCCTATAAAAGGGTACCTATTCCTACTTGTTTTAAAAACTAATGCAAAATCTTTCTCTCATTAATCTCTCCCTAATCACCACGAAATTTCTCTTAGTAAAATTAAGTTTGGAGATTAGAATCTCAGGAGACTTAAAGAGGGGTTATTAGCTTGATTCTAAACCTTGTTAGAGATTGATTGGCTACCTCCTTTCTCTCTAATCTTGTTTAGAGTTCGGTGAAAACTCGGAGGCAAATCCGGGGACGAGACAACGGGCAACGCAACCGAATCTTCAAAAAGGTTTTAGAGAACATTTAGGTATGATTCTACCTTTGTGATTTATTTTAATAAATGTAGGATTGCATGTTATTAGAGTAATCACAAAACTATGTACATAAAATTACTGAAAATATGAAAATCGATCTTGTATGTTATATTAAAAAATTTAAAATATATACATACATAGGGACACGAAATCCTACAGCAAATCTACCAAGGGATTTTGTAGCTTCGTAGGTGGAAACTTAGTTACTTGGAGAAGCAAAAGGCAAAATATCGTGGCAAGATCCAGTACCGAAGCTGAATATAGAGTCATGACATCTACCACTAGTGAACTCATCTTACTTAAACAACTTCTCAAGGAAATGTAGGTTCCCTACCAAGCACTCATGAGAATGTACTGTGATAATCATGTTGCCCGTCACATCACGTCCAACCCCGTATTTTATGAACGAACCACACATAGAGGTGGATTGCCATTTTATCAGAGAGGAAATTCAAACAAAAGAAATCGATACACTGTATGTTCCAAGTAAAGACCAACTCGCAGATATCTTCACCAAATCGTTGGACCATAAACAATTCTACAACATTCTTCACAGGTTGGGATCCTTCAACCTCTTCTCGGACTCAACTTGAAGGGGAGTGTTAAAAATAGCAAGCTCAGACACATTGGTCATCACAGCTAATATACCAACGGCTAATCCTCCAACGGCTATCTTCCTCCAAAGGAAACTACACCAAATCATATCTCGGGTTTCCATCGAAGGAAACTAAGACAATCATGCTAATCTCGTGTAATAAGAAACATACTAACGGCTACATTGTGCGAGCATAAGAAATATATATTGTAAACATGCATGTAATTTTGATACAATAATACAAATAAAAACCCACGCATATTTTAATAATTACACCCAAAAAAGGGGAAACACTTTTTAAAAAATAAATGAAATAAGTAGAATGAGATATGGTGAATAAGAAATTATCATTATACCGAAATATCTTAGACAGCAAACGTCGGATACACGTAAGACAGAAATAAACAAGTGACATCTTCACTTTCTAATTTGTCTTTACCAGGAACAACAGACTAACATGCAATGCGAACTATGCACAGTTGCACACCATAAGTCCATAACCACTTACTAGGCCAGATACCTCCAGAAGTACCGAACCAATTGATCCACCTCCCATTCCTCAGCTTTTAACAACGATTCCTGACCGCATTCGACATGTCCGCATCTATCCATTAGCCATGTGGGGGTGATCTCACCATACGAAGATATTTTCTGTTTCATAAAATATGGTCATAACAGTACTCATGCGAACCACTCCGGACATCCAGTACGACATTAACATCGCTCAAGCTCCTCTGCAAAAAATGGAGAAGAACATGGCACCCCAAGACTACGTCCGTAGGCGCGCAAGAGCTTATGGAGGGTATTATACGGCGCTCTAGTGAGTGTTAGGTGTGCTCATGGATCGGATTGGGGTGCATTAAAGATTCGATCGAAAAGTAATCCGATTTTGTCGGTTTGGGTTTCCCAATTCGACTGCGTGTGGTTCTAACCAGGAAACCGTAGTGAGAAATTCCTACCTGACGTTAAGAAAAAAAAATTAAAGTCCTATACGTAATCTATTTAAATATAAAAAATTGTTTGGAGTGTGTTACTTACATCAAAACAGTAGTATCATACAAGATAACAAAAAACACAAATAACAATCACAATTCACAAACGCCGCTAGTGCAGAATAGGAAATATGTGGCACGATATATACGTCGGATCTAAACGATTGACGCCTCATATTATAGACGTTGGGTATTATTGTAATCGACGCCTATAATGTATATAGACGTTGGTTGTTGTATAGCCGACGTCTATAAGTTTTGTATACCCGTCAATTTTTGTAGTATAACCGACATCTATACCTCCTTAATCATTTATTGACCTGAAATAAGAAAATTGTTTTTTGTTTATTTTTTGCGATTTATTTTCAATATGAATTGTTTTATTGATGTTTTGTAACTTTTTCAATGCAATCAAAGGGATTTTTCTCTTTTTCGTGGATTTCTTTTCGCTATGTGCGGTATTTGTTTAAAAGGACGTATATTTTTGTTATTTTTGTTAGATTGTGCTCTTGAAGACAATTTTAGTTCAGCATTTATATCGTGTAATTGTTTGACAACTTGAGGTATCAAAAGGTAATTGTTACCAAGTAGTTTATTTTCTGTTAGATTGATTTCCATTCGTTCCGTAATATATATTTTTTTCGTAGTTATTTATGTGGATTTATAATTTTCTTCATTTTTGGGATGGTTAAAATTATTGTGAGGAGATTATGCAATTTTGTACTTTGTAGAAAGTAAGTTGAATTATTTAGATTGATTTAAAAATAGTTACATCAATGTAATTATCTCATATGTGTTAAATTTAGTCCCACATTATAGAAAGATTTCTGGTTGATGGGGTTGATGTAATTCACCACTTTTTTACTTCTAAATGAGAGTTAAGTATCATACAACAATAGGTAAGTGTGAGATATATATATATATAGGAATTCTCTAGTGAGCTCAGGGCTTAATTTTCTAAATTAAGCCCCTATAATATCCACCACTCATTTCAAATTGTAAGGTAGATTAAGAAAAAAATGGTTATGCTAATGAATGGTGAGATTAACTGTAAATAAGATCCAATGGTGAGATTGTAGGGGGCTTAAACTAAATTTGATGAGTCATGGGCTCATTAGAGCTTGATCCTATATATATATATATATATATATATATATATATATATATATATATATATATATATATATATATATATATATATAGGTCAAATATTGACATTTGTGGCACTTGGAAGTTGGAACCGCCAAAATCTGTCACATATACGTCTGTATATCCGACGTATATGAGTTTTTCTGCACTAATACGCAATGCAAAGTTCAAAACTGAAATGAGTTGGATGTAGAAATGATTTCTTTTCGCCTTCTAAAAAACCGATTTATGCATGTAAATAATATAATGACCACTGGTCAAACTAAAATATATGATCTTGTAATAATTGGTAGGGTGTAATAATTGTAAAATATATAAAGTTAAATAAATGTCTTTGGCTCTTAGGTTCAACGACCTGACATTCTCGATTAATTTCTGGGGAAATTTTGGAACCTCATTTGACTCAAGCTCATAAGACCATCACTGACCATGACCTGGACGACGCGGTCATCAGTTCTCTCTCTCTTCAAAATCAGCTTTCTCTCTCTTCCACATCAGCTTTCTCTTTCCTCAACCCACTTTCTTCTCTTTCCTATACTATTCACATCTTAACCACAACCCAACACAACCCACAACAACATATCTCTCTCCTCCACATCATTTCGGGGTCCATCTTGGTAAAAATTTAAAAAAATTCTAAAAAATCAAAACAATTATAAAACGTATTTTCAAAAAAAAAACTCAAACCAAAAAATTAAAAAAAATCAAAACAAAAATCAAAAAAAAATCAAAACAATATTTTTTTATTTAATGACCGGGTCGACGACCCGGGCGTTTCAACGCCCGGGTCATCGACCCAGTCAGGGATGACCCGGTCATCTCCCCCGTTAAGGGGGAGATGACCCGGTCATCCTGGGATGACCGGGCGTGGGGGGATTTTCCCTCGTTAAGGAATGCCCTTAGGTTTGATTCGGATTTATTCTTAAGTATACCTAATCTAGCGTGCACCCCTGGCTCTACCAAGGTGCTCATGAGTCACATGACCTAGTTGCAACAAATTAAATCCCATTATTTTCGGTACTACTTCGCGGCCAATATATAATTACACATGGTTTGCTATCTACTTAAAAATATTAAACTCTTGGCACCCACGTGAGTTTTGTTTTGAGGGGTTGAGTTTAGGAGTGTAAACGAGTCAGTCGAGCAAATTTTCAAACCATAAGTATCATCTTATGTTATTACTAAATATGAAAAAATAATTATAAATAGGACAATAAAAAATTCGAACGAGCTATCGAGCGGAGCGTTAATTTTTTTCGAGTTCGAGCGACTCGTTTACCGAACCAAGTTTGAAGTTTTTTTATATTTTTCATCAAGATTCTTCATTTTCACATTAAACTAGAGTCGAGTATTTTTCAAGTCGAACTATCGAGCCGAGCCAAAGTTGAAATCCCAGTTGAGGTCTACTGCTCGGTTCTTTAATTTGATTAGTTCAGTCGACCACGTTAAGGTAACTTCAATAAAATATTAAAAGTTCAATTCTCGTCAACGGTTTTGTTACTGTAATATCTCTCTTTCTTCTTATATCCGGGAGGCCGGGAGGGGGAGGGCCCACTACAATTTGATGTTCCTTGTAATATTATATTTAATTTTTTATATTTTACACTTAAGTTATTAAAAATCCCTACGAATTTAATAATTAGAAAATTCTAACACGTGAAAGCTCTCATAAATTTAGAAATTACAAGAGCCTAACATATAAAAGTCTCAAATTTGAAAATTACAAAAGTCTTACACATTACCCCACATGAAAATTTTCGTGGCTCCGTCCCATCTTATACCTCTCAATCTCTGTCATCTTAGAAACTTACCTCTGTGTTTAAGTTGGCATCTTCAAGGTAATTCAAATGTTTTTAAAAATAAAAGCCCATAACTCAAAACTCGATCCCTGACGTGGCACCACAGCTCTTGACGCGGAGACGACTCAGACATGGGCCCATCACCTTTGACAGTCGCAAAGATAAAATGACAAGTTTACCCGATTGCATAAATGGACATTTTTTAATTATATATTTATATGTAATGTCTGGATAGTGTGTATTGTATTTTTGCTCATTCCATTTCCAATATAAGTTTTACATTCAAAAGTTGTTCAATCAAAATAACGTTCGTACGTAAGTTAATTTAAAAGGTAAATAAAACTTTCACAAAGAGCTGTCATGTGTTCATCAATCTACTTGGAATTTCTTATCCAAATATGATAAACTTTTGGATAGACAAGAAGTTAAAACTAAAACAATTGAGTTTCCAATTTTAGTACGTTTCAAATGTAAAACCCCAAAAAGATAATTTTTGTACAAAAGAAATCCAAAATGACCACTAATTGCAAAGTAAATTTAAACAGACCTTAAAAATGCCTATTTATGATCCAAAGTAGTTTGACGTGAATCCGAAGAATCTTCCGATTTGTAGCTAAAACTGGAGGGAAGTCCCTATCCAGAAGTGAAAAATATCCAACGCATCCACGCATGTCTGACTCAGATACCTGCCTTGTTGCTTAATAATAAATTCAACAACTTCACATTTTTATGGATATTACAGCTAATTCTCCCTCTTATCCGCATAATCACATGCCAACCCATTTATCTCATCATTTCTCAATTCTTTGCACTATAAATACCCTTCTCCCAACTTCTCACCACCACAACTCACAACAAAACAAAACCATTGTTTCAAAAAAAAAATCTGAAGTTTTTTCCTTTCTTCTATAGACGTTAAGATGACTATTGCCATTGAACAGCCTCTGCTTGTTGGTATGTTTTCATGCTTGAAATCATTGAATTTGTAGTTTTTTTGGTATTCTTATTGGTTTAGTTTTTGTTATCGTTAGAGGTGCATGGTGATGCTAACAAGGTTTGTGATTCTGAGGAGGTGATGGAATTGGTTTTGGATGGTGGCTTTGTTGCGCCTGAAACCAACTTCTCAGGACATACTTTTAGGTACATTTATTGGACTAGTTTTGTAAATTTGTATCTTTCTTTCTGGACCCACAAAACATTCAACAAAAAGATGTAAAAAGATCTTATGTCTACTAGTTTTGTAAGAGATGACAAAGGAAATTTGTTAATTAATAACAGGGACTATGATGCCGAATCTGAAAGGCAGAAAGGAGTGGAGGAATTCTACAGGATGAACCACATTAACCAAACCTATGATTTTGTATGTTCCAATTGATGATTCATTAATCGCAACACTAAAACATCATGTTCCGTTTTTTTCTGAAAATTGTTTTGTCAATTGTTTGTGGTGTGTAGGTGAAGAAAATGAGGGAGGAGTATGGGAAGCTGAATAGGGTGGAGATGAGCATCTGGGAATGCTGTGAGCTGCTCAATGAGTTTGTGGACGAAAGCGACCCAGACCTCGATGAGCCGCAGATTGAGCATTTGCTTCAGACTGCTGAGGCCATAAGGAGGGACTACCCTGACGAAGATTGGTTGCACCTCACTGGCCTTATTCATGGTTTGTGCCATTTTAGGTCCCCTCATATGAGTAATATAACTTTTCTGAATTAGTGGCCATAACATTTATTTGGAATTCAGACTGTAATTCGTAGAAATAATATTTGAAACAGACACCACATTACATGATTATGGCCCCTCAAATATAATTTCTATCTGGAAGAAAAAAACCAATTATTTTCATATGAATCTTAGTGGTCAACAATTGTGAATTCAAAACCGTACAAAATCAACTGATGGTAAATTTCAATTTTCTCATCTAATCAGCTTTCATTTTTTGTAACAGATCTTGGGAAAGTTCTTCTCCATCCTAGTTTTGGGCAACTTCCACAGTGGGCAGTTGTGGGTAAGCTCATATCTCTAACAATTTTGAATTTTAGCACCATACATTCTCCATATTTTTATGTTGCAGGAGACACATTCCCTGTTGGTTGTGCTTTTGATGAATCCATTGTCCATTACAAGGTACTAACAGCTAATAAATCGATTATTAAGTGTCCCATTAGATACTTTTTAATTAGATATAATTTTTTGGTCGACACTTTTTTTAGTAAAATTTGTTCCATAATTCTAACTCAAACGCGTTTTGGATATTCTTCAGTATCTAAAAGAAAGTCCAGACTATAACAACCCCCTTTACCAAACCAAACTCGGAGCATATACTGAAGGATGTGGATTAAACAATGTTATGATGTCATTTGGACATGATGACTACATGTACCTGGTAAATTACTCTCCTCTGTTCTCCTTAGTAATCAAGAAATATATTTTAAATTATATTTTGATGTGAATCGTTTTTTAACTGAAGGTTGCAAAGGAGAACAAGACTACTCTACCTTCTGCAGGATTGTTCATCATCAGATATCATTCTTTTTACTGTAAGTTCCTGTCATACCACACACTAGTTTCTTTTGTTTATGAAGAATTATAGTTCTAATACTGTTCTCACTTTCATGTGTATAAATTTCAGCATTACACAAATGTGGAGCTTACAAGTACCTCATGAATGAAGAGGACAAAGAGAATTTGAAGTGGCTTCATATATTCAAGTATATATATATATATCTCATTTTCTTCAAACATTAAAGAAATACGATTAGATATTTTGAGATCTAAAAAAGTATAGTTTTGTTTATGACAATTAATGTCTGTATTTTTGGGCTTGCAGCAAATATGACCTTTACAGCAAAAGTAAAGCCAGAATTGATGTTGAGAAAGTAAAACCATACTACTTATCTCTCGTTGAAAAGGTAAGCCACAATGTGGATAAACATTGTAACTTTTTATTATATTTTTTTTCTAACATTTGTTTGCTACATTCTTTTACAGTATTTCCCTGCTAAGTTGAGATGGTGAAAATATAATATTGCGTGCAATGACATGTGCATGATGGCTGAGATCAAAGAGTGATTGAATTATTTGGAGAAAATAGGAGTATGAAATTGTGTTTAAATAATACTGTTGATTCCTATCAACAAATAGATGTTACTTTTGTACACTAAATGCATCATCTCTTGTCAATCTCCCAAAATTCCAGGAGAAACGAGTACAACCTTTGTTAAGACATGTGCAAGATGTTGAGGAAAAAAATAAAGAATTTATGAGTGTTGGATTTGCAATTTTCAAGTTCATAGTCATAGCATAGGTGTTAGGTGGTGGCTATGTTGATATTTTTATAATCATTTTATGATTGTACGTGTAAAGCAAAATGGTTACAATATTTGGAACGGAAGAGTTGAATTTTCTATCAAATGAGAAACACGATATTTTTCAACGAAAGAGAATTACTGTCGGTCGTATCAAAATTACTTAAATTATCCTTCTAATTATCGTTTTTTCCTTTACAATTCTTTTAATACTTATTTCGTCTTTTCTTTTAAACTAAGAATTCTGTCTACGTTTTCCTCACTTTACAAGTACCAACAACACGAAAATGTCTGACGAATGATCTGAATCACTTGAATTTCAAAAAAAATTGGACGGGTCGTCTGGCTAAGATGCCTCCCCCATTGGGGAGGCGACGGTTGTAGACGCCATCCAAAAAATTTTTAAAAAAATCTTAAATTTATACGGTGTGTTAGTGGAGAGTATTTTTCGGTCCAGTCTGGTTTTTTGGACCAGACCGGACCGGACCGAATCCAACCGGTCTGGGTTTCGGTCCGGACCTCGGGACGGTTCGGGTTTCGGTCCGGTCCGGTCCAAATCCGGTCCAAAACCCAAAATTCTCCACAAAAATCCAGTCTGGTCCTGGTTTTTGGACCGGACCGATCGGTTCGGGTTCGGTCCGGACCAAATCTGACCGATCCGGTCTTCGGTCTGGATCCGGGAGAGCATCCGGGTCTGGTCCGGGTTCGGTCCGGACCAATGCTCAGCCCTACGATGTGTTATATCAAATTATTTGAGATTCCGTTGCAAGATTTCGGTGGTAACGTGTTGGATTACAATGAGTTTTTTGCAAGTGATGAAGATCCAAAAATTTCTAGATCCAACAATTTCATGATCCAAAAATTTTGGTAAAACTTATCGACCGACATGTCAATGTGATATTTGGTAAAACTTTTCGCCTTACAAAAAAATTCATTGTAATCCACCCCATTAATACCAAAAAACTTGAAACGGAACCTGAAATAATTTGAGATAACACATCGTATAAATTTTAGATTTTTCATTAAAAAAGGGGGCGTCTGGCTTAGACGCCTCCCCATGAGGGCGGTTACTGCGGACGCCCTCTAATTTTATTTTATTTTTATTTTTTACTAAATAGAAGTTGGACATTTTACCAGATTCGAGTACACCGGAGAGTCCGTTGGTTCTTTTCCTAATATCCGAAACATTGTTTTTGATGATTATGAGAGGAAGATGAAGATAGAGTGGTGGTAGGAGAGTAAAATGAGTATAAATGAGAGAATGACAAAATAGTAATTCGTACGGACGATTTAAGTAATTTTGGGACGATATTTAGCGATTCTGCTGTTAAATCATAACTATTCCGTACATAATTTTTTGTTAAATTTGTTTCTTCCCTGGATAGATGTATGTAATCACTTGTAAACTCACCCAAAGCGACTAGCGAGGGCATAATATTTTTCAAAATTCTGGTCCTGTGCACCTGGAGTTGGTTCCTTTGTCGGCTCGTTTTCAACATGCTTTTTTAGATTAATGTAGTCTATGGATGCTAACCTCATGCTAGTGATCCAGTGAGGTTTCCCTTAATCCCCTGTATTTTTTGAAATTAATATTTTATGTACTTAGCGATTATTATTTCTGTTACTCAATTGGTTTTATATTAGGTTCGCAGGTTCAAGTAAAATGTATTGCTCCACCAAGTTAGCCAAAATTTAACTAACGTGTGGGAACCTAAATATCCTTAAATCACCAGGCTTCTTTTAGTTAACGTTATAGAAGCTAATAATAGCACGAAAACTATTGTTGGATGTCTGCGTCATGCACGTGTCTGATGTGGAGCCCGACGTGGAGCATCTTTCCACGTAAATAGATTTTCACGTAAGAGTTGGACGCTACATTCTAGGCAATGTTTACTTTCCAAATTAATGGTATTGTTCACTTTCCAAATTAAGTTAATAACCATTTCCAAAAACAAAAGAAGAATATTGTGTCTTCCCTCTTTTCATCTCTTACCTTATTTTCTATTCTTTATCGCGTTCATTGAACTTTTTCATGACGATAGAGATTGTTACTCATGTTGACCAGCAAGAAAAGCTAGATGTCGGGCTCTTCTTCTCAGCCGTACGTGGGAATGTTTTTCAAGACCTTTGAAAAATTCCGAGAGTTTTATACATCGTTTGTGGATGTTAATGGATTCAGCATCAAGATCGGACATTCTCATTACAAGGATGACATTAACAATGTGGTCACATTGACGTGTTCCAAGGAAGATGGTACACCCCCTAACCAAGGTCAGGGTGAATTCCATTCATGTAGTTGTCTATACGCATCAATTGTCATGCGCGTGTTAGGGTTACTGGGAGCCTGGTGAAGGGTTATGTCCTCACTAATATTTGTTTGGAGCGTAATCATGACATGCTAGACGCCAGTTAACTGCACTTTCTTGGTGACAAATGTGAGATTCTGAAGCAAAGAAACTACGAATTGCCTCAAATGATGCAATCGGTATTTCAGATTCCAAAACCATGCAAGCTTTTGTTGCTGAAGCCAATGAGCATGAAAACCTCACATTCAATGAAAGAGACGTCAGGTGAGCATGAAAACACGTCGGCAACGAGCTAGTTTAGTTCTGTCCAGAGTGTATGAGTCCAGAGTTGGACTGATTCTAGACAAACGTGGACAATCCTGGACACACCAACCCTGACAACAAGGTTTTTGTCCATAATGTATCCACAATTAGCCCAATTATGGACACACTTTGAACTGGCTCGTGTCCAGAGTTGGTCTGATTATGGACAAGTCTGGACAATGAGGACATTCAAAACCTAGCAACAAACTGTCTAGTTTTTGTCCAGATTGTGTCCGGAATCAGTTAAACTATGAACATGCACTAAACTGACTCGTGTCCAAAATTGGAGTGATTCTGGACGCACTGTGGACAAAATATGGACACCCAAAACCTAGCCATGAGCCAACCCAGAGTCTATCCAGAGTGTGTCCAGAATCACTCCAATCTGGACACAGGCCAATTTAGTGCATGTCCGGAATAAACATTATTTACTTGTTTTAATCCTTTTCATTCCTCACTATTCTCACCATTTATTGTCTTCACAGGAATGTTTTGGCTGAGATTCTTAACATTAAGCTGGGACCAAGGGATGCCCAAGCTCTTCAGAATCATTTCATCAAGATGTAGACTTTGGATCCCAATTTTGTTGATGTTATGGATATGGACATGTAATCAAGCTATTTGAAGACATGTAATTTGTTTTTATTTAAGTCCTACGAATTTATTTGAACTTGAGCATACAAGAGTTAAAACCTATTCACACACACAAGGTTCCTTGTAGAAGTCACACATAAATTTTCATATCATTTGGACTTCAATAGATCACCCATACTTAGGTCCAAAATCACTCAAACTAAACTTCTGCCTATCTTTGTAGAACGGTCGACCGAAACAAGTTTTCTGTTCAACTGTTTCTACCAGTTAACAGTTTCTCAAATAGTGATTTTACCTAGCTCTACCGGTGGACATCTTTTGACCTTTCGGTCTACTGTTTGTCCCGTATTTTCCAGACAACCGTTATACTTGTCGTATTCTCCAACGGTCGTATTCGTATTTTTTACCTAACCCTAAAATGTATTTGGCCACCGGTCGAACGATGCCTTTACGATAGTTGACCGAACGAAGACAATTGTGTACGCCCAAAGTGTGTTAATTTCGGTCGGACGTTTCCACTTATTGTGTTCGACCGATTAACCTTTACCTCGCCAAAACCCTCAGAACGGTCGACCGCCCCTAGATGTAGCTCGACCATTAACTTAAGTCATAACCCAATTGGTTCGACCGTAGCTTAAGTTGGCTCGACCGTTTCCTCATTCTTAAGGAAACGGTCGACTATTTATCTCGTATTGGTCGACCGATTTAGAATAGATTTGCTGAACCTGAGTTTCTATTAGGATTTTGTAGCAATATTTTTAACGAGACATGAACATAAAACATTTTATCTAAGGGAGTGCTATAAATGTATTTTGAATTGAGGGAGAGAATTATACGTTCTGCACTGTTTTTTCCTTCACAAAGTTTTGTCCGATAGGAGTTTTCTTGGTAAAGTTTTTAACGAGGCAAATCAAAAGGCATATATCAAAAGATGATCATTCAAGGGGGTGTGCTATGAAACAAGAATATAAAGTGGATGATACACCTTACATTCATTTCCTATGTTGTAACCGATTTTTCATTCAAGTGTATTCATTTCTATTTAATTGTATTGATTTGTACTAATTCTTCCTTTACCTCCTTATAACTCCTATGTATTTCTAAGTCTATAAATAAATGTCATTGTAATGTCCAAGAGAAGAAAACAATGAGATGAAATACAACTCCTCCATCCTCTCTCAACTTCTTGCCATTTTACTTATCGTTATTTTACAACAGATTTAGGTTTTAAGGTCTATTTTTAGGGGTTTTGGTGTATTACTTGGGAAAATGGCTTAAATTATGTTATGTTTTGTGGCTGAGAGTGTTTATAGTTTTATTAAGTGCATTCTAGGGTTATGGAGGTTTGATAGGGTTTCATGCGAGTTTTAGGGTGAAACTAGGGTTAATTAAAGTGGCTTACATTTTAAAATGTTTTAGTGACTTTTATATGTGTTTTGTTAAGGGGTTGAAGGCTGGTTATATTTGATTAGAGTCTCTAGTTTCTTAATAAGGCTAATCATGCTTAATCAAGCTCAATTAGGTGTGGATGACGAGAATTAGGATTTTATGTTGGGGAATTAAGCTTGGTTTGAGTTTAGGGTTATGGCTCAGAACAAGGGCCTTGATCGGGTTGGTCGATTGGTGAAGTTTCATTTTATGTGTTTGATTAAGGAAGATTAGGGTTTATTAAGTGTTTGATTTAGTTTTAGATGTTGAGTGAAGTGTGTCTAAGGTTTTAGTTCAGTTTTGAGTTCAATGTGGTTGAGTTTGCGATGACTTAAGCAAACTACGTAGGTTAGGATTTGTGTACCGTCTGCCTAATGCTGGCAACCAGAATGCTGCCTAGCTAGGTTCTTTTTTAGGACTTTGACTGGCCCATTGGTGGAGTTTTGTGGGCATGGTAGGGTCAATAATCCGATTAATGTTGATTTGCTAAGGTTTTATGTTTTGAGAGTTTTACTTGTGGCTTAGTCAAGAGGTTGGGTTGATTTTTTTGGGGATCTTGTAGGCATGTTTTCAAACAGGAATAATGGTGAGAGAGTTATAAGCTGGCTACAAAGGAATTAGGATACTTGTTTGGTGTATTTGATGGCCTTTTTAATTATTATAGGTTGAAGTGTCTACACGTGTCAATTAACTTTATAAATATATTACATAAAACTTTTAATAAAAAACATTAAAAATATTTACAAAAAATAAAACACAACTTACATTTTTATTTTTTAAATATCATAATAATACGTTGCAAAATTATACAAATACAATTTAAATAAATATATTATAGTTTATCTTAAACTTAATATTACCTTGTTCATTACTCTCAGTCAAATAATTAAAATTTTAATTTTCCAACATGTCCCTGTATTATGCACAAACAACAAAAACTTCACCAAAAATGAAAAATTAATTATGTTGTTTTTATTTTCCATTATTATTCTCGACTTCAAGAATTCATTTTCTGACATTCTCAAGAACAAATATAAGCTAAAGTTACTCGACTCGGAATATTGATGGGGTTTTTGGGTAAATTATAGTTTGTGTAGGATTTCGTGTCCCCATGTATGTATATATTTTTAAATTTTTAATACATCATACAAGATCGTTTTCATATTTTCAGCAATTTATGTACATCTATTTGTGTTTTACTCTAATAACATGCAACCTACATTTATTAAAATAATCCACAAAGATAGAATCATACCTAAAGGTTCTCTAAAACCTTTTTGATGATCCGGAGTCGCGTTGCCCGCTGAATCGTCCACGGAATAGCCTCCGAGTGTTCCCAAACTCTAAACAAGGTTAGAGAGAAAGGAGCTAGCCAATCAATCTCTAACAAGGTTTAGAATCAAGCTAATTACCCCTCTTTAAGCTCCTGAGATTCTAATCTCCAAACTTAATTTTACTAAGAGAAATTTCGTGGTGATTAGGGAGAGATTAATGAGAGAAAGAATTTTCCATTAGTATTAAAACAAGTAGGAATATGTGCCCTTTTATAGGCTCCCAAAACATCCTTATCAAGAGCTATTATTTAGTCATGATCCCTTGTTTTTCTCTCCTACAATTAATCTCTAAATGCCACATAATCACCCACAAAAACGTTTTAATTAAATCTGGAATTATTTCACCCATGATTTAATTAATCTCTTAATAATTCAGGCAGAATCGTTCTTGTTCGGTAGACCGAGTATTATTCGGTTAACCGAACCATTCGGTTATAACACGTGTTCGGTGCACCGTGAGATAGACGGTCGACCAAATCGGTATGAGAAAAATTCCCTAGAATAATTCGGACGAACCACGTCTTGTAATCGGTTTACCTTTGACCGGGTCACCTTCGGTCTACCGAAAATACTACTTCTCGGTTGACCGTTTCCAATAGGTTCACCGAACCCGATTGTCCAGGCACTCTGGGCAATCTCGGTCAACCAATTGCGCTTACCCGTTCCCTATTCAGTTAACCGATCCGAAGATGCCCCGGTCGACCAAACCATGAAAGGTTCACCGTGTTTGACCCCGATTTTACCTTTGTCAAATTTTGGATTTATTTCCAACAAAATTTGATCTTTTGGAGTTTTTAGCAAATTCATATCTTATGTAATATTATCCTATGTAATATTTAATTATTACACCCCATAATATATATACACCTCATATGAATTTATTATGATTCTAATTATGTTAATTCTCATAACATATTGATTTTAATTAATTCACCACATGTGTCCCATTTTCATAAGAAACCCGACACATCATATGAACTTAAAATCAAACCTCTTGTTTCCCAGTTTTGTGGTGTGACCTATGGGAGGATCTAAGCCTAATTGACAGTGATATCAAACACTTAATATCTCAGACTATAAGCGGTATCTAGCTACACATTATAGTCACCCAATTAGCATAAATGTTTTTGTTCCACCTGAACTAAAACACGTTCCATTTAGTGATGTAAGTGCAACACTTGTGTTCGTCCCTTGCCTCATGATATTAAGAATATATACAAAGTAGAAATGTGTAATCTTTGTATTATATTCATTTCTTGATCGCTTTAAGCTAATTATAACTATGTAACTTAACTCAAGTTACATTGTGCACATTATAATTTTGCTTTATCAAGGGGCCTACTAATATCATCACTCAATTAAGAGGGGCAATGATAATCGTTTGACTAGCTATCTTTTCCAGCACAAGTCATGTTCAACCAACTATTGCCGTTATCACTACACTCATTGATAGTTTCTGACAATAATCAAATTAAACACTTCTTGAGTGAAAAGATATAAGTCTCATATCTTAGGATCCAAGACACAATAAAAACATTAATGACACGAAACACAATTCCATAATGTTTTACTTGTTAGGTCTATTCGATATATAAAAGTAATTTTTTCCTCTTTTATATACTCGTGTCGTCAATTATTTGTAGAGCTACAACAATCGATAACCAACACGACAATCTTATCTCGGTAATTAATGTTCCATGTTAACTACCATGATTGTGAATAACTTTTGATTTATGTAAACCATTATCTTTTAGAGCTCTACGGTTAAGGACCAATTGACGACACGAGTATATAAAAGAGGAAAAAATTACTTTTTTATTGTATCTTGGATCCTAAGATATGAGACTTATATCTTTTCACTCAAGAAGTGCTTAATTTGATTATTGTCAAAAACTATCAATGAGTATAGTGAAAAAGACAATAGTTGGTTGAACATGACTTGTGCTGGAAAAGATAGCTAGTCAAACGATTATCATTGCCCCTCTTAATTGAGTGATGATATTAGTAGGCCCCTTGATAGAGCAAAATTATAATGTGCAAACTGTAACTTTAGTTAAGTTACATAGGTATAATTAGCTGAAAGAGATCAAGAAATGAATATAATACAAATGTGACACATTTCTACTTTGTATATATTCTTAATATCATGAGGCAAGGGACAAACACAAGTGGTGCACTTACATCACTAAATTGATCGTGTTTAGTTCGAGTGGAACAAAGACATCTATGCTAATTGGGTAATTAGATCATTGGTTGGATTAGTTCCAGATTTGATCAAACGTTTTTTAGGATAATTATGTGGCAATTTGGGATTAATTTTAGGAGAGAATAAGCAAGAGATCATGACTAGAGAATAGTTCTTGATAATGATGTTTTGAGAGCCTATAAAAGGACCCCTCATCCTACTTGTTTATGTTAATGCATAAATTCTCTCTCTCATTAATCTCTCCCTTAATGACCATTGGTGAATGGATCAGCTGTGTTGCTGTTTGTGTCCACCCATAACAGATTTATTTTGCCCTCGTCGATGAAGTCACGTGTGACAAAGTACTTACGATCCATGTACTTCACTTTGTGGTGTGATTTGGGATCCTTAATTTGCGAGATAGATGCACTATTATCGCAAAATAGCTCTATGGGTCCCTCGCACGAGGGAACTACTCCAAGCTTTTCAAGGAACTTCTTAATCCACACTCCTTCCTTGCTCGCTTCAGCGACATCCATTACTTCGGAAGCAGTGGTTGAGTCGGCCGTAGTGCTTTGCTTCCAACTACGCCAACTCACAGCTCCACCATTCAAAAGGTAGACGTATCCTGATTGCGACCTTTTATCATCGGGATCACTCATGAAACTCGCATCCGAATAACCCTCGGCTATTAATTCCCTTTGTCCTCCATAAACAAGAAACTTATCTTTTGTCCGGTTAAGGTACCTCAGAATATTCTTGACCGCAGTCCAATGCTCGGGACCTGCGTTGGATTGATGACGACTTGTCACGCTTAGAGCATACGAGACATCGGGTCTTGTGCAAGTCATCGCGTACATGATCGATCCTATTGCCGAAGCATAAGGGATATCTTTCATGTACTCCAAGTCTTTACGTGATTCTGCACGTTGAGACTTCTTGAGTTGCACACCCATACTCATTGGCACACTTCATTTTTTGGAGTTGTTCATGCTGAACCTTTCCAAGACCTTGTCATTGTACGTACGTTGACTTAGGCCAATGAGTCTACGAGATCTATCTCTATATATCTTGATTCCCAAGATGTATTGAGTCTCATGATGAGAATTAAATTTATACCGCAAGTGCACGGCGTCAATGAAGAGGTGGCAAGTACAGGTCGAACACAAGGAGGGAGAGATATTGTTATTTTTGTGATTTCCGATTAGGGAATGAAAGAGAGAAAAATAAGGTTTGGTTTGAGATTTTTGGTTTTTTAATTAATTTCTAAAGCAAGAACAACAAAAACAAATTAAAAATAAAGCAAATATGGATGAGAGTCCAACGGGTGGAGGTTTAGATATCGGGTTTTGATTATAGAATTCTGAAACTTATAATAAATCACATTAGTTATAAAGCATTACATGATAAATGACTCAACATAAACTCAAGTAATCAAAATATACTAACACGAAATTAAAATAATAACGTAATTCTTCTTCTCATCACCCTAAATCCGTCACCCCCACCCTTTGGAGAGAGTTAGAAACTCATCAATGGAGGGAAGGAGAAGGGGTCCTAGAGAAACTACAAAAGAAAACTAAAAACACAAAATAAAAGAATAGAATTTTATTGCTAAAAATAAGAGGAGGAGAGGAGCCCCTTCCAATACATGATTCGGCCTTATTTATAGCCTCAACCGGGGATCCTAATACATAAAAAGAAACGTACACGCGTCAATACAGCATTGATAAAAATTTGAGCGCACGGATCGACTTTTGTGCGGCGGAATCGCCGCATTTTGTACATGAGGTGCAGCGGAATCGCCACCTTTTTGGCTCGGAATCGATCTGGATTTTTCCTGTGTGTTTATGGCATGTTTTAGCTGTCATTTGCGCGTCCGAATTAAGTATTGCATATCTTTGGAGATCCGAGTTAATTTCTTCATATATTTGGAGATCCAAATTGATATTTCTTTAGAACTTCTCCAAAATAATCTTTTGGTACTCGTAATTTGCAGTCGGGTCCTCGGCTTTTGCAATTAAGCCCGTGACCTTTTTGTAATTAGGTCTTTGAATGCTTTTATGCTTGGATGGACTTCAATTTGAATTCCGATAATCTTGAACCAGTCTTTATGATAGAAATGAGTCTTTTGCACGTGTTTATGCTCGGGATATGGGTAATTTGCATTCAGGTCCCTATATTATGTAAATAAGACTAAACACATACCTTAGTAGCATTTATTGATATAAAATTAATCTAAATGAAAGACATATGATGCAATCTATGCAATGCATCACCTCACCCATGTCTTTCATCGAAAATGCAGATTTGAATGAACTTCTCGTTTGCTCAAGCAAATGTATATGATTTCCCATGAGGAGTATGTCATCGACATATAAGATCAAGAACACTATGTGGCTCCCACTAACCTTCTTGTATATACAAGGTTCTTCCTTACTTTGGACGAAGTGAATCTTTTTGACTTCTTCGTCAAAGCGCTTGTTCCAACTCCTTGATGTTTGCTTCAATCCATAAATGGATCTTTGAAGCTTGCATACTTTCTCGCTATTCTTTGGATCTTCAAAACCTTGAGGTTGTACCATGTACACATTCTCCTTGAAGTTCCCATTAAGGAATGCCATTTTGACATCCATTTGCCATATCTCATAATCATGAAATGCGGCAATAGCGAGCATAATCCGAATAGACTTGAACATGGCAACCGGTGAAAAAGTTTCATCATAGTCAATTCCTTGAACTTGGGTGAAACCTTTTGCCACAAGCCTCGCTTTGTAGGTTGTCAAGTTCCCATCCATGTCCATCTTCCTTTTGAAAACCCATTTATTTTGAATGACCTTTTTCCCTTGAGGAAGGTCAACCAAGTTCCACACTTGATTATCATACATGGATTCTATTTCGGATTCCATAGCCTTGAGCCATAGTTTGGAGTCCTTTATTTCCATTACTTCTTGAAAGGTCGAGGGATCATCGGTATCTAGTACCATGATCTCATGAAGTCCCAAATACATATCGGGTTTCTTCCTTTCCCTCGTTGACCTTCTAAGTTCTTTTGGTTCTACGTGTACTTCTCGAACTTCTTCCACAATTTCTTGTGGAATTGGTTCGTTTTCGATTCTCGAACGTACACTAGGTGAGGAGGATTGAGTTTCTCTCACAATTTCTTGTGAAGGTCTCTCACTCACGCTCCCACTAACCAAAGGAATCTCGGTTGAGCCTTCATGATCTTGAATATCATCATTCATATCATGATCTTGTAGAGTATCTTGAGTCTCCTCAAGCACAACTCTACTCCCACTACTTTTTATTATTTCCAAAAATTCTTTTTCTAGAAATACGACATCCCTCTCTACTATCACGCGATTGGAGGTTATATGCCAAAAGTAGTATCATCTTGTCTCACGAGGATAACCTATAAAGAAGCACTTATCCGCTTTTGGTTGAAGTTTAGTCGACATCAATCTCTTGACGTAGGCCTCACAACCCCAAATCTTGAGAAAATTGAGCTTAGGTGTTTTACCACTCCATAGCTCATAAGGCGTTTTCTCTACGGATTTGGATGAAACATTATTTAGTGTGTAAGCCGCAACTTCTAGTGCATAACTCCAAAAGTAAAGCGGCAATTCAGCTTGATTCATCATTGATCGAACCATGTCGAGTAATGTCCTATTCCTCCTTTCGGATACCCCATTCCACTGGGGTCTACCGGGAGGGGTGAGCTGTGGTACAATACCACACTCCTTTAGGAATGAGTCAAATTCGGTACTTAAGTACTCACCTCCATGATCCGTTCGTAGAGACTTGATTTTCTTGTTGAGTTGGTTCTCTACTACATTCTTGAATTCCTTGGACTTGTCAAAGGATTCACATTTGTTTCTCATTAGATAAATATAGCCATAACGACTATAGTCATCCGTGAACGTAATGAAGTACCTGAAACCGTCTCTTGCACTAGTACTCATCGGACCACATACATCGGAATGTATCAAATCCAACAAGTCATTCGCTCTCGGTCCTTTCTTCTTGAAAGGCCTCTTGGTCATTTTGCCCATTAGACAAGGTTCGCACGTCTCCAATGATTTAAAATCAAGTTGACCAAGAAGGTTAGCTTCTTGCAATTTCTTGATGCGTTTTTCATTTATGTGACCAAGACGATAGTGCCACAAGAGTGTATCATTCACGTGAGTAGTTTTAAGTCTTTTGTTATTGATGTTTAAGATTTGTTTATTATTCAATTCAAGCAAATAGAGACCATTCCTCACGAATGCATTTGCATAGAAAATATCATTCTTCGATATAGACAAGCAAGAATTTGAAATATTTATATTAAAATTATCCATATCCAAACATGATACATAAATAATGTTCTTGCTAATCGAAGACACATAATAAACATTCTTTAAACATAAATTTAAACCACTAGATAATTGAAGCTCCACAGAACCTTGTGCAATTGCAGCAACGGTTGCACCATTTCCGACCTTCAAAATCATCTCGTTTTTTCACGAGTTCCTTCCTATCCTTTAGTAGCTGCACATTAGAGATTATGTGAGCACAAGATCCGGTATCAATTACCCAATCATGGACAGAGGTGGCTAAATTTATCTCAATAACAAATATACATTTGGCCTTTTTGGGGCGCTTACGTTCAATCATTCCATTGTCAAGGTCTTCCTTGTACTTGGGGCAATTTGGCCGGATGTGTCCCTTTTCACCGCAGTGAAAGCACTCCGTATTGGGAGTCAGATATTTAAAAGATTTCCCCCCCTTGAGGCACTCACACGAGCATCTCCTACTCCCTTGCTCTTGATTGACGTATTCTTGGTGAATTTGCCTTTACCTTTGGTGATCTTCTTGCTCCCTCCATGGACAGCTAGAACGTGCTTGTCTCGACCCTTGCCCATGTCAACTTCAGCCGTTTTGAGTGCGTTGTGAAGCTTCTCAAGACTTACCCCTTTTTCACGAACATGATAGTGCATCACAAAGTCTTTAAAGGACGGGGCTAGAGAGCCAAGAATCAGATCTTCGGCAATGTCCCCGGGCATTGGAGAAGAGAGCTTCGACAATTTCTCAAGGTATTCTTGCATTGTGAGAAAATGCATGGATACCGATGTTCCCTCCGCCATGTGGCACATTGTGAGTGAGATGGTGGTCTTATAGCGCTCCTTTCGGGCACTATCCATGAACATCTTTGTTAAAGCTTCCATGGTCTTCTTGGGATTTGAATCCAAGTATTTCGATTGAAGCGAGTCACCCATGGATGCCAACATTAGACCGTGAACTTGGTTCTCTTGGTCTTCCCACTTGGCTATCGCCTCTTTCTCATTACCGGTTGCCTTTTCATTCAATTTTGGGATTTCATCATCCAAAATATGAGATAGTTTTTCAAACCTCAACACGATATTAAGATTGAGTTGCCATTTCATGAAGTTTGAGCCATCATTTTGCAAAGGATCCTTTTCGATCATAGATCGCACAATTGGTTGGATATTAGACATTTTTACAAAATAAATTATACAGGATTTTAATGTCAATTTTATGTTTTTAAAATACATACATATATATCAAATATAAATGTAAATACTGCAAATAAAATTTTGCCCGTAAATGCAGTAATCCAAGATCCTATCAATTGCAATATAGACTAGCTAAGGGCTATCAAATATATCACAATATCAAGGTAAGAAAAACTCTTTCTAATCACAACCTTTTTGAATTTTAGCAATATTAGCATCTTCAAACTCTTGTGATTCTTGTCGTTTTAATTATGAGGGAATATGACCTATCCTCGTAAGAAAAACTTTTTCCCAAAACCGAGCGAGGGCTCTAGGTAATGTTAAGAAAACTTATTTTCATTTGATACGAGATACGTTTATCCATTGTATTCACAACTAAACATACTTGGGGTTCACTAGGGTGAAACACACCTCATATATTTAATCGTGGGACAACAATAGACATCCATTATATCTCCCACTATTCCCAAAGATGGAGGGAGCTATCTCCCGCTAAGGGCGAGCAGAGTATCCCTCGATCAATGGCTGCTAGTGGATGAAATAAGAAGGAAAATTACTCTTAATTTTGTTGGACAATTTCATATATTAACATGTGATTCAGATTTTTAGGTTATCATGCATATTATCATTCATACACATTCTAACATTCAATCACATTCATCACATGCATAACAGAAATTAAAAAAATAGAAATTAAACCATTCACACAATCCACATCGTGTGAGTTTATATGTTCCCTTTGATCCTTGATCCTCGATCCCTGATCTTTGATCCTCGATTGATGCGCTACAGCGGCGACTTCCTCTTGCACCGGAGATGTAGATTTTACAGAAAATAAACATGCTCCTCACATTCGATAAAAACCGACTAGTGCAAGTCCTATGAAAAACCTCTCAAATGCAAATGCAATTATCTAAAGATAGAAATAGAGAATTTGGCATTTACATATAAATAAGCTCATGTATAATAATAATTACATACATTCATAGTTGCTGATTTGGAACATATAAACTCACAATTCCTGCAAAGACAACTCGAGCATCCATGCACGCAATATTGCTATAAACTATACAACTTAGTTTATCAATCATCTAGAATCCCAAACAATTCTTTGAAAAACATTTTGAAATCCATTAAAAACGTTTTTCATCCATCCATAGTTCAAAAATAATTTTGAACCGATGTCCATCCAATTTCAAATGGAAAGATGAACCGTAGTTTTTCGGTTTTGTTGATTCTCTTACAAAATAATCATTTCTTTATAAAACGAAATTATTGTAAGTTAGACTAATGTCTAAATCTTAATTCTAATAATTACATGGCATGTTTTAAAACACTTAAAACATTTAAAACGAATTATTATAGAGAATTATATCAACAAAACATTCATAGACCGAAAAACCAGTAAACCGAATTGTTTAAATCCTATATGGTAAACTAAATTCGTTTACAACCTTAAATCATAAGAAAATTGAACCCTAAGCTCTGATACCACTGAAGAATTTCTAGTTTAATTGCACATATATATTTTTGAATTTTTTATGCACAATAAGGATCAATTACAATTTTCTATGATTTATTTCATACATGCATCGGTTTGTTTCAATAACTAGTTTCAAAAACTTTATTAAAACAAACACAAGGGACTCCGAAATTCATACCTAGAAGTTCTCTAAAACTTCTTGATGATCCGGAGACGTTGAGGATGACGATCGTCGCTTCTCGTTGCGCCGGATGCCTCCGAGTGTTCACCAAAACCGTAAACAAGGTTGGAGAGAAATGAGCTAGCCAATCAATCTCCAAACTAGCTTAGAATCTAGCTACAAACCCCTTCCTTAATCTCTGAGTTTCTCCGTCCAAAGACTTAGAAACTAAGAGAATTTTCGTGGCTTTTTGTGGTGAATTAGGAGAGAAAATAATTAGAAAACATCTAACATAATTAAGGAGAATAAGGACCTATTTATAGGCTCCAATCTTACTCTCAATCATGGCTATTCTTAAGCCATGTTCTCTTGACATTTTCTCTCACAAACTAATTCCATAATGCATTACATGCATCCACAAAACGTTTGACCAAGTTTGGAGCTAATCCAACCATCGATCAATTTAATCTCTTAATTATCAAAGGCAGAAAATCGATCGCGGTTCGGTTTACCGAGTCACATTCGGTTAACCGAATATGTCACGATTGTTTTACCAAGTATTAGACGGATGACCGATTCTTAAGGAGAAAAATTCTCCTTAACCGATCAGACAAACCCACGTCTAAAACCTAGTGCCATTCGGTTAACCGAAAATATCGAAACTGGATATTATTCGGTCGACCGTTGCTGGTTCGGTATACCGTACCAGAACTGCAGGCACTTTAGTCAAGTTCGGTCAATTAACTCTGACCATCCGTTCCACGTTCGGTTGACCGATCCACAGAACCTTCGGTCGACCGAACCATAACGGATTACCGAACTTTTACCCGATTTTGCCTTTTCAAATTTTGGATTTATTTCCAACAAAATTTGAATTTTAGGGGGTTTTAGCAAATTCACAACTTATGCAGTATATTATCCTATGCAACAATAAATTATTGCACCCCATAATATATGCATCTCATATGAATTTATCATGATTCTAGTTATGTTATATATCACAACATAATTGATTTTACTTGTTCACCATATGTGTCATATTTTCTATAAGAAACCCAACACATCATATGAACCAAAAATCAAGCTTCTTGTTTCCCGGTTTTTGCGGTGTGACCTATATGAGGATCTAGACTAAGTTGACAGTGATATTAAGAGCTTAATATCACAAGCTATAAGCGGTATCTAGCTACACATTATAGCTCCCAATTAGTTAGATGTCTTAATTCCACTCGAACCAAAACCCGATCCATTTAGTGATGGAGTGCATCACTTGTGTCCGTCCCTTGCCTCATGATATTAAGAATCCACACAAAGTAGTATTGTGTCATCTTTGTATTAGTATTCATTTCTTGATCTCTTTAAGCTAGTTATAAATATGTGACTTAACTCAAATCACATTGTGCACATTATAACTTTGCTTTATCAAGGGGCCCACTAATATCATCACTCAATTAAGAGGGGCAATGATAATCTTTTGACTAACTATCTTCTCCAACGAAAGTCATACTTAACCAACTAATGCCTTTGCACAACACTAATCGATAGCTCAAGACACTAGTCTAATCAAAGGACCAAGGACACAGTAAAATATTAATGACACAGAAACACATTCCTATAATATTTTACTTATTAGGTCAATTCGGTATACAAAAGTAGTATTTTCCTCTTTTGCGTACCCGTGTTGTCACTCACTTGTAGAGCTACAATGATCTATGACCAACACGACAATCTTAACTCGGTAATCAATGTCCCATGTTAATTACCATGATTGTGAATATCTTTTGTTTTATGTAAACCAATATCTTTTAGAGCTCTACGGTTAAGGACCAAGAGTCTCTTCCTTAATACTTCTAAAAGACGAATAATATAAACAAAGAACAAAATGATTTCTCATTCAATTCATAATAATTGACATTTAAAAGTAAAACTTTTAGAACACATTCCTTTCAATCATATGAACTTAAAATCAAACCTCTTGTTTCCTAGTTTTGTGGTGTGACCTATGGGAGGATCTAAGCCTAATTGGCAGTAATATTAAACACTTAATATCTCAGACTATAAGCAGTATCTAGCTACACATTATAGTCACCCAATTAGCATAAATGTCTTTGTTCCACCTGAACTAAAACACGTTCCATTTAGTGATGTAAGTGCAACACTTGTGTTCGTCCCTTGCCTCATGATATTAAGAATATATACAAAGTAGAAATGTGTAATCTTTGTATTATATTCATTTCTTGATCGCTTTAAGCTAATTATAACTATGTAACTTAACTCAAGTTACATTGTGCACATTATAATTTTGCTTTATCAAGGGGCCCACTAATATCATCACTCAATTAAGATGGGCAATGATAATCGTTTGACTAGCTATCTTTTCCAGCACAAGTCATGTTCAACCAACTATTGCCGTTATCACTACACATTGGTAACTTTTGACAATAATCAAATTAAACACTTCTTGAGTGAAAAGATATAAGTCTCATATCTTAGGATCCAAGACACAGTAAAAACATTAATGACACGAAACACAATTCCATAGTGTTTTACTTGTTATGTCTATTCAATATATAAAAGTAATTTTTCCTCTTTTATATACTCGTGTCGTCAATTATTTGTAGAGCTACAATAATCGATGACCAACACGACAATCTTATCTCCGTAATTAATGTTCCATGTTAACTACCATGATTGTGAATAACTTTTGATTTATGTAAACCATTATCTTTTAGAGCTCTACGGTTAAGTACCAAACGCCTCTTCCTTAACACTTCCAAAAGACGAATACTATAATCAAGGAACAACATGTTTATACATTCAATTCATAATAATTGACATATAAAAGTAAAACTTTTAGAACACATTCATTTCAGTTTGTCCCCCTCAACGATGGTCGAGTAACACTTAACCACCTGAACTTTAAAATGTCAATTATTATGACATTTATATGAATTTGCAGAGCAAATTTATATGAACTTTAAAATGTCAAAAGTTTTACTTTTATATGTTAATTATTATGAATTGGATGTGCAAATATTTTGTTCCTTGATTATGGTATTCGTCTTTGGAAGTGTTAAGGAAGTGACGCTTGGACATTAACCGTAGTACTCTAAAAATAATGGTTTATATAAATCAAAAGTTATTCACAATCATGATAATTAACATGGAACATTAATCACTGAGATAAGATTGTCGATTGTTGTAGCTCTACAAATAATTGACGACACGAGTAAAAGAGGAAAAAATTACTTTTATATATTTAATAGACCTAACAAGTAAAACATTATGGAATTGTGTTTCGTGTCATTAATGTTTTACGGTATCTTGGATCCTAAGATATGAGACTTATATCTTTTCACTCAAGAAGTGCTTAATTTGATTATTGTCAAAAACTATCAATGAGTGTAGTGAAAAAGACAATAGTTGGTTGAACATGATTTGTGCTGGAAAAGATAGCTAGTCAAACGATTATCATTGCCCCTCTTAATTGAGTGATGATATTAGTAGGCTCTTGATAGAGCAAAATTATAATGTGCAAACTGTAACTTTAGTTAAGTTACATAGGTATAATTAGCTTAAAGAGATCAAGAAATGAATATAATACAAATGTGACACATTTCTACTTGTATATATTCTTAATATCATGAGGCAAGGGACGGACACAAGTGGTGCACTTACATCACTAAATTGATCGTGTTTAGTTCAAGTGGAACAAAGACATCTATGCTAATTGGGTAATTAGATCATGGGTTGGATTAATTCTAGATTTGATCAAACGTTTTTTAGGATAATTATGTGGCAATTTGGGATTAATTTTAGGAGAGAATAAGCAAGAGATCATGACTAGAGAATAGTTCTTGATAATGATGTTTTGAGAGCCTATAAAAGGACCCCTCATCCTACTTATTTATGTTAATGCATAAATTCTCTCTCATTAATCACTCCCTTAATGTCCACGAAAATGTCTTAATAATTTTAAGTTTTGGAGATAGAAATCTCAGGACCTTAAAGATGGATTATTAGCTAGATTCTAAGCTTAATTAGGGATCGATTGACTAGCTCATTTCTCTCTAATCTTGTTTAAAGTTTGGTGAACACTTGGAGGTGAATCAGCGGACGATTCGATGAGCAACAGAACTCCGAATCTTCTGAAATGTTTTAGAGAACCTTTGGGTATGATCATCTCTCTTTTGTTTATTTTAATATGTGTAGGAATGCATGATGTTAAAATAAACATATACATGTACGCAAAATTAATGAAAATATGAAATCGATATTGTATGTTTGTATTAATTTTTTTAAAATATACACATACATTGGGACACAAAATCCTACACTCACATCCCTTTATACTTTGATTTATGTAACACTTTGACTCATTCTCCCTCGTAAAATCGTTATTTTTCAAAATATTAATCGTTTTTCCCAAATTGTTTCGTTTTGTTTGTCAAACATGCTTATAATGTATCATATGGTAAATTTTGAATCAAATCAGAAGTCCAATTTTAGTCGAATTTGAGACTGATTAGTTCAAAATATGACCCAAATTTGAAGCAAATTCCACTTCAAATTTGATTGGAGTTTTACCATAAAGATAGATTAGAATTATTTTAGCAAAGAACATAAAAATTGAGAAAACAATGACGAATATGTTAAAAAATAACAATTATTTTGTGGAGACGATTCACAATGTTATGCAAATCAAAATTTAAGGAGTGTATGTATGTCATTTTAAAGTTCAGGATAGACCTTGATAACGAGCTGGGCTTGGGCTCGTGTTTATCGTGTGGAGCCACCCGGACCGTTTCCCAGTAACTGTAATTTATCTTTTATTTTTAGTAAATGAATTGAAGTTTTTTTTATTTTTTTAAATATTTCTACAACTTGTTGTATAAAATCTTTCGGATTCCACGCTAACCCGAGTAAATCATTTTAACCACATCCCACGGTTTAAACTTTAGCCGTTCTTCCTCTACAGCAACCGACTCGGTCTAGGGTTTCGAGTCCCGGTCATGGCCGGAGACGGAGCAACGAAAGACCTCCAACTCGTCCCGGCGGCCCCAAAATCCATAAATCCCACCAACTCCTGCGGTGACGGTGGCGGCGTGTCGGCCGGAGCCGTGGTGGAGTACAAGGGCGTGGTCCTGAGAGAGGAAGAGGAGGACCTGGAGGTCAAGCTGCGAAGAATCATCGATCACGTCCCCGTCCGCGTCAGTAACACCTCCGGCAGCTCTGCTGGGTCCGGCTCCGGCGACTTCCACCAGGTACTTTGCCTAATTAGGTCTCCATGTATTTGTTTGGTAGATCAGTAAGTTAAATAAGAACTATCTTCCTTGCCTTTGGTTTCCTCTGTATTTTCCGAAAAATTTGAATTAGGTGTGCTAAACTGCTAATCGCAAGATATACCCAGTTATCGAGCCTGATCCCATCACAACTGTTAGATAAGTTTGGGTCTATATGTTATTAAGTGTGCATTGGGTCTTTTAACTTATCTGGTTTCACATAGGCTGCATTTGGAACAATGACTACCTTCGACTAGTGGTCTTGGGTAGGCTAGCAGTTGCTAGACTTGACAACGGTGTTGTTTGATTGGATGAACTACTATTAGTTTGGTCACTACTCACTAGTAGTTGTTTTTTTGTAATAACAAGAGTCCGACCTGACTTGTGAAAGTATTTAAATAACTTTATTATCGAGTTGATATAAATATTTAAGAAACAATTATGTATTTCATTGAAAGCTATTACACTCCAAGTAATTACGATTTTCAAGTTATAGATCATTAAAATTTAAAGAAAATGCATTGCACAGAAGTTGTAGATTTTGTAATATTTTCCATGGTTTTCAGAACCGAACCGGACGTCGAACCGGAATTCTCAAAGGTTCAAAGGTTCAGAGGTTCAACCGGGGTCGAACCGGTTGAACCGGTGACGTCATAAATAATTAAATATTATATATATATATATATATATTTATAAATTTCCAGAATAATAGACATATAGTAAAAAATAGGGAAAAAATAGGAAACACAAAATACAATATATAGTTGAAAGTTCAAACATTAAAACATATATAGTTGAAACTTCAAAGTTCAAACATAAATTTGGAAATACGAGAATAAATTAAGAAAGTCACATCCAATCCGGATCATCCTCATTGTCATTTGCGTTGACACCCTCGTCCTCGTCCTCGTCTTCTATTTCATCCCCAACATCATCATCATCATCATCTCCACCAACTATCACCTCTTCATCATCTTCAATTGCCACATTGTCATCGGTATTCACTACTTCTACAATTACAAAGAAAAATCGTTGATAAACACACATGCACAACATTCACACAACTTATAACTTTAAATTTGTGAGTAACTAAGTATTGTTTCTAAATTTGTAATTGCTATACCTTTTCCTTTTCTGCTTCCACTCGTTTTGGTGATTGGTCTTGCTTCCTCTTGAACCATTCTTTCAAGTTCATCAACATTAAGTGGAGGAGGCTCATCATCGCTTGCTACTATCCATTCCTCCGCGACATCAATGGCATCAACGTCAATTGGATCAAAATTGATGGCTCTGATTTTGGTCATATTTGTCAAACGGTAACAATTCAATCATTAATGAATGTTAACCTTAGACATTATATGAAAATATTGATGAGTTACTAATACTACCGTCGTTGAAGATGAAGATTGTATTGGATGAAGACAAGATCATTTAGCCTTTGATGCTCCAATCTATTTCTTTTCTTTGTATGTATCCTCTCAAAGACACTCCAATTCCTTTCACATCCCGAAGAGCTGCATGTTTGGCTAAGAATTCGAACTGCAATTCTTTGGAGATTTGGACATTCACTACCAAACGTGTTCCACCACTCACCTGGCAATTGAACATTCAAAGCATGCTTGGCCATTGGTCGTCCAAAGTTCTTTTGTTGGTTAGCAAACATTTCTATCTCTTTATTTATCTTCGCGAGTTAACTGAACTTTTCTCCAACATATTTCTCAATACATCAAAGAGACCATTTTGGATTTCCGGGTGCTTTGAAAATGTGTCTTTGTTGTAGTGGAGCTTGGGATTCAACCAATACGCAGCTGCATGAATGCTTCTGTGTAGTTGCTTATTCCACCTACGATCAATTATCTTCCAATAAGGCATGTACTCCTTTTTCCCACGAAACAATTTTCTTATTGCTTCTTTTGCTTTATCCATTGCCTCATACAAGTACCCCATAGCTGGTCTATCATCCGAATCTACAAGCCTCAACACACGAACCAAAGGCTCAGTTGCTCGAACAACAACCCGAGAAGAATTCCAAAATGTTGTGCTCACTGAGATCTCCTTCACCATCTTTCCCTTCTCAGTATAATAATTCGAAGTAGTGAACTCTTTACTCAAAAAAACAAATTGCAAGTCATCTTTGTGAGCTAAAAGACTTTTAAGTGACAGAAATGTAGTAGCAAACCTTGTAGTTCCGGGGCGAATAATTTCAGTCCAACCAGGTCTCTTCCTCAACATAGACAACACATAAATGTGATTGTAAACAAACTTCGTTATCTCAGTAGCTTGTTTAACCAACTCTTGCACATCAGGAAGTTCACCTATTTCTTTAAGCATCAGGTTTAAACAGTGAGCAACACATGGTGACCAGAATAGAGTTGCATACTCTTTCTCCAACAACCGACCCGCTGCAACGTAGTTGGCGGCATTGTCAGTAACAACTTGAACTAAATTTTCACTTCCAATCACGTCAATGACTTCCTTGAAAAGGTTACATAAATTTTCTCCTGTTTTGATCACGTCACTTGCGTCCACTGACTTTAAGAAGACAACTCCTTTAACAGAGTAAGCAAGGAAATTAATCAAGTTTCTATTCCTTTTGTCTAGCCAACCATCAGCCATTAAAGTCAGCCCGGTGTTCCCACTGCTTCCTGAAAGCACGTACAAACACTGACACCTCTTTCTTCATTCCTTCCAACAAATTAATTCTGAAATCATGATATGATGGTGTCTTGTAACCTGGACCATAAGCTATTACTGCATTCAACATCTCCTGAAAAAATTCATTGTCAACTGCATAAAAAGGAAGACAAGCATAATAAACCCACTTCGCCACTTTCATGTCAACAAACAACTTCCTTTCTTTTGTCTGAAATGCACTCTCAATTGACGGTTGTGAACCCGGTGTTGTGTGCGTTGCAATTTAAATGAAGCAAGTTTCGATTTCGAACAACTAGCAACATCAGATGCAGCGGGACGTTTTTTCTTCTTAACAACTACTACTTCAATATCATCGTCTTCAGATTGGACTTCAATGGCTGCAACTGAAACATCTTTTTTCTTTACACCAATTTCTTCCAAGTTTTTTTGCATTTGACATCTAACATCATAAGAAACTTTCGATCAACCACCAATTGCTCCTTTCTGACCGGCTAGATGTTGTTTCATTCGGTTAATTCCACCACCAGCATATTTTTTCGTACAAAACAAACATGTGTATACTTTTTTCTTTGACTGTGGATATTCAGAAACAACAAAATATTGCCAGGCTGGATCTGTTTTACCTCTACAACTACTTCTAACATCGGTGTTGTCATCCGGATTGGAGGACATGAGAATATTCTGATTTCTGATTTTGATATCGGTGTTGTCTACTTCAAAAATAGATTGCTCAAAATACAACAAAAACAGAAAAAAACCAAAGGATCAAATATTCTGAATTCTGATTTTTTATATTTAAACTTTTAGTTGGTTTGTATAAGAGAACGAAATAAGAAAAAGAAAAAAAAATCTGATTTAGAGAAAAAGAGAACAAATGAAGAAAACAAAGAGAAAAAGAGAACAAATGAACCATGGTTCGTATAAGAGAAATGAGAAAAAGAGAAAAAAAAATCTGATTTAGAGAAAAATAGAACAAATGAAGAGAACAAAGAGAAAAAGAGAACAAATGAAGAGACGAAGAAATATGAACATACCTGCGAGGTCCGGCGATCTCCGGCGAGGTGCGGTGAGGTCCGGCGAGGTCTGGCTGGGCGTCTGGCTGGGGGTTGGTCGGCTGTGGGTGCTATGGGGTTAGGGTTTGTTTGTGAGGGGGTTGAGGGTGGGGTAATGGGTTTGGGTAATTGGTTAAATAAACGGGTAATTGGTTAAGCTAATTGGTTATATAATCGGATAATGGTAATCGGGTATTCGGTTTTACCGATTAAACAGAACCGCGATTGAACCGGACGGTCGAACCACCGGTTCAGGCCGGTTCGATCAAAAATGCGGTTTTGAGGGGTTTACCGGACCGGACTGGTCACCGGGTTCGCGGTTCAACCGGTTGAACCGGCCGGTCCGGTCCGGTTTTCATAACCATGATATTTTCTCTTATGTTATCCATGTAATATTTATCTTTAGAAGTAAAACAAAGTTCCTCCATAAGTAGTTTTAAAAATACTCATTTGTGTCATCGTCTTTGAACTCTTCATGCTCAACTTTGAAATAAAGAATGTTTAAGTTCGCATGGTACTAACAAATAAAATATAGTATTCATCTTCATATTATAAATTTTAATTGTTGAAGCTTGCAGCTTTGGATGTCTCTCTTTGAAATGTGAAATTTGATTTCCATCTATATCGAAAAATAACCAATTAAGCATATCTATTTGTTTATTAGCCTTAATATGTTGCTTCCATCAATCCCCACTTATAAAATTGTTTCCTTTGTTGCACCATCCTAAATAATTTCGAACTTTTCAAAGTTAACCACGTAACTTGAGATTAATATCTTGAGATTAAGATTATTACTATGATTAATGACTTGAAAAATCTTTGAAGTGGTTTAGGACGGTGCAACAAAAGAAACACTGTTACTACAACTAAGGATTGATGGAATGAGCATATTAAGATAAATTAACTAATTTATGCGCCTAATGGTTGTTTTTCAATTAAATATGAAGTTCAAATTTGACATTTTAAAGACATTTAAAACTGCAAGCTTCAAACATTAAGGATTGAATTGTGAAGATTAATACGATATTTTATTTGTTACTATTGTGGGAGCTTAAATATTTTTTACAAGGAAATGAAGAAAAGTTCGAACATGAGGATGACACAAATGATTCTTCAATTACTTGTGGAGAATCTCTTGAAACTATGCAAGATATATGAACAATATTAGATAAAATATTGCAAAATCTATATCATTTGAACCAGAAGTTTCTTTGGAATCTAATGATAATCTTTAAAATCATTGTTACTTAAAGCCTAATAATTTTCAATGAAGTATTGATTTTTCGCTTTCTATTTTTCATATAAGTTCAATAATAATATTTTTTCTGGCACTCCCAAAAGTCAAGTACCGACTCTAAGTTACAACAAATAGAAAACAACTAGTCGTTAAACAAAAAATAAGCACTGCCAACTTCAAGTCTGGCGGTTGCTAGCCAAGACTACCAGTCGGAGCTAAGTATTGTTACCAATGCAACTTCTGTCCTTAAGTTTCGGATTTGAGGTGTTGAAGATTGGGAGAGAAAGAGGGAGAGGTTTTGTTTATCTGACTATGAAGAGTCTATAAGCCACTATGAACAACTACTGCTAAGTAGTAACTTGAGACATCATTGCATGTAGATGCTTGACCAGGGGTTGAGTGAGATGCACATGCACCCCGTCAATGTTTTAAAGTTGCATATGCGACCTTGTGCGGCTGAGTGCCCTAGGGTCACATATGTGACTGCACGGTCGCATAAGCGGCCGCACAACTGTAATTTTTTTTGAAAATAATCAAAAAATAAAAAATAAAATCGAAAAAATCAGAAATAGTTGTGCCCCACACCCCATGTACAACACCTTCTTTCAACCTCATCTTTCCCTCTCCTTAACACCTTCCTTCTTCAACTTCATCTTCCCCCCTCCTTTTTATTTATGCAAAGCTCTTCTCCCTCCAACATGGCATGTGCGTCCGCACAAGTCGCACCCTGTTGGGTGCGACTGTGTGTCACCCCAACTTTCCAGACCGCACTATGTGGCCGCATACCGAGCATGCGACCACACATTAAATCACTGCACCCCGTAGAGTGGAAGCTTAAGAATCTTGGCTCCAAAGAGAAAATATGGTGTTTGTGTAAGGTTAGAGTTGACATGGTGGAAACTAGAAACGATAAAGGTCGTAATTATCATGTATGAACATGTCATTGTTGTACACATCTTTGGTGTTGGGAGTGTTGACAATCGAGTTTACGTGAAAATAACTTGGGGGGGGGACGATCGAGTGTGAACAAAGACTAGATGAGTGTCGATTTGCATATGGTTCGTAAATATGATGAAAACTTACACTTTAGTTGATTAAAAAAATTGTGATTGTTCTGCAGTGCAATTAGAATGTATAGTGAATATGAAAAAGAATTTACTATATTCTCCAAAATTTTCGAAGTGGACACCCAAGACCAAGGTTTTCAGAACCGAACCGGACGTCGAACCGGCAACGTCAAAGGTTCAACCGGGGTCGGACCGGAATCGAACCGGTGACGTCGGCATGACGTCATAAATATATATTATAGATATAATAATTACATTTTATTATTTATTAAGTAAAAAATATTCAAAATATTCAAATCATATTATAAATATTCAAAAAAACAAAAAAAATCAGATTTTTCTCTCTTAACCGGTGGTCGAACCGCCGGCTCAACCCGGTTCAGACCAAAAACGGGTTTGGAAGGTGAACCGGACCGGACAGGCCTCCGGTTCACGGTTCAACCGGTTGAACCGGCCGGTCCGGTCCGGTTTTAAGAACACTGATTAATTCATTGGGTTATTTGCCACATTAAAACATTCCTACAACACCTCATCAAACGACCAACTTATTTCATGGTATTCATGCATTATATTTTACTTGACTATTTGTTGGTCTCTTGCATGTGCTCATGTTGGATGATTCATCTTTGTTCTACGTCTAGAAAATATTAACTTAGCACATTACCAACTCCTACACACACACACACACACATGAGGAAAAATGAACCTTTTGGCTGTTTCTAAAATTATGGTATTGTGTTTGCAATAATTAGAAAAGAGGACCATAATACCATATGGACACTACATAACCACTGAATTACTAGTGTCTGTACCGTCTTGTATTGTAGTCTATTGAAAAATCTGCTCACCCAGTGTGGATATGAAGATGTACCGGTGTCCTGTTTAGGTTCTTATTGATGAAAACTTTAATGACAATGTTCAGTTATTTGGAGTGTCATTGTGTCTGATGAGAAATAGCTTACAGAATGGAAATGACTTCGTTGTATTGATATCAGGACTTTGAAGTGCCAAGATATTTCGCTTTAAGTTTTCTGTCTTCCGTACTATTGCCCTTGTTTAGGTTTATGAATAGAAAGCTTGTGCCTGTGGTTTCAGTATACGTTATATAAAATGCTGGATATTGGATATACTGTTAGATCAAGCATATGAAAATTAAATAATAATACTAAAATACTCGACCGTTAAACCAAGTTGTAGGAGTTACTACATGAAATCGATGTTTTTCAGCTGCTAAATTGGCTATCAATAACTTATGACTCTGAGACATGTATGAGTAAAGTTTGAGTTATTGAAGACTTTTAATTTCATTCCAACTGGAAGTGTGTACGTCATAATTTGTTGTTGAGAGTGTACGCGTTCGCAGCCCCTGCCCTTTGAAAAATAAAGGTTAAATCCAAGTATGGGGAACTAGAAGGGAAGTGACTATAATATTTAAATTATAGCAACTCCTGTAATCTGTAACAGTTAAGGGTTTAAGGTGGCTGGGGCAAGTACCTCAACTTCATACACAGATTTTGACCACATTTCCGAACAAAAAAATAAAATAAAAAGTCAACTACAGTTTGATAAAACATCTTCTTTCAACTGTTGTTTCGATCATGAATGTAGTATTAGCAAGAATAGTCGACTTGCCAGATTCTATTATTCCTGTATAATGTATTTCTTGTTGAATTCTTCTCGATAATTAATTTCCACGTACAAATTTTAGTATAGGCAAATGAGACGGAAGGAGCAGGACCGTCTAACTAGGATGGACATAGACTACAAAAGGAGGAAGGAGCTAGCTGAGTTCAACATGCGGAAGGAAGAAAGATTAAAAGCTGAGGAAGAGCGTAGTGCAAAAAAGCGGTTGAAACGGCAAAAAAAGAAGCAAAAGAAAAAAGAGAAAAGGCGCAAAACTGATATTGATGACCCTAAGGGTGATCAGCAGAAGGTGGACTCACCAGATCATGATTCAGATGAAGAAGAGTGCTAGTGGGCAGTTGTTAGTAGCTGATTATGAGGTGTGAATGACAAATGAAAAAAAAAATCCTGTGCTTGTTTCAATTCTAGGAAAGTTGCACTACTACCTCTGTATCACAGTAGTTGATATCCTTTCAAAATGCATTTGCCTCTGTGAGCTGGTTCGACAATTTTGCAGCTATGTTCCATGTAAGACTGGCAAAAGTGGCAGTAGTTCGAAAGCATGAAGTTTTCAATTTCATTGATCACCAGGTTGACCATGCGTGTTTCTACCTTGTAAAATGAATTAAAATTATCAACATCCTAGGTCAGGTTTTAGCCAAGCATGTTTGCAGCTTCCTTCCTAGTACAATGCATAATTCTTTGATGATATTCTGGATCGTGACTGTTGGCTGAGACTAACCTAATTTATTCACTGTAGCTGATAAACGTTTTGGTTGACGGATGTTTTTGTTTTGGTTTACATTAGTTTTTTTCTTTGGCGTGGGAGCACGGCATGAATACCAAAGGCGAATACCATTCATCCCTCACTTTTGAATTTTTTTTAAATTTATCTGCTTTTACCTAATCTCATTTTCATTTCCTAACATGGGAATGAACATGTTTGGATTTGATTCCTGGTCTCTGACTATACGAAGACTAATCATCTTTCAACCGAGATAACCCCAACAATTACTTTTGAGATTATTTTAGTATTATACTCCCATACTACTGTCGAGGTTGTACATTAAATGGGTTGAATTGGAAAGAATTGAAATCTATGCTCAGATTTCTCTCCTGTTGTAAACTGTAAAATGTAGATAACTTTGTATTGGATCCGACCTGCCCTAAGAAAACAAAATTAAGTTTGGATTGGTTAATTGGTTTGGTTCTGCTGATCCCATTTAAGTGCATCAGGATTTTGCTTGGAAGCCATTGAATACAATTCCGGTTTGAATCACAACTTCCATTAACATTTATAATTAAAGATCGCATCCAATCCCCTACTCACAGTGTTCATGTATATATGTCAGCTTAGATAACTTTTACTCGTGTAGTTCAACACATACTAGTTTTCAAATTTATATTATAAATCTGTATTTTTTGACGAAAACATGTTTTTTGAAAAAAAGTGGCAGTATCTCTTTTTTGTATCAAATATGTTCTCTTCTTCATTCTTTATTTCTTTTGAAACCTTCGATTTCATGAAGAAATATATTTTTAGCGAAACACTTTATTGCGTATGATAATGATAAAATATTTCAAAATACATTATTTGAATTAGAGACTATTTTGAAAAATGTATTTTTTAAAATTAAAGATTTGAAATATTTTAGTTACCCAAATCTGACGTTAATAAAATAGATTTTCGATTTTTGGAAGTAGCATCATAAAATGCATCTTGCATTGATACTAAGTTCCAAAGGTCAAAACATACGATATTATAACTGAATTGCTAAACATCGCCCCAAAATTACTTAAATCGCCCCTTGAAATTACCATTTTGCTCTTCTCTCATTTCTACTGCTATAACGCGACATTTTACCCTCCTATCACACATCTCTCTTCATATTCCTCTTATAATCATAAAAAATAATGTTTTGGAGGTCAGTATTGAACCAACGAACGCCCCAGTGTACTCGAATCTGGTAAAATATCTAACATCTTTTTAATAAAAAAATAATAAAAAAAAATAAAAAAATTACGGGCGTCCGACGGAGCCGCCCCCACGTAGGAGGGGGCGTCTGGCTAAAACGCCTCCCCCATTGGGGAGGCGTTTTACCCAGACGCCTTACCCATCGGGTAGGTGTGTTACCCAGACGCTCTGCCCTTGGGACAGGCGTCTGTGTAAGACGCCTCCCCCATTGGGGAGGCGTCTTAGCCAGACGCCCCCTCCTACGTGGGGGCGGCTCCGTCGGACGCCCGTAATTTTTTATTATTTTTTAAAAAAAATAATTGATTATAAATTTAGATAATTGTTAAATTAATTAATTAATAAGTTAATAATTAATATATTCGGATGACCGATACCCCTTCGGTACACCGAAACTTCAAAAATTTCCAGATCCAACAATTTCAAAATCCAAAAAAATTCCAGGGGGCGCTGCCCCCTTGCCACCCCCGCCACCTCACCGGCGAGGTGGAATGCCGCTCGCTCACCGGGGAGCGAGACCCCTTAACGACCTGTCGAGGTGGTATTTGTAAGTCATGATGTTTTACCACCGGGGGATTTTGGAACGTAAAAAATGTTGGATCTGGAATTTTTTTGAATCTTCATCACTTGCAAAAAAACTCATTGTAATCCGACCGGTTACCACCGAAAACTTGCAAAGAAACGTCAAATAATTTGAGATAACACACCGTATAATTTTAATTTGACAAAAAAATTAAAAAAAACGGGACGTCTGGCTAAGACGTCTGTACCATCGTGGAGGCGTCTGGCTAAGACGCCTCCACCATGGTTGAGGCGTCTTAGCGAGACGCTTAGACCATGGTATAGGCGTCTGGCTAAGACGCCTGGACCATCGTGGAGGCGTCTGGATAAGACGCCTCAACCATGGTGGAGGCGTCTTAGCCAGACGCCTCCACGATGGTGCAGGCGTCTTAGCCAGACGCCCGAGTCGGAAAAAAAAAATCTGTCTCCGTTACTTCGCCTGATCTAGGTGTTTCGCCAGACATTTTCGTGGTGTTGGTACTAGGAATGTTAGTAAAACTGAGTCAAAAACCTTGTTTAAAGACACGGGACGATCTGGGTATTAAATATATTGTTAAGGGCAATTTGGTAATTTCAAGGGACGATTTAAGTAATTTTGGGACGACGTTTAGTAGTTCCCTATTATAATTACAAAAAACACTTTGGTTTTGGATCTGTGCATCCGAAAAGCTTGGCACATGTTGAGAATGTTTAGCTTGCTTACAAAACTAATTAGAAGTCAAGACAAGTTGGATTCAAAAACTGAAAACTTATATTGGTATATGATCCATACAAATACTCTTCCATTTTGAAACGAAAGCTATTTAAGCACAAACGAAAGCTATTTAAGCAAAACAAATCGATTTTTTTTTAAATCCCTAGATTTGAAAAACAAAAAACAAATTACCGTTGTAGCTTCGAAAGTGCCACGAAATCTCAATACAACCGTCATTCGCATCTCATTCCAACGGATTTTTTTTTAAAAAAAAATCAAAAATCAAAAATCTCTCCCCCACCCCATGTATCTATAAATATGAATCCATCGTTGCATTCCAACGGAAATCCATTTCAAATTCAAATTCAAATTCCAAACACTCCATTCCCTTCTCTCAACCCTCACGTCCCACTTCCTTTCTCCTCTGTCGTCTCAACGGAAACACACCACTTATCAATCCTCAATCGACCTCACGCATCTTATCGATCTCACCACCTCCGTCACCTCTCGAGATTGACGACGCGGCTTCACGGGAGGAATTCGAAGGTCCAGCTAAGTTTTCTTTTTCTTTTTCTTTTTGCGTGAAAAGTTTTTGCCAAAACTTTCGGACTTTTATAAAAATTATATAACATCGATGGCTGCGTTGTTTGTTGCAATGGTGTGTTTTAAAGATGGGTTTCGACTTTCGATGTTTTGGCAATTTTTCAACTTTATAAAGGGGGTTTGGGGTTATGTTTCTTGGTGGAATGGAATTAAGTGGATGTGATGTTTGACTTAAGGGAAGTGTCGGTGTGGGATTTGGTTTCATGTTTGATCTCATTTTGATTCTAGGAATCTGTGGTAACCTAAATATTGTTTATGTTTCTGCTTACATTTCTTCCCAATATTGTAGTAGGAAGAGGAAGAACGTCTTTATTATTATATTTCATTCTTTTTTTTATTCCTCTGTTGAAAATTGTCATAAGTTGATTTTTTTGGGTTCATTTCAAGTCACGGACTGTTGGTATACGAATAGAAGTTGCAACATTTTGTTTGTAACATTTAAACAGATTATCAATTTTTGTTAAGAGTTTCGTTTTTTGCTCACGTATTGTCTTATCATACATCTTTGATCATATTATAGTATAAGTACTCTAGCTTGTTATGAGATCATAATTGTATCCTAAATGTGTAGCCGTTCGAAAATTTAGTTGCCATTCCATGAAATGGCATCGGTTTCTTGTAGATGTTATCCAAGAAATAAAAATGTTCTTTATGATTTAAGATTAACCATACTATACCTGCACTTTTGATGCCTTGGAATTTTGTTAGACCAAACATTGGCCTGTTCTACAAGTGCTAGTTTCAGACTAGGGTGAAGTTTTCCAGTTTCTGGGTGTAATGTGCGTTCATGGTTAAATGGTTATCTTGAATGTAAGTTCTGTAGAAAGATACCTTGGGACTTGTTTTGTAGAATGGGATCAGCTTTTGTTGTACGAACGATATTCAGATTCTAGAATGTGTTTGGGTCAAGATGGATCAATAATTGGTCTAGTTTTGTACCGTTCCTTTGATTGTTTCAACTTGTCCTGCAAATGCGATGGTCTGTGATTGTCGATTGATTTTCTTTAAATGGAGTTAGCTCATACTCCAATAATCCATTGGACTGCAATGCTATACAGTAATAAATTGAATATTGTATATGTGTTTAAATAATGTGCACATAAATCATAGGTGTTTTGTGGGTGTGTGGTTTCTAGTGCTTCAGTTTTATGTTTAGCGAGATTGCTTTTCATGTGTGTATGCATACGTGTATGTGATGTATGTGTGCTACTTCTTACGTGTGTTGTTTATATGTTGGTGTTTGTGGTTATGTATAAACTTCTGTGTCTGTAAAGTAGGTGTGTGTGTATGCATACGTGTATATTATGTATGTGTGCGAGTGCTTACGTGTGTTGTTTATATGTTGGTGTTTGTGGTTATGTATAAGCTTCGGTGTCTGTAAAGTAGGTGTGTGTGTGTATGCATACGTGTATGTATGTGTGCGAGTGCTTACGTGTGTTATTTATATGTTGGTGTTTGTGGTTATGTATAAACTTCTGTTAAGTAGGTGTGTTTAAATTTGTACTCCAAGTGTGGGTGATGGTTATGTTTTGAGCATATATGGTTGTATATGTGCTATGTAATGTGTTTGGTGATTTGTAAACATGATTATTTGTATGGTAGACGAGTTTACAATTTTGTATTTCTTGTGTTTCTGATGTTTAATGACTTAATGTTCTTGTGCCAAGTAGAAAGGTGTTTTCGTTGTATATATGCATCTAATTTGTGTTCCAACTGTTGGTGATGGTTATGTTTTAGTATATACGTTATGTTTAGTGTCTATGTGCGTGATTTGTAAACATGGTTAAATGTATGGTACATGAGTTTACAATTTTGTGTATCTTCAGTTTGTGATGGTTAACACTCTTGTGCCAAGTAGAAAGGTCTTAGTGTGTTGAAACCAACCTTCTGGGACCGCCTAGGTGAGCCTAGGCGACCGGGGGCGTCCGGTCGCCTGGGCGGTTGTGTGAGTCCCAAGTCTGGGCGTTTTCTTTAATTCAATTAAATTTTATAAAAAAGATAAAAAATTAGGAAAAATTGGAAAAAATGCACAAATATTATCTAAAAACTGGTTTAGACTTCGAAAAGACACTATTTTCTCGACCAAGGCCTCACTAGGCACCCATCTACCCACCTAAACACTTAGATATACAATTTATTGCTTAGTAGTACGATTACAAAGGTAACTCAGAGTTCATACAATAGCAGATAAGAGAGAAATTCGAATTACAAGCTAATTAACTAATTCCATTGGACACATTGATCTAATATCCATTAGAAGAGAATGAGAGATGTATGAAAAATGAAGATGTTTGGAGGGGTTTATGGGGTTAGTGGTAAATTTGTAATTTTTGAAAAAAAATCAAAAAAAAAATCAAAAAGGAGAGAGCCGTTGGAGTGCCTCTATGCTTGGCTGGACGAAAGGCGGTGGTCGCCTACCGCCTACCTAAACGTTGGTTGAAACACCCCCTTTCGGTTGGGACAATTTTGTTTGGTTTTGGGATTGATCAATTTCCTCATTAGCCTCCATTATAACGTGGCAGAACCTACCGAATTTATATCAAATTAGCAGTCGAACACTAGATTCCTGACCTTGTGTATCCCACTATGAGTCCTTATACACGGCCGCGCGCATCCCTGACGCGGCTGATGTGGCATCTATTTAGCTATCTAGTCAGCCAAAAGTAAAGCGCATGTTTTTTCGAAAAATGGAAAAACCCTTGTGGCTTTCGTGCGACGGTTTTTTGTTGTACTACAGGTAATAGTTCTTCTTTTTTAAAAATGAGTTTTTCATTTTTAGATAAGAGTTTGTCCTTTTTAAGTGACTATTTATCATTTTTAAGTTATGTTTGTTCTTTTTTATGTTATACTAATTCTTTTTTAAGTTGCATTTGTTCCTTTTAACATGTTGTTTGTTCCTCTTTATTTTTGTTTGTTGTTTTTTAAATGTTGTTTGTTCTTTTTAAAGTTATTGTTTTTTCTTTTTAAGTTTTGTTCTCTTTAAGGACTGTTTGTTCATTTTTAAGATAAGTTTTTTCCTTTTTAAGTTATGCTTATTTTTTATGTTATACTTGTTATTTTTTAAGTTGCGTTTGCTCCTTTTTAAGTTGCGTTTGTTCCTTTTTTATATTTGTTTTGTTCCTTTTAATATTTTCTCTTTTTTAAGTTTTGTTTAATTCTTTTTTAGTTGCTGTTTTCTTTTTAATGAGGAACTGAGAAAGTACCAGAAGGAAAATGAGACCATCAAGGAAGAGATGCAAGGTGGAGAAGAAGGGAGAGAGGAGGATTATAGAGATGAAAAGCTGGAAAGAGAGGAGGAGAATAGGAGGGAAAGAGAGGATGAGATTGAGAGGGAAAGAGAGAGAAAAAGAAGAGGGCAGGAGAGAGGAGGAGAAAAAGAGAGAGGGAGAGGGAAAGAGAAGAGAAGAGGAAAGATGAGGAAAAAAAGAAAGAGAGGGAGATAGATAAAAGGAAAGAGGAGGAAAAAAAGAGGGAGAGAGAACAGAAGAGGCAAGAAGAGAAAAAAAAGAGAGGGAGAGAGAACAGAAGAGGCAAGAGAAAGAGAAAAATAGAGAGGAGAGTGAAAGAGAAGAGAAGAGGAAAGATGAGGAAAAAGAGAGAGGGAGAGAGAACAGAATATGATAGACTGGGAGAAAAAAGAGAGGAGAGGGAAAGAGAAGAGAAACAAAGGGAGGGAGAGAGAACAGAAGTGGATAGAGGAGGAAAAAAAGAGAGGAAAGAGAAGATCAGTTACAAGAGGAGGAAAAATAGAAAGAGAAGGAGATAATGTTGGGAGGGACAGAGAGAACAGAAGAGGATAGAAGAGGAAAAGAGAAGGGAGGAAGAGGAAAGAGAGAGGAAAGAAGACGAGAAGAAGAGGGATGCAGAGAAGGAAAGAGACAAGGAGAGAAGAGAGAAGATGAACGCCGATGATAAAAGAAGTGAGACCGAAGTTTCAAAAAAGAGGGTGAGAGAAGAGGTAGAAAGAAAGAGGGTAGATGAGGAAAATGAGAAAGAGAAGGAAAGGGAGAAAGAAGAGAAACAGATAGAGGAGGAGAGAAGAGAGGGGATAAGCAGAAGGAGAAAAAGGAGGATGAGGGAAAGGAAAAACCCAGGAGGGCAGACTGGGGGGCCAAAGGAACACGCTCATCGGCCAAAAAACAAGGAGATAATTTGAAAGAAAAGAAGAAAAAAGAAGAAGAGCGGAAAAGTGGAGAAAGAATGCTCAAGAGGAGCATGAACAAAAAAAGAAAGCGGGATGAGAATGACGAATTCAGGTTGTCTCATCACAAGAGAGAGACAAGGCGTCGACATGGATGCTGGCCACGTTGAGCCCCGATGAGCTGAACATTGTACTGAATTTGACCGCACCTACACATAACCAAAGGGAGGTGATATGGAGAGGTGATTCCTGTTTTTTCACACGTTCTGAATGAGCTAATGACGAAGGGGATGAATTTGATCAACGAGGCGATCGACAATATGCTTTGTGTACTGGAAGAGCGTCAAAAATCAGAAAATTACCCCCAAAAGGTTATTTGTATTCAAGCTTCTATTCGGAAAGAATTTTGATCGATCAAGGGAATACCATTATTGAAGAGTGGCTGACGTCCAGACTACAATGCGTTGAACCGGGAAGCATCGTAATTGCACAACCACCGCTGCTGTCAAAACACTGGACCATGGTCGTTGTTAATGGCTTAGACGAGGAGGTCCTGCATTACAACGGTTGCTATAGGGAGCTGGTCCCAGATGAGGATCATAACAATGCGGTATGGGTACATGAATGTTCGGTCAAAGATGTGGGTGAATTCTGAAGAAACTGTTTAAAGGTGAACTGACCAGTGAGATACCTGCGGGAAACGTGCCAAAGACAAATGCTGGGAAGCAACGACTGCGGTGTTTTTCTACACTACTGGATAAAATGTCTCATGCGAAAGGTCACCCCAACAGAACCAAAAGACCCTAAGACACTTCACTCGATCAGGGGTGAAATGACCATTACTTTATTGAGGGTCTCCCGCTTTTGTGTCGACTTAAAGTAGTGGTTTGTAAATTAACAAATACATTTTATATTGTTGCAATTAAAACTTTTCCATACTCCAAAGTAACAGCTCCCACCTTTTTAAGGTTGATCGACGCGTCAGCGTGAACCCTTAAAAAGAACAAAAACCCACTTAAAAAGGACAACTTCACACTTAAAAGTGAAAACCCGTACTTAAAAAAGTACAACTTCACACTTAAAAAGGAACAAACTATACTTAAAAAGGACAACTTCACACTTAAAAAATGAAAACCCGTACTTAAAAGGTACAACTTCACACTTAAAAAGGAGAGCCGCAAACTATAAAATGAACAAACTACACTTAAAAAGGACAACTTCACACTTATAAAGGTAAAACTTCACACTTAAAAAGGAGAACCGCAAACTAAAAGAAGAACTAATTCACACTTAAAAATGAGAACAACAAACTTAAAAAAGAACAAACTATACTTAAAAAGGACAACTTCACACTTAAAAAGTGAAAACCCGTAGTTAAAAAGGTACAACTTCACACTTGAAAAGGAGAACCGCAAACTTAAAAATGAACATACTACACTTAAAAAGAACAACTTCACACTTAAAAAGGAGAACTACAAACTTAAAAAGGAACAAAGTACACTTAAAAGAGACAGCTTCACACTTAAAAAGTGAAAACCCGTACTTAAAAAAGTACAACTTCACACTTAAAACTTCATAGGCAAATTCTCCGCACATGACAAATGTATGTATCCGCACGAACAAGGACTTGAAAAAGGACAAATTCAAACTTAAAAAGTGAAAACCCGTACTTAAATGTACAACTTCACACTTAAAAAGGAGAAACACAAACTTAAAAAGGAACAACTACACACTAAAAAATTGAAAATCCGTACTTAAAAGGGTACAAAATTCCTCATTCACACGGAGAAGCTGTTGTCTTACAAAAGTGTACAAAATTCAAAGAACAAGCATTGCTACATAATTAAGGAGAAAGTTGGTCGTAATACAACTTCATGTCCCAATCGTCAAAATCTGGATCCCCTGGTGTAGGTGCGACCTGATGCAGGGGTGATTTGCCCTTCCTTTGATACTTGCTCTTTTCTTATGTGAGACCCTTTTTTGGCTTCTTTGAAGAATTTTCTCGGCTAAGGAAACCCGACGTCTAGTAACTGGTGTTCCTGGACGGGTTACTTTGTCTGGATTGCGCAAAGAGGTACCGCCAGACACAACTTCATCAACTATGGGAGGGGCCTGTGGAATGTTCATACGTGACCTCAGCCACTCCATACACTTCACGGCCTTAAGATACCTTTCATGAGAAATGAATGCTTCTTGTGCAATCCAAAGAGCGCGACCCATTATGTCGGCGTGACGACGTAGCACATCCTTCTCCAATACCTTTCATGAGAAATGAATGCTTCTTGTTACATCTTGTCTCGATAGCTCCGACGAATATCCTTCCACCATCGATTTGTGATGTAAGACGGCGGGAGTAATGCATTAGGATCTAGTCGTACAAATACGACCAGGAGGTGACAACAAAGAATACCAACACGCTTAAACAGTTTACAATCACATGTGAAGTTCAGACCTATCCTCTGTACAAGGAAATGTTTCGATAATAGTTGCTCATCGACCCGTAAACGTTCAGTGACCTTGTAATGCAACGTCTGATTGCAACTCCTCAGTTGGGTCGTAGTTCATCATCTTACCAATTTGTAACATGACTTTTTTGAAAACCCCTACGGTGTACAACTCGCTCATTTGCCTCTCGAAGGGATATATTGAAACCAATTGAGGTTTCTTATGCAGGCAATCAAAATCCAATTGAGCTTCCTTCTCGTACTTGTGACGGAGAGCAAGTTCGTATTGTTGAACGAACTGCTTAAGGGTGGTTTTAGAAGATAAGTACTCGTCGAAAAACGAGTTCATACTTTCGCTTCTTTGGGTAGAAGTCATTCCCGCGATAAAACAATCACACAAGTAAGCAAGTACCCAAGACTCATGGATACCGTAAATTGTTTGGAGTCAGCTATCGTCTTGAAGGTCAAAATCAATCAGGAAACCGTGCCAATTCCACTCAAATTCAGCTGGGGTTTTTGAGTCGTAGACAATCAATTTTAGATAAAATAATATTTGCTGACAATACTGTGTCGGCAACTTCACGGGAGCTTTGTTCATTATGTGCCAAATGCAAAATCGGTGTCTGGCATTTGGGAAGACATTCCTTACAGCAGCAGTAATGACCCCACATTTGTCCGTTATGATAGATGGTGGAGGGATATCTGCAACAACACCGATATTTAAGGAAAAAAGAAAAATCGCTATAAAGGAGACGAGGTAACTCAACAAGGAAAACAACTTAAAAAAGATGGAAATTACTTAAAAAGGAACAATCATAACTTAAAAATGATGAAATGAAACTCAAAAAGGAAAAACTGCACTTAAAAAGGGTCAAGAAAACTTAAAAAGAAACAAACACAACTTAAAAAGGAACAAACAAACTTAAAAAAGGCATAACTAAAAAAGGAAAATCAGTAACTCAAAAGGTTTTAGAAGAACTTAAAAAGGAATAAACAAAACTTAAAAAGGAACAAACATAACTCAAACGGTATAAAAAAGACAACCCCATCAATACGAGTACGAAAGCCAAAAGAAAAGTCGCTATAAAGGAAACGAGGTAACTTAAAAAGGAAAAATAGAAACTTAAGGAGGGAAAATACTTAAAAAGGAACAATCATAACTTAAAAAATATGAAGTAAAACTTAAAAAGGAAAAACAACAACTTAAAGAGGAAAAAACATAACTTAAAAAGAAACCAACAGTACTTAAAAATGAACAAACAAACTTAAAAAGGAGCAAACAAAACTTAAAAAGGAACAAACATAACTTAAAAAAGAATAACAACTTAAAAAGGAATAACAACTTAAAAAGGAAAACAATAACTCAAAAAGTATGAAACAAGACTTAAAAAGGACAAATCCTAAGGTAAAAATGACAACCCCATCAATACAAGTACGAAAGGCAAAAGAAAAGTCGCTATAAAAGAAAACGAGGTAACTTAAAAAGGAAAAATAGAAACTTAACAAGGAGGGAAATTACTTAAAAAGGAACATACATAACTTAAAAAGGATGATGCGCGACTTAAAAAGGAATAACAACTTAAAAATGGAAAACAGTAACTCAAAAAGTACGAAACAAGACTTAAAAAGGACAAATCCTAAGGTAAAATGGACAACCCCATCAATACGAGTACGAACTCTTCAAACATACCACCCATACACGAAAGCCACGTCTGAAAGAGCCATATGTAGTTTTCAATGGTCTTAAAAGATAGCAAAGCGCAACCCAGCAACACAGACTCAAAATTGTGATTAACGCCCACAAATGGTGCAAAGGGCATGCCGTATTTGTTTGTGAGGTACGTAGTGTCGAAACATATAGTATCCCCTAAGTATGAATAGGCAGCTCTGGAATGGCAGTCAGCCCAGAAAACGTTCCTTAGTCTTGCATCGTCATCCATATCCATGACATAGAAAAATATTACATCAATCTTCTGCATCTTAATGAAATAGTTCTGAAGAGCTTATGCATTGCTGGGTTCCATTTTCAAATTCCTTACTTCGGCTATAACATTCCTGCGCACAAAAAAAATAAGGTCGTAGATTTCTAGAAACAAAATAACGTCAAAAAAACCAAACCTTAGGTCTCTATCGTTAAAAGTAAGTTTGTCATGCCCCCCAGCCTTGACAACAAACGATTGCATGGTCTTAGCAACAGAGATCCCAAAAGCATCATTGCACGCTATTCGTGCTATGGCGTCCTCAGGTACAAATTGTTTTTGTCTTAGAAAACACATCTAGTGCTCCTGAAACATTTCATGGTTATGATTGAGATCGACAAAGTTAATCTGGTAACCCCTTGTTGGGTTTCCAGAAACCCTGATGCGAGCCGTGCACTGAACTCTACTCGATAAACGTGGCTTCATTATGCCTTGACTTTGGTCTGTTGGTGCATTGCCCTCCTTGGAACAAGTAATTGTAGCTCGGGTAACAACACCACTGTTGTAATGAGTATATCATAGTATAACCCCAAAATCACAAGCATCAACATAGTCGTTGTAAAAGATTCTTGCTTTTTCGAAAGAGGGGAAAATCATCTTCTCCTTAGGAACGTTTAACGACATTTCTGTCCGGGTAGACATCTTTACAATTTCCATTTGAGTGAAAATTACTCTCAAAATGAAGAGAAATGAACGAAAAAGAAAGGAAGAAGTGGCGGTTGCCATTCCGTGAATGTTCATAGGCGTAAGGGCTACGGGAAGATGAAACGTCAAAAATAGGTATGGAGAAGGTTGGAGCGCCAAAAGGAATGACCGGGTATGATTTGACGCATGTCTAATTTGAGATGCATTAAATGCGGCTGCCCCCTCTGCTTAAAAAAATTTAAACTTTGGCTGAGATGGAATTGTCCAACTCAACAGCGTCTTCCGAGCGCATCCCGGAGAGCGGCCAATAGACATTTTTTCATTCTCAAACCATCCGTTTTATTTTTATTATAATATTACTATCTTTGGCAACTTGGTTCCAGAATAGATCAACTAAGGTACCAACATGATCTACTCTTAACTGAAATTCACTAGAACCTGACCTTCCCCCTAGCTCTGGTGACAAGGAAGGACTCTGACGAGTACTTCGGTGGCGTGTGAGGATCTCCAGCGATGTGGGAGAGACTTCGGCGAGGTACACCACCCACCCACCCTCGTTTAGGGTCTACAAGTTCAGGGAAGGAGAGGGAAGCTCCGGAGCGGCCATTCTGGCACACCGTGCGGGTCGGCCGCAACGACGTACGTCCGGCTACACGTGAGCTGGTGACGTGTGCGTCGGGCTACCGCGCCACCTCGCTGTGGGCGGCAAGTCACGACGACTTCTAGTGGTGAACATGGGTCAGGTTGGGTAGGGTCAATTCGGGTTGGACCCGAATTTATTGCAATATTATTTACTGTCCAATAAATTAACCGATTCAAATTTTACCTCAATGCCATTCAAACTTGGTATATTTGACCAACTGGGAATTATTACATCAATGCCATTTAAGACCCAAACCAAATTTACATGCTCCTGGCTGGTTCTTTGATGTCCATGTCAGCATACTAGACCTTTGCCAATTTCACAAAATCATACACCTAATGCAATCAACCCAAAAAAACACATTAAGTCAATATATGTTTACTTAATTTGTAAATTAAGAAAGATATGTTGTGGTTAAGTTAATAATTTGTTTGGGCAATGAACAAAATCTGACATGAAGACTTGATTATGGCTCTTCTACGATTGGAGAAAGAGTGCCATCGTAATCGAGGAACATGACGATTTCCTTCCCTCTGGGATGCCTTCACTATCTCCTCAAACAACAAACATACCCAAAGCAGATGGATGACTCATCTCATAAAGTTGAAATCTTTTTGGACTTAATTTGTTGAAGATTAATAAACTAGAATTTAATGCTAACCAAAACCCATGAGTTAGCCCAATAAAACCTACAAATCCTTTTGGTTCTAACTAATATTCCAAAACAAAACTGACTTCCAAAATCACATGAAAAGGTGACAAAACCCACCTTTATGAAAAGTCCAAGGCATGTGTGGATGAGGAAGCCCTTATGGTTTCAACCCAAGGGTTGGTTCTCACACCACCACTTGCAATCTCAACATGCATGGGAGAGTGACCACGTGAGGGAGAGGGATCAACACAGTGATGGACGGAATCATGGAGAGGAGCCACCTAGGCTACGAGGAGAGGGGGTGGGGATTTGGTCATTGGGTTTCCTTTTGGGCAGCTTTAGTCAGGGTTAGGAACTTCAGCTTGTGTGAACGAGATTCAGTTTTAGTCTAGGGTTAGAAGTTTAGATGGCCCAGATTAAAACAACATTTTTGGATTTAGATTTGGTTGGGTCAACCCGACCCCTCGACCCAAACCCGACCCGAAAAATTGGTTTTCATATTTTTGCATATTAGCTTGAGATTTTCTACAACCTTCACCCAACCCGAACTCTTTCCAAACCCTACGCAACCCGAACCCCTTCCAAACCCTACCCAACCTAACCCGACCAATTGGGTTCGAGTCGATTTTCGGGTTCAACCCGACCCGTGTGTTGGCTTTCTGGCCTTAATCTATGTTTTGTTGATTTAATCAACCAAATCTTAATTATGATCATGTAGAGTATCACACATATTGCATTGCATATATATTGCTTTTTGCTAACCTCTACAGGTGATCAAGACTCAAAGAAGAAAGGAAAATCAAGTCAAGACATGTAATGAAGCTCATTTGAAGACATGTATTTTGTATTTTCTTTGAGTCTTAAGAACTTGTGTAAATTGAGCATACTTGAGCTAAAATCAACTCAAACACACACTATGTTCCTTATAGAAGTCACACACGAAATTTCACATAATTTGGACTTCAATAGATCACCCAAACTTAGACCGAAAAACACTAAACCTGAACCCAAACTGTCTGCCCACTTTCGGTCGATCGCGACAGACAGTTCGGTCGACCGGAGGATCAATTATCTTGTTTTTGTTTTCACTGCCCGGTTTCGGCCGACCGTGTATAAACTTTCGGTCGACCGTATGAACTTATTTTTCCGACCGTTTGTTTTGTCGTATTATACCCAACGGTCGTATTCGTATCAACCAAAAATACCGCAAATACATTTCATGTATCGGTCGACCGAGGACCTTATTCGGTCGACCGAATATCTGTCTCTTGACAAACCCGAATCTCCTGCTGGAATTCGGTCGACCGCTAGACCTTAACTCGGTCGACCGAATAGATCATTGTTTGTCAACCCCAAAGTGCCTGGTGTAAATCGGTCGACCGAACCTTATTCGGTGTTCGACGGATCACTTAAGTGTACCAGGGTCTTAGCGTTGGGCGGTCGACCGTTACCTAACCGGACGACCGAACTGAGTTTAAAACTGCCAAACGGTCGACCGTTCATCCCGATCCGGTCGACCGAATTACCTCAGAATTGGGTCCTGCGAGTTTCTGTTTTGTTTATCCTACACCAACACTCACCCAACCAACCACAATGGATCTATTCTCTCTAATGCCTATATAAAGAGGTGTAAAACACATTTTAACACAACTCTCCCACACATATTTGCCTCCTACATTAGAGAGATCTTTCAAACACTCCAAGCCTCAAATTTCCACACTTAAGATATATTCCAATCTTTCTCAAGTGTGCTCAAGTTTAAAGAGTGATTGTTCCACTCAAGTTTGTTGCTGTCAAAGAAGAGTAAAGGTTTCGGTGAAACCCGAAGCATCCCTCTCGGATTGGGAGAGGTGTAGCCACGCTCGGCGAGGGTTGTTTGCGAGTTTGAGGATTGTAAAGACGTTCTCTCTCGGCCCGGAATGGGGAGTGGTTAGTGAAGTCGTGAGCGGAGCTCGGTGATCCGAGCGGAGCTTGCAAGAGAGGACTAGGACCCGGGTGGGGTACCGAGCCTCTATAAAAATCCACCGACTCTTTGTGGTTTGCATTATTCATTTCTCTAACTTTTGTTTGTTTATTCCGATGCGCATTTGATTGCTTAATCAAGTAGAGAATTAGGATTGGCCATAATTGTTGACTTATAACCCACACGATCCTACATTTGGTATCAGAGCCTTGTGAGCTAAATCTTTTATTTAACCGTAATTTTTAGCAATGACTTCTACATCTAATCACATAGAAGGATTATGCACCACTAGACATCCTTTACTTAATGGGTCAAACTATGAGTATTGCAAAAATAGGATGAAAATCTTCCTAATTTCAAATGACCTAAAGTATTGGATGTTTCTTCAAAATCCATACACACTCTCAAATGAAGATGAATTAGATTCACTTAGTAGGCCTAAAATGAAAGAAATTGAGATGAACTCAAAAATCATGAACATTTAGTATTGTGGCCTTAATGAGGGTGAGTATAATAGGATTAGAGGGTGTGTTAGTGCATATGAAATTTGGCATAGACTACAAATGCATCATGAGGGGGATAACAAAACTAAGGAAACCCGCATTAGTCTCCTCATGCATAAATATGAAATATTTTCTATGCAAATCGGTGAAAACATAAGCGAAATGAACACTCGATTCACCGATATCACTAACTCTCTTTTGGTTCTTGGAAGAAGATTAAATGAAGGAGAGATGACAAGGAAATTCTGAAGGGAATGTGTTCTAAAAGTTTTACTTTTAAATGTCAATTATTATGAATTGAATGAGAAATCATTTTGTTCCTTGTTTATGTTATTCGTCTTTTAGAAGTGTTAAGGAAGAGGCTCTTGGTCCTTAACCGTAGAGCTCTAAAAGATATTGGTTTACATAAAACAAAAGATATTCGCAATCATGGTAATTAACATGGAACATTAATTACCGAGTTAAGATTGTCGTGTTGGTCATAGATCATTGTAGCTCTACAAGTGAGTGACAACACGGGTATGCAAAAGAGGAAAATATTACTTTTGTATACTGAATAGACCTAATAAGTAAAATATTATAGAAATGTGTTTCTGTGTCATTAATATTTTACTGTGTCTTTGGTCCTTTGATATGAGACTTATATCTAATCACTTAAGGAATACTTAATTAGATCAGTGTCTTGAACTATCGATCAGTGTAGTGTAAAGGCATTGGTTGGTTAAGTACAACTTTTGTTGGAGAAGATAATTAGTCAAAAGATTATCATTGGCCCTCTTAATTGAGTGATGATATTAGTGGGCCCCTTGATAAAGCAAAGTTATAATGTGCACAATGTGATTTGAGTTAAGTCACATATTTATAACTAGCTTAAAGAGATCAAGAAATGAATACTAATACAAAGATGACACAACATTACTTTGTGTGTATTCTTAATATCATGAGGCAAGGGACGGACACAAGTGGTGCACTCCATCACTAAATGGATCGGGTTTTGGTTCGAGTGGAATTAAGACATCTAACTAATTTGGAGCTATAATGTGTAGCTAGATACCGCTTATAGCTTGTGATATTAAGCTCTTAATATCACTGCCAACTTAGTTTAGATCCTCCCATAGGTCACACCGCAAAAACCGTGAAACAAGAAGCTTGATTTTTGGTTCATATGATGTGTCGGGTTTCTCATAGAAAATATGACTCATGTGGTGAACAAGTAAAATCAATTATGTAATATATAACATAATTAGAATCATGATAAATTCATATGAGATGCATATATTATGGGGTGCAATAATTTATTGTTGCATAGGATAATACATTGCATAAGTTGTGAATTTGCTAAAACCCCCTTAAGTTCAATTTTTGTTGGAAATAAATCCAAAATTTGAAATAGGCAAAATCGGGTAGAAGTTCGGTAATCCGTTAAGGTTCGGTCGACCGAAGGATCTATGGATCGGTCAACCGAACGTGGAACGGATAATCGTAATTGATTGACCGAACTTGACCAAAGTGCCTGGAGCTTTGGTACGGTGTACCGAACCAGAAACGGTCGACCGAACAATGTCAAGTTCCGATATCTTCGGTTAACCGAATAGCACTCGGTCTTGGACGAGAATTGGTCCGATCGGTTAAGGAGATTTTTTCTCCTTAAGATTCGGTCATCCGTCACGTACTCGGTTAAACGATCGTGACAAATTCGGTTAACCGAGTGGGACTCGGTAAACCGAACAGCGGTCGATTTTCTGCCTTTGATTATTAAGAGATTAATTTGATCGATGGTTGGATTAGCTCCAAATTTGGTCAAACGTTTTGTGGGTGCATATAATGCATTATAGAATTAATTTGTGAGAGAATTTGTCATAAAACCGTGGCTTAAGAATAGTCATGATTAAGAGTAAGATTGGAACCTATAAATATGTCCTTATTCTCCCTAGTTGTGATACACAATTCAATAATTATTTTCTCTCTTAATTCACCACAAAAACCCACGAAAATTCTCTTAGTTTTCTAAGTCTTTGGAAGGAGAAATCTCAGAGGCTAAGGAAGGGGTTTGTAGCTAGATTCTAAGCTTGTTTGGAGATCGATTGGCTAGCTCCTTTCTCTCCAACCTTGTTTAGGGTTTCGGTGAACACTCGGAGGCATCCGACGCGGCGAGAAGCATCCCCAACGTCTCCGAATCTTCAAGAAGTTTTTGAGAACTTCTAGGTATGAATTTCAGAGCCCTTGTTTGTTTTAATAGAGTTTTGAAACTAGATGTTAAAACAAACCGATGCATGCATGAAATAAATCAAAGAAAATTGTAATTGATCCTTATTATACATAAAAATTTCGAAAATATATATGTATAATTAAACATGAAATCCTACAAATTCCTCCGGTCGCTAAGTTACGATTGGGAAGATAAGGTGGTCACAATTGAAGAAGCACACGACCTTTCCCAACTCAAGATGGAGGAGTTAATTGGAAATCTCATGGCTTATGAGCTCCAAATTAACCATCGAAAGGAGAAGGAAGCCTCCAAGAACAAACCAACCTTGGGATTACATGCAAATATTGACCAACCAAGGAGGAGAGTAGAAGATGAGGACATTGAAGTCCTAGCCAAAGACTTCTTCAAATACCTCAAGAAGGATAAAGAAGAAAAGAATGAAAGAAGAGGTAGAAGAAGTGAAAAGAGAGAAAAGAAGAAGGAAAAGAGTGAAAATGAGAGAAAAGAGAAGGAGAAGAAAATGAGAGAAAGGAGAGAAGGAGAGAAAATGAGAGGAGTAAGAGAAAGGAGAAGAGGTTGGAAGCTCACAAGGCTACGTGAGACAATTCATCATCTTCATCATCATCCAAATCAACCACACCTTCATCAACAAAGGAATATGCACATATGCGCTACATGACAATTCAAGATGAAGGAAGTGAGGTATCTTCTAACTCTTACTCTAGTAGATCACATTCTTGCTCATCTAAGTCATATGCTAGTGATAGTTCATGTTCCAAAGAAGAAACATATTCTCATGAGGAACTTCAAAATGCATTTCATGATTTAGTTAAATAATATGAGATTATTTGCGAAAATAACAAAAATGCTAGAAAGCAAATAAATAATCTCAAATGCCAAATTGAAATAATCATGAATGAGAAGAATGAGGTGCTTGCTAAACTTGAAACTAATGCATCAACTCTTGACAAGTTAAAAGCAACACCTATAGATGTTGAACAATTAGATCTTCATGCTTGCAATTTGCAATTAAGAAAAGATCTAGAAAAGTTCACAAAATGGAACTAAGATGCTTAACATGCTATTAGGGAGTCAAAGACAATCTTTGCAAAAACATGGTTTAGGATTTAATGCTAAATTGAAAAACCATGCATCTTATACAACTTTAAATGGAAGGCACTTAGTTGTAAAGAATAGTTCCTCAAGTGTGTAGGCTCCTAAAACCAAAATGGTTTGGGTTCCCAATGCTAACATTAAAGGACCCAAAGTTGTTTGGGTACCTAAATCTACACTTATAGGTGCTTGAGGAAGAAATCAGTGGTGACCGGGCGAGCTTAAGAGTCGAATTGAAAGCCGGTTGCATCACCGAATGAAGGGTAGAACCAATTCAAGCTTCAAGTTGGTATAATTTTATATCCTCTAAATTTTTCGATAAAATTGGTTCTTGTCTAGGTTATATGCTTAATTGACATATCATTTAGTCATTCATTGCAAATCTTAAATGCTTGAATAACATCCATAGTTTTAGAGTCAATTTTTTTAATGGATGTAAATAGGGGAAATGAAAACATCACATGCTTAATTGTAGTATTTACTTGATGTTAATAGGGGAGAAATAGAAATGAACTTAATTGACAAATCATATTCGATAGGGGGAGCTTAATCAAAGACATGACTGTTACTTCTCATAAAACAAATAGCGGTGCACCAAATTACATCCGAGTTTGTCAAAATGATACATGATTACAACAGAACAACAAAAGAAGATAAAACATAATCATGTTGACCTCAGTGGTCTGAGTAGAAGATCCGACTCCAAAATGCGCGCGCCCGCCGATCACCACCCAACTTGACCTACTGTGGTCCTGAAAAATATATAACAACAATGCCTGAGTTTCTAGAAGGAAACCCCGCATGCCAACTCACCTATATGCGTGCATTACACAAATCAACCTATCATACTAGTAGCATGTCATGGCGTAAACAGAAAGGAAAACAGTTCCCCCGAAGAGTAAAACAGGACATCAGTCCGACAGTCAACAACGGGTCTCCCGAGGAGACCTACTGCAGGCACATGCAGTCTTACAACACACGACATCCCACCCCCCACACACGGCTACGCTACTCAAGGGTTCGGCAGGGAGCCTCTGTCACGCCTGCGGGCCGATAGAATACAGATCTGCAAATCTCTGCGGTCGGAGCCACTAGGGACCAACGGGCCCGTCGCCCGGAAGGTATAACAACAACATCTCGATAGGTGCCCAGTCGAGGAATCAACATAGCCGGAACAGCCTCGGCCCATCAATCATCATCGCCGACACTACCTCAGCGGCATCACCGGCACAGCATCGGTGGTCCATCACAAACGTCTGACACAACATCGGACGGGTCCAGACCGAAGTCTACAAGGTCATCAGGCTCCACAGGCCGCAAACACCAACCGCGCCGCTATAAAAGCAGGGCAGCGACCTCCGTAGCCCGTAGGCCGGTAGTCACCTCACCCAACACCAGTTGCGTACCCGCACAAACATCTAACATTGGGATCCGCGATCCCTCAGGCCTGCTATACTACATTGAGTCCAATCAAACCAACATCTTAGTCACAGTCCATACATGGAGGTGACGCGCCCCGAACACCCACACTTTTCCACACGACGGTCCCTGGGCAGGCACGCGGAGCGCGCCCACCGTCACCTCCCGGCTCACGCACAAGGCGAGGACACGGGTTTCCGTGGACAAAGTTGGCATTCAAAAAGGGAACCAGGAATTCTGTCCTGGGCCCAAACGGTCGAACGGAAGAGGTGATTCGGTCAACCAGTTCCAGAAAGGAATCAGTCGACCGTACACCTAACACGGTCTACCGTTGCGCTCAAAACACAATCCCCAACGGTCGAACAAAGGTCTAAAACCGGTCGACCGAATGAGGTCAAAATCCAGAGTCTGGTCAACATTAAATTGAAATCTATCGGTCGACCGACTCAGGTGTCTCGGTCGACCGAAAACTAACAGGGTCAACCTAGTATTCTATGTCATATAACGGTCGACCGAACACATAAAAATGGTCGAACAACATGCATAATAAAATCCAATATACTTAAGTTCCGGTCGACTGAACACGAGGACTCGGTCGACCGAAACACAACAGACAAGCAAAAACCCTACATTCGGTCGACCGCCGGAAGGGCCCGGTCGACCGTTTGTCGTCTTCCACCTCGCGCCAGCCGAGGTTTCATCACCAAAACTCAACGTCGGAGAGGTCTCCGACCTCCGCCGACCGACCAACAGCCCTCTCGTGAGGGTTAACAACCAAACCAAACTAAGGAGCGGCATACCTCACACGAAGACGACGAACCGCCGGAGCCCGCTCACGCACGTCGTCACCTCCGACCTCCCTCGCGCTCTGCTTCCGCCCAAACACCTTCCTCGCCCGACGCCTCCGCAGCTGCTCCACCACGCGCACGCAAGGGAAAAGAAGGAAGGAATGAGAGATCAAAATGAGAGTGAAAAGAGAGAGAGAGAGAGAGAGAGAGAGAGAGAGAGAGAAAACCACGTTATAAACCCTAACCCATCTCCTCTCCAACAGTGCACGCAACCCTACACCTCTCACCCATCACCAGGACACTGCTCATCACTCCTTCCCCATGCAAACCACACCCCTAATCACCATTAGCACACTAACCCTAGGTTTGGGTTCAAACAATCCACTCAACTTAAAAGGATTTCGTCTCGAAATCAAAGCAAACTACTCACCGAAAAGCTCTGGGTACTGCCTTCTGACTTCCTCCTCGATCTCCCAAGTGGCCTCGCGCTCACTGTGATGCTGCCACCTGACCTTCACCATCGGAATGGTCCTCCTCCTGAGCTGATGATTCATGCGATCGACTATCTCGACTGGTCTCTCCTCGAGCGACAAGTCCTGCTGAATCTCTGGCACTGCTATCTCAATCACGTGAGCTGGATCTGCAACGTACTTCCTCAACATCGAAACATGGAAGACGTTGTGAAGACCCGAAAACTGCGGTGGCAAGGCAATCCGGTAGGCAACCTCTCCAACTCGGTTGAGGATCTCAAACGGCCCAACATACCTCGGACTGAGCTTCCCCTTCTTCCCAAACCTCATCACACCTCGGGCTGGGGAAATCTTCAGAAACACATGGTCGCCCACCTCGAAACTCAACACACGTCTGCGTCGATCAGCATAACTCTTCTGCCTGCTCTGTGCTGTGGCCAGTCTCCTCCTGATCACATCCACCTTCTCTGAAATACATCTGCACGATCTCTGGCCCCACTAGCTGCCTCTCGCCTACATTACTCCAACATACCGGTGATCTGCAAGGCCTCCCGTACAACGCCTCGTACGGTGCCATCCCAATACTCGAGTGGTAGCTGTTGTTGTAGGCGAACTCTATCAGTGGCAAGTGCTCATCCCAGTGCCCTGCCCAATCCAGTGTGCATGCTCTCAGCATATCCTCCAAGGTTTGAATCATCCTCTCTGACGGACCATCTGTCTGCAGATGAAACGTTGTAATAAACCTCAGACGCGTCCCCAAAGCCTGCTACAGACTCCCCCAGAATCTGGAAGTGGATCGAGGATCTCGATCGGAGATGATGCTCACTGGCACTCCATGCAACCTGACTATCTCCTCCACGTACAACTTAGCCAGACCCTCCAAAGGCAACGTGGTCCTGATCGCTAAGAAGTGCGCCGACTTGGTCAGTCGATCGACTATCACCCAAATCGCGTTGTGGAATCTCCTCGTCTTCGGCAATCCTGTGACAAAATCCATCGTCACATGCTCCCACTTCCACTCAGGAAGCTCAATACACTGCATCGGTCCTGCTGGCCTCTGATGCCCAATCTTCACCTGCTGACAGACCAAGCATCGCTCTACAAACTCTGCCATGTCCCTCTTCATGCCCTTCCACCAAAAGTTCCGCTGCAGGTCCTTATACATCTTCGTGCTCCCCGGGTGAATGGTGTATCTAGCTCTGTGTGCCTCCTCCATGATGTCATCTCTCAACCCATCGACCTTCGGCACCCAGATCCGACTCCTGAACCTCAAACCACCACCAACCCCTACCCTGAAGTCTGATCCATCTCTGGAAGCTAACTGTAGCAGACCAGCTAACTCATCATCCCCCTACTGAGCCTGAACCACTCGTGAGACAGTCTGCGGCTCCACCCGAAGCCCAGCAATCACTGCTCCCTCTGAACCTTCTGTGAACGGTCTCCACTCTGACAATGCCTCGAGTAGCCTCCACTCCTGGATGCACAGACCCGTAACTGAAACCTCCACCTTCCTGCTCAGCGCATCTGCAACCGAATTCGCCTTCCCCGGATGATAGGAAATGGTGAAGTCGTAGTCCTTAATGAACTCAAGCCAACTGCGCTGCCTCATATTCAGCTCCTTCTGCGAGAACAAATACTTCAGGCTCTGATGATCTGTGAAGACCTCGAACTGCTCGCCATACAGATAGTGTCGCCAGGTCTTCAACGCGTGAACTACCGCTGCCAACTCCAGATCATGAGTAGGGTAGTTCTTCTCGTGCACCTTCAGCTGCCTCGAAGCGTACGCGACCACCTTCCCGTGCTGCATCAGAACACAACCCAAGCCTATCCCTGATGCATCACTGTAAATCACGTTGCCTCCACTGCCACTCGGTACAGTCAGAATCGGTGCTGTCGTCAATCGCCTCTTCAGCTCCTGAAAGCTGTCCTCGCACTTCTGGGACCAAACGAACTTGACGCCCTTCTGCGTCAACACTGTCAGTGGCGATGCAAGTCTGGAGAAATCCTGGATGAATCGCCTGTAATACCCTGCCAGTCCTACGAAACTCCTGATCTCCGTCACGCTCGTCGGGGCTCTCGACTGAGTCACTGCCTCGACCTTCGCCGGATCCACTGAAATCCCATATGCTGACACAATATGCCTCAGAAAAGCCACCTGATCCAACCAAAACTCGCACTTCGTGTACTTGGCATAAAGCTGTTGATCCCTCAAGATGCCAAGCACAATCCTCAGATGCTCTCGATGCTGCTCCCTGTCAGGCGAGTATACCAAGATGTCATCCACGAACACCACGACAAATTTGTCGAGGTACGGCTGGAATGTCCTATTCATCAAATCCATGAATGTTGCAGGTGCATTCGTCAATCCAAATGGCATCACCAAGAACTCGTAGTGTCCGTACCGCGTCCTGAAGGCTGTCTTCTGAACATCTGCCTCCCTGATCCGCAACTGGTGATAACCCGAACGCATATCGATCTTCGAGAACACTCTCGCCGTCTGCAACTGATCAAACAAGTCATCAATCCTGGGCAAAGGGTACCGGTTCCGAACGGTAACCTTATTCAGCGTCCTGTAGTCGATGCACATCCGCAACGACCCATCCTTCTTCACGAAGAGCACAGGCGCTCGCCATGGAGAAACACTCGGTCGAATGAAACCAGACTCCATCAACTCCTGCAACTGCTTCTTCAGCTCTGTCAACTCAGCAGGTGCCATACGATACGGTGCCTTCGACTGAGGTGTCGTACCTGCTACCAACTCGATGCTGAACTGGATCTCTCGGTGCGGCGGTAATGCTGGAATCTCTGCTGGAAACACATCCGAGAACTCCTGCACAACCTCTATATCCTCCAGCCTCCTCGTCTCAGGATCAGGAACAACTAGCATGGCCACAAATGCTCTGCATCCCTGTTGTATCAGTCTCTGTACCTTAACCACAGACACAATCAGACGACCCCCTCTGCTCCTCGCACCTCTAATCAAAACATCTGGCAATCCCTCCATCGGAATCAGGATCTTCTTCTCGCGGCAAAAGACCCGAACGTCGTACTGTGACAGCCAGTCCATCCCCAGTATGACGTCGAAGTCCTCCATCGGTAACAAGACCAGACTAGCCGGAAAATCATGGTCTTCCGAAGCAACTGTGGTGCCGGGGAAAAAGCTCCCCACAGTGCCCACCTCACCCATGGGCGTGCTGACCTCCAAAACATCAGTCAGCAGCACAGGGGTCCGACCCAACTCGCCAGCAAACTTCTCCGAAATGAAGGAGTGAGTGGCGCCGCAATCAAACAACACACGCGCAACCAAGCGAGAAACAGAAAGTGTACCTTCCACGACGGTGTTGGAGTCCCTCGCCTCCTCAGCCTGAATAGTGAAGACTCACCTGGTCTTCCTGCCCTGTCCTGGTGAGACGACTGATCGGCTGCCTCCGCCTCTGCCTACAGCTGGTGGTCCTGGCCTCCTGCTCGGCTCCCCTGCCTCTGAGGACAATCACGGACGAAATGTCCCATCTGACCGCAACCCATACACGCTCCAGGCCGACGGGGACACTCCTTTCCTGGATGAAACCTCCCGCTGTAAGTGCACGCTCCTGACTGACGTGCTCCTCCTCCATCAAACCTGGGCCTATTGGCCGGGTTTCCCGCTCCACGACCGGCTACACGGCTACCGGTGCTTACTGGTGCCTTCCTCGCCTCCTGAAGACACTCCATCTGGTCCTGCTAGATGATAGTAGCATGCTTCACCGCATCTGCAGGGGTCCGCGACATGCTGTTGATCACCCGAGATTGGAGCGGCTGCCTCAGTCCCTTCACGAACTTCCTCGCCCGTTGTTCAGGGGTCACACAAATCTCTGGGAAGTAACGCTCCAAGGCGTTGAACCTGCTGATGTAGCTCGCCAGAGTCATCTCCTTCTGCTCCAGCGACATGAACTCCTCCCGCTTCTGATCCCTGACGTGCTGGGGAAAGTACTGCTCATGGAACACTTCTAAGAACTCCTCCCAGCTGACATCCACACGGTCGTCAAAAAACATCGTGGATGTGGACCTCCACCAATTGGCGGCCTCGCCATCGAACACATAGGTGGCCAGCTCCACCATCCTCTCTGGTGCTACTCCAATCGCGCAGAAGATGTTCTCCATCCTGAAGATTCAGTCCTCCGCAACCTCTGGGGCCCTCCTGCCATCAAAACTCGGTGGGTGCTGACGCATGAAACGATCGTGCTCAGCTCCCACCCCACCCTGTGCACTCTGAGCTGCCTGACGCTCCAGAAACTCGCCCAACCAGTCCCAGTGAGCGCCCGAAGTGTCGTCACTGGGATCGCGTGGAGAACTCCTCACGCACCTAGGTGCCATCTGACAGAAGAAACAATCACAAACTTCAGCCATGTATGCATGCCAAAATATAAAATACATGAGTCTTATTACTACAAGGGTAATTTCATTGGGAACCGCATAGGAATCGACCGCTCTGATACCAAATTGTAACATCTCGAAGCAGCGGAAATTTAAAAATTCATAATCAAGACAATGGAACTCAATAATCAAAGACGTGACTGTTACTTCTCATAAAACAAATAGCGGTGCACCAAATTACATCCGAGTTTGTCAAAATGATACATGATTACAACAGAACAACAAAAGAAGATAAAACGTAATCTTGTTGACCTCAGTGGTCCGAGTAGAGGATCCGACTCCAAAATGCACGCGCCCGCCGATCACCACCCAACTTGACCTACTGTGGTCCTGAAAAATATATAACAACAATGCCTGAGTTTCTAGAAGGAAACCCCGCATGCCAACTCACCTATATGCGTGCATTACACAAATCAACCTATCATACTAGTAGCATGCCATGACATCAACAGAAAGGAAAACAGTTCCCCCGAAGAGTAAAACATGACATCAGTCCGACAGTCAACAACGGTTCTCCCGAGGAGACCTACTGCAGGCACATACAGTCTTACAGCACCCGACATTGCACCCCCCACACGCGGCTACGCTACTCAAGGATTGGGCAGGGAGCCTCTGTCACGCCTGCGGGCCGATAGAATACAGATTTTGCAAATCTCTGTGGTCGGAGCCACTGGGAACCAACGGGGCCGTCGCCCGGAAGGTATAACAACAACATCTCGATAGGTGCCCAATCAAGGAATCAACATAGCCAGAACAGCCTCGGCCCATCAATCATCATCGCCGGCACAACCTCGGCGGCATCGCCGGCACAACATCGGTGGTCCATCACAAACGTCCGGCACAACATCGGACTGGTCCAGACCGAAGTCTGCCAGGTCATCAGGCTCCACGAGCCGCAAACACCAACCGCGCCGCTATAAAAGCAGGGCAGCGACCTCCGTAGCCCGTAGGCCGGTAGTCACCTCACTCAACGCCAGTTGCGTTCCCGCACAAACATCAAACATTGGGATCCGCGATCCCTCAGGCCTGCGATACTACAATGAGTCCAATCAAACCAACATCTTAGTCATAGTCCATACATGGAGGTGACGCGTCCCGAGCACCCACACTTTTCCACACGGCGGTCCCTGGGCAGGCACGCGGAACGCGCCCACCGTCACCTCCCGGCTCACGCACAAGGCGAGGACACGGGTTTCCGTGGACAAAGTTGGCATTCAAAAAGGGAACAAGGAATTCTCTCCTGGGCCCAAACGGTTGACCGGAAGAGGTGATTCGGTCGACCGATTCCAGAAAGGAATCGGTCGACCGTACGCCTAACACGGTCTACCGCTGCGCTCAAAACACAATCCCCAACGGTCGAACAAAAGGTCTAAAGCCGGTCGACCGAACGAGGTCAAAATCCGGAGTCTGGTCAACATTAAATTCAAATCTATCGGTCCACCGACTCATGGGTCTCGGTCGACCGAAAACTAACAGGGTCAACCTAGTATTCTACGTCATATAACGGTCGACCGAACACATAAAAACGGTCGAACAACATGCATACTAAAATCCAATATACTTAAGTTTCGGTCGACCGAACACGAGGACTCGGTCGACCAAAACACAACAGACAAGCAAAAACCCTACATTCGGTCGACCGCCGGAAGGGCCCGGTCGACCGTTGGTCGTCTTCCACCTCGCGCCAGCCGAGGTTTCTTCACCAAAACTCAAGTAAATGCATCCAAGACCAACAAATATAACAAGAGAAGCCCACAACAAATCTGAGCGCGATCCGGATCCTGTAGACCGTCAATTGGCGGTCTGGAACCGCTGAGTTTTCTGGAGCATGTGTATTAGTGTTTGGTTAGACTTTTTGGTATCTGTTTAGTCCCACATCGGGGGATTGTCCCGGATTGCCTTTTTCTTTGGCTATAAATAGAACTCTTCACCTTCTAATGTAAACTATCCATTGCTTGGTGGCATTCTCTCTACTAAGGAGTAAGCCTTGAAGCAAAACTCAAGGTGGAGAAGAATGTTACCTTCAATGTGAGTCATTGTTAATAAAATAATTGTTCTAGTTTTTTTTAATCTTGTCTTTTAATTTGTGCATGCTTGTTTAGTCTTTCCTTTCCTTTTAAGCTTCTTTAATACTCCTTTCTTGCTTAGTTAAATTTTCTTTCAGTATAATGTTTCATTTTGTTAATGTAGGTAGTGTAATGATTAGTGAGTAGTTCCATCCCCATTTGGGGGTGGAGAAATACGTGATATGATTATGTAATGTAGTAGTGTGTGTTATCTTAATCCTTTGAGCCTTATATGATTTCCATAACCATCTAATGAGATTTCACTCTTGTCTTTGATATGCTAATGCTCTTGAATGAAGCTTAGCATATGCTTAGAGTAGTGGACCTATTTTATGGGGAATGACGAGGTAAGGATAATGATGGAATTAATATAGGAAACATGACTTGTAGTGTATGTGCTCTTGTTGCCTCGGCCTTGGTTAATGCCTTGTATGTTTTAATGATATAGTCTTATCTTAATTCATGTGGAGGCATGTTGTGAATTAAATTTATACCGCAAGTGCACGGCGTCAATGAAGGCGTGGCAAATACGGGTCGAACACAAGGAGGGAGAGATTTGTTATTAGTGTGATTTCGATTGGGGGAAAGAAGGAGAGAAGAAATAAGTTGGTTTTGAGATTTTTGATTTTTAATTATCTAAAGCAAAAAACAAGAACAATTAAAACTAAAACAAGAACAAAGAAGTGAATTCCGTTGGGTGGAGTTTTAGATTTAGGGTTTAGATTAGAGAATTTAGAAACTTATAATAAATCATATTAGTTATAAAGCATTACATGATAAATGATTTAACATAAACTCAAGTAATCAAAATATACTAACACGAAATTAAAATAATAACATTCATTCATCTTCTCTTCACCCTAATCCGTCACCTCTACCCTTTGGAAGGAGTTAGAAACTCATAGAGGGAGGAAGAAGGGGTCATTGAGACATTACAAAAGAAAACTAAAAGTAAGAAATAAAAGACAGAATTTTATTAATGAAAAGAAGAATACAAAACTAAGATTAAGAATAAAAACTACCACCAAAGACTAAGGACCCTTCTAACATCGTTCTTGGGTCTATTTATAGTTGCTACAAGGGATCTAGGTATAATATTGGAAAGTACACGTGTCCAGACACGACTGGACGAAATTGGGAGACGCGGATCGATTCTTGGGCGGCGGAAACGCCGCACATTGTGTGTGTGGTGCGGCGGAAACGCCGCACAATCTGGCCTGATTTTGTCCGGATTTTGGTTGAATGTTTATGGTATGATTTGATCATTCTTTGCGCGTCTGGATTGATTCTTTCCATTCTTTTGAGCTCCGGATTAATTCCTTCACATATTTGGAGATATACATTGATTTTTCTATATATTTTCTCCAAGAGAATAAAAGCTACTCGTGATTTGCAATTCGGTCATTGGCTACTTTTGTGCTTAAGTCCTTGTTCTTTTTTGTAATTAGATCTTGAATGCCTTTATGCTCGGGTACATTTCCATTCGTAACCCGATAATCTTGAACTTGGTCTTTATGATAGAAATGAGTCTTTTGCACGCGTTTATGCTCGGGATGTGGGTAAATTGCATTCAGGTCCCTGTATTCTGTAAATAAGACTAAACACATACCTTAGTAGCATTTATTGATGTAAAAGTAATCTAAATGAAAAACATATGATGCAATGTATGCAATGCATCAAGGCATAGTAGGGTCTAGTCTTTATACATGAGTTCATTTAACTTCATTCCAATTATTGTCTTGTATGTTTTAATGATGTAGTCTTATCTTATTTCATGTGGAGGCAAAGTTGGATTTAGTTTTATGATTTCATGTACTACATGTTGTGAGGAGAATAATTGAACACACACACATCTTTATATTCACATTATTTCTCTACCCCCTATGAGGTTTAGTTTTATTGCTTATCTTCATTTCCTTTTGCATCTTAGTGTAGTTTAGTGTAACCAACCTTTCTTTCCTTTCTTTACCACTCACCTTCGCACAAACCAAAAGTCGACACACCTCCATGTGGATCGACCCGTATTTGCCACCGCTTCAACGCGGCCGTGCACTTGCGGTTTAATATAAAACGAATCAAACAAGAAACCAACACCAGTCACGACTATGTCCCAGTTTTTTGCAATTATCACAGTGTTCCATCTTTTCGTATCCCGAACTGGGTCTTTGCTTTTGTATTTTGATTTCGGTTGTGCGCGGCTGCGAACACTTGATTTTCTTGATTTGTAGTTTGTTGCATGGCATGCCCTCTAGTTTCCTCTTGTTGGACCATAGAGACGATCTGGCTGAGGGGCGGTAGCTCCGATGATAGCACTACTTGTGATTTCAGGGTCTCCTAGCTAGAGTCGAGTCCCACCAGGAATTGGTAGACGTGATTTTGCTCGATCCATTCTTTGATGATTTTAGGGTCTGTTGTCGGAGGTTCATAGATTTAGAGTTCATCCCACCGACTTTTGAGAGCACTGAGGTACTCGGTGACAGTCTTTTGCCCTTTCCTGGTTTGAGAAAGTTCTTGTGTAACTTTAAACACATGAGCGAAGTTCTGTTGTTTACGATATAGGTCATGGTTGGAGTCCGAAAGCTCCTTGACCGAGTCAGAGTAGATGAACAATTCGGCGATCTACGGTTGTATGGAGTTGAGTACCCAGGTCATCGTGAGGTGATCGGTGGTCTGCCACTCCTCGATCTTGGCATCGTCAGTGGTTGGTTTCTTTTCTGTGGCCAGTGATATGACCAAGTTTTCCATTGCCGCTGAGGGACAAGGTGACTGACCGGGCCCATGAAAGGTAATTTGTACCATTGAGCATTTAGGTGGTCAGTCTTTGGGTGTCGTTCCGTCTGTTGTCACGGCGAGGGGTCAGATGTGGCTTCTGCTTCAACCCCCTCATTGAGTATTTTGGAACTGGGGTCGATCGACCGATGATGTTTGGGTTTGTTCTGAGGTTGGTCGACTGATGATGTTTCTATTTTGGTGTTTTGGGTTTTGGGATTTGAAAAAGGTGGATGGTCTATGATGACTGGGGTGGTCTGAGGCGGTTGTCTGAGGGATTGCCATTGATGACGCAACCCTTACGTCTGAGATCGACGTTCTGATACCATATTGAAGTTTGTGATTTGACTGTTTATTTGATTATATTCTATGTATTACAAAAAGATGAGTACATTTATACGGCTTGAGACAAAAGAGTCGTTTGGGTGATTTCCTTATTACAATGATTTGTTTGATGTGTGGAGATGAATGGTGCCTTGTATGATGAATGAGCTGAAAGAAGATATGTTTCCTTGCGGGCAATGATGACCGTTAGTCTAAGCCACTCGTTGGTTTTAACATTTTTCTTGTAATATCCCTAGTGTAGGTAATTTGGCCTGTGGATGGAAATAAAATTATAATCCTGGCGTTGAGGCATTTTATGAGTGACTACAGGGAGAAGGGGAAAGTTGGAGATGCAAGTGTCTTCATTCACAATTTTGGTCATAAACCATCAAATGCATCCAAAGGGAGTGTTAGTGGCGCGGAAAGTTTCGGAATGTGATTTTCGGAATCAAACGGAAAGCAGAAAAAAATCCAATGGAAAATTGTTTCTTTTTTTACCAAATTCTGTTGTTTATGTTTGTTTCTAGAATGTGGTAGTAAATAGATTCTGTTATTTGTGTCTGTCTCTAAAATCTGCAGAAAACAGATTATGTTATTTTGTCTCTCGAAAGAGTCCGGTAGAAAACAGATTCTGTTGTTTCTGCCTACTATCAGAAAATACAAGAAATTTTGTACCTGCAGTTTAATTTATGATTGAAAATTTGTTGCTCAAATCTCAATAATATTACAATCCAAACCACATTTATTTTATAAAAGAAAGGGTTCCTTGTCATCGCGTGTTGTAGGAACTAGAAAATCAGAACCACTTGTTGTCGCGCACAACACCAAAGTCAGTCCCGTCCAAACCCTGGCCGCAATGAAGTTGACTCGTCATGCGCAACACTGGACCCACCACGGTTGGTTTTGGCATTTGTAAGTTTCAAGGTATTTTGACAAACATATTATTTTAAAATTACAACCAAATATTTATATGGGATCTTATTGGCTTCTTAATTTGAAACCGTTTCCAAACAATAAAAAGCAACATATTTGGAAACACAACATTAACACTTTGTATTAATTTGAATGATCAAAATCAAAAGAAGTTATATGGATTTTGAATTTCAACTTTCAACGTGAAATTTGGTTTTGAAAATTTTCTCATGGCTTTCTAATTTCAAAATTTTACGAAGGGTGTGCAAAGTAAGTTGTCAAATAAATATGATATTTGCGAATGCCACATTTTGAAATTTTAATTTATAGTAAAATTTGAAGCTTAAGTGACACACCAAGATGTACCCTAAAAGTTTTAGCAAGCGTGTTAATTATTTAACAGAAGAAATTCCAGTGCAAAGTGCGGAGTCCTTGCTAATGCTTTTAATAAAAGTCGTACCGTCCAGGTCATTTATTTGAAGACCAAATTATCTAGAGACTAGTTCAGCACAATTTGGTGACGATAATATCTGTTTATTGAATGGTCAAGAGAAATGACCCTATCTTGTTATGCTTGTTTGGTATGCTCCCAATAAACGACTAGGAAATGAGACAAGTCAACACTAATTTATTTTCATAGGACTTTGATTCAACCGTGTCATAAGAACATTATTATCTAGAGCGTTAATCTCCCGAACCTAAAAATATCAAGTGAGACCAAATATTACTTCACTCTCCCGTCCACGTCAACTTCTGACCAAACATCATCAGTACTTGACATTTACCTAAACTTAATCATTTATCAAGAAAATGTTAACATTTCCATTATAAACAAAAAATTAAAAAACTAGACCACAGGTCCGCAAGTCTAAGGGCATCAGGGCAGGGTTGTGCGCCCCCCACCACCCGACGACCACGTCGTCAACCCCGCACGGATTTTAAAGATTTATTTTTGTTTTGATTTTTTTAAATTTTGTTTAAATCTTTTTTTAATTTTTTTTTGAAAAATATTTTATAATTGTTTTGATTTTTAAATTTTTCCAAGATGGACACCGAAATGTTGTGGAGGAGAGAGACATGTTGTGGTGGATTGTGGTTAAGAAGTGAATAGTGTAGGAAAAAGAAGAAAGTGGGTTGAGAAACAGAAAACTCACGTGGAAGAGACATAAAATTGATTTGGAAGAAAGAGAAGAGAGAGAAGGCTCATGACCAGGTCTAAGACATGCTTCTCACCATCAAAGGAAACTAATAAAAAACACGTTGGCCCACATGCACCTCCACCCGCCAACAACAACATTTATCAAAGGACGTGTCACACACGTCCGACTTGGAGCCCGACTTGGAGCACCCTTTCCACGTTAATAGTTTTTCACGTAAAAGTTGAATGTTCTTATCTTTTACATTCTACTGCATATTTAAGGCTACATTTTAGTCAACATTTACTTTCTAAATGTATGATATTGTTCACTTTCCAAATTAGGTTAATAACCCTCTCCAAAAATAGAAGAAGAACATTGTGTCTTCCCTCTCTTCATCTCTTACCTTCTTTTCTCTTCTTTATCATGTTCAGAATTGGTTAGAAATGACTGTGTCCAGGAGTCTGTCCATGCTTGTCCAGACTGGTCCAGAATCACCGTGTTCAGGAGTGTGTCCAGAGTTTTTTCGAATGATCGTATCCAGGAGTCTGTCCAAAATTGTCCAGACTTGTCCAGAACTGGCGAAAATGTGTCCATAATTGTCCAGAAAAGGCCAGAATGTGTCCATAATTGTCTCAAAACGTTGTCCAAAATTCTCCAGAGCATGTGTCCAGAGTTCACGTGGCCAAGGTGCGCGTCTAGCTTTTTCCAAAGATTTTTATGAATGACCGTGTCCAGGAATCTGTCTAAAATTGTCCAGAATGATACAAATTGATGAAGTCCATGGAGCGTGTCCAAAATTCTCCAGATTTTGCACGGTATGACCTGTTCAACATGTTTTTTGTCCAAAAACTGTCCAGAATCGTCGTGTCCAGGTGTGTGCCCAACATTGTCCAGAGTCACCGTGTCCAGGAGTGTGTCCAAACTTCTTAGCAAACTCGTCCAGAATTACACTGTCTAGGGAATTTCCATTCATGCGCTTCGGATGTGAAAAGTCGCGTCATTTTCTGGAAACAAACAGTTTCGTCTTTATCGGAACCACACTTTGTTTGACAACAAACGTTTCCCTCGTGCATTGGGAATCAAAGAATCTTTTTTCCTTTCCTTTTATAATGCCCCCACCCTTGCTAACTTGGCAACTGACCTGGCAGGCTGCCACGCGCAACATCCGTGTATTAGCTTCCTTTACCGAAATGCTATATTAATTTTCTCTATCTGCCATGTCATCTGATATACTTCACAACATTTAACTATAGTAGTATCTTCTATTTTCTTCTCAATCATAATATGTAATAAAATCTCTTTGGTGTAAATCAACTTTTACAAATAAATATATATTATAATTTAACTTTTATATATTAATTTTAATTATTAATAAACTTGACTAAGATGTTTTTAATTAATTAATTATTTATTTATTTTGAAAATCATTGTTGGACAAACATTCATGAATGATTAGTTTATTCACTTCTAGTTAAAATCACATAGTGGTTACCTTTACATTAACCGCCTGTTATTTGGATTTTTGAAATTATTCAATTTACATAACAATATGGGTGCCTATTTGTACATCTTGAAAACATAAATATTTTGATGATTTTTTTATACAATTTAATACTTTTTGACAAGATGAACAGATTACCAATCTTTTTTTACTTATTAGTGGGTCCCACCACGAAGGGAGAAATAGAAAACCATACTTATTCTATTATTTATGGCGTATGAACCTGCTCGTGGGTCCCACCACCAAAAGTCACTGCAACGTTGTTGAATATTGACTTATATTTGTTAAGGAACCAAATCCAGGAAGAGTCGGTCGACCGAATTGAATTCGGTGTACCGACGCACAACCCAGGAAATTTCGGCGAAGACGGGTCGGTCTACCGAATTGGATTCGGTTCACCAAACCGAGGATTCCAGGCACTCCGTGTGCAGCTGGGATCGGACGACCGAATTGGATTCGGTCTACCGTCAGAGAGCAAGTGACACTTCGGAACAACGGGTTCGGTAAACCGTTGAGGAGATTTTTGGTGTTCTGAGAATCTAAAAGTGTCTAGACAATTTGGCACGGTACACCGAGGGGTTCTCGGTCGACCGAAGGGTTGTTGGAGAATTTGTTAGTTCGTGGAAGAATCGTTCTCGCGGTCTACCGAGCCGCTTGAGAAGCATTCCTTCGGTCAACCGGAAGGATTCAGTTAACCAAATCGGAACATGAATCACTCCTGTTGAAGCACGCACGGTTAACCGAACGAGCATAGGTTAACCGTGTCCCCACGAATAGTTTTGTTTGGTTTTGCTTAATTGTAGCTCGTTTTTTGAGTCTATAAAATGGCTTATTTGCTCTTAGTCTTATATCATATATTGCATACATCATTTCTTCCTTCATTGCGAGATGAGAGATTAAGGCTAGAGATAGATATAGAGTGGTTTGGATGACCTATTGCCTCCATATACTTGTAATATCGGTTGCTTCTCTTGTTGGAGAAGCACAAGGAGGAAATGAAACCCGCAGGAGACCCCCAAGGACGTAGGCACGTTGTCGAACCTTGTAAATCGCGTGTGTCGTGGTTGTTTCAGGTGTGCATTTGTGTTTGCTTGTTTATTTCCATCTCATTAGTGTTTGTGGCAATTGAGCTTGGGAGAGGGTCCAAAGTTAATTCCGCAATCAATATTTGTATAACGTAGTCCGTTTAATCCGTGTTTCGTGTAAGTGCATTGTTAGATCCCCATCCCAACAGCTGGTATCAGAGCTTTGGTTGCACTTTCGATGGTGGAGGAAGCGCGGAACTTTCAGGTGGAGAAATTCACCGGGAAGAGGAATTTTTCAACATGGAAACGAAGGGTTCGTGCGTTGATGTCTTAGATGGACGGGCTATTGCTGACGTTGGATGAAGTTGAAAAGAAACCGTCGAAGATGACCGACGAAAAGTGGGAGAGTTGGAATCTCCGGGGTATTAGGATCATCGAGTTATGCCTCTCGGATTATTTGCTTTTCGAGGAATCGGCGAAGACCGCGGCAGAATATTGGAAACTTCTGGAGGAGAGGTTCATGAAGAAGAACCTTAGCAACAAGTTGAATCTGAAGCGTCAACTGTACATGCTTCAGATGAAGGAGAACACACCGTTCGTTGAGCAACTCTCGGTGTTCAATAAGTTGATAGATGATCTAACTCAGCTAGATGACAAGATAGAGGATGTGGACAAAGCAATGTTATTGACGTCGCTGCCGGACTCGTATGAGAACTTGGTTAATACGATCATATATGGCAAGGATTTGTTGGTGTTGGAGGAGGTCAAGGGCACGCTGATCTCTTACGATGCAAGGAAGAATTCGAGTAGTAGCTCTTTCGAGAAAGGTGAAGGATTGATCGCAGCACCGAAAAGGGGCAAGACGGGTAACAAAGGAAGAAACAACGGAAGATGGCGGTCCAAATCAAAGGGGAGATGCTTTGAATGTTTTTTCTGCAAGAAGGTTGGTCATATGAAGCGTGATTGTAGGGCCTTCATGGAGTCGCTGAAGAAAGGGCAAGACGGGTATAACTCCGCTAGCGTGGTGGAGGAGAAGAACGAAGCCGACATTCTAACAGTTTGCGCTGCATGTATCGACAAATCATCATCTGGATGGATTTTGGATACAGGAGCATCTTTTCACATGTGCCCGGTAAAGGAGTGGTTCACGTCCTATGAGCCACTGAAAGGAGGGATCGTTGCCACTGAAAAATAAATTTGATGTCTTTGATAAGTTTAAAGCATGGAAGACCCAAGTAGAGAAAAGTACAGGAAATTTCGTCAAGTACTTACGGTCAGATAACGGAGGTGAGTACACCTCAAGGGAGTTTGCAAGTTTCTGTGAGAAAAAAGGCGTCACGAGGCATTTCACTACACCGCGGAGTCCGGAACAAAATGGCGTAGCTGAAAGGATGAACAAGACACTATGTGAACGAGCAAGGAGCATGAGGCTTCATGTGAATCTATCGAAGGATTTCTGGGCGGAAGCATTAGATCTTGCATGCTACTTGGCAAATATCTCACCATCATCAGCACTTGAATTAAAGTTGCCTCAGGAAGTGTGGATGGGTGAGCTATTTGATTACTCAAGGCTTAGGATATTTGGATGTAAAGCATATGTGTTGGTCGATGAGACACAACAATCGAAGCTGGATTCGAAATCGAAGGAGTGCATATTCCTTGGTTACGATAGGACGGTGAAAGGATATAAGCTTTGAGATCCGGTGAGCAAGAAGGTACTCCTACGGAGTAATGTGGTCTTTGATGAGACGAGCTTGCTCAAGGGCCTTGTGGAGAAAGAGCAGTAAGGGAATCCCATACAGAAAGACGAAATTGAAGTTGAGGTCACGACTTCAAGAGGAGAATCGAATCAAGAAGTTCAGCAGGAAACAATTGACTCACGAGTAGAGGAGGAAGCTGAGCAAGAGAGTATTGCTCAAGGAAGACAAAGGAGGATCACAAAGGCACCAGTGAAGTATGGTCACGATGATACTAGTATTGTGTTTGCACTTGTTATCGAATGTGTGGACCATTGCACATTCGAAGAAGTTATTGAGCAGGAGGACAGGAACAAGTGGATCGTGGCCATGACCGAAGAGATAGTCTCTTCATAAGAATCAAACTTGGGAGTTAACGGAGCTTTCCAAGGGAAAGCACGCGATTGGGTGCAAGTGGATCTTCAGGAAGAAGGAAGAGTCATCTCCTATGGAGGAGATAAAGTATAAAGCAAGGTTGGTGGCAAAAGGTTATGCTCAGAAGGAAGGGGTTGAATACAACGAGATCTTCTCACCCGTTGTAAAACATACCTCTATTAGAGTGTTGTTAGACATGGTGGCTATGGATAACATGAAGTTAGAGTAGATGGACGTGAAGACAACTTTTCTTCACGGGCACATAGAGGAAAAGATCTATATGAAGCAGTCGGATGGGTTCATCGCACGAGACAAGGAAGGACAAGTATGCAAGCTGAAGAAGTCCTTCTATGGACATAAGCAATCGCCGAGGCAGTGGTACAAAAGGTTCGATTTATTTATGATTAATAATGGTTTTGTATGTTGCGATTATGATAGTTGTGTATACTTACGGAGTCTTGGAGATGGCACACACATGTTCTTGCTTTTGTATGTCGATGATATGTTGATCGCGGCTAAGGAGATGAAGCATATAGATGATCTCAAACTGAAGCTTCACGGGGAGTTTGAGATGAAAGACCTCGGGAGTGCGAAGAAGATTCTCGGTATGGAGATCTCCAGGGATACTGAGAAAGGTGAAATTCTGCTCACTCAAAGGAACTATATTCGGAAGATACTCGAGAAGTATAATCTCGAGAACGCCAAGCAGGTGGCCACACCTATTAGTACTCACTTCAAGCTCTCGTTGAAGTGCAACCCCTCTACTGAAAAGGAAAGGAGAGATATGGAAAGAGTTCCATATGCTAGTGCAGTCGAATCTGTTATGTATGCTATGATCTGCACTAGGCCAGACATTTCACACGCAGTTAGCCTCGTGAGTCGTTTTATGGCTAACCCAGGAAAAAATCATTGGGAAGCGTTGAAGTGGGTTTTGAGGTACCTGAAGGGAACCATGGATGTTAGCTTGAACTTCACCAAAGATGAAGCACAAAGACAGGTGGAGGGGTACGTCGATTCAGATTACGCTGGAGATCTGGATAAACGGAGGTCAACAACAGGGTACGTGTTCACTTTGGGTGGAGGTCCAGTGAGTTGGAGATCGGTTCTCCATCATACTACCGTGTTGTCTACAACGGAAGCGGAATACATGGCTGCTGTCGATGCCGGAAAAGAAGCTATATGGTTGAAGGGTTTGGTAAGTTCTTCGTGGATGGAACAAGAAGTGACCAAATTGCATTGCGATAGTCAAAGTGCTTGTTGGGATAATTTGTGGTGATGGTTAAATCATGATTTCTTTTGTTGGGATGCATGTTTAATATGTGTTGGTCGTTAATTGAATAGATGATGATTTTTTGGTCTATAATATGCCTTGGATTGGGTGAATAGAGCATGTGTTATGTTGACAAGAATAATGCCATGTTTAGGGATAATACGGGTTGGGTTAATAGAGAATGAGGTTGACATTCGAATTCGATATTTTGATGCACATTATGTGTTTGTTGTTATACCCATTTGGTATGTTGTTAATATTATGGATTAATGAATGATACACATGTGTTTACCTTTCATTTATGTTAGACTAGACATGTATGAAATTTATGCCGTGTTAACAAGGATAAGTGGTGCATTAGTATTCTAATGATATAGCATTGAAGTTAATCATAATCGAACTCCCAGCATGATTAAATATTAGAGTTGCTTATTTCCATTTGTATTGATATAGCTTGAAGTTAATCTTCGTGAATTCATATTACTTGACTTAAATATTTTAGCTGAATGGTTACAAGTATGAGATATGGAGTAAGATGTGGGCACGTGAGGTGTTCGATGATTTGGTTTTTGGTGGTGTGTATAATACATGTAATATGACCCATGATAATTGTTGCTAGTATCCTTGTGGCTATAATGTCGATTAGGTGCTAATTATGTTGCCATGTTTTTAGTCCAATGATGATAATCGTTAGAAGCTATATTCCTTATTATACACTATGGTTGAATCGGTTAATGAAGCCATGAAGGGTTTCCTTAGTCTTGATTTATGCATGAACCATTTTTGTTGGTTGGTGCTGCTAGATTGGAGATAATTTCATATTCTAGTATCCTGTTATGCCATGTGACCATGCTTGCGAAGCTAGTGATGATGTTAGGTTAATGCTGCACGTGAGATGTTTGTTGATATGTCACATAGAGCTTGAATGATAAAGTTGTATTCCACATGCACATTAATTGGCGATATTTTGATGCATCGTATTGTCCAGTGAAATGCCACTTTGACATGTTGTGACTTTGATGTTTAATTAATGATACCATTCGTTGTTGCATTAGTCAAGCTTATGATGTTATGAGATATAATTGTTAGGGTCATGTGACTCATAAGTTCGGGTAAATCGCATTTACCCTTGCCTTATGATTGTGTGAGAGGTTCGTGGAACCGATTGTTCACCCACGTTATGAATGACCGTTGGAGCTGGGCTCGCGGGCTCGGGTGTAGTGGTTGGATCCGTGGAGCCGAGTTGCCCCGTTGTTGTGGCGGTCCGGGGTGGTTTACCAGCATTGGTTATGAGTGATCGTTAGAGCTGGGCATGTGGGCTCGTTCGTTGCGGTTGGATTCCCGGAGCCAGATGCAAGACTGGTCAGCTCACCAGCGATGTGATGAGTAGCCGTTAGGGAGTGTTGCTCACGGGCTCGGGCGTGTGGTTGGAGTAGGGCGTTGCCTTGTGGGCCGGATGCGCAGTCTTGTCGAGGGTGCACGCTTGATTGACATCATATCATGCATACATTTGTGTCTTATATCCATTATCTTTCACCTAAACAATGCCACGTAATGAGTTTTATGTTTAAGTTTTAGGAATAAGCATGTTTCAAGAATAAGTTTCAGGAATACCAAGCCACCCAAAACTGGACCCGATCAACCCAACCCAGACCGCCAATTGGCGGTCCATTTGGATCAAACCCGATAAGACTTAGTCGGGTGTTGTATTAGTATGTATTTAGTCTATTTATGGTATGCGTTTAGTCCCATACCGGTAGATTGTCTTAGGTTACTTTTTTCTATGGCTATAAATAGAACTCTTCCTCCTCCATTGTAATACGTCTCCTCTCTTGGTGGTCGTCCTCTCTACTTGGGGTAAAGTCATGGAGAAAAACTCTGGTGGAGAGATACTACTTGTAGTGTGAGTGAGTAATAAAAATGTTTTGTTAGTTTTTTCATATTGTCTCTTTTCAATTTTTGCATGCTTAGTTAACTTTGTTTGTTTTAATCATAGAATAAAGTGGCATGTTCTCTTTCCTTAATATTCATGTTAGTCTAATAATGTGTAAGTAGTTTCATCCCCCTTTGGGGGTGGAGATGATGTTTATACATGCAATAAAGAATGGAAATGAATGCTTTATTTTGAAATGTGTTGATAAATGTGAATGTATGCTTGCTTGTTTAGAGTAGAACACTTCACTTAATGGGTTTTGTCACAACTATTAGACACCTCCCATAATTGTTTAAGTTCTGAAATAACCAACTTGTGAATGTGAATGTGAATGTGAATGTGAATGTGAATCAACTAGGTAGTGATTGGATTGATAAGTTTTGCCATAATAATTGCACACTTCCGATGCATGAAAACATAACCTAAATTTGTGCCCATTGAATGCATTCTTCACCATCTTATTGCATGTGTACACACACCCCACTCCTTAGGGGTCTCTCTTCCTGATTTTCAGCTTTACATTAAGTTCTCTTAGTTCAGTTTGAATTACTCGTTAGTTGCTTTCTTTCATATTTTTTCTTACTAGTTTAGTGTATCTTAGATTAGCATACTCAAATCTTTTCTCCCTTTATTCGCCACTTGATTTCGTACCAACCAAGAGCTACTCACCTCCTCGTGGACACGACTCATACTTACTACGTCTTCACTGACGTCGTGCACTTGTGGTAAATATAAATGATTAAACAAGTTTTGGCCCCGTTGCCGGGGATGTGCTCCTTCCAAACTCTGGTTTGGACGATTCGAGTGGATGTAATTTTTTGTTTGTAGTTTTGTTTGTTTCAGGAGACTCTGACGATCAGGGGAGCCACCAGAAGAAGTTAGGAGGATAACAAAGCCACTTGGACCGCCAATCAGCGGCCAGAGACCGCCCACTGTCGGTTTGGTGAGCTCCATTTTCCGTCTGCTTTCTTTGGTTTACTTCTGCATTTGATATAGTTGTTTGGGGCTCAAATTGGCATATTTTGACCTGTAGTTTGCCCCTAGATAATTTATCAAACCCCTTATAATCAACTTGGTCACTAAAACCCAAAGCAAAAGATTAGGCATTCTTGCTTGTTTAGGTCATGCATCATATACTTGACTTAGACACGTAGTTTGTCTTTTATTTTAGCTTTACTTTCAGTTGTTGAGCGCTGGCGTGAGGTACATATTTCCTACTCTCATTCATGCATTTCGTATGACCATGCATTAGTTAGTAGGAATTGCATTGCAACAAGAGTGAGATGAGTGTTTGATTGGTGAGTTGCTTGATAGATTAAGGAATCAAAACATCTTTAACGGGCACCACCTATAGTTTTCAAGATAAGGTGGGGGATTTCATCACCCCTTCCTTCATCCCTACAAAATACCTCTCAAAAGCCTAATTTTAAAATCAAGTAGACATTGTCCATTAAGGATCTCGGGCACATTAGGAGAATGATCCAGTCGCGACCGTCATGGCCTTATCAGCGCCGCCCACTCTGTCGATAGTAGGAGAGATGAGATCACCGGATCTTGGCTCACTTGCTGGGTTTTGTGGTCTTCGTCGTAGGGAGGTGAGGCTTGTTGAGGCCGCATGACCTCACAGTTAGGCGTCGTCTAACTGTAAGGACATATAGCGACCTTAGGTTGTTTGAGCCTTGCTTGCTTGTGTGCTTCTACCAGTACCCACCCGCCGTAGCATAATGACTTCTTCCCTTCTCTCCTGAGTCAGTCCCTCTCATCTGAGTCTTCCCATCTTCTCCTCTACACACCTTCGACTTTAATTGTTTTGAAAAAAAGTTTTTTTTATTTTTCGTCTGACTCGTGTGGGTGCGTAGCTTTGTGCATGCCAGTGTGGTTACGAGATGTTGCGGGTCGTTTGATGAGATACAACATCAATTTGTCTTCGTTTGTTGACCAATGTGTCAGATGACCTTTGGGGCGATTCCAACAACTAGAAATATGCAGTCTTTAGTCGACCAGATGGACTTCAGTGTACCGTACCGGTTGGACAGAGGCATTTGAAACAGCTACTGGATCTTCCGCAATGGATGACTGATTGCTTATCAGTCGTCTAATATCCGAGGGTCAAAAGAATTCAAATGGGTTGCAACGGTCATCCGATTCAAAATTGGATAAGTAGATATTTCATTTTGATTCGTTAAATCAGAAACAGGAAGGAATTCAAAAACTTCACCCAAAATATTCGATCAACCGAGGTATACTTGGATTACCATATGAAGGGCAACAGGGAACTTTGCTATTCTAAGCAAAGGAATATGTATGGTCAACCAGACTAGGTTCGATTTACCATTGCATGTGGATCCAAACTAAATCTGAATCCTTGTCCTTACACTAGTCGGTCAATGGAATTGGATTTGGTCATCCGTTTGGCTCGGACAGACAACAACTAGATAAAACACAAGTATTCAAACAAGTTTATTCAATTAATACTTATGAATTAAGATATTTCTTTAGCACTACACATGCCAAATTCTTGTCTAATTTTATCAAATTGATCAACATTCAAGGGTTTAGTAAATATATCTGCTAATTGATCAGTAGTTGAAATGAATTTCAATTCAATATCACCCTCAAGAGCATGATCTCTAAGAAAATGATGTCGAAAATCTATGTGCTTAGTTCTTGAATGTAGGATTTTCAAAAAGATTTATAACACTTGTATTATCACAAAATATTGGTATATATAGTATGAAACTCAAGTCTCAAATCCTTGAGGGTTTGCCTCATCCAAAGGATTTGTTCACAACAACACCTGACAGCTACATACTCGACTTCGGTTGTTGAGAGTGCAATACTACTTTGCTTCTTAGTAAACTAAGAAACCAATGATTTACCCAAGAATTGACATGTGCCACTAATACTTTTCCGATCGGATTTGCAAGATATAAGATCAAAAGATCAAGTCTTAGGATAGAACAATCCAAAATCACAAGTAGCTTTCAAATAGCAAAAAATGCATTTCAAAGCATGCAAATGAAATTCTTTAGGGCAACATTGAAAACGTGAGCAAAGGCAAACACTAAACATCATATTGGGTCTACTAGCGGTTAAATAAAGAAGTCAACCGATCGTACCTTGATAACTTTTAATGTCAACCTCTTTGCGTTCTTCATCTTTATCCAATTTCATGCTTGTGCTTATGGGATTATTGTGAGGCTTGCTATCATCGTACTGAAATCTCTTGAGAAGTTCTCTTGCGTATTTGGTTTGGTTGATGAAGTTTCCCTCTAAATTTTGCTTGATTTAGAGTCCAAGGAAGAAATTGAGTTCACCTATCAAACTCATTTCAAATTCACTTTGCATAGACTTAGAAAACTCTTGGCATAAATAATCACCAGTAGCACCGAATATAATGTCATCAACATAAATTTGTACTACTAATAAATCTTTGTCTTTGGTCTTGGTAAATAAAGTTGTGTCAACTTTCCCCATTGTGAATCCATTTTCAAGCAAGAAGTTATTCAACCTCTACCAAGCTCTAGGAGCTTGCTTGAGCCCATAAAGAGTCTTCATAAGCTTGAATACATGATCTGGGTAGGTTTCATTCACAAAACTGGATGATTATTTAACATAAACTCCTTCCATAATAAAGCCATTCAAAAATGCACTTTTAACATCCATTTGAAAAGGTTTGAAATCTATGTATGATGCATATGCTAATAACATTCTAATTGCTTCTAGTCGAGCTACCGGAGCATGAGTTTCATCAAAGTCGATGCCTTCCTCTTGGTCATAACCTTAAGCAACTAATCGAGCTTTGTTTCTAACCACTTGCACGGATTAATCAAGTTTGTTCCGAAAAACCCACATGGTGCCAATTACTGTTTGATCTTTGGGTCTTTGAACAAGTAACCAAACATCATTTCGAGTGAATTTGTTGAACTCTACATGCATTGCTATTAACCAAAATTCATCATCACATGCTTCTTCTACTTTTGTAGGTTCAACTTGAGATATAAATGCCTAAGAGTCACATACAACAAGAGCATTAGATCTAGTAACAACTCATTTTAATACTTCACCAATCAAGATCCTTAGGATGGCCTTTTTTGTATCTCCAATCCTTTGTAAGCTCTTGCTTTTCTTGAGGTATCTCATTGGCTTGTTCTTGAGATGTTACATTTCTAATATGATCAATAAATTCATCTCCAAGGTTAAAATTATCCTTACATGGTTCCTCTTGAAAGTGAACATGCATGGATTCTTCTACACAACTAGTTCTCTTGTTATAACCTCGATATGCTTTACTCCTACTTGAATATCCTAAAAATATGGCTTCATCGGATTTAGCATCAAACTTGTCTAAGTTATCCTTGGTATTGAGGACAAAACATTTAGAACCAAAAGCTTTCAAATAAGAAATTTTTGGTGGTTTGCCAAACCAAAGTTTAAAAGGAGTTTTGTTTAAATTTGGTCGAATCAAAATTCGAGTAAGAATGTAACAAGCGGTGTTGACCGCTTCACACCAAAAATACTTTGGTAAATCATTTTCACAAGGTAATGTTCTTGACATTTTTTGAAGAGTCGTATTAATTAATTTGAAAGAACTTTTAAATTGTTTTCCCAATTCTCAAGCATCGTAAAGCTTATTCTTTTTAAAGTCCAATTTGGGCAATCCTCTTAACAAGTCATATTTAACAAGTTTATGAAATTGGCTCATGCTAATGTGGCCTAACCTATTATTCCATAACCAATATTCATCATTTGAAGTAACAAAGCAAGTTTCCTTAGAGAATGAATCAATGCTATCAACATGCATAACATAAACATTTCCATATCTATAACCTTTAAAAGTAGTTTTAGAACATGCTTTAGAAATGATGTATACAATGGGTTGATCAAAACGCACTCAGTAGTGTAGGATCGTGTGGGTTATGGGTCCACTAATCACTTTTACGCTAATCACCTATTTGTTTAAGCAATCAAGATGCGCAACGGAATTTTAAACAAAACAAGCAAGTAGGGAAGAAATATGCAAACCACAATCACACGGGGATTTTATAGAGGTTCGGCACCCCACCCGGGTCCTAGTCCTCTCTTGTAAGCTCCGCTCGACTCCGCGAGCTCCGCCTACGTCTTCACTAACCACTCCTCGTTCCGGGCCGGGAGAGAACGCCTTTACACCACAAGCACCGCGAACAACCTCGCTTGCTTGAATTCTTCCTCTCACAATCTGAGAGGGACACTTCGGGCTTTCACCGAAGTCCTTGCTTCCTTTCACAAAACAATTGAGTGGAGCAACACTCTCTAATTCTTGAGCACACTTGAGTAGGATTGGAATTATGACTAAAGTGTGGAAGGTTTAAAGCTTTGAGTGTTTGGGATTCTCTCTAATGGATTGGACAAGTTTGTAGTGGGAGAGTTGTGTTAAAATGAGTTTTACAACTCCTTATATAGGCATTAGAGAGAATAGAGTCGTTGGGATTGAATGTGTATGAGTTGATATGTGATTACACAAAACAGAACCTGCAGGACCAAATTCTGGATGAAATCAGTCGACTGAATCGGGATGAACGGTCGACCGTTTGGCAGTTTTGCACTAAGTTTGGTCAACCGGTTAAGCAATGGTCGACCGCCCAACACTACGACTTAGGTACACTAAAGTGATCGGTCGAACACCTAAAGAGAAATGGTCGACCGCCCAACGCTATGACTTAGGTACACTAAAGTGATCGATCGAACACCTAAAGAGAAATGGTCGACCGCCCAACGCTACGACTTAGGTACACTAAAGTGATCGGTCGAACACCTAAAGAGAAACGGTCGACCGATTTGTACCAGACACTTTGGGGTTGACAAACAAATAGATATTCGGTCGACCGAAACAGGTCTAGCGGTCGACCGTTTTTGTCCAGGAGATTTGGGTTTGTCAAGAGATGAGCAAACGGTCGACCGATACATGAAATGCATTTGGGGTATTTTTGGTTTAATACGAGTACGACCGTTGGGTATATACGACAAGAATAACGGTCGGAAAAGTAAGTTCAAACGGTCGACCGAAAGAGAAGGTGCGGTCGACCAAAACTAGACAGGGAAACACAAAACAGAATACTTGATCATCCGGTCGACCGAACGGCCTGTTGCGGTCGACCGAATGTGGGCAGACAGTTAGGGTTCAGGTTTAGTGTTTTCCGATCTAAGTTTGGGTGATCTATTGAAGTCCAAATTATGTGAAATTTCGTGTGTGACTTCTATGAGGAACCTAGTGTGTGTTTAAGTTTATTTTAGCTCACGTATGCTCAAAATACACAAGTTCCTAAAGACTCAAAGAAATACAAAATACATGTCTTCAAATGAGCTTGATCACATGTCTTGACTTGTTTTCCTTTCTTCCTTGAGTCTTGATCACCTGTAGAGGTTAGCACAAAGCAATATATATGCAATGCAATATGTGTGCTACTCTACATGATCATAATTAAGATTAGGTTAATTAAATCATCAAAACATAGATTAAGGCCAAAAAGCCAACAATCTCCCCCTTTTTGATGATGACAACCTATATCTTAACTATATCTAAATACATGGAATTTGTATTTGTAAACTATGCATCTTAATGCTCCCCCTATGGATGTGCATAGTTTTTGTTCAATTTTATGCCAAATTCCAAGTTACCCCTTAATTATCTCTCCCCCTTTGACATCCATCAAAAACAAAAATAATTATGACTTTAAGCATAGAATTTGGATGTCTTGTAATGAAGTTGCTCCCCCTAAATTTTGCACTTCATTACACTAATAAAAGATATAACATTTAAGCTCCCCCTATCAATAAGGCTAGATGAAAACTATGAAAATGATTCAAGTTAATTTCATTTAAGTTTCAACTTAGGCCTTATTCTAACATCCATTCAAAATTTGACATTTATAATCAATGGATGTGATATATGATTTGCAATGAATAGGGTATAATGATTTGCAATGAATTAAACATCTAAGGATATTACAATTAAGCATATTAACTAGATTGGAGTTAATTTTTCAGAAAATTCAAAGATAGAAATTTTATACCAAACTTTAATTTGATTAGCTCCAATCTTGACTTGGTGATGCAACCGGATTCGAATTTGACGCTTTGGCTCACCCGGTCACCACCAATCTCCTCCTCAAGCTCCTACAAGTGTAGACTTTGGTACCCATTTTTGCTTGGGTCCATTAAGTTTAGATTTTGGTACCCAAATCCAAGTTGATTTTGGTAGCTCTACACTTAGTTTCTTTTTCATGGCAAATTTATGTTTAACATTAATTTGAATAGGAAAGCTTTTAACATAAAAATTGTTTTTATTGCTATGTGTGAACTTATGCAATTTATTTGACAAATTTTCATTTAAGACATTAAGTTCACTATTTTTAGTTGCTAGAGATTCATTTAAGCAATTTAGATTTTTAATCATAGAATTATGCTTTTCATTCATGTTAAGCATGTGAATCTCTAAATTTGCAACCTTTTCATTCATGCAATTCAAGTCATGTAATAATTGCTTGCTTTCTAAATGAGATTTATCAAGTTTAATAAGCAAGTCATTAGTATCAATTTTTAGCTTATGACTATCAATTGCATGAGATGAGGTAGTTTTATCATTTAAATTTTCTTCCTTCAAGCATGCATTCTCTAAAGTTAGAACTTTAATTTTAACAAGCAAATCAACTTTATCATCTAAGATAGATGCATTTTGACATTTAAAATCATGGATTTGCTCATTTGCTACTTGATTAGTCTTGTGAAGCTCTTTATATTTTTCAAATAATCTTTGAAATGCATTTTGTAGTTCATTAAAATCATGAGCATTATCTTTTGAACTACTACTTGAAGAGAAACTAGAAGATACCTCATCTTCACTTTCTCCGTCAGATGAGCTTGATGATGACGAAGATGTTGAGTTAATCTCCATTTTCTTTGCTTGAGCTACATCCTTCGGATTTGCTTCTCCCTTCTTCCCGGTTGGTGAATCTCCTTCACCATAACTCCTTTCTAATGTTTTCCATATTGAATAAGCATTATCACATGAGCAAACAACATCAAAAAGTTCATCTCCTAATGCACAAAATATGACATTCATAGCCTTAGCATTTAGGGATGCATTTTTCTCATCTTCTAAACTCCATTTACTAAAATCATATCTAGGTGATTCATATGGAGTTTGAATCATAAACCACATGTTAATGTTCATGGATTTAATAAATGACATCATTTTGCTTTTCCATGAAACAAAATTATTTCCATCAAAGTATGGTGGTTTACAAGATTCTAAAGGTGTGGATGCCTTAAGAGCCATGTTAATTTATCGGTTAAGAACAAAATTAACGAACGAGACTCTGATACCAAATGTAGGATCGTGTGGGTTATGGGTCCACTAATCACTTTTACGCTAATCACCTACTTGTTTAAGCAATCAAGATGCGCAGCGGAATTTTAAACAAAACAAGCAAGTAGGGAAGAAATAAGCAAACCACAATCACACGGGGATTTTATAGAGGTTCGGCACCCCACCCGGGTCCTAGTCCTCTCTTGTAAGCTCTGCTCGACTCCGCGAGCTCCGCCTACGTCTTCACTAACCACTCCCCGTTCCGGGCCGGGAGAGAACGCCTTTACACCATAAGCACCGCGAACAACCTCGCTTGCTTGAATTCTTCGTCTCACAATCCAAGAGGGACACTTCGGGCTTTCACCGAAGTCCTTGCTTCCTTCGACAAAACAATTGAGTGGAGCAACACTCTATAATTCTTGAGCACACTTGAGTAGGATTGGAATTATGACTAAAGTGTGGAAGGTTTAAAGCTTTGAGTGTTTGTGATTCTCTCTAATGTATTGGACAAGTTTGTAGTGGAAGAGTTGTGTTAAAATGTGTTTTACAACTCCTTATATAAGCATTAGAGAGAATAGATCCGTTGGGATTGAATGAGTATGAGTTGATGTGTGATTACACAAAACAGAACCTGCAGGACCCAATTCTGGATGAAATCGGTCGACCGAATCGGGATGAACGGTCGACCGTTAGGAAGTTTTGCACTAAATTCGGTCGACCGGTTAAGCAACGGTCGACCGCCCAACGCTACGACTTAGGTACACTAAAGAGATCGGTCGAACACCTAAAGAGAAATGGTCGACCACCCAACGCTACGACTTAGGTACACTAAAGTGATCGGTCGAACACCTAAAGAGAAACGGTCGACCGATTTGTACCAGGCACTTTGGGGTTGACAAACAAATAGATATTCGATCGACCGAAACAGGTCTAGCGGTCGACCGTTTTTGTCCAGGAGATTTGGGTTTGTCAAGAGATGAGAAAACGGTTGACCAATCTTGGTCCTCGGTCGACCGATACATGAAATGTATTTGGGGTATTTTTGGTTTAATACGAATACGACCGTTGGGTATATACGACAAGAATAATGGTCAGAAAATTAAGTTCAAACGGTCGACCGAAAGAGAAGGTGCGGTCGACCGAAACTAGACAGGGAAACACAAAACAGAATACTTGATCATCCGGTCGACCGAACGGCCTGTTGCGGTCGACCGAATGTGGGCAGACAGTTAGGGTTCAGGTTTAGTGTTTTCCGATCTAAGTTTGGGTGATCTATTGAAGTCCAAATTATGTGAAATTTCGTGTGTGACTTCTATGAGGAACCTAGTGTGTGTTTAAGTTGATTTTAGCTCACGTATGCTCAAAATACACAAGTTCCTAAAGACTCAAAGAAATACAAAATACATGTCTTCAAATGAGCTTGATCACATGTCTTGACTTGTTTTCCTTTCTTCCTTGAGTCTTGATCACCTGTAGAGGTTAGCACAAAGCAATATATATGCAATGCAATATGTGTGCTACTCTACATGATCATAATTAAGATTAGGTTAATTAAATCATCAAAACATAGATTAAGGCCAAAAAGCCAACAATCTCCCCCTTTTTGATGATGACAACCTATATCTTAACTATATCTAAATACATGGAATTTGTATTTGTAAACTATGCATCTTAATGCTCCCCCTATGGATGTGCATAGTTTTTGTTCAATTTTATGCCAAATTCCAAGTTACCCCTTAATTATCTCTCCCCCTTTGACATCCATCAAAAACAAAAATAATTATGACTTTAAGCATAGAATTTGGATGTCTTGTAATGAAGTTGCTCCCCCTAAATTTTGCACTTCATTACACTAATAAAAGATATAACATTTAAGCTCCCCCTATCAATAAGGCTAGATGAAAACTATGAAAATGATTCAAGTTAATTTCATTTAAGTTTCAACTTAGGCCTTATTCTAACATCCATTCAAAATTTGACATTTATAATCAATGGATGTGATATATGATTTGCAATGAATAGGGTATAATGATTTGCAATGAATTAAACATCTAAGGATATTACAATTAAGCATATTAACTAGATTGGAGTTAATTTTTCAGAAAATTCAAAGATAGAAATTTTATACCAAACTTTAATTTGATTAGCTCCAATCTTGACTTGGTGATGCAACCGGATTCGAATTTGACGCTTTGGCTCACCCGGTCACCACCAATCTCCTCCTCAAGCTCCTACAAGTGTAGACTTTGGTACCCATTTTTGCTTGGGTCCATTAAGTTTAGATTTTGGTACCCAAATCCAAGTTGATTTTGGTAGCTCTACACTTAGTTTCTTTTTCATGGCAAATTTATGTTTAACATTAATTTGAATAGGAAAGCTTTTAACATAAAAATTGTTTTTATTGCTATGTGTGAACTTATGCAATTTATTTGACAAATTTTCATTTAAGACATTAAGTTCACTATTTTTAGTTGCTAGAGATTCATTTAAGCAATTTAGATTTTTAATCATAGAATTATGCTTTTCATTCATGTTAAGCATGTGAATCTCTAAATTTGCAACCTTTTCATTCATGCAATTCAAGTCATGTAATAATTGCTTGCTTTCTAAATGAGATTTATCAAGTTTAATAAGCAAGTCATTAGTATCAATTTTTAGCTTATGACTATCAATTGCATGAGATGAGGTAGTTTTATCATTTAAATTTTCTTCCTTCAAGCATGCATTCTCTAAAGTTAGAACTTTAATTTTAACAAGCAAATCAACTTTATCATCTAAGATAGATGCATTTTGACATTTAAAATCATGGATTTGCTCATTTGCTACTTGATTAGTCTTGTGAAGCTCTTTATATTTTTCAAATAATCTTTGAAATGCATTTTGTAGTTCATTAAAATCATGAGCATTATCTTTTGAACTACTACTTGAAGAGAAACTAGAAGATACCTCATCTTCACTTTCTCCGTCAGATGAGCTTGATGATGACGAAGATGTTGAGTTAATCTCCATTTTCTTTGCTTGAGCTACATCCTTCGGATTTGCTTCTCCCTTCTTCCCGGTTGGTGAATCTCCTTCACCATAACTCCTTTCTAATGTTTTCCATATTGAATAAGCATTATCACATGAGCAAACAACATCAAAAAGTTCATCTCCTAATGCACAAAATATGACATTCATAGCCTTAGCATTTAGGGATGCATTTTTCTCATCTTCTAAACTCCATTTACTAAAATCATATCTAGGTGATTCATATGGAGTTTGAATCATAAACCACATGTTAATGTTCATGGATTTAATAAATGACATCATTTTGCTTTTCCATGAAACAAAATTATTTCCATCAAAGTATGGTGGTTTACAAGATTCTAAAGGTGTGGATGCCTTAAGAGCCATGTTAATTTATCGGTTAAGAACAAAATTAACGAACGAGACTCTGATACCAAATGTAGGATCGTGTGGGTTATGGGTCCACTAATCACTTTTACGCTAATCACCTACTTGTTTAAGCAATCAAGATGCGCAGCGGAATTTTAAACAAAACAAGCAAGTAGGGAAGAAATAAGCAAACCACAATCACACGGGGATTTTATAGAGGTTCGGCACCCCACCCGGGTCCTAGTCCTCTCTTGTAAGCTCTGCTCGACTCCGCGAGCTCCGCCTACGTCTTCACTAACCACTCCCCGTTCCGGGCCGGGAGAGAACGCCTTTACACCATAAGCACCGCGAACAACCTCGCTTGCTTGAATTCTTCGTCTCACAATCCAAGAGGGACACTTCGGGCTTTCACCGAAGTCCTTGCTTCCTTCGACAAAACAATTGAGTGGAGCAACACTCTATAATTCTTGAGCACACTTGAGTAGGATTGGAATTATGACTAAAGTGTGGAAGGTTTAAAGCTTTGAGTGTTTGTGATTCTCTCTAATGTATTGGACAAGTTTGTAGTGGAAGAGTTGTGTTAAAATGTGTTTTACAACTCCTTATATAAGCATTAGAGAGAATAGATCCGTTGGGATTGAATGAGTATGAGTTGATGTGTGATTACACAAAACAGAACCTGCAGGACCCAATTCTGGATGAAATCGGTCGACCGAATCGGGATGAACGGTCGACCGTTAGGAAGTTTTGCACTAAATTCGGTCGACCGGTTAAGCAACGGTCGACCGCCCAACGCTACGACTTAGGTACACTAAAGAGATCGGTCGAACACCTAAAGAGAAATGGTCGACCACCCAACGCTACGACTTAGGTACACTAAAGTGATCGGTCGAACACCTAAAGAGAAACGGTCGACCGATTTGTACCAGGCACTTTGGGGTTGACAAACAAATAGATATTCGATCGACCGAAACAGGTCTAGCGGTCGACCGTTTTTGTCCAGGAGATTTGGGTTTGTCAAGAGATGAGAAAACGGTTGACCAATCTTGGTCCTCGGTCGACCGATACATGAAATGTATTTGGGGTATTTTTGGTTTAATACGAATACGACCGTTGGGTATATACGACAAGAATAATGGTCAGAAAATTAAGTTCAAACGGTCGACCGAAAGAGAAGGTGCGGTCGACCGAAACTAGACAGGGAAACACAAAACAGAATACTTGATCATCCGGTCGACCGAACGGCCTGTTGCGGTCGACCGAATGTGGGCAGACAGTTAGGGTTCAGGTTTAGTGTTTTCCGATCTAAGTTTGGGTGATCTATTGAAGTCCAAATTATGTGAAATTTCGTGTGTGACTTCTATGAGGAACCTAGTGTGTGTTTAAGTTGATTTTAGCTCACGTATGCTCAAAATACACAAGTTCCTAAAGACTCAAAGAAATACAAAATACATGTCTTCAAATGAGCTTGATCACATGTCTTGACTTGTTTTCCTTTCTTCCTTGAGTCTTGATCACCTGTAGAGGTTAGCACAAAGCAATATATATGCAATGCAATATGTGTGCTACTCTACATGATCATAATTAAGATTAGGTTAATTAAATCATCAAAACATAGATTAAGGCCAAAAAGCCAACAATCTCCCCCTTTTTGATGATGACAACCTATATCTTAACTATATCTAAATACATGGAATTTGTATTTGTAAACTATGCATCTTAATGCTCCCCCTATGGATGTGCATAGTTTTTGTTCAATTTTATGCCAAATTCCAAGTTACCCCTTAATTATCTCTCCCCCTTTGACATCCATCAAAAACAAAAATAATTATGACTTTAAGCATAGAATTTGGATGTCTTGTAATGAAGTTGCTCCCCCTAAATTTTGCACTTCATTACACTAATAAAAGATATAACATTTAAGCTCCCCCTATCAATAAGGCTAGATGAAAACTATGAAAATGATTCAAGTTAATTTCATTTAAGTTTCAACTTAGGCCTTATTCTAACATCCATTCAAAATTTGACATTTATAATCAATGGATGTGATATATGATTTGCAATGAATAGGGTATAATGATTTGCAATGAATTAAACATCTAAGGATATTACAATTAAGCATATTAACTAGATTGGAGTTAATTTTTCAGAAAATTCAAAGATAGAAATTTTATACCAAACTTTAATTTGATTAGCTCCAATCTTGACTTGGTGATGCAACCGGATTCGAATTTGACGCTTTGGCTCACCCGGTCACCACCAATCTCCTCCTCAAGCTCCTACAAGTGTAGACTTTGGTACCCATTTTTGCTTGGGTCCATTAAGTTTAGATTTTGGTACCCAAATCCAAGTTGATTTTGGTAGCTCTACACTTAGTTTCTTTTTCATGGCAAATTTATGTTTAACATTAATTTGAATAGGAAAGCTTTTAACATAAAAATTGTTTTTATTGCTATGTGTGAACTTATGCAATTTATTTGACAAATTTTCATTTAAGACATTAAGTTCACTATTTTTAGTTGCTAGAGATTCATTTAAGCAATTTAGATTTTTAATCATAGAATTATGCTTTTCATTCATGTTAAGCATGTGAATCTCTAAATTTGCAACCTTTTCATTCATGCAATTCAAGTCATGTAATAATTGCTTGCTTTCTAAATGAGATTTATCAAGTTTAATAAGCAAGTCATTAGTATCAATTTTTAGCTTATGACTATCAATTGCATGAGATGAGGTAGTTTTATCATTTAAATTTTCTTCCTTCAAGCATGCATTCTCTAAAGTTAGAACTTTAATTTTAACAAGCAAATCAACTTTATCATCTAAGATAGATGCATTTTGACATTTAAAATCATGGATTTGCTCATTTGCTACTTGATTAGTCTTGTGAAGCTCTTTATATTTTTCAAATAATCTTTGAAATGCATTTTGTAGTTCATTAAAATCATGAGCATTATCTTTTGAACTACTACTTGAAGAGAAACTAGAAGATACCTCATCTTCACTTTCTCCGTCAGATGAGCTTGATGATGACGAAGATGTTGAGTTAATCTCCATTTTCTTTGTTTGAGCTACATCCTTCGGATTTGCTTCTCCCTTCTTCCCGGTTGGTGAATCTCCTTCACCATAACTCCTTTCTAATGTTTTCCATATTGAATAAGCATTATCACATGAGCAAACAACATCAAAAAGTTCATCTCCTAATGCACAAAATATGACATTCATAGCCTTAGCATTTAGGGATGCATTTTTCTCATCTTCTAAACTCCATTTACTAAAATCATATCTAGGTGATTCATATGGAGTTTGAATCATAAACCACATGTTAATGTTCATGGATTTAATAAATGACATCATTTTGCTTTTCCATGAAACAAAATTATTTCCATCAAAGTATGGTGGTTTACAAGATTCTAAAGGTGTGGATGCCTTAAGAGCCATGTTAATTTATCGGTTAAGAACAAAATTAACGAACGAGACTCTGATACCAAATGTAGGATCGTGTGGGTTATGGGTCCACTAATCACTTTTACGCTAATCACCTACTTGTTTAAGCAATCAAGATGCGCAGCGGAATTTTAAACAAAACAAGCAAGTAGGGAAGAAATAAGCAAACCACAATCACACGGGGATTTTATAGAGGTTCGGCACCCCACCCGGGTCCTAGTCCTCTCTTGTAAGCTCTGCTCGACTCCGCGAGCTCCGCCTACGTCTTCACTAACCACTCCCCGTTCCGGGCCGGGAGAGAACGCCTTTACACCATAAGCACCGCGAACAACCTCGCTTGCTTGAATTCTTCGTCTCACAATCCAAGAGGGACACATCGGGCTTTCACCGAAGTCCTTGCTTCCTTCGACAAAACAATTGAGTGGAGCAACACTCTATAATTCTTGAGCACACTTGAGTAGGATTGGAATTATGACTAAAGTGTGGAAGGTTTAAAGCTTTGAGTGTTTGTGATTCTCTCTAATGTATTGGACAAGTTTGTAGTGGAAGAGTTGTGTTAAAATGTGTTTTACAACTCCTTATATAAGCATTAGAGAGAATAGATCCGTTGGGATTGAATGGGTATGAGTTGATGTGTGATTACACAAAACAGAACCTGCAGGACCCAATTCTGGATGAAATCGGTCGACCGAATCGGGATGAACGGTCGACCGTTAGGAAGTTTTGCACTAAATTCGGTCGACCGGTTAAGCAACGGTCGACCGCCCAACGCTACGACTTAGGTACACTAAAGAGATCGGTCGAACACCTAAAGAGAAATGGTCGACCACCCAACGCTACGACTTAGGTACACTAAAGTGATCGGTCGAACACCTAAAGAGAAACGGTCGACCGATTTGTACCAGGCACTTTGGGGTTGACAAACAAATAGATATTCGATCGACCGAAACAGGTCTAGCGGTCGACCGTTTTTGTCCAGGAGATTTGGGTTTGTCAAGAGATGAGAAAACGGTTGACCAATCTTGGTCCTCGGTCGACCGATACATGAAATGTATTTGGGGTATTTTTGGTTTAATACGAATACGACCGTTGGGTATATACGACAAGAATAATGGTCAGAAAATTAAGTTCAAACGGTCGACCGAAAGAGAAGGTGCGGTCGACCGAAACTAGACAGGGAAACACAAAACAGAATACTTGATCATCCGGTCGACCGAACGGCCTGTTGCGGTCGACCGAATGTGGGCAGACAGTTAGGGTTCAGGTTTAGTGTTTTCCGATCTAAGTTTGGGTGATCTATTGAAGTCCAAATTATGTGAAATTTCGTGTGTGACTTCTATGAGGAACCTAGTGTGTGTTTAAGTTGATTTTAGCTCACGTATGCTCAAAATACACAAGTTCCTAAAGACTCAAAGAAATACAAAATACATGTCTTCAAATGAGCTTGATCACATGTCTTGACTTGTTTTCCTTTCTTCCTTGAGTCTTGATCACCTGTAGAGGTTAGCACAAAGCAATATATATGCAATGCAATATGTGTGCTACTCTACATGATCATAATTAAGATTAGGTTAATTAAATCATCAAAACATAGATTAAGGCCAAAAAGCCAACAATCTCCCCCTTTTTGATGATGACAACCTATATCTTAACTATATCTAAATACATGGAATTTGTATTTGTAAACTATGCATCTTAATGCTCCCCCTATGGATGTGCATAGTTTTTGTTCAATTTTATGCCAAATTCCAAGTTACCCCTTAATTATCTCTCCCCCTTTGACATCCATCAAAAACAAAAATAATTATGACTTTAAGCATAGAATTTGGATGTCTTGTAATGAAGTTGCTCCCCCTAAATTTTGCACTTCATTACACTAATAAAAGATATAACATTTAAGCTCCCCCTATCAATAAGGCTAGATGAAAACTATGAAAATGATTCAAGTTAATTTCATTTAAGTTTCAACTTAGGCCTTATTCTAACATCCATTCAAAATTTGACATTTATAATCAATGGATGTGATATATGATTTGCAATGAATAGGGTATAATGATTTGCAATGAATTAAACATCTAAGGATATTACAATTAAGCATATTAACTAGATTGGAGTTAATTTTTCAGAAAATTCAAAGATAGAAATTTTATACCAAACTTTAATTTGATTAGCTCCAATCTTGACTTGGTGATGCAACCGGATTCGAATTTGACGCTTTGGCTCACCCGGTCACCACCAATCTCCTCCTCAAGCTCCTACAAGTGTAGACTTTGGTACCCATTTTTGCTTGGGTCCATTAAGTTTAGATTTTGGTACCCAAATCCAAGTTGATTTTGGTAGCTCTACACTTAGTTTCTTTTTCATGGCAAATTTATGTTTAACATTAATTTGAATAGGAAAGCTTTTAACATAAAAATTGTTTTTATTGCTATGTGTGAACTTATGCAATTTATTTGACAAATTTTCATTTAAGACATTAAGTTCACTATTTTTAGTTGCTAGAGATTCATTTAAGCAATTTAGATTTTTAATCATAGAATTATGCTTTTCATTCATGTTAAGCATGTGAATCTCTAAATTTGCAACCTTTTCATTCATGCAATTCAAGTCATGTAATAATTGCTTGCTTTCTAAATGAGATTTATCAAGTTTAATAAGCAAGTCATTAGTATCAATTTTTAGCTTATGACTATCAATTGCATGAGATGAGGTAGTTTTATCATTTAAATTTTCTTCCTTCAAGCATGCATTCTCTAAAGTTAGAACTTTAATTTTAACAAGCAAATCAACTTTATCATCTAAGATAGATGCATTTTGACATTTAAAATCATGGATTTGCTCATTTGCTACTTGATTAGTCTTGTGAAGCTCTTTATATTTTTCAAATAATCTTTGAAATGCATTTTGTAGTTCATTAAAATCATGAGCATTATCTTTTGAACTACTACTTGAAGAGAAACTAGAAGATACCTCATCTTCACTTTCTCCGTCAGATGAGCTTGATGATGACGAAGATGTTGAGTTAATCTCCATTTTCTTTGCTTGAGCTACATCCTTCGGATTTGCTTCTCCCTTCTTCCCGGTTGGTGAATCTCCTTCACCATAACTCCTTTCTAATGTTTTCCATATTGAATAAGCATTATCACATGAGCAAACAACATCAAAAAGTTCATCTCCTAATGCACAAAATATGACATTCATAGCCTTAGCATTTAGGGATGCATTTTTCTCATCTTCTAAACTCCATTTACTAAAATCATATCTAGGTGATTCATATGGAGTTTGAATCATAAACCACATGTTAATGTTCATGGATTTAATAAATGACATCATTTTGCTTTTCCATGAAACAAAATTATTTCCATCAAAGTATGGTGGTTTACAAGATTCTAAAGGTGTGGATGCCTTAAGAGCCATGTTAATTTATCGGTTAAGAACAAAATTAACGAACGAGACTCTGATACCAAATGTAGGATCGTGTGGGTTATGGGTCCACTAATCACTTTTACGCTAATCACCTACTTGTTTAAGCAATCAAGATGCGCAGCGGAATTTTAAACAAAACAAGCAAGTAGGGAAGAAATAAGCAAACCACAATCACACGGGGATTTTATAGAGGTTCGGCACCCCACCCGGGTCCTAGTCCTCTCTTGTAAGCTCTGCTCGACTCCGCGAGCTCCGCCTACGTCTTCACTAACCACTCCCCGTTCCGGGCCGGGAGAGAACGCCTTTACACCATAAGCACCGCGAACAACCTCGCTTGCTTGAATTCTTCGTCTCACAATCCAAGAGGGACACTTCGGGCTTTCACCGAAGTCCTTGCTTCCTTCGACAAAACAATTGAGTGGAGCAACACTCTATAATTCTTGAGCACACTTGAGTAGGATTGGAATTATGACTAAAGTGTGGAAGGTTTAAAGCTTTGAGTGTTTGTGATTCTCTCTAATGTATTGGACAAGTTTGTAGTGGAAGAGTTGTGTTAAAATGTGTTTTACAACTCCTTATATAAGCATTAGAGAGAATAGATCCGTTGGGATTGAATGAGTATGAGTTGATGTGTGATTACACAAAACAGAACCTGCAGGACCCAATTCTGGATGAAATCGGTCGACCAAATCGGGATGAACGGTCGACCGTTAGGAAGTTTTGCACTAAATTCGGTCGACCGGTTAAGCAACGGTCGACCGCCCAACGCTACGACTTAGGTACACTAAAGAGATCGGTCGAACACCTAAAGAGAAATGGTCGACCACCCAACGCTACGACTTAGGTACACTAAAGTGATCGGTCGAACACCTAAAGAGAAACGGTCGACCGATTTGTACCAGGCACTTTGGGGTTGACAAACAAATAGATATTCGATCGACCGAAACAGGTCTAGCGGTCGACCGTTTTTGTCCAGGAGATTTGGGTTTGTCAAGAGATGAGAAAACGGTTGACCAATCTTGGTCCTCGGTCGACCGATACATGAAATGTATTTGGGGTATTTTTGGTTTAATACGAATACGACCGTTGGGTATATACGACAAGAATAATGGTCAGAAAATTAAGTTCAAACGGTCGACCGAAAGAGAAGGTGCGGTCGACCGAAACTAGACAGGGAAACACAAAACAGAATACTTGATCATCCGGTCGACCGAACGGCCTGTTGCGGTCGACCGAATGTGGGCAGACAGTTAGGGTTCAGGTTTAGTGTTTTCCGATCTAAGTTTGGGTGATCTATTGAAGTCCAAATTATGTGAAATTTCGTGTGTGACTTCTATGAGGAACCTAGTGTGTGTTTAAGTTGATTTTAGCTCACGTATGCTCAAAATACACAAGTTCCTAAAGACTCAAAGAAATACAAAATACATGTCTTCAAATGAGCTTGATCACATGTCTTGACTTGTTTTCCTTTCTTCCTTGAGTCTTGATCACCTGTAGAGGTTAGCACAAAGCAATATATATGCAATGCAATATGTGTGCTACTCTACATGATCATAATTAAGATTAGGTTAATTAAATCATCAAAACATAGATTAAGGCCAAAAAGCCAACAATCTCCCCCTTTTTGATGATGACAACCTATATCTTAACTATATCTAAATACATGGAATTTGTATTTGTAAACTATGCATCTTAATGCTCCCCCTATGGATGTGCATAGTTTTTGTTCAATTTTATGCCAAATTCCAAGTTACCCCTTAATTATCTCTCCCCCTTTGACATCCATCAAAAACAAAAATAATTATGACTTTAAGCATAGAATTTGGATGTCTTGTAATGAAGTTGCTCCCCCTAAATTTTGCACTTCATTACACTAATAAAAGATATAACATTTAAGCTCCCCCTATCAATAAGGCTAGATGAAAACTATGAAAATGATTCAAGTTAATTTCATTTAAGTTTCAACTTAGGCCTTATTCTAACATCCATTCAAAATTTGACATTTATAATCAATGGATGTGATATATGATTTGCAATGAATAGGGTATAATGATTTGCAATGAATTAAACATCTAAGGATATTACAATTAAGCATATTAACTAGATTGGAGTTAATTTTTCAGAAAATTCAAAGATAGAAATTTTATACCAAACTTTAATTTGATTAGCTCCAATCTTGACTTGGTGATGCAACCGGATTCGAATTTGACGCTTTGGCTCACCCGGTCACCACCAATCTCCTCCTCAAGCTCCTACAAGTGTAGACTTTGGTACCCATTTTTGCTTGGGTCCATTAAGTTTAGATTTTGGTACCCAAATCCAAGTTGATTTTGGTAGCTCTACACTTAGTTTCTTTTTCATGGCAAATTTATGTTTAACATTAATTTGAATAGGAAAGCTTTTAACATAAAAATTGTTTTTATTGCTATGTGTGAACTTATGCAATTTATTTGACAAATTTTCATTTAAGACATTAAGTTCACTATTTTTAGTTGCTAGAGATTCATTTAAGCAATTTAGATTTTTAATCATAGAATTATGCTTTTCATTCATGTTAAGCATGTGAATCTCTAAATTTGCAACCTTTTCATTCATGCAATTCAAGTCATGTAATAATTGCTTGCTTTCTAAATGAGATTTATCAAGTTTAATAAGCAAGTCATTAGTATCAATTTTTAGCTTATGACTATCAATTGCATGAGATGAGGTAGTTTTATCATTTAAATTTTCTTCCTTCAAGCATGCATTCTCTAAAGTTAGAACTTTAATTTTAACAAGCAAATCAACTTTATCATCTAAGATAGATGCATTTTGACATTTAAAATCATGGATTTGCTCATTTGCTACTTGATTAGTCTTGTGAAGCTCTTTATATTTTTCAAATAATCTTTGAAATGCATTTTGTAGTTCATTAAAATCATGAGCATTATCTTTTGAACTACTACTTGAAGAGAAACTAGAAGATACCTCATCTTCACTTTCTCCGTCAGATGAGCTTGATGATGACGAAGATGTTGAGTTAATCTCCATTTTCTTTGCTTGAGCTACATCCTTCGGATTTGCTTCTCCCTTCTTCCCGGTTGGTGAATCTCCTTCACCATAACTCCTTTCTAATGTTTTCCATATTGAATAAGCATTATCACATGAGCAAACAACATCAAAAAGTTCATCTCCTAATGCACAAAATATGACATTCATAGCCTTAGCATTTAGGGATGCATTTTTCTCATCTTCTAAACTCCATTTACTAAAATCATATCTAGGTGATTCATATGGAGTTTGAATCATAAACCACATGTTAATGTTCATGGATTTAATAAATGACATCATTTTGCTTTTCCATGAAACAAAATTATTTCCATCAAAGTATGGTGGTTTACAAGATTCTAAAGGTGTGGATGCCTTAAGAGCCATGTTAATTTATCGGTTAAGAACAAAATTAACGAACGAGACTCTGATACCAAATGTAGGATCGTGTGGGTTATGGGTCCACTAATCACTTTTACGCTAATCACCTACTTGTTTAAGCAATCAAGATGCGCAGCGGAATTTTAAACAAAACAAGCAAGTAGGGAAGAAATAAGCAAACCACAATCACACGGGGATTTTATAGAGGTTCGGCACCCCACCCGGGTCCTAGTCCTCTCTTGTAAGCTCTGCTCGACTCCGCGAGCTCCGCCTACGTCTTCACTAACCACTCCCCGTTCCGGGCCGGGAGAGAACGCCTTTACACCATAAGCACCGCGAACAACCTCGCTTGCTTGAATTCTTCGTCTCACAATCCAAGAGGGACACTTCGGGCTTTCACCGAAGTCCTTGCTTCCTTCGACAAAACAATTGAGTGGAGCAACACTCTATAATTCTTGAGCACACTTGAGTAGGATTGGAATTATGACTAAAGTGTGGAAGGTTTAAAGCTTTGAGTGTTTGTGATTCTCTCTAATGTATTGGACAAGTTTGTAGTGGAAGAGTTGTGTTAAAATGTGTTTTACAACTCCTTATATAAGCATTAGAGAGAATAGATCCGTTGGGATTGAATGAGTATGAGTTGATGTGTGATTACACAAAACAGAACCTGCAGGACCCAATTCTGGATGAAATCGGTCGACCGAATCGGGATGAACGGTCGACCGTTAGGAAGTTTTGCACTAAATTCGGTCGACCGGTTAAGCAACGGTCGACCGCCCAACGCTACGACTTAGGTACACTAAAGAGATCGGTCGAACACCTAAAGAGAAATGGTCGACCACCCAACGCTACGACTTAGGTACACTAAAGTGATCGGTCGAACACCTAAAGAGAAACGGTCGACCGATTTGTACCAGGCACTTTGGGGTTGACAAACAAATAGATATTCGATCGACCGAAACAGGTCTAGCGGTCGACCGTTTTTGTCCAGGAGATTTGGGTTTGTCAAGAGATGAGAAAACGGTTGACCAATCTTGGTCCTCGGTCGACCGATACATGAAATGTATTTGGGGTATTTTTGGTTTAATACGAATACGACCGTTGGGTATATACGACAAGAATAATGGTCAGAAAATTAAGTTCAAACGGTCGACCGAAAGAGAAGGTGCGGTCGACCGAAACTAGACAGGGAAACACAAAACAGAATACTTGATCATCCGGTCGACCGAACGGCCTGTTGCGGTCGACCGAATGTGGGCAGACAGTTAGGGTTCAGGTTTAGTGTTTTCCGATCTAAGTTTGGGTGATCTATTGAAGTCCAAATTATGTGAAATTTCGTGTGTGACTTCTATGAGGAACCTAGTGTGTGTTTAAGTTGATTTTAGCTCACGTATGCTCAAAATACACAAGTTCCTAAAGACTCAAAGAAATACAAAATACATGTCTTCAAATGAGCTTGATCACATGTCTTGACTTGTTTTCCTTTCTTCCTTGAGTCTTGATCACCTGTAGAGGTTAGCACAAAGCAATATATATGCAATGCAATATGTGTGCTACTCTACATGATCATAATTAAGATTAGGTTAATTAAATCATCAAAACATAGATTAAGGCCAAAAAGCCAACAATCTCCCCCTTTTTGATGATGACAACCTATATCTTAACTATATCTAAATACATGGAATTTGTATTTGTAAACTATGCATCTTAATGCTCCCCCTATGGATGTGCATAGTTTTTGTTCAATTTTATGCCAAATTCCAAGTTACCCCTTAATTATCTCTCCCCCTTTGACATCCATCAAAAACAAAAATAATTATGACTTTAAGCATAGAATTTGGATGTCTTGTAATGAAGTTGCTCCCCCTAAATTTTGCACTTCATTACACTAATAAAAGATATAACATTTAAGCTCCCCCTATCAATAAGGCTAGATGAAAACTATGAAAATGATTCAAGTTAATTTCATTTAAGTTTCAACTTAGGCCTTATTCTAACATCCATTCAAAATTTGACATTTATAATCAATGGATGTGATATATGATTTGCAATGAATAGGGTATAATGATTTGCAATGAATTAAACATCTAAGGATATTACAATTAAGCATATTAACTAGATTGGAGTTAATTTTTCAGAAAATTCAAAGATAGAAATTTTATACCAAACTTTAATTTGATTAGCTCCAATCTTGACTTGGTGATGCAACCGGATTCGAATTTGACGCTTTGGCTCACCCGGTCACCACCAATCTCCTCCTCAAGCTCCTACAAGTGTAGACTTTGGTACCCATTTTTGCTTGGGTCCATTAAGTTTAGATTTTGGTACCCAAATCCAAGTTGATTTTGGTAGCTCTACACTTAGTTTCTTTTTCATGGCAAATTTATGTTTAACATTAATTTGAATAGGAAAGCTTTTAACATAAAAATTGTTTTTATTGCTATGTGTGAACTTATGCAATTTATTTGACAAATTTTCATTTAAGACATTAAGTTCACTATTTTTAGTTGCTAGAGATTCATTTAAGCAATTTAGATTTTTAATCATAGAATTATGCTTTTCATTCATGTTAAGCATGTGAATCTCTAAATTTGCAACCTTTTCATTCATGCAATTCAAGTCATGTAATAATTGCTTGCTTTCTAAATGAGATTTATCAAGTTTAATAAGCAAGTCATTAGTATCAATTTTTAGCTTATGACTATCAATTGCATGAGATGAGGTAGTTTTATCATTTAAATTTTCTTCCTTCAAGCATGCATTCTCTAAAGTTAGAACTTTAATTTTAACAAGCAAATCAACTTTATCATCTAAGATAGATGCATTTTGACATTTAAAATCATGGATTTGCTCATTTGCTACTTGATTAGTCTTGTGAAGCTCTTTATATTTTTCAAATAATCTTTGAAATGCATTTTGTAGTTCATTAAAATCATGAGCATTATCTTTTGAACTACTACTTGAAGAGAAACTAGAAGATACCTCATCTTCACTTTCTCCGTCAGATGAGCTTGATGATGACGAAGATGTTGAGTTAATCTCCATTTTCTTTGCTTGAGCTACATCCTTCGGATTTGCTTCTCCCTTCTTCCCGGTTGGTGAATCTCCTTCACCATAACTCCTTTCTAATGTTTTCCATATTGAATAAGCATTATCACATGAGCAAACAACATCAAAAAGTTCATCTCCTAATGCACAAAATATGACATTCATAGCCTTAGCATTTAGGGATGCATTTTTCTCATCTTCTAAACTCCATTTACTAAAATCATATCTAGGTGATTCATATGGAGTTTGAATCATAAACCACATGTTAATGTTCATGGATTTAATAAATGACATCATTTTGCTTTTCCATGAAACAAAATTATTTCCATCAAAGTATGGTGGTTTATAAGATTCTAAAGGTGTGGATGCCTTAAGAGCCATGTTAATTTATCGGTTAAGAACAAAATTAACGAACGAGACTCTGATACCAAATGTAGGATCGTGTGGGTTATGGGTCCACTAATCACTTTTACGCTAATCACCTACTTGTTTAAGCAATCAAGATGCGCAGCGGAATTTTAAACAAAACAAGCAAGTAGGGAAGAAATAAGCAAACCACAATCACACGGGGATTTTATAGAGGTTCGGCACCCCACCCGGGTCCTAGTCCTCTCTTGTAAGCTCTGCTCGACTCCGCGAGCTCCGCCTACGTCTTCACTAACCACTCCCCGTTCCGGGCCGGGAGAGAACGCCTTTACACCATAAGCACCGCGAACAACCTCGCTTGCTTGAATTCTTCGTCTCACAATCCAAGAGGGACACTTCGGGCTTTCACCGAAGTCCTTGCTTCCTTCGACAAAACAATTGAGTGGAGCAACACTCTATAATTCTTGAGCACACTTGAGTAGGATTGGAATTATGACTAAAGTGTGGAAGGTTTAAAGCTTTGAGTGTTTGTGATTCTCTCTAATGTATTGGACAAGTTTGTAGTGGAAGAGTTGTGTTAAAATGTGTTTTACAACTCCTTATATAAGCATTAGAGAGAATAGATCCGTTGGGATTGAATGAGTATGAGTTGATGTGTGATTACACAAAACAGAACCTGCAGGACCCAATTCTGGATGAAATCGGTCGACCGAATCGGGATGAACGGTCGACCGTTAGGAAGTTTTGCACTAAATTCGGTCGACCGGTTAAGCAACGGTCGACCGCCCAACGCTACGACTTAGGTACACTAAAGAGATCGGTCGAACACCTAAAGAGAAATGGTCGACCACCCAACGCTACGACTTAGGTACACTAAAGTGATCGGTCGAACACCTAAAGAGAAACGGTCGACCGATTTGTACCAGGCACTTTGGGGTTGACAAACAAATAGATATTCGATCGACCGAAACAGGTCTAGCGGTCGACCGTTTTTGTCCAGGAGATTTGGGTTTGTCAAGAGATGAGAAAACGGTTGACCAATCTTGGTCCTCGGTCGACCGATACATGAAATGTATTTGGGGTATTTTTGGTTTAATACGAATACGACCGTTGGGTATATACGACAAGAATAATGGTCAGAAAATTAAGTTCAAACGGTCGACCGAAAGAGAAGGTGCGGTCGACCGAAACTAGACAGGGAAACACAAAACAGAATACTTGATCATCCGGTCGACCGAACGGCCTGTTGCGGTCGACCGAATGTGGGCAGACAGTTAGGGTTCAGGTTTAGTGTTTTCCGATCTAAGTTTGGGTGATCTATTGAAGTCCAAATTATGTGAAATTTCATGTGTGACTTCTATGAGGAACCTAGTGTGTGTTTAAGTTGATTTTAGCTTAAGTATGCTCAAAATACAAAAGTTCCTAAAGACTCAAAGAAATACAAAATACATGTCTTCAAATGAGCTTGATTACATGTCTTGACTTGTTTTCCTTTCTTCCTTGAGTCTTGATCACCTGTAGAGGTTAGCACAAAGCAATATATATGCAATGCAATATGTGTGCTACTCTACATGATCATAATTAAGATTAGGTTAATTAAATCATAAAAACATAGATTAAGGCCAAAAAGCCAACAAGTAGCCTTGTCAGTTAATTGACTTACACTAAGAAAATATGCTTTAAACCATCCACAAGAAGTACATTTTGCATTTGGATATTAGAATCATTACCAATATCACTGATGCCAATAATATGACATTAGCATTGTCCCCAAATTTGACGGTTCCACCCTTCTTTGATTTCAATGTTTTAAACATTGAGTGGTCTCCCGTCATGTGCCTCGAGCACCGGCTATCCATGATTCACTTCCTCTTATTCGTCACTACATCCAAAGAGGGAGAGTACGATTTTGGTACCCATATTTGTTTCGGTCCTGTGGGATTAGCTTTAGGTACCCAAACTTGTTTTGTTCTAGGTACCCAAACATTAGAGGAAAATTTATTTTTCACAAGACCATTTGAGGCATGCACAAAATAACTTTTGAGTTCTTTTTTTCATGCTTGTATCCTAGACCATACTTTTCTAAGGATTGGATTTGACTACCAAGCAACAAGTCTAGCATTTTCTTTCCTTTTGTAAACTTCTCAAGATCAATTCTCAATTGCTTATTGCATTTTCTAAAATCATGTATTTCCTTAGCATGAGATTTATCATTGAGCGCTTTCAAGCTATTATTTTCCAAGACAACTTATAAACTTCATTTGATAATGATTCATAAACATGCAAGATCGTGCTTAGCTTTCCTAGATAATTTACTTTTATGCTATAATAGTTCACATTTTTCAAGTAATTCATCATATAAGTTAGAGTCATGAGTTGAGAATACATCTTTTTCTCCATCTTTGGCGACATGACAAGTGTTGGGTTCATCCTGCTCGCTTGATGAAGATACACTACACAACTCTCCATCAACTTCTTCTTGAGTGTAGAGGCATAGATGAGTTTCTTCATTTTCCGACTCACTTGATGAACTGGATGATGAATCAGATGATCCATCCCAAGTTGCCTTAAGGAACTTTTTCTTTTTGTTATCCCTCTTTTCTCTTCTTTTGAACCTCCTTTTTTCCATTTCTCTTCTCTTCTCTTCTCTTTTTGTCTTGTCTTTCCTTGAATTTGATAAAGGGGCAATCTTTCTTTATATGCCCAACTTTGTCACATTCATAGCAAATGAGACCTTTGGAGCTTTCTCCATCATCCCTCCTCTTTCTTTGGAATTTCTCTTTCAACCAATGCTTCTTGAATATCTTAACCATCATTGCAAGCTCTTCATCACTCTCCTCGTCATTTGACTTTTCGGATTCAAAGTTAGCTTTAAGGGCAATTGTTTTTTTCTTTCTTTTTAGATCTCTCCATCTCTTTTCTCTCCTTCATTTAAATCTCATAATCCATAAGGCTTCCGATGAAGTTCTCCATTGACAAAGTGTTGAGATCTTGAGCCTCCTCAATGACGGTTGTTGTTTTCTCCTAATCGCTTGAGAGAGATCGAAGAATCTTCCGCAATTTGTCACCTTCATTCACCTTTTTACCAAGTTTTTCAAATTGTTAGTAATCTGGGTGAAGCGAGTGTTCATCTCGCTTATACTTTCACTGGGTTGCATAGAAAATAATTCATATTTACGAACAAATATATCAACCCTAGTTTCTTTCATTCTAGATGATCATTAATGATGAGATTCAAGCAATTTTCATATTCCATAAGTGGTATCACATCGGCTAATCCTACCATATTCTTGAGTATTCACTCCACAAACAAATATGTTCATGAGTTTAACATTCATCTCGACATTAACAATTATTTCATCATTTAAAGTTGTTAATTGTTCACTAGTGGGTGGAACATCTTTACTACTAAGAAATATCCACATTTTTTAAGGAATTGATTGGATTTAAATCCTCATTCTATTTTTCCAATGTGCATAATTATGCCCGATAAGCAAAGAGGGTCTAGTAGTAGATAATCATTCTCTAAGTTGATTAATGTTACTCTCTATGGCTAAATGAGTAAACATATGTTTTTATACCAAATGTAAATTAGATCGATCACCAATCTAGAAGGGGTGAATAGATTCTTTGTTAATTTAACTAAATAATGCACAATTAAAATAGAAATGAACAGATTGCAAACCAAAACTTGACTCCGGATATTTTATAGAGGTTCAATCACACCACCGTGATCTCACCATCTCCTCAAGTTTTGATCGCTCATCCGATCTCTACTCGAGAATTCACTAATCTCTTCATTTCGGGTCGAAGATAAACCATTTTTTACAATCAGAGTCTTGCAAACACCCTCGCATTGCTCAAATCTCCTCTCACAACCTGAGAGAGAGCTTCCTCAAAGCTTTACAACGCAATGGAAGGTGATGGTTGTTGTTCAACTCTAACTTGAATGCACTCAAGGATTGGAATTGAACTTGGAGTGAATTTGATTGAAGTTTGGGAGTTGGTGGAGTTTTGAAGACTTGAGGTTTGAGAGCACAAGAGTATGAAAGATTTTTTGCAAGTAAAATTACAAGTTAAGTCATTGAGCTTTGATTACAAGTCTTGAGCATTGATTTTGAAGTTAATTAGTCATTTGGTTTGAGCACCTACAATGTTAGGAATATGCAATATATATGCAATTTGACAATATGATGTGTGTGATGTGTTAATTGGAATTGTGCATAATATTAGTTTGTTGATTACCAAAATTAAGAGTAACGAGGCCAAAATGCCAACAAATTTCTCATAAAATCTTTTGGACGGAAGCAACTAATGTTTTCTTTTGCAAAGCAGAAATGACGGTTGCGGGAAAGTTATAAAAAAATTGTTGAAAAGGGTAGCCACGAATCGATCTTTTTGTTTTTTGTTGTTTTTGAGACAAAATGTGTTTAAGAGATCATGAATCAAGGAAGATTTGCTCGAAGGGTGTGATTATCATCGGAAGAAAATCACCTTCGATAAACTCCGTGGAAAGGAAAACTTGGAAACTAAGACACGTGAAGATATTTTCTTTTGGGAAAACTCAAACCCGTGCATTCGAAAAGGGAGTCGCCACCCGTCTTTTTAAAAAAAATCTCTAGAAAACCACGAAAAACACAAAAAAATAACTGGACAACCACAAAATATCATTTGAAGAAAACAACCCGAGAATAGGGTGGAAGAGTCTAGAGAACTATGTTTATAGTTTTGGTTATGGTAGAAAAATCCACGACCCGGGGAGACCAGTCCCTCTCTCTGGGTTTTGGTTGTTTCAAATAACGCATTAAAATCCGAGTCTGAAAATTTCTATAAAGTCTTTTAAAGAACAAAACAAACCTCGAACACAACTTGATGTAAATGATTCCAAGCGAAAAAAAACAAGAAAATGGCGGAAAAATCCTGATTTTGGCGCCGATTCGACGGAGCCCCTTCACTTGCTGTTTGCTTCCGACGGTAGTTGTGTGACCGGAGTGTTTAGGAGTTGTTTAGAAGTGTATAAATGCTCGGGTGCTTGTTTAGATATGTGATCAGGGTCGCATCTCCTGGTACTCATTTCATTGACTCATTTATGTGTTCTAATCTTTTCAGCAGTTTGATCTCATCGGAGGTTTCTATTTAACTGGGATTCGACCTGGCCTTGGTCTTTCTCACGTGATACTATTGGCTCGTCCCCGGATGTCAGTCTTTGTTATACGCTGAGTTGCCTCTATATTTGGTTCATATGATTTGCACTGAATTGGAGATTATGCACAATGAGTATGGTATATGTTTTTCTGTGAATTGGATAGATGAAATGGATTTGATTGATGATAAGCAATGAATTTGGTAGATAAGATAAAACTCGTTTTCTTTTCATCTGAACAACAATTCGAGTATTGTGGTTAAATTGATCATTGTTATATATACTTGGAAACTGTAGGCGGGGTAATTTTTTGAATTAACATTTTTGTAAGATTAGTTCCTCAAGACCCACAAATCGTTTATTTTAATATTTTATTTGTTGAATATGATTGCTCTATATCAAGGGTGTCTTTGACACGGTGATAAGGTGTAGTTGTGTCCCTAACAAAACACCCTTTGCAAAAAAAACAAATAATGGAATACAAATTGTTAAATTGATTAATGATATGTTTGGATGTTGTTTTCCCACACAAATAAACTCCGACAAGTGGTTCTATTCATCTAAACAACAAATTGAATTTTTGGATTTTCAAAACTCAACGTTTCGTATTTTGCATGCTTTTGTTTCATAAAATTCCACTTGGTAAAGTTCATGAATTATTTTAAGCATTACTTGTTTTAATTTGTTAAATCTCAAATATATAATCACATGTTCGGAGAAACACATTAAATTACTCGTATAGGACATGTGATTTTACGATCTAGTTCCACAAAACCTAACTATTAAGAACCCAAAAGCCAAACTTGTCGGATCCAAATGATCCTTAGGACTCCTTTTAAATTAAGACAGTGATTAAGAACATGATTTATTCAAAGAAGTTGAAGTCCCCATATCATCAAAATATTTCTAATTAACTATTCCTTGAACCATGGTTCCAATCAGATGAGCTAGAAGATAATCTAGAATATATATGTGATGAGAGATAAACCCATGGTGATAGAAATAAACTAAAGATAATGTATAATATACAACAGATAAAGTTTGTGGATCAACTCGAATGAAGAGAAATCCCTGAAAACGACTTAAATGTTAAAACCAAATGGAAGTAAAACTGCTAGGTTGACCATTCATGCACATCAAACTACAAGAAACAACTAAAGCTCGACCATGAGAACATTTCTTAAGATCCAAAATCATTTCTTCACATTGCCAGCATGTGGTTGTAATGTGTCATGATTTGGCCTTTTAATGTGATAGGAAACCTTATCATATATTTTTTCAAGATGAAAAGGAAACAATATGAATACTAAGGATATCCCTATCCAATATCTTCTTTGCTTACCAAACTATCCCATTATGGGTTTTTGGGTTGATGAGCTCTAATCCACATCAAATAAACATGTGGTTGTGAGTGAGAATGAGAGGTGGCAACAACTTGAGAGTAAGGAAAAGTGTTTATTTGACACCTCACTGGTATGTCTGGTCCCCTACCAACGTTCCTGGAATGTCGACAACTAACAAAACATTTAATTGAAATCCATTCATCTGTGAAAAAAGAATATTATCCTCAACAATCTTCTGTGGTTTGGGAAATTCTAAAAAGTGGATTTAAGAATTAAGACCATCCATTTGTTATTTTCTCTTTGTGGTTTTATCAAGGTACATTCCAGCATTCTTGTGTAATGCTATGGATGAAGAAGTATATTACATTTTTGTATAATTGAGTTAGAATAGTAGCGTTGTGTCGAAATAATATTATCTTATAGTTCAAGGTCCTTGTAATTAACTTCATCTGTGAGAATGTGATCCCACAAAAATATGATACTTCATTAATATTTCTTACTTAATCATGCAAACGTTTAAATTAGATTTAGCCATAAAACTTCTTCTATGCGCAATTAACTATGGCTGGTGATTCCATTAGAATTACAAATTATACTTGATCTTCTAATGAAGTTACCACCTATCCCCAATCTAGTGACATAACCCCTCTTACTAACGCAATAATGGAATTTTATAAATGTGCGCCCACCCAAGTATCTAACCCTTTTAAACAAAATGTTTAGTGTAGATAATGGGAGGGAAAGATTACGGAAAAGAAAAACTTTGATTTCTTAAAATTTAGAATTTTTTCTATTCAGAATTCTAAACATGTGATTCAGTAAGAACATTTCTTAAACCATTAGTATTTTATTAATAAAACAAATGTAAACACACATCAACAACAAAATATTCATCCCAATCTAGCAGAATAGGCTAGAAATGAAACTCAATAACAATCAAGACATGTGAATCCTTCCTTCACGTACTTCAATCTAATGTCAAATCTTTCAAAATGTTCCACTCTTTTAAACCACTTTTGACCATCTACTTCCAAGTTAATTTGGTCTGCACTACCTCTTTTGACCCATTCTCCATGACCCACCCAACAAACTATTTTTTACTAGTGCATCCAAACGTCTTTGTTCTATAATGTCCAAACCATCTCATGCGGTATTGTATACGCTTCTCCTTAATTTTCGCTACTCTAACCTTCCCTCAAATGTTCTCATTTAAGTCTCATTTTCCAAGAGTACAGTTGAGTTTTTTACATTAGTTCGCAATCCTTATCGCAATCCTTCTCCTTTATCCTGACTTGGGAGAAACTGTGTAAAACATAAATTATATACGCGGAATGGAATGTTGATGGAGATGGCTCGAATGCAAATATAACAAAATGGGAGTCACAACTAAAAGTGGAGCTTCAACAACGAGTTGTTTCTTGGTAGGGTGGACTGAATATATACAAGGTGAAGATTGTTGGAGTTGTCTTGTATTTGTTTATAATCCGGGGAGGCTTCTTTGATGGTGGCATAGGAGTTAAAAGTGATCGTCTAGGAAGCTTAGACGAGGGTTGAAGACTCAAGAGAGAAGCAAAAGGAAGATCATGTAGCATGATCGAAGATGTAACGCGTAAAAGGAAATACGTACGAGTCGAACACTTTTCAAAAGTGGTCATCTGGGTTTAAGGTCTGGTTTTTAGCGAGAGATCGACTCATTTGGAAAGTCATCGACCGGTTTGGGTTGGTTGCTAGTGTAGTATTTGCTATTTTGGCAAAATCTTGGAGATTTGGTTTTCGATTTCCTGGGATGTGATGTTATTTAAGTGGGTGGTTTTCTTGTGTGTTTGACTCTAAGAATAGGGAGGAATTTCTAGGATATTTTGTGTGCCTTTGGGAGGCTAATGAGGCCATTGTGAGGTGTCAAAAGGAGAGTGCATTGATCGCTACTAGAAAAACATGCTACACTGATAGATTTGTATCGTCGGTGCGGTTTCCATCGGTGTACGTCATTGTACACTGACGACCATCTTGTACCGTTGGTGCCAAAGTACACCGATGGATTGTTCACCCACACCGACGACTATAGTCCGTCGGTTCATATTTTGGTAGTATTCGTCAGATAGCAACTCTACACCGACGGATGTGTACCGTCGGTGTATAGTTTCGATAAAACAATCCATCAGAAAATAAAATTTGTAGTGCAAAAAAAACACCGACAATTAAGTTTCTCTTCACCAACGGATAGATACCGTCAGAGTATATTTCGAAAACTAACCATTAAATAACATTTAACGACACCGACGGACACAACACCTACAACAACAGATGAAACTGTTAGACCAATTAGTTCTACAACACCGAGGATTAACCTTACTACCACTGATGGACAACTATCATCAATGTAGGGTTTTATCAGTAGCCCCACACCGGGTTGTCTTCATTTCTCACGCCACACAAAAAAACCTATCCGACGCCGCCCCGACCTCTCCTCCGCTCTGTCGCCTCGTCGTTGCCACCAGTCACCCTGATCCCATCCTCCTCCTTTGGTAAACTCTTTCCCTGAACTCCTCCGCCCCTGGCCCCCTCACACACCGACCTCCCTGGCCTTTCCAACCCTGACCCCCCCCCCCCCCCCCCCCGACCAGTTCACCCACCCCCTTCACCTTGACCTCCTTCTCGACCTCTTGTTCCCCTCTCGCACCCCAGCTGACCCCCACCCTGACTCGCCCCCTTCCACCCTGACCTCCTCCTCGACCTCCTCTGCCCCCTCACATCCCCTCCTTGGAACCCCACAGACCTCCACCACCATGCCCTCGACCACCACCAGCACACCCAACCTCCACCAACCCCACCAACCTCAACCACCTCCAACCCCACCCACAACCCCCCACAAATATTTTTTAAATTTTTTGTAAGTATGGATTACGTATTTTATATCAATTAAATAGAATTTAATTGTTAATAGCTGAATTAAAGTAGTAATTTTGTATGATAATTAGTTTAAATTTGTGAAATTGTATTATCGAAGTTGTGAAAGTTACATTTTGAATAGTTATTTTGATTAATTAGATCTGTTTTGTGAATTTAGTATAGTTTGTATGAATAATTTGATTTTGTATATTTAGTAACATTTATTAAATTAATTAAGTGAATTAGCCTGAATGTCTTTATTTAAAAACAATTGGATTTGTTGGTGAGTTTGTGTTGTCGGTGACGATGAATGTGAATCGTATTTGTATTTAGGATTGGATTTAGAAATTAGTTTTGGGATTAGATTTAGGATTTAGTTTTAAAAATGTATTTAGGTTTTACTTTTAGGTTTGTAATTTATGATTTGATTTCAGATTGTATTGTATTGTATTGTATTGTATTGTATTGTATTGTATTGTATTGTATTGTATTGTATTGTATTGTCGATATTGGAAATAGCACAGTGGATGTCGATATTGGACCGTGGGTGTCTTTATTGGATTTCAATTGGATTAAGTAGATTGTATGTTAGATTAGATTTTGATATGTTAGTTGAATATGTAAGTTGGATATGCTAGCAATTTAGGATTTTGGGTTTGATTTTGGATTTGTTAGTAATTTAGGATTTGATTTAGGATTTGTTAGTAATTTCAGATTTAGGATTTGATTTAGGATTTTTGATTGGATTTAGTATTACGGATTTAGGATTTAGGATGAATTGTAAGTTTAAAGAATTTAGGATTTTGAAGATTTAGGATTTGATTTCTAATTTAGGATTTAGGATTTATGATTGGATTATATGATTTAAGTTTGATAAATTGACGATAATATTATGATGCTTGTCGTTCAAAAATGGACACCTTTTCTTGTCAATACAGGTCTTCAGAAATTTTTTGATATCGAAAATGTAAGGAAGGTTCTGCAGGAATTTAGTTACATTTTCAATTAAATTTAAACGTGTTTGCGGTTTAGTTATATTGAGTTGGATCTTATATTGATTGTTAGATTGGTTAATTGATTTATTAGTTAGATTGATTTGAATGAGGTGCATGTGTTAATTACATTTAGTTAGATTGACAGGAAAACATGTTGTGATTAACATGTTTTGTTTCAAATGAATAGAATCATGGTGTCAGACAAAAGTTGGATGTATGACAAGAGAATTAGTTTGAGTTTCACAAATAATCTGAAGTCATTCGAAAACATTTCCTTCAGTCCTCACAACCAATATATTCTTGAAGGAAAAATCTAATGCCTATGCAAGAAGTGTTGTAACAACAAGTGGGCGACCAGAGGCGACATCATCGATGATATTGTCCTAAATGACTTTGCTGGTAATTACGAGCATGGCCAACATAGATTGAGTCAGAAGAGGATGACGTTGACGATGACATAGAGGGGATGATACATGATGTGGTCAAAGGTGGTAACATCAGAATTGATTCGCCGAGACCGGGGATTACAAATTACGCTCAGAAGTTTCTTGCATACACAATGGACGGAGATCAACCATTGTATCCCGGGTTCAAACCATAATTGACGAAATTATCATTCCTCAGCAAAGCATTTCCCATGAAGTGCACAAGTAGATGGACGAACACAACAATTAATGAGTGGTTAGCATATCAAGCAGAATTACTTCCAGAGGGAGCTTGTTTCCCGAATGAAACATATGAGACGAAAAAGTTGGTTGCCAACTTGGGGTTTCATTATGAAAATATCCATGTTTGTAAGAATCATTGCACATTATATTGGAAAGAAAATCAGAATGCTGATTCATGTTCTGTGTGTTGGGAATCACATTGGGTAACCGTGAAGGGGGAAGATGAAGTAGAAACTAAAAATTCTAAAGCCCAAAAAAGCAAAAGAATTCCACTGGCACTTGTGTGGTACTTCCCGTTAAAACCAAGACTCCATAGGTTATATCTTGTTGCTGATTTTGGCAAGTAGATGAGATGACTTGCAGAAGAAAGACAAAAAGATGGGAAATTGCGTCATCCAGCTGATTATGAATGTTGGGTTGAGTTAGACAACAAGCATCCCTCTTTCGCATCAAAAATAAGAAATGTGAGGTTAGGTTTGGCATCAAATGAGTTTCAATCATTCAGTCAAACGCAACATAGTATTTGCCCTGTAATGCATGTGCCTTATAAACTCCAGTAATGGATGAACATGAAACACCAGTTTTCCGTGATGTCACTAATCATTCTCGATCATCCTGGCAACAAGCTAGATGTTTGTTTGCAACCACTTATCGAAGAGCTGAAAGAACTTTGGGAAGAGTAATGATTGACGTACACCGACAGGACGTTTCCGTCGATGGAGGTTGCAGATAGTACGCACCGACGGTCTGTATCCGTCGGTGTATATCTCATTCCGTCGGAGTATATATTTGCCGGTGTTATGTACACCGACGGATACATCCGTCGATAATGAACACAGACGGAACATCTGTCGGTGCTTTACCGCCAGTGTTGTCTGAGTCAACGAAACAATGTGAAATTTTTTGACGGAAAATTTCGCGTCAAAACAAACACCGACGACGTCTGTCCGTGGGTACATCCGTCGGAGTTGAGAAACACCGACTGTGAAATATCTGTAGGTATAACCCAGTACTGTAGTAGTGGATGTGTGCCCTGTGTGGGATCTACCTGTTGGGTTACACGTCCTTCATTACGTGGTATGCTGAAGCAATTAAGGAGAGGGAGGCTAGGGTTTATGACGTGGGGTTTGAGGGGGGAGAGAGAGAAATAGTTTTATGTGTGAGAGAGAGTTATGCAGGATGACAGTATGTTTCCCCAATGTAAATTTCTTTTGTGTCAATAAAATGGTAGATGGTGTGTCCAACTGTCGTTTTTCCCCTAAGGTTGAGAGGGTTTCCACGTTATATCATTGTATTTGTACCAATGAAATACGTAGGTGGTGTATGTTTTCAGGAATCCATCTCAATGATCGAAATCATTGTTTATCTGAAGCAGATCATACCGTGGTCTCTCTTCTTGTATTTTTACCACTCTCGTGGGGCCAAATTCCCAACAAATGTAAACATGCATTAGCTCCAAAAATAAAAAAGTGACGTAATGATTAGTTTTTTTAATAGCTATTAGGAATTGACATGCGATCATTAGTTAATATTTCAAAAGGCAATCGGCTAAACTGTTCCATCACAATGTCATTCATAAAAACAAAATATAAAAAAAGTTAGCAGAAACATGTGGATAAACCAAAGGAATAGGACCACATTGTTATGGAGCTATTATGAGGGCACCAGTAAAAGGAATAACACTGTAGGCTAGCCAGTAGCCATTGATGTGAGGCTTGTTTCTCAAAATTGTTTCAAAACACCAAACAGATGTCGGTGCCAGAAACAATAAGTCAGGAGCCAATTCCCTTCCACATACAAAAATGTGGCCGGTTCTATCCAAGTTTGCGTGTCCTATTGTACTCTTATCCTAACCAAAAAACAGTTCCACCATAATATGTGTTTATATATTCAATTAGTGGCTTTTAACCCTTTTAGATTTTAGTCATGCATTTTTAAACATCTACGCCAGAATCCCTGCGACCACCCATGCAATTGAAGATAGAAGTAAAAAATAATTTGTAATAGAAAATGCTAAAAATACTTTGCTTAAGTGCATAAATTTCAATACTACTACTACTACTACTACTACTACTAATAATAATAATAATAATAAGATTTTAGTTAATCTATTGTGGAATTTACAAATAGCGGAGATAAAAACCCTGCATGAACTTCATTGAAAAGGTATTCACCAGATACCACCTACTAATTGCTTGGCACTGAAAAGGTCATGGATATAACAAATTTAGCATATCCTTTTAACTCGAAGCAATAAGGGCAGAATATTGGAGATAAGAGAATCCAAACAAATAATCCTCTTGCACCAAAAATGGCCAATCAACATCGACACATGTTTTGAAATTTAGGGCATCAGAAAGAAAAGGGACATTGAAAGACCACAACAAATGCAACATTCATAACCTATTGATCCTTATTTGATTCACCTTATCTAGTTTTTCTTTCAGTATGTGGTCAAAATGTCATGTGACCTATTACCAGCATGTTGCTATCTGCTTGACGTTTGGTACACTAATTCTAGCTAAATTGACAAATTATCAGAACAAGTTGCTGGATATACCTTGAAGTGTCCAAGTTGCACCTTCTGTAGATGGATAAGGAATAACGCCCTGTCTGAATTCTTAATCCACATCATTAGTATTATCTTCACCAATTTTAGCCTGACCTCATTTCAAATCCATGATATAAAATAGTTGGTAGTTGGTACTCTGGGCACAAAGTTTTTTGAATATAATAATGGAAGGAGAGATTAGTGGTCTTGGCCATCCCATTTATTATAGCAAAAGGTGGTTATCTGGTTCAGAAGCAACTGAAGCAAAATTAATTTTTTTATCAGAGTTGGCACCTTCATTAAGAGTTACAAAATAATCCTTCAATTGGCAATAAAAAGGCAGAAAAAGGAAGGTGGTTAAAAGAGAAAATTACCATTTACATCAAAAGGAATTTGTTACAAATACCCCATTCTCCCTGTGGACTCCTATGCAGTTACTAGTTTACTAGATTGATTATAAGTTGCTTAAATAAGAAATTAAGTTACCCTTTTACTGGAACATGTTCAGATGGTTCATCTGCCCAAGATTTTCTCACTTGAATACTACAACTACAACTACAACTGTAGATTTCTCATTTTGCTATAAAAAAAACATTTCAAATTACATTGTTTATTAAAAACCTTCAGACAATCTCTCCTTTGACAATTGTCACGTACAACTCCTAAGACTGCAATGTTTCATTGGTTTCCTCCTGGTATGCAAATAAAAATGCTGATATATATAAAATACAAATAATGTCAATAGCATTTGGGAATAAGCTTACATTGTCATACCCATACTGAAAGCAACAACATGAACTACCAATAAGAAAAACTAACAACACGAACAAATAAAAGGGCCGCATTCCCATCTTAGTTAATATGCCTATCGCAAAAGTTCCCTTGACCTTTCCATGTTTGACATGATTAATTACAAAGCCAACATACATCCTCCTTACTACAAAGTTTAGCACACAGTGATCAAACTCTCAATGCTGATTCTAGACCCACATCATGATTATTGAATATCCTCAACTCACTTAGTCTTCCTCATGAAGAAATCTTGAGCTCCAAATCAGGTAGTTGATGGTTAGTAACATGAGGTTCTTCTAACCCAGAAGACAGTTTTGATGGAAGACCAGAGCTCATGATGCTTGGACAGACAGACATCAGATTGAGACATGAATGTTGTTGGTCTGCCCCTTGCCCATTTATGTTCAGATCAATCATGACCTTTTCGTTGACTCCCTGAGGTCTAGAATTGAGAGGGAATGAAGTAACATGCATATCGGATGAAAATGGCAGCTCAGTTGCATAACATCCTTTACCAAATCCTTCAATCTGTAAGGGAAAAAAAGAAAAAGAATTATAACTTTGATTGGGGTCATCTTTAGTGTAGTTTTTTCATTAATAGGGAGGAATTTAGCCCAAGGATAAGAGGGTGAAAGAGAATTTACAGCATCGAAAAGACTCGAACGACGTTTCTTCTTGCCGAGGCTGTTCTGCCTCAGGAAGTACTTCTGAGCATGGCTTGCAACTTGAGTTGGAGTTCTTGTGGTGACAAAGCTTCGGGAGATTCCCCTCCAATCACCCTTCCCAAGCTTCTCAAGCCCAACAAGAAACACTCTGTGCTCTTCCTCTGACCATGGAACTCCTGAACATTCAAACACAATATTTTCTTCCCATATGACATCCATAAGATGTACAAAGAAATACAACAAGAAGCTGGAGCGTATATGTTCTTGAAGCTATTTGAAAGAAGAAAAAAAACATGATAAATTCAGTTTACAAGTATGAAAACATCAATTGCAAGTTTAAAATTACATCTACATTGTACAAATATTGAGATGATTAACAAGGGAAAACCCCACTAAATTACCAAAAAAATGTAGTAATTTAGGAGTCTCGTGGATATATTCCAATTATTAATATAATTACAAAGGAAGAAAGCCACCACTAAGGGGTAGATTCTTTGTTTAGAAAATAAAGATCTGAACTGCCAAAAACTATAGACAACCAATTGCCTCCAAACACTTAGAAAAAATCATTTCAGTAAATTATAAAACTACCTCTCTACTTCACCAAAAATAGGATTAAAGTTAAAAATACTACTTACCTTTCCTCCTATCAGCTTGTCTCCCCACGAGGCCATCAGAGAGATACCCATTGCACAACTTCCCATTATTTTCACTAATAGAAACAAGAGAAGAAGTGGAAGAAGAAGGGGAAGAGGAAGAACAAGATGGAGGAATTGAAGGAGGGGACAAGCAATCCATGCTAAGGCATTTCTTCATGGAGGAAGAGGTTACTTGGAGTTGCACACCAAACAACTTTACTCCACAATCACTTCTAGAGTTGTTGCAGGTTCTTGAGTTGTGCCCATTGTGCCCACAGTGAGAACACTTCCTGCCCATGCTCTTAACCAAACTTCACAGATGAAGAGCAAACACACCAATTTATAGTGAATTGGGCAAAGGACTGGTGGGTTTTAATAAGGCCAGCAATGAAAGTAGAGAACATTTGTTGGGAGTTGTTTATCTTTTCTTGTGGTTGCACTGGAACAAATATCTAGATGTGCAAAGTATGTATATTACATCTTTGTTGAACATAAATAATTTCTTTATGGGGGTGCAGATTAAAAAGTGTCCAATTTTTTAAGCTTAATCCTTAAGTTAGACCAAGTTGTAATGTACACATAATGCACTACAATATGTACTAGTATGACATCAGTGCAACACACATACCCTGTTATAGTGTTATGTATACATGTTAGTGTGGTCGTCAGATTTAAATGAGGTCACATGTAAGTGACATCATTTAACAAGAGGATTCGAGTATTATTTTTGTATCCATTTAAAAAATGATACTAAACATCCATACTCGTTTTACCCGTTTAATAAATGGGCCGGATACGGGTATACCTCTATGTACCACACATGTTTACCTATTTATCCTTTTAATTATTTAATTAATATATAATATATAGTTAAAATAATAAAAAGTGAGCTTTTTGTTGGCAAAAATGATTGTTTCGATGCTTGTTTGTGAGAAAATTGGTAAATTCTCATCATTTTGACTTAATTCTTAATCTCTAAAATCGTAAGTTTAGCATCGTTTTGGTTTAAATCATCCACATTCAATGATTAGGTTGTTCCAAGTTGAGTTTTGTTAGAAAAAATACACATTTTGTTAACAAAAATTATACCCGCAATACGTGTTATACCCGCCTCATACCCGTTTATTAAACGGGTATGAGATATGTACGGGTACAACAATATTTAAACGAGTATATACCCGTACTCGTTTAGTTAGGCGGATATGGGTACGGGTATGACCATACATGTCCCATACCCGACCCGTTTACACCCTTAACTGAAAATGTTAGAACCTTAACCCTTGGTTTAGGGTTAATTTGGATTAGAAGATGGGTTAGCATGGGGAAGTGTGGGTGCATTGGGAAGAGTTGGGGGCGTGCACTGTGGATGAGGGGGAGAGGTGATGGGTCGGATGGGTAGGGCACTGTGGAGCCGAGTTTGGTTTATAACCCAAGGTTTCTTCCTTTTCCTCTCCATTCCAACACTCATTCCTCCCTTCTTCTTTCTTGTTCGGGTGTTCCAGAGGACGAGGAGGCTCCGGCGTGAGGAGGTCATCGCGAGGAGGAAGTCGCGCGTGCGGAGGTGACGGAGGCGTGAGCGTTGCTCCGGCATTTCGTCTTCTTGGTGGAAGGTATGCCGTCTCATTAGTGTGGTTTGCTTGCTCCCCCAAGTATGGAGGAGGTGTTGGTCGACCGGGGAGGGGTCAGAGACCTCTCCGGCGGCGCATTTCTTCGTAAAACCTTGGCTGGCGCGAGGTTGAAGACGACCAACGGTCGACCGGTCCCTTCGGGCGGTCGACCGAATGTAGTGTTTTACCCGACTTTAACCTTCACCGGTCGAACGATGCCTTGTGGCGGTCGACCGGTAGTGCGTATTTGCTGGTGAGCTGGGACTTTCTGTCTGTTTTCGGTCGACCGGTGCCTTTGGGTCGGTCGACCGGAACTTAAGTGTACCGATTTTTATGCATGCTTGTTCGACCGTAGTATGTTTGCGTTCGACCGATTATATGACATAGAATACTAGGTTGACCCTGTCTGTTTTCGGTCGACCGAGACCCCTGAGTCGGTTGACCGATAGATTTGAATTTATGTTGACCAGACTTCGGATTTTGACCTCGTTCGGTCGACCGGTTTTAGACCCTTGTTCGATCGTTAGAGATTGTGTTTTGAGCGCAGCGGTAGACCGTGTTAGGCGTACAGTCGACCAATTCATTTCTGGAACCGGTCGACCGAATCACCTCTTTCGGTCGACCGTTTGGGCCCAGGACAGAATTTCTGGATCCCTTTTTGAATGTCAACTTCGTCCACGGAAACCCGTGTCCTCGCCTTGTGCGTGAGCTGAGAGGTGACGGTAGGCGCGTTCCGCGTGCCTGCCCAGGGACTGCCGTTGGGAAGAGTGTGGGTGTTCGGGACGCGTCACCTCCATGTATGGAGCGTGACTAATGTGTTGGATGGATTGGACTTATTTTAGTATAGCAGGCCTGAGGGATCGCGGATCCCAATGTTTGATGTTTGTGCGGGCACGCAACTGGCGTTGGGTGAGGTGACTACCGGCCTTCGGGCTACGGAGGTCGCTGACCTGCTTTTATAGCGGCGCGGTTGGTGTTTGCGGCTCGTGGAGCCTGATGACCTGGCAGACTTCGGTCTGGACCCGTCCGATGCTGTGTCGGACGTTGTGATGGACCACCGATGTTGTGCCGGTGATGCCGCCGAGGTTGTGCCGGCGATGATGATTGTTGGGCCGAGGCTGTTCCGGCTATGTTGATTCCTCGATTGGGCACCTATCGAGATGATGTTGTTATACCTTCCAGGAGACGGCCCCGTTGGTCCCCATGGCTCCAACGACAGATATTTGCAGATCTGTATTCTATCGGCCCGCAGGCGTGACAGAGGCTCCCTACCGAACCCTTGAGTAGCGTAGCCGCGTGTGGGGGGTGCGATGTCGCGTGCTGTAAGACTGCATGTGCCTGCAGTAGGTCTCCTCGGGAGACTCGATGTTGACTGTCGGACTGATGTCCTGTTTTACCCTTCGGGGGAACTGTTTTCCTTGCTGTTGATGCCATGACATGCTACTAGTATGATAGGTTCATTTGTGTAATGCATGCATATAGGTGAGTTGGCATACGGGGTTTCCTTCTGGAAACTCAGGCATCGATGTTATATATTTTTCAGGACCGCAGTAGGTCCAGTTGGGTGGTGATCGGCGGGCACGTGCATTTTTGAGTTGGATCCTCTTCTCGGACCGCTGAGGTCGGCATGATTACGTTTTATCTTCTTTTGTCGTTTTGTTGTAATCATGTATCATTTTGACAAACTCTGATGTAATTTTGGTGCACCGCTATTTGTTTTATGAGAAGTAACAATCCCGTCTTTGATTATTGAGTTCCTTTGTCTGGATTATAAATTTTTAATTTTCCGCTATTTTGGGATGTTACAATTTGGTATCAGAGTGGTCGATTCCTATGCGGTTCCCAATGAAATCACCCTTGTAGTAATAGGACTCATGCATTTTATATTTTTGGCTACTCGAGGCATTGTCAGAGTGTAGGCGGTTCACAGAGGGTTCAGAGGGAGAAGTGATTGCTGGGTTTCGGGTGGAGCCGCAGACTGTCTCACGGGTGGTTCAGGCTCAGCAGGGGGATGAGGAGTTAGCTGGTCTGCTACAGTTAGCTTCCAGAGATGGATCAGACTTCAGTATAGGGGTTGATGGTGGTTTGAGGTTCAGGAGTCGGATCTGGGTGCCGAAGTTCGATGGGCTGAGAGATGACATCATGGAGGAGGCACACAGTGCGAGATACACCATTCACCCGGGGAGCACGAAGATGTATAAGGACCTGCAGCGGAACTTCTGGTGGAAGGGCATGAAAAGGGACATCGCAGAGTTTGTGGAGCGGTGCTTGGTCTGTCAGCAGGTGAAGATTGAGCATCAGAGGCCAGCAGGACCGATGCAGTGTATTGAGCTTCCTGAGTGGAAGTGGGAGCACGTGACGATGGATTTCGTCACAGGATTGCCGAAGACGAGGAGATTCCACGACGCGATTTGGGTGATTGTCGATCGACTGACCAAGTCGGCACATTTCTTAGCGATCAGGACCACGTTGCCTCTGGAGGGTCTAGCTAAGTTGTACGTGGAGGAGATAGTCAGGTTCCATGGAGTACAAGTGAGCATCATCTCCGATCGAGACCCTCGATTCACTTCCAGATTTTGGGGGAGTCTGCAGCAGGCTTTGGGGACGCGTCTGAGATTCAGTACAGCGTTTCATCCGCAGACAGATGGTCAGTCAGAGAGGACGATTCAGACCTTGGAGGATATGCTGAGAGCTTGCACACTGGATTGGGCAGGGCACTGGGATGAGCACCTGCCGCTGATAGAGTTCGCCTACAACAACAGCTACCACTCGAGTATTGGGATGACATCGTACGAGGCGTTGTACGGGAGGCCTTGCAGATCACCGGTATGCTTGAGTGATGTGGGCGAGAGGCAGTTAGTGGGGCCAGAGATTGTGCAGATGTATGCAGAGAAGGTGGATGTGATCAGGAGGAGACTGACCACAGCACAAAGCAGGCAGAAGAGTTATGCAGATCGACGCAGACGAGTGCTAAGTTTCGAGGTGGGCGACCATGTGTTTCTGAAGATCTCCCCTGCCCGAGGAATGATGAGGTTTGGGAAGAAGGGGAAGCTCAGTCCGAGATATGTTGGGCCGTTTGAGATCCTCGACCGAGTTACAGAGGTTGCCTACCGGATTGCATTGTCGTCGCAGTTTTCGGGTCTTCACAACGTCTTCCATGTTTCGATGTTGAGGAAGTACGTTGCAGATCCAGCTCACGTTATCGAGATAGCAGTGCCAGAGATTCAGCAGGACTTGTCGCTCGAGGAGAGGCCGGTCGAGATTGTTGATCGCATGGATCATCAGCTTAGGAGGAGGACCATTCCGATGGTGAAGGTCAGGTGGCAGCATCACAGTGAGCGAGAGGCCACATGGGAGATCGAGGAGGAAGTCAGAAGGCAGTATCCAGAGCTTTTCGGTGAGTAGTTTGCCTTGATTTCGGGATGAAATCCTTTTAAGTTGGGTGGATTGTTAGAACCCTAACCCTTGGTTTAGGGTTAATTTGGATTAGAAGATGGGTTAACATGGGGAAGTGTGGGTGCATTGGGAAGAGTTGGGGGTGTGCACTGTGGATGAGGGGGAGAGGTGATGGGTCGGATGGGTAGGGCACTGTGGAGCCGAGTTTGGTTTATAACCCAACGTTTCTTCCCTTCTTCCTTTTCCCCTCCATTCCAACACTCATTCCTCCCTTCTTCTTTCTTGTTCGGGTGTTCCGGAGGACGCGGAGGCTCCGGCGTGAGGAGGTCATCGCGAGGAGGAGGTCGCGCGTGCGGAGGTGACGGAGGCGCGAGCGTTGCTCCGGCATTTCGTCATCTTGGTGGAAGGTATGCCGTCTCATTAGTGTGGTTTTCTTGCTCCCCCAAGTGTGGGGGAGGTGTTGGTCGGCCGGGGAGGGGTCGGAGACCTCACCGGCGGCCCGTTTTTTCATAAAACCTCGGCTGGCGCGAGGTTGAAGACGACCAACGGTCAACCGGTCCCTTCGGGCGGTCGACCGAATGTAGTGTTTTACCCGACTTTAACCACCACCGGTCGAACGATGCCTTGTGGCGGTCGACCGGTAGTGCGTATTTGCTGGTGAGCTGGGACTTTCTGTCTGTTTTCGGTCGACCGGTGCCTTTGGGTCGGTCGACCGGAACTTAAGTGTACCGATTTTTATGCATGCTTGTTCGACCGTAGTATGTTTGCGTTCGACGGATTATATGACGTAGAATACTAGGTTGACCCTGTCTGTTTTTGGTCGACCGAGACCCCTGAGTCGGTCGACCGATAGATTTGAATTTATGTTGACCAGACTCTGGATTTTGACCTCGTTCGGTCGACCGGTTTTAGACCCTTGTTCGACTGTTAGAGATTGTGTTTTGAGCGCAGCGGTAGACCGTGTTAGGCGTACGGTCGACCAATTCCTTTCTGTAACCGGTCGACCGAATCACCTCTTTCGGTCGACCGTTTGGGACCAGGACAGAATTTCTGGATCCCTTTTTGAAGGCCAACTTCGTCCACAGAAACCCGTGTCCTCGCCTTGTGCGTGAGCCGAGAGGTGACGGTAGGCGCGTTCCGCGTGCCTGCCCAGGGACCGCTGTTGGGAAGAGTGTGGGTGTTCGGGACGCGTCACCTCCATGTATGGAGCGTGACTAATGTGTTGGATGGATTGGACTTATTGTAGTATAGCAGGCCTGAGGGATCGCGGATCCCAATGTTTGATGTTTGTGCGGGCACGCAACTGGCGTTAGGTGAGGTGACTACCGGCCTTCGGGTTACGGAGGTCGCTGACCTGCTTTTATAGCGGCGCGGTTGGTGTTTGCGGCTCGTGGAGCCTGATGACCTGGCAGACTTCGGTCTGGACCCGTCCGATGCTGTGCCGGACGTTGTGATGGACCACCGATGTTGTGCCGGTGATGCCGCCGAGGTTGTGCCGGCGATGATGATTGTTGGGTCGAGGCTGTTCCGGCTATGTTGATTCCTCGATTGGGCACCTATCGAGATGATGTTGTTATACCTTCCAGGAGACGGCCCCGTTGGTCCCCGTGGCTCCAACGACAGATATTTGCAGATCTGTATTCTATCGGCCCGCAGGCGTGACAGAGGCTCCCTACCGAACCCTTGAGTAGCGTAGCCGCGTGTGGGGGGTGCGATGTCGCGTGTTGTAAGACTGCATGTGCCTGCAGTAGGTCTCCTCGGGAGACTCGATGTTGACTGTCAGACTGATGTCCTATTTTACCCTTCGGGGGAACTGTTTTCATTGCTGTTGATGTCATGACATGCTACTAGTATGATAGGTTCATTTGTGTAATGCATGCATATAGGTGAGTTGACATACAGGGTTTCCTTCTGGAAACTCAGGCATCGATGTTATATATTTTTCAGGACCGCAGTAGGTCCAGTTGGGTGGTGATCGGCGGACACGCGCATTTTGGAGTTGGATCCTCTTCTCGGACCGCTGAGGTCGGCATGATTACGTTTTATCTTCTTTTGTCGTTTTGTTGTAATCATGTATTATTTTGACAAACTCTGATGTAATTTTGGTGCACCGCTATTTGTTTTATGAGAAGTAACAGTACCGTCTTTGATTATTGAGTTCCTTTGTCTGGATTATAAATTTTTAATTTTCCGCTGTTTCGGGATGTTACAGAAAATACCTATGAGAATCCACTCACATTTTTAGGGATACAAATAATGCATGTATAGACAGGTATCCACTAACGAGGTACAGTAAACACAGTGTGCTATGTTTCCTCTCGTAGTTTGAAATCAGATCTATGGGATGATGGTTTGGAATTCAGTAAGTTTAGAATAATGTTTTGAATGTAGAGTATTGGAAATATATTCATTAAGTTTGTGTTTCATTGTCTCATTTAAAACACGGAATTTGACATGAAATTGGAATTTAAAAGTGTATAATTTGCAAATATCATGTTTAGTTGACAATGTATTGAACTTCGCAAAATCTCACGTGGTATTTCCAACTTCCAACCCTATAAAAACTTTATCAAAATGAAATTCCCTACTGAGAGACGAAATTTCAAAATTCCAAATGTCTTGTTTAAATTTTGGTCGACTTGGTTATTCAAATTGATATAAAATGCTGGTGTTATGTTTCAAATATGATCTTATGCACAGTGATGTATATTTTTATGGTTTACAATTTCAAATTCGAAAGTCAATAGAATATCATAGATTTTTAGTTGATATTTTAAAATAACAATGTAAGATAACATGTTTATCCAAACATAGTAAATGCAAATCACGTCATTTATAAATTCTGAATTTGTAAATGCAGTCAATTGGATGTTTCAAATATTCTATCCGAACGCAACCTAAAACAAAATTATGGCTTGTTAATTTTCATGTAAACGATGTACATTAGAGCAATTGCAAATTCTTTAGTAAAGAAGGTGACAATGAAGTCTAGACCAGATCTGGTGATGATTGGACCTCAGATGAGCGGTTTTCCAGTCAGATCGAGATGAAGAAGAGGTATCAGGGTTACAGTTTGCAGGGTATGAGTATGGGCTGTCATCGCACTGGTCTAATATGCACCTACAAACGAATTTTGCTTTGTGTCCAGTAGTTTGGAACATAGACTAGCAAAGTGTTTGGTTGAGAGGCTTTTGTAGAAGATATCAGTTACTTGATCAAAGACAACGATGAACTTGAGTTGTTATTGCTTTCCTGCAAGATGTCCATAAACAAAGTGGTAGTCGATCTCAATAAGCTAAGAGTGATGCTAAGTTCTTCAAGAATGATAGTTTCACAAGTAGCATTGACTAGACCTTTGTGTTTAAATTCAGGGCTAGTTGGTTAATAATTCCTAACTTCTTGGAGCTCCATGAAAGATGAAGACATAGGTGGATTTTTAATTACTATAAGTAATTAGTAGCATATATTCATTAAATTTAAGTTATAATCACTTAGTCTCTTCTATATTACTTCTACTTCTGTTTCTTTATTGTTACTTGATCTCCAATCCTTTTTCCGTATAAATACAAAGAGGCTCTTACCTCATTGACATGAATGAGAAAACTTTGATATCTCTTATGTGTGTGAATCTCTACTCTAACATGTACCGAGGCTATTGCAACAACAACCACGGAGTCATGGTTCCAATCCTTCAATCGACCACAAGTCCAGTGTAAGGTATGCACCAAGATGGGTCACAATGCACTTCTGTGCTACCGTAGGTTTGATCAAGCAATTCAGAATGGTCGTATTTGAAGACATGTAATTTTACTTTATTTTGAGTCTTAGGAACTTGTATAAACTTGAGCATACAAGACTTAAAACTCACTCACATACACACTAGGTTCATTGTAGAAATCACACAAAAAATCACATCAATTTGACTTCAATAGATCACCCAAACCTTAACCGAAAAATCACCTAAACTACAACCCCGATTTCCTGTGCCAATCGGTCGATCGAACCAGTTCTCTGTTCGACCGATTATAACAGATTCTCTAAGTGTATTTTCCTTGTTTAACCGGTCGAACTTGTTTACCTTGTTTAACTTGTCGTATTATACAACAGTCGTATTCGTATAAATCTACTCAACCCCAAAATAATATTGGCCACCGGTCGAACGTTGGACTTAGAATGGTCGACCGGATGAAGACTTTTCCAGTTCTCAAAACTTCATGGTTTCGGTCAATACACCTCTCGTTCGACTGATTGAGTTTTACCCAAGCCAAAACCCCTAGATCGATCGACCGAACCTTGACCTGGTTTGATTGATGACTTAAGTCATAGCCTTATTGGTTCGACCGAAGATTAAACTTGTTCGAACGTTTCCTTACTATCAAGGACACGGTCGACCGAGTACCCCGATTCGGTCGAACGTTCGGGGACAAAATTGCAGATCTTCATTTCTGTTTTGTTTATCTTATACACAAATCAATCAATTCATCCCCAACAACTATAAAACTTTAGGAGCTTTTAAATGGATGTATCCAAACCTTATTTACACAATTCCTACACTCCAAGTCTAAAACTTTCACACATTTGATCAATTCCATATTATACTCAAAGTGTGCTAAAGTTAGAGAGTGCTTGATCCACTAAAGTTTTTGTCAAAAGAAGTAGAGGTTTTGGTGAAAGCCCGAAACATCCATCTTGGATTGTGAGAGGAAGAAACTAAGTTCGCAAGATTGTTCGCGGAGCTTGCTTTGTAAATGCGTTCTCTCCCGGCCCAAAACAGGGAGTGAATAGTGAAGTCGTGAGCGGATCTCGTGGAACTTGCAAGAAAGTAAGTAGGGGGGAGACCGAACCTCTATAAAACCCCTAGTGTCCTTGTGGTTTGCATTGTTTCTTCTTTACTTGTTTTTTGTTGTTTTAGTTTCCGCTGCGTATATTGCTTAATCTAGTAGAGAATTAACTAAGTGATTAGATTAATTAGGGGTCATCAATCCTTAAGTTTGTTGTGATCATCAGGAGGTTGGCATCGACTTAGTGAAACCTTAAGTCTTGTTGTTAAATCCACAATGGTTCGAGTTATATTAACCCTTGCTCTATCTAAAACTGGCATATTTGTCAGTTAGATGTAAACAATGTTTTTTTGCATGACACACTTCAGGAGAGCTTATAGGTCTCAACCATAGGGGTTTGTAGATCCAACATTTCCTCATCACTTCTGCAAGCTTAAGAAAGCTCTTTATGGGCTAAGACAATCATGCAGGACTTGCTTCAAACAACACTCTGATCGACTAATTCGTTTTAGTTTTTCTTACCCTAAGTCTGACTCTTGTTTATTCATTTTCTCCACAGGACATGATCTCATTCTTCTTCGGGTCTATGCGGATGCCATATTAATCACCGATAGCTCTCCTAACTTGGTCCAAGTAGTGATCTTAATTTTGCCTTTCGTTAAACGATTGAGGATCACTTCACTATTTTCTTGGTATTGAAGCTTGTTACACTCGTACATACTTATTTCTTTTACAAAAGAAATATATTGACATACTAAAATGGACAAAGTAAAACCTATATCTGTAACATCCCGAAACAGTGGAAATTTAAAAATTACCATCAAGACAACAGACATCAATAATCAAAGACGGGACTGTTAATTCTCATAAAATATATAAGCGGTGCACCAAATTACATCAGAGTTTGTCAAAAGATACATGATTACATCAGATAAAACAAAGGAGATACAAGTAATCATGTCGACCTCAGTGGTCTGAACGAGAGGATCTGATCCCAAAATGTGCGCGCCCGTTGATAACCACCCAACTGGACCTACTGCGGTTCTGAAATAAAACATGCAACAACAATGCCTGAGTTTCCATAAGGAAACCCCGTATGCCAAGCTCACCTATATGCATGCAGTAGTACAAATGAACCTATCATACTAGTAGCATGTCATGTCATCAACAACAAGGAGAACAGTTCCCCCGAAGGGTAACACAGGACATCAGTCCGACAATCATCATCGGTTCTCCCAAGGAGACCTACCGTAGGCACATACGTTATAACAGAACATGACGTGACACTCCCCACACGCGGCTACACTAATCATGGGGTTCGGCAAAGAGCATCCGCCAAGTCCGTGCCATAAGAAATAGATATGTAACTTTGTGGTCGAAACCACACCAACGGAGCCGTCGCTCGGTCAGTCCATCAATCATCATCTCAGTAGGTGCCCATCTGAGGAACATAGCCGGAACAACATCGACCCATCAATCATCATCGCCGGAACAGCATCGGCAGCATCACCGGCACAGTATCAATGATCCAATCAATACGTCCGACACAACATTGGACGGGTCCAGACCAAAGTCTGCCAGGTCATCAGGCTCCACGAGCCGCAAACACCAACCGCGCCGCTATAAAAGCAGGGCAGCGACCTCCGTAGCCATCCAGGCTGGTAGTCACCTCACCCAACGACAGTTGCGTGCTCGCACAATCATCATGCATTAGGATCCGCGATATCTCAGGCCTGCTATTCTACAATGAGTCCAATCAATACGTCACATCAAGTCACGATCCATACATTGAGGTGACACGTCCTGAACACCCACACTATTCCACACGCCTACCGTCACCTCCCGGCTCACGCACAGGGTGAGGACACGGGTTTCTGTGGACAGAGTTGGCATCCTAAAATGACCGAGAATTCACTTTTGTGCACAAACGATCGACCGAAAGAGGCAACTCGGTCGTCCGCTTCCTCAAGGGAATAGGTCGACCGAAAGTCTGTAACGGTCGAACTCTCTGCGCAAAACCTAAGTCCCAATAGTCGAACAAAGATCTAAAACCGGTCGACCGATACGAGGTCAAAATCCGAAGTCTGGTCAACATCAATCAAATACTACCGGTCGACCGACTCAGGGGTCTCAGTCGACCAAAAACTAGCAGGGTATCCTAGCAGTTCTAAGTTATAAACGGTCGAACGCATATAAACAATCGGTCGAACTATCATGCATCTCTATTCAGTACACTTAAGTTCTGGTCGAACGAACCCAAGGAACCGGTCGACCGAAACACGACAGACAATCCCGATCCACCAGCACAATGCACTACCGGTCGACCGCCACGAGGCATCGTTGAACCGGTGAAGGTTAAAGTCGGGCAAAATACACTACAACGGTCGACCGCTCGAAGGAATCCGGTCGACCGTTGGTCGTCCGCAACCTTGCGTCAGCCCAGGATTTACGCCGTTCTCGTCGCCGGAGAGATCGCCGACCTCCCCCAACCGACCAACACAACCCTCACACGAGGGTGAACAACAAAATCACACTAAGAAGCCGGCATACCTTTCGAACGTGACGAAAATGCCAGAGCCTCGCTCGCGCAACGTCGCCTCCGGTGATCCTCCTCGCACGATCGCCTCCGCACGCCTCACGCCGGAACTGCACCTACTCCACCGGAGTCGCCTCCTCTGTTGCTGCCCGCCGGACCAAGAAAGTGAAGAGTGAGGGAGAGGAAAACGAATGGAAGAGAGAGAGATTTGCTTCTTAAACCTCCCCAACCATCACTTCATCATCCCTACTCCATCACCCTACCCATCATCCACAGTAACCGGCCCCCCCTCTTCCTACATTCCCCAGGCAAATCTCTTCCCTAAACTCCATTAACCCCTGAGTGGGTTTAGGGTTATTACAATATCTAATCCTGCCTTAACTATTGAGAATTGAACTTAATCCTATGTGGCGACTTAATCCTATGTGGCGTCCTAGTCACCCGCCACATCATCAGTGCTTGATGACACATAAAGGAGGAGATGAGTCAACACATGAGAAGACAAAAGGTTGAGGGAGTGGAAGAGACAAGAGTCTTTTCATTTTTTGAGTAATTTTCGTCCTAATTATGTATGCAATTTAAGTAGAGGGTGTAATGATCTTCAATGATCATGTTTATGTAGTCTTTATGTTTGGAAGTTGTAGGGTCATGTAAGTGCCTATATAAAGCACTAGAATTCACCATTTGTAACAAGAACAACAACATATATCAAGCATTAGAAGTTGAGCCACGAAATTGTGTGAGAAAAGAGTGAGTATGTGAGTAGAAAGAAGAAGAGTGTGCATTGCAAAATCGGTTTTTTTGCTTTGTGAGTAGAGAGCCACCTTCTTTCCTTCGTGCCCCCCCCAGTAACATAGATCAAGAATGGATCTAGTGGAGTCAAAAGAAGGCAAAATGAATGGTGATCAGGGTGGTCTAAGGCAGCGCACGAGGCATGCCTTTTAGACCGCCAATTGGCGGTTGGGGACCGCCAATCAGCGGTCCCTGTAGCCCAGGAGACGGGCAATCTCCTGTGGTGGGTTGATCAGTAGCTCCCCGTCCTCCTCCCGTCCTCCAACATCTGGTATCAGAGCCTCGTCCGATGGGAAGCTCGGGAATGACCTCATTTGGTCATGCGTCGTTGCCTCGATTGTCGAAAGGCAACTACGACAATTGGAGTACCCAAATGGGTGCGCTGCTGGGTGCACATGATGCTTGGGATCTTGTGGAGAGCGGCTTCGAGGAGGAGGCCGAGACGGGAGAAGAAACTGTCGCACAAATCAAAGCACAAAAGGAGAGAAGAGCCAAAGATAAGAGTGCTCTCTTCCTTCTCTTCCAAGCGGTGGATGAAAATGGCTTTGAAAAGATCGCTGAAGCGAAGACATCGAAGGAGGCGTGGGACACCCTTGAGAGGAGCTACAAGGGTGCTGATCGAGTGAGGCAAGTGCGCCTCCAAATGCTTCGAGGCGAGTTCGAGGCGTTAAAAATGAAGGAATCAGAAGGTGTTGCCGATTTCGTGACGAGAGTTCGCATGGTGGCGAACAAATTAAAAGGAAATGGGGAGGCGCTGACCGAAGGAAGAGTGGTGGAGAAGGTGTTGCGTTCTCTCACCGAGGACTTCGAGAATGTGGTGTGCGCAATCGAGGAATCAAAGGACCTCGAGAAAATGACTATTGATGATCTAGCTAGCTCGTTGGAGGCACACGAGCAAAGAAAGAAGAAGAAAAGACAAGATGTCTTAGAGGAGGCGTTGCAAGCGAAGATGTCGCTTAAGGAGGAGAAACCTCGCAACGTAGATCGTGGAAGCGGTCGTGATTATGGAGGCCATTCAAGAAAGAAGGAGGTCGAATGCTTCAAGTGTGGGAAGTGTGGTCATTTTGCGAAAGAATGCTGGTCGCAAAAGAAGGTGGAGGAGAGCTCCAGCCGTGTCCGTGGTGATCGCGGATCGAAGAAGGTGATTGAATGCTTCAATTGTGGGAAGCATGGACACTACGCAAGCGAGTGTTGGTCGAAGAAAAGGGTGGAAGAAAACTCCAACCTTGTGGCCGTGGAGGAGAATGCTTGTGATGAGGATGTAGTCTTGCTTGCCGACAAAGGAATGGAAGGCGAACAAGAAGGTGTTTGGTATCTCGATACGGGAGCAAGCAACCACATGTGTGGAAATAGACACATGTTCGCACATTTGGAGGAAGGAGTACATGGGCACGTTTTGTTTGGAGATGCATCAAAGGTGCGCGTGGAAGGGAAAGGTCACATCATGATCCAAGTAAAGGATGAATCTCAAAAGCTTATCTCCAATGTGTTCTTTGTGCCCGATATGAAGACGAACATTTTAAGCATGGGACAACTCCTGGAGAAAGGGTTCACGATCTTGATGAAGGATCGACACATGACCGTGCGAGGACAAGATAGACATCTGATTGCAAAGGTAGAAATGTCCAAAAATCGAATGTTTAAATTGAATCTAACCTATGCTCATGCTAGATGTTTGAATGCATGCATTAAGGGAGATTGGTTGTGGCATATGCGACTTGGACACTTGAACTTCGCGCGGGATCCAAGAAATGGCGCAAAAGGGAATGGTGCATGGTCTGCCGATGACCGAATCCAAAGACGGATTTTGTGAAGGTTGCATGGTTGGAAAATTACCAAGGAAGAGTTTTCCAAAGCAAGCTGAACATAGAGCAAAGAAGGTGCTAGAGTTGGTGCATACCGACATATGTGGACCGATCACTCCACACTCGATTAGTAAGAATCGTTATTTCTTGACGTTTATTGATGACTTTTCACGGAAAACGTGGGTGTACTTCTTGAAGGAGAAATCTGAGGCTTTTCGCATGTTCAAGAAGTTCAAGGCATATGTGGAGAAACAAAGTGGCAACAACATCAAGACATTAAGGTCTGATCGAGGAGGCGAGTTCACATCAACGGAGTTCAACAACTTTTGTGAGGAGAATGGCATAAAACACCATTTGACGGCTCCATACTCACCACAACAAAATGGTGTAGCTGAAAGGAAGAATAGAACCATCATGGACATGGTTCGAAGTATGTTGAAAAGCAAGAACGTGTCAAAAGAGCTATGGGCCGAAGCTGTGGCCTGTGCAGTGTATACGTTGAATCGTTGCAAAACTGCAAGTTTGGAGGGAGTAACTCCACAAGAAGCGTGGAGTGGGTATAAGCCAACCGTAGCACATATGAAGGTGTTTGGAAGCACAACATATGCACATGTACCAAAAGAAAGAAGGATAAAACTTGATGATAGGAGCATCAAGCTTGTATTTGTTGGCTATGATGAACGATCGAAAGGTTATAGGCTTCTCGATCCAACTAACAACAAAATTGTCATTAGTCGTGATGTACAGGTTAACGAGGAGGTAACATGGGAGTCCAAAGAGGAGATTCCACAAGTGCCAAATGAAGAACAAGAAGAGGAGATAACCAACCCCACTGATCATGAAACGGTTCCATCTGACAAACATGACGAGATGAGACCAAGGAAGTTCAAGACACTTCGTGAAATCTATGAGACGACGAGTGAGTTGCACATGGTGTGTCTTCTCACACAAAACAAAAGCTCTGCCAATCCGCTTGTATGTGAAGTTGAGAAATCAACTTGGGATGGTGGACAGAAGATGATTAAGTTCAAGGAGGAGTATTGAGAATTGAACTTAATCCTATGTGGCGACTTAATCCTATGTGGCGTCCTAGTCACCCGCCACATCATCAGTGTTTGATGACACATCAAGGAGGAGATGAGTCAACACATGAGAAGACAAAAGGTTGAGGGAGTGGAAGAGACAAGAGTCTTTTCATTTTTTGAGTAATTTTCGTCCTAATTATGTATGCAATTTAAGTAGAGGGTGTAATGATCTTCAATGATCATGTTTATGTAGTATTTATGTTTGGAAGTTGTAGGGTCATGTAAGTGCCTATATAAAGCACTAGAATTCACCATTTGTAACAAGAACAACAACATATATCAAGCAGTAGAAGTTGAGCCACGAAATTGTGTAAGAAAAGAGTGAGTATGTGAGTAGAAAGAAGAAGAGCGTGCATTGCAAAATCGGTTTTTTTGCTTTGTGAGTAGAGAGCCACCTTCTTTCCTTCGTGCCCCCAGTAACATAGATCAAGAATGGATCTAGTGGAGTCAAAAGAAGGCAAAATGAATGGTGATCAGGGTGGTCTAAGGCAGCGCACGAGGCGCGCCTTTTAGACCGCCAATTGGCGGTTGGGGACCGCCAATCAGCGGTCCCTGTAGCCCAGGAGACGGGCAATCTCCTGTGGTGGGTTGATCAGTAGCTCCCCGTCCTCCTCCCGTCCTCCAACATTAACTACTGAAAAACTTTCTAAATATTCTGGCATTGAATTTTCTTATCCCTTCCTTCATCGATCTATTGTTGGGGATGTCCAATATTTAACTCTTACAAGACTTGAACTATCCTTTCATGTTAATAAAGTATGTTAGTTTATGCATAAACCAACTGATGTTCATTGGAGTGTTGTTAAACATACCCTTCATTATCACAAACATACCACAGACATGGGATTCTACTCTTCTAAATTATCCTCACATGAGTTAAGAGCTTTGAATGGTTCCTCGGATGTTGATTGGGCAGGTGATCCTGATGACCGATGCTCAACAATTGGCCACTGCATCTTTCTTGGGAACAACTTGGTCGCCTGGAGATCCAAGAAACAACAAACTTTAGTCCGTTTAAGCACTGAAGCTGAGTATCGTGGTGCCTCTCATGCAACTGGTGAACTATCTTGGATACAAAACCTTTTGATCGAACTCGGAATTCCTTCCTCACGTCCTCTGGTTCTATGGTCTGATAATCAACACCATCTATCTCACCTGCAGCCCAATCTTTCATGGACGAACAAAATATGTGGAAATGGATTTGTACCTTGTGCGCGAAAGAGTTCTCAACAAACAACTAGATGTTTGGTTCGTCTCAACTAGTGACTAGCTTTCTGACCTTGTAACCAAGCCACTGCATTCCGATCGATTTGCAATACTACGGACCAAGCTCTTTATTGCCTCCGCTCCATCAGCTTGGCGGGAGGGGGCTGTTAGGATATAGTCTAGGCTCATTAGTCCATAGCACAATCATGTAATTAATAAGCCTACATTCATTTCATTTCTGCGATACTACGTATACGTTGATGATCAAGTCTTTCAAACTTGATCTCCAATCCTTCTTCCCTGCAAATACAAACAGGGTATCACCTCATTGACATGAATGAGAGACCTTTCGTATATCTTATGTGTCAATGTGTGTGAATCTCTACTCTTAACATTTTCGATTATTCTTGGGATTCATCGATTCCGCTTTATCGCTACAACCTTTTTCCCTTAGAGTAAAATATAAAGTATTTAGGTCAGACGTTTTGACTAGCATGACCACCGATGTTCCTCAGTAGTTTCAGACTATTCCAGGGGCATTTCAACACCTTATTTGTTCGAACGAGACTACTCTTTACCAATTCAAAGTTTGGTTTGGCAGGAATAGGAAAGGAGTATGGGACTTCGTAAAATTAATGACCTACGTTTTAAGGTCAAAGTTGAGGGTCAGATTTACTCTACAAAATAATTGAATTTGATGACTAGTGAGTCCGTTTTGTTGAGTAACTTCAATTGAATAATCTGAAGGACTGGTAGCACATAGAACAAATATGATTGTCTTCTACTCAAGCGACTGATGTTGGAATATTTCCCTTTAGTAGATATTTTACTTGATATTTAGGTGACAATTCTCTTTTGTTTACAACTCATCCTAAGAGCACCACTAACGGTGCTAAAAACACCTCACGACCCGGGGCATCTCCCTCTTTACCTGAGGTCGTCCGAGGTCGTGAACGACTCAGTCGTCCATTATTTTAATTTTTTTTCTTTTTGTTTTGTTTTGATTTTTTTAAATTTTTGTTTGAATCTTTTTAAAAAAAATTTAAAACATGTTTTATAATTGTTGTGATTTTTTAGATTTTTTTTAAATTTGAACCCCAAAATGATGTGGATGATAGAGATAAGTTGTCGTGGATTGTGGTTAAGATGTGAATAGTGCAGAAAAGAAAAAAAAGTGAGTTGGGGAGAGAGAAAACTGACGTGGAAGAGAGAGAACACTCATAATCGGGTCGTCTGGGATCATGATTAGTGATGACCTAAAAAATCCCGGACTGTTCACGATCTTCAGTACAATACATGCAAGTACCAACTTGACAGTTTTTAATTACTTCTGTACTCCTTAAAGAATCTCTCATTTATTGAATAAAAGTATGAAGATATCTTCAAATAACATATATTCCAGCCCCTGTTCTTTTGTTTGACTCTTCTTTAATCGTTACCTTTTTGAAGTGCTTGTTATAATAATGCCCTGTGTTAGGTCCTTCTTTTGGTGGGAGCCAAATGATCTTTTCCAGAAGAGCAATTCACTTGACATAAAATTAACACCCTAAGTGCTCCACTTCCACTCCTATTGGACATTAGAACAATGCATGGACACCAACATTATCTAAACAATTTTTCATGGGATAATAAGAATCAAACAGCTGTTTACAAGATCATGAGTGCGTCTGTTGTCATGTCTTGTTCCCATTTTCACTAATGCATGTCTGTGAAAATATGTGACTTCTTTATGCCCCTGTTCAAAGGATTAGAAACAAAGCACTGTTGTCAAAAGGTGCTTTGCTCCATCTTTATCTGGGCTCCTCCGATCCTATCCACAAACTCATCTTTCATTGCTTTATTGATTGAAGTGCTCTTTTGTTTCAAGTTGCGTAGCTAGCTAGGATCCTAGAACTGATTCCTCAAATGATTTCTATTATTTAATCTCGTTTTAGCAAATCATGGAACCCTAACATATTGTTAAAGCTAACCCAAATTGATGTGATCAGGTTCTATGAATGTGGAGGCTAATTGTTCCTTTACATTGCCTTTGTGGAAACATGCACGCAACAAGATCATTAAGTCCTTAAAAAATATGGTTATTGTATACTTCTAGGACAGATCATTAAGTCCTGTCACGTTGTGAGAAAGATTTCAACCTTCGTGAACATTTTTAGCACTAATAATAAGATAGGTAAATGAGATTTTGCCCAATTAGTAATTACATAAGTAGTAATTTATCTACGTAAAACACCTACAATATATATATTTAACTCCAAATTAAACAAAAGAAACAAACTCCGAATTAATTTTTGATCATATTTACAAAGTCTGACACCCTTGACAAAAATTCCTGGCACCACCTTGCCTATATTTATGCCTTAAAAAGTACTAGAAAATGATGTTTGTGGTTAAGAGAAAACTACGAAAAACAGAATCAATACTAAACCATCATAGTACTGTTTTTGGCTCTCACAATTCTTGAATTCATCCATCATAGAAAATGGTCCTATAGGTTGAACGTTTGAAGACATATGGGTAACTGAAATTTATATCACAGAAAGGGTGGCTAGAAGAAGGTGATGACATTACAAAGAAGGCAGTGGTTTGGATCTTTTGTATCTGAGGTATTACAGAAAGTTTTATCTTGTGAAGGAGGTTATGCTAAATAATTTGATCGGGAGGAATTTTATGTAAATATCAGTATAAATGGACGGTATAAAACTCAACGAGATCATATATCATAGACGGACCAATCAATAAAAAAAGGTGAATCCAGCAATATCACAAGGGTGTTGACATCTTACATATTTGTGGACATCATAATGCTTTAGATTAGTTAAAGAGATAAGGCAATTAGAAGCGAAGTAAGCTGATGTTTTATTAGGGGATGATGACGAAGGATATATCACATCCCATTCCCTGTATATCAGTAGTTTAATTGATAATACCTACCAATGTCATCCTTCAATGTTAAATTGGAGACAGTGATACAACGAATATGTTTATTGTGGTTTTTGTATATATCTTTCCTTATGGTTACATGAATGGTTTATATACATAGAGTTTGAATCTAGCCATTTGAGGTTGCCAAAGAGAGAATCCGAAATTGTAGTTGATTGTGTTGCTATTAGGAAAGGAGACGATGATGAAGATCTTCTGAGCTGGATGAATTTGCTTTCTCTAATTGGTATGTTTCCAACACGTCCCCTCAAGTTCGGTCCGGAAGAGGTTGAAGGAGCCCAACTTGGACAGAATGAATTGGAATTGTCTTTGATCCAAGGCTTTTGTGAAGATGTCGGCGAGTTGCTCTTTACTTGAGATGTATGGGACTTCTATCTCTTTAGTTTGAATTTTTTCTTGGATGAAGTGATAATCAACTTAGATGTGTTTGGTTCTTTCATGAAACACCGGATTTGAAACTATGTGGCGAGTGACATTATTGTCACAAAACATTTTCATAGGCTCGTTGTAGGGTTGTTTCATGTCCCGGAGAAGCTGTTTGAGCCAGACTAGTTCACTTGTGGTGGAGGTCATAGCTCGATATTTGGCTTCAACACTCGATCTAACAACATTTTGTTTCTTACTTCTCCAAGTCACGAGATTTCCACCAACGAAAGTACAAAATCCCGAAGTGGATTTGCGATCGTGGCTTCCTGCCCAATCTGCATCAGAGAAGCCAATTATAAAGTTAGAGTTATTATTTTTCATCTATAATCCTTGCCCCAGAGTCCTCTTTAGATAACTAAGTATTCGATCAATGATGTCTAAGTGATGTGTGTGAGGTGCATGCATAAATTGACTAATAGTGCTAACAACATAGGTTATATCGGGTCTAGTTGCAGTAAGGTATATGAGTTTTCCTACAAGTCTTTGAAACCGGCCAATGCCATTGACTGGTTCTCCCTTTATAGGACTAACCTTGCGATTAGTCTCAATATGAGTGTTGGCCGGATGGACTCAAGTATCCCGGTTTCTTTTCGCAATGCAAGAATGTATTTTCCTTGTGATAAAAATAAACCTTTTGTGGAGTATGCAATTTCTATTCCTAGGAAATATTTCAAGATTCCAAGGTCTTTGATAACAATTTGGGATTTTAGATTGCTTTTAACTAGATTGATAGTGTGATTACTGTTACCGATGATTATAATATCATCTACATAAACTAGGACTATTATGGTTGTGTGATGATGGTTTTTAAGAACATGGATGCATCAGCGGAAGACTTTAAAACCCATAAAGTAGAAGAAGGTGACTTAGTTTTGCTATAGTGACCTCAAGTTTCTATAGTGTACGTATAGTGACCTTAAGTTGTTTAAGTCATATTTTCTAGATTAGGCTTCTACCCTCACCTTTACCCACGATTACTCTAGGGATTCTTTCCTTCTCCTCTGAGTCATCTTCTTCTCACATACTTCTACGTTCTAGTCTCCCCCCTTACACTCTATAAGCGTTTTAAGATTGAGTCGAGCATTTTTTGCGAGCTTGGCCTCATGGTGGTGAGAGTGGTCGACTCGAGAGTACTTTGTCGAGATGGATGGTTACATGGGCAAACATCCGTTTCATTGTTTGGACAAGACTATTCTCCCTAGTATTTTTGACTCATTGATTAGTAGCATATCATGCTATATATCCTTAAATTTACCCCAATATTGTGTTACTCGAGTGTTTGTTGTTATATTTCAGGTATAAGGTAACAAAGAAGAGAAGGGAATAGGAAAAAACTAAAATATAAGAAGAAAGGAATTAAATGAAGCAAAATGGACCTCTCGGTTATACACAATGACCCATCTGCAAGAGGGAATGACCTGGACATAAGCCTGAAGGGATCCAATAGCAAACCGAGAAACTCCGCACCATCATGATGAGTATTTTGGAAATTAGATTCGGGCCCAGACTCCCATATCCGATCCGAGTGAGTAATAAAATAATAAAAGAAGGTTTTGTTAGTTTTTAATTTGTCTCTTTTAATTCTTTCATGATTAGCTTAATTTCGTTTTGTCTTAGTAGAATTAATTAGCTTGTTTCCTTTTCCTATCTTAATTAACTTAATTTCATTTTGTTTCGTTTCTTAATGAGTAGTGAGTAGTTCCATCCCCCTTTGGGGGTGGAGTTGATGTTTATACATGTCATGAAGAATGAGATGAATGCTATATTTTCTTTTACGTGATGAATGTGGGTGTATGCTTGTTTGAATAAAAGAGAATTTTTAGCTTGACGGTTTCTGCCATAATCATTAGGTACATCCCATGCTTGTTTAGGTTCTTAATAACAAACTTGTTTATGCTCATGTTAATCACTAGGTTAGTGATTTGGATGATAGGTCTTGCCACAACTATTAGGTTAGTGTTAATCAACCCAATTTTCCATGTTTTGACCTCTATATTGCTCCTACATCAATTAATAAACCAATCAATTCCCCTTTTCAAGACAACTTGGACCTAGGACCCGGGTGCATTAGGAGAGTGATCCGGTCACGACCGTCATAGCCTGATCGACGCCGCCCACTTTGTCGATAGTAGGAGAGATGAGATCTCTGGATCTTGGCTGACTTGTTGGGCTCTTCTTCGTTGTAGGGAGGTGAGGCATGTTGAGGTCGTGTGACCTTGCAGTTAGGCGTCGTCTAGCTGTTAGGACCTATAGTTACCTTAGACTGTTTGAGCCGTGATTGCTAGACTAGGCTTCTACCATCACCCACTACCTACGCTAGTTTTAGGGATTCTTCCCTTCTCATCTGAGTCTTCTCCTCCTCTATATTCTTCGCATAGTCTACTCCTTTGATTACACCTTCTGTTGTGTGTTGTTTTGGAGTCGAGTCGAGCATTTTATGCGAGGTCGAACTCGTTCTTGAGAGAATGCATTTTTCTGAGATGGATGGTCTAGGTGATTGCCCATCTCCGCCTCGAGCTCCTTTGGGGTGTGAGGCCGAGATGTCTAATGGAGATGGGGGAGACCGGGTTCAATACATGGATTACCTCGGTCCTCTCCCACCCCCACGTAGACCTCCTTCTCCTCCTCCGACTCGGGAGTTAGAGGGATTCAGTTAGGATCAAGTTCTTGGTGCACCACCACCTTTAGCTCGATGGGATAGACCGATGACTCTGTGGGAGCGAACCTATCCTGTTCGGTCCGCGTAACCTTCTTGCATAGTTCTTCCACAAGCTCGCGGGAACAACTATGAATTGAAATCTCAATATGTAAGCATGCTTCTTACCTTCACTACCAATAAGGAGGATCCGTATATTTTTATACGTGAATTTGAGGAGGTATGCTCCATATTCAAGCTTCAACAACGTGACGAGGATTCAATCCGGTTGAGGATGATTTCTTTCGCGTTGAAGCATAACACGAAGAAATGGATGTACAACCTCCCGATAAACTCGATTAGGTCCTCGGATGACTTCGTGACCGTATTTCTGAAAGGATCTTCCTTCAAAGGAAGATTCAACAATTACGGCACCATTTACATCAAATGTGTAAGACTGAGACCGAATCATTTCATGCTTTGTTTGAGAGGTTCAATGACCTTCTCCTGCAGTGCCCTCACCATGGACTTGAGCTATGACAGCTGTACCAAATTGTTTATAAGGGCATCAACTATAACACTTGCACATTGTTGGAGTCCATGTGTCAGGATGATTTCCAAATGAAACCCATTGATGCGGCATGAGACACTTTTGAATTAATGGCTGAACGTACCTATGAGTGGGACACCATGAGAGAGCCGCTAACCGCCAGAACTTTTGGTCGAGCTGAATTATACCAATTTGAGTCAACTATAACATCTGAGGTGAAAATGGATGCTCTCATACGTAGGATTGAGAGTTTAGAGTTGGACCGAGCTCCTGTAGCTCAGGTGTCCACTCCTGCGTGTAGTTGGTGTGGACTTACATGACATAATTGTAGGATTTTGTTTCCCCATGTATGTATATATTTTTAAAATTTTAATACAAACATACCAAATCGATTTCATATTTTCATTGATTTTACGTAGATGTATTTGTTTATTCTAATATCATGCATTCCTACACATATTAAAATAAACAAAGGATAGAGGATCATACCCAAAGGTTCTCTAAAACCTTTCTGAAGATCTGGAGTTCCGTTGCTCGTCGAATCACCCGCCAATTCGCCTCCAAGTGTTCACCAAACTCTAAACAAGATTAGAGAGAAAGGAACTAGCCAATCAATCTGTAATTAGGCTTAGAATCTAGCTAACAACCCCTCTTTAAGATCCTGAGATTTCTACCTCCAAAACTTAAAACTATTAAGAGATTTTAGTGGTGATTAAGGGATAGATTAATGAGAGAAAGAATTTTTGCATTAACATAAACAAGTAGGATGAGGGGTCCTTTTATAGGCTCCCAAAACATCCTCATCAAGAACTATTCTTTAGTCATGATCTCTGGCTTATTCTCTCCTAAAATTAATCTCAAATTGCCACATAAGCACCCATTAAAACGTCTTATTAAATCTGGAATTAATCCAACCCATGATCTAATTATTCTCTTAATAATTCAGGCAAAAAATGCACTGTTCGGTTGATCAAGAATTTTTCTCGGTTAACCGAACCATTCAGTTACAACACATGTTCGGTGGACCGTGAGCTAGACGTTCGACCGAATATGCATGAGAAAAATTCTCTGGAAAAATTCAGACGATCCGCGTCTTGCTCGGTCGACCGTTGACCTACCAAAATTTCTCCTAGCGAGCATTCATTGGACGACCGTGTCACCTTCGGTCTACTGAAATATTCTTTCTCGGTTGACCATTCACGCTCGGTTAACCGAACCCAATTGTCCAAGCACTCCAGACAATTTTGGTCAACCAATTGTGTTTACCCGTTTCCCGTTCGGTGGACCGTTCCGAAGACACCCCGGTCGATCGAACCCTAAACGGTTTACCGTGTTTAACCCGATTTTGCCTTTGTCAAATTTTGGATTTATTTCCAACTAAATTTGATCTTTTGGGATTTTTAGCAAATTCATATCTTATGTAATATATTATCCTATGTAATATTAAATTATTACACCCCATAATATACACACCTCATATGAATTTATTATGATTCCAATTATGTCAATTCTCATGACATATTGATTTTATTCGTTCAGCACATGTGTCATTTTTTCACATGAAACCTGACACATCATATGAACTCAAAATCAAGCTTCTTGTTTCCCAATTTTGTGGTGTGACCTATAGGAGGATCTAAGCTAAATTGGCAACGATATTAAACACTTAATATCTCAAACTATAAGCGGTATCTAGCTACACATTATAGTTACCCAATTAGCATAGATGTCTTGGTTCCACCCGAACCAAAACACGATCCATTTAGTGATGTAAGTGCACCACTTGTGTCCGTCCCTTGCCTCATGATATTAAGAATATATACAAAATAGAAATCTGTCACCTTTGTATTATATTCATTTCTTGATCTCTTTAAGCTAATTATAACTATGTAACTTAACTCAAGTTACATTATGCACATTATAATTTTACTTTATCAAGGGGCCCACTAATATCATCCCTCAATAAAGAGGGGAAACGATAATCGTTTGACTAGCTATCTTTTCCAACACAAGTCATGTTCAACCAACTATTACCTTTATCACTATACTCATTTTGACAATAATCAAATGAAGCACTTTTTGAGGGAAAAGATATAAGTCTCATATCTTAGGATCCAAGACACAATAAAACATTAATGACACGAAACACAATTCCATAATGTTTTACTTGTTAGGTCTATTCAATATATAAATGTAATATTTTCCTCTTTTATATACACGTGTCGTCAATTATTTATAGAGCTACAACAATCGATGACCAACACGACAATCTTCCCTGTTAATTACCATGATTGTGAATAACTTTTGATTTATGTAAACCATTATCTTTTAGAGCTCTATGGTTAAGGACCAAGTGCTTCTTCCTTAACACTTCCAAAAGACGAATACCATAATCAAGGAACAAAATGTTTGCACATCCAATTCATAATAATTGACATATAAAAGTAAAACTTTTAGAACACATTCCTTTCAGTTTTGTTTGTCTTAATCTTAGTTAAAATAATTTGCATGTCTCCATTTCCTATCTTAATTTCGTTTTGCCTTCTTTTAATGAGTAGTGAGTAGTTCCATCCCCCTATGGGGGTGGAGATGATGTTCATACATGCACTAAAGAATGGAAATGAATGCTTTATTTTGGAATGTGTTGATAAATATGAATGTATGTTTGCTTGTTTGGAGTAGAACACTTCACTTGATGGGTTTTGCAAAAAACATTAGACACCTCCCATGCTAGTTTATGTTCTAAAATAACCAACTTGTGTATGTGAATGTTAATCAATTATGTTAGTGAATGGATTGATAGGTTTTGCCATAACCAATAGACACTTCCTATACATGAAAACACTACATACATTTGTGCCTATTGAATGCATTCTTCACCATCTTATTACATGTGTGCACTCACTCCACCCTTAGGGGTCTCTCTTCCTCATTTGCAGCTTTGCATTAAGTTCTCTTAGTTTAGTTTGAATCACTCGTTAGTTGCTTTCTTTCGCATTTGTTCTTACTAGTTTAGTGTAGCTTAAATTAAAATACTCAAATCTCTTTTCCCTTTATTATCCACTTGATTTCTGACAAACCAGAAGCTACTCACCTCCCTGCAAATCGACCCGTACTTGCCCCGTCTTCACCGACGGTTGTGCACTTGCGGTCTAAATTAAAAATGTTTAAACATTCCTTTATTCAACTGCATTTTAATATAATCTGTCTCTAAACTATGTTGTTGTATGTACACTATTCACGTCATACCAAAATTCTCAGTTAGTATGCTGAATATGACTGCTATGTCTTAGGACCAGCTTTACAATATGATTTGATCTGAAAGTCAGGTTTGAAATCCTACACATCAGCACCAATGATGTAATGTAGATATTCATCTAATATAATATAAGCGTAAAGAGGACAACATCACCTGATAAACTTACATTTATCAAATAAGTTGCTAACATCATATGACTGATGAGGAAAGAAGAACACTTCTCTCGCATCATGTCTATCTCTTCCCGAGAAAATGGTTCAAGCGATTCTTTGAACGACTACAAGGTAAACAAACTCATTTATGAACATATAAATTGTTCTCCAAAACATATATAACGTTCTATAAGATCAATATCAAAATTTATCGATTTTAAATCTCCCGTTATCACTCACTTCTCAACAAGCTCGTCCATATAGCTCATTATGTAGTAATCGCATTTAGTAATTCCAACTTGTTTGCGGTACTACAATTAAGATGTCATGTATATTGGGAAAACAATAAAAGTATAATGCATATTATCAAAACAAACATTACTGAATCATCTTACCTTTATTACAACCCAAGATACGTTCTTTTTTGTTGCAGACCTTTTTCCATCCGAGATTTGACAAACTTCAAGGGCCCAACCAAATTGTGCAAAGGTTCGAAAATGGATTCAAACATTTAAAAGCAACAAATTAACTTGGAATATAAATGGAATTATTCTAAATAATTTACATTTGAATAATTTTCATTAAACCTTCCTTGAGTTTCTTCCATGCCAAAGGAACAGACCAGTAGGTCATCCACGTAAATGGTTCTTCCACAACTAGCATCCATTGTCCACTAAAAATCACTCATGTTAAATTACTTCATCAATAACATCAATGTCGATCTTCTTAATGATTCCCAAATAAAATATAATAAAATTAAGGTATTATAAAATATAATGACCTACTAACTTTTCCAAATATGGCAGCCTTTGTTTGATGCTTCCATCACCTCCACAAACTTTCTAGATCTCTGGTCTACATTTGGAGCTCCTCGTTTGATCAATAGAGTGGAACACACATAACCATATGTTCCCCCATTCGGCATTTAGTACAGATTCCTAATACAAACTAACATCATTAAAATTAAAATGTAACATAAACATGTATGAAAAAGACAAACATAACTTACTTCAAGGAAACTTGAATGATTGTTAAACACAAAGTTTCCATCTTCAAAAACTGCATGAATCACTTATGCAAACATATACCAGGTCTTCTATGTTGCTCTCGATTGTTTGGCTTTCCAATTTTTTCCGCATAACATGTTTTCGTAGAATCTACAGATTTACCATTTACTAGAATGTACATCATTTTGCAATTTTAAAACAAATATTTCTCGTCACATAATCTTGAGGAGAAGATGCTTTTGACGATGGAACTAACACTATCCTGAAACACAAAATAATAATTAATTAGAACAAAACAATACAAGCAATATATCTACAATTAGGGAGTTCTAAAATTCAAAGGTAATAACATTGACTTATTTATTATTTCTACTTTTGTTTCCTCATGGATTGCAATTGAGCATTCATCTTCAAGATTCACACTTTCCGCAATACTTTGTGGTGTCCGAAAAGGTGTGGCCATATCGGGTAATGTACTTAATTTATTAAGTGCCACAACCATTTGTTCTTACAGCGTATGCATCTTTTTATCGCAATCTGTGTAAATTCCTTTCCTACTACGGTTCGAGGAGGATGACCCAAAGTATTGTCATAGTCCTATTTTACTACGGACACCACATACTCATCCAACATGCTCCTCTTTCCCTAGGGCTAAAGTCAAAATATCATTTCTGCCATTTGAATTTTTTGCCTTGGGAGTAACGCACTCCCTTTTCCACTTATGTTGTGTAGCTCGGGGAGAAGGACGAGCAAAATTATTGGCTTGCTATTCTCTATAAGTAGCCTCTAAAGCTTCTTGATTTTTCTTGGCAACCTTTTCGGGCATCACTGTCTTCTCCAGTTTATGGTATCCGTCCGCGACAACCTATGTGGAAACTTGTTCTTTGATTGTCGTTCTTGGTTGAGCATTTGTAGTTCCTATAAACCAAAAAAGAGATTAGTTATCATATTCGTAGCTCCTCACCGACATCTTCGTTGTTGTGCTCTACTAGAGAAGTTCTCTTTGGCCGGGTGTATTGGGTAAATTCTGGAAAGCTTGTCTGCGCCTTCCTCGCCTTATAGGGATTCCATTGACCTTTCTTTCTAGAAATTTATTTCTTTGTCATTCTCCCCCAGTTCTTTGTCCTCCTCCTTGGTTTTTTGTCTTTCTCTCCCAATTTTTGCTACAAATCCTAGATCATCTACTCTACCTTAAGACATCTCAATTTTAGCTCTTGGTAGTTAACCTCGTCTTGTAGTGGGTCCCACAGAATGTCGTGGCCACCCACCATGATCCTCTGAGGTAGAACATATCAGGCAGGCTCAACGTTTTCTTGACCTAGGGTCCTCACTTGTCGCTATATTTTTAGGTGGTTCCTGCACATCTTCTTCTCACAACTCAACTTCTATGCTGGTTATTTTGAGGAGGGTGATGCTCTACCCCTCCAACACCCTTTGCATATTCCCTGTATGCAACATGAATTGTTTCGATTGTAGATGGTAAACAAAAATTAATTATATAGTCTAATTATTGAAAATATGAACTAAATGCTCTGATACCACTGTAGGATTTCATATCCCTATGTATGTATATATTTTAAAAAATTTAATACAACATACAAGATCAATTTCATACTTTCAACAATTTTATGTACATTACTTTGTGTTTATTCTAATATCATGCAATCCTACATATATTAAAATAAATCACAAAGAGAGAATCATACCCAAAGGTTCTCTAAAACCTTTTAGAAAGATCTGGAGTTCCGTTGCTCGTCGAATCGTCCGCCGATTCGCCTCCAAGTGTTCACCAAACTCTAAACAAGATTAGAGAGAAATGAGCTATCTAATTAATCTCTAATCAAGCTTAGAATCTAGTTAATAACCCCTCTTTTAGCTCCTGAGACTTTTATCTCCAAAACTTAAAACTATTAACATAGACAAGTAGGATGAGGGGTCCTTTTATAGGCTCCCAAAACATCCTTATCAAGAACTATTCTTTAGTCATGATCTCTTGCTTATTCTCTCTTAAAATTAATCTCAAATTGCCACATAAGCATCCTTAAAAACGTTTAATTAAATCTGGAATTAATCCAACCCATTATCTAATTATTCTCTTAATAATTCAGGTGAAATTCACACTATTCGGTTGATCGAGAATTGTTCTCGGTTAACCGAACTATTTGGTAATAACACATGTTCGGTGGACCATGAGCTAAACGGTCGACCGAATATGCATGAGAAAAATTCTCTGGAAAAATTATGATGATCCGCGTCTTGCTCCGGTCGACCGTTGACCCACCAAAACTTCTCCTGATGAACATTCATCGGACGACCGTGTCACCTTCGATATACCGACAATATCCACAAATTGGGTTCACCGTTCACGCTCGGTTGACCGAACTCAATTGTCCAGGCACTCCAGATAATTTCGGTCGACCAATTGTGTTTACCCGTTCCCCGTTCGGTTAACTTTGATCTTTTGTTTTTTTAGCAAATTCATATCTTATGTAATATATCATCTTATGTAATATTAAATTATTACACCCCATAATATACACACCTCATATGAATTTATTATGATTCTAATTATGTCAATTCTCATGATATATTGATTCTATTCATTCACCACATGTGTCCATTTTTCACATGAAACCCGACACATCATATGAATTCAAAATCAAGCTTCTTGTTTCCCAGTTTTGTGGTATGACCTATAAGAGGATCTAAGCCAAATTGACAGCGATATTAAACACTTAATATCTTAAACTATAAGCGGTATCTAGCTACACATTATAGATACCCAATTAGCATAGATGTCTTTGTTCCACTCGAACTAAACATGATCCATTTAGTTATGTAAGTGCACCATTTGTGTACGTCCCTTGCCTCATGATATTAAGAATATGTACAAAGTAGAAATGTGTCACCTTTGTATTATATTCATTTCTTGATCTCTTTAAGCTAATTGTAACTATGTAACTTAACTCAAGTTACGTTGTGCACATTATAATTTTGCTTTATCAAGGGCCCACTAATAACATCACTCAATTAAGAGGGGCACCGATAATCGTTTGACTATCTATATTTTCCAGCACAAGTCATGTTCAATCAACTATTGTCTTCATCACTATACTCATTGATAGATTTTGACAATAATCAAATTAAGCACTTCTTAAGTGAAAAGATATAAGTCTCATATCTTACGATCTAAGATAAAGTAAAAAATTAATGACACGAAACACAATTTTATAATGTTTTACTTGTTAGGTCTATTCAATATATAAAAGTAACCTTCCCCTCTTTTATATACTCGTGTCGTCAATTATTTGTAGAGCTACAACAATCGATGACAAACACGACAATCTTATCTCGGTGATTAATGTTCCATGTTAATTACCATGATTGTGAATAACTTTTGATTTATGTAAACCATTATCTTTTAGAGCTCTACAGTTAAGGACCAAACGCCTCTTCCTTAATACTTCCAAAAGACGAATAACATAATCAAGGAACAAGATATTTGCACATCCAATTCATAATAATTGACATATAAAGTAAACTTTTAGAACACATTCTTTTCATTTATTTTGATTCTAATTATGTCAATTCTCATGACATTGATTTTATTCATTCACCACATGTGTCATTTTTTCACATGAAATCCGACACATCATATGAACTCAAAATCAAGTTTCTTGTTTCCCAGTTTTGTGGTGTGACATATAGGAGGATCTAAGCCAAATTGGCAGTGATATTAAACACTTAATATCCCAAACTATAAGCGGTATCTAGCTACACATTATAGTTACCTAATTAGCATAGATGTCTTTGTTCCACTTGAACTAAAACATGATCAATTTAGTGATGTAAGTGTACCACTTGTGTCTGTCCCTTGCCTCATGATATTAAGAATATAAAAAAATAGAAATGTGTCACCTTTGTATTATATTCATTTCTTGATCTTTTTAAGCTAATTCTAACTATGTAACTTAACTCAAGTTACATTGTGCGCATTATAATTTTACTTTATCAAGGGCCCACTAATATCATCACTCAATAAAGAGGGGCAACGATAATCGTTTGACTAGCTATCTTTTCCAAAACAAGTCATGTTCAACCAACTATTGCCTTTATCACTATACTCATTTTGACAATAATCAAATGAAGCACTTCTTGAGGGAAAAGATATAAGTCTCATATCTTAGGATCCAAGACACAATAAACATTAATGACACGAAACACAATTCCATAATGTTTTACTTGTTAGGTCTATTCAATATATAAAAGTAATCTTTTCCGTTTTTATATACTAGTGTCATTAATTATTTGTAGAGCTACAACAATCAATGACCAACACGACAATCTTATCTCGGTGATTAATGTTCCATGTTAATTACCATGATTATGAATAACTTTTGATTTATGTAAACTATTATCTTTTAGAGCTCTACGGTTAAGGACCAAGCATCTCTTCCTTAACACTTCTGAAAGAGCGAATACCATAATCAAGAAATAAAATGTTTGCACATCCAATTCATAATAATTGACATATAAAAGCAAAACTTTTAGAACACATTCCTTTCAATCTCCCAGTTGTTATCAAAGTTTTCTTTCACATACATTCTCAATGTATAAAACAATAATAACTAGGGTAACCCTCTCTAATCACTCATCAAGCCAATCCACATGGTTCTCAGACCCATGGACTCGAAATGCATTTCGCCCTTGGCTTGGGATAAGAGTTTGGTGAATGGATCAGCTGTGTTGCTATTTGTGTCCACCCATAACAAATTTATTTTGCCTTTGTCGGTGGTTGAGTCAGCCGTAGTGATTTGACTCCAACTACGCTAGCTCATGGCTCCACCTTTTAAAATGATGCCATATCATTATTGTGACTTCCTATCGTCGGGATCACTTATGAAACTCGCATCTGAATAGCCCTCGACTATTAACTCCCTTTGTCCTCCATAAACAAGAAACTTATCTTTGGTCTAGTTACGGTACCTCAGGACCTGCGTTGGATTGGTGATGACTTGTCACGCTTAGAGCATACGAGACATTAGATCTTGTGCAAGTCATCGCGTACATGATCGATCCTATTGCCGAAGCATAAGTGATATCTTTCATGTACTCCAAGTCTTTACGTGATTCAACACGTTGAGACTTCTTGAGTTGCACACCCATACTCATTGGCACACTGCCCTTTATGGAATTGTTCATGCTGAACCTTTCCAAGACCTTGTCATTGTATGTACGCTGACTTAGGTCAATGAGTCTACGGGATCTATCTCTATATATCTTGATTCCTAAGATGTATTGAGCCTCACCCATATCTTTCATTGAAAATGCAGATTTCAATGAACTTCTCGTTTGCTCAAGAAAATGTATATGATTTCCCAAGAGGAGTATGTCATCGACATATAAGATCAAGAACATTATGTGGCTCCCACTAACCTTCTTGTATATACAAGACTCTTCCTTACTTTGGACGAAGTGAATATTTTTGACTTCTTCATCAAAGTGCTTGTTCCAACTTCTTGATGCTTGCTTCAATCTATAAATGGATCTTTGAAGCTTGCATACTTTCTCGCTATTCTTTGGATTTTTAAAACCTTGTGGTTGTACCATGTACACATCCTCCTCCAAGATCCCATTAAGGAACACCGTTTTGACATTCATTTGCCATATCTCATAATCATGAAATGCGGCAATAGCGAGCATAATCCGAATAGACTTGAACATGGCAACCGCTGAAAATGTTTCATCATATTCAATTCCTTGAACTTGAGTGAAACCTTTTGCAACAAGCCTCGCTTTGTAGGTTAAGTTCCCATCCATGTTCATCTTCCTCTTAAAAACCCATTTATTTTGAATGACATTTTTCCCTTGAGGAAGGTCAACCAAGTTCCACACTTGATTATCATACATGGATTCTATTTCGGATTCCATGGCCTTAAACCATAGTTTGGAGTCCTTTCTTTCCATTGCTTCTTGAAACGTTGAGGGATCATCAGTATCTAGTACCATGATCTCATGAAGTCCCAAATACATATCGGCTTTCTTCCTTTCCCTCATTGACCTTCTAAGTTCTTTGGTTCTACATGTACTTCTCGAACTTCTTCCACAATTTCTTGTGGAATTGGTTCATGCTCGATTCTCGAACGTATACTAGGTGGGGAAGATTGAGTTTCTCCAACAATTGCTTGCGAGGGTCTCTCACTCACGCTCCCACTAACCAAAGGAACCTCGATTGGACCTTTATGATATTGAATGTCACCATTCATATCATGATCTTGTAGAATATCTGGAGTCTCCTCAAGCACAACTATACTCCCACTACTTTTTATTCTTTCCAGAAATTCCTTTTCTAGAAATACGACATCCCTTTCTACAATCACTCGATTGGAGGTTATATGCCAAAAGTTGTATCCTCTAGTCTCACAAGGATAACCTATAAAGAAGCACTTATCCACTTTTGGTTGAAGTTTGGTCGACATCAATCTCTTGACGTAGGCCTCACAACCCCAAATCTTGAGAAAATTGAGCTTAAGTGTTTTACCACTCCATAGCTCATAAGGTGTTTTCTCTACGGATAAGGAAGGAACATTATTTAGTGTGTAAGCCGCAACTTGTAGTGCATAACTCCAAAAGTAAAGCAGGAATTCAGCTTGACTCATCATTGATCAAACCATGTCGAGTAATGTCCTATTCCTCCTTTCGGATACCCCATTCCACTAAGGTGTACCGGGAGGGTGAGTTGTGGTACAATACCACACTCCTTTAGGACTGAGTTAAATTCGGTACTTAAGTACTCACCTCCACTATCCCTTCGTAGAGACTTGTTTTTCTTGTTGAGTTGGTTCTCTACTTGATTCTTGAATTCCTTGAACTTGTCAAAGGATTCACTTTTTTTCTCATAAGATAAATATAGTCATAACGACTATAGTCATCCGTGAACATAATGAAGTACCTAAAACTATCCCTTGCACCAGTACTCATTAGACCACATACATCGAAATGTATCAAATCCAAGAAGTCATTCGCTCTCGGTCCTTTCTTCTTGAAATGCCTCTTGGTAATTTTGCCCATTAGGCAAGGTTCACACGTCTCCAATGATTTAAAATCAAGTTGACCAAGAAGGTTAGTTTCTTGAAATTTCTTGATGCGTTTTTCATTTATGTGACCAAGACGATAGTGCCACAAGAGTGTATCATTCACGTGAGTAGTTTTAAGCCTTTTGTTATTGATGTTTAAGATTTGTCTATTATTCAATTCAAGCAAATAGAGATCATTCCTCACGAATGCATTTGCATAGAAAATACCATTTTTCGATATAGACAAGCAAGAATTTGAAATATTTATAATAAAATCATCCATATCCAAACATGATACATAAATAATATTCTTGCTAATCGAAGGCACATAATAAACGTTCTTTAACATAAATTTAAACCACTAGATGATTGAAGCTCCATAGAACCTTGTGCAATCACAACAGCGCTCGCACCATTTCCGACCTTAAAAATCATCTCGTTCTTCACGAGTTCCTTCCTATCATTTAGTAGCTGCACATTAGAAATTATATGAGCACAAGATCCGGTATCAATTACCCAACCATGGACAGAGGTGACTAAATTTATCTCAATAACAAAAATAGCTTTCGCCTTTTTGGGGCGCTTACGCTCAATCACTCCATTGTCAAAGTCTTCCTTGTACTTGGGGCAATTTGGCCGGATGTGTCCATTTTCACCGCAGTGAAAGCACTCCGTGATGGGAGTCGGAGATTTCGAAGAATTCCCCCTCGAGGCACTCACACGAGCACCTCCTACTCCCTTGATCTTGATCTTGATTGATGTATTTTTGGTGAATTTGCCTTTACCTTTGGTGATCTTCTTGCTCCCTCCATGGTCGGCTAGGATGTGCTTGTCCCGACCCTTGCCCATGTCAACTTCAGCCGTTTTGAGAGCATTGTGAAGTTCCTCAAGACTCACCCCTTTCTCACGCACATGATAGTGCATAATGAAGTCCTTCTAGGACGGGGCTAGAGAGCCAAGAATCAAATCTTCTGCAATGTCATTAGGTATCGGGGAAGAGAGCTTCGACACCTTCTCAAGGTATCCTTGCATCGTGAGAAAATGCATGGATATCGATGTTCCCTCCGCCATGTGGCATCTTGTGAGTGCGATGATGGTCTTGTAGCACTTTTTTCTAGCACTATCCATGAACATCTTTGTTAAAGCTTCCATTATCTTCTTGGGTTTTGAATCCAAGTATTTTGTTTGAAGGGAGTCACCCATGAAGGCCAACATTAGACCATGAATCTGGTTCTCTTGGTCTTCCCACTTGGCTTTTGCCTCTTTCTCGCTATCGGTTGCCTTCTCATTTAATTTTGGGATTTCACCATCCAAAATATGAGATAGTATCTCAAACTTCAACACAATATTGAGCTTGAGTTGCCAGCTTATGAAGTTTGAGCCATCATTTGCCAAAGGATGTTTTCAATCATAGATCGCACAATAGGTTGAATATTCGACATTTCTACAAAATAAATTATATGGGATTTAATGTCAATTTTATGTTTTAAAAATTCGATACCACAAATAAAAATTTGTCCATAAATGCAGCAATTCAAGATCCTATCAATTATAATACAAAGTAGCTAAGGGCTATCAGATATATTATAAAATCAAGGTAAGAAAACACTTTCTAATCATAACCATTTCGAAATATCGTAACATTTAAATTTTCAAACTCTTATGACTCTTGTTGTTTTAATTAAGAGGGAATTTGACCAATCCTCGTAAGAAAAACTTTCGTTCTCAAAACTGAGCTAGGGCTCCGGGTCTTGTTAAGAAAACTTATTTCATTTGATACGAGATACGTTTATCCATTTTATTCACAAACAAATATACTCGGTGTCCACTAAGGGTGAATCGCACCTCGTACATCTATTCATGGCACAACAATAGACAACCTTATATCTCCCATTATTCCCAAAGATGGAGGAAACTATCTCCCGCTAAGGGCGATCAGAATATCCCTCGATCTATGACTGCTAATGGATGAAATAAGAAAGAAAAATAATCTTAAATTTTGGTTGGACAATTTAAACATTTATATGTGATTTTAGAATTTAGGTGATCATGCATATTTATCATCTATACACATCCTAACATTCATCCATACAATCACATACATGTCAAGCACACAAACATAAATATATTCATTCACACACACATTGTGTGAGTTTATATGTTCCCGCGTCCTTGATCCTTGCGCTTCTTCAGCGTCTTCCTCTTGCACCATGGATGTTGATATTGCAAAAAATATAAACATGCATCTCTCAATTTTGAAAATTGTCTAGTGCAAGTCCTATGTAAAAACTCTCTCATATGCATGCATATACAGAGAAATAGAAATTTGGTTTTTACAAATACAAAAGTCCCTGTGATTGAACAATAATAACATACACATTCATTCATTCACACATGACTTCATCGGAACATACAAACTCACATATCCCTGCATTAGAGAACTCGAGCAATGCTTGTACATATACTATATATTACTCGATTCAGTTTATCATGCATCTCTAAATAAAACAATTCTAAAAATCATTTGAAATCCATTAAAAATGATTTTATACATCCATAGTTCAAAACACAAAACATTTGAACCGTTGTTTATCCAATTTCCAAAAATAAAATTTTAAGGAAAGATAAACATATGCCTTTTCCGTTTTGTCAATTCCTTATAAAATAATCATTTAATTAAAAACGAAAATTTATATATTAGACATAAGTCTAAATTTTAATTCTAACATTCACATTATCTGTTTCAAAACATTTAAAACTATTTAAAGAATCGATTAGAATTAAATCAACAAAAAATATCGGAAAACTCGAAAAAGACAGAGAACATGGATTGTTTCGATTGTAGATGGTAAACTAAAATTAGTTATATAGTCTAATCATTGAAAATATGAACTAAATGCTCTGATACCACTGTAGGATTTCGTGTTCCCATGTATGTATATATTTTAAAATTTTAAATACAAATATAAAAGATCGATTTCATATTTTCATTGATTTTACGTACATGTATTTGTTTATTCTAATATCATGCATTCGTACACATATTAAAATAAACAAAGGATGAAGGATCATACCCAAAGGTTCTCTAAAACCTTTTAGAAAGACATGGAGTTCCGTTGCTCATCGAATCGCCCACCGATCGCCTCCAAGTGTTCACCAAACTCTAAACAAGATTAGAGAGAAATGAGCTATCCAATTAATCTCTAATTAAGCTTAGAATCTAGCTAATAACCCCTGTTTTAGCTCCTGAGACTTTTATCTCCAAAACTTAAAACTATTAAGAGATTTTTGTGGTGATTAAGGGAGAGATTAATGAGAGAAAGAATTTATGCATTAACATACACAAGTAGGATGAAGGGTCCTTTTATAGGCTCCCAAAACATCCTTATCAAGAACTATTCTTTAATCATGATCTCTTACTTATTCTCTCCTAAAATTAATCTCAAATTGCCACATAAGCATCCTAAAAAACGTTTGATTAAATCTGGAATTAATTCAACCCATGATCTAATTATTCTCTTAATAATTCAGGCAAAAATCGTGTTGTTCGGTTGACCAAGAATTCTTCTCGGTTAACCGAATCATTCGGTTTTAACACATGTTCGGTGGATCGTGAACTAGACAGTGGACCGAATATGCATGAGTAAAATTCTCCGAAAAAATTTAGACGATTCGCGTCTTGCTCCGGTCGACCGTTGACCCACCAAAATTTCTCCTGGCGAATATTCATCGGAGGACCGTGTCACCTTCGGTCTACCAAAAAAATCCAAAGATATCTCCCGAATATTTTCTCTTGGTTGAACGTTCACGCTCGGTTGATTGAACCCAATTGTCCAGGCACTCCAGACAATTTCGGTCAACCAATTGTGTTTTACCCGTTCCCCTTTCAGTTGACCGTTCCGAAGATACCTCTGTCGACCAAACCCTAAACGGTTCACCGTGTTTGACCCCGATTTTACCTTTGTCAAATTTTGGATTTATTATAACAAAATTTGATCTTTTGGTGTATTTAGCAAATTCATATCTTATGTAATATATTATCTTATGTAATATTAAATTATTACACGCCATAATATATACACCTCATATGAATTTATTATTATTCTAATTATGTTAATTCTCATGATATATTGATTTTATTCATTCACCACATGTGTCCCTCTTTCACATGAAACCCGACACATCATATGAACTCAAAATCAAGATTCTTGTTTCCTAGTTTTGTGGTATGACCTATAAGAGGATCTAAGCCAAATTGACAGCGATATTAAACACTTAATATCTCAAACTATAAGCGGTATCTAGCTACACATTATAGATACCCAATTAGTAAAGATGTCTTTGTTCCACTCGAACTAAACACGATCCATTTAGTTATGTAAGTGCACCATTTGTGTACGTCCCTTGCCTCATGATATTAAGAATATGTACAAAGTAGAAATGTGTCACCTTTGTATTATATTCGTTTCTTGATTTCTTTAAGCTAATTATAACTATGTAACTTAACTCAAGTTACATTGTGCACATTATAATTTTGCTTTATCAAGGGCCCACTAATAACATCACTCAATTAAGAGGGGCAACGATAATCGTTTGACTATCTATCTTTTCCAGCACAAGTAATGTTCAATCAACTATTGTCTTTATCACTATACTCATTGATAGCTTTTGACAATAATCAAATTAAGCACTTCTTGAGTGAAAAGATATAAGTCTCATATCTTACGATCTAAGACACAGTAAAAAATTAATGACACGAAACACAATTTTTTAATGTTTTACTTGTTAGGTCTATTCAATATATAAAAGTAATTTTCTCCTCTTTTATATACTCGTGTCGTCAATTATTTGTAGAGCTACAACAATCGATGACCAACACGACAATCTTATCTCGGTGATTAATGTTCCATGTTAATTACCATGATTGTGAATAACTTTTGATTTATATAAACCATTATCTTTTAGAGCTCTACAGTTAAGGACCAAACGCCTCTTCCTTAACACTTCCAAAAGACGAATACCATAATTAAGGAACAAAATGTTTGCACATCCAATTCATAATAATTGACATATAAAGTAAAACTTTTAGAACACATTCTTTTCGTTTATTATGATTCTAATTATGTCAATTCTCATGACATTGATTTTATTCATTCACCACATGTGTCATTTTTTCACATGAAACCCGACACATCATATGAACTCAAAATCAAGTTTCTTGTTTCCCAGTTTTGTGGTGTGACATATGGGAGGATCTAAGCCAAATTGGCAGTGATATTAAACACTTAATATCCCAAACTATAAGCGGTATCTAGCTACACATTATAGTTACCTAATTAGCATAGATGTCTTTGTTCCACTTGAACTAAAACATGATCCATTTAGTTATATAAGTGCACCACTTGTGTCCGTCCCTTGCCTCATGATATTAAGAATATGTACAAAGTATAAATGTGTCACCTTTGTATTATATTCGTTTCTTGATCTATTTAAGATAATTATAACTATGTAACTTAACTCAAGTTACATTGTGCACATTATAATTTTACATTATCAAGGGGCCCACTAATATCATCACTCAATAAAGAGGGGCAACGATAATCGTTTGACTAACTATCTTTTCCAGCACAAGTCATGTTCAACCAACTATTGACTTTATCACTATACTCATTTTGACAATAATCAAATGAAGCACTTCTTGAGGGAAAAGATATAAGTCTCTTATCTTAGGATCCAAGACACAGTAAAACATTAATGTCATTAAACACAATTCCATAATGTTTTACTTGTTAGGTCAATTCAATATATAAAAGTAATATTTTCCTCTTTTATATACTCGTGTCGTCAATTATTTGTAGAGCTACAAATATCGATGACCAACACGACAATGTTATCTCGGTGATTAATGTTCCATGTTAATTACCATGATTGTGAATAACTTTTGATTTATGTAAACCATTATCTTTTAGAGCTCTATGGTTAAGGACCAAGCGTCTCTTACTTAACACTTCTAAAAGACGAATACCATAATCAAGGAACAAAATGTTTGCACATCCAATTCATAATAATTGACATATAAAAGTAAAAGTTTTAGAACACATTCGTTTCAATAATTACTTGTAATGTGCTTACGCTCCAAGTGATACTGAGCATGCAAATGCGATGTATCAACAGAGACCCTGTAATGACCCGTACAGTCACTCCTACAACCAGGGATGGTGAATCCACCCTAACTTCTCTTGGAGCCTAGTGGGGGTCATGGTCAGAGCTCACACGCTTAACCTCAACCCCTAACTTATCACCCTCCATGCCCATCGGCGTCCTACCAACCCCCACATCAACGATCTCAACCTTATACTCAACAACTTGCTCAGGCCTCACCATCGGGTTATTCTAGTCAGACTCTACCTTAGTGGGTTGACCCAAAGGAATCCACTCTTAAACAAACCCTTAACACATTCATGCAGAGCACGCAAACCTTGCTTGTGGCAAATAACACCACGGTTAAAGCATTGGAAATGTAAGTTAGCCAGTTGGCTAATCAGCTCCATGAACGTGAGAAAGGTCAATTCCCAAGTCAACCCCAGGTGGATCCCCGGGTTATACAATCTCAAGGAAGGCCACCGGTGCCTTATGCTACCTCTGAACCGACCCATCATGTTATTGTGATTCATACTCTGAGGTCTGGTAAGGAGGTGGACAACCAAATTGGGTTCTCTTGATGTCATCAGACCAGCGGTGATACCCACATCTTTGTGGGGGACGAATCCTGAGGTTCCCTTAACAAATACTTCCACGAAGGAGCTTGATCCTGAGGTTCCTTCTACGTTTATTTTGACAATGGGGCCGAACCTTGAGCCCCCATTGTTTCATCTTGTATCGAAGGAATCAGATTCTGAGGTCCCCACTCATGTTTCTTTGGAACAGAATATTGAGGTTCCTTTGAAATACCCTTATGCCCCGAAGGTGTCATTCCCTAAGCGCCTTTAAAACAAAACGTCAGATCAGCATGACAAAATACTTGAGATCTTTCGGCAAGTTAAGGTGAACATTTCGTTGTTGCAAGTGATTCAACAGATGTGACCTTATGCCAAGGTTCTCAAGGATTTATGCACCAAAAAGAGAAAAACTCAAATTCCCAAGAAAGCGTTTCTTACGGTAAACATGAGTTCATTGTTGGCACAACCCACGCAAGTCAAATACAAAGGCCCTAGTTTCCCTACTATTTCTTGTGTGATTTGTGAGGTGTCAATACTAAAAGGAATGTGTTCTAAAAAGTTTTGCTTTTATATGTCAATTATTATGAATTGGATGTGCAAATATTTTGTTCCGTTATTAATGTATTCATCTTTTGAAAGTGTTGAGGAAGAGGCTCTTGGTCCTTAACTGTAGAGCTCTGAAAGATAATGGTTTATATAAATCAAAAGTTATTCACAGTCACGGTAATTGACATTGAACATTAATTACCGAGAAAAGATTATCGTGTTGGTCGTCAATTATTGTAGCTACAAATATTTGACGATACGAGTATATAAAAGAGGAAAATGGTTACTTTTATATATTGAACCTAGCAAGTGAAACATTGCAGAATTGTGTTATGTGTCATTAATGTTTCACTGTGTCTTGAATCCTAAGACATGAGACTTATGTTTTTTTCACTTGGGAAGTGTTTAATTTGATCATTGTCAAAAGCTGTCAATAAGTTAGTGATAAAGGCAATGGTTGGTTGAACATGACTTATGCTGGAAAAGATGGTTTGTCAAATAATTGTCCTTGCCCCTCTTTATTTGAGTGATGATATTAGTTGACCGATTGATAAAATGAAATTATAAATATGTGACTTATGTTAAGTCACATATTTATAATTAGCTTAAAAGATCAAGAAATGAATATATAATACAAAGGTGACACAATTCTACTTTGTATAATATTCTTAATATCATGAGACGTGAGGGATAGACACAAGTTATGTTCTTACATCACCAAATTGATCGTATTTAGTTCGAGTGAACAAGACATCTTTGCTAATTGGATAACTATAATGTGTAGCTAGATACCACTTATAGTTTGTGATATTAAGTGTTTAATATTACTGTCAATATAGCTTACATCCTCCTATAGGTCACACTACAAAATTGGGAAACAAGACGATTGATTTTGTGTTCATATGATGTATCGGGTTTCATGTGAAAAAGGATACACTTGGTGAATTAATAAAATCAATATGTCGTTAAAATGACGTAGTTAGAATCATAAATAAATTCATATGAGATGTATGTATTATGTGGTGTAATGTTTTACATATGATAATATATTACATGATATGTGAATTTGCTAAAAAACCCAAAGATAAGTTTTTGTTGGATATAAATCCTAAGTTTGACAAAGGCAAAATCGGGTCAAAACGGTAGACTGTTTTGAGATTGGTCGACCGAAGGCTATAGAACGGTCGACCGGACTGGGATCAGGTTACGCTTGGTTCGGCCGAAAATTTTAAATACTTGTCTTGGCAATAAGATCGGTCGACTGAGCGTGAGGACACGGTCGACTGAACATTTCCAAGATGTATCTTGGTGATGGGAACGGTCGACCGGAGTGATACGTGGTTCGACCATAAATTTTCAGAGACTCATCCTGATGGATATTCGGTCGACTGGATGGTTCACGGTCCCACAGAACTTGTCAAAGACTCAACGATTTGGTCAACCGAGTGGTTATTTTGGTCGACTGTTGACCATGATTCTGCCTTGATTTATTAAGAGATTAATGTTGACCATGGGTTAGATTTGTTCCAATTATGGTCAAACGTTTTTCAGGATGATTATGTGTCAATTTGTGATTGTTTAAGGGAGAGAAAATCAAGAGATCAAGGGTTAGTGGGTACTCCATGATGGGCGTGTTGGGAGAGCTTGTAAATTGGTCTCCTCTCCCTTATTGTTTTAATTAATTCAAAAAAAAAATCTCTCTCTCCCTAACCTCCCCACTAATCCATATGAAGTTCTCTTAATTTTTTCAAGCTTTTTGCGATTAAATCTCAGGGAGCTTTAGAGGGGTTATTAGTTTGATTCCAAGCTTAATTAGAGATTAATTGACTAGCTCCTTTCTCTCTATTCTTGTTTAGAGTTTGGTGAACACTTGAAGGTTTTAGAGAACCTTTGGGTATAATCCTCTTATATTTGTTTTAATATATATATGTAATTATATGATATTAGAATAAATATAAAACAATGTACATGAGATTGTTGAAAATATGGAAATCGATCTTGTATGCATGTATAGAAAATTTAAAATATATACAAACATATGAGCACGAAATTCAACAAATATATCGAGCTTTATTGGACCTACGTGCATCTGTCAATCTGCTACCGTATTTGGTCTACGTCCACCTCAGTCTTGGGGACCTCAATCAAACAAAAACCACTCTTCAACTTGCTGATAGGTCAATCAAGAAACCGAGGGGCGTGGTGGAAGATGTTCTGATCAAGGGGGTGAGTTCATTTATCCAATCGATTTCTTTGTGTTGGATATTGAACATGTGTCAAATCCACTTGGACAAATTCCTGTTATTTTGGGGTGACCATTTCTAGTGACTTCCATTGCTTGATCAATTGTCGTAATGGTCTGATGCGCTTGACATATGGTAGTCAATGCGCTGATTTCCACATCTTCACCATTGGGAAAAAGCCAGGTACCTTTGATGACCTGTTGAGGTAAATTTTATCCAGGGCATGGATGAGAACGAAGTTGAAGGCACCTTTAAGTATTTCAGAGAGATTGATGGAGATCCTGATGGTTGTAAAGGTGTTTCAACTGGCACAAGAGGTGCCTTATCTTGTGAACATGTGGCTCTTGAGCCACAAGATACAATTTTCTTGCCTCTGGGCCACCCGTTCTTCACTTTGTATCTATTGAGTACCCAATGTGAGTTAAGAATCAACCACTTGATACCTTACATTTCAAACAACCAGACAGAGATTCACCTCTCATTCATGCCTCCTATGTGAGATGTGATCAAAATTAAACTACAATCCGTAGGAAATCAGAAAACAAACAATAAAACTAAACTCCTCGGGGGGTAGAGAAAGATTACGGAAATGAAAATGTGTGTAGTGTGTGTTCAAATGTGCTCATCAAAACATGTCATACATGAAATCCATAAAACTCAACTCCAACTTTGCCTCCACGTGAAATAAGATAAAACATTATCATTAAAACATACAAGACAATAATTGAAATGAAGCTAATATGTTCACATGCATCATGAATCAAATCCAACTATGTCTCCACATGAAATAACATCTATCGCAATCATTAAAACATACAAAACATTAATTAAGATAAAGCCAACATGAGCACATGCATGCACATGTCTTGTTTCGTTCTTCCACTGCATCCTTATCCACATATCATCATTCCCCATAAAATAGACCCACTAATCTAAGCATGTCCTAAACATCATTCAAGAGCATTAGCACATCAAAGATAAGAGTGAAATGTCATTAGATGGTTAAGGAAATCATGTGAGATTCAAAGGTAGAATTAACACACACACACACTAATGCATCACATAATCACAACACCTTCTTCTCCACCCCCCAATGGGGATGGACTACTCTCTACTCATATCTAAACTAAGAAAGTATAAAAACAACATAAACCCATAATGCAAATGAAGAAAAACAAGATTAAGCAAACAACAACAAAAAAGAAATTGCATCAAAGTAAAGACATTAATGTAAAGAACAAGAACTAACTAGATTAAGAAATCAAAATACAAAGTTTGCTCCTCTCCAACACCCTTATTTACACTACTAAAATAGAAAACTAAAATTTACTCTAATGGGGGAGGGAGGAAGAAGAAGAAAGGAGGCATTACAAGTGTATTTATAGAAGTTTGGAGGGATGGATTTGGGCATAATCAGACAATTGTAAATCAAATCTGGAGGTCCTGGAATACTCTGACCCGACAACCCTACCCGAGACCAATATTTGAGTGCCAAACTCTTAACCGAATCCACTAGTGGTGGATTTTAATTGTCAAATTACTCCTCAGGTTTAGGAGATTCTGGACTTTTGCAACCAACATATTTTTCATTACACTTAAGTCCCTCCGGGCTTTCACTTGGGTCCTTCCTGAGTTACAATCTAGTCTTTGGGCATTACAAACAGATCCAGAACCTTCCAAATCAGTCCATTCTTCTTGCGTTTAGCTCCTCGAGTATTTGTTGTTATATTTCAGGTATAAGGTAATAAAGAAGAGAAGCGAATAGAAAAAGACTGAAACGTAGGAAGAAATGACTTAAATGAAGCAAAATGGACCTCTCAATCATACACAAGGACCTACCTGGAAAAAGGAAGGACCTGGACGTAAGCCCGAATGGACCAAATAGCAAACTAAGAAACTCCACACCATCATGAGAAGTATTTTGGCAATTAGATTTGGGCCTAGACTCCAATAACCGATCCGAGTGCACCCCACTTGTAGCACTGAAGCACTAAAGAAGATATCCAAAAATGGGTTTGATCCGACAATAAATGACTGCCAATTCGTGGTCCCTTTGTCTCAGAATCTGACCCAGTTTTGTGTGGATGTATGGGTTTTTTGTTTATATCTATTCTGGGAATGTTTCATTAGTCCTACATCGGGGGATTGTCCATAGTTTCCTTTTTTCATGCCTATAAATAAAACTCTTCTTCCTACTCTGTAATGTACTCCTTGCTTGGTGGTCATTCTCTCTACTTGGAGTAAAGCCTTGGAGCAAAATCTAGTGAAGAGATGCTACTTGTAATGTGAGTGAGTAACAAAAGAAACTTTTTGTTAGTTTTACATTCTCTTTTAATTCTTGCATGCTTAGCTTAATTTTGTTTGTCTTACTAGAATTAATTAGCTTGTTTCCTTTTCCTAGCTAAATTAGCTAATTTTTTTTGTTTCCTTTTCTTAATGAGTAGTGAGTAGTTCCATCCCATTTGGGGGTGGAGTTGATGTTTATACATGTCATGAAGAATGTGATGAATGCTATATTTTGTTTTATGTGATGAATGTGAGTGTATGCTTGTTTGAATAAAAGAGAATATTTAACTTGATGGTTTCTGCCATAATCATTAGGTACATCTCATGCTTGTTTAGGTTCTTAATAACAAACTTGTTTTTGCTCATGTTAATCAACTAGGTTAGTGATTTGGATGATAGGTCTTGCCATAACCATTAGGTACTTCCTATGCATAAAAAACACAACCTACACTTGTGCCCTATTGAAAGCATTTCTCACCACTTTATTTCATCTGTACACACACCTCCCCTTGGGGGCTTCTCTTCCTGATTCTCATCTTGCTTTGATATTGCTTATTTTAGTTTGTTTCAATTCCTCTCGCCGTCGTCTTCTTGTTTGTTGCTTGCTAGTTTAGTGTAGCTTAGTTTAGTGTAATCAAACTATTTATTCCCCTTTATATTCCACTCGATTTCTAAAAAACAAGAGTTGACACACCTCCTGTGGATCAACCCTTGCCCCGTCTTCACCGACGGTCGTGCACTTGCAATTAAACATAATTTCAATCACCAATGCATCCTGGGGTGCCTCAGACTAACACCAATATGGTTGGGACAATATTAATTGTATGGCTGAGCAGTCTTCAGAATGGGGTAATATAAGAGAGGCACCAAATGCTAGACCACCATCTAGTTGTGTTAGATCATATGTTGGTCAACAAACTGAGACATTACAAGAAACTTTGGCCTCTTTCATACGTACGGTAGAGGATATGAGTGCACCGGTGGCTCCAGTAGCCATACCATGTGACTGTTGCAAGTTGAGTGGTCATGTTATCGGGCAATGTCCTTATGTTCCCCCAAAGCCTGAGTATGAGCATATATTTTCCCAAAATGCTCAATCTGACCTTTACGCATTCACGTACAACCCAAGAGGGATTCAAGAGACAATATTGATTCAAGTTTTTATACATCATACCCACCCCATTATTCTCCTCCAGAATACCCACATCCCTGCCAGCCACCAGCCATGACCACATGGACTAATTCTCAGCCTATTAACACCCAACCAACAAATTGTGACAATCAAAATGTGAACTTCAATGTTGACACCAACTTGATTCCTTAGAACAACAATTAAGTGGACGTCAATGTTGACCCTTCTAATATTCATGGAAACTACTCAAAAATTATTGAAGTCCAACTTGAATTCCTTGCAAACTATGGAAATGCAAGTGAGTCAGATGACATAACAATTAAGTGAACGTAAGGATCAGTTGAAGGTAAGGAAGGGTGACCTTTCTTGTCAAGATGAGGATTCATCTTGTAATATAGAACCCCCACCACATGAACAAATTCAAAGCACAATCTGTCAAAGTCAAACTCCTATTCAGTTTGAGGGACTTGGTGTTTCAATTCACGATAAGTTGGTGGGGATTCAATTCAAATTGAGAATAGCATGGACCAGGTTCATTATGAGTCGACACAGGATTGTGCCTTATTTTCTTATCTTTTGGCCTTTCAGCCACATGATCTTAATGTTGTGTCTTTTAAGGACTCGCCTTTGGTGGAACAAGAGCTCCGTAATAACCCTAATTTCATACGACCTAGTGAGAGTTTGCCTCTTACTATTGTTCATGATCATCTTGAAAATGAATGGACATCAAACAACTACATTGCCAATTAGGGTGATTGACATCATATCATGCATATATTCCTGCCTTAAATATCCTCTATTTTGAAGCTAAGCATTGCTACGTAACGGGTTTTATGTTTAAGCTTCAAGAAGAAACACGTTTGAGAAGAAAAGACACAAAAGGACCTAAAAGCAAGAGAAATGACTGAACTATGAGGTTTATGGAATCAAGAGAGAAGGATCCGAATGTAAACCAAAAGAACTAATGAGCAAATCGAGAAACTCTACACCATCATGAGAAGTATTTTGGCAATTAGATTTGGGCCTACAATCCAACAACCAATCTGGGAGCACTCCACGTGCCATATTGAAGCAATTAAGAAGACAACCAAAACCGGGCCAATCAATCCAATAACCAATCTGGGAGCACTCCACGTGCCATATTTAAGCAATTAAGAAGACAACCAAAACCAGGTCAATCAAACCAACATGGACCGCTAAATAGCATCCATAGACCGCCAATTAGCGGTCCAATGCGGCCCATTTGCAACCTCCTTTGGCGTGCATGTTTGTTATATCGTCTTATGTCCATTTATGGTATGTGTTTTAGTCCTATATCGAGGGTGTCCTCGGTTACCTTTTTTCATGCCTATAAATAGAATTCTTCCTCCTTTTTTGTAACACAATCATTGCTTAGTGGTCAATCCCTCTACTTAGAGTCAAGCCTTGAAGCAAAAACTCAAGTGAAGAGATGCTACTTGTAATGTGAGTCATGAATAAATGAATTTTTGGTTAGTTTAATGTTGCATCGTTTACATCTTGCATGTTTAGCTTAATTTTGTTTAATCAATCTTAGTTGAATTAATTAGAATGTTTTCTCTTCTTAAGATAATAGTTAGCTTAATGATTAGTGAGTAAATCCATCCTCCTTTGGGGGGTGGACATGATGTACATATGTTGTGAAGTTTGGATGTTTGATGATTTTTTGATTGTGTAGACTAGGAGGTTTGTATGCACATCGGGGGTGTTTTAATCATCTACATGTTGGGGGATTTTTGATGGGTTTTTCCATAAGATTTAGACACTTCTTATGCTTAGGTTCTCATGTTTATTGACTGAAATTTCGTATTGAATATGCTACATGTTAGTTATGTGTTTGTATCTGTGTTTGCTTGTTTGATTGATTGAAGAAACTTTGTTTTGCCATAAGATTTAGACACCTCCCATACGTAGCTTTGTTCTTCACATGAGTTCATATTTTTGATGAGTCTTACCATATCTTTAGATACTTCTTAGGTTAAGTCTAGTCTTATGCTAATTAAGTAGTAATTGTTGATACGTTGTGTGAATGGATTGATAGATCTTGCTAAATCTTTAGACACTTTCTATGCATGAAGACACACACATGACACACACACACATGCTTACATGCATAATTCATCACTTATTTCACTTCATATGTGCACACACTCCACCTTTTAGGGGTTTCTCTTCCTACATTCAAATCTCTTTGTTAGGTCTTTAATGACTTTTAGTCGATACATAGCTACCTTCTTTTGCATTTGTTAACTACTAGTTTAGTGTAGTCTAGTTTAACGTAATCAAAACTCTTCGCCCCTATTTTTCCACTTGATTTCTGACAAAGAAGAGGCTACTCACCTCCTTGTGGATCGACCCGTACTTGCCATATTTTCACCGACGGCTGTGCACTTGCGGTTAATTAATAAAACGTTTAACAAGTTTTCTTTCGTTTTCGTCTAACTCGTCTGGGTGCACAAATTTGTGCATGCCAGTATGGTCACGAGATGTTGAGGATTATTTGAAGAGATATGACATCGATCTGTTCTCGGTTGTCGACTTTTCGAACACATCCCCATCCTCTGTCCTACACTGTCCTGGAGACTGTGACGAGTCATGGACCACACGAGAATGACTCAGGTTTTAGACCTCAACCACCCTCTGATCCAGAAGGTGGGGGTCCACAACCTCATCAATTGGTTCCCAGGTTCCCATTCTCCTCCGTAATCGATGCTACCCGAGTCATACTGCTCTATCTTCTTGCATCGTATTGTCAGAGACGAATGGGAACCACCTTGGGGTTAAGCTTCAATTTATCTTCATCCTTCCCCACTTCACTGGGAAGGGTGACCCCTATATCTCTCTCAGGGAATTTGAGGAGGTCTGTGCTTTGTTCAAGTTGCAACAACTTAGCGCAGACTCCATCCACCTTAGGCTTATTCTCTTTGCACAAAAGGATGATGTCAAGACGTAGTTGTACAGAAACCAGGCGAATGCCTTTAGGACTTTCGATGAATTTCAATCTGCATTCCTCAGGAAGTACTTCCCAAATCATCAGACTCAAAAATTGAGTAACGAAATCAATTCGTTCTATCAACATGAGACCGAATCATTCCATGCATACTTAGAGAGGTTCAAAGAGCTCCTCATCCTCACCATGGCACCGAGTTGTGGTGCCTTTGTCAGATTGTTTACGAGGGTCTTCACATCCCATCCCGAACGCTACTTGAGTCCATGTGTCAAAGAAAGTTTTTAGGAAAGGATGAAAAGGAGGAATGAGCTTTGCTAGAAGACTTTGCTGAGAAAACCATGCAGTGGGAGAGTGTGAGGAAACCATCACCATAACCATTATCTAGCATAGGAACGAGGATCACAAATGCAAGCTCGACTAGATTGGGCCGCATTTGCTGTTGATACCACTACGACCACCGAGGCGCGCATGGCGGCCTTAATGCGTCGTATGGATTCAGTTGAGCTCCAAAACCAGCAAGGTGTGTCTCCTGTCTCTGCATCTGGTCCAGATCTTTGCTATTTATGTTGTAGGATGTGTCATGTAGGAGGCGAGTGTGCATCCATTCATCCTGAGATGGAGCAGGTCAATGTCATCCATGATAGATCCAAGAATGACCCATACTCATCATCATATAACCTAGATGGAGGAACCACACTAAGTTTTCCTGGAACCAAAACAATGACCAGGGTGGTCCTTCAAACTTCTCTCGACCACCTAACCGACCACACCAACCTCCCTTGTATTCACAATCTTATCAGCCACTCTAAGCTCAAATCACCAACCAACATGGTTTCCCAAATTCCAACAACATGGAAACCCAGTTCAATTTGCTTGAGAACTTGACTCGTGGACTTGAGAACTCAATAAAAACATTATGTCATCCACAAGTCAAGTTCTCACTTCAAATCAGCAGACCATCAAATCGCTTGAACTTCAGATGGGTCAATTGGCTCAGTGTGTCCATGACAGAGAGAGGGGGACTCTGCCTAGCCAGCCTGAGGCTAATCCCCGCATGTACCGACAACCATAGTTGCAAAATGAGAGTTCGGTACATAGGGGGAGGCAAGTGAACCATGTGGAGGAACATGTTCACCATGTCAATGTCATTGTAACATTAAGTAATGGAAAGTAGGTCCAAAATCATATTTTCTTACCGCGACCACAATCTGTGCAACCCCTCGGTGGAAATGATCGATGGTGAGAAAGAGCCTGAGGGTGAGGGTAATACATCAATGCCTCTTTCTCAAGCACCGCAAAAAACCTACCTGGCAAAACCTCCTTATCCTAGTAGGTTAACAAAAAGCAGAGTGACACAATGGATAAGATATTAGAGGTCTTGAAACAAGTGAAGGTTAACATCCCCTTGTTGGATGTCATCCAACAAATACCTCAATATGCAAAAGTGTTGAAGGATCTCTGCACAATACAGAGGAAGACCAATGTTCCTAAGAAAACATTCTTAGCTGCGAGTGTGAGCTCACTTTGTTCAAATCCCACATACACAAAGTAGAAAGACCATGGTTGTCCTACTATTCAGTGTATGATAGGGGACACTAGCACGAGTAATGTATTGCTTGATTTAGGATCAGCGGTCAACCTCCTCCCATTTTCTCTTTATAAACAGTTGAACTTGGGAGAATTGAAACCAACTAAGATCACCCTCTAATTGGCGGATAGATCTATTCGTGTCCCAAAGGGGATTATTGAGGACGTGCTCATCAAAATTGGAGATTTTATATTTCCAGTAGATTTTTTCGTCCTCGATACCAACCCTGTTACGAATACCCACTGTCAAATACCTTTGATTTTGGATAGACCATTTCTGGCAACCTCCAACGCCTTATTTAATTGTAGAAATGGTCTCACGAAGTTCTCATTCGGTAACATGAGTGCCGAGTTTCATGTGTTCAACTCTGGTAGGCAACGGGAGCCCTTGAACCAACCTTTAAATCTCAACCTCATCCACCAATTAGAGAAAACACCACAAAATCCACAAACACCCCCAACACCAATGCAACCCGTTGAGAATGTTTGTGTGCCCAGCGAAAACTCATTGCTTGTCTTTGCAATGCAACAGAGTGAGCACACATCAAACATGAATATACAAAGGTAGTGTTTGTTGGATGATTTAGTTGAGACTATTAGTGAGGGGGACACACCTCATCATATGCCCGTACCAGAAGGTGTCTTTACCTTATGGCCATTGAGCCTCATGAGCTTCATCTTGACTCCAATAAGGACACACCTGCGATCGAGCTTATGCTTGATAATATAAAGAAGGTTGGGTGGTCTTTGTTGGATGACTTGAGAAGAAGCCCCATTCTTAGTGTGACAGGTGTGTCATACCATTTGAATGAGCCTGAGGAACTCATTCTGATGCGCCCGCCTATTGGTTGAAGGGTTTTGTTCGATGAGCAACTAAACCCCAGTGAGGCAACACAACTCCACTCATTTACATTGCATACAGCCAACCAATATCATGAGGGGGGTTTGAGCCTTTCAGTTTTGACCATTCACCTCTCATAACACTTCAGAGTACCAATGAAGCGGACCCATCATGGCACATCTCTGGTCCACACGACTCGATGTTCTCATTTGATGTTCCTTGACCAAATGATTATGACAATTTTTTTGTTGATGTATATATCTTATTTATTATAAAAAAGAAAAGAAAAAAAACACAGAAGACTCCACAAGTGAGCAGTGGTTGTTGTGGCCACAACCCTTGAGTATTTAGGCCACATTTGTTTGACGTATTTGTCTCTCTTCTTAAGTATCTCACAGGTTTTTGGGAATTTAGGTATATGTTCATCCACATAACCATGAACTTCCCTTTGCGTTTCGCGTTGGTGAGATCTTTTCTTCTTCATGCAAAAATCCATGTAGTATCATACTCACATTCATTGAGGACAATCCATGAAGTACGTGTGTTTGTGTGTGTGGGGGGGTGTTTTACGTGTGTACATAGTCAAGTCTTTTCCTTTGATTTTGTTTTCCTTTTTTCTGCATTATTAAGGTCATGTTAGTGTGCTGCATATTTGTTTGCTATGATCCTTGGGTGACCTGTCATCTTTAGCTTGCATAGTGCTTTCAATTTTCACATTTCTTTCAAAATCTTAATGTGTTTGCGAAAGAAAATGTTTTGTGGGTTTTGCGTGTGTTTAGCATATGCAAAACCATTGAGAAGCTTCCAAAACCGAAAGAGAAGCTCCCTAAATTGACTTGAACATGATGCATTAGGATATCTAGTATACCAACTTTGGGTCTTATCTAGTCGTAAGGATGCACCCCGGTCTTCCCTCAGGGACGTGTAATCATAGGGCTTCAACACTCAAACAAATAAAGAAGTCCACCCTGAACATAGTGAGTCGAATAATTGTCTGATAGTATAAGGAAGTTTGTCGTAGTCTGGGACCCTTAAAATCTTGTTGTGAAACTTTAAGTGTTGGGGTTTTTGTTTCCATGTAGATAATAAATAAGTGGTGTTCCCTCTTCTCGCACGGCTCCTATCACTCAGGAAATTAGGTCCGAGTGGACTTAATGCCTAGTGCTTTTGAGTCATCTGACTTGGGATGCACCAACCAAACTCCCGTTACACGGGAGGTAGGGATTGCACGTGTCTTTCACTTATGTCCATAATTAACTTTCACGAATGGTTCATTAGGCTAGGTGTGTGGACTGATTACAAATATAGAGTCGGTCCGTAGAATGATTGTGTCCAATGATCGACAAAAATGAGTCCATCGAGTCATGTTGCTTGGTTGAATAATGCATCTATGTTCGGATTTTGTGGGTGCATCCACTGAAAACCCTCAGGAGACAACACTCCTCCTCCTTGGCGACAAGAGGATTTAAAGGTTTTTTGCACATGCTAAGTGCAATCGTGATTCATACGAAAGTGAGTTAGGATTTATCTTGTTTTTTGTTTTGTATACCCTTTCTTAGTTTTTCTTTTCGTTGTTTTGCTCGGGACTAGCAAAAACTAGGTGTAGGGGTATTTGATTCACATCATATCATGCTTATATTCATGCCTTATATCCTCTATTTTGAACCTAAGCATTGCTACGTAATAGGTTTATGTTTAAGTTTCACGAATAAATAGGTTTTAGTAGAAGAGACACAAGAAGGACCTAAAAGCAAGACAAATGACTGAATTATGACGTTTATGGACAATGAAGCAAGATGGAGGGACCCAGATGTAAACCAAAAGGATCAATGAGCAAATCGAGAAATTCTACACCATCATGAGAAGTATTTTGACAATTAAATTCGGAACTAAACTCCAAAAACCAATCCGGGAGCACTCCACGTGCTATATTGAAGCAATTAAGAAGACAACCAAAACCGGGGCCAATAAGACTAACATGGACCGCTAATCAGTAGCCATAGACCACCAATTGGTGGTCCAGTATGGCCCAATTGCAACCTCATTTGGCGTGCATGTTTGTTATATCGTCTTATGTCCATTTATGGTATGCGTTTTAGTCCCATACCGGGGGATTGTCCTCGGTTACCTTTTTTAATGACTATAAATAGAACTCTTCCTCCTCCTTTGTAATAAAATCATTGCTTAGTGGTCAATCCCTCTACTTAGAGTCAAGCCTTGAAGCAAAAATTCAAGTGGAGATATGCTACTTGTAATGTGAGTCATGAATAAATAAATTTTTTGTTAGTTTAATGTTGCATCTTTTACTCCTTGCATGCTTAGCTTAATTTTGTTTAATTAATCTGAGTTGAATTAGTTAGAATGTTTTCTCTTCTTAAGATAATAGTTAGCTTAATGATTAGTGAGTAGTTTCATCCTCCTTTGGGGGTGGAGATGATGTACATATATGTTGTGAAGTTTGGATTTGATGAAGTTTGATTGTGTAGACTTGCATGTTGTATGCTAATCGGGCGTGTTTTAATCATCTACATGTTGGGGTATTTTTTATGGGTTTATGTCATATTATTTAGACACTTCCCATGCTTAGTTTCCTCATGTTTATTGACTGAAATTTCCTGTTGAATATGCTACATGTTAATTATGTATTTGTATTTGTGTTTGCTTGGTTGATTGAATGAAGAAACTTTGTTTTGATGTGTTTTGCCATAAGATTTAGACACCTCTCATGCTTAGCTTTGTTCTTCAAATGAGTTCATGGTTTTTTATGAGTCTTGTTATATCTTTAGACACTTCTCATGTTGAGCCTAGTCTTACGCTAATCAAGTAGTAATTATCGATACGTTGTGTGAATGCATTGATAGATCTTGCCAAATCTATAGACACTTTCTATGCATGAAGACACACACATGACACACACACATACATGCTTACATACATCATTCATCACTTATTTCACTTCATATGTGCACCCACTCCATCCCTTAGGGGGTTCTCTGCCGGCATTCAAATCTCTTTATTAGGTCTTTAGTTAGTTTTAGTCAATATGTAGCTGCCTTCTTTTGCATTTGTTAACTACTAGTTTAGTGTAGTCTAGTTTAGCGTAATCAAATTTTTCTCCCTATTTTCCACTTGATTTTTGACAAACCAGAGACTACTCATCTCTATGTGGATCAACCTATACTTGCCCCGTCTTCACCGATGGTTGTGCACTTGCGGTTAATAAATAAAATGTTTAACATAGGGTATTGGGAGTTCCTTAGAGGATACCATGGGTAAAAGACCCACTTTCTGTTCGCCCAGTGCGTTGGGCACGATAATGAGGTTGTTGGCCTTGTTCCAACGCACCAGCTTGTTGGTTGGAGAGTTTGGATTGACAATCATAACTTCAATACCGCAATGGGAGAAACTCTTCTTCCATTGCTCGATTACAACCAAACTCTTAAGAGGTTCGAGCAATTTAAATTTGATCCTTTGAATCAGACACTTTTGCGTCTTGATCATGAACCACTCCTTGCATCTTGTGCATTTTGTGAGGGAGGCACTAATGAGTATTTTGGCCTCGCATGGTGTCATGTTCCCATTCCAAGTACATTGGCCGACTTTTGAGGTTCCCATTTGTTGTCCTTTGACAAATGAAGAAAAAAAGACTTCAAGAGTGAGAAAAGGTTGTTATGGGTCCCAACCCTTGTGTATTTGGGCCCTATTTGTTTCACGTATTTGTCTCCCTTCTTAAGTATCTCACATGTTTTGGGAATTCGAGTGTATCTCCATCCACTTAACCACAAACTTACTTTTACGCTTCACGTTGGTGAGATCTTTTCTTTTTCATGCATAAATCCATTTAGTATCATACTCACATTCGTTAACGACAATACTTAAAGTAAGTGTCGGGGGATTTTATCATATATACATAGTCAAGTCTTTTTCCTTTTCTTTTCCTTTCTTTTATTTTATTTTATTTTCCTTGCTAGGGTCATAATAGTATGCTACAATTTACATTGATATCTCTGTTATACCATGATCCTTGGGTGACACTAGTGTAGAAAAGTCAATATACATCGAATATACAAGGGTATATACGACGGATTTTTGCGGGTCAACTACCCGATGTATATCTACCCGTCGCTTATGCCCTGCTATATAAACGTCGACTATATACAGCCGACGTCTATTTTACCTTTAGAATAACGCAAAATAATACATTATAGCCTATAGTAGATATTCAAACCGCACACTAATCAAACCCAAGTTGCCCAAGTGTCAATTGTTTGACCATTAACCAAGTACATCAAGCCCAAGTGACCAAACTCATTCGCATTCACTTGTAGAAGAGTGGTGGAGTACATCAACCACAACAGCAAAAAAATCCGATGTCGACTAAACTTTTACGACCTATAGACATCGGCTATATAGGGTGACCGACGTATATACATACATTACGACCTATAGACGTTGGCTACCCTATAAATCTGACGTATATACCTTTAAGTAATAATAATAATAATAATAATAAATTACGGCCTATAGACGTCGGCTACTCTATAAAACCGACGTCTATACAAGGGTAAATAATTATAAAAAATTACAATGATCTTAAGCCCATATGCCAATCTCTTGACCACTAAATATATATATATATATATATATCTATCTCATTTGCCTATTGTAGTATTGTGTGGTATCCAATAGCCATTTAGAAGTAAATGAGTGGTGGAGTACATTAACTCCACCAACACATATGGGATAGTTAAATGGATGTAACTATTTTTAAATCAATCTAAATAATTCACATTACTTTCTATGAAGTACAAAATTACATAAATTCTTATACAAAATAAATCCACAAAAATTCTTATACAAAATAAATCGCAAAAAAAAACAAAAAACATTTTCTTATTTCAAGAGGTATAGATGTCGATTTTACTACAAAAACTGGCATTTATACAAACCTATAGACATCGGATGTTTGGATATCCGACTTTTATTTTGTGACGTCTATTGTGCATTCTGCACTAGTGTGACTTGCTTTCTTTTGCTTGCCTAATGCTTTAAATGTTTACGAAAGAAAATGTTTTGTGAATTTTGCGTGTGTTTAGCATGTGCAAAACCGTTGAGATGCAAAGTAAAAAGGAAGCATGGGAAGTGTTGAAAAGTTGTGGCAAAACCCATCAAGTTAACTATTCTCATTTAAACAAATAAGCATACATTCACATTCATCACATATTGCATAAGATAACATTCATTCCCAATCTTTATTAGATGTATAAACCATCTTAAGCCCCAGGGGGATGAAACTACTCACTACACATTAATCTAACAATTATAGTAAGAAAGAATGACCTGCTAACTAATTATACTAAGATTAAGAAAACAAAACTAAGCTAAACATGCAAGCATTAAAAGAGACAACATTAAAATAAAAGTAGGAAAAATTATTTTATTCATGACTCACATTACAAGTAGCATTCACCTCTACTTGAATTTAATTCCACAGACTTACTCCAAGTAGTGAGAATGACCACCAAGCAAAGGGTCGATTACAAAGGAGGAGGAAGAGTTCTATTTATAGACACAAAAAAGGCAATTGGGGACAATCCCCCGGCGTGGGACTAATGAAACATTCCCAGAATAGACAAACACATATCCGTGCAAAATCGGGTCAGATTCTGATCAAAATGGGTCGTTAATTGGTGGTAACTTTTGGTCGAATCTGATATGGTTTTAGATATCTGATTTAGTGCTTCAATTCTTCACGTGGGCTGCACTCGGATCGGTTTCTGGAGTGTGGGCCCGAATCTAATTGCCAAAATACTCCTCATAATGGTGTGGAGTTTCTCGGTTTGCTATTTGGTCCTTCCGGCTTACATCCAGTTCCTTCCCTCTTGCAGATGGATGCTTGTGTATGACGAACAGGTCGAGTTTTCTTTTTTAAGTCTTTTCTTCTTATATTTCGGCTCTTTTCTCTTTCGTTCTCTTCTTTATTACTTAATACCAAAAAATACACAATAATTACTCGAGTAGCACAAAAAATGGGGTAAACTTAAGGATATATGGCACAAATATGATGCATCATATGCCACTAATCAAGTATATCCACTGAAAACCCTTAGGAGACACCACTCCTCCTCCTTGGAGACAAGAAGGTTTAACGACTTGTTGCATGTGCTAAGTGAAGGGAATGTGTTCTAAAAGTTTTACTTTTAAATGTCAATTATTATGAATTGAATGAGAAATCATTTTGTTCCTTGTTTATGTTATTCGTCTTTTAGAAGTGTTAAGGAAGAGGCTCTTGGTGCTTAACCGTAGAGCTCTAAAAGATATTGGTTTACATAAAACAAAAGATATTCGCAATCATGGTAATTAACATGGGACATTAATTACAGGGTTAAGATTGTCGTGTTGGTCATAGATCATTGTACCTCTACAAGTGAGTGACAACACGGGTATGCAAAAGAGGAAAATATTACTTTTGTATACTGAATAGACCTAATAAGTAAAATATCATAGAAATGTGTTTCTGTGTCATTAATATTTTACTGTGTCTTTGGTCCTTTGATATGAGACTTATATCTAATCACTTAAGGAATACTTAATTAGATCAGTGTCTTGAACTATCGATAAGTGTAGTGTAAAGGCATTGGTTGGTTAAGTACAACTTTTGTTGGAGAAGATAGTTAGTCAAAAGACTATCATTGCCCCTCTTAATTGAGTGATGATATTAGTGGGCCCCTTGATAAAGCAAAGTTATAATGTGCACAATGTGATTTGAGTTACGTCACATATTTGTAACTAGCTTAAAGAGATCAAGAAATGAATACTAAGACAAAGATGACACAATACTACTTTGTGTGTATTCTTAATATCATGAGGCAAGGGACGGACACAAGTGGTGCACTCCATCACTATATGGATCGGGTTTTGGTTCGAGTGGAATTAAGACATCTAACTAATTGGGAGCTATAATGTGTAGCTAGATACCGCTTATAGCTTGTGATATTAAGCTCTTAATATCACTGCCAACTTAGTTTAGATTCTCCCATAGGTCACACCGCAAAAACCGTGAAACAAGAAGCTTGATTTTTGGTTCATATGATGTGTCGGGTTTCTTATAGAAAATATGACACATGTGGTGAACAAGTAAAATCAATTATGTTGTATATAAACATAATTAGAATCATGATAAATTCATATGAGATGCATATATTATGGGGTGCAATAATTTATTGTTGCATAGGATAATATATTGCATAAGTTGTGAATTTGCTAAAACCCATTAAGTTCAAATTTGTTGGAAATAAATCCAAATTTGAAAAAGGCAAAATCGGGTAGAAGTTCGGTAATCCGTTATGGTTCGGTCGACCGAAGGATCTATGGATCGGTCAACCGAACGGGGACCGGATAATCGTAATTGATTGACCGAACTTGACCAAAGTGTCTGGATCTTTGGTACGGTGTACCGAACCAGAAACGGTCGACCGAACAATGTCAAGTTCCGATATTTTCGGTTAACCGAATAGCACTCGGTTTTAGACGTGAATGGGTCCGATCGGTTAAGGAGAATTTTTCTCCTTAAGATTCGGTCATCTGTCACGTACTCGGTTAAACGATCGTGACAAATTCGGTTAACCGAGTGAGACTCGGTAAACCGAACAGCGGTCGATTTTCTGCCTTTGATTATTAAGAGATTAATTTGATCGATGGTTGGATTAGCTCCAAATTCGGTCAAACGTTTTGTGGGTGCATATAATGTATTATGGAATTAGTTTGTGAGAGAAATTGTCATAAAACCGTGGCTTAAAAATAGCCATGATTAAGAGTAAGATTGGAACCTATAAATAGGTCCTTATTCTCCCTAATTGGGACACACAATTCAGAAATTATTTTCTCTCCTAATTCACTACTAAAACCCACGAAAATTCTCTTAGTTTCTAAGTCTTTGGAAGGAGAAATCTCAGAGGCTAAGGAAGGGGTTTGTAGCTAGATTCTAAGCTTGTTTGGAGATTGATTGGCTAGCTCCTTTCTCTCCAACCTTGTTTAGGGTTTCGGTGAACACTCGGAGGCATCCGGCGCAACGGGAAGCGACGATTGTCTTCTTCAGCATCTCCGAATCTTCAAGAAGTTTTAGAGAACTTCTAGGTATGAATTTCGGAGCCCATATTTGTTTTAATAAAGTTATTGAAACAAATTGATGCATGCATGAAATAAATCATAGAAAATTTGTAAATTGATCCTTATTATGCAAAAAATTTCGAAAATAAATATGTACAATTAAACGTGAAATCCAACAGTGGTATCAGAGCTTAGAGTTCAATTTTCTCATGATATTAATGGTTGTAAACAAATTTAGTTTACCATCAAGGATTTAAACAATTCGTTTTACCAGTTTTTCGGTCTTTAAATGTTTGTTGAAATAATTCTTAATAATAATTCGTTTTAAATGTTTTGAATGTTTAAAACATGTCATGTAATTATTAGAATTATGATTTAGACATAAGTCTAACTTGCAATAATTTCGTTTTAAGTATAAACGATTATTTTGTAAGAGAATCAACAAAACCGAAAAACTGTGATTCATCTTTCCATTGGAAATTGGATGGACAGCGGTTCATAATTAATTTTTGAACTATGGATGCATGAAAAACGTTTTTAATGGATTTCAAAATGTTTTTCAAAGAATTGTTTGGGATTCTAGATGCTTGATAAACTAGGTTGGATAGTTTATAGCGATATTGCGTGCATGGATGCTCCAGTTGTTTTTGCAGGAATTGTGAGTTTGTATGTTCCAAATCAGCGGCTATGAATGTTTATAATTGTTATAATACAGGGGCTTATGTATGTAAAAGCCAAATTCTCTATTTCCATCTTTTAGATAAATTGCATATGCATATGAGAGGTTTTTACATAGGACTTGCACTAGTCGGTTTTTATCTAATGTGATGAGCATGTTTATTTTCTGTAAAATCTACATCTCCGGTGCAAGAGGAAGTCGCCGTTTTAGCGCATCGATCGAGGATCGAGGATCGGGGATCAAGGATCAAGGATCGAAGGGAACATATAAACTCACACGATGTGGATTGTGTGAATGTTTAATTTCTGTTTTTAATTTCTGCTATGCATGTGATGAATGTGGTGAATGTTAGGATGTGTATGAATATTAATATGCATGATAACCTAAAATTCCAAATCACATGTAAATATATGAAATGTCCAACACAAATTAGGAATAATTTCCTTCTTATTTCATCCACAAGCAGCCATTGATCGAGGGATACTCTGCTCGCCCTTAGCGGGAGATAGCTCTCTCCATCTTTGGGAATAGTGGGAGATATAATGGTTGTCTGTTGTTGTGCCACAATTAAATGTATGAGGTGTGTTTCACCCTAGTGAACCCCGAGCATGTTTAGTTGTGAATACAATGGATAAACGTATCTCGTATCAAATGAAACTAAGTTTTCTTAACATTACCTAGAGCCCTCGCTCGGTTTTGGGAAAAAGTTTTTCTTACGAGGATAGGTCGCATTCCCTCATAATTAAAACGACAAGAGTCACAAGAGTTTGAAGATGCTAATATTGCTAAAATTCAAAAAGGTTGTGATTAGAAAAATGTTTTTCTTACCTTGATGTTGTAATGTATTCGATGGCCCTTAGCTAGTCTATGTTACAATTAATGGGATCTTGTATTGTTGCATTTATGGGCAAGATTTTAATTTGCAACATTTACATTTATATATTCGATATATGTATGCATGTGTATTAAAACATAAAATTGGCATTAAAACCTATATGATTTATTTTGTAGAAAAATGTCGAACATCCAACCTATCGTACGATCCATGATAGAAAAACACCCTTTAGCAAATGATGGCTCAAACTTCATTAGTTGGCAACTCAAACTCAACATCGTGTTAAAGTTTGAGAAACTATCTCACATTTTGGAAGGTCCAATCCCAAAATAAAATGAGAGATTAACTGATGAAGAGAAAGAGGCTAAAGCCAAGTGGGAAGACCAAGAGAACCAGGTTCACGGTCTTATGCTAGCATCCATGGGTGACTCGCTCCAAGCGAAATACTTGGATTCAAAACCCAAGAAGACCATGGAGGCTTTATCTAAGGTGTTCATGGATAGTGCCCGAAAGGAGCGCTATAAGACCACCATCGCACTCACAAGGTGCCATATGACGGAGGGAACATCGGTATCCATGCATTTTCTCACGATGCAAAGGTACCTTGAGAAGTTGACAAAGCTCTCTTCACCAATGCCCGAGGACATTGCTGAAGATATGATTCTTGGCTCTCTAGCCCCGTCCTTTAAGGACTTTGTAATGCACTATCACGTGCGTGAAAAAGGGGTGAGTCTTGAGGAGCTGCACAACGCTCTCAAAATTGCTGAAGTTGACATGGGCAAGGGTAGGGACAAGCAAGTCCTTGCCGTCCATGGGAGGAGCCAAAAGATTGGTAAAGGAAAGGGCAAATCTACCAAAAGTGGTTCAATCAAGAGCAAGGGAGTAGGAGGTGCTCGTGCGAGTGCCTCGAGGGGGAAATCTCAGAAATCTCCAACTCCCAATACGGAGTGCTTTCACTGCGGTGAAAAAGGACACATCCGGCCAAATTGCCCCAAGTACAAGGAAGACCTTGACAACGGAGTGATTAAACGTCGACGCCCCAAAAAGGCCAAAGGTATATTTGTTATTGAAATAAATTTAGTCACCTCTGTCCAGGATTGGGTAATTGATACCGGATCTTGTGCTCACATAGTTTCTAATGTGCAGTTACTCATGGATAGGAAGGAACTCGTAAGGAACGAGGTAGAATTGAAGGTCGAAAATGGTGCGAACGTGTCTGCGGTTGCACAAGGTTCTGTGGTGCTTCAATTGTGTAGTGGTTTAAATTTATGTCTAAAGAATGTTTATTATGTACCTTCGATTAGCAAGAATATTATTTCTGTATCATGTCTGGATATGGATGATTTTAATATAAATATTTCAAATTCTTGTTTGTCTATATCAAAGAATGGTGTTTTCTATGCAAATGCGTTCATAAGGAATGGTCTCTATTTGCTTGAATTGGATAATAAACAAATCTTTAATATCAATAACAAAAGACTTAAGACCACTCACGAGAATGATACTCTCTTGTGGCACTATCGTCTTGGTCACATAAATGAAAAGCGCATCAAGAAATTGCAAGAAGCTAACCTTCTTGGTCTACTTGATTTTAAATCATTGGAGACGTGCCAACCATGTCTAATGGGAAAAATGACCAAAAATCCTTTCAAGAAGAAAGGCCCAAGGGTGAATGGCTTGTTGGATTTGATACATTCCGATGTATGTGGTCCAATGAGTACTAGTGCACGAGATGGTTTCAGGTACTTCATTACGTTCACGGATGATCATAGTCGTTATGGCTATGTTTATCTAATGAGAAACAAAAGTGAATCTTTTGACAAGTTCAAAGAATTCAAGAATGAAGTAGAGAACCAACTCGACAAGAAAATCAAGTCTCTACGAACGGATCGTGGAGGTGAGTACTTAAGTGCCGAATTTAACTCATACCTAAAGGAGTTTGGTATTGTACCTCAACTCACCCCTCCCGGTACACCTCAGTGGAATGGGGTATCCGAATGGAGGAATAGGACATTGCTCGACATAGTTCGGTCAATGATGAGTCATACGGAATTACCTCTTTACTTTTGGAGTTATGCACTACAAACTGCGGCTTACACACTAAATAATGTTCCATCCAAATCCGTGGACAAAACTCCTTATGAGCTATGGAGTGGTAAAACACCTAAGCTCAATTTTCTCAAGATTTGGGGTTGTGAGACTTACGTCAAGAGATTGATGTCGACCAAACTTCAACCAAAAGCGGATAAGTGCTTCTTTATTGGTTATCCTCGTGAGACAAGAGGATACTACTTTTGGCATATCACCTCCAATCGAGTGATTGTAGAGAGGGATGCCACATTTCTGGAAAAGGAATTTCTAGAAAGAGTAAAAAGTAGTGGGAGTAGGGTTGTGCTTGAGGAAACTCAAAATACTCTACAAGATCATGACATGAATGATAACATTCAAGATCATGAAGGCCCAACCGAGATTCCTTTGGTTAGTGGGAGCGTGAGCGAGAGACCATCGCAAGAAATTGTGAGAGAATCTCAATCATCCCTACCAAGTGTACGTTCAAGAGTTGAACGTGAACCCACTCCTCAAGAAATTGTGGAAGAAGTTCGAGAGACACGAGAAGAACCAAAAGAACTTAGAAGGTCAACAAGGGAAAGGAAGAAACCCGATTTGTATCTGGGACTTCATGAAATCATGGTAGTAGATACCAATGATCCCTTGACCTTCCAAGAAGCAATGGAAAGGGAAGACTCCAAACTATGGCTTAAGGCCATGGAATCAGAAATAGAATCCATGTATGATAATCAAGTATGGGACTTGGTTGACCTTCCTCAAGGGAAAAAGGTCATTCATAATAAATGGGTTTTTAAGAGGAAGATGGACATGGATGGGAACTTGACAACCTACAAAGCGAGGCTTGTAGCGAAGGGTTTCACTCAAGTTCAAGGAATTGACTATGATGAAACTTTTTCATCGGTTGCCATGTTCAAGTCTATTCGGATCATGCTCGCTATTGCTGCATTTCACGATTATGAAATATGGTAAATGGATGTCAAAACAGGGTTCCTTAATGGGAACTTGGAGGAGGATGTGTACATGGTACAGCCTCAAGGTTTTGAAGATCCAAAGAATAGCGAGAAGGTATGCAAGCTTCAAAGATCCATCTATGGATTGAAGCAAGCATCAAGGAGTTGGAACAAACGCTTTGATGAGGAAGTGAAGAAGCTTCACTTCATTCAAATTAAGGAAGAACCTTGTGTATACAAGAAGGTTAGTGGGAGCCATGTAGTATTCCTAATCTTATATGTCGATGACATATTGCTTATAGGCAATCATATTCCTTTGCTTGAGCAAACGAGAAGTTCATTGAAATCTGTATTTTCGATGAAAGACATGGGTGAGGCTCAATACATCTTGGGAATCAAGATATATCGAGATAGATCTCGCAGACTCATTGGCCCCAGTCAACGTACATACATTGACAAGGTCTTGGAAAGGTTCAAGATGAACAACTCCAAAAAGGGTAGTGTGCCAATGAGTATGGGTGTGCAACTCAAGAAGTCTCAACGTGCTCAATCACGTAAGGACTTAGAGTACATGAAGGATGTCCCTTATGCTTCGGCAATTGGGTCGCTCATGTACGCGATGACTTGCACAAGACCCGATGTCTCGTATGCTCTAAGCGTGACAAGTCGTCACCAATCCAACGCAGGTCCTGAGCATTGGACTGCGGTCAAGAATATCCTAAAGTACCTTAACCAGACTAAGGATAAGATACTTGTTTGTAGAGGACAAAGGGAGTTGATAGCCGAAGGGTACTCGGATGCGAGTTTCATGAGTGATCCAGACGATAAAAGGTCGCAATTAGGATACGTCTTCCTTCTGAATGGTGGAGATGTGAGTTGGCGTAGTTGGAAGCAAAGCACTACAACCGACTCAACCACTGCTTCCGAAGTAATGGCTGTCGCTGAAGCGAGCAAGGAAGGAGTGTGGATTAAGAAGTTCCTTGAAGAGCTTGGAGTAGTTCCCTCGAGCGAGGGACCAATAGAGCTATTTTGTGACAATAGTGCATCTATCTCGCAAATCAAGGATCCCAAATCACACCACAAAGTAAAGTACATGGATTGTAAGTACTTCGTGACGCGTGACCTCATCGACGAAGGCAAAATAAATCTTTTATGGGTGGACACCAACAGCAACACAGCTGATCCATTCACAAAACCCTTATCCCAAGCCAAGGGCGAAATGCATTTCGAGTCCATGGGATTGAGGAACCATGTAGATTGGCTTGATGATTGATATGTAATGGGGTTTACCCTAGTTATTATTGTTTTATGCATTGAGTATGTATGAGAAAGAAAACTTTAATAACAAGTGGGAGATTGAAGGGAATGTGTTCTAAAAGTTTTACTTTTAAATGTCAATTATTATGAATTGAATGAGAAATCATTTTGTTCCTTGTTTATGTTATTCGTCTTTTAGAAGTGTTAAGGAAGAGGCTCTTGGTCCTTAACCGTAGAGCTCTAAAAGATATTGGTTTACATAAAACAAAAGATATTCACAATCATGGTAATTAACATGGGACATTAATTACCGGGTTAAGATTGTCGTGTTGGTCATAGATCATTGTAGCTCTACAAGTGAGTGACAACACGGGTATGCAAAAGAGGAAAATATTATTTTTGTATACTGAATAGACCTAATAAGTAAAATATCATAGAAATGTGTTTCTGTGTCATTAATATTTTACTGTGTCTTTGGTCCTTTGATATGAGACTTATATCTAATCACTTAAGGAATACTTAATTTGATCAGTGTCTTGAACTATCGATAAGTGTAGTGTAAAGGCATTGGTTGGTTAAGTACAACTTTTGTTGGAGAAGATAGTTAGTCAAAAGACTATCATTGCCCCCTCTTAATTGAGTGATGATATTAGTGGGCCCCTTGATAAAGCAAAGTTATAATGTGCACAATGTGATTTGAGTTAAGTCACATATTTATAACTAGCTTAAAGAGATCAAGAAATGAATACTAAGACAAAGATGACACAATACTACTTTGTGTGTATTCTTAATATCATGAGGCAAGGGACGGACACAAGTGGTGCACTCCATCACTATATGGATCGGGTTTTGGTTCGAGTAGAATTAAGACATCTAACTAATTGGGAGCTATAATGTGTAGCTAGATACCGCTTATAGCTTGTGATATTAAGCTCTTAATATCACTGCCAACTTAGTTTAGATCCTCCCATAGGTCACACCGCAAAAACCGTGAAACAAGAAGCTTGATTTTTGGTTCATATGATGTGTCGGGTTTCTTATAGAAAATATGACACATGTGGTGAACAAGTAAAATCAATTATGTTGTATATAAACATAATTAGAATCATGATAAATTCATATGAGATGCATATATTATGGGGTGCAATAATTTATTGTTGCATAGGATAATATATTGCATAAGTTGTGAATTTGCTAAAACCCCATTAAGTTCAAATTTTGTTGGAAATAAATCCAAAATTTGAAAAAGGCAAAATCGGGTAGAAGTTCGGTAATCCGTTATGGTTCGGTCGACCGAAGGATCTATGGATCGGTCAACCGAACGTGGAACCGATAATCGTAATTGATTGACCGAACTTGACCAAAGTGCCTTGATCTTTGGTACGGTGTACCGAACCAGAAACGGTCGACCGAACAATGTCAAGTTCCGATATTTTCGGTTAACCGAATAGCACTCGGTTTTAGACGTGAATGGGTCCGATCGGTTAAGGAGAATTTTTCTCCTTAAGATTCGGTCATCCGTCACGTACTCGGTTAAACGATCGTGACAAATTCGGTTAACCGAGTGGGACTCGGTAAACCGAACAGCGGTCGATTTTCTGCCTTTGATTATTAAGAGATTAATTTGATCGATGGTTGGATTAGCTCCAAATTCGGTCAAACGTTTTGTGGGTGCATATAATGCATTATGGAATTAGTTTGTGCGAGAAATTGTCATAAAACCGTGGCTTAAAAATAGCCATGATTAAGAGTAAGATTGGAACCTATAAATAGGTCCTTATTCTCCCTAATTGGGACACACAATTCAGAAATTATTTTCTCTCCTAATTCACTACTAAAACCCACGAAAATTCTCTTAGTTTCTAAGTCTTTGGAAGGAGAAATCTCAGAGGCTAAGGAAGGGGTTTGTAGCTAGATTCTAAGCTTGTTTGGAGATTGATTGGCTAGCTCCTTTCTCTCCAACCTTGTTTAGGGTTTCGGTGAACACTCGGAGGCATCCGGCGCAACGGGAAGCGACGATCGTCTTCTTCAGCATCTCCGAATCTTCAAGAAGTTTTAGAGAACTTCTAGGTATGAATTTTGGAGCCCATATTTGTTTTAATAAAGTTATTGAAACAAATTGATGCATGCATGAAATAAATCATAGAAAATTTGTAAATTGATCCTTATTGTGCAAAAAATTTCGAAAATAAATATATACAATTAAACGTGAAATCCAACACTAAGTGCAACCGTGATTCCTACGAAAGTGAGTTAGGATTTCTTATGTTTCATACGTTTTTCCTTTCTTTCATATGTTCTCTTTCTTTGTTTTGCTCGGGACTAGCAAAAGGTAAGTGTAGGGGTATTTGATTAGTAGTATATCATACATTGTATTCATGCTATATATCCTTTATTTTACGCAAATTGTGTGCTACCCGAGTGTTTGTTTGATGCGTTTCAGGTTTTAGGTAATAAAGAAGAGAAATGAAGTGAAAAAGACCTAAATTCAAGAAGAAATGATTGATTTTTGGAAGCTTTCTGGACCTATTTGTAATGCCCAAGGACTGGATTGTATGTCAGGAAGGACCCAAGTGAAAACCCAGAAGGACCTAAGTGGAAACAAAAATATGTTGGTTGCAAAAGTCGAGAATCTCCTGAACCTGAGGAGTAATTCAATAATTAAAACCAAACGGGTTCGAATCAACGTCTATAGGTGCACCCCACGTGCTACATTCGGATCGACCCAAAATTTCTCTGTTAGGTCGACTTTTCGGGGCCGAGAAATATACAACATCTAGATCTGATTTACAGCTCTCCTATTGCGCCCAGATTCATCCAGACCCTCTAATCTTCTATAAATACACTTGTAAACCTTCCTCCCGCTCTTCCTTCTTCTCTCCTCCTTAGGTTAGTTTTATTTCTTGTTTGGCAGAGTAGGTTTTATTTCTTGTTTAGTAGTGTTGTGTAGGAGAAGATAAACACCTTTTGTAATCATTCTTTCTTAATCAAGTTTTAGTTTCTTGTTCTTTATATTCTTGTCTTTCATGTGATGCAATTTTTATTCCATTGTTTTGGTTAGATCTTGTTTTCTTTACTTGTTCATTTGTTATTTTTATTTTGTTATTTTCTTTGTTTACATGATGATTAGTGAGTAATCCATTCCCATTAGTGGTGGAGAATGATGTGAAGTGTGAATGTTGTTAGATTAGTGTGTGTTTTTATCTTAATCTTAGAGCTTCATATGATTTCCATAACCATTTTGTTGGGTTTCTCACTTTGCCTTTGATGTGTTAGTGGTCTTGATTGATGTTAGCACATGATTTGGCTAGTGGGCCCACTTTATGGGGAAGGATGAGGTGATGATAAGGTTTGAGTGGTAAAGAGATAAAGATGGCATGTGGGAGCATATGCTCTTGTTGGCCTCATTTTAATTAATGTCATGTATGTTTTAATGATAATGTTATAACTTAATTCATGTAGAGACAGTTTGGTTTTGGTATGGATTTCATGTTCTTTATGACATTAAACATGTAATCATGTGGTTGTCTTTGTCCTCATCTTGAGTAGTGTTTTCTATGTCTTAATGATGGTGATAAATCTTAATCCAGGTAGAGACACACATAGGGTTGTAACATTATAAGATTTCCATGTTATGCATGTCATGAGCACTAAATGTTCTACACACACGAATACACACTTACACTTTCGCATTCATTCTCCACCTACGGGACTAGTTTTTGATTAGTTGTTGTTATTTCATGTTACGTTTGTCAACTAGTTTAGATACCCTCATTCTCCTCTCATTTCTCACTCGAGTATGGTGGTCACAACAACACTCACAACTCTTTGAGGTTCGACCCGTATTTGTCACGTCTTCGCTGACACCGGGCAATTACGGTTATTATAACGATCAATCAACTACGATCTTCTTAGTGAATCCAAAACTCTATACATCGGTCTTTTGCATTTATTTCTCTCTTTCATTATATTGTTAATATTTTATTGTGTCACTTGCTTAATCGGTTAATAGTGCGTTCAGTCTATTTATCCCCCCCTAAACTAATTCTACGACTAGTTAGATCCTACGCTTAAGAGCTCCATTACATGTACGTCAAAACTTTTATCATTTGTTACTTTGAGTCTTGATCATTTATTAAGATAAGAAATATGCACAATACAAGTATATGTGCAATACAATGAGTATATTTGACCCATTTTGATTCTTATTAAAATCATGTTGATTAATTATCAAAAGTAACATGATTAAGGCCAAAAAGCCTAAATCTCATCCATTTTGATGATAGTAAACGTATATTGATTTCTTCCCCTTTCTACATGTAAACTATGCATGCATATAATGCTCTCCCTATTGAGCGCAATATAAAAGATATATTCAATGCTATAAATCAATTTAAGCTCAAATTCAGTTTCTCTCCCCCTTTTGACATCAGTCAAATACAAACATATAAAACATAAAAGTCAAAGGAAAGGATAACATGATTCTCCCCCTTAATCATTTTCTCTTCCCTTAATCAAATGATAATATACAAATCCACCCCTACCATTAAAGCCTAAAAGCATGCACTTTTGTCGTCTTATGATCAAACATGCAGCATATGATATGACATAACATTAAGCAATCAAATTTACTAGATTAGAACAAATTTAACATGAATAAAAGAGGGAAAGTGATAATACCAAACAGTTTAACCTTAAGATGATTTTGGTTCCAATCTCCTTCGATAGCGAATCCATCTCTATTTCCAAGTGGTAACATGAAGCTCGAAATCGATTTTTTCTTGCTTACTGATCATCCTTCTTCTTAGTACCTATAGTGAAGATTTTAGTACCTAAACTACACTGGGTCCTTGAACGTTAATATTTCGTACCCAACCCATTTTTGGTCTTTGGTGCTCAAATAGTTGAAGAATATTTGTTCTTAAGGTAATGAATAACATTGTTTTTGTTGTAATTAACATAGTGACTCAGGCTTATCAAAACATTGTCTTTGACTATGACTAAGCCTATGGAAATTTTTCCCTTAATGAATGTATCAAGATAATTTTTTAATTGAATATTTCTAGCAATAAGATATTTGTGAATCACTACATAAACGTTTTGTCTTTAAAGTTGTAATTTCATCTTGCAAAGAAGAGAGCTCTCTACACTACTGCAAAATAGGCTTTACTCATCGCCCAATAGACGTCAGCCTTTATGACCACCGACGTCTAGTGGGGAGGGGACAGAATAGACGTCGGCCTTTAGGGAGACCGACGTCTATATTGTACTATAGACGTCGGGTGTAAGAATACCAAGTTTGGCCGACGTCTATGGTGTATAGACGTCAACCTATAGACGTCGGGTGTGATAGTACCTTGTGTATCCGACGTCTATATGGTATAGACGTCGACCTATAGACGTCGGATATTATAGTAGACCGACGTCTATACGTCGAGGAATAGACGTCGAGGAATAGACGTCGGCGTTATATAATATCCGACGTCTATAGGTCTTAAAGAAATCTAACAGGCGCGTTTTCTCTCATTCTTTTCAGACGAAACCCACCCAAACCCTAGCCGTCCCGCGACCCAACGCTCCTCCGCGATCGATCTCCGACCCATCCGCACCGTCTCCGTCACCGCAGCGAGCTCCCAAGCTCTCCTCCACTTCTCCGGCGTTCTTCTCCTTCTTCCTCCGTCTTCCTCCGGCTTTCTCCACATGTAAGTTTTAAGTTTGTTTTTGTTGTTTAAGTTCGTCTTCCTCCGTCCTTCATTTTTTTCCATATATTCTATCTAAGTTAGCCTTCATCTCGTGTCGTTTGCAGCCGTCACCACACCATCTCGTGTCTCCGAACCACAAAGAGCTCCTCCGGCATCACATCTTGTTTAAGTTCGTCTTCCTCCGTCCTCCTCTGGTTCGTCACCGTATCATCTCTGTAGAAAAATTAATAAGTGAAAAATATAGGTGGAACGAGTCAAATGTAGTTTGAAATCATATCAAATCAGATCTTGTATTACAAACCTACACTTTATGCCTTAATATAATCGCCTTAATTTTAGAATGAATTAATTGCAAGTGTGTTGAATGTCAATTGTGTATGCTTTGTATGTTTGTGCATGTATGGTTGTATGTTTGTGCATGTATGCTTGTGTGTTTGTGCTTGTACGTATATGTGGATGAAATTTTGAGTATTTGTGAACAAATTTATAGGTGAACGAATTTGGTGCAGTTATATGTACACGAATACGACGAATAAAAACAATTTCGTCGGATGCTATTTTTTTTTGTCCAAGTTTAGGAATACACGACGGCTGTTTATATTACCCGACGTGTATTCCTGTAAAGAAAGGAATAGACGTCGGCCTTATGTTGAATCCGACGTATATACTTTAAGGATAAACGTCGCATGTTATTCCACCGACGTCTATACCTAACGAATAGACGTCGCATGTTATTGCACTGACGTCGATACCTAAAGAATAGACATCGAGGGATGTATAGGCCGACGTCTATACGTTAACGAATATACGTCGGCTTCTAAGTACAGCTGACGTCGATTCGTTAGGTATAGACGTCGGCTATACCATAGCCGACGTCTATGTATAGACGACGCACACATAGACGTCAGATTGGGGAGTGCTTATATCCGACGTATATAGCCCCGAACATCTGACGTATATTCCATTTTCTGTAGTAGTGCTAGTGCAATTTTATCATGACTAGAAAGAAACTCAATATTCTCATTTGTAATGGATTCAATCCGACATTCTAGCTCATTAATTATTTTTTCTTTGCTAGATTGTTCTTTTGGCAAGTTTCTTCAAATTTATCAACTAGCTCATGGAATGCATTTTGAAGCTCATTATAAAATTTTGAATCATTATAACAATTTTAATCATCATTCAAGCTAGGGGATACCTCACTTTCTTCATCCTCTATTGCCATGAAGCACATTGTGGTGATTTTGCCTTCATTTGATGGAGATAATGAAGATTCATCGCAACTTACTTTAAGAGTTGTCTTCCTCTTTTCTTCTACTCTTCTCCTTTGGTTCCATCTTTTCCTTTTCTTTTCTTCTATCTTTTCCTTTCTATTTCATCTTGATAAACTCCTTCAAATTTTAAGCGTTGAGCCACTCTTTGTCATCACTTTCCTCTTTTCTTGATTTGTTGGATTCGGTGATAGCTTGTAGCACAAAATATTTCCTTTCGATAACTTTTTCGCTTTACGGTCTTTCATTTGTAGCTCATATACCATTAGAATGCCCATAAGCTCCTCAACCTTCAATTGAGTGAGATCTTTCACTTCCTTGATAGTGGTTGTTTCCTCTTCCCATTCGGTTGTAAGTGATTGGCAAATCTTTTGAGTCATATATTCTTCATCTAAATTTCTTCCAAGAGCTCTAAGAGAGTTATTAATCTCGATGAAGTGAGTGTATATCTTGCTTATGTTCTCACAAAGTTGCATAAAAAAGAGTTCATATTCATGTCTGAGAAAATTTATTCCATTTTCCAACATTCTACTATAACCCTCATGATGCATTTGAAGTTTATGTCATATACTATATGAATTATCACAACCTCTAATCTGGTTATATTCTCTATCATTCAAATCACAATACTAGATGTTCACAATGCATGAATTCATCTTTACTTCCTTAATGTCAGCTTTAGTTAGGGATGCGATCTAATCTTTATTAGGAAGTGTATAAGGGTTTAGAAGGAATATTCAATACTTGAGATCAATGCAAATAAATTCTCATTCTACTCTTCCAATATTAATAATTTGAACAATTAAGCACTGATGGTCTATGTGTGGATAACCCCTCACAATGTTAATTGTAGATGTCATGCTACACTACTAAGTAGATGAAATTAGCAACCTAATGTTTTGATATCAATTGTTAACGATCGATATGCCCTTACTAACAAACTAAATGTTGTACTACTACGGAATTAATATGAAATAAGAAGTAAAACAAGCAAACCACAACAAGAATGGAGATTTATAGAGGTTCAGCAACCACCAAGCCCCGTTTTCCTCCCTTCACTAATCTAATCTCCATTTCTGAACAAGATCAAGCATTTACAATGAAAGCTCGCGAGCACCCATGGTCTAACTTTATTCTCCTCTCACAACTCGAGAGGAATGCTTCTTCCTGAAGCTTTACAATCTTGGTCATTCTTTAACAGGGAAGTTGGAACCACAATAATACTTTAGACTTGATCACTTGGGAAGGATAAGGACTAGATCTAGCCAAGTGGTGATGTTAAAGCTTGAGTGTCGAAATGGACCTTTAAAGAAGGAGAAAGTTTCTCTCCAAAGAATAAGGCAATAGAGACTATAGGAGATATATAAAATTTAAGAAAGAACCCCTATTTACAAACTTTCAAGCACATATAGCCATTGGGACAAAAGAAAAAGTGATGTGGAGAGAAACCTATTAAAAGAGTAAAGCAGAAGTTCCACTAGTGCAGAATTGGCTTTACTCGTCGCCCAATAGACGTCGGCCGTTACAACGGCCGACGTCTATTGTGGAGAGGACAGCATAGACGTCGGCTGAAATGGAAGCCGACGTCTATGTGACACTATAGACGTCGTCTGTAGGAATAACACATTTAACCGACGTCTATAGTGTATAGACGTCGACCTTTAGACGTCGGTGTTTTAGTACCTTGTGAAGTCGACGTCTATAGGGTATAGACGTCGGACTATAGACGTCGGACGTAATGTAAGACCGACGTCTATAGCCTATCCACATAGACGTCGAGGTATAGACGTCGGTATTATGGAACATCCGACGTATATAGGTCTTAAAGAAATCGGACAGACGCGTTTTCTTTCATTCTTTTCAGTCGAAACCCACCCAAACCCTAGCCGTCCCACGACCGAACTCTCCTCCGCGACCATCCTCCGACCGATCCGCACCGTCTCCGGCACCGCAGCGAGCTCCCAAGCGCTCCTCCACTTCTCCGGCCCTCTTCTCCTTCTTCCTCCGTCTTCCTCCGTCTCTCTCCACATGTAGGTTTTAAGTTCGTTTTTTCTTGTTTTAAGTTCGTCTTTCTCCACATATTCTCTCTAACTTAGCCTCCTCCGCATGTAGCTTCATCGTGTCGTTTACAGCCGTCTCCTCCGCGACGTCTTCGGGAACCACAAAGAGCTCCTCCGGCAATACAACTTTTCCCTCCTCTGGTTCGTGCTCAATTTTAGATTCTTAATTTAGGATTAGTTTAGACCAAGAATCCAACGCCAAATTAGGATTAGTGCAAATATTGGTTAGATAACGATTCAATGTGGATGTACACTCTTGACATGTAGACGTGATAAGCAACTTCTTCTCGGAGTTTTTTTGCATGTGTGTTATGTGTTGATATTTGATAAACATATTCATTGGATTGATTTAGTTTGGATTGAGTTGGGTTGGTTGGATGATTTAACCAAACTTTGTTTTCATTGTATTGATTTGGTTTGGATTATGTTCAGAATTTGGTTTGGATTGAGTAGAGAAATACATAATGTGAATGTGATTAGATAACTAGATATTAGGATTTGAATAAAATTTAAGTGGATAACTAGATGTGAATGTGATTAGATAACTAGATATTAGGATTTTCTTGTTGATTTCAGGATTTGAAGAATTTTACATATTAAATTTTAAGTGGAGGTTCTGCCAAAATTTCAATAAAATTTTATTCCCAATTATTATTAATAACATGATAGTTTGTGTTTAAAATGTTTTTCTGTCAATTCAAGTAATTAGTTTTAATACTTGATTTTAATATTTTAAATGTTTATTGCCTTAATTTATTGAATTTTTAATATTATGATAATAACTCATTGCCCCCCTTAAACAACTTGGCCTTTAATAACCCAAAGCAAAAGATTAGACAATATTTGTTAAGTCATTCATCATATAGGATTTGCATGCATTGTATTTTCTATTATTTACGCTTTCTGTCGTAGATTGCTGGCGTAAGGTACGTACTATCTTTCACTCATCATTCATTAGAAAGCACGCATTAGTTAGTAGGACTTGCATTGTAACAAGAGTGAGGTGAGTGTTTGTTTGGTGTGTTGTTTGTTAGATTAAGGTATGAAAAACACTTAGGGGGCAGTCACCTATAGGAGATGAGGTGGGGGATTTCATCACCCTTTCCTTGGCCCAAAAACCACTTAATAAAAGAGCCTTAATAAAATCAATTAGACGTTGGCCCCTAGGATTTTCGGACGCATTAAGGAGAGGAAACCGTTTAAGACCGTTATGGCCTGAATGTCGTTGCCCATCTAGTCTCCCTGAGATTTTAGGAACCTCCGGGTTCTTGATTTCCTATAGATTAGTGGTCCTCGATGTTTAAGACCCTTTCGGCCTGAACGTCGTTGCCCATCTAGTCTCCCTGAGATATTAGGGACCTCCGGGTTCTTGATTTCCTACAGACTAGTGGTCCTCGGTGGGACCTCGAAGTTAGGCGTCGTCTATTACTAAGGACCTATAGTGGACTTTAGGTTTGTTTTGGCCTTGATTGTTTAGTTAGATTTCTAACCTTCCTTATTCCACGCTAGATTAAGGACTTCATCTCTTCTCCTCTGAGTCATTCTTTTCTCATCTTAATGTCTCCGAATCTTCTCATCTACGTACACATTCTTTTAAATTGAAATTTTATTTATGTTCTGCAATAATAACTATCATTTTTGCCTCTGTTTAGATTGAAATGGATCGAGAGTGGATAGTTTCAAACAGATTGAGTGATGAGTATGAGAACGGAGTGAATATGTTCTTAGAGGTTGCCAAAAAACATTCTAAGAAAATGAAAGACAGCGACATGGCGTATTGTCCGTGCAATAAGTGTCATAATATGTCAGTGTTGACTTTTCGGAAAATGAAAGATCATTTGTTTGAGAAAGGTTTCGACCCAAATTACAGACGGTGGATATGGCACGGCAAAAATGAATCATGTAGTCGTTCCAAGAATGATGGAGAAGATGTTAGTGTGGAAGATCACTTAGAGGAAATGGTTCAGGATATGGCTGAAAAGCTTTCGTCCAACCCCGATTTACTTGGTAATTTGTTGAGTGACAATGAGAAGCCGTTGTATAAGAATTGTACCAAATTCACTAGATTGTCAGCGGTGTTGAAGTTGTACAATTTAAAAGCTGGAAATGGTTGGTCCGATGTGAGTTTCACATCAATGTTGAAGTTAGTGAAAGAGATGCTTCCAGATGACAATGAGTTGCCAGATAGAACTTATGATGCAAAGAAAGTGTTGTGCCCTATGGGAATGGAATATAGGAAGATACACGCATGCCCGAACGATTGTATATTGTATAGGGGTGAGTTTGAAAACTTACATTCCTGTCCCAGGTGTAATGTGTCAAGATACAAAATGAAACGTAGTGGACCAAACCACAATGAAGAGGCTGATGAGATGAAAATCAAAGGACCTCCTGCTAAGATTTTGTGGTATCTTCCGATAATACCAAGGCTTAAACGTTTGTTTGCGGGTAAAGAGGATTCCAAGAACATGACATGGCATGTTGATCGTGAGAAACCAAATGATCAGTTGCTACGTCACCCTGCAGATTCACCTCAGTGGAAAAAAATAAATGTCGACTTTCCTGTGTTTGGTGAAGAATCGAGGAATGTACGACTTGGGCTCTGTACTGACAGAATGAATCCTTTTGGTAGTTTGAGTAGCATTCACAGTTCTTGGCCCGTTCTGCTTGTAATTTACAATCTGCCCCCGTGGTTATGCATGAAACGCAAATATATCATGTTGTCCTTAATGATTTCTGGTCCGAAACAACCTGGAAACGACATCGATGTGTATTTAAGACCTTTAATTGATGACCTAAAGAAATTGTGGGGTGACGGAGAGTCAGTTTTTGATTCTTATCGTCAGGAGTCGTTCGTAATGCGGGCAATGATATTTTGCACGATTAATGACTTTCCAGCTTATGGTAATCTGTCTGGATATTCAGTTAAAGGTCATAAAGCTTGTCCAATTTGCGAGGAAAATACATGTTCTTTGCAACTAGTTAATGGTTCTAAGACTGTCTATCTCGGTCATCGGAGATTTTTGCCGAACTCTCATCCTTATCGTAGGTTGAAGAAAGCATTTAACGGAAAACAGGAGTTTCAGAATCCGCCAGTTGAAATCAGCGTCGAAAAGGTGTATGAACGTGTAAGGAACATTGAATGTGAATTTGGAAAACCGTACAAACGAGCAAACGACAAAAGTAGTTGGAAAAAGAGATCAATATTTTTTGATCTCCCTTACTGGAAAACTTTAGAAGTTAGACATTGTATTGATGTGATGCACGTAGAGAAAAATGTTTGTGATAGTCTTGTTGGCACTCTGTTGAACATACCTGGTAAAACCAAAGATGGATATAATGCAAGACTTGATCTTGTTGATATTGGTATACGAGCAATGTTGGCACCAGAGAAGAAAGGAGATCGGAATTACTTACCTCCAGCTAGTTATACATTGTCTAGAAAGGAGAAAAGAATTCTCTGTCAGTGTTTGCACGATGTAAGGGTTCCACAAGGTTATTCTTCAAATATCAGTAATCTTGTTGTTATGAAGGATTTGAAACTTGTGGGGATGAAGTCTCACGATTGTCATACTTTAATGCAGCAGTTGTTACCTGTAGCACTGAGATCCATATTACCGAAAGATGTTAGACAAGCAATAATAAAGTTGTGTTCGTTTTTCAATAAGATTTGCAGTAAGGTGGTCGATCCTGTGCAGTTAGACAAGTTACAGAATGAAATTGTGGTCACATTATGTCAGTTGGAGATGTTCTTCCCCCCGGCTTTTTTTCGACATTATGATTCATCTTGTTATTCATTTGGTTAGAGAAGTTAAATTGTGCGGACCAGTTTTCTTAAGGTGGATGTATCCTTTCGAGCGTTATATGAAAGTGTTGAAAGGTTATTGCAAAAATCGTCAAAGACCAGATGCTAGTATTGTTGAAGGATACATAGCTGAGGAGGTTATCGAGTTTTGCACTGGATACCTAGCAAACACCAAAACTGTTGGACTTCCGAAGAATCGTCATGATAATCGTGTCGATGGTAAAGGGACACGGGGGATGAAAATGTTAAATCCAAATGGCGATGACTTAATGACAGCATATTTTTATGTGTTGTGCAATTCGAATGAAGTTCAACCATACCTAAATGAACACATGAAGTTTCTAAAGGAAAGAAATCCTTTGTGGAGTGATCAACAAGTAATTAATAGTCACAATAAGAATTTCATCTCTTGGTTCAAAAATCTAGCATACAAGCGTGATGTTTCTGAGACAATACAGTGGTTGGCTTACGGTCCGCATTCTGTTGTTATAAGTTACAGTGGTTATGATATCAATGGATATTCTTTCAACACAGTTTGTGAAGATGCGAAAAGTGTTGTTCAGAACAGTGGCGTCACCTTAATAGCAGAGTCTTTGCATGTGTCTAGTTCTAAAGACAAGAATCCTGTATACGCCGACATGTCCTATTACGGTGTAATTGAAGATATATGGGAGCTAGACTTTGTTAAATTCAAAGTACCTATATTTAGATGCAAGTGGGCTGATAATAAAACAGGAGTTCGAGTGGATGACTATGGCTTCACTTTAATTGATTTTTCAAAACAAGGGTATAAAGGAGAACCTTTTATTCTAGCTTCCCAAGCGAAACAAGTCTTCTATGTGGCTGATTCGTGTGATAAGAAATGGGCAGTAATTTTGGAAGGGAAGAAAAAAATTGTATCAGATGATAGTCTGATCGAGTATGAAGAAACACCACCTTTCTCTAAGCAAGCACCTGAGTTGAACTCAGTAGATGAAGAAATAAATGTTGAGACTTGTATGTTTAGAGATGACCACGGTGAAGGTATATGGATTGAAAATCCATTAAGGAAAAAAAACAGTAAAGGTGCAAATTTTCTGTTGTAACACATTGTAATAGACATTTAATCCATGTCTTTACCTTATTTAATTACTTGAATTTATCTTTTATAGTATAATGGCTCCGAAAAAGAAACCCACTTCCTCCGAGTCTGAAGGTTCGAAGACATACAGTACACGAGGTCCTTGTCTCATGAAAGAATTCGTGGGCAGAAGAACTAGAGACGGTAGAATTCCAATCCAGTTTGATGACCGTCTTGAGCCCTTAGGCATGCTGTCTGATAATTGGAAAAGTTTTCTGGGTAGCTTAGCGAGGGCCAAAGTTGACATTTGTTTATCCAGTTGGGCTGATGTAGATGAGAAGTTGAAGGACACAATATGGGATAATGTGCAGGTAATGGTTCCATTATAGATTTCTATAGTTTTAGTTGAACTTTTGATATATATAAAGTTAACGTGTTGTAGGAATCTTTTGAGTTCCAATCCACTGACAAGTTGAAGAAGAAGTGGATGACATACATGTCAGTTCGTTGGAGGGATTTCAAAACAAATTTAACGAACAAGTACATATTCGGAGACTACCAGGATAGAAATCCATGCGATGTCTATAACTTTATCACTCCGAATCAATGGGAGCTATTCAGAAAATCCAGAGATAGCCCGGAGTTTGAGGTATACTGAGTTTAATTTATAATATAGTAACTGAGTTTCAAAACAAACTTGTTAGTTATTGATTTTAGTGACAATCTAATAAACTTGATTTTAGGTCATCCGAGCAAAAAACCAAAAGATTAGATCTTCTAACAAGTATACCCATCGTATGTCTCGAGCGGGGTACCACAAGTTGGAAGCACAAATGATGGCTGAAAAAATTGTTCAGAAGAGACAGGAGGCAATTGACTCCGGTATGAGTGAGGAGCAAGCAAGTAACCTATCTCCTCCTTCTCCCATAGCTCGTTGTGATTCTTGGAAGAGAGCGAGAGTAAACTCCAGAGGGGAGTACGTCACAGACGAGTCGCAAGCTATCGGCTCGAAGATAGTAAGTTGCATCATTTATATATATGTTATTAATTCAGAATCATTAATTTTATATTGCTCAAATGATAGTAAATATTGTTTTAAACTTAGGACTCTCTGAAGTTGAGAGAATCTCAAGGCGAATTTGCTTCCGATGGTCGGAATGATATTCTACGCGAGGCCTTGGGAAACGACGAACACCCCGGTCGTGTGCGAGGGGTAGGGAGTAGAGTTGGACTTCGACAATATTTTGGGAAGACTCAACGGTCTACTTCGACGACTGGTCATACCAAATGCCAGCAGGAGATTGCAGATTTGAAGAAGTCTTTGCAGCTTCTTTCGGAGAGATTGGATCGTGCTTTGCCTACTTCTCCTACCCGTCGTAAGACCGGTTCTTCCACGGAGACTACTCCAGTTCCGCCAGTGTTCCACCATCATCGACATGATGATTTCGTGTCTCATGTGCATGTATGCTTGTGGATGTATGTGGATGTATGCTTGTGAATGTCAATTGTATGGATGTATGTGGGATGTATATGGATGTATGTGGATGAAATTTATAGGTGAACGAATTTGGTGCAGTTGTATGTACACGACGACGATGACTAAAAACAATTTCGTCGGATCCTATTTATTTTTTTTGTCCAGGTTTGGGAATAGACGTCGGTTGTCTCTATAAGCCGACGTCTATTCCTCTGAAGAAAGGAATAGACGTCGGCTTTCTATGTAATCCGACGTCTATCCCTAAAGTATAGGCGTTGTATGTTAGTTAACCGACGTCTATCTCTAACGTATAGGCGTCGTATGTTTGTTAACCGACGTGTATACATTAAAGAATACACGTCGGAGTCTAATTAAAGCCGACGTATATCCGTTAGGAATAGACGTCGTCTATACTATGACCGACGTCTATGTATAGACGACGCACACCTAGACGTCGGATTGGGGTGTGCTCATATCCGACGTGTATAACCCCTTATATCCGACGTATATTCCCTTTTCTGTAGTAGTGTTCCATCAGAACATGCAATCGACTATTTGCTTCACCCTTCGACCATTCACTCAAAACATAAGTTAGCTGTTAATCAAGATGCAATACTGGTCAATCAAATCATGTGGACTAAGAGCGAACAACTATTGATCTTAAATGGATCGATTGTTCAAGGTAAACAATCAACCATTGGTAGGTTAAACAGTCGATTGGATAGTGAAATTGGTCGATTGAGCTGGGCAAGAATGTTACTGAAATTTGATGGTGTTAAACATTCAACCATTTAAGTGAACCAGTCGGTTGTAGCTCAAATTGGTAAAAGCACGAGTTTTAAAATAGTCGTTGGAGGAAAGACAAAAAAATATTTTTCCTGGAAATTCGAAAATCTACAACAATCGAGTAAAGTCAGTCATCGGTCAACTATTTTTTGAGTAGACACACTGATAAGCCAACAATCGAATGATACCTTTGGCAATGAACTGTTCGAGCGCAGTCTAGAAACTATGAGTTTGGGTGGATTTCAGATTAATGTTTAGATGGCCAATGAACTCCACATGGTCTGTTTTTAACTGTCTTCTATATGGAACCTAGGGAGAACGTGTGGGGATAAACCACTCGTATGCTCAAGTTTATATAGGTTCCAAAAGATTCAAATAGAGATAAAATTACATGTCTTTAAGAGTTTGATGACATGTCTAGACTTTAATGATTTTGCTCGGTGAGCCTTGATCACCTAATAAGATAAGAATATGTATACAAGTATATATGATGGAGTATGTTTGACTCAACTTAATTGTGATTAAGATTACTGATTAATCATCAAAACTAACATGATTAAAGCCTAAAAGTCAGCACTAATCACTTGAGTCATGTTTCAAGGCATACAATGATTTCATATGTTCGCTTAATTTTTCTTCTTTTTCGTCGTATCGTGGGTGACATTTTAGGTATACTTTTTCATACAAAAGCACATGTAGAATATATTATTTTATAAACATCAAATTAATGTTGCAAGCAACCCTATAAACTTAAGTAGCTAACAAGTTCCTCAGAGTTGACATCTTTGTTCCTTCTATGCAATTAAAAATTGGGCTTTCTGCATGCGTGCACCTCCAACACTTCATAATTGTGGTTATGTCCCAGTGTTTCGACTATCTACTAGCATCCACCTTTAAATCACGAAAGTAGCATTTGTAATAGCTTCCAAATGATTGGATTCCAATAAGAATCATGGTTCCAAGTAGAAATGTAAGAATCGAGATTCATATGACAAAACAGAACTTGTTTGGATAGATTAGATTCATGTCATGATTCTTAATGTTAAGTGATAAGCATACTGATCAGTAGCATATCATATGTTACAATCATGTTATATATCTTTTATTTTACCTCTTATTCGAACTACTCAAGTTGTTATTGTGTATATTACAATGTACTAAATAAAGGAGTGAGAGATGGATATATTATTTTTGTTTGGGTTTTTATATAATTTTTTGATTATTTTAATATATAATAAATTTATTAATAGGTCCCACACGTTGGCAAATGTACCAGACCAATTACTCGAGTTAACAAATGTAGTGGACCAAAAAAATAGACAGGAGCAAAGGTTCAATAAAAAAACTTTTGAAAGCCAAATGAAAATCCCATTTTTAAATTGAGACCTTCTAAACCAAAACACGACCTTTATATTATATGTAGACCTTGTAAACGGACAACACCACGTGTGCTGGATATGGCCGATGACCATGTTGTTTATGTTTATCAACTTTTTAGTGTGGTACATTATTTCTCACCTTGATGAGAAGGCGCTCATACCGAAAAGGTTTGAAAATAAGCGATATGATAATCAATCAGTTTGAAAAGGATAAAACTGAAAGTACAAGGTCATCAATTATATCGAAAACATAAGTAACATAAACAATGCAAACATTAATTATAATAAAAGTGTCACAAACAAAAACAACAATGTCTTCAATTATATCGAAAAGGTGAGAAACAAAACCAACAAGGTAATTAGCGACATCCAAATTGTCTGAAACAAGTAACAATACAATTGATTTCTCTAAATATAAGAAACTGAATGCACAAGGTAATAAATTATATCAAGAATGTCAGTAACATAAATAACTATGTCATCACACCATATCGAAATTGTGTTAACTAATGACCAATTAAAGAGAAAAATCATCTCAGAGAGGACTGGAAACACAGTGTATGTTATAATCAAACCAACATGTTTAATTCATGAGACGAACCTAAATCTATGTCTACATCTCTATAAAAAAATATTGCTATGAGATTAAAACAAATGAGTTGAGAAGATTTGACATAATTATACAAACATATAGACTGAACGGGATAAAAACTGAAACTATATAAAACAATTGCAAGCGTGTGAGGGGCATATAAAGCTCTGTGACACATATTCTTGTCAATTCTATCAAAAATACATTGTTTTTGTAACAAGAGTACCGTTGATCCAAACATTTCGTATATGATTACAGAGATTGTTTTCTAGCAAAAAATAATCACTAGGATTAACAACGTAATCAACAAATTCAGCCACAAAATTTAAACCAGCAAAGAAATTTTGGTTACACGATATTCACCCAAACCAGACAAAAAGTTATGCTCCATGCCACCGTGGACCATAGTAACCAACTACGTCAACTAAGATCCAAATCTTTTATCTAGATGATTGGAGGTGATAATGATGCACAAATTAATGTGGTGATGGCGAGATGGGACTAAAAAAGATTAACGGAGTATTGGAAAGTCAGATGTTGGACCAATGTACTTAGATCTTTTTATTTTTGCTAAGGTGTCCTTTACGCCGTTTAACCTTTGGAGTTGGAAGGCAAGTGTATTGCACATGTGTTGCAAACATCACGAACACAGAGTGTCACATTTCCGAGAATAACCAGATAGATTTTCATATGCAGGGAAGTCATTAATTATGCACAATATCATCGCACGCATTGTAAATGACTGTTGACGGTAGCCATCCCATACTTACTCACCATCATTCCACATTGTTTTCAAGTCATCAATCAGAGGAGTCAAATACACATCTATGTCATTGCCTCGTTGTTTTAGACCAGATATCATTAAAGACAACATCATGTATCTAGATTTCCTGCTTAACTAATGTGGTAGATTATAAAACACTAGTAGAACAGGCCACGAACTATGAATGCTACTCAAACTCCCGTAAGGATTCATTGCATCAGTACACAAACCAAGTCTTAGATTTCTTGATTCTTGACCGAACATCGGAAACTCTGAATCGATCTGTTTCCACTGTGGAGAATTTGCAGGATGTCGACTGATCATTTGCTTTATCACGATTTGCATGCTATGTCCGATTCTTTGAATCAGCGGGGCAAGCAAACAAACGTTTCAACCTTTGAATGATCGGAAGATACCACAACACCTTCGCAGACGGCTCTTGTACTGGTATATCACTACTCACATTTTTCTTATTTTTATACCTTGACGCGTTACACACCGGACAACAATGCAGATTTTCATATTGGGTCCTATATAATAAGCAATCATTAGGGCATGCATGTATTTTCCTATACTGCATACCCAATGGACACAAGATTTTTTTTGCCTCATATGTGCGGTATGAAAGTTCGTTGTTTTCTGGAAGAATTTCTTTTAACAACTTAAGTAAGGCAGTAAAATTGACATCACTCCAACCGTTCGAAGCTTTCAAGGTATATAACTGTAACACTGCAGATAACTTACTGAAATCGTTGCAACCCGGATACAAAGGTTTTTCATTGTCTGACAACAAACCACTAAGAACTTGGGGTTTATCATCAAACTTTTCGGCAACATCTGGAATGATATCTTCTAACAGATCATCATCATTAACATCTTTCTGTGAAGGACTATCATTTTCTTTACGTATTTCATTATCACCATATCATATCCAACACGTATAACCTTCATCAAAACCTTTCTCAAACAGATGAGTCTTGATTTCTTTTACGTCTCTTAAGAACATGTTAAGACACTTCCTACACGGACAGAAGACTTTTCCTTCGTTTCTAAAATGTGCATTCTTTTGTGCAAACTCAGTTATTTATCAACTCCGTAGTCATATTCATCACTCAATCGACTTGCAAAATTCCAATTTCGATTCATTTTTATCTACACAACAACACAAAAAATTGTGCTATAAAATGAATATATAGTAATTTTATATTAACTGCTGCCTATTAACACAAAATTAACGAAATGCAAAATCAACAGTAGAGATGTTATATTCTTAGAACCATAGGTAAGATAAGCAGATCCACAAAATCACAAGAAACCCTTGAAATTCAGGCAAGATACGAACAAGATAAGCATATCCACAAAATCACAAGAAATCATTAAAAACCGGAGAAGTGGATAGATCCAAAAGATCCAAAAAATAAGCAGACAAGATCAACAAAATCAACCAAAAAAGAGAAATAAAAAATCGTGTAAAAGAGGGACCTTGTTCGAGTTGATGTGAGCCTGAAGAGGACGGAGATCAGATAGATCAGAGGATGTGAGTCTGAAGAGGACGGAGATCAGAGTATGTGAGCCTGAGAAAAAAAATTAGCAAATAGATTCGAGGCTGCAGTGTGCTCGGAGAGGTATTATGGGGTTTATGTCTGAGGGGTTGGCTACCTAGGGTTTGCCTAAAAAATAACCATTACCACGTCGAATATGAACGTAATCCGACGTGGTAGACCATTATCAAATTTGAGTTCGGTTTGTTTTGGTTCAGATTCAAACCCCCTCCGCATAAATATATAACTCACATCCAATTTATAAAATTGTTCGACCAAAATTGATATTGGATCTACCACGTCGAATGTCATGCATATCCGACGTGATAATGGATCTACCAAGTCGGATATGAAGGAAATCCAACGTGGTAGACCATTATCAAATTTGCGTTCTGTTGGTTTTGGTTCAGATTCAAACCTCCTCAACAAAAACATGTAATTGACTTCCAATTTATAAAACTGTTCAACCAAAATTTATATTGGACCTACCACGTCGGAAGTCATGCATATCTGACATGATAATGGGTCTACCACGTCAGATGTCATGCATATCTGACATGGTAGACCATTATCAAATTTGCATTCTATTTGTTTTGGTTAAGATTCAAACACCCTCCACAAAAATATGTAACTTACATCTAATTTATAAAATTGTTCGACCAAAATTTATATTGAATCTACCATGTCGGATGTCATGCATATCCGACGTGATAATGAGTCTACCACGTCGGATATGAAGGAAATCCGACGTGGTAGACCATTATCAAATTTGCGTTCTGTTTGTATTGGTTCAGATTCAAACCCCTCCACCGAAATATGTAACTCACATCCAATTTATATAATTGTTCGGCCAAAATTTAAATTGGATCTACCACGTCGGATGTCATGCATATCCGACGTGATAATGGGTCTATCACATCGGATGTCATCGAAATCTGACGTCGTAGACCATTATCAAATTTGGTTATGTTTGTTTTGGTTCAGATTCAAACCCCCTCCACAGAAATATGTAACTCACATCCAATTTATATAACTGTTCGACGAAAATTGATATTGGATCTTCCATGTCGGATGTCATGCATATCCGACGTGATAATGGGTCTATCACGTCGGATATGAAGGAAATCTGACGTGGTAGGCCATTATCAATTTTGGGTTCTATTTGTTTTGGTTCAGATTCAAACCCCCTACACAGAAATGTAACTCACATCCAATTTATATAACTGTTCGACGAAAATTGATATTGGATCTTCCACGTCGGATGTCATGCATATCCGACGTGATAATGGGTCTATCATGTCGGATATGAAGGAAATCTGACGTGGTAGGCCATTATCAATTTTGGGTTCTGTTTGTTTTAGTTCAGATTCAAACCCCCTGCATAGATATGTAACTCACTTCCAACAAAAAAATGTCCAAGACAGAAATGTAACTCATATCAACCATCAACCGTGTCCAACACAGAAATGTAACTCATATCAACCATTAACTCATTCATCTACTATTTAACACAGAAATGTCCAACACATATTTAACACACTATATAACTCATGTCCAACACAGAAATGTAACTCGTATTCATCCACTATTTAAATACAAATTTTTAATGACTGTGATTATACTGTATTTTGTAAAATACGACTAACAAAGTAAGCATACCACCTCTCTCATGTTTGATCTATCTCTTTTTGCAAAAATGGTTGAAGGTTAGGTTCAAAAATCTACAAAAATAAATTAAATATTTAAATAATTAAAATAACCTAAAATGTGGAGTTACATATCGAAGATACATGTCGTAAATCACATTCATCCAATCCCAAGTTGATAATTTGATCCATATAGGTCATTACATAGTAATCACATTAAGTGTCTCCAACTTGTTTACGGTACTGCAACATTTACAAAAAAAAATCATGATTATATCGAAAGGATGAAATTGTTGCAAATTAATTGTTTCATGGTTTGCTTTAATAATGAACAAATTTACCTTCATGGCATGCCAAGTAGTTAGCATCTTCTTACTCCTTCTTGCACCTAACATTTTATATATATACATGGCTCTGTCAAAATTACACAAATGGTCAGACGTTTAAATCAAATATGCAACTATTGAAAAATTAGTTAATAAATATAAATTAACTATACTAAAAGTAACTTACAACAGAACAATATTCTTTAATCATTTCCTTGGTTCATCTGATGCTAGAGGATCAAACCAATATGCAATATTAAGATTATGAACCAAAACGAACAACATCCAATGATCACTGTAAATCAATCATCTTAGATAACTTGATTATACATCCTAAAACTAATATAATAAGTAATATAAAATATAATGAAATACTTACGTCTCCTATTATAGTGCTAGGAAAAAATTCTCTTTTTCAGACAAAATCGTAACAATCTTTTGCGATATTTCGTCTTTGCTTGAATTGCCTTGAAACATGAATGTTGTGGGACGCAAATAACCAAATTGTCCCATGAGATTCGTAGAGAAGCCTATTCAAAAAAAAACTAATATCAAAGAATTCTTAATGTCATAATTAATATTGAAAGGGGTTTGAATCTTACTTTATTTGAACTTGGATGATAGAATTACACAACTTTTCCATCCTCAAAAATTGCATGACATCGAATATTATGACATACAACGCAGATCCGATGCCAGCGTCCGTCTTTTCTCCAACAATTTATTTATTCATCACACTCTCAACATAAGAATCTTCATGCTTATGTCGTAGGAAATTGTATAACTTTTGACAATTCGGAGGAAATTGTCTCTTCGTCAAATACAATTTCAATTTCAGATTGCTTGGATGTTGGACCTTCAGCCATTTGAGATTAAAAAAACTATATTATTAGAACTCTTTTAACTGATTACTATATATCAACCATTTAGGTAATTATTAAATTTAAAGTTGATATCTTTGCAATTATTTTAATTAATGAACGAGGTCATTGCAACACCCATCCTTCGACAACCAATAAAACACTTGAAAATCAGAATCAATAAGAGATGAAATGTTAAATCAAACTAATAAACAAATACATACCGTTATATCCTCCCAAATTTGTTCTTTTATAGCAGAATCAACTGGTGACCAATTTTCAATACAAATATCAAATTTGGTTCTAGCGACAATACCTAAATAACTAGGCCAATTTTTATTATTATCTCCGATCGACTCTAATAGACGATTAAAGTCCAAAGGCAATGAACCTTCACGTTTTATTTTTGTTGAAACTCTAACATAAGAGTTGCTCCACGTGGAGGAACCGAAGTCGAGGTTTCATCGCTATTTTGGGGGCAGTTTTTCTTGCTAGGAGCCATTAATCTGACAGAAGACAAAAAAATCATGACAAAATAATCAGAAAATTCTATCAATTTGATCATGTCCAAATTCACCATCCATGTCAGAAATAAAACAACAAATCTCAACCCCAATTCAGACTAATATTAAATATCAGATTTACGAACAACTAAAATAAGAACTCAACCCAAATGTGGTGATCAAATTCATAACAAATGCAGCACAAAACAGTAAGATATTCAGTAAGAATTAAGGATCAAAATGTAGCAAATTCAGCCGATAAAAAATTATATCGACTTGATTTCTTGCTTTCACAAACCAACCAAAGTATTAACTCTTAATTAGGACGCCAAAATAAAATTTTCACTGTTAACAACACGTAATAGTTCTTAAAAATTTAACTATAAATCATTGTTTAATTTTTTTGGTCTAACACATACCACAACAATCACAAACGAAAAGAAATTAGATTCCGCAACCACAAAAAACAAAATTTACATATTAGATTATATTCGGTTGATAACGAAATGGATTTATACCTACAGAAGGCCGGAAGGGGAAGGGGACATCGCACGGTTAAGAAATGTCGAAGGGGAAGTTGCCAGAAGGGGAGGTTGCCGGAAAGGGAACGGGATGTCGTCGTAAGGGTTTTATGATTGTTGAATTCGGCGTAAGGGTTTTGTTCGGGTTTTTGAATACTCATCCACGTTGCATTAATTTTACCCCGACGTGGAATACCCCCTACAACGTTGTCCTTATTACACACCGACGTCGTATGGTGCATATTATTTTAAAAAGTTTTTTTTAAAATACACACCACGTCGGATTTCGTAAACACCGACGTAACAAACCCCTACCACGTCAGAGTCAGATTTTCTAAACACCGACGTGACACACCACCTACCAATTAAGGATAATTTTCCCAGTTGTGTGACATATAGGGGCGGTAAGCCTATGAATGACATAAAAGATAATTTCGGCAATACAAGTTGATGGAAAGAGCAAAGGAATCCCCCTTCAAATTGTTATTTGAAGGGGGTGATCTTCGAGTACCGTCTGTCATAGTCTTTAACCATCAAAAATGGTCATTTGTCGAGCTTTATCGAGCTCCATCGAGTATAACTACCCCACAAAATGGAAATTCAAACTTGAACAAACCAACAAAACACATCAAGACATTGATAGATATATTCGAAAATGGAAAGAAAATGTAACAATACCACCCACATCATTTTTTTACAATTTCACTTACCCATTTTCTTGGACTGGTTTCTCTTCCAAGAACACTAAAACAGTTTGTGCATTCCAATGAGGTCCGAAGGGATGATCTGAACTCGATATTAACTACTACGGGCTCGATCTGGTCATCACTCTGAACTGAAAGATCTGAGTTCGATACAGCTGAAAGAGAGAAAGAAATAGAGAGAAAACGGAGAAAGGGAAGGATTGGAAGGGAAATAGTGAGAAAACGGAGAAAGGGAAGGATTGGAAGGAAAATAGAGAGAAAACGGAGAAAGGGAAGGATTGGGAGAAATGGAAACATAAACATATTTTTCAGAGGACGTCAATGTAGGAGCTTCTTTTTCAAATTTTTATGACATTTTGAGCATAGAAACTCAAATTTTCATTTTGGAATCATTAAGAAAACTTTAAATATTCAAAACTGCAGTTAAGTACCACCAACCAACTACTCGTGATCCAAATTCAGTTGTGTGACATATAGGGGCAGTAAGCCTATAAATATCCAAATTTAAGATGCACAAATGGTACCGGCGCAGTGTTGAAGTAGAGAAAATGACCAATTTTGGTTCCTACGGATCATTGTTGAGTTACATTCACATGGCTTAATAATATATAGTTCTAATCAAAAGAAAATAAATCTATACAAATGCAACTTTTGTAACTTAAGCACTTAAAGACTTATTTAACATAGTTTGTCATGAAGTTCTTGCAAGAAGTCAAAAGTGACAGATTAAAATAGGTTCCATGTGGACATGAGTTTGGTCATTACTCACACATTCTATTGGATTGTGTTACACAAAGGCAAAACAAGTTATCTCTATAAGTCAAGACTTGTGCACATTAAGCAAGCTAAATTACATAGACAATCTACTTATACATGCTTCCTTGTTAGCAAACTAACAGTGAATTAGAAAGCACAGGGGACTGCACAGCTACATGTCGTTTAAATTCAATTAAGGAGAGTGTCAATAATTATTCTTTTTAAATTAGACAACCCTTTGAGAACGACGTCAGTTGCGTCTATCCAATTACACCCCAAAAAAGTAATGCCTGCCGTATTCTGCAAACCATTCAGAAAAATATTGCAATTTTCAAACATATTTTTATCCATCACCTTCTTAATTTTAAACTTTTAATTTGCAACGACAATTCTGACTGAGGTTAATTGTGGACATCCTTGTTCGCACGTGGATTTCCATACGTGGACCCCCTTGTTCGCACGTGGACCTCTTTTATTACAGTAAAGCCGGGTCCATTTCTACGAGGTCGGGCTGCGGGCCGGGCCCGCCCGTTTATTTCCTAATGTTCTTGCAAACAAAAGGGTCAGCCCATCCTGATTTGCCCGTTTTTTTTAAACGGGCCGGGCCTAAAGCCCGACCCTTTTATTTTTCCGAGGTCTGACGCGGTACCTCTAGGCTGAGTATGGAAATCTTGCATGACTTGTATTCCAAATTATAATATTGTTTTATTTCTACAATTATTAATGAAATAGTACAGTGGTAGTTTCTATGCAAAAAAAATTGGAATAAAAGAAAATCAAAATGTGCATTAAAAAGTATTGTAATCCGATAAGGTGTTGCATGTCCAACAAAAAACTACAATGGAAATGAGTTCATAAATTCTGACGGAGAGAAAATGTTTTTTGAGAAGATGGATTAAATGTAATTTCTCCATAGGGTGTTAGATGCAAAACATAATGGGAAAAGGCTGGTGGCTACCAGATCTATTCATCTAATACTAAAACCATTTTCGATTATTCATGTACATTAAACAAAACTTAGATAATCCTGCTTCTCATTTAAATCCAAACTCAACTTATATATTGAAATAAAATCTCCTTGTCCATAACTGTTAACTTCGTATCCTATTTTTGTAGGGTTAATACTATTGTGCGTATCCGCAACCTGTGAACGGGTGCTAGTGCAACCACCCTTAAATTTTAATATATTACATGTTAGAAGAAACCAAAAACTGTTAAGACCTAAACCTTGTTTAGGAAAAAAGCCACGAAATTAGGGTTGTGGCATGCTTGCATGGGGAAGAGGGGAGAGATGATGGGGTTTAGGGTTTAGGGTGAGGCCGACCACTGTAGCAACGTTTAGGTTTTGCTTTAAAACCAAAAACTCACCTCTCTCTCTCTCTCTCTTTTGTTGCCCATTCCGTTTCCACCCCAAACCTAACCCATTTCCCTTGCATCCCGGCGATCAGAGGAGGAAGGAGAAGAGCCGCGACGACGTGGTGGAGGCGCAAGCGAAGGAGGAGCGACGAGAACGAAGGAAAGAGGGAGACGAACCTAGAAGCGACGCTGAAGGAGGAGGAGCTCGCCGCACACGTCTTCTCCACGGTGAAAGGTATGCCAAGTCTTCATAGTAACTCCCCAAGAGGTGTGGGAGTGTGGGGGGCGGCGTTGGTGCCGTTTCCCCGGCGAAAACCCGACTGGACGGAGGTTGAAGACGCTCTGTTCGGTCCACCGATTGGTTGTTCGGTCGACCGAACGACGTCTAGATGATGCTTGTCCAGAGGGGAAATGTGTAGTTCGGTCGACCGGTAGTTGGGTCGGTCGACCGATATTTATGAATATTAACTTACTGCCCGAAAACGGTTGAACGACGTCTGTGTGACGGTCGACCGTTTATGCCAAATTTTAGCGGGAATCTAAGGGTTATATTAGCCGGTCGACCGAATCCCAGTAGATAGGTTAAACAGACCTTCGGCCGACCGAGTGTGTGTCTCGGTCGACCGAACTGCACAAAGTCGGTCAAGAGCGATGACCATCTAAACGGTCGACCGTTCTGGATCCGGTCGACCGACCGCGTGTAGTTTTCCTGTAGTGAAGTGTTTGCTCATCCGGTCAACCGAAAGAGTTTCAGTCAACCGAATGCAGTGGGCAGGATTCAGGGAGGCTTTCTTATCAGTTGAACGGACCCTGGTTCGACCGACAGGATATATATGTATATAAAATGTATAGCGTAAACCTTCCAAACGGTCGACCGCTAGATTTGACCTTGTTCGACTGGTGGGTCGAATTATATTCTTTGGTGGATGTATCCACACGCGAGACGTCGAGCATAGGCGACTACCGGCTGTCGAGCCCACGGTCGATCACCCGACCTCGGAGCTACGGATTTCACCTACGACAAGAGCGTATTTCTGTTGGACCCCTTGAGCCTGTGCAGCAGAGGGATGCCTTCCATGCCTGTGTGGGTGGTAGATGTCTTCTTCCTTGTGTAGGGAGGGGTTGCACTTTCTGTGTGTCGGAGAGCGAGGTCACTTGTGCCTGTGCGGCCAAGAGACGCCTTCTTCCTTGTGTAGGGAGGGGATGCACTTTCCTTGTGTTGGAGAGCGGAGGCAGTCAGTGGACCCGAGGCAGATTTGCATTACATGAGCATTATTTGGCATTTTCGTCTGTATTTCTGTTTATGATAGGAGATGTTGGCATACGGGGTTCCTTGTGGGAACTCAGGCAGATTTTGTGTTTCATTTTCAGGGAGCAGATAGTCGTAGGTTGATGGTGACCGAGGGGAGTACCTCCGGGATCGGGTCCTGTTATCTTATCTTTTTGTAGAGGTAGTGGTTACAGTAGTTATGTATTAGTATGTAATCACTCTTTTAACACTCTGTATTATGACTTCCACGTGGAGATATTTTATATATATGTATTCAGTTGACTTTTCAGTAACGTGTCATTGTTGACCGTTGACGGTCGTATGTTTATGTTTTAAATTTGAAAAATTTCTTCTTCTGTTTCGGGACGTTACAAAACCAAGTCGAAGGAAGAACAGTTGAACGGGTTGCATAACACCGATGCCAAGTAGCTGTTGTTATTTATAAAATAAGAATGGCTCGTGTACACAGCAACGAAAACCTCATCACACAGACAAATAAAGTCCAGACCATCTAAAGTTGATTACAGAAACGGAATCTAGCAATCTTAAATGTATCATAAATAAAAATGATACAACGCTCTAGATTTGAAGATCACACTTCTTCTGGACAGCAACACGAGAGAATATTCAGACGCTTGAAAGTTTAACATGTAGTCATTAAATACTTGCAGTGCCTACATATTCCTCCAGTAGCATTGCTTCTTCAGCAATGCAACGTACCCGGCACGCTCCAGAGTTTGGTATCTTGATGCCACCTAACATGCCTGAATATTTAATTTCCTGTGCATTAAATAAATGAAATAAAATAGTTCTGCATTGTTTAAAAAAATAAGATAGGAATGGTTCATTTTGATTCAACTTCTAAAGTCTAAAGAAAAAAACCCAGACAGTACTCCAAGATGTACAAGGTATATTGAGTCTATGGACTTGAATTTCAAAAGAAAGATTTCATCATTTCATGCAAGACTCTAGTTCAAGGAAATAAGTTGACTGAAGATAAAAAGTGAGAAATGACTGAAAAACTTGGAGTTCTCATGACTGAAATGACCAAATTAATCAGCCATGGTTGAAAAAAATGAGAAATGAAACAAGATATCATCAGAGATTGTATGCGCGACTGCCCATACAGTGAAACAGACTGAAGATCATATGAGTGTCAGGGAACAAAATCAAAAGATAAACTCCTGACTTGCTGAAGACATTGTAGAAATATGTAGTAGAGCAGGTCAGCAAGAAATACACTTGCAATCGTCAATATAAAACAAACGTCGAAACTTTTCATAACAACTTCAAACTACAGCGCCAAGGTTAAAAAGGCCAAGTCGGGAATCACAGTAATTCTAACTCATATACGCATAAAATGACACTAAAACAGGAAAATTGAGTTAAGACAGTGAAAGATCAAATTACCATAAGAAAATACAGAGGAAGTGGAATCAGATGACATAATCCGACCACTGCGAGATAAATGAAGTGTGGTCCATCGATTCCCCAGGGATATCCTCATGCCTCGATGGTTTCTCCTTACCACCAATGAGTCGTGCCGGATTCCCCACAGCCGTTGTTCTAGGCGGCACATCGATAAGCACCACTGATCCAGCGCCAATTTTTGCTCCTTCGCCTATCCTTATGTTACCCAAAATAGTAGCACCTGCACCAATCAGAACCCCATCTCCGATCTTCGGATGTCGGTCGCCACCAACCTTCCCTGTGCCACCGAGAGTGACATGGTGAAGAATAGAGACGTTGTTCCCAATAACGGCCGTCTCTCCAATAACAACTCCCGTGGCATGATCAAGAAGGATTCCTGATTAAGATTCAGTTTAGTTCAAAAAACTGGTGCAGGATAAAACATTTGAAAAATTGCAGCAAATTCAAACAGAACATGAATATGCAGGACTGATCTGAGTATAAGGAAAAATTGTCTCATGAAATTGGTACATTAACTTCTTTTTCTTGCAATGCGGAGAAGGATATAAAAAATAATACATTGCTCTCATTAATATGTCATGCAATATCAGCAAACAACGCAGCAACACAATAATGAAGATTAAAATACACGAAATGCATTTTCTAATACAGCAGAAGTGACTACAATATCTTGGTGAAGTGGAGATGCTGCATCATTTAACATTAAGAATTCACAGCACGTGAACAAATAGTGTGAACAAACAAAAATTACAATTGAAGCTGACACAATTGTATATTCATACGTTGTAATTGTATATTACTAGAGTGTGTGACTGCACGGATGGTATTTTAAATGGAAAAAATAAATAAAGATAGAAAAGATACTCCTCGTAATACTATTCTTTGACCACACCATTAACCAAAAGAATCCAGAAAAGATGCATAGCCGGCTACACTTTACAAAGTGTCCACACAAACGATATTATGCAACTACTATCCCCAATGCAGACTCCAAGTCCAAAAATGTTATAGATATAATTCTAAGGAATCATTAAAAACAAATTTTCAGCTTTTCCAATATTAAATATCCATTGCTGGTGTCCACATAACAGTTAACAGTCGAATATTATGCTATTCAAAACAAATTCTACTATCTCACGCAACACGCATGGGTAAAAAATTTTACTACTCCACAACTCTAGAATAAGATCACAAACATATATAAAAATCCTTAACAAAATAAAGAAAAGGAACTTTCCAGTCCATACATCACAAGAGCTCCCGCTTCTCCGCACAAAACACACATCACAGTAACAATCCAAAAGAAAATACGAAGATATCACATAATAACAAAGTTTTCTTTGAATCCTATCGACATGATATAAAAATGAACACAAACAATAAAATCCGGCACAAATTTATATTGTTCTCAAAAACACCCAAAACTTTCCTGCAAAAAAACTCATCTCCACACCAGTAAACAAGACTAGGCACTCAGTTATTTGTTTTTCTTAACAACTTCAGCAGAAAAAAAAATCTAATCCTTCTTTGAAACAAGAAAAACGTTCCTCTCCGTACGGATCACGTACACACACATAAAAACAATAAAAAAAGACACAAAATCCCATCTTTCCACTCGAAAACATAATAAACATGTTATTCTTAAAAAAATATCATTCAAACTCATACCAAACAAATCAAAATCCCATCTTTCCACTCGAAAAAAAAAAACAACTTTCCCAATATACCTTTCCCAATGGTAGCAGCAGGATGAACATCAACAGCAAAAACATCGGCAACCCGACTCTGCAACGCCAACGCAAGCGCTCGTCTCTCCTCCCTCCACAGCAAATTAGCAACCCTCCACGCCTGGACTGCCAGAAACCCCTTGTAATTCAACAAACACTGGCTATAACTCCCGCACGCAGGATCCCTAACCCTAACGGCCATCAAGTCGGCCACGACGGCGTCCTGGACGGTGGGGTTGGAGGAGAAGGAGCGGAGGAAGAGGTCATAGAGGAGCGTGGAGAGGAGCGTGGAGGAGGCGAGCTTGTTGGCGAGGTGGAAGGAGAGGGAGCGGAGGAGGGACGGGTGGGAAAGGACTGTGGCGTAGAGGAAGCTGGCTAGGGCCGGTTCGGAGTCGGCGTCGCGGATGGACTCGGCTTTTATTTGCGTCCAGATCCAGGACTCGTCCGGGAGGGACTCCGGCGGGGGGAAGGTCGGGATCTCCTTTTCCGATGGCATTGGGAGATTAGGTTCCTGGTGTTGGGAAGGAAGTTGGGATCGTCTGTAAATATTTCTAAATAGAGTTATATATATCATATTGTTTGTTTGTAACTTGTAACTGCCAAACACCAGATAAGAAATAAAGATACGTGTCGTGTCCGAGAGGTTTGGAAATTGGAATCAGGATATTGGAACCTCGGCCCACAACAACATTTTGTTTTTCTAATTTACCTAAAATTTAGAGACCAATAATAATTTTATGACAGTAGACAAATAACAAATTTTGTTTTTTATTGGATTCCAAAGTAGATACAAACAATCGATTATGTTTTCTGCAGGATTTTTGAGACATGCACAAACAATAAAAGTCGGTCAAAAGAAGAAAAAAATTTCACAAGATTGTGTTTTCTTTAACTTTCCGTGTGACTCTGAAAAATAATTTTCTGAAACTTTTCACGTCACTAATACCCAACATCCATAGGAACTAGTGAAAATAATTTTTTATTCTATCTATCCAAAAAATAAGAAATCAAATATACCATTATTAAGATGCATGGTTTAAACATATAAGTTGAGCTGGTGCAAACAGAAGTTCTTGCAAGAGAATGGTGGAGCATCTTCAAGTATTTGGTTTTAGATGGAAACGAGTGTGTGGAAAAAGATGCTGGAACTGAGATTCGAGTTCATTTTGACCTTATTTGACTAACAACACCTCAGCGTGAGGATGACAGTGATAAAACCTTGGTGTGTGGGTAGTAGTGATGAAAACGGTATGAATATGATACGGATATAGGTATATACATGTTATATTCATTTTTGTTACTCAGATGGTCACGGATCATTACAAATACAAAAAATATATCCATATTGTCAAAAAACGAACACGGTCCGGATACAGAACAATTGAAAAATGATTGAATATAAAGATAAATATCCATATTTATATAATATCATATATAAAAATGTTAATTATTCATTCGAGAAAATATAACATATCAAAAAATTGAATAAGTGTCACATCTATTATAACTTAATATTTTAAAAATAACTTAAGTGTGTTAATAGCGGATAGACTTGGAGAAACTTCATTTCAAGAGGTTTCTAGGTTGGAGTTATGCGCAATGATTGATAAGAAGAATGTTAGATTTTGTATTTAAAACTAGGTTTTGAGATATCTTAGCTTTTAAAGTATGCCTGATTTACAATGTAGAGCAAAATAAACATAAGGTAGGAGGAAACGAAAGATTAGCCGGTAGTTTTAGTAATTTTAAACTTATGATCTTATAAAGTTAATTCAAACATACTAATATGGTACATCATGAGTAATCATTAGCTATAAAAGTCAAAAAATATAGGAAAAATAAATTAAATGGCCAAAGTAAGAAATCAAGGGTTATATAAGGTCAATCATTCTACGAATTCTACTGTACGCCAAAAAATTAATATTTTTTTAATTTATTTCTACTTTTATCCCTAAAAGACCCCAACTCCTATCCCCACAATCTTACGTTCAAAACAAAACGACCAAATCTTCACCGTTCCCGCGTGTTTTGACCGAACAACCCTGCTCGTTTGGTAAAATTAAGCGAGCTTGTTACCTAACAACATGAGTATATGAAATGAATATCAAATAACAAGTATTTAACAACTCTACAAGTATTTACCGAACGACCCAGCTCTACAAGTATTTAACAACATGAGTATATGAAATGGAAAATGTTTATTTCATATATTGAATTGACCTAACAAATGAAACATTATGGAATTGTGTTTGTCATTAATGTTTCATTTTGTCTTTGAATCATAAGATATGAGACCTATATTTTTTCAGATGAGTGTACGATTTAATTATTATCAAAAATTATTATTGCGTAAAGTGATAAAAGTATTAGTTGGTTATACATGACTTATGCTGAAAAACATGATATGTTTAAAGATTATCATTGCCCTCTTGACTTGATTTATGATATTATTGGGCCTCTTGATAAAGAAAAATTATAATGTGCACAATGTAACTTATGTATAATTACATATTTATAATTAGTGTAAGAGATCAAGAAATGAATATATAATACAAAGATGACACATTTCTACTTTGTATAATATTCTTAATATCATGAGGTAAGTAATAGACACAAGTGATATTTTACATATCACTAAGTAGATCGTGTTTAGTTCGAGTGAGCAAAACATCTTTGTTATTTAGGTAACTATAATGTGTAGCTAGATACCTCTTATAGTTTATGATATAATGTGTTTTATATAATTGTCAACATAAGTTATATCCTCATATAGGTCACACCACAAAATTGGGAAACAAGAAATGTGATTTTATATTTTATATGATGTATTAAGTTTCATATGTTATGAAATAATATACATGTGGTAAAATAATAAAATCAATATGTCGTAATAACGATATGATCAGAATATCAAATAAATTTGTATGAGATATGTAATTATTATGTGGTATAATGTTTGACATTATATATGAAAATATATTACATGATATAATGTAATACCTAAAATTATAACATATGAATTTGCTAAAACCCCAATGCTCAAATTTTGTTGGATATTAATCTAAAATTTGGTAAAGTCAAAAATAGTGAAAAACAATCCAACTGTTTGCCCACTTTTTTGCATATATTAATAAGAGATTTTTTGTTGATTAATGACTGGGTTTAATCCACCTTGGTCAAAGGTAGTTATCGGATGACGATGTTGCAAAATAAATAAGAGATCATGTGCAAAGTGACGTACACGTGATGTGGTTTAATGAAGAAATTAACAAGGGACCATGTGTAAGTGATTTGCACATGATGTGAGTTAAATGAAACCCTATAAATAGGTCCCTCCTCCATTCCTTATTTACATGAATGCAAAAATTCTTCTCTCCATATTTTTCAACCTAATCCATCCGAAAATTCCTTTATTAATGGAGTGCTTGGGATATTAAATTTTATGGAGCATTGAAGGGGTTATTAGCTAGATTCTAACGTCGTATTAGAGATTGATTGACTAGCTTCGATCTCTCTAATCTTGATTAGAGTTTGATGAACACTTGGAAGAATTCTGAGGAGATTCGAAGTGCAACTCAACTTCCTATTGGTAAAAGAGATTTCATAATCCCCTGGGTATGATTCAATCTTTGTATTTTAATATTAATTTGCGTACAATATATATTGAAATACAAATCAGAAAATTGTGTACATAAAATTATTGAAAATATGAAAACCGATCCTAATTGCTTGTAATTTTTTTAAATATACACAAGTATAGGACACAAAATCCAACACCAGGAGGGACGTAGTTGCATCCCGAACGGGCCACACTTGCATCCTGATCGGGACACTTACTTCCCGAGCAGAACTGACTCGACCCTACGGGGAACAGAGTCGTCCTTAGCGACACACTTGCGTCCCGAGAGGAACAAACTCGTCCCTATGAAAGTTCCAATCATTTGCAATTAGATATGTTGTTAATTTAAGTATTCTCATCTTGGACAAGTTGTTGCATATCTTAGAGATGAGTATTTATTTTATTTTTTTAAAAGGAGTCAAGTTGTTAATTAAGAGAAGTTGTCCCAACTCAGTTCGACCGAATGACCTAGCTCATTTAGTGATAACAAGCAAGCTCGTTTAGACCAAACGACCCAACTCGTTTGGTGAAAACAAGTCAGGTCGTTTGGTAGAACGACACAACTTGTTTGGTGAAGATGACTCAACTCGTTTCTTCGAACGACCTAGCCCAACATGGATTTGGTGCGTCCCATGCAGAAATGATGGGTTCCAGCAGGAGGGGACAATACCAGTTTGAGACGGAACAATCCCCTAAAAGGTTGATTGAGTCTCCTCGTGGGACGAGATGGTCCCCTCACGGGACGACTCAGTCACCTCACTAGAATACTCAGTTAACTTGTTTTTACCACCTTGGAACGTCCATACTTGCTTACATTTCCTGTATTTCGTTTTTGAGGTCTGCTTGGTGATTTTCGAATTTAAGTTCTTTTGGGTTTAAGTAGACAAGAGGTTAAGATTTCATTTCCAACCGTCTCTCAATTTATCGGAAATGATATGTTTCAATGGGAAATTGTATTCTTCGTATTGATAGTGAGAACCAACAAACATAACATGGAACTACATATATTTAACTGAAAATATTGATAGTGAGAAACAAATGTTTAATACAAAAACACAAACACACAATTTTTTTTCCTAATCACTCCCAAATGATTTGGAATTATAGTGGTAGTTGGAATTGTGTTGGAAGTGTTTATGGTTTAGGAAGTATGAATAAAATACACTATATCGAATGATTTTATAGAATGAATGGAACTATGAAAGGTTGAGTCTCTTTGCATATCATGAACTGAAAGGGTTTTTCGAAAGAATGTGGCTGTAAATGTCACGATTTGTCATGGGGGTTTTCGCATTCCATTAGATGGTTGTTTGGCTTCCCAAAACTGGCGTGGAGGGACATTATTCCTTCAAGTTGCATCAGTCCTGCCCTTTTATCAACTAAAATTGATGACTTGATAATCTAGGCGTTTGTTGGTTCGTTAGTCATCTCGCGGGATGGGACAATCCTTTTGCGGGACGGGATAGTCTCCTCGTGGAATTGGCTAATATCTTCACAAAAATTCTTAACGTTGAACAGCTTGATGATAAAAGACTCAATTTAGGGATGTGTAGTGTAAATTTATTATATGATCATGATATTGATCTTTGAATAATTTTTTATTCGTGCTAAAACTTCCCCAATTGCCCTTAAATCATTCATATGTTTGCTATTGTTAATTTGTTGCTTGGATTTTTTGGGTTGAAGTGGGGTTAGGGGAGGGTTTAAGTAAACTCTATAAATTGTCTTCAAAGAATCGACAATAGCCCTATTTTTTGAGAGAAGTATATATATTTTTAAAACTAGTCAAGTTGTTAATTAATAAGTCTAAATGACCTAGATTGTTTAGTCGAACGACCCAACTCCTTTCGTCGAACGCCTCTACTCGTTTTGATCGAATGACCAAGGTCATTTCGATTGAACGACCCAACATGTTTGGTCAAACGACCCAACTCGCTTTGTGTTTTTTATAGCTCGTTTATCCTGATTCAATTCCACCATCTAAGAAGTTTGTTTGTCCCGTCTCAATGTGTGTAGAAGTTAACTTGTAACAAGTTGTCATGTGATGTTTTAAACTCGTTTGTCTTAATTCAATCCTACCATGTAATAATTTTATTTGTCTTGTCTCAATGTGTGTACAAGTGAACTTGTAACAAGTTCACTTAACAAATTAAATCGAACTACAAATTAATGGTCTAACAATTAAAAATAATCATTTGTAATTGGATATACTGTCAATTAAGTTGTCTCATATTAGACAAGTTGTTTCATGTCTTAGAGAGAAGTATATTAATTTATTCTAAAACTAGCCAAGTTGTTAATTAAGTTGAAACAACCCAAGTCGTTTTGACCAGACGACCCAGCTCGTTTCCACCGAACTAGCCAGCTCATTTGGTCGAACGACCTAGCACGTTTGATGATTTTTAGAGCATGTTTATATATATCCTGAATCATTTCTACCATCTAAGAAGTTTGTTTTCCTCGTCCCAATGCGCGTACAAGTTAACTTGTAGCATGTTGTTTTGTGATGTTTTGATTAAATAAACGTTAATCACATCAAAATGTTACTTTCACCAACAGAAATAACACAACTGATTCTAGCCTAGCAATAAAAAGAGTACCTCTCTCCCTCACTCTCACTCAACAATAAAAAGAGTACCTTTGTGATTGATTCATTTTAATTAACCGCAAATGCACGACCGCGTTGAAGCGGTGGCAAATACGGGTCGATCTACAATGAGGTGTGTCGACTTTAGTTTGTTCGAAGGCGAGTGAGAAATAAAGGAGAGAAAGATTGATTACACTAAACTACACTAAGATGCAAAAGGAAATGGACAATAAGCAATAAAACTAAACCCCATAGGGGTAGAGAAAATAGTGTGAATACAAAGATATGTGTATATATGTGTGTGTTCAATTAAGCTCATCAAAACATGTAGTGCATGAAAACATAAAACTACATCCAACTTTGCCTCCACATGAAATAAGATAACACAATATCATTAAAACATACAAGACAATAATTGGAATGAAGCTAAATGAACTCATGTATAAAGACTAAACCCTACTATGCCTCCACATTAAATAAGATAGTACATTATCATTAAAACATACAAGGCATTAACCAAGGTAAAGCAACAAGAGTACATGCAACTACAAGTCATGTTTCCAATATTAATTCCATCATTATCCTCACCTCATCATTCCCCATAAAATAGGTCCACTAGTCTAAGCATATGCTAAGCTTCATTCAAGAGCATTAGCATATCAAAGACAAGAGTGAAATCTCATTAGATGGTTATGGAAATCATATAAGGCTCAAAGGATTAAGATAACACACACCTACTACATCACATAATCATATCACATATTTCTCCACCCCCCAAATGGGGATGGAACTACTCACTAATCATTACACTACAACCTACATTAAAATGAAACATTCTACTGAAATGAAACTAAACTAAGCAAGCAAGAAATATTAAAGAAACGAAAAGGACATAAAACTAAAGAAGCATACATGAATTACAAGACAAGATTAAAAGAAACTAAGAAAAATTATTTTATTAAAATGACTCACATTGAAGGTAGCACTCTTCTCCACCTTGAGTTTTGCTTCAAGGCTTACTCCAAGTAGAGAGAATGCCACCAAGCAATGGGTGATTACAATAGAAGGTGAAGAGTTCTATTTATAGCCATAGAAAAAGGTAATCCGGGATAATCCCTCGGTATGGGACTAAACAAATACCAAAAAATAGCCTAAACAAACACTAATACACGTGCACGCGAAATCTTAGCGGATCCGGAGAGATCCGGACCGCCAATTAGTGGTCCATAAACTTTGGATCCGGCTGGAATTTGTTGTGGGCTTTTCTGGATTTCTTTCTCGGTCTTTGATGCATATACTTTGTTTATTGGAGCTCCGACCCGAATCGAATTGCCAAAATACTCCCCATGATGGTGTGGAGTTTTTTGTTTTGATCTTTGGTCATTCGGTCTTACGTTCAGGTCCTTCTCCCTTGCATCTTAGTCCTCGAGTCTCTCAACTCAGTCCTTTTCCTATCTTTTAGGTCATTTCATGCCTCTTCTCTTCAAACCTCTTTATTTCTGAAATTCAAACATAAAACTCGTCACGTAGCATTGCTTAGGTGTAAGATAATGGATATAAGATACAAATATAAGCATGAAATGATGTCAATCACTTTGCTATATCTAGTGGTATCCACAATTCGCAATATACAAGTTAGTTTGTTAACAATGATAAGTTGCCATAAGAAAATATATCCAATCAGGTGATCACAACCAAACTAGTTGCCATAAGAAAATACATAGCAGAACATGTAGAATTTGATAAATGACAACATAACTTGGTATATCTTTATAAATTCTCTACAGATAAATCAATGTGTTGGAGTGGAAATAAATAACATATTACATACTTAATATGAAAAGTTAACAATTTCTATAAAAATTGCCTCGATTATCTCTCTTAAGTACTTGAAAACTGAAATGGTGATGGATCAACCAATTTTAGTGTTTCGAAGCAAAAATTACTATATACACATTAAGTAGTTATTATTGGATCTAAATCAAAGTGACATGTAATTGCAAATTAAGTTCCCACGCAAATCTTGGGTCATACTTATGCAGACCCAATCTTCATTAATATGTCTAATATTATCACAAAAAACATTCCCGATTAAATCACAATATTTCCTCAGTCGTATGAGCACGAACTAGAGGAGGGTGCGGTTGCGGTGACGGTGGTCGCGGAGGAGGGTTCGGTCACGATGGTCGCAGAGGCTGCAATAGTTGGGGAAGTGCAGGAAGAAGGTCGGTGTTGCGGAGGCTAGTGTTTTGGTCGAGTTTTGGCCGGAGTTGTCGAAGTGGAGGAAGACGACTAGGGCTTTCATCGAGTTTTGATGGCTAAGATAAAAGATAAAAACTGAAGGGATTCCTGGAATTATTAGTGTTGGCTTTTAGGCCTTAATCCATGTTTTGATGATTTAATCAACCTTTTCTTAATATTAATCAATGTAGAGTAGACACATATTGCATAGCATATATATTGCTTTGTACTAACATCTACAGGTGATTAAGAGTCAAGGAAGAAAGGAACTCAAGTCAAGACATGTAATCAAGTTATTGAAGATATGTAACTTTGTATTCCCTTTGAGTCTTGAACTTTGTGTACTTGAGAATACTAGAGTTAAAATCCACTCACACATACACTAGGTTCCTTAGAGAAATCACACACCATATCTCAGATCGTTTGGACTTCAATAGGTCACCGAAACATAGACCGGAAAACACATAAACCTAAACCTGAATTGTCTGAGCAAAACCAGTCGACCGAACAAGTTCTTTGTTTGACCGATTATATTAGTTAATTTGTTAGCCAATAGTGTTAAACCGGTCAACCGTTTTGAGCACTTTGTTCAACTGTCTACACGTGTCATTTGACCGTTAGACTTGTCGTATTATACCAACAGTTGTATTCTCATTTTTATCCATACCCCAAAAATACAAGTGACCACCGGTCGATTGAGGACCTAGTTTCGGTCGACCGAACATAGAAATCTCTTGAACCCCGTAGTGCCAGTTTTTATCGGTCGACTGAATACACCATTTTGTAAAGTTGTTTGTCCCTGGACTCTCCTGGACAATAATTCTGGACTACCTAATCGGTCGACCGTTCCACTTTTGGTTTGACCATTCACTTAAGTTATAACCTTGTTTGTTCGACCGCAGCTTGATCAGTCGACCGCTTATTTCTGGAACAGTCTGGATGCCAATTCTGGCCAGAATTCGGTCGACCGTAAGACCAATTTCGGTTGACCGAACTTGCCCAGATCTGTGCCTTGTGCTTTTCTATTTTGTGGTTCTTAAAACCTTTACCTTATTAATCCCAATGGCTATAACCCCTTAGGAGCTTATAAATAGATATTACCAATACACAATTCGTCAACTCTCCTACTTCCAATTGTCTCATACATTAGAGAGAAGTCTCCCGATCCTCAAAGCTTTAAATCATACACTCCAAGCTTAAATTCCACACATTTGATCAATTCCTAATCTATTAAAAGTGTGCTCAAGTTTAGAGAGTGTGATCCACTCAAGTTCTCAGTCAAGGAAAGTTTGTAAAGGCTCCAGTGAAAGCCCGAGGTATCCTTCTCGGATTGTGAGAAGAGGATTCTAGCTAGGCGAGGGTTATTCGCTAGCTTGAAGATTGTAAAGGCTTAATCACGGCCCGGAACAAGATTGATAGTGAAGACGTAGACGGAGCTCGCGAAGTTGAGCGGAGCTTGCAAGAGCGGAAGTAGGAAGGAGGTCGAACCTCTATAAAAATCTTCCAGTGCCATTGTGGTTTGCATATTGCTTTTCTCTACCTTTGTTTAAATTGTTTCTGTTGGATTTTTGGCCTTAATATATGTTTTGATGATTTAATCAACCTAATCTTAATCACAATCAAATGTAGTGTAGCACACGTATTGCATAGCATATACATTATTTTGTGCTAACATCTACAGGTGATCAAGACTCAAGAAATGATTCAAGTCAAGACATGTAATCAAAGCTCATTTGAAGTTATGTAATTTGTATTTACTTTGAGTCTTAGGAACTTTGTGTACTTGAGCATACAAGAGTTAAAAACTCCTTAAACACACTAGGTTCCTTATAGAAGTCACACATAAAATCTCAGATCAATTGGACTTCAATAGATCACCCAAACCTAGACCAGAATTCACTAAATGTAAACCAGAATTTCCTGTGTCATTTCGGTCGACCGAAATGCCTCCGGTTGACCGTTTGACCCCTCATTAAATAGTGAATTAACTGCCCGATCGATCGACCGTTTAGACCTTCTCAGTCGACCGTCTACACGTGTCATTTGACCGTTACACTTGTCGTATTATACCAATGGTCGTATTCGTATACCAAACCCCAAAATACTTTGTCCTTGGGTCGACCATTACCTTAACCTCAGTCGACCGTTTCAAGACGTTTCTTGAAACCCAGTTTTTCTACCTTTTCTCGGTCGACCGTGAAAATGCCTTTGTTCGATCGAACATAAAACCCCAGAATCCTTGCCAAATTTCGGTCGACTGTTCCACCATTTGGTCGACCATTAACTGAAGTGATCTTCAGTTATAGCCTATTTCCGTTCAACCATTCTCTATTCGGTCGACCGATCCTTGTTCAGAACTGTTTATCGGTCAACCGTTTGACCCATCCGGTCGACTGAACTTGCACTAAAAAGTGTGCTGCTGGTTTTTGTTTTGTGTTTCTTTCACAATCCTTCACCACACTTAAGCCCAACGGCTACAACACCTTAGGAGTTTATAAATAGATGCTCTCAACCTTGTTTAGAACAACTCTTATACTTCCTATTGTCATATACATCTAAGAGAAAGCTCCAAGTCTCCCATTCCCTAAATCCTACTCTCGAAGACAAACTTGCACACTTTAGTTTCAAATCCTATCATACTCTAAGTGTGCTCAAGTTAGAGAGTGAGTGATCCACTCCAACATTGTCTTTAAAAAAGTATAGACTTCGATGAGAGACCGGAGTGATCCTCTCGGATTGTTCGCGGAGCTTGTGTTGTAACAAGCTTAATCTTGGCCCGGAACGAGATTGATAGTGAAGCCGTAGGTGGAGCTCGAGGGAGATCGAGAGGAGCTTGCAAGAGAGGAAGTAGGCGGGATACCAAACCTTTATAAAATCTTCTGGTGCCTTTGTGTGGTTTGCATATTCCTCTTTTACTTGCTTGCTTGTTTTAATTTCCGCTGCACATCTTTGATTGAGCAAGTAGAGTTTAATTAGCTTAAAAAGTGATTAGAATTAAGGCCATACACGATCCTACAATTATCGTTGCATCTTTGTTTGTTTAGGTAGAGATTAAATCATTCAATTGATTAGATAATTAGCGACCCATAATGATCCTACAATTAGACCTATAGACGTTGGATGTAACGCCCACCCGACGTCTATACCCCGACGTCTATACGGATGGGAAATAGACGTCGATTGTAACAAATATATGATGTCTATAGGTCGACGTTTGAGGGGTATAGACGTCATATGCAATGCATGTTCCAACAACCGACATCTAGAGTACCCAATAGACGTCGGTTGTATTAAGGGCCGACATGTATACCTATAGACGTCGGCTCGTAATACAAACGACGTCTATTGACCGACGAGTATGAACTGTTCTTCAATAGTGTTTTCATGAACGAAGTTGATATGGTCATCAACATCTGTGAATTTGTGGTGATTGGGGTGATTCTAAAGTGGTTGATGTAGGTGTTGAGGGTGGAGATGTAATGTGGTTAAGTTTATGTTTTGGTCAACAAATCGTTTGTGGTGAAGATGTTATTTTGGTGGTCTATGGTGAACTAGTGAGTAATGTTGACGTATCCTGTAAAGTTGTTGAACCTTAAGTTGATTTAGTTGTTTATGTTGCCTTGAACCTTAAGTTAGTTTAGTTGTTTATGTTGTGATTTATGTTCATTTGGTTTCTTTGGTTATCATTAAAGTTGATTGGGTTGCGTTTGATTTGATTGTGATTTAAGTTTAATCAGTTGGATTGGATCATTTGGTTGCTAATGTGATTTTAGTTGGTTATGTTCGTTTGGTGGATTTGATTGTTGCTTTAGTTATTTAAGTTGGCTTAGTTGTTTATGTTGTGATTTAGTTGTTTTAGTTGCTTTGGGTGTGATTTAAGTTGATTTGGTTGTGTTGGTTGTCATTTAAGTTGGTTTGTTGTGGTTACTAACATCTGAATTTGCAGTTCATCTTTATTCCAAACTACTTTGGTTTTCTTAATTGAAGCAGAATATTCATAACATCCACTTCATAATGTGTTGATTGTCATTTAAGTTGGTTTGGTGTGGTTACTAACATATGAATTTGCAGTTCAAGTTTATTCCAAACTACTTTGGTTTCCTCGATTGAAGCAGAATATTCATAACATCCACTTCATAATGTGTTGGTTATCATTTAAGTTGGTTTGGTGTGGTTACTAACATCTGAATTTGTAGTTCATCTTCCTTCCAAACTACTTTGGTTTGCGTGATTGAAGCAGAATATTCATAACATCCACTTCATAATGTGTTGGTTGTCATTTAAGTTGCTTTGGTGTGGTTACTAACATCTGAATTTGCAGTTCATCTTTATTCAAAACTACTTTGATTTGCTTGATTGAAGCAGAATATTCATAACATCCACTTCATAATATGTTGGTTGTCATTTAACTTGCTTTGGTGTGGTTACTAACATCTGAATCTGCAGTTCATCTTCCTTCCAAACTACTTTGGTTGCTTGATTGAAGTAGAATATTCATAACATCCGAACACAATATCTTGAATGCAAAAATTGTGATTGCTAAACAACATACAATTCATAACATTCACTTCCTCATAGTAAGTCTAGCATCTAATGTAAGCCACTCCTTGCACTAGTGGTCAATCCACTCCGTAGTGGTCATCTTAGAGGCACAGTTGATTACAGATGAGAAAGTATGTGGCAACCTCAATGTTTTAATTTCCAAAACTCTACCATCATTTAACCTAGATGCATGGATTCTCCAGTGACATTGGACATCTCTACACCTTGCTGTGACTCTATCTGGTTGGCTCTTCAAGTAGGTTATCTCACATGCACTCAAAATGAAGTGGGTTAACAAACACGTTCTGAAGGATTTCACATTAGGGAACTGCTTTCCCACAATTATTTCTGGATTGGACTCCTTCACATCCCAACACTCAGATCTATCATCAAGTGGATCAAAATCAGTTCCATAGTCTCACTGGTCATCAAATTCAATTGCATCACTGTCCTCACTTTCATCAATTCATGAGTCTAAAGGACATACTCAGAGTATGTACCACTACTGCCACTGGAAACCAATGTGTCTTCTCTTGGTGATGAGCTTCCCTTTTCTGCTGCTGCTAGGCTATCTAGTTGGGTTCAGAGTGACATCAGAGGGTACCTATAATGCCCCTAATCCGCACTTGGCACACAACAACAATCACAACACTAAAAGGAAGCGAAAAACGGACATTGATTGAAATAACCAAGTCGAGGCCTCAATTAAAATTTATAATAAATTCAAAGTCAAAGTACAATGCGGAAGGAAAATACAAGAACTCTGAATCCTACTACACAACTACTGAGAGGAGTGGGAAAAATATATGACACTGAGCTCAACAGATCCAGTCCACGCGTCCCAAGCCCAAGTCCCCTCCAGTCACCTACTACGTTGATGGGAATTTTATTTATACCGCAAGTGCACGGCGTCAATGATAACGTGGCAAGTACGGGTCGAACACAAAGAGGGAGAGATATTGTTATTTTTGTGATTTTTGATTAAGGAAGAAAGAGAGAGAAATAAGTTTGGTTTGAAATTTTTGGTTTTTAATTTTCTAAAGCAAGAACAACAAAAACTAAGAAGAAAACAAATATGGATGAGAGTCCAACGGGTGGGGGTTTAGATATCGGGTTTTGTTTAGAGAATTCTGAAACTTATAATAAATCACATTAGTTATAAAGCATTACATGATAAATGACTTAACATAAACTCAAGTAATCAAAATATACTAACACGAAATTAAAATAATAACATCATTCTTCTTCTCGTCACCCTAAATCCGTCACCCCCACCCTTTGGAGAGAGTTAGAAACTCATGGATGGAGGGAAGGAGAAGGGGTCCTAGAGAAACTACGAAAGAAAACTAAAAACACGAAATAAACCAACAGAATTTTATTGCTAAAGAATGGAATAAAAGTTAGTTTTTTTACAACATCGTTTCGGGGCTATTTATAGCCGATACAAGGGACCCAAGTATGAAATAGGAAAGTACACGCGTCATGACATGACTGGACAAAATCCGGGGCTACGGATCGAAAGGAGTGCGGCGTTTTCGCCGCAAGTTGTATGTGATGTGCGGCGGAATTGCAGCAATTTTAGCTTTGATTGGATCCGGATTTTTCCTGTGTGTTTATGGTATGATTTAAATGTCATTTGCGCGTCCGGATTGATTTCTTTCCTTTCTTTTGAGCTCCGAATTAATTCTTCATATATTTGGAGATCCAAATTGATTTTTCTTTAGAAATTCTCCAAAATAATATTTTGGTACTTGTAATTTGCAGTCGGGTCCTCAGCTTTTTGCAATTAAGTCCCTGGCTACTTTTGTGTTTAGGTCATTGGCCTTTTTGAAATTAGGTCTTTGAATGCTTTTATGCTTGGATGGACTTCAATTTGAACCCCCGATAATCTTGAACTTGGTCTTTATGACAGAAATGAGTCTCTTGCACGCGTTTATGCTCGGGATATGGGTAATTTGCATTCATGTCCCTGTATTCTGTAGATAAGACTAAACACATACCTTAGTAGCATTTATTGATATAAAGTTAATCTAAATGAACGACATATGATGCAATGTATGCAATGCATCAAATACCCCCACACCTAGATTTTGCTAGTCCCTAGCAAAACAAAATATAATAAAAATGAAAATAGGGAAATCCTAACTCACTTCGTAGGAATCACGGTTGCACTTAACATGTGCAACAAGCCATTAAACCCCTAAGTTTCCTTAGATGACGAGTTTTGTCTCGTGATGGTTTTTAGTTGACACACCCACAAAGTCTTAATTCAACATTTCATTAATAACTCTCAATATCTCCACCTCAACCTTATACATCTCACTTAGAATTCTTGCATGCTCATTATATAAATCTAACTCATAAAAATTCTGACTTGGTCTTCATTCCTCCAATATTCACACCACTAACCCTTCTACACATGTTATCACTTAAATTATTTTGCACGCCTCCTCTGGTGGTGAAGTATCATTCGGATCAACCATGGCATGGATCATTCTTTTAAGTTTGGGCCTTGAGTATCTTAAAGTATTTTTTTTCATGATTCAACACATTTTCTTTTTTGTCACTTTTACCCTTTTTGCATTCGTGCAGCGAGTTTGGTCGATAATACCGAGCTGGCAGACTCAAGTTACCGTGTTTTAAGATAGTCCTACGGACCAGTGACTCGAATGCTTGGGCTTTTGTAATCATTTTGCAAGATGTGCTTTCCTCACTTTTATTCCCCTTTTATTTTCCTCAAGGCTTAATTGCTATTAGAAGTCCACACTTCCCGGTATATTTTCCTCAACCTCTGCTTTTTATCAACCACTTCAAAGATTTGATTCATCCAATTTAAGTGCATACATGTCTTAAAGGGTAATGGGTTATTTCTTTGGAACTTAGATTTATGTCATAGTTTCTACAAGCAGAACTATATAATAAGGAACAAAAACTCAATGCAATTTGTACATGGGTTTTGGCAGTTCAATCTTAAGCTATGTCATGGAGCATTGAATAACATTTTTTACTCAAGGCTTAATTGCTATTAGAAGTCCACACTTCCCGATATATTTTCATCAACCTCTGCTTTTTATCAACCACTTCAAAGATTTGATTCATCCAATTTAAGTGCATACATGTCTTAATGGGTAATGGGTTATTTCTTTGGAACTTAGATTCATGTCATAGTTTCTACAAGCAGAACTATATAATAAAGAACAAAAACTCAATGCAATTTGTACACGGGTTTTGGCAGTTCAATCTTAAGCTATGTCATGGAGCATTGAATATATTTTTTACGAACAAAATATATATATATATAGATAGATAGATAAACACCCCCACACCTAAATCATGCATTGTCCTCAATGTATGCAAATATAAAGCAAATGCACTTATTACCTGAATCAACTTACGGTTGAGGGATTGAATTTGCTCAGACTCAACCATAGTCAGAACTGGATTGAATGTCACCATGTTGGTGCATGTATCCAGTTGAATTGTTCCCCATGTTGCCCTGGGAGTCCCGAGGTAAAGATTCCACATCCCTCACATATGTTGGTTCTCTTATTTGCTCGAGTGATGGTGGTTGGGTAAATGAATTACTCCCCTTTTTCTCACTTTCTTTTTGATTTTGTGATGATTTATTTGATTCATAAATCTTATAGATACGCGATCTTATCACATCACTTTGATTGCATACTATTTCTGGTTCACTCTCAACATGAAAGATATTAAATTCAGCTTTTAAGTTTCCAAAAGGTAGTTGCCTGAGCTTATTTCGACAATTTATCAAAGCTTCAGAAGTGGCTAAAAAGTGTCTGCCTAATATTACAGGGATTTGTCTCTTAGGATTGACAACGAGTTCAGTGTCTAGAACGACAAAATCCACTGGGTAAATGAAGTCACCAACCTTAATCAAAACATCCTCTACTATACCTCTTGGTTTCTTAACAGAGCAATCAGCAAATTGAAGGGTTGTCTTAGACGGTTTTAGTGGACCAAGGTTTTGTTGCTCATAGACAGAGAACGAGAGTAGGTTAACACTAGCACCAAGGTCTAGAAGGGCTTTGTTGATAAAAGTATCTCCTACACACATGAAATTGTGGGACACGCATGGTCCTTATACTTTATAGGAGACGAGTTTGACAGAATAGAGCTTATGTTTGCAATCAAGAATGCCTTCTTTGGTACGTTCGTTTTTCTCTTCTTAGTGCACAAATCCTTTAAGAATTTAGCATAAGCAGGTATTTGTTGAATCATATCTAGGAGTGGAATATTCACCCTGACTTGCTTAAATACTTTCAAGATTTTCTCCATTTGTGCACTTGAGCTCTTATTGAGTCTATTGGGGAATGAGGCTTTAGGAACATAGACTCACTCAGGTTGAGCTATAGGGTCAGGTTGACTAGGTGGGTTGGGCTTTTCAAATTGGAATTCTGGTTCAATGGTTAGGTCACATGTGGGTGCTTGACGGCTAGATTGATTAGGAGCCCTAGGATTTACCACATTGTTATCAACTTATTTTCCGGACCGCAATGATACAACTGCATTTATTTGTTGGAACGGTCCCTCCTCATGAACCATTTGAACCGGTCTAGGGTTGTTACTTCCTGGAGGTGGTTGATAGGGCTGATATTGATTATTAGGTCTTGGGTTCACCTCAGGTTGACTTGGAAACTGACCCTTTTCTCTTTCACCTACAATTTGTGCTAGTTGGCTGACCTGTGTTTCTAGCCTTTGGAAGGATTGGGTGGTTGTTTGCATAAAAGTCTTAACCAAATTTTCCAAGCTTGTTAACCTAACATCATAATCTCCATTGTTACTAAACCGAGATGATGTATTATTTGGTTATACGGGTTTGGTTGTTGTCTAGGAGGTTGACCTTGTTGGCTCCATGAAAGATTGGGATGATTACGCCAACCCGGGTTATAGGTTGATGTGTATGGGTCATTTCTAGAATGGTTAAATGCGGCATTAACATGTGGTGAACAAGTAAAATCAATTATGTTGTATAACATAATTAGAATCATGATAAATTCATATGAGATGCATATATTATGGGGTGCAATAATTTATTATTGCATATGATAATATATTGCATAAGTTGTGAATTTGCTAGAAACCCCAAAAGTTCAAATTTTGTTGGAAATAAATCCAAAATTTGAAAAGGCAAAATCGGGTAGAAGTTCGGTAATCCGTTATCGTTCGGTCGACCGAAGGATCTGTGGATCGGTCAACCGAACGTGGAACGGATGGTCAAGTTGATTGACCGAACTTGACAAAAGTGCCTGGAACTCTGGATCGGTGTACCGAACCAGAAACGGTCGACCAAACAATGTCCAGTTCCGATATTTTCGGTTAACCGAATGGCACTCGGTCAAAGACGCGAATTCGTCCGAACGGTTAAAGAAGAATTTTTCTCCTTAAGAATCGGTCATCCGTCAAGTGCACGGAAATCCAAACGTGACATATTCGGTTAACCGAATATGTCTCGGTAGACCGATTCCCGATCGATTTTCTGCCTTTGATAATTGAGAGATTAATTTGATCAATGGTTGGATTAACTCCAAACATGGTCAAATGTTTTGTGGGTGCATATAATGCATTTTGGAATTAGTTTATGAGAGAAAATGTCAAGAGAACATGACTTAAGAATAGCCATGATTAAGAGTAAGATTGGAGGCTATAAATTGGTCCTTATTCTCATTAATTCACACATGTTTTTGCTAATTCTTTTCTCTCCTAATTCACCACAAAAAGCCACGAAAATTTTCTTAGTTTCTAAGTCTTTGGAAGGAGAAATCTCAGAGATTAAGGAAGGGGTTTGTAGCTAGATTCTAAGCTAGTTTGGTGATTGATTGGCTAGCTCCTTTCTCTCAAACCTTGTTTAGGGTTTTGGTGAACACTCGGAGGCATCCGGCGCAACGAGAAGTGACGATAGTCTTCCTCAACGTCTCTGGAACATCAAGAAGTTTTAGAGAGCTTCTAGGTATGAATTTCGGAGTCCCTTGTGTTTGTTTTAATAAGTTTTGAAACTAGTTATTAAAACAAACCGATGCATGCATGAAATAAATCGTAGAAAATTCTAATTGATCCTTATTATGCATAAAAATTCGAAAAATATATATGCACAATTAATCATGAAATCCTACAGTGGTATCAGAGCTTAGGGTTCAATTTTCTTATGATTTAAGGCTGTAAACGAATTTAGTTTACCATATAGGATTTAAACAATTCGGTTTACTGGTTTTTCGGTCCATGAATGTTTTGTTGATATAATTCTCTGTAATAATTCGTTTTAAATGTTTTAAGTGTTTTAAAACATGCCATGTAATTATAAGAATTAAGATTTAGACATTAGTCTAACTTACAATAATTTCGTTTTAAAGAAATGATTATTTTGTAAGAGATTCAAACAAACCGAAAAACTACGGTTCATCTTTCCATTGGAAATTGGATGGACATCGGTTCAAAATTATTTTTGAACTATGGATGGATGAAAAACATTTTTAATGGATTTCAAAATGTTTTTCAAAGAATTGTTTGGAATTCTAGATGATTGATAAACTAGGTTGTATAGTTTATAGCGATATTGCGTGCATGGATGCTCGAGTTGTTTTGCAGGAATTGTGAGTTTATATGTTCCAAATCAGCAACTATGAATGTATGTGATAATTATTATACAGGGGCTTATTTATATGTAAAAGCCAAAATTCTCTCTTTCCGTCTTTTAGATAATTGCATTTGCATATGAGAGGTTTTACATAGGACTTGAACTAGTCGGTTTTTTATTTAATGTGAGGAGCATGTTTATTTTCTGTAAAATCTACATCTCCGGTGCAAGAGGAAGTCGCCGCTGTAGCGCATCGATCGAGGATCAAAGATCTGGGATCGAGGATCAAGGATCGAAGGGAACATATAAACTCACACGATGTGGATTGTGTGAATGGTTTAATTTCTGCTATGCATGTGATGAATGTGATTGAATGTTAGGATGTGTATGAATGATAATATGCATGATAACCTAAAATTCCAAATCACATGTTAATATATGAAATTGTCCAACGAAATTAAGAGTAATTTTCCTTCTTATTTCATCCACTAGCAGTCATTGATCGAGGGATACTCTGCTCGCCCTTAGCGAGAGATAGCTCCCTCCATCTTTGGGAATAGTGGGAGATATAATGGTTGTCTATTGTTGTGCCACAATTAAATATAGGAGGTGTGTTTCACCCTAGTGAACCCCAAGTATGTTTAGTTGTGAATACAATGAATAAACGTAACTCGTATCAAATGAAAATAAGTTTTCTTAACATTACCTAGAACCCTCGCTCGGTTTTGGGAAAAAGTTTTTCTTACGAAGTTAGGTCATATTCCCTCATATTAAAACGACAAGAATCTCAAGAGTTTGAAGATGCTAATATTGCTAAAATTCAAAAAGGTTGTGATTAGAAAGAGTTTTTTCTTACCTTGATATTGTGATGTATTTGATGCCTTAGCTAGTCCATATTACAATTGATAGGATCTTGGATTACTGCATTTACGGGCAAAATTCTATTTGTAGTATTTACATTTATATTCGCTATATATATGTGTTTTAAAACATAAAATTGGCATTAAAACCTGTATGATTTATTTTGTAGAAAAAAGGTCGAATATCCAACCTATCATACGATCCATGATAGAAAAACACCCTTTAGCAAATGATGGCTCAAACTTCATTAGTTGGCAACTCAAGCTCAACATCGTGTTAAAGTTTGAGAAACTATCTCACATTTTGGAAGGTCCAATCCCAAAATGGAATGAGAGATTAACCGAGGAAGAGAAAGAGGCTAAGGCCAAGTGGGAAGACCAAGAGAACTATGTTCACGGTCTTATGCTAGCATCCATGGGTGACTCGCTTCAAGCGAAATACTTGGATTCAAAACACAAGAAGACCATGAAGACTTTATCTAAGATGTTCATGGATAGTGCCCGAAAGGAGCGCTATAAGACCACCATCGCACTCACAAGGTGCCATATGGCGGAGGGAACATCGGTATCCATGCATTTTCTCATGATGCAAGGGTACCTTGAGAAGTTGGCAAAGCTCTCTTCACCAATGCCCGAGGACATTGCTGAAGATATGATTCTTGGCTCTCTAGCCCCGTCCTTTAAGGACTTTGTGATGCACTACCATGTGCGTGAAAAAGGGGTGAGTCTTGAGGAGCTGCACAACGCTCTCAAAACTGCTGAAGTTGACATGGTCAAGGGTAGGGACAAGCATGTCCTTGCCGTCCATGGGAGGAGCCAAAAGATTGGTAAAGGAAAGGGCAAATATACCAAAAGTGGTTCAATCAAGAGCAAGGGAGTAGGAGGTGCTCATAAGAGTGTCTCGAGGGGGAAATCTCAGAAATCACCAACTCCCAACACGGAGTGCTTTCACTGCGGTGAAAAAGGACACATCCGGCCAAATTGCCCCAAGTACAAGGAAGACCTTGACAACAGAGTGATTGAACGTCGGCGCCCCAAAAAGGCCAAATGTATATTTGTTATTGAAATAAATTTAGCCACCTCTGTCCAGGATTGGGTAATTGATACCAGATCTTGTGCTCACAGAGTTTCTAATGTGCAGCTACCCATGGATAGGAAGGAAATCGTGAGGAACGAGGTAGAATTGAAGGTCGGAAATGGTGCGAGCGTTTCTGCGGTTGCACAAGGTTCTGTGGTGCTTCAATTATGTAGTGGTTTAAATTTATGTCTAAAGAATGTTTATTATGTGTCTTCGATTAGCAAGAACATTATTTCTGTATCATGCTTAGATATGGATAATTCCAATATAAATATTTCAAATTCTTGTTTGTCTATATTGAAGAATGGTTTTTTCTATGCAAATGCATTCATAACGAATGGTCTCTATTTGCTTGAATTGAATAATAAACAAATCTTTAATATCAATAACAAAAGACTTAAGACCACTCACGAGAATGATACTCTCTTGTGGCACTATCGTCTTGGTCACATAAATGAAAAACGCATCAAGAAATTGCAAGAAGCTAACCTTCTTGGTCTACTTCATTTTAAATCATTGGAGACGTGCCAACCATGTATAATGGGAAAAATGACCAAAAAGCCTTTCAAGAAGAAAGGTCCAAGGGCGAGTGGCTTGTTGGATTTGATACATTCTGATGTATGTGGTCCAATGAGTACTAGTACACGAGATGGTTTCAGGTACTTCATTACGTTCACGGATGATTATAGTCGTTATGGCTATGTTTATATAATGAGAAACAAAAGTGAATCCTTTGACAAGTTCAAAGAATTCAAGAATGAAGTAGAGAACCAACTCGACAAGAAAATCAAGTCTCTACGAACGGATCGTGGAGGTGAGTACTTAAGTGCCGAATTTGACTCATACCTACAGGAGTTTGGTATCGTACCTCAACTCACCCCTCCCGGTACACCCCAGTGGAATGGGGTATCCAAAAGGAGGAATAGGACATTGCTCGACATGGTTCGATCAATGATGAGTCATGCGGAATTACCTCTTTACTTTTGGAGTTATGCACTACAAACTGCGGCTTACACACAAAATAATGTTCCATCCAAATCCGTGGAGAAAACTCCTTATGAGATGTGGAGTGGTAAAACACCCAAACTCAATTTTCTCAAGATTTGGGGTTGTGAGACTTACGTCAAGAAATTGATGTCGACCAAACTTCAACCAAAAGCGGATAAGTGCTTCTTTATAGGTTATCCTCGTGAGACAAAAGGATACTACTTTTGGCATATCACCTCCAATCGAGTGATTGTAGAGAGGGATGCCACATTTCTGGAAAAGGAATTTCTGGAAAGGGTAAAAAGTAGTGGGAGTAGGGTTGTCCTTGAGGAAACTCAAGATACTCTACAAGATCATGACATGAATGACGACATTCAAGATCATGAAGGCCCAACCGAGATTCCTTTGGTTAGTGGGAGCATGAGTGAGAGACCCTCGCAAGAAATTGTGAGAGAATCTCAATCATCCACACCTAGTGTACGTTCAAGAATTGAACGTGAACCCACTCCTGAAGAAAATGTGGAAGAAGTTCGAGAGACACGAGAAGAACCAAAAGAACTAAGAAGGTCACGAGGGAATGGAAGAAACCCGACTTGTATCTGGGACTTCATGAAATCATGGTAGTTGATACCAATGATCCCTTGACCTTCCCAGAAGCAATGGAAAAGGAAGACTCCAAACTATGGCTTAAGGCCATGGAATCCGAAATAGAATCCATGTATGATAACCAAGTATGGAGCTTTGTTGACCTTCCTCAAGGGAAAAAGGTCATTCAAAATAAATGGGTTTTCAAGAGGAAGATGGACATGGATAGGAACTTGACAACCTACAAAGTGAGGCTTGTAGCAAAGGGTTTCACTCAAGTTCAAGGAATTGACTATGATGAAACCTTTTCACCAGTTGCCATGTTCAAATCTATTCGGATAATGCTCGCTATTGCTGCATTTCATGATTATGAAATATGACAAATGGATGTCAAAACGGCATTCCTGAATGGGAACTTGGAAGAGGATGTGTACATGGTACAACCTCGAGGTTTTGAAGATCCAAAGAATAGCGATAAGGTTTGCAAGCTTCAAAGATCCATTTATGGATTGAAGCAAGCATCAAGGAGTTGGAACAAACGCTTTGACGAGGAAGTGAAGAAGCTTCACTTCATTCAAAGTAAGGAAGAACCTTGTATATACAAGAAGGTTAGTGGGAGTCATGTAGTATTGCTAATCTTATATGTCGATGACATATTGCTTATGGGCAATTAATTGGCATCATTTCATGTTTATATTTGTATCTTATATCCATTATCTTTCACCTAAACAATGTTATGTTACGAGTTTTATGTTTAGTTTTCAGGAATAAATGGGTTTGAAGAGATGAAGCATAAAAGGACCCAAAAGCTGGGAAAAAGGACTGAATTGTGAAATCTGGGGACTAAGATGCAAGGAAGAAGGACCTGAATGTAAGACAGAAGGACCTAAGAGCCAAACAGAATACTCCACACCATCATGGGGAGTATTTTACCAATTCGATTCGGGTCACAGCTCCAACAAGTCAAGTAACCGCATTAAAGACCAGCAATACCAGAAAGAAAAGCCCACAACAAATTCCAACGCGATCCGAAGTGTTTGGACCGCCAATTGGCGGTCTTGGACCGCGAATTGGCGGTCCATATTACTCAGGATCCGCCCAAATTTCTCCTGGACTTGTATTAATGTTCGTTTAGGCTATTTTTGGTATTGGTTTAGTCCCACATCGGGGGATTGTCCCCGATTAGCTTTTTCTATGCTTATAAATAGAACTCTTCACCTTCCATTGTAATTACCCATTGCTTGGTGGCATTCTCTCTACTAAGGAGTGAGACTTGAAGCAAAAACTCAAGGTGGAGAAGAATGCTACCTTCAATGTGAGTTATTTGTTAATAAACTAATTCTTCTAGTTTCTTTTAATCTTGTCTTTTAATTTGTGCATGTTTGTTTAGTCTTTCCTTTCCTTTTATGTTTCTTTAATACTTCTTGCCTTCTTAGTTAACTTTCATTTCAGTATTATGCTTTCTTTTGTTAATATAGTTAGTGTAATGAGTAGTGAGTAGTTCCATCCCCATTTAGGGGGTGGAGAAATATGTGATATAATCATGTAGTGTGTTAAGTATGTGTTATCTTTATTCCTTGAGATTTATATGATTTCCATAACCATCTAATGGGTTTTCACTCTTATCTTTGATATGCTAATGCTCTTGAAGGAAGCTTAGCTTATGCTTTGATTAGTGGACCTATTTTATGGGGAATGATAAGGTTCGGATATGGATGAAGTTAATATTGAAAACACAATTTGTAGTGTATGTGCTCTTGTTGCCTTTACCTTACCTAATGTCTTGTATGTTTTAATGATGTAGTCTTATCTTAATTCATGTGGAGGCATAGTAGGGTCTAGTCTTTATACTTGAGTTCATTTAGCTTCATTCCAATTATTGTCTTGTATGTTTTAATGATGTAGTCTTATCTTCATTCATGTGGAGGCAAAGTTGGATGTAGTTTTATGATTTCATGCACTACATGTTGTGAGGAGCTTAATTGAACACACACACACACACACACACATCTTCATATTCACATTATTTCTCTACCCCCTATGGGGCTTAGTTTTATTGCTTATCTTCATTTCCTTTTTGCATCTTAGTGTAGTTTAGTGTAACCAACCTTTCTCTCCTTCTTTTTACCTCTCGCCTTCGAACAAACCAATCGTCGACACACCTCCCAGTGGACGACCCGTATTTGCCACCACTTCAACGCGGCCGTGCACTTGCGGTTAATATAAAACGATCAACCAACAATCATATTCCTTTGCTTGAGCAAACGAGAAGTTCATTGAAATCTGCATTTTCAATGAAAGATATGGGTGAGGATCAATACATCTTGGGAATCAAGATATATCGAGATAGATCCCGTAGACTCATTGGCCTAAGTCAACGTGCATACATTGACAAGGTCTTGGAAAGGTTCAAGATGAACAACTCCAAAAAGGGCAGTGTGCCAATGAGTATGGGTGTGCAACTCAAGAAGTCTCAACGTGCGCAATCACGTAAGGACTTAGAGTACATGAAGGATGTCCCTTATGCTTCGGCAATTGGGTCGATCATGTACACGATGACTTGCACGAGACCCGATGTCTCGTATGCTCTAAGCGTGACAAGTCGTCACCAATCCAACGCAGATCCTGAGCATTGGACTGCGGTCAAGAATATCCTCAAGTACCTTAACCGGACTAAGGATAAGATTCTTGTTTGTGGAGGACAACGGGAGTTGATAGCCGAAGGGTACTCGGATGCGAGTTTCATGAGTGATCCAGACGATAGAAGGTCGCAATCAGGATACGTCTTTTTTCTGAATGGTGGAGCTGTGAGTTGGCGTAGCTGGAAGCAAACCACTACAGCCGATTCAACCACCGCTTACGAAGTAATGGTTGTCGCTGAAGTGAGCAAGGAAGGAGTGTGGATCAAGAAGTTCCTTGAAGAGCTTGGAGTAGTTCCCACGAGCGAAGGACCCATTCAGCTATTTTGCGATAATAGTGCATCTATCTCGCAAATCAAGGATCCTAGATCACACCACAAAGTGAAGTACATGGATGGTAAGTACTTCGTGACGCGTGACCTCATCGACGAAGGCAAAATAAATCTATTATGGGTGGACACCAACAACAACACAGATGATCCATTCACAAAACCCTTATCCCAAGCCAAGGGCGAAATGCATTTCGAATCCATGGGATTAAGGAACCATGTAGATTGGCTTGATGATTGATATGTAATGGGGTTTACCCTAGTTCTTATTGTTTTATACATTGAGTATGTATGTGAAAGAAAACTTTAATAACAAGTGGGAGATTGAAGGGAATGTGTTCTAAAAGTTTTACTTTTAAATGCCAATTATTATGATTTGAATGAGAAATCATTTTGTTCCTTGTTTATGTTATTCGTCTTTTAGAAGTGTTAAGGAAGAGGCTCTTGGTCCTTAACCGTAGAGCTCTAAAAGATATTGGTTTACATAAAACAAAAGATATTCACAATCATGGTAATTAACACGGTACATCAATTACCGAGTTAATATTGTTGTGTTGGTCATAGATCATTGTAGCTCTACAAGTGAGTGACAACACGGGTACACAAAAGAGGAAAATATTACTTTTGTATACTGAATAGACCTAATAAGTAAAACATTATAGAATTGTGTTTTCTGTGTCATTAATGTTTACTGCGTCTTTGGTCCTTTGATATGAGACTTATATCTGATCACTTAAGAATTGCTTAATTAGACTAGTGACTTGAGCTATCGATGAGTGTAGTGTAAAGGCATTGGTTGGTTAAGTATGACTTTTGTTGGAGAAGATAGTTAGTCAAAAGATTATCATTGCCCCTATTAATTGAGTGATGATATTAGTGGGCCCCTTGATAAAACAAAGTTATAATGTGCACAATGTGATTTGAGTTAAGTCACATATTTATAACTAGCTTAAAGAGATCTAGAAATGAATACTAATACAAAGATGACACAATACTACTTTGTGATTATTCTTAATATCATGAGGCAAGGGACGGACACAAATGGTGCACTCCATCACTAAATGGATCGGGTTTTGGTTCGAATGGAATTAAGACATCTAACTAATTGGGAGCTATAATGTGTAGCTAGATACCGCTTATAGCTTGTGATATTAAGCTCTTAATATCACTGCCAACTTAGTCTAGATCCTCCCATAGGTCACACCGCAAAAATCGGGAAACAAGAAGCTTGTTTTTGGTTCATATGATGCGTCAGGTTTCTTATAGAAAATATGACACATGTGGTGAACAAGTAAAATCAATTATGTTGTATATAACATAATTAGACTCATGATAAATTCATATGAGATGCATATATTATGGGGTGCAATAATTTATTATTGCATAGGATAATATATTGCATAAGTTGTGAATTTACTAGAAACCCCAAAAGTTCAAATTTTGTTGGAAATAAATCCAAAATATGAGAAGGCAAAATCGGATAGAAGTTTGGTAATCCGTTATGGTTCGGTCGACCGAAGCATCTGTGGATCGGTCAACCGAACGTGGAACGGATGGTCAAGTTGATTGACCGAACTTGACCAAAGTGCCTGAAACTCTGGATCGGTGTACCGAACCAGAAACGGTCGACCGAACAATGTCCAGTTCCGATATTTTCGGTTAACCGAATGGCACTCGGTCAAAGACGTAAATTCGTCCGAACGGTTAAAGAAGATTTTTTCTCCTTAAGAATCGGTCATCCGTCAAGTGCACGGAAATCCGAACGTGACATATTCGGTTAACCGAATATGTCTCGGTAGACCGATTCCCGATCGATTTTCTGCCTTTGATCAATGGTTGGATTAGCTCCAAACTTGGTCAAACGTTTTGTGGGTGCATATAATGCATTTTGGAATTAGTTTATGAGAGAAAATGTCAAGAGAACATGACTTAAGAATAGCCATGATTAAGAGTAAGATTGGAGCCTATAAATAGGTCCTTATTCTCATTAATTGACACACATGTTTATGCTAATTCTTTTCTCTCCTAATTCACCACAAAAAGCCACGAAAATTCTCTTAGTTTCAAAGTCTTTGGAAGGAGAAATCTCAGAGATTAAGGAAGGGGTTTGTAGCTAGATTCTAAGCTAGTTTGGAGATTGATTGGCTAGCTCCTTTCTCTCAAACCTTGTTTAGGGTTTCCGTGAACACTCGGAGGCATCCGGTGCAACGAGAAGCGACGATAGTCTTCCTCAACGTCTCTGGAACATCAAGAAGTTTTAGAGAACTTCTAGGTATGAATTTCGGAGTCCGTTGTGTTTGTTTTAATAAGTTTTGAAACTAGTTATTAAAACAAACCGATGCATGCACGAAATAAATCATAGAAAATTGTTATTGATCCTTATTATGCATAAAAATTCGAAAAATATATATGCACAATTAAATATGAAATCCTATAACGTCAACACAAAAACACTTTCTAGACACCAAATTAAATTCGATCAGCTTCAAGTCATAGCAAGTCAAACCAATCTTCTCCTTAATTGAGTCCGAGTCCTTAGGGGTCAATGTCTAATTGATTTTAATTTTAAGGCTTGGGTGACACTTTAGGATTGTGATTTGTGGGCCACGAAAGGGTGATGAAATCTCCCCCGTATCTTTTCCTACGGAGTTGCCCTTAAGATAGTTTAACTTAAATCTAGCAAAGATAGTCAAACATTGGTCTTTAGTTGGGGGACAATTGCAAGGTTGTATGCAAACTAAATTATATGCTTAAATGCAATCGATAAAAACAACGCACGTACCTTGCCTCCAGCACTCTTCAACACAAAATAATTTGCAAGAATTTAGCAAGAATAATGCAAACAAAACACTATATGATGCATGCACTAAGTCTTTCTAATTTTGCCAATTTTTAGGTCAGAGTGGAATTATTGTCAATTATGGAATTTGAGCTTAACACGTGCAGTTCTACAAAAAGGAAATTTTCCGAAAATAGAAATTACGAGGAAAAAGGCAACAAAGGTTACCTACGCACGCTCAGTCGGGTTCGCCGCCCGCTCTCAAAAATTTCCAGTTGCTCTACGCGTCCACCCAGAGATGGAGACGACCACAGAAAAAATTGAAGCCCAGATGCTTCAGACGTGCGGCGGATCCGCCGCAGATTGTTCTTTAGGTGCGGCGATTTCGCCTACCTTCTTGCTCCGACTGTGCCCGAATTTCGCCGCGCACTCCGTTGTCTCCTGAAACGCAAACCCAAATAGTTAGATCGCGCACAAGATAAACAGACAAGATTCGAAATCACCAAAAATAAACAAAATCTCCGTCGCCTCCCCGGCAACGGCGCCAAAAACTTGATAGGAATTTTATTTATACCGCAAGTGCACGACATCAATGAAGACGTGGCAAGTACGGGTCGAACACAAGGAGGGAGAGATATTGTTATTTTTGTGATTTTTGATTGAGGAAGAAAGAGAGAGAAATAAGTTTGGTTTGAGATTTTTGGTTTTTAATTTTCTAAAGCAAGAACAACAAAAACTAAGAAGAAAACAAATGTGGATGAGAGTCCAGCGGGTGGGGGTTTAGATATCGGGTTTTGTTTAGACAAATCTGAAACTTATAATAAATCACATTAGTTATAAAGCATTACATGATAAATGACTTAACATAAACTCAAGTAATCAAAATATACTAACACGAAATTAAAATAATAACATCATTCTTTTTCTCGTCACCCTAAATCCGTCACCCCCACCCTTTGGAGAGAGTTAGAAACTCATGGATGGAGGGAAGGAGAAGGGGTCCTAGAGAAACTATGAAATAAAACTAAAAACACGAAACAAACCAACAGAATTTTATTGCTAAAGAATGGAATAAAAGTTAGTTTTTTTAGAACATCGTTTCGGGGCTATTTATAGCCGATACAAGGGACCCAAGTGTGAAATAGGAAAGTACACGCGTCATGACATGACAGGACAAAATCCAGGGCTACTGATCGAAAAGGGGGTGGCGTTTTCGCCGCAAGTTGTATGTGATGTGCGGCGGAATCGCCTCAATTTTAGCTCTGATTGGATCCGGATTTTTCCTGTGTGTTTATGCTATGATTTAAATGTCCTTTGCGCGTCCGGATTGATTTATTTCCTTTCTTTTGAGCTCCGAATTAATTCTTCATATATTTGGAGATCCAAATTGATTTTTCTTTAGAACTTCTCCAAAATAATATTTTGGTACTTGTAATTTGCAGTCGGGTCCTCGACTTTTTGCAATTAAGTCCCTGGCTACTTTTGTGCTTAGGTCCTTGGCTTTTTTGTAATTAGGTCTTTGAATGCTTTTATGCTTAGATGGACTTTAATTTGAACCCTGATAATCTTAAACTTGGTCTTTATGACAGAAATGAGTCTCTTGCACGCGTTTATGCTCGAGCTATGTGTAATTTGCATTCAGGTCCCCATATTCTGTAAATAATACTAAACACATAGCTTAGTAGCATTTATTGATATAAAGTTAATCTAAATGAACGACATATGATGCAATGTATGCAATGCATCACACGTCCTACCTGCACACGAATAGGCACACTTGAGTCTCAAATCAAGACCCAGTACACCACCCCAACCCGACACCGAACAATGCTGGTAAGGCAACACCCTACTCCAACCATGCGCCCGAGGTTGTGAGCAACGCTCCCAAACTGCCACCCGCCACAACGCTGGTGAGTTGACCAGTTCTGCATCCGGCTTCGGAAGCCGACCACACGTCTGAGCCCGTGAGCAACGCTCCCTAACAATCACTCGCAACAACGTGGGTGAACCTTTCCGAACCGCAACCAGGGGAAACCGACTCCGGGAATCCAACCACAACGCCCGAGCCCGCGAGCCTAGCTCCAACGACCACTCGTAACAATGCTGGTAAACCAACCCGGATTGGCCCAACATGGGAACACCCTAACATCTAGTCATACGTGCCTCACGCGTCACCCCTACTACACGACCACTCTCCTGAGTCCGTGACCCACGCTCCAACGATCACTCGCCACAGCGTATGTGGACAACCAGTTCCACTAACACGTCTCTCTCTCAAACATAAGGGTAAATGCAATTTTACCCCAAATTTACGGGTCACACGACCCCCACAATTCATAGCGTAAGTGTCACTAAAGCATTCACAAATTATAGACCAATAAACATAATAAGACTTTAAAATCATACGAGCAACACAAAGAAATTATTACTCTAAACCCACAGTCGAGGGTGTAGGGGTATAAGTGTAATTTTACCAAAATTTCCATAACAAAACATAATCCTCATAAGTTTAGGGGGAAAATAATAAATTTCCCAATTAATAGAATTTTCTACAATATATCTAGGAATTCCAAGGAAAAGAGAGCAATTTTCCCTAAATTGAAACATTTTACACAATTATAGAAAGTCCAAGGTTTATTAAGCAATTAAACCAATTAGTCATTTAATCAAGTACCATAAATTCTCAATATTTATTCTGAAATTAACCCAATTAATTATTAACTAACCAAATACAACTAGATTTCAGGTTTATTTCGTAATTACTCCACTTACTCTTTAACTAAGCAAATACACGTAAATCTCATCCATATAATGCAAAATATCCATTTAATTCTCTCAACCAAAATTCCATAAAAACCAAGGGATTCACATGCAAAAGCCCAAATAAAACCAACACCCAACAGTTCCAACCCTAGCCCAACGCCGTCTCCACCAGCCAGCCGTCGTCGGCCAACCGCTGGGTGGACCAATGTCGACCTTCCCATCGTCGGCTCGCATCGGCCTGCATGCATCCCAGTAGGAGGCATGCGACACCCGCCCGAGTGCTTCCCCGCCTCCTCCCGCGCCAGTCGACAGGCTCGACGCCGACGCTATCGCATCCTCGCCCAAATCTCTCCCAGCCCGAGCCTAGACCTAAAAGAAGGGAGGATGGCGTACCTTGTCTCAAATCGAGTCGAGAAGAACTCGCCGGAGAAGGGGATGCCTTCTCCTCCGCGTGCATGCGCACATCGAAGCTCCTCGCCGCCATCGTCGTCGCTGCCGACGCCGGAGTTGTGGTGAGAGGGATGAGGATGGGGAAGAGAGATGGGTTTGAGGAGGGGTTAGGGATTTGAGGAAGAGAGAGGGGTGAGAGAGAGAGAGTTAGCAGTACCACTGGCATGGTGTTCACAAACAGCTGCCACAAGGGGTTAACAGGTTGCAGATAAAGGTTGTGAGCTTACACTCCCCACCACACTAGGCACTCTATGTATTGGTTTTGTAGTAGGTTCAACATATACTACCTATATTTCTTTCTCAACACTTACAGAAGGTTCTATTTCATTCTCAACACCTACAAAAGGTTCGGATTGCCTCTCATGGGTAGCATAAATGTGCAACTCACTTTGTTGATTGGAGAATTTAAGTGCATCCTCTATGTCTCCACTGGTATTCAAAGGTTTGTAGTCTTTCCTAACCATGCTTGGAATTATATAATGCATATGTACAACCATTTCAGTGGATGCCCACTTCATTACAGTGCATATCCAATTCCTTACCAACTTAATCACATGTTCCTTAAACACAACGAATGATGCTACCTCTTTAAAACCCACAACTGTATCCCTACCCTTGCACTTAACCAATCGACCACCACAATGAAACCGAATCCGACACACTACTTGGATAACAACATTCAAAGCCAAAAAACATAAACAAAAGGAATTAAATTGATAGATATGCTACTTTAATCAAAGGTTTAAGCAACAATGATAGCAATGGTAATTTCTTTAATGGTTTATATTTTAAGATATATGAGAATTTCATGTGTAAGACAAGTTGATTAAAACAAAATACTTTGGGCTTACAGGATTTGACAGATAAAAGATGTCATACAATGTTATGACAGATAAAAGATGGCATACAGGGTTATGATTTTAGGATTTTGGTCCATAATCAAATAACATACAAAATTTGCATACAAGGTTATGATTTAATGATTTTGGTCCATAATAAAATGACATATAAGGGAAATTGGTTAATATTCGATTTAATCATGCCAATTTTAAAGTTAATTGATCCGTAAATATGTCCCCAAATTGGTTAATAAATGATTTAATCATCATGCATACAAGGGGAAATTGGTCCCTAAATATAACCCTATCAACTCACCTACAAACATGTAATCCGAACACACAACATGCAAAGCGATTCTTCTGCCACTATGCAATCCGAACACATAACATGCAATCCCTTAATCACACCTCATTAAAGTTAATAATCGAACACAATGTGTATAGAACACTACAATAAGGTCGATTTACAATCTACTCACATTGGCAAGCACAACATGTACAGATCAAAACTACAAACATACAATCTACAGTGTAAACCCTAACCTTGGAACTGAAATCAAATCATCCAAATCACAACACATAACATGCAAACCGATTCCAATGCAATTTCAGGGGAAAAATTCACTCACCATCTTCATTTCCCAACCAAACTGCTTCTTGTGTGTACCATCTTCAACGTCGTCGTGCTCGTCGTTTCCTTTGCTCGATTAGTTTGTCGATGTTGTCACTCACCAATTTGTGGAAAATGGGGAAATCGAGTACAAAATGTTTAAGTAAAGTGGGGAGATCGGGACGATTACATGGGGATTTGGGAAGGATGCTGATTGGCATCATTTCATGTTTATATTTGTATCTTATATCCATTATCTTTCACCTAAACAATGTTATGTTACGAGTTTTATGTTTAGTTTTCAGGAAAAAATAGGTTTGAAGAGATGAAGCATAAAAGGACCCAAAAGCTGGGAAAAAGGACTGAATTGTGAGATCTGGGGACTAAGATGCAAGGGAGAAGGACCTGAATGTAAGACAGAAGGACCTAAGAGCCAAACAGAATACTCTACACCATCATGGGGAGTATTTTACCAATTCGATTCGGGTCGGAGCTCCAACAAGTCAAGTAACCGCATCAAAGACCAACAATACCAGAAAGAAAAGCCCACAACAAATTCCAACGCGATCCGAAGTGTTTAGACCGCCAATTGGCGGTCTTGGACTGCTAATTGGCGGTCCATATTACTCAGGATCCGCCCAAATTTCTCCTGTACTTGTATTAATGTTCTTTTAGGCTAGTTTTGGTGTTGGTTTAGTCCCACATCGGGGGATTGTCCCCGATTAGCTTTTTCTACGCTTATAAATAGAACTCTTCACCTTCCATTGTAATTACCCATTGCTTGGTGGCATTCTCTCTACTAAGGAGTGAGCCTTGAAGCAAAAACTAAAGGTGGAGAAGAAGGCTACCTTCAATGTGAGTTATTTGTTAATAAAATAATTCTTCCAGTTTCTTTTAATCTTGTCTTTTAATTTGTTCATGTTTGTTTAGTCTTTCCTTTCCTTTTATGCTTCTTTAATATTTCTTGCTTAATTAGTGTAGTTTTATTTTAGTATAATGCTTCATTTTGTTAGAGTAGTTAGTTTAAATATGTGTGAGTAGTTCCATCCCCTTTGGGGGTGGAGTAGATGTATGTACATGTTATGTAGGTGGTATGAATGCTAGATTTTATTGTTTGTGAGAGATATTAGTATGCTTGCTTGAATTAATAAGAACTTTACTTGATGGTTTCTGCCATAGTTAGGTACACTCCATGCTCGTTATGTTCTTAATAACAACCTTGCATTGCTCACATTAATCACCTAGGTTAGTGTTGTAAATGATAGGTCTTGCCATGAGGTACTTCTTATGAATGAACAAACATTAACCACACTTGAGCTTATAGTATGCATTCAACACCACACTTATTTCATGTGCACACACACATACTCCACCCCTTAGGGGTTTCCATTCCTGTCTTTTTATCTTCTTCATTAGTTGTTTAGTTATTTCATTTCAGCTTGCTTGTTTACTAGTTTAGATTAGTGTAGTGTAGTGTAATACATCTTTCTCTCCTTCTTTTACCTCTCGCCTTCAAACAAACCAATTGTCGACAGACCTCCCAGTGGACGACCCGTATTTGCCACCGCTTCAACGCGGTCGTGCACTTGCGGTTAATATAAAATGATCAATCAAGTTTTTGGCGCCGTTGCCGGGGAGGTGCTCTGTCCAGACCTTGGTTTGGACGATTCAAGTGGTTTTAATTTTTTTGTTCTTAGTTTTTGTTTGTTTCAGGGGACCTTTAGAACAAGGGGAGGATACTGGACAAGTTTGAGCACAAATCTTGAAAAGGGACCGCCAATTGGCGGCCTGGTGAGCCTCATTTTCTCTCCATTTTGTTCTGGTTTCTGTTTGGTTCATTTTAGTTATCTGGGAGTACCATTTTGCATGTTGTGACTTCTGGTTTGCTCCCAGATTTAATTTCAATCCCCTTTAATCAACTTGGACCATAAAACTCAAAGCAAAAGATTAGACTTCTTTCCATCTAGGTCATGCATCATTTGTAGACCGTACATGCATTTGTCTTTTCTTTGCTTTACATTTTGTTGTTGATTGCTGGCGTGAGGTATGTGCACCCAATTCTCTCATTCATGCATGATTCGATCATGCATTAGTTAGTAAGGTGCATCGGGACAAGAGTGAGTTGAGCGTTTGATTGGAGTGATTGATTGCTAGATCTAGGATCAAAATGCTACTAAGGAGGGGTTGTGCCATGAAAGATAAGGTGGGGGATTTCATCACCCTTTCCTTGGCCCCAAAAATCACTCCTAGTCAAGCCTTAACTAAAAGCAAGTAGACATTGGCCCTAAGGATTGCGGACGCACTAGGAGAGTACTCTAGTTGAGACCGTCATGACCTGATCGACGTTGCCTACCTTGTCGATAGTAGGAGGTACTGGATCTCCAAATCTGGTATCACTTGCTGGGCATTGTGGTCCTCGTTGTAGGGAGGTGAGGCGTGTCGAGGCTAGTGACCTGGAAGTTAGGCGTCGTCTAGCCTAAGGACCCATTGACTTACATTGTTTGAGCCGTGCTTGCTAGATTAGGCTTCTACCCTCTTCCGTTACCCACGCTAGCTCTAGGATTCTTCCCTTCTCCTCTGAGTCATCTTCTTCTCACCTTCTTCTACATTATAGTCTCCTCCCCTTTACACACTCTGGTAGCATTTTAGGGTCGAGTCGAGCACTTTTTGCGAGTTTAGCCTCGTGGTGGTGAGAGTGGTCGACTCTAGAGTTCTTTGTTGTGATGGATGGTTACATGGGCGACCATCCATATCATTGTTGGGACCAGGACGATTCTCCCTGGTACTCCCGACCCATGCATCCTGGGGTGGCTCAGACTAACACCCCGTATGATTGGGACAATCTTAATTCTGTGACTGAGCAATCTTCATATTGGGGTAGTATGAGAGAGGCACCGACTGCTAGACCACCATCTAGTTACGTCGGATCATATGTTGGTCATCAATCTGAGACATTACAAAAACCTTTGGCCTCTTTCATGCATGTGGTAGATGACATGGGTGCACCGGTGGCTCCAACCGTACCATGTGACTACTGTGGGTTGAGTGGTCATGTTATAGGGGAATTTCCTTATGTTTCCCGTGAGTCTCAGTATGAGCACACATTTTCCCAAAATGCTCATTATGACCATTACGCATCCGCGTACAACCCGAGAGGGATGAATTCGTGGGGAGACAATTCGTATTCAAATTCTTATACATCATTTCCATCCCAGTATCCTCCTCCCGAATACCCAGAATTCTACCAACACCCCACTTCAAATCATTGGACTCATTCTCAGCCCATCAACACCCAACCCCAAAATTTCCCAAGCTCTGACTTGAACCTCATAGTTGACCACATACCTGATTTCTCGAAACCAACTTTCCTTACGTTCATGGAAACCATTCAACAGTCCATACAAAATATGGCACTGCAAGTGAGTCAAATGTCGCAGCAATTACGTGTACGTGAGGAGAGTAACTTTTCTTGTCAACATGAGGAGTCATCTTTTAATATCGAACCGCCACCACCACATCCACAAATTCAAAGCACAATCTTTCAAAGTCAAACTCCTAGTCAGTCTGAGGGACTTGGGGTTTCAATTCACGATCACTTAGTGGACGATTCGATCCCTATTGAGAATAGCATGGACCAGCTTCATTACGAGTCGGCAAATGATTGTGCCTTATCATCTTGTCCTGTGGCCCTTGAGCCACATGACCTTATTGTTGTACCTCCTAAGTAGGGGTGCACATGGGTCGGGTTGGGTCGGGTTTGGGCCTCAACCCGACCCAACCCGAAATTTTCGGGTTGGGAAAAAATCCAACCCGAACCCGAACCCGAACCGGTTCGGGTTCAACCCAACCCGACCCGAAATTTTCGGGTTGGGTCGGGTTGGGTCGGGTTGAACCCGAATTTGGAAATTTTTGGGTTGGGTTGGGTTGAATCGGGGTTATTTTCGGGTTGGGTCGGGTTTATTTTCGGGTTGGGTCGGGTTGGATCGGGTTTATTTGGGAAAAAATTAAAAAAAAAATAAAAAAAATAAAAAAAAATAAAAAAAAAATAAAAATCGGGTTCGGGTTGGGTTGGGTCAACCCGACCCCCTCAACCCGAACCCGACCCGAAAATTCGGGTTTTTGATTTTCCCAACCCGACCCGACCCGAACCCCTCCTCAACCCGACCCAACCCGACCCGACCAGTCGGGTTCGGGTTGGGTTTCGGGTTGAACCCAACCCATGTGCACCCCTACTCCTAAGGACTCTCCTCTGGTGGAGCAAGAGCTCCCTAGTACCCTCAATTTCAAAAAACCTGATGAGAGTTTGCCTCTCACTATTGTTCCTGATCATCTTGGAAATGATGGAACATCAAGCAACTACATTGCTCATGAGGGTATTAGGAGTTCCTTGGAGGATACCTTGGGTATGAGACCCACTTTTTGTTCGCCTGGTGTGTTGGACATGCCTAACGAGGTTCTTGACCTCGTTCCGACGCACCAGCCTGTTGGTTGGAGAGTTTGGATTGACGATCATAACTTCAGCAGCGCAACGGGAGAAACTTTTCTTCCGTTGCCCCTCATTTCCCAAACTCTTGAGAGGTTCAAGCTCTTTCAGTTTGATCCTTTGAATGAGACGCCTTTGCGTCCAATTCATGAACCTCTCATTTCATCTGGTGCTCTTTGTGAAGGGGCCCCACACATGCGTATTCTGGCCCCGCGTGGTGTCATGTTCCCTTTCCAAGTGCATTGACCCACGCTTGAGGTTCCCATTTGATGTCTTTTGGAAAATGAAGATGGGAACTTATGTTTGTACATAGTTATATAATAAAAAAAGAAAAAAAAGAAAAAAAAGTACAATAAAAGACTCATTCAGTGAGCATCGATTGTTGTGAGCCCCAACCCTTGTGTATTTGGGCTCCATTTCTTTCACGTATTTGTATCCTTTCTTTAGCATCTCACAGGTTTTGAGGGAATTCGGGTTTGTGTCCATCAACATGACCTTGAACTTCCCTTTGTACTTCATGTTGGTAAGATCTCTCCTTTTTCATGCATAAATCCATGTAGTATCTTGCTCACATTCATTGAGGACAATGCATGAAGTAGGTGTGGGGGGTGTTTTACGTGTGTACATAGTCGAGTCTTTTCTTTTGATTTTGTTTTCTTTTGTTTGCATTTTTAGGGTCATGTTAGTGTGCTGCATTTAATATCGATATATCTGTTTGTCATGATCCTTGGGTGACTTGTCTTCTTTTGCTTGCCTAGTGCTTTAAAATTTCCACATTTCTTTCAAAATCTTCATGTGTTTGCGAAAGAAAATGTTTTGTGGGTTTTGCGTGTGTTTAGCATGTGCAAAACCGTTGAGTGGCAAAGTAAAAAGAAAGCTCCCAAAATTGTCTTGAACTTGATGCATTAGGATATCTAGTACAGTGACTTTAGGATTTATCGAGTCGTTAGGATGCACCCCAGTTTTCCCTTGGGGGTGAGTAATCATAGGGTTTCACTGCTCAAACATTTAATGAAGTCCACCCTGAACCTACTGAGTCAATAATTCGTGTCTGTTAACTTAAGGAAGTTTGTTGTAGTCAGAGACCCTCTAAATCCTGTTATGAGACATTAGTGTAGGGGTTTCGGTTCATGTGTAGATAAGAAATAAGTGAGTAGGTGTTCTCTCTTCTCGCACGGCTCCTATTACTCGGGAAAGTAGGTCTGAGGGGACTTTGTGCCTGGTGCTTTCGAGTCATCTGACTTGGGATGCGCCGACCGAACTCCCGTTACACGAGTGGTAGGGATTGCCCTATGTGGAGATTTGGGGGAAAGGTGTACGTAATAGTGTAAGTCCTCATGGGCAATGATGCACGAAACCTGACCCTGGGAGAATGAAGCTCCAACTAATAAAAAGAAAAAGAAAAAAAAATTGTGAAAAGAAACAAAAAGAAAAAAATGGTAATGCAAATAAGAACCTTAATGGACTTTACACTTTTTAGCACTTGAGGATGTTGAGGTTGTCCATGTCTTTCACTTAATTCCTTATTTAACTTGCACGAATGGTTCATTAGGTTAGAGGTGTGGACCTATCACCTATATAGAGTCGGCCCGTAGCATTACTGCGTCCATTGATCGACAAAATATTTCCAACGAGTCGAGTGTCTAGATTGAATAATGCAACTTGTTCAGATTTTGTGGGTATATCCGCTGAAAACCCTCACGAGACAGCACTCCTCCTCCTTGGCAACAAAAAGGTTTAACGGCTTGTTGCACGTGCTAAGTGCAACCGTGATTCCTACGAAAGTGAGTTATGATTTCTTGTTTTTCGTATGCTTTTTCCTTTCTTTGTTTTGCTCGGGACTAGCAAAAGTTAGGTGTGGGGTATTTGATTGGCATCATTTCATGTTTATATTTGTATCTTATATCCATTATCTTTCACCTAAACAATGTTATGTTACGAGTTTTATGTTTAGTTTTCAGGAAAAAATAGGTTTGAAGAGATGAAGCATAAAAGGACCCAAAAGCTGGGTAAAAGGACTGAATTGTGAGGTCTGGGGACTAAGATGCAAGGGAGAAGGACCTGAATGTAAGACAGAAGGACCTAAGAGCCAAACAGAATACTCCACACCATCATGGGGAGTATTTTACTAATTCGATTCGGGTCTAGCTAAGACGCCTCAACCATGGTGGAGGCGTCTTAGCCAGACGCCTCCACGATGGTATAGACGTCTTAGCCAGACGTCACGTTTTTTTAATTTTTTTGTCAAATTAAAATTATACGGTGTGTTATCTCAAATTATTTGACGTTTCTTTGCAAGTTTTCGGTGGTAACCGGTCGGATTACAATGAGTTTTTTTGCAAGTGATGAAGATTCAAAAAAAATCCAGATCCAACATTTTTTAAGTTCCAAAATCCCCCGGTGGTAAAACATCCCCACTTACAAATACCACATCGACAGGTCGTTCGGGGGTCTCGCCTCGCCGGTGAGGTGGCGGGGGTGGCAAGGGGCAGCGCCCCCTGGAAATGTTTTGGATTTTGAAATTGTTGGATCTGGAATTTTTGAATTTTCGGTGTACCGAAGGGGTATCGGTCATCCAAATATAGTAATTATTAACTTTTTAATTAATTAATTTAACAATTATCTAAATTTATAATCAATTATCTTGTTAAAAAATAATAAAAAATAATAAAAAATTACGGGCGTCCGACGGAGCCGCCCCCACGTAGGAGGGGGCGTCTGGCGAAGATGCCTCCCCCATGGGGGAGGCGTCTTATATAGACGCCTGTCCAATGGGCGGAGCGTCTGGGTAACACGCATCGCCGATGGGTAAGGCGTCTGGGTAAAATACCTCCCCAATGGGGGAGGCGTCTTAGCCAGACGCCCCCTCCTACGTGGGGGCGGCTCCGTCGGACGCCCGTAATTTTTTATTATTATTTTATTAAAAAGATAGATATTTTACCAGATTCGAGTAAACTGGGCGTTCGTTAGTTCATTACTGACCTCCAAAACATTATTTTTTATGATTATAAGAGGAATATGAAGAGAGATGTGTGATAGGAGGGTAAAATGTCGCGTTATAGCAGTAGAAATGAGAGAAAGACAAAATGATAATTTCAAGGAACGATTTAAGTAATTTTGGGGCGATATTTAGCAATTCAGTTATTAACAGTTTCGATTTCCGCGATTTGAAATTCTGGCGCAAGCCTTGGTACACACTTGTGACTCTAAAGCATTTGGAAATAATAAAATGCACTGTTAGGCTATAGATGATCCAAATATCTCCGGTGCTTTGAAACCCATCATCACTCCAGACGCTACTATAGTTTTTCTACAATTATCATGTGAATTTTAAATTCTCTTATCCAAATTTCTCATGCTCATACACTATAATGATTGGTTGTTAATTTGGTGAATTGCTTGGTATTACTGACAAACATCGAAATAGGCTTTATATCATCTGATAATAACTATATGATTTAATGCTATAAAAAAATCAAAATACTTGTGCTAATGTTATTAATTTTTTTTCAATGTCATTCCGTTTGCAAACTGTTAACGTTTCGTTAACGTCCGTTACGTATATTAATAATTAATGAAAATTTTGCAGAAACATCCTGAATAAACCTAGAATTCATAAAATTCATCGTATGTATTGTAAAAATGGCAAAATATTACTCAAATAATTTATCTATATTCTCCCTCATCTCTATCTTTTAATTTTCATCTTTTTTTTCACCTGCTAAACCCAATGACTCGGTTACTAAACTAATGAAACTCAATAATTTTTAGATTTTAAAAATATATTTTCTAATAAATACTAATTTTATATAAATTTTTTTTTTGAAAAATATTTTTTTCATATAATTTATTTTTTCTAAAAACTATTTTTTATTTATCTGATTTCAAATTCATGATATTTTAATATTTTCGTAAAAGAATCTGATAATTGATATAATAATTTTTATACAGAAAGTAAATATTTTTGGAAATTGTTTTATATATAAAAATAAATATTTATTAAAATTGATTTTTTATCAAATTATTTGTATTTTGAAAATATATAAAATTATCGGATTTCATTAATTTGGTGACCAAGCCATTAAGTTTAGCGAGAGGAAAAGAAAAAAATGAGAGATGAAAGATAGAAATAAGAGAGAATATAGATAAATTTTTTGAGTATTTGTTTGTAATTTCTACGGCACTTATAATGAATTTTATGAATTCTGAGATTATTTAAGTTAATTCTGCAAAATTATCATTAAATATTAATATCCGTAACAGACGTTTAAAGAAAAGGGAACGATTTGTTAATGGAATAACATTGGGGAAAAAATAATGACATTAGAACAACTATTTTGGTTTTTCTATGACATTAAACCAAATAATTATTAATAGATGACATAAAGTCAATTTCGATATTTGTTAGTGGTTCCCAAACAATTCACCGTTTAATTCTATAAGTAGAGTTTGGGATTGCTGTGGAGAGCGCGCACCTTTGATTATATTTTGGTTGGACTCGGCAGGAAACAAACCACGACAGGACATAACTATTTATCATATGTTATTTAACTATTTATCATATGTTATTTTCCAAATGTCCCATTGTTAGTGCCCGTAGAGCATCACTTCACGTCCTCAAGGCCTCAACTATAAAATGTAAGTGGGCTCATCAACAAACCAAAGAGCACTTACTTGACTAAAGATTTTTCAATGCTTAGATTTGCCCCAACCATAACTTGACTCAAAACTATCATGCATCTAAAACATTTTTGTCCGTGGCATTTGAGAAAGAACCACAAGTGATGTTCTTAATCAACGACCTGATCTCAAACTCCTCTCTAATTAGAAAATTTTGCAAAAATAGGAACGTGGCGTGTCTAATTTGATATACTATGGAACACGAAACGCAAGCAAAAAGTGTAGCCATTTTATTCCATTATTTTTTTTCAGCCAATAAGTATCGAGTTATTGGAAATAGAAAACTTAGTGGATGCCGATATTGACATATACTCGCAAGAGAGAGATGTTTTTGAAGTTGGTGGATGATTCAAAAAAGACAATACTATACCTTCCATTAATGTTGCCATCCATCTCTATCTCAGTAAATATTCGGACACTAATGTCGAACCACAGTTTGTTAAAGTACGTTTGGCGTATTTTTGGTGTACCTTTCAACAATAACGACCTTTATATTCACTTTTATAAGTTGTGGTTGCTTTTACGGTTGTGATAAATGTAACATCCCGAAATAGCGGAAATTTTGAAAATTCATAATCACAACAATAAAGACTAATAATCAAAGACAGGACTGTTACTTCTAATAAAACAAATAGCGGTGCACCAAATTACATCAGAGTTTGTCAAAATGATACATGATTACAACAGAACAACAAAAGAAGACAAAACGTAATCATGTTTACCACGGATCGACTGCCTCCGCCTCTACTTACTGTTGGTGGTCCTGGCCTCCTTCTCGGCTCACCCAGCCTCTGAGGACAATCACGGACGAAATGTCCCATCTGACCGCAACCCATACACACTCCAGTCCGACGGGGAGACTACTGTCCTGGATGAAACCTCCCGCAGTAAGTGCACGCTCCTGACTGACGTGCTCCTCCTCCATCAAACCTGGGCCTCTTGCCCGGGTTTCCCGCGCCACGACTGGCTGCACGGCTGCCGGTGCTCACTGGTGCATTCCTCGCCTCCTGAAGACACTCTCTCTGGTCCTGCTCGATGATAGTAGCATGCTTCACCGCATCTGCAAGGGTCCGCGGCACCGCATCTGCAAGGGTCCGAGATCGGAGCGGTTGCCTCAGTCCCTTCACGAACTTCCTCGCCCGCCGCTCAAGGGTCACACAAATCTCTGGGCAATAACGCTCTAAGGCGTTGAACCTGCTGATGTAGCTCGCCAGAGTCATCTCCTTCTGCTCCAGCGACATGAACTCCTCCCGCTTCTGATCTCTGACGTGCTGGGGGAAGTACTGCTCATGGAACACCTCTAAGAACTCCTCCCAGCTGACATCCACCCGGTCATCAAACAACATTGTGGATGTGGACCTCCACCAGTTGGCGGCCTCGCCATCGAACACATAGGTGACCAGCTCCACCATTCTCTCTGGTGCTACTCCAATCGCACGGAAAATCTTCTCCATCCTGAAGATCCAGTCTTCCGCAACCTCCGGGGCCCTCCTGCCATCAAAACTCGGTGGGTGGTGACGCATGAAACGATCGTGCTCAGCTCCCACCCCGCCCTTCGCACTCTGAGCTGCCTGACGCTCAAGAAACTCGCCCAACTTGTCCCAGTGTGCGCCCGAATTGTCGTCACTGGGATCACGATCGCGTGGAGAACTCCTCACGCGCCTAGGTGCCATCTGACAGAAGAAACAATCATAAACTTCAACCATGAATGCATGCCAAAAATATAAAATGCATGACTCCTATTACTACAAGGGTGATTTCACTGGGAACCGCATAGGAATCGACCACTCTGATACCAAATTGTAACATCTCGAAACATCGGAAATTTTGAAAATTCATAATCACAACAATAAAGGCTAATAATCAAAGACGGGACTGTTACTTCTCCTAGAACAATTAGAGGTGCACCAAATTACATCAGAGTTTGTCAAAATGATACATGATTACAACAGAACAACAAAAGAAGATAAAACGTAATCATGTTGACCTCAGTGGTCCGAGTAGAGGATCCGACTCCAAAATGCGCGTGTCCGCCGATCACCACCCAACTGGACCTACTGTGGTCCTGAAAAATATATAACAACAATGCCTGAGTTTCCAGAAGGAAACCCCGTATGCCAACTCACCTATATGCGTGCATTACACAAATGAACCTATCATACTAGAAGCATGTCATGACATCGACATAAAGGAAAACAGTTTCCCCGAAGGGTAAAACAGGACATCAGTCCGACAGTCAACATCGGGTCTCCCGAGGAGACCTACTGCAGGCACATGCAGTCTTACAGCACGCGACATCGCACCCCCCACACGCGGCTACGCTACTCAAGGGTTCGGCAGGGAGCCTCTGTCACGCCTGCGGGCCAATAGAATACATATATGCAAATCTTTGTGGTCGGAGCCACGGGGACCAACGGGGCCGTCGCCCGGAAGGTATAACAACATCATCTCAATAGGTGCCTAGTCGAGGAATCAACATAGCCGGAACAGCCTCGGCCCAACAATCATCATCGCCGGCACAACCTCGGCGGCATCACCGGCACAGCATCGGTGGTCCATCACAAACGTCCGGCACAACATCGGACGGGTCCAGACCGAAGTCTGCCAGGTCATCAGGCTACACGAGCCGCAAACACCAACCGCGCCGCTATAAAAGCAGGGCAGCGACCTCCGTAGCCCGTAGGCCGGTAGTCACCTCACCCAACGCCAGTTGCGTGCCCGCACAACATCAAACATTGGGATCCGCGATCCCTCAGGCCTGCTATACTACAACGAGTTCAATCAATCCATCAACTTAGTCACGGTCCATATATGGAGGTGACGCGTCCCAAACACCCATACTTTCCACACGGCGGTCCCTAGGCAGGCACGCGGAACGCGCCCACCGTCACCTCCCGGCTCACGCACAAGGCGAGGACACGGGTTTCCGTGGACAAAGTTGGCATTCAAAAAGGGAACCAGGAATTCTGTCCTGGGCCCAAACGGTCGACCGGAAGGTCTAAAACTAGTCGACCGAACGAGGTCAAAATCCGGAGTCTGGTCAACATCAAAATCAACGCTATCGGTCGACCGACTCAGGGGTCCCGGTCGACCGAAAACGAACAAGGTCAACCTAGTATTCTACGTCATAAAACGGTCGAACGCAAACATACAACGGTCGAACAAGCATACATAATAAACCGGTATACCTAAGTTTCGGTCGAACATCCCCAAGGAACCGGTCGACCGAAACACAACAGACACTCCCAACTCACCAGCAAAATGCACTACCGGTCGACCGCCATGAGGCATCGTTCGACCGGTGAAGGTTAAAGTCGGGTAAATACACTACATCGGTCGACCACCCGAAAGGACCCGGTCGACCGTTGGTCGTCTTCAACCTCGCGCCAGCCGACGATTTACGAAGAATCTCGCCGCCGGAGAGGTCTCCAACCTCTACCGACCGACCATCACCTCCCCCACACTTGGGTGAGCAACTTAACCACACTAATGAGTCGACATACCTCAAGGAAGACGACGAAATGCCGGAGCAACGCTCGCGCATCCGTCACCTCCTCACGCGTGACCTCCTCCACGTGATCTCCTCACGCCGGAGCCCCCGCGTCCTCTGGTGCCGCACAAGCAAAGGGAGAGAGTGAGATCAAAATGAAAGAGAGAGATAGATGTTAGCTTTTAAAACCCAACCCAATACACCCTTCTCCTTCCAACAGTAGCCTACACAACCAAACCATCTCCTCACCCGCGGCCACTGTTCACGCCCCTCCTCTTCCCCATGCACACACTGCACAACCCCTCTTCCTCGTGCAAAACACCTCCTTAATCCATGATTAGCCCTAAACCGGGGTTAGGGTTCTAACAATAAATATTTTAAATGCATAATCATGATAATTGTTTTTTTTCCGAAACTTGTTTGAGTTAGTTTCTTTTAATAACTTTTATCATCTATCTAGAAGACTTCATGCGATACGTCATTAATGAAAAGCTAATGAAAGAAACATGTACATGGTCAAGACCGATCATCTACACATGCCTAAATTTTTAGAGAAATTGCGTGGATGGAAATAAAAAAAATTATGATTGTTAACCTACCACAAGGACTCAACCTTGCAACCACAGGTTGAGTATACTTAAATTAAGTTTAAGCGGAGAACCAACGCAATAAAAACTGATTGGATCAAATTTCGTTGAACTTGCGTCCGGTTTTGTTTTATTTTATCTTTTCTCAAACCTACAAACGTTGGCCGAATTCGGTTCTAAGATCAGATCGAGCCGAATTGAGCCTATATCTAATTTTATTTATATAGGTCTTAGAGTGCATATTATATAATATATCATCCACTCTTTCATATTATTTTTGTCATCGTTTAAGGTATAAAGTTGGTTCTAAGCATGTGATTTTTTATTGACCAAGAATTTTTTTTGTTAAATGTACATCTTTCGGAATGCTTTCCCCTGCCTAATTTGTTTTAAGATTGTCACATTAGTATTTAAAGAAGAATGTGAGTCCGGCCAGAACCGAGCTGATCCAAAACGAATTTACTGAACCGGTTCAATTCTTTTCTTTTTTGAACAAATTGGTAATAGAACCGGTTCAATTCGGTTTCACGGAACCATCGTTCTGGTTTTTCCGGAATCAAATGAGTTTAGTTGGCTTTGGGTTGCGCCTCTAACAGAATCCCTGTAGACACCCTGATTTTAGCAAAGCACAATTATAAACTTTTTAATACCAACATCATAAATGCCGAATTCTAAAAAATTCACAAAATGGTCATTACAGTTTTTAACACGTACGCCAGCGTAAGAAATGTTGTCATACTAACATACTAACATGCATGGAAGTCAAAGAAGGTTCTTATGCCGGAAGACAAGAAAAGCAGTCAAGGCGAATTAGTGGAGATTACGTAGAACGTATCCAATCACTTTCCACCTCAATCTGACTGACGTAAGATTTATTTTGAGACTAAAGTAGGAGGATTAGGGGAGATACCTAAAGTCCAAAACATAACGAGTCCTATTATAAGTTGGTGGAGATCATTAATATAGTCGATTTCGTGTAATGGATAGAACTCTTTTTCTGGGCAACCGACCGTTCAGTGGACAAGTTGATGGTTTTGCACGTTTGGTTAGAGTAGTTGAAACATTTATGGTGTTGCTCGATAGCTTTGGACGCTTTTTATACTGAAGTTTTAAATTTTCAATATTTCTTCTAATAATATTGAATAGTGAATCATGCGATGATTCAGATCCACTTAAGACGGGAGACAAGAGGTCTCCAAGTCAAGGTTGAAGAAGAAGAGAGTGCGGATTAGGGTTAGGGTTGAGAGAGAGAGTGCGGTGGAAAACAAGAGAATGAAGTTTTATTAATTAGGGTTTTTCGTTACACATGTGTTTATATAGTCTGGGTCATGACAAATGGGTGACCCAGATCTGATTAGATCTGACACTGCTAATTAGAGCCTAATTAGGAACCAGTATACATTGGACTCATGATCAACAGAGCCATATTCTAATACTCTGGCTAAGCCACATTGCTTGATGAGTAATTTGTCTAGCCTCATAATTGAGCGTTGGGGTTCGATTTTGGCAGGCACGAGCACGTGATGAAACCTATACTGACATTGACTTATGATCATCACCAATTGGTTCATACTTTGTGCTCCCACCTGCACCTTATCGACCCGGATCATCTTGGATCTATTTGCTCCCTTCTCATCATACACTTTACTCCGATCATCCTTTCTAACACTCCCCTTCAAACTTAGCCGGGGATGGAGGTTAAGTTTGCCCAAGGAGCGTCTGAAGTCGTCTTTGGATAGAGCCTTGGTGAGCATGTTAGCAAGCTGAAGTCTGGATTACACGAATTTGGTGATGAGTTGTCCAAGTGCAACCTTGTCTCGTACAAAATGATAATCAAGCTCTACATGTTTTGTTCTGGCATGAAAAACGGGATTAACAAATAAGTTAAGTACACTAATATTATCACATAATAAGGTTGGAGGTTGAGTGAGAAAAACTCCTAGATGCTTTAGGATGAAGGTGATCCAAGTTAGTTCAATAGTTGCTACAACCATTGCCCTATACTCTGCCTCTGCACTGGACCTTAAGACGGTTGGTTGGTTTTTTGATTTCCAGGAGTTACAATTTGTTCCTGGAAAATACAAAACCCACTAGTAAATCTTCTAGTAATATCACAACCTGCCCAATCACTATTTGAAAATTCATGCAGTTAAAGGGAAGAGATTATGTGTGTGGTCATGCCATAGTGCAAGGTGCCATTGATATATCTCATAATGCATTTTGCTAATTTGAAATGATAATTTGATGGTGAATGTATATGCTAACACAATGAGTTAACAACAAACAAGATGTCTGGTTGAGTTATGCACAAATATTGAATAGAACCCACTATATGTCTGAAGAGTGTGGGATTATGGAAAATAGTATCATCTCGAACTTTATCTGGCCTAGCAGGCATGGGGGTGCTACTGTATTTTGAGCTTGCATGTCAAGTTTCTTTAATATGCCAAATGCATAAGGATCTAAGTTTCTACTTAATTCAATGCCAAGAAAATGGTGAATGGGTCCAAGATCCTTCATAGAAAATTCAAGCGTTAATTCATTTATGAACGTATCCATAGTAGAAGGATTAGCACCTGTAATGATTATATCATCTATGTACAATAACAAAAATAACGGTCCAAACTCATGTGAAATAAACAAGGAATTTTCAGAAATGCTACTAAAGAAACCTTTAGTGAATAGGAAGGAGGCAAATCTATCATACGAAGCCCTAGGAGATTGCTTTAAACCATATATAGCTCTAATTTACATACATGATTTGGTTTAGATTTATCTACAAAGCCACGAACTTGGTTCATGTAAGCTTATTCCTCAATATAGCCATGTAAGAATGCATTCTTTACATCTAACTATTTTATGTTCCAATTATGCATAGTCGCTAAGCTAAGCACAATCCTAATAGTTGAAAACTTCACAACAGGAGAAAATGTGTCTGTGAAATCTCTGTTCAACATGTTTGTATCCTTTTGCAAGTAATCTAGCTTTAAGTTTATCAAGAGTGCCATCATATTTTAGTTTGACTCTAAAGACCCACTTATACCCTATGATATTCATACAGAGTGCTTGGGAATTAAGTCCCAAGTGCTATTTTTGAGCAATGCATTCATTTCCTCCTTCATGGCATTGTGTCATCCTGGGTGATGCATTGCCTCTTCAGAAGATGTAGGTTCCTGAGGTATTGAATTGATGTTATGAAACATAACATATTTTGGATTTGGTTTAACAATACCTGCCTTTGATCTAGTAACCATCTGGTGATGTGAGTTGTCAAAATCATTTGTAGGGATATCACTTGAAGTTGTTACTTCAGCTGTGTCTCTTTCCTCAGATTAGTCATCATGGGATACCAGTTCTACATTAATCTCAGGTGTGGCATCATATGTGAAGTGCTCCCCTTCACCTTCATCATTATTCCTTTCCTAGTCTGAGTGAGTTTCCTCATATTGTTCACCAGTTTCCTCAGAAAATTCAGTGTTTCAGTTTGGTTCAGTCTGGGCATCGTGACCTGGCTATACCTCTTCTCCAGTTATAAGAGGAGAGACATTATTCACTAATTTTTCATGAGATGTAGAAGAGAGAGTTATAGTAGACTCCATTGAATTGGAGGGCTGATGACTTGCTATTTCATTGATATTGGTGGTTCCTTTATTATTTTCACAAAGCCAGTCATGGAAAGTGCTAATACAACAATCATTATGAGTGGGAAGTAAGATTGATGGTGGGTTTTTGTAGGGAAAGCAATATTCATCAAAAATTACATGTCTACTTGTGTAAATCTTATTTGTAATAGGATTTAGGCACATATATATCCTTTGTGTCATGCTATAACCAATGAAAACACATGGTGCAAACCTTTCAGCCAATTTATCAAAAGAGTATGCACTTAAACAACGGAAACAACGACAGCCAAAGACTCTTAAGCAATCATAATCAGGTTGTTTAGATAGCAAAGTAACATAAGGAATTTCAACTTTTGAATTATGAATGCAATTTAGCAAAAGCACAGAGGTGTTAAAAGCTTCCACCCATAAGCGTTTAGGAACACCACTATTAATCATTAAAGTATGTCCCATGTTGACAATGAGTTTATGTCTACACTCAGCAGACCCATTTTATTCAGGAGTGTAAGGGCATGACATCTGCATAATGATACCAATAGGAACCTAGTGATTTTGAAAAGCTTTTGAGCAAAATTCACCTCCACCATCACATTGGAAAACTTTGATTTTCCCTTCAAATTGTCTTTCAACAAACTTTTCAAAAATCATATAATAATCAAATAAATCAGATTTTGCTTTTAAGGGAAAAATCCAAGTGAATTTGTTGTAATCATACACAAAACATGCATAGAATCTATGATTGTTTCTACTTATTACAGGGGCAGGGCCCCATAGATACAGTGTACTTTATCAAAAGGTTTTTCAGTAATGGTAGTAGAATGAGTAAAAGGGAGTTTCATAACTTTTCTTAGGTTGCAGCTACTGTAAATGGGAGCAATTGAGGTTATAGGTTTAGATGCAACAAAGATACATCCATCAAGTTTGAGTTGTTGTAGGACTTTTGAATTTGGGTATCCCAATCTACAGTGTTAGGTTTGTTCATCTACTGTTCTACGCCTGTTAGAAAAGAAACTCTTATGCACATTACTCGGAAGGGTATAAAGATTTTTAAAATCCCAGTGGTGACTATAGTACCATGCTCCCCATCCTTTACAAAGAATTCTTTATATAAGAACTCTATGTTATAAGGGAAAGTTTTAGTGAATTTCTTGACAGATAAGAGATTAACTTTCATACTTTGGGCTAATAGAACATCTTGAAGAACAAAGTCACCATTATTATGTGTGATTTTGGCATTGCCAGTGTGTGATGGGAGCTAAGGTGACATCTCCTATCATTATGCGATCAGGACCATTATAAGGAGTTAAAGAGGAGAGAATACCTGGGTTACCTGTTACATGTCTTGAAGCCCCAGAGTCTGGGAACAATTAGTGTCAAGATCACCTATACTCATGGCTGCCATTCCCTAGGGAATACCACGAGAGACATAGGCATGATTAAACCTATGCCAACATTTGAGTGCATCATGGCTTGGTTTTCCACATATTTTACAAGACACAAGCTGGTGATACTGTCCTCCATTGGCTCCTTCATCATTCTTGGGGTTCTTGGCATCAGAAATACCAGGGTTAGAGGTAATTCGTCTAGCCTCAAAATTGAGTCTTGGGGTTCGATTTTGGTGGGCACGAGCACGTGATGGAACCTATACTGGCATTGACTTATGATCATCACCTAGTTGGTTCATACTTTATTCTCCTACCTGCACCTTATCGACCCGGATCATCTTGGATTTATTTGCTCCATTCTCATCGTAGGCTTTATTCCGATCATCCTTTCTAACAAATCATTCCATGACAAAAATGAATTTCTTGTTATTTATGAAATACACAAACTTGATGATATGTTAAATTTATCTTTATGTTATGTTATATATTTTGTTACAAATTTATCTTCATGTCTGAATCTCATTGAATTGTCTATGACACTACGTTATAGCTTTGAAATCAATGACGTGTTATAAATCTTTTTTGACGAGCGAAATTTTTGTAAAAAGGCCCAATCATGTCGACAAAAGCATAGCACTTTTATGGCGTCACACGTTTGAAATTTCTAAATGTAAACATATTTTGGTGGCTGATTTTTTGACAACGTTGGGAATAACGAGTTCTGATTTGGTAAGCTAGATTCCTTGTTTCTCTAGCCTACGTCAGTCGATCGTCGATCAACATTTTGTGGAAAACCGTAACCAGACGCAAGATAGAAGACAAGCACTAATGCAGAATTGGGAATAAACGTCACCCAATACACATTGGTTGCCCATATATTCGATGTCTATAATTATATACGTCGGCTTTCCTAGTAGCCGACATCTATGTACAAATCTAGACGTCGGTTTTTTTATAACCAACGTCTATACCTCGTTTAAAATATTGTTAAAAATAATCATAGAATAGGCGTCAGTTGTCCCAAATGAACGACGCATATTCCCCATAGTACAAACGTTGCATGGCCTTATGACCGATGTCTATAGCTACATAGACGTTGTGTGTGTTGGCTTTTTGGCCTTAATCTATGTTTTGATGATTTAATTAACCTAATCTTAATTATGATGATGTAGAGTAGCACACATATTGTATTGCATGTATATTGTATTGTGCTAACCTCTACAGGTGATCAAGACTCAAGAAAGAAGGAAATGAAGTCAAGACATGTAATTAAAGCTAAATCGAAGACATGTAATCTTGATTTATTTTGAGTCTTAGGAACATGTGTAAATTGAGCATACAAGAGTTAAAAACCAATCACATACACACTAGGTTCCTTAGAGAAGTCACACACAAAATTTCACATTATTTGGACTTCATTAGATCACCCAAACCTTAGTCGGAAATCACTTATAAACTTAAACCCAGATTTCCTGTGTGAACCGGTCGACCGAACCAGTTCTCAGTTCGACCGGTTTATAACAGACTCTCCACAGTGATTTTACCGAACTCTACCGGTCGACCGGTTTTACCTTTTCGGTCGACCGATCCCAGATTTTAATATGGCCGTTTTTCTTGTCGTATTCCTATAACGGTCGTATTCGTATAAAACAAAACTTAACCCCAAAATACATTCGGTAACCGGTCGAACGAAGACCTTGTTTCGGTCGACCGGTTGAACATATTTTTCAGAAACCAAATTCCCTGCTATCGGTCGACACATTTCTCGTTCGACCGATTGACCTTTGTCTCAACCGAATCCCCTTCTCGGTCGACCGCCCCATACTTTGGTTCGACCGATTCACTTAAGTAGAGTTAAGTTCTAGGTCGTTTGTCCGACCGAATATTCTTTTGTTCGACCGTTCTCCTTGAAATCAAGTGAACGGTCGTCCGGTTTAGTAGTTTCGGTCGACCGGTTCTGGACAGATTTGCAGCCCGATTTTCTGCTTTGTGTATCTTGCACAAAACCCAATCAAATCTATCCCCAACGGCTAGAATACCTTAGGAGCTTATAAATAGAGGATCAAGACTTGTTGTTAATACAACTCTCCAACTCCAATTGTCCCAATACATTAGAGAGAAACCTCAATCCTCAAAGCTCCCAATTCTACACTCCATAAGCCTAAACTTCACACATTTGATCATATACTCATCCTACTCAAAGTGTGCTCAATTAGATAGTGAATCCCACTCAAGGTTACATTTGTTGTAAAGAGAGCAAGGGTCTTGGTGAAAGCCCAAGACAAGAAGCAAGGATTTCGGTGAAAGCCCGAAGTGTTCCTCTCGGATTGTGAGAGGTGGTGCCAAGCTCGACGAGGGTTGTTCGCGAGCTTGAAGACTTGTAAAAGGCGTTGCTCCCGGCCCGGAACGGGGAGGCATAGTGAAGACGCAAGAGGGGCTCGAATGGAGATTCGAGAGGGGCTTGCAAGAGAGGACGTAGGCGCGGCCGAACCTCTATAAAAACCGACGTGTCTTCTTTTGTGGTTTGCATTACTTTCTACTTGTGTTTGATTTAGTTTAATTTCCGCTGCATTTCTTTGATCGATCAACCAAGTAGTTAATTAGGGTTCAATAGGTGATTAGCTTAAAAGTGATTAGTGGACCCATAACCTACACGATCCTACATTTGGTATCAGAGCCTTGTTCGTTAATTTTCTTCTTAACCGATAAATTAACATGACTCTTAATGCATCCACACCTTTAGAATCTTGTAAACCACCATATTTTGATGGAAATAATTTTGGTTCATGGAAAAGTAAAATGATGTCATTTATTAAATCCATGAACATTAACATGTGGTTTATGATTCAAACTCCATATGAATCACCTAGATATGATCTTAGTAAATGGAGTTTAGAAGATGAGAAAAATACATCCCTAAATGCTAAAGCTATGAATGTCATATTTTGTGCATTAGGAGATGAACTTTTTAATCTTGTTTGCTTATGTGATAGTGCTCATTCTATATGGCAAACTTTAGAAAGAAATTTCGGTGATGGAAAATCACCAACCGGGGAGAAAGGAGCAAATCCGAAGGATGTAGCTCAAGCAAAGAAAATGGAGATTAACTCAACATCTTCATCATCATCAAGCTCATCCGATGGAGAAAGTGAAGATGAGGTATCTTCTAGCTCTTCTTCAAGTAGTAGTTCAAAAGATAATGCCCATGATTTTAATGAACTACAAAATGCATTTCAAAGATTATTTGAAAAATATAAAGAACTTCACAAGACTAATCAAGTAGCAAATGAGCAAATTCATGATCTTAAATGTCAAAATGCATCTATCTTAGATGTTAAAGTTGATTTGCTTGCTAAAATTGAAGTTCTAACTTTAGAGAATGCATGCTTGAAGGAAGAAAATTTAAATGTTAAAAATGTCTCATCTCATGCAATTGATAGTCATATGCTAGAAATTGACACTAATGACTTGCTTATTAAACTTGATAAGTCTCATTTAGAAAGCAAGAAATTATTACATGACTTGAATTGCATAAATGAAAAGGTTGCAAACTTAGAGATTCACATGCTTAACATGAATGAAAAGCATAATTCTATGATTAAAAATCTAAATTGCTTAAATGAATCTCTAGCAACTAAAAACAGTGAACTTAATGCCTTAAATGAAAATTTGTCAAATAAATTGCATAAGTTCACACATGGCAATAAAAATAATTTTTATGTTAAAAACTTTCCTATTCAAATTAATTTTGCCATGAAAAAGAAAGTAAGTGTAGAGGTACCAAAATCAACTTGGATTTGGGTACCAAAAGCTAAACTTAATGGACCCAAGCAAAAATGGGTACCAAAGTCTACACTTGTAGGAGTTTGAGGAGGAGATTGGTGGTGACCGGGTGAGCCAAAGCGTCGAATTCGAATCCGGTTACATCACCAAGTCAAGATTAGAGCTATTCAAGATTCAAGTTTGGTATAAATTTCTATCTTTGAAATTTCTGAAAATTTAGCTCTAATCGAGTCTATATGCTTAATTGTCATATCTTTAGAGTTTAATTCATTGCAAATCATATTCCCTATTCATTGCAAATCATTTATCACATCCATTGATTCTATATGTCAAATTTTAAATGCATGTTTGAATAAGGCTTAAGTTGAAACTTAAATGAACTTAACTTGAATCATACTCATTGTTTCCATTTAGCCTTATTGATAGGGGGAGCTTAAATGTTATATCTTTTAGAGTAATGAAGTGCAAAATTTAGGGGGAGCAACTTCATTACAAGACATCAAATTCTATGCTTAAAGTCATATTTATTTTTATTTTTGATGGATGTCAAATGGGGAGAGATAATTAAGGGGGTAACTTGGAATTTGGCATAAAATTGAACAAAAACTATGCACATCCATAGGGGGAGCATTAATATGCATAGTTTACATATACAAATTCCATGTATTTAGATAGAATTAAGATATAGGTTGCCATCATCAAAAAGGGGGAGATTGTTGGCTTTTTGGCCTTAATCTATGTTTTGATGATTTAATTAACCTAATCTTAATTATGATGATGTAGAGTAGCACACATATTGTATTGCATGTATATTGTATTGTGCTAACCTCTACAGGTGATCAAGACTCAAGAAAGAAGGAAATGAAGTCAAGACATGTAATTAAAGCTAAATCGAAGACATGTAATCTTGATTTATTTTGAGTCTTAGGAACATGTGTAAATTGAGCATACAAGAGTTAAAAACCAATCACATACACACTAGGTTCCTTAGAGAAGTCACACACAAAATTTCACATTATTTGGACTTCATTAGATCACCCAAACCTTAGTCGGAAATCACTTATAAACTTAAACCCAGATTTCCTGTGTGAACCGGTCGACCGAACCAGTTCTCAGTTCGACCGGTTTATAACAGACTCTCTACAGTGATTTTACCGAACTCTACCGGTCGACCGGTTTTACCTTTTCGGTCGACCGATCCCAGATTTTAATATGGCCGTTTTTCTTGTCGTATTCCTATAACGGTCGTATTCGTATAAAACAAAACTTAACCCCAAAATACATTCGGTAACCGGTCGAACGAAGACCTTGTTTCGGTCGACCGGTTGAACATATTTTTCAGAAACCAAATTCCCTGCTATCGGTCGACACATTTCTCGTTCGACCGATTGACCTTTGTCTCAACCGAATCCCCTTCTCGGTCGACCGCCCCATACTTTGGTTCGACCGATTCACTTAAGTAGAGTTAAGTTCTAGGTCGTTTGTCCGACCGAATATTCTTTTGTTCGACCGTTCTCCTTGAAATCAAGTGAACGGTCGTCCGGTTTAGTAGTTTCGGTCGACCGGTTCTGGACAGATTTGCAGCCCAATTTTCTGCTTTGTGTATCTTGCACAAAACCCAATCAAATCTATCCCCAACGGCTAGAATACCTTAGGAGCTTATAAATAGAGGATCAAGACTTGTTGTTAATACAACTCTCCAACTCCAATTGTCCCAATACATTAGAGAGAAACCTCAATCCTCAAAGCTCCCAATTCTACACTCCATAAGCCTAAACTTCACACATTTGATCATATACTCATCCTACTCAAAGTGTGCTCAATTAGATAGTGAATCCCACTCAAGGTTACATTTGTTGTAAAGAGAGCAAGGGTCTTGGTGAAAGCCCAAGACAAGAAGCAAGGATTTCGGTGAAAGCCCGAAGTGTTCCTCTCGGATTGTGAGAGGTGGTGCCAAGCTCGACGAGGGTTGTTCGCGAGCTTGAAGACTTGTAAAAGGCGTTGCTCCCGGCCCGGAACGGGGAGGCATAGTGAAGACGCAAGAGGGGCTCGAACGGAGATTCGAGAGGGGCTTGCAAGAGAGGACGTAGGCGCGGCCGAACCTCTATAAAAACCGACGTGTCTTCTTTTGTGGTTTGCATTACTTTCTACTTGTGTTTGATTTAGTTTAATTTCCGCTGCATTTCTTTGATCGATCAACCAAGTAGTTAATTAGGGTTCAATAGGTGATTAGCTTAAAAGTGATTAGTGGACCCATAACCTACACGATCCTACAGTGTGGCCTTCTAACCGACGTCTATAGGTCTATTATAAAACCGTTCGTAAACATTTTCATTATCTTTTTTAAAACCCGACCGCGACAAACCTGACCAAACCCTAGCCACCACGACAATCCCCGACCAAACTCTAGCCACTGCGTCAATCTCTAATGAAACCATATCCACATTTGCGACCCTCAAACTCCTCCACGATCCTCGACCTCCTCTGCCACCGCAGCCACACACCTTCACTACCTCGACCACCCACCTCCACGACAGCCACGACCCCCGATCTCCTCCGACCTCCTTCGCCCCCGTCTTCCGATAATCATTAACCTTTGTCAAGGTGAGCAAACCATACTACCTCACCAGTAGTGTTAGTTGTTTTTTAAATTTTATCAAATTTTGTGGATCTTTGATTGTGTCATGGTGACTTGCTGTGATATTTAGCCACCTTTGTTGGTGGTTGATGCATCCATAGATTCTAATGCAACATTGTTTGTTTAGGTTGCTTGATGTGTTTGTGTCCGTGCGTCACGTTTGGTCGGATTGCTGAAGTTGCTGCTGAAAAAGGAAGAACTTGTGAGTTCCTTTTTATCTCCATGCATGCATGATTGTTTTGTTTCTTCTTTAAACAAGTGAAGTTCACAAGAAGCCAGAAATCAACTTTCAAAAAACAATGCAAGAACATGATAATTGTTATGTACATTTGTTGCATTTTCTGAATTTTTTGTTGGATTCATTGTCTCCTGCAAATTGTTGTCATGTCTTGGACTATAGTGCCCCTACAACATGATATGTTATGCACATTTGATTTATGCTGCTAGATGTTAACTTCATGGATATGACCTGCAAACTTAGGGGATTTTTGGTTTAAAAGTCAACACAAAATTGGAGAATATTATTGATCATGTTATTAGACAGTCATTATTTTGTACTTTTGTATTAAACATCATGTGCAAGTGGAATATAGACCCAACATGCTAACTTAGATCATGCCTTATGCAACTTGTTATATTTCATTTTAATAATACTTTTGTCGGAACATCTTTGTCTGTAGTTTATTATTTACATATTTTTTCAGGTTTACAAAATATTATACAATATTTTCTAAATTACATATTATTTACATATTGTCTGTTGATATGCTGGTAGTATGATAGTAACTCATCGACCGTTAAGCAACTTGGCCTTTAATAACCTATAACAATTAGACAATATTTGCCAAGTCATTCATCATATATGACTTTCCATGCATGTAATCATCATATTTATTTTTCCTTTTACAATTTCTGTCGTAGATTGCTGGCGTAAGGTACGTAATCTCTTTCACTCATCATTCATTAGAAAGCACACATTAGTTAACAGGATTGCATTGAAACAAGAGAGTGAGTGATTGTTTGGTGTGTTTGTTAGATTAAGGTATGAAAAACACCCAGGGGCAGTCACTTATAGGAAATGAGGTGGGGGATTTCATCACCCTTTCCTTGGCCTAAAACCACATAATAGAACAACCTTAATAATATCAATTTAGACGTTGGCCCCTAGGATTTGGAGATGTATTATGGAGAGGAAACCATTTAAGACCTTGATGGCCTGAACGTCATTGCCCATCTAGTCTCATAGAGATTTTAGGAACCTCTGAGTTCTTGATTTCTTATAGACTAGTGGTCCTCGGTGGTACCTCGAAGTTAGGCATTGTCTAGTGCTAAGGACCTATAATGGACTTAAGGCTTGCTTTTGCCTTGATTACTTAGTTAGGTGTCTAACCATCCTTATTTCCACACTAGATTAAGGACTTCATCTCCTCTCTCCTGAGTCATTCTTTTCTCATCTTCATGTCTCCAGATCTTCTCATCTACGAACACCTTCTTTTAAATTGGAATTTTATTTCTTGACTTCAATAATAACTATCATTTTTCTTAATGTTTAGGTTGAAATGGATCGAGATTGGATTCTTACAAACCAATTGAGTGTTGAGTATGAGAACAAAGTGAAAATGTTCTTAGAGGTTGCCAAAAATCATTCAAAGAATAGGAATGACAGAGACTTGGCGTATTGTCCATTCAGTAAGTGTCAAAATATGTGAGTGCTAAGTTTTCGAAAAATAAAAGATCATTTGTTTGGGAAGGGTTTCAACACAAGTTACAGACGGTTGATATGGCACGACAAAAATGAATCATTTAGTTGTTCCAAGAATGACAGGGACAATGTAAGTGTGGGAGATCAGTTAGAGGACATGGTTCAGGATAGAGCTGAATTTTTTTCGTCCAATCCCGATATACTTGGTTGTTTGTGTTAGGATCTTTGGACCTCTAATCACTAGATAATTGCGGAATAAAAATACTAATTGAAGGATTAATGGAAGAGACAATTGCAAAACACAAATTCGTCGACACCGGAGTTTAGAGAGGTTCGGCATCGCACCCCGGTCCTAGTCCTCCTCGCAAGCCTCACTTGATCCCCCTGAGCCTCGCTTACGGTTTAACTAACCGATCTCTATTTTGGGCCGAGATCAACGCCGTTTACAACTACCGAGCCTCGCGAACAACCTCTCCTCGCTCGTGTCTCCTCTCACAACCCGAGAGGGAGCTTCCTCGAAGCTTTACAACTCTTTGGTGATTCTTGAATATGGAGATGGAATCATAATCTAACTAACACTCAACACTTGAGCACACTTGGATATTGATATGCGATTGGATATGCAAGTGATGAAGTTTTGGCTTGAGTGTTGAGGATTGAAAGCTTGAAGATGAATAGGATTTGACTTTAAGTATTGGATAGATAGAGAGTGTTCAAGGGACTCAAAACCCACAAATGGGGTCATATTTATAGGCCTTTAAGCTCTACTAGCCGTTTGGGAGGTTGTGGGGACATGGACCAATGAGAAGCAAGATGTGACTTAATCTCGGGCATATTTCTATGCAGGTTCGGTTGACCGTTAACAGAATGATAGTTCAAAGGATTGGTTTGAATTAAGCATACGGTTGACCGAATAGGGTTGGGATCACCGTTCACCAACTTCCAGCAACTATTATCGATTTAGCCATAATTAAGTTCGGTTAACCGAATTCCATTCGGTTCACCGTTCCAAGGTGGACATTAAAATTAGTTGGGCTCTGATCTACTCAAGTTGGGTAAACCAAAGTTAGCACGGGTTTTGCGTTGACAGTTAAGTTGGGTACAACGGTCATGTGCCACGTGTAAATAGTCGTTGGGCGCCTAAAGCCAAGAAGAACTCGGTTGACCGATAGGTATTTGGTCATCCGAATTAGGACAAGTCAATTGGTCTCTAGGGACTTGATTCAAATGTGATCGTTAGAGCAAAGTCCAAAACCGGTCCCGGGCTATTCAGTCGACCAAAGGTGGTTCGGTCTTCCATCGGGGCAATTCCAGATAACACCTAAGGTTTACTGATGGGAAATATATGAGTAACCGATTGGTGTTCGGTGGACCGAACTAGAAAGGTTTCGGTTGACCGTGAGGGGTTTGGTTAACCAAATCTTGACGGGATTGAATCCTAGTGTTCAAGTTTACATTAAACCTTATGGACTCAATAAATACAAAATTACATGTCTTGGTCAAAAGCTTTGATTACAAGTCTTGAGTCTTGATGTCTTTGTCCCAATGCTCCTTTCCTTGATTGTCTTGATCAACCTATTAAGATAATTGCAAGTATACAAGTATGTATGCAATGCATGTAATAGTGTCTGCTCACTTTGATTGATTACGTTGATTGATTAAGATTAGTTTGATTAATCATCAAAATTAATATATATTAAGGCAAAAAGCCAACAGTTTGTTGAGTGACAATGAGAAGTTGTTGTATAAGGGTTGCACCAAATTTACTAGATTGTCAGTGGTGTTGAAATTATACGATTTAAAAGAAAGAAATGGTTGGACCGATGTTAGTTTCACATCACTGTTGAAGTTATTGAAAGAGATGCTTCTAGATGATAATGAGCTACTGGATTGAACTTATGATCCTAAGAAAGTGTTGTGTCCTATGGGAATGGAATATAGGAAGATACATGCATGTCCGAATGATTGTATATTGTATACGGGTGAGTTTGAAAAGTTACATTCCTACCATAGGTGTAATATTTCACGATACAAAATGAAACGCAGTGGACCGAAACACAATGTAGATGCTGATGATTTGAAAATCAAAGGTCCTCTTGCTAAGTTTTGTGGTATCTTCCGATAATACCAAGGCTTAAACGTTTGTTTGCACGTAATGAGATTCCAAAAGGTTGACATGACATGTTGAGCATGAGAATCCAAATAATCAGTTGTTACGTCATCCTGCAAATTTACCTCAGTGGGAAATGGTAGATTACGACTTTCCTTTATTTGGTGAAGAATCCAGTAATCTACAACTTGGACTTTGAACCGACAGAATGAATCATTTTGGTAGTCTGAGTAGCATTGACAGTTCTTGTCATGTTCTGCTTGTAATTTACAATCTACCATCATGGTTATGCATGAAACATAGATATATTATGCTGTCTTTAATGATTTCTGGTCTGAAGCAACCTGGAAACGACATAGATGTTTATTTAAGACCCTTAATTGATGACCTAAAGAGATTATGGGATGACAGATAGCCAGTTTTTTATGTTTATCGTCAGCAGTCATTTGTAATGTGTGCAACCTGTTCATGGTTGTAAGACAGTCTATCTTGGTCAGCAGATATTTTTGCCAAACTCACATCCTTATCGTAGGTTGAAGAAGGCATTTTACGGAAAATAATAGTTTCAAACTCCGTCAGTTGAAATCAGCTTCGAAAAGGTGTATGAACGTGTAATGAATGTTGAATGTGAATTCGGAAAACTGTACAAACAAGTAAATGACAAAAGTTCTTGGAAAAAAAATTCATATTTTTTGATATTCCTTAGTGGAAAACTTTAGAAGTTAGACATTGTATTGATGTGTTGCATGTAGAGAAAAACATTTGTGAAAGTCTTGTTGGCACTCTGTTGAACGTATATGGTAAGACAAAAGATGGATGTAATGCTAGACTTGATCTCGTTGACCTTGGTATACGTGCAAGGTTGACACCAGAGAAGAAGGGAGACCATACCTACTTACCTCCACCTTATTATACGTTGTCTAGAAAGGAGAAATGCATTCTTTGTCAGTGTTTTCATGATGTTAGGGTTCCACAGGGATATTCTTGAATTATTAGAAGTCTTGTTGTTATGAAGGATTTCAAACTCGTGGGGATGAAGTCTCACGATTGCCACAGTTTAATGCAACAATTGTTACTTGTAGCACTGAGATCCATAATACCGGAATATGTTAGACATGCCATAATAAAGTTGTGTTCCTTTTTCAACAAGATTTTCAGTAAAGGTGTCGATCCCATGGAGTTAGATTAGTTACAGAATGAAATCGTTGTCACAATCTGTCAGTTGGAGATGTATTTTCCACTTGCTTTTTTTGACATTATGATTCATCTAGTTATTCATGTGGTTAGAGAAGTTAAATTGTGTGGACCCATTTTTTAAGGTGGTTGTATTATTTCGAATGCTATATGAAAATGTTGAATGATTATTGTAAAAATCGTCAAAGGCCAGATACTAGTATTGTTGAAGTATACATAGCTGAGGAGGTTATCGAGTTTTGCTCTGGATACCTAGAGAACATCAAAAATATTGGACTTCCTAACAATCGTCATGATAAATGTTCTGATGGTAAAGGGATGCATGTGATGAAAATGTTAAATCCAAATGGCGATAACTTAATCAAGGCATATTTCTATGTGTTGTACAATTCTAATGAAGTTCAGCCTCATCTAAATGAACACATGAGTCTTTTAATAGAAAAAAAATCGTTTATGGAGTATTCAACAAGTAATTAATAGTCACAATAGGAATATCATCTCTTGGTTTAAAAAGGTTGCTTACAAGCATGATGTTTCGGAAACAATACAGTGGCTATGATATCAATGGATACTCATTCTACATTGTTTCTAAAGATGCTGAAAGTATTGTTCAGAATAGTAGGGTCACTTTAACAGCAGAGGTTTTGCATGTGTCTAGTTCTAAAAACAAGAATCGTGTATACGCTGACATGTCCTATTACTAGGTAATTGAAGACATGTCGGAGCTAGAATTTGTTAAATTCAAAGTGCCTGCATTTAGATGCAAGTGGGTTGACAATAATAGTTGAGTTCGAGTGGATGACGTGGAGTTCACCTTAATTGATTTCTCGAAAGAAGGATTTAAAGGAGAACCTTTTATTTTGGCCTCCCAAGCTAAACATGTATTCTATGTGGCTGATCCATGTGATAAGAAATGGTCAGTAATTTTAGAAGGATAAAAAATTGTATCAGATGTTAGTCTCATCGAGTATGAAGAGACACCACATTTCTTTAAGCAAGTACCCGAGTTGAAGTCACTAGATGTTGAAATATATGTTGAGACTTTAATCGCAAGAGAAGACCATGGTGAAAGTATATGGATTGAAAATCCATTAAGGAAAAGAAATCCTAAAGGTGAAGTGTAATTTTCAATAATAATCATTTAATGTCTTCATTTCACTTTTTAATGTCTTGCTTTAACTTTTTATAGTATCATGACTCCAAAAAAGAAACTCACTCCATTAGAGTCCAAGGTCTCGAAGACTTACAGTTCACGAGGTCCTACTCTCATAAACAAATTCGTGGGCAAAAGGAATAGAGATGGTAAAATTCCGATCCGGTTTGATAGCTGTCTTGACACGATAGGCATGATATCTGATCACTGGTATAGTTATGTAGGGAGCTAAAGAGGTCCAAAGTTGACATATGTTTGTCGAGTTGGAGCAAAGTTGATGTGAAGCTTAAAGACACCATTTGGGATGACGTGCAGGTAATGAGTCCATTATAATGTTCTTTAGTTTTAGTCAAACTTTTAATTTATAGAAATTGAAAAAGTTAACGTGTTATAGGCAAGTTTTGAGTTCGAATCCACCGACACTTTGAAGAAAAAGTGGATGAGATACGTTGTGATCCGTTGGAGGGACTTCAAGACAAAGTTAACAAACAAGTGCATATTCTGAGAGTATCAGGATAGAAATCCGTGCGATTACTATAACTTCATCATTATGTGTACATTGGCTCAATTCAAAAAATCAAGAGAAACCTCAGAGTTTCAGGTAACTGAGTTTAATTTACAATATGAACTTAATAGGTTATTGCTTTAAATGATAACTAATAAAATTGGTCGTAGGCCGTCCAAGAAAAAAACCAAGAACGCCAATCTTCTAATAAGTATCTTAATTGTATGTCTCAATCGAGATACCGAAAATTAGAAGAAGAAATGATGGTAAAAAAATTGCCCACAAGAAACAACAAGCAATTGACTCCGGTATGGGTGAGGAGCAAGCAAGCAACTTATCTCATCCTTCCCCTGTAGCTCGATGTGATTCCTGGAAGTGAGCGAGGATAAACTCCAAAGGGGAGTACGTCATAGACGAGTTGCAAGAGGTCGGCTCGAAGATAGTAAGTTGTATCACTTGTAGTCTTGTATGTTATTAAATCACATTCTAAAAATTTATATTTTTCAATTTTTTAACAATTTTTTTTACAACTTTAGGACTCTCTGAACTTGAGAAAATCCTAAGGTGATTTTGTTTCAAATGGTCAGAACGACGTTCTACGTGAAGCCTTGGGAAATGAGTTCATACAAAATGGGATCAGGAAATTTTAGAATTGCAAAATCAATTGCAACTTGTTATGGAGAGATTGGATTGTGATTTACCTACTTCTCCAACTCGACGTAGGACCGCTTCTTTCCCGATGACCACTCCTCTGGTGAAGCCAGTAGTCAACCTGTTCGAACATCTTATTTCGCGACTCATTCTCGAGAGTTGGCCATCGTAGGCGGGCCCTCACTTGGTAAGTTTGAGTATGGCAGCAGATCTCATCTATTTGCTGAAGAGCCTTAGAGAAGATTGGTGGGACATTGAACAGTTTATAACCTCTCTAAACCCCACTTCAAAGACGTGGAAGAGGGAGTTGTGAAGGTTGTCGTGGGCAATTGGTTAGATGATTATGTTATGGTTCCACTTCCGGAAGAAGAAGTTGTTACCCTTGGCCAAGCATGTGGCAGGTTTCCGAGGTAGTCTGTCATTTCGTAGAGCTTCAAGACACACATGAGGTATCCTTTAATTTTGAAAACAAATGAATTACCATTTTTTTAATAATTGTATTTCTAACGATTTTATATATATATCGGTAAGGTTATTGGAAGCCCATATACTAGAGGATCAAACAACCAACCTCCGATCAACATTAATTTGCTACAAAATAGGTGGAAAATGTTGTATCAATTAATACTAGGTAGGGAATCACAAGCCTTAACTACCTGACATTTGCAGGAGGTATGCAAAGGTTTGCCTTCGAGTTTGTATGACACCAAAGAGAATGTTATGCAGTTCTTGGCGATGGATCAACTGTGCATGTCAATTTTCTATGTGCAAGTGAAGTAAGTGTTTTCTTGTGTATAAGATGAAATGTATTGAATAGTTTTACTGTAATTATAACATAATGTAATTTTTACTCTTGTAGACACTTTTATGATGGCAGAAGGTCAGTCTTTCCTAATGATAAAGTATCTGGATTTGTGTGTCGGTCTACTTTCATACACGGGAATGACGATAATTTAGGTGAGCTTGCGAATGTCATGAAAGAAGAGGGGAAAAATATTATGTGGTCCCTAATCATGAGAGGTAACTTTGTTAATTGATAGTAATTAGAATTTGATTTTGTAATAAACACTTAATTGTTGTTCTATGCCCCGAACCTAATTCTGCATATTGGTTTGATCATTTGGGGTCAACTACACCAAGGTCATCCTTAAAGAAACTTGTAAATCTCTAAGTTCGTTTTAATCATTGTATTAGTAATTTGTGTATTTGAGTAAGTATTATCGACTTCATATTGAATAACTTGTGTTACTCAGGACAATGAAGATTTACAAAATGTTGGGTGGAATAAGGACTACCAAAAATACTGGCGTAACTTGGCACGCAATGGGAGTACATTTTCCCATTTTTGTTAATTTTTTACAATACTTGAACGTATATTTAGCGAATCTATATCTTTTGTAGTACCACAAGTAGACTGGAAATACCGAATGTGGGTATTACGTTATGAGATACATGTACAAACTCATCAAAATTGCACATGAAGACATAAATCTATTTGAGGTAATATAGATCATTTTTAGTGGTATAATTATAGCTTCATTGTTTTTCATATTTATATTATGTACTTGTATTTCCATAGGTCTTCCAAAAGAATAACGATCCCTATTCGCAACACGAGCTCGATAATACTCACGAGTGATGGGCTCGCTACTTTATTAGCAACATGTTGTTGAACTAATAGCTTCTATGCCATGAGTGCAATTTTATTAGACCACATTCTTTGTATTACACCAACATGCTTTGTAAAGACATTCTTTGTAAATGTATTCTTTGTATTGAACTAACATTATTTGATTACAATTTTTATATTAATATGATCAAACTTCTTTCTAAATGATTGTGAAATATGTGGGTGAATGAAATTAGTCCTTTTTGTGTATGATTGTGCAGGATGAATGATTGTGAATTGTGCATTGTGAATTGTTGTATGATGAATAAATTTTTATTATGCACACTTTATCATTTATTTATTTTAATTTGGGAAGGGTATAGACGTCGGTTATTAGGTTAAACCGACGTCTATACCACAGAATAGATGTCGGCGGTCAGTACAACCGACGCCATATCTTTCTTGAAGGGCAATAAATGTCGGCTATGAGTACAACAGACGCGTATTCCTTTAGAATAGACGTTGGCTGTTTGGATAATTGACACGTATTCCCTTCGAATAGACGTCCATTGTTCGGATAGTCGACGCGTATTTCCTTCGAATAGATGTTGGCTGTAAGTATAACCAACATGTATTCCCTTCGAATAGACGTCGGCGGTAGGGGTAACAGATGTGTATCCACCAGAATAGACGTCGGCCTTTTGTGACCGGCGTCTAGGTATAGACAACCCAGAGATAGACGTTGGTTTATGGAACATCAATTACCGACGTATAGAAGCCAAGTATCCGATGTATATTCCCTATTCTGCACTAGTGAAGAGGTCTCAGTTTCTTGAGGTGGAAGGAATGAGGAGATTAGGGTTGGAGTTGTTGGAGAGAGAGAGAGAGAGTAGTGGCGGAGATGAGAAAGAGAAGTTTTCATTGGATTAAGGTTTTATTTTAGTTACAATTTATATACCCACATAATCAGGTCGATCCACATCCGGATCCATTTACACATGTATCGTTAGAGCACAAGCCTTATCATTTCACAAGTGATTTAGCCTCAGATCATGGACCTAATCACGAGCCACCTTCAATGGGCGTGGTTCACCTGCACCAAATCTATTTGATGGGCACAAGTTCCACCACACCAGCATTTTATGGGTTCGGTTAGTCAAGATGATTCAGCTTCATCATGGGCCTTGGGTCCCTCCTTATAGGTCATCTGTTCACTACTGGAAAAGGGGGTGTTCAAGTTGGTTTTTTGACCATATCACGTCAGGTTTACTAGTCCAATATACCGACGTCATAATTGGGGGACGTAATAGGGAACAAAAAATCACGTCGGGTGAAGCAAATCTAACGGACATAGAGCAAATATCACGTCCGGGTTCCTTCAACCGACGTGATATTTGTTGTATATCATGTTGGGTTTTCGACACCGACGTGATAAATTTCAGTTAAAAAAATTATTCATTTGTGATTTAATATACTATATTTCCCTCCATTAAGCACATTCACCATCCAATGTACACATTCACAATCATATTCAAATTCACAACAAATTAATAATCGCATCACATTCACAAATACAATGCAATATACTAAGTGACATTCAAGTCATTAAATCACAATCACACGTTCACAAAGCATAATCACATTCAAAAGCACATTATAATTGCATCCCATTCACCAACAAATTGCAATATACTAGGTGATATTCAAGTTATTAACTCACACTCACACAATCACATTCAAACTAACATTCAATGTCTCTATGTCCATTCAAGCAAATAAAACAAGGTAACATTCACATGAAAAAAAAGTTTTCACGTAACATAAAATGATCATCAACTTACAAGCATACGTGTAATGAAAAAGGAAGACCACCTCTCTCGTGTTTTGTTGAGCTCAGATTGTGAATGTGGATCCATATTTTCTCCAAAAACCTACAAATTAAACAAAGACATATAAACATACAACTTTATCAAAGTAAGATGTATATATCGCAATATAAGGTAGAAGCTGCATATTACATCTCGTAAATCTCCCTCTTGCAAACTCAACTCCACAATTTCTGCCATATGTCTCATGATGTAGTACCTGCACTCTGTATTTCCAGTTTGTCTACTATACAACAATGAAGGCTAATTTATATTACGAAACAACAAATTTAAACTAGTAATTTACAATTGCACAATCTGCTTCAAATCTTTTCTGGGTTTGTCCGAAGCTAAAGGATCAAACCAATTTGCAATATTTGTATCGGGACAAATAAAAACTAACATCCAATGATCGCTAGATAAAAATAATTCAAAAAAATTAATTTTAATACTACATGCATTATATAAAATAAGTACAAACATAACGTGTACATAATAAGACATATTGGCATATATGGGATTTCCATCTTTCGAACTAGAGATGTGCCAAGGAACCACCATATGAACTATAATGTCAAAAAAGACGGTGGAAAGTACATCTCCAACTGACATATCATAACAACCACTTCATTCTGCATGTTATCCAAATACTTTGCATCAATTACTTTGCTGCAAATCTTGTTGAAGAACAAACAAAATTTCATAATAGCATGTCTGATGTGTTTCGGCAATATCGATCTAAAAGCAACAGGTAACAACTGCTGCATCAACACATGACAATCATGAGACTTCAAACCAATTAGTTTCAAATCTTTCATTGAAGCAAGACTGCTAATATTTGAGGAATACCCGTGTGGCACTTTGACACCATCTAGATACTGACACAAAGCTAATTTATCTTTTCTAAACAAAGTGTAACAAGCTGGTGGTAAATACTTATGAGTACCCTTACTCTCTCGTGCTAGTTTTGTCGAATACCAAGTTCAAGTAGAACAAGTCTTGCATTACATCCATCTTTAGTCTTACCCAGTATGTTCAAAAGAGTTCCTAACAAACTCTCGCAAACATTTTTTCTACATGAATCACATCAATACAATGTCTGACTTCTAAGGTCTCCAAATAAGGAAGGTTAAAAAATAGATTTTTCTTCCTACTACTCATATCAATTCCACGTTGGTAACACTTGCCGAATTCGCATTGCATGTTCTTCACCCGCTCAAGAACTTGTCTTACACTGATTTCTGCAAGAGGTTCTTCGAATTCCTACTTTCCATTAAAAGCTCTCTTCATTTTACGGTACGGATGACCCATGGGAAGAAATTTGCGATGACCAAGATACACTATCTTACTTCCATGCACAAGCTGCAAAGAACACGTGTTTTCTTCACAAATAGGACACACTTTGTGCCCTTTTACAGAATAGCCAGACAGATTTCCATATGCAGGGAAGTCATTAATTGTGCAAAATATCATCGCAAGCAATGTAAATGACTATTGACAGTGGGCATCCCACACTTGTGCACCATCATTCCACAATTTCTTCAAGTCATCAATCACAGGAGCCAAATATACATCTATGCCATTGCTTGATTGTTTTGGACCAGAAATAATTAAAGACAACATCATGTATCTATGCTTTATCCTTAACCATGGAGGTAGACTGTACATAACCAGTAGAACATGCCACAAACTATGAAGGCTACTCAAACTCCCGTAAGGATTCATTCCATCAGTACAAAGACCAAGTCTAAGATTTCTGGATTCTTGACCAAACAATGGAAAATCTGAATCGATCTTCTTCCACTGAGAGAATCGGCAGGATGTTGCAATATCTGATCATTTGCTTTATCATGATCTGTGTGCAATGTTAGATTCTTTGAATCCTCATGATAGGCAAACAAACGTTTAAACCTTGGAATAATCGGAAGATACCACAACACCTTCGTTTGCGGACCTTTTACTGGTATCACCACTTACATTTTTCTTAAGTTTATATCGGGACGCATTATAAACCGGACAAGAGTGCAGATTTTTATAGTCCTATCTAATATGCACTCATTAGGGCATGCATGTATTTTCCTATATTGCATACCTATCGGACGCATGATTTTTTGCCTCATATGTACCGTCTGGAAGTTCATTCTTTTCTGGAAGATTTTTTTACCAACTTAAGTAAGGCAGTAAAACTGACACCACTCCAACCGTTCGAGGCCTTCAAGGTATATAACCGTAACACTGTAGAAAATCTATTGAAATCGGTGCAACCCTGATATAAAGGTTTTTCATTGTCAGACAACAGACTACTAAGTACTTGGGGTTTATCATCAAACTTATCGGCAACATCTCGAATCGTATCGTTTAACTGTTCCTCATCAATAACATCTTGACTTGGAGGACTTTCACTTTCTTCCTTCATACATGCTTCATTCTTACCATGCACATCCAACGTGTGTATCCTTCATCAAAACCTTTCTCAAACAGGTGAGCCTTAATCTCTTTTACATCTCTTAAGAAAAGGTTAAGACACTTCCTACATGGACATAAGACCTTTCCTTTGTTTCTAATATGCGCAGTCTTTTTTGCAAACTCTAGAAATTTATCAACTCCGTACTCATACTCATCTCACAACCGACTTGCAGAAATCCAATTTCGATCCATTGTTATCTACATAACAATATAAACAATCATAATAAAAAATGAACACAAGACGTAGGAACTTTTCAAAATTTTGGCAGAACCTCCACTTAAATTTCGTAGTAATAAAAAATTTCCTGTGCAAAAAAACACAAACATATACACAAAAACTACAAAACAACCATTCACTTAAGTAGTTATTCTTCTAATATTTGAGTTTCAGAATGTTTTCAACAATAGGATTGACAATTTTCGAATTTTTTTGAATTAATTTTTTTACTTCATACTTGTAATAATTTGTTCTGGCATGTAAATCTTACTCAATTTATTATTGTATTATACTCTAAGTTCAATTTCTTAAATTTATTTTACCATGCATTTGGGTAAACAATTGAATTTCACACAGATAATTATGGCTTGATAGTTCAAACACAAAAGGTGGAAAGAAAATGTATCACATAAAGAAGAAAATGATGTGTGTGGTGTTATCTGTTGTTTACCTATATCCTCTATACTAAGGAAAGATTGTAACGTACCCGAAAACAGCGGAAAATTTAAACAATAATAAAGACCGTCAACGGTCAACACTGGGCACGTCACGGGAAACAAACCAACATATATAATATAAATATGATCCACGTGGAAGTCAAATATACAGACTGACTGTGATTACGACAAAAGCTATACAATATGTAATCACCTCAAAAGAAAGAGACTGACAACTACAGGATCTGATCTCGGGGGCACCGTCCTCGGTCACCACCTCAAACTCTAACCCTGCTCGCTACCTGAAATGCAAACAACAAACATGCCTGAGTTCCCTGAAGGAACCCCGTATACCAAACCTCCTAAAATATAAAAAGGAATTAAAGACAATGCAATGCTATGCACATGATCATCCGCCTCGGGCCCACAATAATGCCCTCACCGCCTCCGCGGCACTGAACCACTCCTGCCACTAGGGTCAAGTCAGTCCACCGCTGCCTCACAAGGGTCAGTCGACACCACTGCTCCCCAAATCGTGCAGGAAGGAACCCCTGGTACACGCCGCACCCAAGGAGCGAGTCAGCCCGCCGAATACACAACTCGGGTCAGACGACAGCCACTGCTCCCCCAAGAGTCGCCTAGCGCGCACCCTGCCGGAACATCCTCGGCCTACCGCTAAACCCTCGCAAACTGCCCAAGGTTTACGGTACACATCCCTCACACCCCGCTCGGTAAGAGAGGAAAAAGGTACAACAATAATACGCCTTCGTCGAAGGTGAAATCCGTAGCTCTCAAAGCCGGTAATCAACCGTCGCCTCGGAGCCGGTAGTCGACCTGACATCGACGGATCGCGTGTGGATAAATCCACCAACCTGCGGTAGATCGGTCGACCGCTACAAGCACACCGGTCGACCGGTCCCCCACACAGTACACAGTACTGTACAAACAAATCTACCGGTCGAACCACGCCAACCGAATTACCGACCAATCGGTCGAACAAAAGTCATCTAGCGGTCGACCGTTTGGAAGGTCTACGCTATACCATTTTATATAATATATATATCCGACCGGTCGAACCAAGGGGCCGTTCGACCGATAACAGGACTTTCAATATTTTGCCCAAGTCTCGTTCGGTCGACCGGAACTGAAATACAGTTCGACCGAATCAACACAAGCACTCTACCGCTTAATTAAATGCTCAGTCGGTCGACCGAGAGTTAAAGAGCGGTCGACCGTTTTGATGGTCAAAGCTCCCAACCGACTTAGCATCGAATGGATCGGTCGAACAAGGTAAGGACGTTCGACCGTTTAATAAGTCAAAATCCCCAACCGACCCATTCTCATCGTTATTCGGTCGACCGGCTAAGTGGTCCCGTTCGACCGATAACAGTATAATCCCCTTTTTCCCGCACAATCTGGCATAACGGTCGACCGTCTAACGACATCGTTCGACCGTTCGCGGGTAAATAACAATATAATAATAGGATCGGTCGACTGCCCACAGGCACCGGTCGACCGATCGTCGTCTTCAACCTCTGAATTGGTTGAATTCCGACGGGGAATTCGACACCAACGTCGATCCCCAACACTCACAAGGCACAAGTGAGTTATATTGAAGATTTGGCATACCTTTTTGACGGTTGAAGAAGCCTCCCGAGCTTTGTCAACTTCTTCTCTTCTCTTTCCTTTCTTCTTCTTCTTCTTCTTCTTCTTCTTCTCCGAATATCTCTCTCACTCTCTGTTGATCAGCAAATGATGAAGAAAACGTTTTCAGCTAATCCTCACATCCCTATTTATACTAAAACCTAATCTTATCTCACCTCCCCATCCTCCAATCACCATCCACCTACAACCTTACCAATAATAACCAGCCAACACTCTCTCTCACCTCTCAACACCTCATGCTCTCCATGCAGGATTAATTAGGGTTAATTAGATTTAGGTTTAGTTAATTAAGATGTTTAGTTTAGGTTATTACAATCTACCCTCCTTAAAAGAATTTCGCCCGCGAAATTCGAAACAAGTAACTTACCGGAATAACTCAGGATACTGCTTCCTGACCTCCTCCTCGATCTCCCAAGTAGCCTCTCTGTTAGTGTGATGCTGCCACCTGACCTTCACCATCGGAATCGCTCTCCTCCTGAGCTGATGTACCATCTGATCAACAATCTCAACTGGTCTCTCATCTAATGATAAATCCTGCTGGATCTCCGGTACTGATATCTCTATCACATGAGCTGGATCGGCCACGTACTTCCTCAGCATAGAAACATGGAAGACGTTGTGAAGTCCTGCAAACTGTGGTGGTAGAGCAATCCTATACGCCACCTCACCAACCCGATCCAATATCTCAAACGGTCCGACATACCTCGGACTCAGCTTCCCCTTCTTCCCGAATCTCATCACCCCTCTGGAAGGCGAGATCTTCAGGAAGACATGATCTCCTACATCAAAAGTCAGCTCACGTCTCCGCGTATCAGCATAACTCTTCTGCCTGCTCTGCGCCGTAGCTAGTCGTCTCCGAATCACGTCGACCTTCTCTGAATACAACTGGATAATGTCAGGTCCAACTAGCTGTCTCTCGCCCACATCACTCCAGCATACCGGCGATCTACACGGTCTCCCGTATAATGCCTCATAGGGTGCCATCCCAATACTCGAGTGGTAGTTGTTGTTGTAGGCGAACTCGATCAACGGCAAATGCTCATTCCAATGTCCTGCCCAGTCAAGTGTACACGCTCTCAGCATGTCCTCCAATGTCTGTATCGTCCGCTCTGACTGGCCATCTGTCTGTGGGTGGAAAGCTGTGCTAAACTTCAGACGTGTCCCCAGTGCTCTGTGTAGACTCTCCCAAAATCTCGAAGTGAATCTGGGATCTCTGTCTGAAATAATACTGACTGGTACGCCATGAAGTCTGACAATCTCCTCAATATATAACTTAGCTAGACCCTCCAGAGCAAGAGTGGTCTTAATAGCTAAGAAATGCGCCGACTTGGTCAGTCGATCGACTATAACCCAAATCGCATCGTGGAATCTCCGTGTCTTCGGTAGCCCCGTAACAAAATCCATCGTCACGTGCTCCCACTTCCACTCGGGCAACTCAATCCTCTGCATCTGTCCTGCTGGTCTCTGGTGCTCGATCTTCACCTGCTGACAGACCAAACACCTCGACACGAAGTCTGCAACGTCCTTCTTCATACCTCGCCACCAGAAGTTCCGCTGCAGGTCTTTGTACATCTTGGTGCTCCCTGGATGAATGGAATATCTCGATCTGTGTGCCTCCTCCATGATATCATGTCTCAGGTCCTCTGTCTTCGGCACCCAGATACGATCTCTGAATCTCAGACCTCCGTCCACTCCAACTCTGAAATCTGACCCATCTCTGGCAGCTAACTGTAACAAACTGCTCAACTCCTCATCTGTAGTCTGAGCATGAATCACTGCTGATACTGTCTGAGGCTCTACTCTCAATCCGGCAATCACTGCGCCCTCAGAGCTATCAGCAAATGGCCTCCACTCTGCCAAGGACTCTAGCAGTCTCCACTCCTGAATGCATAGGCCTGCTACTGATACCTCCACCTTCCGGCTCAAAGCGTCTGCAACCGTGTTCGCCTTCCCCGGATGGTAAGAGATAGTGAAGTCATAGTCCTTAATGAACTCAAGCCATCTGCGCTGCCTCATGTTCAGCTCCTTCTGCGAGAACAGGTACTTCAGACTCTGATGATCTGTAAACACCTCGAACCGCTCGCCATAAAGATAGTGTCTCCAGGTCTTCAGTGCATGAACCACTGCTGCTAACTCCAAATCATGTGTCGGGTAATTCCTCTCATGGACCTTCAGCTGTCTGGATGCGTATGCGATCACCCTCCCGTGCTGCATAAGTACACATCCTAAGCCAACACCTGAAGCGTCGCTATAAATCACGAATCCACCCGTGCCACTCGGCAATGATAAAACTGGTGCTGTGGTCAACAGTCTCTTCAGCTCCTGAAAGCTGTCCTCGCACTTCTGCGACCAAACAAAAGTGACTCCCTTCTGCGTCAGAGCTGTCAGTGGTGCTGCCAATCTCGAGAAGTCTTTGATGAAGCGACGGTAATAACCCGCCAGTCCAACAAAGCTCCTAATCTCTGTCACGCTCGTAGGGGTCCTCCACTGTGTCACCGCCTCTACCTTCGCCGGATCCACTGATATCCCCTCTGCCGATACAATGTGTCCGAGGAATGCCACTCTGTCCAACCAAAACTCGCACTTTGAGAACTTAGCATATAACTGCTGAGTCCTCAAGATGCTGAGTACAATCCTCAGATGCTCTCTGTGCTGCTCCACATCTGGTGAATAGATCAAGATGTCATCCACGAAGACAATCACAAATATATCAATGTACTGCCTGAATGTCCGGTGCATCAGATCCATGAACGCTGCCGGAGCATTCGTCAATCCAAATGGCATCACCAAGAACTCATAGTGTCCATATCTCGTCCTGAAGGCTGTCTTCTGGATGTCCTCATCTCGGATCCTCAACTGGTGATATCCTGAACGCAGGTCAATCTTCGAGAAAACCTTCGCTGACTGCAGCTGGTCAAAGAGGTCCTCAATCCTAGGTAAGGGATACCTATTCTTCACCGTCACCTGGTTCAGCATCCTGTAGTCTATGCACATCCTCAAGGATCCGTCCTTCTTCTTCACAAACAAAACTGGTGCACCCCAAGGCGAGACGCTCGGTCTGATAAATCCAGAGTTCATCAACTCCTGCAACTGCTTCTTCAACTCTGTCAACTCAGCAGGTGCCATCCGGTATGGAGCCTTCGACTGTGGTGTAGTGCCAGCTACCAACTCAATGCCGAACTCCAACTCTCGGTGTGGTGGTAAACCTGGAATCTCCGCTGGAAAAACATCCGCGAACTCCTGCACCACCTCAATGTCCTCTAGCCTCTGGGACTCTGCCTCCGCAACCACAAGCGTCGCCAGAAAAACTGCACATCCCTGCTGTAACAGTCTCTGAGCTCTCACAGCAGATACAATAATGCGACCCCCTCTGCTTCTGATCCCTCTAATCAGAATATCAGGCAAACCCTTCCTCGGGATCAAAATCTTCTTCTCACGGCACAAGACTCGAACATCATATTGGGACAGCCAATCCATCCCAAGTATGACATCAAAGTCCTCCATCGGTAGCAAGACCAGGTCTGCCGGAAACTCCTGATCTCCCGAAACAACCGTGGCGCCGGGGACAAATCTCCCCACAGTGCCCACCAGACCCAGGGGTGTGCTGACCTCCAAAGTGGCAGTCAACATCGCAAGGGTACAGCCCAACACTCCCGCAAATCGCTCTGAGATGAACGAGTGTGTCGCGCCACAATCAAATAACACCCTAGCTACTGAACCTGCGACAAGAAGTGTACCTTCCACGACAGCGCCTCCATCCCGAGCCTCCTCTGCCTGGATGGTGAAAACTCTGCCAGTGCGCTGCCCCTGCTGGGGTCTGAAAGGTGGTCTACCTCCGCCTCCTCCTCTGCCTGGTGCGGGTAAACCCGGTGGTCTGCTCGGCCCAGCTCCTCGGCTCGGACAGCTCCTGATAAAGTGACCCAGCTGGCCACACCCATGACATGCTCCGGGGGTGAAGCACGGCCCGGAGTGAAACCTCCCACAAGTACCACAAGGCTCTGGTCGTGGTACTGCAACTCCTGCTCCCTCGTATCGGGGCCTCTTGCCCGGATTCCCTCCAGTCTGACCTCCTGGCCGCCCAGAGAATCTACCCGATGGCCTTCTCTCATCCTGGTAGTTCTCCCTGTAGTCACGATCAAGAACAGAGGCACTCTTCACTGCATCGGCCAACGTGCTCGGCATGTGTGTCAGCACCTTCGTCCTCAGCTGCTTCCGGAGCCCTCGGACGAACTTCCCTGCCCTCTGCTCCTGTGTAACATACATCTCGGGACAGTAACGCTCAAGGGCGTTGAACTTCCCGATGTAGCCTGCTAGGGTCATGTCTCCCTGCTGAAGACTCAGAAACTCCTCCCTCTTCTGATCCTGGACATGCTGCGGAAAATACTGCTCGTTGAACTCGCCAACGAACTCCTCCCAGGCTATATCATCTCTGTCCGCAAACACCACTGCAGATGTGGACCTCCACCAGTTGGACGCAGCACCGCCCAAAACATAAGTAGCCAGGCCCACTCTCGCCTCTGGAGGACAACCAATAGCACTGAAGATCTTCTGCATCGTGAAGATCCACTCCTCCGCAGCCTCTGCGTCGTACTGCCCCAGAAAGGTAGGCGGATGCTGGCGCATAAACCGGTCATGCATAGCACCAGTCCCCGTCTGCCCAGTCTGTGCTGTCTGCTGCTGTAGCATCTCTGTCAGACGTCCGACCGTATCGAACAACGTCCGACGCTCATCCTCCCAAGCCTCATCCCTCGCAGTCTCACTCTCACCGCGAGTATGGGCAACCGCCTTCCCCCGTCTAGGAGGCATCTGCCAAAGGAAACAAGACAATATCAATATAATCTGTGCATGCATGATCCTCTAGACCTAACTCCTAACTCAAAGGTGGTTTCTTTGGACAAGTACGCCGAGATCAACGCTCTGATACCAAATTGTAACGTACCCGAAAACAGCGGAAAATTTAAACAATAATAAAGACCGTCAACGGTCAACACTGGGCACGTCACGGGAAACAAACCAACATATATAATATAAATATGATCCACGTGGAAGTCAAATATACAGACTGACTGTGATTACGACAAAAGCTATACAATATGTAATCACCTCAAAAGAAAGAGACTGACAACTACAGGATCTGATCTCGGGGGCACCGTCCTCGGTCACCACCTCAAACTCTAACCCTGCTCGCTACCTGAAATGCAAACAACAAACATGCCTGAGTTCCCTGAAGGAACCCCGTATACCAAACCTCCTAAAATATAAAAAGGAATTAAAGACAATGCAATGCTATGCACATGATCATCCGCCTCGGGCCCACAATAATGCCCTCACCGCCTCCGCGGCACTGAACCACTCCTGCCACTAGGGTCAAGTCAGTCCACCGCTGCCTCACAAGGGTCAGTCGACACCACTGCTCCCCAAATCGTGCAGGAAGGAACCCCTGGTACACGCCGCACCCAAGGAGCGAGTCAGCCCGCCGAATACACAACTCGGGTCAGACGACAGCCACTGCTCCCCCAAGAGTCGCCTAGCGCGCACCCTGCCGGAACATCCTCGGCCTACCGCTAAACCCTCGCAAACTGCCCAAGGTTTACGGTACACATCCCTCACACCCCGCTCGGTAAGAGAGGAAAAAGGTACAACAATAATACGCCTTCGTCGAAGGTGAAATCCGTAGCTCTCAAAGCCGGTAATCAACCGTCGCCTCGGAGCCGGTAGTCGACCTGACATCGACGGATCGCGTGTGGATAAATCCACCAACCTGCGGTAGATCGGTCGACCGCTACAAGCACACCGGTCGACCGGTCCCCCACACAGTACACAGTACTGTACAAACAAATCTACCGGTCGAACCACGCCAACCGAATTACCGACCAATCGGTCGAACAAAAGTCATCTAGCGGTCGACCGTTTGGAAGGTCTACGCTATACCATTTTATATAATATATATATCCGACCGGTCGAACCAAGGGGCCGTTCGACCGATAACAGGACTTTCAATATTTTGCCCAAGTCTCGTTCGGTCGACCGGAACTGAAATACAGTTCGACCGAATCAACACAAGCACTCTACCGCTTAATTAAATGCTCAGTCGGTCGACCGAGAGTTAAAGAGCGGTCGACCGTTTTGATGGTCAAAGCTCCCAACCGACTTAGCATCGAATGGATCGGTCGAACAAGGTAAGGACGTTCGACCGTTTAATAAGTCAAAATCCCCAACCGACCCATTCTCATCGTTATTCGGTCGACCGGCTAAGTGGTCCCGTTCGACCGATAACAGTATAATCCCCTTTTTCCCGCACAATCTGGCATAACGGTCGACCGTCTAACGACATCGTTCGACCGTTCGCGGGTAAATAACAATATAATAATAGGATCGGTCGACTGCCCACAGGCACCGGTCGACCGATCGTCGTCTTCAACCTCTGAATTGGTTGAATTCCGACGGGGAATTCGACACCAACGTCGATCCCCAACACTCACAAGGCACAAGTGAGTTATATTGAAGATTTGGCATACCTTTTTGACGGTTGAAGAAGCCTCCCGAGCTTTGTCAACTTCTTCTCTTCTCTTTCCTTTCTTCTTCTTCTTCTTCTTCTTCTTCTTCTTCTCCGAATATCTCTCTCACTCTCTGTTGATCAGCAAATGATGAAGAAAACGTTTTCAGCTAATCCTCACATCCCTATTTATACTAAAACCTAATCTTATCTCACCTCCCCATCCTCCAATCACCATCCACCTACAACCTTACCAATAATAACCAGCCAACACTCTCTCTCACCTCTCAACACCTCATGCTCTCCATGCAGGATTAATTAGGGTTAATTAGATTTAGGTTTAGTTAATTAAGATGTTTAGTTTAGGTTATTACAAAGATGATATTACATTTCTTTAATAGTTTTTAATTTTTCAATTTGTTTAATCACCACCTAAATTCAATAAATATATAAATACAACATATATAATCTAACATATATATTCAACATATATACATCTAAAATATATATAAATTCAAAATTTATAAATGCAGTTTGTTTGATTGGGTTAAGGATGGTTCAGTAGTGGTGGAGAGGAGTCAAGTTGTGGTGGAGGATCGGGTTAGGGTTGGTGTGGAGGTCCTAGAGGAGGATCGGGTTGTGATGGAGGGTCAGGTTGGGTTTTGGAGGCTGAGGTGGGAATTCGGATGGGGGAGAAGGGTTGGGCTCGGGATGGTGGAGGAAGGTAGGGGATGGGTGAGGAGGGTGGGGATGGGGTCAAGGTGGGGGAGGAGGTGGACAGTGAGGAGGGAAGAGAGGAGAATGCATGTTACCCATGAGGAGGTTGGGTGGAGGAGGGAGGTGGGAAGCGCGTGGGGGCGTCGCACGTAGGGTTTGGGCAGAGGAAAAAGGACCCTTAAGTGGTTGCGATAGTGCATCTGAATAAATAAAAAATGACCAAACATATCGGTTCGAAATATAACCAACGTGATAGCCTAAGTTTCACGTCGGTTTTATAAAACTGACGTGGTTTGTTGACTGTGTCACGTTGGTTTTCATAAAACCAACGTGACCTGTTTTTTAAAATTGTCTTTTATTTTTTTTAAAATAAAATTAACCACGTCAGTTTTATGAAAACTAACAAGGCCATTAAAATATGTCGGTTGACAAAATGCCAATGTGACATATATATATACAGGAATTCTCTAGTGAGCCCAAGGCTTAATTTTTCTAAATTAAGCCCCCACAATATCCACCATTCATTTTAAATTGTAAGGTAGATTAAGGAAAAAACGGTTATGCTAATGAATGGTGAGATTAACTATAAATAAGATCCAATGGTGAGATTGTAGGGGGCTTCAACTAAATTTGATAAGCCCTGGGCTCACTAGAGCTTGACCCTATATATATATATCACGTCGGGTTTTGTTCAACCTACGTGATATATACCTATGTCACGTCAGTTTTTGGTCAACCAATGTGAGAAGGTTGTTTTACGTTGGGTTATTTATATCCGACGTGACAAGACGACATAATTACACGTTTTCCAACAGTTCTTGTGGGATACTAGTCAACACTGCCCTTCAAGCTGAGCCTGGGAAGAAGCCTGAGATTGGTTGAAGCCCACCCGTTGGAAGTCGTCCTTGTATTGCTGCCAAACATGGTTATTACGATGGGTTTCTTTGACATATCATGTCAGGTTGGCCGACGTGTGTCTGGGGGGACGTGGTAAAGGGATCAGATATAACACCGACGTGATATTTACACAATACCATGGTTGTTACACCCATAAGGTCGTCGTGGTATGTCCAATTATTAGCCCCCCCCCAAATTCGGAAAAATAGGATTGACGTAGTCTATAGACACACCACATCTATTGAAACAAAAGGTCGACGTGGTCTCTCCTCTTACTAAAAAAGAATTTCAAAAAAAAATCAAATAATAGAATATACCACGTCGATTAGTTGGCAAACAAAACGGGCCTAGTATGCCATTTTCATTAAAATAATAGTTTCAGACCACGCCAGTTTTTCTAACACACCAACGTGTTAGGCCTTTTATTGATTTATTTTGAGAAATTACATGTCAGTTTCAACAAAATAAATAAAGTGTTATGTTCTTAATTAATTTTTTTGTTAAATTTTGATTTTATTTGTAATTTCTCATAAAACTCCTTGCGATTGAAACAGAACTACACCACAAAAAGATTCGTGCAATTGAAATAGAAATACACCACATAAAATTCCCTGCAATTGAAACCTACATACACAGCACAACATTCTGATTGTGTTCTTCTAATGTATATTCAAAAAATGTCAGATATATATCTCACTTTACACTAGGATCCTTGAAATGTGTGTGTATATAAATATATATATGTGTGTATTAACCTATTACACAAAATCTTAATAGTTTTAATATGTATATCCAACTGAAATAGGCGAACACTTGCAAAAAAAATTGAAGTTGTAAGGCTATTAAGGTGAAGATAGTGTTGTAAACTAGCTTCGTGGGGTAAACTATGTTGTTGTTGTACATTATGTTTGTGTTGTAATGTATGTTCCTTGATTGACATCATATCATGCATATATTTGTGTCTTATATCCTCTATTTTTAGCCTAAGCAATGCAATGTAATGAGTTTATGTTTAAGTTTCAGGAATAAATATGTTTGAGAAGAAGAGATTCAAAAAGGACTCAAAAGCAAGGAAAATGACTAAGTTGCGAGACTTATGGACTGAGATGAAAGAGAGAAGGACCCGGATGTAAAACCAAAAGGATCAATGAGCAAATCAAGAAGCTTCACACCTTAATTAGGAGTATTTTGGCAATTAAATCCGGGCCCAACCATCAACAACCAAATCAGGTTCATCCAACACCAAGGAATCAAGCCAGAACCGAGCCACCAAAACTAGACTCGATCAGACACATATAGACCGCCAATCCGCGGTCCAAATGCGACATGGTCGAGTCGGGTCATGTATTATGTCGTTTTATATCCATTTATAGTATGCGTTTAGTCACATACCGGGGGATTGTCCCCGGTTACCTTTCATCATGCCTATAAATATAACTCTTCCTCCTTGGTGCAAAACTTAAGGTGGAGAAGAATGCTACTTGTAATGTGAGACATGTTAATAAAATAATTCTTCATAGTTTGTCTTAATGTTGTCCTTGTTTTAATGCTTTCTTGTTTAGCTTGTTTTTGTAGGATTTCATGTCCCCATGTATGTATATATTTTTAAAAAATTAATACAACATACAAGATCGATTTCATACTTTCAACAATTTTATGTACATTACTTAATGTTTATTCTAATATCATGCAATCCTACATATATTAAATAAACCACAAAGAGAGAATCATACCCAAAGGTTCTCTAAAACCTTTCAAAGATCCAGAGTCACGTTGCCCGTTGAATCGCCCACCGATTCGCCTCCAAGTGTTCACCAAACTCTAAACAAGATTAGAGAGAAAGGAGCTAGCCAATCATTCTCTAATTAGGCTTAGAATCTAGCTAATAACCCATCTTTAAGCTCCTGAGATTTCTATCTCCAAAACTTAAAACTATTAAGAGATTTTCGTGGTGATTAAGGGAGAGATTAATGAGAGAAAGAATTTTTGCATTAACATAAACAAGTAGGATAAGGGGTCCTTTTATAGGCTCCCAAAACATCCTCATCAAGAACTATTCTTTAGTCATGATCTCTTGCTTATTCTCTCCTAAAATTAATCTCAAATTGTCACATAAGCACCCATTAAAACGTTTGATTAAATATGGAATTAATCCAACCCATGATCTAATTATTCTCTTCATAATTTAGGCAAAAACCGCACTGTTTGGTTGACCGAGAATTTTTCCCGGTAACCAAACCATTCGGTTACAACACATGTTCGGTGGACCGTGAGCTAGATGGTCGACCGAATATGCATGAGAAAAATTCTCTAGAAAAATTCGGGCGATCCGCGTCTTGCTCGGTCGACCATTGACCCTCCAAAATTTCTCCTGGCAAGCATTTATCGGACAACCGTGTCACCTTCGGTCTACCAAAATATTCTTTCTCGGTTGACCGAACCCAATTGTCCAGGCACTCCAGACAATTTTGGTCAACCAATTGTGTTTACCTGTTCCCCATTCGGTTGACCGTTCCGAAGACACCCCGGTCGACCGAACCCTAAACGGTTTACCGTGTTTAACCCCGATTTTGCGTTTGTCAAATTTTGGATTTATTTCCAACAAAATTTGATCTTTTGGGGTTTGTAGCAAATTAATATCTTATGTAATATATTATCGTATGTAATATTAAATTATTACACCCCATAATATACACACCTCATATGAATTTATTATGATTCCAATTATATCAATGCTCATGACATATTGATTTTATTTGTTCACCACATCTGTCCCTTTTTCACATGAAACCCGACACATCATATGTACTCAAAATCAAGCTTCTTGTTTCCCAATTTTGTGGTGTGACCTATAAGAGGATCTAAGCTAAATTGGCAGCGATATTAAACACTTAATATCTCAAACTATAAGTGATATCTAGCTACACATTATAGTTACCTAATTAGCATAGATGTCTTGGTTCCACCCGAACCAAAACGCAATCCATTTAGTGATGTAAGTGCACCACTTCTGTCCGTCCCTTACCTCATGATATTAAGAATATATACAAAGTAGATATGTGTCACCTTTTTATTATATTCATTTCTTGATCTCTTTAAGCTAATTATAACTATGTAACTTAACTCAAGTTACATTGTGCACATTATAATTTTGCTTTATCAAGGGCCCATTAATATCATAACTCAATTAAGAGGGGCAACGATAATCGTTTGACTAGCTATCTTTTCCAGCACAAGTCATGTTCAACCAACTATTGCCTTTATCACTATACTCATTGATAGTTTTTGACAATAATCAAATTAAGCACTTCTTAAGTGAAAAGATATAAGTCTCATATCTTAGGATCCAAGACACAGTAAAACATTAATTACGCGAAACACAATTCCATAATGTTTTTACTTGTTAGGTCTATTCAATATATAAAAGTAATATTTTCATCTTTTATATACTCGTGTCGTCAATTATTTGTAGAGCTACAACAATCGATGACCAACACGATAATCTTATCTCGGTGATTAATATTTCCTGTTAATTACCATGATTGTGAATAACTTTTGATTTATGTGAACCATTATCTTTTAGAGCTCTATGGTTAAGGACCAAGCGCTTCTTCCTTAACACTTCCAAAAGAAGAATACCATAATCAAGGAACAAAATGTTTGCACATCCAATTCATAATAATTGACATATAAAAGTAAAAACTTTTAGGACACATTCCTTTCAATCTCCCACGTGTTATCAAAGTTTTCTTTCACATACATTCTCAATGTATAAAACAATAATAATTAGGGTAACCCTCTCTAATCACTCATCAAGCCTATCCACATGGTTCCTCAGACCCATGGACTCGAAATGTATTTCGCTTTTTGGCTTGGTATGAGGGTTTGTTGAATGGATCAGCTGTGTTGCTCTTTGTGTCCACCCATAATAAATTTATTTTGCCTTCGTCGGTGGTTGAGTCAGCTGTAGTGATTTGACTCCAACTACGCTAGCTCATGACTCCACCTTCCAGAATGATGACATATCATTATTGCGACCTCCTATCGTCGGGATCACTCATGAAACTCGCATCCGAATAGCCCTCGGCTATTGATTGTCATCATTTCATGCTTATATTTGTATCTTATATCCATTATGTTTCACCTAAACAATTCTATTTTACGAGTTTTATGTTTAGCTTTCAGGAATAAATAGGTTTGAAAAGATGAAGCATAAAAGGACCCAAAAACTGGGAAAAAAGACTGAATTGTGAGATCTGGGGACTGAGATGCAAGGGAGAAGGACCTGAACGTAAGACAGAAGGACCTAAGAGCAAAACAGAATACTCCACACCATCATGGGGAGTATTTTAGCAATTCGATTCGGGTCGGAGCTCCAACAAACCAATTAAATGCATCAAAGACCAGCAAATATACCAAGAAAATCCCACAACAAAAATGAGCAGGATCTGAACCATATAGACCGCCATATTTGGCGGTCCAAGACCGCTAATTGGCGGTCCATTTTGGCCCAAATCCGCTAAAATTTCTGCAGCACATGTATTAGAGGATGTTTAGGCTATGTTTGGTATCTGTTTAATCCCACATCGGGGGATTGTGCCGGTTTTCCTTTTTCCATGGCTATAAATAGAACTCTTCACCTTCCATTGTAATCACTCCATATTTTAAGTGGCTATTCTTCCTACTAGAAGTGAGGCCTTGAAGCACACACTAAAGTAGGAGGATGATACTTTTAATGTGAGTCATTTTAATACAAGTTTTCTTTATTATGTTGTTTGTTTTATGTTTCTTGTTTTGCTTTGCTTAATCTCATTTCATTAGTTTTATTAGCTTAGTTAATATGCTTTCTTTGTTTAGTTTAATAATTAGTGTAATGTTTAGTGAGTAGTTTCATCCCCTTTGGGGGGTGGAGTAGATGTACATACATGCAAATGAGAATGGATTGAATGCTTTATTTCCAATGTGTTGATAAAACATGAATGTATGCTTGCTTGTTTAGGATAGAATTTATAACTTTATGAGTTTTACCAAAATAATTAGACACCTCTCATGCTTGTTTAGGTTCTGAAATAAACATCTTGCATATGTAAATGTTAATCAACTAAGTTGGTGAATAGATTGATAGGTTTTGCCACAACATTTAGACACTTCCTATGCATGATAACACCACCTTTATTTGTGCTTAAAGAATGTGTTCAACACCCACCTCTTTGCTTGTGTGCACTCACTCCACCCCTTAGGGGTTTTCCCATTTCTGTATTCCAGCATTCTTCTTTTGTTCTTAGCTTAGTTGTCATTTCATTGTTGGTTTCTTTCGTTCGCATTTCATACTTCTTAGCGTAGTTTAGTGTAGAGTAGCATAATCAATCTTTCTCCCCCAATTTTTGCCACTTGATTTCTGATAAACAAGAGGCTGCGCACCTCCCTGAGGACAACCCATACTTGCCACAGCTTCATCGCGGCCGTGCACTTGCGGTTTAATTAAAACGTTCAACAGCTATTAACTATTTTTGTCCTCCATAAACAAGAAACTTATCTTTGGTCCGATTAAGGTACCTCAGAATATTCTTGACCACAGTCCAATGCTCAGGACCTGCGTTGGATTGGTGATGACTTGTCACACTTAGAGCATACGAGACATCGGGTGTTGTGCAAGTCATCGCGTACATGATCGATCCTATTACCGAAGCATAAGGGATATCTTTCATGTACTCCAAGTCTTTACGTGATTCAGCACGTTGAAAATTCTTAAGTTTCACACCCATACTCATTAAGACATTGCCCTTTTTGGAGTTGTTCATGCTGAACTTTTCCAAGACCTTGTCAATGTATGTACGTTGACTTAGGCCAATGAGTCTACGAGATCTATCTCTATATATCTTGATTCCCAAGATGTATTGAGCCTCACCCATATCTTTCATCGAAAATGCAGATTTCAATGAACTTCTCGTTTGCTCAAGCAAAGGTATATGATTTCCCATGAGGAGTATGTCATCGACATATAAGATCAAGAACACTAGGTGGCTCCCACTAACCTTCTTGTATATACAAGGCTCTTCCTTACTTTTGACAAAGTGAATCTTTTTGACTTCTTCGTCAAAGTGTTTGTTCCAACTCCTTGATGTTTGCTTCAATCCATAAATGGATCTTTGAAGCTTGCATACTTTCTCGCTATTCTTTGAATCTTCAAAACCTTGAGTTTGTACCATGTACACATCCTCCTCCAAGTTCCCATTAAGGAACGCCGTTTTGACATCCATTTGCCATATCTCATAATCATGAAATGCGGCAATAGCGAGCATAATCCGAATAGACTTGAACATGGCAACCGGTGAAAAAGTTTCATCATAGTCAATTCCTTGAACTTGAGTGAAACCTTTTGCTACAAGCCTCACTTTGTAGGTTGTCAAGTTCCCATTCATGTCCATCTTCCTCTTGAAAACCCATTTATTTTGAATAGCCTTTTTCCCTTGAGGAAGGTCAACCAAGTTCCACACTTGATTATCATACATGGATTCTATTTCGGATTCCATGGCCTTAAATCATAGTTTGGAGTCCTTTCTTTCCATTGCTTCTTGAAAGGTCGAGGGATCATCGGTATCTAGTACCATGATCTCATGAAGTCCCAAATACATATCAAGTTTCTTCCTTTCCCTCGTTGACCTTCTAAGTTCTTTTGGTTCTACATGTACTTCTCAAACTTCTTCCACAATTTCTTGCGGAATTGGTTCGTGTTCGATTCTCGAACGTACACTAGGTGGGGAAGATTGAGTTTCTCTCACAATTTATTGCGAGGGTATCTCACTCACACTCCCACTAACCAAAGGAACCTCGGTTGGGCCTTCACGATCTTGAATGTCACCATTCATATCATGATATTATAGAATATCTTGAGTCTCCTCAAGCACAACTCTACTCCCACTACTTTTTATTCTTTCCAGAAATTCTTTTTCTAGAAATACGACATCCCTCTCTACAATCACTCGTTTGGAGGTTATATGCCAAAAGTAGTATCCTCTTGTTAGACAAGGATAACCTATAAAGAAGCACTTATCCGCTTTTGGTTGAAGTTTGGTCGACATCAATCTCTTGACGTAGGCTTCACAACCCCAAATCTTTAGAAAATTGAGCTTTAGGTGTTTTACCACTCCATAGCTCATACGGCGTTTTCTCTACGGATTTGGATGGAACATTATTTAGTGTGTAAGCCGCAACTTCTAGTGCATAACTCTAAAAGTAAAGCGGAAATTCAGCTTGACTCATCATTGATCGAACCATGTCGAGCAATGTCCTATTTCTCCTTTCGGACACCCCATTCCATTGAGGTGTACCAGGCGGAGTGAGTTGTGGCATAATAACACACTCCTTTAGGAACGAATCAAATTCGGTACTTAAGTACTCACCTCCACTATCGGTTCGTAGAGACTTCATTTTCTTGTTGAGTTGTTTCTCTACTTCATTCTTGAATTCTTTGAACTTGTCGAAGGATTCACCTTTGTTTCTCATTAGAGAAATATATAGTTGTAACGACTATAGTCATCCATGAACATAATGAAGTACCTAAAACCGTCTCTTGCACTTCTACTCATTGGACCACATACATCGGAATGTATCAAATCCAGCAAGTTATTCGCCCTCAGACCTTTCTTGTTGAAAGGCCTCTTGGTCATTTTTCTCATTAGGCAAGGTTCACACGTCTCCAATGATTTAAAATCAAGTTGACCAAGAAGGTTAGCTTCTTGTAATTTCTTGATGCGTTTTTCATTTATGTGACCAAGACAATAGTGCCACAAGAGTGTATCATTCACTTGAGTAGTTTTAAGCTTTTTTTATTGATGTTTAACATTTGTTTATTATTCAATTCAACCAAATAGAGATCATTCCTCACGAATGCATTTGCATAGAAAATACCATTCTTCGATATAGACAAGCAAGAATTTGAAATATTTATATTAAAATTATCCATATCCAAACATGATACAGAAATAATATTCTTGTTAATTGAAGGCACATAATAAACGTTCTTCAAACATAAATTTAAACCACTTGATAATTGAAGCTCCACAGAACCTTGTGCAATCACAGCAACGCTCGCACCATTTCCGATCTTCGAAATCATCTCGTTCTTCACGACTTCCTTCCTATCATTTAGTTGCTGCACATTAGAAATTATGTGAGCACAAGATCCGATATCAATTACCCAATCCTGGACAGAGTTGGCTAAATTTATCTCAATAACAAATATACCTTTGGCCTTTTTGGGGCTCTACGTTCAATCACTCCATTGTCAAGGTCTTCCTTCTACTTGGGGCAATTTGGCCGGATGTGTCCCTTTTCACCGCAGTGAAAGTACTCTATGTTGGGAGTCAGAGATTTCGAAGAGTTCCCCCTCGAGGCACTCACACGAGCACCTCCTACTCCCTTGCTCTTGATTGACGTATTTTTGCTGAATTTGCCTTTGCCTTTGGTGATCTTCTTGCTCCCTCCATGGACGGCTAGGACATGCTTGTCCCGACCCCTGCCCATATCAACTTCAGCCGTTTTAAGAGCGTTGTGAAGTTCCTCAAGACTCACCCCTTTCTCACGCACATGATAGTTCATAATGAAGTCCTTGTAGGATGGGACTAGAGAGCCAAGAATCAAATCTTCTGCAATGTCATCGGGCATCGACGAAGAGAACTTCGACAACTTCTCAATGTATCCTTGCGTCATGAGAAAATGCATGGATACCGATGTTCCCTCCGCCATGTGGTACCTTGGGAGTGTTATGGTGGTCTTATAGCGGTCTTTTTTAGCACTATCCATGAACATCTTTGTTAAAGCTTCCATGGTCTTCTTGGGTTTTGAATCCAAGTATTTCGCTTGAAGCGAGTCACCCATGGAAGCCAACATTAGACCGTCACCTGGTTCTCTTGGTCTTCCCACTTGGCTTTTGCCTCTCTCTCGCTATCGGTTGCCTTCTCATTTAATTTTGGGATTTCACCATCCAAAATATGAGATAGTTTCTCAAACTTCAACACGATATTGAGCTTGAGTTGCCAGCTTATCAAGTTTGAGTCATAATTTGCCAAATTATGTTTTTCAATCATAGATCGCACAATAGGTTGAATATTTGACATTTGTACAAAATAAATTATATGAGATTTAATGTCAATTTTATGTTTTAAAATCAATACCGCAAAATAAAAATTTGTCCATAAATGCAGAAATTCAATATCCTATCAATTATAATATAAACTAGCTAAGGGCTATCAGAGATATTATAAAATTAAGGTAAGAAAACATTTTTCTAATCATAACCATTTCGAAATATCGCAACATTTGTATTTTCAAACTCTTATGACTCTTGTCGTTCGCACCTCGTAGATCTATTCATGGCACAACAATAGACAACCTTATATCTCCCACTATTCCTAAACATGGAGGAAGTTATCTCCCGCTAAGGGCGAGCAGAATATCCCTCGATCGATGGCTGCTAGTGGATGAAATAAGAAAGAAAAATACTTTTAACTTTTGGTTGGACAATTTAAACATTTTTGTGTGATTTTAGAATTTAGGTGATCATGGATATTTATCATCTATACACATCCTAACATTCATCCATACAATCACATACTTGTCAAGCACACAAACATAAATATATCCATTCACACACACATTGTGTGAGTTTATATGTTCCCACGTCCTTGATCCTTGCGCTTCTTCAGTGTCTTCCTCTTGCACCATGGATGTTGATATTGCAAAAATATAAACATGCATCTCTCGATTTTGAAAATTGTCTAGTACAAGTCCTATGTAAAAATCATCTCAGATGCATGCCTATACATAGAAATAGAAATTTGTCTTTCACATACACATAAGCCCATGTGATTGAATAATAATAACATACACATTCATTCATTCATTCACACATGGCTTCATCGGAACATACAAACTCACATATCCCTGCATTAGAGAACTCGAGCAACGCATGTACATATACTATATATTACTCGATTTAGTTTATCATGCATCTCTAAATCAAACAATTCTAAAATCATTTGAAATCCATTAAAAATGATTTTGTGCATCCATAGTTCAAAACACAAAACATTTGAACGGTTGTTTATCCAATTTCCAAAAATAAAATTTTAAAGAAAGATAAACATATGCCTTTTTCATTTTGTCGATTCCTTATAAAATAATCATTTAATTAAAAACGAAAATTTTATATATTAGACATAAGTCTAAATTTTAATTCTAACATTTACATGATGTGTTTCAAAATATTTAAAATTATCAAAAGAATCAATTAGAATTAAAACAACAAAACTATCGGAAAACTCGAAAAAGACATAGAACATGAATTGTTTCGATTCTAGATGGTAAACTAAAATTAATTATATAGTCTAATCATTGAAAATATGAACTAAATGCTCTGATACCATTGTAGGATTTCATATCCTCATGTATGTATGTATTTTAAAAAAATTAATACAACATACAAAATCGATTTCATACTTTCAACAATTTTATGTACATTACTTTGTGTTTATTCTAATATCATGCAATCCTACATATATTAAGATAAATCACAAAGAGAGAATAATACCCAAAGGTTCTCTAAAACCTTTCGAAGATCTGGAGTCGCGTTGCAATTTGAATCGCCCGCCGATTCGCCTCCAAGTGTTCACCAAACTCTAAACAAGATTAGAGAGAAAGGAGCTAGTCAATCTACCTCTAATTAGGCTTAGAATCAAGCTAATAACCCCTCTTTAAGCTCCTGAGATTTCTATCTCCAAAACTTAAAACTATTAAGAGATTTTCGTGGTGATTAAGGGAGAGATTAATGAGAGAAAGAATTTTTGCATTAACATAAACAAGTAGGATGAGGGGTCCTTTTATAGGCTCCCAAAACATCATCATCAAGAACTATTCTTTTGTCAGGATCTCTTGCTTATTCTCTCCTAAAATTAACTCAAATTGTTAGATAAGCACCCATTAAAACGTTTGATTAAATATGGAATTAATCCAACCCATGATATAATTATTCTCTTAATAATTCAGGCAAAAATCGCACTGTTCGGTTGACCGAGAATTTTTCTCAGTTAACCGAACCATTCGGTTACAACACATGTTCGGTGGAACGTGAGCTAGATGGTCGATCGAATATGCATGAGAAAAATTCTTTGAAAAAATTCGAACGATCCGCGTCTTGCTCGGTCGACCATTGACCCACCAAAATTTCTCCTTTCGTGCATTCATCGGACGACAGTGTCACCTTCGGTCTACCGAAATATTCAATCTTGGTTTGACCGTTCATGCTCGGTTAACCGAACCCAATTGTCAAGGCACCAGAAAATTTTGGTCAACCAATTGTGTTTATCCGTTCCCCGTTCGATAGACCGTTCCGAAGGCACCCCGGTCGACCGAACCCTAAACGGTTTACCGTGTTTAACCCTGATTTTGCCTTTGTCAAATTTTGGATTTATTTCCAACTAAATTTGATATTTTGGGTTTTTAGTAAATTCATATCTTATGTAATATTAAATTATTACACCCCATAATATACAGACCTCATATGAATTTATTATGATTCCAATTATGTCAATTCTCATGACATTGATTTTATTCGTTCACCACATGTGTCCCTTTTTCACATGAAACCGGACACATCATATGAACTCAAAATCAAGCTTCTTGTTTCCCAGTTTTGTGGTGTGACCTATAAGAGGATCTAAGCTAAATTGGCAGCGATATTGAACACTTAATATCTCAAACTACAATTGGTATCTAGCTACACATTATAGTTACCTAATTAGCATAGATTTCTTGGTTCCACACGAACCAAAACACAATCCATTTAGTGATGTAAGTGCACCACTTGTGTCCGTCCCTTGCCTCATGATATTAAGAATATATACAAAGTAGATATGTGTCACCTTTGTATTATATTCATTTCTTGATCTCTTTAAGCTAATTATAACTATGTAACTTAACTCAAGTTACATTGTGCACATTATAATTTTGCTTTATCAAGGGCCCATTAATATCATAACTCAATTAAGAGGGGCAACGATAATCGTTTGACTAGCTATCTTTTCCAGCACAAGTCATGTTCAACCAACTATTGCCTTTATCACTATACTCATTGATAGTTTTTGACAATAATCAAATTAAGCACTTCTTAAGTGAAAAGATATAAGTCTCATATCATAGGATCCAAGACACAGTAAAACATTAATTACGCGAAACACAATTCCATAATGTTTTTACTTGTTAGGCCTATTCAATATATAAAAGTAATATTTTCATCTTTTATATACTCGTGTCGTCAATTATTTGTAGAGCTACAACAATCGATGACCAACACGATAATCTTATCTCGGTGATTAATTTTTTTTGTTAATTACCATGATTGTGAATAACTTTTGATTTATGTAAACCATTATCTTTTAGAGCTCTATGGTTAAGGACCAAGTGCTTCTTCCTTAACACTTCCAAAATATGAATACCATAATAAAGAAACAAAATGTTTGCACGTCCAATTCATAATAATTGACATATAAAAGTAAAACTTTTAGAACACATTCCTTTCAGTTTTGTTTGTCTTAATCTTAATTAAAATAATTAGCATGTCTCCATTTCCTATCTTAATTTTGTTTTGCCTTCTTTTAATGAGTAGTGAGTAGTTTCATCCCCTTTGGGGGTGGAGATGATGTTCATACATGCATTAAAGAATGAAAATGAATGCTTTATTTTGGATGTGTTGATAAATATGAATGTCTGTTTGCTTGTTTAGAGTAGAACACTTCACTTGATGGGTTTTGCAAAAACTATTAGACACCTCCCATGCTTGTTTAGGTTCTAAAATAACCAACTTGTGTATGTGAATGTTAATCAATTAGGTTAGTGAATGGATTGATAGGTGTTGCCATAACCATTAGACAATTCCTATACATGAAAACACTATCTACATTTGTGCCTATTGAATGCATTCTTCACCATCTTATTACATGTGTGCACTCACTCCACCCTTAGGGGTCTCTCTTCCTGATTTGCAGCTTTGCATTAAGTTCTCTTAGTTTAGTTTGAATCACTCGTTAGTTGCTTTCTTACGCATTTCTTCTTACTAATTTAGTGTAGCTTAAATTAGCATACTCAAATCTCTTTTCCCTTTATTCTCCACTTGATTTCTGACAAACCAGAGGCTACTCACCTCCCTACGGATCGACCCGTACTTGCCCCGTCTTCACCGATGGTTGTGCACTTGCGGTCTAAATTTAAAATGTTTAATCATTCCTTTATTCAACTGCATTTTAATATAATCTGTCTCTAAACTATGTTGTTGTACATACACTATGCATGTCATACCAAAATTCTCAGTTAGTATGCTGAATAATATTGTAATGTCTTAGGACCAGCTTTACAATATGATTTGATCGGAAAGTCAGGTTTGAAATCCTACACATCAGCACCAATGATGTAATGTAGATATTCATCTAATATAATATAAGCGTAAAGAGGACAACATCACCTGATGAACTTACATTTATCAAATAAGTATCTAACATCATATGACTGATGAGGAAAGAAGACCACTTCTCTCGCATCATGTCTATCTCTTCCTGAGAAAATGGTTCAAGCGATTCTTTGAACGACTACAATGTAAACAAACTCATTTATGAACATATAAATTGTTCTCCAAAACATATATAACGTTCTATAAGATCAATATCAAAATTTATCGATTTTAAATCTCCCACTATCACTTACTTCTCAACAAGTTCGTCTATATAGCTCATTATGTAGTAATCGCATTTAGTGATTCCAACTTGTTTGCGGTACTACAATTAAGATGTCATGTATATTGGGAAAACAATAAAAGCATAATGCATATTATCAAAACAAACATTACTGAATCATCTTACCTTCATTACAACCCAAGATACTTTCTTTTTTGTTGCAGACCTTTTTCCATCCGAGATTTGACAAACCTCAAGGCCCCAACCAAATTGTGCAAAGGTTCAAAAATGGATTCGAACATTTAAAAGCAACAAATTAACTTGGAATATAAATGGAATTATTCTAAATAATTTACATTTGAATAATTTTCATTAAACCTTCCTTGGGTTTCTTCCATGCCAAAGGAACAGACCAGTAGGTCATCCACGTAAACGGTTCTACCACAACTAGCATCCATTATCCACTAAAAACCACTCATGTTAAACTACTTCATCAATAAGATCAATGTCAATCTTCTTAATGATTCCCAAATAAAATATAATAAAATTAAGGTGTTATAAAATATAATGACCTACTAACTTTTCCAAATATGGCAGCCTTTATTTGATGCTTCCATCACCTCCACAAACTTTCTAGATCTCTGGTCTACATTTGGAGCTCCTCGTTTGATCAATAGAGTGGAACACACATAACCATATGTTCCACCATTCGGCATTTAGTACAGATTCCTAATACAAATTAACTAACATCATTACAATTAAAATGTAACATAAACATGTATGAAGAAGACAAACATAACTTACTTCAAGGAAACTTGAATGATTGTTAAACACAATGTTTCCATCTTCAGAAACTGCATGAATCACTTATGCAGACATATACCAGGTCTTCTATGTTGCTATCGATTGTTTGGCTTTCCATTTTTTCCGCATAACATGTTTTGTAGAATCTACAGATTTACCATTTACTAGAATGTACATCATTTTGCAATTTTAAGACAAATGTTTCTCATCACACTATCTTGAGGAGAAGATGCTTTTGACGATGGAACTAACACTATCCTGAAACACAAAATAATAATTAATTAGAACAAAACAATACAAGCAATATATCTACAATTAGGGAGTTCTAAAATTCAAAGGTAATAACATTGACTTCTTTATTATTTCTACTTTTGTTTCCTCATGGATTGGAATTGAGCATTCATCTTCAAGATTCACACTTTCCGCAATACTTTGTGGTGTCTGAAAAGGTGTGGCCATATCGGGTAATGTACTTAATTTATTAAGTGCCACAACCATTTGTTCTTACAACATATGCATCTTTTTATCGCAATCTGTGTAAATTCCTTTCCTACTACGGTTCGAGGAGGATGACCCAAAGTATTGTCATAGTCTTATTTTACTACGGACACCACATACTCATCCAACATGCTCCTCTTTGCCTAGGGCTAAAGTCAAAATATCATTTCTGCCATTTGAATTTTTTTGCCTTGGAGTAACGCACTCCCTTTTCCACTTATCTTGTGTATCTCGGGGAGAAGGACGAGCAAAATTATTGGCTTGCTCTTCGATAAAAGTAGCCTCTAAAGCTTCTTGATTTTTCTTGGCAACCTTTTCGGGCATCATTGTCTTCTCAAGTTTATGGTATCCCTCCGCAACAACCTATGTGGAAACGATTGTCGTTCTTGGTTGATCATTTATAGTTCCTATAAACCAAAAAAGAGATTAGTTATCATATTCGTAGTTCCTCACCGACATCTTCGTTGTTGTGCTTTACTAGAGAAGTTCTCTCTGGCTGGGTGTATTGGGTAAATTCTGGAAAGCTTGTTGATTGACATCATTTCATACATACATTTGTATCTTATATCCATTATCTTTCACCTAAACAATGCTACGTAATGAGCTTTATGTTTGAATTTCAGAAATAAAGAGGTTTGAAGAGAAGAGGCATGAAAGGACCTAAAAGAAGGAAAAAGGATTGAGTTGAGAGACTCAAGTACTAAGATGCAGGATCGAAGGACCTGAATGCAAGATAGAAGGACCACTGAGCAAACAAGAATACCCCACACCATCATGGGGAGTATTTTGGCAATTCTATTCGGGTCGGAGCTCCAGCAAGCGAGGTAGATGCATCAAAGACAAACAAATCCATCCAGAAAAGGCCAGAACAAAAACCAGGCGGATCCAAACCCTGTAGACCGCCAATTGGCTGTCTGGGACCACGATTGGCGGTCCGGGTTGGACCGGGCCCGATAAGATTTCTGTGGAGCGTGTATTAGAGTGTGTTTAGGCTATTTTTGGTATTGGTTTAGTCCCATACCGGGGGATTGTCCCGTATTACCTTTTTCTATGGCTATAAAAAGAACTCTCCCTCCTCTCTTGTACCCGATCTCTCTCTTGGTGGTCATCCTCTCTACTAGGAGTTAAAGCCTTGAAGAAAAAACCGTGGTGGAGAGAGGCTACTTGTAATTGAGTGAGTAATAATACATGTTTTCTTTAGTTATGTTGTTTGTTTCTTAGTTTAATTTCTTTTTCATATGCTGGCATGCTTCTTTTGTTTTATGTCCTTTTAGTTAAACTTGTTGCTTAGTTTTCTTATAATTAGTTTAAGCATGTTTTCTTTCCTTAGTATAAATGTTAGTTTAAATATGAGTGAGTAGTTCCATCCCCTTTGGGGGTGGAGTAGATGTGTGTACATGTTATGTAGATGGTATGAATGCTAGATATTATTGTTTGTGAGAGATGTTAGTATGCTTGCTTGAATTAATAAGAACTTTTACTTGATGATTTCTGCCATAGTGCTAGGTACATTCCATGCTTGTTTATGCTCTTAATAACAAACTTGTCATGCTCATATTAATCACCTAGGTAGTGTTTTAAATGAGAGGTCCTGCCATTAGGTACTTCTTATGCATTAACAAACACTAACTACACTTGAGCTTCTTGTATGCATTCACCACACTTATTTCATGTGTGAACACACACACTCCACTCCTTAGGGGTTTTCCATTCATGAGTTCTATCTTCTTTTATTAGTTGCATAGTTTAGTTTGTTTTGTGATTTCATTTCCTCCTTTCTAGTTTACTAGTTTAGATTAGTATAGTTTAGTGTAATCAATCTTTCTCTCCTTTCTTTCCCACTCTCCTTCGTACAAACTAAAGTCGACACACCTCCCTGTGGATCAACCCGTATTTTCCACCGCTTCAACGCGGTCGTGCACTTGTGGTTAATTAAAACGTATCAATCAAGTTTTTGGGGCCGTTGCCAGGGAGGTGCTCTGTCCAGACTATGGTTTGGACGATTCGAGTGGTTCTAATTTTTCTTTTTTAGTTTTGATTTGTTGCAGGGATCCTGAGGATCAAGCGTAAGCGACTGAAGGAATTTGAGAGGAAAACAATCAACAGTGACCGCCATTCAGCGGTCTGGGACCGCCAATTGGCGGACTGGTGAGCTTAACTGTAACGCCCCGAAACAACGGAAAATTTAAAACTTAAAACAGATATAAGAATCAACACCGAGGTTGTCACCAAACCGCAAGTATATTTAATATAAGGTGTAAACTGTACAATACAAGAGTCAAGGATGATTACAACCCAACACAAAAGATATACAACACATGTACAAGGGAAAATCATCCACCTCGAACGATAAAAGGACAATATCTGGTCTGGGTGCTCCTGCCCGCAGTCACCACCTCCTACTGACGTGCACGACCTGACATGTAAACAAACAATGCCTGAGTTTCCCCCTAGGGAAACCCTGTATCCCAAACCCCTAAATTATGAATATAACATGTGTATATGAAACATGAAATGCAAAATGCAATAAATGCACAACTGACACACGTGCGCACAAGGTACTGCCGGAAAACATCGGTCATGGGTCTCAAGGGTCCTCTCACCCCAACCCCACAACATGTGCACACAAGGTACCGCCGGTCAGAGTCTCGGCCACAACAACATGCTCACAAGGCACCGCCGGAAAACATCGGCAACAACAACGTGGACACAAGGCACCGCCGGTCAGAGTCTCGGCCACAACAACGTGCTCACAAGGCACCGCCGGAAAACATCGGCAACAACAACATGCACACAAGGCACCGCCGGTCAGAGTCTCGGCCACAACAACGTGCTCACAAGGCACCGTCGGAAAACATCGGCAACAACAATGTGCACACAAGGCACCGCTCCGTAGAGCCACAACCACGATCTCCTCTTAGGCTGGCATGTCCTGTACCGTCGCCCAAAAAGGCCGGGGACCCGTTGCCCTCGAGGCAGATCCAACCACACACGACACAAGCATCCATATGCAAAACTGTACCAAACTGTCGAATAGAAGACCAAAAACGGTCGACCGAACACCACTACTATTCCTTAATAAAACCGAAATAACATCCAACCGGTTGAACGGCAAAGGGTCCCCGTTCGACTGAAATCCATCAGTGAATCCTCTCTTGCTCAAAAAGCACCAACGGTCGAACAACCAAACAATCACGGTTGACCGATTCCCACCAGTAAAACTCACCAACAATCCGCACTACACGGTCGACCCAATCCACTCTTCGGGTCGATCGGCCATTAAGTTAACTTAAGTTCCGGTCGGACGAAGTCAACGAGCGGTCGACCATTTAGATGGTCAACGCCCCCAACCGACTTACAACAGTGCTTTCGGTCGACCGACAAAGGGGACCCGTTCGACCGAAAACACCCAGAGCCTTTTTCCCTTGCTCAAATGTACCACCGGTCGACCACTCCTACAGTATCGTTCGACCGGTGCAAGGGTTTTTGCCCGAATCACACTACGCCCAGTCGACCGCACCAACCCGCCGGTCGACCGTTCCAGAGCAGAAAAGCTGCTGCAAGGTTCTCGACGAGCCTTTCGGCCTACCGTCGGCCACTCCAATCCTCACGAAGGCTAAAGCAGGATTAAACTAAAGCTTGACATACCTTTAAGGCTTGAAGAAGCCTTTGAAGAATCCCGCCGAGAGCTTCCTCGCAAAACTCTTCTCCTCCGGCGAAAACCCGAACGCAATCACCTCGCCTCCGGCAACTCCTGATCTTCTCCGAGCTTCGCCTCCACGTCTTTCTCAGCTGGATGAGAAAGGATCGAGAGAGAGAGAGAGAGCGAAGGAATCCAAACCTTATACTCTTCTCCCAACCAATCTCAGCCGTCCATCTCAACCTCTTCTAATCCTCCACCTAAAACACAATAAACCCAATTAGCAAAGGGCTAGGATGTAACAATCCACCCTCCTTAAAGAATTTCGTCCTCGAAATTAGAACCAAATCCTCACCGAACAATTCCGGATACTTCTTTCAGACCTCATCCTCGATCTCCCAAGTGGCTTCACGATCGCTATGATGTTGCCACCTGACCTTCACCATCGGAATGGTTCTCCTTCTGAGCTGGTGCTCCATCCGATCTATAATCTTCACGGGCCTCTCCTCGAGAGATAAGTCCTGACTGATCTCGGGAACACAAATCTCAATCACATGCGATGGATCGGCAACGTATTTTCTCAACATAGAAACATGGAAAACGTTGTGAATACCCGAAAGCTGCGGTGGCAAAGCAATACGGTAGGCAACCTCTCCTACACGATCAAGAATGTCAAACGGTCCGACGTACCTCGGACCGAGCTTCCCTTTCTTCCCAAATCTCATCACTCCACGAGCTGGTGAAATCCTCAGGAATACGTGATCGCCCACCTCAAATCTCAACTCTCGTCTACGCCTATCTGCGTAACTCTTCTGTCTGTTCTGAGCCATCGCTAACCTCTGTCTGATCACACCAACCTTCTCAGCATATAACCGAGAAATCTCTTGCCCAACCAGCTGCCTCTTGCCTACGTCTCTCCAACATACCGGCGTTCTACAAGGCCGACCGTACAGAGCCTCGTACGGTGCCATCCCAATGCTCGAATGGTAGCTGTTGTTGTAGGCGAACTCGATCAACAGCAAGTGTTCATCCCAAAATCCTGCCCAATCCAGAGTACACACTGATGTGAATTAAATTTATACCGCAAGTGCACGGCGTCAATGAAGACGTGGCAAGTACGGGTCGAACACAAGGAGGGAGAGATAATGTTATTTTTGTGACTTTCGAGTTAAGGAAAGAGAAACAGAGAACAATAATGAGGTTGGTTTGAGATTTTTGGTCTTTTTAATTTTCTAAAGCAAGAACAACAAAACAAACTAAGAAGAAAACAACTATAAATGGGAGTCCGTTGGGTGGAGGTTTAGATGTCGGGTTTTGATTAGAGAATTCTGAAACTTATAATAAATCATATTAGTTATAAAGCATTACATGATAAATGATTTAACATAAACTCAAGTAATCAAAATATACTAATACGAACTTAAAATAATAACTTTTATTCTTCTTCTCTTCACCCTAAATCTGTCACATCCACCCTTTGGAAAGAGTTAGAAACTCATAGATGGAGAGAGGGAGAAGGGGTTCTAGAGGAATTACAAAAGAAAACTAAAAACAAGAAATAAAAGACAGAATTTTATTACTAAAACTAAGGACTAAAATTAAGAACTAAAGACCAAGGACCTCACAACATCGTTTCGAGGCTATTTATAGCCGATACAAGTAACCCTAATATGAAATAGGAAAGTACACGCGTCAACACATGACTGGACAAAATCCGGGGACACGGATCGCAAAGCGGGCGGCGGAATCGCCGCATGGTATATGTGTTTAGCGGCGGAAACGCCGCATAATTAAGTCTGATTAAATCCGGATTTTTGCTTAGTGTTTATGGTATGATTTCAAAGTCCTTTGCGCGTCTGGATGATTTCTTTCCTTTCTTTTGAGCTCCGAATTAATTCCTTCATATATTTGGAGATCCAAATTGATTTTTCTTTAGAATTTCTCCAAGATAATATTTTGGTGCTTTAATTGCAGTCGGGTCCTCGGCTTTTTGCAATTCAGTCCCTGGCTACTTTTGTTCTTAAGTCCTTGGCCTTTTTGCAATTAGGTCCTTGAATGCTTTTATGCTTGGATGAATTTCCATTTGAATCCCGATAATCTTTAACTTGGTCTTTATGACAGAAATGATTCTCTGGCACGCATTTATGCTAGGGATATGGGTAATTTGCATTCAGGTCCCTGTATTCTGTAAATAAGACTAAACACATACCTTAGTAGCATTTATTGATATAAAATTAATCTAAATGAAAGACATATGACGCAATGTATGCAATGCATCAAATACCCCCACACCTAGATTTTGCTAGTCCCTAGCAAAACAAAATATAAGAGAAATGAAAATAGGGAAATCCTAACTCACTTTCGTAGGAATCACGGTTGCACTTAGCATGTGCAACAAGCCTTTAAACCCCCAAGTTTCCATAGAGGACGAGTTTTGTCTCGTGAGGGTTTTCAGTTGACACACCCACAAAGTCTTAATTCAATATTTCATTAATAACTTTCAATGTCCCCACCTCAACCTTATACATCTCACTGAAAATTCTTGCATGCTCATTATATAAATCTAACTCATACAAATTCTGACTTGGTCTTCATTCCTCCAATATTCACACCACTAACCCTTCTACACATGTTATTACTTAAATTGTTTTGCACGCCTCCTCTGGTGGTGAAGTATCATTTGGATCAACCATGTAATGGATCATTCTTTTAGCTTTGGGCCTTGAGTATCTTAAAGTATTTTTTTCTTTTCTTTTTCCGTGATTCAACACATTTGCTTTTTCTGACACTTTTACCCTTTTTGCATTCGTGTAGCGAGTTTGGTCGATAATCCCGAGCTGGCAGACTCAAGTTACCAGGTTTTAAGATACCCCTACGGACCAGTGACTCGAAGGCTTGGGCTTTTGTAATCATTTTGCAAGATGTGCTTTTTTTATTTCCACTTTTATTTTCCTCAAGGCTTCATTGCTATTAGAAGTCCACACTTCCCGGTATATTTTCCTCAACCTCTGCTTTTTATCAACCACTTCAAAGATTTGATTCATCCAATTTAAGTGCATACATGTCTTAAAGGGCAATGGGTTATTTCTTTGGAACTTAGATTTATGTCATAATTTTTTACAAGTAGAACTATATAATAAGGAACAAAAACTCAATGCAATTTGTACACGTGTTTTGGTAGTTCAATCTTAAGCTATGTCATGCAACATTGACTCTTTTTTTGACAGAACAGAAAAATAAAACAGATAGATAGATAAATACCCTCCCACACCTAAATCATGCATTGTCCTCAATGTATGCAAAGAAAAAGCAAATGCTCGTATTACCTGAGTCAACTTGCGGTAGAGGGGTTAAATTTGCTCAGAGTCAACCATAGTCAGAACTGGATTGAATGACACCATGTTGGTGCATGTATCCAGTTGAATTGTTCCACATGTTGCACTGAGGCACAGATTCCATACCCCTCACATGTATTGGTTCTCTTATTTGCTCGAGTGATGGTGGGTGTGTCGAAGAATTACTCCCCTTTTTCTTACTTCCTTTTTGATTTTGTGATGATTTATTTGATTCAGAAATCTTATAAATACGCGATCTCATCACAACATCACTTTCATTGCATACTATTTCTGGCTCATTATCAACATGAAAGATATTAAATTCAGCTTTTAAGTTTCCAAAAGATAGTTGCATGAGCCCATTTCGGCAATTTATCAAAACTTCAGAGGTGGCTAAAAATGGTCTGCCTAGTATCACAGGGATTTGTCTCTTAGGATAGATAACAGGTTCAGTGTCTAGAATGACAAAATCCACTGGGTAAATGAAATCACCAACCTTAATGAAAACATCCTCTACTATACCTCTTGGTTTCTTAATAGAGCAATCAGCAAATTGAAGGGTTGTCTTAGAGGGTTTTAGTGGACCAAGGTTGAGTTGCTCGTAGACAGAGAACGGGAGTAAGTTAACACTAGCACCAAGGTCTAGAAGGGCTTTGTTGATAAAAGTATCTCCTATTGCACATGAAATTGTGGGACACCCAGGGTCCTTATATTTTATAGGAGACAAATATAACAGAATAGAGCTTATGTTTGCAGTTAAGAATGCCTTTTTTGGTACGTTCGTTTTTCTCTTTTTAGTGCACAGATCTTTTAAGAATTTAGCATAAGCAGGTATTTGTTGAATCATATCTAAGAGTGGAATATTCACCTTAACTTGCTTAAATATTTCCAAGATTTTCTCCATTTGTGCACTTGAGTTCTTCTTGAGTCTATTGGGGAATTGAGCTTTAGGAACATAGACTCGCTCAGGTTGAGCTATGGGTTCAGTTTGAGTAGGTGGGTTGGGCGTTTCCGATTGGACATCAGGTTCAATGGTTAGGTCATATGTGGTTGCTTGATGACTAGATTGATTAGACGTTCTAGGATTTACCACATTGGTATCGACTTGTCTTCCGGACCGTAATGATACTACTGCATTTATTTGTTGGAACGGTCCTTCCTCATTAACATTTGAACCGGTCTAGGGTTGTTATTTCCTAGAGGTGGTTGATAGGGCTGATATGAATTATTAGATCTTGGATTCACCTCAGGTTGACTTGGAAACTGACCCTTTTCTCTTACACCTACAATTTGCGCGAGTTGGCTGACTTGTGTCTCTAGCCTTTGGAAGGACTGGTTGGTTGTTTGTATAAAGGTTTTCATCAAATTTTCCAAGCTTGTCAACCTAACCTCATGATCGCCATTGTTACTAAACCCAGATGATGTATTATTTTGGTTATACCGGTTTGGTTGTTGTCTAGGAGGTTGACCTTGTTGGCTTGATGAGAAATTGGAATTATTACGCCAACCCGAGTTATAGGTTGATGCGTATGGGTCATTTCTAGCATGGTTAAACGTGGCATTAACTTGTTCCTAGTCCGCACAATCCTCCATTAAATGACCAGTCTGACCACATCTAGAGCAAGGGATAGACGAGGCTTGATTCACTCGGGTTCGGGTTTGTAGCTCTAGACTTTCCATTCTGCGCATAAGGGTAGCTAGTTTTGCTTCAGCCGCTACATTGGCATCTACAGCTAAGACACCTGGTTTGGGTTGGCTTGCTATTCTAGATCCAATACTCGGGTTAAGCGGTGTTCTAGCATTGTCCCATTGCATACTGTTTTCAGCTAAATCCTCAAGAAAAGTCCAGGCATCATTTTCATTTTTTGACATGAAGCTTCCTTGGCTTATAGATTCTAACATAACCCTAGATGTGGGTGTCAATCCCTCATAGATAATTTGGCACAATTGCCATCTTGGAATTCCATGATGAGGGCATTGGGTCAGGACACTTTTAAATCTTTCTAGATAAGAATAGAACGGCTCGCTCTCAGATTGAACGAATGCAACAATTTCATTCCTAATCCTCATAGTCTTATGGTTGGGGAAATATTTGTTTAGGAATACTTGAACAAACTCAGCCCAACTTCTAATGGATCTTTCGGCTAGACTTATAGCCATTTCTTAGCGTCGTCCTTCAATGCTAGAGGCACGAATTTCAGACGCACTGCCTCCTCAGGGATATGCTGGTATTGCATAAGAGAGCAGATTTCCTCAAATTCTCTAAGGAAGAGATATGGGTCTTCCCTAGAGGTGAACTTAGGCAACATACTCATGTATTGTGCCTTAAGTTCGAAGTCGCGACCTTGTATGGTGGGCATAACGATGCATGATGGCTTAGCAGCCATCGCTGGGTAGCATCGATCCCTCAGAGTTATAGGTTGTGCCACAGGTGGGTCCACTACATTCTCACCCATTGGATCCGGGTGAGGTGGTGCAGCAGATGGATTGGGGCTAAGTTCTAGACTGGAATCTAGATGAACTCGTGAGAGTCGATTACTCAAGTCCCGAATCCAAATCTGAGTGCACCGGGTTGAATCAATTTTTTGAGTTCAAATTCCAAATTTAAATTCCAAATTTAATTTCAAGAATTAATTACAATTTTTTTTTGTTTTTTTGTTTTTTTTTGAAAATGGAAACAAACAATAGAATGGGGAAAGATGAGAAAGGAATCCTAATCTAGAGAATTGAGGTGAGAAGAGAAAGAAGACTCAGATGAGAAGGGAAACTTAACTCTAAAGATAGAAAAGAGGGTCGGTCAGAAATTTCCTGAACAAGCACGGTTCAAACAAACCTAGACCTAGTGTCGCTTAAATCTAGACGACTCCTAACTGGTTGAGTCGAGTTGATTTTCTTGATTCACCTCCCTCACTAATCAAACCAAATTGGCCAGGCAGTGTATAGCTAGTGGGGGCGCTTCCGACAGAGTCGGTGCCAATTAGACAACCACTTCGCTTGGAAGACTTTCGTCAACACAAAAACACTTTCTAGACACCAAATTAAATTCGATCAGCTTCAGGTCATAGCAAGTCAAACCAATATTCTCCTTAATTGAGTCTGAGTCCTTACGGGCCAATGTCTAATTGATTTTAATTTTAAGGCTTGGGTGACACTTTAGGATTGTGATTTGTGGGCCACGGAAGGGTGATGAAATCCCCACCGTATCTTTTCCCACGGAGTTGCCCTTAAGATAGTTTAACTTAAATCTAGCAAAGATAGTCAAACAATGGTCTTTAGTGGGGGGCAATCGCAAGGTTGTATGTAAATTAGATTATATGCTTAAATGCAATCGATAAAAACTGCGATACGTACCTTGCCTCCAGCACTCTTCAACAATAATTAATTTGCAAAAATTTAGCAAGAATAATGCAAACAAAACATTATATGATGCATGCACTAAGTTCTTCTAGTTTTGCCAATTTTTAGGTCAGAGTTGAATTATTGCCAATTATGGAATTTAAGCTTAACACGTGCAGTTCTACAACTGGAAATTTTCCGAAACTAGAAATTACGAGGAAAGAGGCAACAAAGGTTACCTATGCAATGCTCAGTCGGGTTCGCCGCCCACTCTCGAAAATTTCCAGTAGCTCTACGCGTCCACCCAGAGATGAGTCGCGTCCCAGAAAAATTTGAAGCTCAGATGCTTCAAGTGTGTGGCGGATCCGCCGCAGGTTCTTCTTGGTATGCGGCAATTTCGCCGCCCTTATAGCTCCAAATGTGCCCGGATTTCGCCGCGCACTCTGTTGTCTCCTCAAACGCAAATCCAAATTGTTAGATCACGCACACGATAAATAGAAAAAATCGAAATCACTAAAATAAACAAAATCTGCGTCACCTCCCCGGCAACGGCGCCAAAAACTTGATGGGAATTAAATTTATACCGCAAGTGCACGACGTCAATGAAGACGTGGCAAGTACGGGTCGAACACAAGGAGGGAGAGATAATGTTATTTTTGTGACTTTCGAGTTAACGAAAGAGAAAGAGAGAACAATAATGAGGTTGGTTTGAGATTTTTGGTCTTTTTAATTTTCTAAAGCAAGAACAACAAAACAAACTAAGAAGAAAACAACTATAAATGGGAGTCCGTTGGGTGGAGGTTTAGATGTCGGGTTTTGATTAGAGAATTCTGAAACTTATAATAAATCATATTAGTTATAAAGCATTACATGATAAATGATTTAACATAAACTCAAGTAATCAAAATATACTAATACGAACTTAAAATAATAACTTTTATTCTTCTTCTCTTCACCCTAAATCCGTCACCTCCACCCTTTGGAAAGAGTTAGAAACTCATAGATGGAGGGAGGGAGAAGGGGTCCTAGAGGAATTACAAAAGAAAACTAAAAACAAGAAATAAAAGACAGAATTTTATTACTAAAACTAAGGACTAAAATTAAGAACTAAAGACCAAGGACCTCACAACATCGTTTCGAGGCTATTTATAGCCGATACAAGTAACGCTGATATGAAATAGGAAAGTACACGCGTCAACACATGACTGGACAAAATCCGGGGACACGGATCACAAGGCGGGCAGCGGAATCGGCGCATGGTATATGTGTTGAGCGGCGGAAACGCCGCATAATTAAGTCTGATTAAATCTGGATTTTTGCTGAGTGTTTATGGTATGATTTCAAAGTCCTTTGCGCGTCTGGATGATTTCTTTCCTTTCTTTTGAGCTCCGAATTAATTCCTTCATGTATTTGGAGATCCAAATTGATTTTTCTTTAGAATTTCTCCAAGATAATATTGTGGTGCTTTAATTGCAGTCGGGTCCTCGGCTTTTTGCAATTCAGTCCCTGGCTACTTTTGTGCTTAAGTCCTAGGCCTTTTTGCAATTAGGTCCTTGAATGCTTTTATGCTTGGATGAATTTCCATTTGAATCCTGATAATCATGAACTTCGTCTTTATGACAGAAATGAGTCTCTGGCACGCATTTATGCTCGGGATATGGGTAATTTGCATTCAGGTCCCTGTATTCTGTAAATAAGACTAAACACATACCTTAGTAGCATTTATTGATATAAAATTAATCTAAATGAAAGACATATGATGCAATGCATGCAATGCATCACACACCCTCAGCATATCCTCTAGCGTCTGGATAGTCCTCTCTGAATGCCCGTATGTCTGCGGATGAAAAGTTGTGCTGAACTTCAACTGAGTCCCCAAAGCCTTCTGCAGACTACCCCAAAATATGGAGGTAAACCTCGGATCTCGATCAGAGATAATACTCACTGGTACTCCATGTAACCGGACTATCTCCTCGACGTACAACTTCACCAAGCCCTTTAAAGGCAAGGTGGTCCTGATCGCCAGAAAATGTGTTGACTTGGTCAATCGATCAACTATAACCCAAATCGCGTCGTAAGATCTCCTCGTCTTTGGCAACCCAGTGACGAAATCCATCGTCACGTCTCCCACTTCCACTCTGGCAGATCTATACTTTGCAACTGCCCTGCTGGCCGCTGCTGCTCAATCCTCACCTGCTGACAAACCAGGCACCTGGACACGAAGTCTGCTATGTCTCGCTTCATCCCCTTCCACCAGAAACTCCGCTGTAAATCCTTATACATCTTGGTACTCCCCGGGTGAATGGAATATCTGGCTCTATGTGCGTCCTCCATGATAGTATTTCTCAGATCACCTGCTCTCGGTACCCAGATCCGGCCTCTGAACCTCAAGCCCCCATCAACTCCGACACCGAAGTCTAATCCGTCCTTGGCAGCTAACTGCATCAGACTGACCAGCTCATCATCTGCTCTCTGAGCCTGAACAACCCCTGAAACTGTTTGTGGCTCCACTCGAAGTCCCGCAATCACTACCCCCTCAGAGCCCTCCGTAAAAGGTCTCCACTCCGTCAAGGCCTCAAGCAACCTCTACTCCTGAATGCATAAGCTAGCAGCTGACAACTCCACCTTCCTACTCAAGGCATCTGCGACAGAATTCACTTTCCCCGGATGATACGAAATGGTGAAGTCATAATCCTTTATGAACTCGAGCCATCTGCGCTGCCTCATATTCCACTCTTTCTGCAAGAACAGATACTTCAGACTCTGGTGATCTGTGAAGACCTCAAACTGCTCTCCATACAGGTAATGCCTCCAGGTCTTCAGCGCGTGAACCACAGCTGCCAACTCCAGATCATGAGTCAGGTAATTCTTCTCATGAACCTTCAACTGCCTCGACGCATAAGCGACCACTTTCCTGTGCTGCATCAACACGCAACCCAGACCAATGTCAGAAGCGTCACTGTAAATCACATAGCCTCTGCTACCACTCGGTAACGTCAAAATCAGTGTTGTAGTCAGTCGCCTCTTCATCTCCTGGAAGCAGTCGTCGCACTTTTGGGACCAAACAAACTTGACACCCTTCTGTGTCAAAGCCGTCAGTGGGGAAGCAAGTCTGGAGAAGTCCTGAATAAACCGACGATAATAACCTGCTAAACCCACAAAACTCCTGAACTCTGACACACTGGTCGGAGCTCTTCCCTGAGCCACGACCTCGACCTTCGCTGGATCCACAGATATCCCGTCTGCCGACACAACATGTCCCAGAAAGGCCACCCGATCTAGCCAGAATTCACACTTCTTGTACTTAGCATAGAGCTGCTGAGATCCCCCGCTATCAACCCGGGGCCTCTTACCCGGATTCCCTGAAATCTAAACTCCGGGTCGCACACTGGCCTTCGTCTGCACCTTCCTGGCCTCTACCGTCTCCTGGTAGTCCTGATCCATAATCGTCGCAAACTTCACTGCATCAGCTAAAGTCTGCGGCATACTCGTAGTCATACGGGACCGGAACTGCGACCTCAACCCCCGGATAAACTTCCGAGCTCTCTGCTCCGGTGTCACATAAGTATCCAGGCAGTTACGCTCCAAGGCGTGAAACCTGCTAATATAAGCTGTCAGCGTCATCTCTCACTGCTCGAGTGCCAGGAACTCCTCCTTCTTTCGATCCCGCGCATGCTGGGGAAAATACTGCTGCTTGAACTCCGCGAGGAATTCCTCCCAGCCCACCTCCTCACTGTCCTAAAAAACAACAGCCGACGTGGACCTCCACCAGTTGGCCGCCTCTCCGTCCAACACATAGGTGGCCAGATCCACCTGCCTCTCAGAAGGACATCTGATCGCCCTGAAGATCTTCCAGATCTTGAAGATCCAATCCTCAGCTGCCTCCGGCTCACCACTGCCGTCAAAGGAAGGAGGGTGTTGTCGCATAAACCGATCCAGCACTGCCCCCGCCCCTGCCTGCTCAGACTGTGCAGACTGGCGCTTGAGAAACTCGCCCAGCCTACCAAGAGTCCCCTGAAGGGTCCTCCTCTCCTCCTCCCTGTCCTCCCTACTAGTCTCCTCACTGGCACCCCTATAACGTGAAGGTGGCCTCACACGTCTCGGAGGCATCTACACAAGAGCACAGGAAACGACAATAAATTAATGATTATGAATGCATGCATGATGAATGACAACTACATGCAAGACCTCTAAGGTGGTTTCATTGGACAAGCACACCCGGACCGAAAGCTCTGATACCAAATTGTAACGCCCCGAAATAGCAGAAAATTTAAAACTTAAAACAGATATAAGAATCAACACCGGAGTCGTCACCAAACCGCAAGTATATTTAATATAAAGTGTAAACTGTACAATACAAGAGTAAAGGATGATTACAACCCAACACAAAAGATATACAACACATGTACAAGGGAAAATCATCCACCTCGAACGATAAAAGGACAGGATCTGGTCTGGGTGCTCCTGCCCGCAGTCACCACCTCCTACTGACGTGCACGACCTGACATGTAAACAAACAATGCCGGAGTTTCCCCCTAGGGAAACCCCGTATGCCAAACCCCTAAAATATGAACATAACATGTGTATATGAAACATTAAATGGAAAATGTAATAAAAGCACAACTGACACACGTACAAACAAGGTACTGCCGGAAAACATCGGCTACGGGTCTCAAGGGTCCTCTCACCCCAACCCCACAACATGTGCACACAAGGCACCGCAGGTCAAAGTCTCGGCCACAACAACGTGCTCACAAGGCACCCCCGGAAAACATCGGCAACAACAACGTGCACACAAGGCACCACCGGTCAGAGTCTCGGCCACAACAACGTACTCACAAGGCACCGCCGGAAAACATCGGCAACAACAAAGTGCACACAAGGCATCGCCGGTCAGAGTCTCGGCCACAACAACGTGCTCACAAGGCACCGCCAGAAAACATTGGCAACAACAACGTGCACACAAGGCACCGCTTCGTAGAGCCACAACCACGATCTCCTCTTAGGCCGGCATGTCCTGTACCGTCGCCCAAAAAGGCCGGGGACCCGTTTCCCTCGAGGCAGATCCAACCACACACGACACAAACATCCATATGCAAAACTGTGCCAAACGGTTGAACAGAAGACTAGAAACGGTCGACCGAACACCACTACTATTCCGCAATAAAACCAAAATAACGTCCAACCGGTCGAATGGAAAAGGGGCCCCGTTCGACCGAAATCCATCAGTGAATCCTCTCTTGCTCAAAAAACACCAACGGTCGAACGACCAAACAATCACGGTCGACCGATTCCCACCAGTAAAATTCACCAACAATCCGCACTACACGGTCGACCAAATCCACTCTTCGGGTCGACCAGCTATTAAGTTAACTTAAGTTCTGGTCGGACGAAGTCAACGAGCGGTCAACCGTTTAGATAGTCAACACCCCCAACTGACATACAACAGTGCTTTCGGTCGACCGGCAAAGGGGACCCGTTCGACCGAAAACACCCAGAGCCTCTTTCCCTTGCTCAAATGTACCACCGGTCGACCACTCCTAGAGTATCGTCTGACCGGTGCAAGGGTTTTTGCCCGAATCACACTACACCCGGTCGACCGTTCCAGAGTAGAAAAGTTGCTGCAAGGTTTTCGACGAGCCTTTCCGCCTACCATCGGCCACTCCAATCCTCACGAAGGCTAAAGGAGGATTAAACTAAAGCTTGACATACCTTTAAGTCTTGAAGAAGCCTTTGAAGAATCCCGGCGAGAGCTTCCTCGCAAAACTCTTCTCCTCCGGCGAAAACTCGAACGCATTCACCTCGCCTCCGGCAACTCCTGATCTCCTCCGAGCTTCGCCGGCCTCGCCTCCGCGTCTTCCTCATCTGGATGAGAAAGGATCGAGAGAGAGACGATCGAGAGAGAGACAAGTGAGTGAGAGAGAGAAGGAATCCAAACCTTATACTCTTCTCCAAACCAATCTCAGCCGTCCATCTCAACCTCTTCAAATCCTCCACCTAAAACACAATAAACCCAATTAGCAAAGGGTTAGGATGTAACATTAAATTTCTCTCAATTTTTTTCTGGATGTTGTTTATTTCATTGTAGTTATCTGGGAGCACCATCTTCCATGTTGTGACTTCTAGTTTGCTCCCAGATTAAAAATCAATCCCCTTTAATAAACTTGGACCATAAAACTCAAAGCAAAAGATTATACTTCTTGCCATCTAGGTCATGCATCATTTGTATACCTTGCATGCATTTGTCTTTTCTTTGCTTTACATTTTGTTGTTGATTGCTGTCGTGAGGTACGTGCACCCAAATCTCTCATTCATGCATGTTTCGATCATGCATTAGTTTGTTGATTAGAGTGTTGATTGCTAGATTTAAGATCAAAATGCTACTAAGGAGTGGTTGTCCCATAAAAGATAAGGTGGGGGATTTCATCACCCTTTCCTTGGCCCCAAAAATCACTCGTAATAAAAGCCTTAATTCTAAAAGCAAGTAGACATTGGACCTAAGGATTGCGGACGCACTAGGAACATAATCTAGTTGAGACCGTCATGGCCTGATCGCCGTTGCCTACCTTGTTGATAGTAGGCGGTACTGGATGTCCGGATCTCGTATCACTTGCTGGGTATTGTGGTCTTCGTTGTAGGGAGGTGAGGCTTGTCGAGGCTAGTGACCTCGAAGTTAGGCGTCGTCTAGCCTAAGGACCCATTGTCGTACATTGTTTGAGTCGTGCTTGCTAGATTAGGCTTCTACCACTACCCACTACCACGCTAGCTCTAGGATTCTTCCCTCCTCATCTGAGTCCTCTCCTCATCTGATTTCTACGAGTAGTCTCCTCCTCTAGTACACCTTCTGTTGTGTGTTATTTTAGAGTCGAGTCAAGCATTTTATGCGAGGTTGGGCTCGTTCTGGTGAGAGCGCTCGACTTGAGAGAGTGCATTTTTCTGAGATGGATGGTCTTGGTGATCGGCCATCTCCGCCTCATGCTCCTTTGGAGCATGAGGTCGAGTCTTCTCGTGGTGACGGGGGAGACCGGGTTCCATACATGGATTACCTCGGTCCGCTCCCACCACCACGTAGACCTCCTTCTCGTCCTCCTTTGACTCGAGAGGAAGAGGGATTCGGTCAGGATCGAGTTCTTGGTGCACCACCACCTTTAGCTAGACAGGATAAACCGATGAATTTGTGGGAGCGGACTCATCCTGTTCGGGTCGCACAACCTTCTTGCATAGTTCTTCCCCCAGCTCGCGGGAACAATATATGAGTTGAAACCTCAATATGTGAGCATGCTTCCTACCTTCACTGCCAATAAGGAGGATCTGTATATTTTTATACGTGAATTCGAGGAAGTATGGTCCATGTTCAAGCTTCAACAACTTGATGATGATTCAGTCCGGTTGAGGATGATTTCTTTCACGTTGAAGGATAACACGAAGAAATGGATGTACAGCCTCCCGGCGAGCTCTATTCGGTCTTGGGATGACTTTGTGACCGTATTTCTGAAGAGATTTTTCCCTCAAAGGAAAACTCAACAGATACTGCACCAGATACATCAAATGTATCAGACTGAGACCGAATCTTTTCATGCTTTCTTTGAGAGGTTCAAGGACCTTCTCATGCAGTGCCCTCATCATGGACTTGAGCTATGGCAGCTGTGGCAGATTGTTTATGAGGGCCTCAACTACAACACCCGCACATTGTTGGAGTCGATGTGTCAGGTTGATTAGCAAATTAAACTCATCAATGAGGCATGGGACACTTTTGAGTTAATGGTTGAACGTACCTTTGAGTGAGACACCATGAGAGAGCCACCAGCCGCCAGGTCTTCTGGTCGGGCTGGATCATATCAAGTTGAGTCAACTATCGCGTCTGAGGTGAAATTGGTTGCTCTCATGCATAGGATTGAGAATTTAGAGTTGGACCGAGCTCATGTAGCTCAGGTCGCTACTCCTGGGTGTAGTAGGTGTGTACTTACGGGCCATGATGACTTGGAATGCGCTTACGCTCCAAGGGATACTGAGCATGCAAATGCAATGTATCAACAAAGGTCTTGTAACGACCCGTACAATCACTCCTACAACCCGGGATGGCGTAACCATCTTAACTTCTCTTGGGGGCCAAGTGGGGGTCACGGTCAGAGCTCGCACTCTCAACCTAAACCTCCACGCCCATCGGTGACCTACCAACCCCCACATCAAAGGTCTCAGCACCATAATTACCAACCTGCTCAGGCCTCATCATCGGGTTATTCCAACCAGACTCCACTACCCCAGCGGGTTGATCCCAAGGACCTTTCTAGTGATCCGGCCCTTCAAGCGTTCATGCAGAGCATGCAAAGTACAGTCAAAGCTTTGGAAATGCAAGTTAGCCAGTTGGCTCATCAGTTCCATGAACGCGAGAAGGGTCAGTTCCCGAGTATACCTGTGGTAAATCCCAGGGGTCAACCTGCTCATGCTAGGAAGAATGTACACAATGTTGAAACCAACCCTTCCCAAACTGCCAATGTTGTCCATACCTTGAGATCGGGAAGGGTTGTTGACAACAATGTGGAAATGCCTGAAGCCAACCTTGTTGGCGAGACTTCCGAGGAGGGTCTTGAGTCTGTCAAGGAACCTAATTATGAGACTCCTCCTCGTGATTGTTATGTCCCCAAGGCACCATTCCCTCATAGGTTGACTAAAAAACGTGATGAGCATTGGGACAAAATCGTTGAGGTAGTTAGGCAAGTAAAGGTGAACATCCCATTGTTGGACGTTGTTCAACAAATGCCACCGTATGCCAAGTTCCTCAAGGACCTTTGCACCATAAAGAGAAGAACCAATGTTCCCAAAAAGGCATTTTTGTCTGCCAATTTGAGCTCGATATTGACACAACCCATGCAAGTCAAATACAAGGACCCAGGTTGTCCAACTGTCTCTTGCATGATCGGTAATGTGACAATCTCTCAAGCTTTATTGGATTTGGGAGCATCTGTGAACCTCCTTCCCTACTCTGTCTATGTCAAGCTTGGAATAGGCGATCTTAAACCAACGAGGACAACCCTCCAGTTGGCTGACAGATCCGTCAAGATTCCACGAGGGAGTGTGGAGGATGTCCTTATTAAAGTGGGTGAGTTCGTATTTCCAGTTGATTTCATCATCTTGGATATTGAACCCGTGTCCAACCTACAAGGACAAATTCATGTGATCCTTGGGAGGCCGTTTCTTGCGACATCTGATGCTTTGATCAATTGTCGCAATGGCTTGATGAGGTTGTCCTTTGGAAACCTCACAGTGGATTTCAACATCTTTACTCTTGGTAAGCAACCCAGGCTCTTCGACGATACTATCGGAGCCAATTTCATCGTGGACAAGGATGAGCCTGAGTCATTAGGCATGTTCGACTCACATCGACATATTATTGAGGTGCCTAATGAGCAGATTACGAGTGAAGAGGATCTTGAGGAATCCGCCAGTGAATCTCTGGATGAGGAGGCACATCTGGGTGCTTGCACCTCATACCCCATGGCCCTTGAGCCACTTCAAAGTAACTCTGAATCCGATAAGGACCCACCTCTGGTCGAGCTTAAACCGCTCCCCGATAACCTTAAGTACATCTTTTTAGGGGATAATGAGACCTTGCCACTCATTATTGCTTCTGATCTTGAAAAAGATCAAGAGGTCACCCTCAAAAAAATGCTCTTCGAAAACAAAGAGGCTATCGGGTGGTCCTTGAAGGATATCAAGGGAATTAGCCCTGGTATTGTTCAAAATCGGATCCACATGGAAGAGGATTCTAGGCCCCGCAGGGACCCACAACAAAGATTGAATCCTGTACTGAAAGAAACAGTCTGAAATGAGGTTCTTAAGTGCTTGGATCATGGCATAATCTATCCTATCTCTGATATTTCGTGGGTGAGTCTTGTCCATGTGGTTCCTAAGAAGTCAGGAGTGACGGTTGTTGAGAATGAGCATAATGAGTTTATCCCGACACGCCTGCAAACTGGCTGGCGAGTTTGCGTTGATTATCGCAAGCTCAATGTGGCAACGCGGAAAGATCATTTCCCATTGCCATTCATTGATTAGATGTTGGAAAGGTTGGCCGGACATGAGTATTATTGTTTTCTTGATGGATACTCCGGTTACAACCAAATTCCCATCGCCCCCGAGGATCAAGAGAAAATCACATTTACTTGTCCCTTTGGCACGTTTGCCTACCGTCGCATGCCCTTTGGGTTATGTAATGCACCGACAAGGTTTCAAAGGTGTATGATCAGCATCTTCTCCGATATGGTAGAGCGTTTCCTTGAGATTTTCATGGACGACTTTTCCATATTTGGCGCTTCCTTTGATGAGTGCCTTCGTCACTTGAGCCTTGTCCTCAAGCGATGTCGTGAGAAGAACCTCGCTCTCAATTGGGAGAAATGTCACTTCATGGTGAAGCGAGGGATTGTACTTGGACATGTGGTCTCAAGTAGGGGAATTGAGGTTGATCCCGCCAAAGTGGGTATTATTGCTAATCTCCCACCACCACGTAGTGTGAAGGATATCCGTGCCTTTTTGGGGCATGCTGGATTCTATCGGCGGTTCATTCGGGATTTTAGCAAAATTGCTCGACCTCTCATTGCCTTGTTGGCTAAGGATGCCATTTTTGAGTTCACACCGGATTGCCACCGTGTCTTTTTGACCTTGAAGAAAGAGGTTACTTCAGCTCCCATAATTAAGGCACCAGTGTGAACTGAACCCTTTGAGTTAATGTGTGATGCATCTGACTTCGCTGTGGGAGCAGTGCTTGGGTGACGATTGGACAAATTGCCTCAACTGATCTACTATGCCAGTAGAACACTCAATGATGCCCAATTGAACTACACTGTGACCGAGAAGGAATTCTTAGCGATCATATTTGCTTTGGAGAAATTCCGGTCGTACTTGATTGGCTCCCACGTGATTATCTATTCTGATCACACAGCCATCAAGCACCTCATGGCGAAGAAAGATGCAAAATCACGACTCTTGAGATGGATCTTGTTGTTACAAGAATTTGATCTCGAGATTCGGGACAAAAAGGGTGTGAAAATGTTGTAGCAGACCACCTGTCCCGTCTAGAGACGACCAACCCACAAGACCAAATTATTGATGAAAAATTTCCTGATGAGTAGTTGTTCACGATCGAAGATAACCCTTGGTTTGCCGACATCATGAACTACCTCGTGACCGAGCAACTTCCTGTGGGTTGGTCAAAATCTGACCAAACCAAATTTAGATCTTATGTTAGATTCTTTCATTGGGACGACCCCTACCTATTCAAATACTGCTCTAACCAAATTTTCAGGTGGTGCATCCCAGATATCGAGTTCCAAAGTGTGCTGCATTTCGGCCACTCTAAGGCATGTGGACGACACTTTGGAGCAAAGAAAACTGCCGCCAAGGTGCTCCAATCTGGATTCTACTGGCCTTTTCTTTTCAAAGATGCTTACGACTTTTGTAAGCAATATGATAGGTGTCAGCGCCTTGGCTGGATTAGTCGACCTGACATAATGCCTTTGCAAAATGTCCTTGTTGTCGACATCTTCGATGTGTGGGGCATCGACTTTATGGATCCCTTCTAGAACTCGTTCGGGAATATTTACATTCTGGTGGTCGTTGACTATGTGTGTAAGTGGGTTGAGGCTATACCCACAAAGACCAATGACAACAATGTGGTCACCAAATTCTTAAGGGACATTTTTACGCGATTTGGTACTCCTCGTACCATAATCAGCGATAGGGGTACCCACTTCGGTAATCGCTCCTTTGAAGCGCTTATGACGAAATATTCGAACACCCACAAGCTTGCGACCCTATATCATCCACAAACTAGTGGGCAGGTCGAAGTCTCTAACCGTCAATTAAAGCAAATTCTTGAGAGACGGTTATTTCCTCGAGGAAGGATTGGTCAACTAAGTTGAATGACGCGTTGTGGGCCTTCTGCACCACGTACAAGACCAATTTGGGTATGTCCCCATATCGGGTAGTGTACAGTAAGGCTTGCCACCTACCCGTCGAGCTTGAGCATCGTGTTTTCTGAGCGATCAAGAACCGGAATATGGATCTTGATCAAGCAGGGGTGCAGCGTAAACTCGACATTGTGGAGTTGGAAGAGCTATGCAATGATGCGTATGAAAATGCCAAAATTCATAAGTCCCGAGCCAAGTTGTTTCATGATCGCATGATTATGCGAAAGGTGTTTACAGCCGGGCAGAAGGTGTTGCTCTACAATTCCCGGCTTCATCTGTTTGCGGGTAAGCTCTACAGTCGCTGGTCTGGCCCTTTTATTATCCAAACCGTGTTTCCTCATTGAGCGGTTGACATCTTGAACCCAGGGAATGGGGACGTGTTCAAAGTTAATGGACAACACCTCAAACCCTACTAGGAGGGGACACGAGCCGAAGTCCAGGAGGTCATGTTCCTTCATGAACCTCTCTCGCACTCAACCATTCATGCTCCTGCATGAATGGTTGAGCTTTCATGTTTGTATAAAGTTAAAATTTGAAAAAAGAAAGAAAAGAAGACTCCTTCAGTGAGCATCGATTGTTGTGGGCTCCAACCCTTGAGTATTTGGGGCCCCTTTCTTTCACGTATTTGTATCCCTTCTTTAACATGTCACATGTTTTGAGGGAATTCGGGTTTTTGTGAATTTGTCCATCAACATAACCTTGAACTTCCTTTTGCACTTCACATTGGTGAGATCTTTCCTTTTTCATGCATAAATTCATGTAGTATCTTGCTCACATTCATTGAGGACAATGCATGAAGTAGGTGTGGGGGGTGTTTTACGTATGTACATAGTCGAGTCTTTTTTCTTTGATTTTGTTTTCTTTTGTGTGTATTGATAGGGTCATGTTAGTGTGCTGCATTTAATATCGATATATTTGTTTGTCATGATCCTTGGGTGACTTGTCTTCTTTTGCTTGCCTAGTGCTTCAAAATTTTCACATTTCTTTCAAAATCTTCATGTGTTTGCGAAAGAAAATGTTTTGTGAGTTTTGCATATGTTTAGCATTTGCAAAATCGTTAAGAGGCAAAGTAAAAAGAAAACTCCCAAAATTTTCTTGAACTTGATGCATTAGGATATCTAGTACAGTGGCTTTAGGAATTTTCTAGTTGTTAGGATGCACCCCAGTTTTCCTTCGGGGGGCGAGTAATCATAGGGTTTCAGTACTCAAACATTTACAGAAGTCCACCCTGAACCTAGTGAGTCAATAATTTGTGTCTGTTAATTTAAGGAAGTTTGTTGTAGTCAATGACCCTTTAAATCTTGTTGTGAGACATTAAGTGTAGGGGTTTTGGTTCATGTGTAGATAAGAAATAAGTGAGTAGGTGTCTCTCTTCTCGCACGGCTCCTATCACTCGGGAAAGTAGGTCTGAGGGGACTTTGTGCCTGGTGCTTTCGAGTCATCTGACTTGGGATGCGCCGACCGAACTCTCGTTACACGGGTGGTAAGGATGGCCCTATGTGGAGATTTGGGGAAAGGTGTACGTGATAGTATAAGTCCTCATAGGCAATGATGCACGAAACCTGACCCTGGGAGAATGAAGCTCCAACTAATAAAAAGAAAATAAAAAAATAAGAAAAGAAAAGAAACCAAAAAAAATGGTAATGCAAATATGAACATTAATGGACTTTACACTTTGTATCACTTGAGGATGTTGAGGTTGTCCATGTCTTTCACTTAATTCCTTATTTAACGTGCACGAATGGTTCATTAGGCTATGTGTGTGGAATGATTACCTATATAGAGTCGGCCCGTAGTATTACCGCATCCAATGATCGACAAAATGTGTCCAACGAGTCGAGTGTCGAGATTGAATAATGCATCTTGTTCGGATTTTGTGGGTATATCCGCTGAAAACCCTTAGGAGACAACACTCCTCCTCCTTGACGACAAGGAGGTTTAACGGCTTGTTGCACGTGCTAAGTGCAGCCGTGTTTCCTACGAAAGTGAGTTAAGATTTCTTGTTTTTCGTATGCTTTTCTTTCTTTGTTTTGCTTGGGACTAGCAAAAGTTAGGTGTGGCGGTATTTGATTGACATCATTTCATGCTTACATTTGTATCTTATATCCATTATATTTCACCTAAACAATGCTACGTAATGAGCTTTATGTTTGAATTTCAGAAATAAAGAGGTTTGAAGAGAAGAGGCATGAAAGGACCTAAAAGAAGGAAAAAGGACTGAGTTGAGAGACTCAATGACTAAGATGCATGATCGAAGAACCTGAATGCAAGATAGAAGGACCACTGAGCAAACAAGAATACTCCACACCATCATGGGGAGTATTTTGACAATTCTATTCGGGTCGGAGATCCAGCAAGCGAGGTAGATGCATCAAATACCAACAAATCCATCCAGAAAAGCCCAGAACAAAAACCAGGCGGATCCAAACCTTGTAGACCACCAATTGGAGGTCTGGGACCGCTGATTGGCGGTCCGGGTTGGTCCGGGTCTGATAAGATTTCTGTGGAGCGTGTATTAGAGTGTGTTTAGGCTATTTTTGGTATTTGTTTAGTCTCATACCGAGGGATTGTCCCGGAATACCTTTTTCTATGGCTATAAATAGAACTCTCCCTCCTCTCTTGTACCCGATCTCTCTCTTGGTGGCCATCCTCTGTACTAGGAGTTAAAGCCTTGAAGCAAAAACCCTAGTGGAGAGAGGCTACTTGTAATTGAGTGAGTAATAATAGATGTTTTCTTTAGTTATGTTGTTTGTTTCTTAGTTTAATTTCTTTTTCATATGCTTGCATGCTTCTTTTGTTTTATGTCCTTTTAGTTAAACTTGTTGCTTAGTTTTCTTATAATTAGTTTAAGCGTGTTTTCTTTCCTTAGTATAAATGTTAGTTTAAATATGAGTGAGTAGTTCCATCCCCTTTGGGGGTGGAGTAGATGTGTGTACATGTTATGTAGATGGTATGAATGCTAGACATTATTGTTTGTGAGAGATGTTAGTATGCTTGTTTGAATTAATAAGAACTTTTACTTGATGGTTTCTGTCATAGTGCTAGGTACATTCCATGCTTGTTTATGTTCTTAATAACAAACTTGTCATGCTCATATTAATCACCTAGGTAGTGTTTTAAATGATAGGTCTTGCCATTAGGTACTTCTTATGTATTAACAAACACTAACTACACTTGAGCTTCTTGTATGCATTCACCACACTTATTTCATGTGTGAACACACACACTCCACCCCTTAGGGGTTTTCCATTCCTGAGTTATATCTTCCTTTATTAGTTGCTTAGTTTAGTTTGTTTTGTGATTTCATTTCCTCCTTTCTAGTTTACTAGTTTAGATTAGTATAGTTTAGTGTAATCAATTTTTCTCTCCTTTCTTTCCCACTCGCCTTCGCAAAAATAAAGTCGACACACCTACCTGTGGATCGACCCGTATTTGCCACCGCTTCAACATGGCCGTGCATTTGCGGTTAATTAAAATGTATCAATCACTTGTCTGTGCTTTCCTCGCTTTATAGGGATTCCATTGACCTTTCTTTCTAGAAATTTATTTCTTTGTCATTCTCCCCTAGTTCTTTGTCCTCCTCCCTTGTTTTTTGTCTTTCTCTCCTTGTTTTTTCTACAAATCCTTGATCATCTACTCTACCTCAAGACATCTCAATTTTAGCTCTTGGTAGTTAACCTCGTCTTGTAGTGGGTCCCATAGAATGTCGTGGCCACCCACCATGATCCTCTGAGGTAGAACATATCGGGGAATATTGTCAATTCATCGATCTATGCTAGTTCCAGGCTCAACGTTTTCTTGACCTCAGGGTCCTCACTTGTCGCTATATTTTTAGGTGGTTCCTGCACATCTTCTTCTCACAACTCAACTTCTATGCTGGTTATTTTGAGGAGGGTGATGCTCTACCCCTCCAACACCCTTTGCATATTCCTTTTGATCCCCAATTAAGGAACTCCAATGATTCATTACTAGGAAGCATGACAACTCATTCTCTGCTTTTATCTTTGCACAGAGTTATACCTGCATCAACATGTAGATATCTCATTCTTGGGAAAACTATTGGTATCATAAAACGAGAGACATTGATTGAAGCATGGGTAACTATGCCAGTAGATTTCCATGTCTTCAAATCTCTACTATTCTTTTTATGCCAGCAGTTCGATCCTCAAAAACTACCACTACCCAGGCATACATTCTCATTTCATCCAGGTTTTGCATTGCAAACATGTACCATCTCTTCGCTCTATGTGAACCGTCACAGAAAAGGAAGGTACTGAAAAGTAGATAGAGTAGAAGTTTGACGTACACTTCGTTATCTCCAGTCTCCCTTGCTTTGGTTCGTTGTATTGCAAACTCTAACTTCTCCAATCGTCGACCTCATTGTTGTATCGATGACTTCTCAATCATGTCAACTAGCACTCCACCCAAAGGTAGTCCCAATATCGCGACAACGTTGGAGGCCTTCAGATTCACCACTTTGTTCCCAAGTCTGAAGCCTCCTTCTTCCTAGTGGTAATTCTTGATAAGGAACTCCACGATGTCATTATTCACCATGATACTTTCTATCTTTAGGAAGTGTGCGAAGGGGGTCCTTTTGAATATCACATGCTCTCTTTCAGAAAGTAGGTTCTTCACCCTCTTGAAGCTTGTCCATCTACGCTTTGTAGGCTAGAAGAAATTCGATGTCTGCAATGAATAGAAGGTAAGACTTAGTACCTCAAAAGCACAATTTGAATGTTAAACCACAAACTTAGAACCATAAGGGACACTACCTAAAAGGACATAATGGTCCTTTGAAGGACATACATCTCCTACGAGGGACACATGTGTCCTTCGAGGGACACAACCTCCAATGTTAAATGGACACACCCCGGGCAACTGAAAATGAACACAACACAACGGAAACCCTAGACCAGTATAAAAAAACCCATGGAGCACTAGCTTAAAGGGACAAACTGGTCCTTCAAGGGACAGATTTCCTTAAAAGGACAAACCTTTCCTCGAAGGGACACTACTCCAATGTAAATGATTACATTACTTTTTAAGGTGGACATGACCGCATTCTGGAAAATTGTACACGACCAAACTATGTCGAACTGGACTTGACCACATTCAGGTCAACTGGACACGACCACACCCTGGCAAGACAAGATTCCGTCAAACTTGAAATGCATATGCTTGTCAAAACTCAAACCACCCGCTCTCTTGCTTTTTACCATTGTTGCTTGCAACATCCATGTTTGCTGCCTTTTCTTGGATTTGGTTTCTGGAGTCGGCTTGGTGGATTTTAGATTTTTTTTTGGGTTTAAGGCGGATGAGAGATTCAGTTTTCCTTTCTAAATGTCTCTCTATTTATCGGAAGTCACATTTTCTAATATCTTTAAAACAATAAAATTAAAACCACGAATGATGACATGGAAGGTGATGTGGAGCATGTCACTGACGCAGGACGCACCGTGTCCATGTATCATCACTCTTAAATCTAAATCGAGCAGTTGTTTATTAATTGTGTTACAACCTTATACTAAAAACATAATCTTGTAAAAAATTTCCAATCAATATTCCTTAATTTTTTTCCTTCGCTAAAAATTCATATACATCCATTATGTCGTGTTGTATAATCTTGTCTTGTCTTATATTGACCATCCTAGTAGAATATTCCAAAGCGTTGGTCTTAGGATTTTTTTGATGTAATCATTTACTGAACCGGTTCAATTCGGTTACGCAGAACCATTGAGTTCTATTTTTTCGGGAATCAAATAAGTTTGGTTAGCTTTTGGTTGCACCTCTAACACAATCTATGTAGACATCCTGATCATAGCAAAGCACAATTATAAACTTTTTAATACCCATAACATAAATGTCAATCTCTTCAAAATTCACAAAATGGTCATTACAAATTTTAACACGACATCGTAAGAAATATTGTAGTGTAACATACTAACATGCATGAAACCCCACCGCGCATCTAACCCACAAGGCAACACTCAAACCGCTCTGACAGCAGAACTGTCATACGATACGAGGTGACCACGCACCCAGCTTGGTCAAGCGTGCACCCTCGACAATACCGCACATCTGGCCCAACAGGAAACACCCTAGTCCAACCACACGCCCGAGCTCCTGAGCAATGCTCTCAAACGGTCACCCACCACAATGCTGGTGAGCTGACTAGTTCCACATCCGGCTTTGGGAGCCGACCACACGCTCGAGCCCGTGAGCAACGCTCCCAAAATGTCATTCGTCACAACATGGGTGTACCGTTCCTAAACCGCCACAACCATTGGTAAAAACTCTAACCTCTAGTCATACATGCCTCACACGTCATCTCCACTACTCGACCACATGCTCGAGTCCGTGAGCAACGCTCCAACGACCACTCGTAACAACATAGGTGAACAACCGATTTCGCGAACCACTCAAAATCTCACAAGGCAAGGGGTAAACACAATTTGCCCCCAAATGCACGGGTTAAGGACGCCATTAAGATATAAAGAAATTAAACATAAACAAGACTACAAATCATAAGAGCAGCGCAAGGAAATTATTCTAAACCCACAATCAAAGGTGCAGGGGTGTAAGTGTAATTTTACTAAAATTTCCATACAAAACATTTTTCTCGTAAGTTCAGGTGTAAAACAATAAATTTCCCAATTAATAGAATTTTTCTACAAATATATAGGAATTCCAGGGAAAAGAAGGTAATTTTCTTTAAATTAAAACATTTTTCACAATTAAAGAAATTCCAAGGTTTATTAAAAACCTAACTTAATTATTCATTATTTATGCAAATACAAACAAATCCAAGAGTTTTCGAGCAATTATTCTCACTATTAATCAATTAAACAAATACAATTACATCTAGGGGTTTTCCCGCAATTAATCCACTTTTTAATTTATTCAAACAAATACTCATAAATTCAGAGTTTATTCCGTAAATAACCCAACTATTTATTAATAAATCAAATACAATTAAATTCCCGTCTTTATTTGGCAAATAAACCAATTATTAATTCATTAAATTTGAACTAATAAAACTCAGGGTTTTAATAACAAAATAACCAACCAATCTCCTCCATCGAAAAACCAACCAAACCCATCCACCCACCGCCAGCCGCTGGCTTTAGGCAGTCGTCCCAGGGTGGTCGGCCGCGGCACTCGCGGTCGCCAGCCACCTCCACCACGCGGTGGCGTAACTCGCATACCTACGCACCACTATGCGCCTCAAACGCGGCTCCGGCTGGCCACATCGTCTCTCCGGAGACTCCTCTCCCCATCTTTGACTCACTTGACCCTAAACCTGGTTGATGAACCGTCACCGCGGCTGGGTGCGTGATCGCCTTGGGACACGAGACCAGTGTGAGCTGTTAGGGACGACCATTAACCTTGTCGTATTCCACAACGGTCATATTCATATTTTTATCAAAGCCCCAAAATACATTTGATCACCAGGCGATCGTGGACCTAGAAACGGTCGACCGAATATAAACATTTTGAGACACCAAAAGTGCATGTTATTTTTGGCCGCCTGGACCTTCCTTTTGTGGTCGACCGATATATCATTTAAACTAGCCATAACCCTGATTTCGGTCGATCGCCCCATTTTCGGTCGACCGGTCACTTAAGTCATAAACCAAATAGGTTCGACCAAAGTGTTATGTGGTTCAAACGTTTCCTTACTGTTAAGGAAACGGTCGACCGTTGGGGGACATACTTGCAGAACTTCAATTTATGTTTTGTGTATCTTACACACAACTCACCTAATTTTCCACAATGGCTATATCTCTCTAGGAGCTTATAAATAAATGTCCATACACCTTATTCACAATCTCTCACACTTCTATTTGCTAAGTACACTAGAGAGAAGTCTCCCAATCCTCAAATCCCCAAATCCTACACTTTAAACCACATACTTCCACACATTTGATCAATTTGATATCATACTCAAAGTGTGCTCAAGTTAGAGAGTGTCAAGAAGCAAAGATTTTGGTGAAAGCCCGAAGTGTTCATTCTCGGATTGTGAGAAGAGGAATCCAAGCGAGCAAGGGTTGTTCGTGAGGCTTGTTGTTAAAGGTGTTCTCTCACAGCCTGGAACGGGGAGTGGATAGTGAAGTGGTGAACATAGCTCGTGGAGCTCAGCGGAGCTTGCAAAAGAGGAAGTAGGCGGGAGGTCGAACCTCTATAAATCCCTTTGCGTTCTTGTGGTTTCATTATTTTACCCTACTTGTTTTATTTGTTTGTTTCCCCTGCATATCTTTTTTAATCAAGTAGAGAATCAACTAAGTGATTAGATCAATTAGGGGACATAGATCCTACATCATCCAGGAATCCAGCAACAACCAAGGTGCAACACACAACACCATGAAAATCATCCATGTGATGCACCCGTCGTTCTCCCCCATGACCCAGCCACAACCTCCCTGGTTTCTTTCCTCAAACCACCTGGAAAGAGTGTGCTTAAAGTCATGATGAAGGGGAGGACGTCCCCAGCCAGCCACAGCAACCCAGGGCTCACACAACAGCAACCCAACCAGGTTGAGTTTGCAACATGCGTGTGTGCCCTAAATGCATGACTGGACTGCCCCTTTGGTGCTAGATGATCCTTCATTCAATAACCCCACTTATTATCCTCCTTTTAGGCCATAAGCATACCTGAAATCGATGGACAAGATGCCCAGAGATTGATGGAACTTAGCTGCAGTTATCTCTCATTGCTAGCTAGACGCGCCTCACCACTTGCACCTCTTGCTTGCTTTGACTTGCCGGAATTCCCAGCCACCAGATGTTGGAGAGGAGGGGAAGGATGGTGTTTCGTGTGGGAGAGGGGGAGAGAGAACAAAGGCAATGACGGATAGGGTTTGGTGCTTAAGTATGCTAACTCAACCTTCCCAAAACCTCACCAAAAGTTGCACAAGATATGCACAAAATTCTCTGATGATCACCTTCCAATTCCAAGCTAATTTGAATCGTGTGCATGCTGTTGTGGCTCCACCCCACTTGCTGACTCATCCAGTCCAAACACCCTCAGGCCACAAGGCAAGAGAAAGTCAATCCAACGTAACAACTTACCAAAACGCAATCACTAACATGTGCACCAAAATCTCCCATGATCCTTCCTATTTCCATGCTAATTGCATCCTTGATTGCTGACGTGGTGCCAAATCGCATGCTCACTTGCAAAGTCTCACACAGCATCCCATGAGGCATGAAGGAAAAGGAAACCAAAGCCTCACACGCCCGAAGCAAAACCGATCGAGCCTAGTAGCACATGGGCCCAGTGCGCCACACCCGCTCGACCAAAAAGGAAATTTTTCCCTAGAGGGATACCTCTTCCAAAAATGATTTTTTCCTCGAAAAGGAAATTTTTCCGAAACAAGAATAAACACACCATAAAATAAACATAATATCAATCAACATCAAGTATAAGAGATGAAAAGGGACTTATTAAAGTATCGGGAGAGCGGGTCTTACAATATAGGTTCTTAAGTGAACAATGTTACGATTTTTTTAGCTTAATGTATAGGTTGAGTTTGATTGGAATATTAGAGTTTCAATGCAGGTTGAAGATTATTCCATATTTATAATTTTAGGGAAGGTTCTGCCCAATTTTTTACTAAACTAATTTTTAAAAAATATTGACTTTTAGATATATATATATATATATATATATATATATATATATATATATTGACGTAATACCTAAACTAGTGGTGCAGGAGGTGGCTAATGGGGTGGAGAAGGTAGGGGTGGCTGGTTGTTGAACATTTTAATTAAACCGCAAGTGCACGGCCGCGATGAAGCGGTGGCAAGTACGGGTCGTCCTCAGGGAGGTGAGTAGCCTCTTGTTTATCAGAAATCAAGTGGCAAAAATTGGGGGAGAAAGATTGATTATGCTACTCTACACTAAACTACGCTAAGAAGTATGAAATGCGAACGAAACAAACAAACAATGAAATGACAACTAAGCTAAGAACAAAAGAAGAATGCTGGAATACAGAAATGGGAAAACCCCTAAGGGGTGGAGTGAGTGCACACAAGCAAAGAGGTGGGTGTTGAACACATTCTTTAAGCACAAATAAAGGTGATGTTATCATGCATAGGAAATGTCTAAATGTTGTGGCAAAACCTATCAATCTATTCACCAACTTAGTTGATTAACATTTACATATGCAAGATGTTTATTTCAGAACCTACACAAGCACGAGAGGTGTCTAATCATTTTGGAAAAAACTCATCAACTTATAAATTCTATCATAAACAAGCAAGCATACATTCATGTTTTATCAACACATTGGAAATAAAGCATTCATTCCATTCTCTAATGCATGTATGTACATCTACTCCATCCCCCAAAGGGGATGGAACTACTCACTACACATTACACTAATTATTAACTAAGCAAGGAAAGCATATTAACTAAGCTACTAAAACTAATGAAAAGAAATTAAACAAAGTAAAGCAAGAAATATGACACAAAGTAAAACAAGCAAAATGAAACTAATAACATAACAAAGAAACTTTTATTAACAAATGACTCACATTTCAAGTAGCATCCTCCTACTTTAGTGTGTGCTTCAAGGCCTCACTTCTAGTAGGAAGAATAGCCACTCAAAATATGGAGTGATTACAATGGAAGGTGAAGAGTTCTATTTATAGCCATGGAAAAAGGCAAATCGGGACAATCCCCCGATGTGGGACTAAACAGATACCAAAAATAGCCTAAACATCCTCTAATACATGTGCTGGAGAAAGTTTAGCGGATTTGGGCCAAAATGGACCGCCAATTAGCGGTCTCGGACCGCCAATTGGCAGTCTATATGGTTCAGATCCTGCTCATTTTTGTTGTGGGCTTTTCATGGTATATTTGCTAGTCTTCGATGCATTTAATTGGTTTGTTGGAGCTCCGACCCGAATCGAATTGCTAAAATACTCCCCATGATGGTGTGGAGTATTCTGTTTTGCTCGTAGGTCCTTCTGTCTTACATTCAGGTCCGTCTCCCTTGCATCTCAGTCCCCAGATCTAACAATTCAGTCCTTTCTCCCAGCTTTTGGGTCCTTTTATGCTTCATCTCTTCAAACCTATTTATTCCTGAAAACTAAACATAAAACTCGTAACATAGCATTGTTTAGGTGAAAGATAATGGATATAAGATACAAATATAAGCATGAAATGATGTCAATCAAATACCCCCACACCTAACTTTTGCTAGTCCCGAGCAAAACAAAGAAAGAGAAAAGCATACGAAAAACAAGAAATCCTAACTCTCTTTCGTAGGAATCACGGTTGCACTTAGCACGTGCAACAAGCCGTTAAACCTCCTTCTCGCCAAGGAGGAGTGTTGTCTCCTGAGGGTTTTCAGCGGATATACCCACAAAATCCGAACAAGATGCATTAATCAATCTAGCTACACGACTCGTTGGACTCATATTGTCGATCATGGGACGCGGTAATACTACGGGTATACTCTATAAATGTAATCGGTCCACACACCTAGCCTAATGAGTTATTCGTGAAAGTTAGTTAAGGACATAAGTGAAAGACATGGCAACCTTAACCTCTGAATGTGATACAATGTGTAAAGTCCATTTTGGTTCTTATTTGATTCTTTTTTTTTCTTTTTTTCTTTTTTTTTCTTTTTCTTTGGAGCATTTTATTGGTTGGTGTTTGATTCTCCCAAGGTCAGGTTTCGTGCATCATTGCCTATGATGACTTACACTATCACGTACACCTTCCCCCAAATCTCCACATAGGGCGATCCCTACCACCCGAGTAACGGGAGTTCAGTCGGTGCACCCCAAGTCAGATGACTCGAAAGCACCAGGCACAAAGTCCCCCCAGACCTACTTTCCCGAGTGATAGGAGCCGTGCGAGAAGAGAGAACACCACTTATTCATTTATCTACATGGGAACCAAAACCCCTACACTTATGTTTCACAAAAAGAGATTAAGGGCCCTTGACTACAACAAACTTCCTTATACTAACATACACGAATTATTTGACTCACTAAGTTCAGGGTGGACTTCTTTAAATGTTTGAGTACAGAAACGCTATGTTTACACGCCCCCGAGGGAAAATTGGGGTGCATCCTAACGACTCGATAAGACCTAAAGACAGTAAACTAGATATCCTAATGCATCAAGTTCAAGACAATTTTGGGAGCTTTCTTTTTACTTTGCCTCTCAAACGGTCCGACGTACCTCGGACCGAGCTTCCCTTTCTTCCCAAATCTCATCACTCCACGAGCTGGTGAAATCCTCAGGAATACGTGATCGCGCACCTCAAATCTCAACTCTCGTCTACGCCTATCTGCGTAACTCTTCTGTCTGCTCTGAGCCATCGCTAACCTCTGTCTGATCACACCAACCTTCTCAGCATATAACCGAGAAATCTCTTGCCCAACCAGCTGCCTCTTGCCTACGTCTCTCCAACATACCGGCGTTCTACAAGGCCGACCGTACAGAGCCTCGTACGGTGCCATCCCAATGCTCGAATGGTAGCTGTTGTTGTAGGCGAACTCGATCAACGGCAAGTGTTCATCCCAAAATCCTGCCCAATCCAGAGTACACACTGATGGGAATTAAATTTATACCGCAAGTGCACGGCGTCAATGAAGACGTGGCAAGTACGGGTCGAACACAAGGAGGGAGAGATAATGTTATTTTTGTGACTTTCGAGTTAAGGAAAGAGAAACAGAGAACAATAATGAGGTTGGTTTGAGATTTTTGGTCTTTTTAATTTTCTAAAGCAAGAACAACAAAACAAACTAAGAAGAAAACAACTATAAATGGGAGTCCGTTGGGTGGAGGTTTAGATGTCGGGTTTTGATTAGAGAATTCTGAAACTTATAATAAATCATATTAGTTATAAAGCATTACATGATAAATGATTTAACATAAACTCAAGTAATCAAAATATACTAATACGAACTTAAAATAATAACTTTTATTCTTCTTCTCTTCACCCTAAATCCGTCACATCCACTCTTTGGAAAGAGTTAGAAACTCATAGATGGAGGGAGGGAGAAGGGGTTCTAGAGGAATTACAAAAGAAAACTAAAAACAAGAAATAAAAGACAGAATTTTATTACTAAAACTAAGGACTAAAATTAAGAACTAAAGACCAAGGACCTCACAACATCGTTTCGAGGCTATTTATAGCCGATACAAGTAACCCTAATATGAAATAGGAAAGTACACGCGTCAACACATGACTGGACAAAATCCGGGGACACGGATCGCAAAGCGGGCGGCGGAATCGCCGCATGGTATATGTGTTTAGCGGCGGAAACGCCGCATAATTAAGTCTGATTAAATCCGGATTTTTGCTGAGTGTTTATGGTATGATTTCAAAGTCCTTTGCGCGTCTGGATGATTTCTTTCCTTTCTTTTGAGCTCCGAATTAATTCCTTCATATATTTGGAGATCCAAATTGATTTTTCTTTAGAATTTCTCCAAGATAATATTTTGGTGCTTTAATTGCAGTCGGGTCCTCGGCTTTTTGCAATTCAGTCCCTGGCTACTTTTGTTCTTAAGTCCTTGGCCTTTTTGCAATTAGGTCCTTGAATGCTTTTATGCTTGGATGAATTCCATTTGAATCCCGATAATCTTGAACTTGGTCTTTATGACAGAAATGAGTCTCTGGCACGCATTTATGCTAGGGATATGGGTAATTTGCATTCAGGTCCTTGTATTCTGTCAATAAGACTAAACACATACCTTAGTAGCATTTATTGATATAAAATTAATCTAAATGAAAGACATATGATGCAATGTATGCAATGCATCAAATACCCCCACACCTAGATTTTGCTAGTCCCTAACAAAACAAAATATAAGAGAAATGAAAACAGGGAAATCCTAACTCACTTTTGTAGGAATCACGGTTGCACTTAGCATGTGCAACAAGCCTTTAAACCCCCAAGTTTCCATAGAGGACGAGTTTTGTCTCGTGAGGGTTTTCAGTTGACACACCCACAAAGTCTTAATTCAATATTTCATTAATAACTTTCAATGTCCCCACCTCAACCTTATACATCTCACTGAAAAATCTTGCATGCTCATTATATAAATCTAACTCATACAAATTCTGACTTGGTCTTCATTCCTCCAATATTCACACCACTAACCCTTCTACACATGTTATTACTTAAATTGTTTTGCACGCCTCCTCTGGTGGTGAAGTATCATTTGGCTCAACCATGACATGGATCATTCTTTTAGCTTTGGGCCTTGAGTATCTTAAAGTATTTTTTTCTTTTCTTTTTCCGTGATTCAACACATTTGTTTTTTCTGACACTTTTACCCTTTTTGCATTCGTGTAGCGAGGTTGGTCGATAATCCCGAGCTGGCAGACTCAAGTTACCAGGTTTTAAGATACCCCTACGGACCAGTGACTCGAAGGCTTGGGCTTTTGTAATCATTTTGCAAGATGTGCTTTTTTTATTTCCACTTTTATTTTCCTCAAGGCTTCATTGCTATTAGAAGTCCACACTTCCCGGTATATTTTCCTCAACCTCTGCTTTTTATCAACCACTTCAAAGATTGGATTCATCCAATTTAAGTGCATACATGTCTTAAAGGGCAATGGGTTATTTCTTTGGAACTTAGATTCATGTCATAATTTTTTACAAGTAGAACTATATAATAAGGAACAAAAACTCAATGCAATTTGTACACGGGTTTTGGTAGTTCAATCTTAAGCTATGTCATGCAACATTGACTTTTTTTTGACAGAACAGAAAAATAAAACAGATAGATAGATAAATACCCTCCCACACCAAAATCATGCATTGTCCTCAATGTATGCAAAGAAAAAGCAAATGCTCGTATTACCTGAGTCAACTTGCGGTAGAGGGGTTAAATTTGCTCAGAGTCAACCATAGTCAGAACTGGATTGAATGACACCATGTTGGTGCATGTATCCAGTTGAATTGTTCCACATGTTGCACTGAGGCACAGATTCCATACCCCTCACATGTATTGGTTCTCTTATTTGCTCGAGTGATGGTGGGTGTGTCGAAGAACTACTCCCATTTTTCTTGCTTCCTTTTTGATTTTGTGATGATTTATTTGATTCAGAAATCTTATAAATACGCGATCTCATCACAACATCACTTTGATTGCATACTATTTCTGGCTCATTATCAACATGAAAGATATTAAATTCAGCTTTTAAGTTTCCAAAAGATAGTTGCATGAGCCCCTTTCGGCAATTTATCAAAGTTTCAGAGGTGGCTAAAAATGGTCTGCCTAGTATCACAGGGATTTGTCTCTTAGGATAGATAACATGTTCAGTGTCTAGAATGACAAAATCCACTGGGTAAATGAAATCACCAACCTTAATGAAAACATCCTCTACTATACCTCTTGGTTTCTTAATAGAGCAATCAGCAAATTGAAGGGTTGTCTTAGAGGGTTTTAGTGGACCAAGGTTGAGTTGCTCGTAGACAGTGAACGGGAGTAAGTTAACACTAGCACCAAGGTCTAGAAGGGCTTTGTTGATAAAAGTATCTCCTATTGCACATGAAATTGTGGGACACCCAGGGTCCTTATATTTTATAGGAGACAAATATAACAGAATAGAGCTTATGTTTGCAGTTAAGAATGCCTTTTTTGGTACGTTCGTTTTTCTCTTTTTAGTGCACAGATCTTTTAAGAATTTAGCATAAGCAGGTATTTGTTGAATCATATCTAAGAGTGGAATATTCACCTTAACTTGCTTAAATATTTCCAAGATTTTCTCCATTTGTGCACTTGAGTTCTTCTTGAGTCTATTGGGGAATTGAGCTTTAGGAACATACACTCGCTCAGGTTGAGCTATGGGTTCAGTTTGAGTAGGTGGGTTGGGTGTTTCCGATTGGACATCAGGTTCAATGGTTAGGTCATATGTGGTTGCTTGATGGCTAGATTGATTAGACGTTCTAGGATTTACCACATTGGTATCGACTTGTCTTCCGGACCGTAATGATACTACTGCATTTATTTGTTGGAACGGTCCTTCCTTATTAACCATTTGAACCGGTCTAGGGTTGTTATTTCCTAGAGGTGGTTGATAGGGCTGATATGAATTATTAGATCTTGGATTCACCTCAGGTTGACTTGGAAACTGACCCTTTTCTCTTACACCTACAATTTGCGCGAGTTGGCTGACTTGTGTCTCTAGCCTTTGGAAGGACTGGTTGGTTGTTTGTATAAAGGTTTTCATCAAATTTTCCAAGCTTGTCAACCTAACCTCATGATCGCCATTGTTACTAAACCCAGATGATGTATTATTTTGGTTATACCGGTTTGGTTGTTGTCTAGGAGGTTGACCTTGTTGGCTTGATGAGAAATTGGAATTATTACGCCAACCCGAGTTATAGGTTGATGCGTATGGGTCATTTCTAGCATGGTTAAACGTGGCATTAACTTGTTCCCAGTCCGCACAATCCTCCATTAAATGACCAGTCTGACCACATCTAGAGCAAGGGATAGACGAGGCTTGATTCACTCGGGTTCGGGTTTGTAGCTCTAGACTTTCCATTCTGCGCATAAGGGTAGCTAGTTTTGCTTCAGCCGCTACATTGGCATCTACAGCTAAGACACCTGGTTTGGGTTGGCTTGCTATTCTAGATCCAATACTCGGGTTAAGCGGTGTTCTAGCATTGTCCCATTGCATACTGTTTTCAGCTAAATCCTCAAGAAAAGTCCAGGCATCATTTTCATTTTTTGACATGAAGCTTCCTTGGCTTACAGATTCTAGCATAACCCTAGATGTGGGTGTCAATCCCTCATAGATAATTTGGCACAATTGCCATCTTGGAATTCCATGATGAGGGCACTGGGTTAGGACACTTTTAAATCTTTCTAGATAAGAATAGAACGGCTCGCTCTCAGATTGAACGAATGCAACAATTTCATTCCTAATCCTCATAGTCTTATGGTTGGGGAAATATTTTTTTAGGAATACTTGAACAAACTCAGCCCAACTTCTAATGGATCTTTCGGCTAGACTATATAGCCATTTCTTAGCGTCGTCCTTCAGTGCTAGAGGCACGAATTTCAGACGCACTGCCTCCTCAGGAATATGCTGGTATTGCATAAGAGAGCAGATTTCCTCAAATTCTCTAAGGAAGAGATATGGGTCTTCCCTAGAGGTGAACTTAGGCAACATACTCCTGTATTGTGCCTTAAGTTCGAAGTCACGACCTTGTATGGTGGGCATAACGATGCATGATAGCTTAGTAGCCATCGCTGGGTAGCATCGATCCCTCAGAGTTATAGGTTGTGCAACAGGTGGGTCCACCACATTCTCACCCATTGGATCCGGGTGAGGTGGTGCAGCAGATGGATTGGGGCTAAGTTCTAGACTGGAATCTAGATGAATTCGTGAGAGTCGATTACTCAAGTCTCGAATCCAAATCTGAGTGCACCGGGTTGAATCAATTTTTTGAGTTCAAATTCCAAATTTAATTTCAAGAATTAATTACAATTTTTTTTTGTTTTTTTGTTTTTTTTTGAAAATGGAAACAAACAATAGAATGGGGAAAGATGAGAAAGGAATCCTAATCTAGAGAATTGAGGTGAGAAGAGAAAGAAGACTCAGATGAGAAGGGAAACTTAACTCTAAAGATAGAAAAGAGGGTCGGTCAGAAATTTCCTGAACAAGCACGGTTCAAACAAACCTAGACCTAGTGTCGCTTAAATCTAGACGACTCCTAACTGGTTGAGTCGAGTTGATTTTCTTGATTCACCTCCCTCACTAATCAAACCAAATTGGCCAGGCAGTGTATAGCTTGTGGGGGCGCTTCCGACAGAGTCGGTGCCAATTAGACAACCACTTCGCTTGGAAGACTTTCGTCAACACAAAAACACTTTCTAGACACCAAATTAAATTCGATCAGCTACAGGTCATAGCAAGTCAAACCAATATTCTCCTTAATTGAGTATGAGTCCTTACGGGCCAATGTCTAATTGATTTTAATTTTAAGGCTTGGGTGACACTTTAGGATTGTGATTTGTGGGCCACGGAAGGGTGATGAAATCCCCACCGTATCTTTTCCCACGGAGTTGCCCTTAAGATAGTTTAACTTAAATCTAGCAAAGATAGTCAAACAATGGTCTTTAGTGGGGGGCAATTGCAAGGTTGTATGCAAATTAGATTATATGCTTAAATGCAATCGATAAAAACCGCGATACGTACCTTGCCTCCAGCACTCTTCAACAATAATTAATTTGCAAAAATTTAGCAAGAATAATGCAAACAAAACATTATATGATGCATGCACTAAGTTCTTCTAGTTTTGCCAATTTTTAGGTCATAGTTGAATTATTGCCAATTATGGAATTTAAGCTTAACACGTGCAGTTCTACAACTGGAAATTTTCTGAAACTAGAAATTACGAGGAAAGAGGCAACAAAGGTTACCTATGCAATGCTCAGTCGGGTTCGCCTCTCACTCTCGAAAATTTCCAGTAGCTCTACGCGTCCACCCAGAGATGAGTCGCGTCCCAGAAAAATTTGAAGCTCAGATGCTTCAGGTGTGTGGCAGATCCGCCACAGGTTCTTCTTGGTATGCGGCGATTTCGCCGCCCTTATAGCTCCAAATGTGCCCGGATTTCGCCGCGCAATCTGTTGTCTTCTCACACGCAAATCCAAATAGTTAGATCACGCACACGATAAACAGAAAAAATCGAAATCACTAAAATAAATAAAATCTGTGTCACCTCCCCGGCAACGGCGCCAAAAACTTGATGGGAATTAAATTTATACCGCAAGTGCACGACGTCAATGAAGACGTGGCAAGTACGGGTCGAACACAATGAGGGAGAGATAATGTTATTTTTGTGACTTTCGAGTTAACGAAAGAGAAAGAGAGAACAATAATGATGTTGGTTTGAGATTTTTGGTCTTTTTAATTTTCTAAAGCAAGAACAACAAAACAAACTAAGAAGAAAACAACTATAAATGGGAGTCCGTTGGGTGGAGGTTTAGATGTCGGGTTTTGATTAGAGAATTCTGAAACTTATAATAAATCATATTAGTTATAAAGCATTACATGATAAATGATTTAACATAAACTCAAGTAATCAAAATATACTAATACGAACTTAAAATAATAACTTTTATTTTTCTTCTCTTCACCCTAAATCCGTCACCTCCACCCTTTGGAAAGAGTTAGAAACTCATAGATGGAGGGAGGGAGAAGGGGTCCTAGAGGAATTACAAAAGAAAACTAAAAACAAGAAATAAAAGACAAAATTTTATTACTAAAACTAAGGACTAAAATTAAGAACTAAAGACCAAGGACCTCACAACATCGTTTCGAGGCTATTTATAGCCGATACAAGTAACGCTGATATGAAATAGGAAAGTACACGCGTCAACACATGACTGGACAAAATCCGGGGACACGGATCGCAAGGCGGGCGGCGGAATCGCTGCATGGTATATGTGTTGAGCGGCGGAAACGCCGCATAATTAAGTCTGATTAAATCCGGATATTTGCTGAGTGTTTATGGTATGATTTCAAAGTCCTTTGCGCGTCTGGATGATTTCTTTCCTTTCTTTTGAGCTCCGAATTAATTCCTTCATATATTTGGAGATCCAAATTGATTTTTCTTTAGAATTTCTCCAAGATAATATTTTGGTGCTTTAATTGCAGTCGCGTCCTCGGCTTTTTGCAATTCAGTCCCTGGCTACTTTTGTGCTTAAGTCCTAGGACTTTTTGCAATTAGGTCCTTGAATGCTTTTATGCTTGGATGAATTTCCATTTGAATCCTGATAATCTTGAACTTCGTCTTTATGACAGAAATGAGTCTCTGGCACGCATTTATGCTCGGGATATGGGTAATTTGCATTCAGGTCCCTGTATTCTGTAAATAAGACTAAACACATACCTTAGTAGCATTTATTGATATAAAATTAATCTAAATGAAAGACATATGATGCAATGTATGCAATGCATCACACACCCTCACCATATCCTCTAGCGTCTGGATAGTCCTCTCTGACTGCCCGTCTGTCTGCGGATGAAAAGTTGTGCTGAACTTCAAATGAGTCCCTAAAGCCTTCTGCAGACTACCCCAAAATCTGGAGGTAAACCTCGGATCTCGATCAGAGATAATACTCACTGGTACTCCATGTAACCGGACTATCTCCTCGACGTACAACTTCACCAAGCCCTTTAAAGGCAAGGTGGTCCTGATCGCCAGAAAATGTGCTGACTTGGTCAATCGATCAACTATAACCCAAATCGCGTCGTAAGATCTCCTCGTCTTCGGCAACCCAGTGACGAAATCCATCATCACGTGCTCCCACTTCCACTCTGGCAGATCTATACTTTGCAACTGCCCTGCTGGCCGCTAGTGCTCAATCCTCACCTGCTGACAAACCAGGCACCTGGACACGAAGTCTGCTATGTCTCGCTTCATCCCCTTCCACCAGAAACTCCGCTGTAAATCCTTATACATCTTGGTACTCCCCGGGTGAATGGAATATCTGGCTCTATGTGCGTCCTCCATGATAGTATTTCTCAGATCACCTGCTCTCGGTACCCAGATCCGGCCTCTGAACCTCAAGCCCCCATCAACTCCGACACCGAAGTCTGATCCGTCCTTGGCAGCTAACTACATCAGACTGACCAGCTCATCATCTGCTCTCTAAGCCTGAACAACCCCTGAAACTGTTTGTGGCTCCACTTGAAGTCCCGCAATCACTACCCCCCCCCCCTTAGAGCCCTCCGTAAAAGGTCTCCACTCCGTCAAGGCCTCAAGCAACCTCCACTCCTGAATGCATAAGCTTGCAGCTGACAACTCCACCTTCCTACTCAAGGCATCTGCGACAGAATTCACCTTCCTCGGATGATACGAAATGGTGAAGTCATAATCCTTTATGAACTCGAGCCATCTGCACTGCCTCATATTCCACTCTTTCTGCGAGAACAAATACTTCAGACTCTGGTGATCTGTGAAGACCTCAAACTGCTCTCCATACAGGTAATGCCTCCAGGTCTTCAGCGCGTGAACCACAGCTGCCAACTCCAGATCATGAGTCAGGTAATTCTTCTCATGAACCTTCAACTGCCTCGACGCATAAGCGACCACTTTCCTGTGCTGCATCAACACGCAACCCAGACCAATGTCAGAAGCGTCACTGTAAATCACATAGCCTTTGCTACCACTCGGTAACGTCAAAATCGGTGTTGTAGTCAGTCACCTCTTCATCTCCTGGAAGCAGTCGCCGCACTTCTGGGACCAAACAAACTTGACACCCTTCTGTGTCAAAGCCGTCAGTGGGGAAGCAAGTCTGGAGAAGTCCTGAATAAACCGACGATAATAACCTGCTAAACCCACAAAACTCTTGATCTCTGACACACTGGTCGGAGCTCTCCCCTGAGCCACGACCTCGACCTTCGCTGGATCCACAGATATCCCGCCTGCTGACACCACATGTCCCAGAAAGGCCACCCGATCTAGCCAGAATTCACACTTCTTGTACTTAGCATAGAGCTGCTGAGATCCCCCGCTATCAACCCGGGGCCTCTTACCCGGATTCCCTGAAATCTGAACTCCAGGTCGCACACTGGCCTTCGTCTGCACCTTCCTGGCCTCTACCGTCTCCTGGTAGTCCTGATCCATAATCGTCGCAAACTTCACTGCATCAGCAAAAGTCTGCGGCATACTCGTAGTCATACGGGACCGGAACTGCGACCTCAACCCCCGGATAAACTTCCGAGCTCTCTGCTCCGGTGTTACATAAGTATCCAGGCAGTAACGCTCCAAGGCGTAAAACCTGCTAATATAAGCTGTCAGCGTCATCTCTCACTGCTCGAGTGCCAGGAACTCCTCCTTCTTTCGATCCCGCGCATGCTGGGGAAAATACTGCTGGTTGAACTCCGCGAGGAATTCCTCCCAGCCCACCTCCTCACTGTCCTCAAAAACAACAGCCGACGTGGACCTCCACCAGTTGGTCACCTCTCCGTCCAACACATAGGTGTCCAGATCCACCTGCCTCTCAGAAGGACATCTGATCGCCCTGAAGATCTTCCAGATCTTGAAGACCCAATCCTCAGCTGCCTCCGGCTCACCACTGTCGTCAAAGGAAGGAGGGTGTTGTCGCATAAACCGATCCAGCACTGCCCCCGCCCCTGCCTGCTCAGACTGTGCAGACTGGCGCTTGAGAAACTCGCCCAGCCTACCAAGAATCCCCTGAAGGGTCCTCCTCTCTTCTTCCTGTCCTCCCTACTAGTCTCCTCACTGGCACCCCTATAACGTGAAGGGGGCCTCACACGTCTCGGAGGCATCTACACAAGAGGACAGGAAACCACAATAAATTAATGATTATGAATGAATGCATGATGAATGACAACTACATGCAAGACCTCTAAGGTGGTTTCATTGGACAAGCACACCCGGACCGAAAGCTCTGATACCAAATTGTAACGCCCCGAAACAGCGGAAAATTTAAAACTTAAAATAGATATAAGAATCAACACCGGGGTCGTCACCAAACCGCAAGTATATTTAATACAAAGTGTAAACTGTACAATACAAGAGTCAAGGATGATTACAACCCAACACAAAAGATATACAACACATGTACAAGGGAAAATCATCCACCTCGAACGATAAAAGGACAGGATCTGGTCTGGGTGCTCCTGCCCGCAGTCACCACCTCCTACTGACATGCACGACCTGTCATGTAAACAAACAATGCCGGAGTTTCCCCCTAGGGAAACCCCGTATGCCAAACCCCTAAAATATGAACATAACATGTGTATATGAAACATGAAATGGAAAATGTAATAAAAGCACAACTGACACACGTGCAAACAAGGTACTGCCGGAAAACGTCGGCTACGGGTCTCAAGGGTCCTCTCACCCCAACCCCACAACATGTGCACACAAGGCACCTCCGGTCAGAGTCTCGGCCACAACAACGTGCTCACAAGGCACCCCCGGAAAACATCGGCAACAACAACGTGCACACAAGGCACCACCGGTCAGAGTCTCGGCCACAACAACGTACTCACAAGGCACCGCCGGAAACATCGGCAACAACAACGTGCACACAAGGCATCGCCGGTCAGAGTCTCGGCCACAACAACGTGCTCACAAGGCACCGCCAGAAAACATCGGCAACAACAACGTGCACACAAGGCACCGCTCCGTAGAGCCACAACCACGATCTCCTCTTAGGCCGGCATGTCATGTACCGTCGCCCAAAAAGGCCGGGGACCCGTTTCCCTCGAGGCAGATCCAACCACACACGACACAAACATCCATATGCAAAACTGTGCCAAACGGTTGAACAGAAGACTAGAAACGGTCGACCGAACACCACTACTATTCCGCAATAAAACCAAAATAACGTCCAACCGGTCGAACGGAAAAGGGGCCCCGTTCGACCGAAAACCATCAGTGAATCCTCTCTTGCTCAAAAAGCACCAACGGTCGAACGACCAAACAATCACGGTCGACCGATTCCCACCAGTAAAATTCACCAACAATCCGCACTACACGGTCGACCGAATCCACTCTTCGGGTAGACCGGCTATTAAGTTAACTTAAGTTCTGGTCGGACGAAGTCAACGAGCGGTCAAACGTTTAGATAGTCAACACCCCCAACTGACTTACAACAGTGCTTTCGGTCGACCGGCAAAGGGGACACATTCGACCGAAAACACCCAGAGCCTCTTTCCCTTGCTAAAACGTACCACCGGTCGACCACTCCTAGAGTATCGTCTGACCGGTGCAAGGGTTTTTGCCCGAATCACACTACACCCGGTCGACCGTTCCATAGCAGAAAAGTTCCGCCTACCGTCGGCCATTCCAATCCTCACGAAGGCTAAAATAGGATTAAACTAAAGCTTGACATACCTTTAAGGCTTGAAGAAGCCTTTGAAGAATCCCGGCGAGAGCTTCCTCGCAAAACTCTTCTCCTCCGGCGAAAACTCGAACGCAATCACCTCGCCTCCGGCAACTCCTAATCTCCTCCGAGCTTCGCCGGCCTCGCCTCCGCGTCTTCCTCATCTGGATGAGAAAGGATCGAGAGAGAGACGATCGAGAGAGAGACAAGTGAGTGAGAGAGAGAAGGAATCCAAACCTTATACTCTTCTCCCAACCAATCTCAGCCGTCCATCTCAACCTCTTCAAATCCTCCACCTAAAACACAATAAACCCAATTAGCAAAGGGTTAGGATGTAACATTAAATTTCTCTCAATTTTTTTCTGGATGTTGTTTATTTCATTGTAGTTATCTGGGAGCACCATCTTCCATGTTGTGACTTCTAGTTTGCTCCCAGATTAAAAATCAATCCCCTTTAATAAACTTGGACCATAAAACTCAAAGCAAAAGATTATACTTTTTGCCATCTAGGTCATGCATCATTTGTATACCTTGCATGCATTTGTCTTTTCTTTGCTTTACATTTTGTTGTTGATTGCTGTCGTGAGGTACGTGCACCCAAATCTCTCATTCATGCATGTTTCGATCATGCATTTGTTTGTAAGGTGCATCGGGACAAGAGTGAGTTGAGCGTTTGATTGGAGTGTTGATTGCTAGATTTAAGATCAAAACGCTACTAAGGAGGGGTTGTCCCATAAAAGATAAGGTGGGGGATTTCATCACCTTTTCCTTGGCCCCAAAAATCACTCGTAATAAAAGCCTTAATTCTAAAAGCAAGTAGACATTGGACCTAAGGATTGCGGACGCACTAGGAACGTAATCTAGTTGAGACCGTCATGGCCTGATCGGCGTTGCCTACCTTGTCGATAGTAGGCGGTACTGGATGTCCGGATCTCGTATCACTTGCTGGGTATTGTGGTCTTCGTTGTAGGGAGGTGAGGCTTGTCGAGGCTAGTGACCTCGAAGTTAGGCGTCGTCTAGCCTAAGGACCCATTGTCGTACATTGTTTGAGTCGTGCTTGCTAGATTAGGCTTCTACCACTACCCACTACCACGCTAGCTCTAGGATTCTTCCCTCCTCATCTGAGTCCTCTCCTCATCTGAGTACGAGTAGTCTCCTCTTCTAGTACACCTTCTGTTGTGTGTTATTTTAGAGTCGAGTCAAGCATTTTATGCGAGGTTGGGCTCGTTCTGGTGAGAGCGCTCGACTTGAGAGAGTGCATTTTTCTGAGATGGATGGTCTTGGTGATCGGCCATCTCCGCCTCATGCTCCTTTGGATCATGAGGTCGAGTCTTCTCGTGGTGACGGGGGAGACCGGGTTCCATACATGGATTACCTCGGTCCGCTCCCACCACCACGTAGACCTCTTTCTCGTCCTCCTTTGACTCGAGAGGAAGAGGGATTCGGTCAGGATCGAGTTCTTGGTGCACCACCACCTTTAGCTAGACAGGATAAACCGATGAATTTGTGGGAGCGGACCCATCCTGTTCGGGCCGCACAACCTTCTTGCATAGTTCTTCCCCCAGCTCGCGGGAACAATATATGAGTTGAAACCTCAATATGTGAGCATGCTTCCTACCTTCACTGCCAATAAGGAGGATCTGTATATTTTTATACGTGAATTCGAGAAAGTATGCTCCATGTTCAAGCTTCAACAACTTGATGATGATTCAGTCCGGTTGAGGATGATTTCTTTCACGTTGAAGGATAACACGAAGAAATGGATGTACAGCCTCCCGGCGAGCTCTATTCGGTCTTGGGATGACTTTGTGACCGTATTTCTGAAGAGATTTTTCCCTCAAAGGAAAACTCAACAGATACGGCACCAGATACATCAAATGTATCAGACTGAGACCGAATCTTTTCATGCTTTCTTTGAGAGGTTCAAGGACCTTCTCATGCAGTGCCCTCATCATGGACTTGAGCTATGGCGGCTGTGCCAGATTGTTTATGAGGGCCTCAACTACAACACCCGTACATTGTTGGAGTCGAATTGTCAGGTTGATTAGCAAATTAAACTCATCAATGAGGCATGGGACACTTTTGAGTTAATGGTTGAACGTACCTTTGAGTGAGACACCATGAGAGAGCCACCAGCCGCCAGGTCTTCTGGTCGGGCTGGATCATATCAAGTTGAGTCAACTATCGCGTCTAAGGTGAAATTGGTTGCTCTCATGCATAGGATTGAGAATTTAGAGTTGGACCGAGCTCCTGTAGCTCAGGTCGCTACTCCTGGGTGTAGTAGGTGTGTACTTACGGGCCATGATGACTTGGAATGCGCTTACGCTCCAAGGGATACTGAGCATGCAAATGCAATGTATCAACAAAGGTCTTGTAACGACCCGTACAGTCACTCCTACAACCCGGGATGGCGTAACCATCTTAACTTCTCTTGGGGGCCAAGTGGGGGTCACAGTCAGAGCTCGCACTCTCAACCTAAACCTCCACGCCCATCGGTGACCTACCAACCCCCACATCAAAGATCTCAGCACCATAATTACCAACCTGCTCAGGCCTCATCGTCGGGTTATTCCAACCAGACTCCACTACCCAGCGGGTTGACCCCAAGGACCCTTCTAGTGATCCGGCCCTTCAAGCGTTCATGCAGAGCATGCAAAGTACAGTCAAAGCTTTGGAAATGCAAGTTAGCCAGTTGGCTCATCAGTTCCATGAACGCGAGAAGGGTCAGTTCCCGAGTCAACCTGTGGTAAATCCCAGGGGTCAACCTGCTCATGCTAGGAAGAATGTACACAATGTTGAAACCAACCCTTCCCAACATGCCAATGTTGTCCATACCTTGAGATCGGGAAGGGTTGTTGACAACAATGTAGAAATGCCTGAAGCCAACCTTGTTGGCGAGACTTCCGAGGAGGGTCTTGAGTCTGTCAAGGAACCTAATTCTGAGACTCCTCCTCGTGATTGTTATGTCCCCAAGGCACCATTCCCTCATAGGTTGACTAAAAAACGTGATGAGCATTGGGACAAAATCGTTGAGGTAGTTAGGCAAGTAAAGGTGAACATCCCATTGTTGCACGTTGTTCAACAAATGCCACTGTATGCCAAGTTCCTCAAGGACCTTTGCACCATAAAGAGAAGAACCAATGTCCCAAAAAGGCATTTTTGGCTGCCAATGTGAGCTCAATATTGACACAACTCATGCAAGTCAAATACAAGGACCCAGGTTGTCCAACTGTCTCTTGCATGATCGGTAATGTGACAATCTCTCAAGCTTTATTGGATTTGGGAGCATCTGTGAACCTCCTTCCCTACTCTGTCTATGTCAACCTTGGAATAGGCGATCTTAAACCAACGAGGACAACCCTCCAGTTGGCTGACAGATCCGTCAAGATTCCACGAGGGAGTGTGGAGGATGTCCTTATTAAAGTGGGTGAGTTCGTATTTCCAGTTGATTTCATCATCTTGGATATTGAACCCGTGTCCAACCCACAAGGACAAATTCCTGTGATCCTTGGGAGGCCGTTTCTTGCGACATCTGATGCTTTGATCAATTGTCGCAATGGCTTGATGAGGTTGTCTTTTGGAAACCTCACAGTGGATTTCAACATCTTTACTCTTGGTAAGCAACCCGGGCTCTTCGACGATACTGTCGGAGCCAATTTCATCGTGGACAAGGATGAGCCTGAGTCATTAGGCATGTTCGACTCACATCGACATATTATTGAGGTGCCTAATGACCAGATTACGAGTGAAGAGGATCTTGAGGAATCCGCCAGTGAATCTCTGGATGAGGAGGCACATCTGGGTGCTTGCACCTCTTACCCCATGGCCCTTGAGCCACTTCAAAGTAACTCTGAATCCGACAAGGACCCACCTCTGGTCGAGCTTAAACCGCTCCCCGATAACCTTAAGTACATCTTTTTAGGGGATAATGAGACATTGCCACTCATTATTGCTTCTGATCTTGCAAAAGATCAAGAGGTCACCCTCAAAAAAATGCTCTTCGAAAACAAAGAGGCTATCGGGTGGTCCTTGAAGGATATCAAGGGAATTTGGCCCTGGTATTGTTGAAAATTGGATCCACATGGAAGAGGATTCTAGGCCCCGCAGGGACCCACAACAAAGATTGAATCCTGTACTGAAAGAAACCGTCCGAAATGAGGTTCTTAAGTGCTTGGATCATGGCATAATCTATCCTATCTCTGATATTTCGTGGGTGAGTCTTGTCCATGTGGTTCCTAAGAAGTCAGGAGTGACGGTTGTTGAGAATGAGCATAATGAGTTTATCCCGACACGCATGCAAACTGGCTGGCGAGTTTGCGTTGATTATCGCAAGCTCAATGCGGCAACGCGGAAAGATCATTTCCCGTTGCCATTCATTGATTAGATGTTGGAAAGGTTGGCCGGACATGAGTATTATTGTTTTCTTGATGGATACTCCGGTTACAACCAAATTCCCATCGCCCCCGAGGATCAAGAGAAAACCACATTTACTTGTCCCTTTGGCACGTTTGCCTACCGTCGCATGCCCTTTGGGTTATGTAATGCACCGACAAGGTTTCAAAGGTGTATGATCAGCATCTTCTCCGATATGGTAGAGCGTTTCCTTGAGATTTTCATGGACGACTTTTCCATATTTGGCGCTTCCTTTGATGAGTGCCTTCGTCACTTGAGCCTTGTCCTCAAGCGATGTCGTGAGAAGAACCTCGCTCTCAATTGGGAGAAATGTCACTTCATGGTGAAGCGAGGGATTGTACTTGGACATGTGGTCTTAAGTAGGGGAATTGAGGTTGATCCCGCCAAAGTGGGTATTATTGCTAATCTCCCACCACCACGTAGTTTGAAGGATATCCGTGCCTTTTTGGGGCATGCTGGATTCTATCGGCGGTTCATTCTGGATTTTAGCAAAATTGCTCGACCTCTCACTGCCTTGTTGGCTAAGGATGCCATTTTTGAGTTCACACCAGATTGCCACCGTGTCTTTTTGGCCTTGAAGAAAGAGGTTACTTCAGCTCCCATAATTAAGGCACCAGTGTGAACTGAACCCTTTGAGTTAATGTGTGATGCATCTGACTTCGCTGTGGGAGCAGTGCTTGGGTGACGATTGGACAAATTGCCTCAACTGATCTACTATGCCAGTAGAACACTCAATGATGCCCAATTGAACTACACTGTGACCGAGAAGGAATTCTTAGCGATCATATTTGCTTTGGAGAAATTCCGGTCGTACTTGATTGGCTCCCACGTGATTATCTATTCTGATCACACAGCCATCAAGCACCTCATGGCGAAGAAAGATGCAAAATCCGGACTCTCTAGATGGATCTTGTTGTTACAAGAATTTGATCTCGAGATTCGGGACAAAAAAGGGTGTGAAAATGTTGTAGCAGACCACCTATCCCGTCTAGAGACGACCAACCCACAAGACCAAATTATTGATGAAAAATTTCCTGATGAGTAGTTGTTCACGATCGAAGATAACCTTTGGTTTGCCGACATCATGAACTACCTCGTGACCGAGCAACTTCCTGTGGGTTGGTCAAAATCTGACCAAACCAAATTTAGATCTTATGTTAGATTCTTTCACTGGGACGACCCCTACCTATTCAAATACTGCTCTAACCAAATTTTCAGGTGGTGCATCCCAGATATCGAGTTCCAAAGTGTGCTCCATTTCGGCCACTCTAAGGCATGTGGAGGACACTTTGGAGCAAAGAAAACTGCCGCCAAGGTGCTCCAATCTGGATTCTACTGGCCTTTTCTTTTCAAAGATGCTTACGACTTTTGTAAGCAATATGATAGGTGTCAGCGCCTTGGCTGGATTAGTCGACCTGACATGATGCCTTTGCAAAATGTCCTTGTTGTCGACATCTTCGATGTGTGGGGCATCGACTTTATGGGTCCCTTCTAGAACTCGTTCGGGAATGTTTACATTCTGGTGGTCGTTGACTATGTGTGTAAGTGGGTTGAGGCTATACCCACAAAGACCAATGACAACAATGTGGTCACCAAATTCTTAAGGGACATTTTTACGCGATTTGGTACTCCTCGTACCATAATCAGCGATAGGGGTACCCACTTCGGTAATCGCTCCTTTGAAGCGCTTATGACGAAATATTCGAACACCCACAAGCTTGCGACCCCATATCATCCACAAACTAGTGGGCAGGTCGAAGTCTCTAACCGTCAATTAAAGCAAATTCTTGAGAGACGGTTATTTTCTCGAGGAAGGATTGGTCAACTAAGTTGAATGACGCGTTGTGGGCCTTGTGCACCACGTACAAGACCAATTTGGGTATGTCCCCATATCGGGTAGTGTACAGCAAGGCTTGCCACCTACCCGTCGAGCTTGAGCATCATGCCTTCTGAGCGATCAAGAACCTGAATATGGATCTTGATCAAGCAGGGGTGCAGCGTAAACTCGACATTGTGGAGTTGGAAGAGCTATGCAATGATGCGTATGAAAATACCAAAATTCATAAGTCCCGAGCCAAGTTGTTTTACGATCGCATGATTATGCGAAAGGTGTTTACAGCCGGGCGAAAGGTGTTTACAGCCGGGCAGACATCTTGAACCCAGGGAATGGGGACGTGTTCAAAGTTAATGGACAACACCTCAAACCCTACTAGGAGGGGGCACGAGCCGAAGTCCAGGAGGTCATGTTCCTTCATGAACCTTGTTGAACGTTTTATTTAAAACCGCAAGTGCACGGCCGCGATGAAGCGGTGGCAAGTACGGGTCGTCCTCAGGGAGGTGAGTAGGCTCTTGTTTATCCGAAATCAAGTGGCAAAAATTGGGGGAGAAAGATTGATTACGCTACTCTACACTAAACTACGCTAAGAAGTACGAAATGCGAAACAAAGAAATAAACGATCAAATAAAGACTAAGCTAAGAACAAAATAGAAGTACTGGAATTTCAGGAATGGAAAACCCCTAAGGGGTGGACTGAGTGCACACAAGCAAAGAGGTGGGTGTAGAATACATTCTTTAAGCACATGAAGGTGGTGTTTATCAAGCATAGGAAGTGTCTAAATGTTATGGCAAAACCTATCAATCTATTCACCAACTTGGTTGATTAACATTTACATATGCAAGTTGTTTATTTCAGAACCTAAACAAGCATGAGAGGTGTCTAATCATTTTGGCAAAACTCATCAAGTTATAAATTCTATCCTAAACAAGCAAGCATACATTCATGTTTAATCAACACATTGAAATTAAAGCATTCATCCCATTCTCTAATGCATGTATGTACATCTACTCCACCCCCAAAGGGGATGGAACTACTCACTAAACATTACACTAATTATTAAACTAAGCAAAGAAAGCATATTAAAACTAAGCTAGAAATGAAAGACGATTAAACTAAAACATGCACAAACTATAAAAGAAGCATAAACAAACAATGAAAGAAACACAAAACTTTATTGATAAAATGACTCACATTAAAAGTAGCATCCTCCTACTTTAGTGTGTGCTTCAAGGCCTCACTTCTAGTAGGAAGAATAGCCACTTAAAATATGGAGTGATTACAATAGGAGGTGAAGAGTTCTATTTATAGCCATGGAAAAAGCTAATCCGGGACAATCCCCCGATGTGGGACTAAACAAACACCAAAAATAGCCTAAACGAACATTAATACAAGTCCAGGAGAAATTTGAGCGCATTTGGGCCAAAAGTGACCGCCAATTAGCGGTCTTGGACCGCTAATTAGCGGTCGACAGTGTCCGGATCGCTCTGGAATTTCTTGTGGGCTTTTCTGGAAGGCTTTGTTGGTATTTGATGCATCTATTTTGCATGTTGGAGCTCCGACCCGAATAGAATTGTCAAAATACTCCCCATAATGGTGTGAAGTATTCTGTTTTACTCTTAGGTCCATCTGTCTTACGATCAGGTCCTTCTCCTTTGCATCTTGGTCCCCAGATCTCACAATCCAGTCCTTTTTCCCAGCTTTTGGGTCCTTTTATGCTTCATCTCTTCAAACCTAATTATTCCTGAAAACTAAACATAAAACTCGTAACATAGCATTGTTTAGGTGAAAGATAATGGATATAAGATACAAATATGAGCATGAAATGATGTCAATCAAATACCCCCACACCTAACTTTTGCTAGTCCCGAGTAAAACAAAGAAAGAGAAAAGCATACGAAAAAACAATAAATCCTAACTCACTATCGTAGGAATCACGGTTGCACTTAGCACGTGCAACAAGCCGTTAAACCTCCTTGTCGCCAAGGAGGAGGAGTGTTGTCTCCTGAGGGTTTTCAGCGGATATACCCACAAAATCCGAACAAGATGCATTAATCAATCTGGCTACACGACTCGTTGGACTTATATTGTCGATCATGGGACGCGGTAATACTACGGGTCGACTCTATATATGTAATCGGTCCACACACCTAGCCTAATGAGTTATTCGTGAGAGTTAGTCAAGGACTTAAGTGAAAGACATGGGCAACCTTAACTTCTGAATGTGATACAATGTGTAAAGTCCATTTTGGTTCTTATTTGACTCTTTTTTTTTATTTTTCCTTTTTTTTCATTTTTTTTTCATTGGAGCATTTTATTGGTTGGTGTTTGATTCTCCCAGGGTCAGGTTTCGTGCATCATTGCCTATGAGGGCTTACACTATCACGTACACCTTCCCCCAAATCTCCACATAGGGCGATCCCTACCACCCGTGTAACGGGAGTTCGGTCGGTGCATCCCAAGTCAGATGACTCGAAAGCACCAGGCACAAAGTCCCCTCAGACCTACTTTCCCGAGTGATAGGAGCCGTGCGAGAAGAGAGAACACCACTTATTTATCTACATGGGAACCAAAACCCCTACACTTAAGTTTCACAAAAAGAGATTAAGGGCCCTTGCCTACGACAAACTTCCTTATACTAACAGACACGAATTATTTGACTCACTAGGTTCAGGGTGGACTTCTTTAAATGTTTGAGTACTGAAACCCTATGATTACACGCCCCCCGAGGGAAAACCGGGGTGCATCCTAACGACTCGATAAGACCTAAAGCCAGTAAACTAGAAATCCTAATGCATCAAGTTCAAGACAATTTTGGGAGCTTTCTTTTTACTTTGCCTCTCAACGGTTTTGCACATGCTAAACACACGCAAAACCTACAAAAACATTTTCTTTCGCAAACACATGAAGATTTTGAAAGAAATGTGAAAATTTTAAAGCACTAGGCAAGCAAAAGAAGACAAGTCACCCAAGGATCATGGCAAGCAGATATATCAATGTTAAATGCGGCACACTAACATGACCCTAACAATGCACACAAAAGAAAACAAAAAATCAAAAGAAAAGACTCGACTATGTACACACGTAAAACACCCCCCCCCCCCACACCTACTTCATGCATTGTCCTCAATGAATGTGAACAAGATACTACATGGATACATGCATGAAAAAGGAAAGATCTCACCAACATGAAGTACAAAGGGACGTTCAGGGTCATGTTGATGGACACAAACCCAAATTCCCTCAAAACCTGTGAGAAGCTGAAGAAGGGAGATAAATACGTGAAGAGATTGGGCCCAAGTACACAAGGGTTGGGGCCCACAACAATCGATGCTCACTGAAGGAGTCTTTTATTACACACTTTTTTTCTTTTCTTTTTTTTTGTTTTTTTTTTCTTCTTTTTTTTGTTTTTTTTTTGTTTTTTTTTACAACCAAGATATTCTCATAATCATTTGGTCAAGGAACATCAAATGAGAACATCATGTTTTGAGGACCAGAGACTTGCCGAGATGGGCAAACTCCACTGGTACTCTGAGGTGTCATGAGAGGTGAAAGGTCAAAGCTGAAAGGCTCGAACCCCTCATGATATTGGTTGGGTGTGGGCAACAAAGAATGAAGTTGTGTTGCCTCACTAGGGTTTAATTGCTCATCGAAGAAAACCCTCCAACCAATAGGCGGGTGCATCGGAATGAGTTCCTCTGGCTCATTCGATGGATGCAACATACATGCATCACGAAGAATGGGGCTTCTCCCCAAGTCATCCAACAAGGACCTCCCACCATCATTTAGATCATCAAGCATAAGCTCGGTCATAGGTGGGTCCTTGTTGGAGTCAATATGAAGCTCAAATGGCTCAATGGCCATGGGACATGAGGTAGAGACACCTTCTGGTATAGGCATATGATGAGGTGTCTCACTCTCACTAGTACTCTCAACTGTATCATGCAACGAACACTCCCTTTGGACATTCATGTTCGAGGCCAGCTCACTCTGTTACATTGCGAAGACAGGCAATGAGTTTTCGCTGGGCCCACGAACATTCTCAACGGGTTGCATTGGGGTTAGGGGTGTTCGTTGATTTTGTGGTGCTTTCTCCAGTTGGCGGATGAGATTTAGATTTAAAGGTTTATCCATGGGTTCCTGTTGCCTACCAGAGTTGAACACATGAAACTCGGCACTCATGTTACCGAATGAGAGCTTCATGAGACCATTTCTACAATTAATCAAGGCATTGGAGGTTGCCAGAAATGGTCTACCCAAAATCAAAGGTATTTGAGAGTGGGTGTTCGCAACAGGATTGGTATCGAGGACAACAAAATCGACTGGAAATATAAAATCTCCAACTTTGATAAGCACGTCCTCGATAATCCCCATGGGAATACGAATGGATCTATCTGCCAGTTGGAGGGTGATCTTAGTTGGTTTCAATTCTCCCAAGTTCAACTGTTGATAAACAGAGAATGGGAGGAGGTTGACCGCTGATCCTAAATCAAGCAAAACATTGCTCAATCTAGTGTCCCCTATCGTACACTGAATAGTAGGACACCCAGGGTCCTTGTATTTTGTGTAGGTGGGATTGGACAAAAGTGAGCTGATATTTGCAGCCAAGAATGCTTTCTTAGGAACATTGGTCTTCCTCTTGGTTGTGCAGAGATCCTTCAACACTTTGGCATATTGAGGTATTTGTTGGATGACAACCAACAAAGGGATGTTAACCTTCACTTGCTTAAACACCTCTAATATCTTGTCCATGTTGTCACTCTGCTTTTTGTTTAACCTACTTGGATAGGGAGCTTTTGGCAGGTAGGTTTTCTGCTGTGCCTGAGAAGAAAGCTTTGGTGTATTACCCTCACCCTCAGCTTCTTCTTCACCACCATTCCTACTAGGGGGCTGCATAGATGGTGGTGGGTGTGGCAAGGAAATGTGATTGTCAACCTGTTTTCCATTCCTTAAGGTCACAATGGAATTGACATGGTGAACAGGTTCCTCCACATGGTTCACTTGCCTCCCCCGAGGTACCACATTCTCATTTTGCATTTGTTGTTGTTGGTACATGCGGGGGTTAGCCTCAGGCTGGCTAGGAAAAGACCCTCTCTCTCTTTCATGTACAGACTGAGCCAATTGGCCCATCTGAAGCTCTAGAGATTTGATGGTCTGCTGATTTGAAGTGAGAACTTGACTCGTGGTTGACATAAAATTTTTCATTGAGTTTTCAAGTCCACGAGTCAAGGTCTCAAGCGAATTGAATCGGGTTTCCATATTATTGGAATTTGGGAAACCCGATTGATTGGTGGTTTGCGCTTGGGGTGGCTGATAGGAATGCGCATGCATGGGAGGTTGGTGTGATTGGTAAGGTGGTCTCAAGGAGTTTGGAGGACCACCCGGGGCATTAGTTTGGTTCCATGAAAAATTGGGGTGGTTCCTCCATCCAGGATTATAAGATGATGAGTATGGGTCATTCTTGGCTCTATCATAGACGGCGTTGACACGCTCCATCTCAGGAGGAATGGACTCACACTCGCTTTCTACATGACCTATCCTACCACATGAATGACAGGGAACTGGACCATATGTAGACATGTGAGGTGCACTTTGTTGGTTTTGGAGCTCAATCGAGTCCATACGGCGCATTAAGGCTGCCATGCGTGCCTCGGTGGCCGTAGTGGTATCGATAGCAAATGTGGAACCCGATCTAGTTGAGTTTGCATTCGCGATCCTCGCTCCTATACTAGATGATGCATGTGGTTCCCTCACACTCTCCCACTGCATGGTTTTCTCAGCGAGGTCTTCTAGGAAGGCCCATGCCTCCCTTTCATCCTTTCCCAAGAACTCTCCTTGACACATGGACTCAAGGAGCGTTCTGGACGGGATGTGAAGACCCTCATACACAATCTGACAAAGACGCCACAACTCAATGCCATGGTGAGGGCACGAGGATAGTAGCTCTTTGAACCTCTCAAGATATGCATGAAATGGTTCGGTCTCATGTTGATAGAACGAATTGATTTCGTTCCTCAATTTTTGAGTCCGATGATTAGGAAAGTACTTCTTGAGGAATGCAGATTGAAACTCATCCCAAGTCCTAAAGGAATTTGCCTGGTTGCTGTACAACCACTTCTTTGCGTCATCCTTTAGTGCAAAAGGAACGAGCCTAAGATGGATGGAGTCTGTGCTAAGTTGTTGCAGCTTGAACATAGCACAGACCTCCTCAAATTCCCTGAGAAAGATATAGGGGTCACCTTTCCCAGTGAAATGAGGGAGCATGGAAATGAATTGAGGCTTAACCTCAAAATGGTTCCCATTAGCCTCTGGTAATACGATGCATGAGGGTAGAGCTGTACGGCTCGGGTAGCATCGATCACGTAGAGGTATGGGAACGACAACTGGAAGCACTGGTCGAACAGGTGGGTCCAGCAACTGCTCCTCCTCACGGAAATTAGCAGCCATTGAACCCGGACTGCGTGTGACACGAGAGGAGGGAGGTGTCGAGAAATCGATGACCGAAGCCGGATTGACAACGCTCCTCGTCAAACGACCACTCTCGTCTCGTGTCCACGAAAGCATGCACAAAGGTGCACACACAAAACAATTTTTTTTTCAAATGAAGAATGTACGTAGAAGAGAAGACGAGGGAACACAGGAGAGAAAGAATGACTCAGGAGAGAAGGGAAGAAGTCCTTAAGCTACGGCGGATGGGTACAGGTAGAAGCACACAAGCAAACAAGGCTCAAACAATCCTAAGGTCGCTATAGGTCCTTACAGCTAGACGACGCCTAACTGCGAGGTCACACGGCCTCAACACGCCTCACCTCCCTACAACGAGGACCACAAAGCCCAGCAAGTGAGCCAAGATCCGGGGATCTCGTCTCTCCTACTATCGACAAAGTGGGCAACGCCGATCAGGTCATGACGGTCGGGACCGGATCACTCTCCTAATGCGTCCAAGATCCTTAGGGCCAATGTCTACTTGATTTTAAAATTAGGCTCTTGATTAGTGTGGTTTTTGGGGCGAAGGAAAGGGTGATGAAATCCCCCACCTTATCTTTTACGGGACAGCCCCTCCTTAGTAGCGTTTTGGAGTCCTAAATCTAGCAATCAACACTCCAAACAACGCTCAACTCACACTTGTTGCAATGCACTTCCTACTAACTAATGCATGTTCATACGAAATGCATGAATGAGAGTAGAAGGTGCGTACCTCACGCCAGCTCTCAGCAACAGAAAATAAAGCTAAGATAAAAGACAATCTAAGTCCCTAAGTCACATACATGATGCATGGCCTAAACAAAAAGAATGCCTAATCTTTTGCTTTGAGTTTTAGGGTCCAAATTGCTTAAGGGAAGTTTGATTATTGATCTGGAAACAAACTATAAGTCAAAACATGCCAAATTAAGTCCCAGACCACTATATCATATAAAGAAATACTCCAAAGAAATTTCGAGGTGAAATGAAACAACCAGACCGCCAGTTGGCGGTTGTAGACCGCTGATTGGCGGTCTTCTTCTCTCACACCGCCTCCAAACTTCACCTGATGCTTCCCCTTCTCAATGTGAGTCTCCTAAAACAAAGAAAACTACCAGACAAAAATTAAATCCACTCGAATCGTCCAAACAAGAGTCTGGACTGGCACCTCCCTTGCAACGGCGCCAAAAACTTGTTGAACGTTTTATTTAAAACCGCAAGTGCACGGCCGCGATGAAGCGGTGGCAAGTACGGGTCGTCCTCAGGGAGGTGAGTAGGCTCTTGTTTATCCGAAATCAAGTGGCAAAAATTGGGGGAGAAAGATTGATTACGCTACTCTACACTAAACTACGCTAAGAAGTACGAAATGCGAAACAAAGAAATAAACGATCAAATAAAGACTAAGCTAAGAACAAAATAGAAGTACTGGAATTTCAGGAATGGAAAACCCCTAAGGGGTGGACTGAGTGCACACAAGCAAAGAGGTGGGTGTAGAATACATTCTTTAAGCACATGAAGGTGGTGTTTATCAAGCATAGGAAGTGTCTAAATGTTATGGCAAAACCTATCAATCTATTCACCAACTTGGTTGATTAACATTTACATATGCAAGTTGTTTATTTCAGAACCTAAACAAGCATGAGAGGTGTCTAATCATTTTGGCAAAACTCATCAAGTTATAAATTCTATCCTAAACAAGCAAGCATACATTCATGTTTAATCAACACATTGAAATTAAAGCATTCATCCCATTCTCTAATGCATGTATGTACATCTACTCCACCCCCAAAGGGGATGGAACTACTCACTAAACATTACACTAATTATTAAACTAAGCAAAGAAAGCATATTAAAACTAAGCTAGAAATGAAAGACGATTAAACTAAAACATGCACAAACTATAAAAGAAGCATAAACAAACAATGAAAGAAACACAAAACTTTATTGATAAAATGACTCACATTAAAAGTAGCATCCTCCTACTTTAGTGTGTGCTTCAAGGCCTCACTTCTAGTAGGAAGAATAGCCACTTAAAATATGGAGTGATTACAATAGGAGGTGAAGAGTTCTATTTATAGCCATGGAAAAAGCTAATCCGGGACAATCCCCCGATGTGGGACTAAACAAACACCAAAAATAGCCTAAACGAACATTAATACAAGTCCAGGAGAAATTTGAGCGCATTTGGGCCAAAAGTGACCGCCAATTAGCGGTCTTGGACCGCTAATTAGCGGTCGACAGTGTCCGGATCGCTCTGGAATTTCTTGTGGGCTTTTTTGGAAGGCTTTGTTGGTATTTGATGCATCTATTTTGCATGTTGGAGCTCCGACCCGAATAGAATTGTCAAAATACTCCCCATAATGGTGTGAAGTATTCTGTTTTACTCTTAGGTCCATCTGTCTTACGATCAGGTCCTTCTCCTTTGCATCTTGGTCCCCAGATCTCACAATCCAGTCCTTTTTCCCAGCTTTTGGGTCCTTTTATGCTTCATCTCTTCAAACCTAATTATTCCTGAAAACTAAACATAAAACTCGTAACATAGCATTGTTTAGGTGAAAGATAATGGATATAAGATACAAATATGAGCATGAAATGATGTCAATCAAACCTCTCTCGCACTCAACCATTCATGCTCCTGCATGAATGGTTGAGCTTTCATGTTTGTATAAAGTTAAAATTTGAAAAAAGAAAGAAAAGAAGACTCCTTCAGTGAGCATCGATTGTTGTGGGCTCCAACCCTTGAGTATTTGGGGCCCCTTTCTTTCACGTATTTGTATCCCTTCTTTAACATGTCACATGTTTTGAGGGAATTCGGGTTTTTGTGAATTTGTCCATCAACATAACCTTGAACTTCCTTCTGCACTTCACATTGGTGAGATCTTTCCTTTTTCATGCATAAATTCATGTAGTATCTTGCTCACATTCATTGAGGACAATGCATGAAGTAGGTGTGGGGGTGTTTTACGTATGTACATAGTCGAGTCTTTTTTCTTTGATTTTGTTTTCTTTTGTGTGTATTGATAGGGTCATGTTAGTGTGCTACATTTAATATCGATATATTTGTTTGTCATGATCCTTGGGTGACTTGTCTTCTTTTTCTTGCCTAGTGCTTCAAAATTTTCACATTTCTTTCAAAATCTTCATGTGTTTGCGAAAGAAAATGTTTTGTGAGTTTTGCATATGTTTAGCATTTGCAAAATCGTTAAGAGGCAAAGTAAAAGAAAACTCCCAAAATTTTCTTGAACTTGATGCATTAGGATATCTAGTACAGTGGCTCTAGGAATTTTCTAGTTGTTAGGATGCACCCCAGTTTTCCTTCGGGGGGCGAGTAATCATAGAGTTTCAGTACTCAAACATTTACAGAAGTCCACCCTGAACCTAGTGAGTCAATAATTCGTGTCTGTTAATTTAAGGAAGTTTGTTGTAGTTAATGACCCTTTAAATCTTGTTGTGAGACATTAAGTGTCGGGGTTTTGGTTCATGTGTAGATAAGAAATAAGTGAGTAGGTGCCTCTCTTCTCGCATGGCTCCTATAACTTGGGAAAGTAGGTCTGAGGGGACTTTGTGCCTGGTGCTTTCGAGTCATCTGACTTGGGATGCGCCGACCGAACTCTCGTTACACGGGTGGTAAGGATGGCCCTATGTGGAGATTTGGGGAAAGGTGTACGTGATAGTATAAGTCCTCATAGGCAATGATGCACGAAACCTGACCCTGGGAGAATGAAGCTCCAACTAATAAAAAGAAAATAAAAAAAATAAGAAAAGAAAAGAAACCAAAAAAAATGGTAATGCAAATATGAACCTTAATGGACTTTACACTTTGTATCACTTGAGGATGTTGAGGTTGTCCATGTCTTTCACTTAATTCCTTATTTAACGTGCACGAATGGTTCATTAGGCTATGTGTGTGGAATGATTACCTATATAGAGTCGGCCCGTAGGATTACCGCGTCCAATGATCGACAAAATGTGTCCAACGAGTCGAGTGTCGAGATTGAATAATGCATCTTGTTCGGATTTTGTGGGTATATCCGCTGAAAACCCTTAGGAGACAACACTCCTCCTCCTTGGCGACAAGGAGGTTTAACGGCTTGTTGCACGTGCTAAGTGCAGCCGTGTTTCCTACGAAAGTGAGTTAGGATTTCTTGTTTTTCGTATGCTTTTCTTTCTTTGTTTTGCTCGGGACTAGCAAAAGTTAGGTGTGGCGGTATTTGATTGACATCATTTCATGCTTACATTTGTATCTTATATCCATTATATTTCACCTAAACAATGCTACGTAATGAGCTTTATGTTTGAATTTCAGAAATAAAGAGGTTTGAAGAGAAGAGGCATGAAAGGACCTAAAAGAAGGAAAAAGGACTGAGTTGAGAGACTCAATGACTGAGATGCATGATCGAAGAACCTGAATGCAAGATAGAAGGACCACTGAGCAAACAAGAATACTCCACACCATCATGGGGAGTATTTTGGCAATTCTATTCGGGTCGGAGATCCAGCAAGCAAGGTAGATGCATCAAATACCAACAAATCCATCCAGAAAAGCCCAGAACAAAAACCTGGCGGATCCAAACCTTGTAGACCACCAATTAGCGGTCTGGGACCGCTGATTGGCGGTCCGGGTTGGTCCGGGTCAGATAAGATTTCTGTGGAGGGTGTATTAGAGTGTGCTTAGGCTATTTTTCGTATTTGTTTAGTCTCATACCGGCGGATTGTCCCGGAATACCTTTTTCTATGGCTATAAATAGAACTCTCCCTCCTCTCTTGTACCCGATCTCTCTCTTGGTGGCCATCCTCTGTACTAGGAGTTAAAGCCTTGAAGCAAAAACCCTAGTGGAGAGAGGCTACTTGTAATTGAGTGAGTAATAATAGATGTTTTCTTTAGTTATGTTGTTTGTTTCTTAGTTTAATTTCTTTTTCATATGCTTGCATGCTTCTTTTGTTTTATGTCCTTTTAGTTAAACTTGTTGCTTAGTTTTCTTGTAATTAGTTTAAGCATGTTTTCTTTCCTTAGTATAAATGTTAGTTTAAATATGAGTGAGTAGTTCCATCCCCTTTGGGGGTGGAGTAGATGTGTGTACATGTTATGTAGATGGTATGAATGCTAGACATTATTGTTTGTGAGAGATGTTAGTATGCTTGTTTGAATTAATAAGAACTTTTACTTGATGGTTTCTGTCATAGTGCTAGGTACATTCCATGCTTGTTTATGTTCTTAATAACAAACTTGTCATGCTCATATTAATCACCTAGGTAGTGTTTTAAATGATAGGTCTTGCCATTAGGTACTTCTTATGTATTAACAAACACTAACTACACTTGAGCTTCTTGTATGCATTCGCCACACTTATTTCATGTGTGAACACACACACTCCGCCCCTTAGGGGTTTTCCATTCCTGAGTTATATCTTCCTTTATTAGTTGCTTAGTTTAGTTTGTTTTGTGATTTCATTTCCTCCTTTCTAGTTTACTAGTTTAGATTAGTATAGTTTAGTGTAATCAATTTTTCTCTCCTTTCTTTCCCACTCGCCTTCGCAAAAATAAAGTCGACACACCTACCTGTGGATCGACCCGTATTTGCCACCGCTTCAACACGGCCGTGCATTTGCGGTTAATTAAAACGTATCAATCACTTGTCTGTGCTTTCCTCGCCTTATAGGGATTCCATTGACCTTTCTTTCTAGAAATTTATTTCTTTGTCATTCTCCCCTAGTTCTTTGTCCTCCTCCCTTGTTTTTTGTCTTTCTCTCCTTGTTTTTTCTACAAATCCTTGATCATCTACTCTACCTCAAGACATCTCAATTTTAGCTCTTGGTAGTTAACCTCGTCTTGTAGTGGGTCCCATAGAATGTCGTGGCCACCCACCATGATCCTCTGAGGTAGAACATATCGGGGAATATTGTCAATTCATCGATCTATGCTAGTTCCAGGCTCAACGTTTTCTTGACCTCAGGGTCCTCACTTGTCGCTATATTTTTAGGTGGTTCCTGCACATCTTCTTCTCACAACTCAACTTCTACGCTGGTTATTTTGAGGAGGGTGATGCTCTACCCCTCCAACACCCTTTGCATATTCCTTTTGATCCCCAATTAAGGAACTCCAATGATTCATTACTAGGAAGCATGACAACTCATTCTCTGCTTTTATCTTTGCACAGAGTTATACCTGCATCAACATGTAGATATCTCATTCTTGGGAAACCTATTGGTATCATAAAACGAGAGACATTGATTGAAGCATGGGTAACTATGCCAGTAGATTTCCATGCCTTCAAATCTCTACTAGTCTTTTTATGCCAGCAGTTCGATCCTCAAAAACTACCACTACCCAGGCATACATTCTCATTTCATCCAGGTTTTGCATTGCAAACATGTACCATCTCTTCGCTCTATGTGAACCGTCACAGAAAAGGAAGGTACTGAAAAGTAGATAGAGTAGAAGTTTGACGTACTCTTCGTTATCTCCAGTCTCACTTGCTTTGGTTCGTTGTATTGCAAACTCTAACTTCTCCAATCGTCGACCTCATTGTTGTATCGATGACTTCTCAATCATGTCAACTAGCACTCCACCCAGAGGTAGTCCCAATATCGCGACAACGTTGGAGGCCTTCAGATTCACCACTTTGTTCCCAAGTCTGAAGCCTCCTTCTTCCTAGTGGTAATTCTTGATAAGGAACTCCACGATGTCATTATTCACCATGATACTTTCTATCTTTAGGAAGTGTGCGAAGGGGGTCCTTTTGAATATCACATGCTCTCTTTCAGAAAGTAGGTTCTTCACCCTCTTGAAGCTTGTCCATCTACGCTTTGTAGGCTAGAAGAAATTCGATGTCTGCAATGAATAGAAGGTAAGACTTAGTACCTCAAAAGCACAATTTGAATGTTAAACCACAAACTTAGAACCATAAGGGACACTACCTAAAAGGACATAATGGTCCTTTGAAGGACATACATCTCCTACGAGGGACACATGTGTCCTTCGAGGGACACAACCTCCAATGTTAAATGGACACACCCCGGGCAACTGAAAATGAACACGACACAACGGAAACCCTAGACCAGTATAAAAAAACCCATGGAGCACTAGCTTAAAGGGACAAACTGATCCTTCAAGGGACAGATTTCCTTAAAAGGACAAACCTTTCCTCGAAGGGACACTACCCCAATGTAAATGATTACATTACTTTTTAAGGTGGACATGACCGCATTCTGGAAAATTGTACACGACCAAACTATGTCGAACTGGACTTGACCACATTCAGGTCAACTGGACACGACCACACCCTGGCAAGACAAGATTCCGTCAAACTTGAAATGCATATGCTTGTCAAAACTCAAACCACCCGCTCTCTTGATTTTTACCATTGTTGCTTGCAACATCCATGTTTGCTGCCTTTTCTTGGATTTGGTTTCTGGAGTCGGCTTGGTGGATTTTAGTTTTTTTTTTTGGGTTTAAGGCGGATGAGAGATTCAGTTTTCCTTTCTAAATGTCTTTCTATTTATCGAAAGTCACATTTTCTAATATATTTAAAACAATAAAATTAAAACCACGAATGATGACATGGAAGGTGATGTGTGTTAGGATCTATGGCCCTCTAATCGATAGAAAAATGCGGAATTAAAAAATACTAATCGAAGGATTAAGGAAGAGACAATTGCAAACCACAAATTCGTCGACACCGGAGTTTAGAGAGGTTCGGCACCCACACCCGGGTCCTAGTCCTCCTCGCAAGCCTCGCTCGATCCCCCGAGCCTCGCTTACGGTTCCACTAACCGATCTCCGTTCTGGGCCGAGACCAACGTCGTTTACAACACCGAGCCTCGCGAACAACCTCGCCTCGCTCGTGTCTCCTCTCACAACCCGAGAGGGAGCTTCCTCGAAGCTTTACAACTTGGTGATTCTTGAATAAGGAATTGGAATCACAATCTAACTAACACTCTATACTTGAGCACACTTGGATATGATATGGAATTGGATATGCAAGTGGTGAAGTTTAGGCTTGAGTGTTGTGGATTGAGAGCTTGAAGATGGAGAGGATTTGGCTTTGAGTATTGGATAGATAGGAAGTGTTCAAGATCTTCAAAGCAACCAAATGAGGTCCTATTTATAAGCCTTCAAGCTCATCTAGCCGTTTGGGAGTTGGTGGGGAATGGACCAATGAGAAAGCAAGATGTGACTTAAGCTCGACCAGAAATCGAGACAGATTCGGTCGACCGTTATCCACACGGTAGTCCGAAACATTGGTCTGAACAAAGAACTCGGTTGACCGATTATGTATCGGATCACCGTTCACCAACCACCAGTAGCTTTTATCTATTTAGCCCTAATTAAATTCGGTTCACCGAAGTCCATTCAGTTCACCGTTCCAAGGTGGACAGTAGAATTGATTGGGCTCTGATCTACTCAAGTTCGGTTGACCGTGTATACTTCGGTAGACCGAAGTAGTACGGGAATTGCGCTGACAAAGCGTGGGAGATTGGTTTACCAATAACGGTCAAGTTAAATAGCCGTTGGTCTCCTAAAGAAATATGATTCGGTTGACCGAATGAAGTTCGGTGTACCAAATATGGATAAGTCAATTTGGCTTTAGGTCAAGATTTAAATACGACCGTTGGAGCAAAGTCCAAAACCGGTCCAGGCTAATTCGGTCTACCGAAGGCGGTTCGGTATACCGAGGTGGTTATTCCAGGGAACACCTAAAGGATTCTACACGGTTGACCGCAAAGTGTTCGGTGGACCGAACTCTACAAGATTCGGTTTACTGAGAAGGGTTCGGTTAACCGTGGGGATACGGGACAGAATCCTAATGTGCTCAAGTTTACATTAATCCTTAGGACTCAAATTATACTACATTACATATTGGTCCAAAGCTTGATTACATGTCTTGAGTCTTTATCTTCTTGTCCCCAAGCTCCTTAGCTTGATTCTTCATCAACCTATTAAGAATATCGCAAGTACACGAATATATATGCAATGCATGTATTCATGTTTGCTTACTTTGATTGTCTAGGTTGATTGATTAAATATAGATTAAGATTAGATTACTTAATCATCAAAACTAAATAAAGATTAAGGCTAAAAAGCCAACAATCTCCCCCTTTTTGATGATGGCAAATCTATATCTTAATATTTTGAGTTCAATTGTATTTCTCTGCTTTCTATTTGTTTTGTTTCTTAACATATATGTAATCTATGCATTTACAAGATTTCTCCCCCTAACAACATGCATAGTTTATTTAAAATTGAAGCTCATCTTAATTCTTCTCCCCCTTTGACATCAATCAAAAAGCAAACATTAAGCATTTGATGCAAAGGTAAGAGATATCTAACTCTCCCCCTTAATTATATGATTTTGTACTTTAAGGCTCCCCCTATCAATTAGGCTAAATAGCAACAATGAGTATTAACAATTAAGTGCATTTCTATTCTCCCTCTTAGCCTATTTAACATCCATTTTACAATTTTACATTTATGATTATGGATGTTGTTATACGATATGCAATGAATAGGGTATAAGATATGCAATGAATTATATCATAAGATATGTCTATTAAGCTCTAAAATTTAGATTAGAATCAATCAAAATTTATACCGTCGTGGCGCTTTGAATTGACTCAACCCGTATTCGGTGATGCAACCGGCTTTAAATTTTTCTTTGAAGCTCATCCGGTCACCACCGATTTCCTCCTTCAAGTACCTACAATTGAAGATTTTGGTACCCATTTTTGCTTGGGTCCAATCATGTTAGTTTTTGGAACCCAAACCATTTTGGTTTTAGGTGCCCAAATACTTGAGGAAGTTTTATTCACTACAAAATGCTTTCCATTCAAAGTAGTGTGAATAACATGGTTCTTAAAGTTATTAGCATGAAAACCTATACCATGTTTATCTAGTGATTGTCTTTGACTACCAATAAGCATTTCAAGCATTTTCTTTCCACTTATGAATTTTTAAAGATCTTTTTGTAATAGAACATTCTTATCAATTAGATCTTGAATATCAACACTACACGAAGGTTTTGCATTTAGAGTTGCAATTTCATCAATTAATTGAGTGTTCTCTAATGCAATTTTATCATGACTAGCAAGTAATTCATTCTTATCATTCATGATAGATTCAATTTGAGATTGTAGCTCATTGATTTTCTTTCTTGCTAGTTTATTCTTTTGACAAATTTTCTCATAATTTTCAAGCAATTCATTGAATTCACATTGAAGTTCATTATATGCATTTGAATCATTTGAATCATGACTAGAGCAAGAAGATACCTCACTATCATCGTCTTCTATTGCCATGAAGCACATTGAGGCGAATTCGCCTTCAATTGATGAAGATGATGAAGTGTCCCAAGTAGCTTTAAGAGCTTTCTTCTTCTTCTCTTTTCTCTTGCTCTTCTTCTTCTCTTTTCTTCTTTCTTTCTCTTCTTTGAGAAATTCCTTAAATTGTTGTGTCGCCAATTGTTCCTCGATATCACTATCTCCTTTTATCGAATTGGCGACGGCGTGTAGCCCTAAGGATTTCTTGACTCTCTTCTCAATGCGGTCTTTCATTTGTATCTCATATGTCATGAGACTACCCATTAGCTCCTCGACCGATAATTTTGTGAGATCTTGTGCTTCTTCGATGGCGGTCGTCTTCTCCTCCCAATCGTCGGTGAGTGATCGGAGAATCTTTCGAGTAATCTCTCCCTTGCTAAAATCCTTGCCAAGTGCTTTAAGAGAGTTAATTATCTCGGTGAAGCGAGTGTCCATCTCACTTATGTTTTCACCGGATTGCATACAAAATAATTCATATTTATGCATGAGCAAATTAATCCTAGTTTCTTTCAATCTATTTGAACCCTCATGATGCATTTCTAATGTATGCCAAATATCATAAGCACTTTCACAACCTCTTACCCTATTGTATTCCCCTTCATTTAACCCACAATACAAGATATTCATAATGCGGGAATTCATCTCCGCTTCCTTAATTTTGGGTTTTGTTAAGGATACAATTTCATCATCATTAGGAGGTGTATATGAGTTTAATATGAATGTCCAATATTTCAAATCATTTGATTGCAAATATATTCTCATTCTTTTCTTCCAATAGTCATAATTTAACCCATTAAACAAAGGTGGCTTAGATGTGGATAATCCTTCACAATGATTAGAAGTAGATGTCATGCTAAATTACGATTAAGTAAATGAAATTAGCAACCTAATGCTCTGATACCAATTGTTAGGATCTATGGCCCTCTAATCGATAGAAAAATGCGGAATTAAAAAATACTAATCGAAGGATTAAGGAAGAGACAATTGCAAACCACAAATTCGTCGACACCGGAGTTTAGAGAGGTTCGGCACCCACACCCGGGTCCTAGTCCTCCTCGCAAGCCTCGCTCGATCCCCCGAGCCTCGCTTACGGTTCCACTAACCGATCTCCGTTCCGGGCCGAGACCAACGTCGTTTACAACACCGAGCCTCGCGAACAACCTCGCCTCGCTCGTGTCTCCTCTCACAACCCGAGAGGGAGCTTCCTCGAAGCTTTACAACTTGGTGATTCTTGAATAAGGAATTGGAATCACAATCTAACTAACACTCTATACTTGAGCACACTTGGATATGATATGGAATTGGATATGCAAGTGGTGAAGTTTAGGCTTGAGTGTTGTGGATTGAGAGCTTGAAGATGGAGAGGATTTGGCTTTGAGTATTGGATAGATAGGAAGTGTTCAAGATCTTCAAAGCAACCAAATGAGGTCCTATTTATAAGCCTTCAAGCTCATCTAGCCGTTTGGGAGTTGGTGGGGAATGGACCAATGAGAAAGCAAGATGTGACTTAAGCTCGGCCAGAAATCGAGACAGATTCGGTCGACCGTTATCCACACGGTAGTCCGAAACATTGGTCTGAACAAAGAACTCGGTTGACCGATTATGTATCGGATCACTGTTCACCAACCTCCAGTAGCTTTTATCTATTTAGCCCTAATTAAATTCAGTTCACCGAAGTCCATTCGGTTCACCGTTCCAAGGTGGACAGTAGAATTGATTGGGCTCTGATCTACTCAAGTTCGGTTGACCGTGTATACTTCGGTAGACCGAAGTAGCGCGGGAATTGCGCTGACAAAGCGTGGGAGATTGGTTTACCAATAACGGTCAAGTTAAATAGCCGTTGGTCTCCTAAAGCAATATGATTCGGTTGACCGAATGAAGTTCGGTGTACCGAATATGGATAAGTCAATTTGGCTTTAGGTCAAGATTTAAATACGACCGTTGGAGCAAAGTCCAAAACCGGTCCAGGCTAATTCGGTCTACCGAGGGCGGTTCGGTATACCGAGGTGGTTATTCCAGGGAACACCTAAAGGATTCTACACGGTTGACCGCAAGGTGTTCGGTGGACCGAACTCTACAAGATTCGGTTTACCGAGAAGGGTTCGGTTAACCGTGGGGATACGGGACAGAATCCTAATGTGCTCAAGTTTACATTAATCCTTAGGACTCAAATTATACTACATTACATATTGGTCCAAAGCTTGATTACATGTCTTGAGTCTTTATCTTCTTGTCCCCAAGCTCCTTAGCTTGATTCTTCATCAACCTATTAAGAATATCGCAAGTACACGAATATATATGCAATGCATGTATTCATGTTTGCTTACTTTGATTGTCTAGGTTGATTGATTAAATATAGATTAAGATTAGATTACTTAATCATCAAAACTAAATAAAGATTAAGGCTAAAAAGCCAACAATGTGGAGCATGTCACTGGCGCAGGACGCACCGTGTCCATGTATCATCACTCTTAAATCTAAATTGAGCAGTTGTTTATTAATTGTGTTACAACCTTATACTAAAAACATAATCTTGTAAAAAAATTCCAATCAATATTCCTTAATTTTTTTCCTTCGCTAAAAATTCATATACATCCATTATGTCGTGTTGTATAATCTTGTCTTGTCTTATATTGACCATCCTAGTAGAATATTCCAAAGCGTTGGTCTTAGGATTTTTTTGATGTAATCATTTACTGAACCGGTTCAATTCGGTTACGCAGAACCATTGAGTTCTATTTTTTCGGGAATCAAATAAGTTTGGTTAGCTTTTGGTTGCACCTCTAACACAATCTATGTAGACATCCTGATCATAGCAAAGCACAATTATAAACTTTTTAATACCCACAACATAAATGTCAATCTCTTTAAAATTCACAAAATGGTCATTACAAATTTTAACACGACATCGTAAGAAATATTGTAGTGTAACATACTAACATGCATGAAACCCCACCGCGCATCTAACCCACAAGGCAACACTCAAACTGCTCTCACAGCAGAACTGTCATACGATACGAGGTGACCACGCACCCAGCTTGGTCAAGCGTGCACCCTCGACAATACCGCACATCTGGCCCAACAGGAAACACCCTAGTCCAACCACGCGCCCGAGCTCCTGAGCAATGCTCTCAAACGGTCACCCACCACAATGCTGGTGAGCTGACTAGTTCCACATCCGGCTTTGGGAGCCGACCACACGCTCGAGCCCGTGAGCAACGCTCCCAAAATGTCATTCGTCACAACATGGGTGTACCGTTCCTGAACCGCCACAACCATCGGTAAAAACTCTAACCTCTAGTCATACATGCCTCACACGTCATCTCCACTACTCGACCACATGCTCGAGTCCGTGAGCAACGCTCCAACGACCACTCGTAACAACATAGGTGAACAACCGATTTCGCGAACCACTCAAAATCTCACAAGGCAAGGGGTAAACACAATTTGCCCCCAAATGCATGGGTTAATGACCCCATTAAGATATAAAGAAAATTAAACATAAACAAGACTACAAATCATAAGAGCAGCGCAAGGAAATTATTCTAAACCCACAATCAAAGGTGCAGGGGTGTAAGTGTAATTTTACTAAAATTTCCGTACAAAACATTTTTCTCGTAAGTTCAGGTGTAAAACAATAAATTTCCCAATTAATAGAATTTTTCTACAAATATATAGGAATTCCAGGGAAAAGAAGGTAATTTTCTTTAAATTAAAACATTTTTCACAATTAAAGAAATTCCAAGGTTTATTAAAAACCTAACTTAATTATTCATTATTTATGCAAATACAAACAAATCCAAGAGTTTTCGAGCAATTATTCTCACTATTAATCAATTAAACAAATACAATTACATCTAGGGGTTTTCCCGCAATTAATCCACTTTTTAATTTATTCAAACAAATACTCATAAATTCAGAGTTTATTCCGTAAATAACCCAACTATTTATTAATAAATCAAATACAATTAAATTCCCATCTTTATTTGGCAAATAAACCAATTATTAATTCATTAAATTTGAACTAATAAAACTCAGGGTTTTAATAACAAAATAACCAACCCATCTCCTCCATCGAAAAACCAACCAAACCCATCCACCCACCGCCAGCCGCTGGCTTTAGGCAGACGTCCCAGGGTGGTCGGCCGCGGCACTCGCAGTCGCCAGCCACCTCCACCACGCGGTGGCGTAACTCGCATACCTACGCACCACTGTGCGCCTCAAACGCGGCTCCGGCTGGCCACATCGTCTCTCCGGAGACCCCTCTCCCCATCTTTGACTCACTTGACCCTAAACCTGGTTGATGAACCGTCACCGCGGCTGGGTGCGTGATCGCCTTGGGACACGAGACCAGTGTGAGCTGTTAGGGACGACCATTAACCTTGTCGTATTCCACAACGGTCATATTCGTATTTTTATCAAAGCCCCAAAATACATTTGATCACCAGGCGATCGTGGACCTAGAAACGGTCGACCGAATATAAACATTTTGAGACACCAAAAGTGCATGTTATTTTTGGCCGCCTGGACCTTCCTTTTGTGGTCGACCGATATATCATTTAAACTAGCCATAACCTTGATTTCGGTCGATCGCCCCATTTTCGGTCGACCGGTCACTTAAGTCATAAACCAAATAGGTTCGACCAAAGTGTTATGTGGTTCAAACGTTTCCTTACTGTTAAGGAAACGGTCGACCGTTGGGGGACAGACTTGCAGAACTTCAATTTATGTTTTGTGTATCTTACACACAACTCACCTAATTTTCCACAATGGCTATATCTCTCTAGGAGCTTATAAATAAATGTCCATACACCTTATTCACAATCTCTCACACTTCTATTTGCTAAGTACACTAGAGAGAAGTCTCTCAATCCTCAAATCCCCAAATCCTACACTTTAAACCTCATACTTCCACACATTTGATCAATTTGATATCATACTCAAAGTGTGCTCAAGTTAGAGAGTGTCAAGAAGCAAAGATTTTGGTGAAAGCCCGAAGTGTTCATTCTCGGATTGTGAGAAGAGGAATCCAAGCGAGCAAGGGTTGTTCGCGAGGCTTGTTGTTAAAGGTGTTCTCTCACGGCCTGGAACGGGAGTGGATAGTGAAGTGGTGAACAAAGCTCGTGGAGCTGAGCGGAGCTTGCAAAAGAGGAAGTAGGCGGGAGGTCGAACCTCTATAAATCCCTTTGCGTTCTTGTGGTTTCATTATTTTACCCTACTTGTTTTATTTGTTTGTTTCCCCTGCATATCTTTTTTAATCAAGTAGAGAATCAACTAAGTGATTAGATCAATTAGGGGACATAGATCCTACATCATCCAGGAATCCAGCAACAACCAAGGTGCAACACACAACACCATGAAAATCATCCATGTGATGCACCCGTCGTGCTCCCCCATGACCCAGCCACAACCTCCCTGGTTTCTTTCCTCAAACCACCTGGAAAGAGTGTTCTTAAAGTCATGATGAAGGGGAGGACGTCCCCAGCCAGCCACAGCAACCCAGGGCTCACACAACAGCAACCCAACCAGGTTGAGTTTGCAACATGCGTGTGTGCCCTAAATGCATGACTGGACTGCCCCTTTGGTGCTAGATGATCCTTCATTCAATAACCCCACTTATTATCCTCCTTTTGGGCCATAAGCATACCTGAAACCGATGGACAAGATGCCCAGAGATTGATGGAACTTAGCTGCAGTTATCTCTCATTGCTAGCTAGACGCGCCTCACCACTTGCACCTCTTGCTTGCTTTGACTTGCCGGAATTCCCAGCCACCAGATGTTGGAGAGGAGGGGAAGGATGGTGTTTCGTGTGGGAGAGGGGGAGAGAGAACAAAGGCAATGACGGCTAGGGTTTGGTGCTTAAGTATGTTGATGAGAATTAAATTTATACCGCAAGTGCACGGCGTCAATGGAGACGTGGCAAATACGGGTCGAACACAAGGAGGGAGTGATTTTGTTATTAGTGTGATTTCGATTGGGGGAAAGGAGAGAAGAAATAAGTTGGTTTTGAGATTTTTGATTTTTAATTATCTAAAGCAAGAAACAAGAACAATTAAAACTAAAACAAGAACAAAGAAGTGAATTCCGTTGGGTGGAGGTTTAGATTTAGGGTGTAGATTAAAGAATTCAGAAACTTATAATAAATCATGTTAGTTATGAAGCATTACATGATAAATGATTTAACATAAACTCAAGTAATCAAAATATACTAATCACGAACTTAAAATAATAACATTTATTCTCTTCTCTTCACCCTAAATTCGTCACCTCCACCCTTTGGAAGGAGTTAGAAACTCATAGAGGGAGGAAGAAGGGGTCCTTGAGACATTACAAAAGAAAAGTAAAAACAAGAAATAAAAGACAGAATTTTATTACTAAAGTGAAGAGTACAAAACTGAAAATAAAAACAACTAAAAACTAGGTCTAAGGCCAAGGACCCTTCTACCATCGTTCTCGGGGCTATTTATAGCCGATACAAGGGATCCCAATATATAAATGGAACGTACACGCGTCAATACAGCATTGGTAAAAATTTGAGCACACAGATCGACTTTTGTGCGGCTAAATCGCCGCAATTTGTACATGAGGTGCGGCGGAATCGCCACCTTTTTGGCTCGGATTCGATCCAGATTTTTCCTGTGTGTTTGTGGTATGATTTGATCCTCCTTTGCGCGTCTGGATTGATTCTTTCCATCCTTTTGAGCTCCGTATTAATTCCTTTATATATATGGAGATTCACATTGATTTTTCTTTAGATTTTCTCCATAATAATAAAAGCTACTCGTGATTTGCAATTAGGTCCTTGACTTTTTGCAATTAAGTCCCCGGCTACTTTTGTGCTTAAGTCTTTGTTCTTTTTGTAATTAGATCTTGAATGCTTTTATGCTTGGATACATTTCCATTTGTAACCTGATAAACTTGAACTTGGTCTTTAAGATAGAAATGAGTCTTTTGCACGCGTTTATGCTCGAGATGTGGGTAAATTGCATTCAGGTCCCTGTATTCTGTAAATAAGACTAAACACATACCTTAGTAGCATTTATTGATGTAAAAGTAATCTAAATGAAAGACATATGATGCAATGTATGCAATGCATCAAATACCCCCACACCTAGATTTTGCTAGTCCCTAGCAAAACAGAAAATAAGAAAAATAAAAACAGGGAAATTCTAACTCATTTCCGTAGGAATCACGGTTGCACTTAGCATGTGCAACAAGCCTTTAAACCTCCTTGTTGCCAAGGAGGACGAGTTTTGTCTCGTGAGGGTTTTCAGTTGACACACCCACAAAGTCTTAATTCAACATTCCATTAATAGCTCTCAATATCTCTACCTCAACCTTATACATCTCACTTCGAATTCTTGTATGCTCATTATATGAATCTAACTCACTAAAAATATGACTTGGTCTTTGTTCCTCCAACATTAACACCACTAACCCTTCTACACATGATATTACTTAAATTATTTTGCACGCCTCCTCTGGTGGTGAAGTGTCATTCGGATCAACCATGACATGTATCATTCTTTTAGCTTTGGGCCTTGAGTATTTTTTTTTATTTTCTTCCGTGATTCAACACATTTGTTTTTTGACACTTTTACCTTTTTTGCATTCGTGTAGCGAGTTTGGTCGATAATCCCGAGCTGGTAGACTCAAGTTACCGGGTTTCAAGATACCCCTACAGACCAGTGACTCAAAGGCTTGGGCTTTTGTAATCATTTTGCAAAATGTGTTTTCTTCATTTTATTCCTTTATTTTTATTTTTATTTTCCTCAAGGCTTAATTGCTATTAGAAGTCCACACTTCCCGGTATATTTTCATCAACCTCTGCTTTTTATCAACCACTTCAAAGATTTGATTCATCCAATATAAGTGCATACATGTCTTAAAGGGCAACGAGTTATTTCTTTGGAACTTAGATTTATGTCATAATTTCTACAAGCAGAACTATATAATAAGGAACAAAAACTCAATGCAATTTGTACACGGGTTCTGGCAGTTCAATCTTAAGCTATGTCATGAAACATTGAATTTTTTTTATTATTATTTTTATTTTTATTTTTTTAGAAATAAAAGACAGATATATAGATAAATATATACATAAACACCCCCCCCCCCCCACACCTAAATCATGCATTGTCCTCAATGTATGCAAATATAAAGCAAATGCACTTATTACCTTGGTGAATTGCGGTGGAAGGATGGAATTTGCTCAAAGTCAACCATAGTCAGAACTGGATTGAATGACACCATATTGGTGCATGTATCCAGTTGAATTGTTCCCCATGTTGCAATGAGATTCCTGAGTCACAGGTTCCACACCCCTCACATAAATTGGTTCTCTTATTTGCTCGAGTGACGGTGAGTGTGTAGATGAATTCCTCCCTTTTTTCTTATTTCCTTTTTGATTTTGTGATGATTCAGAAATATTATAGATTCGTGATTTCATCACAACGTCACTTTGATTGCATATTATTTCTGGCTCACTATCAATATGAAAGATATTAAATTCAGCTTTTAAGTTCCCAAAAGATAATTGCATGAGCCCATTTCGATAGTTTATCAATGCTTCCGAAGTGGCTAAAAAGAGTCTGCCTAGAATTACAGGGATTTATCGGTTAGGATTTACAACAGGTGCGGTATCTAGTACGACAAAATCCACTGGGTAAATGAAGTCACCAACCTTGATCAAAACATCCTCTATTATACCTCTTGGTTTCTTAATAGAACAATCAGCAAATTGAAGGGTTGTCTTAGAGGGTTTTAGTGGACCAAGGTTCATTTGCTCATGGACAGAGTATGGGAGTAGGTTAACACTAGCACCAAGGTCTAGAGGGGCTTTGTTGATAAAAGTATCTCCTATTGAACATGAAATTGTGGGACACCCAGGATCCTTATATTTTATAGGAGATGTGTTGGACAAAATAGAACTTATGTTTGCAGTTAAGAATGCCTTCTTTGGTACGTTTGTTTTTCTCTTTTTAGTGCACAAATCTTTTAAGAATTTAGCATAAGCAGGTATTTGTTGAATCATGTCTAAGAGTGGAATGTTCACCTTAACTTGCTTAAATACTTCCAAGATTTTCTCTATTTGTGCACTTGAGTTCTTTTTGAGTCTATTGGGAAATGGGGCTTTAGGGACATAGACTCGCTCAGGTTCAGGTTGAGCTATGGGTTCAGGTTGAGTAGGTGGGTTGGGCGTTTCAGATTGGACGTCGGGTTTAATGGTTAGGTCATATGTGGCAGTTTGATGGCTAGATTGATTAGACGTTCTAGGATTTACCACATTGTTATCAACTTGTCTTCCAGACCGTAATGATACTACTGCATTTATTTGTTGGAACGGTCCTTCCTCATTAACCATTTGAACCGGTCTAGGGTTGTTATTTCCTGAAGGTGCTTGATAGGATTGATATGAATTATTAGATCTAGGGTTCACCTCAGGTTGACTTGGAAGCCGACCCTTTTCTCTTTCATCTACTATTTGTGCTAGTTGGCTGACTTGTGTCTCTAGCCTTTGGAAGGTCTGGTTGGTTGTTTGTATAAAAGTTTTCATCAAATTTTCCAAGCTTGTCAACCTAACCTCATGATCGTTATTGTTACTAAACCCAGATGATGTATTATTTTGGTTATACGGGTTTGGTTGTTGTCTAGGAGGTTGACCCTGTTGGTTTGATGAGACATTGGAATTATTACGCCAACCCGAGTTATAGGTTGATGCGTATGGGTCATTTCTAGCATGGTTATACATGGCATTAACTTGTTCCCAGTCCGCACAATCCTCCATTACATGACCAGTCTGACCACATCTAGAGCAAGGGATAGACGAGGATTGAGTCACTCGGTTTTGGGTTCGTAGCTCTAAACTTTCCATTCTGCGCATAAGGGTAGCTAGTTTTGCTTCAGCCGCTATGTTGGCATCTACAGCTAAGACACCTGGTTTGGGTTGGCTTGCTATTCTAGATCCAATACTTGGGTTAATCGGTGTTCTAGCATTGTCCCATTGCATATTGTTTTCAGTTAATTCCTCAAGAAAAGTCCAGGCATCATTTTCATTTTTCGACATAAAGTTCCCTTGGCTTACGGATTCTACCATAACCCTAGATGTGGGTGTCAATGCCTCATAAATAATTTGGCATAATTGCCATCTTGGAATTCCATGATGAGGGCATTGGGTCAGAACACTTTTGAATCTTTCTAGATAGGAATAGAACGGCTCGCTCTCAGACTGAACGAATGCAACAATTTCATTCCTAATCCTCATAGTCTTATGGTTGGGGAAATATTTTTTTAGGAAAACTTGAACAAACTCAGCCCAACTTCTAATGGATCTTTCGGCTAGACTATATAGCCTTTTCTTAGCGTCGTCCTTCAGTGCTAGAGGCACAAATTTCAGACGCACTGCCTCCTCAGGGATATGCTGGTATTGCATAAGAGAGCAGATTTCCTCAAATTCTCTAAGGAAGAGATATGGGTCTTCCCTAGAGGTGAACTTAGGCAACATACTCATGTATTGTGCCTTAAGTTCGAAGTCGCGACCCGGTATGGTGGGCATAACGATGCACGATGGCTGAGCAGCCATCGCTGGATAGCATCGATCCCTCAGAGTTATAGGTTGTGCAACAGGCGGGTCCACTACGTTCTCACCCATTGGATCCGGGTGAGGTGGTGCAACAGGTGGATTGGGGCTAAGTTCCAGACTGGAATCTAGATGAACTCGTGAGAGTCGATTACTCAAGTCCCGAATCCAAATCTGAGTGCACCGGGTTGAATCAATTTTTGAATTCAAATTCGGAATTTAAATTCCAAATTTAATTTCAAGAATTAATTACAATTTTTTTATATATTTTCGTTTTATTTATTATTTATTTTTTATTTGTTTTTTTTCAAAAGGGAAACAAACAATAGAATGGGGAAAGATGAGAAAGGAATCCTAATCTAGAGAATTTAGGTGAGAAGAGAAAGAAGACTCAGATGAGAAGGGAAACCTAACTCTAAAGATAGAAAGATGGTTGGTCAGAAAATTCCTAAGAAAGCACGGTTCAAACAATCCTAGACCTAGTGTCGCTTAGATCTAGACGACTCCTAACTGGTTGAGTCGAATTGATTTGCTTGATTCACCTCCCTCACTAATCAAACAAACTTGGCCAGGCCGTGTATAGCTAGTGGGGGCGCTTCCGACAGAGTCGGTGCCAATTAGACAACCACTTCGCTTGGAAGACTTACGTCAACACAAAAACACTTTCTAGACACCAAATTAAATTCAATCGGCTTCAGGTCATAGCAAGTCAAACCAATTCTTCTCCTTAAATGAGTATGAGTCCTTAGGGGTCAATGTCTAATTGATTTTAATTTTAAGGCTTGGGTGACACTTTAGGATTGTGATTTGTGGGCCACGGAAGGGTGATGAAATCCCCACCGTATCTTTGCCTACGGAGTTGCCCTTAAAATAGTTTAACTTAGATCTAGCAAAGATAGTCAAACAATGGTCTTTAGAGGGCGGCAATTGCAAGGTTGTATGCAAATTAGATTATATGCTTAAATGCATTCGATAAAAACCGCAATACGTACCTTGCCTCCAGCACTCTTCAACAAGAATTAATTTGCAAGAATTTAGCAAGAATAATGCAAACAAAACATTATATGATGCATCCACTAAGTTCTTCTAGTTTTGCCAATTTTTAGGTCAGAGTTGAATTATTGCAATTTATGGAATTTTGCCCTACACATGCAGTTCTACGAAAAGGAAATTTTCTAAAAATAGAAATTACGAGGAAAAAGGAAACAAAAGTTACCTACGCAATGCTCAGTCGGGTTCACCGCCCGCTCTCGAAATTTCAGTAGCTTCACGCGTCCACCCAGAGATCAGTCGCGTCCCAGAAAAATTTGAAGCCCAGATGCTTCAGGTGTGCAGCGATTCCGCCGCAGGTTACTCTTGATGTGCGGCGATTCCGCCGCCCTTGTTGCTCAGACTGCGCTCAGATTTCGCCGCGCACTCTGTTGTCTCCCACGCAATGCTCAGTCGGGTTCACCGCCCGCTCTCGAAATTTCAGTAGCTTCACGCGTCCACCCAGAGATGAGTCGCGTCCCAGAAAAATTTGAAGCCCAGATGCTTCAGGTGTGCGGCGATTCCGCCGCAGGTTACTCTTGATGTGCGGCGATTCCGCCGCCCTTGTTGCTCAGACTGCGCTCAGATTTCGCCGCGCGCTCTGTTGTCTCCTGAAACACAAATCCAAATAGTTAGATCGCGCACAAGATAAACAGAATAAAATCGAAATCAACAAAAAACAAAATCTGCGTCGCCTCCCCGGCAACGGCGCCAAAAACTTGATGAGAATTAAATTTATACCGCAAGTGCACGGCGTCAATGGAGACGTGGCAAATACGGGTCGAACACAAGGAGGGAGAGATTTTGTTATTAGTGTGATTTCGATTGGGGGAAAGAAGGAGAGAAGAAATAAGTTGGTTTTGAGATTTTTGATTTTTAATTATCTAAAGCAAGAAACAAGAACAATTAAAACTAAAACAAGAACAAAGAAGTGAATTCTGTTGGGTGGAGGTTTAGATTTAGGGTTTTGATTAGAGAATTCAGAAACTTATAATAAATCATGTTAGTTATGAAGCATTACATGATAAATGATTTAACATAAACTCAAGTAATCAAAATATACTAATCACGAATTTAAAATAATAACATTTATTCTCTTCTCTTCACCCTAAATCCGTCACCTCCACCCTTTGGAAGGAGTTAGAAACTTATAGAGGGAGGAAGAAGGGGTCCTTGAGACATTACAAAAGAAAAGTAAAAACAAGAAATAAAAGACAGAATTTTATTACTAAAGTGAAGAGTACAAAACTGAAAATAAAAACAACTAAAAACTAGGTCTAAGGCCAAGGACCCTTCTACCATCGTTCTCGGGGCTATTTATAGCCGATACAAGGGATCCCAATATATAAATGGAACGTACACGCGTCAATACAGCATTGGTAAAAATTTGAGCACACGGATCGACTTTTGTGCGGCTAAATCGCCGCAATTTGTACATGAGGTGCGGCGGAATCGCCACCTTTTTGGCTCGGATTCGATCCAGATTTTTCCTGTGTGTTTATGGTATGATTTGATCCTCCTTTGCGCGTCTGGATTGATTCTTTCCATTCTTTTGAGCTCCGGATTAATTCCTTTATATATATGGAGATTCACATTGATTTTTCTTTAGATTTTCTCCATAATAATAAAAGCTACTCGTGATTTGCAATTAGGTCCTTGACTTTTTGCAATTAAGTCCCCGGCTACTTTTGTGCTTAAGTCTTTGTTCTTTTTGTAATTAGATCTTGAATGCTTTTATGCTTGGATACATTTCCATTTGTAACCTGATAAACTTTAACTTGGTCTTTATGATAGAAATGAGTCTTTTGCACGCGTTTATGCTCGAGATGTGGGTAAATTGCATTCAGGTCCCTGTATTCTGTAAATAAGACTAAACACATACCTTAGTAGCATTTATTGATGTAAAAGTAATCCAAATGAAAGACATATGATGCAATGTATGTAATGCATCAAATACCCCCACACCTAGATTTTGCTAGTCCCTAGCAAAACAGAAAATAAGAAAAATAAAAACAGGGAAATTCTAACTCATTTTCGTAGGAATCACGGTTGCACTTAGCATGTGCAACAACCCTTTAAACCTCCTTGTTGCCAGAAATGGTCTACCCAAAATCAAAGGTATTTGAGAGTGGGTGTTCGCAACAGGATTGGTATCGAGGACAACAAAATCGACTGGAAATATAAAATCTCCAACTTTGATAAGCATGTCCTCGATAATCCCCATGGGAATACGAATGGATCTATCCTCTAATTGGAGGGTGATCTTAGTTGGTTTCAATTCTCCCAAGTTCAACTGTTGATAAACAGAGAATGGGAGGAGATTGACCACTGATCCTAAATCAAGCAAAACATTGCTCAATCTAGTGTCCCCTATCGTACACTGAATAGTAGGACACCCAGGGTGCTTGTATTTTGTGTAGGTAGGATTGGACAAAAGTGAGCTGATATTTGCAGCCAAGAATGCTTTCTTAGGAACATTGGTCTTCCTCTTGGTTGTGCAGAGAACCTTCAACACTTTGGCATATTGAGGTATTTGTTGGATGACATCCAACAAGGGGATGTTAACCTTTACTTGCTTAAATACCTCTAATATCTTGTCCATGTTGTCACTCTGCTTTTTGGTTAACCTACTTGGATAGGGAGCTTTTGGCAGGTAGGTTTTCTGCGGTGCCTGAGAAGAAAGAAGCGTTGGTGTATTACCCTCACCCTCAACTTCTTCTTCACCACCATTTCCACTGGGGGGCTGCATAGATGGTGGTGGGTGTGGCAAGGAAATGTGATTGTCAACCTGTTTTCCATTCCTTAAGGTCACAATGGAATTGACATGGTGAACAGGTTCCTCCACATGGTTCACTTGCCTCCCCCGAGGTACCACATTCTCATTTTGCATTTGTTGTTGTTGGTACATGCGGGGGTTAGCCTCAGGCTGGCTAGGAAAAGACCCTCTCTCTCTTTCATGTACAGACTGAGCCAATTGGCCCATCTGAAGCTCAAGAGATTTGATGCTCTGCTGATTTGAAGTGAGAACTTGACTCGTGGTTGACATAAAAAATTTCATTGAGTTTTCAAGTCCACGAGTCAAGGTCTCAAGCGAATTGAATCGGGTTTCCATATTATTGGAATTTGGGAAACCCGATTGATTGGTGGTTTGCGCTTGGGGTGGCTGATAGGAATGCGCATGCATGGGAGGTTGGTGTGATTGGTAAGGTGGTCTCGAGGAGTTTGGAGGACCACCCGGGGCATAAGTTTGGTTCCATGAAAAATTGGGGTGGTTCCTCCATCCAGGATTATAAGATGATGATGAGTATGGGTCATTCCTGGCTCTATCATAGACGGCGTTGACACGCTCCATCTCAGGAGGAATGGACTCACACTCGCTTTCTACATGACCTATCCTACCACATGAATGACAGGGAACTGGACCAGATGTAGACATGTGAGGTGCACTTTGTTGGTTTTGGAGCTCAATCGAGTCCATACGGCGCATTAAGGCCGCCATGCGTGCCTCGGTGGACGTAGTGGTATCGATAGCAAATGCGGTACCCGATCTAGTCGAGTTTGCATTCGCGATCCTCGCTCCTATACTAGATGATGCAGGTGGTTCCCTCACACTCTCCCACTGCATGGTTTTCTCAGCGAGGTCTTCTAGGAAGGCCCATGCCTGCCCTTTCATCCTTTCCCAAGAACTCTCCTTGACACATGGACTCAAGGAGCGTTCTGGATGGGATGTGAAGACCCTCATACACAATCTGACAAAGACGCCACAACTCAATGCCATGGTGAGGGCACGAGGATAGTAGCTCTTTGAACCTCTCAAGATATGCATGAAATGGTTCGGTCTCATGTTGATAGAACGAATTGATTTCGTTCCTCAATTTTTGAGTCCGATGATTAGGAAAGTACTTCTTGAGGAATGCAGATTGAAACTCATCCCAAGTCCTAAAGGAATTTGCCTGGTTGCTGTACAACCACTTCTTGGCGTCATCCTTTAGTGCAAAAGGAACGAGCCTAAGATGGATGGAGTCTGTGCTAAGTTGTTGCAGCTTGAACATAGCACAGACCTCCTCAAATTCCCTGAGAAAAATATAGGGGTCACCTTTCCCAGTGAAATGAGGGAGCATGGAAATGAATTGAGGCTTAACCTCAAAATGGTTCCCATTAGCCTCTGGTAATACGATGCATGAGGGTAGAGCTGTACAGCTCGGGTAGCATCGATCACGAAGAGGTATGGGAACGTCAACTGGAAGCACAGGTGGAATAGGTGGGTCCAGCAACTGCTCCTCCTCACGGAAATTAGCAGCCATTTGACCCGTACTACGTGCGACACGAGAGGAGGGAGGTGTCGAGAAATCGATGACCGAAGCCGGATTGACAACGCTCCTCGTCAAACGACCACTCTCGTCTCGTGTCCACGAAAGCATGCACAAAGGTGCACACACAAACCACAACTCTCTTTTTTTCAAACAAAGAATGTACGTAGAAGAGAAGACGAGGGAACACAGGAGAGAGAGAATGACTCAGGAGAGAAGGGAAGAAGTCCTTAAGCTACGGCGGTTGGGTACAGGTAGAAGCACACAAGCAAACAAGGCTCAAACAATCCTAAGGTCGCTATAGGTCCTTACAGCTAGACGACGCCTAACTGCGAGGTCACACGGCCTCAACACGCCTCACCTCCCTACGACGAGGACCACAAAGCCCAGCAAGTGAGTCAAGATCCGGAGATCTCGTCTCTCCTACTATCGACAAAGTGGGCAACGCCGATCAGGTCATGACGGTCGGGACCGGATCACTCTCCTAATGCGTCCAAGATCCTTAGGGCCAATGTCTACTTGATTTTAAAATTAGGCTCTTGATTAGTGTGGTTTTTGGGGCGAAGGAAAGGGTGATGAAATCCCCCACCTTATCTTTTATGGGACAGCCCCTCCTTAGTAGCGTTTTGGAGTCCTAATCTGGCAATCAACTCTCCAAACAAAACGCTCAACTCACACTTGTTGTAATGCACTTCCTACTAACTAATGCATGTTCATACGAAATGCATGAATTAGAGTAGAAGGTGCGTACCTCACGCCAGCTCTCAGCAACAGAAAATAAAGTTAAGATAAAAGACAATCTAAGTGCCTAAGTCACATACATGATGCATGTCCTAAACAAAAAGAATGCCTAATCTTTTGCTTTGAGTTTTAGGGTCCAAGTTGCTTAAGGGAAGTTGATTATTAATCTGGGAGCAATCTAAGAGTCAGAACATGCACAAATGGAGTCCCAGATTACTATATCAATTAGGCTAACAACAACAAAAAACTAGAAGGTGAACTGAGCTCACCCAACCGCTGATTAGCGGTCTCAGACCGCTGATTGGCGGTCTGAAGTGCCCAGGTAGCCTTGCAATTTTTCCAGAAGCCTTCCCTTGCTATTCCCAGTCTCCTGAAACAAAGAACAACTACAAAACACAAATTAAATCCACTCGTATCGTCCAAACAAGAGTCTGGACTGGCACCTCCCCGGCAACGACGCCAAAAACTTGTTGAACATTTTAATTTAAACCGCAAGTGCACGGCCGCGATGAAGCGGTGGCAAGTACGGGTCGTCCTCAGGGAGGTGAGTAGTCTCTTGCTTGTACGAAATCAAGTGGCAAAAATAGGGGGAGAAAGATTGTTTATGCTACTCTACTCTATACTACGCTAAGAAGTAGGAAATGCGAAAGGAAGAAGCAAACAATGAAATAACAACTAAGCTAAGAATAAAAGGAGAATGCTGGATTACAGAAATGGGAAAAACCCCTAAGGGGTGGAGTGAGTGCACACAAGCAAAGAGGTGGGTGTAGAATACATTCTTTAAGCACATGAAGGTGGTGTTTATCAAGCATAGGAAGTGTCTAAATGTTATGGCAAAACCTATCAATCTATTCACCAACTTAGTTGATTAACATTTACATATGCAAGGTGTTTATTTCAGAACCTAAACAAGCATGAGAGGTGCCTAATCATTTTGGCAAAACTCATCAAGTTGTAAATTCTATCCTAAACAAGCAAGCATACATTCATGTTTAATCAACACATTGAAATTAAAACATTCATCCCATTCTCTAATGCATGTATGTACATCTACTCCACCCCCAAAAGGGATGGAACTACTCACTAAACATTACACTAATTATTAAACTATGGAAATAAAGCATATTAAAACTAAGCTAGAATTAAAAGACGATTAAACTAAAACATGCACAAACAATAAAAGAAGCATAAACAAACAATGAAAGAAACACAAAACTTTATTGATAAAATGACTCACATTAAAAGTAGCATCCTCCTACTTTAGTGTGTGCTTCAAGGCCTCACTTCTAGTAGGAAGAATAGCCACTTAAAATATGGGGTCCTTACAATAGGAGGTGAAGAGTTCTATTTATAGCCATGGAAAAAGCTAATCCGGGACAATCCCCCGATGTGGGACTAAACAGATACCACACATAGCCTAAACATCCTCTAATACATGTGCTGGAGAAATTTGAGCGCATTTGGGCCAAAAGTGACCGTCAATTAGCGGTCTACAGTGTCCGGATTGCTCTAGAATTTCTTGTGGGCTTTTCTGGAAGGCTTTGTTGGTATTTGATGCATCTAGTTTGCATGTTGGAGCTCCGACCCGAATCGAATTGCCAAAATACTCCCCATGATGGTGAGAAGTATTCTGTTTTGCTCTTAGGTCCTTCGGTCTTGCATTCAGGTCCTTCTTCCTTGCATCTTGGTCCCCAGATCTCACAATTCAGTCCTTTTTCCCAGCTTTTGGGTCCTTTTATGCTTCATCTCTTCAAACCTATTTATTCCTGAAAACTAAACATAAAACTCGTAACATAGCATTGTTTAGGTGAAAGATAATGGATATAAGATACGAATATAAGTATGAAATGATGTCAATCAGTCATGTTGATGGACACAAACCCAAATTCCCTCAAAACCTGTGTGAAGCTGAAGAAGGGAGATAAATACGTGAAGAAAGGGGGCCCAAGTACACAATGGTTGGGGCCCGCAACAATCAATGCTCGCTCATGGAGTTTTTTTTCCTCTTTTCTTTTGTTTTTTTCTCTCTTTTTTACATGATATATACAGCAACAACGATATTCTCATAATCATTTGGTCAAGGAACATCAAATGAGAATATCAAGTCATGAGGACCAGAGACTTGCCGAGATGGGCGAACTTCACTGATACTCTGAGGTGTCATGAGGGGTTAAAGGTCAACGCTGAAATGCTCGAACCCCTCACGATATTGGTCGGGTGTAGGCAACATGAAAGAGTGAAGATGTGTTGCCTCACTAGGGTTTAGTTGCTCATCGAACAAAACCCTCCAACCAATAGGTGGGTGCATCAGAATGAGTTCCTCAAGCTCATTCGATGGATACAGCAGACCTGCATCACGAAGAATGGGGCTTCTCCCCAAGTCATCAAACAAGGACCTCCCACCATCATTTATATCATCAAGCATAAGCTCGGTCGTAGGTGGGTCCTTGTTGGAGTCAATCTGAAGCTCAAATGGCTCAATGGCCATGGGACACAGGGTGACAACAACACCTTCTAGAATGGGCATATGATGAGGTGTGTCACTCTCACTAGTAATATCAACTAGATCATGCAACGAACACTCCCTTTGGACATTTATGTTCGAGGCCAGCTTACTCTGTTGCATTGCAAAGACAAGCAATGAGTCTTCGTTGAGCCCACAAACATTCTCAACAGGTTGCATTGGTGTTAGGGGTGTTCGTTGATTTTGCGGCGCTTTCTCTAATTGGCGAATGAGATTGAGATTTAAAGGTTCATCCATGGGTTCCTGTTGCCTACCAGAGTTGAACACATGAAACTCGGCACTCATGTTACCGAATGAGAGCTTCATGAGACCATTTCTACAATTAATCAAGGCATTGGAGGTTGCCCGAAATGGTCTACCCAAAATCAAAGGTATTTGAGAGTGGGTGTTTGCAACAGGATTGGTATCGAGGACAACAAAATCGACTGGAAATATAAAATCTCCAACTTTGATAAGCACGTCCTCGATAATCCCCTTTGGAATACGAATGAATATATCCGCCAATTGGAGGGTGATCTTAGTTGGTTTCAATTCTCCCAAGTTCAACTGTTGATAAACAGAGTATGGGAGGAGGTTGACCGCCGATCCTAAATCAAGCAATACATTGCTCATTCTAGTGTCCCCTATCGTACACTGAATAGTAGGACACCTAGGGTCCTTGTATTTTGTGTAGGTGGGATTGGACAAAAGTGAGCTTATATTTGCAGCCAAGAATGCTTTCTTAGGAACATTGGTCTTCCTCTTTGTTGTGCAGAGATCCTTCAACACTTTGGCATATTGAGGTACTTGTTGGATGACATCAAACAAGGGGATGTTAACCTTCACTTGCTTGAACACCTCTAATATTTTATCCATCGTGTCACTCTGCTTTTTGGTTAACCTACTTGGATAGGGAGCTTTGGGCAGGTAGGTTTTCTGCGATGCCTGAGAAGGAAGCCTTGGTGTATTACCCTCACCCTCAGCCTCTTCTTCACCACCATTCCCACAGAGGGGCTGCATAGATGGTGGTGGGTGTTGCAAGGAAATGTGATTGTAAACCTGTTTTCCATTCCTTAAGGTAACAATGGCATTGACATGGTGAACAGGTTCCTCCACATGGTTCACTTGCCTCCCCCGAGGTACCACATTTTCATTTTGCATGTGTTGTTGCTGGTACATACGGGGGTTAGCCTTAGGCTGGCTAGGCAAAGACCCTCTCTCTCTCATGTACAGACTGAGCCAATTGGCCCATCTGAAGCTCTAGAGATTTGATGGTCTGCTGATTTAAAGTGAGAACTTGACTCATGGTTGACATAAAAAAATTCATTGAGTTTTCAAGTCCACGAGTCAAGGTCTCGAGCGAATTGAATCGGGTTTCCATATTATTGGAATTTGGGAAACCCGATTGATTGGTGATTGGAGCTTGGGGTGGCTAATAAGATTGTGTATGCATGGGAGGTTGGTATGATTGGTTAGGTGGTCGAGAGGAGTTTGAAGGACCACCGGGGGCATTATTTTGGTTCCATGAAAAATTGGGGTGGTTCCTCCATCCAGGATTATAAGATGATGAGTATGGGTCATTCCTAGCTTTGTCATAGATGGCGTTGACACATTCCATCTCAGGAGTAATGGACGCACACTCGCTTTCTACCGGACCTATCCTACCACATGAATGACAGGGAACTCGACCAGATGTGGACATGTGAGGTGCACTTTGTTGGTTTTGGAGCTCAATCGAATCCATACGGCGCATTAAGGCCGTCATGCGTGTCTCGGTGGCCGTAGTGGTATCGATAGCAAATGCGGTACCCGATCTAATCGAGTTTGCATTCGCGATCCTCGCTCCAATACTAGATGATGCGGGTGGTTCCCTTACACTCTCCTATTGTATTGTTTTCTCAGCAAGGTCTTCTAGGAAAGCTCATACCTCCCTTTCATCCTTTCCCAAGAACTCTCCTTGACACATGGACTCAAGGAGCGTTCGGGACGGGATGTGAAGACCCTCGTAAACAATCTGACAAAGACGCCACAACTCAATGCCATGGTGAGGGCATGAGGATAGTAGCTCCTTGAACCTCTCTTGATATGCATGAAATGTTTCGGTCTCAAGTAGATAGAACGAATTGATTTGGTTCCTCAATTTTTGAGTCCGATGATTTGGGAAGTACTTCTTGAGGAATGCAGATTGAAACTCATCCCAAGTCCTAAAGGCATTCGTCTGGTTGATGTACAACCACTTCTTGGCGTCATCCTTCAGCGCAAATGAGACAAGCCTAAGATGGATGGAGTCTGTGCTAAGTTGTTGCAGCTTGAACATAGCACAGACCTCCTCAAATTCCCTGAGAAAGATATAGGGGTCACCTTTCCCAGTGAAGTGAGGGAGCATGGAAATAAACTGAGGCTTAACCTCAAAATGGTTCCCATTAGCCTCTGGCAATACGATGCATGAAGGTAGAGTTGTATGGCTTGGGTAGCATCGATCACGGAGAGGTATGGGAACGACAACTGGAAGAACAGGTCGAACAGGTGGGTCCATCAACTGCTCCTCCTCATGGAAATTAGCAGCCATTGAACCCGGACGATGTGCGACACGAGAATAGGGAGGCGTTGATAAATCGACTACCGAAGCAGGGTTGACGACACGAGAGGAGGAAGGTGTCGAGAAATCGATGCCCGAAGCCGGATTGACAACGCTCCTCGTCAAACGACCACTCTCGTCTCGTGTCCACGAAAGCATGCACAAAGGTGCATACACACCAAAACTTTTATTTTTATTTTTATTTTTTTTAAAAAGAATGTACGTAGAAGAGAAGACGAGGGAACACAGGAGAGAAAGAATGACTCAGGAGAGAAGGGAAGAATTCCTTATGCTACGGCGGATGGGTACAGGTAGAAGCACACAAGCAAACAAGGCTCAAGCAATCCTAAGGTCGCTATAGGTCCTTACAGCTAGACGACGCCTAACTGCGAGGTCACACGGCCTCAACACGCCTCACCTCCCTACGACGAGGACCAAAAAGCCCAACAAGTGAGCCAAGATCCGGAGATCTCGTCTCTCCTACTATCGACAAAGTGGGCAACGCCAATCAGGTCATGACGGTCGGGACCGGATCACTCTCCTAATGCGCCCGAAATCCTTACGGCCAATGTCTACTTGATTTTAAAAATTAGGCTCTTGATTAGTGTGGTTTGTGGGGCGAAGGAAAGGGTGATGAAATCCCCCACCTTATCTTTTATGGGACAGCCCCTCCTTAGTAGCGTTTTGGAGTCTTAATCTAACAACAACTCTCCAAACAAAACGCTAAACTCACACTTGTTTCAATGCACTTCCTACTAACTAATGCATGTTCATACGAAATGCATGAATGAGAGTAGAAGGTGCGTACCTCACGCCAGCACTCAGCAACTGAAAATAAAGCTTAAATGAAAGACAATCTATATGCCTAAGTCACATACATGATGCATGACCTAAACAAAAAGAATGCCTAATCTTTTGCTTTGGGTTTTAGGGTCCAAGTTGCTTAAAGGAGGTTTGATTATTGATCTGGTAACAAACTATAAGTCAAAACATGTCAAATCAAATCCCAGATCACTACATCAATTATGTAAACACGCCACAGAAATAAGAGAGTAAAATGAGCTCACTAGACCGCCAATTGGCGGTCTACAGTGCCCAGAATGCCTCCAAATTTCACCAGGTGTTCCTCCTGGCAACTCCAAGTCTCCTGAAACAAAGAAAAACTACAAAACACAAATTAAATCTACTAGAATCGTCCAAACAAGAGTCTGTACTGGCACCTCCCCGACAACGACGCCAAAAACTTGTTGAACGTTTTAATTAAACCGCAAGTGCACGGCCGCGATGAAGCGATGGCAAGTACGGGTCGTCCTCAGGGAGGTGAGTAGCCTCTTGTTTATCAGAAATCAAGTGGCAAAAATTGGGGGAGAAAGATTGATTATGCTACTCTACACTAAACTACGCTAAGAAGTATGAAATGCGAACGAAAGAAACAAACAATGAAATGACAACTAAGCTAAGAACAAAAGAAGAATGTTGGAATACAGAAATGGGAAAACCCCTAAGGGGTGGAGTGAGTGCACACAAGCAAAGAGGTGGGTGTTGAACACATTCTTTAAGCACAAATAAAAGTGGTGTTATCATGCATAGGAAGTGTCTAAATTGTAGGATCGACGTGTGGGTTATGGGTCCACAATTAAGGCTAATCACCTAATTACCTACTTGTTTTATCGATCAAGTAAATGCAGCGGAAATTAAAACTCAATCAAACACAAGTAGAAGGTAATGCAAACCACAAAGAAGACACGTCGGTTTTATAGAGGTTCGGCCGCGCCTACGTCCTCTCTTACAAGCACCTCTCGAATCTTCGTTCGAGCCCCTCTTGCGTCTTCACTATGCCTCCCCGTTCCAGGCCGGGAGCAACACCTTTTACAAGTCTTCAAGCTCGCGAACAACCCTCGCCGAGCTTGGCACCACCTCTCACAAACCGAGAGAATCACTTCGGGCTTTCACCAAAATCCTTGCTTCTTTGTCTTGGGCTTTCACCAAGACCCTTGCTCACTTTACAACAATGGGAACTTGAGTGGAACTCACTCTCTAATTGAGCACAACAATTGCTAGTATGATGATTGATGAAGGATGTGGAAATTAGGCTTTGGATGGCTAATTTGGAGCTTTGAGGTTGTGGAAAATCTCACTATAAGTTTGACACTTTGGAGTTGTGAAATCTTGTGGAAAACTAAGTGTGAACCTCTATTTATAAACTCCTAAAGATTTCTAGCCGTTTGGACAAGATTTGATTGGGGTTTGTGCAAAGAACACAAAACAGAAAATCGGATTCAAAAATCTGTCCAGAAACGGTCGACCGAAAGGTGTATCGGTCGACCGAACCCTTGAGTAAGTTAATGGATCGGTTGACCGAACAAAGGTACTGGTCGACCTAACACTTAAGTTCTATAAGTCACCGGTCGACCGAACAGGTACCGGTCGACCGAACTACAGGGTTCGGTAGAGGGAAAACTCGATCGGTTGAACTAAACTTGTGTCGACCGATAGCAGGTAGATTTTTCCTAATGGAACGGTCGACCGAACAAGGTATTTTGTTCGACCGGTTCAAAAGTATTTGGGGGTGTATTAAGAGAAAAATGTGTATACGACCGTTGTATAATACGACAAATATAACGGTCGTATTTTTACCAGAAATAGCAAACTAAACGGTCGACCGAAGGTCTACCGGTCGACCAAACAGGTCTGGGTAAAAGGTTAACCGAAGTGTGATCGGTTGAACTGATTGGTCTGGTATAACAAATAATGTGTATAACCGGTCGACCGAAAGGTGAACGGTCGACCGAACTCAGGCAGACTTGCGACAAATGTTTTAGGTGTTTGGGTGATCTAATGGAGTCCAAATTTTATGATATTTTGTGTGTGACTCCTACAAGGAACCTAGTGTGTGAATGTATGCATATTAGCTTAAGTTATGCTCAATTCACATAAGTTCCTAATACTCAAAGAAAGGTAAAATTACATGTCTTCAATCCTAGCTTGATTACATGTCTTGACTTGATTTTTCTTCTTTCTTGAGTCTTGATCACCTGTAGAGGTTAGCACAAAGAAATATATATGCAATGCAATATGTGTGCTACTCTACATGATCATAATTAAGATTAGGTTAATTAAATCATCAAAACATAGATTAAGGCCAAAAAGCCAACAATCTCCCCCTTTTTGATGATGGCAACCTATATCTTAATTCTATCTAAATACATGGAATTTGTATATATAAACTATGCATATTAATTCTCCCCCTATGGATGTGCATAGTTTTTGTTTAATTTTATGCCAAATTCCAAGTTACCCCCTTAATTATCTCTCCCCCTTTGACATCCATCAAAAACAAAAATAATGATGACTTTACGCATAGAATTTGGATGTCTTGTAATGAAGTTGCTCCCCCTAAATTTTGCACTTCATTACTCTAATAAAAGATATAACATTTAAGCTCCCCCATCAATAAGGCTAAATGGAAACAATGAGTATGATACAAGTTAAATTCATTTAAGTTTCAACTTAAGCCTTATTCTAACATCCATTTAAAATTTGACATTTAAAATCAATGGATGTGATATATGATTTGCAATGAATAGGGTTAATGATTTGCAATGAATTAAACTCTAAAGATATGACAATTAAGCATATAGACTCGATTAGAGCTAAATTTTCAGAAATTTCAAAGATAGAAATTTATACCAAACTTGAATCTTGAATAGCTCTAATCTTGACTTGGTGATGTAACCGGATTCGAATTCGACGCTTTGGCTCACCCGGTCACCACCAATCTCCTCCTCAAGCTCCTACAAGTGTAGACTTTGGTACCCATTTTTGCTTGGGTCCATTAAGTTTAGCTTTTGGTACCCAAATCCAAGTTGATTTTGGTACCTCTACACTTACTTTCTTTTTCATGGCAAAATTAATTTGAATAGGAAAGTTTTTAACATAAAAATTATTTTTATTGCCATGTGTGAACTTATGCAATTTATTTGACAAATTTTCATTTAAGGCATTAAGTTCACTGTTTTTAGTTGCTAGAGATTCATTTAAGCAATTTAGATTTTTAATCATAGAATTATGCTTTTCATTCATGTTAAGCATGTGAATCTCTAAGTTTGCAACCTTTTCATTCATGCAATTCAAGTCATGTAATAATTTCTTGCTTTCTAAATGAGACTTATCAAGTTTAATAAGCAAGTCATTAGTGTCAATTTCTAGCATATGACTATCAATTGCATGAGATGAGACATTTTTAACATTTAAATTTTCTTCCTTCAAGCATGCATTCTCTAAAGTTAGAACTTCAATTTTAGCAAGCAAATCAACTTTAACATCTAAGATAGATGCATTTTGACATTTAAGATCATGAATTTGCTCATTTGCTACTTGATTAGTCTTGTGAAGTTCTTTATATTTTTCAAATAATCTTTGAAATGCATTTTGAAGTTCATTAAAATCATGGGCATTATCTTTTGAACTACTACTTGAAGAAGAGCTAGAAGATACCTCATCTTCACTTTCTCCATCGGATGAGCTTGATGATGATGAAGATGTTGAGTTAATCTCCATTTTCTTTGCTTGAGCTACATCCTTCGGATTTGCTCCTTTCTCCCCGGTTGGTGATTTTCCATCACCGAAATTTCTTTCTAAAGTTTGCCATATAGAATGAGCACTATCACATAAGCAAACAAGATTAAAAAGTTCATCTCCTAATGCACAAAATATGACATTCATAGCTTTAGCATTTAGGGATGTATTTTTCTCATCTTCTAAACTCCATTTACTAAGATCATATCTAGGTGATTCATATGGAGTTTGAATCATAAACCACATGTTAATGTTCATGGATTTAATAAATGACATCATTTTACTTTTCCATGAACCAAAATTATTTCCATCAAAATATGGTGGTTTACAAGATTCTAAAGGTGTGGATGCATTAAGAGCCATGTTAATTTATCGGTTAAGAAGAAAATTAACGAACAAGGCTCTGATACCAAATGTAGGATCGACGTGTGGGTTATGGGTCCACAATTAAGGCTAATCACCTAATTACCTACTTGTTTTATCGATCAAGTAAATGCAGCGGAAATTAAAACTCAATCAAACACAAGTAGAAGGTAATGCAAACCACAAAGAAGACACGTCGGTTTTATAGAGGTTCGGCCGCGCCTACGTCCTCTCTTACAAGCACCTCTCGAATCTCCGTTCGAGCCCCTCTTACGTCTTCACTATGCCTCCCCGTTCCAGGCCGGGAGCAACGCCTTTTACAAGTCTTCAAGCTCGCGAACAACCCTCGCCGAGCTTGGCACCACCTCTCACAAACCGAGAGAATCACTTCGGGCTTTCACCGAAATCCTTGCTTCTTTGTCTTGGGCTTTCACCAAGACCCTTGCTCACTTTACAACAATGGTAACTTGAGTGGAACTCACTCTCTAATTGAGCACAACAATTACAAGTATGATGATTGATGAAGGATGTGGAAATTAGGCTTTGGATGGCTAATTTGGAGCTTTGAGGTTGTGGAAAATCTCACTATAAGTTTGACACTTTGGAGTTGTGAAATCTTGTGGAAAACTAAGTGTGAACCTCTATTTATAAGCTCCTAAAGATTTCTAGCCGTTTGGACAAGATTTGATTGGGGTTTGTGCAAAGAACACAAAACAGAAAATCGGATTCAAAAATCTGTCCAGAAACGGTCGACCGAAAGGTGTATCGGTCGACCGAACCCTTGAGTAAGTTAATGGATCGGTTGACCGAACAAAGGTACTGGTCGACCTAACACTTAAGTTCTATAAGTCACCGGTCGACCGAACAGGTACCGGTCGACCGAACTACAGGGTTCGGTAGAGGGAAAACTCGATCGGTTGAACTAAACTTGTGTCGACCGATAGCAGGTAGATTTTTCCTAATGGAACGGTCGACCGAACAAGGTATTTTGTTCGACCGGTTCAAAAGTATTTGGGGGTGTATTAAGAGAAAAATGTGTATACGACCGTTGTATAATACGACAAATATAACGGTCGTATTTTTACCAGAAATAGCAAACTAAACGGTCGACCGAAGGTCTACCGGTCGACCAAACAGGTCTGGGTAAACGGTTAACCGAAGTGTGATCGGTTGAACTGATTGGTCTGGTATAACAAATAATGTGTATAACCGGTCGACCGAAAGGTGAACGGTCGACCGAACTCAGGCAGACTTGCGACAAATGTTTTAGGTGTTTGGGTGATCTAATGGAGTCCAAATTTTATGATATTTTGTGTGTGACTCCTACAAGGAACCTAGTGTGTGAATGCATGCATATTAGCTTAAGTTATGCTCAATTCACATAAGTTCCTAATACTCAAAGAAAGGTAAAATTACATGTCTTCAATCCTAGCTTGATTACATGTCTTGACTTGATTTTTCTTCTTTCTTGAGTCTTGATCACCTGTAGAGGTTAGCACAAAGCAATATATATGCAATGCAATATGTGTGCTACTCTACATGATCATAATTAAGATTAGGTTAATTAAATCATTAAAACATAGATTAAGGCCAAAAGGCCAACATAAATGTTGTGGCAAAACCTATCAATCTATTCACCAACTTAGTTGATTAACATTTACATATGCAAGATGTTTATTTCATAAACTAAACAAGCATGAGAGGTATCTAATCATTTTGGCAAAACTCGTCAAGTTATAAATTCTATCCTAAACAAGCAAGCATACATTCATGTTTTATCAACACATTGGAAATAAAGCATTCATTCCATTCTCTAATGCATGTATGTACATCTACTCCATCCCCCAAAGGGGATGGAACTACTCACTACACATTACACTAACTATTAAACTAAGCAAGGAAAAAATATTAACTAAGCTACTAAAACTAATGAAAAGAAATTAAACAAAGTAAAGCAAGAAATATGAAACAAAGTAAAACAAGCAAAATGAAACTAATAACATAACAAAGAAACTTTTATTAACAAATGACTCACATTTCAAGTATCATCCTCCTACTTTAGTGTGTGCTTCAAGGCCTCACTTCTAGTAGGAAGAATAGACACTCAAAATATGTAGTGATTACAATGGAAGGTGAAGAGATCTATTTATAGCCATGGAAAAAGGCAAATCGGGACAATCCCCCGATGTGGGAATAAACAGATACCAAAAATAGCTTAAACATCCTCTAATACATGTGCTGGAGAAATTTTAGCGGATTTGGGCCAAAATGGACCGCCAATTGGCGGTCTATATGGTTCAGATCCTGCTCATTTTTGTTGTGGGCTTTTCATGGTATATTTGCTGATCTTGGATGCATTTAATTAGTTTGTTGGAGCTCCGACCCAAATCGAATTGCTAAAATACTCCCCATGATGGTGTGGAGTATTCTGTTTTGCTCTTAGGTCCTTCTGTCTTACGTTCAGGTCCTTCTCCCTTGCATCTCAGTCCCCAGATCTAACAATTCAGTCATTTTTCCCAGCTTTTGGATACTTTTATGCTTCATCTCTTCAAACCTATTTATTCCTGAAAACTAAACATAAAACTCGTAACATAGCATTGTTTAGGTGAAAGATAATGGATATAAGATACAAATATAAGCATGAAATGATGTCAATCACTGGTGGTGGTAGAGGTGGTTGAAGATAGGATTCAAGAGGTGAAGAAGATGGGATTGAGGTTCTTAGAAAGTTAGGATGTCTTGGTTATAATCTTATATGTTGGTGGATTTGGTTTAGAATGATAAGAAAGGGGGAGAAGGAGGTCATGCTTGTCGACGTAAATTCTTAAGTTTAAATTTTACAAGTGACATTAAGTTATCAATCCCATGTACACGTGACATTGGATATCCTATTCAAAGATGACTTTTGGCCAAGTCAATTTTTTGATAGGATTGAGGGCGTGGAGAAGATAGGATTGAGGTTCTTAGAAATTTAGGATGTGTTGGTTATGTACTTATGTTATTGGCTTTGGATTAGAATGGTGACAAAGGCGGAGAAGGAGGTCGTGCTTGTCGACGCAAATTCTTAAGTTTAAATTTTACAAGTGACATTAAGTTATCAATCCCATGTACACGTGACAATTGGATATCCTATTAGAAGATGACTTTTGGCCAAGTCAATTATTTTGATAGGTATTATTGGTTTGGATGTTTTTAGGTTTAAAAACTCACATGTTTTTGGAAACTATTGTTGGAGTTTGGAACAATAAATTTGTTGCTAAGATAAGTGATGGATTATTAAGATCGATTTGGTGTGCGGTTTAAATGCTGGTTGAAAATTGTTTAATATTTACAATTTTAGGGGAGGTTCGGCCCAAATTTTTAATAAGCTTTTTTTAATTGATATTTAGATATAATTGGTTTTTGTTGTGACTTCTATAGGATGTCAATTGTACTGGACAAATCTTTGTGACAAATTGGTGATAGATTCACACTTGAATACATAAGAGGGTTGGATGAGTTCTTGAATTTTGCAAGAAAAAATTTGGAAATATTGGGTGGCTCCATCCATTGCCCATGCAAGATTTGCAGAAATCAAGCACTTCTTGAATGATACCAAATTCGTGAACATGTGCTCCTAAAAGGTTTTTATGCCGGATATGTCATGGTGAAAAACTACCTGGAACGAAGCTGGCATTGGAGCCTATAGGACAGGCAAGACGTCGATAGGTCGACACAACAACATTCATATCGAGCAACTTCAAACTAAAGTTTCACAATATGTATCGCTTGTATTACTTGGTAGGTTTATTTCACATGTACAATATATCTAAAACAATATTGAGCACGAGAAGTTGAAGGCTAGAGTCGCTAAGCTCATAATGGCTCATTTTAGAAAAGATCAAGTATATGTACGATTAATTTGTAGTTGGTGTCTTTAATTTACTAAAATTATATATATGTTTGGGATCGTTCAACTAATTAAAATCTATTTTATTTTATATAACACATCTTCACAGCATGACGACAACTCATCGACAAATCCAACTTCTTTTGAGTTGTAGTTAGTTTTTTTTCTTTTGGTGTAGTGTGACTTATGAATATATGTGAACTATATGACTTCACTTTCGTATGACTTATGAAAACTATGTATTGGCATTTAGAATGATTTCTAGATTTGATATTATAGTGAATGTGTATGAATAGATTGGTTGAATGAGTTCAGGTCGACAGAAAATTTTATTGCAGGTTGTATAAACCCGATACGGGTCGTCTTTACTTACTAACTTCATTTTTTGTAGTATTCGTTGTTATTGCCGATGGATTTTCCGTCGACAGTAAGAGCTAGGGGTGCACATGGGTCAGGTTGGGTCGGGTTTGGGTCAAAACCCGACCCAACCCGAAAAATCTGGGTTTGTGAAAAACCCAACCCGAACCCGAACCGATTCATGTTCAACCCAACCCAACCCGAAATTATCGGGTTGGGTTGGGTCGGTTCGGGTTGGACCCTAATCAATAAATATTTCTCAAATTTCACCTAAAAACCAACATCAACATCTCATGTTTACTAAAATAAAAACCAAATTCAATAAAACTAAAGAATTTCTACACGTTCAATAATCATATTTTTCTAAATCGAGCTTACTAACAGCCTACAAGAATTTCTACAACATTCAAGTTGGTAATCACCACCGTATTCCACTTGGTAATCTTCCTTTTGATATAATAATACATTTCGTAATCAAGTTAGCAACGACAACAAAAAAATGAAGATTGTTGATACATCTAAACATTGCATTTTTAGCAGAGGATTTGAGATGGAACGTGCAACTGAATCCAATCCATCCACCAAACTTGAAATTAGCAAGAATGTTTGCTCCTACTTTCTCAATCCTGAGCACAATTAAAAACTGAACAAGCATTTCAAAAAAAATCCTCATAGTTTGATTGCAATTAAGAAAGAGAACAACCTACAAATGAACAAACAAAAATCCAAAGCACAACTCCAAACCTAAAATCAACTGAAACAAAAAATTCTCCAAAAAAATACAACCTTCCCTTTCAGATCTAAAACTCCTAAGAAGCAGATCCAATGTCACCCTTCCCCTTCCCTTGCTTCTTTGGTAAAAGGTTATGGTGGTTGTTGGGAAGAACGCCTCCGTTGGCGATCGTCACGGTTCCCAGCTACTTGCTCAGCTTCTCGTCGTTCCTCACCGTCAGCTGGATGTGCTGATGCACGATCCGGTTCTTCTTGTTATCTCTTACCGTGTTCCTCGGTTGAGGGGGAGGAGAGGGCTGAGTGGTGAGCCGGCGAGGAGGGGGACGAGCCGGAGAGGAGAGGAGAGGGTTGCGTGAGGTGAGGGGGAGGAGGGGGGGATGAGGGAAATGTGATTTTTGTTAGGGTTAGCTGGTTAGGTGTAGAGAGGGGACGTATGGTCACGATGTATTCGGAAAAAAACATTATAAAAAATCTTCGGGTTCGGATTGGGTTGGCTCAACCAGACCCCTCAACCCGAACCCGACCCGAAAATTCGATTTTCAGATTTTTCCAACCCAACCCAACCCAAATCCCTTTCCAACCCGACCCAACCCAACCCGACCAGTCGGGTTCGGGTCGGTTTTCCGGTTCAACCCAACCCGTGTGCACCCCTAGTAAGAGCAAGGAATTTGGCCAGCCGAAGGAATTGTGTGGACAATTTCATGCCAACGGAATGTCTGTCGGGGCGACAATTTCCGTCCGACGAAAATTCCCTCAGGCCCTAAATTTTGTGCGCCCTTTTTTGGAGCAAAAATTGGTCTGCATCGACGAAATGTTCGTCGACATTGTACGTGCTGATGCATTGCATACATTGCATCATATGTCTTTCATTTAGATTACTTTTATATCAATAAATGCTATTAAGGTATGTGTTTAGTCGTATTTACAGAATACAGGGACCTGGATATAAATTACCCACATTCCGAGCATAAACGTGTGCAAAAGATTCATTTCTATCATAAAGACCGAATTCAAGTTTATCAGGTTTCAAATGGAAATGCATCCAAGCATAAAAGCATTCAAGGAGCTAATTACAAAAAGGTCAAGGACTTAATTGCAAAATACCAAGAACCTGATTGCAAAAGAAAAGGATCAAAGTATTTTGTTGGAAAAGTCAAAAGAAAAGTCAAATATAAATCTCCAACAATGGAAGGAATTAATCCGGAGTTTAAAAGAACGGAAAGAATCCATCCAGACGCGCAAATAAAGATCAAATCATGCCATAAACGCACCACAGAAATCCGGGGGCGAAATTCTTGACTTGGGCGGCGATTCCGCCGCATCTCCCATGCATTGTGCGGCGATTTCGCCGCACCAGTGAGCATCTGTGTGCTCCAATTTTGTCCAGTGTTGGGTTGACGCGTGTACTATCCTTTTATGTATTGGTATCCCCTGTATCGGCTATAAATAGCCCTGTAGGACGAATGTAACACATCTTTGAACCTTTGGTCTTGGATCATTAGTAATAAATTTTTGTTTTATTTTGTTTTGTTTTTATTTTCTTTTAGTGTCTCTAGGATCCTTTCTTCTTCTTCCCTCCATGAGTTTCTAACTCTTTCCAAAGGGTGGAGGTGATGGAATTAGGGGTAGAGAAGATGAATGCATGTTATTGTTTTAAGTTCGTGATTAGTATATTTTGATTACTTGAGTTTATGTTAAATCATTTATCTTGTAATGCTTCATAACTAACATGATTTATTTCAAGTTTCTCCATTCTCCAATCTAAACCTAAGTCTAGACCTCCACCCAACGGAATTCACCATCTTTGTTCTTGTTTTAGTTTTATTTGTTTATGTTTCTTGCTTTAGATAATAAAACCCAAAAATCTCAAAAACCCAATTTATTCTTCTCTCCTTCTTTCCCTTAATCGAAAATAACATCAACTACGAAATCTCTCCCTCCTTGTGTTCGACCCGTACTTGCCACGTCTTCATAGACGCCGTGCACTTGCGGTATAAATAAAATTTTCATCAAGTTTTTGGCGCCGTTGCCGGGGAGGCGACGCAGATTTTTGTGTTTTTGTGTTTTCGATTTTATCCTGTCTACCTTGTGCGCGATCTAAGTAATTGAATTTGTGTAGCAGGAGACAACAGAGCGCGCGGCGAAATCCGGGAGCGTTCTGAGACACTTGGGCGGCGGAATCGCCGCATCTTCAAGTGGACTTGCGGCGGAATCGCCGCACAAGCTAGGGCTCTGGTCTTCATTTTTCTCTGGGGTCGTCGGCATCTCTGGGTGGTCGCATTGAGCTACTGGAAATTCCGAGAGCAGGCGGCGAACCTGTCTGAGCATTGCGGAGGTAACTTTTCTTGCCTTTCTCGTATAATCTGAATTTTCGAAAAGTTTCCTTTCGTAGAATTGCACGTGTTAGGGTCAAAAAAAAAATCCATAATTAGCAATAACTCAACTCTGACCTAAAAATTGGCAAAATTAGAAAGACCTTAGTGCATGCATCATATAATGTTTTGTTTGCATTATTTTTGCTAAATTATTGCAAATTATTTTTGTTGAAGAGTGCTGGAGACAAGGTACGTATCGCGGTTTTTAACGACTGCATTTAAGCATATAATTTAATTTGCATACAACCTTGCAATTGCCCCCATTAAAAAGACCATTGTTTGACTATCTTTGTTAGATCTAAGTTAAACTATCTTAAGGGCAACTCCATAGGAAAAGATACGGTGGGGATTTCATAACCCTTCCGTGGCCCACAAATCACAATCCTCAAGTGTCACCCAAGCCTAAAATTAAAATCAATTAGACATTGACCCCTAAGGACTCGGACTCAATTAAGGAGGAGATTGGTTTGACTTGCTATGACCTGAAGCTAATTGAATTCAATTTGGTGTCTAGAAAGTGTTTTTGTGTTGACGAAAGTCTTCCAAGCGACGTGGTTGTCTAATTGGCACCGACTCTGTCGGAAGCGCCCGCACTAGCTATACACTAACTGGCCAACTTGGTTTGATTGGTGAGGGAGGTGAATCAAGCAAATCAATTCGACTCAACCAGTTAGGAGTCGTCTAGATCTAAGCGACACTAGGTCTAGGATTGTTTGAACCGTGCTTTCTTAGGAAACCTCTGACCGACCCTCTTATCTATCTTTAGAGTTAAGTTTCCCTTCTCCTCTGAGTCATCTTCTTCTCACCTACTTATACGTTCTAGTCTCCTCCCCTTTACATTATCTATTAGCATTTTAGGGTCGAGTCGAGAACTTGTGCTTGCTTAGCCTCATAAGGGTAAGAGTACTTGACTCAAGAGTGTTGTGATGGATGGTTACATGAGCAACCATTCATATCATTGTTGGGACCAGGACAATGCTTCCTGGTATTCTAAAACCATGCAACATGGGGTGGCTCAGACCAACACCCCATATGGGTGGGACAATCCTAATTGTATGACTGAGCAATCTTCATATTGGGGTAACATGAGAGAGGAACCGACTGCTAGACCACAATCTAGTTATGTTGGATCATATGCTGGTCAACAAACTGAGACATTACAACAAACTTTTGCCTCCTTCATGCGTAGGACAGACAACATGAGTGCACCGGTGGCTCCAGTAGCCGTACCGTGCGACTGTTGTGGGTTGAGTAGTCATGTTATCAGGGAATGCCCTTATGTTCCCCCAGAGCCTGAGTATGAGCATACTTTTTCCCAAGACGCTCAAAATGACTATTACGCATCCGCGTACAACCCGAGAGTGATGGATTCGTGGAGAAACAATTCCTATCCAAATTCTTATACTTCATTTTCACCTCAGTATCCTCCTCCCGAATACCCAGAATTCTACCAACTCCCCACGTCAAATCATTATTCTCAGCCCATCAACACCCAATCCCATAATTTCACAAGCTCAAACTTGGACCTCATAGTTGACCACGTACCTAATTCCTTGGAACAAACTTTCCTTACGTACATGGAATCCACTCAACGATCCGTACAAAATATAACATCGCATTTGAGTCAAATGATACAACAATTAGGTGAACGTAAGGAGAGTAACTTTTCGTGTCAACATGAGGATCCACCTTTTGATATCGAACCACCACCACATCCACAAATTCAAAGCACAATCTGTCAAAGCCAAACTCCTAGTCAGTCTGAAGGACTTGGGGTTTCAATTCACGATCACTTAGTGGAGGATTCGATACACATTGACCAATTTCATCATGAGTCGGCCCAGGATTGTGCCTTATCTTCGTGCCCCGTGGCCCTTGAGCCACATGATCTTCATGTTGTGCCTCTTAAGGACTCACTTCCGGTGGAGCAAGAGCTCCCTAGCACCCTCAATTTCAAACAACCTGATGAGAGTTTGCCTCTCACTATCGTTCCTGATCATCTTGGAAATGATGGAACATCAAACGACTACAGTGCTCATGAGGGTATTAGGAGTTCCTTGGGGGATACCTTGGGTATGAGACCCATTTTATGTTTACCTGTTGAGTCGGACTTGCCTAACGAGGCTCCTGACCTCGCTCCGACGCACCAGCCAGTTGGTTGGAGAGTTTGGATTGACGATCATAACTTCAGCACCGTAACGGGAGAAACTCTTCTTCCGTTGCCCCCTATTTCCCAAACTCTCGAGAGGTTCAAGCTCTTTCAGTTTGATCCTTTGTATGAGACGCCTTTGCGTCCAATTCATGAACCTCTCATTTCTTCTTGTGCTCTTTGTGAAGGGGGCCCACGCATGAATATTCTGGCCCCACGTGGTGTCATGTTCCCTTTTGAGGTCTTTTGACAAATGAAGATGGGAACTTATGTTTGTACATAGTTATATTTGTATAACAATAAGTTAAAAAAAAAAAAATTTGTTTTTATCCCTTCTTTAGCATCTCACAGGTTTTTGAGGGAATTCGGGTTTTTGTCCATCAACAGAGCCATGAACTTTCCTTTGTACTCCACGTTGGTGAGATCTTTCCTTTTTCATGCATAAATCCATGTAGTATCTTGCTCGCATACATTGAGGACAATGCATGATTTAGGTGTGGGGGGGTGTTTATATATGTACATATCTATCTTTTTGATTTTCTGCTCTGCTTTATTTTAAAAAAAAAATTAAAAAAAAAATAATTCAATATTCTATGACATAGCTTAAGATTGAACTGTCAAAACCCATGTACAAATTGCATTAAGTTTTTGTTCCTTATTATATAGTTCTGCTTGTAGAAATTATGACATAAATCTAAGTTCCAAAGAAATAACCCATGGCCCTTGTAAGACATGTATGCACTTAAATTGGATGAATCAAATCTTTGAAGTGGTTGATAAAAAGCAGAGGTTGAGGAAAATATACCGGGAAATGTGGACTTCTAATAGCAATTAAGCCTTGAGGAAAATAAAAGTAAAATAAAAATAAAGTGAGGAAAACACATTTTGCAAAATGATTACAAAAGCCCAAGCCTTCGAGTCACTGGCCCGTAGGGGTATCTTGAAACCCAGTAACTTGAGTCTGCCAGCTCGGGATTATCGACCAAACTCGCTACACGAATGCAAAAAGGGTATAAGTGTTAAAAAGAAAAGCAAATGTGTTGAATCACGGGAAAAAAAATAAAAATAAATAAATACTTTAAGATACTCAAGGCCCAAAGCTAAATGAATGATCCATGCCATGGTTGATCCAAATGATACTTCACCACCAGAGGAGGCGTGCAAAATAATTTATGTGATAACATGTGTAGAGGGGTTAGTGGTGTGAATGTTGGAGGAATAAAGACCAAGTCAAACTTTTTATAAGTTAGAACTGTATAATGAGCATGCGAGAACTTTAAGTGAGATGTATAAGGTTAAGGCAGAAATATTAAGAGCTATTAATGGAATGTTGAATTAAGACTTTGTGGGTGTGGCAACTGAAAACCCTCACGAGACAAAACTCGTCCTCTAAGGCAACCTGGAGGTTTAAAGGCTTGTTGCACATGCTAAGTGCAACCGTGATTCCTACGAAAGTGAGTTAGGATTTCCCTGTTTTCATTTTCTTATATTTTGTTTTGCTAGGGACTAGCAAAATCTAGGTGTGGGGGTATTTGATGCATTGCATACATTGCATCATATGTCTTTCATTTAGATTACTTTTATATCAATAAATGCTATTAAGGTATGTGTTTAGTCGTATTTACAGAATACAGGGACCTGGATGCAAATTACCCACATTCCGAGCATAAACGTGTGCAAAAGATTCATTTCTATCATAAAGACCGAATTCAAGTTTATCAGGTTTCAAATGGAAATGCATCCAAGCATAAAAGCATTCAAGGAGCTAATTACAAAAAGGTCAAGGACTTAATTGCAAAATACCAAGAACCTGATTGCAAAAGAAAAGGATCAAAGTATTTTGTTGGAAAAGTCAAAAGAAAAGTCAAATATAAATCTCCAACAATGGAAGGAATTAATCCGGAGTTTAAAAGAACGGAAAGAATCCATCCAGACGCGCAAATAAAGATCAAATCATGCCATAAACGCACCACAGAAATCCGGGGGCGAAATTCTTGACTTGGGCGGCGATTCCGCCGCATCTCCCATGCATTGTGCGGCGATTTCGCCGCACCAGTGAGCATCTGTGTGCTCCAATTTTGTCCAGTGTTGGGTTGACGCGTGTACTATCCTTTTATGTATTGGTATCCCCTGTATCGGCTATAAATAGCCCTGTAGGACGAATGTAACACATCTTTGAACCTTTGGTCTTGGATCATTAGTAATAAATTTCTGTTTTATTTTGTTTTGTTTTTATTTTCTTTTAGTGTCTCTAGGATCCTTTCTTCTTCCTCCCTCCATGAGTTTCTAACTCTTTCCAAAGGGTGGAGGTGATGGAATTAGGGGTAGAGAAGATGAATGCATGTTATTGTTTTAAGTTCGTGATTAGTATATTTTGATTACTTGAGTTTATGTTAAATCATTTATCTTGTAATGCTTCATAACTAACATGATTTATTTCAAGTTTCTCCATTCTCCAATCTAAACCTAAGTCTAGACCTCCACCCAACGGAATTCACCATCTTTGTTCTTGTTTTAGTTTTATTTGTTTATGTTTCTTGCTTTAGATAATAAAACCCAAAAATCTCAAAAACCCAATTTATTCTTCTCTCCTTCTTTCCCTTAATCGAAAATAACATCAACTACGAAATCTCTCCCTCCTTGTGTTCGACCCGTACTTGCCACGTCTTCATAGACGCCGTGCACTTGCGGTATAAATAAAATTTTCATCAAGTGCCGACACGGGTATTGCCGGCGGACAATGCCGACGAAACGTCCGTCAGCATGAGCTATTGCCGATGAAAATGACACGTTTTCGCCGTCAGCAAAGACCTTTTTTGGTTGTAGTGCTAAAATCATATAATGCAAAATCCAAGAAAACTCAACGGACAATATCATATTTGCGGTTCTAAAAATTGAAAGAAAAAAATCCATTAACAAAAGACTTAACTTAAATTTATTAAACTTAAATTGAAACAATTAGTTACATTTATATTGTATTATAGAATTGCATTCTAATATGTCGTTTCAAGCAACACTTGAATGGAAAAAATGCCTTTTTTCATGGCTAAAATCTTAAAAAAATGCAATCAAAGAAAACACAACCATCAATATCAAATGATTCCTATAAAATGCAAAAGTAAAATATCATTAACATTGAATTAAGTAAAATACACACACCACAAACAAATGCACTAAGTTTTCATGACTAAATCATATAATGCAGAATCAAAGAAAACACAATAGACTATCATTTTATGGGGTTCTAAAAATTGAAGAAATAACAAAAGACTTAACTGAAATTCATTAAACTTAAATTGAAACAAATAGTTATATTATATTATAGAATTGCATTATTGTTGTTGTTTCTAGCAACACTTTAAAGGAAGAAAAAAATACCTTTTAACTCAGGAAGAGACAAAACGACCAATTCATTTTAGGACTGATGAATGATATTTAATTGCTTTGGAAAAATTATGAACTCAGACATTTGTTTTGTAAATTAGAATAACGAAATTTCTTACTTTGAATAGGAATGCTTCGTAGTAATCCAACAGTATTTAATTCTAGTTCAAGATAAAATGGTTGTAATTACACAACCCTATTTAGTATTTAACCTCAAAATGCCACCAGTCTTAAGTTGTACTTAAGGATAACAAGGTTAGTATATATATATATATATATATTGCTGAAACTTGAAATATTTGTGTTGGGGTTTAGAAAACATTTTAGAAACCAAACGGATCGACTGACTATGGGTTGGGCCTCACCTGGGGGGGCTTATTCCTGGACTTTTTTATTTTTTGGGCAAATGCATAACTTTTAGACAAAAATAAATAGAGCTTATATTTACATATTACACATACAACATATATCGACCAGATAGAGTCGAACAGAACATTCATAAGCAAAGCTTAACTGCACCAGCACATATAAATGCTTAGGACTACAAAATTTCCAAAGAGGAAGCAGGCTCATGAATGCTAAATACACATAATCTAGAGAATGTTCGGATATGCTTCTAATAATCAATCAATCAAATTTCAGCCACCTATCGGAGGACCAAAGTTGATAGCTTTCGAAACACCTCTTGTCGAGCGAGAATTGCTGGGTAAAAATTATTAACTGTGGTTTGAATTCTTACCCGTCGACAAACTCCGATTGATTCTTAGAGATGTGAAATACGTAGGCCTTTTAGTTCAGTGTGAGAAAATCTTGCCGCAGTCCCGGATGTCAGTCCTCGACTATATGGTTATTGTTGATCTCAGAGTACATTTCTTCTATCATTGGCTTCCAAAGTCGAACACGTGCATTTATGAACCAATTCGATACCTGTAAACAATTGAAGATTTCGACAATCAAAGCTACAAATTTTAAATCGAAGACACTGGACTTAAATGTGAGACAAAAGCATATTGGACGAGTTAACATATCTCGAAGACAGATAACTCTACTAATCTACCATCCGTGCCTAGCGTCTCGACCCGAGTCTACTTGACTTCAGCAAACCTAGTCCTTCACTCTTGAGCAGATGAAATCATGAAGCCCATAACGAGTTCCAGCGACAGACAATTGCTATATTAATGCTTTAATTTTTTTTAATTTTTTTCGTGTTACAAAACTATGTAATGCAAGGTTGTCCAGCTGAATACACAATTTCAGACTGGTTAAGAATGATGCACTATTTTTTATTTTTTGAAAGTCATGTAGAATATGCTACTCTAATTAACCCAAGCAAAGCATTATGACATGATACATTTTGGTAAGATACAGCAAAGGAATTTGAATAAACCTGACTCCTTGTAAGCCCGCTTTTAATGGCGAGCAGCTGCTTCTCGTGATCCTTTGGATATCTGAAACAGAAAATCCAAGAGAATGTGAAGAAAACATGATTGAGATATATAAGAGAATAATAACACAATGCCTTGTAAAGGAGAAAGTGACTTACGGATGCAGAAAATTCTGAAACATCCAAGCCCGCAAAACCGAGATGGATTTTTCAGGTAATCCTCTCTGTGGTCTCCATGCTTGATGGTCACTTCTCATTTGCTGCATAGCCCACTGCTTGTGGAGGAAAGACGACTCGAAGGATTTCACCTTTTCGGTCATGCAATTGTTGCTCGCGTCTTGGTTGGCCAGAAATATCTGGGAGGTGATTCTTTCCCTCAAATTTTTGTAGAAGCATGAGACTGCATGGAAGGCTAACCGGGCGTACATCAGAGGTATGCTTGATTGGGTCGCCTCACAGAATGCGCTCCTCACACTCTTCATCTTATTAATGTTGTGGTTGTATTTCTCATCCATCTGAAGTGACCAAAAAGCCAAATAAAGATATACCATAGGTAGAAACAATTGAACAAAGACAAAACAGTGGTAAAACAATTTTCGTGCTGAAATTAAACCATTTAGAAACACAATCATGAACTCCTTAAAATGAAAGAATTCTGATGGCACCCGATATAATTATTCTAAATGCTATGGAGGTCAACATTATTGATAACATATATATAGGATGAAAAACAAGAAATCAAAAGGTTTTGAGGAATTCAAGTTATACATGGAAGGAATCATAAATCCAAATACAAAGCCATAGTAATAAATTAGTTCTATCCGAATTCATCTTAAAATAATCAAACATGCCACATTTCTGAAGTAACAGGACTGATCGAAACGAGTAAGACCACAAATATTTAGAAAAAGATTGCATCATGTATCTCCTTAAATTATGTCACAAGAAACAAGGATCATACCATTTCCAAGATAACCAACAATTCCACTTTCTTGGATTTGGCGTCTGTGCGAGGCAGACAAGGTGGGACACCTCCAGAAGGTTGATGGTCCGTCTGCAACGAATCTCCAATCGCATAGTCACCAACTTCAGCAAGAATGCGCTGTGCCACATTGAGATATCTTGATCCTAACAGTACATCGGAAAAGTTGATTGCCTCGCAAGAGTTATAATCTACCGAAAACTTCCAATCACGTGAAAATAACTGCGCTGGTACCAAACCAAACTTATCGGAAGAACTTTGCAGCGCTTGCGAACAAACTTGCATTTCTCCAACGTCTGGGATTCGGAGTTCATTAGATGTAACTTGAGTGACACCAGAGGAACAAATTTCAGAGACTTGCTCAGGCAGGTTTGAATTTGACGTAGGAGATGGACAGGACCGCAGACTAAGAGATAGATCACTTGTGGGCATGTGATAGTACATGAAATTGTTGTCTGATGCACAATTGGGACCATCAAGAGACCATGAAGGATTAGAGGCTCCGGAGACATGATACGATGGAGGAACATGGTTTATTCGTCTTTCAGCTGCTGCTTGACCACTCAAGAAATCATTACCGCTCATTTCGACATTTCGTTGTTCGTCCATGTCAGATTCACTTCTGGGTACTAGAAAGTCGTTATTATCATGAATCCCGTATTCTAATGATGATGTAAAATTTCTGAAATTGTCGAATGGCAAAGGCAATGCTGGTGAAGCCGAAGCACCAATAAGATTTTCTTGCAAACCAGTGCTTGTGGACAGAAGGTTGGCAAGTGAAGCAGCTGATAAAGATGTTCCAGTGAGGTGTTTGCGCAAGTCACTATTATCGAAAGAGCTTGTAGAAAAACAGATAGGACCAGAAACAGGCGTCTCATCGTTGACCATGTTGGCATGGTATTGAATGCGAAATTTGTTGATCGGCTGCGGTGAAGTGGGATATAAAGGGTAGGTAGCCATCATCATCTGGTCTCCATGTTCTAGTGAATCAGGTTGGAGTGCTGAAATTGGAGCCACGTTTAGCGGGTTTTCGCTGATGACCATGTAACCCATCTCTGAGATCGGCAGAGTGTTGAACAACTGGTCTTCCATCTGCTTAAGCAGTCACCAATTTTTTTTAGAAATCTATATGTATCCAAAAAAAGGCGAAACTTATAGATCAAGACATGATTATCTTTAATGGTAAGTGCCTTTTAGAAGAAAATACAGTCTTGCAATGCCCACACCCAAATGCATCAAATTTATACCTCAATTTCAAGAAATTTAATGATAAAGGTGGATATGGTGCTGCAAGAACTGAAGATATCCCCAAGCAACAAACAAATAGATATGAGACATAAGAGTCCAATTTTTTTCTAAAGAAGAGTATCTTTGTATGAAATTGTCAAGGTTACTTAATCTGAAACTGCAGCTAATATACACAAAAGGAAAGATGAGAGCTATGATAACAGTTGCACTAAAAAATGACAAAAAAATCATCAAAATGATGTCTTGTCCTACACAAATAAGCATGAGGTAAAACCTAAACTTGTCTTATCAAAAGTGGAAAGTTAAAAAAAAAACCTTGTCATTGTCGTTCAAATTAGTCACTAATAATATGGTTGTATTGGCCATTTCAAAGTGAAATATATAGTTTTTGATGATTATTTCTACTCTGTGTTGATCAAAAGCCGCGACGCTGTCGACTTCAATAAGGCAAGATATCCTCTATTATCTATTCCAAGGCCAGAGATGTAGGGAAGTAATTTTAGGTCCCATAATTTTCCCTTGAGTAATGAAAAAATGGTAAAACCCCAAATATATAACTGACTGAGAATGCAAATCATAGCATTAGAAAAGTTGCAGCTACAAATACCTGTTATGAGGGGTACAACACGTAGCCAGAATAGAATTAATAATTCAAAAAACAATGCAAGAAAACATTTAAAAATGTCAGAAAGGAGAAATGCATACATAGCTTCCATCTTTGCTGAGATTATGCTGGTATTTAAAAGATTTGCTGAATATAATCACATTACATCATAAATGATTGAAACAAACTACTATACTAAAACTAACAGAGGCAAAGAAGCACAGGCATCTTGAACAACAGAAAAAGGATAATAATAAAATGAGCTTCAGTAGAACTAAAGTACACATAGGCTAACAAAAGGAACTTGTAGAATAGAACTTGTTGAGTTTCCCTGAAGCAAAGGAAAAGACATCTCCACATGAATAGTAAAGAAAAAGATAATGTGCATAACATACCTTAACTCAGAAATCCACAACACTGCACACTTTTCTCTGGTCTCAAATTAGATATAACCACAAGTATGCCAACTGAGAGCCTTCTTTGAACTTTTGAAGCAATAAAGAAAAGAAAGACCAAGAAAGCACATAGAAGCCAACTTACACCATAATTAGCAAAACATTATCCACTCTTTCCCATGACAAAAATGGATACTTGCTTCTTTAGATATAGAAAGATATATTTCCATAAATATGAGCTTCTGCCCAAACCCCAGAACAAGCAAGAATCCAATCACCTCACCTATCCTCTCAAGAAAATGGTCAGAAAATGTTTTGGTGAGGAGCCAAAACAATGCAAGGCAGGTTTTTATTCTGACTTGGATCAGAGTATTAAGCTTTCATCCAAAAATAAATAAAAGATAAAAAAAACAAAGATCTCAAGGTGGGGTCCACAATTCCAGACGAAATAAATAATGATCCAGCACAACTCCAAATGCCACAGTGGGATTCTCTGATTCAGGAACAGAGATGGGAGTGTTTCTTTTCCGGTACAAACCCTCTGGTGGACAAAAACCACAAGATTCACACGACCCATAAAAAATTTCATCAGTTTTATCCCCCCATGATTGATCAACAGCCATGAAAATCCTAGAATTTTACCTACCCCTCTAACCCCCTAACCAAAAGGCTAACACTAGAAATAACACTAGACATGGACTCTCACTGCCCCATATGATAAGGAAGTGGGATTTCTAACACTTCAACAGAAATCCAATCATTCCCTCCATCTATCTTTTCCCCACACACCACCAAAAGTCTTTAAAAAAAAGTAAAAAACAAAACTTCAGTTCCAACCCTGTACAGTTTCCATTGCACTTTTGGTTTATTTTTGGGAGTTTTAACCACAAATCAAAAACACGGGTTTCCCTCCTTTTTCTGTTTGAATATGGATTGTTTATGCATTTTGATTTTTTTACCAGATTAAGAGCTGTTGGAGTCAGAGAGAACAAGACCAAAACAGAAAAAGAACAGCATTTGCTGGAAAGAGTGGGAAAAACATTTAGCAGAGAAGTACACTGATGGCCCATCAATCAAGTGCATGCAGCTCAAAGCTAAAAGAAAGAGGGAGTGATGAAATTTGCAGCAAAAGTGAAAGTGGAAACAAAGAGACAAAGATAGGATGTCATGAGAGGCAGGAAGGCATGCATTACTCATGTTTGCAGGCTTTTGGGGTCCCATGCATCTCTTGTACGCCAAAGACCTGAGTCCAGTCCTCACCAACTCTTTGCATTGTCAGTGGGAGAGTAATCAATGCCATGCAATTTCATGTTATTATTTTGGAAAATACAAATTCCCTTGATCTACCTCTAAAGTTTAAACTACTTTGCATAAAATTAAAACATATACAGTAAAAAGAAGATTAACATCACCCATGCAAAAGGATGACATGCAAATCGTGAAATCAATATCTACAGTGATTTATAGCCATCGTAAAGAGAATAAGAATCGTAGTAATTGACCCGTAAATTAGGAATGAGACTCAAACCTCAGAGGTAGACCTTAGACCTTTTCGACTGATGGCTTGACGTTGCGCTATGTAGTATGATCTTATAATATCTTCTGAGATTGTCTTGCAAAGTAAGCATAAGACACTATACTATAACATTTGCGGACAAATTAGTATATATTGTGTCTGCATGGTACTATTTTACAATCTCTTGACTGTTTTGCAAATTAAAGCATGGGTGTGTTTGCGTGGTGTTGGGAAGAAAGAGGGGAACAGGCTGACGTCCGCAAATCTATGTTGGGGATTTCTCTGGTTCTGACAATGTTCATAATAACATGTCCACTTGAGCTCTTTCTTTTGAAAACTTATTATATGGCACTTTTTTTCCCTTTGATTCGGAGCTCACATCTATTTTCTGTATAAATATATAGTTTAATTGAGGAAGTAGTTGAAAGACTAGTTTTTACCATTTCTGGTGTATGTAAATCACTCCTATGATTATAACGTACAACAATAACGAATACTTTAGTCCAAAGTAGTTGTGAAAACTGGGCCGTGATAGACGCGCGTCTGTGACGCGCCTTACGTGGACGAGTTTCGATTTGATGAGTCAGCATCCAGTCAGCTATATCTTCTGCGCGGGCTTGATTTATTTTGAAAAAAAGACGGCTGGTTGGGTGGGACGGTTCATTTCCCCAAATCACGATTAGACGGTTACACTTCCAGTACACCAGTAGAGGCTGTAGAGCATTCGAGTATCTGTCTGTCCAGTTTCCTAATTGGCCCTTTCCTCATTTCCTCTTCCCATCCAAAAACCGTCGTCCCATTTTGAGTCGAAGAAAAAAACCAAGACAAGGCAAAAATGGATTCTGCTATCCCTGAAACCTCCATCGCTCCTGAAATTCTAGCCGCGCAGGTCTCTCCTCAACCCGGATGTGTTTTTTGATGATTTTAGGGTTAAGCACCGACTTTTAATATATGTTTTTTTGTGGTTTCAGGGAAGCACGTACTACTTCCGCGAAACTAAGTGCGGTTTGACGGCCATTCACCGGCAGTTCAGTCGGATGAAGGGGGAGGAGAAGAAGGTTTTCAAAGGGACCCCTTTCGGTCACTTCCTCACTTTTCCTCACATCACAACTGATAATGAGATCGTGGGTTGGTTCGTCGAACACTTCGACGCCAATGAGGTTGGGTTGAGAATAGCAACCGGGGTCGTCCCATTTACGGTAGAAGACGTCGCCCTGATACTGGGGCTAAGAGTGCATGGGCTGAGAGTTGATATGGAACCCATGTACGTAGAGAAGCGAGACGGCGTTAACCTCGACAACACTCAGCTACTGGGTCATCTTACTGCCACGAGTGCAATGGGCGACGAGGAGGAGAACGTCCGTCTCCTTATTTGTTTGATATTCAATCATTTTTTGTTCTTCGATGGGTCACTGCGAACTAAAGCGTGGTACACGAGGCACCTGAAGAACCTCAAGTGCCTCAAGAGATATGTGTGGGCAACTGCAGTTCACGCTTGCTTGGTTAGGGGTCTGGAGGAAGCCAAAAGGGACATGTCTAGGAGGAGATTGGCTGGGAACTTCACTCTGAAGCAGGGTTGTGTGTCTGGATGCGTTGCCATATTACAAGTAAACAACTTGGTCTGGTAGTAGTGTTGTGTCTGTCCGGAATAAGTCATGTGGTCGTCCGGAATAAGTAATGTGTCTGTCCAGAATAAGTGTTGTGTCTGTCCGGAATAAGTGTTGTGTCTGTCCGGAATAAGTGTTGTGCATGTCCGGAATAAGTAATGTGTCTGTCCGGAATAAGTGTTTTGTCTGTCCGGAATAAGTGTTGTGTCTGTCCGGAATAAGTGTTTTGTCTGTCCGGAATAAGTCATGTGTCTGTCCGGAATAAGTGTTGTGCCTGTCCGGAATAAGTGTTGTGCCTGTCTGGAATACGTGTTGTGTCTGTCCGGAATTTATTATTTCTGTCCGGTTTCCGTTATTTGTCTGTCCGGAAAGGTTTTATGTCTCTCCTAACTCATTCTTATTTGCAGGTTTGCTTTGCGAGAAGTTCAAATTGGGGGATCCCAGTTCAGCATTTCCACGATTCAACTGTTGGACGGAAATGTTTGGGAGACGTCAAATCCTGAGGAAATGGGAGGAACGCGGCATCAACTTGCATGGGATTTATGGCGCCAAATTTGAGTTGAAGGGCACTCCGACACTCAGCGAAAGGGAGCATGAACTGATGATAGAGGATCAAATTCGTCCTCCAGAAGCAACTCCTGCACAAAAGGTCGCCTCGAAGGATACACCTTCAACATCAACTCTACCAAGGGTACAACTTAGTGAATGCAGCATTCCATGTGACCCACTGCTACAAGAGTTGGAACTGTGTGAGGTTAAGACGAAATGGCTGCAAGCCGAAGCAGCCCTTAAGAAGGCGACCGAAAAAAATAACAGACTGGAGGAAGAACTGAGGATCTCTCAAGAGGAGTGTCGGAGGCTGAGACACGAAATCGGTCTTCAAGGACTCCGTGGGAAGGAGGAAAAGAGGAATAGGAGGGAGGAGGAAGAGAGGAAGAAGAGGGAGGAGGAAGAGAGGAATAGGAGGGAGGAGGAAGAGAGGAAGCGGAGGGAGAAGGAAGAGAGGAAGAAGAGGGAGAAGGAAGACAGTAAGAGAAGGGAGAAGGAAGAGAGGAGGAAGAGGGAGGAGGAAGAGAGGAAGAGGAGGGAGGATGAAGAGAGGAAGAGGAGGGAGAAGGAAGAGAGGAACATGAGGGAGGAGGAAGACAGGAAGAGGAGGGAGGAGGAAGAGAGGAGGATGAGGGAGGAGGAAGAGAGGAAGAAGGGGGAGGAGGAAGAGAGGAAGAAAAGGGAGGAGGAAGAGACGAAGAAGAGGGAGGAGGAAGAGACGAAGAAGAGGGAGGAGGAAGAGAGGAAGATGACGGAGGAGGAGGAACGGAAGAGGAAGGAGGAGGAAGAGAGGAAGATGACGGAGGAGGAGGAACGGAAGAGGAAGGAGGAAGAGGAAGATAGGATGAGGAAGAAGAAGGAGGAGAAAGAGAGGAAGAGGATGAGGAAGGAGGAGGAACGGAAGATGGAGGAAGAGTAAGAGAGGATTAAGAAGAAGAAAGTGGAGGAAGAGAGGAAGGAGGAGGAGGAGGAACGGAAGAGGAAGGAGGAAAAGCAAAAGACGATTAACTTGAAGAGGGAGGAGGAAGAGAGGAAGAGGAATGAGGAAGAGAAGACGAGGAAGGAGGAGGAACGACAGAGGAAGGATGTAGAGAGGAAGAGGGAGAGGGAAACGCACCCAACAAAATTGCGGACCAAAAGACCACGCTTGCGCACAGAAGATAGAGTCGAAGCGTACAGGAAATCTGGCCAAGATGGGGTAGAGAAGAAGGCCGCAGAAGCCAACAAAGAGATAGAGGAGGCCGAAGAAGCCGCCAAAGAGATAGAGGAGGCCGAAGAAGCCGCCAAAGATGTTCTGGCCGCCCATGTTTCCTCGACGAGACCTGATCTGGACGTGACCGCCTTGAGATCGTTGAAACCTGATGAGGTACAACGTTTATTGAATCTCACGGCTCCCGAACGCGACGAAAAAGAGGTGATCTGGAGGGGGGACCTCTGTAATATAACCCGTGAAGATCTCAAGGAAATAATAACGCGAAAATCGGAATTCAGCAACGAAACCATGGACGCCCTAATCGAGGTACTCGTCAGAAGAGGAGGGTCGCAAAAGGTTGTTTTCATATCAACCTTCGAATCAGGAAGAATTGTGGAGGGACAGGGAGGAGATATAATGGAAGATTGTCTACTCCCCAAAATTGTAGGACTAAATGCGGCGGAGACCAGCATCGCACAGCCATGCTGGAAGTCTGGCCACTGGACTCTGTTCGTTGCCCACGGACCGAGATCACAGTTCATTCAGTACAACAGTATGTCCCGTTCGCTGGGAAAAGGTGAAGATCCTTCCCGGTGTCTCGGAATTCATGAATGCACAACATTCAGTTGATGGAATTTTGGCGAGAGTTGTTGAAGGTCGATTGGCCGCTGATAGTTGAGAGGAAGGGTAACCAACGACAGCTAGCCGGGAATAACGACAGCGGGACATACGTTTTGTACTGGATGAAGTGTTTGATGGTGAATGCTGATCCGACGAAGCCGAAGCAGAGCAAGGTTATCCACCGTGTGAGGGGCGAATTGGCTAACTGGTTACTTGAAGACTCTGGGGTGTGCGGTCAACAATAATCGGCCAAAAATACTTGTTTTACTTTACACCATTAATTGTTACATAAACCAATATTTTTTATAGCTTATACATGTTCAAATTACATAGACTATTTGTTAATTTTTATACGGTTGTTACGAACAATACATGGATGAATGATTAGTGTTGGGTTTAATGATTGTAACGTAAACCGGACTGACATAAAACGTAATCCGGACAGACACATGACTTATTCCGGACAGACAAAACACTTATTCCGGACAGACAAAACACTTATTCCGGACAGACACATGACTTATTCCGGACAGGCACAACACTTATTCCGGACAGACACAACACGTATTCCGGACAGACACAACACTTATTCCGGACAGGCACAACACTTATTCCGGACAGACACAACACGTATTCCAGACAGACACAACACTTATTCCAGACAGACACAACACTTATTCCGGACAGACACGACACTTATTCCGGACAGACAAAACACTTATTCCGGACAGACACATGACTTATTCCGGACAGGCACAACACTTATTCCGGACAGACACAACACTTATTCCGGACAGACACATGACTTATTCCGGACAGGCACAACACTTATTCCTGACGACCACATGACTTATTCCGGACAGACACAACACGTATTCCGGACATACACATGACTTATTCCGGACAGACACATGACTTATTCCGGACAGACACATCACGTATTCCGGACAGACACAACACCTATTCCGGACAGACACAACACGTATTCCGGACAGACACATTACTTATTCCGGACGACCACATGACTTATTCCGGATAGACACATTTCTAATTGCACCTTCTTGAAGACCCCCACCGTATACAACTCGCTCAATTGCCTCTCGAATAGATATTTCGAAATCAATTGCGGAGCCTTATGAATACAATCGAAATCCGACTGAGCTTCCTTCTCATACTTGTGGCGGAGTGCGAGTTCGTATTGTTGAACGAACTGCTTTAGTGTCGTCCTAGATGTGAGGTACTTATCAAAAAAGGCGTTCATACTCTCACTTCTCTGGGTTGATGCCATTCTGGCAAAAAAACAATCTCGCGCAAACGTAGGTACCCAGTACTCTCGAATTGCATAAATGGATTGGAGCCAACTATTGTCGTGGAACTCGAAATCATCGAGAAAATCCTGCCAATTATACTCAAATTCAGTCGGAGTCTTGGAATCGAATACACAGTTTTTGAGCTCAAACAACGTATGCTCCTGGTACTTCGTGGGCAGCTTCACAGGCGCTTTATTCATTATGTGCCATATACAAAATCTGTGTCGCGCTTCAGGGAACACAGTCCTCACCGCCGCAGTTATGGCGCCACATTGATCTGTTATGATCGCCGGGGGGCTTATATCTGCACATAACGTAAATCAGATAAAAACATATGGTAAACCGGACATACAAATAACGTAAACCGGACAGACATATAACGTAAACCGGACAGACAAATAACGTAAACTGGACAGACATAAAACGTAAACCGGACAGACAAATAACGTAAACCGGACAGACAAATAACGTAAACCGGACAGACAAATAACGTAAACCGGACAGACATATAACGTAAACCGGACAGACATATAACGTAAACCGGACATACATATAACGTAATCCGGACAGACAAATAACGTAAACCGGACAGACATATAACGTAAACCGGACAGACAAAGTACGTACCGTTCATGCACGTCAACCATGTTTGGAACAACCAAATGTAATTTTGTGTCGTCTCGGAAGAGAGGAGTGCGCAACCGAGAAGGACGGCCTGGTAATGGTGATTTATCCCCACAAATGGGGCAAAAGGCATGTCGTACTTGTTGGTTATGTAGGTTGTGTCGAAACATATTGCATCTCCAAAGTAAGAGTACGCAGCTTGAGAACGATTGTCGGCCCAGAACACGTTTCGTAGTCTGCCTTCGTCGTCCATATCCATTACGTAAAAAAACTGGGAATCATTCTTCTGCATCCTGATGAAATAATCTTGGATAGCTTGGGCATCGCCTGGTCCCATCTTCAGGTTTCTAACCTCGTACACAACATTCCTGCAAAACACAATTTTTATGACAAAGCAAAATGGGTAACATCAACCTAGTTAAGTAGAAAACAAAACACCTTAGGTCCCGCTTGTTGAAAGACAATTTGTCATGACCTCCGGCTTCGACCACAAAAGATTGCATGGTCTTGGCGGACGATATCCCGGCAGCATCATTACACAAAATGTGTGCTCTAGCGGAATCCGAGACGGATCGTTTTTGTCGGAGGAAGCGCATCTGGTCGTCCGACAGCATGGCGTGGTTATGTTGGAGATCTACGTAGTTAATTACGTAGCCTCTGGATGGATTTCCGGAGACCCTGATCCGAGCAGTGCACTCGACCCTACCGGATAACCTATGTTTTGGTCTACCTTCACCTTGGTTTCCTGGAGCATTACCCTCCTTGGAGCAAGTAAGAGTGGCCCGTATAACAACACCACGATCGTAATGAGATTGCCTTATCTTCACACCAAAACCACAGGAATCGGCATAGGAAACGTAAAATGTTTTGGCTTCTTCGAAGGAAGGAAAATACATCTTCTCTTGCGGGACGTTTGAGGCATGCGCCGGCTGTGAGGACACATTAACGAGTGTCATTACAGTACAGCAAAAAGGGAGGAAGAAGAAGGAAGGGTTCATAGGATCCGAATAAGGTAGCCAAAACATTTTGTATCTCCGTGAAGCGCCAAAAAAGAAGAAATGGAGGACGTGCTGATTTGAGGAGCATTAAATGCGATTGTGGATGCATCGGGAAAATAAAAGAAAACGACAACATTCCGGAGTAAGTAGCACGCTTGTCCGGAATAAGTGTTCTAACTATGAGGATTACATAGTAACTGTGTCCGGAATGAGTCATGCGCTTGTCCGGAAAAAAAGGAAAATGAGTAAAAAAATAGGTGACGTGAAACCCTAAGGGATCTTTAGTGGATCTTTGTTGAGCGCCAAAAGAAAATGTGGTATCTCCGTAGATATGCATTTAATGCATCGGGAAGACAAATAAGAAAGACATCATTGCTCTGAGAAGCTTAGTGTACATGCTGACTGGATGCTGAATGGACAAAATTTCTCCGCCACGTAAGTAGCGTCAGTGACGCGCGCGTCTACTAAACATTTTCCTATCTTTAGATGTATTTGGGTTATTGATTTGTTTGTTTTTACTTTTTACTGCCTGGGGTAACCTTTGGGTATATTCTTGGAGGAGCACGTTTAACGGTTTAAAGAGCAACCACAAATAGCTTTACCTAAGATTGGACATTTATAACTTTTAGATGTTTCTGTTTACAAATTTAAATAAGGTAATTGCAACTCCAGGCAGGATGTTAAGGTACCTAGAAAGGGTTAGACGATTTTTTTGGATTTTGGAAATTTACTTACTTTGTATAAGCACTCGTGAATTCCATCCCCACTAGATTTATTGTTTCTTATAATTTTGACCCTTCTGGATTATTTCAAATATCAATAACATGATAGGTAGATAAAAATTTATTCAATAAGTCTAATGCAAGAATATCTATTTACTTGTTTATACGTAAATACCCAATCAAACTTTAAAACAAACGAACCAACCAATTTCCAATAAATTTAGGTCATACTTACAAATTTCGGCCTAAATTCTTGGTTCTACCCCTACTTAGTGGTAGGGCAACACATCTCCACCCATACACCCAGTGCACTCTTGCAATCATAAGTCGTTCATTCCTACTATATGTACACAAATGGTCTTTTTGTTTAACTTAGCTTACTACACTATCAAGTCTAAGATAAATAAATAAACATAAATAAATAAATAAGAAAGTGTCCTTATAGACGGACGCAGGGATCCGTGACGCGCCCTACGTGGCTGCGAAAATATGGTGAGTCAGCATCCAGTCAGCTTGATACGTCTTCCTTTCCATACGCGCCATTTATTTTGTTTTAAAAGTTAATTGATGGTTTTCTAAGTAGGACGGTTGCTTTCCAAACCTCAGATTAGACGACACACAGACACCAGTTCGGCGACGGTTTCGATATGGAGGAAGGAAACGAATAGACCGATCGAAAGGGAGAGTCCATCTTTGTCATTGCTTAGTACCTGTGAATTAAGGAAGCCTAAAAATAGTTTCTCTCAATTTCTTCCACCCTAAACGATAATGGATTCTCCGAGTAATGTTGTCGCTAGCTAGCGAAGCTGTGGCTGAGAAGGTGGGTCAATTTAGGTTATAAGAACTCAGCGGGCTTTAGTCCTCGATTTGTTATTTACGAACTTTGGTTTCTTTATTTGTTTGTTTTAAAGGAGCACCTACTACTTCCGGGAAACGAAGTGTGGCTGAACGGCGATTGAAAAGCAGTTTGGTAGGATGAACGATGTTGAGAAGGAGGTTTTCCAGGGATCCCCTTTTGGTCACTTCCTACATTTTCCTAACATTCCAACGAACAATGAAATACTCGGTTGGTTCGTCGAACACTACGACGCGAAGAAGGTGGTGTTGAGAATATGATGAGGGGTAATCTGTCTTACACTTGAAGACGTTGCCCTAATTTTGGAGCTAAGCATGCGTAGGAAGACCGTTGTTATGGAACCCATGGGCGTACAGAAACGAGAATGGGTGAACCTTGACAACACTCAACTGTTAGGTCATCTGATTGCTACTAGTGTAATGGGCGATCCCGAGGAGTACGTTTGTCTCCTCATTTGTTTCATCTGCAACCATTTTTTGTTCTTCGCTGGAACACTTCGAACCAAGATCTGGTTCATGAATCATTTGAGGGACATCAAACACATCAACAGATACGCATGGGCACGTGCAGTTCACACAACCCTGGTTCGGGGTCTGGAGGAAGAAAGCTTAGAACTGCAGGAAAGGAGAACGATCGGGAACTTCATTATGAAGTAGGGTTGCGTCGACGGTGTGTAGCAATACTACAAGTAAGCCTTTTTTACACTTTCTAATAATTTGATTAACTCTTTTTAAGTTTTTGGTGTGTCCGGTTTAAGTTGTGTGTTCGTCCGAAATACGTTGTGGGTCTGTCCGGAATAAGTTGTGTGTTAGTTCCGGAATACATTGTTTGTCTGTCCATAATAAGTTGTGTGTATGTCCAGATCACGTTATATGTTTGTCCCCATTAAGTTTTTTGTCTATCTAGAATAAGTTGTGTGTTTTTCCGGGTTAAGTTGTGTGTCTGTCCAGACTAAGTTGGGAGTCTATACGGAATACGTTGTGTGTCTGACCAGAATAAGTTTTGCGTCTGCTCAGAATAGGAAGTGGATATGTCTCAAATAGGTTGTGTGTTCTTCCGGAATACGTTGTGGGTCTGTCTGGAATAAGATGTGTGTTAGTTCCAAAATACATTATCTGTCTAGAATAAGTTGTGTGTCTGTCCAGATCACGTTATTCTGTCCCCATTAAGTTTTATGTCTATCTAGAATAAGTTGTGTGTCTGTCCGGGTTAAGTTGTGTGTATGTCCAGAATAAGTTGGAGTTTGTCCAGAATACGTTGTGTGTCTAACCAGAATAAGTTTTGCGTCTGCTCAAAATAGAAAGTGGATATGTCCCAAATAGGTTGTGTGTTCTTCCGGAATACGTTGTGGGTCTGTCTGGAATAAGATGTGTGTTAGTTCCAAAATACATTGTCTGTCTAGAATAAGTTGTGTGTCTGTCCAGATCACGTTATGTGCCTGTCCTCATTATGTTTTATGTCTATCTAGAATAAGTTGTGTGTCTGTCCGGGTTAAGTTGTGTGTATGTCCAGAATAAGTTGGGAGTCTGTCCGGAATACATTGTGTGTCTAACCAGAATAAGTTTTGCGTATGCTCAGAATAGGATGTGGATATGTCCCAAATAGGTTGTGTGTCCTTCCGGAATACGTTGTGGGTTTGTCTGGAATAAGTTGAGTGTTAGTTCTGGAATACATTGTTAGTTGGTCCATAATAAGTTGTGTGTCTGTCCAGATTACGTTATGTGTCTTTCCCCACTATGTTGTCTGTTGATTGATATGTTTTAATTAACCGCAAGTGCACGGCCGCGTTGAAGTGGTAGGAAATACGGGTCGATCCACAGGGAGGTGTGTCGACTTTAGTTTGTGCGAAGGCAAGTGGGAAAGAAATGAGAGAAAGGAGTTATGATCTACACTACACTACAACGCGATAGTAAATGGAAAATAAGCAATAAAACTAAACCCCAAAGGGGGTAGTGAAAAGAGTGTGAATACAAAGATATATGTATGTGTGTGTTCAATTAAGCTCCTCACAACATGTAGTGCATGAAAATCATAAAACTACATCCAACTTTGCCTCCACATGTAATAACATAAGATCATATCATTAACGCATACAAGACAATAATTGGAATGAAGCTAGATGAACTCAAATATAAAGACCAAACCCCATTATGCCTCTACATGAAATAAGATTTACCCAATCATTAAAACATACAAGACATTAATAAAGGTAAGGGAAACAAGAGGACATACACTACAAGTCATGTTTCCTTCATCAATTCCATCTATATCCTCATCTTATCATTCCCCATAAAATAGGTCCACTAATCTAAGCATAAGTTAATTTTTATTCAAGAGCATTAGCATATCAAAGACAATAGTGAAATCTCATTAGATGGTTATGGAAATCATATAAGGCTCAATGGATTAAGATAACACACACCTAATACACCACATGATCATATCACATATTTCTCCACGCCCCAAATGGGGATGAAACTACTCACTAATCATTACACTAACTACATTAACAAAATGAAACATTGTACTGAAATGAAATTAAACTAAGCAAGCAAGAAATATTAAAGAAGCTAAAAGGAAAGGAAAGTAAAACTAAAGAAGCATGCAAGAATTAAAAGACAAGATTAAAAGAAACTAAGAACAATTATTTTATTAAAATAACTCACATTGAAGGTAGCACTATTCTCCACCTTGAGTTTTGCTTCAAGGCTTACTCCAAGTAGAGAGAATTCCACCAAGAAATGGGTATAATACAATGGAGGAGGAGGAGTTCCATTTATAGCCATAGAAAAAGGTAATCCGGGACAATCTCCCGGTATGGGACTAAACGCATACCATAAATGGACTAAATACATACTAATACAACACCTGGCCAAAACCACAGGAATCAGCATAGCCTACGTAACATGTTTTGGCTTCTTCGAAAGAATGGAAAATATGTCCTCCTTAGGAACGTTTGACGGTTGCTCCACTTGGGAAGAAACATTAACGATTTCCATTGGAGTGCAAAGATCATGACAGGAGGACCAAAAGAAGCAAGAAATCGAAAAGTTCTAACATAATGAGCCAAAAGGGAGACAAAAGTAAGAAGAAACTTTATCTGTTGTGTAGGAGTGCCAAAAAGAGGGATGGACTGATTTGAGACGCATTTAATGTGATTTGAGATGCATTGGGAAGACAACAAAATAATAGAAGGGGAAATGCCGAATTTTTTTCCTGCTGCTGACATAGACTACGCCAACTCAGCAACGTCCTTAAAGATATCCTAAACAACGGCCATTAATCATTTTTCAATAATCATAACTGAAAAAATCGGGAGATGGACTTGGAATTCACAGTCAAAGGGCAGGATCTTTGGACTTTAGATTCATAAAGCACAATTAACAAGTTTTCTTTGGCTATTAAGACCCCTTTTCTGGGGGGGGGGGGGAATTCGGCTCCTCGCGGAGGTGAGAGCTGCTACAGTGCGGCGAAGACATCCAAACAAGGAGGTAGATCCGGAAAAGTTGGGCTCCCGATGCGAAAACCATTGCTTGTTTTTAGTGATGTTGGAGAAGTTCTCGCAGGAGCTGCAACCGATGGGTGGAGAATGCAATTTTTGTGACAGAACTACCCCCGATCTTTTTAGAAAAAAACACATTTTATCCCACCTTAATTACGACATCATGCCAATGGAAAAAATTTATGTCTTCATTTTTCTTAGCAAAGGAAATAAAATTTCCTTATTAGTCGTAATTTTAGTATTGTTGATTTACTTTAGTATTGTTGGATTTTTGTGACGATTTTACCCATGTTAATTTCAGCATACCTGTATAAGCTTTTATTTAATGAAAGTCTGGGGGTAATTTATGAATTTACTTCGACAAGAAATCTGGGACTCCCAAAAGTCTTCTCCCCGTCCAAACAACTCTCAACCTCTGGGGAAGAAGTTGCTCCTGTATCCACATTCCCAGAAATTGACTTCCCACCATAAGCTCGTATCTGGGAGCATCATCCAAACTAAGCCTAAGCTATTAAATGGATAAATCTTAAGACATATGTAACACTGATTGTGAAACTATTTATTGGTTTCTAGTAACCCTAGATTAAGCATGAGATATAACTCATAATGGTGACATTTATCTACCACAAACTACTGAAGAATATTATACTAACATCACCAAAAAGTCCTACGCAAAACAAAAAATAATAATCAATTGGCTGAATTCACAAATCCTGTTCAAAACCGACTTTAGTTGTATTCACCTTGTTTGGATAAACATGTGTTATTTGATATGATAATTCAAAAAATTATATATGGTATGATGATTATAGCACCTATGAGAATTGAAATTGCATTTAGACCATAAAATCATACAACAAGATCATATCTAAAATATAATAGTAACATTTTATTAATTTGAACAAAAAGAATTAAAATAAGTCATATGGAATTTTCAAAATCCACTTCTCAAAGTGAAATTTGCTTATGACAAAATTGGCATATATTTGGAATTTCACAGTCAGATTTTTGTGAATTCCTATGCAATTTTATACAAATGTGTCATTGCAAATGTCACACCTTGACTAGGGGTCCAAATGAGTCAAGCCGATTGAAAATTTTGAACCTCAAGTATTAACTTATATTATTACCAAATACATAAAAATAATTATAATTGGAGCAATAAATTATTCGAGTCGAACTTTCAAGTCAAGATTCAATTTTTTCGATTTCAAGCGGCTCGTTTACCGAAACAAGTCGGAAGAATTTTTTGTTTTTCATTAGAGCACCCTTAACGGGTGCTCTACGCCCGGGTGCCCTGCAGGGCGCCCTGGCAGCCCTCCCTTAACGGGACGGCGCACCCAGGGCGCCCGGGCGGGGGGCCACGTGCCCCCCCCCCCCCCCCAATTCGTCCGTTTTATTTTTTATTTTTTTGTTTTTTTGGTTTTTTTTAAAGATAGAAATTATTTATATATAATTAGGATAATGTATTAATTAGGTAAATTGAATTTAATTAATTAGGTATTGAAAAATAATTGTAAAATTTTTTTATGATTATTTTTTTTTTTTGACTTATTTAAATTAAAATAAAATTAAAAAATCATAAACAAATTAAGAAATAGTAGTACAATACTCATACATTTCGAAAACAAAATACAATACAAATACAGAATACAAAATACAACTGAAATAAGGAAAGGAAAGACAATCATCCTACGGATACGGAATTTAAAATACCAAAATACTGATAAAGTACCACAGATATTGAAAACATAAGCACCTACAGATATCCTTGTGCTTTAGCCCACTCCTTGAGTTCAGCAAGTGTTTCTTTATCGAACTCGTCCTTGTTTTCCTTCTTCATTAGAGCGAAGAGGACATCAAGTTTCTTGCTGTTCAGTTCCCTTTGGAAATTAGTCTCAGCTTCGATGCGTTTCCTCTCCATCCGTTCTTCGTAACGCAAATACTTTTCCTCTTTCACTTTTGCGCTATATTCAATTTGTTTCCCCAGTTCTAACATATCAGGATCAAGTTGTGCCTGAAATTGTTGTTTCCCCTTCTTTTTTATGGCTTTTTTAACACCTCCAGGACGAGGACATGTTTCGAACACCATTTCATATGCTGACGGTGTTGCGTTACTACCATCGTCGTCGGTGCTTTTTCTTTTCCCGCTGGTAAAACTCTCCAGACTTTCTGCAGTGACGTTTCCGGTGGGAAGTCCAAGCGCAACAGACTCCCATTTAGGGTACCTGCGTAACAAAAGCCAAACATGCATGAACTGAAATTTGGCGTTGTGTGTTCGTTCGTAGATGATGTGCGCTTCACGGATGACATCGTCCTCGTTGTAACTGCTTCTCTTCCTCCACACCGCCTGGTCGAAGCAACCGACCCATTGGTTCACAGATGGCAATGTACGCCTCCATCGCCCCTTCAAAGATTCATCGTTACGCTCTACTACACCTGGCTCGCCTGAGTCATTGTATATGCGCTCCACACGTTTCCAGAAGGACTTCATTTTTTGGTTTGTCCCAACCACAGCATCGCCACTGACAGCCATGTAAGCCGAGACGAGTCGTTGATCCTCTTGTGCGGACCACGATTTTTGTGACCTCATCGTCGCGGTTTTGCGTGTTCCCTCGGTCGTGGTTTCGTCATTCACATCAGCTGTATAACGGCTTGCATTTCCACTACTTTCGCCACTTAGGAGGCGAGTATACATACCCATTGGGAATTGGGTTTGCCCTTCTTCCTGAGTTGGCGGTTGATATTGATTGTGTGGGTAGAACCATGGGTGTGGTAAAAATTGGCTTTGGTGGGACGGGTGGAATCCTGGTTGTGTGGTAAATTGGCTTTGGTATAACGGGTGGAATCCTGGTTGTGGAACATTTTGGTAAGGGAAAAAGTGTTGGCTTGGGGGTGGACGACGTGGAGATCGTCGGTAATCTGGTGAACCATTGCCTTCTGAAGATGACATTGTGAGTAGAGAGTAGAGGTGAGTAGAGAATTATTGTGGAAGAAGTAAGATTGGAATAGAGGTGAGTAGAGAATATATTGAAGTAGTCACGCGCGTACTGTAGGTCCTCGATCCAATCGTCTCGTCTTTTGTTAGTCACGCGCATACTGTAGCTCCTCGATGCCATAGAAGTCCAAGCCTCGATCCAATCGTCTCGTCTTTTGTTAGTCACGCACATACTGTAGCTCCTCGATGCCATAGAAGTCCAAGCCTCGATCCAATCGTCTCGTCTTTTGTTAGTCACGCGCATACTGTAGCTCCTCGATGCCATAGAAGTCCAAGCCTTGATCGACTCGTCTTGTCTTTTGTGAGTCACGCGCATACTGTAGGTCCTAAATTTGAAATTTGAAATTTATTAATTTGTGGTTTTCTAAATTTTAATAATATTTTCGTATTTATTAATTAAATGTTATTTAAAAACGAATGAATTGTTGATATTAAATTATTACGATAATGATTATGAATATATTTTGTTGATTGTTGAAAGAGTTTTGGAGAGAAGAATAAAAATAATGACGTGGCAACAAATATTGTAGCGTGACTGGGTGGATTGGGTAATGGTTAAGGATTTTGTAGAGGGGTTGGTTTGTGCTGACGTGACAGAGAGAGAAGCTGACGTGGCTGAGAGAGAAAGCAGGGCGCCCGGGAACTGCCCGGGCGCTGTTAAGGATGCTCTTAAGATCTTTTATTTTCAAGTTAAACTAGAGTCGAGTTTTTTTTAGACGAGTTTCGAGCTCGAACAAGAGTTGACGGCCTTACCTTTAACATCAAATTCAAGTGAAATCAATGTTGCTTTCCCACTTCCAAAAACACTCTAAGAACTACTACGAGAATAAAAACACTTACAAATGAAGAATGCAAGAGCAATCTATGTAGCGAAATCCAAACTCCGAAGTAAATTCATTGGTGAGAAGTAATACGCTACTATGTTCTCTAATGATGGAGAAAAAGTAGGACTACTGTTATCCATGTATTTTATGGGGTCTAGAAAAAGAAAAATGCAAGAACTAATGGGGTTTAGATTCATATATCTCATCCAAGGACTGGACTACTGTTATCTATCATATGAGTCTATCTAATAAAACTGAGGTTCCTGCCATCCTTCAAAACAATTTCAGAAAGGAAATTGATTGCTGGACGGGCACGTCACACACGCGTCCAACGTGTAGTCCTACGTGGAGCTGCTTTTCCACATCAGTTTTTTTCTTCCAGGTGACTTTACATTCCTGGTGTTACGTTCTAGGCGACATTTACTTTCCAAATTTGGTTAATACATTTTTCCAAAAATAGAAGTTTTTGTCTTCCCTCTCATCCATCTCTTACACTGTTTCTCACATCGACCAGCAAGAATTCCATCTAGAAGTTGTTTCACAATTGTCCAGGGACTGGTCCAGAATTGTCCAGACTTGTTCTGCAAGCTTGACCAGTACATGTGCCTAGGAATCTTCAGAATAACCGTATCCAGGATTTTGTCAAGGATTGTCCAAAATGTGTCCAAAATAACTGTGCCCAGTGATTGATCTAGAATTGTCTATAATAACTGTGTCCAGCAATTTATCCAGATTTTGTCCATAATAACCATGTTCAGGGATTGGTCCAGATCCGTGTCTAGACTTAACATCACTTGTGTCCAGGGATTGGTCCAAAATGTATCCAGATTAACCGTGCTCAAGGATTGAGCCAGAATTGTCCAAAATAATCGTGCTCAAGGATTAGTCCAGAATTATCTAGAACATGTCCAGAATAACCATGTCCAGAGATTAGTTCAAAATTCGTCCAAAATCTGCCCAGAATAACCGTGCTATGGGATTAGTCCAGAATTGTCCAGATTGTTTCGCAAGCTTGTCCAGTGCATATGCCGAGGTCGGAGTTTGGTCCATAATATGAACAGTTGTCCTTTTTTGGTAGGAAATCAAATGTTTTCTAAATTTTGGGGAATCACAATTTATTTGGAAACAATTGTATCGGTAATCACACTTTTTTATTAACCTCCCGTCCCAGATGCGCAACGTTAGTTTATCAACTTCCTTTCAGAAATATTGCATGCAGATGGTTCCTTAGCTTGTAAGCTCAACCTGATGTTTTCCACAGCAAACAACAGTTTGGAATTCCACAATTAGCATGAGACGTGACCGTTCAGTAAAACGTGATACTTGTCAGCAATGTAAAAAAACTCTGTAACAAAATCTTTTGATTGAAAATATTCCTCAACTCAACAGCAGAAATCAAGAGTCAAGACACCTACTAACCAGCAAAATAAATGCTCTCGACCCTGTTAAAGGCCATGCCACAGACAACATCAATAAATACATCATTACCAAACAAAGATGTTAGGCATATCTAATAAATTTCATCCAGTGACCAAGTGACGCTTTGCAAGCTGGCAAATTAACCCTTGGTGATCAATTGGGTCCACAAAGATTGCCTCAATTGGTATTGGGATGCACATGCAGGTGGAGCCAGAATTAGCAATCATCAACTTAAAGCAGAGTAGTTTCAACTCTCAACCTATTCCAGGCCGTAAAATGTATTGGAGAAACCACCTAAATGAAGTAAAAGTGGTCTTTTATGTACAGTGAGAATGGGAGTACATATTTACATTCAATCTGCAGAAAAATATTTGGAGTAATCAAGCGCAAAATACTGGCTAGGCATTTAGCCGGTAATTCACAAACCTCATGTCAAATTCCTGACTTCTAAAAGCTGAACACTTTACTTTATTCCACAATGAGATATACAATGAATGGCTTTAATTTCTGTCAAGCCAAGGTAAAGAATGAAATTCACATTCCAATGCTAGTAACAACAGGGAACTAATGCCCCATGTAATTCTTCTATGGTACACAGACTGGGTGTAAACAACAGAAGTATGGTGGGAATTTTCTACCTTATGGATCAGTGGATTGCTGAAAACTTCCTCTTCCTCTGTTTCACTTCCCATTCTTCTGACAATGGATTCTATTCTGATAGCTTCATGTGGAGTAAGAGTTTCCAGTGTTAATCTGAGCTAGTTGACGGTCAGCTAGAACTTCTCTTTGCCTTTTCTGTTGACGTGTCTTCTCTTGGTGGAACCTTAAGCCATGACTTCATAGCGTCGTACACGGAAAACCCTATGGCGACTGATGGCACAACCTGGAGAGTGATTGCAGTTTTTGAGATGAATAAAGCCAGGTAAGAATCAAGCCAAAAAAAACGAAAATTATCTTCATTAAAATTTGTTGCCTACTTAGTAGAGACAAACATACGCAACCTGTTGGTTAGACTTAGCATAAGCAATAGTCCATGATGAAAAACTCACAAGCAAGGGAACAAGAAGAAGCTGATTGATTGGACAGGCACAGTGATTCAGCTAGAAGTCAGTTCTGCCTAGACATATATCCAACAGGTAGCATTATGGTGTGTGAAAGAACAGGATGTAATACTATTTCCCCCTAACATGCAACAGTATGTTCAACTTTCATATGAATTACAGGTATCCATTCTTTCCTTTCGCTATCTTCTCTTTCTTTAATTGAAATGATAGAATAGAACTAATCGAACCTTCAAATAATTGATGCTTAGTCCTGAGAAAAGATGCCTCCAGCCTTGCTTTTGGACGATGAGAATAAGACCTTTCATGGTTCCATATGGGGCTGCACCATCTGAAGCTGAGAGCGCCTGCACCTGGAGATGGTGGCCCACTATAATTTCATTCCTCAATTAACTCACTATATCAATTTCAAAAATAATTAAAGATATAAAACCTGCATTTGCCGCCTAACAACATCCAGTGGGTATGTCATGGTCTGGCCCAATAATCCAGCAACAGAGCCACACAGAAGATTTACTGTAACGTCTTTCTTATGCTCCTTGGGAACATGGGTTTTCATCTCCTCGTAGAAGTAAAATTTTAAACCAGAATAGGGAAAAATTCCAAGCAACGATGGACCTGAGATGGAACATTATAGTTCATAAAGAATATAAGTTTCAAGGTTTCACCAAAACAGAACCACCACTGCAAGCACATCTTAGCAAATCCTGTTTCAATACTTACTGGTGTTTTTTACTAAAGCAAAATACAATGTGGTACAAGAAATTGTTGTCAGAAAAAAATGTTCAAAGGATGGTGTTGGATAAGGAACAAGCATATTGAGTCAGATGTTTGAGACTGTGGAACAGGAGTACAGAGGTTCTTTGGGAGATAGATAACAAAAGATCCAACTGCAAACCACATACCATCTTGCCACAATATTTACTGGTTAGGCAAAAAGTTCACACTTTTGAACATGTTTGCAAAATTGGAAATTCATATCTAAGCAAACATACACATCAACATCATACATCAACATAACCCCAATGCCTCAGAAGAGGCTCCCGCCGATCGAGTTGAGTCCCAAAACCGAGGCTGGAAGAAACAGAAACAACAGACGATTTAACAAAAGCATAACCAGATGTTAACACTCCAAGTGAGGATACATGCGGGAAAAAGGCAACCTATGCTATTGGCCTATCATGTCCATTTCCATTGTGCGAAAGATTAAGTTATTGTTTAGCATTTGGAGCATCATGGACTATATCAAATGACTATCTAAACGATCTGCATTTCTTATCTATGGTGAAACGGCATATGGTCAGTTGCATAGGGTTGCATCATTGGGTCAACTGGAAACAACCTCACTATATTAAAGTGATAGGGTTGCACGTACACCCAAACCCCAGGAGGGAGCCTCTTCTGAGGCACCGGGGTGAATGGTTAATGTATGCTATGGGCTTCTCCCTTCTACAAATGTTGGCTGAGAAGAGGTGACAGCTCTTGGCACTCGCAATGTTTCCTTGTCCATGTGCAGTCCAACTTTGAAGTTCTCATCAGGGATAAAATGAATGAATCTCACATAAATTTCAAATGCTTAAGCTCCACAAAGGGCCAAAACAAGCTAGACCATGAATCAGACTGGTTTTAAGTCTGCCAACTTTAGGCTCAATTGCAAGCCTGGTTCACTTAAGTTTGGCTCATTAGCCCATTCACGTTCACTTAAGGGAATATGATACCTCTTCCTTCACATCCTGTATGTCACTCTGTTTGGCTTCACTAATATTTTAAAGTTTTTGCATGCGAGAGTTTGTTTCAGTTATGAAAGTTGATTTTGCAATGCACCTAATTAATATCAATATTTTCTCGGTAGTAACTAAACTGCCAATACTCAATATTGAGCTACAGCCTGTGCATATTTACGTTACCACTAGTTTTATATAGAAATATTTATAATGAGCCAAGCCAAATAAACAAGTGAGCTAGAAAGAAAATGCAACCTGATCATGCTTGACTCGTTAAGAACAATGAGTGAGTTTCTGCCCTTGTACTCAGATCACCATGACTAAACCAGGACAAAATGAGCTCAGTTCCTACTGTTAAAAACCCTATCCCACAGTCAAGAAAAATCATTGCATCCTAGACTCCAAGGCATCATATGCAATATGACCTACATGGATGGGATAAATGTTACTGAAACTGACTGGCCTTGCCGACTGAATAACATTTGGTTGCTAAGAGGGTAGAATCAGCCCCCAGAGCCAACCTTAACCGACCAGTTGGATGGGCTGGTTAAACTAGATGAACAACCAACATCAAGGATTTGATTATTGATCGAAATGAACAGGCTAAGAAAAATATTGGTTCAACTTGTGTTGGTTCCAAATCTTTCCAATGTCAACAAGTGTTAGAACCCTAACCCTTGATTAGGGTTAATCATGGATTAGAAGAGGGTTAGCATGGGGAAGAGGAGATGGAATAGTGATGGTGATGGTGTAGGGGGCTGGTTGCTGTTCACGTAGGGGTGTGGCGTGCACTGTAGCTCGAAGGATGTATTTAGGATGCACTCTCCTTTCCTTTCTTCTTTTCTTCTCCTTCATTTCCCTCACTCATTCCTTCCTTTTTGCTGGTGCGCGTGTTGGTGGAGCAGCTGCGGAGGCGTCGACGGAGGAAGGTGATCGTGCGGGGGAGGCGCGGCGCGTGCTCGAGGTCTACCGGAGGCGACGTGCGTGAGCGAGCTCCGGCGGTTCGTCGTCCTTGCGTGAGGTATGCCGCTCTCTATTGTGATTTTGTGGTTCCTAACCCTCGTGGGAGGGTTGTGTTGGTCGGACGGGGAGGTCGGGGACCTCTTCGGCGTTGTTTCCGTGAAAAACTTCGGCTGGCGCGAGGTGGAAGACGGCCAACGGTCGACCGGTCCCTTCGGGCGGTCGACCGAATGTAGTGTTTTTACCCGACTTTAACCTTCACCGGTTGAACGATGTCTTGTGGCGGTCGACCGGTAGTGCGTATTTGCTGGTGAGTTGGGACTCTCTGTCTGTTTTCGGTCGACCGGTTCCTTGGGTCGTTCGACCGGACCTTAAGTGTACTGATTTTCTATGCATGCTTGTTCGACCGTTGTATGTTGCGTTCGACCGATTATATGACGTAGAATAATAGGTTGACCCTATCTGTTATCGGTCGACCGGGAACCCTGAGTCGGTCGACCGATAGTTTAAAATGATGTAGAAATGCCATGCCAGTTGTCGGTTGACCGGGACCCCTGAGTCGGTCGACCGATAGATTGATTTTGATTTTGACCAGACTCCGGATTTTGACCTCGTTCGGTCGACCGGTTTTAGACCTTTGTACGACCGTTGGGAATTGTGTTTTGAGCGCAGCGGTAGACCGTGTTAGGCGTACGGTCGATCGATTCCTTTCTGGAACCGGCCGACTGAATCACCTCTTCCGGTCGACCGTTTGGGCCCAGGACAGAATTCCTGGTTCCCTTTTTGAATGCCAACTTTGTCCACGGAAACCCGTGTCCTCGCCTTGTGCGTGAGCCGGGAGGTGACGGTAGGCGCGTTCCGCGTGCCTGCCCAGGGACCGCCGTTGGGAAGAGTGTAGGTGTTCGGGACGCGTCACCTCCATGTATGGAGCGTGACTAATGAGATGGATGGATTGGACTTATTGTAGTATAGCAGGCCTGAGGGATCGCGGATCCCAATGTTGATGTTTGTGCGGGCACGCAACTGGCGTTGGGTGAGGTGACTACCGGCCTTCGGGCTACGGAGGTCGCTGCCCTGCTTTTATAGCGGCGCAGTTGGTGTTTGCGGCTCGTGGAGCCTGATGACCTGGCAGACTTCGGTCTGGACCCGTCCGATGCTGTGCCGGTGATGCCGCCGAGGTTGTGTCGGCGATGATGATTGTTGGGCCGAGGCTGTTCCGGCTATGTTGATTCCTCGACTGGGCACCTATCGAGATGTTGTTGTTATACCTTCCGGGCGACGGCCCTGTTGGTCCCAGTAGCTCCGACCACAGAGATTTGCAGATCTGTATTCTATCGGCGCGCAGGCGTGACAGATGCTCCCTGCCGAACCCTTGAGTAGTGTAGCTGCGTGTGGGGGGTGCGATGTCGCGTGCTGTAAGGCTGCATGTGTCTGCAGTAGGTCTCCTCGGGAGACTCGTTGTTGACTGTCGGACTGATGTCCTGTTTTACCATTCGGGGGAACTGTTTTTTACTTTTTGTCGATGTCATGACATGCTATTAGTATGATAGGTTCACTTGTGTAATGCATGCATATAGGTGAGTTGGCATACGGGGTTTTCTTCTGGAAACTCATGCATTGTTGTTATATATTTTTCAGGACCGCAGTAGGTCCAGTTGGGTGGTGATCGGCGGGCACGCGCATTTTGGAGTTGGATCCTCTTCTCGGACCGTTGAGGTCGACATGATTACGTTTTATCTTCTTTTGTCGTTTTGTTGTAATCATGTATCATTTTGACAAACTCTGATGTAATTTTGGTGCACCGCTATTTGTTTTACGAGAAGTAACAGTCCCGTTTTTGATTATTGAGTTCCTTGTCTTGATTATAAAATTTTAAATTTCCACTGTTTCGGGATGTTACAACAATGACAGTATAATTGTCATAACTAATCTTCCTGGCCAGAGTTTGGGATGGAAAACCCAGTGAAATATTTAGCTGGCATCAATATTATATTGTCTTAGTTGATTTATTCTTGCTTCGCCAACTGGATTCCTTTTAACAAGCTTGAGTAGTATAAAGTACCAACTGGACACATGATACTAAACCTATCATGACAACTATATTGCTTTCTTCCGAAAGAAGTTTAACAAACTTGAATAAACTAACATGAGCTCTAAACAAAGCTGTTGAAGATTATGGTAAGTCAGATTTGATCTCGGATGTAAAGTACACATTACTGTCTTCAAATCTCACCGAACCAAGTCTACTGGTAAGGATTAACAACAATATTCTGTCAAGTTTATCAGACTAACCAACTACATAAGTTACTACTTACTAACTTCTGAAAATCAAGTTATTAATTTTATTGTGTTCTAAATAGATTAATTGACACCTTGGAGGAGTATATTACCTACTTGAACATACAATGTTTGCTTACTTGCTTTGAAATAAGCTTATTAGTTGATAACTAATAGAGGACATGAAACGTCTGTCTTTGGTAAGGCAAATGTGGTTTTGGTTTGTCCATCCTCTATCAAACATTTATCAAAAGTATATGTTAATATAACTTTCAATACATTAGAATAAAGATGCTGCAGAACGTACTATATTCACCTGATAGAAATAGTTTATTCATGGGATATCTTTAGATGGTTGCCTATAGGTTGTTTCCTTAAAGGTATGACAACTAACATCTCTGAATGTTACCATCAATTTTAATATTTTATGAACTCGGGCCCATAAACATCATTTGGTAAGGTGCAGATGTTGGAAAAATAAGGTTTTCAGAACCGGATCGGACATCGAACCGACAACGTCAAAGATTCAAAGGTTCGACCGGGGTCGGACCGGAATCGAACCGGTGACGTCAGCATGATGTCATAAATATATATTATAGATATAATAATTATATTTAATTATTTATTAAGTAAAAAAATATTCAAAATATTCAAATCATATTATAAATATTCAAAAAAAAATCAGAGTTTTCTCTCTGAACCGGTGGTTGAACCGCCGGTTCAACCCGGTTCAGCCCGGTTCAACCTGGTTCAGCCCAAAAACGGGTTTGGGAGGTGAACCGGACTGGACAGGTCTCCAGTTCACGGTTCAACCGGCCGGTCCGGTCCGGTTTTAAGAACACTGTGGAAAACTCATACAAACAGAATTGTGAAACAAAGCATATCAAATCTCTTATACATCCAAGTGACATCGGAAATGCAGAAAATTTATATTACCGGCACCCCGGTAGAGGCCTCTTATACCGCTTGCTCGGTAGATCCTTGAAATGCAATCAAGAATGCCCTTATAATGCTGCTCTGTCTGAGAGAGCAGTCTGGTTTTGGAATGCTCAGATCTAACGACCTAAATTACCAACTAAAAAAGGCATAAGATAGTGGACAACTTTGAAAAGGCAAAGATAAGTATTAACAAATACAGGAAACTTAACAAAAGGTTAAACACTAAGACCTAAAATGGTAAAACTTTGCTTTACCTGATAAGCCAATTTAGTTCGCACCAAGTCAAGGGGATACGTTAAAAGAACAGATGTCCCACCAGATATTGACCCAGCCACAAGATCAAGGATAGGACCTTTGCCAAGACCAGGAAAATGCAGTAGCAAGAATAAACGATATTGTTCGTAAGTCATGTAGTGTAAAGCTGCATAGGGCACAATTCGAGCAACACTAGCTCCATTTCCTCTGCAAATTGTAGTCGATAGATGTATGAAGAATAATAACCACATGAACTAATTACAAGCAACAATTATTGGGAATCGGTAAAGATACCTATAGAAACCCAAGGGTCCTTCTGTTTGCAAAATATTCTTGAAGGACCCAAGCAATCCTCTGCTTTTAAACTCTGTATTTCTAGTCTTTAAAAGGAAGTTAAGTCATTAATCAAGTTTAAACAGTGTGTGATAAACATCAGTTAATGCCAGAAAAAACTTGGAAAACCAAAAACTCGCTGACAAAAAAATTATTTGATAAAAATAGGTAGCAGGCTGTATTTTGAGATAATTAAGAAACCATATTCTCTCTCCCAACACCAAGGGGAAAAAAGTAGTCAGGTATAACGAAATCGTGAAAGTGTACTCGTGCTGCATTTTGGATTCATGTTTTAGTTTTTCCCCTTATATTTTTCATCTTCAAAAGAGCAATTTGATGTAGGAAGTTTAAAAACTTAAGTTGGTTCACTTGTTGATTATAAAATTCCTCAACACCCAAACTAATGGGAAGAAACTCAGAATCAACATTGAACTAAAAATAGTTCTCACTCCACCAACCTAAATTTAATTTTACAACCAAAAACTCACTTTTAAGTAAATGTTGACCTGATACTATCTCCAAAAGTTATAACAAATCATCACTCTTTGACTATCTTCTTTGATATTACATTCCTCAACACCAAAACAATGGAAAGAAGCCAACAAACATGAAATTAAGGAGACTACTCACTCCACCAAAGGAAAACTAATTTTAAGCTAGTTGAGAGAAATTTGGAACTTCCCTTAAATGACTTCCTTGATTTTAGAGTAGAAGTGGTGAACTCGCACCAAGTAGGACATTTTAAGTCATGGAACTCCAACTGGAACTCCAGTTCTAAAATATTTTAAGTCAAACCAACTACCAAGAAGTCTGGATAGAAACGCGTGGAAGAATGTGATTCACGTGCCTAAACCGTGATTCCTTAGAGTTTCATTTCTAGTCTACCCCAACTAGTTTGGGATAAAAGGCTTTGTTGTTGTTCTTGTAACTACCAAGAAGTCATTACAACCGAAAGTCACTTCTTAGATATAAAATTTACCAACCACCAATTACCATTGCAGAACTTACAACGAATCACCAATCTCCGACTCTATTCTTTGATAGAAAATTCCCCAATGTGAAGAATCCCAAGAACCGCTGCATAACTAACACAACTTCTCAATCCATAAGCTACAATTGGTTTGCTAGAAGTGGAGGCAACTTTGGAACTCCATTTTAAAATCCAAGAATGGAACTCCAATTCCAGAATTTTCAAGTCCAACCAATTACCAAGAAGCAGAGACCCTAACCAATCATGAAACTCAACCATTAACATAAAACTAAGACAACTTCTCATTCCACAAACCTAAAACATATGTTAAGGTAGTAATCCTAAGTTGGAATTTTTAAGTGGTGAGACTCCGAATCCCGAATTTCGAACTAATACTTGACTTCTCATTCCACAAACCTAAAATTCACATGAAAAAGACGATTTCTTGTTCATTGTACATCCATTTCCATGACAAAGTACAAGAAAGTCCGATTCCCGAATTTCGAATTCAAAAATTTTCTCCGAAAGCGAGCAGAAATGGAGTTAAGAAGTGGGGGGAAAGGTAGGTACCTGGAAGAGGATCTTGACCCTCTCGAGGGGAGCGACGGCGGTCTTGGCTACGCCGCCAGCGACGCCACCGGCAAGAAGCTCCTTGGCGAAGACGGGCGTGGACGCCTCGAGTAAGTCGAGGAAACCGGCCTTCGTCGTCGTCTCCGTCTCCCCCATCGAGGAAACCCGCAATTCGAAGACTGTTGTTTGGTTGGGAAAGATTTGGGAAGGAAACGTTTGGATTTTGACTTTCGGAAGAAGAAGTTGTTATGTTATTTGTTTATGTTTTATGAGATGAAGTTTTGGAGTTTCGGTTCACTCAGCGTATATTCGTTCTCAAACTTAGGTTTCAGGTTTTTTTAAAATTCTTCTTGTTACCGGTCACTTAGAAATCCGAGTAGAAGTCAAATTCCTTATTTATGAAAATTTTCAAGAGTACCAATTCGATTGGTACACCGACAGTTGGACGAAGTATATAACTTCCCTTTCATGATTTTCTTCGTTTTGGAGTGGAAGTTTGAGTAGTCACTCCAAGTGTATATTTTAAAGTTTGGAAGTCATTTTAGAACTTGAGTTTCATATCTTTACGGTTCGTCAACTGGAAAACAAACAATTTTTACTAAATATATGTAAATTCTACCTTCAGTTTTTAAAAGCATTATATTTCTATGGTTTTTTTGCTACAATACACCTCTCAGATGTCCAAATTAGCAATATGCACCCGGGTTTTCAGTATTGCCGCATATACACCTACAAGTCGACATATTTTCACAAATGTCATCAAGTGAATGGGTCGTTAACGACCGTCCAAATCCGTTCATGATCCGTATGTTAGGTTGAGTGATTTAGGATTGACTTTAGCAAAACAAATGCTGGACATGTTCTGGACTCATGCTGGACACACGTTCTCGACACACATTTTGGACATGTTCTGGACATACATGGACTGATTCTGGACAGACTTTGGACACAAACCTGGACACGTTTCTGGATTAACTCTGGACTGAATATGGACACAGGTCTGAACACGATTTGGACACATTATGGACTGACTCTGGACATGATTCTGGACACGATTTTGGACTGACTCTGGACACGATTTTGGACTGACTCTAGACATAATTTTGGACACAATTATGGACATGTTTGGACACGATCGTGGACTGATTCTGGACATAAGTCTGGACACGATTCTAGACTGACTCTAAACCTAACCCGATCGACGAAAAAAAGTGAATCCCTAACTCTCTTCACGATTTCCTCAGTTCCCCAAACCTTAACTCCCATCCTTCCGAAATTATTAAATTCAAGCATCACCTTCACATCCTCCTTCCTAATTATCACACATACAAGCGTAGAATCCAAGCTAAATTAATACAAGTCTATGAATGTCTGCCACTGAGTTAAAGTAAAACATTAAGTTACAATTGTCAAACACATACAATTGTCACACTGAGCTAAATTAATGTAAGTCTCTCATATGAAAGTTTGTCACTGTGAATCATGTAACCTTCCTTGCACCCCTCCAACTGATTGAAGGAGGTCCAACATGGAACCATATGTACTTTGGCTGGATTGTGGATCAGTTGTAGTATGGGTTGTTGTTTGAGTAACTGAAAGGAGTGATTGGGTGGCAGGTACACCCACATCCTCCTTCCTGGTTTTCCTCCTATTCCCACCTCTCTATCCTGAAAATGTAAGAACCACAAAACATTAATGCATGAATATGTGTATATGAAAGTATATTAAGGTAAAATGCATTTCTCATGTTTCGAGTGAACCTTGTTGTGCCTTAATCTTCAGTTTAGGACCCAATTTGTTGTGTCTTGATCTTCAGTTTGGACCCCAATTTGTTGTGCCTTGATCTTCAGTTAGGGTTTCCGAAAAGTGGGAAAACTCAGGGATTTGGGAAGGAGTCGAGTTAGGGTTTGCGCAAAGTGGGAAAACTCAGGGATTTGGGAAGGAGGCGAGTTAGGATTTGGGGAACTGAGGAAATCGTGAAGAGAGTTAGGGATTCAATTTTTTCGTCTATCGGGTTAGGTTTAGAATCGTGTCTAAAATCATGTCCATAATCGTGTCTAGAGTCAGTCCAAGTTAATCCAAAATTGCATCAAGAATCGTGTCCACAGTCGTGTCCAAACTCGTGTCCATAGTCAATCCAAAATCAGTCCAAAATTGTGTCCAGAGTCAGTCCAGAATCGTGTCCACACTGTGTCCATATTCCGTTCAGCATCGTGTCTAGAATCAGTCAAGAATCAGTCCAGAAACGTGTCCAGGTTTGTGTCCAGAGTCAGTCCAGAATCGTGTCCAGGTTTGTGTCCAGAGTCAGTCCAGAATCGTGTCCACACTGTGTCCATATTCCGTTCAGCATCGTGTCAAGAATCAGTCCAGAAACGTGTCCAGGTTTGTGTCCAGAGTCAGTCCAGAATCGTGTCCAGGATTGTGTCCAGAGTCAGTCCAGAATCGTGTCCATGTATCTCCAGAATGTGTGCGTCCAGAACGTGTGTCCAACATGTCCAGCATTTGTTTTGCTACAGTCAATCCCAAATCACTCGGCCTAACAGACGGATCTCGAACGGATTTGGATCACATCATCGCTCTTGTGTGAGGACCACAAACGGTCCAGGTGGATTTGCGCAAATAGGTCGACTTATAGGTGTATATGCGGCAATACCGAAAAATCGGGTGCATATTGTTAATTTGGACACCTAAGATGTATACTGTAGCAAAAAAACATTATTTCTATTGATGCTTTTTAAACCACAAATTTCACTTGATGGCTTCCTAGAGCAGTAGCAACAGGTCCAATTTTAAGATCGTAGTTTGGTTCGTGGTTTTTAAACGACGATCAATTTTTAAAAGCATTATATTTCTATTGATGCTTTTTAAACCACAAATTTCACTTGGTGGCTTCTTAGAGCACTAGCAACGTGCATTTTTTAGATCGCAGGTTGGATCGTGGGAGATTATTATTATTATTATTATTATTATTATTATTATTATTATGCTTTGACATCCATCTCACGTGTGGTTTTATTATTATTATTATTATTATATTTTCAATAGCGACGAGAATCTCTCGTATTTTGAATTGAATAAAATAAAGAGAGATAATTGTATTGTTTTAAAATAGAGATCTCTTGGAAATATAAAAATAATAAAATTTTAAAAAAATCATCATAATTCTTATCTCCTCATGTACTACGGATAGACACTCATGTTGCTATATAAATATTGTATTTCAAAATACTAGATTTTCAGTTATTAACTCAAACAAGACAATTACCAAAATTGAAACGATTATATTCTCGTATTACACATTTCAAACCGTTATATTTTCAAACATCTTAAAAATTCATTCTCAACTTTCATCTTAAACCCTAAACTCTCGTGAAAAAATTTAATCTCAAATTTTACTAATAATTCATAACTAACATAAATGATGATATATTTATTTATTTATTTGTAAAATATACGAAATGAGTTGGTGGAAAGAGAGTTGTTGATTTGATGACATGATCTTTTTATAAACATCATGGTTCAAAAGATGGAAAAATAATATTGTAGATAAATATTATGAAGTGAAAAAACTGATGTGGTAGAAAGAGGAAATTATAATGATCTTCTTTTAAAGATTATGGTTACAGTACTCTTATGTCAACATCTATAACTACAAATATGGTTTGTTAGTTGGATTCTAGTTTGAACGACTCCCACCAATTTTCAAACAAAGGAACAACAAAAAAAACTGCAAAATTTTGAAACAGGTCGCAGGGAAGGGGAAGGCTGATATGATTAATGAACAACAAATTCCATTTGATGGTTTCTTATCACAATGTTTACAACTATCTTAAGTAGAAATATGATTTGTTATCTGCATTCCACTTTGAACGGTGCTCATCACTTCTCAAATAATGAATTTTTCCACTATAAGTTGAGTTTTCATGACTTAGAAGTTTCAAATTCAGTTATTCACATGATCACTTCTCAATCCAACTCAAGAGACAAATGCAAAATAATAATAACACCAAAAGTCAATGAAAACCAGAAACAATAAAACCAAAAAAACTACTACTTTTTAAAATAAAAAAAGTATGCACAACAAATGGCAATACGACAATCGTCATATTAACTAAAATAACAAAATTGATTTTCCCATTATATCTCGACATTTCATCAAATGAAATTTCAAAATCCTGAAATTCAAATCTCAAACTGACACAAAAGGGATAACCAAATACAAAATGAAAAAGCAAAATCTCATTCCGGCACATGACTCTCACGTGACTGTCACAATTTCGGAAGGGGAGCGAGCAAGGCAAGTAGCTGATGGCCGTCGTAAATCAAGGAGGATATATATACCTCCTTTAAGGGGCTCGTGTCGGGGTTCAATCAAATGGTTTGTAAATTGATTCAAACTTAATGGGACAACTAACAGGGTCATGGAATCTGTTAATGGGGTTTGAGGGAGGTGTACTCAAGCAATTAGTTGGATTCATGAATTTCTGGAGCAATATAAATATACACAAGTACAAAGACCTAATAAACGACTTTTGGATGTGCACCTAAGCAAAAACTGTTGGTTTTTTTGCCTTAATCTATGTTTTGATGATTTAATCAACCTAATCTTAATTGTAATCAATATAGAGTAGCACACATATTGCATACATATTGCATTGTACTAAACTCTACAAGTGATCAAGACTCAAGGAAGAAATGAAATCAAGTCAAGACATGTAATGAAGCTCATTTGAAGACATGTAATCTTGATTTCTTTTGAGTGTTAGGAACTATGTGTAATTGCGCATACTTGAGCTAAAAACCACTCACATACACACTAGGTTCCTTATAGAAGTCACACACAAAATTTCACTTCAAGTGGACTTCAATAAATCACCCAAACTAGAGCCGGAAAACACTTAAACCAATATTGAACTGCCAGAACCGATTCGGTCGACCGGTTTCAGAACTTCGATCGACCGTTTGTTCCTTTAAACAAATAGTGATTTCTACCACCCGATCGATCGACCATGTAAACTTATTTTTCTAACCGTTAGACTTGTCATATTATACCAATGATCGTATTCTAATTATTCACCCATACCCCAAAATACAATTGTCTATCGGTCGACCGTGCACCTGTTTTGGTCGACCGAACATAAATGTCTCGACAAACCCAAACTGCCTGGAAGTTTTCAGTCGACCGTGGACCTTGTTTCAGTCGACCGAATACCATCATTTTTGTCAACCCCGTAGAGTCTGGAAGTTTGCGGTCGACCGAACTCTACTCGGTGTTCGACCGTTAACTTAAGTGTACCTAAGTTATAGTCTGTTTCGTTCGACCGTTGCCTTATCGGTAGGGTTGTAAGCGGGGCGGGGCGGGGCGGGTTTTCGCCCCACCGCTACCCGCCCCGCCAAAGTTAAGCGGGTAGGCGGGGCGGGGCGGGTTCAAAAAAAAAATTCCGCTACCCGCCCCGCGTAAGGATGGACTAGGCTATGCGGGGCGGGTTGGCGGGTTTGGCGGGTTTAATCTTTTTATTAAAGCTAAATACAAAAATCAATTTATTTTCTTTAATATTATCTATTTTAATCAAAGTTAAGTACAAAAATGAAGGAAAAAAATCAATCAATGTATGTTTTTAAAGCTATATATAAAAAAATTAAAGCTAAATACAAACTAAATCATAATTAAATACAAAAATATCAAAAACATGTAAGGCTTATGCGGGTTGCGGGTTATGCGGGGCGGGTTGGGAGAAAACTGCAACCCGCCCCGCTTATTATGCGGGTTGTGCGGGTGGCGGGTTGGTGGGTTGGCGGGTTGCAATTTTTTGTCCGCAACCCGCGTTAGGCGGGGCGGGGCGGGTTGTGGGTAAATTTCAACCCATTTACAGCCCTACTTATCGGTCGACTGAACATTATTCAAAATTGTCAACCGCTTGACCGTTATGCCCGATTCGGTCAACCGAACTTGTTCTGTTTTGGGTCCTGCATGTTTCTGTTGTGTGTATCTTACTCAAACCTTACCTAACTTAACCTAAATGGCTATAACACCTTAGGAGCTTATAAATAGGTGTTCACATGACACAATTACACAACTCTTACACTTCCTATTGTCAAATACATCTAAGAGAAAGCTCCAAGTCTCCCATTCCCCAAATCCTACTCTTCAAGCTTACACTTCCACATCTTAGATCAATTCCATATTATAAGCTAAGTGTGCTCAAGTTAGAGAGTGAGTGATCCACTCAACCCATTGTTATAAAGAAACAAGGACTTCAGTGAAAGCCCAAAGTGTCACTCTCGGATTGTGAGAGGAAGAAATCAAGCAAACGAGGGTGTTCGTGGTGCTTATGATGTAAATGCTTAATCTCGGCCCGAAACGAGGTTGATGGGGAAGACGCGAGTGAAGCTCGAGGGAGTTCGAGCGGAGCTTGCAAGAGAGGAAGTTGGCGGGAGGCCGAACCTCTATAAAAATCAGGTGCCTTCTTGTTGGTTTGCATATTTGATTTGATTGCTTGTTTATTTGTTTTAATTCCTCTGTGCATTCTTTGATTGTTTAACCAAGTAAGTAATTAACTTATAAAATCGATTAGAACTAAGCCGCATTCACGATCCAACAAAAATTGCTTTGCTTTTGTTCTTCACCGGTGAAGAGAGCTTGAAATTTCTCATTAGATACTACTGTCACTTTGTTTTAATCATACCAACTTATGAGAAAAACATTAACAAACATGAGTAATAACTTGTTACTAAAGCAATAGAGCAAAATAATTGGTTACATTTACTTCAAGATGATTAGTATATTCATTCCAGGCAGAAAAAGAGACCAACCTTCTTAAAGTCAAGCCAAAAAAATACTAGGACAACCCCAATAAACCAGTTAGGTTACAACACAAACCAAGTGGAAAAACCATAAACCAAATAAACGCCGCACATATGTATGACTACAATTGAACCTAAAACTAGTTAGATAACTTCACTATTGAATTTGCCCTCTTTTTCCAGTTGTAAAACCTTTGGAAACAACTTAAAGAGATAACAACACACAAAAAATGTGCGTCTCTTTCAACAATATACTCCAACTAAGAAGGTAACTCATCAAACCAATTCTTATTGAATAACTTGTTTTGTTTTTTGGACGGCTTTGAAGGAAATTTGTGCTTATGAGGTTGTTCTGGACCACTTAATAAACAAAACCATCGAACTTGATCATGGAGTTTGGAATCATAACTAGATATTGGAAGCTGAAAATCGGGACCAATTCGAAGATCTTCCAACTTCAACCCAAGACGAGCTTATTTATAAAGAAGGTTGCATTTTCTCTTGTTTGTGGCAATCTCAATCATGCTTCTCCCTTTTTTTCCGAACAAAACACATGAGACTTTCACCTCATACGGCTCCTTGTTCGTTCAATTCTTTCGAAGTAATTGGAATTTGATTTTTTTTCCTTGTTTGAGAATCTCCTCCCTTCTTCCACTCCGTCTTAAAGAGTAACTAAGACCAATTGAGTCATGTTTTCATGTTCCTATTGAACATTTTCCATTTTTGATTATGATCAAAGGAGAATGTTCTTCTTTTTACCAAACATATGCGGATCAAATCACGATCTTAGAATAAGAACAAGAGATCTTTCTCAATCAATCCCTTTGCCCCTCATTTTTCGAGAATCAGAAAGTTCATTTTCTAGTTTGAATTTGTTCATTTGGAATCTAGGTTCTTCTACTTCTTCTTTTTTTCTTTTGTTTTATTCTTTATTTTATTTCTTGGTATTCGTGTGACAAACTTGTCTATGACTATAAAAATATATCAAGAAAATTTAATTAATCTTTATACCTAATACTAAACTTGAAATTATATCATCAGCAACTAAGCATGCCGATTTAAACTAACAATTCAATGGTTCATGTAATGCTTCATGAAAAATAGAATAATATAACAAATAGAAAGAAAAAAAACTAGTTGTATTAAGTGTTTGGAGGAAAACGTAAGATCGAAGATTAAGAAGAGTAAAAAATAATACCTTTAGACTCAAGCTTGATTGAAATTAATAAATCTCTATCCATATTTCCGGAGAAGAAAGACAAACCCTAGAAAAGAGAGATGAGAGGAGAGATCTGTTGGCTTTTTACGGATCGGGATTGGGGGCGAGAAGCCTGAAGGATATGCTTAGGGTTGTAAACGAGGTGGGACGAGTTTCTACTGCACCGCTACCCGCCTCACCAAACTCTGGCAGGTACATGGGGCAGTGCGGGTTGAATTTTTTTGACCGCTGCTCGCTCCACTTAAGAGCGGGTTGGATGGTTACGGGGAGGGTTGGTGGGTAAGACGTGTAAAAAAATTTATTTTTCAAAAAATAGATTTGGCTAGAATTCACATTCAACAAGAAAAATGATGAAGTTAAAATTAACTCGTTGACAGAATTATGGAAGAAAAATTGAGTTCGCTCACTATATTAATATATATTGTACTTTAAACCAAAATACCTTTTGGCTCCAGTGAGAAAAACTTTGAGCAGAAAACAAAGTTTCATTAAAAACTCAAAGTAGTAGAATATAACAATCTAGAAATTCATCTATGACAAGATTTTTCAATTACCTATATATCCATAAAAAAGATGGATGTTTTTGTTTAGGGTTGAGAATGAAAATTTGAGATTGAAATATATATTTTATGATATATTAATACTATTAAAAAATCACGGGTAGGTGGATTGGCAGTGCAGGTTGGGACACGATCGCTACCTATCTCGTTTACATAAGAGGATTGGTGGGTGAGCGGGTAGCGAAAATTTGATCGTTGTCGGGACGGGGCAGGTTCACAGGTAGAACCCGCCCACACACAACCCTAGATATGTTGTTATAATTTTCCCCCTAAGTTTTGATCATTCTATCATCTTTGTTAAACGCAACACTCCATGTTAAACATGTTGGAAATCTAAGCACCTAATTCCCCGAGATGAACACTCTAGAATTTAGTGAACACCTTACATGCACAAAATAAAACAACCAACCCACACCACAAGCACCAACAAGCAATAACCACAGTCACAAAAGAACACAAACACAAGAAGCAAGGATATACGACGTTCGGCAATGCCTAATTCCAGAGTTAAAGTGAGGAGGGAGGTCTCCTTCGGGTTCTTTCCAAATCCACCTCCAAAACCGTAAGCTCCAACCAAGGTTAAAGTGAGAAGTGCAATTTGTCTCTCCAACTCACTTAATCTCTCAAGAAAATATCCTCTCTAATGCTAGTCACTAATCCTAGATTTGTTGTGGTTTTGCTATCACTTTCCTCTTAATTTGGTCCCTCTAGTCCTGAACAAGGGTTATAATCTCCCTTTTATACAAGCCCCAAAGACCCTAAGAATGGCTCAAGAAAATGGCTCACAAGAATTAAGTTGGCTTAAGAACCAACTAAAAGACCCGAACCAATTGGGTCCATTCTCGGCTTATTATTCACGTGAACAGTAACTCGAGATTTCTGGAGTCAAATTCCATCTCATTTCACGACCGATTTACGAGTTGTTTTATACGTTGTCTTCGAGTTTGAATCCTCTATGTGTTTTGTATCATCCAGTTTTGGCTTCAATTTACTTTTCGAACTTTGTCAGAATTGGAGATAATTTCAACAAAATACTCATTTTTTTAAAAAATAACTACCTTATCCATAAAGATATGTGTCACGTGTTGAACGTAGAACTTGCAAAACTTGGGACATATTCCCGTAACAGTGGGTTTTGTTTATTTGTATTTACATTTGCAAGTTACAATCAAGGTTTATTTGAGTTTTGGGATTTTGTTTTTGAGCTTCAACTACAAGTTACATTAAAAAGATTCAATTGCATTATTTTTCGGCCTCATTGGGCTTTTGATTTTGTTGGAATGGGCTTTTATATGTCAATTCATGAGAACTTTTATCTGTTATGCTTTTGTAATTTTTAAATTAATTAAACTTTTCAATGATGTAAATGTAAATATCCAAAATCTAAATGTAATAGGAAAATTTGACCATTTATGCTACAAGTTACCCAAGCTCCGGAAACAATGACACATTTTAACTCTCTATGATAAATATATTTATGTTTCACGTTTTAAACAAAATACTATTGTCTTTAAAAACACCAAAAAACTTTTCTCTGTCACCAATCTTCTCTCTCTCTTTCACGTAACCATTCTCTGTCGTTGTCGACCCCAAATGTATTTTGAGGGGGGTTGTTTGTGCATGTGTCGGAAAGTGATTTCAGAGGTTTTTGTGTTAGGATTGACTCATACTCCTTATGCCCACTCTGACGGGTCGATCAACTCGATAGGAACGCGATTGTTGTGCTCGATAGGCTCTGTGAGTTCGATAGGATTAAACTGAGTATTTTATGAAGTGGATTGAATTGATGGAAGTCATTTTGTAGTGCTTGATAGACTCAATTCTTTTTACATGTGAGCTCGATAAAACTCCAACAATAGTTTGTCGAGTTTGTTTTGATTTAATGTTGAGTTTGTTTTTGATGTGCTCGATGGAGCTCGATAGAGGTTCGATGGATCTCGATAGAATGTGCTCGGTTTTTTGAAGTGTTTTATGACGAACGGAATTCGAATCATTTAGGTGAGGAGAATTATAAACTCGATGAGTTTGACGCGCTCGATATGTGCACGATATGACATCCATAATTTAGATTGTTTGAAAAAAAATCAACTTTCCACCACACGATTTTTGAGGGTGTCTTATAATGAATGGAATTCGAATTGTTTCGGTGTGGAGAACTATAAACTCGATGAGCTCGATGTGTACGCGATATGTCCTCGATAATTTAGATTTTTTGAAAAAACACGACTTTTCACCGCACGGTTTTCGAGGACGTTTATATGACGAACGGAATTCGAATCGTTTTAGTGTGGAGAACTGTAAACTCGATAAGCTCGATGTGTGCGCGATATGTCTTCGATAATTTTTATTTTTTGAAAGTTGTATTTTTTCAACACACGGTTTTTTATGACGTTTTATGATGAACATAATTCAAATCGTTTGGGTGTGGAGAACTATAATCTCGATGCGCTCGATATGTGCGCGATATGAAATGTTCACTGCATGATTTTTTTAAGGTTGAAAGAGATAGAGAAAGAAAGTAAATGATTGAAAGTGAATGATCTCACACTGTTTAGTCAGGGGTATTATGAGGAGAAGTGGAAAGATAAACATATTTTTCAGAGAGAGCCAAAATGTGGACTTTTTCCAGAGGTTAGACAATTTGGAGCATAAATGGTCAAATCTTCCATGTAATAGTAGTATATTACGAACAAATGTTGAATCTTAGGGCTTGAAACCCTACTAACCACTCTTCCCCGTTTCTGTATTTTGACGTTGTCTGTTACATTGATTTTAACGCTAGTGTTGCAAACCGAAGGTCAGACACAACTCGGGCATTTGTAGATATTAAGATTAGAGGTATCAAAGGATCGGATACGGATCGAATATATGTATATCTATTCGTATCCACATGAAATTTACGGATTCGGATACGGATACAGATTGCTTGCGGATGTGAAAAGTCTATATCCGTTCGGATATTTGACGGATTCAGAGCAAATACAGATAATATCCGCATCCGTAAACATAATTTCTCACATTATAACATTTTTCATTTTACTTAGACAAATTCTTATAAATAGTCACATTTATAACTTTATTTGGTTTCAAATATTAATTTACTTTATCTTAACTTCTAACTCCATATTCTGAAAATGAAAACGATATTCAATGCTTGAATAAATGTGATCAGTAGATGTATTTTTATTTGAATAAATAAATTTATTGCATAAGTATATGAATACTTCTAGGTATATGAATACTTCTAGGTATAATAATTTGATACTTCTAGGTATATCCATATTGAAATATGAATACTTCTAGGTATAATAATGTATTGCATAAGTATATGATACAAATATGTATACGGATCTTATAATACAGATATTCAATCTCAGATCGGATGTTATTCAGATCAGATGTATCAATATAGATATTAATATAGATATTAATATCTATATTCGCATGTCCCGAATATCACACAAATCAAATATTATTTGGATCGGATATTGTTCGGACCGAATATTTTTCGAACCAGAGACGAACGAATTTCCGAATTTCCAACATTCATTGACACCCTAATTAAGATATTGCGAAATATATGTTTTTTTCTTCCATGTATATAAGCCTGCTATTAAATTTATGAGTACTATGTTTGGAATCCGCTGATTTTGCAACAAAACCGGGAAATCATTGATAATCCTATAAACCCCAAAAACACGCCTGACGTCTCTAATCCTATCCCTATGTCTAGTTTTGCTTTATAGTAGGTACATTCCTACTTTATGGCCAAGAACAAGTACAAAATACCACATTGGAGTACACGTGGGAAAACCAACACTCAAAACAAAATTTTCTATACCAAATAATATTCCGTGTTCCCTCAGAATATTCGCCATGTTGTTTGGTGGAATCCACAACGAGTCGTGATCGAACCACCAACCGTCGACGTGGTGGACACAATTCGACGTTCATGGTGATAATGTAATATTCCAATGGCATAAAATCCCCTATAAATTGCACCAATCAATGTGACCACTCCCATCCATTATCCACATAAAAAAGAGAGAAACTCTTGTTCTTGTGTTTGAGACATCGACAATGACTTCAAATGTTGTTGTTGTTTTTGATTTCGACAAGACTATTATTGATTGTGATAGTGATAATTGGGTCGTGGATGGGCTTGGTGTAACTGAGATCTTTGATCGCCTCCTTCACACCATGCCATGGAACCCCCTAATGGTAAATTTAAAAAAAATCATTCAAATTTTATTTATTTTTTTCGATTTTTCGTTGTGGGTTGTTTGTTTTATGGATTTCCTGTAATGGGTTTCGCTTGAATTACGGTTTCATTGTCGAAATCTTCGATAAAGATTATCTTTGTTTTAGATTTTTCCTCTGGGTTATGGTATTCATCTATCTTCCTATCAATATTTGTTGCATTTGGATTTTCCATCATAATTCTAATATGCTTTAGAATTCTAGATTGATGATTTTATAATATATTCTAGTATATTGATGGTGTTGCAGGACAGAATGATAAGTGAACTCCATTCACAAGGCAAAACAATTGAAGACATAGAAGAGTGCTTAAAGAAGGCACCTTTGGACCCCCACATCATCACAGCCATAAAATCAGCACATGATCTTGGGTATGTTTGGTAACCAATTCAACAATGATAAGCTTATTGGTTGGAATATATTATCAAAATATTTATTGTGGACCCTTGGTTTTGACAATCAGATGTGATTTGAGGGTGGTGAGTGATGCCAATGTGTTCTTCATTGAGAAGATTCTGCAACACCATGGGCTTTTGGGATGTTTTACTGAAATCAACACAAACCCATGTTGCATTGATGAGGATGGGAGGTTGAGGATCTTCCCTTTCCACTCCTCCCCCCATGGCTGCCCTAACTGCCCCCCAAACATGTGCAAGGTAAGAAGATTTCACGTTTGTGATTTGTTTTTTATCTTGTCAGAATTAGCAGTTTTTTTGGGGGGGGGGGGGGGGGGGGGGGGGGGATTTGGGATGCTTTGGTTAAAATGGCCTCTTTGTTTTAGGATACTTTGCTCTCACTCTGAGGGTGGAGTGGAATTTAGATATGATATTGAACATAATTACTTACTTTCATGTTTCTCCTCAACTTGGAAGAATTAACTAGAGAACGTATTCAAGGATTTTAGAAATGAAAACATATTTCTTATTGAGTTTCATTCTTAGTCTACTTCAACTACTTTGGGATCAAGGGATTCGTTGTTGTTTATGTAGAAATTATATTCGATTTCAAATATTTGGTGGCAAGTTGATAATAGTTTACTTGGTACTTTGTTTATTCTGATTTTTCGAAGCATTCCATTTGCTTGAGAGGTTACGGGAGTAGAACTAGAGCACCAAAGGAAAAAAAAAAACTAGATGCTTAATGAGACTCGTGAAAAATTCAATAGAATATATTCGAAGTGCCCCTTGTTTTTGTCCTTCACTCCTTCTGGAAAAACAAGAACATAACCCCAACAATAGGCACCATTTGGGTAAAATAATTTTTATCTACAATAATGAGACACTCATCGAATGCTAGATTTGTTAACTCATTATATTTGTTTGGGAATTATAGCCAAGTGCTTGGATTATGACAATGAAAAAGAAGTCATTAATTACAAAAATTGCAGCAAATGACATTTCAAATCTTTTTAACGAATTCCATTTGGTTTTGTGAAGGGCTTGATCATTGAACGAATCCGAGCAGAGGCTTTCGCACAAGGGAAAAACAGAATCATCTATCTCGGAGACGGAAAGGGAGACTATTGCTCATCACTTAAGCTTACAGAAGCAGACTATGTGATGCCAAGGAAGAATTATCCCTTGTGGGATCTCATCCACAACAATCCTACACTAATCAAAGCTGAGGTCCACGAGTGGACTAACGGCAAAGAGTAACATAGTATTCTCCTGAAACTAATCAACAATGCGATGTCTAGTGATGCGACTCCTCTACTTCCTGCTGATTGCAAGTTCCTCAATGTTCCACTGCCATCCTCGCATGAAGCCCTCAAACCGCTTCCGGTTCGCCCTTAATTGCGATAATAATTAACACGTTATCGTATTTAACCGTTTAATAATTAACAGATTGGTGACTAATAATTATCCCTGTATTAAAAGTGTGTCGAAGACAATGGAAACGGTCTTCTAGTAATAGGTTTGTGGTTGGTTTTCAAATATTCTACCGAATTTACTGCAAGTGAATATATTGTCAATTGGGAAATTGAACATGTTTCTTTAGTTTTTACTACTTTGTGGGAGATATGAGCATTTTTTACTACTTTGTGGGAGATATGAGCATTTTGGAGCTGAAATTCACTTAATCTTTGGAAAAAAACAGACATCAACATAACCCAAAACCTCAAAATAGTCTCCCACATTAAGCAAGATAAGGTGAATACATGATAACAAATAAATATAATGAAGATAGAAGACATGATTTGTGGTTGACACAAGCAATTGCCTTTCTGTTTTAAGCTCACCACAAGCAACACCTTTTGAATAGATAGGGAACTAATTTATGTGAGAGTAGCATTTCTTAGATATATTTTTGTAGTATGCAATGAACGTTTATACAAATTTCCTATGTTGGGATTTCAAAATAAGATAGTGAGCTTTCCGAACGTTGTTAGAAAAGCATTAACATTTTATATTCACCCAAGCAAGTAAATACGTACTCAGGATATTTCAATATTGTTGTAAAACAAACAATCCAAATAAGAAAAATTGAAGAGGGGAGAGATATGTATTTCCTTTTCATTGTCTACAAATGTGTACAATAGCCATATATATATATATATATATAGGATGAGGAGGTAGTAGGGGTTACAACCAAATAAATGGAATTGCATCATATTAATAAGAGTAAAAATCTACTTGAATGGTGGGGTTAAGGAATGTGAACCATCCATAAGATCTTTGAATTTCATAACACTCCCCTTTGGTTGATCACCTTTATACGCTAGGGATGTTGCCTCGTTAAAAACTTTACCAAGAAAAACCCGATGTGATAAAAACTTGGTTAAGAAAAAAAGAGTGCAGCGCGTATGATGCTCCCCCTCACTTCAACATACATTCTTCAAACGACGAACATCAATTTTAAAGACAAGATTCTTAAAGACTTTGGTGGGCAATGACTTTGTAAATAAATCCGCCAAATTCTCGTTTAATTGGATCTGATCAGTTGTCACTGTATCAGTCTGCCTCGTTAAAAACACTGTCAAGTAAAACTCTGTGGGACAAAAACTTGGTGAAGGAAAAAAGAGTGCACCGTATAATTCTCCCCTTGGTTTAATATACATTTACAAACTCTCTTAAATAATATGGTATTATGTTCATGTCTCGTTAAAAAAATTGTTACAAAACACAATGGGAAAAAGAGTGCATGACATACACTAACACAATTGTACAAACTGACTCGTTAAAAACCCTTGTCAAGTAAAACCCTGTGGGACAAAAACTTGGAAGAAGAAAAAAGGTACAGCTATAGGTCTTCTGCCATTATCCTTCAGGGATAATCGTACTTCAGGGATAATATTAGAAATCTGCTCGCCCTGATACGTAGTTCACCAACTTGCATAAACATTGCAACGTCTCCGCAATAACACAAAATAATTTGTGATTTTTTGTTGTTGTGGATTAGACATATAGGAATCATCACTGAGGTAAATATTTATCTCATGAATATAGTAAGTAAATATTGATAATTCCATGTGAACTTTTTTGAATAATATATCTTCATATATTTGAATCATTGTAACAATTCTCTTCTGGAGAATGTTCGAACTGCTTATCGAATAGTTGACTTTTCTCCCGTCATTTATCATTCAAATATTTCACGGGTGTTTAATCTCTTCAGGGGTTGCTTTCATATCAATCTTCGAGATGATATGCACATTCTCTTTGTTTTGTATATATGGTGATCTTTTCAGAAATTATATCGCAACTCCTCGTTATGATTTGTCTTGGGCAATTTAGTCCTCCAGGGACTCTTATAATATATATATATATATATATATATATATATATATATATATATATATATATATATATATATATCAAGCGACTTATCAAAATTTGCAGTCACAACATATTTCATATGCATATCTATATTTATGTCATACCGATCAAGTAACATAGCGTAATGTTATACAATTCGAGAGAATATGTAATATCGTAATGGATGTTGGGTCCTGCGAAAAACTCTCGTGTCGCTACTCACTTTATAATGTACCATCATGTTATTGTAATATGATATCTATTCACATTTTTCAGAAATCAGGACTCAGGTCCAATAAGCGAGTCTAGTTTTTATATTATTCGCACTCTTTTATTCATTTCAAATATGAATGCTTCTGGCATTCTTATAATATTATAGATTTTGGATCCAGATTTTCTCTTGAATTAGCATGCTCTAAGAAGGCAAATTACTCGTCGACGATAACATTTTTATGTTTCTCTCGTATCAACATAGTTGATTGTAACTTTTATAATAATCAAATCATCGTCGTTTTCCAAAATATTAGGATTTGACAGTTATGTATCTTTAGAATTGTTACATTTGCTAGTGGTTTCTTTTATTTTACTGGGTTTATATTCTTCAGGAATAACCTCTTCAGGAGGTGTAATGAGTGACTAACTTTTATATTCATTTCCAGAAATAATATATGTTAATATGTTATAGTCCACTTTATATTATGCGTTTTGTTTCTAGTAATATAAGACATAGTCACTCTTTTGTGATCAAAAAATATATGACAATTACTTGATAGATATTGCAAGTTAATAATGATTTTATGAACTTCAAGTTCAACGATACTTGTACGTATATTCTCTTATGACATTCTTTAAGCTTCTCGTTTTCTCCCCCTAATGTCAAAAATATATGCCTATATATATATATAAATGTTGGACTGTACAATAATATACATCGCCCTACAGGGGCTTCAATTTTTTTAATATTATCAGGCATATGAATCATGCTGAAATGTCCCAGTCAATTTGAGGTCATTAAATTGTGGAGGTGGTAATGTAAAAGAAATCGCAGGTGGGAAATACTTCATTCAATATTGTACAAGTATATAAAATAAGGGAGTATTTAGAATATGAACTTGATCTAAGAAAAATATTGGTAGATATGATCCAAAAATGATTCATCTTAAGTGACATTTTATCAACAGAGAGACTCTCATTTTATTGTGCAAATCGACCGACAAAAATGACCTCATTTTTATTTAACTAGTATTGTCGATACCCATAATCAAAATTATAGGATCATTGCCGATACCCATAATTAATACAAATGATAATTTCATTTAGGCACTTCTGAGCTGATATCTCTAGTTAACTAGTTTGAGAGTCATTTGAATCTCTTATTACTTCATATTTGCACAATTTATTTTTCCACCGTGTATGCTCTTTTCTTTCACGATGTTTCGTAAGGTGTGCTTCAGGCATATGATCCAAAATAAGATGACACATAGTAATCATATTCCATGAAAAGGTAGAGTCCATAGATACTCACTTTGTTGAAGAATATTCTCATTCTTCAGTGGATGGTCATATGAAATTTCAGTAAACTTTGTCATCATATCTTATCCTCATTGACCCAATCAGTCATACCATATATTATTAGAATCAATATTCATTTGATTCAGCAGTGCAGGTCTTTTGGCCAAGCCACTATGTGTGCAATGACAATGTTCTTCCAATGGCATATTATAATCAAAATAAGAACCATGAATTTAATCATATCAACATCAATTAATTTCAATGTAACTTGGTATAAGTGTTTCAGATAGAAATTATGCATACCAACATATTACCATATGCATGTGTATTACTAATGTCTAGAAGAATCTCATCGCGAGTGAATAAAAATCACAAGCATGGAAATTGGAATAATGAGAGCACTAACCAATATAAATTATATAGTTTCAACAGAAATAACAACTAAATCAAAAGCTTAAATATAATAATTATGAAAATATGATTATTGAATGAACCTCAAGAATACAAACCAAAATATTTGTATCATGGTATATAATGTCATTGGTCATATTGATATTCCAGCATATTGTCATGTATATATACTAGATAGAGTATATATTACTTATCAAATAAAACACACATAACAACAGATAAACTCTTTTTGATTGTCAAATTTATATACCATAAGGACATGAATTATTTTTGTTGTTTATCTCATCCCTTGATCGCATGATTATATTGGGCTTTTGTAAGACTTTTCACGCGCTCATAATTCACTTCACGGAATGGAGCAAATGAATTGGACAGATTCCGTGATTTCACACTCAGGCACGAGAATAGATCATGATATTGAAAGGAATCTGTTCTAAAAGTTTTACTTCTATATGTCAAATATTATGAATTGGACGTGCAAACATTTTGTTTCTTAATTATGGTATTCGTGTTTTGGAAGTGTTAAGGAAGAGGCGTTTGGTCCTTAACCGTAGAGCTCTAAAAGATAATGGTTTACATAAATCAACAGTTGTTCACAATCATGGTAATTAACATGGAATATTAATTACCGAAATAAGATTGTCGTGTTGGTCATCGATTATTGTAGCTCTACAAATAATTGACGTCACGAGTATATGAAAGAGGAAAATATTACTTTTATATATTGAACAAACCTAACAAGTAAAACATTATGGAATTGTCTTTCGTGTCATTAATGTTTTACTGTGTCTTGGATCCTAAGATATGAGACTTATATCTTTTCACTCAAGAAGTGCTTAATTTGATTATTGTCAAAAGCTATCAATGAGTGTAGTGATAAAGGCAATGGTTGGTTAAACATGACTTGTGATGTAAAAGATAACTATTCAAACGATTATCATTGCCCCTCTTAATTTAGTGATAATATTAGTGAGCCCCTTGATAAAGCAAAATTATAATGTGCACAATGTAACTTGAGTTAAGTTACATAGTTATAATTAGCTTAGAGAGATCAAGAAATGAATATAATACAAAGATGACACATTTCTACTTTGTATATATTCTTAATATCATGAGGCAAGGGACAGACACAAGTGGTGCACTTACATCACTAAATGGATCGTGTTTTGGTTCGGGTGGAACAAAGACATCTATGCTAATTGAGTAACTATAATATGTAGCTAGATACCGCTTATAGTTTGAGATATTAAGTGTTTAATATCTCTGCTAATTTGGCTTAGATCCTCATATAGGTCACACCACAAAACTGGGAAACAAGAGGCTTGATTTTAAGTTCATATGATATGTCAGTTTCATGTGAAAATAGGACACATGTGGTGAATGAATAAAATCAACATGTCATGAGAATTGACATAATTAGAATCATAATAAATTCATATGATGTGTATATATTATGGGGTGTAATAATTTAATATTACATAGGATAATATATTACATAAGATGTGAATTTGCTAAAAAAACCAAAAGATCAATTTTTGTTGGAAATAAATCCAAAATTTGACAAATGCAAAATCGGGGTCAAACACGGTGAACCGTTCAGGGTTCGGTCGACCGGGGAATCTTCGGGTCGGTTAACCGAATGGGGAACGTGTAAGCACAATTAGTTGACCAAAATTGTCTAGAGTGCCTGGACAATCGGGTTCAGTTAACCGAGTGTGAACGGTCAACCGAGAAAAAGTATTTTCGGTAGACCAAAGGTGACACGGTCATCCGATGGCTATGCTTCAGGAGAAATTTTGGTGAGTCATCGGTAGACCGAAGAGAAGACGTGGTTCGTCCGAATTCTTCTAGAGAATTTTTCTCATGCGGATTCGGTCGACCGTCTAGCTCACGGTGCACCGAACACGTGTTAAAACCGAATGGTTCGGTTAACCGAGAAAAATTCTCAGTCAACCGAACAGTGCGATTTCTGTCTGAATTATTAAGAGATTAATTAGATCATGGGTGGATTAATTCCAGATTTAATTAAAACATTTTAGAGGATGATTATGTGGCAATTAGAGATTAATTTTAGGAGAGAATAAGCAAGAGATCATGACTAAGGAATAATTCTTGATAAGAATGTTTTGGGAGACTATAAAAACACCCCTCCTCTACTTGTTTATGTTAATGAAAAAATTCTTTCTCTCATTAATCTCTCCTCTAATCACCACGAAAATCTCTTATTAATTTTGAGTTTGGGAGGTAGAAATCTCAGGAGCTCAAAGAGAGGTTATTAGCTAGATTCTACCCATTATTAGAGATTGATTGGCTAGCTCCTTTCTCTCTAATCTTGTTTAGAGTTTGGTGAACACTTGGAGGCGAATCGACGGGCGATTCAACGAGCAACGCGACTCCAGATCTTCAAAACGTTTTAGAGAACCTTTAGGTATGATTCTCTTTTTGTGATTTATTTTAATATATGTAGGATTGCATGATATTAAAATAAACACAAAGTAATGTACATAAAAATTGTTGAAAATATGAAATCGATCTTGTATGTTGTATTATTTTTTTAAAATATATACATACATAGGGACACGAAATCCTTCAGATATTTGGGAAGTCATTTTCTTGAAAAATGATTACGAAGGAAAAACAAAACTTTCGTCTTATCTTGATATTTGTTTTGTTCCTGTACTACTACTGGAGTGACGGATTATCGTAATGTAGTTTCGGATTGACAAACATATCCTACCTTGGACATATCGTGTCAGCACGTGGCATTACAGTAGCCCCTTCCAAAATTGTAGCGGTTGTTGACTGGGCGACTCCGACTTCTGTATGTGACCTCCGGAGATTTTTAGGGCTTACTGGATATTACAGACGATTTGTTCGAAATTATGCCAAAATTGTCGGCCCATTGACTGATATGCTATGTAGAGACAAGCTCGTGTGGAACTCCCAGGCTAACACTGCCTTTCTTGCCTGGAAGACTACCTTGACAACCACCCCCATATTACAACACCCAGATTTCTTTGCTCCATTTACGATAGAGACAGATGCCTCGGGAATAGCAATGGGTGCTATCTTGAGCCAAAATGGGAAACCAATTTCTTTTTTTAGCAAGAAATATTCTCCACGTATGGCAGGATCTTCAGTGTACACTAAAGAAAAGGAAGCCATCGTTCAATCAGTCAAAAAATGGCGACATTATTTATTGGGTCACTAGTTCGTCATTCTAACCGACCACCATAGCCTTAAACACCTCTTATCACAATCAAAAATATAAAAGGTAGTTAATCAGGTTTGATTACATCATCAAATATCGACCAGGACGCCACAATACAGTACCTGACCCTCTCTCGCCGGGAGGCCGTGGTCTTGTCTATCCTCACTGGCCCTTCTTCATCTCTTCTGCAGGACATATAAATTGTTGCATCACAATACATCGAGAACCAAGCCCAATGGTCGTCGACCCTCACATCATCGCCCCACAACTCTTATTTCTCCATACGTGGTGACTTTTTTGCTATATGATGGTCACCTCACCGTCCCTAACGATGCTTCCTTTCGTCGTCGTATTTTTGATAACGGACATGCAAGCACGTTGGGAGGTTACTCCAGTATTAAGGGCACTTTATCCCGACTGAAAAGCTCTTCTTTTGGAAAGGCATGTCTGCATGCATCCACTCTTGGGTTTGCTCTTGTGAGGTGTGCCAGTTTGCAAAATCTCCAACCTCAGCACCTCAGGGCCTTCTCCAACCATTTCCCATACCATACCGTGTTTGGGAAGATCTAACAATGGATTTCATCGTCTCCCGTCCACCTTCGTCCGATAGAGATACCATACTAGTAGTCGTTGATAGACTGACAAAAGGAGCTCACTTCCTTGGATTACGCTCTCCGATCTCTTCACTTTTGGTAGCTCGCGCCTTCTCAGAGAATATTACCAAGCTTCATGGAGTTCCCCGATCTATCGTCTCCGATCATGATCAAATTTTCTTGAGTAACTTTTGGTGTGAGTTCCTTTGTTTGCAGGGCACCAAGCTTAGTTGGAGTACTGCTTATCATCCCCAAACAAATGTGCAATCTGAGGTTGGGAATCGATGTCTCCACTAGTACCTACGATTCTTCGTTATGGAAAACCCACGTCGTTGGTTCAATTATCTCCATTTGGTCGAGTTATGGTACACCATATCATTTCATTCCTTGGCTGGGACGTCATCGTTCGAGGTGACTTTTGTCTGGAAACCACCTAGTTGGATCGATGAAATTGATGGCTCGAATGCTGATCCTCAGGCCATGACACCGACCAACACTCATTGGATATTATTTCTCAACTCAAATCCAATCTTTCCAAGTCGGTTTCACGCATCACAAAACTAGCTAATACCCATAGATCGAACACTTCTTTCAATGTGGGAGATTTTGTTCTTCTGAAACTCCAAAAATATCGCCAACAATCTATTGCTACACGATCTTCCAACAAGCTTGGAAAATAGTATTTTGAATCCTTCGAGGTCATTCAGAAAATTGGTCATGTCACCTACAAATCTGCTTGTCGAGTGATTTAAAAGTGTTAGGATTTATGGCCCTCTAATTTCTAGATAAATGTGGAATTAAAAATATTAATCGAAGGATTAAGAGATACGACGTGCAAACCACAAAAATGACGACACCGGAGTTTAGAGAGGCTCGACACCCACACCCGGGTTCCAGTCCTCCTCGCAAGCCTCGCTCGATCCCCCGAGCCTCACTTACGGTTCCACTAACCAATCTCCGTTCCGAGCCGAGATCAACGCCGTTTACAACTCTGAGCCTCGCGAACAATCCTCGCCTCGCTCGTGTCTCCTCTCACAATCCGAGAGGGAGCTTCCTCGAAGGTTTACAACTTGGTGATTCTTTGAATATGAAGATGGAATCACAATCTAACACTATATACTTGAGCACACTTGGATATGGATATAGAATTGGATAAGCAAGTGATGAAGTTTAATCTTGAGTGTTGAAGAATAAGCTTTGAAGGTTTGGGAATTGAGAGCACAAAGATAGTTGATGAATAGATGGTATTGAAGGTTGGTTTGTGTCTCTAGAGTGGTGTTTATATAGGCTTCAAAGCTTAGAGATCCGTTGGAGAGTTGGTGGGGAAATGGACCAATGAGAATGCAAGATGTGACTTAAGCACGGGCAGAAATCGAGGCATATTCGGTCGACCGTTACCCAAACGGTAGTTCGAAGAATTGGTCTGAATTAAGAACTCGGTTGACCGATTATGTATCGGATCACCGTTCACCAACCTCCAGTAGCTTTTATCAATTTATCCCTAATTAAGTTTGGTTAACGGAATTCCATTCGGTTCATCGTTCCAAGGTGGACAGTAGGATTGGTTAAGCTCTGATCTACTCAAGTTCGGTTGACCGTGTACACTTTGTAGACCGAAGTTAGCGTGAGTTTTGCGCTGACAGGTATAGCTCAAATAGTTGTTGGGTACAACGGTCAAGTGCCACGTGTCAATAGTCATTGTGAACCTAAAGCCAAGAGGGACTCGGTTGACCGATACGTATTCGGCCGTCCGCAGTGTGTCAAGTCAATTGGGCTCTAGGGACTCGATTCGAATGCGACCATTGGAGCAAAGTCCAAAACCGATCCAGGGCTATTCGGTCGACCGAAGGTGGTTCAGTCTTCCGTTGGGGACAATTCCATAGAACACCTAAGTTTTACTGGTGGGTATCCGAAAGGTGTCTGGTAGACCGAACTAGACAGAATTCGGTTGACCGAAGGTAGTTCGGTTTACCGATGCGAGACGGGACAAAATCCTAGTGCTCAAGTTTACATTAAACCTTATGGACTCAATAAATACAAAATTACATGTCTTGGTCCAAAGCTTTGATTACAAGTCTTGAGTCTTGATGTCTTTGTCCCAATGCTCATTTCCTTGATTGTCTTGATCAACCTATTAAGATGTTTACAAGTATACAAGTTTGTATCCAATGCATGTAATCATGTTTGCTCACTTTGATTGACTAGGTTGATTGATTAAGATGAGTTTAATTAATCATCAAAATTAATATAGATTAAGACCAAAAAGCAAACAAAAAGTTCACGATACATTTCATGTTTTGGTTCTCAAAAGGTTTATCGGTTGACCCCTCTGTCGTTGTGCCTCCTAGCTTACGGTCGGATATCCATGTGGTCGAGGACGACCTGATTTCCGAAGAGGGTGGAGATGTTACGGAGATTGCACTACACACTTTTGGAACCATAACTGTCAACAGGGGAAAAAGGAATATCATGGCACCAACTAAAGTAAATCTCTAATTTGTGCTCACTATGACAGTTTCCAAATATTGTTATCCTATTTTAGTATTTCCTTACTGATAGTTTCCTATGGTCGATATAATTGAGATTTCCATGCAATCTCAATCATAAATACTCTCTATATAAGAGAAATTGTACTTTGTTTTTGGGGACACAAAATTTTGAATACAATTTCTATTTTTCTATCTCAACCTCTTCACCACCTCTTAGGAGAAATCTAGCCTTCTCGTATCAGGTAGCTATCAGGGTGCATAAGGGAATACCTTCTCGATGCGTGAAGCATGTACGTAGGTCGTCGGGCAGACGACGAAGGTGTGGTGGAGCAACCTCGTTTGGCATAAGCACCATGTGCCCGAACAGCCCCATGGAGGGCCTTGCGAGGGAGGCTTACGACAAATTACCTCATGAGGGCACGTAGGGCACAGTATGACCTACAGTGTGTCCTTTGTGAAGCTGGGAAGGGACTGTAAACCACCTTTTCTGGGGATGCGAATTCATGAAGGCGGTTTGGACGAAAGTACTAAGGGTGGTCAGGCTTACAGAGGTTATGCAGCCTACACTTGCAGGTGAAGCCAGACGCCTCCTTCGGGTAAGCGGGAGTAGAGTGCAGAGCACGATATTGCAACTGGCATTTAGTGCGGCAATCTACGAGTACTGGCAAGAGAGGAACGAGCGAATCTTCGAACAAGATCAAAGGCAGTCGGTTGATGTCTTTGGACTTCTAATGGATACAGTGTGAAACGTGGGGTTCACGATGAAGGAACTCGTCGAAGACACGGAGGTGATGCATGATTTCGAGGCAACATGGACATAGGAACATATCCCTAGGAGAGAGGGATTCATAGAACATATTGTGTACGGTAGAAATATGGGTTGTATGTGAGGCTTGGGTATGTAAACAACATACCCCATGGTATGAAATTTTATAGTTTTGTAGGTTGTCAATCAGTTTACACATTAAGAAATTAGAGGCATTGTCTCCATTTTGCTTTGCAAAAAAAAGAAATTAACTGGTATAGGAAGGGAAAGGATTTCTTGGATTTTTTTTAATTTACAGTGGGATCCATTAATGAATAAAAGAAAAAGAACTTTGTAAAGTATTTATCTTCTGAAATAAATTTTAAAAAATCACCAAAAAAAATTATCTTTTCAAGATCTACAAAAAGACACACATATTATTATATAAAAAATTGCAATTTTAAAATTCTAAACAGTCCCGTGCAAGGATGGACCAGTCTTGTGTTGGGACTAATTTGATTTTTTTAAAAATATTATTATTATTATTTACATCTTAGTTGTTATAATATTTAATTATATGTAATCGCTAATGTAATCTCAATGAGTTTCGCTTATTAATTATTATTATCAACTTGCAGTTAATAAATTAATTATTCATGAATGTTTGTCCAACAATGATTTTGAAAAAAAATAAGAATTGAAAAAATTTATTAGTCAAGTTTATTAATAATTAAATTTAATATATAAAAGTTAAATGATAATATATATATATATATATATATATTCATAAAAAGTGAGAAATGAGTTGGAGGTAATAGAAAACTTGATTTGATAGTAAGACATTTTTATTAAATGTTGTGATTGAGAAGAACTGGAAGAACAAAATTGTGGTTAAATATTGTGAAGTGAAACAGATGACTTGACAAAAAGGAAAAATTAGGATTCTGATTGTTGTTGTCGTGGATGACCTAAATGACACATGGAAACGATAGTGACCTTAGATTTCATTTCAAAATAGTAATAGTTATGTTTTGGGTGAACCCGACAATTTCTTTCAAAATAGAAATGATAATGCTCTACCTTGTTCTTCCCAATCACCTGATATTCTTTCCAACGATTTCAATCTTGCACGATAAGATTATTTCCATATCCTTTTTGTGAATATTAACTTATATCATCTATGGAGTAAAAACATCACTTTATCATAAAATAAAGCCATGTACGTTGTTTATGCCCTCCTGCATCAAGAACCCTGTCGTAAGTATTCTCCACATGATTTTTTTGACACGAAAGTTATTCGCTGATTTGACAACTCATTCGCTGATTATCAGACTAAAATTTGGAACAATACACCTTTATCTAATATTCTCTTTAGTAGACTTTGTGAGTTTATACCCATGTTTCTTGGACTATTTGTAGGGGTGCAAATAGATATACTTCATCAGTTTCGTATTTGTATATATTCTTATCCAACTTTTTGAGAACATGGATATTAAATTTTCATATCGGGTGGATACGAATACAAATATGGACATCAAGTTTTCAATTTATCATATCCAGTAGTTTTCAATTTTTCTGAATACGAATATGATACATCCTTCTTCTTCGGATAGAAATAAAGATATTTGCAGGGTTAAAAGAACTGCAATATATATTAGTTTTAAACCTATAATTACACAATATATTTTTCGATTTGTTATAACTAATACGTACTCATAATGTATTATATTTGTATATTTCAATTGACTTTATATGATCATAAATCTAAAATTACTAAAGCTACCGCACGTGTAGGCTTTCCTTTCCTCACACCTTATATGTTTTTTTCTATACCATGTAAATCATACCAAATTATTAGGCTAACATATTCCAAAAGCTAGTTTTAAACACAAAATGTAACATTATTCTCATTATTCAATACATGTATCTCAACCAACCTAAAACCTCTCCAAACAAACTTTCTCTATGTTTGTCCAATATTGTTAAGCTTAAGTTATTTTTACAACATCTAGTTCTAAGACATGTGACACTTATTCAATTTTTAAAATGTTATATTTTTTATAATGAATACTGTATTATATTATTTGATATTATATTGATATGGATATCGTTTTACATATCATTTTACATGTTTGTGAGGATATGGATATGCCGAAAATGAACATGAATATAGATATCCCTATATTCGTACTTCATCCGTACCATTACCCAAACTGTGTGACTTGGTTTGAAGTTTTCAACTGTTGTTTAGCCATCGATAGGGCCATATTCATGTGTATTGGACCAACTCGGATAAGAACACCATAAGTGGAGAACCACCTTGCCGCACTTAGTGGAGCAACTACCCTATTAATTCATTCCGTAGCTGAAAGCCTATTTTAGATAATCCGATTAGTTGTATATCTAACTGTTATTATGCTGCTTGAAGGGCGAGATTGTGACCATATATATATACCCCAATACCTTAACAATAGAAACATTATTTCTCTTAAAACCTTAATCTCTTCTTTGATCCAGAGCTTGAGGCCTCTTGTCTCAGCTGGATCTCGGTTTCTTGCAACTAACTAACGAGACCACGAGCCAAATGGGTTTAAAATAAGGTTTTAACGGTTAATCCTTGCATATATATAAGTTATCGTTTACCTTGAAATTTTCTTAGATCTAAAACTTCACATCTTTGTAATGTGTGTCGCTATCATGGGAAGAACACTTAGGAATAGAATATTGGACTATCAAGTATGCTTGAGTTGTGATAACACTCAACTTTAACGATAATTGATAAAGTAAACTCGAACATCATATTAATGGTAGGGTACCCGTGCTAGACACGACAACCTCAACTTTAGCTTATAGACAAAAACTGTAATGCCTCGAAACACAGCGAAAAAATTAAAAATTAAAACACAATCATCACAAAGATCAAGACCTCAAAATAGCGGAAGTGTTACTCATAAAGTAGTCAAGATGTGCACCATAATACATCAGAATTGTCAAAATGTATGACTACATCAAAGTACGAGAATAACAAATACAAGCAGTCATACTACCTAGGAAAATAAAGAAAGAAGATCCGGTCCTAGAGTGCCTCGTCCTCGGTCACCACCCGCCAGAACCTACTGCGATCCTAAAATGCAAACATAAAAACAATGTCTGAGTTTCCATTAAGAAAATCTCGTATACCAAGCTCACCTATATGCATGCTCAACATACAGAAATGAACTTATCATACTAGTAGCATGACAATATAAAATGCAAACTGTAAACATCACCTTCCAAGGGTCAATAAGGACATCAGTCCACCAATCCATCATCGGGTCACCCGTCGGGACATACCGTAGTCACATACGGTCTTACGGAAAGTACGCAACGCACCCCACATATGACTACACTAATCGTAGGGTTTTGTGAGGCACGTCCGCACGTCCACGTCAGTAATAACATATCTGCACTCATGGTCACCACCACACTGACATAGTCGTCGCTCAGGTCAGTCCATCTCACTTAGATGTGCCACAGCCAAGCTACCTGCTAGAAAACAATGTCGGTCAGTACACCCGTTGGACAACAACGGACGGTACAACAATAGTCATCAAGGTCAGTCGAATGTATTCGTCTCCCATAAGGCCGGCCAATCGACTCATCCGGACCGAAGCTGGCAGAGTCATCTCACTCTGTGGAGCCATGCAACATCGTGCATTGGGATTCGTGATCCCTCGGGTCTACTACTCTACTATGAGTCAAGTAAAGCATAACTACGCCACAATCTATAATATCGAAGTGGTATGTCTCGAGTATCCATACTCTTCCACACGGCAGTCCCTGGGCAGGCACGACCAACGCACCCACCGTCACCTCTCGGCTCATACTCTAGGAGAGGACACGGGTTTCCGTGGATAGAGTTGACACTCCACTAGGACGAGGATTTAGTTATGGGCCCAAACGGTCGACCGAAAACAACATGGACACTCCGAACCCAACAAAATATGCTCAATCAGTCGATCACCACAAGACATCGTTCAACCGGTACTGAGTAAAATCAGAGATTTAAACTAAGACTGGTTAATCGCAACCATACAATGGTCGACCGTTAACTAGCATCAACCTGGCCTTTCCAAGTATAACTTGATGCCTTCGTCGCCTGCGAGGTCTCCGGCGACGAACCAAACCTTCACACACACTCGTGTGAGCAAAACTCTAATGCAAGAACTTGACATACCTTTCGCGTAAGACGGAGGTCGCCAGAGATCGCTCGACGTCCACAACGGCAACCCCTTGCACGTCCTCTTCTTGCGTCAGTCTCCACGTGCCTCGCGCCACAAGGCCACGACCCCGTTGTCCTCCTTGCAAGCCGTTTCCGCTGCTTCGCCAGAAAAGGTAAAGATAAAGAGTGATGGTGAGTGGAAGGAAGGAAGAAATTGAAGAAGAAGAAGAAGGATGGATGGATGGTTGCTTTTAAAGCCAACCAACCCAACACCCCCAGCCATCACCCCCATACCTCCCACATCTCCCACCATGCCTCACCATACCTCCTCTCTCTCTCTCTCACTCTCTCTCTCTCTCTTCCCAAGTAAAACCCCCATCTACCCTCTCTAATCACCATTAGCACCCTAACAAGAGTTGGGATATCACAAAAATTAACAAGCAACAAAAATAAAGCTTAAGAAAAAGGTTTTACAACTTTCTTGACGTCTAAATATGTTACAACGTGTGAAAATTTTACATGAGTTTGGGTGCGGTTGAACTTGGGATTGTACATCAACCTGAGATATTGAAGTATAGATTATTATTAACGTGTTTGAATGTCCACTTTTGTGGAATTTGTATATCATTTTCTTAATTTAAAATGCTACTTTCAACAAAAGTTGTTGAATGCGAATCCCAAGTTGAGATGTCGAACTTGGAAATTTGACATTACAAAACTTTAACTTAAGTAGTTTAAATTAGGGTTATTTGCTTGGGTGCACCTCTTCGGATGCATAATTGGAACTTTGCACCCGAGTTTCGACTATTTACTTGGGTGCACCTACATATCGATGTTATTTGCTTGGGTGCACATCTGTCATTAATGAGGCCTACTCTGTTATATCATTGTAACCACATAGTTAAGAATTTTGCATTTTACACCCTATAAATTTAAAAATCTTGTTTATGTTAAATAAAAACAACAAATTAAAAATTGAAAATCTCTCTCCCTTTCTCTCTCATTCTCTCTCTCTCCAATCTCTCTCCTCTCTCTAATCTCTCTCTTCTCTCCTCTCTCTAGTCTCTCTCTTCAATTCTCTCTAGTCTTTTTCTTTCTCTCTCCTCTCTCTCACAGACTCTCTCTTCTCTCTCTACACTAGAATTTGTGTGACTTTATTACAACAATTCGTACAGCCTTTTCATATCTCTTTAATTCCTTCAATTCTCTCTCTAGTCTCTCTCTTCTCTCTTAATGACGAAGAAGACCCATATAATCTTTTCGTCGAACAGTTTGTGTGCACTCTTATTTGCTGATGATTAAACCACCAAGACTACCATGGCTTGGTATGGTGGTGTTGTGGGTTCAATCCAAGAGGACTAAGCATGTTTCCATTATCAAGGTCTAATGCCCCAAACAATGTCATGTCATAAATTACATAACCAAGATGCAACAAGCAAACACACTATATTTGAGCAAATCTCCGGGTCAAATAGGAGATCTCAGTCAACTCAACCAACCCAACCCTCCAATGAAACCCAAACCCAATTAACGACCTCCAAACCAAATAGACTTCCCTGAAACCACGCACGGTGCAAAACAAAGATAGCACTTATTAACCAACCAAACCCAAAGAAACATGTCGGGAAAAACAAAAAAACCCACAACTTCACTTCTGCCCTTGCATGACTGATTGACATCATTTCATGCTTATATTTGTTCCTTATATCCATTATCTTACACCTAAGCAATGCTATGTGACGAGTTTTATGTTTAGTTTTCAGAAATAAAGAGGTTTGAAGAGAAGAGCCATGAAAGGACCCAAAAGCAGGAAAAAAGGACCTAATTGTGAGACCTGGGGACCAAGATGCAAGGGGGAAGGACCTGATCGTAAGACAGAAGGACCTAAGAGCAAAACAGGAAACTCCACACCATCATGAGGAGTATTTTGTCAATTCGATTCGGGTCGGAGCTCCACTAAACCAACCAGATGCATCTAAGACCAAGAAACACTTCCAGAAAAGCCCACAAAGAAAACCAGACGGATCCAAGCTTTATAGGCCGCCAATTGGCGGTCTGGAACCGCTAATTGGCGGTCCATTTAGCCCAGGATCCGTCCAATTTTCTGTAGCACGTGTATTAGTGTATTCTTAGTGTATTTGTGGTATTGGTTTAGTCCCACATCGGGGGATTGTCCCGGATTAGCTTTTTCCATGCTTATAAATAGAACTCTTCACCTTCCATTGTAATTACCCATTGTTTGGTGGCATTCTCTCTACTAAGGAGTGAGCCTTGAAGCAATAACTCAAGGTGGAGAAGGATGCTACCTTCAATGTGAGTCATTGTTAATAAAAGTTTATTTGTTTCTTTTAATCTTGTTTTGTTATGTTGTTTGCTTTGTGTGGGTTGTTTTACTTTGTTTAATTTCTTGTTTAGTAATTTTAGTATCTTAGTTAAATGTTTTCTTTACTTAGTCTAATCAGTAGTGTAATGAGTAGTGAGTAGTTCCATCCCCATTTGGGGGGGTGGAGAAATATGTGATATAATTATGTAGTGTATTAAGTGTGTGTTATTTTTATCCATTGAGCTTTATATGATTTCCATAACCATCTAATGGGTCTCCACTCTTATCTTTGATATGCTAATGCTCTTGAATGAAGCTTAGCTTATGCTTTGATTAGTGGACCTATTTTATGGGGAATGATAAAGTTAGGATATGGATGAAGTTAATGTTGGAAACACAATTTGTAGTGTATGTACTCTTGTTGCCTTTTCCTTAGCTAATGTCTTGTATGTTTTAATGATGTAGTCATCTTAATTCATGTAGAGGCATAGTAGGGTCTAGTCTTTATACTTGAGTTCATGTAGCTTCATTCCAATCATTGTCTTGTATGTTTTAATGATGTAGTCTTATCTTAATTCATGTAGAGGCAAGATTGGATGTAGTTTTATGATTTCATGCACTACATGTTGTGAGGAGCTTAATTGAACACACACACACACATCTTTATGTTCACATTATTTCTCTACCCCCTTTGGGGTTTAGTTTTATTGCTTATCTTCATTTCCTTTGCATTTTATTTCAGCTTTGTAGTTTAGATTAGTGTAATACATCTTTCTCCCTTCTTTTTACCTCTCGCCTTCGAATAAACCAAGTGTCGACACACCTCCCAGTGGACGACCCGTATTTGCCACCGCTTCAACGCGGCCGTGCACTTGCGGTTAAATTTAAAACGAGATCAATCAAGTTTTTGGCGCCGTTGCCGGGGAGGTGCTCTGTCCAGACCTTGGTTTGGACGATTCGAGGGGTTTTTGATTTTTTGTTTTCAGTTTGTCTTAGTTTCAGGGAAGCATTGGATCAAGGGGAAGCTACTGGGAAAGTTTGAGCAAACGAATCCACAGATGGACCGCCAATCAGCGGTCTTGGACCGCCAATTGGCGGCCTGGTGAGCCTCAATTGCTCTCAAATTTGTTCCAGTTGTTATTTTGTTCACTTTAGTTATCTGGGAGCCCAAGTTTGCATGTTGTGATCTTTAGTTTGCTCCCAGATTTAATTTCAATCCCCTTTAATCAACTTGGACCATAAAACTCAAAGCAAAAGATTAGACTTCTTGCCATCTAGGTCATGCATCATATGTAGACCTTGCATGCATCTTTCTTTTCTTTGCTTTACATTTTGTCGTTGATTGCTGGAGCGAGGTACGCATTCCTTTTCACTCATTCACGCATTAGGACATTCATTAGTGAGTAAGGTTTGCATCGAAACAAGAGTGAGGTGAGTGCTTGTTTGGTGAGTTGCTTGCTAGCCTAAGATTTCAAAACATCTTTAAGGGGCATCACCTATAGACTTCAAAGATAAGGTGGGGGATTTCATCACCCCTCCCTTAGCCCCAAAAAGCACACTCAAGTAAAGCCTTAACTAAAAGCAAGTAGACATTGGCCCTAGGAATTCGGACGCACTAGGAGAGTAATCTAGTTGAGACCGTCATGACCTGATCGGCGTTGCCTACCTTGTCGATAGTAGGAGGTACTGGATCTCCGGATCTGGTATCACTTACTGGGCATTGTGGTCCTCGTTGTAGGGAGGTGAGGCGTGTCGAGGCTAGTGACCTCGAAGTTAGGCGTCGTCTAGCCTAAGGACCCATTGCCTTACATTGTTTGAGCCATGCTTGCTAGTTAGGCTTCTACCTTCACCCTGTACCCTCGCTAGCTCTAGGGATTCTTCCCTTCTCCTCTGAGTCATCTTCTTCTCACCTTCTTCTACGTTATAGTCTCCTCCCCTTTACACTCTCTGTTAGCGTTTTAGGGTCGAGTCGAGCACTTTTTGCGAGCTTAGCCTCGTGGTGGTGAGAGTGGTCGACTCGAGAGTTTTTCTTGAGATGGATGGTTACATGGGCGACCATCCATATCATTGTTGGGACCAGGACGATTCTCCCTGGTACTCCGGACCCATGCAACCTGGGGTGGCTCAGACTAACACCCCGTATGGTTGGGATGATCGCAATTTTGTGACTGAGCAGTCTTCATATTGGGGTAACATGAGAGAGGCACCGACTGCTAGACCACAATCTAGTTATGCCGGATCATATGCTGGTCAACAAACTGAGACATTACAACAAACTTTGGCCTCTTTCATGCGTATGGCAGACGACATGAGTGCCCCGGTGGCTCCAGTAGCCGTACCGTGCGACTGTTGTGGGTTGAGTGGTCATGTTATCGGGGAATGTCCTTATGTTCCCCCTGAGCCTGAGTATGAGCACACATTTTCCCAAAATGCTCATTATGACCATTACGCATCCGCGTACAACCCGAGAGTGATGGATTCATGGGGAGACAAATCTTATCCAAATTCTTATACCTCATTTTCACCCCCGTATCCTCCTCCCGAATACCCAGAATTCTACCAGCACCCCACTCCAAATCATTGGACTCATTCTCAGCCCATCAATACCCAACCACAAAATTTCCCAAGCTCTGACTTGGACCTCATCGTTGACCGCATACCTGATTCCTTGAAACAAACTTTCCTTACGTTCATGGAAACCACTCAACAGTCCATACAAAATATGACACTGCGAGTGAGTCAAATGTCGCAGAAATTACGTGAATGTGAGGAGAGTAACCTTTCTTGTCAACATGAGGATTCTTCTTTTGATATCGAACCACCACCACATCCACAAATTCAAAGCACAATCTTTCAAAGTCAAACTCCTAGCCAGTCTGAGGGACTTGGGGTTTCAATTCACGATCACTTTGTGGAGGATTCGATTCAAATTGAGAATAACTTGGACCAGTTCTATTATGAGTCGGCACAGGATTGTGCCTTATCTTTTTGTCCCGTGGCCCTTGAGCCACATGATCTTATTGTTGTACCTCCTAAGGACTCACCTCTGGTGGAGCAAGAGCTCCCTAGTACCCTCAACTTCAAACAACCTGATGAGAGTTTGCCTCTCACTATTGTTCCTGATCATCTTGGAAATGATGGAACATCAAACAACTACATTGCTCATGAGGGTATTAGGAGTTCCTTGGAGGATACTTTGGGTATGAGACCCACTTCCTGTTCTCCTGGTGAGTTGGACATGCATAACGAGGTACTTGACCTCGTTCCGACCCACCAGTCTGTTGGTTGGAGAGTTTGGATTGATGATCATAACTTCAGTTCCGCAACGGGAGATATTTTTCTTCCGTTGCCCCTTATTTCCCAAACTCTCGAGAGGTTCAAGCTCTTTCAGTTTGATCCTTGGAATGAGACGCCTTTGCGTCCAATTCATGAACCTCTCATTTCATCTGGTGCTCTTTGTGAAGGGGGCCCACGCATGCGTATTCTGGCCCCGCGTGGTGTCATGTTCCCTTTCCAAGTGCATTGACCCACTCTTGAGGTTCCCATTTGATGTCTTTTGACAAATGAAGATGGGAACTTATGTTTGTACATAGTTATATAAAAAAAAAAAAAAAAAAAAAAAGAAAAGAGAAAAAAAAAGAAGTACAATAAAAGACTCATTCAGTGAGCATTGATTGTTGTGAGCCCCAACCCATGTGTATTTGGGCTCCATTTCTTTCACGTATTTGTATCCCTTCTTTAGCATCTCACAGGTTTTGAGGGAATTCGGGTTATGTCCATCAACATGACCTTGCACTTCCCTTTGTACTTCATGTTGGTGAGATCTCTCCTTTTTATGCATCAATCCATGTAGTATCTTGCTTGCATTCATTGAGGACAATGCATGAAGTAGGTGTGGGGGGGTGTTTTACGTGTGTACATAGTTGAGTCTTTTTCCTTTGATTTTGTTTTCTTTTGTTTGCATTGTTAGGGTCATGATAGTGTGCTGCATTTAATATCGATATATCTGCTTGCCATGATCCTTGGGTGACTTGTCTTCTTTTGCTTGCCTAGTGCTTCAAAATTTTCACATTTCTTTCAAAATCTTCATGTGTTTTCGAAAGAAAATGTTTTGTGGGTTTTGCGTGTGTTTAGCATGTGCAAAACCGTTGAGAGGCAAAGTAAAAAGAAAGCTCCCAAAATTGTCTTGAACTTGATGCATTAGGATATCTAGTACGTGGCTTTAGGATTTATCGAGTCGTTAGGATGCACCCCAGTTTTCCTTTGGGGGTGAGTAATCATAGGGTTTCAGTGCTCAAACATTCAAAGAAGTCCACCCTGAACCTAGTGAGTCAATAATTCGTGTTTGTTAATATAGGAAGTTTGTTGTAGTCAAGGACCCTCTAAATCTTGTTGTGAGACAGTAGTGTAGGGGTTTTGGTTCATGTGTAGATAAGAAATAAGTGAGTAGGTGTTCTCTCTTCTCGCACGGCTCCTATCACTCGGGAAAGTAGGTCTGAGGGGACTTTGTGCCTGGTGCTTTCGAGTCATCTGACTTGGGATGCGCCGACCGAACTCCCGTTACACGGGTGGTAGGGATTGCCCTATGTGGAGATTTGGGGAAAGGTGTACGTGATAGTGTAAGTCCTCATGGGCAATGATGCACGAAACCTGACCCTGGGAGAATGAAGCTCCAACTAATAAAAAGAAAAAGAAAAAAAAATGTGAAAAGAAACAAAAAAAAAAAAAAAAAAAAAAAGAAGAAAAAAAAAATATATGGTAATGCAAATAAGAACCTTAATGGACCTTACACTTTGTATCACTTGAGGATCTTGAGGTTGTCCATGTCTTTCACTTAATTCCTTATTTAACTAACACGAATGGTTTATTAGGCTAGGTGTGGACTGATTACCTATATAGAGTCGGCCCGTAGGATTACCGCGTCCATTGATCGACAAAATAAGTCCAACGAGTCGTGTAGCTAGATTGATTAATGCATCTTGTTCGGATTTTGTGGGTATATCCGCTGAAAACCCTCAGGAGACACCACTCCTCCTCCTTGGCAACAAGGAGGTTTAACGGCTTGTTGCACATGCTAAGTGCAACCGTGATTCCTACGAAAGTGAGTTAGGATTTCTTGTTTTTCGTATGCTTTTTCCTTTCTTTGTTTTGCTCGAGACTAGCAAAAACTTAGGTGTGGGGGTATTTGATTGACATCATTTCATGCTTATATTTGTTCCTTATATCCATTATCTTACACCTAAGCAATGCTATGTGACGAGTTTTATGTTTAGTTTTCAGAAATAAAGAGGTTTGAAGAGAAGAGCCATGAAAGGACCCAAAAGCAGGAAAAAAGGACCTAATTGTGAGACCTGGGGACCAAGATGCAAGGGGGAAGGACCTGATCGTAAGACAGAAGGACCTAAGAGCAAAACAGGAAACTCCACACCATCATGAGGAGTATTTTGTCAATTCGATTCGGGTCGGAGCTCCACTAAACCAACCAGATGCATCTAAGACCAAGAAACACTTCCAGAAAAGCCCACAAAGAAAACCAGACGGATCCAAGCTTTATAGGCCGCCAATTGGCGGTCTGGAACCGCTAATTGGCGGTCCATTTAGCCCAGGATCCGTCCAATTTTCTGTAGCACGTGTATTAGTGTATTCTTAGTGTATTTGTGGTATTGGTTTAGTCCCACATCGGGGGATTGTCCCGGATTAGCTTTTTCCATGCTTATAAATAGAACTCTTCACCTTCCATTGTAATTACCCATTGTTTGGTGGCATTCTCTCTACTAAGGAGTGAGCCTTGAAGCAATAACTCAAGGTGGAGAAGGATGCTACCTTCAATGTGAGTCATTGTTAATAAAAGTTTATTTGTTTCTTTTAATCTTGTTTTGTTATGTTGTTTGCTTTGTGTGGGTTGTTTTACTTTGTTTAATTTCTTGTTTAGTAATTTTAGTATCTTAGTTAAATGTTTTCTTTACTTAGTCTAATCAGTAGTGTAATGAGTAGTGAGTAGTTCCATCCCCATTTGGGGGGGTGGAGAAATATGTGATATAATTATGTAGTGTATTAAGTGTGTGTTATTTTTATCCATTGAGCTTTATATGATTTCCATAACCATCTAATGGGTCTCCACTCTTATCTTTGATATGCTAATGCTCTTGAATGAAGCTTAGCTTATGCTTTGATTAGTGGACCTATTTTATGGGGAATGATAAAGTTAGGATATGGATGAAGTTAATGTTGGAAACACAATTTGTAGTGTATGTACTCTTGTTGCCTTTTCCTTAGCTAATGTCTTGTATGTTTTAATGATGTAGTCATCTTAATTCATGTAGAGGCATAGTAGGGTCTAGTCTTTATACTTGAGTTCATGTAGCTTCATTCCAATCATTGTCTTGTATGTTTTAATGATGTAGTCTTATCTTAATTCATGTAGAGGCAAGATTGGATGTAGTTTTATGATTTCATGCACTACATGTTGTGAGGAGCTTAATTGAACACACACACACACATCTTTATGTTCACATTATTTCTCTACCCCCTTTGGGGTTTAGTTTTATTGCTTATCTTCATTTCCTTTGCATTTTATTTCAGCTTTGTAGTTTAGATTAGTGTAATACATCTTTCTCCCTTCTTTTTACCTCTCGCCTTCGAATAAACCAAGTGTCGACACACCTCCCAGTGGACGACCCGTATTTGCCACCGCTTCAACGCGGCCGTGCACTTGCGGTTAAATTTAAAACGAGATCAATCAATGACCGTAAACTGCCATGCCTCCAAACTGTTGTTAATGACCTTATACCCATGCTAGGTCACTCTTCCATAGGTATCCGACTCGGGACCCCTGTTCTTATACTCCCCATAATAAAGGGTAGACAATGCGAAGTCCTCGTCCCCATCCCACTCCAACCACCCCGCCGGGTCGATCAACTCTCCCAAGTATGAGCTCATGAACACAGTCCTTGAGTACTGCTTCCACAGCCTCCCGAGGAAACTCTTGAACTCCTACACGACTGGGATGAGATCGGCCACTGCAACCACTTTGCTCAGCTAGATTGAGATGCCAGTGTTCTGATTTGGGTCCTGGTGGACCTGGGTCGTGAAGACGTTCTTCTGATTTGGGAACGGGAGGCGGGCGTAGAGGTTGCAGATGTGGAAGAGGGTGATTGCGCCGCAGAAGATGAAATCGATTGTGTCGTGGAAGATGAAAAGAATGTGTTCTAAAAGTTTTACTTTTATATGTCAATTATTATGAATTGAATGTACAAACATTTTGTTCCTTGATTATAGTATTCGTGTTTTGGAAGTGTTAAGGAAGAGACGTTTGGTCCTTAACCGTAGAGCTCTAAAAGATAATGGTTTACATAAATCAAAAGTTATTCACAATCATGGTAGTTAACATGGAACATTAATTACCGAGATAAGATTGTCGTGTTGGTCATCGATTGTAGTAGCTCTACAAATAATTGACGACACGAGTATATAAAAGAGGAAAAGATTACTATATATTGAATAGACCTAACAAGTAAAACATTATGGAATTGTGTTTCGTGTCATTAATGTTTTACTGTGTCTTGGATCCTAAGATATGAGACTTATATCTTTTCACTCAAGAAGTGTTTAATTTGATTATTGTCAAAAGCTACCAATGAGTAGTGATAACGGCAATAGTTGGTTGAACATGACTTGTGCTGAAAAAAATAGCTAGTCAAACGATTATCATTGCCCCTCTTAATTGAGTGATGATATTAGTGAGCCCCTTGATAAAGCAAAATTATAATGTGCACAATGTGACTTGAGTTCACTCACATAGTTATAATTAGCTTAGAGAGATCAAGAAATGAATATAATACAAATGTGACACATTTCTACTTTGTATATATTCTTAATATCATGAGGCAAGGGATGGACACAAGTGGTGCACTTACATCACTAAATGGATCATGTTTTGGTTCGGGTGGAACAAAGACATCTATGCTAATTGGGTAACTATAATGTGTAGCTAGATACCGCTTATAGTTTGAGATAGTTTGAGATATTAAGTGTTTAATATCACTGTCAATTTTGCTTAGATCCTCCTATAGGTCACACCACAAAACTGAGAAACAAGAGGTTGATTTTAAGTTCATATGATGTGTCGGGTTTCATGTGAAAATAGGACACATGTGGTGAATTAATTAAAATCAATATGTGAGGAGAATTGACATAATTAGAATCATAATAAATTCATATGAGGTATATATTATGGGGTGTAATAATTTAATATTACATATGATGATATATATAGGATGTGAATTGCTAAAAACCCCAAAAGATCAAATTTTGTTGGAAATAAATCCAAAATTTGACAAAGGTAAAATCGGGGTCAAACACGGTGAACCGTTCATGGTTTGGTCGACCAGGGTATCTTCGGATCGGTTAACCGAAGAGGGAACGGGTAAGCGTAATTAGTGCCTGGACAATCGGGTTCGGTTAACCGAGTGTGCACGGTCAACCGAGAAGTAATATTTTCGGTAGACCGAAGGTGACCCGGTCATCCGATGACTATGTCCCAGGAGCGATTTTGGTGGGTCAACGGTAGACCGATTAAAAGACGTGGTTCGTCCGAATTCTTCCAGGGAATTTTTCTCATACGGATTCGGTCGATCGTCTAGCACACGGTGCACCGAACACGTGTTATAACTGAATGGTTCGGTTGACCGAATAATACTCGGTCTGCTGAACAAGAACGATTCTGCCTGAATTATTAAGAGATTAATTAAATCATGAGTGGATTAATTCCATATTTAATTACAACGTTGTTTTGTGGGTGATTATGTGGAAATTAGAGATTAATTTTAGGAGAAAATAAGCAAGAGATCATGGTTAAATAATAGCTCTTGATAAAGATGTTTTGGTAGACTATAAAAGGACCCCTACTCCTACTTGTTTAACAACTAATGCAAAAAAAATTCTCTCATTAATTTATCCCTAATCACCACGAAAATCTATTAGTAAATTTAAGTTTTAGAGATAAGAATCTTAGGAGCTTAAAGATGAGTTATTAGCTATATTCTAAACCTTGTTAGAGATTGATTGACTAGCTCATTTCTCTATACTCTTGTTTAGAGTTTGGTGAACACTCAGAGGCAAATCCGTGGACGATTCAACGGGCAACGCGACTCTGAATCTTCAAGAAGGTTTTAGAGAACCTTTAGGTATGATTCTACTTTTGTGATTTATTTTAATAAATGTAGGATTGCATGTTATTAGAATAATCACAAAACTATGTACATAAAAATTGCTGAAAATATGAAAATCGATCTTGTATGTTTGTATTAAAAAAATTTAAAATATATACATACATAGGGACACGAAATCCTACAGAAGTGAGAGGAGAGAGATTGGAGAGAGCGAAGAGAGAGAATGGGAGAGAGAGAAGAGAGCTAAAGGGAGAGAGATTTTTATTTTTTATTTTGTTTTATTTTTATTTAACACTGACGAGATTTTTAAATTTATAGGGTGTAAAATGTAAAAAAATTAATCTTACGGATACAGTGTTATAACAGAGTGAGTCACATTAACGGCAGAGGTGCATCTAAGAGGTGCACCCAAGCAAATAACCCTTTAAAGTAATACAAAGTGTGAATGTTGTATGAATATAAGCATATCCTTGTGTCTTATTGTTTGTTTTTATTATTTAGACGTCATTTTGAACTCTCTATGAATTAGAGCAAATATTACCGATAACACGTGATATGATTTTTTTAAACTATGTATACATTCATCTAAATAAAGGATCCAATCATCCAAAACACGTCCTTTACAAATTTAGGTCTTAAATCTCATCATTGGAAAGTACCTTAAAATTAATAATAGCAAGTTCATATGCAGCCTTATAATGTGTCATCTAAACTTATTATTATTTTTGTTTGGGAATGGTTTGGATACGTCATGTCAAAGCGGCAACCGGGGGGGGGGGGGGGGGGGGGGGGGATTGCATCTTCCTTTGCGGGGTTACCCGATGGTAAAAGCAACCTATGTGGCTGATTGGGGCGTTAAGACTTAAGAGTGGTAGTTGCGGATGTACATATATAGAGAATAGTGATGGGCATCAGGCCCATCACTCCCACTTGCATTTTGTAAAATAAAGCCTACATATTAGTATTTTCACCGTAAGTACTTATTTAATTACATAATTGACAAAGTTTTTTTTAAAAAGGACCAGAGGTCATTATATTGATAGGTTTAATATATAGGATAACAAATATTGCAAAGGGTTGGTAGTCACTTGGGGATATATAGTTACATGAAGGAGGAGTAACATTTGGATGATTTTTGTCACTACTATAGTTTCTTTTGTGTCTGTTTCCCGGAAAACCATATCACAACGATCCTTCCAAATTATCCACCATGCATGTGGTAGAGAATAGGGTCCTAGCTAGTTTATTTCCCAGAGTCTTTCGAAGTTGTGTTATTGAACGGATGGAGTTTAGTGGTACCTTGGCCAAATGTAATATTTTGATGGTCTAATTAGGGCATTGTGTGAGTAGATGGTTGCGAGATTCCGGGCTATTGCAGTCGAAGATGCCCCTGTCATTTGTGATGTGATGTCCTCGCGTCATGGACCAGTAGTATATTACGTAGGAGTCTCCACATAAAAAATGCAACCTTTGGTGAGTAAATGTTCGTCATTTTCTGGAATGCGTGGTAGTTAATTTTTGGGGTGGGTGCTTTGTCTGGCATGCTAAGAAAAAATTGAAGTGTTATTCGTTGTCGTAAAACTATTTAAATCGTCTATAAGATTACCATTTTGCCCATCTACCATTTCTACTAATATAACTCTTCATTTCACTTTTTTAACACAACTTTCTCTTCATATCACTCTTCTATTCACCACATAAAATGTCTCGGAGGCCAGGAAAAGAACCAGCGGAGACCCCTAACTACTCACATTTGGTAAATTACCTTGTTTATTTTAATTATTTTAAAAAAAACATTTATGAGTCGGGCGGCTCCCGCGGACGCCCGACCCCAGGACCCGACGTCTGCGGGAGACGTCTCCCACGTAGGGTAGGCGTCTCCGGCAGACGCCCCGATTTTATTTTTGTTAATCTTTTTAATTGATTTTAAATTGTGATAAAATTAAAATAAATTGAATATTATGTTAATAATGAGTTAAATTAGTTTAGTAAATTGTTTATTGATTATAAATTGCGATAATTAATAAATAAATCGCTAAATAATTTGATTATTATGTTAGTAATTAGTTGTGTACGATTTTAGTAAAAGATTATTGATTAATTGTGATAATTGCTAAATAAATCGATTATTAAGCTAATAATTAGTTTAATTATTTTAGTAAATCCATTAATAAAATTTTATTTTTAAAATTAAATTAATAGTCATCGGGTTACCGTGGAGGAAGAGGGAAATCAATTCCTTTACGCGCGGTACGTAGTATAGCAGACGAGTCAGGTCCTCGTCATCCACGTACACGTGGTATTTCTGCTTCAGTTAGGAGAGAGAGAGAGAGTTGTTACATCGTCGTGAGACACCTGGAGATTCTTTCGACGACGAGGATGATTCAGATGAGGTGAGGAGTCACGACGAGAGTGATGATGGGGGCCGATACGACTTAGGGCCACAGGAGGAGGCGGTACATCAGTCCGGTCGAGGACGGGGGCGACACGGTGGTCCTTCAGCTGAGTGGGTCATTATGAAGGATCGAGGTGGCCGGTTTGTGACCGGTGATTCGAGTTCGTGCACTGCAGACGCCCGAGCTCAGAAGAAGAAGAGGGGTGATGACGAGTCTTGGATCGTCACGGATATTATACCCGGTGGTCCTGTAGATGGCAGCGTCATTCCGAGTTTCGGAGGCCACGTCGCGAGACGCATCTGGGATGGCGAGGAGCGGAAGGTTTTGAAGTGCCATAATCGGCACAGAGCCTGTACGACATTGCAGGCATGCGTTCAGTGATGACTGAGGATATGACGGCGACCGTGGTTGACAGTGGATTGGGTCACCTGCCGTACAACATGTTTTCCTGCATCGACATGTCGTTGATTTCGGCATTCGTGGAGCGGTGGCAGCCTCAACACTTTCCACTTGCCGTTCGGAGAGATGACGATCATGTTGCATGACGTCTTTCAGATTCTGCACATTCCTGTTGAGGGTCTCATGGTCAGTGCGCAGGCGCCGACATCTGAGCTGAAGTTTTGTGTATCTGAGTTGCTGGCTGTCAGCCTGGAGGGTCTTGGGCGGGATAGCTCATTTTGGACTGGCGGTGGTGTTAGTATCGATGTTGTGGACGAGTGTTGCAGACGGGGGCGACCACCACGGACTGAGGATACGCAGATGACTGCTTATCTCTTCTTACAGCTAGGTTGCGTATTGTTTGTCGACAAGAGCGGTTCCAGAGTGAGATCACGCGACTTATTGGAGGCGAGGGACCCAGATACCATTGGTCATTACTCATGGGGGTCGGCGACGTTGGCATATCTGTATCGCCAGCTGGACATATCTAGTCGTGCTGATTGTGGTCAGATTACTGGTTGTCTTACACTGCTGCAGGCTTGGATATATGAGTATTTTCCTGCTCTCCGCCCACATCGTGAGCGAAAGATTGTTGAGCGTGGCCATCCTCGTTCGCGTATGTGGGTTGTCCGGGCGGAGGATAAGAGCGAGAGTCGACTTCTTTATATTCGTAGACGGCTAGATCAGATGACTGCATCGCAGGTATATAATGTATATATCATTCACGTTTATTTAAATTTAAATTTAAATTTATTATTATTAACGTATAAACGTTTTGGTGGAGTGGTTACCGTATGGTCCCGAGCCTGCTGTAGTTGTGCCCAGGACTACATTTATGGGCGTTATTCGTTATAGGGATATCACAGAGCCTTATTTACCTGATTGCGTGTTACGTCAGTTAGGTTACATTCAGGTGATCCCGGTTGACATCCCGACGCCCGAGCATGCAGTACGGTCTGCGACTGCGACGATGTACGACGTTAGGCACAACATTTCATCTGCGGAGTCAGTTTGGAGGGCATTTCCGAGAGTAGGACGACTACACCTGGCCGATCTGAGTCATAGCCACGACCCCTCCACTTGTGCTCCAGATTATTTGCAGTGGTTTGGTTGGTGCTCACATCCACTACTCGTACGCGGTATCATTCCGAGACCGGAGAGACCACTGGATAGGACATGTGCCGGTGTGGTAAGTTTATCTAATTTTATTTTTAATTGTAAAGTATATTTTGTTATTGTACGCTAATTTTTATTTTACATACAGTGGATGAGTAGGGCGATACGGTGTACGCAGCCGTTCTTGCGACAGAGAGACATCATGTCGACTGAGGAGACGAGACTTGCATGTACAGATTGGGATCGCCTGATCGAGGATTGGAACAGCCAGTTGGGCATTTCGGACCATGATTCAGATGCTGAGCTGTAGTTGTCTTGCTTTTACTTTCGTTTGTTGCACTGTTACTACATTTGTTGGTATTTGCTTATGCTTATTTGTGTACTCTTATTATTTATTTCTGACGAACATATCTTCTACATATTTCTTTGACTATCGTATTTTTTAATATTTATTTTTCACGAAAATATCTTCAACTTATTTCTTTAGATATCAAATAATATTTAAATTTAAAATACGGTAAAAGAACAACACGATATAAGTTGAAATACACGATATATTATACATTACAAAAACATTACAAATTACAATCAAAATGTACCACGTAACCGGTTCCAATATTCCATCCTACTTTGGTATTGATCCTCCCATCCAACAACACTTTCATCTCGCATTTGATACCATAAGGTCGCTATAGAAGGTATTGGGAAATCATCAACTAATTCCAAATGAATAAAATGTATGACTCCCTAAATGAGCAATGACCAACTCTCTGACAGGCCTCGTCATGGCAGACGGACACTCCCAAGGTAGAACAGTAAGACACGGGAACAACGAACCATCCGTTCTCATTGCGAAATACATGACCGCACACTTGTAAAAATTTGCAATAGGAAACAAGTCGGACCAAACCTCCATATAATGATCCTCGCCACAAACTCCCTCGCCCCAATCAATTCGTTGACGAGCCTCTCTCACATTGCCGAAATAGACACTCTCATATATAGGATGTGCACCTATCTCATTAGAAATCGCACGACGGGCGTACGACCAGTTCTCTTGACCACCATAAAAGACATCGGCAACACATCGAAATCCACAGTTGCCATCAGCACGTACGTCATTCCACCTTTCCAGAAATGGTAAAATGATTCCTGACAGTCTATCATTATATGGGAAGTTGTCCACGTCAACCCGTCCGGACACTGTAAGATAGGTAAATAACAATTCATTAAAACAACAAAATTAAGAGATAATATATTCAACCCCATTTAGATTACTGATATATATTAAATAACATAACAACAAAGATATCGACATACCAGAAGATCCTGTGCCCGTATTCACGGATGATAGAGACAAATTAGACCGACGACCCCTGCTCCCACTACTGCCAGACCGACGACGACCCATGCTCCCACTACTGCCAGACCGACCACGATCTCGCTCAGCATACTCGAAGGCACTTGGGTCCCGACGTGTCGACTTTCCCCTAGGTCAAACTCGTACCTTAGTATTTTTTTCGGGTTCTCCATAGTTCGACTTATCGGGGTGTAACTGTTCGTATAAAATACGAGAGGCACTACGAATTACTGCAGGGACGCTCTCCGAGATCTCATCCACTAGCTTCCGAAAATGCTCGACGTCTTGTGCTGACTGATCAACAAACTCTGACATCTGGACTCCTTCTCCGATAACAAGTGTTTTCCAGAATGGATGAATCTGCTCTAAATAAATTCCATCACCTGACGCCAAACACTCGTACATGGTACAGGCACAAGGAATCTCATGTGTTGTAAGGAAAGCACACCCACAACGATATTCAATTTCATCACTTAAGTCCTCCATTCTCTTTAACTCCTGAGTCATTAACGACAAGCAGTGATGCGAAACTCGGCCATTTATATGCTGAAACAGAGGACCTGTGTAATGTACAAAATTTCGACGTCTCGAATCTTCAAAAAAGTTCCGAATATTCGTCAGCTGCATTTTGAAGGGAATGTGTTCTAAAAGTTTTACTTTTAAATGCCAATTATTATGAATTGAATGAGAAATCATTTTTTTCCTTGTTTATGTTACTCGTCTTTTAGAAGTGTTAAGGAAGATGCTCTTGGTCCTTAACCGTAGAGCTCTAAAAGATATTGGTTTACATAAAACAAAAGATATTCACAATCATGGTAATTAACATGGGACATCAATTACCGAGTTAAGATTGTCGTGTTGGTCATAGATCATAGTAGCTCTACAAGTAGGGCTGAGCATCGGTCCGGTCCGGTCCGGACCGGACCGGAATTTTTTTTTAGGTCCGGACCGGAAAGAATTCAGATAGACGGACCGAAGACCGGACCGGAACGGACCGGTCCAAAAACCCGATTTTTTACCTTAAATTTTAAAAAAAAATTGACCGGTCCAGACCGGATCGGACAGGAAAATTTAAAATTTGTCGGAGCGAAACCCGGACCGAACCGGATTTTTTCAAAAATTTCCGGACCGAACCCGGACCGACTGGTCCGGTCCAGTCCGGTTGCCCGGTTTGACCCGGTCAATGCACAGCCTTATCTACAAGTGAGTGACAACACGGGTACACAAAACAGGAAAATATTACTTTTGTATACTAAATACACTTAATAAGTAAACCATTATAGAATTGTGTTTTCTGTGTCATTAATGTTTTACTGTGTCTTTGGTCCTTTGATATGAGACTTATATCCGATCACTTAAGGAGTGCTTAATTAGACTAGTGTCTTAAGCTATCAATGAGTTGGTTAAGTATGACTTTTGTTGGAGAAGATAGTTCGTCAAAAGATTATCATTGCCCCTCTTAATTGAGTGATGATATTAGTGGGCCCCTTGATAAAGCAAAGTTATAATGTGCACAATGTGATTTAAGTTAAGTCACATATTTATAACTAGCTTAAAGAGATCAAGAAATGAATACTAATACAAAGATGACAAAATACTACTTTGTGTGCATTATTAATACCATGACGCAAGGGACGGACACAAGTGGTGCACTCCATCACTAAATGAATTGGGTTTTGGTTCGAGTGGAATTAAGACATCTAACTAATTGGGAGCTATAATGTGTAGCTAGATACCGCTTATAGCTTGTGATATTAAGCTCTTAATATCACTGCCAACTTAGTTTAGATCCTCCCATAGGTCACACCACAAAACTGGGAAACAAGAAATGAGGATTTTGAGTTCATGGGATGTGTCGGGTTTCATGTAGAAAATATGACACATGGGGTGAACAAGCAAAATCAAAATTATGTTGTGATTTATAACATAATTAGAATCTAAATTAAATTCATATGTGATGTAAATATTATGGGATGTAATGATTTATAACATAATTCAATTACCGAGTTAAGATTGTCGTGTTGGTCATAGATCATTGTAGCTCTACAAGTGAGTGACAACACGGGTACACAAAAGAGGAAAATATTACTTTTGTATACTGAATTGACCTAACAAGTAAAATATTATAGAAATGTGTTTCTGTGTCATTAATATTTTACTGTGTCATTGGTCCTTTGATATGAGACTTATATCCGATCGCTTAAGGAGTTCTTAATTAGACTAGTGTCTTAAGCTATCGATGAGTGTAGTGTAAAGGCATTAGTTGGTTAAGTACAACTTTTGTTGGAGAAGATAGCTAGTCAAAAGATTATCATTGCCCCTCTTAATTGAGTAATGATATTAATGGGCCCCTTGATAAAGCAAAGTTATAATGTGCACAATGTGATTTGAGTTAAGTCACATATTTATAACTAGCTTAAAGAGATCAAGAAATGAATACTAATATACAAAGATGACACAATACTACTTTTTATGTATTCTTAATATCATGAGGCAAGGGACGGACACAAGTGGTGCACTCCATCACTAATTGGATCGGGTTTTGGTTCGAGCTGAATTAAGACATCTAGCTAATTGGGAACTATAATGTGTAGCTAGATACCGCTTATAGCTGGTGATATTAAGCTCTTAATATCACTGTCAACTTAGTCTAGATCCTCCCATAGGTCACACCGCAAAAACCGGGAAACAAGAAGCTTGATTTTTGGTTCATATGATGCGTCAGGTTTCTTATAGAAAATATGACACATGTGGTGAACGAGTAAAATCAATTATGTTGTATATAACATAATTAGAATCATGATAAATTCATATGAGATGCATATATTATGGGTGCAATAAATTATTGTTGCATAGGATAATATATTGCATAAGTTGTGAATTTGCTAAAAACCCCAAAAGTTCAAATTTTGTTGGAAATAAATCCAAAATTTGAAAAGGCCAAATCGGGTAGAAGTTCGGTAATCCGTTATGGTTCGGTCGACCGAAGGATATGTGGATCGGTCAACCGAACGTGGAACAGATGGTCAAGTTGATTGACCGAACTTGACCAAAGTTCCTGGAACTCTGGATCGGTGTACCGAACCAGAAACGGTCGACCGAACAATGTCTAGTTCCAATATTTTCGGTTAACCTAATGGCACTCGGTCAAAGACGCGAATTCGTCCGAACGGTTAAGAAGAATTTTTCTCCTTAAGAATCGGTCATCCATCAAGTGCACGGAAATCCGAACGTGACATATTCGGTTAACCGAGTATGTCTCGGTAGACCGAGTCCCGATCGATTTTCTTCCTTTGATAATTAAGAGATTAATTTGATCAATGGTTGGATTAGCTCCAAACTTGGTCAAACGTTTTGTGGGTGCATATAATGCATTTTGTAATTAGTTTATGAGAGAAAATGTCAAGAGAACATGACTTAAGAATAGCCATGATTAAGAGTAAGATTGGAGCCTATAAATAGGTCCTCATTCTCATTAATTGAAACACATGTTTTTGCTAATTCTTTTCTCTCCTAATTCACCACAAAAGCCACGAAAATTATCTTAAATTTCTAAGTCTTTGGAAGGAGAAATCTCAAAGATTAAGGAAGGGGTTTGTAGCTAGATTCTAAGCTTGTTTGGAGATTGATTGGCTAGCTCCTTTCTCTCCAACCTTGTTTAGGGTTTCGGTGAACACTCGGAGGCATCCGGCGCAACGAGAAGCGACGATAGTCTTCTTCAACGTCTCTGGAACATCAAGAAGTTTTAGATAACTTCTAGGTATGAATTTCGGAGTCCCTTGTGTTTGTTTTAATAAGTTTTGAAACTAGTTATTAAAACAAACTGATGCATGCATGAAATAAATCGTAGAAAATTGTAATTGATCCTTATTATGCATAAAAATTCGAAAAATATATATGCACAATTAAACCTGAAATCCCACAGTGGTATCAGAGCTTAGGGTTCAATTTTGTTATGATTTAAGGTTGTAAACGAATTTAGTTTACCATATAGGATTTAAACAATTCGGTTTACCGGTTTTTCGGTCTATGAATGTTTTGTTGATATAATTCTCTATAATAATTCGTTTTAAATGTTTTAAGTGTTTTAAAACATGTCATGTAATTATTAGAATTAAGATTTAGACATTAGTCTAACATACAATAATTTCGTTTTTGAGAAATGACTATTTTGTAAGAGAATCAACAAAACCGAAAAAACGGTGGTTCATCTTTCCATTGGAAAGTGGATGGACAGCAGTTCAAAATTTATTTTTGAAATATGGATGGATGAAAAACGTTTTTAATGGATTTAAAAATGTTTTTCAAAGAATTGTTTGGGATTCTTGATGATTGATAAACTAGGTTGTATAGTTTATAGCGATATTGCGTGCATGGATGCTCGAGTTGTTTTGCAGGAATTGTGAGTTTATATGTTCCAAATCAGCAACTATGAATGTATGTGATAATTATTATACAGGGGCTTATTTATATGTAAAAGCCAAAATTCTCTCTTTCCGTCTTTTAGATAATTGCATTTGCATATGAGAGGTTTTACATAGGACTTGCACTAGTCGGTTTTTTATCGAATGTGAGGAGCATGTTTATTTTCTGTAAAATCTATATCTCTGGTGCAAGAGGAAGTCGCCAATGTAGCGCATCGATCGAGGATCAAAGATCAGGGATCGAGGATCAAGGATCGAAGGGAACATATAAACTCACACGATGTGGACTGTGTGAATGGTTTAATTTCTGTTTTATAATCTTGCTATGCATGTGATGAATGTGTTGAATGTTAGGATGTGTATGAATAATAATATGCATGATAACCTAAAATTTTGAATCACATGTTAATATATGAAATTGTCCAACAAAAATTAAGAGTAATTTTCCTTCTTATTTCACCCACTAGCAGTCATTGATCGAGGGATTACTCTGCTCGCCCTTAGCGGGAGATAGCTCCCTCCATCTTTGGGAATAGTGGGAGATATAATGGTTGTCTATTGTTGTGCCACAATTAAATATAGGAGGTGTGTTTCACCCTAGTGAACCCCAAGTATGTTTAGTTGTGAATACAATGGATAAACGTATCTCGTATCAAATGAAAATAAGTTTTCTTAACATTACCTAGAGCCCTCGCTCGGTTTTGGGAAAAAGTTTTTCTTACGAGGATAGGTCATATTCCCTTATAATTAAAACGACAAAAATCACAAGAGTTTGAAGATGCTAATGTTGCTAAAATTCAAAAAGGTTGTGATTAGAAAGAGTTTTTCTTACCTTGATGTTGTGATGTATTCGATAGCCCTTATCTAGTCTATATTACAATTGATAGGATTTTGGATTACTGCATTTACCGGAAAAATTCTATTTGCAGTATTTACATTTATATTCGATATATATGTATGTGTTTTAAAACATAAAATTGGCATTAAAAACCTGTATGATTTATTTTATAGAAAAATGTCGAATATCCAACCTATCGTACGATCCATGATAGAAAAACACCCTTTAGCAAATGATGGCTCAAACTTCATTAGTTGGCAACTCAAGCTCAACATCCTGTTAAGGTTTGAGAAACTATCTCACATTTTGGAAGGTCTAATCCCAAAATGGAATTAGAGATTAACTGATGAAGAGAAAGAGGCTAAGGCCAAGTGGGAAGACCAAGAGAACCAAGTTCACGGTCTTATGCTAACATCCATGGGTGACTCGCTTCAAGCGAAATAGTTGGATTCAAAACCCCATTAGACCATGGAGGCTTTATCTAAGATGTTCATGGATAGTGCCTGAAAGGAGCGCTATAAGACCGCCATCGCACTCACAAGGTGTCATATGGCGGAGGGAACATCGGTATCCATGCATTTTCTCACGATGCAAGGGTACCTTCAGAAGTTGGCAAAGCTCTCTTCACCAACGCCCGAGGACATTGCTGAAGATATGATTCTTGGCTCTCTAGCCCCGTCCTTTAAGGACTTTGTGATGCACTATCATGTGCGTGAAAAAGGGGTGAGTCTTGAGGAGCTGCACAACGCTCTCAAAACTGCTGAAGTTGACATGAGCAAGAGTAGGGACAAGCAAGTCCTTGCCGTCCATGGGAGGAGCCAAAAGATTGGTAAAGGAAAGGGCAAATCTGCCAAAAGTGGTTCAATCAAGAGCAAGGGAGTAGGATGTGCTCATAAGAGTGTCTCGAGGGGGAAATCTCAGAAATCTCCAACTCCCAACACGGAGTGCTTTCACTGCGGTGAAAAAGGACACATCCGACCGAATTGCTCCAAGTACAAGGAAGACCTTGACAACGGAGTGATTGAACGTCGGCGCCCTAAAAAGGCCAAAGGTATATTTGTTATTGAAATAAATTTAGTCACGTCTGTCCAGGATTGGGTAATTGATTACGGATCTTGTGCTCACATAGTTTCTAATGTGCAGCTACTCGTGGATAGGAAGGAACTCGTGAGGAACGGGGTAGAATTGAAGGTCGGAAATGGTGCAAGCGTTTCTGCGGTTGCACAAGGTTCTGTGGTGCTTCAATTATGTAGTGGTTTAAATTCATGTCTAAAGAATGTTTATTATGTGCCATCGTTTAGCAAGAACATTATTTCTGTATCATGCTTAGATATGGATAATTTCAATATAAATATTTCAAATTCTTGCTTGTCTATATCGAAGAATGGTGTTTTCTATGTTAATGTATTCATAAGGAATGGTCTCTATTTGCTTGAATTGAATAATAAACAAATCTTTAATATCAATAACAAAAGACTTAAGACCACTCACGAGAAAGATACTCTCTTGTGGCACTATCGTCTTGGTCACATAAATGAAAAGCGCATCAAGAAATTGCAAAAAGCTAACCTTCTTGGTCTACTTGATTTTAAATCATTGGAGACGTGCCAACCATGTATAATGGGAAAAATGACCAAAAAGCCTTTCAAGAAGAAAGGTCCAAGGGCGAGTGACTTGTTGGATTTGATACATTACGATGTATGTGGTCCAATGAGTACTAGTGCACGAGATGGTTTCAGGTACTTCATTACATTCACGGATGATTATAGTCGTTATGGCTATGTTTATCTAATGAGAAACAAAAGTGAATCCTTTGACAAGTTCAAAGAATTCAAGAATGAAGTAGAGAACCAACTCGACAAGAAAATCAAGTCTCTACGAACGGATCGTGGACGTGAGTACTTAAGTGCCGAATTTGACTCATACCTAAAGGAGTTTGGTATTGTACCTCAACTCACCCCTCCCGGTACACCTCAGTGGAATGGGGTATCCGAAAGGAGGAATAAGACATTGCTCGACATGGTTCGATCAATGATGAGTCATGCGGAATTACCTCTTTACTTTTGGAGTTATGCACTACAAACTGCGGCTTACATACTAAATAATGTTTCATCCAAATCCGTGGAGAAAACTCCTTATGAGATGTGGAGTGGTAAAACACCCAAGCTCAATTTTCTCATGATTTGGGGTTGTGAGGCTTACGTCAAGAAATTGATGTCGACCAAACTTCAACCAAAAGCGGATAAGTGCTTCTTTATAGGTTATCCTCGTGAGACAAGAGGATACTACTTTTGGCATATCACCTCCAATCGAGTGATTGTAGAGAGGGATGCCACATTTCTGGAAAAGGAATTTCTGGAAAGGGTAAAAAGTAGTGGGAGTAGGGTTGTGCTTGAGGATTCTCAAGATACTCTACAAGATCATGACATAAATGATGACATTCAAGATCGTGAAGGCCCAACCGAGATTCCTTTGGTTAGTGGGAGCATGAGGGAGAGAACCTTGCAAGAAATTGTGAGAGAATCTCAATCATCCTCACCTAGTGTACGTTCAAGAGTTGAACGTGAACCCACTCCTCAAGAAATTCTGGAAGAAGTTCGAGAGACACGAGAAGAACCAAAAGAACTAAGAATGTCAACGAGGGAAAGGAAGAAACCCGACTTGTATCTTGGACTTCATGAAACCATGGTACTTGTTACCAATGATCCCTTGACCTTCCAAGAAGCAATGGAAAAGGAAGACTCCAAACTATGGCTTAAGGCCATGGAATCCGAAATAGAATCCATGTATGATAACCAAGTATGGAGCTTGGTTGACCTTCCTCATGGGAAAAATGTCATTCAAAATAAATGGGTTTTAAAGAGGAAGATGGACATGGATGGGAACTTGACAACCTACAAAGCGAGACTTGTAGCAAAGGGTTTCACTCAAGTTCAAGGAATTGACTATGATGAAACTTTTTCACCAGTTGCCATGTTCAAGTCTATTCGGATAATGCTTGCTATTAATGCATTTCATGATTATGAAATATGACAAATGGATGTCAAAACGGCATTCCTTAATGGGAACTTGGAAGAGGATGTGTGCATGGTACAACCTCGAGGTTTTGAAGATCCAAAGAATAGCGAGAAAGTATGTAAGCTTCAAAGATCCATTTATGGATGGAAGCAAGCATCAAGGAGTTGGAACAAACGCATTGACGAGGAAGTGAAGAAGTTTCACTTCATTCAAAGTAAGGAAGAACCTTGTATATACAAGAAGGTTAGTGGGAGCCATGTAGTATTCCTAATCTTATATGTCGATGACATATTGCTTATGGGCAATCATATTCCTTTGCTTGAGCAAACGAGAAGTTCATTGAAATCTGCATTCTCAATGAAAGATATGGGTGAGGCTCAATACATCTTGGGAATCAATATATATAGAGATAGATCCCGTAGACTCATTGGCCTCAGTCAACGTACATACATTGACAAAGTCTTGGAAAGGTTCAAGATGAACAACTCCAAAAAGGGCAGTGTGCCAATGAGTATGGGTGTGCAACTCAAGAAGTCTCAACGTGCGCAATCACGTAAGGACTTAGAGTACATGAAGGATGTCCCTTATGCTTCGGCAATTGGGTCGATCATGTACGCGATGACTTGCACGATACCCGATGTCTCGTATGCTCTAAGCGTGACAAGTCGACACCAATCCAACGCAGGTCCTGAGCATTGGACTGCGGTCAAGAATATCCTGAAGTACCTTAACCGGACTAAGGATAAGATTCTTGTTTATGGAGGACAAAGGGAGTTGATAGCCGAAGGGTACTCGGATGCGAGTTTCATGAGTGATCCAGACGATAGAAGGTCGCAATCAGGATACGTCTTTCTTCTGAATGGTGGAGCTGTGAGTTGGCGTAGCTGGAAGCAAACCACTACAGCTGAGTCAATCACCGCTTCCGAAGTAATGGTTGACGCTGACGTGAGCAAGGAAGGAGTGTGGATCAAGAAGTTCCTTGAATAGCTTGGAGTAGTTCCCACGAGCAAGGAACCCATTGAGCTATTTTGCGATAATAGTGCATCTATCTCGCAAATCAAGGATCCTAGATCACACCACAAAGTGAAGTACATGGATCGTAAGTACTTCGTGACGCGTGACCTCATCGACAAAGGCAAAATAAATCTATTATGGGTGGACACCAACAGCAACACAGCTGATCCATTCACAAAACCCTTATCCCAAGCCAAGGGCGAAATGCATTTCGAGTCCATAGGATTGAGGAACCATGTAGATTGGCTTGATGATTGATATGTAATGAGGTTTACCCTAGTTCTTATTGTTTTATACATTGAGTATGTATGTGAAAGAAAACTTTAATAACAAGTGGGAGATTGAAGGGAATGTGTTTTAAAAGTTTTACTTTTAAATGCCAATTATTATGAATTGAATGAGAAATCATTTTGTTCCTTGTTTATGTTACTCGTCTTTTAGAAGTGTTAAGGAAGAGGCTCTTGGTCCTTAACCGTAGAGCTCTAAAAGATATTGGTTTACATAAAACAAAAGATATTCACAATCATGGTAATTAACATGGGACATCAATTACCGAGTTAAGATTGTCGTGTTGGTCATAGATCATTGTAGCTCTACAAGTGAGTGACAACACGGGTACACAAAACAGGAAAATATTACTTTTGTATACTAAATAGACCTAATAAGTAAAACATTATAGAATTGTGTTTTCTGTGTCATTAATGTTTTACTGTGTCTTTGGTCATTTGATATGAGACTTATATCCGATCACTTAAGGAGTTCTTAATTAGACTAGTGTCTTAACCTATCAATGAGTGTAGTGCAAAGGTATTAGTTGGTTAAGTATGACTTTTGTTGGAGAAGATAGTTCGTCAAAAGATTATCATTGCCCCTCTTAATTGAGTGATGATATTAGTGGGCCCCTTGATAAAGCAAAGTTATAATGTGCACAATGTGATTTGAGTTAAGTCACATATTTATAACTAGCTTAAAGAGATCAAGAAATGAATACTAATACAAAGGTGACACAATACTACTTTGTGTGCATTCTTAATATCATGAGGCAAGGGACGGACACAATTGGTGCACTCCATCACTAAATGGATCAGGTTTTGGTTCGAGTGGAATTAAGACATCTAACTAATTGGGAGCTATAATGTGTAGCTAGATACCGCTTATAGCTTGTGATATTAAGCTCTTAATATCACTGTCAACTTAGTCTAGATCCTCCCATAGGTCACACCGCAAAAACCGGGAAACAAGAAGCTTGATTTTTGGTTCATATGATGCGTCAGGTTTCTTATAGAAAATATGACACATGTGGTGAACGAGTAAAATCAATTATGTTGTATATAACATAATTAGAATCATGATAAATTCATATGAGATGCATATATTATGGGGTGCAATAAATTATTATTGCATATGATAATATATTGCATAAGTTGTGAATTTGCTAAAAACCCCAAAAGTTCAAATTTTGTTGGAAATAAATCCAAAATTTGAAAAGGCAAAATCGGGTAGAAGTTCGGTAATCCGTTATGGTTCGGTCGACCGAAGGATCTGTGGATCAGTCAACCGAACGTGGAACGGATGGTCAAGTTGATTGACCGAACTTGACCAAAGTTCCTGGAACTCTGGATCGGTGTACCGAACCAGAAACGGTCGACCGAACAATGTCTAGTTCCAATATTTTCGGTTAACCTAATGGCACTCGGTCAAAGACGTGAATTCGTCCGAACGGTTAAGAAGAATTTTTCTCCTTAAGAATCGGTCATCCATCAAGTGCACGGAAATCCGAACGTGACATATTCGGTTAACCGAGTATGTCTCGGTAGACCGAGTCCCGATCGATTTTCTTCCTTTGATAATTAAGAGATTAATTTGATCAATGGTTGGATTAGCTCCAAACTTGGTCAAACGTTTTGTGGGTGCATATAATGCATTTTGTAATTAGTTTATGAGAGAAAATGTCAAGAGAACATGACTTAAGAATAGCCATGATTAAGAGTAAGATTGGAGCCTATAAATAGGTCCTCATTCTCATTAATTGAAACACATGTTTTTGCTAATTCTTTTCTCTCCTAATTCACCACAAAAGCCACGAAAATTATCTTAAATTTCTAAGTCTTTGGAAGGAGAAATCTCAAAGATTAAGGAAGGGGTTTGTAGCTAGATTCTAAGCTTGTTTGGAGATTGATTGGCTAGCTCCTTGTTGGATTTCGTGCCCTATAGTATGTATATATTTTTCGAAATTTTATAAACATATAGGATCGAAACATTCATATTTTCTTCGATTTTCATATAGACATGCATTTGTTTGTCCTAATTATTTAACATGCATTAGAACAAACAAACAATTGCAATTAGAATCATACCTAGAGGTTCTCTAAAACCTCTTGAAGATCCGGAGTCGCGTTGCCGGTCGAATCGCCCGGTGGATTGCCTCCGAGTGTTCACAAAACTCTAAACAAGGTTGAAGAGAAAGGAGCTAGCCAATCAATCTCCAAACGGATTTAGAATCTAGCTAATAACCCCCTTTTTTTTCTTGAGATTTTACTCTCCAAAAACTCAAATTAACTAAGGAATTTCGGATGGATTAATTGGGGTGGTTAGAGAGAGAGAGAATTTTGCATATATTTATTTTTAATGAAGGAAATTAGGCCTATTTATAGGCTCCTTTAATTTCCACATCATGGGCTATGCATTGACCCATTCTTCCATGTTTTTCTCTCTTAAGACCAATTCTCAATATTAAATTTATTAATCCACATCCAAATTTAATCATAATTGACCAAGTCAAAACCATGATCAATAATTTCTTAATTAATTTGCCTTTATCTAATTTTGGATTAATTCCCAACAAAATTCGTTTTTTTTGTTTTAGGAAATTTAATTAATTTGCCTTTATCGAATTTTGGTTTAATTCCCAACAAAATTCGTATTTGGGGTTTTAGCAAATTTAATTAATTAATTTGCCCTATCGAATTTTGGATTAATTCCCAACAAAATTCGATCTTTGGGGTTATATCTAATTTATATATCCTATGCAATATATCATCATATGTAATATCAAACAATCACACCCCATGATATATTTACATCTCATATATAAATTCATGATTCTAAATATGTCATTTTCATGACATAATGATTTTATCGATTCACCACATGTATACGAAACTCGATACATCATATGAACATAAAATCACCTTCTTGTTTCCCAGTTTTATGGTGTGACCTATGGGAGGATCTAAGCTAAATTGGCAGTGATATTAATAGCTTAACATCACAAATTATAAGCGGTATCTAGCTACACATTATAGTTCCCAATTAGCTAGATGTCTTAATTCAGCTCGAACCAAAACCCGATCCAATTAGTGATGGAGTGCACCACTTGTGTCCGTCCCTTGCCTCATGATATTAAGAATACATAAAAAGTAGTATTGTGTCATCTTTGTATATTAGTATTCATTTCTTGATCTCTTTAAGCTAGTTATAAATATGTGACTTAACTCAAATCACATTGTGCACATTATAACTTTGCTTTATCAAGGGGCCCATTAATATCATTACTCAATTAAGAGGGGCAATGATAATCTTTTGACTAGCTATCTTCTCCAACAAAAGTTGTACTTAACCAACTAATGCCTTTACACTACACTCATCGATAGCTTAAGACACTAGTCTAATTAAGAACTCCTTAAGCGATCGGATATAAGTCTCATATCAAAGGACCAATGACACAGTAAAATATTAATGACACAGAAACACATTTCTATAATATTTTACTTGTTAGGTCAATTCAGTATACAAAAGTACTATTTTCCTCTTTTGTGTACCCGTGTTGTCACTCACTTGTAGAGCTACAATGATCTATGACCAACACGACAATCTTAACCCGGTAATTAATGTCCCATGTTAATTACCATAATTGCGAATATCTTTTGTTTTATGTAAACCAATATCTTTTAGAGCTCTACGGTTAAGGACCAAGAGTCTCTTCCTTAACACTTCTAAAAGACGAATAACATAAACAAGGAACAAAATGATTTCTCATTCAATTCATAATAATTGACATTTAAAAGTAAAACTTTTAGAACACATTCCCTTCACTCCTTTCTCTCCAACCTTATTTAGGGTTTCGGTGAACACTCGGAGGCATCCGGCGCAACGAGAAGCGACGATAGTCTTCTTCAACGTCTCTGGAACATCAAGAAGTTTTAGAGAACTTCTAGGTATGAATTTCAGAGTCCCTTGTGTTTGTTTTAATAAGTTTTGAAACTAGTTATTAAAACAAACCGATGCATGCATGAAATAAATCGTAGAAAATTGTAATTGATCCTTATTATGCATAAAAATTCGAAAAATATGTATGCACAATTAAACATGAAATCCTACACATTTCAATAGACGAGTTCACGCGGTCGAAAAGAGTGTCGAGAGCGGCAGTTGACGTAGTGATCCACTCTTTCAGAGCTGAATGTGCACTTTCCACCCAGCAATTCGTAGTGTTGCCGAAATGAAAAACTTGATTCGTCCAATTCAACAAGAATTTTTCCTTATGCACCAACCACGTGTCTTCCACATACTTCGTCAGCACTGGCCAGGAGTTGTAAGAATCTTTCAGATTACGGACTGCTCTATCATAATCTGTCTGTGAATCAGAAAGCATGACTCTCCTCCACCTTCCACGGCTAAAACTCTCTGCAAACTCCTTCTCCTTGCCAAATATGTGGTATGCGTAGTTGTACACGTCTTTGTTGATATGTCAGGTGCATAGTAAATGAGCAGACTCAGGAAAAACATCTGCCACTTGTCGCATCAGACCCATCTCCCGGTCCGTAATTATTGCTCTCGGGCTAACAATATCCAATAACAGATCTCGCAACCTCTCCAACACCCACCGGAAACTAGACTCGGTCTCATCCTGCAAAATCGCATATCCGACGAGGAAATTCATGTTTGTTGGAGTAACCCCAACCATCTCAAACAAAGACATCTTGTACTTGTTCGTCTTATACGTCGAATCCATACAGATTACGAATGGGTATGTACGCAACAACTGAACTGAAGTTGGATGTGCCAAAAATGCATGAGTCAAGACATTAGTTTCTTCATCTGCCACAATCCAATGCAAATACTTATGCTGCACTGCCTCCCTGAGAAACTGCTGCGCGGGATTCCTGTCTTCAGATTTCGTCATCCTCATGTACTCTCTGAAGTTATAAATGTGTCTTTGATTCGGATTATCGTCCGAGAATTTCTTCTTTACCGCCAACAAAATGTTACGGGGTCTTGCTTGTGGCTCTGTCATATCACGAACAATTTGCTTTGCCCCAGCACTAAGTCCGTTGACCTGTCGGTGACCCTCTGAATAAACTGCAAGTGGGTGGTTGTGTTGCCCATAGATGCTACTAGAAACAATGACTCATCCATCACGATCTCGTCGCTCCACCACTTTTGCCAAAAACCGACAACCGCAACCTTTTCTTTTCGTATTCTTTTGCAGTGCAATACTCGTATCATGAGAACTCATCTCACGTCTGTGATCACATCTGAGGTAACAATCCATCCGGTTATCTGCTTTTGGTTTGTATGATGATATAACCAAAAAAAATCTGGCTCCTAGTGCAACTTGTTTCGCCCATTTACAAGCTTCCTCGATTGTTGTAAATATTTCTTTACTGTCAAAAAGCTCACTGTAATATACTCCATCACCACCGAAATCTTGCAACGGAACCTGAAAAAATTGAATTTAACAGAAAATTACAAAAAAACAAAAAAAACAACCGGGCGTCTGGCTAAACCGCCTCCACCTATGTGGAGGCGGCCTATCCAGACGCCTCCACCTGGGTGGAGGCGGCTTAGCCAGACGCTCGTGTCGGGAAAAAAATTCCACCTCCGTTACCTCGCCGGATTCAGGTGCTTCGCCAGACATTTTCGTGGTGTTGGTACTATGAATGTGAGTAAAACTGAGTCACACACCTTGTTTAAAGACACGGGACGAAATGAGTATTAATTGATTTGTTAAGGGCAAAAAGGTCATTTTTTGGACGATTTAAGTAGTTTTCCGACGACGAGTAGTAGTTCCCAGAAAAAATTGTAAAGTTTGGGTAGCGTGAGAGTGAGTTTTGTCTATTCTCCGGGTGTTGGCGGAAATAATATTGTAACAGCGGCCTCATTAGCATTGTTGTTTTCCAAAATGGTGATGAGTTCAGTTGGATAGGGGTCATCCAGATGGTGCGGTGGTCGCAATGGTAGATATGTGCCGAAACTTCCTTTAACAAGTAACGAGTTTCTGTTTATGATGTGCCAAAAGTTTTTAAATTAGCAATAAGCACTGATTTAGTAGTATGGTCGTTGTATACCCAATACACCCATTTCTTTTGGTAGTTGTAGCGAAGCCCAATTGGTTGGGTAGAAGTGTCACCTTTTGTTAGTGCTTCCCCACTAGAAGTCTGTCAATTTTGGTAAAGTCCGCGCAATCCTCTTTTGTAAACTCTAAGGTATACCCATTGCATAGATTGGAATGGCTTGGATTATGGATTTATTAATGTTGCCCTTCCTACGTGTGATAGTGTGCTTGATCTCCACGATGCCAATTTTGATTCCAATTTCGTCAACAAGTATTTTTATGAGTTGGATGCGACCTTCCTTTCCATACAGGGAACCTCCTAAGTATAAGTTGTCGATTGTCATAGGTTTGAAACCTTTGGTTTGTAGAAAGTTTGTTTGGGCCTATGCGGTGACTTGAGTCCCAAAATATAACGTGGAGTTAGATAGATTCACGGTTAAGCCTGAATAGCGCCTGAATTCTACCACGATTAGGAAGCATTGATTGATGTCCCTTGTTCATGCGGGGGAGAAGATGAGGATGTCATCAGCAGGTGGGTGGGGGAGGAGTTGACGAGAGGTATTCCTTTCATTGTCCAGGTCGTTGTCGTATGGTGCAAGCGGTGTGAAAGGGCTTGGAGGCATAATATGAACAAGTAAGCTGAGAGGGGGAAACTCTGTCACAGTCCTTGGGAATGTGTGGTGTAGATGATTGACATCATATCATGTATATATTTATGTCTTATATCTTCTATTTTTAACTTAAGCATTGCTATGTAACGAGTTTTATGTTTAAGTTTCATGAATAAAACAAGTGAGAAGAAGAGACACAAAAATGACCTAAAAGCAAGAGAAATGACTAAATTGTGAGGTTTATGGATTGAGAAACAAGAGAGAATGACCCGGATGTAAACCAAAATGACCAATGAGAAAATCGAGAAACTTCACACCATCATGAGGAATATTTTGGCAATTAGATCCGGGTCTAAGCTCCAACAACCAATTCGGGTGCACCAAACAAGAAGAGATCCATCCACAAAAGGCTCCACCAAAGCACAACCCGATCAACCCATTCCAGACCGCCATTTGGCGGTTCATTGGCAGTTGGTTTGGCTCCAAACCCAATTAGGTTTAGCTAGGTGTTAGATTAATGTGTTTTATGTATATTTAGGTATGCGTTTAGTCACATACCAGGGGATTGTCCCCGGTTATCTTTTTCTATGATTATAAATAGAATTTTTCCTCCTCTTTTGTATTTACTCATTGCTTGGTGTCATTCTCTCTACTTGGAGTAAAGCCTTGGAGGAAAACTCAAGTGGATAATAATGTTACTTGTAATGTGAGTCATGTAAATAAAATAATTTTTTAGTTTGTTTTAATGTTGTCTTCTCTTTTAATTCTTGCTTTCTTAGCTAAATATTGTTTTATCATAGTAGAAGTAATTAGAATGTTTCATCTTCTTAATGTAGTTTATAATTTAATGAGTAGTGAGTAGTTTCATCCCCCTTTGGGGGTGGAGTTGATGTTTATATATGTCATGTAGAATGTAATGAATGTTATATGTTGTTTTATGTGATAAATGTGAGTATGCTTGTTTGAATTAAATAGAATAATTAACTTGATGGTTTCTTCCATATTCATTAGGTACATCTCATGCTTGTATATGTTCTTAATAACAAACTTGTTTATGCTCATATTAATCAACTAGGTTAGTGATTTTGATGATAGGTCTTGTCATTAAGTACTTCCTATGCATAGTAACACTACCTACAATTGTACTCTATTGAATGCATTTATAATAGCTTATTTCATGTGTACACACACTCCATCCCTTAGGGGTTTCTCTTCCTGAATTCCAACTTACTTTATTAGTTAGTTTAGTTTCATTGTTGCTGGCTTTCGTCGTCTTTGTTTGTTGCTTCCTAGTGTAGCGTAACATAGTTTTGTTTTGTTTTGTTTTGTTTAGTATAATCACTTCTTCTTCCCCTCTTTTTCCACTTGCCTTAAAAAAACAAGAGTCGACACACCTCCTTGTGGATCAACCCGTACTTGCCCCGTCTTCACCGACAGTCGTGCACTTGCAGTTTAAACTTAATAATCATAATCAGTAGTCGTGCGGGGTATCATTCAAATGGATGGATTATTTGATGTTAGTTACACATTCCATAATAATATGGCTGATTTGTTGTGCAAACCCTACTTTGGTGAGGACATCGTTCAGGAAAGGCCATTGGATTTGGTCAAAAGCCTTAGAGAGATCGAGTTTTAGCATGACCATGGTTGTTAATGGTCCATATCTTTGTCGCATTCCATACATTATTTCTTTCCCCATGAGTATATTGTCATGGATACTACAACTGCGGACGAAGGCCCCTTGGTTTTGGGCAATCTGTTGTGGCATTAGAGGTCATATTCGTGATGCTAGATATACAACATTTACGGGGCTAATAGGTCGGAAGTGGGCTGGTTCCGTCAAATGTGGACAGTTGGGTATAAGGACGAGATGTGTGGTCTAAACATGCTTCGAGTGAGCGGTCTAGGAAAAGTTTTTGGCAGTTCGATAAATCGGTGATGCAACTGTAGACCAGAGACGTTTGTAGAAGAACGATGGCATGTCGTCCGGCCCTAGTGCCTTGTCGGGGTACATAATTGACAAAGTTGGGTGTTAAACCAATCATTTCTTTAAGAAAAAAACGAGAAAGTTTTTGCCATTGGGGTTTCTTGATTTGATAAATTTGACATAAGATTGGATTTTAACATGAAATTTCTATTATCATTGCTTTTGTATTTTTGTCATCATTTGTTTTTTTAATTATCATCACATTTGTTAATTGTTAGTTTTATTGCGTGAGATAATTAGAAACAATGATAAATACTACAATCAAGTGTAATCAATTGTTTAAGGGCCGGTAATTAGTCTAGGAGCCTAATATTGTAATCAATTTCTCGCAATCTAGCTAGGTCATCTTCCTTTTGATCAAGGAATACAACCTAGTATAACGGACTATCTAGCTAATTTAATTTAAAAGATGTAAGTTTACAAACTTATCAATTACTAGAGCCTTACCAAATTTCAACGTGATTTTTTTTTATTTCTTGAATTTGTTCTTTAAAATCCTCCCCCCTTGATAAGATCTTTTGGATTTTCTACTGCTGGAATTGTGGACGGAATTTGTGTGGAATTTTGTGTCGTAGGAGAAGCTAACATTGAGTAGCATTTCGGTGTCGGATTTTTTACAATAGAAAACATACTTCAAGAGTACTCATAAAAAATAACTATTTGCACAACTTCATAAATAATGAGAAGTAATAAGTTGTAAATGTAAAACATAATTAACCTAAGGTTTGTTGGACTATTGAATATTTGGCTCATTTGTATTTAACCGGAAATCTGATGGTAAGGTGACACAGTTATGAATGTTATTTATATTAACAACAAGTTTTTCGGTTTTTTCAAAGAAAAATGATAGGTTCCATGAAAGGGAGTCGGATGTTAAAGAGATTAGGATAGAAACTCTTTATCTTGAATGCTAAAACATGAGTTCTTCGGCTTATCATTTAGATAAATATGAGTTGGACCGTGACCTTTGTTGGATTATTGAGTTTGGGTTAGACCTATAAATAACTCAATTGAAGAAATCCAATGTTGAGATGAAGATGAGAACTATTACCTCATGTGTCATGTGCCCACCTCACTTTTAGTCTCACATTAGTGAAGCTAACAAGTTGAAGTATGTTGATAAACATCCTATTCACTTGACCCTTTGTAGGTGGAAAGATAGGAGGAGATAATTATCCACAAGCGCGTCTGTCCGGAGCGAGGTGAGGGTTTTGGGGAAATTAGAAGTTTTAGCCTCGGGGTGATGGGTGTATTTAATTTTTGGACCTCATATCACAGTCGGTTTCCTCCTGTACACACGTTTTATTCTCATCTTCTCTCTACAAAAATCGTCCCTCTCTGGCGATTTTAGGTCTCAGAATCCAGAGTTCTCCGACGACCGATTCTTGCGAGGTTCCACGCTGCTCTCGTGGTCCGTCGACTCTGGTGTGCGCCTGATCGACGGTGAGACCGTTCTATCCTGGGAGAAAACCGGCAGACCTTCGAGCGCACTGGTATGTGGGCCGATATTTTCTCTGATGCAAATCGCATTTCGACGACTCGCTCTTTGTACGTTGTTTTTCTATACATGTTTTTGTATGTTGACTTTATATGGATCATAATGGAATATTTATTCGACATATGTAACATGTTGTATTACATGAATATATTTGTAATTGTACCAACAACCTTCACATCAACATAGAGTCATTGGATTAATCTTCTTTTATTTTACAGATAATGAGATAGGATGTCTTTGAAACAAGCAACCCAGAGAAAAGGTAAAAGAGGGCTTCCAATGTGTGTTTCTTGTTTTACAATGGCAGAAAGTGGTTCTTGAAAATATAAAGTAATTGACACTTAGCTGATGATAAACTACTTGCTCTGCAAGTAAGATAGTGGTTGGAAAGTAGTAACAAATTCAATAAACTTTGTGTTTGGGCTCACCCTCTCCCTCTCTTTGCTTCCAATGAGGGAGAGTACAACTACGCCCACAGATTCTCTTCTTTCGTCTAAGTCAATCAATTCTTTTTGGATTGTCATTCATTAGCATGAAAATGGTTTTAAGATAAAGAACTTTATCTTTGAAGTTAACTTTCATATGATTTGTTTATTGGATGGTTTGGAGTTTGGAGTTTGAGTAATAATTGAAAGTTTGTACGTGATATGACTACATTTACATCTCTCACGGGAAGTCATGAAACAAAGCAAAATAATACAAAATCAGACAAGTTCGCTTTATTTTAATCTACGACCAACTTTAAACCAACTGTTCGAATATCAATACCCTTCTCTTGATACCATTTCGTAAAGAGAACTTTAAATTCATGAACTTCTCCATCCCAACAACACCGAACCAATCTTAATTTATCCAATACACCATGTCCAATATAAAACCACAGAGATGTTGGTGACATGTTAAAGAACAAGCATGCCAAGACATGGTGTACATGCTGGTTTAAAATAAGTGATTATGTTCTCTGAGCCCATACATACCACAAGTCATTGCATGAAATGTGGTATGTTCTGTAGAGCACTGAGAATCCCAAAAGCCATGTGTAACTCAACCAAGAACTGAACAGTGAGTATGCTTAGATCATTAATATTTTGCTTAGATAATATAATCTGCTTAGTCACTGGTAAAAGAGTGGATGATAACGAACTTTTTGATGTCAGTCTCAGGCCTTGGATTCCAGCAGTGGTCACTCCAGTTGCTGAGAAAATAACACAGCACTCCTAACCAACACTTTCACATGGCACCTGACCCTGCGCCTGACCCCACTCATATTCCAAGAGATGCCACAGGAAAGCATTTGCAGAATTTATTACTGAATTTTGTTTTAGACATAATTTTTAGTGATAACTTTGTAGGTAAACTTCTTGTTAATTGATGCCCATTTTTCACTGCAACAAGTTGCAAGTTGCAAAAACCAGTACAAAATTTTCTCTCAAACCAATGTTCCAGTCAAAGTGCACCTAATAATTTGTATCCTAACTTGTGTATGACATGCAGCTTTGGTCTCACCCCGCTTAAGAGCCATGATCAGTTATACGACCAACCTTAATAATTATACTTAACTCTGTCACTTATCAAAAGAATTTTCCTGCCAGATTAAAGAGTTTCACAGGTAAGATTTATCTACCTTCCTGAGCTTGGAGGTGGATAAAATAGATTTCCAGGTTAGCCAAAAGAAAGTTAAACAGTTACTTGTAAGATTCACAAAAGGTATCTGCACCAAAGAAAGAAATCATGTCTCCAGCAAAAGCAAGAAAATCCAACACCAAGATCATTCAGTTTAGGAAACAGCAAGAAACAAATTTTTCATGGTGCAAGTCAAGACCCTGTTCAGTAATAAATCATGCGTTGTTCATGAACTGATGTTGATGTAAGATGTTGATTTGAGAACCACTCATAAGAATACAAATGTTGTTCCGAAGCTGAAAGAGGAATCCCATGCAACGATCGCTTTCGGAGTACTCTACTTTATAGTCCTCACCAAAGAACAGGCCACCATGCCAAAAATAAACCAACATATCAAAGGTAGCTGGCACATCCAAATCAACTTGGCAGTCTCCATTTCAAGAGTGGAGAATCCAAATCAAACCATGCAAACATATCCAACAAGCGACTAAACGAAATGAGGAATATTTTTTACATGTCAATGATTGAGGGACTCCCCACTACCAGCAACCACCTTCTCTTATTATTTTTTAGTCGTCATAAATAATGGAGATTTACAGAGAAAGTCCGGTATGACTACAATTGAATGGAATATAATCTTCCAACCTCCCACCTTTCCCACTATTATATACCAAACCCACCACCAACCTTGCTTTATCTACACCCAAGAACGTTCTCTGCTCTCAGCATCAAAATGTGTATGCCCAGTCTGTAACAAAATTCTAATGGCTCAGAGGCAATACGTGTTGTGAAATCCACAATTGCTTCAGCTCTTTCACCTCAGGCATGCAAAGACACCCTTGTCTTGATTGGCTTTAGCTTCAGTCCCATGCTCTCCGGGGAGAGCAGCTCTGGAGAGATGCAAGACGGGCTGAGTGGGCTCCGAGGGCTGCTGCTCAGCTGGTATGGTTTATATAGACCGTAGCCCATGAGGAAGTACTCAAGTGGGACTGCCATCGCATCCGGCTGCTCCTCTGTCACCATAGATCCACATGCCTGAACCTGGAATTAATTGCAAGGGGTCAGATTCACTCAGCAATCCTAATACTATATAGGTACATTAAGAAAATCATAAATAAATTTAGCAAACTAGGATTCACGGAAGCTATACCTCAACCAAAGCACAGTATCTTTTATCAAGTTTGGAGGTCATGTGGAGGGCCTCGGAATGAAATGGGGAGTTCTCTCCGACAAATATTAATGTTCGGCATTGGAGTTTCTTTAGCCCTTCTGTGATATCAGGTCTCCTGTTTGTGGGCAAGTCAAGGTCAGATGTCAAGGTCGGATGACATGGGTAACGGATCAGAAGACTAAGGGTAAAGAAAAAGAAATCTATGCACCAGCAACTCACCCATTGATTGACTGGAGGAATCGTAGAACATTTGGACTTCGCCTCTCTTCCAGAAGCTGCATATTGAATTTCAGTTGGTCATGTTTGATGTCTATAGTGAAGGCTAAAACAAAACATAAAGTGGCAAGGTAGAGAGTTTGACTCACACTACGGCATGCTTGTACGATATCGGATTCCGGGACATTAGTGCCACCACGAACTTCCTGCAAAAAATATTTCAGTAAACAGATTCCACATCACTCGTTAAAAATCATAATGTATTTATTATAGAATTTTAACACCAAAGAACACTGCCACACCTTACTGAAGTATCTTTGAAGCAAGCAATCCTTCACTAGAGTACACATTCCATAGAAATAGAGCAAATTCAACATTACCTGCAGAATGAATTTGTTGTTGATATCAGTAACTACAAGTGAATCAATACATGTTTTACAATAAATGACAACAGATTTTCAACCAACCAATGGAAATGGCTAATATCATTAATCAAATATTGAAAAAATATATGACAAAGAGAAGTAAAGGACCTTGTTATATAGCCATTCTGTCCATGAAGGAGATTTACAAAGTGGAGAGACAAGTATCAAACCAATAACACGGTCCCTATACTTCATCTGCAAACAAAGAAAAATAGATCGTTGAGCAACAAGAAAATGAAACCACTACGGCTTAAATGTGGTTGTATACATACAGAGAAAAGCGTGAGTATATATGCACCAGCTGAGACGCCCATGCACATCACTGCGCCTAGACTGTAAATAAAGAGATCGCTAATACATGTCAAAAAATAAAAGTATTTGTACCATCAGTCAATGTGATAAATCATGGATCGTTACCCGAAGAAATCCAAGACATCAGCAACCTGATCTGCCAAATCATCAACAGAAGGCACGGGAATATCTGAAGAAATCGGAGCAGCTCCTAACTGCAACAGCACTTTGGGGGAAAACCCCACACAAACTGTGAGTACATAATAATTCAGAAATATCGTCCAAAAGTACCAGAACCAAGGGTAAACATCTACGGACCTCATGGCCTGGAGGGCATATGTGATAGATACAGAAATTGTGAAGCAGCAAAGAAGCAGCTTGTGGGCAAAAAAATAATCCTTGGAAGCAGGACATATCTGTTTAAGTTCATAAACAAGAAAGTAAGCTCTCTTACCAACACAGAAAGCTTACAAAACATAAAAGTAGTAACAACAACAATCCTTACAGTTTAAAGCAACATCCGGATATGTTACAAGCGCAGGTTTGTCTTGGTCCCCAAACACAGTAACTGTGACAAAACCATGACTAGTGCGAACGTGATGTTCCTGCACAAAATTCATAAAATCACATAAATTTTCAAAGATATGTTCCAGCATAAAATTAATAAAATCACATAAATTTTATAACATATGACTAGATGTTCACCATCAAATTCATAAAATCACCTTCAAATATATGTTTTCAGCAAAGAGATATAACCTAAATAATCCCCTACCAAATAATTGTTCTTTTTTTTGGACGCAAAGACTTAGCAAGGCAGTTATGAAGCAAACCCAAGATCACTATGAAAAGTAGGACAACATAGGCGTCAACAACCAACCACCCTGTATTAAAAGATACGTCTAAGCCAACAACAACCACATTCCCAACAGACGATAAATTATTCAAATAGAAGAAAGTCGCCAGCTTGAAACAAACAGGGTCATTTAAGCATAATTATTTCTACGATTCGCCTTCAAACTAAACTTCAATTCCAAAATCGGAAAACGAAAACAAGATTAATAAAGATTGAGAGAATCATATTCATATCGTATTATTAGTTCATATGTGACGTAAATTTTTGAGAAAGTCACCAAGCAATCATTAACCTACCTACCCGTGAATTCACATAAAAGTCCAGGGTTTCAAGTTCAAAAAATATATATCATAAAACACAAAACTGAAAATTCAAATTAGAAACAAAAACGAAGCCTTTCTCCATCAATTACGGCCTCTCATATCAGAAATAAACAAACTTCAAAATTACCCAGAAATTACCAAGCTTTCAAGAAATATCCTTCCACTCAGAAAAGCAAAGGGAAAAGAACAAATAATTCCTCCAAAAAACCAAAAACCAAAATCATTCTCAACATTAAAAATAAATAAAAAACCCTCAACTTCCATCACCGAAATCTCCCACAAACTCAGCCAACCTTTAAAGACCCAAAACATGAAAAAGATAGAATTTTCAAAACACCAAACTCAAAAAAAACCCAAAAAAAACAAAAAACGAACCCAATCTCCAAATTAAAAACCAAAAACAAATCAAAACAGGAAAAAGACAGAATCCTTAAGACACCAAGCTCAAACAAAAAACCAATTGCTCGAAAGAAAACCCCAAAAGCGAACCCATTTTCCACATTAAGGAATGAAAAAACCAATCAAAAGCCCCAGTCTTTCCAACATTGAGCTCCGAAAACTCCCATTCCTCCACAAAAACCCTAAACACCCAATCGAAACAATAAAAAAGGCACAATCTTCAAACGATTATCGAACAAACCCTAGAAATCCAAAAAAGCAAAATGATTCCAACATTCCACAACCAAACCCCGGAAAAAACACCGGAAACCCTAGAAGGCGAACCTCGCCGCCGAAGGAGATGCGCTCGATGTCGATGGAAACCGAGCCGCTGGACTCTCCCATTTCCCTCCCCGACGGAGGAGAGAGAAACAGAGAGAAAGAGAGGTTTCTCTTCTCTTCTCTTCTCTTATTTTTCCTCCTCTCGTCTTCTTTCTTCTTTCGTTTCTCTCTCTAAAGCTAAAACTAGAAAATGGATGTTCGGTTGGATCTCTCTCTCGCTCGCTCGCACACCTGTCTCTCTCTCTCTCTCTCTCCTCGAGGGTCGGGGTTTTATACCGCTTTCTTCGGGCCACGGGATGACTCTCCTCTAACCATGGTTGAGTCACCGACGCACCCCTATGAGTAGTCCTGACTTTCAAGAGCACATTTAACTCCAACCTCATTTTCTCTTCCGAACCTGGATTCGGGTCGATCTCTGACTCGACCTTAAAAGATCATCCGTCTAACCACCCTCTCAACCCATCTTTTTTTAGTTTTTTTTGTCATGTCGCCGAATTTGTATTTGTACTTACTTAAGTACGTTAATATAATCTCATGACAATTTTGTATTTTTAGTTATATTTCACATGCGTCAGCCAGTAGTTAAGCAGTTTCGTTTTCAACGTACCCAAACTGATTTAGGATTAAAGAATTCCTAGGATTGTATTTTGTATTTTTAGCTATATCTCGTAGTGGACTTGTGCGTTGTCTACGTGAATTAAGATATTGAAATGTGGATTATTATTTTTCAAAAGCACTTCATATTTTTAATTATATTTCAATTACATGAACCGTGATTCTTGATGAGTTTAATTTCAATATACCCCAACTAGTTTGGGATTTAAGGATTTATTGTGTTGTATATAGTTATATCTCTACATGTACCACATCCGATGGAATATAGTTTATTTGTGCATTCTCTACGTGAATATAACTCTGTCTTATGGCATTTACACGATGAAAAAATGATCAACAGCTTTTGAGGATTTCATATTTTTTAGTAGAATTCCAACACCTACTCAGTGCTAGGATTCGATTCCTGGTTGTTCAAGGTGATTCAAATTTTGGGAATACACCAATTGTAGTTCCTAATGCAAAGTGGCTTGTAAGTTAGCCGTGTGTATTCGTCGGTATGCGTTGATTAATGGGAGTGGATCGAAAGTTGATCATGTATATCCGAGTATACTCGCTTGCTTGGTATTAGGCCTGACAATTTGACACGGAACACGAAAACACGACACGAACACGACACGAAAAAATAGTGTTTGGGTTTCAGGATTTCGTGTTTCGTGTCGTGTTTTCGGGTACACGAAAAAATTTCGTGTCGTTTTCGTGTTTGTAATCCGTGTACCTGAAAAGTACACAAATGATACTAATTAAACTACACGTAACATTAAACACAAGCTTCTTCGCTGGTGCATTGGTTGGACTTTGTTTGGAAAGTTACAGAGACCCAGTTTCGAAACCTCATATGCCCCCTTTTTTCTGTAGAAATTAGAAATAAGGGAAAAAAGTTATTGAAGGGGATTCGAAACTGCAACCAACATCAACTTATAAGCCCGCCAATAACCATTTAGCCACTTTTCAATTCTTTATATATTGGATGTTCTAAGATATACATAGATTCCTTCTGCGTGTCTGTTGCACCGAAGCTTTAGTCCCACATCGCCTGTGTTTCCGTTTCAACATGCTTTAAGACCACCATCCCCAATACACCTCCACTGAGTTGATGACTACTCTTTACCATGGGTGCTAAGTGCTAGAGTGTTATTTTGAGTGAAATCTGGAATTTATTAACAATTGTTAGTTTTTCGTGTTTATCCGTGTCGTGGTCGTGTTTTAACGAATCGATTCGTGTCGTGTCCGTGTCCAACTTCGAAGACACGAAAATTTGTCGGGTCGATGTCCGTGTCCGTGTCTACCGGATTTGTCTAGTACATGTCCGTGTACAATGTTGGAGTGTACATGTCCGTGTACAATGTCGATGTCGTGTCCGTGTCTACCGGATTTGTCTAGTACATGTAGAAAAACACGACACGAAAATACCTGACACGACACGATTGCCAGGTCTGCTTGGTATGTTGTTGAAAAAGTGAAAAGTGGATCGATGGTTGCTCATGTACGTTTGTACGCAATTAAATATTCTAATAAGTGGTATGACATTACACGAAGAAAAAGTGGATCAAAGTTTTTACTCTTACGTGGCTTTTGTAAACAAAGCTTTTTATTGGTACAATGTTGGAGTTGGACCAATGAAATCTGGATTGAGGTTTGTTCCCAAATGTATACACGAATGTTTTTCTGTTGAAATTACTCCCTGTTGAATTTTAAAGTTGGAGTAAAAACTGTAGTTTGTCTATTATTACCGTTCAAATTTAATGAAAGTGTTCATTATTAAATTAATGTTACTTATCACATTAATGATAAAATATATAAATAACTAATCTCAAGTTTTAAACAAATTAGGAACCGCAATAGCGAAGCCGCACCAAACACTTTCTTGATGTAAAAGGTGCACCTTAGTTATTTTGACTCACCCTAGTAATTACGCATGTGGGATTTTGAAAAGAGTAGTTATAGACGGACGCGCGCGTCCGTGACGCTACCTACGTGGACGGACAAGTCAGCTGCCAGTTCAGCGTCCAGTCAGCCAAAATTTCTGCGCGGGGAAAAGTAAATTACGAATTATTGGGTGCGACGGTTCATTTCCCGAAATCACGATTAGACGGTTCATTTCCCGAAATCACGATTAGACGGTTAAACTTCACGTACATCATTAGCGGCGGGACAACATTCGAGTAACTTTCCTCCCAAGTCTTCTCCTTTTCCATTCCCCATTTCAGCCGGAGTTCCTTTCCATACGCTCATCCAAAACCTTCATTCCTGTTTTAGTCCCCCGAAAATTATAACAAGGCGAAAATGGATCCTTCTCTACCTGAAACCTCCATCGCTCCTCAAATTGTAGCCGCGCAGGTGTTGTGTCAACCACGTTCTTTCTGGTTCATTTTAAGGTTCATTATTGGCCTCTAACAATTTTTTTTGGTGGTTTAAGGGAAGCACGTACTACTTCCGCGAAACCAAGTGCGGTTTCACGGCCCTTCACAAGCAGTTCGACCGGATGAAGGAGGAGGAGAAAAATGTCTTCCAACGGATGCCTTTCGGTCACTTCCTCTCCTTTCCTCACGTCACAACTGACAACGAGATACTGGGTTGGTTCGTTGAACACTTCGACGCCACTAAAGTCGGTCTGAGAATAGCCACTGGGGTGGTCCCATTTACGGTAGAAGACGTCGCCCTTCTACTTGGACTAAGAGCACATGGGCAGAGAGTGGATATGGAAGCAATGTACGTAGAGAAACGTGACGGGGTGAACCTCGACAACACCCAACTACTGGGTCATCTTACCGCCACGAGCAAGATAGGCGAGGAGGAGGAGCACGTCCGACTCCTTATTTCTATGATTTTCAATCATTTTTTGTTCTTCGATGGATCACTGCGAAGTAAAACGTGGTACACGAAGCACCTTAAGAACCTCAAGCGCCTCAAGAGATATGCGTGGGCAAATGCGGTTCACACTTTCTTGGTTGAAGGCCTGGAGGAATCCCAACGGGACCTCTCGAGGAGGAGATTGTCAGGGAACTTCTCTATGAAGCAGGACTACGTGTATGGTTGCGTTGCCGTATTTCAAGTAAGCATCTTGGTCCGGAATGAGTGTTGTGTCAGTCCGGAGTAGTGTTGGTTTATGTCCGGAATAAGTGTTTTGTCTGTCCGGGATAGGTCTTGTGTCTGTCCGGAATAAGTGTTTTGTCTATCCGGAATAGTATCTTGTTTGTCCGGAATACGTATTGTGTTTGTCCGGATTAAGTATTTTGTCTGTCTGGAATAAGAATTTTGTCTGTCCGGAATAAGAGTTTGTCTGTCCGGAATAAGAGTTGTGTCTGTCCGGAATAAGTATATTGTCTGTCCGGAATAGTGTTGCGTCTGTCCGGAATAAGTATATTGTCTGTCCGGAATAAGAGTTGCGTCTGTCCGGAATAAGTATATTGTCTGTCCGGAATAGTGTTGCGTCTGTCCGGAATAAGAGTTGCGTCTGTCCGGAATAAGAGTTGTGTCTGTCCGGAATAGTGTTGCGTCTGTCCGGAATAAGAGTTGCGTCTGTCCGGAATAAGAGTTGCGTCTGTCCGGAATAAGTATATTGTCTGTCCGGAATAGTGTTGCGTCTGTCCGGAATAAGTATATTGTCTGTCCGGAATAAGAGTTGCGTCTGTCCGGAATAAGTATATTGTCTGTCCGGAATAAGAGTTGCGTCTGTCCGGAATAAGAGTTGTGTCTGTCCGGAATAGTGTTGCGTCTGTCCGGAATAAGAGTTGCGTCTGTCCGGAATAAGAGTTGTGTCTGTCCGGAATAGTGTTGCGTCTGTCCGGAATAAAAGTTGTGTCTGTCCTGGGGAAGTTATGTTTCTGGTTTTTAACTCATTCCTGATTTCAGGTGTGGATTTGCGAGAAGTTCAAATTGGGGGATCCCCGGTCAGCATTTCCACGGTTCAAGTGTTGGACGGAAATGTTTAGCAGACGCCAAATCCTTAGAAAATGGGAAGATCGAGGCATCAACTTGTCCCGGATTTACTCGGGTCAATTTGAGTTGAAGGGCACCCCAAAACTCAGTGCACGGGAGCATTCACTATTGTCAGAGGATCAATTTCCTACTGAAGAAGCAACTCCCGCAGCAAAGGTTGTCTCGAAGGAAACACCTTCAACATCCACTCTACCAAGGGTACAACTCAGTGAATGCAGCATTCCATGTGACCCACTGCTACAAGAGTTGGAACTTAGTGAGGTGAAGACGAATTGGCTGCGAGCCGAAGCAGCACTTAGGGAGGCGACCGTTAAAATTAACAACCTGGAGGAAGAACTCCGGATCTCTCAAGAAGAGTGTCGTAGGCTGAGAGTCCGTGGGGAGGAGGAAGAGAGGGAAAAGAGGGAGGAGGAAGAGAGAAATAAGAGGGAGGCGGAGGAAGAGAGAAATAAGAGGGAGGCGGAGGAGAGGAAGAAGACAGAGGAGAAAGAGAGGGAGAAGAGAGAGGAGGAAGAAAGGAAGAAGAGGGAGGAGCAAGAGAAGAAGAAGAGGGAGGATGATGAGAAGAAGAGGAGGGAGGAGGATGAGAAGAAGAGAAGGGAGGAGGATGAGAGGAATAAGAGGGAGGAGGATGCGAGGAAGAGGAGAGAGGAGGATGAGAAGAAGAGGAGGATGAGGAGGGAGGAGGAAGAGAGAAAAAAGCGGAGGGAGGAAGAGAGGAAGAAGAGGGAGGAGGAAAAGAGGAAGAAGAGGGAGGAGCAAGAGAAGAAGAAGATGGAGGAGGATGAAGAGAGGAAGAAGAGGGAGGAGGAAGAGAAGAAGAGGAGGATGAGGAGGGAGGAGGAAGAGAGAAAAAAGCGGAGGGAGGAAGAGAGGAAGAAGAGGGAGGAGGAAGAGAGGAAGAAGAGGGAGGAGGATGAGAGGAATAAGAGGGAGGAGGAAGAGAAGAAGAGGATGGAGGAGGATGAGAAGAAGAGGAGGGAGGAGGAAGAGAGGAATACGAGGGAGGAGGAAGAGAAGAAGAGGAGGGCGGAGGAGGAGAAGAGGAAGAAGAGGGAGGAGGAAGAGAAGATGAGACAGCAGGAAAGAAAGAGGAAGGCTGTGGTATCGCTACCGCTTTTGCACCCTCAAAAAATACGGACCATTAAACCACGCTTGCGCACAGAACATATAGACGAAGTGCAAAGCAAATCTGGCCAAGATGAGGCACAGAAGAATGTCGCAGAAAAACAAGAAGAAATAAAGGAGGCCGAAGAAGCCACCACAAAAACAAAGGGGGCCGAAGAAGCCAGTGAAGAAATATACGAGGCCGACGAAACAGCGAAAGATGAACTGGCCGCCCATGTTTCGTCCACGAGGCCCGATGTAGATGCGACCGCCTTGAGAACGCTGAGCAATGATGAGGTACGTCGCTTATTGAATGCAACGGCTACCGAACGAGAAGCCAAAGATATTATCTGGAGGGGGTGTCTGAGCAATATCCGCAGGGGTGATCTGAAGGAAATGATTTCGGCAAAAACAGAATTCACCAACGAAACTATTGATGACCTAATTGAGGTACTCCTCAGAAGAGGAGGGCAACAAAAGGTGGTCTGCTTATCATCCTTCGAATCGGAAATGATTGTGGAGGGACAGGGAGAAGATATAAGGAAAGATTATTTACTCCCAAAAATTGAAGGAATAAATGTGGAGGAAGTCATCATCGCACAACAATGCTGTTTGGCCGGCCACTGGACTCTGTTCGTTGCCCACGGACCTCGATCAGAGTTCATTCAGTACAACAGCCTCTCCCGCACACTTAAAAGAGGTGACAATCCTAACCGTTTAGTCGGAACTCATGAATGCACCGCGTCTAAGATAACGGGATTCTGGCGATGGTTGTTGAAGGTCGAGTGGCCGCTAAGAGTTGAGAGGAAGGGTAGCCAACGACAACAACCGGGGAGTAACGACTGCGGGCCATACGTTTTGTACTGGATGAAGCGTTTGATGGAGAATGCTGATCCGACTCAGCCGAAGCAGAGCAAGGTTATTCACCGTTTTAGAGACGATTTGGCCAATTTCTTACTCGAAGACTCTGGGATGTGCGATCAACAATAAACGACTCTGGATGTTTTAATTTTTTTTACAAAGTTATACATGTATACATGTTAAAATTACATAGACTATTTTAATGATTTATCAATACAAGGACATTTGGTGTTGGGTTAAATTATCAATACAAGGACATGTATAAATTATCAATACTCTTAAACCGGACAACAAATACACATATTCCGGACAGCAAATACACTAATTCCGGACAACAAATTCACTTATTCCGGAAAAACTTAATGTTCCGTTTCTGGACAAACTTTATTCTTAAACCGGACAACAAATACACTTACTCCGAACAACAAATACACTTATTCCGGACAGCAAATACACTTATTCCGAACAACAAATACACATATTCCGGACAACAAATACACTTATTCCGGACAGCAAATACACTTATTCCGGACAGCAAATACACTTATTCCGGACAAACTTTTTGTTCCGTTTCGGGACACACTTTATTCTTAAACCGGACAACAAATACACTTACTCCGGACAACAAATACACTTATTCCGGACAGCAAATACACTTATTCCGGACACACTTTATTCTTAAACCGGACAACAAATACACTTATTCCGGACAACAAATACACTAATTCCGGACAGCAAATACACTTATTCCGGACAGCAAATACATTTATTCCGGACAAACTTTTTATTCCGTTACGGGACACACTTTATTCTTAAACCAGACAACAACTACACATCTTCCGGACAGCAAATACACTTATTCCGGACAGCAAATACACTTATTCCGGACACACTTTATTCTTAAACCGGACAACAAATACACTTATTCCGGACAGCAAATACACTTATTCCAGACAGCAAATACACTTATTCCGGACACACTTTATTCTTAAACCGAACAACAAATACACTTATTCCGGACAGCAAATACACTTATTCCGGACAGCAAATACACTTATTCCGGACAAACTTTTTGTTCCGTTTCGGGACACACTTTATTCTTAAACCGGACAACAAATACACTTACTCCGGACAACAAATACACTTATTCCGGACAGAAAATACACTTATTCCGGACACACTTTATTCTTAAACCGGACAACAAATATACTTATTCCGGACAGCAAATACACTTATTCCGGACAGCAAATACACTTATTCCGGACAAACTTTTTGTTCCGTTTCGGGACACACTTTATTCTTAAACCGGACAACAACTACACATATTCCGGACAACAAATACACTTATTTCGGACAACAAATACACTTATTACGGACAAACTTTTTGTTCCGTTTCGGGACACAATTTATTCTTAAACCGGACAACAAATGGACTTATTCCGGACAACAAATACACTTATTCCGGACAGCAAGTACACTAATTCCGGACAGCAAATACACTTATTCCGGACACACTTTATTCTTAAACCAGACAACAAATACACTTATTCTGAACAACAAATACACTTAATCCGGACATGGATGAATCGTAATCCGGACGGACATATAACGTAATCCGGACATACTTGTAACTTAATCCGGACATAAATATAACTTATTCCGGACAGGCATACAACAAACCAAAATTACTTAAATATTTTTGTCGCCATCAGAAATTAATTCACAAACGAACAAGCAAAGAAAGAGTTTAATCTTATGCAATAATACGGACAGACATACAATAACTTTCAACAAAATTACATAGGAATAATTCCAACCAAGGACAAATACAATAATCAAGGAGGAACTCCCTCGTAATGCAAATTCATGTCCCAGTCATCGAAATCGTGATCCCCCGGTTTGGGTGTTGTAGGGTGTAACAGGGGTAGAACCTTATTCCTGATGATTTTCTGTCCGTTACTTTTAATTATTTTCTCAGACAAAGAAATCCGTCGTTTGCTCGGCGGTCTGCCTTTCCGTCTTGCCTTATCCGGATTGAGAACGGATGTACCATCAAACACAGGATCAGGTCGTTGCATACGTTCCTTAAGCAACTCAAGTGCCTCTACCGCCTGAAGATATCTGTCGTTTGAGTCGAAAGCGGCCTCGGCGATCCAAACTGCACGACCCATTATGTCGTCGTGGCGCCGAAGCGCATCGTTCCCCGTTATGCCACTTTGAAGGGGAAACTTGACTCCATAGCTCCTTCGGATATCCTTCCTCCATCGGTGGACGATGTAAGACTCGGGGAGCAACGCGTTTGGACGTATTCGGGCAATAACAACATAAACGTGACAACATAGGATACCGACGTGATCAAACATTCTGCAATCGCATACCCACTTCTCATCTCTAATTTGCACTGTGAACCGTTTCGACAATGGGAGGATATATGTCAATACATGTTCGGTCACGTTGAAGTGCAATGTGTCGTCCTCGTTGAACTCATCCTTGATGTCGCAGTACATCATCTTCCCAATTTCTAACTGCACCTTCTTGAATACACCAACCGTATACAACTCGCCCAATTGCCTCTCGAATGGATATTTCGAAATCAATTGCGGAGCCTTATGCTGACAATCGAAATCAGACAGAGTTTCCTTCTCATACTTGTGGCGTACTGCGAGTTCGTATTGTTGAACGAACTGCTTAAGTGTCGTCCTTGATGTGAGGTACTTATCGAAGAAGGCGTTCATACCATCACTTCTTTGGGTTGATGTCATTCCTGCGGAAAAACAATCCCGCCAAAATGCAGGTACCCAGCACTCTCGAATTGCATAAATGGATCGGAGCCAATTATTGTCGTGGAACTCGAAATCATCTAGAAAACCCTGCCAATTCCGCTCGAATTCTGCCAGAGTCTTGGAATCGAATACACAGTTGTTGAGGTCAAACAACGTATGCTCCCGGTACTTCGTGGGCAGCTTCACAGGGGCCTTATTCATTATGTGCCATATACAAAATTTGTGTCGTGCTTTAGGGAACACAGTCCTCACAGCCGCAGCTATGGCGCCACATTGGTCTGTTATGATCGTCGGGGGGCTTGTATCTGCACACAACGCGATCAAGATAAAAACATATGTTAATCGGGACAAAAATAACGTAAACCGGACAGACGTCAAGGGTAAACCGGACGAGCAAAAAACGTAAACCGGATAGACGTAAGGGATAAACCGGACGAGCAAAAGACGTAAACCGGACAGAAGTAAAGGGTAACCGGACAGGCACATAACGTAAAACAGACAAAGCCGGACAAAATAAAACACGTACCGTTCATGCACGTCAACCATGTTTGGAACAACCAAATGTAATTTTGTGTCGTCTCGGAAGAGAGGAGTGCGCAACCGAGTAGGACAGACTGGTAGTGGTGATTTACCCCCACAAATGGGGCAAAAGGCATGTCATACTTGTTTGTTATGTATGTTGTGTCGAAACATATTGCATCTCCAAAGTAAGAGTAAGCAGCTCGAGAACGACTGTCGGCCCAGAACACATTTCGTAGTCTGCCTTCGTCGTCCATATCCATTACGTAAAAGAAGCGGGAATCATTCTTCTGCATCCTGATGAAATAATCTTGGATAGCTTGCGCATCTCCTGGTCCCATTTTGAGGTTTCTAACCTCGTTCACAACATTCCTGCGAAACATAATTTTTACGACAAAGCTAAATGCGTAACTTCAACCAGGTTAAGTGGAGAATAAATAACCTTAGGTCCCGCTCGTTGAAAGCCAATTTATCGTGACCTCCAGCTTCGACCACAAAAGATTGCATGGTCTTGGCGGCAGATATACCGGCAGCATCATTGCACGAAATGCGTGCTCTGGCGGAGTCCGGGACGGATCGTTTTTGTCGGAGGAAGCGCATCTGGTCTTCCGACAGCATGGCGTGGTTATGTTGGAGATCTACGTGGTTAATTACGTAGCCTCTGGATGGATTTCCGGAGACCCTGATCCGAGCAGTGCACTCGACCCTACCGGATAACCTATGTTTTGGTCTACCTTCACCTTGGTTTCCCGGAGCATTACCCTCCTTGGAGCAAGTAAGAGTGGCCCGTATAACAATACCACGATCGTAATGAGATTGTCTTATCTTCACACCAAAACCACAGGAATCGGCATAGGAAACGTAAAATGCTTTGGCTTCTTCGAAGGAAGGAAAATACATCTTCTCTTGCGGGACATTTGAGGCATGCGCCGGCTGTGAGGACACATTAACGAGTGCCATTACAGTACAGCAAAAAGGGAGGAAGAAGAAGGAAGGGTTCATAGGATCCGAATAAGGTAGCCAAAACATTTTGTATCTCCGTGAAGCGCCAAAAAAGAATATATGGAGGACGTGCTGATTTGAGGAGCATTAAATGCGATTGTAGACGTATCGGGAAAATAAAAGAAAAAGGCAACATTCCGGAGTAAGTAGTACGCTTGTCCGGAATAAGTGTTCCAACTATGCGGATTACATAGTAACTGTGTCCGGAATGAGTCATGCGCTTGTCCGGAAAAAAAAAGGAAAATGAGTAAAAAATTAGGTGACGTGAAACCCTAAGGGATCTTTAGTGGATCTCCGTTGAGCGCCAAAAGAAAAGGTGGTATCTCCGTAGATATGCATTTAATGCATCGGGAAGACAAATAAGAAAAACATCATTGCTCCGAGAAGCTTAGTGTACATGCTGACTGGATGCTGAATGGACAAAATTTCTCCGACACGTAAGTAGCGTCAGTGACGCGCGCGTCTACTAAACATTTTCCTTTTGAAAATTCTAATGGATGTCTAAGAAAAACTAGTTTCAGGTATTAATATTTAAAATTATTTTAATATTAAATTTAACGTTATTTGATTGTTGCTAACAGTGTTAATAGATTACTAAGAGCATCCCTTATCGGGATAAAAACCTGGGTCACGACTCGTCACAAAAAAAAATTCTTAACGCGGGAAAGCAACAGGTCGAAGATGCCCGGGTCGACGACCCGGTTGTCCGGGTCAGCCAACCCGGACGCGCCACGTGGCGCGTCCGTGTTGAATTTTTTGATTTTTTGATTTTTGGTTTTGTTTTTGTTTTGAATTTTTTGTTAGAGATTTTTTTTATTTTTTTTTATGAAAATACGTTTTATAATTATCTTGATCTTTTAGAAAAAAAATTATTTTTTTTAAATTTTTACCAAGATGAACCCCGAAATGATGTGGATGAGAGAGATAAGTTGGTGTTGGGTTGTGGTTAAGAGATGAATAGTGTAGGAAAGAGAAGAAGGTGGGTTGAGGAAAGAGAAAGCTGATGTGGAAGAGAAAGAAAGCTAATTTTGAAGAGATAGAGAGCTGATGACCGGGTCGCCAGGTTATGGTTAGTGATGGCCTAACGGCATGGTTAAATAAACAATTTAGGTGCGGAGTATGTGTCAGATCAATTTTCAAACAAATGATGGGCACAAGACCAATATTACTTTTTTGGATGGGTAATTGGTGGCGCAAGCAAAAATACACAATCTTTTATTTCTTTTCCACCCCCATCTTCTTCTTTCTTGGCCGTCATTTTTCTTCCCCTCAACTCTAAAACACTTTGCTTAAAATTCAGGGTAGTGGCACTAATTTTAATCCCACACTGGTCTTAAAAGTGGATTAAGAAAAAAGTATATTAACCTTAACTGTTTTGAATATATTGAAAACCAAAGAAAGGAGAAACTAGTTTTCTATAGATAGAAAATCTAAGAAAGGAACACCTAGCGCCCCTTGAGTTCCAGGTGTAAATCACTAAACAGCAACTCTAACAAGAAACATCCTAAGTGATAATTAACAATGTTGTCAATTTGTCACATTGTTGTCCTGGAGAAATTAACTAACAGATTAAAACAAGTAGATATACTTACTAGTTACTCCAGTACAGCTCTTTAAGGAACAAAATCGTACATAACAAGTGAACAACAGTACTGAATTTGAGTCGTTTGACTGATGCATTTAGTTTTTAGGGGCAATAATAAATCAAAAGGCTTCCTGATTGGTAAAAACCTAACGAATCTGTTTATGCAATTATTAAAATGCTTCGGTGCTTCTGGCCATTTTTCTTTTGGTAAAGACAACATAATGCTTATGTCACATTGTATGTTTTCGCTATGAACATCAGTTTTTCACATATAATTAAATCGAAAGACTTTAAATTTGAACTGTCGGTTGAGATGTTCCATCTTCCAGAAAGAAAAAAATCATTAGAATTTCGAAAGTTCCCCAGCTCCACTTGCATTGAACAACAAAAATATATATTCAAGTAACTGCGAAATACGGTCTTAATAAGCCTCAAGAGTCAAGACTCACTTGGCCACACACACATATATAATAGGTAAAGAAGTTTGGCGACATTTTATATTTTGAAATTTAATCCGAACATGTATTTTTTTAATTAAATTACAAACAAATTTGAAAGCATTTATATTTTTTAATTTAAACAAAAAAACATTTTGTATTTTTCAAATCAAAACCCAAAATAATTCGAAAGCATTTTTCGTTCTTTTTAGTATTCCATATAAGAGGTGAACTATCAATTAACTATCAATTTTTTTAGTATTCCATATAAGAGATGAACTCACATGTTGGGAAGTGCAATCCCGACTAAACCCAAGCTTATTTCGGAATGAGCTAACCCAAGTTGGTTTGGTCCACACTTGATTGAAGACTATGGTTTTGTCTGACTAAGTTAAAGTATGAGAGATAAATTGTTGGGTCTCAATGTAAAGTGCATTTTTTTCTCAACAATCAAAGTGCATCAGTTTCTGTAATTACTTATCTTCAACTAAGTTTTTTGGTTATGCAAATGAAATACTTCTTTTCTCCTTTATGTTTTCTGAAAATTGAAGATATCTACACCCTTCGCCATAAGAACTAAATTACCGACATCTATTATTATTTTTCAGAAAAAATATTCAAAATACAAATGCCATGGCTGTTGGTGAAGTTGACGCTTTTAAAATTATTTTGAAACCCACAATGGTCCAAATTAGAGTATGTGTTTTAATTACAAAAAGACAAACCAGCTCAATTCTCTACAGCGACACCGTGACACACACACACACATATATATATATATATATATATATATATATATATATATATATATATATATATATATATATATATATATATTACTTTCAAAAAGTGTCTATCAGTATAATGTTCTTTTTCTCTCAATAATTGTAATGCCATGATTTATGTTTGTAGTGTTTCCCTTAATTGAAATTTGAAAATGTCATCAAGAAAACATTTTTTATGTTTTTTTAAAGTCTCTGAATCACAATTTTATAAATTCATCAAACTAGTATCAGAATGATTCTCAAAGTCCTCTATATTATATATACCAAGTCCAACACACTAGAGAATGCTACCATTACGTATGATGTAATTTCTCAATGGTATCAAATTGCAAGGACGTTAGTTAGTTTAATTCTTTACTCAATCCATAATAATTTTGATCACAGGAAAACGTGTAATTACTTTTAGATTACATTGTTTTCCCGCACAATTACAAATGCAATTATTCTTAACCATGTTATTTCTATTCAATGCAGTGTTTCGTAACCATGTGTGTGTTTCTAATGATGATAACCAAATCTTAAAAAAGTTGCTTAGCACTTGCATGAGAGGCGATCACAATTTATAACATCAAGTACAAACAAAGTTAAATCTACACATGATGACATTGCCAAGCAACTTGGATAGTTCATAGTTTACTAGTCTAAAAGGTACCTTTCCTACAGGTAACATGTTTGAACCTAGCTAATTGTACAATTTAATCTGTTAAAAACAAACTTACCGTTGTGGTTGCCTCATCCAAGATGACGATTCAGGAGATCAGACGAATGGAGTATTCAAAACAATAAATGACAACAACGGCTCCAAATCCTCTTGTATAAATTCACAAATCAAACTCATGTAAAAACACACAAAATCAAATAACAATTCCTTCTTCTTCTTCCTCCAAATTCATACTCGCATCAATTTTAGCATGGTATCAGAGCCTATGATCCATACGTAGTCTCAGTTTTCCCCAAAATCATCATCGACCTCACCTCATTCAAGGGGGTTGAAGGTCGAACACCCCTCATCCAAACCCAAGAAGGAGAAAAACCAAAACAGACATGTCGGACGGCAATAGAAATCCACCAGAGATGGCGAATCCCCATCGCCTCGTCACGACGGCCCTAAACGGGGCCAACTACTTATCCTGGGCGCGCGCGGTCACGCTCTCCCTCAGTGGCAGGGGGAAGCTTGGCCACGTCACTGGGAAAACTCCAAAACCAGAAGAAGATGCATCGGAAAAACTTCAAGATGAATGGCAAACCTCGGATCATCAAGTGATGTCATGGCTTATCGCATCCATGCAAAATCACATCGCCGAGATCTTCATATACAAAGAAAGCGCAAAGGAGCTGTGGGACTCAGTCCGAGACCACTACGGCAAAGCCGAAAACTTCGCGCATATCTTCAAGATAAAACAGGAGATCGCGCAAACTCAACAACACGGGACTTCAGTCACTGAGTACCTCGGTACTCTCAGAAGAAAATGGGACGAGCTAAGGATATACGAACCCCCAACCTCTGACCCAGAAATCATTCAGAAAAGACAAGAGCAAAATCAGATCTATCAGTTTTTGGTAGGGCTAGATCCGAGCTACGAGACCATTCGGTCTCAAATACTTATGGCTTCAGATCTTCCAACACTCGCAAACATCACAAGTCTTGTTCAGCGCGAGGAAACAAGAAGAAATACAATGAACAACCACAAAAATCAGAACACCGACAACCAAGCCTTCATCGCCGGTCGGAACCAAGCTTAGGGAACGAAAAAGAGATTCGGAAACAAAAGCAACGAACACTGTGAAAACTGCAAGAAACCAGGACACAACAAAAACTCGTGCTGGTTTCTGTTCCCGCACCTCAGACCACAAAAAAACACAAAAGCAAATCTGGTGGAAGGCAACTTCAGCAACAACAACGGCCTACTCGGAGGAGGCGGCAGCGCCAACCTGCTCGGAGGAGGCACCAACGCCAACCTGGTCGGAGGAGGCACCGACAACACCTTCCTGAGCGGCAGCCGACAAAAGGAAAACGAAAAGTCGCAAAACCCTACCGGTTATGCGGATAATGGAGTGTTTTATATCGATCGCCGATCCGGATCCTCCAACCCGACTCCGCGGATCCGATCCGACAACATGTCCACCGGGTCAGACGCAATCGGATATGGGTCGGGTTACCCGGATCCATCAAACCCTATCCACTTAAGAAATCTGGTGGGCCAGCTCAACGAGTTTTTGCAAAAAAACCCTTCTGCAACAGGTAATTGCACAGGTATCAACAACTTTCTTGATTTTACTACTTTCTCTAGAATGGTAACCAAATTACGTAGTAAATCCTGGATTATCGATACCGGAGCCACCGATCATATGACCGGAGATCCAACACTACTTAGTAGTATAAAACAAAATTTAAAGTTAGTAAATAATTCTGTAATAGTTGCAAATGGAAGTAAAATACAAATTAAAGGAATAGGAAACACAAACCTAATTAACAACACATGTGATAATATTTTATATGTTCCTAAACTCGATGCTAATTTGATATCGGTAGCCAAACTCACCAGCAACCTCAATTGCAATGTTATTTTTTCCCCTAATGATGTTATTTTTCAGGATCGTATCTCAGGGAGGACGATTGGTAAAGGCATTCTCATGAATGGTCTATATGTTCTGGAAACCAGCGAGAAAGCAAACCATACCCAAACCATAAACGAACAAAATCTCTGGCACAAAGGAATGGGTCACCCGTCATCAAGTGTGTTGAAATATTTGTTTCCGTCTTTTAAAAATGAATTATTATGCGATATTTGTCGTTTTGCTAAACAAACGCGATTACCTTTTCAAAATTCTAGCACAAAAACTTATATGCCTTTTGAATTAATACACTCTGATATTTGGGGACCTGCCCCCGTTGAATCATATAATGGTTTTCGATATTTTATTAGTTTCATTGACGATTTTTCTCGTGTCACTTGGATTTACCTATTAAAAAACAAATCCGACACTTACTCAGTTTTTTGTGAATTTCTTCGTTTTGTTGAAAATATGTTTGATGCAAAGATTCGTATCTTTCGATCTGATAATGGCTCTGAATATATGAGTAATTTATTTCAAAAACTTTTAAAAGAAAAGGGTATTTCTCATCAAACCTCGTGTATAAACACACCTCAACAAAATGGGATTTCAGAACGAAAAAATCGACATCTGTTAAACGTCACTCGTTCCCTTCTTTTTCAAAATAATGTCCCCAAGTTGTTTTGGTCTGACGCAGTCCTCACTGCTACTTACATTATCAATCGACTTCCCAGCCCTATAATTGACAATAAAAAACCATTAGAAATCTTGTATAATAAAGAAATTAACATAGATCATTTTAGAATCTTTGGTTGCACATGTTTTGTTCACAAGAAACGTGAAGATAAACTTGATCACACCTCGATCAAATGTATCTTTTTAGGATATTCTTTTCGGAAAAAAAGGTACAAGTGCTACGATCCAGAAACGAAAAAAACATACACCTCTAGAGATGTCTCTTTCTTCGAAACTGAACCCTTCTTCAAAACCTCCACAACTGAAGACGCTTCCGTTATACCAGTACCTATAAACACACCTTCAGCAACTCTAGGAGGAGAAGACGAAGAACGAAGAGGAGAAGACGAAGAACGAAGAGGAGAAAACGAAGAAGGATGAGGAGGAGGAGGAGAAGACGAAGACCAAAGGGAAACAGAGGCCCCAGAAGATCTTCTCGTCCGACTCGTCCTCCACGTAGGTTTAACGATTATTTCCTCTCACACACCACTTATCCTATTCAAAACCACTTATCCTACCATCACATCTCACAAAAACATCAAGCCTTCCTAGGGACACTAGACACAAATAAAGAACCAACCACCTATCATGATGCCACAAGTAACCCAAATTGGGTCAAAGCCATGAAAGAAGAAATACAGGCCCTAGAAAATAACCAAACCTGGACCCTTGTCCCACTCCAACCTGGCATTAAACCTGTAGGATCCAGATGGATTTACAAAATCAAGTATCATAGTAATGGGAAAATAGAAAGATATAAGGCCAGACTTGTTGCCAAAGGGTACACCCAGACCTATGGCCTCGACTATCTCGAAACATTTGCTCTTGTTGCCAAAATGAATACTGTCCGGGTCCTTCTATCTGTCGCCGTTAATCATGGATGGAATCTATTTCAAATGGATGTCAAAAATGCATTCTTACAGGGAAACCTCGAAGAAGAAGTCTATATGATTCCACCGCCTGGGTACACCACTCATCCTAACCAGGTATGCAAGCTTCATAAGTCAATATATGGACTAAAACAATCACCTCGTGCCTGGTATGCCAAACTCAGTCTCTCTCTCATTAATTATGGGTTTGTTAAAAGTTCTGCTGATGCATCCATGTTTACAAAACATAGTCATAACACCACCATCATTATTCTTATCTATGTGGATGATATTATCATAACTGGAAATGACAATCATGAAATCACATCAGTTAAAAAATATTTAAAATCGAAATTTGACATAAAAGATCTAGGATACATGAAATATTTCTTAGGAATAGAAATTGCATATTCCAAGAAAGGGTTATTTCTTTCCCAACGGAAATACACCCTAGACCTTCTCAAAGAAACTGGAAAACTAGGATCTAAACCCGCTGCTACCCCAATAGAAACCAACAAAAAATTAGGACCAACTGATGGGACTCCGTTATCCAACATTGTACAATTCCAAAGATTGGTCGGAAAACTCATCTATCTTACCGTTACTCGACCTGATATCACATATGCTGTTAGTCTAACAAGTCAGTTCATGCATGCCCCACACACACATCACTTGGATTTAGTAAACAGAATCTTATGTTACCTTAAAAGAACACCTGGACAAGGACTATGGATGAAACCTAACAACTCTAACTCAATAATAGGATATTCTGATGCAGATTGGGCAGGAAGCCGTGATCGGAAATCTAGTACAAATTTCTATACCTTTGTGGGAGGCAACTTAGTAACTTGGAGAAGTAAGAAGCAAAATGTCGTCGCCCGGTCAAGTGCAGAGGCAGAATATCGTGGAATGGCATCAACCACCAGCGAATTAATTTGGCTCAATCAACTACTTAAAGACATGAACATTTCAACTCAAAAACCCATGATGATGTTTTGTGATAACAATGCAGCTCGACACATTGCCACAAATCCTGTCTTCCATGAAAGAACCAAACATATAGAAGTTGACTGTCACTTTATCAGGGAAAAGATACAATCAAAACAAATAGAGGTTCCCTACGTCTCAAGCAAAGAACAGCTGGCAGACATCTTTACCAAAGCTCTGGATCACAAGACATTCTCCAATCTTCTTTTCAAGATGGGATCCATCAATCCTTTCCAGACCCATCTTGAGGGGGCGTGTTAAAAACAAACTTACCGTTGTGGTTGCCTCATCCAAGGTGACGATTCAGGAGATCAGACGAATGGAGTATTCAAGACAATAAATGACAACAACGGCTCCAAATCCTCTTGTATAAATTCACAAATCAAACTCATGTAAAAACACACAAAATCAAATAACAATTCCTTCTTCTTCCTCCTCCAAATTCATACTCGCATCAATTTTAGCATAATCAAACACTTTCACCACTTTTTGAAGGAAGGTACGTGACAATGCCCTCATTCCTTTGAATCATATCCCAAAATATGTCAAAGAAAAAATAAATACAATCGGTTGCCAAAGAAGACCAATTTCGATAAGCTAATGGGGGTCTTTCTGGAATATGGCCATAAAAAACCTCAATCACGGACCACACAGGCTTCTCCGCCACGTATCATCTATTAAAGTTCAACCTCAGGGGCCCAACAATGGTCGATGGATAAAAAGTCTATTTTTTTTAAAACCTACCAATAGTAAATTTGGAAAATGTTGTGGGACGAATGATCGTTTCAACTTTCTACGTTCCACAGACAACTGGAAAGAATTGTAGACACGAGATGTGGCATGCCACGTTTTGGTGTTTTTGTAAGGAGAGAAGTCCAAAGGAATTTTATAATCTATTTATCTTATTAATTAATAAAAATTACAAAAAAAACTATCTTTTCAAGATCTGCAAATAGACCCGCGTTGTTATATAAATTTTACAATTTTAAAATTCCAAATAACATATGGTTAATTTAAACGGGATAAATACCTAATTTCAAAGGAATATATTCCTAATTTTCTCTCTTCTAACAGTGAATTTGTAAGATTGACGTCAACATATAAGTAGCAGGAGAACAACAACATACGATGACGAGTCATTCGAATATTCTTCCGATAATATGTTGATATTAATATTTACGTGAACTATATATATCAAGTTCATGATAGAAAGACACATTTAACTCTTAAAACAGATTTGATTGAAAATATTTGGCAACGTTACGAGCAGAGTGATAATTAAAATACATTTATCATTTACTTATTAGTTGTAATGTTCAATTATAGGTAATCGTATATGTAATTTAAATGAATTATGTTTATTAAATTACTATTATCAACTTGCAGTTAATAAATTAATTAATTTATGAATGTCTATGGATGATTTTGAAAAAAAACGGAAAAACAGCAATAGTTAAGTTTACTAACAATTAAAATAATTTATAAAAGTTATATGGTATAATATATTTATTTCTGAAGATCGAAGAATGAGTCGGAGGTATATGAGAAGTTGATTTGACACCAAAAAAGTTTTTTTAAATGATGTGATAGAGAAAATAGAATAAAAACGTGATTAAATGTTGTGATGTAGGACAAATGGCGTCACGGAAGGAGAAAAATCAGATCATTTTTGTAAAAATTGTTGAAGATAAGGTTGATAGATAAAAAGTCTTATTAAAAGACTCGGCGCAAACCGTTAATCGTTGTTCGTGTCAATAATCATTTTATTTTTTTCTCTTTTTTACTTATTTCTACTCCCAACAGATTCTCCACTTTTCATACTACAACAAAAAATAACCATGAAAAATAAAATCAGAGTAATAATGTGGGGTGGTAGGGAGACGTTTTTTTGTTTCGACACCATTTTATTGTACTTCGGATATTGATCTGTTTACCCATTTATTTACGTTTGTGTTTTTTCACACCCCGTCACCACTGAAATCTTGTAACGAAACCTGAAATAATTTAAAATAACACACCGTATAAATTCAAGATTTAAAAAATAATTGAGGCGGCTAGTAAAAACGCCCATCGATGGGGGACATTTTTCGCAGACGCTCCGGGTTTTTTTTACGGGACATAATGAGAATTAATCGAAAAATGAATGGAAAAATAGTAATTGGCGCGAACGATTTAAGTAATTCCCGAGCGACGTTTAGTAATCCAATTTTTTGGTATAATTATTCGTCGCCCGATTTTTACTTAAATCGTCCGTCTAATTAACATTTCGTCATTCACAATCAATTTAATACTCATTTATTCTTGTCTCTTAATCTATGATTTTTGTCTAAGTTTTCGTTACTTTACCAGTACCAACACTACAAAAATGTCTGACTAAGATTGGGCAGGGCGTTTTACCGAGACGCCTCCCTAATGGGGGTGGCGTCTTGCAGACGTCCGTCCAAAAAAAAATCTTAAATTTATACGGTGTGTTATCTCAAATTATTTAAGGCTCTGTTGCAAGATTTCGACGGTAACGGGTTGGATTGTAATGAGTTTATTCAAAAATTTCAAGATCCAACAATTTTCCAGAGGGCGTTACCCCCTTGCCACCCTCGCTATCTCACCGGCGAGGTGGAATGCTGCTCAACCCTCGACCGACCTATCGAGGTGGTATTTCGTAAAACTTCCTGACTAACAAAAAACCTCACTGTAATCCACGCCATTAATACCGAAAGTCTTGGAACGGAACCTGAAATAATTTGAGATAACACATCGTATAATTTTTTATTAAAAAAATGGGGTCTAAGCAAGACGCCACCCCCTATGAGGGAGGCGTCTGCAAAAAACACGCTCCCAATGGGGGAGGCGTCTGGCTTAGCCGCCTCCCCTATAGGGGTGTGTCTTAGCCAGACGCCCCCTAAAAAATTATTGTTTTTAAACTTCAAATAAAAGGGACATTTTACCAGATTCAAGTGAACCAGGTTGTCTGCTGACTTCTTTCCTGGCATCCGAGTCATTATTTTTGATGATTATGAAAAGAATATGAAGAAAGAGCGGTGGTAGGAGAGTGAAATGAAAAGATATATAAGTAAAAATAAGAGAATGACAAAACGGTAATTCGTACGAACGATTTAAGTAATTTTGAGACGATGTTTAGCTTTTCAGTTTTGTTGTTGAAAACTTAACATTAAAGGTGAATTGCAACAGTGTCATCAAGAAACAACGAAATTGAATTTATGTCATCTGAAAGTAACTATTTGCATCAATGCCATAGAAAAATCCAAAAAATTACTCTAATGCCATTAACTTTCCCCTAATTGCAACAATGTCATTCCATCAACCTTCCGTTAATGACCCTAAACTTTTATTAAGATTTAATGAAAATTTTGCAGAATCACCCTAAATAAACCCAAAATTCAGAAATTCCATTATATGTGTTATAATTCACCCCAAAATTTACGTAAATAATTTACCTATACTCTCTCATCTTTATCTTTTCTCTATCGTCTTTTATTTTTCTCTTACTAAACTTAACGACTCGGCTACTAAACTAATGATATCCAAAATATTTAATTGTTGTTACAAAATATTTAATTATTTTTTATATAATATTTAGTTTTTTATAAAATATTTTTTCCAAAAATATTTATTTTTTTAGAACTATTTTTTCCATATAAAACTATTTTTTTTTAGAAAATGTATCTTTTATAAAAAATAATTAAATATTTTGTAATTTTAAAATATAAAAATTATCTGATGTCATTAGTTTAGTTAGAGAAAAAGAAGAGATGATAGATGAAAGATAAAGATAAGAGAGAGTATATATAAATGATTTACGTAAAAGTTTAGGTGAATTGTAACACATAATGAAATTTATACATTTTAGGTTTATTTAAGGTGATTCTGCAAAATTCACATTGATTATTAATAAAATTTAACGGTCATTAACGACATCATTAACGGAGGATAGACATAATGACACTATTGTAATTAGGGAATAAGTTAATGACATTAGAGTAATGTTTTGGATTTTTTTACAATGTTGGTACAAATATTTGATTTTTTCATGACACCGTTGCATTTCGCCCTAACATTAACGGTGGTAAAATTAGAAAATACTGTGCGACAAACAATCGTTCCAACGTTCTCTGCCACATACAACTTGAAGAATTGTCGTGACATGTCTGCAGCAAAATCCACCAATGAGCGGATGCAACGTTTTGTTGTTATTTTGGTTTTCTTTGTTGTGGGGCCCTCGAACTAGAGAAGTCCAGACTCCAGACAGCACAGACTTCTCCGCCACGTGCCGTCCATTGAAGTTCAAACTTACAGTGGCCATCAACAATAAAAGGTTGCACACTTGCACCCAACGTCAGGGTGTACAAGACCAACACGTGTGTCTTGTCTCCACTCCCCAACGCATCTAATCCAACGGCCAACATTACGTGACAGCTAATGAGAAACCAACGACCCAAATTTTCTCTAAACTTAAATCAAATTTATGAATAAAAACTAGTATCACAATTGTATCATTTTGTTTGTCTGTTTTTGAAAATTTATCATTTAAACCAACAAGTTTGTTTGTTTTTTGATGACCCGAAATTTTCCTTTTACGAACTTTGAGATGGATGGCTACAGTTCCAAGTTAAATCGTCGCACTTTTTTTCACCGATCATCTGATTTCGCCGTCGGAGCTCTAATCGGCAACATTAATACGGATTCGAAATCGCTCTCTTCACCAATTAAGCTACACCTAAGGAGCAACTTTGTCCTTTTGTTCGTATTCACAAAATGTAAACCTGACATCACCGACTACTAAATTTTCAATGTGTACTTGACTGGGAATTTGTTGAATTTGGCCAAAAGCGAGTCTCATCAGTATTGTAGCCCCTTTCAAAAAAAAAAAAATCTAGATCGAATTCAGGTTAATACAAATTTCGGCCGAAATTAAATTGATGTTATTAGTGGTGAAATCAATTTCAATGATGTAAAGAAGACATACGGAAGCCGCAAGTTGTCTACTAGACACATTACAAATTCACAACCTTAACAGTGATAGTATCTGTGTCGCTGAAGTTTAAATATGTGTCAGTTTCTGATAGATATCTTGTAAATAATTCAAAAATATCCCATTTGTTTGCAACTGTGACCTTATTTTTTTAAGGTTAAGTAATCATTTCAACTATAAGATAAACTTTAAAATCTCATACTGTAATACGATATCAGCATGAACATACTAGTAATTTAAATATTATTAGGGTTGAATTAGAATAGTTCATAGAAGAGGTTGCCTAAGTAATGGTATAGAATATTCACGAAACAATCCCTCTAATTTCCTAATATTTCTAAGAAAAAAGTACCTCAAAACAAACTAATCTCTACGACTTTAGTAAAAGAAACATCACCACCAAAATGTTGATATAGACAACATATGAACATACACTAAGAAAAGCAAATCCAATTGTAACTTTAATTTTTACAAAAAGATATAAATAAGGGCGAATTGCTTAGGTGTCACTATCAATCATTGAAATTGACTTTATGTCATCTGAAATTAACTATTTGACTTAATACCATAGAAAAATAAAAAAAAGTAGTCGTAATATCATTAACTTTTTCCCAATATCATTTTGTTAGCAAATCGTTAACTTTTTCGTTAACGTCCGTTACTTATATTAATATTTACTGAAAATTTTGTAGAATCACTTTGAGTGAAACCATAATTCATAAATTTCATTATCGTGTGTTGTAAATATTACAAAAATCACTCAAATATTTTATCTATACTCTCTCTCATTTTTTTCTCTCATTAAAATTAATGACTCGATACTAAATTAATGAAATTCAATAATTTTTATATTTTAAATTAAAAAATTTGATTGTTTTTTATAAGAAAATATTTATTTTTTCCCAATATTTATTTTATAATAAAAAAACTCGTCGTAATATCATTAACTTTTTCCCAATGTCATTTTGTTAGCAAATCGTTAACTTTTAAAATATTTAGTAAAAGAATCTGATAATTGATAATAAAAAAATTATACAAAAAACTAAATATTTTTGGAAGAAATATTCTATATATAAAAAATTAGTAGAAAATGTATTTTTATAAAAAATATTTAATTATTTTGTATTTTTAAAATATAGAAAATTACCGGGTTTCATGTGGTTAGTAACCGAGTCATTAAGTTTAGTAAGAGAAAAAGAAGAGATGAGAGAGGAAAGATAAAGATGAGAGAGAATATAGATAAATTATTTGTGTAATGTTTTACAATATTTACAACACATATAATAAAATTTATGAATTCTAAGTTTATTTAGAGTGATTTTGCTAATTTTTCATTAAATATTAATATAAGTAACAGATATTAGCGAGTTGCTAACGGAATGACATTTGAAAAATGTCAACGATATTAAGACAATTTTTTTGATTTTTCTGTAATTATGTCAATTCAGACAAATTTACTTTCAGACGACATAAAACAAATTTGACGGCGGTTAGTATCCCCCAGCAATTCACCCTATAAATAATACCTAACAATGCTTAATTAACCCGTTCAATTTATCTTTCTTGTTTTAAAGTAGTTTACTAATATTTAGTTAAATTTCAACACGTAACTCAAGACGTTGAGATTCCATCTTTGATCTAAGATAATCCAAGACGAGAATCTACCGATCGAGCTAATCGGAGTTAGTTTTCACTGTCTTGTATATGATGAGGGTGGAAGTCCACATGGCGACCACCAAATAAGAGGAGTGGGACCCGACAATGATAAAGGCACCCATCTTTGTAAGGGGATGATGATGACGATGATGATGACGAGATGCCAACATTAAAGAAACACACCAACTAATTGTTGGATTCCTTAATTAACTTTCCTAGTGTTGTGTTTGTGGTATGCAAAAGAGGGTATTGCAAAGCAGAGGTGGAGGACAACAACAACAGCAGGGATCCATGGTTGGTTGGTCTGGGATGCTTCCAGATTTGATTTGGTTAAATGTTTATTCGGCATGTGGGGGAGGATATTGGTGGTGGTTGGAATTTCGCATTACCATAGTGTTGTTGTGTTTGTGTGTGTGTTTTTTAAAATTTTCAAGGAAGGGTATGATTTCGGTAACTACTCCCTTCATATGACCCATGAGTTGTTCGTGATGGCATGTTTGTGTTTGTAAGTTTTTTAAGTTATGATATATATATTCTGATTTTCCTGAATTTTTAAGTTTTTCTTGTATATATATATATATATATATGTGACTGCGGGGATGCAAGAAGAGCCACGGTTCTAATTAGGTCTTACTGAACTATTGTAAAAAAAAAAAAAACAGAAGATTGGTTCACTTTATAACTAAAGTGAAAATGAATTTATGATTGATTGATTACATGCACCCGGTGGGACCTCTGTTCTGAAATGCGGTCAGATGCGGCCGCGATGCGGGGGAGAGGCGCATCGCATCTCCCCGATGCGGCCCTCCGGATGCGGCCCGCATCTTGACCCGCATATGCGGGTAGATGCGGCCGCATATGCGGATAGATGCGGCCACATTTCAGAGCACCCACTTTTTATTTTATTTTTGTTATTTTTTGGGGTTTTAATCTTTTTTTGTTTAATATTAACTTGTTTATCTTAGAAATTATTCAAAAAATTACCTAATTTTTTAGTTACATGTATATAATTTATTATTAATATATTATATTATATTATTTAATTATTAAATCGCAAACCGCATATGCACCCGCATCGCATCTGCATACTGCATATGTCGGATGCGGTGCCTCGCCGCATCGCATCCGCATCCCGCATTTCTGAACCTTGGGTGGGACAACACATTTTCTACAACTCCGTTAATCCAATAAAATCCATAATTTGAAAAAAATTATATAGTAAAATATTGTAGAACTTTGATATCGTTTCATGTTTTCTTCCAAGGATTTTTACTTTATAGTTTTCCAAATATATTTTACATGAACTACTTAAGAATTTATATTTAAATTAGTCTTACATAGATATTTTCCTACGAAACATATATTGAACCGGCCAAGTGAAAGAAATGCAAACAAGGTTGCCTTTGCTAGAACCTATATATATATATATATATATATATATATATATATTTTAACAAAATTCTAATGAAGTGGGGATCAAAGACTAAGAGTGACAGTTAATTCAGAACATAGTCAGTCAGCAACAATCTATACCAAAACATAAAGTGGGAAATGAATAGATTCAAAGATGTTTCTAACCAACCACCAGAGGCCGTGAACGTACTTCAATATACAAAGCCCCACCTCTATTAGTACTACAGCAGAGGCCTAAGTTTGTGACACACACGTCTTGTTGGTGGTGTTATTTACTTCACCAATGAAGCACAATATGTGGAACACCTCGTTGCCGACACTCGATCTTGTATGGGTCGCTAGCTAACCTTTATGACGACCATGTTGTAGTTGTGCTTCGTGTGGGGATGAGATGGATGGGTCAACAAGTTGCACGTGCATGGGCCATGCATTCACGGATCGAGTTATATATGGATCTTTGGTGTTTGTGTCCACGAGAAAAATGGTGTCTGCACATTTGCTATCTGGAATGGAATTCAAGTTCCACTGACCGACAAGATTTCAAGTGTGTGCGCTGCTCTTTGTTCCTTAGAAATTTTGATTGTACAAGAATGATGATATTGAAATTCTCATGTCCTGTCCAAGAAACAACAACAATAAAGTCTGTAATTTCATACTAGTTAGGTTATGTTAGAAATAAACTCAAACGAATCACAATTTGGATATGTGAATAACTTTCCTCTTATCCAACACCATCCCTGGGAATATTTCGATCTTTTAGGTTTCTTTTAATCGTTTCTTCCCAAGTTTATTTTGGTATGTCTTTCCATCTTTTTATGTCTTCATCAATGCTCGACACTCCCCTTCTAATCAGTGCCTCCATAAGTCTTCTTTATACATGTCCAAACAATCTCAGCCTATGTTGTTAAGCTTCTCCTCTATTGGGACAACTCTAACTCTCTCACGAATTTTCTCATTTCTAATCCAATTCACCCCCGTATGTCCACATATCCACCACAAACATTCTCATTTCAGCCATGTTCATCTTTTGCACATTTCTTTTCATAGCCTAACATTCCACTCCAAGTTTTATAACGGTCTTATAATATTTTTCTTTTAACTTGAGAGAGATCTTCTTTTCACATAAGATGTTTGATGCTTGCTACCATTTCATCCACCCTGACCTAATCCTCTGACTAACATCTCTGTTGATATCACTATCCTTTTGAAGTATCAATCGAAAATATCTAAAAATATCTCTCATACCCACCACTTGACCATTCAATCTAATATTTTGTAGCAGTGTCGACGACCTTGAAACAACACTTGATATATTCAATTTAGACCTACTTAGTTAAAATGTCTTGTCAAAGAAAATTACTAGAAAATGTTAATTTGCAATCTACTATATGGGAATTCAAATTTCAGTTGATTTATAAGATTTCAGGTGTTTGTGTTGATTTTGTATAAACAATCTCTCAGTTGGAGATTCAGCTTCGAATCCCTTGTGCGGCGAAAAAAGACCGAATGAGAGACGCGTTGTCTGCTTCTTAGGGACACCAAGTTGCACAAACCAAGATAAAGTTCCGAAAGAACATACATTAAAAAGAAGGGGAATTTGCTACAGTACACCCCGTAAGTGTCCAAATTGGCCATATGCACATGTTTTTCGGTATTGCCGCATATGCATATGGTGAGCATCCTATTTGCGTAAATGCACCTGGGCCGTTCGTGGGCCCCACTCCAGAGAGACGACGTAAATCGGGCGTTAACGGCCGTCCGAATCGGTTCGTGATCCGTTTGGTAGGACGTGTGATTTGGGATTGATTGTAGCCAAATAAATTTTACTAAGACTAATCTAAGACCATGACGAAACCATTACAGTACTGGAATCACTCTGCATCGAATCACTCTGGATTGACTCTGGCATCACTCTGGATCGTCTATGGAATCACTATGTATCGACTCTGGAATCGGTCTGGATCGTCTCTGGAATCGTTCCGGATCGTCTCTGGAATCGGTCCGGATCGTCTCTGGAATCAATCTGGATCGGCTCTGGAATCACTCTGGATCGTCTATGGAATCACTCTGCATCGATTCTGGAATCGTTCTGGATCGTCTCTGGAATCAATCTGGATCGACTCTGGACAATCTGGATCGGCTCTGGAATCACTCCGGATCCGCTCTGGAATCACTCCGGATCCACTCTGGAACCAGTGACTGTAGTCCCACGGACACGTATGAGACCTGGTCGTTCGACCCTGGAATGGGTCTGGAATGACGCGTCACACGTCAGAGACCACTAGGCAAATACGTGTCCACAAAAGGGGGTTGATCTGGCAATTCCTTCGTAAGTTGAAGCGCAAAGGTTCCCGTGATCAAAGGGGAACGACTGTCGAACATCGAGATCAGGACTTACCATCAATACGTGAGAAGACGTATCACAAATGAATTTGTATGCGAAAAGACTTGTCCGTATTTGAAAGAGATAAAGTTTCTATATAAGTCATACAATTGTTTAGAGACGGACATGTTATGAAGCAACAAGCGTGAGTCCAGATGAGTAAAGAGTCAGTACAGAGTAATTCCGGAGGCTATCCTAATTGTGTAGAAAATGAACATCGCCAACGATGTAAGGAGTTGCAGGCTGTGGAGACGGCCATAATGTTCTGCCGGTGGAGAATGACTGCATGGTTGACTGGAAGATAGCCATGCGCACTGGAAACCCGGACACACACAAGACAACCAGTCTAGCCCTTGAAGAACCTTTCTTAGAATTGAAGGACCTCGAGGAGAAGCGACGGCGGTTGGTAGAGGAATTAATGTCGAATTATCCCCACCCTTTTGAATCTTCATCTGATTAGGACCTGTAGGAGTTTTGTTGTGGCTGGACGTGTACTTTACCTTTCAGATTCGGTTCGTAATAAAATTGTGGGTGTCTTTTTAAACTTCAGATATCTTTCCTTTTGGTCATTGTTTTTTGGGTTTCATGTTTTTTTGTTAAATTGCAAACTAATTTATGTGAGTCCATACTGGTGGTCTTGAAACGAGACTAAATGTACAGGTAATCCAGCGTGATGCCAAAATGAATCCATAAATAAATCCATAGTCATTCCAGACGGAGACCATGGGTAGACGACTGTCGAAATTTAGTCCAGAGTCAATCCAGACTCGATCAACAGCTATTCCAGCGTTAATCCAGCGTCATGAATCCATAATGTATCCATACTCATTCCAGAAAGTAGGCCTAATGTACAAGATAATGGATCGTGTATTTATCAAACTAAAAAATCTATTTTATAAATGTAATCCCAGCATCGATCCAGAGTGATCCCAGAGTCGATCCATAGTGATTCCAACATGGATCCAGAGTTATCCCAGAGTCGTTCCATAAATTCCCAGCATCTATCCAGAGTGATCCAGCGTTAGTCTGGAAAGGACCTCATGGTTAAACCAGAAATAACACATGGAATTCAAGATCGAGACAAGGGTTAGAAAATACATGCATTAACAATGAATCATAAGCGACAAGTTGAGGTTTTAAAAAAGAAAGTATGTATTCTGTGAATAGTGTTCCCCTCTACATATATGGTTAATATCGAACAACTTTACAAAATAGTCAGTACCTAACAAATCTACTGAGTGTTAGTTAGGGATTTCTAAATCTTTAATCTGAAATCAAGTACAATGCTAATTCTCCCCTGAGTGCAAATATTTAACGTCCTCTTCAAGAGTTGGATCTGTCCCTCCCATCAAGCATCGTACCCAGTAGGCTACAAATACCCCACTATCATTCGTTCCTTTACCCTGCCGTTGGGATTTTTTCCTTTCAAAGTTCAGCTTCCATTCTACACCAAAACGCTGCCTCTAGAACTTTGTCATACTTAGAGCCAATTCCTCTGAAGACCCGACTATTTCAGATGGATCTTCGTCTTTGTCAAGAAGACGAGCTAAGCTGTTGTAATGTGTGATTGTTTGCATTGCCGCGCACACAGAAAGCAAGGTCCAGTGCCCTGAGTCCACAAGTGGTTGTGCGATGACTGAGTGGTTGGGGTCCCAAGCCAATAATTTCCCCTTAATGATTTCTTCGTATAGACCTTCACACTGAATAGCAATTCCTGAGGTAGCCGTCGATGGAATGACAATAACATTATAATTGGTAGAGGTCAAGCTTTTTGGTTGCCGATCCTCCAACACACAGAGCAGTGCATCCATTAGCTGTAAAATTAAAAATTATGATACTTGTGACGAAAAGTTATAGGAAAGAAACAACAGAAGATGTAAAATACTCAGGTCGGACGAGAAATCTGAACATTTTCTAATCAGATCTTTGAAATCTTGAATGTTAACCTGTGCAATATCATTTGACCATATAATTCGCTTGGGGTCCACAGTGCTACATGCCAAATGCAAAATGACATTCCTTTCATCGGCTGACAACCCAGACAAGGCTTTGAGGTCTACATCTCTACCCGCATTCACAAGTGGTAGTGATCGAAGTTCAGTTGGAGTTGAAGGAGCAGAGGAAAGGAGGCCCGCATACTTGAGCCTTTTCTGAACGGTTGGAAATAATTAAATGCTTTCTGTGACGCGCCGGTGCTGCCAACTTCCATGGCTGAAGACATGTTGGTTCTTTCTTTTGGAAGGATGTTTGAGGATTGGGGACAGGAGGAGTATCCGAGTGAAACCGTTTTCCCGCTTCATATGGCTGTATTGGGTGTGGAAAACACAACCAATGAGCCTGGATAGTGTCTGGTCATGCCAGAATAGAGCCAGAGTCATTTCAGAAGAGATCCAGGGTGATGCCAGAATGGAGCCAGACTGAATCCAGGGCATTCCAGAAGAGATCCAGAGTGGATCCAGGGTCATGCCAGAACGGATCCAGAATGGATCCAGGGTCATGCAAGAAGAGATCCAGAGTGGATCCAGGGTGATGCCGGAACGGATCCAGAATGGATCCAGGGTCATGCCAGAAAGACCCTAGGTGTAACGTAAGTTACAGAATAGAGGCAGGGCCATTCCAGAAGAGATCCAGAGTGGATTCAGGGTGATGCCATAACGGATCCAGACTGAATCCATGGTCATTTAAGAAGAGATCCAGAGTGGATTCAGGGTGATGCCAGAACGGATCCAGAATGGATCCAGGGTCATTTTAGAAGAGATCCAGGGTGAATCAAGGGTGAATCCAGGGTCACTCATGAAGAACATAGAATGCACCTAAAACAACACTTGGAATTCCAATTGGTAAAATTCAAGCCACACCCTTTACAATTAATGTGAGTATTCAAATGTCTGCCACTGCGCTCAAGTAAAACATTAAGTTACAATTTACTATCATATATTTATAATACACTGAACTAATGAAAACCATTAATTCTCTCATTGGAAATTTGACCACTGCGAGTCATGTAACCTTCCTTGCACTCCCCGAGACGATCATTGGTTCCAGAGTGGATCCAGAGTGATTCCAGAGCGGATCCGGAGTGATTCCAGAGTCGATCCAGATTGTCCAGAGTCGATCCAGATTGATTCCAGAGACGATCCAGAACGATTCCAGAGTCGATACAGAGCGATTCCATAGACGATCCAGAGTGATTCCAGAGCCGATCCAGATTGTCCAGAGTTGATCCAGATTGATTCCAAAAATGATCCAGACTGATTCCAGAAAAGATCCGGAACGATTCCAGAGACGATCCAGACCGATTCCAGAGTCGATACAGAGCGATTCCATAGACGATCCAGAGTGATGCCAGAGTCGATCCAGAGTGATTCCAACACTGTAATGGTTTCGTCATGGTCTTAGATTAGTCTTAGTAAAATTTATTTGGCTACAATCAATCCCAAATCACACGTCCAACCAAACGGATCACGAACCGATTCGTATGGCCGTTAACGTCCCATTCACGTCGTCTCTCTGGCGTGGGGCCCACGAATGGCCCAGGTGCATTTGCGCAAATAGGATGCTCACCAGATGCATATGCGTCCATACCGATAAAGCAGGTGCATATGGCCAATTTGGACACTTACGGGGTGTACTGCAACAAATTCCCCTAAAAAGAAAAACATGCATGATTGACATCATTTCATGCTTATATTTGTTTCTTATATCAATTATCTTACAACTAAGCAATGCTACGTGACGAGTTTTTTGTTTAGTTTTCAGGAATAAAGAGGTTTGAAGAGAAGAGCCATGAAAGGACCCAAAAGCAGGAAAAAAGACTTAATTGTGAGACCTGGGGACTAAGATGCAAGGGAGAAGGACCTGATTGTAAGACCGAAGGACCTAAGAGCAAAACAGGAAACTCCTCACCATCATGGGGAGTATTTTGGCAATTCGATTCGGGTCGGAGCTCCAACAAACCAAGTAGATGCATCCAAGACCAAGAAATACTTCAAGCAAAGTCCAATACAAAAAGCAGACGGATCTGGGCCTTATAGACCGCCAATCGGCGGTCTGGAACCGCCAATTGGCAGTCTTGATCATCCCTGATCCGCTAAGATTTCTCCTGGACTTGTACTAATATTTGTTTAGACTATTTTTGGTATTGGTTTAGTCCCACATCGGGGGATTGTCCCGGATTAGCTTTTTCCATGCTTATAAATAGAACTCTTCACCTTCCATTGTATCCATCTCTCTCTTTGGTGGCCATCTTCCCTACTAAGAGTGAAGCCTTGAAGCAAAACTCTGGTGGAGGAAGGGCTGCTTGTAATTTGAGTGAGTTAATAATAGATGTTTTCATTAGCTTGTTAATTCTTGCTTAGTTAATTTCCTTTAATGTGTTTGCTTTGGTGCTTGTTTTGTTTTATGCTTCTTTAATATTTCTTGCTTGATTAGTGTAGTTTTATTTCAGTATAATGCTTCATTTTGTTAGAGTAGTTAGTTTAAATATGTGTGAGTAGTTCCATCCCCTTTGGGGGTGTAGTAGTTTGTGTACATGTTATGTAGATGGTATGAATGCTTGATATAAATGTTTGTGAGAAATATTAGTATGCTTGCTTGAATTAATAAGGACTTTACTTGATGGTTTCTGCCATAGTTAGGTACACTCCATGCTTGTTACGTTCTTAATAACAACCTTGCATTGCTCATATTAATCACATTAGTTTTAGTGTTGTAAATGATAGCTTTTGCCATTAGGTACCTCTTATGTATGAACAAACACTAACTAACTTGAGCTTATTGTATGCATTCAACACCACACTTATTTCATGTGCACACACACACTCCACCCCTTAGGGGTTTTCATTCCTGTGTTTTTATTTTCTTCATTAGTTGTTTAGCTTAGTTGTTTAGTGATTTCATTTCAGCTTGCTTGTTTACTAGTTTAGATTAGTGTAGTGTAATATATCTTTCTTCCCTTTCTTTCCACTCGCCTTCGCACAAACCAAGTGTCGACACACCTCCCAGTGGACGACCTGTATTTGCCACAGCTTCAACGCGGTCGTGCACCTGCGGTTAATATAAAACGATCAATCAAGTTTTTGGCGCCATTGTCGGGGGGGTGGTCTGTCCAGACCTTGGTTTGGATGATTCGAGTGGTTTTTAATTTTTTTGTTTCCAGTTTTTCTTAGTTTCAGGGAACCATCGGATCAAGGGGAGGCTACTGGACAAGTTTGAGGAACAGAAGCTCCAAACTGACCGCCAATTGGCAGTCTGGAACCGCCAACTGGCGGCCTGGTGAGCTGCTCTTCCTCTCAATTTTGTTCTGGTAGTTAGTTCTGTAATTTTCATTATCTGGGAGCCCCATTGTGCATCCTGTGACTTCTAGTTCGCTCCCAGATCATTAATCACTCCCCCATTAATCAACTTGGCCTTAAAATCCAAAGCAAAAGACTAGACATTCTTATTTGTTTAGGTCACGCATCATGTATTGACTTAGGCACATAGTTGTCTTTTCTTTTAGCTTTATTTTCAGTTGTTGAGTGCTGATGTGAGGTACACAATTTCCTACACTCATTCATTCATCTCGTATGCCCATGCATTAGTTAGTAGGAATTGCATTAGGACAAGAGTGAGCGAGCGTTTGATTGGAGCGATTGATTGCTAGATTTAGGATAAAACGCTATTAAGGACTGGCTGTCCCATAAAAGATAAGGTGGGGGATTTCATCACCATTTCCTTGGCCCCAAAAATCACTCTTAATCAAGCCTTAATAAAAGCAAGTAGACATTGGCCCTAGGATTGCGGGCGCACTAGGAGAGTAATTTAGTTGAGACCGTCATGGCCTGATCGGCGTTGCCTACCTTGTCGATAGTAGGAGGTACTGGACCTCCAGATCTGGTATCACTTGCTGGGCATTGTGGTCTTCGTTGTAGGGAGGTGAGACGTGTCAAGGCTAGTGACCTCGAAGTTAGGCGTCGTCTAGCCTAAGGACCCATTGCCTTACATTGTTTGAGTCGTGCTTGCTAGTTAGGCTTCTAACTGATTCCACTACCCACGCTAGCTCTAGGGATTCTTCCCTCCTCACCTGAGTCCTCTCCTCATCTATTCTCTACGTATAGTCTCCTCCTCTAGTACACCTTCTGTTGTGTGTTATTTTAGAGTCGAGTCGAGCATTTTTATGCGAGGTTGGGCTCGTTCTGGTGAGAACGCTCGACTCGAGAGAGTGCATTCTTCTGAGATGGATGGTCTTGGTGATCGACCATCTCCGCCTCGTGCTCCTTTGGAGCATGAAGCCGAGTTGTCTCACGGTGACGGGGGAGACCGGGTTCCATACATGGAATACCTCGGTCCGCTTCCGCCACCACGTAGACCTCCTTCTCCTCCTCCTCTGACCCGAGAGGAAGGGAGATTCGGTCAGGATCGAGTTCTTGGTGCACCACCACCTTTAGCTCGATAGGATAGACCGATGACTTTGTGGGAGCGGACCCATCCTGTTCGGGCCGCGCAGCCTTCTTGCATAGTTGTTCCCCTTGCTCGCGGGAACAACTATGAGATGAAACCTCAATATGTGAGCATGCTTCCAACCTTTACAGCCAATAAGGAGGATCCGTATATCTTTATACGTGAATTCGAGGAAGTATGCTCCATGTTCAAGCTTCAACAGCTTGACGAGGATTCAGTCCGGTTGAGGATGTTTTCTTTCGCATTGAAGGATAATGCGAAGAAATGGATGTATAGCCTCCCGGCGAGCTCGATTTGGTCATGGGATGACTTTGTGACTTTCTTTCTGAAGAGATTTTTCCCTCAAAGGAAAACTCAACAGATACGGTACCAGATACATCAAATGTATCAGACCGAGACCGAATCATTTCATGGTTTCTTTGAGAGGTTCAAAAACCTTCTCCAACAGTGCCCTCATCATGGATTTGAGTTATGGCAGCTGTGCCAAATTGTTTATGAGGGCATCAACTACAACACCCGCACATTGTTGGAGTCGACGTGTCAGGGTGACTTCCAAATGAAACCCATCGAGGAGGCATGGGATACTTTTGAGTCTATGGCTGAACGTACCTTCGAGTGGGATACCATGAGAGAGCCACCAGCCGCTAGGTCTTCTGGTCGAGCTGGATCTTATCAAGTTGAGTCATTGATCGCGTCTGAGGCGAAAATGGCTGCTCTCATGCGTAGGATTGAGAGTTTAGAGTTGGACCGAGCTCCTGTAGCTCAGGTCGCTACTCCCGGGTGTGGTAGGTGTGGACTTATGGGCCATGATGACTTGGAATGCACTTACGCTCCAAGTGATACTGAGCATGCAAATGCGATGTATCAACAGAGGCCCCGTAACGACCCGTACAGTCACTCCTACAACCCGGGATGACGTAACCATCCTAACTTCTCTTGGGGGCCTAGTGGGGGTAACGGTCAGAGCTCGCACGCTCAACCTCAACCTCCACCTTATCAACCTCCACGCCCATCGGCGACCTACCAATCTCCACATCAAAGGTCTCAGAACCATAATTACCAACCTCCTCATGCCTCATCGTCGGGTTATTCCAACCAGACTCCACCACCCCAGCGGGTTGACCCCAAAGACCCTTTTTGTGATCCGACCCTTCAAGCGTTGCAAAATACAGTCAAGGCTTTGGAAATGCAAGTTAACCAGTTGGCTCATCAACTCCATGAACGTGAGAAGGGTCAGTTCCCGAGTCAACCTGAGGTGAATCCTCGGGGTACCCATTCTCAAGGAACGTCACCTTTACCTCATGCTACCTTTGAACCGACCCATCATATTAATGTGATTCATACATTGTGGTCTGGTAAGGAGGTGGATAACCACATTGGGGTACCTTCTTTTTCATCACCATCTTTGAGGGAGCCGGATCCTGATGCTCCCTCCACAAATACTTCCAGGAAGGAGCCACATCCTGAGGTTGTTTCTACATTTCCTTCGACAAAGGGGCTGAACCCTGAGGTCCCCTTGTCTCCTCTTGTGTCGAAGGAACCAGATTCTGAGGTCCCCACTCATGTTTCTTTGAACCAGAATTCTGGGGTTCCTTCGCATCCTTATGCCCCGAAGGCGCCATTCCCTGAGCGCCTTAAAAATAAAACCTCTGATCTGCATGACAAGATGCTTGAGATGTTTAGGCAAGTTAAGGTGAACATCCATCTGTTGGAGGTGATTCAGCAAATGCCACCTTATGCCAAAGTTCTCAAGGACTTATGCACCAAGAAGAGAAAAACTCATGTTCCAAAGAATGCTTTTCTTGCAGCTAACGTGAGTTCTTTGTTAGCACAACCCATGCAAGTCAAGTACAAGGACCCTGGCTGTCCTACTATCTCTTGTGTGATTGGTGATGTGTCCATACATCGAGCCTTATTGGTCCTTGGTGCATCTGTTAATCTTCTACCATATTCTGTTTACGTCCACCTCGGTCTTGGAGACCTCAAACAAACAACGACCACTCTTCAATTGGCTCATAGGTCTATGAAAAAATCGAGGGGTGTGGTGGAAGATTTGCTGATCAAAGTGGAAGAGTTCATTTATCCACTCGACTTCTTTGTCTTGGATATTGAACCTATGTCAAACCCACTTGGGCAAATTCCTGTCATTCTGGGGCGACCATTCCTTGCGACTTCCAATATATTGATCAATTGTCGCAATGGTCAGATGCGCTTGACTTATGGTAGTCAATGCGCTGATTTAAACATCTTCACCATCGGAAAGAAGTCAAGTGCCTTCAATGACCCTGTTGGGGTCAACCTTATCCAGGGTTTGGATGAAATTTAAGTTGAGGGCACCTTCAAGTACTTCAGAGAATTGTTCGATGAAGATCCTGAAGGTGGTGAAGATGTTTCACCTGGGCTGGCACAAGAAGGTGCCTTATGTTCTGATCATGTGGCCCTTGAGCCACATCCTTTTGATCTCGTGGCCCTTGAGCCACATTCTTCTGATCATGTGGCCCTTGAGCCACTTCTTTTTGATCACGTGGCCCTTGAGCCACATCCTTTCGATCATGTGGCTTTTGAGCCACAAGATACCATTTTTATGGCCTCTGGGCCACATGATCTTCATTCTGTATCTGCTGAGGACCCCATGTGGGTTAAGAATCAACCACCTGATACCCTTCAACCTGATAGAGGTTCACCTCTCATTCATGCCTCCTATCTTGCTCACTCTCAAGAGGCATCAAACGACCACAACACTTATAAGGGTATCAGGTGGTCAAGCAATTCTGATTTGTATGTCACGAGCCCATGCATGTGCATCTTTGGCTCGAGAGATGGCGGGTTCCCATTTGATGTCCCTTGACATATGAAGATGGGAGCCCATTTTTGTACATAGTTATAAAAAAATAAAAAAAATAAAAAAGGAAAAAAGTACAATAAAAGACTCCTTCAATGAGCATCGATTGTTGTGGGCTCCGACCCTTGAGTATGTGGGCCCCATTTCTTTAACGTATTTGTATACCTTCCTTTGCATCTTACAAGTTTTGAGGGAATTTGGGTTGTGTACATCAACATGACCTTGAACTTCCCTTTGTACTTCATGTTGGTGAGATATCTCCTTTTTCATGCATACATCCATGTAGTATCTTGCTCGCCTTCATTGAGGACAATGCATGAAGTAGGTGTGGGGGTTGTTTTACGTGTGTACATAGTTGAGTCTTTTCCTTTGATTTTTGTTTTCTTTTGTGTGTATTGATAGGGTCATGTTAGTGTGCTGCACTTAATATCGATATATCTGCTTGCCATGATCATTGGGTGACTTGTCGTCTTTTGCTTGCCTAGTGCTTTAAAATTTTCACATTTCTTTCAAAATCTTCATGTGTTTGCGTAAGAAAATGTTTTGTGGGTTTTGCGTGTGTTTAGCATGTGCAAAACCGTTGAGAGGCAAAGTAAAAAGAAAGCTCCCAAAATTGTCTTGAACTTGATGCATTAGGATATCTAGTACAGTGGCTTTAGGATTTATCGAGTCGTTAGGATGCACCCTAGTTTTCCTTTGGGGGTGAGTAATCATAGGGTTTCAGTGCTCAAACATTTAAATAAGTTCACCTTAAACCTAGTGAGTCAATAATTCGTGTTTGTTAACTTAAGGAAGTTTGTTGTAGTCAAGGACCCTTTAAATCTTGTTGTGAGACATTAAGTGTAGGGGTTTTGATTCATGTGTAGATAAGAAATAAATGAGTATGTGTTCTCTCTTCTCGCATGGCTCCTATCACTCGGGAAAGTAGGTCTGAGGGGACTTTGTGCCTGGTGCTTTCGAGTCATCTGACTTGGGATGCGCCGACCGAACTCCCGTTACACGGGTGGTAGGGATTGCCCTATGTGGATATTTGGGGAAAGGTGTACGTGATAGTGTAAGTCCTCATGGGCAATGATGCACGAAACCTGACCCTGGGAGAATGAAGCTCCAACTAATAAAAAGAAAAAGAAGAAGAAAAATAAAATAAAATGAGAAAAGAAAAAAAAGAAAAAAAAATGGTAATGCAAATAAGAACCTTAATGGACCTTACACTTTGTATCACTTGAGGATGTTGAGGTTGTCCATGTCTTTCACTTAATTCCTTATTTAACTTGCACGAATGGTTCATTAGGCTAGGTGTGGACTGATTACCTATATAGAGTCGGCCCGTAGGATTACCGCGTCCAATGATCGACAAAATATTTCCAACGAGTCGAGTGTCTAGATTGAATAATGCATCTTGTTCGGATTTTGTGGGTATATCCGCTGAAAACCCTCAGGAGACAACACTCCTCCTCCTTGGCGAAAAGTAGGTTTAACGGCTTGTTGCACGTGCTAAGTGCAACCGTGATTCCTACGAAAGTGAGTTAGGATTTCTCGTTTCTCGTTTCCCGTTTGCTTTTCTCTTTCTTTGTTTTGCTCGGGACTAGCAAAAACTTAGGTGTGGGGGTATTTGATTGACATCATTTCATGCTTATATTTGTATCTTATATCCATTATCTGACACCTAAGCATTGCTACGTGACGAGTTTTATGTTTAGTTTTCAGGAATAAAGAGGTTTGAAGAGAAGAGCCATGAAAGGACCCAAAAGCAGGAAAAATTACTTAATTGTGAGACCTGGGGACTAAGATGCAAGAGAGAATGACCTGATTGTAAGACCGAAGGACCTAAGAGCAAAACAGGAAACTCCTCACCATCATGGGGAGTATTTTGGCAATTTGATTCGGGTCGGAGCTCCAACAAACCAAGTAGATGCATCCAAGACCAAGAAATACTTCAAGCAAAGTCCAATACAAAAAGTAGACGGATCTGGGCCTTATAGACCGCCAATTGGCGGTCTGGAACCGCCAATTGGCAGTCTTGATCATCCCTGATTCGCTAAGATTTCTCCTGGACTTGTACTAATATTTGTTTAGGCTATTTTTGGTATTGGTTTAGTCCCACATCGGGGGATTGTCCCGGATTAGCTTTTTCCATGCTTATAAATAGAACTCTTCACCTTCCATTGTATCCATCTCTCTCTTTGGTGGCCATCTTCCCTACTAAGAGTGAAGCCTTGAAGCAAAACTCTGGTGGAGGAAGGGCTGCTTGTAATTTGAGTGAGTTAATAATAGATGTTTTCATTAGCTTGTTAATTCTTGCTTAGTTAATTTCCTTTAATGTGTTTGCTTTGGTGCTTGTTTTGTTTTATGCTTCTTTAATATTTCTTGCTTGATTAGTGTAGTTTTATTTCAGTATAATGCTTCATTTTGTTAGAGTAGTTAGTTTAAATATGTGTGAGTAGTTCCACCCCCTTTGGGGGTGGAGTAGTGTGTGTACATGTTATGTAGATGGTATGATTGCTTGATATAAATGTTTGTGAGAAATATTAGTATGCTTGCTTGAATTAATAAGGACTTTACTTGATGGTTTCTGCCATAGTTAGGTACACTCCATGCTTGTTACGTTCTTAATAACAACCTTGCATTGCTCATATTAATCACATTAGTTTTAGTGTTGTAAACGATATGTTTTGCCATTAGGTACCTCTTATGTATGAACAAACACTAACTAACTTGAGCTTATTGTATGCATTCAACACCACACTTATTTAATGTGCACACACACACTCCACCCCTTAGGGGTTTTCATTCCTGTGTTTTTATCTTCTTCATTAGTTGTTTAGCTTAGTTGTTTAGTGATTTCATTTCAGCTTGCTTGTTTACTAGTTTAGATTAGTGTAGTGTAGTGTAATACATCTTTCTTCCCTTTCTTTCCACTCGCCTTCGCACAAACCAAGCGTCGACACACCTCCCAGTGGACGACCCGTATTTGCCACAGCTTCAACGCGGTCGTGCACTTGCGGTTAATATAAAACGATCAATCAATGTACAATACAACACACAAGGATATAAGTGGAAAAACCGCACAAACCTGGGGAAAACCACAACCCAACAAACCACCTACGTATATCATTGATAGAAAAGAGTCTACACCGGTTTGTCACTATTAACTCACAGTTTATACTGGTTCCTCGCCATCAACTTCTCTCATCCTCACCAACTCTATGTAGATAACCCATAGCCTTTACATTAGGTGGCACACACCATTGGACACTTGCAGCTGCATGAAACCCTAGGAATTGCTTCCTATTTATAGATTCATAAACACAAGTAAATCTCATAATCATTGCCATGTACACTCGAACCTGCAAAATTCAGATCTTCCAAATTTGGACCTGGAAACTACTTAGAATAACTCCCTCAAATCTGCAGTTACCGGGACCAAATTTTCCACTGTCATCTACACATCAAACACATCTCTGAATCCCTCCTGAAAGCATATTTCGAGACATACTTCAACAATTCCCAAAATGGCTCGAATCCGATCTTCTCCACTAACGATCGACATACTCCCACAATCACCACCTTTGCTCGAATCCAATTTTCTCTACCATTGACCGACACCACCTAGTTTGTTAATCTTTGGTTGCTTCTCAACCTCGAAAAAAATTCTCACGTTCCTACATGCATGTGGCCATGTAACCCACGTGACGAGTAACATTTATACGAGCTCGATGCACTGCATTCTTCTCAACCTCGAAGCGAAATCCCGTGTTCCTACATGCGTCCACGTAGATACCTACACGTAGCGCAACCTTCGCACGAGATCTTCTGTTTGTTGGATTTTAGGCCTTAATATATATTAATATTGATAATTAATCAAATCAATCTTAATCAATGAAACTAGTCAATCAAAGTGGATAAACATAATTACATGCATTGCATATATATTTGTATGTGTGCAAATCATCTTAATAGGTTGATCAAGATATCAAGAGAAGAAATAATGGGACAAAGACTCAAGATTGTAACAATGTTTTGGACCAAGATTTGTAATTTTCTATTTATTGAGTCCATAGGATTAAATTTAAACTTGAGCACTAGGATTCTGTCTCAGTCCAGGTCGGACGACCGAAACCCTAACAGATGACCAAATTGACCATCTCAGTGGGCGTTTGAATCCTTTAATTCTCCACTCGGACGACCAATTGTCTATCAAATGATCGAATCCCCTTGGATCAGTTTGGATTTGAATCCACCGGTCACGATTGTATTTTCTCTTAGAGCCTATTTGCCTTGTCTATTTCGGACGACCGATCTCCTATCGGTAAACCATTTATATCTTTGCCTTTGTCGCACAATGACTCTTTTGATGTGTCAATATAGTCTTTGGACTTACAATGAATATATGATTTCCAACCGTTTTCGCTGAAAGACAAACTCTTGATCTAGATGACCAAATTAGTCCTAGACGACCGAAATTCTTGTGACAAAGTCGATTAAATCCTTATTGCTATTTTGGTCGATTAAATCCTTATTGCTATTTTGGATCAGCCAACCAAACCTAATTCGGTCAACGAATATTAAATCATAGGAAATTCGACAAAAGTAATTAGAAGTTGGTGATCGATTATCCGACCTTTGTTGGTCAACCAAAAACTTAATTTTGACCAAGTGAACTCTTATCTTTGGACAATTTTTCTTCAAATAGTCGACCAAATATGTGTAGATTTCCACCTGACCTTAAGTCACATCATCTCTTTCTTTGCTCCATATCTCACCAACTCTCCCAAACGGTTACTAGAGTTTGAAGCCTTCTAAATAAGAGTTCATACATGAGTTTTAGATATCAAGACACCTCTCTATACTCCTATCCTTTGTGTCCAAATGACAAACACTTTCATGCTCTCATTTTTCGACAGTCAAAGTCAAACTTCACCACTTATCTATCAATTCCTATCATATCCAAGTGTGCTCAAGTTTAGAGTGTTAGTTAGTGATTCCAACTTCAATATCCAAGAATCACCAAAGTTGTAAAGTTTTTTTTGAAGCTCTCTCTCAGGGTGTGAGAGGCGAAATCGAGAAGCCAAGGTTGTTCGCAAACTCGTGATGTAAATACGGTGATCTTGGTTCAGAAGAGAGATCAGATAGTGGAAACTCAAGCAAAACTCAGAGGATTGAGCGAACCTTGTAAGAAAGGATTAGATCACAGTGGTTGTGATCAAACCTTTATAAAAATATGGTGTCGATTTTGTGGTTTGTTTGCTCTATCCCTACTTATTTTTAATTCTGCATTTAGTAGTAAATAACTTGTGATTAGAGGATCATTGTTCCTAACACTGTTCTCCGCACCCTCCTTCTCTACAGTGCACCAAGACCTACCGGGAGGTTTGCTGAGGGCTCCCACTGTGATTGTCGTGTTGCACCTCCGTGCCAACACTCTCTTGCAAAGCATCTCTGCTGCTTTGATCCTCCCCGATCAATCAATTGTCCTTGCGTAATTGCATATCGACATGCAACTACTATGATGCCTTCTTCGTGCCTTCATGCGCTTCTCACATCATCTCCCACGCCTAATAATGTTTATAGCAACTCTAAAACTTCACATTTTCATTATTTTCTTCTTTGATTTCATTTCTTCTTTCTTCTTTTCCTTTTTTGCAACTCTAGCTTTTTTCTACAACTAAAATACAATGACCGCATACCCTTATCTTCAACCAAAAGTTCTGATACCAGTTTGTTAGGGTTTTGGCCCTTCCGAGTCCTGTGGTCAATGAAGAAAACTAGAGGAGAGATGGGATATGATATGTTTCCTTAGGACACCACATTCCACGCACCAAGATGGAGTCCCAAATGAACATACACAAGAAAGAAAAATATGCAACTTACAAATATAATGATATATGTATATAATGTGGAATCCCCCTAATAAAAATCTGGGGGGAAACCACGACCCAACACCTACGTATTTCATTGACAGAAAAAAGTCTACATTGGTTTCATCATCACAACTCCTCATAGTCTACATTGGTTCCTCACCATCAACTCAGAGTCTACACCGGTTCCTCACCATCAACTTCTTTCACTCTCACCAGCTCTACATAGATAAACCCTAGCCTTTACAGAAGGTGGCACCCCAAAATTGAGCACTTGTGATCGCATGAAACACTACCATTTATTAACTCAAACACACAAGTAAATATCCAAAAATATGCTGCACTTGTACCAGCCAAATTTGGACATGACAAAATCGGACTTGGAAATAACCAAGAATAGCTCCCACAAAATCTACAACTGCCGGGGACCAAGTCTTCAACATTTCACTGAAATAGGAAATTACTTTTCCAGAAAGTAGCTCCAACCGGTCCACCACTTTCCAGGACCAGTCAATCATTTTCTGTCTCTAAAATTTCCAGACCTCAAACGGATTGACCGCTTTCCCGAACTAGTCGACTGGTAGAGGGTAGATTCATCTTGTGTTTCCTTTTTCCATACGTCCCGTCTCCGATCCTACTGTTACGTCCCTAAACCCTTGCTTAGGGTTAATGGTGATTAGTGATGAAGTTAGCATGGGGAAGTGGGTCCATAGTGTTGTGCATGGGAAGTTGGAGGAGAATAGGAGGTGTAGGTGATGGTGTGGGGGAGGGGTACTGTAGCGTGGAAAGGGTTTTGTTGGGTTTAAGAGAAATCTGTTTCTCTCTCTCTCTCTCTCTCCCTTACGTCTTCTTTCTCTCCTTCCACTTGCTCTCACTCACTCCTTCCTTTCCTTTCCGACGACCAGAGGAGGCAGAAGCTCGTGCGGCGTGAGGCGTGTGGAGATCGTTGCGAGGAGGCGACCGTACAAGCAGGTTTCAGAGACGGCGTGCAGGAGCGAGCTCCGGCGTGTTTCGTCTTTCTCTTCGAGGTATGCCGGCTTCATAGTGTGTTTTGATTGTCCACCCTCGCGTGAGCGTCGTGTTGGTCGGTCCGGGGAGGTCGGAGACCTCCCCGGCGATGAGTTTTGCGTAAATCCTTGGCTAGCGTAAGGTTGAAGATGACCAACGGTTGACCAGGTCCCGTTGGGCGGTCGACCAGATGTAGCGTATTTTGCCGATTTTAACCATCACCGGTCGAAGGATGCATTGTGGCGGTCGAACGGTCGTGCATTTTCCTGGTGGATCGGATTTCCTGTTTGTTTTCGGTCGACCGGTCCCTTGTGGTCATTCGACCGGAACTTAAGTGTACTGAGTAGAAATGCGTGTTAGTTCGACCGATTGTTTATATGTGTTCGACCGTTTATGACTTAGAACTGCTAGGATGCCCTGGTAGGTTTAGGTCGACCGAGACCCCTGAGTCGGTCGACCGGTAGTATTGGATTGATGTTGACCAGACTCCGGATTTTGACCTCGTATCGGTCGACCGATGTTAGATCTCTGATGAGAATTTTAATTTATACCGCAAGTGCACGGCGTCAATGAAGACGTGGCAAGTACGGGTCGAACACAAGGAGGGAGAGATTTCGTTATTTTTGTTATTTCGATTGGGGGAAAGAAGGAGAGAAGAATCAATTGGGTTTTTAGGTTTTTGGATTAAGTAGCTAAACATGCACAAATAAAACTAAAACAAGAAATAAGAGAGAAATCCGTTGGATGGAGGTTTAGATTTAGGTTTAGATCAGAGAATTACTGAAACTTATTGTAAATCATGTTAGTTATGAAGCATTACAAGATAAATGACTTAACATAAACTCAAGTAATCAAAATATACTAATCATGAACTTAAAATAATAACATGCAATTCATCTTCTCTAACCCTAAATCCGTCACCTCCACCCTTTGGAAAGAGTTAGAAACTCATGGAGGGAGGAAGAAGAAGGGATCCTAGAGACACTAAGAAAAGAAAATTAAAAACATAAAATAAAAGAAACAGAATTTTATTGCTAAATTATGGAACAAAAGGAAGAACTCCTCACAACATCGTTCTCGGGGCTATTTATAGCCGATACAAGGGACCTAAGCATGAAATAAGAAAGTACACGCGTCAACACGCAAACGGTAAAATTTTTAGAGCATGAATCTAATTTGGTGCGGCGGATTCGCCGCACTTTGCTCTTGAGGTGCGGCGGAATCGCCACCTTTTTGGCTCATAATCGACCCGGATTTTTCCTGTGTGTTTATGGTATGATTTCAATGTCATTTGCGCATCTGGATTGATTCTTGCATATCTTTGGAGATCCAAATTAATTTCTTCATATATTTGGAGATCCACATTGATTTTTCTTTATATTTTCTCCATAATAATAAAAGCTACTCGTGATTTGCAATTAGGTCCTTGACTTTTTGCAATTAAGTCCCCGACTACTTTTGTGCTTAAGTCCTTGTTCTTTTCGTAATTAGGTCTTGAATGCTTTTATGCTTGGATACATTTCCATTTGAAGCCCGATAAACTTGAACTTGGTCTTTATGATAGAAACGAGTCTTTTGTACGCGTTTATGCTCGGGATGTGGGTAAATTGCATTCAGGTCCCTGTATTCTGTAAATAAGACTAAACACATACCTTAGTAGCATTTATTGATGTAAAAGTAATCTAAATGAAAGACATATGATGCAATGTATGCAATGCATCAAATACCCCCACACCTAGATTTTGCTAGTCCCTAGCAAAACAGAATATAAGAAAAATGAAAACAGGGAAATCCTAACTCACTTTCGTAGGAATCACGGTTGCACTTAGCATGTGCAACAAACCTTTAAACCTCCAAGTTGCCTCAGAGGATGAGTTTTGTCTCGTGAGGGTTTTCAGCTGACACACCCACAAAGTCTTAATTCAACATTCCATTAATAGCTCTCAATATTTTTACCTCAACCTTATACATCTCACTTAGAATTCTTGCATGGTCATTATACAATTCTAACTTATAAAAAGTTTGACTTGGTCTTTATTCCTCCAACATTCACACCACTAACCCTTCTACACATGTTATCACATAAATTATTTTGCACGCCTCCTCTGGTGGTGAAGTATCATTTGGATCAACCATGGTATGGATCGTTCTTTTAGCTTTGGGCCTTGAGTATCTTAAAGTATTTTTTTTTCTTTTTCCGTGATTCAACACATTTGCTTTTTCTTTTTGACACTTATACCCTTTTTGCATTCGTGTAGCGAGTTTGGTCGATAATCCCGAGCTGGAAGACTCAAGTTACCGGGTTTTAAGATACCCCTACGGACCAGTGACTCGAAGGCTTGGGCTTTTGTAATCATTTTGCAAGATGTGCTTTCCTCACTTTATTCTTTTTTTTTTACTTTTTTTTCCTCAAGGCTTAATTGCTATTAGAAGTCCACACTTCCCGGTATATTTTCCTCAACCTCTGCTTTTTATCAACCACTTCAAAGATTTGATTCATCCAATTTAAGTGCATACACGTCTGAAAGGGTAATGAGCTATTTCTTTGGAACTTAGATTTATGTCATAATTTCTTCAAGCAGAACTATATAATAAGGAACAAAAATTCAATGCAATTTGTACACAGATTTTGGTAGTTCAATCTTAAGTTATGTCATGGAACATTGAATTTTTTTTTTGGAAGAAGAAAACAAACAAATAGATATATACATAGATAAACACCCCCCCACACCTAAATCATGCATTGTCCTCAATGTATGCATAGATAAAATAAATGCACTTATTACCTGAGTCGGCTTGCGGTAGCGGGGTTGAGTTTGCTCAGAGTCAACCGTAATCAGAACTGGATTGAATGACACCATATTGGTGCATGTATCCAGTTGAATTGTTCCCTATGTTGACTTGAGGAAAAGATTCCACTCTTCTCACTTGAATTGGTTCGCTTATTTGCTCGAGTGATGGTGGTTGAGTAAATGACTCACTCCCTTTTTTCTTACTTCCTTTTTGCTTATGTGATGATTTATTTGATTCAGAATTCTGATAAATGCGTGCTCTCATCACAACATCACTTGGGTTGCATATTATTTCTGGCTCATTATCAATATGGAAGATATTAAATTCTGCTTTTAAGCTCCCGAAAGATAATTGCATGAGCCCATTTCGACAGTTTATCAATGCTTCCGAAGTGGCTAAAAAGGGTCTACCTAGAATTACAGGGATTTGTCGATTAGGATTTACAACAGGTTCAGTATCAAGTACGACAAAATCCACTGGATAAATGAAGTCACCAACCTTAATCAAAACGTCCTCTACTATACCTCTCGGTTTCTTAACAGAACAATCAGCGAATTGGAGGGTTATCTTAGAGGGTTTCAGTGGGCCAAGGTTGAGTTGCTCGTAGACAGAAAATGGGAGTAAGTTAACGCTTGCACCTAGGTCTAGAAGGGCTTTATTGATAAAAGTATCTCCTATTGAACATGAAATTGTGGGACACCCAGGGTCCTTATATTTTATAGGAGATGTGTTGGAAAGAATAGATCATATGTTTGCAGTTAAGAATGCCTTCTTTGGTACATTCGTTTTTTTCTTTTTAGTGCACAAATCTTTCAAGAATTTAGCATAAGCAGGTATTTGTTGAATCATATCTAAGAGTGGAATATTCACCTTAACTTGCTTAAATACTTCTAAGATTTTCTCCATTTGTGCACTTGAGCTCTTCTTGAGTCTATTGGGAAATGGGGCTTTAGGAACATAGACTCGCTCAGGTTCAGGTTGAGCTATGGGTTCAGGTTGTGTAGGTGGGTTGGGCTTTTCAATTTGGACGTCAGGTTCAATGGTCAGGTCATATGTGGTTGCTTGATGGCTAGATTGATTAGACATTCTAGGGTTTACCACATTGTTATCAACTTGTCGTCCGGACCGTAATGACACTACTGCATTGATTTGTTGGAACGATCCTTCCTCGTTAACCATTTGAACCGGTCTGGGGTTGTTATTTCCTGAGGGTAGTTGATAAGATTGGTATTGATTATTAGTTCTTGGGTTCACCTCAGGTTGACTTGGAAATTGACCCTTTTCTCTTTCACCTACTATTTGCGCTAATTGGCTGACTTGTGTCTCTAGCCTTTGGAACGATTGGTTGGTTGTTTGTATAAAAGTTTTCATTAAATTTTCAAAGTTTGTCAACCTAACTTCATGATTTCCATTGTTATTACCCCCAGATGATGTATTATTTTGGTTATATGGGTTTGGTTGTTGTCTAGGAGGTTGACCTTGTTGGTTCCACGAAAAATTGGGATGATTACGCCAACCCGGGTTGTAGGTTGATGCATAAGGATCATTTCTAGAATGGTTAAACGTGGCATTAACATGTTCCAAGTCTACACAGTCCTCCATTAAATGACCAGTCTGACCACATCTAGAGCAAGGGGTAGAGGATGCTTGTCGGGTTTGGTTTTGCAGCTCTAAACTTTCCATTCTGCGCATAAGGGTGACTAGTTTTGCCTCAGCCGTTATGTTGGCATCTATAGCTAAGACACCTGGTCGGGGTTGACTTGCTATTCTAGATCCAATACTCGGGTTGATGGGTGTTCTAGCATTGTCCCATTGCATACTGTTTTCAGCTAAATCCTCAAGAAAAGTCCAGGCATCATTTTCGTTTTTCGACATGAAATTCCCTTGGCTCACAGATTCTAGCATAACTCTAGATGTGGGTGTCAATCCCTCATAAATAATTTGGCATAATTGCCATTTTGGAATTCCGTGATGAGGGCATTGGGTCAAGACACTTTTAAATCTTTCAAGATAGGAATAGAATGACTCGCTCTCAGACTGAACGAATGCAACAATTTCATTCCTAATCTTCATAGTCTTATGGTTGGGGAAGTATTTTTTTAGAAACACTTGAACAAACTCAGCCCAACTCCTAATAGATCTTTCGGCTAGACTATAGAGCCATTTCTTAGCGTCGTCCTTCAGTGCTAGAGGCACGAATTTCAGACGCACTGCCTCCTCAGGGATATGCTGGTATTGCATAAGAGAGCAGATTTCCTCAAATTCTCTAAGGAAGAGATATGGATCTTCCCTAGAGGTGAACTTAGGCAGCATACTCATGTATTGTGCCTTAAGTTCGAAATCGCGACCCGGTATGGTGGGCATGACGATGCACGATGGCTGAGCAGCCATCGTTGGGTAGCACCGATCCCTCAGAGTCATAGGCGGGTTCACAACATTCTCACCCATTAGATCCGGGTGAGGTGGTGCAACAGATGGATTGGGGTTAAGCTCCAGACTGGAATCTAGATGAACTCATGAGAGTCGATTACTCAAGTCCCGAATCCAAATCTGAGTGCACCGGGTTGAATCAATTTTTGAATTCAAATTCGAAATTTAAATTCCAAATTTAATTTCAAGAATTAATTACAATTTTTTTTTAATTTTCGTTTTTTTATGTTTTTTTTCCAAAAGGGAAACAAACAATAGAATGGGGCAAGATGAGAAAGGAGTCCTAATCTAGAGAATTTAGGTGAGAAGAGAAAGAAGACTCAGATGAGAAAGGAAACTTAACTCTAAAGATAGAAAAGAGGGTTGGTCAGAAATTTCCTAAGAAAGCACGGTTCAAACAATCCTAGACCTAGTGTCACTTAAATCTAGACGACTCCTAACTGGTTGAGTCGAATTATTCGCTTGATTCACCTCCCTCACTAATCAAACCAAATTGGCCAGGTAGTGTATAGCTAGTGGGGGCGCTTTCGACAGAGTCGGTGCCAATTAGACAACCACTTCGCTTGGAAGACTTTCGTCAACACAAAAACACTTCCTAGACACCAAATTGAATTCGATCGGCTTCAGGTCATAGCAAGTCAAACCAATTCTTCTCCTTAATTGAGTCCGAGTCCTTAGGGGCCAATGTCTAGTTGATTTTAAATTTTAAGGCTTGGGTGACACTTTAGGATTGTGATTTGTGGGCCACGGAAGGGTGATGAAATCCCCACCGTATCTTTTCCTACGGAGTTGCCCTTAAGATAGTTTAACTTAGATCTAACAAAGATAGTCAAACAATGGTCTTTTTAATGGGGGCAATTGCAAGGTTGTATGCAAATTAAATTATATGCTTAAATGCAATCGTTAAAAACCGCGATACGTACCTTGCCTCCAGCACTCTTCAACAGAAATTGATTTGCAAGAATTTAGCAAGAATAATGCAAACAAAACATTATATGATGCATGCACTAAGGTCTTTCTAATTTTGCGAATTTTAGGTCAGAGTTGAAATATTGCCAATTATGTAATTTAAGCTTAACACGTGCAATTCTAATAAAAGGAAATTTTCTGAAACTAGAAATTACGAGGAAAAAGGCAACGAAGGTTACCTACGCAATGCTCAGTCGGGTTCGCCGCCCGCTCTCGAAATTTCAGTAGCTTTACGCGTCCACCCAGAGAGGAGTCGCGTCTCAGAAAAAGTTGAAGCCCAGAAGCTCCAAGTGTGCGGCGGATTCGCCGCAAGTTGTTCTTCAGGTGCGGCGATTTCGCCGCTCGTTTAGCTCAAATGGTGCTCGGATTTCGCCGTGCACTCTGTTGTCTCCTGAAACACAAATCCAAATACTTAGATCGCGCACAAGATAAACAGGATAAAATCGAAATACAAAAACAACAAAATCTGCGTCGCCTCCCCGGCAACGGCGCCAAAAACTTGATGAGAATTTTAATTTATACCGCAAGTGCACGGCGTCAATGAAGACGTGGCAAGTACGGGTCGAACACAAGGAGGGAGAGATTTCGTTATTTTTGTTATTTCGATTGGGGAAAGAAGGAGAGAAGAATCAATTGGGTTTTTAGGTTTTTGGATTAAGTAGCTAAAAACATGCACAAATAAAACTAAAACAAGAAATAAGAGAGAAATCCGTTGGATGGAGGTTTAGATTTAGGTTTAGATCAGAGAATTACTGAAACTTATTGTAAATCATGTTAGTTATGAAGCATTACAAGATAAATGACTTAACATAAACTCAAGTAATCAAAATATACTAATCATGAACTTAAAATAATAACATGCAATTCATCTTCTCTAACCCTAAATCCGTCACCTCCACCCTTTGGAAAGAGTTAGAAACTCATGGAGGGAGGAAGAAGAAGGGATCCTAGAGACACTAAGAAAAGAAAATTAAAAACATAAAATAAAAGAAACAGAATTTTATTGCTAAATTATGGAACAAAAGGAAGAACTCCTCACAACATCGTTCTCGGGGCTATTTATAGCCGATACAAGGGACCTAAGCATGAAATAAGAAAGTACACGCGTCAACACGCAACCGGTAAAATTTTTAGAGCATGAATCTAATTTGGTGCGGCGGAATCCGCCGCACTTTGCTCTTGAGGTGCGGCGGAATCGCCACCTTTTTGGCTCATAATCGACCCGGATTTTTCCTGTGTGTTTATGGTATGATTTCAATGTCATTTGCGCATCTGGATTGATTCTTGCATATCTTTGGAGATCCAAATTAATTTCTTCATATATTTGGAGATCCACATTGATTTTTCTTTATATTTTCTCCATAATAATAAAAGCTACTCGTGATTTGCAATTAGGTCCTTGACTTTTTGCAATTAAGTCCCCGGCTACTTTTGTGCTTAAGTCCTTGTTCTTTTCGTAATTAGGTCTTGAATGCTTTTATGCTTGGATACATTTCCATTTGAAGCCCGATAAACTTGAACTTGGTCTTTATGATAGAAACGAGCCTTTTGTACGCGTTTATGCTCGGGATGTGGGTAAATTGCATTCAGGTCCCTGTATTCTGTAAATAAGACTAAACACATACCTTAATATCATTTATTGATGTAAAAGTAATCTAAATGAAAGACATATGATGCAATGTATGCAATGCATCAATCTCGGTCGACTGTTGGGACTTAAGTTTTGCACAAAGAGTTCGACTGTTGCAGACTTTCGATCGACCGATTCCCTCGAGGAAGCGGTCGACCGAGTTGCCTCTTTCGGTCGACCGTTTTTGCACAGGACTGAATTCCTGGTTCCGTTTAGGCTGCCAACTCTGTCCACGGAAACCCGTGTCCTCGCCTTGTGCGTGAGTCGGGAGTGTGGGTGTTCGGGACCCGTCACCTCAATGTATGGATCGTGACTAATATGGTGGATTGATTGGACTCATTGTAGAGTAGCACGCCTGAGGGATCGCAGATCCCTATGTATGATGTTTGTGCGGGCACGCAACTGTCGTTGGGTGAGGTGACTATCGGCCTATGTGGCTACAGAGGTCGTTGCCCTGCGTTTTTAGCGGCGCGGTTGGTGTTTGCGGCTCGTGGAGCCTGATGACCTGACAGACTTCGGTTTGGACCCGTCCGATGATGTGCCGGACGTTTTGATGGACCACCGTTGCTGCACCGGTGATGTCGCCGATGTTGTTCCGGCGATAATGATTGATGGGCCGATGATGATGTTCAGGCTATGTTCCTCAGATGGGCACCTACTGAGATGATAATTGATGGACTGACCGAGCGACGACTCCGTTGGTGTGGTTTCGACCACGAAGTTACAGATCTGTTTCTTATCGCGCGGACTTGGCGGATGCTCCTTGCCGAACCCCATGATTAGTGTAGCCGCGTGTGGGGAGTGTCACGTCATGTTCCGTTAGACCGTATGTGCCTACGGTAGGTCTCCTTGGGAGACCCGATGTTGATTGTCGAACTGATGTCCTGTGTTACCCTTCAGGGGAACTGTTTTCCTTACTGTTGATGACATGACATGCTACTAGTATGATAGGTTCATTTGTACTACTGCATGCATATAGGTGAGCTTGACATACGGGGTTTCCTTATGGAAACTCAGGCATTGTTGTTATATCTTTTTCAGGATCGCAGTAGGTGCAGTAGGGTGGTGATCAGCGGGCGCGTGCATCTTGGGATCAGATCCTCTCTTTCGGACCACTGAGGTCGACATGATTACTTTGATCTCCCTTTGTTGTTCTGTTGTAATCATGTATCGTTTTGACAAACTCTGATGTAATTTTGTGCACCGCTTATATGTTTTATGAGAAGTAACAGTCCCGTCTTTGATTATTGATTTCTATTGTCTTGATGAAAAATTTAAAATTTTCGCTGTTTCGGGATGTTACACCTACTATATGATTTTCCTTTGTGCTTTTCTCTAAGTCTTCTATCATCCTCTAGACTTTGTAGACGTTGAATTCCTTCCGAAAACGGATTGGAGACGTCAACAATTTCTTCCTTAGCTTGAATCCGATCTTCTCTACTATTGATTGACGCCACCTGAATTGTGGACTATTCGAGATACTTACTCCAACACACTCTATGTTTGTCTCTTAGAAATCATGATTGTATAGGAATAATGAGATTGAAATTCTCATGTTCCCTCTGAGAAAACTAATTAGAGAGTAAGAAATCATGTATCGACCAGTCAAAAATCAAAAGAGGTTAATAACTGTATTTATTTAATAAGATTTTGACAGCAAAAACACCGTATTATGAAAAAAATAAATTACAAGTAACATGATTTGTTTTAAATATTAATAATATATAACACAATCAAACAATAAAAATTCTAAAAATATAGTAAAAATATTCGTAACAATGTATCTTAGATTTATTGATTTTCAAAATATTGTCAAAAGAAACTAGCTAGAGAAATTATAATATTACAATGATAAGTTTTAAACCGTAACAATGGATCATTGTAATATTATAATTTCTCTAGCTAGTTTCTTTTAGAAATATTACACTTAATTATACGTGGTCCCCGTAGATAATTATAATATTACACTTAATCAAAAGGAAAAGCCAAGAATATAAGATCCCCATAATTGGGAAAATTTTAAACATAACTTGGTTCTCTACTTGCACTTTAAGATTAACGTAATCATCTAGAGATATAATCCACATACGGATATCTCATTGCCTCAGTAAACAAATATCTCATCCACTTGTCGTCTTCTGTGACATGTCTATCTTTCTTAAAAAAATACCACACGTATCCACATACGGACGGAGATAACAAATTAAATAACATTACAAAATTCAACACATTGGCACATCAACAATCTCATGTCAATGTAGCGTAAATTATCTACAATTTTCACTAGCTAGTCACATTATTTTCGTAATAATTTCGATGATTAGTGTTAGATCCTAACCCTTCTTATGTGCTAATTGTGTTTAGGAGAGGATTAGTGATGGATTGAGATGGACGGCTGAGATCGAGTCGGAGAAAAGTATATAAAGGTTGGTTTCTCTCTCTCTCATTTGCATCTCTCTCTCACTCTCTCTCTCTCTCTCTAGACTCATCTCTCTCTCTCCCTCTGTGGTTCTTCGGTGTTGGCGGAGGCGAGGATCGGAGTGTTGGATTCACCGGAGTCGTCGTAGAGATCGTTGTGTTCGCCGGAGTTTGGGTTTATCGTGGAAAAGCTCGCCGTCGTTCTTCAAAGGCTTCTTCAAACCTTAAGGTATGTCAAACTTGCTTTCAAGCTCACCTATTGTTAGTGTGGGAGTGGGAGCGGTCGACGGTAGGCCGTTTCGGGCTCGTCGGACCTGCACAGCCGTTTCTGAACTATAAACGGTCGACCGGTGTTTTGGTTCGGTCGACCGGTTGTAGTGTATTTTGGGCGAATCCCTCGCACCGGTCGAACGATGCCCTTTGGGCGGTCGACCGGTTGTTGCAATTTTAGCGAGAGAAAGATGTCCTGTGTATTTTCGGTCGAACGGGACCCCTTTGCCGGTCGACCGAAAGTACTGTTGTATGTCGGTTGGGGCGTTGACCATCTAAACGGTCGACCGCCTGTTGACTTGTTCGACCGACGTTTAAGTTAACTTAATGGCCGGTCGACCGGAACTGTGGTTTCGGTCGACCGTGATGTGAGGACTCTGGGTGAGTTCTACTGGTTGTTTTCGGTCGACCGATAGGGTTCGGTTGTTCGACCGTTTTACTGTTGATTGCGAAAATGGTTTTCTACTGGTGCTTTTTGGTCGACCGGGACCCCTTTGTCGGTCGACCGTTTGGCGGGTTTTTCGGTTGTGCCAGTTCTCTGGGTGAGGATCGGTCGACCGGAAGCCAGTTTTCGTTCGACCGTTTTGCACTGTTTTTTGTGTGTGTGTGTGTTGCTATTGATTGGCTAGAAGACAACGGGTCTCCGGCCCTTTTGGGGCGACAGTATAGACATGTCAGCCCTATAGCGATTAGTAGTGACACGTGGTGGGAGATTGTGTTATTAAAGCCGTGGCTCCGGCGAATAATGCAAAACCGTGGCTCCGGTAACATTGATGCAAAACCGTGGCTCCGGTAACACTGAGGCAATGAGGGGGTTGTTTGGCCGTGATTTGGACCGGCGGTGCCTTGTGTGCACGTGTGTTGGTGGGTTGGGGTGAGAGGACCCTTGAGACCCGTGTGGTTGAGCTATGGCCGGGAGAGAGGTCCCGGGAACTTAGCGGGTGTATCAGTTGTGGTGTTTTACGTTTCTTTGCATATTTCATTCTATCCATATATGTGTTAGGGTTTGGCATACTGGGTTTCCTCCTGGAAACTCAGGCATTCATTGTCTGCTTTCAGGCCTAGAGCGACGTTAGGTGGGTGGCGACGACGGAGGGAGCGCTCGAGACCTGATCCTGCTTCCCTATATTTTGAGGTGGTTGTGATTACTTGTGTATATTTTATGTATATGATCTTTTGATGTAATCACATTCTTTTGTAAACTCGTTCACATATATATATTATATGTTGGTGCACCGGTGTGTGTATTCCTTTTCGTAATGTCCTCTTTGATTGTATGTTTTAAATTTGGAATTTTCCGCTATGTTTGAGGACGTTACAACTTGGTATCAGAGCGGTCAGTTTCGGTGTCTTCTTCCAAAGTAACCACCCTTAGAGTTGTGTCGAGCATGCATGCATTGTTCTCATTCATGTTTTGTGTCTCCTGTGTAGATGTCTCCGAGACGCGTGAGACCTCCTCCCCGAGATCGTAGCCCCAGTGTTGAGGCAGATGAGGGGAGCAGGGGTGAGGAGCTGAGGACGCTCCAGGGCACGCTGGGTAGACTGGGCGAGATTCTTGAGCGCCAATCTGCCCAGGCTGAGCAGGGTGGACCGGGCGCAGTGCTTGATCGGTTTATGCGTCAGCATCCCCCATCCTTCGATGGTAGCGGCGACCCTGAGGCAGCAGAGGACTGGGTCTTTAAGATCCAGAAGATATTTCGGGCGATTGGGTGTCCTCCTGAGAGGAAGGTGGATCTGGCCACCTACGTGTTGGACGGCGGCGCAGCCAACTGGTGGAGATCCACTTCTGCTGTGGTGTTCGAGGACAATGAGGAGTTGAGCTGGGAGGAGTTCCTGGTGGAGTTCAACTAGCAGTACTTTCCGCAGCACACCCGCGACAGGAAGAGAGAGGAGTTCCTGACTTTAGAGTAGAGGGACATGACTCTGGCTGCCTACATCAGCAAATTTCACGCTTTGGAGCGATACTGTCCAGAGATTTATGTGACGCAGGAGCAGAGGGCTCGGAGGTTTGTGCGCGGTCTGAGTCTGCAGTTCAGGGCCCGTGTTACCACGAGCATGCCACAGACGTTAGCAGATGTTGTGAAGTTCGCGACCATCATGGATCAGGATAGCCAGGACATTGAGGAGGCTAGGAGGTCGCAGGTGAAGACCGGAGTGCGTCCGGGGAGTCAGTTGTCAGGGAATCCGGGCAAGAGGCCTCGGATTGACGGAGGTGGACCACCGCAGGCTGGGCAGTGCAGACAGTGTGGTGGAGTTCATCCGGGGCGCGGTTGTGGACCCCGTTCTGGCGCGTGTCATGGTTGTGGCCAGCTGGGTCACTTTGTTCGTTCTTGCCCGAGTAGGCCGGGTGGGCCTATTGATCGACCGGGATCATCCACAGCTGGTGGAGCTGGTCCGAGTCGTTCTGCAGCACCACCCTAGTAGGGGAAGAAAGCAGGTCGCGTGTTCACTATCCAGTCGGAGGAGGCTAGAGATGCCAACACGGTGGTGGAAGGTATGCTACTTGTTGATGATTTGGTAGCTAGGGTGTTGTTCGACTCTGGGGCCACACACTCGTTTATCTCTGAGCAGTTTGCGAGTGTGTTGGGCCGTACCCCTGCGATGTTGACTGCCACTTTGGAAGTCAGCACACCCCTGGGTTTGGTGGGCACTGTGGGGAGATTTCTTCCCGGCGCCACGATTGCTTCGGGAGACCAGGAATTTCCGGCTGACCTGGTCTTGCTACCGATGGTGGACTTCGATGTTATACTCGGGATGGATTGGTTGTCCCAGTACGACGTCCGAGTCTTGTGCCGTGATAAGAAGATCTTGATTCCGAGGCGAGGTTTGCCTGATCTTCTGATCAGAGGATTGAAGGACCGTGGGAGTCGGTTGATCGTTTCTTCAGTTAGAGCTCGGAAGTTGATTCAGCAGGGTTGCAGGGCTTTTGTGGCCACCTTGGTAGTTCCAGACCCAGAGTTGGGGAGGCTGGAGGACATCGAGATTGTTCAGGATTTTCCCGAGGTGTTTGCTGAAGATGTCTTCGGTCTACCACCCCACAGAGAGATTGAGTTCGGCATTGATCTGATAGCTGGGACTACACCGCAGTCGAAGGCTCCGTACAGGATGGCGCCTGCAGAGTTAGCGGAGCTGAAGAAGCAGTTACAGGATCTGATGGATACTGGGTTTATCCGACCCAGTGTCTCATCGTGGGGTGCGCCGATTTTATTTGTGAAGAAGAAGGACGGCTCGTTGAGGATGTGTATAGATTACCGGATGCTGAATAAGGTTACTGTGAGGAATCAGTATCCTTTGCCAAGGATCGAGGACCTGTTTGACCAGTTGCAGTCAGCGAAGGTGTTCTCGAAGATTGATCTGCGATCTGGGTACCATCAGTTGAGGATCAGAGAGGCAGATGTTCAGAAGACAGCTTTTCGGACGAGGTACGGGCACTTTGAGTTTCTGGTGATGCCGTTCGGGTTGACGAACGCGCCTGCAGCATTTATGGATCTGATGAATAAGACTTTCAATCAGTATCTCGACCGATTCGTGATTGTCTTCGTGGACGATATTTTAGTCTATTCACCAGATATGGATCAACACCGGGAGCATCTGAGGATTGTACTTGGCATTCTGAGAGATCAGCGGTTGTATGTCAAGTTTTCGAAGTGCGAGTTCTGACTTCACAGTGTAGCATTTTTTTGGGCATATCGTGTCAGGAGCTGGGATATCAGTGGATCCAGCGAAGGTCGAGGCAGTGACGCAGTGGAGAGCCCCGACGAGTGTGACTGAGATTAGGAGTTTTGTTGGATTGGCGGGTTATTACCGTCGGTTCATCAAAGACTTCTCGAGACTTGCTTCACCACTGACAGCGCTGACGAAGAAAGGAGTGAAGTTTCTTTGGTCCCAGAATTGCGAGGACAGTTTTCAGGAACTGAAGAGTCGGTTGACGACTGCTCCAGTTCTGACTCTTCCCAGTGGTAGCGGAGGTTATGTGATTTACAGCGACGCCGCAGGTGTTGGTTTGGGTTGTGTACTGATGCAGCACGGGCAGGTGGTGGCGTATGCTTCGAGGCAGCTGAAGGTGCACGAGAAGAATTACCCCACTCACGATCTAGAGTTGGCAGCCGTGGTCCATGCTCTGAAGATTTGGCGTCACTATTTGTATGGTGAGCGGTTCGAAGTCTTCACAGATCATCAGAGTCTGAAGTACCTGTTTTCACAAAAAGATCTGAATATGAGGCAGCGCAGATGGCTTGAGCTGATTAAGGATTTTGATTTCACCATCTCCTATCATTCCGGGAAGGCGAATTCAGTTGCAGACGCGCTGAGCAGGAAGGTGGAGGTGTCAGCTGCGAGTTTGTGTATTCAGGAGTGGAGGCTACTCGAGACATTGTCAGAGTGGAGGCCGTTCACCGAGAGCTCAGGGGGAGCAGTGATTGCGGGTCTTCGAGTGGAGCCGCAGACCGTCAGTCGAGTTGTCCAGGCTCAGCACAGGGATGAGGATTTGACTAGTCTGCTACAGTCAGCTGCCAGAGATGGGTCGGACTTCACTGTGGGAGTGGATGGAGATCTGAGGTTCAGGAGTCGGATCTGGGTGCCGAAGGTCGATGCGCTGAGAGATGACATCATGGAGGAGGCACACCGAGCCAGATATTCCATTCACCTAGGGAGTACGAAGATGTATAAGGATCTGCAGCGGAACTTCTGGTGGCGAGGGATGAAGCGTGATGTGGCCGATTTTGTGGCTAGGTGTTTGGTTTGCCAGCAGGTGAAGATCGAGCACCAGAGACCAGCAGGACCGATGCAGAGTATAGAGCTACCTGAGCGGAAGTGGGAGCACGTGATGATGGATTTCGTCACCGGGTTGCCGAAGACGAGGAGCTCTCATGACGCGATTTGGGTTATAGTCGATCGACTAACCGAATCGGCACATTTTCTGGCCATCCGGACTACTCTACCTTTGGAGGGTCTTGCGAGATTGTATATTGAGGAGATCGTCAGACTGCATGGGGTGCCAGTGAGTATCATTTCAGATCGAGATCCGAGGTTCACTTCTAGATTCTGGGGGAGTTTGCAGCAGGCTCTGGGTACTCGTCTGAAGTTCAGTACAACATTTCACCCGCAGATAGACGGTCAGTCAGAGAGGACCATTCAGACGTTAGAGGACATGCTGAGAGCGTGCACTCTGGATTGGGCAGGGCACTGGGATGAGCACTTGCCGTTGATCGAGTTCGCCTACAACAACAGCTACCATGCGAGTATTGGGATGGCGCCGTACGAGGCTTTGTACGGGAGACCTTGCAGATCACCGGTGTGCTAGAGTGAGGTAGGCGAGAGGCAGTTAGTCGGGCCTGAGATTATACAGATGTATGCTGAAAAGGTTGATGTGATCAGGCAACGACTAGCGACAACTCAGAGCAGGCAGAAGAGCTACGCGGATCGGCGTAGGCGAGTGTTGACTTTTGAGGTTGGCGATCATGTCTTTCTGAAGATTTCACCGTCGCGTGGGGTGATAAGATTCGGGAAGAAAGGGAAGCTCAGTCCGAGGTACATTGGGTCGTTCGAGATTTTGGACCGAGTTGGAGAGGTCGCCTACCGGATTGCGTTGCCACCACAGTTTTCTGGTCTTCATAACGTCTTCCACGTTTCGATGCTGAGGAAGTACGTGTCAGATCATTCTCACGTGATTCAGATTGAGGTTCCAGAGATCCAGCAGGATTTGTCTCTTGAGGAGAGACCGGTGGAGATTGTGGATCAGATGGATCACCAGCTCAGGAGGAGGACGATTCCTATGGTCAAGGTCAGGTGGCAGCATCACTCTGAGCGAGAGGCTACTTGGGAGGTTGAGGAGGAAGTTCGGAAGTCGTATCCGGAGCTGTTTGGTAAGCACTGGATTTAATTTCGTGGGCGAAATTCTTTTAAGGAGGGTGGATTGTTAGATCCTAACCCTTCTTATGTGCTAATTGTGTTTAGGAGAGGATTAGTGATGGATTGAGATGGACGGCTGAGATCGAGTCGGAGAAAAGTATATAAAGGTTGGTTTCTCTCTCTCTCATTTGCATCTCTCTCTCTCTCTCTCTAGACTCGTCTCTCTCTCCCTCTGTGGTTCTTCGGTGTTGGTGGAGGCGAGGATCAGAGTGTTGGATTCACCGGAGTCGTCGTAGAGATCGTTGTGTTCGCCGGAGTTTGGGTTTATCGTGGAAAAGCTCGCCGTCGTTCTTCAAAGGCTTCTTCAAGCCTTAAAGTATGTCAAACTTGCTTTCAAGCTCACCTATTGTTAGTGTGGGAGTGGGAGCGGTCGACGGTAGGCCGTTTCGGGCTCGTCGGACCTGCACAGCCGTTTCTGAACTATAAACGGTCGACCGGTGTTTTGGTTCGGTCGACCGGTTGTAGTGTATTTTGGGCGAATCCCTCGCACCGGTCGAACGATGCCCTTTGGGCGGTCGACCGGTTGTTGCAATTTTAGCGAGAGAAAGATCTCCTGTGTATTTTCGGTCGAACGGGACCCCTTTGTCGGTCGACCGAAAGTACTGTTGTATGTCGGTTGGGGCGTTGACCATCTAAACGGTCGACCGCCTATTTGACTTGTTCGACCGACGTTTAAGTTAACTTAATGGCCGGTCGACCGGAAGTGTGGTTTCGGTCGACCGTGATGTGAGGACTCTGGGTGAGTTCTACTGGTTGTTTTCGGTCGACCGATAGGGTTCGGTTGTTCGACCGTTTTACTGTTGATTGCGAAAATGGTTTTCTACTGGTGCTTTTCGGTCGACCGGGACCCCTTTGTCGGTCGACCGTTTGGCGGGTTTTTCGGTTGGGCCAGTTCTCTGGGTGAGGATCGGTCGACCGGAAGCCAGTTTTCGTTCGACCATTTTGCACTGTTTTTTTTGTGTGTGTGTGTGTGTTGCTATTTATTGGCTAGAAGGCAACGGGTCTCCGACCCTTTTGGGGCGACGGTACAGACATGCCAGCCCTATAACGATTAGTAGTGACACGTGGTGGGAGATTGTGTTATTAAAGCCGTGGCTCCGGCGAATGAGGCAAAGCCGTGGCTCCGGCGAATGATGCAAAACCGTGGCTCCGGTAACATTGATGCAAAACCGTGGCTCCGGTAACACTGAGGCAATGAGGGGGTTGTTTGGCCGTGATTTGGACCGACGGTGCCTTGTGTGCACGTGTGTTGGTGGGTTGGGGTGAGAGGACCCTTGAGACCCGTGTGGTTGGGCTATGGCCGGGAGAGAGGTCCCGGGAACTTAGCGGGTGTATCAGTTGTGGTGTTTTACGTTTCTTTGCATATTTCATTCTGTCTATATATGTGTTAGTGTTTGGCATACTGGGTTTCCTCCTGGAAACTCAGGCATTCATTGTCTGCTTTCAGGCCTAGAGCGACGTTAGGTGGGTGGCGACGGCGGAGGGAGCGCTCGAGACCTGATCATGCTTCCCTATATTTTGAGGTGGTTGTGATTACTTGTGTATATTTTATGTATATGATCTTTTGATGTAATCACATTCTTTTGTAAACTCGTTCACATATATATATTATATGTTGGTGCACCGGTGTGTATTCCTTTTCGTAATGTCCTTGTTGATTGTATGTTTTAAATTTGGAATTTTCCGTTGTGTTTGAGGACGTTACAATTAGAGTCCTCGTTGAACTCATACCAACATTTGTCGGCACAGCGATTGGTGGTTGTTTTCAACGCATGAATAACAGTGGAGTACAGCTTCCGCAAACAATTGGAGGACGACTTGAAAGTGTCATTCTTATAAACAAATTCGACACAAGTCTCATGTGACCCTTACACGACAATAATTTTGCCGTTTAATAACTCACATTTGCATTTTGCACCATTGAATTGACCAAACACAAATGATCTACTGCCGACACTTTTATCGTGTGATATATAATCAATGTAACCTCACTTTCCACGTGCTTTTTGTGAATAATGTACATGGTGTCGGTTGGCATACAATAAGTTCATCTACCAATAAGATCATGTTCTCTCAATTTTCTTTTGAAGTAACTCATGTTCTCTTAGTTGGATAGGGTCTCGAAGAACGGTTTAGACTAGTTTTTATTATTTTATTTTAGGTTTTCTGTTATACTGTCGCTTAGAAACATTTAATTTGCTAAATATCATCGAGTTATGACTATTTTCCTAAAAGCAACTAAAATATATAAGTTGTTAACTTTCTAATTGTCCTTATGAATTTTTTTAAGTAACTTCGTTAGTCTTATTTTGTTACTTCCTGTTATTGTGGTGTACGTGACATGATTTAGTTGCAGAAATACCAAAGACAAAGTTAGCTTAACCATTCTAACAAAATTGTTTGTGCTAATTAACCCTTTGATTAAGCCCTACACTCGAGCCCGAAATCCAAACTTAATCCTCTACCCCTAATGCCGACCTGTCCTTCTTCCTTAGACCTTAACTTCACCAAAAATGGCAGATCCTCTAGTTCTCCACCTCTTCTCCCTCCTTCAATCCTGCATAACTCACAAAACCCTCCTCTCCGGGAGAATCCTCCATGCCCGTATCCTTTGTCACTCCCTCTCCTCTAACACCTTCCTTTCCAATTGCTTTGTCGAGCTCTACTCTTCCTGTACATCCTTGGTCCAAGCCACCCACGTCTTCGAATCGACGCCCAACAAATCATCTTCTCCTACGTACTATGTCATTATCTCTGCTCACTTCAAGGCCCGCGACTTAAGAGTTGTCAGGCAATTGTTTCATGAAATGCTCGTGAGAAACATCGTGTCGTGGAACATGGTTCTGAGCGCTTTGTCATGTGGTAGGTGGGAGAAGGAGGCGCTGGATGTGTGTCGAGAGATGGTGAGGGAGGGGTTTGGGAAGACCCGATTCACATTTGCTAGCGTTTTGAGTGCGTACAGTGGGTTAAGGGATTTAGGGAGAGAGAGGACGTTTCATGGGGTTGCAGTGAAGGTTGGGTTCGAGGGTAATTTGTTTCTGGAGAATGCATTGGTGGGTATGCATGCCAAGTGCAGTGGGATGGAGGAGGCAATTAGGACTTTCGAGAGTATGAGGTGGCATTCACGACTTTGATGGGTAGGTTTGTGGAGAGTGGACGGTCTAGCGATGTGTTGCGGCTGTTTGCTAGGATGCATCATGATGGAGTTCAGGTGGATGGAGTTGTACTTTCGGCTGCATTGGGTGTTTGCGCTAGGATGGACGAGAGTAATTCTTGTGGGGTTATGTTTGTTGAATGGGTGCATTTGTTTGTTGGTGAAATGTGGTTTCGATTGGGAAGTTCATATTGGTAATTCACCAATTGATGTGTACGCGAAGTGGGGTTACATGGAACAAGCGGAGTCCATCTTTTCAACGTTCCCTGAAACCAATGTTATTTCGTGGAATGTATTGATTAATGGTTATCTACAAAGTGGCAATACAAGGAAAGCTATGAATTTTTCGCAACAAATGGATGATTTTGGTTTCGAGCGGAATGATGTTACTTACATGGTTAAGCTAATCACGTATGCAAAATAGACAAACATCAAGACGAGGGAAGGCTAAACAAGGTGTAGGAGAAATAGGGGAGAGCAAAACCCGGGTTGACCCGGTCAACCAGACCGGACCGGACCAGTCGGTCCGGGTTCGGTCCGGAAAATTTCGAAAAAATCCGGTCCGGTCCGGGTTTCGGTCCGGTAAATTTTAAAATTTCCGGTCCGGTCCGGTCCGGACCGGTCCAATTTTTTTTTAATGTAAAAAATTCGGTTTTTTACCGGACCGGACCGATTCGGTCCGGTCCGGTCTTCGGTCCGCGGACATCCGGTCCGGTCCGGTCTTCGGTCCGGACCCCGGATAAAAATCCGGTCCAGTCCGGTCCGGACCGGATGCACAACCCTAAGGAGAAATAGTGATACTAAGATGGGGGGGGGGGGTCGCAAAAGTTGGAGAGAAGAGGGTTGGGTTAGTTTAAGGGTGTGTTAAGTACAACTAATCATGTGTAGCTAACGGGAACAAACCGCGTAGGCTAACAAAGTGACACAAAAAATTTCATAATGGCAATTGAGATATATAACAACTTGTTTTAGTTTCTCCTAGGCAAATAGTCGTAACTAGATGATATTTTAGCAAATCAAATGTTTTTGAGTGACAGAATAACAAAAAACTCTTTTGATCTACTTTACTTTCCTTTACTTTCATTTTAAGTGTCAACCTCCCAAACATTAGAATGAAACTACTGTGATTCAATACATGGTCTTGAATATTTCAAGGCAATGGATCTCGGAGGTAGGACTTTACAAATAGTTGGTATTACTCTAGTTGGTAAATAACTCTCATTACAAATTATAGCTTGAAATAGTTGTGATAAAGCATTGACGGTTTATTTCCTATTAACTTTTTTTCAGTGCACCATCTTATTTTACTCCTAACTAATTTTATTTCCAACTTACGTGTGGTGTACCCAAAGTCGAAGTCATCGCCAACTTAATCCAAGCCACAAAATACTAACTTGATTATCTTCAAGCGGGTCGTCTTACGAGCTTTTGGGATAGTGATATATATTGGGGACGTAGGTGGTTTATCATTTGATTTTAGGTATTCTAGTGCAAATATACTATAATAATATCTCTAACTAATAATGTAAAAAATAAAAAATGTAAACATAGATAAAACTAATCGAAAATATATTAAAAGGTCATTGACTGATGGTCTATTTATTTGAGGGTCATTTATTTTTTCTGGCCTAAAAATGAATACCAAATCTCACATTGCCCTTCTTATTTTTGTCTAATTACAAATCATACCATTCTCCTTCCCATTATCATTAATTCTCCCCTAAATCCATATTTCTCCCCTAAATCCTAAAACCTCACTCCAACAATCCTACCTAATACACCGTAGTATTAAGATGGGTAATTTGCTACTGTATACCTCCCAGCTTAATTGGTGATATGTACTTAGTTTTTTAGTATTGCCTCAGGTGCACCTACAAGTCGACCTTATTTGCGCAAATACACCTGTGTCGTTGTGGGTCTCAAACTTTCCGAACGACGTGAGGATACCGTTAAAGGTCGTCCAACATCGTGAGATGGTTGTCGGCCATTATTATTTTCGGATGGTACATTTTTGAAGACGAAGTACGAAGACATTCTTCTTGCGGCTACCAGAGTCAACGGGCAAACTGAGATGTTCCCGTTGGCTTTCGCCGTAGTTTCTGCCGGGAACGAAGAAAATTGGGAGTGGTTTTTGCAAAACCTAAAGAAAATTATTGTCCAAGGTATACATTTAACAATTGTTTCTGATCGTTGTAAAGGTCTCACTTCATCTATTCCACTGATTTTCCCAACTTGTCACCATGCCTATTGTTTTGCCACTTGGAAGACAATTTTAAAGTTCAAGTTCTTCAACATGTTGCTAAGACAACTCATTTGAAGTAAGTTAGTGTTGTTTTTAATGTTAAAAATATAATAATGTCCAAGTATATTATGTTTTTTCTCATAGGATGTTGACCTTTCTCCGAAAATGTGCTTACGCTCTTTATATTTGTGAGTTCACTGAAGCATATGACAAGTAATCTACCATTTCTAAACGTGTGAAGGAATTCATTGACTCCTTCGGACCCGAACATTGGGCAAATGCGTTATTCTAAGGTGAATGATATGGAAATATGTATTCGAAGGTGGTGGAGAGCTTTAATACATGGATTCTTGTCACGAGAAACCTTGCTATATCAGAGCTTGTTGATCAAATTTACTTGCAGATAATGCAACTGTTCAGTATAAGGGCAATCATGTCCTTTAAGTGAACTAGTTACTTCTATCCTGAAGTAGAAATGATCCTTACAACAAACATTTCTGAATGTCGAGGAGTAGAATGTTTGATTTGAGTTCTATGTACGATAATTGAGGTACACACAACTCCTTCTTGCATCGTAAACGTAGAACAATTCGATTTCATGTGTCTGAAATGACGCATTCTTCGAATCCCTTGCCCTCATGCTTGTGCAACAATACAATTCCTTGGTAAAAATATTCATGATTATTGCAGTTTATATTGGAATTCTAATATATATCACGCAACATATGTCTCTCCTATTTTTCCGCCTTGTAAAGTTGATAGGAAAAATGCTAAAAATTCTAAGATCATACATTGGATAACGAAACCACGTTGTGGTAGGAGGAAGAAGAAGAGATTTCCCTCAAAATGACACGAATCTGAAACTATTATCTTTGGTCGTTGCAAGCGTAGAACACACCACAACCGAAGAACTTGCATAGATTCAATTGCAGATGATTTTGAGTGTTGGGCCATTAGTATATTGTATAATTTAACTTGTTAAGTGAACTTCCTATGTTCCATTTCTGAACCATTTGTGTTGTTACAAAAATGCTGAAAATGTGAGTTGTACAAATCATTTCTGAACTTGTTACATGGTAGAATTGAATTAAGATAAATGAGTTGTAAAAATAAGGAAAACAACCTAGGTTATTGCGTCCTGAGCAGGACAGCCTCATCCCCAGGGACCAAGCTCGTTTCGTTGAACAACCTGGGTCGTTTCTACTTTCTACCGAACGACCCAGCGTTGTTGCGACCGAACGACCCAAATTATTGGGTCGAACAACCCAGGTTATTTCAACGAAACGATCTAGCACGTTTGGTGATTTTTACAGATCATTTATCTTGATTCAATCCTACCAGTCCCACACTGGGATGCACCAGTTGTTTTATTCATAACATCCACATCCAAGTACAGAATTTGATGATTCCAGATCCGTTGGAAAGACAATTGAAAGGAGCATATATTCGTTCCTCATACAACTTAACAACTTCCAATGTTTCCAAGGTGAAAAACGTGTTGCAAGACGGACCATATTTGTTAACTTGACAATCGACAGATCATCAATAATGTGTGCATAACTCTCTCCTTCGATATCTAAATAAATTGATTCAATACTCCTTACAAAGAGGATGTCAAGAAGAAATTATCTTATTTTACATATTTCCAAATTAGGAACCTAAAGGGAACATAAATGGCATGGAAGATGCAGTAGTCCCGTTCGGGATGCAAGATTCCTGCTCGAGACTCAAAGTGTCCCACTCGGGACAAAAGATTCCCGCTTGGGACGCAACAGTCCTGCGCACGTCGTACCACTTGTTTTATTCATAACATCCACATCCAAATACAGAATTTGATGATTTTAGATCTGTTGGAAAGACAATTGAAAGGAGCACATATTCATACTTTTCAATGACTTGCCTAATTCCGATTATACGATGGTGAAAAATGTGTCTCAAGACATATCTTATTTGGAAACTGGACAATCGACAGATTTTCAATAATTTGTGCATAAATCTCTCCTCCAATATCCAAATAAGGCGATTCAGGACTCATTACAGAGAACCTTTTGAGATGCAAAACAATCATATTTAACATATTTCCAAATTAGAAACCTAGTGGGTTCATAAAGGGCGGGGAAGACTGATGCTTTAAGGGAACAAAAAACGAGTTGTGTCGTTTGATTGATTGTTTTATATTAACCGCAAGTGCATGACCGTGTTGAAGCGGTGCCAAATATGGGTCGTCCACTGGGAGGTGTGTCGACAATTGGTTTGTTCATAGTTGTTCCCGCGAGCAGGGGGAACAACTATGAAACTTGATTGATCGTTTTATTTAAACCGCAAGTGCACGACCGCGTTGAAGCGGTGACAAATACGGGTCGTCAACTGGGAGCTGTGTCGACGATTGGTTTGTTCGAAGGCGAGAGGTAAAAAGAAGGAGAGAAAGGTTGGTTACACTAAACTACACTATGATGCAAAAAGGAAATGAAGATAAGCAATAAAACTAAGCCCCATAGGGGGTAGAGAAATGATGTGAATATGAAGATGTGTGTGTGTGTGTGTTCAATTAATCTCCTCACAACATGTAGTGCATGAAATCATAAAACTACATCGAACTTTGCCTCCACATGTAATAACATAAGATCATATCATTAAAGCATACAAGACAATAATTGGAATGAAGCTAAATGAACTCAAGTATAAAGACTAGACCCTACTATGCCTCCACATGAATTAAGATAAGACTATATCATTAAAACATACAAGGCATTAGCTAAGGTAAAGGCAACAAGAGCACATACATTACAAATTGTGTTTCCAATATTAGCTTCATCCATATCCTAACCTTATCATTCCCCATAAAATAGGTCCACTAATCAAAGCATAAGCTAAACTTCATTCAAGAGCATTAACATATCAAATATAAGAGTGAAAACCCATTAGATGGTTATGGAAATCAAATAAAGCTCAAGGGATAAAGATAACACACACTTAATACACTACATGATTATATCACATATTTCTCCACCCCCAAATGGGGATGGAACTACTCACTACTCATTACACTAACTATATTAACAAAAGAAAGCATAATACTGAAATGAAAGTTAACTAAGAAAGCAAGAAGTATTAAAGAAGCTTAAAAGGAAAGGAAAGACTAAACAAACATGCACAAATTAAAAGACAAGATTAAAATAAACTAGAAGAATTATTTTATTAACAAATAACTCACATTGAAGGTAGCATTCTTCTCCACCTTGAGTTTCTGCTTCAAGGCTCACTCCTTAGTAGAGAGAATGCCACCAAGCAATGGGTAATTACAATGGAAGGTGAAGAGTTCTATTTATAGGCATGGAAAAAGCTAATCCGGGACAATCCCCCGATGTGGGACTAAACAAATACCAAAAATAGACTAAGAATACACTAATACACGTGCTACAGAAAACTAAACGGATCCTGGGCTGTCTGGACCTCCAATTGGCGGTCTATATGCTTTAGATCCGTTTGGTTTTCGTTGTGGGCTTTGCTTGAAGTATTTCTTGTTCTTGGATGCATCTACTTGGTTTGTTGGAGCTCTGACCCGAATCGAGTTGCCAAAATACTCCCATTGATGGTGTGGAGTTTCCTGTTTTGCTCTTAGGTCCTTCACTCTTACGATCAGGTCCTTCTCCCTTGCATCTTAGTCCCCAGGTCTCACAATTAAGTCCTTTTTTTCCTACTTTTGGGTCATTTCATGGCTCTTCTCTTCAAACCTCTTTATTTCTGAAATTCAAACATAAAACTCGTCACGTAGCATTGCTTATGTGTAAGATAATGGATATAAGATACAAATATGAGTATGAAATGATGTCAATCAAATACCCCCACACCTGTGTTTTTGCTCGTCCCGAGCAAAACAAAGAAAGAGAAAAGCAAACGGGAAACGAGAAATCCTAACTCACTTTCGTTGGAATCACGGTTGCACTTAGCACGTGCAACAAGTCGTTAAACCTCCTTGTCGCCAAGGAGGAGTGTTGTCTCCCGAGGGTTTTCAGCGGATATACCCACAAAATCCGAACAAGATGCATTATTCAATCTAGACCTCGAGTCGTTGGACAAATTTTGTCGATCAATGGACGCGGTAATGCTACAGGCCGACTCTATATAGGTGATCAGTCCACATCTAGCCTAATGAACAATTCATGCAAGTTAAATAAGGACTTAAGTGAAAGACATGGACAACCTCAACATCCTCAAGTGATACAAAGTGTAAGGTCCATTAAAGTTCTTATTTTCTTTTTGTTTCTTTTCTCATCATTTTTTTTCTTTTTATTAGTTGGAGCTTCATTCTCCCAGGGTCAGGTTTCGTGCATCATTGCCCATGAGGACTTACACTATCACGTACACCTTTCCCCAAATCTCCACATAGGGCAATCCCCACCACCCGTGTAACGAGAGTTCGGTCGGCGCATCCCAAGTCAGATGACTCGAAAGCACTAGGTACAAAGTCCCCTCAGACCTACTTTCCCGAGTGATAGGAGCCGTGCGAGAAGAGAGAACACCTACTCACTTATTTCTTATCTACACATGAACCAAAACCCCTACACTTAATGTCTCACAACAAGATTGAAATGGTCATTGACTACAACAAACTTCCTTAAATTAACACACACGAATTATTGACTCACTAGGTTCAGGGTGGACTTCTTTGAATGTTTGAGCACTGAAACCCTATGATTACTCACCCCCAAAGGAAAACTGGGGTGCATCCTAACGACTCGATAAATCCTAAAGCAACAGTACTAGATATCCTAATGCATCAAGTTGAAGACAATTTTGGGAGCTTTCTTTTTACTTTGCCTCTCAACGGTTTTGCACATGCTAAACACACACAAAACCCACAAAACATTTTCTTTCGCAAACACATGAAGATTTTGAAAGAAATGTGAAAATTTTAAAGCACTAGGCAAGCAAAAGAAGACAAGTCACCCAAGGATCATGGCAAGCAGATATATCGATATTAAATGCAACACACTAACATGACCCTAACAATGCAAACAAAAGAAAACAAAAGCAAAGGAAAAAGACTCAACTATGTACACACGTAAAACACCCCCCACACCTACTTCATGCATTGTCCTCAATGAATGTGAGCAACATACTACATGGATTTATGCATGAAAAATGAGAGATCTCACCAACATGAAGTACAAAGGGAAGGTCATGTTGATGGACACAACCCAAATTACCTCAAAACCTGTGAGATGCTAAAGAAAGGATACAAATACGTGAAAGAAATGGAGCCCAAATTCACAAGGGTTGGGGCTCACAACAATCGATGCTCACTGAAGGAGTCTTTTATTGTACTTTTTTTAAACTATGTACAAAAATGGGCTCCCATCTTCATATGTCAAGGGACATCAAATGGGAACCCGCCATCTCTCGAGCCAAAGATGCACATGCATGGGCTCGCGACATACAAATCAGAATTGCTTGACCACCTGATACCCTTATAAGTCTTGTGGTCGTTTGACGCCTCTTGAGAGTGAGCAAGATAGGAGGCATGAATGAGAGGTGAACCTCTATCAGGTTGAAGGGTATCAGGTGGTTGATTCTTAACCCACATGGGGTCCTCAGCCGATACAGAATGAAGATCATATGGCCCAGAGGCCATAAAAATGGTATCTTGTGGCTCAAAAGCCACATGATCGAGAGGATGTGGCTCAAGGGCCACGTGATCAAAAAGAAGTGGCTCAAGGGCCACATGATCAGAAGAATGTGGCTCAAGGGCCACGAGATCAAAATGATGTGGCTCAAGGACCACGAGATCAAAAGGATGTGGCTCTAGGGTCACATGATCAAAACATAAGGCACCTTCTTGTGCCAGCCCAGGTGAAACATCTTCACCACCTTCAGGATCTTCATCGAACAATTCTCTGAAGTACTTGAAGGTGCCATCAACTTCAATTTCATCCAAACCCTAGATAAGGTTGACCCCAACAGGGTCATTGAAGGCACCTGACTTCTTGCCGACGGTGAAAATGTTGAAATCAGCGCATTGACTACCATAAGTCAAGCGCATCTGACCATTGCGACAATTGATCAATGCATTGGAAGTCGCAAGGAATGCTCACCCCAGAATGACAGGAATTTGCCCAAGTGGGTTTGGCACAGGTTCAATATCCAAGACAAAGAAGTCAACTGGATAAATGAACTCTCCCACTTTGATCAGCACATCTTCCACCACACCCCTCGGTTTCTTTATAGACCTATCAGCCAATTGAAGAGTGGTCTTTGTTTGTTTGAGGTCTCCAAGACCAAAGTGGTCGTAGATAGAATATGGAAGAAGATTAACAGATGCACCAAGGTCAGATATGGCTCGATGTATGGACACATCACCAATCACACAAGAGATAGTATGACAACCAGGGTGCTTGTACTTGACTTGCATGGGTTGTACCAACAAAGAACTCAAGTTAGCCGCAAGAAAAGCTTTCTTTGGAACATGAGTTTTTCTCTTCTTGGTGCATAAGTCCTTGAGAACCTTGGAATAAGGTAGCATTTGCTGAATCACCTCCAACAGAGGGATGTTCACCTTAACTTGCCTAAACATCTCAAGCATCTTGTCATGCTGATCAGAGGTTTTCTTTTTAAGGCGCTCAGGGAATGGTGCCTTCGGGGCATAAGGATGCGAAGGAACCCCAGAATTCTGGTCCAAAGAAACATGAGTGGGGACCTCAGAATCTGGTTCCTTCGACACAAGAGGAGACAAGGGGACCTCAGGGTTCGGCCCCTTTGTCGAAGGAAATGTAGAAAGAACCTCAGGATCTGGCTCCTTCCTGGAAGTATTTGTGGAGGGAGCCTCAGGATCCGACTCCCTCAAATATGGTGGTTATCAACCTCTTTACCAGACCTCAAAGTATGAATCACATTAATATGATGGGTCGGTTCAGAGGTAGCATGAGGTAAAGGTGTCCTTCCTTGAAAATGGGTACCCCGAGGATTCTCCTCAGGTTGACTCGGGAACTGACCCTTCTCGCGTTCATGGAGTTGATGAGCCAACTTGCTAACTTGCATTTCAAAAGCCTTGACAGTACTTTGCAACGCTTGAAGGGTCGGATCACAAGAAGGGTCCTTGGGGTCAACTCGCTGGGGTGGTGGAGTCTGATTGGAATAACTCAACGATGAGGCATGATCAGGTTGGTAATTATGGTGCTGAGACCTTTGATGTGGGGGTTGGTAGGTCACCGATGGGCGTGGAGGTTGATAAGGTGGAGGTTGAGGTTAAGTGTGCGAGCTCTGACCGTGACCCCCACTAGGCCCCCAAGAGAAGTTAGGATGGTTACGCCAACCCGGGTTGTAGGAGTGACTGTACGGGTCGTTACGGGGCCTTTGTTTGTACATCGCATTTGCATGCTCAGTATCCCTTGGAGCGTAAGCGCATTCCAAGTCATCATGGCCCGTAAGTCCACACCTACCACACCCAGGAGTGGCGACCTGAGCTACAGGAGCTCGGTCCAACTCTAAACTCTCAATCCTACGCATGAGAGCAACCATTTTCGCCTCAGACGCGATCGATGACTCAACTTTATAAGATCCAACTCGACCAGAAGACCTGGCGGCTGGTGGATCTCTCATGGTATCCCACTCGAAGGTATGTTCAGCCATAGATTCAAAAGTATCCCATGCCTCCTCGATGGGTTTCATTTGGAAGTCACCCTGACACATCGACTCCAACAATGTGCGGGTGTTGTAATTGATGCCCTCATAAACAATTTGCCACAGCTGCCATAACTCAAATCCATGACGAGGGCACTGTTGGAGAAGGTCCTTGAACCTCTCAAAGAAACCATGAAACGATTCGGTCTCGGTCTGATACAGTTGATGTATCTGGTGTCGTATCTGTTGAGTTTTCCTTTGAGGGAAAAATCTCTTCAGAAAGACGGTCAAAAAGTCATCCCATGACCGAATCAAGCTCGTCGGGAGTCTATACATCCATTTATTCGCATTATCCTTCAATGCGAAAGAAATCATCCTCAACCGGACTGAATCCTCGTCAAGTTGTTGAAGCTTGAACATGAAGCATTCTTCCTTAAATTCGCGTATAAATATATACGGATCCTCCTTATTGGCAGTAAAGGTTGGAAGCATGCTCACATATTGAGGTTTCAGCTCATAGTTGTTCCCGCGAGCAGGGGGAACAACTATGCAAGAATGCTGTGCGAACCAAACAGGATGGGTCCGCTCCCACAAAGTCATCGGTCTATCATGTCGAGCTAAAGGTGGTGGTGCACCAAGAACTCGATCCTGACCGAATCTCCCTTCCTCTCGGGTCAGAGGCGGAGGAGAAGGAGGTCTACGTGGTGGCAGAAGCGAACCGAGGTATTCCATGTATGGAACCCGATCTCCCTCGTCACCGCGAGACGACTCGGCTTCATGCTCCAAAGGAGCACGAGGCGGAGATGGTCGATCACCAAGACCGTCCATCTCAGAAGAATGCACTCTCTCGAGTTGAGCGCTCTCCCCAAAATGAGCCCAACCTCGCATAAAATGCTCGACTCGACTCTAAAATAACACACAACAGAAGGTGTACTAGAGGAGGAGACTATACGTAAAGAATAGATGAGGAGAGGACTCAGATGAGGAGGGAAGAATCCCTAGAGCTAGCATGGGTAGTGGGATCAGGAAGAAGCCTAACTAGCAAGCACAGCTCAAACAATGTAAGGCAATGGGTCCTTAGGCTAGACGACGCCTAACTTCGAGGTCACTAGCCTCGACACACCTCACCTCCCTACAACGAGGACCACAACACCCAGCAAGTGATACCAGATCTGGAGATCCAGTACCTCCTACTATCGACAAGGTAGGCAACGCCGATCAGGTCATGACGGTCTCAACTAGATTACTCTCCTAGTGCGCCCACAACGCCGATCAGGTCATGACGGTCTCAATCATGTGTTTTAATACACATGCATACATATATCGAATATAAATGTAAATGTTGCAAATAAATTTTTTTCCCAAAAATGCAACTATCCAAGATCCCATCAATTGTAATATAGACTAGCTAAGGGCTATCGAATACATTACAATATCACGGTAAGAAAATATTTTCTAATCACAACCTTTTTGAATTTTAGCAACATTAGCATCTTCAAACTCTTGTGACTCTTGTCGTTTTAATTACGAGGGCTCCAGGTAATGTTATGAAAACTTATTTTCATTTGATATGAGATACGTTTGTCCATTGTATTCACAACTAAACATATTTGGGGTTCACTAGGGTGAAACGCACCTCATATATTTAATCGTGGCACAACAATAGACAACCATTATATCTCCCACTATTCCCAAAGATGGAGGGAGCTATCTCTCGCTAAGGGCGAGCAGAGTATCCCTCGATCAATGGCTGCTAGTGGATCAAATAAGAAGGAAATTTATTCTTAATTTTTGTTCGACAATTTAACATGTGATATAGAATTTTAGGTTATCATGCATATTATTAATCATACACATCCTAACATTCAACACATTCATCACATGTATAGCAAGATAAAAACAGAAATTAAACATTCACACAATCCACATCGTGTGAGTTTATATGTTCCCTTCGATCCTCGATCGATGCGGTACAACGGCGACTTCCTCTTGCACCAGAGATGTAGATTTTACAGAAAATAAACATGCTCCTCACATTCGATTAAAAACCGACTAGTGCAAGTCCTATGTAAAAACCTCTCATATGCTAATGCAACTATCTAAAAGACGGAAAGAGAGAGAATTTTGGCTTTTACATACATAAGCGCCTGTATAATAATGATTACATACTTTCATAATTGCTGATTTGGAACATATAAACCCACAATTTTTGCAAAGACAACTTGAGCATCCATGCACGCAATATTGCTATAAACTATGCAATCTAGTTTTTCAATCATCTAGAATCTCAAACAATTCTTTGAAAAACATTTTGAAATCCATTAAAAACGTCTTTCATCCATCCATAGTTCAAAAATAATTTTGAACCGCTGTCCATCCAATTTCCTAAAAGGAAAGACGAACCGCAGTTTTTCGGTTTTGTTGATTCTCTTACAAAATAATCGTTTATACATAAAACGAAATTATTGCAAGTTAGACTTATGTCTAAATCATAATTCTAATAATTACATGGCATGTTTTAAACTACTTAAAACATTCAAAACGAATTATTACAAAGAATTATTTCAACAAAACATTTAAAGACCAAAAAACCGGTAAAACAAATTGTTTAAATCCTAGATGGTAAACCAAATTTGTTTACAGCCTTAAATCACTAGAAAATTGAACCCTAAGCTCCGATACCACTGTAGGATTTCACGTTTAATTATGCATGTATAGTTTTCGAATTTTTATGCATAATAAGGATCAATTACAATTTTCTACGATTTATTTCGTGCATGCATCGGTTTGTTTTAATAACTAGTTTCAAAAACTCATTAAAACAAACATGGGCTCCGAAATTCATACCTAGAAGTTCTCTAAAACTTCTTGATGATCCGGAGATACTGAAGAAGATGATCGTCGCTTCCCGTTGTGCCGGATGCCTTCGAGTGTTCACCGAAACCCTAAACAAGGTTGGAGAGAAAGGAGCTAGCCAATCAATCTCCAAACAAGCTTAGAATCTAGCTACAAACCCCTTCCTTAATCTCTGAGATTTCTCCTTCCAAAGACTTAGAAAACTAAGAGAATTTTCGTGGATTTTTGTGGTGAATTAGGAGAGAAAATATTTAGCAAACTTCTTCTCACATAATTAAGGAGAATAAGGACCTATTTAAAGGCTCCAATCTAACTCTCAATCATGACTATTCTTAAGACACGAATTCTTGACATTTTCTCTCACAAACTAATTCCATAATGCATTATATGCACCCACAAAACGTTTGACCAAGTTTGGAGCTAATCCAACCATTGATCAAATTAATCTCTTAATTATCAAAGACAGAAAATCGATCGGGACTCGGTCTACCGAGACATACTCGGTTAACCGAATATGTCACGTTCGGATTTCCGTGCACTTGACGGATGACCGATTCTTAAGGAGAAAAATTCTTCTTTAACCGTTCGGACGAATTCGCGTCTTTGACCGAGTGCCATTCGGTTAACCGAAAATATCAGAACTGGACATTGTTCGGTCGACCGTTTCTGGTTCGGTATACCGACACAGAGTTCCAGGCACTTTGGTCAAGTTCGGTCAATCAACTTGACCATCCATTCCACGTTCGGTTGACCGATCCACAGATCCTTCGGTCGACCGAACCTTAACGGATTACCGAACTTCTACCCGATTTTGCCTTTTCAAATTTTGGATTTATTTCCAACAAAATTTGAACTTTAGGGTTTTCAGCAAATTCACAACTTATGCAATATATTATCCTATGCAATAATAAATTATTGCACCCCATAATTTATGCATCTCATATGAATTTATCATGATTCTAATTATGTTATATATAACATAATTGATTTTACTTGTTCACCACATATGTCATATTTTCTATAAGAAACCCGACACATCATATGAACAAAAAATCTAGCTTCTTGTTTCCAGGTTTTTGCGGTGTGACCTATGGGAGGATCTAGACTATGTTGACAGTGATATTAAGAGCTTAATATCACTAGCTATAAGCGGTATCTAGCTACACATTATAGCTCCCAATTAGTTAGATGTCTTAATTCCACTCGAACCAAAATCCGATCCATTTAGTGATGGAGTGCACCACTTGTGTCCGTCCCTTGCCACCTGATATTAAGAATACACACAAAGTAGTATTGTGTCATCTTTATATTAGTATTCATTTCTTGATCTCTTTAAGCTAGTTATAAATATGTGACTTAACTCAAATCACATTGTGCACATTATAACTTTGCTTTATCAAGGGGCCCACTAATATCATCACTCAATTAAGAGGGGCAATGATAGTCTTTTGACTAACTATCTTCTCCAACAAAAGTTGTACTTAACCAACCAATGCCTTTACACTACACTTATTGATAGCTCAAGACACTAATCTAATTAAGCATTCCTTAAGTGATTGGATATAAGTCTCATATCAAAGGACCGAAGACACAGTAAAATATTAATGACACAGAAACACATTTCTTTAATATTTTACTTATTAGGTCTATTCAGTATACAAATGTAATATTTTCCTGTTTTGCATACCCGTGACTTCACTCACTTGTAAAGCTACAATGATCTATGACCAACACGACAATCTTAACTCGGTAATTAATGTCTCATGTTAATTACCATGATTGCGAATATCTTTTGTTTTATGTAAACCAATATCTTTTAGAGCTCTACGGTTAAGGACCAAGAGCCTCTTCCTTAACACTTCTAAAAGACGAATAACATAAACAAGGGACAAAATGATTTCTCATTCAATTCATAATAATTGGCATTTAAAAGTAAAACTTTTAGAACACATTCCCTTCAAACTTGTCCAGTAGCCTCCCCTTGATCTTATGGTTCCCTGAAATGAAGAAAAACTGGAAACAAAAAAATTAAAAACCCCTCGAATCGTCCAAACCAACGTCTGGACAGAGCACCTCCCCGGCAACGACGCCAAAACTTAATTGATCGTTTTATTTAAACCGCAAGTGCACGGCCGCGTTGAAGCAGTGACAAATATGGGTCATCCACTGGGAGGTATGTCGACGATTGGTTTGTTCGAAGGCGGGAGGTAAAAAGGAGAGAAATGTTGGTTACACTAAACTACACTAAGATGAAAAAAGGAAATGAAGATAAGCAATAAAACAAAGGCCCATAGGGGGTAGAGAAATGATGTGAATATGAAGATGTGTGTGTGTGTGTGTGTTCAATTAATCTCCTCACAACATGTAGTGCATGAAATCATAAAACTACATCCAACTTTGCCTCCACATGAATTAAGATAAGACTACATCATTAAAACATACAAGTCAATAATTGGAATGAAGTTAAATGAACTCAAGTATAAAGACTAGACTCTACTGTGCCTCCATATGAATTAAGATAAGACTACATCATTAAAACATACAAGACATTAGCTAAGGTCAAGGCAACAAGAGCACATACACTACAAATTATGGTTCCAATATTAACTTCATCCATATCCTAACCTTATCATTCCCCATAAAATAGGTCCACTAATCAAAGCATAAGCTAAGCTTCATTCAAGAGCATTAACATATCAAAGATAAGAGTAAAAACTCATTAGATGATTATGGAAATCATATAAAGCTCAAGGGATAAAGATAACACACACTTAATACACTACATGATTATATCACATATTTCTCCACCCCCAAATGGGGATGGAACTACTCACTACTCATTACACTAACTATATTAACAAAAGAAAGCATAATACTGAAATGAAAGTTAACTAAGAAAGCAAGAAGTATTAAAGAAGCTTAAAAGGAAAGGAAAGACTAAACAAACATGCACAAATTAAAAGACAAGATTAAAATAAACTAGAAGAATTATTTTATTAACAAATAACTCACATTGAAGGTAGCATTCTTCTCCACCTTGAGTTTCTGCTTCAAGGCTCACTCCTTAGTAGAGAGAATGCCACCAAGCAATGGGTAATTACAATGGAAGGTGAAGAGTTCTATTTATAGGCATGGAAAAAGCTAATCCGGGACAATCCCCCGATGTGGGACTAAACAAATACCAAAAATAGACTAAGAATACACTAATACACGTGCTACAGAAAACTAAACGGATCCTGGGCTGTCTGGACCTCCAATTGGCGGTCTATATGCTTTAGATCCGTTTGGTTTTCGTTGTGGGCTTTGCTTGAAGTATTTCTTGGTCTTGGATGCATCTACTTGGTTTGTTGGAGCTCTGACCCGAATCGAGTTGCCAAAATACTCCCATTGATGGTGTGGAGTTTCCTGTTTTGCTCTTAGGTCCTTCACTCTTACGATCAGGTCCTTCTCCCTTGCATCTTAGTCCCCATGTCTCACAATTAAGTCCTTTTTTCCTACTTTTGGGTCATTTCATGGCTCTTCTCTTCAAACCTCTTTATTTCTGAAATTCAAACATAAAACTCGTCACGTAGTATTGCTTATGTGTAAGATAATGGATATAAGATACAAATATGAGCATGAAATGATGTCAATCATCGTTTTTTCCACCAAACGAGTTGAGTTGTCCCCCCAAACAAGTTGTGACACTTGTTCCTTGCGGGACGCACCAACGAGCTGTGTCGTTTTCACCAAATGAGCTGTCTTGTTTTCACTAAACAATCTAGCTTCTTTTCATCAAGCGGGAATGGTGGTCCAAGGGTTGGGGCGGAGTCGTCGACGGGTTGGAATGTTTGGGATTTGGTGTAGGAATGTGGAAGATTTGGTGATTTTGTTTGGGATGTGGGATTGTGGGGATGAGGTATTTTAGGTATAAAATTGAAAATATAATAAAATATATTTTTGGTCTTAAAAAAAACTTGTACAATGATTATCATCATGTAACATTTAACTTCCCTACGTACTTTGACCCTTTAATTTATTTCCCTTGAAGCTAACGACGCAAAAAGAAAACCTGATAGAGCAATCTTTGATGTAATTAAAATAAAATCAATATAACTAAAATGTAAACGAGTTCATTCAAGCTGACCTCAAGTCTAACGAAGCAGAAAGTCCTACATTTCTATAAACTAACAAACAAAACAAGCTTCCATCAACTCCAAAACTCCAACACAACCACCTATAGAAAACAAAACTAAACATTGAATTGGCTTTGATCAGCTTGGTTGGAGTTCTTTTTATCTTTTGAGTTTATCTTGACTCTTGACCCGTCGTGAGGATAAATTGTAGCTTATCATCTAACTTTAGGTCGATTTCCTGTTACACTTTTTTTCTTCTTCTGGAAGTGTCAATGGGCTCCCCACTCTCACCCCCTCGATCTTTCATTTATTGAAATATGTCATCCTCGTAGGAAATTAAATCAAAAGATTTCGTATAGTTCCATTTAAATCTTATTATAGTCAACATGTGAAATCCACAACATTATGAATAAGAACACACTCTATCTTCTTCTGCTTCTTGTTTTCTCCGACCTATGTATTTCCTTTTTATCAGTGAGAACCCTCTTTGTTTCCTCAGAAGGACTTTTTAGAAACTTGTTATGCTGGTTTGTAAATATATGTTTGAAAAATAGTCTCATATTGCTAAATATTAAACGTCGTTTACTTTAAGAGGTGATTCATATATCTCCTCATGTACTAGTGACACCATATTCCAGTGGGAGAAATGGGAGAAATGTAACTATTTACACTAATAATCAAAACCACAATTGAAATTAAACTGCAAAATGCTAAACTATCAACTGAATGTTGAAAAAAAGATGAGAATTAGAGTATAAAAAAGGTCCAAAGGTGGAGTGTAGTGTTTAATTTGTGTTGGACTATTAAATTTGGGTTTAGGCCCATGAAAAATTTAATTGAAAAAAATCTAATGTTGAGATGTGAGCTATTGTGGTATGCAAATTTCTCACTTTATTTAATCCCACATTGGGAACACATGGGAAGTTGGAGAACACTCTCAAACATTTACTTCCCATGATCCTTTCATGGTAGAAAGAAATGACAAGAGAATGCTCCCATATTTTCGAGTTGCTTTCGTGGTTTGTCGGTTCCGGGTGCGTTGATGTGAATTAAATTTATACCGCAAGTGCACGGCGTCAATGAAGACGTGGCAAGTACGGGTCGAACACAAGGAGGGAGAGATTTGTTATTAGTGTGATTTCGATTGGGGGAAAGAAGGAGAGAAGAAATAAATTGGTTTTGAGATTTTTGATTTTTAATTATCTAAAGCAAAAAACAAGAACAATTAAAACTAAAACAAGAACAAAGAAGTGAATTCCGTTGGGTGAAGGTTTAGATTTAAGGTTTAGATTAGAAAATTCAGAAACTTATAATAAATCATATTAGTTATGAAGCATTACATGATAAATGATTTAACATAAACTCAAGTAATCAAAATATACTAACACGAAATTAAAATAATAACTTTTATTCTTCTTCTCTTCACCCTAAATCCGTCACCTCCACCCTTTGGAAGGAGTTAGAAACTCATAGAGGGAGGGAGAAGGGGTCTTTGAGACATTACAAAAGAAAACTAAAAGTAAAGAAATAAAAGACAAAATTTTATTAATGAAAAGAATACAAAACTAAGATTAAGAATAAAAACTACAACCAAAGACTAAGGACCCTTCTAACATCGTTCTCGGGTCTATTTATAGTTGTTACAAGAGACCTAAGTATAGAATTGGAGAGTACACGTGTCCAGACATGATTGGACAAAATTGGAGCACACGGATCGACTAGGGGGCGGTGGAATCGCCGCATGGTATGTGTGATATGAGGTGGAATCGCCGCACATCATGCTCTGATTTGGTCCAGATTTTGGTTGAATGTTTATGGTATGATTTGATCCTCCTTTGCGCGTCTGGATTGATTCTTTCCATTCTTTTGAGCTCCGGATTAATTCCTTTATATATATGGAGATTCACATTGATTTTTCTTTAGATTTTCTCCATAATAATAAAAGCTACTCGTGATTTGCAATTAGGTCCTTGACTTTTTGCAATTAAGTCCCCATCTACTTTTGTGTTTAAGTCCTTGTTCTTTTTGTAATTAGGTCTTGAATGCTTTTATTCTTGGAAACATTTCCATTTGAAACCCAATAATCTTGAGCTTGATCTTTATGATAGAAATGAGTCTTTTGCACGCGTTTATGCTCGAGATGTGGGTAAATTGCATTCAGGTCCCTGTATTCTGTAAATAAGACTAAACACATACCTTAGTAGCATTTATTGATGTAAAAGCAATCTAAATGAAAGACATATGATGCAATGTATGCAATGCATCAAATACCCCCACACCTAGATTTTGCTAGTCCCTAGCAAAACAGAAAATAAGAAAAATAAAAACAAGGAAATCCTAACTCATTTTCGTAGGAATCACGGTTGCACTTAGCATGTGCAACAAGCCTTTAAACCTCCTTGTTGCCAAGGAGGACGAGTTTTGTCTCGTGAGGGTTTTCAGTTGACACACCCACAAAGTCTTAATTCCATTAATAGCTCTCAATATCCCTACCTCAACCTTATACATCTCACTTCGAATTCTTGTATGCTCATTATATGAATCTAACTCATTAAAAATATGACTTGGTCTTTGTTCCTCCAACATTCACACCACTAACCCTTCTATACATGATATCACTTAAATTATTTTGCACGCCTCCTCTGGTGGTGAAGTATCATTCGGATCAACCATGTCATGGATCATTCTTTTAGCTTTGGGCCTTGAGTATTTTTTTTCTTTTCTTCCGTGATTCAACACATTTGCTTTTTGACACTTTTACCCTTTTTGCATTCGTGTAGCGAGTTTGGTCGATAATCCCGAGCTGTTAGACTCAAGTTACCGGGTTTCAAGATACCCCTACGGACCAGTGACTCAAAGGCTTGGGCTTTTGTAATCATTTTGCAAAATGTGTTTTCTTCACTTTATTCCTTTATTTTCCTCAAGGCTTAATTGCTATTAGAACTCCACACTTCCCGGTATATTTTCCTCAACCTCTGCTTTTTATCAACCACTTCAAAGATTTGATTCATCCAATTTAAGTGCATACATATCTTAAAGGGCAATGGGTTATTTCTTTGGAACTTAGATTTATGTCATAATTTCTACAAGCAGAGCTATATAATAAGGAACAAAAACTCAATGCAATTTGTACACGGGTTTTGGCAGTTCAATCTTAAGCTATGTCATGAAACATTGATTTTTTTTTTTTTTTTGAAATAAAAGACAAATCTATAGATAAGTATATACATAAACATCCCCCCACACCTAAATCATGCATTGTCCTCAATGTATGCAAATATAAAGCAAATGCACTTATTACCTTGGTGAACTGCGGTGGAAGGATGGAATTTGCTCAAAGTCAACCATAGTCAGAACTGGATTGAATGACACCATATTGGTGCATGTATCCAGTTGAATTGTTCCCCATGTTGCAATGAGAGTCCTGAGTCACAGGTTCCACCCCCCTCACCTAAATTGGTTCTCTGATTTGCTCGAGTGACGGTGGGTGTGTAGATGAATTCCTCCCTTTTTTCTTACTTCCTTTTTGATTTTGTGATGATTCAGAAATATTATAGATTCGTGATTTCATCACAACGTCACTTTGATTGCATATTATTTCTGGCTCACTATCAATATGAAAGATATTAAATTCAGCTTTTAAGTTCCCAAAAGATAATTGCATGAGCCCATTTCGACAGTTTATCAGTGCTTCCGAAGTGGCTAAAAAGGGTCTGCCTAGAATTACAGGGATTTGTCGATTAGGATTTACAACAGGTGCAGTATCTAGTACGACAAAATCCACTGGGTGAATGAAGTCACCAACCTTGATCAAAACATCCTCGACTATACCTCTTGGTTTCTTAATAGAACAATCAGCAAATTGAAGGGTTGTCTTAGAGGGTTTTAGTGGACCAATGTTCATTTGCTCATAGACAGAGTACGGGAGTAGGTTAACACTAGCACCAAGGTCTAGAAGGGCTTTGTTGATAAAAGTATCTCCTATTACACATGAAATTGTGGGACATCCAGGATCCTTATATTTTATAGGAGACGAGTTTGACAGGATAAAGCTTATGTTTGCAGTTAAGAATGCCTTCTTTGGTACGTTCGTTTTTCACTTTTTAGTGCACAGATCTTTTAAGAATTTAGCATAAGCAGGTATTTGTTGAATCATATCTAAGAGTGGAATGTTCACCTTAACTTGCTTAAATACTTCCAAGATTTTCTCTATTTGTGCACTTGAGTTCTTTTTGAGTCTATTGGGGAATGAGGCTTTAGGAACATAGACTCGCTCAGGTTCAGGTTGAGCTATGGGTTCAGGTTGAGTAGGTGGGTTGGGCGTTTCAGATTGGACGTCGGGTTCAATGGTTAGGTCATATGTGGTAGCTTGATGGCTCGATTGATTAGATGTTCTAGGATTTACCACATTATTATCAATCTGTCTTCCGGACCGTAATGACACTACTGCATTTATTTGTTGGAACGGTCCTTCCTCATTAACCATTTGAACCGGTCTAGGGTTGTTATTTCCTGAAGGTGGTTGATAGGATTGATATGAATTATTAGATCTAGGGTTCACCTCAGGTTGACTTGGAAACCGACCATTTTCTCTTTCACCTACTATTTGTGCTAGTTGGCTGACTTGTGTCTCCAGCCTTTGGAAGGTCTGGTTTGTTGTTTGTATAAAAGTTTTCATCAAATTTTCCAAGCTTGTCAACCTAACCTCATGATCGTTATTGTTACTAAACCCAGATGATGTATTATTTTGGTTATACGGGTTCGGTTGTTGTCTAGGAGGTTGACCCTGTTGGTTTGATGAGAAATTGGAATTATTACGCCAACCCGAGTTATAGGTTGATGCGTATGGGTCATTTCTAGCATGGTTATACATGACATTAACTTGGTCCCATTCCGCACAATCCTCCATTACATGACCAGTCTGACCACATCTAGAGCACGAGATAGTCGAGGCTTGATTCACTCGGTTTTGGGTTTGTAGCTCTAAACTTTCCATTCTGCGCATAAGGGTAGCTAGTTTTGCTTCAGCCGCTATGTTGGCATCTACAGCTAAGACACCTAGTTTGGGTTGACTTGCTATTCTAGATCCAATACTCGGGTTAAGCGGTGTTCTAGCATTGTCCAATTGCATACTGTTTTCAGCTAATTCCTCAAGGAAAGTCCAGACATCATTTTCATTTTTCGACATAAAGATCCCTTGGCTTACGGATTCTACCATAACCCTAGATGTGGGTGTCAATCCCTCATAAATAATTTGACATAATTGCCATCTTGGAATTCCATGATGAGGGCATTGGGTCAGAACACTTTTGAATCTTTCTAGATAGGAATAGAATGGCTCGCTCTCAGACTGAACGAATGCAACAATTTCATTCCTAATCCTCATAGTCTTATGGTTGGGAAAATATTTTTTTAGGAATACTTGAACAAACTCAGCCCAACTCCTAATAGATCTTTCGGCTAGACTATATAGCCATTTCTTAGCATCATCCTTCAGTGCTAGAGGCACGAATTTCAGACGCACTGCCTCCTCAGGAATATGCTGGTATTGCATAAGAGAGCAGATTTCCTCAAATTCTCTAAGGAAGAGGTATGGGTCTTCCCTAGAGGTGAACTTCGGCAACATACTCATGTATTGTGCCTTAAGTTCGAAGTCGCGACCCGGTATCGGGGGCATAATGATGCACGATGGCTGAGCAGCCATCGCTGGATAGCATCGATCCCTCAGAGTTATAGGTTGTGCAATAGGCGGGTCCACTACGTTCTCACCCATTGGATCCGGGTGAGGTGGTGCAGCAGATGGATTGGGGCTAAGTTCCAGACTGGAATCTAGATGAACTCGTGAGAGTCGATTACTCAAGTCCCGAATCCAAATCTGAGTGCACCGGGTTGAATCAATTTTTGAATTCAAATTCGGAATTTAAATTCAAAATTTAATTTCAAGAATTAATTACAATTTTTTTTATATTTTTGTTTTATTTTATTTATTTTATTTGTTTTTTTTTTCAAAAGGGAAACAAACAATAGAATGGGGAAAGATGAGAAAGGAATCCTAATCTAAAGAATTTAGGTGAGAAGAGAAAGAAGACTCAGATGAGAAGGGAAACCTAACTCTAAAGATAGAAAGAGGGTTGGTCAGAAAATTCCTAAGAAAGCACGGTTCAAACAATCCTAGACCTAGTGTCGCTTAGATCTAGACGACTCCTAACTGGTTAAGTCGAATTGATTTGCTTGATTCACCTCCCTCACTAATCAAACAAACTTGGCCAGGCCGTGTATAGCTAGTGGGGGCGCTTCCGACAGATTCGGTGCCAATTAGACAACCACTTCGCTTGGAAGACTTGATGTGAATTAAATTTATACCGCAAGTGCACGACGTCAATGAAGATGTGGCAAGTACGGGTCGAACACAAGGAGGGAGAGATTTGTTATTAGTGTGATTTAGATTGGGGGAAAGAAGGAGAGAAGAAATAAATTGGTTTTGAGATTTTTGATTTTTAATTATCTAAAGCAAGAAACAAGAACAATTAAAACTAAAACAAGAACAAAGATGTGAATTCCGTTGGGTGGAGGTTTAGATTTAAGGTTTAGATTAGAAAATTCAGAAACTTATAATAAATCATATTAGTTATGAAGCATTACATGATAAATGATTTAACATAAACTCAAGTAATCAAAATATACTAACACGAAATTAAAATAATAACTTTTATTCTTCTTCTCTTCACCCTAAATCTGTCACCTCCACCCTTTGGAAGGAGTTAGAAACTCATAGAGGGAGGGAGAAGGGGTCCTTGAGACATTACAAAAGAAAACTAAAAGTAAAGAAATAAAAGACAGAAAATTTTATTAATGAAAAGAATACAAAACTAAGATTAAGAATAAAAACTACAACCAAAGACTAAGGACCCTTCTAACATCGTTGTCGGGTCTATTTATAGTTGTTACAATAGACCTAAGTATAGAATTGGAGAGTACACGTGTCCAGACACGACTGGACAAAATTGGAGCACACGGATCGACTAGGGGGCGGCGGAATCACCGCATGGTATGTGTGATATGCGGCGGAATCGTCGCACATCATGCTCTGATTTGGTCCAGATTTTGGTTGAATGTTTATGGTATGATTTGATCCTCCTTTGCGCGTCTGGATTGATTCTTTCCATTCTTTTGAGCTCTGGATTAATTCCTTTATGTATATGGAGATTCACATTGATTTTTCTTTAGATTTTCTCCATAATAATAAAAGCTACTCGTGATTTGCAATTAGGTCCTTGACTTTTGCAATTAAGTCCCCATCTACTTTTGTGTTTAAGTCTTTGTTCTTTTTGTAATTAGGTCTTGAATGCTTTTATTCTTGGAAACATTTCCATTTGAAACCCAATAATCTTGAGCTTGGTCTTTATGATAGAAATGAGTCTTTTGCACGCGTTTATGCTCGAGATGTGGGTAAATTGCATTCAGGTCCCTGTATTCTGTAAATAAGACTAAACACATACCTTAGTAGCATTTATTGATGTAAAAGCAATCTAAATGAAAGACATATGATGCAATGTATGCAATGCATCATGCGTCTGCTTGACGAAGATACTGTTCTATCATAGGAGGAAAGTGTCAGACTCATCGTACTGGTATGTGGGGGCAAGTCAAAAATCGACGTCTCGGTTGAAAGGTCTTTCTGATCATTATTCCTTTGTTGTTTGTTTCCTAAACATGATATTGTTTGTTGGCTTCGTCTGGATCTTGATGTTTATTTTATTCGACATGTGTAATAGTATGTGTCCCTCGTGATGTTAGTAATTCAACATACACGAAACCATAAGTTAGTAATTCAACACACATGAAACCAAGTTGCATTTTGGACCATTAGAACATTCTAAGATCCTATACTGTTATTAGGATATCAAGAGTTCACGGGTTAGAATAAATACCACATGAAAACGTGCACAATCAGATAAACCAATATACTGTAGGATTTCGTGTCCCTATGTATGTATATATTTTAAAATTTTAATATAACATACAAGATCGATTTTCATATTTTCAGCAATTTTATGCACATCTATTTGTGTTTTATTCTAATAACATGCAACCTACATTTATTAAAATAATCCACAAGGATAGAATCATACGTAAAGGTTCTCTAAAACCTTTTTGATGATCCGGAGTCGCGTCGCCCGCTGAATCGTCCACGGAATTGCCTCCGAGTGTTCACCAAACTCTAAACAAGGTTAGAGAGAAATGAGCTAGCCAATCAATCTCTGACAAGGTTTAGAATCAAGCTAATAACCCCTCTTTAAGTCTCCTGAGATTCTAATCTCCAAACTTAATTTTACTAAGAGAAATTTCGTGGTGATTAGGGAGAGATTAATGAGAGAATTTTTTTTCATTTGTATTAAAACAAGTAGGAATATGTGCCCTTTTATAGGCTCCCAAAATATCCTTATCAAGAGCTATTATTTAGCCATGATCCCTTGTTTTTCTCTCTTAAAATTTATCTCTAAATTCAACTTAATCACCCACAAAAACATTTTAATTAAATCGGGAATTATTCCACCCATGATTTAATTAATCTCTTAATAATTCAGGTAGAATCGTTCTTGTTCGGTAGACCGAGTATTATTCGGTCAACCGAACCATTCACTTATAACTTGTGTTCGGTGCATCGTAAGCTAGACAGACGACCAAATATGTATGAGAAAAATTCCCTAGAATAATTCGGACGAACCACGCCTTGTAATCGATTTACCTTTGACCCACCAAAATCGCTCCTGGAACATAGTCATCGGATGACCGGGTCATCTTTGGTCTACCGAAAATACTACTTCTCGGTTGACCGTTTCCAATCGGTTAACCGAACCCGATTGTCCAGGCACTCTAGGCAATCTCGGTCAACCAATTGCGCTTACCCGTTCCCTATTCGGTTAACCGATCCGAAGATGCCCCGGTCGACCGAACCATGAACAGTTCACCGTGTTTGACCCCGATTTTACCTTTATCAAATTTTGGATTTATTTCCAATAAAATTTGATCTTTTGGGTTTTTTAGCAATTCACATCCTATATATATTATCATATGTAATATTAAATTATTACACACCATAATATATACCTCATATGAATTTATTATGATTCTAATTATGTTAATTCTCATAACATATTGATTTTAATTAATTCACCACATGTTTCCCATTTCCACAAGAAACCCGACACATCATATGAACTTAAAATCAAACCTCTTATTTCCCAGTTTTGTGGTGTGACCTATGGGAGGATCTAAGCCTAATTGGCAGTGTTATTAAACACTTAATATCTCAGACTATAAGAGGTATCTAGCTACACATTATAGTTACCCAATTAGCATAGATGTTTTTGTTCCACCTGAACTAAAACACGATCCATTTAGTGATGTAAGTGTACCACTTGTGTCCGTCCCTTGCCTCAAGATATTAAGAATATATACAAAGTAGAAATGTGTCACCTTTGTATTATATTCATTTCTTGATCTCTTTAAGCTAATTATAACTATGTGACTTAACTCAAGTCACATTGTGCACATTATAATTTTGCTTTATCCAGGGACCCACTAATATCATCACTCAATTAAGAGGGGGCAATGACAATCGTTTGACTAGCTATCTTTTCGAGCACAAGTCATGTTCAACCAAGTATTGTCGTTATCACTACACTCATTGGTAGCTTTTGACAATAATCAAATTAAACACTTCTTGAGTGAAAATATATAAGTCTCATATTTTAAGGTCCAAGACACAGTAAAAACATTAATGACACGAAACAGAATTCTATAATGTTTTACTTGTTAGGTCTATTCAATATATAAAAGTAATCTTTTCCTCTTTTATATACTCGTGTCGTCAATTATTTGTAGAGATACAACAATCGATGACCAACATGACAATCTTATCTCGGTAATTAATGTTCCATGTTAATTACCATGATTGTGAATAACTTTTGATTTATGTAAACCATTATCTTTTTGATCTCTACGGTTAAGGACCAAGCGCCTCTTCCTTAACACTTCCAAAAGACGAATACAATAATCAACAGACAAAATATCTGCACATTCAATTCATAATAATTGACATATAAATGGATATTTGAAGCTTGCATATTTTCTCGCTATTCTTTGGATCTTCAAAACCTTGAGGTTGTACCATGTACACATCCTCCTCCAAGTTCCCATTAAGGAATGCCGTTTTGACATCCATTTGCCATATCTCATAATCTTGAAATGCGGCAATAGCGAGCATAATCCGAATATACTTGAACATGGCAACCGTTGAAAAAGTTGTTGGCTTTTTGGCCTTAATCCATATTTTGATGATGTAATTCAACCTAATCTTAATTAGGAAATGTAGATTAGCACATGTAGTATAATGGTATATATGTTGTATTTTGCTAACATCTACAGGTGATCAAGACTCAAGAAAGAAGAAAAATCAAGTCAAAACATGTAATCAAGCTGGATTGAAGAAATGTATTTTACTTTTCTTTGAGTCTTAGGAACATATGTGAATTGAGCATAACTTAAGCTAATATACATGCATTCACACACTAGGTTCGTTAGAGAAGTCACACACAAAATTTCAGATCAATCGGACTTCGATAGGTCATCCAAAACATAGTCGGAAAATCACTAAAACTAAACCTTAAATCCTGTCCGAAAACGTTCGACCGATTGGACCTTTTGTTCGACCAGTTTCAGTAGATTTAGAGTTTTTACATGACCGTTTTTGTTCAACCGATTTGCCTCATAGTTCAACCGATTTCAGTAGTGTTTTGCCCAGACTAAAACGGTCGACCGGTTTTGCCATTTTGTTCGACCGTTCCGGGTTTTCATGTGACCGTTTTATTTTGTCGTATTCATACAACGGTCATATACGCATAACACTATTCCCAACCGTTCGACCGAACCATCCATTTGTTCAACCGATCCATTAGTTTTTGTAAGGTTTTGTTCGACCGGTTCCACTTTAGGTCGACCGGTTGGAGACAGTTTTTGCTGAATTTGAATTCTGTTTTGTGTATCTCTTACACAAATCAATCAAATCTTTCCCCAACGGCTAGGAATCTCTTAGAGCTTTTAAATAGAGAATCAAACTCAGTTTTACACACATCTCTCACACTTCCAATTGTCCAATTCATTAGAGAGAAGCTCTCAATCCTCAAAGCTCCCAATCTCACTCCATAAGCCTAAATCCACACTTAGTGATCATATCCAAATCCTACTCAAGTGTGCTCAATTAGAGAGTGTTGTCCCACTCATTGTTGTCAAAGAATCAAGGGTCTTGGTGAAAGCCCAAGACAAAGAGTATAGACTTCGGTGAGAGCCCGAAGTGATCCTCTCGGATTGTGAGAGGAGGAGCCAAGCTCGGCGAGGGTTGTTTGCGAGCTTGAAGACTTGTAAAGGCGTTCTCTCCCGGCCCAGAACGGGGAGTGGATAGTGAAGACGTAGGCGGAGCTCGCGGAGTCGAGCGGAGCTTACAAGAGAGGACTAGGACCCGGGTGGGGTGCCGAACCTCTATAAAATCCCCCGTGTCGATTGTGGTTTGCATTCTATTATTCTTTCTTTACTTGTTTGTTTATTCCGCTGCGCATTTGATTGCTTAAACAAGTAGAGTATTAGGTGATTAGCCTTAATTGTGGACCCATAGACCCACACGATCCTACATTTGGTATCAGAGCCTCGTTCGTTAATTTTGTTCTTAACCGATAAATTAACATGACTCTTAATGCATCCACACCTTTAGAATCATGTAAACCACCTTACTTTGATGGTAATAACTTTAGTTCATGGAAATCTAAAATGTCATCATTTATTAAATCCATGAACATTAACATGTGGTTTATGATTCAAACTCCATATGAATCACCTAGATGTCATATTAGTAAATGGAGTTTAGAAGATGAGAAAAATGCATCCCTAAATGCTAAAGCTATGAATGTCATATTTTGTGCATTAGGAGATGAACTTTTTAATCTTGTTTGCTCATGTGATAATGCTCATTCTATATGGCAAACATTAGAAAGGAATTTTGGTGAAAAAGATTCACCATCCGGGGAGAAAGGAGCAACCACTCCGAATGATGTAGCTCGAGCAAAGAAAATGGAGATTAACTCAACATCTTCATCATCATCAAGCTCATCCGATGGAGAAAGAGAAGATGAGGTATCTTCTAGTTATTCTTCAAGTAGTAGTTCAAAAGATAATACCTATGATTTTAATGAACTACAAAATGCATTTCAAAAATTATTTGAAAAATATAAAGAACAACACAAGACTAATCAAGTAGCAAATGAGCAAATCCACGATCTTAAATGTCAAAATGCATCTATCTTAGATGATAAAGTTGATTTGCTTGCTAAAATTGAAGTTCTAACTTTAGAGAATGCATGCTTGAAGGAAGAAAATTTAAATGTTAAAAATACCTCATCTCATGCAATTGATAGTCATATGCTAGAAATTGACACTAATGACTTGCTTATTAAACTTGATAAATCTCATTTAGAAAGCAAGCAACTATTACATGACTTAAATTTCATGAATGAAAAGGTTGCAAACTTAGAGATTCACATGCTTAACATGAATGAAAAGCATAATTCTATGATTAAAAATCTAAATTGCTTAAATGAATCTCTAGCAACTAAAAACAGTGAACTTAATGCCTTAAATGAAAATTTGTCAAATAAATTGCATAAGTTCACACATGACAATAAAAACAATTTTTATGTTAAAAACTTTCCTATTCAAATTAATGTTAAACATAATTTTGTCATGAAAAAGAAAGTAAGTGTAGAGGTACCAAAATCAACTTGGATTTGGGTACCAAAAGCTAAACTTAATGGACCCAAGCAAAAATGGGTACCAAAGTCTACACTTGTAGGAGCTTGAGGATGAGATTGGTGGTGACCGGACGAGCCAAAGCGTCGAAATTCGAATCCGGTTGCATCACCAAGTCAAGATTGGAGCTAATCAATATTCAAAGTTGGTATAAATTTCTATCATCTACAATTCATGTTAAATTAGCTATAATGCAGTCTATATGCTTAATTGTCATATCTTTAGAAGTTCAATTCATTGAAAATTATTAACCCTATTCATTGCAAATCATATACCACATCCATTGATTGTAAATGTCAAATTTTAAATGGATGTTAGAATAAGGCCTAAGTTGAAACTCAAATGAAATTAACTTGAATCATATTCATAGTTTTCATCTAGCCTTATTGATAGGGGGAGCTTAAATGTTATATCTTTTATTAGTGTAATGAAGTGCAAAATTTAGGGGGAGCAACTTCATTACAAGACATCCAAATTCTATGCTTAAAGTCATAATTATTTTTGTTTTTGATGGATGTCAAAGGGGGAGAGATAATTAATGGGGTAACTTGGAATTTGGCATAAAATTGAACAAAAACTATGCACATCCATAGGGGGAGCATTAATATGCATAGTTTACAAATACAAATTCCATGTATTAAGACACAGTTAAGATATAGGTTGCCATCATCAAAAAGGGGGAGATTGTTGGCTTTTTGGCCTTAATCCATATTTTGATGATGTAATTCAACCTAATCTTAATTAGGAAATGTAGATTAGCACATGTAGTATAATGGTATATATGTTGTATTTTGCTAACATCTACAGGTGATCAAGACTCAAGAAAGAAGAAAAATCAAGTCAAAACATGTAATCAAGCTGGATTGAAGAAATGTATTTTACTTTTCTTTGAGTCTTAGGAACATATGTGAATTGAGCATAACTTAAGCTAATATACATGCATTCACACACTAGGTTCGTTAGAGAAGTCACACACAAAATTTCAGATCAATCGGACTTCGATAGGTCATCCAAAACATAGTCGGAAAATCACTAAAACTAAACCTTAAATCCTGTCCGAAAACGTTCGACCGATTGGACCTTTTGTTCGACCGGTTTCAGTAGATTTAGAGTTTTTACATGACCGTTTTTGTTCAACCGATTTGCCTCATAGTTCAACCGATTTCAGTAGTGTTTTGCCCAGACTAAAACGGTCGACCGGTTTTGCCATTTTGTTCGACCGTTCCGGGTTTTCATGTGACCGTTTTATTTTGTCGTATTCATACAACGGTCATATACGCATAACACTATTCCCAACCGTTCGACCGAACCATCCATTTGTTCAACCGATCCATTAGTTTTTGTAAGGTTTTGTTCGACCGGTTCCACTTTAGGTCGACCGGTTGGAGACAGTTTTTGCTGAATTTGAATTCTGTTTTGTGTATCTCTTACACAAATCAATCAAATCTTTCCCCAACGGCTAGGAATCTCTTAGAGCTTTTAAATAGAGAATCAAACTCAGTTTTACACACATCTCTCACACTTCCAATTGTCCAATTCATTAGAGAGAAGCTCTCAATCCTCAAAGCTCCCAATCTCACTCCATAAGCCTAAATCCACACTTAGTGATCATATCCAAATCCTACTCAAGTGTGCTCAATTAGAGAGTGTTGTCCCACTCATTGTTGTCAAAGAATCAAGGGTCTTGGTGAAAGCCCAAGACAAAGAGTATAGACTTCGGTGAGAGCCCGAAGTGATCCTCTCGGATTGTGAGAGGAGGAGCCAAGCTCGGCGAGGGTTGTTTGCGAGCTTGAAGACTTGTAAAGGCGTTCTCTCCCGGCCCGGAACGAGGAGTGGATAGTGAAGACGTAGGCGGAGCTCGCGGAGTCGAGCGGAGCTTACAAGAGAGGACTAGGACCCGGGTGGGGTGCCGAACCTCTATAAAATCCCCCGTGTCGATTGTGGTTTGCATTCTATTATTCTTTCTTTACTTGTTTGTTTATTCCGCTGCGCATTTGATTGCTTAAACAAGTAGAGTATTAGGTGATTAGCCTTAATTGTGGACCCATAGACCCACACGATCCTACAAAAGTTTCATCATAGTCAATTCCTAGAACTTGGGTGAAACCTTTTGCTACAAGCCTCTCCTTGTAGGTTGTCAAGTTCCCATCCATGTCCATCTTCCTCTTGAAAACCCATTTATTTTGAATGACCTTTTTCCCTTGAGGAAGGTCAACCAAGTTCCACACTTGATTATCATACATGTATTCTATTTCGGATTCCATGGCCTTGAGCCATAGTTTGGAGTTCTTTCTTTCCATTGCTTCTTGAAAGGTCGAGGGATCATCAATATCTAGTACCATGATCTCATGAAGTCCCAAATACATATCGGGTTTCTTCCTTTCCCTCGTTGACCTTCTAAGTTCTTTTGGTTCTACGTGTATTTCTCGAACTTCTTCCACAATTTCTTGTGGAATTGGTTCTGTTCGATTCTCGAACGTACACTAGGTGGGGAGGATTGAGTTTCTCTCATAATTTCTTGCGAAGGTCTCTCACTCACGCTCCCACTAACCAAACGAATCTCGGTTGGGCTTCATGATCTTTAATATCATCATTCATATCATGATCTTGTAGAGTATCTTGAGTCTCCTCCAGCACAACTCTACTCCCACTACTTTTTATTCTTTCCAGAAATTCTTTTTCCAGAAATACGACATCCCTCTCTACAATCACGCGATTGGAGGTTATATGCCAAAAGTAGTATCCTCTTGTGTCACGAGGATAACCTATAAAGAAGCCCTTATCCGCTTTTGGTTGAAGTTTAGTCGACATTAATCTCTTGACGTAGGCCTCACAACCCCAAATCTTGAGAAAATTGAGCTTAGGTGTTTTACCACTCCATAGCTCATAAGGCGTTTTCTCTACGGATTTGGATGAAACATTATTTAGTGTGTAAGCCGCAGCTTCTAGTGCATAACTCCAAAAGTAAAGCGGCAATTCAGCTTGACTCATCATTGATCGAACCACGTTGAGTAATGTCCTATTCCTCCTTTCGGATACCCTATTCCATTGAGGTGTACCGGGAGGGGTGAGTTGTGGTACAATACCACACTCCTTTAGGAATGAGTCAAATTCGGTACTTAAGTACTCACCTCCACGATCCGTTCGTAAAGACTTGATTTTCTTGTTAGTTGGTTCTCTACTTCATTTTTGAATTCCTTGAACTTGTCAAAGGATTTACTTTTGTTTCTCATTAGATAAATATAGCCATAACGACTATAGTCATCCGTGAAGATAATGAAGTACCTAAAACCGTCTCTTGCACTAGTACTCATCGAACCACATACATCAGAATGTATCAAATCCAACAAGTCATTCACTTTCGGTCCTTTATTCTTGAAAGGCCTCTTGGTCATTTTGCCTATTAGGCAAGGTTCACACGTCTCCAATGATTTAAAATCAAGTTGACCAAGAAGGTCAGCTTCTTGCAATTTCTTGATGCGTTTTCATTTATGTGACCAAGACGATAGTGCCACAAGAGTGTATCATTCACGTGAGTAGTTTTAAGTCTTTTGTTATTGATGTTTAAGTTTTGTTTATTATTCAATTCAAGCAAATAGAGATCATTCCTTACGAATGCATTTGCATAGAAAATACTATTCTTCGATATAAACAAGCAAGAATTTGAAATATTTATATTAAAATTATCCATATCCAAACATGATACAGAAATAATGTTCTTGCTAATCGAAGGCACATAATAAACATTCTTTAAACATAAATTTAAATCACTAGATAATTGAAGCTCCACAGAACCTTGTGCAATCGCAGCAACGCTTGCACAATTTCCGACCTTCAAAATCATCTTGTTTTTTACGAGTTCCTTCCTATCCTTTAGTAGCTGCACATTAGAGATTATGTGAGCACAAGATCCGGTATCAATTACCCAATCATGGACAGAGGTGGCTAAATTTATCTCAATAACAAATATACCTTTGGCCTTTTTGGGGCGCTTACGTTCAATCATTCCATTGTCAAGGTCTTCCTTGTACTTGGGGCAATTTGACTGGATGTGTCTCTTTTCACCGCAGTGAAAGCACTCCGTATTGGGAGTCGGAGATTTCAAAGATTTCCCCCTTGAGACACTCGCACGAGCACCTCCTACTCCCTTGTCTTGATTGACGTATTCTTGGTGAATTTGCCTTTACCTTTGGTGATATTCTTGCTCCCTCCATGGACGGCTAGGACGTGCTTGTCCCGACCCTTGCCTATGTCAACTTCAGCCATTTTGAGAGCGTTGTGAAGTTCCTCAAGACTCACCCCTTTCTCACGCACATGATAATGCATAATGAAGTCCTTGTAGGACGGGGCTAGAGAGCCAAGAATCAAATCTTCCGCAATGTCAACGGGCATCGGGGAAGAAAGCTTTGACAACTTCTCAAGGTATCCTTGCATCGTGAGAAAATGCATGGATACTGATGTTCCCTCCGCCATGTGGCACCTTGTGAGTGCGATGGTGGTCTTATAGCGCTCTTGTATAGCACTATCCATGAACATCTTTGTTAAAGCTTCCATGGTCTTCTTGGGTTTTGAATCCAAGTATTTTGCCTGAAGCGAGTCACCCATGGAGGCTAACATTAGACCGTCAACCTGGTTCTCTTGGTCTTCCGACTTGGCTTTTGCCTCTCTCTTAGGATCTCTTGGGATCGGTAGGGAGCCCAAGTACATTAGACCGTGAAATACCGAAGAGGTTAAAGTTTGTCACTAGTCTGTAACATACGGTCTACTTTGAAATCGTATGTTCCCACTAGTTGGGATCCGTCTAATGCGATCAGTCTTTCATGGTCTATTTCAGGTTGACGATTCCAAAATCGTGGTGCATGCATTCCTTGAAAATAGGAACCGAAGATGCACATCCTTAGAAATAGGATTCGGTTTGGAACAGGTCCATAACCGAACGGGAGATGTGTAAGGGATTTGAACAGGTCAAACCCCACTTGCGCAACTTCCTATTCTTGGGGGGGGGGTTGAAGAGGTTATTCCAGCAAAATACAACATGTCTCCCACGTTTCCAGCCAACCTAAACCGAAGGGTTCAGTTATGACAAAGTGGCGCCTATTTGTGGGAATTAATCCGTGATAGAGGAAGAGTTGGGAACGATTCCTAAGGACTAATTCAGCCACGACTATTATCAAGTTATGGGGGAAGAATAAAGAGCTATTCTCCTGCACCTCCTTCCTAAGCATTGCCCGCTCATGTCCGCCTCCATGGTGCGCCTAAGTGCTGCCCGAGCATGCTCTTGCACATCCCAAGTGCTATGCATGCGCCTCACCTGCTGATGCCTTCTGACCTTTGCTTGGGTGTCCTCGGACTCCAAGCCTTGGTGCTTCTCCATGCACCTCGCGCTCTAAGCCACCAATCGCGCTATAGGCTTTAGAACATCCGCGCCTTCGCCTCGCTTGCTCATGCCCGCTCCCACGCGCGCGCATGTTGCCCAAGCATAGCTTCCTCGCGCCCGTGCTACTCGCACGTCCTAATCGTAGGATTGCGGTCAAGAATATTCTGAAGTACCTTAACCGGACTAAAGATAAGGTTCTTGTTTATGGAAGACAAAGAAGAAAATAGCCGAGGGTTGTTTTGATGCAATTCTTATAGGAATTCTAGACAATAAGAGGTTGGAGTGATGATGCGTCATCATTATCAAAGGTGGAGGTATGAGCTAGTGTAGTTAGGAGTAATATCACTACAGCTAACTCAACCACCAACGAAAGGCAAAATAAATCTGTTATGGGTGGACACCAACAGCAACACAGCCGATCCATTCACAAAACCCTTATCCCAAGCCAAGAGCGAAATGCATTTCGAGTCCATGGGATTGAGGAACCATGTAGATTGGCTTGATGATTGATATGTAATGGGGTTTACCCTAGTTATTATTGTTTTATGCATTGAGTATGTATGAGAAAGAAAACTTTAATAACAAGTGGGAGATTGAAGGGATTGTGTTCTAAAAGTTTTACTTTTAAATGTCAATTATTATGAATTGAATGAGAAATCATTTTGTTCCTTGTTTATGTTATTCGTCTTTTAGAAGTGTTAAGGAAGAGGCTCTTGGTCCTTAACCGTAGAGCTCTAAAAGATATTGGTTTACATAAAACAAAAGATATTCGCAATCATGGTAATTAACATGGAACATTAATTACCGAGTTAAGATTGTCGCGTTGGTCATAGATTATTGTAGCTCTACAAGTGAGTGACAACACGGGTATACAAAAGAGGAAAATATTACTTTTGTATACTGAATAGACCTAATAAGTAAAATATTATAGAAATGTGTTTCTGTGTCATTAATATTTTACTGTGTCTTTGGTCCTTTGATATGAGACTTATATCTAATCACTTAAGGAATACTTAATTAGATCAGTGTCTTGAACTATCGATCAGTGTAGTGTAAAGGCATTGGTTGGTTAAGTACAACTTTTGTTGGAGAAGATAGTTAGTCAAAAGATTATCATTGCACCTCTTAATTGAGTGATGATATTAGTGGGTCCCTTGATAAAGCAAAGTTATAATGTGCACAATGTGATTTGAGTTAAGTCACATATTTATAACTAGCTTAAAGAGATCAAGAAATGAATACTAATACAAAGATGACACAATACTACTTTGTGTGTATTCTTAATATCATGAGGCAAGGGACGGACACAAGTGGTGCACTCCATCACTAAATGGATCGGGTCTTGGTTCGAGTGGAATTAAGACATCTAACTAATTGGGAGCTATAATGTGTAGCTAGATACCGCTTATATCTTTTGATATTAAGCGCTTAATATCACTGCCAACTTAGTTTAGATCCTCCCATAGGTCACACCGCAAAAACCGTGAAACAAGAAGCTTGATTTTTTGGTTCATATGATGTGTCGGGTTTCTTATAGAAAATATGACACATGTGGTGAACAAGTAAAATCAATCATGTTATATATAACATAATTAGAATCATGATAAATTCATATGAGATGCATATATTATGGGGTGCAATAATTTATTGTTGCATAGGATAATATATTGCATAAGTTGTGAATTTGCTAAAACCCCAAGTTCAAATTTTGTTGGAAATAAATCCAAAATTTGAAAAAGGCAAAATCGGGTAAACGTTCGGTAATCCGTTGACGTTCGGTCGACCGAAGGATCTGTGGATCGGTCAACCGAACATAGAACGGATAGTCATATTTGATTGACCGAACTTGACCAAAGTGCCTGGAACTTTGGTACGGTGTACCGAACCAAAATCGGTCGACCGAATAATGTTAAGTTCCGATATTTTCGGTTAACCGAATGGCACTCGGTCTTAGACGAGAATTTGTCCGATCGGTTAAGGAGAATTTTTCTCTTTAAGAATCGGTCATCCGTCTAGTACTCGGTCAACCAATCGTGACATATTCGGTTAACCGAATGGGTCTCGGTCAACCGAACAACGATTGATTTTCTGCCTTTGATTATTAAGAGATTAATTTGATTGATGGTTGGATTAGCTCCAAACTTGGTCAAACGTTTTGTGGGTGCATGTAATACATGAAGGAATTAATTTATGAGAGAAAATGTAAAGAAAAACGTGGCTAAAGAATAGCCATGATTAAGAGTAAGATTGGAACCTATAAATAGGTCATTATTCTCCCTAATTGGGTTACACAATTCAATAATTATTTTCTCTCTTAATTCACCACAAAAACCCATGAAAATTCTCTTAGTTTTCTAAGTCTTTGGAAGGAGAAATCTCAGAGGCTAAGGAAGGGGTTTGTAGCTAGATTCTAAGCTTGTTTGGAGATCGATTGGCTAGCTCCTTTCTCTCCAACCTTGTTTAGGGTTTCGGTGAACACTCGGAGGCATCCGGCGCAACGGGAAGCGACGATCATCTTCCCCAACGTCTCCGAATCTTCAAGAAGTTTTAGAGAACTTCTAGGTATGAATTTCGGAGTCCCTTGTGTTTGTTTTAATAAGTTTTTGAAACTAGTTGTTAAAACAAACCGATGCATGCATAAATAAATCGAAGAAAATTGTAATAGATCCTTATTATACATGAAAATTCGAAAAATATATATGTATAATTAAACATGAAATCCTACAGTGGTATCAGAGCGTAGGGTTCAATTTTCTCATGATTTATGCCTGTAAACAAATTTAGTTTACCATCTAGGATTTAAACAATTCGTTTTACCGGTTTTTCAGTCTTTAAATGTTTGTTGAAATAATTCTTTATAATAATTCGTTTTAAATGTTTTGAATGTTTAAAACATGTCATGTAATTATTAGAATTATGATTTAGACATAAGTCTAACTTGCAATAATTTCGTTTTAAGTATAAACGATTATTTTGTAAGAGAATCAACAAAACCGAAAAACTGCGATTCATCTTTCCATTGGAAATTGAATGGACAGCGGTTCATAATTAATTTTTGAATTATGGATGCATGAAAAATGTTTTTAATGGATTTCAAAATGTTTTTCAAAGAATTGTTTGGGATTCTAGATGCTTGATAAACTAGGTTGGATAGTTTATAGCGATATTGCGTGCATGGATGCTCGAGTTGTTTTTGCAGGAATTGTGAGTTTATATGTTCCAAATCAGACACAACAAATGTATGTAATTATTATTATACAGGGGCTTATGTATGTAAAAGCCAAAATTCTCTCTATTTCCGTGTTTTAGATAGTTGCATTTGCATATGAGAGGTTTTTACATAGGACTTGCACTAGTCGGTTTTATCGAATGTGAGGAGCATGTTTATTTTCTGTAAAATGTACATCTCCGGTGCAAGAGGAAGTCGCCGATGTAGCGCATCGATCGAGGATCGAAGATCAGGGATCGAGGATCGAACGGAACATATAAACTCACACGATGTGGATTGTGTGAATGTTTAATTTCTGCTATGCATGTGATGAATGTGGTGAATGTTAGGATGTGTATGAATATTAATATGCATGATAACCTAAAATTCTAAATCACATGTAAATATATGAAATTGTCCAACAAAAATTAAGAATAAATTTCCTTCTTATTTCATCCACTAGCAGCCATTGATCGAGGGATACTCTGCTCACCCTTAGCGGGAGATAACTCCCTCTATCTTTGGGAATAGTGGGAGATATAAAGGTTGTCTGTTGTTGTGCCACAATTAAATGTATGAGGTGTGTTTCACCCTAGTGAACCCCAAGTATGTTTAGTTGTGAATACAATAGATAAACGTTTCTCGTATCAAATGAAAATAAGTTTTCTTAACATTACCTAGAGCGCTCGCTCGGTTTTGGGAAAAAGTTTTTCTTACGAGGATAGGTCGTATTCCCTCATAATTAAAACGACAAGAGTCACAAGAGTTTGAAGATGCTAAATGTTGCTAAAATTCAAAAAGGTTGTGATTAGAAAATGTTTTCTTACCTTGATATTGTAATGTATTTGATAGCCCTTAGCTAGTCTATATTACAATTGATGGGATCTTGGATTGTTGCATTTATGGGCAAAACTTTTATTTGCAACATTTACATTTATATATTCGATATATGTATGCATGTGTATTAAAACATAAAATTGGCATTAAAACCTGTATAATTTATTTTGTAGAAATGTCTAATATCCAACCAATTGTGCGATCTATGATCGAAAAGAATCCTTTGCAAAATGATGGCTCAAACTTCATGAAATGGCAACTCAATCTTAACATCGTGTTGAGGTTTGAAAAACTATCTCATATTTTGGATGGTGAAATCCCAAAATTTAATGAGAAGACAACCGATAATAAGAAGGAGGCAATAGCCAAGTGGGAAGACCAAGAGAACCAAGTTCACGGTCTAATGTTGGCATCCATGGGTGACTCGCTTCAAGCGAAATACTTGGATTCAAAACCCAAGAAGACCATGGAGGCTTTAACAAAGATGTTCATGGATAGTGCCCGAAAGGAGCGCTATAAGACCACCATCGCACTCACAAGGTACCATATGGCGGAGGGAACATCGGTATCTATGCATTTTCTCACGATGCAAGGATACCTTGAGAAATTGTAGAAGCTCTCTTCTCCAATGCCCGAGGACATTGCCGAAGATCTGATTCTTGGCTCTCTAGCCCCGTCCTTCAAGGACTTTGTGATGTACTATCATGTGCGTGAAAAAGGGGTGAGTCTTGAGGAGCTTCACAACACTCTCAAAACGGCTGAAGTTGACATGGGCAAAGGTCAGGACAATCACGTCCTAGCCGTCCATGAGAGGAGCAAAAAGATCAACAAAGGTAAAGACAAATTTACCAAAGATACGTCAATCAAAAGCAAGGGAGTAGGAGGTACTCATGGGAGTGCCTCAAGGGGGAAATCTTTCAAATCTCCAACTCCCAACACGGAGTGCTTTCACTGCGGTGAAAAGGGACACATCCGACCGAATTGCCCCAAGTACAAGGAAGACCTTGAAAATGGGATGATTGAACGTAGGCGCCCGAGAAGCGCCATAGGTATGTTTGTTATTGAGATAAATTTAATCACCTCTATCCTTGATTTGGTAATGGTTACCGGATCTTGTGCTCACATAATTTTGATGTGCAGCTATTGAAGGATAGGAAGGAACTCGTGGAGAACGAGATGATATTGAAGATTGGAAATAGTACAACCATCGCTGCGATTGTACAAGATTCTATGGAGCTTCAATAGTCTAGTGATTTAAATTTATGCTTTGAAGAATGTTTGTTATATGCCTTCGATTAGCAAGAACATTTATGTATCAAGTTTTAGATATGGATAAATTTTAATAAATATTTTAATTCTTGCTTGTCTATATCGAAGAATGGAATTTTCTATGCAAATACATTCATATAGAATGATTTCTATTTGCTTGAAATAAATAAACAAACTCAAACAAACAATAACAAAAGAGAAACTAAGATAACTCACGTGAATGATACAATCTTGTAGCACTATCGGATTGGTCAAATAAATGACCAAGAGACCTTTCAAGAAGAAAGGAACGAAAACGAATAACTAATTGGATATGATACATTCTAATGTATGTGGTCCGATAAGTACAAGTAAAAGAGACGGTTTAAGGTACTTCATTTTGTTCACGGACAACTATAGTCATTATGACTATATTTGTCTAATGGGAAGCAAAAGTGAATTCTTTGACAAGTTCAAGGAATTCGAGGATGAAGTAATGAACCGACTCAACAAGAATATCGAGTCTCTATGAACGGTTCGTAGGCGTGAGTGCTTAGGATACCTAATTTGACTCATTCCTAAAGTAGGAATAGGATATTGCTCGACATGGTTCGATCAATAATGAGTCAATTTAAATTGCCGATTTACTTTTGGAATTATGCACTACAAATATTGAAAAACTCACTAAATAATGTTCCATCCAAATCCGTGGAGAAAATGGTTTATGAGCTATGGAGTTGAAAGACACCTAAGCTCAACTTTCTCAAGATTAGGGGTTGTGAGGTCTACGTCGAGAAATTGATGTCGACCAAACTTCAACCAAAAACGGATTAAGTGCTTCCTTATAGGTTATCCTCGTATGACAAGAGGATACTAGTTTTGATATATCACCTCCAATCGAAAGATTGTAGAGAGAGATATGTTTTTCTGGAATTTCTGGAAAAGAGAGAAAAGTAGTGGGAGTAGAGTTGAGCTTGAGAAAACTCAAGAGACTCTACAAGATAATGATGTGAATGTTGCATTCAAGATCATGAAGGCCCAGCCGAGATTCATTTGGTTAGTGGGAGCGTGAGCGAGAGATCCTTACAAGAAATTGCGAGAGAATCTCAATCATCCTCAACTAGTGTGCGTTCGAGAGTCGAACATGAAACTATTCCTCAAGAAATTGTGGAAGAAGCTCGAGAGACACGAGAAGAACCAAAAGAACTAAGAAGGTCAATGAGGGAAAGGAAGAAACCCAATAAGTATTTGGGACTTCATGAGATCATGGTACTAGATACCAAAGATCCCTCGACCTTCCGAGAAGCAATAGAAAAGACTCCAAACTATGGTTAAAAGCCATGGAATCCGAAGTAGAATCCATGTATGATAATCAAGTATGAAACTTGATTAGCCTTCCTCAAGAGAAAATATCATTTGGTATAAATGAGCTTTTAGGAGGAAGATAGACATGGATAGTGACTTGACAACCTACAAAGCAAGGCTTGTAGCAAAAGTTATACTCAAATTCAAGAAATTGACTTTGATGAAATTTTTGAGAAGTTGCCATATTAAAATCTATTCGGATTATGCTCACTATTACCGCATTTCACAATTGTGGGATATGGAAGATGAATATCAAAATGGCGTTCCTTACACAGGAACTGGGAGGAGGATATGTACATGGTACAACCTCAAGGTTTTGATGATCCAAATAGTAGCGAGAAGAAATTCAAGTTTCGAGAATCCATTTATGGATTGAAGCAAGCATCGAGGAGTTGGAACAAACGCTTTGACGAAGAGGTGAAGAAAATTCACTTTATTCAAAGTAAAGGAGTACCTTGTATATACAAGGAGATTAGTGGGAGCCATGTAGTACTTCTGATCTTATATGTCGATGACATATTGCTCATGAGCAATCATATACCTTTGCATTAACAAACGAGAAATTTCGTTGAAATCAGTGTATTCAATGAAAAGAAAAGGATGAGGCTCAACACATCTTGAGAATCAAGATACATTGAGATACATCCTGTAGACTCATTGGCTTCGGTCAACGTGCATACATTGACAAGGTCTTTGGAAATGTTCAGGGTGAACAATTCCGATATGGACAATATGCCAATAAGTATGAGTATAGGTGTGCAACTCAAGAAGTCTCAATGTGCTCAATCACACAAAGACTTGGAGTACATGAAGGTATCCCTTATGCTTCGGCAAAAGGAAGGACCATGTACACAATGACTTGCACAAGACTCAATATCTCGTATGCTCTAAACGTGACAAGTGGTCACCAATCCAACGCAAGTCCTAATCGTAGGATTGCGGTCAAGAATATTCTGAAGTACCTTAACCGGACTAAAGAGAAGGTTCTTGTTTATGGAAGACAAAGGAGAAAATAGCCGAGGGCTGTTTTGATGCAATTCTTATAGGAATTCTAGACAATAAGAGGTTGGAGTGATGATGCGTCATCATTATCAAAGGTGGAGGTATGAACTAGTCTAGTTAGGAGTAATATCACTACAGCTAACTCAACCACCAACGAAAGGCAAAATAAATCTGTTATGGGTGGACACCAACAGCAGCACAGCTGATCCATTCACAAAACCCTTATCCCAAGCCAAGGGCGAAATGCATTTCGAGTCCATGGGATTGAGGAACCATGTAGATTGGCTTGATGATTGATATGTAATGGGGTTTACCCTAGTTTTTATTGTTTTATGCATTGAGTATGTATGAGAAAGAAAACTTTAATAACAAGTGGGAGATTGAAGGGATTGTGTTCTAAAAGTTTTACTTTAAATGTCAATTATTATGAATTGAATGAGAAATCATTTTGTTCCTTGTTTATGTTATTCGTCTTTTAGAAGTGTTAAGGAAGAGGCTCTTGGTCCTTAACCGTAGAGCTCTAAAAGATATTGGTTTACATAAAACAAAAGATATTCGCAATCATGGTAATTAACATGGAACATTAATTACCGAGTTAAGATTGTCGTGTTGGTCATAAATCATTGTAGCTCTACAAGTGAGTGACAACACGGGTATACAAAAGAGGAAAATATTACTTTTGTATACTGAATAGACCTAATAAGTAAAATATTATAGAAATGTGTTTCTGTGTCATTAATATTTTACTGTGTCTTTGGTCCTTTGATATGAGACTAATATCTAATCACTTAAGGAATACTTAATTAGATCAGTGTCTTGAACTATCGATCAGTGTAGTGTAAAGGCATTGGTTGGTTAAGTACAACTTTTGTTGGAGAAGATAGTTAGTCAAAAGATTATCATTGCCCCTCTTAATTGAGTGATGATATTAGTGGGCCCCTTGATAAAGCAAAGTTATAATGTGCACAATGTGATTTGAGTTAAGTCACATATTTATAACTAGCTTAAAGAGATCAAGAAATGAATACTAATACAAAGATGACACAATACTACTTTGTGTGTATTCTTAATATCATGAGGCAAGGGACGGACACAAGTGGTGCACTCCATCACTAAATGGATCGGGTCTTGGTTCGAGTGGAATTAAGACATCTAACTAATTGGGAGCTATAATGTGTAGCTAGATACCGCCTATAGCTTTTGATATTAAGCTCTTAATATCACTGCCAACTTAGTTTAGATCCTCCCATAGGTCACACCGCAAAAACCGTGAAACAAGAAGCTTGATTTTTTGGTTCATATGATGTGTCGGGTTTCTTATAGAAAATATGACACATGTGGTGAACAAGTAAAATCAATCATGTTATATATAACATAATTAGAATCATGATAAATTCATATGAGATGCATATATTATGGGGTGCAATAATTTATTGTTGCATAGTATAATATATTGCATAAGTTGTGAATTTGCTAAAACCCCAAGTTCAAATTTTGTTGGAAATAAATCCAAAATTTGAAAAAGGCAAAATCGGGTAAACGTTCGGTAATCCGTTGACGTTCGGTCGACCGAAGGATCTGTGGATCGGTCAACCGAACATAGAACGGATAGTCATATATGATTGACCAAACTTGACCAAAGTGCCTGGAACTTTGGTACGGTGTACCGAACCAAAATCGGTCGACCGAATAATGTTAAGTTCTGATATTTTCGGTTAACCGAATGACACTCGGTCTTAGACGAGAATTCGTCCGATCGGTTAAGGAGAATTTTTCTCTTTAAGAATCGGTCGTCCGTCTAGTACTCGGTCAACCAATCGTGACATATTCGGTTAACCGAATGGGTCTCGGTCAACCGAACAGCGATTGATTTTCTGCCTTTGATTATTAAGAGATTAATTTGATTGATGGTTGGATTAGCTCCAAACTTGGTCAAACGTTTTGTGGGTGCATGTAATACATGAAGGAATTAATTTATGAGAGAAAATGTAAAGAAAAACGTGGCTAAAGAATAGCCATGATTAAGAGTAAGATTGGAACCTATAAATAGGTCATTATTCTCCCTAATTGGGTTACACAATTCAATAATTATTTTCTCTCTTAATTCACCACAAAAACCCACGAAAATTCTCTTAGTTTTCTAAGTCGTTGGAAGGAGAAATCTCAGAGGCTAAGGAAGGGGTTTGTAGCTAGATTCTAAGCTTGTTTGGAGATCGATTGCCTAGCTCCTTTCTCTCCAACCTTGTTTAGGGTTTTGGTGAACACTCGGAGGCATCCGACGCAACGGGAAGCGACGATCATCTTCCCCAACGTCTCCGAATCTTCAAGAAGTTTTAGAGAACTTCTAGGTATGAATTTCGGAGTCCCTTGTGTTTGTTTTAATAAGTTTTTGAAACTAGTTGTTAAAACAAACCGATGCATGCATAAATAAATCGAAGAAAATTGTAATAGATCCTTATTATACATGAAAATTCGAAAAATATATATGTATAATTAAACTTGAAATCCTACATGTTGCCCAAGCATAGCTTCCTCGTGCCCATGCTACTCGCACGTCCTTGGACTAGGCTTTTCACTCCATGTTTGTAGCCTCGGCTACTTGCCTTCTTGCACGCACTTTGCCGCTACCTGCCACTCGATTCCTCCTCCACACTTCGCTTTACGTGTGCGCATGCCCGTGCATCTTGAATCTCCTTGGCGCTTGCCCTGCAAACTCAGGGGAGTACTTGGTCTACCCCTGTTGCTTACCTCACGCGCTCGCGTTTGGCTCGCCTTGTGTGCTTCTTGGTTCCTTGTGATGCTCCAAGCTCACGAACCCAGCCCGGTATGGCCCACCCTTGGGCATCCTCGATCTCAAGGTGGTGACAAATCTCCCCCACCTAACCCATTCGTCGTCCTCGACGAAGAATAGATTGTGGAGATTAACCTCTCAAGTCGATTGGCGACAAACCTTATCCTACAAAGGTCTTGTTGCGTCTCCACGCAACTATGTAGGGCTTGAGGACCTGCCTTCTTGAACTCGTCCAAGAACTCCTTCCTGATTTGGATGATGTCCTCCCTCGTTGCCCCTTGGTGTCTTCGGTGCCTTGTGGGGATACAAACCTCGGCCACCGTTTCCAGGTTGCACCTTACCCTTATACGCCTCTGTTGGAACGTATGGGTCGGCTATGCTAATCACTTTTAAACTAATTACCTACTCGTTTTATCAATCGAGTTATATGCAGCGGAATTTAAACAACTAAATCAGCAAGTAAGAAATAAGCAAACCACAATGGACGCCAGGGGTTTTTACGGAGGTTCGGCCACCGCCTACGTCCTCTCTTGCAAGCTCCGCTCGACACTTCGAGCTCCGCTCGCGTCTTCACTATCCACTCCCCATTCCGGGCCGGGAGAGAACACCTTTTACAAAACAAGCTCCGCGAACAACCTCGCGAGCTTGACTTTCTTCTCTCACAATCCGAGAGGAACACTTCGGGCTTTCACCGAAGTCCTTGCTTCTTGAACAACCTAAATCTTGAGTGGAACACACTCTCTAAACTTGAGCACACTTGAATGAGATTGAAATTGATTCTAAGTGTGGAAATTTGAGGCTTTGAGTTTTTGTGATTCTCTCTAATGTTTGGGACAGGTTTGTAGTGGAAGAGTTGTGTTAAAATGTGTTTTACAACTCCTTATATAGGCATTAGAGAGAATAGAGTCGTTGGGATTGATTGGGTGTGAGTTGATGTGTGATTACACAAAACAGAAACTGTAGGACCCAATTCTGGATGAATTGGGTGGTAGGACACAAAACAGAAACTGTATTTTGAGAGAAAACTTGATTGATCTCGTTTTATATTTAACCGCAAGTGCACGGCCGCGTTGAAGCGGTGGCAAATACGGGTCGTCCACTGGGAGGTGTGTCGACACTTGGTTTGTGCGAAGGCGAGAGGTAAAGAAAGGGAAGAAAGGTTGGTTACACTAAACTACAATAAGATGCAAATGTAAATGGAAAAGAAGCAAGAAAAACTAAACCCCAAAAGGGGTAGAGAAATAATGTAAACATAAAGAAGTGTGTGTGTTCATTAAGCTCCTCACAACATGTAATGCATGAAATCATAAAACTATATCCAACTTTGCCTCCACATGAATTAAGATTTCACTACATCATTAAAACATACAAGACATTAGCAATGGTAAAGGCAACAAGAGCACATACACTACAAATTGTGTTTCTAATATTAACTTCATCCATATCCTAACCTTATCATTCCCCATAAAATAGGTCCACTAATCAGAGCATAAGCTAAGCTTCATTCAAGAGCATTAGCATATCAAAGATAAGAGTGAAAACTCATTAGATGGTTAAGGAAATCATATAAAGCTCAAGGGATAAAGATAACACACACTTAATACACTACATGATTATATCACATATTTCTCCACCCCCCAAATGGGGATGAAACTACTCACTACTCATTACACTAACTATATTAGCAAAAGAAAGCATAATACTGAAATGAAAGTTAACTAAGAAGGCAAGAAGCATTAAAGAAACATAAAAGGAAAGGAAAGACTAAACAAACATGCACAAATTAAAAGACAAGATTAAAAGAAACTAGAAGAATTATTTTATTAACAAATGACTCACATTGAAGGTAACATTCTTCTCCACCTTAAGTTTTTGCTTCAAGGCTCACTCCTTAGTAGAGAGAATGCCACCAAGCAATGGGTAATTACAATAGAAGGTGAAGAGTTCTATTTATAGGCATGGAAAAAGCTAATCCGGGACAATCCCCCGATGTGGGACTAAACCAATACCACAAATGGACTAAGAATACACTAATACACGTGCCCCACAAATATGAGATGATCCAGACCAATATGGACCGCCAATTAGCTGTCCAAGACCGCTAATTGGCGGTCAATATGATCCAGATCGAGTTGGTTTTGGTTGTGGGCTTTTCTGGTGGTCTTTGTTGGTTTTTGATGCATCTACTTTGTTTATTGGAGCTCCGACCCGAATCGAATTGCCAAAATACTCCCCATGATGGTGTGGAGTTTCTTGTTTTGCTCTTAGGTCCTTGGGTCTTACGATCAGGTCCTTCTCCCTTGCATCTCAGTCCCTAGGTCTCACAATTAAGTCCTTTTTCCTGCTTTTGGGTCCTTTCATGGCTTTTCTCTACCTGAAAACTAAACATAAAACTCGTCACGTAGCATTGCTTAGGGGTAAGATAATGGATATAAGATACAAATATGAGCATGAAATGATGTCAATCAATTACACAAAACAGAAACTGTAGGACCCAATTCTGGATGAATTCGGTCGACCGGATCGGTCTGAACGGTCGACCGTTAGGCAGTTTTGAACTAAGTTCGGTCGACCGGTTAAGCAATGGTCGACCGCCCAACGCTACAACTTAAGTACACTTAAGAGATCGGTCGAACACCTAAAGGGAAACGGTCGACCGATTTGTACCAGGCACTTTGGGGTTGACAAACAATGATGTATTCGGTCGACCGAAACAGGTCTAGCGGTCGACCAATTTTGTCCAGGATATTTGGGTTTGTCAAGAGATGAACAAACGGTCGACCGATCATGGTCCTCGGTCGACCGATACATGAAATGTATTTGGGGTATTTTTGGTTTAATACGAATACGACCATTGGGTATATACGACAAAAATAACAGTCGGAAAATTTAGTTCAAACAGTCGACCGAAAGAGATGGTGCGGTCGACCGAAACTAGACAGGGAAACACAAACAGAAAACTTGATCATCCGGTCGACCGAACGGCCTGTTGCGGTTGACCGAATGTGGGCAGATAGTTAGGGTTCAGGTTTTGTGTTTTCCAGTCTAAGTTTGGGTGATCTATTGAAGTCCAAATTATGTGAAATTTTGTGTGTGACTTCTATAAGGAACCTAGTGTGTGTTTAAGTTGATTTTAGCTCAAGTATGCTCAAAATACACAAGTTCCTAAAGACTAAAAGAAATACAAAATACATGTCTTCAAATGAGCTTGATTACATGTCTTGACTTGTTTTCATTTCTTCCTTGAGTCTTGATCACCTGTAGAGGTTAACACAAAGCAATATATATGCAATGCAATATGTGTGCTACTCTACATGATCATAATTAAGATTAAGTTAATTAAACCATCAAAACATAGATTAAGGACAAAAGGCCAACAACCTCTTCCTCTGATTCAGCACCTTGGCGCATGTTCCCTTGAACGTGTGCTGAGGGCGCACCTGCCTAACTGGGTTCCTCCTTAGCCCCGCGCTGCCCAGGTCCTCCTCCTCGGAACCTTCAGGTCGCAATAATTTTGTTGCCTCGTGGACGTCCCCTTCGTCCTCCTTGTGTTCTGGTAGCATATCTCCCCATCCGCTAGTTGGATGTCCCAAGAGATCCATGACTAACTCCGTGTCCACCTCCTTGAACACAATACGGCTCTACACGCCCTCTTCCTCCTCCAGACTCCACAAACCTACGGGTTCCCTAATATCCTTGTTGAGCTCGAGGGGCCCCGCCTCCTCGTGGCCTAGCTCCATCCCTAGGATCCCCCGCGTCTCTTGGCTCAAGGCCGCAAGGTGGCAGGCTTGAACCTCTTGTGGTACAGCCTCATCTCCCGTGCACTTCACAAAGCATGGTATTGGACCTTCGGCGATAAAGATCCCCCTTAGATGGGCTGCAATTGATACCTTGGCTTGAACGAGAAAATCCATACCTAGGATTACTTTGAAATCATCGAGAGGCACTACCATAAACATGCATGTGTCGCTCCAATACCCCACATCTACTCACGCGCGCGCAACTCCTGCCACGCTGCGAGCTGCTGAGTTGACGACCTTAATCTTAGACCCATCCTTGGTCAGCTCCAAGCCAATAGCTTTGGCCTCTGTTTCAGCTATGAAGTTGTGTGTGGCCCCGGAATCCACCATGGCGCGTAGCTTACGTCCATTGATCACAACCTCCACATAAACCTTTCTAGATCGGATGGCGTTTAGGAGTCTGAGAGAGCCCGTGCACGCCTCTTCTCCAAATCCTTCACCTTCCTCGGCAACTAGAGCCCCCAATCTCTCCCTTTTGGGGCATTCTCGGGTCATGTGCGCTCCTTTGCAGATGAAGCATCCACCCGGCGACTTCTTGTCTTTACCACCCCTGGCTTGACCTGCTGGTTCACTGCTAGTCCCTTTCCTACCATGTCCCTTATTTTGGTTGCCTCCCTTGCCTGGTTCTCCCACACCCTCCTTGGTGCGGTAGTCTACCAAAGCATCCGCAGCAATCAGTGCTGCCTGCAGGTCTCGCACCTTCAAGCCTAGGTTAATAATCGATTTTTACTCGCACATCCTTGGACTAGGCTTTTCACTCCTGTATTAGGTTAATAATCGATTTTTACCACTCGATTCCTCCTCCACCGATTATGTTAGGAGTCCTTTGGAGACTCTCAAATTCCAACTTTTTCGAGCTTTGGCCCAGCCAAAGGCTCTATCCTCGCAAGGATTAGCCGGAAACAACAACACAACCGTACAACTCTTTGGCTACCCTCAGAGTAGGGAACTAGCAGAATAGACCCCAAAACAAGGACACACGGAAACTAAGGTTGCACAACCCTCACAAAATGCCATGCCCCCAAACGTCCCAAGTTCCCACTCAAGAACACTGAAAGAAAGGTGATGGCGGAACAATCTCTTTTATTATATATATAAGAAACGTCCCAAAGGGATTACAATAGATTTCTTGCTCACAAGTCTCTCTCACAGAAACTCTCCATGGATTAATGATCACGGATCGAGTGGTGCATGCATTCCTCGGACAAATGATTATTACGTTTGAACGTGCCGCGAGTGGGAACTGGTGACAAATAGCTTGAGATCCGCTTGTCTGTTCCATGGAATCCTATCTGATCCTGGATGATGATCCTGATTCGATTGTCTTGAGCTTATGGGAGGCGTCCCCTTTTATATTGCTCAAAGTCCTACTTTTATAGTGCTTAAATGCAATCGATAAAAACCGTGCACGTACCTTGCCTCCAGCACTCTTCAACAAAAAATAATTTGCAAGAATTTAGCAAGAATAATGGAAACAAAACACTATATGATGCATGCACTAAGTCTTTCTAATTTTGCCAATTTTTAGGTCAGACTTGAATTATTGCCAATTATGGAATTTGAGCTTAACACATGCAGTTCTACAAAAAGGAAATTTTGCGAAACTAGAAATTACGAGGAAAAAGGCAACAAAGGTTACCTACACACGCTCAATCGGGTTCACCGTCCGCTCTTGAAAATTTCCAGTCGCTCTACGCGTCCACCTAGAGATGGAGAAGACCCCAGAAAAAATTGAAGCCCAGATGCTTCAGATGTGCGGCAGATCCGCTGTAGATTGTACTTTAGAAGTGGCGATTTAGCCGCCCTTCTTGCTCCGACTGTGCCCGGATTTCGCCGTGCACTCCGTTGTCTCCTAAAACGCAAACCCTAATAGTTAGATCACGCACAAGATAAACAGAAAAGAATCGAAATCACCAAAAATAAACAAAATCTTCGTCGCCTCCCCGGCAACGACGCCAAAAACTTAATGAAAATTTTATTTATACCGCAAGTGCACGGCGTCAATGAAGACGTGACAAGTACGGGTCGAACACAAGGAGGGAGATATATTGTTATTTTTGTGATTTTCGATTAAGGAAAGAAAGAAAGAGAAATAAGGTTGGTTTGAGATTTTTGGATTTTTTTATTTCTAAAGCAAGAACAACAAAAACAAATTAAAAATAAAGCAAAATTGATGAGAGTCCAGCGGGTGGAGGTTTAGATGTTGGGTTTTGTTTAGAGAAATCTGAAACTTATAATAAATCACATTAGTTATAAAGCATTACATGATAAATGATTCAACATAAACACAAGTAATCAAAATATACTAACATGAAATTAAAATAATAACATCATTCTTCTTCTCATCACCCTAAATCCGTCACCCCTACCCTTTGGAGAGAGTTAGAAACTCATGGATGGAGGGAAGGAGAAGGGGTCCTAGAGAAACTACAAAAGAAAACTAAAAACACAAAATAAACCAACAGAATTTTATTGCTAAAGAATGGAATAAAAACTACCAACTCCTTTACAACATCGTTTCGGGGCTATTTATAGCCGATACAAGGGACCCAAGTATAAAATAGGAAAGTACACGCGTCATGACACGACTGGACAAAATCTGGGGCCACGGATCGAAAGGGGTGCGGCGTTTTCGCCGCAAGTTGCATGTAATATATGGCGGAAACGCCGCAATGTTAGCTCTGATTGGATCCGGAATTTTCCTGTGTGTTTATGGTATGATTTAAATATCCTTTTCGCGTCTGGATTGATTCCTTTCCTTTCTTTTGAGCTCCGAATTTATTTCATCATATATTTGGAGATCCATATTGATTTTTCTTTAGAACTTCTCCAAAATAATATTTTGGTACTTGTAATTTGCAGTCGGGTCCTCGGCTTTTTGCAATTAAGTCCCTGACTACTTTTGTGCTTAAGTCCTTGACCTTTTTGTAATTAGGTCTTTGAATGCTTTTATGCTTGGATCGAATTCAATTTGAAGTCCGATAATCTTGACTTGGTCTTTATGATAGAAATAAGTCTCTTGCACGTGTTTATGCTCGGGATATGGGTAATTTGCATTCAGGTCCCTGTATTATGTAAATAAGACTAAACACATACCTTAGTAGCATTTATTGATATAAAATTAATCTAAATGAAAGATATATGATGCAATGTATGCAATGCATCAACGTGCCATGGAGGCGGGTATGAGCGGGCAATGCTAAAGACCATGAGTCAACACCAAGTCAACACAAGGAGACCAAGTGAGGATCGTAGTCAACACGAGTCAACACCGGTCAACTGGTGGTGGATGGTGTGGGCCGACGAGGACTACCCATGGGCAAAGCAAGAACCGAGATAGGTGACCAGGCAAGGCGTGGGCAGCCCAACAAAGGCGTGGAGACCAAGTCAAAGGAGGGAGGCTACATTCGTGGATAAGGAGACGGTTATGGACTTGGTCCACCAACCGAACGGGAGAGGGAAGTGTTGGCTGAATGGGTCAGACCCAATACGCACATGTCTTCCTTACATGTAGGTATTCGGTTTGGAAGGAGTAAAAATCGTGGTGCGTGCGTTCCTTGAAAATAGGAACCGAAGATGCACATCCTTAGAAATAGGATTCGGTTGTGGAACGGGTCCATAACCGAACGGGAGTTGTGTAAGGGATTTGAACCGGTCAAACCCCACTTGCGCAACTTCCTATTCTTGGGGGGGGGGGGGGTTGAAGAGGTTATTCCAGCAAAATACAGCATGTCTCCCACGTTTCCAGCCAACCTAAACCAAAGGGTTCGGTTATGACAACGTGGCACCTATTTGTGGGAATTAATCCGTGATAGAGGAAGAGTTTGGAACGATTCCTAAGGACTAATTCATCCACGACTATTATCAAGTTATGGGGGGAGAATAGAGAGCTATTCTCTTGCAACTGAAGGAAGGTGGGTTGAGTGACATCCAACTGTGCTACAAAGTAGGACTTTGAGCACTATAAAAGGGGATGCCTCCCATAAGTTCAAGAAAATCGAATCAGGATCATCATCCAGGATCAGATAGGATTCCCATCATAGTTTGAGTTTAGATTTGGGCGTGAGAGAGTTTCTGTGAGAGAGATTTGTGAGCGAGAAATCTATTGTAATCCCTTTGGGACGTTTCTTATATATATAATAAAAGAGATTGTTCCGCCATCACCTTTCTTTCAGTGTTCTTGAGTGGGAACTTGGGACGTTTGGGGGCTTGACATTTTGTGAGGGTTGTGCAACCTTAGTTTGCGCGTGTGCTTGTTTTGGGGCCATTCTGCTAGTTCCCTACTCTGAGGGTAGCAAAAGAGTTGTACGGGTGTGTTGGTGTTTCCGACTAATCCTTGCGAGGATAGAGCCTTTGGCTGGGCCAAAGCTCGAAAAAGTTGGAATTTGAGAGTCTCTAAAGGACTCCTAACATAATCGGTGACAAGCTGGTATCAGTGCCAGGTTCAAGGTCTAATGTTAGCCTCGCATTAGACCTGAATCGATATTTTAATGCGACCGTATTTTGAAATCGTACATTAGACCGTATGTTTCAGAGCCAGGTTCACGGTCCAAATAGACTTGAGTGGGAATCTTGTGAGTGCGATGGTGGTCTTATAGCGCTCTTTTCTAGCACTATCCATGAACATTTTTGTTAAGGCTTCCATCGTCTTCTTGGGTTATGAATCCAAGTATTTCGCCTCAAGCGAGTCACCCATGGAGGCTAACATTAGACCGTGAACCTGGTTCTCTTGGTCTTCCCACTTGTCGTTTGCCTCTCTCTCGCTATCAGTTGCCCTCTCATTTAATTTTGGGATTTCACCATCCAAAATATGAGACAGTTTCTCAAACTTTAACACGATATTGAGTTTGAGTTGCCAGCTTATGAAGTTTGAGCCATCATTTGCCAAAGGATGTTTTTCAATCATAGATCGCACAATAGGATGAATATTCGACATTTCTACAAAATAAATTATATGGAATTTAATGTCAATTTTATGTTTTAAAAATCAATACCGCAAATAAAAATTTGTCCAAAAATGCAGCAATCTAAGATCCTATCAATTATAATATAAATTAGCCAAGGGCTATCGAATATATTATAAAATCAAGGTAAGAAAATATTTTTCTAATCATAACCATTTCGAAATATCGCAACATTTGCATTTTTAAACTCTTATGTTCTATCCAACTAGTGATTTTTACCACGATGATGTTATTTGTCAGCTAATAGTGACAAATGATTATTGGTTCCATCCTTGGTTCCATCCTTGAGATCGAGGATCATACGATTTTTACATCGGTGTTGACAAATTCCAACCTAATATGAGAGTTTTCCATCATACTTTGAAAATCGTACATTAGACCGTATGTTTCAGAGCCAGGTTCACGGTCCAAATAGACTTGAGTGGGAATCTTGTGAGTGTGATGGTGGTCTTATAGCGCACGTTTCTAGCACTATCCATGAACATCTTTGTTAAAGCTTCCATGGTCTTCTTGGGTTTTGAATCCAAGTATTTCGCCTGAAGCAACTCACCCATGGAGGCTAACATTAGACTGTGAACCTGGTTCTCTTGGTCTTCCCACTTGGCTTTTGCCTCTCTCTCGCTATCGGTTGCCCTCTCATTTAATTTTGGGATTTCACCATCCAAAAAATGAGACAATTTCTCAAACTTTAAAACGATATTGAGTTTGAGTTGCCAGCTTATGAAGTTTGGGTCATCATTTGCCAAAGGATGTTTTTCAATCATAGATCGCACAATAGGTTGAATATTCGATATTTCTACAAAATAAATTATATGTGATTTAATGTCAATTTTATGTTTTAAAAATCAATACCGCAAATAAAAATTTGTCCATAAATGCAGCAATCCAAGATCCTATCAATTATAATATAAACTAGCTAAGGGCTATCAGGTAAGAAAACATTTTTCTAATCATAACAATTTTAAAATATCACAACATTTGCATTTTTAAACTCTTATGACTCTTGTCGTTTTAATTAGGAGGGAATATGACCAATCCTCATAAGAAAAACTCTCTTTCCCAAAACCGAACTCGGGCTCCGAATCTTGTTAAGAAAACTTATTTCATTTGATACGAGATAGTTTATCCATTGTATTCACAAACAAATATACTCAGTGTCCGCTAAAGGCGAATCACACCTCATACATCTATTCGTGGCACAACAATAGACAACCTTATATCTCCCACTATTCCCAAAGATGGAGGAAGCTATCTCCCGCTAAGGGCGAGCAGTATCCCTCGATCGATGACTGCTAGTGGATGAAATAAGAAAGAAAGATACTCATAATTTTTGGTTGGACAATTTAAACATTTATATGTGATTTTAGAATTTAGGTGATCATGCATATTTATCATCTATACACATCCTAACATTCATCCATACAATCACATATATATCAAGCACACAAACATAAATAAATCCATTCACACAAACATTGCGTGAGTTTATATGTTCCCGCGTCCTTGATCCTTACGCTTCTTCAGCGTCTTCCTCTTGCACCGTAGATGTTGATATTGCAAAAATATAAACATGCATCTCTCAATTTTGAAAATTGTCTAGTTCAAGTCCTATGTAAAAATCCTCTCATATGCATGCATATACATAGAAATAAAATTTGGCTTTTACATACATAAACCCTTGTGATTGAATAATAATAACATACACATTCATTCATTCACACATGGCTTCGATAGAACAAATAAACTCACATATCCATGCATTAGAGAACTCGAGCAACGCATGTACATATACTATATATTACTCGATTTAATTTATCATGCATCTCTTAAATCAAACAATTCTAAAATTATTTGAAATCCATTAAAAATGATTTTATGCATCCATTGTTCAATTTATAAAATATTTGAACCGATGTTTATCCAATTTCTAAAATTAAACATTTAAAGAAAGATAAACATATGCATTTTTTCGTTTTGTTGATTTCTTATAAAATAATCATTTAATTAAAACAAAAATTCTATAAATTAGACATAAGTCTAAATCTTAATTCTAACATGCACATGATGTGTTTTAAAATATTTAAAACTATCAGAAGAAGCAATTTAGAATTAAATCAACAAAACTATCGAAAACTCGAAAAAGACATAAAACATGAATTGTTTTGATTGTAGATGGTAAACTAAAATTAATTATATAGTCTAATTGTTGAAAATATGAACTAAATGCTCTGATACCACTGTAGGATTTCGTGTCCCTATGTATGTATATATTTTAAAATTTTAATATAACATACAAGATCGATTTTCATATTTTCAGCAATTTTATGTACATCCATTTGTGTTTTATTCTAATAACATGCAACCTAAATTTATTAAAATAATCCACAAGGATAGAATCATACGTAAATGTTCTCTAAAACCTTTTTGATGATCCGGAGTCGCGTCGCCCGCTGAATCGTCCACGGAATTGCCTCCGAGTGTTCACCAAACTATAAACAAGGTTAGAGAGAAATGAGCTATCCAATCAATCTCTAACAAGGTTTTGAATCAAGCTAATAACCCCTCTTTAAGTCTCCTGAGATTCTAATCTCCAAACTTAATTTTACTAAGAGAAATTTCATAGTGATTAGGGAGAGATTAATGAGAGAAAGATTTTTCATTTGTATTAAAACAAGTAGGAATATGTGCCCTTTTATAGGCTCCCAAAATATCCTTATCAAGAGCTATTATTTAGCCACGATCCCTTGTTTTTTTCTCCTAAAATTAATCTCTAAATTCCACTTAATCACCCACAAAAGTGTTTTAATTAAATCTGGAATTATTCCACCCATGATTTAATTAATCTCTTAATAATTCAGGTAGAATCGTTCTTGTTCGGTAGACCGAGTATTATTCGGTCAACCGAACCATTCAGTTATAACACGTGTTCGGTGCACCGTGAGCTAGACGGTCGACCGAATCTGTATGAGAAACATTCCCTAGAATAATTCGGACGAACCACGTCTTGTAATCAATTTACCTTTGACCCACCAAATTCGCTCCTGGAACATAGTCATCGGATGACAAGGTCATCTTCGGTCTACCGAAAATACTACTTCTCGGTTGACCTTTCCAATCGGTTGACCAAACCCGATTGTCCAGGCACTCTGGGCAATCTCAGTCAACCAATTACGCTTACCCGTTCCCTATTCGGTTAACCGATCCGAAGATGCCCAGGTCGACCGAACCATGAACGGTTCACCGTGTTTGACCCCGATTTTACCTTTATCAAATTTTGGATTTATTTCCAACAAAATTTGATCTTTTGGGTTTTTTAGCAATTCACATCCTATATATATTATCATATGTAATATTAAATTATTACACCCCATAATATATACCTCATATGAATTTATTATGATTCTAATTATGTTAATTCTCATAACATATTGATTTTAATTAATTCACCACATGTGTCCCATTTTCCCAAGAAACCTGACACATCATATGAACTTAAAATCAAACTTCTTGTTTCCTAGTTTTGTGGTGTTACCTATGGGAGGATCTAAGCCTAATTGATAGTGATATTAAACACTTAATATCTCAGACTATAAGCGGTATCTAGCTACACATTATAGTCACCCAATTAGCATAGAAGTCTTTGTTCCACCTAAACTAAAACACGATCCATTTAGTGATGTAAGTGCATCACCTGTGTCTGTCCATTGCCTCATGATATTAAGAATATATACAAAGTAGAAATGTGTCACCTTTGTAATATATTCATTTCTTGATCTCCTTAGGTTAATTATAACTATGTGACTTAACTCAAGTCACATTGTGCACATTATAATTTTGCTTTGTCAAGGGACCCACTAATATCATCACTCAATTAAGAGGGGCAATGACAATCGTTTGACTAGCTATCTTTTCCAGCACAAGTCATGTTCAACTAAGGATTGTTGTTATCACTACACTCATTGGTAGCTTTTGAAAATAATCAAATTAAACACTTCTTGAGTGAAAAGATATAAGTCTCATATCTTAGGATCCAAGACACAGTAAAAACATTAATGACACGAAACACAATTCCATAATGTTTTACATGTTAGGTCTATTCAATATATAAAAGTAATCTTTTCCTCTTTTATATACTCGTGTCGTCAATTATTTGTAAAGCTACAACAATCGATGACCAACACGACAATCTTATCTCGATAATTAATGTTTCATGTTAATTACCACGATTGTGAATAACTTTTGATTTATGTAAACCATTATCTTTTAGAGCTCTACGGTTAAGGACCAATCATGTCTTCCTTAACACTTCCAAAAGACGAATACTATAATCAAGAAACAAAATGTTTGCACATTCAATTCATAATAATTGACATATAAAAGTAAAACTTTTAGAACACATTCCTTTCATAGACAACATCCATTAACAACAAACAAGCATAGTTCTAAGATAAAAAGCAATGAATGGCTACAAATGAGACTGTCACACATCCAAAAACTTAACACAACTTTATCACCTGCACCCCTAAGACTCGATCTACTCCCTACTCATACCTGTTTATTTTTGGTGCACCATGAGATATATGTTGCAATTACTTATTCTTATATAGGTTACCAAGATGCGAAGAGATTCAATATGAAATATCAAGACTCAATAAATGCAATGAAAGCTTGAAAGAAAACATGTATTTTTTATTTACTGAGTTTTAGAATTGATTGTAAACTTGACACCAGTGACAGGGTTGAAAGGATCAAATAAGACGGTATATGCCTTTTTCCACCGAATCTACCAAATGTCACTTAAACCAAAACCTAGAAAAACACCCCTCTAAACGATATAAATGGTTTCCACTGCTTAGTCTGAATGCCCAAAACTTTACTGCACATAGACTTCATGTTAAGATCCTAACCTTCACTTAATGCTAACCTTGTTTAGCATGTGTTTAGGGTGATGTGATGGGGGTTTGATTTGGAGGGTATGGAGGTGTGGTTGGAGTGATGGTAGGCATGGAGGAAGAGTATGGGTGACTTGATGGGTGTGTGTGTGTTTTGTTATAAGAGCAACACAACCCTCTCCATCACTCCTTTTCTCTCCCTCTCACACGACTCTCTCTTTGTCTCCCTTTTTCGACGTGCGTAACCGGTGTAGCAGAGGCGACGGTGGTGGTGCAAGCAGGGTGGTAGGCGTGCGCGAGGCAATGAAGTTGCTTGAAGAAGGTGCAAGACGCGGAGCTTCGATGAACACCGTAGATCGCAAGAAAGGAATGCCAACTTCTATAGTTTTTCTCGCACAAAGTGTGGGATGGTTGTGAGCATCGTATGAGGCTGGAGGTGTCGTCGGTAATCATGGACAAGCAATGTTTGTCATGAAACAGTGGACCGAATGCCTTTGGTGGTCGACCGACCATAGTGTAAATGCGAGGTTTCACCCAACACCGGTCGGACGATGTCTTCAGGGTGGTCGACTGGTTATGCATAATTGTTGGGCGGAGAAGACTCTGTTATTTCAAGTCGAATGAAGCCCTTTTGTCATTCAACCGCTGGGTGTGGTAATCACGTCTGCCCAGGGACCGCCAGGTCGAAAGGTGTGGATACTTGGTATACGTATTTGTGGTTAATTTTAGGCAGAGTATGACTTAAGACATTTGCATTAACTCACCCTATGATGTGTTCGTTTTAAATACTGGAAGTGCACGACGTCGGTGAAGACGTGGCAAATACGGGTCGATCCACCAGAGAGGTGTGTCGACTTTAGTTCTTCCGAAGGCAAGTGGTAAAAGAGGAGAAGAAGTTGTTGATTATGTTAACTACACTACACTACAAATGAACAAACAATTAAACTAAACCCCCATTGAGTGAAGGTGTGTAGGTATGTGGTGTGAGTGAGTCTTCATTTCAATTAGGAACTAGTGTAGTTTGTGTGACATACAAGTAGAAGTTAGTGTATAATATAAGTGTAGGATACACAACACTACATGACTAACCATGAACATGCATATATCACATGAAGTTGAGGTTGATTTAAGATTATCAAGCATGAATACCTAGTATGGCCATTAGACAATCAATCAATCCCACATACAACCTAAATCATTCATGTGAATATGCACCAAACACGGATCCGTACATAATAAACCATTCTCATGAAACCATTACAAGTAACAAGATAAACTCTAAAACTAGCATGAGATAAGTACCTAGTGTGGACATTATCCCATCTAATACAAGTTTAAGCATAGTACAAGTATAGATCTACATTAAGCATATAAAATGACACAAATAAAAGAACCCATCACTAGCACATAATCTACATCACCTCCACCCCCAACGGGGGATGAACTACTTCTCATTAAGAAAAATGAAATTAAACTAAGCATGCAAGAATTGAAAAGAGACAATATAAAACTAACAAAATATTCTTTATTGCTCACTTACTTACAAGTAGCATCTCTCCACTTAAGTTTTGCTCGAAGGTTTTACTCCTAGTATAGGAAATGACCACCAAGAGAGGAGATGTTTACAATGGAGGAGGAATAGTTCTATTTATAGTCATAGAAAAAGATAATGGGGGACAATCCCCCGATGTGGGACTAATGAAGCATTCCCAGAATAGACTTAAACACATAACCCATATCCGGGCGAAACCGAATCGGATTCTGAGAAAAATGGGCCGCTAATTGGCAGTCACTTTTTCACGGATCTGACCTTCGGATATCTTCTTTAGTTCTTCAATTCTGCACATGGGGTGCACTCAGATCGGTTATTGGAGTTTAGATTCGGATCTAATTGTCATAATACTCATCATGATGGTGTGAAGTTTCTTGATTTGCTTATTGGTCATTTTAGTTTACATCTGGGTCCTTCTCTCTTGCATCTCAGTCCATAAGTCTTGCAACTTAGTCATTTTCCTTGCTTTTAAGTTCTTTTTGAGTCTCTTCTTCTCAAACTTGTTTATTCCTGAAACTTAAACATAAAACTAGTTACGTAACATTGCTTCGGCTAAAAATAAAGGATATAAGACACAAATATATGCATGATATGATGTCAATTAGTGTGGTAATCGCGCCTGCTTAGGGACCGCCAAGTTGAAAGGTATGGATACTTGGTATACGTGTTTGTGGTTAGTTTTAGGAAGAGTATGACTTATTGCATTTGCATTGACTCACCCTACGTAGTAGACCTGTGGGATCTCGGATCCCTATGTAGTGCGTTGCATGGTACCCGACTCTATGGAGCGAGATGTTCGTCCGGGTTCTGGCCGGTGGGAGGGGGTACAACTTGTGTGAGCAACCCCTGAGGTAGTATAGCTTGTGTAAGTGACCCCTGTTCCAGCTTGTGAGAGCAACCATATATATTGCCATGGGTGGTACAACTTGTGTGAGCAACCCACAGACAACTTGTGTGAGCAAAGCATGTCTTCAGCTTGTGTGAGCATTTTGAGACCAGATCTGTATCTATGACGCGGAAGTGCGTGTGATCCTCACTAAACCCTTATGATTAGTATAGTTGGGAGTGTGGGTGTGTCGTGCACTCTCCGTAAGACCGCGTGTGCCTGTGGTAGGTATCCTTGAGGGACCCGATGTTGTTGTTAGGACATATGTCCTCTTTTACCCGTAGAGGGGGAAGGTGTACTTACTACATTTATTATGTCATGCTATACTAGTATGATGGATTCATTGCATTGTACATTCATGTATATAGGTGGACTTGGTATACGAGGTTTCCTTATGGAAACTCAGACATTATTGTTATTTTTGCATTTTAGGACCTCAATAGGTGCTGGTTGGGTGGCGACGGAGGACGAGCGCACTCTGGAATCAAATTCTCCAGTCTTATTTCTGAGGTTGTATGATTACCTGTATTTCTACTTTTGCGTACTCTGATGCAATCATACCTTTTGAAATTTCTATGTAACAGTGCACATTTTGTCTATTTTATTAGTAACGTTCCCGCTCTTTTTGGTCTTATTCATTGGGTTATTTTGTTTAAAATTTTCTACTATTTCGGGACGTTACACTTCAAATCGTTCAAATAAATTTCGGATGTTTGATATGATTGCACCAATTTTCCTTAAACGCATGCTCTAGATACAAATGGTAGGGTTATTCTTAGAATGTCTGATCCAAATAAGTTTTGGACGTTTGATCTGACTGCACTACTTCTTTTCCTTAAACGCGTGCTCTAGATCCAAATGGCAGGGTTCTTGCATTTTCGACCACCTGATTGCTTATAAGATGGTAGTGCTTTCCATTTAACCCATCAGATTGATGTATATGGTTTCCTATAGTCCGGTACTGTGCATTTCAACCTTCCAATTGATTGTAAACCTTAGTCGTAGGACGACATTTCTTATCTTATATATTACTTTTATGTCTATGTATATTAGTTAATCCACCATGCAATGGGGCGATATAAATAAGCTTGAATCATCCGATGTGCTAGCTTCGTATCAACAGAAGCTTACTGAATCCTTCAACAAGAAAGTCCATTTCATTTCCACCTTGCTATGCCACCTTAACCAGAACCTAATAGGACTGTCCATTTTAGTTCGATCGTCGTATGGTTTTGTCGAATTGTTGGTCAAGCTTTTTGTTGTTTACTCCAAACTTGACTAAAACACCTTCAACTTTTCCCAACCTTGGGAGGCTATATATATGAGTTCCCACACTCATTTGGACATGAAATTCATATAGAATTGTTGAGGTACATCATCGGGCTTTCAAGCTACACCCTTCTCATTCTTTCTATCTCAAACTCTACTATTCAAAGCCCAAATCACACACTAATTCTGAGCTTTATTTCTAAACTCAAATTGACTGTCAAATTACAGTGCTATTCTTGATAGTCTGATACAAAACTCTAATAATTAATCAAACGTTGTAATCAATTTCGGGTGGACCCACTCACGTGGGTTGCTGCGCAGCAACAGTACTTGTGCGTCCCAAACGGGTCAGGCCATCCCCATTGAGGGGCTCATGCATGGGTGCATGAGTGAGGTTTTACCCCCATCGAGGATGACCCAACGAAGATCTTGTCCCACACAACCCTATTACGAATAAAGGAAGGAAAATGAATTGAACATAGCAGGTCTATTGAACCTAGGGGTGGCAATGGGTATCCGGAACCGATGAAACCGAACCGGAACCGGTGGTACCGAACTAGGACAAAACGGATATGAGTCGGATCTGGATATACATTTTCAGAACCGACCCGGTTCCGGTTCGGATATGGTTCTAGCCAATGGACCCGGAACCGGATCCGACATGAACAATATTTTCAAAAATCTTGTCACCTACTAGGATTCGAATTTGAGTACATGGGTCAAAGTCACCTGAACTTCACCACTACACCAACTCATGAGAGTTGGTAATTAATGCTATCCTGAGTAGATATTGTTTTGGAAAAAACTAATTTTGTGTAGAAAAGTATAGTCCCACATCGGAAAAAATGAATTTCTTACTCCAAATCCAAACTATAAAAGCTCACCATAGGCCATTGGTTTCAACAAGTCTTTTGGGATGATTTTTGACCAAATCCGCAAAGAACACATTGAAAATACAATTTTTGTACTGAAACCGGTTCCAACGAATACAATTATGGGTGTCCGTAAATCGGATCCGGTTCTGGATACCCATGTGGGGAACCGATCCGGATCCGGATCCGGATTAAAGGGTCTCCATGAAATTTTCCTCATGAAAATCCACACACAAGACACAAGTTCTTATGGATTTCATGAGGTTGATTTTATGAGAACCTCATAAAATCAATAAGAACTTGTGGCTTGTGTGTGGATTTTTCATGAGGAAAATTTCATGGAGACCTTTAAATGAGTTTCAAACTCACCAATATCATCTATTAAATTGGTCATCTTTACCTTCAATTATAAATGTCATCTCAGCAACATTCTTTGATATCAAATCTTCTTGCATTGATATAGCCTTTTCTCACCCTTCCCAACTTAGATTTAAGTTTGACTCTTAGTGTTTGAAATTACATATTTACCCTTACTTTTTCTGTTAATTTTCAAATATAGACAATAAATTCATTAGTAATGAGGAAATAAATATAAGGAAAAAGGAACAATAGCCTCAACTACAAATATTAATGTAACATCCTCAAACAACGGAAAAAATTAAAATTTTAATAACACATAATTAAGAGAGGATATTACACAATAAAAGGAAACAGGTGCACTATATATATAATATATATTCGAGTATTTCAAAAGTGTGATTACATTCCAAAAGGCTAAACAATAGATATAGTAATCACTCCCACCTCAAATGAGAGAAAGCAGGATCAGGTAGCAGCGCTCCTCTCCTCGGTCACCACCCCTTATCGCCGATCACGGCCAGAAAAGCAAACATGCAACAATGCCTGAGTTTCCAGAAGGAAAGCCCGTATGCCAAACTCTACAATGCATGAACTGAAAAGCACACTAGCATGCAATTCTACCAACAAGAAAAACACCTCAACCAGGCTGGGCTCCAGGGCTCTTTCACCCAACCACAACACACACCACCGTTACGGGGCTCCAGGGCTCTTTCACCCAACCACTGCAACACACTCGTCGCCAAGCTGGGCTCTAGGGTTTTTTCACCCAACCGCAGCTACAACGACATGACCAAGGCCTCCAAGGCTCTTTCACCCAACCTAAACGTCCAAGGGCTCCAGGGATTTTTCACCCAACCCTTAACACGCGGTCCATGCTCAGGCTCCAGGGCTCTTTCACCCAACCTGAACGCACTAAGGAGCCCCAGGGCTTTTTCACCCAACCCCGCACAAACTAGCTGGGCTCCAGTGCTCTTTCACCAAACCACAACAATCACACAGTTACGGGGCTCCAGGGTTTTTCACCCAACCGACGCAACACACATTTCCAAGCTAGGCTCGAGGGCTTTTCCACCCAACCACATCTCTCACACAGTTACGGGGCTCCAGGGCTTTTTCACCCAACCACTGCAACACTAGTGCTCACTAGCACACTTGTCGTAAGAACATCGGCACCACAACTCGCCCCACGCGTACGACCACAACAACTGCACCTCCAACGTGTAAAACTGGACACAAACGGTCGACCGAACCAAAAGTTCCGGTCAACCGAATCTCACAATCACAGGGCAATTGCCTCGACCGACACTCCATCGGTCGACCAATTCCCATCACCCACACTCGTTCGGTCGAACCAAAGTCAAGGATCGGTCGACTGTTTAGAAGTCGCCTCCCAGGTTCAACGAACAAAACGACCAATCGGTCGGGCAAAAGGGCCCCGTTCGACTGAACGTCACTAGGGAAAAATCTCTCACGCACAACAAAAAATCCGGTTGAACCCCCGAGCACTCTCGATCGACTGAATTCCAACAGGCAATTTCCCCAACTCTCACCAACGAATCCTGTCGAACCCCCGAGCACTCTCGGTCGACCGAATTCCACCATAGAATTCCCACACGCTCAACATCAAGTCCGGTCGACCGAACCACCTTTGGTCGAACCAACCATCAATCCAACTTAAGTCACCGGTCGGACAAAGTCACACAGGCGGTCGACCGTTTAGATGGTTAACGCCCTCACCGACCTATGACAATGCACACGGTCGAACGTCAAAGGGGGGCCGTTCGACCGAAACCAACCAGGCTTGCCTCAAATGCACAATCGGTCGACAAACCCAAGGACATCGTTCGACCGGTGTGAGGCTGATGCATTGCATACATTGCATCATATGTCTTTCATTTAGATTACTTTTATATCAATAAATGCTACTAAGGTATGTGTTTAGTCTTATTTACAGAATACAGGGACCTGAATGCAAATTACCCACATCCCGAGAATAAACGCGTGCAAAAGACTCATTTCTATCATAAAGACCAAGCTCAAGATTATTGGGTTTCAAATGGAAATGTATCCAAGCATAAAAGCATTCAAGACCTAATTACAAAAAGAACAAGGACTTAAGCACAAATGTAGCCGGGGACTTAATTGCAAAAAGACAAGGACCTAATTGCAAATCACGAGTAGCTTTTATTATCTTGGAGAAAATCTAAAGAAAAATCAATGTGGATCTCCAAATATATGAAGGAATTAATCTGGAGCTCAAAAGAATGGAAAGAATCAATCCAGACGCGCAAAGGAGGATCAAATCATACCATAAATACACAGCAAAAATCCGGATTAAACCAGAGGAGATTATACGGCGAAATCGCCGCAGGTTACATGCATTGTGCGGCGGAAATGCCGCCCCCTTGGCAATCTGTGTGATCCAATTTTGTCCAGTCGTGTCTGGACACGTGTACTCTCCAATTCTATACTTAGGTCTCTTGTAACAACTATAAATAGCCCCGAGAACGATGTTAGAAAGGTCCTTGGCCTTAGACCTAGTTTTTAGTTGTTTTTATTTGTAGTCTTTTCTTTGGAGTAATAAAATTCTGTCTTTTATTTCTTGTTTTTAGTTTTCTTTTGTAATGCCTCTAGGATCCCTTCTTCCTCCCTCCATGAGTTTCTAACTCTTTCCAAAGGGTGGAGGTGACGGATTTAGGGTGAAGAGAAGATGAATGAATGTTATTATTTTAAGTTCGTGATTAGTATATTTTGATTACTTGAGTTTATGTTAAATCATTTATCATGTGATGCTTCATAACTAACATGATTTATTATAAGTTTCTGAATTCTCTAATCTAAACCCTAAATCTAAACCTCCACCCAACGGAATTTACTTCTTTGTTCTTGTTTTAATTTTAATTGTTCTTGTTTCTTGCTTTAGATAATTAAAACCAAAAAAAAATCTCAAAACCAACTTATTTCTTCTCTCCTTCTTTCCCTTACTCGAAAATCACACAAATAACAAATCTCTCCCTCATTGTGTTCGACCCGTACTTGCCACGTCTTCATTGATGCCGTGCACTTGCGGTATAAATTTAATTCTCATCAGAGGCAGAACCCAAAATCTCATTAAGAACGGTCGACCGTTTGCACCAACCGGTCGACCGATCTGGCAGTAAAATCTGCTGCATGTTACTTTCGACGAGCCGGAAGGCCTACCGTCGACTTCCAAATACTCACACTACTAAGTGAGCGAGTTTGACATACCGTGAAGGTTTGAAGAAACTTTCGAAGAACCACGACGATGCTTCCACGAGCTCTTCCCCCAAATCACGATCCACACTACTACAGAAAATGGAATATTCGTCAGATGTAAGGGCTTATACACGTCGGATATAAGCACACCCCTATCCGACGTATATGTGTGCGTCGTCTATACATAGACGTCGGCCATCGTATAGCCGACGTCTATACCTAACGAATAGACGTCGGCCTTAATTAGACGCCGACGTGTATTCTTTAATGTATAGACGTCGGTTAATTAACATACGACACCTATACTTTATGTATAGACGTCGGTTAACTAACATACGACGCCTATACTTTAGGGATAGACGTCGGGTAACTAACATACGACGCCTATACTTTAGGGATAGACGTCGGATTACATAGAAAGTCGACGTCTATTCCTTTCTTCAGAGGAATAGACGTCGGCTTATAGAGACAGTCGACGTCTATTCCCAAACCTGGACAAAAATAAATAAATAGGATCCGACGAAATTGTTTTTAGTCATCGTCGTCGTGTACATACAACTGCACCAAATTCGTTCACCTATAAATTTCATCCACATACATCCATATACATCCACATACATCCATATACATCCCACATACATCCATACAATTGACATTCACAAGCATACATCCACATACATCCACAAGCATACATGCACAAACACAAACACAAAAATACAACCACACAATTGACATTCAACACACTTGCAATTAATTCATTCTAAAATTAAGGCGATTATATTAAGGCATAAAGTGTAGGTTTGTAATACAAGTGCACTTGTTAACTAAATTACAAAAAATACAATTGGCAGTAGAACCTCTTAGTTCGTCAGCATGTTTCTGATGAAATAGCGAGCCCATCGGTCGCGAGTTTCATCGAGCTCCTGTTGCGAGAATGGATCACTACTTTTTGGGAAAACCTATCAAAAAAATACAAGTGTGTTGAATATTAATAACTAAATATTGAAACTACAATTGAATATACAATTGAATAATGATCTACATTACCTCGGTTAGACATACGTCTTGAGTTGCCACATCGAGGATTTCCTCCATGTATCTCATCACGTAGTAACCGCATTCCGTATTTCCAACCTGCTTCCGGTACTACAAACATAGGAATTCGCTAAATATTTGTTCCTAACTTAATTAACAAAAATGGGAAAGAACGTACTCTCATTCCATGCCATGTTATTCCAGATTTTGTGGTTGTTCTACTACCACCTAAAGCTCTGTAAACCTTAATTGCCCTGAGTAGCACAAGTGAAAATATCATTCAATAATACTAATAAAAATCCAAGAATTACTTTTTTGACAACTAAACGAACTTACATATTTAGAAGTTTCTTTATTGAGTCCCTTGGTTTAATCGACACCAACGGATCAAACCAATATGTCGAATTAGTCGTGGGGCATACAACGACAAGCATCCAATGAGCCCTGTTATATATATAATTAGAAGCTTATTACAAAATAAAATTTCACTTTGAATTACAAAGTTTACCTCTCATGATAAGGGAGCAGATAATATCTTTTGTCTTCTTCTTTAAAGAATGTCCCAAGTTGACCCGATTTATCATCATTCCCGTATATATATGTAGATGGACTGATAAATCCAAATACTTGATCCTCGGGAAATATTGACCTTCTGGCGTCGTAAAGATGTCTACAAGTATAAAAATTATAATTTATTATAGTTTTGATAAAATTATTCAATACTTTTCGTTGTATACAAAAAACACTTACTTCACTTGCACGTCGATAATCATGATACACAACGAATCCATCGCCATGAACTGCATGATATCCTCTTTGGTGACGTACAAAGCGGGAGGCAACCCTTTATCCCCCTCCAAGTCCAAGGTACTTAGGGATTGTGCTTCCCTACCAAACAAACATTGATACAACATTTTGCACCTACTTGGAAGCGAATTAATGTTGATCGGAGATTGGTTGTTTGACCCTTTGCTCCGGGGGCTTGACACCTTACAAAGATGTATAGAACCGTTAAAATACAATTGTTAACAAATTTGAAGTTTAAAGTCTTTCAAAGTTAAACTATACCTCATGTTTGTCGTTTAGCTCTACTAAATAACTAGGCAAACGCACGAACCCACCGATAGCATTGCCGAGAGTAACAATCTCTTCTTCCGGAAATGGCACAAAAGCACCAGGATCTAAGCAACTCTCAACTGCAACCTTCAATTCTCCCTCTCCTACCTCTGTGAAGTGGTGTCTGGAGATGTTATAAACTTTCCCGTGTCCCACCAATCTTCGATCAGGGTCTTCGACAAATAAAGCACATCTAGATCCATCCGCGAACTTTCCAAACGAGGGATTGTCGACGAGGGCCAATTCTCGAGAATGAGACACGAAATCATCATGTCGATGAGGGTGGAACACTGGCGGAACTGGAGTAGTCTCCGCGGAAGAACCGGTCTTACGACGGGTAGGAGAAGTAGGCAAATTACGATCCAATCTCTCCGTAAGAAGTTGCAAAGACTTCTTCAAATCTGCGATCTCTTGCTGGCATTTGGTATGACCAGTCGTCGAAGTAGACCGTTGAGTCTTCCCATAATATTGTCGAAGTCCAACTCTACTCCCTACCCCTCGCACACGACCGGGGTGTTCGTCGTTTCCCAAGGCCTCGCGTAGAATATCATTCCGACCATCGGAAGCAAATTCGCCTTGAGATTCTCTCAACTTCAGAGAGTCCTAAGTTTAAAATAATATTTACTATCATTTGAGCAATATAAAATTAATGATTCTGAATTAATAACATATATATAAGTGATGCAACTTACTATCTTCGAGCCGATAGCTTGCGACTCGTCTGTGACGTACTCCCCTCTGGAGTTTACTCTCGCTCTCTTCCAAGAATCACAACGAGCTACGGGAGAAGGAGGAGATAGGTTACTTGCTTGCTCCTCACTCATACCGGAGTCAATTGTCTCATGTCTCTTCTGAGCAATTTTTTCAGCCATCATTTGTGCTTCTAACTTCTGGTACCCCGCTCGAGACATACGATGGGTATACTTGTTAGAAGATCTAATCTTTTGGTTTTTTGCTCGGATGGCCTAAAATCAAGTTTATTAGATTGTCACTAAAATCAATAACTAACAAGTTTGTTTTGAAACTCAGTTACTATATTATAAATTAAACTTAGTATACCTCAAACTCCGGGCTATCTCTGGATTTTCTGAATAGCTCTCATTGATTCGGAGTGATAAAGTTATAGACATCGCATGGATTTCTATCCTGGTAGTCTCCGAATATGTACTTGTTCGTTAAATTTGTTTTGAAATCCCTACAACGAACTGACATGTATGTCATCCACTTCTTCTTCAACTTGTCAGTGGATTGGAACTCAAAAGATTCCTACAACACGTTAACTTTATATATATCAAAAGTTCAACTAAAACTATAGAAATCTATAATGGAACCATTACCTGCACATTATCCCATATTGTGTCCTTCAACTTCTCATCTACATCAGCCCAACTGGATAAACAAATGTCAACTTTGGCCCTCGCTAAGCTACCCAGAAAACTTTTCCAATTATCAGATAACATGCCTAAGGGCTCAAGACGGTCATCAAACTGGATTGGAACTCTACCGTCTCTAGTTCTTCTGCCCACGAATTCTTTCATGAGACAAGGACCTCGTGTACTGTATGTCTTCGAACCTTCAGACTCGGAGGAAGTGGGTTTCTTTTTCGGAGCCATTATACTATAAAAGATAAATTCAAGTAATTAATTAACGTAAAGACATGGATTAAATGTCTATTACAATGTGTTACAACAGAAAATTTGCACCTTTACTGTTTTTTTTCCTTAATGGATTTTCAATCCATATACCTTCACCGTGGTCATCTCTAAACATACAAGTCTCAACATTTATTTCTTCATCTATTGAGTTCAACTCAGGTACTTGCTTAGAGAAAGGTGGTGTCTCTTCATACTCGATCAGACTATCATCTGATACAATATTTTTCTTCCCTTCCAAAATTACTGCCCATTTCTTATCACACGAATCAGCCACATAGAAGACTTGTTTCCCTTGGGAAGCTAGAATAAAAGGTTCTCCTTTATACCCTTGTTTTGAAAAATCAATTAAAGTGAAGCCATAGTCATCCACTCGAACTCCTGTTTTATTATCAGCCCACTTGCATCTAAATATAGGTACTTTGAATTTAACAAAGTCTAGCTCCCATATATCTTCAATTACACCGTAATAGGACATGTCGGCGTATACAGGATTCTTGTCTTTAGAACTAGACAAATGCAAAGACTCTGCTATTAAGGTGACGCCACTGTTCTGAACAGCATTTTTCGCATCTTCACAAACTGTGTAGAAAGAATATCCATTGATATCATAACCACTGTAACTTATAACAACAGAATGCGGACCGTAAGCCAACCACTGTATTGTCTCAGAAACATCACGCTTGTATGCTAGATTTTTGAACCAAGAGATGAAATTCTTATTGTGACTATTAATTACTTGTTGATCACTCCACAAAGGATTTCTTTCCTTTAGAAACTTCATGTGTTCATTTAGGTATGGTTGAACTTCATTCGAATTGCACAACACATAAAAATATGCTGTCATTAAGTCATCGCCATTTGGATTTAACATTTTCATCCCACGTGTCCCTTTACCATCGGCACGTTTATCATGACGATTCTTCGGAAGTCCAACAGTTTTGGTGTTTGCTAGGTATCCAGTGCATGTGTATCTTCCTATATTCCATTCCCATAGGGCACAACACTTTCTTTGCATCATAAGTTCTATCTGGCAACTCATTATCATCTGGAAGCATCTCTTTCACTAACTTCAACATTGATGTGAAACTCACATCGGACCAACCATTTCCAGCTTTTAAATTGTACAACTTCAACACCGCTAACAATCTAGTGAATTTGGTACAATTCTTATACAACGGCTTCTCATTGTCACTCAACAAATTACCAAGTAAATCGGGGTTGGACGAAAACTTTTCAGCCATATCCTGAACCATTTCCTCTAAGTGATCTTCCACACTAACATCTTCTCCATCATTCTTGGAACGACTACATGATTCATTTTCGCCGTGCCATATCCACCGTCTGTAATTTGGATCGAAACCTTTCTCAAACAAATGATCTTTCATTTTCCGAAAAGTCAACACTGACATATTATGACACTTATTGCACGGACAATACGCCATGTCGCTGTCTTTCATTTTCTTAGAATGTTTTTTGGCAACCTCTAAGAACATATTCACTCCGTTCTCATACTCATCACTCAATCTGTTTGAAACTATCCACTCTCGATCCATTTCAATCTAAACAGAAGCAAAAATGATAGTTATTATTGAAGAAAATAAATAAAATTTCAATTTAAAAGAATGTGTTCGTAGATGAGAAGATTCGGAGACATTAAGATGAGAAAAGAATGACTCAGAGGAGAAGAGATGGAGTCCTTAATCTAGCATGGAATAAGGAAGGTTAGAAATCTAACTAAACAATCAAGGCCAAAACAAACCTAAAGTCCACTATAGGTCCTTAGTAATAGACGACGCCTAACTTCGAGGTCCCACCGAGGACCACTAGTCTGTAGGAAATCAAGAACCCGGAGGTCCCTAATATCTCAGGGAGACTAGATGGGCAACGACGTTCAGGCCGAAACGGTCTTAAACATCGAGGACCACTAATCTATAGGAAATCAAGAACCCGAAGGTTCCTAAAATCTCAGGGAGACTAGATGGGCAACGACATTCAGGCCGTAACGGTCTTAAACGGTTTCCTCTCCTTAATGCGTCCGAAATTCCTAGGGGCCAACGTCTAATTGATTTTATTAAGGCTCTTTTATTAAGTGGTTTCTGGGCCAAGGAAAGGGTGATGAAATCCCCCACCTCATCTCCAATAGGTGACTGCCCCCTAAGTGTTTTTCATACCTTAATCTAACAAACAACACACCAAACAAACACTCACCTCACTCTTGTTCCAATGCAAGTCCTACTAACTAATGCGTGCTTTCTAATGAATGATGAGTGAAAGATAGTACGTACCTTACGCCAGCAATCTACGACAGAAATCGTAAATAATCGAAAAATACAATGCATGCAAATCCTATATGATGAATGACTTAGCAAATATTGTCTAATCTTTTGCTTTGGGTTATTAAAGGCCAAGTTGTTTAAGGGGGGCAATGAGTTATTATAAACTAAACATTTAACTAAACAAAGTAAATAAACATTTAACTAGACAAAACATAAATAAACATTTAACTAGACAAAACATAAATAAACATGAAAGATCATTTTTTCAGCATAAATAAACATTTAACTAGACAAAACATAAATAAACACAAATAAATGTATGAACTCACTAAACTAAAGATTTATTCTAATTTGGACACTTTTTATGCAAACCCATAGAAAACTACACATATATACAAATTGAAAACTTAACAATCTATTATATGATCTGTTGACTCATCTAATGGATGGATTTCGGATTATCTTACAGAATTATCGTCTAATGGGATATTATTATTTCTAATGGAAAGAGTTGTAGCATTTAATTAACAAACTTCTGATAAACATTGGAACTACCATTTGATCTTGGAATGAAATTGCAAAAAAAAAATTGACCACACAGTGCGGAAGAGCTTACAGAGTCAAAAAACAAATACCTAATATTGCCAAAACCAAACTCATACCACCATTGTGTGTGTGTGTGCACGTGTGTGTTTTAGGGCAATTTCAACCTTCATAATCTTCAAAATGCTTAAGAAGGTGGTGCAACAACATAAAATAAGAAAATAAAACAGATCAAGGAAATTATATAGCGACTACGAACTTTAAGTGATCCAATACTCATTTGTTATTTCATTTAAGCTACACACATTGATTTCATACACATTTTTTTCAAGTTATCTTATATTTTAGTAAGATTGCTTCATGTACTTTGAACCTAGAAACGTTAGAACTTACAAGACACCACAGTCCACAACTTATGGCAAAAGATATAACAGTAAGTTTAGTTAGCAAGAAATTCTTTTTGAGCTGTCATTTTTGTACAACTGGTAGATTGATTGCCTGAAGAAAGTTTAGCACATCGAAATCTTTAAGTATTGAACACCGACTAAAACTACAAATCATTGTTATCTGCAAGCCTTATCACCGAAAAAAGGATTAGCATGACCTAACTATGAAAACATTTCTATCAGTTGTGTATGGTTGACAACAAAATTACAGTACTAGTTAAGGTCAAACAAACTCCATACTTATCGAAGATGAACGTAAAGGGTTGAATGAGGGCTTTGATGGATTCCATACAAACACATACCACCATTTGTTTGTGATAGTAGTTAATAACTCGCAAGTGGAAGGGGAGATCCAAACAAAGCCCGATATTCTTTTGGAAGAAAATACAAATGGTTGATGGAAGAAAACTTACATGTGGAGAGAGACGGAGGAAGACGGGGGAAGAAGGAGAAGAGGGCCGGAGATGTGGAGGAGAGTTTAGGAGCTCGCTGCGGTGCCGGAGACGGTGCAGATCGGTCGGAGGTTGGTCGCGGAGGAGAGTTCGGTCGCGGGACGGCTACGGTTTTTGGGTGGGTTTCGTCTGAAATGAATGAAAGAAAACTGTCTGTCTGATTTCTTTAAGACCTATAGACGTCGGATGTTATATAACGCCGACGTCTATACCTCGACGTCTATGTGGATGACGTATAGACGTCGGTTGTCCATTACGTCCGACGTCTATATGGAGACGTCTATACCCTATAGATGTCGGATATAAAAGGTACACAAACCACCGACGTGTATAGGTCGACGTCTATAGGGTATAGACGTCGGCTAAACGTGTTATTCCAAAACCCGACGTATATAGTGTCACATAGACGTCGTCTTCCATTACAACCGACGTCTATTCTGTCCTCTCCACACTAGACGTCGGTGGTTGTAACGGCCGACGTCTATTTGGCAACGAGTAAAGCCAATTCTGCACTAGTGCCACCGACGAACGACTCGCCCAGTCAACCATCACAACTCCTCGACGCTCCACATACAAGACTCCACCTTCGTCGACCTCCACCAACCAATCACGACCACAGAACACAAGTTGGGTCGAGGGAGGGAGAGAACCAAAACGAGCGGGGAGGGTTAAGAAATCAACGACTCACCTTCACGGGCAACCCAAACCCGAAGCACGCCTCCGCCACGCCCGAGCTCGGCACCTCCACGCCGGAGCACCAACTGAGGGAGAGAGTGAGAAACGAGAGAGAGAGTCGTGAGAGAGTAAGAGAGAGAGAGAGAGTTTCTTTCACCATAAATATCTTCCTCCAATCCATCTCAACCATCCATCTCATCTCCACTCCATCTCAGCCGTCCATCTCATCTCCTCCAAAACACCACCTAAACATCATTAAAACTCAATTAGGATTAGGATCTCACAATTAAGAACACAAACAAGAAAAAGGCCAGAATGAATTTTTTTACTTATCTTTTTTTTCTGCCTAAGATTCATCTTAAATTTCAGATTTATAGGAATAAACAATGGTAAACTTGAAAGTCAACTCTTAAAATTTAAGTTAGCGCGAGTTAGTGTTGAAGAGTTGATAGAAGGTTATGCATAGAAAATGTATGAAATTGAAAGATATGCGCACGAAAGCCTATCTAGTTGAAGATTATAGTCTTTTTGCATGTTGTTGGATAGACTTTCTTGTATATACCGCAACTTTATGTTGTGTAAACTTCGTTTATGAGCTTGTGGACGCTTCCAAATTTGTTGATTAGCGCCCATACCTACAGTGTTAAAGACATGATTTGTTAGAGTTTATTTATTGTTTTACCAAAACTAGATGTCACACATGCGGTCAACAATCGAAAATGACTGGAAGTGAAAGAAATAAGTTATATAATCAATCCTTTACGTTGCATCGGCAAACCTACTAAATTTATTTCATAACATAAACTTTTTCATTCAACTAATCATTCCAAACCTAAAACTCGAACCAAGTCATAACCTAATCATAATATAAAAAAGACATGCACATATTCTTTGCAGGTCAAGAAGTTAAGGATATATATTCGTCGCCTATCAACAATATTTTACACTTGTGCATGATTCCTACTAAATAAATTAGTGTATGAATATTCTCTCTCATCTCCACCATGAGTACGTCAAGCACCTAATTTTGTCTACTCTCATCTCTCTCCCTTGCTCTCATAAAAAAGTTATTAAGGTGTTTTAGCTCTTTGGCAGATAAGGTAGTAGTTTGAAGGTGAAGATAGTGAGGTGAAAGGGATAGACTACTTGTGGAGTAGTGGTTTGACCTAATATAAAGTAACAACCCTAGTGAAGTAAACAAAATGGATCTTTTAACAACCCTAGTGATGTAGAAGTAACCAAATGGTTAATGGTGGTGGGTCTTCATTATATTTATACTTTATTTACACGAGCAAACAGAGTTGTAAACGTTTGGTGAACTTGTGAGTTTTTTCTTCTTTTCCTGGTAATCATTAATTTTTACAAAACACCATCACACTAGTTCCGTGCAATGCAAGCACTAACAGAGGTAAATTTTTTTTAAAAATCGATAATCTTTACGACTAGCGAAGATAAAGCATAAATTCAAAAATATGAGAGTACGAGACCTATGGTAAAGTTTGGGGTGTCTTTCATGTCTCTCTTGTGGTCGAGTAAAATTTGTGTCCTCTTTTGAATCGTGAGTAGATTTCATCGCCTTCGTGATTCCTCACATGATGACATTAGTTTTCACTCTTAAAAATACTTAATAAAACATTGCAAAAATATGTTTGAACCATAATCACTGAAAAGTGTTAAACCGTTAAAGTCTTCTTTCTTTTCCAAGATACAATCTATGGATAGAACACAATTCCTTTGTCTCGTTCTTAACCACTTTTTCTTTTAAAAAAGCTAATGCAGTAACTTAGAGTTTTCCATAAGTTACATAGACCATTTTTTCCCATGCGGTGCTTCTCTAGTTTGCTGTGACCTTTTCTTTTCTTCCTATGCGTCATGTCAAAATATACATCTCTTCACCTAATAATATACATGTGACCTATTATTATTTCTTTTCTTCCTATGCGTCATGTCAAAATATACATCTCTTCACCTAATAATATACATGTGACCTATACATCTCTTCACCTTTTCTTTTCTTCCTTTGCAAATTATATACATGTTTATCCAAATAATAGAAAAAAATCATGTCATTTATAAATTCTATACTTTTGACTAGAATATATATTGATTTGTGCAAAACTCCAACCGAATGGATTCCAAAAAAGTCAATTTTCTCAGCTTTGCCATTTAGGGGTGTTAGTGGCGTAGAATGTACGGAAAATGATTTTTGGAGATAAACGGAAAGCAAAAAAAATAGAATCTAGTGGAAAATAGTTTCTTTTTGACAGAATTCTATTATTTGTGTCTGTCTCTGGAATCCCGCAGAAAATAAATTCTGTTATTTTTGTCTGTTTCTGGAATCCAGCAGAAAATAGATTTTGTTGCTTGTGTCTACCATTAAAAAATACAATTTTTTTGTAACCACAGTTTAATTTATAAATGAAAATATGTTACTCTAATCTTAATAATATTACAATCCAAATCATATTTAATTTATAAATAAAAATTTGTTGTTTAATCTCAATAATATTAGGATCCAAACACAATGTCATGATACATAAATATTAATATTCAACCTGCGTAGAATTTATTATATTTTCCCGCAAATCTTTTGAGTTCTTTTTTGTTTTGTTGAGTCAATCCAACTCGACTTTCTTATAGTTCTTCCCCTCTATCTTCTTCCATTTAATGTTTGATACAAGGCGAGATTTGAAAGTCCGAAAGTTATTCTATTGACTAAAAAGCTTCTGAACTGCATTGGAATCCAAAATTGCATGGCATGCTCATGTATAAGCAGAGTTTTGAGTTTTTCTTTCAAGATTATAAAATATTTTTTCGTGTAAGACGTAGTTCGTTTGATAGATTTGAGTAAAAGAATGAAAGAGCTTAAATGCCAACTGTATCTTAGTAGTCAAGTAGATTATATAAGAATCAATTTAATTTCACATAAAATTTTAATATCAGTGGTTGTATAAAAAAACCCGTTTAATTTAATAAAATTTATCATCCCGGTAAATAGATCACACATTACTATTTACTATATATGTCTAATAGATTTAAAAAAAAGAAAAAGAAATGAATGCAAGGTATGAGGTAATTAAACTTTAATTTAATTTAAAACTAACCAAGTATGCACTGAAACTACTAGCATAGCTGCATAGGAGTCTTGCGTAGCTCTTTTTTTTCAGTTCATTCCTGATTTTGGAAAACAATTTTATTGCTTAAGTTGAAGTACAAAAAAAATGTAGGTATGATGTGCCAGGTTGGGCTCCGGCCGATAATATTTCTACCTGGAAGCCCATGTGAATATTAATTAGGCCCAACTAATATTGTCCAGGACGAGACATTTGTCAAATTTTTGTGGTGTGCTTGGAAAACAATGGAGGAAGAGAAGTTGAGAAAAAAGACACACTTTACCTTTTTTTTCTCTTTCTTTTTTTCCACGGGATTCAGATCTTCTTCGTTTACATGAAGCTAAGCAATCATGTCGTGTACTTTTGTGTAGTGCAATTTTGTATATACTACACATTTTTGCTGAACATGGACACGACACAATTAGTTTTCGTGTTTGCCTTTCGGTACACGAAAACAACACGAAATTAACCATGTATACACGACATGGTATGTACACAATTATTTTTGTACATATCCTATAATGACGACACGACACTATATACGGCGATACACGAAACCTGTACACGGTTTACATGAAACGATTTACACGAAAACAATACACAATTTCCCTGAACTTGTAAAATACATTCATCGAATCTAAAAATAAACACATGAAGTTGTAAATATAATCATCATTGGTCTCCAAAATCATAACACGTAGGCATCCAATCATCAATCATCATCCACCAAAGAGGCAACAAGTAGCACCATATAAGTTTAGTTTGTCACGTAAGAGATAAGAACTATTACAATATAAAATTAGAATAGATTAGTCCATCGAATAACTGGATCAGTAGATATTAAATAGCTACATCAGTAGACTATTCCAATCGCAAATTCGCAACCCATGGTTCTTTGGCAGACTTCGTGGCTGAATGCAATCTACCAAAAAGGAATAGATTAGTCCATCAAATAGTATTGAATCAGTAGACACCATATTAGAATACAACAACAAAGCATTTTATCCCAAACTAGTTGGGGTAGGCTAGAAATGAAACTCTAAGGAGTCACGGTTCAGGCACGTGAATCGTCTTCTTCCACGCGTTTCTATCCAATGCAAATTCTCGAGTAACATTCCAATCTTTTAAATCTCTTTTGACCGCTTCCTCCCAAGTCAACCGTTGTCTGCCTCTTCCTCTTTTTATATCTTCGATCAGATTCAATACCCCTCTTCTTATAGGTGCCTCCATAGGTCTTCTTTGTACATGTTCATACCATCTCAGTCTGTGTTGGATAACTTTCTCTTCCATTGGAGCAACTCAAACTCTCTCACGAATGTCTTCATTTCTAATCTGATCCATTCGCGTATGACCACACATCCACCTCAACATCCTCATTTCAGATACACTCATCTTTTGTATATATTGTTTTTTAATGACCCAACATTCCGCACCATATAGCATTGCAGGTCTTATTGCGGTTCTATAAAACTTTTCTTTTAACTTAAGTGAAATTTTCTTGTCACATAAGACACCCGAGGCTTGTCTCCATTTCATCCATCCTCCTCTAATCCTATGGTTAATATCTTCATCGATCTCTCCATCTTTTTGAAGTATTGATCCAAGATATCTAAAAATATCTTTTCTACGCACCACTTGCCCATCTAATATAATCTCCTCTTCCTCGGTATTAACGGTACTGAAACAACATTTCATATATTCAGTTTTAGATCTACTTAGTTTAAAACCTTTTGTTTCTAAGTATTTCTCCACAACTTTAGTTTTCTCTCCACACCTACCCTACTCTCATCAATTAATACTACATCATCCGCAAAAAGCATACACTATGAAACCTCACATTGTAAGTCTTTTGTCACATCGTCTATTACTAAAGCAAATAGATATGGACTTAAAATTGAACGTTGATGAAGTCCAATCTTAATCAGAAAAGCTTTAGTCACACCATCACAAATTATAATGCTAGTTTCAACTCCTTCATACATATCTTTAATTAAATTCACATATTTTGTTGATATCTTATTCTTCTCAAGGGCCCACCACATAACATTTCTTGGAACTCTATCGTATGTCTTTTCTAAATCAATAAAAAACCATATGTAGATCTTTCATTTCTTTTCTATACCTCTCCATAAGTTGTCTAATAAGAAATATGACATCTATCGTTGACATTCTAGGCATGAAACCAAATTGATTATCTCTAACACATGTCTCTTTCCTTAGACGGTACTCAATTACTCTTTCCCACAATTTCATAGTATGACACATGAGTTTGATACATCTAGAGTTAGTGCAACTTTGAATATCCCATTTATACTTGTAAATTGGCACTAAAATACTTCTTCTCCACTCCTTTGGTATTTTATTTTTCTCAAAGATACTACTAAACAATTTAGTTAACCACGTTACTGCTTTATCCCCCAGACATTTCCACACCTCAATCGGGATCTCGTCTGGTCCTAAAACCTTACCAACTTTCATCATTTTTAAGGTTTCCATAACCTCAACTTCTCTTATCCTCCGTACAAATCGTTTACTTCAAAAGTGTCGCTATCATTTTCTCCGTTAAACAACTTATCAAAATATTATCTCCACCTTTCCTTGATATCCTCCACATTAACTAAGAGGATATTATTATTACCATCTTTAATGCATTTAACTTGATTAAGTCTCTAGTTTTCTTCTCTCTTATTTTAGCCAAATTATATATTCCAACCTCTCCCTCATTTGATCCCAACTTTTGGTATAAATTCTCATAAACAACCCCTCTAGCCTCTTTTACTGCTTTCTTAACTTTTTTATTAGCCAACTTATAATCTTCTAAGTTAGTTTCATTTTTATCTTTAAACCACATCTTATAATATTCTTTCTTAGTTTTAATTGCTTGTTGTACATCATCATTCCACCACCACGTGTCTCTCGAATCTAGTCTACCTCCTCTACTCTCCCCACAAACTTCTTTAGCCACTCGTCGAATGTAAGATGACATACTCTCCCACATACTATTAACGTCTCCTACAACATCCCAATGTCCCTCTGCCATAAGTCTATCCTTAAATCTCATACATTTTTCTCCTTTACGATTCCACCACTTAATCTTCACATCTTTATTACGCTTATTCCGTACTACACCAATACGAAAGCGAAAGTTCGCTACTACCAACTTATGTTGAGTCACCACACTCTCTCCAGGTATTACCTTACAATCTATACAAGATCCTCGATCATCTTTTCGAGTAAGCACAAAATCAATTTGACTTCGATGTTGACCACTACAAAATGTGACTAAATGAGATTCTCTTTTCCTAAAGAAAGTATTTGCTACCATGAGGTCATATGCTATAGCGAAATTCAGAAAATCTTCTCCTTATTGATTCCTAACACCAAATCCAAACCCTCCATGGATACGTTCAAACCCTTCCTATATTTACCAACATGACCGTTAAAATCTCCTCCAATACAAAGTTTCTCACTACTAGGAATCCCTCTCACCATAATGTCAAGGTCCTCCCAAAATTGTTTCTTCACTATTTTGCTCAAACCTACTTGTGGGGCATATGCGCTAATGACTTTCAAAATCAGTTTTCCGATAACTAACTTAATCAAAATTATTCGATCACCTTGTCTTTTAACCTCTACCACCTCATCCCTTAGGCTCTTATCTACTAAGATTTCTACTCCATTTTTATTTCTATCTTTTCCACTATACCATAACTTAAACCTTGTATTTTCAACTTATTTAGCTTTTTCACCTACCAATTTGGTCTCCTAAACACAAAGAATATTGACTTTTCTCTTGTTGATCACCTCCACTAATTCTCTCAACTTCCCTGTTAAAGATCCAACATTCTAACTACCTATGCGTATTCTACTATCCTCAACTAGCTTCCTTACCCCTCGCACCCGTTGAGTAAAGTACGAGGACCCTAACTCCTTGTGCACTACATCCGGGCGCCGATGTAGTGTGCCACTAAGGTGGTGGCGTCCCTCGACTAGCTTCCTTATCGCTCGCACCCGTCGAGAATGATGCGTAGACTCTTGCTCACTTAGAATCACTACATCCGGGGCCCGATGTAGCGCGTCGCTAAGAGGGTGACACCCCAAACACGATTCTCTTTTAAGTTTCATTTCCATGGGAGTAGCTAGGGTTTTACGTTGGCTCGCAACACCTATCGCAACCCTCCTCCTTTATCCTGGCTTGGGACAGTCTATGTCGACCTATTTGGGGGTCTCTTGCTTAAATTTGGGGATTTTTCTTGTGAGTTGACTGTTGTAGTCATTTTGTTATGTTACGGCTACATTGTTGTCTTACCCTTGGTATGCATGTGCTCGTTTGATTAGAATGCTATGTTTCTAGGTCCCATCTTGTCATACGAAGGAGATCATGCTTTTATGTCCAAATTCTATGCATGTGTACGTAGTGATTGTGATGAGTTTTCAGACAATGTTTAAACACCTCCCATGCTAATCCACATGCTTCCCAGTAGTGATTTACAGATATTAACATATCGTAACATCCTCAACACAACGGAAAATTTAAAATTTTAATAACACACAATCAACAGAGGATATTACGCAAATACTAAACACAGGTGTACCAACATATATAATATATATATGAACATCAGAGTATTTCAAAAGTTGTGATTACATCAAAAGACTACACAAATGGAAGCAATAATCACTCGACCTCAACTGAGAGAAAGCTGGATCTGGTAGCAGTACTCCTCTCCTCGGTCACAACCCCCTATCGCCGCTCACGGCCTGAAAGTAAACATGCAACAATGCCTGAGTTTCCTGAGGAAACCCTGTATGCCAAACCCTACAATACATGAACTGAAAGACACCCTAGCATGCAATTCTATTGAACAAGAAAGCATCTCAAATAAAAGGCTGGGCTCCAGGGCTCTTTCACCCAACCACAACACACACCACGGTCACGGGGCTCCAGGTCTAATCTCAACAAACCACCGTACCACACACTCGTCGCCAAGCTGGGCTCTAGGTCTAATCTCAACCAACCGCAGCTACCACGACACGACCAAGGGCTCCAGGTCTATTTTCAACCAACCCAAACGCATAAGGGCTCCAGGTCTATTTTCAACCAACCCCTACATGTGGTCCCTTCTCAGGTTCCAGGACTCTTTCAGCCAACCTGAACGCACTACGGGGCTCCAAGTCTAATCTCAACCAACCTCGTACAGACTAGCTGGGCTCCAAGTCTATTTTCAACCAACCGCAGCCCTCACACAGTCACGGGGCTCAAGGTCTCTTTCATCCAACCACCGCAACACCACAATTCTAAGCTAGGCCTCAGGCCTATTTCAGCCAATCCCAAGTTCGCGCACCATCACGGGGCTCCAGGTCTAATTTCAACCAACCACCGCAACTCTCGTGCACCCTAGCACACTTGCCGGAAGAACATCGGCACCACACTCGCCCCGCACGGACGACCACAACATCAGCACCTCCATAGTGCAAAACTGGACACAAACGGTCGACCGAACCAAAAGTCCCGGTCGACCGAATCAAGCAAATACAGGGCAAATCACCTCGACCGGCACTCCCTTGGTCGACCAATTTCCCAAACCACATTCGTTCGGTCTAACCAAAGTCAAGGGTCGGTCGACCGTTTAGATGGCAAAAGGGCCCCGTTCGATCGAAAGTCACCAGGGACAAATCCCACATCGAATTTGGTCGAACACCTGAGCACTCTTGGTCGACTGAATCCCACCAGGGAATAATCCATCACTCGCACCACGAGTCCGGTCGAACGTCGAGCCCTCCTCGGTCGACCGAAATCCACCAGAGTGTTCCCCACGCTCAGCACACAAGTCCGGTTGACCGAAACTACCTTCGGTCGAACCGACCACTATTATCACTTAAGTCACAGTCGGACGAAGTCAACAAGCGGTCGACAGTTTAGATGGTCAACGCTCCCAATCGACTTAAGAAAGTGCACACGGTCGAACGACAAAGGGGACCCGTTCGACCGAATCTCACCAGGCTTGCCTCCTACGCACGATCGGTCGACCGCCCCATGGGCATCGTTCGACCGATTTGTGGCAGAACCCTAATTCTCTTCACGAACGGTCGACCGTTTGCACCAACCGGTCGACCGATCATGTAGTGAAATCTGCTGCATGTTTACTTACGACGAGCTGAAAGGCCTACCGTCGACTTCCAAAATACTCACGATAACTAAGTGAGCGAGCTTGACATACCAGAAGGCTTGAAGAAGCCTTTGAAGAACCACGATGATGGCTCCACGAGCACGTCTCCCCAAATCACGATACGTCGACGAACCTCGCGTACAACGACGATCAATCGCCTCCTCGACGATCCACAGCCACAACACCACCTCCGGCAACCTGCAACAACGAACCACAACCACCGAAACACGTGTTAGGTAGAGGGAGAGAGGACAAAAACGGAAACCACGAGATGAGCTAACAACCGACCAACTCACCTCCACCACAAACGGCTCCGAACTTGACTCGTCGGAGATCACCTCTTCTTCACCGGAGCACCACTGCAGGAGAGAGAGAGAGAGAGAGAGAAATCGCGTGTGAGAGAGAGAGCAACGAGAGAGAGAGAGATTTCCCCCCAAATATCTCCTCCAATCAAATCCTCACCATGCATTTCCTTCCTTTCCCTCTCCACCACACATCTCATCTCCTCTCCATCTCAACCCTCCATTCATCTCCTTCAATCCCAGCCGTCCATCTCTATCACCCCTAAACACCACCTAATCAACAACAAAAACACAATTAGGATTAGGTTTAGGATAGAATACTACACATATTCTACTTGGTTGTATGTTAATTTTCTTGATGGTTGTTTTCATCAAAAGTTGTAAGACATCTCCTATTCTTCATATTCGGCCACCATTAATGGGTGGCCAAACGCCGGGTGTCTGGATTTGTTTCTTCAACTGTTTGGTCAACATATTTTCATTAAGTATCCGTTCGGTTTTGTTTCTTCAACAAAGCGTGCAACATTTCAAACTTAGTATTTCTAAATGCATTTGAAACTCTTGCTCGGCTCTTTCTGCTCGCTTATCCTACTTTTTCAAGTCTTCTTCTGTAATTTTGACATTGTATTCAATTTCAGCATCAAGTTCGTAAACATGGTTAACTATATTCATTTGAATCAACTTTTTCTCTTTTTTGGCTTTTTCACACATTCGAGGTGACTAAATGGTTGTGTTGTCATTTCCTCGTAAGTTGGTATCGCTTCTGTTGATGGTGTTGAGTGGGCCATAGATTCATATGTTCTCTTTCTTTTCCCGACGATTCCACTTTGAGGACTCTCTTCCACTCCTATTTCCCAAGACGCATTATGTTATCCCCGTGCAACACCCATCGCACGTAGTATATGAAAGAATGACTCCCATTTCAGGTACCTACGTAACATGACCCACGCATGAAAGTAAAAATGTTTGGATTTATGAGTTTGCTCCTAAATACAATGACTTTCCCGGAGGATATCTTCGTCGTTGAATCCTCTCAGTTTTCACTGCACAACTTCTTCGTAGCAACCAACCCACAGTTGGCTTTTTGGCATTAATTTATGTTTTGATGATTTAATCAACGTAATCTTAATTGTGATCGTGTAGAGTAGCACACATGTTGCATTGCATATATATTATTTTGTGCTAACCTCTACAGGTGATCAAGACTCAAAGAAGAAAGGAAATTAAGTCAAAACATGTAATCAAGCTCATTTGAAGACATGTAATTTGTATTTCTTTAAGTCTTAGGAATTATGTGTAATTGAGCATACTTGAGCTAAAAACTACTCAAATACACATTAGGTTCCCTATAGAAGTCACACATAAAATTTCACATAATTTGGACTTCAATAGATCACCCAAACTTGAACCGGAAAACACTAACAAAAACCTGAACATTCTGTCCACATTCGGTCGACCAAAATAGACCGTTCGGTCGACCGAGTGATCATATATCCTGTAAGTGTTTTACTCCCAAGTTCAGTCGGTCGTCCAAACCTTTTCGGTCGACTGAGTTAACATATTTTGAGTGTATCGGTCGACCGAGGACCTTGTTCGGTCGATCGAACTTATGTTCCTTGACAAACTCAAAGTGAATGTCGGTTTTCGATCGACCGTGGACCTTGTTTCGGTCGACCGACTATGATCTTGTTTGTCAATCCCAAAGAGCATCTTGTGAATCGGTCGACCAAACCTAGCTCGGTGTTTGACCGATCACTTAAATGTACCTAAGTCATAGCCTTTGGCGGTCGACCGTTCCTTAACCGGTCGACCGAACCGAGTTCTAAATTGCCAAACGGTCGACTGTTCAGCCCGATCCGATCGACCGAACTTACTCAGAATTGGGTCATGTCAGTTTCTGTTTTGTGTATCTTACACAATCTTTACCCAATTCATCCCCAACGGCTATAACTCTTTAGGAGCTTATAAATAGAGTTGTAAAACACATTTTAACACAACTCTTCCACTACAATTTGTCCCCTACATAAGAGAGAAAGTTCCACACACTCAAAAGCTCAAAACCTTCCACACTTAGTAATAAATTCCATATCTTACTCAAATGTGCTCAAGATTAGAGAGTGTTGTTCCACTCCATTGTTGTCAAAGAAGCAATGGTCTTGGTGAAAGCCCAAGACAAGAGTATAGACTTTGGTGAGAGCTCGAAGTGATCCCTCTTGGATTGTGAGAGGAGGAGCCAAGCTCGGCGAGGGTTGTTTGCGAGTTTGAAGATTGTAAAGACGTTCTCTCCTGGCCCAAAACGGGGAGTGGTTAGTGAAGTCGTGAGCGGAGCTCGGTGATCCGAGCGGAGCTTGCAAGAGATGAAGTAGGCAGGATGCCGAACCTCTATGCAGTAGACTCCTTGTGGTTTGCATTTGTCTTTCTTTTACTTGCTTGTTTAGTTTTAAATTCCACTGCTTATCTTTGATTGTTAAACAAGTAGGTAATTAGGGTTAAAAGTGATTAGAATTAGAGACCCTCATGATCCTACACCCACTTCATGACAAATAGTGAAATCCTCCTCAAACAACCCTTTAAGGATTCAAATTCCGCACAGGTAGGTCCGTGTTGCTTTCGACTGAGTCGTCGTACGCTCGTTAACTTTGGTCCATAACACGTCAGATCTTTTGTTGGTCCCAACAAATGCATCACAACTTACATGAATGTACGTCGAGATGAGTCTCTCGTCCTCCTTTGTACACCACACCTTTGCCTTGTTCGTCGTGGCGGATTGCTGTGGGTGATGACTAGTGATTGACAACATTTCATGCTTATATTTGTACCTTATATCCATTATCTTACACCTAAGCAATGCTACGTGACGAGTTTTATGTTTAGTTTTCAGGAATAAAGAGGTTTGAAGAGAAGAGCCATGAAAGGACCCAAAAACAGGAAAAAAGACTTAATTGTGAGACCTGAGGACCAAGATGCAATAGAGAAGGACCTGATCGTAAGACTTAAGCACCTAAGAGCAAAACAGGAAACTCCACACCATCATGAGGAGTATTTTGGCAATTCGATTCGGGTCGGAGCTCCAATAAACAAAGTAGATGCATCAAAGACCAACAAAGACCACCAGGAAAGCCCACAACCAAAACCAACTCGATCTGGATCATATAGACCGCCAATTGGCGGTCTTGGACCGCTAATTGGCGGTCCATATGTCTCCAGATCCGCTAAGATTTGTGCGGGGCTTGTATTAGTGTATTCTTAGTCTAGTTTTGGTATTGGTTTAGTCCCACATCGGGGGATTGTCCCCGCTTAGCTTTTTCCATGCTTATAAATAGAACTCTTCACCTTCCATTGTAATGACCCATTGCTTGGTGGTATTCTCTCTACTAAGGAGTGAGCCTTAAAGAAAAAACTCAAGGTGGAGATGAATGCTACCTTCAATGTGAGTCATTTGTTAATAAAATAATTCTTCTAGTTTCTTTCAATCTTGTCTTTTAATTTGTGCATGTTTGTTTAGTCTTTCCTTTCCTTTTATGTTTCTTTAATGCTTCTTGCTTTCTTAGTTAACTTTCATTTCAGTATTATGCTTTCTTTTGCTAATATAGTTAGTGTAATGAGTAGTGAGTAGTTCCATCCCCATTTGGGGGGTGGAGAAATATGTGATATAATCATGTAGTGTATTAAGTGTGTGTTATCTTTATCCCTTGAGCTTTATATGATTTCCATAACCATCTAATGGGTTTTCACTCTTATCTTTGATATGCTAATGCTCTTGAATCAAGCTTAGCTTATGCTTTGATTAGTGAACCTATTTTATGGGGAATGATAAGGTTAGGATATGGATGAAGTTAATATTGGAAACACAATTTGTTGTGTATGAGCTCTTGTTGCCTTTACCTTAGCTAATGTCTTGTATGTTTTAATGATGTAGTGAAATCTTAATTCATGTGGAGGCATAGTAAGGTATAGTCTTTATACTTGAGTTCATGTAGCTCCATTCCAATTATTGTCTTGTATGTTTTAATGATGTAGTCTTATCTTAATTCATGTAGAGGCAAAGTTGGTTGTACTTTTATGATTTCATGCACTACATGTTGTGAGGAGCTTAATGAACACACACACACACACACTTCTTTATGTTCACATTATTTCTCTACCCCCTTTGGGGTTTAGTTTTCTTGCTTTTCTTCCATTTACATTTGCACCTTAGTGAAGTTTAGTGTAACCAACCTTTCTTCCCTTTCTTCACCTCTCGCCTTCGAACAAACCAAGTGTCGACACACCTCCCAGTGGACGACCCATATTTGCCACCGCTTCAACGCGGCCGTGCACTTGCGGTTAATATAAAACGATCGATCAAGTTTTTGGCGCCGTTGCCGGGGAGGTGCTCTGTCCAGACCTTGGTTTGGACGATTCGAGGGGTTTTTGATTTTTTATTTCCAGTTTAGTTTAGTTTCAGGTAACCAGAACATCAAGGGGAGGCTACTGGGAAAGTTTGAGCAACCGAAGCCACAAAGAGACCGCCAATTAGCGGTTGGAGACCGCCAATTAGCGGTTGGAGACCGCCAATTGGCGGCCTGGTAAGGGCTTCCTGCTCTCAAATTTCTTCTGGTGGTTTATTGTTTTACTTTAGTTATCTGGGAGCCCAATTTTGCATGCTGTGATCTTTAGTTTGCTCCCAGATTTAATTTCAATCCCCTTTAATCAACTTGGACCATAAAACTCAAAGCAAAAGATTAGACTTCTTGCCATCTAGGTCATGCACCATTGGTAGACCTTGCATGCATTTGTCTTTTCTTTGCTTTACATTTTGTTGTTGATTGCTGGTGTGAGGTACGTGCACCCACATCCCTCATTCATGCATGTTTCGTTCATGCATTAGTTAGTAAGGTGCATCGGGACAAGAGTGAGTTGAGCGTTTGATTGGAGTGATTGATTGCTAGATCTAGGATCAAATCGCTACTAAGGAGGGGTTGTCCCATAAAAGATAAGGTGGGGGATTTCATCACCCCTTCCTTGGCCCCGAAAATCACTCTTAATAAAGCCTTAACTAAAAGCAAGTAGACATTGGCCCTAAGGAATTCGGACGCACTAGGAGAGTAATCTAGTCGAGACCGTCATGACCTGATCGACATTGCCTACCTTGTCGATAGTAGGAGGTACTGGATCTCCGGATCTGGTATCACTTGCTGGGCATTGTGGTCCTCGTTGTAGGGAGGTGAGGCGTGTCGAGGCTAGTGACCTCGAAGTTAGGCGTCGTCTAGCTGAAGGACCCATTGCCTTACATTGTTTGAGTCATGCTTGCTAGTTAGGCTTCTACCTGATCCCATTACCCACGCTAGCTCTAGGATTCTTCCCTTCTCCTCTGAGTCATCTTCTTCTCACCTTCTTCTACGTTATAGTCTCCTCCCCTTTACACTCTCTGGTAGCGTTTTAGGGTCGAGTCGAGCACTTTTTGCGAGCTTATTCTCGTGGTGGTGAGAGTGGTCGTCTCGAGAGTTTTTCTTGAGATGGATGGTTACATGGGCGACCATCCACATCATTGTTGGGACCAGGACGATTCTCCCTGGTACTCCGGACCCATGCAACCTGGGGTGGCTCAGACGAACACCCCGTATGGTTGGGATAATCCTCATTGTGTGACTGAGCAATCTTCATATTGGGGTAACATGAGAGAGACACCGACTGCTAGACCACCATCTAGTTACGTCGGCTCATATGTTGGTCATCAAACTGAGACATTACAAGAACCTTTGCCCTCTTTCATGCATGTGGTAGATGACATGGGTGCACTGGTGGCTCCAGTAGTCGTACCGTGTCACTATTGTGGGTTGAGTGGTCATGATTTCGGGGAATATCCTTATGTTCCCCCAGAGCCTGAGTATGAGCATACATTTTCCCAAAATGCTCATTATGACCATTACGCATCCGCGTACAATCCGAGAGTGATGGATTCATGGGGAGACAATTCATATCCAAATTCTTATACTTCATGTTCACCCCAGTATCCTCCTCCCGAATACCCAGAATTCTACCAACACCCCACTCCAAATCATTGGACTCATTCTCAGCCAATCAACACCCAACCTCAAAATTTCCCAAGCTCTGACTTGGACCTCATCGTTGACCGCATACCTGATTCCTTGAAACAAACTTTCCTTACGTTCATGGAAACCACTCAACAGTCCATACAAAATATGGCACTGCAAGTGAGTCAAATGTCGCAGCAATTACGTGAACGTGAGGAGAGTGACATTTCATGTCAACATGAGGATTCTTCTTTTGATATCGAACCACCACCACATCCACAAATTCAAAGCACAACCTTTCGAAGTCAAACTCCTAGTCAGTCTGAGGGACTTGGGGTTTCAATTCACGATCACTTAGTGGAGGATTCGATTCCAATTGAGAATAACTTGGACCAGCTTCATTATGAGTCGGCACAGGATTGTGCCTTATCTTTTTGTCCCGTGGCCCTTGAGCCACATGATATTCATGTTGTGCCTCTTAAGGACTCACCTCTGGTGGAGCAAGAGCTCCCTAGTACCCTCAATTTCAAACAACCTGATGAGAGTTTGCCTCTCACTATTGTTCCTGATCATCTTGGAAATGATGGAACATCAAACAACTACATTGCTCATGAGGGTATTAGGAGTTCCTTGGAGGATACTTTGGGTATGAGACCCACTTCCTGTTCTTCTGGTGAGTTGGACATGCATAATGAGGTGCTTGACCTCGTTCCGACCCACCAGCCTGTTGGTTGGAGAGTTTGGATTGACGATCATAACTTCAGTAGCGCAATGGGAGAAACTCTTCTTCTGTTGCCCCTCATTTCCCAAACTCTTGAGAGGTTCAAGCTCTTTCAGTTTGATCCTTTGAATGAGACGCCTTTGCGTCCAATTCACGAACCTCTCATTTCATCTGTTGCTCTTTGTGAAGGGGCCCACACATGAGTATTCTGGCCCCGCATGGTGTCATGTTCCCTTTCCAAGTGCATTGACCCACTCTTGAGGTTCCCATTTGATGTCTTTTGACAAATGAAGATGGGAACTTATGTTTGTACATAGTTATATAAAAAAAGATAAGAAAAAAAAAGTACAATGAAAGACTCCTTCAGTGAGCATCGATTGTTGTGAGCCCCAACCCTTGTGTATTTGGGCTCCATTTCTTTCACGTATTTGTATCCTTTCTTTAGCATCTCACATGTTTTGAGGGAATTCGGGTTTGTGTCCATCAACATGGCCTTGAACTTCCCTTTGTACTTCATGTTGGTGAGATCTCTCCTTTTTTCATGCATAAATCCATGTAGTATCTTGCTCACCTTCATTGAGGACAATGCATGAAGTAGGTGTGGGGGGGTGTTTTACGTGTGTACATAGTCGAGTCTTTTCTTTTGATTTTGTTTTCTTTTGTTTGCATTTTTAGGGTCATGTTAGTGTGTTGCATTTAATATCGATATATCTGCTTGCCATGATCCTTGGGTGGCTTGTCTTCTTTTGCTTGCCTAGTGCTTTAAAATTTCCACATTTCTTTCAAAATCTTCATGTGTTTGCGAAAGAAAATGTTTTGTGGGATTTGCGTGTGTTTAGCATGTGCAAAACCGTTGAGAGGCAAAGTAAAAAGAAAGCCCCCAAAATTGTCTTGAACTTGATTCATTAGAATATCTAGTATAGTGACTTTAGGATTTATCGAGTCGTTAGGATGCACCCCAGTTTTCCTTTGGGGTGAGTAATCATAGCGTTTCAGTGCTCAAACATTCAAAGAAGTCCACCCTGAACCTAGTGAGTCAATAATTCGTGTTTGTTAATTTAGGAAGTTTGTTGTAGTGAAGGACCCTCTTAATCTTGTTGTGAGACATTAATGTAGGGGTTTTGGTTCATGTGTAGATAAGAAATAAGTGAGTAGATGTTCTCTCTTCTCACACGGCTCCTATCACTCGGGAAAGTAGGTCTGAGGGGACTTTGTGCCTGGTGCTTTCGAGTCATCTGACTTGGGATGCGCCGACCGAACTCCCATTACACGGGTGGTAGGGATTGCCCTATGTGGAGATTTGGGGAAAGGTGTACGTGATAATGTAAGTCCTCATGGGCAATGATGCACGAAACCTGACCCTGGGAGAACGAAGCTCCAACTAATAAAAAGAAAAAAAAAGAAAAAAAAATGGTAATGCAAATAAGAACCTTAATGGACCTTGCACTTTGTATCACTTGAGGATCTTGAGGTTGTCCATGTCTTTCACTTAATTCCTTATTTAACTAACACGAATGGTTCATTAAGTTAGGTGTGTGGACTGATTACCTATATAGAGTCGGCCCGTAGGATTACCGCGTCCAATGATCGACAACATATGTCCAACGAGTCGAGTGTCTAGATTGAATAATGCATCTTGTTCGGATTTTGTGGGTGTATCCACTGAAAACACTCAGGAGACAACACTCCTCCTCCTTGGCAACAAGGAGGTTTAACGACTTGTTGTACGTGCTAAGTGCAACCGTGATTCCTACGAAAGTGAGTTAGGATTTCTTGTTTTCGTTTGCTTTTCTCTTTCTTTGTTTTGCTCGGGACTAGCAAAAACTTAGGTGTGGGGGTATTTGATTGACATCATTTCATGCTTATATTTGTACCTTATATCCATTATCTTACACCTAAGCAATGCTACGTGACGAGTTTTATGTTTAGTTTTCCGGAATAAAGAGGTTTGAAGAGAAGAGCCATGAAAGGACCCAAAAGCAGGAAAAAGGACTTAATTGTGAGACCTGAGGACCAAGATGCAATGGAGAAGGACCTGATCGTAAGACTTAAGGACCTAAGAGCAAAACAGGAAACTCCACACCATCATGAGGAGTATTTTGGCAATTCGATTCGGGTCGGAGCTCCAATAAACAAAGTAGATGCATCAAAGACCAACAAAGACCACCAGGAAAGCCCACAACCAAAACCAACTCGATCTGGATCATATAGACCGCCAATTGGCGGTCTTGGACCGCTAATTGGCGGTCCATATGTCTCCAGATTCGCTAAGATTTGTGCTGGGCTTGTATTAGTGTATTCTTAGTCTATTTTTGGTATTGGTTTAGTCCCACATCGGGGGATTGTCCCCGCTTAGCTTTTTCCATGCTTATAAATAGAACTCTTCACCTTCCATTGTAATGACCCATTGCTTGGTGGTATTCTCTCTACTAAGGAGTGAGCCTTGAAGCAAAAACTCAAGGTGGAGATGAATGCTACCTTCAATGTGAGTCATTTGTTAATAAAATAATTCTTCTAGTTTCTTTCAATCTTGTCTTTTAATTTATGCATGTTTGTTTAGTCTTTCCTTTCCTTTTATGTTTCTTTAATGCTTCTTACCTTCTTAGTTAACTTTCATTTCAGTATTATGCTTTCTTTTGCTAATATAGTTAGTGTAATGAGTAGTGAGTAGTTCCATCCCCATTTGGGGGGTGGAGAAATATGTGATATAATCATGTAGTGTATTAAGTGTGTGTTATCTTTATCCCTTGAGCTTTATATGATTTGCATAACCATCTAATGGGGTTTCACTCTTATCTTTGATATGCTAATGCTCTTGAATCAAGCTTAGCTTATGCTTTGATTAGTGAACCTATTTTATGGGGAATGATAAAGTTAGGATATGGATGAAGTTAATATTGGAAACACAATTTGTTGTGTATGAGCTCTTGTTGCCTTTACCTTAGCTAATGTCTTGTATGTTTTAATGATGTAGTGAAATCTTAATTCATGTGGAGGCATAGTAAGGTATAGTCTTTATACTTGAGTTCATGTAGCTCCATTCCAATTATTGTCTTGTATGTTTTAATGATGTAGTCTTATCTTAATTCATGTAGAGGCAAAGTTGGTTGTACTTTTATGATTTCATGCACTACATGTTGTGAGGAGCTTAATGAACACACACACACACACACTTCTTTATGTTCACATTATTTCTCTACCCCCTTTGGGGTTTAGTTTTCTTGCTTTTCTTCCATTTACATTTGCACCTTAGTGTAGTTTAGTGTAACCAACCTTTCTTCCCTTTCTTCACCTCTCGCCTTCGAACAAACCAAGTGTCGACACACCTCCCAGTGGACGACCCGTATTTGCCACCGCTTCAACGCGGCCGTGCACTTGCGGTTAATATAAACTGATCGATCAACTAGTGAAAGGGTTTACTTGATTTTCGTCATTCACATCTGACGTATTATCACCATGATTTGCATTACTTTCCCCACTTATGTACCATGTATACATTTGATATTGGTTTTATGTATTCCCCTGTAAGTCGTGAGGTTGATATTGCTGGTATGGTGGGAATTGTTTGTATTGATTGTAAGGTTGGTACTGCGGAATCCCTAGGGATATATATATATGTATATGTATAAGTATATATATATGTATGTATGTATCTATGTATGTATGTATATATATATATATGTATGTATGTATGTATGTATGTATATATATGTATGTATGTATGTATATATGTATGTATGTATGTATATATATATATATATGTAATCACGCAATTGACTGTGTAGTCACGCAATTGCTTTGGAGATTACATATATGTATATATATATACATATATATATATGCAGTAATGCAGATATCCCTAGGGAAATAATGGACGTTGGTTGTTTTGTGGACGACATTGTTCACTATCGTAATCCGGAGAAGACATTGCAAGGTGGGAGAATGAGTAAGAGTGGAATGTTGGTGGTAGGAGTAAGAGTGGATTGTTGGTGAGAGAATAAGTAAGAGAGGTGAGATTGGTTTATATAAGAGTGGATTATATATGCGGTAACTGTGTCACCACAGGTTTACTATGGAGTCACGTAATTGGTTTGGTCCGAGATTCGTTGGGATCACGGTTTTACTATGTAGTCACGTGATAACTGTGTCACCACGAGTTTACTGTGGAGTCACGCAATAGCTTTGGTTCGAGATTAATTGGGATCACGTTTTCACTGTGTAATCACGTGATTACTGTGTCACTACACATTGACTGTGTAGTCACGCAATTGCTTTGGAGATTTGTTGGGATCACGTTTTCATTGTGCAATCACGCAATTACTGTGTCACCACGGGTTTACTGTGGACTCACGCAATTGCTTTGGTCCGAGATTCGTTGAGATCACGTTTTCACTATGAAGTCATGCAATTATATAGGAGTTCTCATTGTTTGTTTTACCAACATCACACATCTACTTCTACAATTATGACACTCATAAATTCCTTGTTCTCCAAATGAATTCTTTTGGTGGAGGGACAATTTGAATTTGTCTTCCAGTTGAACTTCAAAGTCTTCATTGTCTAATGATGAGAACTACCGTTGTAACGCCCCCCCGATCTCGTGGGTACACACGCTGGGGAAAACCAAACGAAAGTCGCGATTAGAGTCATCCACGACGATCGAAGGAGTTACAAAAGAGTAATACACAACTAGACATACATACTAGAACATACATGGATAGACAAAACATAAGATATAACTGAAAGGGAAATTATCCATATATAGAAATAGAGTCAATACATTACATCGAGTTCAAAAGGGAAATACATATAATGCGGAAGCAAAAGACACTTGAAGAAGCTGGTCAATGTGTCCATCGTGTACATAATCCTCAGAAACTCCCCCAGACTACCCATGTGAGAACCTAAGTACCTGAAGCAAAAATATCAACAAATATACGTGAGTTTTCAATGAAGAAAACCCCATATGCCCCGGGTCCAAGAAATAGCTTATAGAGTAATGCATGGAACCTATCTACCACACATGCAAGCAAGATGACAACAACTCTACCAAGCTGCATCGGGCGACAACTCTACATAGCTGCGCCGCTCGGACTCCACCCGAAGTGATCCCTTTACATAGGAATCGAACCACTAGCCATGCTGGTCTAAACCACAAGCGGGCCACTGACAGTGACCCACCTCTTGGCACAAAGCAATCTTCCGGATTGACATCCAACTAGCAACAAGTGACCTACATGGTGTCATTCCGACATTGGGAATGTCCGTCCTGTAGCAAATGACAACGCGCGTGTCCAGGTCTTATCTTACGCCTGACCTCTCTACATAGAGGTCCTACTGCCGCCCGTCGGCCCCAAGACAAACGTGCCCAAGGTTCATTTATTAATGAAATGCAAATGCAAGCTATCTATCAACTATATCCGCTCTATAGCTGAAAATAGTCGAGCACGAGCCCAACATGATGATCATACAATTACACTCACCACGGCTCCAAACACATCAGAAAGGCACATGCAATATTAGCAACAAGGCAACACGGATGCAACTAAATAACCATAACCGCGTTAACGCAAATAATCACGACAATTATTACGGCTAACTACGGGTCATGAATAATGGTTATGAGGTCAAATTCCTACGTCACATACACGTATCCACAAGACCACACTCAGGTCTGCAACATGTATAATTAGATTCATAACACAAGACCACACTCAGGTCTGCAACATGTATAATGAGATTAATTTTAGGAGAGAATAAGCGAGAGATCATGACTAAAGAATAGTTCTTGATAAGGATGTTTTGGGAGCCTATAAAAGGACCACTCATCCTACTTGTTTATGTTAATGCAAAAGTTCTTGCTTTCATTAATATCTCCTTTAATCACCACGAAAATCTCTTAATAGTTTTAAGTTTTAGAGATAGAAATCTCAGGATCTCAAAGACGGGTTATTAGCTAGATTCTAAGCCTAATTAGAGATTGATTGACTAGCTCATTTCTCTCTAATCTTGTTTAGAATTTGGTGAACACTTGGAGGCGAATCGGCGGGCAATTCAACGGGCAACGCGACTCCGGATATTTGAAAAGGTTTTAGAGAACCTTTGGGTATGATTCCCTCTTTGTGATTTATTTTAATATATGTAGGATTGCATGATATTAGAATAAACACAAAGTAATGTACATAAAATTGTTGAAAGTATGAAATCGATCATATATGCATGTATTAAATTTTTTAAAATATATGTATACACAGGGACACAAAATCCTACAGTATGACCTATGGATATGGCGTTCATTTTTCGGTATCTCGGTTCGTTGAATGACCTAATCCTACAATGATCTCTGATTTTCAATGGCGTACTAGAATGACGAGCTCCAATTATAACCGATTGATTCAGTTATAATATAACAAGTGCACGGCCGTGATGAAGCGGTGGTAAGTACGGGTCGAGTCCAGAGGGAGGTGTGCCAACTCTGATTCTTCGGAAATCTAGTGGAAAATAAAGGGGAGAAGAAGTTGATTCAACTAAACTAAACTACACAAAACTATCAAGCAACATACAAGGAAGATGAAAGTACGAGAAGAATTCAAACTTAAATTCAGGAAGAAAACTCCCAAGGGGTGGAGTGTGTACACATGTAATAAGGTGGTGAATAATGCATTCAATAAGGTACAAATGTAGGATGTGTTTTAATGCATAGAAAATCCTAATGGTTGTGGCAAAACCTATCATACCAATCACTAACCTAGTTGACTGACATGAGCATAAACAAGTTAAGTATTCTCTTTTAAACAAACAAGCATACATTCACATTCATCACATATGACATAAGATAGCATTCATTCTCATTCTTCATTACAAGTATAACATCATTTCCACCCCCAAAGGGGTATGGAACTACTCACTACACATTAAGCTAACAATTGTATTAAGGAAAAAAATATTCTACTAATTATTATAAAATTAAGGTAGCAGAACTAAGCTAAACATGCAAAAAGAAACAACATGAAGCTAACATAAATTATTTTATTCATGACTCACATTACAAGTAGCATCTCTCCACTTGAGTTTTGATCCAAAGACTTGCTCTAAGTAGAGAGAATAACCACCAAGCAAAGAGTACATTACAAAGGAGGAAGGAGAATTCTATTATAGTCCTAAAAAGGCAACTGATGAACATCCCCCGATGTGGGATTAATGGAACATACTAAAAATGGACATAAACAACCAAATACAACACCGAAAGAAGATGAGTCGGATCTGGAGCAGAAGGGACTGCCAAACGGTGGTCTGGAGCCACCAAGTGGCGGTCTGGAAAGCTCTAATTCGACCCGTTTTCAGATATCTTCTTAATTGCTTCATTTTTTTCACGTGGAGTGCACCATATTCGGATGTTTGAGTTTATTCCCTAATCTAATTACCAAAATACTCCTCATGATAGTGTGGAGTTTCTTTATTTGATAATTGGTCCTTTTGGCTTGCGTCAAGGTCCTTTCCTTTTGCAGATAGGTCCATAAGTCTCACCGATCGGTTATTTTTCTCACGTTTTGGTCTTTGTTGTGTCTTCTTCTTCTTAAATCTGTTTATTCCTGAAAGTTAAATATAAAATTCATTACATAACGTTGCTTAGGTTCAAAATAGAAGATATAAGACGAATATATACGTGATATAATATTAATCAATAACTTATAAGGTTAATGGTTCTTGATATGATATGAGATACTATCTTACAGATGATATGTATCCAAAATGGTATGCATCCATCAAATCCATCATTCTTACTCATACCCCGAAAGACAGGTTATTTGCTCAAGTTTAGGATGCAACACGTAAAGATGTATAATGCACTTTCGGAGTGCTGCATGCGCGATTCGTGATTATCAGAAAGTCGGGTCTTGCATTGAGTAAGGACATACTTAAGAAAATAATTACAACATGCATCATTATGCATAATATGATAGTGGAAGATGAACATGACTCTTACGCTAATTTTGCTGATTTAAACATATTTATCCAAGACCAACCTCGGAACATTAGTGCAACTTCGGAACCAAAACCCCTACACTTAAGGTTTCACAACAGGAGTTTAAGGGTCCCTGATTACAACAAACTTCCTTATACTAACATATACGAATTATTCGACTCACTAGGTTCAGGGTGAACTTTTTTATTTATTTGAGTACTGAAACCCTATCATCACCCCTCGAGGGAAAACTAGGGTGTATCCTTACAACTAGATAAGACCTAAATCCGGTGTACTAGATATCCAAATGCATAATGTTCAAGTCAATTCTGGGAGCTTCCTTTTTACTTTGCCTCTAAATGGTTTTGCACATGCTAAACACATGTAAAACACACAAAACATTTTCCTTCGCAAACACAAGAAAATTTTGAAAGAAATAAAAACAATTAAAACACTTAGGCAAGCAAAAGAAGACAAGTCACCCAAGGATCATGACAAACAAATATATTGATATTAAATGCAACACACTAACATGACCCTAACAATGCAAACAATTAAACAAAACAAAATAAAATAAAAGAAAATGAGAAAGACTCGACTATGTACACACATACAACACCCCCCACACTTACTTCATGCATTGTCCTTAATGTATGTTAGTACGATACTACACGGATTCAGGCATGAACAATAAAAAGATCTCACCAATGTGAAGTGCAAAATTAAGTTCATGGTTATGTGGATGAACATATACCCAAATTTGCGAAAACCTGCGAGATACTTAAGAAGGGAGACAAATACGTGAAACCAATGTTGCCCAAATACTCACGGGTTGGGGCCCACAACAATCAATGCTCACTTGGGGAGTTTTCTTTTTCATATAACTATGTACAAACATGAAATCCCAACCATTCAAATGGTTGAGTGCGAGGAAGGTTCATGAAGGAACATAACCTCCTCGACTTCAGTTGGTGCCCCTTCAAAGTAAGGTTTGAGGTATTGTCCATTAACTTTGAACACGTCCCCATTCCTTGGGTACAAGATTTTAGATACCTTCTTAATTGCTTCATTTCTTCACGTGGAGTGCAGTATAATCAGTTGTTTGAGTTTACGCCCGAATCTAATTACCAAAATACTCTTCATGATAGTGTGGAGTTTCTCAATTTGCTAGTTGGTTCTTTTGTCTTGCATCAAGATCCTTTCCTCTAGCAGATATGTCCATAAGTCTCATCGATCGGTCTTTTTTCTCCCGTTTTGGTCCTTGTTGTGTCGTCTTCTTCTTAAACATGTTTATTCTTGAAACTTAAACATAAAATTTATTACATAGTATTGCTTAGGTTCAAAATAGAGGATATAAGATGAATATATATGTGATATGATATTAATTAATAACTTATAAGGTTAACGGTTCTTGATATGATATGAGATACTATCTTACAGATGATATGTATCCAAAATGGTAAACACTCATCAAATCCATCATTCTTACTCAGACCCCGAAAGACATGTTATTTGGTCAAGTGCAGGAGGCAACACGTAAAGATGTAGAATGCACTTTTGGAGTGCTGCATTCACGATTCGTGATAATCAGAACGTCGGGTCTTGCATGGAGTAAGGACATACTTAACAAAAATAGTTAGAACATGCATCATCATGCATAATATGATAGTGCAAGATGAACGCGACTCTTGCGCTAATTTTGCTGATTTAAACAAATTTATCCAAGATTAACCTGGGAACATTAGTGCAACTTCGGATGTGAAATAATTGAAGTGTTCCACCGATCATATCGTGGATATTAACATTTATTTGGATAATAGAGATCGAGTTCATGACAACAAAAATATTTGAGTCTGAAATCCGATCTGTCACAATATTAATGGGTTTGGATGACCGAATTGGGTTCAGTTAACTATTCACCAACTTTCAGTAACTTTTTCCGATTTTGACCAATTAAATTTTGGTTCACCGAACAAGGTTCGGCTAGACATTCCAAGGTGGGCAGTATGAATTGGTTAGACTCTAATTAAATTGATTTCGGTCGTCCAAATCAAAACCTTGTCTTTTAGAGCCAACAGTTGGAAGTCAAACAATTGTTGTAAGTCCAATAACTATGACACGTGGAAAGAGTATTTGCATGCTAGCAACCAACAAAGAGAACTTTTGATAGAGAACAAATTGGTAGACCAAATTATCTGGGTTTTCAACGATTTCTGGATGACAAAAAATTATAAGACCATTGCGAATTCTCACTGAATCTTTGCCACGTGGGCCAATGAGAGCAAGTCACGTCAGATTTGATCGTTTGAGAAATACGTATGAACGAAAGAAGAACGATGGATGATGAGAATTTAATTTATACCGCAAGTGCACGACGCCAATGAAGACGTGGCAAGTACAGGTCAAACACAAGGAGGGAGAGATATAGTTATTTTTGTGATTTTCGAATTAAGGAAGAAAGAGAGAAAAATAAGTTTGGTTTGAGATTTTTGGTTTTTAATTATCTAAAGCAAGAACAACAAAAACTAAAAAGAAAATAAAGCAAATATGGATGAGAGTCCAGCGGGTGGAGGTTTAGATGACGGGTTTTGTTTAGAGAAATCTGAAACTTATAATAAATCACATTAGTTATAAAGCATTACATGATAAATGATTCAACATAAACTCAAGTAATCAAAATATACTAACACGAAATTAAAATAATTACATAATTATTCTTCTCATCACCCTAAATTCTTCACCCCCACCCTTTGGAGAGAGTTAGAAACTCATGGATGGAGGGAATGAGAAGGGGTCCTAGAGAAACTACAAAAGAAAACTAAAACACACAAAATAAAAGAACAGAATTTTATTGCAAAAGAGAAGAACGTCTTTACAACATTGTTTCAGGGCTATTTATAGCCGATACAAGGGACCCAAGTATAAAATAGGAAAGTACACGCGTCAAGACACGACTTGACAAAATCCGAGGCCACGGATTGCAAGGGGTGCGGAGTTTTTGCCACATTTTACATGTAAGGTTCGGCGATTTCGCCGCAATTTGTGCTCTGATTGGATCCGGATTTTTCCTGTGTGTTTATGGTATGATTTAAATGTTCTTTGCGCGTCTGGATTGATTTCTTTCCTTTCGTTTGAGCTCCGAATTTATTTCTTCATATATTTGGAGATCCAAATTGATTTTTCTTTAGAACTTCTCCAAAATAATATTTTGGTACTTTAATTTCCAGTTGGGTCCTTGGCCTTTTGCAATTAAGTCCTTGGCTACTTTTGTGCTTAAGTCCTTGGCCTTTTTGTAATTACGTCTCTGAATGCTTTTTTTGCTTGGATGGACTTCCATTTGAAACCCGATAATCTTGACTTGGTCTTTATGATAGAAATGAGTCTCTTGCACGCGTTTATGCACAGGATATGTGTAATTTGCATTCAGGTCCCTGTATTCTGTAAATAAGACTAAACACATACCTTAGTAGCATTTATTGATATAAAATTAATCTAAATGAACGACATATGATGCAATGTATGCAATGCATCAAGTACCCCCACACCTAGATTTTGCTAGTCCCTAGCAAAACAGAATATAAGAAAAATGAAAATAGGGAAATCCTAACTCACTTTCGTAGGAATCAGGGTTGCACTTAGCTTGTGCAACAAGCCTTTAAACCCCTGAGTTTCCTTAGAGGACGAGTTTTGTCTCGTGAGGGTTTTCAGTTGACACACCCACAAAGTCTTAATTCAATATTTCATTAATAACTCTCAATATCTCCACCTCAACCTTATACATCTCACTTAGAATTCTTGCATGCTCATTATACAAATCTAACTCATAAAAAATCTGACTTGGTCTTCATTCCTCCAATATTCACACCACTAACCCTTCTACACATGTTATCACTTAAATTATTTTGCACGCCTCCTCTGGTGGTGAAGTATCATTCGGATCAACCATGGCATGGATCATTCTTTTAACTTTGGGCTTTGAGTATCTTAAAGTATTTTTTTTCCGTGATTCAACACATTTGCTTTTTCAGACACTTTTACCATTTTTGCATTCGTGTAGCGAGTTTGGTTGATAATCCCGAGCTGGCAGACTCAAGTTACCAGGTTTTAAGATGCCCCTACGGACCAGTGACTCGAAGGCTTGGAAGCTTTTGTAATCATTTTGCAAAATGTGCTTTCCTCACTTTATTCCTTTATTTTTACTTTTATTTTCCTTAAGGCTTAATTGCTATTAGAAGTCCACACTTCCCAGTATATTTTCCTCAACCTCTGCTTTTTATCAACCACTTCAAAGATTTGATGCAACCAATTTAAGTGCATACATGTCTTAAAGGGTAATGAGTTATTTCTTTGGAACTTAGATTTATGTCACAGTTTCTACAAGCAGAACTATATAATAAGGAACAAAACTCAATGCAATTTGTAGTTGGGTTTTGGCGGTTCAATCTTAAGCTATGTCATGGAACATTGATTTTTTTTTGAAGAATAAATATAGATAGATAGATAAACACCCCCCACACCTATATCATGCATTGTCCTCAATGAATGTGAGCAAGATACTACATGGATTTATGCATGAAAAAGAAAAGATCTCACCAACGTGAAGTACAAAGGAAAGTTCATGGCTATGTTGATGGACAAAAACTCGAATTCCCTCAAAACCTGTGAGATGCTAAAGAAGGGATACAAATACGTGAAAGAAATGGGGCCCAAATACTCAAGGGTTGGAGGCAACACAAACGAAGCTCACTTAAGGAGTCTTTTATTGTACTTTTTTTAATATAATTATGTACAAACATAAGTTCCCATCTTCATTTGTCAAAAGACATCAATTGGGAACCTCAAAAGTGGGTCATTGCACTTGGAAAGGGAACATGACACCACGCGGGGCTAGAATACGCATGTGTGGGCCGCCTTCACAAAGAGCACCAGATGAAATGAGAGGTTCATGAATTGTACGCAAAGGCGTCTCATTCAAAGGATCAAACTGAAAGAGTTTGAACCTCTCAAGAGTTTGGGAAATGAGGGGCAACGGAAGAAGAGTTTCTCCCGTTGCTTTTCTGAAGTTCTGATCGTCAATCCAAACTCTCCAACCAACAGGCTGGTGCGTCGAAACGAGGTCAAGAACCTCGTTAGGCATGTCCGACACACCAGGCGAACAAAAATTGGGTCTCATACCCAAGATATCTTCCAAGGAACTTCTAATACCCTCAAGAGCTATGTAGTTGTTTGATATTCCATCATTTCCAAGATGATCAGGAACAATGGTGAGAGGCAGACTCTCATCAGGTTGTTTGAAATTGAGGGTACTAAGGAGATCTTACTCCACCAGAGGTGAGTCCTTAAGAGACACAACATGAAGATCATGTGGCTCAAGGGCCACGGGACAAAAAGATAAGGCACAATCCTGTACCAACTCAAAATGAAATTGGTCCATGTTTTTCTCAATTTGAATCGAATCCTCCACTAAGTGATCGTGAATTGAAACCCCAAGTCCCTCAGTCTGACTAGGAGTTTGACTTTGAAAGATTGTGCTTTGAATTTGTGGATGTGGTGGTGGTTCGATATCAAAAGATGAATCCTCATGTTGACAAGAAAAGTTACTCTCCTCACGCTCACGTAATTGCTGCGACATATGACTCAATTGCAGTACCATATTTTGTGTGGACTGTTGAGTGGTTTTCATGAACGTACGGAAAGTTTGTTCCAAGGAATCACGTATGCGGTCAACTATGAGGTTCAAGTCAACGTTTGGGAAATTTTGAGGTTGGGTGTTGGTGGGCTGAGAATAAGTCCAATGATTTGAAGTGGGGTGTTGGTAGAATTCTGGGTATTCGGGAGGAGGATACTGGGGTGAAAATGAAGTATAAGAATTTGGATATGAATTGTCTCCCCACGAATCCATCACTCTCGGGTTGTACGCGGATGCGTAATGGTCATATTGAGCATTTTGGGAAAATGTATGCTCATACTCAGGCTCTGGGGGAACATAAGGGCATTCCCTGTTAACATGACCACTCAACCCACAACAGTCGCACGGTACGGCTACTGGAGATACCAGTGCACTCATGTCGTCTGCCATACGCATGAAGGAGGCCAAAGTTTGTTGTAATGTCTCAGTTTGTCGACCAGCATATGATCCAATATAACTAGATTGTGGTCTAGCAGTCGGTGCCTTTCTTATGTTACCCCAATATAAAGATTGCTCAGTCACACAATGAGGATTATCCCAACCATACGAGGTGTTCGTCTGACCCACCCCAGGTTGCATGGGTCCGGAATACCAGGAAGAATTGTCTTGGTCCCAACAATGATATGGATGGTCGCCCATGTAACCATCCATCTCAACCAAACACTCTCGAGTCGACCACTCACCACCACGAGGCTAAACTCGTAAAAAGTGCTCGACTCGACCCTAAAAACGCTACCAGAGAGTGTAAAGGGGAGGAGACTATAACGTAGAAGAAGGTGAGAAGATGACTCAGAGGAGAAGGGAAACTTAACTCTAAAAGATAGATGAGAGGGCTGGTCAGAAGTTTCCTAAACAAGCACGATTCAAACAATCCTAGACCTAATGTCGCTTAAATATAGACGAGTCCTAACTGGTTGAGTCGAATTGATTCGCTTGATTCACCTCCCTCACTAATCAAACTAAATCTGCCAGGCAGTGTATAGCTAGTGGGGGTGCTTCCGATAGGGTCGGTGACAATTAGACAACCACTTCGCTTGGAAGACTTACGTCAACACAAAAACACTTTCTAGACACCAAATTAAATTCGATCAGCTTCAAGTCATAGCAAGTCAAACCACTCTTCTCCTTAATTGAGTCCGAGTCCTTAGGGTCCGATGTCTAATTGATTTTAATTTTAAGGCTTGGGTGACACTTTAGGATTGTGATTTGTGGGCCACGGAAGGGTGATGAAATCCCCACCGCATCTTTTCCTACGGAGTTGCCCTTAAGATAGTTTAACTTAAATCTAGCAAAGATAGTCAAACATTGGTCTTTAGTTGGGGGACAATTGCAAGGTTGTATGCAAACTAAATTATATGCTTAAATGCAATCGAAAAAAACCGCGCACGTACCTTGCCTCCAGCACTCTTCAACAAGAATTAATTTTCAAGAATTTAGCAAGAATAATGCAAACAAAACACTATATGATGCATGCACTATGTCCTTCTAATTTTGCCAATTTTTTGGTCAGAGTTGAATTATTACCAATTATGGAATTTTGCCCAAACACGTGCAGTTCTACGAAAAGGAACTTTTCGAAAATTAAGATTTTACGAGAAAGGCAAGAAACGTTACCTCCGCAATGCACAGAGGGGTTCGCCGCTCGCTCTCAAAAATTCCCAGATGCTCTACGCGTCCACCCAGAGATGGAGACGACCTCAGAAAAAATTGAAGCCCAGATGCTTCAAACTTGCGGCGAATCCACCACGAGTTGCTCTTTGTGTGCGGCGATTCCGCCACCCTTCTTGCTCCAACTATGCCCGGATTTCTCCGTGCACTCTGTTGTCTCCTGAAACGCAAACCCAAAGAGTTATATCGCGCACACGATAAACAGGATAGAATCGAAATCACAAAAAATAAACAAAATCTTCGTCGCCCTCCCCGGCAACGACGCCAAAAACTTGATGAGAATTTAATTTATATCGCAAGTGCACGGCGTCAATGAAGACGTGGCAAGTACGGGTCGAACACAAGGAGGGAGAGATATTGTTATTTTTGTGATTTTTGAATTAAGGAAGAAAGAGAGAAAAATAAGTTTGGTTTGAGATTTTTGGTTTTTAATTATCTAAAGCAAGAACAACAAAAACTAAAAAGAAAATAAAGCAAATATGGATGAGAGTCCAGCGGGTGGAGGTTTAGATGTCGGGTTTTGTTTAGAGAAATCTGAAACTTATAATAAATCACATTAGTTATAAAGCATTACATGATAAATGATTCAACATAAACTCAAGTAATCAAAATATACTAACACGAAATTAAAATAATAACATAATTATTCTTCTCATCACCCTAAATCCGTCACCCCCACCCTTTGGAGAGAGTTAGAAACTCATGGATGGAGGGAAGGAGAAGGGGTCCTAGAGAAACTACAAAAGAAAACTAAAAAACACAAAATAAAAGAATAGAATTTTATTGCTAAAGAGAAGAACATGTTTACAACATCGTTTCGGGGCTATTTATAGCCGATACAAGGGACCCAAGTATAAAATAGGAAAGTACAAGCGTCAAGACACGACTGGACAAAATCCGAGGCCACGGATCACAAGGGGTGCGGCGTTTTCGCCGCATTTTACATGTAAGGTACGGCGATTTCGCCGCAATTTGTGCTCTGATTGGATCCGGATTTTTCCTGTGTGTTTATGGTATGATTTAAATGTTCTTTGCGCGTCTGGATTGATTTCTTTCCTTTCGTTTGAGCTCCGAATTTATTTCTTCATATATTTGGAGATCCAAATTGATTTTTCTTTAGAACTTCTCCAAAATAATATTTTGGTACTTTAATTTGCAGTTGGGTCCTCGGCTTTATGTAATTAAGTCTCTGGCTACTTTTGTGCTTAAGTCCTTGGCCTTTTTGTAATTTGGTCTCTGAATAATTTTTTGCTTGGATGGACTTCCATTTGAAACCTGATAATCTTGACTTGGTCTTTATGATAGAAATGAGTCTCTTGCACACGTTTATGCTCGGGATATTGGTAATTTGCATTCAGGTCCCTGTATTGTGTAAATAAGACTAAACACATACCTTAGTAGCATTTATTGATATAAAATTAATCTAAATGAACGACATATGATGCAATGTATGCAATGCATCAATGGACCAAAATGAGAATCCCAGTAAAGATTTGAATTTCTCTAAGCAAATGTTTCAGATGACCCAATGAATTGTGTTCGTCCAAATTGGTCACTCCAGTTAGGATTTTAAGTTACTGGCTCAAAGGTTTCGGTGGACCAAAATGCGTTCAGTCGATCGATGCAGTCGGATATGCCTTTTGGTGCATCAAGTGTACATTTGATACTAAGACTCAAGTAAAATGAAAATTATATGTCTTCTCCTTGAGCTTTGATTACAAGTCTTGAGCCTTGATTTTGAAGTTGATTAGTTCTTCGGTTTGAGATCCTACAATGTTAGAAATATACAATATATATGCAATTTAACAATATGATACATGTGATGTGTTAATTGGAGTTATGCATAATTTAGTTTGTTAATCATCAAAATTAAGAATAATGAGGCCAAATAGGCAACAATAACTTAGGTGTTTCTTTAACCAAAGTTAAGATATATGTGTTGAATGTTTTCATTTGAGGTAGCTTTTATATATGTTCATTCCTTTATTGTTTCTCTACTTTGTGTTTTGGTGAATGTTTAGTTTAGATTTCATGTTTCCTGCTTGCTTTCCATGATTAGAGAATAGTCCATCAATTATGTGTGGAGAGGATGTGTGGTTGAATGTTGTAATGTGTTTCAATGTGTTGAATCTTGTCATTTCTTTGATGGGTTCATGTATGGATTGTCTAACTCATGTTTGTATTTCCTTGGAAGCCTAGATAGACCAATGACCACACTTGGATCTTACCCTATATAAACTAGATCTAAGGGTGAATTCATTGTTAGGAACTCTCATGTTCATGTTGGGATTTGGATGAAAAATGTGACTTAAGTTTTACATGACACACATACATATGTTGCACACTTGTGTGAGACTTCCTGTGGTTGATATTTTAATGGGTACACCAATTAGAGTATACTCAAGCAAGAATCTACTCTAAGTATGAAACGTAGGTGGTGTGTGAAGTATAGATTTGAGGTAGTATTGGTTGGAGTGAACATTGGGTACTTCACATTAGCCACTTGATGTACCCTTCATGACATTTCAACACTCGGGCTTTACATGACACATACACTCACATTGCAATTCACCACACCACTTCACCTCTTGGGTCCTTTCTTTGATTAGCTTCTTTTGTTAGTATGATGTAAGCCTACTTGTATTTATTAATTGCATAGTTTATTGCACAAACCGATTATGATTTAAGCGACAAACCAATACAATCTCCTTGTGGTCCAGCATCGTGCAATTGCAGTATAACTTCAAAAATGTCCCATTTATAAAATGAGTTATGGGGTGGTCGATAAAGTGGGTGAACTTTTCTAATAATAAGTGATTTTTCTACTCGTACATGTATTTGTCTCCTAAATGTGGAGCAAGTACAAGTACATTCTCGTCGACCATATGCTGAGCCGTTGTCGTCTTGTACCTACTGCTTAATCGTTTAAACTACCGCAGGTGCACGACGTCCGTGAAGACGTGGCAAATACGAGTCGATCCACGGGGAGGAGAGCAATCTTTCGTTTGCACGAAGTCAAGTGGCAACAAAAAGGGGGAAGAGTTTTGTTTATGCTAATCTACGTTACACTAAACTACTAAGAAGAAAATGTAAAGGAAATGACCAACCTTTATCTATACACATCCCATTCATAAAATGGGTTATCGAGTGGTTGATAAAGTCTTAAAATTTCTAATCATATGTGTTTTTTCTACACATACCTATACTGTCTGGGATGGGTAGATATGTTAAGCATATTTACGAACATGATATAAATGATTTCTTTATCTTAATTCAATTTCCGAAATTGAAACAATCCAATAGAAAACTCAAATAACATAAATCAAAATAGAATTTCGGTCTAAATAAATAAAAAGATAAATTGGAAAAACCCAAAAAGTCCCTACTGTGAGATCCTAATCATTGTTTAGTGTTTTAATCAGGTTTAGGGTGATGTGATGGAGAGGTTGAGGTGGACGACTGATATTGGTTGAGGAAAGGAGTATATAAGGTTTGACTCTCTCTCTAGTCTCTATCTCATCCATCTCTCCCTCTCAGCCTCTGAGTTTGGTGGTGAAGTGTCCCGGAGAAGAAGAAGAAGAAGAAGGAGGTTCGCTGTTGAGACGACGAGGTGGTGTGATCGTCGATCGAGAGAAGTTCATCGGAGAAACGTGCGTTGGCGAAGAAGTGCTCGTGGAAGTGATCGTCGTGGTTCTTCTAAGGCTTCTTCAAGCCTTAAAAGGTATGTTAAGCTCTGCTTTTATGCTCACCTAAGATTGTGTGAGTGTTTGAGTGGTCTACGGTAGGCCGAAAGGCTCGTCGAAGGTGGTGTGCAACGAGTTCTGCACTTGTTTCGATCGACCAGTCGTTGTGTTTTTGTGGAGAAGAAGAGGACTCTGGGTGTTTTTGGTCGGACGGGTCCCCTTTGCCGTTCGACCGAATGCACTGTTTTAAGTCGGTTGGGGTGTAGACTTCAAAACGATCGACTGCCATGAGATCTTGTTCGACCAATGACTTAAATTAACTTAGTGTTGGTTCAACCAATTTTTGTTTCGGTCGACCGGTGTAGTATTTTTCGTTGTCTGGATTTACTGGTTATATTCGGTCGATCGATTGGTCTTGTTTGTTCGACCGATTGTGCACTCTGAGCGAGAGGAGGGAATTACTGGTTATTTTTGGTCGAACAGGTTCCCTTTGTCATTCGATCGGTTGGTAGTTTATTTTGTTGGACTAGACTGTTGTGTAGGGTTTCGGTCGACCGATTCTGCTCGTTTGTTCGACCGTTTTTACCCAGTTTTGAATCTGTTGCTTGTTTTGTTTGTGGTTGTGATCGGTCTAGAGGGCAACAGGTTTGCCGACCCTTTTAGGGGCAACAGGAAGGACATTCCGGCCTGATAACGATCAGTGGTTGTGGCTCTACGGAGCGGGTGCCTTGTTTGCACGTGTGTGTGTTGTTGGCTGATGATTTTTCGACGGGTACCTTGTGTGTACATGTGTTTGGTTGCTGATGATTTTACGGCGGGTGCCTTGTGTGCACGAGAGGTTGTGGGGTTGGGGTGAGAGGACACTTGAGACCCGTGTTTGGTTTGTGTCAACTGTGGTTGGGAAGAGGTCCTGGGAACCCAGTTCGACGACGACGATGGTGTTATATTGCATTTTCATATCATGTCATGTTATTATTTAATTCATGCATTTACAAGTTTGGCATACGGGGTTTCCTTATAGGAAACTCAGGCGTAGTTTCATGTTTGCATTTCAGGATGTGAGCGTCGTTAGGAGGTGGTGACTGAGTGTGAGCGTACCCAGATCAGATCCTGTCTTCTTGTGTCTTGAGGTGGATATGATTACTCTTGTATATGTTGTATTTTTTGTGATGTAATCATACTTTTGTTTACCTATATTATACGGTGCACCACTCTATATATATGTGGTTTTTGTAGCGTCCCGGTGATTTGATCTATTGATATATCTATCTTTTAAAGTTTTAAATTTTCCGCTGTTTTGGGGCATTACGCCTACTACTCTCCAAAAATTACACCGCCTCCTACCTCTCATTTTCAAAACTCTCTGAAACACAAAATAAAGACATCACCACAAGTCCCGACCCAAACCCCACTTCTGATGTCCCAATCCATTCGTCATCTATGGAACTCAACTTCTAAACTGTGACTACGATTACAGCTGCTAATTCGGGCCATGACACGAAATTCGAATCCAAACTCGATTAATTTTTCGTGTTCGGATCTATCCATTTAAGGTTTGTGTCGAATTCGGGTCGAGTTCAGGTTGAAGTATTTCGTGTTTCGTGTAATTTAAGTCAACGTGAATAATCCAAAATAAAAATCAATTAAAATAACCCTAAATCTAAAATGAATTGAAGGCCTAACACTCAGGTCTAATATATGTTGCCTTCTAATTTTCTTGTTAGTTTCATTAGCTATTCACTTGTATTGTCTTGCTTGATTGAGTGTGAATTACATCTGTTAAATTAAGGATGGATGTGAAACATTGTATCTCTTGTGCTGGTTGGTTGGTTTCTAACTCATAGATATGCCTTTGATTTATTTTTTTGCTTCAGTTTGTGTGTTCGACTCGAGTCACCATGCTCTCGTTTCTTACGATTTGTTGTTCATGGTCTTCCTTGCTTTCCAGACGCGTTAGTTCATGCTTTAGGGTAAGGTGTAATTAGATTATGGTGGGTCTCATTAGGTTAGAGAGTCTGCATTTAGGTGGTAGGTACCAATTTTTTAACTTTGCCTTTGCCCGTCCCAGCCGAGATGAGAAAAGAGGAGCGTAGAGCTCAAGCTCTAGAAAAAAAGTGGTACAAACTACTTTTGGATTTATAATAGCACTAGTCTCTTTCACTCCTCGCAGATGTAGTCAAGACAACAATCAATTCAATCTTTTATGTGGTAATTTTCCCTGCAGGTTTTATGTCATGTTGTATCTATTCTGAATGTATAGCTTCTGTTTACCATATACTGAGTAGTTCAAAGAATTTTTGTGTAAATGAACAAAATATTCTCTATAATATTCGTCCTGGTTTGGAGCTGAGGTTTGGAATCATAACTACGACCCAAAATTAATTGGAAAGAATGAAACATGTAGAACGATTTTTGAAATTTATGATTTTTATTGAGTTGTGAATTGTGATGAATGTTGAAGTTTATGTTTTTATTTCATAAGGAATACTAAAACTCAAAATCCAAACACTTAAGCATGAGGTTTGGGGTTTGGATATGAAACACATGCAAAACTTTAAAGTTTATAAATAGCATCAAAATGAGGAGTTTTGAACCTCAAACCTTAAAACTCATGTTATCGAAAGTCCAACCTTAAGACATGCAAGAATTAATGGTTTAACACACCAATAACGAAACACCATATAAGTGTAGGATCGATGACTTGTAATAATATCTAATCAATTTCAATTTATCTCTACTTAAGATGCAGCGGAAATAAACAAATAAAAAGACAAGTAGAGAAAACAAACAAACCAAAAAGACGCAACAATTTTACAGAGGTTCAACACCCACATCCCGGGTCCGCTCTTGGAAGTTCCGCTCGATCCCACGAGCTCCGCCTACGTCTTCACTAATCTGATCTTCATTCCGGACCAATATAAAGCATTTACAAAGCAAGCTCGTGAACACCCTCATTGAGCTTGGTTTCTTCCTCTCACAATCCGAGAGAGATGATCACCGTTACCAGCCGCCCGCGATCACACCTTACATCTTTGACAACGAAAGTAACCAAGAGTATTAGACACTCTGACATTGAGCACACTTCAGTAAGATAGAATTTGGGATCTAAAGTGTGGAAGTTTAAGCTCTTGAGTGTGTGGATTGAGATTCTTGAGATGAGAGGATTCTCTCAAATGTAGGACGCAATAGAAGTTGGAGAGTTGTGTAAATAAGGTGTCGGAACATCTATTTATAAGCTCCTAAACTATTATAGCCGTTGGGGAAGATTTGGTAATGATTTGTTTAAGATACACAAAATAGAAAATTAAATTCAGCAAATATGTCCTCAACCGGTCGACCGACATAGGATACACGGTCGACAATTTTCAAGAAAATAAGGAAACGTTCGAGCCAACTTATAATACGGCCGAACCAAGCGGATGTAGCTTAAGTTCACTTAAGTTAACGGTCGAACTAAATCTAGGGCCGGTCGACCATTCTAAGGGTTTTGACCAAGGTAAAAGTTAATCGGTCGAACACAACAAACAGATATGTCCGACCAAAAATCTCAGGAACTTTGCCACTCAAAATAGTCTACATCCGGTCGACCACCTTTAAGGCATCGTCCTCAGCGGTTGAGTCCTTACTCTCCGTTAACATTCATCGGTGGTCAAATACATAATTGGGGTTAAGTGAAATATACAAATACGATTGTTGTACAATACGACAAGTATAACGGTAGTCTGGAAAATACGGGTATATCGGTCGACCAAAAGGTCAAAAATTGGTCGAACAGTGGAACTGAGTAAAATTACTTTAGAGAATTGGTTAACTGTTATAAACGGTTGGGCGGAAAACTCGTTTCGGTCGACCGATCTGCACAAACAGGTTCAAGTTTAGTTTGAGTGATTTTCCCACTTAAGTTTGAGTGATCTATTGAAGTCCAAATAATATAAAATTTGATATGTGACTTCTACAAGGAACCTAATGTCATCGTGAATAGGTTAGAAATCTTGTATGCTCAAATTTATATAGATTCCTAAGACTCAAACAAACGTAAAATTACATGTCTTCAAATAGCTTGATTACATGTCTTGACTTCATTTTATTGTTTCTTGAGTCTTGATCACCTTTAGATGTTAGCATAATACAATATATTATATGTATGATGTGTGCTACACTACATTTGATTGTGATTAAGATTAGATTATATAAATCATCAAAACATAGATTAAGGCCTAAAAGCCAACAATCTTCCCTTTTTTATGATGACAAACATATTCTTATTGCTTGAAATTTAAATTTTGATTTTCACCTGCTGTATGTAAACCATGCATATCTAATGCCCCCCTACGATTGTGCATAGTTTTTGTTCAATTATTTCAATTTCAATGTTTCTTCTCCCCATTTGACATCAATCAAATTAAATGGACGTGTTTTAGGGATGTCGAAGACACGAAAGCACAAACTAATTGGACAGGGAATCCCTAAGGGTTTTAACAAATATTTACACAATTAGACTTTGCTTAGAAGGTTGCGAAAGACTGAATGACGATGCAAGAATCAAGAAACTACAAGTTGGAGTAATTCGAAACGCCTACCTCAGACGAACTTGGCAGGCTGGTCCGGAATGGGGAGCAGGAGGCCACCAGAGCAAATCAGTGGGTTGAAGAAATGTAGATTCTTCTGGAGGTGGAGGGTAGATGCCGCCGGAAAGGTAGATTGGATTTTGGGATTTCGTTGGGGATTGAGAGATCGGGAAGAGGAGTGTAAGGGTTTGGACGAAATTGGGGGGTTTTGGGGGAGAAAGGGTCGGGTCGAATTTAGGGTTATGAATGTGGGCAAATTACTAAATAAGCTTAACCAGATTATGAATTTATTTTTCTCTGATAATTGCTGACTCTAACAGAACGTCAACTTAAACTTACATCGTCGGTGGGAGCGATGACATGAGGAAGTGTATAAACGCAATATCTGAAGTTTGCACATGCATAAGGCCAATATAAAACTATAGGGGAGCAAAAATCCAATAAAAGGATTTACAAGTGTACCCAAGCAAAAATCCCATAAATTATATCTTGTCAATTCTTGTTTAATCATGTGTGTTTGAGTTAGTCGGGTTAATTTGTGTTAATCAGGTCAGTTTAAATTAATCAGGTTTATTTGTGTTCCTATTGACGAGAGCATGAAATGAAATAATGTTAACGTGGGTCATGTTCGGGTTATCTAATTCGTGTTCCAGTTTAAGTTTAGGTTTTCATTTTGTGTTCGTGTTCACACTTTCATTTTAATTAGAGTTCTTGTCTGGGTTGAGGGAAAAAAATCATGTCAATTCGTGTTTGTGTTAGTCTGACAATTTATGTGAAAGACAAAAACATGAAACAATAACGCGATTTAGACACATTTTTTTTTGATAGTCAATTAACTTAGTTAGGCTAATTTACGAGGAAATAACATCAAGCAAAATGGTATGATTTGACACGAAAATACACGACTGCATACAAAATTGTTAAATATTTACACAAAACCGAGATGTTTACGTTTTCGTAGTCTATTTAATTATTTTTACCTCAAAATTATTTTTTAAGGATCCAAAACATATTTATTTAATATTTTATTAAATATGTCTCCACCCCGACCCACAATCCAAACCCGTCTCAACCCAACCAAACGCCCACTCCAACCCTCCAAAGATCCCGTTTTCATGCCCTCCACGAATATCCACAACCCAAAAGTTGGAGAAAGATCGAGTGTTGATGAAAAACTTAAGTGGTACTCGTCCGTCGTGTAGAATTGCACGTCTTCGGCGTCAGTTTGGGTCGGCAAATCGGTTCACGGTAATGTTATAAGAAATAAGTTGAACCCGGATTTGCATTTGTGGGTTTGCTTTTCGAATTTCTACTGCAAATGCGGGGTTTTGTGTTATGCCAAGAAGGTGTTTGAGAGAATGCCTTAGAGGGATGTGGCTGCTTGGACGACTTTGATTTCCGGGTGTGCTAAGGAGGGTGAATGGTTGAAGGATGTGGGTGTGTTTTGTCAGATGCATAGGGCATATGTTGTGCCGAATGGGCATGCTCTGTAACATCCCGAAACAGCGGAAATTTAAAATTTTAAACAATTAAGAGATTATCAGAATAACTCATCAACGGGAATGTTACTCAAATAAATCAACAGTCAGTGCACCAATAATACAACATAGTTTGTCAAAAGACGTGATTACAACAATACAACGAAAGACAAGTACAAGCAATCACGACGACCTTGAAGAGTCCAAAGAGGATCCGGGCCCCAAAATGTGTGCACCCACTGTCACCACCCGACAGAACCTACTGCGGTCCTGAAACATGAATCAAACAACGATGCCTGAGTTTCCCATTAGGAAACCCCGTATGCCAAGCTCACCTATATGAATGCAACAGTACGGTAAATGAACCTATCATACTAGTAGCGTGTCATATCACATCTGCAATGCATCAACTCCCTCGAAGGGTAAACGAGACCTCAGTCCAACAACAACGACCCTCAACAGGGTCCACAAGGACATCAGTCCAACAACAACAACGAGTCTCCCTCGGAAACCTACCGCAGGCACATGCGGTCTTACCGACAGTACGCGACGCACCCCCCACACGCGACTACTCGAGCCAAAGGGATCGATGAGGAGCGTCCGCACTTCCGTGCAAAGTAAACATGTGGTCTACACCACCCTCGACGGAGCCGTGGCCCGGTTGGTCAACATCCCAAGATAGGTGCCCAATCGGGGATCATCACCGGAACAACATTGGCGACATCACCGACACAACATCGGCGGTACAACATACATCTGGCACAACATCGGACGACACAACCACAAGTCGGAACATTGTCGGCACCATCATCGCCGGCAAAAACCTCGGCGGCATCTCCTTCACAACCTCGGCGGTACAACATACGTCCGGCACAACATCAGACGGGTCCAGACCATAGTCTGTAGGGTCATCATGCTCCACGAGCCTTGTGTCAACACGCATTGGGATCTGTGATCCCTCAAGTCTGCTACTCTACGAAGAGTAAGGCAACAACACGTAACACCACAGTCCAACACAGAGGTGGTGCAACCCAAGTGTCCACACTCTTCCACACGGCGGTCCCTGACGGCACGAGCACGTGCCCACCGTCACCTCCCGGCTCATGCTCTAAGAGAGGACACGGGTTTCCGTGGACAAAGTTGACACAATCACAAGACCAGGAATACAGTTCTACACACAAACGGTCGACCGCAAAAGCCTAACCGTTCGACCGTCCCCAATAGGTTTGGTCGATCGAAAGTCTACATTAGTCGAACTACTCTGCGCGTCACTTAAGTCCAAACTGTCGAACAACAGTCTAAAACCGGTCGACCGAATACGAGGTCAAAATCCGGAGTTGGTCAAAATCATACAAGTCTATTCGGTCGACCGACTCAGGGCTCCTGGTCGACAGAAAACTACAAGGGTCATCCTAATAGTCTACGTCATATAACGGTCAACCAATATAGCAAAATCGGTCGAACAACATGCATAATCATCAAGTACACTTAAGTTTCGGTCGACCCAAAAACAAGGGACGGTCGACCGAAATCCGACAGCAAACCTTCAACCCACCAGCACATATGCAATCGGTGGACCGCCACATTGGCATAAAAAAGGTAAAACGGGTCGACTGTCTGAAGGCACCGGTCGACTGTTGGTCGACATCAACCTTGCGCCAGACAAGGATTTTACGCCGTTTCTCGTCGCCGGCGAGGTCTCTGACCTCCCGCGACCGACCACAACTTCCCACCAACGTGGGGAACAATAAAACCACACTAGTAAGCCGGCATACCTCAACGAGAAGACGGAGAACGCCGGAGTTCGCTCAATGTCGCCCGTCGACCTCAACTTCCGATTGCGCGCTTCACGTCCGCCTCCTCGACCCCGCGCTCACCTCCACACGCTGGAGTCGCCACCACGTTCTCTGGATCGCCGGACAAGCAAGAAGAAAGTGTGAGAGATGAAGTGAAGAAGGGAAATGAGATGGAAGGATAGAAAATGGAGAAGATGGAAAGAAAACGTTGGTTTCCTCCCAACCCAAGCCCAAGGCCACAGTAACCAGCCTCCCCTACCTCACACCCATGACTTCTCTCTCCTCCCACAGTAACCCTAATGGGTTAGGGTCTAACATGCTCTGGCTGCGGGTTTGAAGGTGTGTTCTTTGTGCGCACATATGGGAGTTGGAAGACAGGTGCATGGAGAGGTTTTGAAGCTCGGGTATTTGTCGGATTCTTTCGTTGGGTCGACTCTTGTCGGGGTTAATGTGAAATGCGGACAGTTGGAGCTAGCGGAGAGAGGGTTTTTTTTTACTTGCCAGAGTGTAATGATGTGTCTTTGAGCATGTTGCTTAGTGGGTATGCTCAGGAAGGTGGCAGAGTAGTGGTGCTAAAGTTTTGAACCTTCTTAAGTGTTAGCGAACAACGATTCTATAGGTTCAGGAGTACCTTTCTTGGAGAGAACCTGTGGCAGCTGAAGGAAGATCGGAGGTCACCTTACAGAATCCTTTTCACCGGTCGGTCTCCTACTCTCTTGGAGAAGGAGCGTGAGTCCACAACCCAAGAGTCCACGGAATGAGCTTGGTGGAGGTGGAGGGACGAAATGGGAGAGAGAGAAGGTGGCGGCTAGGGTGGGTGGAGGCTAGGGTATGCACACTTGTTGTTCCATCCAATGGGAGACTCCCCTTCTTATATAGATGGCTCCACCCTAAACCCTTAAATGTGTAGTCCAATAGGGACGCGCCATGTGTCAGTGCTTTGGGCAAATATCATATTAATCCTACATTAATCCAATATCTCCCTCTTGCACAACAGCACGATAACAACATGTCATCTGCTTTTGTGTCCCCGACACATGCATATATCCCTGATACATACAATCACACAATGACAATATGTCACCTCTTTATGTGTCCCCGACACATATGTATATAACCCAGATACATACAACTACTCCTCTCTCCAAGTACACATCCACAATACGCAAGTCTCTGATCATGTATCCTCGATACACGACCATTTGTGTCCCCGACACATGTATTCTTCCGATCATACGGACAAATGGGTCGTGCGACCGGTGTTGCACCTGCAATTTAGGAGTCTCAAACTAGAAACCTTACTAGATGGCCAGAATGACAACATCCTCATAAAACAACAAATAAGCAGTCAAATGCACATCACAGTTCCCCAGGTTTACTCAAAAACTCACTTAACATGAACGGTATCTCGATCCCTCGGAGAGAATACCTTTCTTGTCCTCAAGGTACTTGCTACTGTTTCCAATATAGTTGGGCCCAGCAAATACTTTTAGTGCAGTCGAGTCAAACCTTTCCCTTCCCCCCAGACCACCATTACACTCAGAGTTGACTCCTTTCCCGAAGATGCCTCTTTAGACCGAATCTCTCATGGTCATAGATAACATCCCAAAGTAGCCACGTCAACTCTTTGCTTCATGGTGTCGTCGAAGGTCACTGAGGGCAACTAATGACAATCAAGTCTTGGACTCACACAGTGAAGGAGCAGGGATCCATCCTTTCATTTCCAAATGGTCGCTCAGCACATGTTGTATGACAAACATGTTATGGTGGATCATACTGCACACAACAGTATGTTTGTCTCTCAACACCATACAAGTCTTAGTCCAGTTGCACCCCTCTGCGCCTGACCCGAGCTTCATCATTGTCACCTTAACACCATAAAGGTGCCACCTGGCGCCACATGTGATGCTCGCACTTGGCTTCTATAGGTCACATGAATCGTGGGAACATTCATGTCAATCCTCACCAACATAGAGGATCTCATCTTGATTCCTAATCAAGGGACTGTCCTATCATGAACAGCTCTGGATCTATCATACAAGATCTCCTCATGATCAGTCTCATCTCTGCTCGCTATCAAAAGCGCCAGAGGCGAATGCTCGTGTGAGTGAGCATTCTTCAGCCTATTGACCGAATAATATTTTATGCTAGAACAACTACATCAACCAAACAGATATAGTCGAAAGGAAAACACAATCACTCATAAAAGGAAGTTAGACATGTCAATGCATCAAAGTCTGTGTAAGCCAAAGGACTTCACATGAGACACAAACGAGTCCTTAGCTATACCCTTGGTAAGAGGGTCAGCTACCATAACACTAGTAGACACATGTCTTAACACAACTTCCTTTCTCGCTATGATGTCCTTCACAAAATGATACCTAACCTGTATATGTTTGGTCTTTCCATGATATTTGGGGTCTTTCACATAACAAAGGGCAGCCATGCTATCACAATAGACAACAACAGGCTCATCTGATGTCTCTACTAGCCCAGTATGTTGTAAGAACCTCCTCAACCAAACTGCCTCCTTTACTGTTGCAGAGCATGCAACATACTCTGCTTCCATAGTCGACAGGGCTATACAGGTTTGCTTCTTGCTGGACTATGAGATGGCCCCATTAGCCAGCAAGAAAGCATAACCAGAGGTACTTCCTTTCATCAATGTCTCAAGCCCAATCGGCATCACTATAGCCAATCAGGCGGAGATCTGATGCTTGGTAACATAGCATGTAGTTACTCGTTCCTCTGGGGTATCTCATGATTCTCTTGACTGCCTTCCAGTGCTCCATGCTTGGGCTAGACTGACATCGACTCACCATGCCCACAACATAACAAATGTCTGGCCTAGTACACATCATAGCGTACATAAGGCTTCCCACAGCATTGGAGTATGGAACCTTGCTCATTTTGGCCTTCTCTTCAGGAGTCTCAGGATGCTTATCAAAGCTTAAGTGCAAACCCTTCTCAACAGGAGTATCGATTGGTTTGCATTTGTCCATATGGTATTTCTTCAAGATGTTGATAATATATGTCTCTTGAGACAATCCCAGAAGTCTCTTGGACCTATTTCTAACTATCTTGACACCAAGGACATTGCTAGCTTCACCCATGTCCTTCATATTAAACGTGGAGGACAACCACTCTTTAGTGGATTTCAGCAACTCTTTGTTATTGCCAGTCAGAATGAAAAATTTACCATTGGATCTCTTAACGTACACACAATGATCTTCCTCAAGCATAGAGAATGCATTCTCTGATATAGTTTGATGGAAGCGAATGTTCCACTGTCTAGACACTTGTTTTAAGCCATACAAGGACTTATTGAGCTTGCACACTTTACGCTCTTGTGCTTTGACTTCAAAACCTTGAGGTTGATCCATATAGATCTTCTCCTCAAGTTCTCCATTGAGAAAAATAGTCTTTACATCCATTTGGTAAAGCTCTAAGTCCATCTGAGCTACAATAGCTAGTAGAAGGCGGTTGGAAGCAAACCTAACCACGGGTGAAAAAGTTTCCTCAAAATCCACGTCTTCTCTTTGGGTGTAGCCTTTAGCGACAAATCTAGCCTTGAATCTATCAATAGATCCATCTGCCTTCCTCTTAATCTTGAGGATCCACTTGGCCCCAATGGCCTTTCGGTTCGGCGGTAATCGACCAAGTCCCAGACTCGATTAGCTTTCATCGACTCCAACTCTTCCTTTATAGCTTCTAACGACTCTTTCACATTTGGACCTTTCAAAGCCTCTTTCAAGGTCTTCGGTTCTTGCTCATCGATTACTGTCATCCCAGATGATTCATAATCAATTTCTTCATGGGCTATCATGAGGGCCTCTTCCTCTAAGCGAAACCGCCTACGAGGAATGAGCCTGCGTTTACTTCGACGCAGATGGGTATCTGATGGCTCATCCTCCGTGAGAGCTATTGGATACTCAGTATTGTTGCTCCCACTAGGATTGACTGGTGGAACCTCATGTTCAACTTCCAGATATTGATCCCGTGGAATGGCAATGTCCTCATCTTGTTGTTCAAAGAAGTCCACTTACTCTTTGATAGCTCCAGCAAGAGTTGGAAAAACATTTTCCAAGAATGTGGCATCCCTAGACTCCAGTTCCGTCCTTCTTTCATTCTCGTCTAACCCGATAAAAACATAACCTTTGGAGAGATTACTGTATTTTACAAAGATACACTTTTTCCCTCTAGGTCTTACTTTTCCATATCGGTGACTAGTAGAATGAAGGTATGCCGCGCATCCCCAAGGATGCAGCAGACTAAAATCAGGCTTCCGTCCTGTCCATAACTCATATGGAGTTGAGGGAACCGATTTTGTTGGAACTCTATTGAGGATATAGGCAACAGTCATTAGAGCATCTCCCCAAAACGAAATTGGCAAGCTCGCATGCTCCATCATGGATCTAACCATGTCTAGCAACGTTCTATTCCTTCTCTCGGCAACACCATTTTGCTGAGGAGTATAAGGCATAGTGAGTTGTCTAGATATTCCATTTTCATCACATAACTCCTTGAACATTATGGAGAGATACTCCCCACCTCTGTCTGTTCTGAGAGTTTTTATCTTATTATCCAATTGATTCTCTACCAAGCTCATGAATTTTTAAAGCATCCAAGAGCTTTTGACTTGTGAGAAATAAGATAAATATGACCATATCTAGTGTAGTCATCAATAAATTTGATGAAGTAACTTTGTCCATGTCTAGTACGCACATTCAAAGGTCCACAAATATCCAAGTGAATTAGTTCTAAAGGAGAAGTAGCCCTAATGGCTTTTCCGAACGGTTTTCTAGTTGCCTTTCCAGCTAGACAAGATTCACAGGTCGGCAATTCAAATTTGGAGTATTCTCCTAATACCCCCTCCTTTGCCAACATGTTCATCCGGTCAACATCAATGTGACCTAGTTTAGCATGCCCCATAACTGAATCATTATTCATGGAACTTTGACTCATAAAGGCACTAGTGTTATGATTGAAACCATAAATTGCGTCCAACACAATAAAATCGTCTCAAAGAAAGGCACGTCCATAATAAATGTTAGCAAGGTATAAACCCATATCATTGTTCTCAAAAACAACTTTAAAACCATGTCTCATCAAAACAACAACAAAAATAATATTTCGCCGTATAGCTGGTGCATACAACACGTCGTGAAGTAATAGGATCCAGCCACTTCACAAAGCCACTTTGCATGTGCCAACTCCAAGAACTTCAATATTAGTGTTGTTCGCCATGTTTATTCGCCTCCCACTTGGAACACGGCGATATTCCACGAAGGCAGAATGATCCTTTGTTACGTGGTCCGTGACACCTGAATCCACAATCCACACAGGAGAGTGATTAGTGAGCATCACAGAACTAGTCACGATATAATTCAAGGGATTACACACAATAATTACCTTTTGCTCAGTGCACTCAGGAGCAAAATATCCAGTCTTTCGGCAGTTAAAACAAGTCACATTAGACTTATATTTCCCACCTCTGGATCCCCAAGGTTGTTTCTTTCCAGCTTTGTTTTCTGTTTTGTTTTTATTTGCACCCTTCTTGCCTTTAAAACCCTGAGCTCTATCTTTTTGCGCTTAAAACCTGCACTCCTCCGAGGAGCGCCAGCTTCAGCAGCAAACACTTCAGTTAGAGGGGCTTCCGCAAGCATGCGGTCCTCCTCCAGCTCTAGGTGTTTTACGGCCTGGTCAAATGTCCTGATGTCATCAGCATGAGTCAGATGGACCTTCATATGCTCCCAACTCTTCGAAGGCAATGATCTGATGAGAGCAGACACTTGCTCCTCATCGGTCTTAGCACGACCGGCAGCGCTCAGCTCGCGTTATCATGGTTGACATTGCGGTAATATGTTGCCTCATCGTGTGACCTTGGCGCATTTTATACCCATCAAACATGAGCCCAAGCTGGCGGGCCCTTGTGACGGAGGTCACTCCGTACTGAAACTTCACAGCTTCCCACAGGGCCTTTGCAGTTCGCAATTTTTCAAATCGCAGCAACAGATCATCTCACATCGAACTCAGAATTGTAATGCGAGCAATACGATCTTTTTTTCCATGCATTATAGACATCCATATTTCTGCGATGCTGCGCAGTGTTCCCCTCCTCGGGGGGAGACATAGTTTGGGTTATATTTTCTAACATGTCCTGATCCTCTAAGAGATACTCAATTTTACGATGCCAAAGATCGTAATTTCTTTCATTGAGTTTATCTCCTAGAGTCAGATCAGCGACAATACTTTTGGAAGCAGTCATAAAAATCTAGGACAAAAAACCACATAGCGATACCTGAGTTCTAGTATAAAATACAACGAGCCGCAATAGTCATAAAAAATAAACTAACTTAATAACTATAGCATTCAGACCAAAGGAAAACATAAAGTGTTCGATCAAATCCTCATGCAATAGTTAATAAAGTTATTTTACCAATTCATATATTGCGCTCCATCATGATTTCATAACCCAAAAAAACGTATAAATCATGGCAAATCAGCAGCAAATAAATAATTATCCGCTGATTGCAAGGTGGTTTATACAAAACACTTCTACCTTGCAACTCCCACTAGGCATGCAAGTTCCAAAAAAAATGTTCCTTTCAGAACATTCCAATCAGGATCCCCCATAGGGATTTAGCACTGTAGATGGGAACCTGCATAAGCCTTATAGCAATAATATCGTAATAATAAAAATAAAGGAGCCCCTCGTCTCCCTAGGGCAATAAACAGTCCACAGTACATAATTATTACAGTCCATAAATATTACTGCCTATTGCGATATCTATTGCAAATGGAAATGAATGAATGAAATTACACTCAACTCTCAATAAGGCAGCAAAAATAAATCAGCATCCGTTCATACCATACAAACGCAATCTTTCCATACGTTAGCACAATCACATGCATGAATAAAGTGTACACCACTTCCAAAGAAGAATGAAGTAATATATTGTTGGCTTTTTGGCCTTAATCTATGTTTTGATGATTTAATTAACCTAATCTTAATTATGATGAAGTAGAGTAGCACACATATTGCATTGCATGTATATTGTATTGTGCTAACCTCTACAGGTGATCAAGACTCAAGAAGGAAGGAAATCAAGTCAAGATTTGTAATAAAGCTAAATGAAGACTTGTAATCTTGATTTTATTTTGAGTCTTAGGAACATGTGTAAATTGAGCATACAAGAGTTAAAAACATATCACATACACAATAGGTTCCCTATAGAAGTCACACACGAAATTTCACATTATTTGGACTTCATTAGATCACCCAAACCTTAGTCGGAAATCACTTATAAACTTAAACCCAGATTTCCTGTGTGCACCGGTCGACCGAACCAGTTCTCAGTTCGACCGGTTTATAACAGACTCTCCACAGTGATTTTACCGAACTCTACCGGTCGACCGGTTCTACCTTTTCGGTCGACCGATCCCGGATTTTAATATGACCGTTTTTCTTGTCGTATTCCTATAACGGTCGTATTCGTATAAAACAAAACTTAACCCCAAAATACATTCGGTAACCGGTCGAACGACGACCTTGATTCGGTCGACCGGTTGAACATATTTTCAGAAACCAAATTCCCTGCTATCGGTCGACACATTTCTCGTTCGACCGATTGACCTTTGTCTCAACCGAATCCCCTTATCGGTCGACCGCCCCGTACTTTGGTTCGACCGATTCACTTAAGTAGAGTTAAGTTCTAGCTCGTTTGTCCGACCGAATATTCTTTTGTTCGACCGTTCTCTTTGAAATCATGTTAACGGTCGACCGGTGTACTAGTTTCGGTCGACCGGTTCTGGACAGATTTGCAGCCCGATTTTCTGCTTTGTGTATCTTGCACAAAACCCAATCAAATCTATCCCCAACGGCTAGAATACCTTAGGAGCTTATAAATAGAGGATCAAGACTTGTTGTTAATACAACTCTCCAACTCCAATTGTCCCAATACATTAGAGAGAAACCTCAATCCTCAAAGCTCCCAATTCTACACTCTTTAAGCCTAAACTTCACACACTTGATCATATACTCATCCTACTCAAAGTGTGCTCAATTAGAGAGTGAATCCCACTCAGTTACAAGTGTTGTCAAAAGAAGCAAGGACTTCGGTGAAAGCCCGAAGTGTCCCTCTCGGATTGTGAGAGGAAGAATTCAAGCAAGCGAGGGTTGTTCGCGTTGCTTGTGGTGTAAAGGCGTTCTCTCCCGGCCCGGAACGGGGAGTGGTTAGTGAAGACGTAGGCGGAGCTCGCGGAGTCGAGCGGAGCTTACAAGAGAGGACTAGGACCCGGGTGGGGTGCCGAACCTCTATAAAATCGCCGCGTCTTTTGTGGTTTGCATTGTATTCCTTCCCTACTTGTATTTGTTTTAAATTCCGCTGCATTTACTCGATTGTTTAAACAAGTAGGTGATTAGATTAAAAGTGATTAGTGGACCCATAACCCACACGATCCTACAATTGGTATCAGAGCCTTGTTAGCTAAATTTCATTACTTTACCGTAATTTTAGCATGGCTTCAACATCTAATCACTTAGAGGGTTTATGCACCACAAGGCCTCCTTTGCTTAATGGGTCAAATTATGATTATTGGAAAAATAGAATGAAAATCTTTTTAATATCAAATGACCTTAAGTATTGGAAGTTTATTCAAAATCCATACATACCCCCAAATGAAGATGATTTAGATTCTCTATCTAGGGCTCAAATGAAAGAAATTGAAATGAATTCAAAAATTATGAATATTCTTTATTGTGGCCTTAATGAGGGAGAATACAATAGAATTAGGGGATGTGAAAGTGCAAATGAAATATGGCATAGGTTACAAATGCATCATGAGGGTGATAGCAAAACCAAAGAAACTAGGATAAGTCTCCTCATGCATAAATATGAAATATTTTCTATGCAAATCGGTGAGAACATAAGCGACATGAACACTCGCTTCACCGATATCACTAACTCTCTTTTGATTCTTGGAAGAAGGATAAATGAAGGAGAGATGACTCGAAATTTCCTCCGGTCATTGAGCAACGATTGGGAAGACAAGGTCGTGGCAATCGAAGAATCGCACGATCTTTCAAAATTGAAGATGGAGGAACTCATTGGAAATCTCATGGCCTATGAGCTCCAATTGAGTCATCGAAGAGAGAAGGAAGCATCAAAGAAACACTCCGTGGTTGCACTACATGCAAATTTTGATGAGCCAAGGAGGGTGGAAGAAGAGGACATTAAGGTTCTTGCCCAAGACTTCTTCAAATACCTCAAGAGGGATAAGGGAGAAAAGAATGAAAGAAGAGGTAGAAGAAGTGAGAAAAGAGAAAAAGAAAAAGAGAGGGAGGAGAGTGAAAATGAGAGAAGAGAAGGGGAGAAGAAAAAGGAGAGAAGGGAGAGGAGAAAAGAAAAGGAGAAGAGCAAGAGAAGAGAAAGGAAGGAGGAAGCACACAAGGCTACATGGGATGATTCTTCATCACCATCATCATCGTCTTCTTCCTTGCAAAGTAGAAGAGAAGTGGCTCACTCATGCTTCATGGCTATTGAAGATCAAAGTGAGGTAGATTCTAACTTTTGTTCTAGTAATTCATGCTCAACTAAGTCCTATTATAGTGATAGCTCTAATTCTAATGCTAATGATGAATCATATACACATGCTGAGCTACAAAATGCATTTCATGATTTAGTTAAACAATATGAGATCATTTGTGAAAAGAACAAAAATGCTAGAAAAACTATAAATGATCTCAAATGCCAAATTGAATTAATCATGAATGAAAAGAATGAGGTGATTGCTAGACTTGAATCAAATGAATCATCACTTGCTAGTCTAAGTAAAACACCCATTGTTGATGAACATGTAGATCTTAAAGTTTCAAATATGCAATTAAGAAAAGATCTAGAAATGTTCACTAAAGGAACAAAAATGCTTGATATGCTTTTAGGTAGTCAAAGACAATCCTTAGCTAAACATGGTTTAGGATACAATGTTCAATTGAAAAACCATGTATCTCATACTACATTAAATGGCAAGCATTTATTTGTTAAGTCTACTTCCTCAAGTGTGTGGGCTCCCAAAACCAAAATGGTGTGGATTCCCAAAGCTAACACTCAAGGACCCAAAGTTGTTTGGGTACCCAAATCTACTCTTGTAGGAGCTTGAGGAGGAGATTGGTGGTGACCGGGTGAGCCAAAGCGTCGAATTCGAATCCGGTTGCATCACCAAATGAGATTGGAGCTAATCAAGATACAAGTTTGGTATAAATTTCTATCCTAGAAATTTCTGAAAATTTAGCTCTAGTCTAGTTCACATGCTTAATTGACATATCATATAGTTCAATTCATTGAAAATCATTTAACCCTATTCATTGCAAATCATTTATCACATCCATTGATTTTAAATGTCAATTCTAAATGGATGTTAGAATAAGGCTTAAGAAGAAACTTAATTAAACTTAAATTTCATCATACTCATTGTTTCAATTTAGCCTTATTGATAGGGGGAGCTTAAATGTTATATCTTTTATTAGAGTAATGAAGTGCAAAATTTAGGGGGAGCAACTTCATTACAAGACATCCAAATTCTATGCTTAAAGTCTTAAATAATTATTATTTTTTGATGGATGTCAAAGGGGGAGAGATAATTAAGGGGGTAACTTGGAATTTGGCATAAAATTGATCAAAAACTATGCACATCCATAGGGGGAGCATTAATATGCATAGTTTACATATACAAATTCCATGTATTTAGATAGAATTAAGATATAGGTTGCCATCATCAAAAAGGGGGAGATTGTTGGCTTTTTGGCCTTAATCTATGTTTTGATGATTTAATTAACCTAATCTTAATTATGATGAAGTAGAGTAGCACACATATTGCATTGCATGTATATTGTATTGTGCTAACCTCTACAGGTGATCAAGACTCAAGAAGGAAGGAAATCAAGTCAAGATTTGTAATAAAGCTAAATGAAGACTTGTAATCTTGATTTTATTTTGAGTCTTAGGAACATGTGTAAATTGAGCATACAAGAGTTAAAAACATATCACATACACAATAGGTTCCCTATAGAAGTCACACACGAAATTTCACATTATTTGGACTTCATTAGATCACCCAAACCTTAGTCGGAAATCACTTATAAACTTAAACCCAGATTTCCTGTGTGCACCGGTCGACCGAACCAGTTCTCAGTTCGACCGGTTTATAACAGACTCTCCACAGTGATTTTACCGAACTCTACCGGTCGACCGGTTCTACCTTTTCGATCGACCGATCCCGGATTTTAATATGACCGTTTTTCTTGTCGTATTCCTATAACGGTCGTATTCGTATAAAACAAAACTTAACCCCAAAATACATTCGGTAACCGGTCGAACGACGACCTTGATTCGGTCGACCGGTTGAACATATTTTCAGAAACCAAATTCCCTGCTATCGGTCGACACATTTCTCGTTCGACCGATTGACCTTTGTCTCAACCGAATCCCCTTATCGGTCGACCGCCCCGTACTTTGGTTCGACCGATTCACTTAAGTAGAGTTAAGTTCTAGCTCGTTTGTCCGACCGAATATTCTTTTGTTCGACCGTTCTCTTTGAAATCATGTTAACGGTCGACCGGTGTACTAGTTTCGGTCGACCGGTTCTGGACAGATTTGCAGCCCGATTTTCTGCTTTGTGTATCTTGCACAAAACCCAATCAAATCTATCCCCAACGGCTAGAATACCTTAGGAGCTTATAAATAGAGGATCAAGACTTGTTGTTAATACAACTCTCCAACTCCAATTGTCCCAATACATTAGAGAGAAACCTCAATCCTCAAAGCTCCCAATTCTACACTCTTTAAGCCTAAACTTCACACACTTGATCATATACTCATCCTACTCAAAGTGTGCTCAATTAGAGAGTGAATCCCACTCAGTTACAAGTGTTGTCAAAAGAAGCAAGGACTTCGGTGAAAGCCCGAAGTGTCCCTCTCGGATTGTGAGAGGAAGAATTCAAGCAAGCGAGGGTTGTTCGCGTTGCTTGTGGTGTAAAGGCGTTCTCTCCCGGCCCGGAACGGGGAGTGGTTAGTGAAGACGTAGGCGGAGCTCGCGGAGTCGAGCGGAGCTTACAAGAGAGGACTAGGACCCGGGTGGGGTGCCGAACCTCTATAAAATCGCCGCGTCTTTTGTGGTTTGCATTGTATTCCTTCCCTACTTGTATTTGTTTTAAATTCCGCTGCATTTACTCGATTGTTTAAACAAGTAGGTGATTAGATTAAAAGTGATTAGTGGACCCATAACCCACACGATCCTACATATATAAGGAAACAACGCATATATGGAGCATAAGAAAAACTTATATGGAAATACCAATCAATCTCCATAATAGTATCTCAAAACAAAAAAATTCTTTTCTTTCCCTAATCAACATAATCATGAGAGCGTAAAAATTATCCTACTCGCATTAGGAAAGAAAAATCCGGAAAAAATCCTCAATGAGATCAACACATGTATGTGGATTAAAGGAAAGCATTCAAAAAAACTTTTAAGGCAACAAAACTCCAGCCCATAATATGCTCTAAAAATTTTCAGAATTTGCCAATCTTTCCTTAATCAATATAAGCATGCAATCAACCATAATTATGCTACTTGTATTGGAAAGAAAAAATTCAAAATTTTCAAGAGAACAGGAAGCATATATGCGCATTTTTCAGTAAGGAAACCAATCAATCACATGCATGTTAATGCTCCCAAAAAAAACCCATATCCGAAATTCTTTGGAGCAACAAGGCAACACAATTATTATGCATATGCATATGGCAATAAACATCTACTCTAGATGCATGCTCATATTGAAAAATGCTAAATAAACAAGCATATACACGAAATTCCAGCAAACATGAGATCTAGTCATGCATGTACACGAATCAGAGATAACAACATTTGATCTATCCATGCAATCCGATATTCATGATGATATACAAATGACATACAAACATTATCATCTAATTCAAGCTTGAAAAAATATCAGAGAATTAAACTACTGATTATCATATAAAAACATGCGCAAAAACAGAAGATCATCATGATATGGTTAACACAGATTTCATGTATACATGCTCAAAGATTAAAATAAATAATATCTAACCCTAATTCGGAAAAATTAGGAAAAATAGACATCTGATTTCATGTATACATGTGCATGATTTAGAAGAATCAACATGGAAAATAACTTCTGATTTTATCTAATACGTGCGCATAGAGGTAACAACACAGATAAAACAGAATTCTGGTCACATCTATGTATGTGCAATGATAGGAGAGCAACATATCATATTGGCTCGAAATAAAATCAGGAAAAATCCATCTTAAACCATGCATACATGCGCAAGAATGGAGGAGCAAAATCTAACCCTAGATGCATGCTCTAATGAACCACTTATATCTCTAAATGAACGATCATATTATTTCATTTAAAGATAAAAAAAACTTCTGAGTTTTAATTTCCAGAATATCAAAAACAAATTTGAAAGAAAAAACATGAACAATCAACATATATAACATGCGCATCATGTAAATAAGCAATGCTGATTTTTCTGTTATCTTTCTTTCTCCAAAAAACATAACCACCGATTTTTTATCTCAAATCAGGTCATGAAACAAAAAATTCGTCAATCATGGTGAGGATTCGAAGGTAACCAAGATGACTCTGATACCAATGTTAGCAAACAACGATTCTACAGGTTTAGGAGTACCTTTCTTGGAGAGAATCTGTGGCAACGGAAGGAAGATCGGAGGTCACCTTACAGAATCCTTTTCACCGGTCAGTCTCCTACTCTTTTGGAGAAGGAGCGCGAGTCCACAACCCAAGAGTACATGGAATGAGCTTGGTGGAGGTGGAGGGACGAAATGGGAGAGAGAGAAGGTGGCGGCTAGGGTGGGTGGAGGCTAGGGTTTGCACACTTGTTGTTCCATCCAATGGGAGACTCCCCTCCTTATATAGATGGCTCCACCCTAAACCATGTGTCAGTGCTTTGGGCAAATATCTTATTAATCCTAGATTAATCCAATATTAAGAAGATTGATGATTTGGATATGAGGTCAGCAAGCGTACTCTTTCTGGTTTGCTCAAGTGTTGTGCAGGTTTAGGTGATGAGAGACAGGGTAGAATGGTTCATTTTCTGGTTGTGAAATCTGGGTCGGTGCTTGATCAGGTCTTGAGTAGTTGCCTTTTAGATATGTACTCAAAATGTGGGTTGGATGATGATGCTTACCATGTTTTTAGGAGGATCGACGATCCTGATGTTGTGGCTTGGAGCTCTATGCTATCGTGTTTTGAGCAGCAAGGATTTGGCGCCAAAGCTGCTGAACTTTTCAGGAACATGAATAGAGTTGAAATAAAGGGGAACAAGTTCACCCTTGCCAGTCTTGCTAGTGCCGCTGCCCATTTAAGAGATAAGAGTTATGGTGCAAGTGTTCATGCATACATCATTAAAACCGGGCTCGAAACTGATAATGCAGTAATAAACATGAACGCCAAGATTGGAGTCGTGAAGGAAGGAAGGTCAGTATTTGAAACACATGAAGAGTCACGATACTATATCTTGGAATTCACTCCTCTCGGGATTCCATAGTGGTGATAATTGCAAGGAAGCATTGGAAATTTTCAGCGAAATGCTCCTTAAGAATTTCAAGCCCAATACATACACATTTTGTTAGATATTTCTTGTAACCCATGTATTAAGTGTCAACTTTATTAAATTAATAATATTACGAAATTAATAATCAATTAATTAATTAAGAGAGATTTAGGGTAAGTGGGTAGTTACACCATGATGGGTGGTTACTCCCTATACTTCTATAAAAGGATTGGTCCTCCCTCTTCCAAAGACACAAAATAGTTTTCCCCATCAAAACTTCTATCAAGCAAAGGTGTATGAGATTGAGAGGGAGAAATCAATTCATAGCAATTGGAGATTTCTCTTCGTTGAATAGAATCATGGAGCAAGGTATGTGTTCTTGTCTTCTCTTTAATATCGTTGTGAAAATCATTTGTTCAAGATCCTATAATGTGCAATTAGGGTTTTGTTGTGCATTAATCATGAAGCAAATTAAAAGACTAACATTTGGTATCAAGAGCATGGTTTAAGAACTTATGATTTCCCGTTCATGTTATATTCACTTCACGCATACATGATACTTCCGCTGAAAATTGTGTGATTTCCTAAAGCAGTTACAACATTTGTTTACGTTCTCATTATTCTTAAGATCAATGTTCGTGATAGACATGTTTTTCCTTGATGTGTATCTATGATTTTCATTTCATATATTTCAAGATCTTCCTTGATTACGTAAGTAGTTAAGAAACAAGGAAATATTCTTTTCATATTTAATAAAACATCTATATGCATACGTTACTGACCTTTTCCCTTATCTTGATTTCATTAAATGCTTTCCATCCTGATAACACGTTTATTTCCCACGTTATAATGTTGTAACTGTTCATGCAATAGATTTTAATGTGTGATGGAACCTTTTACTGTTAAACATGGTTAAAATCGGTAAATATGGTACATGTTACGTATGGAACCTTTTAATGTGCAACGAAACTGTTTCGTATGGTTACTTGAAACAGGGGGTTAAAATCGGTACATTACCGTAAAACACGTGATACTCATGTTTTGATTTTTTTAATAATTTTATGCAAATTTAAGATTTGTCTATTTTATGAAGTATTACAACTATCTGCTTTTATTCTTCTGATCTTGACTCAAACAAATAACTCATGTTATTTAATTTGAACTATTCATATGATATCTATATTACGTATAAATCGTAGTCGCCAAAGTGACTGATTTAGAATGTTTCTCATAGATGTCAAACTAAGTTAGATTCTATTATTCATGATTACGTGATGCTATAATGAAATGACTTAATGATGTATCATGAATAATTGAAGTTCATAGATTACAAAATATTTAAGATCACCCAAAGGTGGATCAACCTATTTGTGATCATGAACATTATTGTGGTTAATTGATATGTCGATTTAGATGTGTTTAGTATATCCAAAGATAACAAACATGTCTTATTGAAGCATATTTAATTTCCAATTATGTAAAATTTAATTAAGCATCAATTATGGTTCATTGTTATATATTGTTATATCACCCAAAGGAGATTTTCAATATATATTTAATTTAATATTTTTATAGCTATATAAGTCTGAATTACGTGATGAAGTTATGTCTCAAAGTGTTAATGTAGGAGCATTTATTTATTTTTGCAGCATCTGTTAATGTTTCACTTCATTCGCAAGCTTCATCTATTACAAAGTTTAATGGGCTTAATTATAATGAATGGAGTGAAGAAGTCAAGTTTCATTTAGGTGTTCTTGATCTTGACTTAGCACTCATGACTGATAAGCTCATTGCTCTTACCGAGACAAGCAATAATGAAGAAAAATCTTTTCATAAGAGTTGGGAAAGATTAAATAGACTGAGCTTAATGCTTATGCGAATGACAGTGGCAAATAACATTAAGACTACTATTCCTGAAACTAGTGATGCTAAGGAATTTATGAAGTATGTGAAAGATACTGCTCAATCTGAATCTGCTGATAAGTCGCGTGCTGGTACATTAATGAGTATGTTAACCACCATGAAGTTCGATGGTTCGCGTACTATGCATCAACATGTGACAGAAATGTCAAACATAGCAGCAAGATTAAGAACCATGGGAATGAAAGTGGATGATAGTTTCCTTGTACAGTTTATCATAAATTCTTTGCCTCAGGAGTACGGTCCATTCCAAATAAATTATAACACAATGAAGGATAAATGGAATGTGACTGAACTTCAAAGTATGCTTATTCAAAAAGAGGCAAGACTTAAGAAACAAGGAATCCACTCTATCAATCTCGTAGGTCATTCATGAGTTAAAAGGAAACCAGGAAAGAAGTATGGAAAGGGCAATAAAGGACCGTTAAAGATCCACGAGTCATCTGCTCAAATCCAAAAGAAGGAACAAAATGCTGATAAGTGTCATTTCTGCCACAAACCTGGACACTATCAGAAAGACTGCCATAAACGTAAGGCATGGTTCGAAAGTAAAGGTAAACATAATGTTTTTGTATGTTTCGAATCATATTTGGCCGAAGTTCCTTATAATACTTGGTGGATTGATTCTGGTTGTACCACTCATGTTTCTAATACGATGCAGGGATTCGTTACGATCCAAACCACAAACCCAAATGAGAACTTTGTCTTTATGGGGAACCGTGTCAAAGCACCAGTTGAAGGGATTGGGACTTATCGTTTACTTTTAGATACAGGACACCATTTAGATCTTTATCAGACTCTTTACGTTCCATCTCTTTCTCGTAATTTAGTTTCTTTGTCTAAACTTGATATAGCTGGTTATTGTTCTAAATTTGGGAATGGAAGTTTCAGTTTGTTTAAGCAAAATCTTCTTGTTGGTTCTGGTGTCCGTTGTGATGGTTTATACAAGTTAAATCTTGATAATTTGTTTGATGAAACCTTATTGACCTTGCATCATAGTGTTGGTATGAAACGTGGTTTAGTGGATGAAAGTTCAGCTTACTTGTGGCATAAACGTTTGGGTCACGTATCCAAAGAAAGAATGCAAAGATTAGTAAAGAATGAAATCCTTCCTAATTTGGATTTTACTGATCTTAACGTATGTGTGGATTGTATTAAAGGAAAATTCACAAAACACACAATTAAGAAATCAGCCACAAGAAGCACACAACTCCTTGAAATTGTACACACCGATATATGTGGACCTTTTGATGTTCCATCCTTTAGTGGAGAAAAATATTTTATCACCTTTATTGATGATTTTTCACGTTATGGTTATGTCTACTTGTTGCATGAAAAATCTCAAGCAGCAAATACTTTAGAGGTGTTTGTTAATGAGGTTGAAAGACAACTGGACAAAAAGGTGAAAATAATTAGATCTGATAGAGGTGGTGAATATTATGGAAAGTATGATGAAAGTGGACAATGTCCTGGTCCATTTGCTAAATTTCTCGAAGGACGTGGTATTTGTGCTCAATACACAATGCCTGGCACACCGCAACAAAATGGTGTTGCAGAAAGGCGCAATCGTACTTTAATGGATATGGTTAGAAGTATGTTAAATAATTTCTCATTGCCTTTATCATTGTGGATGCATGCCTTAAAAACCGCTATGTATTTGTTAAACAGGATTCCTAGTAATGCAGTTCCAAAGACTCCATTTGAACTGTGGACATGAAGGAAACCTAGTTTAAGGCACCTGCATGTTTGGGGTTGCCCGGCGGAAGTAAGAATTTATAATCCACATGAAAAGAAACTGGATTCAAGAACGACCAGTGGTTTCTTCATTGGTTATCCAGAAAAATCTAAAGGCTTTAGATTTTATTGTCCTAACCATAGTACGAGAATTGTTGAAACTGGAAATGCGAAATTCATTGAAAATGGCGAGATTAGTGGGAGTAAAGAACCACGTAAAGTGGAAATTCAAGAAGTAAGGGTGCAAGTTTCTTTACCCACTACTTCTTCTAATGTTGTTGTTCCTACAATTGTAGAGCAATTCGACAATGTACAAGAACAACAAATGAATGACCAAACACCCCATAATGAAATCGTCAACAATGAAACTTTAGCAAATGAACCACATGAAGTGGCATTAAGAAGGTCTGAAAGACCAAGGAAACCTGCTATTTCTGATGATTATGTGGTTTATTTTCAAGAGTCAGAACTTGACATTGGAATTAATGAAGATCCAGTTTCATTTTCACAAGTCATGGAAAGTACTAATTCCATTAAGTGCTTGGATGCCATGAAAGAAGAATTGAAATCAATGGATCACAATAAAGTCTGGGATCTTGTAGAATTGCCTGAAGGTTCTAAAAGAGTTGGGTGTAAGTGGGTCTTTAAGACTAAACTCGATTCTAATGGCAATATCAAAAGACACAAGGCTAGACTTGTTGTCAAAGGTTTCACTCAGAAAAGTGGTATTGACTACAAAGAGACGTTTTCTCATGTATCTAAAAAGGACTCTCTTAGAATTATTATGGCATTAGTAGCTCATTATGATTTAGAGTTACATCAAATGGATGTGAAAACTGTCTTTCTCAATGGAAATTTAGATGAAGAAGTATACATGGAACAACCTGAGGGTTTTGTAATTGAAGGAAAGGAACACATGGTGTGTAAACTTAAGAAATCAATATACGGACTTAAGCAAGCTTCCCGTCAATGGTATCTCAAGTTTAATGATACAATTACTTCCTTTGGATTTAATGAAAACGTCGTTGATCGATGTATATATCTGAAGGTCAGTGGGAGTAAATTTATATTTCTGATTTTGTATGTTGATGATCTCTTGCTAGTTACTAATGATCTTGGTTTATTACATGAAATCAAGAAATTTCTCTTTAACAACTTTGAAATGAAAGATATGGGTGAGGCATCCTATGTGATAGGAATAGAAATATTCCGTGATAGATCACAAGGATTGTTAGGGTTGTCTCAGAAAGCATATATTAACAAAGTTTTAGAGAGATTTAAGATGGAAAGTTGTTCAGCAGGTGTTGTTCCAATTCAGAAAGGGGATAAATTTAATCTTAAGCAATGTCCAAAGAATGAATTGGAACATAAACAAATGGAGATTATTCCTTATGCATCCATTGTTGGAAGTTTGATGTATGCTCAGACTTGTACTCGACCAGACATCAGTTTTGCTGTCGGTATGCTGGGTAGATATCAAAGTAATCCTGGAATAGATCATTGGAGAGCTGCAAAGAAAGTATTAAGATACTTGCAAGGAAATAAGGATCACATGCTCACTTATAGGCGATCTGATCACTTCGAGATGAATGGGTATTCAGATTCAGACTTTCCAGGATGTGTAGATACTAGAAAAACTACATTTAGATATTTGTTTCTTTTAGCTGAAGGGGCAATATCTTGGAAGAGTGAGAAGCAGTCTATCATTGCTGCGTCCACTATGGAGGTTGAGTTTGTAGCATGCTTTGAGGCTACAGTTCATGGTTTATGGTTGCAGAATTATATTTCAGGACTTGGAATTGTCGACTCTATTGCCAAGCCGCTGAAAAATTATTGTGATAATGCCGCAGCAGTCTTCTTTTCTAAGAACGACAAGTATTCGAAAGGTGCTAAACACATGGAATTGAAATACTATGCCGTTAAAGAAGTTCAGAAACAAAGGGTGTCAATTGAACATATAAGCACCAATTTAATGGTTGTGGATCCGTTGACTAAAGATTTGCCACCAAAGACATTTAAGGAACATGTCGAACGGATGGGCATTATTGAAAACAATTATTGATGATGCATATTAATGTACTATGTATGTTATGTTGTTGACCTCTTGATTTCGCTTATGGATTGTTTCTGAAATTACATTTTCCTGTTTCATTATAATAGTACATGTACATCAATGATTTATGTGATTAAACAGGAAATGTCTTTTATAAAGACATTATCGTTAGACCATTATGATATCTCTCGTTAATTATCATACTAAATAGGAAATCTATATTGTAATACATGGAAGGGAATGTGTCAGAATCTATGACGTACAACCGCCATAATCCTTATAGGTTTTCATACTTAGTAGTGACTGATGTTTTAATTGATATAAAGATGATTTTAGCTTAAATTTTGCGCATTATGTTTTGTTATTAAATACTTGAAGTTGAATTATGTTACATGGGCTAAGTGGGAGAATGTTAGATATTTCTTGTAACCCATGTATTAAGTGTCAACTTTATTAAATTAATAATATTACGAAATTAATAATCAATTAATTAATTAAGAGAGATTTATGGTAAGTGGGGTAGTTACACCATGATGGGTGGTTACTCCCTATACTTCTATAAAAGGATTGGTCATCCCTCTTCCAAAGACACAAGATAGTTTTCCCCATCAAAACTTCTATCAAGCAAAGGTGTGTGAGGTTGAGAGAGAGAAATCAATTCATAGCAATTGGAGATTTCTCTTCGTTGAATAGAATCATGGAGCAAGGTATGTGTTCTTGTCTTCTCTTTAATATCGTTGTGGAAATTATTTGTTCAAGATCCTATAATGTGCAATTAGAATTTTGTTGTGCATTAATGATGAAGCAAATTAAAAGACTAACACATTTATCAACATATTGAGATCTTGCACAAGCCTTCTAGATGCAAATTACGGGACCCAAGTCCATGCCCATGTTGTGAAGAATAGTCTACAAGATGACCAATTTATTGGGACTGGTTTGATCGACATGTATGGTAGTTGTGGTTATTTAGACGACGCTCGAGTAGTTTTTAGGAGGTTGAAAGAAAGAGATGTCTTTACTTGGACGGTAATGATCACGGGGCTTGCACAGTCCAACGAAAGTGAAAAAGCCATTATGTATTATCGTGAGATGAAACAGGATGGTGTGAGTTCAAATGAGTTCACAGTTGCGAGCTGTCTGCGAGCGTGTTCAACATTAGCCTCCTTAGATACAGGCCAACAAATTCACTCACATGTCATAAAATCAGGCCTCAAGGATGCCTTTGTTTCGAGTGCTCTCATGGATACATATATAAAATGTGGATGTCTAATGGTGGCAGAAGATTTGTTTGATTCATCGATGGAACAAGATGAAGTTTTGTGGAACACTCTAATTTGTGGCTATTCCCAACATGGTTGTGCTGTGAAAGCTTTAGATGCATTTCAGTGTATGACCGAACAGGGTGTGAAACCTGATGACATAACCTTCATTGGGGTGCTCTCAGCTTGTAGCCATGCAGGCCTTGTTGATGATGGATGGAAACGTTCTGATTCCCTGAGCAAAGTCTATGGAATTGTCCCTACAGTAGAGCATCATGCTTGTATGGTAGACATCCTAGGCCGGGCAGGTAGGTTAGACGAGGTCAGATGCTTTATTCAGAAAATGGCAATACCCCCGAACATTCTAATTTGGCAAACGGTTCTTGGAGCTTGCAGGATGCATGGGAACATTGAATTTGGGGAGGAAGCTGCTGAGAAACTCTTTGAGCTGGATCCACATGCAGATTCAACTTATATATTGCTATCAAATATCTATGCCGCTGCAAAAAGATGGAATGATGTTTCTTGGATTCGGTCTATGATGACTAAACGAAGAGTAAAAAGGGAACCTGGTTGTAGCTGGATTGATATCTCTGGAAGGGTACATGTGTTTCTGTCTCATGACTTTTCACATCCAAAGTCGAGAGAGATACTAAAAAAGCTGAAAGAGTGGGTCAACGAAATATCAAAAGAAGGTTATAGTCCAGATGTTGATCATGTGCTACATGACACTGATACTGTAGAAAAACAAGAAAGCCCTCTCTTTCACAGTGAAAGACTTGCTCTAGCTTATGGTCTAATCAGCATACAATCTGGAAGAACAATTAGGATTTTCAAGAGTCTTCGTATTTGTGGTGATTGCCACAATGCCATGAAGATCATTTCTAAAGTTGTGGATAGAGAAATCGTTATTCGGGATATTAGCCGTTTTCAACATTTTCGAGATGGCTCCTGTTCTTGTGGAGATTATTGGTGATTCCTTCTACTGCCAAGGAAATACAAGGTATTGCCAATTGGAAACTCTCTTTTGCATCATCTTCCTTCCATGTTCTTATCATTGTCGATGGTTGGATCTGTATATGTTAGGCATTTCGATTTATGTAACATCCCGAAACAGCGAAAATTTAAAAATTATCATCAAGACAACAGAGATCAATAATCAAAGAAGGGACTGTTACTTCTCATAAAAGATATAAGCGGCGCACCAAATTACATCAGAGTTTGTCAAAAAGCTACATGATTACATCAGAAACAACCAGGGGAAATACAAATAATCATGTCGACCTCAGTGGTCCGACTGAGAGAATCTGATTCCAAGATGCGCGCGCCCGCTGATCACCACCCAACTGGACTTACTGGGGTCCTGAAATAAAACATGCAACAACAATGCCTGAGTTTCGATAAGGAAACCCCGTATGCCAAGCTCACCTATATGCATGCAGTAGTACAAATGAACCTATCATACTAGTAGCATGTCATGTCATCAACAGTAAGGAAAATAGTTCCCTCGAAGGGTAACACAGGACATCAGTCCGACAATCATCATCGGGTTTCCCAAGAAGACTTACCGTAGGCACATACGGTCTAGCGGAACAAGACGTGACACTCCCCACACGCTATTATCCCAGCTAGACTAAACATGAGGTTCGGCAAGGAGCATCCGCCAAGTCCGCGCCATAAGAAACAGATCTGTAACTTCGTGGTCGAAATCACACCAACGGAGTCGTCGCTCGGTCCATCAATCATCATCTCAGTAGGTTCCCATCTGAGCAACATAGCCAGAACAACATCGGCCCATCAATCATCATCGCCGGAACAGCATCGGCGGCATCACCGGCACAACTCCATCAATACGTCCGGCACAACATCGGAAGGGTCCAGACCGAAGTCTGTCAGGTCATCAGGCTCCACGAGCCGCGAACACCAACCGCGCCGCTATAAAAGCAGGGCAGCGACCTCCGTAGCCATCTAGGCCGGTAGTCACATCACCCAACGACAGTTGCGTGCTCGCACAACATCATACATTGGGATCCGCTATCTCTCAAGTCTGCTACTCTACAATGAGTCCATCAATCCATCACATCAAGTCACGATTCATAAACGAAGGTGACACGTCCAGAACACCCACACTCTTCCACACGGCGGTCCATGGGCAAGCACGCGTACGCGCCCACCGTCACCTCCCGGCTCACGCACAAGGCGAGGACACAAGTTTCCGTGGACAGAGTTGGCATCCTAAAAAGACCGGAAATTTAGTTTTGTGCACAAACGGTCGACAGAAAGAGGCAACCCGGTCGACCGCTTCCTCAAGGGAACCAGTCGACCGAAAGTCTGCAACGGTCGAACTCTCTGCGCGAAACCTAAGTCCCAACGGTTGAACAGAGATCTAAAACCGGTCGACCGATACGAGATCAAAATCCGGAGTCTGGTCAATATCAATTCAATACTACTGGTCGACCGACTAAGGGGTCTCGGTCGACCGAAAACTACCAGGTCATCCTAGCAGTTCTAAGTCATAAACAGTCGAACGCATATAAACAATCGGTCGAACTATCAAGCATCTCTATTCAGTACACTTAAGTTCCGGTCGAACGAACCCAAGGAATCGGTCGACCGAAACACAACAGGCAATCCCGACCCACCGGCACAATGCACAACCGGTCGACCGCCCCAATGCATTGTTCGACCGGTGAAGGTTAAAGTCGGGCAAAATACACTACATCGGTCAACCGCCCGAAGCAATCCGGTCGATCGTTGGTCGTCAGCAACCTTGCACCAGCCAAAGATTTACGTCGTTCTCGTCGCCGGAGAGGTCTCCAACCTCCCCCGACAGACCAACACAACCCTCACATGAGGGAGAACAACAAAACACACTAAGAAGCCGACACACCTCTACAAGCGATCGACGACGTTCACCAGAGAACTCAAGACACCACCTCCCTGTCCGCAACCGCACGTGCGCCTCCTCGTACGTCGACCTCCGCGCCTCACGTCGGAGTCTCTTTAGCCACGCCTGATTCGTCGGAAAGGAAGAGAGAAAGTGAGAGAATGCAAGAGTGAGAGAGAGTGAGAGATGAGTGTGATTTTTCTCTTCAAAAGCACAAAACCCAACAAACCCATCACCCTACACTCCTACTCCACCACACCACACAGCAACCCACTATTCCGTTCCTCCTTCCCCATGCAAAACACCTCCTAATCACCATTAACCCCTAAATGGGTTTAGGGTTATAACAATTTATACTGTGAAGTCCCTAGAATTTGGATTTTATTGCTTGTGAACTTTGTAAATCATTAGTGCAAATTCAGAGATTTTGGGAGAATCAATTTTTGACATTTTTTTTGCTAGAGCTGTGCTGTATGGTTTTGAAGTTTGAAGTAGAATGTCTGGTTAAAGAAATGAGTTTGGTTTATTGTGGAGAGAAATAGTTATTGATGGATTTTTGAATGGTTATTATTAGTTTTGGAAGTTCTTGAATTTTATTTTAGTTTCTTCTTCTTTTGAAAGGTGAAAGCCTGGTGTCATGTTATTGGTTCCTTTGTTGGAGTTTATGTATATTTGATGGGTTTTAAAGCTCTGGTTGTGTTGGATATTGGAGTTCAAAGTTAAGATGAATGTCTTTCTGTTTGAAATCCATGAAAAATATATTCGATTGTGGGAGTGCCTGTGGCTACAGATGATGTTAATAGAAAGACCTTGCTTTTTGTTTGAACTATCAAAAGAGAACCAATGGTTTGTTGATTATTTAAATATTTTGGGCTCTGAACTTGCACCACATGGGTCGTTAAGTTTGGTTCCATGTTTATTGGATGGTGTATAAACTATAAAGTGTATGTTTGATCTTTAAAGATTTTTTGTGCTTCATATAATATTGTTTTCCGACCCTTGTGATTATATGATGCACAAGTGCTAAATTTTCTCCTCACTCGTGTCACTTTTTTTAATGTACTTTGGGGTCATCCCGTGGTATGATATATTTTTATGCAAGTTAGACAAAATTGGAATAATCATACTGGCAGTTAAATAGCTTTATTTGGAAATTCGGGAATTCTATTTAGTAATAATGAGGGTCAATGAACAAATTTGATTGAAAATTGAAATTCTAAACATATATTTTTTCACAAATTCTTCTTTTGAACTGGAAGTGCGCAACATGCATAGGGTTGCCCTTCGATTAATGCTAGGGGATGATAACACACAAACTTTCTTGAGCTCTCAGAGGTCGATATTGAACTTAAGTTTTACATCTATTGTATCATACTAAAGGTGACATCACTATTGAGTATTCATATCAAAGAGTTTGATAGATTTTTACTTTTTCTCTACCGAGGAAAAAAAGAAATCCCTTAGTTCCCACCTGGTAAGTTCCTTGAATTCATTTTGCCAGTTTATAATATGACATCTGTTTTGGTGTCTTAGGTCTCAAAGAAGCTCACAATGTCCTATTTGTAGGCAGTCTGTCTATCCACTTCGTAGATCCCAGCAGGTTCATTTTGTTCGGAAGTCCAACCAACAACTGTAATGCGCTTATTCTGGATATGTATTTGATATTTTCTCTTCTTCTGATCTCTGAACTGTATTCATCTTTTGCAGTCAGGAGCTCCCTGAAGCTATTGAGAAAGAGCTAGATGTTGAGTCTAGTGGGCCACAAAACACTGCCATATTTCAACATCCAACTTAGGGAACTTTTGCACTTGAAAATGTACGACAACAGTCTTTGCCTCCTCTTTTGTTTGTCAAAACTAGTGGTTGCTCTTGATGTTTTCTCTATTCTACTTCACTGCTTTAACGTAGTTTTTTGAGCAGTTGACTAGTTTAACCTTTAAGTACTTCTACAGTTGCCAGAAGGTCTACGTCGTGGGGAACTGGAAGATTTAATAATGCAGCACTGCAAGAACCAGAAAAATACGTCGAGGTAGAAGAGAGCCTTGCCGAGGTAGACTCGGCAGTCATCCAGAGTCTGTGGTTTCCTCTGCAGATCAAAACAATATTTCTGAAGCCTCTGAACGGAGAGGGAGAGGAAATGAACCTGGTCCTTCTGATGATGCTTCAGGTTCCGTTTCTCATTGCGTTTTAGTCGTGGACCCTTCATCTCAGGTCCATGCTGTGCCTTCTGCAGATCAACTGAGTAATTCTGGAAACAGGTGCCTATGGTAGCAATTATGATTTACGCATTTTTAGTTTTCTCTGTTCTCGACAATGTTTCTTGCAACTTTGTAGTTTACTTGATTTCCATCGGACTTGACAATCATGTGGCCCAAGATACAGCAGGACAATCAGATTCAGTCATTCTCAGAATCATTAAAATCCAGATTCAGTAATATTTCATTAAGGTTTGCAATACCCACTAGATATTTGATAGGATTAGTAGCTTATATGATTAAAAATTGAGACCCGGCTCTTGTTACTGATGTCCTTTTTTGTTTTTTAGGTGCAAAATGTAATAACTTTAATCTAAACACCCTAATTAACCTACACTAAACATAATTAACCTTAATTAAGCTTGAATAGTGAAGCATGAGGTAGAAGGATGGGATAAGATTTGGATTTTGCTATAAATAGAGATGTTAGGTTAAGAAAAACGTTTTTCTCATTGCTTGAGTTTATCAGAGAGTGAGAGAGGCGAATTTGGAGAAGAAGGAGAAGGAAAGAAGGAGAAGGAGAGGAAGTGAAGGAGAAGAGTTGGGTTAGGCTAGCCAAAGCTTAGGAGGCTTCCACAAACGTCAATAATGTATGCCAAATCTTAAATATAACTCACTTAAGCCTTGTGAGTGTTGGGGATCGACGTTGGTGTCGAATTCCCCGTCGGATTGCAACCTGTTCAGAGGTTGAAGACGACGATCGGTCGACCGGTGCCTGTGGGCAGTCGACCGATCCTATTATTATATTGATTTGCACCCGCGAACGGTCGAACGAGGTCTGAGGACGGTCGACTGTTATGCCAGATTTGTGCGGGAAAAAAGGTTGATGTTGTTATCGGTCGAACGGGTCCACTTAGTCGGTCGACCGAAACAATGAGAATAGGTCGGTTGGGGATTTTGACTTATTAAACGGTCGAACATCCTTAACCTGGTTCGACCGATCTATTCGATGCTAAATCGGTTGGGAGCTTTGACCATCAAAACGGTAGACCACTCTTTAACTTTCGGTCGACCGACGGAGCATTTTAATTAAGCAGTAGAGTGTCTGTGATGTTTCGATCGAACTGTATCTCAGTTCCGGTCGACCGAATATTACTTAGGCAAAATGCTGAAATCACTGTTATCGGTTGAACGGACCCTTGGTTCGACCGGTCGGATATATAAATATTATAAATATTGTATAGCGTAGACCATGCAAACGGTCGACCGCTAGATGACTTTTGTTCGACCGATGGGTCGGTAATTCGGTTGGCATGGTTCGACCGATACACTTGTTTGTACAATATAGAGTACTGTACGGAGGACCGGTCGACCGGTGTGCTTGTAGCGGTAAACCGATCTGCCGCAGGTTGGTGGATTTATCCACACGCGAGCCGTCGAGTATAGGTCGACTACCGGCTCCAAGGAGACGGTCGATTACCGGTCTTGAGAGCGACGGATTTCACCTTTGACGAGGGCGTATTATTGTTGGCCTCTCATATCGAGCGGGGTGTGAGAGATGGGTGTCTTAAACCTTGGGTTGTTTGCTGGGGTTTGTCGGTAGGCCGAGGATATTCCGACAGGGTGCGCGTATGGCGGCTCTTGGGGGAACAACGGTTGTCGTCTGGCCCGAGTTGTGCATTCGACGGGCTGACTCGCTCCTCGGGTGGCGGCGTAGTGCCAAGGTTCTTTTCTGCACTCTTGGGGAGCAGTGGTGCCGACTGACCCTTGTGAAGCAGCGGTGGACTGACTTGACCTCGTGGTCGCAGGAGTGGTTCAGTACCGCGGAGGCGGAGATGTGTATTATTGTGGACCCGAGGCGGATGATCATGTGCATTGCATTGCATTGCATTGCATTGCATTGCATTGTCTTTAATTCCATTTTGTATTTTAGGAGGTTTTGTATACGGGGTTCCTTCAGGGAACTCAGGCATGTTTCAATTGTTTGCATTTCAGGTAGCGAACAACATTAGAGTCGAGGTGGTGACAGAGGAGGGTGCCCCCGGGATCTGATCCTGTTTTCTTTTCCTATCTTTTGTTGAGGTAGTGATTACATGTATATTCCTTCCTGTTGTAATCACAGTTGACTCATATGTATATTTTGACTTCCACGTGGATCTATATCTTTATATATTATATATGTTGGTTTGATTTCTCGTGACGTGTCCTGTGTTAACCATTGACGGTCTTTATTATTGTTTAAATTTTCCGCTGTTTTCGGGGACGTTACACAAAGAGTCTATCACTAAGAAAGAAAGGCTTTTTTCACGTAGTAATCCTGTGCCCAGGCTCAGTCCTGAAGTCCAGAGAGAGTTCAATGTTGATATACCAACCACCTCACAAAAATCGATCATATTGAAACGGGAGAAAGCTGCACATCTGGAGGTTCTGCATCTGTTAGCCTTGCAACACAATTAGTTTCCGAGACTAGTGATAATAGAGTTATAGAAAATCTGATTCATGATACTGAAGATGATAAAGCATTTGATGTTCGATCAGGTTCAAGTTGAGTTGCTGGCCTGAATTTTAGTTGTGTCCAGTTATCTTTGAATGACATCCTTCAGGTGTGCAGATATTAATAGGTTTCTCAATCACCATACATTTTCGATAAGGTAGTTATTGACACTCTTAAAAAGGTGACATTTGATTTTTGTAAAGAATTTGAATACCAACCGATTTGTTAGTGTATAGCTGAACTGAATCTCAGTTCTTAAAATAGTGTCCTCTTATCGATATCGTGGATCTGTTTAGTTACATTTTATCAAAGTAGGAAACCAAATTGTGTTCCTTGTTTGTTCAAAATCACAAATCCGTACGTTGAGTTCTATGCTGTGTCGTTAAGCTTGTCCCTCTGATATTATAGACACGTGACACATAAGTCAATTTTGACAGGTGGTTATTTTTAAAAATAAGAATGAGAAATCACGGAGTTATATGACACATATTGTTGGAAAAATAAATTCATGTTTGGGTTTAGTCTCAAAGTTGTGGGAAGGGGGAAATTTTTTATGATCTTTTTCCTTCCTTGAATTTATGAGAAGTGGAGAGAGCGAAGGAGTGGCTCGGCACGTCGCACACGTGCCTGCGTGTCCCATCATGTCGTGGTTGTGGGCCCATGTTTGTTTGGTTAGGGGTCCAATTTTTTATGCTATAGATTATTATAAATTATCTTGCACTCCATCCAGAAAAAATACACACAATATACAAGTTTTCTCTCTCTCCACCTGAACCCATACTTTCCTGTTGATAGCGACATTGTGAGGTTTTGATATGCTTTCAGAGTTCGTCAGCTCCGGTGTGCGACTGTTCGACGAATGAGTTGTTCTATCCTAGGGGAAAGCGTCAGACTCAACGCACCGGTACGTGGTGACGATATTTTCTCTAAGGCAAGTTGGAATTTGACAGCTTGGTTGAAGGTGTTAGGATTGATGACCTACTTAATATGCTAATCAATTTAACTTAAGCCCTATTTAATTAAAGAAGATTTGCAACGGAAACAATTTAAAGACAAGTAGAGAAAAACAAACGTAATGCAAACCACAATGAAGACGATGTGATTTTTATAGAGGTTCGGCCTCCCGCCTACTTCCTCTCTTGCAAGCTTCGCTCGACTCTGCGAGTTTCGCCTATGTCTTCACTAACCACTCCCGTTCCAGGCCGAGAGAGAAGACACTTACACTTCAAGCTTGCGAACACCTTCGCCAAGCTTGTATCATTCTCTCACAATCCGAGAGGGATGCTTCGGGCTTTCACCCAAAACATTTACAACCTTTGACAATGAAAAGAATTGAGTATTCAACACTCTCTAACTGAGATTTCTTGATTGGGAGAGGTCTCTCTAGCATATGAAGCAATTGGAAGTGTGAGAGCTAAGTAAATAAGGTGTATGGACATCTATTTATAAGCTCCTAGAGAGATATAGTCATTGGGGATGAATTGGTTAAGTTGTGTGAAGAACACACAAAACAGAAACTCAGGATCGGTAACTCTGTCCCTCAACGGTCGACCGAATCGGGTTGCACAGTTGATCGTTACCTTAGCAGTAAGGAAACGTTCGAACCACATAAAACTTCGGTCGAACCAATTTGGTCTATGACTCAAATGAATAGTCGATCACAAGAGAAACGGTCAACCGAAACCAGTGTTTTGGTAGGGTTAAAGGATATATCAGTCTACCACAAAAGGAAGGTTCGGTCGATCGAAAATAACATGCACTTTTGGTGGCTTGAAAAGTTTATATTTGGTCGACTGTTTCTAGGTCAACGGTCGACCGGTGGCCAAATGTATTTTGGGGGTTAGATGAAAATACGAATAGGACTGTTGTAGAATACGACAAGGTTAATAATCGACCGGAAAATACGGGTGATCGGTTGACCGGAAGGTAAAAAACGATCGACCGAACCAAGGCTAAATTTGCACAAGTCAACAAGTCGATCGGACATCTGTCGGTCGATCGTCTAGGCGCAGATAGATCTATACAGCTTGGTTATCTTAGGGAATTGGGTGTCCTATTCAAGTCAGATTGATATGAAATTTTGTATGTAACTTCTATAGGTTCCTTAGAGTCCATATTAATGAATTTTAAGTTTTGTATGATCAAGTTCACATAAAATCCTAAGACTTAAAATAAAAGCAAAATTATATGTCTTCAATAAGCTTGATTACATGTCTTCAGTTCAATTTCGTTCTTCCTTGAGTCTTGATGACCTGTAGATGTTAGCACAATACAATATATGTTCTATGCAAAATGTGTACTGCACTACATTTGATTGTGATTAAGATTAGGTTGATAAAATCATCAAAACATAGATTAATGCCAAAAAACCAACAGAAGGTCTTTCTGATCACTATTCTTTTGTTTGTTTGTTTTTCTAAACATGAATTTATACGTTGACTTGATCTGAATTCTACTAAATTATTTATTCGACATCTATAACTCACTGTATTATATGATCATATTTGTAATTGCTACAACATATACAATGTCAACGTATAAATTGGAATGTCAACATTCCAAATTCGAAGGCAAATACATTGCTAGAAAAATCGATTGGAACAATACCAGCAGACCGTAACCAATGACCTGTCCTCTTCAAATCTCTTAAGAATGGTAACAAAGGTTCAACTTGTAAGTCATCTACGTACATTATCAAATTAAGCTGAGATGGAAATGTGGATAAATTTCTATGAATCAATTTCTTCCAACCATTGGAATCACCAATCAATTTGTGAGGATCTCAGCCCATACCTGTGAGATCGCAATCCTTGATTTGTGTTTTAATTGTGTTTAGGTTGATGTGATGGAGGGGGTTGAGGTGGACGACTGCGATTCTTTGGGTTTGAGGTAAGGGGTTATAAATGTTTAACCCATCTCCTTCTCATTTTTACCCTCTCTCTCTCTCTCAATCTGTCTCTCCCTCTCAGTCTCTGGTTCGTGGTGGTGGAAGTGATTGGCCATGAAAGGAAGATTTCAGTTAAGTCGACGAGGTGTTGCGATCATCGATCGAGAGGAAGCTCGCCGGAGGAAAGAGCTTTTGGCGAGTAGGTGATCGTTGTGGTTCTTTGAAGGTTTCTTCAAACCTTCAAGGTATGCTAAGCTTCTAGTTAAGACTCACCCGAGGTGCGTGAGTAGTTGTTTTAGTCAACGGTGACTGTTAGGCTCGTCGGAGGTTGCTGAACAACAGATTTCTGCTGAATAAACAGTCGACCGGTGCCTGCCTTGGTCGACCGATGCTAGCCTTTTAGCCTTGCACCGGTTGACGATGTCTTTGGGTGGTCGATCGGTTGTGTGTTTTAGGCAAACCCTGGTGTATTTCGGTCGACCGGGTCCCATTTGCCGTTCGACCGAATACACTGTGGTAAGTCGGTTGGGGTGTATACTTTCTAAATGGTCGACCACTATTTTGATTTATTCGACCGATTGTATATGTAGCTAAGTCAGTTGGGGCCTACACCTTCTAAACGGTCGACCGCCTTTTAATCTGTTCCATTGATGTTTGCTGGACTGGTCTGGACAGAGCGTGGATTATCCAAACGGTCAACCGCTCTTGACCTTTTGTTCAACTGGTCACTTGAGTTAACTAAATTGTTGGTGCGACCGTTATGTGTTGGATCGACCGTTGTTTTTGATCCAAAGGGTCGACCGGTAGAAGTTGAGTTTGAGTTTGAAGTCCCAGTTATTTTCGGTCGATCGAGTCCCCTTTGTCGTTCGACCGTTGTGATGTTTATTTTAATTGTTGGTGGCGTAGACCATCCAAACGGTCGACCGCCTATGACCTTTTGTTTGACCGTTTGGTCGTTTTGTTTGTCGGTTGGTTCGACCGGTCGAGGAGACGGTCGAGCCCTTGTGCGTTCCTGGAGGGAACCGGTTGACCGACATGCCTGTTTCGGTCAACTGTTTCTGCTCAGTCTGCTATTTTGATTGTGTTGTGAGATCAGCTTTGAGGGCAACGGGTCCCCGGCCTTTTTGGGGCAACGATATGGACATTCAGTCTGATAGTGATCTGTAGTGTGCGTGTTGGTTGTTGGCCAATGATGTTTCCGATTGTGGTGCATGTGTGCACGTTTTGTTGCCCGAGGATGTTTCCAGTTGTGGTGCCTGTGTGCACGTGTTGTTGGCCGATGATGTTTTCGGTTGTGGTGCATGTGTGCATGTGTTGTTGGACGAGGATGTTCCGGTTGTGGTGCTTGTGTGCACGTGTGGGTGCTCGGTGAGAGGATCATCGAAACCCGTTGTGATTTTTGTCTGTTGGGGCTGGGAGGGAGTTCCCCGGAGCCCAGTTTTGATGACGATGAATGTTTTATTGCATTTTTGTATCATACCATGCTAGTGTTGTCTAGTTTTTTTATGATAGGAGTTTGGCATACGAGTTTTCCTTATGGGAAACTCAGGTATAGTTTCATGTTTGCATTTCAAGCTGTGAGCAACGTTAGGAGGTGGTGCCTGCGGAGTAGCGCATCTGGGGTTAGATCCTTTTCCCCATTTGGAGATTATAGTGATTACTTGTACATTTATTTTATACCCTTTTGATATAATCACACTTTTGAAACACTCAGATATTACAAATCTATTTTGATGCACCTGGTGTTCTTTGTATCTTTCCGTAATGTTCTCGCATTGATTATATGTTTTAATTTTTTTAAATTTCCCTTGTTTGGAAGATGTTAGAATACCTCTTGTAGGTAGTTCACACTAATAAGTATTAAGAGGGTAATGAAACGTAAGTAGACATTACATTCAGTTAGACTCAGAAGGTACATGAATTTCCTCGATGTCGGAGCTTTTCTCCAATAATCCAAAAAAACTTGCGAAAATCATCATTGTGCTGAATCATTCCTTAAATGTACATGAATCATGAAAGTACAGAAAGGTTTGACTTCAAATTCGAATTCCAAAATACAAAACAACGAACACTTGACATCATTCATCTTCATCGATCATTTGACATTAACATTCTCTCCCCCGCATTTCTCTTCTTTGCCTTATCAGCTTTCCATATATAAACGTCTCGAACACACAGACATACACGCCAAGAACAAACTATAATTATAATTATCAAGTCATTCTGATGATTATTCGCAGCAACAATCTGTTATACAAGTAAATGTATGAGTTAATTAAACAAATATATGCTTTAATCAAATAACAAAATTAGTTTAAATAATCAAAGTTTTCAATTAAATACCTAGTATCTGAAGGCAAATACGTCGAGGAACGAATCCTGGTCTTAATCTGCAATGACATGGCCTCAAAGACGCACACAAGCTTATTTCGCCTCCCAAAATCGACAAACCATAATGGTCGTTATTGATTGCAAGCAAATGGATTGCATCATGAGGTTCCACACTGAACACCGACGATATTATTTCGCCAGCATTGGTGAACGCCAATCTACACACCTGATCATTGACATATTGAGAATTGAACTTAATCCTAGGTGACATCCTAGTCACTAGCCACATCACCTATGGAGGGTGAGTCATCTAGGAGTTGATGACTCAACAAGATGGAAGACAAAAGGTTGAAGGAAGGGAAGAGACAAAGAGTCTCTTCATTTCTCTATGATTTTCGTCATATTTTATGATGCAATTTAAGTAGAGGTTGTAATGATCTTGAATGATCATCTTAATGTAGTTTATGTTATGTTTGTGTTTTAGGTTAAGTTGAATAGTCTTTGTAAGTGTCTATATAAGCACAAGAGTTCTCTATTTGTAAAACAAGTCAAGTGAAGTCAAGTGAGAAAGAAGAAAGAAAAGATGAGTTTGGTGCAAATCTCGTTTTTGCTTTTGAGTGTTAAGTAGTGAGGTCTCTTCTTTCATTCGTGTCCACCAATTGAGTAGATCAAAGTATGAATCTAGTAATGACAAGAGAAGACCCTTAGCATGGAGAACAAGGCGAGTCAAAGCTGCCCACCAGGCGCGACTTCTGAACCGCCAATTGGCGGTTTGGGACCGCTGATTAGCGGTCCCTGTGTGCCTGGTGGAGGGTGTGTTTCCGGGTGGCTCGGTCTGGTGCTCTCCATCTTTCTCCCGCATCTAACATGACATGCATATTAATTTTTGAAAATCACGTCAAATAGAAAATGGGTTCATTTCATAATCACAAAATGTAAATGGGTAATCAAGACTATAAACTGAAGAGTTGGACTTTTGGAGATAACGTAATATTGATCAAGATTATACGATCAACAGTGTTGTTGTATCACATGTACAAAGATTATAGACACAAGAAAATTGACAAGAAAAAAAATGAAACTCACCAGTATCAGTGATCAAAGAATTAGTTGCGGTTGGGTCATCAAGAATGTCAAACATATTTCAACCAAAAGGATCTAATTAATTGGAGTAATATTTCAGGACTAAAAAGATGTGTGGTTTCTTTAATAAGAACAAATTAAAGAAAGAAACTATTAGAATTAGAGACTAGAATGGTAGTAAGAAAGTACCTTAATGAAAGTTGATGGTGTACAATTTCTTGTCTTCCACGTTGACCGGGACGGTTGATCTCCACCGGCAAGACCCTTCTTTTTCGAGAATCAGCACCGTGTGCTGTATTTTTAGGAGCGCACAAGAGGTGATGTCCAAGATTTTAGAAATTCTATCCACAAGCAGCCTTCGATAGCGGTGGCTAAGCGAAACCATCAAATTTTGCCACAACCCACCCGTTTTGTGCAACCGTTACCATTGGCCAAGCAAGCACTGGGATGCTTGGGCTTCACATCACCAATCAAAATTTTGAGATAATCTCCATAATCCAAGTTAAAAGAAACCTCTTCGTATGATAAATGTAACGAGAACTTTAAGACCATCCGTAACCATGACCTGGACAACCTGATCATGAACTTTCTCTTTCTTCCACATGAGCTTTCTCTTTCTTCCACATGAGCTTTCTCTCTTATCCATATCAGTTTTCTCTCTCCCCAACCTACTTTATTATCTTTCCAACACTATTCATCTTTTGACCATAACCCACCACACCTCATCGATCTCTCATCGACATGATTTCGAAGTTGATATTGGATTTTTTTTAAAATAAATAAAAACAATTAGGAAACGTATTTTCAAAGAAAAAGATTAAAACTAATTTTAAAAAATTAAAAAAAAAAAATTTATTTTCGTACTGTGATAGTTTACAAGGAGCAGATGCAGGGAAAAAAGGCGTTATAGCCACAAGAATTCTCTCCTAACTTTGCCTGCGTTGACTTTATTTAATGTGCATCATTTACAAAGGTGTTGATTTGGCTCCTTGAAGAAATCAGATACAAAGCAAGTAATTATTTACTTAAGACATAGAGGTAAAACAATAAAAAGAGTTTATCTTTACAAAATAGGTGGAACTGGGCTTCTTCGATTTTTGAGTAGAAGGGGCAGAATTTCTCTCTAGTATGATTTTTGAATGTCTTGAAACTTATGAAATACTAGTTCCAGAATTACCAAAGCTTTTAAGTTTCCTTACGATACTACGACACTTATTCATTTCAAAACTCAAAGGTCCAATTCCCTCACTTTCTCAAGTTTTTCCTACAAAATAATCACAACACAAGAAAAGATCACCTAAAAACTTCTGAATTGAGAAGTGGTACTTTATTGCACCCAACCGACTTCAGTCCAACATCTTGTAAAGCTATATATAGTTCTGGGATGCCCCAAGCATTACATATTCTACATATATACTCACAAGATGAATGACAGATTTGTGTCTCAAGAACTTTCTATCGGTGTAACGAAAGCAAAATCCTTGAAAGTGGTTATCAGTCATCTCTAACTTTCCCACAAAGTTCACCATATTTAGAGTCAATGCCTTTCCATTTAGCGTCATCTCTAACTTCCCACGCAAATTCACCATAGCTAGACTCATCGTCAGCATCAGGGAGCCGACGATTGTAAACAGGTATCCTGTTACAGAAAGGCAGTGGGATCCTGGGATTTCCGAAGATATCACGTATCATGTTGATGGTCGGGACAAAATCGCTAAGCCCACTAAACACACTTTCCGGACTATCTTCCATTTCACTATCAAGGTCTGGAAAGGAGAAAGGCCCTGAGCTCGAATATCGTTCGATAGAAAACGTAGAACTTCTCATCTCATCTGTAACATCTTCCTCACTGTACTTGGTATTTGATTCCACCACCTCTGGCCTGATATTAATAAATAAACACATTTTATCACCTAGGGGTGTAAACGGGTCTGGTATGGAACGAGTATGATCATACCCGTACTCATACCTGCCTAACTAAACGGGTACGAGTATATATCCGTTTAAATATTTTTGTATCTGTACCAGTCCCATACCCGTTTATTAAACGATTATGTGGCATTAAACGAGTATGAGGTGAGTATAACGGGTATACTTTTTGCTAACAAAATAGATACTTTTGCTGACAAAACTCAATTTGAAAGAACATAATCATTGGAGGAGAATGATTTAAACAAAAAATATACTAAATTTATGAATTTTGAGATTATGTATTAAACCAAAATGATGAGAAATCACCAATTTTTTCACAAACAAGCATCGAAACAATCAGTTTTGGCAACAAAAACCTCACTTTTTATTATTTTTATTATATATTATATATTAATTAAATAATTAAACGGGTAAATGGGTAATCAGGTATGGGTAGAGGTATACCCATACCTACTCCATTTATTAAACGGGTAAAACAGGTATGGGTAAACAAGTATATTTTTTTAAATAGGTACAGAAACCGTACTCATACCCATACCCGCTTATTAAATGAGGCGGGTAAACATATAATACCTATTTACTCATTTCCATACCCGCCTCAGTTACACTCCTAATATTATCACCACATTTGAAACTATAAGGTTCAAAAGAGGAACTAACGATGCCCCCACCATATATAATGCAGTAACAGAACTAAAATCAAACTTTCGGATTCCTATTTACTCAGCCCTGAGGAGAAATCACAACATAAATGCCGTCATGCATAAAACCTTGATTTAATCTAAATTTAAGTCTGAAGTCTTGACCAACTTTATACAACTAGTTTGTACACCTTGGAAACTTCCTAGCAAATGTTTCAATTTCTTCACTAGACGGAAGATATATGAACAATTGAAAAGCAAGTTTTTAACATAGACCCATAGATTAGAGCGTTCGATGTTTATCCACGAGCTAGAAGAAAAGCACACGATCGTTTTGCGTTTAAAATCGATTATTCCGTACATTACACAAGCTAGAAGAAAAACACACGATCGTAAATTCGATTTGTGTAGCCAACGAAAACTCAATATAAGAATTGTAACTAAGGTTCTACTACTGTAAATAAGAATTGTAACTAAGGTTCACTACTATAAATAAGCACCTAAACATCAAAAGGGACCGCCAATTGGCGGCCTGGTGAGGTCTTCTTGCTTCCATTTTTCTTCTGGTAGTTGTGCTCTTCATTTTCGTTATCTGGGAGCCCTATTTTGCATGCTGTGACTTCTATTTGCTCCCAGATCATTAATCACTCCCCATTAATCAAATTGGCCTTAAAATCCAAAGCAAAAGACTAGACGTTCTTACTTATTTAGGTTACGCATCATGTACTTGACTTAGGCATATAGTTGTCTTTTCTTTTAGCTTTATTTTCAGTTGTTTAGCGCTGGTGCGAGGTACGCATTTCCTACACTCATTCATGTATCTTGTATGCCCATGCATTAGTTAGTAGGAATTGCATCAGGACAAGAGTGAGTTGAGCGTTTGATTGGAGCGATTGATTGCTAGATCTAGGATCAAAACGCTACTAAGGAGGGGTTGTCCCATAAAAGATAAGGTGGGGGATTTCATCACCCTTTCCTTGGCCCAAAAAATCACTCTTAATCAGGCCTTAACTAAAAGCAAGTAGACATTGACCCTACGGATTGCAGACGCACTAGGAGAGTAATCTAGTTGAGACTGTCATGACCTGATCGGCGTTGCCTACCTTGTCGATAGTAGGAGGTACTGGATCTCCGGATCTGGTATCACTTGTTGGGCAATGTGGTCCTCGTTGTAGGGAGGTGAGGCGTGTCGAGGCTAGTGACCTTGAAGTTAGGCGTCGTCTAGCCTAAGGACCCATAGCCTTAAGTTGTTTGAGCCGTGCTTGCTAGTTAGGCTTCTACCTGATCCCACTACCCACGTTAGATCTAAGGATTCTTCCCTCCCCATCTGAGTCCTCTCCCCATCTATTCTCTACGTGTAGTCTCCTCCTCTGAGTACACCTTCTGTTGTGTGTTGTTTAGAGTCGAGTCAAGCATTTTTATGCGAGGTTAGACTCGTTTTGATGAGAGCGCTCGACTAGAGAGAGTGCATATTTCTGAGATGGACGGTCTAGGTGATCGACCATCTCCACCTCGTGCTCCTTTGGAGCAAGAGGCCTAGTCGTCTCGTGGTGGCGAGGGAGACCGGGTTCCATACATGAATTACCTCGGTCCGTTCCCACCACCACGTAGACCTCCTTCTCCTCCTCCTCTGATTCGAGAGGAAGGAAGATTCGGTCAGGATCGAGTTCTTGGTGCACCACCACCTTTAGCTCGACAAGATAGACCGACGACTTTGTGGGAGCGGACCCATCATGTTCGGGCCGCGCATCCTTCTTGCATAGTTCTCCCCCCTGCTCGCGGGAACAACTATGAGCTGAAACCTCAATATGTGAGCATGCTTCCAACCTTTACTGGCAATAAGGAGGATCCGTATATTTTTATACGCGAATTCGAGGAAGTATGCTCCATGTTCAAGCTTCAACAACTTGACGAGGATTCAGTCTGGTTGGGATGATTTCTTTCGCGTTGAAGGATAACGCGAAGAAATGGATGTACAGCCTCCCGGCGAGCTCCATTCGGTCTTGGGATGACTTTGTGACCGTATTTCTGAAGAGATGTTTCCCTCAAAGAAAAACTCAACAGATACGGCACCAGATACATCAAATGTATCGGACTGAGACCAAATCTTTTCATGCTTTCTTTGAGAGGTTCAAGGACCTTCTCCAGCAGTGCCCTCATCATGGACTTGAGTTATGGCAGCTGTGCCATATTGTTTATGAGGGCATCAACTACAACACCCGCACATTGTTGGAGTCGATGTGTCAGGGTGACTTCCAAATGAAACTCATCGAGGAGGCATGGGACACTTTTGAATCCATGGCTGAACGTACCTTCGAGTGGGACACCGTGAGAGAGCCACCAGCCGTCAGGTCTTCTGGTCGGGCTGGATCATATCATGTCGAGTCAACTATCACGCCTGAGGCGAAATTGGCTGCTCTCATGCGTAGGATTGAGAGTTTAGAGTTGGACCGAGCTCCTGTAGCTCAGGTTGCTACTCCTGGGTATAGTAGGTGTGGACTTACGGGTCATGATGACTTGGAGTGCGCTTACGCTCAAAGGGATACTGAACATACGAATGCAATGTATCAACAGAGGCCCCGTAACGACCCGTACAATCACTCCTACAACCCGGGATGGCGTAACCATCCTAACTTCTCTTGGGGGCCTAGTGGGGTCACGGTCAGAGCTCGCACGCTCAACCTCAACCTCCACCTTATCAACCTCCACGCCCATCGGCGACCTACCAACCCCAACATTAAAGGTCTCAGCACCAAAATTACCAATCTGCTCATGTCTCATCGTCGGGTTATTCCAACCACACTCCACCACCTCAGCGGGTTGACCCCAAGGACCCTTCTAGTCATCCGACCCTTCAAGCGTTCATGCAGAGCATGCAAAGTACAGTCAAGGCTTTGGAAATGCAAGTTAGCCAGTTGGCTCATCAATTCCATGAACGCGAGAAAGGGGTGAGTTCCCGAGTCAACCTGTGGTAAATCCCAAGGGTCAGCCTGCCCATGCTAGGCAGAATGTACACAATGTTGAAAGTGACCCCTCCCAACATGCAAATGTTGTCCATACCGTGAGATCGGGAAGGGTCGTTGACAACAATGTGGAAATGCCTGAAGCCAACCCTGTTGGCGAGACTTCCGAGGAGAGTCTTGAGCCTGTTAAGGAACCTAATTCTGAGACTCTTCCTCGTGATTCTTATGTACCCAAGGCACCATTCCCTCATCGGTTGACGAAAAAACGTGATGAGCATTGGGACAAGATCGTTCAGGTACTTAGGCAAGTAAATATGAACATCCCGTTGTTGTACGTTGTTCAACAAATGCCACCGTATTCCAAGTTCCTCAACGACCTTTGCACCACCAAGAGAAAAACAAATGTGCCAAAAAGGGCTTTTTTGGCCGCCAATGTGGGCTCAATATTGACACAGCCCATGCAAGTCAAATACAAGGACCCAGGGTGTCCAACTGTCTCTTGCATGATTGGGAATGTGATAATCTCTCAAGCTTTATTGGATTTGGGGGCATCTGTGAACCTCCTGTCTTACTCAGTCTCTGTCAACCTTGGAATAGGCGATCTTAAACCAATAAGGACAACCCTCCAGTTGGCTGACAGATCCGTCAAAATTCCACGAGGGAGTGTGGAGGATGTCCTTATCAAAGTGGGTGAGTTCGTATTTCCAGTTGATTTCATCATCTTGGATACTGAACCCGTGTCCAACCCACAAGGATAAATTCCTGTGATCCTTGGGAGGCCATTTCTTGCGACATCTAATGCTTTGATCAATTGTCGCAATGGCTTGATGAAGTTGTCTTTTGGAAACCTCACGGTGGATTTCAACATCTTCACTCTTGGTAAGCAACCCGGGCTCTTCGACGACACTGTCGGAGCCAATTTCATTTAGGACACGGATGAGCCCGAGTCATTAGGCATGTTCGACTCACATCGACATATTATTGAGGTGCCTAATGACCAGGTTGCGAGTGAAGAGGATCTTGAGGAATCCGCCAACGTATCTCTGGACTAGGAGGCACATCTGGGTGCTTGCTACTCTTACCCCGTGGCCCTTGAGCCACTTGAAAGTAACTCTGAATCCGACAAGGACCCACCTTTGGTCGAGCTTAAACTGCTCCCCGATAACCTAAAGTACATCTTTTTAGTGGATAATGAGACCTTGCCACTCATTATTGCTTCTGATCTTGCACAAGATCAAGAGGTTGCCAACAAAAGAGTACTCTTTGAAAACAAAGAGGCGATCGGGTGGTCCTTGAAGGATATCCAGGGAATTAGCCCTGATATTGTTCAGCATCGGATCCACATGGAAGATGATTCAAGGCCCCACAGGGACCCACAACGAAGATTGAATCCGGTACTGAAAGAAGCCGTCCGAAAGGAGGTTCTTAAGTGCTTGGATCATGGCATAATCTATCCTATCTCTGATAGTTCGTGGGTGAGTCATGTCCATGTGGTTCCCAAGAAGTCAGGCGTGACGATTGTGTAGAATGAGCATAATAAACTTATCCCGACACGCCTGCAAACTGGTTGGCGAGTTTGCGTTGATTATCGCAAGCTCAATGCGGCAACGCAGAAAGATCATTTCTCGTTGCCATTCATTGATCAGATGTTGGAATGGTTGGCCGGACATGAGTATTATTGTTTTCTTGATGGATACTCTGGTTACAACCAAATTCCCATCGCCCCCGACGATCAAGAGAAAACCACATTTACTTTCCCCTTTGGCACGTTTGCCTACCGTCGCTTGCCCTTTGGGTTATGTAATGCGCCGGAAACGTTTCAAAGGTGTATGATCAGCATCTTCTCCGATATGGTTGAGCGTTTCCTTGAGATCTTCATGGACGACTTTTCCATATTTGGCGCTTCCTTTGATGAGTGCCTTCATCAGTTGAGCCTTGTCCTCAAGCGATGTCGTGAGAAGAACCTCGCTCTCAATTGGGAGAAATGTCACTTCATGGTGAAGCGAGGGATTGTACTTGGACATGTAGTCTCAAGTAGGGGAATTGAGGTTGATCCCGCCAAAGTGGGTCTTATTGCTAATCTCCCACTGCCACGTAATGTGAAAGATATCCGCGCCTTTTTGGGGCATGCTGGATTCTATCGGTGGTTCATTCGGGATTTTAGCAAAATTACTCGACCTCTCACCGCCTTGTTGGCTAAGGATGCCATTTTTGAGTTCACACCGGATTGCCGCCATGCCTTTTTGACCTTAAAGAAAGAGTTGACTTCAGCTCCCATTATTAAGGCACCAGTGTGGACTGAACCCTTTGAGTTAATGTGTGATGCATCTGACTTCACTGTGGGAGCAGTGCTTGGGCAACAATTGGAAAAATTGCCTAATGTGATCTACTACGCCAGTAGAATTCTCAATGATGCCCAATTGAACTACACTGTGACCGAGAAGGAATTCTTAGCGATCATATTTGCTTTGGAGAAATTCCAGTCGTACTTGATTGGCACCCACATGATTATCTATTCTGATCACACATCCATCAAACATCTCATGGTGAAGAAAGATGCAAAATCCCGACTCTTGAGATGGATCTTGCTGTTACAAGAATTCGATCTCGAGATTTTGGACAAAAAAGGGTGTGAAAATGTTATAGCTGACCATTTGTCTCGTCCTAAGACGACCAACTCACATGACCAAATTATTGATGACAAATTTCTTGACGAGCAGTTGTTTACGATCGAGGACAACCCTTGGTTTTTCGACATCGTGAACTACCTCATGACCGAGCAACTTCCTGTGGGTTGGTCAAAATCTGACCAAACCAAATTTAGATCTTATGTCAGATTCTTTCACTGGGATGACCCCTACCTATTCAAATACTTGTCTGACTAAATTTTCAGGTGGTGCGTCCTAGATACCGAGTTCCAAAGTGTGCTCCATTTCTACCACTCTAAGGCATGTGGAGGCCACTTTGGAGCAAAGAAAACTGCTGCCAAGGTGCTCCAATCTGGATTCTACTGGCCTTCTCTTTTCAAGGATGCTTACGACTTTTGTAAGCAATGTGATAGGTGCAGGGCCTTGGCAGGATTGGTCGAGGTGACATGATGCCTTTGCAAAATATCCTTGTTGTCAACATCTTCGATGTGTGGGGCATCGATTTCATGGGTTCCTTCCCGAACTCGTTCGGGAATGTTTACATTCTGGTGGCCATTGACTATGTGTCTAAGTGGGTTGAGGCTATACCCACAAAGAGCAATGACAACAACGTGGTCACCAAATTCTTGAGGGACATTTTTACGCGATTTGGTACTCCTCGTACCATAATTAGCGATAGGGATACCCACTTCTGTAATCGCTCCTTTGAAGCACTTATGAGGAAATATTTGATCACCCACAAGCTTGCGACCCCATACCATCCGCAAACTAGTGGGCAGGTCGAAATCTCTAACCATCAATTAAAGCAAATTCTTGAGAAGACCGTTAGTTCCTCGAGGAAGGATTGGTCAACTAAGTTTAATGACGCGTTGTGGGCCTTCCGCACCGCGTACAAGGCCAATTTGGGTATGTCGCCATATCGGGTAGTGTACGGCAAGGCTTGCCACCTACCCGTCGAGCTTGAGCATCGTGCTTTCTGGGCGATCAAGAACCTGAATATGTATCTTGATCAAACAGGAGTACAACGTAAACTCTACATTGTGGAATTAGAAGAGCTACGCAATGATGCGTTTGAGAATGCCAAAATTCATAAGTCCCGAGCCAAGATGTTTCACGATCGCATGATTATACGAAAGGTGTTTACGGTCGGGCAGAAGGTGTTGCTCTACAATACCCGACTTCATCTGTTTGCAGGTAAGCTCCGCAGTCGCTGGTCTGGCCCGTTTATTGTCCAAACCGTCTATCCTCATGGAGCGGTTGACATCTTGAACCCAGGGAATGGGGACGTGTTCAAAGTTAATGGACAACGCCTCAAACCCTACTTGGAGGGGGCACCGACCGAAGTCGAGGAGGTCATGTTCCTTCATGAACCTCCCTCGCACTCAACCATTCATGCTCCTGCATGAGTGGTTGTGCTTTCAGGTTTGTATAAAAAAAGAAAAAGAAAAAAATGCAAATAAGCACCTTAATGGACCTTACACTTTGTATCACTTGAGGATGTTGAGGTTGTCCATGTCTTTCACTTAATTCCTTATCTAACTTGCACGAATGGTTCATTAGGCTAGGTGTGTGGACTGATTACCAATATAGAGTCGGCCCGTAGGATTACCGCATCCAATGATCGACAAAATTTGTCCAACGAGTCGAGTGTCTAGATTGAATAATGCATCTTGTTCGGATTTTGTTGGTATATCCGCTGAACACCCTCAGGAGACGACACTCCCCCTCCTTGGCAACAAGGAGGTTTAATGGTTTGTTGCACGTGCTAAGTGAAACCGTGATTTCTATGAAAGTGAGTTAGGATTTCTTGTTTCTCGTTTGTTTTTCTCTTTCTTTGTTTTGCTCGGGACTAGCAAAAACTTAGGTGTGGGGGTATTTGATTGACATCATTTCATGCTTATATTTGTATCTTATATCCATTATCTTACACCTAAGCAATTCTACGTGACGAGTTTTATGTTTGAATTTCAGAAATAAAGAGGTTTGAAGAGAAGAGTCATGAAAGGACCCAAAAGCAGGAAAAAAAACTTAATTGTAAGACCTGGGGACTAAGATGCAAGGGAGAAGGACCTGAACGTAAGACCGAAGGACCTAAGAGCAAACCAGAAAACTCCGCACCATCATGGGGAGTATTTTGGAAAATCGATGCGGGTCGGAGCTCCAACAAGTGAAGTAGATGCATCCAAGACCAACAACTACCTCAAAAAAAGCCCAGCATGAAAACCAGATGGATCTGGAACTTATAGACCGCCAATTGGCGGTCTGGGACCTCTAATTGGCGGTCCAGATAGCTCTTGATCCACTTAGCTTTCGGGAGCACGTGTATTAGTGTATGTTTAGTCTATTTTTGGTATTTGTTTAGTCCCACATCGGGGGATTGTCCCAGATTAACTTTTTCCATGCTTATAAATAGAACTATTCACCTTCCATTGTATCCATCTCCCTCTTTGGTGGTCATCTTCCCTACTAAGAGTGAAGCCTTGAAGCAAAACTCTGGTGGAGGAAGGGCTGCTTGTATTGAGGTAGTTAATAATAGGTGTTTTCCCTTTAATTGTGCTGTTTCTCTCTTCGTTTAATTTCCTTTCATATTCATGCTTGCTTGTTTGCTTTGTTTTATGCTTCTTTAATATTTCTTGCTTGATTAGTGTAGTTTCATTTCAGTATAATGCTTCATTTTATTAGAGTAGTTAGTTTAAATATGTGTGAGTAGTTCCATCCCCTATGGGGGGTGGAGTAGATGTGTGTACATGTTATGTAGATGGTATGAATGCTTGATATAAATATTTGTGAGAAATATTAGTATGCTTGCTTGAATTAATAAGGACTTTAATTGATGGTTTCTGTCATAGTTAGGTACACTCCATGCTTGTTATGTTCTTAATAACAACCTTGCATTGCTCATATTAATCACATAAGCTAGTGTTGTAAATGATAGCACTACTGCAGAATGCTCAATAGACGTCACTGAATAGACATCGGATGTAAAAACATCTGACGTCTATAGGTATAGATGTCGGATATTTGGACATCCGACGTCTATCCGTTTTTATAAACGTCGGTTTTTAGTATAATCGACGTCTATACCTCCTGAACGAAGAAAATATTTGTTGTTTATTTTGGAATTATTTCGTATAAGAATTTATGTAGATTTATTTTGTATAAGAAATAAATCAATTTTTTGGGATTTATTTCGTGTAAGAATTAACGTAATTTTTTTAGATTTATTTTGTTTAAGAATTAACGTAATTTTTTGGGATTTATTTTACGGAAGAAGTTATGTGGATTTATTTTGTATAAGAATAATGTGAATTTAAAAATAGTTACATCAATGTAACTATCACATGTGTGTGTATGGTCGCATGTGTTGAAGTTTAGTGCCACATTGGAGAAATTGTTTTATTGGTGGAGTTGAAGTACTCCACCACTCCTTTACTTCTAAATGAGAGTTTGGTACCACACTACAAAATGCAAGTGAGGTATATATATATATTTAATGGTCAAAAGATTGACACTTGGGGCATCTTGGGCTCAAAATGGTTGCAACGTTTTTTTTACTATTAACCAATGTATAGATGTCGGATGTATAGCATGACCGACGTCTATAAGGTGTATTTTTTATTAATTATTGATATATCAATGTATAGACGTCAAATGTATAGCATGACCGACGTCTATAGGTCGTGCTCTAAGTATACACATCGGTCAACCTATATATCCAACGTCTATAAGGCGTAAAAGTTTAGTCCCACATCGGAGAATTTATTTTTGTTGGTGTGGTTGATGTACTCTACCACTCCTTTACTGCTGAACGCGAACGCGTTGGTGCACCTGGGCATGTTGGTCTTGATATTCTTGGTTATTTGTCAAAAGATTGGCACTTGGGGCACTTGGTTATCTTGGGTTTGATTAATGTGAGTGCAGAATGCCTGATATAGGATGTAATGTATTTTTTGGATTTAATTGAACATATAATAGACGTCGATCGTATATAGCCGACGTCTATACAACAAGGGATAGGCGACGAGGAAATATACGTCGGGTACTTGGACTGTCCAAATCCGACGTCTATACCCCTGTATATCCGACGTATATGACATTTTCTGCACTAGTGTAGGTTTTGCCATTAGATACCTCTTACGCATTAACAAACACTAACTAACTTGAGCTTATTGTATGCATTCAACACCACACTTATTTCATGTGCGCACACACACTCCACGCCTTAAGGGTTTTCATTCTTGTGTTTTTATCTTCTTCATTAGTTGTTTATCTTAGTTTTTTTAGTGATTTCATTTCAGTTTTGCTTGTTTACTAGTTTAGATTAGTGTAGTGTAATACATCTTTCTTCCCTTTCTTTTCACTCGCCTTCGCACAAACCAAGCGTCGACACACCTCCCTATGGATGATCCGTATTTGCCACCGCTTCAACGCGGCCGTGCACTTGCGGTTTAAATAAAACGATCAATCAAGTTTTTGCCTTTACCTTGGTTAATGTCTTGTATTTTTTAATGATAATGTGTTATCTTAATTCATGTGGAGGCATAGTAGGGTCTAGTATTTATACATGAGTTCATTTAACTTAATTCCAATTATTGCCTTGTATGTTTTAATGATATGATCTTATCTTATTTCATGTGGTGGCAAAGTTGGATTTAGTTTTATGATTTCATGTACTACATGTTGTGATGAGCATAATTGAACCAACACACATCTTTATATTCACATTATTTCTCTACCCCCTATGGGGTTTAGTTTTTTTGCTTCTCTTCCATTTCCTTTTTGCATTCTAGTGTAGTTTACTGTAACCAACCTTTCTCTCATTTCTTTCCCACTCGCTTTCGCACAAACCAATAGTCGGCACACCTCCCAGTGGATCGACCCGTATTTGCCACCGCTTCAACGCGATCGTGCACTTGCGGTTTAATATAAAGTGAATCAATCAAATAACTAGAAAACAATTTAAGCATAGAAAAATAAGTTATAAGAAATGAAAAAATATATTGGAAGATGCTCCAGAGTCAACCAACACGTGTCATTATAAGGCAAATTAACGGGAAATGAATTTAATTATAGTATCTTGAGAATGTCGGGCATTAACCACTGTACTAGGGGTTCATGCTTAAATCACCTTATAAATGTCATTTTATTATGACATTGTTGTGAAACATCATTGATGCTTCACCTTCACATTCTCCTCCCATAACTCCATCAACCTCTCACATTCCAATTACTCTTGTAACATACACCCTTTCATTTGACTCCTTTAGCTTATAAATAGGAGATCATTGTAAGACCATTGTACTACTTTGTAGATGGATGAAATACTACACATATTCTCCCCCAAATCTTTCATCTTCTTTGTTCTATGTATATTTATTTTATAACACGTTATCGGCATGAAAGTTCTACTACCGGCTAAAAGCTTTGGTGTGTCTCACGTCTCAAGGTAACAAATCCATGTTTTGATTCCCAAAGTGACATATATAATTTCTTTCGTTTATCTGTCAAAAATTGTTTGTTTTGATCATAAAAAAGGTAAGAAAGACGATTCCATCTTACATGATTAATAAAGAAATCATTTTCAATCAATTGAGGGTTGTATATGTATACTCTAAAAATGAAATAAAAAATATTGTTGGACGTGTGAATCTTGGACAATGGTATATCTTAGTGCTTTACAACAACAACAAAAATCACAATTTATAAGATCTTTTGTGACGTGATTATATGATTTTTTGGTTATTTATTTTGTTTTTTTGTCAATATATTAATGTGCTTATGTTGGAGGGGAACCATTATTTAGTTAATTTAAATCTTGCACAATGTTGAACGTTTTACTTAAACCGCAAGTGTACGGCCGCGATGAAGCGGTGGCAAGTACGGGTCGTCCTCAGGGAGGTGAGCAGCCTCTTGTTTATCAGAAATTAAGTGGCAAAAATAGGGGGAGAAAGATGTTTATGCTACTTGATGTGAATTAAATTTATACCGCAAGTGCACGGCGTCAATGAAGATGTGGCAAATACGGGTCGAACACAAGGAGGGAGAGATTTGTTATTAGTGTGATTTTGATTGGGGGAAAGAAGGAGAGAAGAGATAAATTAGGTTTTGAGATTTTTGGGTTTTAGTTATTTAAAGCAAGAAACAAAAACAATTAAAACTAAAGCAAGAACAAAGAAGTGAATTCCGTTGGGTGGAGGTTTAGATTTAAGGTTTAGATTAGAGAATTCTGAAACTTATAATAAATCACATTAGTTATAAAGCATTACATGATAAATGATTTAACATAAACTCAAGTAATCAAAACATACTAATACGAAATTAAAATAATAACTTTATTCTCTTCTCATCACCCTAAATCTGTCACCTCCACCCTTTGGAAGGAGTTAGAAACTCATAGAGGGAGGAAGAAGGGGTCCTAGAGACATTACAAAAGAAAAGTAAAAACAAGAAATAAAAGACAGAATTTTATTACTAAAGTGAAGAGTACAAAACTGAAAATAAGAACAACTAAAAACTAGGTCTAAGGCCAAGGACCCTTCTAACATCGTTCTCGGGGCTATTTTTAGTTGTTACAAGAGACCTAAGTATAGAATTGGAGAGTACACGTGTCCAGACACGACTGGACAAAATTGGAGCACACGGATCGACTAGGGGGCGGCGGAATCGCCGCATGGTATGTGTGATATGCGGCGGAATTGCCGCACATCATGCTCTGATTTGGTCCAGATTTTGGTTGAATGTTTATGGTATGATTTGATCCTCCTTTACGCGTCTGGATTGATTCTTTCCATTCTTTTGAGCTCCGGATTAATTCTTTTATATATTTGAAGATCTACATTGATTTTTCTTTAGATTTTCTCCAAGATGATAAAAGCTACTCGTGATTTGCAATTAGGTCCTTGTCCTTTTGCAATTAAGTCCCCGGCTACTTTTGTGCTTAAGTCCTTGTTCTTTTTGCAATTAGGACTTGAATGCTTTTATGCTTAGATACATTTCCATTTGAAACCCGATAATCTTGAGTTTGGTCTTTATGATAGAAATACGTCTTTTGCACGCGTTTATGCTCGGGATGTGGATAAATTGCATTCAGGTCCCTGTATTCTGTAAATAAGACTAAACACATACCTTAGTAGCATTTATTGATATAAAAGCAATCTAAATGAAAGACATATGATGCAATGTATGCAATGCATCAAATACCCCCACACCTAGATTTTGCTAGTCCCTAGCAAAACAGAAAATAAGAAAAATAAAAACAGGGAAATCCTAACTCATTTTCGTAGGAATCACGGTTGCACTTAGCATGTGCAACAAGCCTTTAAACCTCCAAGTTTCCTTAGAGGACGAGTTTTGTCTCGTGAGGGTTTTCAGTTGACACACCCACAAAGTCTTAAATCAACATTCCATTAATAGCTCTTAATATCTCCACCTCAACCTTATACATCTCACTTCGAATTCTTGTATGCTCATTATATGAATCTAACTCATTAAAAATATGACTTGGTCTTTGTTCCTCCAACATTCACACCACTAACCCTTCTACACATGATATCACTTAAATTATTTTGCACGCCTCCTCTGGTGGTGAAGTATCATTCGGATCAACCATGGCATGGATCATTTTTTTAGCTTTGGGCCTTGAGTAATTTTTTTTTCTTCCGTGATTCAACACATTTGCTTTTTGACACTTCTACCCTTTTTGCATTCGTGTAGCGAGTTTGGTCAATAATCCCGAGCTGGTAGACTCAAGTTACAGGGTTTCAAGATACCCCTACGGACCAGTGACTCAAAGGCTTGGGCTTTTGTAGTCATTTTGCAAAATGTGTTTCCTCACTTTATTCCTTTATTTTATTTTCCTCAAGGCTTAATTGCTATTAGAAGTCCACACTTCCCGGTATATTTTCCTCAACCTCTGCTTTTTATCAACCACTTCAAAGATTTGATTCATCGAATTTAAGTGCATACATGTCTTAAAGGGCAATGAGTTATTTCTTTGGAACTTAGATTTATGTCATAATTTCTACAAGCAGAACTATATAATAAGGAACAAAAACTCAATGCAATTTGTACACGGGTTCTGGCAGTTCAATCTTAAGCTATGTCATGAAACATTGATTTTTTTTTTCTTTTTCTTTTTAGAAATAAAAGAACAGATATATAGATAGATATATACATAAACACCCCCCACACCTAAATCATGCATTGTCCTCAATGAATGTGAGCAAGATACTACATGGATTTATGTATGAAAAAGGAAAGATCTCACCAACGTGAAGTACAAAGGAAAGTTCATGGCTCTGTTGATGGACAAAAACCCGAATTCCCTCAAAAACCTGTGAGATGCTAAAGAAGGGATAAATACAACAGATGAATTTTTATTTATTTATTTATTGTTATACATATATAACTATGTACAAACATAAGTTCCCATCTTCATTTGTCAAGAGACATCAAATGGAAACTTCAAGAGTGGGTCAGTGCACCTGAAAAGGAAACATGACACCACGTGGGGCCAGAAAATGCATGTGTGGGCCGCCTTCACAAAAAGCGCTAGATGAAATGAGAGGTTCATGAATTGGACGCAAAGGCGTCTCATTCAACGGATCAAACTGAAAGAGCTTGAACCTCTCGGGAGTTTGGGAATTAAGGGGCAACGGAAGAGGAGTTTCTCCCGTTGCGGTGTTGAAGTTATGATCATCAATCTAAACTCTCCAACCAACTGGCTGGTGCGTCGGAGCGAGGTCAAGAGCCTTGTCAGGCAAGTCCGACTCACCAGGCGAACAAAAAGTGGGTCTCATACCCAAGGTATCTTCTAAGGCACTTCTAATACCCTCATGAGCTATGTGGTTGTTTGATGTTCCATCATTTCCAAGATGATCAGGAACAATGGTGAGAGGCAGACTCTCACCAGGTTGTTTGAAATTGAGGGTGCTAGGGAGCTCTTGCTCCACCAGAGTTGAGTCCTTAAGAGATCCAACATGAAGATCATGTGGCTCAAGGGGCACGGGACAAGAAGATAGGGCACAATCCTGTGCCGACTCATAATGAAATTGGTCCATGTTTTTCTCAATATAAATTGAATCCTCCACTAAGTGGTCGTGAATTGAAATCCCCAGTCCCTCAGACCGACTAGGAATTTGACTTTGAAAGATTGTGCTTTGAATTTGTGTATGTGGTGGTGGTTCGATACTAAAAGATGAATCCTCATGTTGACACGAAAAGTTACTTTCCTCACTTAATTGCTGCGACATTTGACTCAATTGTAATACCATATTGTCTACGAACTGTTGAGTAGTTGTCATGAACGTATGGAAAGCTTGTTCCAAGGTATCAGGTATGTGGTCAACTATGAGGATCGAGTCAGAACTCGGGACATTTTTAGGTTGGGTGTTGGTGGGCTGAGAATAAGTCCAATGATTTGAAGTGGGGTGTTGGTAGAGTTCTGGGTATTCGGGAGAAGGATATTTGGGCGAAAATGACGTATAAGAATTTGGATATGAATTGTTTCCCCATGAATCCATCACTCTTCGGTTATATGCGGATGTGTAATGGTCATATCGAGCATTTTGGGAAAAGGTATGCTTATACTCAGGCTCTGGGGGAACATAAGGACATTCCCTGATGACATGATCACTCAACCCGCAACAGTCACACGGTACGACTACTGGAGCCACCGGTGCACTCATGTTGTTAGCCCAACGCATGAAGGAGGCAAAAGTTTGTTGTAATGTGCCAGTTCATTGACCAGCATATGATCCAACATAACTAGATTGTGGTCTAGCAGTCGGTGTCTCTCTCATGTTACCCCAATATGAAGATTGCTCAGTCATACAATTAGGATTGTCCCAACCATATGGGGTGTTAGTCTGAGCCACCCCAGGTCGCATGGTTTTAGAATACCAGGAAGCATTATCCTGGTCCCAACAATGATATGGATGGTTGCTCATGTAACCATCCATCAAAACACTCTTGAGTCAAGTACTCTTACCATTAGGAGGCTAAGCAAGCACAACTTCTCGACTCGACCCTAAAATGCTAATAGAGAATGTAAAGGGGAGGAGACTAGAACGTATAAGTAGGTGAGAAGAAGATGACTCAGAAGAGAAGGGAAACTTAACTCTAAAGATAGAAAAGAAGGTCGGTCAGAGGTTTCCCAAACAAGCACGGTTCAAACAATCCTAGACCTAGTGTCACTTAGATCTAGACGACTCCTAACTGGTTGAGTCGAATTGATTTGCTTGATTCACCTCCCTCACTAATCAAACCAACTTGGCCAGGCCGTGTATAGCTAGTGGGGGCGCTTCCGACAGAGTCGGTGCCAATTAGACAACCACTTTGCTTGGAAGACTTTCGTCAACACAAAAACACTTTCTAGACACCAAATTAAATTCGATCGGCTTCAGGTCATTGCAAGTCAAACCAATTCTTCTCCTTAATTGAGTCTGAGTCCTTAAGGGTCAATGTCTAATTGATTTTAATTTAAGGCTTGGGTGACACTTTAGGATTGTGATTTGTGGGCTACGGAAGGGTGGTGAAATCCCCACCGTATCTTTGCCTATGGAGTTGCCCTTAAGATAGTTTAACTTAGATCTAGCAAAGATAGTCAAACATTGGTCTTTAGTTGGGGGCAATTGCAAGGTTGTATGCAAATTATATTATATGCTTAAATGCAAGCGATGAAAAACACGATACGTACCTTGACTCCAGCACTCTTCAACAGAAATTGATTTGCAAGAATTTAGCAAGAATAATGCATACAAAACACTAGATGATGCATGCACTAAGGCCTTTCTAATTTTGCCAATTTTTAGGTCAGAGTTGAATTATTGCAATTTATGGAATTTTTGCCCTACACATGAAGTTCTACGAAAAGGAAATTTTCTGAAAATAGAAATTACGAGGAAAAGAGGCAACAAAGGTTACCTTATGCAATGCTCAGTCAGGTTCACCGCCCGCTCTCGAAATTTCAGATGCTCTGCGCGTTCACCCAGAGATGAGTCGCGTCCCAGAAAAATTTGAAGCCCAGAAGCTCCACGTGTGCGGCGGATTTGCCGCAAGTTCTTCTTTAGATGCGGCGATTTCGCCGCTCGTTTAGCTCCAAATGTGCCCGGATTTCTCCGCGCACTCTGTTGTTTCCTGAAACACAAATCCAAATACTTAGATTGCGCACAAGATAAATAGAATAAAATCGAAAACACAAAAATAAACAAAATCTGCGTCGCCTCCCCGGCAACGGCGCCAAAAACTTGATGTGAATTAAATTTATACCGCAAGTGCACGGCGTCAATGAAGACGTGGCAAATACGGGTCGAACACAAGGAGGGAGAGATTTGTTATTAGTGTGATTTCGATTGGGGGAAAGAAGGAGAGAAGAGATAAATTGGGTTTTGAGATTTTTGGGTTTTAGTTATTTAAAGCAAGAAACAAAAACAATTAAAACTAAAGCAAGAACAAAGAAGTGAATTCCGTTGGGTGGAGGTTTAGATTAGAGAATTCTGAAACTTATAATAAATCACATTAGTTATAAAGCATTACATGATAAATGATTTAACATAAACTCAAGTAATCAAAACATACTAATACGAAATTAAAATAATAACTTTATTCTCTTCTCATAACCCTAAATCCGTCACCTCCACCCTTTGGAAGGAGTTAGAAACTCATAGAGGGAGGAAGAAGGGGTCCTAGAGACATTACAAAAGAAAAGTAAAAACAAGAAATAAAAGACAGAATTTTATTACTAAAGTGAAGAGTACAAAACTGAAAATAAAAACAACTAAAAACTAGGTCTAAGGCTAAGGACCCTTCTAACATCGTTCTCGGGGCTATTTATAGTTGTTACAAGAGACCTAAGTATAGAATTGGAGAGTACACGTGTCCAGACACGACTGGACAAAATTGGAGCACACGGATCGACTAGGGGGCGGCGGAATCTCCGCATGGTATGTGTGATATGCGGCGGAATCGCCGCACATCATGCTCTGATTTTGTCCAGATTTTGGTTGAATGTTTATGGTATGATTTGATCCTCCTTTACGCGTCTGGATTGATTCTTTCCATTCTTTTGAGCTCCGGATTAATTCTTTTATATATTTGAAGATCTACATTGATTTTTCTTTAGATTTTCTCCAAGATGATAAAAGCTACTCGTGATTTGCAATTAGGTCCTTGTACTTTTGCAATTAAGTCCCCGACTACTTTTGTGCTTAAGTCCTTGTTCTTTTTGCAATTAGGACTTGAATGCTTTTATGCTTAGATACATTTCCATTTGAAACCCGATAATCTTGAGCTTGGTCTTTATGATAGAAATGAGTCTTTTGCACGCGTTTATGCTCGGGATGTGGGTAAATTGCATTCAGGTTCCTGTATTCTGTAAATAAGACTAAACACATACCTTAGTAGCATTTATTGATATAAAAGCAATCTAAATGAAAGACATATGATGCAATGTATGCAATGCATCACTACTCTACTCTATACTACGCTAAGAAGTATGAAATGCTAACGAAACAGACAATGAAATGACGACAATCTAAGAACAAAAGAAGAATGTTGGAATACAGATATGGGAAAACCCCTAAGGGGTGGAGTGAGTGCACACATGCAAAGAGGTGGGTGTAGAATACATTCTTTAAGCACATGAAGGTGATGTTTATCAAGCATAGGAAGTGTCTAAATGTTATGGCAAAACCTATCAATCTATTCACCAACTTAGTTGATTAACATTTACATATGCAAGTTGTTTATTTCAGAACCTAAACAAGCATGAGAGGTGTCTAATCATTTTGGCAAAACTCATCAAGTTATAAATTCTATCCTAAACAAGCAAGCATACATTCATGTTTAATCAACACATCAAAAATAAAGCATTCATCCATTCTCTAATGCATGTATGTACATCTACTCCACCCCCCAAAGGGGATGAAACTACTCACTAAACATTACACTAATTATTAAACTAAGCAGAGAAAGCATATTAAAACTAAGCTAGAAATAAAAGACGATTAAACTAAAACATGTACAAACAATAAAAGAGGCATAAACAAACAATGAAAGAAACACAAAACTTTATTGATAAAATGACTCACATTAAAAGTAGCATCCTCCTACTTTAGTGTGTGCTTCAAGGCCTCACTTCTAGTAGGAAGAATAGCCACTTAAAATATGGAGTGATTACAATGGAAGGTGAAGAGTTCAATTTATAGCCATGGAAAAAGGCAAACCGGGACAATCCCCCGATGTGGGACTAAACAAACACCAAAAATAGCCTAAACGAACATTAATACAAGTCCAGGAGAAATCTTGCCGGATCTGGACTAATCCAGACCGCCAATTGGTGGTTCCAGACTGCCAGTTGGCGGTCCAAAATGTCCGGATCCAGTTGAGATTTATTTTGGGCTTTTCTTTGTGCTTTTGGTGGTCTTTGATGCATCTACTTTGTTTGTTGGAGCTCCGACCCGAATCCAATTGCTAAAATACTCCCCATGATGGTGTGGAGTATTCTGTTTTGCTCTTAGGTCCTTCTGTCTTGCGATCAGGTCCTTCTCCCTTGCATCTTGGTCCCCAGATCTCACAATCCAGTCATTTTTCCCAGCTTTTGGGTCCTTTTATGTTTCATCTCTTCAAACCTATTTATTCCTGAAAACTAAACATAAAAACTCGTGACATAGCATTGTTTAGGTGAAAGATAATGGATATAAAATACAAATATGAGCATGAAATGATGTCAATCAAATACCCCCACACCTAACTTTTGCTAGTCCCGAGCAAAACAAAGAAAGAGAAAAGCATGCGAGAAACAAGAAATCCTAACTCACTTTCGTAGGAATCACGGTTGCACTTAGCACGTGCAACAAGCCGTTAAACCTCCCTGTTGCCAAGGAGGAGGAGTGTTGTCTCCTGAGGGTTTTCAGCAGATATACCCACAAAATCCGAACAAGATGCATTAATCAATCTAGCTACACGACTCGTTGGACTTATTTTGTCGATCATGGGACGCGGTAACACTACGGGTCGACTCTATATATGTAATCCGTCCATACACCTAGCCTAATGAGTTATTCGTGAAAGTTAGTCAAGGACTTAAGTGAAAGACATGATCAACCTTAACTTCTGAATGTGATACAATGTGTAAAGTCCATTTTGGTTCTTATTTGACTCTTTTTTTTCTTTTTTTTTTCTTTTTCTTTGGAGCATTTTATTGGTTGGTGTTTGATTTTCCCAGGGTCAGGTTTCGTGCATCATTGCCTATGAGGACTTACACTATCACGTACAACTTCCCCCAAATCTCCACATAGGGCGATCCCTACCACCCGTGTAACGGGAGTTCGGTCGGTGCATCCCAAGTCAGATGACTCGAAAGCACCAGGCACAAAGTCCCCTCAGACCTACTTTCCCGAGTGATAGGAGCCGTGCGAGAAGAGAGAACACCACTTATTTATTTATCTACATGGGAACCAAAACCCATACACTTAAGTTTCACAAAAAGAGATTAAGGGCCCTTGACTACGACAAACTTCCTTATACTAACAGACACGAATTATTTGACTCACTAGGTTCAGGGTGGACTTCTTTAAATGTTTGAGTGCTGAAACCCTATGATTACACACCCCCCGAGGGATAACCGGGGTGCATCCTAACGACTCGATAAGACCTAAAGCCAGTAAACTAGAAATCCTAATGCATCAAGTTCAAGACAATTTTGGGAGCTTTCTTTTTACTTTGCCTCTCAACGGTTTTGCACATGCTAAACACACGCAAAACCCACAAAAACATTTTCTTTCACAAACACATGAAGACTTTGAAAGAAATGTGAAAATTTTAAAGCACTAGGCAAGCAAAAGAAGACAAGTCACCCAAGGATCATGGCAAGCAGATATAACGATATTAAATGCGGCACACTAACATGACCCTAACAATGCACACAAAAGAAAACAAAAAAAAATCAAAAGAAAATACTCGACTATGTACACACGTAAAACACCCCCCCACACCTACTTCATGCATTGTCCTCAATGAATGTGAAGAAGATACTACATGGATACATGCATGAAAAAGGAAAGATCTCACCAACTTGAAGTACAAAGGGACGTTCAGGGTCATGTTGATGGACACAAACCCAAATTCCCTCAAAACCTGTGAGAAGCTTAAGAAGGGAGATAAATACGTGAAGATATTGGGCACAAGTACACAAGGGTTGGGGCACACAACAATCGATGCTACTGAAGGAGTCTTTTATTACACACTTTTTTTAAGATATATACATCAACCAAGATATTCTCATAATCATTTGGTCAAGGAACATCAAATGAGAACATCAAGTCAGGAGGACCAGAAACTTGCCGAGATGGGCAAACTCCACTGGAACTCTGAGGTGCCATGAGAGGTGAAAGGTCAAAGCTGAAAGGCTCGAACCCCACATGATATTGGTTGGGTGTGGGCAACAAAGAATGAAGTTGTGTTGCCTCACTAGGGTTTAATTGCTCATCGAAGAAAACCCTCCAACCAATAGGCGGGTGCATCGGAATGATTTCCTCAAGCTCATTCGATGGATGCAGCAGACCTGCATCACTAAGAATGGGACTTCTCCCCAAGTCATCCAACAAGGACCTCCCACCATCATTCAGATCATCAAGCATAAGCTCGGTCAAAGGTGGGTCCTTGTTGGAGTCAATATGAAGCTCAATAGGCATATGATGAGGTGTCTCACTCTCACTAGTACTCTCAACTGAATCATGCAACGAACACTCCCTTTGGACATTCATGTTCGAGGCCAGCTCACTCTGTTGCATTGCGAAGACATGCAATGAGTTTTCGCTGGGCCCTCGAACATTCTCAACGGGTTGCATTGGGGTTAGGGGTGTTCGTTGATTTTGTGGTGCTTTCTCCAATTGGCGGATGAGATTGAGATTTAAAGGTTCATCCATGGGTTCCTGTTGCTTACCAGAGTTGAACACATGAAACTCGGCACTCATGTTACCGAATGAGAGCTTAATGAGACCATTTCTACAATTAATCAAGGCATTGGAGGTTGCCAGAAATGGTCTACCCAAAATCAAAGGTATTTGAGAGTGGGTGTTCACAACAGGATTGGTATCGAGGACAACAAAATCGACTGGAAATATAAAATCACCAACTTTGATAAGCACGTCCTCGATAATCCCTATGGGAATACGAATGGATCTATCCACTAATTGGAGGGTGATCTTAGTTGGTTTGAATTCTCCCAAGTTCAACTATTGATAAACAAAGAATGGGAGGAGGTTGACCGCTGATCCTAAATCAAGCAAAACATTGCTCAATCTGGTGTCCCCTATCGTACACTGAATAGTAGGACACCCAGGGTCCTTGTATTTTGTGTAGGTAGGATTGGACAAAAGTGAGCTGATATTTGCAGCCAAGAATGCTTTCTTAGGAACATTGGTCTTCCTCTTGGTTGTGCAGAGATCCTTCAACACTTTGGCATATTGAGGTATTTGTTGGATGACATCCAACAAGGGGATGTTAACCTTCACTTGCTTAAACACCTCTAATATCTTGTCCATGTTGTCACTTTGCTTTTTGTTTAACCTACTTGGATAGGGAGCTTTTGGCAGGTAGGTTTACTGCGGTGCCTGAGAAGGAAGACTTGGTGTATTACCCTCACCCTCAACCTCTTCTTCACCACCATTCCCACTGAGGGGCTGCATAGATGGTGGTTGTTGTGGCAAGGAAATGTGATTGTCAACCTGTTTTCCATTCCTTAAGGTCACAATGGAATTGACATGGTGAACAGGTTCCTCCACATGGTTCACTTGCCTCCCCCGAGGTACCACATTCTCATTTTGCATTTGTTGTTGTTGGTACATGCGGGGGTTAGCCTCAGGCTGGCTAGGAAAAAAACCCTCTCTCTCTTTCATGTACAGACTGAGCCAATTGGCCCATCTGAAGCTCTAGAGATTTGATGGTTTGCTGATTTGAAGTGAGAACTTGACTCGTGGTTGACATAAAAATTTTCATTGAGTTTTCAAGTCCACGATTCAAGGTCCCAAGCAAATTGAATCTGGTTTCCATATTATTGGAATTTGGGAAACCCGATTGATTGGTGGTTTGCGCTTGGGGTGGCTGATAGGAATGCGCATGCATGGGAGGTTGGTGTGATTGGTAAGGTGGTCTAGAGGAGTTTGGAGGACCACTCGGGGCATTAGTTTGGTTCCATGAAAAATTAGGGTGGTTCCTCCATCCAGGATTATAAGATGATGAGTATGGGTCATTCCTGGCTCCATCATAGACGGCGTTGACACGCTCCATCTCAGGAGGAATGAACTCACACTCGCTTTCTACATGACCTATCCTACCACATGAATGATAGGGAACTGGACCAGATGTGGACATGTGAGGTGCACCATGTTGGTTTTGGAGCTCAATCGAATCCATACGGCGCATTAAGGCCGCCATGCGTGCCTCGGTGCCCGTAGTGGTATCGATAGCAAATGCGGAACCCGATCTAGCTGAGTTTGCATTTGCGATCCTCGCTCCTATACTAGATGATGCAGGTGGCTCCCTCACACTCTCCCATTGCATGGTTTTCTCAGCGAGGTCTTCTAGGAAGGCCCATGCCTCCCTTTCATCCTTTCCCAAGAACTCTCCTTGACACATGGACTCAAGGAGCGTTCTGGACGGGATGTGAAGACCCTCATACACAATCTGACAAAGATGCCACAACTCAATGCCATGGTGAGGGCACGAGGATAGTAGCTCTTTGAACCTCTCAAGATATGCATGAAATGGTTCGGTCTCATGTTGATAGAACGAATTGATTTCGTTCCTCAATTTTTGAGTCCGATGATTAGGAAAGTACTTCTTGAGGAATGTAGATTGAAACTCATCCCAAGTCCTAAAGGAATTCGCCTGGTTGCTGTACAACAACTTCTTGGCGTCATCCTTTAGTGCAAAAGGAACGAGCCTAAGATGGATGGAGTCTGTGCTAAGTTGTTGCAGCTTGAACATAGCACAGACCTCCTCAAATTCCCTGAGAAAGATATAGGGGTCACCTTTCCCAGTGAAATGAGGGAGCATGGAAATGAATTGAGGCTTAACCTCGAAATTGTTCCCATTAGCCTCTGGTAATACGATGCATGAGGGTAGAGCTGTACGGCTCGGGTAGCATCGATCACGAAGAGGTATGGGAACAACAACTGGAAGCACTGGTGGAGCAGGTGGGTCCAGCAACTGCTCCTCCTCACGAAAATTAGCAGCCATTGGACCTGAACTACGTGCGACACGAGAGGAGGGAGGTGTCAAGAAATCGATGACCCAAGCCGGATTGACAACGCTCCTCATCAAACGACCACTCTCGTCTCGTGTCCACGAAAGCATGCACAAAGGTGCACACACAGAAAACAAAACTTTTTTTTCTTTTTTTTAACAAAGAATGTGCGTAGAGGAGAAGACGGGGGAACACAGGAGAGAAAGAATGACTCAGGAGAGAAGGGAAGAAGTCCTTATGCTACGGCAGATGGGTACAGGTAGAAGCACACAAGCAAACAAGGCTCAAGCAATCCTAAGGTCGCTATAGGTCCTTACAGCTAGACGACGCCTAACTGTGAGGTCACACGACCTCAACACGCCTCACCTCCCTACAACGAGGACCACAAAGCTCAGCAACTGAGCCAAGATCCAGGGATCTCGTCTCTCCTACTATCGACAAAGTGGGCAACGCCGATCAGGTCATGATGGTCGGGACCGGATCACTCTCCTAATGCGCCCGAAATCCTTAGGGCCAATGTCTACTTGATTTTAAAATTAGGCTCTTGATTACTGTGGTTTTTCGGGCGAAGGAAAGGGTGATGAAATCCCCCACGTTATCTTTTATGGGACAACCCCTCCTTAGTAGCATTTTGGAGTCCTAATCTAGCAATCAACTCTCCAAACAAAACGCTCAACTCACACTTGTTTCAATGCACTTCCTACTAACTAATGCATGTTCATACGAAATGCATGAATGAGAGTAGAAGGTGCGTATCTCACGCCAGTTCTCAGCAACAGAAAATAAAGCTAAGATAAAAGACAATCTAAATGCCTAAGTCACATACATGATGCATGACCTAAACAACAAGAATGCCTAATCTTTTGCTTTGAGTTTTAGGGTCCAAGTTGCTTAAAGGAGGTTGATTATGGATGTGGGAACAAACTATAAGTCAAAACATGCCAAATTAAATCCCAGATCACTACATCAATTATGAAAACCGACCAAAGAAATAAGAGAGCAAACAGAGCTTACCAGACCGCCAATTGGCGGTCTCAGGCCGCTGATTAGCGGTCTGAAGTGCCCAGATTGACTCAAAACTTCTCCAGGCGTTCCTCTGGACGACTCCAAGTCTCCTGAAACAAAGAAAAACTACAAAACACAAATTAAATCCACTCGAATCGTCCAAACAAGAGTCTGGACTGACACCTCCCCGGCAACAGCGCAAAAAACTTGTTGAACGTTTTAATTAAACCGCAAGTGCACGGCCGCGATGAAGCGGTGTCAAGTATGCGTCGTCCTCAGGGAGGTGAGCAGCCTCTTGTTTATCAGAAATCAAGTGGCAAAAATAGGGGGAGAAAGATGTTTATGCTACTCTACTCTATACTATGCTAAGAAGTATGAAATGCGAACGAAAGAAACAAACAATGAAATGACGACAATCTAAGAACAAAAGAAGAATGCTGGAATACAGATATGGGAAAACCCCTAAGGGGTGGAGTGAGTGCACACATGCACAGAGGTGGGTGTAGAATACATTCTTTAAGCACATGAAGGTGGTGTTTATCAAGCATAGGAAGTGTCTAAATGTTATGGCAAAACCTATCAATCTATTCACCAACTTAGTTGATTAACATTTACATATGCAAGTTGTTTGTTTCAGAACCTAAACAAGCATGAGAGGTGTCTAATCATTTTGGCAAAGCTCATCAAGTTATAAATTCTATCCTAAACAAGCAAGCATACATTCATGTTTAATCAACACATCAAAAATAAAGCATTCATCCCATTCTCTAATGCATGTATGTACATCTACTCCACCCCCCAAACCCAAAGGGGATAAAACTACTCACTAAACATTACACTAATTATTAAACTAAGCAGAGAAAGCATATTAAAACTAAGCTAGAAATAAAAGACGATTAAACTAAAACATGCACAAACAATAAAAGAGGCATAAACAAACAATGAAAGAAACACAAAACTTTATTGATAAAATGACTCACATTAAAAGTAGCATCCTCCTACTTTAGTGTGTGCTTCATGGCCTCACTTCTAGTAGGAAGAATAGCCACTTAAAATATGGAGTGATTACAATGGAAGGTGAAGAGTTCAATTTATAGCAATGGAAAAAGGCAAACCGGGACAATCCCCCGATGTGGGACTAAACAAACACCAAAAATAGCCTAAACGAACATTAATACAAGTCCAGGAGAAATCCTGCCGGATCTGGACTAATCCAGACTGCCAATTGGCGGTCCAAAATGTCTGGATCCAGTTGAGATTTATTCTGGGCTTTTCTTTTTGCTTTTGGTGGTCTTTGATGCATCTACTTCGTTTGTTGGAGCTCCGAACCGAATCCAATTGCTAAAATACTCCCCATGATGGTGTGGAGTATTCTGTTTTGCTCTTAGGTCCTTCTGTCTTGCAATCAGGTCCTTCTCCCTTGCATCTTGGTCCCCAGATATCACAATCCAGTCCTTTTTCCCAGCTTTTGGGTCCTTTTATGTTTCATCTCTTCAAACCTATTTATTCCTGAAAACTAAAGATAAAACTCGTGACATAGCATTGTTTAGGTAAAAGATAATGGATATAAGATACAAATATGAGCATGAAATGGTGTCAATCACACAACAAATACATTTTTAAACTCATGATTTGTTTATTGGTTATTCTGCCACGTGCTATAATACATTAATGCATCAGTCAATAATTGTTGTGTTTTTACCGAACAAATTATGTTCAAAAGACAAAATAAAATAAAATCTAATGTCATGGTTTAGCATTGGTTATAATATTAATTTTTTTTGGTGAGAAAATATTTTATATTGGTTAATACTATCAGTCGTCCAATATATTTTCATACTTGTGATTTTTATTCAGTTACAATGAGATTCTTCTAGATATTAATAATTTACATGCTAATATGTTGATATGCATAATTTCTATCTAAAAGACATATATGGATATTTTACATACATCGTGAATGTGTATTTATTCATCATGAGGTAATTAATTTACCCACATGGTGCATAGAATATATCATGACAATTTTGTATATATATAAAATAAATTAGACTACATATATACAATCAATATATGTTGCTTTTGGAATTACTAATATGCACTTTTGTTTATCATATGATTCAAGTACATTATAATATATTCCATTTTTTATATGTTTAATTTAGTATGCACCGATAGAAGAAAAAAAAGGTAATAAGTTGCATGCATGTACCAATTATGCTTTGATCCTTGTAAGTTATGACTTTTAACTCTATACTTGACATCATGGATAAAAATGACGTTTTATCATGGATTATGGATGTTGAACCCAACTCATTGCCTTTTAAAATATTAATGACTAGAGAAAGAAGCATCAAATCAAGACAAAATGGAGGTTGTGATTTTCTTGTGCTATCCTATTTGTTAAAATGATTTTAAAAGTATTATGATTTAATCTCATGTCTATTTTCGTGGTTGGACAAATCGACTTGTTGATCAAAATTTCATGATTTCTCGATCCAACAAAGCATGAAAAAAATTTACATATTTAAGTAGTGCTTTTAAAGTTGAATAATATATATCTCATGCAACTTTGTATTGATTCACTTGCTCAGTATAAGTTATATGAATTCTCAGTACCATGTTCATTATTATAGTATTTGTAAAGTGGTTCAAGTATGTGATTGTTACTTGTTACGAGCATTCATCTCGTGAGCACATAATATCCATCTTGATAGATGCATATATATAGTACAATGTGCTATAGTATAATGGAATTTGAATCTCCATGTTACAAAGTGATCAATGTTATTAATAATGATATGCATTTGCCCAGAAGGCGAATATCTTAACATTCATAAAATGCTACTATACAAATATTTAGAGCTCATTCATCTAAAGAGGGTTATGAAATTTTATGACAATTCTTGAAGGATTCGTTTGACTATCTAAACGATGTGCAAATAGCTAATTGAGTAAAAATGCACGTCGATCTCTAAATCAAACCCTATGACCAGAAGTTCATAGATATACGTACAGAGATTAGTGGTAAAAGAAAAATATATATTCTATTGATCACTTTACAAATTAATGACCCAATACTTTTTTGAGTTATGCATCACCGATAATTGATGGTCATGAGAGTTGGAAAATCAAGATACATTTCTTGGTGTGACGGAAACACACATTACAAAGTATCGTGAAAACAAGAGCATAAGCAGTGCACTAAATTTTGTGCAAATAAGAAGTATAAAATAAAGATGACATCAAAGAGATGAAACTTGCCCAGAAGTGCCTAATAAAATCATCTCTTATATTAATTATGGATGTCATCATTGATATTGTGTTTGTAAAGCTTTAGATAAATTTGTTGACTTCTATCACGACCAAAATGAGGTCAAATTTGTCGACCGATTTGCACAACAAAATGAGAGTCCCTCTGTTTTTAAAATATCTCTCAATATTGATCACTATGGGATCTTTAATTTATACATGATACATTAATGTTCATATATACCTGCTAATATTATTCATTAATTTTTATGGTTGATATACATCATGTTATGAATCTTCCCCTACTTTACTTGACAATAATGAATAAATTGTTTACCTCCTGCGATTTAAAGCTTCTGAATGGCTAAGTTTTATTGTCCAATCTAATAATCATATATATAGGATGTACATTTTCTGGCATTAGGGGGAGAAGCTAGAAGCTTAAAGAATGTCAAGAAAATGTATATTGAACCTGAAGTTCATAAGAAAATATACGTACAAGTATGGTTTAACCTGAAGTTCATAAAATCATTATCTTGCAATATCTAGCAAGTAATTGTCATACATTTGTATTGATCACAAAAGAGTGACTACACCTTATATTACTAGACATAGATAACATAATATAAAGTGAAGATCTCCACATGATAAAATATATTTGAGCTCAACCAACGCGAGAAGCGTGGACCAAAACATATATTATTTGTGGAAACAAAATAAAAGTTAGGCACTCTCATTGCACCTCCTGAAGAGGTTATTCCTGAAGAATATAAACCCGTAAAAATACATGCAGCTGCTAAACAAAAGATTAATTAAATTACGGGGATACAGAACGGTCAAATCCTAAAATTTTGGGAAACGATGAGGATTTGATTATTATTGACGTAAAACTTGCAATCAACTATATATGTTGATACGAGAGATATTAGATAATTATTAAAATTATTGCCGACAATTCATTCGCCTTCTTAATAGCAAGCTATCTCAAGAAAAGAAAAATGGATCCAAAACCTTATAAGAATGTCAGAAACATTCGTATTTGATATAAACAAAAGAAGGCGAACAATATATAATAAACTCGCTGAATAAATATACTATTTGGACTTGTAGTCCTGATTTATGAAATTATATCCCTGAAGGATAAAAATAGAAATCAAAAAAACATGTGATACATTATAAAGCGAGGATGTTACTCATTCTCTCGTAATATTGATAATAAGTTCTGTTACATGATCAATATGATATGCATATAAGATATGTTGTGACTTTAAAATTTTATAAGTCACTTACTATTGGTAATTATATGAGAGTCCCTGAAGGACTAATATGACAAAATATATAATATGATGACAAGAATCAAAAGATGCACATACAATTTTTAAAAAGATCGTTATATAAAGAAACAACTAAGAGTGTGCATATAACCTCTTCAATCAAAGTCATCATGAAGAATGATGTGAAGTTGATGTTAGTCGTCCATATGTTTCATCCAATAACAAAAATTACTGTTATTTATTATGTTTATAGCATGCTTGATGTCATAGGACCTCCATCAGAGTTTTTGAAAACTCATGAAATATTTAATGGACATTTTTTGGAATAAATGATCAGAGAAAACACAATTATTTTTCGACCTAAAGTTCGAACATTCTCTGGAAGAGAATTTGTACAATGATTCAACTGTAGAAAGTGAATATTGTAGGAAAAAAATATTCTACTTAATACTCACATTGAAATGACACTAAGAAAGGACATGTATTGTATATAAACAAAGATTCAATTGTAATAAGACCTGAAGTTCCTTATCAAACATTTTCTTATAACTTGAAACCTAATAAGGTTCACAGTAAATGTTTTATCTAAGCATAATGTTCATCTGAAAACATTTAGATGACGTTCAAGAATTTACCAATTTCTAGTCATGCGATAAAAAATTACATTAGCAATGTTTCTTATATGTCCGATCCACATCAATTACTATCACAAAATGTTGGTGTCATTGCGTGGAGTCATTACAATTTTATGCAAGTTGGTGAATCAATTATTGATTCTTACATTCTCGTATCGCTAGGACATCAATATAATTATGAGATATCTATAAATTGTTCATAACTAATATCTTTTGAGGTAACATATTCATATCAAAAGTTACCATAGTTTGTATTACTCCCAGCATATTATTTGAGAAAAATTGCGCAAACATATTTCACAATCTTATTATCTAAGTGAAATATAGTAAATATTCATTAAATCCGTTAAACTATCATGTATTTGTTTATTGAATCCCCACGTAATTTTGTATTTAATGACTTCGTAAAATATATTCGAAAGTTTGGTAAACTACGAATAAGGGGAAGCGGATTTGTATTTATCGTCCCTGAAGGACGGATATCCCTGAAGGATAAAACTCGGAAGGCTTGTAGTTGTACTCTTTTTCCCTTTTCCATTTTTTGTCCTAAAAGGTTTTATTGGTTAAAGGTTTTTAATGAGGCAACTTGTACAATTTTGTTAGCGTATGTTATGCACTCTTTTCCTTAGCTACTTTTTCCCACAGGGTTTTGTAGCAAGGTTTTTAATGAGGCATAAACATAACACATATTATATAAGGGAGTGTTATAAATGTATGTTGAATTGAGGGGGAGAATTATACGATGTACTCTTTTTTTTCCTTCACCAAGTTTTGTCCCACATGATTTACTTGGCAAGGTTTTTAACGAGGCAGACCAATCAAGTGACAATTGATCATATCCAATCAAGCAAGAATTTGGCGGATTTATTTACAAATTTCTTGGCCACCAAAGTCTTTAAGAAGCTTGTCTTTAAATTTGGTGCTCGTCGTTTGAAGAATGTAAGTTGAAGTAAGGGGGAGCGTCATACGCGTTGCACTCTTTTTTCCTTCATCAAGTTTTTATCTCATCGGGTTTTCTTGATAAGGTTTTTAACGAGGTAGCATCCCTAGCGTATAAAGGTGAAGATCCAAGGGGGAGTATTGTGAAACATCATAGATGCTACACCTTCACATTCTCCTCCCATAACTCCATCAACCTCTCACATTCCCATTACTCTTGTAACATACACCCTTTCATTTGACTCCTATAGCCTATAAATAGGAGATTATTGTAAGACCATTGTACTACTTTGTAGATGGATGACATACTACGCATATTCTCCCCCAAATCTTTTATGTTCTTTGTTCCATGTATATTTATTTTATAACAGACATAACCCAATTTCCAGTAGTGATTATGTTCAGCACTCCTAACTTTTCTTTAATAGTTTTAGTGATACACTTGCATGTGAATTAAGTTGGAACAAGCCCCACAAGGCCACAACGAGATTGAAAACTTGGACATTTTCAAATTCAATTTAAAAACGTAACACCATAATGTGGCAAGTAGCAGCTCGAGCTGAAACGAAAAAAATTAAACATTACATTACGATTTCTTTCTCCAACTACTTGTTTTATTTTGGCAAATGCTACTTGATGTCCTATTTTCTTAACCCGATAACTATTTCTTTATTAATTTTCTTTAAAAAGTTATCAAGAAATATAAAAAAACATATTTTTGATAGTGATTGAACAACGACTGCACGTGAGGATGGGTAGTGATACAACGAACATTATGATAGAACAACAACGAAGTCTTTATTCTCAAACAAGTTGAAATATGATAGAATAACTTATTAAGAAATCACGCTTTTGACGCATAATCCTTTCTTCCAAAGCTAAATATGTTCTATTGATTGACCAATTGTTTTTTTAAATATTAAAAAATAAAAAATATTGATAAAAGGGTCGTATGCTACAGAAGTTACATTGAAGCATAATTTTGTGCGAACGAGCAAAATCAATTGCATATGAAATTGACTGTTGACGATCTATAAGTTCTAGCTAGTTAACGTCGGGACTCGAGAGTGCTCGTTATTTTTTACCTGAGATCTCCAACCGGTGTTGCAAAGTTTCATAACAAAGCAAGGTGTGTTGACCGCCGAGTTGCATTTAAAATAAATTTATGAGTGGTTTAGTAGACTTTGATGATCTCAGAATTGAAGATACAATCGATCCTATCTTTCAAGATTTTCCATAACTATGAAAGCAAAATATTATTGTAACATCTTCGAACAGCAGAAAATTTTAATTTTTTTAAAATGCAATCAAATGAGTTAAAAAAACAACACACGAGGATATTACAGAAATTACAAACACAATGTGCACTAATATATATATATATATATATATCATATATCTGAAATTTCAAAAGTGTGATTACATTAAAAGATAACAACATAAGAATACATGTAATCACAACCACCTCCAAAATGAGGGACAAGTAAGATCTGGTCCCATGTGTACTCCTCCTCGGTCACCAACTTCTAACGCCTATCACGACCTGAAAAACAAACATGCAACTATGTCTGAATTTCCACAGGGAAACCCCGTATGTCAAACCTCTAATGCATAAATGAACAAGACAACAATAAACATAGTATGATACAAATGCAACAGATAAAAAACATCGTCGTCGATACTGGGCACCATGAACCTCTCTCCACTAGTGCAGAATTCTAATAGACGTCACCAAATAGACGTCGGATATAAAAACATCCGACGTCTATCGGTATAGACGTCGGATGTTTGGATATCCGACGTCTATAGGTTTGTAGAAACGTCTGTTGTTTAGTATAACCGACGTCTATACCTCCTGAAAGAAGAAAATATTTGTTGTTTATCTTTTGGCTTTATTTCGTATAAGAACTTATGTGGATTTATTTTGTATCAGAAATAACGCAATTTTTTGGGATTTATTTCGTGTAAGTATTAACTCATTTTTTTGGAATTTATTTTGTATAAGAAATAACGCAATTGTTTAGGATTTATTTCGTGTAAGAATTTATGTGGATTATTTTGCATAAGAATAATGTGGATTTAAAAATAGTTACATCATTGTAACTATCACATGTGTGTTGTACACATGTGTGTGTATGATGACATGTTTAGTCCCACGTTTGAGAAAGTTTTTTATTGGTGGAGTTGAAGTACTCTCCACCAGTCCTTTACTTCTAAATAGTAGTTTGGTACCACACTACAAAATGCAAGTGAGATACATATATATATATATATATATTTAATGGTCAAAAGATTGGCACTTGGGGCACTTGGGCTTAAAATGGTTGCAACGTTATTAATTATTGTTATTTCAAAGTATAGACGTCGAATGTATAGCATGACCGACGTTTATAGGTCGTGCTGTATGAATAGACGTCGGTCAATCTATATATCCGACGTCTATTTGGTGTAATAGTTTAGTCCCACATCGGAGAATTTATTTTTGTTGGTGTGGTTGATGTACTCCACCACATCCTTTACTGCTGAACGCGAACGACTTGGGGCACCTGGGCATGTTAGACTTGATATTCGTAGTTATTTGTCAAAAGGTTGGCACTTGGGGCACTTGGGCAGCTTGGGCTTGATTAATGTGAGTGCAGAATGCCCGATATACGTTCCAATGTATTCTTTGGTTAATTAACATATAATAGACGTTGGTCGTATATAGCCGACGTGTATACATTGTATAGACATCGGTCGTATATAGCCGACGTTTATACAACAAGGAATAGACGACGGGGAAATAGACGTCGAGTACTTGGACCGTCGAAATCCGATGTCTATACCCCTGTATATCCGACGTATATGGACTTTTCTGCACTAGTGCTCCCAACCACAGTAGATATGATCCACAACGGGGCTCTAGGATCCTCTCACCCATGCCCCACATCTCTCGTGCACACAAGGCACCACTGCTGGAACATCGTCGACCAACAAACCTCGCCTCACAAGGACGACCGCTATAGAGCCCAAGTTCGCTACATAGAGCCACAACCTGCTCCGTAGAGCCATAACTCGCCTTGATCGCTATCAGGCCGACAATATCCGTTTCGTCGCCCCCAAAAGGCCGGTGACCCATTGCCCTCAAAGTCGATCGCTCACACCACAATCAAGCATAAAAGCACAAAACATGGAAACAACGGTCGACTGAAAATAGCACACCGGTCGACCGGCTCCCTCTAGAAACAAGCATGGTTCAACCGTCACCCAGCCAGTCAAACAAAACCAACATACAATCAGTCGAACCAAAAGTTATGGGCGGTCGACCAAGGTCTACGACACAAAAAATATTAAAATAATCATCCCATCGGTCGAACGACAAAGGGGACTCTGTCGACCAAAAAATCACACGGATTTCCAACATTTCTAAGTTCACAACCGGTCAAACAAAACACTAATCGGTCGAACAGATTGAAATTTGACTTAAGCTATTGTGTTCGAACAAATCTCTAGGCGGTCGACCGTTTAGAAGGTCTGGCCCCCAACCAACTTAGCTACAAGTACAATTGGTCGAACTGGTCTAAAGGTGGTTGATTGATCGTTTTATATTTAACCGCAAGTGCACGGCCGCGTTGGAGCGGTGGCAAATACGGGTCGTCCACTGGGAGGTGTGTCGAGGATTGGTTTGTTCGAAGGTGAGATGTAAAAAGAAGGAGAGAAAGGTTGGTTACACTAAACTATACTAAGATGCAAAAAGGAAATGAAGATAAGCAATAAAACTAAGCCCCAAAGGGGGCAGACAAATAATGTGAACATAAAGAAGTGTGTGTGTTCATTTAGCTCCTCACAACATGTAGTGCATGAAATCATAAAACTACATCCAACTTTGCCTCCACATGAATTAAGATAAGACTACAACATTAAAACATACAAGACAATAATTGGAATGAAGCTAAATGAACTCAAGTATAAAGACTAGACCCTACTATGCCTCCACATGAATTAAGATAAGACTACATCATTAAAACATACAAGACATTAGCAAAGGTAAAGGCAACAAGAGCACATACATTACAAATTGTGTTTCCAATATTAACTTCATCCATATCCTAACCTTATCATTACCCATAAAATAGGTCCACTAATCAAAGCATAAGCTAAGCTTCATTCAAGAGCATTAGCATATCAAAGATAAGAGTGAAACCCCATTAGATGGTTATGGAAATCATATAAAGCTCAAGGGATAAAGATAACACACACTTAATACACTACATGATTATATCACATATTTCTCCACCGCCAAATGGGGATGGAACTACTCACTACTCATTACACTAACTATATTAACAAAAGAAAGCATAATACTGAAATGAAAGTTAACTAAGAAAGCAAGAAGTATTAAAGAAGCTTAAAAGGAAAGAAAAGACTAAACAAACATGCACAAATTAAAAGACAAGATTAAAAGAAACTAGAAGAATTTTTTTATTAACAAATGACTCACATTGAAGGTAGCATTCTTCTCCACCTTGAGTTTTTGCTTCAAGGCTCAGTCCTTAGTAGAGAGAATGCCACCAAGCAATGGGTAATTATAATGGAAGGTGAAGAGTTCTATTTATAAGCATGGAAAAAGCTAATCGGCGAGAATCCCCCGATGTGGGACTAAACCAATACCAAAAGTAGCCTAAACGAACATTAATACAAGGCCAGGAGAAATTTGGGCGGATCCTAAGTAATATGGACCGCCAATTAGCGGTCCAAAAACTTCGGATCGCGTTGGAATTTGTTGTGCGCTTTTCTTTCTGGTATTGTTGGTCTTTGATGCAGATACTTGACTTGTTGGAGCTCTGACCCGAATGGAATTGGTAAAATACTCCCCATGATGGTGTGGAGTATTCTATTTTGCTTTTAGGTCCTTCTGTCTTACATTCAGGTCCTTCTCCCTTGCATCTTAGTCCCCAGATCTCACAATTCAGTCATCTTTCCCAGCTTTTGGGTCCTTTTATGCTTCATCTCTTCAAACCTATTTATTCCTGAAAACTAAACATAAAACTCGTAACATAGCATTGTTTAGGTGAAACATAATGGATATAAGATCCAAATATAAATATGAAATAATGCCAATCAAATACCCCCACACCTAACTTTTGCTAGTCCCGAGCAAAACAAAGAAAGGAAAAAGCATACGAAAAAGGAGAAATCCTAACTCACTTTCGTAGGAATCACGGTTGCACTTAGCACGTGCAACAAGCCGTTAAACCTCCTTGTTGCCAAGGAGGAGGAGTGTTGTCTCCTGAGGGTTTTCAGCGGATATACCCACAAAATCCGAACAAGATGCCTTATTCAATCTAGACACTCGACTCGTTGGAAATATTTTGTCGATCATTGGACGCGGTAATCTTACGGGCCGACTCTATATAGGTAATCAGTCCACACACCTAACCTAATCAACCATTCGTGCAAGTTAAATAAGGAATTAAGTGAAAGATATGGACAACCTCAACATCCACAAGTGCTACAAAGTGTAAAGTCCATTAAGGTTCTTATTTGCGTTACCATTTTTGTTCTTTTTGTTTCTTTTCACATTTTTTTCTTGTTTTTCTTTTTATTAGTTGGAGCTTCATTCTCCCAGGGTCAGGTTTCGTGCATCATTGCCCATGAGGACTTACACTATCACGTACACATTTCCCCAAATCTCCACAGAGGGCAATCCCTACCACCCGTGTAACGGGAGTTCGGTCGGCGCATCCCAAGTCAGATGACTCAAAAGCACCAGGCACAAAGTCCCCTCAGACCTACTTTCCCGAGTGGTAGGAGCCGTGGGAGAAGATAGAACACCTACTCACTTATTTCTTATCCACACATGAACCAAAACCCCTACACTAATGTCTCACAACAAGATTTACAGGGTCCTTGACTACAACAAACTTCCTTAAGTTAACAGACACGAATTATTGACTCACTAGGTTCAGGGTGGAATTCATTAAATATTTGAGCACTGAAACCGTATGATTACTCACCCCAAGGGAAAACTGGGGTGCATCCTAACGACTCGATAAATCCTAAAGTCACTGTACTAGATATCCTAATGCATCAAGTTCAAGACAATTTTGGGAGCTTTCTTTTTACTATGCGTCTCAACGGATTTGCACATGCTAAACACACGCAAAACCCACAAAACATTTTCTTTCACAAGCACATGAAAATTTTGAAAGAAATGTGAAACCTTTAAAGTACTAGGCAAGCAAAAGAAGACAAGTCACCCAAGGATCATGGCAAGCAGATATATCGATATTAAATGCAGCACACTAACATGACCCTAATAATGCACAAAAAAAGAAAATGAAATCAAAGGAAAAAGACTCAACTATGTACACACGTAAAACACCCCCACACCTACTTCATGCATTGTTCTCAATGAATGTGAGCAAGATACTACATGGATTTATGCATGAAAAAGGAGAGATCTCACCAACATTAAGTACAAAGGGAAGTTCAAGGTCATGTTGATGGACACAAACCCGAATTCCCTCAAAACCTGTGAAATGCTAAAGAAAGGATGCAAATACGTGAAAGAAATGGAGCCCAAATACACAAGGGTTGGGGCTCACAACAATCGTGAAGGAGTCTTTTATTGTACTTTCTTTTCTTCTTCTTCTTTTGACTTCTTCTTTTTCTTTTTTCTTTTTCTTTTTTTTCTTTTTTATTATTATATATAACTATGTACAAACATAAGTTCCCATCTTCATTTGTCAAAAGACATCAAATGAGAACCTCAAGAGTGGGTCAATGCACTTGGAAAGGGAACATGACACCACGCGGGGCCAGAATACGCATGTGTGGGCCCCCTTCACAAAGAGCACCAGATGACATGAGAGGTTCATGAATTGGACGCAAAGGCGTCTCATTCAAAGGATCAAACTGAAAGATCTTGAACCTCTCAAGAGTTTGGGAAATGAGGGGCAACGGAAGAAGAGTTTCTCCCGTTGCGCTGCTGAAGTTATGATCGTCAATCCAAACTCTCCAACCAACAAGCTGGTTTGTCGGAACGAGGTCAAGAACCTCGTTAGGCATATCCGACACACCAGGCGAACAAACAGTGGGTCTCATACCGAAGGTATTCTCCAAGGAACTCCTAATACCCTCATGAGCAATGTAGTTGTTTGATGTTCCATCATTTCCAAGATGATCAGGAACAATAGTGAGAGGCAAACTCTCATCAGGTTGTTGGAAATTGAGGGTACTAGGGAGCTCTTGCTCCACCAGAGGTGAGTCCTTAAGAGGTACAATATGAAGATAATGTGGCTCAAGGGCCACAGGACAAAAAGATAAGGCACAATCCTGTGCCGACTCATAACGAAGCTGGTCCAAGTTTTTCTCAATTTGAATCGAATCCTCCACTAAGTGATCGTGAATTGAAACCCCAAGTCCCTCAGACTGACTAGGAGTTTGACTTTGAAAGATTGTGCTTTGAATTTGTGGATGTGGTGGTGGTTCGATTTCAGAAGATAAATCCTCATGTTGAGAAGAAAGGTTACCCTCCTCACGTTCATGGAATTGTTGTGTCATTTGACTCACTTGCATTTCCATATTTTGCAAGGAATTCAAGTTGGACTTCAATAAAGTTTGAGTGGTTTCGATGAACATTTGGAGGGTTTGTTTTAAGGAATCAAATTTGGGGTCAACACTGAGGTCCAAGTCAGAGCTTGAGAAATTTTGGGGTTGGGTGTTAATGGGCTGAGAATGAGTCCAATGATTTGAAGTGGGGTGTTGGTAGAATTTTGGGTATTCGGGAGGAGGATACGGGGGTGAAAATGAGGTATAAGAATTTGGATAAGAATTGTCTCCCCACGAATCCATCACTCTCGGGTTGTACGCGGATGCGTAATGGTCACATTGAGCATTTTGGGAAAAGCTATGCTCATACTCAGGCTTAGGGGGAACATAAGGACATTCCCCGATAACATGACCACTCAACCCACAACAATCGCACGGTATGGCTACTGGAGCCAATGGTGCACTCATGTAGTCTGCCATACGCATGAAGTAGGCCAAAGTTTGTTGTAATGTCTCAATTTGTTGACCAGCATATGATCCGACATAACTAGATTGTGATCTAGCAGTCGGTGCCTCTCTCATGTTACCCCTATATAAAGATTGCTCAGTCACACAATGAAGATTATCCCAACCATACGGGGTGTTCGTCTGAGCCACCCCCGGTTGCATGGGTCCAAAATACCAGGACGAATTGTCCTGGTCCCAATAATCATATGGATGGTCTCCCATGTAACCATCCTTCTTAACAAACAACTCTCGAGTCGACCACTCTCACCACCACGAGACTAAGCTCGCAAAAAGTGCTCGACTCGACCCTAAAACGCTACCAGAGAGTGTAAAGGGGAGGAGACTAAAACGTAGAAGTAGGTGAGAAGAAGATGACTCAGAGGAGAAGGGAAGAATCCCTAAAGCTAGCGTGGGTGAAGGGATCAGGTAGAAGCCTAACTAGCAAGCACGACTCAAACAATGTAAGGCAATGGGTCCTTAGGCTAGACGACGCCTAACTTCGAGTTCACTAGCCTTGACATGCCTCACCTCCCTACAACGAGGACCACAATGCCCAGCAAGTGATACCAGATCCGGAGATCTAGTACCTCCTACTATCGACAAGGTAGGCAACGCCGATCAGGCCATGGCGGTCTCAACTAGATTACTCTCCTAGTGCGTCCGAAATCCTAAGGCCAATGTCTACTTGCTTTTAGTTAAGGTTTGATTAAGAGCGATTTTTGGGGCCAAGGAATGGGTGATGAAATCCCCCACCTTATCTTTTATGGGACAACCCCTCCTTAGTAGCGTTTTGATCCTAGATCTAGCAATCAATCGCTCCAATCAAACACTCACTCACTCTTGTCCTGATGCAATTCCTACTAACTAATGCATGGGCATACGAGATGCATGAATGAGTGAGGAATTTGTGTACCTCACGCCAGCACTCAACAACTGAAAATAAAGCTAAAAGAAAAGACAACTATATGCCTAAAGTCAATACATAATGCGTGACCTAAACAAGTAAGAACGTCTAGTCGTTTGCTTTGGATTTTAGGGCCAAGTTGATTAATGGGGGAGTAATTAATGATCTCGGAGCAAACTAGAGGTCATAGCAAACAAAATAATGCTCCAAGATAACAATAATGAACAAATAAACTACCAGAAGAAAACTGAGTTAGAAACCCTCACCAGGCCGCCAATTAGCGGTCTAAGACCGCTGATTGGTGGTCCTTTTTGGAGCTTGGGTGCTCCAACTCCTCCACTAGCCTCCCCGGGAGCTCTAGGATCCCTGAAACTAAGAAAAACTGAGAACAAAAAAATTAAAAACCCCTCGAATTGTCCAAACCAACGTCTGGACAGAGCACCTCCCCGGCAACGGCGCCAAAAACTTGATTGATCATTTTATATTTAACCGCAAGTGCACGGCCGCGTTGGAGCGGTGGCAAAAATGGGTCGTCCACTGGGAGGTGTGTCGACGATTGGTTTGTTCGAAGGCGAGAGGTAAAAAGAAGGAGAGAAAGGTTGGTTACACTAAACTACACTAAGATGCAAAAAGGACATGAAGATAAGCAATAAAACTAAGCCCCAAAGGGAATAGGGAAATAATGTGAACATAAAGAAGTGTTTGTGTGTTCATTAAGCTTCTCACAACATTTAGTGCATGAAATCATAAAACTACATCCAACTTTGCCTCCACATGAATTAAGATAAGACTACATCATTAAAACATACAAGACAATAATTGGAATGAAGCTAAATGAAGTCAAGTATAAATACTAGACCCTACTATGCCTCCACATGAATTAAGATAAGACTACATTATTAAAACATACAAGACATTAGGTAAGGTAAAGGCAACAAGAGCACATACACTACAAATTTTGTTTCCAATATTAACTTCATCCATATCCTAACCTTATCATTACCCATAAAATAGGTCCACTAATCAAAGCATAAGCTAAGCTTCATTCAAGAGCATTAGCATATCAACAATAAGAGTGAAACCCCATTAGATGGTTATGGAAATCATATAAAGCTCAAGGGATAAAGATAACACACACTTAATACACTACATATTTATATCACATATTTCTCCACCCCCATATGGGGATGGAACTACTCACTACTCATTACACTAACTATATTAACAAAAGAAAGCATAATACTGAAATGAAAGTTAACTAAGAAAGCAAGAAGTACTAAAGAAGCTTAAAAGGAAAGGAAAGACTAAACAAACATGCACAAATTAAAAGACAAAATTAAAAGAAACTAGAAGAATTATTTTATTAACAAATGACTCACATTGAAGGTAGCATTCTTCTCCACCTTGAGTTTTTGCTTCAAGGCTCACTCTTTAGTAGAGAGAATGCCATCAAGCAATGAGTAATTACAATGGAAGGTGAAGAGTTCTATTTATAAGCATGGAAAAAGCTAATCGGGGACAATCCCCCGATGTGGGACTAAACCAATACCAAAAATAGCCTAAACGAACATTAATAGAAGTCCAGGAGAAATTTGGGCGGATCCTGAGTAATATGGACCGCCAATTGGCTGTCCAAAAACTTCGGATAGCGTTGGAATTTGTTGTGGGCTTTTATTTCTGGTATTGTTGGTCTTTGATGCGGTTCCTTCACTTGTTGGAGCTCCAACCCGAATGGAATTGGCAAACTACTCCCCATGATGGTGTGGAGTATTCTGTTTTGCTCTTAGGTCCTTCTGTCTTACATTCAGGTCCTTCTCCCTTGCATCTTAGTCTCCAGATCTCACATTTCAGTCCTTTTTCCCAGCTTTTGAGTCCTTTTATGCTTCATCTCTTCAAACCTATTTATTCCTGAAAACTAAACATAAAACTCGTAACATAGCATTGTTTAGGTGAAAGATAATGGATATAAGATACAAATATAAACATGAAATGATGCCAATCAAATAACCCCAGACCTAACTTTTGCTAGTCCCGAGCAAAACAAAGAAAGGAAAAAGCATACGAAAAACAAGAAATCCTAACTCACTTTCGTGGGAATCACGGTTGCACTTAGCACGTGCAACAAGCCGTTAAACCTCCTTGTTGCCAAGGAGGAGGAGTGTTGTCTCCTGAGGGTTTTCAGCGGGTATACCCACAAAATCCGAACAAGATGCATTATTCAATCTAGACACTCGACTCGTTGGAAATATTTTGTCGATCATTGGACGCGGTAATCCTATGGGCCGACTCTATATAGGTAATCAGTCCACACACCTAACTAATGAACCATTCGTGCAAGTTAAATAAGGAATTAAGTGAAAGACATGGACAACCTCAACATCCTGAAGTGCTACAAAGTGTAAAGTCCATTAAGGTTCTTATTTGCGTTACCATTTTTGTTCTTTTTGTTTCTTTTCACATTTTTTTCTTGTTTTTCTTTTTATTAGTTGGAGCTTCATTCTCCCAGGGTCAGGTTTCGTGCATCATTGCCCATGAGGACTTACACTATCACGTACACCTTTCCCCAAATCTCCACAGAGGGCAATCCCTACCACCCGTGTAACGGGAGTTCGGTCGGCGCATCCCAAGTCAGATGACTCAAAAGCACCAGGCACAAAGTCCCCTCAGACCTACTTTCCCGAGTGGTAGGAGCCGTGGGAGAAGATAGAACACCTACTCACTTATTTCTTATCCACACATGAACCAAAACCCCTACACTAATGTCTCACAACAAGATTTACAGGGTCCTTGACTACAACAAACTTCCTTAAGTTAACAGACACGAATTATTGACTCACTAGGTTCAGGGTGGAATTCATTAAATATTTGAGCACTGAAACCGTATGATTACTCACCCCAAGGGAAAACTGGGGTGCATCCTAACGACTCGATAAATCCTAAAGTCACTGTACTAGATATCCTAATGCATCAAGTTCAAGACAATTTTGGGAGCTTTCTTTTTACTATGCGTCTCAACGGCTTTGCACATGCTAAACACACGCAAAACCCACAAAACATTTTCTTTCACAAACACATGAATATTTTGAAAGAAATGTGAAAAATTTAAAGTACTAGGCAAGCAAAAGAAGACAAGTCACCCAAGGATCATGGCAAGCAGATATATCGATATTAAATGCAGCACACTAACATGACCCTAATAATGCACAAAAAAAAGAATATAAAATCAAAGGAAAAAGACTCAACTATGTACACACGTAAAACACCCCCACACCTACTTCATGCATTGTCCTCAATGAATGTGAGCAAGATACTACATGGATTTATGCATGAAAAAGGAGAGATCTCACCAACATTAAGTACAAAGGGAAGTTCAAGGTCATGTTGATGGACACAAACCCGAATTCCCTCAAAACCTGTGAAATGCTAAAGAAAGGATGCAAATACGTGAAAGAAATGGAGCCCAAATACACAAGGGTTGGGGCTCACAACACTTGATGCTCACTGAAGGAGTCTTTTATTGTACTTTCTCTTCTTCTTCTTCTTCTTTGTCTTCTTCTTTTTCTTTTTTCTTTTTCTTTTTTTATTATATATAACTTTGTACAAAAATAAGTTCCCATCTTCATTTGTCAAAAGACATCAAATGGGAACCTCAAGAGTGGGTCAATGCACTTGGAAAGGGAACATGACACCACGCGGGGCCAGAATACGCATGTGTGGGCCCCCTTCACAAAGAGCACCAAATAAAATGAGAGGTTCATGAATTGGACGCAAAGGCGTCTCATTCAAAGGATCAAACTGAAAGAGCTTGAACCTCTCAAGAGTTTGGGAAATGAGGGGCAACGGAAGAAGAGTTTCTCCCGTTGCGCTGCTGAAGTTATGATCGTCAATCCAAACTCTCCAACCAACAGGCTAGTGCGTCGGAACGAGGTCAAGAACCTCGTTAGGCATGTCTGACACACTAGGCGAACAAACAGTGGGTCTCATACCCAAGGTATTCTCCAAGGAACTCCTAATACCCTCATGAGCAATGTAGTTGTTTGATGTTCCATCATTTCCAAGATGATCAGGAACAATAGTGAGAGGCAAACTCTCATCAGGTTGTTTGAAATTGAGGGTACTAGGGAGCTCTTGCTCCACCAGAAGTGTGTCATTAAGAGGCACAATATGAAGATCATGTGGCTCAAGGGCCACGGGACAAAAAGATAAGGCACAATCCTGTGCCGACTCATAACGAAGCTGGTCCAAGTTTTTCTCAATTTGAATCGAATCCTCCAGTAAGTGATCGTGAATTGAAACCCCAAGTACCTCAGACTGACTATGAGTTTGACTTTGAAAGATTGTGCTTTGAATTTGTGGATGTGGTGGTGGTTCGATTTAAGAAGATAAATCCTCATGTTGACAAGAAAGGTTACCCTCCTCACGTTCATGGAATTGTTGTGTCATTTGACTCACTTACATTTCCATATTTTGCCAGGAATTCAAGTTGGACTTCAATAAAGTTTGAGTGGTTTCCATGAATGTTTGGAGGGTTTGTTTTAAGGAATCAAATTTGGGGTCAACAGTGAGGTCCAAGTCAGAGCTTGAGAAATTTTGGGATTGGGTGTTAATGGGCTGAGAATGAGTCCAATGATTTGAAGTGGGGTGTTGGTAGAATTTTGGGTATTCAGGAGGAGGATACGGGGGTGAAAATGAGGTATAAGAATTTGGATAAGAATTGTCTCCTCACGAATCCATTACTCTCGGGTTGTACGTGGATGCATAATGGTCATATTGAGCATTTTGGGAAAAGGTGTGCTCATACTCAGGCTTAGGGGGAACATAAGGACATTCCACGATAACATGACCACTTAACCCACAACAATCGCACAGTATGGCTATTGGAGCCACTGGTGCACTCATGTCGTCTGCCATACGCATGAAAGTGGCCAAAGTTTGTTGTAATATCTCAGTTTGTTGACCAGCATATGATCCGACTTAACTAGATTGTGGTCTAGCAGTCGGTGCCTCTCTCATGTTACCCCTATATGAAGATTGCTCAGTCACACAATGAAGATTATTCCAACCATACGGGGTGTTCGTCAGAGCCACCCCCGGTTGCAAGGGTCCAAAATACCAGGACGAATTGTCCTGGTCCCAATAATCATATGGATGGTCGCCCATGTAACCATCCAACTCAACAAACAACTCTCGAGTCGACCACTCTCACCACCACGAGACTAAGCTCGCAAAAAGTGTTCGACTCGACCCTAAAACGCTACCAGAGAGTGTAAAGGGGAGGAGACTAAAACGTAGAAGTAGGTGAGAAGAAGATGACTCAGAGGAGAAGGGAAGAATCCCTAAAGCTAGCGTGGGTGAAGGGATCAGGTAGAAGCCTAACTAGCAAGCACGGCTCAAACAATGTAAGGCAATGGGTCCTTAGGCTAGACGACGCCTAACTTCGAGTTCACTAGCCTTGACATGCCTCACCTCCCTACAACGAGGACCACAATGCCCAGCAAGTGATACCAGATCCGGAGATCTAGTACCTCCTACTATCGACAAGGTAGGCAACGCCGATCAGGCCATGATGGTCTCAACTAGATTACTCTCCTAGTGCGTCCGAAATCCTAGGGCCAATGTCTACTTGCTTTTAGTTAAGGTTTGATTAAGAGCGATTTTTGGGGCCAAGGAAAGGGTGATGAAATCCCCCACCTTATCTTTTATGGGACAACCCCTCCTTAGTAGCGTTTTGATCCTAGATCTAGCAATCAATCGCTCCAATCAAACGCTCACTCACTCTTGTCCTGATGCAATTCCTACTAACTAATGCATGGGCATACGAGATGCATGAATGAGTGTAGGAATTTGTGTACCTCACACCAGCGCTAAACAACTGAAAATAAAGCTAAAAGAAAAGACAACTATATGCCTAAGTCAATACATAATGCGTGACCTAAACAAGTAAGAACGTCTAGTCTTTTGCTTTGGATTTTAGGGCCAAGTTGATTAATGGGGGAGTAATTAATGATCTGGGAGCAAACTAGAGGTCATAGCATACAAAATAATGCTCCAAGATAACAATAATGAACAAATAAACTACCAGAAGAAAACTGAGAGTCAGAAACCCTCACCAGGCCGCCAATTGGCGGTCTGAGACCGCTGATTGGTGGTCCTTTTTGGAGCTTGGGTGCTCCAACTCCTCCAGTAGCCTCCCCGGAAGCTCTAGGATCCCTGAAACTAAGAAAAACTGAAAACAAAAAATTAAAAACCCCTCGAATCGTCCAAACCAACGTCTGGACAGAGCACCTCCCTGGCAACGGCGCCAAAAACTTGATTGATCGTTTTATATTTAACCGCAAGTGCACGGCCGCGTTGGAGCGGTGGAAAAAATGGGTCGTCAACTGGGAGGTGTGTCGACGATTGGTTTGTTCGAAGGCGAGAGGTAAAAAGAAGGAGAGAAAGGTTGGTAACACTAAACTACACTCAGATGCAAAAACGAAATGAAGATAAGCAATAAAACTAAGCCCCAAAGGGGGTAGAGAAATAATGTGAACATAAAGAAGTGTGTGTGTGTTCATTAAGCTCCTCACAACATTTAGTGCATGAAATCATAAAACTACATCCAAATTTGTCTCCACATGAATTAAGATAAGACTACATCATTAAAACATACAAGACAATAATTGGAATGAAGCTAAATGAAGTCAAGTATAAAGACTAGATCCTACTATGCCTCCACATGAATTAAGATAAGACTACATCATTAAAACAAACAAGACATTAGCTAAGGTAAAGGCAACAAGAGCACATACACTACAAATTGTGTTTCCAATATTAACTTCATCCATATCCTAACCTTATCATTCCCCGTAAAATAGGTCCACTAATCAAAGCATAAGCTAAGCTTCATTCAAGAGCATTATCATATCAAAGATAAGAGTGAAACCCCATTAGATGGTTATGGAAATCATATAAAGCTCAAGGGATAAAGATAACACACACTTAATACACTAAATGATTATATCACATATTTCCCCACCCCCAAATGGGGATGGAACTACTCACTACTCATTACACTAACTATATTAACAAAAGAAAACATAATACTGAAATGAAAGTTAACTAAGAAAGCTAGAAGTATTAAAGAAGCTTAAAAGGAAAGGATAGACTAAACAAACATGCACAAATTAAAAGACAAGATTAAAAGAAACTAGAAGAATTATTTTATTAACAAATGACTCACATTGAAGGTAGCGTTCTTCTCCACCTTGAGTTTTTGCTTCAAGGCTCACTCCCTAGTAGAGAGAATGCCACCAAGCAATGGGTAATTACAATGAAAGGTGAAGAGTTCTATTTATAAGCATGGAAAAAGCTAATCGGGGAAATCACCCGATGTGGGACTAAACCAATACCAAAAATAGCCTAAACGAACATTAATAGAAGTCCAGGAGACATTTGGGCGGATCCTGAGTAATATGGACCGCCAATTAGCGGGCGAAGACCGCCAATTGGCGGTCTAAAAACTTCGTATCGCGTTGGAATTTGTTGTGAGCTTTTCTTTCTGGTATTGTTGGTATTTGATGCGGTTCCTTGACTTGTTGGAGCTCCGACCCGAATGGAATTGGTAAAATACTCCCCATGACGGTGTGGAGTATTCTGTTTTGCTCTTAGGTCCTTCTATCTTACATTCAGGTCTTTCTCCCTTGCATCTTAGTCCCCAGATCTCACAATTCAGTCCTTTTTCCCAGCTTTTGGGTCCTTTTATGCTTCATCTCTTCAAACCTATTTATTCCTGAAAACGAAACATAAAACTCGTAACATAGTATTGTTTAGGTGAAAGATAATGGATATAAGATACAAATATAAACATGAAATGATTCCAATCAGTGATCGACCATTTTGATGGTCTATGACCCCAACCGACTTACCGCAGTGCAACCGGTTGAACGACAAAGGGGACCCGTTCGACCAAAAACAACAGAGTCCACCTAAATGCTTAACCGGTAGACCACCCAAGGGCATCGTTCGACTGATGCAAGGTAGAATCCCACAAATTACACTAGCATCAGTCTACCAAGGCAAATGCGGGTCGACCATTAAACAGAAGCAACCTGCTGCACAACAACTTTTGACGAGCCAAACGGCCACCGTTAGCAAAAACCACCACTCACACACCACGTGTGAGTCTTAAAGAGAAGTTTGACATACCTTGAAGGTTTGAAGAACCTTTAAAGATCAACCACGAGCGCTTCCACGCCAACAAGCTTCCTCCGACGAACTCTAACCTAAGCGACGATCACGAGTCTTCCTCCTTCTTCGCCGACCACTCCACCCAAGCTCACCAAACTCTGAGTGGGAGATGGACTGGGATAGAGAGGAAGTGAAGAAGAAATGAGAATGAGATGAGCTTTGGCTTCTTAAAGCCCTCACATTAAACCCAACCAACCACAAGCCGCCACCTCATCCCAACTACAAAATATCCCAAAGAAAGGTTAGTTAAGTCTTAAACCCAATCAGCCTAATTAAATTAGGATTAGGTTCTAACAATCTACCATCCTATAAGATGCTATCTGAATGATAACAGATCTGTCGAGGTACTATCTAAATGTCCTGTTCATCAGATCCATGAATGTTGTAGGCGTGTTCGTCAAGCCAAAACGCAATACTAAGAACTTTTAGTGCCTGTACCTCATCCTGAAAGCTGTCTTCTGGACGTCTGCCTCCCTGATCCACATCTGATGGTACCCGGAGTGTAGATCAATTTTTCAAAACACCTACGCTGACTGCAACTAGTCAAACAAGTTCTCGATCCTAGGCAAAGGATATTGATTCCTAATGGTAACCATATTCAGCATTCTGTAGTCGATGCACATCCGCAACGACCCATCCTTCTGCTTTACAAAGAGTACCGGCGCTCCCCTACGTGAGGTACTAGGTCGGATAAACCCAATATCCATCAGTTCCTGCAATTGCGCTTTCAGCTCAGCTAACTCTGCAGGTGCCATTCTGTACGGAGCTTTCAATTGCGGAGTAGTCCCTGCTACCAACTCAATGCCAAACTCTATCTCTCGGGTGGCGGCAGACCGATAACATCATCTGAAAATACCTCTGGGAAATCCTGTACTAACTCGATGTCATCCAACTTCCACATCTCAGGATCGCGAACTACTAGAGTGGCCATAAATGCCCTCCAACTCTACTGCAACACCCTTTGTGCCCATACAGCCGACACGGTGATACGATCTCCTCTTCCCTTCATCCCCCTGATCAACACATCAGGCAGACCCTTTCTTGGGATCAGAATCTTCTTCTCACGGCATAAGACTCGCACGTCGAAGTCCTCCATCGGTAGCAAGACCAGGTCGGTCAGAAACTCCTGGTCTCCCGAAACAATCGGGGTGCTAGGGAGAAAGCTCCCTACAGTGCCAGCAAAGCAAAGGGTGTTTTGACCTCCAAAGTGGTAGTCAACATCGCAGGGGTACGACCTAACACGCTCACAAACTGCTCAGAGATGAACAAGTGTGTGGCCCCACAATCAAAGAACACTTTAGCAAACAGACGATCAATAGAAAGCGTACCTTCCACCACCGTGTTGACGTCTCTCGCCTCATCTGCATGGATGGTAAAGACCCGTTCAACTCTCTTCCCTTGCTGTGGTGGCGCAATCGGTCGACTGGGTCCACCTCTACCTGCCGTCGATGGTCTCGGCCGCCCACCGGACCCGCCTGGCCTTCTCAGGCAGTAATGAATAAAGTGGCCCAGCTGGCCACAACCATGACATCCTCCTAGACGGAATCCGCACTCCCACAAGGGGTGAACACCACCACACCTCCTGCACTCCTATGGCCGATGTGCTCCACCACCCTCCATCCGGGGCCTCTTGCCTGGATTCCCCGTGATCTGTCCTCCTTGGCGCTTGCCAACCTTCATCTGTGGCTTCCTGACCTCTTGGTAGTTCTCCTGATAATCCTGCTCTATGATGGTCGTGTAGGATGCATACAAGATCGATTTCCATATTTTCGACGATTTCATGTACATTATTTTATATTTATTATAATATCATGTAATCTACATGTATTTTAAAATAAATAGAAGAAGATCATACCCAAAGGTTCTCTAAAACCTTTATGAAGATCCGGTGTTGCGTTGCCTGTTGAATCGTCCGCCAATTCGCCTCCAGGTGTTCACCAAACTCTAAACAAGATTAGATAAAATGAGCTACTCAATCAATCTCTAAATCAACTTTAGAATCTAGCTAATAACCACTCTAAAGCTCCTTGAGAATTTAATCTCTGAAAGTTTAATTAACTAAGAGATTTTCGGATGGATTAATAGAGAGGTTAGGGAGATAGAATATTTTTGCAATAATTAAATCAAATAGGGAGATAAAACATATTTATAGACTCTGGCAACACCGACATCATGGGTTATCCACTAACCCACGATCTATTACTTTTCTCTCCCTAAAACCAATCACAAATTGACACATAATTATCCTTATACATGTTTGACCACAATTGGAATAAATCCAACCTATGATCAACACCAATCCCTTAATTAATTTTCGCAAAATTGTGCTCACTGGTCGACCCATCACACACTACCAAAGCTACTGTGATTTTTTGGTTGAACAAACATGCCCAAAAGGTCAACCATTTCTACACTAGAAAGCCACAAGAAGTTTTCGGTCGGACTACACTTCAAGTCGGTCGACTGATTATTACCAGGAGAAGTTCCCATAAATTATCGGTCGAACCACGACTCTCACCAAGTCGATCGATCATTAGCAAGAAGTGTTCACAGAATCACCTGGAAGTTTTCGGTTGACCAAACACATCCATTCGGTCCACCGTTCACATACTTAACAACTACTGTAAATTTCCGATCGACCGGTCTCTGAATGGAGGTTTTATGCTAAAAGTAGTATCCTCTTGTATCACGAGGACACCCTGTAAAGAAGGGCTTATCCGCTTTTTGGTTGAAGTTTGGTCGACATCAATCTTTTAACGTAGGCCTCAAAATCCCAAATCTTGAGAAAATTGAGCTTAGGTGTTTTACCACTCCATAACTCATAAGGAGTTTTCTCTATGAATTTAGATGGAACATTATTTAGTGTGTAAACTGCAGCTTCTAGTGCATAATTCCAAAAGTAAAGCGGCAATTCAGCTTGACTCATCATTGATCGAACTATGTCGAGCAATGTCCTATTTCTACTTTCAGATACCACATTCCATTGAGGTGTTCCGGGTGGAGTGAGCTGTGGTACAATACCACACTCCTTTAGGAACGAATCAAATTTGATACTTAAGTACTCACCTCCACGATCAGTTCGTAGAGACTTGATTTTCTTGTTGAGTTGGTTCTTTACTTCATTCTTGAATTCCTTGAACTTTTCAAATGATTCACTTTTGTTTCTCATTAGATATATATAGCCACAATGACTATGGTCATCTGTGAACGTAATGAAGTACCTAAAACCGTCTCTTGCACTTGTACTCATTGGACCACATGCATCAGAATGTATCAAATCCAGCAAGTTATTCACTCTTGGACATTTCTTCTTGAAAGACCTCTAGGTCATTTTGCCCCTTAGACAAGGTTCACACATCTCCAATGATTTAAAATCAAGTTGACCAAGAAGGCCAGCTTCTTGAAATTTCTTGATGTGTTGTTCATTTATGTGACCAAGACGATAATGTTACAAGAGTGTATCATTCATGTGAGTAGTTTTACGTCTTTTGTTATTGATGTTTAAAATTTGTCTATTATTTAATTCAAGAAAATAGAGATCATTCCTCGCGAATGCATTTGCATAGAAAACTCCATTCTTCGATATAGACAAACAAGAGTTTGAAATATTTATATTAAAATTATCCATATCCAAACATGATACAGAAATAATATTCTTGCTAATCAAAGACACATAATAGACATTCTTCAAACAAAATTTAAACCACTAGATAATTGAAGCTCCACGGAACCGTGTGCAATCGCAGCAACGCTTGCACCATTTCCAACCTTCAAAATCATCTCGTTCTTCAGGAGTTCCTTCCTATCCTTTAGTAGCTGCACATTAGAAATTATGTGAGCACGAGATCCGGTATTAATTACCCAATCATGGACAGAGGTGGCTAAATTTATCTCAATAACAAATATACATTTAGCCTTTTTGAGGCGTTTTCGCTCAATCACCCCATTGTCAAGATCATCCTTGTACTTGGGGGCAATTAGGGCGGATGTGTCCTTTTCCACCATAGTGGTAACACTCCGTATTAGGAGTCAGAGATTTCGAAGGATTCCCCCTTGAGGTACTCACATGAGGCTCTCCTACTACACTTCCTTTCAATGCCTTTTCGGCTAATTTGTTCTTGCCTTTTGTTTTACCTTTGGTGATCTTTTTGCTTCCACCACAGATGGCTAGGACATTTTTGTCCCGACCCTTGCCCATGTCAACTTCAGCTGTTTTGAGAGCGTTGTGAAGCTCCTCAAGACTCAGCCCTTTCTCATGCACGTGATAGTGCAAGACGAAATCCTTGTAGGATGGGGCTAGATAGCCAAGAATTAAATCTTCCGCAATATTAGTGGGCATCGGGGAAGAGAGCTTCACTAACTTCTCAAGGTATCCTTGCATAGTGAGAAAATGAATGTATACCGATGTTCTCTCTGCCATGTGGCACCTTGTGAGTGCTATGATGGTCTTATAGTGCTCTTTTCTAGCACTATCCATGAACATCTTTGTTAAAGCTTCCATGGTCTTCTTGGGTTTTGAATCCAAGTATTTCGCTTGCCGTGAGTCATCCATGGAGTCTAACATTAGACCGTGAACTTGGTTCTCTTGGTCTTCCCACTTTGCTTTAGCCTCTTTCTCATCATCGATTGCATTCTCAACTAATTTTGTGATTTCACCATCCAAAATGTGAGATAGTTTCTCAAACTTCAATATGATGTTGAGCTTGAGTTTCCAGCTTATGAAGTTGGAGATATCATTTGCTAAAAGATGTTTTTCAATCATAGATCGCACAATAGGTTGAATATTCAACATTTCTACAAAATAAATTATAAGGGTTTTCATGTTAAAAATCAGATATGTCCATAAATACAGTAATTCAAGATCCTATCAATTACAATATAAACTAGCTAAGGGCTATCAAATATATTATAAAATCAAGGTAAGAAACATTTTCTAATCATAACCATTTTGATATTTTGCAAAATTTTGCATTTTCAAACTCTTATGATTCTTGTCATTTTAATTAAGAGGGAATTTGACCAATCCTGCTAAGAAAAACTCTTTTCTAAAATCCGAGTGAGGGCTCCTAGTTTTGCTAAGAAAACTTATTTTATTTGATACGAGTTACGTTTGTCTATTGTATTCACAAATAAATACACTCGGTGTCCACTAAGGGTGAATCTGACCTTATACATTTATTCAGGGCACAACAATAGATATCCTTATATCTCCCACTATTTCCAAAGATTGAGGAAATTATCTCCCGCTAAGGGCGAGCAGAATATCCATCGATCGATGACTTATAGTGGATAAAATAAGAAAGTAAAATGCTCTTCATTTTTGGTTAGGACAATCAAACATTTACATGTGATTTTAGAATTTAGGTAAGCATGCATATTAATATCTATACACATCCTAACATTCATTCATACAATCACATACATGTCAAGCACATAAACAAAAAATAAATTCATTCACACAAATATTAGTGTGAGCTTATATGTTCCCGCATCCTTGACCTTTGCGCCTTCTCTGTGACTTCCTCTTGCACCATGAATGTAAATATTGCAAAATATAAACATGCATCTCACAATTTTGAAAATTGTGTAGTGCAAGTTTTATGTAAAAATCCTCTCATATGCAAGCATATACATAAATAATTGACTTTTACAAATACATAAGCCCCAGTGATTGAATAATAATGATAATAACAACATACTCATCATTCATCTACACATGACTTCAATGAAACTTATAAACTCATTTGTTCATGCAAAAGAGAACTAGTACAACGCATGTACTTATACTATATATTACACGATTTAGTTTATCCTTCATATCTTAATCAAACAATTTTAAAAGCATTTGAAATTCATTAAAAATGATTCATGCATCCATAGTTCAAATATAAATCATTTGAACCTAAGTTTATTTAAATTCCCAAAAGAATAACTTTAAAGAAAAATAAACTTATTTGTCTCTTTCGTTTCGTCGATTTCTTGTAAAATAATCCTTTAATATAAATGAAAATTTTACGCAATTGACATAAGTCTAAATCTTAATTCTAACATTCATATGATAGGTTTTAAAACATTTAAAACAATCGATTAGAATTATATCAACAAAACTATCGAAAAACTTGAAAGAGACATCAAACACGAATTTATTCGATTGGAAATGATAAACTAAAATTAATTATAAAGTGTAATCATTAAAAATATGAACTAAATACTCTGATACCACTGTAGGATTTTGTGCCCTTATGTATGTTTATATTTAAAAAAAAATACATGCATACAAGATCGATTTCCATATTTTCGACGATTTCATGTACATTATTTTATATTTATTCTAATATCATATAATCTACATATATATTAATATAAATAGAAGGAGATCATACCCAAACTTTATCTAAAACCTTTATGAATATCCAGGTTGTGTTGCATGTTGAATCATCCGTCAATTCACCTCTAAGTGTTCACCAAATTCTAAACAAGATTAGAGAGAAAAGAGCTAGTCAATCATCTCTAAATCAAGGTTAGAATCTAGCTAATAACCTCTTTAAAGCTCTCTGAGAATTTAATCTCCAAAATCTTAATTAAGAGATTTTCGGATCGATTAGTGGAGAGGTTAGGGAGAGAATATTTTTGCATTAATTAAAACAAGTAAGGAGATGAGACATATTTTTAGACTCTCCCAACACCCATATCACGGGCTATCTATTAACCCATGATCTCCTACTTTTCTCTACATAAAACCAATCACAAATTAACACATAATCATCCTCATACACGTTTGACCACAATTGGAATTAATCCAACCCATGATCAACACCAATACCTTAATTAATTCTGGCCAAATCGTGCTCACTGGTCGACAGAAATTTGCCTACCGGTCAACCGATTGGCAGTAAATTGCGGTTTCGGTTGGACAATGAAACAGAGCAGTCGATCGATGATTGATTCGTTTTTATTAACCGCTAGTGCACGACCGCGTTGAAGCAGTGGCAAATACGGGTGGATCCACAGGGAGGTGTGTTGACTTTAGTTTGTGCGAAAGCGAGTGGGAATGAAAGGAGTTATGGTCAAACTACACTACAATGCAAAAAGGAAATTGAAGATAAGCAATAAAACTAAACCCCATAGGGGGTATAGAAAAGAGTGTGAATACAAAGATATGTGTATGTGTGTGTGTCTTCAATTAAGCTCATCAAAACATGTAGTGCATGAAAATCATAAAACTACATCCAACTTTGCCTCCACATGAAATAAGATAAGAACATATCATTAAAACATACAAGACAATAATTGGAGTGAAGCTAAATGAACTCAAGTATAAAGACCAAACCCCACTATGCCTCTACATGAAATAAGATTTACCCAATCATTAAAACATACAAGAAAATAATAAAGGTAAGGGCAACAAGAGCACATACACTACAAGTCATGTTTCCTTTATCAATTCCATCATTATCCTCACCTCATCATTCCCCATAAAATAGGTCAACTGGTCTAAGCATAAGCTAAGCTTCATTCAAGAGCATTAGCATATCAAAGATGAGTGAAATCCCATTAGATGGTTATGAAAATCATATAAGGTTCAAATAATTAAGATAACACACACCTAATACATCACATAATCACATCACATATTTCTCCACCCCCAAATGGGGATGAAATTACTCACTAATCATTACACTAACTACATTAACAAAATGAAACATTATACTGAAAGGAAATTAAACTAAGCAATAAAGAAATATTAAAGAAGCTAAAAGGAAAGGAAAGTAAAACTAAAGAAGCATGCAAGAATTAAAAGACAAGATTAAAAGAAACTAAAAACAATTATTTTATTAAAATGCCTTACATAGAAGGTCTCTTCTCCACCTTGAGTTTTGCTTCAAGGCTTACTCCAAGTAGAGAGAATGCCACCAAGCAATAGGTAGAATACAATGGAGGAGCTCTATTTATAGCCATAGAAAAAGGTAATCGGGGACAATCCCCCGATATGGGACTAAACGCATACCATAAATGGACTAAATACATGCTAATACAACACCCGACCAAGTCTTATCGGGTTTGGATCCAAATGGACTGCTAATTGGCGGTCTATAAGTGTTGGATCGAGTCTGGATTTTGGTGGCTCGGTTCGGGATTGATTTCTTGGTGTTTGATGAACCCAATTTAGTTGTTGATGGTTGGGCCCCGATTTAATTGCCAAAATACTCCTCATAATGGTGTGGAGTTTCCTGATTTACTCATTGGTCCTTTGGTCCTTTTGGCTTTCATCCAGGTCCTTCCCTCTTGCATCTCAGTCGTCAAGTCTTGCAACAAAGTCCTTTTCCTTGCTTCTAGTCCTTTTATGCCTCTTCTCCTCAATCCTGTTTATTCCTTAAACTCAAACATGAAACTCGTTACGTAGCATTGTTTAGGCTCAAGATAATGGATATAAGATACAAATATATGCATGATATGATGTCAATCAAATACCCCCACACCTAACTTTTGCTAGTCTCGAGCAAACCAAAGAAAGAGAAAAATAAAAGAAAGGAAAAAGCATATGAAAAAAGGGAAATCCTAACTCACTTTCGTAGGAATCACGGTTGCACTTAGCACGTGCAACAAGCCGTGAAACCCCCTTGTCGCCAAGGAGGAGGAGTGTTGTCTCTTGAGGGTTTTCAGCGGATACACCCACAACATCCGAACAAAGATGCATTATTCAATCTCGCTACACGACTCGATGACTCATTTTGTCGATTATTGGACGTGGTAATGCTACGGGCCGACTATATATATGTAATCAGTCCACACACCTAGCCTAATGAATCATTCGTGAAAGTTAATTAAGGACTTAAGTGCAAGACATGGACAACCTCAACATCCTCAAGTGAGACAAAGTGTAAGGTCCATTAAGGTTCTTATTCGCCTTACCATTTTTTTTCTTTTTGTTTCTTTTCTTATTTTTTTCTTTTTTTCTTTTTATTAGTTGGAGTTTCATTCTCCCAAGGTCAGGTTTCGTGCATCATTGCCTATGAGGACTTACACTATCACGTACATCTTTCTCCAAATCTCCACATAGGGCAATCCCTACCACCCGTGTAAGAGGAATTCGGTCGGCGCATCCCAAGTCAGAAGACTCGAAAGTACCAGGCCCGAAGTCCCCTCAGACCTACTTTCCCGAGTGATAGGAACTGTGCGAGAAAAGAGAACACCTACTCACTTATTTCTTATCTACACATGAACCAAAACCCCTACACTTAATGTCTCACAACAAGATTTAAAGGGTCCTTGACTACAACAAACTTCCTTAAATTAACAGACACAAATTATTGACTCATTAGGTTCAGGGTGGACTTCTTTAAATGTTTGAGTACTGAAACCCTATGATTACTCGACCCCCGATGGAAAACCGGCGTGCATCCTAACGACTAGATGAGTCCTAAAGCCACTGTACTAGATATCCTAATGCATCAAGTTCAAGACAATTTTGGGAGATTTTTTTTTTAATTTGCCTGTCAACGGTTTTCCACATGTTAAACACACGCAAAACCCACAAAACATTTTCTTTCGCAAACACATGAAGTTTTTGAAAGAAATGTGAAATATTTTAAAGCACTAGGCAAGCAAAAGAAGACAAGTCACCGAAGGATAATGGCAAACAGATATATCGATATTAAATGTAGCACACTAACATGACCCTATCAATACACACAAAAGAAAACAAAATCAAAGGAAAAAGACTCGACTATGTACACACATAAAATGCCCCCCACACCTACTTCATGCATTGTCCTCAATGAATGTGAGCATGATACTACATGGATTTATGCATGAAAAAGGGAAGATCTCACCAACATGAAGCACAACAGGAAGTTCATGGTTATAGTGATGGACACAAACCCGAATTCCCTCAAAACCTATGAGATACTGAAGAAGGGAGACAAATATGTCAAGAAATGGGACCCAAGTACACAAGGGTTGGGCCCACAACAATCAATGCTCGCTCATAGAATCTTTTATTACTCGTTTTTTTGTTTTGTTTTGTTTTGTTTTGTTTTATTTTGTTTTGTTTTTTTATTTATTTTGTACAAGATATATATATATATATATCAACAAAAATATTCTCATAATCATTTGGTCAAGGAACATCAAATGAAAACATCGAGTTATGAGGACCAGAGACTTGGCGAGATGGGCAAACTTCACTAGTACTCTGAGGTGTCATGAGGGGTGAAAGGTCAAAGCTGAAAGGCTCGAACCCCTCATGATATTGGTTGGGTGTAGGCAACATGAAAGAGTAAAGTTGTGTTGCCTCACTAGGGTTTAGTTGCTCATCGAGCAAAACCCTCCAACCAATAGGTCGGTGCATCGGAATGAGTTCCTCAAGCTCATTCGATGGATGCAGCAGACCTACATCACTAAGAATGGGGCTTCTTCCCAAGTCATCCAACAAGGACCTCCCACCATCATTTATATCATCAAGCATAAGCTCGGTCTTAGGTGGGTCCTTGTTCGAGTCAATCTGAAACTCAAAGGGCTCAATAGCCCTAGGACACAAGTTGACGACACCTTCTGAAATGAGTATATGCTGAGGTGTGTCCCCCCACTAATGGGATCAACTGAATCATGCAACGAACACTCCCTTTGGACATTCATATTTGATGCCAGCTCACTCTGTTGCATTGCACAGACATGCAATGAGTTTTCGCTGGGCCCACAAACATTCTCAATGGGTTGCATTGGTGTTAGGGGTGTTCGTTGATTTTGTGGTGCTTTCTCTAATTGGCGGATGAGATTGAGATTTAAAGGTTGGTCCATGGGCTCCTGTTGCCTACTAGAGTTGAACACATGAAACTCGACACTCATGTTACCGAATGAGAGCTTCATGAGACCATTTCTACAATTAATTAAGGCATTGGAGGTTGCCAGAAATGGTCTACCCAAAATCAAAGGTATTTGAGAGTGGGTGTGCGCAACATGATTGGTATCAAGGACAACAAAATCGACTGGAAATATAAAATCTGCAACTTTGATAAGCGTGTCCTCGATAATCCCCTTTGGAATACGAATTGATCTATCCGCCAATTGGAGGGTGATCTTAGTTGGTTTCAATTCTCCCAAGTTCAGCTGTTGATAAACAGAAAATGGGAGAAGGTTGACCGCCGATCCTAAATCAAGGAATACATTACTCAAGCTAGTGTCTCCTATCATACATTGAATAGTTTGACACCCAGGGTCCTTGTATTTTGTGTAGGTGGGATTGGACAAAAGTGAGCTTACATTCTCAGCCAAGAATGCTTTCTAAGGAATATTGATCTTCCTCTTGGTTGTGCAGAGATCCTTCAACACTTTGGCATATTGAGATATTTGTTGGGTGACATCCACCAAGGGGATGTTAACCTTCACTTGCTTAAACACCTCTAACATCTTATCCATTGTGTCATCTGCTTTTTGGTTAACCTACTAGGATAGGGAGCTTTTGGCATGTAGGTTTTCAGCGGTGCCTGAGAAGGAGGCGTTGGTGTATTACCCTCACCCTCAGCCTCTTCTTCACCACTATTCCCACTGTGGGGCTGCATAGATGGTGGTGGTGGCAAGAAAATGTGATTGTCAACCTGCTTTCCATTCCTTAAGGTTACAATGGAATTGACATGGTGAACATGTTCCTCCACATGGTTCACTTGCCGCCCCCGAGGTACCACATTCTCATTTTGCATGTGTTGTTGCTGGTACATGCGGGGGTTAGCCTCAGGCTAGCTAGGCAGAGACCCTCTCTCTCTTTCATGTACAGACTGAGCCGATTGGCCCATCTAAAGCTCTAGAGTAAAAAAATTCATTGAGTTTTCAAGTCCACGAGTCAAGGTCTCAAGCGAATTGAATCGGGTTTTCATATTGTTGGAATTTGGGAAACCCAATTGATTGGTGATTTAAGCTTGGGGTGACTGATAAGATTGTGCATGCATGGGAGGTTGGTGTAGTTGGTTAGGTGGTCGAGAACAGTTTAAAGGACCACCCAGGGCATTATTTTGGTTCCATGAAAAATTAGGTTGGTTCCTCCATCCGGGGTTATAAGATGATGAGTATGGGTCATTCCTATCTCTATCATAGATGGCGTTGACACGTTCAATCTCAGGAGGAGTAGACGCACACTCTCTTTCTACATGACCTATCCTACCACATGAATGATAGGGAACTGGACCATATATGGACATGTGAGGTGCACCTTGTTGGTTTTGGAGCTCATTCGAATCCATACGGCGCATTAAGGCCACCATGCGCGCCTCGGTGGCCGTAGTGGTATCGACAGCAAATGTGGCACCCGATGTAGTCGAGTTTGCATTCGCGATTCTCGCTCCTATGCTAGATAATGCAGGTGGTTCCCTCACACTCTCCCATTGCATGGTTTTCTCAGCGAGGTCTTGTAGGAAAGGCCATGCCTCCCTTTCATCCTTTCCTAAGAACTCTCCTTGACATATGGACTCAAGGAGCGTTCGGGACGGGATGTGAAGACCCTCGTAGAAAATCTGACAAAGGCACCACAACTCGATGCCATGGTGAGGGCATGAGGATAGTAGCGCCTTGAGTCTCTCTAAATATGCATGAAATGTTTCGGTCTCAAGTTGATAGAACGAATTGATTTCGTTCCTCAATTTTGAGTCCGATGATTTGGAAAATACTTTTTGAGAAATGCAAATTGAAATTCATCCCAAGTCGTAAAGGCATTTGCCTGGTTGCTGTACAACCACTTCTTTCCATCATCCTTTAGTGCAAAGGGACAAGCCTAATATGGATGGAGTCTGCGCTAAGTTGTTGCAGCTTGAACATAGCACAAACCTCCTCAAATTCCCTGAGAAAGATATAGGGGTAACCTTTCCCAATGAAGTGGGGGAGCATGAAAATAAACTGAGGCTTAACCTCAAATTGGTTCCCATTCGCCTCTGGTAATATGATGCATGAGGGTAGAGCGGTACAGCTCGGGTAGCATCGATCACGGAGAGGTATGGGAGCCACGACAGGAATAACAGGAAGCACAGATGGAGCAGGTGGGTCCAGCAACTGCTCCTCCTCGCGGAAATGAGCAGCCATTGACCCCGGACTATGTGCAACACGAGAGGAGGGAGGCATCAAGAAATCGACTACCAAAGCAGGGTTGACAACACACCTCGTCAAACGACCACTCTCATCTCGTGGCCACGCAAGCATGCACAAAGGTGCACACACACAAACCAAAACTTTTTTTAAAACAAAAAATGTGTGTAGAGGAGAGGACGGAGAGACACAGAACAGAGGGAATCACTCAGGAGAGAAGGGAAGAAGTCCTTATGCTATGGCGGGTGGGTACGGGTAGAAGCACACAAGCAAACAAGGCTTAAACAGTACTAAGGTCGCTATAGGTCCTTACAACTAGACGACGCCTAACTGCGAGGTCACACGGCCTCAACACGCCTCACCTCCCTTCGACGAGGACCACAAAGCCCAACAAGTGAGTCAAGATCCAGAGAGCTCATCTCTCCTACAATCGACAGAGTGGACAACGCCGATCAGGCCATGAGGGTTGGGACCATATCACTCTCCTAATGCGCCCGAAATCCTTAGGGCCAATGTCTAGTTGATTTTAAAATTAGGCTCTTGATTAGTGTGGTTTTTGGGGCAAAGTAAAGGGTGATGAAATCCCCCACCTTATCTTATATGGGACAATCCCTCCTTAGTAGCGTTTTGGAGTCCTAAATCTAGCAATCAACTCTCCAAACAAACGCTCAACTTACACTTGTTGCAATGCACTTCCTACTAACTAATGCATGTTCATACGAAATGCATGAATGAGAGAAGAAAATGTGTTCCTCATGCCAACACTCAGCAATTGAAAGTAAAGCTAAAATAAAAGAGAATCTACGTGCCCAAGTCGAGCACATGATGCATGATCTAAACAAGAAATAATGCCTTATCTTTTGCTTTGGGTTTTAAGGTTCAAGTTGCTTAAAGGTAGATTTATAATTGATATGTGAACAAACTATTAAGTCAAAACATGTCAAATCGAGTCCCAGATCACTATATCAGATAATACAACAAGCCAAAGAAAAAACAAAGGAAACAGAGCTCACCACACCGCCAATTGGCGGTTTCAGGCCGCTGATTGGTGGTCCAAGCTTCTCTGTTCTACTCCAAATTTCTCCTGGTGATTTCCCTCTAGCCTCAGAGTCTCCTGAAACAAACAAAACTACAAAACACAAATTAAATCCACTCAAATCATCCAAACCAGAGTCTGGACTGGCACCTCCCCGGCAACGACGCGAAAAACTTGTTGAACGTTTTAATTATCGCAAGTGCAAGACCGCGTTGAAGCGGTGGCAAGTACGGGTCGATCCTCAGTGAGGTGAGTAGCCTCTGGTTTTTCAGAAATCAAGTGGCAACAAAAAGGGAGAAGAGTTTGTTTATGCTAATCTACACTACACTACACTAAACTACTAAGAAGAAAAGTGCAAAGTAAAGAAAATAAAGATTATTTCGAATCAAAACTAAAAGAATGTAAAACTAAGCTGGAATCAAGAAGAGAAAGACCCCTAGTGGTGGAGTGTGTGCATATATGTAAAAAGATGGTGAAGAATGCATTCTATAAGCAAAATGTAGGTAGTGTTTTGATGCATAGGAAGTGTCTAACGGTTTTGGCAAAACCTATCAATCCATTCACTAACCTAGTTGATTAACATTCATATACACAAGCTAGTTATTTCAGAACCTAAACAAGCATGGGAGGTGTCTAAGATGTGTGGCAAAACCCATCAAGTGTAGTATTCTACTCTAACAAGCAAGCATACATTCACATTTATCAACACAATCAAAATATAAAGCATTCATATCCATTCTTTAATGCATGTATGAACATCATCTCCACCCCCAAAGGGGGATGGATTTACTCACTACACATTACTCTAACAATTAAACTAAACAAGAAAGAAACATTCTAACTACTTTAGCCTACAATCAAAGAAATAAAACTAAGCTAAGCATGCATAAAGAAACAACATAAGAACAAAACAATGGAAAATTATTTTATTAAATGACTCACATCACTAGCAGCATTCTTCTCCATCTTGAAATTATGCTCCAAGGCTTACTCCAAGTAGAGTGAATGCCACCAAGCAATGGGTAGAATACAATGGAGGAGGAGGAGGAGTTCTATTTATAGTCATAGAAAAAGGTAATACGGGACAATCCCCCGGTATGGGACTAAACGCATACCATAAATGGATAAATGTTGGCTTTTTGGCTTTAATCTTTGTTTTGATGATTTATACAACCTAATCTTAATTATAATCATGTAGAGTAGCACACATATCGCATTGCATATATTTTTCTTTGTGCTAACCTCTGAAGGTGATCAACACTCAAGGAAGAAGGTAAAATCAAGTTAAGACATGTAATCAAGCCCTTTTGAAGACATGTATTTTGTATTTTTTTTTTGAGTCTTAGGAACTTGTGTATATTGAGCATACTTGAGTTAAAATCAACTTAAACACACACTAGGTTCCTTATAGAAGTCACACACGAAATTTCACATAATTTGGACTTCAATAGATCACCCAAACTTAGACCGGAAAACACTAAACCTGAACCCTAAAAGTCTACCCACATTCGGTCGACCGCAACAGGCCATTCGGTCGACTGAGTAATCAATTGTCTTGTTTGTGTTTTCCCTGCCTTGTTTCGGTCGACCGTTCTTTCACTTTCGGTCGACCGTGTGAACTTAATTTTCCGACCTTTAGTTTTGTCGTATATACCCAATGGTAGTATTCATTTTAAACAAATTATACCCCAAATACATTTCACGTATCGGTCGACCGAGGACCATGATCGGTCGACCGAATGTCTGTCTCTTGACAAACCCAAAACTCCTGTTGAAAAATGGTCGACCGCTAGACCTTGTTTCGGTCAACCTTATAGATCAGTGTTTGTCAACCCCAGAGTGCCTGGTACAAATCGGTCGACCGATTCCTTTGTGGAGTTCGACCGATCACTTAAGTGTACCTAGGTCGTAGCGTTGGGTGATCGACCGTTACCTAACCGTTCGACCGAACTGAGTTCAAAACTGCCAAATGGTCGACCGTTCATCCCGATCCGGTCGACCGAATTAACTCAGAATTGGGTCCTACGAGTTTCTGTTTTGTGTATCCTACACCAACACTCACCCAATCAACCCCAACGGCTCTATTCTCTCTAATGCCTATATAAAGAGTTGTAAAACACATTTTAACACAACTCTCCCACTACAAACTTGTCCAAAACATTAGAGAGAATCTCAAACACTCCAAGCCTCCAATTTCCACACTTAGTGATCAATTCCTTATTTCTACTCGTGTGCTCAAATTAGAGAGTGTATTCCACTCAATGTCTTAGTTGTAAAAGAAGCCACGACTTTGGTGAAATCCCGAAGTGTTCCTCTCGGATTGTGAGAGAAGAAAGTCAAGCTCACGAGGGTGTTCGTGGAGCTTGTTTTGTAAAAGGCGTTCTCTCCCGGCCCGAAACGGGGAGTGGAAAGTGAAGACGCGAGCGGAGCTCGAAGTGTCGAGCGGAGCTTGCAAGAGAGGACGTAGGCGGTGGCCGAACCTCTGTAAAACCCCCGTGTCCATTGTGGTTTGCATTTCTATTCCTTTACTCGCTTGTTTGTTTAAATTCCGCTGCGCTTATCTTTGATAGTTAAACAAGTGGGTAATTAGGATTAAAAGTGATTAGCATAGCCGACCCATACTATCCTACATTTGGTATCAGAGCCTTGTTTGCTAAATTCATTACTTAATCGTATTTTTAGTATGGCTAGTACATCTAATCACGTAGAGGGATTATGCACAACTCGACCTCCTATACTAAGTGGGTCAAATTATGACTATTGGAAGAATGAAATGAAAATATTCCTAATTTCAAATGACCTTAAGTATTGGATGTTTCTTCAAAATCCATACACACCGCCAAATGAAGATGATTGAGATTCACTCACTAGGCCCAAAATGAAAGAAATTGAGATGAACTCAAAAATAATGAACATTCTATATTGTGGGCTAAATGAGGGTGAATACAATAGAATTAGGGGTTGTGAAAGTGCATATAAAATATGGCATAGATTTAAAATGCATCATGAGGGGGATAGCAAAACTAAGGAAACCCACATTAGTCTCCTCATGCATAAATATGAAATATTTTCTATGCAAATCGGTGAGAACATAAGTATAAAATATTTCCGATGGTTAATCTTGGAAGAAAAATCAATGAAGGAGAGATGACAAGGAAGTTCCTCCAGTCACTTAGCATCGATTGGGAAGATAAAGTCGTCGCAATTGAAGAGGCGCATGATCTTTCAAAATTAAAGATGGAGGAACATCTTGGAAATCTCATGGCTTATGAGCTCCAAATTAACCATCGGAAGGAGAAGGAAGCCTCCAAGAACAAACACACCTTGGGATTACATGCAAATATTGACCAACGAAGGAGGAGTGTAGAAGATGAGGACATTGAAGTCCTAGCAAAAGACTTCTTCAAATACGTCAAGAAGGATAAAGAAGAAAAGGATGAAAGAAGAGGTAGAAGAAGAGGTAAGAGAGAAAAGAAGAAGGAGAAGGAAGAGAGTGAAAATGAGAGAAGAGAAGGGGAGAAGAAAAACGAGAGAAGGGAGTGGAGAAGAGAAAAGGAGAAGAGCAAGATAATAGAAAGGAAGGAGGTAGCTCACAAGGCTACATGGGATGATTCTTCATCACCATCATCATCGTCGTCTTCCTTGCAAAGTCGAAGAGAGGTGACTCACTCATGCTTCATGGCTATTGAAGATCAAAGTGAGGTAGAATCTAACTCTTGCTCTAATAATTCATGCTCAACTAAGTCTTATTATAGTGATAACTCAAACTCTAGTGCAAATAATGAAAATTATACACATGATGAGCTTCAAAATGCATTCCATGACTTAGTTAAACAATATGAGATCATTTGTGATAAAAATAAGAATGCTAGAAAGCCAATCAAAGATCTCCAAAGCCAAATTGAAACATGCATGAATGAGAAGAATGAGGTGGTTGCTAAACTAGAAAGCAATGCATCAACTATTGTTAAATTAATAGCAACACCTATAGATTGTGAACAACTAGATCTTCAAGCTTGTAATGTGCAATTAAGAAAAGATTTAGAAAGGTTCACACATGGAACTAAGATGCTTAACATGCTATTAGGAAGTCAAATACAATCTTTGCAAAAACATGGTTTAGGATTTAATGCCAAATTGAAAAACCATGCTTCTTGTACAACTTTAAATGGAAAGCACTTAGTTGTAAATCATACTTCCTCAAGTGTGTGGGCTCCTAAAACCAAAATAGTTTGGGTTCCGAAAGCTAACATTTAAGGACCCAAAATGGTTTGGGTTCCCAAAGCTAACATTTAAGGACCTTAAACAGTACTAAGGTCGCTATAGGTCCTTACAACTAGACGACGCCTAACTGCGAGGTCACACGGCCTCAACACGCCTCACCTCCCTACGACGAGGACGACAAAGCCCAGCAAGTGAGTCAAGATCCGGAGATCTCGTATCTCCTACAATCGACAGAATGGGCAACGCCGATCAGGCCATGACGGTTGGGACCAGATCACTCTCCTAATGCGGCCGAAATCCTTAGGGCCAATGCCTAGTTGATTTTAAAATTAGGCTCTTGATTAGTGTGGTTTTTGGGGCAAACGAAAGGGTGATGAAATCCCCCACCTTATCTTATATGGGACAACCCCTCCTTAGTAGCGTTTTGGAGTCCTAAATCTAGCAATCAACTCTCCAAACAAACGCTCAACTCACACTTGTTGCAATGCACTTCCTACTAACTAATGCATGTTCATACGAAATGCATGAATGAGAGAAGGAAATGCATACCTCACGTCAGCACTCAGCAATTGAAAGTAAAGCTAAAATAAAAGACAATCTACGTGCCCAAGTCGAGCACATGATGCATGATCTAAACAAGAAATAATGCCTTTTTTTTTTTCTTTGGGTTTTAAGGTTCAAGTTGCTTAAAGGTAGATTGATAATTGATATGGGAACAAACTATTAAGTCAAAACATGTCAAATCGAGTCCCAGATCACTATATCAGTTAATACAACAAGCCAAAGAAAAAACAAAGGAAACAGAGCTCACCACACCGCCAATTGACGGTTTCAGGCCGTTGATTGGCGGTCCAAGCTTCTCTGTTCTACTCCAAATTTCTCCTGGTGATTTCCCTCTAGCCTCAGAGTCTCCTGAAACAAAGAAAACTACAAAACACAAATTAAATCCACTCAAATCATCCAAACCAGAGTCTGGACTGGCACCTCCCCGGCAACGACGCGAAAAACTTGTTGAACGTTTTAATTATCGCAAGTGCAAGACCGCGTTGAAGCGGTGGCAAGTACGGGTCGATCCTCAGCGAGGTGAGTAGCCTCTGGTTTTTCAGAAATCAAGTGGCAACAAAAAGTGAAAAGAGTTTGTTTATGCTAATCTACACTACACTACACTAAACTACTAAGAAGAAAAGTGCAAAGTAAAGAAACTAAAGATTATTTCGAATCAAAACTAGAAGAATGTAAAACTAAGCTGGAATAAAGAAGAGAAAAACCCCTAGGGGTGGAGTGTGTGCACACATGTAAAAAGATGGTGAAGAATGCATTCTATAAGCACAAATGTAGGTAGTGTTTTGATGCATAGGAAGTGTCTAACGGTTTTGGCAAAACCTATCAATCCATTCACTAACCTAGTTGATTAACATTCATATACACAAGCTAGTAATTTCAGAACCTAAACAAGCATGGGAGGTGTCTTAGATGTGTGGCAAAACCCATCACGTGTAGTATTCCACTCTAACAAGCAAGCATACATTCACATTTATCAACACAATCAAAATATAAAGCATTCATATCCATTCTTTAATGCATGTATGAACATCATCTCCACCCCCAAAGGGGGATGGATTTACTCACTACACATTACTCTAACAATTAAACTAAACAAGAAAGGAAATATTCTAACTACTTTAGCCTACAATCAAAGAAATAAAACTAAGCTAAGCATGCATAAAGAAACAACATAAGAACAAAACAATGGAAAATTATTTTATTAAATGACTCACATCACTAGCAGCATTCTTCTCCATCTTGAAATTTTGCTCCAAGGCTTACTCCAAGTAGAGAGAATACCACCAAGCAATGGGTAGAATACAATGGAGGAGGAGGAGGAGTTCTATTTATAGCCATAGAAAAAAGGTAATACGGGACAATCCCCCGGTATGGGACTAAACGCATACCACAAATGGATAAATGTTGGCTTTTTGGCCTTAATCTATGTTTTGATGATTTAATCAACCTAATCTTAATTATAATCATGTAGAGTAGCACACATATCGCATTGCATATATTTTTCTTTGTGCTAACCTCTGAAGGTGATCAAGATTCAAGGAAGAAGGTAAAATCAAGTTAAGACATGTAATCAAGCTCTTTTGAAGACATGTATTTTGTATTTTTTTTTGAGTCTTAGGAACTTATGTATATTGAGCATACTTGAGTTAAAATCAACTTAAACACACACTAGGTTCCTTATAGAAGTCACACACGAAATTTCACATAATTTGGACTTCAATAGATCACCCAAACTTAGACCGGAAAACACTAAACCTGAACCCTAAAAGTCTGCCCACATTCGGTCGACAGCAACATGCCGTTCGGTCAACCGAGTAATCAATTGTCTTGTTTGTGTTTTCACTGGCTAGTTTCGGTCGACCGTTCTTTCACTTTCGGTCGACCGTGTGAACTTAATTTTCCGACCTTTAGTTTTGTCGTATATACCCAATGGTAGTTTTCATTTTAAACAAATTATACCCCAAATACATTTCATGTATAGGACGACCGAGGTCCATGATCGGTCCACTGAATGTCTGTCTCTTGACAAACCCAAAACTCCTGTTGAAAAATGGTCGACCGCTAGACCTTGTTTCGGTCAACCGAATAGATCAGTGTTTGTCAACCTCAGAGTGCCTGGTACAAATTGGTCGACCAATTCCTTTGTGGAGTTCGACCGATCACTTAAGTGTACCTAAGTCGTAGCGTTGGGCGGTCGACCGTTACCTAACTGGTCGACCGAACTGAGTTCAAAACTGCCAAATGGTCGACCGTTCATCCCGATCCGGTCGACCGAATTAACTCAGAATTGGGTCCTACGAGTTTCTGTTTTGTGTATCCTATACCAACACTCACCCAATCAACCCCAACGGCTCTATTCTCTCTAATGCCTATATAAAGAGTTGTAAAACACATTTTAACACAACTCTCCCACTACAAACTTGTCCAAAATATTAGAGAGAATCCCAAACAGTCCAAGCTTCTAATTTCCACACTTAGTGATCAATTCCTTATTTCTACTCAAGTGTGCTCAAATTAGAGAGTGTATTCCACTCAATGTCTCAGTTGTAAAAGAAGCAAGGACTTTGGTGAAAGCCCGAAGTGTTCCTCTCGGATTGTGAGAGAAGAAAGTCAAGCTCACGAGGTTGTTCGTGGAGCTTGTTTTGTAAAAGGCGTTCTCTCTCGGCCCGGAATGGGGAGTGGATAGTGAAGACGCGAGCGGAGCTCGAAGTGTCGAGCGGAGCTTGCAAGAGAGGACGTAGGCGGTGGCCAAACCTCTGTAAAACCGCCGTGTCCATTGTGGTTTGCATTTCTATTCTTTTACTCGCTTGTTTGTTTAAATTCCGCTGCGCTTATCTTTGATAGTTAAACAAGTGGGTAATTAGGATTAAAAGTGATTAGCATAGCCGACCCATACGATCCTACATTTGGTATCAGAGCCTTGTTCGCTAAATTCATTACTTAATCGTATTTTTAGCAAGGCTAGTACATCTAATCACGTAGAGGGATTATGCACAACTCGACCTCCTTTACTAAGTCTTCTGGATCTTAAAGACCCAGTCTTCTGTAACCTCAGGGTCACTTCTACCATCGAAAGAAGGTGGGTGCTGGGGTATAAAGCGATCATGCACCTCCCCAGCCCTGCCTGCTAGGCTGACTGGCGCTCAAGGAACTCACCCAATATCTCCACAGTACCATACAATGCCCGTCTCTCCTCTACCCTGGTTGCACCCACAATGGCATCACTGGAACTACGCGTGTGTGGAGCGGGTTTCACCCGTCTCGGAGGCATCTGACACACAACAGAAAAACAGAATCAATAAGACAATGCATGCATCTCTACTTCACTCTATCAAACAATTCCTAAAGGTGGTTTCTTTGGACAAGTACACCGGAACCGACCACTCTGATACCTACTTCTAACATCCTCAAACAACGGAAAATTTCTAACTTTTTAAAAGAATCAACAGAGTTAAAAACACAACACACGAGGATATTTGATTGATCGTTTTATATTTAACCGCAAGTGCACGGCCGCGTTGAAGTGGTGGCAAATACGGGTCGTCCACTGGGAGGTGTGTCGACACTTAGTTTGTGCAAAGGCGAGAGGTAAAGAAAGGGAAGAAAGGTTGGTTACACTAAACTACACTACAAAGCTGAAATAAAATGGAGAAGAAACGATAAAACTAAACCCCAAAGGGGGTAGAGAAATAATGTGAACATAAAAGAGTGTGTGTGTGTTCATTAAGCTCATCACAACATGTATTGTATGAAATCATAAAACTACATCCAACTTTGCCTCTACATGAATTAAGATAAGACTACATCATTAAAACATACAAGGCAATAATTGGAATGAAGCTACATGAACTCAAGTATAAAGACTATACCCTACTATGCCTCTACATGAATTAAGATTTCACTACATCATTAAAACATACAAGACATTAGCTAAGGTAAAGGCAACAAGAGCACATACACTACAAATTGTGTTTCCAATATTAACTTCATCCATATCCTAACCTTATCATTCCCCATAGAATAGGTCCACTAATCAAAGCATAAGCTAAGCTTCATTCAAGAGCATTAGCATATCAAAGATAAGAGTGAAAACCCATTAGATGGTTATGGAAATCATATAAAGCTCAAGGGATAAAGATAACACACACTTAATACACTACATTATTATATCACATATTTCTCCACCCCCCAAATGGGGATGGAACTACTCACTACTCATTGCACTAACTAAATTAGCAAAGGAAAGCATAATACTGAAATGAAATTTATACTACTCAAGCAAGAAACATTAAAGAAGCATAAAACTAAACAAACAAACAAGCATGCATATGAAAGGAAATTAAACTAAGAGAGAAACAACACCATTAAAAGAAAACTTCTATTATTAACTCACTCAATTACAAGTAGCTCTTCCTCCACTAGAGTTTTGCGTCAAGGCTTCACTCTTAGTAGGGAAGATGGCCACCAAAGAGAGAGATGCATACAAAGGGAGGTGAATAGTTCTATTTATAAGCATGGAAAAACCTAATCCGGGACAATCCCACGATGTGGGACTAAACCAACACCAAAAATAGCCTAAACGAACACTAATACAAGTCCAGGAGAAGTTGGGGCGGATCTTGCATGATACAGACCGCCAATTGGCGGCCTATAAAGCCCAGATCCGTCTGGGTCTTCTGGTGGGCTTTCCTTGGTGCGTTTCTTGGTCTTGGATGCATCTAACTTGTTTAGTGGAGCTCCGACCCGAATCGAATTGACAAAATACTCCTCATGATGGTGTGGAGTTTCCTGTTTTGCTCTTAGGTCCTTCTGTCTTACGATCAGGTACTTCTCCCTTGCATCTTGGTCCCCAGGTCTCACAATTAGGTCCTTTTTCCTGCTTTTGGGTCCTTTCATGGCTCTTCTCTTCAAACCTCTTTATTTCTGAAAACTAAACATAAAACTCGTCACGTAGCATTGCTTAGGTGTAAGATAATGGATATAAGGTACAAATATAAGCATGAAATGATGTCAATCAAATACCCCCACACCTAAGTTTTTGCTAGTCTCGAGCAAAACAAAGAAAGGAAAAAGCATACGAAAAACAAGAAATCCTAACTCACTTTCGTAGGAATCACGGTTGCACTTAGCACGTGCAACAAGCCGTTAAACCTCTTTGTTGCCAAGGAGGAGGAGTGTTGTCTCCTGAGGGTTTTCAGCGGATATACCCACAAAATCCGAACAAGATGCATTAATCAATCTAGCTACACGACTCGTTGGACTTATTTTGTCGATCATGGAATGCGGTAATACTACGGGTCGACTCTATATATGTAATCAGTCCACACACCTAGCCTAATGAGTTATTCGTAAGAGTTAACTAAGGAATTAAGTGAAAGACATGGGCAACCTTAACTTCTGAATGTGATATAATCGTGTAAATTCCATTTTGGTTCTTATTTGACTCTTCTTTTCTTTTCTTTTCTCTTCTTTTTTTTCTTCTTTTTTTTCTTCTTTTTCTTTGGAGCATTTATTGGTTGGTGTTTGATTCTCCCAGGGTCAGGTTTCGTGCATCATTGCCTATGAGGACTTACACTATCACGTACACCTTCCCCCAAATCTCCACATAGGGCGATCCCTACCACCCGTGTAACGGGAGTTCGGTCGGTGCATCCCAAGTCAGATGACTCGAAAGCACCAGGCACAAAGTCCCCTCAGACCTACTTTCCCGAGTGATAGGAGCCGTGCGAGAAGAGAGAACACAACTTATTTATTTATTTATCTACATGGGAACCAAAACCCCTACACTAAAGTTTCACAAAAAGAGATTAAGGGCCCTTGACTACGACAAACTTCCTTATACTAACAGACACAAATTATTTGACTCACTAGGTTCAGGGTGGACTTCTTTAAATGTTTGAGTACTGAAACCCTAGGATTACACGCCCCCCAAGGGAAAACCGGGGTGCATCCTAACGACTCGATAAATCCTAAAGCCACGTACTAGATATCCTAATGCATCAAGTTCAAGACAATTTTGAGAGCTATCTTTTTACTTTGCCTCTCAACGGTTTTGCACATGCTAAACACACGCAAAACCCACAAAACATTTTCTTTCGAAAACACACGAAGATTTTGAAAGAAATGTGGAAATTTTAAAGCACTAGGCAAGCAAAAGAAGACAAGTCACCCAAGGATCATGGCAAGCAAATATATCGATATTAGATGCAGCACACTAACATGACCCTAAATGCAAACAAAAGAAAAAAAAATCGAAAGAAAAAACTCGACTATGTACACACGTAAAACACCCCCCCACACCTACTTCATGCATTGTCTCACCAACGTGAAGTACACAAGGAAGTTCATGGCTATGTTGATGGACACAACCCAACTTCCCTCAAAACCTATGAGATGCTAAAGAAGGGATACAAATACGTGAAAGAAATGTGGCCCAAATACTCAAGGGCTGGGGCCCACAACAATCGATGCTCACTGAAGGAGTTTTTTTTAACATAAATACACATGAAAGCTCAACCACTCATGTAGGAGCATGAATGGTTGAGTGCGAGGGAGGTTCATGAAGGAACATGACCTCCTCGACTTCGGCTGGTGCCCCCTCCAAGTAGGGTTTGAGGCGTTGTCCATTAACTTTGAACACGTCCCCATTCCCTGGGTTCAAGATCTCAACCGCTCCATGAGGATAAACGGTTTGGACAATAAACCGGGCCAGACCAGCGACTGCGGAGCTTACCCGCAAACAGATGAAGCCGGGAATTGTAGAGCAACACCTTCTGCCCGGCCGTAAACACCTTTCGCATAATCATGCGATCGTGAAACATCTTGGCTCGGGACTTATGAATTTTGGCATTCTCGTACGCATCATTGCGTAGCTCTTCTAATTCCACAATGTCGAGCTTACGTTGTACTCCTGCTTGATCAAGATCCATATTCAGGTTCTTGATCGCCCAGAAAGAACGATGCTCAAGCTCGACGGGTAGGTGGCAAGCCTTGCCGTACACTACCCGATATGGGGACATACCCAAATTGGTCTTGTACGCGGTGCGGAAAGACCACAACGCGTCATTCAACTTGGTAGACCAATCCTTCCTCGAGGAACTAACCGTCTTCTCAAGAATTTGCTTTAATTGACGGTTAGAGATTTTGACCTGCCCACTAGTTTGCGGATGGTATGGGGTCGCAAGCTTGTGGGTGATCGAATATTTCCTCATAAGCGCTTCAAAGGAGCGATTACAGAAGTGGGTACCCCTATCGCTGATTATGGTACGAGGAGTACCAAATCGCGCAAAAATGTCCCTCAAGAATTTGGTGACCACCTTGTTGTCATTGGTCTTTGTGGGTATAGCCTCAACCCATTTAGACACATATTCAACGGCCACCAGAATGTAAACATTCCCGAACGAGTTCGGGAAGGGACCCATGAAATCGATGCCCCACACATCGAAGATGTCGACAACAAGGACATTTTGCAAAGGCATCATGTCACGTCGACCAATCCTGCCAAGGCGCTGGCACCTATCACATTGCTTACAAAAGTCGTAAGCATCCTTGAAAAGGGAGGGCCTGTAGAATCCAGATTGGAGCACCTTGGCAGCAGTTTTCTTTGCTCCAAAGTGTCCTCCACATGCCTTGGAATGGCAGAAGTGGAGTACACTTTGGAACTCGGTATCTGGGACGCACCGCCTGAAAATTTGGTCAGAGCAGTATTTGAATAGGTAGGGGTCGTCCCAGTGGAAGAATCTGACATAAGATCTAAATTTGGATTGGTCAGATTTTGACCAACCCACAGGAAGTTGCTCAGTCACGAGGTAGTTCACGATGTCGGCAAACCAAGGGTTGGTTATCTTCGATCGTGAACAACTGCTCGTCAGGAAATTTATCGTCAATGATTTGGTCCTGTGGGTTCGTCGTCTCTAGACGAGACAAGTGGTCAGCTACAACGTTTTCACAACAAGATCCATCTCAATAGTCGGGATTTTGCATCTTTCTTCGCCATGAGGTGCTTGATGGTTGTGTGATCAGAATAGATAATCACGTGGGAGCCAATGAAAGACGACCGGAATTTCTCCAAAGCAAATATGATTGCTAAGAATTCCTTCTCGGTCATAGTGTAGTTCAATTGGGCATCATTGAGTGTTCTACTGGCATAGTAGATCACATGAGGCAATTTGTCCAATCGTTGCCCAAGCACTGCTCCCACAGCGAAGTCAGATGCATCACACATTAACTCAAAGGGTTCAGTCTACACCGGTGCCTTAATAATGGGAGCTGAAGTCAACTCTTTCTTCAAGGTCAAAAAGGCATGGTGGCAATCCGGTGTGAACTCAAAAATGGCATCCTTAGCCAACAAGGTGGTAAGAGGTCGAGCAATTTTGCTAAAATCCCGAATGAACCGCCGATAGAATCCAGCATGCCCCAAAAAGGCGCGGATATCCTTCACATTACGCGGCGGTGGGAGATTAGCAATGGTACCCACTTTGGCGGGATCGACCTCAATTCCCCTATTAGAGATCACATGTCCAAGTACAATCCCTCGCTTCACCATGAAGTGACATTTCTCCCAATTGAGAGCGAGGTTCTTCTCACGGCATCGATTGAGGACAAGGCTCAGGTGATGAAGGCACTCATCAAAGGAAGCGCAAATATGGAAAAGTCGTCCATGAAGATCTCAAGGAAACGCTCAACCATATCGGAGAAGATACTAATCATACACCTCTGAAACGTTGCCGGCGCATTGCATAACCCAAAGGGCATGCGACGGTAGGCAAACGTGCCAAAGGGACAAGTGAATGTGGTTTTCTCTTGGTCCTCGGGGGCGATGGGAATTTGGTTGTAACCGGAGTATCCATCAAGAAAACAATAGTACTCATGTCCGGCCAACCTTTCCAACATCTGATCAATGAATGGAAACGGGAAATGATCTTTCCTTGTTGCCGCATTGAGCTTGCGATAATCCACGCAAACTCGCCAGCCAGTTTGCAGGCGTGTCGAGATAAGCTCATTATGCTCATTCTCCACAACCGTCACGCCTGACTTTTTGGGAACCACATGGACAGGACTCACCCCACGAACTTTCAGAGATAGGATAGATTATACCATGATCCAAGCACTTAAGAACCTCCTTTCGGACGACTTCTTTCAGTACAGGATTCAATCTACGTTGTGGGTCCCTACGGGGCCGAGAATCCTCTTCCATGTGGATCCGATGCTGAATAATACCAGGGCTAATTCCCTTGATATCCTTCAAGGACCACCCGATTGCCTCTTTGTTTTCAAAGAGTACTCTTTTGAGGGCAACCTCTTAATCTTTTTCAAGATTAGAAGCAATAATGAGTGGCAAGATCTCATTATCCCCTAAAAAGATATACTTAAGGTTATCGGGGAGCGGTTTAAGCTCGACCAGAGGTGGGTCCTTGTCGGATTCAGAGTTACTTTCAAGTGGCTCAAGGGCCACGGGGTAAGAGGAGCAAGCACCCAGATGTGCCTCCTCGTCCAGAGATATGCTGACGGATTCCTCAAGATCCTCTTCACTCGCAACCTGATCATTAGGCACCTCAATAATATGTCGATGTGAGTCGAACATGCCTAATCAATCGGGCTCATCCGTGTCCTGGATGAAATTGGCTCCGACTGTGTCGTCGAAGAGCCCAGGTTGCTTACCAAGAGTGAAGATGTTGAAATCCGCCGTGAGGTTTCCAAAAGACAACCTCATCAAGCCATTGCGACAATTGATCAAAGCATTAGATGTCGCAAGAAATGGCCTCCCAAGGATCACAGGAATCTGTCCTTGTGGGTTAGACACGGGTTCAATATCCAAGATGATGAAATCAACTGGAAATACGAACTCACCCACTTTGATAAGGACATCCTCCACACTTCCACGTGGAATTTTGACGGATCTATCAGCCAACTGGAGGGTTGTCCTCGTTGGTTTAAGATCGCCTATCCCAAGGTTGACATAGACTGAGTAAGGCAAGAGATTCACAGATGCCCCCAAATCCAATAGAGCTTGAGAGATGGTCACATTCCCAATCATGCAAGAGACAGTTGGACAACCAGGGTCCTTGTACTTGACATTCATGGGTTGTGTCAATATGGAGCTCACATTGGCGGCCAAAAAGGCCTTTTTGGGCACATTTGTTTTTCTCTAGGTGGTGCAAAGGTCCTTGAGGAACTTGGCATACGGTGGCATTTGTTGAACAACGTGCAACAACGGGATGTTCACCTTTACTTGCCTAAGTACCTCAACGATCTTATCCCAATGCTCATCACGTTTTTTAGTCAACCGATGAGGGAATGGTGCCTTAGGGACACAAGAATCACGAGGAGGAGTCTCAGAATTAGGTTCCTTGATAGGCTCAAGACTCTCCTCGGAAGTCTCGCCAACAGGGTTGGCTTCCGGCATTTTCACATTGTTGTCAACGACCCTTCCCGATCTCAAGGTATGAATAACATTAGCATGTTGGGAAGGGTCACTTTCAACATTGTGTACATTTTGCCTGGTATTAGCAGGCTGACCCCTGGGATTTACCACAGGTTGACTCGGGAACTGACCCTTCTCGCGTTCATGGAATTGATGAGCCAATTGGCTAACTTGCATTTCCAAAGCCTTGACTGTACTTTGCATGCTGTGCATGAATGCTTGAAGGGTCGGATCACTAGAAGGGTCCTTGGGGTCAACCCGCTGAGGTGGTGGAGTCTGGTTGGAATAACCCGACGATGAGGTATGAGCAGGTTGGTAATTTTGGTGCTGAGACCTTTGATGTGGCGGTTGGTAGGTCGCCGATGGGCGTGGAGGTTGATAAGGTGGAGGTTGAGGTTGAGCGTGCGAGCTCTGACCGTGGCCTCCACTAGACCCCCAAGAGAAGTTAGGATGGTTACGCCATCCCGGGTTGTAGGAGTGACTGTACGGGTCGTTACGGGGCCGCTGTTGATACATCGCATTTGCATGCTCAGTATCCCTTGGAGCGTAAGCGCATTCCAAGTCATCATGGCCCGTAAGTCCACACCTAGTACATCCGGGAGTAGCGACCTGAGCTACAGGAGCTCGGTCCATCTCCAAACTCTCTATCCTACGCATGAGAGCAGCCATTTTCGCCTCAGACGCGATAGTCGACTCAACATGATATGATCCAGCTCGACCAGAAGACCTGGCGGCTGGTGGCTCTCTCATGGTGTCCCACTCAAAGGTACGCTCAGCCATAGCCTCAAAAGTATCCCATGCCTCCTCGATGGGTTTCATTTGGAAGTCACCCTGACACATTGACTCCAACAATGTACGGGTGTTGTAGTTGATGCCCTCATAAACAATCTGGCACAGCTGCCATAGCTCAAGTCCATGATGAGGGCATTGCTGGAGAAGGTCCTTGAACCTCTCAAAGAAACCATGAAAAGATTCGGTCTCGGTCTGATACATTTGATGTATCTGATGCCGTATCTGTTGAGTTTTCCTTTGAGGGAAAAATCTCTTCAGAAAGACGGTCACAAAGTCATCCCAAGACCGAATCGAGATCGCCGGGAGGCTATACATCCATTTCTTCGCATTATCCTTCAATGCGAACGAAATCATCCTCAACCGGACAGAATCCACATCAAGCTGTTGAAGCTTGAACATGGAGCATACTTCCTCGAATTTGCGTATAAAAATATACGGATCCTCCTTATTGGCAGTAAAGGTTGGAAGCATGCTCACATACTGAGGTTTCAGCTCATAGTTGTTCCCGCGAGCAGGGGAACAACTATGCAAGAAGGTTGCGCGACCCGAACAGGATGGGTCCGCTCCCACAATATCATCGGCCTATCCCGTCGAGCTAAAGGTGGTGGTGCACCTAGAACTCGATCCTGACCGAATCTCCCTTCCTCTCGAGTCAGAGGAGGAGGAGAAGGAGGTCTACGTGGTGGTGGGAATGGACCGAGGTAGTCCATGTATGGTACCCGGTCTCCCTCGCCACCACGAGACGACTCGGCCTCTTGCTCCAAAGGAGCACGAGGCGGAGATGGTCGATCACCAAGATCTTCCATCTCAGAAATAAGCACTCTCTCGAGTCGAGCGCTCTCACCAGAATGAGCCCAACCTCGCATAAAAATGCTCGACTCGACTCTAAACGACACACAACAGAAGGTGTACTAGAGGAGGAGACTAAACGTAGAGAATAGATGAGGAGAGGACTCAGATGAGGAGGGAAGAATCCCTAGAGCTAGCGAGGGTAGTGGGATCGGGAAGAAACCTAACTAGCAAGCATGGCTCAAACAATGTAAGGCAATGGGTCCTTAAGCTAGACGACGCTTAACTTCGAGGTCACTAGCCTCGACACGCCTCACCTCCCTACAACGAGGACCACAATGCCCAGCAAGTGATACCAGATCCGGAGATCCAGTACCTCCTACTATCGACAAGGTAGGCAACGCCGATCAGGTCATGACGGTCTCGACTAGATTACTCTCCTAGTGCGTCCGAATTCCTTAGGGCCAATGTCTACTTGCTTTTAGTTAAGGCTTTATTAAGAGTGGTTTTTGGGGCCAAGGAAAGGGTGATGAAATCCCCCACCTTATCTTTTATGGGACAGCCCCTCCTTAGTAGCGATTTGATCCTAGATCTAGCAATCAATCGCTCCAATCAAACACTCTCTCACTCTTGTCCCGATGCACCTTACTAACTAATGTATGAAATAAACATGCATGAATGAGGGATGTGGGTGCACGTACCTCACGCCAGCAATCAACGACAAAATGTAAAGCAAAGAAAAGACAAATGCATGCAAGGTCTACCAATGGTGCATGACCTAGATGGCAAGAAGTCTAATCTTTTGCTTTGAGTTTTATGGTCCAAGTTGATTAATGGGGGAGTGATTAATGATCTGGGAGAAAACTAGAAGTCATAGCATGCAAAATAGGGCTCCCAGATAACACATATTACAGAACTAACTACCATAAGAAATTTGAAGGAAAGAAGCCCTCACCAGGCCGCCAATTGGCGGTCTACAACCGCTGATTGGCGGTCCCTTTTGGTCTTCTGGTCCTCAGATTTTCCTAGTAGCCTCCCCTTGATCAGATTGTTCCCTGAAACTAAGAAAACTGAAAACAAAAAATTAAAAACCCCTCGAATCGCCCAAACCAAGGTCTGGACAGAGCACCTCCCCGGCAACGGCGCCAAAAACTTGATTGATCGTTTTATATTTAAGCGCAAGTGCATGGCCGCGTTGAAGCGGTGGCAAATACGGGTCGTCCACTGGGAGGTGTGTCGACACTTAGTTTGTGCAAAGGCAAGAGGTAAAGAAAGGGAAGAAATGTTGGTTACACTAAACTACACTACAAAGCTGAAATGAAATGGAGAAGAAACGATAAAACTAAACCCCAAAGGGGGTAGAGAAATAATGTGAACATAAAAGAGTGTGCGTGTGTTCATTAAGCTCATCACAACATGTATTGTATGAAATCATAAAACTACATCCAACTTTGCCTCTACATGAATTAAGATAAGACTACATCATTAAAACATACAAGGCAATAATTGGAATGAAGCTACATGAACTCAAGTATAAAGACTATACCCTACTATGCCTCTACATGAATTAAGATTTCACTACATCATTAAAACATACAAGACATTAGCTAAGGTAAAGGCAACAAGAGCACATACACTACAAATTGTGTTTCCAATATTAACTTCATCCATATCCTAACCTTATCATTCCCCATAGAATAGGTCCACTAATCAAAGCATAAGCTAAGCTTCATTCAAGAGCATTAGCATATCAAAGATAAGAGTGAAAACCCATTAGATGGTTATGGAAATCATATAAAGCTCAAGGGATAAAGATAACACACACTTAATACACTACATTATTATATCACATATTTCTCCACCCCCCAAATGGGGATGGAACTACTCACTACTCATTGCACTAACTAAATTAGCAAAGGAAAGCATAATACTGAAATGAAATTTATACTACTCAAGCAAGAAACATTAAAGAAGCATAAAACTAAACAAACAAACAAGCATGCATATGAAAGGAAATTAAACTAAGAGAGAAACAACACCATTAAAAGAAAACTTCTATTATTAACTCACTCAATTACAAGTAGCTCTTCCTCCACTAGAGTTTTGCGTCAAGGCTTCACTCTTAGTAGGGAAGATGGCCACCAAAGAGAGAGATGCATACAAAGGGAGGTGAATAGTTCTATTTATAAGCATGGAAAAACCTAATCCGGGACAATCCCACGATGTGGGACTAAACCAACACCAAAAATAGCCTAAACGAACACTAATACAAGTCCAGGAGAAGTTGGGGCGGATCTTGCATGATACAGACCGCCAATTGGCGGCCTATAAAGCCCAGATCCGTCTGGGTCTTCTGGTGGGCTTTCCTTGGTGCGTTTCTTGGTCTTGGATGCATCTAACTTGTTTAGTGGAGCTCCGACCCGAATCGAATTGACAAAATACTCCTCATGATGGTGTGGAGTTTCCTGTTTTGCTCTTAGGTCCTTCTGTCTTACGATCAGGTCCTTCTCCCTTGCATCTTGGTCCCCAGGTCTCATAATTAGGTCCTTTTTCCTACTTTTGGGTCCTTTCATGGCTCTTCTCTTCAAACCTCTTTATTTCTGAAAACTAAACATAAAGCTCCTCACGTAGCATTGCTTAGGTGTAAGATAATGGATATAAGGTACAAATATAAGCATGAAATGATGTCAATCATTATTACAGAAAGTACAAACACAAGGTGCACCAATATATATCATATATCTGAGATTTTCAAAAGTGTGATTACATTAAAAGATAACAACATAAGAATACATGTAATCACTACCACCTCCAAAATGAGGGACAAGCAAGATCTGGTCTCAAGTGTGCTCATCCTCGGTCACCACCCTCTAACGCCATTCACGGCCTGAATAGAAAACATGCAACTATGTCTGAGTTTCCATAGGGAAACTCGTATGTCAAACCTCTAATGCATAAATGATCAAGAAAACAATAAACATAGCATGATACAAATGCAACATATATGAAACATCGTCGTCGATACTGGGCACCAGAGACCTCTTTCCAAACCACAGTAGACACGATCCACAACAGGTCTCTAGGGTCCTCTCACCCATCCCCCACATCTCTCGTGCACATAAGGCACCACTGCCCAAACATTGTCGGCCAACAAACACCGCCTCACAAGGACGGTTGCTCTAGAGCCCAAGATCGATCCATAGAACCACAACCTGCTCTGTAGAGGGACAACTCGCCCCGATCGCTATCAGGCTGGCAATGTCTGTTCCGTCGCCCCAAAAACATGCATGGGTCAACCGTCACCGAGTCGGTCGAACAAAACTAACATACAATCGGTCGGACCAAAAGTTATGGGCGGTCGACCATTTGGATGGTCAACTCCAGGGTTCAACTAACAAAATGACCAATCGGTCGAACAAATAGTTATAGCTGGTCGATCATTTGAAAGGTCTACGCCAGAAAAATTATTAAAATAATCATCCCGCCGGTCGAACGGCATAGGGGACCCGGTTGCCGAAAAATCACAGGGACTTCCAACACTTCTAAGTTCACAACCGGTCAAACAAGGCCATAACCGGTCGAACAGATTTAAAGTTCACCTAAGCTATCAGTCGAACAAATCTCTAGATGGTTGACCGTTTAAAAGGTCTAGGCCTCAGCCGACTTAGCTACAGGTACCATTGGTCGACCGTCCCACTTGTTAGTTCGACCGTTCACACAAGTGAACTTAAGTTATAGCCAACTTTTGTTCGACCGTTCCCTGCTCGGTCAACCGTTTTATTTCTGGACTTTTCTCGACTGCTCTGGACTCCCTGTTTGGACAGATTCTGGTCGACCGATTGACCCGATTCGGTCGACCAAACTTACCCAGAACTGTAATCTGTGCTCTTCTGTTTTGTGTTTCTTACACAAATTTCTACCACTTATATCACAACGGCTATAACCCCTTAGGAGCTTATAAATAGATGCTACCAAGACTCAATTCAAGCACTCTTACACTTCATATTGTCATACACATCTAAGAGAAACTCCCAAGCTTTCAATTCCCCAATCCTACTCTCCAATACTAAATTCCAAACCTTGATCAATTCCATATCTACTCAAAGTGTGCTCAAGTTTTGAGAGTGTAATCCACTCAAGTTCTCAATCAAGCAAAGTTTGTAAAGGCCCCAGTGAAAGCCCGAAGCATCTTTCTTAGATTGTGAGAAGATGATTGCAAGTTAGGCGAGGGGTGTTCGCTAGCTTGAAGATTGTAAGGCGCTGTCTCTCGGCCTGAAACGAGGAGCGGATAGTGAAGTCGTGAGTGGAGCTCGGAATCGTCGAGCGGAACTTGCAAGAGAGGAAGTGTAACGCCCCGAGCCTGGACAACTGCTCACCCGTCCGAACCCGGTGCGTTAAGATACAATCTGCGATCCTGACCGTTGCGAACTCTGATATTTAAATCCATCTGATAGACCCATAATTAATCTGAAAAATATAATCAACAAATTGTGAGCTCGACAGCCCGCAAGTTCCAACCGTCAATCAATCAGCATCATAATCATGTGGAAAATAATACGGAATATGACATTCAGTCAATAAGCACAATCAAGAGACATGCATCACAAATAAAATACATGCATAACAATCTGGAACCCCCATTCAGATTCGACCACATCCTGTGCTTCTGAAATCTATCAATTAGTCAGACGCACACCTGGTAGCTCCACACTAACGACAGGCAGCCCTTTCCTCTCTCGGGTGGCTCCACGCTGTCCGTTAGGCAGCTCTTTCCTAAGTGGCTCAGCCAGAAATATACATACAGTCACAGGACATGTCAACCGAAACACCACCATGCAATAATATGCATATCAATGAAATCAACATCGATACTCAGCTTGCATGCAACTACGAATATCAAGAGAGACAAACATGATAGGAAACTAAAGAATAACGAATCAATACTTGCCTCAAAATCTCCATCTTTTTCTTCTCAATATTCTTCTCAAAATTCCATCTTCTCCTAAAACCACACAATCATCCAACAATCTTAATTAGTCCATTAAGATATTTGATTATTACCTCAACAAAAAAATTCAGGATATTACAGGAAGTAGGCGGGAGACCGAACCTCTATAAAAATCCCCGAGTCCATTGTGGTATGCCTTGTTTTTCTCTACAATTGTTTAAATTGTTTCCGCTGCATCTTTGACTATTTAGGTAGAGATTAAACCTTAAAATTGATTAGATAATTCGACCCACATCGATCCTACACTTTCCTCCTTCTTCGCCGACCACTCCACCCAAGCTCACCAAACTCTGAGAGGGAGACGAATTGAGAGAGAGGAAGTGAAGAAGAAATGAGAATGAGATGAGCTTTGGCTTCTTAAAACCCTCACATTAAACGCAACCAACCACAAGCCTCCACCTCATCCCAATCATCACCTCAAACTTCAAAATATCCCAAAGAAAGGTTAGTTAAGTCTTAAACCCAATTAGCTTAATTAACTTAGGATTAGGTTCTAACAATTATGTATGACAGCAAAGATAGCCCATAAAAGGGGAACTTGGAGGTAGTTAAAAGCCATGGTAGCAATCGAAGCACCAAAGATGGAAGTGCATAGCTTATCTGAAAAGGAGACAAGTTAGTGTATATTCACCAAGTCGAACACAAACTCAAGATTTATAAGGTCCATGAAAATCTCACTTCATCAGGTATGGAAGGTTAAAGTTTTATTATTAAAAGTTAACTAAGAGAACACTTTAGCATTCCTTCGGCATTTAGCTAGCCAAATGATATTACAATGAGGCAACTTTGTGCCACTATTGATTAAAAAAGATAAAAAGATTAACCGACGTACAAGTCCTGGAGTAATGAGAAAAACCTGGCGAGGTTCGAAACTACAACCTTTAAATGAATATATGTGTTGGATTCACGGCTTACTCACTCATTTTCTTACTTCTTAAACAGTTTTTTACAGTTGTGCTTATGTGTGCTTAGTGTCTCCTCTATGAAAATGTACTGATATTTTTGGGAAAACCCACCCTTAAAAACAATTTTTGTTTTTGTTTTTGTTTCACACCTCCATATGTGTGGGAGTTTCATGAACGAATATGGACACAAGGTGTATGATGAGGTTGGAACCGTAACAAATCGTAACAAACCATTTTTAAGTTTGGGTTTGGTTTTCTTAAAGACAGGAAAAATTAAGTTTTGAAAAACTTCAGCTTGGTTTTCTTAAAGACAAGTAACATTCAATTCTGAGAAACTTCAGAACAGACTAACAAGGGTCGGGTTTGATTCAAGGAAACAAGCTTGGACCAAATCGAGTCAAGAACCAAATAATTATAGTATATGTACATTTTAATATACGTGTCTTGTTTTCTTTTACCCAAAATTCCTAAAACTCCATCCAAATAGGTCCGTACTCTAAAACACTACAATGTTTATTTGTTTTGATCGATGTTATTTCTATACTATTTAGTAGTAGATTTTGATGTGTTTAACATGAATTGTCTTGTGACATAAACATGGATATAGGTCAACCTAATACCAAACCGATCCAAACCTAATTTTCTAGTTCAATTGGTTCGGGTCTGGGACATAGTAGGGTCAATTCAGATTCAATTCTAGCTAAATCCAGAACCAAGTCATGGGTTTGAGTCTGAACTCAAAAGCAAACTAACCCAACCCATACACACCCTAATAAATTCACTTAAATCCGTCAATCGTATCATAAACAAAACACGCACCCTAATAAGGAAATTCCACTTAAACTGATCAATCGTGTCGTATATGTGCAAGTTTCATATAAAAGTGTGATTTAATAAGGTTTTCTGGGCATACCTTCAAGGTTGGTTTGGAAATGCAAATGCAACAAGAGCCCTTTTACAACTTTTTGAATGTGCTTAATGAAAACAAAAGCCTTGAAACAGGTTCTCAGACATCTCTAACTTTTCCTGCAAATTCACCATATTCAAGGTCTAACACCTTTTTGAGACGCATCATTTATAAATTCTTCTGCAAATTCGCATATCCAAATGTGAAACTCCTCACCCCTTCTCCTTCCTCTCCATCATCTCCTTCACCCGATTTCCCCAAATCCTCAAAATCCCTAACCCCTCACTCTTCTCTTATTTATCCTCATCCCTCTCACCACAATTCCGACGACGGTGACGGCGAGGAGCTCCGACGTCCGCACGTGCACGTGGAGGGGAAGACGTCCCCTTCTCGACTCGATTTGACCGAGTTAAGGTACGTTACCCACCCTTTTTGTTTGGGTCCTTAGGGGCAGGCACGAGTTGAGGGTGTTTCGGAGAGGGGGAGACGATGCCGGTGACCGGTGGTGGGCTAGTTGGTCGGCAGAGGAGGAGGCTGGGAGGCATGTGGGCTGGTGTCATGCGCTCCCTGCTGGGCTGCGTGCGGCCGGCGAGGGGAAGGACATCGTGGGGACCACCAACGACCAGGCTAATGATTTGCTAATAATTGGGTTGAATGATTTATTTGGCTGGGTTAGGTTTGGTTTTGTGCTTGGTGTATTGCATTGAAGCCCTTAGATTTGCTAATCATTGGGTTGAATGATTTATTTGGGTATTTTCCATATTATCCATGGAATATAGTTGTATTTGATTAGTTATCTAATAATTGGGATAATTGCAGAATAAATTTGGAATTTATATATATTCGATGAGTTAATAATTAACTGGGTTAATTGCATAATAAATTCTAGATTTATTTTTATTTGGTTAAATAATGAATAAATGGATTAACTGCCTTGGGAGCCCGAGATTTGATTAGTTGTAATTGTTTAATTAAGTAATGATTGGAATATTTGCATGAAAAACCATAGACTCTTCGACCTCCTCCGTCTTGCAATTCGACCTCACGACTCGCCTCGTCGTCGTCGCCCCATCGACTCTTCCACCCCATCTCTCTCTCTCTTGCCTATCTTGCGGAGGTCGCAACTGATTCTAATTCTGTTCTAACTTGGCAATTCTCGATGGTTCGACGGACGCCCTGTTTAGTAGGGGATGGACCTCGTGGGTCTGAATGGATGGTCCAGTCTGGCCCACGATGGAATGCTCATGTAAGTAAGGAGAAGTGGGATGGAATTAAGCGTAGGGCTGAGTAGTTTTCGGTCCGGGATCGGTCCGGATCGAATCCGACCGGTCCGGACCCCAGGACAAATTCGGTTTTCGGTCCGGTCTGGTCCGAAACCGGTCCAAAATCCATTTTTTACCTTAAAAATCCGGTCTGGTCTGGGTTTTTGGACCTGACCGGTCCGGTCTTCGGTCCGGACTGAAGCTCACCTCTAATTAAGCGTGTTAACGAGCCAAAAGTTCTAGTTTTGCGTATTATTGTATATGATTATTAAATGCAAATATATATACAATAATTTTTCAGTAAGTCTCGGGTTTACACCCTCAATTTTAAGCCTCTATCCTATCCACTACTCATCCGAAATTGTAAGGTATATTAATGTTAGGGCGGTTACGCTAGTAAAATGTTCTAATTGTGGATATTAATCGTAGATAACTGTAATAATGTTGAGATTGTAAATGCCTTAAACAAATAAGATGAGCTTCGAGCTCACTAGATCCTTACTCTATATATATACATATATACACACATATATATAGGGTGATATTAGGATGAGACCACACACATACACAATCAAGATCTAATCTAATGGTAAAAGATAAAAAATGGTAATTTCGTAATCACCCCATCCTCCTTTTACCACCCATCCTCCCTTCCCATACGCACCACCCGTCCTTTTTCCTCGCTCCAATCACATCCACTCCTCTCCTCCGTCTCGCCTCATCTGGCGAAACCCCCCGCATCTCCTCCTCCCTCGTACGCCATCCTTACACTCCAACCCTCTTGTCTTCTTCTTTTGTTCCGTCTCTTCTCCTCCTTGCAAGTTCTGCTGCGTAGGACTCACATCTCGATGGCCTCCGACGTCCCGGTTCTACTGATAAGTAGGTCGTTCGGTGGTGGGACCGGAGATGATAGTATGTCTAACTCTTCAAATGTGTAGAGCCATATTTTCGTTTAAAAGCTTTGATTTTTACCAATCTAGATCTGTATTCGTGATCTAGATTTATTATAACCAAAGAAGGTATGGAGTTAATATGAATAGTTTTTAATTTTTCTTTGGATGTGATTTCTTGATCTTGCATTTTGGCCAGTACGCTAGGTAAATATGTATTGTTTGATTCTAAGCTTGTAGTTAACTCATACGTGGTGAATTCGTACACCATCTGTAATTTTTAATCCCTCAACTAATCAAGTATTTAGTGATGATAAACAACTCTACAAATGTGTTGTTTGAACGAAAACTTATAGAAATTTTGTTCAACTATGTGTTACGTTTAACAAACAACTCTATCCATAAAATAATTTATTACCCTACATAAGCATAACAGAAATACACTAGTTTAATACACAAAAATAACAATTTAATATAGAAAATTGCAATAATAAAACAAAACGACACTATTACAATACATAACTACACTAGTTCAATAGACAATTGTCTTGGTACAATACATAACTACACAAGTTCAATACATGACTATTATTATTTCTATAAGTTGAATTGAACTCAACGGGAAATCATATTGTTGTTCAACAAACATTTCCTATTACACCTATTCTAAGTATTCTTTTTGAAATATTTTATAATCTGGTTTAGTTGTTTAATATAGTAGTGTTGTGACTGTTATTCTTTATATAGGTGGAAACAACATCAATGGAAAAACATTTGTTTGTTCAACCAACATCTCAAGTGACACCTATTGTAAGTATTATTCTTGTTAAGTTATATTTAAAGTAATATATTGTCATAGTTGTTCAATAGTTTGGTTTAGTTCTTTAATTTACTAAAACTATTCTTTAGTAAAATAAGTTAGTTGTGTAATAAAATGGCAATCATTTGTGCTACACTAGTAAATTGTTTGATAAACTATTGTTAATTAGTATAAACTACTTTTACAAACTAACTATCTTGTCTACTCTAGGTAATAAACAATGACAGTTCTCAATGTTTCATTCCCAAGGTTCACTCCACAATCAAACCAGAAATAGGAAAAGAATTTCAAACATTGCAAGATGCATATAGTTTCTACAAGATATATGTTGGTGAGAGTGGATTTAATATCAGGAAATCAACTTAAAGACTTTCAGTTAGTGAAGATCCAACAAAAAGAACCATGTTGTTAAAATCATTTGTTTGCTCAAAGCAAGGATTTCATTCAAAGGCAAAGATACAAGATATTCAAGAAAAAGAAACAAGAATAAGAAAAGTGCATTTATCAAGAACTGGTTGTATGGCCAAATTAAAGATGAAGTTCAAAAACTCTGGAAATTGGTATGTACTAAACTTCATCGAAGCTCATAATCATCACTTTGCAACTCTAAATAAAAGACATTACTTCAGAAACAATAGGAGCATTAGCCCTGAAAAAGTAGTTAACCAAGTGGTCTATCTTGAAAATGACGAGTGCCAATATTCCACTAGTTAACCAAGTGGTCTATCTTGAAAATGAAAGTGGAGGGTATAATAAGATGGCTTGTATAGTTCAAGATATATGAAATCGAAAGTCAATCCAGAGAAAAGACAATGATGGCTATGATGTGGACATGATATTGGAACATTTTGTTAAAAGGAAAGAGTTCAACAATAGCTTCTTCTATTCTTATAGAACTGATGAAAATAGCAGCTTGACTCGATTGTTTTGGGCAGACAGAACAACAAAGTGGAACTATCAATTGTTTGGTGAAGCCATCACTTTTGACACAACATATTGAACAAACATATATTTGATGGTCTTTGCAGCATTTTGTGGGGTCAACAATCATCACAGTACAATTTTTTTTTGAACGACATTCATGATAAATGAAATACAGAGACATTTGAATGGTTGTTTTCAACATTTAAAAAATGTATGAGAAGTGTACCTCCTGCAATAGTTATTGATCAAGATCCTTTCATTAATTCAGCGCTATCTTCAGAATTCCCAAATGCAGTCCTTAGGTTTTGTGTATGGCATATTATGGACAAAGTGAAGAAAAAATTGGAAATATTAACAATAAAGGAAGATTTCTAACAAGAATGAGTGATTGTGTGTATCTTATTGAGACTCCAAGAAAGTTTGAGACAACTTGGATTTTGATAGTAGAAAAATATCAGCTTCAAGACAATGAATGACTAAATTTGATGCTCCCAATAAGAAAGAAGTGAGTTCCAGCTTACATGAAGGATACATTCTTTGTTGGTATGAGAAGTACACAAAGAAGCGAAGTGATGAAAATAGGAAAAATACTTTGTTAGAGTTCATATGCAGGTTTAAATTGTTGGCTTTTTGGCCTTAATCTATGTTTTGATGATTTAATCAACCTAATCTTAATTATGATCATGTAGAGTAGCACACATGTTGCATCGCATATATATTGCTTTGTGCTAACCTCTACAGGTGATCAAGACTCAAGGAAGAAAGGAAATCAAGTCAAGACATGTAATCAAGCTCATTTGAAGACATGTATTTTGTATTTTCTTTGAGTCTTAGGAACTTGTGTAAATTGAGCATACTTAGCTAAAATCAACTCAAACACACACTAGGTTCCTTATAGAAGTCACACACAAAATTTCACATAATTTGGACTTCAATAGATCACCCAAACTTAGATCGGAAAACACTAAACATGAACCTAAACTGTCTGCCCACTTTCGGTCGACCGATACAGACCGTTCGGTCGACCGGGGGATCAAGTCTCTTGTTTGTGTTTTCACTGCCCGGTTTCGGTCGACCGTATATACACTTTCGGTCGACCGTGTGAACTTATTTTTTTGACCGTTTGTTTTTTCGTATATACCCAACGGTCGTATTCGTATAAAACCAATTATGCCCCAAATACATTTCATGTATCAGTCGACCGAGGACCTTGATCGGTCGACCGACTATCCGTCTCTTGACAAACCCAAACCTAGTGGTGAAAATCGGTCGACCGCTATACCTTGTTTTGGTTGACCGAATAGATCATTGTTTGTCAACCGTAGAGTGCCTGGTACAAATCGGTTGACCGAAAACTTTTCGGAGTTCGACCGATCACTTAAGTGTACCTGAGTCGTAGCGTTGGGAGGTCGACCGTTACCTAACCGGTCGACCGAACTGAGTTCAAAACTGTCAAACGGTCGATCTTTCAGACCGATCCGGTCGTCTGAATTAACTCAGAATTGGGTCCTGCGAGTTTCTGTTTTGTGTATCCTACACCAACACTCACCCAATCAACCCCAACGGATCTATTCTCTCTAATGCCTATATAAAGAGTTGTAAAACACATTTTCACACAACTATCCTACTACTATTTGTTCCCAACATTAGAGAGAAGCTCCACACACTTAAAAGCCCAAAACCTTCCACACTTAGTAATCAATTCCATATTCTACTCAAGTGTGCTCAAGTTTAGAGAGTGTTTTTCCACTCATTGTTTGTGAAAGAAAGCAGGGGTCTTGGTGAAAGCCCAAGACATCTAGTATAAACTTCGGTGAGAGCCCGAAGTGATCCTCTCGGATTGTGAGAGGAGGAGTCAAGCTCGGCAAGGGTTGTTCGGGACCTTGAAGACTTGTAAAAGGCATTCTCGCATGGCTCGGAACGGGGAGTGGATAGTGAAGTCGTAAGCGGAGCTCGAAGTGTCGAGCGGAGCTTGCAAAAGAGGACGTAGGCGGTTGCCGAACCTTTGTAAAACCCCCGTGTCTATTGTGGTTTGTATTATCTTCCTTTTACTTTTAGTTTTAAATTCCGCTGTATATCTTTGATAGATCAAACAAGTAGGTAATTAGACTTAATTGTGATTAGAGTTTGTGGACCCATAACCCACACGATCCAACATAAATTACATTAATAGTATCATTTGTTTGTTTAATGAACTTATATGTTTACTACTACTATTGTTGTGTAACAATTTGATATAGTTGTGTATTAAACCTTAGAGTTCTGCATTAAACCGTAAGGTTAATGTAAGATACTGACATAGAATAAACTTGGGAATTAAACCAGTAAGATATAGTAGTGTAAGATACTGATATGATTGTGTAAAATACTAATAGTTACGTATTAAAATAACGCAGTTCTATATTAAACTAATAGAGTTGTGTCTTAAAATGATATAATTGTGTATTTAACTGATATAGTAGTGTAAGAATATGATAGAATTGTGTGTTTACTACAGGTTTGAAATGACTTTGAAATTCCAAAGAGAGAAAGAAAATAGATGGGACTTCGATAGTAGAGAAAGAATACCTCAATTCATCACAATATGGGCAATGGAGAAACAAATGACCAATGTTTATACACTGAATATCTTTAAGCTCTTCCAAAATCAATTGGATAAATCTTTGTCGTGTAACGTCAAGATTGGAAGGTCAGAAAAAAATTCAGTTATTTACTTTGTAACAAATATAGATGATGATTTTGTTTCTATTAGAGAGGTGATATATTATAATGAAGAAAAAGGGCTTCATGTGAATGCTATTTGTTGGAGTTTGAAGGAATACATTGTATGCATATATTGGTAGTGTTGAAGCATCTTGAATGCAGAGAATTACCATCTCTGTATATATTGGACAAATGGAGAAAATGAATAAATGATGGAATTAAACTTCCCATTTGTGATGGAGATAGTAGTAGTTCATCTCATAATACACATATGAAGAAATTAAGCAAGATATCCAATGAATTGTTACATGAAGCTTCCAAAAATGAAGACATTTATGCAGTTGTGGAAAAATCATTGTGAGATGCTAGGACAGAAGTGCACAAGCTAAGTTCTATTTCAACAAGTCAGAATGAAAATCCTAATCTGAGAAAGGATGAAACAGAAGTTCAAGACCTCCAACCAAGAAAGTCCAAGACAAAAGGAAATGGACAAAGTGGAAGCCCAAAGGCAAGAACTACACGACTAAAATCTGTTGTTGAAAAGAAATTGAGGCAATGTAAGTTCTGTACGAAGTATGAAACACATGACATTCACAATTGTCCTAAGAGAAAACAAAGAGATGATATTAAAGAAGTCATACAAGATTGAAGTCTACATGTAATTAAGTTCCAATTCAGGAAACTTGAATTTATACATTGATGTTTCAACTAAATATTCCATATAATATTTTCTTTACTTAGAAATTGCTTATATATGTAGACTTGTATGGTTTGATAATGACAGATTGCTTGACAGATTTTTAGAAATGATTTTGTTGCTTGACGGATTTTTATGAAGGAGTTGTTCAACTTATGTAATAAAATGATATCATTGTGTATTGAAATGATATATTGGTGTATTAAACATATACTATTGTGTATTGAACGCATATAAATGTGTATTCACTGGAAATTTTATTTAAGAAAGTAACAGTTTTGTAGAGTCTTCCATGACATTTATATCTCCAACATCTCTCTTTCCTCTCTCTCTCTCTCTTTCCTATAGAAAAACATGCAACACATCTCTCTCACCTAGTCATCCCCTACTATAGTAATTTAGTCTTATGTGACACATTGCTTGACAGATTTCTAAAAATGATTTTGTTGCTTGACAAATTTTTATGAAGGAGTTGTTGAACTTGTGTAATCAAATGATACCATTGTTTATTGAAATGATATATTGGTGTATTCAAAATATATTGTTGTGTATTGAACGCATATAGATGTGTATTCACTTGAAATTTTATTTAAGAAAGTGATACAGTTTTGTAGAGTGCTCCATGCCATTTCTATCTCCAACATCTCTCTTTCCTCTCTCTCTCTCTCTCTGTCCTATAGAAAAACATGCAACACATCTCTCTCACCTTGTCATCCTCTACTATAGTAATTTAGTCTTATGTGACAGATTGCTTGACAGATTTTTAGTAATGAGTGTTTTGCTTGACTACCGCAGTTGAGAAACATATGCAACCACTTTATCCAATATTCCTCCGTTTGTATCCTAACATGTTACAAGAAATAGCACATGAATTACGGTTATCATCTTAGTTGGAATTCTGATCACTATTGACTTCCATAGTGGGAAAACTTCAGAAGAAGCCCCTTTGAGGCACCAAAATATACAAGCCCATGAGACAATTTACAGTGCAGGTCGGCTATCCTCTCCGTTGGAGATGTCTGTCACCTGCACCAAAGGAATGTACAAATTATCATTTCATTCAACATCGACCAACTCCAAGTTGTAAGTTGTAATGCTTCTTCCTCCATGAAGGTTGACAGTTCAGATCTAAGACCACTCACTTCCTTGCTACAACGGTAGCCAAAGAACAAAAAAGTAATTTGTATTATAGAACTTTCATGATTGTTTGAAAATTATTGCATACATAGGACTCCTGATTCTTGTATTGTGATCATGGGGCAAGCAGTACATCAAGAACAAGAAAAGAAAATTTTGAACAAATAAATCATGAAATTCCAAACCTGTAATATAAGTGTCAGTTCAAACTCTTGGGCAGCATGAATCTCCTTGTTGAGTTCACACAGGAATGCCATAATGCCTTTTTGACCTTGAAGAAAGAGTTGACTTTGGATCCCATATAAGGCACCGGTGTGGACTAAACTCTTTGAGTTGATGTGTGATGCATCTGACTTTGCTGTGGGAGCAGTGCTTGGAGAACGATTGGAAAAATTACCTCATCTGATCTACTATGCCAGTAGAACACTTAATGATGCCTAATTGAACTACACTATGACCAATGACACCCAATTGAACTATACTATGACCGAGAAAGAATTCTTATCGAACATATTTACTTTGGAGAAATTTCGATCGTACTTGATTGGCTCCCACGTGATTATCTATTCTGATCACACAACCGTGAAGCACCTCATGGCGAAAAACGATGCAAAATCTCGACTCTTGAGATGGATCTTGTTGTTACAAGAATTCGATCTCGAGATTCGGGACAAAAAATGGTGTGAAAATGTTATAGCGGACCACTTGTCTCACCTTGAGACGACCAACCCAGAAGACCAAATTATTAATGGCAAATTTTGTGACGAGCAATTGTTCACGATTGAAGATAACCCCTGGTTTGCTGTCATCGTGAACTACCTCATGATCGAGCAACTCCCTGTGGGTTTTTCAAAATCTAAGCAAACCAAATTTAGATCTTACATTAGATTCTTTCACTAGGACGACCCATATCTATTCAAATACTGCTCTAACCAAATTTTCAGGCGTGCATCCCAAATAATGAGTTCCAAAGTGTGCTCCCATTTTACCACTCTTAGGAATGTGGGGGGCACTTTGGAGCAAAGAAATCTGTCACCAAGGTGATCCAATCTGGATTTTACTGGCCTTCGCTTTTCAAAGATGCTTATGAATTTTGTAGGCAATGTGTTAGGTGCCAGCACCTTGGCAAAATCATTCGACGAGATATGATGCCTTTGCAAAATATCCTCATCGTTGACATCTTCGATGTGTGAGGCATCAACTTTATGTGTCTATTCCCTGAATTCATTCGGAAATATTTACATTCTGGTGGTCATTGACTATGTATCTAAGTGGGTAGAGGTTATCCCTACAAAGAGCAATGACAACAGGGTGGTCACTAAATTTTTAAAGGACATTTTTGCACGATTTGGTACGCCTTGTACAAAAATCAACGACAGGGGTACCCACTTCTGCAATAACTCCTTTGAAGCACATATGAGGAAGTATTCGATCACCCACACGCTTGCGACCCCATATCATCTGGAAAATAGTGGGCATGTCGAAGTCTCTAACCGTCAATTAAAGCAAATCCTTGAGAAGACGGTTAATTCCTCGAGGAAGGATTGGTCGACTAAACTGAATGAAGTGTTGTAGGCTTTCCACACCTTGTATAAGAGCAATTTGGGTATGTCCCTATATCGGGTAGTGTACGACAAGGCTTGCCACCTACTCGTCGAGCTTGAGCATCGTGCTTTCTAGGAAATCAAGAACCTGAATGTGGATCTTGATCGAGCAGGGGCGCAGTGTAACCTCGACATCGAGGAATTGTAAGACCTACACAATGATGTGTATGAAAATTCGAAAATTCATGTCCCGAGCCAAAATGTTTCACGATCGCATGATTATGTGAAAAGTGTTTAGGGTCGGGCAGAAGGTGTTGCTCTAGGATTCCCTACTTCATCTTTTGCGGGTAAGCTCCGCAATCGTTGGTCTGACCTTTTTTTTGTGCAAACTGTATTTCCTCATGGAGTGGTTGAAATCCGGAAGCCGAGGAATGGGGACGTGTTCAAAGTTAATGGATAACTCCTCAAACCTTACTTGGAAGGGGCACCAGTTGAAGTCGAGAAGGTCATGTTCTTTCATGAACCTCTCTTGCACTCAACCATTTATGTTCCTGCATGAATGGTTGAGATTTCATGTTTCTACATACATATAAAAAAAGAGCAAAACAAAGAAGAAAAAACAACAAAAAAAAACACAAAAAGAATAGAAAAAGAAAAAAGAAGAGAACAAGAAAAAGAAAAGAGGGAGGTCCTTCTTGCTATTTTACGCACCCCCTATTTAAATACTCTCTTCGCAACCCTACACACCTTATTCTGTTGGCTTTTTAGCCTTAATCTTTATTTAGTTTTGATGATTAAGTAATCTAATCGTAATCTATATTTAATCAATCAACCTAGACAATCAAAGTAAGCAAACATGAATACATGCATTGCATATATATTCGTGTACTTGCGATATTCTTAATAGGATGATGAAGAATCAAGCTAAGGCGCTTGGGGACAAGAAGATAAAGACTCAAGACATGTAATCAAGCTTTGGACCAATATGTAATGTAGTATAATTTGAGTCCTAAGGATTAATGTAAACTTGAGCACATTAGGATTCTATCCCGTATCCCCATGGTTAACCGACCCCTTCTCGGTAAACCGAATCTTATAGAGTTCAGTCCACCGAACACCTTGCGGTCAACCGTGTAGAATCCTTTAGGTGTTCCCTGGAATAACCACCTCGGTATACCAAACCGCCTTCGGTAGACCGAATTAGCCTGGACCAGTTTTGGACTTTGCCCCAACGGTCGTATTTAAATCTTGACCTAAAGCCAAATTGACTTATCCATATTCGGTACACCGAACTTCATTCGGTCAACCGAATCATATTGCTTTAGGAGACCAACGACTATTTAACTTGACCGTTATTGGTAAACCAATCTCCCACGCTTTGTCAGCGCAATTCCCGCGCTACTTCGGTCTACCGAAGTATACACGGTCAACCGAACTTGAGTAGATCAGAGCCCAATCAATTCTACTGTCCACCTTGGAACGGTGAACCGAATGGACTTCGGTGAACCGAATTTAATTAGGGCTAAATAGATAAAAGCTACTGGAGGTTGGTGAACGGTGATCCGATACATAATCGGTCAACCGAGTTCTTTGTTCAAACCAATGTTTCGGACTACCGTGTGGATAACGGTCGACCGAATCTGTCTCGATTTCTGGCCGAGCTTAAGTCACATCTTGCTTTCTCATTGGTCCATTCCCCACCAACTCCCAAACGGCTAGATGAGCTTGAAGGCTTATAAATAGGACCTCATTTGGTTGCTTTGGAGATCTTGAACACTTCCTATCTATCCAATACTCAAAGCCAAATCCTCTCCATCTTCAAGCTCTCAATCCACAACACTCAAGCCTAAACTTCACCACTTGCATATCCAATTCCATATCATATCCAAGTGTGCTCAAGTATACAGTGTTAGTTAGATTATGATTCCAATTCCTTATTCAAGAATCACCAAGTTGTAAAGCTTCGAGGAAGCTCCCTCTCGGGTTGTGAGAGGAGACACGAGCGAGGCGAGGTTGTTCGCGAGGCTCGGTGTTGTAAACGGCGTTGGTCCCGGCCCGGAACGGAGATCGATTAGTGGAACCGTAAGCGAGGCTCGGGGGATCGAGCGAGGCTTGCGAGGAGGACTAGGACCCGGGTGTGGGTGCCGAACCTCTCTAAACTCCGGTGTCGACGAATTTGTGGTTTGCAATTGTCTCTTCCTTAATCCTTCAATTAGTATTTTTAATTCCGCATTTTTCTATCGATTAGAGGGCCATAGATCCTAACAATTGGTATCAGAGTATTAGGTTGCTAATTTCATTTACTTAATCGTAATTTAGCATGACATCTACTTCTAATCATTGTGAAGGATTATCCACATCTAAGCCACCTTTGTTTAATGGGTTAAATTATGACTATTGGAATAAAAGAATGAGAATATATTTGCAATCAAATGATTTGAAATATTGGACATTCATATTAAACTCATATACACCTCCTAATGACTATGAAATTGTATCCTTAACAAAACCCAAAATTAAGGAAGCGGAGATGAATTCCCGCATTATGAATATCTTGTATTGTGGGTTAAATGAAGGGGAATACAATAGGGTAAGAGGTTGTGAAAGTGCTTATGATATTTGGCATACATTAGAAATGCATCATGAGGGTTCAAATAGATTGAAAGAAACTAGGATTAATTTGCTCATGCATAAATATGAATTATTTCGTATGCAATCCGGTGAAAACATAAGTGAGATGCACACTCGCTTCACCGAGATAATTACCTCTCTTAAAGCACTTGGCAAGGATTTTAGCAAGGGAGAGATTACTCGAAAGATTCTCCGATCACTCACCGACGATTGGGAGGAGAAGACGACCGCCATCGAAGAAGCACAAGATCTCACAAAATTATCGGTCGAGGAGCTAATGGGTAGTCTCATGACATATGAGATACAAATGAAAGACCGCATTGAGAAGAGAGTCAAGAAATCCTTAGGGCTACACGCCGTCGCCAATTCGATAAAAGGAGATAGTGATATCGAGGAACAATTGGCGACACAACAATTTAAGGAATTTCTCAAAGAAGAGAAAGAAAGAAGAAAAGAGAAGAAGAAGAGCAAGAGAAAAGAAAAGAAGAAGAAAGCTCTTAAAGCTACTTGGGACACTTCATCATCTTCATCAATTGAAGGCGAATTCGCCTCAATGTGCTTCTTGGCAATAGAAGACGATGATAGTGAGGTATCTTCTTGCTCTAGTCATGATTCAAATGATTCAAATGCATATAATGAACTTCAATGTGAATTCAATGAATTGCTTGAAAATTTTGAGAAAATTTGTCAAAAGAATAAACTAGCAAGAAAGAAAATCAATGAGCTACAATCTCAAATTGAATCTATCATGAATGATAAGAATGAATTACTTGCTAGTCATGATAAAATTGCATTAGAGAACACTCAATTAATTGATGAAATTGCCACTCTAAATGCAAAACCTTCGTGTAGTGTTGATATTCAAGATCTAATTACTAAGAATGTTCTATTACAAAAAGATCTTGAAAAATTCACAAGTGGAAAGAAAATGCTTGAAATGCTTATTGGTAGTCAAAGACAATCACTAGATAAACATGGTATAGGTTTTTATGCTAATAACTTTAAGAACAATGTTATTCACACTACTTTGAATGGAAAGCAGTTTGTAGTGAATAAAACTTCCTCAAGTATTTGGGCACCTAAAATCAAAATGGTTTGGGTTTCAAAAACTAACATGATTGGACCCAAGCAAAAATGGGTACCAAAATCTTCAATTGTAGGTACTTGAAGGAGGAAATCGGTGGTGACCGGATGAGCTTCAAAGAAAAATTTAAAGCCGGTTGCATCACCGAATACGGGTTGAGTCAATTCAAAGCGCCACGACGGTATAAATTTTGATTGATTCTAATCTAAATTTTAGAGCTTAATAGACATATCTTATGATATAATTCATTGCATATCTTATACCCTATTCATTGCATATCGTATAACAACATCCATAATCATAAATGTAAAATTGTAAAATGGATGTTAAATAGGCTAAGAGGGAGAATAGAAATGCACTTAATACTCATTGTTGCTATTTAGCCTAATTGATAGGGGGAGCCTTAAAGTACAAAATCATATAATTCAGGGGGAGAGTTAGATATCTCTTACCTTTGCATCAAATGCTTAATGTTTGCTTTTTGATTGATGTCAAAGGGGGAGAAGAATTAAGATGAGCTTCAACTTTAAATAAACTATGCATGTTGTTAGGGGGAGAAATCTTGTAAATGCATAGATTACATAAATGTTAAGAAACAAAACATATAGAAAGGGGAGAAATACAATTGAACTCAAAATATTAAGATATAGATTTGCCATCATCAAAAAGGGGGAGATTGTTGGCTTTTTAGCCTTAATCTTTATTTAGTTTTGATGATTAAGTAATCTAATCTTAATCTATATTTAATCAATCAACCTAGACAATTAAAGTAAGCAAACATGAATACATGCATTGCATATATATATTCGTGTACTTGCGATATTCTTAATAGGTTGATGAAGAATCAAGCTAAGGACCTTGGGGACAAGAAGATAAAGACTCAAGACATGTAATCAAGCTTTGGACCAATATGTAATGTAGTATAATTTGAGTCCTAAGGATTAATGTAAACTTGAGCACATTAGGATTCTGTCCCGTATCCCCACGGTTAATCGACCCCTTCTCGGTAAACCGAATCTTGTAGAGTTCGGTCCACCGAACACCTTGCGGTCAACCGTGTAGAATCCTTTAGGTGTTCCCTGGAATAACCACCTCGGTATACCGAACCGCCTTCGGTAGGCCGAATTAGCCTGGACCGGTTTTGGACTTTGCTCCAACGGTCGTATTTAAATCTTGACCTAAAGCCAAATTGACTTATCCATATTCGGTACACCGAACTTCATTCGGTCAACCGAATCATATTGCTTTAGGAGACCAACGGTTATTTAACTTGACCGTTATTGGTAAACCAATCTCCCACGTTTTGTCAGCGCAATTCCCGTGCTACTTCGGTCTACCGAAGTGTACACGGTCAACCGAACTTGAGTAGATCAGAGCCCAATCAATTCTACTGTCCACCTTGGAACGGTGAACCGAATGGACTTCGGTGAACCGAATTTAATTAGGGCTAAATAGATAAAAGCTACTGGAGGTTGGTGAACGGTGATCCGATACATAATCGGTCAACCGAGTTCTTTGTTCAAACCAATGTTTCGGACTACCGTGTGGATAACGGTCGACCGAATCTGTCTCGATTTCTGGCCGAGCTTAAGTCACATCTTGCTTTCTCATTGGTCCATTCCCCACCAACTCCCAAACGGCTAGATGAGCTTGAAGGCTTATAAATAGGACCTCATTTGGTTGCTTTGGAGATCTTGAACACTTCCTATCTATCCAATACTCAAAGCCAAATCCTCTCCATCTTCAAGCTCTCAATCCACAACACTCAAGCCTAAACTTCACAACTTGCATATCCAATTCCATATCATATCCAAGTGTGCTCAAGTATACAGTGTTAGTTAGATTGTGATTCCAATTCCTTATTCAAGAATCACCAAGTTATAAAGCTTCGAGGAAGCTCCCTCTCGGGTTGTGAGAGGAGACACGAGCGAGGCGAGGTTGTTCGCGAGGCTCGGTGTTGTAAACGGCGTTGGTCTCGGCCCGGAACGGAGATCGGTTAGTGGAACCGTAAGCGAGGCTCGGGGGATCGAGCGAGGCTTGCGAGGAGGACTAGTACCCGGGTGTGGGTGCCGAACCTCTCTAAACTCCGGTGTCGACGAATTTGTGGTTTGCAATTGTCTCTTCCTTAATCCTTCGATTAGTATTTTTAATTCCGCATTTTTCAATCGATTAGAGGGCCATAGATCCTAACATATTCCACATCAGAAACGCCCAATTTCTCGAGGCGACACTAATCAATAAATCAGAAAGCCAGAAAGCATTTTTAGACTGCCAATTGGCGGTCAACCACCGTCGATCATTGATCCATTTTAGTTGTGTTAGGTTTTCCGTCTTCGCCGGTGAGTCTCCTCTGTTGAGACGTACCTTTTTCTACTGGTATGTGCCCATTTCACATTCTTGGTTACGCGTATCAGTCCCTACTCTTCGTGCATCTTGCTTGTCTCTGTCGACACACGCTCCTCCCTTAAAGCTCACCAAGGTAGGTGCAGGTATGGACAACCCTCATTTCATTCCAGAATTAAATTTTGTCTCCCTGATTCGTAACTTTGGAGAACCCTTCTACGATCGTATCGTGGCAAAATGGTGGTTTTTGTTGTTGTTTGAGGGTGACGAAACCATGTACGTTCCACCGGTCGTACAAGAGTTTTACTCTAAACTCGAGTGTCACCAGACCGGTCAACTTGAGTTTAATGTGACCCTTAGAGGGGTGAAAGACACCGTGACACCCACCCGTGCATTAATTTTGACCGATATATGATTGGGCATGGGCAACCCATTTCATCGCATGGGGGAATACCCAATGCGCACATTTACTCCAACATGCATATTGTCGTCAGGTGGGTGTGTCAGAAAGTGTTGGGCCAAGAGCGGACCTCCACGTTCTTCACACCTAGTTTGCGGATCATGTATAGTCTCATGGACAGTTCACCTCACTGCATTTGCCGAACATTGTTGGACATTCTTATGAATGCCAAGCTTAAAGGTATACATTGTTTGCTTACTCTGGTGACCAAGCATTGTGGAATGTTGGACATCCCACATTTTGAGTGTCTGTTGCGGCGCCAAGGCATCAACCTCGAGGTCACGAAAATGACCCTATCATATTGCCATCGCCTTTAGGAGGCATGGGTGCCTGATTACATGGAGGAGGATGTTGGAGCCAGTTCGCCAAACTCATATGTGACCCTGGGAACAATCTTGAACACTAATATTTTTGAGATAGCGGTGTAGCAGCAAAACGTCATTTTGGCTAAACAAAACCAGAAAATCTATAGGAAGTTGGCTCTTGAGCGAGGTGCATTTTCTAGCACATCCGACTGCCGTCATTAGTCCAGTGCACCCTATCCATGCATTTGAGTCATTTTGTCATACATTCAGGACAATGCATAGATAAGGTGTGTGTGTGAGGGGGGGGGGGGGTTGTTTTCATGTGTGCACATTGTTTTTCTTTTGTTTTTGTGTCTTTTATTTTTGTTTTTGTGTGTGTATTATTAGGGTCATGTTAGTATGCTGCATTTAATATCGATAATCTGCTTCCCATGATCCTTGGGTGACTTGTCTTCTTTTTCTTGCCTAGTGCTTTAAATTTTCACATTTCTTTCAAAATCTTCATGTGTTTGCGAAAGAAAATGTTTTGTGGGTTTTCCGTGTGTTTAGCATTTGGAAAACCGTTGAGAGACCAAGTAAAAAGAGAAGCTCCCAAAGTTTACTTGAACATGATGCATTAGGATATCTAGCACACCGGCTTTAGGTCTTATGTAGTCGTGAGGATACACCCCGGTTTTTCCTCGGGGGGAAAGTAATAGTAGGGTTTCAGCACTCAAACAAATAAAGAAGTCCATCCTGAACCGACTGAGTCGATTAATTCATGTCTGTTAGTATAATGAAGTTTGTCGTAGTCAGTGGCCTTTAAACTCCTGTTGTGAAACCTTAAGTGTAGAAGTTTTGGTTCACGTATAGATAAGAAATAAGTAGTAGGGTTTTCTCTCTTCTTGCACGGCTCCTATCACTCGGGAAATTTGGTCCGAGGGGACTTTGTGCCTGGTGATTTCGTGTCATCTGACTTGGGATGCACCGACCGAACTCCCATTACATCAGTGGTAGGGATCGCCTTATATGGAGATTTAGGGGAAGGTGTACATGATAGTGTAAGTCCTTATAGGCAATGATGCACGAAACCTGACCCGTCTGATTAATATCATATCATGCATATATTCATGTATTATATCTCTATTATGAACATAAGCACTGCTATATAACGAGTTTTATGTTTACGTTTCAGGAATAAACATGTTTAAGAAGAAGATGACACAAAAAGGACCAAAATGTGAGAAAAATGACTGATTGGTGAGATCGATGGATCTATCTGCAAGAGGAGAGGACCTAAATGCAAGAAAAAAAGACCAATTAGCAAATCGAGAAACTCCACACCATCATGAGGAGTATTTTGGCGATTAGACTCAGACCTAGACTCAAACAACTGATTAGGGTGCACTCCACGTGAAGAAATGAAGCAATCAAGAAGTCATCCGAAAATGGGTCGGATCAGAGCAATCCAGACCGCCAATTGACGGCTCCAGACCGCTGGTTGGCAGTATGTTCTGCTCTGGATCTGACCTGTCTCTGTTCGGTTTGAGTATTAGGTTGTTTATGTTTTTTTAGTATGTTCCATTAGTCCCACACCAGGAGATTGTCCATAGTTTATATTTTAGGTCTATAAATAGAACTCTTGTTCCACCTTTGTAAGACTAAGCATTGCTTGGTGGTCATTTTCTCTACTTGGAGTAAAACCTTGCAGCAAAACTCAAGTGGAGAAGAATACTACTTGTAATGTGAGTTATTAATAAAATAATTCTTCTTAGTTTGTTCTCATGTTGTTTCTTTTTGCATGCTTAGCTTAGTTCTGCTTCTTTAATCGCAATATAATTAGTAGAATGTCTTTTTTCCTTAATACAATTGTTAGCTTAAGGTGTAGTGAGTAGTTCCATCTCCCTTTGAGGGTGGAGATGATGTTATACATGCAATGATGAATGAAAATTAATACTATCTTATGCAATATTTGATAAATATTAATGTATGCTTTTTTGTTTAAAAGAGAATACTTAACTTCATGGGTTTTATCTTAATCATTAGGTACTTGTAATGCTTGTTTAGGTTCTTAATAACCAACTTGTTTATGCTCATGTTAATCAAGTAGGTTAGTGATTGGTATGATAGGTTTTGCCACAACCATTCGGTACTTCCTATGCATGAAAACACAACCTAACTTGTGCCTTATTGAATGCATCATTCACCATCTTATTACATGTGTACACACACTCCACCCCTTCGGAGTTTTTCTTCCTGAATTTCAGCTTGCTTTGATAGTTACTTAGTTTAGTTTCAAGTCTTCTCGTTTTTTCATCTTCCTTATTTGTTGCTTGCTAGTTTAGTGTAGCTTATTTTAGTTTAATAAACTTTGTCTCCCCTTATTTTCCACTCGATCTCTGAAAAATCAGAGTTGACACACCTCCCTGTGGACTCAACCCGTACTTGCCACCGCTTCACCGTGGCCATGCACTTGTGGTAGTATAACTGATTCAATCAAGGTCGGAGGTGATCGGGGGTCATGACTATCCTGGAGGTGGGTGGTTGAGGTCGCGGAGGTGCGTGGTTGCAGTAGAGGAGGAGGCTGAGGGTCGCAAATGTGGCTAGGGTTTTGTCGGAGATTGTCGTGGTGACTATGGTTTGGTCGGGTTTATCGCGGTCGGGTTATTAAAAAGATAATGAAAATGTTTACCTGAATGGTTTTATAATAGACCTATAGACGTCGGTTAGAAGGCCACGCAACGTCTATGTGGCTATAGATGTCAGTGATAAGGAGACGCGACATTAATACTATAGGGAATAGGCGTCGGTCATTTGGGACAACCGACGCCCATTCTGTGATTTTTTTAACATTTTTTGAAATGACCAACTTGTGTTACTAGGATAATTATAGACGTCGAATATGTGGGCGACGAACGTGTATTGGGAGACGCTTATTCCCTATTCTGCAGTAGTGTCTATACATATATATATATGCATATATATAGCTTATATATACACAGACACACACATGATCCATCATACGACCGACTTGTGTTACTAGGATTTGTTAATCATGTCGTGCCTAATCGTGTATACATGTTTATGCACTATTACTCAATTTGTTTCACACTAGGAGAAATTTATTACCCGTTATGATTACACGACTATTACCTATTTAGCATAGGTAAGGGGGACCCTATCGTTAATATACTCTAATACTTAAACTACAAGTTTATCATATAGTAATTGTGTATTAATCTTATTGACATACCCAAGTAGCTCATTAATTATCGTGTCTTATTGTGTCTCTATTGTGTTAATCAGGTTTAATCTTTAAATCCATATCTGACATGTTTATTATTCATGTTACAACCTTATACTCATTTATTAATCAGGTAATTTTTTTCCAATCCATATTTGTTAACTTTTTGTCATTTTTGTGTTGTGTAATCGTATTTTGTGTACAATTGATTGTCCTACCTTAAAACACTATCAATTACTCATGAGGCGATACTTATTGTGTTGGCAAATTCGGTTCATTTTGATGAATCAACTAATTTTGACCACCTTAGCTTAAATAAAAAAGATTAAAAGGAAAATAACTTATAATTATAATTATCAAAAAAAGAAAAGAAAATATAATTATAGGAAGACCTATCGCCGTCAGTCGACAACTCAGGCAGGTTGGTGCAAATTGAAGTTATGGTTTCGTATCTTTCACATGTCGACGTTTGTTTCATGTTCTTGTTGTTTTGATTTAGATTAAAATTCCTGTTCACGTTTTACCCCACAAACACAAATCCAAACTTTGACATTTCAATTCAAAAATGAAATCTATTTACCTCTCCATGGATGCATACATAATAATATACATTGTTTGTAGCAGAAACAGGAAATAGTAATAGCATTTTCTGGTTAGTTGAAACGGTACACTGAACACCATTTTTATTTGTTGTGTTTACTGAAAATGACATTTCTAGTACTAGTTTATGTTGTATGAATACAATATTTAGGGTGTCATTTTTATTTCTCATATTTTTCCAAATAATTTTTCAAGTCTTATATTTTGTCAATTGATTGATTCGTTTTATATTAAACCGCAAGTGCACGCCCGCGTTGAAGCAGTGGCAAATACGGGTCGATCCACAGGGAGGTGTGTCGGCTTTTGGTTTGTTCAAAGGCGAGTGGTAAATAAAGTAGAGAAAGATTGATTACACTAAACTACACTAGAATGCAAAAGGAAATGAAAGATAAGTAATAAAACTAAACCCCAAAGGGGGTAGAGAAATAATGTGAATATAAAGATGTGTGTGTGTGTGTTCAATTATGCTCCTCACAACATGTAGTGCATGAAATCATAAAACTAAATCCAACTTTGCCTCCACATGAAATAAGATAAGACTATATCATTCAAACATACAAGACAATAATTGGAATGAAGCTAAATGAACTCATGTATAAAGACTAGACCCTACTATGCCTCCACATGAATTATGATAACACATTATCATTAAAACATACAAGACATTAACCAAGGTAAAGGCAACAAGAGTACATACACTACAAATTATGTTTCCAATATTAATTCCATCAATATCCTCACCTTATCATTCCCCATAAAATAGGTCCACTAATCTAAGCATAAGCTAAGATTCATTCAAGAGCATTAACATATCAAAGATAAGAGTGAAAACCCCATTAGATGGTTATGGAAATCATATAAGGCTCAAGGGATTAAGATAACACAGACCTAATACACTACATGATCATATCACATATTTCTCCACCCCCCAAATGGAGATGGAACTACTCACTAATCATTACACTACCTACATTAACAACATGAAACATTATACTGAAAGGAAATTTAACTAAGTAAGAAAGGAGCATTAAATAAGCTTAAAAGGAAAGGAAAGACTAAACAAGCATGCACAAATTAAAAGACAAGATTAAAAGAAACTAGAACAATTATTTTATTAACAATGACTCACATTGAAGGTAGCATTGTTCTCCACCTTGAGTTTTGCTTCATGGCTTACTCCTTAGTAGAGAGAATGCCACCAAGCAATGGGTAGTTTCAATGGAAGGTGAAGAGTTCTATTTATAGCCATAGAAAAAGGTAATCCGGGACAATCCCCCGATGTGGGACGAAACAAATACCAGAAATAGAATACACATATACTCTAATACACATGCCCTCAAAAGATTAATGGATCCGGAGCTAAATAGACCGCCAATTGGCGGTCTATTGGTTCTGGATCTGTGTGAAATTTGTTGTGGGCTTTTCTGGATCTCTTTGTTGGTCTTTGATGCATATACTTTGTTTATTGGAGCTTCGATCTTACGTTCGGGTCCTTCTCCCTTGCATCGTAGTCCCCAGGTCTCACAATTCAGTCCTTTTTCCCTACTTTTGGGTCATTTTATGCTTCATCTCTTCAAACCTATTTATTTCTGAAATTCAAACATAAAACTCGTCACATAGCATTTCTTAGGTGTAAGATAATGGATATAAGATACAAATATAAGCATGAAATGATGTCAATCATCAATCGAAAATGGCCGTTGGACAAACGCATCACGGACGCTTCTGGTGTGAAACTTATTGACATTTATTTTAAGATTTCTCACGCGTGTGGATGGCGTCACGATCTATATGCCGGTTTCATTCCAAATGCATTTTAAAATACTTCTAATCTACCCTTCCTCGTCCCTCGTTCCTCTTCCCTCTCCCTACACTATATTATTCCCACTTCCCTATCCCTGCCTAGGCAGAATCTCAAGGGCAGGGTGGTCTCCAACCTAATATGAGCGTCCTTTTGAAGACGACATCAAACTTGGGAGGGCATCTCTGGGAGTTATAGTCGTTCTAAATAGTTATGGATATGGGAGGAAAGGGAGGACGAGAGCGGGCAATGGCGAGCTCAGAGATGGTGAGGGGATTTGAGGAGTGGTGTGGATGTGTGAATGGACAAGTTTTTGAACTGAAAATTTAATTCGGACGTGTGTCCCACAAGAGTTATGAATGGTACGTGTTTATCACAATCTAGACACAAATTTACACAATTGTGTCCAATCTTGACACACCCCCAATCTGAACAAGAATGAACACAATTTCGACAAGCTTTGGCCACAATTTGCTTTATGGGAAAACAATCGTTTCCACTTTTATCGGGAATCACAAATTGTTAATGATTTAAAGAATCCACAAATCATGATTCTTTTATCGAAACCCCCCTCCCCCATTTGCTAACATGGACGGTGACATGACACACGTCCATGTATCAACACCCTTTGTCAATTTAGTTTTTTATGATTATTTCAAAAAAATATTCCTATTTTTTATTTAGACAATCATTATCATTCTCGTATGAGTTCGTGCCAACTTGGTGATGTTGTGTTCAATAATAACCAAAAAGAGTTAAAACGATTCCCATGCAATGGTGAAGGTCGTGTTTTTGATATAAAAGTTCTCGACGATAATGTAAAGGGTATGACGTCAAATTCTAAGGTCCTCAAAATAGGGTGGATCCAACAACCAACTATAGAAAAATGACGATGTGAAAAGGTGCTCCAAACATAGTGAATATGGTACTCAAACGAACCAAATAGATTAGTTGAACTCAAATATATGTTTAAATCCCTCAAATCGTCTTGTAGTTCTCAAAATGTAAAATTAAAACAAATTAGTTTGAACTCGGAGATGAGCAAATGGGTTGAACAACCAAAAATCTCAAACCCACAAAATATTTTGTCGGTCACATCACCACCAAGTCATTGTACGACACCTAGACAAGCGTTTGAAAGTATCCAAACGGGGGAGTCTTTATCCAAGCTAGGACTGTCAAAATTAGACACGATAACACGACACAGACACAACACGATAATTTAGTGTACGTGTACAAAAACCTGGACACGAATACATGATAAGCATACACGATACGATACACGAACCCTTATTGGGTCGGGTTCGTGTATAAGGGTCCATACACGATACCCACGATAAGGTATCGTGTACATAATAGACGATGGATACATTTATACACAATACACGATTACACGGTTGTACACGATACATGATATGCACGATGAACACAATATACACGTTAGAACCCGATCCGAATAACTTAAACCGACTAACCCAAACCCAATTAGGCAATTACCCCAACCCTAACCCTAACCTTGTGCAATCCTGAATCTGTCTCCTCAATCCTCATCCCTAACCCTAACTTTGTTCCAGCCCAACCCCTCCTCTCGCTGTCGGCCCTCCACTCCCAACCCCAACCCCTTCTCTCGCTCACCAGCCCCACCCAGCCCCGTTTTCACGACCCTCGACCCCAATCATCCTGACCCCGTGCCTCATCATCACCACCCCTCCACCTCATGATCACCTCCCCGTCGACACTCCACTCATCCACCTGTCCGACCACCTAATCCCACCACCACCTCTTTCGCTCCATCTTCTCCCAACCTCCACTACCTTCTACCCCAAAACCCTCGCATGTCGCTCCTTCCTTCACACCATACTCCACCGCGCGTTCCACCTCTCGTCGGACCTCGACTCTATTCTCATCCTCGTCGTGGTAACCTCCTCCACCTCCTTTTGGTGATTTTTGTGATTTGGGTTTGTTTTTGTTTGTAGTCCAGTTTTTTTTCTTCTCTTTTTGTGTGTTTTTAGACTAATTTGTACTAAACTTGCAGGAAATGGTGTTTTCGATGCATCATATTTTGCATACCCTGTTAGAAGTTATAATTATTGTTTCAGCTGTTTAGTGTTTGATGTTTTCATTAGTTTCAGTTGTATAATTCTCTGAAATGATCTCAGAGACAAAGTCTCATCACGTGCTAAACACTTTGTTTGCGATGGTGGCACACACAATGGCAACAATGAGGACAACACCATCATAGATGAAAATGGTTTAATAGGCATCCATATGCTAGCGTACTACGATTCTATCATCAAGGGTGTTTCCACTGTCATGGTCTCGTACTCAAGTTGGAATGGAGATAAAATGCACTCCAATCAAATGCTAATCACTAAGTATCTCAAGGATAAACATCGGTTCAGGGTATGCAAATAATTTTTTTTTACGCTGGTTCTCCTATTTGTTGTATTTTGATTGCATTGAATTGATGATGTAATAGTAATGGTTGATTGGTTATGTTTCTTTATAAATCTTATAATTATTAAAGGTTGAGAGAATCCACCGAAGAAGAACATATTATACTTTGTCACCTAGTAATGATCTTGCTGAATCTAAGATGACAAAAGTTCTTGGAATGTATTGAGACATGAAGCTAGTTAAGGAATTAGAAGGAGAATGAAGTTGAAGTCTTGAAGTGTTAATTTTTTTTGCATGTATTAGACCATTATTTGTTGGGAAACTATTTATTTGAAGCTTTGAACTTGAGGAAACTAGTATTATACTATTATGTCCCTATATTTGTTAGGTTTACTTGTCATTTTCCAGAAATTATACAATTTCGTGTCTATTGTGACTTTATCGTGTCTATTACTATATACAGGTATTATCGTGGTTATTCGTGTATTTATCGTGTATTAGGTTCTTATCGTGTATGTGGGTATGTATCGTGTATGTTGGTACTTATAATGTTTGTAGGAACTTATCATGTATGCAGGTACTACTCGTGTCCATTCTTGTATCGTGTTACACATCACGATAAGAATTCGTGTACAAATCGTGTCATGTATACACAATAATTACCATGTCGTGTTCAGGTTCGTGTACAAGATTTCTTATCGTGTTGGGTTTGTGTATACCTAATACTTGTTAGTCTCCGACCATACACGACACGATAAGACACGTAAACGACATGATTGACATGCTTACTCCAAGCACTCTTTTTGGATGTGAGAAACATGGGGGCGTAATTTTTGCTAACTTATGTCTAGAGGATATTCTTCCATTATACATATGCATAAATGGTAACTGATACGGTAAGCCCAACGCTTACTTTCGTATACTCAAGCCCCTATGGGACTCGTAACATAATGTAAGTTGTTGAACCGTAATATGAATATGTAGTAATATATATTACTATTATGTCATTGTAACTACTATGATTTTACGTGTTGAAATAAATGTAGAAATTATGATTTTTACCTTATATTTGTTTAGTAAATATAAGAGAAGTAAAGTTTCTCAAGTGTAACATGAATTGTCATTTGTAATTTAATATCAATATCTTAGGATTGAATGTGAATTAGTTAGAATTAGGAGCTACAAGTATCGAACTTGACAAAGAAATGGGAAAGCACCATATTGGATCGGGTTCGACCTCGGTCTACACTCCAGAGATTTGTGAAAATCCAAGTCTCCTGCTGTTTGAAATTGGTTATTTATTTATTATTGTTGATGGTGGTGGAGACGGAGGTTTGAGGCAGGGGGAAAGGAGGTTGGGGGTCGGTGGTGGAGGAGGAGAATCTCAGAACCAATGGTGAAACGCGAAGAGGGAAGAACGACGGTGCATCACGAGGTTGTGTGTGGGAGTGACAGTGTAGGAGGGGGGATAATCGGTGTGCGGGAGCAGCGGTGCAGAAGCGAGGGGACAACACAAGTGAAGGAGTCTAAGGTTAGGAGAATTAGGGAAAGCCCGAATCAGACTCCTAATAAAACGAATCACCGATGGTAGATCTCTGTTAGTGTTTCTTTATGAGACCGTATGTGCATGGATTTGGAATTCACTTTCCAAAATATTTGAACGACCGAATGAGCGTTGGTCGACCGACAAATCACCGATAGTAGTGATCCGTCGGTGGATCTTTACGGCTCAGTGGGTAGCCGGACGACCGAAATGTAAGGGAGGGAGCTAAACATATTATGTTTGTAACGGTAGGTTTTTGAAATATGCATCGATGGATAATATTTGTCGGTGTAATTCAAAAAATATTACAATGACATTGCCATTCGTCGGTGAAGGGTAACACAAATGTCGGTGATTATTATCGCACGACAAATTTCAGTTTACTGCGGATTTATTTTCTAAAACCTACATCGATTGTTCGTAACCGTCAGTGTACGTTTCTGGTCTGACGAATACTACCAAACTATTAACTGATGGACGTTTGTCGTCGGTGTTTGTGAGCATATCCGTCAGTGTATTTGACCACTGACAGAAAACAAGATCCGTCAGAGAACTTAAATGTACACCGACGGATGCTTCAGGGGTCGATCCAAATTTTCCATTGTATTTCGTAGTGTTTTTTTATTAGTAGTAGATAGTTATAGTTCCATGTTTAATTGTAAATTTTCCTTCAAATATTACTTTCAACCATGTCAAATCACGAGATTTGAGCATCGTTGGTGATTCAAATGTAGTTGTCAATTGCTGAAAGTTTTTGCTGTTACCTTAAGGGGTTGCCATGCACTTTTTACTTTTTGTGCTATGATTGACATCATTTCATGCGTATATTTGTATCTTATATCCATTATCTTACACCTAAGCAATGCTACATGACGAGTTTTATGTTTAGTTTTCAGGAATAAAGAGGTTTGAAGAGAAGAGCCATGAAAGGACCCAAAAGCTGGGAAAAAGGACTGAATGGTGAGATCTAGGGACCAAGATGCAAGGGAGAAGGACCTGAATGTAAGACAGAAGGACCTAAGAGCAAAACAGGATACTCCACACCATCATGGGGAGTATTTTACCAATTCTATTCGGGTCGGAGCTCCAACAAGTCGAGTAACCGCATCAAAGACCAACAATACCAGAACGCAAAGCCCACAACAAATTTCAACACGATCCGACAATTTTGGACCGCCAATTGGCGGTCTTGGACCGCTAATTGGCGGTCCATATTGCTCAGAATCCGTCGAAATTTCACCTGGACTTGTATTAATGTTCGTTTAGGCTATTTTTGGTATTGGTTTAGTCCCACATCGGGGGATTGTCCCCGATTAGCTTTTTCCATGCTTATAAATAGAACTCTTCACCTTCCATTGTAATTACCCATTGCTTGGTGGCATTCTCTCTACTAAGGAGTGAGCCTTGAAGCAAAAACTCAAGGTGGAGAAGAATGCTACCTTCAATGTGAGTCATTTTGTTAATAAAATAATTCTTCTAGTTTCTTTAAATCTTGTCTTTTAATTTGTGCATGTTTGTTTAGTCTTTCCTTTCCTTTTATGTTTCTTTAATGCTTCTTGCCTTCATAGTTAACTTTCATTTCAGTATTATGCTTTCTTTTGCTAGTATAGTTAGTGTAATGAGTAGTGAGTAGTTCCATCCCCATTTGGGGGGTGGAGAAATATGTGATATAATTATGTAGTGTATTAAGTGTGTGTTATTTTTATCCCTTGAGCTTTATATGATTTCCATAACCATCTAATGGGTCTTCACTCTTATCTTTGATATGCTAATGCTCTTGAATGAAGCTTAGCTTATGCTTTGATTAGTGGACCTATTTTATGGGGAATGATAAGGTTAGGATATGGATGAAGTTAATATTGGAAACACAAGTTGTAGTGTATGAGCTCTTGTTGCCTTTACCTTAGCTAATGTCTTGTATGTTTTAATGATGTAGTCTTATCTTAATTCATGTGGAGGCATAGTAGGGTATAGTCTTTATACTTGAGTTCATGTAGCTTCATTCCAATTATTGTCTTGTATGTTTTAATGATGTAGTCTTATCTTAATTCATGTAGAGGCAAAGTTGGATGTAGTTTATGATTTCATACAATACATGTTGTGCTGAGCTTAATGAACACACACACACTCTTTTATGTTCACACTATTTCTCTACCCCCTTTGGGGTTTAGTTTTCTTGCTTTTCTTCCATTTCCATTTGCGTTTTAGTGTAGTTTAGTGTAACCAACCTTTCTTCCCTTTCTTTACCTCTCGCCTTCGCACAAACCAAGTGTCGACACACCTCCCAGTGGACGACCCGTATTTGCCACCGCTTCAACGCGGCCGTGCACTTGCGGTTAAATATAAAACGAGATCAATCATGCTATTAGAAGCAACTTAATTAGCTTTATTCTACTGCGATTACAAAAATGTTGCTCGAAAAGTTTGTAATTTATGCTACTAATATTGGGTCCTAGAATGGCCACGCGCCTTCTAACCCGTTTTCGCACGCACTATCCAGGTGGCAGATACGTCTACATTTTCTCCCATGACAGTTTGCTGGCATGTCTTGTTCTGACATCTTTTTCTCCTTCTTCATTTTTCTGACGCCTGTTGCACCTCTCTCTCCTCTGTATCCCTACTTTCCTTTTCCATTGCAAATGGTTGTTGTTGAAAGGAATTTGGTTTCTTCCTTGACCTTATACATCCTCCTCCTGACCATACATATTTACCCTAGTTATTGATGGACCATCTATTTTGAATTTCCAAGCTTTTGTCTAGGTCAACCCAAGTACTATTTCGGGTATCTATTCAATGTCTCTTCAGTATCTATGATTATGGTGATTTTTGTTTTATTTCTCTGGCCAAACATCTTTTTTATTTTAGTCGAATGGATTTTTTGGGACCAATTTATTTTTGGGTGAATTGATTTGGTGGACCTGGTCCGGGTTGAAATTGATCGCGTGCACCCGTGTTTTTCGAAACTGGTTTGGTGGACCTAAACACTCAAATCTTTTACTTCTATGCACCTTTGTCGTTAATAGGCTCGTTAAGTTACGGTTTTGGAGTGAAAATTTGCAAATCAGACCATATAATTTTACTAATAACATTTTCTAACAAAAAAACTAAAATAAAAAAACAAAATAACCACACAAACATTACTCTCTCTCTTCTTTCCTTTCTCTCTCCTCCCTCTTTCTCAGGTCCTTTCTCTCTCCTTCCTCTCTCTAAAGTCCTCTCTCTCTCTTCTCTTCCTCTCTCTCAAACCCTCTTCTTCTCTTTCTCTCTTCTAGCCTTCTGTCTCATTCCACCCTCCCTCTCTCCTCTCTCTCTATCTCAAACCCTCTTTCCATCCCCCTCTATCTCTTTCCGCCCACCCTCCCTCTCTCTCTCTCAAACCCTCTACTCCTCGTTCCTCTCTTTCTCTCTCCTTTGTTATCTCTCTTTCCATCCTCCCTCTCCCTCTCTCTCTTAAACCCTCTTCTCCTTGTTCCTCTCTTTCTCTCTCCTATGTTCTCTCTCTTTCCACCCTCCCTCTCTCCTCTCTCTCTCAAACCCTCTTCTCCTTGTTCCTCTCTTTCTCTCTCATATGTTCTCTCTCTTTCCACCCTCCCTCTCTCCTCTCTCATCTCTCTCTCTCTCTCTCTCTCTCTCTCTGTCTCTCAAACCCTCTTTCCAACCCTCTATCTCTCTTTCCAGCCCTCTCTCTCTTTCCAACCCTATAGTGATGACCTGACCTTTCTAAAGTGCGCGGCTTACAAAGAACCCCTCCCTAGTATTAAGGTCTTCCCCTTTCGTTGGAGTGCAAAGCCTAAGAGATCCCATTGCTGCAATGCGATCAAGGATCATAATCATCCCCCCAAGAAGAAAAAGTGGCTGGATTGGAGGAGATTCTTCAACAGGAGAAAGCCATTGATGAGGGAAGGTATGATTAATCTCTTTCTCCTCTATACTCGGTTCAGCCAACGGAAGGGCTTTTAATTTCAATCAACAAGCTTTGATTTTATTAATGTAAGAGTGAGTTTCTTGCTTCAAGAGTGTGAGTTTCTCCCGTCACCGTGGAAGGCGAGGTGGATTGGAAGAGGGGTAGGTGGGGAGAACGGTAGGGTCAGTGAGGGACGGTGGATCGAGGAGAAGAGAGCTTGAGAGAGAGGAGAGTGTGAGAGTGTGGAGGAGAGTGTGAGTGTGAGAGTTTTAGAGAGAGTGGCAAGTGAGAGAGGGAGGAGGAGAGTGAGAGGAACGAGAGAAAGGGCGGGAGAAAGAGGGACGAGAGAGGGAAAAGGAGAGAGCAAGGATTTGAGAAGGAGAGAAAAAAAACAAGAGAGAGTAATGTTTGTGTGGTTTTTTGTTTTTCTTTTTTAGTTTTTATTGATATTAAGCATATTTTTTATTTTATAAGGTGTGATTTGCAAATTTTCACTCCAAAACCGTAATTAGTAAAATTTATAATGTGTGATTTACAAATTTTCACTCTAAAACCATAATTATTAAAAATTATAATGTGTTTTTTATTTGATTGAAATATGTTTATCTTGTATTTATAATTGTATTTTTTTACTTCCGAAAAATTTGGCATTTTACTTTCTGATTTTGATTTTTCACTGTGTTCATGCTTGAATGCGGTAAGTTTGAACTCTATGTCATTCATCTTTTCACTTTTGTTTGGCCTTTATTTTTCCTTAAACCCTAAATTTGATGTTGTGTACCTTGTTGTCCAATTGTTGCATTTTACTTTTTAAAATGGTTTTTAAAATAAACCTTTATTTATTTCATTGATTATTTGGTGTCATATTGTGGTTGATTCATGGACTATAAAATGGAGACAGAAAGTCCCAAGTCACAAACATAAATGATGACAAAAATTCCCCGACTGGAATAGGAAAATACACAGTTCTAACACGAAAATACAAAACTGTAAGACAAGAATACCCATGTTGAAAACACAATATTACGGAAAATAAAGCATTTTGTAATTGTGAATGCTATTGAAAGTACTTTTTCTAACAAGGATTTTCTTCATGTCTAGTTATATAGTATTTTCACTTGAAAAATTGGGTAACTTCCAAATACCTACGCTATAAATTTTGCAGTATGACTAACGTACAACTGCCCCAAAGTAACATTTGTTTGGGTGTTTTGTTGTTTGCTTTTCTTGGGTAATGCATAGTTATTTTAAAATCCTGATTGCGTACTTTGTAAGGTAAATCGACGTGGAGGATAAGGTAGATCCATTTGGTTGAATCATCATTACGAACCCTTACAGGTTCCATGCATACTAGGATAATTTAACACCTATAAAAGGGTAATTACATGTATATTTAAGGGTAATTACATCTATAAGAGTAATCCACCATAGAGAGTAATTCCAAATAGATACAAAGGTAAATTGAAGTAGAGGATAAGCCACTTGGTGGAATCATCACTAAGAACCATTCCAGGTTCCATGCATAATAAGGTAATTTAACACATATAAAAACGTAATTCCATGTATATTTAAGGGTAATCCCATCTATAAGAGTAATCCATCTTGGAGTGTAATTTCACATAGATACAAAGATAAATAAATGTAGAGGATATGGTAAATCCATTTGGTGGAATCATCATTAAAACCCTTATAGGTTCCATGCAAACTAGGGTAATTTAACACATATAAAAAGGTAATTCCATGTATATGTAAGCATAATTCCATCTTTAAGAGTAATCTATCTTGGAGTGTAATTTCACATAGATACAAAGATAAATATATGTATAGGATATGGTAAATTCATTTGGTGGAATCATCATTAAGAACCCTTCAAGGTTCCATGCATATTAGGGTAATTTATAACACATATAAATGGGTAATTTCATGTATACGTAAGAGTAATTTCATCTATAAGAGTCATTCACCATGGAGAGTAATTTTACATAGATACAAAGGTAAATCTATGTAGAGGATATGGTAAATCCATTTGGTGGAATCATCATTAAAAACCCTTACATGTTCCATGCATACTAGGGTAATTTTACACATATAAAAGGATAATTCCATGTATATGTAAGGGTAATTTCATATATAAGAGTAATCCACTGTAGAGAGTAATTTCACATAGATACAAAGATAAATATATGTATAAGATATGGTAAATCCATTTGGTGGAATCATCATTAAGAACCCTTCAAGGTTCCATGCATATTAGGGTAATTTATAACATATATAAATGTGTAATTTCATGTATATGTAAGAGTAATTTCATCTATAAGAGTCATTCACCATGGAGAGTAATTTTACATAGATACAAAGGTAAATCTATGTAGAGGATGTGGTAAATCCATTTGGTGGAATAATCATTAAGAACCCTTAAAGGTTCCATGCATTCTAGGGCAATTTAACACATAAAAAGGGTAATTCCATGTATTTGTAAGGACAATTCGATTTATAAAACCTTACATAATGAAGACATGTTGTAGCACACACAAATTATAATATGTATAGTTCTGTAGAGATAGAGACGGGTTCACTCTTTAGAAGAATTGCTTGAAAGGAAAGATGTAACATGTTTTTTGTGTTAAATCTAAATGATTTACCAAAAGATATTTCCAAGCAGCTTATAAAACCAATGGTTGATTACTATGTTTTTTGAAGTTCGCCAAGAACTACAAGCACAATCAAGGTGATATTACTAAGTTAGGTGAGCACTATCAGCTTTGCCATTATTAATAGGAACCATTTGACATGTATATGCTTCAAACAAAACCATTTGGAAATGATATATTCAAAATCTTTATCTTTAGTATGTAACAAATAGGTTGTGATGGTGCATGGGTACTAGATCATTGAGGAAAGTGTTTTATGTTGCGTAATTTCAACACTACAAAAAACCCACCCCGACGTTTTTATAGATGTTTTCTAGGAAAAGAGCATGATTCTCATATGGATGTCTTTATTAACAGAGTATGTATTTGGTTTTAACGTTAAAACATCATCCCACAATTTCTTCAAGAAATTCCATAGTCAAGTGTGTTGTTCCACCGGTTGGAGATGACACACATTGTATATATTTCTGCGGACTTTAAGATGTTATTTTTACTTGCTGCCTTTTATGTTTCAGTTTAGTTCTTGTTCACTTATTACATAATCTCTTATGGAATTATCCTTCTATATATTTTAAATTACCATGCGTACTATGTGCATGTGCAAACAACAATGATAACCTTTACGGTTTACATAAAATGAGAAACATTTTTCGACTCTTCTATTTAATATAATTGACAAATTGGGTAAGTTGAATTCAATAGGAGGGTAATCTTGATTTATAAATTTAATTGGTAGAAGGAATGTTACGTTGGGGTAAATCTAGTTTCGCGAGTGGGGTAATTTATCGAATACAATAGCAGGGTAAATGTATTTGTATCCAGCACGCTAAATCTGGCGTGGTAAATGATTGACATCACATCATACATATATTTGTGTCTTATATCTTTTTTTTAGCCTAAGCAATACTACGTAATGAGTTTTATGTTTAAGTTTCAGGAATAAACATGTTTGAGAAGATACTCAAAAAGGACTTAAAAGCAAGGAAAAAGACTAAGTTGCAAGACTTATGGACTGAGATGAAAGAGAGAAGGACCCGGATATAAAATCAAAAGGACCAACGAGCAAATCAAGAATCTTCACACCATCATGCGGAGTATTTTGGCAATTAAATCCGGGCCTAACCATCAACAACTAAATCGGGTACATCAAACATCAAGAAATCAAGCCAGAATCGAGCCACCAAAATACAAACTGGATCAGAGGCATCCAGACCGCCAATTGACGGTCCAAATGTCTCCAAATGATTCATGGTTTATTTTGGTGTTCTATTATCTTGTTTTTATGTCCATTTATAGTATGTGTTTAGTCCCATACCGGGGGATTGTCCCCGGTTACCTTTTTCTATGACTATAAAAAGACTCTTCCTCCTCCTTTGTATTTACCCATTGCTTGGTGGCATTCTCTCTACTTGGAGTAAGCCTTAGAGAAAAACTCAAGGTGTAGAAGAATGATACTTGTAATGTGAGTCATGTAAATAAAATAATTTTTCATAGTTTGTTTTAATGTTGTCTTTGTTTTAATGATTGCATGTTTAGCTTGTTTTGTTTTTCTTAATCTTAGTAGAAGTAATTAGCATGTCTCCCTTTCCTATCTTAATTACCTTAATTTCGTTTTGTCTTATTTTAATGAGTAGTGAGTAGTTACATTCCCCTTTGGGGGTGGAGTTGATGTTTATACATGTCATGTAGAATGGAATGAATGATATATGTTGTTTTATGTGAGAAATATGAGTATGCTTGTTTGAATTAAAGAGAATACTTAACTTGATGGTTTCTGTCGTAATGTTTAGGTACATTCCATGCTTGTTGAGGTTCTTAATAACAAACGTGTTCATGCTCATATTAGTAACTTAGGTTAGTGATTTGGATGATAGGTCTTGCCATGAGCTACTTCTTATCCATAGCAACACTACTTAAACTTGCGCTCTATTGAATGCATTCATCAACTCTTATTTCATGTCTACACACACTCCACCCCTTAGGGCTTTCCATTCCTTATTTCCAACTTCTTTTTCAAGTTACTTAGTTTTGTTTCATTTCTTCTCGCACTTTCATCTTGTTTGTTGCTTACTCGTGCAGTGTAGTTTAGTTTAGTGTAATTACTTCTTCTTACCCTCTTTTTTCACTTGCCTTCGAAAGAACCAGAGTTGACACACCTCTCTGTGGATCGACCCATACTTACCACCATTTCATCACGGTCATGCATTTGCGGTTTGTAAACTTAATTATTAATCAAGTTTTTGGCGCCGTTGCCGGGGAGGTGTTCTGTCCAGACTCTGTTTTGGACAATTCGAGTGAGTTTAATCTTTTGTTTTAGTTTTTCAATGTTTCAGGGACATTGAAGCATCAAGGGGACACACCAGGAAATCAGCCCTTTGAACCGCCAATCAGCAGCTTGGTGAACTGCTCTTGATCCAAATTTTCTGGTGGTTGTTTTGCTTTCAATCTAGTAGTCTGGGAGCTCAATTTGGCATGTTGTGACCTGTAGTTTGCTCCCAGATCAATCAATTCCCCTTTTTAAGACAACTTGGACCATAAAACGCAAACCAAAAGATTAGACTAATTGTCATCTAGGTCATCCATCACTTGTCGACCTTGCAGGCACATTGTCTTTCATTTGCTTCAAATTTCTATTGTTGATTGCTGGCGTAAGGTACGTGCACCTGTTCTATCATTCATGCATGGTTAGAGCATGCATTAGTTAGTAATGTGCATTGTTACAAGAGTAAGGTAAGTGCTTGTTTTGTGAGTTGCTTGCTATCCTAAGATTTCAAAACATCTTAAAGGGGCATCACCTATAGTCTTAAAGATAAGGTGGGGGATTTCATCACCCCTCCCTTAGCCCCACAAAACACACTCAAGTGAAGCCTTAATAAAATCAAGTAGACATTGGCCAATAGGACTCAGACGCACTAGGAGAGTGATCCGGTCACGACCATCATAGCCTGATCGACGTCGTCCACTTTGTCGATAGCAGGAGAGCCGAGATCTACGGATCTTGGTTAAGGCGTGTTAAGGTCGTGTGAGCTCAAAGTTAGGCGTCGTCTAGCTTAACAACCCATAGCCAGCCTAAGCTTGTTTGAGCCGTATTTGCTAGACTAGGCTTCAACGCTCACCCTCTACACATGCTAGTTTTAGGGATTCTTCCCTTCTCCTCTGAGTCATCATCTTCTCACCTTCTTCTATGTTCTAGTATCCTTCCCTTTACACTCTCTATTAACATTTTAGGGTCGAGTTGAGCACTTTTTGCGAGCTTGGCCTCGTGGTGGTGAGAGTGGTCGACTCGGGAGTTCTTTGTCGAGATGGATGGTTACATGGGCGACCATCCATATCATTGTTGTGAACATGACAATTCTCCATGGTGGCTCAGATAGACACCCCATATGGTTTGGACAATCTTGATTGTGTGACTGAGCAGTCTACAAATTGGGGTAATATGAGAGAGGCACCAACTGCTAGACCACCATCTAGTTACGTCAGATCATATGTTGGTCAACAAATTGAGACATTACAAGAACCTTTGCCCTCTTTCATGCATGTGGTTGACGACATGAGTGCACCGGTGGCTCCAGTAGTCCAACTGTGTGACTGTTGTGGGATGAGTGATCACGTTATAGGGGAATGTCCTTATGTTCCCCAGAGCCTGTGTATGAGCATACATTTTCCCAAAATGCTCAATGTGACCTTTAGGCATCTGCGTACACCCCGAGAGAGAGGAATTCATAGGGAGACAACACTGATTCAATTTTTTATACATCATACCCATCCAATTATTCTCCTCTTAAATACCCATATCCCTACCATCCACCACTTATGACCAATCATTGGACTCATTCTCAGCATAAAACACCCAACCCATCCATTTCCTAACATGAACCTCATCGTTGACCCCAAACTTGATTCCTTAAAAAAAACTCCAAACGTTCATGGAAACCACTGAAAATTTATTGAAGTTCAACTTGAATTCCTTGCAAACTATGGAAATGCAAGTGAGTCAACTTACACAACAATTACGTGAACGTGAGGAGGGTAACATTTCTTGTCAACATGAGGATTTATCTTTTGATATTGAACCACCATCACATCCACAAATTCAAAGCACATTCTTTCCCAGTCAAACTCCTAATCAGTCTGAGGGACTTGGGGTTTCAATTCACGATCACTTGGTGGGGAATTTGATTCAAATTGAGAATAGAATGGACCATCTTCATTATGACTCGGCATAGGATTGTGCCCTGTCTTTTTGTCTCGTGGCCCTTGAGCCACATGATCTTATTGTTGTGCCTCTTAAAGACTCTCCTGTGGTTGAGCAAAAGCTCCCTAGTACCCTTAATTTCATACGACCTGATGAGAGTTTGCCTCTCATTATTGTTCCTGATCATCTTGGATATGATGGGACATCAAACAACTACTACATTACCAATTATGGTATTGGGAGTTCCTTAGATGATACCTTGGGTAAGAGACACACTTTCTGTTTGCTTGTTGAGTCGGACATGCATAACGAAGTTCTTGACCTCGTTCTGACCCACCAGCCTATTGGTTGGAGAGTTTGGATTGTCGATCATAACTTTAGTACCGCAACGGGAGAAACTCTTCTTCCGTTGCACAATATTTCCCAAACTCTTGAGAGTTTCAAGCTCTTTCAGTTTGATCATTTGAATCAAAGACTTTTGCGTCCAATTCATGAACCCCTTTCATCTTGTGCTCTTTGTGAGGGGGCCCACACATGAGTATTTTAGCCCCGCGTAGTGTCATGTTCCCATTCCAAGTGCATTGACCAACGTTTGAGGTTCCCATTTGATGTCTTTGACAAATGAAGATGGGAACTTCTTTTTTTACATAGTTTTATTTCAAAACAAAAAGAACAATAAAAGACCACCAGTGAGCAATGATTGTGGTGGGCCCCAACGCTTGTGTATTTGGGCCCCATTTCTTTCACATATTTGTATCACTTCTTAGGTTTCTCACAAGTTTCGAGGGGAATTTGGGTTTGTGTCCTTCAACATAACCATGAACTTCCCTTTGCGCTTTATGTTGGTGAGATCTTCCTTTTTTCATGCATAAATCCATGTAGTATCATGCTCACATTCATTGAGGACAATGCATGAAGTAAGTGTAGGGGCTGTTTTACGTGTGTACATAGTCGAGTCTTTCTCCTTTTGTTTTGTTTTCTTGAGTTTGTATAGATAGGGTCATGTTAGTGTGCTGCATTTAATATCGATATATCTGCTTGTCATGATCCTTGGGTGACTTGTCTTTTTATTCTTGCTTAGTGCTTTAAAATTTTCATTTCTTTCAAAAATCTTCATGTGTTTGCAAAAGAAAATGTTTTGTGGGTTTTGCATGAAGATGATCGTCGCCGATACTTGAAGCTATATGTCCGTAAAGTAGAGAAGATTCGCTCCCACAAAGAGTGAGAGACCGTTTTTCATCTTCCCTTCCACTAAGATAAGACAACGACCCCCATCCGATCTGACATGACAAGTCAGATCCCACTCTGATCGGAAGGACATGTTTAGCATGTGCAAAACCATTGAGAGACAAAGTGAAAAAGAAAACTCCCAAAATTGTCTTGAACTTGATGCATTAGGATATCTAGTACAGTGATTTTAGGTCTTATCTAGTCGTAAGCACGCACCCCAGTTTTCTCTCGGGGGGAGAATAATCATAGGGTTTCAGTACTCAAATAAACAAAGAAGTCCACCCTGAACCTAGTGAGTCAAACAATTCGTGTGTGTTAGTATAAAGAAGTTTGTCATAGTCAGGGAACTTTAAACTCCTTTTATGAAACTGAAGTGTAGGGGTTTTGGTTCATGTGTAGATAAGAAATAAGAGAGTAGGTGTTATCTCTTCTCGTACGGCTCCTATCACTCGGGAAATTAGGTCCGAGGGGACTTAATGCCTGCTACTTGCGAGTCATCTGACTTGAGATGCACTAATCGAACTCCCGTTACACGGGTGGTAGGGATCGCCCTATGTGGAGATGTGGGGAAAATGGTACGTGATAGTGTAAGTCCTCATAGGCAATGATGCACGAAACCTGGCCCTGGGAGAATTACACATCAACTAAAACAATGAAAAAAAGAATAAAAATACAAGAAAAAGAGAGGAAATGATAATGTAAATAAGAACATTAATGGACTTTATACTTTGCATCACTTGAGGATATTAAGGTTGCCCTTCTCTTTCACTTAAGTCCTTAATTAACTTGCACGAATGATTTATTAGGCTAGGTGTGTGGACTGAATACATATAGAGAGTCAGCCCGTAGAATTACCGTGTCCAATGATCGACAAAAATGAGTCAATCGAGTCGTGTTGCTAGGTTGAATAATGCATCTATGTTCAGATTTTGTGGGTGTATCCGCTGAAAACCCTCAGGAGACAACACTCCTCCTCCTTGGTGACAAAGAGGCTTAATGGCTTGTTGCACATGCTAAGTGCAACCGTGATTCCTACAAAAGTGTGTTAGGATTTCCCTGTTTTACATATGCTTTTTTCATTTTTTTCCTTTCTTTTTTTGCTCCGGAATAACAAAAGTTAGGTGTGGGGGTATTTGATTGACATCATATCATACATATATTTGTGTCTTATATCCTTTTTTTAGCCTATGCAATGCTACGTAACGAGTTTTGATTGACAATGCTACTTAAAAGCAAGGAAAAGGACTAAGGTGCAAGACTTATGGACTGAGATGAATGAGAGAAGGACCTGGATGTAAAACCAAAAGGACCAATGAGCAAATCAAGAAGCTCCACACCATCATGAGGAGTATTTTGGCAATTAGATCCGGGCCTAACCATCAACAACCAAATCGGGTTCATCCAACATCAAGAAATTAATCCAGAACCAAGCCACCGAAATCCAGACTCGATCAGAGGCATCCAAACTGCCAATTGGTTGTCCCAGACCGCCAATTGGAGGTCCAAATGTCTCCGAATGATTCATGGTTTAGTTAGGTGTTCGATTATGTTGTTTTATGTCCATTTATAGTATGTGTTTAGTCATATACTGGGGTAAATAAAACTTTCCTCCTCCTTTGTATTTACCCATTGCTTGGTGGCATTCTCTCTACTTGGAGTAAGCCTTGGAGCAAAACTCAAGGTGGAAAAGAATGCTACTTGCAATGTGAGTCATGTAAATAAAATTATTCTTCATAGTTTGTTTTAATGTTGTCTTTGTTTTAATGCTTGCATGTTTAGCTTGTTTTGTTTGTCTTAATCTTAGTAGAAGTAATTTGCATGTCTCTCTTTCCTATCTTAATTACCTTAATTTCATTTTGTCTTATTTTAATGAGTAGTGAGTAGTTACATCCCCCTTTGGGGGTGGAGTTGATGTTTATACATGTCATTTAGAATGGAATGAATGATATATAATATTTTATATGAATAATGTGAGTATGCTTGTTTGAATTAAAGAGAATACTTAAGTTGATGGTTTCTGTCATAATCTATAGGTACATTCCATGCTTGTCTAGGTTCTTAATAACAAACGTGTTCATGCTCATATTAATAACTTAGGTTAGTGATTTGGATGATAGGTCTTGCCATGAGGTACTTCCTATCCATAGCAACACTACCTACACTTGTGCTCTATTGAATGCATTCATCACCTCTTATTTCATGTTTACACACACTCCACCCCTTAGGGCTTTCCATTCCTGATTTCCAGCTTGTTTTTCAAGTTACTTACTTTAGTTTCATTTCTTCTCTTAGTTTCATCTTGTTTGTTGCTTACTCGTGTATTGTAGTTTAGTTTTGTGTAATTACTTCTTCTTACACTCTTTTCCCACTTGCCTTCGAAAGAACCAGAGTCGACACACCTCCCTGTGGATCGACCCGTACTTGTCACCGCTTCATCGTGGTCGTGCACTTGCAGTTTGTAAACTTAAATATCAATCAGTAAACCTAATTGATTGATGAGGTGAGTTGAATTCAATAGCAGGGTAACTGTAATTGATAAATCCAATTGGTAGAAGGGATGGTAGGCTCGGGTAAATTTGAATCAATAGGACGAGTATATTGGATTTAATTACTTTCAACAATACACTTTAGCCTAGCATTACTTGGGTGGCCTTTTTTTTCAACAATTAGGGTCGGAACCTTCGAGCATTGTAGTTAAGTTACATGGTGATCCATTTAGATGAAAAACATTTCTATCTAGTTTTCTTGGGCTGTCTAGAAGTGTTGTGCTAGGGGAGGAAGAGTTGCACCCTTTCTTTGCATGTGTCTGACTTAGATTCAAGTAAGCACACATTTAAAGACCTTATTCCATCAGCTCCCATGATCGCTCGTTAGATTGAAATGACTCATGTCCAAAGAAAGCATAGAACTCAATTATTTATTGTTGCGTACCAAATGCGTCCATCAGCAATGGGACTTCTTTTTTGGGCACTTTTCCGTTTACATCTTTTGTCCAACTCTTATGGTTTATATAAAATGAGTTATAGTATGTTGACCCTACTATTTAATTTAATTGATAGACGTGGTAAGTTGAATTCAATTCAGGGTAACCCTAATTAATAAATCCAACTGGTAGAATGGATGATAGGCTGGGGTAAATCTAGTTGCAATAGGGAGTAATTTTATTCAATATGATGGGTAATTTGGAGTAAATAAAGTGTATTAAATGATGGTTCGTGGGGGTAACCCTAATTGATAGACAGGGTAAGTTGAATTCAATAGCAAGGTAAATTGGATTAAATAAAGGAATTAAATCATGGTTCGTGGGGGTAACCATAATTTATAGAAGGGGTAAGTTTGTCGGTTTACATAAAATGAGCAACATATGTCCAATTGGTGAAATTGATGGTTCGTTGGGTTAACTCTAATTGATAGACGTGGTAAGTTATATTCAATAGCAGGGTAAATCTAGTTGAATCTAGCAGGGTAACCCTAATTGATAGATGGGGTAAGTTACATTCAATAGAAGGGTAACCCAAAATTAACGACGTGGTAAGTTGAATTTAATAGCAGGATAACCTTAATTGATAAATCCAAGTGGTAGAAGTGATGGTATGTTGGGGTAAATCAAGTTTCGAGAATGAGTAATTTGATTCAATAGGATGGGTATATTGGATTTTGTTACTTTCAAAAGTACACTTTAGCGTACCATTACTTAGGCGGCTTAGCAAGGGTAACCTTAATTGATAAATCTAAGTGGGTTACCCTTTCAACAATAGACATTAACCTAGAAAAGGTTCTTCATGATGATTCTACTAAATAGATTTACCCTATCTTCTACATCGATTTATCTTTATATTTATATGAAATTACTTTCCATGATGGATTACTCTTATAGATGACATTACCCTTACATAATCATAGAATTATCCTTTCATAAGTGTTAAATTACCGTAGTATGCATGGAATTATCCTTACATATACATGAATTTCACCAAATCAATTTACCCTATTCTCAACATCGATTTACCTTTATATCTATGTAAACTTACTCTCCACTTTGTATACATGGATTTAAACGACATAAATGTTTAGTTTCCCATAGATTATTTCAAAATTTGGTATGCATTCAATACCATTATTGATGATCACCTTGATAATCCCAAACACATGTAAGGGTAATCCCAACCACGTGGAGAGGTAATCTCCATACGTAAAAGAATAAAATTGTTTTGTAAATTCAATCTAAGTCAATCAAACCATGGTTGGTTGATGACGGTGGAGATGGAAGAGAATAAAAAATTCCATTATTAAATGTTACTAAAATGCTAAAAAACTTGTATCTTAGCCCATGTAAGGTAGCAACATGTAACAAAGATATGGAACACATTAACCAACATTCAACAATTCCATTAATATCGAATAAAACTCAACAAGATCAATGAAAAGAAAGGGGAGCACAAAGAAATTGACGCTGGAAGAACAACAAAGTAAGGACACAAAATTATATCGTGGGGGGTAATACCAAACACTTGTGGTGGTAATTCTAAACACATGGAGGGTAATTCTATGATGTAACAAACAATCAAGTCATTGTTGCCAGTCCAGAAAGTGAGAAAATGGTGTATTGCTAAACAATTGCCAGTATATTGGGTCTCGTTTGATTCGTTTAGCTTTTTCAGCAAGTTTATGAATGTAATCCTTGAATTAGTGTATTCGTCCTTCATTTCTCAACATGGACTGAAAATAAATACATCCAAATCACTCCAAAAACACCTCCATTATCACAACATACACATGCACATAAACTACAATCATGCAATGCCAACGAAAATTAAAAGGTTAACATGTAAAAGGAGTTATATTCCTAAATCATGCTCCAAATAACCCAATTTTTGTTTGTAACGGGATTACCCCTAACAGTTCAGGTAACTACCACCAAAATATTAAGCATTGATTAGAAAATCTTCAACCAATTCCTACAATTCATTTGGAAGGTGTTGTTAGTTTGAATGCGTAACTAGCAATTTTAGGATCTTGTACTGGTATTTTTATTAAAATATATAAACCTAGATGTGAATAGGAGTAAGGGTCTAACAACTCTCCCTAGCTAGATCTTATTGCTTAGGAAGATAACCTAGATGCAACCAGAAACACACATAATTGCTTTGAATTAGATTTACAACAACTCAGATCACTCTCATGTGAGAAAATTGTATATATTAAGGTACACATCTTTGTACTTTTGGGATTAACTCAACATATACTCTAGGGGTTTATGAAATTACCCTACGCCTCTATTGGAATGACCCACCTCAGTAATAAAAGGTAAGTTAAATTCCGAAAAATAGTTTTTTAAGTAAAATGTAAAAAAATACACATGTTAAGTTATGAATCATGAATCTCGATGAAATTACCGGTCACTATTTATGGAATGACCCCCACAATTGGGGTGATTTTGGGATCAACATAGTAGTTTAGGTACCGATTCAGAAATTAACAAGATTGATGTTTGGAAAAAAAATCATTTATTTTGCATTTTTTATAATCCTTGTTGGTTTTAAAGTTGGTTCATTACCAACCTTAACATCGACAAAATCCAGACCACCAGATTATTCAAAAATCAAATCCACACCACCAGGCAAGAAATGCCACAAATGCTCCATATGTCAGTTTCATAATGGGCTGGAAATTCAAGAAAAAATACAAATACGTTAAACAAAATGTGATTAATGAATTCCTTGCAAGTTACAAGACACATATGAAGTTGGGGCATCCCAAATAAACAAGGTTAATGTTTGTCATGAAGTTGGGGAAAATAAACAAGATTAATGTTTGGAAATACCTCATTCACCTAGATATAAATGTAGTCCTTGTTTGTTTTGTAGAAGTTGGTTTATTAGCAACATGAACGAGATCCAGTTCATTACATTGTTCTTCAAAAAAGTCCACACCACCAGGGAATGAAAAACACCAAATGCAAAGAACCTTAAATATCGTCAAATATGTTTGGTGCAAATAAAACCAAAAAAATAAATAAAGAAGAACCAAACGTAGGAAAAAACCTTCACTTCAAGAAGAAGGCGTTGTTGAGGGGGTCGGAGCTTGAGGGTTTTATTTGAAAAAATAGGAATGATATGGAGATTATTTTGAATTCAAAACTTTGTACGTATGGTGCGTTAATTAGGTTTGGTGTATTAGTAAAGGCTTGGCAACTGGCAGGGAACCACAGAAGTGAGAGAACGTGGGAATGATGGGTGGTTTTGGTTAGTAGAGTGACGTGGAATTCCACTTAGGAGTGCGTTTAGAAGTGGATGAGAAGTTGGGTACACTTTTCCTTTGTAATTCAAAGGGTCAAAAGGAATGGTGAGGGAGAGTTAACATAACATTGTATTGAGGATAAAAAACCAAAAAAGAGAGAGATTGGATGTTGAATGTTCCACACTGTCAATGGCAGACATAAATTTCATCCCTGTATAACAAGAAAGTAGTAGTAGTATAAATTACAAGCTTTTCTAATGTTAGAAAAACAGTTGAAATTGATAGCAAAAACCCTAAATATAATGTGTTACAGTGCCACGTGAGATAAATAACTAAGGATCTATTTGAATAGCCCAGAATACAATGGTTTCTCAGGAAAACTATATTATTATAATAACAAATACAGTTTTCAATCCTACAAGGCTACAAGGGTGATTGGATCTCCCTCAATAAAGCATTATAAACCTACGTGTTTTGCTAAAAAGGCATTATTCAGAAAAGGAGGTATTACCTCTTTTTTCAACTTAAATATGTTGTGTTTCTTCTTTCTTATTTGTTTCTACTTTGTATAATATTCTTAATATCATGAGGCAAGGGATCGACATAAGTGATATATTACATATCACTAAGTGGATCATATTTAGTTCGAGTGAACAAAACATCTTTGTTATTTGAGTAACTATAAGATATTGCTTATAGTTTATGATATAAAGTGTTTTATATCATTGCCAACATAACTTAGATCCTCCTATAGGTCACACCACAAAATTGGGAAACAAGAGATGTGATTTATATTTTATATGATGTATTGAGTTTCATGTGTTATGAAATAAATACATGTGGTAAAATAATAAAATCAATATGTCTTAATAATGGCATGATTAGAATAACAAATAAAATTGTAATGTATATATTATGGGGTATAATGTTTTGTGATTATATATGATAATATATTACATGATATAATGTGATTCATAACATTATAACATATGAATTTGCTAAAACCCACATTTTGTTTGATATTGATCCAAAATTTGGTAAAGTCAAAAACAGTGAAAAATGGTACAACCGTTTGCCCACGCTTTTGCATATATTAATATGATATGTTTTGCTGATTAATGACTAGATTTAATCCACCTTGGGCAAAGGTAGTTATGGGATTATGATTTGGCAAAATAAACAAGAGATCATGTGCAAAGTGTATTGCACATGATGTGGATTAGTGGAGAGATTAACAATGGATCATGTGTAAGTGGTTTGCACATGATGTGGGTTAGAGGAAACCATATAAATAGGTCCCTCCTCCTTTCCTTGTTTACATGATTGCAAAAATTCTTCTCCCCCATATTTTCTCAATCATTCCATCCGAAATTCTCATAGTTTTAATTGTATGCTGGAGATTAATTTCTTTGGAGCATAGAAGGGGTTCTTAACTAGATTCTAACCTCATATTAGAGATTGATGGACTAACGTCGATCTCTCTCATCTTGTTTAGAGTTTGGTGAACACTTGGAAGTAATTCTGAGGCAATCTGACGTGCAACCTGACTTTCGATTGGTAAGAGGGATTTGGTAATCCCCTAGGTATGATTCAATCTATGTATTTCAATATTAACTAGTATATTTTATATATTGAAATACAATTAGGAAGTTTTGTACATAAAATTTGGAAAATATGAAAATGATCTTGCTTGCATGTATAATGTTTTTAAAAATATACACACAAGCTGGACAAACTCTGGACACAAATGGAAATAATTTGGACAAGAATGGACATAATATGGACAAACTCTGGACATATTCTGGAAACAATCTGGATAAACTCTGGACACAATCTGCATAAACTCTAGACAGATTCTGGACACAATCTGGGCAAGAATGGACACAATCTGGACAAACTCTGGGCACAAATGGAAACTATTCAACAAACTCTAGACACGAATGGACACAATCTGGACAAGAATTGACACAATCTTGACAAACTCTGGATACAATCTGGACAAACTCTGGACACAATCTTAATCTGGACAAGAATGGAAATAATTTGGACAAACTGTGAACACGAATAAACACAATCTGGACAAACTCTGGACACAACCCCAATCTGGACAAGAATGGACACAATCTAGAAAACGATGGACGCAATCTGGACAAACTCTGGACATAATATGGACAAGAATGGACACAGTATAGACAAACTCTGGATACAATCTAGACAAACTCTGGACACAACCCCCAATCTGGACAACAATGGACACATTTTGGACAAACACTGGACACGAATGGACACAATCTAGACAAACTCTAGACATATTCTAGACACGAATGGACATGTGTGTCTAGACCTTTTTTGGAAATCCACTTTATTGGGAAACAAGCAGTTTCCACATTTATCGGGAATCACAAAATGTTAATGATTCAAAGAATCCACAAAACATGATTCTTTTATTGGAACCCCCCATATTTGCTAACGTGCTTGCTGACATGGCGCACATCTGTGACGCGAGGTGTCCGTGTATCAACACCCTTTTTAGATTACCTTTGCATTTACTATGACTCATTTTTGCTTTATTTTTCATCCATTTTGGTTTCCACTTCAAATTTATTACCCATTTGCGTCTTGTAGTCTACCTTCTGTTTTTATTTACGTCCCATCTTTTTTGGTGAAGAAGTGGTGGAGATTGATTCCGACTTCAGTTTTTACTGGTTTCCTTCCCAAAAAAAGGAAAACAAACTCTAAAGATCAACCATTTCGGACCACACCGTTCACTAACACTTGTATCGTCTAAATTCATCACCACCTTTTCGTTGTTGTCATCAGATAGTTCTGACTGCGCCTCCCCTCAACTCACTCAAAATGATCCACCTACCTACGGAAGATGATGAAATCCAACTCACTCCAAAAACTTTTCCAACTCAATCCATCGAAGGATCCTTAAGGAACCAAAACTCAAAATGCATTTCCAAACATTTGAGGATTTATTCAGCTACAAAACTACTTTCGGCATCACAGTCAAAACCACAAAAACAAATTACAAAGATAACTACCTTGCATATGGTGTCATCGGGTGTGGTCGTGCAGGCCCACCTCCATCAAACATGTGCAATGGGTAACTTATGTAGTTACAGGTGGTAGGTTGTCGTGACATAGGTGGTTATGATTAATTTATACCTTTATTATAGGTCTGGGTACATTATTTAAGTGCGGCGATTGGTTTGTCGTCTATTTTATTTTTAAATTGAAGTAGTTAGTTTAATGGCTAGTTACTTTATTACTTTTGTTTCTTTTGAATAAGTTGTTAGTATCGATGACCCTCTAATCATGAACTTAATATGGAAACAAAACGTTAAGTAAAGGATTAGGGAAAAAACATGCAAACCACAAATTTGATTCCGGAGAATTAGAGAGGTTCAACACCGCACCCGGTCCTACTCCTCATTGGAAGCCTCACGCAATCCTCTGAGCCCCGCTAATGGTTCTACTATCCGATCTTCGTTCCGGGTTAATATCAACACTTTCTACAATGCTGACCCTCGCAAAAAACCTTGCATCACTCATGTCTCCTCTCACAACTTGAGAGGGAGCTTCCTCGGAGCTTTACAATTTGGTGATTCTTTGAAATGGAAGTTGAATCACAATCTAACTACACACTCTAACTTGAGCACACTTGGATATATGATTGGAATGGAATTGTAAGTGGTGAAGTTTGGCTTAAAGTGTAAGAAGATGAGAGCTTGAAGATGTAGAGGATTTGGGTTTGAGTATAGATCAATAGAGAGTGTTCAAGAGTTCTAAAACTAAGATATGAGACCCTATTTATAAGTATTCAAACTCTACTAGCCGTTTGGGAGTTGGTGAGATTTGAACCAATGAGAAACGAGAATGTGTTTTAACTCAGGTAGAATTTAGACTAGGTTCGGTCGACTGTTTTTTTAACAGTAGTCCAAAACACTACAATTGGATTGGTCAGATTGAAGCATTCGGTTGGCTGAATAGGATTCGGATCACCATTCACCAACTTTCAATAATTATTTTCAATTTTACCCTATTTAATTTCGGTTCACCGTGCCAAAGGGACAATAAGATTGGCTGGGCTCTTTTTATACAAGTTTGGTAGACGGTGTGTACTTGGTGTACCAAAGTTAGCATGGGTTTTGCGCTGACAGTTAAGTCTCAATAGTTGTTGGGTACAATGGTCAAGTGCCACATGGAAATTCGTTTGGTGCCTAAAGCTATGATGGAATCGATTGACCAACAACCATTCGGTCGTCCAACATTGGACAAGTCAATTGGGCTCTAAGACTTTATTCAAATGTGACGGTTGAAGCAAAGTCTAAAGCCGATCTGAGGCACTTCGGTTGACCGAAAGTGTTTATTATGTTTGGACGAGCATCTTACTTTGAATTGACAACAAAAAAATTATATAATAATTCCCAATTCAAAATTTTATCCAAACGGTAGGGTTTGTAATTTTTGCTGAAAATTGCTCTAACAATTCTTGAATACTAATTCATATTATGTGAAGGACTTCTATTCACTCTCTAAACTCGATCACAAGAAGCAATCATCAAACGAGGTCAAGCGTCCAACACATAACCAACCCAACAATCCCATCTAGGGTTGTCAATATACATACATATATATGTATGTATATGTATATATATACAAGAATTTTATAATGAGACCAGGTTGTAGGATCGTGAGGGTCTCTGATTCTAATCACTTTTAATCCTAATTACCTACTTGTTTAACGATCAAAGATATGCAGCGGAATTTAAAACAAACAAGCAAGTAAGAAAAGACAAATGCAAACCACAATGAGTCAGGGGATTTTTATAGAGGTTCGGCACCCCACCCTGGTCCTAGTCCTCTCTTGCAAGCTCGACTCGGATCACTGAGCTCCGCTCACGACTTCACTAACCACTCCCTGTTCCAGGTCGGGAGAGAATGCCTTTACAATCTTCAAACTCGCGAACAACCCTCGCCGAGCTTGGCTCCGACAATCACAATCCGAGAGGGTCACTTCGGGCTCTCACCAAAGTCTATACTCTTGTCTTGGGCTTTAACCAAGACCCTTGCTTCTTGAACAAACAATGAGTGGAGCAACACTCTCTAATCTTGAGCACACTTTAGTGAGATTAGGATTTAAGACTAAAGTGTGGAAGGTTTGAGGCTTGGAGTGTTTGGAGCTTTCTCTCTAATGTAGGGGACAAATAGTAGTAGAAGAGTTGTGTTAAAATGTGTTTTACAACTCTATTTATAAACTCCAAAAGGTTATAGCCGTTGGGGATGAATTGGGTAAAGATTGTGTAAGATACACAAAATAGAAACTGACAGGACACAATTCTGAGTAAGTTCGGTCGACCGGATCGGGCTGAATGATCAACCGTTTGGCAATGTAGAACTCGGTTCAGTCGACCGGTAAAAGAACGGCCGACCGCCAAAGTCTATAATATAGGTACACTTAAGTGATCGGTCAAACACCGAGATAGGTTCGGTCGACCGATTCACACCAGGCACTTTGGGGTTGACAAAGAAGATCATATTCGGTCGACCGAAACAAGGAATACGGTCTACCAAAAACGGACAGGCACTTTGGGTTTGTCAAGGAACATAAGTTTGGTCGACCGATACACTAAATGTATTTGGGGTATACGAAGATAATACGAAGACGACCGTTGGGTACAATACGACAAAATAAGGTCAGAAATGTGTTGATACACGATTGACCGAAAAGGTCTGGACGGTCGACCGAACTAGGGAAGTAAAACACTAACAGGATATATGATCATTCGATCGACCGAACAGTCTGTTTCGGTCGACCGAATGTGGTCAGAATGTTCAGGTTTTGGTTTAGTGTTTTCCGGTCTAAGTTTAGGTGATCTATTGAAGTCCAAATTATATGAAATTTCGTGTGTGACTTATATAGGGAACCAAGTGTGTGTTTGAGTAGTTTTTAGCTCAAGTATGCTCAATTACATAAAGTTCCTAAGACTCAAAGAAATACAAATTACATATCTTCGTATGAGCTTGATTACATGTCTTGACTTGATTTCCTTTCTTCCTTGAGTCTTGATCACCTGTACAGGTTAGCACAAAGCAATATATATGCAATGCAACATGTGTGCTACTCTACATGATCACAATTAAGATTAGGTTAATTAAATCATCAAAACATAGATTAAGGCCAAAAAGCAACACATGTCTTATTATAAAAAAATGAGATCCCATGTTTTCCTCCTTTAGATCTAGATCCAATGGCTGATTTATCCAACATACAATTTATACAACTAAAGGGTAATATGGTGATCTCACCACACACACCACACCACACCGATTCTTCTTCCCACCACACACCACACTGATTCTTCTTCTTCCCACTACACACAACACTGATTTCTCTTTTTCTCCGTCGCCGCCAACTCCGACCTCAGATACTACGGTTGCCCACTCCCGGTGCTACGTCGCTGCCCACTCCAGTCTTCGACATCCTTGTCTCCGGCATTCCTCTCCTACCGCTCTGATGATCTCCTCCTCAGCTTGTTTGTCTTCCGTTGCCTCGGACTCGTCATCATTTTCGACGTCACCGCTGATTGACATCATTTCATGCTTACATTTGTATCTTATATCCATTATATTTCACCTAAACAATGCTACTTGACAAGTTTTATGTTTGAATTTCAGAAATAAATAGGTATGAAGAGAAGAGGCATAAAAGGACCTAAAAGCATGAAAAAGGACTGAGTTGAGAGACTCAAGGACTAAGATGCAAGACCGAAGGACCTGAATGTAAGATCGAAAGACCAATGAGCAAACAAGAATACTTCACACCATCATGGGGAGTATTTTGGCAATTCTATTCGGGTCGGAGCTCCAACAAGCGAAGTAGATGCATCAAAGACCACCAAAGACTTCCAGAAAAGCCCAGAAGAAAATCCAGCGGGATCTGAACCATATAGACCACCAATTGGCGGTCCAAGACCGCTAATTGGAGGACTTTTTTTTCTCCAAATCCGCTAAGTTTTCTGTGGGAGGTGTATTAGTGTGTATTTAGTCTATTTCTGGTATGTGTTAAGTCCCATACTAGGAGATTGTCCCGGATTACCTTTTTCTATGGCTATAAATAGAACTCTTCACCTTCTATTGTAATCACCCATTGCTTGGTGGTATTCTCTCTACTTGGAGTAAGCCTTGGAGGAAAATCTCAAGGTGGAGAAGAATGTTACCTTCAATGTGAGTCATCTAATAAAATAATTTTTCCATTGTTTTGTTCTTATGTTGTTTCTTTATGCATGCTTAGTTTAGTTTATTTCTTTTATTGTAGGCTAAAGTAGTTAGAATGTTTCTTTTCTACTTCAGTTTAATTGTTAGAGTAATGTGTAGTGAGTAGATCCATCCCCCTTTGGGGGTGGAGATGATGTTCATACATGCATTAAAGAATGGATATGAATGTTTTATATTTTGATAGTTTTGATAAATGTGAATGTATGCTTGCTTGTTAGAGTAGAATACTACACTTGATGGGTTTCTCCACACATCTTAGACACCTCCCATGGTTGTTTAGGTTCTTAAATAACTAGCTTGTGTATATGAATGTTAATCAACTAGGTTAGTGAATGGATTGATAGGTTTTTCCAAAACCTTTAAACACTTCCTATGCATAAAAACACTACATACATTTGTACCTATAGAATGCATTCTTCACCATCTTTTTACATGTGTGCACACACTCCACCCCTTAGGGGTTTTCCATTTCTGATTTCCAGCTTTCAATTTCCCTCGCTTTCGTTTTCCTTGTTTGATGCTTACTCGTTTAGTGTAGTTAGTCTAGTTTAGTGTAATCTTCTTCCCCTCTTTTCCCACTTGCCTTCGAACAAACCACAGTCTACACCTCCTTGTGGACCGACCCGTATTTGCCACCGCTTCAACGCGGCCATGCACTTGCGGTATTTAAAACATTTCAATCAAGTTTTTGGCGCCGTTGCGGGCAAGGTGCCAGTCCAGACTCTGGTTTGGACGATTTGAGTTGATTTAATTTGTGTTTTGTAGTTTTCTTTGGTTCAAGAGACTATGAGAACCAAGGGAAAGAACCAGGAGAAATTTGAAGCCAAACAGAGCAGCATAGACCGCCATTCAGCGGCCTGAGAACGCCAACTGCGGTCGGGTGAGCTCTGTTTCCTTTCTTTTTTCTTTGGCTTGTGGTATTATCGGATATAGTGATCTGGGACTCTATTTGGCATGTTTTGACTTTTAGTTTGTTCCCAGATCAATAATCAATATCCCTTTAAGCAACTTGGACTTTAAAACCCAAAGCAAAAGATTAGGCATTATTTCTTGTTTAGGTCATGCATCATGTGCTCGACTTAGGCACGTAGATTGTCTTTTCTTTTAGCTTTACTTTAAGTTGTTGAGTGTTGGCGTGAGGTACGCATTCCCTCTCTCATTCATGCATTTCGTATGAACATGCATTAGTTAGTAGGAAGTGCATTGCAACAAGTGTGAGTTGAGCGTTTGTTTGGAGAGTTGATTATTAGATTAGGACTCCAAAACACTACTAAGGAGGGGTTGTCCCATATAAGATAAGGTGGGGATTTCATCACCCTTTCCTTCGCCCCAAAAACCACACTAAGGAAGAGCCTAATTTTAAAATCAAGTAGACATTGGCCCTAGGATTTTGGGCGCATTAGGAGAGTGAACTGGTCCCGACCATCATGGCCTGATTGGCGTTGCCCACTCTGTCGATAGTAGGAGAGACGAGATCTCTGGATCCTGACTCACTTGTTGGGCTTTGTGGTCCTCGTCGTAGGGAGGTGAGGCGTGTTGAGGCCGTGTGACCTCGCAGTTAGGCGTCATCTAGCTGTAAGGACCTATAGCGACCTTAGGACTGTTGGAGCCATGTTTGCTTGTGTGCTTCTACTTGTACCCACTCGCCGTAGCATAAGGACTTCTTCCCTTGTCTATTGAGTCACTCCTTCTCTGCTGTGTCCCTCCGTCCTCTCCTCTACGCGCATTCTTTGTTTTAGAAAAAGGTTTTGGTTTGTGTGTGCACCTTTGTGCATGCTTTCGTGGGCACGAGACGAGTGCGGCCGTTTGACGAGGCGTGTCGTCAACCCTGCTTTGGTAGTCGATTTCTCGACGCCTTCCTCCTCTCGTGTTGTACACAGTCCAGGTTCAATGGCTGCTAATTTCTACGAGGAGGAGCAGTTGCTGGACCCACCTATTCTACCTGTTCTTCCTGTTGTCGCTCTCATACCTCTCCGTGATCGATGCTACCCGAGCCGTACCGCTCTACCCTCATGCATCGTATTACCAGAGGCAAATGGGAACCACTTTGAGGTTAAGCCTCAGTTTATTTCCATGCTCCCTCGCTTCACTAGGAAAGGTGACCCCGATATATTTCTGAGGGAATTTGAGGAGGTTTGTGCTATGTTCAAGCTGCAACAACTTAGCACAGACTCCATCCATATTAGGCTTGTCCATTTTCCACTAAAGGATGACGCCAAGAAGTGGTTGTACAGCAACCAGGAAAATGCCTTAAGGACTTGGGATGAATTTCAATATGCATTTCTCAAAAAATACTTTCCAAATCATCGGACTCAAAAACTGAGGAACAAAATCAATTCATTCTATCAACTTGAGACCGAAACATTTCATGCATATTTAGAGAGATTCAAGGAGCTACTATCCTCATGCCGTCACCATGGCATCGCGTTGTGGTGCCTTTGTCAGATTGTCTACCAGGGTCTTCACAGCCCGTCCCGAACGCTCCTTGAGTCTATGCGTCAAGGAGAGTTCTTAGGAAAGGATGAAAGGGAGGCATGGGCTTTCCTAGAAGACATCGCTGAGAAAACCATGCAATGGGAGAGTGCGAGGGAACCACCAGCATGATCTAGTATAGGAGCGAGGATCGCGAATGCAAACTTGACTAGATCGGGTGCCGCATTTGCTGTCGATACCACTACGGCCACCGAGGCGCGCATGGTAGCCTTAATGTGCCGTATGGATTCGATTGAGCTCCAAAACCAACAAGGTGCATCTCACATGTCCACATCTGGTCCAGTTCCCTGTCATTCATGTGGTACGATAGGTCATGTAGAAAGCGAGTGTGTGTCCATTCCTCCTGAGATGGAGCATCTCAACGCCATCTATGATAGAGCTAGCAATCACCCATACTCATCATCTTACAATCCCGGATGGAGGAACCACCCCAATTTTTCCTGGAACCAAAATAATGCCCCGGGTGGTCCTTCAAACTCCTCTCGACCACCTAACTAACCACACCAACCTCCAATGCATGCACAATCCTATCAGCCATTCCAAGCGCAAATCACCAATCAATCGGGTTTCACAAATTCCAACAATTTGGAAACCCGATTCAATTCGCTTGAGACCTTGACTCGTGGACTTAAAAACTCAATGAATTTTTTTATGTCAACCACAAGTCAAGTTCTCACTTCAAATCAGCAGACCATCAAATCTCTAGAGCTTCAGATGGGCCAATTGGCTCAGTCTGTACATGAAAGAGAGAGAGGGTGTCTGCCTAGCTAGCCTGAGGCTAACCCCCGCATGTACCAGCAACAACACATGCAAAATGAGAATGTGGTACCTCGGGGGCGGCAAGTGAACCATTGGAGGAACCTGTTCACCATGTCAATGCCATTATAACCTTAACGAATGGAAAGCAGGTTGACAATCACATTTCCTTGCCACCGCCACCATCTATGTAGCCCCTCAGTCGGAATGGTGGTGAAGAAGAGGCTGAGGGTGAGGGTAATACACCAACGCCTCCTTCTTAGGCACCGCAGAAAACCTACCTGCCAAAAGCTCCCTATCCCAGTAGGTTAACCAAAAAGCAGAGTGACACAATGGATAAGATGTTAGAGGTGTTTAAGCAAGTGAAGGTTAACATCCCCTTTCTAGATGTCATCCAACAAATACCTCAATATGCCAAAGTGTTGAAGGATCTTTGCACAATCAAGAGGAAGACCAATGTTCCTAAGAAAGCATTCCTGACTGCGAATGTAAGCTCACTTTTGTCCAATCCCACCTACACAAAATACAAGGACCCTGGGTGTCCAACTATTCAGTGTACGATAGGAGACACTACCTTGAGTAATGTATTGCTTCATTTAGGATAGGCGGTCAACCTTCTCCCATTTTCTATTTATCAATAGTTGAACTTGGGAGAATTGAAACCAACTAAGATCACCCTCCAATTGGCGGATAGATCCGTTCGTATTCCAAAGAGGATTATCGAGGACATGCTTATCACAGTTGGAGATTTTATATTTCCAGTCGATTTTGTTGTCCTTGATACCAATCATGTTGCGCACACCCACTCTCAAATACCTTTGATTTTGGGTAGACCATTTCTGGAAACCTCCAATGCCTTAATTAATTGTAGAAATGGTCTCATGAAGCTCTCATTCGGTAACATGAGTGTCGAGTTTCATGTGTTCAACTCTGGTAGGCAACAGGAGCCCATGGACCAACCTTTAAATCTCAATCTCATCCGCCAATTAGAGAAAGCACCGCAAAATCAACGAACACCCCTAATACCAATGCACCCATTGAGAATGTTTGTGGGCCCAGTAAAAACTCATTGCCTGTCTTTGCAATGCAACAGAGTGAGCTAGCATCAAACATGAATGTCCAATGGGAGTGTTCGTTACATGATTTAGTTGAGAACATTAGTGAGGGGGACACACCTCATCATATGCCCATTTCAGAAGGTGTTGTCACCCCATGTCCTAGGGCTATTGAGCCCTTTGAGCTTCATATTGACTCCAACAAGGACCCACCTACGACCGAGCTTATGCTTGATGATATAAATGATGGTGGGAGGTCCTTGTTGGATGACTTGGGGAGAAGCCCCATTCTTAGTGATGCAGATCTGCTGCATCCATCGAATGAGCTTGAGGAACTCATTTTGATGCACCCACCTATTGGTTGGAGGGTTTTGTTCGATGAGCAACTAAACCCTAGTGAGGCAACACAACTTCACTCATTCATGTTGCCAACACCGAACCAATTTCATGACGGGTTCGAGCCTTTCAAATTTAACCTTTCACCCCTCATGACACCTCACAATACCAGTGAAGTTTGCCCATCTTGGCAAGTCTCTGGTCCTCATAACTCGATGTTCTCATTTGATGTTCCTTGACCAAATGATTATGAGAATATCTTTGTTGATGTATATATCTTGTAAAAAATCAAAAAAAAGCAAAGAAAAAGAAGAAGAAAAACGAGTAATAAAAGATTCCATGAGCAAGCATCGATTGTTCTGGGCCCCAACCCTTGTGTACTTGGGCCCCATTTCTTCACGTATTTGTCTCCCTTCTTCACTATCTCACAGGTTTTTTGGAATTCGGTGTTATGTTCATCAACGTGACCATGAACTTCCTGTTGCGCTTCATGTTGATCAGATCTTCCCTTTTTCACGCATAAATCCATGTAGTATCATGCTCACATTCATTGAGGACAATGCATGAAGTAGGTGTGTGTGGGGGGTGTTTTGCGTGTGTACATAGTCGAGTCGGTTTCCTTTGATTTCGTCTTCTTTTGTTTATACTGCTAGGGTCATGTTAGTTTGCTACATTTAATATTGATATATCTGCTTGTCATGATCATTGGGTGACTTGTCTTCTTCTGCTTGCCTAGTGCTTTAAAATTTTCACATTTATTTCAAAATCTTCACGTGTTTGCAAAGGGAAATGTTTTGTGGGTTTTGCGTGTGTTGAGCATGTGCAAAACCGTTGAGAGACAAAGTAAAAAGAAAGCTCCCAAAATTGTCTTGAACTTGATGCATTAGGATATCTTGTATACCGGCTTTAGGTCTTATCAAGTCGTTAGGATGCACCCCGGTTTTCCCCTCGGGGGGCGAGTAATCATAGGGTTTCATTACTAAAACATTTAAAGAAATCCACCCTAAACCTAGTGAGTCAATAATTTGTGTCGGTTAATATAAGGAAATTTGTTGTAGTCAAGGACCCTTTAAATCTTGTTGTGAGACATTAAGTGTAGGGGTTTTGGTTCATATGTAGATAAAAAATAAGTGAGTAGGTATTCTCTCTTCTCGCACGGCTCCTATCACTCGAGAAAGTAGGTCTGAGGGACTTTGTGCCAGGTGCTTTCGAGTCATCTGACTTGGGATGCACCGACCGAACTCCCGTTACACGGGTGGTAGGTATTGCCCTATGTGGAGATTTGGGGAAAGGTGTACGTGATCGTGTAAGTCCTCATAGGCAATGACGCACGAAACCTGACCTTGGGAGAATGAAGCTTCAACTAATAAAAAGAAAGAAAATTTAATTTAGAAAAGAAACAAAAATAAAAAAATGGTAACGCAAATAAGAACTTTAATGGACTTTACACTTTGTATCACTTGAGGATGTTGAGGTTGTCCATGTCTTGCACTTATGTCCTTAATTAACATTCACGATTGATTCATTAGGCTAGGTGTGTGGACTGATTACATATATAGAGTCGGCCCGTAGGATTACCGCGTCCAATGATCCATCAAAATGAGTCCAATGAGTCATGTCGCCATGTTGAATGTTGCATATTTGTTCGGATTTTGTGTATCCGCTGAAAACCCTCAGCAGACAACACTCCTCCTCCTTGGCGACAAGGAGGTTTAACGGCTTGTTGCACATGCTAAGTGCAATCGTGATTCCTATGAAAGTGAGTTAGGATTTCCCTGTTTTACGTATGCTTTTCCTTTCTTTCCTTTTGTCTCTTTCTTTTTTTTGCTCGGGACTAGCAAAAGTTAGGTGTGGGGGTATTTGATTGACATCATTTCATGCTTACATTTGTATCTTATATCCATTATATTTCACCTAAACAATGCTACGTGACGAGTTTTATGTTTGAATTTAAGAAATAAATAGGTTTGAAGAGAAGAGGCATAAAAGTAACTAAAAGCCTGAAAAATGACTGAGTTGAGAAACTCAATGACTAAGATGCAAGATCGAAGGACCTGAATGTAAGATCGAAGGACCAATGAGCAAACAAGAATACCTCACACCATCATGGGGAGCATTTTGGTAATTCTATTCGGGTCGGAGCTCCAACAAGCGACGTAGATGCATCAAAGACCACCAAAGACATCCAGAAAAACCCACAAGAAAATCCAGAGGGATCTGAACCATAAAGACCGCCAATTGGCGGTGTGTTTTGTTCCAAATCCGCTAAACTTTCTGTGGGACGTGTCTTAGTGTGTATTTAATCTATTTCTGGTATTCTCCTTTTCAATAAGATGGTTAGCAATGAGGTATGTACAACATTCATTTAACATACAGTATATTCATTTGTTTACTATTGTTTATGATGTTGTACAATTGTAATTCCTTGGCAGATTTTTTCCTTTTGTTGTGATGTATTCAGTGAAAGACTTATTCATTCCAAGCTTTATTGCCACTTGATACCTATTGAATTTCAGGTATATGTTTTCAAAAGATTATTTGAGTACCTTAACAATTTTTATAGTAGTTTGCGACTTTGAAATCCTCTATTTTTTCAATTTCAGCAAATGCTACAAAGTTTCACAAATGCCAAAGGAAATGTAAGGCAGAAGGAATTCAAAGACTCATGTGTCAAACTAGTTAAAGACTTCATATTTGGTGATGTGGTGATTGAATACTTAGATTTTATGTTCATTATACTTTATGAAGCTAATCATTGACATCTTTTGGTTATTGACTTCAAGTCGTGTTTCAAATCATACAATTCAATTAAAAGAAGATCAAAGTCAATGGACATAGTCAAATTAATGGTTTGTGAAATATGGATTTAATTGTTTTTTACTTATTTGATATGTGTTTTTATTTGAAAAATGTATATAATGTTTTATATTTGATAAACATGTCAAATTGTTGAAGATTTTCTTTCAATACTCTTATGGTATGGATTTTTCGAAATGACAAACTACACAGGATTATGCCCACAACAAGATGAAAATTCTCTTGATTGTGATCTATACGTATTGAAATATATCATCTGTTTAGTTGATGGAAAAGAAATGGATTTCACAGATTTTGACACTCAAATATATACAGCAGAAATTGTTGCCATGATTTTAAAAGAAGCCACTACTACAAGGTTTTTTTAAATTTATCTATTGGAACATGTCTATTGTCTCTACAAGTTATTCACTTCCAAGAATAAACCAATATTGTTTGGTGCCTAATTTAGAAAGATATTTTGTGAGATCATCAACAAGGAGATTCATGCTGCCCAAGAGTTTGAACTGACACTTATATTACAGGTTTGGAATTTCATGATTTATTCGTTCAAAATTTTCTTTTCTTGTTCTTGATGTACTGCTTGCCCCATGATGACAGTACAAGAATCAGGAGTCCTATGTATGCAATAATTTTCAAACAATCATGAAAGTTCTATAATACAAATTATTTTTTTGTTCTTTGGCTACCGCTGTAGCAAGGAAGTGGTCTTAGATCTGAACTGTCAACCTTCATGGAGGAAGAAGCATTACAACTTACAACTTGGAGTTGGTCGATGTTGAATGAAATGATAATTGGTACATTCCTTTGGTGCAGGTGACAGACATCTCCAACGGAGAGGATAGCCGACCTGCACTGTAAATTGTCTCATGGGCTTGTATATTTTGGTGCCTCAAAGGGGCTTCTTCTGAAGTTTTTCCCACTATAGAAGTCAATAGTGATCAGAATTCCAACTAAGATGATAACCGTAATTCATGTGCTATTTCTTGTAACATGTTAGGATACAAACAGAGGAATATTGTATAAAGTGGTTGCATATGTTTCTCAACTACGGTAGTCAAGCAAAACACTCATTACTAAAAATCTGTCAAGCAATCTGTCACATAAGACTAAATTACTATAGTAGAGGATGACAAGGTGAGAGAGATGTGTTGCATGTTTTTCTATAGGACAGAGAGAGAGATGTTGGAGATAGAAATGGCATGGAGCACTCTACAAAACTGTATCACTTCGTTAAATAAAATTTCAAGCGAATACACATCTATATGCGTTCAATACACAACAATATATTTTGAATACACCAATATATCATTTCAATAAACAATGGTATCATTTGATTACACAAGTTCAACAACTCCTTCATAAAAATTTGTCAAGCAACAAAATCATTTTTAGAAATCTGTCAAGCAATGTGTCACATAAGACTAAATTACTATAGTAGGGGATGACTAGGTGAGAGAGATGTGTTGCATGTTTTTCTATAGGAAAGAGAGAGAGGAAAGAGAGATGTTGGAGATATAAATGTCTTGGAAGACTCTACAAAACTGTTACTTTCTTAAATAAAATTTCCAGTGAATACACATTTATATGCGTTCAATACACAATAGTATATGTTTAATACACCAATATATCATTTCAATACACAATGATATAATTTTATTACACAAGTTGAACAACTCCTTCATAAAAATCCGTCAAGCAACAAAATCATTTCTAAAAATCTGTCAAGCAATCTGTCATTATCAAACCATACAAGTCTACACATATAAGCAATTTCTAAGTAAAGAAAATATCATATGGAATATTTAGTTGAAACATCAATTTATAAATTCAAGTTTCCTGAATTGGAACTTAATTACATGTAGACTTCAATCTTGTATGACTTCTTTAATATCATCTCTTTGTTTTCTCTTAGGACAATTGTGAATGTCATGTGTTTCATACTTCGGACAGAAGATACATTGCCTCAATTTCTTTTCAACAACATATTTTAGTCGTGTAGTTCTTGCCTTTGGGCTTCCACTTTGTCCATTTCCTTTTGTCTTGGACTTTCTTGGTTGGAGGTCTTGAACTTCTGTTTCATCCTTTCTCAGATTAGGATTTTCATTCTGACTTGTTGAAATAGAACATAGCTTGTGCACTCCTGTCCTAGCATCTCACAATGATTTTTCAACAACTGCATAAATTTCTTCATTTTTGGAAGCTTCATGTAACAATTCATTGGATATCTTGCTTAATTTCTTCATATGTGTATTATGAGATGAACTACTACTATCTCCATCATAAATGGGAAGTTTAATTCCATCATTTATTCATTTTCTCCATTTGTCCAATATACAGAGATGGTAATTCTCCGCATTCAAGATGCTTCAACACTGCCAATATATGCATACAATGTATTCCTTCAAACTCCAACAAATAGCATTCACATGGAGCCCTTTTTCTTCATTATAATATATCACCTCTCTAATAGAAACAAAATCATCATTTATATTTGTTACAAAGTAAATAACTGAATTTTTTTCTGACCTTCCAATCTTGACGTTACACGACAAAGATTTATCCAATTGATTTTGGAAGAGCTTAAAGATATTCAGTGTATAAACATTGGTCATTTGTTTCTCCATTGCCCATATTGTGATGAATTGAGGTATTCTTTCTCTACTATCGAAGTCCCATCTATTTTCTTTCTCTCTTTGGAATTTCAAAGTCATTTCAAACCTGTAGTAAACACACAATTCTATCATATTCTTACACTACTATATCAGTTAAATACACAATTATATCATTTTAAGACACAACTCTATTAGTTTAATATAGAACTGCGTTATTTTAATACGCAACTATCAGTATTTTACACTACTATATCTTACTGGTTTAATTCCCAAGTTTATTCTATGTCAGTATCTTACATTAACCTTACTGGTTTAATGTAGAACTCTAAGGTTTAATACACAACTATATCAAATTGTTACACAACAATAGTAGTAGTAAACATATAAGTTCATTAAACAAACAAATGATACTATTAATGTAATTTATGTTGGATCGTGTGGGTTATGGGTCCACAAACTCTAATCACAATTAAGTCTAATTACCTACTTGTTTGATCTATCAAAGATATACAGCGGAATTTAAAACTAAAAGTAAAAGGAAGATAATGCAAACCACAATGGACACGGGGGTTTTACAGAGGTTCGGCAACCGCCTACGTCCTCTTTTGCAAGCTCCGCTCGACACTTCGAGCTCCGCTCACGACTTCACTATCCACTCCCCGTTCCGGGCCAGACGAGAATGCCTTTTACAAGTCTTCAAGGTCGCGAACAACCCTTGTCGAGCTTGACTCCTCCTCTCACAATCCGAGAGGATCACTTCGGGCTCTCACCGAAGTCTATACTAGATGTCTTGGGCTTTCACCAAGACCCTTGCTTTCTTTCACAAACAATGAGTGGAACAACACTCTCTAAACTTGAGCACACTTGAGTAGAATATGGAATTGATTACTAAATATAGAAGGTTTTGGGCTTTTAAGTGTGTGGGGCTTCTCTCTAATGTTGGGAACAAATAGTAGTAGGATAGTTGTGTGAAAATGTGTTTTACAACTCTTTATATAGGCATTAGAGAGAATAGATCCGTTGGGGTTGATTGGGTGAGTGTTGGTGTAGGATACACAAAACAGAAACTCGCAGGACCCAATTCTGAGTTAATTCAGACGACCGGATCGGTCTGAACGATCGACCGTTTGACAGTTTTGAACTCAGTTTGGTCGACCGGTTAGGTAACGGTCGACCTCCCAACGCTACGACTCAGGTACACTTAAGTGATCGGTCGAACTCCGAAAAGTTTTCGGTCGACCGATTTGTACCAGCGACTCTAGGGTTGACAAACAATGATCTATTCGGTCGACCAAAACAAGGTATAGCAGTCGACCGATTTTCACCACTAGGTTTGGGTTTGTCAAGAGACGGATAGTCGGTCGACCGATCAAGGTCCTCGGTCGACCGATACATGAAATGTATTTGGGGCATAATTGGTTTTATACGAATACGACCGTTGGGTATATACGAAAAAACAAACGGTCGAAAAAATAAGTTCACACGGTCGACCGAAAGTGTATATACGGTCGACCGAACGGTCTGTATCGGTCAACCGAACGGTCTGTATCGGTCGACCGCAAGTGGGCAGACAGTTTAGGTTCATGTTTAGTGTTTTTCGGTCTAATTTGGGTGATCTATTGAAGTCCAAATTATGTGAAATTTCGTGTGTGACTTCTATAAGGAACCTAGTGTGTGTTTGAGTTGATTTTAGCTAAGTATGCTCAATTTACACAAGTTCCTAAGACTCAAAGAAAATACAAAATACATGTCTTCAAATGAGCTTGATTACATGTCTTGACTTGATTTCCATTCTTCCTTGAGTCTTGATCACCTGTAGAGGTTAGCACAAAGCAATATATATGCAATGCAACATGTGTGCTACTCTACATGATCATAATTAAGATTAGGTTGATTAAATCATCAAAACATAGATTAAGGCCAAAACGCCAACAATTTAAACCTGCATATGAACTCTAACAAAGTATTTTTCCTATTTTCATCACTTCGCTTCTTTGTGTACTTCTCATACCAACAAAGAATGTATCCTTCATGTAAGCTGGAACTCACTTCTTTCTTATTGGGAGCATCAAATTTAGTCATTCATTGTCTTGAAGCTGATATTTTTCTACTATCAAAATCCAAGTTGTCTCAAACTTTCTTGGAGTCTCAATAAGATACACACAATCACTCATTCTTGTTAGAAATCTTCCTTTATTGTTAATATTTCCAATTTTTTTCTTCACTTTGTCCATAATATGCCATACACAAAACCTAAGGACTGCATTTGGGAATTCTGAAGATAACGCTGAATTAATGAAAGGATCTTGATCAATAACTATTGCAGGAGGTACACTTCTCATACATTTTTTAAATGTTGAAAACAACCATTCAAATGCCTCTGTAGTTTTATTTATCATGAATGTCGTTCAAAAAAAATTGTACTGTGATGATTGTTGACCCCACAAAATGCTGCAAAGACCATCAAATATATGTTTGTTCAATATGTTGTGTCAAAAGTGATGGCTTCACCAAACAATTGGTAGTTCCACTTTGTTGTTCTGTCTGCCCAAAACAATCGAGTCAAGCTGCTATTTTCATCAGTTCTATAAGAATAGAAGAAGCTATTGTTGAACTCTTTCCTTTTAACAAAATGTTCCAATATCATGTCCACATCATAGCCATCATTGTCTTTTCTCTGGATTGACTTTGGATTTCATATATCTTGAACTATACAAGCCATCTTATTATACTCTCCACTTTCATTTTCAAGATAGACCACTTGGTTAACTAGTGGAATATTGACACTCGTCATTTTCTCCAATAAAAAAACTTTTTCAGGGCTAATGCTCCTATTGTTTCTGAAGTAATGTCTTTTGTTTAGAGTTGCAAAGTGATGATTTTGAGCTTCGATGAAGTTTAGTACATACCAATTTCCAGAGTTTTTGAACTTCATCTTTAATTTGGCCATACAACGAGTTCTTGATAAATGCACTTTTCTTTTTCTTGTTTCTTTTTCTTGAATATCTTGTATCTTTGTCTTTGAATGAAATCCTTGCTTTGAGCAAACAAATGATTTTAACAACATGGTTCTTTTTGTTGGATCTTCACTAACTGAAAGTCTTGAAGTTGATTTCCTGATATTAAATCCACTCTCACCAACATATATCTTGTAGAAACTATATGCATCTTGCAATGTTTGAAATTCTTTTCCTATTTCTGGTTTGATTGTGGAGTGAACCTTGGGAATGAAACATTGAGAACTGTCATTGTTTATTACCTAGAGTAGACAAGATAGTTAGTTTGTAAAAGTAGTTTATACTAATTAACAATAGTTTATCAAACAATTTACTAGTGTAGCACAAATGATTGCCATTTTATTACACAACTAACTTATTTTACTAAAGAATAATTTTAGTAAATTAAAGAACTAAACCAAACTATTGAACAACTATGACAATATATTACTTTAAATATAACTTAACAAGAATAATACTTACAATAGGTGTCACTTGAGATGTTGGTTGAACAAACAAATGTTTTTCCATTGATGTTGTTTCCACCTATATAAAGAATAACAGTCACAACACTACTATATTAAACAACTAAACCAGATTATAAAATATTTCAAAAAGAATACTTAGAATAGGTGTAATAGGAAAGGTTTGTTGAACAACAATATGATTTCCCGTTGAGTTCAATTCAACTTATAGAAATAATAATAGTCATGTATTGAACTTGTGTAGTTATGTATTGTACCAAGACAATTGTCTATTGAACTAGTGTAGTTATGTAATGTAATAGTGTCGTTTTGTTTTATTATTGCATTTTTCTGTATTAAATTGTTATGTTTGTGTATTAAACTAGTGTATTTCTGTTATGCTTATGTAGGGTAATAAATTATTTTATGGATAGAGTTGTTTGTTAAACGTAACACATAGTTGAACAAAATTTCTATAAGTTTTCGTTCAAACAACACATTTGTAGAGTTGTTTATCATCACTAAATACTTGATTAGTTGAGGGATTAAAAATTACAGATGTACGAATTCACCACGTATGCGTTAACTACAAGCTTAGAATCAAACAATACATATTTACCTAGCATACTGGCCAAAATGCAAGATCAAGAAATCACATCCAAAGAAAAATTAAAAACTATTCATAAAAACTCCATACCTTCTTTGGTTATAATAAATCTAGATCACGAATACAGATCTAGATTGGTAAAAATCAAAGATTTTAAACGAAAATATGGCTCTACACATTTGAAGAGTTAGACATACTGTCATCTCCGGTCCCACCACCGAACGACCTACTTATCAGTAGAACCGGGATGTCGGAGGCCATCGAGATGCGAGTCCTACGCAGCAGAACTTGCAAGGAGGAGAAGAGACGGAACAAAAGAAGAAGACAAGAGGGTTGGAGTGTAAGGATGGCGTACGAGGTAGGAGGAGATGCGGGGGGTTTCGCCAGATGTGGCGAGACGGAGGAGAGGAGTGGATGTGATTGGAGCGAGGAAAAAAGGACGGGTGGTGCGTATGGGAAGGGAAGATGGGTGGTAAAAGGAGGATGGGGTGATTACGAAATTACCATTTTTTATGTTTTACCATTAGATTAGATCTTGATTGTGTATGTGTGTGGTCTCATCCTAATATCACCCTATATATATGTGTGTATATATGTATATATATAGAGTAAGGATCCAGTGAGCTCGAAGCTCATCTTAATTGTTTAAGGCATTTACAATCTCAACATTATTACAGTTATCTACGATTAATATCCACAATTAGAACATTTTACTAGCGTAACCGCCCTACATTAATATACCTTACAATTTCGGGTGAGTAGTGGATAGGATAGATGCTTAAAATTGAGGGTGTAAACCCGAGACTTACTGAAAAATTATTGTATACATATTTGCATTTAATAATCATATACAATAATACGCAAAACTAGAAATTTTGGCTCGTTAACACGCTTAATTAAGGGTGAGCTTCAGTCCGGACCGAAGACCGGACCGGTCAGGTTCGGTCCGGACCGAACCCGGACCGATCGGTCCGGTCCAAAAATCCGGACCACACCGGATTTTTAAGGTAAAAAATGGATTTTGGACCGGTTTCGGACCGGACCGGACCGAAAACCGAATTTGTCCTGGGGTCTGGACCGGTCGGATTCGATCCGGACCAATCCCGGACCGAAAACTACTCAGCCCTACGCTTAATTCCATCCCACTTCTCCTTACTTACATGAGCATTCCATCGTGGGCCGGACTGGACCATCCATTCAGACCCACGAGGTCCATCCCCTACTAAACAGGGGGTCCGTCGAACCATCGAGAATTGCCAAGTTAGAACAGAATTAGAATCAGTTGCGACCTCCGCAAGATAGGCAAGAGAGAGAGAGATGGGGTGGAAGAGTCGATGGGGCGACGACGACGAGGCGAGTCGTGAGGTCGAATTGCAAGACGGAGGAGGTCGAAGAGTCTATGGTTTTTCATGCAAATATTCCAATCATTACTTAATTAAACAATTACAACTAATCAAATCTCGGGCTCCCAAGGCGGTTAATCCATTTATTCATTATTTAACCAAATAAAAATAAATCTAGAATTTATTATGCAATTAACCCAGTTAATTATTAACTCATCAAATATAATTAAATTCCAAATTTATTCTGCAATTATCCCAATTATTAGATAACTAATCAAATACAACTATATTCCATGGATAATATGGAAAATACCCAAATAAATCATTCAACCCAATGATTAGCAAATCTAAGGGCTTCAATGCAATACACCCAGCACAAAACCAAACCTAACCCAGACAAATAAATCATTCAACCCAATTATTAGCAAATCATTAGCCTGGTCGTTGGTGGTCCCCACGCTGTCCTTCCCCTCGCCGGCCGCACGCAACCCAGCAGGGAGCGCATGACACCAGCCCACGTGCCTCCCAGCCTCCTCCTCTGCCGACCAACTAGCCCACCACCGGTCACCGGCATCGTCTCCCCCTCACCGAAACACCCTCAACTCGTGCCTGCCCCTAAGGACCCAAACAAAAAGGGTGGGTAACGTACCTTAACTCGGTCAAATCGAGTCGAGAAGGGGACGTCTTCCCCTCCACGTGCACGTACGGTCGTCGGAGCTCCTCGCCGTCACCGTCGTCGGAATTGTGGTGAGAGGGATGAGGATAAATAAGAGAAGAGTGAGGGGTTAGGGATTTTGAGGATTTGGGGAAATCGGGTGAAGGAGATGATGGAGAGGAAGGAGAAGGGGTGAGGAGTTTCACATTTGGATATGCGAATTTGCAGAAGAATTTATAAATGATGCGTCTCAAAAAGGTGTTAGACCTTGAATATGGTGAATTTGCAGGAAAAGTTAGAGATGTCTGAGAACCTGTTTCAAGGCTTTTGTTTTCATTAAGCACATTCAAAAAGTTGTAAAAGGGCTCTTGTTGCATTTGCATTTCGAAACCAACCTTGAAGGTATGCCCAGAAAACCTTACGAAATCACACTTTTATATGAAACTTGCACATATACGACACGATTGATCAGTTTAAGTGGAATTTCCTTATTAGGGTGCGTATTTTGTTTATGATACGATTGACGGATTTAAGTGAATTTATTAGGGTGTGTATGGGTTGGGTTAGTTTGCTTTTGAGTTCAGACTCAAACCCATGACTTGGTTCTGGATTTAGCTAGAATTGAATCTGAATTGACCCTACTATGTCCCAGACCCGAACCAATTGAACTAGAAAATTAGGTTTGGATCGGTTTGGTATTAGGTTGACCAATATCCATGTTTATGTCACAATAAAATTCATGTTAAACACATCAAAATCTACTACTAAATAGTATAGAAATAACATCGATCAAAACAAATAAACATTGTAGTGTTTTAGAGTACGGACCTATTTGGATGGAGTTTTAGGAATTTTGGGTAAAAGAAAACAAGACACGTATATTAAAATGTACATATACTATAATTATTTGGTTCTTGACTCGATTTGGTCCAAGCTTGTTTCCTTGAATCAAACCCGACCCTTGTTAGTCTGTTCTGAAGTTTCTCAGAATTGAATGTTACTTGTCTTTAAGAAAACCAAGCTGATGTTTTTCAAAACTTAATTTTTTCAGTCTTTAAGAAAACCAAACCCAAACTGATAAATGGTTTGTTACGATTTGTTACGGTTCCAACCTCATCATACACCTTGTGTCCATATTCGTTCATGAAACTCCCACACATATGGAGGTGTGAAACAAAAACAAAAACAAAAATGGTTTTTAAGGGTGGGTTTTCCCAAAAATATCAGTACATTTTCATAGAGGAGACACTAAGCACACATAAGCACAACTGTAAAAAACTGTTTAAGAAGTAAGAAAATGACTGAGTAAGCCGTGAATCCAACACATATATTCATTTAAAGGTTGTAGTTTCGAACCTCGCCGGGTTTTTCTCATTACTCCAGGACTTGTACGTCGGTTAATCTTTTTATCTTTTTTAATCAATAGTGGCACAAAGTTGCCTCATTGTAATATCATTTGGCTAGCTAAATGCCGAAGGAATGCTAAAGTGTTCTCTTAGTTAACTTTTAATAATAAAACTTTAACCTTCCATACCTGATGAAGTGAGATTTTCATGGACCTTATAAATCTTGAGTTTGTGTTCGACTTGGTGAATATGCACTAACTTGTCTCCTTTTCAGATAAGCCATGCACTTCCATCTTTGGTGCTTCGATTGCTACCATGGCTGTTAACTACCTCCAAGTTCCCCTTTTATGGGCTATCTTTGTTGTCATACATAATTGTTAGAACCTAATCCTAAGTTAATTAGGCTAATTGGGTTTAAGACTTAACTAACCTTTCTTTGGGATATTTTGAAGTTTGAGGTGATGATTGGGATGAGGTGGAGGCTTGTGGTTGGTTGCGTTTAATGTGAGGGTTTTAAGAAGCCAAAGCTCATCTCATTCTCATTTCTTCTTCACTTCCTCTCTCTCAATTCGTCTCCCTCTCAGAGTTTGGTGAGCTTGGGTGGAGTGGTCGGTGAAGAAGGAGGAAAGTGTAGGATCGATGTGGGTCGAATTATCTAATCAATTTTAAGGTTTAATCTCTACCTAAATAGTCAAAGATGCAGCGGAAACAATTTAAACAATTGTAGAGAAAAACAAGGCATACCACAATGGACTCGGGGATTTTTATAGAGGTTCGGTCTCCCGCCTACTTCCTGTAATATCCTGAATTTTTTAGTTGAGGTAATAATCAAATATCTTAATGGACTAATTAAGATTGTTGGATGATTGTGTGGTTTTAGGAGAAGATGGAATTTTGAGAAGAATATTGAGAAGAAAAAGATGGAGATTTTGAGGCAAGTATTGATTCGTTATTCTTCAGTTTCCTATCATGTCTGTCTCTCTTGATATTCGTATTTTCATGCAAGCTGAGTATCTATGTTGATTTCATTGATATGCATATTATTGCATGGTGGTGTTTTGGTTGACATGTCCTGTGACTGTATGTATATTTCTGGCTGAGCCACTTAGGAAAGAGCTGCCTAACGGACAACGTGGAGCCACCCGAGAGAGGAAAGGGCTGCCTGTCGTTAGTGTGGAGCTACCAGGTGTGTGTCTAACTGATTGATAGATTTCAGAAGCACAGGATGTGGTCGAATTCGAATGGGGGTTCCAGATTGTTATGCATGTATTTTATTTGTGATGCATGTCTCTTGATTGTGCTTATTGACTGAATGTCATATTCCGTATTATTTTCCACATGATTATGATGCTGATTGATTGACGGTTGGAACTTGCGGTCTGTCGAGCTCACAATTTGTTGATTATATTTTTCAGATTAATTATGGGCCTATCAGATGGATTTAAATATCAGAGTTCGCAGCGGTCAGGATCGTAGATCGTATCTTAACGCACTGGGTTCGGACGGGTGAGCAGTTGTCCGGGCTCGGGGCGTTACACTTCCTCTCTTGCAAGTTCCGCTCGACGACTCCGAGCTCCACTCACGACTTCACTATCCGCTCCTCGTTTCGGGCCGAGAGACAACGCCTTACAATCTTCAAGCTAGCGAACACCCCTCGCCTAGCTTGCAATCATCTTCTCACAATCTAAGAAAGATGCTTCGGGCTTTCACCGGGGCCTTTACAAACTTTGCTTGATTGAGAACTTGAGTGGATTACACTCTCAAAACTTGAGCACACTTTGAGTAGATATGGAATTGATCAAGGTTTGGAATTTAGTATTGGAGAGTAGGATTGGGGAATTGAAAGCTTGGGAGTTTCTCTTAGATGTGTATGACAATATGAAGTGTAAGAGTGCTTGAATTGAGTCTTGGTAGCATCTATTTATAAGCTCCTAAGGGGTTATAGCCGTTGTGATATAAGTGGTAGAAATTTGTGTAAGAAACACAAAATAGAAGAGCACAGATTACAGTTCTGGGTAAGTTTGGTCGACCGAATCGGGTCAATCGGTCGACCAGAATCTATCCAAACAGGGAGTCCAGAGCAGTCGAGAAAAGTCCAGAAATAAAACGGTTGACCGAGCAGGGAACGGTCGAACAAAAGTTGGCTATAACTTAAGTTTACTTGTGTGAACGGTCGAACTAACAAGTGGGACGGTCGACCAATGGTACCTGTAGCTAAGTCGGCTGAGGCCTAGACCTTTTAAATGGTCAGCCATCTAGAGATTTGTTCGACTGATAGCTTAGGTGAACTTTAAATCTGTTCGACCGGTTATGGCCTTGTTCGACCGGTTGTGAACTTAGAAGTGTTGGAAGTCCCTGTGATTTTTCGGCGACCGGGTCCCCTATGCCGTTCGATCGACGGGATGATTATTTTAATAATTTTTCTGGCGTAGAACTTTCAAACGATCGACCAGCTATAACTATCTGTTCGACCGATTGGTCATTTTGTTAGTTGAACCCAGGAGTTGACCATCCAAACGGTCGACCGCCCATAACTTTTGGTTCGACCGATTGTATGTTAGTTTTGTTCGACCGACTGGGTGACGGTTGACCCATGCATGTTTTTGGGGCGACGGAACAGACATTGCCAGCCTGATAGCGATCGGGGCGAGTTGTCCCTCTACAGAGCAGGTTGTGGTTCTATGGAGCGATCTTGGGCTCTAGAGCAACCGTCCTTGTGAGGCGGTGTTTGTTGGCCGACAATGTTTGGGCAGTGGTGCCTTATGTGCACGAGAGATGTGGGGGATGGGTGAGAGGACCCTAGAGACCTTTTGTGGATCGTGTCTACTGTGGTTTGGAAAGAGGTCTCTGGTGCCCAGTATCGACGACGATGTTTCATATATGTTGCATTTGTATCATGCTATGTTTATTGTTTTCTTGTTCATTTATGCATTAGAGGATTGACATACGAGTTTCCCTATGGAAACTTAGGCATAGTTGCATGTTTTCTATTCAGGTCGTGAATGGCGTTAGAGGGTGGTGACCGAGGATGAGCACACTTGAAACCAGATCTTGCTTGTCCCTCATTTTGGAGGTGGTAGTGATTACATGTATTCTTATGTTGTTATCTTTTAATGTAATCACACTTTTGAAAATCTCAGATATATGATATATATTGGTGCACCTTGTGTTTGTACTTTCTGTAATATCCTCGTGTGTTGTGTTTTTAACTCTGTTGATTGTCTTTTAAAAAGTTAGAAATTTTCCGTTGTTTGAGGATGTTAGAAGTAGGTATCAGAGTGGTCGGTTCCGGTGTACTTGTCCAAAGAAACCACCTTTAGGAGTTGTTTGATAGAGTGAAGTAGAGATGCATGCATTGTCTTATTGATTCTGTTTTTCTGTTGTGTGTCAGATGCCTCCGAGACGGGTGAAACCCGCTCCACACGTGCGTAGTTCCAGTGATGCCATTGTGGGTGCAACCAGGGTAGAGGAGAGACGGACATTGTATGGTACTGTGGAGATATTGGGTGAGTTCCTTGAGCGCCAGTCAGCCTAGCAGGCAGGGATAGGGAGGTGCACGATCGCTTTATACCCCAGCACCCACCTTCTTTCGATGGTAGAAGTGACCCTGAGGTTACAGAAGACTGGGTCTTTAAGATCCAGAAGATTGTTCGGGTGATTGGTTGTCTGCAAGAGAGGAAGAGATAGACACAAGTGATGTTATTATATCCCTAAATGGATCGTGTTTAGTTTGAGTGAACAAGACATGTTTGCTAATTGGGTAACTATAATGTGTAGTTAAATACCGCTTATAGTCTGTGATATTAAGTGTTTAATAGCCTTGCCAATATAGCTTAGATCCTCCTATAGGTCACACCACAAAACTGGAAACAAAAAGTTTGATTTCATGTTCATATGATGTATCGGGTTTCATGTGAAATAGTATAGATGTGGTGAATCGATAAAATCATTATGTCGTGAAGAATGGCATAGTTAGACTTATAAATAAATTCATATGAGATGTATGTATTATAGGGGTAACGTTTTGACATTACATATGATAATGTATTACATGATAAGTGAATTTGCTAAAACCCCAAAAATGAATTTTGTTGGATATAAATCCAAATTTTGATAAAGGCAACAAATCGGGCCAAAATGAACGAACGTTTTCGGAGACCGGTCGACCGGAAATTCACAGTAGCTGTTGAGTATGTGAACGGTGGACCGGATGGATGTGTTTGGTCGACCAAAAACTTCCAGGAGCTTCTGTGAACTTTTCTTGGTAGTGATCGATCGACCGGGTGAGAGTCATGGTTCAACCGATAATTTATGAGAACTTCTCCTGGAAACAATCGATCGACCGACCTGAAGTGCAGTCCGACCGAAAACTTCAAGTGGCTTTGTAGTGTAGAAACGGTCGACCGTTGGGGCGAGTTTGTTCGACTGAAAAATCACAGTACCTTTGGTAGCACATGATCGGTCGACCGCCCGGTTTCATGGTCCAACCGAAACCGCAATTTACTGCCAATCGGTCGACCGATAGGCAAATTTCGGTTGACCGGTGAACACAATTTTGCCAGAATTAATTAATGGATTGATGTTGATCATGGGTTGGATTTATTCCAATTGTGTTCGAACGTGTATGCATCGTATCATGCATATATTTGTGTCTTATATCCATTATCTTGAGCCTAAACAATGCTACGTAACGAGTTTCATGTTTGAGTAGTAGGAATAAACAGGATTGAGGAGAAAAGGCATAAAAGGACCTGAAAGCAAGGAAAATGACTGAGTTGCAAGACTTGAGGACTGAGATGCAAGAGGGAAGGACCCGGATGAAAGTCTAAAGGACCAATGAGCAAATCAGGAAACTCCACACCATCATGAGGAGTATTTTGGCAATTAAATCAGGGCCCAACCATCAACAACCGAATTGGGTTCATCAAACACCAAGAAATCAATCCATATTCGAGCCACCAAAATCCAGACTCGATCCAACACTTATAGACCGCCAATTAGCGGTCCAAGACCGCCAATTGGTGGTCCATTTGGATCCAAACCCGATAAGACATGGCCAGGTGTTGTATTAGCATGTATTTAGTGTTGGATCATATAGGTCGGCTATGCTAATCACTTTTAATCCTAATTACCCACTTGTTTAACTATCAAAGATAAGAGTAGCGGAATTTAAACAAACAATCGAGTAAAGGAATAGAAATACAAACCACAATGGACACGGGGGTTTTACAGAGGTTCGGCCACCGCCTACGTCCTCTCTTGCAAGCTCCGCTCGACACTTCGACCTCCGCTCGCGTATTCACTATCCACTCCCCGTTCCGGGCCGGGAGAGAACGCCTTTTACAAAACAAGCTCCACGAACACCCTCGTGAGCTTGACTTTCTTCTCTCACAATCCGAGAGGAACACTTCGGGCTTTCACCGAAATCCTTGCTTCTTTTACAACTGAGAACTTGAGTGGAATACACTCTCTAATTTGAGCACACTTGAGTAGAAATAAGTAATTGATCACTAAGTGTGGAAATTAGAAGCTTGGAGTGTTTGGGATTCTCTCTAATGTTTTGGACAAGTTTGTAGTGGGAGAGTTGTGTTAAAATGTGTTTTACAACTCTTTATATAGGCATTAGAGAATAGAGCTGTTGTGGTTGATTGGGTGAGTGTTGGTGTAAGATACACAAAACAGAAACTCGTAGGACCCAATTCTGAGTTAATTCAGTCGACCGGATCGGGATGAACGGTCGACCGTTTGGCAGTTTTGAACTCAGTTCGGTCGACCGGTTAGGTAACGGTCGACCGCCCAACGCTACGACTTAGGTACACTTAAGTGATCAGTCGAACTCCACAAAGGAATCGGTTGACCGATTTGTACCAGGCACTCTGGGGTTGACAAACACTGATCTATTTGGTTGACCGAAACAAGGTCTAGCGGTCGACCATTTTTCAACAGGAGTTTTGGGTTTGTCAAGAGACAGACATTCGGTCGACCGATCATGGTCCTCGGTCTACTGATACATGAAATGTATTTGGGGTATAATTTGTTTAAAATGAATACTACCATTGGGTATATACGACAAAACTAAAGGTCGGAAAATTAAGTTCACACGGTCGACCAAAAGTGAAAGAACGGTCAACCGAAACTAGGCAGTGAAAACACAAACAAGACAATTGATTACTCGGTCGACCGAACGGCCTGTTGCGGTCGACCGAATGTGGGCAGACTTTTAGGGTACTTATTGCCTGCTTTGAAGGATACTTACAGATTAATGACACCCTAATGTTAATAGATTGCTTTCTTTAGTCTTTTCTATTTCATTGTAATGATGAAACCCCAAGACATACCCGCACCTACTAGAGGTTGATTTGTGGTCTTGGTTGTTTCAAACTAGAAATTTACCAAGTGAAATGACCCTAGTTGGTGTACATGGTGTTAAATTTGTTGTTTGTTAGTAACATGTTACCCTAGTCCAACTAATGTTGCTTGAGGTTGATCCATTAATCATTTAGGAGTCCCCCTCTTGAGTCTTATCTACAATCTGACATTATTTGATTTTCTAGAATCATTGCCTTATACAAGCATGACCTTGGATAACGTGTGTTGAATACGATTGATGATGCTATTGACGCTTCTCTTCCGAAATTAACTCACTATTTCTAACTTTCCCCATGAAAAAATGAGTACATGGTACTGATGTGCATAGGCATAAAAAAATTATTGTTCTTTTTACGCGATAAGTGTGGTCATTGTGGTTACTTACAGAGTCTCTGGATGACTCATTAAATTGAACAAAAAAATACAGAGCAAATAGAACGGTGTTGTATTGTCGTTAGTCAAATGAATGTGACAATATACATTGTGTTGTTTTACAGGAGAAATTGAATAATAAAAAAGAGCACAAAAAATTTGAAAACAAAAAATTCTTCCTCCATGAAGATTTATAAACTTTTTCTCTTCTCAAACAATGGTTCATGATTAAATTATCATTCTCTTCCCTAACTATGAAGCTTTTTTGGTAGAAAACAGAGAAAGCCAAAATTGAGGGCAAAAAGAATTCAACACATCCTCTTGGCAGCATTTTGTTATTCTTTTTGCTTGCTAAACATTTTTACATGTGCTATAATTGTTTTTAAACTAGGCATTTTGTCTGTGTAAAGTACTATACTTGTGTAATAGGCTATATAAATTCCATGCTTTTGTTTTCTACATTTGATATACTTGTTGTTAAACTAGTCATTTTTGTGTGTAAATTACTATACTTGTGTAATAGGCTTTATAGATTCCATATGTGTATTTGAATTCCTTTGGTATTTGTGTATTAGAATTGTATTGTTATGTAATATACTATTATGCTTTTGTAATAAACTAGTGATGTAGGATAGTATTTAAATTTGCTATGCTTGTCTAACAGGATTATATTATTCCCTAATAAACTTCTATGCTTTTTTATTTCTAGTTTATAATTGCATTAATCAACACTGCTTCATAAGCAACTATTCAAATGCAATTAAGTAGCTACAACCAACAGAACAACAATTTGAAAAGTTAGCAATAACTCCCTTCTCAAGTCTTCATAACATATGTGCATTCTCAGTTAATGTTAGACTTTTAGAAGACCTCTTTTCGAGATACAAAGATAATAATTTTCTTGTTGGTGGAATATTATTAAACTTCTCGGTTAAACATGTGGCTGGCATTCTTGGGTTACCTGATTTTGGTTTACCCTTTGAATAAACAAAAAAAATCTCCTCATCTCTCTTGAATTCATATGGAGCAGATGTTTGTGATAGTAAAAGGTTAACATCTCTTATGAGTTCCATATCCAAAGATGAAAAACTTATTAATGATTATGTCAGAATGTGGATCTTTTGATGTTATCAACATTCATTACTCCAGTAAGTACTACCAAAGCTCCCAAGTTAGTTGTGATTTATTTGGAAAATTTAGATCACATTAAGTTCTACAACTGGGCTGAAGCAATACATCATCTCATAATGGAGAGAGCCATAGAAATTTTCGAAGAGATTAAAGAAAAGAGAAATAATTAAAAAGTAAGGTCTCAACATATATCAATGGATGTACACTGCCTGCTTAATACTTAGTATTGAAGTCGTGTAGTTATGTATTTGTGTATTGTTATATACTTTTTTGTGTATTGAACTAGTGTAGTTATGTATTCCACCAAACGAGAAGTGTAAATCCCAAAGATTTCTACATTTGCATCAAATATTTTGTATTTACGCTTTCTTGGCTTTTGAATGTTGCATCTCAACTTATTAAATATGCACATCTGCATCCCAGCTTTTATGTATAGTTATATCATTTTTTGTGTATTGAAGTAGTGTAGTTATGTATTGTACTGGTGTAGTGTATTGTTATTTCTGCATTGTTATGTATTAAATTATTATGCTTGTCTATCAAACTAGTGTATTTCTGTTTTGCTTATGTGGACGAATAAATGATTTTATTTTTCATATAGGTTTGGCTATATGAGCATTTGACTTTCTTGAAACCAACATGGCCTGATTTGCTGCCAAGAATAAAAAGATGGGGAGGCATAAAGTTGACATTGAAAAACTTAGATGATGTTCAAGGGAATGAGGTTTGCATGTGTATTGTTTTATATTTTGCTAAGTAAAATTTTATTGTACTTATATTTTTATGACATTAAGTGTTATTTTTTATAGGTTATGAGTATCATTGATTTTGAAGAGTCAGAGTTTTTGAAAATAAAACCTGATGAAAAAGGCATTCCCACTGAAAATATCATCACAATTGTGAAAAGAAAAGCCAAAAGAAGAAAACAATAGACAATTGGTCAAAGGGGAGAAACTGAAGAAGAAGGATAAACTCAAAAAATTAAAGGAAGCAATGAATTGGAAAATAGGAAAATCTGATGTTTTTGGAAGAAATAAAGAGAAGAAAAGGTTGAATTCTGAAAACAAGAACCTCAAAGATGAAAATTGGTTCTAAAAGATAGAATGTGGAACTAAAGTGACAACTTGAATTCTTGGAGAAAGAGAATGGTCATTTCTTGTAAACATTTGATCATACAACTGATGTTGAAGTGGTTTGTACTCCAACTGAGAATCAAAAATCAACAGGAATTGTGGCACCAACTTTCAGTTGGGGAATTTCTCCAAACTTGTGCCCAGAACCAGCTGTTGAGAAATTGATTGATCCACCTTTGAAGGTTTTTACCAAGAGAAGAAAGTTAAAGAAATTGGAAGAGGGCATTCCTTCAATGGTTCGTCGTTGTAAAGAAAGAGATGATAGGAAAAAGAGAATGTATGTTGACTTTGAATTGAAGAACAAAGGCATATACAAAGATGAAAGATTTCAAAATAAGGATGCAACAAATGCACAACTTATCTTTGATAATTTTCCAAAGTATGAGGTTGTAGACAAAGTGATTGAACAAAACTCAAAGAGATACTACAAAATTGTTGTTTCTGAAGATGAAGTAATTGCAAATGAGGAAAGGCAGATTGTTAGCTAATCTCCGGTAAGTAATTTTACCTTTCTAATTTACTTTGTCATGTAAATTTGAAAAATCATATGTACAAACACCTTTTCTATTGAGATTGAGTTAAAAAAATCATATGTATACCACATGTACGATTGTATATATGATCATTTTTGTAGGATAATTAACCTTCTGAATTACAACAATGCATTTATCAGACACAAATTGAACTAGGATTAGTTTTGGTAAGAAATCTATAACTTGCCTCATGATATTGAGAATATTATACGAAGTAGAAATGTGTCATCTTTGTATTACATATTCATTTCTTGATCTCTCAAGCTAATTATAAATATGTAACTATACACATGTTACATTGTGCAAATTATAATTTCTCTCTACAAGTGGCCAAGCAATATCATAACTCATGTCAAGAGGGGCAATGATAATCTTTTGACATATCATCTTTTCCGGCACAAGTCATGTATAACTAACTAATACTTTTATCACTATACTCATTGATAGTTTTTAATAATAATCAAATCATACACTCCTTATGTGAAAAGATATAGGTCTCATATCTTAGGATCAAAGACACAACGAAACATTAATAACACAAACACAATTCCATAATGTTTCATTTCTTAGGTCAATTCAATATATGAAAGAAATATTTTCCATTTCATATAGTCATGTCGTTAAATATTTTTAGAGCTACAATATCTCTTTTAAGCAACATGACAATCTTATCTCGGTGATTAATGTTCCATGTTAACAACAATGATTGTGAATTACTTTTGATTTATGTAAACTATTATCTTTTAGAGCTCTACGGTTAAGGACCAAGAGTCTCTTTCTTAACTCTTCCAATAGACGAATACATTAATCAAGGAACAAAATGTTTGCACATTCAATTCATAATAATTGACATATAAAAGTAAAACTTTTAGAACACATTCCTTTCAGTTTAGTAATTGATATTGTTTGCATTTGCTTGTTAATTGTTATGTAGTTGTAGTGATCTTTCGTAGTTTAGTAATTGGTATTGCGATGCAGATTATTATTATCCTTTCTCCACCTTTTCCAACTGATCATGGACTTTATTTGTGTGGGTGCATGAGGAAACGGCCCATACTTGTTGTTGTGCCAACAAATCCATCATTGCAGTTTGTGTAAAACATGAAAATATAAACGATGGATAGTTTTGCTTTTATATTTTGACATGAGTTGCTTGTGGTAGTGCAGAATGATCTAGGAAAAATCAATTACAAGTATAATTCTATAATACACGTTTGAGCTCGTTCCAGCTCCCGTTCTATTTTTAATAATTATTATTTTCATGAACATGTGAGGTACCTAATTATTTTACTACCGATTTCTTGGATCTTATAACTTATTGTGGGGTCCAACACCAAAACAGCCATTGCACCAAACTCTTGAAAGTCTTAATCTCAATTGAAAAATCACGGGGGTATTACTACCAAGTCAACCAAACATTTGGGTCTCCCTCCCACTTGTAAAGCTACCAAATCAATCAAATACATTCCCACAACCACGATCACGGTCACCAAGTTTGGTTGTTTAATGTTTATCATCTCCTCCATCGTCGCTATTTTGTCATGTAAATTTGTTTCTATTGTTCTTAAAATTATCAAACTGATTTTTTAATCTCTTTTAGGTTTTTTATGAGGCTCGAACTGATTATCCAGGTTATGTCACATCACAATTGAAGAGAGGGACATAATTGAGAAGTTCTTAAGTGATCCTTCCGAAACGTAAGTTTTTTATTACTCAAACTAACCATATTTTTTTAACAATATTCTACATATCTTAGTTAACTTACATTAAATCTTAGATATGGTCATGTTTACGAAGCACAAAAGGGAGGGTGGTGTAGGGGTTCTGAAATTCACAATCTCCTTTTCAATAAGATGGTTAGCAATGAGGTATGTACAACATTCATTTAACATACAGTATATTTATTTGTTTACTATTTTTTATGATGTTGTACAATTGTAATTCCTTGGCAGATTTTTTCCTTTTGTTGTGATGTATTCAGTGAAAGACTTATTCATTCCAAGCTTTATTGCCACTTGATACCTATTCACTTTCAGGTATATGTTTTCAAAAGATTATTTGAGTACCTTAACAATTTTTATAGTAGTTTGCGACTTTGAAATCCTCTATTTTTCAATTTCAGCAAATGCTACAAAGTTTCACAAATGCAAAAGGAAATGTAAGGCAGAAGGAATTCAAAGACTCATGTGTCAAACTAGTTAAAGACTTCATATTTGGTGATGTGGTGATTGAATACTTAGATTTTATGTTCATTATACTTTATGAAGCTAATCATTGGCATCTTTTGGTTATTGACTTCAAGTCGTGTTTCAAATCATACAATTCAATTAAAAGAAGATCAAAGTCAATGGACATAGTCAAATTAATGGTTTGTGAAATATGGATTTAATTGTTTTTTACTTATTTGATATGTGTTTTTATTTAAAAAATGTATATAATGTTTTATATTTGATAAACATGTCAAATTGTTGAAGATTTTCTTTCAATACTCTTATGGTATGGATTTTTCGAAATGACAAACTACACACGATTATGCCCACAACAAGATGAAAATTCTCTTGATTGTGCTCTATACGTATTGAAATATATCATCTGTTTAGTTGATGGAAAAGAAATGGATTTCACAGATTTTGACACTCAAATATATACAGCAGAAATTGTTGCCATGATTTTAAAAGAAGCCACTACTACAAGGTTTTTTTAAATTTATCTATTGGAACATGTCTATTGTCTCTACAAGTTATTCACTTCCAAGAATAAACCAATATTGTTTGGTGCCTAATTTAGAAAGATATTTTGTTGAGTTCACACAGGAATGCCATAATGCCTTTTTGACCTTGAAGAAAGTGTTGACTTTGGATCCCATATAAGGCACCGGTGTGGACTGAACTCTTCGAGTTGATGTGTGATGCATCTGACTTTGCTGTGGGAGCAGTGCTTGGAGAACGATTGGAAAAATTACCTCATCTGATCTACTATGCAATTTTACTAAAATCCGGAATGAACCGCTGATAGAATCCAACATGCCCCAAAAAGGTGTGGATATCCTTTACATTACGTGGCGATGGGAGATTAGCAATAAGACCCACTTTGGCGGGGTCGACCTCAATTCCCCTACTTGACAACACATGTCCAAGTACAATCCCTCGCTTTACCATGAAGTGACATTTCTCCTAATTAAGAGTGAGTTTCTTCTCATGACATTGCTTGAGGACAAGGCTCAAGTGATGCAGACACTCATCGAAGGAAACGCCAAATATCGAAAAGTCATCCATGAAAATTTCAAGAAAATGTTCTAGCATATCGGAGAAGATGCTGATCATAGACCTTTGAAATGTTGTCGGTGCATTACATAACCAAAAGGGCATGCAATAGTAGGTAAATGTGCCACAGGGGCATGTAAATGTGGTTTTCTCTTGATCCTCGGGGGCGATGGGCATTTAGTTGTAACCAGAGTATCCATCAAGAAAACATTAATACTCATGTCTGGCCAACCTTTCCAACATCTAATCAATGAATGGCAACGGGAAGTGATATTTCCACGTTGCCACATTGAGCTTGCGATAATCAATGCAAACTCGCCAGCCAGTTTTCAGGCGTGTTGGTATAAGCTCATTATGCTCATTCTCAACAATTGTCACACCTGACTTCTTGGGAACAACATGGACAGGACTCACCCATAAACTATCAGAAATGGGATATATTATACCATGATCCAAGTACTTAAGAATCTCCTTTCGGACGACTTCTTTCAGCACAGGATTCAATCGTCGTTGTGGGTCCGGGCGGGCCTAGAATCCTCTTCCATGTGGATCCGATGTTGGACACTATTAGGGCATATTCCCTTGATGCCCTTCAAGGACCACCCGATAGCCTCTTTGTTCGCCAAAAGAACAGCCTTGAGGGTAGCTTCCTGGTCTTTATAAAGATCGGAACTAATAATGAGTCGCAATGTCTCATTATCCCCCAAAAAGATGTATTAAGGTTATCGGGGAGAGGTTTAAGCTTGACTGAAGGTAGGTCATTGTTGGATTCAGTATTAGTTTCAAGTGACTCAAGTGACACCAGAATAGAAGGGCAGGCACCTCTATATGTCTCCTCATCCAGATGTTCACCGACAAATTCCTCAAAATCATCTTCCATCGCATCCTGGTCATTGGGTACCTCTAATATGTCAATGTGATTTGAACATGCCTATTGACTCAAACTCATCCGTGTCCTAAATGAAATTGGCTCCGACCGGTCGACTGTTTGGGGTGTTTGGTCAAAATGAAACTGAGCAAGTATGATAACGGTGGACCAAAATAGTGAATTCGTACGACCGATTATAACTATGAGTTCTTGGGCTAGAAATTTTATTGAACCGGTGGACCACTGTCAGGGCATTGTTCGACCGGCGGACCAAATCTAAAAGAGGGGTTAGATAAGTATAAGAATACGGCCATTGTAAAATATGACAATTTCAATGGTCATACGAATGACAAATACGGAAAGGCAAACAGTCGAACAGAATGTAAGTTTCGGTCGATCCGTTCACTCTAACCAGGACACGTGTCAAGATATAATTGGTGAGAAAGAATGAATCGTTCAAACTGGGTTATATTGGTTGACATATTCAAACAGTCGAGCAGGACACAGGATTCGGTCAACCGATTTAGACTGTGACAACACATCATAGAATCGATAGAACTAACGGTATGGCCGATCAACCGTTTGGTGAAAAGGTAATGAGCTGTTGAATTCTGGTCTAACCAGATGTCCTACCGGTCGACCAATTTGAACCAGAAATCCTATTCTAAGGGAATTTCTATGTTTTGTCGATGTCCTAATGAAGTCGGTAGGATATGGAATTAAGTGTGAGACTTCTATAGGTTCCCTATGGGTCATGCAATGGAATACGTCAACGATTCAAGTGTCATGTCACATTATAACCTAAGAACAAAAAATATAAAACTTATCTACTCTTCAACTTGATTTCTTGTCTTGAATCACACTTGTCTCCTGAAATGTTAGCAATACAAGATATGTATACATATGCATGCTATGAAATGATAGTTATACGTGTTTTTATTTGATATGTTAATTAATCATCAAAACGGATTAACGATTATTAGCCAAAAAGCAATAACCTCTCCTTTTTGATGATGACAACCTATCAACCTAAATACTTGTTATTATCAATGAAGTTCCCCCTATCTTATATCTCCCCCTATCTATGATGCATATTTGCATGTATTTATTTATTTATTATACATATTTATTTCTTATTTTGATGATTAATTAACATATCAAATAAACACATGTATAACTATCACATCATAGCGTGCATATGTATACATATCTTGTATTACTAACATTTCAGGAGACAATTGTGGTTCAAGACAAGAAATCAAGTTTAAGAGTAGATAAGTTTTATATTTCTTGTTTTGTGGTTATAATGTAACTTGGAATGTGAATCATTTATTTATTGCATTGCATGACCCGTACGCAACCTATAGAAGTCTCTCACTTAATTCCATATTTTCACAAAAAAATTGTAAAAAATCATTTTCAAACTCTCCACCTTGATCTCTACAAATAGCAATGATGTTGGAGTCCTGTTCAATTTGAACACGTTTGCAAAAAAAATTAAACCTTTCAAAGGCATCATGTTTGTTTGCTAAAAACAAAACCCAAGTAAATCTTGAAAAATCATCGACAATCACAAAAGTATATATTTTGCCTCCTAGAGTCACGGTCTGTGATGGTCCAAAAAGATCTATATGCAAAAGCTCAAGAGGTTTTGAAGTTTAAACCACATTTAAAGATTTTAAAGAAGATTTAAATTGTTTTCCAAATTGGCATGCATCACAAAGCTTGTCCTTTTTGAAATCGATTTTTGGAAGTCTTCTAACTAATTCAAGTTTGGATAATTTGTGCAATTGTGACATACTAATATGTCCCAAATGGTTATGTCATAACCATGCTTTGTCATGTGAGGCAACAAGACATGTTTCAACATTCATATTGCTAAGATTATCAACATGCACAATATAAATATTATTCGATCTATAACCTTTGAAAATGGTTTTCATGTTATGTTTGGAAATGATATGGCAAGTAGGTTTATCAAACACAACTAAGAAATTTTTATCGGTTAATTGACTAACACTTAGCAAGCTTTGTTTCAAACCATCTACTAATAAAACGTTTTCAATAGTCGGAGTAGAAGTATTGCCAACATTACTATATGACCTTTAGCATTGTCTCCAAACGTGACGGTTCCTCCCTTCTTAGGTTTTATGCTTGATAGAACGTGGGAGTCTCCCGTCATGTGCCTCGAGCACCAGCTATCGAGAAAATCCACTTCCTTTTTCTCCTTGCTTTTATCTACAAACAAGGAAACATGTAAAGACTTTGGTACCCAAATTTGTTTGGGTCCTTGACGGTTAGCTTTTGGTACCCAAACTTGAGTAGTCTTAGGTACTCAAACATTTGAATGAGTTCTTAACAAAAGAGTTGTTCATTTTAACAAAGTATGATGTGGATTTCTTTTCTTTACCTCCCTTCTATCCTATGTCATGCTTTGTTAGGGATTGAGTTTGGGTGCCAAGAAGCATGTCAATCATTTTTCTCCCTAAAGTGAATTACTCTAGATCTTTTGTTAGTTGTTCATTTCTAGAAATAAGATCTTTATTTGCATGACATTCTTTTGTATATTTCAATGTTTTTATCACATCATTGAGTAATTCATTTTCTTTAGCCAAAATATCATATTTGATAGATAAATCTAGATGCCTTTTCTTCCTAGTTTGTTTTTATGACAAATCATTTCATATCGGCAGCAAGTTCATGAAATGCATATAATAAGTCATCGTAAGAAATCTCCTCATGAGAGATTCACTACTGTAGAATTGGGAATACTCGTCGCCTAATAGACGTCGGCTGTTACAAAGGCCGACGTCTAATAAAGAGAAGATCGAATAGACGTCGGCCGCATATAACTCCGACGTCTATACCCAATAGACGTCGGGGAATAGACGTCGTCTGTTATAATACGACGTCTATACCCAATAGACGTCGGGGAATAGACGTCGTCTGTTATAATACGACGTCTATATTCAATAGACGTCGGGGAATAGATGTCGGACTTCACAGAAGCCGACGTCTATGGGTGACGTCGGGGAATAGACGTTGGAGATATGCAATATCCGACGTCTATATGTCTTTAAAAGAAATCACACAATTGCGTTTTCTTTCACTCTTTCCAGACAGAAAATATGAAACCCTAGCCGCCGCGATCCGATTCCTCGATCCATCCCGTCGGATTCCTCCGATCCATCCCGTGATCTCCTCCGCCACTACAGTTCCACTATGGGGACGTCAGATTCCATGTAAGTAAAGCTTTATTTTTGTTCATTTGTAGTTTATTTCCTCTAACAATGATGTGTTCACTTTTCTAATTATGTTTGAATAATTAGATAGATAAAAACATTCACATGGCGTATGTGAAGGCGATACGGTCTGCTCAGCATTTTATTTACATCGATATGGCCGAACAATGTTGTACAAGTAATTGTATGGCGTCGACGGCGGCGTCAATCATCTTTAAACCTACCTTCCTCTGTTTGCAGGTAGATTTAAAGAGGATTGACGTCGTCGTCGATGCCATGCGTCCGCTTGGTTTCCCCAAGACCTTGGTCTGCAAAATTGTCAACAAACTCCTCAAGGTGTCTCCTCCTTACCTAGCTAAAATCCTAATTAATACACTAACTAGCAACTTTTTCCTTTTCCTTTTCCTTTCCTTTCAGCCCACACTACATGATGAGATACATGGAGGAAACTGAAGACTTGTGTTGTACATTTCTTTGTGTTGTACATTTCTTTGTAATGAATGAATGAATGATTGTCTATATATGCTTGTATGTTTGTGTTTGTGCAGGATGCTATTTATTTTTTTTGTCAATGTTTAGGAATAGACGTCGGATGTCTTGAATATCCGACGTCTATTCCTTGGACAATAGACACCGGATGTCTATACGTCCGACGTCTAAGAATAGACGTCGTGCGAATACACGTCGGATGTGAGGGTGCTGATATCCGACGTGTATAGGCCTTAACATCCGACGTATATGACCTTTTCTGTAGTAGTGATTACCTCATTGTCGTCGATTTCGACCACTTGATGGTGATCATTCTTGTTTGGTGAAGGAAGTAAGATTGATTCCGAATCCTCATTAGTGGCCATGAAACACATGTGTGATTCCTCATCTTGAGAGTACTCGGAGTCAGAATCATTTGATGAGCTTGAATCAACCCAAGTGGCCTTGAGGGCCTTCTTCCCATATTTTTCGCGACGATCTCTTCTCTTGTTATCATCACATTCTCATCATCTAGGCACCTCCTCTTTGTGTCTTTGTAAGGGCATTTCTTCTCTATCTCTTCTTGGTCTCTCCTCCCTTTCTCTTCTTGGAGGATATCGCTTCTCTTCGTTCACGGTCTCTTGGCCTAAGCAAGGGGCGATATTTCTTCATGTGGTCGGTTTTGTTGCATTCATAGCATGTGAACGTGCGAGATGATTCTCCTTTTCCTCTTGCAAATTTTCCTTTGGAGAGGAACTTCTTGAAGTTGCGGGTTAGGAATGCGACATCTTCATCGGTATCCTCGTCTTCGATAATTTCCGAATCGAGGTTGCTTTTAGAGCAATTGTCTTTTCTTTCCTTCTTGACCCTTCCCGTTCCTTCTCGTTCTATCTTTTTTCTTCCATTTGAATCTCATAAGCCATGAGGATTCCTATTAGATTTTCCATCTTCAACTTTGAGAGATCTTTGGCTTCTTCTATCACCGTGGTCTTTTTCTCACATTCCAAAGTTAATGACCTAAGAAACTTCCGTGCCATATAACTTTCAACTAAAACCTTACCAAGGTTCTTCAAGGAGTTAGTAATATAAGTAAAGTGAGTGTGAATCTCGCTTATGGTTTCATTCGGCTTCATAGCAAACATTTCATTTTTTTTGCAAGAATGAATCTTTCCTAGTTTCCTTAACGGATGATCGACCTTCAAAATGACTCTCTAACATATGTCATGCCTCAAATGCTGAATCACATGCATCAATTCTACCAAACTCTTCTTCGGGTAATCCACACATTAGAATGTTCATGAGTTTTGCATTCATTTGCATCATGGCTAATTCATTACCATCCATGAGTTCAAGTTCTTTGTTTTGAGTGTATGGAATTTGAAGGAAAACTCATAACTTAACATCATAAGATTGAATGAAAGTTATCATGAGTTTATTCCAATAAGCATAATTGGTTCCATCAAACAATGGAGGTCTACCAATGTGAAATCTCTCACGTTGTTGGGTCATTGCTACAAATTTTAATTTATTTAGATGCAATCTACGAGGCTCTAATACCAAATGTAGGATCTAAAGGGCCCTGATATTAGTCTAAAGGGGGGGGGGTGAATAGACTACTTACATTCTTTTAAGAGGTTAAGTAATTTAAAGCAAGAACACTAAAATGTAAGAATAAAGAGAGCAAACCACAAGACGGATGTATAGAGGTTTGGATCCAACCACCGGATCCTAGTCCTCTTACGAATTGCTCCTCCTGGAGCAACTTCGCGTCCTCCACTAATTCGATCTCCATTCCGGACCGAGATCAAGCCTTAACACTTCAAGCTTTGCGAACAACCTCGCCAAGCTTGGACCACCTTCTCACAATCAGAGAAAAGCTACATTCTGGAAGCTAGTACAACACTTTGTATGAAAACTCGAGTAACCTAATCTTGAGCACTTAAATGAATGATGGAAGCAATGAATTGATTCAAGTGGAAAGATGTGGGCACAAAGAGAGGTTTAGAACAAATTGACAATAGTATGAGAATTTGAGCTTAGAGAAGGATTGGTAACATGAAAAGTGTGTTCTAAGCTCTATTTATAACCTTTAAACTTAATCTAGTCATTGGGGTAAATGTGATAATAAGATGTGTAAGATACACTTGACAGCAAATAAATAGGACACAAATCTGGACATCAACGGTCCACCGGATAGGGTCTATCAGTCGACCGTTTTCTTATAAATTAAAAAACATTCGAACTAAGGTGCAGACTGGTCAAACTGACATGGCTAGAACTTAAGTGAATGGTCGAACTGGGGTAGAGATCGGTCGACCGTTTGGGGAAATTGGTCAAGATGAAACTGAGCAAGTATGATAACAGTCGAACAAAATAGTGAATTCTTCCGACCGATTATAGTTTAGAGTTCTGGAGCTAGAAGTTTTCTTGAACTGGTCGACCCCTGTCAGGGCATTGTTCAACCAGTGGACCAAATCTAAAAGAGAAGTTAGGTGAGTATAAGAATATGACCGTTGTAAAATACCACAATTTCAACGGTCTTACGAATGACAAATACGAAAGGGCAAACGGTCGAACCAAAAAACGTACATTTTGGTCGGCCGGTTATCACTCTAACTGGGACACGTGTCAAGATATAACTGGTGAGAAGAATGAATCATTCGATCTAAGTTATATTGGTTGATATATTCAAACGGTCGAACGGGACACAAGATTCAGTCGACCAATTTAGACTATGACAACATATCATAGAATCGGTAGAACTAACGGTATGGCCGATCAACCGTTTGGTGAAAAGGTAATGAGATGTTGAATTCTGGTCAAACCAGATGTCCTACCGGTCAACCAATTTGAACCAGAAATCCTGTTCTAGGGGAATTTTTATGTTTTATCGATGTCCTAATGAAGTCCGTAGGATATGGAATTAAGTGTGAGACTTCTATAGGTTCCCTATGGGTCGTGCAATGGAATACGTCAACGATTCAGGTGCCATGTCACATTATAACCTAATAACAAGAAATACAAAACTTATCTACTCTTCAACTTGATTTCTTGTCTTGAATCACACTTGTCTCCTGAAATGATAGTAATACAAGATAAGTATACATATGCATGCTATGATATGATAGTTATACATGGGTTTATTTGATATGTTAATTAATCAACAAAATGGATTAATGATTATTAGCCAAAAATCCAATAGGGTTTACCACAGGTTGACTCGGCAACTGACCATTTGGACATTCATCGAACTGTTGAGCCAACTGGAAGACTTGCACTTCCAATGCTTTGACCGTGGTGTTATTGGCCACAAGCATGGTTTGCGGAAGTGTTTTTTCAAGAGTGGAGTCCTTTGGGTCAACCCGCTGAGGTAGAGTCTGACTAGAATAACCCGATGGTGAGGCCTGAGTAAGTTGGGGAGTATGAGGCTGAGACCTTTAATGTGGGGTTGGTAGGTCACCAATGGGTATGGAGGGTGATAAGGTGGGGGTTGAGGCCGAGAGTGTGGGTTCTGGCCATGGCCCCCAAGAGACGTTAGGGTGATTTTGCAATCTGGGGTTGTAAGAGTGATTGTACGGTTCGATACGGGGTTGTTGTTGATACATCACATTTACATGCTCAGTATCGCTTAGAGCGTAAGCACATTCTAATTCACTATGTCCCATAAGTCAACACCTACAACACGTGAGAGTAGCGACTTGAGCTATAAGAGCTCGGTCCAACTCTAAACTCTCAATCATGCAACCCTACATTTATTAAAATAAACCACAAAGGTAGAATCATACCTAAAGGTTCTCTAAAACCTTCTTGAAGATTCAGAGTCGCGTTGCCTGTTGAATCGTCCACGGATTTGCCTCCGAGTGTTCACCAAACTCTAAACAAGATTAGAGAGAAATGAGCTAGTCAATCAATCTCTAACAAGGTTTAAATCTAGCTAATAACCATTCTTTAAGCTCCTGAGATTCTTATCTCTAAAACTTAAATTTACTAAGAGATTTTCGTGGTGATTAGGGAGATATTAATGAGAGAGAAATTTTTTGCATTAGTAGTAAACAAGTAGGAGTAGGGGTCCTTTTATAGTCTCCCAAAACATCCTTATCAAGAGCTATTCTTTGGCCATGATCCCTTGTTCATTCTCTCCTAAAATTAATCTCTAATTTCCACATAATCAACCACAAAAAACGTTTTAATTAAATCTGGAATTAATCCACCCATGATCTAATTAATCTCTTAATAATTCAGGCAGAATCGTTCTGTTCGGTGGACCGAGTAGAACTCGGTCAACCGAACCGTTCGGTTATAACAAGTGTTCGGTGCACCGTGAGCTAGACGGTCGACCGAATCCGTATGAGAAAAATTTCCTGGAAGATATCGGATGAACCACGTCTTTTACTCGGTCGACAGTTGACCCAACAGAATCGCTCCTGGGACATAGTCATCGGATGACCGTATCACCTTCGGTCTACTGAAAATACTACTTCTCGGTTGACTGTGAACACTCGGTTAACCGAACCCGATTGTCCAGGCACTCCAGACAATTTCGGTCAACCAATTGTGCTCACCCGCTCCCTATTCGGTTAACCGATTCGAAGATACCCCGGTCGACAGAACCACGAACGGTTCACTGTGTTTGACCCCGATTTTGCCTTTGTAAAATTTTGGATTTATTTCCAACAAAATTTGATCTTTTGGGTTTTTTAGCAAATTCACATATTATGTAATATATTATCCTATATAATATTAAATTATTACACCCCATAATATTTACACCTCATATGAATTTATTATGATTCTAATTATGTCAATTCTCATGACATATTGATTTTCTTCATTCACCTCATGTGTCCTATTTTCATATGAAACCCGACACATCATATGAACTCAAAATCAAGTTTCTTGTTTCCCTGTTTTGTGGTGTGACCTATAGGAGGATCTAAACCAAATTGGCAGTGATATTAAACAGTTAATATCTCAATTTATAAGTGGTATCTAGCTACACATTATAGTTACCCAATTAGCATAGATGTCTTTGTTCCACCCGAACCAAAACACGATCCATTTAGTGATGTAAGTGCACCACTTGTGTTCGTCCCTTGCCTCACGATATTAAGAATATATACAAAGTAGAAATATGTCACCTTTGTATTATATTAATTTCTTGATCTCTTTAAGCTAATTATAACTATGTAACTTAACTCAAGTTACATTGTGCACATTATAATTTTGCTTTATCAAGGGGCCCACTAATATCATCACTCTATTAAGAGGGACAACGATAATCGTTTGACTAGCTATCTTTTCCAGCACAAGTAATGTTCAACCAACTATTGCCTTTATCACTGTACTCATTGATAGCTTTTGACAATAATCAAATTAAGCACTTCTTTAGTGAAAAGATATAAGTCTCATATTTTACGATCTAAGACACAGTAAAACATTAATGACACGAAACACAATTCCATAATGTTTTACTTGTTAGGTCTATTCAATATATAAAAGTAATCTTTTCCTCTTTTATATACTCGTGTCGTCAATTATTTGTAGAGCTACAACAATCGATGACCAACACGACAATCTTATCTCGGTGATTAAGGTTCCTTGTTAATTACCATGATTGTGAATAACTTTTGATTTATGTAAACCATTATCTTTCAGAGCTCTACGGTTAAGGACTAAGCGCATCTTCCATAACACTTCCAAAAAAACGAATACCATAATCAAGGAACAAAATGTTTGTACATCCAATTCATAATAATTGACATATAAAAGTAAAAAATTTAGAACACATTCCCTTCAATCTCCCACTTGTTATCAAAGTTTTCTCTCACATACATTCTCAATGTATAAAACAATAATAACTAGGGTAACCCTCTCTAATCACTCATCAAGCCAATCCACATGGTTCTTCAGACCCGTGGACTCGAAATGCGTTTTGCCCTTGGCTTGGGATAAGGGTTTGGTGAATGGATCAGTTGTGTTGTTGTTTGTGTCCACCCATAACAGATTTATTTTGCCCTCGTCGATTAAGTCACGTGTGACAAAGTACTTACGATCCATGTACTTCACTTTGTGGTGTGATTTGGGATCCTTGATTTGTGAGATAGATGCACTGTTATCGCAAAATAGCTCTATGGGTCCCTCGCATGAGGGAACTACTCCAAGCTCTTCAAAGAACTTCTTAATCCACACTCCTTCTTTACTCGCTTCAGCGACAACCATTACTTCGGAAGCGGTGGTTGAGTCGGTCGTAGTGTTTGCTTCCAACTACGCCAACTCACAGGTCCACCATTCAGAAGGAAGACGTATCCTTATTGCAACCTTCTATCGTCGGGATCACTCATGAAACTCGCATCCGAATAGCCCTCGGCTATTAACTCCCTTTGTCCTCCATAAACAAGAAACTTATCTTTGGTCTGGTTAAGGTACCTCAGAATATTCTTGACTACAGTCTGACCTGCGTTGGATTGGTGACGACTTGTCACGCTTAGAGCATATGAGACATCGGGTCTTGTGCAAGTCTTCACGTACATGATAGATCATATTGCCGAAGCATAAGGGATATCTTTCATGTACTCTAAGTCTTTACGTGATTCAGCACGTTGAGACTTCTTTAGTTGCACACCCATACTCATTGGCACATTGCCCTTTTTGGAGTTGTTCATGCTCAACCTTTCCAAGACATTGTCAATGTACGTACGTTGACTTAGGACAATGAGTCTACGGGATCTATCTCTATATATCTTGATTCCCAAGATGTATTGAGCCTCACCCATATCTTTCATCGAAAATGCAAATTTCAATGAACTTCTCGTTTGCTCAAGCAAATGTATATGATTTCCCATGAGGAGTATGTCATCGACATATAAGATCAAGAACACTATGTGGCTCCCACTAACCTTCTTGTATATACAAGACTCTTCCTTACTTTGAACGAAGTGAATCTTTTTTACTTCTTCGTCAAAGCGTTTGTTCCAACTCCTTGATGCTTACTTCAATCCATAAATGGATCTTTGAAGCTTGCATACTTTCTCGCTATTCTTTGGATCTTCAAAACTTTGAGGTTGTACCATGTACACATCGTCCTCCAAGTTCCCATTAAGGAACACCGTTTTGACATCCATTTGCCATATCTCATAATCATGAAATGCGGCAATAGCGAGCATAATCCGAATAGACTTGAACATGGCAACCGGTGAAAAAGTTTCATCATAGTCAATTCCTTGAACTTGAGTTAAACCTTTTGCTACAAACCTCGCTTTGTAGGTTGTCAAGTTCCCATCCATGTCAATCTTCCTCTTAAAAACCCATTTATTTTGAATGGTCTTTTTCCCTTGAGGAAGGTCAATCAAGTTCCACACTTGATTATCATACATGGATTCTATTTCGGATTCCATGGCCTTGTGCCATAGTTTGGAGTCCTTTCTTTCCATTGCTTCTTGAAAGGTCAAGGGATCATCAGTATCTAGTACCATGATCTCATGAAGTCCGAAATACATATCGGGTTTCTTCCTTTCCCTCGTTGACCTTCTAAGTTCTTTTGGTTCTATGTGTACTTCTCGAACTTCTTCCACAATTTCTTGCGGAATTGGTTCGTGTTCGATTCTCGAACGTACACTAGGTGAGGAAGATTGAGTTTCTCTCACAATTTCTTGTGAGGGTCTCTCACTCATGCTCCCACTAACCAAAGGAACCTCTGTTGGGCCTTCAAGATCTTGAATGTCACCATTCATATCATGATCTTGTAGAATATCTTGAGTCTCCTCAAGCACAACTCTACTCCCACTACTTTTTATTCTTTCCAGAAATTTCTTTTCTAGAAATACGGCATCCCTCTCTACAATCACTCGATTGGAGGTTATATGCCAAAAGTAGTATCCTCTTGTCTCACGAGGATAACCTATAAAGAAGCACTTATCCGCTTTTGGTTGAAGTTTGGTCACCATAAATCTCTTGACGTAGGTCTTACAACCCCAAATCTTGAGAAAATTGAGCTTAGGTGTTTTACCACTCCATACCTCATAAGGCGTTTTCTCTACGGATTTGGATGGAACATTATTTAGTGTGTAAGCCGCAACTTCTAGTGCATAACTCCAAAAGTAAAGTGGCAATTCAGTTTGACTCATCATTGATCGAACCATGTCGAGTAATGTCCTATTCCTCCTTTAGGATACCCCATTCCACTGAGGTGCACCGGGAGGAGTGAGTTGTGGTACAATACCACACTCCTTTAGGAATGAGTCAAATTCGGTACTTAAGTACTCACCTCCACGATCCGTTCGTAGAGACTTAATTTTCTTGTTGAGTTGGTTCTCTACTTCATTCTTGAATTCCTTGAACTTGTCAAAGGATTCACTTTTGTTTCTCATTAGATAAATATAGTCATAACGACTATAGTCATCCGTGAACGTAATGAAGTACTTGAAACCGTCACTTGCACTAGTACTCATTGGACCACATACATCGAAATGTATCAAATTCAACAAGTCATTCGCCCTCGGCCCTTTCTTCTTGAAAGGCCTCTTGGTCATTTTGCCCATTAGGCATGGTTCGCACATCTCCAATGATTTAAAATCAAGTTGACCAAGAAGGTTACCTTCTTGCAACTTCTTGATGTGTTTTTCATTTATGTGACCAAGACGATAGTGGCACAAGAGTGTAACATTCACGTGAGTAGTTTTAAGCTTTTTGTTATTGATGTTTAAGATTTGTTTATTATTCTATTCAAGCAAATAGAGATCATTGCTCACGAATGCATTTGCATAGAAAATACCATGCTTCGATATAGACAAGCAAGAATTTGAAATATTTATGTTAAAATTATCCATATCCAAACATGATACAGAAATAATATTCTTGCTAATCGAAGGCACATAATAAACGTTCTTTAAACATAAATTTAAACCACTAGATAATTGAATCTCCACAGAACCTTGTGCAATCGCAGCAACGCTCGACCATTTCCGACCTTCAAAATCATCTCGTTCTTCACGAGTTCCTTCCTATCCTTTAGTAGCTGCACATTAGAAATTATGTGAGCACAAGATCCGGTATCAATTACCCAATCATGGACATAGGTGGCTAAATTTATCTCAATAACAAATATACCTTTGGCCTTTTTGGGGCGCTTACGTTCAATCACTCCATTGTCAAGGTCTTCCTTGTACTTGGGGCAATTTGGCCGGATGTGTCCCTTTTCACCGCAGTGAAAGCACTCTGTGTTGGAAGTTGGAGATTTCGAAGTATTCCCCATCGAGGCACTCGCACGAGCACCTCCTACTCCCTTGCTCTTGATTGACATATTTTTGGTGAATTTGCCTTTACCTTTGGTGATATTGTTGCTCCCTCCATGGACGGCTAGGACGTGCTTGTCCCGACCCTTGCCCATGTCAACTTCAGCCGTTTTGAGAGCATTGTGAAGTTCCTCAAGACTCACCCTTTCTCACGCACATGATAGTGCATAATGAAGTCCTTGTAGGACGGGGCTAGAGAGCCAAGAATCAAATCTTCCGCAATGTCATCGGGCATCGGGGAAGAGAGCTTCGACAACTTCTCAAGGTATCCTTGCATCGTGAGAAAATGCATGGATACCGATGTTCCCTCCATCATGTGGCACCTTGTGAGTGCGATGGTGGTCTTATAGCGTTCTTTTCTAGCATTATCCATGAACATCTTTGTTAAAGATTCCATGGTCTTCTTGGGTTTTGAATCCAACTATTTCGCTTGAAGCGAGTCACCCATGGAGGCCAACATTAGACCGTGAACCTGGTTCTCTTGGTCTTCCCACTTGGCTTTTGCCTCTCTCACGCTATCGGTTGCCTTCTCATTTAATTTTGGGATTTCACCATCCAAAATATGAGACAGTTTCTCAAACTTCAACACAATATTGAGCTTGAGTTGCCAGCTTATGAAGTTTGAGCCATCATTTGCCAAAGAATGTTTTTCAATCATAGATCACATGATAGGTTGAATATTCGACATTTCTACAAAATAAATTATATGGGATTTAATGTCAATTTTATGTTTTAAAAAATCAATACCGCAAATACAAATTTGTCCATAAATGCAGCAATTCAAGATCCTATAATTATAATATGAACTAGCTAAGAGCTATCAGATATATTATAAAATCAAGGTAAGAATTTTTTTCTTCTAATCATAACCATTTCGAAATATTATAACATTTACATTTTCAAACTCTTATGACTCTTTTCGTTTTAATTAAGAGGGAATTTGACCAATCCTCGTAAGAAAAACTCTCTTTCTCAAAACCGAGCTAGGGCTCCGGGTCTTGTTAAGAAAACTTATTTCATTTGATACTAGATACATTTATCCATTGTATTCACAAACAAATATACTCGGTGTCCACTAAGGGTGAATCGTACCTCGTACATCTATTCATGGCACAACAATAGACAACCTTATATCTCCCACTATTCCGAAAGATGGAGGAAGTTATCTCCCGCCAAGGGCGAGCAGAATATCTCTTGATCGATGACTACTAGTGGATGAAATAAGAAAGAAAAATACTCTTAATTTTTGGTTGGACAATTTAAACATTTACATGTGATTTTAGAATTTAGGTGATCATGCATATTTATCATCTATACACATCCTAACATTCATCCATACAATCACATATATATCAAGCACACAAACATAAATAAATTCATTCACACACACATTGTGTGAGTTTATATGTTCCCGCGTCCTTGATCCTCGCGCTTCTTCAGCGTCTTCCTCTTGCACCATGGATGTTGATATTGCAAAAATATAAACATGCATCTCTCAATTTTGAAAAATTGTCTAGTGCAAGTCCTATGTAAAAATCCTCTCATATGCATGCATATACATAGAAATAGAAATTTGGCTTTCACATATACATAAACTCATGTGATTGAATAATAATAACATACACATTCATTCATTCACACACAGCTTCTTCGGAACATACAAACTCACATATCCCTGCATTAGAGAACTCGAGCAACGCATGTACATATACTATATATTACTTGATTTAGTTTATCATGCATCTCTAAATCAAACAATTCTAAAATCATTTGAAATCATTTCAAAATGAATTTATACATCTATAGTTGAATACAAAAAACATTTGAACCGTTGTTCATCCAATTTCCAAAAATAAAATTTAAAGAAGGATAAACATATGCCTTTTTCGTTTTGTCGACTCTTCATAAAATAATCATTTAATTAAAAAAACGAAAATCTTATATATTAGACATAAGTCTAAATTTTAATTTTAACATTCACATGATGTGTTTCAAAACATTTAAAACTATCAAAAGAATCTATTAGAATTAAATCAACAAAACTATCGGAAAACTCGAAAAAAACATAGAACATGAATTTTTTCGATTGTAGATGGTAAACTAAAATTAATTATATAGTCTAATCATTGAAAATATGAACTAAATGCTCTGATACCACTGTAGGATTTCGTGTCCCTATGTATGTATATATTTTAATTTTTTTAATACAACATACAAGATCAATTTCATACTTTCAACGATTTTATGTACATAACTTTGTGTTTTATTCTAATATCATGCAACCCTACATTTATTAAAATAAACCACAAAGGTAGAATCATACCTAAAGGTTCTCTAAAACCTTCTTGAAGATTCGGAGTCGCGTTGTCTGTTGAATCGTCCACGGATTTGCCTCCGAGTGTTCACCAAACTCTAAACAAGATTAGAGAGAAATGAGCTAGTCAATCAATCTCTAACAACGTTTAAATCTAGCTAATAATCATTCTTTAAGCTCCTGAGATTCTTATCTCTAAGACTTAAATTTACTAAGAGATTTTCCTGGTGATTAGGGAGATATTAATGAGAGAGAGAAAATTTGCATTAGTAGTAAACAAGTAGGAGTAGGGGTCCTTTTATAGTCTCCCAAAACATCCTTATCAAGAGCTATTCTTTGGCCATGATCCCTTGTTCATTCTCTCCTAAAATTAATCTCTAATTTCCACATAAGCACCCACAAAAAACGTTTTAATTAAATCAGGAATTAATCCACCCATGATCTAATTAATCTCTTAATAATTCAGGCAGAATCGTTCTGTTCGGTGGACCGAGTATAACTCGGTCAACCGAACCGTTCGGTTATAACAAGTGTTCGGAGCACCGTGAGCTAGACGGTCGACTGAATCCGTATGAGAAAAATTTCCTTGAAGATATCGGACGAACCACGTCTTTTACTCGGTCGACAATTGACCCAACAGAATCGCTCCTGGGACATAGTCATCGGATGACCGTGTCACCTTCAGTCTACTGAAAATGCTACTTCTCGGTTGACTGTGCACACTCGGTTAACCGAACCCGATTGTCCAGGCACTCCAGACAATTTCGGTCAACCAATTGTGCTCACCCATTCCCTATTCGATTAACTGATTCGAAGATACCCCGGTCGACCGAACCACGAACGGTTCACCGTGTTTGACCCCGATTTTGCCTTTTTAAAATTTTGGATTTATTTCCAACAAAATTTGATCTTTTGGGTTTTTTAGCAAATTCACATATTATGTAATATATTATCGTATATTATATTAAATTATTACAGCCCATAATATATACACCTCATATGAATTTATTATGATTCTAATTATGTCAATTCTCATGACATATTGATTTTCTTCATTCACCACATGTGTCCTATTTTCATATGAAACCCGACACATCATATGAACTCAAAATCAAGCCTCTTGTTTCCCAGTTTTTTGGTGTGACCTATAAGAGGATCTAAACCACATTGGCAGTGATATTAAACACTTAATATCTCAAACTATAAGCAGTATCTAGCTACACATGATAGTTACCCAATTAGCAAAGATGTCTTTGTTCCACCCGAACCAAAACACGATCAACTTAGTGATGTAAGTGCACGACTTGTGTCCGTCCCTTACCTCATGATATTAAGAATATATACAAAGTAAAAATGTGTCGCCTTTGTATTATATTCATTTCTTGATCTCTTTAAGCTAATTATAACTATGTAACTTAACTCAAGTTACATTGTGCACATTATAATTTTGCTTTATCAAGGGGCCCACTAATATCATCACTCAATTAAGAGGGACAACGATAATCGTTTGACTAGCTATCTTTTCTAGCACAAGTCATGTTCAACCAACTATTGCCTTTATCACTATACTCATTGATAGTTTTTGACAATAATCAAATTAAGCACTTCTTGAGTGAAAAGATATAAGTCTCATTTCTTAGGATACAAGACACAGTAAAACATTAATGACACGAAACACAATTCCATAATGTTTTACTTGTTAGGTTTATTCAATATATAAATGTAATTTTTTCCTCTTTTATATACTTGTGTTGTCAATTATTTGTAGAGCTACAACAATCGATGACCAATACGACAATATTATCTCGGTGATTAATGTTCCATGTTAATTACCATGATTGTGAATAACTTTTGATTTATGTAAACCATTATCTTTCAGATCTCTACGGTTAAGCACCAATTGTCTCTTCCTTAACACTTCCAAAAGACGAATACCATAATCAAGGAACAAAATGTTTGCACATCCAATTCATAATAATTGACATATAAAAGTAAAACTTTTAGAATACTTTCCCTTCATAAACTAGCAAGCAACAAACAAGGAAGATGAAAGCACGAGAAGACTTGAAACTAAACTAAGTAACTGTCAAAGGAAGCTGAAATTCAGGAAGAAAAACTCCCAAGGGTTTGAGTGTGTATACATGTAATAAGATGTGGAATGATGCATTCAATAAGGTACAAGTTAGGTTGTGTTTTTATGCATAGGAAGTATCTAATGGTTGTGGCAAAACCTATCATACCAATCACTAACGTACTTGATTAACATGAGCATAAACAAGTCGGTTATTAAGAATCTAAATAAGCATGAGAAGTACCTAATGATTATGGCAAAACCTTAAGTAATCTCTTTTAAACAAACAAGCATACATTCACATTCATCAAATATTGCATAAGATAGCATTAATTCTCATTCATCATTACATGTATAACATCATCTCCACCCTCAAAGAGGGATGGAACTACTCACTACACCTTAAGCTAACAATTGTATTAAGGAAAAAGACTTATATTGCGATTAAAGAAGCAGAACTAAGTTAAGCATGCAAAAATAAATAACATGAGAACAAACTAAGAAGAATTATTTTATTAATAACTCACATTACAAGTAGCATTCTTCTCCACTTGAGTTTTGCTCCAAGGCTTTACTTCAAGTAGAGAAAATGACCACCAAGCAATGTTTAGTCTTACAAAGGTGGAAGATGAGTTCTATTTATAGACATAAAAAAGCAACTGTGGACAATCTCCCGATGTGGGACTAATGGAACATACTAAAAAAAGACATTAACAACCTAATACACAACCGAACGGAGACGGGTCAGATCCAGAGCAAAACATACCGCCGACCAGCGGTCTGGACCCGTCAATTGGCAGTCTGGATTGCTCTTATCCGACCCATTTTCGGATGACTTCTTAATTGCTTCATTTCTTCACGTGGAATGCACCCTAATCAGTTGTTTGAGTCTACGCCTGAGTCTAATTGCCAAAATACTCCTCATGATGGTGTGGAGTTTCTCAATTTGCTAATTGGTCCTTTTGGCTTGCATGCAGGTCCTCTCCTTTTGCGGATAGGTCCATAAGTCTCACCGATCAGTTATTTTTCTCACATTTTGGTCATTTTTGTGTCCTCTTCTTCTTAAACGTGTTTTTTTCCTGAATCTTAAACATAAAACTCATTACATAGCAATGCTTAGGTTTAAAATAAAGGATATAAGACATGAATATATGTATGATATGATATTAGTCAGACCTCCTCCGCCCCCATTTTATTATAATCATTCACCTTCGTCACGGTGAGTAAACCAGACCACCACACCAGTAGTATTAGTTGTTTTTTAATTTTTATGAAATTTTGTGGATCTTTGATTGTGTCGTGGTGATTTGGTGTGATATTTATCCACCTTTGTTGCTTTGTAAGGAATCATTAGTGATGAATGATTTACCCAACTTCTACAGAAACAAGATGTGTTGCTAAATAGGTTTTAATACACGTGATATACAGGTTAAATCCTAAATTTGGAGTTGGTTTTGTACAATGAACTGACAAGAAGAATCTTTCGGGTGTTATTTCAAAGTAAGAAATAAGAATACAAGGTGATGTTACTTCCTGCATTGTTCTCTCTTTTACTAAATGTTTCATGGTTGAATGCTGAAAATGCTGAAATTGACTTTTAACTTGTATGATAATAATATGGGAATCATTCGATTATGTATGAACTTGACCTAAACAATAGTTGTTAATTATTGATCATTTCGCCTTGGTCAGAATATTGTATTTTGTTTATTGGATGTTTCAAAATTAGTGCACTGGAGTCAGATAACGCACTTGCAAATGGTATACTATTGCATTTGCTAGTTTGTTTGAGTCTTCATCTTAATTTTGGTGGGAGTCCATACCAGCAATGCTACAAAAAAGTTGTTAATAATATTTAGGATTAAGTTTTTATGTTAACATGATTATTTACAAGTTATGATAATTAAAAAGTTCTATGTGATACTAAATAGATTCTGGAAAAAAAAACCAAAATTAGTTGAGGTACCAAGTTTGAAGTAATCAAAACAGGAAACCAATTCAATTTAATTTATGATTTAGTTTAACATGATTTTTTTCAAATTTTTGTATGTGAATTAGTGAATGCTGAAATGTTATAATGTTTTATTTGTAAAACTTTTTTTTGTTTTGTTGAATGTTTATTTAAGTTTAGTTTCTAGCAACTCATCGACCCTTAAGTAATTTGGTCTTTAATAACATATAACAAAACATTAGACAATATTTGCTAAGTCACTCATCATATAGGACTTTCCTTGCATGTAATCATCGTATTTATTTTTTCTTTCATGATTTTTGTCGTAGATTACTGGCGTGAGGTACGTAATCTCTTTCACTCATCATTTAATAGAAAACACGCATTAGTTAGTAGGATTTCAATGAAACAAAAGAGTAAGTGATTGTTTTGTGTGTTGTTTATTAGATTAAGGTATGAAAAACACATAGGGGGTAATCACCTATAGGAGATGAGGTGGGGGATTTCATCACCCTTTCCTTGACCCAAAAATCACATAATAAAAAAGCCTTAATAAAATCAATTTAGACATTGGCCCTTAGAATTTCCGGACGCATTAAGGAGAGGAAACCGTTTAAGACCTTGATGGCCTAAACGTAATTGCCTATCTAGTCTCGCAGAGATTTTTTGAACCTCTAGGTTTCTACAGACTAGTAGTCCTCAGTGGGACCTCAAAGTTAGACGTCGTCTAGTGCTAAAGACCTATAGTGGACTTTAGGCTTGCTTTTGCCTTGATTGCTTAGTTAGGTTTCTAACATTCATTATTCACACGCTAGATTACGGACTTCATCTCCTCTCTCCTGAGTCATTCCTTTCTCATCTTCATGTCTCTCGGTCTTCACATTCACGAACACCTTCTTTTAAATTGAAATTTTATTTCTTGACTTCAATAATAACTATCATTTTTCTTAATGTTTAGATTGAATTGGATCGAGATTGGTTTCATTAAAACCAATTGAGTGATGAGTATGAGAACATAGTGAATATGTTCTTAGAGGTTGACAAAAATCATTCAAAGAATATGAATGACAGAGACTTTGCGTATTGTCCATGTTGTAAGTGTCATAATATATCAGTGTTGAGTTTTTAGAAAATAAAAGATCATTTGTTTGAGAAAGGTTTCGACACCAGTTACATACGGTGGATATGGCACGGCGAAAATGAATTATTTAGTTGTTCCAAGAATGACGGTCGGGGCAATGTAAGTATGGGAGATCATTTAGAGGACATGGTTCAGGATATAGCTAAAAACTTTTTGTCCAACCCCGATTTACTTGGTAGTTTGTTGAGTGACAATAGAAGTCATTGTATAATGGTATGCACCAAATTTACTAGATTGTCAGCGGTGTTGAAATTGTACAATTTAAAAGCAGAAAATGGTTGGACCGATGTCAGTTTCACATCACTATTGAAGCTATTGAAAGAGATGCTTCTAGGTGATAATGAGCTACCGGATAGAACTTATGATGCTAAGAAAGTGTTGTGCCTATGGGAATGGAATATAGGAAGATACAAGCATGTCTGAATGATTGTATATTGTATAGGGGGAGTTTCAAAACTTACATTCCTACCCAGGTGTAATGTTTCACAATACAAAATGAAACGCAGTGGACCGAAACACATTCTAGATGGTGATGATTTGAAAATCAAAGGTCGTCCTGCCAAAGTTTTGTGATATCTTCTGATAATACCAAGGCTTAAACGTTTGTTTGCACGTAAGGATGATTCCAAAAACTTGACATGGCATGCTGATCGTGAGAAACCAAATGATTAGTTGTTTCGTCATACTGCAGATTCACCTCAGTGGAAAAAAGTAGATTATGACTTTCCTTTGTTTGGTGAAAAATCCAAGAAACTACGACTTGGACTTTGTACCAACGGAATTAATCATTTCGGTAGTCTGAGTAGCATTCATAGTACTTGGCATGTTCTGCTTAAAATTTACAATCTACCACCATGGTAATGCATGAAACACAGATATATTATGTTGTCCTTAATGATTTCTGGTCTGAAGCAACATGGAAACAACATAGATGTGTATTTAAGACCCTTAATTGATGACCTAAAGACAATGTGGAATGACGGAGAGCCAATTTTTGACGCTTATCGTTAGCAGTCATTTGTAATGCGGGAAATGATTTATTACACGATTAATGACTTTCCCGCTTATGGTAATCTGTCTGGATATTCTGCTAAAGGTCAAAAAGGTTGTCCAATTTACGAAGAGAATACATTCTCCTTGCAACTTGTTAATGGGTGTAAGATAGTCTATCTTGGTCATCGGAGATTTTGCCAAACTCACATCCTTATTGTAAGTTAAAGAAGGCATTTAACGTAAAACAAGAGTTTCAGAATCTACCAGTTGAAATCAGCATCAAAAATGTGTATGAACACATAATGAACGTTGAATGTGAATTTAGAAAACCGTACAAACGAGCAAATGACAAAAGTTCTTGGGAAAAATTCTATATTTTTTTATCTTCCTTACTGGAAAACTTTAGAAGTTAGACATTGTAATTATGTGATGCATATAGAGAAAAAACGTTTCTGATAATCTTGTTGGTACTCTGTTGAACGTTCCTGGTAAGAAAAAAATGGATATAATGCTAGACATGATCTTGTTGACCTTGGTATACTCGCAAGGCTGGCACCAGAGAAGAAGGGAGATCGTAGCTACTTACCTCCAGATTGTTATACGTTGTCTAGAAAGGAAAATGCATTCTCTGTCAGTGATCCCTATTCGCAAAACAATAGTGATCCCTATTCGCAACACGAGTTCGATGATACTCTCGAGCGATGGGCTCGCTACTTTATTAGCAACATGTTGTTGAACTAATAGCTTTTATGTCATGACTGCAATTTTATTAAACCACATTCTTTGTATTACACCAACATGCTTTGTAAATACATTCTTTGTATTGAACTAACATTGTTTGACTACAATTTTTATATTAATAAAATCAAACTTCTTTGTGAATGATTGTGAAATATGTGGGTGAATGAAATTAGTTGAATTTGTGTATGATGGTGCAGGATGAATGATTGTAAATTGTGCATTGTGAATTGTTGTTGTGCAGGATGAATGAAATTTGATTATGTGCATTTTATCATTTCATTTTTTTTGATTTTGGGAAGGGTATAGACGTCGGTTATTAGGTTAACCTGATGTCTATACCCCAGAATAGACATCAGCGGTCAGCATAACCGACGTCAAGTCTTTTTTGAAAGGGAATAGACATCAGTTTTTTGGATGAATGACATGTATTCCCTTCGAATAGACGTCGATTGTTTGGATACCCGACGCGTATTCCCTTCGAATCGATGTCGGCAGTAAGTAGAATTGACGCGTATTTCCTTTGAATAGACGTCGACGGTAGGGGTAGCTGATGCGTATTCACCAGAATAGATGTCGGCCTTTTGTGACCAACGTCTAGATATAGACGACCCAAAGATAAACGTCGATTTATGGAACGCCAATAACCGACGTATAGAAGCCATATATCCAATGTATACTCCCTATTCTGCACTGGTGAGATCTAATAAGGAATTATAGAATAGTTATTTGTTAACACGGAAGAAACCCCGTGAATTATGCCCCCCAAGGCTCCAAAGATGTAAGTTGCAACTCAAGGCAAGTTTCTTATTCTTCTTTGCTAAACTAATATCTAATAATTCCCTTAAAACATGAAAGATGCATCTCACGCGCAAGGTATCTAGGTAGAACTATTTAAGTATGATAAACTTGGTAAAATCACTCGGTACAACTATTTCAGTATTTTCAAAGTTTGACTTGGCTTGTTGGTGGATTGATTCTCTTCCATAGGATTAAAAGTAGAAAACGGTAATAGTGATATTGTTTTTTGTTTAATTAAAATGCTACTGTAAACACTATTTTAATTGGGTGTGTTTGCTGAAAATGACACTTCCAATACCGTTTCCGTTTATATGACAACAATGTTTGGGGGTGTTGTTTTCCTTCATCATATTTTGCCAAATAAGATTTTCGAGTCTTATGTTTTGCCAATTTTGTTTTTTCATAATTATTTCAAAAAAAACTTTCCTAAAAACATCTCAATCTATTAGGCCCCCTTCTGAAAAGAACCGTAAAGTATAATAAGAGGGACAATTACATCATACATCTTTGGTGAGTCGAATATAGAACCCAATTACCATAAGTGATACAACAATTGGAATACTTCGCACTAGACAAAAGAGCGGGTCTTGCGTTAAATTACATTCATTAGGTGCATAAATTAAAGGGATCGTCGCCCTGTAAAAATGGCAGGGTCCCTTAGCCAAACGACAATACCCATGTGAATAATTAAACAAACTTCCACACTTTACATACCACGACAACCAAGAACAACTACGTAAGGACCGACCAAGTGATAAATTAAAGGGACCTACAATATAAACAAACTACAAGGTCATGTATTCAAAATCACAAGTCTTACATATGAAATTAGAGTGGGTGGAACACATACCCGCCAACGAGCCAATTAGCAAAAATGGCACGATGAATAATTAGCAGACATGCTACTTACAAAAAATAATCAGTTCAAACGATACTAAAACTCAATTAGCATACATGACCCGATGAACAATTACAACAACTTTGTCAAATCCATGATCCTTAGAATTAATGCTATGGTCAAAGGATACTAAAAGTAACTAGCACACGTGCCTTGATGAAGAATCACAACACCTTGGCCAAATTGATGTTCTTTACACTAATATTCATGTGAAAAAATACTAAAACCCAATCAATATAGGTGGCCCGACGAAGATCCCAAAATCAACTTACTCCATTGGTTAAGTAATTACGATAAGGTCCCAAACTCAATTGACACAGACTCATACCAGAATTACAGGGACTGATCTAGATCACAAAATACCTTTATCCATAAAGTCCCATTTTGAACATTATATGGATCATAGAGTATAATCATCGGGACCATTACATCATACTTCGTCTGTTAGTCGAATCTAGAACTCAATTAGTATAAGTTACCCGATGAAACGAAGAATCATAACACCGTCACGAAATCCAAATTACTTACAATGAATAGTCTGTTCGAATGATGCTAGAATCCAATTGGCATAAGTAACTCGATGAAGAATCAAAAAACCGTCGCCCAATCTGTGCTACTTAAAAATAGGTCTGTTAAAAAATAAACACGACACAAACACTACACGGTAATAGGGTATGGATAGACATGATATCTTATCAGACCAGAGTTGAGTACAGTTGATTGGACACGATACTTTATCGGGTTGGGTTCAGGTATTAAATCTAGGACACAAATATATGATAAGATAATGGGTACTTGAGTATACGAAAACAACATGATACATAAATACACAATAAAATACGCAATAGACTAATACATTATTATTTTTTAATAAAAGTGATAATTCCACTAGTAGACTAATATTGTAATACCTAAAATCTAGTTTGCAATAACTAAGAGTACTAAGATGAAATTTTTGTAACTAGAATGGTTGAATTATGTTTATGTAAACTGAGAATGTACTTTGAAATCTTCCCAACCATCGATGTCGTGGCAAGTCCTGGGACTCGTGTCATGCCGGCACGTGGCATGGCATGGCACGGGCCAGGCATGGTTGTGTCATGCCGGCACGACACGATAGCAAGGGTTGGGCCGGCCCGATCCATGTTTGGGTCAGGCCAGATTCAGAGGCGTCAGATTGAGTTTTTCCTGTCAGGACAGGGCGAGTTTCGATTTTTCGGTTTTTTAATTTAAAGTAAGTATACAATCACAATTGAATTAACAAACACAAACACAATTTGTTTTTCCCTAAAATAACCAATTTATTTATTGATAATTGTTGACTCAAACCGAGACACAATAATTGGTTACATATGAAAATAGCCTGGTGGCTACCTAAACCTAAGTAGTAATGGAAAAAAAATAAAGGATATTAGGGAAAAAAATACTCCTTAAACATAATGGTTTAGCTAATTCATCTTAAATTTTCATCGTCACAGCTGTCGTTAAGATGCATGTTTTGCATTATGTCCATAACTTCCATCCAAACCTTCAGGCATACGCTCATCTCGATTGACTTATCAAACATGGTTTGTCTCTTGTCAGTCAAGACACGTTTACTTGCACTAAATACCGACTCCGACATCATAGTTGACGCCGAAGGACATAATAAATCTAAATCATCAAAAGTTGTTAACTCAGCAGTAGTTAAGTACGTTTCAGTGTTTAAATATCTAGTTAATTCATTTTGTGTTTCATTTTGCACTAATTTTAATTTTTTTAACTTAACCAATTCAATTGGGAGTCATCATCATCTGGATCTATTGCAGGTGGTTGTGATGATAAACTAGCAACATTTGAACTCATTTAACTTACATTATGTAGTTTTTGATATTCTTCAAATATCTATTTAACAAAGACTTACAATTATCTACATGATTTTGGAAAATTTCATATTTTTCAAAACAATTACAAGAAAACATGTAAACCATTAATCTTAAATCTAGGGTCTATAATAAAAGCTAAACAAAAACTAATTGGAAGAGTATTCCAATATTTATTAAACATAGTCTCCATTACATTTAAAATTTCAACAAAACCACCATTTGACTTATATTTCGCAAATACTCAAGTAATCTGAAGTAATTCATAGATTAATATGTTAGAGGTCGGGTAATATTGTCCACTTAATCTATTAGTGAAGGTGAAAAAAAGTTTTCAAAAATCTAACATTATTTTACAATTATCTCAATCTATGGGGGTTAACATGACTCATTTTGTTTTTAATTATAAAAGGTTGTAATTGCAAGATTATAAGGATAACAATATTTTAACATTTCATATTTTAATATTTTAATATTTTAGTAATTTCTTGATAATCTTATAAATGGTAGAATGATGGGTTAAAGAGTTGGACAGACAAACAAACCAAACAGAAAAATCTAGAAGTTCTAAGTAGACTGCATCTCCTAGTTCATGTGGTTAGTTAAATGATGAAGTGTAGTGTGATGTTAAGGAGATGGATGTGAACTTTCGTGATAGTTCTCTTTTTCCCTATTCAAGCTGAGTGGGTGGTATTTGTGGGTTGAACTAGGTAGACAAGATTAGCCGTGGGAAATGATTTTCCATAACAAATTCTAAGCTATTTGTTACTGATTTTGGAATAAAAAATCAAAGGAAAAATTGGCCATGTTACTAGAAAATAAAGAAATTATTTTTCTGTTTATGATTATTTCCCGTGTAGCAACTACATAGTTATATATTTGCATTTATGTCACTAAAAACTCTATTTATTTACGTTTATGTCATTATTTCTCTCTTTTTATAAAATCATTTTTGGAATTTTATTGTGGGAAGAATAATTGTTTCAACGATAAACTATTAGTCTATAGATACATGATAATCTATACGTTATTGTGATTTTTGGGTTAAGACGATAGTATTGAGACCGTCAGTGATTTGAAAATAAATTGTGATTTTTAGATGAGAACCGTAATATGATGACGGGTTGGGGTTTATGAATGAAATATACAAGTTAAAGGGGACTTGAGTTTTATATTAGATTGTGTTTATTTCGGGTTATGCAATGAATTATCGTCGAGTTTTCAAAGTGATTTGAGAATAATTTATATTTCTCGCTGTGATGTGACGGTGGTTTTGGTTTACATGAGAAAAAGTCGAGTATTCCATTATTCGAATTCTTATAGTATATTATTTGGAATAGTGATATATTTACATAGTCATACTTGCTGGTTATGAAAATTTTATACGGCAATTAAACTTATCCAACGGCAGTAACAGAAGGGGGTGCCTTTATGCCGCTCATGACGTTGTGATATATTTTTGCAAATTGTGCATGCATATGTGTAGGGTGTGTTACATCCTAATCCTTTGCTAATTGGGTTTAATTGTGTTTTAGGTGGAGGATTAGAGGAGGTTGAGATGGAGGGCTGAGATTGATTGGGAGTTGAGGAGGTGGATGGTGGAGATTGAAGGAGGAAGGGTTTATAAGGTCGGATTTCTCTCTTCTCTCTCTCACTTCACTCTCTCTCACTCTTCTCACGTCCTCACCCTCTCAACTCTCTTCCTCCCTCTCAGCTGCCGGTGTGGAGGTGTGGATCGGCGAGGAGACGATTCAGTAGAGCACGAGGATCGTGTTCATCGGTGGCTCGGTTGGATTCGCCGGAGGTGAAGAGTTTGCGAGGAGGCGCTCGCCGGGGTTCTTCAAAGGCTTCTTCAAGCCTTAAGGTATGTCAAGCTTTAGTGTAGACCTCCTTTTAGCCTTTGCGAGGGTTGGAGTGGCCGACGGTAGGCCGGAGGGCTCGTCGAGATCCTTGCAGCAGCATTTCTGCTCTGCAACGGTCGACCGGCGGGATGGCGCGGTCGACCGGTCGTAGTGTATTTTGGGCGGAAAACCCTTGCACCGGTCGAACGATACTCTTCGAGTGGTCGACCGGTGGTGCGTTTTACCAGGGGAATAAGGCTCTGGGTGTTTTCGGTCGAACGGGTCCCCTTTGCCGGTCGACCGAAAAGCACTATTGTAGGTCGGTTGGGGGCGTTGACCATCTAAACGGTCAACCGCTCATTGACTTCGTTCGACCGACGTTTAAGTTAACTTATTGGCCGGTCGACCGGGAGTGTGGTTTCGGTCGACCGTGTAGTGCGGTTTTGTTGGGATATTTCCCTGGTTGTTTTCGGTCGACCGTGACCTGAGGGTCGTTCGACCGTTGGTGCTTTTGAGAGAGAGAGGATTTTCCTGTTGGATTTCGGTCGACCGTGATTTGATAGTCGTTCGACCGGTGGGACGTTATTTCGGTTATTCTGAGGAATAGTTGTGGTGTTCGGTCGACCGGTTGGGGTCTTCCGTTCGACCGTTGGGCACTGTTTTGCGTATGGATGCTTGTGCCGTGTGTTGTTGGATCCGCCTCGAGGGCAACGGGTCTCCGGCCTTTTTTGGGGCGACGGTACAGACATTGCCGGCCTGAGAGGAGGGTCGTGTTGTGGCTCTGAGGAGCGGGTGCCTTGTGTGCACGGTGTTGTTGTGGCTCTGAGGAGCGGGTGCCTTGTGTGCACGGTGTTGTTGTGGCTCTGAGGAGCGGTACCTTGTGTGCACGTGTGTTTGAGGGGTTGGGGTGAGAGGACCCTTGAGACCCGGGGCCGATGTGTTCGGCTGTGCCTGGTGTGCACGGGAGACTGTTGTGTTTTACTGCATTTCATTTCATTTCATGTTTCATTACGCATTTTATGTTCATAATTTAGGGGTTTGGCATACGGGGTTTCCCACGGGAAACTCAGGCATATTCATGTTTTATGTCAGGACGTACACGTCAGTAGGAGGTGGTGACTGCGGACAGGAGCACCCAGACCAGATCCTGTCTCTTTTGGTTCTTCGAGGTGGATGATCTTCCCTTGTATATGTGTTGTATATCTTTTGTGTTGGGTTGTAATCATCCTTGACTCTTGTATTGTACAGCTTTCATATTATATATATATGAACTCGTGGTTTGGTGACGTCCCCTGTGTTAATTCTTTATCTGTTTAAAGTTTTAAATTTTCCGTTGTTTCGGGCCGTTACAATTTGGTATCAGAGCCTTCGGTCCCGGTGTGCTTGTCCAATGAAACCACCTTAGAGGTCTTGCATTTAGTTTCCATTCATCATCCTTTCATTCATAATCATAATTCATTGTTGTTTCTTGTCCTCTTGTGTAGATGGCTCCGAGACGTGTGAGGCCACCTTCACGTTATAGGGACGCCAGTGAGGAAACTGGTAGGGAGGACAGAGAGGAGGAGGAGAGGAGGACCCTTCAGGGGACTCTTGGTCGGCTGGGCGAGTTTCTTGAGCGCCAGTCTGAGCAGGCCGAGCAGGCAGGGGCGGGGGCAGTGCTGGATCAGTTTATGCGACAGCACCCTCCTTCCTTTGACGGCAGTGGTGAGCCGGAGGCAGCTGAGGATTGGGTCTTCAAGATCCGGAAGATCTTCAGAGCGATCGGTTGTCCTTCTGAGAGGCAGGTGGATCTGGCCACCTATGTATTGGACGGAGAGGCGGCCAACTGGTGGAGGTCCACGTCGGCTGTTGTGTTTGAGGACAGCGAGGAGGTGGGCTGGGAGGAATTCCTTGCGGAGTTCAACCAGCAGTATTTCCCCCAGCATGCGCGGGATAGGAAGAAGGAGGAGTTCCTGGCACTCGAGCAGCGAGAGATGACGCTGACGGCCTATATTAGCAGGTTTCACGCCCTGGAGCGTTACTGCCCGGATACTTATGTGACACCGGAGCAGAGAGCTCGGAAGTTTATCCGAGGGTAGAGGCCACAGTTCAGGTCACGTATGACCACGAGTATGCCGCAGACTTTAGCTGATGCAGTGAAGTTTGCGACGATCATGGAGCAGGACTACCAGGAGACGGTAGAGGCCAGGAAGGTGTAGACGAAGACCAGTGTGCGACCTGGAGATCAGATTTCGGGAAATCCGGGCAAGAGGCCCCGGATTGATAGTGGTGGATCTCAGTTTTCAGGGCAGTGCAGGCAGTGCGGTCGAGTTCACCCCGGGCGCGGGTGTGGGGCTCGATCAGGTGCGTGCCATGGTTGTGGCCAGATGGGTCACTTTATTCGTTCCTGCCCGAGTAGGTCAGGTGGACCTAGTGGACGACCGGGTTCCTCCTTAGCTAGCGGAGCTGGACCGAGTCGACCAGTTGCACCTTCCCAGCAGGGGAAGAGTGTGGGACGTGTCTTCACCATCCAGGCGGAGGAGCCTAGAGACGCCAGCGCTGTGGTGGAAGGTACGCTTTATGTTGATGGGTTGATTGCTATAGTGCTTTTTGACTGTGGGGCCACACACTCGTTCATCTCTGAGCAATTTGCGAGCGTGTTAGGCCGTACCCCTGCGATGTTGACTGCCACGTTGGAAGTCAGCACACCCTTGGGTTTGGTGGGCATTGTGGGGAGCTTCCTCCCCGGCGCCACAGTTGCTTCGGGAGACCAGGAGTTCCCGGCAGACCTGGTCTTATTACCGATGGTAGACTTCGATGTCATACTTGGGATGGATTGGCTGTCCCAGTACGATGTTCGGGTCTTGTGCCGAGAGAAGAAGATTCTGATCTCGAGGAAGGGTCTTCCTGATTTGCTGATCAGAGGGACTAAGAGTGGAGATGGTCGGATTTTGGTTTCGGCAGTGAAGGCTCAGAGGATGATTCACCAGGGTTGTAGAGCGTTCTTAGCGACGCTAGTGGTGCCAGACTTTGAGGTGAAGAAGTTGGAGGATATCGAGGTTGTTCGGAATGTTCCTGAGGTATTTTCTGATGAGATCACCGGGTTACCGCCTCACAGAGAGATCGAGTTTGGTATCGATCTGGTAGCAGAGACTACACCACAGTAGAAGGCTCTGTATAGGATGGCGCCTGCGGAGTTAGCTGAGCTGAAGAAGTAGTTGCAGGATCTGCTAGATTCAGGTTTGATCAGGCCCAGTGTTTCATCCTGGGGAGCTCCAGTGCTCTTCGTGAAGAAGAGGGATGGCTCGCTGAGGATGTGTATTGATTATCGGATGTTGAATAAGGTTACCATTAGGAATCGGTATCCTTTACCCAGGATCGAGGATCTTTTCGATCAGTTGCAATCAGCAAGGGTCTTTTCAAAGATCGATCTGCGATCCGGTTACCATCAGTTGAGGATTCGGGATGCAGATGTCCAGAAGACAGCGTTCAGGACGAGGTACGGGCACTATGAGTTTTTGGTGATGTCGTTTGGACTGACGAATGCACCAGCAGCGTTTATGGATCTGATGAATCGGACCTTTCAGCCGTATCTCGACAGGTTTGTGATTGTCTTCGTGGATGATATACTGGTATACTCACCAGACAGAGAGCAGCATCGGGAGCACCTGAGAATTGTGCTTAGCATTCTGAGAGATCAGCAGCTCTATGCTAAGTACAAGAAGTGTGATTTCTGGCTAGATCGGGTGGCCTTTCTGGGACATGTAGTGTCAGCAGACGGGATTTCTGTGGATCCAGAGAAGGTTGAGGCTGTGACTCAGTGGAGAGCTCCGACCAGTGTGTCTGAGATCAGGAGTTTTGTGGGCTTAGCAGGTTACTATCGTCGGTTCATTCAGGACTTTTCCAGACTTGCTTCCCCACTGACGGCTTTGACACAGAAGGGTGTCAAGTTTGTTTGGTCCCAGAAGTGCGAGGAAGGTTTCCAGGAGCTGAAGAGGCGACTGACTACAGCACCAATTTTGACGTTACCAAGTGGTAGCGGAGGCTATGTGATTTACAGTGACGCTTCTGGTATCGGTCTGGGTTGCGTGTTGATGCAGCACGGGAAAGTGGTCGCTTATGCTTCGAGGCAGTTGAAGGTTCACGAGAAGAATTATCCGACTCATGATCTGGAGTTGGCAGCGGTGGTTCACACGCTGAAGACCTGGAGACATTACCTATATGGAGAGCAGTTTGAGGTTTTCACAGATCACCAGAGTCTGAAGTATCTCTTCTCGCAGAAAGAGTTGAATATGAGGCAGCGCAGATGGTTAGAGTTCATAAAGGATTATGACTTCACCATTTCGTATCATCCGGGGAAGGCGAATTCTGTCGCGGATGCCTTGAGTAGGAAGGTGGAGTTGTCAGCTGCGAGCTTGTGCATTCAGGAGTGGAGGTTGCTTGAGGCCTTCACGGAGTGGAGACCTTTTACGGAGGGCTCTGAGAGGGCAGTGGTTGCGGGACTTCGAGTGGAGCTGCAGACAGTTTCGGGAGTTGTTCAGGCTCAGAGAGCAGATGATGAGCTGGCCAGTCTGATGCAGTTAGCTGCTAAGGACGGATCAGACTTCAGTGTTGGAGTCGATGGGGGCTTGAGGTTCAGAGGTCGGATCTGGGTACCGAGAGCAGGTGATCTGAGGGATACTATCATGGAGGAGGCACATAGAGCCAGATATTCCATTCACCCGGGGAGTACCAAGATGTATAAAGATTTGCAGCGGAGTTTCTGGTGGAAAGGGATGAAGCGAGACGTAGCAGACTTCGTGTCCCGGTGCTTGGTTTGTCAGCAGGTGAGGATTGAGCACCAGCGGCCAGCAGGGCAGTTGCAGAGTATAGATCTGCCAGAGTGGAAGTGGGAGCACGTGACTATGGATTTCGTCACCGGGTTGCCGAGGACGAGGAGATCTCACGACGCGATTTGGGTCATAGTTGATCGACTGACCAAGTCGGCGCATTTTCTGGCAATCAGGACCACCTTACCGTTGGAGGGTTTGGCGAAGCTGTACATCGAGGAGATAGTCCGGTTACATGGTGTACCTGTGAGTATTATCTCTGATCGAGATCCGAGGTTTACCTCAAGATTTTGGGGCAGTCTGCAGAAGGCTTTGGGGACTCAGTTGAAGTTCAGCACAGCTTTTCATCCACAGACGGACGGGCAGTCAGAGAGGACTATCCAGACGCTAGAGGATATGCTGAGAGCGTGTACTCTGGATTGGGCAGGGTTTTGGGATGAACACCTGCCGTTGATCGAGTTTGCCTACAACAATAGCTACCATTCGAGCATTGGGATGGCACCGTACGAGGCTCTGTACGGTCGGCCTTGCAGATCGCCGGTATGCTGGAGTGATGTTGGCGAGAGGCAGTTGGTTGGACCAGAGATTTCTCAGATGTATGCTGACAAGGTTGGCGTGATCAGACATAGGTTAGCGACGGCTCAGAGCAGACAGAAGAGTTACGCAGACAGGCGTAGACGAGAGTTGAGATTTGAGGCGGGCGATCACGTTTTCTTGAGGATTTCACCAGCTCGTGGAGTGATGAGATTCGGGAAGAAAGGGAAGCTCAGTCCGAGGTACGTCGGACCATTTGAGATTCTTGATCGTGTCGGAGAGGTTGCCTACCGTATTGCTTTGCTGCCGCAGCTTTCGGGTATTCACAACGTTTTCCACGTTTCTATGTTGAGGAAATACGTTGCCGATCCATCGCATGTGATTGAGATCTGTGTTCCGGAGATCGGTCAGGACTTATCTCTCGAGGAGAGGCCCGTGGAGATTGTAGATCGGATGGAGCATCAGCTCAGGAGGAGAACCATTCCGATGGTGAAGGTCATGTGGCAGCACCATAGCGAGCGTGAAGCCACTTGGGAGGTTGAGGAAGAGGTCCGGAAGAAGTATCCGGAGTTGTTCGGTGAGAATTGGTCCTAATTTCGAGGACGAAATTCTTTAAGGAGGGTGGATTGTTACATCCTAATCCTTTGCTAATTGGGTTTAATTGTGTTTTAGGTGGAGGATTAGAGGAGGTTGAGATAGAGGGCTGAGATTGATTGGGAGTTGAGGTGGTGGATGGTGGAGATTGAAGGAGGAAGGGTTTATAAGGTCGGATTACTCTCTTCTCTCTCTCACTTCACTCTCTCTCACTCTTCTCACGTCCTCACCCTCTCAACTCTCTTCCTCCCTCTCAGCTGCCGGTGTGGAGGTGTGGATCGGCGAGGAGACGATTCAGTAGAGCGCGAGGATCGTGTTCATCGGTGGCTCGGTTGGATTCGCCGGAGGTGAAGAGTTTGCGAGGAGGCGCTCGCCGGGGTTCTTCAAAGGCTTCTTCAAGCCTTAAGGTATGTCAAGCTTTAGTGTAGACCTCCTTTTAGCCTTTGCGAGGGTTGGAGTGGCCGACGGTAGGCCGGAGGGCTCGTCGAGATCCTTGCAGCAGCATTTCTGCTCTGCAACGGTCGACCGGCGGGATGGCGCGGTCGACCGGTCGTAGTGTATTTTGGGCGGAAAACCCTTGCACCGGTCGAACGATACTCTTCGAGTGGTCGACCGGTGGTGCGTTTTACCAGGGGAATAAGGCTCTGGGTGTTTTCGGTCGAACGGGTCCCCTTTGCCGGTCGACCGAAAAGCACTGTTGTAGGTCGGTTGGGGGCGTTGACCATCTAAACGGTCGACCGCTCATTGACTTCGTTCGACCGACGTTTAAGTTAACTTATTGGCCGGTCGACTGGGAGTGTGGTTTCGGTCGACCGTGTAGTGCGGTTTTGTTGGGATATTTCCCTGGTTGTTTTCGGTCGACCGTGACCTGAGGGTCGTTCGACCGTTGGTGCTTTTGAGCGAGAGAGGATTTTCCTGTTGGATTTCGGTCGACCGTGATTTGAGAGTCGTTCGACCGTTGGAACGTTATTTCGGTTATTCTGAGGAATAGTTGTGGTGTTCGGTCGACCGGTTGGGGTCTTCCGTTCGACCGTTGGGCACTGTTTTGCATATGGATGCTTGTGCCGTGTGTTGTTGGATCCGCCTCGAGGGCAACGGGTCTCCGGCCTTTTTTGGGGCGACGGTACAGACATTGCCGGCCTGAGAGGAGGGTCGTGTTGTGGCTCTGAGGAGCGGGTGCCTTGTGTGCACGGTGTTGTTGTGGCTCTGAGGAGCGGGTGCCTTGTGTGCACGGTGTTGTTGTGGTTCTGAGGAGCGGTGCCTTGTGTGCACGTGTGTTTGAGGGGTTGGGGTGAGAGGACCCTTGAGACCCGGGGCCGATGTGTTCGGCTGTGCCTGGTGTGCACGGGAGACTGTTGTGTTTTACTGCATTTCATTTCATTTCATGTTTCATTACGCATTTTATGTTCATAATTTAGGGGTTTGGCATACGGGGTTTCCCACGGGAAACTCAGGCATATTCATGTTTTATGTCAGGACGTACACGTCAGTAGGAGGTGGTGACTGCGGACAGGAGCACCCAGACCAGATCCTGTCTTTTTTGGTTCTTCGAGGTGGATGATCTTCCCTTGTATATGTGTTGTATATCTTTTGTGTTGGGTTGTAATCATCCTTGACTCTTGTATTGTACAGTTTTCATATTATATATATATGAACTCGTGGTTTGGTGACGTCCCTTGTGTTAATTCTTTATCTGTTTAAAGTTTTAAATTTTCCGCTGTTTCGGGGCGTTACAGGGTGGGAATCACCCGCTAGTCGAACATACTTTTGTAGTTAGATATGAATTGTTGTGTAGAGTGGAACAAATTCATTATAAACGGATGTATCTATGATATTCTAGAGATTATAAGTTATTTGGTTTTTCTATTCATGTCACCCGAGTAGGGGTGTTACAAATACATTATTACATTTACACTAGACAAGTTAAATCTCATTTATACATTTAAACAAAACAAGTTAAACAACAAATAACAAACTAAAAAAGTGATAAATCGTGTTTTCATGTAAAATTGGGTTTATATGTACCTTATTGTGTCGTATTTGTTTTGAGTAAGACAACCTAATCAGAATGTCATAGCAGATAATAACGATATCATATCGAGTCGGGTATGGATATGAATATGGATATTAAGATACGATGTCTTATCGGGTCAGGTATAGGTAACCAAAAACCCTATTAAATAAGACATTTACACGACGTGATTGCATTGCCTACTTACAACGAATAATCACTTCTAATGACACTAGAACCCAATTAGCATATGTAACCCAATGAAAAATCACAACACCCTAGAAAACGACGATTTTATCATATCCCCTAAATTGGGCCTTTCACTAATAACTAATTTTAAAGATGATCTTAAAATGTGATCAAAATGTGACGAATAAGGTACTCAAATGAACCATCTTGACGAGAGGAACACAAATATACGTTGATATTTCTCAGAATCATCTTATTGTTCTCTAAATACGAGATATAAAAAATTTAGGTGGAAAAACTGATCTCTAATTGAACATAAACAAAAGGACTGAACTGCAAAATTCCCGGAACTATAAAATAAGGTGTAAGTTGATTGAGCACCCAATAGGGTAGTAAATTGGGCGGGTTTGACCCCCGCCCCGCCCTACCCTGCCTAACGCGGGTTGCGGACAAAAAACTGCCCCAAATACACTATAACCGGTTGACCGAACCAAAACACCGGTCGACCGTTTATAGTTCAGAATCGGCTGTGCAGGTCCGACGAGCCCGAAACGGCCTACCGTCGACCGCTCCCACTCCCACACTAACAATAGGTGAGCTTGAAAGCAAGTTTGACATACCTTAAGGCTTGAAGAAGCCTTTGAAGAACGACGGCGAGCTTTTCCACGATAAACCCAAACTTCAGCGAACACAACGATCTCTACGACGACTCCGACGAATCCAACACTCTGATCCTCGCCTCCGCAAACACCGAAGAACCACAGAGGGAGAGAGAGAGAGAGACGAGTCTAGAGAGAGAGAGAGCGAGTGAGAGAGAGATGCAAATGAGAGAGAGAGAGAGAGAAAAACCAACCTTTATATACTTTTCTCCGACTCGATCTCAGCCATCCATCTCAATCCATCACTAATTCTCTCCTAAACACAATTAGCACATAAGAAGGGTTAGGATCTAACAATGCACCCTCCTTAAAAGAATTCCGCCTACGAAATTAAATCCAGTGCTTACCAAACAGCTCCGGATACGACTTCCGAACTTCCTCCTCAACCTCCCAAGTAGCCTCTCGCTCAGAGTGATGCTGGCACCTGACCTTAACCATAGGAATCGTCCTCCTCCTGAGTTGGTGATCCATCCGATCCACAATCTCCACCGGTCTCTCCTCAAGAGACAAATCCTGCTGGATCTCTGGAACCTCAATCTGAATCACGTGAGAAGGATCTAACACGTACTTCCTAAATATCGAAACGTGGAAGACGTTATGAAGACCAGAAAACTGTGGCGGCAACGCAATCCGGTAGGCGACCACTCCAACTCGGTCCAAAATCTCAAACGGCCCAATGTACCTCGGCCTGAGCTTCCCTTTCTTCTCGAATCTCATCACCCCACACGACGGTGAAATCTTCAGAAAGACATGATTGCCAACCTCAAAAGTCAACACTCGCCTACGCCAATCCGCGTAGCTTTTCTGCCTGCTCTGAACTGTCGCTAGTCGCTGCCTGATCACATCAACCTTTTCAGCATACATCTGTACAATCTCAGGCCCAACTAACTGCCTCTCGCCTACCTCACTCTAGCACACCGGTGATCTGCAAGGTCTCCCGTACAAAGCCTCGTACGGCGCCATCCCAATACTCACATGGTAGCTGTTGTTGTAGGCGAACTCGATCAACGGCATGTGCTCATCCCAGTGCCCTGCCCAATCCAGAGTGCACGCTCTCAGCATGTCCTCTAACGTCTGAATGGTCCTCTTTGACTGACCGTCTGTCTGCGGGTGAAATGTTGTACTGAACTTCAGACGAGTACCCAGAGCCTGCTGCAAACTCCCCCAGAATCTGGAAGTGAACCTCGGATCTCGATCTGAAATGATACTCACTGGCACCCCATGCAGTCTGACAATCTCCTCAATATACAATCTCGCAAGATCCTCCAAAGGTAGAGTAGTCCGGATGGCCAGAAAATGTGCCGATTTGGTCAGTCGATCGACTATAACCCAAATCGCGTCATGAGAGCTCCTCGTCTTCGGCAACCCGGTGACGAAATCCATCGTCACGTGCTCCCACTTCCACTCAGGTAGCTCTATACTCTGCATCGGTCCCGCTGGTCTATGGTGCTCGATCTTCACCTGCTGGCAAACCAAACACCTAGCCACAAAATTGGCCACATCACGCTTCGTCCCTCGCCACCAGAAGTTCCGCTGCAGATCCTTATACATCTTCGTACTCCCCGGGTGAATGGAATATTTGGCTCGGTGTGCCTCCTCCATGATGTCATCTCTCAGCGCATCGACCTTCGGCACCCAGATCCAACTCCTGAACCTCAGACCTCCATCCACTCCCACAGTGAAGTCTGACCCATCTCTGGCAGCTGACTGTAGCAGACTAGTCAAATCCTCATCCCTGTGCTGAGCCTGGACAACTCGACTGATGGTCTGCGGCTCCACTCGAAGACCCGCAATCACTGCTCCCCCCGAGCTCTCGGTGAACGGCCTCCACTCTGACAATGTATCGAGTAGCCTCCACTCCTGAATACACAAACTCGCAGCAGACACCTCCACCTTCCTGCTCAGCGTGTCTGCAACTGAATTCGCCTTCCCCGGATGATAGGAGATGGTGAAATCAAAATCCTTAATTAGCTCAAGCCATCTGCGCTGCCTCATATTCTGCTCCTTCTGTGAAAACAGGTACTTCAGACTCTGATGATCCGTGAAGACTTCGAACCGCTCACCATACAAATAGTGACGCCAAATCTTCAGAGCATGGACCACGGCTGCCAACTCTAGATCGTGAGTGGGGTAATTCTTCTCGTGCACCTTCAACTGCCTCGAAGCATACGCCACCACCAGCCCGTGCTGCATCAGTACACAACCCAAACCAACACCTGCGGCGTCGCTGTAAATCACATAACCTCCGCTACCGCTGGGAAGAGTCAGAACTGGAGCAGTCGTCAACCGACTCTTTAGTTCCTGAAAACTGTCCTCGCAATTCTGGGACCAAACAAACTTCACTCCTTTCTTCGTCAACGCTGTCAGTGGTGAAGCAAGTCTCGAGAAGTCTTTAATGAACCGACGGTAATAACTCGCCAATCCAACAAAACTCCTAATCTCAGTCACACTCGTCGGGGCTCTCCACTGCGTCACTGCCTCGACCTTCGCTGGATCTACTGATATCCCAGCTCCTGACACGATATGCCCCAAAAATGCTACACTGTGAAGCAAGAACTCGCACTTCGAAAACTTGGCATACAACTGTTGATCTCTCAGAATGCCAAGTACTATCCTCAGATGCTCCCGGTGCTGATCCATATCTGGTGAATAGACTAAAATATCGTCCACGAAGACAATCATGAAACGGTCGAGATATTGACTGAAAGTCCTATTCATCAGATCCATAAATGCTGCAGGCGCGTTCGTCAACCCGAACGGCATCACCAGAAACTCAAAGTGCCCGTACCTCGTCCGAAAAGCTGTCTTCCGAACATCTGCCTCTCTGATCCTCAACTGATGGTACCCAGATCGCAGATCAATCTTCGAGAACACCTTCGCTGACTGCAACTGGTCAAACAGGTCCTCGATCATGGGCAAAGGATACTGATTCCTCACAGTAACCTTATTCAGCATCCGATAATCTATACACATCCTCAACGAGTCGTCCTTCTTCTTCACAAATAAAATCGCCGCACCCCACGGTGAGACACTGGGTCGGATAAACCCAGTATCCATCAAATCCTGTAACTACTTCTTCAGCTCCGCTAACTCTGCAGGCGCCATCCTGTACGGAGCCTTCGACTGCGGTGTAGTTCCAACTATCAGATCGATGCCGAACTCAATCTCTCTGTGGGGTGGTGTCCGGAGACATCATTAGCAAACACCTCGGGAAAAGACTTGAACAATCTCGATGTCCTCCAGCCTCCTCAACTCTGGGTCTGGAACTACCAAGGTGGCCACAAAAGCCCTGCAACCCTGCTGAATCAACTTCCGAGCTTTAACTGAAGAAACGATCAACCGACTCCCGCGGTCCTTCAATCCGCTGATCAGAAGATCAGGCAAACCTCACCTCAGAATCAAGATCTTCTTATCACGGCACACGACTCGGACGTCGTAGTGGGAAAACCAATCCATCCCGAGTATAACATCGAAGTCCACCATCGGTAACAAGACCAGGTCAGCCGGAAATTCCTGGTCTCCCAAAGCAATCGTGGCGCCGGGAAGAAATCTCCCCACAGTGCCCACCAAACCCAGGGGTGTGCTGACTTCCAAAGTGGCAGTCAACATCGCAGGGGTACGGCCCAACATGCTCGCAAACTGCTCAGAGATAAACGAGTGTGTGGCCCCAGAGTCGAAAAACACCCTAGCTACCAAATCATCAACAAGTAGCGTACCTTCCACCACCGTGTTGGCATCTCTAGCCTCCTCCGACTGGATAGTGAACACGCGACCTGCTCTCTTCCCCTGCTGGGGTGGCGCTGCAGAACGACTCAGACCAGCCCCACCAACTGTGGATGATCCCGGTCGAACAATAGGCCCACCCGGCCTACTCGGGCACGAACGAATAAAGTGACCCAGCTGGCCACAACCATGACCTGCGGTGGTCCACCTCCGTCAATCTGAGGCCTCTTGCCTGGATTCCCTGACAACTGACTCCCCGGACGCACTCTGGTCTTCACCTGCGACCTCCTAGCCTCCTCAATGTCCTGGCTATCCTGATCCATGATGGTCGCGAACTTCACAGCGTCTGCTAACGTCTGTGGCATGCTCGTGGTAACACGGGCCCTGAACTGCGGCCTCAGACCGCGCACAAACCTCCGAGCCCTCTGCTCCTGCGTCACATAAATCTCTGGACAGTATCGCTCCAAAGCGTGAAATTTGCTGATGTAGGCAGCCAGAGTCATGTCCCTCTGCTCTAAAGCCAGGAACCCCTCTCTCTTCCTGTCGCGGGCGTGCTGCGGAAAGTACTGTTGGTTAAACTCCACCAGGAACTCCTCCCAGCTCAACTCCTCACAGACCTCGAACACCACAGCAGAAGTGGATCTCCGCCAGTTGGTTGCGCCGCCGTCCAACACGTAGGTGGCCAAATCCACCTTCCTCTCAGGAGGACACCCAATCGCCCGAAATATCTTCTGGATCTTAATAATCCAGTCCTCTGCTGCCTCAGGGTCGCCGCTACCATCGAAGGATGGGGGATGCTGACGCATAAACCGATCCAACACTGCGCCCACTCCTCCCTGCTCAGCCTGGGCAGATTGGCGCTCGAGAATCTCGCCCAATCTACCCAACGTGCCCTGGAGCGCCCTCAGCTCCTCTCCTCTACTCCCTTCACCCACCTCATCACTGGTGCTACGGTCTCGGGGAGAAGGTCTAACACGCCTCGGAGCCAGCTACACAGGAGACACAAAACATGAATGAGAACAATATATGCATGATTGACACAACTCTAAGGGTGGTTCCGTTGGACGAAGACACTGAAACTGACCGCTCTGATACCAAGTTGTAACGTCCACAAACACAGCGGAAAATTTCAAATTTAAAACATACAATCAACGAGGACATTACGAAAAGGAATACACACACCGGTGCACCAACATATAATATATATATATGTGAACGAGTTTACAAAAGAATGTGATTACATCAAAAGATCATATACATAAAATATACACAAGTAATCACAACCACCTCAAAATATAGGGAAGCAGGATCAGGTCTCGAGCGCTCCCTCCGCCGTCGCCACCCACCTAACGTCGCTCTCGGCCTGAAAGCAGACAATGAATGCCTGAGTTTCTAGGAGGAAACCCAGTATGCCAAACCCTAACACATATATGGACAAAATGAAATATGCAAAGAAACGTAAAACACCACAACTGATACACCCGCTAAGTTCCCGGGACCTCTCTCCCGGCCATAGCCCAACCACACGGGTCTCAAGGGTCCTCTCACTCCAACCCACCAACACACGTGCACACAAGGCACCGCCGGTCCAAATCACGGCCAAACAACCCCCTCATTGCCTCAGTGTTACCGAAGCCACGGTTTTGCATCAATGTTACCGGAGCCACGGTTTTGCATCAATGTTACCGGAGCCACGGTTTTGCATCATTCGCCGGAGCCACGACTTCAATATCACAATCTCCCACCACGTGTCACTACTAATCGGTATAAGGCCGGCATGTCTGTATCGTCGCCCCAAAAGGGCCGGAGACCCGTTGCCTTCTAGCCAATCAATAGCAACAGACACACAAAAAAAACAGTGCAAAACGGTCGAACGAAAACTGGCTTTCGGTCGACCGATCCTCACCCAGAGAACTGGTCCAACCGAAAAACCCGCCAAACGGTCGACCGACAAAGGGGTCCCGATCGACCGAAAAGCACCAGTAGAAAACCATTTTCGCAATCAACAGTAAAACGGTCGAACAACCGAACCCTATCGGTCGACCGAAAACAACCAGTACAACTCACCCAGAGTCCTCACATCACGGTCGACCGAAACCACACTTCCGGTCGACCAGCCATTAAGTTAACTTAAACGTCGGTCGAACGAGTCAAACAGGCGGTCGACCGTTTAGATGGTCAACACCCCAACCGACATACAACAGTACTTTCGGTCGACCAGGAAAGGGGTCTCGTTCGACCGAAAATACACAGGACGTCTTTCTCTCGCTAAAATTGCAACAACCGGTCGACCGCCCAAAGGGCATCGTTCCACCGGTGCGAGGGATTCGCCCACAATACACTACAACCGGTCGACCGAACCAAAACACCGGTCGACCATTTATAGTTCGGAAATGGCTGTGCAGGTCCGACGAGCCCGAAAAGGCCTACCGTCGACCGCTCCCACTCCCACAGTAACAATAGGTGAGCTTGAAAGCAAGTTTGACATACCTTAAGGCTTGAAGAAGTCTTTGAAGAACGACGGTGAGCTTTTCCACGATAAACCCAAACTCCGGTGAACACAACGATCTCTACGACGACTCCGGCGAATCCAATACTCCGATCCTCGCCTCCGCCAACACCGAAGAACCATAAAGGGAGAGAGAGAGAGACGAGTCTAGAGAGAGAGAGTGAGTGAGAAAGAGATGCAAATGAGAGAGAGAGAGAGAGAAACCAACCTTTATATACTTTTCTCTAACTCGATCTCAGCCGTCCATCTCAATCCATCACTAATCCTCTCCTAAACACAATTAGCACATAAGAAGGGTTAGGATCTAACAGTGTCTTAGATGGAAACAATATCATCTAAATTGACCATGGGATAAACAGTCGGCACCATCCTTCTTTGTATGGAGCCATTTGATTTGTTAAAGGGATCTGCTTGGGTGCAGCTCTGTCGTTGCGTAATTGGGATTTTGCACCAGGTTTTTCGACTATTTGCTTAGGTGCACATACATGTGGATGTTATTTGTTTGGGTACACAACTGCTGTCAATGAGGTCACTCCATTATAACGTCGTAACCGCACCGTTAGGAATTTTGCAATTTACTTCCTATAACTTTAAAAATGTCCTTAATGTTAAATAAAAATTAAAAACTAAAAACCTCTCCCTTTCTCTCTCCTTTCTCGCTTTCTGTCTCTCCAATCTCTCTCCTCTCTCCAAACCTCTCTTTCTCTCTCTAGTCTCTCATGTATCCTCTCTCTAGTCTCTCTCTTCAGTCCTCTCTCTACTCTCTCTCTTTCTCTCTCCAAATCTCTCTCTAGTCTCTTCTTCACCGGAGAGAAAGAGGAGCAAAGGGAGTAGAAGAGAGACTAAGGTGAGAGAGTGGACTGAAGAGAGAGGAGAGAAGTGGGTAGAACAGAGAGACTAGAGAGAGATTTGGAGAGGAGAGGAGAGAGAACGGGAGAAAGAGAGATGAGAGAGAAAGAGAGAGACTAGAGAGAGATTGAAGAGAGAGATTTGGAGGAGAGATTGGAGAGGGAGAAAGGGAGAGAGGTTTTGGTTTTTATTTTTTTTATTAACATTAAGGACATTTTTAAATTTATAAGGGGTAAATTGCAAAATATCTAACGATACGGTTACGATGTTATAACAGAGTATGCCCTCATTGATGACAGATGTGCACCCAAACAAATAACATCGACATGTAGGTGCACCCAAGCAAATAGTCGAAAAGCAGGTGCAAAAGCTCAAATTATGCAACGACAGAAGTGCACCCAAGCAAATAATCCTTGGTTAAATGGTTGCAATATTGCTTCAAAGGTGATCAGCAACTACAGTAAAAAAAAGATATAACATATAAAGAAGAAAAAGCAATGGTTTAGATATATTTTGCACGTCTTCCCTAATGTCAATATCTCAATGAACAAATTTCAGGCGAAATGTGATGTACAAACAAGTGTTTTCATTGCATTATTTGAGATATTGCATTTAACCCTTTAAATTGCTGATATAAAAAATAACTATGTATATTCTCAAAATTCCTTGGTTTGTCGTCTGAGGGACTATATAGGTGCTTTGGAGTCCTGAGGGTCTAAAGGAATGCGTAGGTCATGGTCCCCAAAAGTCAGAAAAGCTGAGAGATAATGTGTAATGTTCTCAAACACAGCGGAAATTTTCAAATTTAAAACATACAATCAACGAGGACATTACGAAAAGAAATACACACACTGGTGCACCAACATATAATATATATATGTGAACGAGTTTACAAAAGAATGTGATTACATCAAAAGATCATATACAGAGAATACACACAGTAATCACAACCACCTCAAACTGTAGGGAAGCAGGATCAGGTCTCTAGCGCTCCCTCCGCCGACGCCACCCACCTAACGTCGCTCTCGGCCTGAAAGCAGACAATGAATGCCTGAGTTTCCAGGAGGAAACCCAGTATGCCAAACCCTAACACATATATGTACAGAAATGAAATGTGCAAAGAAACGTAAAACACCACAACAGAAACACCCGCTAAGTTCCCGTGACATCTCTCCCGGCCATAGCCGAACCACACGGGTCTCAAGGGTCCTCTCACCCCAACCCACCAACACACATGCACACAAGGCACCGCCGGTCCAAAACACGGCCACACAACCCCCTCATTGCCTCAGTGTTACCGGAGCCACGGTTTTGCATCATTCGCCAGAGCCACGGCTTTGCCTCATTCGCCGGAGCCACGGCTTTGCCTCATTCACCGGAGCCACGACCACAAATCACAACCCACCTGTCACCACTAATCGCTATAGGGCCGGAATGTCTGTGTCGTCGCCCCAAAAGGGCCGGAGACCCATTGCCTTCTAGCCAATCAATAGCAACACACACACACACACAAATAGTGTAAAACGGTCGAACAAAACATGGCTTCCGGTCGACCGATCCTCACCCAGAGAACTGGCCCAACCGAAAAACCCGCCAAACGGTCGACCGCCAAAGGGGTCCCGGTCGACCGAAAAGCACCAGTAGAAATCCATTTTTGCAATCAACAGTAAAACGGTCGAACAACCGAACCCTATCGGTCGACCGAAAACCACCAGTAGAACTCACCCAGAGTCCTCACATCATGGTCGACCGAAACCACACTTCCGGTCGACCGGCCATTAAGTTAACTTAAACGTCGGTCGAACGAGTCAAACAGGCGGTCGACCGTTTAGATGGTCAACGCCCCAACCGACATACAACAGTACTTTCGGTCGACCAGCAAAGGGGTCCCATTCGACCGAAAATACCCAGGACGTTTTCTCTCGCTAAAAATTGCACAACCGGTCGACCACCCAAAAGGGCATCGTTCGACCGGTGTGAGGGATTCTGCCCCAAATACACTATAACCGGTTGACCGAACCAAAACACCGGTCGACCGTTTATAGTTCAGAATCGGCTGTGCAGGTCCGACGAGCCCGAAACGGCCTACCGTCGACCGCTCCCACTCCCACACTAACAATAGGTGAGCTTGAAAGCAAGTTTGACATACCTTAAGGCTTGAAGAAGCCTTTGAAGAAACAACGGCGAGCGTCTCCTCGCGAAACCTCACGCAACAACGATCCTCGCTCCTCCGGCGACTCCTCAACAACACTCGAGCTCTCCGATCGCCACACGACGCCGACCTCCACTTGCTGCCGAGAGAGAGACGAGTCTAGAGAGAGAGAGTGGGTGACTGAGAAGAGAACGCGAGAGAGAGAGAGTGAGGGAGAGAGAGTAAAACCAACCTTTATATACTTTTCTCCCACTCGATCTCAGCCGTCCAACTCAATCCACCACTAATCCTCCCCTAAGCACAATTAAGAACAGTAAGCAAGGGTTAGGATCTAACAATCCACCCTCCTTAAAAGAATTTCGCCCACGAAATTAAATCCAGTGCTTACCAAACAGCTCCGGATACGACTTCCGAACTTCCTCCTCAACCTCCCAAGTAGCCTCTCGCTCATAGTGAAGCTGCCACCTGACCTTAACCATAGGAATCGTCCTCCTCCTGAGCTGGTGATCCATCCGATCCACAATCTCAACCGGTCTCTCCTCGAGAGACAAATCCTGCTGGATCTCTGGAACCTCAGTCTGAATCACATGAGAAGGATCTGACACGTACTTCCTCAGCATCGAAACGTGGAAGACGTTATGAAGACCAGAAAACTGTGGCGGCAACGCAATCCGGTAGGCGACCTCTCCAACTCGGTCCAAAATCTCGAACGGCCCAATGTACCTCAGACTGAGCTTACCCTTCTTCCCGAATCTCATCACCCCACGCGACGGTGAGATCTTCAAAAAGATATGATCGCCAACCTCAAAAATCAACACTCGCCTACGTCGATCCGCGTAGCTCTTCTGCCTGCTCTGAGCTGTCGCTAGTCGCTGCCTGATCACATCAACCTTTTCATCATACGCCTGTAATATATTAGGCCCGACTAACTGTCTCTCGCCTACCTCACTCCAGCACACCGGTGATCTGCACGGCCTCCCGTACAAAGCCTCGTACGGCGCCATCCCAATACTCGCATGGTAGCTGTTATTGTAGGCGAACTCGATCAACGGTAAGTGCTCATCCCAGTGCCCTGCCCAATCCAGAGTGCACGCTCTCAGCATGTCCTCTAACGTCTGAATGGTCCTCTCTGACTGACCGTTCGTCTGCGGGTGAAATGATGTACTGAACTTCAGACGAGTACCCAGAGCCTGCTGCAAACTCCCCCAGAATCTGGAAGTGAACCTCGGATCCCGATCTGAAATGATACTCACTGGCACCCCATGCAGTCTGACGATCTCCTCAATATACAATCTCGCAAGACCCTCCAAAGGTAGAGTAGTCCGGATGGCCAGAAAATGTGCCGATTTGGTCAGTCGATCGACTATAACCCAAATCGCGTCATGAGAGCTCCTCGTCTTCGGCAACCCGGTGACGAAATCCATCGTCACGTGCTCCCACTTCCACTCAGGTAGCTCTATACTATGCATCGGTCCCGCTGGTCTCTGGTGCTCGATCTTCACCTGCTGGCAAACCAAACACCTAGCCACAAAATCAGCCACATCGCGCTTCATCCCTCGCCACCAGAAGTTCCGCTGCAGATCCTTATACATCTTCGTACTCCCCGGGTGAATGGAATATCTGGCTCAGTGTGCCTCTTCCATGATGTCATCTCTCAGTGCATCGACCTTCGGCACCCAGATCCGACTCCTGAACCTCAGCCTCCATCCACTCCCACAGTGAAGTCCGACCCATCTCTGGCAGCTGACTGTAGCAGACTAGTCAAATCCTCATCCCTGTGCTGAGCCTGGACAACTCGACTGACGGTCTGCGGCTCCACTCGAAGACCCGCAATCACTGCTCCCCCCGAGCTCTCGGTAAACGGCCTCCACTCTGACAATGTCTCGAGTAGCCTCCACTCCTGAATACACAAACTCGCAGCTGACACCTCCACTTTCCTGCTCAGCGCGTCTGTAACTGAATTCGCCTTCCCCGGATGATAGGAGATGGTGAAATCAAAATCCTTAATTAGCTCAAGCCATCTGCGCTGCCTCATATTCAGCTCCTTCTGTGAAAACAGGTACTTCAGACTCTGATGATCCGTGAAGACTTCGAACCGCTCACCATACAAATAGTGACGCCAAATCTTCAGAGCATGGACCACGGCTGCACACTATAGATCGTGAGTGGGGTAATTCTTCTCGTGCACCTTTAGCTGCCTCGAAGCATACGCCACCACCTGCCCGTGCTGCATCAGTACACAGCCCAAACCAACACCTGCGGCGTCGCTGTAAATCACATAACCTCCGCTACCGCTGGGAAGAGTCAGAACTGGAGCAGTCGTCAACCGACTCTTCAGTTCCTGAAAACTGTCCTCGCAATTCTGGGACCAAACAAACTTCACTCCTTTCTTCGTCAACGCTGTCAGTGGTGAAGCAAGTCTCGAGAAGTCTTTGATGAACCGACGGTAGTAACCAGCCAATCCAACAAAACTCCTAATCTCAGTCACACTCGTCGGGGCTCTCCACTGCGTCACTGCCTCGACCTTCGCTGGATCCACTGATATCCCAGCTCCTGACACGATATGCCCTAAAAATGCCACACTGTGAAGCCAGAACTCGCATTTCGAAAACTTGGCATACAGCTGCTGATCTCTCAGAATGCCAAGTACAATCCTCAGATGCTCCCGGTGCTGTTCCATATCTGGTGAATAGACTAAAATATCGTCGACGAAGACAATCACGAAACGGTCGAGATACTGACTGAAAGTCCTATTCATCAGATCCATAAATGCTGCAGGCGCGTTCGTCAATCCGAACGGCATCACCAGAAACTCAAAGTGCCCGTTCCTCGTCCGAAAAGCTATCTTCTGAACATCTGCCTCTCTGATCCTCAACTGATGGTACCCAGATCGCAGATCAATCTTCGAGAACACCTTCGCTGACTGCAACTGGTCAAACAAGTCCTCGATCCTGGGCAAAGGATACTGATTCCTCACAGTAACCTTATTCAGCATCCGGTAATCTATACACATCCTCAACGAGCCGTCCTTCTTCTTCACAAAAAGAATCGGCGCACCCCACGGCGAGACGCTCGGTCGGATAAACCCTGTATCCATCAGAACCTGTAACTGATTCTTCAGCTCCGACAACTCTACAGGCGCCATCCTGTACGGAGCCTTCGACTGCGGTGTAGCCCCAGCTACCAAATCAATGCCGAACTCAATCTCTCTGTGGGGTGGTAGACCGGAGACATCATCAGCAAACACCTCGGGAAATTCCTGAACAATCTCGATGTCCTCCAGCCTCCTCAACTCTGGGTCTGGAACTACCAAGGTGGCCACAAAAGCCCTGCAACCCTGCTGAATCAACTTCCGAGCTCTAACTGAAGAAACGATCAACCGACTCCCGCGGTCCTTCAATCCTCTGATCAGAAGATCAGGCAAACCTCGCCTTGGAATCAAAATCTTCTTATCACGGCAGAAGACTCGGACGTCATACTGGGACAACCAATCCATCCCGAGTATAACATCGAAGTCCACCATCGGTAGCAAGACCAGGTCAGCCGGAAATTCCTGGTCTCCCGAAGCAATCGTGGCGCCGGGAAGAAATCTTCCCACAGTGCCCACTAAACCCAGGGGTGTGCTGACTTCCAAAGTGGCAGTCAACATCGCAGGGGTACGGCCCAACACGCTCGCAAACTGCTCAGAGATAAACGAGTGTGTCGCCCCAGAGTCAAACAACACCCTAGCTACCAAATCTGCAACTAGTAGCGTACCTTCCACCACCGTGCTCGCATCTCTAGCCTCCTCCGCCTGGATAGTGAATACACGGCTTGCTCTCTTCCCCTGCTGGGGTGGCGCTGCAGAACGACTTGGTCTAGCTCCACCAGCTGTGGATGATCCCGGCCGAACAATAGGCCTACCCGGCCTACTCGGGCAAGAACGAACAAAGTGACCCAGCTGACCACAACCATGACACGCGCCAGAACGGGGCCCGCAACCGCGTCCCGGATGAACTCCACCATACTGCCTGCACTGCCTAGCCTGCGGTGGTCCACCTCCGTCAATCCGAGGCCTCTTGCCCGGATTCCCTGACAACTGACTCCCCGGACGCACTCCGGTCTTCACCTGCGACCTCCTAGCCTCCTCAATGTCCTGGCTATCCTGATCCATGATGGTCGCGAACTTCACAGCGTCTGCTTACGTCTGTGGCATGCTCGTGGTAACACGGGCCCTGAACTGCGGCCTCAGACCGCGCACAAACCTCCGAGACCTCTGCTCCTGCGTCACATAAATCTCTGGACAATATCGCTCCAAAGGGTGAAATTTGCTGATGTAGGCAGCCAGAGTCATGTCCCTCTGCTCTAAAGCCAGGAACTCCTCTCTCTTCCTGTCGCAGGCGTGCTGCGGAAAGTACTGCTGGTTGAACTCCACCAGGAACTCCTCCCAGCACAACTCCTCACTGTCCTCGAACACCACAGCAGAAGTGGATCTCCACCAGTTGGCTGCGCCACCATCCAACACGTAGGTGGCCAGATCCACCTTCCTCTCAGGAGGACACCAAATCGCCCGAAATATATTCTGGATCTTAAAGACCCAGTCCTTTGCTGCCTCAGGGTCGCCGCTACCATCGAAGGATGGGGGATACTGACGCATAAACCGATCCAACACTGCGCCTGCTCCTCCCTGATCAGCCTGGGCGGATTGGCGCTCGAGAATCTCGCCCAATCTACCCAGCGTGCCCTGGAGCGTCCTCAGCTCCTCACCTCTACTCCCCTCACCCACCTCATCACTGGTGCTACGGTCTCGGGGAGAAGGTCTCACACGCCTCGGAGCCATCTACACAGGAGACACAAAACATGAATGAGAACAATGCATGCATGATTGACACAACTCTAAGGGTGGTTCCATTGGACGAAGACACTGAAACTGACCGCTCTGATGCCAAGTTGTAACGTCCTCAAACACAGCGGAAATTTTCAAATTTAAAACATACAATCAACTAGGACATTACGAAAAGAAATACACACACTGGTGCACCAACATATAATATATATATGTGAACGAGTTTACAAAAGAATGTGATCACATCAAAAGATCATATACAGAGAATACACACAGTGATCACAACCACCTCAAAATGTAGGTAAGCAGGATCAGGTCTCGAACGCTCCCTCCGCCGACGCCACCCACCTAACGTCGCTCTCGGCCTGAAAGCAGACAATGAATGCCTGAGTTTCCAGGAGGAAACCCAGTATGCCAAACCCTAACACATATATGGATAGAAATGAAATGTGCAAAGAAACGTAAAACACCACAACAGAAACACCCGCTAAGTTCCCGGGACCTCTCTCCCGGCCATAGCCCAACCACATGGGTCTCAAGGGTCCTCTCACCCCAACCCACCAACACACGTGCACACAAGGCACCGCCGGTCCAAAACACGGCCACACAACCCCCTCATTGCCTTAGTATTACCGGAGCCACGGTTTTGCATCATTCGCCGGAGCCACGGCTTTGCCTCATTCGCCGGAGCCACAGCCACAAATCACAACCCACGTGTCACCACTAATCGCTGTAGGGCCGGAATGTCTATGCCGTCGCCCCAAAATGGCCGGAGACCCGTTGCCTTCTAGCCAATCAATAGCAACACACACACAAAAATAGTGTAAAACGGTCGAACAAAACATGGATTCCGGTCGACCGATCCTCACCCAGAGAACTGGCCCAACCGAAAAACCCGCCAAACGGTCGACCGACAAAGGGGTCCCGGTCGACCGAAAAGCACCAGTAGAAATCCATTTTCGCAATCAACAGTAAAACGGTTGAACAACTGAACCCTTTCGTTCGACCGAAAACCACCAGTAGAACTCACCCAGAGTCCTCACATCATGGTCGACCGAAACCACACTTCCGGTCGACCGGCCATTAAGTTAACTTAAATGTCGGTAGAACGAGGTCGACTGTTTAGATGGTCAACGCCCCAACCGACATACAACAGTACTTTCGGTCGACCGGCAAAGGGGTCCCGTTCGACCGAAAATACCCAGGACGTTTTCTCTCGCTAAAAATTGCACAACAGGTTGACCGCCCAAAAGGGCATCGTTCAACCGGTGCGAGAGATTCTGCCCCAAATACACTATAACCGATCGACCGAACCAAAACACCGGTCGACCGTTTATAGTTCAGAATCGGGTGTGCAGGTCCGACGAGCCCGAAACGGCCTACCGTCGACCGCTCCCACTCCCACACTAACAATAGGTGAGCTTGAAAGCAAGTTTGACATACCTTAAGGCTTGAAGAAGCCTTTGAAGAAACAACGGCGAGCGCCTCCTCGCGAAACCTCACGCAACAACGATCCTCGCTCCTCCGGCGACTCCTCAACAACACTCGAGCTCTCCGATCGCCACACGACACCGACCTCCACTTGCTGCCGAGAGAGAGACGAGTCTAGAGAGAGAGAAGAGAACGCGAGAGAGAGAGTGAGGGAGAGAGAGTAAAACCAAACTTTATATACTTTTCTCCCACTCGATCTCAGCCGTCCAACTCAATCCACCACTAATCCTCCCCTAAGCACAATTAAGAACAGTAAGCAAGGGTTAGGATCTAACATAATGTCAGCATGGCACCGTGGTATCAGGATAATGGAGGTGATTTAAGATGTGCAATCCAGTCACAGCCATTGACAAAATGCAATGGGTGATAATATATGTCCCGTACAATTTCTACATAACAATTTTGTTAATATGATTAGTTCTATGGTTTTCAAATTGTGAATAAGACTATTATTGGATTGACATTTACAGCGTCTGATAGGTTATCCAATTAAGGACTATTTACCGTGGAATTGGGTGATTAAAGATGTGCAATACAGTCAACATGACTGAGCAAATGCAATGGACTGATAAAAGATGTACAATTGAATTTCACATAACAAATTTATTATGATTAGTTCTATGGTATTTATTGTGAATAAGAGTCATGAGACTATTATTGGATAACATTCACATCATGTATTCATGTGATAGCTTAGGGTTGTGCATCCGGTCCGAACCGGACCGGACATGATTTTTTTCCGGAGACCGGACCGGTTGGATTCGGTTCGGTCCAGGACCGAATTTTTACCTTAAATTTTTAAAAAAAAAATGGACCAGACCGGAACCAAATTTTCACCTGGGTCCGGACTGGAACCCGGACCGGTTGGTTCCGGTCCGGTCCAAAAACCTGACCAGACCGGTATATGCTCACCCCTATGATAGCTTATCCAATCACAAAAAATTTAAATCCTTATTTTGAACGTACATACGTAGATGCATGGATCAATACATCCACACACGCACACACCCTCACATACACATGCACACACATACACACACAAGTTCTTATGAACTCCATTAAGAATTTCAAGATTAACTGGGGAAAATTGTTTTGCATATTAAAAGTAATTATCGCCTAACCAGAAGCATATCACTAAGCATAGAAAAGGTATTTTTCTATTGTGCCAGGAGAAAAAACAGAGACGACCTTATCATCAGATGTCCCTTCCAAAAACAGGAGAAAATACCTTCTAATGTGCTAGGTATTAATGGAAGTCAAACATGGATGTCCCTATCTCTATCAATAAGCAGAACCTTGTTAAAAAAGAAAAATGACGCTGAGTATACAAACAAATTACCAAATATGAATGGTTCCCTAGCATTACATACCTTCAAAGTCATGAAATCGCGACTAAAAATGTGCCTTCCCTCATTCCCAAACTTAATATCTGATATTGAGGCAATAATTTCTGTGAAAAAGGACCTGGAACCTGAGGGCACCTGCTCTTCAAACCTATAAGCATTTCAATAACAATTGGCATTTTGAGATCTAGAAAAGAATTAGATGATAAAAATCTCACTTTATATTATTCTTACTTCGCTTTCTGTAAAAACTCATTTTTTAACTGTCAAACTTAATCAGATAATATTCTTCATCACAAATTTATTAAATTGAAACATCCACTTACAGGTGACTATGATTGTCACATAAAGCTGACGGTCACAAATAAACTGTTGGCAAACAACGATTCTACAGGTTCAGGAGTACCTTTCTTGGAGAGAACCTTTGACAGCGGAAGAAAAATCGGAGGTCACCTTACGGAATCTTTTTCACCGGTCGGTCTCCTACTCTCTTGGTGAAGGAGCGCGAGTCCACAACCCAAGAGTCCACGGAATGAGCTTGGTGGAGGAACGAAATGGGAGAGAGAGAAGGTGGCGGCTAGGGTGGGTGGAGGCTAGGGTTTGCACACTTGTTGTTTCATCCAATGGGAGGGTCCCCTCCTTATATAGATGGCTCCACCCTAAACCCTTAAATGTGTAGTCCAATAGGGACGCACCATGTTTCAGTGCTTTGGGCAAATATCTTATTAATCCTAGATTAATCCAATATCTCCCACTTGCACAACAGCACGATAACAAGATGTCATCTGCTTTTGTGTCCCCGACACATACGCATATATCCCTGATACATACAATCACACAATGGCAATATGTCACATCTTTATGTGTCCCCGACACATATGTATATATCCCTGATACATACAACTACTCCTCTCTCCAAGTACACATCCACAATAGGCAAGTCTCTGATCATGTATCCTCGATACATGACCATCTGTGTCCCCGACACATGTACTCTTCCGATCATACGGACAAATGGGTCATGCAACCGGTGATGCACTTCCAATTTAGGAGTCTCAAACTAGAAACCTTACTAGAAGGCCAGAATGACAACATCCTCATAAAACAACAAATAAGCAGTCGAAATGCACATCACAGATCCCCAGGTTTACTCAGAAACTCACTTAACATGAACGGTATCTCGATCCCTCGGAGAGAATACCTTCTTGTCCACAAGGTACTTGCTACTGTATCCAATAAAGTTGGGCCCAGCAAATACTTTTAGTGCAGTCGAGTCAAACCTTTCCCTTCCCCCCAGACCACCATTACACTCAGCGTTGACTCCTTTCCCGAAGATGCCTCTTGAGACTGAATTTCTCATGGTCATAGATAACATCCCAAAGTAGCCACATCAACTCTTTACTTCATGGTGTCGTCGAAGGTCACTGAGGGCAACTAATGACAATCAAGTCTTGGACTCACACAATGAAGGAGCAGGGATCCATCCTTTCACTTCCAAATGGTCGCTCAGCACATGTTGTATGACAAACATGTAATGGTGGATCATACTGTACACAACAGTATGTCTGTCTCTCAACACCGTACAAGTCTTAGTCCAGTTGCACCCCCTCTGCGCCTGACCCGAGCTTCATCATTGTCGCCTTAACACCATAAAGGTGCCACCTGGCGCCACATGTGATGCTCGCACTTGACTTCTATAGGTCACATGAATCGTGGGAACATTCATGTCAATCCTCACCAACATAGAGGATCTTATCTTGATTCCTAATCAATGCAATTGTCCTATCATGAACTGCTCTGGATCTATCATACAAGATCTCCTCATGATCAGTCTCATCTCTGCTCGCTATCAAAAGCGCCAGAGCCGAATGCTCGTGTGAGTGAGCATTCTTCAGCCTATTGACAGAATAATATTTTATGCTAGAACAACTACATCAACCAAATAGATATAGTCGAAAGGAAAACACAATCACTCATAAAAGGAAGTTAGACATGTCAATGCATCAAAGTCTGTGTAAGCCTAAGGACTTCACATGAGACACAAACGAGTCCTTAGCTATAACCTTGGTAAGAGGGTCAGCTACCATAAGACAAGTAGACACATGTCTTAACACAACTTCCTTTTTCGCTATGATGTCCTTCACAAAATGATACCTAACCTGTATATGTTTGGTCTTTCCATGATATTTGGGGTCTTTCACATAACAAAGGGCAGCTATGCTGTCACAATAGACAACAACAGGCTCATCCGATGTCTCTACTAGTCCAGTATGTTGTAAGAACCCCCTCAACCAAACTGCCTCCTGTACTGCTGCAGAGCATGCAACATACTCTGCTTCCATAGTCGACAGGGCTATACAGGTTTGCTTCTTGCTGGACCATGAGATGGCCCCATTAGCCAGCAAGAAAGCATAACCAGAGGTAGACTTCCTTTCATCAATGTCTCCAGCCCAATTAGCATCACTATAGCCAATCAGGCGGAGATCTGATGCTTGGTAACACAGCATTTAGTTACTCGTTCCTCTGAGGTATCTCATGATTCTCTTGACTGCCTTCCAGTGCTCCATGCTTGGGCTAGACTGGCATCGACTCATCATGCCCACAACATAACAAATGTCTGGCCTAGTACACATCATAGCGTACATAAGGCTTCCCACAGCATTGGAGTATGGAACATTGCTCATTTTGGCCTTCTCTTCAGGAGTCTCAGGATGCTTATCAAGGCTCAAGTGCAAACCCTTCTCAACAGGAGTGTCGATTGGTTTGCATTTGTCCATATGGTATTTCTTCAAGATGTTGTTAATATAAGTCTCTTGAGACAATCCCAGAAGTCTCTTGGACCTATTTCTAACTATCTTGACACCAAGGATGTAGCTAGCTTCACCCATGTCCTTCATATCAAACGTGGAGGACAACCACTCTTTAGTGCATTTCAACAACTCTTTGCTATTGCCAGCCATGAGTATGTCATCAACATACAAGGTCAGAATGACAAATTTACCATTGGATCTCTTAACGTACACACAATGATCTTCCTTAAGCATAGAGAACGCATTCTCTGATATGGCTTGATGGAAGTGAATGTTACACTGTTTAGACGCTTGTTTTAAGCCATACAAGGACTTATTAAGCTTGCACACTTTGCGCTCTTGTCCTTTGACTTCAAAACCTTGAGGTTGATCCATATAAATCTCCTCCTCAAGTTCTCCATTGAGAAAAGCAGTCTTTACATCCATTTGGTAAAGCTCTAAGTCCATCTGAGCTACAATAGCTAGTAGAAGGCGGATTGAGGCAAACCTAACCATGGGTGAAAAGGTTTCCTCAAAATCCACGCCTTCTCTTTGGGTGTAGCCTTGAATCTATCAATAGATCCATCTGCCTTCCTCTTAATCTTGAGGATCCACTTGGCCACAATGGCCTTTCGGTTCGGCGGTAAGTCGACAAAGTCCCAGACTCGATTAACTTTCATCGACTCCAACTCTTCCTTTATAGCTTCTAACCACTCTTTCGCATTCGGAGCTTCCAAAGCCTCTTTCAAGGTCTCCGGTTCTTGCTCATCAATTACTATCATCCCAGATGATTCATAATCAATTTCTTCTTGAGCTATCATGAGTGCCTCTTCCTCTAAGCGAAACCGCCTACGAGGAATGAGCCCGCGTTTACTTCGACGCAGATGGGTATCTGATGGCTCATCCTCCGTCAGAGCTATCGGATCCTCAGCATTGCTGCTCCCACTAGGATTGACTGGTGGAACCTCATGTTCAACTTCCAGATCCTGATCCTGTGGAGTGGCAATGTCCTCATCTTGTTGTTCAAAGAAATCCACTGACTCTTTGATAGCTCCAGCAAGAGTTGGAAAAACTTTTTCCAAGAATGTGGCATCCCTAGACTCCAGTTCTGTCCTTTCATTCTCGACTAACCCGATAAAAACATAACCTTTGGAGAGATTACTGTATTTTACAAAGATAAACTTTTTCCCTCTAGGTCCTAGTTTTCCATATCGGTGACTAGTAGAAGGTGGTCCAAGCTAGGCGAGGGTGTTCGCAAAGCTTGTGGTGTAAAGGCGTGATCTCGGCCCGCAACGGAGATCACATAATGGAGGACGCGAAGTTGCTTGAGTAAGAGCAATTTGTAAGATTGGACTAGGATCCGGTGGTTGGATCCAAACCTCTATACATCCGGTGTTGTGGTCTGTTGTTCTCTTCTTCACATTAATTTGTCTTATCTTTCAATTTGGCATTGTTTGTTAAACTATCTTAATTAGTCTACTCACCCCCCCCCCTCTCTTAGACTAATATTAGGGCCTAGTAGATCCTACATAAAGAAATGACAAGACTCATCAAAAAACCCATAAACTCATGTGAAGACCAAAACTAAGCATGGTAGGTATCTAAATCTTGTGGCAAAACCCATCAAAACAAAGTTTTTTCAATCAATCAAGCAAGCAACCACAAATACAAACGCTTAACTAACATGTGACATATTCAACAGGAAATTTTAGTCAATAAACATGAGAAAACTAAGCATGAGAAGTGTCTAAATCTTATGACAAAATCCATCAAAATCCCCCAACATGTAGATGGTTAAAATACCCTCAATTAACATTCAAACATGCAAGTTTACACAATCCAAGCATCATAACATATATGTACATCTCCACCCCCCAAAGGGGGATGGACATACTCACTAATCATTAACATAACTATTATGTTAAGAGAGGAAAACATATTAACTAAGTCTACTAAGATTAATGAAACGAAATTAAGCTAACTATGCAAGAAGATAAAAGAGATAACATTAAACTAACAAAAAATTCTTTTATTAAATGACTCACATTACACGCAACATCTTGTTGTCTCTTTTATTAAATGCTTTGTCAGTTCTTGTTGTTTCTTTTAATTCTTGCATGCTTAGTTAATTTTGTTTGTCTTAATATTAGTAGAAGTAATTAACATGTCTCATTTTCCTCGTTTAATTTGGTTTTGTCTCCTTTCCTTAATGAGTAGTGAGTAGTTCCATCCCCCTTCGGGGGTAGAGTTGATGTTTATACATGTCATGAAGAATGGAATGAATGCTATATGTTGCTTTATGTGATGAATGTGAGTACGCTTGTTTGAATTAAAGATAATACTTAACTTGATGGTTTTTCCCATAATCATTAGGTACATCCAATGCTTGTTTAGGGTCTTAATAACAAAGTTGTTTATGCTCATATTAATCAACTAGGTTAGTGATTTGGATGATAGGTCAAGCCAACCATTAGGTACTTCCTATGCATAGTAACACAACCTACACTTGTGCTCTATTGATTGCATTCCTCACCACTTTATTTCATGTGTACACACACTCCACACCTTAGAGGTTTCTCTTCCTGAATTCTAGCCTCTTTGTCAAGTCTTTGGTTTAGTTTTAGTCAATCTCTAGTTGCTCTCTTTTGCATTTGTTAACTACTAGTTTATTGTAGTTTAGTTTAGTGTAATCACATTTCTTCTCCCCTCTTTTCTCTCTTGCCTTTGAAAGAACCAGAGTCGACACACCTCCCTGTGCATCGACCCGTACTTGCCCCGTCTTCACCGACGGTCGTGCACTTGCGGTATTAAACTTAATTGAATCAAACATGGTGTTGTACTCAAATGTGAACAAGGCACCCGGGACCGATGGATTTAATGCCAAATTCTTAAAGGCATCATTGGTAGTGATCAACAGGGACCTATTCAAGGTGATTGATGACTTCATGCGGAGTGGGAAGTTGTTGGCCAAAGTGAACTATACATCGATCACGTTGATCCTAAATAAGGTCACATCATCCATGGTCAATAACTACCGGCCAATATCCCTTTGCAATTTGATATACCGTTATTTTGAAGGTGCTGACAAATAGGTTGAAGAGAGTCACACCCCGGTTGGTTGGCAAGGCGTAAAGTGCATTTATTCGGGGAAGATGAATTGGTGATAATATCTTGCTAGCTCACGAAATCTACCACACCATGCATGTTGAAACGTTCAACAAGTTTTTGGCGCCGTTGCCGGGGAGGTGTCAGTCCAGACTCTTGTTTGGATGATTCGAGTGGATTTAATTTTTGTTTTTTAGTTTTGCTTTGTTTCAGGAGACTTGGAGTCGAAAGGAGAGGCATCTGGAAAAATTTGGAGGAAAGTTGGGCAGTTTGGACCGCCAATCAGCGGCCTGAGACCGCCAATTGGCGGTCTGGTGAGCTGCTTTTGCCTTCTTATTTCTTTGTCGTGTTGCCATAATTGATCTAGTAATCTGGGACTCAATTTTGCATGTTCTGACTCTTAGATTGTTCCCAGATTAATAATCAACTTCCCTTAAGCAACTTGGATCCTAAAACTCAAAGCAAAAGATTAGGCATTCTTTTTGTTTAGCTCATGCATCATGTATGTGACTTAGGCATTTAGATTGTCTTTTATCTTAGCTTTATTTTCTGTTGCTGAGAGCTGGCATGAGGTACGCACCTTCTACTCTCATTCATGCATTTCGTATGAACATGCATTAGTTAGTAGGAAGTGCATTGCAACAAGTGTGAGTTGAGCGTTTTGTTTGGAGAGTTGATTGTTAGATTAAGACTCCAAAACGCTACTAAGCATGGGCTGTCCCGTAAAAGATAAGGTGGGGGATTTCATCACCCTTTCCTTTGCCCCCAAAAACCACACTAATCAAGAGCCTAATTTCTAAAATCAAGTAGATATTGGCCTTAAGGAATTCGGACGCATTAGGAGAGTGATATGGTCCCGACCGTCATAATCTGATCGGCGTTGCCCACTTTGTCGATAGTAGGAGAGACGAGATCTCCGGATCTTGACTCACTTGCTGGGCTTTGTGGTCCTCGTTGTAGGGAGGTGAGGCGTGTTGAGGCCGTGTGACCTCGCAGTTAGGCGTCGTCTAGCTGTAAGGACCTATAGCGACCTTAGGATTACTTGAGCCTTGTTTGCTTGTGTGCTTCTACCTGTACCCATCCGTCGTAGCATAAGGACTTCTTCCTTTCTCCTGAGTCATTCTATCTCTCTTGTGTCCCCCCGTCTTCTCGTCTACGTACATTCTTTGTTAAAAAAAAGATTTTTGGTGTGTGTGCACCTTTGTGCATGCTTTCGTAGACACGAGACGAGAGTGGTCGTTTGACGAGGAGCGTTGTCAATCCGGCTTCGGTCATCGATTTCTCGACACCTTCCTCCTCTCGTGTCGTACATAGTTTGGGTTCGATGGCTGCTAATTTCCGCGAGGAGGAGCAGTTGAGCGTCCTGTTGTCGTTCCCATACCTCTACGTGATCGATGCTACCCGAGCCGTACAGCTCTACCCTCATGCATCGTATTACCAGAGGCTAATGGGAACCATTTTGAGGTTAAGCCTCAGTTTATTTCCATGCTCCCTCGCTTCACTGGGAAGGGTGACCCCTATATCTTTCTCAGGGAATTTGAGGAGGTCTGTGCTATGTTCAAGCTGCAACAACTTAGCACAGACTCCATCCATCTTAGGCTAGTTCCTTTTGCACTAAAGGATGACGCCAAGAAGTGGTTGTATAGCAACCAGGCGAGCCTTTAAGACTTCGGACGAGTTTCAATCTGCATTCCTCAAGAAGTACTTTCCAAATCATCGGGCTCAAAAATTGAGGAACGAAATCAATTCGTTCTATCAACATGAGACTGAACCATTCCATGCATACTTAGAGAGGTTGAAGGAGCTACTATCCTAATGCCCTCACCATGGCATCAAGTTGTGGCGCCTTTGTCAGATTGTTTAAGAAGGTCTTCACATCCCGTCAAGAACGCTCCTTGAGTCCATGTGTCAAGGAGAGTTCTTGGGAAATGATAAAAGGGAGGCATGGGCTTTCCTAGAAGACCTCGCTGAGAAAACCATGCAATGGGAGAGTGTGAGGGAGCCACCTGCATCATCTAGTATAAGAGCAAGGATCGCGAATGCAAACTCGACTAGATCGGGTGTCGCATTTGTTGTCGATACCACTACGGCCACCGAGGCACGCATGGCGGCCTTAATGCGCCGTATGGATTCGATTGAGATCCAAAACCAACAGGGTGCACTCACATGTCCACATCTAGTCCAGTTCCCTGTCATTCATGTGGTAGGATAGGTCATGTAGAAAGCGAGTGTCTGTCTATTCCTCCTGAGATGGAGCGTGTCAACGCCATCTATGATAGAGCTAGGAATGACCCATACTCATCATCTTATAATCCTGGATGGAGGAACCACCCCAATTTTTCATGGAACCAAACTAATGCCCAGGGTGGTCCTTCAAACTCCTCTAGACCACCTTACCAATCACACCAACCTCCCATGCATGCACAATCCTATCAGCCACCCCAAGCGCAAACCACCAATCAATCGGGTTTCCCAAATTCCAACAATATGGAAACCCGACTCAATTCGCTTGAGACCTTGACTCGTGGACTTGAAAACTCAATGAAAAATTTTATGTCAACCACGAATCAAGTTCTCACTTCAAATCAGCAGACCATCAAATCTCTAGAGCTTCAGATAGGCCAATTGGCTCAGTTTGTATATGAAAGAGAGAGAGGGTCTTTTCCTAGCCAGCCTGAGGCTAACCCCCGTATGTACCAGCAACAACACATGCAAAATGATAATGTGGTACCTCGGGGGAGGCAAGTGAACCATGTGGAGGAACCTGTTCAACATGTCAATGTCATTGTTATCTTAAGAAATGGAAAACAGATTGACAATCACATTTCCTTGCCACACCCACCACCATCTATGCAGCCCCTCAGTGGGAATGGTGGTGAAGAAGAGGCTGGGAGTGAGGGTAATACACCAAGGCTTCCTTCTCAGGCACCGCAGAAAACCTACCTGCCAAAAGCTCCCTATCCAAGTAGGTTAACCAAAAAGCAGAGTGACAACATGGACAAGATATTAGAGGTGTTTAAGCAAGTAAAGGTTAACATCCCCTTGTTGGATGTCATCCAACAAATACCTCAATATGCCAAAGTGTTGAAGGATCTCTCCACAACCAAGAGGAAGACCAATGTTCCTAAGAAAGCATTCTTGGCTGCAAATATCAGCTCACTTTTGTCCAATCCTACTTACACAAAATACAAGGACCCTGGGTGTCCTACTATTCAGTGTACGATAGGGGACACTAGAATGAGCAATGTTTTGCTTGATTTAGGATCAGCGGTCAACCTCCTCCCATTCTCTGTTTATAAACAATTGAACTTGGGAGAATTGAAACCAACGAAGATCACCCTCCAATTGGCGGATAGATCCATTCGTATTCCCATGGGGATTATCGAGGATGTGCTTATCAAAGTTGGAGATTTTATATTTCCAGTCGATTTTGTCGTCGTCGATACCAATCCTGTTGCGAACACCCACTCTCAAATACCTTTGATTTTGGGTAGACCATTTCTCACAACCTCCAATGCCTTGATTAATTGTAGAAATGGTCTCATGAAGCTCTCATTCAGTAACATGAGTGCCGAGTTTCATGTGTTCAACTTTGGTAACCAACAGGAACCCATGGATGAACCTTTAAATCTAAATCTCATCCACCAATTAGAGAAAGCACCGCAAAATCAACAAACACCCCTAACACCAATGCAACCCGTTGAGAATGTTTGTGGGCTCAGCAAAGACTCATTGCCTGTCTTTGCAATGCAACAGAGTGAGCTGGCCTCAAACATGAATGTCCAAAGGGAATGTTCGTTGCATGAGTCAGTTGAGAGTACTAGTGAGAGTGAGATACCTCATCATATGCCTATACCAGAAGGTGTCTCTACCTCATGTCTCATGGCCATTGAGCCATTTGAGCTTCATATTGACTCCAACAATGACCCACCTATGACCGAGCTTATGCTTGATGATCTAACTGATGGTGGGAGGTCCTTGTTAGATGACTTGGGGAGAAGCCCCATTCTTAGTGATGCAAGTCTGCTGCATCCATCAAATGAACCTGAGGAACTCATTCCGATGCACCCGCCTATTGGTTGGAGGGTTTTCTTCGATGAGCAATTAAACCCTAGTGAGGCAACACAACTGCATTCTTTGTTGCCCACACCCAACCAATATCATGAGGGGTTCGAGCCTTTCAGCTTTGACCTTTCACCCCTTATGACACCTCAGAGTACCAGTGAAGTTTGCCCATCTCGGCAAGTCTCTGTTCCTCAAAACTTGATGTTCTCATTTGATGTTCCTTGACCAAATGATTATGAGAATATCTTGGTTGATGTATATATCTTGTAAAAAAAGTGTGTAATAAAAGACTCCTTCAGTGAGCATCGATTGTTGTGGGCCCCAACCCTTTTGTACTTGTGCCCAATCACTTCACGTATTTATCTCCCTTCTTCAGCTTCTCACAGGTTTTGAGGGATTTTGGGTTTGTGTCCATCAACATGACCATAAACGTCTCTTTGTACTTCGTGTTGGTGAGATCTTTCCTTTTTCATGCATATATCCACGTAGTATCTTGTTCGCATTCATTGAGGACAATGCACGAGGTAGGTGTGGGGGGGTGTTTTACGTGTGTACATATTCGAGTCTTTTTCCTTTGGTTTTGTTTTCTTTTGTGTGTACTGCTAGGGTCATGTTAGTGTGCCGCATTTAACATTGATATATATGCTTCCCATGATTCTTGGGTGACTTGTCTTCTTTTGCTTGCCGAGTGTTTTAAAATTTCCACATTTCTTTCAAAATCTTCATGTGCTTGTGAAAGAAAATGTTTTTGTAGGTTTTGCGTGCGTTTAGCATGTGCAAAACCGTTGAGAGGCAAAGTAAAAAGAAAGCTCCCGAAATTGTCTTAAACTTGATGCATTAGGATTTCTAGTTTACTGGCTTTAGGTCTTATCGAGTCGTTAGGATGCACCCCGGTTTTCCCTCGGAGGGCGTGTAATCATAGGGTTTCAGCACTCAAACATTTAAAGAAGTCCACCCTGAACCTAGTGAGTCAAATAATTCGTGTCTTTTAGTATAAGGAAGTTTGTCGTGGTCAAGGGCCCTTAATCTCTTTTTGTGAAACTTAAGTGTAGGGGTTTTGGTTCCCATGTAGATAAATAAATAAGTGGTGTTCTCTCTTCTCGCACGACTCCTATCACTCGGGAAGTAGGTCTGAGGGGCCTTTATGCCTGGTGCTTTTGAGTCATCTGACTTGGGATGCACCGACCGAACTCCTGTTACACGGGTGGTAGGGATCGCCCTATGTGGATATTTGGAGGAAGGTGTACATGATAGTGTAATTCCTCATAGGTAATGATGCACGAAAGCTGACCCTGGGAGAATCAAACACCAACCAATAAAATGCTCTAAAGAGAAAAAAAAGAAAAAAATTAGTCAAATAAGAACCAAAATGGACTATACACGTTGTATCACATTCAGAAGTTAAGGTTGCCATTGTCTTTCACTTAAGTCCTTAACTAACTCTCACGAATAACTCATTAGGCTAGGTGTGTGGACCGATTTCATATATAGAGTCGACCCGTAGTATTACCGCGTCCCATGATCGACAAAATGAGTCCAACGAGTCGTGTAGCAAGATTGATTAATGCATCTTGTTCGGATTTTGTGGGTATATCCGTTGAAAACCCTTAGGAGACAACACTCCTCCTTGGCGACAAGGAGGTTTAACGGCTTGTTGCACGTGCTAAGTGCAACCGTGATTCCTACAAAAGTGAGTTAGGATTTCTTGTTTTTCGTATGCTTTTCTCTTTCTTTATTTTGCTCGGGACTAGCAAAAGTTAGGTGTGGGGGTATTTGATTGACATCATTTCATGCTTATATTTGTATCTTATATCCATTATCTTTCACCTAAACAATGCTATGTTACGAGTTTTATGTTTAGTTTTCAGGAATAAATAGGTTTGATGAGATGAAGCATAAAAAGACTCAAAAGCTGGGAAAAAGAACTGAACTGTGAGATCTGGGGACCAAGATGCAAGGGAGAAGGACCTGAACGCAAGACAGAAGGACCTAAGAGCAAAACATAAAACTCCACACCATCATCGGGAGTATTTTGGCAATTCTATTCGGGTCAGAGCTCAAATAAACGAAGTAGATGCATCCAAGACCACCAAATACACTAAGCAAAGCCCAGAACAAATTCCAGATGGATCCGGACTTTTTAGACCGCCAATTGGCGGTCCAAGACCGCTAATTGGCGGTCCATTTTGGCCCAAATCCGCTAAAATATCTCCAGCACATGTATTAGAGGATGTTTAGGCTATTTTTGGTATCTGTTTAGTCCCACATCGGGGGATTGTCCCGGTTTGCCTTTTTCCATGGCTATAAATAGAACTCTTCACCTTCCATTGTAATTACTCCATATTTTAAGTGGCTATTCTTCCTACTAGAAGTGAGGCCTTGAAGCACACACTAAAATAGGAGGATGCTACTTGAAATGTGAGTCATTTTATCAATAAAGTTTTGTGTTTCTTTCATTGTTTTGTTTATACTTCTTTTATAGTTTGTGCATGTTTTACTTTAATCGTCTTTTATTTCTAGCTTAGTTTTAATATGCTTTGTTTGCTTAGTTTAATAATTAGTGTAATGTTTAGTGAGTAGTTCCATCCCCTTTGGGGGGTGGAGTAGATGTACATACATGCATTAGAGAATGGGATGAATGCTTTATTTTTGATGTGTTGATAAAACATGAATGTATGCTTACTTGTTTAGGATAGAATTTATAACTTGGTGAGTTTTTCCAAAATGATTAGACACCTTTCATGCTTGTTTAGGTTCTGAAATAAACAACTTGCATATGTAAATGTTAATCAACTAAGTTGGTGAATAGATTGATAGGTTTTGCCATAACATTTAGACACTTCCTATGCTTGATAAACACCACATTCATGTGCTTAAAGAATGTCTTCTACACCCACCTCTTTGCATGTGTGCACTCACTCCACCCCTTAGGGGTTTTCCCATCTCTGTATTCCAGGATTCTTCTTTTGTTCTTAGCTTAGTTGTCATTTCATTGTTTGTTTCTTTCGTTCGCATTTCATACTTCTTAGCGTAGTTTAGTGTAGAGTAGCATAATCAATCTTTCTCCCCCAATTTTTGCCACTTGATTTCTGATAAACAAGAGGCTGCTCACCTCCCTGAGGACGACCCGTACATGTCACCGCTTCATCGCGGCCGTGCACATGCGGTTTAATTAAAACGTTCAACATTAAACAAGGCCACGCAAAGATGTGTTTGAAGTTAGATCTCCGAAAAGCATATGATTTGGTCTCTTGAGGCTTTCTACTCGAAGTGCTACAACGATTTGTGTTCCTGGAGCGTTGGCAACGTCATATCATGGCGTGCATGCGAGCATCTTTGTCATCACGGTGAATTGAGCAAACTCACGACCTTTCAAGGCAGCAAACGACTTATGGCAAGGTGATGCCATGGCACCCTACCTTTTTATAATTTGTATGGAGGTGCTTAGCATAATGATTAAGGAGGCAGTTGAGTGCGGAAGGCTAGAACCGGTGAAGTGTGGTGGCACCACAGTGTCACATCTATTGTTTGCCAATGATATTATGCTTTTTACAACAACCACTAAGGCAAATGCTCGAGTGATAAAGGAGATATTGGCTGATTTTTTCGCATGCTCCGGACTACACTTAAACACCTCGAATAGTGAAGTCTTTTTGGGGAGAGATGTGGTTCATGTCCAGTGGATATGCGCACACCTAGGGATGGAACGAGTGGAGTTCCCGGTCACGTACCAAGGGCTGCCGTTGTTCGCTTCCCATCTAGGGAAGCATCATTATGCGGGGTTGGTAGCTAAGAGAAGGGCGAAGCTAAGTTCCTGGAAATCAAGCTTTGTATCCATGGTTGGTCGGGTGGAGTTGGTGCAAAGTGTGTTGGTGTCATTTAACATCTATTGGACGTCTGCATTCCTTATCCCTAGATCGGTTGATGCATTGCATACATTGCATCATATGTCTTTCATTTAGATTACTTTTATATCAATAAATGCTACTAAGGTATGTGTTTAGTCGTATTTACAGAATACAGGGACCTGATTGCAAATTACCCACATTCCGGGCATAAACATGTGCAAAAGATTCATTTCTATCATAAAGACCGAATTCAAGTTTATCGGGTTTCAAATGGAAATGCATCCAAGCATAAAAGCATTCAAGGAGCTAATTACAAAAAGGTCAATGGCTTAATTGCAAAATACCAAGGACCTGATTGCAAAAGAAAAGGATCAAGTTATTTTGTTGGAAAAGTCAAAAGAAAAGTCAAATATAAATCTCCAACAATGGAAGGAATCAATCCGGAGTTCAAGACAATGGAAAGAATCATCCAGACGCGTAAATAAAGATCAAATCATACCATAAACACATGACCAAAATCCGGACCCGAGCAGACCTGATTGTGCGGCGTTTTCGCCGCACAACACCTTCAATATGCGGCGTTTCCGCCGCCCAGTCATTGATCTGTGTGCCCGATTTTTGTCCAATGTCGGGTCGACGCGTGTACTATCCTTTTATGTATTGGTATCCCCTGTATCGGCTATAAATAGCCCTGTAGGACGAATGTAACACATCTTTGAACCTTTGGTCTTGGATCATTAGTAATAAATTTCTGTTTTATTTTGTTTTGTTTTTATTTTCTTTTAATGTCTCTAGGATCCTTTCTTCTTCCTCCCTCCATGAGTTTCTAACTCTTTCCAAAGGGTGGAGGTGATGGAATTAGGGGTAGAGAAGATGAATGCATGTTATTGTTTTAAGTTCGTGATTAGTATATTTTGATTACTTGAGTTTATGTTAAATCATTTATCTTGTAATGCTTCATAACTAACATGATTTATTTCAAGTTTCTCCATTCTCCAATCTAAACCTAAGTCTAGACCTCCACCCGACGGAATTCTCTTCTTTGTGCTTGTTTTAATTTTAATTGCTTTTGTTACGTAGTTTAGTTAATTAAACCAAAAACCCCAAAAACCCTAATTGATTCTTCTCTACTTCTTCCTCTTAATCGAAAATAACATCAACTACGAAATCTCTCCCTCCTTGTGTTCGACCCGTACTTGCCACGTCTTCATAGACGCCGTGCACTTCCGGTATAAATTTTAATTCTCATCAAGTTTTTGGCGCCGTTGCCGGGGAGGCGACAAAGATTTCGTTAGTTTTTGTGTTTTCGATTTTTCCAGTCTACCTTGTGCGCGATCTAAGTATTTGAATTTGTGTAGCAGGAGAAAACAGAGCGCGCGGCGAAATTCGGGAGCGTTCTGAGGCACTTGGGAGGCGGAATCGCCGCATCTTCAAGAGGACTTGCGGCGGAATCGCCGCACAAGCTAGGGCGCTGGTCTTCATTTTTCTCTGGGGTCGTCTACATTTCTGGGTGGTCGCATTAAGCTACTGGAATCTCCGAGAGCGGGCGGCGAACCCGACTGAGCATTGCGGAGGTAACTTTTCTTGCCTTTCTCGTAAAATCTGAATAGTTGAAAAGTTTCCTTTCGTACAATTGCACGTGTTAGGGTTACAATTCCATAATTGGCAATAATTCAACTCTGACCTAAAATTGGCAAAATTAGAAAGACCTTAGTGCATGCATCATATAATGTTTTGCTTGCATTATTCTTGCTAAATTCTTGCAAATTAATACTTGTTGAAGATTGCTGGAGGCAAGGTACGTATCGAGGTTTTTATCGATTGCATTAGAGCATATAATTTAGTTGCATACAACCTTGCAATTGCCCCCATTAAAAAGACCATTGTTTGACTATCTTTGCTAGATTTAAGTTAAACTATCTTAAGGGCAACTCCGTAGGAAAAGATACGGTGGGGATTTCATCACCCTCCCGTAGCCCACAAACCACAATCCTGAAGTGTCGCCTAAGCCTAAAATTTAAAATCAATTAGACATTGGCCCCTAAGGACTCGGACTCAATTAAGGAGGAGATTGGTTTGACTTGCTATGACCTGAAGCTAATTGAATTGAATTTGGTGTCTAGAAAGTGTTTTTGTGTCGACGAAAGTCTTCCAAGCGACGTGGTTGTCTAATTGGCACCGACTCTGTCGGAAGCGCCCCCACTAGCTATACACTAACTGGCCAACTTGGTTTGATTGGTGAGGGAGGTGAATCAAGCAAATCAATTCGACTCAACCAGTTAGGAGTCGTCTAGATCTAAGTGACACTAGGTCTAGGATTGTTTTGACCGTGCTTGTTCAGGAAATTTCTGACCAACCCTAATTTTTATCCTTTAGAGTTAAGTTTCCCTTCTCGTCTGAGTCTTCTCTCCCTTCTCATCCTTACCTTTCTATTGTTTGTTTCCTTTAAAATAAAAAAAAAAAATTAAAATTCAAAAATTCAAAAAAAAAGAGTAATTGATTCTTGGAATTAAATTTGAAATTTAAATTTCGAATTCAAATTCAAAAATTAATTCAAACCGGTGCACTCAGATTTGGGTGCGGATTTAAGCAATCGACTCTCACGAGTTCATCTGGATTCCAGTCTAGAGCTTAACCCCAACCCATCTGTTGCACCACCTCACCCGGATCTAATGGGTGAGAACGTAGTGGACCCGCCTGTTGCGCAACCTATAACTTTGAGGGATCGGTGCTACCCAACGATGGCTGCTCAGCCATCGTGCATCGTCATGCCCACCATACCGGGTCGCGACTTCGAACTTAAGGCACAATACATGAGTATGCTGCCTAAGTTCACCTCTAGGGAAGATCCATATCTCTTCCTTAGAGAATTTTAGGAAATCTGCTCTCTTATGCAATACCAGCATATCCGTGAAGAGGCAGTGCGTCTGAAATTCGTGCCTCTAGCACTGAAAGACGACGCTAAGAAATGACTATATAGTCTAGCCGAAAGATCTATTAGAAGTTGGGCCGAATTTGTTCAAGTTTTCCTAAAAAAATATTTCCCCAACCATAAGACTATGAAGATTAGGAATGAAATTGTTGCATTCGTTCAGTCTGAGAGCGAGCCGTTCTATTCCTATCTTGAGAGATTTAAGAGTGTCTTGACCCAATGCCCTCATCACGGAATACCGAAGTGGCAATTATGCCAAATTATTTATGAGGGATTGACACCCACATCTAGAGTTATACTAGAATCTGTGAGCCAAGGGAATTTCATGTCCAAAAATGAAAATGATGCCTGGACTTTTCTTGAGGATTTAGCTGAAAATAGTATGCAATGGGACAATGCTAGAACACCCATCAACCCAAGTATTGGATCTAGGATAGCGAGTCAACCCCGACCAGGTGTCTTAGCTGTAGACTCCAACATAGCGGCTGAGGCAAAACTAGCTACCCTAATGCGTAGAATGGAAAGTCTAGAGCTACAAAATCAATCCCGAATGAATCAACCCTTGTCTATCCCCTGCTCTAGATGTGGTCAGACTGGTCATTTAATGGAGGACTGTGTGGACCTGGAACATGTTAATGCCACATTTAACAATTCTAGAAATGATCCTTACGCATCAACCTATAACCCAGGTTGGCGTAATCATCCCAATTTTTCGTGGACCCAACAAGGACAACCTCCTAGACAACAACAAACCCCATATAACCAAAATCATACATCATCTGGCGGTAATAACAATGGAAATCATGAGGTTAGGTTGACAAAATTAGAAACTTTAATGACAACTTTTATACAAACAACCAACCAATCATTCCAAAGGCTAGAGACACAGGTCAGCCAATTAGCACAGATAATAGGTGAAAGAGAAAAGGGCCAATTTCCAAGTCAACCTGAGGTGAACCCAAGAACTAATAATCAATATCAATCTTATCAACCACCTGCAGGAAATAACAACCCTAGACCGGTTCAAATGGTTAATGAGGAAGGACCGTTCCAACAAATCAATGTTGTAGTATCATTACGGTCCGGAAGACAAATTGACAATAATGTGGTAAACCCTAGAATGACTAATCAATCTAGCCATCAAGCACCCACATATGACTTGACCATTGAACCCGACGTCCAAATTAAAAAGCCCAATCCACCTACCCAACCTGAACCTGTAGCTCAACCTGAACCTGAGCGAGTCTATGTGCCTAAAGCCCCATTTCCCAATAGACTCAAAAAGAACTCTAGTGCACAAATAGAGAAAATCTTGGAAGTATTTAAGCAAGTTAAGGTAAACATTCCACTCTTAGACATGATTCAACAAATACCTGCTTATGCTAAATTCTTAAAAGATTTGTGCACTAAGAAGAGAAAAACGAATGTACCAAAGAAGGCGTTCTTAACTGCAAACATATGCTCAATTCTTTCCAACACATCTCCTATAAAATATAAGGACCCGGGGTGTCCCACAATTTCATGTTCAATAGGAGATACGTTTATCAATAAAGCCCTTCTAGACCTTGGTGCAAGCGTTAACTTGCTCCCATTTTCTGTCTACGAGCAACTCAACCTTGGTCCGCTGAAACCCTCTAGGACAACCCTCCAATTCGCTGATTGTTCTGTTAAGAAACCGAGAGGTGCAGTAGAGGACGTTTTGATTAAGGTTGGTGACTTCATTTATCCAGTGGATTTTGTCGTACTTGATACTGAACCTGTTGTAAATCCTAATCGACAAATCCCTGTAATTCTAGGTAGACCCTTTTTAGCCACTTCGGAAGCATTAATAAACTGTCGAAATGGGCTCATGCAATTATCTTTCGGGAACTTAAAAGCAGAATTTAATATCTTCCATATTGATAATGAGCCAGAAATAATATGCAACCCAAGTGATGTTGTGATGAGAGCACGTATTTATCAGAATTCTGAATCAAATAAATCATCACATAAGCAAAAAGGAAGTAAGAAAAAAGGGAGTAATTCATTTACTCAACCACCATCACTCGAGCAAATAAGCGAACCAATTCAAGTGAGAAGAGTGGAATCTTTTCCTCAAGTCAACATGGGGAACAATTCAACTGGATACATGCACCAACATGGTGTCATTCAATCCAGTTCTGATTATGGTTGACTTTGAGCAAACTCAACCCCTCTACCGCAAGCCGACGCAGGTAATCAGTGCATTTATTTTATCTATGCATACATTGAGGACAATGCATGATTTAGGTGTGGGGGGGTGTTTATATATGTACATATCTATCTATTTGATTTTCTGTTCTGCTTTATTTAAAAATAAAAAAAAATCAATATTCTATGACATAGCTTAAGATTGAACTGCCAAAACCCGTGTACAAATTGCATCAAGTTTTTGTTCCTTATTATATAGTTCTGCTTGTAGAAATTATGACATAAATCTAAGTTCCAAAGAAATAACCCATGGCCCTTGTAAGACATGTATGCACTTAAATTGGATGAATCAAATCTTTGAAGTGGTTGATAAAAAGCAGAGGTTGAGGAAAATATACCGGGAAGTGTGGACTTCTAATAGCAATTAAGCCTTGAGGAAAATAAAAGTAAAATAAAATAAAAATAAAGTGAGGAAAACACATTTTGCAAAATGATTACAAAAGCCCAAGCCTTCGAGTCACTGGTCCGTAGGGGTATCTTGAAACCCGGTAACTTGAGTCTGCCAGCTCGGGATTATCGACCAAACTCGCTACACGAATGCAAAAAGGGTATAAGTGTTAAAAAGAAAAGCAAATGTGTTGAATCACGGAAAAAGGAAAAAAATAAATAAATACTTTAAGATACTCAAGACCCAAAGCTAAAAGAATGATCCATGCCATGGTTGATCCAAATGATACTTCACCACCAGAGGAGGCGTGCAAAATAATTTAAGTAATAACATGTTTAGAAGGGTTAGTGGTGTGAATGTTGGAGGAATAAAGACCAAGTCATATTTTTAATGAGTTAGATTTATATAATGAGCATGCAAGAATTTTCAGTAAGATGTATAAGGTTGAGGTAGGGATATTGAGAACTATTAATGAAATGTTGATAGGATTTTGTGGGTATATCCGCTGAAAACCCTCAGGAGACAACACTCCTCCTCCTTGGCAACAAAGAGGTTTAAAGGCTTGTTGCACATGCTAAGTGCAACCGTGATTCCTACGAAAGTGAGTTAGGATTTCCCTGTTTTCATTTTCTTATATTTTGTTTTGCTAGGGACTAGCAAAATCTAGGTGTGGGGGTATTTGATGCATTGCATACATTGCATCATATGTCTTTCATTTAGATTACTTTTATATCAATAAATGCTACTAAGGTATGTGTTTAGTCGTATTTACAGAATACAGGGACCTGATTGCAAATTACCCACATTCCGGGCATAAACATGTGCAAAAGATTCATTTCTATCATAAAGACCGAATTCAAGTTTATCGGGTTTCAAATGGAAATGCATCCAAGCATAAAAGCATTCAAGGAGCTAATTACAAAAAGGTCAAGGGCTTAATTGCAAAATACCAAGGACCTGATTGCAAAAGAAAAGGATCAAGTTATTTTGTTGGAAAAGTCAAAAGAAAAGTCAAATATAAATCTCCAACAATGGAAGGAATCAATCCGGAGTTCAAGACAATGGAAAGAATCATCCAGACGCGTAAATAAAGATCAAATCATACCATAAACACATGACCAAAATCCAGACCCGAGCAGACCTGATTGTGCGGCGTTTTTGCCGCACAACACCTTCAATATGCTGCGTTTCCGCCACCCAGTCATTGATCTGTGTGCCCGATTTTTGTCCAGTGTCGGGTCGACGCGTGTACTATCCTTTTATGTATTGGTATCCCCTGTATCGGCTATAAATAGCCCTGTAGGACGAATGTAACACATCTTTGAACCTTTGGTCTTGGATCATTAGTAATAAATTTCTGTTTTATTTTGTTTTGTTTTTATTTTCTTTTAATGTCTCTAGGATCCTTTCTTCTTCCTCCCTCCATGAGTTTCTAACTCTTTCCAAAGGGGGGAGGTGATGGAATTAGGGGTAGAGAAAATGAATGCATGTTATTGTTTTAAGTTCGTGATTAGTATATTTTGATTACTTGAGTTTATGTTAAATCATTTATCTTGTAATGCTTCATAACTAACATGATTTATTTCAAGTTTCTCCATTCTCCAATCTAAACCTAAGTCTAGACCTCCACCCGACGGAATTCTCTTCTTTGTGCTTGTTTTAATTTTAATTGCTTTTGTTTCGTAGTTTAGTTAATTAAACCAAAAACCCCAAAAACCCTAATTGAGTCTTCTCTACTTCTTCCTCTTAATCGAAAATAACATCAACTACGAAATCTCTCCCTCCTTGTGTTCGACCCGTACTTGCCACGTCTTCATAGACGCCGTGCACTTGCGGTATAAATTTTAATTCTCATCATCGGTATTAAAGGAAATGGAGAGTATCATGATCCAATTCGTATGGGGAGGGCCAAAGAAATGGATGACTATTGCGTGGAAGGATATTTGCGTGCCAAAGAGTGATGGTGGTTTGGGTTTGTCACGATTGGTCGATTGGACTGATGTTGGGTTGTTACGGCTCCTATGGTTAGTTGTGGCAGATGACGATTTTCTTTGGGTAGAATGCATGAGACGCACGTATCTTAACAACCGCAAAATTTGGTTCACCCGCTTGCTTTTGGATTGCTCATAGGCATGGAGGGGAATACTGAAAGTGAGTGGTATAGCACGTGAACACATCCACTTTCAAGTGGGAGATGGCAGCAACATCCGGTTTTTCGTTGACCCCTGATGTGGTAAGCCATTCTTATGTGTGGATTGGGGGGGAGGGGCAAGATTGCACTTTGATGTTGGTATGCCAAAGGACACAATGATCTCCCATTTTATCAAGAATGCAGCATGGAACCTCCCCAGCCCACGTTCGCTGCTGATCATGGGGACGTGCATCCATGGAGGTCTGAACAAGCCAACTAGGTTCGACCTAATAAGGGAAACTTTTACCATAAAGGAGGTGTGGACATGGGTAGCGCATAAGAAGGCACATGTGGGGTGAAGCAAGATTATATGGTACAAGAATCACGTCCCAAAACATTCCATTACAGCATGGCGGGTGTTGCAGGGCTGCTTAATGACAAAGAAATTGATGGAGGCAAGGGGCGCACACCATGGGCTGGAATGTGCATTTTGTGCTGCAGCAGAGGAGGATATGGGACACCTCTTTTGGGCATGCCCTTTCACAAAAAGTATGGACAAGAGTACTTCGAATGCTAGGGCTTAGCACCGGCACGAGAAACACAATTGAGGAGGAGGCGAGATGCATGCAACAAGTTACAGGAGGAAGGTAATGTTTATAGCAGTGAGTCTAGCCTTTAGTGCGGTTTTTTATGAGTGTTAGCAATAAAGGAACAGACGAATATTCTGTAAGACCCGCTCTTCTGCCACTCTATTAAGTCTTATTCATCCTTATACTCATTTTATGTGTTATCTTTTTGTTGTTGTGTATTTTGTGATTTTATACTTGGTTTCGAAAAAGTTTCCTTTTGGGGCAAGTTAAAGCGACTCGATGTCGGGTGCGACCCGTCGTGCAGTTTTGTAATTGGTTGACTTAATTGGGTCGATCGGGTGCAAGTTGCATGTGTGGGTTGGCATGGGCTTTGAGTAGGCGTGTAGGGGTGAGGTGTGAAGGTTGGGTGATGTGTCTATGACGTCAGCAAGAGGAGATCTCTTGAGATTTGCAAACTTTTGAATTGTGTGCTTTTTGGTAGGTTCTTATTGGCCTTCAATTGCAATGATTCTTTTCCTTTTGTGTTTGTTTGCTTGAGACAAACCACAAAACCTTCCCAGTCATCTCCACCTCCCTCTCCTTCTCTTCTCCATACGATCCACCTCAGACCACCTCCAACTCTCTCTCTGGCAAGTTTGGTAGAGCAAGCAAGTGGGCATCATTTGTGCGGCTAGAAGAAGCTTGGTGGACTGATCACTGGCAAACTCAATCACCATCTGGCAGATCAGGTATGCTCCTAACCTCTGATGATTTTTATGGGAGGGGTGTTGTCTGGAGGGGGAGGCCAACACCATATGGTGGTTGGTGCAATGGTTGCACCACCAACTGATCTTCTCTAGCACACGTATGGAGCACGCACTAGATGGGGTTGGTGGTGGGGCAGCCGGATGCACATGAGCTCTTGGATGCTCCGGTGAGGTCCAAAAAGTGGTGAAGGTTTTCTCTCTGGGTTGGGTTTGAAGGTAGTTGATTGATACGTTTTAATTAACCGCAAGTGCACGACCATGTTGAAGCGGTGTCAAATACGGGTCGACCAACAGGGAGGTGTGTCAACTTTAGTTTGTGCGAAGGCGAGTTGGAAAGAAAGTAGATAAATGAGTTATGATCTAAACTACACTACAATGCGAAAGGAAATGGAAATACACAATAAAACTAAACCCCATAGGAGGTAGAGAAAAGAGTGTGAATACAAATATATGTTGATGTGTGTGTGTCCAATTATGCTCATCACAATATGTAGTGCATGAAAATCATAAAACTAAATCCAACTTTGCCTCCACATGAAATAAGATAACACAATATCATTAAAACAAACAAGACAATAATTGGAATGAAGTTAAATGAACTCATGTATAAAGACTAGACCCTACTATGCCTCCACATGAAATAAGATAGCACATTATCATTAAAACATACAAGGCATTAACCAAGGTAAAGGAAACAAGAGTACATGAAACTACAAGTCATGTTTCCAATATTAATTCCATCCTTATCCTTACCTCATCATTCCCCATAAAATAGGTCCACTAATCTAAGCATATGTTAACCTTCATTCAAGAGCATTAGCATATCAAAAACAAGAGTGAAATCCCATTAGATGGTTATGGAAATCATGTAACGTTCAAAGGATTAAGATAACACACACCTAATACATCACATTATTCATATCACATATTTCTCCACCCCCCAATTGGGGATGGAACTACTCACTAATCATTACACTACAACCTACATTAACAAAATGAAACATTCTACTGAAAGGAAATTAAACTAACCAAGCAAGAAATAGTAAAGAAGCTAAAAGGACATAAACTAAAGAAGCATGGAAGACATATGAAATGAAATTAAACTAAGAAAGAAATAACATAACGAAAGGAAAACATCTATTATTACTCACTCAATTACTAGTAGCCTCTCTCCACCAGGGTTTTGCTTCAAGGCTTTAACTCCTAGTAGAGAGGACCACCAAGAGAGAGATGGGGTACAAGAGAGGAGAAAGAGTTCTATTTATAGTCATAAAAAAAGGTAATCCGGGACAATCCCCCGGTATGGGACTAAACAAATACCAGAAATAGACTAAATACACACTAATATGAGACCCTACGAAATCTTAGCGGATCTGGATGAAAACACACCGTCAATCAGCGGTCTTGGACCGCCAATTGGCGGTCTATATTGTTTGGATCTGGCCGTTGTTTCATGTGCTTTTCTGGATGTCTTTTTTGGTCTTTGATGCATCTACTTCGCTTGCTGGAGCTCCGACTCGAATAGAATTGCCAAAATACTCCCTATGATGGTGTAGAGTATTCTTGTTTGCTCATTGGTCCTTCGATCTTACATTCAGGTCCTTCGATCTTGCATTTTAGTCCTCGAGTCTCTCAACTCAGTCATTTTCCCTGTTATTAGGTCCATTTATAGTCTCTCCTTCTCAAACCTACTTATTCCTGAAAACTAAACATTAAACTCGTTACATAGCATTGTTTGGGTGAAAGATAACGGATATAAGACACAAAGATATGCATGAAATGATATCAATCAAATGCCCCCACACCTAACTTTTGTTATTCCCGAGCAAAACAAAGAAAGAGAAAGATGAAAGAAAGGAAAAAGCATACGAAAAACAGGAAAATCCTAACTCACTTTCGTAGGAATCACGATTGCACTTAGCACGTGAAACAAGCCATTAAACATCCTTGTCGCCAAGGAGGAGGAGTGTTGTCTCCTGAGGGTTTTCAACGGATATACCCACAAAATCCGAACATAGATGCATTATTCAATCAAGAAACTCGACTCGATGGACTCATTTTTATCGATCATTGGACGCGGTAATCTTATGGGCCGACTCTATATAGGTATTAGTCCACACACCTAGCCTAATGAACCATTCGTGCAAGTTAAATAAGGACTTAAGTGAAAGACATGGACGACCTCAACATCCTCTAGTGATACAAAGTGTAAAGTCCATTAAGGTTCTTATTTGCATTACTTTTTTTTCTTTTTGTTTTTTTCTTTCTTTTTTGTTTCTTTTTCTTACTAGTTGGAGTTTCATCCTCCCAGGGTTAGGTTTCGTGCAACATTGCCTATGAGGACTTACACTATCACGTACACCTTTACCCAAATCTCCACATAGGGCAATCATTACCACTCGTGTAACGGGAGTTCGGTCGCTGCATCCCAAGTCAGATGACTCGAAAGCACCAGGCACAAAGTCCCCTCAGACCTAATTTCCCGAGTCAGATGAGCCGTGCGTGAAGAGAGAACACCTACTCACTTATTTCTTATCTACACATGAACCAAAACCCCTACACTTAATGTCTCACAACAAGATTTAAAGGGTCCTTGGCTACAACAAACTTCCTTATATTAACAGACACGAATTATTGACTCACTAGGTTCAGGATGGACTTCTTTAAATGTTTGAATACTGAAACCCTATGATTACTCGCCACCCAAAGGAAGACCGGGGTGCATCCTAACGACTACATAAGTCCTAAAGTCACTGTACTAGATATCCTAATGCATCAAGTTCAAGACAATTTTGGGAGCTTTCTTTTTACTTTGCCTCTCAACGGTTTTGCACATGCTGAAAACACGCAAAACCCACAAAACATTTTCTTTCGCAAACACATGAAGATTTTGAAAGAAATGTGAAAATTTTAAAGCACTAGGCAAGCAAAAGAAGACAAGTCACCCAAGGATCATGGCAAGAAAATATATCAATATTAGATGTAGCACACTAACATGACCCTAACAATGCACACAAAAGAAAACAAAATCAAAGTAAAAGACTCGACTATGTACACACGTAAAACACCCCCACACCTACTTCATGCATTGTGCTCAATGAATGTGAGCATGAAACTACATGGATTTATGCATGATAAGGGAAAGATCTCACCAACATGAAGCACAATGGGAAGTTCAGGGTTATGTTGATGGACACAAACCCAAATTCCCTCAAAATCTGTGAGATGCTAAAGAAGGGGTACAAATACGTGAAAGAAATAGGACCCAAATACTCAAAGGTTGGAGCCCACAACAATCGATGCTCACTGATGGAGTCTTTATCATCTTTTCTTTTCTTTTTAAACTATGTACAACAATGGGCTCCCATCTTCATATGTCAAGGGACATCAAATGGGAACCCGCCATCTCTCGAGCTAGAAATTCACATGCATGGGCTCGCAACATACAAAACAGAATTGCTTGACCACCCGACACCCTTATAAGCATTGTGGTCATTTGATGCCTCTTGAGAGTGAGCAAAAGAGGAGGCATGAATGAGAGGTGAACCTTTGTCTGGTTGTTTAAAATGTAGGGTATCAGGTGGTTTATTCTTAACCCACATGGGGTCCTCAGCAGATACAGAATGAAGAGCATGTGGCCCAGATACCATAAAAATGATATATTGTGGCTCAAGAGCCACATGATCGAAAGGATGTGGCTCAAAAGCCACGGGAACAAAAGGATGTGGCTCAAAGGCCACGGGATCAAAAGGATATGGCTCAAAGGCCACGGGATCAAAAGAATGTGCTCAAAGGCCATGCGATCATAAGATAAGGCACCTTCTTGTGCCAGCCCAGGTGAAACATCTTCACCACCTTCTGGGTCTCCATCGAACAATTTTCTGAAATACTTGAAGGTGCGCTCAACTTCAATCTCATCCATGCCCTGGATAAGGTTGACCTTGATTGATTTGTTTTATATTAAACCGCAAGTTCACAGCCGTGTTAAAGCGGTGGCAAATACGGGTCGATCCACAGGGAGGTGTGTCGACTTTAGGTTTGTGCGAAGGCGAGTGGTAAAGAAAGGAGAGAAAGATTGATTACACTAAACTACACTAGAATGCAAAAGGAAATGAAAGATAAGCAATAAAACTAAACCCCATAGGGGGTAGAGAAATAATGTGAATATAAAGATGTGTGTGTGTGTGTGTTCAATTATGCTCCTCACAACATGTAGTGCATGAAATCATAAACCTAAATCCAACTTTACCTCCACATGAAATAAGATAAGACTATGTCGTTAAAACATACAAGACAATAATTGGAATGAAGCTAAATGAACTCATGTATAAACACTAGACCCTACTATGCCTCCACATGAAATAAGATAACCCGATATCATTAAAACATACAAGGCATTAACCAAGGTAAAGGCAACAGTAGTATATACACTAAAAATTGTGTTTCCAATATTAATTCCATCCATATCCTCACCTTGTCATTCCCCATAAAATAGGTCCAGTAATCAAAGCATAAGCTAAGCTTCATTCAAGAGCATTAGCATATCAAAGATAAGAGTGAAATCCCATTAGATGGTTATGGAAATCATATGAGGCTCAAGGGATTAAGATAACACACACCTAATACACTACGTGATCATATCACATATTTCTCCACCCCAAATGGGGATGGAACTACTCACTAATCATTACACTACAACCTACATTAAAATGAAACATTCTACTGAAATGAAATTGAACTAAGCAAGAAAGGAGCATTAAAGAAGCTTAAAAGGAAAGGAAAGACTAAACAAGCATGCACAAATTAAAAGACAAGATTAAAAGAAACTAGAACAATTATTTTATTAACAATGACTCACATTGAAGGTAGCATTCTTCTTCACCTTGAGTTTTGCTTCAAGGCTTACTCCTTAGTAGAGAGATTGGCACCAAGCAATGGGTAATTACAATGGAAGGTGAAGAGTTCTATTTATAGGCATCGAAAAAGCTAATCCGGGACAATCCCCCGAAGTGGGACTAAACAAATACCAAAAATAGACTAAGCATACACTAATACACGTGCTCCAAAATCTTAGCGGATCCAGAGCTATCTGGACCGCAAATTAGCGGTCCCAGACTGCCAATTGGCCGTCTATAAGCTCCAGATCCATTTGGATTTCGTGCTGGGCTTTGCTTGAAGTATTTCTTGGTCTTGGATGCATCTGCTTTGTTTATTGGAGCCCCGACCCGAATCGAATTGCCAAAATACTCCCCATGATGGTGTGGAGTTTTCTGTTTTCCTCTTAGGTCCTTCGGTCTTACGTTCAGGTCATTCTCCCTTGCATCTCAGTCCCCAGGTCTCACAATTAAGCCATTTTTCTTGCTTCTGGGTCCTTTCATGGCTCTTCTCTTCAAACCTCTTTATTTTTTTAAATTCAAACATAAAACTCGTCACGTAGCATTGCTTAGGTGTCAGATAATGGATATAAGATACAAATATAAGCATGAAATGATGTCAATCAAATACCCCCACACCTAAGTTTTTGCTAGTCCCGAGCAAAACAAAGAAAGAGAAAAGCAAACGAGAAACAAGAATTCCTAACTCACTTTCGTAGGAATCACGGTTGCACTTAGCACGTGCAACAAGACGTTAAACCTCATTGCCAAGGAGGAGGAGTGTTGTCTCCTGAGGGTTTTCAGCGGATATACACACAAAATCCGAACAAGATGCATTATTCAATGTAGACACTCGACTCGTAGGACAAATTTTGTCGATCATTGGACACGGTAATCCTACGGGCCGACTCTACAAAGGTAATGAGTCCACACACCTAGCCTAATGAACCATTCGTGCAAGTTAAATAAGGAATTAAGTGAAAGACATGGACAACCTCAACATCCTTAAGTGATACATAGTGTAAAGTCCATTAAGGTTCTTATTTGCATTACAATTATTATTATTATTTTTTGTTTCTTTTCACATTTTTTTCTTCTTTTCTTTTTATTAGTTGGAGCTTCATTCTCCCAGGGTCAGGTTTCGTGCATCATTGCCCATGAGGACTTACATTATCACGTACACCTTTCCCCAAATCTCCACATAGGGAGACCCCTACCACTCGTGTAACGGGAGTTCGGTCGGCCTATCCCAAGTCAGATGACTCGAAAGCACCAGGCACAAAGTTCCGTCAGACCTACTTTCCCGAGTGATAGGAGCCGTGCGAGAAGAGAGAACACATACTCACTTATTTCTTATCTACACATGAACCAAAACTCCTACACTTAATGTCTCACAACAAGATTTAAAGGTTCCTTGACTACAACAAACTTCCTTAAGTTAACAGACACGAATTATTGACTCAGTAGTTTCGGGATGGACTTCTTTAATTGTTTGAGTACTGAAACACTATGATTACTCACCCTCAAGGAAAAACTGGGGTGCATCCTAACGAATCGATAAATCCTAAAGCCACTGTACTAGATATCCTAATGCATCAAGTTCAAGACAATTTTGGGAGCTTTCTTTTTACTTTGCCTCTCAACGGTTTTGCACATGCTAAACACACGCAAAACGCACAAAACCTTTTCTTTCGCAAACACATGAAGATTTTGAAAGAAATGTGGAATTTTTAAAGCACTACGCAAGCAAAAAAAGACAAGTCACCCAAGGATCATGGCAAGTAGATATATCGATATTAAATGCAACACATTAACATGACCCTAACAATGCAAACAAAAGAAAACGAAATCAAAAGAAAAGACTCGACTATGTACACACGTAAAACACCCCCCCACACACACCTACTTCATGCATTGTCCTCAATGAATGTGAGCAAGATACTACATGGATTTATGCATGAAAAAGGAAAGATCTCACCAATATGAGGCGCAAAAGGAAGTTCAAGGTTATGTTGATGGACACAACCGAAATTCCCCTCAAAACCTGTGAGATACTTAAAAAGGGAGACAAAATACGTGTAAGAAAAGGGGCCCAAATACGCAAGGGTTGGAGCCCACAACAATCGATGCTCACTGAAGGAGTCGTTTATTGTACTTTTTTTATAATATAACTATGTACAAACATAAGTTCTCATCTTCATTTGTCAAAAGACATTAAATGGGAACCTCAAAAGTGGGTCATCGCACTTGGAAAGGGAACATGACACCACGTGGGGCAAGAATACTCATGTGTGGGCCCCCTTCACAACGAGCACAAGATGAAATGAGAGGTTCATGAATTGGACGCAAAGGCGTCTCATTCAAAGGATCAAACTGAAAGAGCTTGAACCTCTCAAGAGTTTGGGAAATAAGGGGCAACGAAAGAAGAGTTTCTCCCGTTGCGCTGCTGAAGTTATGATCATCAATCCAAACTCTCCAACCAACAGGCTGGTGCGTCGGAACGAGGTCAAGAACCTCGTTAGGCATATCCGACACATCAGGCGAACAAAAAGTGGGTCTCATACCCAAGGTATCCTCCAAGGAACTCCTAATACCCTCATTAGCAATGTAGTTGTTTGATGTTCCATCATTTCCTAGATGATCAGGAACAATAGTGAGAGGCAAACTCTCATCAGGTTGTTTGAAATTGAGGGGACTAGGGAGCTCTTGCTCCACCAGAGGTGGGTCCTTAGGAGGTACAACAATAAGATCATGTGGCTCAAGGGCCACTGGACAAGAAGATAAGGCACAATCCTGTGTCGATTCATAAAGAAACTGGTCCATAGTATTCTCAATTGGAATCAAATCCTCCACCAAGTGATCGTGAATTGAAACCCCAAGTCCCTCAGACTGACTAGGAGTTTAACTTTGAAATATTGTGCTTTGAATTTGTGGATGTGGTGGTAATTCGATTTCAGAAGATAAATCCTCATGTTGACAAGAAAAATTACTCTCCTCACGTTCACGTAATTGCTGTGTCATTTGACTCACTTGCATTTCTATAGTTTGCAAGGAATTCAAGTTGGACTTCAATAAATTTTGAGTAGTTTCCATGAACGTTTGGAGAGTTTGTTTCAAGGAATCAGGTACGCGGTCAACTATGAGGTCCAAGTCAGAGCTTGGGAAATTTTGGGGTTGTGTGTTGATGGGCTAAGAATGAGTCCAATGATTTGAAGTGGGGTGTTTGTAGAATTCTGGATATTCGGGAGGAGAATACTGGGGTGAAAATGAAGTATAAGAATTTGGATATGAATTGTCTCCGCATGCCTCTCGGGTTGTACGCGGATGCGTAATGGTCATATTGAGCATTTTGGGAAAATGTATGCTCATACTCAGGCTCAGGCTCAGGGGGAACATAAGGACATTCCTCGATAACATGACCACTCAACCCACAATAGTCATACGGTACGGCTACTGGAGCCACCGGTGCACTCATGTCGTCTGCCATACGCATGAAAGAGGCCAAAGTTTGTTGTAATGTATCAGTTTGTTGACCAGCATATGATCCGACATAACTAGATTGTGGTCTAGCAGTCGGTGCCTCTCTCATGTTACCCCAATATGAAGATTTCTCAGTCACACAATTAGGATTGTCCCAACCATACGGGGTGTTAATCTGAGCCACCCCAGGTTGCATGGGTCCAGAATACCAGGAAGAATTGTCTTGGTCCCAACAATGATATGGATGGTCGCCCATGTAACCATCCATCTCAAAACAACTCTCTCGAGTCGACCACTCTCACCACCACGAGGCTAAGCTCGCAAAAACTGCTCGACTCAACCCTAAAACGCTAACAGAGAGTGCAAAGGGGAGGAGACTAGAACGTAGAAGTAGGTGAGAAGAAGATGACTTAGAGGAGAAGGGAAGAATCACTACTACAGAAAAGGGAATATACGTCGGATGTACGGGGATATATACGTCGGATATAAGCACTCCCATATCCAACGTCTATGTGTGCGTCGTCTATACATAGACGTCGGCTATCGTCTATTCCTAAAGAATATACGTCGGCTATACTTAGAAGCCGACGTTTATTCGTTAATGCATAGACGTCGGTCTATATAAAACCTGACGTCTATTCTTTAGGTATACACGTCGGTGCTATAACAGACGACGTACATTCTTTAGGGATAGACGTCGGTGAACTAACATGCGACATCCATTACTAATGAATATACGTCGGATTCCACATAAAACTCACGTCTATTCCTTTCTTCAAAGGAATAGACGTCGGCTAATAACAACAGCCGTCGTCTATTCCTAAACCTGGACAAAAAAATAGCATCAGACGAAATTGTTTTTAGTCATCGTATTCGTGTACATACAACTGCACCAAATTCGTTCACCTATAAATTTCTTCACAAATACTCACAATTTCATCCACATATACATACAAGCACAAACACACAAGCATACATGCACAAACACAAACACAAACATACAACCATACATTCACAAACATACAAAGCATACACAATTGACATTCAACACACTTGCAATTAAATCATTCTTAAATTAAGGCGATTATATTAAGGCATAAAGTGTAGGTTTGTAATACAAGTGCACTTGTTAACTAAATTACAAAAAATACTATTGGCAGAAGAACCTCTTACTTCGTCAACATGTTTCTGATGAAATAGCGAGCCCATCGGTCGTGAGTTTCATCGAGCTCCTGTTGCGAGAAGGGATCACTAGTTTTTGGGAAAACCTATCAAAAAAATACAAGTGTGTTGAATATTAATAACTAAATATTGAAACTACACAACTATACAATTGAATAACGATCTACATTACCTCGGATAGGCATACGTCTTGAGTTGCCAATTCGAGGATTTCCTAAATGTATCTCATCACGTAGTAACCGCATTCTGTATTTCCAACCTGCTTCCGGTACTACAAACATAGGAATTCGCTAAATATTTGTTCCTAACTTAATTAACAAAAATGGGATAGAACATACTCTCATTCCATGCCATGTTATTCCTGCTTTTGTGGTTGTTCTCCTACCACCTAAAGCTCTGTAAACCTTAATTGCCCTGAGTAGCACAAGTTAAAATATTATTCAATAATACTAATAAAAATCCACGAATTACTTTTTTCACGACTAAACGAACTTACATATTTAGAAGTTTCTTTTGAGTCCCTTGGTTTATTCGACCCCAACAGATCAAACCAACATGCCGAATTAGTCGTGGGGCATACAGCGACAAGCATCCAATGAGCCCTGTTATATATATAATTAGAAGCTTATTACAAAATAAAATTTCACTTTGAATTACAAAGTTTACCTCTCATGATAAGGGAGCATATAATATCTTTTGTCTTTTTCTTTAAAGGATGTCCCAAGTTGACCTGATTTATCGTCATTCCCGTATATATATGTAGATGGACTGATAAATCCAAATACTTGATCCTCGGGAAAGATTGACCTTCTGGCGTCGTAAAGATGTATACAAGTATAAAAATTATAATTTATTACAGTTTTGATAAAATTATTCAATACTTTTCATTGTATACAAAAAACACTTACTTCACTTGCACGTCGATAATCATGATACACAACGAATCCATAGCCAAGAACTGCATGATATCCTCTTTGGTGACGTACAAAGCGATAGGCAACCCTTTATCCCCCTCCAAGTCCCATGTACTTAAGGATTGTGCTTCCCTACCTACCATACATTGATACAACATTTTGCAAATACTTGGAAGCGAATTAATGTTAATCGGAGATTGGTTGTTTGACCCTTGCTCCGGGGGTTGACAACTTACAGATATGTATACAACCGTTAAAATACAATTGTTAACAAATTGAAGTTTAAAGTCTTCCAAAGTTAAACTATACCTCATGTTTGTCGTTTAGCTCTACTAAATAACTAGGCCACTGCACGAACCCACCAATAGCATCGCCGAGAGTAACAATCTCTTCTTCCGGAAATGGCACAAAAGCACAAGGATCTAAGCAACTCTCAACTGCAACCTTCAATTCTCCCTCTCCTACCTCTGTGAAGTGGTGTTTGGAGATGTTATAAACTTTCCTATGTCCCACCAATCTTCGATCAGGGTCTTCGACAAATAAAGCACATCTAGATCCGTCCGCGAACTTTCCAAACGAGGGACCGTCGACGAGGGCCAATTCTCGAGAATGAGACACAAAATCATCTTGTCGATCAGGGTGGAACACTGGCGGAACTGGAGTAGTCTCCGCGGGAGAACCGGTCTTATGACGGGTAGGAGAAGTAGGCAAACGATCCAATCTCTCCAAAACAAGTTGCAACGTATTCTTCAAATCTGCGATCTCTTGCTGCCATTTGGTATGACCAGTCGACGAAGTAGACCGTGGAGTCTTCCCATAATATTGTCGAAGTCCAACTCTACTCCCTACCCCTCGCACACAACCGGGGTGTTCGTCGTTTCCCAGGGCCTCGCGTAGAATATCATTCCGACCATCAGAAGCAAATTCACCTTGAGCTTCTCTCAACTTCAAAGAGTCCTAAGTTTAAAACAATATTTACTAACATTTGAAAAATATAAAATTAATGATTCTGAATTAATAACATATATATAAGTGATGCAACTTACTATCTTCGAGCCGATCGCTTGCGACTCGTCTATGACGTACTCCCCTCTGTAGTTTACTCTCACTCTCTTCGAAGAATCACAGCGAGCTATGGGAGAAGGAGGAGATAGGTTACTTGCTTGCTCCTCACTCATACCAGAGTCAATTGCCTCTTGTTTCTTCTGAGCAATTGTTTCAGCCATCATTTATGCTTCTAACTTTTGGTACCCCGCTCGAGACATACGATGGGTATACTTGTTAGAAGATCTAATCTTTTGGTTTTTTTGCTCGGATGGCCTAAAATCAAGTTTATTAGATTGTCACTAAAATCAATAACTAACAAGTTTGTTTTGAAACTCAGTTACTATATTATAAATTAAACTCAGTTACCTCAAACTCCGGGCTATCTCTGGATTTTCTGAATAGCTCACATTGATTCGGAGTGATAAAGTTATAGACATCGCATGGATTTCTATCCTGGTAGTCTTCGAATATGTACTTGTTCATTAAATTTGTTTTGAAATCCCTCCAACGAACTGACATGTATGTCATCCACTTTTTCTTCAACTTGTCAGTGGATTGGAACTTAAAAGATTCCTACAACACGTTAACTTTATATATATCAAAAGTTCGACTAAAACTATAGAAATCTATAATGGAATCATTACCTGCACATTATCCCATATTGTGTCCTTCAACTTCTCATCTACATCAGCCCAACTGGATAAACAAATGTCAACTTTGGCCCTCGGTAAGCTACCCAGAAAACTTTTCCAATTATCAGACATCATGCCAAACGGCTCAAGACGGTCATCAAACTGGATTGGAACTCTACCGTCTCTATTTCTTCTCCCCACGAATTCTTTCATGAGACAAGGACCTCGTGTACTGTATGTCTTCGAGCCTTCAGACATGGAGGAAGTTGGTTTCTTTTTCGGAGCCATTATACTATAAAAGATAAATTCAAGTAATTAAATAAGGTAAAGACATTAAATGTCTATTACAATGTGTTACAATAGAAAATTTGTGGTTCGGTGACACGAGATGGTGCGGTGACGGCTGCAAACGACACGATATGAAGGCTTACTTAGAAATAATATGTGGAGAAACACGGAGGACGGAGGAAGACGAACTTAAACAACAAAAAACAAACTTAAAACTTACATGTGGAGAGAGACGGAGGAAGACGGAGGAAGAAGGAGAAGAGGGCCGGAGAAGTAGAGGAGAGCTTGGGACCTCGCCGTGGTGACGGAGACGGTGCGGATTGGTCGGAGATCGGTCGCGGAGGAGAGTTCGGTCGTGGGACGGCTAGGGTTTGGGTGGGTTTCGTCTGAAATGAATGAAAGAAAACGCGTCTGTCCGATTTCTTTAAGACATATGGACATCGGATGTTATATAATGCCGACGTCTATACCTCGACGTCTATATGCATGGAGCATAGACCTCGGTTGTATATTATTTACGACGTCTATACCCTATAGACGTCGGATGCACAAGGTACTCCAACAACCGACGTCTATAGGTCGACGTCTATACCCTATAGACGTCCGCTAAACGCGGTATTCCTACACCCGACGTCTATAGTACCTAATAGACGTCGGCCTCACGAAGGACCGACGTCCATTCTGTCCTCTCCCCACTAGACGTCGGTGGTTATAACGGCCGACGTCTATTTGGCGACGAGTAAAACCTATTCTGCACTAGTGAATCCCTAAAGCTAGCGTGGGTAAAGGGTGAAGGTAGAAGCCTAACTAGCAAGCACGGCTCAAACAATGTAAGACAATGGGTCCTTAGGCTAGACGACGCCTAACTTCGAGGTCACTAGCCTCGACACGCCTCACCTCCCTACAACGAAGACAACAATGCCCAGAAATTGATACCAGATCCGGAGATCCAGTACCTCCTACTATCGACAAGGTAGGCAATGCCGATGAGTCCATGACGGTCTCAACTAGATTACTCTCCTAGTGCGTCCGCAATCCTTAGGGCCAATGTCTAGTTGCCTTTAGTTATGGCTTGATTAAGAGTGATTTTTGGGGCCAAGGAAAGGGTGATGAAATCCCCCACCTTATCTTTTATGGGACATCCCCTCCTTAGTAGCGTTTTGATCCTAGATCTAGCAATCAATCGCTCCAATCAAACGCTCAACTCACTCTTGTCCTGATGCAATTCCTACTAACTAATGCATGCGCATACAAGATACATGAATGAGTGTAGGAAATGCGTACCTCACGCCAGCGCTCAACAACTGAAAATAAAGCTAAAAAAAAAGACAACTATATGTCTAAGTCAAGTACATGATGCGTGACATAAACAAGTAAGAACGTCTAGTCTTTTGCTTTGGATTTTAAGGCCAAGTTGATTAATGGGGGAGTGATTAATGATCTGGGAGCAAACTAGAAGTCACAGCATGCAAAATAGTGCTCCCAGATAACTACAATAAACAAAACAACAACCAGAAAAAATTTAAGAGAGATTGAGGCTCACCAGGCCGCCAATTGGCGGTCTCAGACCACTGATTGGCGGTCTGCTTTGGGTGTTTGGCTCTCAAATTCCCCGAATCGCTTCCCCTTGATCCGAAGAATGCATGAAACACACAAAAACTAAAAACAAAACATTAAAATCACTCGAATCGTCCAAACCAAAGTCCGGACAGAGCACCTCCCCGGCAACGGCGCCAAAAACTTGATTGATTCGTTTTATATTAAACCGCTAGTGCACGGCCGCGTTGAAGCGGTGGCAAATACGGGTCGATCCACAGGGAGGTGTGTCGACTTTTGGTTTGTGCGAAGGCGAGTGGTAAAGAAAGGAGAGAAAGATTGATTACACTAAACTACACTAGAATGCAAAAGGAAATGAAAGATAAGCAATAAAACTAAACCCCATAGGGGTAGAAAAATAATGTGAATATAAAGATGTGTGTGTGTTCAATTATGTGAAGGGAATGTGTTCTAAAAGTTTTACTTTTAAATGTCAATTATTATGAATTGAATGAGAAATCATTTTGTTCCTTGTTTATGTTATTCGTCTTTTAGAAGTGTTAAGGAAGAGGCTCTTGGTCCTTAACCGTAGAGCTCTGAAAGATATTGGTTTGCATAAAACAAAAGATATTCGCAATCATGGTAATTAACATGGGACATTAACTACCGAGTTAAGATTGTCGTGTTGGTCATAGATCATTGTAGCTCTACAAATGAGTGACAACACGGGTATGCAAAAGAGAAAAATATTACTTTTGTATACTGAATAGACCTAATAAGTAAAATATTATAGAAATGTGTTTCTGTGTCATTAATATTTTATTGTGTCTTTGGTCCTTTGATATGAGACTTATATCCGATCGCTTAAGGAGTTCTTAATTAGACTAGTGTCTTGAGCTATCGATGAGTGTAGTGTAAAGGCATTAGTTGGTTAAGTACAACTTTTGTTGGAGAAGATAGTTAGTCAAAAGACTATCATTGCCCCTCTTAATTGAGTGATGATATTAGTGGGCCCCTTGATAAAGCGAAGTTATAATGTGCACAATGTGATTTGAGTTAAGTCACATATTTATAACTAGCTTAAAGAGATCAAGAAATGAATACTAAGACAAAGATGACACAATACTACTTTGTGTGTATTCTTAATATCATGAGGCAAGGGACGGACACAAGTGGTGCACGCCATCACTAAATGGATCGGGTTTTGGTTCGAGTGGAATTAAGACATCTAACTAATTGGGAGCTATAATGTGTAGCTAGATACCGCTTATAGCTTGTGATATTAAGCCTTTAATATCACTGCCAACTTAGTTTAGATCCTCCCATAGGTCACACCACAAAACTGGGAAACAAGGAATGGGGATTTTGAGTTCATAAGATGTGTCGGGTTTCATGTAGAAAATATGACACACGGGGTGAACAAAGCAAAATCAAAGTTATGTTGTGATTAATAAACATAATTAGAATCTAAATTAAATTCATATGTGATGTAAATATTATGGGGTGTAATGATTGATCATTACATAGGATAATATGTTACATAAGTTGTGAATTTACTACTAATCCCGAAATGTCAAATTTTGTAGGGGTTAAACCGAAATTTGACAAGTCTGCAAAAGAGTGCTCAAACGGTCGACCGGATAGCAGTAAAAGGTCGACCGATAGGGCATGGTCGACCGGACGAGTCTCGACCGATAACAGGGAATTTTCATCTGTACTCATGGGAGTGCCTCAAGGGGGAAATCTTTCAAATCTCCAACTCCCAACACGGAGTGCTTTCACTGCGGTGAAAAGGGACACATCCAACCGAATTGCCCCAAGTACAAGGAAGACCTTGAAAATGGGATGATTGAACGTAGGCGCCCGAGAAGCGCCATAGGTATGTTTGTTATTGAAATAAATTTAATCACCTCTATCCTTGATTTGGTAATGGTTACCGGATCTTGTGCTCACATAATTTTGATGTGCAGCTATTGAAGGATAGGAAGGAACTCGTGGAGAACGAGATGATATTGAAGATTGGAAATAGTACAACCATCGCTGCGATTGTACAAGATTCTATGGAGCTTCAATAGTCTAGTGATTTAAATTTATGCTTTAAAGAATGTTTGTTATATGCCTTCGATTAGCAAGAACTATTCTGTATCAAGTTTTGGATATGGATAAATTTTAATAAATATTTTAATTCTTGCTTGTCTATATCGAAGAATGGAATTTTCTATGCAAATACATTCATATGGAATGATTTCTATTTGCTTGAAATAAATAATGAACAAACTCAAACAAACAATAACAAAAGAGAAACTAAGATAACTCACGTGAATGATACAATCTTGTAGCACTATCGGATTGGTCAAATAAATAACCAAGAGACCTTTCAAGAAGAAAGGAACGAAAACGAATAACTAATTGGATATGATACATTCTAATGTATGTGGTCCGATAAGTACAAGTGCGAGAGACGGTTTAAGGTACTTCATTTTGTTCACAGACAACTATAGTCATTATGACTATATTTGTCTAATGGGAAGCAAAAGTGAATTCTTTGACAAGTTCAAGGAATTCGAGGATGAAGTAGTGAACCGACTCAACAAGAATATCGAGTCTCTATGAAAGGTTCGTAGGGGTGAGTACTTAGAATACCTAATTTGGCTCATTCCTAAAGTAGGAATAGGATATTGCTCGACATGGTTCGATCAATAATGAGTCAATTTAAATTGCCAATTTACTTTTGGAATTATGCACTACAAATAATGACAAACTCACTAAATAATGTTCCATCCAAATCCGTGGAGAAAATGGTTTATGAGCTATGGAGTTGAAAGACACCTAAGCTCAACTTTCTCAAGATTTGGGGTTGTGAGGTCTACGTCAAGAAATTGATGTCGACCAAACTTCAAGCAAAAACGGATTAAGTGCTTCTTTATAGGTTATCCTCGTATGACAAGAGGATACTACTTTTGATATATCACCTCCAATCGAAAGATTGTAGAGAGATATGTTTTTCTGGAATTTCTGGAAAAGAGAGAAAAGTAGTGGGAGTAGAGTTGAGCTTGAAAAAATTCAAGATACTCTACAAGATCATGATGTGAATGTTGCATTCAAGATCATGAAGGCCCAGCCGAGATTCATTTGGTTAGTGGGAGCGTGAGCGAGAGATCCTTACAAGAAATTGTGAGAGAATCTCAATCATCCTCACCTAGTGTGCGTTCGAGAGTCGAACATGAACCTATTCCTCAAGAAATTATGGAAGAAGTTCGAGAGACACAAGAAGAACCAAAAGAACTAAGAAGGTCAATGAGGGAAAGGAAGAAACCCAATAAGTATGTGGGACTTCATGAGATCATGGTACTAGATACCAAAGATCCCTTGACCTTCCGAGAAGCAATAGAAAAGACTCCAAACTATGGTTAAAAGCCATGGAATCCGAAGTAGAATCCATGTATGATAATCAAGTATGAAACTTGATTAGCCTTCCTCAAGAGAAAATATCATTTGGTATAAATGAGATTTTAGGAGGAAGATAGACATGGATAGTAACTTGACAACCTACAAAGCAAGGCTTGTAGCAAAAGTTATACTCAAATTCAAGAAATTGACTTTGATGAAATTTTTGAGAAGTTGTCATATTAAAATCTATTCGGATTATGCTCACTATTACCGCATTTCTCAATTGTGGGAAATGGAAAATGGATATCAAAATGGCGTTCCTTAAACAGGAACTTGGAGGAGGATATGTACATGGTACAACCTCAAGGTTTTGATGATCCAAATAGTAGCGAGAAGAAATGCAAGTTTCGAGAATCCATTTATGGATTGAAGCAAGCATCGTGGAGTTGGAACAAACGCTTTGACGAAGAGGTGAAGAAAATTCACTTCATTCAAAGTAAAGGAGTACCTTGTATATACAAGGAGATTAGTGGGAGCCATGTAGTACTTCTGATCTTATATGTCGATGACATATTGCTCATGAGCAATCATATACCTTTGCATTAGCAAACGAGAAATTTCGTTGAAATCAGTGTATTCAATGAAAAAGAAAAAGGATGAGGCTCAACACATCTTGAGAATCAAGATACATTGAGATACATCCCGTAGACTCATTGGCTTCAGTCAACGTGCATACATTGACAAGGTCTTTGGAAATGTTCAGGGTGAACAATTCCGATATGGACAATATGCCAATAAGTATGAGTATAGGTGTGCAACTCAAGAAGTCTCAATGTGCTCAATCACACAAAGACTTGGGGTACATGAAGGTATCCCTTATGCTTCGGCAAAAGGAAGGACCATGTACACGATGGCTTGCACAAGACTCAATATCTCGTATGCTCTAAACGTGACAAGAAGTCACCAATCCAACGCGAATCCTAATCATAGGATTGCGGTCAAGAATATTCTGAAGTACCTTAACCGGACTAAAGATAAGGTTCTTGTTTATGGAAGACAAAGGAGAAAATAGCCGAGGGCTGTTTTGATGCAATTCTTATAGGAATTCTAGACAATAAGAGGTTGGAGTGATGATGTGTCATCATTATCGAAGGTGGAGGTATGAGCTAGTGTAGTTAGGAGTAATATCACTACAGCTAACTCAACCACCAACGAAAGACAAAATAAATAAATAGGTGGACACAACAGTGGCACAACTGATCCATTCAACAAACCTTCATACCAAGCTAAGAGACGAAATATATTTCGAGTCCATGGATCCGAGGGTCCATGTGGATTGGCTTGATAGGTGATTTGGGAAGGTTACCCTAGTTATTAATGTTTTATACATTGAGAATGTATGTGAAAGAAAACTTTGATAACAAGTGGGAGATTGAAGGGAATGTGTTCTAAAAGTTTTACTTTTAAATGTCAATTATTATGAATTGAATGAGAAATCATTTTGTTCCTTGTTTATGTTATTCGTCTTTTAGAAGTGTTAAGGAAGAGGCTCTTGGTCCTTAACCGTAGAGCTCTGAAAGATATTGGTTTGCATAAAACAAAAGATATTCGCAATCATGGTAATTAACATGGGACATTAATTACCGAGTTAAGATTGTCGTGTTGGTCATAGATCATTGTAGCTCTACAAATGAGTGACAACACGGGTATGCAAAAGAGGAAAATATTACTTTTGTATACTGAATAGACCTAATAAGTAAAATATTATAGAAATGTGTTTCTGTGTCATTAATATTTTACTGTGTCTTTGGTCCTTTGATATGAGACTTATATCCGATCGCTTAAGGAGTTCTTAATTAGACTAGTGTCTTGAGCTATCGATGAGTGTAGTGTAAAGGCATTAGTTGGTTAAGTACAACTTTTGTTGGAGAAGATAGTTAGTCAAAAGACTATCATTGCCCCTCTTAATTGAGTGATGATATTAGTGGGCCCCTTGATAAAGCGAAGTTATAATGTGCACAATGTGATTTGAGTTAAGTCACATATTTATAACTAGCTTAAAGAGATCAAGAAATGAATACTAAGACAAAGATGACACAATACTACTTTGTGTGTATTCTTAATATCATGAGGCAAGGGACAGACACAAGTGGTGCACGCCATCACTAAATGGATCGGGTTTTGGTTCGAGTGGAATTAAGACATCTAACTAATTGGGAGCTATAATGTGTAGCTAGATACCGCTTATAGCTTGTGATATTAAGCCTTTAATATCACTGCCAACTTAGTTTAGATCCTCCCATAGGTCACACCACAAAACTGGGAAACAAGGAATGGGGATTTTGAGTTCATAAGATGTGTCGGGTTTCATGTAGAAAATATGACACATGGGGTGAACAAAGCAAAATCAAAGTTATGTTGTGATTAATAAACATAATTAGAATCTAAATTAAATTCATATGTGATGTAAATATTATGGGGTGTAATGATTGATCATTACATAGGATAATATGTTACATAAGTTGTGAATTTACTACTAATCCCGAAATGTCAAATTTTGTAGGGGTTAAACCGAAATTTGACAAGTCTGCAAAAGAGTGCTCAAACGGTCGACCGGATAGCAGTAAACGGTCGACCGGTAGGGCACGGTCGACCGGACGAGTCTCGATCGATAACAGGGAATTTTCATCTGTTCGAACGGCCGACCGAATGTTGAACGGTCGACCGAAACATTGGTTCGAGCGGTCGACCGCACCTTGAACGGTCGACCGGTCCAGACGGTTTATGCAGAATTAATTTAAGAATTAATTAGATCATGCATGGAATTGGTCCATAATTGATTTAATTCGTGGCTAATATTATTTATTAATAAATAATGGATGGTTAGATGGAATTTTGCATGGAATCATGGGCAAGAGGTTGCACATGAATAGGTAATTTGGAGAGAACCTATAAATACAAGGTTATCTCATTACCTCCTTAATTAATTCATTATCTCTTGTGCAAAAATTCTCTCTCCATAATTCTCCACGAAATTCTTAAGTTTAGTCTTAGTTCTAGAGAGATCATCTTCTCAAGAGAATTAAAGAGGGGTTAGTAATTGGATTCGAAACCCAATCGGAGATTGAGAGACTAGCTTCCCTCTCTCCGATCTTGTTTAGAGTTTGGTGAATACTCGGAGGCATCCGGCGCAGCGAGGAGCATCCCAACGTTCTCCGAATCTTCGAGAAGTTTTAGAGAACTTCTAGGTATGAATTTCGGAGCTCCTTTATGTTTGTTTTAATAAAGTTTTTGAAACTAGTTTGTTAAAACAAACCGATGCATGCAATAGATTCTAGAAAATTGAAAATTGATCCTTATTATACATGAAAATTCGAAAAATATATATGTATAATTAAACATGAAATCCTACATTATGCTCCTCACAACATGTAGTGCATGAAATCATAAAACTAAATTCAACTTTGCCTCCACATGAAATAAGATAAGACTATGTCGTTAAAACATACAAGACAATAATTGGAATGAAGCTAAATGAACTCATGTATAAACACTAGACCCTACTATGCCTCCACATGAAATAAGATAACCCAATATCATTAAAACATACAAGGCATTAACCAAGGTAAAGGCAACAATAGTATATACACTAAAAATTGTGTTTCCAATATTAATTCCATCCATATCCTCACCTTGTCATTCCCCATAAAATAGGTCCAGTAATCAAAGCATAAGCTAAGCTTCATTCAAGAGCATTAGCATATCAAAGATAAGAGTGAAATCCCATTAGATGGTTATGGAAATCATATGAGGCTCAAGGGATTAAGATAACACACACCTAATACACTACGTGATCATATCACATATTTCTCCACCCCAAATGGGGATGGAACTACTCACTAATCATTACACTACAACCTACATTAAAATGAAACATTCTACTGAAATGAAATTTAACTAAGCAAGAAAGGAGCATTAAAGAAGCTTAAAAGGAATGGAAAGACTAAACAAGCATGCACAAATTAAAAGACAAGATTAAAAGAAACTAGAACAATTATTTTATTAACAATGACTCACATTGAATGTAGCATTATTCTTCACCTTGAGTTTTGCTTCAAGGCTTACTCCTTAGTAGAGAGATTGGCACCAAGCAATGGGTAATTACAATGGAAGGTGAAGAGTTCTATTTATAGGCATCGAAAAAGCTAATCCGGGACAATCCCCCGAAGTGGGACTAAACAAATACCAAAAATAGACTAAGCATACACTAATACACGTGCTCCAAAATCTTAGCGGATCCAGAGCTATCTGGACCGCAAATTAGCGGTCCCAGACTGCCAATTGGCCGTCTATAAGCTCCAGATCCATTTGGATTTCGTGTTGGGCTTTGCTTGAAGTATTTCTTGGTCTTGGATGCATCTGCTTTGTTTATTGGAGCTCCGACCCGAATCGAATTGCCAAAATAGTCCCCATGATGGTGTGGAGTTTTCTGTTTTCCTCTTAGGTCCTTCGGTCTTACGTTCAGGTCCTTCTCCCTTGCATCTCAGTCCCCAGGTCTCACAATTAAGTCTTTTTTCCTGCTTTTGGGTCCTTTCATGGCTCTTCTCTTCAAACCTCTTTATTTCTGAAATTCAAACATAAAACTCGTCACGTAGCATTGCTTAGGTGTCAGATAATGGATATAAGATACAAATATAAACATGAAATGATGTCAATCAGACCCCAACAGGGTCATTGAAGGCACCTGGCTTCTTACCGATGGTGAAGATGTTGAAATCAGCGCATTGACTACCATAAGTCAAGCGCATCAGACCATTGCGACAATTGATCAAGGCATTGGACGTCGCTAGAAATGGTCGCCCTAGAATAACAGGAATTTGTCCAAGTGGGTTTGTCACAGGTTCAATATCCAAAACAAAGAAGTCGACTGGATAAATGAACTCTCCTACTTTGATCAGAACATCTTCCACCACGCTCCTCGGTTTCTTCATAGACCTATCAGCCAATTGAAGAGTGGTTTTTTGTTTGTTTGAGGTCTCCAAGACCGAGGTGGACGTAGATTGAATATGGCAGAACATTGAAAGATGCACCAAGATCCAATAAAGCTCAATGTATGGACACATCACCAATCACACAAGAGATAGTAGGACAACTAGGGTCCTTGTATTTAACTTGCATGGGTTGTGCCAACAAAGAACACACGTTAGCCGCAAGAAAAGCTTTCTTTGGAACATGAGTTTTTCTCTTCTTGGTGCATAAGTCCTTGAGAACCTTGGCATAAGATGGCATTTGCTGAATCACCTCCAACAGAGGGATGTTCACCTTAACTTACCGAAATATCTCAAGCAACTTGTCATGCTGATCCGACGTTTTCTTTTTAAGGCGCTCAGGGAATGGCGCCTTCGAGGCAAATGGGTTTTGTGAAGGAACCTCTGAATGTTTTTCCAAAGAAGCATGAGTGGGCACCTCAGAATCTGATTCCTTCGACACAAGAGGAGACAAGGGGACCTCAGGGTTCGAACCCATTGCCGAAGGAAATGTAGAAGGAACCTCAGGATCAGGCTCCTTCCTGGAAGTATTTGTGGAGGGAACCTTAGGATCCGGCTCCCTCAGACATGCAAGTATCACCGCAGGTCTGGTGACACCAAGCGATGGTGATTGCAAGGAAGGCACCTCAATGTGGTTGTCCACCACCTTACCAGACCTCAAAGTATGAATCACATTAATATGATGGGTCGGCTCAGAGGTAGCATGAGGCACTTGTGGCCTTCCTTGAGAATGGGTACCCTGAGGATTCACCTCGGGTTGACTCGGTAACTGGCCCTTCTCGCGTTCATGGAGCTGGTGAGCCAAGTGGCTAACTTGCATTTCCAAAGCTTTGACTGTACTTTGCATGCTCTGCATGAACGCTTGAAGGGTCGGATCACTAGAAGGGTCCTTGGGGTCAACCCACTGGGGTAGTGGAGTTTGGTTGGAATAACCCGACGATGAGGCCTGAGCAGGTTGGTAATTCTGGTGCTGAGACCTTTGATGTGGGGGTTGGTAGGTCGCCGATGGGCGTGGAGGTTGATAAGGTGGAGGTGGAGGTTGAGCGTGCGAGCTCGGACTGTGACCCCCACTACGCCCCCAAGAGAAGTTAGGATGGTTACGCTATCTCGAGTTGTAGGAGTGATTGTACGGGTCGTTACGGGGCCTCTGTTGATATATCTATCGCATTTGCATGCTCAGTATCCCTTGGAACGTAAGCGCATTCCAAGTTATCATGGCTCGTAAGTCCACACCTACTACACCCGGGAGTAGCGACCTGAGCTACAGGAGCTTGGTCCAACTCTAAACTCTCAATCCTACGCATGAGAGCAGCCATTTTCACCTCAGACGCGATAATTGACTCAACTTGATATGATCCTGCCTGACCAGAAGATCTGGCGGCTGGTGGCTCGCTCAAGGTGTCTCACTCAAAGGTACGTTCAGCCATTAAATAAAAAGTGTCCCATGCCTCATTGATGTGTTTCATTTGGAAAACACCCTGACACATCGACTCCAACAATGTGCGGGTGTTGTAGTTGAGGCCCTCATAAACAATCTGGCACAACTACCATAGCTCAAGTCCATGATGAGGGCACTGCTGGAGAAGGTCCTTGAACCTCTCAAAGAAGGCATGAAAAGATTTGGTCTCAGTCTGATACATTTGATGTATCTGGTGCTGTATCTGTTGAGTTTTTCTTTGAGGGAAAAATCTCTTCAGAAAGACGGTCACAAAGTCATCCCAAGACCGAATAGAACTCGCCGGGAGGCTGTACATCCATTTCTTCACGATATCCTTCAACGCGAAAGATATCATCCTCAACCGGACTGAATCCTCATCAAACTGTTGAAGCTTGAACATCGAGCATACTTCCTCGAATTCACGTATAAAAATATACGAATCCTCCCTATTGGCAGTGAAGGTAGGAAGCATGCTTACATATTGAGGTTTCAGCTCATAGTTGTTCCCGCAAGCTGGGGGAAGAACTATGCAAGAAGGTTGCGCGGCCCGAACAAGATGGGTCCGCTCCCACAAAGTCATCGGTCTATCCTGTCGAGCTAAAGGTGGTGGTGCACCAAGAACTCGATCCTGACCGAATCCCTCTTCCTCTCGAGTCAGAGGAGGAGGAGAAGGAGGTCTACATGGTGGTGGGAGTGGGCCAAGGTAATCCATGTATGGAACCCAATCTCTCCCATCACCATGAGAAGACTTGGCTTCACTCTCCAAAGGAGCATGAGGTGGAGATGGGCAATCAGCTAGACCGTCCATCTCAGAAAAATGCACTCTCTCAAGTCGAGCCCTCTCACCAGAACGAGCCTAACCTCGCATAAAAATGCTCGACTCGACTCTAAAAAACACACAACATAAGGTGTACTGAGAGGAGGAGACTATTCGTAGAAAATAGATGAGGAGAGGCCTCAGATGAGGAGGGAAGAATCCTTAGAGCTAGCATGGGTAGTGGTGGAGGTAGAAGCCTAATCTAGCAAGCACGACATAAACAATGTAAGGCAATGAGTCCTTCGGCTAGACGACGCCCAACTTCGAGGTCACTAGTCTCGACACGCCTCACCTCCCTACAACGAAGACCACAATGCCCAACAAGTGATACCAGATCCCGAGATCCAGTACCTCCTACTATCGACAAGGTAGGCAACGTCGATCAGGCCATGACGGTCTCAACTAGATCACTCTCCTAGTGCGTCCAAAATCCTTAGGGCTAATGTGTACTTGCTTTTAGAATTAAGGCTTTATTAAGAGTGATTTTTGGGGCCAAGGAAAGGGTTTTGAAATCCCCGCCCTTATCTTTTATGGGACAGCCCCTCCTTAGTAGCGTTTTGATCTTAAATCTAGCAATCAACACTCCAATCAAATGCTCACACTCACTCTTGTCCCGATGCACCTTACTAACTAATGCATGCTTGAACCATGCATGAGTGAGAGAATGGGTGCACGTACCTCACGCCAACAATCAACAACAAAAATGTAAAGCAAAGAAAAGACAAATGCGTGCAAGGTCTACAAATGATGCATGACCTAGATGACAATCAATCTACTCTTTTACTTTGAGTTTTAAGGTCCAAGTTGATTAAAGGAGATTGATTGTTAATCTGGGAGCAAACTACAAGTCAAAACTTTCAAAATTGAGCTCCCAGACAAGTAAGTGAATGTAGAAATGACCAGAAAAAATGAGAGAGAAATTGGAGCTCACCAGGCCGCTAATTGGCGGTTCAGAACCGCCAATCGGCGGTCTGTTTGCTTCTGATTTTCTACCATCTTCTCTTGGAGACGTCTCTTGATCCTTGAATCCTCCTGAAACAAACAATACTAAACATAAAAAATTAAAACCACTCGAATCGTCCAAACTAAAGTATGGACAAAGCACCTCCCCGGCAACGGCGCCAAAAACTTGATTGATACATTTTAATTAACCGCAAGTACACTACCGCGTTGAAGCGGTGGCAAATACGGGTCGATCCACAGGGAGGTGTGTCGACTTTAGTTTGTGCGAAAGCGAGTGGGAAATAAAGGAGAGAAATGAGTTATGATCTAAACTACACTACAATGCGAAAGGAAATGGAAATACGCAATAAAACTAAACCCCATAGAGGGTAGAGAAAAGAGTGTGAATGCAAATATATGTGGACGTGTGTGTGTCCAATTATGTTCATCACAATATGTAGTGCATGAAAATCATAAAACTAAATCCAACTTTGCCTCCACATGAAATAAGATAACACAATATCATTAAAACATACAAGACAATAATTGGAATGAAGTTAAATGAACTCGCGTATAAAGACTAGACCTTACTATGCCTCCACATGAAATAAGATAGCACATTATCATTAAAACATTCAAGGCATTAACGAAGGTAAAGGCAATAAGAGTACATGAAACTACAAGTCATGTTTCCAATATTAATTCCATCCTTATCCTTACCTCATCATTCCTCATAAAATAGGTCCACTAATCTAAGCATATGCTAAGCTTCGTTCAAGAGCTTTAACATATCAAAGACAAGAGTGAAATCACATTAGATGGTTATAGAAATCATGGAAGGTTCAAAGGATTAAGATAACACACACCTAATACATCACATTATTCATATCACATATTTCTCCACCCCCCCCAATTGGGGATGGAACTACTCACTAATCATTACACTACAACCTACATTAACAAAATGAAACATTCTACTGAAAGGAAATTAAACTAAGTAAGTAAGAAATAGTAAAGAAGCTAAAAGGACATAAAACTAAAGAAGCATGCAATACATATGAAAGGAAATTAAACTAAGAAAGAAACAACATAACCAAAGGAAAACATCTACTATTACTCACTCAATTACAAGTAGCCTCTCTCCACCATGGTTTTTGCTTCAAGGCTTTAACTCCTAGTAGAGAGGATGGCCACCAAGAGAGAGATGGGGTACAAGAGAGGAGAGAGAGTTCTACTTATAGTCATAGAAAAAGGTAATCCGGGACAATCCCCCGGTATGGGACTAAACAAATACCAGAAATAGACTAAATACACACTAATACGCGACCCTACGAAATCTTAGAGGATCTGGATCAAAACAAACCTCCAATCAGCGGTCTTGGACCGCCAATTGTTGGTCTATATTGTTTGGATCCGGCCGTTGTTTCGTGTGGACTTTTCTGGATGTTTTTTTTGTCTTTGATGCATCTTCTTCACTTGCTGGAGCTCCGACCCGAATAGAATTGCCAAAAGACTCCCCATGATGGTGTGGAGTATTCTTGTTTGTTCATTGGTCCTTCGATCTTACATTTAGGTCATTCGATCTTGCATCTTAGTCCTTGAGTCTCTCAACTCAGTCTTTTTCCCTACTATTAGGTCCATTTATAGTCTCTCCTTCTCAAACCTACTTATTCCTGAAAACTAAATGATGCATTTCATACATTGCATCATATGTCTTTCATTTAGATTAATTTTATATCAATAAATGCTACTAAGGTATGTGTTTAGTCTTATTTACAGAATACAGGGACCTAAATGCAAATTACCCATATCCGAGCATAAACACGCGCAAAAGACTCATTTCTATCATAAAGATTAAGTCAAGATTAGCGGGATTCAAATTGAAGTTCATCCAAGCATAAAAGCATTCAAAAACGTAATTACAAAAAGGCCAAGGACTTAAGCACAAAAGTAGCCAGGGACTTAATTGCAAAAAGCCGAGGACCCAACTGCAAATTAAAGTACCAAAATATTATTTTGGAGAAGTTTCAAAGAAAAATCAATTTGGATCTCCAAATCTATGAAGAAATAAATTCGGAGCTCAAAAGAAAGGAAAGAAATCAATCCAGACGCGTGCAGGTCATCTAGAACATACCAAAAACACACCCGCAAAAGAACAAAACAATCCGAGCCAACCAGGCGGCGATTCCGCCGCATCTGACGGTCAATGTGCGGCGGAAACGCTGCATGGGTTGCGATCCGTGTCTCTAAATTTTGTCCAGTCGTGTAATAGCACGTGTCCTTCCTTATTCATACTTAGGGTTCCTTGTAGCGGCTATAAATAGCCCCGAAACGATGTTGTGAAGGGTCCTAGTCTTGTTTTTTAGTTCTTCTTTTTAGCAATAAAATTTTGTTCTTTTATTTCTTGTTTTTAGTTTTCTTTTTGTAGTTTCTCTAGGACCCTTTCTCCTTCCCTCCATCCATGAGTTTCTAACTCTCTCCAAAGGGTGGGGGTGACGGATTTAGGGTGATGAGAAGAAGAATGATGTTATTATTTTAATTTCGTGTTAGTATATTTTGATTACTTGAGTTTATGTTGAATCATTTATCATGTCATGCTTTATAACTAATGTGATTTATTATAAGTTTCAGATTTCTCTAAACAAAACCCGACATCTAAACCTCCACCCGCTGGACTCTCATCCATATTTGTTTTCTTTTCTTTTTAGTTTTTTTCTTTTGTTGTTCTTGCTTTAGATAATTAAAAAAACAAAAATCTCAAACCAACCATATTTCTCTCTCTTTCTTCCTTAATTCGAAAACCACAAAAATAACAATATCTCTCCCTCCTTGTGTTCGACCCGTACTTGCCACGTCTTCATTGACGTCGTGCACTTGCGGTATAAATTTAATTCTCATCACTAAACATTAAACTCGTTACATAGTATTGTTTTGGTGAAAGATAACGGATATAAGACACAAAGATATGCATGAAATGATGTAAATCAGTGGTCCCGGATCTATTGGGGTGTGGCTGGTGCACACAAGATCTGATCGACTAGGGTTTGTGCTCACGTCACTTGACGTCTAGCCTTGGGGTAGCTAGCTGGTGCAGCTACTCCAGTTGGTGGCTTGGGTCAGGAAGGGGTGTAGATGGAACCTAGGTAGATTAGGGTTGGGAGGGATCGGGGCTGGCTCGCTTGGTCTGAGCTGGGGATGCTAGGGTGGGCTGACCTTGTAGTTGGTGCACTCGCGCGACTCTCGCTTGGTTGATAGACCGAATGGCTCGACTGACCTCCTCCAACTTTCTCCCACCTCAGACCAGCTTGGAAGGGGTGTTCTGAGAATGTTGTTGGGTTGGATCAGGGTAGCATATGCATGACTGTGATCTTGTATTTTTTTACAATTTAATTGATACTATCAGTTGTGTGTGGCATGTATTGTTAATATGATTTGTTAGTCGAATCGATTCTGGTCCAGCAGTAGATATGATATATTCATGACTTGATTTCGTGTATATCCCCTGATATTAATGTCATATTCTCATTTAGAAATGCTATTATATCCATCCATATTATATGCTTCCCATTATAAGCTTTATTGCCATGTGTAACCCTAATACATGCATGTAGGGTATCTATGGATGTATATATATATATATATATATATATATATATATATATATATATATATTTATGTAGCTTCCTGATATCATATGCATCTTTTGTCATGTTGTATCACTGATATATATGTAGTCCCATGTCCACATAAGATCTAACCATGTTCTCAGACTTTAGTTCCGATTACATGTATGCTCTGAAATTGATAATGCATGCCATCGATCGTTGTGTGATATGATTTTGATATCTTCTACTATTATGCATGTTTATATTACTCCATTCACATCTAGTGTTACTAATGTGATGTGTTTTGTTGTGGTCGTGTTTGATCCTTAGGATATCAGACCTTATTACATATTTATCATGACCCGTAGATGATTCAAGTAGTTGTTAGACTGTTTCACCGATCTAGTTAATATTGGTTGTAGTTGTGGAAGCAAATTGATCCCTGATTTGGGACGTTTGGTTCTGATTTTTATTGGGGCTAGGAGGAGGGTGTTCCTATCCTTCCTTGAGCTCGTTCTGGACCTTGTGGCTACATTAGACTTTATAGCTTTGAGTAGCTTGCATTGCATATAATCTGATAAGTAATTCTGGGCACATTTTGTTTTATGGGCTGATGGGCCACGAGTGGGTCCTCTAGCTTCAGAGGCCATTCGCATAAGACCTCTATGTGGAGGCCAAACGTAAGATAAGTCCAACACAGTCGCACTGTCATTCTGTCTCAGGTTAGAAGTTTCCAAGTTCGCGATGGCACTATGTAGGTTTATTTCCGTGATTTGGGGCGTCTATTATTATCGTGTCCAATGATCGACACAAATGAGTCCATCGAATCGAGTTTCTAGGTTGATTAATGCATCAATGTTCAGATTTTGTGGGTATATCCACTGAAAACTCTTAGGAGACATCACTCCTCCTCTTTGGCGACAATGAGGTTTAACGACTTGTTGCACATGCTAAGTGCAACCGTGATTCCTACGAAAGTGAGTTAGGATTTCCATGTTTTCCGTATGTTTTTCTTTCCTTCATTTTTCTATTTCTTTGTTTTGCTCGAGACTAGCAAAAGGTAAGTGTGGAGGTATTTGATTAGTAACATATCATGCATCATATTCATGCTATATATCCTTTATTTTACCCCAATATCGTGCTACTCGAGTTATTGTTTGCAGTGTTTCAGGAGTTAGGTAATAAAGAAGAGTAAGGGAGCAAAAGGTACCAAAATGTAACAAGTATGGACTGATTTGGAAGGTTTTGGACCTATTTGTAATGCACAAGGACTGGATCATCGCAAATCAGGAAGGACCCAAGTGAAAACCCGGAGGGACCTGATTGTGAAGTGCAAATTATGGTGACACGTGACTTGAATGAAATCAGTATTTCACTAATTAAACTCAATGTGATTTGAGATAGCAGACTAGGATTTCACCCCACGTGCCAATTGAAGAAAGAAAGCAGTACACGAAATTGCAACCCGATCGGATCTATTTGATCTGCCACTAGCGGATCAAAAAGGTCCAATGGATCTCAGATTTCGATCGTTGGTCGGGTATTCGGGTTGGATCATTCCCGGACCATCAGATGTGATTTAGAGCCGTTCGATTATTCCCAGATTAATCCTAGCCATGTATTAGTCTATATATACCATTGTAATCCCTCCTCTCCCACTTCTTCTTGCTTCTCCATTAGTTTTAGGTTTTGTTTTGCTGCTGATTAGTGTAGTTGGAGGAGAAGAAACATACTTTGTAATCCTTTCATTTCAATCAAGTGTGAGTTTTGTTCTTTAAATACATGTCTTTTACTTTGATGCAATTTCTTTAATGTTGTTGTTTGTTTAATCTTGTTTTTAGTCATTTTCATTATGGGTTCATGTTATTTTTATTTTTTCTTTAGTGTAGAGATGAGTAGAGATTAGTATATACTCATTGGGGGTGGAGAAGAAGATGATTTGATCATGTAATGGATTAGTCTGTGTTAATCTTAATCCTTTGAGATTTACATGATTACCATAACCATCTTATGGTATTTCACTCTTATCTTTGATGTACTAATGCTCTTGAGTGAAGCTTAGCACATGCTTAGATTAGTGAGCCTATTTTATGGGGGAATAATGAGGTGAGGATAAGGATGGAGTAGAAGAAGGGAACAAGGCATGTGCATGCATGTGCTCATGTTGGCTTTATCTTAATTAATGTCATGTATGTTTTAATGATGGTGATAAATCTTATTTCATGTGGAGACATAGTTGAATTTGAGTCATGATGCATGTGAACATATTATATTCATTTCAATTATTGTCTTGTATGTTTTAATGATAAGGTTGTTGACTTTTTGGCCTTAATATATGTTTTGATGATTTAATCAACCTAATCTTAATTATAATCAATGTAGAGTAGCATATATATTGTATTATGCTAACTTCTACAGGTGATCAAGACTCAATGAAGAAATGATTCAAGTCAAGACATGTAATCAAGCTCATTTGAATAGATGTAATTTGTATTTTGTTTGAGTCTAAGGAACTTTGTGTAGTGAACATACAAGAGTAAATAACCAATCAAACTCACATTAGGTTCCTTATAGAAGTTAGACACAAAATCTCATAACATTTGGACTTCAGTAGATCACCCAAACTTAGAATGGAAAACAATTAAACCAAACCTGAGCTTTCTGAGTAAAATCGGTCGACCGAAACAAAGTTTTATGTTCGACCAGTTTGATCATTTTATTCTGTTAAAGCCTATAGTGTTATACTGGTCGACCATTGTGAACCTTTTGTTCGACTGTTGACACATGTCTTTTGATCGTTAGACTTGTCGTATTATACAGCGATCGGATTTCCCGAAATCCCAAATTTCCTTGACTTCCAGTAGACCGAAATTTACCTAGTGGTCGATCGAATTAATCAACTTTGGTCACCCTGAACACTAGTATTGTAGTGTAGTTTTGACTTTGATCTCCTTTTCCTTTCCAACTCGAGTATCATGAATCAGACTCGCGCACGCTCCTTGTTGATCAACCCATGCTTGCCACCGCTTCAATGTGGTCGTGGACTTGCAGTAATTAAACTGATTCAATCAAGTTTTTGGCGCGGTTGCTGGGGAGCATCGTTTTCGTAGTCAAGTTCACCATTTCAGTGGGGGTTTTCATTTGTTTTTTCCATTTTATTTTCTCTTTTGGTTACTGGAACGGGCTACAAGTGCACAAGAGGACCTAACTGAGCATAGAAGGAATCTGCTGAAGGTTGGGGACTAGAATCCCCAGACAATCTGCCAGTAGCGGATTCTAATCCGCCACTGGCGGCTCTGGTGCGTGATTTTTCAAATATGTTTCAATTGGAGCTTCATTTTCCTATTTCAGGTTGTTTCATGTCACTGTTGACGCTCTGCGTGGTCTGTTTTAGTGTTAAAAATTAATTTGGCTTGCATGACCCCTTGTTAAGACAACTTGGACCATAAAACTCAAAGCAAAAGATTACTTATTGTCATCTAGGTCATGCATCATTTGTAGACCTTGCATGCACATTGTCTTTCATTTGCTTTAAATTCTTGTTGTCGATTGCTGGCGTGAGGTACGTGCACCCGATCTCTCATTCGCGCATGTTTAGATCATGCATTAGTTAGTAAGGTGCATTATAACAAGAGTGAGGTGAGTGCTTGTTTGGTGAGTTGCTTGCTAGCTTAAGTTTTCAAAACATCTTTAAGGGGCACCACCTATAGTTTTAAAGATAAAGTGAGGGATTTCACCACCCATCCCTTAGCCCCACAAACCACACTCAAGTGAAGACTAAATCTAAAATCAAGTTGACATTGGCCCAAAGACTCAAGCGCATTAGGAGAGTGATCCGGTCATGACCAGCATGGCCCGATTGGCGTCGCCCACTTTGTCGATAGTAGGAGAGACAAGATATCCGGATCTTGGCTCACTTGCTGGGCTCTGTGGTCTTCATCGTAGGGAGGTGAGGCGTGTTGAGGTCGTGTGACCTCACAGTTAGGCGTCATCTAACTGTAATGACCTATAGTGACATTAGGTTGTTTGAGCCGTGTTTGCTAGATTATGCTTCTACCTTCACCCACTACCCACGCTAGTTCTAGGGATTCTTCCATTCTCATCAGAGTCTTCTCCTCCTCTATATTCTTCACGTAGTCTCCTCCTCTGATTACACCTTCTATTGTGTGTTGTTTTAGTGTTGAATCGAGCGTTTTATGCGAGGCTGGGCTAGTTCTGGTGAGAGCGCTCGACTTGAGAGAGTGCATTTTTCTGAGATGGACGATCTAGCTGATTGCCCATCTCCGCCTCGAGCTCCTTTCGAGTGTGAGGTCAAGTCATCTTATGGAGATAGGGCAGATCATGTTACATACATGGATTACCTCGGTCCACTGTCACCCCCACGTAGACCTCCTCCTCCGACTCAGGAGTAAGAGGGATTCGGTCAGGATCGAGTTCTTGATGCACCACTACCTTTAGCTCAATAGGATAAACCGATGACTCTATGAGAGCGGAGCCATCTAATTCGGGTCACGCAACCTTCTTGCATAGTTCTTCAACAAGCTCGCGGGAACAAGTATGAGTTGAAATCTCAATAAGTGAGCATGATTCCTACCTTCACTGCCAATAAGGAGGTTTCATATATTTTTATACGTGAATTTGAGGATATATGCTCTATGTTCAAGCTTCAACAACTTGATGAGGATTCAGTCCGGTTGAGAATAATTTCTTTCGCGTCGAAGGATAATGCGAAGAAATGGATGTACAGCCTCCCAGCGAGCTCTATTCAGTCTTGAGATGACTTTGCGACCGTCTTTCTGAAGAGATTTTTCCCTCAATGGAAAACTCAACAAATACGGCACCAATTACATCAAATGTATTAGACTGAGACCGAATCTTTTTATGCTTTCTTTGAGAGATTCGAAGACCTTCTCTAGCAGGGCCCTCATCATAGACTTGAGCTATGACAGCTGCGCCAGATTGTTCATGAGGACCTCAACTACAACACCTGCACTTTGTTGGAGTCGATGTGTCAGGATGATTTCGAAATGAAACCCATCGATGAGGCATGAGACACTTTTGACTTAATGGTTGAACGTACCTTTGAGTGGGACACCATGAGAGAGCCACCAGGCGCCAGGTCTTCTGGTAGAGCTGGATCATATCAAGTTAAGCCAACTATTGCGTCTGAGGCGAAATTGGATGCTCTCATGCGTAGGATTGAGAGTTTAGAGTTGGACCAAGCTCCTGTAGCTCAGGTTGCTACTCCCATGTGTAGTGGGTGTGGACTTACGGGACATGATGACTTGGAATATGCTTACGCTCCAAGGGATATTGAGCATGTAAATGCGATATATCAACAAAGGCCCCGTAATGACTCGTACAGTCACTCCTACAACCCGGAATGGCGGAACAATCCTAATTTCTTTTTTGGGCCTTGTGGGGGCCACGGTCAGAGCCCGCACACTCAACCTCCACCTTATCGCCCTCCACGCCCATCGACGACCTACCAAACCCCACATTAAAGGTCTCAGCACCATAATTACCAACCTTTTCTGGCCTCATCGTTGTGTTATTCTAACCAAACTCCACTACCCCAGTGGGTTGACCCAAAGGACCCCTCTACTAATCAAACCCTTCAAGCGTTCTTGTAGAGCATGCAAAACTCTGTCAAAGCTTTGGAAATGCAAGTTAACTAGTTGGCTCATCAGTTCCATGAACGTGAGAATGACAGTTACCGAATCAACTTGTGGTAAATCACAGGGGTCAACTTGTTCAGGTTAGGCAGAATGTGCACAATGTTGAAAGTGACCATTCCCAACATGCAAATGTTGTCGATACCGTAGGATCAAGAAGGGTTGTTGACAACAATGTGGAAATGCCTAAATTCAACCACGTTGGTGACTCTTCTAAAGAGGGTCTTGAGTCTTTCAAGGAAGCCAATTCTGAGACCCCCCTCCTGATAGTTATGCCCCCAAGCCACCATTCCCTCACAAGTTGACTAAAAACACGATGAGCACTGGGACAAAATTGTTGAAGGTAACCCGATGACTATTAATTCAATTTTTAAAATAAAATTTTGTTAATGGATTTACTAAAATAATTTAACTATTTATTAACTTAATAATCAATTTATTTAGCAATTATCACAAATTATAATCAATAATTGATTTACTAAAATAATTTAACTAATTATTAACTTAATAATCAATTTATTTAGCAATTATCACAATTTATAATCAATAATGGATTTACTAAACTAATTTAAGTAATTATTAACTTAATAATCAATTTATTTAGCAATTATCACAAATTTATAATCAATTTAAATTATTTTAAAAAAAATCAAAAAAATGGGGCGTTTGTCGGAGACGCCCCCGCCCGTTGGGTCAGGCGTCTCCCGCGAACGCACGACCCAAAAAAATTAAAATTAAAAAACTAAACAAGACATTTTACCAGATTCGAGTAATCTGGGGCGTCCGTTGTTTTTTTTTCTGGTCTCCGAGACATTTTTTTCTGATAAGTATGAGAGCAATATGAAGAGAGAGTGGTATTAGGAGAGTTAAATGAAGAATTATATAAGTAGAAATGACTGAGAGGTAAAATGATAATTCGTAAAGTTAGATGGGGTTAAATGACTGAGCGGTAAAATGACTGAGTTTCCGACACTGAATAGGATTGTGGTTTACAGCCTTACAGGTTACACGGAATGGTCTAATGGTGTTTTCAAAGATAGATCGGGGTTTGATGTCTTTGTGGTGGGGACGACTGTACTATGCTGTCGTACCATAATTGGAGATGTTCATAACAGATACACGTGACAACGAATTGCAGCCAATAATGTCTTATCCGTGATCGGACACTCGGACAGATACAGGGCAACAAACAACATTACTCGCCTGGAGGGAGTTTCGGAATTCTGGTAGACCGACTAGGATATGTAAATATATAACAAACAAAATATTTAGTAATTTTTGCTTACATGCCGAATACTATATTTCGTTTCCTACCATCATTATATTGCAATTTAAATTTGTGCCATTGAAAAATTACACTCATATGGTTCATATCATTATTTTTCCACGCATATCACTCTGTTAACATTTTCTGTTAATATTGTTATTGTTCAGTAATAAATTTAATAATTCAATAGTAATATTTACAAATTCTACGATCCCACTTCTAGAAATAATATTTAATTAATAAAAATTCAAAATTAGTCTCAAGTATTCTAAATAACATTCAAATCTTTATGTTTATAACTTTTAGGAAATGTTCCCTAAATACTTAATAAATGTTATTCACCTCTTTTATCCATCTTATTTCCTTTCTTACTTGGATTTCTTCTCCCTACTCTCTCATCTCTTTACATATTTTTATCTAATGAATACTACTTTTCTTTATATCGTGTTGCAGGAAAAATTCATTTTCCAATCAACTGGGGAGTTGAAAAAGAAATGGATGTCGTTTGTGGGTACACGATGAAAGGATTTCAAAACAAAGTTGACATTAAATTTCATTTTTGGACAGTATAAAGATCGAGATCCATGTAAAATTTACAATTTATTACTCAGACGACATGGGCTAAATTCAAAAGCTCAATGCTAACTGTAGAATTTTTGGTAAAATATACATTCATACTTCTGTCACACATTGAAATGTTTAATATGATAATTAATCTCTTTTTTTATTTGTAGAAACTACGAGCGCTCAACGAAAGACGGCAATCGAAAAACAAGTTTAAACACAAATTGTCATGCAGGGGGATACCGTAAACTGAAGGAGAAAATGATGGCCGAAAAGATTGTCAAGAAAAGGTTGGAAGCTTTAAAGTGTGGTTTGAGCGAAGAGCGAACCAGTAATTTGTTTTCTTTGTCTCCCTCAGCTAGATAAGATAAGTGGAAAAGAATGATCGTTACATTAACTCTGAATCGGTAGAAGTTGAAACAAAAATTGTAAGTGGATACATTCAATTCTTGTGTTTCGTATACTACATAATTAGTTAATTAATTAATTAATGCTTTACATTAGGTAATGATATAATTTCTACGATTCTTGTGTTTCGTAAAAGGACAATCTTACACTGCAAGCTTCCTGAGGTGAATTTGTTTCATAGGACAGAAAATATATTTTAACTAATGCCCTGGGAAAAAAGAAAGATGTGGATAGAGTTTGTGGTGTCAGTAGTCGAATAAGACTATGACAATACTTCAGGTCATCCTCCTTGAACCGTAATAGGAGAGGAATTCACACGGATTGCGAAGAAAAGATCCATAGACTGTAAAAACAAATGGATATGGTACTTAATAAATTAAGTGCACTCATCAATATGACCACACCTTTTCTGACACTACGAAGTATTACGGGAAGTGTGAATCCTAAAAATGAATGCCCAATTTCAATCCACGAGTAAACAAAAGTAGAAATAATAAAGAAGACAGTGATATTACCTTTGAATTTTATAACTCTCTAATTGTAGATCTCATGTTGTTTTGTTTAATAATATGTCTTTGTGTTTCAGGATAGTGTTCCATTGTCAAAAGCATATTCTCCCCATGAGTTTTAGGATGAGAGTCATTTGCCTATGAATTGTAAAAAAATTACACTCTTGTAAATAGTAAATTTGGAGATTCTACAATGCAAGGTGTTATGCAGAAAGATATGGTAGGCAAAACAACTGAGGGCAACATAGAAGCCATGATATTTGTATGCATGAGTGATGTCATGCAGTTTCTGAACATGGAAAGATTGTGCATAACAATTATTCATGTTCACTTGAAGTAAGTCATGTTTGTCTTTTTCACACATGTTTACATTTAATTTTAATGGTGTTAATTTGTTTACATTAGGAATTTGCACCAAGTGACGAATGATGAAAAATATGATTATGTGTGTCCCAATGTAATATGGAAACTGATTGACATCATATTATGCATATATTTATGTCTTATATATCCTTCATCTTTAGCCTAAGCAATGCTACGTAATGAGTCTTATGTTTAAGTTTTAGGAATAAACATGGTTGAGAAGAAGAGACTCAAAATGAACTTAAAAGCAAGAAAAAGACTGAATTGCAAGGCTTATGGACTGAGATGCAAAAGAGAATGACCCAAATGTAAACCAAAAGGACAAATGAGAAAATCAAGAAACTCCACACCATCATGAGGATTATTTTGGCAATTAGATTCGGACCTAAACATCAACAACCAAATCGGGTTCACCAAACATCAAGAAATCAAGCTAGAAACAAGCCATTCAAATCCAGACTCGATCCAATCAATCCAGACCGTCAATTGGCTATCCCAAACCACCAATTGGCGGTCCAAATGGTTTACGGTTTAGTCGGGTGTTCGATTATGTTGTTTTATGCCCATTTATAGTATGTGTTTAGTCCCACATCGGGGGATTGTCCCCGATTATCTTTTTCTATGACTATAAATAGAACTCTTCCTCCTCCCTTGTAACCATCTCAACTCTTGGTGGTCATTCTCTCTACTAAGAGTAAAGCCTTGAAGAGAAAATCTGGTGGAGAGATGCTACTTGTAAAGTGAGTGAGCAATAAAGAATGTTTTGTTAGTTCCTTGTTGTTTCTTTTAGTTCTTGCATGCTTAGTTAATTTTGTTTGTTTTAATCTTCGTAGAATTAATTAGCATTTTTTCTTTCCTTAATATGAATGTTAGCTTAATAATGTGTGAGTAGTTTCATCCCCCTTTGGGGGGTGGAGATGATGTACACATATGTTGTGAAGTTTGGATGTTTGATGAACTTGTTGATTGTGTAAACTTGCATATTTGTATGTTTATTGGGGGTATTTTAATCATCTAAATGTTGGGGGATTTTTGATGGGTTTTGTCATAAGATTTATACATTTATACACTTCACATGCTTAGTTTTCTCATATTTATTGACTGAAATTTCCTGTTGAATATGCCTACATGTTAGTTGTGTTTGTATTTGTGTTTGCTTGCTTGCTGGATTAAAGAAACTTTGTTTTGATGGGTTTTTTCCATAACATTTAGACATTTCTCATGCTTAGTTTTGTTCTTCACATGAGTTCCTGGTTTTTTATGAGTCTTGCCAAACATTTAGACACCTCTCATGCTAAGCATAGTCTTATGCTAATCAAGTAGTAATTGTCGATACGTTGTGTGAATGGATTGATAGGTTTTGTCATATCTTTAGATACTTCCTATGCATGAAGACACACACATACATGTTTACATGCATCATTCATCACTTATTTCACTTCATATGTGCACACACTCCACCCCTTAGGGGTTTCCATTCTTGGATTCCAGATTGTTGTCTTAGTTAGTTTAGTTTCATTGTTGTGTGATTTCATTTCCTTGTTTGTGCTTACTAGTTTAGTCTAGTTTAGCGTAATCAACTTCTTCTCCCATCTTTTCCCACTTGCCTTCGAACGAACCATAGTCGACACACCTCCTTGTGGATCGACCCGTATTTGCCAAGTCTTCACCGACGGTCGTGCACTTACGGTTAAATTTTAATTCACACCAGAAACCACCACCTTTAACTGAAGACAACATATCTTCAAAGCTTGCAAAGTTGTTGCAAGAATAAAAGAGGCTCCCTACATTCTAGTACCATATTAAGAGGCATAAGTAGCTCATTATATTTTACAATACATTCAATTTCATTATATTTCATTTGAGAATCATAAGGAAATTAACATTGATCTAATTGATGAAGTGGTTTAACATGAGTGGTTTTCAATGATCATTGTTGAGAAGGGAGTGACAACGAGAGATTTACGAACGGTAAATTTCGATATTGATCTTATATTGCGTTATATATATTGTGACACAATTTATACATTAATAAATAAGTTTATTTACTTTGTAGTCGTTCAAAAAATCACTTGAACCCTTTTCTCAGCAAGAGATAAACACGACATGAGAGAAGTGATCTTCCTATTTCATTGGCCATATGTTTTTAGCAACTTAATTGATGAATGTATCAGGTAATGTTGTTCTCTTTTATGCTTTTATTATAATCGATGAATATATACATGATATCGTATTGGTGCTGATGTGTAGAATTTTCAACATGAAAGTCAGAGCAAACCAAATTGTAAAGCAGGAGCTGAGACATTGCAACCATATTCAGCCTACTAACTAAGAAGTCTGATATGACATGTGTACAACAACATAGTTTACAAACATTTTATGTTTAAATGTAGTTGAATTGAATGTACATAGTTTACAACACAAACGTAGTGCATAACACCAAAATACTTTACAACACAAAGATAATTTACAACACTACATTCACCTGAACAACCTGACCACTTTAATTTTTTGTAAGTGTACGTGTGTTTCAGTTGTATGTACATATTAAAACTTTTGAAATTATGTGTAATATGTTAACTAATATATATATATATATATATATATATATATATATATATATATGTGTGTGTGTTTGTGCGTGCGTGATATTTTATATATATATTTCAAAGATTTTAGTGTAAACTACGAGATATATATATGACATTTTTTGTATATACATTTGCAGTACTTAATCAGATTTATATGCGATGAGCATAATTTTGTATGGTGTATGTTTGCTTCAATTGCAGATAATTCTATGTGGTGTAAATTTGTTTCAATTGCATAGAATTTTATTTGAAATTAAAAATAAAATTAGAATTTTCTAAAAGTATACAAATAAGGACATCTGACGTCACTTTTTTCCTTGAAATCGATGTGGTATTTCTGGCATATCACGTCGCACTTTAGGTTAACATCTGCCATTATCTGTCTTTAATTTGACTTTTTGGTGAAAGAATTTCTCTTTTTAATAATAATTGATACTGTGTCGGTGTTTGGTAATAAAAATCGATGTGGAACGTACATGTCGGTGATCAGCTAATATCTGACGTTGGATGACCAATTATTTGACATTTTGTTGAAATAATTTATTTTAATAAAATGGGAGAATTCAAGCAAAATTGGAGTTGGCGGGTATGAATGTGTTTGGGTGGGAGAAGAGGAGACGGAGGGCAAGGAAGGATTTATTTGTTGATTTTTAGATTAAAATGGGAGAATTCAAGCAAATTGGGGATGATGGAATATGTCGGTGAAGTATAGGACCCTTGCCCTCCGTCTCCTCTTCTCCCACCCAAACACATTCATACCCGCCAACTCCGCTGCCTGCACAACCCCTCCCTCTCTGCCTGCCTGAAGCAGGGCAAAACCACAACAATCGCATCCTTCACCTTAACCCTCGCGTGCGCCTCCGCCAGCCACATGTCGTAGCCAAACACCATCGCCAGCAACTCCTATGCCATATAAACCATCACACCGTCATCGATCCGTATCGTGACCATCCCAGTCGAGTCCTCCACTATATCAAACGGAATGTAAATCTTCTCCAGAGCATTCTTCACGTGGTCGTAGAGTTTCCCGATCATATCGCACATCAAACTGTGCACCTTGGTGTGGTACCTTGCGGCGATCTCGGCGGCCTCCTCGCCGACGAGGACGTTCTCGCCGTGGAAGGTCCTTTTATGAATAAGTGAAGCACTAATAGAAAGGAAAGAGAAGATAAAAGATTCAAAAGAAAATTGAAATAGCAAGGGAAGAGAGAAATTTTTCAAATAAAAAAGAGAAAAAGAAAATACGAGAGTGGAGGATTACTGAGTTATTATATTTTATAACATAAAATTTGTAAATATTATTATTAAAATATTAATTTTATTAATTCCGGAATATAAGTTGTTAACGGAAAATTTAACAGAAGACATGTGCAAAAAAATAATGAAATAAATAAAATTTATGTAGTTTTTTAGTAGTTCAAATTGAAATAGCAACACAGGAAATAAAATATAGTGTTTATTAATAGATCGCAAGTAAAAAACCCAAATATCTATATTTGTGCCTTCTAAATCATGCACGCGCTCAACGTGAGTGATCTAGAAAAAGTTTGAGCATGACATCATCCTCAATTCCATGTCGACAACTTCAAGCAAAACCTCCATCATACAACATGGTGGACCTAAAACATTGTTTTTTTGGCTAAAGAATTAAAAATATTTATTGTTAAGGCTTACATAAACACATCACACATCATTACATAAATCATAGTAAAAATCTAAGGTAAAAAAAATCTAATGAAGAACTCCAAGGCTTATTATAAGTGATAATATTGTTCCAAACAACAATAGTTTTCTCGGCTTTAGAGACATGAAATATAAACTCACTTAAAGTTTTCCATATATACCATAAATAATGCAAAAAAGATACCTTATCTAGGAGGCAATAGATGACAGTGTGTTGCTATGAGGTTGATGAGATCAAAAATCTAAATCTTCTTGATGTTGCGGCAACATTCGGGGGGGGGGGGGGGGGGGGGGGGGGGGGGGTTATTCCTTTTTTAACACAAGTTCAAACTCCAGCAGTGTAGTTAAATCTCTATTTTAAAACCACAGCCTACCTGAAAATAATTTCACGAAAGGAAGTGAAAACCAACACCGAAAGACATTTACAAATACAAATACTAAAAGGAAAAGGTATAATAAAAATCACTTCCTCCATCTATAAAAACGTGGCACATTTGTATGACTACTCATCAACTCAGTCTTCTGAAAGGAAGAAGAGAAATCCTTCTTCAGAGAATAAAGAATACAAATTCAATTTCATTGAGCAATGTAAGTATTGCTCTATTCATTTTCTTCTATTCGTTTTGGTGGCCGTCTTTATTGTTTCTTATATAGTCAAAATGGCTTAATATTTTCATTTATTCTTATAGGGAGGGGAAGATGAAGCCAATTGACATCGAACATTTGAAGAAATGTGCTCACGAAATGGTGGACTTCATGGTCGAATACTACAAAACCGTTGAGAATCTTCCAGTCCTTAGCCGAGCTAAGGTATATCAATAGCACACTTTAACAAATTTCCATAGGATGGTATTTGGATTTATGAAAGAAAATTTTTCATTAAACCATTGAGAAAACTTCTATTGAACCATTGAGTCAGCTCTCAAATTGGTTGGAGACAGAAGCACAGGTTCAGGCCGCTAAAGATTTGACGGAGCAGAGGTTTAATGTATACCTGTCAACGTTTTCTTTTTCTTTTTCTGGAAAATTAGCTCCAAAATGTATTTTTAAAATTTCCTCCACAAAATCCTTTGTTTGGTGAATACTAAAATTCATCATGTTATCGGAAATAGATCATTGTGAAATTAAAAAAATTCTGATTAGGGTAACTCTTGCAAAACCCCCTCACTTTATAATGAAACTTACTTTCTCTTCGTCGGACAGCGAAGAACTTAATTTTTGCATCCACATATTATAGCTTACAAGATCCATTACATTCTTGCTCGTAGAACACCAATCAATGTGATATTGTTTCCAATTCTATATATGAGCCTTTCCTTAACTAACATTTTAAAATAATTTACCAAGGGGATAAACAAAATACTCTTTGTCATCAATGCTAATTAATTTATCTACTAATGATAGTTATTTTCTGGACGGAGCACAAAGCTTTTTTTTAAAATCTGAAAAGTAATATACAAACCAAGAAATATGAAATTTGGTAACAACATGTATCAATGTAGTAATTGACATCAATGCAAGCGAAATAGTAACAACAACCACAACAGTAATACAGTAAATATTTATGAAGTTACAAGTCCAACTAGATACACACGCTTCCAGCCAGGTTATCTACGTGAACTTCTCCCTGATTCAGCTCCTGAACAACCAAAATCCTTTGAACAAGTCCTTGATGGTAAGTACATATAACACAGTTTATTTATTATTAAAATAGTTACCTTAGAAAATTTAACAATGAGTTTTGTCCGTAATCTAGACGTGAGATCAAAAATAATACCTGGCGTAACACATTGGCAAAGTCCAAACTTCTTTGCATATTTTCCTTGTGGGAGCAGTACTGCTGGTGTCTTAGGAGATATGCTTAGCTCAACATTCAACATCGTAGGATTCAGTTGGTTAGCATCTCCAGCAGCAACTGAGTTAGAGATTATTGTTGTCGATTGGCTTGCAAAATTGTTAATGCTTCCAGACTGTTTTCTCTCCTCAGGTAATAACTTACCGTTACATATTTCACGTCAGATTTTATTTTGGATTTTTACTACATTACACCTTTCAAGTGTCAAAATTGACGATATAAACCTGGATTTTTGGTATTGTTGCATATACACCTACAAGTAGATCATATTTGCGCATATGCACATCTGTCATTAGTGGACCCCACTTTGTCACCGTTACCGTTCAACGGTGTTAGACAAGTTGCAAATTAAACCTCGTAAAATCCAATTTTCCTTAATTGTAAAAACAAAAAATCCCATGAAAAATCAAATTGTCTAACACTTTCCGCTCTTTAACTTTCACTCTCTCATTCTCTCTCTCTTGAATCTCTCTCTCATTTCTCCCTCTCCACATTTTCACTCTCACTCACTCTCATCCCTCCTTCCCTATCTCTCTTGAATCTATCTTTCTCTTTCTCTTGAATCTTTCTCTCTCTCTCTGGACGATCTGGACAGAAGTCTGGATGAATTATGGAAGAATTCTGGACTTCTTCCAGAATTCGTCCAAACTTCTTCGAGAATTCGTTCACACTTCATCCAGAATTCGTCCAGAATTTTAGATTTCGTCATGAATTCTCCAGAATTACAGAATTCGTCCAGAATTCCTCCAGAATTCGTCAAGAATTACAAAATTCGTCCAGAATTGTCCAGACTTCTGTCCAGAGAGAGAGAAAGATAGATTCAAGAGAGATAGGAAAGGAGGGATGAGAGTGAGTGAGAGTGAAAGAGTGGAGATGGAGAAATGAGAGAGAGAGATTCAAGAGAGAGGGAAAAAAAGAGTGAAAGTTGAAGAGCGGAGAGTGTTAGACAATTTGATTTTTCATGAGATTTTTTTTTACAATTAAAGACATTTGAATTTTACGAGGTTTAATTTGCAACTTGTCTAACACCGTTGGACGGTAACGGTGACAGAGTGGGGTCCACTAACGGCAGAGGTGCATATGCGCAAATATGATCGACTTGTAGGTGTATATGCGGCAATACCGAAAACCCAGGCGTATATCGCCAATTTTGACACTTGAGATGTGTACTGTAGCAAAACCCCTTTTATTTTCAACTATTTTATTAGATTATTACCCAGTGACATTGCTAAGCATCTTGGAGAAGTCTTCTGCATATTAGGAGTTCGCCTCATTAGTTATATGATTTGTATGGATTATGTTGACCTTTTTAGATTTCAAAAACCTCTAAACTTTTACCCAAGTACTCGTAATTAAAAAGATAGATTAGTCATTATAATTTCCGACCCCCTTACTTAACTTCGGCCATGTAATAACCTACTACATAAGCTAATGTTATGTACAGGGCAAGGTGGAGGATTGCTTCAAGGTACTGCAAGTGATGCTGTTCTTCTTGTAATGGTTGCCGCACGTGATAAGGTTTTAAGAAATGTTGGGAAAGAAAATCTTGACAAGTTAGTCGTGTATGGATCAGATCAAGTCCATTCTTTTCTCGAGAAAGCATGTTTGGTGAGTATCCATATATACTTTTATACGTTGGTAGCATCAATTTTTTTGAATATTTCTAAGGTAGCTTAGTTAACCGTTGCCATGATTAAATATTATGTTAAAGGTCGACCTAAATTGTATATTGATTATAATATTGGTTTGACATCTTGATATCATATTATTTTCTCCTGATCACAGGTCGCTGGGATACACCCTGATAAATATAGATCACTTTATACAAAGAAGTGTCACAATTACGCTTTGGATCCTGCTTTGCTCCATCATGCAATAACTATTGATATAGCAAATGGGCTGATACCTCTGTTTCTTTGTGGAACAGTGAGCCTTTCTAGCTATTTCATCCAAAATTTAGCTTCTTATATATTTCAACAGTTTTACTTAAGGTTTTAATCTATCACAATTTATCAAATGGAAAGCATAATTTTTTTTACAAGCATTTATTATTATTATAGAAAGCATAATAATTATGGAATTTAAAAGAATTCCGTTATTTGATTTTTCATATTTGAAAATTTAGGTTGATTCATAAGTAAATGATTTATGTGATAAAATATATATGCTAAAAAATGCAGAACCTGAATGTGAAACTTCAATGAATGCCTTTATTTCACTTTTGGATTCCCTAGTTTTGTCTTTTGAGTTTTTACAAAGGATTCCTTAGTTTTGTTAAAATTGCTCGATAAGAGGTATTGTGTAACCATGTAAACTATGGTTATTTTCTTTGGTAATTACAGCCAAAATTATTATCTCTTGTGCCAACAGTTTCAACAGAACATCATTTTGTGTATATAGTTTTGTTATAAACATGCATTTGTAAGACTTTTCAGTGATAAATGATTTTGTGTTAGGTTGGTACCACATCATCTGCTGCCGTTGATCCTTTATATGATCTGGGAAAATTGTGCAAGGTATTGAACTTAGCATATATCATATATATAAGTAGCTTAACTTTTTCCAAAACATTTTTCTAATATCGCTAAGTGCTTATTTTATCATTTAAAATATCACCCTGACCATTTATTTTCTATTTCAATGCGTTTTATCTAATAATTTGATCAGTGATCATAAATTCGAAGCAGAATTATGGAATTTGGTTTCATGTTGATGCTGCTTATGCTGGGGGGGCTTGTATTTGTCCAGAGCTTCGTCATTACCTTGATGGCGTTGAGTTTGCAGATTCATGTGGTTTCAATCCGCACAAATGGTTGTTCACCAATTTTGACTGCTCGGTTCTTTGGGTGAAGGTACAATGTTTGGAATAATGGGGTATGATTAATGATGGGGTAATTACTCGCCCACTAAGAATGTTTGGAATAATGGGGAATTATTAATTAGGAGATTCAATTATTGTCATACCGGGTAATCCATTATCATATTTGCTTAAATAGTCTCTCAAATATTGGGTAATCCATTATCATATTTGCTTAAATAGTCTCTCAAATATTGGGTAATCCATTATCATATTTGCTTAAATACCCACATGTGTTTCTTGCAGTACTAAAATACCCTCTTTATTATTCCATTTTACACTTTTGTCCGGTTGTTAATAGTGGAACTTAATCGGGCATAATTTTATTATAGTTTTAAGTAAATCCATAACCTAACCTCATCTTAGGTTCTTACTGACATAGGCTAAGCTAGACTTCTACATTATGATTTTATTGTTTAGAATGTCCAGGCAGAGTGTCTTAAAATATATTCCTTTAGTCATCTAGAAAAGCTAATCAGATCTGTAGTTAATTAATTGCTTAAGTTAGTAGTTTTCTCAACGAAGTAACAAAAATTGAGATTTTTTCCCGGTTTTATGGACGGTATATTGAAAAACCAATGCACATTAAGGATATTTCACGACAATGAAACAATAAAGAGGATATTTTAGCAACAAAACAAACACATGGAGGGCAATTCAGTAAATATAAAAATACAGATTAATTTTAGTAAGTGCGATATGGATAGGGGTGAGCAAAATTCCAGTCGGATCGAATTTTCGGACCGACCCGATCTTATCGGTCTGGATAAATCGACCCGAATTTATTTGGTCCGGTCTTCGGTCTGGTTGATACAAAAATTTCAGGTATCGGTCCGATTCGGTCAGGCCCCGAACAGATGTTCAATCCCGTGAGTAAAATTTGAGTCGGACCGAATTTTTGGACGGACTCGACCCGATCGGTCAAGACCAAACGAACCCAAATTTATTTGGTCCGGTCCGTGGTCCTTCATATACCAAAACTTCGGGTCTCAGTCCGGTCCGGTCCCGGAACGATGCTCGGTCCTATCCACGGATATCCTAAAAGTACAACATGCATATTATTTTACTATATAATATATATTGTTTGAATTGATATACTGTTTACGGACAATCTTACATTTGAAATTTTTCTCATACCAAAGATTTAATATGGTTCTATCACATTCATTGTGTGACCTTATGCATTGAGTGGCGACACTCGACATGGAATCTATTATGAATCAATTGAAGTACAAGTAGAAATGACGGAGACAATATATCACTAGGTAAGGAGCAATAAAATAGAGCTTCCGGTACTGTAGGGGTTGAGTTGGGGTACAAAGACAGAAGAAGAGACAAGAGAACGAATTGGGGAATTTTCTTCTTTTCCTTTGTCCTCACTGTCTTATATAGGTTGTTACAAGTTTGTTACGCTCTCATACTATCCGTAATTCTATGAATCGCATGGCTAACATTTGCCAACTAATCAGAAATATACTACTATTCTATGTAATCATGCAAGTATTGGCGTCGTTTAGGTTGCCGAATGGGCCCAAATGATGTGGGTCAAGTCTGGTTCACAACATTCCCCTCGCTTACAGAACAAACCTTGTCCTTAAGGTCGGACAAATTGGGAACAAGTAGCATCTTCCCATGTTGCCTCCGCTGGATCAAATGACTTGGGGAACTTCTTTACGTGGGAACGTAATGCGACTTAGTTCTAATCTTTTAAGTTAATTACCTACTGTTTAAGCAATCAAGGAATGCACAGTGGAATTAAAAACTCAACAAGCAAGTAATGAGGAAATAATGCAAACCACAAGAAAGTACCAGATTTTTATAGAGGTTCGGTCTCCCGCCTACTTCATCTCTTGCAAGTTCCACTCGAACTCCCTCGAGCTCCGCTCGCGTCTTCTCTATCAACCACATTCCGTGCCGAGATTAAGTCTTTACACCACAAGCACCGCGAACACCCTAGTTTGCTTGATTTCTCCCTCTCACAATCTGAGAACGACACTTCGGGCTTTCACCGAAGTCCTTGCTTTTTTACAATAGTGGGTTGAGTGGAGCACTCACTCTCTAACTTGAGCACACTTAGCTTAGGATGTGAAATTGATCTAAGATATGGAAGTGTAGGCTTGGAGAGTATGATTTGGGGAATGGGAGACTTGGAGTTTTCTCTTGAGTGTATATGACAATAGAAATTGGAAGAGTTGTGTAATTGTGGCATGAGAATACCTATTTATAAGCTCCTAAGGTGTTATAGTCGTTAGGGTTAAAGTGGGTAAGGTTTGAGTGAGATACACAAAACAGAAACTTGCAGGACCCAAATCAAAACAAGTTCGGTCGACCGAATCGGGCAGAACAGTCGACCGGTTGACAATTTTGAACAAAGTTCGGTCGACCGATAAGGGAACGGTTGAACGAAACAGGCTATAACTTAGGAACACTTAAGTTAACGATCGAACACTAAGTAGGATTCGGTCGACCGTAAACTTTCAGACTCTACGAGGCTGACAAAAATGATGGTATTCGGTCGACTGAAACAAGGTCCACGGTCGACCGGATACTTTCAGGCAGTTTGGGTTTGTCGAGACATTTATGTTCGGTCGGTTGAAACAGGTCCACGGTCGACCGATAGGCAATTGTATTTTGGGGTATGGGTGAAAAATTAGAATACGACCATTGGTATAATACGACAAGTCTAACAGTCAAAAAAATAAGTTTACATGGTCGACCAATCGGGTGGTAGAAAACACTATTTGTTTAAAGGAACAAACGGTCGACCGAAGTTCTGAAACCGGACGACCGAATCGGTTTTGGCAGTTTAATATTGGTTTAAGTGTTTTTCGGTTCTAGTTTGGGTGATTTATTGAAGTCTAATTGATGTGAAATTTTGTGTGTAACTTTTATAAGCAACCTAGTGTGTATGTGAGTGGTTTTTAGCTCAAGTATGTTCAATTACACATATTTCATAAGACTCAAAATAAATCAAGATTACATGTCTTCAAATGAGTTTTATTATATGTCTTGACTTGATTTCCTTTCTTCCTTGAGTCTTGATCACCTATAGAGGTTAGCACAATGCAATGCAATATGTTTGCTATCCTACATTGATTACAATTAAGATTAGGTTGATTAAATCATTAAAACATAGATTAAGGCAAAAAAAACCAACACTTTACTCTCGCACCTTAGGGTGTGGCGATCGACGAAGCCCAAAGGTAGGTCAAGGGCTGGTCATCCTTGAATAGGTGCGGGAGAGGATGGATGGTTGGGTGTCGGAACCATGAAAGGCTTGAGTATCGAAACATGGATGACCATGTGAAAGCGGGGCGTTGGTTATAAGCACAGACGATATGTCACCTCCTCAACAAGGGCCTCAACCACGAATGGCCCGTAGTAGTGCGAGGCCAGTTTGTGCGAAGCACGATGGGCTACAATGAGTTGGTGGTACCTTTGGATGCAAAGGAGTACGTAGTCTACTACCTGGAAGGAGAGCGAAGTGCACTGTCGATCAACGAAGTGTTTTATGGTTTATTGCGCCCTAAGTAGGTTGGAGTGAAGGCAAACAAGGATTTCGGTCCGAGTCATGAGCTCTATATCGACCGTGTTGTTGGCGCTAGTAGTCCACGATGGAAGGGGGTTTGTGACCGTATATAGCCTCAAATGGTGTCATTCCATGGAGTGGTGAAAGGATGTGTGGTAGTGATACCATGCCCAACCCAAGTATTTCGACCAACGACGAGGGCTATCATACGTGAAGGGTCGGAGGTAAAAATCCACATAATCACGATCAGACTGACACACATATGTTGTTAGCGTTTTGGCTTTAATCATATTAATTTTGATGATTTAATGAAACTAATCAAATTGTATTGTGCATATTATATCGTAATCACAATCAAATTGGGTCAAACACATCGCACATATACTTGTATTGTGCATATTATATCTTAATAGGTGATGAAGACTCAAAGGAAAGAGATTCAAGTCAAGATGTGTAATTTTATCTTTATTTGAGTTTTTAGGAACCTTTGTAAACTTGGATATATTTGTTGGGATATTCAACCACACTCACTCTAGGTTTCAACTTGAAGACAACTTTATTTGAACTTCAATAGATCACACAAACCTTCGTCGGAAAACCATCGAATATCAACTTTAGCTAGCTTGTGCAAACTGGTCGACTAAAATATGGGTTCCGTCTGACTGTTTGTTAACAGCAATTGTTTGGTAGAATGGTCGACCGTTATGATGATTTCGTTCAATCTCTCTTTGTTCATTTTGAGCCATTTTCTTGTTGTTATTCTCCAATGACTATCTAGAAGATTGTGCATTTTTCCAATTCCGACTCTTGACCATTGGCCGAATGGGCGCACATAACGGTCGCCTGAAGCAAACCCAAAATTGAATTGTAACTCTTCTTGTTTCAGTCTGACCATTTTTGACCTACCAGTCAATCATTTCCTGATGGTCTAGTTTACACTACGTTGGTCCGATCGATAGGCCTATTTGTTTGACCATTAACTTACAACTTAAGTGACGGTCAAACCCAAGTGATCCAACGGTCAACCGATTGCTGATTAGTGATTTCTACTTCCAATTGCTTGAATCACAAGAGTTATGTCACTTCCTTGGAAGCCACCCTCTCGGGTTGTGAGCAAAAGAATCGAGTTTAGCGAGGTTATTTGCAAGCTTGGATTGCAAAAGACTGATCTCGGCTCGGAACAGTGATCGGATTAGTGAAGTTGTAAGCGGGGCTCATGGTGATCGAGCAGGGCTTGCAAAAGATGACTATGACCCGATTGAACTTTCGAACCTCTATAAAACTCTTCAGTCTTCTTGAGGTTTTCTAATCTTTACTTGTTTGTGTTTCCCGCTGCATTTACTTTCTCTTAGAGATTAAATTCATTAAATACTGGAAAAGAACATCTTGGGCAGTATTATTCAAGAAATTAGATTCACCTATACCATTAATTTCTACTTGGTTTCCATTAGCAACAGTCACATGTTTATTTATTTTTTGGTCAAAACGAATATTACGCAATAAGTTTTCATTTCCAGTCATATGGTCAGTGGCTCCTGTATCTATAATCCAGATATCTCTAGTATTAACACAGTTTGGGGTCGAATTAAAAGAGCTGTTAAGGGAGATAATACCTGTGCAATTACCTTGATTTTGATTCTGACCCGAGATTTGGAGGAGGCTATTTAGCTGGGCTATAACTTGGCCCACTTGTTGCTGCATGCTGGCTTGGGCTGCGCGTGGATCTTCGGAAGACCGGTTCGGTTGCATTCTCTTGTCGGATTCGGGTGAGAGGAGATCCGCGTGAACATCGGATATAAATCCTCTGCTGTCGCGGGTCGACCCGCTTTGTCCCCATTTGTTCCATTCGCTTCCTCCGCTATGGTTAGGGTTCCCTGGAGCGAAGTTTCTGCCGCCGCTGCTCTGGTTTCCTCCCCCATCCCCTCTCCGGTCTCCTGTCCCGTCCTTCGGTGGTCTAAGATGGGGGTAGAGGAACCAGCAACGATCTCTAGTGTGCCCTTGTTTTTTACAGTTATCACAGTGCTCTTCTTTTCTTTTCCCGAACTGGGTTTTTGATTTTCCATTGTGGTTTTGGTTGCGAGAAGAAGCGAAGGCTTGATTTTCTTTTTCGGTTGCTTGTTGAGTCATGGCCTGTCGTCTTGTTTCTTCGCGTTGTATCATCGCAACGACTGTGTTGAAGGGCGGTAGCTCTGGTGATAGTAGGATCTGGGATTTTAGAGTCTCGAAGCTCGCATCGAGCCCCACCAGGAACTGATAGATCTTGTTTTGCTCGAGTCGTTCTTGGATCACCTTTGGGTCGGTGCTCGGTGGTTCGTACACTCCGAGCTCGTCCCATCGGCTCTTGAGACTACCGAGGTAGTCGGTGACAGACTTCTGGTTTTGTTTTGTCTGTGCGATTTCTTGTTTGATGCGAAATGTATGTGCGAAATTTTGTTGCTTCCCGTACAGTTCTTCGACTGCTCCCCAGAGTTCCTTGGCCGAGTTAGAGTAGATGAACAGTTCGCCGACCTGTGGTTGCATGGAGTTTAGGATCCATGTCATCACCATGTGGTCGGCTGTCTGCCATTCCTCTATTTTTGTCTCATCGGTTGTTGGTTTCAGCGTCTTCCCGGTGATGTGGCCCAGTTTCCCTTTGCCACTGAGGGAGAGGGTTACTGAGCGTGCCCATGAGAGGTAGTTGGCTCCGTGTAGCAGTTGGGTGGTCAGACGCTGGGGTGTGTTTGTTGATCCTTCGGCCATGAGGAGGTTTGGATGTTGCACTTTCGTGCTTCAACCCCTTCTGGATGGTCTGGATTAGTCTGAGGCCTTAACGGCCGATGATGTGGGTTTGTGGGTTTGGTCTGTGATGATGGGTTTTGGTTTTCTGAGGTGACGATCGGAGATCGTCGCCGGTGATGAACGTCCCCTCCTGAGGCCCAGTTATTGCTCTGATACCAAATTAAGATTGAAGCTCATGAGGAGGACGAATTTTGTGTTTATTTGATTATATTGTGTTTGATTACATGTTTGAGAATACATATATAGTGAACAGTAACGAGAAAGGAAAATAGATTATTCGGGGATCCTGATTCCCATCTTTGTGGATAGCCGTTGCTCTTTCTTATTCTTGCATGTAGCCGTTGTAGCATTGCCTTATAAGCGTGATTTGTCGGATTTGATATGGAGGTGATGAGATATAATCTGATCCATCAAATCTGGTGAACCGTTATTTTAACAGAATTAGGTGTGCGCTTCTGGACTAGTAGCAATTTCCCGTGTCGTTCCCACTATGGACAACGCTTGGCATAGTCAGTCAGCTCCGTTCAAATGCGAAAGGCGTGTGGATCACTACGGATATTAGCTGCAAGAGAGTTGAGGAATGTGGGTGATGGTTGACCTATTAGGAGAAGAGAGGTCGACACACAGGCATTAGGGTTTGCCTCGCTCATGAAGTGTGAGAAAGCATCCGCTACGAGCTGGAGCTGAATCCGGTGATCAGTGGCGAGTGGAGGAGGGATGGAGTCCACTAACACAAAGACATCAGAAGACGACTCAAGCAATCTGGTAAGTTGCGAGCATGACCTCAATTGGGGGCCGCTCTCAGTTGAAGTCTCCGTGAGGCACAACAGGTAGGAGGAAATGGTGTCGTGGGCCACCATCTTTTGGAGTCGTGGAGGACAAATAACCTGGCCAAATAGACTGAGCACCCCAAAGCATAATGGGTTGATCGTCCCATGCGTGCGAATTCCATGCTCATCTTTGTGTAATCAGTAACGATTGGCCTAGGGTGGCCAGTCATTGCACACCTAGGACTAAATCAACCCGTTCTAAATCCATGACGAATAGGTGAAATTCATGGTCTTGTAACCCCAAGCGTACCCTCAGACATGAGTGTGAACATCAGAGAGTCTCCCCATTTCCCATGCTAACTTGGAACAGCACGATTGAGATCATAGAAAGTCCTTCAAAAAGAGCCATGCGTGTCGTTATGAAATTATTAGTCGAGACACTATTGAGTAATACCTGGATCAGGTGGCCACAATGAACCCTGTGAGGCGAAATGACTTCGTGGAGGGTTGCCCAAACAATGTTTGCAGACTTATGGATGAGGTCATAGTGGAGTTGATTGGTGGGTTTTCCTTATGGCTCAGACTTTCATCCGCGTCGGGGTGGATAACTAGTGGCCGGTGGTGAACTATTCGTCGTAGTTGAAACAAATGTTCTGTTCCCGCAAGGATTGTCGCTTCGAGAGGGATAACTAGTGAATCGGCAAGTGTTCCAAGGTCGTCAATGACGGTGCTGACGGAGGCCGATCCGTTGGTGGTGGAACACGTTGAAGTGGAATGGGGTTAAGCACTGGTGGTGACCGAGGTGTCTAGGGTCGTGATGATCTGTCCTCGTTCAGTGGTCCTCTTGAATTCGTGCTAAGGCAAATGTGTCTTACAAATTAGTTGGCCGGATAGTGATCAGGGCCCGTCAGATGTGGGGCTTCATGTCGGACACAAACGTCCATTTAAGGAACCTCGTGGAGAGACCGAGGACCTTGCTGGTGAGCTCCTGAAACACCGCTTGATCAAACTCGAGAATCGAACCGGTTTGGGTGAGTTTGGTGAGGTTACCGCGGTGGGATTTTCATACTCAGCTGACTCAAATCTGTGGTGTAGCACCGTGGTAAAGGAGATCCAATTCGATATTAAACCATTGACGGCGAGCCCTTGGAACCACTATGAGGCTACCCGATCGAGATGCATCGAAGTAAGGAGAAGATGATCAAATTGGGTAACTTGGTGATATCGACAGTAACGATATATGGTGAATAACCAATCTGGAGACAATTACTGGAGAAACTAAATCTTCGAACTTCGGTAGAACTTGCTCTTGTCCGGAGACAACCCACATCCACTCGGCCCATTTGGAAACCCAAACGACCCCAGTACTTGCATGATTTCATAGAGTAAAAGTATATTTCTGATTAGTTGTGGTAAAACCACATAAAAGTTTTAAACCACAACTACAGTTTAAAACAAGTCACTAACCAAAATTGAAACTATATTGGTTCATTAACTCCTCTAACACTGATATACACGTTAATTGATCATGTGTGCCCCTCCAACTGTCTTCTTCATAAGTGTTAGAATTAATTTAAATTATTAATCATGGATTGTGAATCCATATCCCAACGACCATGAGTTGTATACAAGGGCGAAGAGTATATTTGGATCAAATGAGATACAGAAGTCATGTACCCTAGACAACTATATTTATCAAGGTCTACAAACCTTTATACCTAACGATTGATTTGTTAAGAAACACTAGCCGATTGTGGTAGACAATTTTTGTATCAAACACTATTAGTGAAATAAAAACTTTAACGTAGAATAATATTGATATTCACCACATCGATTGCGTGGAAGACATAATAGTTATGTTTTTTCACTGTTTTATTGAGATGTGATTGCTGTTTCTCGAAAACTTTTGTTCACAACTACAAATGTCACCAACTGGGAGTACCTTAGTTGAGAGATCCCTTGGCTTGAAATAAGACCAGAGGTGGAATCCCAGTAGTCCTATTCACATGTTTGGTAGGCTGACATTTAAAATGAGGGTGGGGTAGTAGAGTAGAAGAAATAAAAATAAAAGCACAATGTCACATTACTAATTGTTATATTTTGTTTTCTTTATAGGAACGTATTGCCTTAACACAATCCTTTTCTACGAACCCTGAATATCTCAAGGATAAGGTGCGTCATTATAATCAATCTAAAGTTATTGTTGTTGCATAAATTATCTCTTTCTATAGTTAGATTTGTAGAAAATGAAATATGAAATGGGAAGAAACAAAAGTGATAAAAGATGGAGAACAATTTTCTCTCTTTTTTACTGAATTGATCTCCTTCACTAGGATTATTTACAATGAAACAAATATGCTATTTATAGCCTTGATAAAACTCTCCATCTTCCAACTACGTTAACTCATTGAACTCTCCACCTTCAAGTCCTCTTGTATTCCTAGGTGTTTACATGAATCTAGACTCCAAAATATCTTCGTAGGTACACCTAGAACCTTCTCTACGCTTCCAAATAATTATAGTGACATAATTCCCAAGTACATAAAATTATTGTGCAAGTTAATTTAATTTTGGTACCAACAATGCCTCCTTTAAATTAAACATTCTCCTTACTACCAAACTTTGAACATTCTTCTTGAAGACTTGCCCTGTAAGTGGCTTTGTAAAAATATACACCATTTGATCTTCTGTCTTGCAATACTCAACATGAACATCACCTTCATTGAGAAGTTCCCTCAAGAAATGATATCAGATGCGAATGTGTTTTTTTCTACCATGAAGAACTAGATCCTTTTGACTGAAATAGTTGAACTATTGTCACAAAATGGAGTTGTTGGTAAGTTCTATGTTGGCTTAAGACTTTCAAAAAAATCCACGCAACCAAATCAATTGACATCCTGCAAAAGATGCAGCGATATTCAGCTTCCGTTGTGGAAAGCGCAACAATTGGTTGTTTCTTCAAGCTCCATGAAGTGGCACCGCTTCCATGATGAAATACATAACCAGAAGTGCTTACGCTATCACCAATGCTTCTTGCTAAGTCATTGTCAGTATAACTAATAAGGTTAACCGAAGCATTAGCCTCATAGAAAATTCCACAGTCAATGGTTCCGTTTAGATATCTCAGAATTCTCTTGTAGTCTCCTAATGATTGGAATAAGGTTTCTCCAAGAATCTGCTCACCAAGCTAACAACGTACATGATGTCATGCCTTGTGGAAGTTAAATACATCACATTTCCAACAATACTCCTGAGCATGGTAGAATCAAGAAGCTTTCCTTCACCTTCCTTAGATAGTTTCAAACCTGTGATGCATGGAGTAGAAATTTGATTAGCATTTTCCATCTTGAATTTTTTTCAACACTTCTTTTGCATAACTCTCTTGTGAAATAAAAATCCCTTGGATTGATGAATTTCGATGCCAAGAAATTGATGAAGTTCTCCTAGATCTGTCATCTAAAATTCTGCCATCTTTGAGTGCTTGAACTCACTCAACATCGTCACGTCATTCCTTGTAAAAATTAGATCATCAACATAAAGGCTGACAACCATGAATCTTCCGTGAGAATTGCCTTTGATGTAGAGAATATTCTCATATGGATATTTCTGAAATCCATATTTCTCAAAGTAATAATTCATGCGGCTGACCCAAGCTCGGGGTGATTGCTTCAACCCGTACAAAGCTTTCTTCAACTTGTATACTTTCTCCTGTTCTCCTTTCTTGACAAACCCAGGTGGTTGGTTAACATAGACTTCTTCTATAAGAACACCATTCAAGAACGCTGATTTTATGTCCATTTGAAACAACTTCCACTTATTTTGAGCAACAAGAGAAATAAGTAACCAAACTTTCTCAAGTCTTGAAATGAGATAAAATACCTCTGTAAAATCTTCTTCTCTTTGCTTGTACCCTTTTGCAACCAACCTTGCCTTGTGCATGTTGATAGAGCCATTTGGATTCATCTTTGTCTTGTACACCCATTTTACTCCGATAGAACTTTTGTGAGGCTGTAAGCTCCCATGTATCATTGTTTTCAATTGAGCCAATTCTTCTTTCATGGCTCTCCTCCATTTTCCTTCTTGAAACGCATAATCAAAAAAAGGATCTTCTCCTGCAAAGAAGGCAAGAAACACATCATTTTGCTCAACTTCATCAATTATATCATACAATTATTGGATACTTCTCATTTTTCTTGGTGGGCTTGGAGTGGAATTTGTGCTGGATGAAGAAACTAGGGAAGCAAGAATAATTTCTTCTACGATGCCATTCTCCACATTTTCAAGAACGAGATGAACTACTTCCTCAAATTTGAAAGGAAAGATAGGTGAATTCTCCTTTTCAACTTCCATGTCCTCAAAAAAGGAAATTTCATCAAACCGAACATCTCGGCTTATCACAATCTTCTTTGTTACCGTATTATACAACTCGTACGCTTTGCTTCTTTCACTGTAGCCAGTAAAAAAACATTTTTCTAACTTGTCAACAACATGATGCTCATTGCATATGGAACATGAGAGTAAGCAACACTCCCAAATACTTTTAGACGATGAACACTAGGCTTTGTACCATACCACGCTTCATGTGGTGTGCAATTTTCCAAGCTCATTGTCGGTGCCCTATTAATTAAATAAACTACACAAGAAACAACTTCAGGCCAAAATCTTCTTGAGAAGACATCTAGCCATTTCCATGATTGTTCGGTTCTTTCATTCACACACACCATTTTGCTATGGTGTATGACTAACAATCATTTCATGCCTAATACCATTGTCTCTGCAATACTTTTCAAAATCATTTGAAAAATATTCACCTCCACGGTGTTTATTTTTAGCCCAGTAAAATTCTCCACTTTTGCCTTGAAATCTTTGAACTCTGGAAAGCTTTTGATTTTTTTTAACACAATACTCCCAAACTTTTTGTGAGTAATCATCAATGAAAGAGATAAATAACAATTACCTACCAAAGATGTCACAATCATAGGATCACAAAGATCCGAAATAATAAGTTGTAATGATCTTTTTGCTCGCCATGAGGATTGAGAAGGAAATGGATTTTTGTGTTTCTTTCCAAGCTGACATGCTTCATGAACTTCATCAAGATGATCAATTTTGGGCAAACCTTTGACCATCATCTTCCTTGAAAGCATCTCCAAATTTCCACAGTTCAAGTGACCATGTCTATCATCCCATAGTTTTGAAACATCTTTATCACCACCAATAAAACAATACATATTTGATTTTGAAGGGTGAGTGGGAAAAGATTATTTGTGGCAACTCCAACCCTAGTAATAATCTGATTTTTCCTTGACAAAATACATGCCTTGTCAAAGAAATTAATACATATCCCTTCTTCGAAAGATGATCCACACTAAGCAAATTATTCCTAGACTAGGAACAAAATAAACTTTACACATTTTCTACATTCTTCCAACTTTCGTTACCTATGAATACATTGTGAACACCATCTCACCAACACCACTAATTTTATATGCCTTTCCATCTCCTAGTTTAACTTCTCCATAATCAGATTCAAATCACTTTGAAAATAAATTTTTGTTACCTATCAATATGCTTGCTAGTACCACTGTCTATGTATCACACATCATCATCGTCTCAACCATGTGACACGAGCAACATAGTGTCTTGATTATGATGCTCTTGCTTTTTATTTCATTGGCATCATTTGTTTCTTCCTCATACCAGCAATCACCTGCCATATGACCAGGTTTGTGGCAGTTGAAACATTCAAAATAGCCACATACTTTTCCTCTTTGTGAACCTCTTAAATTTTGATTTTGATTTGCTCCATTCAAGTCATTATCATTACTTGAATAATCTCCTCTTCCACGTGTATATGCGAAGTTTCCTCCTCTACCACGACCACAATCTCTACTTCTATGATTTCTGACATGTCTTCTCCTCATTTAGAGACAACTTTGACTAGAGTGCTTGATCCAAATCTACTTCCTTCTTCTTCTTGTTTAATCTTTCTTAATGGGCTTGCAGAGCCCGTAAGTTCATCAATGGTCATGGTATTCAGGTCCTTAGATTCATCAATGGCTACTACAATGTAGTCAAATCTGGAATCCAAAGAACATAGATTTTTTTCAATGACACGAATATCATCCATAGTATCACCATTTCTTTTTAGTTGGTTGACTATAGACAATACCTGCGAACAATAATCAGAAACTGACTCCGGCTCCATTTTATGCAAACCTTTAAACTCTTCTCGAAGAGTTTAGAAACATACCATTTTTTTTACTTTGTCATCTCCTCTGAATCAATTTTGCAGAATCTCTCATGCTTGCGTTTGCTGAAGTGGGACAAGCTATTTTCTCCCAACGACTTCATATGATTGTACTCCTTGTTATATCCAAAACATAGTCTGTTGTTGGTTTTTCTTCCTTCATATTCTTAGACACTCCCTTTGAGTTTGTGTTAATCCTTCCTCATTTTTAACTCCAAGTTCAGTATATCCTTTTTCAAGTATCTCCCATTCTTTTTGAGATCCAAGAAGAACCTTCATTTGGATACTCAATTTACATAGTTTTCTTTAGTTAATTTAGGAATGAAAGAAAGAGGAATATAGTTGTTCATATTGATCAAACAAAGCTCTAATACCAATTTGTAACAAATGAAATACGAAATGGGAAGAAACAAATATGATAAAAGATGGAGAACAATTTTCTTTCTTCTTTTTACTGAATTGATCCCTTCACTTTGACTGTTTACAATGAAAGAAGTAGGCTATTTATAGCCTTGATAAAACTCTCGATCTTCCAACTACATTAATTCATTGGACTCTCCATCTTCAAGTCTTTTTGTATTCCTAGGTGGTTACATGATCTAGACTCCAAAAGACCTTCCCAGGTACACCTAGACCCTTCTCCACACAACCAAATAATTATAGTGACATAATTCCTAAGTACATAAAAATATTTCGCAAGTTAATTTAGCTTTAATGGCAACACAATTTTGGTAGTGGGACGTAGTTTGTTTTTCCTACATCATTGATTATATAACTGCAGTTTTTCTCTCCAGGTCGTAGAGCAAAACACAATAGTCAATTTCAAGGATTGGGAAATTCCACTTGGACGTCGATTTAGGTAATCATGTTTGGAATTTTTTATTATGAATAAGAAACTTTATAGAAGGTCACAATTGAGGGACTTTTTTCTTCGAAGTCCTTCTAGCTAAGGCTACATTATTCATTAAGAGGTCTGTCAATGAAGAAAAGACTATAAGACAACAAACAAATACTCTGGGATTGTAATATAATTCGTAAAGTGAATAAGGGGTAAACAACCGATTAAGTTACTTTTGTTTAACAAAATAAATTTGCTTTGTCAAGATGGCCTTAAAAGTAAGGCCAATGAAACATTTTAGGCGTCTGGTCATCAACAACTTGCCTGGGGCAGTTGGTGAGCTCTTGACATAATTTGAGCAGTAGAAATAGTGCATTTTGAGAAGGTTAAGAAAAGAATTGTCATACATAAGTTGTTTATGATGTGAAAAAACTCTAAAACTAGGTCTTACAATAGGAGAGATAGAATTCTTTTGTCCTCGAGTTTTGATTGTTCCATTTGAGTTTGAGGAGTATGTCGTTTGTCGATCTCTGAGTTGATTGGAACTGCATGCTTTAGCAACAAAACTAAAACTACTAGAATGTAAGAACAATCTTGAAAACAATAACAAATCCATCTAGGTTATCCTTGGAGCATTAAGGTTATTTTGTTCAACTTTGGATTTCTTTCTATTTCCATAGGGGAATTATAGGCTCTAGCTTCTAGGTGATAAAAGTATCTTTTTGGTCATTGACTTAAATGCATATTGCATTCCAATCCCTGACGGTTACGAATTTGGATATAAATCAAATTCGGTTTCCTCCCATGATACACATGTTTTTTTACTCTCCCAAAAGCTGGAAACCGCTCGATCTCTTATGAGGTTTCACTATGCTTTTGTGGTTCGTTGTCTGTGATGTGCGCCTATCCCATCACACTGGTACGTGAGGGATATTTTCTCTAAGGCAAGTCGACAATCGACGACTTGGATGAAAGGTCTTTCTGATCGCTATTCTCTTTGTTGTTTGTTTCGTAAACATGATATTGTTCATTGGCTTCGCCTGGATCTTGTTGTGCATTTTACTTAACATGTATAACTCTATGTTTATCATGAAACTATTTGTTAATATTACAACAATAACTTAGTCTAGAATATGCTGAAATTTGTTGGAAATTGCAGGTACTCTTGGTTGTTCTTCAATGGGTTCGTTTTAAAATATATGGAATATTTATTATGTCTTTAAAATCCTTAACCTTGGGAATTTTTTCTTCTTCCGTTTCAAATAATCTGAACTACTATAGTTGCAATATTATATTTTTTATTTTTTTGTGTGAGTATGAAATTATCAACCCCTCAATAATAATTGCTCATAAGCAGGATGATTTCAGAAAGCAAACACAATCGAGTCCAATGTAACCATGTCATTATAGTTCCATAAATTAATAACATAGTAGGAGATCCATGGTAGGTGTCACATTCTTAGATCCGAAGCTATGTGATCAGCAGAAGCACAAGTTTTACACTTGGTGCGTTGTGGCTTTACAATGAGCGTGGGCCTAAGGTTTAGCATATGAGTGTCTGTTGGATTAAAGCGCATAAGACTATCTGGACTCGGAGGATTGGGGTTTCCCTCGAGTCAAGTCAACATGGGACTTAACTGACTTCTCACAAGCACGCTCAAAATTAAGCAAGCTGCCAGAAACAACGAAAATGGGCGTGTCTAGGGGCGAAGGAGCATGCAAGGGCAAGAGAGGCACATGGGTTTACAAGCAGACATAGTAGTAGTGTACACGTATCGTGCAATTGTGATGCTAGGCTATGTAAGTGCATACGCTTACCATCGACTTGTGAGCAACATGCAAATATGGCAGCTAGCGTGAGTGGAGACAATCACAAGCTATATTGAGAATTGAACTTAATTCTAAGTGGTGACTTAAGCCTATGTGGCGTCCTAGTCACCCGCCACATCATCATTGCTTGATGACTCATCAAGGAGGTGAAGAGTCAACACATGAGAAGACAAAAGGTTGAGGGAGTGGAAGAGAGAAGAGTCTTTTCATTTTTTGTGTAATTTTCGTCCTAATTATGTATGCAATTTAAGTAGAGGACGTAATGATCTTGAATGATCATGTTCATGTAGTCTTTATATTTGGAAGTTGTAGGGTCATGTAAGTGCCTATATAAAGCACTAGAATTCACCATTTGTAATAGAACAACAATATATATCAAGCATTAGAAGTTGAGCCACGAAATTATGTGAGAAAATAGTGAGTATGTGAGTAGAAAAAAAGAAGAAGAGTGTGCATTGTAAAATTGTTTTTTTTTGCTTTGTGAGTGTCAAGGAGAGAGCCACCTTCTTTCCTTCGTGCTCCCCAGTAGAATAGATCAAGAATGGATCTAGTGGTGTCAAAAAAAGGCAAAAGGAATGGTGATCAGGGCGGTCTAAGGCAGCGCACGAGGCGCGCCTTTTAGACCACCAATTGGCGGTTGGGGACCGCCAATCAGCGGTCCCAGTAGCCCAGGAGACGGGCATTCTCCTGTGGTGTGTTGATCAGTTTCTCCCCGTCCTCCTCCCGTCCTCCAACATCTGGTATCAGAGCCTCATCCGATGGGAAGCTGGGGAATGACCTCGTTTGGTCATGCGTCGTTGCCTCGATTGTCGAAAGGCAACTTCGACAATTGGAGTATCCAAATGCGTGCGCTGCTGGGTGCGCATGATGCTTGGGATCTTGTGGAGAGATGCTTCGAGGAGGCCGAGACGGGAGAAGAAACCGTCGAACAAATCAAAGCACAAAAGGAGAGAAGAGCCAAAGATAAGAGTGCTCTCTTCCTTCTCTTCCAAGCGGTGGATGAGAGTGGCTTTGAAAAGATCGTTGAAGCGAAGATGTCGAAGGAGGCGTGGGACACCCTTGAGAGGAGCTACAAGGGTGCTGATCGAGTGAGGCAAGTGCGCCTCCAAATGCTTCGAGGCGAGTTCAAGGCATTAAAGATGAAAGAATCGGAAGGAGTTGCCGATTTCGTGACAAGAGTTCGCATGGTGGCGAACAAGTTAAAAAGAAATGGGGAGGTGCTGACCGAAGGAAGAGTGGTGGAGAAGGTGTTGCGTTCTCTCACCGAGGACTTCGAGAATGTGGTGTGTGCAATCGAGAAGATGACTATTGGTGATCTAGCTAGCTCGTTGGAGGCATACGAGCAAAGAAAGAAGAAGAAGAGACAAGATGTCTTAGAGGAGGCGTTGCAAGCGAAGATGTCGCTTAAGGAGGAGAAACCTTGCAACGTAGATCGTGGAAGCGGTCGTGATTATGGAGGCCATCCAAGAAAGAAGGAGGTCGAATACTTCAAGTGTGGGAAGCGTGGTCATTTTGCGAAAGAATGCTGGTCGCAAAAGAAGGTGGAGGAGAGCTCCAACCGTGCCCGTGGTGATCGCGGATCGAAGAAGGTGATTGAGTGCTTCAATTGTGGGAAGCATGGACACTACGCAAGCGAGTGTTGGTCGAAGAAAAGGGTGGAAGAAAACTCCAACCTTGTGGCCGTGGAGGAGAATGCTTGTGATGAGGATGTAGTCTTGCTTGCCGACAAAGGAGTGGAAGCCGAACAAGAAGGAGTTTGGTATCTCGATACGGGAGCAAGCAACCACATGTGTGGAAATAGACACATGTTCGCACATTTGGAGGAAGGAGTACATGGGCACGTTTCATTTGGAGATGCATCAAAGGTGTGCGTGGAAGGGAAAGACCACATCATGATCCAAGTAAAGGATGGATCTCAAAAGCTTATCTCCAATGTGTTCTTTGTGCCCGATATGAAGACGAACATATTAAGCATGAGACAACTCCTGGAGAAAGGGTTCACGATCTTGATGAAGGATCGACACATGACCATGCGAGGACAAGATGGACATCTGATTGCAATGGTAGAAATGTCCAAATATCGAATGTTTAAATTGAATCTAACCTGTGCTCGTGCTAGATGCTTGAATGCATGCATTGAGGGAGATTGGTTGTGGCATATGCGACTTGGACACTTGAATTTCGGTGGGATCCAAGAAATGGCGCACAAGGGAATGGTGCATGGTCTGCCGATGATCGTATCCAAAGACGGATTTTGTGAAGGTTGCATGGTTGGAAAATTACCAAGGAAGAGTTTTCCAAAGCAAGCTGAACATAGAGCAAAGAAGGTGCTAGAGTTGGTGCATACCGACATATGTGGACCGATCACTCCACACTCAATTAGTAAGAATCGTTATTTCTTAACGTTTATTGATGACTTTTCACGGAAAACGTCGGTGTACTTCTTGAAGGAGAAATCTGAGGCATTTCGCATGTTCAAGAAGTTCAAAGTGGCAACAACATCAAGACATTAAGGTCTGATCGAGGAGGCGAGTTCACATCAACTGAGTTCAACAACTTTTGTGAGGAGAATGGCATAAAATGCCATTTGACGGCTCCATACTCACCGCAACAAAATGGTGTAGCTGAAAGGAAGAATAGAACCATCATGGACATGGTTCGAAGTATGTTGAAAAACAAGGTGTCAAAAGAGCTATGGGCCGAAGCAGTGGCCTGTGCAGTGTACACGTTGAATCGTTGCAAAACTGCAAGCTTGGAGGGAGTAACTCCACAAGAAGCGTGGAGTGGCTACAAGCCAACCGTAGCACATATGAAGGTGTTTGGAAGCACAACATTTGCACATGTACCAAAAGAAAGAAGGATAAAACTTGATGATAGGAGCATCAAACTTGTATTTGTTGGCTATAATGAATGATCGAAAGCTTATAGGCTTCTCGATCCGACTAACAACAAAATTGTCATTAGTCGTGATGTACAGGTTAACGAGGAGGTAACATGGGAGTCCAAAGAGGAGATTCCACAAGTGCCAAATGAAGAACAAGAAGAGGAGATAGCCAACCCCATTAATCATGAAACGGTTCCATCTGACAAACATGACGAGATGAGACCAAGGAAGTTCAAGACACTTCGTGAAATCTACGAGACGACGAGTGAGTTGCACATGGTGTGTCTTCTCACACAAAACAAAAGCATTGCCAATCCGCTTGTATGTGAAGTTGAGAAATCAACTTGGGATGGAGGATGGAAGAGGATTAAGTTCAAGGAGGAGTATTGAGAATTGAACTTAATCCTAGGTGGCGACTTAACCCTATGTGGCGTCCTAGTCACCCGCCACATCATCATTGCTTGATGACTCATCAAGGGGGTGAAGAGTCAACACATGAGAAGACAAAAGGTTGAGGGAGTGGAAGAGACAAGAGTCTTTTCATTTTTTGTGTAATTTTCGTCCTAATTATGTATGCAATTTAAGTAGAGGGTGTAATGATCTTGAATGATCATGTTTATATAGTCTTTATATTTGGTAGTTGTAGGGTCATGTAAGTGCCTATATAAAGTACTAGAATGATCTTGAACAACAATATATATCAAGCATTAGAAGTTGAGCCACGAAATTGTGTGAGAAAAGAGTGAGTATGTGAGTAGAAAAAAAGAAGAAGAGTGTGCATTGCAAAATTATTTTTTTGCTTTGTGATTGTCAAGGAGAGAACCACCTTCTTTCCTTCGTGCCCCCCAGTAGAATAGATCAAGAATGGATCTAGTGGTGTCAAAAGAAGGCAAAAGGAATGGTGATCAGGGCGGTCTAAGGCAGCGCACGAGGCGCGCCTTTTAGACCGCCAATTGGCGGTTGGGGACCGCCAATCAGCGTCCCAGTAGCCCAGGAGACGGGCATTCTCCTGTGGTGTGTTGATCAGTTTCTCCCCGTCCTCCCGTCCTCCAACAATCTAGAGTGGGCTTGGAGTAGGCTTTGCAAATTGTGTTAGTCCCCGAGGGCTAGCATTGTAGGACTGTAATGAGATACAAGATGGAATGATGAGAGGAATTGTAGAAGACATTACAAAGGAGAAGTAACACTCATTCTTGGTTCTGCATGGGGTAAAATGCACAAGGGCCAAATTAAGTAAGAAAAGCGTTGAATGACGTAACACGTGTTCTCAAATTGAAAGAGGTGTTAATTTTGATGTTAATCAAACTAATCTTAATCAATCAACCTAGTCAATCAAAGTGGACAAACATGATTACATGCATTGCATATATACTTGTATGTGTGAAAATTATATTAATAGGTTGATCAAGAATATCAAGAGAAGAAACAATGTGACAAAAAACTCAAGATTGTAACAATGGTTTGGACAAAGACTTGTAATTTTTCATTTATTGAGTTCATATGATTAAATGTAAACTTAAGCATTAGGATCCTATCCATGTCCACTTTAGACAACCCAAATCCTAACGGATGACCAAACTTATCATATTAGTAGTTTTTAGCCTCTTACTATATTCCTCTACTTGGACGATTGATTGCCTATCGGACGATCGAATACCCTTGGACCAGTTTTTGATTTTACTTCAACTGTCATATTTGTCTTTTGCTATAGGAGTTAATTTGCCTTGTCCATTTTGGACAACCAATCTCTTATCAGTTAATCGTTTATATCTTGGCCTCTGGAATGCAACGACTCTTATCACATGTTAATATAGTCATTAGACTCACATCAAATATTTGATTTCTGACCATTGGCGCTAAAATACAAACTCTTGATCTATGCGATCAAACTGATTTCAGACGACCAAAATTGTTGTGACAAAGTCGATTAAATCTTTACTGTTATTTTGGACCGGCCAACTGAACCCAATTCGGTAAATTGAATTTAAATACGAGGAAATTCGACAAAAGTTACTGAAAGTTGGTGATCAATTATTTGACCATTGTTCGATCAACCAAAAGCTATATTTTGACTAAGTGAACTCTTATTTTTGAACAATCGTTCTTGAAATGGTCGACTGAATATGTGCAGATTTTTGCCAGAGCTTAAATCACATCATCTCTTTGTTTAGTCCGTATCTCACCAACTCTCCCAAATGACTAGTAGAGCTTGAAGTCTTATGAATAGGAGTTCATACTCAAGTTTTAGATACCAACACAACTCCCTATTCTCATATTCTTTGTGTCTAAACATCAAACACTTTCAAGCTCTCATTTCCTACACTGAAAGCAAACTTCACCACTTGTATATAAATTCTTTTCATATTCAAGTGTGCTCAATTCTAGAGTGTTAGTTAGTGATTCTAACTTCAATATCCACGAATTACCAAAGTTGTAAAGCTACGTGGAAGTTCCCTCTCTGATTGTGAGAGGCAAAATTGAGCAAGGCTAGGTTGTTCGCAAGGTTCATGTTGTAATGGCGGAAATCTTGTCCCGGAATGGAGATCAAATAGTGGAAACTCAAGTAGGGTTTGGAGGATCGAGTGGGGCTTGAAATAAAGGACTATATCACGACAGAAGTGAGGAAACCTCTATGAAAATTCAGTGTTGATTACTCTATCCCTACTTATTTGTAATTCCGCATTTAGTAGAGCATTTAGCCTTTGATTAAAGGGCCATCATTCTTCACAATTGGTATCGAAGCATAGGTTAATTTTATCTACTTAATCATAGCATAGCATGATATCCACTTTTAATCATAGTGAGGAATTATCCACAAGTAGATGACCCGTGTTTAATGGCTCAAATTATGGATATTGGAAGAAAATTATGAGAATTTATTTGTAATCCATTGATTTGAAGTATTAGATATATCTCCAAACCCCATACACACCTCCTAATGATGAAGAAATCATGTCCTTCACTAGAGGCAAAATGAAGGAGGTTGAGTTGAATTCTTGCATCATGAACATTATTGTGACGTAAATGTGGGAGAATACAATCGAATTAGAGACTATGATGATGTATAAGCTATATGGAATAAACTTGAAATGCATCATGAGGGTTCTAGTATAATGAAAGAAACTAGGATAAATTTGCTCATGCATAAATATGAACATTTTTGTATGCAATCCGGTGAAAACATAAGCGAGATGAACACTCTCCTCATCAAAAGCAATAAATCTCTCAAAGCGCTTGGTGAGGGAGATATGACTTGAAAGATTCTTCGGTCATTGACCAACGAATCGAAAGAGAAAAGGCCGTTATCTAGGAAGTGCAAGATCTCACCAAATTGGCGGTTGATGAACTTATGGGTAATCTCATGGCATGTGAGATACAAATAGAAGACTACAGGGAAAAAGAAACCACCAAAAAGAAATTCTTGGTGCTACAAGGCATCACGGACTCCAACAAATCAAAGAAGATAGATAGTGATATTAAATAGGAGTTTGTCACTCAAAAATTCAAGAAGCTTCTCAAGAAAGGAAAAAAAGGAGAAAAGAAAAGTAGAAAGAAAGGGAAAGAAAGGAGAAGAGCCAAAGAAAAGAAAAGAATAAGAAAGCTCTTAAAGCAATTTGGGATGAATCCACATCCTCTTTATCAAATGAAGGTGAAATCGCCACAATGTGCTTTGTGGCGATAAAAGATGAACAAAGTGAGGTATCTTCTTGATTAAATCATGATTTTAATTCTTAGAGTGAACTTCCAATTGCATTCTATGAGCTGCTTGAAAATTTTGAAGGAATTTGCCTAAAGAACAAACTAGTTAAGAAAAAAAATCAGTGAGGCTACAATGTCAAATTAAACCTATCATGAGTGTGAAAAATGAGCTTCTCACTAGTCATGATATAATAGCATTATAAAACTCTTACTTGATTGATGAAATTGCAACTCGAAATGCAAGATCTTGATGTACTGATACACAAGATCTCATTGCTAAAAATGCTCAATTATAAGAAGATATTGAAACGTAAGGGAAAGAAAATGCTTGATATGCTTATTGGTAGTCAAAGACAATATTTAGGTAAGCATGATTTAGGCTACAATGTTAATGATAACAAAAAACATGTTATACATACTACTTTGAATGGAAGACATTTCTTATTGAACAAACGTTCCTCAAATGTTTGGGCACCAAAGGCCAAAATGGTTTGGTTATTAAAGATTAATGTCAAAAGACCCAACATTGTTTGGGTACCAAAATTTTCACTTGTAGTTACCTAGAAGGAGGAGGATCAGTAGTGATTGACTCAAGCAAGAAAAGATCAATCCCAAACTTCAATAAAACATTTGAATCAAATTTATAAAGCATTTTCTCTATCGATAGGGGATTTGACCCAATGTCAAATCGAGGATCAAAAGTTTGGTAACATCTTTCAATCCTTTAGTCTTTTGGAATTGGTTCAAATCTAGGGATATTGAATGACTAATGCTATAATATCATACATCACTTCTTTTAGGCCATAGTGATAGGGAGCATATAATGTCTTATGATTTAATTAAGAGGGAGATTATTGTGATCCAAACCTTTGCATCTTATGCCTTCAATGTTTGTGGTTGATTGACGTTAAAATTGGGAGAATGATAAGAAATTGAGCTTAAATTGATTCATACTATAGATATTGGTAGGGGGAGTGTTATATAAATGCATATTTCATATATATGAATGGGGAGAAATTATATATATAGAAAGGAGATAATTAAATTTAATCTCAAGCATTAAGATATATGCTTCTCATCATCAAAAAAGGGAGATTATTGGCTTTTAGGCCTTAATATATGTTATTTTTGATGATTAATAAAACTAATCGCAATCAAGCAACCAAATCAATCAAACTAAACAAACATGATAACATGCGTTGCGTATATACTTGTACGTGTGCAAATCATGTTAATAGGTTGATCAAGGTTATTAAGGGAAGAAGAAACGAGATAAAAATTTAAGATTATATAGTTTATTGAGTCCATAAGAATAAATGTAAAGTTAAGCATTAGGATTCTGTCCATATCTAGTTCGGACAACCGAAGCCGTAAAGGACGATTGAACTTATCATATTAGTAATCGTTAGCCTCTTAATGGATTCCTCTACTTGGACGACCGAATCACCTTAGATTGGTTTTGGATTTTACTCCAACAGTCATATTTCTCTTTTATTTTAGGATTCCATTTGTCTTGTCCATTTCGGATGACCGATCTCCTATCGGTCAATCGTTTACATATTGGCTTCTGGCATGAAACGACTCTTTCCACGTGTTGATATAGCCATTGGACTCACAATGGATATTTGATTTCCAGCTATTGTTGGTAAAAGACTAATTCTTGATCTGGATGATTGAATTGGTTATGGATGACAAAAATTCTTGTGACAAAGTCGATTAAACCCTTATTACTATTTTGGATTGGCTAGTCGAACCCAATTTTGTAAATCGAATTTAAATCAAAGGAAATTTCACAAAATGTACTAGAAGTTGGTGATCAGTTATTTATGGACAACAATTCTTGAAAAGGTCGATTGAATATGTGTCGATTTCTGCCTGAGTTTAAGGCACAACATCTATTTATTTGGTCCATATCTCACAAACTCTCCCAAATGGCTAGTAGAGCTTGAGGTCTTATAATTAGTACTTTATACATGAGTTTTAGACACCAATGCACCTCTGTATACTCCTATTCTTTGTGTCCAAATGTCAAACACTTTCAAGCTCTCATTTCCTACACTTAAATCCAAACTTCACCACTTATGTATCAATTCTTATCACAACAAAGTGTCCTAAATCTAGAGTGTTAATTAGTAATTCCAACTTTAATATCCAAGAATTACCAAAGCTGTAAAGCTACGTGGAAGCTCCCTCTGGAGTTGTGAGAGGAGAAATCAAGCAGGGCAAGGTTGTTTGCAAGACTCGTGTTGCAAAGATAGAGATCACAACCCGAAAGGAAATCAAATAGTTGAAACTCAAGCAGGGCTCAGAGGGTTGGGCAGGACTTGAAAAAGAGGACTAGATCACGGTGGTTGTGATCAAACCTCTATAAAAATCTTGTTTTGATTTTGTGTTTTGCTTGCTCTATCCGTACTTAGTTTTAATTCCGCATTTAATACAACTTTTAGCTTGTGATTAGAGAGCCATTATTCCTAACACCAATAAGGCAAGATGGTCCATATATTTCAAGCAAGATGTTCCTAACACCAATAATACATTAGTTATTCACCAATAAGTGGTCCAGTTCGGTCAACCACAAAGAGGGTATTGGTTGATCAGTGTCTTCAAGTCTAAATTGGGTAAGGGCGCGATATTCAAAATAACTATTGAAGGAAAAGGACAAAAAACAACTTGAAATGTAAATTTGAAACAAGGCAATGGTTGGACCAAAATGGATTTCTAGTTGACCAGTTTACCAAGGAAAGTCCTATGCCAACTGATTGGACTGGAGACCAATTCTGTTGATTGTTATGGCTCACACAGACTTAGTTTGTTTTGGGTGGTTTTCTGGGTTTGGTTTGAGTACTTTATTGAAGTCCAAATGTTGTGAAACTTTATGTGTGACTTCTATAGGTGACCTAGTGTGTGTGCGTGAGAGGGAAGAAATAAATCCAAATGCTCAAGTTTAGATTAATTCCTAAGGACTCAAGAAAATCAAAATTACAATTAATATAGTCTTCATTTCTTTATCCTTTTGTGCATATTTTGGTCTCATTTATTCACTTTGAAACCTGAAATTATTACATCCAATAGATATACAATTATGTAGTTTGATGTATGCATGAGAGAGTTCATATTTCATTAATACATGTTTAGTAATAGGTTTAACTATTATCGTCAAAATAACTACATGATTAGCCAAAAAATCAATAGGTAGATGTCTGCAATGTGGTGGTCAAGTGCCATTACCGAAATGATGAAATTGAATTGATTGTATAGAACTACATTGAAATAAAATCAGACATAAGTAGAGATGAATTAAACTGATAAATGGACTTGTAAAGTAAAAATAATTTTTGTAAGTTACATATTGAATATATCAATATTGCATTGTGATACTATTAGTATCACAACTAAATGACTGTGGGTGATCTATATCTTTTTGTTGTATGTAAATTGTTGTAGAAATATAATTTGAATGAACCCAACAGAAATAATTAGATGGGTAATTATTGCCTAGCAAATCAATTAGCAAGTTGACCTTTAATATGTGTTGCATGAGTAGAATTACATTGATGCTGGACATATCAGTTCTTAAGTACAACTCAATCGTTTGGTGGGTATCTTCATATTCTAGCTTATACTTTTTTTTCATTTTCACTTTTCATGTTAAACTTTTTGTTATTCACTTCTCATGTATTACGAATATTTATGATTTAATGACCCAAGCTATTTTGAATTTGTTATCAAATGTTAGGCGTTGATGTTTTGTTTCTCGTAATCAACCCTGTTTTGTTTTTTAAAATGTTAACGTTTTTGTAGTGGGATCATATAGTTACACTTTATAGCCTCCAAACATTCATCATACACTTGTAGCGTGCTTGCATGCTTTGTTGAAAGTTGATTTAAATCCATCCTAGTTGGTAGCCAAGTCATAAAATGTTATGAGTCATCGAGTAGGAAGATGAAAAGATGAGGGGAAGCCGAAAAGATGAGGAGAAGATGAAATCATAGGTCACAATCTATTGTAATGATTTGATTTGAATTGTATAGAAGGTAGAAGGTTAAAAGTCCTTTTCATGTAAAGGGAGTGTAAGAGTCATTTGTAATGCTATAAATAACATACAACGTCATGTATGTAAGTGTGTGTGAGAAGTGCAATAAAGATTAGACAGTAAAAGTGTTGGCCTTTCTCCTATTGTCTTCCACCTCCCCCACCGAATATCTAAACACGACCACCTTTTATCCCCAACAAACTGGTATCAGAGTCATGTCGAGCTTAAGTATGACCCCGTTCAGTCAAGTTACGACAATTGGAGTATTCAAATGCGCGCACTGTTGGGTGCGCAAGATGCATAAGAGTTGGTCGAGAACGGCTTGGAGGAGGAGTCAGAGGCCATGAACGCCAACCAAAGGAAGGTGACGAATGAGATGTGAAAAAAGAGGTCAAGGCGCAATGTTTCTTCTCTTCCAAGCGGTCGATGAGGCCGACTTTGAGAAGATCGCAGGAGCAAAGACGTCTAAGGAGGCGTGGGAAATTCTGGAGAGGGTACAAGGGTGCAGACTGTGTGAGGCAAGTGCGCCTCCAAGACTTTGGAGGCAAGTTCGAAGCATTGAATATGAAGGAGAGGCCGACTATATCACAAGAGTACGCATGGTTGCGAACCAATTGAAAAGAAATGGAGAGGAGTTGAAGGAAGGGAGAGTGGTAGAGAAGATCTTGCGTTCTCTCACCGAATGCTTTGAAAATGTGGTGTGTGCCATTAAGGAATCAAAGAACCTCGAGGAGATGATGATCGACGATCTTGCTAGCTCGTTGGAGGCACACAAGCAAAGGAAGAAAAAGAAGAAGCAAAATGTCTTGGAGGAGGTGTTGCAAGCAAAGATTTTGCTTAAGGAGGATAAACCTCGCAACGTAGATCGTGGAAGAGGTCATTACTATGGAGGCCGTTCAATTAAAATGGATGGCGAGTGCTTCGAGTGTGGGAAGCGTGGTCATTTTGCGAATGAGTGTTGGTCGCAAAAGAAGATGGAGAGCTCCAACCATGATCATAGAGGCCGAACATCTAAGAAGGGTGTTGAATGCTTCAATTGTGGGAAGCATGGACACTTTGCTAGTGAGTGTTGGTCAAAGAAGAAGGTGGAAGAGAGTTCCAACCTTGTTGCCGAGGAGCAAGATGCCCGCGGTGAGGGAATGACCTTGTTTGTTAGCAATGAGGAGGTGACAAATCAGGTCATGCATGCTCAAATTGATGATGAGCATAAGGAGGAACACAAAGAAAATAAAGAAAAAGGAGAGAGGAGTGGAAGTGGCGGATCTCATTGTTAATGAGGAGATGATGTGGGAATGGGAGTCCAAGAAGGAGGTCCTACATGTCATAACAAATCCACCGTTGGAAGAGAAAGGAGTTGAGATGGTGGATGCAATTGCAATCAACGATGAGAACGAAGTTAACAATATTGCATCTGACGATGAAGAGACAAGACCGAGGAAGACAAGGAGTCTTTGTGATCTCGACGAGGGAACAAGTTAGCTACACTTGGTTTGCCTCTTAGCTCTAGGCGAGAGCATCCCGTTCGAAGACGCAGTTGTGGGTGCAAGATGGCGAGCGGGGATGAATGAGGAGATACGGTCGATCGAAAAGAATGAGACTTGGGAGCTAGTTTCACTTCCAAAACGTCACAAAGGCGTTGGTGTCAGGTGGGTGTATGAGAAGAAGACAACACCACAAGGAGAGGTGGAACGATGCAAGGGCCATTATCGATTATGAAGATGTATTCGCGTCAGTGGTGCACATGGATATAATCCGTCTTGGTGTGGCTTATGAACAAGTGAGGTTCACATGGTGTGTCTTTTAGCTCAAGGAAAAAGAGCATTGCCGATAAGATTGCATGAGAAGATGCGCAACATTCTTGGGATGGAAGATGAGAAAGGATTAAGATAAAGGAGGAGTGTTGAAAGTTGATATTAATCCATCCTAGTTGGCAGCAAAGTCATCAAAAGTGATGAGTCATCAAGTAGAAAGATGAAAAGATGAGGGGAAGCCGAAAAGATGAGGAGAAGATGAAATGATAGGTCACAATCTATTGTAATGATTTGATTTCAATTGTCTTGGTCAATTGTCATTAGTATAGAAGGTAAAAGGTTAAAAGTCATCTTCGTGTAGAGAGAGTCTAAGAGTCATTTGTAATGCTATAAATAACATACAAAGTCATGTATGTAAGTGTGTGTGAGAAGTGCAAGAAAGATTAGATAGTAAAAGTGTTGACCTTTTTCCTCTTGTCTTCCACCTCCACCACCGAATATCTAAACACGACCACCCTTAATCCCCAACATGCTTGTTGTCTGATTAATCTCTGGATTGCATTTTTCGATTTCAACATTATTTGTGTGACTTATGTTTCAACTTTGTGATTTTCTACTCACGGCGATATTGTAATTCTGCTTATTCGTACACTGACACTGGTACATAACAGGCTCTATAGAATTGACAGTCTCAAGATGGCTAAGCCATCACACAAATGTTACCCTCACACATAATTTTTTATTTACTTTGGAAGTAACTGAAATTATTAAAATAAATGAGGGATAAATTTTATACTAAAATAAAGTACTTGCTAACGTTTTTCTTGATTTATCTTAGATCATTGAAGTTGTGGATGTTATTTGAGATGTACGGTGTGGAAAATTTGAGGAAATTTATCCGGGAGCAAATTAAGTTTGCCAAATTATTTGAAGATGACGTCAGATCTGATGTTAGATTTGAGGTTTGTTGAGTTCCTCTCACTTAGTACGTCTAAAATATTAATTTGGCGAATTTCATTATACACATACGTAGTTTTCATTTTTCGTTTGATGATGACGCATATGTATTGGTAATATTTGACATTTCATTATGCTCTAGACTAGGATTTTGCAGAATTTAATACTTATAATCACTATTAGTAACATTGAAATATGCACATAATAAGACGATTGGTACTCCAAATTATTACGTTTTGCTTAAATTCTTTGTTCAGAAGGAACATTTAGTACATCGGAAATGATACATCCATTTTAGTTAGGAGAGTGAGTACTTTCATGTTATGGGACATGAAGATTTAACGCGAGTCACAAGTTGGAATTTCTTACCAAAGAGGTTTCTGAAATATCACATATTAGTTACCGATTATAAATGTACAAAAGGTTAATCTAATATCACAATCAAAGTCATGACGAGTAGTCTAAATAACAATACAAAAGCTTGGACACAAAAGTTGGGTACTGTAAATGTACAAAAGGTCATTTTAAATTTCTATCAACGATTCATATGTAACATAGTTTCATTATTCCAGATTGTTTGTCCGCCACAATTTTCATTAGTTTGTTTCCGTCTTCTTCCGGTTGAAGATGACGGAGAATGTTGTGATCTGAATGACGAACTTCTTCATAGAGTCAATACAAGTGGGAAAATTTTCATTACACACACGGTAAGCTTTACAATAACATTTAGAAATTTATATTGTTCGTTTTCCTTCACAATTAACCACAAGTTACTATTCTTGGGAAAGGTTCTCTCGGGGAATTTTGTTTTGCGATTTGCAGTAGGAACATCATTTACCGAAGAGGAACACATAAAAAAAGCCTGGAATGTGATTCAAGAGCACGCTGGAACCGTTTTAATGTCCAAAAGGTAGGTAACTCAATCAAATTTATGAAGGATTTAATTGCAATTTCGAACCACGTAAACAATTATTTGTCTTGTGGGTGAGAAAAAGATGGGGTCTTTCTTGTGCCAAATGGCTCTCTTTGATGGCTTTGATATCGTAAATAACTCAATGTCATTTTATCTTATGTTTTCTTCAATGAACATTTTTGTATTTTCATTTACAGGAATATGTTGAATTACAATTTTAGGTAATTTGCAACTTTAGAGTGCAAAATAATTTATTTTGAATGGTTGAGTTGTTCGGAAGAAAATGTACATTCTGATTTCTATTGGTTAACGAGATATCATACGTGTAATTTGTAACCTATTATTTCTTGAAGTGAAACTGTCTATGCAGTAATTAAAAAAAGAAAGTCTCTTTAAAAACATTTATCTTATATGTATTCCGTGAAGATTAAAATAAAATTGAAAGGAATTGCAAAGCTCATGTTGGTTATTTAGAATGAAGATGGGGATTATACCTTTCTGTAGATTTAACCCTTGCACAGTGGAGAAGATCAAACCGGTTGCCTTACTGTGCCGTTGATCTTGTTCTTTAAAAGGATCGTCTTCTACTCTCACAGAGATCAAGTTCACAATCTAATAGTCTTGCTGGTACACGCAGGAAAGGAGGCAAAACCCTAATGGAAGCCTATGGCTAGAGAGAAGTGTTGACTTTTTGACCTTAATCTATATTAATTTTGATAATTAATCAAAATAATCTTAATCAATCAACACAATCAATCAAAGTGAGCAAACACGATTACATGCATTGCATACATACTTGTATACTTGCAATCATCTTGATAGGTTGATCAGGATAATCAAGAAAATGAGCATTGAGACAAAGACACCAAGACTCGTAATCAACGCTTTGGACAAAAACATGTAATTTTATATTTATTGAATCCATAAAGTTGTGTAAACTTGAGCACTAGGATTCTATCCCGTCAAGAGTTGGTAAACCGGACCCTTGACGGTCAACCGAAACCTTCCTACTTTGGCCCACCGAAGACCTATTAGATAAACGAATTCTTCCCATCAGTAAACAATAGGATGTTCTCAGGAATTGTCCTGACGGATGACCGAAACACCTTCGGTCGACCGAATAGCCTTGGATCGTTTTTGGACTTTGCTCCAACGTTCGCATTTGAATCGAGTCTGTAGAGCCCAATTGATTTGTCATAATTCGGACGACCGAATGCCTATCGGTAACCCGAGTCCTTTTTGGCTTTAGGGGCCCAACGACTACTTACACGTCACACTTAACCGTTGTACCCAACGACTATTTGACCCTTAACTGTCAGCACAAAACTCGTGTTCGGTTTACCGAAGTAGACACGGTCAATCAAACTCAAGTAATCAGAGCCCAAACAATCATACTGTCTACCATGGAACGGTGAACCAAATGGAATTTGGTTAACCGAAATTAAATAGGGCGAAATTGAAAATAGTTACTGGAAGTTGGTGAACGGTGATCCGAACCCTATTCGGTCAACCGTATGCTTAATTCATACAAATTCAACCTTCATGTTTCGGACTACGGTTCTGTAAACGATCAACTGAACCTACATAGAAAACTACCCGAGCTTTAAGCAAATCCTTACTTCTCATTGGTTATCTCACCAACTCCCAAACGGCTAGTAGAGCTTGACAACTTATAAATAGTATCCCATTTGTTGGTTTTAGAATACTTGAACACTTCCTATCAATCCCATACTCAAATCCAAATTCTATTCATCTTCAAGATCTCATTATTCTACACTCAAGCCTAACTTCACCACTTGCATATCCATTCCATATCAATATCCAAGTGTGCTGATGTAGATGTTAGATTGTGATTCCATTTTCATATCCAAGAATCATCACGTTGTAAAGCTTCAAGGAAGCTCCCTCTTGGGTTGTGAGGGGAGACACGAGCAAGACTAGGTTTGTTCGTGAGGCTCCGTGCTGTAAACAACGTTGATCTTGCCCCGGAATGGAGATCGGTTAGTGGAACCATAAGCGAAGCTTGGGGGATTGAGCGAGGTTTGTGAGGAGGACTAGGACCGGGGTGCGGTGCGGTGCCGCACCTCTCTAAATTATGGTGTCGACGATTTCGTGGTTTGCAATTGTCTTCTTACTCATTCCTTCACTTAGTTGTTTTTATTCCGCAATTAGTTTAGTGATTAGAGGGTCATCGATCCTAACAAGAAGTTGGGGGGTTATGGATTCTAGCAAAGAGTGTAACCCTAATTTTCTCAAAACTCTCCTTATTTGGGGGGGATATAGGGTTTCCATAGTCTAAAGTTTCCGTACATATCGACAAATGACAAGACGACATGTGTCATTTCTTTTATGTCCATTTGGCATACTTCCTTTTGTAGCTCAATAAGCCGAAATAAACACCTCCTTTTAATATACTTACGACCGGAAATGGTGGAATCACCTTAGAATAAAAAATTTAAAAAGTAATAGGTATATCACACATCCTTAGGTTTACCCAAAACTCACTTGCTACTGTATCTAATATAGCTAAATCTAGCAAATATTTCCTCTACACTTGAATGAAACATTTCCCATCGCCCCTAATCACCACTACTCAAAGTTGACTCCTTTCGTGATAATGTCCCTTTAGACTGAATAACTCGTGGTCAAAGACAACACCACAAAGTAGTCACATCAACTCTTTGCTTTATGATGTCATCAAAGATCCATGTTGGGATTTTAAGATCAAAACTGCAAGTGTACGATCACATTGAAGCGGTGGAAAGTACATGTCTTGTCTACGAGGAGCGAGTGTTGCTCATTGTCAAACATACTCCAGTAAGGGAATAAAATGACAGTTGAGTGTATTGGAATTAAGTGGCTAATATGACTCGAGATGCGGAAATGAACCTAATATGACTAGTCCCGTAGGAGGTGGAGAATGCATCCAAAAGTGTAAATGTATGATACATGTGTGTGTACAATTTAGCCCTAATGACATTCATTCCATGAAAATCTATAAACACCAAAACATTAAAATATACAAAACACTACTTAAAATAGGGCTAAAGATAACCACAAGTTTACATGTCAATCTCATCTCTTTATCCACTACAATTTTATCCTCACCTCATTATTATTTTTTTGCAAAGCAAAAGGGAGGAATAACCTCGAAATTTCATTAAGTATGAAACTATAATTTACATTCTACCAAAATTTAGATCTACAAGTGAACGTGGTACATGCTAAACTACATGCCCAGTGATTGAACGTTTTAATTAATCGCAAGTAAACGACCGCGTTGAAGCGGTGGCGAATACGGGTCGATCCATAGGGAGGTGTGTCGACTTTGGTTAGTTTGAAGGCGAGTGGGAAAGAAAGGAGAGAAAGGAGTTATGATCTAAACTACACCACAATGGGAAAGGAATTAGAAATACACAATAAAACTAAACCCCACAGGGGGTAGAGAAAGAATGTGAATACAAAGATATGTGTATGTGTTCAATTATGCTCATCACAACATGTAGTGCATGAAAATCATAAAACTAAATCCAACTTTGCCTCCACATGAAATAAGATAACACAATATCATTAAAACATACAAGACAATAATTGGAATGAAGCTAAATGAACTCATGTATAAAGACCAAACCTCACTATGCCTCCACATGAAATAATATTTACACAATAATTAAAACATACAAGACATCAACCAAGGTAAGGGCAACAAGAGTACATGCAACTACAAGTCATGTTTCCTTTATCAATTCCATCTATATCCTCACCTCATCATTCCCCATAAAATAGGTCAACTAGTCTAAGCATATGCTAAACTTTATTCAAGAGCATTAGCATATCAAAGACAAGAGTGAAATCCCATTAAATGTTTATGAAAATCTTTGAGAGGTTCAAGGAACTTCTCCAGCAGTGCCCTCATCATGGAATTGAGTTGTGGCAGTTATGCCAAATTATTTATGAGGGCCTCAACTACAACACCCGCACATTGTTGGAGTCAATGTGTCAAGGTGATTTCCAAATGAAACTCGTCGATGAGGCATGGGACACTTTTGAATTGATGGCTGAAATTACCTTTGAGTGGGACACCATGAGAAAGCCACCAGCCGCCAGGTCTTCTGGTCGAGCTAGATCATATCAAGTTGAGTCAACTATCGCGTGTGAGGCAAAAATGGCTGCTCTCATGCGTAGGATTGAGAGTTTAGAGTTGGACCGAGCTCCTGTAGCTCAGGTCGCTACTCCCGGGTGTGGTAGGTGTGGACTTATGGGCCATGATGACTTGGAATGCGCTTACACTCCAAGGGATACTGAGCATGCAAATGCGATGTATCAACAGAGGCCCCGTAACGACCCGTACAATCACTCCTACAACCCAGGATTGTGTAACCATCCTAACTTTTCTTGGGGGACGAGTGGGGGTAACGTCAGAGGTCGCACGCTCAACCTCCACCTTATCAACCTCCATGCCCATCGGGGACCTACCACCTCCACATCAAAGGTCTCAGAACCATAATTACAAACCTCCTCGGACCTCATCGTCGGGTTATTCTAACCAAACTCCACTACCCCAACGGGTTGACTCGAAGGACCCAACTCTTGAACAAACCCTTCAAGCGTTCATTCAGAGCACACAATCCATGTTTACGGCCAGCAACAATTCGGTCAAAGCATTGGAAATGCAAGTTAGCCAGTTGGCTAATCAACTCCATGAACGCGAGAAGGGCCAGTTATCGAGTCAACCCGAGGTGAATCCTCGGGGTACCATTCTCAAGGAAGGCCACCTGTGCCTCATGTTACCTCTGAACCGACCCATCATATTAATGTGATTCATACTTTGAGGTCTAGTAAGGAGGTGGACAACCATAATGGGGTGTCTTCCTTGCAAGCACCATCTCTTGGTGTCACCAGACCTGTGGTGACACCTGCATCTCTGAGGGAGCCAGATCCTGAGGTTCCCTCCACCAACACTTCCAGGAAGGAGCCTGATCCTGAGGTTCCTTCTACATTTCCTTCGACAAAGGGGCCGAACCCTGAGGTCTCCTTGTCTCCTCTTGTGTCGAAGGAATCAAATTCTAAGGTCCCACTCATGCTTCTTTGGACCAGAATTTTGAGGTTCGTTCGCAACACCCTTATGCCCCGAAGGTGCCATTTCCTGAGCGCCTTAAAAAGAAAACCTCGGATCAGTATGATAAGATGCTTGAGATGTTTCGGCAAGTTAAGGTGAACATCCCTCTGTTGGAGGTGATTCAGCAAATGCCACCTTATGCCAAGGTTCTCAAGGAGTTATGCACCAAGAAGAGAAAAACTCATGTTCCAAAGAAAGCTTTTCTTACGGCTAACTAGAGTTCTTTGTTGGCACAACCCATGCAAGTCAAATACAAGGACTTTGGTTGTCCTACTATCTCGTGTGTGATTGGTGATGTGTCCATAGATCGAGCCTTATTAGACATTGGTGCATATGTTAATCTTCTACCATATTCTGTCTACGTCCACCTCGGTCTTGGAGACCTTAAACAAACAAAAACCACTCTTCAATTGGATGGTAAGTCTATGAAGAAACCGAGGGGTGTGGTGGAAGATGTGCTGATCAAAGTGGGAGAGTTCATTTATCCAGTCGACTTCTTTGTTTTGGATATTGAACCCGTGCGAAACCCACTTGAACAAATTCCTGTCATTCCGGGGCGACCATTTCTTGCGACTTCCAATGCTCTGATCAATTGTCGCAATGGTCTGATGCGCTTGACTTATGGTAGTCAATGCGCTGATTTCAACATCTTCACCATCGGCAAGAAGTCAGGTGCCTTCAATGACCCTATTGGGGTCAACCTTATTCAGGGCTTGGAGGAGATTGAAGTTGAGGGCACCTTCAAGTACTTCAGAGAATTGTTCGATAGAGATCCTGAAGGTGGTGAATATGTCTCACCTGGCCTGGCACAAGAAGGTGCCTTATATTCTGATCAAGTGGCCTTAGAGCCACCTCCTTTTGATCTTGTGGCCCTTGAGCCACATCCTTTTGATGACGTGGCCCTTGAGCCACATCCTTTCGATCATGTGGCCCTTGAGCCACATCCTTTCGATCATGTGGCTCTTGAGCCACAAGATACCATTTTTATGGCCTCTGGGCCACATGGTGTATCTGCTGAGGACCCCATGTGGGTTAAGAATCAACCACCTGATACCCTACATTTCAAACAACGACACAGAGGTTCACCTCTTGTTCATGCCTCCTATCTTGCTCACTCTCAAGAGGCATCAAACGACCACAATGCATATAAGGGTGTCAGGTGGTCAAGCAATTCTGTTTTGTATGTTGCGAGCCCATGCATGTGCATTTTTGGCTCGAGAGATGGCGGGTTCCCATTTGATGTCCATTGATATATGAAGATGGGAGCGCATTTTTGTACATAAAAAAGACTCCATGAACGAGTATTGATTGTTGTACATTTTCTTTCACGTATTTGTATCCCTTCTTTTGCATCTCACAGGTTTTGAGGAAATTCGGGTTTGTGTCCATCAACATATCCATGAACTTCCCTTTGTACTTCACGTTGGTGAGATCTATTCTTTTTCATGCATAAATCTATGTAGTATTTTGCTCACATTCATTGAGGACAATGCATGAAGTAGGCGTGGGGGGTGTTTTACGTGTGTACATAGTCGAGTCTTTTTCCTTTGATTTTGTTTTCTTTTGTATGCATTGATAGGGTCATGTTAGTGTGTTGCATTTAATATCGATATATCTGCTTGCCATGATCCTTGGGTGACTTGTATTCGTTTGTTTGCCTAGTGCTTCAAAATTTTCACATTTCTTTTAAAAATTTTGTGTGTTTGCGAAAGAAAATGTTTTGTAGGTTTTGTGTGTGTTAGCATGTGCAAAACCGTTGAGAGGCAAAGTAAAAAGAAACCTCCCAAAATTGTCTTGAACTTGATGCAATAGGATATCTTGTACAATGACTTTAGGATTTATCTAGTCGTTAGGATGCACCCCAATTTTCCCTCGCAGGTAAGTAATCGTAGGGTTTCAGTGCTCAAACATTTAAAGAAGTCCACCCTGAACCTAGTGAGTCAATAATTCGTGTCTGTTAATTTAAGGGAGTATGTTGTAGTCAAGGACCCTTTAAATCTTGTTGTGAGACATTAATTGTAGGGGTTTTGGTTCATGTGTAGATAAGAAATAAGTGAGTAGGTGTTCTCTCTTCTCGCACGACTCCTATCACTCGGGAAAGTAGGTCTGAGGGGACTTTGTGCATGGTGCTTTCGAGTCATCTGACTTGGGATGCACCGACCGAACTCCCGTTACACGGGCTGTAGGGATTGCCCTATGTGGAGATTTGAGGAAAAAAGTACGTGATAGTGTAAGTCCTCATGGGCAATGATGCACGAAACCTGACCCTGGGAGAATGAAACTCCAACTAATAAAAAGAAAAGAAAAGAAGAAGAAAAAAATAAGAAAAGAAACAAAAAGAAAAAATAAATGCAAATAAGAACCTTAATGGAATTTACACTTTGTATCACTTGAGGATGTTGAGGTTGTCCATGTCTTTCACTTAATCCCTTATTTAACTTGCACGAATGGTCATTAGGCTAAGTGTGTGGACTGATTACCTATATAGAGTCGACCCATAGGATTACCGCGTCCAATGATCGACAAAAAATTATCGAACGAGTCGAGTGTCTAGATTGAATAATGCATCTTGTTCGGATTTTGTGGGTATATCCGCTGAAAACCCTCAGGAGACAACACTCCTCCCCCTTGGCAACAAGGAGGTTTAACGGCTTGTTGCACGTGCTAAGTACAACCGTGATTCCTACGAAAGTGAGTTAGGATTTCCTATTTCTCGTTCGTTTTTCTCTTTCTTTCTTTTGCTCGGGACTAGCAAAAACTTAGTTGTGGGGGGTATTTGATTGACATCATTTCATGCTTATATTTGTATCTTATATCCATTATCTTACACCTAAGTAATGCTACGTGACTAGTTTTATGTTTGAATTTCAGAAATAAAGAGGTTTGATGGGAAGAGGCATGAAAGGACCTAAAAGATAGGAAAAAATACTGAATTGTGAGACCTGGGGACTAAGATGCAAGGGAGAAGGACCTAAACGTAAGAAGACCGAAGGACCAAAGAGCAAAACAGAAAACTCCACACCATCATGGGGAGTATTTTGACAATTCTATTCGGGTCGGAGCTCCAACAAGCGAAGTAGATGCATCCAAGACCAACAAATACATCAAGCAAAGCCCAGAATGAAATCTAGATGGATCTGGATCCTGTAGACCGCTAATTGGCGATCCGGATCTCTCCTGATCCGTTATGATTTTGCGTGCACATGTATTAGTGTTTGTTTAGGCTATTTTTGGTATTTGTTTAGTCCCATACCGGGGGATTGTCCCGGATTACATTTTTCTATGGCTATAAATAGAACTCTCCCTCCTCTCATGTACCCCATCTCCTCTCTTGGTGGTCATCTTCTCTACTAAGACTGAAGCCTTGAAGCAAAACTCTGGTGGAGAAAGAGGCTACTTGTAATTGAGTGAGTAATAAATAGTTGTTTTCCTTTAGATGTGTTGTTTCTCTCTTAGTTTAATTTCCTTTCATATGCTTGCTTGTTTTGTTTTATGTCATTTTAGTTTCTTTAATATTTCTTGCTTGGTTACTTTAATCACATTTCAGTAAGATGTTGCATTTTAATGTTGGTTGTAGTGTAATGATTAGTGAGTAGTTCCATCCCCATTTGGGGGGTGGAGAAATATGTGATATGATCATGTAGTGTATTAGGTGTGTGTTATCTTAATCCCTTGAGCCTTATATGATTTCCATAATCATCTAATGAGATTTCACTCTTATCTTTGATATGCTAATGCTCTTGAATGAAGTTTAGCTTATGCTTAGATTAGTGGACCTATTTTATGGGGAATGATAAGGTGAGGATATTGATGGAATTAATATTGGAAACACAATTTGTAGTGTATGTACTCTTGTTGCCTTTACCTTGGTTAATGTCTTGTATGTTTTAATGATAATGTGTTATCTTAATTCATGTGTAGGCAAGTAGGGTCTAGTCTTTATACATGAGTTCATTTAGCTTCATTCCAATTATTGTCTTGTATGTTTTAATGATATGATGTTATCTTATTTCATGTGGAGGCAAAGTTGGATTTAGTTTTATGATTTCATGCACTACATGTTGTGAGGAGCATAATTGAACACACACACTTACACACATCTTTATATTTACATTATTTCTCTACCCCTTATGGGGTTTAGTTTTATTGCTTCTCTTCCATTTCCTTTTCGCATTTTAGTGTAGTTTAGTGTAACCAACCTTTCTCTCCTTTATTTCCCACTCACCTTCGCACAAACCAAAAGTCGACACACCTCCCTGTGGATCGACCCGTATTTTCCACCGCTTCAACCCGGTCGTGCACTTGCGATTTAATACAAAACGAATTAATCAGGAACCCATGGGCTCGCAACATAAAAAACATAATTGCTTGACCACCTGACAGCCTTATAAGCATTGTGGTCTTTTGATGCCTCTTGAGAGTGAGCAATATAGGAGGCATGAATGAGAGGTGAACCTCTGTCTAGTTGTTTAAAATGTAGGGCATCGGGTGGTTGATGCTTAACCCCCATGAGGTCCTTAGAAGATACAGAATGAAGAGCATGTGGCCCAGAGGTCTAAAAAATGGTATCTTGTGGCTCAAGATCCACGTGATCGAAAGGATGTGGTTCAAAGGTCACGTGATCACAAGATAAGGCAACTTCTTGTGTCAGCCCAGGTGAAACATCTTCACCACCTTCAGGATCTCCATCGAACAATTCCCTAAAATACTTAAAGATGCCTTCAACTTCAATCTCATCCATGCCCTGGATAAGGTTGACCCCAACAAGGTCATCGAAGACACCTGGCTTCTTGCCGATGGTGAAATCAGCGCATTGACTACCATAAGTCAAGCGCATCAGACCATTACGACAATTGATCAAGGTATTGGAAGTTGCTAGAAATGGTCGCCCCAGAATAACAGAAATTTGTCCAAGTGGGTTTGGCACAGGTTCAGTATCCAAAACAAAGAAGTCGACTGGATAAATGAACTCTCCCATTTTGATCAACACATCTTCCACCATGCCCCTCGGTTTCCTCATAGACCTATCAGCCAATTGAAGAGTAGTTTTTGTTTGTTTGAGGTCTCCGAGACCGAGGTGGACATAGACTGAATAATGTAGAAGATTAACAAATGCACCAAGATACAATAAAGCTCGATGTATGGACACATCACCAATCACACAAGAGATAGTAGGACAACCAAGGTCCTTGTATTTGACTTGCATGGGTTGTGCCAACAAAGAACTCACGTTAGCCGCAACAAAAGCTTTCTTTGGAACATGAGTTTTTCTCTTCTTGGTGCATAAGTCCTTGAGAACCTTGGGATAAAGTGGCATTTGATGAATCACCTCCAACAAAGGGATGTTCACCTTAACTTGCCGAATCATCTCAAGCATCTTGTCATGCTGATCCGAACTTTTCTTTTTAAGGCACTTAGGGAATGGCACCTTCGGGGCATAAGGGTTTTACGAAGGAACCTCAGAATTCTGGTCCAAAGAAGCATGAGTGGGGACCTCAGAATCTGATTCCTTCGACACAAGAGGAGACAAGGGGACCCCCGGATTCGGCCCCTTTGTCAAAATAAATGTAGAAGAAGCCTCAGGATCAAGCTCCTTCCTGGAAGTATTTGTTGAGGGAACCGCAGGATCTGGCTCCCTCATAGATGCAGGTATCACTGCAGGTCTGGTGACACCAAGAGATGGTGATTGCAAGGAAGACACCCCAATGTGGTTGTCCACCTCCTTACCGGACCTCAAAGTAAGAGTCACTTTAATATGATGAGTCCCTTCAGAGGTAGCATGAGGCACTGGTGGCCTTCCTTGAGAATGGGTACCCCGAGGACTCACCTCGGGTTGACTCGGTAACTGGCCCTTCTCGCGTTCATGGAGCTGATTAGCCAACTGGCTAACTTGCATTTCCAATGCTTTGACTGAATTGTTGCTGGCCGCAAACAAGGTTTGTGTGCTCTGTATGAAAGCTTGAAGGGTTTGTTCAAGAGTGGGGTCGTTCGAGTCAACCCGTTGGGGTAGTGGAGTTTGGTTAGAATAAGCCGACGATGAAGCCTGAGGAGGTTGGTAATGATGGTTCTGAGACCTTTGATGTGGGGGTGGTAGGTCACCGATGGGCGTGGAGGTTGATAAGGCGGAGGTTGAGGTTGAGCGTCTGAGCTCTGACCGTGACCCCCACTAGGCTCCCAAGAGAAGTTAGGATGGTTACTCCATCCTGGGTTGTAGGAGTGACTGTACGGGTCATTATGGGGCCTTTGTTGATACATCACATTTGCATGCTCAATATCGCTTGGAGCGTAAGCGCATTCCAAGTCATCATGGCCCAAAATTCCACACCTACTACTCCCGAGAGTAGCAACCTGAGCTACAGGAGCTTGGTCCAACTCTAAACTCTCAATCCTACGCATGAGAGCAGCCATTTTCGCCTTAGACGCGATAGTTGACTCAACTTGATATGATCCAGCTCAACCAGAAGATCTGGCGGCTGGTGGCTCTCTCATGGTGTCCTACTCAAAGGTACATTCAGCCATTAATTCAAAAGTGTTCATGCCTCATCGATGAGTTTCATTTGGAAATCACCTTGACACATTGACTCCAACAATGTGCGGGTATTGTAGTTGAGGCCCTCATAAACAATTTGACATAACTGCCACAACTCAATTCCATGATGAGGACACTGCAACAGAAGGTCCTTGAACCTCTCAAAGAAAGCATAAAAAGATTCGGTCTCAGTCTGATACATTTGATGTATCTGGTGCCGTATCTGTTGAGTTTTCCTTTGAGGGAAAAATCTCTTCAGAAATACGGTCACAAAGTCATCCCAAGACCGAATAGAGTTAGCCGGGAGGCTGTACATCCATTTCTTCGCGTTATCCTTCAACGCGAAAGAAATCATCCTCAACTGGACTGAATCCTCATCAAGTTATTGAAGCTTGAACATTGAGCATACTTCCTCGAATTCACGTATAAAAATATATGAATCCTCCTTATTAAAAGTGAAGGTAGGAAGCATGCTCACATATTGAGGTTTCAGTTCATAGTTGTTTCCGCGAGCTGGGGGAAGAACTATGCAAGAAGGTTGCACGGCCTGAACAGGATGGGTCCGCTCCCACAAAGTCATCGATCTATCATGTCGAGCTAAAGGTGGTGGTGCACCAAGAACTCGATCCTGACCGAATCCCTCTTCCTCTCGAGTCAGAGGAGGAAGAGAAGGAGGTCTACGTGGTGGTGGGAGCAGACCGAGGTAATCAATGTATTGAACCCGGTCTCCCCCGTCACCACGAGAAGACTCGGCCTCACGCTCCAAAGGAGCACGAGGCGGAGATGGCCGATCACCTAGACCGTCCCATCTCAGAAAAATGCACTCTCCCAAGTCGAGCGCTCTCACCAGAACGAGCTCAACCTCGCATAAAACACTCGACTCAACTCTAACACACAACAGAAGGTGTACTCAGAGGAGGAGACTACTCATAGAAAATAGATGAGGAGAGGACTCAGATGAGGAGGGAAGACTCCTTAGAGCTAGCATGGGTAGTGGTGAAGGTAGAAGCCTAATCTAGCAAGCACGACTCAAACAACTTAAGGCTATGGGTCCTTAGGCTAGAAGATGCCTAACTTCGAGGTCACTAGTCTCGACACGCCTCACCTCCCTACAACGAAGAGCAGAATGCCCAATAAGTGATACCAGATTTGGTGATCCAGTACCTCCTACTATCGACAAGGCATGCGACGCCGATCAGGTCATGATGGTCTCGACTAGATTACTCTCCTAGTGCTTCCGAAATCCTTAAGGTCAATGTCTACTTGCTTTTACAATTAAGGCTTTTATTAAGAGTGATTTTTGGGGCTGAGAAAAGGGTGATGAAATACCCGACATTATCTTTTATGGGACAACCCCTCCTTAGTAGCGTTTTGATCCTAAATCTAGTAATCAACTCTCCAATCAAATGCTCAACTCACTCTTGTCCTGATGCAATTCCTACTAACTAATGCATGGTCATACAAAATGCATGAATGAGACTAGGAAACACGTACCTCACGGCAGCACTCATCAACTGAAAGTAAGCTAAAATAAAAGACAACTATGTGCCTAAGTCAAGTATGTGATGCATGACCTAAACAAGTAAGAATGCCTAATCTTTTGCTTTGGATTTTAGTGTCCAAAATGATTAAAGGGGATTGATTTTTAATCTGGGAGCAAACTAAAAGTCATAACGTGCAAGATTGCGCTCCCAGACAACTACACTGAAACACACAACAACAAGAACAAAAATGGGAGAAAGTGAAGCTCACCAATTGGCGGTCATTGTTGCGTGTTTCGCTCTCCAATTCCTCCAGTTTCCTCCCCTTGATCCTGAGGATCCCTGAAATAAACCAAAACTAAAAATAAAAAAATTAAAACCATTTGAATTGTCCAAACCAAATTCTAGACAAAATACCTCCCGGCAACGCTGCCAAAAACTTGATTGAATGTTTTAATTAACCACAAGTGCATGGCCGCGTTGAAGCGGTGGATAATATGGGTCGATCCACAGGGAGGTATGTCGACCTTGGTTAGTTTGAAGGTGGGTGGGAAAGAAAGGAGAAAAAAGAGTTATGATCTAAACTACATTACAATGCGAAATGAATTTGAAATACACAATAAAACTAAACCACACAGGGGTTAGAGAAAGAATGTGAATACAAAAATATGTGTATGCATGTGTGTTCAATTATGTTCATCACAACAAGTAGTGCATGAAAATCATAAAACTAAATCCAACTTTGCCTCCACATGAAATAAGATAACACAATATCATTAAAACACACAAGACAATAATTGGAACGAAGCTAAATGAACTCATGTATAAAGACAAAACCTCACTATGCCTCAACATGAAATAATATTTACACAATCATTAAAACATACAAGACATCAATCAAGGTAAGGGCAACAAAAGTACATGCAACTACAAGTCGTGTTTCCTTTATCAATTCCGTCCATATCCTCACCTCATCATTCCCCATAAAATAGGTCAACTAGTCTAAGCATATGCTAAACCTCATTCAAGAGCATTAGCATATCAAAGACAAGAGTGAAATCCCATTAGATGTTTATGGAAATCATGTAAGGTTCAAAGGATTAAGATAACACACACCTAATACATCACATAATCATATCACATATTTCTCCACCCCCCAAATGGGGATGAAACTACTCACTAATCATTACACTACTACCTACATTAACAAAATGAAACATTCTACTGAAAGAAATTAAACTGAGCAAGCAAGAAATATTAAAGAAGCTAAAATGACATAAAACTAAAGAAGCTTGCATGACATATGAAAGGAAATTAAACTAAGAAGGAAACAACATAACTAAAGGAAAACTTTATTAATTTCAAACTCACAAAATAAGAAGCCTCTCTCCACCAGGGTTTTTGCTTCAAGGCTTTTACTCCTACTAGAGAGGATGGTCACCAAGAGAGTGATGAATACAAGGGAGGAGGAGTTCTATTTATAGCAAAAGAAAAAGGTAATCCGGAACAATCCCCAGGTATGGGACTAAATATATACCAGAAATAGACTAAATACACTCTAATAAATGACCTGACTAAACCACATCGGATCCGGAGCAACTTGGACCGCCAATCAGCGGTCCCAGACTGCCAATGCCGGGCTACAGGGTTCGGATTCGGTTGGGCTTTTATGTGGGCTTCCTGGATGGTTTTCTTCATGTGTGATGTACCCAAGTCGGTTGATGGAGCTCCGACCCGAATCGAATTGCCAAAATACTCCCCATGATGGTGTGGAGTTTCTTTATTTGCTCATTGGTCATTTGATTTTGCATTCAGATCCCTATCTCTTGTATCTTGGCCCATAAGTCTTGCAACTTAGTCCTTTTTCTTGCTTTTGAGTCCTTTTATTGTCTCTCCTTCTCAAACCTACTTATTCCTAAAACTTAAACATTAAACTCGTTACATAGCATTGTTCGGGTGAAAGATAATGTATTTAAGACATAAAGATATGCATGATAAGATGTCAATCACCCAACCACACTATGTCTCATGAGACCATGTCACATTATACTAATCCTCTTCTACAACAAATTATGTTTGCTACCTCTAATTCTATGTTTCTTCAAAAGCATGCGCAGCCACCGGGTCTTCGACGAGGTCTTTCAGCTTCGATCCCATCACCAAAACTGTCTTTAACCAATCCCATAATGTCAGTGGCTTGCTTCCGCTCATGGTCGAATATGCGTTTGTTCCTTTCTTGCCAACACTCGTAAACAATTGCACTAAAGTCTAACCTCACCACTGTCACCATTACCCGACCCCCGTAACTTGTTGCATGTGTCTCACCTCCCCCTCAATTGTGTTCCTTATGCTAGTACTCAGCCAAGCGTTTGAAGTATACTTGTCCATACTTCCTTTGTGAAGGGGCATACCCAAAATAGGTGTCCCATATCCTCCTCAGCTACAACACATAGTGCGCATTCCAGCCCATGGTGTGCACCCCTAGCCACCATCAATTTCTTTGTCATCAAGCCTCCCCATAATGCCCGCCATGCTGTAATGGCATGCTTTGGGACGTGATGCTTTGTGCCATATAAGCTTACTCCACCCCACGGTTTCTTTCTTATGCACTACCCATGTCCATGACTCCTTTAGGGTAACTGTTTACTTTCTTGCGTCCAGCCTAATTGGTTTGTCCCGACGACCATGGATGCACGTCCCCATGATCCTTGGCCACAACTCCATCATTTGCATCGAGCGTGGGCTAGGAAGGTTCCATGTTCCATTCCTAATAAAGTGGGAAACCATCGTGCCCTTTGGCATACCAATTTCATAGTGCAATCTTGGCCCCCAATCCTCACATAAGAAAGGCTTACCACACCAAGGATCAAGGAAGAACCGGATGTTGCTTCCATCTTCCACTTGAAAGCGGATGTGTCCACGTGCTATGTCGTGCACTTTTAGTATTCCCCTCCATGCCCATGAGCAAACTGAAGGCGGGCATGCGAACCAAATTGTGTGGTTATTAAGGTACTTGCATCTCATACATTTTACCCAAAGCGATTCGTCGTCTGCCACAACTAACCATAGAAGCCGTAACAGCCCAACATCATTCCAATCGACCAATCTTCGCAAACCTATGCCCCTCTCACTCTTAGGCACGCACATATCCTTCCATGAAACAACCACCCATTTCTTTGGCCCTTCCCAAACGAATTGGATCGTGATACTCTCCATTTCTTTTAATAACAATCTAGGGATGAGGAATGCCGATGTCCAATAGATGCTAAAGGACACCAACACACTTTGCACAAACTCTGCCCGACCAACCACGGATAGGAAGCTCGGCTTCCAGTAGATTAGCTTTTCCCTTAAGTTGGCTATCAACCACGCATAATGATGCTTCCCTAGCCGGGAAGTGAACAACGGTAGCCCTAGATACGTGACCGAAAAGGCCACCATTTCCATCCCTAGATGTGCACATATCCATCAGCCATGAATCATATTTCTCCCCAATTGCTTCTAAAACATTGGTTTCAAGGTATTGGGATATTTAAAAAATTAAATATGTAACACATCGGTTTTTGTAACCCGACATGATATGTACGTTTAACATCTGTTGTTAAGTAACCGACATGACATGCCGACGTCGTAGCTCGTTTTTCCCACAGTGGCTCTAATCATTAACACATAGACCAAGTCTAGACATGCTACAAAATAGGTAGAGTGGTGCCGCAAACCCAATATGTTCTTGCTCACCCATCAAACGGCTACATGTACATATTTGTACAAATTGGCATTACTCAAACTCCCATGAGGGTCTACAGGGTCCCCTCTTCCCATCACTGATCGGCAAAAAATGAGCATTTTGCATGGGTGGACCTTGCGATCCAAGTAGGGTAAGTCAGTAATATTCACAATTAAAGCGGGAGTGAGTGGATAGGTATTGCCATCGATGGTGAACACCATACATTAAACTTCATAAGTTAGGGAATAATAACAAAAATTTACCAAGAATGGGGTAGAATGATGACTCCCATCCCCATAAAGGAGAGGGTCCACCCTAGTTTGACAATGCAGACATCAAAAGACGCCCCTAAATGTGTAATTATGAAGAAAAAGTTGGATTCCACCATACCTGCGACCTACTTCAGGCGAGCTTCGTACGTCCCCTTTTGCAATGACTGTGGAGGGAGGAGCTAGAGATGCAGGTGTAGACATGAGGAGCACAATACATACCCCATGACCTCACAAGCCCATACAAAACCTATCAGAATTCGGCCCAAGCTATCCGCTAGTGTTCGATATTTATCCGCTACCGGCAGATGTGGTAAATCCATTTCCTTAAATCTTTCACGCATGTGTTCCTGCTACCACAATAAATGCAATTATGGATAGTTATAAACCACACAAACACAATCTAAGGTCTGGAGCAGAAAGCATTAGACATGGAAAAAATGGCTGAAAGGAATGTCTTCTAAAAGTTTTACTTTTATATGTCTTTTATTATGAATTGAATGTATGAACATTTTGTTCCTTGATTAATGTATTCGTTTTTAGAAGTGTTAAGGAAAAGACTCTTGGTCTTTAACAATACAGTTCTAAGAGATAATGTTTTACATAAATCAAAAAGTAATTCACAATCATGGTGATTAACATGTAACATTAATCAACGAGATAAGATTGTCATGTTAGTTAAATTATTGTTAACATGGAACATGTATTTAACAATATGAGTATATGAAATGGAAAATATTTCTTTCATATATTGAATTGACCTAACAAACGAAACATTATGGAATTGTGTTTGGGTCATTAATGTTTCATTGTGTCTTTGAATCCTAAAATATGAGACCTATTTATTTTCATATAAGGACTATATGATTTGATTATTATAAAAAACTATCATTGTGTATAGTGAAAAATGTATTAGTTCGTTATACATGACTTTTGCTGGAAAAGATGATAGTCAAAAGATTATCATTGCCCATATTGACTTGAGTGATAATATTGCTGGGCCCCTTAACAAAGAAAAATTGTAATGTGCACAATGTAACTTATGTATAAGTTACATAATTATAATTAGCATAAGAGATCTTGAAATGAAGATATTATTCAAAGATGATACATTTCTACTTTGTACAATATTTATAATATCAAGAGGCAAGGGATAGACACAAGTGATATATTACATACCACTAAGTGAGTCGTATTTAATTTGAGTGAGCAAAACGTCTTTGTTATTTGAGTAACTATAATGTGTACGTAGCTAGATACCGCTTATAGTTTATGATATAAAATGTTTTATATCATTGTCAACATAACTTAGATCCTCCTATAGGTCACACCACAAAACTGGGGAACAAGAAATATAATTTTGTATTTTATATGATGTACTAAAATTCATATGATATGAAATTAAATACATATGGTAAAATGACAAAATTAATATGTCGTGCAAAACGACATCGTAAGAATAATAAATAAATTTGTATGAGATGTATATATATTACGGGTATAATGTTTTGACATTATATATGATAATATATTACATGATATAATGTGATCTACAACATTATAACATATGAATTTGCTGGAACCCCCAAGTCCAAATTTTGTTGGATATGAATCCAAAATTTGGTAAAGTCAAAAACAGTGAGAAACTGTCCAACCGTTTGCCTACATTATTGCATATATTACTAAGAGAATTTTTATTGATTAATCACTGGATTTAATCAACCTTGGTGAAAGGTAATTATGGGATGATGTGACAAAATAAACAAGAGATCATGTGAAAAGTGGTTTGAACATGATATGGTTTATTGGAGACATAAACAAGAGATCATGTGCGAAGTGATTTGCACATGTTGTGGTTTGAAGGAGAGATTAACAAGGGATCATGTTTAAGTGTTTTGCACATGATACAACTTCAAGAAAATCCTATAAATAGGTCATTACTCCCTTCCTTGTTTACACTAATGCAAAATTCTTCTCTCCCCAATTTTTTCCATCATTCCATCCAAAATTCTCTTAGTTTTAATTGTGTGCTAGAGATTAATTTCTTTGGAGCATAGAAGGGGTTATTAGCTAGATTCTAACCTCGTATTAGAGATTGATTGACTAGCTTCGATCTCTCTAATCATGTTTAGAGTTTGGTGAACACTTCAATGTAATTCCGAGACGATCCGATGTGCAACCCGACTTACGATTGGTAAGAGGGATTTGATAATCCCCTAGGTATGATCAAATCCATGTATTTCAATATTAAATAATTTATTATATATATTAAAATACAATTAGGCAATTATGTATATAAAATTGTTGAAAAATATGAAAACCGATCCTAATTGCTTGTAAAATTTTAAAAATAAATATACAAGTATAGGACATGAAATCCAACAATGGGATCGGACCACCACCAAGCTTACTACACCACCAAGAGGATGCGTGATCCGGTACTAGATTGGAAAATGTTGAAGAAGGGAGACAAATACACGCCTGACCACGAGGATGAGCTATACCAGAACTGCAGCTGAAGGACCCGCCACCAGTGGAATATTATCCACTATAGGCAGACCAAGCGACGTTTCTAGTGTCTAGGGAGAGACAGGAAGGATGCGAGGTCTAAGGGAGGTGGAGGTTGTATTTTCTTTGGTAGGGGTGAGAGAAAACACAAGCAAGGGGCTTGGAATGGCTAGGGTTGTGTTGTAAAAATTGTGGTCAAACCCCTAAAGTCTTTGGTATTGATGATAGGTGCAAAAGTCCACGAATTTCAGTTAGGCCTGGAATGTTTTCCAAGTGAAATGTAGTCCTTTGTCAGTTAATGTGACCAAGCTATCAGATGAAGCATTTGGTGTCTTGTGACTCTCACATGTTCATGCTCGATCGAAGGTGGGTCCTTGTCAGACTCAAAGTTGATCTCAAGTGTCTTAAGTACGATGTGATAAGAAGAGTAGGCACCCAGATGTGTCTCCTCCTCAAGGAACTTAGATGCATATTTCCCAAGACAATCCTCTCTCACAACTTTGTCATTGGGCAACTTAATAGAATGTCGATAAGACTCAAATGTGCCCATTAACTCAATCTCATCAACTTCTTGGATGAGATTACTCGAACAGAATCGTCAAAAGAACGAGGATACTTTCCTAGAGTGAAGATATTCAAATCCACAGATAGATTGCAAAAGTACAACCGTTGAAAGCCATTTTAACAGTTAATTAAAGCATTAGACGTCGCTAGAAATGACCTCCCAAAGGGTCACCAGGATTTGTCCTTGTGGGTTAGACACTAGTTCTATATCTAGGATAAGAAAATCAACTGGAAATACGAACTCACCCGTTTTTATAAGGATGTCGCCTACGATGCCCTGTGGAATATTGACTGACCTATCAACTAATTGATGGATAGTTATGGTTGGCTTTAGGTTGTAAATTCCTTGGTTGACATAGATTGAGTATGGTAAGACGCTCACAAATGCCCTCAAATCAAGTAAGGCTCGATTAATTGGCACATTACCATTAACACGAGAAATAGTTGGACAACGAGGGGCCTTGTGTTTTACATGTGCAGGCTGTGTCAGGATCAAACTTACATTGGAACCCAAGAAGACTTTCTTAGGAACATTAGTTCACTTCTTTTGGGTGCATAAATCTTTAAGGAAGTTGGCAAATGGTGGCATTTTTTGATCAATGCCCAACAAATGGAGTATTCACCTTGACTTCCGTAGTACCTCAACAATGTTATCCCAATACTCATCCCTTTTCTCTACAAACCTATGTGGGTATGGTGCCTTGGGGACATATAAATAAGAAGGTTGAGCCTCAGGAATGGGTTCTTTGGGAGGCTCACAACTCTTCTCCTAAGAGTCACTCAGGGGTACAGACGTAGGCATTTCAACATGATTATCCACCATCCTACGCGATCTCAATGTATGAACAACATTTGCATGATGAGGAGGATGACTTTCCACATTGTTGCATGATGTCTTCCATGATGGTAATTGATCTTTCTCATGTTCACTAAGTTGTTGAGCCAATAAACTCACTCACACTTCCAATGCCTTGACCAAAGTATTGATGCCCGTCATCATCGTTTGGATGCTCTATATGAATGTGTGAAGAGTTTCTTTATAATAGACATGTTTGGTCAACCAAATGTGGTGGTGGAGTTTGGTTGGAATAGCCAGACAACGAGGCTTGGTTTTGAAATGAGTGTGTGGCTGAAAATGTTGATGTGGCGGTTGTAGGTCACTACTGGGCGTGGAAGGTGAAACCGTGAAGGTTGAGATTGAGTGTGCGAGCTCTGATCTTGAGCTCTGCTACCCCAAGAGAAGTTAGGGTAGTTACATCATCTCGGGTTACAAGTGTTTTTGTACGGGTCATTACGAGGTTGGTGTTGGTACAAAGCATTTGCATTCTCAACCTCGTTGGAAGCGTGTGCAAACTCCATGTCCATGTGTCCCATAAGACCGCACTTACTACATGAGAGCTTGGAAACTTGAGCTACCGGAGCTCGATCCACCTCTAGACTTTCTAACCTACCTTACACATTTTTGCATCAGATGCAGTAGTTTAATCTACTTGGTAAGAATTGATTCGACCAACTGATCTGGTGGCTTGTTTCTCTCTCATGGTATCCCACTCAAGGGTTTGTTCAATTCTTTCAAAGGTTTGTCATATTAATTGATGTCATTTGAAAGTCACCCTAACACATTGACTCCAACAATGTGATAGTGATGTAATTCATCCCCTCATAAAATCTGGCACAGTTGCCAGAGCTCAAGTCCACGATGAGGGGCACTGCTGGAGGAGATCTTTAAGTTTCTTGAAGAATGAATGAAATGATTCAGTGTCCATCTGATATGACTGGAGTATCTAGTGTGTAACTGTTGAGTCTTCCTCTAACAAAAGAAACTCTTTATAAAAAAGATCACAAAATTCCCAAGACCGAATCAAGTTTGTCGGAAGCCCGTACATCCATTTCTTCACGTTGTCCTTCAATGCAAAAGAAATCATTCTCAATCGCACTGAATCCTCATCGAGTTGTTACAGCCTAAACATGGTGCATACTTCCTCAAATTCTTGTACAAAGATATACAAATCCTCTTTATTGGTATTGAAGGTAGGAAGCATATTCATATACTGAGGTTTCAGTTCATTGGTTTTCCCATGGGCAGGCGGGAGAACTATGCAAGAAGGGTGTGCATACCGCACAGGATGAGTCCACTCCCACAGTGTCATTGGTCGCTCCTGTCTAGGTACTGGTGTTCATACACCCCTACCTAAATCCTGACCGAAGCCCTTTACCTCCCAAGTTGAATGGGGAGGCCGTTGAGTGAACTCCATGAGTGGGGGACCATATTGACTAGTTCCTGGTGTCCCGAAAGAAGAAACTAGAAGTTTGATCTATCACTATACTTGAGGTGGTGAATCGTTTATTTGCTAATTTACCTAAACATTGCACAATTAAAAAATGTAAAGAGAAGATTGCAAACCACAAGTCGACTATGGATATTTTATAGAGGTTCGATGAAACCATCGTGATCTAGTCCTCTCCTCAAGTTTGGATCACTCCAATCCCCACTCAAGAATTCACTAATATCTTCGTTTCAAGTTGAAGATAAATGCTCTTACAATTTGAGCCTTGCAAACACTCTCGCCTTGCTTGAATCCCCTCTCACAACCCGAGAGGGAGCTTTCTCGAAGCTTAATAATGCAATGGAAGGTGTTGAAGGTTGTTGAAGTCTAACTTGAATGCACTCACAGGATTGGAATTGAACTTGGAGTGAATTGATTGAAATTTGAGAGTTTGTTGAGGTTTGAAGACTTGGAATTGGAGAGCACAAGAGTATGAAAGATTTTTAGCAAGTAAAGTTTTGATTGTGTCTCTTAAGTGAAGCATTTACATACTTAAAAGCAAATAGAGTTGTATGGTGAGTTCGTGAAATTCGGACCAATGAGAAACAAGATAGGAATTAAGCTCGAGTATATTTCTGATCCCGTTCGGTCGATGGTGTAAGGATTGATAATCTGAACCAAGATTACTAGCTTGGTTAGAATGAAACATTCAATTGACTGAACATTATTCGGATAACCATTCATCAACTTCCAGTAACTTTTTTCTAAGTTCGACCAATTAAATTCGCTGAATGAAAATCTATTCCTGGTGCCAGGATGGACAGTAAGGAATGGTTGAGCTATGATTTATCAAGGTTGGTTGACCACAAACTATTCAGATGACTGAAATAAGCGTGGGTTTTCCACTAATTGTTATGGCTCCAATGTTCGTTAAAGGGTAGCAATTATAGGCGACGTGGAAAGAGTCGTTGTGCACCAACGATCAACAAAGGATTCGATCGTCCGTCTAAGGATCGGTAGTCTATTGATGGAATTTCAAAAATGTGTTACTAGATGATAAAAGTTAAGTCCATTTAAAATTTCTCAACGGATTTATTACCATATTGGTCAACAAGATCTGGTCGTTAGTATTAAAAGCATAGGATAACTTCGGATGATCGATCCAGATTTGGTAGACCGAATCAAGAATTTTAGGGAAGGTCCGAATACTACTGAGTAGATGGGAATCACTCATCGAACGATAATCAGTTGTCCATTTGAACAATAACGGTAGACCGAGGAAAAAACGGTCGGCTGACCTAGACAAATAATTATTTTGTGCATCAAGTGTACATTTGACCCTATGACTCAAATATAAATAAAATTACATGTGAAGTCTTTGAGCTTTGATTATAAGTCTCGAGCCTTGATCTTGAAGTTGATTAGTTCTGCACCTATGATATGTGTGATGTGTTAATTTAAGTTGTGCATAATATTAGTTTGTTAATCATCAAAATTAATTCTAATAAAGGCAAAAAGCCAACAATTGTCCGCTTTTGATGATGGTTGTAACGTCCCCGATCTCGTGGGTACGCACACTGGGAAAGAAACACAAGTGTCGCAATAAGAGACCTCTGTGACGACCGAAGGAGTTACAAAAGCAAGACAATACCGACTAACTTGACAATACAAAACAGACATACATGGATAGACAAATAGGATATAACTGAAACAAATGATTATCCATGTATACATAAAAGATTTGATTACAATATATCGAGTTTCAAAAGGGAAATACATCAATATAAATGCGGAAACAAAGATAAGAAGAAGACTTTGGTCGACGTGTCTCTCGTGTACAAAATCTTCAACTACTCGTCCAGTCCTCCTTGTAGGAACCTAAGTACTTGAAAGCATCGCAATAACATATGCGTGAGTTTTCAATAAAGAAACCCAGTATGCCATAACCAATCATTAACAGAAATATGCATGAAGTCTAACTAAGACAATAACATCAGAAAAACCACAGAAAAGCACAATATGCAACAGAAGACTGCGACTCCAACAACCGCACCAGTCGGGCACACCCAAATAAATTCCTCTAAAAGGAAGTAGAACACCAGCCATGCTAGTCAGAAACAGAAGCGGGTCACTTGACAGTGACCCACTGCTTAGCACAAAGCAGTACGCCAGATATACGCCCCAAATCGCGGAATTAAACCTACATGATGCCATCACGAACTGGGGAACATCTAACCTGAGACAGAATGGCAGCACACCTTCCCAGGACTTATCTTACGCCAGTCCTCCACATAGAGGTCTTATATGAATGACCTCTGAAGATAGAGGACCCACTCATGGCCCGTCGGCCCAGAAAACAGAACGTGCCCAAAATTCATTATTAGATTAAATGCAATGCAAGCTACTTAAGCATCTAAAATCTAATCTAGCTATAGAGTCCTGAGCGAGCACAAGGAAGGATATACAAATACCCTCCCAACAGCCCCAAACAGATACAAAATCATAATATTCCAATCAGGAACATAAAGCACTCACAACAATAAGCAATCATACCCGGAATCGATAAATTAAGCTAACAACTAATCGAGTCATCTATGGGTCATGATAATGATGTTACAAGGTCTGATGTCCTAAAAAACATACATAACCATATCATAAGACTTCACATCAGTAACATATAAACGTCACAGAAATAACAAAATCATGCATAGCAGTAGAAGATATCTCAATTGCACCACACAACAATGGATAATATGCATTATCAATTTCAGAGCATAAATGCAATAGGAACCAAAATTTCAGAACATGGTCAGAGAATATATGAGCATGAAATAACATATATATCAGTAGTACAACATGGTGAATCATGCACATAATTTCTGGAAACTAAATCTATCCATAATCATTATATAAGTGTACATTCGGATTCACAAGTTGCATTAAGATATATCATGAATCGCATATAGCATGGATAAGTCTGATTTTGTTCCTAAGTGCATGCATATCACCCATAACACCTCATATTTGTACATATATGCACGACAGGAATAATAGAACAAGAGCAACAATAATAGATAGCACGGTTAACAACTACGAGCATTACGTAGCACGAATACTAAATTTCAGAACGCGTTCGAGATGTAGAACTTAGCAATTAATCTGGGATTATAGGAATATATTTATGAGATAATGCATGAGCATGTGATCTATAATCAGCAACCAAGTCATGAAAAATTATCTGAATATAATCATGAAACCGTGCAAGAATACATGACCTATAATCACCAACAAATCTTAGAATATTATCTGAATATTATAATGAATAATGGAAGAATACATGAACTATAATCAGCAGCAAATCGTAGCAGAGTACCTGAGTATGGTCACGAAATGATACAAGGATATATGCTCTATAATCAGTAATCAAATCAGGGAAGATTATCAGTATATAATCACTAGATACTGCAAGTACGTGTAATCCATAATCTGCACACAATCATGGAATATAATCTGAATATAAACATCCATTAACGCATGAATATGTGACCTATAGTCAGCAGAAAAATCATGGAATATTATGTGCATATGATTGATCATGGCATAATGCAAGAATACGTGACCTAAAGTCAGCAGCAATTCATGAAGGAAAATCTGGACATAATCAATAAGTCACGCATAGACATAGGATCTATGATCAGTAATGATTCGTGCAAATACCATATGAACAAAGTCATGAAATAATGCAAGAACATGAGTTCTAAAATCAGTAAACACACCCTAGAAAAATCGTATGTTACAGCTGAAAGGAATGTGTTCTAAAAGTTTTACTTTTAAATGTCAATTATTATGAATTGGATGTTTGTTCCTTGATTATGGTATTCGTCTTGTGGAAGTGTTAAGGAAGAGACGCTTGTTCCTTAACCGTAGAGCACTAAAATATAATGGTTTACATAAATCAAAAGTTATTCACAATCATGATAATTAACATGGAACATTAATCACCGAGATAAGATTGTCGTGTTGGTCATCGATTGTTGTAGCTCTACAAATAATTGACGACACGAGTATATAAAAGAGGAAAATATTACTTTTATATATTGAATAGACCTAACAAGTAAAACATTATGGAAATTGTGTTTCGTGTCATTAATGTTTTACTGTGTTTTGGATCCTAAGATATGAGATTTATATCTTTTCACTCAAGAAGTGCTTAATTTGATTATTGTCAAAATCTATCAATGAGTATAGTGATAAAGACAATAGTTGGTTGAACATGACTTGTGCTGGAAAAAATAACTAGTCAAACGATTATCATTGCCCCTCTTAATTGAGTGATGATATTAGTGGGCCCCTTGATAAAGCAAAATTGTAATGTGCACAATGTAACTTGAGTTAAGTTACATAGTTATAATTAGCTTAAAGAGATCAAGAAATGAATATAATACAAATGTGACACATTTCTACTTTGTATATATTCTTAATATCATGAGCCAAAGGACAAACACAAGTGGTGCACTTACATCACTAAATGGATCGTATTTTAGTTCGAGTGGAACAAAGACATCTATGCTAATTGGGTAACTATAATGTGTAGCTAGATACCACTTATAGTTTGAGATATTAATTGTTTAATATCGCTGCCAATTTAGCTTAGATCCTCCTATAGGTCACACCACAAAACTGGAAAACAAGAGGCTTGATTTTAAGTTCATATGATGTGTCGGGTTTCATGTGAAAATGGGACACATGTGGTGAATGAATAAAATCAATATGTCATGAGAATTGACATAATTAGAATCATAATAAATTCATATGAGGTGTATATATTAAGGGCTGTAATAATTTAATATTGCATAGGATAATAGATTACATAAGATGTGAATTTTCTAAAACCCCCAAAAGATCAAATTTGTTGGAAATAAATCCAAATTTGACAAAGGCAAAATCGGGGTCAAACACGGTGAACCGTTCAGGGTTCGGTGGACCGGGGTATATTCGGATCGGTTAACCGAATGGGGAACAAGTAATCACAATTGGTTGACCGAAATTGTCTGGTGTGCCTTGACAATCAGGTTCGGTTTACCTAGCGTGAACGGTTAACCGAGAAAGAGTATTTTCGGTAGACCGAAGGTGACACGGTCATCCGCTGACTATGCTCCAGTAGAAATTTTGGTGAGTCAACGGTCGACCGAAGAGAAGACGTGGTTCGTCTGAATTTTTTCAGAGAATATTTCTCATCCGGATTTGGTTGACCGTCTAGCTCATGGTGCACCGAACACGTGTTAAAACCGAATTGTTCGGTTAACCGAGAAAAATTCTCGATCAACCGAACAGTGTGATTTCCGCCTGAATTATTAAGAGATTAATTAGATCATGGGTGGATTAATTCCAAATTTAATTAAAATGTTTTTGAGGATGCTTATGTGAAAATTAGATATTAATTTTAGGAGAGAATAAGCAAGAGATCATGACTAAAGAATAGTTCTTTATGAGGATGTTTTGGGAACCTATAAAAGGACCCATCATCCTACTTGTTTATGTTAATGCAAAAATTCTATCTCTCATTAATCTCTCCCTTAATCACCATGAAAATCTCTTAGTAATTTTAAGTTTTGGAGATAGAAAATCTCAAGAGCTAAAAGAGGGATTATTAGCTAGATTCTAAGCCTAATTAGAGATTGATTAGCTAGCTCCTTTGTCTCTAATCTTGTTTAGAGTTTGGTGAACACTTGGAGGCGAATTGGCGGGTGATTGAACGGGCAACGTGACTCCAGATCTTCGAAAAGTTTTAGAGAACCTTTGGGTATGATTCTCTCTTTGTGATTTATTTTAATATATGTAGGATTGCATGATATTAGAATAAACACAAAGTAATGTACAAAAAATTGTTGAAGGTATGAAATCGATCTTGTATGTTGTATTAATTTTTTTTAAAATATATGCATACATAGGGACAAAAAATCCTACAACAGCATGTTAAATACATTAACAGATCAACCAAGAAATCATAATTTCAAACAACAAGAGGTGGGTAGCAAATCACACACAACACGCATGCAAACACAACCCCGACTTGCTCCCCACAACCCAACCTCATCCTTTCTGGATTTCACATCAAACCACCAAGTAAAGCATGAAGAAAGGGTCGTTCTAGTGGGAGGAAAGCCCAACTAGCCTCTGAAACTCAGAGCATGCACCACAGGCCACCTTAGCGGGTAGATCTCCACTTGTGCAACCCCAAACCTCAGACATACCAGCCCATTGGTGTTGGACTTAACTCCATCCAGCACCCTCTTACATTCTCTTACACTAAAGGGCTAGAAGCATACCTGATCTGCAAGAAGAAAGCCTGAGCTTAGCAAAAGGTTATCCACCAAAACTCCTTCTAGCCACACAAAGAGTTGCTCTAGACGTTGCTCCACCAAGTTCACCGGAGATCCGCTCAGCAAAACGCCGGAGGGGGGGGGGGGGTGGACATGATTTGAGGTGGGTGATTTTTGTGGAGAATAGGTTGGTGAAGGGGACGGCTGAGGGGGTAGGGTTTTGTCTTAAGGAACAAGAGAAAAAGGCAAGGAGTGATTGCAAATAACTCTCCAATTCAAGACATTCCAAAAGCATACAATTCAAATGTTTGCAAATCTAAAGATATTCTTCTTGCTGACATGGCAGCCATGTCACCCAGCCTTCACACCTCAGCCCTAAATGCCTCCTCAAAGCGCAAGCCAAACCACCCATGCGAATTGCACCCGATCGACCCGATTAGGTGAACCAATTGCAAAACTGTCTGACGGGTCGCACCCTTCCACGAGTCGCATCAACTCGCCCAAAAAGGAAACTTTTCCCCAAAAAGAAACTTTTCCAAAACAAAGTATAAAATCACTAAGCATGCATCATACATCAAGAAAACACAAAATCGAGCATAAAGATGAATAAGACTTAATAAGGTAGCAGGAGAGCGGGTCTTACAATAGCAAACTAATGTTAAATTGGGTATGTGCTCCCCCTATGAATATGAATAAGGTAGATAATGGTGAGGAATGTTGAAGAATCCGAGGAACAATGGTGTCCTTCAGAGGAAACGTGTGTCCTTTTAATGACAACTATGTTTTTTGAAGGTGAAGAGTCTCATGGTCACTAGTGTCTATTGGCTTCCGTTTGTTAACTTGGTCCCGCCATAGGTCCTTCGAAGGACACAGTCCTTTGGAGCAGGCATATATTGTCCTTTGAGGGACAATAGTGTCCTTCGAAGGACACTCTCATTTGTAGCTTGCATAGGTCTCCTTCGCGAGAGGTTTATCTTTCAAAGGACACCATTACTAAAAAGGTGAGAAGTTAGCACAAATGTAGAAAGTTGGTCCTTTGTTGTTTTTATAGTGCAACTTTAAATCACAAAAAAAACTAAAAATGGATCCAACTTGCCAACCAAAGTATGCATATGGATCCTTCGAAGGACATGGTTCATTGGAGACACGAGTATCCTAAAAGGCATTTTAATAGAAGTCCAAACATCATTGCCCTTTGTCTTATATTGACCAAATGTATTTCAGTTTTCCGAACTGGTGATTCTAGTTAGCAATTTTGGTGGATCGAAATGTTTTTGGTCATCCGTTTAGCATTTTCAGTGGTACAAAATATTCTCGGTCGACCACATACAATGGGTTTTTGTTTCCTTCTGACTATAGACGTATAGCATGTAAAAGGGAAATTGGGTAGGAAGTTATATATTTGTGGCAGTGGCTCCTTGGACATTGGACCCCACCCATTATTGTCGAACTAAACTGAAATTCCGACGTGGTATGTCCTATTATTAAGAAACAATTTTGGTGGCTATTGGGAGTCGTAATGAAAGGCTACAACCTTTCTACAGTGTGTGTGAACAGATTCAAACTTTCATTAAAGGGTCAATAAAATAATAGGCTTAAGTTCCTAAACCTTATTACATTCGATCCACCGAAAAATGGCCTTCCAACACAATTCGAACAACGACTTAAGTACTTGTAGATGTGTTGTCAAGGACACAAAGTTGTGGTCTAACACCCCAACAAGCTTAGCAAGAAATTCTATATTTGTGGCTCCTTAGAGCCAACCCATTCATGTGGGTCTTTTAATTTGGTTGATGGAACACCGGTACCATCGGTGGAGAAACCCGACGAGAGCATAATGGACCCATGGATGCGGAAGCTTCTTTGGTGGCTTGCAAAGTTGTGTCAAACCGAGAAGATAAGCGACATTATCTTTTGGGTGCAAACGACATTTGAGATGATCATTCTCTTCCAATTGACTTGGAAGATATTAGTAATTTGTGTGTGTGTGTTTGTGTTTTGGTTTGTGTAATATATATATATATATATATATATATATATATATATATATATGTTATTTTCTGTTATGTATGGTGCTTCTCACTTCAATATAATAGTTTTGTGTATTATAAATAGATCTTTTATATATTTTGTGAATCCAAAGTATTCCTGTCCAATTCATTAGTCTCCAACTATGATTCGTAATAATGAGAGTTATATTTTCGGGTGTATGGAAATTTAATATTAAGTAAAATATACATTTTATTGTTTTATTGAAAGGAATCCAATAAAAAGGTCATATCGCATCACAAGTATAACTTGTGGTTGTGGACAACAAATCAACATTACATTCAACACCCTCATATTACATATGAACAAAAAATTATCGAATAAATTTGTCATTCCAAATAAAAAGGACATATCACATCAGATTCAACGTAAATTCCGACGTGGTATTAGGAAACATAACCTTTTAAATCCGTGCTTGGATACTCAAAAGTTTCCTTTAAAACTCAAAATGATCCCTAAACCACAAGCCTGCCCTTTGACGGGTACTTATGTCTTTTACAGGATACGCATGTCATGTAAAGCACTTGTATTGTAACACCCCCGATCTCGTGGGTACGCACACTGGGGAGTCCAACTGATGTCGCGATCAGAGTCTCCTTGATGACATAAGAGAGAGTTACAATAAAAACACAATACAAGACAGACGTACAAGACGAGACATACACGAATAAAGCATACATGGATAGACAAGACATGACATGTCATAAGCCAAAAAGGGAAATTATCCATATATGAAAATAAAATCAGAATTCATTACATCAAGTTTTTTTTAAGGAAATACATCATCAATTGCCGAAGCAAAAGATAACTAAGGAATACTGGTCGACAAATCCCTCGTGTACAGAATCCTTCAAAACATCTCCAGTCTGACCCCTACAGCAAACCTAAGTACCTGAGGCAAAACAACAACAAATACGCATGAGTTTTCAATAATAAACCCCGTATGCCACTAGTCCAAAAACATAATAAAGATTCATGCATGAATTCCTATATGAGACACATGAAAAACATAAAAAGGCAACAACTCTACATAGCTACGCCTCCCAAGCTTCACTCAAAGTGATTCCTCTACAAAGGAACCCAACCACCAGTCATGTTGGTCTAAGCAACAAGCGGGTCACCAGAAAATGTGACCCACCGCTTGGCACGAAGCGGTCTTCCGGATTGACATCCCCAACTCGCGGCAATGACCTATATGAATTCATCGCAAGTTGGGAATGCCCCCTGTATACAATGACAATATGAACGTCCATGTCTTATCTTAGGCCTGACCTCTCTACCTGGAGGTCTATCAATCAGGCACATCGGCCCCTCAACAATAGTGCCCAAAGTTAACCTATGATTTCTGAAATGCACATGCAAGTCATCTATTGCAACACATACATAAATAGACATTCATCATTACGTCTAATGATGACCATGCGATGAGCGCCCACCGATATCCCATGCGGACCATAACATCCACACTACATAACATGCATGTAGCAGTAAGCACACGACCACAAATTTTGCTTATGTAATAATTTGCACAAGACACGTACATTGAACTAGAAAGCTATGAGTCATGCAAAGTTTGTCATAAGATAGCATAAACTACATAATCAAGATTCATACACAAACATCCAGATCTTAACCACACATCCGTCAACATATATGTAATATCTAGTACTGACTAAGTGATTAATTTCAGATTCGGTAATATAGTCAAATCATGATAAGGAAAAAGGGCATACATGCATACTAGATGGCAATAAAAATCCAGTATCGATAACATGGTCAATTTCAGATGTGCATTATCATCAAAATACAGTGAGGCAAATAAATGTGCATGAACCACTATATATTATGCTACGTGAATCGCACACATGCATGCACCCGACATGCATCCCCAGACCAGCAACTCGTTCCCTGGTTTCTTCCCAATCAACCAACCCAGGAATGTGTGACTAAGGTTAGGATAAGGTGAGGTGGTCCAGCCAGCCACCACATCACTATAGGTGTGCGCAACAACTGACTAGCTGAGTTGGTCTCCCATGTGCGTGCCTCCTGCTACCTAATCGCACAACCCACCTGTGCTGGCTGGCCCTCCAGCCAACACCCCTGCCCTTCATCCCAAGATTGGGCCAAGTGCATACTTTAAAATGAAGAAGAAACACCCCGGAGATTACCGGAGTAAACACGGTTCTCTTCCTTGTGCGCCTCTTGCTCACCGGAGATGCCTGCCTCGCCAGTGTTCACAGCCACCAGGACATCAGAGAGAAGGGAGGGGTGAGGTCTACCTATAGGAGAGGGAGAGGAAGGAAAAGAAAGTGATGGCTAGGGTTTGCAATGTATACATCCAATAATGCAAATAAGGTTACCTTGATTGCATAATATTCTCTCATCATGACCTTCCAAATCCAAGCAAATTTGAATTATGTGCATGTTGACATGGTGCCACCTCACTTGCTGCCTCATCCAGCCCCAACATCCTCAGGTCATGTGGCAAGGAGAAACTCAAGCCCAAGCCACCCACACCCATGCCAAACCAACCGAGCCTAGATGCACATCCGCCCGGCGAGCCACACCCACTCGACCAGAAAGGAAACTTTCCCTAAAAAGGAAACTTTCCGAAACAAGAACAAACACACCACCCAACAAACATAATATAAATTAAGATGAAGCATAAGAGATGAAAATATCAGGAGAGAAGGTCTTACATGTATGTTTTTTAAAACATGATAGGGTCCTTAAACCACATGTCTTCCCTATAAAGGACACGAGTATATTTATCTATCATTTGAACTCAGGTATGTCCTTTAATGGGAATTTATGTCCTTTAATACAAGTATGTTCGCTAAATTATGAGTTCATCCTTTAAACTTGAAAGTTCCCTTTAAAACTCGAAAGGGTCCTTAAACAAGAAGCTTGCCCATTGAAGGACTAGAGTATGTTCTATAAACGACGAATATGTCCTTTGAAATAAAAAATTGTCATTTAAAATCGAATGTGTTCTTTTAGTCGTCTGCTTTGTACATTGTTCTAAAGTGTCAGTAATTTCAATTTTGAATCATAAATTAAGTTGCTTAATTATAGTTTTCATGCATATCAAATTAGTCCAAAAATACAGTTTAGTTAATCTTATTTTTTAAAATCAAATGTGTCCTTTAAAAACAAACTCTGTCCTTCAAAGGACACTTACGTCCTTTAAAGCACGAATATGTCCTTTAAACCCCAAGTTTGTCCATTAAACCACAAAAATGTCCGCATATAATAGACTCATCTTTTAAAGGACAACTATGTCTTTCAGAGGAGGTGTAGGCCATTTAACTTGACTGCGTCCGTTTAAAAGAACTTTATCCATTGAAGGACACAATCATTAACAATTCACGACTAGTATCATCTTAAATGATATTTGACTGAACAAAATAATGAATCTTGACTTAATTAGTGGAGAAGAAGGAGAAAAAGAGGAGAAAAAAACAAAGAAGAAGCAAGGAGGAAGCCAGAAGAGGAGAAAAAGAAAAAAGAAGAAGAGGAAAAGAAGAAGAGGAAAAGAAGAAGAAGAAGAAGAAGAAGAAGAAGAAGGATGAAGAGGAAGGGAAGAAAAAGTAGAGGAAGGAAGAAGAAAGGAAGAGAAAGAGGAAGAGAAAAAGGAAAAAGAAGAAAGAAGAAGTGGAGAAGAAGAAGAAGTTTGAAGAGGAAAGAAGAACAAGTTGAACAAAACAAAAGGAAAGTGGAAGAGGAAAAGAAAAAAAAGGAAGAGGAAAAGAAGGATGAAGAATGAAGAGGAAAGGAAGAAAAAAGTAGAGGAAGAAAGAAGAAAGGAAGAGGAAGAGAAAAGGAAAAGGAAAAAAAGAAGAAGAAGAGGAGGAGGAGGAGGAGGAGAAGAAGAAGAAGGATGAAGAGGAAATGAAGAGAAAAGTAGAAGAAGCTGAACAAAATAGAGGGAAAGTAGAAGAGGGAAAAAAGATAAAAGAGTAAGAAATGAAGATAAAAGAGGCAAAAAAGAGAGAAGAAGAGGATGAGAAACATGAAGAGGACACAATGAAGGACGAAGACAAAAGAAGACAACTTAGAAGTCTGAAGAAGAAGAATGACGTTCAAGAGAAGAACACAAATTAAAGAAGACTCGATTTTTCAGAAGAGGCTGAAATATAATGGAAATCAAATGTCAGACAAACAAGAAGTGAATTCTCCAACAAAAAGCTAGTTAGCCAACCCATGCATATATTAAAATAAAAGAATCAATATGAAAGCCATGGTTGGGTTGAGAAATGAGGAGGAAAATGTGCTTCCTAATTTAACATATGGACGTGTCCAAAGTCAGGTGTGGTGCAATCAAAACATGCAAGAGTATGTGTGGTGCAAGGACGTGTCCAAAGTCAGGTTGACAGATCTAAAAGATCAAATCACTAAAGGGTTAGATCTATCAACAGAGGTAAGTATATTTCATTTTGTAAATTGATTTTTCTTTAAATCCACTGAAATGTCAAGTAAATTGCACTCATTTTAATGAACAGTTAATAGACTCATTGCTTGATATGTTGGAGAGAAAACAGAATCCGGGATGCTACTCAAGGAAGGTGATCACCATTCCAAGCATGGCCACCTCTACTATCTTGTCTGGAGACCAAGACTTGACTTCATCTATGGTAGATGACAAACTAAAAGACTAAGACCCAAAGGACATAGTCATTGCACAACCATTGCTAAAATCAGGGCACTAGACACTGCTGACTGTGGATAAAAGAACTAAAAAGGTAACACAACTTAATAACATTCAGTGGGTTGCTGGAGACAATGATGATCCAACAATAGCAGTAGGTCCAAAAAAGCAACGGAAATAATGACAGAGTTCTAAAGATCCTACCTCAACATGGACTGAAAAATGTCCTATGAAAGCAAAAATTGATATTGTCAAGCATCAAGTAGCAATGATTGTGGAGTGTATGTCATTCACTGGATAAAATGTTTGATGCTAGACGTACATCCCTGATTGGAACAAAATGGTTATGGAAATCATGTGAAGCTCCAAGATAAAGATTAAAACACACATCGATTTTACAACATTCACACTTCACATCATTCTCCACCCCCTAATGGGGATGGATTACTCACAAATCAACATATTAACCAAAGAAACAACAACATAAAAACAACTCATAACAAGTAAAGAAAACTGGATTAATACAAGAAAGAAACAACTTTGATTAATGAAGAAGAAAATTACAAGTCTTCTCTTTCTCTCCTCCACTATATTACTAAGCAAAAAACATACTCTACTAAACAAGAAATAAAGCTAACCTAATGGGGAGAGGAACGAAGAAGAAGAAGGGAAGGATTCCAAGTGTATATATAGAAGATTAGGGATTCTGGATGAAGCAAGGTGTAATCGGATGACTCCAAATCAGATTTGGATGTTGCCTATTGCTCTGACCCGACAACACAACATGTCGGCAAAATTAGGGCTTAAACGGAGCAAAACCATCCATTCAAAATGCACCACTGGTTGCTCTGATCCGTCTTAAACTTTTCCATCCAGTTAGGGTTGCTTTGTTGCATGTGGGGTGGAGCCCTGGTCCATTGTCTCAAACCGATTTGATTTTAATTGTTGATTTACTCCTCAGGTTATGGACTTTTGTGACACAATATATTTCTTTACACTTGGGTCACTCTGGATTTTCAATTGTGTCCCTCCTGACTTATAGTTCAGTCCTTTGGCATTACAAATATGTCTAGAAGGCTTCCAAATCTGTCATTTCTTCTTGCATTTAGGTCATTTTCTCATCTTGTCTTTTCTTTATTGCCTAAAATCTAAAACACTTTAAACAAATACTCAAGTAGCAAAAAGATGGGGTAAAATAAAGGACATATAGCATGAATGCAAAGTGTGATACGCTAATCCCACGGCTGAAATGGAATATCTACACTCTGTATGAGGCGAAATGACAACGTATTTACTTAGGGGATTCAGAAGCCAATTGTCCAATTGTTGATAACATAAAATTTATGTGGAATCTTGTTAACTGCAATCATACGCATCTTTCTATATATTTTCAATTGTAATTAGATACCACTCTTGAATTGTAATTGTTTGAGAATTTTAAAGGCAATAAGAATTTCTTTTCTCATCATCAAAATATATTAAAACATGTATGTCAGACTCACACTCGAAATGGTCCTTATTTCCCTTAAAAGAAAACCTATGTTCTTTAAACTAGAAGTGTCCATTAAAACTCGTAGTGCCCTTTCAACCTTAGTTTGCTCTTTGAAAATTGAAAGTTTACTTTAAAACTCGAAAGGGTCTTTTTTGTTGTTAGAAGAACACTTATGTTTTTTAAACCTCAATATTTTTTACATTAAAATTCGGAATGTCATATAAAACTATGGTCCGTCCTTTGAAACTCAAAAGTAACCTTTAAAATCTGTATTTTAAAATTTGAAAGGGTTCTTAAACCACATGATCACCTAATAAAGGACACAAATATGTTGTTTAAAGCAAAGATCTGTCCTTTGAACACAAGTTTTTCCTTTAGAGGGCCTTTATGTCATTCAAAGTCCATGTGTATCCTTAAAAGGACACACTTCTATTATTTAAAGCATGAATCCGTGCTTGGAACTCGAACGTGTCCTTTAAAACAAGAAAGTGTCCTTAAAAAATCCCACTCTTTCAAATGACACATATGCCTCTAAAGGACACTAAGGTCCTTTAATGGACACGTATGACCTTTGTGTTGCCTTTTTGGCCTTAATCTATGTTTTGATGATTTAATCAATCTAATCTTAACTATAATCAATGTAGAGTAGAACACATTACACATGGCATATATATTGTATTGTGCTAACTTCTACAGGTAATCAAGACTCAAGAAAGAAAGGAATTCAAGTCAAGACGTGTAATCAAACTATTGAAGACATGTAATTTTATTTCTTTTGAGTTTTAGGAACTTTGTGTACTTGAGCATACAAGAGTTAAAAACTACTTAAACACACATTAGGTTCCTTATACAAGTCACACACAAAATCTCATAACATTTTGACTTCAATAGGTCACCCAAACTTAGACCGAAAAATCACTAAACCTTAACCTAGCTGCCTGTGCTAAAATCGGTCGATCGATCGTTCATCGTTCGATCGAATGATCATTTTATTCAGTTACCAACAATGACTTACCCAACTTGTCTGGTTGACCATTTTGACCTTTTCGGTCGACCGTCTAGACGTGTCATTTGACTGGTAGACTTGTCATTTTCTACAAAGGTCGGATTTCCCAAAACCCCAAAATACTTTGGCCCCGGTCGACCGTTCCCTAGACCCCGGTCGACCGTTCCCAAGTCTCTGGTCAACCGTTCCCAAGTCTCTGGTCAACCGTTCCCAAGTCTCTTGTCAACCGTTTGTCCTTGGACTTTCCTGGACGTTATTTCGGGACTGTCAAAACTCCCTGAGCGGTCAACCGTCCCACTTTTAAGTTCGACCGTTCACTTAAGTGATCTTAAGTTTATAGCCTTGTTTGTTCGACCGACTCTTGTTCGGTCGACCATTTTGTTCCTGGATGTCTCTGGACTTTTCAAGACAATCTTTCTAGACGTCATCCGGTCGACCGTTTGACCCGTTTCGGTCGACCAAACTTAACCCGAACTGTGACTTGCTCAATTCTATTTTGTATTTCTTACACAAACAACTTCTAATTATATCCCAACGGCTATAACTATCTTAGAGATTATAAATAGGTGTTACCAAGACGCATTTGAACAACGCTCCCACTACTATTTTACCTCGTACATTAGAGAGATTATTCCAAACACTCAAAGCCTTCATTTCCACACTTAAGTCTTAATTCCTATCGTACTCAAGTGTGCTCAAAGTTAGAGTTTCATACTCTTGGTTGCTTGTTGCCATCAAGAAGTTGTAAAGGTTTCGGTGAAAGTCTGAAGCGTCCCTCTCGGATTGTGAGAGGAGCCGAGCCGAGCTCGGCGAGGGTTGTTCGCGAGCTTGAAGATTGTAAAGGCATTCTCTCCCGGCCCGCAACGGGGAGTGGATAGTGAAGTTGTAAGCGGAGCTCGGTGATTCGAGTGGAGCATGCAAGAGAGGACATAGGCGAGTGGCCGAACCTCTGTAAAAACATCGGTGTTCATTGTGGTTTGTTTATTTGTTTTCTTTACTTGCTTGATTGTTTAAATTCCGTTATGCATCTTTGATTAAGCAAGTGGAGATTGATTAAGCTTAAAAGTGATTAGATAATCTGAGCCACAATGATCCTACACTTTGAAGTCTAGTTTATGCTTTAAAAGACACAAGTCTACCATAGCAAATGTAACTAAAGCAAAAGTAAGGTACAACAACAAATCCAAACAACACCAAATTAAACAATTGCAAATGTAATGAACAACAACCATTAACATAACAACTACTAGCAAATGTATCGACAACATGTCATTATATAGCAAGTGTATGGTCAAAAGAAAATATATCCTTGGGAGTGGGCCATTCATGCACCCTAAAAAAAGAATTAACTCAATGTATATTTTAAACCGGGTCAGTTCAAACACAATTATCTCATGAGGTCTTAACATAAACTAATAAAATAATAGGTAACCTTCAAAATTTTGTTTTACAATTATTGTCATCAGGATCTTCGATCCATATACTCCTTCGTGAAATAATCTATCATTCTTTCTCAAATAAGTAAGTTATCAACATTTCTATCATCATTTACTGACTTCATTTCAGGCACCTGTGTTGAAAGTGGGGGAATTTCTTCAATATCATTGCGTTCTTAATAAGAAATAATCTATCATTTTTTTCTAAAATGAGCGACCATTGATTATGACAAGGCTCTGCTACATCAAAATTTGATTTACTTGAGATGTAAAAATAAAAAAGTTCTTCCTTGAATCCTTGTTTATTAAGGTTACTGATTGATTGTTTTAAATACAACAAGTGGACGATGTCGGTGAAGATGCGGCAAGTACGGGTTGTGTCCATAAGGAGTGGGTGCGAGTCAAAGTCTATAATACTCGAGTGGGAAAGGAAAAGAGAGATATGAGATTGGGATTACACTACGATGCGTACTAAATCAGAAAACAAATTATAAAAATAAACCCTTTAGTGGCTAGAGAAAGAATGTGGAAATGAGAATATGTGTACGTGTGTGTTCCTTGGTGCTCATCACAACAAGTAATACATGAAATCCATAAAAACCAAATATAAATTTGTCTTCACATGAAGTAAGATAAAATATTATCATTGAAACATACAAGACAATAATTAAGATGAGGCAAAATGTGCACATGCATGCACATATCAGGTTTCCTCCTTATCCACTCCATCCTTATCATTGCGTCATCATTCCCCATAAAATAGACCCACTAATTTAGCATGTGATAAGGATCACTTAAGAGCATTAACACATCAAAGATAAGAGTGAAAATCCTATTTGATGGTTATGAAACACATGTAAGGTTCAAAGGTTAGGATTAACACACACACTTAATACATCACATAATCACATCACCTTTTTCTCCATCTCCCCAATAGGGATGGACTACTCCATGCTCATCTCTAAACTGAAGAAAACATAAAACCAACACAAAACCATAATAGAATGTAGAAAACTAGATTAAGCAGGGACCAAACATAAAGAAAATTGCATCAAACGGAAGACATCAATGTAAAGAACAAGAATTAAACTAGATTGAAATTAAAGATTACAAAGCTTCCTCTTATTCTGCTTTTACACTAATGAACAGTAAAATAAATCTAAACCGATGGCAAGCAGATATATCGATATTAAATGCGGCACACTATCACGACCCTAGAAAGGTAAACAAAAGAAAAATAAAACAAAACACACAAAATATGTACATACTGTTGGATCGTGAGAGTCTCTAATTCTAATCACATTTAAGCTAATTACCTACTTGTTTGATCGATCAAGTTATGCACAACGGAATTTAAAATAGACAAGTAAGTAAAGTAAATCACAATGGACTCGGGCCTTTTTACAGAGGTTTGGCCACCGCCTACGTCCTCTCTTGCAAGCTCCGGTCGACACTTCGAGCTCCGCTGGTGTTTTCACTATCCACTCCCCATTCCGGGCCGGGAGAGAACACCTTTTACAATACAAGCACCGCGAACAACCTCGCTTGCTTGACCTTCTTCCTCTCACAATCCGAGAGGGGACACTTTGGGCTTTCACCGAAATCCTTGCGTCTTGAACAAAGGTTGAGTGGAACAACACTCTCTAACTTGAGCACACTTGAGTGAGATTTGGATTTATGACTAAAGTGTGGAATGTTGGAGGCTTGGAGTATTTTGGATCTACTCTCTAATGTTGGGGACAAATAGTAGTGGGAGAGTTGTGTTAAAATGTGTTTTACAACTCTATTTATAAGCATTCGAGAGAATATAGCCGTTGGGGTTATTTGGGTAAGAGTTGGTGTAAGATACACAAAACAGAAACTAGTGGGACCCAATTCTGAGTGAATTCGGTCGACCGGATCGGGCTGTTCGGTCGATCGTTTGGCAGTTTTGAACTCAGTTCGGTCGACCGGTTAAGGAAGGGTCGACTGCTCAAGGCTAAGACTCAGGTACACTTAAGTGATCGGTCGAACACCGAATAGGGTTCGGTCGACCGATTCACACCAGGGAGTTTGGGGTTGACAAACAAAGTTCTATTCGGTCGAGTGAACCAAGATCTACGGTCAACCGAATTCCAGCAGGAGATTTGGGTTTGTCAATAGACATAAATTCGGTCGACCGTACAAGGCCCTCGGTCGACCGATACATGAAATGTATTTGGAGTATTTTTGGTTAATACGAATACGACCGTTGGGTATATACGACAAAACAAATGGTCGGAAAATACTTGGGACTCGGTCGACCGAAAAGGTTTGGACGGTCGACCGAAGTTAGGCGGTTAAATACTAACAAAATAATTGATCACTCGGTCGACCGAACGGTCTGTTTCGGTCGACCGAATGTGGGCAGACAGTTTGGGTTCAGGTTTAGTGTTTTCCGGTCTAAGTTTGGGTGATCTATTGAAGTCCAAATTAAGTGAAATTTCGTGTGTGACTTCTATAGGGAACCTAGTGTGTGGTTGAGTAGTTTTTAGCTCAAGTATGCTCAATTACACAAAGTTCCTAAAGACTCAAAGAAATACAAAATACATGTCTTCAAATGAGCTTGATACATGTCTTGACTTGATTTCCTTTCTTCCTTGAGTCTTGCTCACGTGTAGAGGTTAGAACAAAGCAATATATATGCAATGCAATAGGTGTGCTACTATACATGATCATAAATAAGATTAGGTTGATTAAATCATAAGGCCAAAAAGGCAACAATCCCCCATTTTTGATGATGGCAACCTATATCTTAATACATGGAATTTTTAGATGTAAACTATGCATATAAATGCTCCTCCTATGGATGTGCATAGTTTTTGTTCAATTTATATCAAATTCCACGTTACCCCCTTAATGATCTCTCCCCCTTTGAGATCCATCAAAAATTATACTATTTAAGTTCAATGTGGATGTCTTGTAATGAAGTTTCTCCCCTTAAATTTTGCACTTCATTACACTAAGAAAATGATATTCAATAACCTCCCCCTATCAATATGAATATGCTTTTTCAATTAAGTTCATTTTTATTTCTCCACTATTAACATCAAACAAGTATTACTATATAGCATGTGATTTTTTTCATTTCCCCTTTTGACATCCATTTAGAAAATTTGACTCTAAAACTATGGATGTGATTCAAACATTTAAGTTTTGCAATGAATGAATAAAAGATATGTCAATTAGGCATGTAAAACCTAGACTAAAACCAATTTATTTAAAAATTTAGAGGATAAGAAATTATACTTACTTGAAGCTTGAATTTGTTCCAATCTCATTTGCTGATGCAACCGGTTTTGAATTTGACTCTTGAGCTTCCCCAGTCACCACCGATCTCCTCCTCAAGCAACTACAAGTGTGGATTTAGGTACCCAAACAACTTTGGGTCCTTGAATGTTAGCTTTGGGAACCCAAACCATTTTGGTTTTAGGAGTCGATACACTTAAAGAGCTATGCTTCACAACTAAGTGGTTTTCATTTAAAGTTGTATAAGATGCATGGTTTTTCAATTTTTCATTGTATCCTAAACCATGTTTTTGCAGAGATTGCCTTTGACTTCCTAATAGCATGGTAAGCATCTTAGTTCCATGTGTGAATTTTTCTAGATCTTTTCTTAATTGCACATTGCAAGCATGAAGATCTAATTGTTCAACATCTATAGGTGTTGCTTTTAATTTATCAAGAGTTGATGCATTATTTTCAAGTCTAGCAAACACCTCATTTTTCTGATTCATGCATGTTTTAATTTGACTTTGGAGATCTTTGATTAGCTTTCTAGCATTTTTGTTCTTTTCACAAATGATCTCATATTGTTTAACTAAGTCATGGAATGCATTTTGAAGTTCATCATGTGTATAGGTTTCTTCATTAACACTAGAATGTGAGCTATCACTAGCATATGACTTAGATGAGCAAGAATGTGATCTAGTAGAGTAAGAGTTAGAAGATACCTCACTTCCTTCATCTTGAATTGCCATGTAGCACATATGTGCATATTCCTTTGTTGATGAAGGTGCAGTTGATTTGGATGATGATGAAGACGATGAATCGTTCCAAGTATCCTTGTGAGCTTCCAACCTCTTCTCCTTTCTCTTATTCCTCTCATTTTCTCTCCTTCTCCCCCTTCTCTCATTTTTCTTCTCCTTCTCTTTTCTCCCATTTTCACTCTCTTCCTTCTCCTTCTTCTTTTCTCTCTTTTCACTTCTTCTACCTCTTCTTTAATTCTCTTCTTCTTTATCCTTCTTGAGATATTTGAAGAAGTCTTTTGCTAGGACTTCAATGTCCTCATCTTCTACACTCCTCCTTGGTTGGTCAATATTTGCATGTAATCCCAATGTAGGTTTGTTCTTGGAGGATTCCTTCTCCTTTCGATGGTTAATTTGGAGCTCATAAGCCATGAGATTTCCAATTAACTCATCCATCTTTAGTTGGGAATGGTCTTGTGCTTCCTCAATTGCGATCATCTTATCTTTCCAATTGTGGCTTAGCGACCGGAGGAATTTCCTTGTCATTTCTCCTTCATTTAATTTTCTTCCAAGAACAAAAGGAGAGTTAGTAATATCGGTGAAGCGAGTGTTCATTTCGCTTATGTTTTCACCGATTTGCATAGAAAATCTCATATTTATGCATGAGGAGACTAATGCGGGTTTCCTTAGTTTTGCTATCCCCATCATGATGCATTTGTAGTCTATGCCAAATTTCATATGCACTTTCACAACCCCTAATCTTATTATATTCACCCTAATTAAGGCCACAATACAAGATGTTCATGATTTTCGAATTCATTTCGATTTATTTCCTTTTGGGTCTTGTAAGTGAATCTAATTCATCTTCATTTGGGTGTGTGTATAGATTTTGAAGAAACATCCAATACTTAAGGTCATTAGAAATTAGGAAACTTTTCATCCTATTCTTCCAATAATCATAATTGGACTCGTTTAGCAAAGGAGGTCTAGTAGTGCATAATCCTTCTATGTGATTAGATGATGTAGAAGCCATGCTAAAATATGATTAAGTATGCGATTTAGCTCACAAGGCTCTGATACCAAATGTGGGATCGTGAGGGTCTCTAATTCTAATAACTTTTAAGCTAATTACCTACTTGTTTGATCGATCAAGTTATGCACAGCGGAATTTAAAATAGACAAGTAAGTAAAGCAAACCACAATGGTCTCGGGGGTTTTTACAGAGGTTCGACCACCGCCTACGTCCTCTCTTGCAAGCTCCGCTCGACACTTCGAGCTCCACTCACGTCTTCACTATCCACTCCCTGTTTCGGGCCGGCAGAGAACACCTTTTACAAAACAAGCACCGCGAACAACCTTGCTTGCTTGACCTTCTTCCTCTCACAATCCGAGAGGGGACACTTCGGGCTTTCACCGAAATCCTTGCTTCTTGAACAAAGGTTGAGTGGAACAACACTCTCTAAACTTGAGCACACTTGAGTGAGATTTGGATTTATGACTAAAGTGTGGAACGTTTGAGGCTTGGAGTATTTTGGATCTACTCTCTAATGTTGGGGACAAATAGTTGTGGGAGAGTTGTGTTAAAATGTGTTTTACAACTCTATTTATAAGCATTAGAGAGAATAGTCGTTGGGGTTAATTGGGTAATAGTTGGTGTAAGATACACAAAATAGAAACTAGCGGGACCCAATTCTGAGTGAATTCGGTTGACCGGATCGGGCTGTTCGGTCGACCGTTTGGCAGTTTTGAACTAGGTTCGGTCGACCGGTTAAGGAAAGTCGACCGCCCAATGCTAAGACTCAGGTACACTTAAGTGATCAGTCGAACACCGAATAAGATTCGGTCAACCGATTCACACCAGGCAGTTTGGGGTTGACAAAAAAAGTTCTATTCGGTCGACCGAACCAAGATCTACGGTCGATCGAATTCCAGCAGGAGATTCAGGTTTGTCAATAGACATAAATTCAGTCGACCGATACGTGAAATGTATTTGGGGTATTTTTGGTTAATACGAATACGACCGTTGGGTATATACGACAAAACAAACGGTCGGAAAATATTTGGGACTCGGTCGACCGAAAAGGTCTGGACGGTCGACCGAACTTAGGCAGTTAAACACTAACAAAATAATTGATCACTCGGTCGACCGAACGGTCTCTTTCGGTCGATTGAATGTGGGCAGACAGTTTAGGTTTAGGTTTAGTGTTTTCCGGTCTGAGTTTGGGTGATCTATTGAAGTCCAAATTAAGTGAAATTCCGTGTGTGACTTCTATAGGGAACCTAGTGTGTGGTTGAGTAGTTTTTTATCTCAAATATGCTCAATTACACAAAGTTCATAAAGACTCAATGAAATACAAAATACATGTCTTCAAATGAGTTTGATTACATGTCTTGACTTGATTTCCTTTCTTCCTTGAGTCTTAATCACTTGTAGAGGTTAGCACAGAGCAATATATATGCAATGCAATATGTGTGCTACTCTACATGATCATAAATAAGATTAGATTGATTAAATTATCAAAACATAGATTAAGGCCAAAAAGCCAACACATACGTGAAAACACCCCACACACCTACTCCATGCATTGTCCCCAATGTATTGCAGAATCGCGCCAATGCATGGATAGGGTGTGCCGTACTAATGATGACCGCCAGAGGTGCTCAAAGAGGAACCTCTCTCAATACCCGTAAACTTCCTATAAATAATTCGGTTTTGCTTGGCCAAAATGACATTTTTCTGCTCAACCGCCATCTCAGATATGTCGATGTTGAAGAGCGTTCCCGAGCTCACAGATGAGTTTGGGGAACTGGCTCTAACATCCTCCTGCATGTAATCGGCACCCATGCCTCCTAAAGGCAATGGCGGTATGACAGGGTCATCTTCGCAACCTCGAGCTCGATGCCTTGGCGCAACAACAAGAGCTCAAACCGTGGGATTTCCAACTTTCCACACAATTTGGTCACCAGAGTAGGCAAACAATGTATTTCTTTAAACTTGGCATTCACCAACACATCAAACAACGTTCGACAAATGCAGTGAGGTGAACCATCCATGAGACTATACACTATTCGCAAACTAGGTGTGAAGAATGTGGAGGTCCGCTACAATGTGCTACATTGGAGTTGATGTATGCATTGGAAATTCCCCCATGCGATGAAATGGGTTGCCCTTGCCCAAGCAAAGATCGGTAAAACTTAATATCACGAGTGGGCGCGAGATAATCGACTAAGGGGATCTCAATCGCGTCGAAGATAAATTGGGGTGTCACAGTGTGTTTAACCCCTTTAAGGGTGACACTAAACTCGAGTTGTCCAGTCTGGTCAGACTCGAGTTTAGAATAAAACTCACGTACGAGAGGTTCTACGTACAAGGTTTCATAACCCTCATACATCAAATGACTCCACCTTTTTGCTACGATTCTATCGTAGAAGGGTTTTCCAAAATCGCGAATCAGGGAGGCAGAATTAAGTTCTAGAATTAAATGTGGGCTGACCATACATGTACCTACCTTGGTGAGCTTTAACGGATGAACAAGTGGCGGCGTTGACGAACACGACGCTCGAAGGGTGGAAACCGAAACACGTCGACGCAAGCAGTAACAAAAAATCTCAAAACCAACCGAAACTGACTGCCCCCAACAAAATCAACTCCTAGCCGAAGATCCAAGAGTATATCATCACAACAGACCGTTGTTTGGCGGACTGGTTATGCGATCTGGGGAAGAAAATTCGTGGGGTAGCGGCCAGGAGAGAAAAACGCGTTTGGGTTTGGGAGGATGATGGGTAGGGTATCGAAAAATGCATTTTTATAGGAGGGTGGAAAAATATCAAAAAACAGTTCTGTTTTGTTCTTTTCTTCTTTTTTTGTTTTTTTGAAGATATGTACAACTTAATGAAAGGATAAATCGCGTCAAGTGATCACATCCTCGGGAAGTTCGTGTAAAGACATGACTTCCGCCTCGACCTCTGTCGTGGTCCCCTCCAAGTACGGTTTTAGCCGGTGTCCATTAACTTTCAACACGTCGTTGGTACTCGGGTCCTATATCTCAATCGCTCCATGAAGGAAAATGGTTAAAAGAGTAAATGGTCCATACCAACGACTCCGAAGTTTCCCTTGAAAAAAGTGGAGGCGAGAGTTATACAACAAGGCATTTTGTCACACCATGAAGGTTTTGATTCTGACCAAGCGGTTGTGGAAACTTTTAGTACGGAACTTGCAGATCTTGGCATTCTCATAAGCTTCATTTCTCAACTCCTCCAACTCGTTGAGGTCCAGCTTGTGATTGACACCGGAAACATCAAGACTCATGTTCAGATGTTTGATTGCCTATAATGCCCGGTGCTCAAGCTCTACCAGAAGATGGCAATCTTTGACATAAACTAGCCATTAGGGGGACATGCCAGGGTCGGTTTTAAATGCAGTGCGGAAGGCCCATAATGCATCATTAAGCTTAACCGACCAATCTTTCCTCAAAGCATTAACTATTTTGTGTATAATTTGCTTGAGTTGACGGTTGGAAATTTTCACCTGGCCACTGGTTTGAGGATGATAAGGTGTGGCCAACTTGTGCGTGATGGAATATTTCCTCAACACTGCCTCGAGGGATCGGTTCACAAAGTGTGTCCCCGGATCACTTATGATACAACGAGGTGTCCCAAACCTCGCAAAAATGTGTGCTTTAAAAAATTTGATCACAACCTTGCGATCGTTAGTGCGAGTCGGGATTGCTTCAACCCACTTTGGCATATAATCAACTGCCACCAAAATGAAGATGCACATATGAAGTGAAATTAGTGATGAATGATGCATGTAAGCATGTATGTGTGTGTGTCGTGTGTGCTGTCATGCATAGGAAGTGTCTAAAGATGTGGCAAAACCTATCAATCCATTCACACAGTGTATCGGCCATTACTACTTGATTATCATAAGATTAGGCTCAGCATGAGAAGTGTCTAAAGATATCGCAAGACTTATCAAAAACCATAAACTCATGTGAAGAACAAAGGTAAGCATGGGATGTGTCTAAATGTTATGGCAAAACCCATCAAAACAAAGTTTCTTCAATCAATCAAGCAAGCAAACACAAATACCAACACATAACTAACATGAAGCATATTCAACAGGAAATTTCAGTCAATAAACATGAGAAAACAAAGCATGGGAAGTGTCTAAATATTAAGTCAAAACCCATCAAAAATCTCTAACATGTAGATGATTAAAATACCCCCAATGAACAAACCAAACATGCAAGTCTACATAATCAAAAATTCATCAACAATCCCAACTTCACAATATATAAGAACATCATCTCCACCCCCAAAGGGGATGGATTTACTCACTACACATTATGCTAGAAATTAAACTAAATAAAAAATGAGACATTCTATCTAATTTAGCCTAAGATCAAAGAAACAAGACTAAACTAAGCATGCATAAAAAAGAGACGACATGAGAACAAAACAATGAAAAACTTATTTTATTAAATGACTCACATTACTAGTAGCATTCTTCTCCACCTTGAGTTTTTGCTCCAAGACTTACTCCAAGTAGAGAGAATGCCACCAAGCAATGGGTGAATACAAATGAGGAGGAAGAGTTCTATTTATAGGCATGAAAAAAAGGTAACCGGGGACAATCCCCCGGTATGGAACTAAACGCATACTATAAATGAACATTAAACAACATAATACATGACCCGATTCAACCATTTCATATTTGGACATATTTGGACCGCTGATTGGCGGTCTTGGACCGCTTATTGGCGGTCTATATGTGTCTGATCGAGTCTGGATTTTGGTGGCTCGGTTCTGGCTTGATTTCTTGGTGTTTGGTGAACCCGATTTGGTTATTGATGATTGGACTCGGATTTAATTGCCAAAATACTCCTCATTATGGTGTGGAGCTTCTTGATTTTCTCATTGATCCTTTTGGTTTTACATCCGGGACCTTCTCTCTTTCATCTCAGTCCATAAGTCTTGCAACTTAGCCATTTTCCTTGCTTTTAAGTCCTTTTTGAATCTCTTCTTCTCAAACCTATTTATTCCTGAAACTTAAACATAAACTCATTACATAGCATTACTTAGGCTAAAAATAAAAGACATAAGACACAAATATATGCATGATATTATGTCAATCATAATCCCATTAGAAGTGCTTGACTAACGACTTGAATTTGGCTTTCTCATTTTGTGTCCAATGAGTCGGCACCGCCCTTGGTTGCCAATTACTTCACAATGTTAGAAAACGAAGGGGGTGAGGCTATTGCCTAAGGTTCTCATTTGGAAAAAAAACTCATTCACCGGAGGATTTGATGAAAGCTCAATTGGAATGGGAGAAAGGTGATCTGCCACGACGTTCTCACATGCCTTCTTATCCCGTATCTAAGTTCAAATTCTTGCAACAACAAGGTAGCGAAGGAGACGGGGTTTTGCATCCTTTTTGGACAAAAGGTAGCGAAGGGTTGAGTGATTAGTGTAGATGATGACGCGTGACCCAATGAGGTATTGACAAAAAAATTCCAACGTAAATATGATCGTGAGGAACTCTTTATCAGTAACGGAGTAGTTAAGTTGGGCATCATTGAGAGTACGACTTGCATAATAGATCACATGAGGCAATTTGTCAACTTTCTGACCCAACACTGCTCCTATCGCATAATCAGATGCATCACACATAAGCTCGAAAGGTAGAGTCCACACCGGTGCCTTAATACTAGGAGCGGAGGTTAACTCACGCTTCAAAAACTCAAAACTAGTCATGCACTCGGGTGTGAACTCAAAAGATGTGCCTTTAGCAAGCAAGCTCATCAAGGGATGAGCTATCTTGCTGAAATCTTTTAAAAAATGCCGGTAAAAACCAGCATGTCCAAGGAATGACCATATTTCTTTTACCGAGGTAGGTGGCGGAAGCTTAGAAATAAGCTCAATCTTTGCCCTATTCACCTCAATACCTTCACGAGATACCACATGACTCAATACGAAGCCTTTTGTAACCATGAAATGACACTTTTCCCAATTAAGGGCTAAGTTAGTTTCCGAACACCTCTTGAGAACAAGGCTCAGGTGGTGCAAGCACTCATCAAAGGAGGTTCCATGAACCGAGAAGTCATCCATGAAAACCTCAAGGAAGTTCTCCACCATGTCGGAAAAGATACTTAACATGTCACGTTGGAATGTTGCTGGTGCATTGCATAGTCCGAAAGTTACTTCTATAAGCAAACGTCCCAAAAGGACAAGTGAATGTGGTTTTCTTTTGGTCTTCAGGGGCAACTAGGATTTGATTGTACCCCGAATAACCATTGAGGAAACAGTAATATACGTGCCCAACGAGTCTCTCCAACATCTGGTCGATGAAAGGTTGAGGGAAGTGTTCCTAACACGTGACCACGTACAACTCCCTAAAGTTAATGCAGACTCGCCACCCAGTTTGAAGTCGTGTAGATACAAGCTCATTGTTGTCATTCTGGACAACAGTGATACACGACTTCTTGGGGACAACCTGGACAAGACTTACCGAAGCACTGTCCAAAATGGGAAAAATAATGTCATGATCAAAACACTTGATGATCTATTTCTTAACTACTTCTGTCATGGCTGGATTTAGACGCCTTTGGGGTCGCAACATCGTCGTACCTCATCCTCCATAAAGATGTGGTGTTGCACGACGTCGGGACTTATCCCTTTAATGTCCTTCAAGGACCACCCAATGACTGATTTGTGCTCCTTTAGGACTTGAATCAGACGTTATTCCTGATCCTCGGTCAACGTCGATGAAATAATCACTAGAAATGACATATCAGGACCAAGAAAAACGTGTTTGAGTTCCTTAGGGAGTTCTTTAAGCCCAATTGTGGTGACTCCTCGAGGCAAGGCATGATATTTAGCTCGAGATGTAAGATAGGAGGAGCTCGCATATACTAAACAACATATACAACATCGCTCAACTCGCCACCGTCCTCTTCATGATCGGAGTTATCCATGACGTAAGCATTTAAGTCCTCATGAATTAGGGGATACTCTTCTTCTATTTCTTCTTCAATGTCCTGGATAAGATTGATTTCCATGGGATCCGCGAAAGATGTCAGCTGCCTAGACATATTGAACACATGGAATGTCGCGGTCAAGTTCCTAAACGACAATTTCATGAGTCCAGTTCGACAATTAATTAAGGCATTTGACGTCGCTACAAATGGTCTACCCAAAATCAATAGAATTTGAGAGTGGGTAGTCTTGACTGGTTCAGTTTCAAGGACGACAAAGTCAACATGAAATATGAAATCGCCAACCTCGAGTCAGACATCTTCGATGACCCCCATCGAGACTTTGATCGAACGATCAGCCAATTGTAAAGTTGTTTTCGTAGGCTTGAGCTCTCCTAGGCTTAATCGTTGATACACAGAAGCTGGTAAGAGGTTAACTGCCGACCCTAGATCTAGCAAGACATTAGTAATGCGAGAGTCCCCAATGACACATGAAATTTTTGGACTACCTGGGTCCTTCAATTTTACGTACGTTGGGTTCGAAATGATCGAGCTCACAATAGCCACCAAAAAGGCTTTGCTAGGGACGTTGGTTTTCCTCTTAGTTGTATAGAGATCCTTCAGGAATTTTGCATGAGGAGGTATTTGTTGAATCATGTCTAACAAGCAAATATTGACATTCACTTTCTTGAATATCTCCAGCATTTTGTCAACACTATCACTATGTTTCTTAGTTAACCTACTAGGATATGGAGCTTTTAGCATGTAGGTTTTCTACGGTGCCTGAGAAAGAGGCGTTGGTGTATTACTCTCACCCTCGGCCTCTTTCTCACCATCATTCCCACAAAGGGGTTGCACAGATGGATTTAGTGGCAAGGAAACGTGGTTGTTGACCTGCTTCCCATTTCTCAGGGTTACAATGGCATTGACATGGTCCACAAGTTCTTCCATACAGTTCACTTGCCCCCCCTACGGTCTTGAACTTGCATTTTGGATGTTCGAGTGATGTTGAGCATGGGGGTTAGCCACAGGTTGGCTAGGTAGACTCCCTCTCTCTCTCCTGCACAGACTAAGCGAGTTGGCCAATCTGAAGCTCGAAAGATTTGATGGCTGCTGATTTGAAGTGGGAACTTGACTTGTGGATGACATAAAAAAAATTACTGAGTTCTCCATGAGTCAAGTTCTCAAGCGAATTAAAATGAGTTTCCATGTTGTTAGAATTTGGGAAACCCGCTGGATTGGTGATTTGAACTTGGGGTGGCTGATAAGACTATGAATGCATAGGAGGTTGGTGTGGTTGGTTAGGTGGCCAAAAAAAGCTAGAAGGACCACCCGGGGCATTGTTTTGGTTCCATGAAAAGATAGGGTGGTTCCTCCATCCAGGGTTATACGATGATGAGTATGAGTCATTCCTGGGTCTGTCATAGATACCATTGACATGTTCCATCTCAGGAGGAATGGATGCACACTTGCCTCCCACGTGACCTATCCTACCACATAAATAACAAGGGACTAGACCAGATGCAGACACATGCACATACCATGCTGGTTTTGCAGCTCAATCGAGTCCATGCGGCACATTAAGGCCGCCATGCGTGCCTCAGTGGTCGTAGTGGTATCGACAGCAAATGTGACACCACATCTAGTCGAGTTTTCGTTTGCAATCCTCGCTCATATGCTAGATGATGTTGGTGGTTCCCTTACACTCTCCGACTGCATGGTTTTCTCAGCGAGGTCTTCTAGGAAAGCCCATGCCTCCCTTTCATCCTTCCCTAAGAACTCTCCTTGACACATGGACTCAAGGAGCGTTCAGTATGGGATGTGAAGACCCTCCTAGACAACCTGACAAAGGCACCACAACTCGATGCCATGGTGAGGGCATGAGGATAGTAGCTCCTTGAACCTCTCTAATTATGCATGAAATGATTCGGTCTCACGGTGACGAAACGAATTGATTTCGTTCCTCAATTTCTGAGTCCGTTGATTTAGAAAGTACTTCTTGAGAAAAGCATATTTAAATTCATCCCAAGTCCTAAAGGCATTCGCCTAGTTGTTGTACAACCACTTCTTGGCATCATTCTTTAGTGCAAAGGGGACAAACCTAAGATGGATGGAGTCTGTGCTAAGTTCTTGCAGCTTGAAAATAGCACAGACCTCCTCAAATTTCCTAAGAAAGATATAGGGGTCACCCTACCCAGTGAAGTGAGGGAGCATGGAGATAAACTGAGGTTTAACCTCAAAGTGGTTCTCATTCGCCCCTGGCAATACGATACAAGAAGGTAGAGTAGTGCGACTGGGATAGCATCGATCGCGGAGGGGAACAGGAGCCTAGGGGACCAATTGATGAGGTTGTGGACACCAACCTTTGAGATTGGAGGGTGGTGGAGGTCAAAAACCGGTGTCGCCCTCGTGTGGTCGACAATTACTTATGATCTTGGGACTGTGTAGGACACAGGACGGGGATGTGTTTGAAAGGTCAACAATCGAGGATAGATCGATGTCGGATCTCGTCAAACAACCATCCGCGTCGCGTGACCACACTGGCATGCACAAAACTTGCACACCCACACGATTCAGACGAAAAAGAAAGAAAGTTTTTTTTCAAAACAACTAAAGCAGAATGTGCGTAGAGGAGAAGACAGGAAGATACAGATGAGAGGGAATGACTAAGGAAAGAAGTCCTTATGCTACGGCAGGTAGGTACTGGTAGAAGCACACAACCAAGCAAGGCTCAAACAACCTAAGGTCGCTATAGGTCCTTACAGTTAGACGATGCCTAACTGCGAGGTCACACAGCTTAAACATGCCTCACCTCCCTACAATGAAGACCACAAAGCCCAGAAAGGGAGCCAAGTTCCGGAGATCTCATCTCTCCTACTATCGACAGAGTTGGTGATGTCGATCAGACTATGAGGGTCGTGACCGGATCACTCTCCTAAGGTGCCCGAGATCCTTAGGGGCCAATGTCTACTTGATTTTAAAGTTAGGCTCTTGATTAGTATGATTTTTGGGTCCAAGGAAAGGGTGATGAAATCCCTCACCTTATCTTATATGGGACAACCCCTTTTTAGTAGCATTTTGGAGTCTTAATCTAGAAAGAAACTATCCAAACAAAACACTCAACTCACACTTGTTGCAATGCAATTCCTACTAACTAATGCATGTTCATACGAAATGCATGAATGAGAGTAGAAAATGCGTACCTCACGCCAGCGCTCAACAACTGAAAGTCAAGCTAAAATAAAAGACAAACTACGTGTCTAAGTCGAGTACATGATGCATGACCTAAGCAAGCAAGAATGTCTAATCTTTTGCTTTGGGTTTTAGTGGCCAAGTTGATTAAAAAAGATTGATTATTGACATGGGGACAAACTACATGTCAAAACATGCCAAATTGAGCCCCATACCACTATATCAGATGTGAAAACAAGCCAAAGAAAGGAGGAAGAAATTGGACCTCACCAGACCGCCAGTTGGCAGTCTCATGCCGCTGATTGGCTGTCCAAGTAGCTCTTCTCTCCTCCAAATTTCTCCTGGTGAATTCCCTTGAGCCTTATAGTCTATTGAAACAAAGAAAACTATAAAACAAAATTTAAATCCACTCGAATCGTCCAAACCAGATTCTGGACTGAGCACCTCCCCGGCAATGGCGCCAAAAACTTGTTTAATAGTTTAAAATATTGCCAGTGCACGACATCGGTGAAGAGGCAGAAAATACGGGTCGATCCGCAGGGAGGTGAGTAGATTCTGGTTTTAACAAAATCAAGTGGCGGAAAGAGGGGAAGAAGTTGTGATTACACTAACTAAACTACATTAAACTAGCATGAAACAATCAAAGAAGCTGAAAGCACGAGACATACTAAAACTAAACTAAATGTCTAATAAAAGGAAGCTGGAAATCAGGAAGAGAGACCCCTAAGGGGTGGAGCGAGTGTACACATGCAATAAGATGGGGAAGAATGCATTCAATAGGCACAAACGTGAGTAATGTTTTCATGTATAAGAAGTGTCTAATGATTATGGCAAAACATTTCAATCCAATCACTACCTAGTTGATTAACATTCACATACACAAGTTGGATATTTCATAACCTAAACAAGTATGGGAGGTGTCTAATAGTTGTGGAAAACCCCATCAAGTGAAGTGTTCTACTCTAAACAAGCAAGCATACATTCACATTTATCAACACATTTCAAAAGAAAGCATTCATTTCCATTCTTTATTGCATGTATAAACATCATCTCGACCCCCAAAGGGGGATGGAACTACTCACACATTATTAGACTAACATGCATATTAGGGAAAGAAAAAATGCTAATTAATTCTATGATTAAAACAAACAAAGTTAACTAAGCATGCAAGAATTAACTAAATAAAAGACAATATGAAAAACTAACAAAACATCTTTTATTACTCACTGACACTACAAGTAACCTCTCTCCACCAGAGTCTTGCTTCAAGGCTTTACTTCAAGTAGAGAGGATGACCACCAAGAGAGGAGAAGTCTACAAAGGAAGGTGAAGACTTCTATATATAGGCATGGAACAAGTTAATATGGAACAATCCCCCGCTACGGGACTAAAAGCATACCAAAAATGGAATAAATACAACCTAATCTAACACCCGACCAAGGCAAGTGCATTCTAAAGTGATCTTGACCGCTGATTGGCAGTCTAGGACCGCCAATTAGTGGTCTAGATTCGTTTGATCGGGTCTGGATTTGTTTGGCTTGGTTCTAGCTTGATTTCTTGGTGTTTGATGAACCCGATTCAGTTGGGTAAACATACTTCAGCGAGACTGAACAGAAGGATGTTCATGGTTGGTCCCAGATTTAATTGCCAAAATACTCCTCATTAAGGTGTGGAGCTTCTTGATTTGCACATTGGTCCTCTTGGTTCTCATCCGGGTCCTTCTCTCTTTCATCTCAGTCTAGAAGTCTTGCAAGTTAGTCCTTTTCCTTGCTTTTGAGTCCTTTTTGTGCCTCTTCTCCTCAAACCTTCTTATTCCTGAAACTTAAACATGAAACTCGTTACGTAGCGTTGTTTAAGTAAAATATAACGGATATAAGACACAATTGTATACATGATATGATGTCAATCACTAGTCCCGAGCAAAACAAAGAAAGGGAAAAATGAAAGAAAGGAAAATTCATTCGTAAACACAAGGAAATCCTAACTCACTTTCGTACGAATCACGGTTGCACTTAGCACATGCAACATGTCGTTAAACCCCCTTGTCGCCAAGGAGGAGGAGTGTTGTCTCCTGAGGGTTTTCAACAGATATACCCACAAAATCCGAACATTGCTGCATTACTCAATCTAGAAACTTGATTCGTTAGACTCATTTTTGTCAATCATTGGACACGGTAATTCTACAGGCCGACTCTCTATAAGTATTCAGTCCACACACCTAGCCTAGAGAACCATTCGTGCAAGTTAATTAAGGTCTGAAGTGAAAGACATGGGAAACCTTAACATCCTCAAGTGATACAAAGTGTAAAGTCCATTAAGGTTCTTATTTGCTTTGCCATTTTTTTGTTTCGTTTTGTTTGTCTTTGTTTTCTTTTTGTGTTTTCTTTTTTTTCATTTTTTTCCTAGTTGGTGTGTAATTCTCCCAGGGTCAGGTTTCATGCATTATTTCCTATTAGGACTTACTCTATCACGTACACCTTTCCCTACATCTCCACATAGGGCGATCTCAACCACCCGTGTAAGAAGGAGTTTGATCGGTGCATCCCAAGTCAGATGACTCGAAAGCACCAGGTACTAAATCCCCTTTGACCTTATTTCTCAAGTGATAAGAGTCGTGCAAGAACAGAGAACACATACTCACTTATTGCTTATCTACACATGAACCAAAACCCCTACACTTAAAATTTCACAACAAGATTTAAATGGACCCGGACTACGACAAACTTTCTTATACTAACAGCCACCAATTATTCGACTCACAAGGTTTATAGTGGACTTCTTTAATTGTTTGAGTACTAAAACATTATGATTACTCACCCCCCGATGGAAGACCGGGGTGCATCCTTACAACTAGATAAGACCTAAAGCCACTATACTAGATATCCCAATGCATCAAGTTCAAGAAATTTTTTGGGAGCTTCCTTTTCCTTTGCCTCTCAACGGTTTTGCACATGCCAAACACACGAAAAACCCACAAAACATTTTCTTTTGCAAACACATGAATATTTTTGAAAGAAATGGAAGAATTAAAGCACAAGGCAAGCAAAAGAAGACAAGTCACCCAAGGATCATGGCAAACACATATATCGATATTAGCACACTAACGCGACCCTAACAATGTACACAAAGGAAAACAAAAACAAAACAATGTACACACGTAAAATACCCCCCCCACACTTATGTCATGCATTGTCCTCAATAAATGCAAACATGATACTACATGGAGTTATGCATGAAAAAGAAAAGATTTCACCAACGTAAAGCGCAAAAATAAGTTCATGGTTATGTTGATGGACACAAACCCGAATTTCCCTCAAAACTAGTGAAATATGAAAGAAGGGATAGAAATACGAGAAACAAATAGGGCCCAAATACACAAGGGTTGGGACACACAACAAGCTATGCTCATGATGGAGTCTTTTGTCTTCATTTTTTTCTTTTTTTTTAAATAAATATGTACAAAAATGGGCTCCCATTTTCATTTGTCAAGGGACATCAAATGGGAACCCGCCATCTCTCAAGCCAGAAATGCAACTACATGGGCTTGCAACCTAAGAAACAGGAGGATTGCCTCTCAAAACAAGGGTCAGTGAAAGGAAATGGAAACAAAGATGTTTCCACTCCACAACAGCGTTGAGGGTCATCAATGTATACCCTCCAAACTATATTTGGGTACACCGGGATCCTTTCATCCACACAATGATGTAAGCTTTCTAGTAACTCAAATCATCCATATACTAATCAAAATCGCTTGATAGTGGAAGCTCAACCAACCTTCCTCACCCATGGTTTTTTTTTAATCAAATCAAGGAAGGGCTTCCACGTAAATCCTAACTGGGCTTGCATGCTTGTTGTACTGCTGGAAAATTGGTCAACCACGTCGCCCTAACATGTCGGACATTTCTAATCCAACGTTGAAGACCCCCTACAACGTCGTTTTTAGTAATCCGACGTGGTAGGATGGTCTTCCACGTTGGCTTTTAAATTGTCTAATGTGAAACGGTTCTCTTTTAACAAAAAATAAATAATTCATACCCTACCACAAGAGTTTGTCAGACCGACGTGGTAGGGTGGTCTTCTACGTCGGCTTTTAAATAGTCCAACGTGGAATGGTTTTCTTTTTAAAAAAATTAAACAATTCATACCCCTACCACGTCGTTTTGCCTGACCAACGTGGTGGGGTGGTCTTCCACGTTAGATTTTAAATAATCCAACATGGAAGGGTTGAATTGGTTTTGGGTATAAGCCACGTAAACAAAAATGAAACCCCGCCAATCTGGAAATCAAAACCTTTATCTAATATATTACCAATTTTTCAAAAAACCCACTATTCCCCAACACCCACCTCACTCTGTGAAATGATACAATTCAAAATTTGAGGCGGCTGAACACATGGTATCTAAAGTGTATTTTGTGTGCTCGTATAAAGACTTAAGTTATGATTCCACATTATCTGGACCAGAAGTGGTAATTCATGACCCACAACTTTTTTTTAGTTGCACGCCACTAGGAGAAGCGACGAACACCAAAAAATTGGCAAAAGTCTAAAACCTTATTGAAAGTTGATCTTAATCCATCCTAGTTGACAGCCAAGTCATCAAAGGTGACAAGTCATGAAGTTGGAAGATTAAAAGATGAGAGGAAGCCGAAAAGATGATGAGAAGATGAAATGATAGGTCACAATCTATTGTAATGATTTGATTTGAATTGTCTTGATTTCTTGTCATTCGTATAGAAGGTAGAAGGTCAAAACTCCTCTTAATGTAGAGGGAGTCTAAGAGTCATTTGTAATGCTATAAATAACATACAAAGTCATGTATGTAAATGTGTGAGAAGTGCATGAAAGATTAGAGAGTACAAGTGTTGGCCTTTCTCCTCTTGTCTTCCACCTCCACCACCGAATATCAAGACACGACCACCCTTGCTCCCCAACAAACTGCTATCAGATCCATGTCAAGCTCAAGTATGACCCTGTTCGGTCAAGTTATGTTGCCCCACCCGTCGAAATCCAATTATGACAATTGCAGTATTCAAATGCACGCACTATTGGGTGCACAAGATGCATGGGAGTTGGTCGTGAACAGCTTCCCGGAGGTATTAGAGGCCATGAACGACAACCAAAGGAAGATGGCGAAGGAGATACGCAAAAGCGATCAAGGCACAATGTTTCTTCTCTTTCAAGCGATCGATGAGGCCAGCTTTGAGAAGATCGTGGGAGCAAAGACGTCTAAGGAGGTGTGGGAAATTCTGGAGAAAGGGTACAAGGGTGTGGATTGTGTGAGACAAGTGCACCTCCAAGCGCTTTGAGGCGAGTTCAAAGCATTGACAATGAAGGAGTCGGAAGGAGTGGCCCACTATATCACAAGGGTATGCATGGTTGCAAACCAATTGAAAAGAAATGGAGAGGAGTTGAAAAGGAAGGGAGAGTGGTAGAGAAGATCTTACGTTCTCTCACTGAATGCTTTGAAAATGTGGTGTGTGCCATCGAGGAATCAAAGAACCTTGAGGAGATGACGATCGATGATCTTGCTAGCTCATTGGAGGCACACGAGCAAAGGAAGAAGAAGAAGCAAGATGTCTTCGACAAGGCGTTGCAAGCAAAGATGTCTCTTAAGGAGGAAAAACCTTGCAATGTAGATCGTGGAAGAGGTCGTTCAAATAAGAAGGATGGTGAGTGCTTCAAGTGTGGGAAGTGTGGTCATTTTGTGAGTGAGTGTTGGTCACAAAAGAAGATGGAGGAGAGCTCCAACCGTGGTCATAGAGGTCGAACATCCAAGAAGGATGTTGAATGCTTCAATTGTGGGAAGCATGGACACTTTGCTAGTGAGTGTTGGTCGAAGAAGAAGGTGGAAGAGAGTTCCAACCTTGTTACTGATGGGGAATATGCCCACGATGATGGAGTGGTCTTGCTTGCGAACAAAGTAGGGGAGACCGAACAAGAAGGTGTTTGGTATCTAGATACCGGAGCAAGCAATCACATGTGTGGCAATAGACACATGTTTGCTCACTTGCAGGAAGGCGTGTTTGGACATGTATCTTTTGGTGATGCTTCAAAGGTGGGCGTGGAAGGACAAGGCCACATCTTGATCCAAGTGAAGGATGGATCATAGAAGCTCAACTCCAACGTTTACAATGTGCCGGAGATGAAGACTGATTGAAACATTTTAATTAACCGCAAGTGCATGACCGTGTTGAAGCGGTGCCAAATACGGGTCGATCCACAGGGAGGTGTGTTGACTGTAGTTTGTTCGAAGGCGAGTGGGAAGGAAAGGAGAGAAAGATTGATTAAACTAAACTACACTAAACTAGTAGCAACAAGGAAGGAAATGAAAGCACAAAACGAACTCAATCTAAGTGACTAATAAAAGAAGATAGAATTTAGGAATGGAAAACCCCTAAGGGGTGGAGTTTGTGTACACATGAAATAAGAAGTGATGAATTCATACATTAAGCTCAAGTGTAGTTAGTGTTTGTAATGCATAAGAAGTACCTCATGGGAAGACCTATCATTCAAAGTACTAACCTAAGTGATTAATATGACCATGACAAGTTTGTTATTAAGAACCTAAGCAAGCATAGAATGTACCTAAACATTATGGAAGAAACCATCAAGTTAAGTGTTCTCATTAATTCAAACAAGCATACTAACATTTCTCACATACAACAATGTTTAGAATTCATTACATCTACATAACATGTATAAACATCTACTCCACCCCCAAAGGGGATGGAACTACTCACTAATCATTACACTACATTAACAAACTATATTAAAAAAACAAAACATTCTAATGAAAGACAATTAAACTAAGCAAACAAGAAACATTAAAGAAGCTAAATGAAAGGAAAGTAAAACTAAAGAAGCATGGAAGAATTAAAAAACAAGATTAAAAGAAACTAAGAACAATTATTTTATTAAAATGACTCACATTGAAGGTAGCATTCTTCTCCACCTTGAGTTTTGCTTAAAGTATTACTCCAAGTAGAGAGAATGCCACCAAGCAATGGGTGATTACAATAGAAGGTGAAGAGTTCTATTTATAGTCATAGAAAAAGGTAATCCGGGACAATCCCCCGGTATGGGACTAAACAAAATACCAGAAATAGACTAAATACACACTAATACATGCCCCACATAAATCTTTGTGGATCCAGACCAAAAGTGACCGCCAATTAGCGGTCTACATTGTTCGGATCGCTCTGGATTTTCTTCTAGGCTTTTCTGGATGACTTTGCTTGTCTTTGATGCATCTACCTTGCTTGCTGGAGCTCCGACCCGAATAGAATTTCCAAAATACTCCCCATGATAGTGTGGAGTATTCTTGTTTGCTCATTGGTCCTTCTATCTTGCATTAAGGTCCTTCGATCTTGCATCCTAGTCCTCGAGTCTCTCAACTCAGTCATTTTTCCTTCTTTTTAGGTCCTTCCGTGCCTCTTCTCATCAAACCTCTTTATTTCTGAAATTCAAACATAAAGCTCGTTACGTAGCATTGTTTTGGTGAAAAATAATGGAAATAAGATACAAATGTAAGCATGAAATGATGTCAATCAAATACCCCCACACCTAACTTTTGCTAGTCCCGAGCAAAACAAAGAAAGAGAAGCATACGAAAAACAAGAAATCCTAACTCACTTTCGTAGGAATCACGGTTGCACTTAGAACGTGCAACAAGCCGTTAAACCTCTTTGTCGCCAAGGAGGAGTGTTGTCTCCTGAGGGTTTTCAGTGGATATACCCACAAAATCCGAACAGAGATGCTTATTCAATCTAGAATCTCGACTCGATGGACTCATTTTTATCGATCATTGGGCGTGGTAATCCTACGGGCTGACTATATATAGGTATTCAGTCCACACACCTAGCCTAATGAACCATTCATGCAAGTTAAATATGGACTTAACTGAAAGACATGGACAACCTCACCATCCTCAAGTGATACAAAGTCTAAAGTCCATTAAGGTTCTTATTTGCTATACCATTTGTTTTTCTTTTTGTTTATTTTCTTATTTTTCCTTCTTTTCTTTTATTAGTTGGAGCTTGATTCTCCCAGGGGCAGGTTGCGTGCATAATTGCCAATGAGGACTTACACTATAACGTACACCTTTCCCCAAATCTCAACATAGGGCAATCCCTACCACCCGTGTAACGAGAGTTCGGTCGGTGCATCCCAAGTCAGATGACTCAAAAGCACCAGGCACAAAGTCCCCTCAGACCTACTTTCCCAAGTGATAGGAGTCGTGCGAGAAGAGAGAACACCTACTCACTTATTTCTTATCTACACATCAACCAAAACCCCTACACTTAATGTCTCACAACAAGATTTAAAGGGTCCTTGACTACAACAAACTTCCTTAAATTAACAGACACGAATTATGGACTCACTAGGTTCTGGGTGGACTTCTTTAAATATTTGAGCACGGAAACCCTATGATTACTCACCCCTGAGGGAAAACTGGGGTGCATCCTAACGACTAGATAAGTCCTAAAGCAACTGTACTAGATATACTAATGCATCAAGTTCAAGACAATTTTGGGAGCTTTCTTTTTACTTTGCCTCTCAACGGTTTTGCACATGCTAAACACACACAAAACCCACAAAACATTTTCTTTCGCAAACACATGAAGATTTTTGAAAGAAATGTGCAAATGCTAAAGCACTAGGCAAGAAAAAGAAGACAAGTCACCCAAGGATCATGGCAAGCAGATATATGGATATTAAATGCAGTACACTAACATGACCCTATCAATGCACACAAAAGAAAACAAAATCAAAGGAAAAGACTCGATTATGTACACACGTAAAACACCCCCCACACCTACTTCATTCATTGTCCTCAATGAATGTGAGTGAGCAAGATACTACATGAATTTATGCATGAAAAAGGAAAGATCTCACCAATATGAAGCGCAAAAGGAAGTTCAAGGTTATGTTGATGGACAAAAACCCCAATTCTCTCAAAACCTGTGAGATGCTAATGAAGGGATACAAATACGTGAAAGAAATGGGGCCCAAATACCCAAGTGTTGGGACCCACAACAATCAATGCTCACTCATGGAGTCTTTTATTGTTCTTTTTTTTTAAAATAACTATGTTCAAACATAAGTTCCCATCTTCATTTGTCAAAAGACATCAAATGGGAACCTCAAAAGTGGGTCAATGCACTTGGAAAGGGAACATGACACCACGTGGGGCCAAAATACTCAGGTTTGGGCCCTCCTCACCAAGAGCACAAGATGAAAAGAAAGGTTCATGAATTAGACGCAAAGGCGTCTCATTCAAAGGATCAAACTGAAAGAGCTTGAACGTCTCAAGATTTTGGGAAATTAGGGGCAATGGAAGAAGAGTTTCTCCCGTTGCAGTACTGAATTTATGATCGTCAATCCAAATTCTCCAACCAACAGGTTGGTGCGTCGGAACGAGGTCAAGAACCTCGTTAGGCATGTCCGACTCACCAGGCGAACAAAAAGTGGGTGTCATACCCAAGGTATCCTCCAAGGAACTCCTAATACCCTCATTAGCAATGTAGTTGTTTGATGTTCCATCATTTCCAAGATGATCAGGAACAATAGAGAGAGGCAAAGTCTCATCAGGCTGTTTGAAATTGAGGGTACTATGGAGCTCTTGCTCCACCAGAAGTGAGTCCTTAATAGGTACAACATGAAGATCATGTGGCTTAAGGGCCACAAGACAAAAAGATAAGGCACAATCTTGTGCCGACTCATAATCAAGTTGGTCCATGTTATTCTCAATTTGAATCGAATCCTTCACTAAGTGATCGTGAATTGAAACCACAAGTCCCTCAGACTGACTAGGAGTTTGACTTTGAAAGATTGTGCTTTGAATTTGTGGATGTGGTGGTGGTTCGATATCAAAAGATGAATCCACATTTTGACAAGAAAGGTTACCCTACTCATGTTCACGGAATTGTTGTCATTTGACTCACTTGCATTTCCCTAGTTTGCAAGGAATTCAAGTTGGACTTCAATAAAGTTTGAGTGGTTTCCATGAACGTTTGGAGGGTTTGTTTTAAGGAATCAACTTTGGGGTCAACAGTGAGGTTCATGTTAGAATTCTGGGTATTCGGGAGGAGGATACTGGGGTGAAAATGATGTATAAGAATTTGAATAAGAATTGTCTCCCCACGAATCCATCCCTCTCGGGTTGTACGCGGATGCATAATGGTCATATTGAGCATTTTGGGAAAAGGTATGCTCATACATAGGTTCTGGTGGAACATAAGGACATTCCCCGATAACATGACCACTCAACCCACAACAGTCGCACGGTACAGCTACTGGAGCCACCGGTGCACTCATGTCGTCTACCGCATGCATGAAAGAGGCCAAAGTTTCTTGCAATGTCTCAGTTTGATGACCAACATATGATCCGACGTAACTAGATGGTGGTCTAGCAGTCGGTGTCTCTCTCATTTTACCCCAATATGAAGAATGCTCAGTCACACAATTAAGATTGTCCCAATCATACAGGGTGTTTGTCTGAGGCAACCCAGGATGCATGCATCCAGAGTACCAGGGAGAATTGTCCTGGTCCCAATAATGATATGGATGGTCGCCCATGTAACCATCCATCACAACAACAAAAAACTCTCGAGTCGGCCACTCTCACCACCACGAGGCCAAGCTCGCAAAAAGTGCTTGACTCGACCCTAAAACACTAACAGAGAGTCTAAAGGGGAGGAGACTAGAACGTAGAAGAAGGTGAGAAGAAGATGACTCAGAGGAGAAGGGAAGAATCCCTAGAAACTAGTGTGGGTAGTGGGAGAGGGTAGAAGCCTAATCTAGCAAGCACGACTCAAACAATGTAAGGCAATGGGTCCTTAGGCTAGACGACGCCTAACTTCGAGGTCACTAGTCTCGACACGCCTCACCTCCCTACAACGAAGACCACAATGCCCAGCAAGTGATACCAGATCCGGAGATCCAGTACCTCCTACTATCGACAAGGTAGACAACGCCGATCAGGCCATGACGGTCTCAAGTAGATCACTCTCCTAGTGCGTCCAAAATCCTTAGGGTCAATGTCTACTTGCTTTTAGAATTAAGGCTTTCTTAATAGTGATTTTTGGGGCCAAGGAAAGGGTGATGAAATCCCCCACCATATCTTTTATGGGACAACCCCTTCTTAGTAGTGTTTTAATCTTAAATCTACCAATCAACACTCCAATCAAACGCTCAACTCACTCTTGTCCCGATGCACCTTACTAATTAATGCATGATCCAAACATGCACGAATGAGAGATTTCGGTGCACGTACCTCACGCCAGCAATCAACAACAAAAATGTAAAGCAAAGAAAAGACAAATGCGTGCAATGTCTACAAATGATGTATGACCTAGATGGCAAGAAGTCTAATCTTTTGCTTTGAGTTTTATGGTCCAAGTTGATTAAAGGGGATTGATTTTTAATCTGGGAGCAAACTAAAAGTCACAGCATGCAAGATGGTGCTCCCAGATAACTATAATGAAATAGGCAACCACCAGAATAAAATTGGGAGAAATTGAAGCTCACAAGACCGCTGATTGGCGGTCCTTTTTACGCAATTGTTCCCCATTTTCTCCAGTAGCCTCCCCTTTCTTCTTGCAACTCCTGAAACAAACAAAAACTAAAAAAGAAAAATTAAAACCACACGAATCGTCCAAACCAAAATCTGGACAGAGCATCTCCACGACAACGGTGCCAAAAACTTGATTGAAACGTCTTAATTAACCGCAAGTGCATGGCCGCGTTGAAGCGGTGGCAAATACGGGTCGATCCATAGGGAGGTGTGTCAAATTTAGTTTGTTCGAAGGCGAGTGGGAAGGAAAGGAGAGAATGATTGATTAAACTAAACTACACTAAACTAGTAGCAACAAGGAGGGAAATGAAAGCACAAAACGAACTCAATCTAAGCGACTAATAAAAGAAGATAGAATTCAGGAATGGAAAACCCCTAAGGGGTGGAGTGTGTGTACACATGAAATAAGAAGTGATGAATGCATACATTAAGCTCAAGTGTAGTTAGTGTTTGTAATGCATAAGAAGTACCTCATGGCAAGACCTATCATTCAAAGTACTAAACTAAGTGATTAATATGAGCATGACAAGTTTGTTATTAAGAACCTAAGCAAGCATGGAATCTACCTAAACATTATGGCAGAAACCATCAAGTTAAGTGTTCTCATTAATTCAAACAAGCATACTAACATTTCTCACATACAACAATGTTTAGAATTCATTCCATCTACATAACATGTATAAACATCTACTCCACCCCCAAAGGAGATGGAACTACTCACTAATCATTACACTACATTAACAAACTATATTAAAAAACAAAACATTCTAATGAAAGACAATTAAACTAAGCAAACAAGAAACATTAAAGAAGCTCAATGAAAGGAAAGTAAAACTAAAGAAGCATGCAAGAATTAAAAGACAAGATTAAAAGAAACTAAGAATAATTATTTTATTAAAATGAATCACATTGAAGGTAGCATTCTTCTCCACCTTGAGTTTTGCTTAAAGTCTTACTCAAAGTAGAGAGAATGCCAACAAGCAATGGATGATTACAATAGAAGGTGAAGAGTTCTATTTATAGCCATAGAAAAAGGTAATCCGGGACAATCCCCCGGTATGGGACTAAAAAATACCGGAAATAGACTAAATACATACTAATACACGCCCCCACATAAATCTTAGCGGATCCGGACAAAAAGTGACTGACAATTAGCGGTCTTGGGCCGCTAATTAGCGGTCTACATTGTTCGGATCGCTCTGGATTTTCTTCTGGGCTTTTCTGGATGACTTTGCTTGCCTTTGATGCATCTACCTTGCTTGCTGGAGCTCCGACCCAAATAGAATTGCCAAAATACTCCCCATGATGGTGTGGAGTATTCTTGTTTGCTCATTGGTCCTTCTATCTTGCATTAAGGTCCTTCGATCTTGCATCTTAGTCCTCGAGTCTCTCAACTCAATCCTTTGTTCCTTCTTTTAGGTCCTTTCATGCATATTCTCATCAAACCTCTTTATTTGTGAAATTCAAACATAAAGCTCGTTACGTAGCATTGTTTAGGTGAAAGATAATGGGTATAAGATACAAATGTAGGCATGAAATGATGTCAATCAAAGACAAACATACTTAGCATGGGACAACTTCTGGAGAATGGTTATTCATTTTGATGCAAAACTGATACATGTTCTTGCGAGGACAACATGCGCATTTGACTGTCAAGGTAGAAATGTCCAAGAAATGTATGTTCAAGTTAAATTTTACATGTGCTCGTAGTAGATGCTTGAAAGCATGGGTCAAAAGAGGTGATTGGTTGTGGCACATGCGTTATGGGCATGTGAACTTTGGTGGGCTCCAAGAAATGGGGTAGAAGAAGATGGTGCATGATTTTCCAAATATTGAGTCCAAAGAAGGTTTTTGCGAGGGTTGCGTGGTCGGGAAATTGCCAAGGAAAAGTTTTCCGAAGGGGGCGGAATATAAAGCAAAGAAGTTGCCCGAGTTGGTGCATACTGATATTTGTGGACCAATCACTCTGTGTTCGATTAGTAAGAATCGTTATTTCTTGACTTTCATTGATGATTTTTCATGCAAGCCTTGGGTGTATTTCTTGAAGGAGAAACCAGAAGCATTTGGAGTGTTCAAGAGATCAAGCCTCTTGTTGAGAAGCAAAGTGGTTTCTATATACAAGGTGTTCAGATCGGATCGAGGAGGAGAGTTCACCTCAGCCAACTTCAACGAGTTTTGTGCGGAGCATGGCATAAAATGCCATTTGACAACCCCGTATTCGCCACAACAAAATGGAGTGGCTAAGTTCAAGAATAGAACTATATTAGACATGGTTCAAAGCATGTTAAAAAGTAAAGAAGTGCCGAAGGAGTTGTGGGCGGAGGCGGTAGATTGTGCGATTTACATCTTAAGTCGTTGCAAGACCGCAAGCTTAAAGGATGTCACTCCACAAGAATCGTGGAGTGGTTACAAACCTATGGTCACACATCTAAGGGTGTTTGGCAGCATAGTGTATGCACATGTACCAAAGGCAAAGAGAGTACTGAAGCTTGACGATAGGAGCACCAAGCTAGTGTTTGTTGGTTATTATTAGTCATGATGTACAAGTTGATGAAGAGATGAAGTGGGATTGGGATTCCAAGAATGACATCCCACATGTGCCAAATAAGGAGCAAGAGGTGGAGGTGGTGGATTCCACCGAGCACGAAGTTGTATCATCCGATGATGAAGAGCACGAAATGAACTACACATGGTGTGTCTTTTAGCTCAAGGAAAAAGAGTGTTACTGATAAGGTTGCATGAGAAGATGCGCAACATACTTGGGATGGAAGATGAGAGAGGATCAAGATCAAGGACGAGTGTTGAAAGTTGATCTTAATCCATCCTAGTTGGAAGTCAAGTCATCATTTTACACGAGTCATCAAGTTGGAAGATGAAAAGATGAGAGGAAGTCGAAAAGATGAGGAGAAGATGAAATGATAGGTCACAATCTATTGTAATAAATTTGATTTGAATTGTCTTGATTGCTTGTCATTAGTATAGAAGATAGAATGTCAAAAGTCCTCTTAATGTAGAGGGAGTCTAAGAGTCATTTGTAATGCTATAAATAACATACAAAGTCATGTATGTAAATGTGTGAGAAGTGCAAGAAAGATTAGAGAGTACACGTGTTGGCCTTTCTCCTATTGTCTTCCACCTCCACCACCGAATATCAAGACACGACCACCCTTGCTCCCCAACAAACCCAACTCCCCCTTCCACGTATTCCTTCTTGAAATCGAATAGGATCAACACCTTAGTAGTCGTGGACTTCCAAATCCATGGATCCCAACCAGTTAATTCCTCCTTCTCCCCGATTCCACCCAGGCCGCTCCACCATCGTCGACCTCTGGTAAGTCACAATTTGTATTTCTACAAAACACACATAACTAGAATATATTTAATTCGTGGAGAGTTACTTTGAAAATACATTTTGATTGTCGAATTTATATACAAGAAAGACATCAATTATTTTACCGTTTATATACCTCATCCACATTCACGTCCACGTTCATGGTCACAAAATGATTATACTAGACTTTCATAAGACTTTTCCCACGATCATACATTCACATCAGGGAATGGAGCAAATCAATTGGACGGATTACGTGATTTTTCATCGATAACTCGATTTTCAACTCAGCCACACTCGGGCACGAGACTAGATCATGATATTTCCGAAATCATTTTAATGATTGCAAAGCCAAAACACAACTTTCATCTTCTCTTGATTTGATGATCATTTCTTTTTTTCTATCTCATTTGTATTTCCAAGAACATCAAGATGGATTTCAACATCCAAAACACGACAAGTAAAATTCTTGTCCATTTTATCAAAAGTCGTATATTTAACTTTTGTCAACAATCAAGATGAACAATATCATATAAAAGATTACACAAAATAAAACATATAAAAAGAAACATTTATAGTTTCTAACAAAACAACATGTATTAGATATAAGATATGTACAAATAAATTATGTCATTATCATTGGAATGTCAAGTCGTCTAGTGATCTTCCAAATATATGTTCAACTTTTGCAAAACAAAATGATTATAAACATGGATTAATGCATATTTATCAAATAACATACTCATATGCATCTATAATTGTCCGTGCATGATTTAAATTTTACTATCATACAGAAACAAAAGTTAATAGTCCATCATTTAAGAATATATATAAACATGTAGAACCTGATATTTCAAACCAAGATTTTACAACAACAATTTCTAGACATATATCATCACGTTTAAGAATATAGTATAAGTATATTGAACAAGTAAATATATTAATGATATTATAAATTGTAAAAGACTACCTCAAGATGAATACAACATTATGGACTACCTTCATCAAAATGGATATTCGTAATACTTGCAGATGTGATACATCAAAATATCAAAGAAAAATTTATTTTGTGGTAATCAAATATGGTATAATACTCAAGCAATTTTGTTTCTTCTCTTAACCATTAATTTACAAGTAATAATCACATGTATATACCAATTACAAATGCACTTTTATTTAACATGGATGTATTACAATATGTATAAAGATATTAAGCAAGTAAATCTTAACTACAATCGCAAGAGATATAAAATATTCATTGTTTTGCATTGCATTTCCTTCACACGTGAATATCTCAAATCCATTGAAAAAAAAATCTATAATATGATGGTACATGATGCCAACTCTACAACAAAAAATATATGTATACATTTGAATATGTATTAATATTTTTCTTTATTCTCAAGACAAGAAAAAGACAAATAAAGAGCATCATACCTTGCTTTAGTACAAGAAACTAACGTCACAATGAAATACTTCATACGTTGAGGCATCCATCAAGATCGATGTCTTGTTTCTTGTGGACGTGCTAGAGACTAATTGTGCTGATAACATATTGTGAAATGAGAAGACATCAAGATTTGGGGGTGAAGGATAAAGACTTTTCATTGCTAACTCATAAATAATACAATGTGTCTCTATATAGACAAGAGACATAAATGTTACAATGCAATAACAAGTTAATGAATAAAACATATAATATACATCAATGACAGAATTATATTACATTTGAATGTGAAGGTTATAAAAAGTTATAACACCAAGAGACAATGTAACTCATCCATATAATATATATGTTATTTCAAAACAGAATATATTTTATACTAAAATAAAGTACGTGCTAACGTTTTTATATTTATTTATCTCAGAACATTTAAGTTGTGGATGTTATTTGAGATGTACGGTGTGGAAAATTTGAGGAAATTTATCTGCGAGCAAATTACGTTTGCCAAATTATTTGAAGACCATGTGAGATCTGATGTTAGATTTGAGGTTTGTTGAGTTCCTCTCACTTAGTATGTCTAAAAGATTAATTTGACGAATTTAATTATACTCACCATTTTTGGATCTTACTTTCGTATACATAGGTAGTTTTCATTTTTCTTGTGATGATGACGCATGTATAGGTAATATTTGACATTTCAGTATGCTCTAGACTAGGAATTTGCAGAATTTAATACTCATTCTTAGTTACATTGACATATGGACAAAATAAGACGATTGCCAATGCAAATTATACTAAAATATGCACATTTAGTACATCGGAAATGATACATCCATTTTAGTTAGGAGAGTGAGTACTTTCATTTCATGCGACATGAAGATTTTACACGAGTCACATAAGTTGGAATTTGTTACAAAAAAGGTTTCTGAAATATCACATATCAGTTACAGATTATATATACAGAAGGTTATTCTAATATCACAATTGAATTCATTACGAGTCTAAATAACAATACACAAAAGCTGGGTACTATAAATGTACAAAACGTCATTTTAAATTTGCATCAGTATTTCGTATGTAACATAGTTTTTATTATTCCAGATTGTTTGTCTGCCACAATTTTCACTAGTTTATTTTCATCTTCTTCCTGTTGAAGATGGCGGACAATGTTGTGATCTGAATAACAAACTACTTCATCGAGTATATACAAGTGGGAAATCTTCATCTTTCCTTCACAATATCGATAAGTTACTATTCTTGGGTAAGGTTCTCTCGGGGAATTTCGTTTTGCAATTTGCAGTAGGGACATCGTTTACCGAAGAGGATCACATAAAAGAAGCCTGGAATGTGATTCAAAAGCATGCTAGAACCGTTTTAATGTCCAAAAAGTTTGTAACTCAATCAAGTTTATGAAGGATAATTGCAATTTCCAACCACGTAAACAATTATTCGTCTTGTGGCTGAGCAAAAGATGGCGTCATTCTTGTGCCAAATGGTTCTCTTTGATGGCTTTGATATCTTCAAAATCATTTTATCTTATGTTTTTTTCAAGGATCTTTCTTGTATTTACATTTGCAGGAATATGTTGCATTACAATATTAGGTAATTTCCAACTGTAGAGTGCAAAATAATTAATTTTGAATGGTTGAGTTGTTCGGAAGAAAAACGTACATTCTGATTCATACATGTAATTTGTAACCTATTATTTCTTAAAGTGAAACTTTCTAAGCAATAATTTAGAAACAAAGAAAGATTATCTTCAAAAACAATTATCTTATATGTATTTCGTGAAAAATAAAAGTAAAATTGAAATGAACTGCAAAGATCATATTGGTTATGTGCGATGAATATGGGGATTATACTTTTTTTGAGATTTAACCCTTACGCAGTGGAGAAGATCGCATTGGTTGCCTTACGGTGTCGTCGGCCTTGTTCTTCATAGGACGATATTCTACTCTTAGAGATAAGATCAAGTTCACAATCTAAGAGTCTTTGCTGGTGCACGCAAACAAGAGTGAGGCTGAGGTTGTCATATCTTTAGACACTTCTCATGTTGAGCCTAGTTTTATGCTAATTAAGCAGTAATTCTCGATATATTGTGTGAATGAATTGATATGTTTTACTACATCTTTAGACATTTTCTATGCATGAAGACACACACATGACACACACACATACATGCTATCATGCGTCATTCATCACTTATTTCACTTCATATATGCAAACACTCCACCCCTTAGGGGTTTACATTCCTAGATTCCAACTTGTTGTCTTAGTTTAGTTTCATTATTGTGTGCTTTCATTTCCTTCTTTGTTCTTACTAGTTTAGTTTAGTCTAGTTTAGCGGAATCAACTTTTTCTCTCCTCTTTTCCCACTTGCCTTCAAACGAACCAGAGTCGACACACCTCCCTTTGGATCAACCCATATTTGTCACGTCTTCATCGACGTCATGCACTTGAGGTATTTAAAACGAACACATCACTAATCATCGTACTCAAAAACTGAGGAACAAAATCAATTCGTTTTATCAACATGAGAACGAATCATTTCATTCATACTTAGAGAGGTTCAAGGAGCTATTATCATCATGCCCTCACTATGGCATCGAGTTGTGACGCCTTTGTCAGATTGTCTACGAGGGTCGTAACATCCCATTCTGAACGCTCCTTGAGTCCATTTCTCAAGCAGAGTTCTTAGGAAAGGATGAAAGAGAGGCACTCATGGCGGCCTTAATGTGTCGTATGGATCCAATTGAGCTCCAAAACCAACAAGGTGTGTCTTATGTGTCTGCATTTGGTCTGGTTCCTTGTTATTTGTGTGGTAGGATAGCTCATGCAAGAGGTGAGTGTGCATCCATTCCTCCTGAGATGGAACATATCAATGTCATCTATGATAGACCCAGGAATGACCCTTATTCATCATCATACAACCCTGGATGGAGGAACCACCCTAACATTTCCTGGAACCAAAACAATGTCCAGGGTGGTCCTTCAAACTTCTCTCGACCACCTAACTGACCACACCAACCTCCATTGCATTCACAATCCTACCAGCCACCCCAAGCTCAAATCACCAACCAACCAGGTCTCCCAAATTCTAACAACATGGAAACCCCATTTAGTTCGCTTGAGAACTTGACTCGTGGACATGAGAACTCAATTTCTCAAGTCAATTTCTCACTTCCAATCAACAGACCATCAAATCTCTATAGCTTCAGATAGGTCAATTGGCTCAATCTGTACATGAGAGAGAGTGACTCTCCCTAGCCAACCTATGGCTAACCCCCGTGCTCAGCATCAACCGAACATGCAAGTTGCAAGTTCGAGACCGCAGGAGGGGGAAGTGAACTGTGTGGAAGAACCTGTGGACCATGCCAATGTCATTGTGACCCTGAGAAATGGGAAGCAGGTCAACAACCATGTTTCCTTGTCACTAAATCCATCTATGCATCCTATGCAACACCTCTATGGGAATGATGGTGAGAAAGAGGTCAAGGTTGTGGGTAATACACCAACACCTCTTTCTCAGGTACCGTAGAAAACCTACCTGCCAAAAGTTCCATATCCTAATAGGTTAACTAAGAAACAAAGTGACAATGTTGACAAATGCTAGAGATATTCAAAAAAGTGAATGCCAACATTCCTTTGTTAGACATGATTCAACAAATACCTCCCTATGCAAAATTCCTGAAGGATCTTTGTACGACCAAGAGGAAAACCAACGTCCCTAGCAAAGCCCTTTTGGCGGCTAATGTGAGTTCGATCATTTCGAACCCAACATACATAATTGAAGGACCTAGGAAGTCCAACAATTTCATGTTTGACTGGGGACATCACTAAATAGTTTGTGTTTATTCTGAGTGAACAAGACATCTATGCTAATTGGGTAACTATAATGTGTAGCTAGATACCGCTTATAGTTTGTGATATGAAGTGTTCGATATCACTGTCAATATAGCTTAGATCCTCTTATAGGTCACACCACAAAACTGGGAAACAAGAAGTTTCATTTGTATTCATATGGTGTATTGGGTTATATGTGAAACGGGATACACATGGTGAATTGATTAAATCAAATGTGTCATGAAAATTGACATAATTAGAATCATGAATAAATTCATATGAGACCGACTTATGACTCAGTCCGACAGAAAACTTCCAGTAGCCGTTTCGCGTGTTGAATCGGTCGACCGTTTATACGTTCTGTTCGACCGAAAAATAACAGTAGCTTTGGTAGCATGTGATGGGTCGACCGTCAGGTTTCATGGTCCAACCAAAACTGCAATTAACTGCCCATTGGTCGACTGGTAGGCAAGTTGCGGTCGACTGGTGGACACAATTTTGCCAGATAAGAGAATAATGTTGATCATTGATTAGATTTGTTCCAGTTATGGTCAAACATTTTTATGGATGATTATGTGTCAATTTGTGATTGGTTTGAGGGGCAGAAAAGCAAGAGATCATGGGCTAGTGGGTAGCCCATGATGTGGGTGTTTGGGGAGCCTATAAATAGGTCTCCTCACCGTACTTGTTTAAAGAGATTGCAAAATTCTCTCTCTCCCTAACCTCTCCACTAATCCATCCGAATTTCTCTTAATTAATTGGTTCTTTTGGAGATTGATTCTCGTGGAGCTTTAGAGGGGTTATTAGCTAGATTCTAACATTGATTTAGAGATTGAATTGGCTAACTCATTTCTCTCTAATCTTGTTTAGAGTTTGGTGAATACTTAGAGGCGAATCGGCTGGCGGATTCGACGAGCAACGCAACTCCGAATCTTCATAAAGGTTTTAGAGATCTTTTAGGTATGATCCTCTTACATTTGTTTTAATATATATGTGAATAAAATGATATTAGAATAAATGTAAATCAATGTACATGAAATTGTTGAAAATATGGAAATCAATTTTGTATACATGTATAAAAAATTAAAATATACACATACATAGGGGCTCGAAATGCTATAATCTGGACGGATCAGATTAAAACAACATTTCAAGTTCGGGTTGGGTTTGGTCAACCCGAACCCGACCCGAGAAAATCAGGTTTCACCTTTACCAACCAAACCTAACCCGAACCCCTACCCACCCGACGAGCCTGGTTAGGGTTGGTTTTTGGGTTCAACCTTAAGTGTGAGCATGACCTTATCATTAAGTGATTTGTTTACGTATGAAATGAACAACTAGTTATCCATAGATGTACCTTTAACTATTTCTCAATTTCTGGTATTCTTTTGTTATCGTTGGGAAAAAATCTAAAAGGGCAAAGAATAACATGCCTCACCCCTCCTAGTCCACCCTTAAATGGGGTGGGTAGTGGATTTTTTTCACCTCGCCTTGCTTACCCGTATAACTTAGGTAGGGCAGGTAGTGGTGGGGCAACTTATTAAGTGGGTTCTTTTGTTACCTGCCTCACCATATTTACACCCCTATCATGATTGTCAAAAAATTCTATTTACTTTTAACTCGCAACATGGTGGGTTGAGTCACAGTATTAGTGAATATTTTGATTTTGATTTATATATTCTGATACGGTGGTAATGTGTGTTCGTAATAGAGCAAATGAGCAATCGACTTTTTTATTGTTCGACATCCAGGCTACCCAGCCCCCAATTGATTTTTTATTGTTCGTCATGGAAAATGGACTTTCTTCCATTGACATTTTTATTTGAGCCCATAATTGGTGATCTTATAGCATCAATTATGGACTCTTGAAAAACGTAATTTAATAAGTAATAAATTGGCAGGACTTTTAAGGTGCATTTTATGGTTGGTAGGGCCACACAACCCCCAATCACTTATAGTTCCAGTCTAGCAGATCAAGGAATTTTTCCTTCTTCTCCGTATATGGCGAAAGGAAGCTTGAGATTCAAGAGGAACCCGCTATTTTTCATCTTGCTGGGTGTCCATGAACTTGATGAATAGAGGATTGATACCTTTCGAGATTAGTCTAGGGTCTTTCAGTCAGGCCTTCTTGAACATATGGGGCGTCTAAGCTTGAGTTGACCAATGCTGAAAGCTTCTAATTCGCGTCATTGATCTTTGCACCCTTTTGCGCCCAGAACAAAAAGGATAGGCAAATGTGAACTTCTAGAGTTCGTGGGAAATGAGTTCCACTATCATATTATATTACTGGTTGGTGTTGGTGGAGATATAATGTGTGGTTAGAGGTGTAAACAATCGGTTTTCGAGTGAGCCGAGCATACTAAAGTTCGGCTCAACAATACTTTTTTGTGTGCTCGCCGCTCGCTCGCCAAGGATGTCAAGCAGAAATTTCCGCTTGTGCTCGGCTTGCTTGTTGCTCGAGACGACTCAGCTCGATAATCTACTCGATAATAAACTTAATGAAAATTTTGCTCTTGCTTATCGAGGGAGACGTCGGTGTGGAGTGGTTTGCTCTTGGATGGAGGATTAGGAGGAGGCCTTAGGGTTAGGAGTGGTTTCGGAGGGTTAGGAGTAGGCCTCGAATGGCATTAGGCTTTGCTTTGGGAGGGTTAGCAAAAGATAAGTGTAGGGGTGTTTGATTAGTTGCATATCATATAGTGCATTTATGCTATATGTATTTTATTTCACCTTTTGTGCTAGTTGTATTTGTAATGTATGTATTTCAGATTTTTAGTAATAAAGAAGTGAGATGAAGCAAAAATGACTCAAATGCAAGAATAAATGACTAATTTGAAAGCATTCTTAACCTATTGGTAATGCATGATGACCGATTTCAAACCCAGAGAGACCTAATCACAAAGCAAACATTTAGTTGCAAAAAGTTATCAATCTCAATACCATGTGGAGTTCTTTTAGAAATAAGACCGAAGCGACTCGAGTCAGTGGACCGGGGGTGCACCTCATGTGTTGCGAATAAAAACTTAACACGCTGCTCCGATCAGAAGCGGATCAGGTCAATCCTACTCACCAGTGGTCTATAGGTCGACGTCTATAGGGTATAGACGTCGGATGCAATGGGTATTCCAACAATCGACGTCTATAGTACCCCGTAGACGTTGGCCTTTAGAATGACCAACATCTATGCTATCTTCACCCAAATAGACGTCCATTGTTAGAACAACCGACGTCTATTGGGCGACGAGTAAAGACTATTCTACATTAGTGAGGTGTGAAGAATGTAGAGGTCCGCTCTTGGCCCAACACATTTCTACACACCCACCTGGCTAAAATGTGCACATTGGAGTAGATGTGCTTATTGGGTATTCCCCCACGTGATAAAATGGGTTGCCCACGCCCAAGCATAGATTGGTAAAAATTAATGTCACGGGTGGGCGCGAGATCATCGACTATGGGGATCCTAGTCACGTCGGAGATAAATTTGGGTGTCACGATGTGTTTCACCCCTCTAAGGGTGACACTAAACTCAAGTTGACCGGTTTGGTCAAACTCGAGTTTAGAATAAAACTCTTGTACGAGTGGTGGCACGTACATGGTTTCGTCACCCTCATACAACAAATGATTCCACCATTTTGCTACGATTCTATCATAGAAGGGTTTTCCGAAATCACGTATCAGGGTGGCAAAATTTAGTTCTAGAATTAAATGTGGTCTAGTCATACATGCACCTACCTTGGTGAGCTTTAACGAATGGGCGTGCGGGTGGAGAGACAAACACGACGTACGAAGGGTGGAGACCTGAGCACATTGACGTGAATAGTGTCATGGGCTTACGACAGCAAATATCAGCAAGACTCGACAGAAGAAACTCCCCGCCTAAGACCCAGGCCAAGATTTGCAACTTGGATCGCTGATTGGCGGTGGTGGACCGCTGGTTGGCGGTCAGGTCGCAACATCTGGCCCCAAACTTTTGTTGGAGCGGCGGAGAAGCGGAACTTTCTTTTTTGTCTTTGGGTAGAGGATGGGTAAGGTAGAGAAAATGCATTTTTAACAAAAGAGTATGGGAAAATATCAAAATGTACTTCTATTTTTGTACTTTTTCTTCTTTTCATCTTTTTTTTCTTTTCTTTTTTTAAAAACTAATAATGATATATACAACAAAATGAAAGGATTGATCACGTCAAGTGATCACATCTGCGGGAAGTTCGTGTAAGGACACGACTTCTGCCTCGACCTATGTCGTGGTCCCCTCCAAGTACGGTTTTAGCTGGTGTTCATTAACTTTGAACACGTCGTTGGTACTTGGGTTTCAAATCTCAACCACCCCGTGAGGGAAATCGTTAAAACAATAAAGGGTCCAAACCAACGACTCCGAAGTTTCCCCGAAAACAAGTGGAAGCGAGCGGACCAAGAGGTCGTGGAAAATTTTTGTGTGGGACTTGCAGATCTTGGCTTTCTCATAAGCTTCGTTTCTCAACTCCTCTAACTCGTTGAGGTGCAACTTGTGATTGGTACTTGAAACATCAAGACTCATGTTAAGATATTTGGGCTGGAACAACATTTTTGAGCTTTCTGTGGTCTATGGTGTGAATGATGTTAACACGCGCAAAGAGCTTTGCCCATAATGCCCGGTGCTCAAGCTCTACCAGAAGATGGTAGGCTTTGCCATAAACTAGCCAGTAGGGGGACATACCAAGGTCGATTTTAAATGCAGTACGGAAGACCCATAATGCATCATTAAGCTTAACCGACAAATCTTTCCTCGAAGCATTAACCGTTTTCTCCAGAATTTGCTTGAGTTGACGTTGGAAATTTCCACCTGGACACTGGTTTGAGGATGATAAGGTGTGGCCAATGCGTGATGGAATATTTCCTCAACACTGCTTTGAAGGATCGGTTCACAATGTTTGTCCCCCGATCACTTATGATACAACGAGGTGTCCCAAACCTCGCAAAGATGTGTTCTTTAAGAAATTTGATCACAACATTTCAATCGTTAGTGCGAGTGAGGATTGCTTCAACCCACTTCGACACATAATCAACCGCCACCAGAATGTAGGTGTGACCATGGGAAAGGGCCCATGAACTCAATTCACCAAACATCAAAGATGTTGACCACTAGGATAGGATTGAGTGACATCATATCACATCTTCCAATGCGGCCCACACGTTGACACATATAACATGCTTTGCAAAATGCAAAAGCATCTTGGGTGGGCCAGTAAAAGCGGCATTGGAGCACTTTGGTAGCAGTTTTCTTGGCACCGAAGTGCCCACCATATGCCTCCTTATGGCAAAAGGACAAGACGCTCTGAATCTCATTGTTAGGAATGCAACTTTTTATGATTTGATCGGCACAGTACTTAAATAAGTAGGGATCATTCTAATAGAAGTGCTTCACTAACGACTTGAACGTGGCTTTCTCATTTTGTGTCCACTGAGCTGACACCTCCCTGGTTTCTAAATAGTTCACAGTGTCCGCAAACCAGGGGGTGAGGTTATTGCCATAAGGTTCTCATCAGGGATGAACTCGTCCACTGGTGGATCTGATGAAAGCTCAACTGGAATGTGAGAGAGATAATCTGCCATGACGTTCTCGCATCCCTTCTTATCCCGTATCTCAAGGTCGAACTCTTGCAACAACAAAATCAAACAAAGAAGACGGGGTTTCACATCCTTTTTAGACAAAAGGTAGCGAAGAGCTGAGTGATCAGTGTAGATGATGACATACGACCCAATGAGGTACTGACAAAAAATTTCCAACGCAAATATGATCGTGAAAAACTCTTTCTCCATAACAGAGTAGTTGAGCTAGGCATCATTGAGAGTACGACTTGCATAATAGATCACATGAGGCAATTTGTCGACTTTCTGACCCAAAACTGCTCTTATCGCATAATTAGATGCATCACACATAAGCTCAAAAGGTAGAGTCCACACCGGTGCATTAATAATAGGAGCAGAGGTCAACTCATGCTTCAGAAATTCAAATACAGTCATGCATTCAGGTGTGGACTCAAAAGAAGTGCCTTTAGAAAGCAAACTCGTCAAGAGGTGAGCTATCTTGCAGAAATCTTAAATAAAACACCAGTAAAAACCAGTGTATCCAAGGAATGTCCAAATTTCTTTAACCAAGGTGGGCGGCAAAAGCTTCGAAATAAGCTCAATCTTTGCCATATCCACCTCGATCCCATCACGAGATATCACGTGACCCAATACCTTGCCTTTTGTAACAATGAAATGACACTTTCCCAATTAAGGGCTAAGTTTGTTTTCCAACACCTCTTGAGAGCAAGGCTCAAGTGGTGCAAGCACTCATCAAAGGAGGTGCCATGAAATCTCAAGGAAGTTCTCAACCATGTCGGAAAAGATACTCAACATGCAATGATTGAATCAGTTATAATAACCGCAAGTGCACGACCGCGTTGAAGCAGCGGCAAATACGAGTTGATCCATAGGGAGGTCTGTTGACTTTAGTTTGTTTGAAGGTGAGTGGGAAAGAAAGCAGAGAAAGGAGTTATGGTCTAAACTACACTACAATGCGAAAAGAAATGGGAAATACGCAATAAAACTAAACCCCATAGGGGGTAGAGAAAGAATGTGAATATAAAGATATGTGTATGTGTGTGTTCAATTATGCTCATCACAACATGTAGTGCATGAAAATCATAAAACTAAATCCAACTTTGCCTCCACATGAAATAAGATAACACAATATCATTAAGACCGAATCGAACTTGCCGGAAGGTTGTACAACCATTTCTTCGCGTTATCCTTCAACGCAAAAAAAAATCATCCTCAACCAGACAAAATCATCATCAAGTTGTTGAAGCTTGAACATGGAGCATACCTCCTCGAATTCACGTATAAAAATATACGGATCCTCCTTATTGCCAGTGAAGGTCGGAAACATGCTCACATACTGAGGTTTCAGCTCATAGTTGTTCCCGCGAGCTGGGGGAATAACTATGCAAGAAGGTTGCATGGCCCGAACAGGATGGGTCCGTTCCCACAAAGTCATCGGCCTATCCTGTCGAGCTAAAGGTGGTGGTGCACCAAGAACTCGATCCTGACCGAATCCCTCTTCCTCTCGAGTCAGTGGAGGAGGAGAAGGAGGTCTACGTGTTAATGGGAGCGGACCGAGGTAATCCATGTATGGAACCCGGTCATCCCCATCACCACGAGTAGACTCGGCCTCACGCTCCAAAGGAGCACGAGGCGGAGATGGCTGATTACCAATATGGTCTATCTTAGAAAAATGCACTCTCTCAAGTCGAGCGCTCTCACCAGAACGAGTCCAACCTCACATAAAAATGCTCGACTCGACTCTAAAAATAATACACAACAGAAGGTGTACTCAGAGGAGTAGACTACTCCTACAATATAGATGAGGAGAGGACTCAGATGAGAAAGGAAGATTCCCTAGAGCTAGTGTGGGTAGTGGGTGAATGTAGAAGCCTAATCTGGCAAGCACGACTCAAACAATGTATGGCTATGGGTCCTTAGGCTAGACGACGCCTAACTTCGAGGTCACTAGTCTCGACATGCCTCACCTCCCTACAATGAAGACCACAATGCCCAGCAAGTGATACAAGATCCGAAGATCCAGTACCTCCTACTATCGACAAGGTAAGCAACGCCGATCAGGTCATGACGGTCTCAACTAGATCACTCTCCTAGTGCGTCTGAAATCCTTAGGGTCAATGTCTACTTGCTTTTAGAATTAAGTCTTTATTAAGAGTGATTTTTGGGGCAAAGGAAAGGGTGATGAAATCCCCCACCTTATCTTTTATGGGACAGCCCTTCCTTAGTTGCATTTTGATCCTAAATCTAGCAATCAACTCTCCAATCAAACGCTCAACTCACTCTTGTCCCGATGCACCTTACTAACTAATGCATGCTTGAACCATGCATGAATGAGGGAATTGGGTACACGTACCTCACGCCAGCAATCAACAACAAAAATGTAAAGCAAAGAAAAGACAAATACGTGCAAGGTCTACAAATGATGCATGACCTAGATGGCAATCAATCTACTCTTTTGCTTTGAGTTTTAAGGTCCAAGTTGATTAAAGGAGATTGATTGTTAATATGGGAGCTAACTATAGGTTAAAACATGCAAAATAGAACTCCCAGGCAACTAAATTGAAGACATAAACTACCACAACAAAAATTGGAGAAAACTCAACTCACCAGGCCGCCAATTGGCGGTCCCAGACCGCTGATTGGCGGTCACTTTGGCACAATTGTTCCTTCAGTTTCTCCAGTAGCCTCCCCTTTCTTCATACAACATCTGAAACATACCAAAACTAAAAACAAAAAATTTAAAACCACTCGAATCGTTCAAACTAAATTCTGGACAGAACACCTCCCCGGCAACGGCCCCAAAAACTTGATTGAAAATCAGTTATAATAACCGCAAATGCACGGCCGCATTGAAGTGGTGGAAAATACGGTTCGATCCACAGGGAAGTGTGTCGACTTTAGTTTATTCCAAGGCGAGTGGGAAAGAAAGGAGAGAAAAGAGTTATGGTCTAAACTACACTACAATGCGAAACGAAATGGGAAATACGCAATAAAACTAAACCCTATATTGGGTAGAGAAAGAATGTGAATATAAAGATATGTGTATGTGTGTGTGTTCAATTATACTCATCACAACATGTAGTGCATGAAAATCATAAAACTAAATCCAACTTTGCCTCCACATGAAATAAGATAACACAATATCATTAAAACATACAAGACAATAATTGGAATGAAGCTAAATGAACTCATGTATAAAGACAAAACCTCACTATGCCTCCACATGAAATAAGATTTAGACAATCATTAAACCATACAAGTCATTAACCAAGGTAAAGGCAACAAGAGTACATGCAACTACAAGTCATGCTTCCTTTATCAATTCCATCCATATCCTCACCTCATCATTCCCCATAAAATAGGTCCACTAATCTAAGTATATGCTAGGATTCATTCAAGAGCATTAGCATATCAAAGACAAGAGTGAAATCTCATTAGATGGTTATGGAAATCATGTAAGGTTCAAAAGATTAAGATAACACACACCTAATACATCACATAATCATATCACATATCCCCCCCCCCAAATGGGGATGGAACTACTCACTAATCATTACACTACAACCAACATTAACAAAATGAAACATTCTACTAAAAGGAAATAAAACTAAGCAAGCAAGAAATAATAAAGAAGTTAAAAGGACATAAAACTAAAGAATCATGCAAGACATATGAAAGGAAATTAGACTAAGAAATAAGCAACACAACTAAAGGAAAACTTTATTAATTTCAAACTCACAATACAAGTAGCCTCTCTCCACCAGGGTTTTTGCTTCAAGGCTTTTACTCCTTGTAGAGAGGATGGCCACCAAGAGAGTAATCAATACAAGGGAGGAGGAGTTCTATTTATAGCCAAAGAAAAAGGTAATCCGGGATAATCCACCGGTATGGGACTAAACATATACCAGAAATAGACTAAATACACTCTAATACGCGAGCCAACGAAATCTTAGTGGATCCGAAGCAACCCGGACCACTAATCTGTGGTCCAAGACCACCAATTGGCGGTCTACATGGTTTGGATCGGGCTATTGTTTCGTGTGGGCTTTTTTGGATGTCTTTGCTTGTGTTTGATGCATCGAAGTCAGTTGTTGGAGCTCCGAACCGAATAGAATTGTCAACATACTCCCCATGATGGTGTGGAGTTTCTTCATTTGCTCATTGGTCCTTTGGTTTTGCATTCGGTCCCTCTCTCTTGCATCTTAGTACATAAGTCTTGCAACTTAGTCTTTTTTCTTGCTTTTGAGTCATTTTTGTACCTCTTCTTTTCAAACCTACTTATTCCTGAAACTTAAACATTAAACTCGTTACGTAGCATTGTTTAGGTGAAAGATAATGGATATAAGACACACATGTTTGCATTATATGTTGTCAATCATGCAACGTTGGAATGTTACTGGTGCATTGCAAAGTCCGAAAGGCATACATCTATACGCAAACATCCCAAAAGGACATGTGAACATGGTTTTCTCTTGATCTTCCGGGGCAATTAGGATTTGATTGTACCCCGAATAACCATCGAGGAAGCAGTAGTAGGCATGCCCGACGAGTCTCTTTAACATCTGGTCGATGAAAGGTAGAGGGAAGTGATCCTTACGCATGACTGCGTTCAACTTTCTATAGTCAATACAGACTCGCCACCCAATTGAAGTCAGGTAGGAACAAGTTCATTGTTGTCATTCTAGACAACAGTGATAACCGACTTCTTGGGCACAACATCGATAGGACTTACCCAAGCACTGTATGAAATGGGTAATGATGTCATGATCTAAACACTTGATGATCTCTTTCTTAACCACATTTGTCATGGTTGGATTTACATGACTTTGTGGGACGCGACGTGGTCGTGCCTCATCCTCCATATAGATGTGGTGTTGCACGACGTCGTGACTTATCCCTTTAATGTGCTTCAAGGAGCAGCTAATTGCTAATTTGTGCTCCTTTAGGACTGGAATAAAATGTTCTTCCTGATCATTAGTCAACGTTGATGAAATCATAACCGAAAATGACCTATCGGGACCAAGAAAAATGTATTTCAGTTCTTTAGGGAGTTTGTTAAGCACAATTGTAGGGGGCTCCTCAAGGCGAGGCGTGATATCAAGCTTAAGATGTAAGATAGGAGGAGCGCATGTACTAAATAGCATGCACATCATTGCTCAACATGTCACCGTCCTATTCATGATCGGAATCATCCATAATGTAAGCATTCAGATTTTCATGGATCAGGGGGTATTCTTCTTCTATTTCTTCTCCAACATCCTGGATAAGATTGATTTCCTTGGGATCCTCAAAAGATGTTGGTTGCCTAGCCATATTGAACACATGGAATGTTGCGTTCACGTTCCCGAACGACAATTTCATGAGTCAAGTTCGACAATTGATTAAGGCATTTGACGTCGCCAAAAATGTCTACCCAAAATCAAGGGAATCTCAGAGTGGGTAGTCTTGACTGGTTCAGTTTCAAGGACAACGAAGTCGACAGGAAATATGAAATTTCCAACCTTGATTAGGACATCTTCAATGACCCCCATCGGGACATTGACTGAACGATCAGCCAACTGTAAAGTTGTTTTCGTAGGCTTGAGCTTGCCTAGGCTTAATCGTTGATACACAAAAGCTGGTAAGAGGTTCACTTCTGACCCTAGATCTAGCAAGACATTATTAATGTGAAGTCCCCAGTCACACATGAAATTGTTGGACTTCCTGGGTCCTTCAATTTACGTATGTTGGGTTCGAAATGATCGAACTCACATTAGCCGCCAAAAGGGTTTTGCTAGGGACGTTGGTTTTCCTCTTGGTCGTATAGAGATCCTTCAGCAATTTTATATAGGGAGGTATTTGTTGAATCATGTCTAACAAAAGAATGTTGACATTCACTTTCTTGAATATCTCTAGCATTTTGCCAACACTGTCACTTTGTTTCTTAGTTAACCTAGTAGGATATGGAACTTTTGGCAGGTAAGTTTTCTACGGTGCCTGAGAAAGAGGCATTGGTGTATTACCCTCAACCTTGGCCTCTTTCTCACCATCATTCCCACAGAGGGGCTGCATAGGCTGCGTAGATGGATTTAGTGGAAAGGAAACGTGGTTGTTGACCTGCTTCCCATTTCTCAGGGTCACAATGGCATTGACATGGTCCACAAGTTCTTCCACACAGTTCACTTCCCCCCTGTAGTCACGAACTTGCAACTTGCATGTTCGGTTGATGCTGAGCACGAGGGTTAACCATAGGTTGGCTAGGCAGAGTCCCTCTCTCTCTCTCATGTACAGACTGAGCCAATTGGCTCATCTGAAACTCTAGAGATTTGAGGTCAACTGATTGGAAGTGAGAACTTGGCTTGTGGATAACATAACGTTTTTCATTGAGTTCTCAAGTCCAGGAGTCAAGTTCTCAAGTGAACTAAATTGGGTTTCTATATTATTAGAATTTGGGAGACCTGGTTGGTTGGTGATTTGAGCTTGGGGTGGTTGGTAAGATTGTGAATGCAAGGGAGGTTGGCGTGGTCAGTTAGGTGGTCGAGAGAAGTTTAAAGGACCACCCTAGAAATTGTTTTGGTTCCAGGAAAAGTTAGGGTGGTTCCTCCATCCAAGGTTGTATGATGATGAATAAGGATCATTCTTGGGTCTATCATAGATGGCATTGATATGTTCCATCTCAAGAGGAAGGGATGCACATTCACCTCCTACATGACCTATCCTACCACACAAATAACAAGGAATCTGACAAGATGCAGATACATGAGGCACACCTTGTTGGTTTTGGAGCTCAATCGAATCCATAAGGCGCATTAAGGCCGTCATGCTTGCCTCGATGGTCGTAGTGGTATCGACAGCAAATGTGGCACCCGATTTAGTCAAGTTTGCATTTCGATCCTCACTCCTATGCTAGATGATGGTGATGGTTCTCTCACACTCTCCCACTGCATGGTTTTATTAGCGAGGTCTTCTAGGAAAGCTCATGCCTCTCTTTCATCCTTTCCTAAGAACTCTGCTTGACACATTGTCTCAAGGAACGTTCAGAACTGGATGTGAAGACCCTCGTAGACAATCTGACAAAGGCGCCACAACTCGATGTCATGGTGAGGGCATGAGGATAGTAGCTCCTTGAACCTCTCTAAGTATGAATGAAATGATTCGGTCTCAGGTTGATAAAATGAATTGATTTCGGTCCTCAGTTTTTGAGTCTGATGATTAGTGATGTGTTCATTTTCAATATCGCAAATGCACAGCATCGGTGAAGACGTGGCAAATACGGGTCAAACAACATGCAGGTGTGTCAACTCTGGTTCGTTCGAAGGCAAGTGAGAAAGGAGGGGAGAAGAAGTCGATTACACTCAACTTGACTAGACTAAACTAAACTAAACTAGTAAGCATAAACAAGGAAATGAAAGCATGCAACAATGAAACTAAACTAACTAAGACAACAAGCTGGAATCCAGGAATGGAAATCCCTAAGGGGTGGAGTGTGTACATATATGAAGTGAAATAAGTGATGAATGACGCATGTAAGCATGTATGTGTGTGTCTTCATGCATAGGAAGTGTCTAAAGATGTCGCAAAACCTATCAATCGATTCACACAACATATCGGAAATTACTACTTGATTAGCATAAGACTAGGCTCAACATGAGAAGGGTCTAAAGATATGGCAAGACTCATCAAAAACCATGAACTCATTTGAAGAACAAAGCTAAGCGTGGGAGGTGTCTAAATCTTGTGGCAAAACCCATCAAAACAAAGTTTCTTCAATCAATCAAGCAAGCAAACACAAATACAAACACTTAACTAACATGTAGCACATTCAACAGGAAATTTTAATCAATAAACATGAGGAAACTAAGAATGGGATGTGTCTAAATCTTATGGCAAAATCGATCGAAATCTCCCAACATGTAGATGATTAAAATACCCCCAATGAACATTCAAAGATGCAAGTTTACATAATCCAAAATTCATCAAACATCCAAACATCACAACATATATGTACATCATCTCCACCCCTCAAAGGGGGATGAACCTTCTCACACATTATTAAAATAACATTGTCTCTTCTCACATTCATTGAGCTCATGAGCCAACTGGCTGACTTGCATTTCCAAAGTTTTAAATGAACTTTGCATGCTCTATATGAACACTAAAAGGGATTGGTCAGGAGAGGGGTCCTTAGAGTCAACCCGCTGGGGTAGAGTCTGACTAGAATAACCCGAATGGGAGGTCTGAGTAGGTTGGTGAGTATGAGGCTAAGACCTTTGATGTGGGGGTTGGTAGGTCACGGATGGGCATGGAGGGTGATAAGGTGGAGGTTGTGGTTGAACGTGCGAGCTCTGACCGTGGTCCCCAAGAGATGTTAGGGTGGATATGTCATCCCGGGTTGTAGGAGTGACTGCACAGGTCGTTACGGTGCCTCTGTTGATACATCGCATTTGTATGCTCAGTATCCCTCAGTGCGTAAGCACATTCCAAGTCATCATGTCCGAGTTCACACCTACTACATGCGGGAGTAGCGACCTGAGCTACAGGATCTCGATCCAACTCTAAACTCTCAATCTTACACATGAGAGCAGCCAATTTGCCTCAGACGCGATAGTTGACTCAACTTGATATGATCCAGCTCGACCAGAAGACCTGGCGGTCGGTGGCTCTCTCAACGGTATGTTCAACCATTAACTCAAAAGTGTTCGACGCCTCATCAATGGGTTTCATTTGGAAAAAATCACCCTGACACATTGACTCCAACAATGTGCGGGTGTTGTAGTTGAGGACCTCATAAACAATCTGGCACAGGTACCATAACTCAAGTCCATGATGAGGACACTTCTGGAGAAGGTCTTTGAATCTCTCAAAGAAAGTATGAAACGATTCGGTCTCAGTCTGGTACATTTGATGTATCTGGTGCCGTATCTGTTGAGTCTTCCTTTGACGGAAGAATCTCTCCAAAAAAAACGATCACGAATTCATCCCAAGACCGAATTGAGTTCGTTGGGAGGTTGTACATCCATTTCTTCGTGTTATCCTTCAATTCGAAAGAAATCATCCTCAACCAGACTGAATTTTCATCAAGTTGTTGAAGCTTGAACATGGAGCACACCTCCTCGAATTCACATATAAAAATATACGAATCTTCCTTGTTGCCAGTAAAGGTAGGAAGCATGCTCACATATTAAAGTTTCAACTCATTGTTGTTTCAACTCATTGTTGTTTCTGCAAGCTGGTGGAAGAACTATGCAAGAAGATGCGAGGCCCAAACAAGATGGGTCTGCTCCCATAAAGTCATCGGTTTATCCTGTCGAGCTAAAGGTGGTGGTGCACCAAGAACTCTATCCTGACTGAATCCCTCTTCCTAACGAGTCGGAGGTCTACGTGGTGGTGGGAGCGGACCAATGTAATCCATGTATGGGACATGGTCTCCCCTATCGCCACGAGACGGATCGGCCTCATACTCGAAAAGAACTTGGGGTGGAGATGGGAAATCACCGAGACCGGTCATCTCAGAAAAATGCACTCTCTCAAGTGGAGCACTCTCACCAGAACGAGTCCAACCTCGCATAAAACGCTCAACTCGACTCTAAAACAACACACAACAGAAAGTGTAATCAGGTGAGGAGACTATAACGAAGAATATAGAGGAGGAGAAGACTCATATGACAAAGGAAGAATCCCTAGAGCTAGCGTAGGTAGTGGGTGAAGGTAGAAGCACATAAGCAAACAAGGCTCAAAAAACTTATGGCTATAGGTTCTTAGGCTATACGACGACTAACTTTGAGATCACTAGTCTTGACACGCCTCACCTCCCTACAACGAAGACAACAATGCCCAGCAAGTGATACCAGATTCGGAAATCCAGTACCTCCTACTATCGACAAGGCAGGTGACCCCGATCAGGTCATGGCGGTCTCAACTCGATCACTCTCCTAGTACGTTCGAAATCCCTACGGTCAATGTCTACTTGCTTTTAGAAATTAGGCTTTGATTAGTGTGATTTTTGGGGCTAATGAAAGGGTAATGAAATCCCCCACATTATCTTGTATGGGACAGCCCCTCCTTAGTAGTGTTTTGGAGTCTTAATCTCGAAATCAACTCTACAAACAAACGCTCAACTCACACTTGTTGCAATGCAATTCTTACTAACTAATGCATTGTCATACAAAATGCATGAATGAGAGTAGGAAGTGTGTACCTCACGCCAGCTCTCAACAACTGAAAGTAAAGCTAAAACAAAAGACAAACTACGTGCCTAAGTCATGTATATGATGCATGACCTAAACAAGCAAGAATGCCTAGTCTTTTGCTTTGGATTTTAGTGGTCAAGTTGATTAAAGGAGATTGATTATTGATCTGGGGGCAAAGTACAAGTCAAAAGATGCCAAATTGAGCCCCAAACCACATTATTGAATGTAGAAGCAACCAGAAGAAATTATAAAGCAAACATAGCTCATTAGGCCGTTAATTGGCGGTCCACCACCACTGATTGGCGGTTTATTTCCCTCTGTTCCCCTCCAAACGTTTCCTGGTGATGTCCCTTAATCTTTATAGCTTCCTGAAACAAATAACAACTACAAACAAAAAAGTAAACCACTCGAATCGTCCAAACCAGAGTTTGGACAGAGCACCTCCTTAGCAACGGCGCCAAAAACTTTATGTGTTCACATTAAATACCGCAAGGGCACGACGTCGGTGAAGACGTGGCAAATACAGGTCGATGCACAGGGAGGTGTGTCGATTCTGGTTCGTTCGAAGGCAAATATGAAAAGAGGGGAGAAGAAGTTCATTACGCTAAACTAGACTAAACTAAACTAGTAAGCACAAACAAGGAAATGAAAGCATGCAACAATGAAACTAAACTAACTAAGACAACAAGCTGGAATCCAGGAATGGAAATCCCTAAGGGGTGGAGTGTGTACACATATGAAGAGAAATAAGTGATGAATGACGCATGTCAGCATGTATGTGTGTGTCATGTGTGTGTCTTCATGCATAGGAAGTGTCTAAAGATGTGGCAAAACCTATCAATCCATTCACACAACGTATCGACAATTACTACTTGATTAGCATAAGACTAGGCTCAACATGAGAAGTGTCTAAAGATATGGCAAGACTCATCAAAAACCATGAACTCATTTGAAGAACAAAGTTAAGCGTGGGAGGTGTCTAAATCTTGTGGCAAAACTCATCAAAACAAAGTTTCTTCAATCAATCAAGCAAGCAAACACAAATACAAACACTTAACTAACATGTAGCACATTCAACAGGAAATTTTAATCAATAAACATGAGGAAACTAAGCATGGGAAGTGTCTAAATCTTATGGCAAAATCCATCGAAATCTCCCAACATGTAGATGATTAAAATACCCTCAATGAACATTCAAAGATGCAAGTTTACACAATCCAAAATTCATTAAACATCCAAACATCACAACATATATGTACATCATCTCCACCTCCCAAAGGGGGGTGGACTTACTCACTAATCATTAACCTAACTATTATCTTAAGAGAGGAAAACATATTAACTAGGTCTACTAAGATTAATGAAACAAAATTAAGCTAAGCATGCAAGAAGATAAAAGAGAACATTAAACTAACAAAAAATTCTTTTATTAAATGACCCACATTACACGCAGCATTTCCCTACTTGAGTTTTTGCTTCAAGACTTGACTCTAAGTAGAGGGATTGGCCACTAAACAATGGGTATATTACAAGGGAAGAGGAAGAGTTCTATTTATAATCATGAAAAAAGATAACCGGGGACAATTCCCCGGTATGGGACTAAAACACATACCATAAATGAACTAAATACAACCTAATCTAACACCCGACTAAAGAATGTGTCATTTGGATACAAATGGACCGCCAATTGGTGGTTTGGGATAGCCAATTGGCGGTCTGGATTGGCTTGATGGGGTCTCGTTTTGGGTGGCTGGTTTCTGACTTGATTTCTTCATGTTTGGTGAACCCGATTTGGTTGTTGATTTTGGGCCCAAATATAATTGTCAAAATGATCCTCATGATGGTGTGGAGCTTCTTGATTTTCTCTTTGGCCCTTTTGGTTTACATCCGGGTCATTCCCTCTTGCATCTAAGTTAATAAACCTCACAATTTAGTCATTTCTCTTGCTTTTGGGTCCTTTTTTGTCTTTTCTTCTCACTTGTTGTATTCCTGAAACTTAAACATAAAACTCGTTATGTAGCAAGGCTTAGGTTAAAAAAAGAGGATATAAGACACAAATATATGCATGATATAATATAAATCAAGACTCTTAAAGTGATCAAGCATGTCTACATCTAGGTGAGTCTTGCTGAGGCATGATTTGTCATAGTTGATTTTCAGCCCTGAGAGGGTTTCAAGTATGGCCAAAATGCACTTAATATTTAATACATTTTGCTCCGTTGGTTGGAGGAATAATAGGGTATCATCTGCGAATTGCAGGTTTCAAACTTCCATTCCTTCACGGACAAAGGATACCCCCGAAATGAATCCATTTTTGCAGCCAAGGCGAAGAAGGAAGTTTGCTATAATAAGGAAAAGCAAGGGTGAGAGAGGCTCTCCTTGTCGGAGCCCGTTTGTGGACGTAAAGTATCCTTCCGGGCAACCATTAGTTAGTATCAAAGTTGTTGCTGTAGAGATGCATAGATGTATCCAGTTACACCATATCTCGGGGCATCCCAAGGCCTTGAGATTGGCTAATAGGAAGTCCCTATCAATTTTATCGAAAGCCTTCTAAAAATCCAATTTGAGAATTTAACCTTTTCCTATTGTGACTTAGGTAGTGTACAACCTCATGTGCCATGAGAATCGTATCCATAATTTGACGTCCTTTTAAGAAGGCATTTTGTGAAGGTAATGGTGTTGTTTAAGCCCATTGATAGCCTAGTTGCTAAAGTCTTAGCTATAATTTTGTAGATGTATTCAGCATCGATATAGGCCTAAGGTCCTTAATAGTTTCAATATGAGGTTTCTTGGGGATAAGCGCAATGAGACATTGGTTAAGTCCTTGGAACTCGTGTTTTGAGAATGTCCCACTGTTGAAATGCTCGAATGTTCGAGTAAGGTGATCTTTAATGTCGACCTTAATTTGTTGGTAAAAATAGAAGTTGAATCCATCAGGCCCTGGCGATTTGATTGGTGCCAAACCGAAGGTAGCTTTCTTGATTTCATGCATAGGGAATTTTTCAATTAGCCTAGTGAGTTCCTCAATTCCCAATTCACATGGATTTTGACTTCTTTTCCCGCATTGAATCGTTCCGCAAAATGTTGCACAATTTCCTTCTTTATTAGGGAATGAGAATATGTGATTTGTCCATTGGTGAATATGTTGTCAAGGATACTATCCTATTTTGTCGCCTTCGGGCATTAGCCACTTGGTGGAAAAACTTTGTTTTTGATCCCTTCCTGAAGCCATTGAATTCGAGAGCGTTGTTTCCAATGAATCTTATTATCCTCAAGCACGGCCTCATGGTTTCTTTCCAGGTCTTTTAATGAGGTTTTTTCTTGAGTCGTGAGACCTCCGTTTTGCTCCTGGATGTTTATCTCTAGTATTTTCTTTTCAATATTTTTAGCAATACCATCAGTTGGTCTGCTTTCGAATTTTGTAGGTGGGCCTTGATATTCTTTTTTAATATTTTTAAGGGTTAATTACAGTTTGACCCCCTGAACTATGACTTGGTATCACTTTGCCCCCCTGAACTTTCAAAGTTAACAGTTACCCCTCCCCTGAACTTTAATTTTGTAACACTTTGCCCCCTGAACTTCAAAAACTCATTATTTAACACACATTCGACGTTTCTTTCCTAATTTTTTTGTTGTATCCCTAATACTCTCCTAAACCTATATTTACGTGAAAGTTTGGATCCAAACGGAGGTCGGATATGGTTGGAATTTGGGTCGGTTTGACACTCAAACCGACCCAAATTCCAACCATATCCGACCTCCGTTTGGATCCAAACTTTCACGTAAATATAGGTTTAGGAGTGTATTAGGGATACAACAAAAAAATTAGAAACGAAACGTCGAATGTGTGTTAAATAATGAGTTTTTGAAGTTCAGGGGCCAAATTGTTACAAAATTAAAGTTCAGGGGAGGTAACTGTTAACTTTGAAAGTTTAGGGGGCAAAGTGAAACCAAGACATAGTTCAAGGGGTCAAACTGTAATTAACCCTATTTTTAATAAGGTATTACAACCTCAAGGTAGAGTTTTGTTCTAAGGTTTCTTGAATAATAGTTGTAATGTTCGGGTCGGCTATCCAGTAATTTTCACACCTAAAGGGTTTAGAAGCTACCAACTCATCTTTAGTTTACAAGGCGAGTGGTATGTGATCCAAGGTGATTCTCGGTAGTCCAATGCACAATGTGTTATAGGGAATTGATCTTCCCATTCCTAGGATACCAGGAAACGATCTAGTCATGAGAATCGTGGTTGGTGTTGAAAGTTCTTCCAGGTGAATTGAAAGTTGGAGGGACCAATATCAATCAAGTCATGTTTACCAATAAAAGCTTCAAACATCTTGGCACTAGGATGACCATTTTGGTTTGGAAGTGACCTATCGGAACCACCTCTAGTTAAGTTAAAATCGCCTACTACCATCCAAGCCACTGCATTAGGTGGCTTGCCGCTCGACATTTCAGTTATAAAGTCATACTAAGCGTTGTGCTACACGGACCATACACCGTTAGTTCCCAAGTGAAGTTTTCACATCTAAGCGAAGTTGAAACACAAAATTTTAGTAGTGTGGTAGATATTTTTGTCCCACTAGTGGTGTTTATACCTACCAATATCCCACCAGAGACCCCAACTAAGGGTAAAATTGTCCAATCAGTGATAATTCTTCCTCCCAAACTAGTAAGGGTGGATTGAGGAATTGTTCCAAGTTTTGTTTCTTGGAAAATAATCACTTCTAGTTTAGTCGTCCTAATAACATTTCTAAGGGATCTACGTTTCTTACTATTACCTAATCTCTGTATGTTCCATATAATTATCTTCATATTAAAGCGGGGACCATGATACCCACGAACCAATGCCAATTGTGGCGGTTGCGTTAGTAATCTCACCAAGTGAGGTGAGATCAACATTATGCAAATTTTGTTTCTTTCTAACTTTATTAAGAAATATCTTCGCTTGTCTATCATCTGACAGTTGAAGACCTAGGTTGTTACAAAATGACACGAAATCCATATAATTATCTCACATAAGGAAGTCGTGTGTAGACACATTTTCACAATCTATGTTGCTCATATTGCACACATGGGATTCGCTTGAACTATCAATGCTAGGAGAGGCAGATCTAGTGTCTCTAAATTGATCATAGTATTTAGGTTGACTACCACAGGTGTCAAATGGTGAAGATGTTATGTTAAATTTATCCCCCATCATGCTTATATGAACATGGCTTAAGTTAACACTATTGATGCTCTATTTGTAAATGATTGTTTTAGTAAATTCCAATCAACTCTTGCACATCAAGTGATTGAGGTGGAGTTGCCACATCTTCAGCGAGTAGGGTCGCCTTGCCCTTTTCGGCCACCGGGGTCGAAGCGAAGACGGTCGAGATGTTCGCTTTATCCTTTGTTTGCGCTAACACGTCGTCTGTTACTGCAGCTGTGTGTTGCTGGTTTGGTCCTTCACCATTGGTGGGTGGAAGGGAAGAGTTGGTCAAGTGATGCACGGTTGTGGGGTTACCACAAAGGGGGTTCAATTGTGTACCATTCAGCCACGACATTCCCATGGATGGGCCATAGTTCAATGTCCCCATGGCAAAAGGCCGGAAGTATGGGTTACCCATGTATGGGCCCAGCAATCCTTGTGGGTTCATGCTGCCTGGTATTTGGCCCTAGTGGAATTGCGGCACGAAGTTGGTATGTGCGAGGATGCAACCGACTATTCTAGCTAGGGAAATCTTCGCTCTAGGCGTCTCGTTAACAACCTCCTTCTGGGGCTCATTTGTTTGCTGCGTTATTGGAGGTTGTACGTCATCACGAAGGTCCCTATGAGTCTCAATCGCAGGTGTTGTGGATTTCGGCTTTTTGTGCATGATCACTTCCAATGTACTAGACTTGCTTTGGGTCGGATAAGCTCATCGACTTGTTGTACCCAGTCTTCTGACTGGATTGCCATATTCGACGAAAAGCCCCCTAGCGTTGCCGGTCTGATCCATGGTGTGGGTCGTAGTGGGGTTGGAATGGGCTTGACCCCGCCCACCTCTTCCTGGACGAGACCACTTGTTGTGGGTACCGGACCCACGCATCCTACGTGAGTTAGTTCGCTCATTTGTGACGTTCTTGTAGAAGACCTCAGGTTGTTGCCTTGTACCTTTGGTCACCTCCTTCTGCCATTATACAAATTTCATAGACATCACCACTGCTCCCGAACATTTTTTTCCTCGATCAGGATTTGATTTGGGACATAGAATAATACCTTGATCTTAGTCATGTTAATCACGATTTTGAGTCTTAGTGGGCTCATCAATGTCCACAAATGTGCCAAAATCTTGCACAATGTCATTAAAAGACGATGGTTCCCAGAGTTCAAGTGGGACTCCTTGTAGTGTGAGCCATTGTCCTCCATCGTAGCCTTTGTGGATTGCTCCGTTGTTTCGTTTCCACCGAGATACATTGTATTCTACACCTTTGGATGTGATAAACAGGGAGCCCGTTAGTGCTTTAACTCGGTCTTCCGATAGGCATGAGACTAGAAAGAAAAACTCGTGTCGAGTATGGCCGTAGCGAGCATTCACCAAAGTCTGGCCACATGCGCACAAAATCCGCAAATAAGGCTTCCGCATTAGGGGAGCGAGTGGCTAATGAGAACACGACGCACATGTTGAGTTCCTGACGGTTGCGGAATGTTGTCTCTGTTGGGACTAGGTTGAGCATATTGCGATACATATTGTATTTGCAAGATGGTAGGATAAGTTAAATGGGATAGTTGGAATTTTGTGGTGTTTGAATTTGTGGTGAGTTGGTTTTGGATATATAAGTGTGGGTTATAATGTTTTGTCCGGTGTTTCTTTTTGAAACCATGTGTTGTCCACCATTACAGATAGCTCTAATATGTCCCGTGCGACTATTTCTTTACGCTATCCTCTAGTCTTTTCCTTTCTCTCTTTTCTTTCTTGCTAAGTACCAGCTGACATTGATAAATGTTAGGTCTCTTTGCTTTCTTACAATGGTGCAGTACGTTAGGCGGCGAAGTTGCCACCGTTTGGGCATAAGTTCGTCTATTATCTAAGCAAGTTACTAACTGATTTAGTAACCGTAGTACTTCACTTGAAAGCAAATGCACTTGTTTGCATTTTCGTTAACAGGCATATTTAACGACAAGACGCAAGATTCTAAATCTAAACCAAAGCAACAGTGACCAACTAAATCTAAATTTAAGCAGTGTATGGTATAACAACCAAATTATAATGTCACAACAGAGAGCAAATAAAACAAACCTTCACATAAAAAAAAACATCAAAAACATCATACATTTGAGTTGCCTGTGTCTATGGACGACCAATTTATTCCCGCACATCAAAGCTAGTGCATATAACAAATAGTTGGACATTAGATTTAGGAAGCAGGGAGTCGGTGACACCTTACTTAGTCCACCACACAAGGAAATCCTTCCGACGGTTTATCTTCTTCTGGAGCTGGAGGACTCCATAGAGTAGAGCCTCGGCAGTTGGAGGGCATCCAGGAACGTATATGTCTACAGGGACAATGCGATCGCAGCCCCTGACAACAGAATACGAGTAGTGATAGTAGCCACCACCATTGGCACAGCTACCCATGGAGATGACCCAGCGAGGCTCGGGCATTTGGTCATAGACCCTACAAAAAAAGAAAATACAAGGCCAACCCTTTTTAACAGCAGAACACATTTTAGCAGCTTGCAAATACACGTGGGCTTTTGCAGCCTTCAAATTGATAATCACTTAAACAAAACCAGAAAGTCGCAACACCTAAAAACAGCAGAGTTACAACAAATCCTACAATCCCGAAAGTCTTCAAAATGTAATAGCTTCAAGAAGGCGTTGAGTTTTGGGGATTCATATTGTGTTCCCTTAAGAATGCAAACAAATTCTTGCTGGCAAAGAATAATGAAGAATAACATGAACCTCTTAAGGAAATGGAAGTATGAGAATGTCCCTATGTGATATGATGTCAAGGGCATAAGCAGGGAGAACTAGCCCTTGCGTATCCTTTTTTATCAATAAATAATAATAAAAACTCACCAAATTTAAACAGTATCCACTTACAAGATTTATTAGCCACTTAAACAACAAATTTCAAAGGTTTTGGGGGGAAATCCACATATTTACCCACTGATGATTGTCCACCCATATTGCAGTTGTCATCGACAACTTATTAATCAAATGCATTTAACCTTAATTTCTTTGGATACGACTTGGGCAATTTCAAGCACTGAACTATTGAGTTTAATGTTTTAACTCAAATCACACTTCACTTGTGTAATTGTTTTCTAATTTAAGACCTTATTACATTTACATAAACAGCTCAGTCCATTCAAATAGTCGTCTTGACTGCCTTTATGAGTATCAAGTTATTTTAGCCTATCAATCAACCAATATTTTGAGTGAATTCACGATGTTTTGACCAATTGATCAATCAACCAATTCATATAGGCCAACTAAGCTAGGGCCCTATTGTCTAAAAGAAATTAAAATGATAATCAGGTAAAAAAAAATAAACTCATTTACCCATAGATGTAAACAACCCTAGAGAGACAGCACAAACAATGACAACCATAGAAGATGACATGTCTCCAACTACTGCCTAGCCAACCCCAAATCTACCGAAGATTTATAACATCATTTCACTTATTAGTAAAGCATGAGTCCTAAAACACGTAACTTCTTTCTATTAATGTATTTTGACTATTTTCTTAAGATGAATTGTTCCTCTTTCTAGCATATACCCCTCTTATCCTTGGATCTTTCTAGCATATCCAATTGTTTCTTTTGGCACGGAAGAACCCTTCCGGCTTTTATACTTTTTTGTTATGTTCTTGTTCCCATTCTCTCTTTTTTTTCCTATTAATGATAAAAAGCATATTGCATTGTTTGGTTAACAGATTGACAAGAAGGGTAATTTATCACTAGTAAATTGTTGATCATTTTGTCAACTAGCAGTCCTTTTTTTATCGTTTATAGTTTTTATTGTCAACCCAAATTATTTTCTCCTATCCACTTAAGTTACTACCATCATACAAGTATAGAACCATTGGAGGTCCTCATCTATTAAACTTCTACAGGGCAAGTACATTGTATAAGAGACATCATCTTAGTGAATTTGGATCACTTGCACTTCAATTTCAACAATTTATTCACATGTAACTAAATAAGCCTGAATCCCTTTTGGATATTTGTCCTCTAGAAAAAAATCATATTTTAGAAATGTAACTTTGTTCTAACTATTGTTCAAACATTAGTGACCAATCCCCCTGCATATTTTAATAACATCAATAGGCAATAGATAATAACAACAAACTTTGTACAACCACACAGAAAGCAAAGATCAAGTTATAGCACCATGTGTGTAGACTTTGAAACCTAAATTTATCAAGAATTTCAACTCTTCAGTTTCGAAAAGCACTCTTATGATGAACTACACAAAGCTCAGTTAACAAATCTAAGCATTTTTGTTCACTTTCTCCCAAAACATTGCATCTCTCTGCCACCCAAAATCCAATCATGCCCTCCATCAAGATCTACTTCTTTCGCTATTCTCTTACGAAATACACCAAATTTTGCAGCAAAGCATAGTTGCAAAGGATTAAGTCCCAAGTAAATTAAAAAGTCAGATTCCAGGGGGGTCCCCGGCTTTTAGCTTCCTGAACCTTCACATGTAACTGTTCATCTACTTAAAAAAACACACAGAGAACCAGGGAAGCACCCTTGGAACTTATGAGTCTGCACCAACAAGGGCCACTAAAGTTCAATCAATCCATCAGTCCATTCCACTGCCTCTCATTTTTCTAAAATCTGCACACAAATCATGTTATAAGACCAAAAGTATTAAGATCCAATACGTTAAAATATCTGAATCCAGGGACAGTACTATTCTCAGCTTCCTATATCCCTTCTCAGTTCTCACATAACCATCCTAAATTTATACATTTTAAGCTAGGCAACCATCCTTTCAAATTAAATTTATGAATTTTTGCCAACAAGGGCCAAAAGCCTTCTACCCGCAAAGAGTTAATAACATTTGGTGCTCCAAATCCCAACAAAACGCCACAACACAAAAACCAAAATCATTAGTATCTTCCAAAAAAACTTGTAGCTAATTGAGCAAATTTGCAAGCAAATCATGGTACAAAACTAGAAAAAACGGAGGGTCCGTTCAGAATTACATTTTGTTGATCAGATTTTGATTCCCATGATTCAAGAACCAAATGTGTTGATTCACAACTGACATCTAAAAACTTAAAATCTTCATATTAAGGCTAAGGATAGGTTTGGTAACTGATTCTTAGGTTTGGTCAGATCTTAGGAAACCTAAATCAAATGTGATTCCAAAACCCAAACGGACCTTAACACCCAAATATATACATTAAAAGCCGACTTTCCCTGGAAACTTCAGTTCCTGGCTTCCTAAATCCCTATCCTACATATCCCTCTCCCATAACCATCCGAGAGAAACACACCTGGAACCGTGGAAGCTAAGCTCGCAGATCTACAGCCCACGACACTACCACACTTAAAAGTAACCATTTTGTCTCAAACCCCCCAACAAAACAAAAAGATCATTCCATTCCTTACTTGCGGACCAAAAAATTGAACACCAAAATCTCATCTTTCTCCTACAAAAGTGCCGACCTTCACACGAACTTTGGATTTCCATCTTTCAAAATCATTCTCCCTCACATACGCATAACCATACAAGATTCACAGATTTCAAGCACTCTCCGAAACAAAATTCACGAATCCGCCCCCCGAAAAGGCGACAATTTCGCAATCGAAATCCAAAAAAAAAAGTCCAGTCGACCAAACCCTTACTTGCGGAGCGCAGGAGCCATCTTGTTGGTGAGAGTCCCAGCTACGATCATACAATCGGACTGCCTCGGACTAGGTCTGAAGATAACCCCGAAGCGGTCGAAGTCGTAGCGGGCGGCGCCGGCGTGCATCATCTCGACGGCGCAGCAGGCGAGGCCGAAGGTCATGGGCCAGATGGAGCCTCTCCGGGCCCAGTTGAGGAGGTCGTCGACCTTGGAGACGACGTACTCGACCGCCTTCGGCATGGCGGCCGGCGGGGAGGGGCTGGCGTAGGGGGTCGGGACGGTGGAGAGGGGGCGGGCGGCCAGGGCCAGGCGGGCCGTGCGGGGGAGGAGGGACATCGTGGGTTAGGGTTAGGGTTTGGGAAGGGAATGGCGGAGAAGAGGGAGATCGGTCGAGCCGGAGGAGGAGAACAAAAATGGGAGATTTTTTTTAAAAATTTGGGGAAGTCTATGGCGATTTGATTTCGCACGTGCGGAGGTTAGCGGTGGTACTTTTTAATAGTTAAGGAGACATGCGAAGGGAAGTGAACCTAGTGGTGTTGCCCCTGGCCCTGTGCTAAGGGTTTTCTTAAAGGATTTTAATCATCATGTTTATTGTTATAATATAATTTGACATCAGATGGTCGGAAGGGTAGCAGTCTCAGGAAGTATAAGATTATTGTATTAGTTAGTATGCGAATAGTCGGCATACATTGTGATGAGCTTTCTAGCCATTTCGTGTTGGGACGGGGAGGAATTCCTAAAGATTGTGTTGCAATGTGCCTTCCATATGCACCACCATAGGTATAGAATTGGATTTGGTGTATCACGATTGTGTTGTGAAATCATTATTCAAATTAGTGCGTGTGCAATGGTTGTGTTAGGTCTAATTTGAGCTATTTGAAAAACGGTTTTGGTGTAGGGGTATGTCTGGAACAGGTGATCTATCATTTCATTTTTGCCACAGTCGAAAGGGTAGATAATGGGAATGTCGGAGAATCGTCGTGTGATGGTTGTGTGTAATGGTAGGATCTGAGCATTCGTCATATGAATTAGGTAACATGTGGGGAGTAGTGAGTCATGACTTCCAAAATCTCTTACAGGTTGTGTCTTGTTCATTTGAAGCTTGGCTTCCATGCTCTGGTAAGAAGTAGTAAAGATGTGTTGTTGCGAGTTGTAGCTTCGAGGTTTCATAGGGTCACGATCAGAAATATTGTTGTAAAGTTGAATGTGTAGGCATAGTAGTTTGCCAAAATGATGATGAGTTTTGTCGAAGCTGTAGTGTCCATATTGTTGTTGTGCCCGAACAGTAGATATGTCTACAAAAGTTACCTATCAAGTTCATTAAGTGTGGCTTCCTAAGGCCCAACCCACCACGGTCCTAGGGTAGTTGTAAGGTGCTCCATGTTGTTGGATAATTTTTTTGTTGCGTACTTGTATTGCCTCACTAGAATTCTCTGCAGATGGAGTCGAGTTGGTGGCAGTGCTTTTTTGTTAATGGCTTTGCTCCCAAGCATAAATTGGTATCGATTGGAGGGTGGATTTGAGGAGTGTGGCTCGACCAGCATGTGAGAGGGAGTTTGTTTTCCATGTTCCCAATTTTTGTGTCATTCTTGTCGTTAGAAGTTGGTGGAGGGCGTTTCGAACCTGTATTCCATAGAGGGGCCCGCCTAAGTAGACATTAGTGGTCAACATGAGCTGGAAACCTAATTGTCGTTGGAAATGTATTCAACCCACATCACAGACATTGGCCTTGAAGTGAATTGTGGATTTATTTGAGTTAAGTTCGAGGTCCAAAATTTTGAGAAATTTATTGAGAGTTCGGAAATAGTTGTTGAAATTCATTGTTGATGCTGGTGTGAAAAGGAGGATGTCATCAGCAAATGCAAGGTGGGTGAGTTGACTCGTCCCAAATGGGATACCTCGAATCCGTCCAAGTGTGACTTCTCATTCAAGGGCATGCAATAGTGCTTGGATACATAGATAAATAGGTATAGAGACAGGGGACAACCCAGCCTTAGTCTCTGACCCGATTGTTGAAGGGAATGTGTTCTAAAAGTTTTACTTTCAAATGTCAATTATTATGAATTGAATGAGAAATCATTTTGTTCCTTGTTTATGTTATTCGTCTTTTAGAAGTGTTAAGGAAGAGACTCTTGGTCCTTAACCGTAGAGCTCTAAAAGATATTGGTTTACATGAACTATGGATGCATGAAAAACGTTTTTAATGGATTTCAAAATGTTTTTCAAAGAATTGTTTGAGATTCTAGATGATTGATAAACTAGATTGCATAGTTTATAGCAATATTGCGTGCATGGATGCTCAAGTTGTTTTTGCAGGAATTGTGGATTTATATGTTCCAAATCAGCAATTATGAATGTATGTAATAATTTTTATACAAGGGATTATGTATGTAAAAGCCAAAAATATCTCTTTTTCTGTCTTTTAGATAGTTGCATTTGCATATGAGAGGTTTTTACATAGGACTTGCACTAGTCGGTTTTTTATCGAATGTGAGGAGCATGTTTATTTTCTGTAAAATCTACATCTCCGGTGCAAGAGGAAGTCGCCGCTGTAGCGCATCGATCGAGGATCGAAGATCAGGGATCGAGGATCGAGGATTGAAGGGAACATATAAACACACACGATGTGGATTGTGTGAATGTTTAATTTCTGTTTTTATCTTGCTATGCATGTGATGAATGTGTCGAATGTTAGGATGTGTATGATTAATAATATGCATGATAACCTAAAATTCTAAATCACATGTTAAATTGTCCAACAAAAATTAAGAATAAATTTCCTTCTTATTTCATCCACTAGCAGTCATTGATCGAGGGATACTCTGCTCGCCCTTAGCGGGAGATAGCTCCTCCATCTTTGGGAATAGTGGGAGATATAATGGTTGTCTATTGTTGTGTCACGATTAAATATATGAGGTGTGTTTCACCCTAGTGAACCCCAAATATGTTTAGTTGTGAATACAATGGACAAACGTATCTCGAATCAAATGAAAATAAGTTTTCTTAACATTACCTGGAGCCCTCGCTCAGTTTTGGGAAAACGTTTTTCTTAGGAGGATAGGTCGTATTCCCTCATAATTAAAACGACAAGAGTCACAAAAGTTTGAAGATGCTAAATGTTGCTAAAATTAAAAAAGGTTGTGATTAGAAAATGTTTTCTTACCTTGATATTGTAATGTATTCGATAGGCCTTAGCTAGTCTATATTACAATTGATGGGATCTTGGATTGTTGCATTTATGTGCAAAATTTTTATTTGCAACATTTACATTTATATTCGATATATGTATGCATGTGTATTAAAACATAAAATTGGCATTAAAACCTGTATGATTTATTTTGTAGAAAAATGTCGAACATCCAACCTATCGTACAATCCATGATAGAAAAACACCCTTTAGCAAATGATGGCTCAAACTTCATTAGTTGGCAACTCAAACTCAACATCGTGTTAAAGTTTGAGAAACTGTCTCACATTTTGGAAGGTCCAATCCCAAAGTGGAATGAGAGATTAACCGATGAAGAGAAAGAGGCTAAGGCCAAGTGGGAAGACCAAGAGAACCATGTTCACGGTCTTATGCTAGCATCCATGAGTGACTCGCTTCAAGCGAAATACTTGGATTCAAAACCCAAGAAGACCATGGAGGCTTTATCTAAGATGTTCATGGATAGTGCCCGAAAGGAGCGCTATAAGACCACCATCGCACTCACAATGTGCCATTTAGCGGAGGGAACATCGGTATCCATGCATTTTCTCACGATGCAAGGGTACCTTGAGAAGTTGGCAAAGCTCTCTTCACCAATGCCCGAGGACATTGCTGAAGATATGATTATTGGCTCTCTAGCCCCGTCCTTCAAGGACTTTGTGATGCACTACCACATGCGTGAAAAAGGGGTGAGTCTTGAGGAGCTGCACAACGCTCTCAAAACTGCTGAAGTTGACATGGGCAAAGGTAGGGACAAGCAAGTCCTTGCCGTCCATGGGAGGAGCCAAAATATTGGTAAAGGAAAGGGCAAATCTACCAAAAGTAGTTCAATCAAGAGCAAGGGAGTAGGAGGTGCTCGTGCGAGTGCCTCGAGGGGGAAATCTTAGAAATCCCCAACTCCCAATATGGAGTGCTTTCACTGCGGTGAAAAAGGACACATCCGGCCAAATTGCCCCAAGTACAAGGAAGACCTTGACAACGGAGTGATTGAACGACGGCACCCCAAAAAGGCCAAAGGTATATTTGTTATTGAAATAAATTTAGCCATCTTTGTCCAGGATTGGGTAATTGATACCGAATCTTGTGCTCACATAGATTCTAATGTGCAGCTACTCATGGATAGGAAGGAACTCGTAAGGAACGAGGTAGAATTGAAGGTCGGAAATGGTGCGAATGTGTCTGCGGTTGCACAAGGTTCTGTGGTGCTTCAATTATGTAGTGGTTTAAATTTATGTCTAAAGAATGTTTATTATGTGTCTTCGATTAGCAAGAACATTATTTCTGTATCATGTTTAGATATGGATAATTTTAATATAAATATTTCAAATTCTTGTTTGTCTATATCGAAGAATGGTGTTTTCTATGCAAATGCATTCATAAGGAATGGTCTCTATTTGCTTGAATTGAATGATAAACAAATCTTTAATATCAATAACAAAAGACTTAAGACCACTCACGAGAACGATACTCTCTTGTGGCACTATCGTCTTGGTCACATAAATGAAAAAACGCATCAAGAAATTGCAAGAAGCTAACCTTCTTGGTCTACTTGATTTTAAATCATTGGAGACGTGTCAACCATGTATAATGGGAAAAATGACCAAAAAACCTTTCAAGAAGAAAGGTCCAAGGGCGAGTGGCTTGATGGATTTGATACATTCCGATGTATGTGGTCTAATGAGTAATAGTGTACGAGATTGTTTCAGGTACTTCATTACGTTCACGGATGATTATAGTCGTTATGGCTATGTTTATCTAATGAGAAACAAAAGTGAGTCCTTTGAGAAGTTCAAAGAATTCAAGAATGAAGTAGAGAACCAACTCGACAAGAAAATCAAGTGTCTACGAACGGATCGTGGAGGTGAGTACTTAAGTGCCGAATTTGACTCATACTTAAAGGAGTTTGCTATTGTACCTCAACTCACGCCTCCCGGTACACCTCAGTGGAATGGGGTATCCGAAAGGAGGAATAGGACATTTCTCGACATGGTTCGGTCAATGATGAGTCATGCGGAATTACCTCTTTACTTTTGGAGTTATGCACTACAAACTGCGGCTTACACACTAAACAATGTTCCATCCAAATCCGTGGAGAAAACTCCTTATGAGCTATGGAGTGGTAAAACACCTAACCTCAGTTTTCTCAAGATTTGGGGCGTTAGGCTTACGTCAAGAAATTGATGTCGACCAAACTTCAACCAAAAGCGGATAAGTGGTTCTTCATTTCTTATCCTCGTGAGACAAGAGGATACTACTTTTGGCATATCACCTCCAATCGAGTGATTGTAGAGAGGGATGTCACATTTCTGGAAAAGGAATTTCTAGAAAGAGTAAAAAGTAGTAGGAGTAGGGTTGTGCTTGAGGAAACTCAAGATACTCTACAAGATCATGACACGAATGATGACGTTCAAGATCATGAAGGCCCAACCGAGATTCCTTTGGTTAGTGGGAGCGTGAGTGAGAGATCATCACAAGAAATTGTGAGAGAATCTCAATCATCCCCACCAAGTGTACGTTAAAGAGTTGAACGTGAACTCACTCCTCAAGAAATTGTGGAAGAAGTTCGAGAGACACGAAAAGAACCAAAAGAACTGAGAAGGTCAACAAGGAAAGGAAGAAACCCGACTTATATCTGGGACTTCATGAAATCATGGTACTAGATACCAATGATCCTTTGACCTTCCAAGAAGCAATGGAAAGGGAAGACTCCAAACTATGGCTTAAGGCCATGGAATCCGAAATAGAATCCATGTATGATAATCAAGTGTGGAACTTGGTTGACCTTCCTCAAGGGAAAAAGGTCATTCAAAATAAATGGGTTTTCAAGAGGAAGATGGACATGGACGGGAACTTCACAACCTACAAAGTGAGGCTTGTAGCGAAGGGTTTCATTCAAGTTCAAGGAATTGACTATGATGAAACTTTTTCATCGGTTGTCATGTTCAAGTCTATTCGGATAATGCTCGCTATTGCTACATTTCATGATTATGAAATATGGCAAATGGATGTCAAAACGGTGTTCATTAATGGAAACTTGGAGGAGGATGTGTACATGGTACAACCTCAAGATTTTGAAGATCCAAAGAATAGCGAGAAGGTATGCAAGCTTCAAAGATCCATTTATGGATTAAAGCAAGCATCAAGGAGTTGGAACAAACGCTTTGACAAGGAAGTGAAGAAGTTTCACTTCATTCAAAGTAAGGAAGAACCTTGTATATACAAGAAGGTCAGTGGGAGCCATGTAGTATTCCTAATCTTATATGTCGATGACATATTGCTCATGGGCAATCATATTCCTTTGCTTGAGCAAACGAGAAGTTCATTGAAATCTGCATTTTCAATACATCTTGGGAATCAAGATATATCGAGATAGATCCCGTAGATTCATTGGCCTCAGTCAACGTACATACATTGACAAGGTCCTGGAAAAGTTCAAGATGAACAACTCCAAAAAAGGCAGTGTGCCAATGAGTATGGGTGTGCAACTCAAGAAGTCTCAACGTGCGGAATCGTGTAAGGACTTAGAGTACATGAAGGATGTCCCTTATGCTTCGGCAATTGGGTCGATCATGTACGCGATGACTTGCACAAGACCTGATGTCTCGTATGCTATAAGCGTGACAAGTCGTCACCAATCCAACGCAGGTCCTGAGCATTGGATTGCGGTCAAGAATATCCTGAAGTACCTTAATCGGACTAAGGATAAGATTCTTGTTTATGGAGGTCAAAGGGAGTTGATAGCCGAAGGGTATTCAGATGCGAGTTTCATGAGTGATCCAGACGATAGAAGGTCGCAATCAGGATACGTCTTTCTTCTGAATAGTGGAGTTGTGAGTTGGCGTAGTTGGAAGCAAAGCACTACGGCCGACTCAACCACTGCTTCCGAAGTAATGCATGTCGCTGAAGCGAGCCAGGAAGGAGTGTGGATCAAGAAGTTCCTTGAAGAGCTTGGAGTAGTTCCCACGAGCGAGGGACCCATCGAGCTATTTTGCGATAATAATGCATCTATCTCGCAAATCAAGGATCCTAGATCACACCACAAAGTGAAGTACATGGATCGTAAGTACTTCGTGACACGTGACCTCATCGACGAAGGCAAAATAAATCTTTTATGGGTGGACACCAATAGCAACACGGTTGATCCATTCACAAAACCCTTATCCCAAGCCAAGGGCGAAATGCATTTCGAGTCCATGGGATTGAGGAACCATGTAGATTGGCTTGATGATTGATATGTAAAGGGGTTTACCCTAGTTATTATGGTTTTATACATTGAGAATGTATGTGAAAGAAAACTTTAATAACAAGTGGGAGATTGAAGGGAATGCGTTCTAAAGTTTTACTTTCAAATGTCAATTATTATGAATTGAATGAGAAATCATTTTGTTCCTTGTTTATGTTATTCGTCTTTTAGAAGTGTTAAGGAAGAGGCTCTTGGTCCTTAACCGTAGAGCTCTAAAAGATATTGGTTTACATAAAACAAAAGATATTCGCAATCATGGTAATTAACATGGGACATTAATTACCAAGTTAAGATTGTCGTGTTGGTCATAGATCGTTGTAGCTCTACAAGTGAGTGACGACACGGGTATGCAAAAGGGGAAAATATTACTTTTGTATACTAAATAGACCTAATAAGTAAAATATTATAGAAATGTGTTTCTGTGTCATTAATATTTTACTGTGTCTTCGGTCCTTTGATATGAGACATATCCAATCACTTAAGGAATGCTTAATTAGATTAGTGTCTTGAGCTATCAATAAGTGTAGTGTAAAGGCATTGGTTGGTTAAGTACAACTTTTGTTGGAGAAGATAGTTAGTCAAAATATTATCATTGCCCCTCTTAATTGAGTGATGATATTAATGGGCCCCTTGATAAAGCAAAGTTATAATGTGCACAATCTGATTTGAGTTAAGTCACATATTTATAACTAGCTTAAAGAGATCAAGAAATGAATACTAATACAAAGATGACACAATACTACTTTGTGTGTATTCTTAATATCATGAGGCAAGGGACGGACACAAGTGGTGCACTCCATCACTAATTGGATCGGGTTTTGGTTCGAGTGGAATTAAGACATCTAACTAATTGGGAGCTATAATGTAGGATGCTAATCCTAATCCTAATCCTAATTGGGTTTTGTGTTGTTTAGGTGGTGATTAAGGGAGATGGAATGGATGGCTTGGATTGAAGATGGATGGATGAGGGGTTGAGATGAGTGGAGATGAGATGAGTGGTGGAGATGGATTGGATTGGATTGGATGGTGAGGATTTGATTTGAGGAGGTATTTGGGGGTTTCTCTCTCTCCCTAAACCTCACTCTCACTCACGTCTCTCTCTCTCTCTCTCTCTCTCTCCTAGGTTGACTCCGGCGTGAGTTTGTGATCCGGCGAGGAAGGTGGTGGAGATCTCCGGCCAGGTGAAGATCGACACCGGGGAGTTGGTGGTTTGAGGTGAGTGTTACTCTCTCGGTTCGTTTCCGGCTCGTTTTGGGTTCTCTCTCTTGACCTCACCCGGGTTTCGGTGGTTGTGGTTGGCTTGTGGAGGTTGCCGGAGGTAGTGTGGTGTTGTGGATCGTCGAGGAGACGATTGATCGTCGTTTGGACGCGAGGTTCGTCGACGGATCGTGATTTGGGGAGACGTGCTCGTGGAGGCGTTGTCGCGGTTCTTCAAAGGTCTCTTCAGACCTTCCGGTATGTCAAGCTCGCTCACTTAATTACCGTGAGTATTTGGAAGTCGACGGTAGGCCGTTCGGCTCGTCGCGAGTAAATGTGCAGTAGATTTCACTGCCTGATCGGTCGACCGGTTGGTGCAAACGATCGACCGTTCGTGAAGAGAATTCAGGTTCTGCCTCAAATCGGTCGAACGATGCCTGTGGGGCGGTCGACCGATTGTGCATTGGAGGCAAGCCTGGTGAGTTTCGGTCGACCGGGTCCCCTTTGTTGGTCGACCGTGTGCACTGTCTTAAGTCGGTTGGGGGCGTAGACTATATAAATGGTTGACCGCTCTTTGATCTCGTCCGACCGTGACTTAAGTGGACTGAGTGGTTGGTTCGACCGAATGTGGTTTCGGTCGACCGGACTTGTGCGCTGAGCGTGGGGAACGCTCTGGTGGAATTCAGTCGACCGAGGTGAGCTCGGCGTTCGACCGGATTCGTGGGGAGTGTGAAGGATATTTCCCTGGACAGATTCAGTCGACCGAGATGTGCTCGGCGTTCGACCGAATTCGTTGTGGAGTTGTGGGATTTTGTTCCCTGGTGACTTTCGGTCGACCGGGACCCCTTTTTCGGTCGACCGATTGGTCGTTTTGTTCGTTGAACCGGGAGTTGACCATCTAAATGGTCGACCGTCCCTTGATTTGGGTTCGACCGAACGAGTGTGGTGTTGGGAATCGGTCGACCGATGGAGTGTCGATCGAAGTGGATTGCCCTGTATTTGCTTGATTCGGTCGACCGGGACTTTTGGTTCGGTCGACCGTTTGTGTCCTGTTTTGCAGTATGGAGGTGTTGTTGTCGTGGTCGTCCGTGTGGGGCGAGTTGTGGTGTCGATGTTCTTCCGGGAAGTGTGCTAGGTGCACGATGGTTGCGGTGGTTGGTTGAGATTAGACCTGGAGCCCCGTAACCGTGTGTGAGCTTGGGATTGGCTGAAATAGGCCTGAGGCCCAGCTTAGAATTATGGTGTTGCGGCGGTTGGTTGAAAGAGACATGGAGCCCCGTAACTATGTGAGAGTTATGGTTGGTTGAAAATAGACCTGGAGCCCAGCTAGTCTGTGCGGGGTTGGTTGAAAAAGACCTGGAACTCCGTAGTGCGTTCGGGTTGGTTGAAAAAGACCTGGAGCCTGAGCAAGGACCGTGTGTAGGGGTTGGTTGAAAATAGACCTGGAGCCCTTAGACGTTTGGGTTGGTTGAAAAAGACTTGGAGCCCTTGGTCGTGTCGTGGTTGCTGCGGTTGGTTGAAAATAGACATGGAGCCCAGCTTGGCGACGAGTGTGTGTCGCGGCGGTTGGTTGAAAAAGATCTGGAGCCCCATGACTGTGGTGTGTGGGGCTGTTGGTTGAGATTTAGACCTGGAGCCCCGTACCTCTGGTGTGTGCTGTGGTCGGGTGAGAGAGCCCTGGAGCCCAGCCTGGTTGTGATGCTTTTCTTGTTTAGTAGAATTGCATGCTAGGGTGCCTTTTCATTTCATACATTTAGAGTTTGGCATACGGGATTTCCTTCTGGAAACTCAGGCATTGTTGCACGTTTACTTTCAGGTCGTGATCGGCGTTAGGGGGTGGTGACCGAGGAGAGGAGCGCTGCTACCGGATCCAACTTTCTCTCGGTTGAGGTCGTGTGATTACTGTTTCCTTTGTTTATGCTTATGATGTAATCACAACTTTTGTATACTCTGATGTTCATATATATATATATTATATATGTTGGTGCACCTGTGTCCCTTTATTGCGTAATATCCTCTGTTGATTGAGTGTTTATAAATTTTAAAATTTTCCGCTGCGTTGAGGATGTTACAACTTGGTATCAGAGCGGTCGGTTCCAGTGTCCTTATCCAAAGAAACCACCCTTAGAGTTTTAGAGTCTGCATTAGTTCATGCATTCATGGTTTTGATGTGTGCTGTTCTTTATGTGTAGATGCCTCCGAGACGCGTGAGACCTCCCCCACGGGACCGTGACACCAGTGGGGATACTAGGAGTACGGATTGGGCTGAGGAGCGGCGGATGCTCTATGACACGGTGGATCGACTGGGAGCGTTGTTGGATCGCTAGTCAGGCAGAGGAGAGCCAGCGGCGGCAGGAGCGATGCTCGACCGCTTTATGAGACAGCGCCCGCCTACCTTTGACGGTAGAGGAGAGTCTGAGGCTGCGGAGGACTGGGTCCTAAAGATTCAGGAGATCCTTCGGGCGATTGAGTGCCCGCCTGAGAGGCAGACAGGCTTGGCAGTTTTTGTGTTGGGCGGAGACGCGTCCAACTGGTGGAGGACCACATCTGCAGTGGTGTTTGAGGGCAGGACGGAGATCAGTTGGGAGGAATTCCTGCGGGAGTTCAACGAGCAGTATTTCCCAGAGCATATCAGAGATGGGAGGCGAGAGGAGTTTATGGCTCTCGAGCAGGGAGATGCGACCCTGGCTGAGTATACCCGGAGGTTCAACGCGCTGGAGCGTTACTGTCCGGACATCTGTGTGACGCCGCTGTAGAGGGCGAGGAAGTTTATACGGGGGCTGAGGAAGCACCTCCGTACTCAGGTGACCTACAGTATGTCGCAGACGCTGGCAGATGCGGTGAGATTTGCGACGCTCATTGATTAGGATTACCAGCAGAATTATGCTGAGGCCAGGAGAGCTCCGGGGAAGGTCAGTGGACGTCCGGGTGCTCCGCTAGCAGGGAACCCGGGCAAGAGGCCCCGGATTGGAGGAGGTGGGCCACGCCAGCCTGAGGCGTGCAGAGGGTGTGGCAGAGTTCACTCTGGTGAGTGTTGGGGTCGTGGGGTTTGTCACGGGTGTGGCAAGCCAGGCCACTTTGTGCGAGATTGTCTGAGTGGGACAGGTGGGTCCAGCAGGCAGTCGGGACAACCGGCAAGTGGCAGAGGCAGAGGTTGCCGACCTTTTGCGCCGCAGCGACAGCAGGGTCAGAGGACTGGACGAGTATTTACCATCCAGGCGGATGAGGCGAGAGATGCCAGCACGGTGGTGGAAGGTACGCTTTTTGTTGCTGGGTTGAGTGCGAGAGTGTTGTTTGATTGTGGGGTCACTCACTCGTTCATCTCGGAGCGATTTGCGAGCGTGTTGGGCCGTACCCCTGCGATGTTGACTGCCACGTTGGAGGTCAGCACACCCTTGGGTTTGGTGGGCATTGTGGGGAGCTTCCTTCCCAGCTCCACGATTGTTTCGGGAGATCAGGAGTTTCCGGCTGACCTGATCTTGTTGTCGATGGAAAACTTCGACGTCATACTGGGGATGGATTGGCTGTCTCAGTACGATGTGCGAGTTTTGTGCCGGGAGAAGAAGATTCTGATCCCGAGGAAGGGTCTACCTGATGTGTTAATCAGGGGGGCGAAAGATAGAGGAGGCAGAGTGATTGTATCAGCAGTGAGGGCACAGATGTTTTTGCATCAGGGTTGCAGAGCTTTTGTGGCCACTTTGGTAGTTCCAGATCCAGAGGCGGAGAGATTGGAGGACATCGAGATTGTTCGGGAGTTCCCCGATGTATTTGCAGATGATGTCACTAGGTTGCCGTCTCACAGAGAGATTGAGTTTGGGATCGATTTGGTAGCTGGGACTACGCCGCAGTCGAAGGCGTCGTATCGGATGGCACCTACGGAGCTGGCAGAGCTTAAGAGGCAGTTACAGGATCTGATGGATGCGGGATTTATCCGCCCCAGTGTCTCGCCTTGGGGAGCACCGATACTCTTCGTCAAGAAGAAGGATGGATCACTGCGGATGTGTATAGATTACAGGATGTTGAACAAGGTTACCGTGAGGAATCGGTATCCCTTGCCCAGGATAGAGGACATGTTTGACCAGTTGCAGTCAGCGCGGGTGTTCTCGAAGATTGATCTGCGATCCGGTTATCATCAGCTGAGGATCAGAGAGGCAGATGGGCAGAAAACAGCATTCAGGACGAGGTACGGGCATTACGAGTTTCTGGTGATGCCGTTTGGGTTGACGAACGCGCCTGCAGCGTTTACGGATTTGATGAACAGGACGTTCAGTCAGTACCTCGACCGGTTTGTGATCGTCTTCGTGGACGATATTTTGGTTTACTCGCCAGATGTGGAGCAGCATCGAGAGCACTTGAGAGTGGTACTTGGCATTTTGCGGGATCATCAGTTGTATGCCAAGCTATCGAAGTGCGAGTTCTGGCTGAGCAGTGTCGCCTTCTTGGGACACATCGTGTCAGGTGACGGGATTTTCGTAGATCCAGCGAAGGTCGAGGTCGTTACACAGTGGAGAGCCCCCGACGAGTGTGGTAGAGATCAGGAGCTTTGTGGGTCTGGCAGGTTATTATCGTCGTTTCATCCAGGATTTCTCGAGGTTGGATTCGCCGTTGACGGCTCTGACACGGAAGGGCGTTGAGTTCGTGTGGTCCAAGAAGTGTGAGGACAGTTTTCAGGAACTGAAGAGTCGGCTGACGACTGCTCCAGTTCTGACACTTCCCAGTGGCAGTGGTGGATTTGTGATTTACAGTGACGCGTCAGGCGTTGGACTGGGATGCGTACTCATGCAGCACGGGCAGGTGGTTGCATATGCTTCGAGGCAGTTTAAGGTGCACGAGAGTGACTACCCCACTCATGATTTGGAGCTGGCGGCAGTGGTGCACGCTCTGAAGACTTGGAGGCATTATTTGTATGGCGAGCGATTCGAGGTGTTCACAAACCATCAGAGCCTGAAGTATCTATTTTCGAAGAAGGAGCTGAATATGAGGCAGCGCAGATGGCTCGAGCTGATTAAGGATTATGATTTCACTATCTCGTACCATCCGGGGAAGGTAAATTCGATTGCTGATGCTTTGAGCAGGAAGGTGGAGGTCACCGCAGCAGGTCTTTGTATCGAGGAGTGGAAGCTGCTTGAGGCGTTGACCGAGTGGAGACCGTTCACCGATGAGTCGCGAGGTGCAGTGATCGCCAGGCTGAGAGTGGAGCCTCAGTTGGTCTCGAGTATTGTTCAGGCTCAGAGTACTGATGATGAGTTAGCTGGGTTGATGAGTTAGCTGCCAGAGATGGATCAGACTTCAGTATTGGAGTTGATGGGGGGCTAAGGTTCAGAGGCCGTGTCTGGGTGCCGAAGGGAGGAGATCTGAGGCAGGACATTCTGGAGGAGGCGCATAGATCCCGCTATTCGATCCACCCGGGCAGCACGAAGATGTTTAGAGATCTTCAGAGGAATTTCTGGTGGAAGAGAATGAAGACGGAGATCGCAGAGTTTGTTGGCAGATGTCTGATTTGTCAGCAGGTGAAGATTGCGCACCAGAGACCTGCAGGGCCGATGCAGAGGATCGAGCTTCCAGAGTGGAAGTGGGAGCACGTGACGATGGATTTTGTCACCGGGCTGCCGAGGACGAGAGGATTCCACGACGCGATTTGGGTTATAGTCGATCGACTGACCAAGTCGGCGCACTTCTTAGCTATTCGGACCACTTTACCTCTGGAGGGTCTAGCTAAGTTGTATATTGAGGAGATTGTCAGACTGCACGGGGTGCCCGTGAGTATTATTTCGGATCGAGATCCGAGGTTCACTTCCAGATTCTGGGGGAGTTTGCAGCAGGCCTTAGGGACGCGGTTGAAGTTCAGTACGGCATTTCATCCGCAGACAGACGGTCAGTCTGAGAGGACCATCCAGACGCTAGAGGATATGTTGCGAGCGTGTACTCTGGATTGGGCAGGTCATTGGGATGAGCATCTGCCATTGATCGAGTTCGCCTACAACAACAGCTACCATTCGAGCATTGGGATGGCAACGTACGAGGCCCTGTACGGGAGATCGTGTAGATCACCGGTATGCTGGAGTGATGTAGGCGAGAGACAGCTAGTTGGTCCAGAGATTGTGCGGATATACTCTGAGAAGGTAGATGTGATCAGGCAGAGATTAGCGACAGCTCAGAGCAGGCAGAAGAGCTACGCGGATAGGCGTAGGCGAGAGCTGAGGTTTGAGGTGGGTGACCATGTCTTCTTGAGGATTTCACCATCTAGAGGAGTGATGAGATTCGGGAAGAAGGGAAGCTCAGTCCGAGGTATGTCGGGCCGTTTGAGATTCTCGATCGGGTTGGAGAGGTCACCTACAGGGTTGCATTGCCGCCGTAGTTTTCGGGTCTTCACAACGTCTTCCATGTTTCGATGTTGAGGAAGTACGTAGCAGATCCTTCTCATGTGATTCAGTTGGAGGTTCCAGAGATCCGTCAGGATTTGTCTCTTGAGGAGAGACCGGTGGAGATTGTGGATCGGATGGAGCATCAGTTGAGGAGGAGGTCCGGAAGGAGTTCCCGGAGTTATTTGGTAAGCTTCAGTCTTAATTTCGGGGACGAAATTCTTTTAGGAGGGTGGATTGTAGGATCCTAATCCTAATCCTAATTGGGTTTTGTGTTGTTTAGGTGGTGATTAAGGGAGATGGAATGGATGGCTTGGATTGAAGATGGATAGATGAGGGGTTGAGATGAGTGGAGATGAGATGAGTGGTGGAGATGGATTGGATTGGATTGGACGGTGAGGATTTGATTGGAGGAGGTATTTGGGGGTTTCTCTCTCTCCCTAAAGCTCACTCTCACTCACGTCTCTCTCTCTCTCCTAGGTTGACTCCGGTGTGAGTTTGCGATCCGGCGAGGAAGGTGGTGGAGATCTCCGGCCAGGTGAAGATCGACTCCGGGGAGTTGGTGGTTTGAGGTGAGTGTTACTCTCTCGGTTCGTTTCCGGCTCGTTTTGGGTTCTCTCTCTTGACCTCACCCGGGTTTCGGTGGTTGTGGTTGGCTTGTGGAGGTTGCCGGAGGTAGTGTGGTGTTGTGAATCGTCGAGGAGACGATTGATCGTCGTTTGGACGCGAGGTTCGTCGACGGATCGTGATTTGGGGAGACATGCTCGTGGAGGCGTCGTCGCGGTTCTTCAAAGGTCTCTTCAGACCTTCCGGTATGTCAAGCTCGCTCACTTAATTATCGTGAGTATTTGGAAGTCGACGGTAGGCCGTTCGGCTCGTCGCGAGTAAATGTGCAGCAGATTTCACTGCCTGATCGGTCGACCGGTTGGTGCAAACGGTCGACCGTTCGTGAAGAGAATTCAGGTTCTGCCTCAAATCGGTCGAACGATGCCTGTGGGGCGGTCGACCGATTGTGCATTGGAGGCAAACCTGGTGAGTTTCGGTCGACCGGGTCCCCTTTGCCGGTCGACCGTGTGCATTATCTTAAGTCGGTTGGGGGGCGTAGACTATATAAACGGTCTACCTCTCTTTGATCTCGTCCGACCGTGACTTAAGTGGACTGAGTGGTCGGTTCGACCGAATGTGGTTTCGGTCGACTGGACTTGTGCGCTGAGCGTGGGGAACGCTCTGGTGTAATTCGATCGACCGAGGTGAGCTCGGCGTTCAACCGGATTCGTGGGGAGTGTGAGGGATATTTCCCTGGACAGATTCGGTCGACCGAGATGTGCTCGGCGTTCGACCGAATTCGTTGTGGAGTTGTGGGATTTTGTTCCCTGGTGACTTTCGGTCGACCGGGACCCCTTTGTCGGTCGACCGATTGGTCGTTTTGTTCGTTGAACCGTTTTGTTCGTTAAACGGTCGACCGTCCCTTGATTTGGGTTCGACCGAATGAGTGTGGTGTTGGGAATCGGTCGACCGATGGAGTGCCGGTCGAAGTGGATTGCCCTGTATTTGCTTGATTCGGTCGACCGGGACTTTTGGTTTGGTCGACCGTTTGTGTCCTATTTTGCAGTATGGAGGTGTTGTTGTCGTGGTCGTCCGTGTGGGGCGAGTTGTGGTGCCGATGTTCTTCCGGCAAGTGTGCTAGGTGCACGATGGTTGCGGTGGTTGGTTGAGATTAGACCTGGAGCCCCGTAACCGTGTGTGAGCTTGGGATTGGCTGAAATAGGCTTGAGGCCCAGCTTAGAATTGTGGTGTTGCGGCGGTTGGTTGAAAGAGACCTGGAGCCCCGTAACTGTGTGAGAGCTGTGGTTGGTTGAAAATAGACATGGAGCCCAGCTAGTCTGTGCGGGGTTGGTTGAAAAGACCTGGAACTCCGTAGTGCATTCGGGTTGGTTGAAAAAGACCTGGAGACTGAGCAGGGACCGCGTGTAGGGGTTGGTTGAAAATAGACCTAGAGCCCTTAGACGTTTGGGTTGGTTGAAAAAGATCTGGAGCCCTTGGTCGTGTCGTGGTTGCTGCGGTTGGTTGAAAATAGACCTGGAGCCCAGCTTGGCGACGAGTGTGTGTCGCGGCGGTTGGTTGAAAAAGACCTAGAGCCCCGTGACTGTGGTGTGTGCGGCGGTTGGTTGAGATTAGACCTGGAGCCCCGTACCTCTGGTGTGTGTTGTGGTCGGGTGAGAGAGCCCTGGAGCCCAGCCTGGTTGTGATGCTTTTCTTGTTTAGTAGAATTGCATGATAGGGTGCCTTTTCATTTCATACATTTAGTGTTTGGCATACGGGGTTTCCTTCTGGAAACTCAGGCCGTGATCGGCGTTAGCGGGGTGGTGACCGAGGAGAGGAGCGTTGCTACGGGATCCAGCTTTCTCTCGGTTGAGGTCGTGTGATTACTGTTTCCTTTGTTTATGCTTTTGATGTAATCACAACTTTTGTATACTCTGATGTTCATATATATATATATATATATATATATATATATATATATATATATATATATATTGGTGCACCTGTGTCCCTTTATTTCGTAATATCCTCTGTTGATTGAGTGTTTATAAATTTTAAAATTTTCCGCTGCTTTGAGGATGTTACATATAATGTGTAGCTAGATATCGCTTATAGCTTGTGATATTAAGCTCTTAATATCACTGCCAACTTAGTCTAGATCCTCCCATAGGTCACACCGCAAAAAACTGGGAAACAAGAAGCTTGATTTTGATTCGTATGATGTGTCGGGTTTCTTATAGAAAATATGACACATGTGGTGAACAAGTAAAATCAATTATGTTATATATAACATAATTAGAATCATGCTAAATTCATATGAGATGCATATATTATGGGGTGCAATAATTTATTGCATAGGATAATATATTGCAGAAGTTGTGAATTTGCTGAAACCCCTAAAGTTCAAATTTTGTTGGAAATAAATCCAAAATTTGAAAAGGCAAAATCGGGTAGAAGTTCGGTAATCCGTTAAGGTTCGGTCGACCGAATGATCTGTGGATCGGTCAACCGAACGTGGAACGGATGGTCAAGTTGACTGACTGAACTTGACCAAAGTGTCTGGAACTCTGGGTCGGTATACCGAACCAGAAACGGTCGACCGAACAATGTCCAGTTCCGATATTTTCGGTTAACCGAATGACACTTGGTCAAAAACGTGAATTCGTCCGAACGGTTAAAGAAGAATTTTTCTCCTTAAGAATCGGTCATCCGTCAAGTGCACGGAAATCCGAACGTGACATATTCGGTTAACCGAGTATGTCTCGGTAGACCGAGTCCCGATCGATTTTCTGCCTTTGATAATTAAGAGATTAATTTGATCAATGGTTGGATTAGCTCCAAACTTGGTCAAACGTTTTGTGGGTGCATATAATGCATTATGGAATTAGTTTGTGAGAGAAAATGTCAAGAATTCATGGCTTAAGAATAGTCATGATTGAGAGTAAGATTGGAGCCTATAAATAGGTCCTTATTCTCCTTAATTATGTTAGAAGTTTTTGCTAAATATTTTCTCTCCTAATTCACCACAAAATCCACGAAAATTCTCTTAGTTTTCTAAGTCATTGGAAGGAGAAATCTCAGAGATTAAGGAAGGGGTTTGTAGCTAGATTCTAAGCTTGTTTGGAGATTGATTGGCTAGCTCCTTTCTCTCCAACCTTGTTTAGGGTTTCGGTGAACACTCGGAGGCATCCGGCGCAACGGGAAGCGACGATCGTCTTCTTCAGCATCTTCAGATCATCAAGAAGTTTTAGAGAACTTCTAGGTATGAATTTCGGAACCCATGTTTGTTTTAATGAGTTTTGAAACTAGTTATTAAAACAAACCGATGCATGCATGAAATAAATTGTAGAAAATTGTAATTGATCCTTATTATGCATAAAATTTTCAAAAAATATACATGCATAATTAAACATGAAATCCTACAATTGTAGGTAGTCATGTGGGACCCATTGAAGAGAATTGAATATCTTACTGATGTGGCGTATTCCATTATGATTGTTGAGAAGGTAGGGGAGAAATCCACCTATATGAGTACGAATCGCTGAAAGGACCATTCAATTCTGTTAAAAGCCTTTACCAACAAGGATATTGTGTGTTTCCCATGAAGGCCACAATTTCTTTACCAATAAGGATATTGTCTTGGATATGGCGATTTACAACAAAAGGACCTTGTACATCAGAAATGAGTTGAGGCATGACCTGTCGTAGTTTTTCAGTAATGGTTTTCATCAAGATACGGTAGGCTACATTTGCCAAACTGATAGACCGATAATGGCTTGCAACGGTGGGTCCTTATTTTGGAATGAGGATGATGTGTATGGTTGGTGCCAATGCTCAACTTGGCCTTTGTGAAAGAGTCTATGAGCCCCATGCACGAGAGGACGTTCTATAGAGAGCCAGAAGGATTTATAAAAATGGCCTTCGGCTTAAGGTTGTTAGCTTTGGTTCAGAATTTTCTTTTAGGAGTTTTTTTGCATTAATTGTAAGTAATTTTGGTACAACACCTGCAAACACAAGTACAAAAGTGCATAACTACAAAACAATAAGATTGCATTTGGACTTTGGATGCGGTGTTTGTAAATTTCATGGAACTTTGAAATGATGGAATTTATGAAGCCAAGATTTGTAAATGACGTCACTTGTAATGACCTTGTTTAGATAAACATGTCATTTGAAAGTCAATTTCTTTGTAAATTCCGTCATTTGTGTTTCCCATGGATGATCTTTCGTATTTTCAAATCCTATGTATGTGTGAGTAATCAAACTCTCTCCACAATAATTAAGATTATCTAATTAATTACAAGACAATACTTAAAATCAAATACATCTAATGTTGAAAAAATAGTTTGATTACATCTACATCAAAAATAGAACATAATAATTTCAACCACATCAATAAAATCATGAAACTTGTAACAACCAACAACATATCTAACATTGAGTAAAAAAAGTCTATTTTGTATGATGTTCTTGATCAATGTATGGTGAGTTCCTGGTCAATATTTAAATGACATTCTTGTAGGATCGATGTGGCTCCTAATTTTCTAATCAATTTTAAGTTAATCCCTACTTAAAATAACAAGATGAGCAGCAGAAACAAAACAAACAAGTAGAGAAAAACAAATCAAAAAAGAAAACAATGCAAACCACAATGAAGACGGTGGATTTTTATAGAGGTTCGGTCTCCCGCCTACTTTCTCTCTTGCAAGCTCCGCTCGACTCCGTGAGCTCCACCTACGTCTTCACTATCTGCTCCCCGTTCTGGGCCGGGAGACAACGCCTTTACACAACAAGTCTTCCAAACACCCTCACAAACTTGGATTTCTCCTCTCACAACCCGAGAGGGAACACTTCAGGCTTTCACCGAAATCCTTACTTCTTGAACAACAATGTTAGTGGAACAACACTCTCTAACTTGAGCACACTTTGAGTGGGTTAGGAATTGATAACTAAAGTGTGAAGTTTAGGCTTGGAGAGTATATGTTTGGGGAATTGAAAGATTGGGAGTTTCTCTTAGATGTATGTGACAATGAGAAGTGTAAGAGTTGTCGAATTAAGTGTTGGTAACATCTATATATAAGCTCCTCAGGTGTTATAGTCATTGTGATATAATTAGAAGATGTTTGTGTAAGAACCACAAAACAGAATAGCTCAGAACATTGTTCGGGACAAATTCGGTCGACCGAAACGGGCTTAGTGGTCGATCGTTTCCATAAAGGTGTGGAAACGTTCGAACCTAATCAAGAAAGGTCAAACCAAATTGGCTATAACTAAAGTTCACTTAAGTAAATAGTCGAACAAAATCGAGGGTCGGGCGACCATTCTGGGAGATTTGGTCAGACAAAAGATAAACGGTCAAACTCAAGGAATGGTCTTGTTCGACCGAAAATTAACAGGCACTTTGAGCTTCAAGATAAGTCTATGTTCGGTCGACCTAAAACTTCCAGTAAGTTCTGGATGACCAAAAGTGCTTCATCCGGTCGACCGATTGACACAGGAAGTTTAGGTTTAAGTGTTTTTCTGGTCTAAGTTCGGGTGACCTATTGAACTCCAATTGATTTGAGATTTAGTGTGTGACTTCTACAAGGAACCTAGTGTGTGTGATTAGTTATTTACTCTAGTATGCTCAAGTACACAAAGTTCTTAAGACTCAATTAAAAGTAAAATTACATGTCTTCAAAAGCTTGATTACATGTCTTGACTTGAATTCCTTTCTTCTTTGAGTCTTGATCACATGTAGAAGTTAGCACAGGGCAATATATATATGTTATGCATAATGTGTGCTATTCTACTTTGAATTATGATTAAGATTAGGTTGATTAAATCATCAAAACATGGATTAAGGCCTAAAAGCTAACAAGTGTAACATGCTAATAAGATGAATTAGCAACAAACATGAAGTCTAAACCAAAATCACCCCACATAAGCCTAAATTAACATCAACATAAAAGTTTTTTGTTCTCAAGTGGAAGTTCTTTGAGCAGTTCCAATTGGTTTCCATTCTCCACAAACCACACACAAGCTTTAAGTCGTTGCTCTTCGGTTAAATCTCGAACAACATAAACTTACTCATAGACATCACGTGCATCTACATTTGGTGCACTGGATTTTAAGAATTCTTCAAGGGTGGAAGTTATATTTAATATCGTCGGAGCTTGTAAATTCTTTCCTTTTCTCCCATCAACATTGCTCGAAGTTTGACGTTTCTTCTTTTTGCATGAAGTGGAACTAGAAGAGATCTCATTTGCTTTATCATGTATCATTGTTTCACTATTATCAATCATGTCATTCCAACTTCTCATTGTTCCCACAACATCAATGTCAGTTTCACCACCTTCACTGGTAGCTCTATCTTTGCCACAAACATCTACATTATCGTCCCAATTAGGTATTGATTGACATGATTTCATACTTATATTTGTATCTTATATCCATTATCTTTCACCTAAACAATTCTACGTGACAAGTTTTATGTTTAAATTTCAGAAATAAATAGGTTTGAAGAGAAAAGTCATAAAAGGACCTAAAAGCAAGATGCAAGATCGAAGGACCTGAACGTAAGATCGAAGGACCAATGAGCAAACAAGAAATACTTCACACCATCATGGGAAGTATTTTGGCAATTCTATTCGGGTCGGAGCTCCAACAAGCAAAGTAGATGCATCAAAGACAAAAAAAGTCTTCCATAAAAGCCCACAAGAAAATCCAGAGCGATCCGAACACTGTAGACCGCTAATTAGCGGTCACTTTTGGTCCGGATCCGCTAAGATTTATGTGGCGCGTGTATTAGTGTATATTTAGTCTATTTTTGGTATTTGTTTAGTCCTATACCGGGGATTGTCCCTGATTACCTTTTTCTATGGCTATAAATAGAACTCTTCACCTTCTATTGTAATTACTCATTGCTTGGTGGCATTCTCTCTACTTGGAGTAAGCCTTGGAGCAAAATCTCAAGGTGGAGAAGAATGCTGCTAGTGATGTGAGTCATTTAATAAAATATTTTTTCCATTGTTTTTTTCTTATGTTGTTTCTTTATGCATGCTTAGCTTAGTTTTATTTCTTTGATTGTAGGCTAAAGTAGTTAGAATGTTTCCTTTCTTATTTAGTTTAATTGTTAGAATAATGTGTAGTTAGTAGATCCATCCCCCTTTGGGGTGGAGATGATGTTCATACATGCATTAGAGAATGGATATGGATGCTTTATTTTGATTGTGTTGATAAATGTGAATGTATGCTTGCTTGTTAGAGTAGAATACTACACTTGATGGGTTTTTCCACACATCTTAGACACCTCCCATGCTTGTTTAGGTTCTGAAATAACCAGCTTGTGTATATGAATGTTAATCAACTAGGTTAGTGAATGGATTGATAGGTTTTGCCATAACCTTTAGACAATTCCTATGCATGAAAACACTACCTACATTTGTGCCTATAGAATGCATTCTTCATCATCTTTTTACATGTGTGCACACACTCCATCCCTTAGGGGTTTTCCATTTCTGATTTCCAGCTTTCAATTTTCCTTGCTTTCGTTTTCCTTATTTGATGCTTACTCGTTTAGTGTAGTTTGTCTACTTTAGTGTAATCACAACTTCTTCCCCTCTTTTCCCACTTGGCTTCGAACAAAACAGAATCTACACACCTCCTTGTGGATCAACCTGTATTTGTCACGGCTTCAACGCGGTCGTACACTTACGGTATTTAAAACGATTAAACAAGTTTTTGGCACCGTTGTCGGGGAGGTGCTCTGTCCATACTTTGGTTTAGACGATTCGAGTGGTTTTAATTTTTTGTTTTTAGTTTTTGTTTGTTTCAGGGATTCTAAGGATCAAGGGGAGGCTACTGGAGAAATTGGAACACAAACACTTTAACAAAGACCGCCAATCAGCGGTCTGGAACTGCCAATTGGCGTCCTGGTGAGCTTCATTTGCTCTCAGTTTTGTTCTGGTTGTTCTTTGCTTCAGTGTAGTTGTCTGGGAGCACAATCTTGCATGTTGTGACTTGTATTTTCCTCCTAAATCAATAATCACTCCCCCATTAATCAACTTGACTATTAAAATCCAAAGAAAAATATTAGACATTCTTACATGTTTACGTCATGCATCATATATTTGACTCAGGCACGTAGTTGTCTTCTATTTTTGCTTTATTTTCAGTTGTTGAGCGCTGGTGTGAGGTATGCATTTCCTACACTCATTCATGCATTTTTGTATGATCATGCATTAGTTAGTAGGAATTGCATCGGGACAAGAGTGAGGTGAGTGCTTGTTTGGTGAGTTGCTTGCTAGCCTAAGATTTCAAAATATCTTTAAGGGTGCATCACCTATAGTCTTCAAAGATAAGGTGGGGATTTCATCACCCCTCCCTTAGCCCAAAAAAGGACACTCAACTAAAAGCCTTAATCTAAAAGCAAGTAGACAATGGCTCTAAGGAATTCGGACGCACTAGGAGAGTGATCTAGTTGAGACCGTCATGACCTTATCGACGTCGCCTGCATTGTCGATAGTAGGAGGTACTGGATCTCCGGATTTGGTATCACTTGCTGGGCATTGTGGTCTTCGGTGTAGGGAGGTGAGGCGTGTCAAGACTAGTTACCTCGAAGTTAGGCGTCGTCTAGCCTAAGGACCCATAGCCTTAAGTTGTTTGAGTCGTGCTTGCTAGATTAGGCTTCTACCTTCTCCATTACCCACGCTAGCTCTAGGGATTCTTCCCTTCTCCTCTGAGTCATCTTCTTCTCACCTACTTCTACGATCTAGTCTCCTCCCCCTTTACACTCTTTGTTAGCATTTTAGGATTGAGTTGAGCACTTTTTGCAAGTTTGGCCTCGTGGTGGTGAGAGTGATCGACTCGAGAGTTCTTTGTCGAGATGGATGGTTACATGGGCGACCATCCATATCATTGTTGGGACCATGACAATTCTCCCTGGTACTCCGGACCCATGCATCTTGGGGTGAATCAGACAAACACCCTGTATGGTTGGGACAATCTTCATTGTTTGACTGAGCAATCTTCATATTGGGTAATATGAGAGAGGCACCGACTGCTAGACCACCATCTAGTTACGTCGGATCGTATGTTGGTTCTCCAACTGAGACGTTGCAAGAAATTTTGGCCTCTTTCATGCATGTGGTAGATGACATGAGTGCACCGGTGGCTCCAGTACCCGTACCGTGTGACTGGTGTGGGTTGAGTGGTCATGTTATCGGGGAATGTTCTTATGTTCCCCCAGAGACTGAGTGTGAGCATACCTTTCCCCAAAATTCTCAATATGACCATTACGCATTCGCGTACAACCCGAGAGGGATGGATTCATGAGGAGACAATTCTTATTCAAATTCTTATACATCATTCCCACCCCAGTATCCTCTTTCTGAATATCTTGAATTCTACCAACACCCCACAACCAATCATTTGACTCATTCTCAGCCCATCACCACCCAACCTATCCATTTCCAAAATTCCGATATGAACCTCACAGTTGACCCCAAACTTGATTCTTTAGAACAAGCCCTCCAAACGTTCTTGGAAACCACTCAAAATGTGCTGAAGTACAATCATGATTCCCTGCAAACTATGCAAATGTATGTGAGTCAAATTACACAACAATTAAGTAAACGTGAGGAGGGAGACATTTCTTGTCAACAAGAGGATTCATCTTTTGATATCGAACCACCACCACATTCACAAATTCAAAGAACAATCCTTCAGAGTCAAACTCCTAGTAAGTCTGAGGGGCTTGAGGTTTCAATTCACGATCACATTGTGGGGAATTCGATCCAAATTGAGAATAACATTGACCAACTTCATTATGAGTCGGCACAGGATTGTGCCGCATCTTTTTGTCTCGTGGCCCTTGAGCCACATGATCTTCATGTTGTGCCTCTTAAGGACTCACCTCTGGTGGAGCAAGAGCTCCCTAGTACCCTTAATTTCAAACGACCTGATGAGAGTTTGCCTCTCACTATTGTTCCTGATTATCTTGGAAATGATGGAACATCAAACAACTACATTGCTAATGAGGGTATTAGGAGTTCCGTGGAAGATACCTTGGGTAAGAGACTCACTTTCTGTTCTCCTGGTGAGTTGGACATGCTTAACAAAGTTTTTGACCTCGTTCCGACCCACCAGCTTATTGGTTGGAGAGTTTAGATTGACAATCATAACTTCAGTACCGCAACGGCAGAAACTCTTCTTCCATTGCGCAATTATTCCCAAACTCTTTAGAGGTTCAAGCTCTTTCACTTTGATCCTTTGAATGAGATGCTTTTGCGTCCAATTCATGAACCTCTTCTTTCATCTTGTGCTCTTTGTGAGGTGGGCCCAAACATGAGTATTCTGGCCCCGCGTGGTGTCATGTACCTTTTCCAAGTGCATTGACTCACTTTTGAGATTCCCATTTGATGTCCTTTTGACAAATGAAGATGGGAACTTATTTTTGGACATAGTTTATTCAAATAAAATAAAATAAATAAAATAAAAGACTCCATGAGCGAGCATTGATTGTTGTGGGCCCCAACCCTTGTGTATTTGGGCTACATTTCTTTTACGTATTTGTATCCCTTATTTAGCATCTCACAGGTTTTGAGGGAATTCGGGTTTGTGTCCATCAACATAACCATGAACTTCATGTTGTACTTCACGTTGGTGAGCTCTTTTCTTTTTCATGCATAAAACCATGTAGTTTCATGCTCACATTCATTGAGGATAATGCATAAAGTAGGTGTGGGGGGTGTTTGACGTATGTACATAGTCGAGTCTTTTTCCTTTGATTTTGTTTTCGTTTGTGTGTATTGATAGGGTCATGTTAGTGTGTTGCATTTAATATCTATATATCTGTTTGTCATGATCCTTGGGTGACTTGTCTTCTTTTGCTTGCCTATTGCTTTAAAATTTTCACATTTCTTTCAAAATCTTCATGTGTTTGCGAAAGGAAATGTTTTGTGGGTTTTGCGTGTGTTTGGCATGTGTAAAACCGTTGAGACGCAAAGTAAAAAGAAAGCTCCCAAAATTGTCTTGAACTTGATGCATTAGGATATCTAGTTTACTACCTTTAGGTCTTATCGAGTCGTTAGGATGCACCCTAGTTTTCCCTCGGAGTGAGTAATCATAGGATTTCAGTGCTCAAATAATTAAAGAAGTTCATCCCGAACCTAGTGAGTCAATAATTCGTGTATGTTAATTTAAGGAAGTTTGTTGTAGTCAAGGACCCTTTAAATCTTGTTGTGAGACATTAAGTGTAGGGGTTTTGGTTCATGTGTAGATAAGAAATAAGTGAGTAGGTGTTCTCTCTTCTTGCACGGCTCCTATCACTCGGGAAAGTAGGTCTGAGGGGACTTTGTGCCTGGTGCTTTCGAGTCATCTGACTTGGGATGCGCCGACTGAACTCTCGTTACACGGGTGGTAGGGATTGCCCTATGTTGAGATTTGGGGAAAGGTGTACGTTATAGTGTAAGTCCTCATAGGCAATGATGCACGAAACCTAACCCTGGGAGAATCAAACACCAACCAATATAATGCTCCAAAGAAAGGAAAAAAGAGTCAAATAAGAACCTTAATGGACCTTACACTTTGTATCACTTGAGGATGTTGAGGTTGTCCATATCTTGCACTTAAGTCCTTAATTAAGTTTCACGAATGATTCATTAGGCTAGGTGTGTGGACTGATTACATATATAGAGTCGGGTTGTAGTATTACCGCGTCCAATGATCGACAAAAATGAGTCAACGAGTCGTGTAGCTAGGTTGAATAATGCATCTTTGTTCGAATTTTGTGGGTGTATCCGTTGAAAACCCTCAAGAGACAACACTCCTCCTCCTTGGCGACGATGAGGTTTAATGGCTTGTTGCACTTGCTAAGTGCAACCGTGATTCCTACGAAAGTGAGTTAGGATTTCTTGTTTTTCCTATGCTTTTCTCTTTCTTTGTTTTGCTCAGGACTAGCAAAGGTTAGTGTGGGGGTATTTGATTGACATTATTTCATGCTTATATTTGTATCTTATATCCATTATCTTTCACATAAACAATGCTATGTGACGAGTTTTATGTTTAAACTTTAGAAATAAATAGGTTTGAAGAGAATAGTCATAAAAGGACCTAAAAGCATGAAAAAAGATTGAGTTGAAAGACTCAAGGACTACGATGCAAGATCGAAGGACCTGAACGTAAGATCGAAGGACCAATGAGCAAACAAGAAATACTTCACACCATCATGGAGTGTATTTTGGCAATTCTATTCGGGTCGGAGCTCCAACAAGCAAAGTAGATGCATCAAAGACAAAAAAAGTCTTCCATAAAAGCCCACAAGAAAATCCAGAGCGATCCGAACACTGTAGACCGCTAATTAGCGGTCACTTTTGGTCCGGATCCGATAAGATTTATGTGGCGCGTGTATTAGTGTATATTTAGTCTATTTTTGGTATTTGTTTAGTCCTATACCGGGGATTGTCCCTGATTACCTTTTTCTATGGCTATAAATAGAACTCTTCACCTTCTATTGTAATTACTCATTGCTTGGTGACATTCTCTCTACTTGGAGTAAGCCTTGGAGCAAAATCTCAAGGTGGAGAAGAATGTTGCTAGTGATGTGAGTCATTTAATAAAATATTTTTTCCGTTGCTTTGTTCTTATGTTGTTTCTTTATGCATGCTTAGCTTAGTTTTATTTCTTTGATTGTAGGCTAAAGTAGTTAGAATGTTTCCCTTCTTATTTATTTTAATTTTTAGAATAATGTGTAGTGAGTAGATTCATCCCCCTTTGGGGTGGAGATGATGTTCATACATGCATTAGAGAATGGATATGGATGCTTTATTTTGATTGTGTTGATAAATGTGAATGTATGCTTGCTTGTTAGAGTAGAATACTACACTTGATGGGTTTTTCCACACATCTTAGACACCTCCCATGCTTGTTTAGGTTCTGAAATAACCAGCTTGTGTATATGAATGTTAATCAACTAGGTTAGTGAATGGATTGATAGGTTTTGCCATAACCTTTAGACAATTCCTATGCATGAAAACACTACCTACATTTGTTCCTATAGAATGCATTCTCCATCATCTTTTTACATGTGTGCACACACTCCACCCCTTAGGGGTTTTCCATTTCTGATTTCCAGCTTTCAATTTCCCTTGCTTTCGTTTTCCTTATTTGATGCTTACTCGTTTAGTGTAGTTAGTCTAACTTCTTCCCCTCTTTTCCCACTTGGCTTCGAACAAACCAGAGTCTACACACCTCCTTGTGGATCGACCAGTATTTGTCACCGCTGCAACGCGGCCGTGCACTTGCGGTATTTAAAACGATTAAACAGGTATCACTTTCCAACGGAATTTTTTGTGCTTCTGCGTGTGACTGTTAAGATAAACTATCGAAAATAAACGTGTGAGTAGAACATTTTAAAAAGTAACGATATTTAAAAACCAATGCAATAATGAAATGAACACATTATTACTTTCACATATTCGACCTATGATCCTTCATCATCTATAGCTATCATTTTCTTTGTTGCATCCCAACATGAATCCACTCATGATACCGTAGTTTTTCTTCCATGTCTTCACGTTATTGGCACTAACTTCTTTGTTGAACAATGTGCTTAATTGCGAAAATGCTCTATTGAAGACAACTCCTTTCCACCCACCATCTCCTTTGTTTTACAAACTTCTACTATGTCTAATAATATCCACCACAACTTATTCCATTTGGAGATCCCATCTAACATAACATTTGTCGTTGTCATCATTCTCTCCTTGGTTATCTCTTCTCCTTTCTTGCTTCCCCTTGTTCAAATCCATATTTGTGCAATAACTCAATGACACGTAACAATATATGTCACTACTGGGGAAAAGGTGCAACATCGGCATGGCACGTCGGTTTTAAGAAAATTGGTGTGAAACACCCTTATCACGTCGGTTGTAGAGAAATTGACGTGACATATAACGTCAGTTTTTATAAAACCGACTTTAAATTACATTCCTTATCACGTCGGTTTCTCTACAACCGATGTGATAATGAAGGGCATGTCACATCGGTTTTATAAAACCCGACGTGTTTTCCTTTTTTTACCCCTTAATTAACCCTAGCAAACATTATTCACTTCTTCACCCAACCCACGCCGCCACCCCACAACTCCCGATCCAACGCACACCGCACTTCCCGATCCAACGCACACAGCACCACCTCCGATCCAACCAACATGCCACCACCACCTTTGCACATCACCCCCCCCCCCCCCCCCCACAACGCACCACCTCCGACCTAATGCACCACCACCCACAACGCACCACCCCCCACACCACCCCCCACACCACCTCCCAATCGACGCGCCACCGAACTCACCGTGCTCCTCCGACCTCGACTCCTCCTAAGGATTTTGCTTTGTTTAGAAGAACATTGGAATTTTCAAATTATATGTATATGCGAAAATCAAACCAAATGTGACAAAAAGAAAGGGAACTACTATTTGTTGCCCCAAAATTACTTAAATTGTCTGTCTAATTATCATTTTACCCTTCACAATTCTTTTAATACTCATTTCGTCTTGTCTCTTAAACTAAGGATTTTGTCTATATTTTCCTTACTTTACTAGTACCAACACAACGAAAATGTTTGGCGTAGCATCTGGATCCGGTGAAGTAAGCCTAGCAAAAAAAATCGTGTCGGGCGTCTTGTAAGACGCCGATTCCAAAAAATTTATTTTTTTTATTTTTCTATGTTGTGTTATTTTAAATTATTTCAGGTTTCGTTGCAAGATTTCAGTGGGGATAGAGTAGATTACAGTGAGTCTTTTGTAAGTACACGAGTATTTCCAACAATCGATGACGTGAATAAATGGGCAAAACAAGTTGCCATCGGAGCCGTTTTTTTGTAATATCATCTTATAAATCACAATCAGATAATCGGATGAATTGTTATATGAGATGTGATCGCAGAAATGAAATGAGTCTCGGGATATGGATATTGAAGTACGGAAGAACACGAAAAGAAAGGCTTGTAGTTATCGTTTATTAATAAAGGTGGTCGAGCGACGGGACCCTGATGGATGGGTCATAATTTCTAATAGTACTCATGGTCAGCACAACCACAAACTTGCAGTTTATCTAGAGGGTCACCGACAGATCAACGGTCTTAGTCTTGGGGTCAAGAAAATTGTTCTTGATATGACTGAGGCACAAACAAAACCACGTAACATCTTGTTGGCGGTAAAGAAGAAATTACCGGAGGATAATCCCAATCAGAGACACATTTATAACTTCAGAGAGTACATGAGGAGGACAAAATCTGAAGACAGGAATCCCACTCAGAAGTTTCTGCACCAGGCAGTGCAGTATCAGTACTTAAATTTGATTATGACGGATGAAGAAACTACTGTTGTCACTCACGCATTTTTGGCACATCTGATGTCAGTTCAGTTATTGCGCACATACCCTTTCATAATCTGCATGGATTCGACGTATAAAATGAACACGTAAAAGATGCATTTGTTTGAGATGGTTGGGGTGACACCAACAAACATGAACTTCCTTGTCGGCTATGAGATTATGAAGGATGAGACTGAGCCTAGTTACAGGTGGGTGTTGGAGAAGTTGCGAGATCTGTTATTGGGTAATGTCAGCCCGACTGAAATAATAATGGACCGGGAGTTAGAGCTTATGCGACCAGTGAGAAAGGTTTTTCCTGAGTCTGCTCATTTACTTTCCACCTGACATGTCAACAAAAACGTATACGACTACGCATACCACGCATTCGGCAAGAATAAGCAGTTTGCAGAGAATTTGAAGTGTGGAAAGTGGAGGAAAGTCATGATTTCTATTTCAGAAATTGAGTATGATAGAGTTGTCCGTAATCGGAAAGATTATTTTCATTCTTGCTCAGCTATCACGGAGTATCTAGAAGACACGTGGTTAGTGCATAAAGAAATGTTTGTGTTGAATTGGACGAACAAAGTCCTTCATTTCGGCAACACTACGAATTGTAGGATCGAAAGCGCTCATTCGGCTCTGAAAGAGTAGATTACTACATCGATTGCAGTTGACGAATTGCAGCTGACGTCTGCGTCAACGCATCTATTGAAATGCAGCTTACGAATATTCAAAACTTTCATGAAGAATTGAGACGTTGAAATTTGACTAACTACATAAATACTTTGTATCAGCATATAAATGGTCGAATTTTGCATCACTGCTTGTCGTTATTGTGTGAGGAGTTGCAGAGAATGCAGGACTTAAGCAATCAAGTTAATATCGTTGTAGGTGTGCTTTTCTGACATCAAATGGGAATCCTTGTGCATGTACCATGCACGGTTGTATTGAGTCAGGCAAAGGAATTTAATTAGAGCATATTCATCCATTCTGGAAAACACTTGTCATTGGAGAAGGAGTCTAGATGCCAGAGTTTGTGGATCAATCATCACAAGACGTCGAGCATTTTTGGAACCTCGTTAATGAGATTTCGGGGAGTGACCCTATAGTAATTCGTAGTGTCTCTCGTATTTTATATACACGGTTACACCCCGATCAATCGAATTATCTAGAGCCCGCAGAAAATACTAAGGTACGAGGTCGACCAAGGGGAAAGTCGACACGTCGTGACCTGAGTGCCTTTGAGTATGCTGAGCGAAAGTCGTGGTCGATCTTCTAGTAGTTGGAGCAGGGGTTATGGTCGATCTTCTAGTTCGTCTCGATCGTCCGTAAACATGAGTACATGATCTGGTATGACGATATGTTTGTTGTTATTATTATTACTTCGTTATTTTTTTCCAGTAAACTTGTTCTTCCAGTTATTATATATAACTTTGCTATTTTTTCATCATGTAGTGTCTGAACGGATTGACGTTGATAACTTCTCATATGTTGATAGACTGTTAGGAATCATCTTACCATTTCTGGAAAGGTGGAATGATGTACATGTTGATGGCAATTGTGGATTTCGATGTGTTGCCGATGTTTTCCATGGTGGTCAAGACAATTGGTTTTACGCCCGTCGTGCGATTTCTAATTAGATAGGGGTGCATCCCATTTATGATCATATTTATTATGACGGTATGACACAAGCTCGTCAGCGAATTGATTGGGGGTGGAGGACCTTGTGGTGAGGATCACTATATGGAGATTTGGTGCGACTTGTTCCCGATTGTCATTTTTTGCAAGTGTGTAGTTATGTCTTTCTCAATGGGAACGAAACGTCATTGTACTTGTGTATTACAGTGCTACCTTAGGAGAGTTCGTCTACCATGACGAAGTCGTGCAGAGAGTTGATCATTGCTCATTTAGGGAGTTACAAACATTTCATTCGCTTAGAATTAGCTGAGGGATTCTCAGTACCTCCTATAGCGACCTTGTGGTTTCAAATGCGAGATGAGAGTGTTGCTGGTTGGGAGGAAGAGTACGAAAGTAGGAGAGCATATTGGGACCGGTTATGTAGTACATTTTGATTGTAATTTGTAATGTATTTGTTAAATTATTGTATTTTTAATGTATAATTTGTTCGCGATTATATTGTGTATTTGTACTTATATCGTGTTGTTTTTTATCAGATTTTAAATTTAATTTGCATTACATATACCAAACATGGAGAAGATATGCTCTTTAGAAATAAATAATAAAAGTACAACAGATAAGCAAATAGGGAGAAGATATGTTCGTCAGAAATAAATAATAAGAGTACAACAGATACGCAAATACCAATACATGTAGTAATAGTTCAACAGATAATAAAATAAATAATGTACAAATTGACTACAACTCACCATCCGAATCATGGTCAGAAATGCCCAACTGATTGTTCCACGCTTGTACGAGGTCATCCCAATATGCACATGCAGATTTCGTCTCCTTGTTCGACATCAGGTCTCTGTGAGTCAAGAATGGTTGCGCAACCCGTATCGCCCTACTCATCCACTGTATATAACATCAAAATTAGTGTACATTAACAATAAAAACAAAATATACATTAAAAATTATAAATAATTTAGAAAAAAACTTACTGCATCGCCACAAGTCCTATCCAGTGGTCTCTCAGGTCTCGGGGCGGTACCGCGCACGAGAACTGGATAGGAGCATCTACCGAACAAATCCAAATAATCTACATGACAAGTGGAGTGGTCGCGGCTAAGTGTGAGATCGTCAAGGTGAAGTCGGCCTCCTCTCGAAAATGTCCTCCAAATCGATTCTGCCAACGAAGCATTGTACCTAACCGTATGTCGTCGCAATCGCAGACCAGACTGCATGCTCTGGTGTCGGTATGTGAACCGGGATAACCTGAACGTACCCTAACTGACGCAAGACGCGATCAGGCAAATAAGGCTCCATGATATCCTGATAACGAATAACGCCCACCAATAAAGTCATCGGCACAGCCACAGCAGGATCAGGACCATATGACAACCACTCCACCTAAACGTTTACACGTTAATAATAATAATAATAAAATTTAAATAAACGTGAATGATATAGAGTTTTATACCTACGATGCAATCATCTGATCTAACCGTCTACGAATGGAATGGAGTCGCCCCTCGCTCCTATCCTCGGTCCGGACAGCCCACATACGTGAACGAGGATGGCCCTGCTCAAGGATTTTCCGCTCCCGATGCGGGCGGAAATGAGGAAAGTACTCATATATCCAAGCCTGCAAGAGCGTAAGACAACCCGCAATACCAGAACAATCAGCACGGCTCGCTATCCCTAACTGACGATACAAGTATGCCAACATCGCCGACCCCCATGAGTACTCACCAATGGTATCTGAGTCTCTAGCCTCCAATAAGTCGTGTGGTATGACTCTGCAACCGCTCTTGTCGATAAACAAGACGTATCCGAGCAGTAAGAATAGGTAGGCACTCAACTGTGTATCCTCAGTCTGCGGTGGTTGTCCCCGTCTGCAGAAGTCGTCAATAGCGTTCATGCTAACACCACCGTCACTCCAAAATGGGTTATCCCTCCCAAGACCATCGACGCTCACCCCGAGCAACTCTGATACATAACTCTTCGACTCAGGCGTCGATGCCTGAGCACTTTCCATATGACCCAAAACAAGAATGTGCAGAATCTGGAAGACGTCGTGCAACTTGATCGTCATCTCTCCGAAAGGCAAGTGGAAAGAGTTGGTGTCAGACTGCCACCGCTTCACAAACGCAGAAATCAACGGCATGTCCAGGCAGCGGAACATGTTGTAAGGCAAGTGACCCAATCCGTTATCAGCAATGGCCCCATGATATCATCGCTCAAAATTGAGCGCCACCCATGCAATGTAGTACGTGCTCTGTGCCGATTATGACACTTTAGAACCCTCCGATCCTCGCCCTCCCAAATGTGTCTGGCGATGTGGCCTCCGAAACTCAAAATGACGCTATCATCTAAAGGACCACCGGGCATCACACCAGTCACTATCCAAAAATCGTCCTCAACCCTCTTCTTCTTTTGAGCTCGGGCATCTGCAGTGCACAAACTCGAATAACCGATCACAAATCTACCACCTCTACCCTTCTGAATGACTCACTCAGCAGAAGAAGAACTACCATGTCGCCCCCGTCCTCTGACATATTGTTGTCTCGCCTCCTCCTGCCGTTCCAACTCCAACCCATACCGACCACATCACCACTCTAATCGTCACTCTCCACCTCATCAGAATCCTCCTCGTCGTCGAAAAATCCTCACGTGTCTGACGACGACCTAAACTATCACTCTCCCTCCTAACCGAAGTAGATATATCATGTCTACGTGGATGACGAGGTGTTGAATCCTCTTCGTAAGCATGTGCAACGCGTAAGGGTATGGATTTTCCTCTTCCTCCACAGTAACCTGATGAGTATTAATTAAATTTTAGAAATAAAATATTGTTAAATGGATTTAAGCATCTAAATTAACAAATTTATTAATTATTTTTAACTAATTATCAATTAATACTAATTATTACTTATAAAAATAAAAATATGGGAGGGGCGTCTTCGCTCAACGGGCAGGCTCCTGTGGACGCACACTCCAAAAAAAATATTTAAAAAAACTAAATAAATGGGACATTTTACGAGATTTGAGTACACTGGGGTGTCCGTTGGCTCCTTTCCTAACCTCCGAGACATTTTTCTTGATGATTATGAGAGGAAGACGAAGAGAGAGTGGTGTTAGGAGAGTGAAATGAAGATATATATGCGTAAAAATGAGAGAATGGCAAAATAGTAATTCGCACTGATGATTTAAGTAATTTTGGGATGACATTTAACAGTTCAGAAAAGAAAAAGCAACAACAAATCTTAAGAATCGCAACATAAACAATTGCAACGGAAACACAAATTATTGATCAATAAAAGGTGAGCATCATCCATTAAAAAAACTATTCAAAGAGTTGGTTAGAAGTAAACCTTGGTTGTCTGGCACTTACACAAACACATCACCACCAATTCTTGTTTTTGTTATTTGTTGATTAAAAAAGCAAATGACAATTAATTCTGTCTTGATTGAAATCCAACTGAACCTCCAAAACCCAGTATCTTTTAATATCCTTATGAGATAGCCTCTGAAAGTAAAACCCATTATCTTTTAATATCCCTATGAGATAGCCTCCAATACAAAATAGCAAATTCACAATACAAAATCAACAAATTCAATCAAATCTTCCCAAATAGCAAAACCAAAACCTAAGAGCGAAAATCCAAACAATCCACCGACCAAAGTCCAACCACTCCAAGTCCACCAAAAAATCAGATCCAAAACCCACACTAAGAGCCACAACCAAAGGAAGTGGAGCTTGACGAAAGTGACGAATCTCGATGGCAATGGAGCTCGACGGAGACGGAGGTGTAGAGATGGTGAGATGATGTGTTGGGATTTGACGTGGAATTTGGTGTTGAAAATTATTGTCGGGATTTGTAAATTCCACCTAAACATGTGAAATTTTGTTTCGTCACTTTTGTATAAGAGTGAGATTTCTAAAATTCCACTTGAAATGTACAAATTCTAATCTTCAATCCACCGATCATGATATTTACAAATAACACATTTTAAAATTCCATGGATGAACGACGCATCCAAACACACCCTAAGGAATTTTAAATTTGTCTGGAGGCAAGTGCATTTAGGCATTTTATCGAGAAATATATTTGAACAAGAATACAATATTTGGTACTGGCCGCACCAATACAAATCAATCATTCTTTCGAATTCGAATCATCTATAAATGTTTAAAAAGTACGTTCTTATAACACTTAGGTAAAAGATAGCAAAACCATAGGCTCGACTTAAACTGCAAAATTGTCGCTAGTTTCTTTGTTTGCACAAAGCCTGGCCTGATGAATAACAGAATAAACTTTCTGAAACATGTTACCTATATAAAGTTCTTTGTATTTGTTCACTATAGAACCTTCTGGTACCTCCCAAAAAGTTATTCCTTGTAGTCAGTGACAGTAGGAAAGCCGTCCAGAAGATCAAAGTCACGATGAACCCGCAACCAGAAATTCAAGTAATCTTGTCAAAAAATCAAACCTATTGAACTCATATCTGTAACACCCTGAGGTAAAACTAGTTCAGAACACATTTAGCAGCCTGTTTTGGTCACCATCTAGAGTAGCAGCCTTTTAATAGATGAGATTAGTCTCGGTGAAAGCAGAAAGAAGGCCATTATGGACCCGAAGAACATTTTTATGATGAGTTGCACTTGGTCTGTGTCTTCTGAAGATCCATGCCTTGTTACCGACATGGCTGAAGCAGATGGGAGAGCTTCAATCACGGCATCTGCAAGATCTTCAATGAAAGTTGGCGTACAGCCAAGAGCTGGAACTCTGCCCCAATTCTCAATGCCGGATTCTAGAGCCAATTCCCTGTATTCCATATCAATTTCCTCCAGAGTCTCAATGTGCTCACTCACAAAGCTGCATACAGAAAGAAAGGAATATGAATTTCAACATGGACTTGGCGTCACCAATTACAATAGATTGTTACACTGTAGAACAGTCATTGACAGATTATGATGAGTAAAGAGAGCAAAAGTACTACTATAAATAGGTTTATGAGCTTTCTGCTTAGGAAATATTACTATATGGTTAAAAAGCTAATAGTCACCAGAAAATTCAAACTGCAAATATTTATTTTCACCTACTCAGTTATATTTATATTACTGAATTGCAAGTCAGATATTATTCATCTTTTGGTCAATATATACTGCAAATTTGATTTCAATAGCGTGGAAGATAAAGAGCAAGTGGATGCATACCTCACGGGAACAGCTAGAAGACTTTTCACACCTTTCTGACCAAGTTCGACAAGAACTTCATCCGTGTAGGGTTTCAACCACTGAACAGGACCAACTCGGCTCTGAAAAGTAATGTTGAAGAGATCAAATTTATAGAAAAATAAAATAGAAAATGGAATGTGTCATCTTCATGTCTTCTGAGTAATATATATTCAGATATCTGATCTGCGGATTGTTACCTGGTAAGCAAGAGTATGATCATTTTTTATTCCCCTAAACTTCAACTCTTTCATGATCAGACTAATGCAATCCTCCATTTGGTCTCTATAAGGATCTCCAGCATTCTCAACATAGCTTACTGGCACTCCATGTGCACTGAAGAATATCATAACCTGTTACCCATTTATTTCACAAGAGAAATAAGTATTTGGTCTGTAGATACCTTTAACTTGTACTGAGAATGTAATATGAATAAAATGTTAAACCTCTTCTGGAGCAGAAAATTTTGATAGCTCTTTCTCTATCAAATCAGCCATAGACTTGACATAACCTTCACGTGCATACCACGACTCTATAATCGACACGGGCAGCCTACAAAGGTAAGAATCGTTCCTGAACAATTGCCACAAAAAAATTAAGAATGCTCAAAACGTCGTTATTCGTATAAAGCAGAATAAGGGCTAATTACGACATTAGTGATATACCTCATAATACTTTGTAGAACACGGATGCTTGATCCAGTCGTAGAAATGGAGAACTGAGGATAAAGAGGCAAAACAACAAGTCTTGTAACTTTGTCCTTCTTCATCTGGAACGAAACAGAAAAGCATTATGTTATGAAACAGACAAAAATATATAATCTTACACGAATGCTAGGCTCAAGAAAGATAAGCAGTTTGAAATTGAAGGTATATGATATTGATACAGGATTCCTCCTAAGGATCAATATAAAAGTACCAATCTCTTTCAAAATAAGAAACATTCACTTGTATCCATTTCTTCCGATCCCGACTACACGGGATTTAACAGAAACAAAAGCCTTAATGGTTTACTATTGGCACCTTCAGAATCTGAGACTACAGTGGAACTCTGAAATTCTGAATCACAGATCACTCACCTGATGAATTGCTTCTTCTGTATAAGGATGCCAGTACCTCATTGCGACATAGACATTTACCGGAACTTTCTTCTCCTCTAGGGCAGTTGCAAGTGCACTTGCCTGAAACATATCATCTTCAGATTAGTAAAAGGTACATGAGACATTTTTGTGAAAAAAATTAGGGCACTTTCCCCCAAGTTAGGCTGTCACTTTATACTCATATAAAGTATCATATCGTTTTCTTTACCAGAAAACCCTATGTAAGGAGTACACAAATGACAAAAATATCACTTCAGAAGCTACAAACACAAACATGCTTATCAAGAGATGATAAGCTTTCAAAGAACTTGAATGTCAAATATCATAGAAGACAAAATTCGATAAAAAGTATATTACCTGTTCATCTGTAATCTTGCGCAGTGGTGAGCCACCCCCTATAGAAGCATATCCTTCTCTGCTTTTGGGGGCTCTGACAACAGAAATTAGCTTAGCTAATGGCCATTGCAGAAACCGAAAAAGCCTTGGGAGTCTTATTATATCCTGACAGAGAGCAGCAACATCAGAATAAAGCCGAATAGCCGACACAAATGGTATGACGTCTTGTAAGCAATGAAAAGAGAAACAAGAACCCACAACTCCACAAATCCACAACTACAGAAACTTGACAAATGGATCATATCAGCATATGTAATGAGCTTATAGAGGTTCCAAATGTGTAAAGATGAATGTTTGTATCAATTCAATAAATTATTGTACAAATAATAAGGCATTAGGAATCCAATATGATATGAACAACTTAACCATAAATCAATATGAAAGTGTGCCCAACATACCGGGTCTGCAAATAAATTGAAAAGAAAAGCCTGAACATCTTGCAGTGTGTCTGGACCCCCAAGGTTTAGTAGCAGAACTCCAGTTATCTCTTTGGTTGCCTGGGAGTCTATTTCGACAATGTGTCCTTGATATGCACCCAGATCAGCAAATACACAAGTTTTTCCTACTTGCTTTCTACTCTGAATAGGTAGCTGACGCTTTGCATTCCCGAGAATTCCATTTTTATCAGTTTCAGGATCATAGCAGTGTGCAACAATTTGAGTTGCATCATTGTTATAATGTGATGACTTGAATGAGACACCATTTGAGGAAAAAAGACTCATCTTTTGACGTGATCTGGTAAGAAAGAAGACAAAAGATTGATAAGTTATTACTTATTACTGAACATGTATCAAAGTCCAATGGCATTGTTAACGATGTGACCACTTGCGAGCCTGGGGTGTTTCCGAACAACGGGGCCAAATTATAAAGATCAAATGTCAAGTGAACATGATTAAAGTAAATTAATTCTTAAGTAGTTAACATGAAATATCTTAGCTCAAACATTTTTAAAAAAAAATTGACCTTCATTCTTATTTGAATATGAAAGTGACACTGAAAACGGGAGATATCATGGAATCACATGGGCAAAAAAATCTTCCAATAAATTTGAACTTTAGCTTTTCGATAATTTATCGTCTATAGTTAACCAATATCCTCTTAGTAAAACTACAAGGCTTACGTATCAGCTTTGAATTTGATTGATGTCTGGTGGAGTTTACAACTAGAAAATGCCCCGAAGCCCGTTGCTTCCATGATTCAATCTGGAATGAGTATAGCCTCCAAATCTGCGAGCAAACAACAGGAACATTACATAAAAACAGAAGATAAAATAATACTCAGAATAATGATACAAAAAAAATAAAAATAAAAACCCTAATGGTAAGTGAGTAAGAGTGATAACAGAAAAACATATTTATTCAATACAAAATATTTAGCCCATAATTATTCCCCAACTCATTCTCGTTCGAAGCGATACCTAAGTCGGAAACAGCAAATGGCATAAATTTCTTATGCAAAGGCAACATGGTGAAGACGCTAAATAGTTTTTTCTCTCTCGAAATTCTGAGATTTGTTTGAATTTCAGAAAATCTGATTGTCAAATAAGAACGGTGGAGTTAAAGCTAAAAAGCGAAACAATAAAACCAGATCAGATCACTAAATACAATAATAAAACGAAGACCACAAAACGGAGAAATGAATCGTAAACCAAACAGATCGGGTCGGAAACCCCAACCGAATATCCCACCCACGGAAAGGATCGGATGAAGGCACCTCACCTGATCGGCCGGCGATGGGAGAATGGATGGATCCGTCCGTCTGGGTTGGTACGGTGAGTATATAGTAGGTGTAGTGTAGCCTTAAAAGGTCAAAAAAAACCCCACCTACACTGTGTAGGTGGGGGGTTTTTTCTTTTTTTTCCAACCCCAAATTGCCGGCCAACTTTGTTTGACCTTTTAAGGCTAACTAACTCCAAGGACTTGTAAGGTCGGTCCACCGACGTGGCTTCCTCTTTTACCATTCACCACCGTCTCATATTTTACTTTATTTATTTTCTTACATTTTATTTTAGGTTATGTTATGATGGGTAGGGTTGCGCGTCCGTCCGTCCACCGATCGAATTAGTTTGGACCTAAATCATCTTCTTTTATTATTATAAAGAGAATATACTAAGATTGTGCTTAAATCAAATAATAAGTATGCAAAATAATCTCATAACGTATAGTAATTTCCAAATTAGTAAAAATTTGAAATAAACAATATAAACCTCAGTTAAATGCACTTGTATTAGAAAAACCTAAGAAAATATATCAATATTTTCGGTCCAAACCAGAATAAACCGAACTTGACCGAAACTGAAATTTTAAAATTGTCACACTAAGGACCCGATCGAATCCTAATCAGTCTGGTTCGGTTTTTGCATCCCGGCCTCGAAAATGTTCCAAAAAAGAAAAGAAGGAAAAAATGCAGGTTCGAAACCTACTCACCTGAGGATTGGTTCGAAAGATACAAGGAAAAATCTAGAAGTCTAGTTCTTACGACATAAGTTCCTAAAAGTCCGGTTCTTGGAACTTCAATTCTGATGATTGGTGTAATATTTATCATTTGATAAAGTTAAAAAAATATTTTTCGGACCGCAATAGAAAATAAATTGTTTATGTAAATTTTATGGAACTAGAATTCCTCTTATTTTTAAGTGGATGCAGGGTCTTTATTTCTAATATAATTTCTAGAGCTCATGAAACTCTAGTCCAGAACTTTTAAGTTTTCAGCTAACCAATCTTCCAGAATTTATCTTAGAAGTCTATATCCTCTCGCTTTCCAGTAAACTAATTAGAACGTCAACTATCATGACCTAGGTCATCCTTATGACCTAGGTCATGCACACACTTTCTCTTCATTTCTCTCTCTGCCACGTCATCATGACCAATCTTCTATTTTTCCTTCATTGTTCACTAATTTACCATGACCTAGGTCATCACACTCTCTTTCCTCCACATTATTAATTTCCTTATCAACTTTTATTTTATTCCAAAATCATTTATATTTACCAAAAACATTAATAATCTATTTGGAAAAACCAAAATACCAATAAATCTCGTATTTCCAAATTACATACAATTTTTTTATTTAACCATCAATGATTAGCAAATAGTAAATATCATTAATATTAATAAAGAAAATATTATATTAAATTAAACATTGTGCGCGTGATGTCATATCTTGTCGGACTGACAATCTACAGTACGCACATGATGTCTTATCTTGTCTGACTGACAAACTACAGTGCGCGTGTGATGCCTTATCTTGTCGGTCTGACAAGCTGCAGTACGCTCGTGATGTCTTATCTTGTCGGACAGACAAGCTACAGTGCGCGTGTGATGCCTACTCTGGCTGATTTGAAATCTTGTCTGTGAATATATTTATCTTAAAATCATCTTGGGGAAACTAATAAAATGAGAATCTTGTTTAGGGAGCTAAGCTAAATCAGAATAAGTTCTTTATAAATACCATCAACTCCACATTAGTCATCATACACAACTTCATTTCCCTCAACCTTCCAAACTCTCCTGAACCCATGTCTTCTCCTTACCACAACAGTGAGGCTCGTGAAACACCCAAGGATTTGCCTCCTCCTCGTCTTTTTAAACCTAAAGGATTTGCCGCCTACTCCCAACAAGAACAATACTATCGACCTATCCTTCCACACGGCGTAGGAAGTAGTTGTTGGCTTTTTGGCCTTAATATATGTTTTGATAATTTAATCAACTTAATCTTAATTGTGATCATGTAGAGTAGCACACATGTTGCATTTCATATATATTGTTTTGTGCTAACCTCTACAGGTGATCAAGACTCAAGAAATAAAGGAAATCAAGTCAAGACTTGTAATCAAGCTCATTTGAAGACATGTAATTTGTATTTCTTTGAGTCTTAGGAACTTTGTGTAATTGAGCATACTTGAGCTAAAAACTACTCAAACACACATTAGGTTCCCTATAGAAGTCACACACAAAAAAAGTTCACATAATTTGGACTTCAATAGATCACCCAAACTTAGACCGGAAAACACTAAACCAAAACCTGAACAGTCTGCCCACATTCGGTCGACCGAGTGATCATATATCATGTAAGTGTTTTACTGTCCAAGTTCGGTCGACCGTCTAGAACTTTTCAGTCGACCGAGTTAACATATTTTTTTCCGACCGTTTGTTTTGTCGTATTTACCCAACGGTCGTATTCGTATTATCTCCATATACCCCAAATACATTTAGTGTATGGTCGACCAAGGACCTTGTTCGGCCGACCGAACTTATGTTCGTTGACAAACCCAAAGTGTCTGTCAGTTTTCGGTCGACCATGGACCTTGTTTCGGTTGATCGAATATAATCATGTTTCCCCAAAGAGCATGTTGTGAATCGGTCGACCAAACCTATCTGGATGTTCGACCAATCACTTAAGTTTACCTGATTCATAGAGTTTGGCAGTCGACCGTTCCTAACCGGTCGACCGAACCGAGTTCTGAATTGCCAAACGGTCGACCGTTCAACCCGATCCGGTCGACCGAACTTACTCAAAATTGGGTCCTGTCAGTTTCTGTTTTGTGTATCTAACACAATCTTTACCCAATTCATCCCCAACGGCTATAACTCTTTAGGAGCTTATAAATAGAGTTGTAAAACACATTTTTACACAACTCTCCCACTACTAGTTGTCCAATACATTAGAGAGAAAGCTCCAAACACTCCAAGCCTCAAACCTTCCACACTTTAGTCTTAAATCCTATTCTCACTCAAGTGTGCTCAAGATTAGAGAGTGTTATTCCACTCATTGTTTGTTCAATAAGCAAGGGTCTTGGTGAAAGTCCAAGACAAGAGTATAGACTTCGGTGAGAGCCCGAAGTGTCCCTCTCGGATTGTGAGAGGAGGAGCCAAGCTCGGCGAGGGTTGTTCGCGAGTTTGAAGATTGTAAAGGCGTTCTCTCCCGGCCTGGAACGGAGAGTGGTTAGTGAAGTCGTGAGCGGAGCTCGGTGATCCGAGCGGAGCTTGCAAGAGAGGACTAGGACCCGGGTGGGGTGCCGAACCTCAATAAAAATCCCCCGACTCCTTGTGGTTTGCATTTTCCATTCCTTTACTTGCTTGTTTAGTTTTAATTCCACTACATATCTTTGATCATTTAAACAAGTAGGTAATTAGCTTAAAAGTGATTAGAATTAGAGACCATCATCATCCAACATTTGGTATCAGAACCTTGTGAGCTAAATCACATTACCTAACCGTATTTTTTTAGCATGGCTTCAACTTCTAATCATGTAGAGGGTATATGCACAACTGGACATCCTTTGCTAAATGGGTCAAACTATGATTATTGGAAGAATAAGATGAAAATTTTCCTAATTTCAAATGACCTTATGTATTGAATGTTTCTTCAAAATCCATACACCCCCCAAATGAAGATGAATTAGATTCACTTACTAGGCCCAAAATGAAAGAGATTGAAATGAACTCTAAAATAATGAACATTCTATATTGTAGGCTAAATGAGGGTGAATATAATAGGATTAGGGGTTGTGAAAGTGCATATGAAATATGGTATAGACTGCAAATGCATCATGAGGGGGATAGCAAAACTAAGGAAACCCGCATTAGTCTCCTCACGAACACTCGCTTTATTGGGAGATTTTTTCTATGCAAATCGGTGAGAACATAAGCGACATGAACACTCGCTTCACCGATATTACTAACTCTCTTTTGGTCTTGGAAGAAAAATCAATGAAGGAGAGATGACACGAAAGTTCCTCCGGTCGCTTAGCATCGATTGGGAAGGTAAAGTAGTTGCAATCGAAGTAGCGCATGATCTTTCCCAATTAAAGATGGAGGAACTCATTGGAAACTTGATGGCGTATTGACTTCAAATCAACCATCAAAAGGAGAAGGAAGCTTCAAAGAACAAACCCTTCTTGGGATTACATGCAAATATTGACCAACCAAGGAGGAGTGTATAAGATGAGGACATTGAAGTCCTAGCCAAAGACTTCTTCAAATACCTCAAGAAGGATAAAGAAGAAAAGAATGAAAGAAGAGGTAGAAGAAGTGAAATGAGAGAAAAGAAGAAGGAGAAGGAGAGTGAAAATGAGAGAAAAGAGTAGGAGAATAATAATGAGAGAAGGGAGAGAAGGAGAGAAAAGGAGAGGAGTAATAGAAAAGAAAAGAGGTTGGAAGCTCACAAGGCTACTTTGGACGATTCATCGTCTTCATCATCATCTCAATAAACTGCACCTTCATCAACAAAGGAATATGCACATATGTGCTACATGGTAATTCAAGATGAAGGAAGTGAGGTATCCTCTAACTCTTGTGTCTATTAGATCATGCTCAACTAAGTTGTATTATAGTGATAGCTCACATTCTAGTGGTAATGAAGGAACGTATACACATGATGAACTTCAAAATGCATTTAATGACTTAGTTAAACAATATGAGATCATTTGTGATAAAAATAAGAATGCTAGAAAGCTAATCAAGGATCTCCAAAGCCAAATTGAATCAATCATGCATGAGAAGAATGAGGTGCTTGCTAAACTTGAAAATAATGCATCAACTCTTGATAATTTAAAAGCAGCACTTATAGATGTTGAACAATTAGATCTTCATGCTTGCAATGTGCAATTAAGAAAAGATCTAGAAAAGTTCACAAATGGAACTAAAATGTTTAATATGTTATTAGGAAGTCAAAGGCAATCTTTGCAAAAACATGGTTTAGGATATAATGATTCATATGTTAAAAATCATGTAATTCATACAACTTTAAATGGAAAGCACTTAGTTGTAAAGCATAGTTCTTCAAGTGTGTGGGCTCCTAAAACCAAAATAGTTTGGGTTCCCAAAGCTAACATTAAAGGACCCAAAGTTGTTTGGGTACCTAAATCTACACTTGTAGGTACTTGAAGAGGAAATCAGTCGTGACTGGGAAAGCTTAAGAGTCAAATTCAAAGCCGGTTGCATCACCAAATGAGATTGGAACCAATACAAGCTTCAGAGTGGGTATAATTTCTTATCCTCTAAATTTATTGAATCAATTGTTTCTAGTCTAGATTGTACATGCTTAATTGACATATCATATAGTCATTCATGGCAAATCTTAGAATTTGAATCACATCCAATGTTTTATAGTCAAATTTTCTAAGTAGATGTCAAAAAGGGGAATGAATACATCACATGCTATATTGTAATATTTACTTGATGTTAATAGGGGAGAATTAAAATTGAACTTAATTGAAAAATCATATTCATATTGATAGGGGGAGCTTAATGAATATCATTTTCTTAGTGTAATGAAGTGCAAAACTTAGGGGGAGCAACATCATTACAAGACATCCACAATTCAATGTTTATATTTTATAATTTTTGATGGATGTCAAAGGGGGAGAGATAATTAAAGGGGTAACATGAAATTTGATTAAATTGAACAAAAACTATGCACATTCATAGGGGGGCCATTTATATGCAATGTTTACAACCCAAAATTTCAAGTATTAAGATATAGGTTGTCATCATCAAAAAGGGGGAGATTGTTGGCTTTTTGGCCTTAATCTATGTGATGATGATTTAATCAACTTAATCTTAATTGTGATCATGTAGAGTAGCACACATGTTGCATTGCATATATATTGTTTTATGCTAACCTCTACAAGTGATCAAGACTCAGGGAAGAAAGGAAATCAAGTCAAGACTTGTAATCAAGCTCATTTGAAGACATATAATTTGTATTTCTTTGAGTCTTAGGAACTTTGTATAATTGAGCATACTTGAGCTAAAAACTTCTCAAACACACATTATGTTCTCTATAGAAGTCACACACAAAAAAGTTCACATAATTTGGACTTCAATAGATCACCCAAACTTAGACCGGAAAACACTAAACCAAAATCTGAACAGTCTGTCCACATTCGGTCGACCGAGTGATCATATATCTTGTAAGTTTTTTACTGCCCAAGTTCGGTCGACCGAGTTAACATATTTTTTCTGACTGTTTGTTTTTTCGTATTATACCCAACTGTCGTATTCGTATTATCTCCATATACCCCAAATACATTTAATGTATCGGTCGACCGAGGAACTTGTTCGGTCCACCGAACTTATGTTCCTTGACAAACCCAAAGTGCATGTCGGTTTTCGGTCGATTGTGGACCTTGTTTCGGTCGACCGAATATGATCGTGTTTGTCAATCCCAAAGAGACTTTTGTGAATCGGTCGACTAAACCTATCTGGGTGTTCGACTCACTTAAGTGTACATGAGTCATAACCTTTGGCGGTCGATCGTTCCTTAACCGGTCGACTGAACCGAGTTCTAAATTGTCAAACGGTCGACCGTTGAGCCCGATCTGATCGACCGAACTTACTCAAAATTGGGTCCTGTCAGTTTCTGTTTTGTCTATCGTACACAATCTTTACCCAATTCATCCCCAACGGCTATACCTCTTTAGGAGCTTATAAATAAAGTTGTAAAACACATTTTAACACAACTCTCCCACTACTAGTTGTCCAATACATTAGAGAGAAAACTCCAAACACTCCAAGCCTCAAACATTCCACATTTTAGTCTTAAATCCTATTCTCACTCAAGTGTGCTCAAGATTAGAGAGTGTTGTTCCACTCATTGTCTGTTCAAGAAGCAAGGGTCTTTGTGAAAGCCGAAGATAAGAGTATAGACTTCGGTGAGAGCCCCAAATGTCCCTTTCAGATTGTGAGAGGAGGAGTCAAGTTCGGCGAGGGTTGTTCGCGAGTTTGAAGATTGTAAAGGAGTTCTCTCCCGGCTTGGAACATGGAGTGGTTAGTGAAGTCGTGAGCAAAGCTCGGTGATCCGATCGGAGCTTGCAAGAGAGGACTAGGACCCGGGTGGGGTGCCGAACCTCTATAAAAATCCCCCGACTCCTTGTGGTTCACATTTTCCATTCCTTTACTTGCTTGTTTAGTTTTAATTCCGCTGCATATCTTTGATCGCTTAAACAAGTAGGTAATTAGCTTAAAAGTGATTAGAATTAGAGACCCTCACGATCCAACAGTAGTACCCAACCACCTCCGAAACAATACTCCGAACAACCACTATCGTACCAAAATTGGGGGTATTCCCAACAATACTCCGAGCAACCACCACCACTCCAGAACTGGGGGTATTCCCAACAATACTATGAACATCCACCACAGCACAACAACCACCGAGACGTATACCCGACCCACTGCTCAGTAGTCAATCCAGTAGGAACGAGGATACCACTACCCCAAATGATGAGGATAGTGAGGAAGCATACCCTTGCCCCATTGGCATATCTCAATGTGCTCCCAAAACGGTGACCAACCCCCTGAAAGGCAAGAACTTATGGGTGAAAGAGGAGGACGAAACTCTCATTTCATCGTACATGAGGATTAGTTGTGATGCAGTGGTTGGAACAAACCAGAAGTCAGTGGTCCTTTGGGCAAGAGTGAAGACTTTGTACGACGAAGCGATGCTCACAAACTGGCGACTGAAGCCACGAAACGTCGTGTCCCTCGAAGGGCATTGGGGGAGGATAAATAAGGCTAATATGAAATGGACTAATTGCATGGATGAGGCCACTCGACGTAGTAGAAGTGGGGACAACGCTCAGGACCTCATTGGACAAGCTCATATGATTTATGAGCACACTGAAGGGACGACCTTCACGTACTATCATACGTGGTTGATGCTCAAAACAATCCGAGCCCGTAGATGCAAAGTAGTACTACCCGACCATCTACCGATTCGTCTGGGAAAAGGGGTCGTACAGACTCTTCGGAAGATAATTTATTTGGCTCTCCTCCTCAATCAACCACCCCAGAATTTGTCGCCCCAACTGCACCACCCCGTCCTGAGGGTGTAAAGAAAAGTAAAAGGAAAGGAAAAGCGGACATGAAGGATCTGGACAACGATGCATGCTTACTGGTTCTTCAGGTCGCCACTTCGGTAAAACAAGATGAAATTACATTGCAGCGAGAGAAGTTAACGTTGGAAAGGAAGAAAGAAGAAACTCGTCGAGCTTCTATGAAGTACGACCTTTATATTTCATTTCTGAAAGCCAAGCAAAAAGGCATCCTGACCCCGCAGGATGAAATTAATTTGGAGAAGATCAATGACCAAATATTTAAGTAGAATTTTTTGGTTTTAATTTTTCAGTTTATAACCTCTTCCCTAATTTGTAATTGTGGTTTTTATTTTAGTTTAAGACTTATCTTTCCTATTTTCATGATTAGTTTCAGTTATTGTTATTTCAGTTTAATTGTTGTTTTCTACTTTAAATTTAGTACAATGTTTCCCATTTCAGAAAAGTTGGTGTGTTTCAGTATAAATTTCGTACTTAAATCCTAACTATTTATCTTCCATAAATCCCTAATTATTATAACAAATACCAATAAATCTTGTATTGTTATTTTTTTATCATTTTTAATCTTTTTTTAAATCTTATTTTCTTAAAATATGTTTTCTAATTGTTTTTTATTTTCCAATTTTTTTCCTGAATCGAACTCAAGTTTTCAATATTGTTATCTCTTACATATCATTTGGAGGTCGGTTTTGCAAATAATTAAAAAAATAATTAATTTTTAAAAAAACTATAAACAATTATAAAATGTATTTTAAAAATAATAATTTAAAACAAACAAAATAAAACCAAAAACAAAACCAAAAACATAAACTAAACATTTTAAAAAAACACAACGACCGACCTACCCATGACCAGGTCGCTCCAGCGACCTGGTCGATGACCCGGTCGATGGATGACCGGGTCATCCTCCCCATGACCCGGTCAGTCATGGGGATTACCGACCTGTGGGGAGGTCATCTGCGGATGACCTCCCCATAGTGGATGTCTTACACCTTTACCAGAAATAATATCAAATGAGGTTAGCTTAGTTGGGAGATCCTGTGTGTTTGAGTTTTGAAATGAGGGTAGCTTAGTTGGGAGATCCTGAGATAGTCAAGACTATACAAGTCGAATTTCAACAGACATGCCTGTGTGTTTGAGTTTTGAAATGGGGTGGATTAAAGTAAATATATTTAAAAAGCTAGAATAATTGGGGGCGAAACTTGTGAGATGTCACTTAGATGCTGATTTTCATTGTTTTTTTCAAAAATCTTTAGAGATTATATCGGAGAGGATTTCACCCTTTATACTTTGAAATTAGTCGAAACTCAATTCCCTTTACTTTCTAAAAGAAACTCATAAAGAAAGATGTTTTCTTTTATAGTGTGATTGATTTGGAGGAAGTCAAATAATTTTTGGAACTGTAGTTTCATGACTTCTCTTCACTTTGGAGTGGAAGCGGAGGAAGTCATGTTAAGTACAAAATTAGAAGGCTGTGAAAATCTTGAAATTGGACTTCCAGACTTCAATAAATTTTCGAAACCATACTCTTATGTTTGTGTCATCACTATGAACTGGAGTTCTATCGGAGCTTCGGGACCTAGAGTTTTAAAATTAAAGTTTTAATTGAATTTCTCTTCCCTCTTGCAAATAAATCACACCAAAACTTTCTTTCGTTAAATGACAAATGTTTAGTCAAGACCTCACTTTCAACTTGACTTGTTGCTTAAGGACATTGGGTACAAAGTGATGATGAATAGCAATTATGAGTTATCGGGTGGAAAGGAGAGAGAGAGCAAAAACATTTTGTTTGTTCGTTTATTTATTTACTAGCAAGAGACCCCGTGCGTTGCTGCACGGTTGCGGCAAATAAGATTTCATATAAATAAATTTATGTCATTATGTTATAAGTTATGCTTTCTGTCATTATGTTATTATTCATTATGCTTTATGATAAGAACAATGAAATATGTATTGTTGAAACATTTTTTGAGTACTATCTTCACACTACTATTAATAACTACAAACGATACAGTCATTTAGTTTAAGTTTTGTACAATATTAGCTGTGAACATATCTTTCATAGTGAAGCTATATTAGTGTAACTTTGACGGTGAAAGATTACTTCTTCTCGAGCATAGAGTAACAACTTGTTGTAATTTGTTGTTTAAGCCCCCACCGCAATTTGACTCTTCCTTGTAATATTATACCTGTATTTTCATATTTTACACTTAGATTGTTGAAAAGCCCAACAAATTTAAAAATTAGAAAACTCTAACACATGAAAGCCCCCGTGAATTTACAAATTACAAGAGCCTAACATATAAAAATCCCCACAAAATTACAAAAGTCATTTCAGCCCCCCACATGGAAAATTTTCTGACACCATCCATGCTTTTGGACCCAAGCCTAAAAGTGTTGTAGCCTGGAACGCCTACTACTTTGAGATGGTTTTGTTTGTTTATTATAGATAACAAAATGAACGTATATATAACTTACATTGGACTTTTGTCTTTAAAATAAAGTGGATATATAGAGTAGATAAAATTCTATTAGAATATATTGCAAATTTATGTCCTAAAATTGCAACAATAACCCAGGACCGGGCACATACTCGACTGTATAACCAGTTAAAGTGGAAATTTTGTTTGTGGCTCCGATCAATTCCCGACAAAAAAACAAACTTGAAATCATAGCAATAAGCTCGTATCACATAGTTTTGTTGAAACGAAATTGCCGCGCGAACCAAAAAACACGAATCACAACATAAGAACATTAGTGTCAAACCTTAACATTTGTAGAGTCAATACATTTGTAGACTCAATACTACATTATTCTCCCAATGAGACATCAAAACACTAGTAAAGCAACGTCCTAGACCGGTTACTACTACTACTACTGGAATTCAGCATTCTCCACACCAAAAATGTTCAGCATGTTTTCTTCTTCCTACCCAAAGAACAAGATAATGCATTCACATGATTCCATGTACACGTAGCATATAATCCTATACTATTGCGGGGTTTGGTTGCTATTGCATTCAGATGAAGTGGATGAACAACCACTGTTTAAAACAAACCAACCCATTGTAAACCACGTAAAACGAGTTTTTGGAACTCCACGTGTAACATCCTCAAACAGCGGAAGAATTTAAAATTTTATACCATACAATCAAGCAGAGGATATTACTCAAATACAAGGAGACACATACACCAACATATATAATATATATATCCAGGTATTTCAAAAGTGTGATTACATCAAAAGGCTATACAAAAAATACAAGTAATCAATCCGACCTCAAAATGAGAGAAAACTGGATCTGGTAACGACGCTACGTACTCTCCTCGGTCACCACCCCCCTAACGCCGATCACGGCCTGAAAAGCAAACATGCAACAATGCCTGAGTTTCCTGAAGGAAACCCCGTATGCCAAACTCTACCATGCATGAAACTGAAACACTCTAGCATGCAATTCTATCAACAAAGAAAAGCACAAACAACAATGTTGGGCTTCAAGGCTTTTTCACCCAACCACAACACACACCACCGTTACGGGGCTCCAGAGCTTTTTCACCCAACCACCGCAACACTCAACGTCGTCAAGCTGGGTTCAGGGTTTTTTCACCCAACCGCAGATACCACGACACGACCAGGGCTCTTTCACCCAACCCGAACGTCTAAGGGCTACAAGGCGTTTTCACCCAACCCTTATCACGCGGTCCATGCTCAGGCTCCAGAGCTCTTTCACTCAACCTGAACGCACTACAGAGCTCCAATGTTTTTTCACTCAATCCCGCACAGACTAGCTGGGCCCCAAGGCTTTTTCACCCAACCGCAGCTCTCACAGCAGTTACGGGGCTCCATGGTTTTTTCACCCAACCACCGCAACACCCGTGCTCACTAACACACTTGCCAGAAGAACATCGACACCACAACTCGCCTCACACGGACGACCACAATAACCGCACTCCAATGTGCAAAACTGGACACAAACGGTCCACCGAACCAAGAGTCTCGGTCGACCGAATCTCACTAAAACAGGGCAATTGCCTCGACCGACACTCCATCGGTCGAACAATTCCCACCAACAACACATGCTCGATCGAACCAAAGTCAGGGACCGGTCGACCGTTTAGAAAGTTTCCTCTCAGGTTCAACGAACATAACGACCAATTGGTCGAACGACAAAGGGGACCCGTTCAACCGAACGCACCAGTGAAATCCACCATCGCTCAACATCAACACCGGTTGAACCCCCAAGCACTCTCGGTCGACCGATTCCCACTAGTAAAATCCACCATGCGTCCAAACAACACTGGTCGACCGAACCACAATCGGTCGTGTACGATCGTGAGGGTCTCTTATTCTAATCACTTTTAAGCTAATTACCTACTTGTTTAACGATCAAAGATATGCAGCGGAATTTAAAACTAAACAAGCAAGTAAAGGAAAGACAAATGCAAACCACCTGGAGTCGGGAGATTTTTATAGAGGTTCGGCACCCCACCCGGGTCCTAGCCCTCTCTTACAAGCTCCGCTCGGATCACCGAGCTCCGCTCACAACTTCACTAACCACTCCCCGTTCCGAGCCGGGAGAGAACGCATTTACAATCTTCAAGCTCGCGAACAACCATCGCCGAGCTTGGCTCCTCCTCTCACAATCCGAGAGGGACACTTCGGGCTGTCACCAAAGTCTATATTCTTTGTCTTCGGCTTTCACCATGACCCTTGCTTCTTGAACAAACAATGGGTGGAACAACACTCTCTAATCTTGAGCACACTTGAGTGAGAATAGGATTTAAGAGTAAAGTGTGGAAGGTTTGAGGCTTGGAGTGTTTGGAGATTTCTCTCTAATGTTGGAGACAAATAGTTGTGGGAGAGTTGTGTTAAAATGTGTTTTACAACTCTATTTATAAGCTCCTAAAAAGTTATAGCCGTTGGGGATGAAATGGGTAAAGATTGTGTAAGATACACAAAATAGAAACTGACAGGACCCAATTCTGAGTAAGTTCGGTCGACCGGATCGGTCTAAACGGTCGACTGGATCGGTCTGAACGGTCGACCGTTTGGCAATTTTGATTATAGTTTGGTCCACCGGTAAAAGAACGGTCGACCTCCAAAGGCTATAATCATGGTACACTTAAGTGATTGGTCGAACACCGAGATAGGTTAGGTCGACCGATTTATAACAATCTCTATGGGGTTGACAAATAAGATCATATTCGGTCGACCGAAACAGGTCCACGGTCGACCGAATTTCAACAGGCATTCTGGGTTTGTCGAGACGTCTTAGTTCAGTCGACCGAACAAGGTCCTCGGTCGACCGATACACTAAATGTATTTGGGGTATTTGGGAATAATACGAATACGACCGTTGGGTATAATAAGAGAAAAAAAATGGTTGGAAAAAATATGTTAACTCGGTCGACCGAACATGGGCAGTAAAACACTTACAGGATATATTATGATCACTCAGTCGACCGAACGGTCTATTTCGGTCGACTGAATGTAGGCAGGCAGTTCAGGTTAAGCGTTTAGTGTTTTCCGGTCTAAGTTTGGGTGATCTATTGAAGTCCAAATTATAAGAAATTTCGTGTGTGACTTCTATAGGGAACCTAGTGTGTGTTTGAGTAGGTTTTATCTCAAGTATGCTCAATTACACAAAGTTCCTAAGACTCAAAGAAATACAAATTACATGTCTTCAAATGAGCTTGATTACATGTCTTGACTTGATTTCCTTTCTTCCTTGAGTCTTGATCACATGTAGAGGTTAGCACAAAGCAATATATATGCAATACAACAAGTGTGCTACTCTACAAGATTACAATTAAGATTAGGTTGATTAAATCATTAAAACATAGATTAAGGCCAAAAAGCCAACAGGTCGAACCCAACCACTATTCAACCTAAGTCATCGGTCGAACGAGTCAAACAGGCGGTCGACCGTTTGGATGGTCAACGCCCCAACCGACCTGCAACAGTGCCCTCGGTCGAACGACAAAGGGGCCCCGTTCGACCGAAACCATCCAGGCTTGCCTCAAATGCATAACCGGCCGACCGCCTAAGGGCATTGTGCGACCGGTGTGAGGCAAAACCCGAAATCCCATTAGGATTGGTCGACCGTTTGCACCAACCGGTCGACCGATCCAGCAGTAAAATCTGCTGCACGTTTGCTTGCGACGAGCCTTTCGGCCTACTGTCGACTTCCAAATACTCACACAACAAAAGTGACCTACAACGACAAGTTTGACATGTAGGATCGTGTGGGTTTATGGGTCCACAATTAAGGCTAATCACCTAATTACCTAATTGTTTAGACAATCAAGTAAATGCAGCGGAATTTAAACTAAAACAAACAAGTAAAAGAAAATAATGCAAACCACGAGAAGTCGGGGGATTTTTTATAGAGGTTCGGCACCCCACCCGGGTCCTAGTCCTCTCTTGCAAGCTCCGCTCGGATCACCGAGCTCCGCCTACGACTTCACTAACCACTCCCCGTTTCGGGCCGGGAGAGAACGCCTTTACAACCGTCAAACTCGCGAACAACCCTCGCCGAGCTTGGAATCTTCCTCTCACAATCCGAGAGGGACACTTCGGGCTTTCACCGAAGTCCTTGCTTCCTTTTACAACAATTGTAACCTTGAGTGGAACAACACTCTCTAAACTTTGAGCACACTTGTGTAGGATGAAGAAATGATCACTAAGTGTGGAAGGTTTGTAGCTTTGAGTGTTTGGGATTCTCTCTAATGTTTGGGACAAGTTGATAGTGGGAGAGTTGTGTTTAAATGTGTTTTACAACTCCTTATATAGGCATTAGATAGAATAGAGCCGTTGGGATTGATTAGGTATGAGTTGAAGTGTGATTACACAAAACAGAAAAGACAGGACCCAATTCTGGCTGTAATCGGTTGACCGAATCGGGACGAACGGTCGACCGTTTGGCAGTTTTACACAAGATTCGGTCGACCGGTTAAGCAACGGTCGACCTCCCAACTCTACGACTTAAGAAAACTTAAGTCATCGGTCGAACACAAGAAAGGGTTCGTTCGACCGATTTCGACCAGGCACTTTGGGGGTGACAAACAAATGTGTGAACGGTCAACCGAAACAAGTTTGGCGGTCGACCGACTATGGACAAACACTTTGGGTTTGTCAAGAGATGGACAAACGGTCGACCGATCGTGATCCTTGGTCGACCGATACATGAAATACATTTGGGGTATTTTTGGTTTAATACGAATACGACCGTTGGGTATATACGACAAAAGTAACGATCGGGAAAATATGATCTGACGGTCGACCGAAAGGTAAAACACGGTCGACCGATTAAGGGCAGTGAAAACACAAACAAGAGATTTGATCATTCGGTCAACCGAACGGCATGTTGCAGTCGACCGAATGTGGGCAGACTTTTCCAGTTCAGGTTTGGTGTTGTCCGGTCTAAGTTTGGGTGATCTATTGAAGTCCAAATTATGTGAAATTTTGTGTGTGACTTCTATAAGGAACCTAGTGTGTGATTAAGTTGATTTTAGCTCAAGTATGCTCAATTACACTTTGTTCCTAAGACTCAAAAGAAATCAAGATTACATGTCTTCGATTTAGCTTTAATTACATGTCTTGACTTCATTTCCATCTTTCTTGAGTCTTGATCACCTGTAGAGGTTAACACAATACAATATATATGCAATGCATAGTGTGTGTTACTCTAATTAAGATTCGGTTGATTAAATCATCAAAACATAAGATTAAGGCCAAAAAGCCAACAATCTCCCTCTTTTTGATGATGGCAACCGATATCTTAATACTTGAAAATTGTATATGTAAACTATGCATATAAATGCTCCCCCATGGATGTGCATAGTTTTTGTTCAAATTTTATGAAGTTTTTCAAGTAACCCCCTTAATTATCTCTCTCCCTTTGACATCCATCAAAAATATTGATAATTATATAAGTTAAAAGGATGTCATCGTAATGAAGTGGCTCCCCCTAAAATTTAGCACTTCATTACTCTAATAAAAGATATATCATTTAAGCTCCCCCTATCAATAAGGCTAAATGGAAATAGTGAGTATGATTCAAGTTAAGTTCATTTAAGTTTCAACTTAAGCCTTATTCTAACATCCATTTAAAATTTGACATTTAAAATCAATGGATGTGATATATTATTTGCAATGAATGGGGTGAATGATTTTCAATGAATTGAAACTATATGATATGTCAATTAAGCATATGAAGCTAGATTAGAGCTAATTTAACATGAATTGTATAGATAGGAATTTTATACCAATGTTGAATTCGAATTTAGCTCCAATCTCATTTGGTGATGCAACCGGATTTGAATTTGACTCTTTAGCTCACTCGGTCACCACCAATCACCTCCTCAAGCTCCTACAAGAGTAGATTTAAGCACCCAAACAACTTTGGGTCCTTGAATGTTAGCTTTGGGAACCCAAACCATTTTGGTTTTGGGAGCCCACACACTTGAGGAACTATGGTTTACAACTAAGTGCTTTCCATTTAGAGTAGTATGAGATACATGGTTTTTCAATTTTGCATTGTATCCTAAACCATGTTTTTGCAAAGATTGTCTTTGACTACCTAATAGCATGTTAAGCATCTTAGTTCCATGTGTGAATTTTTCTAGATCTTTTCTTAATTGCACATTGCAAGCTTGAAGATCTAATTGTTCACAATCTATAGGTGTTGCTTTTAATTTATCAAAATTTGATGCATAATTTTCTAGTTTAGCAACCACCTCATTCTTCTCATTCATGCATGTTTCAATTTGGCTTTGGAGATCTTTGATTAACTTTCTAGCATTCTTGTTTTTATCACAAATGATCTCATATTGTTTAACTAAGTCATGGAATGCATTTTGAAGCTCATCATGTGTATAATTTTCATTATTTGCACTAGAGTTTGAGCTATCACTATAATAAGACTTAGTTGAGCATGAATTACTAGAACAAGAGTTAGAATCTACCTCACTTTGATCTTCAATAGCCATGAAGCATGAGTGAGCCACTTCTCATCTACTTTGCAAGGAAGAAGACGATGATGATGGTGATGAAGAATCATCCCATGTAGCCTTGTGTGCTTCCTCCTTCCTTTCTCTTCTCTTGCTCTTCTCCTTTTCTTTTCTCCTCTCCCTTCTCTCCTTTTTCTTCTCCCCTTCTCTTCGCTCTTTTTCACTCTCCTCCCTCTCTTTTTCTTTTTCTCTTTTCTCACTTCTTCTACCTCTTCTTTCATTCTTTTCTCCCTTATCCCTCTTGAGGTATTTGAAGAAGTCTTTGGCTAGGACTTCTATGTCCTCATCTTCTACACTCCTCCTTGGTTCATCTAAATTTGCATGTAATGCCAAGGTGGATTTCTTCTTGGTGGCTTCCTTCTCCTTCCGATGATTGATTTGAAGTTCATAAGCCATCAAGTTTCCAATAAGCTCCTCCATCTTTAATTTTGAGAGATCATGCGCCTCTTCAATTGCGACGACTTTATCTTCCCAATCGATGCTAAGTGACCGGAGGAACTTTCTTGTCATCTCTCCTTCATTGATTTTTTTTCCAAGAACCAAAAGAGAGTTAGTGATATCGGTGAAGCGAGTGTTCATTTCGCTTATGTTTTCATCAATTTGCATAGAAAAAATTTCATATTTATGCATGAGGAGACTAATGCGGGTTTCCTTAGTTTTGTTATCCCCATCATGATGCATTTGAAGTCTATGCCATATCTCATGTGCACTTTGACATCCCCTAATCCTATTATATTCACCCTCATTAAGGCCACAATACAATATGTTCATAATTTTCGAATTCATTTCGATTTCTTTCATTTTTGGTCTTGTAAGTGAATCTAATGCATCTTCTTTAGGGGGTGTGTATGGATTTTGGAGAAACATCCAATACTTAAGGTCATTAGAAATTAGGAAAATCTTCATCCTATTCTTCCAATAATCATAATTTGACCCATTAAGTAAAGGAGGTCTAGTGGTGCATAATCCTTCAATGTGATTAGATGATGTAGAAGCCATGCTAAAAAATACTATTAAGTATGAGAATTTAGCTAACAAGGCTCTGATACCAAATGTAGGATTGTGTGGGTTTATGGGTCCACAATTAAGGCTAATCACCTAATTACCTACTTGTTTAGACAATCAAGTAAATGCAGCGGAATTTAAACTAAAACAAGCAAGTAAAAGAAAATAATGCAAACCACAAGAAGTCGGGGGATTTTTATAGGGGTTCGGCACCCCACCCGGGTCCTAGTCCTCTCTTGCAAGCTCCGCTCGGATCACCGAGCTCCGCCTACGACTTCACTAATCACTCCCCGTTCCGGGCCGGGAGAGAACGCCTTTACAACCGTCAAACTCGCGAACAACCCTCACCGAGCTTGGAATCTTCCTCTCACAATCCGAGAGGGACATTTTGGGCTTTCACCGAAGTCCTTGCTTCCTTTTACAACAATTGTAACCTTGAGTGGAACAACACTCTCTAAACTTTGAGCACACTTGAGTAGGATGAAGAAATGATTACTAAGTGTGGAAGGTTTGTAGCTTTGAGTGTTTGAGATTCTCTCTAATGTTTGGGACAAGTTGATAGTGGGAGAGTTGTGTTAAAATGTGTTTTACAACTCCTTATATAGGCATTAGAGAGAATAGAGCCGTTGGGATTGATTGTGTATGAGTTGAAGTGTGATTACACAAAACAGAAAAGACAGGACCCAATTCTGGCTGTAATCGGTCGACCGAATCGGGACGAACGGTCGACCGTTTGGCAGTTTTACACAAGATTCGGTCGACCGGTTAAGCAACGGTCGACCTCCCAACTCTACGACTTAAGAAAACTTAAGTCATCGGTCGAACACAAGAAAGGGTTTGTTCGACCGATTTCGACCAGGCACTTTAGGGGTGACAAACAAATGTGTGAACGGTCGACCGAAACAAGTTTGGCGGTCGACCGACTATGGACAGGCACTTTGGGTTTGTCAAGAGATGGACAAACGGTCGACCGATCGTGGTCCTCGGTCGACCGATACATGAAATACATTTGGAGTATTTTTGGTTTAATACGAATACGACCGTTGGGTATATACGACAAAAGTAACGGTCGGGAAAATATGATCTGACGGTCGACCGAAAGGTAAAACACGGTCGACCGAATAAGGGCAGTGAAAACACAAACAAGAGATTTGATCATTCGGTCGACCGAACGACATGTTGCGGTTGACCGAATGTGGGCAGACTTTTGCAGTTCAGGTTTGGCGTTTTCCGGTCTAAGTTTGGGTGATCTATTGAAGTCCAAATTATGTGAAATTTCGTGTGTGACTTCTATAAGGAACCTAGTGTGTGATTAAGTTGATTTTAGCTCAAGTATGCTCAATTACACTTTGTTCCTAAGACTCAAAAGAAATCAAGATTACATGTCTTCGATTTAGCTTTAATTACATGTCTTGACTTCATTTCCATCTTTCTTGAGTCTTGATCACCTGTAGAGGTTAGCACAATACAATATATATGCAATGCATAGTGTGTGCTACTCTAATTAAGATTCGATTGATTAAATCATCAAAACATAAGATTAAGGCCAAAAAGCCAACATGACATACCGTGAAGATTTGAAAAAACCTTCGAAGAACCTCAACGGCGTTTCCACGAGCACTTCTCCCCAAAATCACAATCCACCGACGAAAGCTCGCTCGATCAACGATCGCACCTCCTCTCCGTTTCACAGCCACACCTCCACCTCTGTCAATCTCCACACCGACCACAACAACTGAAAATGAGGTAGGTTGAGAGAGAGTGTGTGTGTCAAAGCAAGCGGAACGAGTTTAGCAAAATAATGAACTCACCTCCACCAACCAACACTCGCCAAACCCCACTAATCCTCGCCGGAGAACACCTCCACGCCGGAGCACAACCACTTAGGGGAGAGAGAGTGACGTGAGAGAGAAATGAGAGAGACGTGAGAGAGAGAGAGAGAAAGCTCTACCTTTAAATACCTTCCATCTTCTCATCTCAACCATCCATCCAATCTCACTCAATATCAGCCGTCCACTCCAAACTTTTCCTAATCACCACCTAAACAACAATTAAAACCCAATTAGGATTATGATCTCACACCACATGAAACATGTTTTATTGATTTATATGTCACGGTGACTTCTTGAGATTTTCTTTCATGGTATGCTTGTACGTAACAAGGGTGATTGGAGGAGAATTATTTGTGAGGTAATTATTAGTCCATTCTAAAATGTTTAGAATTATAGGAATAATTAGGTGACCAAAACCCATTTTTGCCATACGACAGAATGCATTACTCTCACACCCCTTATGGAAATAATCATGGGGTATACTTCGTATGTTATCCTAAAGGGATGCATTGGATTGAGTAAAACCAAAAATAAACCAGACCATGCAGTACAATTGGGTCGGATCACATTGAGTATTTTTCGGTCGCATGTCGTGACTAAATTTTATTAATTGAAATAATTTGTTCATTACAATTCTCTTAATATTCCAATTAATAAACAAAAAATAGTGAACATGAACTAAAGGTTGTGAGCTTAATGCATCGCAGATTTTGATCGCTCATGTTCGGCGCTATTAACATCCTTAGATAAGAATGATGATCTTAATGGGTATAAACAAAGGGAAGACTAAATTAAAGTATATTTCGTATGATATTTGCGTAATTACATAGACAATTTTGTTTGATCTTGTGATGCTCAATACCATTGTTTTTCTCATTTAATGTTTATTTAACTTCTTCTAAAGTACTATTTGTTGGCTTTTGGTCAGATTAAATAATTTTAATGATTAATAAATCAATGATCCTGATCACTTGTAATCTCATATCATCATTAACTTCACAAACTTGAGTACATTTCTTGATTCATACCGTGCTCAAACATTTCTTGATATATGAGAAATGGAACCATCTGTTTGATGAAAGATGCTATTCTTGGATGATTTTCCATGCTTATCACGTGTCACGTGTGATTAGTGGGTAGTAGAAATCAAGAAAAGAAAATTTAGGGTCATGAAGTGCAAACCTTTCACAGTCTGTCTGCATAAAATGGTCGGTCGTCCCTTCTGGCAGTTGACCCTGGTCAACATTAGCTCGGTGATTGTCCGTTCACATGAATTAGATGGTCCGTATAAATTTAGAGTCTTCCATAGCTCAACTGATGAGATAACGGTCGACCGAACAAATGTTCCTTTGTCTAATCAATTTTTCCAAAATGGTTCTCTGGTAACCAATCGGTTGTCCAGTCTAGTACAAAGTCAATTACGCCAACAACTTTTATATATTAGTTGAGAATGCTCAACAACTATATTGCCACGGGGACCAATATGTTAGGCAGTTGGAATAGTGAAAACGATCGATCGGTAGGAGATTAACCGTCCAAAAAGAACATTGAATAATATGCTCCAAATGAAGACTTCAGTCACCATTGGTCTGAGTAGGAAACGATCGTCCGATGGTGCATCGGTCATCGGTTTCAGGGTGATTTCATTTTGTGCAGTAAGTGTACATTGGATCATAAAACTCAATTAAAATGAAAATTACAGGTTGTTTGATCTAAATCCCTAATCTAATCCTAATAGCTCTACTAATGAAGGAGTATGCAACAGAAAACAAACAAAAATAGAGAAAAAGGAAACCATAATGAAGGAGTATGAAACAGAAAACAAATAAAAATAGAGACAAAGGAAACCACAAGTAGATCGGAGATTTTTATAGAGGGTTGACACACCCAACGGGGTTCTAATCCTCTCTTGTAAACCCACTCAATCAACACGAGCCATGTTCATGACTTTACTAATCCGATCTACGTTCCATGTTGGGATCAAGCCTACAATCCAAGTTCGCGAACAAACTCGTCGAACTCGATTCTTCCTCTCACAACCCGAGAGGGTAGCTTCCTCCAAAGCAATACAACTCTCAATCAAATGAAGGTGGTGTTACAAAATATTGTAACACTTGAGCACACTTGAGTAGGATGGGCTTTAGGAACACAAGTGCGAGGTTTAAGCTTGAGTCTTTAGGATTTGATCTTTGGACTGGGTGAAGTTTCTCTTTTATCAATGGGGCAATAGGAAATGTAGGAGATGTATGAAACTAAGATTTGAAAGCCTATTTATACGCACTAAGATTCATATCGTTGTTGAGGATAATGAGAAAATAAATAAAGAAGCAACCGACAAAAGAAGTAAAAGTGATCTACGAGTCGAGCGTCAAACGGTCGATCGATCGGTTGGTCAATTACGTTCAACTGTTAACTTAAGTTGTAAGTTAATGGTTGGACAAATATGCAAATCGATCGGACCAACACAATGTGAACTGGGAGTTTGTATACTGGATACTAGAAAATTGGTCGACCACTAAGGGAAAAATGTTCAGACAATTTTAAGAAACATAACTGACCAATGTTTGGTCTTATTCGATCGACCTCTTGGTGTGGTCCGATTGTCCTAAAGTCTGGACTCCAAATTGGGTAAAGTCGCATTATTCAAGATAATCGTTGGGGAATTACGACAAGTAAATGACACGAAAATAAAATTTGAAAATCAAGGAATGGTGGAACTAAATCGTCATAATGGTCCACTGTTAACCTAAGATCTTGTTTACAAATGGTCAGACGGAAGCTATGTTTTGGTTGACAATTTTTCACAAACAAACTAAAGTTGAGTTTAGCTGATTTTCTGACTAAGGTGTGACCGATTGGAAATTTTGGTCGATCGTTCAACACGATTTTTGCCAAAATTATTAAGAGAATAATGTCGATCATGGGTCGGATTTGTTCCAATTGTGGTCAAACATTTTAAGGATGATTATGTGTCAATTTGTGATTGGTTTAAGGAAAAGAAAAGCAAGATATCATGAGTTAATGGGTAACCCGTGATGTGGGTGTGGTGAGAGCCTATAAATAGGTCTCCTCTCCCTACTTGTTTACTATGAATGCAAAATTCTCTCTCTCCCTAACCTCTCCACTAATCCATCCAAATTTCTCTTAATTATTTCGAGCTTTTGGAGATAAAATCTCAGGGAGCTTTAAATAGGTTATTAGTTAGATTCTAAGCTTAATTAGATATTGAATTGGCTAGCTCATTTCTCTCTAATCTTGTTTAGAGTTTGGTGAACACTTGGAGGCGGATCAGTGGACGATTCGACGAGCAATTTAACTTCAGATCTTCATAAAGGTTTTAGAGAACCTTTGGGTATAATCATCTCTTCTTTTTTTATTTTAATATATGTAGATTTGCATGATATTAGAATAAACACAAAATAATGTACATGAAATCACTGAAAATATAAATATCGATCTTGTATGCATGTATAATTTTTTTAAAATATATACGTACATAGGAGCACGAAATCCTATAGTTGTATCAGAGAATTTAGTTTATATTTTCAATGATTAAACTATATAATTAATTTTAGTTTACCATCTAAAGTCAAAACAATTCATGTTTGATGTTTTTTTCGAGTTTTCCGACAATTTTGTTGATTTAATTCTAATTGATTATTTTGATAGTTTTAAATGTTTTAAATACGTCATATGAATGTTAGAATTTAAATTTAAACTTATGTCTAATATATAAAATTTTCGTTTTATATTAAATGATAATTTCATAAAGAATCGACAAAACCAAAAAAACATAAGTTTATCTTTCCTTAAAAAACTTCTTTTGGAAATTGGATAAACAACAGTTCAATTGTTTTGTATTTTGAACTATGGATATGCAAAATCACTTTAATGGATTTCAAATGATTTTGGAATTGTTTGATTTAGAGATGAAGGATAAACTAAATCGGGTAATTTATAGTATATGTACATGCGTTGCTCGAGTTCTCTTTTGCAGGTATATGTGAGTTTGCATGTTCTGACGAACCCATGTGTGAATGAATGAATGTGTATGTTATTATTATTCAATCACAGGGTTTTATGTATATGTAAAAGTCAATTATTTATGTATATGCATGTGCATATGAGAGGATTTTTGCATAGGACTTGCACTAGACAAGTTTTGAAATTGTGAGATGCATGTTTATATTTTCGATATTTACATTCATGGTGCAAGAGGAAGTCGCGAAGAAAGCACAAAGGAATCTATGATTTCTTTGTAGAAATGTTGAATATTCAACCTATTGTGCGATCTATGATTGAAAAACATCATTTGGCAAATGATGACTCAAACTTCATAATCTGGCAACTCAAACTCAATGTCATGTTCAAGTTTGAGAAACTATCTCATATTTGTGATGGTGAAATCCTAAAATTAAATGAGAAGGCAACCGATAGCGAGAAAGAGGCCAAAGCCAAGTGAGAAGACCAAGAGATTGAACCAAGTTCACGGTCCAATGTTGGCCTCTATGGGTGACTCACTTCAGGCGAAATACTTGGATTCAAAACCCAAGAAGACCGTGGAAGCTTTAACAAAGACGTTCATGGATAGTGCTAGAAAAAAGCTCTATAAGACCATCATAACACTCACAAGGTGCCACATGGCGGAGTGAACATCGATAACTATGCATTTTCTCACTATGCAAGGATACATTGAGAAGTTGTCAAAGCTCTCTTCCCCGATGCCCGGTGACATTGCGGAAGATTTGATTATTAGCTCTCTAACCCCGTCCTACAAGGACTTCATTATGCACTGTCATGTGCGTGAGAAAGGGGTGAGTCTTGAGGAGCTTCACAATGCTCTCAAAATGGTTGAAGTTGACATGGGTAAGGGTCGGGACAAGCATGTCCTAGCCGTCCATGGAGAGAGCAAAAAGATCACCAAAGGTAAAGGCAAATTCACCAAAATGACACCAATCAAGAGCAAGGGAGTAGGAGGTGCTCGTGTGAGGGTCTCGAGTGGGAATTCTTCGAAATCTCTGACTCCCAATATGGAGTGCTTTCACTTCGGTGAAAAAGGACACATCCGGAAAATTGCCCCAAGTACAAGGAAGACTTTGACAATGAAGCGATTAAGCATAAACGCCCCCAAAAGGCTAAATGTATATTTGTTATTGAGATAAATTTAGCCACCTTTGTCCACGATTGGGTAATTGATAATGAATTTTGTGCTCACATAATTTCTAATGTGCAACTGTTACATCCTAATCCTTTGCTAATGGGGTTTAATTGTGATTAGGTGGTGGATTAGAGGAGTTTGGGTTGGATTGAGATGGACAGCTGGGATGAGTGGAGGAGATGTGTATAAAAGGTGACTTCTCTCCCTTTCTCTCTCATTTTCTCTCTCTCGTGCAACTCTCTCTCCCGCTCAACTCTCTCTCGCTCTCTCCCTCTCAGAGTTTAGAGCGTGGTGGTGTGGATTTTGACGAGGAAGTCAGACTCAGTAGAGTGCGCGAGGATCGTGTACATCGGTGGCTCGGTTGGATTCGCCGGAGAAGGAGGAGAAGCGCTTGTGGAGGCGACTTCGTAGGTTCTTCAAAGGCTTCTTCAAGCCTCAAGGTATGTCAAGCTTTAGTGTAATCCTCCTTTTAGCCTTTGGTGGGGTTGGGGTGGTTGACGGAAGGCCGGAGGGCTCGTCGGACCCGTGCAGCTGCGTTCTGCACTATAATCGGTCGACCGGTGGCATGGTTCGGTCGACCGGTTGTAGAGTATTTCGGGCGGAAAACCCTTGCACCGGTCGAACGATACTCTTCGAGTGGTCGACCGGTGGTGCATTTTACCAGGGGATTTATGCTCTGTGTGTTTTCGGTCGAACGGGTCCCCTTTGCCGGTCGACCGAAAGCACTGTTGTAGGTCGGTTGGGGGCGTTGACCATCTAAACGGTCGACCGCTCGTTGACTTCGTCCGACCGGAGTTTAAGTTAACTTATTGGCCGGTCGACCGGGAGTGTGGTTTCGGTCGACCGTGTAGTGCGGTTTAGTTGGGGATTTCTACTGGATGATTTCGGTCGACCGTGATCTGAGGGTCGTTCGACCGTTGGTGCTTTTTGAGCAAGAGAGGATTTTTCCCTGTTGGATTTCGATCAAACGGGGCCCCTTTGCCGTTCGACCGGTTGGACGTTATTTCGGTTTTTTTGAGGAATAGTTGTGGTGTTCGGTCGACCGTTTGGGTTCTTCCGTTCGACCGTTTGGGCACTATTTTGCATATAGATGCTTGTGCCGTGTGTTGTTGGATCCGTCTCGAGGGCAATGGGTTCCCGGCCTTTTTGGGGCGACGGTACAGACATTGACGGCCTGTGAGGAGGGTCGTGTTGTGGCTCTACGGAGCGTTGGCCGAGACTCTGACCGGCGGTGCCTTGTGTGCATGTTGTTGTGGCTCTACAGAGCGTTGGCCGAGACTCTGACCGGCGGTGCCTTGTGTGCACGTTGTTGTGGCTCTACGGAGCGTTGGCCGAGACTCTGACCGGCGGTGCCTTGTGTGCACGTTGTTGTGGCTCTACGGAGCGTTGGCCGAGACTCTGACCGACGGTGCCTTTTGTGCACAGGTGTTGTTGTTGCCGATGTTTTCCTGCAGTGCCTGGTGTGCACGGGAGATTGATGTGCTTTTACTGCATTTTCATTTCATGTTTCATTACGCATATTATGTTCATATTTTAGGGGTTTGGCATACGGGGTTTCCCACGGGAAACTCAGGCATATTCATGTTTTATGTCAGGTCGTACGCGTCAGTAGGAGGTGGTGACTGCGGACAGGAGCACCCAGACCAGATCCTGTCTCCTTTTGTTCTTCGAGGTGGATGATTTTCCCTTGTACATGTGTTGTATATGTTTTGTGTTGGGTTGTAATCATCCTTGACTGTTGTATCGTACAGTATCATATTATATTATATATGTACTCGTGGTTTGGTGACGACCCCAATGTTGATTTCTTATCTGTTTAAAGTTTTAAATTTTCCGCTGTTTCGGGGCGTTACAGCAACTACTAAAGGATATGAAGGAACTCGTGAAGAACGAGATGATTTTGAAGGTTGGAAATGGTGAAAACGTTGTTGCAATTGCACAACGTTCCGTAGAGTTTTAATTGTCTAGTGGTTTAAATTTATGTTTAAAGAACGTCTATTATGTGCATTCGATTAACAAAAATATTATTTCTGTATCATGTTTAGATATATATATTTTAATATAAACATTTCAAACGCTTGCTTGTCTATATCGAAGAATGAAATTCTCTATGCAAATGCATTCATAAGGAATGATCTTTATTTCTTTGAATTAAATAAGAGACAAATTTTAAACATCAACAACAAGAGGCTTAAAACTACTCACGTGAATGATACACTCTTGTGGCACTATCGTCTTGGTAACATAAATGAAAAACGCATCAAGAAATTGCAAGAAGCTAACCTTCTTGGTCAACTTGAGTTTAAATCATTGGAGATGTGCAAACCTTGCCTAATGGGCAAAATGACCAAGAGACCTTTCAATAACAAAGGTCCAAGAGCGAGTAACTTGTTGGATTTAATACATTCCGTTGTATGTGGTCCAACGAGTACAAGTGCAAGAGACAGTTTCAGGTACTTCATTACTTTCACAGATGACTATAATCGTTATGACTATATTTACCTAATGAGAACAAAAGTGAATCCTTTGACAAGTTCAAGGAATTCAAGAATGTAGTAGAGAACCAACTCAACAAGAAAATCAAATCTCTACGAACCGATCGTGGAGGTGAGTACTTAAGTACCGAATTTGATTTGTTCCTAAAGGAGTGTGGTATTGTACCACAGCTCACTCCGCCCGGAACACCTCAATGGAATGGGGTATCCGAAAGGAGAAATATGACATTGCTCGACATGGTTCGGTCAATGATGAGTCAAGCTGAATCGCCGCTTTACTTTTGGAGTTACACATTAGAAGTTGCGGCTTACACACTAAATAATGTTCCATCGAAATCCGTAGAGAAAACGCCTTATGAGCTATGGAATGATAAAACACCTAAGCTCAACTTGTCAAGATTTGGGGTTGTGAGGCCTACGTAAGGAGATTGATGTCGACCAAATTTAACCAAAAGCGGATAAGTACTTCTTTATAGATTATCCTCGTGAGACAAGATGCTACTACTTTTGGCATAAAACCTCCAATCGAGTGATTGTCGAAAGGGATGTCGTGTTCTTAGAGAAAGAATTTCTCGAAATAATAAAAAGTAGTGGGAGTAGAAATGTGCTTGAGGAAACTCAAGATATTCTACAAGATCGTGATATAAATGATAACATTCAAGATTATGAAGGTTCAACCGAGGTTCCTTTGGTTATTGGGAGCATGAGTGAGAGACCATCGCAAGCAATTGTGAGAGAAACTCAATCATCCCCACCTAGTGTACGTTCAAGAATCGAACACGAACCAATTCCGCAAGAAATTGTGGAAGAAATTCGAGAAGTACACGTAGAACCAAAAGAACTTAGAAGGTGTACAAGCGAAAGAAAGAAACCTGATATGTATTTGGGACTTCATGAGATCATGATACTTGATACCAATGATCCATCGACCTTTCTGTAGGATCGATCGGGTTTATGGGTCCACTAATCACTTTTTAAGCTAATCCACAATTCTCTACTTGATTAAGCAATCAAATGCGCAGCGGAATAAACAAACAAGTAGAGAAAGAAATAACATGCAAACCACAAAGAAGACACGTTGGTTTTTATAGAGGTTCGGCCGCGCCTACGTCCTCTCTTGCAAGCTCCTCTCGAATCTCCGTTCGAGCCCCTCTTGCGTCTTCACTATGCCTCCCCGTTCCGGGCCGGGAGCAACGCCTTTTACAAGTCTTCAAGCTCGCGAACAACCCTCGCCGAGCTTGGCACCACCTCTCACAAACCCGAGAAGATCACTTCGGGCTTTCACCGAAATCTCTACTTCTTGTCTTGGGCTTTCACCAAGACCCTTGCTCTCTTTGTCTTGGCTTTCACCAAGACCCTTGCTCTCTTTACAACAATGGTGACTGAGTGGAACTCACTCTCTAATTGAGCACAACAATTGCTAGATGATTGTATGATGAAGGATGTGGAAATTAGGCTTTGGAATCACTAATTGGGAGCTTTGAGGTTGTGGAAAATCTCACTATAAGTTTGACACTTTGGAGTTGTGAAATCTTGTGGAAAACTAAGTGTGAACCTCTATTTATAAGCTCCTAAAGATTTCTAGCCGTTTGGACAAGATTTGATTGGGTTTTGTGCAAGATACACAAAACAGAAAATCGGGTTCGGAAATCTGTCCAGAAACGGTCGACCGAAAGGTGTATCGGTCGACCGAACCCTTGAGTCTGTTGATGGATCGGTTGACCGAACATAGGTACTGGTGGACCGAATCACTTAAGTTCTATAGGTCAACGGTCGACCGAACAGGTACCGGTCGACCGAACTACTGGGTTCGGTAGAGAGAAATCTTGATCGGTTGGACAAACTTGTGTCGACCGATAGCAGGGGGTTTTTCACGAATTAAACGGTCGACCGAATAAGGTAGTTTCTTCGACCGGTTCTAAAGTATATGGGGGTGTATATTGAGAAAAATGTGTATACGACCGTTGTATAATACGACAAATAAAACGGTCGTATTTTTACCAGAAATAGCAAACGAAACGGTCGACCGAACAGGTCTGGGTAATCGGTTAAATAGATGTGTGATCGGTTGAACGGATTGGTCTGGTATAACAAAAATTGTGTATAACCGGCCGATCGAAAGGTGAACGGTCGACCGAACTCAGGCAGACTGGTGACCAATGTTTTAGGTGTTTAGGTGATCTAATGGAGTCCAAATTATATGATATTTTGTGTGTGACTCCTAAAAGGAACCTAGTGTGTGAATGCATGCATATTAGCTTAAGTTATGCTCAATTTACATAAGTTCCTAATTCTCAAAGAAAGGTAAAATTACATGTCTTCAATCCTAGCTTGATTACATGTCTTGACTTGATTTTTCTTCTTTCTTGAGTCTTGATCACCTGTAGATGTTAGCACAATACAACATGTATACTATTATACTACATGTGCTAATCTACATGTCCTTATTAAGATTAGGTTTAATTACATCATCAAAATACGGATTAAGGCAAAAAAGCCAACACTTTCAAGAAGCAATGAAAAGAGAGGACTCCAAACTATGGTTTAAAGCGATGAAATCCGAAATAGAATCCATGTATGACAATCAAGTGTGGAACTTGGTTGACCTTCCTCAAGGAAAGAAAGTTGTTCAAAATAAATGGGGTTTTAAGAGGAAGATGGACATGGATGGGAACTTGACAACCTACAAAGCGAGGCTTGTAGCAAAAGGTTTCACTCGAGTTCAAGTGATTGACTATGATGAAACGTTTTCACCGGTTGTCATGTTAAACTCTATTCGGATTATGCTCGTTATTGCCGCATTTCATGATTATGAAATATGACAAATGGATGTCAAAATGGCGTTCCTTAATGGGAACTTGGAGGAGGATGTGTACATAGTACAACCTCAAGGTTTTGAAGATCCAAATAATAACGAGAAAGTATGCAAGCTTCAACGGTCCATTTATTGATTGAAGCAAGCATCAAGGAGTTGGAACAAGCACTTTGACGAGGAAATCAAAATGATTCACTTCGTCCAAAGTAAGGAAGAACATTGTATATACAAGAAGGTTAGTGAGAGCCACATAGTATTTTTGATATTATATGTCGATGACATACTCCTCATGGGAAATCATATACATTTGCCTGAGCAAACAAGAAGTTCATTGAAATATGCATTTTCAATGAAAGACATGGGTGAGGCTCAACACATCTTGGGAATCAAGATATATAGAGATAGATGTTGTAGACATATTGGCCTAAGTCAACGTGCGTACATTGACAAGGTTTTGAAAAGGTTCAACATGAACAACTCTATAAAGGACAATGTGCCAATGAGTATGGGTGTGCAACCCAAGAAGTCTCAACGTGTTGAATCACGTAAAGACTTGGAGTACATGAAAGATATTTCTTATGCTTCAGCAATATGATCGATCATGTACGTGATGACTTGCACAAGACCCGATGTCTCGTATGCTCTAAGCGTGACAAGTCGTCACCAATCCAACGCTGGTCCCGATCATTGGATTGCGGTCAAGAATATTCTAAGGTACCTTAACTGGACCGAAGATAAGTTTCTTGTTTATGAAGGACAAATGGAGCTAATAGCCGAGGGTTACTCGGATGCGAGTTTCATGAGTGATCCCGACAATAGGAGGTCTCAATCAGGATATGTCTTCCTTCTGAATGGTGGAGCGGTGAGTTGGTGTAGCTGGAAGCAAACCACTATTGCCGACTCAACCACCGCCTCAGAAGTTATGGATGTCACTGAAGCGAGCAAGGAAGGAGTGTGGATTAAGAACTTTCCTTGAAAATCTTGGAGTAGTTCCCTCGAGAGAGGACCAATAGAGCTATTTTGCGATAATAGTGCATCTATCTCGCAAATTAAGGATCCTAAATCCCATCACAAGGCGAAATACATGGATCACAAGTATTTTGTCATATGTGACTTCATCAACGAAGGCAAAATATATTTATTATGGATGGACACCAACAACAACACAACTGATCCATTCACCAAACCCTTATCCCAAGCCAAAGGCAAAATGCATTTTGAGTCCATGGGTCTGAGGAACCATGTGAAGTGGTTTGATGAGTGATTGATGAGGAACCATGCGTCGTACCCTTCTTAATAACTCCTACATTGGAAGGCGACGACGAAGGTCAATTTTAAGGCATGTTTTGTTTATGTTTCTTTTTACTTCTTGATGTAGGTTCATTAGGTTATGTTAGTGTTTCTATGTAAAATGTAGTTGATTTCATCAATTTATTGGTATCCATCTGAGTTTTGTCGCCTAGGTTGGAAATGGAACCGTTTTCCTGTATTACCACTGATTCTCGATAGGTTCGATTGTAATTGGATAGGTACTCGAAAGATGTGATCGATAGAAGTCATACCATTTTTCCTTTCACCTCGACAGGTTCGATAGTTGTGCTCGATGGAAATGAAACTGTTTTTTTTTCAGTTCGATAGGTTCAATATTAGTACGATTCGTTTTTGCATGTGAGCTTGATATGTTCATTTTTGTTTGGTAGGTTCGATATTAGTTCGATTCGTTTCGCATGTAAAGAACTTCCAGCTCGATGAGCTCTATATGAGCTCGATTTCATTTTCCCTTCAAAATTTCCCCATGTTTTTATAACTAGTTGTGGTTTTTCTTGTTTTGTTTTTTCAGATGCCGAAGCTAATAGTTTCAACCAATGATCATTTCCTCGGTCGTGTGACATACAGGGATAGTAAGCCCATGAATGATATAAAAGACAATTTGCTGGAAAGGACAAAGGAATCCCCATTCAGACAATTTTTCGAGGCGAGTGAATTATAGTTCTCCGGTGTGCTCTAACACATTTTTAACTATCGAGAACTATCACGTACTGTCGAGTATTGTCGAGTACTATCACGTACTATCGAGTATTATCGAGTATAGTCAGCCATCATCTTCAACCATCAAAAATTGTCACACATCGATCTCTATTGAGCTCAATCAAGCAAAACTACCAAACAAAAGGAAGGTTCGAACAAAACTTCAACGAACCAACAAAACACATCAAGACATTGACAGATAAGCTCGAAAATAGAAAGAAATTGCAACGAAGTAACACCCACTGCAATATTCAACAATTTCACTTACCTATTCTCCTTGTTGACCGGTTTCTCCTACAAAAATACTAAAACAACTTGTGCATTCCAGTGACGGTCCGACGGACTGAGGGATGATCTCAGCTCGATATTGGATACTGTGGGCTTGGCCTGGTCTTCACTCTCAGTTGGAAAATCTGAGCTGCAATCGCGTGAAAGAGAGAAAGAGGTTGTTTCTTGTTAAGTCCAATGGAAAGGTCTCACGATTTGGGCAGACGTATATTGGGGAGAAGTGGAAATATAAACATATTTTTCAGAGGATATCAAGGTATGAGTTTTTTTTCTTCAAAGGTTGAGTCACTTGAAGCATATAAAATCAAATTTTCCTTCTTTTATCTATGTCTAACACGGGTTAATGTCTAATACCACGTAAAGTTCTTGGATGACACGTCATATCAGATTTTATTTTTCCAACACAAATAGCCAATACAAAACCATGTGGCATCCATATTTTCGACTGAAAAAGAAATATTGAAATGAAATAGAACATATTGAGTATTGAAGTTGAATAACAAAAGAAGACACATCACTTATTTTGGGACTGTACAACAAGGAACACGTGTAGTTACTTGAATAAAAAAAACCAAGTCTTCAAAAAAAAGTTTCAAATTGTTAAGCTAAGGACATAACCAATAAAACACTGTCCAACATAAACACATAAGATGTCTTAGTCTAACATGACTTTCCTAAGAAACACCTGATCCTTTCCAAAGCAACATCAACAGTCTTCAAGTTCATGTTTGCAAAACAAACCCTAAACCATCCTGGTTCAGAGCAATGACAAGAGGACCCAGGTGAAACATTTATCTTCACATCATGCACAAGTGCCTTCCAAATCTCAATCTCCCTCTCAACCGTCCGATTCCCCATCAACGGCCCAAAATCCACCCAACAGAATAACCCAGCATTCCCATCCAAACACCTAATCCCACACCTCTTCAGCTCCCCAACAATGTAATCATACCTCTTCTTAAGCCTCTTTCTATTGGCCCATATGTACTTGTCAACAAAGTCAACATCAGATAATACTTGGGAGAGCATGTGTTGTGTTTGGGATGAGACAAGGGTGAAACTAGACATTCTTGTAGCTGTTGTGACAACTTTGTTATTATATGAGTAAATCGCCCCCACCCTGAACCCTGGAAGGCCTAGGTCTTTAGACAGGCTATAGATTATATGGACCCGTCTCGGATCGATTCCTTTCCTGATCTTGACTATTTCAGCTACACTGACGAAGTCGTCCGGTGTGAAAACAGACCCTGAGTAGATCTCATCCGACATGACATGGATGTTCTTGTCCTCCGCAAAGTCCAGTGTCAAGTCGAGGGCCGAACGGTTGACCGTGACTCCAAGTGGGTTCGATGGGTTTGTTAGTAGGATTCCTCTTACTTTAATGGATTTAGCTTCCGCCACTTTGTAGGCGTCGTTCAAGGCCTGGGGTGTGATCTGGAATCCCGTCTTGCTTTCGCAATGTATTGGGACTATCTTGATTCTCGTTCTCCATCTTAAATCTCGGTCGAACCTGCATGCATGGATTATCCATCCATAATTCAAGCTAGGTTCGATACTATATATATATAAAGTAAAGGAGCGTGAAATTATGTGAGTATTTTTTTTTTGTTCTTTAATCTCTTACCCTGGGTAGTAAGGAGTCGGAACAAGTATTCCTTCCCCGGGGTTTACTAGGACGAAAGCTAGTAATTCAACCGCAGCCGTTGCTCCTGCAGTGAGAACGATCCTTTCGGGATCAAATTTTGCTCTCCCTCCTCTAATTTTCTCCATGAAACTTGCCATTGCCTGTGTGTATGCATGCATGAGAAGAAATTGTACTCCTAATTGATTTATTTCCATGCTAGAAACTTTAAGAGTTTTTGTGCTTCACTTTTTTGTGTGGTTCATATGAATTTACAAACTCTCCATGTCAATTTTGTTGACATGTCTATTTCAATACACATATATCTACTTCAATGCACTTGAATTTTCGGGGCATGGTCAGGACTCAAGGAAACCTTACCAATACCTTAAGTTACGTAGTCTCAAGTTGACTTGCAAATAAATATTAAAAGTATCAAAATCACGCACTTCTTTTAATAGAAAAGTGAAAACCAAACACAATATTTAAGAAATATCAGGAATTGTACTGTTCCTATGTCACATGCATGCTTATAGACATAATCTTACATGATTATAAGCATAACCATACATGTCTATTTGATTTATAATAATGATCAATCTAAAATAGAGCATTCGTCTTGAAAAAGAAATACCACCGCAGCAAAATATAAGTTTGATACACATTTTAGCAAAAATTTACCACATTCTTGTGAGAAGATAAAAAACAGATTTGTATGCGTGGAAGAAAGACAAAGATCTTCATTCGGTTACCATATCTATGATTTAAGAAGATAGTTTCCTCTTCAAAACTTTAAATCTACATGACCAATAAAATCCGATATCACATTTCTGTAAAAACAGACACCTTGATTGATATGTGAAGAAAAAAAAGACTTGAATTTGATACCTTTTTAAAAGATCTCAAACCATGATAGTCCTGAAACAAGGCCATTTCTCTGAAGTCTGAGAAGTCCTCCCCCCATGTGGACACCTCCGGGTGCTTACTCAAGTAGTTCTCAAGCAAGTCAAATGACACCTACCAAACGCATACACAAAATATCAACATCACATTTAATACAAAACTTCAAGTTGAGTTATCTCATGTTGACACCGAAAGTGCTCCTCCAACCAAACGTTACATGTTCAACCATTAGGTGTAACATATATATGCAACATTAATACTAGCGATAACATAGTCACCGTTCAACCAAATGTTGCAGGTTCGACTATCAGATGTAACATCTACAGAATTACTAGCTAGTGATTACATAGTCATTGTTTTTCCTCGCATCTCCAAAAGAAATCAAATGTAACTATATTGATCCAAAAACCTCCTCTTGGTACTAGTAAAGTTTCCTACAAAAGAAAATATAAAAACCAAACTCACCTGGTTCTCTGCCAATCCCATTTGAATGATTCCCTCTGGATTCTCCAAAGCATCATAAGGGTCTTCTTCATAAGCCTTCCAACCAGCAAAGTAAGGGGAGTTCTCTCCATGGGTGTCGGAGACAGCAACATCAGACAACTCCACACAGCTCACAACCTCCACCCCCATGTCTAGAGACCTCAAACAATGAATTGTGGTTTCTGACTTCAAAGAAACCACCTCAAGGGTGCTCTATATATAAGGCAAGAAACATGCAATGTGAGCTGACATCATCACAACATTTGTGTATTTTGTATTAAATTTATGGGAATCGTATACCATCATTTGATCTCCCACCGTATACGTGGTCAGAACATCTCATTTTCATATTGTTTGTCAACATTCTCTAGCAAGCAATATTGTATTTGTCATGCGACTGGTACTTAACTTAATATGTAATTTTTTAATTAGTATATTAGGTTGTGTACTAACTACTACAAGCCATGCCAGTCCATGTTATTTTGCTTCACAGCTAGCTTCATTTCTTATGAATTAGTATTGACTTGGTTAAAACTAGGGTGGTCTATTTTGGGAAATAATCTTTGTATACTTGGTTATTTTATTAAGGTGTCACTTTTTTGGTCTTAGGAAATACTCTTTCCACAGTTAGAACTTGATTTAGTTGACTTAGTCATCTAAGATCATCTTCAACCTGAGGTTGTACCCTATAGGATTGGATCATGAACCATCCTACCCCTCTGAAAACAAAATAGTTTCCCCCCCAATCAAGAGACTACATTTTTGGGTTAATTGCTTGCATGAAATTACAAAAGACTATAATTCTCAACGGCCCTCACTCTACACCTATTATCCGATATGTCATCTCAAAACACACTTAATATATAAGTAAACTTTTGGAAATTCCACTCTGTTAGTCGACTTTCCTAACGGCGTTAAATTAATCATAAATTTATTGTAAATTTTACAAAACCAACCTTGTATAATCTAATAATTTTTGCAAACTTCTCTCTCTCTCACTCACTCCCTCTTTCTTTTCTCATCCTTTTATCTCTCTCTCTTATCTCTCTCCCTCTCTCTCTCTCTTGAAGGCGTTGACAAAGCTGTCATTGACGAAGCTAAGCTTGTGGTTGCACATGCCGTGGGGGAGGTCGTCCTTGGCGAAGGGGTGGGCGAGGCTTTGAAGTGGGGATTGTTGGGCATTGTTGTTGTTGTTGTTGGTGGTGGTGAGGGAAATACTCCTCGGAGTACTAGGGCATCTTCATCTAATTCACACCTTGAGGCGAGATTAAGGAACGTTTTTGTGGCCCCAATTTGATCAAAGATTTCCATTTCTCCTTCGACATCGTCGGTGTTGACGGGTCTGAGGCCGGCGACTTTTTTTTCCAATTAGAGTGTTGGGCGTGCCATTGCTTTATTGATCAACTTCTCACATTCAGCAGTGTGCGTGGATCATTCCTACAACTCCGATTTGGCTGCTGTGTTTCAGGGCGGTGCAACGAACCTTCGGTGGTCGGCGTACATTTGGGTTCACTTTTTTCATTTGATGGCAGCCCAAATTTAGAGCTTATTTTTTGACCCCAAAGGAGATCCATATCTCCGGCTTGATGATTTGGTGTTGATGGCAGGGCTTACGATCGGGTAACTATCAATTTTGTTGGGGTCATGACGTTGTGGATTGTTATGCTTTTGTGATTGTTTTTGGAAAATTGTTATCCTGTTTTTGTGATTGTTTTTGGTGCAATGTTTTGGTGTTGATTTTGTATTGAAACATGTAATGAAGTTGGATAGTTTCTTGGGGTAATGATTTGGTGTTGAAACATGTAAGGAAGTTGTGGATTGTTATGCTTTTGTGATTATTTTTGGGGAATTGCTTAATGTTTTGTGATTGTTTTTTGGAGAATTGGTAAATTTGTGATTGTTTTTGTGATTGACCACCATCGTCAGGTTGCTCTCGAGGTTGGGTTTAGAGGTTTGGTTGTTGGGTGGTTTGGGATGGGAGGTTTGGTTGTTGGGTTGACATGTTTTTGGCATGTAAAGAGAGACATTCAAGTGAGAGAGATAAGAGAGAGAGATGCGATATGTAAGAGAGAGATAAGTGAGAGAGAAAGAAAGATGAGAAAAGAAAGAGAAATGAGAAATGGAAGTTTACAAAAAAATATTAGATTATAAAAGGTAGGTTTTGTAAAATTTACAATAAATTAATGATTAATCTAACATCGTTAGGGAAGTTAGACTAACGGAGTGACATTTCTGAAAGTTTAATGACAACATGTATATTAAGTGTGTTTTGAGATGACATATAAGATAATAGGTATAGAGTGGGAGTCGTTGGGAATTATAGTCTTTTATAATGACATGCAAGCAATTACCCCTAGATCCCACAGTTTCTACCTTTTAAATTTAAAAATAAAACGTGGACACTCATTCTAGAACATACTTCTTCAGAATATTTTACTAGAAAAAGTAATTTCTCCTTGTATTGTACCATATATATCACCAGAATAATATACGTCATGTCAACTGTGTTGCACATTTACTATTTACGTTAAATGGTGCTAAATTGTTCTATTATAAAACCATTGATATTGAAAAGATAATTTCTTGTAACGTTCACAATTTATGATACGTTTGAGGACCACAAATCACATGGTATTGCATCTACACTCTTTTGCTTGTATTTTCACAAATCCTATAATATCAATTATCGTCACACTAATTATTCAAGTCTATGTGAACAACTAACGTATTTTGTATCAGACATTGGAAGATGATATACACTAATGCAGAATAGTCTTTACTCGTTGCCCAATAGACGTCGGCTGTTATAACAACCGACGTCTAGTTGGGTGAAGATAGCATAGACGTCGGTCGTTACCACTGCCGACGTCTATGGGGTACTATAGACGTCGGTTGTTGGAATACCCATTGTATCCGACATCTATACCCTATAGACGTCAACCTATAGACGTCGGGTGTTGGAATACCCATTGCATCTGACGTCTATACACTATAGATGTCGACCTATAAACGTTGGATATTATAGACGGCCGACGTCTATACCCCCATGGATATAGACGTAGGAGTATAGACGTCGTCTTTATATAACATCCGACGTCTATAGGTCTTAAAGAAATCGAACAGTTGCGTTTTCCGTCATTCATTCTAAACAAAAACCTAACCAAACCCTAGCCGTTCTGCGACCGAACCCTCTTCCGCGACCGATCTGCAACATTCTCTAGCACCGTCGCGACGTCCCAACCTCTCCCTCCCGTTCTCCGACCATCTCATCCGTCTTCCTCCACATCCCTAACCACCGTAAGAGTTTCGTTTAGTTTTGGTTGGTTTAGTTTCGGATTTTAGGTGGAGTAATGTGTCTTTTTTTTGGGTAAACTTCTCCTCTCGTTCGGATCCAACGTTTCAATTTTTGTTCGTATTTTCAATAGGGTTGGACAAGCGGACGACCGAGAACGCTGTCGTCAACAACAAGGTCACCGCCAACCTCACCGTCGTCATCAAAGAGGTATTTTTTCCCATTCGAGTGACTCACGCTTGTCGGATTTGATTTGATGGGTTTTCAGAAAATTCTCGTGTTGATGATGTGTTTGTGGATTTAGGTGCTTGGGATTGATTGTGTTTGTTTTTTTCTGGATTTTTAGTTCGGAATTGTGGATTGATGTGGATTAGAAGCAGGTTTTGGCATAATGGACGTGTTGTATGTTCTCCCAAGTTTGTTCCATCTGATTTGGGAATATGATTTGGAATAAATACAGAAAACAAACAAATATTAGCTTTAACTTTGTACGAGTTCATTATCTAGTTAATTGTGTGAAATTGATTTTTTTTGGCATGTCAGATTTGGTGTTGGTTATTTATGATTTGTTTGTGGTCTTGTGTTGTTTGAAAATCATTTAGTTTGTGATTAAATGTGTGGTTTGTTGTTGTATGTGGTTTATGTGTTGTCTGATCTATCAATTACCAGTCAAGTGTGGTTTAGATCTATCTATATTTAGTTTGTGTTTGTACTTGTATGCTTGTATGTACATGTGGATGAAAGTGTGTAAGTATTTGTGAACGAATTTGGTGCAGGTTGTATGTACACGAATTACAAATACGATGACTAAATACAAGTGTGTAGGATGTTTTTTTTGTCCAGGTTTAAGAATAGACGTCGGATTTTAGTATTAGTCGATATCTATTCCTCTGAAGAAAGGAATAGACGTCGACTGTATGTATCTGACGACGTCTATTCTTTCTATTCTTAAAGAATAGACGTCGTCTGTTATTTAACTGACGTCTATACCTAAAGAATAGACGTCAGTCCTATATAAGGGCCGACGTCTATTCTTTAAGTATAGATGTCGGTTAAATAACAGACGACGTCTATTCTTTAAGAATAGACGTCGAATTTAGCATGTCCGATGTCTATGTATAGACGACGTACACATAGACGTCGGATCTGGGAATGCTGATATCCGACGTATATACCCTCGTACATCCGACGTATATTCCCTTTTTTGTAGTAGTGATAAAAGTATGTTGCGATGATTACATCCAATTGAAGGATATTGAAATAAAAATATGAATTTTTTTTAAATCCTATATATGAAAGGTATAGATGTACTATAACATATATATCACGGATATGCTTAGCATATTATTATATTGAAGATAAATTCGTAACTAATACCTGGAACTAAATCATATTTAAGTAAGAGGTTGAAACCATGACTTGTTTCAAGTTATGACCCCAAACTTCTAAAATAACCAGACACCAACCCTCAAGATTACAAACACTACAAGAACTAATCCATCCAATTAATGTTGGTTAACTTTGTTAAATGGTTAAATCTCTTTTATATGGAGTTAAATACAAAATTGCTCCTACAACCTTTTCTTCCACAATTCCCCTCCACTCCCTCTCCTTTCCCACCTCTCTTCTCCATCTCCCTCCTAGGAAAGAAATGATAGTATAAGGGCAAGTGATAGTTTAAGTAGTTATGTTGAAGGAATTTGGTGTGGGTCTGGCAATGGTGATGGAATGATATATAGGTGGGGTTTGGCCAAGGATTTAAGTACTGGATTTGCTAAAGGTAGTTCTGCTGGAGGGTGTGGTGGGTTTAAGTAGGTGGAGAGACTATAAGAGTATTTTTGTCATTTCATGCCCATATAAAAGAGGTTGAAAGTTGTGAGCGGTACTTTAGACTTTTAAATTTCTAGGATAGTAACTTGAATTGGAGTCATAATTGAAGGAGATTAAGTGTAATTTACCTAAAGTAATGTTAGCAAAAAATAAATAAAAATGAAATATATAGTGATATATGCATACGGTCTTGCACATAGATAATGAAAAGATACTTCAAATCAATAGGATTATAAATCTATGTCTTTCTATCATATTCATATTCAACAATAATCCACATCAAGAGGTATTAATGGGAATGACCTAAGTGAATGTTTCACAACTTCGTGCTCACAATTTGCTTAGATACGCATTCACTTGTTTAACCATGCTCCATTAATATAGGCCGATTCTATCAAAAAAATTGCTGTCTTTATGTTTTAGGAATTTTGTCTATAAAGTTCGGAAACGTCTGATAAAATTGAAACTCAGAAACTCCAATAACAAAGCAAATTCAAAAGAAATTAACAATATTCATTAACATGATCGCGACACACATCACCGCCTTCTTCATCATGTGCTTTTTTTCTCCTTCTACCTCTGCCACGTTCTCATCGTCTCCGACAGTGGATTATGTGCCCCTCCTACTGCAAACATAAAAAAAACACAAAAACGAGTTTCCAAAATTTCAAGTAAAATAGATAAATAAATTGTACCATCTTTATGTAGTTGTGCTTCTTTTTTGTATGTCTCTTCAATTTAACTAAAATTCCTTTAAATTTATGAATTCAATTGATCAATTAAAAGTAGATTCTTAGATAGAATTTTCTTTCCATCCCACCATCCTTTTATTTTGCAACGAGAAGAGAAGTCAACATTATTACAATTTCCAAGTATTTCCTAGGCTAATCCCACGTCTAGGAATTACACTTGCAACATTTAGCACATGAAATACTAATTGATCTTCCGGTGAACTACCCGGAAATATAACATTTTCTTTCCATATCCTGCTATCCACTTCTCCTTGAGTAAAATCCACCATTAATTAAGGCATCTCTCGATATTATCATCCCACAGTTATTTCAAGTTGGGAAGACACCTACAATGCTGCATCTCAACACATGCATTGGTGCATACCACACCCTAACATGCTATAAACCTTGAAACTTGTGCAACTAACTTCCCTCCCCACAAAGTGGGGCATCATTAAGTTGATTGCTTTGTGCGGGGAATCTGCATGCAATGTCAATCTACATGTCCAACAGATGTAACTCAAACTGGGAACAGCTTCACACCTTGAAATCTTGAGTGGGAGGAGGAGACATGCATGCATGTCGTGGTTGGACCCAGACCTAGTCTATGGGTGGAGAGCTGTCTTTGGGAACGCCTTCCACTTCACCAAGTCTTTGGTTGGATAGAGATCGGAACAAGTGGAACATGAAGGAATCTTGTGGGGGCGTAACTATAAGGTAGTTGGTGGTAGTTTTCTTGGGTTGGACAATATTGATTGGATAAAACATGATACGATTACTTACTTACATGTAGTTTACTTCATGCTTGGGAACTAAAACATGAAATGATTAATTATATATTAGCCTTAGCACATTATTCATGCTAAACAAAAACAACTTATTTCGAATTACAGAATAATTAAACGATCTATTTTCATTTAAATTGTCTTATACATCCTGTTGAGAACAGCCTCAAGCTGAAGAATTCAGAGATCATTTGGTCCATTTCATGTACCCTTCAATAATGTGTTCCATCTACGATGAGAAACTTTTATATGTCTTGTATTCTACTACTTACGCGAGCTAAATTAAAGTTAAGGTTTCTTAGAGTTTGTGAGGTATAGGTAGCATTTGGCTTAATAAGCTACCTGTGGAACTGATTCCTATGGGATCAGATTCACCATGCATGAAAAGTTTTCATTGTTTGGATGGTTGAATACTTGGCTCAAATTCTTAGTATAAAAAGATCAAGATGATATTTATATAAGAATACTAGGGCACTCTCAGATGGTGGTGGATAGAAGGGATCATGCGACCAACAATATCAAGTTATTATTTGTGACATCTTCGACGACAATATGCACTTCTGCAACCCTACTGTACACTCTCCTACGCTAATATATCAATCCAATACCAGTGAATAATTCAAAATTGTTTCCCTTAATCATGAAACAAATTCGGCTTATTGGAGACATATCTATAACAACGCATATGCTGATCACCAACATATCCATATTTCTGGATTAGCTGACACCATTGATTGAATTTCAACATGTGAGTTACAAATTGAGATTTAATTGAAATAAACATTAAATAATTTAAAACAGACAATACTTGTGCTCAGCGTGCAAGTAAATTATTCAAAGGATTATGCCTCCTCCATTTAAACAGACAATCGGGTTGTATGCATTTGTAATGGAGCTAATTTTCATAATAATCTTGCCCGGACTAGAAGTTCAAAGGAACTTTTCTTAATTTCCTTAGGGTTGTCTCAATTAATACCCATTCGACAAATAAAAACTGTAAAATCCTAAACCTTTGTTAAGGCTAATCCCGGATTAGGTGGGGTTTGCATGGGGAATAGGTGAAGGCATGGCCGGGTATGGGCTAGAGTGTGTTGAGGGATGGTGATGTGACGGTTATGTGAAAGATTGGATGGTCTAGGTTAAGATGATGCAAACTCTTCTCTTTCCCTCTCTCATGTCTCTTTCTCCTCACCACTCTGCTCTCTTTCCCTCGGTTGCTCGGGCCGACGGCGAGGCGGTAGGAGCTCCGGTTGGTGGTGAGAGGCGACGACACTTGGAGGCATTGTGTGTGGAGTTGTTGTTGGAGAACGTCGAGCGAATCTCCGGCGAGCTCCGTCTCGAAGAAGGTATGCTGGTTCAATATATACATGTTGTTTTGCTCACGCTTGTGGTGTGATGTGTTGGCTGGTCGGTGCAGGTCGGAGATCTCATCGGCGTTGAGTGTCCAACAAGTTAGACCTAGTGCCTTCGGACAGTCGACCGAATGTAGTGTAAATGCTTGACTTTAACCAACACCGGTCGAACAATGCTTTGTGGTAGGGCAGAGCAAAACCCGGACCAGTCCGGGTTTTTGGATCGGACCGTACCGGTCGGTCTGGGTTCGGGAAGATTTGGTCAGGCTCGGTCCGGTCCGGGTTTCAGTCTGACAAAATTTTAAAATTTCGGTCTGGACCGGTCTTTTTTTGTTTTTTATTTTTAAAAATCGGTTTTTGACCGGTCCGGTCTTCGGCCCGCGAGCATCCGGTCCGGTCCGGACTGGATGCTCACCCCTACTTTGTGGCGGTCAATTGTTGTGCTTATGCTGGTGGGTCGGATGAATGCCTGTTGTTTTCGATCGACCACAACCCTTGGGTCGGTTGACCGTTTCTTTCTAAACAGAGCGTGGACCATCTAAAAGGTCGACTGCTCTTGACGTTGTCCGACCGATAACTTAAGTTTACTTAATGACTGTACGACCGATTTATAGATAGTTCGACCGATTGATCGTGCCTGCTTAGGGACCACCGTGTGGAAGATGGTGGATACTTGGGACGTGTCACATCTGATTTATGGACTATGACGTAGTTAATGCTTTACTAGACTCATTTTTATAGTAGTAGACCTGAGAGATCGCAGATCCCATTGCACGATGTTGCACAACTCGCAGAGCATGATGACCTGATGGACTTCAGTCCAGAATCGTTCGATGTTGCGCCGGACGTATGTTGTATCGTCCGATGTTGTTCCGGTGAGTATGCCGTCGATGTTTTTCCAACGATGATATGGCAGATGTTGTTCTGGTATGATACCTTAGTTGGGCAGCTACTGAGTGATTGATGGACCGACCTGAGCGATGTCTCTGTCGGTGTGGTGTTGACCATGATGTTTCAGATCTGATTTTATTGTCGCGGACGTGCAAACGTACCTCACCGAACCACATGATTAGTGTAGTCACGTGTGCGGTGTGTGGCGTACTATTCGTAAGACTGTATGTGTCTACGGTAGGTCTCCGAGGGAGACTCATTGATGATTGTGGGACTGTTGTCCAGAATTACCCTTGGAGGGGAACTGTTTTCTTACTGTCGATAACATGACATGCCACTAGTATGATAAGTTCATTTTACTGTATTGTTGCATTCATATAGGTGAGCTTGACATACGGGATTTCCTTATGGAAATTCAAGCATTGTTATTGCATTTTTGTTTCAGGACCGTAGTAGGTTATGTTGGGTGGTGACACGGGCTCACATATTTTGGGGTCAAGATCCTCTTCGGACTATTCGAGGTTTTCATGAGTACCTGCAATTATCTTTTGTTGTATTGATATAATCATGTATTTTGAGAAACTCTATTTTATTTAGGTGCACCGACAATTATGTATTTGAGTAACATTCATGCTTTGATGATAGTTCTCTTATGACCTTTTATTGTCCAAATTTCAAATTTTTCCATTGTTCCAGGATGTTACAAAAACTCTTAATGAGTAGTCAGGCTTCAGTTACACTTACAGGTTTCCACAAGAATCAAAATCACATAAACTAAACAAAGATAATAATAAAAACAAAACATATACTGTACGATTCTTCTAAGAATGACATTTATATATCAACCAACTTAAAACATATGGCATATAATCAGGATTCTAGAACTCAAAATATCTTCGAATTCTATGCGACAACCACCTTATATGGAGGAAGAATAATATGGCCAAGTCACTCAACAAACAACGTTACCATGCACTTGCTACGTTTGTATACTAGTGACCACATGATACTTTGGAAGGGAAGTGATTAAGTCAAGGTCAATAATTAACAGCATCGAAGGCTATCAAAAGTGACACTTGGGATTTACATTGGATGTTGGGAGGGGTAGTTGAGTCAAAGGTGTACTTTTGTCAACCATGCATTTATTTTATCTTTTGGAATTTTTTGCTTAAATATCGTCGTGTATTTCATATTTTCTGAATACTCTACGTTTTATGACCTGTATTTAACAAGTTTCATGTGTTTGATGTTGTACTAAAGTGCCATACTGCCATTTATATTGTTTCATTGTGGGAAAATAGTAAAATACCTTCATGCATGGATCTCGATTTTGTCAAAATACCCTCTACGGAAACCCACTTCCCATCTTCTGTTATAGTTCTAAAGAAAATTTTAATATAATCTCATATTAGTTAACTGCAAGTTCACACTTGAAAGGGTCGATTGAATATAATAAAACATATATGTAGTCTACTTTATCATATGCATATGGGGGATTTCATAGATACCATATAAATACACATCAATATGGTGAATAACCCTCAAATAAAGTGGCTATCATGTATAGTTGTATACCCTTCAAATTTAAAACCTATTTCACCCATATATACCCTTTAATCTCAAGGGTTCTTTCACATACACCATTTTCTTAAATCTCTAAACATAAACTTGAGTTACGTTAACTCTTAATACTTCAAATTACATTTTTATCTTTTTTGTTCTTATAAATTTCAGATAAATATAAAAACTTTTATTTTAAGAATAAAAATTCTGAATTACTAAACATCGCCCCAAAATTACTTAAATCGCCCATTGAAATTACTATTTTGTCATTCTCTCATTTCTACTGCTATAATGCGACATTTTACCCTCCTATCACACATCTCTCTTCATCTTTCTCTTATAATCATAAAAAATAATGTTTTGGAGGTCAGTAATGAGCCAACGGACGCCCCAGTGTACTCGAATCTGGTAAAATATCTTACATCTTTTTAATAAAATAATAATAAAAAATAATAAAAATTACGGGCATCCGACGGAGCCGCCCCACGTAGGAGGAGGGCGTCTTACCCAGACGCCTCCCCCATAGGGGAGGCGTTTTACCCAGACGCCCCGCCCATGGGGGAGACGTTTTACCTAGACACCCCGCCCATGGGAATGGCGTCTGTGTAAGACGCCTCCCCATGGGGGAGGCGTCTTACCCAGACGCCCCCCTCCTACGTGGGGCGGCTCCGTCGGACGCCCGTAATTTTTTTTATTTTTTATTAATTTTTTAAAAAGATAATTGATTATAAATTTAAATAATTGTTAAATTAATTAATTAATAAGTTAATAATTACTATATTCGGATGACTGATACCCCTTCGGTACACCGAAAATTCGAAAATTTCCAGATCCAACAACCTGTCGAGGTGGTATTTGTAAGTAATGATGTTTTACCACCGGGGGATTTTGGATCTTAAAAAATGTTGGATCTGGAAAATTTTTGAATCTTCATCACTTGCAAAAAACTCATTGTAATCCGACCGGTTACCACCGAAAACTTGCAAAAAAACGTCAAATAATTTGAGATAACACACCGTATAATTTTAATTTTACAAAAAAATTAAAAAAAACGGGACGTCTGGCTAAGACACCTGTACCATCGTGGAGGCGTCTGGATAAGACGCCTCCACCATGGTTGACGTGTCTTAGCCAGACGCCTCGACCATGGTATATGCGTGTGGCTAAGACGCATGTACGATGATCGAGGCGTCTGGCTAAGACGCATGTACGATGGTCGAGGCGTCTGGCTAAGATGCCTCAACCATGGTGGAGACGTCTTATCCAGACGCCTCCACGATGGTACATGCGTCTTAGCCAGACGCTCGAGTCGGAAAAAAAAATCCGGCTCCGTTACTTCGCCTGATCTATGTGTTTCGCCAAACATTTTCGTGGTGTTGGTACTAGGAATGTTAGTAAAACTGAGTCAAAAACCTTGTTTAAAGACACTGGACGATATGGGTATTAAATATATTATTAAAGACAAAAATGTCATTTCAAGGGACGATTTAAGTAATTTTGGGGCGACGTTTAGTAGTTCCCTAAAAATTAGTGCAATAAAAAATAACAATAACTTTATTTTTGAATCTTTTGTAAACACTCAAACAAGAAAACTCAAACAAAGTTTCTTCTCTTAAAAGTTAAGTTGACCAAAGTTTATTTTGTAAATTTGATAGAATGATACAGGTGAAAGCATATTTGAAATTAAAGGGTATACACGAAAGCTTATCTAATTAGAGGGTATTAGTGAAATTAAAGCTTATTTAAAGGGTATGTACGAAACACCTCCTTTTTTTTGCAACACCTTTTATCTGCAAATTATAAACATTATGAACGTCATATTTTAGAGGATTTTTTTAATAATCACAAAAAATGTAAAATATAAGATTTCAAAACTTATTTGGTAAAATATAAGCAATGAAAACGGCAACTCTGGTAAAATAACATTGGGGTTGGGGTTGCCCGCCGTTTTCATACAAAATAAAATGGTACTACATTAATGTAATTTTTATCTCTTGGTGTACCATGTTTGTAGAACGGAGGACAAAAAACGCTACAAGCAAGAGATGCGTGAGAACAAGGAGAGATCGAAGCTTGTGCAGCCAATGACACGTACTGGTTAGGACTGATTCAGAAGCTAATGACAAAGTTTCTTGTGTAAAAACTAACAGTAACTGGAAATTTATACCAATTGAGGTCAACGCTACCTTGCATTGGTGTCTCCACCTATATTTATACCAACTGAGGATAGGAGATTAGAAAAAGAGTAGTTATATTACATTCACTAAACATAAGGACCCCTAACACATGTACATGATTCAAGCATTTCATAACTTCCACAATACTTATACATGTGTTGTGTACGTGCATCATGTATGCATGTGGGCCGTCTAACACCTTGCTGAGGATCTCTAGTTTCTCCTGATGTGGTTTTAACTTACTAAACAAAAAGAAAGGGTATTATGTGCATATGGGTTAATTGGATCCATACCCTCCTGAATATTTGCCGGCAAGATACATGATTAAAATCAATACCATAGTATATTGTATGAAAATTATATTTGTATTACCATTTTAATTTCTCATATTTTGCCAAATAAGTTTTGAACTTTTATATTTTGTCATTTTTTTCCTATGATTATTTCAAAATAATTTCCTATTTAAAACATTGGGTAGTTATTTTGGCTAAACTAATATGAGGTTAGGTTAGTAGTTAACTTACAGTGGTTGCAAAAATATAACAAAATTGAGTTCTACCATTGAGGAAGGGGTAAAAGTGTAAAATTGAAATCAACTTGACTTGTGAATTAGCATTACCATACCTACCAACCATCACCGGCTTTGTTCAACTAAGAGTGGGCTTTAGTCAACCATTAACTAAGTCTTCGAATTTTGTACTTTCATTGTGTTAGATCCCAATCCCTATTAGTGGGGCTAATCAAGTTACGAGGAGGATTAGGGGTTACACTAGTGCAGAATGCTCGATAGACGCCACCAAATAGACGTCGGATATACAAACATCCAACGTCTATAGGTATAGACGTCAGATATTTGGACATCCGACGTCTCTAAGTTTGTAGAAACGTCGGTTGTTTAGTATAACCGATATTTATACCGTCTGAAAGAAGAAAATATTTTTTGTTTATTTTTTTGGATTTATTTCGTATAACAATTTATGTGGATTTCTTTTGTATCAGAAATAACACAATTTTTTGGGATTTATTTCGTGCTTATATACTCATTTTTTTGGAAATTATTTTGTATAAGAAATAACGTAATTTTTAGGATTTATTTCATGTAAGAATTTATGTGGATTATTTTGTATAAGAATAATGTGGATTTAAAAATAATTACAATCACATGTGTGTTGTGTTGTACACATCTGTGTATATGGTGACATGTTTAGTCCCACATTGGAGAAAGTTTTTTATTGGTGGAGTTGAAGTACTCCACCACTCATTTACTTCCAAATGGTAGTTTGGTACCACACAACAAAATGCAAGTGAGATACATATATATATTTAAAGGTCAAAAGATTGGCACTTGGGCTCAAAATGGTTGCAACTTTTTTTTTACTATTAACCCATGTATAGACGTCGGTCATGCTATACATCCGATGTCGGCCATGCTATAGGGTGTATTTTTTTTTATTAATTATTGATATATCAATGTATAGACGTCGGATGTATAGCATGACCGACGTCTATAGGTCGTGCTCTAAGTATACATGTCGGTCAACTTATATATCCGACGTCTATAAGGCGTAAAAGTTTAGTCCCACATCGGAGAATTTATTTTTGTTGGTGTGGTTGATGTACTCCACCACTCCTTTACCACTGAACGCGAACGACTTGGGGCACCTGTACATGTTGGGCTTGATATTCGTGGTTATTTGTCAAAACTTTGGCACTAGGGGCACTTGGGTTGTTTGGGCTTCATTAATGTGAGTGCAGAATGCCCGATATACGTTCCAATGTATTTTTTGTTAATTAACATATAATAGACGTCGGTCGTATATAGCCGACGTGTATACACAGTATAGACGTCGGTCGTATATAGTCGACGTCTATACAACAATGAATAGACGACGGGGAAATAGACGTCGGGTACTTGGACCGTCAAAATCCGATGTCTATACCACTATATATCCGACGTGTATGGACTTTTCTGCACTAGTGGTACTTGAGCTTTGCCTTGGAGGTATGGTGGTGGTTATGGTTGAGAGTGAGGGGTATGGGTGGTGTAAGAGAGGTATGGTTGGGGTTGTCGTGGGGTTTTGGTTTACAGGGAGAAACACCCAACCCTTTCTCTTTTTTCTCTTCACATCTCCCTCTCCCTCTCCCTCACCCTCACCACATCTCCCTCTCTTCTCTATCAAGGTGTCGATGGTGATGATGTTGTAGGGGGCTTGGAGGCGTCTTCTTGAAGGTGATCGGAGGCATTGGCGGTCGAAGGACTTAGGCAAACTCTGACAAGCAAAGAAGGTATGCGGAGGCCAGGTGCCGCCAGTGACAAGAGGCATGCACGTGTCTGTTATGGAACGAACGACGTTAACTTAAGTGTATTGCATTGTGTTCCACCGGTTCGTTCGACCGATTATGGTTTTGTAAAATGTATGAAGACTCTGTTATTTTTGGTCGGACAAGACCCCTTCGTCGTTTGACCGTTATCTTAAAGAGTAATTATTGTGGGGCCAAGACCATCTGAACGGTTGACCGCCCAGGGACCATTGTTCGATCGTTTGCATTGTTAGATGTGCAGCTCTACGGAGTGAGATGACTGTCCGACTTGTGTGGCGACGGAAATGACTGTCTAAACTAGGGGTGAGCATATACCAGTTCGGTATGTTTTTTTGGACTGGTCCGGTCGGTCCATACCGGAACCAACCGGTCTGGGTTCTAGTCCGGACCCATGTGAAAATTCAGTTGTGGTCCGATTTTTGTTTTTTTTAAAAAAAAAATTAAGATAAAAATCCGATCCTGGACCAGACTGACCCCCCCCCCCCCCGGAAAAAAATCTGGTTCGGTCCAGACCGGATGCACAACCCTAGTCTTAACACTGTTTGACAAAGATGACCGACTGACGATTATTCTGACGGATATGGCGTAGTGACCACGTAATCAGATCTGTATCGATGACTTGGAAGTATGTGCGACCTTCACCGAACCCTCATGCTAGTGTAGCCGCGAGTGGAGGTGTGTTGCGTACTTTCAGTAAGATCTCTTGTGGTTGCGGTGGGTGTCCTCGGATACCCGATGATCTTGAGGCTGATGATCTTATGACCCAGAGTGGGGGAGTGTCTGTTACACGTTTTCATGTTGCCATGATACTACTAGTATGATATGTCATGTATTGTATATTTATGTGTATGTAGGTGAACTTGGTATACAAGGTTTTATTATGGAAACTCGGGTATTTGTTTCATGTTTGTATTTCAGACCGTAAGCAGCTCTGAGCTGGTGACGACCGAGGACGAGTGCACTCTGAGACCGGATCCTTCTAGTCTATTTTTCTGGTTGTTATGATTACTTGTGTTTTACACTTCCTAGTACCTTGATGTAATCATACTTTTGAAAACTCATTTGTAATAGTGTACTTTTTGGGATTTAATTGAGTAATGTCCTTGTGTTTTCTCTGGCTTAAATTCTTTGATTTTCGTTTAACTTTTCCGTTGTTTTGGGAGACGTTAGACATTGGGTATAAACTATAAAAAATTTGACCCCTTGTTTCACCTTGAGACCTTGGGCTACTCGACTCACGAAGTCAAAACTTTATAAACTCCATATATGACATGTCCTAATTTGGAAAGTAAATTATTAGGATTTTCTAGCTTGTGATTAGGGTCGCACTTAATTGTAATATACTAATATATATTCGAAAATAATGTTCTTATAATAGCAAACCTTAAACTGCATTTTGCAATGGCTTGATGGAAATGTTAAGCAACTAAGAAACTGTTCCATAGATGAACAATAAGCCAACAAGGTAAGCTAGTTAAATTTATTACCTTAAATAACATCAACCATACTAAATGTTAATTGTTCAAATCTCATTGTCGGTTTTGTAGCTACGATTTTCATCTACCCCTTCTTTATACATCTATTTTGAGGCTTATGTGTTTACATTTTTTAATTAAAATTTTAATGTTAATACTTTTAAAAAAACCATTCCTTGATTCAAGTTTGGTCGACGGACCTTTCAGATTATAATACGCACTTATGGGCCATGTAAATTAAGTACCATGATAGCTTTGTGAATTATTTTTTATTTGGTCGTTGATGATCCAAAGGGAGAACATGAGACTGTTATCTATTTACTATGACTCTATGAGAAGGCAACTGTCACGGATTTTTGCCTAAATTAAAAAGGAACTTGTTAGAAAAACAGGGCACTGACAAGTGGACATCAACTTCCCATTAACAAGAATATCCATAAAAATACATGTAATAACCCAAACACAAAATAGGGTACAAAAAGTACTAGAAATATAGATACTAAACAATCCACAATTAATTAAAAACAAAACATGCACCACGCGCGATACACAATATTTACACGAACTTTTCCTTGATGTAAGAAAGGAGAAAAGTCACGATAGGGACGTTTCAACGATGTTTAATTTACTATCAATAAAATCTGTATAAGGTACAAGGATATCGCAAAGAGAAAAATTACCATCCGAAAGAAGAAACAATATTTAGGATGAACAACACCTCCAAGAACAAAAAGAATTATGAATAGAACTTCAAGTCCCAAATCATATATATTGTTCTCCAAAGCGATTTTATCTTAATAAAGTTTGAAATGCAGAAAGACATTTCGTTATAAAATTGAATTGCTAAACATCGTCCCAAAATTACTTAAATTGCCTCTTGAAATTACCATTTTGTCATTCTCTCATTTCTACTGCTATAACGCGACATTTTACCCTCCTATCACACATCTCTCTTCATCTTTCTCTTATAATCATAAAAAATAATGTTTTGAAGGTCAGTAATGAGCCAACGGACGCCCCAGTGTACTCGAATCTGGTAAAATATCTAACATCTTTTTAATAAAAAAATAATAAAAAATTACAGGCGTCCGAAGGAGCCGCCCCCACGTAGGAGGGGGCGTCTGGGTAAAATGCCTCCCCTTTGGGGGAGGCGTCCCGCCCATGGTGAGACGTCTTACCCAGACGCCCCGCCCATGGTGAGACGTTTTACCCAGACGCCCTGCCCATGGGACAAGCGTCTGTGTAAGACGCCTCCCCCGTGGGGGAGGCGTCTTACCCAGACGCCCCCTCTTACGTGGGGGCGGCTCCTTCGGACGCCCGTAATTTTTTATTATTTTTTTAAAAAGATAATTGATTATAAATTTAGATAATTGTTAAATTAATTAATTAATAAGTTAATAATTACTATATTCGGATGACCAATACACCTTCGGTACATCGAAAATTCAAAAATTTCCAGATCCAATAATTTCAAAATCCAAAAAAATTCCAGGGGGCGCTGCCCCCTTGCCACCCCCGTCACCTCACCGGCGAGGTGGAATGCCGCTCGCTCAACGGTGAGCGAGACCCCCGAACGACCTGTCGAGGTGGTATTTGTAAGTCATGATGTTTTACCGCCGGGGGATTGTGGATCTTAAAAAATGTTGGATCTGGAATTTTTTTGAATCTTCGTCACTTGCAAAAAATACATTGTAATCCGACCGGTTACCACCGAAAACTTGCAAAGAAACGTCAAATAATTTGAGCTAACACACCGTATAATTTTAATTTGACAAAACAAATTAAAAAAAACGGGACGTCTGACTAAGATGTTTGTACTATCGTAGATGTGTCTGGCTAAGACGCCTCCACCATGGTCGAGGCGTCTTAACCAGACGCCTAGACAATGGTATAGGCGTCTGGCTAAGACGCATGTACCATCTTGGAGACGTCTGGCTAAGACGCCTCAACGAAGGTGGAGGCGTCTTAGCCAGACGCCTCCACGATGGTACATGCATCTTAGCCAGACGCCCGTGTCGGAATTTTTTTTTATGCCTCCGTTACTTCGCCTGATTTAGGTGTTTCGCCAGACATTTTCATGGTGTTGGTACTAGGAATGTTAGTAAAACTGAGTCAATAACCTTGTTTAAAGACACGGGACGATATGAGTATTAAATATATTGTTAAGGGCAATTTGGTAATTTAAAGGGACAATTTAAATAGATTTTAGTAGTTCCCTTGTAAAATGAAGGTGAAGAACAAACAACAGGGTCATCTGTTACAATTTTCCTGGAATTAAATAATAGAACATGATCACAATTACTCACAAGTGATAGGTATATGCTCATCGTCACCAGTAAATGCGACTATTCACGATGGAGTTGTTTGCTAAGAGAAACCCATATTGTCGTAAATCACAATTCACAATCTCATTGTTAGTTCACAAAAAAATCTTAATTTCACACATCACTTATACCAAAATCCTCCATAGCTAATATTGTTGTTTAAACAACCTTACAACCAACGACGTTGAGGGGAGAGGGTTTGGTAAAATGGAAAATATGAAAAGTATTTGTCAAATATGAGATACATGATTGGTAAATAAGAGATGAACAGTGGGTATCTACGCAAAAGAACTTCTTTTCGAATTAGGTAAGAAGAAAGAAAAACCTTTTTTCAGTACTTAAGCAGATGACGTACGTAGTTACTTATGTCAAAGCCTCGTACTTTAAAATTTTAAATAACCACAAATTTCTCAAATGGACAAGAATTGCACCACGTTATGTTTGGGAAGCCAGTGGTTTGCCATGAAACAACAGACATCACCAACCATATAAAATTATATAATGTATTTTTGGACATGAGCACAAGAATTAAAACATAATTGGTTCCTGTTTTGCCTGATAATTAAAGCACACAAGACAACTCCATACCAACCTAGTTGTTGGTCGTGTTAGCTCCTCAGTCACGAAATAAACATCTATTTTCTAATTCAAGATTTCGTTGGTAGGATTGTATCTTCAATGCCATCATCATAGAGTTTTTTGGAAAACCCCACTTTAGTCAAGGAACAAAATGAACACAAATATAGACTAGTAATATCTTTGCGTGCACGTAGCAGATGTACGATAATCTATGGACTAATTAACGTGGTATTCTTCACCCATAAATCTAATTAAAAGTCAATATTAGTTGGCCATCCTCATTATGCTATTACGAATTGGTGGATTCAACCTAACTAAATTGATAAAATGTATCTTGGGTGTATGCGCAAAATTCGGTAGTTTTCCATATATTTTGGCTAAAAACGTGTTCTAGAAATTCCCAGGTTTGCATAAAGAGAGTTGTAGGAAGTTCCCCTTGCTGGTAACAATCTCATTACAAGTATAATGAAATTTCAAAGATCTTCATTTGTAATTACTTGATTCGTAAGCAGTGCGAATTTGATAATGATAATGATTTGCAAGAAATATATTAATAGTTATTGACCTACAAATATTGGAGCTTTATAAGAATATATTCACATATTGTCGTCAAGGTTGGAGATTAGGATTCACAAAAGGCTACGAAGTTTGGGAAAATGTAGAAGACTCGTCGCTCAAGAAGTAAAAAACAAAATCACATTAAATTGTTGGTGTTACCTCATGGTTTGTGTAACGTCCCGAAACAACGAAAAATTTAAAACTTTAAACTGATATAAAAATCAACACCGGGGTCGTTACCAAATCACAAGTATATATATATATATAAAGTGGTATGTTGAATAATACAAGAGTCAATGATGATTACAACACAACACAAAAGATATACAAACACATTTACAAGGGAAATCATCCACCTCGAAAGATAAAAGGACAGGATCTGGTCCGACTGCTCCCACCCTCAGTCACCACCTCCTACTGATGCTTACGACCTGAAATGCAACAAAACTATGCCTGAGTTTCCCATTGGGAAACCCCGTATGCCAAACCCCTAAGCTATGAACATAACATGTATATATGAGACATGAAATGAAGAATGCAGTAAAAGCACGACTGACACATGTGCACACAAGGCACTGCCGGAAAACATCGACCACGGGTCTCAAGGGTCCTCTCACCCCAACCCCACAACACATGTGCACACAAGGCACCGCCGGTCAAAGTCTCGGCCACAACAACATGCACACAAGGCACCGCTCCGTAGAGTCACAACCACGATCTTCCTCTCAGGCCGGCATGTCCGTACCGTCGCCCAAAAGGCCGGGGACCCGTTGCCCTCGAGGCCGATCCAACCACACACGACACAAGCATCCATATGCAAAACTGTACCTAAACGGTCGAACAGAAATCCATAAACGGTCGACTGACTCCACTACTATTCCGCAGGATAACCAAAATGACGTCCAACCGGTCGAACGGGAAAGGGGCCCTGTTCGACCGAAATCCATCAGTGAATTCCTCTTTTGCTCAAAAAGCATAAACGGTCAAACGACAAAATCTCACGGTCGACCGAATCCCATTAGTAAGACTCACCAACAATCAGCACTACACGGTCAACCGAAACCACTCTTCCGGTCGACCGGACATTAAGTTAACTTAAGTTATCGGTCGGACAAATTCAACGAGTCGTCGACCGTTTGGATGGTCAACGCCCCCAACCGACTTACGACAGTGCTTTCGGTCAATCAGCAAAGGGGACCTGTTCGACCGAAAACACCAGAGTATCTTCCTCTTGCAAAGATTGTACCACCGGTCGACCACTCCTAGAATATCGTCCGACCGATGCAAGAGATTTTGCCCGAACAACATTATGCCCGGTCGACCGCACCCACCCGCCGGTCGACCGTTCCATAGCAGAAAAGCTGCTGCAAGACCCTCGACGAGCCTTTCGGCCTACCGTCGGCCACTCCAATCCTTACGAAGGCTAAAAGGAGAATTAAACTAAAGCTTGACCTACATTTAAGGCTTGAAGAAGCCTTTGAAGCTCGATCGCAACGTTTCCACGCGAACCCTCTTCTCCGGCGAACTCCTCGCTCGCGATCACCTCCACTCCGGCACTCAACTGGGCTTCACCTCGCCTTGTCGATCGTCCACTCCGCCACGACTCCAAGGCTGGAAGAGAAAGGATTGAGAGAGAGAGACGCTCGGGAGAGAGGGGGAATGGGTGAGAGAGAAAAGAAACCAACCTTTTATACTCTCTCCTCAAACCATCCCAGTCGTCCATCTATCTCTCTTCTAATCCACCACCTAAACACAATGAAACTCATTAAGCAATGGGTTAGGATGTAACAGTTTGGTAATTAAATGGTGTTCAATTTCTTCTTCAATTTCCTTTGTGACTTTCTTTTGATTCAACCCTAATACACGAGCCAATTTCACATTTAACTTACAAATTTCACATTTATATAATACATACTAATTGCTCATTTAGAGTTTCATATCTTAGTTTAGATTCTACATGCAAATTAAGGAGAAGGCTCACCTAAAACAAACCACTCCATTGCCATGTTATAATATTGAAAACACGAAAGTAGTGTTATTCTGTAAAGTTATATGTCAAACACATAACTAAATATCTTTCTTGTGCAATCATGCCATGATTGGATCATTTGGTAGTTTTATAAGTGAATATTGTTTATGCAACTAATGAAAGTGAAGAGTCGACGACGAACTTAACGTAGCATCTAGTGATGTCCAATTATATATGTAGTACTGGAATGATTTATCTTTGCACAGCTGCTATTTGTTGCCTTTGGGGTTTCGATTACTCTATTCCAACATATGACATTGTTAGCATGCTTAGAATGTCTTCTGTCTACTAACTTCATAGCAAACCTTACGACCATTGTATTATATATAATATAATGACTATATTCGAGGATATTTACACTAATACGTTTTAAATGTTTTAAAAGATCTTATAATGTAGCCGCTTGTTTTTGTAATACCAAAGCTTCAATATGATGGATGCCTTTGAGTGACATTTTTATTACTTAACTGACTAACATAGTCCAAATTTTGTGTAACGTATGTTGTCATGAGTTGCTTGTATTTCTTTTTTCTGAAAGGAAAATATTTTTTTGTTAAATCCTAAATATAAAACTCACATATTAGAAATCGATTAAAAATCTACCAATGAAACTAGACTCAATTGATGAGTTACTTATGTTTCAAAATGATAAAATGGGGAAATTCGGTTGTATTGAGTAAAGGGTGTACACCGGAGTGGAACCAGATTTGAAGAAATCCGGAAAGCAAAAATTGAACCGGCCTTTTGCGATTTGGAACTGGACCGAACCAATCGGTTTTCAGTAAAACTGGACTCAACCGAATTATTATTTTTAATTTTGTTATGTTAAAAAAAACTATTGTTTAATAGTAATTGATTGTTGACAATAAAATAAAATTTTGATATAAAATTTAAAAAATTGTTATATAAGAATTATTTTAGAGTTAATTTGGTAGTAGAAACGTAAAAGTGCATCAAAAATTAAGTAAACACATGAAAAATAAATATAAAATTAAAAAAATAAAATGCCGGTTAAAACCAAACGGAACCGGAACCGGATTCGAAGAAACCTGATCATAAATCGGCAACCTACCAGACCATATTCGGGCCGGTTCAGTCCAAACCGACCAAATCGGTTTTATCAGGTTAACTGATTCGAACCGGTTTATGTACAACCCTAGCATTGAGTTAACTTGCATATATGCATGATCGGGGTGGCCAATTATTCATGCCAAGCTAATTAGTAACGTAATAGTGCAGTGGTGGTGGAGTTCTTTTGCCAACCAGTATACTAGCAACTTTGATATCATACGTTAGTATCTTATATGTCGATTGTTGTTGTTGGTTAAACTCACGTCGTATTTCTGAATCATAGATGGGTTAAAGTAGTTGTAAGTAGGATCAAACACTAATCTAGAGATGGTGAATAGATTAATATGCAATCATCTCTAATAATCCGAAATTAAAAAGTAAAGTAAGAGACAACAATAAATCGACTATGGCGATGTTATAGATTTTCAATCACAACCACGTACCATGATCTAATCCTCTTGTCGAGTTCCGATCAATCTTTCGATGCCTACTCGAGTATCCACTAATCTCTTCAAACAGAGTTGAAGATAAACTCTCTACAATCCGAGTCTTGCGAACACTCTCGCTTTGCTCAATTCGTCTCTCACAACCCGAGATTGGGCTTCATCGAAACTGTACAACACTTGAAATTGAAAGAAAGTTGTTGAACTCTAACTTAAATTAATGCACTCCAAGGATTCGAATTGGGCTAAGAGGGAATTGAATAAAATTTGAAAGTTGGAGCTTTCACTACTAGAACAACATGCTTCACCGACGGATATATATTTGTCGACGTAGTATCCGTCGGTGTACATTTAAGTACACCAATGGATACTATCCTTCGTCGGTGGTCAGATTCACCGACGAATAGGCTCACATACACCGACGACAAAAGATTGTCAGTTAATATATCTGTAGTATTCGTTGGACCAGAAACGTACACCGATGGATATAGACCATCGCGTATGTTTTAGAAAAACAAATCCGCAGTAAAAATGAAATTTGCCACGTGAAAATAATCACCAACATTTATGTTACCCTCCACCGATGGATGTCTCCGCCGGTGTATTGTTTTTAAAGATCAGCGACGGATAGAATCCGTCGGAGATTATTTCGAAAAACAACTGTAACGTACTTATTATGTTTATCTGTACCGACGGTAAAATGAAGACATACACTGACGAATATGTTCCGTCGGTGGATGTTTAGATAAAGAAATTGGTGGTCAAATGAAATTTGTCGCGCAAAAGAACACAAGTTATTGTGTTAGCTACACCAACGGATGAGAGTAAGTTATGTGTATGCTTGTGTCTCTTGAATGAGGGTTTTGTAGGCGTCAAATAAAGCCGTATGAGAGAGTTGATGAGCTTTGGACCAATGAGATATATGATTTGACTTAAGCTCAGACACAAATCTGCACAGTGATGCATTGCATACATTGCATCATATCTCTTTCATTTAGATTAACCTTATATCAATAAATGCTACTAAGGTATGTATTTAGTCTTATTTACATAATAGAGGGACCTGAATGCAAATTACCCATATCCCGAGCATAAACGCGTGCAAGAGACTCATTTCTGTCATAAAGACCAAGTTCAAGATTATCGGGTTCAAATTGAAGTTCATCCAAGCATAAAAGCATTCAAGACCTAATTACACAAAGGCCAAGGACTTAAGCACAAAAGTAGTCAGGGACATAATTGCAAAGAGCCGAGGACCCGACTGCAATTACAAGTACCAAAATATTAATTTGGAAAAGTTCTAAAGAAAAATCAATTGGGATCTCCAAATATATGAAGAAATAAATTCGGAGCTCAAAAGAAAGGAAAGAAATCAATCCAGACGCGCAAATGACATTTAAATCATACCATAAACACATAGGAAAAATCCGGATCGAATCTGAGCCAAAAAGGTGGCGATTCCGCCGCACCCCATGTACAAAATGCGGCGGATTAGCCGCACAAAAGTCGATCCGTGCGCTCAAATTTTTACCAGTGCTGTATTGACGCGTGTACTTTTCTTTTATGTATTGGGATCCCCGGTTGAGGCTATAAATAAGGCCGAATCATGTATTGAAACGAGTCTTAGTTTTTATTCCATGCTTTAGTAATAAAATTTTGTTGGTTTTCTTTTGTAGTTTTGCTAGGACCCATTCTCCTTCCCTCCATCCATGAGTTTCTAACTCTCTCCAAAGGGTGGGGGTGATGGATTTAGGGTGATGAGAAGAAGAATGATATTATTATTTTAATTTCGTGTTAGTATATTTTGATTACTTGAGTTTATGTTGAATCATTTATCATGTAATGCTTTATAACTAATGTGATTTATTATAAGTTTCAGATTTCTCTAAACAAAACCCGACATCTAAACCTCCACCCACCGGACTCTCATCCATATTTGCTTTATTTTCTTTTTAGTTTTTGTTGTTCTTGCTTTAGATAATTAAAAACCAAAAATATCAAACCAAACTTATTTCTCTCTCTTTCTTTCCTAAATCAAAAATCCAAAAAATAACAATATCTCTCCCACCTTGTGTTCGACCCGTACTTGCCACGTCTTCATTGACGACGTGCACTTGCGGTATAAATAAAATTCTCATCAACTTTTTGGCATCGTTGCCGGGGAGGCGACGAAGATTTTGTTTATTTTTTGTGATTTCGATTCTATTCTGTTTATCGTGTGCGCGATCTAACTCTTTGGGTTTGCGTTTCAGGAGACAACAGAGTGCGCGGCGAAATCTGGGCACATTCTGAGCAAGAAGGGCGGCGAAATCGCCGCATCCAAAGAAGAATCTACGGCGGATCCGCCGCACGTCTGAAACATCTGGGCTTCAATTTTTTCTGGGGTTGTCTCCATCTCTGGGTGGACGCGTAGAGCAACTGAACATTTTCGAGAGCGAGCGGCGAACCCGACTGAGCGTGCGTAGGTAACCTTGTTGCCTTTTTCCTCGTAATTTCTAGTTTCCGAAAATTTCCTTTTCGTAGAACTGCACGTGTTAGGCTCAAATTCCATAATTGGCAATAATTAAACTCTGACCTAAAAATTGGCAAAATTAGAAGGACTTAGTGATGCGTCATATAGTGTTTTGTTTGCATTATTCTTGCTAAATTCTTGCAAATTAATTCTTGTTGAAGAGTGCTGGAGGCAATGTACGTGCGCGGTTTTATCGATTGCATTTAAGCATATAAATTAGTTCGCATACAACCTTGCAATTGTTCCCAAATTAAAGACCAATGTTTGACTATCTTTGCTAGATTTAAGTTAAACTATCTTAAGGGCAACTTCGTAGGAAAAGATACGGTGGGGATTTCATCACCCTTCCATGGCCCACAAATCACAATCCTAAAGTGTCACCCAAGCCTTAAAATTAAAATAAATTAGACATTGACCCCTAAGGACTCAGACTCAATTAAGGAGAAGATTGGTTTGACTTGCTATGACTCGAAGCTTATCGAATTTAATTTGGTGTCTAGAAAGTGTTTTTGTGTTGACGTAAGTCTTCCAAGCGAAGTGGTTGTCTAATTGGCACTGACTCTGTCGGAATCACCCCCACTAGCTATACACTGCCTGGCCAATTTGGTTTGATTAGTGAGGGTGGTGAATCAAGCGAACCAATTCGACTCAACCAGTTAGGAGTCGTCTAGATTTAAGAGACATTAGGTCTAGGATTGTTTGAATCGTGCTTGTTTAGGAAACTTCTGACCAACCCTCTTATCTATCCTTTAAAGTTAAGTTTCCCTTCTCATCTGAGTCTTCTTTCCCTTCTCATCTCAATTCTCTAGATTAGGATTCATTTCTCATCTTTCCCCCTTATATTGTTTGTTTCCATTTTTGAAAAAAAAATTCAATTGATTCTTGAATTTGAATTTCGAATTTGAATTCAAAAATTGATTCAAACCGGTGCACTCAGATTTAGGTTCGGGACTTGAGCAATCGACTCTCACGAGTTCATCTAGATTCCAGTCTGGAGCTTAGCCCCAATCCACCTGTTGCACCACCTCACCCGGATCCAATGAGTGAGAATGTAGTGAACCCACCTGTTGCACCACCTATGACTCTAAGGGATCGGTGCTACCAACGATGGCTGCTCAGTCATCGTGCATCGTTATGCCCACCATACCGGGTTGCGACTTCGAACTGAAGGCACAATACATGAGTATGTTGCCCAAGTTCACCTCTAAGACTCATACCTCTTCCTTAGAGAATTTGAGGAAATTTGCTCCCTTATGCAATACCAACATATCTCTGAGGAGGCAGTGTGTCTTAAATTCGTGCCTCTAGAACTGAAGGATGATGCTAAAAAATGGCTATATAGTCTAGCCGAAAGATCTATTAGGAGTTGGGCCAAGTTTGTTCAAGTATTCTTAAAGAAATATTTCCCCAACCATAAGACTATTAGGATGAGGAATGAAATTGTTGCATTCGTTCAATCTGAGAGTGAGCGTTCTATTCCTATTTAGAAAGATTTAAAAGTATGTTGACTCAATGCCCTCATCATGGAATTCCAAGATGGTAATTGTGCCAAATTTTTTATGAGGGATTAACACCTACATCTAGGGTTATGGTAGAATCTGTAAGCCAAGGAAACTTCATGTCCAAAAATGAGAATGATTCTTGGACTTTTCTTGAGGATTTAGCCGAAAATAGTATGCAATAAGACAATGCTAGGGCACCGAATAACCCGAGTATTGGATCTAGAATAGCAAGTCAACCCAGACCAGGTGTCTTAGTTGTAGATGCTACGGTTGCTGCTGAAGCAAAACTAGCTACCCTTATGCGTAGAATGGAAAGTCTAGAGCTAAAAACCCGACCCCTAGTGAATCAAGCATCTTCTATCCCTTGCTCTAGATGTGGTTAAACTGGTCATACAATGGAGGATTGTGCGGACTTGGAACAAGTTAATGCCGCATTTAATCATTCTAGAAATGACCCATACACATCAACCTATAACTCGGGTTGGCGTAATCATCCCAATCTTTCATGGAACCAACAAGGTCAACCTCCTAGACAACAACGAAACCGTATAACCAAAATAATACATCATCTGGGTTTAGTAACAATGGAGATTATGAGGTTAGATTGACAAGCTTGGAAAATTTGGTTAAGACTTTTATGCAAACAACCACCCAATCCTTCCAAAGGCTAGAAACACAAGTCAGCCAACTAGCACAAATAGTAGGTGAAAGAGAAAATGGTCAGTTTTCAAGTCAACCTGAGGTGAATCCAAGATCTAATAATCAATATCAGCCCTATCAACCACCTCCAAGAAGTAACAACCCTAGACCGGTTCAAATGGTTCATGAGGAGGGACCGTTCCAACAAATAAATGCAGTTGTATCATTACGGTCTGGAAAACAAGTTGATAACAATGTGGTAAATCCTAGAGCTCCTAATCCATTGAGCCATCATGCACCCACATGTGACCTGACCATTGAACCTGAAGTCCAATTTGAAAAGCCCAACCCACCTACTCAACCTGACCCTATAGCTCAACCTGAACGAGTCTATGTTTCTAAAGCCCCATTCCCCAATACACTCAAGAAGAACTCAAGTGCACAAATGGAGAAAATCTTGGAAGTATTTAAGCAAGTTAAGGTGAATATTCCACTCCTAGATATGATTCAACAAATACATGCTTATGCTAAATTCTTAAAGGATATGTGCACTAAGAAGAGAAAAACGAACGTACCAAAGAGGGCATTCTTAACTGCAAACATAAGCTCTATTCTGTCCAACTCATCTCCTATAAAGTATAAGGACCTTGGGTGTCCTACAATTTCATGTGCGATAGGAGATACTTTTATCAACAAAGCCCTTCTAGACCTTGGTGCTAGTGTTAACCTTCTCCCATTCTCTGTCTATGAGCAACTAAACCTTGGTCCACTAAAACCCTCTAAGACAACCCTTCAATTTGCTGTTTGCTCTGTTAAGAAACCAAGAGGTATAGTAGAGGATGTTTTGATTAAGGTTAGTGACTTCATTTACCCAGTGGATTTTGTTGTTCTAGACACTGAACCTGTTGTCGATCCTAAGAGACAAATCCCTGTAATACTAGGCAGACCCTTTTTAGCCACTTCTGAAGCTTTGATAAATTGTCGAAATGGGCTCATGCAACTATCTTTTGGAAACTTAAAGGCTGAATTTAATATCTTTCATGTTGATAATGAACCAGAAATAGAATGCAATCAAAGTGATGTTGTGATGAGATCGCGTATCTATAAGATTTCTGAATCAAATAAATCATCACAAAATCAAATAGAAAGTGAGAAAAGGGGGAGAAATTCATCTACCCAACCACCATCACTCGAGCAAATAAGAGAACCAACACATGTGAGGGGTGTGGAATCTTTAACTCAGGGAAACATGGGGAACAATTCAACTGGATACATGCACCAACATGGTGACATTCAATCCAGTTCTGACTATGGTTGACTCTGAGCAAATTCAAATCCCTCTACCGCAAGTTGACTCAGGTAATAAGTGCATTTGCTTTATCTTTGCATACATTGAGGACAATGCATGATTTAGGTGTGGGGGTGTTTATCTATCTATCTATATATTTTGTTCGTTAAAAAAATATAAAAATTATTCAATGCTCCATGTCATAGCCTAAGATTGAACTGCCAAAACCCGTGTACAAATTGCATTGAGTTTTTGTTCCTTATTATATAGTTCTGCTTGTAGAAACTATGACATAAATCTAAGTTCCAAAGAAAAAACTCATTACCCTTTAAGACATGTATGCACTTAAATTGGATGAATCAAATCTTTGAAGTAGATAAAAAGCAGAGGTTGAGGAAAATATACCGGGAAGTGTGGACTTCTAATAGCAATTAAGCCTTGAGAAAAATAAAAGGAGAATAAAAGTGAGGAAAGCACATCTTGCAAAATGATTACAAAAGCCCAAGCCTTCGAGTCATTGGTCCGTAGGGGTATCTTAAAACCCGGTAACTTGAGTCTGCCAGCTCGGGATTATCGACCAAACTCGCTACACGAATGCAAAAAGGGTAAAAGTGTCAGAAAAAGCAAATGTGTTGAATCACGAATTTTTTTTACTTTAAGATACTCAAGGCCCAAAGTTAAAAGAATGATCCATGCCATGGTTGATCCGAATGATACTTCACCACCAAAAGAGGCGTGCAAAATAATTTAATTGATAACATGTGTAGAAGGGTTAGTGGTGTGAATATTGGATGAACAAAGACCAAATCAGAATTTTTATGAGTTAGATTTATATAATGAGCATGCAAGAATTCTAAGTGAGATGTATAAGGTTGAGGTGGAGATATTCAGAGTTATTAATGAAATGTTGAATTAAGACTTTGTGGGTGTGTCAACTGAAAACTCTCACGAGACAAAACTCGTCATCTAAGGAAACTTAGGGGTTTAAAAGCTTGTTGCACATGCAAAGTGCAACCGTGATTCCTACGAAAGTGAGTTAGGATTTCCATGTTTTCATTTTTCTTATATTTTGTTTTGCTAGGGACTAGCAAAATCTAGGTGTGGGGGTATTTGATGCATTGCATACATTGCATCATATGTCTTTCATTTAGATTAATCTTATATCAATAAATGCTACTAAGGTATGTGTTTAGTCTTACTTACATAATACAGGGACCTGAATGCAAATTACCCATATTCCAAGCATAAACGCGTGCAAGAGACTCATTTCTGTCATAAAGACCAAGTTCAAGATTATCGGGTTCAAATTGAAGTTCATCCAAGCATAAAAGCATTCAAGACCTAATTACACAAAGGCCAAGGACTTAAGCACAAAAGTAGTCAGGGACATAATTGCAAAGAGCCGAGGACCCGACTGCAATTACAAGTACCAAAATATTAATTTGGAAAAGTTCTAAAGAAAAATCAATTGGGATCTCCAAATATATGAAGAAATAAATTCGGAGCTCAAAAGAAAGGAAAGAAATCAATCCAGACGCGCAAAGGACATTTAAATCATACCATAAACACACAGGAAAAATCCGGATCGAATCTGAGCCAAAAAGGTGGCGATTCCGCCGCACCCCATGTACAAAATGCGGCGGCTTAGCCGCACAAAAGTCGATCTGTTTGCTCAAATTTTTACCAATGCTGTATTGACGCGTGTACTTTTCTTTTATGTATTGGGATCCCCGGTTGAGGCTATAAATAAGGCCGAATCATGTATTGAAACAAGTCTTAGTTTTTATTCCATGCTTTAGTAATAAAATTTTGTTTGTTTTCTTTTGTAGTTTTGCTAGGACCCATTCTCCTTCCCTCCATCCATGAGTTTCTAACTCTCTCCAAAGGGTGGGGGTGATGGATTTAGGGTGATGAGAAGAAGAATGATGTTATTATTTTAATTTCGTGTTAGTATATTTTGATTACTTGAGTTTATGTTGAATCATTTATCATGTAATGCTTTATAACTAATGTGATTTATTATAAGTTTCAGATTTCTCTAAACAAAACCCGACATCTAAACCTCCACCTGCCGGACTCTCATCCATATTTGCTTTATTTTCTTTTAGTTTTTGTTGTTCTTGCTTTAGATAATTAAAAACCAAAAAATCTCAAACCAAACTTATTTCTATCTCTTTCTTTCCTAAATCGAAAATCTCAAAAATAACAATATCTCTCCCTCCTTGTGTTCGACCCGTACTTGCCACGTCTTCATTGACGTCGTACACTTGCGGTATAAATAACATTCTCATCACACAGCTTCGGTCGATCGTTTAGGACCTAGTTGTCTCAAACAAAAGGTTGACTTGGTCAAAATAACGGGTTTGATTAACCTAATAAACTTCAGATAACCGATCACCAACTTTCAATATAAAAAATCCAATTTCGAACGATTAATTTTTGGCTCACCGAAATGGGTTCGGTTAGTCGTTTAAAAGTGGACAGTAAGAATTGGTCGGGTTTGATCAAATTGATTTGGTTGATTGAATGACATTTGGTAGACTGATATGTTGGTTGTGTCAAAGTCGAGAATTACGCTAACGGGCAAAAATCAAATATTTGTTGAGAGTCAAACGACTGTATTGACACATGAAAAAGTTTATTGCACACTAGCAACCAACATAGGAAACGGTCGATTGATGAGGATCAGTAGACCGAAATATCTTAGTTTTCAAAGATTTATGCTTGACGATAAAAATAAGTCCATTGAGAATTCTCAACGGATCTTTGCCATGTGGGCCAATGAGAGAAAGTCATGTCAGATTTATCGTTAAAAAGACTCGGATGACCGAATGGAAGACGGTTGACTAAAATAAGAATTCCAGTAAAGATTGTAATTTCTTTGAGCAAAGGTTTCAGATGATAGAATGACTTTTGGTTGTCCGAACTGGTGTTTCCAGTAAAAAAATTAAAGTTACCGACTTAAGGATGTTGTTGACCGAAATGGATTCGATCGTCCGTTTTGAAATTTTCAGTGGCATGGAGGTTGATGGTCGACTGATACAGTCAGATATGCCTTTGGTGCATAAAGTGAACAGTTGATCATAAAACTCAAGTAAAATGAATATTGCATGTCTTCCTTGAGCTTTATTCTAAGTCTTCAACCTTGATCTTGAAGTTTTTCAATTTGAGCACTTACAACTTAGCAATATAATATATATGTGATATGTTAATTGAAATTATGCATAATATTAGTTTGTTAATCATCAAAATCAAGAGTGTCATTTGAATAATCTGGAGAACTTTCAAATAACGGAATTTACAAATCTATGATTTATAAATGACCATTTATATTTTCCTCGTTTGACGTGTCATTTCGAAATGATAACGTTTTCAAATTTCATCATTTGATTTTACTTTGTTTGGTTTGATGAACATTGACATTTTTTAATCCTATCTAATGTTAAAATCATATAATTTAATCGGATCCAACCAAAACAAAAAATGAACTTCCTGAGATTTGTTTTCGAACCGACAAAAACTTTCTTGAAACCTCAATTTCACGAAAAACTCAAATTTTATACTAAATTAATCCGGAAGTAGTGCTAAATTTCAACAAATCAACATTAAAATACAGTCTCATAAACTTTTAACATTAAATTAATCTTAAATAACAATTTACTTACAAAAACAATTATTATTTTTAAAATTAAATCCGGTCTTACTGATCTGATTCAAATCCCCGTCTTATCCCATTTTTGGTTCCTGGTCATGGAACATGTTTACTTAAATTACATTCGAAAGCAAAAATGCGCTCCTTGAGTCCTAAATTTGTTGGAATAAATTAACACCAAATTGATCACAAACTACTATTAAATTACAAATCAACATTAAAATGCAATCTTATAAAACTTAATATCAAATTAATCTAAAATATTATCATGCTCGACTTTGTGTTTTCTTGATGTATGATGTTTGATGTGTGATTTTACGCTTCGTCTTGGAAAAAGTTTACTTTTTGGGCGAGTTAATGTGACTCGTGGGTGGGTATGACCTGTCAGGCAGTTTTGCAATCAGTTGACCTAATCCGGTCGATCTGGTTCAATTCGTGTGTGTGGTTTGGCTTGGGCTTTGAGGGGATGAGGTATGAAGTCTGGATGATGTGGCTGCCACATCAGCAACAGGAGATCTCTTGAGATTTGCAAACATTTGAATTGGTAGATATATGATATGTTCTAATTTGGTCTTTATTGCATTAATTTTTTGTCTTTTTATGTTTGTTTCCATGAAATACAAACACAACCCAACCCCCAGTCGTTCCCACACCCCTTCCCTTCTCTTCTCCATGCAACCACCTCTGTCCACCACCTCCATCTCCGCGCGAGCTATTGGCGGATCTCCGGCAGACTTTGAAGACGCAACTAGTGGGCATCCTTGTGTGCGGCTTGGAAGAGGTTTTTGGTGGCTGATTTCCGGCAATCTTAGGTCTTATTCCGGCAAATCAGGTATGCTCCTAACCTTTGATGAGTTTTATGAGAGGGGGTGTTGGTTGGAGGGGCCGGCGAACACCATGTGGTCGTTGGTGCAACGGTTGCACCACCAACCAGTTTCTCTCTAGCGCACGCATGGAGCTTGAGCTAGATGAGGTTGGTTGTGGAGCAGCCAGGTGCACTGGAGCTCCGGTGAGCTCTGGTGAGGTCCCACCAGAGGTGAAGACGTCTTCTCTGGGTCAAGTCAGATGGTGGTCTGGATCTATGGGGGTGTGGCTGGTGCATACCTGATCCGATCGGTTAGGGTTGTCCTCAACTCCTTTGACTCCTAGCTTGGGGTGGCCGGCTGGTGAAACTACTCCAGTCAGTGGCTAGGGTCAGGAAGGGGTGGAGATGGACCCTAGGGAGGTTAGGGTTGAGAGGGATAGGGGCTGACTCGCTTGGTCTGAGCTGGGGATGCAAGTGTGGGTTGATCTTGTAGTTGGTGCACTCATGCGACTCTCGCTCGGTTGATAGACCGAATGGCTGAACTGACCTCCTTTGACTTTCCCCCACCTCAGACTGGCTTGGAAGGGGTTCTCTGAGCACGTGGTCGGGATGGATCAGGGTAGCATATGCATCGCTGTGATCTTGTATTTTTTTCTAATCTAATTGATGCAATCGGTGGTGTGTGACATGTGTTGTTATGATATTTGTTAGCCAAATCAATTTTGATCCAGCAGTAGATTTGATATATTCATGACTGTATTTCGTGTATATGCTCTGATATTCATGTCATGATCGAAATTAGAAATGCTATCATACCTATTCATATTATATGCTTCCCATTATAAGCCTATTTGCCATGTGTAACCCTATTGCATGCATGTATACTATCTATGGATGTATACATATAAATATAGCTTCCTGATATCATATGCATCCTTTTCCATGTTGTATCACTGATATATATATGTTGTATCACATCCACATAAGGTCTGATCATGTTCTGAGTTCTAGTCCTATCGCATGCATGTCCTGAAATTGATGATGCACATAATTGATTGTTTATGATGTTAGTTTATGATGTCTCCAACTATTGTGCACGTTATGTTACTCTATTCTTGCTGATTTATAATATGGTGTGTGGGTGTTTCCTGATGCGGGAGTCATGCATGCACACATGAATGTAATCGGACTCTTTCATGTTATGTGTTATTCGTGTCATATTCTAATGCAACATGTTAACCCAATTGCACGCAAGTATGTTAGTTTAGAGATCTATATTGTTTGCTGATATTTCATGCATGCCCCATCGTGTTATTCTACTGATATATTTATAACTCATACCCATATCAACTCTGATCATGTTCTGAGATTTTAACTACAATCGCATATACACCCTAAAATTGATGATGCATGTTATCGATTATTGTGGAGTTCGATTATAGCGTACCTTGCTATAATTCATCATCATATTGCTTCTTACATGTCTATGTGTTACTGATGTGAAGTGTTATGATGTGGTTATGTATGTTGCTTAGGACATCAGACCTTATAACATCCTTATCATGAACCGTAGATGACTCGATTAGTTGTTATCTTGATTAGGCGATCCAGTTATGATTGCTTGCTGTTGTGAGTTTCGTTTGATTCCTGATTGGGATGTACTAACTCTGATTTGTTTGGGGCTGTTAGGAGTGTATCCAGATACTCTTCTTTGAGCTTGTTCCATATATTGTAGCTATATTAGATCTTAGATGCTTAAGTAGCTTGCATTGCATTTAATCTGATTAATAATTCTGGGCACGTTCTATTTTCTGGGTTGACGGGCCACGAGTGGGTCCTCTAGCTTCAGATGCCATTCGCTTAAGACCTTCACGTTGGGAGGTCAGGCGTAAGATAAGTCCTGGGCAGGCACCCTGCCATTCTGTCTCAGGGTAGATGTTCCCAAGTTCGCGATGACACTATGTAGGTTTATTTCCGCGAATTGGGACATTTATCCGACGCACCGCTTTGTGCCGAGCGGTGAGTCACTGTCGAGTGACCGCTTCTGACCAATGGGGCTGGTATTCTGGTTCCTTGCGAGGAATGTGTCGGGTGCGCACGACTGGCACAACTTGTGGAGTCGTAGCCTTCTGTTGCATTTGATACTTTTCTGTTCTATTTCTGATGCTTTCGTCTTAGTTAGACTGCATGCATTCTTCCGTAAAATTCTATTTGGACAGGGGCGTATTGGGTTTTCTTAATTGAAAACTCATGTATTTGTTAATGCGGTGCTTGGAGGTACTAAGGTTCCCACAGGGCAGACTGGACGAGTGTTGAAGATTTTGTACGCAAGGGACATGTCGACCAGAGTCTTCAGTTATCGTTGTTTCCGCTTATATTATTGTATCTCCCTTTGTCACTCGATGTATTGTAATCGGATCTTTTATGTATACATGGATAATCATTTGTTTCAATTTTATATCCTAATTGTCTATCGATGTATGTCTGTTATGTATTGTCGAATTAGTCGGTATTGTCGAGTTAGTCGGTATTGTCCTTCTTTTGTAACTCCTTCGGTCGTCGCAGAGGTCTCTGATCGCGACACTTGTGTTCTTTTCCCAGTGTGCGTACCCACGAGAACGGGGGCGCTACATTTTTACCTTAATTATTTTTAAAAATAAAACCCAGAGCGGTCCGGAACCAGATTGTCTCCGGACCCCAGACCGGTTGGGTCCGGTCCTTGCTCACTCTTAATATATTACATGATATGTGAATTTGCTAAAAACCCCAAATCAAATTTTGTTGGATATAAATCCAAATTTTTGTTAAAAGCAAAAATCGGACGAAACAATCGAACGTTTTTGGAGACCAGACGACCGGAAGTAGTTGTTGCGTATGTGAACAGTTGATCAGTTGAAGTCATGGTTTGACCGAAAACTTCTAGGAGCTTTATCAAATTCTTCTTGGTAGTAATCGGTCGACCGACTTATAGTTTAATCTGACCGAAAACTTCCAGTAGTCATTTCTCTTGTTGAATCAGTCGACCATTTATGTGTTCTGTTCGACCAGAAAAATCACAGTGGCTTTGGTAGCGTGTGATATGTCGATCGCCAAGTTTCACGGTCCAACAGAAACTGCGATTAATTGCCAATCGGTGGACCGATTGGTTAATTACGGTCGACTGATGGACAAGATTTTGCTAAAATTGTTTAGAGATTATTGTTGATCATGGGTTGAATTTTTTCCAATTATGGTCAAACATTTTTAAGGATTATGTGTGTCAATTTGTGGTTGGTTTAATGGAGAGAAAAACAAGAGATCATAGGTTAGTGGGTAACCCATGATGTGGGTGTTGGGAGAGTTTATAAATAGGTCTCCCCTCCCTACTTGTTTTAAGTTAATGCAAAAAATCCCTCTCTTCCTAACTTCTCCACTAATCCATATGAATTTCTCTTAATTATTTTGAGCATTTGGAGATTAAATTCTTAGGAAGCTTTAGATGGGTTATTAGCTAGATTCTAAGATTGATTTAGAGATTGAATTGGCTAGCTCATTTCTCTCTAATATTGTTTAGAGTTTGGTGAACACTTGGAGGCGAATCAACGAGCAACACAACTCCGAATCTTCATAAAGGTTTTACAGAACCTTTGGGTATGATCCTCTTCAATTTATTTTAATATGTATGTAAATTACTATGTAGTAAAATAGTATGTAGAATAATGTACATAAAATCATCGAAAATATGATAATCGATCCTGCATGTAGGGGTGTAAACGAGCTGAGTCGAGAGAAATTTTGAGTCATAAGTATTATCTTATGTTATTACCAAATACAATTTTTTTTTATAAATGGAGCAATAAAATTTTCTATCAAGCTGTCGAGCTGAGCATTAAAAATTTTCAAGTTCGAACAGCTCGTTTACGGAACCAAGTTTGAAGTTTTTTTTGTTTTTCATCAAGATCCATCATTTTCAAGTTAAATTATAGTCGAGTGTTTTTCGAGTCGAGCTATCGAGTCGAGTTCGAGTCGAGCTATCGAGTCGAATTCGAGTCGAGCTATCAAGCTGAGCCAAAGTTGACAACCCTACCTGCATGCATGTATAAAATTCGAAAAATAAATACATACATAGGGGCACGAAATCCTACACACAAATCCCATAGTGACCAAACACACCCTGTATAAATGAACTTACACCAAAGATACAATCTATTAGAGCTGGGCCCTTGGCCGGATCGACACAACTTGATGGGACATTGTACCTAGGGCTGTAAATGAGTATGATTTTACCCGCAAAACCGCCCTACCTAATGCGGATAGAGGACAAAAAAACCTTACCCACCAACCCACCATCTACATAACCCGATAACCCGACAACCCGACTACCGATTACGGTCACAATCCAAACCCTAACCTAACCAAAAAAGGATACTCTCATGGTTGCGCCTCCACTCTCCTCCACGTTCGAACAAAACCCGACCCCATCCCCCTCCGACCCACCCGATCAGCCGTCCTCCAGCCCAGACCCAACGTCCGACCCCATCCTCCTCTGAGGCACCTGATCAGCCGACAAGCCCAACCTCGACCCCATCCCCCTCCGACCCATCAAATCAGACGACCAACCCAACCCCGACCCAATCCCCCTCTAAGCCCACCTGATTACTGAAAGGAATGTGTTCTAAAAGTTTTACTTTTATATGTCAATTATTATGAATTAAATTTGCAAGCATTTTGTTCATTGATTATGGTATTCGTCTTTTGGAAGTGTTAAGGAAGAGACGTTTGGTCCTTAACCATAGAGCTCTAAAAGATAATGGTTTACATAAATAAAAAGTTATTCACAATCATGGTAATTACCATGGAACATTAATTACCGAGATAAGATTGTCGTGTTGGTCATCTATTGTTGTAGCTCTACAAATAATTGACGACACGAGTGTATAAAAGAGGAAAAGATTACTTTTATATATTGAATAGACCTAACAAGTAAAACATTATGGAATTGTGTTTCGTGTCATTAATGTTTTTACTATGTCTTGGATCCTAAGATATGAGACTTATATCATTTCAGTCAAGAAGTGCTTAATTTGATTATTGTCAAAAGCTATCAATGAGTGTAGTGATAAAGGCAATAGTTGGTTGAGCATGACTTGTGCTGGAAAAAATAGCTAGTCAAACGATTATCATTGTCCCTCTTAATTGAGTGATGATATTAGTGGGCCCCTTGATAAAGCAAAATTATAATTAGCTTAAAGAGATCAAGAAATGAATATAATACAAAGATGACACATTTCTACTTTGTATATATTCTTAATATCATGAGGCAAGGGACAAGTGGTGCACTTACATCACTAAATGGATCGTGTTTTAGTTTGGGTGGAACAAAGACATCTATGCTAATTGGGTAACTATAATGTGTAGCTAGATACCGCTTATAGTTTGAGATATTAAATGTTTAATATCGCTGCCAATTTGGCTTAGATTCTCTTACAGGTCACACCACAAAACTGAGAAACAAGAGGTTTGATTTTAAGTTCATATGATGTGTCGGGTTTCATGTGAAAATATGACACATGTGGTGAATGAATAAAATCAATATGTCATGAGAATTGACATAATTAGAATCATAATAAATTCATATGAGGTGTATATATTATGGGGTATAATAATTTAATATTACATAGGATAATATATTATATAATATGTGAATTTGCTAAAAACCCCAAAAGATCAAATTTTGTTGGAAATAAATCCAAAATTTGACAAATGCAAAATCGGGGTCAAACACGGTGAACCGTTCAAGGTTCGGTCGACCGGGGTATCTTCGGATCGGTTAACCGAATAGGGAACGGGTAAGCAAAATTGGTTGACCAAAATTGTCTGGAGTGCCTGGACAATCGGGTTCAGTTAACCGAGTGTGCACGGTCAACCGAGAAGTAGTATTTTCGGTAGACCGAAGGTGACACGGTCATCCAATGACTATGTCCCAGGAGCGATTCTAGTGGATCAACGGTAGACCGAGTAACAGACGTGGTTCGTCCGAATTCTTCCACGGAATTTTTCTCATACGGATTCGGTCGACCGTCTAGCTCACGGTGCACCGAACACGTGTCATAACTGAATAGTTCGGTTGGCCGAATAATACTCGGTCTACCGAACAAGAACGATTCTGCCTGAATTATTAAGAAATTAATTAGATCATGGGTGGATTAATTCCAGATTTAATTAAAAGGTTTTTCGTGGGTGATTATGTGGAAATTAAAGATTAATTTAGGAGAGAATAAACAATGGATCATGGCTAAAGAATAGCTCTTGATAATGATGTTTTGGGAGACTATAAAAGGACCCTACTCCTACTTGTTTAACAACTAATGCAAAAATTCTTTCTCTCATTAATCTCTCCCTAATCACCACGAAAATCTTTTAATAAATTTAAGTTTTAGAGATAAGAATCTCAGAAGCTTAAAGAGAGTTATTAGCTAGATTCTAAACCTTGTTAGAGATTGATTGGCTAACTCATTTCTCTCTAATCTTGTTTAGAGTTTGGTGAACACTCGGAGGCAAATCCGTGGACGATTCAACGGGCAACCCGACTCCGAATCTTCAAGAAGGTTTTAGAGAACCTTTAGGTATGATTCTACCTTTGTGATTTATTTTAATAAATGTAGGATTGCATGTTATTAGAATAATCACAGAACTATGTACATAGAAATTGTTGAAAATATGAAAATCGATCTTGTATGTTGTATTAAAAAAAATTAAAATATATACATACTTAGGGACACGAAATCCTACAGTGGTATCATAGCTTTTAGTTCATATTTTCAATAATTAGACTATATAATTAATTTTAGTTTACCATCTACAATCGAAACAATTCATATTGTATGTCTTTTTCGAGTTTTCCGATAGTTTTGTTGATTTAATTCTAATTGATTCTTTTGATAGTTTTAAATGTTTTGAAGCACATTATGTGAATGTTAGAATTAAAATTTAGTCTTATGTCTAATTTATAGAATTTTCATTTTTAATTAAATGATTATTTTATAAGGAATCGACAAAACGAAAAAGGCATATGTTTATTTTTCTTTAAATTTTTATTTTTGGAAATTGGATATACAACATTTCAAATATTTTATGTTTTGAACTGTGGATGCATAAAATCATTTTTAATGGATTTCAAATGATTTTAGAATTGTTTAATTTAGAGATGCATGATAAACTAAATCAAGTAATATATAGTATATATACATGCGTTGCTCGAGTTCTCTAATGCAGGGATATGTTAGTTTATATGTTCCGACAATGTGTGTGAATGGATTTATTTATGTTTGTGTGATTGATATATGTGATTGCATGGATGAATGTTAGGATGTGTATAGATGATAAATATGCATGATCACCTAAATTCTAAAATTACATATTAAATTGTCCAACCAAAAATTAAGAGTATCTTTCTTTCTTATTTCGTCCACTAGCAATCATCGATCGAGGGATATCCTGCTAGCCCTTAGCGGGAGATAACTTCCTCCATCTTTGGGAATAGTGGGAGATATAAGGTTGTCTGTTGTTGTGTCACGAATAGATGTACGAGGTGCGATTCACCCTTAGTGGACACCGAGTATATTTGTTTGTGAATACAATGGATAAATGTATCTCGTATCAAATGAAATAAGTTTTCTTAACAAGACCCGGAACCCTAGCTCGGTTTTGAGAAAGAGAGTTTTTCTTACGAGGATCGGTCAAATTCCCTCTTAATTAAAACGACAAGAGTCATAAGAGTTTGAAAATGCAAATGTGGCGATATTTCAAAATGGTTATTAGAAAATGTTTTCTTACCTTGATTTTATAATATATCTGATAACCCTTAGCTAGTTTATATTATAATTGATAGGATCTTGAATTGCTGCATTTATGGACATTTTTTTATATTTGCGGTATTGATTTTTTCAAAAACATAAAATTGACATTAAATCCCATATAATTTGTTTTGTAGAAATGTCAAATATTCAACCTATTGTGCGATCTATTATTGAAAAATATCCTTTGGCAAATGATGGCTCAAACTTCATAAGCTGGCAACTGAAGCTCAATATCGTGTTGAAGTTTGAGAAACTATCTCATATTTTGGATGCTGAAATCCCAAAATTAAATGAGAAGACAACTAATAGCGAGAGAGAGGCAAAAGCCAAGTGGGAAAACCAAGAGAACCAAGTTCACGGTCTAATGTTGGCCTCCATGGGTGACTCGCTTCAAGCGAAATACTTGGATTCAAAACCCAAGAAGACCATGGAAGCTTTAACAAAGATGTTCATGGATAGTGCTAGAAAAGAGCGCTATAAGACCACCATCGCACTCACAATGTGCCACATGGCGGAGGGAACATCGGTATCCATGCATTTTCTCACGATGCAAGGATACCTTGAGAAGTTGTCGAAGCTCTCTTCCCCGATGCCCGATGACATTACGGAAGATTTGATTCTTGGCTCTCTAGCCCCGTCCTACAAGGACTTCATTATGCACTATCATGTGCGTGACCAAAGGGTCGAGACAAGCACGTCCTAGCCGTCCATGGAGGGAGCAAGAAGATCACCAAAGGTAAAGGCAAATTCACCAAAAATACGTCAATCAAGAGCAAGGGGTAGGAGGTGCTCGTACGAGTTCCTCGAGGGGGAATTCTTCGAAATCTCCGACTCCCAACACAGAGTGCTTTCACTGCGGTGAAAAGGGACACATCCGGCCAAATTGCCCCAAGTACAAGGAAGACCTTGACAATGGAGTGATTGAGCGCCCCAAAAAGGCCAAAGGTATATTTGTTATTGAGATAAATTTAGCCACCTCTGTCCATGATTGGGTAATTGATACCAGATCTTGTGCTCACATAATTTCTATTGTGCAGCTACTAAAGGATAGGAAGGAACTCGTGAAGAACGAGATGATTTTGAAGGTTGGAAATGGTGCGAGCGTTGCTACGATTGCATAAGGTTTTGTGGAGCTTCAATTATCTGGTGGTTTAAATTTATGTTTAAAGAATGTTTATTATGTGCCTTCGATTAGCAAGAATATTATTTCTGTATCATGTTTGGATATGGATAATTTTAATATAAATATTTCAAATTCTTGCTTGTCTATATCGAAGAATGGTATTTTCTATGCAAATGCATTCGTAAGGAATGATCTCTATTTGCTTGAATTGAATAATAAACAAATCTTAAACATCAATAACAAAAGACTTAAAACTACTCACGTGAATGATACACTCTTGTGGCACTATCGTCTTGGTCACATAAATAAAAAATGCATCAAGAAATTGCAAGAAGCTAACCTTCTTGGTCAACTTGATTTTAAATCATTGGAGACGTGCGAACCTTACCTAATGGGCAAAATGACCAAGAGGCCTTTCAAGAAGAAAGGACCGAGAGAGAATGACTTGTTTGATTTGATACATTCCAATGTATGTGGTCTGATGAGTTCTAGTGCAAGAGACGGTTTTAGGTACTTCATTACATTCACGGATGACTATAGTTGTTATGCCTATATTTTTCTAATGAGAAACAAAAGTGAATCATTTGACAAGTTCAAGGAATTCAAGAATGAAGTAGAGAATCAACTCAACAAGAAAATCAAGTCTCTACTAACAGATCATGGAGGTGAGTACTTAAGTACCGAATTTGACTCATTCCTAAAGGAGTGTGGTATTGTACCGCAGCTCACCCCTCCTGGTACACCTCAGTGGAATGAGGTATCCGAAAGGAGGAATAGAACATTACTCGACATGGTTCGATCAATGATGAGTCAAGCTCAATTGCCGCTTTACTTTTGGAGTTATGCACTAGAAGCTACGACTTACACACTAAATAATGTTCCATCCAAATCCGTAGAGAAAACACCTTATGAGCTATGGAGTGGTAAAACACCTAAGCTCAATTTTCTCAAGATTTGGGGTTGTGAGGCCTACGTCAAGAGATTGATGTCGACCAAACTTCAACCAAAAGCGGATAAGTGCTTCTTTATAGGTTATCCTCGTGAAACAAGAGGATACTACTTTTGACATATAACCTTCAATCGAGTGATTGTAGAGAGGGATGTCGTATTTCTAGAAAATGAATTTCTGGAAAGAATAAAAAGTAGTGGGAGTAGAGTTGTTCTTGAGGAGACTCAAGATATTCTACAAGATCATGATTTGAATGGTGACATTCAAGATCATGAAGGCCCAACCGAGGTTCCTTTGGTTAGTGGAAGCGTGAGTGAGAGACCCTCGCAAGAAATTGTGAGAGAAACTCAATCTTCCCCACCTAGTGTACGTTCGAGAATCGAACACGAACCAATTTTGCAAGAAATTGTGGAAGAAGTTCGAGAAGTACACATAGAACCAAAAGAACTTAGAAGGACAACGAGGGAAAGGAAGAAACCCGAGATGTATTTGGGACTTCATGAGATCATGATACTAGATACCGATGATCCCTCGACCTTTCAAGAAGCAATGGAAAGAAAGGACTCCAAACTATGGTTCAAGGCCATGGAATCCGAAATAGAATCCATGTATGATAATCAAGTATGGAACTTGGTTGACCTTCCTCAAGGGAAAAACCATTCAAAATAAATGGGTTTTCAAGAGGAAGATGGACATGGATGAGAACTTGACAACCTACAAAGTGAGGCTTGTAGCAAAAGGTTTCACTCAAGTTCAAGGAATTGACTATGATGAAACTTTTTCACTGGTTGCCATGTTCAAGTCTATTCAGATTATGCTCGCTATTGCCGCATTTCATGATTATGAGATATGGAAAATGGATGTCAAAACGGCGTTCCTTAATGAGAACTTGGAGGAGGATGTGTACATGGTACAACCTCAAGGTTTTGAAGATCCAAAGAATAGCGAGAAAGTATGCAAGCTTCAAAGATCCATTTATGGATTGAAGGAAGCATCAAGGAGTTGGAACAAGCACTTTGACGAAGAAGTAAAAAAGATTCACTTCGTCCAAAGTAAGGAAGAACCTTGTATATACAAGAAGGTTAGTGGGAGCCACATAGTGTTCTTGATCTTATATGTCGATGACATACTCCTCATTGGAAATCCTATACCTTTGCTTGAGCAAACGAGAAGTTCATTGAAATCTGCATTTTCGATGAAAGATATGGGTGAGGCTCAATACATCTTGGGAATCAAGATATATAGAGATAGATCCCGTAGACTCATTGACCTACGTCAACGTACATACATTGACAAGGTCTTGGAAAGGTTTGACATGAACAACTCCAAAAAGTGCAGTGTGCCAATGACTATGGGTGTGCAACTCAAGAAGTCTCAACGTGCTGAATCACGTAAAGACTTGGAGTACATGAAAGATATCCCTTATGCTTCGGCAATAAGATCGATCATGTACGCGATGACTTGCACAAGACCCGATGTCTCGTATGCTCTAAGCGTGACAAGTCGTCACCAATCCAACGCAGGTCCTGAGCATTGGACTGTGGTCAAGAATATTCTGAGGTACCTTAACCGGACCAAAGATAAGTTTCTTGTTTATGGAGGACAAAAGGAATTAATAGCCGGGCTATTCGGATGCGAGTTTTATGAGTGATCCCGACGATAGAAGGTCGCAATCAGGATACGTCTACCTTCTAAATGGTGGAGTAAGTTGGCATAGTTGGAAGCAAAACACTACGGCCGACTAAACCACCGCTTCCGAAGTAATGGTTGTCGCTGAAGCGAGCAAGGAAGGAGTGTGGATTAAGAAGTTCCTTGAAGAGCTTGGAGTAGTTCCCTCGAGCGAGGGACCAGTAGAGCTATTTTGCGATAATAGTGCATCTATCTTGCAAATCAAGGATACCAAATCACACCACAAAGTGAAGTACATGGATCGTAAGTACTTTGTCACACGTGACTTCATCGACGAGGGAAAAATAAATCTGTTATGGGTGGACACAAACAACAACGCAGCTGATCCATTCACCAAACCCTTATCCCAAGTCAAGGGCGAAATGCATTTCGAGTCCATGGGTCTGAGGAACCATGTGGATTGGCTTGATGAGTGATTAGAGAGGGTTACCCTAGTTATTATTGTTTTATACATTGAGAATGTATGTGAAAGAAAACTTTGATAACAAGTGGGAGATTGAAAGGAATGTGTTCTAAAAGTTTTACTTTTATATGTCAATTATTATGAATTGAATGTGCAAGCATTTTGTTCTTTGATTATGGTATTCGTCTTTTGGAAGTGTTAAGGAAGATGTGCTTGGTCCTTAACCGTAGAGCTCTAAAAGATAATGGTTTACATAAATCAAAAGTTATTCACAATCATGGTAATTAGCATGGAACATTAATTACCGAGATAAGATTGTCGTGTTGGTCACCGATTGTTGTAGCTCTACAAATAATTGACGACACGAGTGTATAAAAGAGGAAAAGATTACTTTTATATATTGAATAGACCTAACAAGTAAAACATTATGGAATTGTGTTTCGTGTCATTAATGTTTTTACTGTGTCTTGGATCCTAAGATATGAGACTTATATCTTTTCAGTCAAGAAGTGCTTAATTTGATTATTGTCAAAAGCTATCAATGAGTGTAGTGATAAAGACAATAGTTGGTTGAGCATGACTTGTGCTGGAAAAAATAGCTAGTCAAACGATTATCATTGCAAAGGCATTAGTTGGTTAAGTATGACTTTTGTTGGAGAAGATAGTTAGTCAAAAGATTATCATTGCCTCTTTTAATTGAGTGATGATATTAGTGGGCCCCTTGATAAAGCAAAATTATAATGTGCACAATGTAACTTGAGTTAAGTTACATAGTTATAATTAGCTTAAAGAGATCAAGAAATGAATATAATACAAAGATGACACATTTCTACTTTGTATATATTCTTAATATCATGAGGCAAGGGACGGGCACAAGTGGTGCACTTACATCACTAAATGGATCGTGTTTTAGTTCGGGTGGAACAAAGACATCTATGCTAATTGGGTAACTATAATGTGTAGCTAGATACCGCTTATAGTTTGAGATATTAAATGTTTAATATCGCTGCCAATTTCGCTTAGATCTTCTTACAGGTCACACCACAAAACTGAGAAACAAGTGGTTTGATTTTAAGTTCATATGATGTGTCGGGTTTCATGTGAAAATATGACACATGTGGTGAATGAATAAAATCAATATGTCATGAGAATTGACATAATTAGAATCATAATAAATTCATATGAGGTGTATATATTATGGGGTATAATAATTTAATATTACATAGGATAATATATTATATAATATGTGAATTTGCTAAAAACCCCCAAAAGATCAAATTTTGTTGGAAATAAATCCAAAATTTGACAAATGCAAAATCGGGGTCAAACACGGTGAACCGTTCAAGGTTCGGTCGACCGGGGTATCTTCGGATCAGTTAACCGAATAGGGAACGAGTAAGAACAATTGGTTGACCGAAATTGTCTGGAGTGCCTGGACAATCGGGTTCAGTTAACCGAGTGTGCACGGTCAACCAAGAAGTAGTATTTTCGGTAGACCGAAGGTGACACGGTCATCCGATAACTATGTCGCAGGAGTGATTCTAGTGGGTCAACGGTAGACCGAAATTAATTGAGCATTTTAACAAAATTATAGGAATTTGGTACTTGAATAAATAAAAAAAATGAGAAATTCATTTTCGAGATCAAAATATCCAAAAAAACTATTTTTTATGTAAAATTAATATTTTTTTAAACTGAAAGTATGTCTTATGCCAAGAACACGATAGCAAATTCAAATCCTCAAAACCTAAACTAAGTAACCATAAAAGAAAAACTCCAACTCAAAAATATCATAGTCTACTCCAACCCAAAACAATATATTCTCGATGAGAAATTTAAAAAAAAAATTCCAACCAAAATTTTTAAAAAACCATATATTTGTTGTTTTCAATTATTTCAATTTAAGACATACATTAGTTTAAAAAAATACATTTGATTTTTAAGCAAGAGATGAGTTTTTTTGATATTTTGGTCATAATATTGAAATCGATGTCTTTTTATCTTTAATTCGATCATCAATTTCCTATAGTTTTGATAAAATGCCTAATTTGTAATAAAAAAGTTTAGTTTAAAGAATCAACAGAACCCTTACAATATGGTAATTAAATATATTAAATAGAAAAAAAGACAAAAAATGAATATGTTATCAAAAAATACCAAAAAGCATAATTCCATGTTAAAATCGAGATTGAATTTTTATTCATTAAAATGCATGAGTTATTAAATAAGGATTAAGTAGAAAAACGTACTTTTTTAAACGGTACTTCCACTACTATTGTTATTTTACATACTTTGTCATATATTTTCACATCTTTGCCAATTTTTTATTTTAGTATTATTATTTCAAAACATAATCTATAAATTTATGTACTTGCGTTTGAAATAAGTTTCTAGTTCAATCATGTATTTTGTTCATTACAAATTTACAACCATTTATCGACGCACCTTTATAAAAATAGGAAACAAAGCAAACAAAAACTCAACACGTTCGGTTTCCAACTCTACCCTTCCCGACTTGTTAAGAAACTAAAATTCGGAAGTCAACTTCCAGTCTTCCACCCAACCGCGGGGCATTAATACACCGCCATTATAAAAAAAGCAGCTTATGCTTTCTCCTCAAACGCGGAAACAAAAAAACAAAACAAAATTATAAATAAAATAACAAAATTATAAAAACAAAAAAAAGAGTGTTTTCGAAACGACTCGTTTCGATCGAATCCCTTCTCCTCCTCTCCTCTTCCATCTCCGGATCCCAAATCCCCCAAACCGACCCCGTAGATGCTCCACAAGAGCTTCAAACCCCAGAAATGGTTCGATTCCTCCTTTTTCCCCTTCCTTTCTCGACGCGTCTCGTCTTTCTTAGGGTTGGTTTTTGTTCGATTTGTGTTTGCTATCGGAGGTTGTGGTTTTAGTGTTTGCGGCGCTTGATTTGGTTGTAAATATCGTTTGGAGTGGTCAACTTCTGTCGATTTCGCTAGAATTGTGTTCCCGTTTGGTGATTTTTTGTGTGTGGATTTTTGCGTTCTGATGTTGGGAAGTTTTATTTTCCGGTTGGAAGTTATTGATTTGAATAAGGCTTATGTTGTTTATCGACCCAATGGCTCTGTCCTCCACCATCCAAGTGCACTATTTTCAACTCTCTTAGTCTCTTTTAGTGTAATAAGTCATTTTAGTGTATAATGACATATATTGGACCTAGTGGTAATGAGTTTTCCATTAATCATGAAGAATTTAACCACTTTCGTCCCACAAAATTGAACGACGTAGGTTGAAAAATCGGCCATTACCTTTCAAATGAACATAAATCAAAATTTCTATGTGAACTATGTTGATTTATCAATAGTGGTGGAATATATATAGGCATAAACAACATATAACTCACCCGGAAAGTAGTAATGTCAAACCATGTGCACATGTAACAAGTAGTTACTGTGAAGAAAGTGAACTTAATTTGAGAGCCAGATCTAGAGCATATCACAATGCAAAGCAATTGTAGATGAATTTATAGACTTAGATGATGTGGAGGGGTTCGGGAGCACCAGGTCCAGTTCGGGTTCCGGTTGAGGTAAAGAAACTGATCGAAATATGGACCACTGGACCTTTTATTGTCGTGGACGTCCCGAGGACGTCGTCGACCGAAATGAAGGAGGTCCCACTCAAATCACCATATACAACCTTTTCAAAAAATAGGAGAGGAAACATGTAACCCAACTTTGGGTGATTTTTTTTATAAAGCATGTTTATCTTTCAATGCATGTTCATACAAGAATCTTCCATGCACTCCTATCCAGCACCAAACCTGGAGGATTATGTAATTTTGTTTTTGTGAATTCTTGTCATTGGTGACGTAATATATCATGTTTTAATAAGGGGTGGGTGTCGAGGTTTGGGAGTCTAATCCTGATTTTTATGTAACTTCACCTACAGCAAGACATCGGTAAAGCTTGCCTCTTCTCGGATGAAGCTTCTGAGAAACAAGAGAGAGGCCCATGTCAATCAGTTAAAGAAGGAATTGGCACAATTGCTCAAAAGCAATCAAGATCAGACGGCTCGTATAAGGGTTAGTTCTTGTAAAAGTTTGAGCATTTATTTCAGAGGAAAAACACATGATTTATTCCTTTTCATGTAATTGTGTCCTTGCATTTAATTGATATCATTGTTGCTGCTATTTTCCTTCAAAGTGAGATTAGTCTGTATTATTAGCTTATTTTTTGGTGATTCTAGTCTTGTAGCCAATATCAGGAATTAGTCGAGTCATTATAGAGATACTGCAAGTTTTAATCTATTTTCTAGAATATGAAATAATTTTTATAGTTGTTGGTCATATTTTCAAGTTTTTTTCTAAATGTCCATTAATTTTAGTTCCTTTAATTGTCTCAATAGACGTTGGCATAGTTGAAGCTGATGAATTCTTCATTAAAAATGATAATGAGAAATTATATTGAAGTATACGTTTGGATCATATTATAAGGGCTTTAGTGCACAAGTTACATGATTGTAAGTGCCAGTTCAATTTTCATGATATGTCATTATCATATATTATTTTAGTAGTGATTAACAGGTTGCTGATCAAAAGATGAAGTGACTAAAACGTAACGTGATTATAGAATCATTGTTGATTTATCCTTTCAAAGATGGCTAAGATAATTCTCTTAAGGTCATGAAGTAAATATAGTTTTCGTTGATTCAAAGTTGAAACCATGGTTTTGAGAACCGAACCGGAGGTCAAGCTGGTCAAATCCATTAGTTCACTGGTTTGACCGGTTGGATCAATTAAAGAACCGTGACGTCAACAATACGCTATGTTATTACTAAAAAACACAATGTTGTGTATAAAAAATTGTAAAATTTGAAAAATGGGGAAAATGGGAATCATTCGTACAAATATGAAACATAACAAAAGCACAAAACAACATGATATACATTTACAGGATCCGAACCATTGGTCGAACTAGTGGTTCGGGTGGTTCAACGCTGGTTAAATGCAAAATGGTTTTGCCCACCCAATCTGGACTGTCACTTTACTGGTTACCACTTCCACTGGTTGAACTAGCAAGTCCGGTACAGTTCCTATAACCATGGCTGTAAATATGAAACAATCAATTTTAAAGAAGTGTTGTTAATGAACCATGCTTGTATTCATTTCCTAAATGGTGTCACCTTAGCTTGTATTCATTTCCTAGTATGTTTCTAGAATTAGCTTGGCGTGTTTTACCAGTAACAATAGGTAAAATCCTTAGGTTTTGTTTGGCTTTTCATGGTTCTATATCTTATTGTTGTTGTTCTACATTTATATCTTATTTTCATGGCTTTTCCTACATTTGCTAATAATGCAATGTACACGGTTTTTGCAATGCTTTTAGTTTGCATTAGACATGGGCACATTGGTTGGCTATTTTAGTTTACTATTTGGACTTGTATATATGATATGATTACTCCCTCCTATTTTTTGTGTTTCTCAAAGTGTAAGCTCTGTTATGCACAATTTTTGATTCTGTAATGATTTCATGAAAAGGTGGTTATTACGGTTACGATACATGTTTTTGGTGGGATTCAACTATATACCAACATTATTATTAAAGAAACAGCATGTTGGAAAGAAGGAACTAGTAATAGCTCTGGGACATGATAGGAGTAGGGGATACTATAATGTGCATAGTGCATATGTCTGTTTCAAGTTGTAGCTTGTATATGTGCATCTACATAAATTTTAATACTGTATTTTTATCTTGGTGTATATATGCATTTAACTGTGTATCACGTCAAGTTGTGTGGTGTATAAGTTTCTTTTTGAAGGATTCACAGTTTTCACACCTTTTCTCTTCCTCTCAACATGAACTTGCTCATTTAGTGTTATACGCTTTTCAGGTTGAACATATAATCAGAGAGGAGAAGACCATGGCAGGATACGAACTTATTGAGTTATATTGTGAACTCATCGTGGCTCGATTATCAATTATTGAGTCCCAAAAGTACGCTGCCTTTTCAATGTTGTTGCTGTCAAACTCTTTATTCCCAAGTAGCTTCTTTTGACACTAAATTGATGTTCTAGATGAAGCTCTTGAAACCATAAATCTATCATGTTTTGTATCTCAACGAAACCCTATCATAGGAATAATTTGATTTGGAAATAGTGGCTAGGTTGAGTTGTTCAAACATGTTCAAATATGAAATAAAGAAATAAGGATGGTATTCAATTTGCTGTACCTTAATTAACATCCAAAGTTCAGATATTCATGTATGGGAATTCTGGACCTCGACTTTCTTGTGACTGTGCTTCCCATGTGTTACACAATGCATGGTACACGAAATGGTAGCGTCCCAAAAAATGTTATCTCAAAAAAGCAAGTTATGTTAATTATGCATAACATTATGTTACACATTCTAGCAGCTGTTGTTCATAAGTGATGTTGAATGGGTTCTCTAATGTATTCAAGTGCATGAAGCACTGACACAAGCACCTAAACTTCGTTCACACTCCCAAATAAAAAAAATCCCATTGCAATGAGATTTGCTTTAGTGAGTGGTTGCGGTTGAGTTAGAAAAAAGTTGGCATATTTGATTTGTAGAAGCATCAACATAAGTTATTTTAAGGATTTCATGGTGTTCTTTTTATGTGCTTCTGTAGAACTTGATGTTGATTCACATTTCTAATGATGGCTTTTAATAACATTCATTGTGTATCTGAATTAGTTCAAGTACCAGGTGAGTGAGGGTATAAGCGTAGGATGCAGGTTCATACCCCACTCCTGTAATAAACCGTGGTTAGTGGGATGTGGATACGTACCCAACCAATATTGAAATTAATCTCTACCACTTATCAAAAACTAAATAACATTATGCATGTGAGAATCAGCTGTCAGGCTAAGTTATCAGCCTTCCAAATAAGATCATTGTTCCATATTCTTCTGTAACATTTTAGCATATTCCATATGGTGTAACTTACAAAGTCAATGCTCTACCTATATCTAGTGATACATTATGAGCTTGTTATATCTGTAGTGGTTGGTCGAGATCAAGCTCATGAATGTAAAACTTCTTCATTCGTGTCCTTTGAAATGTGTGGATTCACATATATTATTAACTTTTTGCAGGAACTGCCCAATTGACCTTAAGGAGGCAATATCAAGTGTGATTTTTGCATCCCCAAGATGTGAAGATGTACCGGAACTTAAGGATGTTTGCAAACATTTTAAAGCAAAATATGGAAAAGAATTTGTGACATCTGCCCTAGAACTTAGACCTAATTCGGGTGTCAACGCTATGGTACATTTACATTGCCTTTACTTTCTTACCTTGTTGCAAGTGAGCCTAACAGTGTTATTCTCATATTCCAGCTGACATCATATTTAAGTTTCCCTACCTTTGACCTTCACTGGTTTAATTCCCTGCTGATATTATTTCCTCTCTACAATCTATTCTTAGATTGCCGAGAAATTGTCTGCTAGGCCACCAGACACTGAAGTCAAAGTCAAGATGCTAACCAAAATTGCCGCAGATTATGGCATTGACTGGCAACCGAAGTCATTTGGAGAGTCTGTTGAAAAACTTCATGTAAGATTAAACATGTGTTCTTAATTTGTCAGGTCATCTTTATTGTTTCTTATGCATATTGCTGCACAGGTGTGACATTTACGTATATAATTCCTTTCTTTTGTGGTTCAGTCAACTACATCCACTTCTTTTGAGAATGGAAGTAATTTTACTACAGAAGCTGTTCATCCAGAGCTTATTCCTCCAAGTAACCAAAAGCATGAATCAGACAAAAAAACCACCCCGAGCAAAGTCACCGGGTCAAATCCAAGTTTTACCTCATCTGATGTTGGCAATACCCCATCGACAAATATTCGTCCTGGATCTAGAATACCTGGTACGTAATTTCACTGAGGTTGATCCTTTATCAGTTTTCCCATGTGCAGATCTTAACGTGTGCTTGCACCAAATTAAATTATCTGGAAGAATAACCATTTCACACTTATTTTCTGATACAGAACGAAGAGATGAAGGACCCAAAAACAATCAAAAATTTGGAGCAGAAACTGCAACATATCAGCAAAACTGGGACATGAATTTCAAGGATGCAGCATCAGCTGCACGAGCTGCTGCTGAATCTGCAGAAAGGGCGAGTAGGGCTGCTAGGGCTGCTGCTCAACTAGCATATTGTGAAAATGTTCCTGGACAGTCGGAGGATGAATCAATTCTTCACCAACCAATACATAATAATGATGCTGTAATCGAAAGCTTGCAGAGGAGGAATTCTGGAGGCCAGCAGCAGGAAGACAAATCCGTGCCCAGAACTAGAAAACAATACGATGATTCTGGTAGTTTTGGAAGGAGATCCGGCAAGTCGTTTTCCTCTCCATCCAATCCAGATAGCTACAATGTAGTTTATGGCGAAGGCCAGGAAGACAAAGCTGTGCATGAAACTACAAAACCATATAATGATCCTGCTGATGGTGGAAGAAGATCCAGGAAGTCGTTCTACCAGGAAGACAAAACTATGCATGAAACTAGAACACCATATGATGATCTTGGTAGTGTTGGAAGAAGATCCGGAAAATCGTTTTCTTCTCCGTCCAATCCAGATAACTACAATGATGCTCCAGATAATAAGACTTTCCAACAGGAAGATGAACCTATGACTGAGCCAATTAAGAAAGACAAGAACAAACTTAATCAGCGAAGTGACAAGATGAAGAATAATTTATCTTATGAATGGGAAAATGAAGGAGGTACGGGATATGCATCCTATGATAGTGACAACTCACATGAAGGAGAAAAAACCGACTACATTGAGGAACCAAGCGGTTCAAATTATACTAGAAGAGAAGATTCTAAGCAAGCAGATGTACAGAAATCTGATATTTTTAATATCAGGCCGTTTGAAAATGATTTTCAAGACCATGATGTCCTTGACTTGAATCAGAAGCAGCAAGATACTTCTAACCATTGGAGTGATGAGGCTGGAACACAGAAAGTGGAAAAGCCAAGTTGGGACAGACAGCAAAGCTTGAGAGATCACTCCTCTGTTATTTTTGATGATTCTGGTTCATATAATGGTGATGTTCTGGATCTGGATAATATTAAAGATGGTGCTAGTTCATTCTCACAGAACCAGGAGAGCAAGTTCCCAGATTTTTCATCACATGATGATCCCTGGCATCCACCAAAGGGTCGATCGAGCTTGGAGAATTATTCAATGAAAAGAGCAGATTCTGTAGAAAGTGAAGGAAGTACAAAAAAGGCTGCCTATCCATTATCTTCTGATGAGGATGTGCCTGTGGTGACATATGATTCAGATGGTTCTGCGGAAGATACGCTTTCTAGTCCATTGTGGAGTAAGGGATTAGTGGGTGGAGCAAAAAATCAAGCTTCTCGCCCACCTTATGTGGTGAATCCTTTGGTTGAGGTTCACACAGCTCATAAAGAAACCGGTACTGCAACATCATACAGCATAAGCAAGTCAGATGATTTGAAGCATGATGATGCCATGTTGAGCCCTAAAATGCCCAGTTCAAAAGCTGATAAACAAAAGTCACACAGGAACCCTCTCCCATCAAAATCGCAGACGACAGCTTCCTCTTCCGACTCCGAGAGTTCTGATGAAAACCTCATTTCACTTGAAAAAGATCGATATTCTGGAAGTGGCTCATCAAGACCAAAACAATCAACATACAAACAACACATTAGTTCCAGCAAGTACAAGATCCATCAGGAGCCCTCATATGAGACACCAAGTGCTGCTGCTTCAAGGAAATCAAATATAGTACCATCCTCCAGTTATTATTCTGATTTAACTGAAAAAGATGATGCTTCAGTGTCTTCAGCAAAATCAGATAGTACTGGTCCAACCAGTCAGAGACCTTCTGATCGTCGTCGCATCAAACTGACAACATTAGACTCTTTCGAGCGAGAAGATGACGAACCCAGCGCAAAGTATTCCGACCCAAGGAGCTCCATACCATACTCCACTGCAGACAATGACGATGAGCTTCCAAGACCAAAATCAAGGTTTGGTGCAAGCAAACCCTTAGAAGGCAAGTCCCGCAGAACAAGGCCTACACCATTGGGGTCTAACCGCAATACCATGTCACAAGACCTTGATGTTCCGGAAGTAATGGATAGCACTCCTGCACGAAGGAAGCCAAATGTGTCAAGCTCATCTGCACCTGAACCGATTGACGATTTCACAGCCAATGGTAACTTGGGAACAAATAGAAACCCAGAGTTCTCGCCATCCAAACCACCTATAAGGTCTGCAGTTACCCTGCCAACTCCTCAGGAGCAGAAAAGCCCAAAGTCAAGCAAGAAACCAGTTTCCAAATTTTCACCACCAAGCTCATGGAGAGAGGATGTGTCAACAACCGCAGAGTTGGAACCAACAAAAAAAGAGCTACCTGAAACTGCACCTTTAAAAGTTAAAGAGACTCCGGAGTCGTCTTCATCTCCACCACTGCCAACCGTTGGTCTCAAACCTCCTGGACATGTTCATCCAAAGCTCCCAGATCATGGTGAATTAGCTGCTTACTTTCGGAAACTCAGGGCAAACACTCGTAAATGATAGGTATTGTTTCTTCATCAGCAACTATTATTGTTTTTGCCAATTGCTTTCATTCTTATAGTTCACTATTTAAACTTCTGGGTTTTGTACAGATAGCTTCAGTTTTCATAATTGTTGGTCTTTTAGGTTTGCACTGCTTGATTAATAATTATTTATTTAAACGGGTATTGGTTTTGTAATTTGAGGTGTAATACATGTTTCATGAGGTGTGTCATTGTCATTGATGTGTGGTCTGTGGATGAACTTGAAGGATTTTTTGAGGAACACTTTTTGTACCGATTTTGAAATCTTGTGTAATAATTTGTGATTTGTACGTGATGTTTTTTGCCTTTAACCTTGTTCATCAGACTTACAACTCAAAGTTTGACACAACCCTTAGGTGATCATACCCTGGTATATTATGAAATTTTAATTCGTTTTAGCAGAAGAATAGATATTTGTAGTTGGAGTTGCAAAGCTTAACACTTATGGGTGCTTTGGCTGCAGGATGGAGGTAGAATTACAAGGATTGGACTTATGCTTGGTTTGTTTATCTTTTTATTCCATTATCAACTCGGGGAAACCCAACTAAATTAGAACCGGCACAAACTTATATAACCTTTTTTTCCAATCTGAAAATAACTTTGAGATAGTCATGTAAGAGGTAAGGACTTGAGAAACTAATCTCTGCTTTCATGTGAACCCAAAATGACTGCAAAAGGAAAAACTAAAAATAATATATGAAGTGCAGACCTTCATGTTGAAGTATGTCTCGGAGACGCCTTCGGAGACAGAAGCACAAAGAAAGATCACACTATGGGATTGAAAACGGAACGAGTGAAAAAGAAATACGAGTCGAATCTATCTTAACTCTTCACCTGTCTCCTACGTATAAAACGTTTTGTTTGTTTGGAAGTTACTCATTATATACATGAAATGCCACAATACAAGAAGTAATACTTACTTCCTAAAGAAGTGAAACTCCACCATATGGTTTTTCCATCATGTACCGACATATAGTCTATTGGAAATGGTGAAGAGAGACAACGACCACCGGATGGGGAAAAGCTTGTAGCATGATTGTTTTGTTTTTGAAAGTAGCTTGTAGCATAATTATGGTTATTAATAAGTAGGTTTCAATGTGGAGTAGTTGAGGGTACGTTGCATGGCAGGTTGGCGTAATGTGGTGGAGTGGTTGTGTTGATTGACTCCACGTAATAAGATAAGGAGTACAGGGTGTCGATAACTACTTTCTTGGAATTGTTTTTTTCTCCTGAACTCTAGACCAGGTGTGTTTATATTTCTTCCCTATCAATTTTACTGAAACTTGATGCGGCGACAGTGATGGTGAAGGTGTACAGTAGGGTTTGGGAGGCGTGGAATATTAGAAGTGTTATGGGGTTTTAGGTTTATTTCAATTGATTTTTATTTCGAGTTATTCATGTCAACTCAAATCACAAGAAACACGAAATACCTCAACCCAAATTCTCATCGAATTACAATTTGTCGATCTAAATTTGACATGAACCTGAAATGGGTCAACCCAAACACGAAAACTTTGTGTCAAGTTTGTGTTCAAATTTCATGTCATAACACGAATTGACAACCCTATTGTCTAACCGATCACAAGTTCAACTAGAGTTATCCCTGAAGTGACGGCGGACCCACTGGGGGTCCACCGGGGGCAATGGCCCAACTGAATTTTGAATTTCCTTATATTTATAAGGGTTGGAGTTCAATTTCAATATTTTGTAATAAGTAAATATATTGATTGGGCTTCACACATTCAACCAATTCAGTTTGGAAGTGGACCGAACTGGTTGGTTCCAGTTAAAAACAAGACCAAATCAAGTCCAACTGGATTAATTTTTATATATAAATATTTTACTGTATTGTTGTTCAAAAATTGCTATTTAATATATCTTATTGTTAAACAAATTAAAATTATATGTAAGAAGAATTGATTCGATATTAAAAACATAATAATGCATTAAAAATTAATTACAACACATTAAAGTAAAAAAAAGTTAAAACCGGACCAAAGTAGAACCAATTTTCTCCAAATCCACAAACTGATAACCGTATTTGGTCTGGTTCGGTTTGGACAAAACAAATCGGTTTTTCGGTCGATTCCGTCTAGATAAAACTTGTTCATCGGTTCATGTACACTTGTACCCTAAATCCATCCCATTTACGTCCTTGGAGGCCTATTCACATGTCATGTGAATAATAATAGATTTACATGGGGATGAAAATTTTCGATCCGACACAAAACCACACAAATGATATGTGTCGACTTGATAACTTAGGCTACGTTTGAGTGTGATGAAATGTCTACTCTGGTTTTTCGGAAATCGATGTCAAACATGTTTTGCAAACAATGCTGTTTTTCGTAGGTTTTTGTTTCTAAAAACAAGAGTTGTTTGACTATCTAATGATTTAGCAGAAACACACATGTCTTCTCAACCGGAAAAATCCTTTTTACCCAGGTTTTCTCTTGCCCCCATAATAACCTTCACTTCCTTCCACCGACGAAACACAACCTGAAGGAGCTTCCCTTCCCACCACCTCTGTTCTTCCCCGTCCTCCTGTTCTGCCCGATCGTCGAACTCGTTTTCTTGAGGAATGGTGATCATCAATGGGCAGCGATGTGTGTAAACGGCGACCGCGTCCCCATCTGTTTTTGTGGGTTCCTCGCAAGGAAGCAGACGTCCACCACCGGGTCGTTCGTGTTCATGTGTGGTGCACCCGCGGTGCCAGTAAGGGATATAATGGTTTTCTAACTCATGATTGTGTTGGTGAAAGTTTTATATGTGCTTAAGGTGTTGGTTCGTAGACCTTTGTGACTATTATACATTGCGTAGACCATTGTCCTTCCACCATTTTCATCCATGGCCATTGTATTCCGGTTTTTGTCCCATCCTTTCCCTGTGTGTGACTGCAACCACTTCCAAGTCATGTATCTTCTCCTTTGGTTGTGCCAATGGTTCCTCATTTTGTCCCACGTGTAATTCAAGTTTGTTTCCCTGTTGAAATTGTCGACCATGTTCCTCCTTCCAAAGTCATTAATGCAAGTAGTTGGCTTGTTGCCTGCTCGTACCTCATCATCACACAAACGAACGAAAGTTGCATGTCGCTCTGCCGTCCAGTTGGCCTTCCTTAAGTACTGACCAGGCACAAACTCAACAACTGTGGCCGTAGTTTCAGTCGCTCTAACATCAACAGTAGGTAGGTGCTCCAGGATGACATGATTGTTGGACATGGGAGTGTTTGCTGATAAAACGTAGCCTTTTTGTAGCCCCTTGTTGTATATGTCGTCAAATGAAATCGAATACGAAACCAAAATGTCGTTACAATCTGTGTTGAACAGACGATGATTAGGTGATCCCGATCCTATGAAGTTTGATTGGAATCCATCATCATCATTAGACATCGCCATATTGCAGCGCTGCATTGAGACAAGAGGATGATTGGGCAAAAAACAATTACAAATGATCACATAGGACAAATAATAAACATCTCATCTATCGAAAAACAAATAAAGTTCATATAGACTGTAAAGACAAAGTACAATGTCAGTTTACATTAACATCCAAAATATATTGTTTACAAACATAATCTACAAATTATATTGTTCGACCACGGACAATCTAATCACGAATCCAATCTCGGAACATGCCCATATTAATATCGTCACCGGTATTAACACTAGTAGATTGAGTAAATGTTTGTTGGATTATAGGTTTAGGCATTTCTTCTGCCTCTTGTATTAAATGATCAAACCTCTCATTGATAATGAAGTTGTGTAGTGTCATTGTGACAGTGACAATCATTGCTTGAGACTCCAATGGATAAGGGCCATTGTGAGTTAAAAAGGGTCCATCACTTCTTAATGACTCCGAAGGTTCTCTCAATTACGTTCCTCAATGAAGAGTGCATGTTGTTAAACATTTCATCCCTAGTACGAGGTTGGGTAGTACGGAAATCCGAGAAGTGGTAACGGGTTCTACGATATGGCGTTAGAAACCCTTTCCGATTCTGGTATCCAACATCCACAAGGTAATATTTCTCTGCTTGTACATGAAGTCAACAATGAGGGATGCAATGGGGGGGGGGGGGGGGGTAGTAAGCAATAATTTTGAGTTTCAAAAATTCCATTAAGGGGAAATGAGAAATCGTAGCTCGGCTCGGTCAGTGCCTCATTAAGAATACAACTGTCGTGTACGCTTCCCTCCCATCCAGAAATAGCATATATGAATCTCATCTTAAAATCACAAACTCCTATTACGTTATGTGTGGTGTTCTTAAGGTCTCTACCTGACCGACATGCTAATTGTTGGTCCCTCGGAACCCAATCGTCTACATGTGTGCCATCAAGTGCTCCTACGTAATCCTTAAGTATGGATAAATTTTTCCACCACTATGGCCTAGGATGTATTGAGGGGTTTCAGTGAAGGGGTCCATTGGTTTGAAGTGCCGACTAACGGTTTCTCCAAAATCTTGAAACATATCTTGGGTTGCTCTATTGACATGACCGTGACCTAAGGTGTAAAGGAACATGTGCAGTTGTTCTTTGACACTAGCTTCACGAGTATGTCTTAGTAGTCCGTTTGCTTGCATAATGTGACAAAGTTTGATGAAAACTTCCTTATGCATTCTACAAACATCAAAACAAACGCACCAATGGTTCGATAAAATATCTAAGGTTTTGTGATTCCCAGTTATGGGTGCGGTATGTACGGGACCTTAATTAGTGAAGATCTGATGAATTCATCTACACAACCGATCATACTCAATATTAACATGTCATCCTCCTCGTCATCTTCTAGGAGGATCCTAAGCCTATCTGCGTCCATTTATTGAAAACATAAATTACTTCAAATGGAGTTTGGTGGACCATTGCGGATGTATTGTCCAGAATTTTGGTCGAAATACACATGCTATCAATGAAATGAAACTATTTAGTGGAGTTTTTAAGAGATTTAATCATTGGAAACATTATTAACAATTACTCAACCAAACATGCCAACTAAAATTTACTGAATGGAGTAGCATGTAATAATGTAGCCCACATGCAATGCTGCAAGTCCAGAATTATCATTTCTGCCCACCACCCAACAAATTAAACATTTGTCCGAATTTTGGTTTTACTACAAGTCTCCGGTATCGTACAAAGCTTTACCAAAAAAGATCAAATGTTTAAAAAAATGAAGCCAACACATATAGGGGATATTGACTGCAGGTACTGACTACAAAATTTGTGTCAAACAACTAAGCTTCCTTTACCTAAATTTTGGATAAATGATCATTGGTAACTAAGGCTTAATTAACGGGGTTGAAGAAAACTAAAACGCAAGGTGCTCAAATCTCTGCCAAGTATAATAACTTTTTATTCATTTCAAGGACCGTAAAAGTAGACAGTGGACAAACAACAACAATGACAAAACTTTATACCACTTACGAATCTCAAATCGGTTATGGATGAAAGGAAATTGGTTCTAAAAGTTTTACTTTTATATGTCAATTATTATGAATTGAATGTGCAAGCATTTTGTTCTTTGATTATTGTATTCATATTTTGGAAGCGTTGAGGAAAATACTCTTGGTCCTTAGCTGTAGAGCTCTAAAAGATAATGATTTACATAAATCAAAAGTTAGTCACAATCATGGTAATTGACATGGAACATTAATTACTGAGATAAGATTGTCGTGTTGGTCATCGATTATTGTAGCTCTACAAATATTTGACGACACGAGTATATAAAAGCGGAAAATGATTACTTTTATTATTGAGCAAGTAAAACATTATGGAATTGTGTTATGTGTCATTAATGTTTTCATTGTGTCTTGAATCCTAAGATCTGACTTACATCTTCTCACATAAGAAGTGTTTGATTTGATTATTGTTAAAAGCTATCAATGAACATAGTGATAAAGACAATTGTTGGTTGAGATTGACTTATGTTGGAAAATATAGTCAGTTAAAAGATTGTCATTGCCCCGGTGAATAGCCACGCCAACGCCAAACGCCCTAATTTCTCGCCGATTGAGGACTATTGAGGTGACATAAACAAGTCAAAGGTTTTTACCATCAAAATCAGCTACAGTAGTGTTACCAAACGAGACCAAAGAAAAACATTCACATTGTGTTTCTCACGAAACTAACCTCGTTTGGCAACATGTTTTCAGTAATGTGTGGTTTCCAAGAAGACTTTTGCAGCAATACAAACACCCAAACATAACCTTAATGAGTAAGGTTTGGATATAACGAACATAATCGGTACCTAAAAGGGTAAAGTACTACCGTTGGGTTTTCAAAGAAGAAGTGCAGCCAAAACTATGAATATTGCCTTACAATTTCTATTTTGCATGAAATCAATGAAATAAATAATTTTGGAAACAAATTTCTGACATGATACTTCTATAATTATTGAATTCCAAGGAATATCTTTGACAGATATCTTTTGGTATTGTTTCTCTAATTGGACTCTTTCATATTTGATTTGTTGCGCTAATTTGGAAATTGAATTTACTTTTTCCATACAATCTATGAAATTGATCTCGTTATCACAAAGTATGAAAATGGTTTTTGGCAAATATTTGATATTTGATATTGGGGTTTGGAATTAATTTATGTTTCCAAAATTGTCACCCTGGATATCCAAAAATCTTTCATGTTTCTTATCTCGTTGTCCTAGATTAGGCAGTACTGCCATGAACAAACCCGTAATTAGATATTTGTGATTGAAATATTTAGTGTTCTTCTCTGTTCTCATCCTCTATAAATTCCACAAAGACATTACTCGTTTCATCTGTACTCTATGTTCTCCTCTTATGTCTTCTGGTTGGAGATGAAAGTTTTTGAAATGATTATTACGACGTTGGCGTGGCTCAATCAGAAATTCATCTCTTCTTATTAACATGTCTTTGAGCTTCTGATTGAGCCGTGTCAATATCTTAGTATTATTTCATGTCCATTCTTTCTCTAAAGCAACAACAGGTGTAATGACTATTTAGTATGGAGATCGTGCTTACAGTACCAACTGTGATGGTGGTGATGGTCGTGGTAGTAGTGGTGACTGTTGTGGGGCTAGTGATCTTTGCATCAGCGGCAACTACCGTGGTGGTGGTGGTGTGGTGGTGGTTGTTTTTTTATACATGGTGGTGGAGGTGGTGATGGTCGTAATGGTGGACCGGTGGTGGTGGTCGTGACGTTTTAGTGATGAGTGTAAGTTGTGGTACAAAAATAACCATCGATAACATTTTTTTTTTAAAATTAATAGGCTGCAAAAGTCACCAAAACCAGCTTCAAAACGCGAGTGGCTCAGGCTTCATATTTCATTATCCTTTTGAATGACACTTTTACCTTACATGGTCTCATGTATCGAATGGAACGGTAGCACGGCAAACACGTAAAGTTTTATTTTAAGTTGTTGATACGATTAAATAAAGGAGTACTATGGAACAACAACACTCTTAATAGTCAAATACAAACTTTGTTCCCAACTACCAAGGAACTGAGGTCATGAATGAACTCCTTACAGGAGCATTCGACTAAAGTAAATATTGTGAAGTTGTATCAGTAGTATGGTGTGTAAAGAAATTGTGATTACCTTGCGCATATATCACATTGTACAAAATCAATTACAATAATTTGCATTCACAATAAATTACAATAATCTAGTATATCAACCTTTGGTATGCCCACCTACGGTGAGCTTCAATCTGGATTCAAATAATATGAAAGTGAACTGATTGGTGAGAGGATCTCATGGAACGAATCAAGGAGGTGGTTTATTTGCGTATTCACCATCATCATCATGTTGAATATCATCATTCTCCAATAGCCAGTTCATTAGGAGATAAATATAGACCAATTTTATTTTATTTTGTGTGTGTATAGTATATGCTTTAAATCACTATTGGACCTCAGATACAGGCATACGGCTGGCTCTTCGGTTTGCAACATCCTAAGAAATCACAGGTAATGATTATCGAATATTGCAATAAGTCTTTTAAATATTTTGATAGAAAATATTTTACAAAAAAATAGGAAACTACTATTCGTCGTCCCAAAATTACTTAAATTTCCCGTCTAATTACTATTTTGTCATTCACAATTCATTTAATATCTATTTCGTCACGTTTCTTAAACTAAGGATTCTGCGTATGTTTTCCTTATTTTACCAGTACTAACACCACGAAAATGTCTGCCGAAACGTTTGGATACGGTGAAGTAAGCTCAACAAACAAAAATCGTACCGGACGTCTGGGTAAGCCGTCGCCCCCATGGTGGGGGTGTCTTGTTAGGACAACTTAAAACCACAAACCAAATAAGGTGGCCCGTGGTAGGAGTAATGACAACTTAATGGTTGCCCGTTGGGGGGCGGCTCCCGTGGACATCCACCCCCAAAAAAAGTAATTTTTTTTAAATTTAAATGAGATATTTTATCAGATTCGAGTACACCACGACGCGTGCTAACTCTTTTCCTGACCTCCGAGACATTCTTCTTGATGATTATGAGAGGAAGATGAAGATAGAATGATGGTAGGAAAGTGAAATGAAGAGATATATAAGTAGAAATGAGAGAATGACAAAATGATAATTCGCACAGACGATTTAAGTAGTTTTCCGACGACGAATAACAATTCAGAAAAAATATTCTGACAGAAAATAATTCTCAAAAACAAATATTGTGATGGAAAATCAATAATGATATATCTTCCAGAAACTATGCATGATATATCTTCCGTGCTACATTCTATTTTGCAATGCATGCTATCTAAACATAATAAAAGGCAAAACATACTATCAGTTGGTAAATCTCTGTGCTTGGATTATCCAAAACTAGTTATAGAGTCTCAATGGTCTTATAGAGTCTCAATAGTCGCGTAAAGAGTCTTGAGTAAAAAATGGGGTTTTTTGCTCTAGTACATATCAAAAGGTTCAAAATTAGCCTAATACCCATGATTTCTCAAAAATTGTTTTGATACCTATCAAAAATATGTAAATTGTTTTAATGCAGTTCCGTTAATGTGGGTCTCACTTCTGTCTGTTGCCGTTAACGGATTCCGTTACGGCACCGTTAAATGAAATAATTAACAAATGTATTAACCCACTAATTAAGTAATTAAGAAAAATTGTTGTGTTACCCATCCTAGCAATTAAAATTGGTATGCTACCCATCTAAAATATTATAATTGGTATAATACCCATGAATTTTGAAAACAAAATACCTTTTATTTGTTAAAAATGTGGTAAATCCAACTTCTTACATGTTCCAACAAATAAATTGATAAATTTCGTTTAATCTTTATAATTTGAAAATATCTAAATTATAATTTGAAAAATATCAAATTATAAAGAATAAACGAAATATATCACGTTATTTGTTGGAACATGCAACAAGTTGGATTTACCACATTTTTAACAAATAAAAGGTATTTTTTTTTTCAAACTTCATGGGTATTATACCAATTATAGTCTAATATGGGTATGGGTATAATACCCATGAATTTTGGGGGAAAAATACATTTTGTTAAAAATGTGGTAAATCCAACTTGTTGCTTGTTCCAACAAATAACATGATATATTTCGTTTAATCTTTATAATTTGATATTTTTCAAATTATAAATTAAATATTTTCAAATTATAGAGATTAAATGAAATTTATCATGTTATTCGTTGGAACATGTAACAAGTTAGATTTATCACATTTGTAACAAAACATATTTTTTCAAATTTATAATTTGAAAATATCAAATTATAAATATTAAACGAAATTTATTATGTTATTTGTTGGAACATGTAACAAGTTAGATTTACCACATTTTTAACAAATAAAAGGTATTTTTTTCAAAATTCATGGGTATTATACCAATTATAATATTTTAGATGGGTAGCATACCAATTTTAATTGTTGGGATGAGTACCACAACAATTTTTCTTAATTACTTAATTAATGAGTTAATACATTTGTTAATTATGTCATTTAAGGGCGTTGTAACGGAATCCGTTAACGGCAACAGACAGAAGTGGGCCCCACATTAACGGAACTGCATTAAAACAATTTACATCTTTTTGATAGGTATCAAAATAATTTTTGAGAAATTATGAGTATTAGGCCAATTTTGAACCTTTTGATATGTAGTGGAGCAAAAAAGTCTTTTGAAGAATTGATGACCAACGGCAACAGGCCTTTTGACAAGTACAATATAATTCAGATGTTATAAACATTGTAATGCGACCTCAGTAGGATATAAATATGAAGGGAATCCATGTCTGGAATCACTGGCTAGAGCTCTCATTTGATTTTTCTTCCAGAAAATGCTCAAGCATATCTTCTTCGTCAACTGTTACACATTGAATGGAAAGTAGTATTAGCCATCAAATTTGAGACGACAAACAATTCACTTAGGGCACATCCAGTAAACTCACGAACCAACCTTCAAAATCATCCACTTCGAAATCATCTTCATTTTCCTCTTCTTCGGCAACCGAGTTGCACCTCTCTGCATTGTTATGATCGATTTTAGGAAATTTAAATGTGACACCCTTCCAAAGGAACTATTTAGGATTAAAAGGCCTCGTCGTTGTTGTACCTAGATTGCAATTTTTCAAGATTGAATAGAATGATTACGAATTCAATTATTTCCATAGTATATATTTCTATGTTCATACCGGCATCCTATTATCTGGTTATGAACTATATGATACATACTGCCATTTATGTACTTCACTCGTGTAACTATAGTAGAGAAGAAATTCGCTACCATGGAAGGCTTTCCACTTAGAAACCATTGACTGCCTGTGAGCTTTTCTTTGGGTGCCATGAGAGCCAACACTGGAATCAACCTGTGCATTAAATATGTATGTATATGTGTGTGTAAACTTCTAAATATTTCAGAAATATATATACATACATATATATATATATGTGTGTGTGCGCGCGCGCGTACATCAGTACATGTATACGAAAATATCGGCTTAAACCACTAAATAGATGCATGATAACAGATTAAGAGCTACAAATAAGCATTGAGTGATTTTGAAGCTGAGAGGAGCATCATGTTTCATTTCAATAAATATTTTCAAGTATGACACTTCTACTTAAGAAACACAAATCCTATTAATAGAATACTAGGATGGAATATTATGTATAGCTCACAGTCCGCTATAAAAGTATAGCAACAGTATACAAAATATAATTAAAAGTGGTTTTGAAAGTTCGATTTATAATTAGTCTCTTAGACTAGGTCCACCGTTTCAAATTTGAAGAAACAAGAATCAGGCATTTGGACATGGTAAATCCTAAACTAAGTTTCTCGTTCAAAATTAGATTGGTAGGGCAAGGTTTCGTGGCCATAAACAAGATGCAACTTCATTATTAGTTGTTTACCAATAGGAAAACAAGGAAGCACCAAAGAATATATATATACATATATGCATAAGATACTTAGATACACATACAGAATGATTTAAAAAAAAGAATCATCTCTATGTTGATTGACAAAAGAAGGCTCTGCCAAGGTTATGCATGTGATCGAAGTGAATAAAAATGCCAAAAACAATCACTAGCTATAAGGGACGACATTACTTGGCTTTCTGTAATGCCAGCCCTGCTTCAAGTCGCTCTCTCCATGCAAGAAATGTCTCAATAGTAACCAACTCCCCATGTGGGACAACAATCTGGATCAAGAATTTTAGAGCCAAATAAGAAGTATCATATTCATAATAGAAACTCATCCGCTATGCTTTCTGACCCAAATATTTGCAAACAATTTATGCTCACCCACACAGTCAGAAAGAAAGATGGAATAAGACTAAATTTTTTACCAGACGAAAGTATAATTTGAGCTTCAGTTTGAAGCTTGAACTGCGATTTTTTCAAGTTAATTTAATGTTGGATTTCATACTTAGACGTGATTGGGTTTCTACATTGTGCTTTGAGAAGCCATTGTGTCGTTCAACATTTTCTTTGCTGGCATAGTCCACCCAGAAATCAAAACCCAAACAAAGCTGCATGAAATTTCTCCATCCTGTTCTTCATTCTACCTATCTAAAATTCATACTAGGAAAAATTCATTTTTTGGCTTCTTTCAGTTGCCTTGTTTTTTCCTGACAAAAGAAAACCCAAAACAAAAACTCATTTTTCCAACTACCTTCTTCTCCTCACAAGAGAAGCTAAATCCTACAGCTATGCCTTCTGTTGTGGAGGGGAAAAAAGGCAATGAAGGGTAAGAGAAATAAAGAAATGAAGAAGAGCCAATTGAATAGAAAGTTTTGTTGCTGGAGTAAAGGTTATCTCTAATTACATCAGAAAAAAAGATTGCTTGGAATAGATAATGTAAGGATAAAATAATTGTGAAACAACCAAAGATCTGTTCTACAGAAACAGATCATGATCCGCAGGAATTCCGCATTGAGAGGACAAAGTAACACGCATAATTCCACAGGAATTTACACACTGTTCTGGAAAGGACCAAAAATGAATATGAAATGTTGGTAAATGTCCCTGATTTTCCTAAAACTACGGCACTTTAACCAATGATTTATAGTCTAACTCCACTTACATAATCATCAAATCCAAGATCATTTCTGAATGCTAGTTGATAATTTCTAAAGAGTAAATCAAAGAACATTTCTGAATGCTAATCATACTCTCATTTTCCATTTCTGAATAACGGTCCTTTTAGTTGCTCCTAGTTGTGTTGATCACAATTCTATGCCAAATTGGCTCTAGCAAACTAACTCCTACATTTGTGTTGGTGAGGTGATAGAAAACAAGTGTTACGGGATTACTTGTTAGGTATCATTAAAAAACTAAAAAAAATTATATACTAAAGCAGAATAAATAAAGAAACAAAAATGATGGGCAAAAATAAAATAGCATACATCATCCGCAGCATCATTTTCTGCATCTTCAAGTGCATCCTTAGGCACAAAATTCTTTACCAACCACTCCTTAGCAGATGTAACAAATGTATACACCATAGCCATACCAAGATTTTCATATGCCTACTGTAAGATCCTAATCCTAATTGGGTTTTATTGATGTTTTAGGTGGTGATTAGGAGGGGATGAAGATGGAGGGCTGAGATGGAGTGGTGGTGGATGAGGGGTTGAGATGGTTTGGAGAGTGGAGAGTGGATGAAGGGTTGAGATGAATTGGTTTTGGATGGATGGTGAGGATTGAGGTAGGAGGAGATATTTGTTGGTGGATTTTCCTCTCTCTCTCACGTCTCCTTCACTCTACTCTCCCTCTCTCCTTCAGTTGGACTCCGGCGTGGAGGTGCCGAGCTTGAGCGTGACGGAGGCGTGAGCCGGGATCGGGTTGCTGGTGGAGGTTGACGAAGGTGGAATCGTGAGTGTGGATCGTCGAGGAGGTGTTGATCGTGGTTCAAACGTGAGGTTCGTCGATGGATCGTGATTTTGGGGAGACGTGCTCGTAGAAGCGCCGTCGTGGTTCTTCAAAGGTTTCTTCAAACCTTCCGGTATGTCAACTCGCTCACTTAAGTAGTGTGAGTATTTGGAAGTCGACGGTAGGCCTTCCGGCTCGTCGCAAGTAAACGTGCAGCATATTTCTTTGCCTGATCGGTCGACCGGTTGGTGCAAACGGTCGACCGTTTGTATTGAGAATTCGGGTTCTGCCTCACAACGGTCGAACAATGCCCTTGGGGCGGTTACCGATTGTGCATTGGAAGCAAGCCTGAATGGTTTCGGTCGAACGGAGCCCCTTTGCCGTTCGACCGTGTGCACTGTCATGGGTCAGGTAGGGCGTTGACCATCTAAACGGTCGACCGCCTGTATGACTTCGTCCGACCGTGACTTAAGTTGGAATAGTGGTCGGTTCGACCGAAGGTGGTTTCGGTCGACCGGACTTGATGTGGAGCGTGGGGGAATTCCCTGGTGGAATTCGGTCGACTGAGAGTGCTCGGGTGTTCGACCGGATTCGTGGTGAGAGTTGGGGGAATTCCCTGGTGGAATTCGGTCGACCGAGAGTGCTCGGGGGTTCGACCGGATTCGTTGTGGAGAGTGAGGATTTGTCCCTGGTGACTTTTAGTCGAACGGGTCCCCTTTGCCGTTCGACCGATTGGTCATTTTGTTCATTGAACCTGGGAGTTGACTATCTAAACGGTCGACCGCCCCTTGGCTTGGGTTTGACCAAACGAGTACTGTTGATGGGAATCAGTCGACCGATGGAGTGCCGGTCGAGGCGATTGCCCTGTGTTTGCGTGATTCGGTCGACCGGGACTTTTGTTTCGGTCGACCGTTTGTGTCCAGTTTTGCACTATGGAGGTGCGGTTGTTGTTGTCGTCCGTGTGGGGCGAGTTGTGGTGCCGATGTTCTTCCAGCAAGTGTGTTAGGGTGCATGAGTGTTGCGGTGGTTGGGTGAAAGAGCCCTGGAGCCCCGTAACTGTGTGAGAGCTTGGGTTGGGTGAAAAAGCCCTGGAACCAGCTTAGAAAATGTGGTGTTGCGGTGGTTGGGTGAAAAAGCCATGGAGCCCCATAACTGTGTGAGAGTTGCGGTTGGGTGAAAGAGCCCTGGAGCTCCGCTAGTCTGTGCGGGGTTGGGTTAAAAAGCCCTGGAGCTCCATAGTGCTTTCAGGTTGGCTGAAAAAGGCCTGGAGCCTGAGCAGGGACCGTGTGTTAAGGGTTGGCTGAAAAAGGCCTAGAGCCCTTGGACGTTTGGGTTGACTGAAAAAGGTCTGGAGCCCTTGGTTGTGTCGTGGTAGCTGCGGTTGGTTGAAAAAAGCCTGGAGCCCAGCTTGGTGACGAGTGTGTGTTGCGGTGGTTGGGTGAAAAAACCCTGGAGCCTCGTGACTGTGGTGTGTGCTGTGGTTGGGTGAAAAAGCCCTGGAGCCCAACCTGAATGTGATGTTTTTCTTGTTGGTAAAATTGCATGTTAGGTGTCTTTTAGTTTCATACATTGTAGAGTTTGGCATACGGGGTTTTCTTCTGAAAACTCAGGCATTGTTGCATGTTTACTTTCAGGTCGTGACCGGCATTAGGTGGGGTGGTGACCGAGGAGAGGAGCACTGCTACCTGATCATGTTTTCTCTCATTTGAGGTCTAGTGATTACTTGTATTTATTGTTAAGCTTTTTGATGTAATCACCCTTTTGGGAAATATTCGGATATATATATTATATGTTTGTGTACCGTTTTTCTGGTGTTTGAGTAATATCCTCTGTTGATTGTTGTCTAGAAAATTTTAAAATTTTCCGCTGTGTTTGAGGATGTTACACCTAGAGAAACATAAACAACATCAAAGAACAAGCCGGGTTCACTGGAATCAATAGTTAACAGATTCTATGTACAAAGTCGTGGAGTAGTAACTCACCTTGCCGTTGCTTAACTATAACTAAAGTCATTTCCTGGTGATAGGCACCAGTAAGGTTGATTATCCAGTGATCAAAGTATAAAATATACACATTACATAATCTATGACGCAAATAGAAGTACAGATAAAACTACAATTCAACCGCCATAATAGATTACAAGAATATTTACAATACTGTTGTACGAGTGACCTCACTCTTAAGGCAGGTAGAGAGAACAGTGATGGCTATTAAGAGAATAATTATCACAAATTGTGGTGAATCAAACACCGCCTCCACAAAGTATGTTCATATAATGATATAAATGCCACCATAAGTTAAAGGAGTGACCCATTCATTAGCTTTCACTCTATTCTACCGTCCACCTAGCCACATCTCATTCCTCCTTTCCATCCTCATCTCAGAAGAGAACTCCTAGCAGCTGATGTTAGATCCTAACCTTGCTTACTGTTCTTAATTGTGTTTAGGGGAGGATTAGTGATGGATTGAGATGGACGGCTGAGATCGAGTGGGAGAAAACTATATAAAGGTTGGTTTTACTCTCTCTCCCTTACTCTCTCTCTCGCGTTCTCTTCTCTCTCACTCACTCACTCTCTCTCTAGACTCGTCTCTCTCTCGACAGCAAGTGGAGGTCGACGTCGTGTGGCGATCGGAGAGCTCGAGTGTTGTTGAGGAGTCGCCGGAGGAGCGAGGATCGTTGTTGCGTGAGGTTTTGCGAGGAGGCTCTCACCGTTGTTTCTTCAAAGGCTTCTTCAAGCCTTAAGGTATGTCAAACTTGCTTTCAAGCTCACCTAGTGTTAGTGTGGGAGTGGGAGCGGTCGACGGTAGGCCGTTTCGGGCTCGTCGGACCTGCACAGCCGTTTCTGAACTATAAATGGTCGACCGGTGTTTTGGTTCGGTCGACCGGTTATAGTGTTTTTTGGGCGAATCCCTCGCACCGGTCGAACGATGCCCTTTTGGGCGGTCGACCGGTTGTGCAATTTTTAGCGAGAGAAAACGTCATGGGTATTTTCGGTCGAACGGGACCCCTTTGCCGGTCGACCGAAAGTACTGTTGTATGTCGGTTGGGGCGTTGACCATCTAAACGGTCAACCGCCTGTTTGACTCGTTCGACCGACGTTTAAGTTAACTTAATGGCCGGTCGACCGGAAGTGTGGTTTCGGTCGACCGTGATGTGAGGACTCGGGGTGAGTTCTACTGGTTGTTTTCGGTCGACCGATAGGGTTCGGTTGTTCGACCGTTATACTGTTGATTGCGAAAATGGATTTCTACTGGTGCTTTTCGGTCGACCGTTTGACGGGTTTTTCGGTTGGGCCAGTTCTCTGGGTGAGGATCGGTCGACCGGAAGCCATGTTTTGTTCGACCGTTTTACACTGTTTTTGTGTGAGTGTGTGTTGCTATTGATTGGCTAGAAGGCAACGGGTCTCCGGCTCTTTTGGGGCGACGACACAGACATTCCGGCCCTATAGCGATTAGTGGTGACACAGGTTGTGATTTGTGGCCGTGGCTCCGGCGAATGAGGCAAAGCCGTGGCTCCGGCGAATGATGCAAAACCGTGGCTCCGGTAACACTGAGGCAATGAGGGGGTTGTGTGGCCGTGTTTTGGACCGGCGGTGCCTTGTGTGCACGTGTGTTGGTGGGTTGGGGTGAGAGGACCCTTGAGATCCGTGTTGTTGGGCTATGGCCGGGAGAGAGGTCTCGGGAACTTAGCGGGTGTATCAGTTGCGGTGTTTTACGTTTCTTTGTTCATTTCATTCTGTCCATATATGTGTTAGGGTTTGGCATACTGAGTTTCCTCCTGGAAAGTCAGGCATTCATTGTCTGCTTTCAGGCCGAGAGCGACGTTAGGTGGGTGGCGTCGGCGGAGGGAGCGCTCGAGACCTGATCCTGCTTCCCTACATTTTGAGGTGGTTGTGATTACTCGTGTGTATTATCTGTATATGATCTTTTGATGTAATCACATTCTTTTGTAAACTCGTTCACATATATATATTATATGTTGGTGCACCAGTGTGTGTATTTCTTTCGTAATGTCCTCGTTGATTGTATGATTTTAATTTGAAATTTTCCGCTGTGTTTGAGGACGTTACAACTTGGTATCAGAGCGGTCAGTTTCAGTGTCTTCGTCCAATGGAACCACCCTTAGAGTTGTGTCAATCATGCATGCATTGTTCTCATTCATGTTTTCTGTCTCCTGTGTAGATGGCTCCGAGGCGTGTGAGACCTTCTCCCCGAGACCGTAGCACCAGTGATGAGGTGGGTGAGGGGAGTAGAGGTGGGGAGCTGAGGACGCTCCAGGGCACGCTGGGTAGATTGGGCAAGATTCTCGAGCGCCAATCCGCCCAGGCTGATCAGGGAGGAGCAGGCGCAGTGTTGGATCGGTTTATGCGTCAGCATCCCCCATCCTTCGATGGTAGCGGCGACCCTGAGGCAGCAGAGGACTGGGTCTTTAAGATCCAGAAGATATTTCGGGCGATTGGGTGTCCTCCTGAGAGGAAGGTGGATCTGGCCACTTACGTGTTGGACGGCGGCGCAGCCAACTGGTGGAGATCCACTTCTGCTGTGGTGTTCGAGGACAGTGATGAGTTGAGCTGGGAGGAGTTCCTGGTGGAGTTCAACCAGCAGTACTTTCCGCAGCACGCCCGCGACAGGAAGAGAGAGGAGTTCCTGGCTTTAGAGCAGAGGGACATGACTCTGGCTGCCTACATCAGCAAATTTCACGCTTTGGAGCGATACTGTCTAGAGATTTATGTGACGCAGGAGCAGAGGGCGCGGAGGTTTGTGCGCGGTCTGAGGCCGCAGTTCAGGGCCCGTGTTACCACGAGCATACCATAGACGTTAGCAGACGCTGTGAAGTTCGTGACCATCATGGATCAGGATAGCCAGGACATTGAGGAGGCTAGGAGGTCGCAGGTGAAGACCGGAGTGCGTCCGGGGAGTCAGTTGTCAGGGAATCCGGGCAAGAGGCCTCAGATTGACGGAGGTGGACCACCGCAGGCTGGGCAGTGCAGGCAGTGTGGTGGAGTTCATCCGGGACGCGGTTGCGGGCCCCGTTCTGGCGCGTGTCATGGTTGTGGCCAGCTGGGTCACTTTGTTCGTTCTTGCCCGAGTAGGCCGGGTGGGCCTATTGTTCGGTCGGGATCATCCACAGCTGGTGGAGCTGGACCAAGTCGTTCTGCAGCACCACCCCAGCAGGGGAAGAGAGCAGGCCGTGTATTCACTATCCAGGCGGAGGAGGCTAGAGATGCGAGCACGGTGGTGGAAGGTACGCTACTTGTTGCAGATTTGGTAGCTAGGGTGTTGTTTGACTCTGGGGCCACACACTCGTTTATCTCTGAGCAGTTTGCGAGCGTGTTGGGCCGTACCCCTGCAATGTTGACTGCCACTTTGGAAGTCAGCACACCCCTGGGTTTGGTGGGCACTGTGAGAAGATTTCTTTCCGGCGCCACGATTGCTTCGGGAGACCAGGAATTTACGGCTGACCTGGTTTGCTACCGATGGTGGACTTCGATGTTATACTCGGGATGGATTGGTTGTCCCAATACGACATCCGAGTCTTGTGCCGTGATAAGAAGATTTTGATTCCGAGGCGAGGTTTGCCTGATCTTCTGATCAGAGGATTGAAGGACCGCGGAAGTCGGTTGATTGTTTCTTCGGTTAGAGCTCAGAAGTTGATTCAGCAGGGTTGCAGGGCTTTTGCGGCCACCTTGGTAGTTCCAGACCCAGAGATGAGGAGGCTGGAGGACATCGAGATTGTTCAGGATTTTCCCGAGGTGTTTGCTGATGATGTCTCCGGTTTACCACCTCACAGAGAGATAGAGTTCGGCATTGATTTGGTAGCTGGGGCTACACCGCAGTCGAAGGTTCCGTACAGGATGGCTCCTGCAGAGTTGTCGGAGCTGAAGAAGCAGTTACAGGTTCTGATGGATACTGGGTTTATCCGACCCAGTGTCTCACCGTGGGGTGCGCCGATTTTATTTGTGAAGAAGAAGGACGGCTCGTTGCGGATGTGCATAGATTACCGGATGCTGAATAAGGTTACTGTGAGGAATCAATATCCTTTGCCCAGGATCGAGGACCTGTTTGACCAGTTGCAGTCAGCGAACGTGTTGTCGAAGATTGATCTGTGATCGGGGTACCATCAGTTGAGGATCAGAGAGGCAGATGTCCAGAAGACGGCTTTTCGGACGAGGTACGGGCACTTTGAGTTTCTGGTGATGCCGTTCGGGTTGACGAACGGCCTGCAACATTTATGGATCTGATGAATAGGACTTTCAGTCAGTATCTCGACCATTTCGTGATTGTCTTCGTGGACGATATTTTAGTCTATTCACCAGATATGGATCAGCGCCGGGAGCATCTGAGGATTGTACTTGGCATTCTGAGAGATCAGCAGCTGTATGCCAAGTTTTCGAAGTGCGAGTTCTGGCTTCAGAGTGTGGCATTTTTGGGGCATATCGTGTCAGGAGCTGGAATATCAGTGGATCCAGCGAAGGTCGAGGCAGTGACGCAGTGGAGAGCCCCGACGAGTGTGACTGAGATTAGGAGTTTTGTTCGATTGGCGGGTTACTACCGCCGGTTCATCAAAGACTTCTCGAGACTTGCTTCACCACTGACAGTGCTGACGAAGAAAGGAGTGAAGTTTGTTTGGTCCTAGAATTGCGAGGACAGTTTTCAGGAACTGAAGAGTCGGTTGACGACTGCTCCAGTTCTGACTCTTCCCAGCGGTAGCGGAGGTTATGTGATTTACAGCGACGCCTCAGGTGTTGGTTTGGGTTGTGTACTGATGCAGCACGGGCAGGTGGTGGCGTATGCTTCGAGGCAGCTGAAGGTGCACGAGAAGAATTACCCCACTCACGATCTGGAGTTAGCAGCTGTGGTCCATGCTCTGAAGATTTGGCGTCACTATTTGTATGGTGAGCGGTTCGAAGTCTTCATGGATCATCAGAGTCTGAAGTACCTGTTTTCACAGAAGGAGCTGAATATAAGGCAGCGCAGATGGCTTGAGCTGATTAAGGATTTTGATTTCACCATCTCCTATCATCCGGGGAAGGCGAATTCAGTTGCAAACGCGCTGAGTAGGAAAGTGGAGGTGTCAGCTTCGAGTTTGTGTATTCAGGAGTGGAGGCTACTCGAGACATTGTCAGAGTGGAGGCCGTTCACCGAGAGCTCGGGGGGAGCAGTGATTGCGGGTCTTCGAGTGGAGCCACAGACCGTCAGTCGAGTTGTCCAGGCTCAGCACAGGGATGAGGATTTGACTAGTCTGCTACAGTCAGCTGCCAGAGATGGGTCGGACTTCACTGTGGGAGTGGATGGAGGTCTGAGGTTCAGGAGTCGGATCTGGGTGCCGAAGGTCGATGCGCTGAGAGATGACATCATGGAGGAGGCACACCGAGCCAGATATTCAATTCACCCGGGGAGTACGAAGATGTATAAGGATCTGCAGCGGAACTTCTGGTGGCGAGGGATGAAGCGTGATGTGGCTGATTTTGTGGCTAGGTGTTTGGTTTGCCAGCAGGTGAAGATCGAGCACCAGAGACCAGCAGGACCGATGCAGAGTATAGAGCTACCTGAGTGGAAGTGGGAGCACGTGACGATGGATTTCGTCACCGGGTTGCCGAAGACAAGGAGCTCCCATGACGCGATTTGGGTTATAGTCGATCGACTGACCAAATTGACACATTTTCTGGCCATCCGGACTACTCTACCTTTGGAGGGTCTTCCGAGATTGTATATTGAGGAGATCGTCAGACTGCATGGGGTGCCAGTGAGTATCATTTCAGATCGAGATCCGAGGTTCACTTCCAGATTCTGGGGAGGTTGCAGCAGGCTCTGGGTACTCGTCTGAAGTTCAGTACAACATTTCACCCGCAGACAGACGGTCAGTCAGAGAGGACCATTCAGACGTTAGAGGACATGCTGAGAGTGTGCACTCTGGATTGGGCAGGGCACTGGGATGAACACTTGCCGTTGATCGAGTTCGCCTACAACAACAGCTACCATGCGAGTATTGGGATGGCGCCGTACGAGACTTTGTACGGGAGGCCATGCAGATCACCGGTGTGCTGGAGTGAGGTAGACGAGAGACAGTTAGTCGGGCCTGAGATTATACAGGCGTATGCTGAAAAGGTTGATGTGATCAGGCAACGACTAGCGACAGCTCAGAGCAGGCAGAAGAGCTACGCGGATCGGCGTAGGCGAGTGTTGATTTTTGAGGTTGGTGATCATGTCTTTCTGAAGATCTCACCGTCGCGTGGGGTGATGAGATTCGGGAAGAAGGGGAAGCTCAGTCCGAGGTATATTGGGCCGTTCGAGATTTTGGACCGAGTGGGAGAGGTCGCCTACCGGATTGTGTTGCCGCCACAGTTTTCTGGTCTTCATAATGTCTTCCACGTTTCGATGCTGAGGAAGTACGTGTCGGATCCTTCTCACGTGATGCAGATTGAGGTTCCAGAGATCCAGCAGGATTTGTCTCTTGAGGAGAGGCCGGTAGAGATTGTGGATCGGATGGATCACCAGCTCAGGAGGAGGACGATTCCTATGGTTAAGGTCAGGTGGCAGCATCACTCCGAGCGAGAGGCTACTTGGGAGGTTGAGGAGGAAGTTCGGAAGTCGTATCCGGAGCTGTTTGGTAAGCACTTGATTTAATTTCGTGGGCGAAATTCTTTTAAGGAGGGTGGATTGTTAGATCCTAACCTTGCTTACTGTTCTTAATTGTGTTTAGGGGAGGATTAGTGATGGATTGAGATGGACGGCTGAGATCGAGTGGGAGAAAACTATATAAAGGTTGGTTTTACTCTCTCTCCCTTACTCTCTCTCTCTCTCTCTCGTGTTCTCTTCTCTCTCACTCACTCTCTCTCTAGACTCGTCTCTCTCTCGACAGCAAGTGGAGGTCGGCGTCGTGTGGCGATCGGAGAGCTCGAGTGTTGTTGAGGAGTCGCCGGAGGAGCGAGGATCGTTGTTGCGTGAGGTTTCGCGAGGAGGCGCTCGCCGTTGTTTCTTCAAAGGCTTCTTCAAGCCTTAAGGTAGGTCAAACTTGCTTTCAAGCTCACCTAGTGTTAGTGTGGGAGTGGGAGCGGTCGACGGTAGGCCGTTTCAGGCTCGTCGGACCTGCACAGCCGTTTCTGAACTATAAATGGTCGACCGGTGTTTTGGTTCGGTCGACCGGTTATAGTGTTTTTTGGGCGAATCCCTCGCACCGGTCGATCGATGCCCTTTTGGGCGGTCGACCGGTTGTGCAATTTTTAGCGAGAGAAAACATCCTGGGTATTTTCGGTCGAACGGGACCCCTTTGTCGGTCGACCGAAAGTACTGTTGTATGTCGGTTGGGGCGTTGACCATCTAAACGGTCGACCGCCTGTTTGACTCGTTCGACCGACGTTTAAGTTAACTTAATGGCCGGTCGACCGGAAGTGTGGTTTCGGTCGACCGTGATGTGAGGACTCTGGGTGAGTTCTACTGGTTGTTTTCGGTCGACCGATAGGGTTTGGTTGTTCGACCGTTATACTGTTGATTGCGAAAATGGATTTCTACTGGTGCTTTTCGGTCGACCGGGACCCCTTTGTCGGTCGACCGTTTGGCGGGTTTTTCGGTTGGGCCAGTTCTCTGGGTGAGGATCGGTCGACCGGAAGCCATGTTTTGTTCGACCGTTTTACACTGTTTTTGTGTGAGTGTGTGTTGCTATTGATTGGCTAGAAGGCAACGGGTCTCCGGCCCTTTTGGGGCGACGACACAGACATTCCGGCCCTATAGCGATTAGTGGTGACACGGGTTGTGATTTGTGGTCGTGGCTCCGGCGAATGAGGCAAAGTCGTGGCTCCGGCGAATGATGCAAAACCGTGGCTCCGGTAACACTGAGGCAATGAGGGGGTTGTGTGGCCGTGTTTTGGACCGGCGGTGCCTTGTGTGCACGTGTGTTGGTGGGTTGGGGTGAGAGGACCCTTGAGACCCGTGTTGTTGGGCTATGGCCGGGAGAGAGGTCCCGGGAACTTAACGGGTGTATCAGTTGCGGTGTTTTACGTTTCTTTGTTCATTTCATTCTGTCCATATATGTGTTAGGGTTTGGCATACTGGGTTTACTCCTGGAAAGTCAGGCATTCATTGTCTGCTTTCAGGCCGAGAGCGACGTTAGGTGGGTGGCGTCGGCGGAGGGAGCGCTCGAGACCTGATCCTGCTTCCCTACATTTTGAGGTGGTTGTGATTACTCGTGTGTATTCTCTGTATATGATCTTTTGATGTAATCACATTCTTTTATAAACTCGTTCACATATATATATTATATGTTGATGCACCAGTGTGTGTATTTCTTTCGTAATGTCCTCGTTGATTGTATGATTTTAATTTGAAATTTTCCGCTGTGTTTGAGGACGTTACAGCTGAAGTCAAGGTTAGAGTTTCTCAAATCTAAAAGTATGGCATTTTAACCTACAAATGGATCCGCAACAAGCATAACAAATTGATTCATGGACACCCTTTTCGAGGAGGGGGCGTTGAGTTGATTATGTTCCTTCAATCGTGGTCAAAGTTACATAGTTTGACAATGTGGAATTACAAATGCGTCAATATGAAGTGGAAGATAAAAGATATACTACAAGACTACAAGAGAAATCCACGAGTATACAAATACAAAAGAAATACATATCTACTGCATCACATGTATTTTAATAGCTACAATTAAAGTTGTCAACTTGTAATTTAATGAATTAATGTATTTCTATAACCTCAGTGTTAATAGTAAATACTATAATACAAATCACAAAATAAAGCAAAATGAAGCCAATATGAACCTGAGACCCATTATGCTACAACCTTAATCCCTAATCGGAGGTCTTCCCTACAACAAGTCCACAACCAAAAGTAGATGCTGAATTGTTTTTGTTCTCCATAGCAATATTTTGACTTCCATGCCACACGACAAAAACTACAAATCCATTACAACCTTCTTCCTTCTCGACTAAGGATAGATTCCCACACCAACATATAACTTCTTTGGTCTTGACCTTTCTTGATATATTTGTCCATCTCTCTTGTAATTACACCTTACGTTTATAGTTTTGTCTTGTGAACTTCACAGTTCTGTCAGCTTATTTGGTTTATGGTTTGGTTTTAATTGTTTAACTTTCAATGGGCATTAACTGAAGAAAATCTGGAATTTTCGAAAGTTTGTTCACTTTTATTGTTCTTATCTTTCAAGGTTTGTGTTTGATGCTGAAGAAGATTTTTTTGACGCAACATTTCATGTATATTCATGAGGTAGCTCGGATGAAGTGTTTTGTTGTGCCATTTTGTGTAATGGCTGCACATACACTTCCATGTAAATCTGCTTTGTATCAACTACTCACGGTTGGGATTGTGTCTTGTACATGAACAATGAAAAAGAGGACATGTATATACTATGTATATTGTGTCGTGTGTCTTTAGTGTGGTCATTGAACAAGGGTTCTGCTACAACACGAAAGTACAAAACATGTTGTTGGTGACATGCAGATTCACCATGGAGATTGGAGACTGCAGTTGCTGGCAAAATTTTGCCAAAGGAATTTACGAGAAGTTATTTTGCTAAAGAGCTTGTAGCTAGCTAGTTAGTAAATTATTAGTCCATAACCATCTGGTTCAATAATGCTTTTGAAACAATTAACCTCCACTACTTTTGAGATGTCTAAATGTACGTCCAAGAATCCATGTTAAAAGGATTGGCACAGCCCACAAGTGGCAGAACCATATGATTTTGTAAAGGGAAATGAAATGCTTCTATCGATAGAAAAGAAGAAGAAAAATACCTCTTGTAGGAGTTTATTTCTTAGAAAATCACAATCTTTTGATGATATACCCTGTAAGCTGCAATGTCAAGTGAGGTGATAAGTACCAGTAAGTAGAAGCTCAGCAACAAATGGAATTAGTTAACAGAAGAAAAGAACACATGTGCACGGCTAGTTTAAGAGTATCCAAACCCAACCCTTTCACATTATGTTACATCCTAACCCTTGTTATTTGGGTTTATTGTGTTTTAGGTGGAGGATTAGAAGAGGTTTAGATGGATGGCTGAGATTGATGGGAGGTGATGTGATGGATGGTGGAGATTGAAGGAGGAGAGGTATAAAGGTTTGGTTTTCTCTCCCTTTCCCTCACTCGTCTCTCACTCTCTCTCACGCGTGTCTCTCTCTCTCTCTCGATCCTTCTCATTCAGCTGAGGAAGACACGGAGGCGAGGCCGGCGAAGCTCGGAGGAGATCAGGAGTTTGCCGGAGTCGAGGTGATCGTGTATGGATTTTCACCGGAGAAAAAGAGTTTCGCGAGGAAGCGCTCGCCGGGGGGTCTTCGAAGGCTTTTTCAAGTCTTCAAGGTATGCCAAGCTTTAGTTTAATCCTCCTTTTAGCCTTTGCGAGGATTGGAGGGGCCGACGGTAGGCCGAAAGGCTCGTTGAGAACCTTGCAGCAGCTTTTCTGCTCTGGAACGGTCGACCGGCGGGTTGGCGCGGTCGACTGGACGTAGCGTGTTTCGAGAAAAATCCCTTACACCGGTCGAACGATACTCTTCGAGTGGTCGACCGGTGGTACGTTTTAACAAGGGAAAAAGGCTCTAGGTGTTTTCAGTCGAACGGGTCCCCTTTGCCGGTCGACCGAAAGCACTGTTGTAAGTCGGTTGGGGGCGTTGACCATCTAAACGGTCGACCGCTCATTGACTTCGTCCGACCGGAACTTAAGTTAACTTATTGGTTGGTCGACCGGGAGTGTGGTTTCGGTCAACCGTGTAGTGCGGATTTTGTTGGTGAATCTTACTAGAGGGAATCAGTCGACCGTGATTTTAGATCGTTCGACTGTTGGTGCTTTTTGAGCAAGAGAGGATTTTTCCTGTTGGATTTCGGTCGAATGAGGCCCTTTTGTCGTTCGACCGGTTGGACGTTATTTTGGTTTTTCTGCGGAATAGTAGTGGTGTTCGGTCGACCGTTTGGGGTCTTCCGTTCGACCGTTTGGGCACAATTTGCATATGGATGCTTGTATCGTGTGTGGTTGGATCCGCCTCGAGGGCAACGGGTCTCCGGTCTTTTTTGGGGCGACGATACAGACATTGCCGGCCTGAGAGGAAGATCGTGGTTATGGCTCTACGCAGCGGGTGCCTTGTGTGCACGTTGTTGTGGCTCTACGGGGCGGGTGCCATGTGTGCACCTTGTTGTGGCTCTACGGAGCGGGTGCCTTGTGTGCACGTGTGATTGTGGGGTTGGGGTGAGAGGAACCTTGAGACCCGTGGGCGATGATTTTCTGGCGGTGCCTTGTGTGCACATGTGTTGTTGTTGCCGATGTTTTCTGGCGGTGCCTTTTACTACACTCTTCATTTCATGTTTCATATACACATATTATGTTCATATTTTAGGGGTTTGGCATACGGGGTTTCCCTAGGGGAAACTCAGGCATTGTCTGTTTACGTGTAAGGTCGTGCACGTCAGTAGGAGGTGGTGACTGCGGGCACGAGCACCCAGACCGGATCCTATCCATTTTTTTTCTTCGAGGTGGATGATTTTCCCTTGTACATGCGTTGTATGTCTTTTGTGTTGGGTTGTAATCATCTTTGACTCTTGTATTGTACAATTTACCACCTTATATTATATATATACTTGTGGTTTGGTGACGACCCCAGTGTTGATTCTGATCTGTTTAAAGTTTTAATTTTTCCGCTGTTTCGGGGCGTTACAATACTCAGGCATTGTTTGTTTACATGTCAGGTCGTGCACGTCAGTAGGAGGTGGTGACTGCGGGCAGGGGCACCCAGACCGGATCCTATCCCTTTTTGTTCTTTGAGGTGGATGATTTTCCCTTGTACATGTGTTGTATATCTTTTGTGTTGGGTTGTAATCATCTTTGACTCTTGTATTGTACAATTTACCACCTTATATTATATATATATACTTGTGGTTTGGTGACGACCCCAGTGTTGATTCTGATCTGTTTAAAGTTTTAATTTTTCCGCTGTTTCGGGGCGTTACAATTTGGTATCAGAGCTTTCGGTCCCAGTGTGCTTGTCCAATGAAACCACCTTAGAGGTCTTGCATTTAGTTGTCATTCATCATGCATTCATTCATAATCATTAATTCATTGTCGTTTCCTGTCCTCTTGTGTAGATGCCTCCGAGACGTGTGAGGCCACCTTCACGTTATAGGGGCGCCAATGAGGAGACTGGTAGGGAGGACAAGGAGGAGGAGGAGAGGAGGACCTTTCGGGGGACTCTTGGTAGGCTGGGCGAGTTTCTCGAGTGCCAGTCTGCACAGTCTGAGCAGGCAGGGGCGGGGGCAGTGCTGGATCGGTTATGCGACAGTACCCTCCTTCCTTTGACGACAGTGGTGAGCCGGAGGCAGCTGAGGATTGGGTCTTCAAGATCCGGAAGATCTTCAGAGCGATTGGATGTCCTTCTGAGAGGCAGGTGGATCTGACCACCTATGTGTTGGACGGAGAGGCGACCAACTGGTGGAGGTCCACGTCGGCTGTTGATTTTGAGGACAGCGAGGAGGTTGGCTGGGAGGAATTCCTCGTGGAGTTCAACCAGTAGTATTTTCCCCAGCATGCGCGGGATAGGAAGAAGGAGGAGTTCCTCGCACTCGAGCAGCGAGAGATGACGCTGCCGGCTTACATTAGCAGGTTTCACGCCCTGGAGCGTTACTGCCCGGATACTTATGTGACACCGGAGCAGAGAGCTCGGAAGTTTATCCGAGGGTTGAGGCCGCAGTTCCGGTCTCGTATGACCACGAGCATGCCGCAGACTTTAGCTGATGCGGTGAAGTTTGCGACGATTATGGAGCAAGACTACCAGGAGACGGTAGATGCCAGGAAGGTGCAGACGAAGGCCAGTGTGCGACCTGGAGATTAGACTTCGGGAAATCCGGGCAAGAGGCCGGATAGATAGTGGTGGATCTCAACAGTCAGGGCAGTGCAGGCAGTGTGGTAGAGTTCACCCCGGGCGCGGGTGTGGGGCTCGATCAGGTGCATGCCATGGTTGTGGCCAGATGGGTCACTTCATTCGTTCCTGCCCGAGTAGGTCAGGTGGACCTAGTGGACGACCGAGTTCCTCCTCAGCTAGCGGAGCTGGACCGAGTCGACCAGTTGCACCCTCCCAGCAGGGGAAGGGTGTGGGACGTGTCTTCACCATTCAGGCGGAGGAGGCTAGGGATGCCAGTGCTGTGGTGGAAGGTACGCTTTATGTTGATGGCTTAATTGCTAGAGTGCTTTTCGATTGCGGGGCCACACACTCGTTCATCTCTGAGCAGTTTGCGAGCGTGTTAGGTCGTACCTCTGCGATGTTGACTGCCACGTTGGAAGTCAGCACACCCTTGGTATCAATCTTGTAGCAGAGACTACACCACAGTCGAAGGCTCCGTATAGGATGGCGCCTACGGAGTTAGCTGAGATGAAGAAGCAGTTGCAGGATCTACTAGATTCAGGTTTGATCAGGCCCAATGTTTCACCCTGGGGAGCTCCAGTGCTCTTCATGAAGAAGAGGGATGGCTCGCTGAGGATGTGTATTGATTATCGGATACTGAATATGGTTACCATTAGGAATCAGTATCCTTTACCCAAGATCGAGGATCTGTTCAACCAGTTGCAGTCAGCGAGGGTCTTTTCGAAGATCGATTGGCGATCAGGTTACCATCAGTTGAGTATTCGGGATGCAGATGTCCAGAAGACAGCGTTCAGGATGAGGTACAGGCATTATGAGTTTTTGGTGATGTCGTTTGGACTGACGAATGCATCTGCAGTGTTTATGGATCTGATGAATCGGACTTTTCAGCCGTATCTCGATAGGTTTGTGATTGTCTTTGTGGATGATATACTGGTATACTCACCAGACAGAGAGCAGCATCGGGAGCATCTGAGGGTTGTGCTTAGCATTCTGAGAGATCAGCAGCTCTATGCTAAGTACAAGAAGTGTGTTTTTTGGCTAGATCGGGTGGCCTTTCTGGGACATGTGGTGTCAGCAGATGGGATTTCTGTGGATCCGGAGAAGGTCGAGGCTGTGACTCAGTGGAGAGCTCCGACCAGTGTGTCAGAGATCCGGAGTTTTGTGGGTTTAGCAGGTTATTATCGTTGGTTTATTCAGGACTTTTCTAGACTTGCTTCCCCACTGACGACCTTGACACAGAAGGGTGTCAAGTTCGTTTGGTCCCAGAAGTTCGAGGACAGTTTCCAGGAGCTGAAGAGGCGACTGACTACAACACCGATTTTGACGTTACCGAGTGGTAGCGGAGGCTATGTGATTTACAGTGACACTTCTGGCATTGGTCTGGGTTGCGTGTTGATGCAGCACGGGAAGGTGGTCGCTTATGCTTCGAGGCAGTTGAAGGTTAATGAGAAGAATTACTCGACTCATGATCTGGAGTTGGCAGCGGTGGTTCACGCGCTGAAGACCTGGAGGCATTACCTATATGGAGAATAGTTTGAGGTCTTCATAGATCACCAGAGTCTGAAGTATCTGTTTTCGCAGAAAGAGTTGAATATGAGGCAGCGCAAATGGCTAGAGTTCATAAAGGATTATGACTTCACCATTTCGTATCATCCGGGGAAGGCGAATTCTGTCGCAGATGCCTTGAGTAGGAAGGTGGAGTTGTCAGCTGCCAGCTTACGCATTTAGGAGTGGAGGTTGATTGAGGCCTTGACGGAGTGGAGACCTTTTACAGAGGACTCTGAGGGGGTAGTGATTGCGGGACTTCGAGTGGAGCTGCAGACAGTTTCGGGAGTTGTTCAGGCTCAGAGAGCAGATGATGAGCTGGTCAGTCTGATGCAGCTAGCTGCTAAGGACGGATCGGACTTCGGGGTCGGAGTCGATGGGGGCTTGAGATTCAGGGGTCGGATCTGGGTACCGAGAGCAGGTGATCTGAGGGACACTATCATGGTGGAGGAACATAGAGCCAGATATTCCATTCACCCGGGGAGTACCAAGATGTATAAAGATTTACAACGGAGTTTCTGGTGGAAGGGGATGAAGCGGGACATAGCAGACTTCGTGTCCAGGTGCTTGGTTTGTCAGTAGGTGAGGATTGAGCACCAGCGGCCAGCAGGGCGGTTGCAGAGTATAGATCTGCCAGAGTGGAAGTTGGAGCACGTGACGATGGATTTCGTCACCGGGTTGCCGAAGACGAGGAGATCTCACGACGCGATTTGAGTTTTAGTTGATCGACTGACCAAGTCGATGCATTTTCTGGCGATCAGGACCACCTTACCCTTGGAGGGTTTGGTGAAGTTGTACATCGAGGAGATAGTCCGGTTACATGGTGTACCTTTGAGTATTATCTCTGATCGAGATCCGAGGTTTACCTTCAGATTTTGGGGTAGTCTGCAGAAGGCTTTGGGGACTCAGTTGAAGTTCATCACAACTTTTCATCCGCAGACAGACGGGCAGTCCGAGAGGACTATCCAGACATTAGAGGATATGCTGAGAGCGTGTACTCTAGATTGGGCAGGATTTTGGGATGAACACCTGCCGTTGATCGAGGTCGCCTACTACAACAACTACCATTCGAGCATTGGGATGACACCGTACGAGGCTCTGTACGGTCGGCCTTGTAGATCGCCGGTATGCTGGAGTGAGGTAGGCGAGAGGCAGCTGGTTGGACCAGAGATTTCTCAGATGTATGCTGAGAAGGTTGGCGTAATCAGACATAGGTTAGCGACGACTCAGAGCAGACAGAAGAGTTACGCAGATAGGCGTAGACGAGAGTTGAGATTTGAGGTGGGCGATCACGTTTTCCTGAGGATTTCACCAGCTCATGGAGTGATGAGATTCGGGAAGAAAGGGAAGCTCAGTCCGATGTACGTCAGACCGTTTGAGATTCTTGATCGTCTAGGAGAGGTTGCCTACCGTATTGCCTTGCCGCCGCAGCTTTCGGGTATTCACAACGTTTTCCATGTTTCTATGTTGAGGAAATACGTTGCCGATCCGTCGCATGTGATTGGGATATGTGTTCCTGAGATCAGTCAGGATTTATCTCTCGAGGAGAGGCCCGTGGAGATTGTAGACCGGATAGGGCACCAACTCAGAAGGAGAACCATTCCGATGGTGAAGGTCAGGTGGCAGCACCATAGCGAGTGTGAAGCCACTAGGGAGGTCGAGGATGAGGTCCGGAAGAAGTATCCAGAATTGTTCGGTGAGAATTTGGTTCTAATTTCGAGGACGAAATTCTTTAAGGAGGGTGGATTGTTACATCCTAACCCTTGTTATTTGGGTTTATTGTGTTTTAGGTGGAGGATTAGAAGAGGTTTAGATGGATGGCTGAGATTGATGGGAGGTGATGTTGTGGATGGTGGAGATTGAAGGAGGAGAGGTATAAAAGTTTGGTTTTCTCTCCCTTTCCCTTACTCGTCTCTCACTCTCTCTCACGCGTGTCTCTCTCTCTCTCTCGATCCTTCTCATTCAGCTGAGGAAGACACGGAGGCGAGGCCGGCGAAGCTCGGAGGAGATCAGGAGTTTGCCAGAGTCGAGGTGATCGTGTTTGGATTTTCACCGGAGAAGAAGAGTTTCACGAGGAAGCGCTCGCCGGGGGGTCTTCGAAGGCTTCTTCAAGTCTTCAAGGTATGCCAAGCTTTAGATTAATCCTCCTTTTAGCCTTTGTGAGGATTGGAGGGGCCGAAAGGCTCGTCGAGAACCTTGCAGCAGCTTTTCTGCTCTGGAACGGTCGACCGACGGGTTGGCGCGATCGACCGGACGTAGCTTGTTTCGAGCAAAATCCCTCACACCGGTCGAACGATACTCTTCGAGTGGTTGACCGGTGGTACGTTTTAACAAGGGAAAAAGGCTCTAGGTGTTTTCGGTCGAACGGGTCCCCTTTGCCGGTCGACCGAAAGCACTGTTGTAAGTCGGTTGGGGGCGTTGACCATCTAAACGGTCGACCGCTCATTGACTTCGTCCGACCGGAACTTAAGTTAACTTATTGGTCGGTCGACCGGGAGTGTGGTTTCGGTCGACCGTGGAGTGCGGATTTTGTTGGTGAATCTTACTGGAGGGAATCGGTCGACCGTGATTTTAGATCGTTCGACTGTTTGTGCTTTTTGAGCAAGAGAGGATTTTCCCTGTTGGATTTCGGTCGAACGAGGCCCCTTTGTCGTTCGACCGGTTGGACGTTATTTCGGTTTTTCTACGGAATAGTAGTGGTGTTCGGTCGACCGTTTGGGGTCTTCCGTTCGACCGTTTGGGTACAGTTTGCATATGGATGCTTGTGTCATGTGTGGTTGGATCCGCCTCTAGGACAACGGGTCTCCGGCCTTTTTTTGGGGCGACAATACAGACATTGTCGGCCTGAGTGGAAGATCATTGTTGTGGCTCTACGGAGCGGGTGCCTTGTGTGCACGTTGTTGTGGCTCTACGGAGCGGGTGCCTTGTGTGCACGTTGTTGTGGCTCTACGGAGCGGGTGCCTTGTGTGCACGTGTGATTGTGGGGTTGGGGTGAGAGGACCCTTGAGACCCGTGGCCGATGATTTTCCGGCGGTGCCATGTGTGCACATATGTTGTTGTTGCCGATGTTTTCTGGCGGTGTCTTTTACTACACTTTTCATTTCATGTTTCATATACACATATTATGTTCATATTTTAGGGGTTTGGCATACGGGATTTCCCTAGGGGAAACTCAGGCATTGTTTGTTTACATGTCTGGTCGTGCACGTCAGTAGGAGGTGGTGACTGCGTGCAGGGGCACCCAGACCGGATCCTATCCCGTTTTGTTCTTCGAGGTGGATGATTTTCCTTTGTACATGCGTTGTATATCTTTTGTGTTGGGTTGTAATCATCTTTGACTCTTATATTATACAGTTTACCACCTTATATTATATATACTTGTGGTTTGGTGACGACCCCAGTGTTGATTCTGATCTGTTTAAAGTTATAATTTTTCCGCTGTTTTGGGGCGTTACACATTAAGTAGTGGAGGTTCATCTGGATATTTATCAGGGTGTGAGAAAATAAGTGCCGGCTGAACTGCAAAAAACAAAAACAAAAAACAAACAAATAAAATAAATAAAAAATAATAACAAGAAAGTATGCCATTAATGGATTATTAAAAAAATTGTCCACAAAAAACCATCCCTATTCTCTATAGAAGCTGAAGTAACAGACCTGGACCGCAACTTGAGGCATCAATGTCATGATCCTAAAAATAAAAATAAGATAATCAGGGGTCAAAAGGTTTGCCATCTCAGCACATCTCGTTGGACTTAGTGCAGATGAAAATGTCACAAATAAGTGCAAAAAATGGTATCTACCTGCAGATACATTGAAATCTCAAAGTAGTGTTTTGTAGTACTTAATCTGCTCTCTCGAGGGTAAATTTCTGAAATAGGGTTAAGTAAATGGTTAAGTTAAGGCTATACTCAAAGCCCACCACCTTGTGAATCATTATGGTCTATAACCTCTGAAGTCATCCATAAGAATTGCTTGTAATGCTTCTGTAATATCCTAACCTTGCTTAATTTTTTAATTGTGCTTAGGGGAGGATCAGAGGAGATTGAGATGAACGGCTGAGATGAAGTGAGGAGATTGGTATTTAAAGGTGAAATTCTCTCTTTTACTCATTCCCTCATCTCTCTCAGGATCTCCCTCTCTCACTCGTCTCTCCCCCTCAGTGGTTCCTCTGGGTTAGTGGAGGTGAGTTTGACGACACTTGGAGGAGCTCGGTTTGTTGCCGCGTCGAGGTGATCGGGTTCGTGGTGTTCGCCGGAGGAGAGGAGATTTTGTGTGGAAACGCTCGTCGTTGTTTCTTCGAAGGCTTCTTCAAGTCTTCAAGGTATGTAAACTTGCTTTCATGTTCACCTATTATTAGTGTGGGGGTGGGAGCGGTCGACGGTAGGCCGTTTTAGCTCGTCGGACCTGCACAACAGTTTCTACACTAAAATCGGTCGACCGGTGTTCTGGGTTCGGTCGACCGGTTATAGTGTATTTTGAGCAAATTCCTCGCACCGGTCGAACGATACCCTTTGGGTGGTCGACCGGTTGTGCAATTTTAACGAGAGGACGCTCTGGGTATTTTCGGTCGAACGGGACCCATTTGCCGGTCGACCGAAAGTACTGTAGTATGTCGGTTGGGGCGTTGACCATCTAAACGGTCAACCGCCTTTTTGACTCGTTCGACCGAAACTTAAGTTAACTTAATGGACGGTCGACCGGAAGTGTGGTTTTGGTCGACCGTATAGTGTGGACTGTTGGTTAGTCCTACTGGTGGTTTTCGGTCGACCGCTAGTGTTGTTTCGGTCGACCGTGTAGTATGGATTGTTTGTGGGTTGTACTGGAGGTTTTCGCTCGACCGGAAGTTTGGGGTCGTCCGACCGTTTGATCGTGGATTGCGAAAATGTATTTTTACTGGTGCTTTTCGGTCGACCGGGTCCCCTTTTGCCGTTCGACCGATTGGCTTGTTTTTCGGTTGGGCCAATTCTCTAGGTGGGATCGGTCGACCGTTAAACGATTTTCGTTTGACCGTTTCTGCCCGTTTTTGGTGGATTCGTGGTTTTATGAGTACACTTGATGGTGCCTCGTGTCTCCGTCCCCGGTGGGCAACGGCACGGACTGTCGCCCGATAGTAGTGTGCTTGTACGCTTGAAAGCGGCTCGTCTCTTCGGCCCCATGGGCAAAGGCACGGACTGTCGCCTGATAACGGTACGAGTGTTTGAATGAAGGTGGCTCGTCTCTCCGGCCTCGATGGGCAATGACACGGACTGTCGGCCTGATATTTTATGGTGGTGCCTTGTGTGCACGAGTGTTGGTGGGGTTGGGGTGAGATGACCCTTGAGACCCGGTTGTTGTTCGGCTATGGCTGGGAGTGAGGTCCCGGGGGCTTGGTGGTCGTGTCTGCTGTGTTATTCATTGTTCATTGCATATTTCATTATTGTCCATATATGTGTTAGGGTTTGGTATACGGGGTTTTCTTCTGGAAACTCAGGCATTTTATGTTTGCTTTCAGGCCGTGAGTGGCGGTAGAGGGTGGTGCCTGCGGAGGAGAGCTTCTGGGACCTGATCGTGCTTTCCCCTCGTTTTGAGGTTGTTGTGATTACATTTGTATATTTTATCTTATAGCTTTTGATGTAATCACCATTTTGTAAACTCAGATCTGTATATTGATATATATACGTTGGTGTACCTTGTGTTTATCACCAATTTGTGCTGGGCTTTTCTTAGTGTATTTGGTGGTCTTGGATGCATCTACTTCGTTTATTTGAGCTCCGACCCGAATAGAATTGCCAAAATACTCCCCATGATGGTGTGGAGTTTTCTATTTTGCTCTTAGGTCCTTCTGTCTTGCGTTCAGGTCCTTCTCCCTTGCATCTTGGTCCCCAGATCTCACAGTTCAGTCCTTTTTCCCAGCTTTTGAGTCCTTTTATTCTTCATCTCTTCAAACCTATTTATTCCGGAAAACTAAACATAAAACTCGTAACATAGCATTGTTTAGGTGAAAGATAATGGATATAAGATACAAATATAAGCATGAAATGATGTCAATCACTCCGCTCGACTCCGCGAGCTCCGCCTACGACTTCACTATCCGCTCCCCGTTCCAGGCCGGGAGACAACGCCTTACAACCGTCAAACTCGCGAACAACCCTCGCCAAGCTTGGAATCCTCTTCTCACAATCCGAGAAGGATCACTTCGGGCTTTCACCGAAGTCTATACTATTTTGACAACCTTTGTAACTGAGTGAGATTCACTCTCTAATTGAGCACACTTTGAGTAGGATGAGTGATTGATCAAGTGTGTGTAGTTTAGGCTTATGGAGTGTAGAAATGGGAGCTTTGAGGATTGAGGTTTCTCTCTAATGTATTGGGACAATTGGAGTTGGAGAGTTGTATTAACAACAAGTCTTAACCTTCTATTTATAAGCTCCTAAGGTATTCTAACCGTTGGGGATAGATTTGGTTGGGTTTTGTGTAAGATACACAAAGCAGAAAATCTGGCTGCAAATCTGTTCAGAACCGGTCGACCGAAACTGATATACCGGTCGACCGTTCACTTGATTTCAAGGAGAATAGTCGAACAAAAGAATATTCGGTCGGGCAAACGAGCTAGAACTTAACTCTACTTAAGTGAATCGGTCGAACCAAAGTATAGGACGGTCGACTGTTAAGGGGATTCGGTTGAGACAAAGTTGGATCGGTCGAACGAAGAGTGTGTCGACCGATAGCAGGGAATTTGGTTTCTTGAAGAAATGTTCAACCGGTAGACCGAAACAAAGTCGTCGTTCGACCGATTACCGAATGTATTTTGGGGTTAATTTTTTTTATACGAATACAACCGTTATAGGAATACGACAAGGAAAACGATCATATTAAAATCCGGGATCGGTCACCCGAAAAGGTAGAAACGGTCGACCGGTAGAGTTTGGTAAAGTCACTGTGGAGAGTCTGTTATAAACCGGTCGAACTGAGAACTGGTTCGGTCGACCGGTTCACACAGGAATTCTGGCTTTAGGTTTTAAGTGATTTCCGACTAAGGTTTGGGTGATCTAATGAAGTCCAAATAAAGTGAAATTTTGTGTGTGACTTCTCTAAGGAACCTAGTGTGTATGTGATAAGTTTTTAGCTCTTGTATGCTCAATTTATACGTGTTCCTAATACTCAAAATAAAATCAAGATTACAAGTCTTCATATAGCTTTATTACAAATCTTGACTTGATTTCCTTCCTTCCATGAGTCTTGATCAGCTGTAGAGGTTAGCACATGCAATATATACGCAATGCAATATGTGTGCTACTCTACATTACTTATGATTAATATTAGGTTGATTAAATCATCAAAACAAGGATTAAGGCCAAAAAGCCAACACGGGAGACCTTGCAGATCACCGGTATGCTGGAGTGAGGTAGGCGAGAGACAGTTAGTCGGGCCTGAGATTGTGCAGATGTATACTGAGAAGGTTGATGTGTCAGGCAGAGACTAACGACAGCCCAGAGCAGGCAGAAGAGCTACGTAGATCGGCGTAGGCGTGTACTGATTTTTGAGGTTGGCGACCATGTCATTCTGAAGATCTCACCGTCGCATGGGGTAATGAGATTCGGGAAGAAGGGGAAGCTCAACCCGAGGTATATTGGGCCATTTGAGATATTAGATCGTGTTAGGGAGGTCGCCTACCGGATTGCGCTGCTGATGCATTGCATACATTGCATCATATGTCTTTCATTTAGATTAATTTTATATCAATAAATGCTACTAAGGTATGTGTTTAGTCTTATTTACAGAATACAGGGACCTGAATACAAATTACCCATATCCCGAGCATAAATGCGTGCAAGAGACTCATTCCTGTCATAAAGACCAAGTTCAAGATTATCGGGTTTCAAATGGAAATACATCCAAGCATAAAAGCATTCAAGAACTAATTACAAAAAGGACAAGGACTTAAGCACAAAAGTAGACAAGGACTTAACTGCAAAAAGCCAAGGACCTAATTGAAAATTACGAGTAGCTTTTATTATTATGGAGAAAATCTAAAGAAAAATCAATGTGGATCTCCAAATATATAAAGAAATAAAGTCGGAGCTCAAAAGAAAGGAAAGAATCAATCCAGACGCGCAAAGGATATTGAAATCATACCATAAACACACAGGAAAAATCCGGATTAAATCGGAGCTAAAAATGCAGCGAATCCGCCGCACAAAATTAAGTCCATGCTCTAAATTTTTTACCGGTTGCGTGTTGACGCGTGCACTTTCCTATTTTATACCTAAGTCCCTTGTATCGGCTATACATAGCCCCGAAACGTTGTGTAGAGAATGTTCTTAGTTTTATGTTCTTAATTTTAGTCTTAGTTTTTGTTCTTCTCTTTAGCAATAAAATTCTGTTATTTTATTTCTTGTTTTTAGTTTTCTTTTGTAGTTTCTCTAGGATCCCTTCTCCTTCCCTCCATATATGAGTTTCTAACTCTTTCCAAAGGGTGGAGGTGATGGATTTAGGGCGATGAGAAGAGAATAAAGTTATTATTTTAATTTCGTGATTAATATATTTTGATTACTTGAGTTTGTGTTGAATCATTTATCATGTAATGCTTTATAACTAATATGATTTATTATAAGTTTCTGCATTCTCTAATCTAAACCCGATATCTAAACCTCCACCCAACGAAATTCACCATCTTTGTTCTTATTTTAGTTTTATTTGTTCATGTTTCAAGCTTTAGAAAATTAAAAAACCAAAAATCTCAAACCAAACTTATTTCTCCCTTTCTCTTCCTTAATCGAAAATCACAAAATAACAAGATCTCTCCCTCCTTGTGTTCGACCCGTACTTGCCACGTCTTCATTGACGTCGTGCACTTGCGGTATAAATTTAATTCTCATCAGCTGCCGCCACAGTTCTCTGGTCTTCACAATGTCTTCCATGTTTCGATGCTGAGGAAGTACGTAGCAGATCCTTCTCATGTGATCCAGATTGAGATTCCAGAGATCCAGCAGGATTTGTCTCTTGAGGAGAGACCGGTAGAGATTGTGGATCGGATGGAGCACTAGCTCAGGAGGAGGACCATTCCTATGGTTAAGGTCAGGTGACAACATCACTTTGAGCGAGAGGCTACTTGGGAGGTTGAGGAGGAGGTCCGGAAGTTGTATCCGGAGCTGTTTGGTAAGCGTTGGATTTCGTGGACGAACTTCTTTTAAGGAGGGTGGATTGTAATATCCTAACCTTGCTTAATGGTTTAATTGTGCTTAGGGGAGGATTAGAGGAGATTGAGATGGACGGCTGAGATGAAGTGAGGAGATTGGTATTTAAAGGTGAAATTCTCTCTTTTACTCATTCCCTCATCTCTCTCACGATCTCCCTCTCTTACTCGTCTCTCCCCCTCAGTGGTTCCTCTGGGTTCATGGAGGTGAGTTCGTCGACACTTGAAGGAGCTCGGTTGGTTGCCACGTCGTGGTGATCGGGTTCGTGGTGTTCGCCGGAGGAGAGGAGATTTTGTGTAGAAACGCTCGCCGTTGTTTCTTCGAAGGCTTCTTCAAGTCTTCAAGGTATGTCAAACTTGCTTTTACGCTACCCTATTATTAGTGTGGGGGTGGGAGCGGTCGATGGTAGGCCGTTTTGGTTCGTCGGACCTGCACATTAGTTTCCACACTACAATCGGTCGACCGGTGTTCTAGGTTCGGTCGACCGGTTACAGTGTATTTTGGGCAAATTCCTCGCACCGGTCGAACGATACCCTTTGGGTGGTCGATCGGTTGTGCAATTTTAACGAGAGAAGGATGCTCTGGGTATTTTCTGTCGAACGGGACCCCTAAGTCGGTCGAACGAAAGTACTGTAGTATGTCGGTTGGGGCGTTGACCATCTAAACGGTCGACCGTCTGTTTGACACGTTCGACCGACGACTTAAGTTAACTTAATGGCCGGTCGACCGGAAGTGTGGTTTCGGTCGACCGTGTAGTGTGGACTGTTGGTGAGTCCTACTGGTGGTTTTCGGTCGACCGCTAATGTTGTTTCGGTCGACCGTGTAGTATGGATTGTTTGTGGGTTGTACTGGAGGTTTTCGGTTGACCAGAAGTTTGGGGTCGTCCGACCGTTTGATCGTGGTGCGAAAATGTTTTCTTACTGGTGTTTTTCGGTCGACTGGGTCCCCTTTTACCGTTCGACCGATTGACGGGTTTTTCTGTTGGGCCAGTTCTCTAGGTGAGGATCGGTCGACCGTTAAACGGTTTTCGTTCGTCCGTTTCTGCCTATTTCTGGTGGATTCGTGGTTTTATGAGTACACTTGACGGCGCCTCGTCTCTCCGGCCCCGGTGGGCAACGACACCGACTGTCGCCCGATAATGGTGTGCTTGTACGCTTGAAAGCGGCTCGTCTCACCGGCCCCTTGGGCAACGGCACAGACTGTTGCTCGATAGCGGTATGAGTGTTTGAATGAAGGTGGCTCGTCTCTCCGGCCTCGGTGGGTAACGGCACAGACTGTCGGCCTGATATTTTGTGGTGGTGCCTTGTGTGCACGAGTGTTGGTGGGGTTGGGGTGAGATGACCCTTGAGACCCGGTTGTTGTTCGACTATGACCGGGAGTGAGGTCCCGGGGGCTTGGTGGTCGTGTCTGCTGTGTTATTCATTGTTCATTGCATATTTCATTATTGTCAATATATGTGTTAGGGTTTGGTATACGGGGTTTTCTTCTGGAAACTCAGGCATTTTATGTTTGCTTTCAGGCCGTGAGTGGCGGTAGAGGGTGGTGCCTGCGGAGGAGAGCTTCTGGGACCTGATCGTGTTTTCCCCTCGTTTTGAGGTTGTTGTGATTACATTTGTATATTTTATCTTATAGCTTTTGATGTAATCACAATTTTGTAAACTCAGATCTGTATATTGATATATATACGTTGGTGTACCTTGTGTTTATCTTTGGTAATGTCCTCTACTGATTGTATGTTTTACATTTTAAATTTTCCGCTGTTCGAAGACGTTACAGCTTCAATCTCCATTTCCTGCTTTTGAGCATAGTCCGGAAGGAAGCATCAAGAACAACTAAACAAACTAATCAACTGATGCTAGAAATGTGAATATCAGAACTATAGGAGAGAGAAACATGAGAGTTCTGAAAATGGAATATAGACAACACATGCTTCACTAGATTCAAAAACGAATGCAAAACCCACAAAAATATTTCCAGTCTGAGCTCACTCAGCTTATTGGAGCTCAAATTAACATCTTATAGTTGTCTAGTTGTAACTGAAGATCGTACGCTTGACTAGGACAGTGCAACAATGTCCAATTCAGTTCAGTAACATAAATAAAAGTAGCAGTTCATCCCCAGAAGAGGATGAGTTTGCAATAGTTGAACTTAAATTAATTCCTACAGCCAACATCAGTTTTCCCCCTCTTACGATTTCCATCTTCAACTAGATTTCAAATTAAAATGCAGCTACAGTGAATAAAAATAAAAATGACCTTTCACTGCAGTACCCTTGTGGGAGTGATAATCGGTGATATACACCTCGTTTTTTACTATTGCCACAAGTACACCTGGTGTCTATTTTCTTTGCGCATATACACTCCCCCCGTCCGTGAGACCCGCCACATACAAACACCGTGCCTCTTCTGTGAACGGCCGTTGTCTCTCCGTCAGTACGACCTCAGTTTTAACGTTGATTTGGTTATGACGGGCATGTTGGTGCAACTGGCGGAAGCTGGACCCGATTTCTGGACGAAACTGGACCCGATTTCTGGACTGGATTTCTGACCGAACCTGGACCCAAACAAAAATTCTATTATAATGGTAAGTGATGAAAAGAAAAAATAATATCACAACAACAAGGTAATTAGGAAATGGTTAGTTCTGTAGTATCATTCACAACGTTAACATAATGTGTACTCTTTGTTGTGATTAGACTCAATCCTAAAGGAAAAAAAGTATCATACAAGTAAAGCTGAACAAACATTAGCAAGGTCCTAGAATGTAAAGATGTTTTTATCAGTAGCTTAGGAGTAATGACAGTTAAATTTCAATTTTACCATTTGTTCCACTACAGCAACCAAAAGTTCTCCTTGCAATTACTACTCAAGCAAAACAAGTGTTTTGAAAGGTCCTACCTGGTTGGTAACAGCCTTTGCCATCTTCCTGAACTCTTTCTTCATGAGCGTCCTGTGATGGAGGCTCGCAGCCTTGTTCTGCTTCTTGGTTTTGGTGGTGGTCAGCAGCACAGAAAAATCTTTACCCCCGGGCTGGATCGAGAGAGTCTTCTTATTTGCCAAACCTAAAGTATTTGCAATAACCGTTAACAGTCATCGTAATCGGAAGAACGGGTTAGAAACTTAAAAAAATAACATAAACAAATACCTGTGTGAAGGAGTGGACATTGTAGAGATTGTTGGGCTCCTTACTGAACTGCACCTTGGCATTGCCATTCCCAAACTCCTTCAGGAGGAAGGCATTGTTGTTCTTGATGATCTCCCAGATGAGGCAACCAGGAACAGTAGCCATCTCAACTGAAACAAACAGTAATAAACAACAAAATCACAAAATTAAAAGCAGATAATACAGCAACAAGAACACTACTCATAACAACAACAAAGTCTTTAATCCTAAACTAGTTGGGGTAGGCTAAGAACACTACTCATAAGTGTTCGGATATTCGTAAACGAATATCAAGGAAAGCAAAATTTCTAGAACAAAATAAGCCTATAACACGTATTGAATGACCACTCATTTGTAAAGGAGAAACAAACAAAAAACTAATTCAAACAGTCTGAGTTCCAGCCACAAAAACTTGACCACTAGTTCCGACAAGACAGACGTTGCTACACGAAAAACAATTACTTCGAGAACCCAAATACCAAAATGAATTTGTGCCACACTGATAACCAAAACAATTTGGGCATTTACATGTCAAACAATTGAAACAAACAGAAGTAAACAATTGAATCACTAAAAAAACAGAGATAACTACTGGAAAACTACTCCTAAGTCCTAACAAACCAGGCAATTCTATATTATATAAAACAATAAAAATAAAAATATCAGAGAAAACAGGAATTCTAGAACACAAATTGCCTATTATCTATAACAAGACAAACATATTTCCAGAAACAAAATAAACCGATAAAAAAAACCAACCATCATTATAGGTAAGTGGTTGAAAATTGAGAACTCAATTCCATGACTTCCTCAGAATTTAGATTGAAGGTGGGTGAGTCGTTCAAGTGAGGGTCTGAACTTCGTAGAACTTAGTTTCCAGAATTATTTTAAGATTTTTTGGAAAACCAATCACCAAAAAATCGTTGTGGAAGTCAATTTCCCCGCTTTCAAGTATAATTCCTGCAAACCACTTTCAATATGGGATCTCAAAGAAATGAAATAACTTCATCACACCCTACGGGGCTTCACTCATCTTTTCGAAAGACAAAAAAATGTATTATTGATTAGGAAAACATATTAGTATATTTCATGTGAGTTGGTAGTTTGAATGAGGTTTGTTATGGTTATGTTATAACCAACACTCATGTAACCATAAACCCTAATCCCTAAATTATATATAGGGTATCGCAACTAAACCTTAAACCCTAAATATATATAGGATATAGGGTATCACAATTAAACCTTAAACCCTAAACCTTAGCTATATATAAATGTAACATCTTGTTTTTAAAGAGAAAAAATAACGGAAGCAAACAGAAAGATAACTAATAAAACAGCAAAACTTTAATTACACCAAAAACCTACAAACGATTCCACGTCAACATTGTCCATTAGCAAAAAGACTCATATCCATGCAACTGCTAAACAAATAAAACTTATTCTTCCTTAGGATCTGCAAGAAAAACAGAATACTCTGTCTGATTAAAGACCCAACATGCAAGCATATATACCTAACTACTTAGGTTAGGCTACAAAGATTTGTTCAAATAATCTCAAAATATCAATTAAATTAGTGCAATTACATGAAATGAAACAATGATTCTCAACTTCAGTTCTGTTCAAAACAAAGTAACAAGTATGACATCAAACATTTTAATCTACCAATCCATACAATACAATACAAAACATATCATATTTAAATTAATTGACACCAGTTCAAAAACAATCAATTTTCAGTTTAACACAGTTCGAATTCGGTTCAGTTCGTTTCATTCAGATTAATTAAAAAAATCCATTAATAACTACCCGAACCACCCACCGCGGACACATTGAGGTCTTCGATCAACGCATAAGCCAACCTCACACTCAGAATTTTTATTTTTGAATTTATTTAACATTGACTCTTGTGAGGCCCTTAGACGCTACTTGTATCAGTCAATCGACATCAGATCCGAGTCTTGTAGTCTTATCGTTGCCACACGATCCACTATGGATCCAATTGCCCCGTCGGGCCAGCCCGTCGACCTATGCTCGTAAGAGCCAGTATACTCCGAAGAGTTAGTATGCTCGAAAGAGCCAGTAGTGCCCGACCATCCAGTTTTCATTTTCTTATTTTACTATTCCAACTCATTCCACAAAATTCATACACTTCAATATAGAAAACATGATTACCTTTGCTTACAGAAGTAAACCATAACAACATAGAGACTCATGAGGTCAACAATAATAAAACTCCATAAGAATAATTTGAACGATGAATTTAACAGATTATTCTAGAAAGAGACTATGTTGTAGAGTTGATGTATTGACATAAAAAATACAAAATGAATAATCTCTTTAAATATGATAAGTAAGATAAATATCCTAGATGCAATGACAAACTACAATTTTAAGTTGGCACGACATTGTTCATAGACCGTTTATTTACTCATGTAGCGATCAATTAAAGACTTGTTATATGGATGACAACATAATCACAAATTGCAGTTCAGTATTGCAAACCCAAACTTGGCACTAGTATAATATTATTGATTGTTACCTTAATCAAATCCAACTTAGCTATTTATTCTCTTGCCTAATCACATCAAGTGGAAAAGACTAGACATTAATATACACTTAAAGGAATTTTAATTAGTACATAAAAATCTAAATTTCAGATTCAGATGAAGTATGAATCTTGGTTTACAAGACTTATCCTCTCACATGTGCAACAAGGGATCATCAAAGAACTCGATTAATCCATTTTACCATCAAAGTCTAGACATGAACCTTCCTTATCTTTTAATAATTCAGTCCTTTTCCTTTACCATGATAAGTTGGAGATGAAATTCCAAAGATACACCAACCAGTCTTACTTCGAAAGCACTTCCGAATTCTGTCTAACCAACCACAATTTTCTTTTCTTTTTCAGCTTTGACAGTAGAAACTCAGACCTACTTTAAATTCAGATGTACTCAATCTTTATGTTCATATGAGACTTTAGTAATAGAAATTCGAATCACACATCCTAACCCCAATTATACCCAAAACATTTCAAAGAAACCTAACTTAGGAATAACACGTGTTTTTCTAAACCTTCTAGAGGCACAGCAAGTTAAACCAATTCAGCAAGAGAATCAAACTTCAAATTTCCTTTAATCAAACTAATATAGAACTTTAGGATATGAAACCCAAGCAAGAGAAATTCAAGTATTTAAAATCATCAAAACAAGTAGGTGGATCAGTTCGTTAGCTAGAGCTTGCCCAAATCGATGAAATTCTAACCCAAATAAAGAGGTGGATTTGGTTGCTTTCAACTAGAACCCTTGCAAACCTACAAATGGTTCCGAATTGAAGATGTCGACATGGCACTGTTGGATTTTGTCCCTATGCTTGGGTATATAAATTGAACATTTTATACATGCAAGCAAGATCGTTTATCATACTATTCAATAATTATGTACAAAACTTCCTAATTGCATTTCAATATATATAATGTATATTATTTAATATTGAAATACATAAGTTGATCATACCCAAAAGTGTTGTCAAACTCTTTTGAATCGTCGGAAGTCAGGTTGCACTCAAATCATCTCAAAATTTTCACCAAGTGTTTATCAAACTCTAAACAAGATTATAGAGATCGAAGCTAGTCAATCAATATTTAATACGTGGTTAGAATCTAGCTAATAACTTCTTTATGCTCCAACAAAATTAATCTCCAGCATACAATAAAACTAAGAGAATTTCGGATGGAATGATGGAAAAAATAGGGAGGATAGAATTTTTACATTCATGCATACAAAGGAAGGGAGGAGAGACCTATTTATAGGGCATCCTTAAATCAACATCATGTGCAAACCACTTACACATGATCCCTTGATTATTTCTCCTCTACACCAATCATATTTTAACACATCATCATCCCATAACCTCCCTTTGACTAAGTTGGATCAAATCCAGCACATGATCAGAAAAATTCTTTTATTAATACAAGCAAAACCATGGGTAAACGGTCGATCGAAATAACCAATCGTTCTACCGGTCAGTTAGAAATTGGCAATTTCGGTCGGACCATAATCCCAGACGGTCGACCGTTTAGCTACAATAAAAGTCTCTGTTATTTTTGGTCGGACTGTGTTCCAAGTCGGTCGACTGATCCCCTACCAAGAATGCTCCTGATAATTTCGGTCGAACCACGACCCACACCGGTCGACCGTTTTGCAACAAGAAAAGTTCCTATTATTTTCGGTTGAAACGCGTATTCCACCAGTCGACTGTTTTCGAACTCAAAAGTTACTATTAAATTTGGTCGACCGGTTCTCAAACCGTTTTTCAATGTTTTTGTCTTTACCAAAATTTGGATTAATATCCAACTAAATTTGAGCTTTAGGGTTTTAGCCAATTTGTATGTTATAATGTTTCAGATCGCATTATATTATGAAACATATTATCATATATAATGTCAAACATTATACCACATAATATACATACATCTCATACAAATTTATTTTATTCTAACCATGCAGTAAGTTTATCTAATTTAATTTTAATTTGTAATGTATATTTTGTTTTTATTGTTAATGTACGCTAATTTTTATGTTACATATAGTGGATGAGTAGGGCGATACGGGTTATGTAGCCATTCTTGTCACACAGGGACCGGATGTCGATCGAGGAGATGAGAGTTGCATGTACAGATTGGGATGACCTCTTTGAGGAGTGGAACAGTCAGTCAGGCATTTCGGACCAGGATTCAGATGATGAGTTGTAGTTGGCTTGCACATTATTTATTTTATTATATGTTGAACTGTTACTACATTTGTTTGTATTTGCTTATCTGTTGTACTCTTATTATGGTTTGCATGTACCCTGGGGATTCACCTCAGGTTAACTTGGGGATTGACCATTCTCACGTTCATGGAGCTGATGAGCCAACTGACTGACTTGCGCTTCCTATGCTTTGACTATGGTGTTATTGGACGCAAGCATGGTTTGCATGCTCTGCATGAAAGCGTGAAAGGTTTTTTCAAGAGTGGAGTCCCTTAAGTCAACCCGCTGAGGTAGAGTCTGACTAGAATAACCAGGTAGTCACTGCAGGGTTTTTTCGAGTTTGTGCACTGCCGACGCCCGAGCTCAAAAGAAGAAGAGGGTTGAGGACGATTCTTGGATCGTGACTGTTGTGATGCCCGGTGGTCCTTTAGATGGCAGCATCATTCCGAGGAGGGGCATCCTCGTTCGCGTATGTGGGTTGTCCGGACTGAGGATAGAAGCGAGGGACGATTCCATTCCATTCGTAGACGACTAGATCAGATGACTGCATCGCAGGTATAAAATTATATATTATTTAAATTTTAAGTTTATTTTTATTAAGGTTTAAACGTTTAGGTAGAGTGGTTGTCGTATGCTCTTGAGCCTGCTGTAGCTGTGCAGAGGACTACATTTATGGGCGTTATTCGTTATCGGGATATCACAAAGCCTTATTTACCTAATCGCGTCTTGCGTCTGTTAGGGTACGTTCAGGTGATCCCGGTTGACATCCCGACGCCAGATCATGCAGTACGGTCTACGAATGCGACGACGTACGACGTCAGGCACAACGCTTCGAGCGCGGAATCGGTTTGGAGGACATTTTTGAGAGTTAGTCGACTTCACCTGGATGATCTAAGACGTAGCCGTGACCCCTCCACTTGTGATGCAGATTATATGCAGTGGTTTGGTAAGTGCCCACATCCAGTTATCATGCGCGGTACCGTCCTCAGACCGGAGAGACCACAAGATATGACATGTGGCAATGCAGTAAGTTTATCTAATTTAATTTTAATTTGTAATGTATATTTTGTTTTTATTGTTAATGTACGCTAATTTTTATGTTACATATAGTGAATGAGAAGGGCGATACGGGTTATGTAGCCATTCTTGAGACACAAGGACCAGATGTCGAACGAGGAGATGAGAGTTGCATGTACAGATTGGGATGACCTCTTTGAGGAGTGGAACGGTCAGTTGGGCATTTCGGACCAGGATTCAGATGATGAGTTGTAGTTGGCTTGCACATTATTTATTTTATTATATGTTGAACTGTTACTACATTTGTTTGTATTTGCTTATCTGTTGTACTCTTATTATTTATTTCTGACGAACATACTTTGTCCCTATTTGTTTCTCTATCGTATTTTTAGTACTTATTTCCCACGAGCATATCATAGACATGTTTGGTATATGTAACATAAATTAAATTTAAAATAAGATAAAAGAACAACACGATATAAGTATAAATACACGATATAATCGTCCATATATTATACATTACAAATTACAATCAAAATGTACTACGTAACTAGTCACAATACGCTCTCCTACTTTCGTACTCTGCCTCCCATCCAACAACAATCCCATCTCACATTTGAAACCACAGGGTCTCTAAAGGAGGTAGTGGGAATCCCTCAGCTAATTCCAAGCGAATAAAACATTTGTAACTCCCTAAATGAGCAATGACCAACTCTCTGATTGGCTTCGTCATGGAAGATGGACTCTCCCAAGGTAGCATAGTAAGACACGGGTACAACAAACCATCCGTTCCCACTGAGAAATACATAACTGCACACTTGTAAAAATTGGCAATCGGGAATAAGTCGGCCATGTAGGATTTCGTGTCCCTATGTATGTATATATTTTAAAATTTTAATACAACATACAAGATCGATTTTCATATTTTCAGCAATTTTATGTACATCTATTTGTGTTTTATTCTAATAACATGCAACCTACATTTATTAAAATAATCCACAAAGATAGAATCATACCTAAAGGTTCTCTAAAACCTTTTTGATGATCCGGAGTCGCGTCGCCCGCTGAATCGTCCACGGAATTGCCTCCGAGTGTTCACCAAACTCTAAACAAGGTTAGAGAGAAATGAGCTAGCCAATCAATCTCTAACAAGGTTTAGAATCAAGCTAATTACCCCTCTTTAAGCTCCTGAGATTCTTATCTCCAAAACTTAAATTTACTAAGAGATTTTTGTGGTGATTATGGAGAGATTAATGAGAGAAAGAATTTTGCATTAGTCTTGAAACAAGTAGGAATAGGTGCCCCTTTTATAGGCTCCCAAATTATCCTTATCAAGAGCAATTATTTAGCCATGATCCCTTATTTTTCTCTCCTAAAATTAATCTCTAAATTCCACTTAATCACCCGCAAAAAACGTTTTAATTAAATCTAGAATTATTCCACCCATGATTTAATTAATCTCTTAATAATTCAGGCAGAATCGTTATTGTTCGGTAGACCGAGTATTATTCGGTCAATCGAACCATTCGATTATAACACGTGTTCGGTGCACCGCGATCTAGACGGTCGACCGAATCTGTATGAGAAAAATTTCCTAGAATAATTCGGACGAACCACGTCTTGTAATCGGTTTACCTTTGACCCACCAAAATCGCTCCTGGAACATAGTCATCGGATGACCGAGTCACCTTCGGTCTACCGAAAATACTACTTCTCGGTTGACCGTTTCCAATCGGTTAACCAAACCCGATTGTCCAGGCACTCTGGGCAATCTCGGTCAACCAATTGCGCTTACCCGTTTCCTATTCGGTTAACCGATCCGAAGATGCCTCGGTCGACCGAACCATGAACGGTTCACCGTGTTTGACCCCGATTTTACCTCTATCAAATTTTGGATTTATTTCCAAATAAATTTGATCTTTTGGGGTTTTTAGCAATTCACATCCAATATATATATATTATCATATGTAATATTAAATTATTACACCCCATAATATATATATATATATATAACTCATATGAATTTATTATGATTCTAATTATGTTAATTCTCATAACATATTGATTTTAATTAATTCACCACATGTGTCACATTCTCATAAGAAACCCGACACATCATATGAACTTAAAATCAAACCTCTTGTTTCCCAGTTTTGTGGTGTGACCTATAGGAGGATCTAAGCCAAATTGGCAGCGATATTAAACACTTAATATCTCAGACTATAAGCGGTATCTAGCTACACATTATAGTCACCTAATTAGCATAGATGTCTTTGTTCAACCTGAACCAAAACATGATCCATTTAGTGATGTAAGTGCACCACTTGCGTCCATCCCTTGCCTCATGATATTAAGAATATATACAAAGTAGAAATGTGTCACCTTTATATTATATTCATTTCTTGATCTCTCTAAGCTAATTATAACTATGTGACTTAACTCAAGTCATATTGTGCACATTATAATTTTACTTTATCAAGGGGCCCACTAATATCATCACTCAATTAAGAGTGGCAATGATAATCGTTTGACTAGTTATCTTTTCCAGCACAAGTCATGTTAAACCAACTATTGCCGTTATCACTACACTCATTGGTAGTTTTTGACAATAATCAAATTAAACACTTCTTGAGCGAAAAGATATAAGTCTCATATCTTAGGATCCAAGACACAGTAAAACATTAATGACACGAAACACAATTCCATATTGTTTTACTCGTTAGGTCTATTCAATATATAAAAGTAATCTTTTCCTCTTTTATATACTCGTGTCGTCAATTATTTGTAGAGGTACAACAATCGATGACCAACACGATAATCTTATCTCGGTAATTAATGTTCCATGTTAATTACCATGATTGTGAATAATTTTTTATTTATGTAAACCATTATCTTTTAGGGCTCTACGGTTAAGGACCAAGCGTCTCTTCCTTAACTCTTCCAAAAGACGAATACTATAATCAATGAACAAAATGTTTATACATTCAATTCATACTAATTGACATATAAAAGTAAAACTTTTAGAACACAATCCTTTCAGGCCCAAACCTCTATATAGTGATCCTCGTCACAAGGTCCCCCGCCCCAATCAATTCGTTGACGTGCCTGTACCACATTGCCGTAATAGACGTGCTCATAAATAGCATGCACACCTATCTCATTAGAAATCGCACGACTGGCGTACAACCAATTGTCTTGACTACCATGGAAGACATCGGCAACACATCGAAATTCACAGTTGCCATCAGCATGTACGTCATTCCACCTCTCTAGAAATGGTAAAATGATTCCTGACAATCTATCAACATATGGGAAATTATCCACGTCAATCCGTCCGGACACTATAAGATGGAAAAATAGCAAAGTTATATATATTAATAACAACAAAAAACTAAGTAATAATAGTAACAACAAATATATCGTCATACCAGATCATGCACCCGTGGTTATGGACGATTGATACGAATTGGAAGACCGACCATGACCCCTGCTACCACTACTGGAAGACCGACCACAACCTCGCTCAGCATATCAAAGGCACTCAGGTCCCGACGTGTCGAGTTTCCCATTGGTCGACCTCGTACCTTAGTATTTTCAGCGGGTTTTTGATAGTTTGTCTGATCAGGGTGTAATTGTGCGTATAAAATACGAGAGACACTACGAATTACTACAAGGTCGCTCCCCGAAATCTCATTAACGAGCTTCCAAAAATGCTCAACGTCGTGTACTGACTTATCCACAAACTCTGACATATGGACTCCTTCTCTAATGACAAGTGTTTTCCAGAATGGATGAATCTGCTCTAAATAAATTCCATCACCTGACTCAATATAATCGTGCTTGGTATAGGCACAAGGAATCCCATGTGATGTCAGAAAAGTACACCAGCAGCGATATTCAAGTTGATTGCTTAAGTCCTGCATTCTCTTCAACTCCTCACTCAATAATGACAAGCAGTGATGCGAAACTCGACCATTTATATGCTAATACAAAACACCTATGTAGTTGGTTAAATTTCGACGTCTCGACTCTTCATGAAAGTTCTGAATATTCGTCAACTGCATTATTGACATTAGGTATGTGCCGATTAATTTTGTTTGGTTTGGTAATAGAATTCATAGAAGACGATAGAATGTGATTGAAGGATCATATGATAGGAATTGTAAAGTAAAGTACATCCTAATATAGTAATACAACTATCCATATAGTATATTGGATCTTTCATCATAGTTTCCCTTGAAACAACACAGACTATGCTATATAATCAATAGCCGCGTTCACGCGGTCGAAAATAGTGTCCAGAACTACGGTTGATGTAGTTATCCACTCTTTTAGATTTTGCCCTCCTCATGCACTCTCTGAAGTTATAAATGTGTCTCTGATTGGGATTATCATCTAGGAATTTCTCTTTTACTGCAAACAAGATGTTACGTGGTCTCACTTGTGCCTCAGTCATATCACGACCAATTTTCTTGGCCCTAGAACTAAGACTGCTGATCTGTCGGTGACCCTCTAGATAAACTGCAAGTTTGTGGTTGTGCTGCCCATGAGTACTATTAGAAACTACGACCCATCCATCACGATCCCTTCGTTCGACTACCTTTATCAAAAAGCGACAACCGCAACCCTTTCTTTTCGTGTTCTCCCATAGTGCAATATCCATATCACGAGAACTCAATTCATTTCTGCGATCGCATCTCAGATAACAATCGATCTGATTATCTGCTTTTTATTTGTTGGATGATATTACCAAAAAAAATCTGAATCCGATGACAACTTGTTTCACCCATTTACACGTGTCCTCGATTGTTGGAAATACTTGTTTACTATCCAAAAGGTCACTGTAATCTACTCCATCACCATCGAAATCTTGCAACGGAACTTGAAATAATTTAAAATAACACAACATAAAACAAATTAAAATCAAAAAAAAAATTGGGGCGTCTGGCTGAGAGAGGCGCTGTCCCAAGGATGGGGCGTCTAGATAAGTTGTCGTCCCCAAGGAAGGGGCATCTGGCTAGGACGCCCTCTCCTTGGAGGAGGCGTCCCAGCCGGACGCCCCATTCTAAGGGGGCAGTTTAGCCAGACGCCCGAGACGATTTTTTTTTCTCCCGGATTACCTCATTAGATCCAGGCGCTTCGCTAGACATTTTCGTGGTGTTGGTACTGGGAATGTGAGGAAAACTTAGGCAAAAACCTTGTTTTAAGAAACGAGACGTAATGAGTATTAAATGAATTGTGAATGACAAAATAGTAATTGTTGGGGCGATTTAAGTAGATTTTCGGCAATGAATAGTAGTTCCCTTATTTAATGACTAACAAACTTTTTAACTAAACTTTTTGTTTGACTTTATTTAATTAATATTAATGCTTAGTATGGATGTGTAACAAATTAATTTCTTGTATTTTCTCATGGAATGATGGACAATGGGGGTATGTTGTCGCGATCTTGTATTTATATTATGGAATTTATCATGTAAAATAAGATCAAAAATGAGAAATCAACAAAGTCTACACAGGTCTAGCATTTAGCCATGGATAAAATCCATGGCTAAATGGTCTAGATGAAGACAATCAGCCACGATATTTGTCCGTCCCTGTAACTACAGTAACATTTTCAGTGATGGAACATATCCGTCACTGATTAAAATTTCTGTGCCTATTTCTCCTACCAAAAAAACATCAGCATCAGTAACCATTCGTCACATTTGTTGTGGCTAATGGTCTATAGTGACTGCCATATCAGCGACGATAGGTATCCATGGCTATTTCGGGCCAGCAATGGATATTTATCTACAGTCATGGAAAATTACCGTGGCTAAAGGGTAAACTGTTGTAGTGTTCACAAATCTACAATTTGTATATCCAAATTTCTCAAGAATTTTCTCAACCTAAGCGAGACTGAGATATGGAAATACCATTAATTGACCTAATCAGTTTGAGACTCAAGATCACATTTGCAACACCCATATCCTTCATTTCAAACTTCATACACAAGGACTTTGTTTCATGTATTATATCAAGGTTTGAGTAAACACAATGCAATACAGTCACCACCTTTAACATTGCAATAGAAACACTTGTCAGAATCAATAACTTGGAATCTAAATAAAAATATTTTTTTGTCAAATTTCTCATGTCATGCTTTTGGATTTGTTTATGTTTGTAAAGCGACTTAACAAATCTACAAACTTTGTTCTCATTTGCAGAATCAACAAATCCTTTGGGGTGGTTCATATAAATTTCTTCTTCAAGATCACCATGAAGAAAAATAGTTTTTACATCCATTTGATAGATCATAAAATCATATATGGAGGCCAATGCTAAAAGCACTCGGATAGTAGTCGTACGAGATACTACAGAATAGGTATTGAAATAGTCTATTTCTTTTTTTAAACCCTTTGGCAACTAATCTGGCTTTATACTTATCAATGGATTCATTTGGTTTTAATTTCTTTTTAAATATCAATTTACAATCGATTGTTGAACAACCTGCAGAAAGATTCACCAATTCCTATGTCTCATTTTAGACTATAGTTTTCCAATGGTTTGCTTCGGATGAAGCCATAAGATTTTTGAAAGTATTTGGATTGCCATCGAGTTGGTATGTGATGTAATCACTTCCAAAATCCTTGGCAATTCTAGATTGTTTGCTTCTTCTAGGTTCTATTTCCACTTGAGTTCGAGAAAATTCATATTCGGTAATGGACGGATCCACCCTCACATTTGTCATCCTTTCCATATGCTCGTGGATGGAACCATACGTAGAGGGATCACTCGAAGAGAAAACTTGTTGAGAAACTCCATGTTTCATGGGAAATACATCCTCAAAGAATGTTGCGTCATGAAGTTCCACAAATAGTGTTAACATCTATGCCAGATATTTTGAACTTGATTACCAAAAATCAGTACGCCTAAAGTTGTTAGTCACATATCCGATAAATATTGCATCCACAATCTTGGGACCAAGCTTTTTTCTCTTATGCTCGAGGATTAACACTTTTGCAGGACAACCCCAAGCTTTAAGGTATTTAAGACATGGATTTTGACGATGTCGGAGTTCGAAAAGATTAGCCTCCTTATGTTTCTGATGAACTTTATTCAGAATATGACAAGTCGTATTCAAAGTTGCCCCCCACATATATTTAGGTAATCATGAACTCTCCAACAATGCATTAATCGTATCAGATAATGTTGTATTTTTTTGTTGAGCAATCTCATTAGATTGTTTTGAATATGACACCATTACCTTATAAACTATGTCAGAAACCTGACAAACTTGTTTGAACATGTTTAACATATATTCACCACCTCTATTGGATCTCAACATCTTAAGTTTCTTTTTCAGTTTGTGTCTCTACTTCGTTCTTAAAAATTGGGAACTTAGACAATGCTTCATCCTTAATTTTCAAAAGGTAGACATAACAATATTTAGAATTATCATCAATGAAATTGATAAAATATTTCTTATAATGATCATTAGTTAATATGTCATTAAATTCACAAGTATCAGTATGTACTAAATCTAAAATACATGTATCCCTAGTCACATAATGAAAAAGTATTTTTGGTTGTTAAGCTTGTACACACACTCGACATCCTTTTGGGTTCGAACCTGGGTCTCCAGGTACCACGTTAAACTAATGCACCAACGGAAAACTTGTTATTGTTAGGTTGTAGTTAATTTGGTATTCGGATAATTGAAATTTGAAACACCTTGTTTTATACCAAATATGTATCCAAAATTAAATTGGTAAGATAGAACTTACCAAATACCAACTAAATAGAAATTTTCGAATTAAATACCTAGATAGTTGGTAACTATTTGCACTCCTACTCTCCGGGGTTCCCCCACCTAGACGCATAACGTTTGGGCGTGAAACGGGGGCCGCCAGCTAGCTAGCACCAGTTGGTTGTTTTTTTGTATTTTATTTTGTAAATTAGTTTTTTAATTAATAAATGATTTTAATAGGAAAATATTTTTTTATTGAAGGAAATAATTTGATGAAAATATTAATTTAATATTGTTAATAAAAATAATTAGTATACAAAATAATTAATTAATTTAATTCAATCATTTGAATTACTTCAAAAATTACCGAATAAACGGCAAAGATGCATTAATTCAAATTAGTGAATACATGAAATAAACGACAAAAGATGCATTACAGTTACAAATTGGAAAATAGGACACTAGGACAGTAGAAATATAGATTACGATACAAGACATAAGTGAAAAATAAACATTTAACTTAATGGTGTAATATACTATAATATACTAAAATAATATAACGGATGTTTATATTTATTAGAATATTTTGAACAAGACATGGTTAAGTTTAAAATATACTGTTTTGAATATTTTATCGTGTTCAATTAGTTTTTGAATTTTTGTTGTATATTATTATGTATATGTAAATTAAAAGTAATTCAAGGATTTTTGTTGACCTTTTCTTTATGAAATATGTTATCCGGTTGAGGTACTGTTGTCAAAGTAGCGTACAAAAAAATTGTCAAACATTAACACCGTTGGAATTGGTATGTCCATTGAACAGAGAAATCCAAACCAAGTATAGTAAACGAAAAATACTTGATCTTTTCTTCGAAAGCAATGAATTCATGAATGTAACAAATAAGCCCTATTGTATTGTTGTAATCGTTTTGAAACCCTAAAAAATCCCAGATGGAGACTCCAACAAGGCCACGGAAACGAATAAGGAAGAACCCAAATCAATCAAATCCGGACCTCTCGATCGATCTCCAGTTGGAGATCGTCTCGTTCCTCCCTGTCAAATCCGTTCTTCGCTTTCGGTCCGTCTGCAAGCTGTGGAACTTCGAGACCCGTCAAAACCGCTTCGTCGACCAACACCTCCTTCGCCAGAAAAGCCATCAAAACCAAACCTTCGCCTTCCACATGTAAGTAAGACCTTTTTTGCGTGGTTTTAAACATTGTTTGCTTATTCTGTGTGTGTCTTCGAAATTAGGTTTTATTCCAAGGTTCGCACCATAATTTAGTACTGTTGGAGTAGTTGTCTTATTGTCTGCATGTTTTCCTAAAATCGAATTTCAATGGATTAATGACTTTGTTGTTGATATTAAGGATTCTGCACACAAATCAAAATTTGAACCTTATTGTGTTTATTTTGATGATAAAAGGTTTTAGACTTTAGTCTTAAGTGTCGTTCAGGATGTACGTCACATATATATAGTTTTCTTTTGATCTTGCAAAATTCACAAAAACATTGGATTCACAAAAACTGTAATGGGTCATTATTGTTAAAACTGTTAGTTGATTAAATGACCAAATCAGTCAGTGCATTTTCATCCTTTTCTACTCAGGAGGGGAGCGGGAGCTATTTCAACTATCAACATTTACGACCTCAAATCTGCTGGAATGATTCCCCAACCCTTAATTCCTGCGGACCCATTCCCACTAGATGAATTTTGGATCTCCTCGTCATGCAATGGATTGCTTTGTTTGGTTGCTAGAGGAAGCGTAGGCCGCATCTGCCTCACCAACCCCGCAAATCATGACTATGTTCTCCTTCCAAAGTTAAATTGTTCCTCATGCTATGATTATGCTTTGGGATATGATTCCATCGCAAAAGAGTACAAGGTGATAGCTGTGGTGTCTGACGTTCTCCTTGTTTGCAGTGTTAGTTTGGGTGAGTGGAGGGTCGTAGGCGGTATCCCTCAACACGGGATGATACGCAACACATGGGTCTTTCTAGAGGGCAGGTTGCATTACCTTGTGCATCATGACAAAAGAAAGGATGCAGTTGCTGGAGATTCTAGGTGGGCCTACAGCATCATGTCATTTGATTTGCACGATGAGAAGCTACGAGAATTGCAACTCAGTAACAAGATCAAAGAGAGGGTGAGGAAAGCAGAAGCGCGTAAGTTAAGATGGAACATGTCGTTGATGGTACTAAATGGTCGTCTGGCAATTTTCATGAGTTTGCAAGGGCATTGGACGGTTTCTCTGTGGATTATGGAGGAGTATGGAAAGGAGGAATCGTGGATAAGGATAGCCTTGTTTCGGTATTCTAAAGAATTAAAGCGTAGTAAACGTTACCCTCAACCGTCGTGTGTGTTATACTTGAAGGATGACAAGAAGATTTTGCTTTGCTACGATAACAAAATATTTTCTTATGATATGAAAAAAAGGAAGTGCATAGAGCTTAAGCAGGAATCAGACAATGTTTCCCCCTACTATGAATACCAAAGTTGTTTTCCCTTTGTAAGTAGCCTAGTGACATTGAAGGACGCTCGTAAAGATTGGGACAATATTCGGACTCCACGGATCTAATTTGTTTGCTAATTTGATGTTGAATTTATAAGATATATTGTAATGGGATGCATGGTTATATATGCTTTACTTTAGCATCTACAATCACACTAAAGAATGTCTAGGTTGCATAACATTTTTGTTACAATTCTTAGGTGATCCAGGTTAGTATGAAGCTAACATTAATTTGTTGTTAATGGCAAAGTTAACCTAGATAAATATTTTTTATTATTATGATGCTCTGTGAGATTGAAAGTGTGATCTTCCTTCTCAAGTTCACACGACATTGTCTTCCCAAAATATGATCAGTTTCTTAGAGCAAATAAGAGGGAGAAGATCAATTTATTTCTTGTGTGTACCTCCACGGGGGGGAGAGAGAAAGGAGTGAAAAGGAGAGATAGGAGAGAAAGGAAAAAGAGAGAGATGAGTGAGGAGAGAGAATAGAAGATAGAGAGGACTGAGGAGAAAGAGAAAGTAGAGATAATCGAAGAGAGAGTGGAGTGTTCTGGGATTTTTCCCGATTTTAACTTTCCTTTTATGTTATTGAAATTAAGAACCTTTACAGTTTAGAAGGTTTTGTTGGCAAAAATTTAACAAAAATGTTAAAGTGGGTCCCACAAATGACAAAGGTGTGCACAAGTAAAAAAATGCGAAATACATGGTGAATACAGGTAAATACCAAAAACAAAGGTGCACGCAACCAGTTATGACATGTTCAAGGTGCACGTGACATAATTACACTAAACTCTTAGCCCATGAGATCCAATCCGAATTGGGGGCTCAAATTAAGACTTTACGCACATGGTTATAGTTGGATATATTCGTGGTTGCACAAATATCTGCAATTGCAATTTTGTTTTGCTGATTCTCTTGTAAAGAATACTTACAAAGTAACATTATATTATAGTTAGATTGCATAAAATTTGAATTTAATAACATTAAATGTGTAACGTTCCGAAAATAACAGAAAATTTAAACAAATATCACAAGGAATAAGACCAAAAAGTATAAGAATAACATTACTCATAAAAATACTCAAAATATGCATTATTACACAGTAGTTTTTCAAAAGGTATGATTACATCAGAGTACAAGAAAGTGTGAATACAAGTAATCATACAACCTAGCAAATAGACTAGAGGATCCAATCCCAGAGTGCGCTCGTCCTCAGTTGCCACTCACTCAACACCTACTGCGGTTCTGAAATGCAAAAAAAAATGCCTGAGTTTCCACAAGGAAACCCCGTATACCAAGTCCACCTACATGCATATGGGACTACAATACAATGAACCTATCATACTAGTATAACATGGCATAATAGAATGCAATAAGTAAAACGTTCCCCATCCGGGGGTAAAAAGGGACAACGACCCCACCAACAATATCAGGTCCCCCTTGGGAACCTACCGTAGGCACATGTGGTTTTACGGAGAGTATACCACACACCCCACATGCGGCTACACTAATCAGAGGGGGATCGGTGAGAGGCACACAAACTTCCACGACATAGACTTAGATCTGATCTCGTGGTCAATACTACACCGACGAAGTCGTCGCTTAGGTCGGTTAACTCATCTGGTTGTGGCACAGCCAAGCTACTTGCCATAATAAATCGTCAAAAAATCAACACCACCACCATTTGGTCGTGCGGGGTCACAAACATCGCCCTTAAGGTTGGTCGGTCGTATCTGTCGCCATCACGGCCGACCGATCAAATCATCCGAACCGAAGTCCGCAGGGCCATTTTGCTCCGTGGAGTTGTGCAACATCATGCGTTGAGATCCATGATCCCTCAGGTCTACTACACTAGCATGAGTCAAAGAAATGTTTTAAGCTACGCCACAATCAATAATACAGAGGTGGCACGTACCCCAAGTATCCACACTCTTCCACTCGACGGTCCCTGGGTAAACACGATCATCGCACCCACCGTCACCTCACGGCTCATGCACGAAGCGAGGAGACAGGCTTCTGTGGACGACGTTGACACTACCCAAAGGCGAGGACTCAGATCTGGGCACAAACGATCGATCGAAAACGTCAAACCGGTCGATCGCTCCCAATGGATAGGGAGACGTTCGAACAATTGCTTAAATGGGTTGAACTCTGGGCACACCACTTAAGTCACAATGGTCGAAAAAAATATCACGGGTGGTCATCCGTTTAGATGGTCTAGGCCAGACTTGAAGGGAATGTGTTCTAAAAGTTTTACTTTTAAATGTCAATTATTATGAATTGAATGAGAAATCATTTTGTTCCTTCTTTATGTTATTCGTCTCTTAGAATTGTTAAAGAAGAGGGTCTTGGTCCTTAACCGTAGAGCTCTAAAAGATATTGGTTTACATAAAACAAAAGATATTCACAATCATGGTAATTAACATGGGACATTAATTACCGAGTTAAGATTGTCGTGTTGGTCATAGATCATTTTAGCTCTACAAGTGAGTGAGAACACGGGTACACAAAAGAGGAAAATATTACTTTTGTATACTGAATAGACCTAATAAGTAAAACATTATAGAATTGTGTTTTCTGTGTCATTAATGTTTTACTGTGTCTTTGGTCCTTTGATATGAGACTTATATTCTATCGCTTAAGGAGTGCTTAATTAGACTAGTGTCTTAAGCTATCAATGAGTGTAGTGCAAAGGCATTAGTTGGTTAAGTATGACTTTTTTGGAGAAGATAGTTAGTGAAAAGATTATCACTGCCCCTCTTAATTGAGTGATGATATTAGTGGGCCCCTTGATAAAGCAAAGTTATAATGTGTACAATGTGATTTGAGTTAAGTCACATATTTGTAACTAGCTTAAAGAGATCAAGAAATGAATACTAATACAAAGATGACACAATACTACTTTGTGTGTATTCTTAATATCATGAGGCAAGGGACTGACACAAGTGGTGCACTCCATCACTAGATGGATCGGGTTTTGGTTCGAGTGGAATTAAGACATCTAACTAATTGGAAGCTATAATGTGTTGCTAGATACCGCTTATAGCTTGTGGTATTAAGCTCTTAATATCACTATCAACTTAGTTTAGATCCTCCCATAGGTCATCTCCTAATGCACAAAATATAACATTCATAGCCTTAGCATTTAGGGATGCATTTTTCTCATCTTCTAAACTCCATTTACTAAAATCATATCTAGGTGATTCATATGGAGTTTGAATCATGAACCATATGTTAATGTTCATGGATTTAATAAATGACATCATTTTACTTTTCCATAAAACAAAATTATTTCCATCAAAGTATGGTGGTTTACAAGATTCTAAAGGTGTGGATGCATTAAGAGCCATGTTAATTTATCGGTTAAGAACAAAATTAACGAACAAGGCTCTGATACCAAATGTAGGATCGTGTGGGTTATGGGTCCACTAATCACAATTAATCTAATCACCTACTTGTTTAACTAAGTCAAAATGCGCAGCGGAATTTTAAAACAAACAAGCAAGTAAGGAAGAATAATGCAAACCACAAGAAGACACAGCATTTTTATAGATGTTCGGCACCCCACCCGGGTCCTAGTCCTCTCTTACAAGCACCTCTCGAATCTCCATTCGAGCCCCTCTTGCGTCTTCACTATGCCTCTCCGTTCCGGGCCGGGAGCAACACCTTTTACAAGTCTTCAAGCTCGCGAACAACCCTCGCCGAGCTTGGCACCACCTCTCACAATCCGAGAGGAACACTTCGGGCTTTCACCGATATCCTTGCTTCTTGTCTTGGGCTTTCACCAAGACCCTTACTCCCTTTACAACAGAGGTAACCTTGAGTGGAACTCACTCTCTAGTTGAGCACAACAATTGCTAGTATGATGATTGATGAAGGATGTGGAAATTAGGCTTTGGATGGCTAATTTGGAGCTTTGAGGTTGTGGAAAATCTCACTATAAGTTTGACACTTTGGAGTTGTGAAATCTTGTGGAAAACTAAGTGTGAACCTCTATTTATAAGCTCCTAAAGATTTCTAGCCGTTTGGACAAGATTTGATTGGGGTTTGTGCAAAGCACACAAAACAGAAAATCGGATTCAAAATCTGTCCAGAAACGGTCGATCGAAAGGTGTAACGGTCGACCGAACCCTTGAGTAAGTTAAAGGATCGGTTGACCGAACAAAGGTACTGGTCGACCTAACACTTAAGTTCTATAAGTCAACGGTCGACCGAACAGGTACCGGTCGACCGAACTACAGGGTTCGGTAGAGGGAAAACTAGATCGGTTGAACTAAACTTGTGTCGACCGATAGCAGGTAGATTTTCCCTAATGGAACGGTCGACCGAACAAGGTATTTTGTTCGACCGGTTCAAAAGTATTTGGGGGTGTATTAAGAGAAAAATGTGTATACGACCGTTGTATAATACGACAATGATAACGGTCGTATTTTTACCAGAAATAGCAAACGAAACGGTCGACCGCAGGTCTACCGGTCGACCGAACAGGTCTGGGTAAACGGTAAATAGAAGTGTGATCGGTTGAACTGATTGGTCTGGTATAACAAATATTGTGTATAACCGGTCGACCGAAAGGTGAACGGTCGACCGAACTCAGGCAGACTGGCGACCAATGTTTTTAGGTGATCTAATGGAGTCCAAATGATATGATATTTTGTGTGTGACTCCTACAAGGAACCTAGTGTGTGAATGCATGCATATTAGCTTAAGTTATGCTCAATTCACATAAGTTCCTAATACTCAAAGAAAGGTAAAATTACATGTCTTCAATCCTAGCTTGATTACATGTCTTGACTTGATTTTTCTTCTTTCTTGAGTCTTGATCACCTGTAGATGTTAGCAAAATACAACATGTATACCATTATACTACATGTGCTAATCTACATGTCCTAATTAAGATTAGGTTGAATTACATCATCAAAATATGGATTAAGGCCAAAAAGCCAACAATCTCCCCCTTTTTGATGATGGCAACCTATATCTTAAACCAACCTAATACTTGAATTTTGTATATGTAAACTATGCATATAAATGCTCCCCCTATGAATGTGCATAGTTTATCTTGACAATATCATGTAAATTTCAAGTTTCCCCCTTAATTGTCTATAATTATCTCTCCCCCTTTGACATCCATCAAAAACAACAATTAATTTAGACTTTAAGCATAGAATTTGGATGTCTTGTAATGAAGTTGCTCCCCCTAAATTTTGCACTTCGTTACACTAATAAAAGATATAAAAACTTAAGCTCCCCCTATCAATAAGGCTAGATGAAAACTATGAATATGATTCAAGTTAATTTCATTTGAGTTTCAACTTAGGCCTTATTCTAACATCCATTTAAAAATTTGACATTTACAATCAATGGATGTGATAAATGATTTGCAATGAATAGGGTTAATGATTTTCAATGAATTGAACATCTAAGGATATGACAATTAAGCATATAAACTAGATTGGAGCTAAATGTTTTCAAAAATATCAAAGATAGAAATTTATACCAAACTTGAATCTTGAATAGCTCCAATCTTGACTTGGTGATGCAACCGGATTCGAATTTGACGCTTTGGCTCATCCGGTCACCACCAATGTCCTCAAGCTCCTACAAGTGTAGACTTTGGTACCCATTTTTGCTTGGGTCCATTAAGTTTAGCTTTTGGTACCCAAATCCAAGTTGATTTTGGTACCTCTACACTTACTTTCTTTTTAATGGCAAAATTATGTTTAACATTAATTTGAATAGGAAAGTTCTGAACATAATAATTACTTGTGTTGCCATGTGTGAACTTATGCAATTTATTTGACAATTTTTTGTTTAATGAATTAAGTTCACTGTTTTTAGTTGCTAGAGATTCATTTAAGCAATTTAGATTTTTAATCATAGAATTATGCTTTTCATTCATGTTAAGCATGTGAATCTCTAAGTTTGCAACCTTTTCATTCATGCAATTCAAGTCATGTAATAATTCCTTGCTTTCTAAGTGAGATTTATCAAGTTTAATAAGCAAGTCATTAGTGTCAATTTCTAGCATATGACTATCAATTGCATGAGATGAGGATTTTTTAACATTTAAATTTTCTTCCTTCAAGCATGCATTCTCTAAAGTTAGAACTTCAATTTTAGCAAGCAAATCATTTTTATCATCAAAGATGGATGCATTTTGACACTCAAGATCATGAATTTGCTCATTTGCTAATTTGTTAGTCTTGTGAAGTTCTTTATATTTTTCAAATAATCTTTGAAATGCATTTTGTAGTTCATTAAAATCATGGGCATTATCTTTTGAACTACTACTTGAAGAAGAGCTAGAAGATACCTCATCTTCACTTTCTACATCGGATGAGCTTGATGATGATGAAGGTGTTGAGTTAAACACTACTTTGTTTGCTTGAGCTACATCCTTCGGATTTGCTTCTCCCTTTTTCCCGGTTGGTGAGTCTCCTTCACCAAAATTCTTTTCTAATGTTTGCCATATAGAATGAGCACTATCAAATGAGCAAACAAGATTAAAAAGTTCATCTCCTAATGCACAAAATATAACATTCATAGCCTTAGCATTTAGGGATGCATTTTTCTCATCTTCTAAACTCCATTTACTAAAATCATATCTAGGTGATTCATATGGAGTTTGAATCATGAACCATATGTTAATGTTCATGGATTTAATAAATGACATCATTTTACTTTTCCATAAAACAAAATTATTTCCATCAAATTATGGTGGTTTACAAGATTCTAAAGGTGTGGATGCATTAAGAGTCATATTAATTTATCGGTTAAGAACAAAATTAACGAACGAGGCTCTGATACCAAATGTAGGATCGTGTAGGTTATGGGTCCACTAATCACAATTAATCTAATCACCTACTTGTTTAACTAAGTCAAGATGCACAGCGGAATTTTAAAGCAAACAAGCAAGTAAGGAAGAATAATACAAACCACAAGAAGACACGGCGTTTTTATAGAGGTTCGGCACCCCACCCGGGTCCTAGTCCTCTCTTACAAGCACCTCTCGAATCTCCGTTCGAGCCCCTCTTGCGTCTTCACTATGCCTCTCCGTTCCGGGCCGGGAGCAACGCCTTTTACAAGTCTTCAAGCTCGCGAACAACCCTCGCCGAGCTTGGCACCACCTCTCACAATCCGAGAGGAACACTTCGGGCTTTCACCGAAATCCTTGCTTCTTGTCTTGGGCTTTCACCAAGACCCTTGCTCACTTTACAACAGAGGTAACCTTGAGTGGAACTCACTCTCTAGTTGAGCACAACAATTGCTAGTATGATGATTGATGAAGGATGTGGAAATTAGGCTTTGGATGGCTAATTTGGAGCTTTGAGGTTGTGGAAAATCTCACTATAAGTTTGACACTTTGGAGTTGTGAAATCTTGTGGAAAACTAAGTGTGAACCTCTATTTATAAGCTCCTAAATATTTCTAGCCGTTTGGACAAGATTTGATTGGGGTTTGTGCAAAGCACACAAAACAGAAAATCGGATTCAAAATCTGTCCAGAAACGGTCGACCGAAAGGTGTAACGGTCGACCGAACCCTTGAGTAAGTTAAAGGATCGGTTGACCGAACAAAGGTACTGGTCGACCTAACACTTAAGTTCTATAAGTCAACGGTCGACCGAACTACAGGGTTCGGTAGAGGGAAAACTAGATCGGTTGAACTAAACTTGTGTCGACCGATAGCAGGTAGATTTTCCCTAATGGAACGGTCGACCGAACAAGGTATTTTGTTCGACCGGTTCAAAAGTATTTGGGGGTGTATTAAGAGAAAAATGTGTATACGACCGTTGTATAATACGACAATGATAACGGTCGTATTTTTACCAGAAATAGCAAACGAAACGGTCGACCGCAGGTCTACCGGTCGACCGAACAGGTCTGGGTAAACGGTAAATAGAAGTGTGATCGGTTGAACTGATTGGTCTGGTATAACAAATATTGTGTATAACCGGTCGACCGAAAGGTGAACGGTCGACCGAACTCAGGCAGACTGGCGACCAATGTTTTTAGGTGATCTAATGGAGTCCAAATGATATGATATTTTGTGTGTGACTCCTACAAGGAACCTAGTGTGTGAATGCATGCATATTAGCTTAAGTTATGCTCAATTCACATAAGTTCCTAATACTCAAAGAAAGGTAAAATTACATGTCTTCAATCCTAGCTTGATTACATGTTTTGACTTGATTTTTCTTCTTTCTTGAGTCTTGATCACCTGTAGATATCAGCACAATACAACATGTATACCATTATACTACATATGCTAATCTACATGTCCTAATTAAGATTAGGTTGAATTACATCATCAAAATACGGATTAAGGCCAAAAAGCCAACACTTTTGTGCGGCTAATCCGCCGCATTTTGTACATGAGGTGCGGCGGAATCGCCACATTTCTGGCTCCGAATCGATCCGGATTTTCCTGTGTGTTTATGGTATGTTTTAGCTGTCCTTTGCGCATCCGGATTGATTTCTTTCCTTTCTTTTGAGCTCCGAATTAATTTCTTCATATATTTGGAGATCCAAATTGATTTTTCTTTAGAACTTCTCCAAAATAATATTTTGGTACTCGTAATTTGCAGTCGGGTCCTCGGCTTTTTGCAATTAAGTCCCTGACTACTTTTGTGCTTAAGTCCCTGGCCTTTTTGTAATTAGGTCTTTGAATGCTTTTATGCTTGGATGGACTTCAATTTGAACCCCGATAATCTTGAACTTGGTCTTTATGATAGAAATGAGTCTCTTGCACGCGTTTATGCTCGGGATATGGGTCCCTGTATTCTGTAAATAAGACTAAACACATACCTTAGTAGACATTTATTGATATAAAATTAATCTAAATGAAAGACATATCATGCAATGTATGCAATGCATCAAATACCCCCACACCTAGATTTTGCTAGTCCTTAGCAAAACAAAATATAAGAAAAATGAAAACAGGGAAATCTTTTCTCACATTCGTAGGAATCACGATTGCACTTAACATGTGCAACAAGCCTTTAAACCCATAAGTTTCCTTAGAGGACGAGTTTTGTCTCGTGAGGGTTTTCAGTTGACACACCCACAAAGTCTTAACTCAACATTTCATTAATAACTCTCAATATCTCCACCTCAACCTTATACATCTCACTTAGAATTCTTGCATGCTCATTATATAAATCTAACTCATAAAAAATCTGACTTGGTCTTCATTCCTCCAATATTCATACCACTAACCCTTCTACACATGTTATCACTTAAATTATTTTGCACGCCTCCTCTGGTGGTGAACTATCATTCGGATCAACCATGGCATGGATCATTCTTTTAACTTTGGGCCTTGAGTATCTTAAAGTATTTTTTTTCCCGTGATTCAACACATTTGCTTTTTTTTGACACTTTTACTCTTTCTTCATTCATGTAGCGAATTTGGTCGATAATCCCGAGCTGGCAAACTCAAGTTACCGGGTTTTAAGATACCCCTACGGACCAGTGACTCGAAGGCTTGAGTTTTTGTAATCATTTTGCAAAATGTGCTTTCCTCACTTTATTCCTTTAATTTTTTTACTTTTATTTTCCTCAAGGCTTAATTGCTATTAGAAGTCCACAATTCCCGGTATATTTTCCTCAACCTATGCTTTTTATCAACCACTTCAAAGATTTGATTCATCCAATTTAAGTGCATACATGTCTTAAAGGGTAATGGGTTATTTCTTTAGAACTTAGATTTATGTCATAGTTTCTACAAGCAGAACTATATAATAAGGAACAAAAACTCAATGCAATTTGTACACAGGTTTTGGCAGTTCAATCTTAAGCTATGTCATGGAGCATTGAATACTTTTTTTTGAACAATATATAGATAGCTTGATAGATAAACACCCCCCCCCCCCCCCCACCTAAATCATGCATTGTCCTCAATGTATGCAAAGATAAAGCAAATGCACTTATTATCTGAGTCAACTTGCGGTAGAGGGATTGAATTTGCTCAGAATCAACCACAGTCATAACTGGATTGAATGTCACCATGTTGGTGCATGTATCCAGTTGAATTGTTCCCCATGTTGCCCTGAGAGTTCTGAGGTAAAGATTCCACACCCCTCACATGTGTTGGTTCTCTTATTTGCTCGAGTGATGGTGGTTGGGTAGATGAATTACTACCCTTTTTCTCACTTTCTTTTTGATTTTGTGATGATTTATTTGATTCAGAAATCTTATAGATACGCGATCTCATCACAACATCACTTTGATTCCATACTATTTCTGGTTCACTATCAACATGAAAGATATTAAATTCAGCTTTTAAGTTTCCAAAAGATAGTTGCATGAGCCCATTTCGACAATTTATCAAAGCTTCAGAAGTGTCTAAAAAAGGTTTGCCTAGTATTACAGGGATTTGTCTCTTAGGATTGACAACAGGTTCAGTGTCTAGAACGACAAAATCCACTAGGTAAATGAAGTCACCAACCTTAATCAAAACATCCTCTACTATACCTCTTGGTTTCTTAACAGGGCAATCAACAAATTGAAGGGTTGTCTTAGAGGGTTTTAGTGGACCAAGGTTTAGTTGCTCATAGATTAAGAACGGGAGTAAGTTAACACTAGCATCAAGGTATAGAAGGGCTTTGTTGATAAAAGTATCTCCTATCGCACATGAAATTGTGAGACACCCAGGGTCCTTATACTTTATAGGAGATGAGTTGGACAGAATAGAACTTATGTTTGCAGTCAAGAATGCCTTCTTGGGTACGTTCGTTTTTCTCTTCTTAGTGAACAGATCCTTTAAGAATTTAGCATAAGCAGGTATTTGTTGAATCATATCTAGGAGTGGAATATTCACCTTAACTTGCTTAAATACTTCTAAGAGTTTCTCCATTTGTGCACTTGAGCTCTTATTGAGTCTATTGGGGAATGAGGCTTTAGGAACATAGACTCGCTCATGTTGAGCTATAGGGTCAGGTTGACTAGGTGGGTTGGGCTTTTCAAATTGGACTTCAGGTTCAATGGTCAGGTCACATGTGGGTGCTTGACGGCTAGATTGATTAGGAGCCCTAGGATTTACCACATTGTTATCAACTTGTTTTCCAGACCGTAATGATACAACTGCATTTATTTGTTGGAACGGTCCCTCCTCATAAACCATTTGAACCGGTCTAGGGTTGTTACTTCCTAGAGGTGGTTGATAGGGCTGATATTGATTATTAGGTCTTGGATTCACCTCAGGTTGACTTGGAAACTGACCCTTTTTTCTGTCACCTACAATTTGTGCTAGTTGGCTGACTTGTGTTTCTAGCTTTTGGAAGGATTGGGTGGTTGTTTGCATAAAAGTCTTAACCAAATTTACCAAGCTTGTCAATCTAACATCATAATCTCCATTGTTACTAAACCTAGATGATGTATTATTTTGGTTATACTGGTTAGGTTGTTGTCTAGGAGGTTGACCTTGTTGGTTCCATGAAAAATTGGGATGATTACGCCAACCCGGGTTATATGTTGATGCATATGGGTCATATCTATAATGGTTAAATACGACATTAACTTGTTCCACGTCCGCAGAAATATGTGCACAATCCTCCATTATATGACCAGTTTGACCACATCTAGAGCAAGGGATAGAAGAGGCTTGATTCACTAGGGGTTGGGTTTTTAGCTCTAGACTTTACATTATACACATAAAGGTATCTAGTTTTGCTTCAGCAACTACAATAGCATCTACAGTTAAGACACCAGATTTGGGTTGACTTGCTATTTTAGATCCAATACTCGGGTTAATCGGTGCTCTAGCATTGTCCCATTGCATACTATTTCGGCTAAATCCTCAAGAAAAGTCCAAGCATCATTCTCATTTTTGGACATAAAGTTTCCTTGGCTTACAAATTCTAACATAACCCTAGATGTAGGTGTCAATCCCTCATAAATAATTTGGCACAATTGCCATCTTGGAATTCCATGATGAGGGCATTGGGTCAACAGGTTCTTAAATCTTTCCAAATAGGAATAGAACGGCTCGCTCTCAGATTGAACGAATGCAACAATTTCATTCCTAATCCTAATAGTCTTATGGTTGGGGAAATATTTCTTTAAGAACACTTGAACAAACTCCGCCCAACTGCTAATAGATCTTTCGGCTAGACTATATAGTCATTTCTTAGCGTCGTCCTTCAGTGCAAGAGGCACGAATTTAAGACGCACTGCCTCCTCAGAGATATGCTGGTATTGCATAAGGGAGCAGATTTCCTCAAATTCTCCAAGGAAGAGATATGGGTCTTCCTTAGAGGTGAACTTGGGCAACATACTCCTGTATTGTGCATTTAGTTCGAAGTCGCGACCCGGTATGATGGGCATAACGATGCACGATGGCTGAGCAGTCATCGTTGTGTAGCACCAATCCCTCAGAGTCCTAGGCGGCTCAACTATATTCTCACCCATTGGATCCAGGTGAGGTGGTGCAATAGGTGGATTGGGGCTAAGCTCTAGACTGGAATCTAGATGAACTTGTGAGAGTCGATTGCTCCAATCCCGAACCCAAATCTGAGTGCACCGGGTTGAATCAATTTTTGAATTCAAATTTGAAATTTAAATTCCAAATTCAATTTAAAGAATCAATTTTTTTTTATTTTTTTGTAATTTGTTTTTAATTTTTTTTTTCAAAAATGGAAACAGCAATAGAAGGGGGGGGGAGATGAGAAAGGAATCCTAATCTAGAGAATTGAGATGAGAAGAGAAAGAAGACTCAGATGAGAAGGGAAACTTAACTCTAAAAGATAGATGAGAGGGTTGGTCAGAAGTTTCATAAACAAGCACGGTTCAAACAATCCTAGACCAAATGTAGCTTAAATCTAGACGACTCCTAACTGTTTCAGTCGAATTGGTTCGCTTGATTCACCTCCCTCACTAATCAAACCAAATTGGCCACGCAGTGTATATTCCACTTGCGTGGGGGCGCTTCCGAGTGAGTCGGTGCCAATTAGACAACCACTTCGCTTGGAAGACTTACGTCAACATAAAAACACTTTCTAGACACCAAATTAATTTCGATCAGTTTCAAGTCATAACAAGTCAAACCAATATTCTCCTTAATTGAGTTCGAATCCTTAGGGGTCAATGTCTAATTGATTTTAATTTAAGGCTTGGGTGACACTTTAGGATTGTGATTTGTGGGCCACAGAAGGGTGATGAAATCCCCACCGTATCTTTTCCTATGGAGTTGCCCTTAAGATAGTTTAACTTAGATCTAACAAAGATACTCAAACATTGGCCTTTAGTGGGGGACAATTGCAAGGTTATATGCAACTAAATTATATGCTTAAATGCAATCGATAAAAACCACGCACGTACCTTGCCTCCAGCACACTTCAACAAAAAATAATTTGCAAGAATTTAGCAAGAATAATGCAAACAAAACACTATATGATGCATGCACTAAGTCCTTCTAATTTTGCCAATTTTGAGGTCAGAGTTGAATTATTGCCAATTATGGAATTTGAACCTAACACGTGCAGTTTTACAAAAAAGAAACTTTCCAAAAATCGAAAATTGCGCAAAAGGAAACAAAAGTTACCTACGCAACGCTAAGACGGGTTCGCCGCCCGCTCTCGAAAATTTCCAGTTGCTCTACGCGTCCACTCAGAGTTGGAGACGACCCCAGAAAATTTGAAGCCCAGATGCTCCAGACGTGCGGCGGATCCGCCGCAAGTTGTTCTTTGGGTGCGGCGATTTCACCACTCTTCTTGCTCCAACTGTGACCGGAGTTCGCCGCACACTCCGTTGCCTCCTGACACGCAAACCCAAATAGTTAGATCGCGCACACGATAAACAGAATAGAATCGAAATCACCAAAGATAAACAAAATCTTCGTCGCCTCCCCGAAAACGGCGCCAAAAACTTGATTAGAATTTTATTTATACCGCAAGTGCACAACGTCGATGAAGACGCGGCAAGTACGGGTCGAACACAAGGAGGGAGAGATATTTTTATTTTTTTGTGATTTTTCGATTAAGGAAAGAAAGAGAGAGAAATAAGGTTGGTTTGAGATTTTTGGATTTTCAATTTTCTAAAGCAAGAACAACAAAAACTAAGAAGAAAGCAAATATGGATGATAGTCCGCCGGGTGGGGGTTTAGATATCGGGGTTTGTTTAGAGAAATCTGAAACTTATAATATATCACATTAGTTATAAAGCATTACATGATAAATGACTCAACATAAACTCAAGTAATCAAAATATACTAACACGAAATTAAAATAATAACATAATTCTTCTTTTCATCACCCTAAATCCATCACCCCTACCCTTTGGAGAGGGTTAGAAACTCATGGATAGAGGGAAGGAGAAGGGGTCCTAGAGAAACTACGAAAGAAAACTAAAAACACGAAATAAACGAACAAAATTTTATTGCTAAAGGGAAGGGGAGGGGAGAAGCTTCTTTTCAATACATGATTCGGCCTTATTTATAGCCTCAACCGGGGATCCCAATACATAAAAGGAAAGTACATGCGTCAATACAGCATTGGTAAAAATTTGAGCGCACGGATCAACTTTTGTGCAGCTAATCCGCCGCATTTTGTACATGAGGTGCGGCGGAATTGCCACCTTTCTGGCTCAGAATCGATCCGGATTTTTCCTGTGTGTTTATGGTATGTTTTAGCTGTCCTTTGCGCGTCCGGATTGATTTCTTTCCTTTCTTTTGAGCTCCGAATTAATTTCTTCATATATTTGGAGATCCAAATTGATTTTTCTTTAGAACTTCTCCAAAATAATATTTTGGTACTCGTAATTTGTATTCGGGTCCTCGGCTTTTTGCAATTAAGTCCCTGACTACTTTTGTGCTTAAGTCCCTGACCTTTTTGTAATTAGGTCTTTGAATGCTTTTATGCTTGGATGGACTTCAATTTGAACCCCGATAATCTTGAACTTGGTCTTTATGATAGAAATGAGTCTCTTGCACGCGTTTATGCTCGGGATATGGGTCCCTGTATTCTGTAAATAAGACTAAACACATACCTTAGTAGACATTTATTGATATAAAATTAATCTAAATGAAAGACATATCATGCAATGTATGCAATGCATCAAATACCCCCACACCTAGATTTTGCTAGTCCCTAGAAAAACAAAATATAAGAAAAATGAAAACAGGGAAATCCTAACTCACTTTCGTAGGAATCACGGTTGCACTTAGCATGTGCAACAAGCCTTTAAAACCCTAAGTTTCCTTAGAGGACGAGTTTTGTCTCGTGAGGGTTTTCAGTTGACACACCCACAAAGTCTTTATTCAACATTTCATTAATAACACTCAATATCTCCACCTCAACCTTATACATCTCACTTAGAATTCTTGCATGCTCATTATATAAATCTAACTCATAAAAAATCTGACTTGGACTTCATCCCTCCAATAGTCACACCACTAACCCTTCTACACATGTTATCACTTAAATTATTTTGCACGCCTCCTCTGGTGGTGAAGTATCATTCGGATCAACCATGACATGGATCATTCTTTTAACTTTGGTCATTGAGTATCTTAAAGTATTTTTTTCCCGTGATTCAACACATTTGCTTTTTTAACACTTTTACCCTTTTTTCATTTGTGTAGCGAGTTTGGTCGATAATCCCGAGCTGGCAGACTCAAGTTACCGGGTTTTAAGATACCCCTACGGACCAGTGACTCGAAGGTTTGGGTTTTTGTAATCATTTTGCAAAATGTGCTTTGCTCACTTTATTCCTTTAATTATTTTTTTACTTTTATTTTCCTCAAGGCTTAATAGCTATTAGAAGTCCACACTTCCCGGCATATTTTCCTCAACCTCTACTTTTTATCAATCACTTCAAAGATTTGATTCATCCAATTTAAGTGCATACATGTCTTAAAGGGTAATGGGTTATTTCTTTGGAACTTAGATCTATATCATAGTTTCTACAAGCAGAACTATATAATAAGGAACAAAAACTGAATGCAATTTGTACACGGGTTTTGGCAGTTCAATCTTAAGCTATGTCATGGAGCATTGAATACTTTTTTTTAAGAATATATAGATAGATAGATAGATAAACACCCCCCACACACACCTAAATCATGCATTGTCCTCAATGTATGCAAAGATAAAGCAAATGCATTTATTACCTGAGTCAACTTGTGGTAGAGGGATTGAATTTGCTCCGAGTCAACCATAGTCAGAAATGGATTGAATGTCACCATGTTGGTGCATGTATCCAGTTGAATTGTTCCCCATGTTGCCATGAGAATTCTGAGGTAAAGATTCCACACCCCTCACATGTGTTGGTTCTCTAATTTGCTCGAGTGATGGTGGTTGGGTAAATGAATTACTCCCTTTTTGTCACTTTCTTTTTGATTTTGTGATGATTTATTTGATTCAGAAAACTTATAGATACGCGATCTCATCACAACACCACTTTGATTGCATACTATTTCTGGTTCACTATCAACATGAAAGATATTAAATTCCAAAAGATAGTTGCATGAGCCCATTTCAACAATTTATCAAAGCTTCAGAAGTGGTTAAAAAGGTCTGCCTAGTATTACAGGGATTTGTCTCTTAGGATTGACAACAAGTTCAGTGTCTAGAACGACAAAATCCCCTGGGTAAATGAAGTCACCAACCTTAATCAAAACATCCTCTACTATACCTCTTGGATTCTTAACAGAGCAATCAACAAATTGAAGGGTTGTCTTAGAGGGTTTTAGTGGACCAAGGTTTAGTTGCTCATAGACAGAGAACGTAAGTAAGTTAACACTAGCACCAAGGTCTAGAAGGGCTTTGTTGATAAAAGTATCTCCTATCGCACATGAAATTGTGGGACACCCAGGGTCCTTATACTTTATAGGAGATGAGTTGGACAGAATAAAGCTTATGTTTGCAGTCAAGAATGCCTTCTTTGGTCCGTTCGTTTTTCTCTTCTTAGTGAACAGATCCTTTAAGAATTTAGCATAAGCAGGTATTTGTTGAATCATATCTAGGAGTGGAATATTCACCTTAACTTGCTTAAATACTTCCAAGAGTTTCTCCATTTGTGCACTTGAGCTCTTATTGAGTCTATTGGGGAATGTGGCTTTAGGAACATAGACTCGCTCAAGTTGAGCAATAGGGTCAGGTTGACTAGGTGGGTTGGGCTTTTCAAATTGGACTTCAGGTTCAATGGTCAGGTCACATGTGGGTGCTTGACGACTAGATTGATTAGGAGCCCTAGGATTTACCACATTGTTATCAACTTGTTTTCCAGACCGTAATGATACAACTGCATTTATTTGTTGGAACGGTCCCTCCTCATTAACCATTTGAACCGGTCTAGGGTTGTTACTTCCTAGAGGTGGTTGATAGGGCTGATATTGATTATTAGGTTTTGGATTCACCTCAGGTTGACTTGAAAACTGACCCTTTTCTCTTTCCCCTACAATTTGTGCTAGTTGGCTGACTTGTGTTTCTAGCTTTTGGAAGGATTGGGTGGTTGTTTGCATAAAAGTCTTAACCAAATTTTCCAAGCTTGTCAATCTAACATCATAATCTCCATTGTTACTAAACCTAGATGATGTATTATTTTGGTTATACGGGTTAGGTTGTTGTCTAGGAGGTTGACCTTGTTGGTTCCATGAAAAATTGGGATGATTACGCCAACCCGGGTTATAGGTCGATGCGTATGAGTCATTTCTATAATGGTTAAATACGACATTAACTTGTTCCAAGTCCGCAGAAATATGTGCACAATCCTCCATTATATGACCAGTTTGACCACATCTAGAGTAAGGGATAGAAGAGGCTTGATTCACTAGGGGTCGGGTTTTTAGTTCTAGACTTTACATTATACACATAAAGGTAGCTAATTTTGCTTCAGCAACTACAATAGCATCTACAGTTAAGACACCAGATTTGGGTTGACTTGCTATTTTAGATCCAATACTCGGGTTAATCGGTGCTCTAGCATTGTCCCATTGCATACTATTTCGGCTAAATCCTCAAGAAAAGTCCAAGCATCATTCTCATTTTTGGACATAAAGTTTCCTTGGCTTACAAATTCTAACATAACCCTAGATGTAGGTGTCAATCTGTCATAAATAATTTGGCACAATTGCCATCTTGGAATTCCATGATGAGGGCATTGGGTCAACAGGTTCTTAAATCTTTCCAAATAGGAATAGAACGGCTCGCTCTCAGATTGAACGAATGCAACAATTTCATTCCTAATCCTAATAGTCTTATGGTTGGGGAAATATTTCTTTAAGAACACTTGAACAAACTTGGCCCAACTCCTAATAGATCTTTCGGCTAGACTATATAGCCATTTCTTAGCGTCGTCCTTCAGTGCTAGATGCACGAATTTAAGACGCACTGCCTCCTCAGAGATATGCTCGTATTGCATAAGGGAGCAGATTTCCTCAAATTCTCTTAGGAAGAGATATGGGTCATCCTTAGAGGTGAACTTGGGCAACATACTCATGTATTGTGCATTTAGTTTGAAGTCGCGACCCGGTATGATGGGCATAACGATGTACGATGGTTGAGCAGCCATCCTTGGGTAGCACCGATCCCTCAGAGTCTTAGGCGGGTCCACTACATTCTCACCCATTGGATCCGGGTGAGGTGGTGCAACAGGTGGATTGGGGCTAAGCTCTAGACTGGAATCTAAATGAACTCGTGAGAGTCGATTGCTCCAGTCCCGAACCCAAATCTGAGTGCACCGGGTTGAATCAATTTTTGAATTCAAATTTGAAATTTAAATTCCAAATTCAATTTCAAGTATCAATTTTTTTTATAATTTGTTTTTAATTTTTTTTTTCAAAAATGGAAACAAACAATAGAATGGGGGGGAGATAGAGAAAGGAATCCTAATCTAGAGAATTGAGATGAGAAGAGAAACAAGACTCAGATGAGAAGGGAATCTTAACTCTAAAAGATAGATGAGAGGGTTGGTCAGAAGTTTCCTAAACAAGCACGGTTCAAACAATCCTAGACCAAATGTAGCTTAAATCTAGACGACTCCTAACTGTTTCAGTCGAATTGGTTCGCTTGATTCACCTCCCTCACTAATCAAACCAAATTAGCCACGCAGTGTATAGCTAGTGGGGGCGCTTCCGAGAGAGTCGGTGCCAATTAGACAACCACTTGGCTTGGAAGACTTACGTCAACACAAAAACACTTTCTAGACACCAAATTAAATTCGATAAGCTTCAAGTCATAGCAAGTCAAACCAATATTCTCCTTAATTGAGTTTGAATCCTTAGGAGCCAATGTCTAATTGATTTTAATTTAAGGCTTGGGTGACACTTTAGGATTATGATTTGTGGGCCACAGAAGGGTGATGAAATCCCCACCGTATCTTTTCCTACGGAGTTGCCCTTAAGATAGTTTAACTTAGATCTAGCAAAGATAGTCAAACATTGGCCTTTAGTGGGGGACAATTGCAAGGGTATATGCAACTAAATTATATGCTTAAATGCAATCGATAAAAACCGCGTACGTACCTTGCCTCCAGCACTCTTCAACAAAAAATAATTTGCAAGAATTTAGCAAGAATAATGCAAACAAAACACCATATGATGCATGCGCTAAGTCCTTCTAATTTTGCCAATTTTTAGGTCAGAGTTGAATTATTGCCAATTATGGAATTTGAGCCTAACACGTGCAGTTCTACAAAAAGGAAACTTTCCAAAAATCGAAAATTGAGCAAAAGGAAACAAAAGTTACCTACGCAACGCTAAGACGGGTTCGCCGCCTGCTCTCGAAAATTTCCAGTTGCTCTACGCGTCCACCCAGAGATGGAGCGACCCCAGAAAATTTTGAAGCCCAGATGCTCCAGACGTGCGGCGGATCTGCCGCAGGTTGTTCTTTGGGTGCGGCGATTTCGCCGCTCTTCTTGCTCCAACTGTGCCCGGAGTTCGCCGCGCACTCCGTTGTCTCCTGAAACGCAAACCCAAATAGTTAGATCGCGCACACGATAAACAGAATAGAATCGAAATCACCAAAAATAAACAAAATCTTCGTCGCCTCCCCGACAACGGCGCCAAAAACTTGATGAGAATTTATTTATACCGCAAGTGCACGATGTCGATGAAGACGCGACAAGTACGGGTCGAACACAAGGAGGGAGAAATATTTTTATTTTTTTGTGATTTTTCGATTAAGGAAAGAAAAAGAGAGAAATAAGGTTGGTTTGAGATTTTTGGATTTTCAAGTTTCTAAAGCAAGAACAACAAAAACTAAGAAGAAAGTAAATATAGATGAGAGTCCAGCGGGTGGGTGTTTAGATATCGGGTTTTGTTTAGAGAAATCTGAAACTTATAATAAATCACATTAGTTATAAAGCATTACATGATAAATGACTCAACATAAACTCAAGTAATCAAAATATACTAACATAAAATTAAAATAATAACATAATTCTTCTTCTCATCACCCTAAATCCATCACCCCCACCCTTTGGAGAGGGTAAGAAACTCATGGATGGAGGGAAGGAGAAGTGGTCCTAGAGAAACTACGAAAGAAAATTAAAAACACGAAATAAACGAACAAAATTTTATTTCTAAAGGGAAGGGGAGGGGAGAAGCTTTTTTTCAATACATGATTCGGCCTTATTTATAGCCTCAACCGGGGATCCCAATACATAAAAGGAAAGTACACGCGTCAATACATCATTGGTAAAAATTTGAGCGCACGGATCACTTTTGTGTGGCTAATCCGCCGCATTTTGTACATGAGGTGCGGCGGAATCGCCACCTTTCTGGCTCAGAATCGATCCGGATTTTTCCTGTGTGTTTATGGTATGTTTTAGTTGTCCTTTGCACGTCCGGATTGATTTCTTTCCTTTCTTTTGAGCTCCGATTAATTTCTTCATATATTTGGAGATCCAATTGATTTTTCTTTAGAACTTATCCAAAATAATATTTTGGTACTCGTAATTTGCAGTCCGGTCCTCGGCTTTTTGCAATTAAGTCCCTGACTACTTTTGTGCTTAAGTCCCTGACCTTTTTGTAATTAGGTCTTTGAATGCTTTTATGCTTGGATGGACTTCAATTTGAACCCCGATAATCTTGAACTTTGTCTTTATGATAGAAATGAGTCTCTTACACGCGTTTATGCTCAGGATATGGGTAATTTGCATTCAGGTCCCTGTATTCTGTAAATAAGACAACACATACCTTAGTAGCATTTATTGATATAAAATTAATCTAAATGAAAGACATATGATGCAATGTATGTAATGCATCACCCCATGCATTCACCAAGTCATGTCGTGCTTTGCCTCTACCACCTTGTTGCTGCTAGCCGGAGCTCTGATCGCCCATGGTGGTGGGAACTAAGGGAGAGAGAGGGACGAATGAGTGAGAGGGAAAAAGAGAGATGGAGAGGGTTGTTCTTCTTTTATAAACCAAAAAAACCCCACCAACCAAGCACTCTCACTCATACCTCCACACACCCAACCATACACACCTCCATACCTCTCCAAGTCAAAGTCTCATTAGCCACTAATTCTTTCCTCTAATCAAGTTAGTTCCTAATTAGGGTTTAGGACGTAACAAAATGTTTTAAAATCTACAAATTAAAACATAATCGGTGAACAAGAACATCAGGAATACCGAAATTGTATAATAATTGTTGGGGTTATGGGACCCAACAAATTCCTTGGTGGTTATGGAACCACCCGTATAGATGGGAGGTTGTTGCCAAGCAATCTTTTACTATATCTCGTGGGCCTAAAGGCCTAGGTGCTTAACCGCCCGACTCGTTGGCACCAACGTGCAGCCCCTCATGTCCACCCGACGCTTAGTTTGGGGCTCTGCACTGCCTGGGAATGGACTATATTGGAAATGACCCCCTCACTAACAACAATTGATTTTAGTGTATTGGTAAAGTCACATGTCATAAGTGTAGGATTTCGTGTCCCTATGCATGTCTATATTTTAAAAAATTTAATACAACATACAAGATCGATTTCATACTTTCAACAATTTTATGTACATTACTTTGTGTTTATTCTAATATCATGCAATCCTACATATATTAAAATAAATCACAAAGAGAAAATCATACCCAAAGGTTCTCTAAAACCTTTCGAAGATCCAGAGTCGCATTGCCCGTTGAATCGCTCGCCGATTTGCCTCCAAGTGTTCACCAAACTCTAAACAAGATTAGAGAGAAATGAGTTAGTCAATCAATCTCTAATTAGGATTAGAATCTAGCTAATAACCCCTCTTTAAGCTCCTAAGATTTCTATCTCTAAAAATTAAATTAATTAAGAGATTTTCGTGGTCATTAAGGGAGATATTAATGAGAGAAAGAATTTTTGCATTCATATAAACAAGTAGGAGGAGGGGTCCGTTTATACGCTCCCAAAACATCCTTATCAAGAACTATTCTTTAGTCATGATCTTTTTCTTATTCTCTCCTAAAATTAATCTCTAATTGCCACATAAGCACCCTAAAAACATTTTATTAAACCTGGAATTAATTCAACTCATGATCTAATTAATCTTTTAATAATTCAGGCAGAAATCGCACTTTTCGGTCGACCGAGAAATTTTCTCGGTTAACCGAACCATTCAGTTATAACACATATTCGGTGCACCATGAGGTAGACGGTCGACCGAATACGCATGAGAAAAATTCTCTGGAAAAATTCGAACGAACCACGTCTTCTCTTCGGTCTACCAAAAATACTTTTTCTCGGTTGCCCGTTCACACTCGGTTAACCTAACCCGATTGTCCAGGCACTCTAGACAATTTTGGTCAACCAATTGTGGTTACCCATTCCCCATTCGGTTAACCGACCCGAAGATTTCCCGGTCGACTGAACCCTGAACGGTTCATCGTGTTTCACCCCGATTTTGCCTTTGTCAAATTTTGGATTTATTTCCAACAAAATTTGATCTTTTGGGGTTTTTAGCAAATTCAAATCTTATGTAATATATTATCTTATGTAATATTAAATTATTACACCCCATAATATACACATCTCATATGAATTTATTATGATTCTAATTATGTCAATTCTCATGACATATTGATTTTATTCGTTCACCACATGTGTCCCTTTTTCACATGAAACCCGACACATTATAAGAACTCAAAATCAAGCTTCTTGTTTCCCAGTTTTGTTGTGTGACTTATAGGAGGATCTAAACTAAATTGGCAGCGATATTAAACAATTAATATCTCAAACTATAAGCGGTATCTAGCTGCACATTATAGTTACCTAATTAGCATAGATGTCTTTGTTCCACTCGAACTAAAACATGATCCATTTAGTGATGTAAGTGCACATTATAATTTTGCTTTATCAAGGGGTCCTTTAGTGATGTAAGTGCACATTATATTCATGATATTAAGAATATATACAAAGTAGAAATGTGTCACCTTTGTATTATATTCATTTCTTGATCTCTTTATGCTAATTATAACTATGTAACTTAACTCAAGTTACATTGTGCACATTATAATTTTGCTTTATCAAGGGGTCCACTAATATCATCACTCAATTAAGAGGGGCAACGATAATCGTTTGACTAGCTATCTTTTCCGGCACAAGTAATGTTCAACCAATTGTTGCATTTATCACTATACTCATTGATAGCTTTTGACAATAATCAAATTAAGAACTGCTTGAGTGAAAAGATATAAGTCTCATATCTTAGGATCTAAGACACAGTAAAATATTAATGACACGAAACACAATTCCATAATATTTTACTTGTTAGGTCTATTCAATATATAAAAGTAATATTTTCCTCTTTTATATACTCGTGTCGCCAATTATTTGTAGAGCTACAATAATCGATGACCAACACGACAATCTTATCTCGGTGATTAATGTTATATGTTAATTACCTTGATTGTGAATAACTTCTGATTTATGTAAACCATTATTTTTTAGAGCTCTACGGTTAAGGATCAAGCGTCTCTTCCTTAACACTTCCAAAAGACGAATACCATAATCAAGGAACAAAATGTTTGCACATCCAATTCATAATAATTGACATATAAAAGTAAAATTTTTAGAACACATTCCTTTCAATAAGTCCTTCAATAATAAGGTCACGATCTTCATAGCATTGATCGTACTGAAGGAAAGTATTGAATCTAATTTAAAATCCTTATAAGATTTATAATAATGCTTAGGAAATATAAAGGTCACTCTTTTCAATAAGTTTATAAAAGAAAGAGTAAATTGCATATGAAATTGATTGTCGTGGAAATATTTTTATCATTAAAAAATACTAATAAAATTAGTCTTGTTTGTATGCGAATTACAATTTCATGACATATCTAATAATTAAGAAACTAATATTTTTAAAGAAAAAAAACATGCCAATACCAACACGAACAAGAAATGTTAGAAACAAAAAGGAACATGAAAGCATAAACATCCATAAGAAAATAGCAAACAACAATCTTATTTACTCGTAGAGATTATCAATATTATGTTTGAGATTAAATTAGTTTTTCTTGAAGGAAAGTAAAATAAATGCTTAACTATTTTCCAAAACGTTTTAAGGGTAATTACAGTCTGCCCTCTTCAACTAGGCCCAAGTTTTATTTGCCCCCGTTACTTTAAAAAGCAACATTCCCTCACCTTATATTTTCGTTTTGTAAAGCTTTACCGCAGGAGCTTTAAGAATCTATTGTTCTTTTCACATGTTCCCAATTTTTCTTGAATTTTTTTGTGTTGTACACCCAATACCCTCATAGTCCTAACATTGTGTTAAAAATTGAATCAGATCAGATATCAAATTTGGTTTGGATTTGGATCTGATTGACTACTAATCTATTCCCAATTCCAATGAAATCATACCTCCTATTTCATCTGAAATTTAACATAAAATTAAAATTAGGAGTGTTTTAGGCAAACAACAACAAAATGATGAATATGTGCTAAAATAAGGAATTCTTAAAGTTTAGGCGGGAGGAAAGGAAAAAATGTTACAAAATGAAAATATAAGAAGTTAATTGTTGTCTTTTAAAGTTCAAGGGAGTAAAGTGAAATTGGAGTATAGTTCAAGGAGACAAATTGTAGTTAATCCAAGTTCTTAACAGAAGTGGGATCATAAGTTGAATTGGGTCAATTAATAGAAAAATGAATTCTTTAAGAATTTATTTTAATATTGTAGAAATTTACACATAATTCGAAATATAATACTAAGCTATAGTCCAGAATCGAATATAAACTGGTCTATTAGGTACATCACCAAAACACTCAAAAATCAGAAATAGGAACATACCTTATTTTTACGAACAAAATGCACCTTCCCTTAAGTTTGCAATGTACACTTCTTCCTTAAGTTCGCCATTCAGGAAACCCATTTTCACATTTATCTGGTGTAACACCATATCAAAATGAGGCACTAGAGCTATGCCTATTCTTAACAAGACTTTCGAGGGAATTGGAGAGAAAGTCTTATAATAGTCAATATCTTCCCTCTGTGAATTCTTTGGCTACAAGTCTAACTCTATCTTGTTTAACAAACCCTTTGGAATTTCTTTTAGTCCTAAAGACCCATTTGCAGCCAATTTGTTTCTTTCCTAAGGGTATGTCAACGAGGTCCCAAACGTGGTTGCAATCCATAGAGACTAACTTTCTTTCATGAGTTGAAACCATCTAACAAAATTCCCAAAATTTACGGCTTTTGAAAACATTATCGGATCATTAAACCCTTATCCCATGTCTTTGCCAACTAGGTACACCACATAGTCAAATGAAATAGTTGACTTCTTTTGGTTGTCTGGTATTGGTAAAGTTATTTGTTATTCTTGATCCTTCTGGACAGGTGGATTGGTGACCTTCTTGTGGTTATTCTAATGGTAGTTTTTGAGTTTGTGAAGTTGCCCCCTCAGTATTGTCATCTGGAACAATAATAAACAAATACATTGTAACTCTTGATCAAGAAAAACATTCGAATCCTCGATATCTTGATGACGATTAGCAATATTATCTTCAGACTTCTCAAAAACATAATCCTAAAGAATACTCCCACCAGCACAATCATCCTCCAAAGAGGTTGCCTTACAGACTGCTCGTATGAGATGTGCAATAAAATCTATAACCTATGAACATCTCTGGATAACCAATGAAGTCCATTGGTTTCTCTCGAACCTAGTAACTTCTCCTTTGGATTGTAAAAATGGACTTTAATTGGGATTCCCAAATGTGCATGCAACCTAAATAAGATTTTCTACCTTTCCACAACTCGAAAGAAATTTTCTTTATGGATTTGGTAGGAACAATATTTAGAATACACACTAGTGATTTCAAAGATTCAACCTACGGGAGTTTGTGTAGACTTCATAGTTAGTGGTTAAGCATGAAACATAGATACATGATGTTGTCTTTAATGATTTATGGTCCAAAATAACCTGGCAGTGACATACATGTGTATTTGGCTTTCCTGATTGATGACTTAAAGAAATGTGGAATGATGGTGAGCAAGTGTGGGATGCCCACTGTCAACAATCATTTACAATGCATACGATGATATTTTGCACAATTAATGACTTCCTTGCATATGGAAATCTGTCTAGTTATTCTGTGAAAGGGCACACAGTGTGTCCTATTTGTGAAGAAAACACATGTTCTTTGCAGCTTATGCATGGCAGTAAGACAATGTATCTTGGTCGTCGCAAATTTCTTCCTATGAGTCATCCGTACCGTAAAATGAAAATGACATTTAACGAAAAGCAGGACTTCGAAGAACCCCTTGCAGAAATTAGTGTAAGACAAGTTCTTGAGCGGGTGAAGAACATCCAATGTGAATTCGACAAGTCTTACAAACGCGGAAATGATAAGAGTAGTTGGAAGAAAAAATCCATCTTTTTTAACCTTCCTTTTTAGGTGACCTTAGAAAACAGACATTATATTAATGTGATGCATGTAAAAAAAACATTTGTAACAGTTTGTTAGGAACTATTTTGAACATACTGGGTAAGACTAAAGATGGATATAATGTCAGACTTTATCTACTTGAACTTGGTATTTGAGCAAAACTATCACCATATAGTAAGGGTACTCATAAGTATTTACCATCAGCTTGTTGCAGTTTGTCTAGAAATGAGAAATTAGTTTTGTATCAGTGTCTACATGGTGTCAAAGTGTCGTAGGGTATTCGTCAAATATTAGTAGTCTTGTTTCAATGCAAGATTTAAAACTACTTGGTTTGAAGTCTCATGATTGTCATGTGTTGATGCGGCAGTTAGTACCTATTGCTATTAGATTGATATTGCCGAAACACGTTAGACATTCTATTATCAAATCTTGTTTGTTCTTTAACAAGATTTGCAGCAAAGTAATTGATCCAAAGTATTTGGATATGTCATTTGGAGATATACTTTTCGTCGTCTTTTTTTGACATTATGGTTCATTTGGTGGTTCATATGGTTAGAGACGTAAAGTTACGTGGTCCGTTTTTTTTGAGGTGGATGTATCATTTCGAACGTTACATGTGTGAGTTGAAAGATTATTGTAACAATCGATGAAGGTCAACTGCGAGCATCGTTGAAGGTTACATAACTCAAAAGGTAATTGAGTTTTGTAATGAGTACTTGACTCATACAAAGAATGTGGGACTTCCTAAGAACCGACATGAATATATGATTGGAGGTAAAGGTACGCGTGGTACGAAAATGATAAGTCCAAAATATGAGAATCACTTGAAAGCGTATTTCTACGTGTTGTGCAATTCTGATGAAATCTAACCTTATTTGGATGAGCACGTGACCATAGTAAAAGAAAAATATCCTATATGGACTTATCAACAAGTAATTAATGCTCACAATAAAGTTTTTGTTGATTGGTTCAAGGAAACTGAGTACCGTCATGATGTTTCTGAAAATTTAAAGTGGTTGACATATAGACCTAATCATGTAGTGACATCTTATAATGACTACGATATCATGTTGAGTATGCAAAAGTCAAATATAACTCACTTAAATAATAGTAAGCAATAAGAACATTAAGATTTTGAGTCCAACAAGAATCACTAATGTACCTAATAAACTATCGAGATCAATTTGACATGCCAGAAAGAATTAGTTAATGAGCGATTGTGACCAAATACTACAGAGTCTACGGTGATCCGGTGTGGATTTTTTGTGTGTATTGTCTCTTCCAATCTTGTATTTTGGATTTTGTGTTTGTTGCACGGAATTTACTCATATATGGTTTTTTTTATCCTAACACAAGGTCTAGTGATCTCCAGTCCATTAGGAGTACCCGGTTTGGTGTCTAGGCTCTTCAAATTGGCATTTTTCTGTACTCTTTTCAACTTCTCAAAGGCTTGTGTTTAGGATGAAACTGTGATTTACTTAATTTCAAACATTTGGCAAAAGGATTTTCTTAGTTATCTTTTTATTCTCATTTAAAATCAAGACACCAAAAGGTCAATGCCCAATCCGTAAGCTGGTGTTGCCAATTTTGATCCATGTATTCACTACAAGAAAAACATGATACACCGATGGTATCTATTCATCTGTGTTGAGCTACACCGATGGATATTCGTTTGTCGGTGAAGCCGGCGTAAGTGTTGTTCAACTAATTATTCAGTGAATCATAAGGTTATTACTGGAAACGAATTCTTTGCGTCTAACTAACTGTTAGTGTTACGCGTATAATCGAGCATAGGTAGACAAACTCAAAAAAGAATAATTAAAGTATTAATTTATTATGATTCAAAGAATTTTATTGGTCATATCATGGTTCAGAAACACTGATCGGATGTCGACCAAACCCCGGAACCGGATCACCGGTCCAACGAATGGGCGAACCGGTCGGACTAATGACATCAACATGACGTCAACATGCTAAATACATATATATAATATTAATAATTCTGTGAATATCTGGAAAAATAGGGGAAATACTTGAAAAATAAAGGGAAAAGGAATTATAGAAAAATCATATTACAACTAAAAGAGAGGTCGTCGTCCGGAGCTTTAGCTGGAGGAATGGTCGTCGACGAGGAGGGTCGTCAGAGGACAGTCATCGTCCGGAGTGGTGCCGAACGGAGTAAATGGCCACAACGGCAGGAGGGATGGTGATTGGCATCATTTCATGTTTATATTTGTATCTTATATCCATTATCTTTCACCTAAACAATGCTATGTTACGAGTTTTATGTTTAGTTTTCAGGAATAAATAGGTTTGAAGAGAAGAGCCATGAAAGGACCCAAAAGAAGGAAACAAGGACTTAATTGTGAGACCTAGGGACTGAGATGCAATGGAGAAGGACCTGATCGTAAGACCAAAGGACCTAAGAGCAAAACAGAATACTCCACACCATCATGGGGAGTATTTTACCAATTCCATTCGGGTCGGAGCTCCAACAAGTCAAGTAACCGCATCAAAGACCAACAATACCAGAAAGAAAAGGCCACAACAAATCCCAACGCGATCCGAAGAGTTTGGACCGCTAATTGGTGGTCCATATTACTCAGGATCCGCCCAAATTTCTCCTGGACTTGTATTAATGTTCGTTTAGGCTATTTTTGGTATTGGTTTAGTCCCACATCGGAGGATTGTCCCCGATTAGCTTTTTCCATGCTTATAAATAGAACTCTTCACCTTCCATTGTAAGTACCCATTGCTTGGTGGTATTCTCTCTACTAAGGAGTGAGCCTTGAAGCAAAAACTCAAGGTGGGGAAGAATGCTACCTTCAATGTGAGTCATTTTTTAATAAAATAATTCTTCTAGTTTCTTTTAATCTTGTCTTTTAATTTGTGCATGTTTGTTTAGTCTTTCCTTTCCTTTTATGTTTCTTTAATGCTTCTTGCCTTCTTAGTTAACTTTCATTTCAGTATTATGCTTTCTTTTGCTAATATAGTTAGTGTAATGAGTAGTGAGTAGTTCCATCCCCATTTGGGGGGTGGAGAAATATGTGATATAATCATGTAGTGTATTAAGTGTGTGTTATCTTTATCCCTTGAGCTTTATATGATTTCCATAACCATCTAATGGGTTTTCACTCTTATCTTTGATATGCTAATGCTCTTGAATGAAGCTTAGCTTATGCTTTGATTAGTGGACCTAATTTATGGGGAATGATAAGGTTAGGATATGGATGAAGTTAATATTGGAAACACAATTTGTAGTGTATGTGCTCTTGTTGCCTTTACCTTAGCTAATGTCTTGTATGTTTTAATGATGTAGTGAAATCTTAATTCATGTGGAGGCATAGTAGGGTATAGTCTTTATACTTGAGTTCATGTAGCTTCATTCCAATTATTGTCTTGTATGTTTTAGTGATGTAGTCTTATCTTAATTCATGTGGAGGCAAAGTTGGATGTAGTTTTATGATTTCATGCACTACAAGTTGTAAGGAGCTTAATGAACACACACACACTTCTTTATGTTCACATTATTTCTCTACCCCCTTTGGGGTTTAGTTTTCTTGCTTCTTTTCCATTTCTATTTGCGTCTTAGTGTAGTTTAGTGTAACCAACCTTTCTTCCCTTTCTTTACCTCTCGCCTTCTCACAAACCAAGTGTCGACACACCTCCCAGTGGACGACCCGTATTTGCCACCGCTTCAACGTGGCCGTGCACTTGTGGTTAAATATAAAACGATCAATCAAGTTTTTGGCGCCGTTGCCGGGGAGGTGCTCTGTCCAGACGTTGGTTTGGACGATTCGAGGGGTTTTTAATTTTTTGTTTCCAGTGTTTATTAGTTTCAGGGAACCAGAACATCAAGGGGAGGCTACTGGGAAAGTTTGAGCAACAGAAGCCACAAAGAGACCGCCAATCAGCGGTTGAGACCGCCAATTGGCGGCCTGGTAAGGGCTTCCTGCTCTCAAATTTCTTCTGGTGGTTTATTGCTCTACTTTAGTTATCTGGTGCCCAATTTTGCATGTTGTGATCTTCAGTTTGCTCCCAGATTTAATTTCAATCCCCTTTAATCAACTTGGACCATAAAACTCAAAGCAAAAATTAGACTTCTTGCCATCTACGTCATGCACCATTGGTAGACCTTGCATGCATTTGTCTTTTCTTTGCTTTACATTTTGTCGTTGATTGCTGGCGTGAGGTACGTGCACCCACATCCCTCATTCATGCATGTTTCGTTCATGCATTAGTTAGTAAGGTGCATCGGGACAAGAGTGAGGGAGCGTTTGATTGGAGTGTTTGATTGCTAGATCTAGGATTAAATCACTACTAAGGAGGGGCTGTCCCATAAAAGATAAGATGGGGGATTTCATCACCCTTTCCTTAGCCCCAAAAATCACTCGTAATAAAGCCTTAACTAAAAGCAAGTAGACATTGGCCCTAAGGAATTCGGACGCACTAAGAGAGTAATCTAGTCGAGACCGTCATGACCTGATCGGCGTTGCCTACCTTGTCGATAGTAGGAGGTACTGGATCTCCGGATCTGGTATCACTTGCTGGGCATTGTGGTCCTCGTTGTACGGAGGTGAGGCGTGTCGAGGCTAGTGACCTCGAAGTTAGGCGTCGTCTAGCTTAAGGACCCATTGCCTTACATTGTTTGAGTCGTGCTTGCTAGTTAGACTTCTTCCTGATCCCGTTACCCACGCTAGCTTTAGGGATTCTTCCCTTCTCCTCTGAGTCATCTTCTTCTCACCTTCTTCTACGTTATAGTCTCCTCCCCTTTACACTATCTGTAGCATTTTTAGGGTTGAGTCGAGCACTTTTTGCGAATTTAGCCTCGTGGTGGTGAGAGTGGTCGACTCTAGAGTTCTCTGTTGAGATGGATGGTTACATGGGCGACCATCCATATCATTGTTGGGACTAGGACGATTCTCCCTGGTATTCCGAACCCATGCCACCTGGGGTGACTCAGACTAACACCCCGTATGGTTGGGATGATCACAATTGTGTGACTGAACAATCTTCATATTGGGGTAACATGAGAGAGGCACCGACTGCTAGACCACAATCTAGTTTCGTCGGATCATACACTGGTCATCAAACTGAGACATTGCAAGAAACTTTGGCCTCTTTCATGCGTGCGGCAAACGACATGTTTGTACCGGTGGCTCCAGTAGCTGTACCATGCGACTGTTGTGGGTTGAGTGGTCATGTCTCTAGGGAATGTCCTTATGTTCCCCCAGAGCCTGAGTATGAGCAAACATTTTCCCAAAATGCTCATTATGACCATTACGCATCCGCGTACAATCCGAGAGTGATGGATTCATGGGGAGACAATTCATATCCAAATTCTCATACATCATTTCCACCCCAGTATCCTCCTCCCGAATACCCAGAATTCTACCAGCACCCTACTCCAAATCATTGGACTCATTCTCAGCCAATCAACACCCAACCCCAAAATTTCCCAAGCCCTGACTTGGACCTCATAGTTGACCGCATACCTGATTCCTTGAAACAAACTTTCCTTACGTTCATGGAAACCACTCAACAGTCTATACAAAATATGGCACTGCAAGTGAGTCAAATGTCGCAGCAATTACGTGAACGTGAGGAGAGTAACTTTTCTTGTCAACATGAGGATTCATCTTTTGAAATCGAACCACCACCACATCCACAAATTCAAAGCACAACTTTCAAAGTCAAACTCCTAATCAGTCTGAGGGACTTGGGGTTTCAATTCACGATCACTTAGTGGAGGATTCGATTCAAATTGAGAATAACTTGGACCAGCTTCATTATGAGTCGGCACAGGATTGTGCCTTATCTTTTTGTCCCGTGGCCCTTGAGCCACAGGATCTTATTGTTGTACCTCCAAAGGACTCACCTCTGGTGGAGCAAGAGCTCCCTAGTCCCCTTAATTTCAAACAACCTGATGAGAGTTTGCGTCTCACTATTGTTCCTGATCATCTTGGAAATGATGGAACATCAAACAACTACATTGCTAATGAGGGTATTAGGAGTTCCTTGGAGGATACCTTGGGTATGAGACCCACTTTTTGTTCACCTGGTGTGTCAGACATGCCTAACGAGGTTCTTGACCTCGTTCCGACGCACCAGCCTGTTGGTTGGAGAGTTTGGATTGACGATCATAACTTCAGCAGCGTAATGGGAGAAACACTTCTTCCGTTGCCCCTCATTTCCCAAACTCTTGAGATGTTCAAGCTCTTTCCGTTTGATCCTTTGGATGAGACGCCTTTGCGTCCAATTCATGAACCTCTCATTTCATCTGGTGCTCTTTGTGAAGGGGGCCCACGCATGCGTATTCTGGCCCCGCGTGGTGTCATGTTCCCTTTCCAAGTGCATTGACCCACTCTTGAGATTCCCATTTGATGTCTTTTGACAAATGAAGATGGGAACTTATGTTTGTACATAGTTATATTCAAAAAAAAGAGAAAAAAAAGAAAAGAAAAAAAGTACAATAAAAGACTCCTTCAGTGAGTATTGATTGTTGTGAGCCCCAACCCTTTTGTATTTGGGCTCCATTTCTTTCTCGTATTTGTATCCCTTCTTTAGCATCTCACAGGTTTTGAGGGAATTAGGGTTTGTGTCCATTAACATGACCTTGAACTTCCCTTTGTACTTCATGTTGGTGAGATCTCTCTTTTTTCATGCATAAATCCATGTAGAATCTTGCTCGCATTCATTGAGGACAATGCATGAAGTAGGTGTGGGGGGTGTTTTACGTGTGTACATAGTCGGGTCTTTTCTTTTGATTTTGTTTTCTTTTGTTTGCATTTTTAGGGTCATGTTAGTGTGCTGCATTTAATATCGATATATCTGTTTGCCATGATCCTTGGTCGACTTGTCTTCTTTTGCTTGCCGAGTGCTTTAAAATTTCCACATTTCTTTCCAAATCTTCATGTGTTTGCGAAAGAAAATGTTTTGTGGCTTTTGCGTGTGTTTAGCATGTGCAAAACCGTTGAGAGGCAAAGTATAAAGAACGCTCCCAAAATTGTCTTGAACTTGATGCATTAGGATATCTAGTACAGTGACTTTAGGATTTATCGAGTCGTTAGGATGAACCCCAGTTTTCCCTTGGGGATGAGTAATCATAGGGTTTCAGTGCTCAAACATTTAATGAAGTTCACCCTGAACCTAGTGAGTCAATAATTCGTGTCTGTTAACTTAAGGAAGTTTGTTGTAGTCAAGGACCCTCTAAATCCTGTTGTGAGACATTAGTGTAGGGGTTTTGGTTCATGTGTAGATAAGAAATAAGTGAGTAGGTGTTCTCTCTTCTCGTACGGCTCCTATCACTCGGGAAAGTAGGTCTGAAGGGACTTTGTGCCTGGTGCTTTCGAGTCATCTGACTTGGGATGCGTCGACCGAACTCCCGTTACACGGATGTTAGGGATTGCCCTATGTGGAGTTTTGGGGAAAGGTATACGTGATAGTGTAAGTCCTCATGGGCAACGATGCACGAAACCTAACCCTGGGAGAATGAAGCTCCAACTAATAAAAGAAAAAGAAGAAAAAAATGTGAAAAGAAACAAAAAGGAAAAAAATATGATAATGCAAATAAGAACCTTAATGGACTTTACACTTTGTAGCACTTGAGGATGTTGAGGTTGTCCATGTCTTTCATTTAATTCCTTATTTAACTTGCACGAATGGTTCATTAGGGTAGAGGTGTGGACTGATCACCTATATAGAGTCGGCCCGTAGCATTACCGCGTCCATTGATCGACAAAATATTTCCAACGAGTCGAGTGTCTAGATTGAATAATGCATCTTGTTCGGATTTTGTGGGTATATCCGCTGAAAACCCTCAGGAGACAACACTCCTCCTCCTTGGCAACAAGGAGGTTTAACGACTTGTTGTACGTGCTAAGTGCAACCGTGATTCCTACGAAAGTGAGTTAGGATTTCTTGTTTTTCGTATGCTTTTTCCTTTCTTTGTTTTGCTCGAGACTAGCAAAAACTTAGGTGTGGGGGTATTTGATTGGCATCATTTCATGTTTATATTTGTATCTTATATCCATTATCTTTCACCTAAACAATGCTATGTTACGAGTTTTATGTTTAGTTTTCAGGAATAAATAGGTTTGAAGATAAGAGCCATGAAAGGACCCAAAAGCAGGAAACAAGGACTTAATTGTGAGACCTAGGGACTGAGATGCAATGGAGAAGGACCTGATCGTAAGACCAAAGGACCTAAGAGGAAAACAGAATACTCCACACCATCATGGGGAGTATTTTACCAATTCGATTCGGGTCGGAGCTCCAACAAGTCAAGTAACCGCATCAAAGACAAACAATACCAGAAAGAAAAGGCCACAACAAATTCCAACGCGATCCGAAGAGTTTGGACCGCCAATTGGCGGTCCATATTACTCAGGATCCGCCCAAATTTCTCCTGGACTTGTATTAATGTTCGTTTAGGCTATTTTTGGTATTGGTTTAGTCCCACATCGGGGGATTGTCCCCGATTAGCTTTTTTCATGCTTATAAATAGAACTCTTCACCTTCCATTGTAAGTACCCATTGCTTGGTGGAATTCTCTCTACTAAGGAGTGAGCCTTGAAGCAAAAACTCAAGGTGGGGAAGAATGCTACCTTCAATGTGAGTCATTTGTTAATAAAATAATTCTTCTAGTTTCTTTTAATCTTGTCTTTTAATTTGTGCATGTTTGTCTAGTCTTTCCTTTCCTTTTATGTTTCTTTAATGCTTCTTGCCTTCTTAGTTAACTTTCATTTCAGTATTATGCTTTCTTTTGCTAATATAGTTAGTGTAATGAGTAGTGAGTAGTTCCATCCCCATTTGGGGGTGGAGAAATATGTGATATAATCATGTAGTGTATTAAGTGTGTGTTATCTTTATCCCTTGAGCTTTATATGATTTCCATAACCATCTAATGGGTTTTCACTCTTATCTTTGATATGCTAATGCTCTTGAATGAAGCTTAGCTTATGCTTTGATTAGTGGACCTATTTTATGGGGAATGATAAGGTTAGGATATAGATGAAGTGAATATTGGAAACACAATTTGTAGTGTATGTGCTCTTGTTGCCTTTACCTTAGCTAATGTCTTGTATGTTTTAATGATGTAGTGAAATCTTAATTCATGTGGAGGCATAGTAGGGTATAGTCTTTATACTTGAGTTCATGTAGCTTCATTCCAATTATTGTCTTGTATGTTTTAATGATGTAGTCTTATCTTAATTCATGTGGAGGCAAAGTTTGATGTAGTTTTATGATTTCATGCACTACATGTTGTGAGGAGCTTAATGAACACACACACTTCTTTATGTTCACATTATTTCTCTACCCCCTTTGGGGTTTAGTTTTCTTGCTTCTTTTCCATTTCCATTTGCGTCTTAGTGTAGTTTAGTGTAACCAACCTTTCTTCCCTTTCTTTACCTCTCGCATTCGTACAAACCAAGTGTCGACACACCTCCCAGTCACCGCTTCAACACGGTTAAATATAAAACGATCAATCAGATGGTAAGAGAGAGGGAGTGGCGTGACTGTGGTAGGGATAAGGATTGGTACAATTTTTTTCCGGAAATGATTGGGTCGGATATGCGGATCCCAATTGGATACCAAATTGCTAGTCTGTCGTTTCTCGGACCGACGGGTCGTCCGGTTTGACCGGCTGGTCACAGGTTGGACCGCCCTAGGCGGTTTTGAGGACCTAACCGGACCAGCCAGTGCTCCGGTTCGTGCTCTACCGGGAGTCCAACTAAGTTCTCACCCGAATTCCCACGTCAACTAGATTCACCATATTTCGTTTTTATTATTTGGCGACATATTAATCTGTCTAATTTGACCAGTCATGTCATATGTCATCTGGATTCACCCAAATGATTTCATATCAGTGTTCCCCCCCACCTTGAAATCCGTACATTTTGAAATTCAAACTTGGATTTTACGAAAAATGGAAAACGATTGTAGTTAGCAGTGTTCACGTAGGCGATCGCTTAGGCGGTAGGTGACCGCCTAGTCGATCGCCCGTCTCGGTCGTCGCCTGGGCGAGCATCGCCTTTCGCCCAGCAAAGCTGGGCGAAATGGGCGATCGCCGTTGGAGGCACTCCAACGGCTCTCTACTTTTTTGTTTTTTTTCAAAATTTACAAGTTTGCCACTACCCCCAATTTCTATATAAACCCCCCTAAACCTCTTCATTTTTCACAAATCTCTCATTCTCTTCTTCTTCGTAATTCTATTCTAATCATCAAGTTTCCTAATCATCAAGTTTTCGCGATTAAGTCTCCGGTCTGGTGCTTAGTTTTGAAGTTGGAAAGTGAAGTCTTTGATCCGGTTCTTCATTCTTCAACCGCCAAAATCAAATGCACTCTTTCTAACTTCCCTTTAGAATTAAATTAATTAGTATTTTATTTTCATATTAGTCTAAATTTTTATATTAGTCTAGTTTTAAGATATGGTCTACGTACCCGGCACTAGTCTCCCTATGCATCACGAGAGTTACGATGACCTAAGACCTACCCGTACAAATGACCCTGGTTGGAATACTGTCCATTACATTAGGGGTGCACATGGGTCGGGTTGGGTCGGGTTTGGGCCTCAACCCGACCCAACCCGAAATTTTCGGGTTGGGAAAAGACCCAACCAAACCCGAACCCGAACCGGTTTAGGTTCAACCCAACCCGACCCGAATTTTTCGGGTTGGGTCGGGTTGGATCGGGTTGAACCCGAATTCGGAAATTTTCTCCCAAACTTGGTCGGGTTCGATCGACTGGTGCTTAAACGGTCGACCGGTGGCTTGAACACCCGAAATTTTCGGGTTGGAAACGGTCGACCGAGTAATGTTCGATCGACCGAATCACTCGGTCAACCGGTTTATTTGGGAAAAAATTAAAAAAAAATCGGGTTCAGGTTGGGTTGGGTCAACCTGACCCCCTCAACCCAAACCCGACCCGAAAATTCGGGTTTTTGATTTTCCCAACCCGACCCGACCCGAACCCCTCCCCAACCCGACCCAACCTGACCCGACCAGTCGGGTTCGGGTTGGGTTTCGGGTTGAACCCAACCCATGTGCACCCCTACATTACATTAGTCCCAATGATAAAAATTGTATTTGTCTGTGAGTTATGTGGTAAGGAAACTAGAGGCGCAGACGTGGGAGAGACCGCATTACAGAGGTTGGCCCTGAGGGTGTTGGGATTGACATGCTCGACATCAGGTTGTGAGCGGAATTGGAGTGTCTTCGAGAAGTTGCACTCAACGAGAAGGAACAGGTTGACTGTGAAGAAAATGAATGGCATGGTGTATGTGAACTACAACCAAAAGTTAAGGCAAAGGTTTCAACAAAGGATGGAGAAGCCCGGATCTTATGACCCCTCAGTGTGGACTACGATCTCTTCGACGAGCATCCATGGTTGGTAGAAACTGAAGATCCGGTCTTCGCTGGAGAGGAGCTTACATGTGCCGATGTCGAGGAAGCAGTTTTAGGACACTCTTCTTCACGGAGACACTTTGCTCGATTCATGTCCACTGCATCTGACGCGCGGTGTTCCACTACATCTGACGCGCCAGTATTAGGTGGTGGCATGGATGATGACATCGTTCACATTAGTTCTAGAGATCCAGGTGCATCGAGTTTTCAACCACTGATGGACATCGACGAGCAATATGTCCAATCCGACAATGAAGAAACTGAAGAAGATGATGTCTACGTCGACAATCCGAACGAGAACCACTCCGACGACTCTGATGGTGGTGGAGGATATGATATGGTTCCCAGTTGGACATTAGATGAATGTGTCCAATGGAATTAGTTAGTTAACTTGTAATTCTAATTTCTCTCTTATCTGCTATTGTATGAACTCTGAGTTACCTTTGTAATTGTACTAGTAAGCAATAAATTGTATACCTAAGTGTTTAGGTGGGTAGTGGGGGAGCCTAGTGAGGCCTTGGTCGATGAACTAGGTGTCTTTTCGAAGCCTAAACATGTATGATATTTTTAGATAATATTTGTGCATTTTTTTCCTATTTTTCCCGATTTTTCCTGATTTTTTTATCTATTTTATAAAATTTAATTGAATTAAATAAAAGACCGCCTAGAGTTGGGCGGTCGCACGAACGCCTAGGTGATAGCCCAGGCGACCGGACGCTCCCGGTCGCCTAGGCGTTCCGTGAACGTTGGTAATTAGTGTCATATATATATATATATACAGAAATTTTACAATGAGACCAAGTCTCATTGTAAAAAAATGAAATCCCATATTTTCTTCCCTTAGATCTAAATCTAATGGTTGGTTTATCCAACATTCAATTTATACAACTAAAGGGTAATACGGTAATCACACAAACACACAACACCGTCTTCTTCCCATTTCCTCTTTTTCTCCATTCTATACTCTCTATCGCTCTCTCCGTCGCCACCTACTCCGGTTGCCCACTCCTAGTGCCACATCACCACCCACTCCAGTCTTCGACTCCCATGTCGTCGACATCCGTCTCCTACCGCTCCAATGATCTCCTCCTCAGCTCGTCGGTCCTCCATTGCCTCGGACGTCTTCTTTTCTTCGTTTTACGGTAGACTCTCGACTTCAGTCTTGTACTTTTGCAGGAGCACTACTGTTTTAAGGAGAATTGAGTGTTTCAGATCGAATTCGAAGCCATTGCAGAGGATCGAAGGTACGATCTGATCGCTCTTCTCCACTCCCACTTTTGTTTGGATTCGACGATTGTGTTTTTCTTCTTCTTTACTTTCTGATTTTGGTTGTTTTGCTCCAAATCTGGACCTCGTCATTTGGATAATCGTGAAATTGTGGCGCAAGAGAAACGAGAGACGGACCTCGTCGTTTGCTTTAACTGATTTGGTGTATATGTTGGGGTTAGTAAAGATGGTAGGTAAAGGTGGAAACGGTCTGCTACCGGGGAAGACCACTGCCGCTAACAAGGACAAAGACAAGGACAAGAAGAAGCTCGTCTCTCGTTCCTCTCGCGAAAGTCTCCAGGTAAAACCTTTTCTTTCTTTCTCCTTTCACGAACTTTCTGTTTTTGTTTAGTCTTGTTTGTTTTTGTTGTTGTGCCTGCCTTGTGTTTGTGTCAATGTGTGAACGCCTGAAAGAAAAATTGCTTTAATTTTCTGGATCTGACTTGTGTTGTTTGGAACCATAAGTCTCTTGAGATAAGAATCAAGGTGCAATTGAATGTTTTGTATGTTATGTGATTTTCAGTGATACTTTTATTTCTTATCAAGTTGGATATGTTGTTTACATAAACATCTATTCCTTATTTTTTTTCCCGTACAATTTGAAAGTTAATGGCTCATTGTGATTGTTTCCGTTCTTAGGAGTTGTCTTGAGATTCATTTACAAGGGTAGCACTCACTGAATCATATATCTCGCAATTGTAGTATTAAGGCAATCAATTTGTGTGCAACATTTACTTTTGTTGTATTTAGATGAAGTAGGTTGGTATTTGTGTTAGGGGATTATGTGTATTGTGTCTTGCTTAATTTGAGAAGTTTTTTGTGTTTATCTTCAGCATTCATCTTTAAATGAAAATTAATTAGTTGGTCTACATGATAAGTTAAATGTGTCATTTGTGAGGAAATACATGTTTCTCTATCAAAGTGTATTGTTCTGGTTTTACATTCATTGTTGTCAATCAACCAAATTATATTGCGTTAAGTGATGTTTAAATTATATAACCATTTAATTGACTTCTGTTTGTTAGAAATTATCAAAGTGCAAAACTATTGATTCTATAATCGCTCTTGTTTATTTTTTTTCTTGTTTCAATTTATATAACGCCTGTCACTTTGCTGGGTTATATAATGTCTAATCTAAAACTATTGATTTTGTAATGATTTGATTTGTGGTTTGCTTTGCAGTTACCGGTTGGGAGAATCCACACGTTTTTGTTTGATTTGATTTTGTAATGATTTTAAAAGAAATCCTTATTAAGGGTTTTTTTAAATTTAACTATTGGAACATCTTTATTGGGTCTATTGTGTCTACAAGTCATAAATTAACTTATTGTATATAATATTAGATTACATGTGTAGATGTCATCTGGATTCACCCAAACGATCTCATATCAGTTTTTCCCTCGCATTGAAATTCGTACATTTTGAAATTCAAACTTGGATTTTACGAAAAATGAAAAACGGTTGTAGTTAGTGTCATGCTCTGGCATTTTCCAGGAATGATTAGTGAGATTTAAAACCAATTTGGTTTCCTTATTCCTTTTTTTATCGTCCTTTTTTAATTGGCCCAAGATTTATGAATCCCACACCACCGACGGTAAACTTTCTTCACACTCTTTCTTACATGCAATTTGGATTATTCTTGTAGAAAATCTTTAAAACTAATATTTACCATGTACCGTATTAAGGTAAAAAATCAATCTCAGTGGGTGTTTTAGGACGTGGTATGGGTATGTTTGTTCGATATGATTTCCTATTTCTTGTTTAAGTTTCGTCTTTCCTCGGAGGCCACAAATTTGTGTTAACCGAAAAAGTTATTGATTATCAGAAAAAGTGTTATATTAACAATGGTATCTCGATGATCAGACCAAGTTTTCCGATAAAAAAACATGTTTTCCAATTTAATCCGTGTCGTAGTGGTCTTAAAGGGTTAATTTATTCACCCATTTGGTACTTTTTAAGATGTAGGTGGGGAAGAAGCTCCGTGCTAGAATGACCTTTAAGCATTGGATAAAGCAAGCCAACAAAATGAGAGAACCTCATCGTTTCATATTCATCAAGACACCATTCAGGGATTTCATAAACATGCCAAGCGTTGTGTTGAACGATGATATTTTCATTCATCTCATACAATCTTTCTCTGCTAAGAACACCTTAACATTTGGAGAAATCACCTTCCACTTTGAGGATTCTAACGTGGTATGTGTTGGATTATTGAGTTTGGACTAGGCTCATGAATAACTCAATTGAGTAAATACAATGTTGAGTGGAAGATGAGAACTATTGTCCAATGTGTCATGTATTCACCTCACTTTTAGTCTCACATTGATGAATCTAAAAAGTTAGAGGATGTTAATAAACATCCTCTTCACTCGACCCTTTGTAGGTGGAAAGAGAGCATGAGAGAATTTTCCACACACGCGCACCCACCGTTCGCTGCGGGGCGAGACGTGGCAACGGGGGTTTTGGGGGAAATTATAGAGGTTTTGCAATTAAGTCATTAAAGGTTATAAAATTATGTATATATATACATACATACATATATACATACATATATACATACATACATATACACACACACATATATACATATAGATATACACACACACATATATACATACATACATATATACATACATATATACACACACATATATACATATAGACATATACATACATATATATATATATATATATATATATATATATATATATATATATATATATCACAGTCGGTTTCTTCCTGTATACACACGTTTTTATTCTATCCTTTCTCTACGAAAACTGTCCCTTTCCGGCGATTTCCAATCTCCGAATCCAAAACGTCTTCTGCAATCGATTCTAACGAGGTTCAACGTTGTTCTCGTGGTCCGTCGACTCCAGTGTGCGCCTTAGCGACGGTGAGACTATTCTACCCTGGGAGAAAATCGGCAGACCATCAAACGCACTGGTATGTTGGCTGATATTTTCTCTGAGGCAAGTTGAGGTCGTCTCTGATCATTGTTCCTTCTTTTGTTTTTTCCTATACATGTTTTTGTACGTTGACTTTATATGGATCCTTACAGAATATTTATTCGACGTATGTAACCCACTGTAATACATGATTATATTTGTAATTGTTTCAACAATCTCAGAGAAAATATTATTGATTATGTCATCTAATAATTCGTTTGCACCAAAAGTGGACATGACATGCATGTCAGAAAAAAAATTGGGCAGAATTTCAAACGTTGGCAACAACGTATGAAAATCTGGTGACCGCTATTCGTTTAATTGATGTAATTGAAAATACTTTTCCACTTTCTGAAACTGAATATCCCAAAATCAAAGCAACACATGAGCTGTAGATAGAGAAATGACAAATTATGTCGAGGGTGCATTCTGTTGGCTCTGTCCAATGTGCTCTTCGATGTATATAGTTCGTTCTCCTCTGCCTTTGTGACTGAAAAGGATTTGTGGGATGAGTTGCAATATAATACTTAGAATGATTGAACATTTTAAAATAACCGCAAGTGCACGGCCACATTGAAGTGATGGCAAATACAGGTTGATCCACAGGGAGGTGTGTCGACTCTGGTTTGTTCGAAGGCAAGTGGGAAAAGAGGGGAACTACGTTAAACTAGAACTAGAATGCTAACTACACAAATACAGGTTGATCCACAGGGAGGTGTGTCTACACTAAAGTAACTACGCTAAACTAGAACGAAACAAACAACAAAGATGAAAGCTGGAAATCAGAAATGGAAAACCCCTAAGGGGTGGAGTGTGTGCACACATGTAAAAAGATGGTGAAGAATGCATTCAATAGGCACAAATGTAGGTAGTGTTTTCATGCATAGGAAGTGTCTAAAGGTTATGGCAAAGCTTATCAATCCATTCACTAACCTAGTTGATTAACATTCATATACAAAAACTGGTTATTTCAGAACCTAAACAAGCATGGGAGGTGTCTAAGATTTGTGGCAAAACCCATCAAGTGTAGTATTCTACTCTAACAAGCAAACATATATTCATATTTATCAACACATTCAAAATAAAGCATTCATATTCATTCTTTAATGCATGTATGAACATCACTCCACCCCAAAGGGGATGGAACTACTCTCTAATCATTACACTACAAACTACATTAACAAAACAAAACATTCTAATGAAAGACAATTAAACTAAGCAAACAAGAAATATTAAAAAGCTAAATGAAAGGAAACTAAACTAAACAAGCATGCAAGAATTAAAAGACAAGACAATATTAAAAGAAACTAAGAAAATTTATTTTATTTACATGACTCACATTACAAGTGGCATTCTTCTCCACCTTGAGTTTTTACTTCAAGCCTTTTACTCCAAGTATAGAGAATGCCACCAAGCAATGGGTGAATACAAAGGAAGGTGGAGAGTTCTATTTATAGGCATGGAAAAAGCTAATCTGGGGTAATCTCCCGGTATGAGACTAAACCAATACCAGAAATAGACTAAATACACACTAATACACACCCCCACATAAATCTTAGCGGATCCGGACCAAAAGAGACCGCCAATTAGCGGTCCTGGACCGGTAATTGGCGGTCTACAGTGTTCGGATTGCTCTGGATTTTTTTCTGGGCTTTTCTGAATGACTTGGTTTGTCTTTGATGCATCTACTTTGCTTGTTGGAGCTCCAACCCGAATAGAATTGCCAAAATACTCCCCATTATGGTGTGAAGTATTCTTGTTTGCTCATTGGTCCTTTGATCTTACATTCAGGTCCTTTGATATTGCATCTTAGTCCTTGAGTCTCTCAACTCAGTCTTTTTTCATGCTTTTAGGTCCTTTTATGCCTCTTCTCTTAAAACCTATTTATTTCTGAAATTCAAACATAAAACTCGTCACGTAGCATTGTTTAGGTGAAAGATAATGGATATAAGATACAAATATAAGCATGAAATGATGTCAATCAGAGGACTTAGGGCATGAAAAGTATTATGTTGAAAAATTCCTGAAGTTTAGATGGTGGAAGGAAAGTCAATTACTGAACAAGCCTATCAGTTTATGTTCCTGATCCATGGCTTAAAAGTGGCTGACATGAAGCTTCCTGAGAAGTTTCTAGTAATGTCAATTATCGAGAAGATCCCTCAATCCTGGGAGGACTTCGGTATGTTTCTAAAGCATAGGATAGGAAAACTGACTATGCATGACCTCATGGTTGCTATTGCAATCAAGGAGGAGCATCAGGGTGAAAAATCAGTGATGCTTGTACAGTTCCAACGAAAGGCACGTATTAATTGGATCATCATCTAAGTCACATTTTAAAGGAAAACCACAATCTTCTAATAAGACAAAACCTAAGGCCAAAATCCAAAAAAAAGCCAACAAACAAACCATGTTGGAATTATGGACAGGTTGGGCACTAGGCTAAGGATTGTCCTTCGAAGAAAGTCAAACGCCAACAAGGTACCACTAAATCGATTCCACAGTTCAATGTATTGACTGGGGTGGACGAGACCAAAAGTAAGTTTGTTTATGTTAATCCTCATTTTTTCCATTTATGAACCACGTGAGTGGTTGGTTGACACTGGGGCTATTGTGCATGTATGTGCTGACAAGTCCATGTTTGTCTCTTATGAGCATGTTGATCGTAGATCTGTGGCGATGACCAATGAGAATGTTGCAAAGGTGCTTGGAATTGGACGTATCGACCTGAAGTTACCTTCGGGACAAGTTCGTTCGTTGCATAGGAAGCATCATGCGCCTGCTGTTCATCGTAATATTGTTAGTGGTCCGTGTCTGGTAGTCGAGGGTTATGAAGTGAATTTAAATGTAACAAAGTTGTAATTGCTCTTTCAGGTACTTTTATTGGAAATGGGTACTTGTCTTGTGGTGTTTTTTTAATTCATGTTGAACCTACATTTATAATCGCAATGTTATTTCTATTAAAGATGTGTCTTCTCCTGTTGTTTATTCCATTGAATCTGGTGATGTTTGGCATAAACGTTTAGGACATGTGAATTATCAATATTTGAAAAGAATGATGAATTTAAATATGATTCCTAAGTATGCTATTGATAATATAAAAATGTCAAGTGTGTGTATAGGCTAAACAACCGAAAAGACTGTTTCATTCTGCGACTAGAAATACTAGTATTTTAGATTTAGTACACATTGATACTTGTGAATTTAATGGCATGTTAACTAAGGATAAAAAGAAATATTTTATCACTTTCATTGATGATAGTTCAAAGTAATGCTATGTGCATCTTTTGAAAAGTAAGGATGAAGCGTTGTCTAAGTTCCTTATTTTTAAGAATGAAGCAGAGACACAAACTGAAAAGAAACTTATGAGGTTGAGATCTGATAGAGGTGGTGAATATATGTCTAACCTGTTCGAACAAGTGTGTCAAGATTCTGGCATAGTTCATGAGGTGACGACGCGTCATATTCTCCACAATCTAACAGAACTGCTGAACGAAAAAATAGACCATTATATGATATGATTAATGCATTATTTGAGAGTTCAGGATTACCCAAATATATGTGGGAGAAGATTTGAATACGGCTTGTCATATTCTGAATAAAGCTCCACAGAAACATAAGGAGGATAGTCCATTCGAACTCTGGTGTGGTAAAAAACCTAGCCTTAAATATGTTTTTGGGGTTGTCTTGCAAAAGTGTTAATCCCTGAACATAAGAGGAAAAATCTTAGTCCCAAGACTGTTGACACAATATTTATCGGATATATGATTAATAGCTATGTGTACAGAGTTTTGGTAATCAAGTCTGAGATATCTGGCATAGATGTTAACACTACTGTTGAATTTCGTGATGCCACATTTTTTGAGTATATATTTCCCATGAAATCTGGAGTTCCTCAACAAGTTTCTTCTTCAGTTGATCCCTCTACATTTGGTTCCATCCACGAGCATGTGGAAAGGATGACAAATGTGGGGGCAGATTTGTCCATTGTCGATTTTGAGTCTTCTCAAACTCAAGTTGAAATTGAACCAAAGAAGAGCAAACGTTCTAGAATGTCAAGGATTTGGGAAGTGATTTTATCACATACCACATCGAGGGTGATCCTAACACTTTCAAGGATGCTATGCTTTCATCCGAAGCAAAGCATTGGAAAGATGCAGTTAAGATCGAAATGGACTCTATGTCTCGAATGGGACATGGGAGCTGGTAAGTCTTCCTCCAGGTTGTTCAACGATCGGTTGTAAATGGATATTTAAAAAGAAATTAAAACATATGGTTCCATCGATAAGTATAAAGCCAGATTAGTGACCAATAGGTTTAAACGAAAGGAAGGAATAGACTATTTTGCTTTCTATTCTCCACTACTATCCGAGTGCTTTTAGCATTGGCGTCTGTATATGATTTTACGATCCATCAAATGGATGTAAAAACTGTTTTTCATCATGGTGATCTTGAAGAAGAAATTTATATGGATCAGTTTGAAGGATTTGTAGTTTCTAGAAACGAGAATAAAGTTTGCAAACTTGTTAAGTCTCTTTATGGACTTAAACAAACCCCAAAAGCTTGGCATGAGAAATTTGAAAAAATTATACTATCATTTGGATTCCAGGTTATTGATTCCGACAAATGTGTCTAATGCGAAGTTCAAGGTAATGCTTGTATTGCATTGTGTTTATATGTCGATGACATATTACTGTTTGGCCCTACCCTTAATATAATACATGAAACAAAGTCCATCTTGTATACTAAGTTTGAGATGAAGGATATGGGTGTTGCAAATGTGATCTTGGGATCAAACTGACTAGGTCAGTTGATTGTATTTCCATATCTTAATCTCACTATGTTGAGAAAATTCTTGAGAGATTTAGCTATACAAATTTAAGATCTGTGAAAACCACATATGATTCATCAAAACCTTTGTAAAAGAACAAGAGTGGTGTTCCAGTTTCACAACTAAGATATTCTCATATTATAGGTAGCTTGATGTATCTTGCAAATTGCACATGACCAAATATTTCTTTCTTGGTGAGCAAACTTAGTAGATACACAAGTTGTCCTGGTCGTACTCATTGGGAGGCTTTGGATAGAGTACTTAAGTACTTGAAGGGTACTTCTACCATTGGGTTGCATAATGGGAAATTCCCAGCTATACTAGAATGGTACAATGATGCAAGCTGGATAGCCAAAAACTGTAGGAGTAACAGTGTTACAGGGCATGTTTTTACTCTGGGTGGAGGTGCAGTCTCCTGGATGTCTACAAAACATACCATATTGTCTCGATCAACTTTTGAGGCTAAACTTTGTGCCTTAGATACAAGTGGAATGGAAGTTGAATGGTTGAAATGACTCATTTCTGAATTGCCAATGACTATCAAACCAGTTCCTGCAATTTATGTGCATTGTGAAAGTATGACTACTTTCGCAAAGCTAAGAAGCTCAAAGTATAATCACAAACAAAGGAGACACATCCAAGTCAGATTGAAATATGTAAGGGAATTAGTCTCGGAAAGGGTGATAGTTGTTGATTTTGTTGGTACCAAAGACAATACAACCGATCCTTTCACCAAAGGACTTGATCTAGCTCAAGTTCTGAAATCCAAGTTGGGGATGGGACTTAGACCCATTTCATGACTCATCTAGAATGGCAACCCAACCAATCTGATTGGAGATCCGATGAAGTTGGTTCAATGTTGTAATAACAAGTTCTTCAATGAGTTGAGTACAACTAATTGGTGATACATTGTAGGTCATACATTGTATATGTGTCAATACCCCAAAGAATGGATATGTTGCTGAAACTGCAAGTTTAGTAAGAGTGTAGACTCTGAATGAGTTCAAGTCTTTGAGACAAGATGTTAGGAGTGCATCTTCAGAGAAGCCCAACTATGTGAATGCAATTGTGTGACCGTAATTAGATGAATGAGGGTCATTCCTTGCAAGCATGGTCATAAAGCATCAACCCTGTAGATTACAGGCTAACCTGCATAGTGTTGTTCTCAATGGACATCTCCACACAAAAGGTTGAAGTTCACGACATCGTTTCACTTAGTTCCTGTGGGGGTAAAGTTGAAGGATTCAGGTGGTTGTTCAAACCCAAAAGGTATCATTACTGAAAGCACCAGGCTTCAAGTTTTGGTCGCTCGATCAACAATGGATTTGTGGGAGATTGTTGGATTATTGAGTTTAGGGTAGGCACGTGAATAACTCAATTGAATAAATCCAATGTTGAGTTGAAGATGAGAACTATTGCCCCATGTATCATGTGTTCACCTCACTTTTAGTCTCACATTGGTGAATCTAAAAAGTTGGAGGATGTTGATAAACATCCTCTTCACCTGACCCTTTGCAGGTGGAAAGAGAGGGGGAGAGAATTCTAAACACACGTGCGCCCGCCCGTCCGGTTTGGGCCGAGGCATGGTAACGGGGGCTTTGGGGGAAATTATGGAGGTTTTAGCCTCAGGTTGATGGGTGTATCTTTTTGGACCTCAAGTTAATTGTTTTTTGCAATTATTTCCTTGACGGTTACAAAATTATATACATATATATATCACAGTCGGATTCTTCCTGTATACATGTTTTTATTCTCATCCTCTCTCTACGAAAATCATCCCTCTCCGACGATTTCCAATCTCCGGATCCAAAGTTCTTCGCAATCGATTCTTGCGAGGTTCCACGTTGTTCTCATGGTCCGTCGACTCCGGTGTGTGACTGATCGACGGTGAGACTGTTCTACCCTGGTAGAAAATCGGCAAACCATCAAATGCACTGGTATGTGGACCAATATTTTCTCTGAGGCAAGTCGCCTTCCGATGACTCAGTCTTTGTTGTTTTCCTTTACATGTTTTTTACGTTGACTTTATCTGGATCCTTACGGAATATTTATTTGACATTTGTAACCCACTGTATTACATGATTATATTTGTAATTGTTTTCAGACCGACGGGCTCCAATAAGAAGCACTGGGTTTCTTCGAATGATCGAGGACGTTTGCACAATCGTTTATTCTATCACAACTCTACCAACGATGAGGTCCAAGATGCTAAAAACTCAATTTTGGATTCTGACTATTAAGTCCTAATTTAAGGGGTCAATCTTTTTGGGAGGCAATTAAGGAATTTGACTTTTGGTTTGTATTATGGTTGTTTAAGCTTGTTTTTAGTGACTTGTTTAATACTTAAGATTTCTGTGACTTCATAACTGGGGTGCATGTGAGAGTAAGGTGGCCTTTGACTTGGGAAGCATGATGGGCATGGGTGGGAATGTGGAGGCATGGGTTCAGCATGGTGGCCCATGCTTTGACTTGGGGTGTGTGTGTGTTTTGAAGAGGAAAACACACATCTCTCTAAACTGAAACCTAAACTTCTCTCCCAGCACACCTCTCCTTTCCTTCTCTATATTGCCAGGGGTGGCTGCAGGAGGTGTTGTGGCCGGTGGTGGACGACAAAGCAAGAACGAGTCACGACAATGTGTGTGGCCGGCGGTAAACATGTGACGTGGGGGTTTGGCTGGCGTTGAGGTGGCGCTGGGAGACAACTGGCGACATGGAGGCAAACCAGAGGTGCAAGGCTGCAAAGGGAGTGGCTATTGGTGACAATCGGAGCTCCGGCAAACTCGAAAAGGTATGCCAAGTTCATTTCTTTTGCTCACACAAGGCGTGTGAGAGAGTTTGGCTCGCCGCCAAGCGACTGAAGGCTTCACCGACAATGAGGGATGACCGAGAGATCGGGCACTTGGCCCTGCCCGACGTAGCCCAAGCATATCTCAAGAAACGGCCAACAGATGTTGTTGGCGGTCGACCAAATGTAGATAAATCAGGACTTGAGAAGTCCTTGATATTTTCGGTCAAACAGTTTTCCTTTTTGGTTTGATCATTCCTTGTTCAGTTTTCATCCTGACCAAGACCTTCTAAATGATCGATTGTCCATAAACTTTAGTCTGACCGTTCACTTAAGTTTTAGCTCTAATGTCCGACCAACTTGTGTTTCTATTCGAACGTTTCCTTATTCATAAGGAAAAATTGTCGGAAAAATTTATCTCCGATCAAATTTATAGGTTTTCTATAAATTAGCATATGCATATTGAAACAGGTGCACATCTTGATCATCAAAGTATGTAGAAGTCTCCTCAATATTCATATTCATATATTATAAATTTTCACGTTAGTTGTCAAAATGGTGCACAATTTGATACTACCATATTAACTGAACCATGTGCTTGAGAATTGTAGAGTAACTGATCGTACAATACAAGCACTCTTGAGTTTTGATATCCGAAGATTTAAGTTTTTGTTGTAACACCCAACCAGGACTAGCATGGTTGGTATATTTTTAATTATGAAAAAATGATCAATGCAATATATCATGTTTTCTGAAGTGTCGTAAATCTTATGAAATATATCAGTTTGATATTGTTATGTTCAGCCAAAACTGGAAGGTAAAAATCACTACAGTTATAACGTGTTATAGCCTAACAGATAAGAATACATGTTCGGTCTAAGCCACGCTTTAGTTATGTTTTAGTTTAAAATGAACATTTTAAATTTAGGACATAAACAATTTAAAACATGATAAACTTGATAAACATAAATAATTCAATTTAGTTCATGATTTAGTTTAGTTAAATGTTTATTATGTTTAATGTTTATTTATGTTTAGTTAAATATTTATTTATGTTGAAAAAACTTATTCTATTTAGTTAAATGTTTATTTATGTTTAGTTTCTAGTAACTCATCAACTCTTAAGCAACTTTGCCTTTAATAACCTATAACAAAAGATTAGATAATATTTGTTAAGTCATTCATCATACAGGACTTTCCATGCATGTAATCATCGTATATATTTTTCTTTTACGATTTCTTTCATAGATTGTTGGCGTAAGGTACGTAATCTCTTTCACTCATCATTCATTAGAAAGCACGCATTATTTAGTAGGATTGCATTGAAACAAAAGAGTGAGTGGTTGGTTGGTGTGTTGTTGGATTACGATATGAAAAACACCTATTGGACAGTCACCTGGAGGAGATGAGGTGAGGGATTTCATCACCATTTCCGTGGCCCAAAAATCAAATAATAAAAAGCCTTAATATAATCAATTTAGACGTTGGCCCCTAGGATTTCCGGACACATTAAGGAGAGGAAACCGTTTAAGACCTTGATGCCATGAACGTTGTTACCCATCTAGTCTCGTAGATATTTTAGGAACCTCCAGATTATTGATTTCCTACAGACTAGTGGTCATCGGTGGGACCTCAAAATTAGGTGTCGTCTAATGTTAAGGACTTACAGTGGACTTTAGACTTTCTTGTGCCTTGATTGCTTAGTTAGGTTTCTAACCTACCTTATTTCCATGCTAGATTAAGGACTTCATCCCCTCTCTTTTGGGTCATTCTTTTCTCATCTTCATGTCTCCGGATCTTCTCATATACAAACACCTTCTTTTAAATTGAAATTTTATTGCTTGACTTCAATAATAACTATCATTTTTCTTACTGTTTAGATTGAAATGGATCGAGATTAGATTCTTTCAAACTGATTGAGTGATGAGTATGAGAACGAAGTGAATATGATCTTAAAGGTTGCCAAAAATCATTGAAAGAATAGGAATGACAGAGACATGGCGTATTGTCCATGCAGTAAGTGTTTTAATATGTTAGAGCTGAGTTTTTGGAAAGATTATTTGTTTGAGAAAGGTTTCGACACAAGTTACAGACAATGGATATAGCACGACAAAAATGAATCATTTAGTTGTTCCAAGAATGATGGGACAATGTAAGTGTGGGAGATCAGTTAGAGGACATGGTTCAGGATATAGCCGAAAACTTTTCTTCCAACCCCGATTTACTTGGTAGTTTGTTGAGTGACCATGAGATGTCATTGTATAAGGGTTGCACTAAATTTACTAGATTGTCAGCAATGTTGAAATTGTTTGATTTAAAAGCAGGAAGTGGTTGAACCGATGTCAATTTCATATCACTGTTGAAGCTATTGAAAGAAATGCTTCAAGATGATAATGAGTTGTCGGATAGAACTTATGATGCTAATAAAGTGTTGTGTCCTATGTGAATGGATTATAGGAAGATACATGCATGTCTGAATGATTGTATTGTATAGAGGTGAGTTTGAAAACATACATTCTATGTGGCTGATCCATGTGATAAGAAATGGTCTGTAATTTTAGAAGGGTAGAAAAAAATTGTCTCAGATGGTAGTCTCATCGAGTATGAAGAGACACCACCATTCTCTAAGCAAGTACCCGAGTTGAAGTCACTAGATGACGAAATACATGTTGAGACTTTAATCGCAAGAGATGATCACAGTGAAGGTATATGGATTGAAAATCTGTTAAGGAAAAAAATCCTAAAGATGAAGTGTAATTTTCAAAAATAACCATATGATGTCTTGATTTTACTATTTATTGTCCTCATTTTAATTTTTAGTATCATGGCTCCAAAAATGAAACTCACTCCATCAGAGTCTGAGGTCTTGAAGATTTACAATTCACGAGGTCATACTCTCATGAACGAATTCGTGGGCAAAAGGAATAGAGACGGTAAAATTCTGATTCAGTTTGATAGTCAACTCAAGCCGATAGGCATGCTGTCTGATCACTGGTATAGTTATGTGGTGAGCCTAGCGATGTCCAATGTTGACATATATTTGTCGAGTTGGAGCGAAGTTGATGAGAAACTTAAAAACACCATTTTGGATGATGTGCGGGTGATGAGTCTATTATAATGTTCTTTAGTTTTAGTCAAACTTTTAATTTATAGAAATTGAAAATGTTAACGTGTTATAGGAAAGTTTTGAGTTCCAATCCATTGACACTTTTAAAAAAAAGTGGATGAGATACGTTGTGGTCTGTTGGAGGGATTTCAAGACAAAGTTAACAAACAAGTGGATATTCGGAGAGTATCAGGACAAAATCCGTGCAATTACTATAACTTTATCACTCCAGGTACATGAGCTCAATTCAAAAAACCAAGAGAAACCCCGAAGTTTCAGGTAACTGAGTTTAATTTAGAATATGAACTTATTAGGTTATTGTTTTAAATGATAATCTAATAAAATTGGTTGTAGGCCCTCCGAGCAAAAAACCAAGAACGTCAATCTTCTTACAAGTATCTTCATTGTATATCTCGATCGGGATACCAAAAATTAGAAGAACAAATGATGTCTGAAAAAATTGCCCGGAAGAAACAACAAGCAATTGACTCCAGTATGATTGAGGAGCAAAAGAGCAACTTGTCTCCTCCTTCCCCCATAGCTCGATGTGATTCTTGGAAGAGAGCGAGGATAAACTCCAAATGAGAGTACGTCACAGACAAGTCGCAAGAAGTCGGCTCGAAGATAGTAAGTTGTATCACTTATGTGTTATTAAATCACATTCTAAAAATTTGTATTTTTCAATTGTTTGTAACAATTATTTTTCAACTTTAGGACTCTCTGAAGTTGAGAGAATCCCAAAGAGAATTGGTTTCAGATGGTCAGAATGACATTCTACGTGAAGCCTTGGGAAATGATGAGTATCCCGGTCGTGTACGAGGTAGGGAGTAAGGTTGGACTGCGACATTATTATGGAAAGAATAATCTCTCAACTTCGTCGACAGTTCAAACAAAATGCTAGCAGAAAGCTTTAGAATGGCAAAATAAATTGCAACTTGTTATGGAGAGATTGGATTGTGATTTGCCTACTTCTCCAACCCACTGTAGGACCGTTTATTCCTTGGTCACCACTCCTCCGGTGCAACCAGTGGTCAGGCCCGTCCGACCATCTGATTTCGCAGCTGCTTCTCTAGATTTGGCCCTCTCTTGCTAACTTTGAGGATAGCATAATATGTCATCTATTTGTTGAAGAGCCAGAGAGAAGATTGGTGGGACATGAAACAGTTTATAACCTCTCTAAACACCACTTCAAAGATGTGGAAGTGGGAGTTGTGAAGGTTGTAATGGGGAATTGTTTTGATGCTAATGTTTTGGTGCCAATTCCCTAAGAAGAGGTTCTTACCTTGGGCAAAGCATGCGGTAGGTTCCTGAGGTGGCCTCGTCATTTAGTAGAGTTTCATGACACACATAAGGTATCATTTATTTTTTAGAACAAATAAATTATCATTTTGTTAATAAATGTATTTCTAACATTTTCATATATATATATATATATATCATTAAGGTTATTGAAAGCCCCCTGAGCAAAGGATCAAACAACAAATCTCTGATCAACATTAATTTGCTACCAAATAGGTGCAAAATGCTGTATCAACTTATGCTAGTTAGGGATTCGCAAGTCTAAAATACCTGGCAGTTAAAGGAGGAGGTTAAAGGGTTGCCTTCGGATTTATACGTCACCAAAGAGGATGTTATGCAGTTCTTGGCGATGGATCAATTGTGCATGACAATTATTAACGTGCAAGTGAAGTAAGTATTTTCTTGTGTATAAGATGAAATCTATTGAATAATTTTATCGTAATTATAACATAATGCAATTTTTACACTTGTAGACACATTTATGATACCAGAAGGTCAGTCTTTCCCAATGATAAAGTATTTGGATTTTTGTGTCCATCTACTTTCGTACACGGGAATGACGATAATTTGGGTGAGCTTGCGAATATTATGAAAAAACAATGAAAAAATATTATATGGCCCCTTATCGTGAGAGGTAAGTTTGTTAATTGAAAGTAATTAGAATTTTATTTTGTAATAAACTTCTAATTATATGTATAATCAAATCTCATTGGATGCTTGTCATTCTATGCCCCGAAGCTAATTCTGCATATTGGTTTGATCCTTTGGGGTCGATTACACCAAGGTCATCCTTAAAGAAACTTGTAAATATGTAAGTTCGTTTTAATCATCGTATTTGTAATTCACGTATTTTTATTAGTATTATCGAGTTCATATAGAATAACTTGTGTTAGTCAGGACAATGGAGATTTACAAAATACTGGCATAATTTGGCATGCAATGTGAGTAAGTTTCTTCTCTTTTTGTTAATTTTGTTAAGCACTTGAACGTATATTTAGCAAATTTATATCTTTGTAGTAACACAAGCAGACTGGAAATACCGAATGTGGGTACTAGGTTATGAGATACATGCAGGAACTCATCAAAATTGTACCTGAAGACAGAGCTATTTGAGGTAATATAGATCATTTTCAGTGGTATAATTATACTTTTATTATTTACATATATATATTGTATACTTGTATTTTCATAAGTCTTCCAAAACAATAGCGATCCCTATTCGCAACAGGAGTTCGATGTTACTTTATTAGCAACATGTTATTGAACTAACAAGTTCTAATATAATCAACCACACTCTTTGTAATTAAACATGCAATTTTATTTAACCACATTCTTTATATTACCAACATGTTGAATGAAATTAGTTGTTGTGAATAAAATTAGTTGAATTTGTGAATGATTGTGCAAGATGAATCTGTTGTTGTGAATGAAATTTGTGCATGATGAATGTGTTGAATGAAATTTGTGCAGGATGATGATATTTATTGCATTCAAAATTTATTTTTTTAATTTGGGAAGCATATAGACGTCGGTTATTAAGTTAGTCTGATGTCTATTATAGGTTGTAGACGTTGATTATTAGACATATGTGACGTCTATACCCCAGAATAAACGTCGGTTGGGAGCATGAGCAACGCCAAGTCTTTTTTGAGGGATGTAGACGTCAGTTGGGGGATAACCGACGTGTAATCTCGTAGACAAGACGTCGGCATCAAGGAATAACCGACGCATATTCTTTTAGAATAGACGTCAGCTTTAATGAATAACTGACATGTATCCTCTTAGAATAGACGTCGAGCTTTAGGAACCAACATCTACGTATAGACTGAACGAAATGTGTTCTAAAAGTTTTACTTTTATATGTCAATTATTATTAATTGGACGTGCAAATATTTTATTCCTTGATTAATGTATTCGTCTTTTGGAAGTGTTGAAGAAGATGCTCTTGGTCCTTAACTGTAGAGCTCTAAAAGATAATGTTTTACATAAATCAAAAGTTATTCACAATCATGGTAATTAACATGGAACATTAATTACCGAGATGAGATTGTCGTGTTGGTCATCGATTATTGTAGCTCTACAAAGATTTGATGACACGAGTATATAAAAGAGGAAAACTGTTAATTTTATATATTGAATAGACCAAACAAGTGAAACGTTATAGATTTGTGTTATGTGACATTAATGTTTTTACTGTGTCTTGAATCCTAAGACATGAGACTTATGTCTTTTCACATAAGAAGTGTTCCATTCGATTACTGTCAAAAGCTATCAATGAGCATAGTGATAAAGGCAATAGTTGGTTGAGCTTGACTTGTGCTGGAATCGATAACTTGTCAAAAGATTATCATTGCCCCTCTTATTTGAGTGATAATATTAGCGGGCCCCTTGATAAAGTAAAATTATAATGTGCACAATGTAACTTGGGTTAAGTTACATATTTATAATTAGCTTAAGAGATCAAGAAATGAATATATAATACAAAAGTGACACATTTCTACTTTGTATATATTCTTAATATCATGTGGTAATGGATAGATGCAAGTGATGTCTCCACATCACTAAATGGATCGTGTTTAGTTCGAGTGAACACGACATCTATGCTAATTGGATAACTATAATGTGTAGCTAGATACCGCTTATAATTTGTGATATAAAGTGTTTAATATCACTGCCAATATAACTTAGATCCACCTATAGGTCACACCACAAAACTGGGAAACAAAAAGCTTGATTTTGTATTCATATGGTGTATCGGGTTTCATGTGAAATGGGATACACGTGGTGAATCGATTAAATCAATGTCATGAACATTGACATAATTAAAATCATGAATAAATTCATATGAGATGTATGTATTATGGGTTGTAATAGCTTTACATTGCATAAGATAATATGATACACGATATATGACTTTTCTAAAAACCCCAAAGATCAAATTTTGTTGGATATAAATCCAAAATTTTATAAAAGCAAAAATCGAACAAAACGGTCGAATGTTTTCGGAGACTGGTCAATCGGAAATTCACAGTAGTTGTTGCGTATGTGAACGGTCGACCAGAAGGACACATGGGTTGACCGAAAAATTCTAGGAACTATTTTTGGGATTGATTGGTCGACCGATAGAAGTCGTGGTTCGACCGAAAACTTCCAGGAACTTTCGTGAATTTTTCTTGATGGTAATCGGTCGACCAACTTATGACTCAGTCCGACCGAAAACTTCCTGTAGCCGATTCTCGTGTTGAATCGGTCGATCGTTTATGTGTTCTGTTCAACCCAAAAATCACATTACCTTTGGTAATGTGGGATGGGTCGACCGTCCGGTTTCATGGTCCAATCGAAATCGAAATTAACTGCATATCGGTCGACCGGTAGGGAAGTTTCAGTCGACCGGTGAGCACGATTTTTCTGGAATTATTAAGAGATTATTGTTGATCATGGGTTGAATTTATTCCAATTATGGTCAAACGTTTTTAATGATGATTATGTGTCAATTTCTAAATGGTTTAAGGGAGAGAAAAGCAAGAGATCATGGGTTAGTGGGTAACCCATGATGTGGGTGTTGGAAGATCCTATAAATAGGTCTCCTCTCCCTACTTGTTTAATTGAATGCAAAAAAAAAAATCTCTCTCCCTAACCATCCCATTAATCCATCTGAAAATTCTCTTAATTATTCAAGTTTTTCGAGATTAAATTCTTAGGAGTTTTTTGAGGGGGTATTAGCTAGATTCTAAGCTTGATTTAGAGATTGAATTAGCTAGCTCCTTTCTCTCTAATCTTGTTTAGAGTTTGGTGAGCACTTAGAGGCGAATCAACCGGCGATTCGTTGTGCGACACAACTCCGGATCTTCATAAAGGTTTTAGAGAACCTTTGGCTATGATCTTCTTACATTTGTTTTAATAAATATATATAGATTATATGATATTAGAATAAATGTAAAACAATATTGTACATGAAATTGTTGAAAATATGGAAATCGATCGTATATGCATGAATAAAAAATTTAAAATATACACATACATAGGGACGCGAAATCCTACTTAGACGACACGTGGATAGACGTCGGCTTATGGAATGCCAATAACCGACGTATATTCCATTTTCTACACTAGTGGACAAATCTAACTATTGGATTTCGTGGGTCATATTTGTATATATATTTTTAAAATTTTACAAGTAATTAGGATCAGTTTTCAATAATTTCATTTACAAAAATTATGCAAAGCATTTTAATATGGATACCCTAAATACAATATTAAAATGCAAAGAAGAAACATTCCCAAAAGGATTGTCAAACTTTTTTAATGATCCGGAGTCGAGTTGCATGTCGGATGGCCTCGGAATTACCTCACAAATGTTCACCAAACTCTAAACAAGATTGGAGATATTGAAGCTAGCCAATCACTTTCTAATACAATGTTAGAATCTAGCTAATTACCTCTTCTATCCCCCAAAGAATTTAATATTTGAAGCACTCAATTAATACAAATTTCAGATGAAACGATGGAGAATTATGGAGAGGAGAATTTTGCATTAATTTTAACAAGGAAGGAAGGAGAAACCTATGTATAGGGCATCCTCAACCAACATCATGGATAAACCACTTACAGATGATCCCCTGATAATCTCTCCACTAAACCACATCAAGTTCAAAGTGGTTTGCACATGATCTCTTTTTTATTTCTCCTTTCATCATCTCAAAATTACATTTGACCAAAGTGGATTAAATTCAGTCCTTAATTAACAAAAATCTCTTATTAATATATGAAAAACGTAGGTAAATGGTCAGACCATTTACCTACGTTTTTTATGTTACCAAATTTTGGATTAATATCCAACAAAATTTGGGTTTTGGGGTTTTAGCAAATTCATATATTATAATTGTAGGATTTTGTGTCCCCATGTATGTGTATATTTTTAAAACATTAATACAAGCATACATGATCGATTTCATATTTTCAACAATTTTATGTACATTGTTTTGTGTTTATTCTAATATCATGCAAACCTACATATATTAAAACAAACAAACAAGAGATGATCATACCCAAAGGTTGTCCAAAACGTTTTCGTTGCCCGTCGAATCGCCAGCCGATTTGCCTCCAAGTGTTCACCAAACTATAAACAAGATTAGAGAGAAATGAGCTAGCCAATTCAATCTCTAAATCAAGCTTAGAATCAAGCTAATAACCCCTCCAAAGCTCCACGAGATTTTATCTCCAAAAGCTCTAACTAATTAAAAGAATTTCATGGTGATTAATGGATAGATTAGGGAGAGAGAATTTGCATTAACAGTTATGAAACAAGTAGGGTAAGGTCCTTTTTATACCCTCACAAATCACCCACATCAAGAACTATTCTCCAGCCACGATCTCTAGTTTTTCTCTCCCTAAAACCAATCACAATTTGCCACATAATCATCCTCAAAACCGTTTGACCAACTCTGGAATTAATCCAGCCTATGATGTAATTATTCTCTTAATAATTCTGGCAAAACCGTACCGAACGGTCGACCGAACATGTAAGTTTTTAGATGTTCGGTCCGACTGTGAGCCAGACGGTCAAACGAATATTAACGAGAAAATTTACCAGGAAATTTTGGTCAAACCACGTCTCACTCCGGTCAACCGTTTACTTACCAAAATTTCTCCTGGTAATTTTTGGTCGATCGTGTCCTTGTACCGGTCGGCCGACCGTTATATCACCAAGAAAACTCCTGGATATTTTCGGTTGACCGTGTACTCACGCCCAGTCGACCGATCTCATTATCACGACACGTACTGATAATTTTGATCGACCCACGCGTTCTGATCCTTGTTCGGTCAACCATTTTTTAGAAACCGGTCTACCGATCCCAAAACGGTTGACCGTTTTGACACTGATTTTGCCTTTGTCAAATTTTGGATTTACTTCCAATAAAATTTGATTTTTTGGGGGTATTTAGCAAATCCATATCTCATGTAATATATTTTCCTATGTAATGTTAAATTATTGCACCCCATAATATATACATCTTATATGAATTTATTCATGATTCTAATTATGTCAATTTTCATGACATATTTATTTTATAGATTCACCACATGTGTCCATTTTCACATGAAACCCAACACATCATAAGAATTCAAAATCAAGTTTCTTGTTTTCCAGTTTTATGGTGTGACCTATAGGAGGATCTAAGTTATATTGGCAGTGATATTAAACACTCAATATCTCAAACTATAAGTGGTATCTAGATACACATTATAGTTATCCAATTAGCATAGATGTCTTGTTCACTCGAACTAAAAACGATCCATTTAGTGATGTGGAGACATCACTTGCATCTATCCATTGTCAGATGATATTAAGAATATATACAAAGTAGAAATGTATCACTTTTGTATTATATTCATTTCTCGATCTCTGTAAGTTAATTATAACTATGTAGCTTAATTGAATTTACATTGTGTACATTATAATTTTGCTTTATCAATGAGCCCACTAATATCATCACTCAATTAAGAGGGGCAATGATAATCATTTGACTAGCTATCTTTTCCAGCGCAAGTCATGCTTAACATCTTATTGCCTTTATCACTTTACTCATTGATAGCTTTTGACAATAATCAAATAAAGCACCTCTTGAGTGAAAATATATAAGTCTCATATCTTAGGATCAAAGACACAGTAAAACATTAATGACACATAACACAATTCTATAATGTTTTACTTGCTAGGTCTATTCAATATATAAAAATAACAATTTTCCTCTTTTATATACTCATGTCGTCAAATATTTGTAGAGCTAATATAATCGATGACTAACGCGACAATCTTATCTCGGTAATTAATGTTCCATGTTAATTACCATGATTGTGAATAACTTTTGATTTATGTAAACCATTATCTTTTAGAGCTCTACGATTAAGGACCAAGAGCATCTTCCTTAATACTTCCAAAAAATGAATACAATAATCAAGGAATAAAATGCTTGCACATTCAATTCATAACAATTGACATATAAAAGTAAAAAATTTAGAACACATTCCTTTCAATAATGTTGCGGATCACATTATATCACATAATATATTATCATATATAATGTCAAAATATTATATCCCATAATATACAAATACCATAATAATTTATTTGTTATTCTAACTATGTCGTTATTACGACATATTGATTTTATTATTTTACCACATGTATATTATTTCATAACACATGAAACTTAATACATCATATAAAATATAAAATCACATCTCTTGTTTCCCAGTCTTGTGGTTTGACTTATAGAAGGATATAAGTTGTTTTGGCAATGATATTAAACATTTAATATTATAAACTGTAAGTGGTATCTAGCTACACATTATAGTTAACCAAATAACAAAGATGTTTTGTTCACTCGAGCATAACATGATCCATTTAGTGATATGTAATATATTACTTGTGTCTATCCCTTACCTCATGATATTATGAATATTATACAAAGTAGAAATGTGTTATCTTTATATTATATTTTTTCTTGATCTCGTAAGCTAATTATAAATATGTAACTATACATAAGTTACATTGTGCACATTATAATTTTACTTTATCAAGAGACCCAATAATATCATCACTCAAATGAAGATGGATAATGATAATTTTTGACATATCATTTTTCCAGCACAAGTTATGTATAATCAACTAATATCTTTATCACTATACGTAATGATAGCTTTTGATAATAATCAAATTACACACTTCTAATGTTAAAAGATATAGGTCTCATATCTTAAGATCCAAAGACACAATGAAAACATTAATGACATAAACACAATTCCATAATGTTTCATTTATTAGGTCTATTCAATATATGAAAGAAAATATTATCTATTTCATATACTCATGTTGTTAAATATTTGTAAAGCTACAATACTCTTTAACCAACACGATAATCTTATCTAGGTAATTAATGTTCCGTGTCAAATTACCATGACCGTGAATAACTTCTTATTTATGCAAACCATTATCTTTTAGAGCTTTACGATTAAGAACCAATAGCATCTTCTTTAACATTTCCAAAAGACGAATACATTAATCAAGGAACAAAATGTTTTGTACATTCAATTCATAATAAAAAAACATGTAAAAGAATATTTTTAGAACACACATTCTTTTCACTAAACTCACTACATCTCTTCAGAAGAAGTTACGTCTTAACACTCTGATCTTCTATATCATACATGCAGACATTGTTACAATGTTTAAAAACATTCACGTACTAAATGTTCTCTTTTCAGTCCTGGGAGAGACAATGCAATTATATTACTAGCTTCGATAAAAATTGACCTGCCACCCAAATTGTATACTTTTACGAAACTATCAGCAATTACATCATACTTGGAAACTTTGAAAATGCGCTCCCCGAACTCAAGCTTGAGCCTGATGTACCATTGAGATGCTAATTGACCAAAGAGTCCTATGACTCTTACACCCTCTCAATACAAGAAAGGCTACAAATGCCAAACTCAACTCCTCATTCATTATAACATAGATTAGAAATCGCCAACCATGCATTGAAAGAGAAAGAGCATGCCTAAAAACTTGTTAATTGAAACCAACTTATCTCTGGATTAGGATAACAATTTAGGAGGAATTGCCATTACTCACAAACAAAAAGCACAACCACAAAAACAGACAACATACTTGGCAGCGGAAATGGGTAAGTTGTCAGCATTTATCTTCCATATGTGTTGTACAAAGATACAAAATTACAACCCAAACCTATGATTTGGTCACCTCTATTGCAGTATGTGTAATCACTAGCGCAAAATAGGGCATACTCGTCGCCAAATAGACGTCAGACGTATTAACAGCCGACGTCTATACCTATAGACGTCGGCTGTTAATACGACCAACGTCTATGGTATGAGAGGTTGGGGTATAGACGTCGGCTATATAATAGGCCAACGTCTATTTGTTGAGAGGTCAAGGTATAGACGTTGGCAATATAATAGGTCGACGTCTACTTGTTGAGATGTCGGGCTATAGATGTCGGCTGTATAATAGGACGACGTCTATTGGGCGAGAGGTCGGAGTATCGACATCGGCTATTTGTACAGCCAACGTCTATAGGTATTTACACTTGAACTGTTCTACAATTTTACTCTTTTAAAAGCAACAAAAACCCCGACCTCTCCTCCTCGACCAAACCCTAACCCCTTGCAACCAAACCGCCGGCCACCGCCTTGACTCCTACCAAATCCACCGCAACCACCACCTTGACCCCGATCGAACCCTATCCCACTCCACCGCAGCCTCCACAACCTCCTCAACCTCCATTGCAGCCTTTGCGACCTCCTATACCTCCACGACAGCCACCATCCCCGCAGCCTCCGTTCGGTATATGCCTTGTTAGATTTACATGCTTCACCAACTTACTCATCTTGTGTGATCAGAAAATTTGGTACACTTAATTTTTTTTACATGTGAAGTCATAACTTGGTAACTTGATTTTGTTTAATTTGATAAAAAATGAAATGATTTTCTCATTGTAATTAATAGTAAAATTAGTTCAAATAGAAAGATTTTGGAATGTTTGCTGATTGAGATGTTTCATTAAGTAATGATGTTATGTGGGTTAAGTAATGATGTTATGTTGTTTGGGATGAAGTATTGAGTAAATTTGATTGTAAATAAACTAACGTTCTTCATGGATCCGATACATGTGTATTTCAACATGAGTAGATTTGTAATGTGAATGTGATGTAGTGGAGAAATACATGATATGAATGTGAGTACATATATTATTTTTTTGTTAATTCCAGGATTTGAAGAATTTTACATATAAATTTTTAAGTGGAGGTTCTACCAAAATTTCAATAAAATTTTATTCCCAATTGTTATTAATAACATGATATTTTGTGTTTAAAATGTTATTCTGTCAATCCAAGTAATTGTTTTTAATACTTGATTTTAATATTTAAAATGTTTATTGCCTTGCCTTTTTGAATTTTCAATATTATGATAATAACTCATTGCCCTCCTTAAGAAACTTGGCCTTTAATAACCTCAAGCAAAAGATTAGATAATATTTGCTAAGTCATTCATCATATAGGATTTTCATTCATCGTTTTTATTATTTCTTTTACGATTTATGTCGTAGATTGCTAGCGTAAGGTACATAATCTCTTTCACTCATCATTCATTAGAAAGCAAGCATTAGTTAGTAGGACTTGAATTGGAACAAGAGTGAGGAGAGTGTTTGTTTAGTGTGTTGTTTGTTAGATTAAGGTATGAAAAACACATAAGGGACAATTACCTATAGAGATGCGGTGGGGGATTTCATCACCCTTTCCTTTGTCAAAAAACCACTTAATAAAATCAATTAGACGTTGGCCATTAGGATTTCCAGACACATTAAGGAGAGGAAACCGTTTAAGACCGTTATGACCTGAACGTCGTTGCCCATATAGTCTAATTGATTTTCTCTTCCATTTCCCTAGGACTCAAGAGCACAAACCTTTAATGGATGTAAGGATTTAGAATTTAGATAACACTCATCTCGATGTTATGGACTTACAACAACAAAGAACATTAACAACAAACAAGAGATTCATTCATCTCAGAATGTACACCGAAATTATGAATGTCATATTTGGTCATTCTTAGCAAATTTACAATCATTAACAGGAACCTTCCACAGTCAGAATTGTATGACTTGCAACTCATGAAACGTGATATAAATCACTCATGAAACATGATATAAGTCACCATATTTCAGCAAAAAACAATAATATTGTTTGTGAAACTGATCATGAATAGCTTAGGATTCAATCTCTGAATCTCATCTAAGATGAGATTTAAGCGTGAATTGTGTCTAAAACAAAACGAAGTGAAACTTTAAGATTATAAAGAAATTGAAACTAAAGTCTTGTAATTGAAATAATATAGATTCTTTCTTTATTTCCACGAGACTTATATATATCAAGTTTTGTAACGCCCCAAATCCACACTCGGGACGCAACAATTAATCACAAACTATAAACAAAGGAAAAATAGACATTAACGAAAATAGTCAAGTCAATACCTCAATTAAAAAGAACATAATGCCAATGTCAGAGTACAATCAGGAAGGGAAATACAAGAAACTTTACATTCCTACTACATGACTACTAAGAGGAAAAAGGAAAGTACATGACAACCTAGCCGAACTGATCCAGTCCACGCGTCCCAAGCCCAAGTTGCATCTGGCCCACACTCCTTGCAAACGTATAGTCCAACTATTGCGCTCCACCTACACACACGTGTCACGCCTGAGTCTCAAACAAAGACTTCATACACCAACCCAACAGGACACTGTACTAGACCACACCAACCATACTGCTCACACCGGTCTCGTGTCCCAAGGCGTCCACGCATCTCAGCAAGGTCGAGCATGCACCACCTTGACACAACTATGCATCTGATCCACAAGGCAACCCTGAACCTGCTCTCAGGACAGAACTATCACAGGTCCCATGGCAACCACATTTCCTAGACACGTCGAGCATGAACCTATGAAAAGATCGTGCGTCAGATCCACAAGGCAAAAACCTACTCTAACCACGCGCCCGAGCCCACAAACAACGCTCCCTAACGGCCACTCATCACAACGCTAGCGAGCTGACCAATTCTGCATCTGGCTTCGGGAGCCGACCTCATGCCCGAGTTTGTGAGCAACGCTCCCAAACGACCACTTGTCACAATGTGGGTGCACCTCCCGAATCGTCACAATACAGGGGCAAACCCAAGCATCTAGTCATACGTGTGTCACACCCATCCACTGTAACCCCACGCCCGAGTCCGTAAGCAACGCTTCCTAATGGGCACTTGTCACAATGTGGGTGGACAACTGATTCCATGAACCTCTCACAAACATACATAAGGCAATGGTAAACGCAACTTACCCAAAGGTACGGGTCATACAACCAAAACAATTATACCTCATAACATCATAAGTTCAAGGGGAAAACACTATTTTTTTTCTTTTAATAATGTTTACTACAAATCTGGAAATCCAGGGGAAATATGAAAAATTTCCCCAAATTAAGTTATTTCCCACAATTCTGCAAAGACTAGGGTTTTTCCAGCAATTATCCCAATATTCATTATTTAACAAAATACAATTAAATCCAAGGTTTTTCAGCAATTATCCCAATTATTCATTATTTAACAAAATACGATTAAATTCATAGTTTTTCCAGCAATTATCCCATAAAAATGGGGAGATTGTTGGCTTTTTTGCCTTAATCATATTACTTAATTTTGATGATTTAATCAACATAATCTTAATCACAATCAAATTTTGTCAAACACATTCCATGCATTGCTAAATACATGTATTGTGCATATTCTTATCTTAACAGGTGATCAAGACTCAAGAAAAATGGAATTGAAGTCAAGACATATAATCAAGCTCTTTGAAGATATGTAATTTTATTTTTATTTGAGTCTTTAGGAATCCATGTAACTTTAGCACATAACTCTTGATAAACTTCATACATAAACTTTAGGGAACCTATAGAAGTCTCATAAATGTTCAATATCAATTCGACTTGAATAGGTGACCCCAATCGGTAGGATAAACCAAGCTGTATATGAACTGTCTGTTTGACCGGTTGTCAAGTGCACTTTACCCCTGGTTTGGTCAACTGGCAATTGCATTTTGTTTGACTATTTTCTCTGTTGTAAGTGTTTTTCTGCTCGTTATTTTTTTCTTATTATACAACGGTCGAATACATATAAATCCTACCTAATCACCATTTTGTCGTAGGGTACTTGTCGGATCATTTGACCTTAACGGTGGACCGGTAAGTCACTCTTAGAGTCAGAAAAGTCCCTGTTATTTTCAGTCGACCGTCTCTCCATTATCGTTCGACAGTTTACCTTATATCTTCTCTGGACTCACTCAAAACTCCTATATCGGTCGACCGCCCCTTGACCAGGTTCGACCGATGACCACTTCCTAGCCTTTTGGTTCGATCGTATTTTAAGTTGGTTCGAATGTTCCCTTATTTTCATGGAAACGGTCCACCGTTTATCCTTTGTAAGACGATCGGTACTGGACAGATTTGCAGAACTTTAGTTTCTTATTTGTGTATCTTACACACAACTCTACCAAATCCTTCCAAATGGCTATATGCGTTTTAGAGCTTATAAATAGAACTTAGAACAAACCTCAAAGGTCTCCTATCCTTACCCACCCTATCTCTAAGCTCTAAATCTTTTAGAAAACTCTCTTGTGCTAAACTTCCACTTGAACCAAGCATACTCTCATCAATTGATCCAGTACCTCAAGATTAATTATATTATCAAGTGTTGTACAAGGCTTCCGGAGTGAAGCATCTTCTCGGATTGTGAGAAGGAAGGTCCAAGCTCGACAAGGATGCCCGTGAGCTAGTTTTGTAAAGCCTATTTCTCCTAGCCCGAACACAGGAAGAGGATTAGTGAAGACATAGGCGGAGCTCATGGAATCGAGCAGAGCTTGCAAGAGATGACTAGGACTCGGGTGGGGTTCCGAACCTCTGTAAAAATCACCTTGTTCTTTGTGATTTGCCTTCCTCTACTTTACTTGTTTTAATTGTTATTTCTGTTGCGTCATTTACTCTTAAGTAGAGATTAAGGAGTGGATTAGATTAATTTAGGCCATCATCGATCCTAGAATTTGTATCAAAGCAGAGGTACTAAATTTTATCTACTTAACTGTAGTTTATCATGACCTCTTCATCTAATCATGTAGAGGGTTTATCCACTTCTAGACCTTATTTGCTTAATTGGTCAAATCATGATTACTGGAAGAATAAAATAAATAAAAGTCTTAATATCTAGTAACCTTAAGTATTGGATCTTCCTCCAAAACCCCCCTTACACACCTCCTAATGAAGAAGAATTAGCCACCTTAACTAGGCCAACATGAAATGGCTTGAAATGAACTCTAACGTCATGAATATCCTTTATTGTGGGTTGAACGAGGGTGACTACAATAAGATTAGAGAGTATATTAGTGCATATGAGATATGGCATAAACTTGAGCCACATCATGAAGGTGATAGTAGAACCATGGATACTCACATTAGTCTCCCCATGCATAAATATGTACTTTTTGCTATGCAATCCGGTGAGACCATAAGGGAGATGAACACTTGCTTCACCGAGATCACTAATTCTCTTAAAATTCTTGGTCGTAAGTTAAGAGAGGGAGACATGGTAAGAAAGGTGCTTTGGCCTCTTACCGACGAATGGGAAGATCATAAGTAGGATAATTCTATTCGTGGACCCTCAATTGCCTCGACGAATAGGCTACTATCTTCCCGTGCTGCATCAACACACACCCCAAACCCGTACCAAACACGTAACTGTGGGAAGGGTAGAATGGGTGCAATCGTCAACCGCCTCTTCAACTCCTGGAAGTTGTCCTCGCACTTCTACGACCAGACAAACTTCACACCATTATTTGCCAATGTCAACAGAGAAGCGATCTTTGAAAAATCCTAGATAAAACATCGGTAATAACCTTTCAATCCCACAAAGCTTATGACCTCTGACACTGATGTGGATGCCTACCACTGCATCACCGCCCCAACTCCACCAAAACTTGATCATTTGACACGATGTACTGCAGGAATGTCATTTTATCAGGACAAAATTCACACTTTGAGTACTTGATATACAATTGTTGTTCTCACGGCACCTCTAGTGTTGTCTGCAGATGCCCTCTCTGTGTCTCATGATTCGGTGAGTAGACAAGGATATCATCCACGAATACGATCACAAACTATTCCAATTAAGAATAGCTTAAAAGCCTTATTCATCAAATCCATTAACGTTGCAGGTGTGTTCGTCAGTCTGAAGGACATTACTAGAAACTCATAATCTCCATATCTCGTGCAAAATGTTGTCTTTGGCATGTCCGCATCTCTGATCCTCAAATGATGATATCCGGATCTCAAGTCAATCTTTGAGAAGACTTTCGCAGTCTTTAACTAATCAAAGAGGTCATCAATCCTCGGCAAAGGGTAACAGTTCCTGACAGTCACCTTTTTCAACATCATGTTATCGATACACATCCTCATGGAGTTGTCCTTATTCAAGAACAGAACAGGAACTCCCCACGGTGACACACTCGGCCGAAGGAACCCTTTGTCTAACAACTCCTACAACTGAATCTTTAGCTCGACCAACTCAGCGGGCGTCATCTGATACGGGACCTTAGATAAAGGTGCAGTATAGAGAAGCAGGTTGATAGCAAACTCAATCTCTCGATGTGGAGGCAATCTTGCCAGGTCCTCTGGAAACACATCAGCGAAATCCCAGATAGCCTCCAAAAACTTCAGGCAGGGTCTCTAACTATCGGTCAACAGTGTGCTCGCCAGAAATGATGCACACCCCTGACTCAAAAGCTTTTACGCCTTTAGTGTAGAAATGATGACGTGACCCTACCTACCACGGATTACCAGACACTGACTCATTAGCCTCAAAATCAAAATCTTCCACTCCCTACAATAAACTTGCACATCATAACTAGACAACCAGTCCATCCCGAGTATCACGTCAAAGTCCACCATCGACAACAACACAATGTCAACCAGTATGCTCTCGTCCCCTGACACAATCAACATGCTAACTAGAAACTTCCCGAGGACAAGCCTCTCTCCTACAGAGGTGCTGACCTCGAGGCGGGAGGTCAGACTTAGGGGGTTATAATCCACTAAACTCGCAAATCTCTCACAGATGAAGGAATGTGTCACACCGCTATCAAATAAGCTCCTAGCAACATGACCAGCAACAACGAGCATACCTTCCACCACGTCATCATACGCAGCTACGGAATCCTTCAATCGTGCAGTGAAAACATGCCCAACAGTCCTCGATAACCCAGTTGTAGACCTGGTACCCCCAGTACCCAATCTTTGTACCTAGAAAATACATGTATGGTGTCCCGGCTTTCCGCAGTTGAAGCTGGATCTCGCTACTCCGCCACTACCAACGTTGACACTGCTACTGGCTGCTCCCCTATGCTCAAGGCAGTCACATGCCATGGGACCCAGTTACCCAAACTCAAAGCATCCAGCAACCACCATGCCGCACTCTCGTGGGTGTGAACGGAGACAACATCCACAAATATCACTGGTACTGCCCTAAGCTAACCTCTGCTTCTTCTCAAAGTGACCCCCGAATATGCTCCTGCGGTGGCTCTTATCGCGGCGACTACCGCCTCCACCCCCACTGAACCGATCTATACCGCCGCCAAACCTCTGCTCTCCTTGGTGCAAATTGGGTAGTCAACATCCAAAGTCATTACACTACGATGTGCGTCGTCTAGTGTCTGGGGTATACTAGTATGTACCACTCGCCGGAGCGAATGTCGAAGTCCCTTAGTGAACTTCAAATCGTTCTGCTCGGGCATACTGTAAATCTCTGAACAATACCTCTCAAGAGAACTGAACTTGTAAATGTACTAATCCAAGCTCAGATTTCCCTGCTGAAGTGCCAAAAACTCACTTCTCAGACGATCACAAACATGTTGTAGAAAATACTTCTACCTCAACTCTCCTAGAAAGTCCTCCCAACCAATCGCGGTGGCACCTCCAAAGACCACCAGGGTAGTAATCCTCCACCAACTGATCGTTAATCCATTGAAGATGTAAGTGGCCAGTCACACCACAGTTCAGGCGGGCAAGCGATCGCCTCAAACGTCTGCTAAATCCTGAAAATTGAATCCCCCGTTGCCTCTGGGCCGGTGCCTCCCACAAAGGTCGGTGGGTGTTGGCGCATAAAGCAATCAAGAATCTCTCCCTGATCCTCATATTGTGCTCCTCCATAAAAGTACCCATGCGCCAACTAGTCTCGCATCACTCACTGGTCTTCGTCCAGGGTACTGGTGTGGAGCAGTCCACGTGCTTCGATCTGGCACAACGACGGGTTGGCATCTGCCTACTGAAACAAGAAATCTCAAACACACAAAACTAACTGGACTGCGCCAAAATGTCCCAACTTGTGTTGTACACGAATGGACTGACCTAAGTTCTAATACCAAGTTGTAACGCCCCTAATCCGCACTCGAGACACAGTAGTTAATCGTAAACTATAAACGAACGGAAAAGACATTAACAAAAATAGTCAAGTTGATGCCTCAATTAAAAAGAACATAATGTCAATGTCAGAATACAATACGGAAGAGAAATAAAGAAAATACAAAAAACTTTGAATTCTCACGCGTCTCAGTCAACCCGAGCGTGCACCCTCGACAAAACTATGCATCTGATCCACCAGGTGATACCCTACTCCAACCACGCGCCCGAGCCTATGAGCAATGGTCCCTAACAGCCACTCGTCACAATGCTGGTGAGCTGACCAATTCCGCGTCCGACATCAGGAGCTGACCACACGCCCGAGTCCGTAAGCAACACTCCCTAACGGTCACCCATCACAACGTATATGCACCCACACAAATCGTCACAATACATGGGGAAACCCTAGCATCTAGTCATATGCGTCTCACACGCCATATCACTTCCACACTACGCCCGAGTCCGCGAGCAACACTGCAACAGTCACTCATCACAACATGGGTGGACTACCGGTTCCACGAACGTCTCACAAACATACATAAGGCAATGGTAACCGCAACTTACCCAAAGGTACGGGTCATACAACCAAAACAATTATATCTCATAACATCATAAGTTCAGGGGAAAATGTTGATTTCCCTTTTAATATTGTTTACTACTAAATCTGGAAATCGAGGGGAAAGATGACAATTTCCCCAAATTAAGTTATTTCCTACAATTCTGCAAAGTCTAGGGTTGTTCCAGCAATTATCCCAATTATTCATTATTTAACCAAATACAATTAAATCCATGGTTTTTCCAGCAATTGTCGTAATTATTCATTATCTAACCAAATACAATTAAATTCAGAGTTTTTCTAGCAATATTTTCAATTAAATACTTTTCCTATATACTAAAGAAATTAGAGGCCTTATCGCAACAACCACAGCAGTTCAGCCGCCGCAGTAAACTTCTTAAAAACAGAAAAGTGAAAGGTGTACTAACCATTTCGAATATTTCCAGAATAGCCAAACAAGTCTTCCAACTTAGTATGATATTTCCATGTTGAATCTGCACTCTTATTTTTTGCCTTATATACCTTCTGTAGGTACCCGAGACGCTGTATACAGGCTTTGACGTTGTGAGGAGCTGTGGCCCCGTCATTTACGATGTTGGCCAACTCCTCCCACTCATCAAAATGGAGCATCTTTTTATTATTTCGACTGAAGAACTTCATTCTGGCATCAATTAATTTAACTGTGGCATCTTCTGACTAGGTTTGGGTAGAAGGGTTAGTCACGGCCAATATTCTATTAGTCAATCTCCCTACCGGTCGCCTCGTCACCTTCCTCTTGTCTAGGCTTTGTGGTTTAGACATTAGCCTTTTTCATCGATCTTCTTGAAGTAAAGTCAGGTCGATTTGGTTTCCTTGTCTTTCTCCGCCTTATATTTCTTTTTCAAGGTCTGGAGCCACTCCTTGCACTGCTTGGCCGTTCAACCAGGCATAGAATGATCGTTAACTTCCTTTGCAGTATCCTCCCAATTCTCAAATTTCAAAATCTGGTTGTTCCCGGTGTAGCGTTTCCCCTATGCCTCGAGGAACACGATCGTCACATCCTTCTACGAGTCCTCAGGAGTGGAGTCATCCAGTTTTATCTGCTTTGCTATTTTATCCGAAGATGATGAGCGTCTCTTGTTGGGAAGAGAAGATCCCACTGTCTGAGATGTTGTGTAACGTTCTGTCCCCAAGCCTGGGTCTCGGTCCGTCACTCAAGAGCCCACTGGCCCACAACACCCACATATTGCCACAAAACTTAAGTTTACAAATGTTGTGTTAGTGGACTCATGTCACTATATCCCACACTAACATTTTCATGTTTGGCAATGTGAGACTAAACCTTTTGGGGTGTTATAAACTACCCCACTTGAACGCCTAACATCCTCGTCAGAGTCAAGCAGTCAGTCACCAGGCATTGTGGGATTGTAGATGTGACTCTCAACCTTTTGGTGTATCACTTAATTCCCAAAATTCTAGCTGGTTCAGACTCTAATACCATATGTAACGTCCCGTCCCCAAACCCGTACTGGGTCTGGGTCCCGTTCCATCACCCACGGGCTCACTAGCCCACAACACCCACCTATTGCCAAAAAAGTTAAGTTGGTAAGTGTTGTAGTAGTAGACTCGTGTCACTATATCTCACACTAACATTCTCATGTTAGGTAACGTAGGACTAAACTTTTTGAGGTGTTACAACCTCTTGAACACGTGACGTCCTCGTTAGGGTCAAGTCAGTCAACTGACGTTGTGGGATTGTAGAGGTGGTTTCCACCTTTTTGTGTAGCACTTGGTTTAGGCTATGATACCATTTTGTAACATCACATCCCCGAACCCGCACCGAGTCCGATCCTGGTCCGTCACCCACGAGTTCACTGACCTAACACACCCATCCACTACCACAACATTTGTCAAATTAAGTTTCGTGGCAGTCAGTGGACTTGTGGGTCAGTGGGCTCGTGGATAACAGACTGAGACTCGAACTCGGGGACGGGACGTTACATGTTGAAACCTCCGTCGGGGCCAGCAGAGTTGTTCATGAAGTCTTTGAGTATGATCACGAGTTGTCGATTTTTCTTGACCGGATTCTTTCTACTGGGCTTAAAGGAAGAATCACTTTTTTCGGTCTAGAGTTGGGGCGGGAGTATTTGAAGGGAGATGGCTGTATGAGTCTGTGGTTTAAGATCAGGACCGTTGATCTTATGGTAGGTGTTTTTACTTTTTCAATTGTTTGTGGAGGTATTCTTTTAATTTGTAACTCCTGTTAATGTTTCATAATATGTAATTGTTTTCATGTTTTTAAGCCAATCATAATTTCTATCCTTGCTTATCGTGACATCGTTCCTGTTAAGTTTTCCTACTTATGTATCCTTGTTCATGCTCCAACTCCATAACAATTTTAACTCTATCCTTCTCATGATATCCTTCAACTTTAATTACATGCCATGTTGTATCTTTAATTAATTCCTGTTAAATTTTCTGCAATGTAATTCTGTTCATGCTAATTGCAGCTTATTACTGATAATATTCCATGGTATGATATAGATTCTAATCATAAATTAAGATACTATCATCTTAATGTTTGTTTTTCCTCCTTGTGCTCTTAAGCCTCATAGAGATTCTCCTTATATCTTCCCTCTCTCTTTTGTCATTTTGCTTTTGAACTTATTGTGAATCAGATTTAATCATCTCCTTAAGAGACAGCTTTGGACCGTGACTGGGATCCTTACTTTTTTATTTTGATCTTACTGTTGGAAAAAGTAGTATTCTAGTTATGATGGGAAACAGTGTTGTTTCATGATATTTATAGAAACCATTCCGCCACCTTAGTACCCCACAAGGTTAGGTTACAAACAAGCGCCTCGGTTAAAATAATTGTTAGTTGAACTAGTAAGATTTAGTTGGTTCATTGAAGCTAACGTTGTCAACATTGCCAACATTGCTATTTGCTAACGACCCTCAATTGCTACTGTTTAAGATAATCATTATTATTTCAGTTTTAGCTGAAATTCCATAAGACAGTTATCCAATCAGATTTTGATACCTAAAAAGCTTTTCTTTTAGATTCTTCACTTATGAGGGTGTTAGTGACGTGGAAAACGTTGGAAGGGTTTTCGAAGTCAAACGAAAAACAGAAGAAAAAGAATATTGTGGAAACCAGTTTTCTTTTGACCGAATTTTGTTGTTTGTGTCTGTTTTGGGAATCCGACAGAAAACAGATTTTGTTGTTTGTGTGTCTCTGGAATCCAACAAAAATAGATTATATTGTTTGTGTCTATCATTAGAAGTTATAAGAAATTTTATAGTTGCAGTTCTATTTATATGAAATTTTGTTGTTCTAATGTTAATAATATTACAATCCAAACCACATTTAATTTATAAATAAAAATTTAGTGCTTCAAAAGTAATAATATTACAATCCAAACCACATAATATCAAGATACATAAATGTTAAGTTTTTAGCGACTTCGTTAAGTTTTTAACAAACTACACCAATTCCATTGCCCGTTTCACAACTCTTTTTAGTTTTTAACAAACTATATCAATTTTCAATCACTCCAACATAAGGCAATAGGGAATGTAAAACTCACTTATACCATTAAAAGAGACAATACAAGAGTACCAAAATTTAGTTGATAAATAAAGAAGTTCAAAACATAAGGTTCAACACAAATCCAAAAAGCAAAACATAGCCGATCTACATCAAGATGTGTCCAAGTTTCTCTAGTACTTAATCGGCTCTAGTACATCAAGTTGTGCTCCAAGTTTCTCTTTCGCAATCTTAGTTGCCTTAACCCGAAGCTTCACATCCTGCTTCTTCCTTTCATATGAAACAAGAGCCCTCAAGCATCTAGGGAGTAGTACAATAAATAAATAAACGATGCTCAGTTAGAAAAGAAGCACCAAAAAAGTGAAAATGAGGCACATCTCAAAATGAGAACCGACAAAACATCCTAATTACCTCAAACTCACCCTTACATTAAATACAAGCAACATGACATAATCAAAACTACATATGATGAAAGATTGTTTTCTAATAAAGCTTGGACTTATGATTACCATAGTATAATCCAAACTCATGGCATAAAAAAGCACCAAAACCAAACAGCATACTATTATCCTACACATCATTATATCAAACATTAATATCACTACGAAACTTCTCGAACTAATATTGTTACCAACACTGCAACATCGATATTAAACAACCATTGCCAAACAACACACGTTTGCAAATAAATAATTTAGTAGATTATAACAATATTCTGAGTTCCTCACAAAACAAATGAGATCCGGTTCTTAAAAAAGAGGTCTAGTTCTGATCGAATAATCTGTTTATGCACACTAAATTGAAAGTTGAAACCCCACACTTGTATCATACAACACCCTTATATCATTTTTGTTTGTGGATCAGTCATTCCAATGATGAACATGTTTTAACACCAATAGCCTAACCAAACTACGCATATTCAATAACATCCTAGACCATTTTAAGAAAATAAACATTTCTTTGCTACACAACCATGTTGCTTCAAAACCAATGGTATTGCATTTCACAAGGAACCACCAAAAATCACAAACCACAAGCATTTGTATTCCATAGTATCAAACAAGAGAAGAAGTGAAACACGAATCACAAATTAATACAGTCGTAATCCAGAGATTCTGTTATTTCTCCTCTGAGCATAACTCCACTTTTTTTCAGTTCCTCTCAGATATCTGTTCAGTTGTCTACACTCTACTATTAACCAAGGTCATGTTGGAAAAAGCTCATGTGATTTTTTAATTTTTAAACAAACTACATAAAAATAGGTAAAAATTTAAGGACTTGTGTCAAGAAAACCAAGAACAAAAAATAGTGGCAAGTTCCATGGCGAATCTATAGATCAAGAAACTAAATTATTCAATCACTTAAATTATCATTAACAGATGACACATGTTAATGAATCCAAAATAAAGTTAAGAGGAGAACAGGCAAATCATTTGTGCTCATTAAAAGGCTCTTAAGTCCAACAAAGTAATACACCCTATGTTACTGTCAAATGGTAGTTATGGGAAATCAATTTGAGATAAGATGTGAGAACCCAAACATTAAATTAATAATTAATTAAGGTTATCAAATTGGTCTTTATGACTTAGGTGGAGGCTTGATTTGATGTTTGGAAATGAGGTGGAGGTGTGAGGTGGTGCTTAGGGAGATGAGGTGTGCGGTGGTGGAGGAAGGGCTTGAGAGGTTTGTTGGGGTATAAAAGGAGAAGATGTGGTTGGCTTCTAAATGGGTTTTGTTTGAAGAGAGAAGGAATTGAGAAGAGGAATCAGAAGAAGAAGAAGAAGAAAGGAGTTTTGGAGATTTAAGTTTTGTTTGTTGAAATTGAAGTTGGGTTTAGGAGTGTTGGATAGAGGATGAGAAGAGTTGAGGGTGACCGGAAGAAGGCAGAATGAGATTTGGCTTTCGTCGGAGTCGAGATCGTCGTTTTGCCGGAGAAAGCTTTTGACGTGGAATCGATCGTCGTTGCTCTTCTGAAGCTTTTTCAAGCTTCCAAGGTATGTCAAGCCTTGCTTTCACGCTCACCTAACTTGTGTGAGTGTTTGAGTGTTCGACGGTAGGCCGAAAAGCTCGTTGGAATAGAGTGGTAGAATTTCTGCTCTGTTTCGGTCGACTGGTGCTCAATTCGGTCGACCAGTCATAGTGTAATTTGGGCATTCTTTCTCGCACCGATCGAACAATACCCTATGGGTGGTCGACCGATTGTACGTTTGAGCGAGAAGATGAAGACCCTGGGTGCTTTCGGTCGACCAGGTCCCCTTTGTCGTTCGACCGAAGGCACTGTAGTATGTCGGTTGGGGGCGTTGACCATCTAACCGGTCGACCGCCGCTTTGACTAGTTCGACCGGACATACTGTTTTATGTCGGTTGGGGGTGTAGACTTCTAAACGGTCGACCGCCCTGAGATCCCGTTCGACCGGCTACTTAAGTTGACTTAAGTAGGGTTCGACCGATTCATATTTCGGTCGACCGACGATTACTTAGAATAATGTTGAAGTCCCTGATGTTTTTCGGTCAACCGGAAGCCCATTGCAGTTCGACCGATGGGGATGTGTTATTTAATATTATTTTGTGGCGTAGACTTTCTAAACGGTCGACCGTCCAGATACTTTTGTTCGATCGTTTTGATGATTTGCGGTTCGAACCAATTACCGGTTTTAACGACCAACTGGTCGACCGTATGACCTTTTTCGGTCAACCGTTAGAGCCCAGAAATTGCATTGTTTATTTATGAGCGAGTTGGTGTGTGGATTGCATTTACTGCTTATGTTCCCAAGATATGACATGTGCATTCCCTTTGCATGATCTATATGGCTCTATGGAGCATGATGACTGTCGGCCTGTGTGGCGACAGAGATGAACTTAGCCTGTGTGGCGACGGAGATGACTGTTAGCCCTTGTGCAACAGAATTTTGTGCCTTAACCTGTGTGGCGACGGAGATAACCAGCCGATGTTGTTCCGGCGGATGTGCTTGATCGATGTTGTTCCGGCGAGTATGATCATCCAGCTGTGGCACGGCTGGCGAGTATGACCGACTAGAGTGACGGCTCTGGCGGATTGTGGTCTTCGACCACTGATCAGATCTGATGATGACTCAGAAGTGTGTGCGACCCTCACCGAACCCATATGACAAGTGTAGCTGCGAGTGGGGGTGTGTCGCGTATTTTCCGTATGACCGCATGTGCCTGCGGTGGGTATCTACGGATGTCCAAAATTAGACGTATGACTAATGAACCTCGGTTGGGGAAAATGACTGTTATGACTTGTGACCTGATGACCCAGTTGGGGAATGATTTGTTACGATTTATGTTTTGCATAATACTAGTATGATAGGTCACGTATTGCATGTACATGTAGGTGGGTTTGGCATACGGGGTTTCCTTAGGGAAACTCACGGCATCGTTGTTTTATTTCAGGTTCCCCTTCGGAAGCTGTTTGGGTGGTGACTGAGGACAAGTGCATTTTGGAGTCGGGTCCTCGTGTCTATTTTGAGGTTATTATGACTACTTGTATATGTATATTGTATTTTGATGTAGTCATTCTTTTGACAACTCCTGTATACGGTGCAGCACCATATATTATATGTATATCTTCGAGTAGCGTCCATGTGGTTATGTTGATATCCTTTGATTATCCTTTATTTAAAAGTTTAAAATTTCCGCTGTTTCGGGGATGTTACATAAGATGCCACAATGCAAGCATACGACATCAACGCAAATATATACAATGATGAAAAAAGGTACATGTATACAAGTTGAACGTCAATAATCTGAAGATCTTGAAGCAAAATATATAAAAGTTGAACGTCAACAAAAACCTTGAAACATTCCACAAACATTCCAGTACAAGATTGAAAACGATGGACCCTAGCCCCAAATCCAAAAGGTCAGAGGTGTTGGAGGAAGTAAGGAACCCTAGCCCAAAATCTTGACAATGTAAAGGTACCTCCTGATGGTGGTTGTTGGAAAAGAGAGCGTCGGTCAGCGAGCCGTCAGAACCCTTCAGCCCTAAATCTCAGACAGTTGTCGTTAGCAGCCGAGGACGTCGGAGTGTTCCGAGCCGTCGAAGGGGCCGGAGTCAACGGAGGCGTCAGAGCGGTTGGAGGAAGAAATCGGCTTTCCTTCGGATTCGGAGGGGTGAAGGGGAGGAAAGTGAGTCTAAAATTCCTTTTAGACGTAGGAATCTGAAGGAAATTTGGGAAGGATTCCCTGATTTGCACAAACACCTCAGTTATGATGGGCAACAGTGTTGTTTCATGATATTTATAGAAACCATTCCGCCACCTTGGACCATCCTTAGTGGTCCGACGGAACCGCTCAACACATCATCAGAAAGGTAATAATTTGAAACTACGTAATCCGCCTGGGCGGAAATTCGGGTGGTTCAAGGTTGATGGGTGGGGGCACGTGGCCCCCTTTCGTTACTTTTTTTTGAGTTTTTGTTTTAGAAAATGCTTTAAAAATTATTTAAAATCATTTTTATAAAGAAATATGAAAATATGTTTTTTATTTGTTTATATTTTTAGAATTTTTTGACATTTTTGTGTTTTGCCTATAAAATTGATCTCGAAATGACGTGTATGGGAGAGAATGTAGGGCGTTTGAGTTGTTTCTGGGTGTGGTTAAGAAAAATTTAGGGAGGTTGGTTTGAGCTGACGTGGCTGAGAGAGAAGCTGACGTGGTTAAGAGAAAAAACCGGACGCCCGAGAACTTCCCGGGCGCTGTTAACGGTGGTCTTAGTACCCCACAAGGTTAGGTTACAAACAAGCGCTACCAAGCTCGGTTAAAATAATTGTTAGTTGAACTAGTAAGTATTTAGTTGATTCATTGAAGTTAACGTTCTCAACATTGCCAACATTGCTATTTGCTAACGACCCTTAATTGCTACTGTTTAAGATAATCATTATTATTTCAGTTTTAGCTGAAGTTTCATAAGACAGTTACCAGGTCAGATTTTGATACCTAAAAAGCTTTTCTTTTAGATTCTCAAAACTTTGAGTTAACTTCGTTTTCTTCTGGAATCTGAAATTATATATCTAAGAAAAAAAATTAGCTTGGAAACGTTTGGAACAAAATTTGCGTTTCACTAGAATTTCATAAAATTCTTCTTCACTATATTCTCTCTTATTGGATGTAAGATGAAATTCTCTTGTTCAATAACTTACTATCTTCTTCAGTACTAATGATAGAATCTGAGACTTTTTTTCTCTCATTTGTACGATGGCAAGCAAGAGCCAAAGCTCGATAATAGTAATTGTTAGTTGGTTCAGAGTTTTGAAAGCAATGCTTATGTTTCAGATTATCATTATTATTTCAATTTTAGCTAACGTTTCATAACACAGTTACGAAAGCAGATTTTGATACCTAATTATTTTTTTTTCCTTTTAGGTTGTCAAGACTCTGAGTTAACTTCGTTTCCTTCTGGAGTTGGAAATTAAATATCTGAGAATAAAATTTTAGCTTGGAAGGGTTTGGAATGAAATTTACATTTCACTAGATCTTAGGAAATCTTCAATTCTAAATGTGGTTTTAAATGGACCCTTAGTTTTTTGTATCATAGCATTTTGATTGTAAATTTCGAGTTAGATTTGCGAACCGGTTTGGATGGATGCGCGCAATAATTAAGAAACACCTACATTTGTGTCTACTAAAAAGATATATTATGAAAGTAAATTTAAAATAAGATAACATAACACAACTGCCAACTGTTTTTCGTTACCAACTAACGGCTACTTTAATTTAAGTGTTGGCGCCAAGCTAATATTATATAACAAATTACGAAAGGAGAACTAATATTATACAACCCATGATTAAATTCAAACGTTATGAAAGTAAAAGTAAAATTAGATAACAAACTATGAAAGTAAAACTAATATTATGCTACCCGTAATTAAATTCACACAATATGAAAGTAAAACTAGTATTAGATAAGAAACCATAACTCCTAACCCTTTTTTCCCCATTCGTAATTCCTAATTCCTAACGGCTACTTAAATTTAAATTTTGGAGCCAATACTAGAATTTCAACTTGGAGGGGTGGAGAGAGGCAACGAAAGTGGAGGAAAAAGACAGGATGGAAGCCATTGCAAAAAGGAGGAAAGTTCACCCCTATATATAACGAGAATGAGGTGGTTACAACTTGTAAGGACATAATCAACTAACCAACCACAAGCTAACAACCTCTCATACAAAGCACATGCATCCATAACTAATAATTTCTCTGAATTATGTTGAGCTCATACGCAACCTACGGATCGAAAACTCAGACTCAGATCGAGTTAATTGGATGATGATGGGATTGGGAATAAGGGTGCAAACGATACGAATATAGACATATAGTATCAATATCCATTTTCAAATGATGATAAATAGACGCATACAGATCATTACGTATCCGTATCCTCACAAAAAGGATATGGACACGGTTTGGATACTAAACATTCAGAAACAGATGAATACATATACAAATCGGATATAAATATAGATATCCATATAAACAGACGAATACATATACAAATCGGATATAAATATAGATATTCATATCTACATGATATCATATCAAACAATACATCATTAATTTGGAAAAATATAACATATTTAAAAAAATGACATATCTGTTAAAAATTGGAGTTCACGATCACTTTTTATCGATGAGAGTTGAATCCTAGTTTCCGACGAGATTTATTTTAAATTTGAACATAGTTGGAATGACATTAAAATTCTTTGGAAAATGATTAATGGACGTGCGTGTCACGGACGCTGCCCATTTGGCTATTGATGTGGAACTTATCAACATTTATTTAAGATTTCTCATACGCGTGGATGACGTGAGTATCAATGCGCCGGTTCCATTTCAAATGCAGTTTAAATACTTTCAATCTACCACCCGTCATCCTTCTTTCATCTTCCCTCTCCCCAAACTATCATATTCCCTCTTCTCTATTCCTGCGCGGAAGGGGTCTCCAAAACAGGGGCGCCTCCAAGCGAATACGAACGTTCTGTCGAGGCCGACATCAAACTCGAGAGGGCGTCTCCAGGAGTCGTAGTTGTTGTAGATGGTGATGGATGTGGGAGGAAAGGGAGAAGGAGAGCAGGGTAGTGGTGAGCTCAAAGTTGGTGAGGGGATCGAGGGGATTTTGGGGAGTGGTGTGGATGTAGGAGATTTGGGGTTGTGGATGTGGGAGGTTTGGACTCAAGTTTGAAAGAACAGACTCGTGATGCTCCATTTTATGGAGATGGAGAAACCAGATGCTCAATAATTCCAGGAGAAATACAAGATGCTAGAATGTGTTGAGTGGTGTCGTTCCGAGTTTGGAAGAAATGCTTGTAAAGGATTGGACACGCTTGGAATGATTGTTAGGTTAGATGTCCAGGAATAAACATGTCCAAGTTTGTTCAAAAAGTCTATCTTGTTATTTATATATCTTGATAACTATGTATTTTGTAGTCTTTTGCAACAGTTATGAATGATTTCTCTTTTTTTCCAGCAACATTATGTTTGTAATGTTTATGTTCAAGAGTTATGAATGAATTGTTTGTTTATGTGTTTCTGTGGATGTTGGATGTAAAGGGTGGTGTGGATGTAAAGTGTGGAGATCCTAATCTGATAAATAAAACACAATTTTACATGATCTACTTACCACCCCCATCAACACCAACTGCAACGAGACAGAATCCTGGCATGATGTGTCCAAAATCAGTCCAGAGTGTATCCACAATCTGTCTTTAATTAGTCCAAAATCAGTGCATAATGTGTCTATTATGGACAGGATTCTGGACACATTATAGATTGATTCTGGACCGACTCTGGACACGATTCTAGACTGACTTTGGACTGATTCTTGAAACATTATGGACAGACTCTAGACACGATTTTGGACTGACTCTGGACACAATTCTGGACTGATTCTGGACACGAATGTGAACAGTCGTGTCCTTTTCTGGAAATCCACTTTGTTTCGAAACAAATCGCTTACTTTTATCGGGAATCATAAATTGTTGATGATTAAAAACTCCACAAATCATGACTCTCTTTTATGGGAAAATTCCCCACGTTTGCTAATGTGGCAAGTGACGTGGAGTGCGTCCGTGACGCGCGTCTGTGTTTCAACACCCAAATTCTTTTAATATTTACAATATTTTTTCACAGTATTGTAAAAGAATATTCTGCACATTGGATATTTGAAATCTCGGACTAATTCCTTCCAATACTAAATCCAAAAACGAGGGAGTTTTCCTCTTGAGGGTGTAGTTTAAGATGGGAATTATTATTCGTCGCCCGGTTTTTACTTAAATTGCTCGTCTCAATTACATTTTTGCCCTTCACAATCCATTTAATACTCATTATGTCCCGTAAAAAATTTAAAAAAAAATCGGGGTGTCTCGCTAGGACGCCTCCCCTATGGTGGGGGCGTGCGGGCGGACCCCCCCCCCCCCCCCCCCCCCCCCCCAACACCATGGGCGGGGTGTTTCGGGCTGACGCCCCCACCATGGGGGAGACATCCTAGCCACACACACCCCCATAATCTTGAATTTATACAGTGTGTTATTTCATGTTCTGTTGCAAGATTTTGTTGGTGATGGGTGGAAAAAAACACAAACGTAAATAAATGGGTAAACGGATCAATATCCGGAGTACAATAATAAGGTGTCGAAACACAAAATGTCCGCAAAGTGAGCTCCCTTTGCTCGCTCGTTTTGCGGGGGGGGGGGGGGGGGGGGGGGGGGGGGGGAGGGGACTGTCGTCCCCTGTCATCCTCGCATTCTTACTCTGATTTTATTTTTCATCGTTATTTTTTGTTGTAGTGTGAAAAGATGAGAGTCTATTGGGAGCAGAAATAAATAAAAATGAGAAAATGTTAAACTGGTAATTGGTACAGACGATTTAAGTAATTTACGGACGACATTTAGCAGTCCAGTTTAAGATTGAAGAAGTTTTTTCGAATATATATAGTTTGTGGAAATATTATTGAGTTAAACAAAAGTTAAGATAGTCTGTCGAGCAACTTTCAGCTAAGCCATTGGGTCCAAAACTTAGCCGTGGAGGCGATTTGAGCCAATTAAGAGATTACGTCTGCATATGACGTTGCTTTGACTTCCAAAATCTGAATGGTTCTGGACATTAGATTCCACGGAATTAATATACGTATTCAGCAAGGATTTGGCATGATAATCTTATGAGGCTAGTTTGGCGGCTGAAGCAAGTTTCTCGTAACCAGTTGTCAAATCAGATTTTGATACCTAAAAAAAACTTTTAGATTCTCAAGATTCTGAATTAACTTTGTTTTCTTATGGAATTTGAAATTGAATATCTAAGAAAAAAATTTACCTTTAAAACGTTTGGAACGAAATTCACGTTTAACTAGATTTCAGGGAATCTTGAATTCTAAATGGAGTTTCAAATGGACCCTTAGTTTTTTTTATCGTAACATTTTGATTTTAAAATTCAAGTTAGATTTTGGAACCAATTTGGCTCGAGGTGAGAAATAATTAAGGAACACCTTTTTTTTCTACCAAAAAGATACATTATGAAAGTAAAACTAAAATAAGATAACATATATATAACACAACTGCCGAACGGCCAGTTTAATTTAAAAGTTATCGCCAAACTAAAATAAGATAAAATAAGTTAGCGCCAAACTGGCTCTAACGGCCAGTTTAATTTAAAAGTTAGCGCCAAACTAATATTATAAAACAAATTATCAAGTAAAACTAATATTATACGACCCATGATTAAATTCACACAATATGATAGTAAAACTAATATTAATAACAAATACGAAAGTAAAACTACTATTATACAACCCGTGATTTAAACCACACAACAGGAATTCGATGATACTCGCGGCTTATGGGCTCGTTACATTGTTACCAATGTTAATGAACTAATTAATAGGTTCTAATATCATAAACCACATTCTTTGTAATTAAACATGGAATTTTATTTAACCACGTTCTTTGTATTACCAGCAAGTTATTGAACTAACATTATTTGACCACAATTTTTACTTTAATATGATCAAATTTTTTCGTGATTGATTATTATGTATGATTGTGGATAAATATTTTGTGCAAGATGAATGCGTTTGTTAATTGACAACAATGTGTATGATTGTGGATGAATTTGTTTGTTGATTGTACGACGATGTTGTATTTAGCATTTTTTTAATTTGGGAAGGGTATATACGTCCATTATTAGATTAACCTGACGTAATATACCATATAGACGTTGGTTATTAGGTTAACGCGACGCCTAGTCTTTTTTAAATGATATACACGTCGGTTGTATGGGATAACCGACACCTATACCCCCTAAAATAGACGTCAGTTGTGATGTATATCTGATGCGTATACGCCTAAAATAGACGTGGGTTGTAAGGTATAACCAACGCGTATACCCCCTAAAATAGATGTCGGTTGTAATGTATATCGGACGCGTATACGCCAAGAATAGACGTTGGCATTTGGTGACCGACGTCTAGGTATAGACGACTCATAAATAAACGTCGGATTAAGGAATGCAAATAACCGACGTATAGATGCCGTATATCCGACGTATATTTTCTTTTTTGCAGTAGTGACACAATATAAAAGTATAACTAATATTAGATAACAAACCATATATAACTGCTAACCAATTTTTTGTCCCCACTCCTAATGGCTACTTAAATTTATAATTTGGTGGCAAACTGACCAACACTACAAAATCAGTTCACCACTGCTAGAATGCATTATCTCTCTCGTTGGATGTAAGATGAGATTCTCTAGTTTAAACACTTCCTTTCTTCTTCACTACTAATGATAGAATCTCACACTTTGTACTCTCGGTTATAGAATGGCAGGTTTTGTTATTCTTCACTGGCGGTTGCTGAAGTCGATCCTCAAAAACCTACGATATCAAACAATCTTGGAGTCAATTTTGGACCTTAAATTTCACTTGAACATGGAATTTCAAAGAAACACATTTGCAATTATGATGTTTGGCTGAAATTGTGCTGGAATTTGAAAATTCTTGGTGGCATTTTGAATTCCACCTATATACAAAATTTGTCAAAGCCAAATTTCATATTGATCCAGGAGTGAAATTTTGAAATTTCACGCAACATTTTTAAACATTTGTCATTCAATTTAATACAAAATATTAATGTTATGTCTCGAATATGATTTTGTGTACATTAGTCTATGGTTTTCATGGTTTGGATACAATTGCAAAGAGGGAACTAAACCAATAACACAACTTATAAATATATATTTTTTCATTATAAAGTTGGAAACAAGAAGACGGCATTTACCCTTGCACCCTTATGTACACCTACATATGTTATGTCCCGAACACTAATTAGGGTGCTAATGAGGGTTTTGGGGTGGGTTTGCATGGGAAATGGGAGGATGAACAGAGGCGGGTAGGGTTATGGTGTAGGGCATGGTGAGGTGATGGGTGGTGTGGGTTTTTAAAGCAAAAGCTCTCTCTCTCTCTCTCTCTCTCTCTCACACACACACACACACACACATTTGCTCTCTCTCACATTCTGCTTCCCTTTTCCGACGAACCAGAGGTGGTGGAGACGGCTCCGGCGAGTGGAGTCGTGCACGGAGTTGCGGAGGCGCGGACGTGAGGTGCGTTGGAGCGGAGGTTGTTGTCAGGCGTCGACGTCGAGTCAAAATCCGGCGTGCTCCGTCTTGTGTTGAGGTATGTCGGTTCTTTAGTTGATTTTGTTTCTGACCCACGTTGGGGTGGAGTTGTGGTCGGTCGCGGGAGGTCGGAGACCTCACCGGCGGCGAGAAACTGCGCAAAATCCTCGACAGGCGTGGGGTTGTTGTCAACCGATGCCTTCGGGTGGTTGACCGGTTTACTGTTTTTGCCCGACTTTAACCATCACCGGTCGAACGATGCCATGTGGCGTTCGACCCGGTTGCATGTGTGCTAGTGGGTCGGAGGATTTGCTGTTAGTTTTCGGTCCATTGTTCCTATTTTTGGGTTCGACCAGAACTTAACTGAACTTGATTATATTGCATGTTGTTCGACCGATTATATTTATTGTTTGACCGTTATATGATTTAGACTTTAGGATGACCATGGTAGTTTTCGATTGACCCTGACCCTTGAGTCGGTCGACCGAATAGAGTTGTATGTTTTTTACCAGACTTTGGATTTTGACCCCGTATTCGGTCGACCAGTTTTAGATTATTGTTTGACCGTTGGGACTTAAGTGATGCACAGAGAGTTCAACCGTTCAGACTTTTGGTCAACCGAACCTATTGGGAACGGTCGACCGGATAGCCTATTTCGGTCGATCGTTTGTGTGTAGAACCGAATTCCTGGTCTTTGTGCTATGTCAACTCTATTCACGGAAACTCGTGTCCTCACTTAGAGCGTGAGTCAGGAGGTGACGGTGGGTACGTTGTTCGTGCTTGCCCAGGGACCGCCGGCTGGAAGAGTGTAGATACTTGGGTTGTACCACCTATGTTGAGGGACGACGGTGTGATGAGTTGTTGCTTGACTCTCTGTAAAGTAGCAGACCTGAGGGATCGCGGATCCTAATGCATGTTAATGCATGGCTCGTGGAGCATGATGACCCTGCAGACTATGGTCTGGACCCGTCCGATGTTGTGTCGGACGTATGTTGTACCGCCGAGGTTGTGTTGACGATGTTCCGATTTGTTGTTGTGACGTCCGATGTTGTGCCGAACGTATGTTATACTACCGACGTTGCATCGGTGATGCCGTTGATGTTGTTTCGGCGATGATTTCTCGATTGGGTACCTATCAGGGAATGTTTTGACCGACCGGGCTACGGCTCCATTGGGTAGACCATGTCGTTCGCTTTGCGTGGAAGTGCAGACGCTTGATTGACATCATTTCATGCATTCATTTGTGTCTTACATCCATTATCTTGAACCTACACAATGTTACGTAATGACTTTTATGTTTGAGTTTCAGGAAATAAACAGGATTGAGGAGAAAATGCATAAAAGGACCTAAAAGCAAGAAAAATGACTAAGTTGCAAGACTTACGGACTAAGATGCACAAGAGAGTGACCCGAATGTAAAACCGAATGGCCAATGTGAAAATCAAGAAACTTCACGCCATCATGAGGAGTATTTTGGTAATTAGATTCGGGCTGACACTCCAATAAGCGAACCAAGTGCACCCCATGTGAAGAATTAAAGAACTAAAGAACATATCCGAAAATAGGTCAGATCTGGAAAAAAATGACCGCCAATTGGTGGTCCAAGACCACCAATTCGCGGTCCGTTTGCCTCCGAATTCGACCTGATTTCTCCAGGATATGGGTTATGTGTTTATGTGTATTCTGGGAAGGTTTCATTAGTCTGATACCGGGGGATTGTCCCCAGTTATCTTTTTTCATGCCTATAAATAGAACTCTTCCTCCTCATTTGTATTCACTCATTGCTTGGTGGTATTCTCTCGACTTGGAGTAAGTCTTGGAGCAAAAACTCAAGGTGGAGAAGAATGCTACTAGTAATGTGAGTCATTTAATAAAATAATTTTTCATTATTTTGTTCTCATGTTGTTTCTTTTTTATGCATGCTTAGCTTAGTTTGATTTCTTTGATCTTACGCTAAATTAGTTAGAATGTCTCCTTTCTTCTTTAGTTTAATTGCTAGAATAATGTGTAGTGAGTAGATCTATCCCCTTTGGGGTGGAGATGATGTTCATATATATTGTGAAGTTTGGATGTTTGATGAATTTTTAATTGTGTAGACTTGCATGTTTTGTATGTTCATTGAGAGTATTTTAATCATCCACATGTTGGGGAATTTTGATGGGTTTTGCCATAAGATTTAGACACTTTTCATGCTTAGTTTTCTCATGTTTATTGACTGAAATTTCCTGTTGAATATGCTACATGTTAGTTATGTGTTTGTATTTGTGTTTGCTTGCTTGATTGATTGAAGAAACTTTATTTTGATGAGTTTTGTCATAACATTTAGACACCTCCCATGCTTACCTTTGTTCTTCACATGAGTTTATGGTTTTTATGAGTCTTTCCATATCTTTAGACACTTCTCATGCTGAGCCTAATCTTATGTTAATCAAGTAGTAATTGTTGATACGTTGTGTGAATGGATTGATAGGTTTTGTCACATCTTTAGACACTTCCTATGCATGAAGACACACACAAACATACATGCTTACATGCATCTTTCATCACTTATTTACTTCATATGTGCACACACTCCATCCCTTAGAGTGTTCTCCTTCTGATTTCCAATCTTTCGTGTTTTTTCTCATTTCGTATTTATTATTTTAGTGTAGTTTAGCTTTAGCGCAATCACATCTTATACCCCTTTATTCGCCATCTGATTTTGGTCATACCAGAGCTTGCTCACCTCCCTGCGGACGACCCGTACTTGCCCCATCTTCACCGACGGTTGTGCACTTACGGTCTAAATTTAAAACGAACAAACAAGTTTTTTGCACCGTTACCGGGGAGGTGCCTGTCCAGACTCTGGTGTGGACGATTCGGGTGGATTTAATTTTTTGTTTGTAGTTTTTATTTATTTCAGGAGACTTGGAGACGCAAAGGGAGGCAGCTGGAGAAGATTGGAGGCCATCGGAGCTTGTTGGACCGCCAATCAGTGGCCTAAGACCACCAACTGGTGGTCTAGTAAACTCCTCTCTACTTCTTCTTTCTGTGTCTTGTTTCTTTTTTTGACATAGACATCTGGGGATTAATTTGGCATGTTTGGACTTTTAGTTTGTCCCCAAATCAATAATCAATCTCCCTTTAAGCAACTTGGACCCTAAAACCCAAGGCAAAAGATTAGGCATTCTTTTTTGTTTAGGTCATGCATCATGTACTTGACTTAGGCACGTAGATTGTCTTTTATTTTAGCTTTACTTTCAGTTGCTGAGTGCTGGCGTGAGGTATGCATTTCCTACTCTCATTCATGCATTTCGTATGAACATGCATTAGTTAGTAGGAATTGCATTGCAACATGTTTAAGTTGAGCGTTTGTTTGGAGAGTTGATTGCTAGATTAAGACTCTAAAACACTACTAAGGAGGGGTTGTCCCATATAAGATAAGGTGGGGGATTTCATCACCCTTTCCTTCGCCCTAAAAACCACACTAATCGAGAGCCCAATTTTAAAATCAAGTAGACATTGGCCCTAAGGATCTCGAGCGCATTAGGAGAGTGATCTGGTCGCGACCGTCATGGCCTGATCGACGTCGCCCACTCTGTCGATAGTAGGAGAGACGAGATCTCCGGATCTTGGCTCACTTGTTGGGCTTTGTGGTCCTCGTTGTAGGGAGGTGAGGCGTGTTAAGGACCTATAGCGACCTTAGGATTGTTTGAGCCTTGTTTGCTTATGTGCTTCTACCTGTACCCACCCGCCATAGCATAAGGACTTTTCCCCTTCTCTCCTGAGTCATTCTCTCTCTTCTGTGTCCTCCCATTTTCTCCTATACATACATTCTATTTTAGTTGTCAGAAAAGAAGAAGAAAAGTTGTTGGTTTGTGTGTGTGCACCTTTGTGCATGCTCGTGTGGGCACGAGACGAGAGTGGCCGTTTGACGAGGCGTATCATCAATCCTGCCTCGGTAGTTGATTTCTCGATACCTTCATCTTCTCGTGTCGCACACGGACCGGGTTCCATGTCTTCTCAGTACCAAGAGGAGGAGCAGTTGTTGGACCCACATGTCCCACATGTTCTTCCTGTTATTGCTCTCATACCTCTACGTGATCGATGCTACCCGAGTCATACTGCTCTACCCTCATGCATAGTATTGCCAGAGGCGAATGGGAACCACTTTAAGGTTAAGCCTCGGTTTATCTCCATGCTCCCTCACTTCACTGAGAAGGGTGACCCCTATATCTTTCGCAGAGAATTTGAGGAGGTATGTGCTATGTTCAAGCTGCAACAACTTAGCACAGATGATTGACATCATTTCATGCTCATATTTGTATCTTATATCCATTATCTTTCACCTAAACAATGCTATGTCACGAGTTTTATGTTTAGTTTTCAGGAATAAACAGGTTTGAAGAGATGAAGCATAAAAGGACCCAAAAGCTGGGAAAAAGGACTGAATTGTGAGATCTGGGGACCAAGATGCAAGGAAAAAGGACCTGATTGCAAGACAGAAGGACCTAAGAGCAAAACAGAATACTCCACACCATCATGGGGAGTATTTTACCAATTCGATTCGGGTCGGAGCTCCAACAAGTCAAGTAACCGCATCCAAGACCAAAAATACCATCCAGGAAAGCCTCCAAGAAAGCCCAGACGAATCCGGACCCTGTAGACCGCCAATTGGCGGTCTGGAACCGCTAATTGGCGGTCCAGGTGGATCCGAATCCGTTTAGCTTTTTCTGGTGTGTGTATTAGAGCGCTCTTATTCTATTTATGGTATTTGTTTAGTCCCACATCGGGGGATTGTCCCGGTTTAGCTTTTTCCATGGCTATAAATAGAACTCTTCACCTTCCATTGTAATTACTCCATGCTTGTGGCCATTCTCCCTAATTGAAGTGGAAGCCTTGAAGCAAGAAACTCAATAGGGAGATGCTACTGGTCTTGTGAGTCTTCAATTAATAAAATTTTCTTTGTTTTGTGCTTCTTTTATTGTTGATGCATGTTTTAGTTTAATTGTCTTTTATTAAATCTAGCTTTGTTAATATGCCTTCTTATTTTAGTGTAATAGTTAGGGTAATGTGTAGTGAGTAAAACCACTCCCCTTTTGGGGGGTGGAGATGATTATCATATATGCAATTAAGGAAGGAAGAATGTTTATGTTAAAATGTGTTGGTTAATATGAATGCATACTTGCTTGTTAGAATAGAACACTTCACTAGATGGGTTTTGCCATGATAAGTAGACACCTCCCATACTTGTTTAGTTTCTTAAATAACCAGCTTGTGTTTATGAATGTTAATCAAAATTGGTTAGTGATTTAATTGATGGGTTTTGCCATGATAAGTAGACACCTCCCATACATGCAAACACTACCTACACTTGTGCCTATAGGAAGATATTTTTGCCTCCTTATTGTGTATGTGTAGTCACTCCACCCCCTAAGGGGTCTCTCTCTCTTACTGATTTCTCCATAGTGTCAAGTTTCTCTAGCTTAGTTGAAGTATTCGTTTGTTTTGTTTCCTTCGCATTTGCTTCTTCGTGTTACCATAGTTTAGGTTAGCATAAACAACTTTCTTCCATCTTTCTTTGCCACTTGATTTCTGATAAGCAAGAGCAAGCTCACCTCCCTGAGGACGACCCGTACTTGCCACCGCTTCATCGCGGCCGTGCACTTGCGGTAGAAATATAAAACGTTCAACAAGTTTTTGGCGCCGTTGCCGGGGAGGTGCCAGTCCAGACTCTTGTTTGGACGATTCGAGTGGATTTAATTTTTGGTCTTGTAGTTTTTGTTGTCGCAGGTGACTCACATTGCGAAGGGGAAGCATCTGGTCAAGTTTGGAGGTGATCTGAGAGAAGAAGACCGCCAATCAGCGGTATTCAACCGCCAACTGGCGGTCTGGTAGCTTCATTTCGCCTCTAAATTTTTGTGGAGTATTTCTTTATCTGTTATAGTGATCTGGGACTCGATTTAGCATGTCTTGACCTATAGTTTATTCCCAGATCAAGAATCAAACCTCCTTTAAGCAACTTGGACCCTAAAACTCAAAGCAAAAGATTAGGCATTATTCTTGTTTAAGGCATGCATCATGTATGTGACTTAGGCATTTAGATTGTCTTTTATCTTAGCTTTATTTTCTGTTGCTGAGAGCTGGCGTGAGGTACGCACCTTCTACTCTCATTCATGCATTTCATATGAACATGCATTAGTTAGTAGGAAGTGCATTGCAACAAGTGTGAGTTGAGCGTTGTTTGGAGAGTTGATTGCTAGATTTAGGACTCCAAAACGCTACTAAGGAGGGGCTGTCCCATAAAAGATAAGGTGGGGGATTTCATCACCCTTTCCTTCGCCCCAAAAACCACACTAATCAAGAGCCTAATTTTAAAATCAAGTAGACATTGGCCCTAAGGATCTTGGACGCATTAGGAGAGTGATCCGGTCCCGACCGTCATGACCTGATCGGCGTTGCCCACTTTGTCGATAGTAGGAGAGACGAGATCCCCGGATCTTTGCTCACTTGCTGGGCTTTGTGGTCCTCGTTGTAGGGAGGTGAGGCGTGTTGAGGCCGTGTGACCTCGCAGTTAGGCGTCGTCTAGCTGTAAGGACCTATAGCGACCTTAGGATTGTTTGAGTCTTGTTTGCTTGTGTGCTTCTACCTGTACCCATCCGCCGTAGCTTAAGGACTTCTTCCCTTCTCTCCTGAGTCATTCTTTCTCTCCTGTGTTCCCTCGTCTTCTCTTCTACGTACATTCTTCATTTGAAAAAAAAAAGAGAAAAAAAAGAGAAAGTTGTGGTTTGTGTGTGCACCTTTGTGCATGCTTTCGTGGACACGAGACGAGAGTGGTCGTTTGACGAGGAGCGTTGTCAATCCGGCTTCGGTCATCGATTTCTCGACACCTTCCTCCTCTCGTGTCGCACGTAGTTCGGGTCCAATGGCTGCTAATTTCCGTGAGGAGGAGCAGTTGCTGGACTCACCTGTTCCACCTGTGCTTCCAGTTGTCGTTCCCATACCTCTTCGTGATCGATGCTACCCGAGCCGTACAGCTCTGCCCTCATGCATCGTATTGCCAGAGGCAAATGGGAACCATTTTGAGGTCAAGCCTCAGTTTATTTCCATGCTCCCTCATTTCACTGGGAAAGGTGACCCCTATATCTTTCTCAGGGAATTTGAGGAGGTCTGTGCTATGTTCAAACTGCAACAACTTAGCACAGACTCCATTCATCTTAGGCTTGTCCCCTTTGCACTTAAGGATGACGCCAAGAAGTGGTTGTACAGCAACCAGGCGAATGCCTTCAGGACTTGGGATGAGTTTCAGTCTACATTCCTCAAAAAGTATTTTCCAAATCATCGGACTCAAAAATTGAGGAACGAAATCAATTCGTTCTATCAACATGAGACCGAATCATTTCATGCATACTTAGAGAGGTTCAAGGAGCTACTATCCTCATGCCCTCACCATGGCATTGAGTTGTGGCGCCTGTGTCAGATTATCTACGAGGGTCTTCACATTCCATCTAGAACGCTCCTTGAGTCTATGTGTCAAGGAGAGTTCTTGGGAAAGGATGAAAGGGAGGCATGGGCTTTCCTAGAAGACCTCGCCGAGAAAACAATGCAATGGGAGAGTGTGAGAGAACCACCTGCATCATCTAGTATAGGAGCGAGGATCGCGAATGCAAACTCGACTAGATCGGGTTCCGCATTTGCTGTCGATTCCACTACGGCCACCGAGGCGCGCATGGCGGCCTTAATGCGCCGTATGGATTCGATTGAGCTCCAAAACCAGCACGATGTATCTCATGTGTCTGCATCTGGTTCAGTTCCATGTCATTTATGTGGTAGGATAGGTCATATAGGGGGTGAGTGTGCATCCATTCCTCCTGAGATGGAACATGTAAATGCCATCTATGATAGATCCAGGAATGACCCATATTCATCATCATATAACCCTGGATGGAGGAACCACCCTAATTTTTCATGGAACCATAACAATGCCCCAGGTGGTCCTTCAAACTTTTCTCGACCACCTAACCGACCACACTACCCTCCCATGCATTCACAGTCTCATCAGCCACCCCAAAGTCAGAATACCAACCAACCAGGTTTCCCAAATTCTAACAACTTGGAAACCCGGTTTAATTCACTTGAGAACTTAACTCGTGGACTTGAGAACTCTGTAAAAAACTTTATGTCATCCATGAGTCAAGTTCTCACTTCGAATCAGCAGACCATCAAATCTCTCGAGCTTCAGATGGGTCAGTTGGCTCAGTCTGTACATGAGAGAGAGAGAGGGAGTCTGCCTAGCCAACCTGTGGCTAACCCCCGTGCTCAACAGCACTCGAACATGCAAAATGCAAGTTCAAGACCACAGGGGGGGCAAGTGAACTACGTGGAAGAACCTGTGGACCATGTTAATGCCATTGTGACCCTGAGAAATGGGAAGCAGGTCAACAACCACGTATCACTGCCAGAAAATCCATCTGTGCCACCCCTTTGTGGGAATGATGGTGAGGAAGAGGCCGAGGGTGAGAGTAATACACCAAAGCCTCCTTCTCCGGCTCCGCCCAAGACATACCTACCAAGAGCTCCTTATCCTAGTAGGTTGTCTAAGAAACAGAGTGACAGTGTGGATAAGATGATGGAGATATTTAAGAAAGTGAATGTCAACATTCCTTTGTTAGACATGATTCAACAAATACCTCCATATACAAAATTCCTGAAGGATCTCTGTACAACTAAGAGGAAAACCAATGTCCCTAGCAAAGCCTTTTTGGCGGCTAATGTGAGTTCGATCATCTCGAACCCAACATACATAAAATTGAAGGACCCGGGCAGTCCAACAATTTCATGTATCATTGGGGACTCTCGCATTAACAATGTTTTGCTAGATCTAGGGTCGGCGGTTAACCTCTTACCTGCTTCTGTGTATCAACGATTAAGCCTAGGCACTCTCAAGCCTACAAAAACAACTTTGCAGTTGGCTGATCGTTCGATCAAAGTCCCGTTGGGGGTCATTGAAGATGTCCTAATCAAGGTCGGTGACTTCATATTTCCTGTTGATTTCGTCGTCCTTGAGACCGAACCAATTAAGACTACCCACTCTCAGATTCCATTGATTTTGGGTAGACCTTTTTTGGCGACGTCAAATGCCTTGATCAATTGTCGTACTGGACTCATGAAATTGTCGTTCGGGAACTTGACCGCGACATTCCATGTGTTCAATATGGCTAGGCAGCCGGCATCTTCCGAGGACCCCATGGAAGTCAATCTTATCCGGGACTTGGAAGAAGAATTGGAAGAAGAGTACCCCCTGATTCATGAGAATTTAAATGATTACTTCATGGATGAGTCTGATCATGAAGAGGACGGGGGTGAGTTGAGCAATGATGTGCATGCTGTTCAGTACATGCGAGCTCCTCTTATCTTACATCTCGAGCTAGATATCACGCCTCGCCTGGAGGAGCCACCCACACCTGAGCTCAAAGAACTCCCCAAGGAATTGAAACACGTTTTTCTTGGTCCCGATAGGTCATTTCCGGTGATTATTTCATCGACGTTGACTGGTGATCAGGAAGAACGGTTGATTCAAGTCCTAAAGGAGCACAAATCAGCCATTGGGTGGTCCTTGAGGGACATCAAAGGGATAAGTCCCGACGTCGTGCAGCACCACATCTTTATGGAGGATGAGGCACGACCACGTCGCGACCCACAGAGGCGTTTAAATCCAGCCATGACAGAAGTAGTTAAGAAAGAGATCATCAAGTGTTTAGATCATGGCATCATTTTTCCCATTTCGGACAGTACTTGGGTAAGTCCTGTCCAGGTTGTGCCCAAGAAGTCGGGTATCACCGTTGTCCAGAATGACAACAATGAGCTTGTACCCACACGACTTCAAACTGGGTGGCGAGTGTGTATTGACTATAGGAAGTTGAACGCGGTCACGCGTAAGGACCACTTCCCTCTACCTTTCATCGACCAGATGTTGGAGAGACTCGCCGGGCACGCCTATTACTGTTTCCTTGATGGTTATTCGGGGTACAATCAAATCCCAGTCGCCCCCGAAGACCAGGAGAAAACCACGTTCACTTGTCCTTTTGGGACGTTTGCCTATAGACGGATGCCTTTTGGGCTATGCAATGCACCTGCAACATTCCAACGTTGCATGTTAAGTATCTTTTTCGATATGGTCGAGAACTTCCTTGAGATCTTCATGGATGATTTCTCGGTTCATGGTACCTCCTTTGATGAGTGCTTGCACCACTTGAGCCTTGTTCTCAAAAGGTGTTCGGAAACGAACTTAGCCCTTAATTGGGAAAAGTGTCATTTCATGGTCACAAAAGGCATCGTGTTGGGTCACGTGGTATCTTGTGATGGTATCGAGGTGGATAGGGCAAAGATTGAGCTTATTTCTAAGCTTCCGCCACCCACCTCGGTAAAAGAAATCCGTTCATTCCTTGGACACGCCGGTTTTTACCGGCGATTCATTAAGGATTTCAGCAAGATAGCTCGTCCTTTGACGAGCTTGCTTGCTAAAGGAACCTCCTTTGAGTTCACACCCGAGTGCCTGACTGCTTTTGAGTTTCTGAAGCGTGAGTTGACCTCCGCTCCTATTATTAAGGCACCGGTGTGGACTCTACCGTTCGAGCTGATGTGTGATGCTTCTGATTACGCGATAGGAGCAGTTTTGGGTCAGAAAGTCGACAAATTGTCTCATGTGATCTATTATGCAAGTCGTACTCTCAATGACGCCCAACTCAACTACTCCGTTACTGAGAAAGAGTTCCTCGCGATCATATTTGCGTTGGAAAAATTTCGTCAGTACCTCATAGGGTCGCATGTCATCATCTACACTGATCACTCAGCTCTTCGCTACCTTTTGTCTAAAAAGGATGCGAAACCCCGTCTCTTGCGTTGGATCTTGTTGTTACAAGAATTCGACCTTGAAATACGGGACAAGAAGAGATGCGAGAATGTCGTGGCTGATCACCTATCTCGCATCCCCATCGATCTTTCACCGGATCCACCGGTGAACGAGTTTTTTCCTGATGAGAACCTTATGGCAATAGCCTCACCTCCCTGGTTCGCTGACATTGTGAACTATTTAGCAACCGGGGAGGTGCCGGCTCATTGGAGACACAGTGAGACAGTGAAGTTCAAGTCGTTAGTCAAGCACTTCTATTGGGATGATCCATACTTATTTAAGTATTGTGCTGATCAAATCATAAGGAGGTGCATTCCTGACGACGAGATTCAGAGTGTCTTGTCCTTTTGCCATAAGGAGGCATGTGGTGGGCACTTCGGTGCCAAGAAAACCGCTGCCAAAGTTCTCCAATGCGGTTTTTACTGGCCCACGTTGTTCCAAGACGCTTTTGCATTTTGCAAAGCATGCGATAGGTGCCAACGTGTGGGCCGCATTGGCAGACGAGAGATGATGCCACTCAATCCCATCTTAGTGGTTAACATCTTTGATGTTTGGGGAATTGACTTTATGGGTCCTTTCCCCGTGTCCCATGGTCACACTTACATCCTGGTGGCGGTCGATTATGTGTCAAAGTGGGTTGAAGCAATCCCCACTCGCACTAACGATCGCAAGGTTGTGATCAAATTTCTTAAAGAACACATCTTCGCGAGGTTTGGGACACCTCGTTGTATCATAAGTGATCGGGGGACACACTTTGTGAACCGATCCCTTGAGGCAGTGCTGAGGAAATACTCCATCACGCACAAGTTGGCCACACCTTATCATCCTCAAACCTGTGGCCAGGTGGAAATTTCCAACCGTCAACTCAAGCAGATTCTTGAGAAAACGGTTAATGCTTCAAGGAAAGATTGGTCGGTCAAGCTTAATGATGCATTGTGGGCTTTCCGCACTGCATTTAAAACCGACCTTGGCATGTCTCCCTACCGGCTAGTTTATGGCAAAGCTTGCCATATTCTGGTAGAACTTGAGCACCGGGCATTATGGGCAATCAAACATCTTAACATGAGTCTTGATGTTTCCGGTGCCAATCGCAAGTTAGACCTCAACGAGTTGGAGGAGTTGAGAAATGAAGCTTATGAGAATGCCAAGATCTGCAAGTCCCGCACTAAAATTTTCCATGATCGCTTGGTGCGAATCAAAACCTTCGAGGTGGGACAAAAGGTCTTGTTGTATAATTCTCGCCTCCACTTGTTTCCGGGGAAACTTCGGAGCCGTTGGTCAGGTCCCTTCATTGTTTTAACCATCTCCCCTCATGGGGCGGTTGAGATTCAAAATCCTAGGAATGGGGACGTGTTCAAAGTTAATGGACAACGCCTCAAACCATACTTGGAAGGGACCACGGCAGAGGTCGAGGAGGAAGTCGTGCCTTTGCACGAACTCCCCACGGATGTGGTCACTTGATGTGGTACATCCCTCCATCTGTTTGTATATATCTTTGCTTTGTAAAAAAAAAAAAAACCAAAAAAAAAAAAAAACCAAAAAAAACAAAATTGGAAGACCTATGTGATATTTGCCCTTTCCCTTGTTTAAAAACGCGTTTTCCCCTGACCTACGCATTATTCCAGCAAAGGGAAACGCGTTTCCTCTCCAGATCCAGTCTTCACCGAAGTTTCGTCCCCAGATCCACTGAACAGACCGCTAAATAGCGGTTTGGAACTGCCATTCAGCGGTCTATTGTTCTCCGTTTCCGGATTTTCTTCGGTGGGGTGTTGGATTTGGTATTCTCTGTTGGTTTCGGGGTTGGGAGTCTGTGATTCTGCGGGAAACGGCGTGCGGTGGTCTGTTCTCCTCTCGTGCCGTGTTCGTCCTCGCCGTCGTGTGCCTCGCCGCTAAAGCTCGCCAAGGTAGGTTCAGGTATGGCCAGCCATCATTTAATTCCAGAACTCAATTTTGCCTCCCTGATTCGTGAATTCGGAGAACCCTTCTACGATCGAATCGTAGCTAAAGGGTGGTACCATTTATTGTATGAGGGCGATGAATCCATGTACATAGAGCCTCTCGTACATGAATTCTTTGCTAAACTCGAGCGTGACCAGACCGGTCCACTCGAGTTCAGTATCACTCTCAGAGGGGTGAAACACACCGTGACACCCCAGCTAATCTCCGACGCGACTGGGATCCCCTTGGTTGATGAGTTCGCACCCACCCACGATATCAATTTTTATCGATCTATGCTTGGGCGTGGGCAGCCTATTTCATCGCATGGGGGAGTACCTAATGCGCACATTTACTCCAATGTGCACATTGTAGCCAGGTGGGTATGTAGAAATGTGTTGGGCCAAGAGCGGACCTCCACATTTTTACACCTAGTTTGCGAATCGTGTATAGTCTGATGGACGGTTCACCACACTGCATTTGTCGAACATTGTTCGACATTTTAGTGAACGCCAGGCTGAAAGATATACACTGTTTGCCGACTCTGGTTACCAAATTGTGTGGCATGTTGGACACCCCACGATTTGAGTGCATGCTGAGGCGCCAAGGCACCGACCTCGAGGTAGCGAAGATGACCCCGTCATTTCGCCATTGCCTTCCTGAGGCATGGGTGCCTGACTATATGGAGGAGGATGTTAGGGCCAGTTCCTCGAGCTCGTCTGTGAGCTCAGGAACGCTCTTTAACACCGACATTTCTGAGATGGCGGTCGAGCAGCAGAACGTCATCTTAGCCAAGCAAAACCGGAAGATCTATAGGAAGTTGTCGGCTCTGGAGAGAGGTGCCTCTTCAGGCACTTCTGGCCGTCGTCATTAGTCCGGTACACCCTATCCATGCGTTTGCACCATTTTGCCATACATTGAGGACAATGCATGGATTAGGTGTGGGGGGTGTTTTCACGTTTGTACATAGTTTGTGTCTTTTTTTTTGTTTTGTTGTTTTCTTTTGTGTGCATTGTTAGGGTCATGTTAGTGTGCCGCATTTAATATCGATATATCTGCTTGCCATGATCCTTGGGTGACTTGTTTTCTTTTGCTTGCCTAGTGCTTTAAAATTTTCACATTTCTTTCAAAATCTTCATGTGTTTGCGAAAGAAAATGTTTTTGTGGGTTTTGCGTGTGTTTAGCATGTGCAAAACCGTTGAGAGGCAAAGTAAAAAGAAAGCTCCCAAAATTGTCTTGAACTTGATGCATTAGGATTTCTAGTTTACTGGCTTTAGGTCTTATCGAGTCGTTAGGATGCACCCCGGTTTTCCCTCGGGGGGCGTGTAATCATAGGGTTTCAGTACTCAAACATTTAAAGAAGTCCACCCTGAACCTAATGAGTCAAATAATTCGTGTCTGTTAGTATAAGGAAGTTTGTCGTAGTCAAGGGCCCTTAATCTTTTTTTTTGTGAAACTTAAGTGTAGGGGTTTTGGTTCCCATGTAGATAAATGAATAAGTGGTGTTCTCTCTTCTCGCACGGCTCCTATCACTCGGGAAAGTAGGTCTGAGGGGACTTTGTGTCTGGTGCTTTCGAGTCATCTGACTTGGGATGCACCGACCGAACTCCCGTTACACGGGTGGTAGGGATCGCCCTATGTGGAGATTTGGGGGAAGGTGTACATGATAGTGTAAGTCCTCATAGGCAATGATGCACGAAACCTGACCCTGGGAGAATCAAACACCAACAAATAAAATGCTCCAAAGAAAGAAAAAAAAAGAAAAAAAAAAGGAGTCAAATAAGAACCAAAATGGACTTTACACGTTGTATCACATTCAGAAGTTAAGGTTGCCGATGTCTTTCACTTAATTCCTTAGTTAACTCTCACGAATAACTCATTAGGCTAGGTGTGTGGACTGATTACATATATAGAGTCGACCCGTAGTATTACCGCATCCCATGATCGACAAAATAAGTCCAACGAGTCGTGTAGCTAGATTGATTAATGCATCTTGTTCGGATTTTGTGGGTATATCCGTTGAAAACCCTCAGGAGACAACACTCCTCCTCCTTGGCGACAAGGAGGTCTAACGGCTTGTTGCACATGCTAAGTGCAACCGTGATTCCTACGAAAGTGAGTTAGGATTTCTTGTTTTTCGTATGCTTTTCTCTTTCTTTGTTTTGCTCGGGACTAGCAAAAGTTAGGTGTGGGGGTATTTGATTGACATCATTTCATGCTCATATTTGTATCTTATATCCATTATCTTTCACCTAAACAATGCTATGTCACGAGTTTTATGTTTAGTTTTCAGGAATAAACAGGTTTGAAGAGATGAAGCATAAAAGGACCCAAAAGCTGGGAAAAAGGACTGAATTGTGAGATCTGGGGACCAAGATGCAAGGAAAAAGGACCTGATTGCAAGACAGAAGGACCTAAGAGCAAAACAGAATACTCCACACCATCATGGGGAGTATTTTACCAATTCGATTCGGGTCGGAGCTCCAACAAGTCAAGTAACCGCATCCAAGACCAAAAATACCATCCAGGAAAACCTCCAAGAAAGCCCAGACGAATCCGGACCCTGTAGACCGCCAATTGGCGGTCTGGAACCGCTAATTGGCGGTCCAGGTGGATCCGAATCCGTTTAGCTTTTTCTGGTGTGTGTATTAGAGCGCTCTTATTCTATTTATGGTATTTGTTTAGTCCCACATCGGGGGATTGTCCCGGTTTAGCTTTTTCCATGGCTATAAATAGAACTCTTCACCTTCCATTGTAATTACTCCATGCTTGTGGCCATTCTCCCTAATTGAAGTGGAAGCCTTGAAGCAAGAAACTCAATAGGGAGATGCTACTGGTCTTGTGAGTCTTCAATTAATAAAATTTTCTTTGTTTTGTGCTTCTTTTATTGTTGATGCATGTTTTAGTTTAATTGTCTTTTATTAAATCTAGCTTTGTTAATATGCCTTCTTATTTTAGTGTAATAGTTAGGGTAATGTGTAGTGAGTAAAACCACTCCCCTTTTGGGGGGTGGAGATGATTATCATATATGCAATTAAGGAAGGAAGAATGTTTATGTTAAAATGAGTTGGTTAATATGAATGCATACTTGCTTGTTAGAATAGAACACTTCACTAGATGGGTTTTGCCATGATAAGTAGACACCTCCCATACTTGTTTAGTTTCTTAAATAACCAGCTTGTGTTTATGAATGTTAATCAAAATAGGTTAGTGATTTAATTGATGGGTTTTGCCATGATAAGTAGACACCTCCCATACATGCAAACACTACCTACACTTGTGCCTATAGGAAGATATTTTTGCCTCCTTATTGTGTATGTGTAGTCACTCCACCCCCTAAGGGGTCTCTCTCTCTTACTGATTTCTCCATAGTGTCAAGTTTCTCTAGCTTAGTTGAAGTATTCGTTTGTTTTGTTTCCTTCGCATTTGCTTCTTCGTGTTACCATAGTTTAGGTTAGCATAAACAACTTTCTTCCATCTTTCTTTGCCACTTGATTTCTGATAAGCAAGAGCAAGCTCACCTCCCTGAGGACGACCCGTACTTGCCACCGCTTCATCGCGGCCGTACACTTGCGGTAGAAATATAAAACGTTCAACAACAGACTCCATCCATCTTAGGCTTTCCCCCTTTGCACTAAAGGATGATACCAAGAAGTGGTTGTACATCAACAAGGCGAATGCTTTTAGGACTTCGGATGAATTTCAATCTGCATTCCTCAAGAAGTACTTTCTAAATCATCAGACTCAAAAATTGAGGAACAAAATCAATTCGTTCTATCAACTTGAGACTGAAATATTTCATGCATATTTAGAGAGGTTCAAGGAGCTACTATCCTCATACCCTCACCATGGCATCGAGTTGTTGCGCCTTTGTCAGATTGTCTATGAGGGTCTTCACATCCCATCCCGAACGCTCCTTGAGTCCATATGTCAAGGAGAGTTCTTAGGAAAGTGTGAGGGAACCACCAACATCATCTAGCATCGGAGCAAGGATCGCAAACACGACTAGATCGGGTGATGCATTTGTTGTTGATACCACTACGGTCACCGAGGCACGCATGGTGTCCTTAATGCGCCGTATGGATTTGATTGAGCTCCAAAACCAACAAGGTGCACATCATGTGTCTACATCTGGTCCAGTTCCCTGTCATTAATGTGGTAGGATAGGTCATGTAGGAAGCGAGTGTGCGTCCATTCCTCCTGAGATGGAACATGTCAATGTCATCTATGATAGAGTTAGGAATGACCCACACTCATCATCTTATAATCCCAGATGGAGGAACCACCCTAATTTTTCATGGAACCAAAATAATGCCCCAGGTGATCCTTCAAACTCCTCTTGACCACCTAACCAACCACACCAACCTCTCATGTATGCACAATCTTATCAGCCACCACAAACTCAAAGCACCAATCAATCGGGTTTCCCAAATTCCAACAATATGGAAACCCAATTCAATTCGCCTGAGACCTTGACTTGTGGACTTGAAAACTCAATGAATTTTTTTATGTCAACGACAAATCAAGTTCTCACTTCAAATCAGCAGACCATCAAATCTCTATAGCTTCTGATGGTTCAATTGACTCAGTCTGTACATGAAATAGAGAGAGGGACTCTTCCTAGCCAGCCTGAGGCTAACCCCCGCATGTACCAGCAACAATACATGCAAAATGATAATGTGGTACCTCGGGGGCGGCAAGTGAACCATGTGGAGGAATGTTTTCACAATATCAATACCATTGTAACTTTAAGGAATGGAAAACAGGTTGACAATCACATTTCCTTGCCACCACCAACATCTATGCAGCCCCTCAGTGGGAATGGTGATGAAGAAGAGGTTGAGGGTGAGGGTAATACACCAACGCCTCCTTCTCATGCACTGCAAAAACCTACCTACCAAAAGCTCCCTATCCTAGTAGGTTAACCAAAAAGCAGAGTGATACAATGGATAAGATATTAGAGGTGTTTAAGCAAGTGAAGGTTAACATCCCCTTGTTGGATGTCATCCAACAAATACCTCAATATGCCAAAGTGTTAAAAGATCTCTGCACAACCAAGAGCAAGACCAATGTTCCGAAGAAAGCATTCTTGGCTGCAAATGTAAGCTCACTTTTGTCCAATCCCACCTACACAAAATACAAGGACCCTGGGTGTCCTACTATTTAGTGTACGATATGGGACACTAGCATGAGTAATGTATTGCTTGATTTAGGATCGACGATCAACCTCCTCCCATTTTCTGTTTATCAAAAGTTGAACACCCTGCAATTGGCGGATAGATCCAATCGTATACCAAAGGGGATTATCGATGACGTGCTTATCAAAGTTGGAGATTTTATATTTTCAGTAGATTTTGTTGTCCTCGATACCAATCATGTTGCGAACACCCACTCTCAAATATCTTTGATTTTGGGTAAACCATTTCTGGAAACCTCCAACACCTTAATTAATTGTAGAAATGGTTTCATGAAGCTCTCATTCGGTAACATGAGTGCGGAGTTTCATGTGTTCAACTCTGGTAGGCAACATGAGCCCATGGACTAACCTTTAAATCTCAATCTCATCCGCCAATTAGAGAAAGCACCGAAAAATCAACGAACACCCCTAACACCAATGCAATCCATTGAGAATGTTTGTGGGCCCAGCGAAAACTCATTGTCTGTCTATGCAATGCAACATAGTGAGTTGGCATTAAACATGAATGTTCAAAGGGAGTGTATGTTGCATGATTAGTTGACACCATTAGAGAGAGGGACACACCTAAGCATATTGATTGATCGTTTTATTTAAACCGCAAGTTCACGGACGCGTTGAAGCGGTAGCAAATACGGGTCGTCCACTGGGAGGTGTGTCGACTATTGGTTTGTGCGAAGGCGAGTGGTAAAGAAAGGAGAGAGAGGTTGATTACACTAAACTACACTACAATGCAAAAAGGAAAGGAAGAGAAGCAATAAAACTAAACCCCCCATAGGGGGTAGAGAAATAATGTGAATAGAAAGATGTGTGTGTGTGTGTTCAATTAAGCTCCTCACAACATGTAATGCATGAAATCATAAAACTACATCCAACTTTGCCTCCACATGAATTAAGATAAGACTACATCATTAAAACATACAAGACAATAATTGGAATGAAGCTAAATGAACTAATGTAAAAAGACTAGACCCTACTATGCCTCCACATGAATTAAGATAACTCAATATCATTAAAACATACAAGACATTAACCAAGGTAAAGGCAACAAGAGTACATACACTACAACTTGTGTTTCCAATATTAACTTCATCCATATCCTAACTTTATCATTCCCCATAAAATAGGTTCACTAATCAAAGCATAAGCTAAGCTTCATTCAAGAGCATTAGCATATAAAAGATAAGAGTGAAACCCCATTAGATGGTTATGGAAATCATATAAAGCTCAAGGGATAAAGATAATACACACTTAATACACTACATGATTATATCACATATTTCTCCACCCCCCAAATGGGGATGGATCTACTCACACATATTTAAACTAACTACATTAACAAAATGAAACATAATACTGAAATGAAATTAATCTAAGCAAGCAAGAAACATTAAAGAGACTAAAAGAACATGACACTAAAGAAACATGTAAGACATGTAAATTGAAATTAACTAAGCAATGTAAAAACTATAGCAAACAACAATTAACTACAAAACTTCTACTATTACTCACTCCAAATTACAAGCAGCCCTTCCTCCACTAGAGTTTTTCTTCCAGGCTTCACTCTTAGTAGGGAAGAAGGCCACCAAGAGAGATATGTACAATGGAAGGTGAAGAGTTCTATTTATAAGCATGGAAAAAGCTAATCCGGGACAATCCCCCGATGTGGGACTAAACAAATACCAAAAATAGACTAAGAATACACTAATACACATGCCCGCCAAAGATGAGCGGTTCCAGAGCCAAAGAGACCGCCAATTGTGTTGGCTTTTTGGCCTTAATCCTTGTTTTGATGATTTAATCAACCTAATCTTAATCATAAGTAATGTAGAGTAGCACACATATTGCATTGCATATATATTGCATGTGCTAACCTCTACAGGTGATCAAGACTCATGGAAGGAAGGAAATCAAGTCAAGATTTGTAATAAAACTATATGAAGATTTGTAATCGTGATTTTATTTTGAGTCTCAGGAATACACTAATACACGTGCCCGCCAAAGATGAGAGGATCCATAGCCAAACAGACCGCCAATTGGCGGTCTATTAGTTCTAGATCGGGCTCATTTTTCTTGTGGGCTTGTGTTGATATTTGTTGGTCTTGGATGCATCTACTTCGTTTATTGGAGCTCCGACCCGAATCGAATTGTCAAAATACTCCCCATGATGGTGTGGAATTTTCTGTTTTTCTCTTAGGTCCTTCAGTCTTACGTTCAGGTCCTTCTCCCTTGCATCTCAGTCCCCAGGTCTCACAATTAAGTCATTTTTCCTGCTTTTGGGTCCTTTCATGGCTCTTCTCTTCAAACCTCTTTATTTCTGAAATTCAAACATAAAACTCGTCACGTAGCATTGGTTAGGCGTAAGATAATGGATATAAGATACAAATATAAGCATGAAATGATGTCAATCAAATACCCCCACACCTAAGTTTTTGCTAGTCCCGAGCAAAACAAAGAAAAAGAAAAGCAACGAGAAACAAGAAATCCTAACTCACTTTCGTAGGAATCACGGTTGCACTTATCACATGCAACAAGTCGTTAAACCTCCTTGTTGCCAAGGAGGAGTGTTGTCTCCTGAGGGTTTTCAGCGGATATACCCACAAAATCCAAACAAGATGCATTATTCAATCTAGACACTCGACTCGTTGGACAAATTTTGTCGATCATTGGACGCGGTAATCCTACGGGCCGACTCTATATAGGTAATCAGTCCACACACCTAATCTAATGAACCATTCGTGCAAGTTAAATAAGGAATTAAGTGAAAGAAATGGACAACCTCAACATCCTCAAGTGATACAAAGCGTAAAGTCCATTAAGGTTATTATTTGCATTTTTTTCCCATTTTTTTCTTTTCTTTTTATTAGTTTGAGCTTCATTCTCCCAGGGTCAGGTTTCGTGCATCATTGTCCATGAGGACTTACACTATCACGTACACCTTTCCCCAAATCTCCACATAGGGCAATCCCTACCACCCGTGTAATGGGAGTTCGGTCGGCGCATCCCAAGTCAGATGACTCGAAAGCACCAGGCACAAAGTCCCTTCAGACCTACTTTCCCGAGTGCTAGAAACCGTGCGAGAAGAGAGAACACCTACTCACTTATTTCTTATCTACACATGAACCAAAACCCCTACACTTAATATCTCACAACAAGATTTAAACGGTCCTTGACAACAACAAACTTCCTTAAGTTAACAGACACGAATTATTGACTCATTAGGTTCAGGGTGAACTTCTTTGAATGTTTGAGCACTGAAACCCTATGATTACTCACCCCCAAGGGAAAAGTGGGGTGCATCCTAACGACTCGATAAATCCTAAAGCCACAGTACTAGATATCCTAATGCATCAAGTTCAAGACAATTTTGGGAACTTTCTTTTTACTTTGCCTCTCAATGGTTTTGCACATGCTAAACACACACAAAACCCACAAACATTTCCTTTCGCAAACACATGAAGCTTTTGAAAGAAATGTGAAAATTTTAAAGCACTAGGCAGGCAAAAGAAGACAAGTCACCCAAGGATCATGGCAATCACATATATCGATATTAAATGCAGCACACTAACATGACCCTATCAATACACACAAAAGAAAACAAAATCCAAATAAAAGACTCGACTATGTACACATGTAAAACACCCCCACACCTACTTCATGCATTGTCCTCAATGAATGCGAGCAAGATACTACATGGATGTATACATGAAAAAGGAGAGATCTCACCAACATGAAGTACAGAGGGAAGTTCAAGGTCATGTTGATGGACACAACCCAAATTCCCTCAAAACCTGTGAGATGCTAAAGAAGGGATACAAATACGTGAAAGAATGGGGCCCAAATACTCAAGGATTGGGGCCCACAACAATCGATGCTCACTGAAGGAGTCTTTTATTGTACTTTTTTTTCTTCTCTTTTTTTTCTTATCTTTTTTTATAACTATGTACAAAAATGGGCTCCCATCTTCATATGTCAAGGGACATCAAATGGGAACCCACCATCTCTCGAGCCAAAAATGCACATGCATGGGCTCACGACATACAAATCAGAATTGCTTGACCACTTGATACCCTTTTAAGCATTGTGGTCGTTTGATGCCTCTTAGGAGTGAGCAAGATAGGAGGTATGAATGAGAGGTGAACCTCTATCTGGTTGAAGGGTATCAGGTGGTTGATTCTTAACCCACATGTGATTCTCAGCAGATACAGAATGAAGATCATGTGGCCCAGAGGCCATAAAAATGATATCTTGTGGCTCAAAAGCCACATGATCGAAAGGTTGTGGCTCAAGGGCCACGTGATCAAAAGGATGTGGCTCAAGGGCCACAAGATCAGAAGAATGTGGCTCAAGGGCCATAAAATCAAAAGGAGGTGGCACTGAGGCCACATGATCAGAACATAAGGCACCTTCTTGTGCCAGCCCAGGTGAAACATCTTCACCACGTTCAGGATCTTCAACGAACAATTCTCTGAAGTACTTGAAGGTGCCCTCAACTTCAGTTTCATCCAAACCCTAGATAAGGTTGACCCCAATAGGGTCATTAAAGGCACCTGGCTTCTTGCCGATGGTGAAGATGTTGAAATCAGCACATTGACTACCATAAGTCAAGCACATCAGACCATTGCGACAATTGATCAATGCATTGGAAGTCACAAGGAATGGTCGCCCCAGAATGACAGGAATTTGTCCAAGTAGGTTTGGCACAGGTTTAGTATCCAAGACAAAGAAGTCGACTGGATAAATGAACTCTCCCACTTTGATCAGCACATCTTCCTCCACACCCCTCGGTTTCTTCATAGACCTATCAGCCAATTGAAGAGTGGTCTTTGTTTGTTTGAGGTCTCCAAGACCGAGGTGGACGTAGACAGAATATGGCAGAAGATTAACAGATGCACCAAGGTCCAATAAGGCTCGATGTATGGACACATCACCAATCACACAAGAGATAGTAGGACAGGCAGGTCCTTGTACTTGACTTGCATGGGTTGTGCCAACAAAGAACTCACGTTAGCCACAAGAAAAGCTTTCTTTGGAACATGAGTTTTTCTCTTCTTGGTGCATAAGTCCTTGAGAACCTTGGCATAAGGTGACATTTGCTGAATCACCTCCAATAGAGGGATGTTCACCTTAACTTGCCGAAACATCTCAAGCATCTTGTCATGCTGATCATAGGTTTTCTTTTTAAGGCGCTCAAGGAATGGCACCTTCGGGGCATAAGGGTGCGAAGGAACATCAGAATTCTGGTCCAAAGAAGCATGAGTGGGGACCTCAGAATCTGATTCCTTTGACACAAAAGGAGACAAGGGGACCTCAGGGTTCGACCCCATTGTCGAAGGACATGTAGAAGGAACCTCAGGATCAGGCTCCTTCCTGGAAGTATTGATGGAGGGAACCTCGGGATCAGGCTCCTTCCTGGAATTATTTGTGGAGGGAGCCTCAGGATCCGACTCTCTCAAAGATGGTGATGACAAAGAAGGCACCCCAATGTGGTTGTCCACCTCCTTACCAGACCACAAAGTATGAATCACATTAATATGATGGGTCGGTTCAGAGGTAGCATGAGGTAAAGGTGTCCTTCCTTGAGAATGGGTACCCCGAGGATTCACCTCGGGTTGACTCGGGAACTGGCCCTTCTCGCGTTCGTGGAATTGATGAGCCAACTGGCTAACATGCATTTCCAAAGCCTTGACTGTACTTTGCAATGCTTGAAGGGTCGGATCACAAGAAGGGTCCTTGGGGTCAACCCGCTGGGGTGGTGGAGTCTGGTTGGAATAACCCGATGATGAGGCATGAGCAGGTTGGTAATTATGGTGCTGAGACCTTTGCTGTGGGGGTTGGTAGGTCGCCGATGGACGGGGAGGTTGACAAGGTGGAGGTTGAGGTTGAGCGTGTGAGCTCTGACTGTTACTCCCACTAGGCCCCCAAGAGAAGTTAGGATGGTTACGCCATCCTAGGTTGTAGGAGTGACTGTACGGGTCGTTACGGGGCCTCTGTTGATACATCGCATTTGCATGCTCAGTATCCCTTGGAGCGTAAGCGCATTCCAAGTCATCATGGCCCGTAAGTCCACAACTACCACACCCGGGAGTAGCGACCTGAGCTACAGGAGCTCGGTCCAACTCTAAACTCTCAATCCTACGCATGAGAGCAGCCATTTTTGCCTCAGACACGATCGATGACTCAACTTGATATGATCCAGCTCGACCAGAAGACCTAGCGGCTGGTGGCTCTCTCATGGTGTCCCACCCAAAGGTGTGTTCAACCATTAACTCAAAAGTGTCTCATGCCTCATCGATGGGTTTCATTTGGAAGTCACCCTGACACATTGACTCCAACAATGTGTGGGTGTTGTAGTTGAGGCCCTCATAAACAATTTGGCACAGCTGCCATAGCTCAAATCCATGATGAGGGCACTGCTGGAGAAGGTCCTTGAACCTCTCAAAGAAAGCATGAAAAGATTCGGTCTAAGTCTGATACATTTGATGTATCTGGTTTCGTATCTGTTGAGATTTCCTTTGAGAGAAAAATCTCTTCAGAAATACAGTCAAAAAGTCATCCTAAGACCGAATGGAGCTCGCCGGGAGGCTGTACATCCATTTCTTCGCGTTATCCTTCAACGCGAAAGAAATCATCCTCAACCAGACTGAATCGTCGTCAAGTTGTTGAAGCTTAAACATGGAGCATACTTCCTCAAATTCGCGTATAAAAATATATGGATCCTCCTTATTGGCAGTAAAGGTTGGAAGCATGCTCACATGTTGAGGTTTCAGCTCATAGTTGTTCCCGCGAGCAGGGGGGAAGAACTATGCAAGAAGGTTGCACGGCCCGAACAGGATGGGTCCACTTGATTGACATCATTTCATGCTTATATTTGTATCTTATATCCATTATCTTTCACCTAAACAATGCTATGTTACGAGTTTTATGTTTAGTTTTCAGGAATAAATAGGTTTGAAAAGATGAAGCATAAAAGGACCCAAAAGCTCGGAAAAATGACTGAATTGTGAGATCTGGGGACTAAGATGCAAGGGAGGAGGACCTGAATGTAAGACAGAAGGACCTAATAGAAAAAACAGAATACTCCACACCATCATGGGGAGTATTTTAGCAATTCGATTCGGGTCGGAGATCCAACAAACCAAGTGAATGCATCCAAGACCAGAAAATATACCAAGAAAAGCCCACAACAAAAATGAGCAGGATCTGAACCATATAGACCGCCAATTGGCGGTCCATTTTGGCCCAAATCCGCTAAAATTTCTCCAGCACATGTATGAGAGGATGTTTAGGCTATTTTGGGTATCTGTTTAGTCCCACATCGGGGGATTGTCCCGGATTAGCTTTTTCTCTAGCTATAAATAGAACTCTTCACCTTCCATTGTAATCACTCCATATTTTAAGTGGCTATTCTTCCTACTAGAAGTGAGGCCTTGAAGCACACACTAAAGTAGGAGGATGCTACTTTTAATGTGAGTCATTTTAATACAAGTTTTCTTTATTATGTTGTTTGTTTTATGTTTCCTATTTTGCTTTGCTTAATCTCATTTCATTAGTTTTATTGGCTTAGTTAATATGCTTTCTTTGTTTAGTTTAATAATTAGTGTAATGTTTAGTGAGTAGTTCCATTCCCTTTGGGGGGTGGAGTAGATGTACATACATGCAAATGAGAATGGATTGAATGCTTTATTTCCAATGTGTTGATAAAACATGAATGTATGCTTGCTTGTTTAGGATAGAATGTATAACTTGATGAGTTTTGCCAAAATGATTAGACACCTCTCATGCTTGTTTAGGTTCTGAAATAAACATCTTGCATATGTAAATGTTAATCAACTAAGTTGGTGAATAGATTGATAGGTTTTGCCACAACATTTAGACACTTCCTATGCATGATAACACCACCTTAATTTGTGCTTAAAGAATGTGTTCAACACCCACCTCTTTGCTTGTGTGCACTCACTCCACCCCTTAGGTGTTTTCCCATTTCTGTAATCCAGTTCTTTTGTTCCTAGCTTAGTTGTCATTTCATTGTTTGTTTCTTTCGTTCGCATTTCATACTTCTTAGCGTAGTTTAGTGTAGAGTAGCATAATCAATCTTTCTCCCCCAAATTTTGCCACTTGATTTCTGATAAACAAGAGGGTGCTCACCTCCCTGAGGACGACCCGTACTTGCCACCGGGAATGACCCATACTCATCATCTTATAATCCTGGATGGAGGAACCACCCCAATTTTTCATGGAACCAAACTAATGCCCCGGGTGGTCCTTCAAACTCCTCTAGACCACATTACAAATCACACCAACCAAAACCTTTTTTTTTCTTTTTCAAAGAATATGCGTAGAGGAGAAGACGGGGGAACACAGGAGAGAAAGAATGACTCAGGAGAGAAGGGAAGAAGTCCTTATGCTACGCCGGATGGGTACAGGTAGAAGCACACAAGCAAACAAGGCTCAAGCAATCCTAAGGTCGCTATAGGTCCTTACAGCTAGACGACGCCTAACTGCGAGGTCACACGACTTCAATACGCCTCACCTCCCTACGACGAAGACCACAATCCCCAGCAAGTGGGCCAAGATCTGGAGATCTCGCCTCTCCTACTATCGACAAAGTGGGCGAACCCGATCAGGCTATGACGGTCGTGACCGGATCACTCTCCTAATGCGCCCAAGTCCTAATGGCCAATGTCTACTTGCTTTTAGTTAAGGCTTTACTTGAGTGTGCTTTTTGGGGCTAACGGAGGGGTGATGAAATCCCCCACCTTATCTTTGAAGACTATAGGTGATGCCCCTTAAAGATGTTTTGAACTCTTAGGCTAGCAAGCAACTCACCAAACAAGCACTCACCTCACTCTTGTTTCGATGCAAACCTTACTCACTAATGGATGTCCTAATGCGTGAATGAGTGTTAAGGAATGCGTACCTCGCTCTAGCAATCAACGACAAAAATTAAAACTAAGAGAAGACAATTAACATGCTCAAGTTATTACTAGATGATGCATGACCTAAACATAGCAAATGCCTAATCTTTGGCTTTGGATTTTAAGGCCAAGTTGATTAAAGGGGGAGTGATTAATAATATGGGAGCAAACTAGAAGTCACAACATGCAAACTAGGGCTCCCAGATAACGAAAATGAAGAACAAAACTACCAGAAGAAAAATGGAAGCAAGAAGACCTCACCAGGCCGCCAATTGGCGGTCTCAGACCATTGATTGGCGGTCCCTTTTGATGTTCAGCTGCTCCACCACCTCCAGTACCCTCCCCGTGAACTCTAGGATCCCTGCAACAAAGAAAAACTGGAAACAAAAAATTAAAAACCACTTGAATCGTCCAAACCAAGGTCTGGACAGAGCACCTCCCCAGCAACGGCGCCAAAAACTTGAGTGATCGTTTTATTTAAACCGCAAGTTCACGGACGCGTTGAAGCGGTAGCAAATATGGGTCGTCCACTGGGAGGTGTGTCAACTATTGGTTTGTGCGAAGGCGAGTGGTAAAGAAAGGAGAGAGAGAGGTTGATTACACTAAACTACACTACAATGCAAAAAGGAAAGGAAGAGAAGCAATAAAACTAAACCCCATAGGGGGTAGAGAAATAATGTGAATAGAAAGATGTGTGTGTGTGTGTTCAATTAAGCTCCTCACAACATGTAATGCATGAAATCATAAAACTACATCCAACTTTGCCTCCACATGAATTAAGATAAGACTACATCATTAAAACATACAAGACAATAATTGGAATGAAGCTAAATGAACTAATGTATAAAGACTAGACCCTACTATGCCTCCACATGAATTAAGATAACCCAATATCATTAAAACATACAAGACATTTACCAAGGTAAAGGCAACAAGAGTACATACACTACAACTTGTGTTTCCAATATTAACTTCATCCATATCCTAACCTTATCATTCCCCATAAAATAGGTCCACTAATCAAAGCATAAGCTAAGTTTCATTCAAGAGCATTAGCATATCAAAGATAAGAGTGAAACCACATTAGATGGTTATGGAAATCATATAAAGCTCAAGGGATAAAGATAACACACACTTAATACACTACATGATTATATCACATATTTCTCCACCCCCCAAATGGAGATGGATCTACTCACACATATTTAAACTAACTACATTAACAAAATGAAACATAATACTGAAATGAAATTAATCTAAGCAAGCAAGAAACATTAAAGAGACTAAAAGAAAATGACACTAAAGAAACATGTAAGACATGTAAATTGAACTTAACTAAGCAATGTAAAAACTATAGCAAACAACAATTAACTACAAAACTTCTACTATTACTCATTCCAAATTACAAGCAGCCCTTCCTCCACTAGAGTTTTTCTTCCAGGCTTCACTCTTAGTAGGGAAGAAGGCCACCAAGAGAGAGATATGTACAATGGAAGGTGAAGAGTTTTATTTATAAGCATGGAAAAAGCTAATCCGGGACAATCCCCTGATGTGGGACTAAACAAATACCAAAATAGACTAAGAATACACTAATACACATGCCCGCCAAAGATGGGCGGATCCGGAGCCAAAGAGACCGCCAATTGTGTTGGCTTTTTGGCCTTAATCCTTGTTTTGATGATTTAATCAACCTAATCTTAATCATAAGTAATGTAGAGTAGCACACATATTGCATTGCATATATATTGCATGTGCTAACCTCTACAGGTGATCAAGACTCATGGAAGGAAGGAAATCAAGTCAAGATTTGTAATAAAGCTATATGAAGATTTGTAATCTTGATTTTATTTTGAGTCTTAGGAACATGTGTAAATTGAGCATACAAAAGATAAAAACTTATCACATTCACACTAGGTTCCCTGTAGGAGTCACACACAAAATCTCATATCATTTGGACTCCATTAGATCACCCAAACCTTAGTTGGAAATCACTTTAAACCTAAACCCAGTATTCCTGTGTGAACCGGTCGACCGAACCAGTTCTCAGTTCGACCAGTTTATAACAGACTCTCCACAGTGATTTTTCCGAACTCTGCCGGTCGTCCGGTTATATCGTTTCGGTCGACCGATCCCGGATTTTAATATGGCCGTTATTTTTGTCGTATTCCTTCAACGGTCGTATTAAAACAAAATACACCCCCATATACTTTACCAACGGTCGAACCATCTGCCCTGTCCGGTAGACCGTTTAGTCTTGTCAAAAAATCCCTGCTATCGGTCGATACTATTTCGTTCAACCGATCCAAATTTCCCTCTACCGAAACGTAAGTTCGGTCGACCGGAAACCCTGTTCGGTCGACCGTTTATTTAATAGACTTAAGAGTTCAGTCGACCATTCCATATTTCGGTCGACCGTGTCTTTAACGAACCTAAGAGTTCGGTGGACCGTTGCACTTTTGGGTCGGCCGTTTCTGGACAGATTTGCAGCCCGATTTTCTGCTTTGTGTGCTTTGCACAAAACCCAATCAAATCTTGTCCAAATGGCTAGAAATCTTTAGGAGCTTATAAGTAGAGGATCAAACTTAGTTTTACAAAGAACTCTCCAACTCCAATTGTCCCAATACATTAGAGAGAAACCTCAATCATCAAAGCTCTCATTTATACACTCCATAAGCCTAAACTACACACACTTGTTCAATCACTCATCCTACTCAAAGTGTGCTCAATTAGAGAGTGAATCCCACTCAATTACATTTGTTGTCAAGAGAGCAAGGGTCTTTGTGAAAGCCCAAGACACAAGTATAGACTTCGATAAGAGCCCGAAGTGATCCTTCTCGGATTGTGAGAAGAGGATTCCAAGCTCGGCGAGGGTTGTTCGCGAGTTTGACGGTTGTAAGGCGTTGTCTCCCGGCCCGGAACGGGGAGCGGATAGTGAAGTCGTAGGCGGAGCTCGCGGAGTCGAGCGGAGCTTGCAAGAGAGGACTAGGACCCAGGTGGGGTGCCGAACCTCTATAAAATCCCCTGTGTCTTTGTGGTTTGCATTATCTTCCTCTACTTGCTTGTTTAGTTTTAATTTCTGCTGCATTTCTTTGATTGTCTAAGCAAGTAGGTAATTAGCATTAAATTGTCAATTAGAGTTTGTGGACCCATAACCCACACGATCCAACAAATTGACGGTCTATTAGTTCTGGATCGGGCTCATTTTTGTTGTGGGCTTGTGTTGATGTATTTGTTGGTCTTGGATGCATCTACTTCGTTTATTGGAGCTCCAACCCGAATCGAATTGTCAAAATACTCCCCCATGATGGTGTGAAGTTTTCTGTTTTGCTCTTAGGTCCTTCGGTCTTACGTTCAGCCGTTCATGTCCTTCTCCCTTGCATCTCAGTCCCCAGGTCTCACAATTAAGTCATTTTTCCTGCTTTTGAGTCCTTTTATGGCCCTTCTCTTCAGACCTCTTTATTTCTGAAATTCAAACATAAAACTCGTCACGTAGCATTGCTTAGGCGTAAGATAATGGATATAAGATACAAATACAAGCATGAAATGATGTCAATCACATATGCCTATTCTAGAGGGTGTCATCACCCCGTGTCCCAGGGCTATTGAGCCCTTTGAGCTTCATATTGACTCCAACAAGGAATCACCTACGACCGAGCTTATGCATGATAATATACAGGAGGGTGGGTGGTGCTTGTTGGATGACTTGGGAAGAAGCCCCATTCATAGTGAAACTAGTTATTTGCATCCTTCGAATGATCCTGGGGAACTCATTCTGATGCACCCATCTATTGGTTGGAGGGTTTTGTTCGATGAGCAACTAAACCCGAGTGAGGCAACACAACTCCACTCATTCATGTTGCCTACACCCAACCAATATCATGAGGGGTTCGAGCCTTTAAGTTTTGAGTTTTCACCCCTCATGACACCTCAGAGTATCAATGAAGTGGGCACCTTAGTTTAGTGTAGTTTAGCTTTAGCGTAATCACATATTTTCTCCCTTTATTCGCCATCTAATTTCGGTCATACCAGAGGTTGCTCACCTCCCTGCGGACGACCCGTACTTGCCCCGTCTTCACCGATGGGTGTGCACTTGCAGTCTAAATTTAAAATAAACAAACAACGCCACTCACCGATCCCTTTGCCTCGAGTAGTCGCGTGTGGGGGTGCATCGCGTACTGTCCGTAAGACCGTATCCGCCTACGGTAGGTTTCCGAGGGAGACCCGTTGTTGCTGGAATGATGTCCTTGTTGACCCTTTGAGGGTATTTGTTGTTGCAGAGGGATTGAGGTCATGTTTTACCCTTGGAGGGGATTTGTTGCATTGCAGTTAATGATATGACATGCTACTAGTGTTGAACGTTTTATTTTAAACCGCAAGTGCACGGCCGCGATGAAGCGGTGGCAAGTACGGGTCGTCCTCGGGGGGGTGAGCAACCTCTTGTTTGCACGAAATCAAGTGGCGAAAATAATGGAGAAGAGAGTTGGTTACGCTACTCTACACTACACTACGCTAAGAAGTATGAAATGTGGAAGAAGCAAACAAACGATGAAATAAGAACTAAGCTAAGAACAAAACAAGAATGCTGGAATTTCAGGAATGGAAAACCCCTAAGGGGTGGAGTGAGTGCACACAAGCAAAGAGGTGGGTGTAGAATACATTCTTTAAGCACATGAAGGTGGTGTTTATCAAGCATAGGAAGTGTCTAAATGTTATGGCAAAACCTATCAATCTATTCACCAACTTGGTTGATTAACATTTACATATGCAAGTTGTTTATTTCAGAACCTAAACAAGCATGAGAGGTGTCTAATCATTTTGCAAAACTCATCAAGTTATAAATTCTATCCTAAACAAGCAAGCATACATTCATGTTTAATCAACACATTGAAATTAAAGCATTCATCCCATTCTCTAATGCATGTATGTACATCTACTCCACCCCCCAAAGGGGATGGAACTACTCACTAAACATTACACTAATTATTTAACTATGGGAAGAAAGCATATTAAAACTAAGCTAGAATTAAAAGACGATTAAACTAAAACATGCATAAACAATAAAAGAAGCATAAAACAAATAATGAAAGAAACACAAAACTTTATTGATAAAATGACTCACATTAAAAGTAGCATCCTCCTACTTTAGTGTGTGCTTCAAGGCCTCACTTCTAGTAGGAAGAATAGTCACTTAAAATATGGAGTGCTTACAATAGGAGGTGAAGAGTTCTATTTATAGCCATGGAAAAAGCTAATCCGGGACAATCCCCCGATGTGGGACTAAACAGACACCAAAAATAGCCTAAACGAACATTAATACAAGTCCAGGAGAAATCTTGGCGGATCTGGACTAATCCAGACCGCCAATTGGCGGTCCAAAAGGTCCGGATCCAGTTGAGTTTTATTCTTGGCTTTTCTGTGTGCTTTTGGTGGTCTTTGATGCATCTACTTCGTTTGTTGGAGCTCCGACCCGAATCCAATTGCTAAAATACTCCCCATAATGGTGTGAAGTATTCTGTTTTACTCTTAGGTCCCTCTGTCTTGCAATCAGGTCCTTCTCCCTTGCATCTTGGTCCCTAGATCTCACAATTCAGTCCTTTTTCCCAACTTTTGGGTCCTTTTATGCTTCATCTCTTCAAACCTATTTATTCCTGAAAACTAAACATAAAACTCGTAACATAGCATTATTTAGGTGAAAGATAATGGATATAAGATACAAATATGAGCATGAAATGATGTCAATCAACTAGTATGATATGTTCAGTTACCATATTGTTGCATTCATGTAGGCGAGCTTGGCATACCGGGTTTCCGAATGGGAAACTCAAGCATTGTTGTTTGATTCATGTTTCAGGACCGCAGTAGGTTATGTCGCTGGTGACAGCGGGCGCACACATTTTGGGGTCAGGATCCTCTTCGGACTCTTCGAGGTCTTCATAATTACTTGTATATGTCTTTCGTTGTATTGATGTAATCATGTATTTTGACAAACTCTGTTGTATTGTGGTGCACCGACTGGTTATATTTATGAGTAACATTCTCGTTTGATGACTATTGTCTTGAGATCTTGTTTGTTTAAAATTTTAAATTTCTGCTATTTCGGCATGTTACAATTTGGTATCAGAGTGGTCGGTCCCTATGTGTGGCTCCCAAAGAAATCACCCTGGTGTAGTAGATATAGGTTGCACTTACTTTTAGCATGCATTCATGGCTAATCTTGAGTTGTTTCTTCTGCCATCTCCGAGACGTGTAAGGAACATCATGAATGAGCGTAGTGCCAGTGATGCCACTAAGGGCGTTATCTAGGATAGGATGGGCAAGTTCCTCGAGCGTCAGGCAGCGAGGGCAGAGCAGACAGGGACAGGTGTTGAGCATGGTCTCTTCATGAGGCAGCATCCACCTAGTTTTGATGGCAGGAGGGACCCTGAGGATGCAGAGCACTGGGTCTTTAAGATCCAGAGGATTTTCTGAGCGATTGGTTGTGTACCGGAACAGATGAAGGACCTGGTCACCTATGTGTTGGATGGTGAGGTGGCAAACTGGTGGAGGACCACATCTGTAGTGGTGTTTGCTGACCGAGATAATGTGAGCTGGGAGGAATTCCTTGAGGAGTTCAACCAGCAGTTCTTTCCACAGCACGTCAGAGACATGAAGAAGGAGGATTTCTTGGCCCTCGAGTAGAATGAGATGTCTTTGGCTACCTACATCAGCAAGTTTAATGCCCTAGAGCGTACTGTTCTGAGACTTATGTGACACCCGAGCAGCGAGCGAGGTAGTTCATCAAGGGGCTGAGGAAGCAACTCAGGTCGTGTGTGATTACCAACATGTCGCAGACCCTGGTGGATGCGGTGAAGTTCGCGACTATCATTAATCAGGACTATTAGGAGAATTACCAGGAGGTGCGGAAGCCGCCAGTGAGCATGGGAGGACATGCAGTTGGACGTTCCACAGGGAAACCGGGCAAGAGGCATTGGGTTGATGGAGGAGGAGCACGCCAGTCTGGTGCGTGCAGTACCTGCAAGAGATTTCATCCGGGTCAAGAGTGCCCCCGGCGTACCAGTGCATGCTCGGGATGCGGTCAATGGGCCATTATATTCAGGAGTGCCCGAGCAGGCAGGGCGAACCGAGCAGGAGGCCGAGACCGCCAGTCACAAGGAGGAGCGGAGGCAACAAATCCGCAGGGCCAGACCAGGAGAGCGGGGCGAGTCTTCACTGTCCGGGCTGAGGAGGCGAAGTACTCCAACACCGTCGTGGAAAGTACCCTTGTTGTTTCAGGTTTGGTTGCTCGTGTTTCATTTGATTGTGGCGCCACATACTCCTTTATTTCAGAGAAGTTTGCTGGCGAGTTAGATGGTACCCCTGAGCTACTGACTAATTTGTTGGAAGTCAGTACGCCCATGGGTAAGGTGGGCACTATGGGGAGCTTTCTCCCTGGCACCACTGTTGTTTCGGGAGACCATGATTTTCCGGCAGATCTGGTCTTGCTACCGATGGAGGACTTCGACGTCATATTGGGGATGAACTGGTTGTCACAGTACGATGCGCGAGTCTTCTGCCGTGAGAAGAAGATCCTTATTCCGAGGGTGGACTTGCCCGATGTGTTGATCAGAGGGGCGAGGAGAAGAGGAGGTCATCTGATTGTGTCTACGGTTAAGGCATAGAGGCTGATGCATCATGGTTGCAGAGCATTTGTGGCTACTCTGATTGTTCCTAATCCTGAGACGAGGAGGCTAGAGGATATAGAGGTTGTACATGAGTTCCAGAGGTGTTTCCTGCAGAGATTCCTCGTTTACCGTCGCACCGAGAGATCGAGTTCGGCATTGAGTTAGTGGCTGACACAGCACCCCAGTCGAAGGCTTCGTATTGGATGGCAGCTGCTGAGTTGACAGAGCTGAAGAAGCAGTTGCAAGAGTTGATGGACTCCAGGTTTATCCAACCGAGTGTCTCTCCATGGGGAGCGTCTGTGTTGTTTGTGAAGAAGAATGATGGGTCGCTGCGGATGTGCATCGACTACAGGATGTTGAACAAGGTTACCGTCAGGAATCGGTACCCTTTTGCCCAGGATTGAGGATTTGTTTGATCAGCTGCAGACGGTGAGGGTGTTCTCGAAGATAGATATGCGTTCCGGTTATCACCAGTTGCGGATGAGAGAGGCAGATGTCCAGAAGACAACCTTCGGGATGCGGTACGGGCACTACGAGTTCTTGGTGATGTCGTTTGGACTGATGAATGCACCAGCAGCATTCATAGACCTGATGAATAGGAGCTTTCGGTCGTACCTCAACAGATTTGTTATCGTCTTTATGGATGACATCTTGGTGTACTCGCCTGACAATGAGCAGCATCGGGAGCACCTGAGAATTGTGTTTGGCATCTTGACGGATCAACAGCTCTATGCCAAGTACACTAAGTACGAGTTTTGGTTGGATCAGGTGGCATTTCTGGGGCACATTGTGTCAGCGGATGGGATTTCGGTGGATCCGGTGAAGGTTGAGGTTGTGACTCAGTGGAGGGCCCCGACGAGCGTGACAGATATTAGGAGTTTCGTGGGACTAGCTGGGTAGTACAGAAGGTTCATTCAGGATTTCTCCAGGCTTGCTTTGCCGCTAATAGCGTTGATGCAGAAGGGCGTCAAGTTCGTTTGGTACTAGTAGTGCGAGGAGGTTTCGAAGAGCTGAAGAGGCGACTGATGATAGCACCGATTCTGACGCTACCGAGTGGCAGCGGAGGATATGTAATTTACAGTGATGCGTCAAGGATTGGCTTGGGTTATGTTCAGATGCAGCACGGGAAGGTGGTGGCGTACGCTTCGAGGCAGCTGAAGGTGCACGAGAAGAACTACCCTACTCATGATCTGGAGTTAGCAGCAGAGGTTCACGTGTTGAAGACATGGCGGCATTATCTCTATGGAGGGCAGTTCGAGGTCTTCATAGATCATCAGAGCCTGAAGTATGTATTCTCGCAGTAGGAGCTGAATATGAGGTAGCGCAGATGGCTCGAGTTCATTAAGGATTACGACTTCACCATCTCCTATCATCCGGGGAAGGCGAATTCGGTTGCAGATGCACTGAGCAGGAAGGTAGAGGTGTCAGTTGCGAGTTTGTGCATTCAGGAGTGGAGGCTACTTGAGACGTTCTCAGAGTGGAGGTTGTGCACAGAGGGCTCTGAGAGGGCAGTGATTGCTAGGATTCGGGTGGAGCCGCAGACCGTCTCGCGAGTTGTGCTACAGTTGGCTTCCAGAGATGGGTCAGACTTCAATGTGGGGGTTGATGGTGGTCTGAGGTTCAGGAGCCGGATCTGGGTGCCGAAGGTCGATGGGCTGAGAGATGACATCATGGAGGAGGCACACCAAGCGAGATATACCATTCACCCGGGGAGTACAAAGATGTATATGGACCTGCAGCGGAACTTCTGGTGGAAGGACATGAAGAGAGATATTGCAGAGTTTGTGGACCGGTGCTTAGTCTGTCAGCAGGTGAAGATTGAGCATCAGTGACCAGCAGGGTCGATGTAGTGTATTGAGCTGCCAGAGTGGAGGTGGGAGCACGTGACGATGGATTTTGTCACGGGACTGCCGAAGACGAGAAGATTCCACGACGCGATTTGGGTGATAGTCGATCGAGTAACGAAGTCAGTGCACTTCTTAGCTATCAGGACCACGTTGCCTCTGGGGGGTCTTGCTAAGTTGTACGTGGAGGAGATAGTCAGGCTGCACGGAGTACCAGTGAGCATCATCTATGATCGAGATCCCAGATTTACATCCAGGTTTTGGGGGAGTCTGCAACAGGCATTGGGGACACGACTGAAGTTCAGTACAGTGTTTCACCCACAGACATATGGTCAATTAGAGAGGACAAACCATACCCTGGAGGATATGCTGAGAGCATGCACACTGGATTAGGCAGGACACAGAGATGAGCATTTACCGCTGATAAAGTTCTCCTACAACGACAGCTACCATTCGAGTATTGGGATGGTACCGTGAGGCCTTGCAAATCTCCGGTTTACTGAAGCAATACCCGGTGTTTTTCGATGATTTGCTTGTTTTGATTTCGGGATGAAATCCTTTTAAGGAGGGTGGATTGATATGTCCTTAACCCTAATTAGGGAGCTAACGAGGGTTTTGGGGTGGGTTTGCATGGGAAATGGGAGGATGAACAGGGGTAGGTAGGGTGATAGTGTAGGGTATGGTGAGGTGATGGGTGGTGTGGGTTTTTTAAAGAAAAAACTTCTCTCTCTCTCTCGCACACACACATTTTCTCTCTCACATTCTTCTTCCCTTTTCCGGCGAACCAGAGGTGGTGGAGACGGCTCCGGCGAGTGGAGTCGTACACAGAGTTGCGGAGGCGAGGACGTGAGTTGCATTGGAGCGAAGGTTGCTGTCGGGCGTCGACGTCAAGTGAATCTCCGGCGTGCTCCATCTTGTCTTGAGGTATGCTGGTTCTTTAGTTGATTTTGTTGTTCACCCACGTTGGGGTGGAGATGTGGTCGGTCGCGGGAGGTCGGAGACCTCACTAGCGGCGAGAAACGACGTAAAATCCTCGACAAGCGCGGGGTTGCTGTCGACCAGTTTACTGTTTTGCCCGACTTTAACCATCACCGGTCGAACGATGTCATGTGGCGATCGACCGGTTGCATGTGTGCTACTGGGTAGGAGGATTTCTTATTAGTTTTCGGTCGATCGTTCCTATTTTTGGGTTTGACCGGAACTTAAGTGAACTTGATTATATTGCATGTTGTTCGACCAATTAATTATCTTGTTCGACCGATATATGACCTAGACTATTAGGATGCTCCTAGTAGTTTTCGGTTGACCGGGACCCCTGAGTCGGTCGACCGATTAGACTTGTATGATTTTGACGAGACTCCGGATTTTGACCCCGTATTCGGTTGACCAGTTTTAGATTGTTGTTCGACCGTTGGGACTTAAGTGATGCGCAGAGAGTTCGACCGTTTTAGACTTTTGGTCGACCGAACCTATTGGGAACGGTCGACCGGATAGCCTATTTCGGTCGACCGTTTGTGCGCATAACCGATTTCCTGGACTTTGTGTTGTGTCAACTCTATTCACGGAAACTCGTGTCCTCACTTAGAGCGGAGCCGGGAGGTGACGGCGGGTACGTTGTTTGTGCCTGCCCAGGGACCGTCGTGTGGAAGAGTATGGATACTTGGGTCGTACCACCTCCGTTGAGGGACGGTAGTGTGACGAGTTGTTGCTTGACTCTCTGTAAAGTAGCGGACCTAAGGGATCGCAGATCCCAATGCATGTTAGTGCATGGCTCGTGGAGCATGATGACCCTGCAGACTACGGTCTGGACCCGTCTGATTGTGCCAGACGTATGTTGTACCGCCGAGGTTGTGCTGGCGATGCCGTCGAGGTTTTTACTGGCAATGATGTTGCTGACAATGCTCCGGCTTCTTGTGTCGTCCGATGTTGTGTCAGACGTATGTTGTACTGCCGATGTTGTAGCGGCGATGCCGCCGATGTTGTAGTGGCGATGCCGCCGATGTTGTTCCAGCGACGATTTCTCGACTGGGCATCTATCGGGGAATGTTTTGACCAACCAGGCTACGGCTCCGTTGGGGTGGTGTAGACCACGTGGTTCGCTTTGCGCGGAAGTGTGGATGCTACTCACTGATCCCTTTGGCTCGACTAGTCGCGTGTGGGGGTGAGTCACGTACTGTCTGCTAGACCATATGTGCCTACGGTAAGTTTCCGAGGGAGATCCGTTATTGTTGCTGGAATGATGTCATTGTTGACCCTTTGAGGGTATTTGTTGTTGACGAGGGACTGAGGTCCTGTTTTACCCTTGGAGGGGATTTGTTGCATTGCAGTTGATGATATGACATGCTACTAGTATGATATGTTCAGTTACCATATTGTTGCATTCATGTAGGCTAGCTTGGCATACGGGGTTTCCGAATGGGAAACTCAAGCATTGTTGTTTGATTCATGTTTCAGGACCGTAGTAGGTTCTGTCAGGTGGTTACAGCGGGCGCACACATTTTGGGGTAAGGATCCTCTTCGAGGTCTTCATGATTACTTGTATATGTCTTTCGTTGTATTGATGTAATCATGTATTTTGACAAACTCTGTTGTATTGTGGTGCACCGACTGGTTATATTTATGACTATTGTCTTGAGATCTCGTTTGTTTATAATTTTAAATTTTCCATTGGTTACAACATATCAATGTTTTTGTTATATATACGTGTATTATAATTTAAGTCATTGTTCTTGTAATAAATTGATGTTCTTAACATGGGTGAACGTGGACCTTCATCAGCAGGAGTTAGTTGGCAGTGCGTCCGAATTCTTTTTCCTACCTTAATGCATGCATTAAGTTGCTATGAACCCAAGTTTGAAAGATTTTAATTTGTAATTTAGGGTGTCATGTATCTGCATGTTATTTTTTGTTACAATCGTATTTACGTGGACTACCACCACATGTATGTACCGTCCAACTTGACACTGTTAGAGAAGCATGCCATTTTTACATATCGGCTCGTTATATATGTGATGAGATGATCCATCAGTTTACTTCTTTTAGACATGAAATTATTTAAAATCCAATTCAAGAATTAGTATAATAACAACAACATTAGTACAACAGGGAATTCCTAGACAACAGCCGAAAACGGTAATGTATTACCATTTTCTGTTTAATTAAAAAATATAGAGTATCATCTGCGAATTGAATATTTGGGATCTCGGGCCAATTCCTTCCAAAACTGAATCCAAAGACGAGGGAGTTTACTTTCGAGGATGTAGTATAAGATTGAAGAAGTTTTTTTCCAAATAGTTTCTAGAGATATTATTGAGTTAAGCTAGGCTATCCAACTTCCAGCTACGCTATTGGGTCCAAAACTTAGTCATGGAGGCAATGTAAGCCATTTGTACAAGAGATTACGTCTGCGAATGACGTTGATTTGACTTCCAAAATCTGAATGGTTCTGGACATATTAGATTCGATGGAATTAATTTACGTGACATTAGATTCGATGGAATTAATATTCGTGTTCAGTTTGGATTAGGGGTGAAACTTTGTGTCCGAAATTCGTCAATCTGATTGATTCCGTATTCGAAATCAAAAGATCTATCTGAGAGAAAAAAAATCGCAACCGAATTTGTATTCGGATATAAATATCTGGAAAAAAACGAAGCAAATATGGATATTAGTACGTCCGATTCGAATAATATCTGTTTCGTATTTTATATGCATGTATAAATAAAAATAAAGATAAAGCATATATGAATTAAATTATCTTATTTATATTATGTTTAATATTTTTTCATGTAGGAAAAAATAAATGGTTGAGATTTATTCTTGTTTAGTAGTATTACCTGAAAACAAGGTTCAATCAAAAAAAAAATTCAAGTCTATTCGGATTTTTTAACGAATTCAGATATCCTAATTCCAAATGGATTTTGAACTTGGTTTGGATACGAATTTATTCGGATCCGAATCCGACGGATAAAAATTCGGATCCTTCCCTCGTAAATCTAACCGGATTCAAATTCGGATTCGAATATAAGTAAAAAATGAATTTGAATTCAGATACAGACACATTCGCTTCGTATCCGTTCCGTTTTCACCCCTAGTCAGGATTGGCATGATAATTTTATATATTTAGTTTGACGGCTGAAGCAACTTTGGAAACCTTTACTATTGTTCCACTTAACACTTTAATTACCCTTCATTACCTGGACAATCATAGGTATTATTTTCAAGAACATTATAAGAATGATACGTCTACTAATGAAGTTTGAGTTGAATAATGGGAAGGAAGGCTTAAATATTAAGGGGATTGTAATGAAAATTAGGAGAGAACAATATGGTCGACGTTATGGAATTCCAAAATATATGTGGTAGAATTAAATGACGCGTGGATTTGTTTTACTTGAAAAGATTAACATATATAAGACTTGGTTGCCAAAAGAATTTGACCGAAATAACCAAAGGCAACCAGGTTGAAAACGTGTATCGTGATCATTCTACTCCTTCCTTCCCAATTAAAAGTCAACCACAAGCAAAAGCAAATGGTTTAATACGCAACTTCTCTCTGCATATAAAAATTAAGCCTCGACCTCTAAACACAAAACCAACCAATAATCCATCAAATTTACTTCATCTACTCTGCAAGCAAAAGAAAACATGTCTGGAGACAAAGATCTCGCTCGCCGAGTCCAAGACGACAACGGCAACGACATCAAAGGAGGGAAAGGAGGAGAAGGAAATCGACGTAATGGTGTCACCTACAACCGATGTTTCTCAGGTCTCGAATTCTCCATGGACTCGGGTCCCTTGAAGGACCTCGACCGCGAGAAGCTGAAGAACGAGATCAGGAGATGGGCTAAGGCTGTTGTTGCTTATGCTCGGCAAATTAGCGGTAAATTCGGATCCAAATCCCCAAGGAGCAACCGAAGCAGTAAACATGTTTCGACATCAGACGATAGCCCTTAATATATATCATGATTCTGTATAGTCGTAACCATTGAAGGACAATATCTAACCAGCTTCACTTGCCACAACATCAGTTCATCGGCTACACAATTTGGGGTTTAGTTGGTAATCAGATTTCAAATGAACTGAAGATGTTGAAATGTTTGAAATTGCCTCTGGATGTAGCAAGCATATTCTAGTTCTTCAAAAGGTTCAACAAGACAAAATCACTTGGCGTGGAGAGTTGGTATATGTTGAGTGCATGTTCTGCCTACTACAATACATCAAGGGATCAAGTTTGGCAGCCGTGCTGAGGTTGTTGGTTGTCTTGATTACGTTGTTTGTTTGTTTTATTTTACCATTAGTTGTGTCATTTCTTCCATTTCCTGACTTGACGTTTCCTTCTGTATAGAATTTGAGATTGAGAAGAGTGTTTTGTACATAATTGACTTTATTAGAAAATACGAATCACGCTTTTGCGTTTGTTAGTCTACTTCTACCAATATTTTGCATTTGAATGGTTTCTTTTTTCTTAATTTTGTTTATTTCTGGCTACGCTAATTAAACCGCAGGAGACAAACATGCATGGATCGGGCTTGATCCCTCGCCGTATGGGCTAGAGCAAATTGGATCATCAAATTTGCATGGCATAATCTTTAATTTTATAAAAATGAATGCCAATGCTGAATGCATCATTCGATGTAAAAGCAAAATAAATGGAATTTTAAATCTTGTTCTGGAATATTAGAACCGAAGTAATAACCAAAGGACCCCGGGAGAGAAACGCAAATTCCCACCCATTTTCCTACGCACAATTACGTGGCACCGTGGCAGCCATGTATGATCAAATGTGAGTTTAGTTGGCAGTCCTCATTTGTGTTGTTTGTTGTCTTGTCGGGTTTGAAAAGCAAAACAAGTTTTAGGGAACTTGTCAGAAAATCTGGGTACTTGTCAGATAATCTTTTAACCAGGAAGGTGCAACTAGACTAGTTAGGGATAAGAAATCTACTGTTATACAATTAAAACAATGAACCAACATCTATTAACAAATATTTCTTCTCTTTGTCCTCCTTGTTTCGTTTTCATCTTGGTAAAGTTTTTCTCACATTGTTCTCCCGTTCCTCGCTTTCATCTTCCTCCTTAAATCCTAAATCGTGCTGCTGCTCCGACGGAACCGGCTTGGTGTCGTCATCCGAATACCATCAGGTACCTTTCTCTATTCCTCCTCCTCGAATGTAGGCTTAGGGTTAGTTTTTCACCGCCTAAGCCGTCCTCTATTTCTCCCTTAATTTTTTTTACATTTCTGTTTATTTTTTATGATACGAACTCTACGTTTTATTTTGTTAATTTTTTGGGTAAAGTTGTCCACACTTACGTTTTCAATACATAATGTAGTTTTTGGGGGTCTTGATGTTTTTTATGGTAGGCACATTGGGCTTATATTGTTACAGTTTCTTATTGGCAAAAGAAAAACCTGAGATTTGTTCATTATTAACCTGGGGTATGTTCGTTATATTTTTTATGTTGTGTTTCAGTTGTGTAGTATGTGTCTTGGATATTCTAACATTGTAGTTTGGGGGAATGAAATAGAAATGTGGTGTTTTGTTGGGTTTTAAAAAAAAGTTTAGTAACTTGGAGTTCATTGTTTAATTAGTTGGGTTAGTTTTCATTAATAACTTAAGTGCATTAGTTGTGCACTTCTAAAAAATAAATGGGGTTTGTTTCTTTGGAAATGTAATATTGTTTATGATAGTGACATTTAACAAATTTAGTTGTTTGTGTTATATGTTTTTAATAGCAGTGCATACATGACTTTAAGATGCATCGTTGGTTTTGTGGTATGTTCATGTCCTTGCCGGGGTAATCTGGTTTCTGCAAGTGAGTGAGTTGTACTACTTCTGTGGTATTAACTTGTTGTAGATGTTTCCTAATATGTTTTTATAGTTTTTCCCTTTGAAAACTTGTATTACATTTTCCCGTTAAATTATTTTTGAATTGTATTCAATATTCCTTGCAATTGAGTTTTATCTTTAATTTCATTTTTTGTATAATATTTCACAAGATGGAATGGAGGAGGAATACACCAACAACCGTCTCACTTTTATTTTGTAATTTATTTTGTTATCCATTTTAACACTTTAGTTAGTTCTGGAGTATATTTGGATGTAAATTTTAGTAAGAAATAGGGATTCATTTTTAGGAAGAAAACGGTGGGCATATGTATATTTGCCATTTGAAATAGTACTTTACAGTAGGTGTAATTAGGTATCTTCTATAATAATACGGGGTATTTAAGATTTTGTAGTATAAATTTGGTGCGGAAGTTTGGTAGTATTGGGTTATATTTGAAAGTGTATGTTTTGCTAATGTAAATAGGTATTTGAGTTGTTTTGGGTGTTTAGTATTGTGTTTGAACCAAATACAATATTTGTGAGGATGTTTTTTAAATGATGTTTCTGATGCAAAACATCCTAACATGCTAAAAAATTATAATTACGGGTCGATGCGGAAGACATCCATAAACATTGTGTGCAAGGTATTACATGATGGTTATTTAGGATAAGCCTAAATATTACTTAGGGTAAGTCTAACAATAGCTAGGTAAATTGGATTAAGTAGAAGGATTTTAATAATGGTTAGTGGGGGTAAACTTATGAATAGTCTGGGATAAGTTGAAAGCAGGAGCATGGTAAAATGGGTTATAGTGGGATTTTATTAATGGTTCGTGTATTTGGGGGTAAACTTATGGATGGTCGGGGGAAATTGAATCAAGGTGTTTCAGTTTGGGTATTTCCAGGATCAGGTTAAATTGGGGTAGACTTGATAACAAATGGGGTATTTTAGTTGTTTTGGGTGTTTAGTATTTGTGGTACATATGTTTTGGGGTAGACTTGCAGTACATGTGTTGTTCTCTTAGTTTGGGGTTATATATTTTGGAGATCCACTTTCGAATCATTTTGTTGAAGTTTTTGTAAAAACATTCAGTGGTATTTACATGATCTAGTTTGGGTAATCCTGTTAGAATCAAAAAAATTGTTTACATTAGGTATGACGACTAATTGACTTAAGAGTACACCTATTATCAGTGAGGGGTATATTCATGGTGGTTACCTTAGTTTTGGATTATATATTTTGGAGTTTACATGCTAAAACAAACCAATCATTTGTGTTGAGCATTAACTAAAAAAAACTAGGTGGTATTTACATGATCTAATAGGGGATAATTCGGTCAAAAGCAAATATCCGTGTTACGATTAGACCAACATAAAACTATGGAGCATAAACCTATTAACTTTGAGGGGTATATTCAAGGGGGTTCACTTAGTTTGTAGTTATAGATTCTGGATTTTAAATTTGGGTCGTATTTACATGTTTTAGTAGGGGTAATTTGGTTAGGACAATATAAGTTTATGGAGAGTAAACCTAGTTACATTGATGGGTATATTCATGGTGAGTTCAGCTTTTGTTAAGAATAGCAAATTGTAATAAGTTTTCTAGACCACCTCAAATAATTTGGTAATCCAGGGAAAAAATGGTTATTAATATTGGTGTTGATTTTCAAATTGTTTTTATATTGTTATTGAATTTTTTGGTTGCAAGCAAATTATTGAATTACATTGAGTTAAAAAAATCAATAATAATATTTCACAGGAAAATGAAAGAGGAGTACGCCCACAGCCGTCCTACTTTCCTTCATCGGTTGAAAAGTAGCGAGACAAATGAGATTGCCTCACAAAAATCTCTTTTTGACCTCATTGTTCGGCCACATTCTGGAGATGGAAACATTATAGTCAATGATGAGTTGCTTATTGATTTTTGATGCATTGCATACATTGCATCATATGTCTTTCATTTAGATTGATTTTATATCGATAAATGCTACTAAGGTATGTGTTTAGTCTTATTTACAGAATACAAGGACCTGAATGCAAATTACCCACATCCCGAGCATAAACGCGTGCAAAAGACTAATTTCTATCATAAAGACCAAGTTCAAGTTTATCAGGTTACAAATGGAAATGTATCCAAGCATAAAAGCATTCAAGATCTAATTCCAAAAAGTACAAGGACTTAAGCACAAACGTAGCCGGGGACTTAATTGCAAAAAAATCCAAGGACCTAATTGCAATTAAAGCACCAAAATATTATCTTGGAGAAAATCTAAAGAAAAATCAATGTGGATCTCCAAATATATATAAAGAAATAAAGTCGGAGCTCAAAAGAAAGGAAAGAAATCATCCGGATATGCAAAGGACATTGAAATCATACCATAAACACACAGGAAAAATCCGGATCGAATCCGAGCCAAAAAGGTGGCGATTCCGCCGCACCTCATGTACAAATTACGGCGATTTAGCCGCACAAAAGTCGATTCGTGTGCTCAAATTTTTACCAATGCTGTATTGACGCGTGTACGTTCCATTTATATATTGGGATCCCTTGTATCGGCTATAAATAGCCCCGAGAACGATGTTAGAAGGGTCATTGGTCCTTTAGCTTATGTTGTAATTTTTATTCCTTAGTTTAATAAAATTTTGTCTTTTATTTCTTGTTTTTACTTTTCTTTTGTAATGCCTCTAGGACCCCTTCTTCCTCCCTCCATGAGTTTCTAACTCTTTCCAAAGGGTGGAGGTGACGGATTTAGGGTGAAGAGAAGATGAATAAAGTTATTATTTTAATTTCGTATTAGTATGTTTTGATTACTTGAGTTTATGTTAAATCATTTATCATGTAATGCTTTATAACTAATGTGATTTATTATAAGTTTCAGAATTCTCTAATCTAAACCTTAAAGCTAAACCTCCACCCAACGGAATTCACTTCTTTGTTCTTGCTTTTGTTTTAATTGTTCTTGTTTCTTGCTTTAAATAATTAAAACCCAAAAATCTCAAAACCAAATTTATTTCTTCTCTCCTTCTTTCCCTTAATTGAAATCACACAAATAACAAATCTCTCCCTCCTTGTGTTCGACCCGTACTTGCCACGTCTTCATTGACGCCGTGCACTTGCGGTATAAATAAAATTCTCATCAAGTTTTTGGCGCCGTTGCCGGGGAGGCGACGCAGATTTTGTTTATTGTTGTGTTTTCGATTCTATTCTGTTTATCTTGTGCGCGATCTAAGTAGTTGGATTTGTGTTTCAGGAGACAACAGAGTTCGCGGTGAAATCTGAGCGCAACCGGAGCAAGAAGGGCGGTAAAATCGCCGCACAACAGAGGCTTCTGGGCTTCAACTTTTTCTGGGGTTAGCACCATCTCTGGGTGGACGCGTGGAGCTACTGAATTTCGAGAGCGGGCGGTGAACCCGACTGAGCATTGCGTAGGTAACCTGTGTTGCCTTTTTCCTCGTACTTTCTAGTTTCGGAAAATTTCCTTTTGTAGAACTGCACGTGTTAAGCTTAAATTCCATAATTGGCAATAATTCAACTCTGACCTAAAAATTGGCAAAACTAGAAGAACTTAGTGCATGCATCATATAATGTTTTGTTTGCATTATTCTTGCTAAATTCTTGCAAATTAATTCTTGTTGAAGAGTGCTGGAGGCAAGGTACGTATCGCTGTTTTAGCGATTGCGTTTAAGCATATAATTTAGTTTGCATACAACCTTGCAATTGCCCCCATCTAAAGACCATTGTTTGACTATCTTTGCTAGATCTAAGTTAAACTATCTTAAGGGCAACTCCGTAGGGAAAGATACGGTGGGGATTTCATCACCCTTCCGTGGCCCACAAATAACAATCCCAAAGTGTCACCCAAGCCTTAAATTAAAATCAATTAGACATTGACCCCTAAGGACTCGGACTCATTTAAGGAGAAGAATTAGTTTGACTTGCTATGACCTGAAGCCGATTGAATTTAATTTGGTGTCTAGAAAGTGTTTTTGTGTTGACGTAAGTCTTCCAAGCGAAGTGGTTGTCTAATTGGCACCGACTCTGTCGGAAGCGCCCCCACTAGCTATACACGGCCTCGCCAAGTTGGTTTGATTAGTGAGGGAGGTGAATCAAGCGAATCAATTCGACTCAACCACTTAGGAGTCGTATAGATCTAAGCGACACTAGGTCTATGATTGTTTGAACCGTGCTTTCTTAGGAATTTTCTGACCAACCCTCTTTCTATCTTTAGAGTTAGGTTTCCCTTCTCATCTGAGTCTTCTTTCTCTTCTCACCTAAATTCTCTAGATTAGGATTCCTTTCTCATCTTGCCCCATTCTATTGTTTGTTTCCCTTTTGAAAAAAAAACATTAAAAAAAACGAAAATATTTGTAATTAATTCTTGAAATTAAATTTGGAATTTAAATTTCGAATTTGAATTCAAAAATTGATTCAACCCGGTGCACTCAGATTTGGATTCGGGACTTGAGTAATCGACTCTCACGAGTTCATCTAGATTCCAGTCTGGAACTTAGCCCCAATCCACCTGTTGCACCACCTCACCCAGATCCAATGGGTGAGAACGTAGCGGACCCACCTGTTGTGCAACCCATAACTCTGAGGGATCGATGCTATCCAGCGATGGCTGCTCAGCCATCGTGCATCGTTTTGCCCACCATACCGGATCGCGACTTCGAACTTAAGGCACAATACATGAGTATGTTGCCCAAGTTCACCTCTAAGGAAGACCCATACCTCTTCCTTAGAGAATTTGATGAAATCTGCTCTCTTATGCAATACCAGCATATTCCTGAGGAGGCAGTGCGTCTGAAATTCGTGCCTCTAGCACTGAAGGATGACGCTAAGAAATGGCTATATAGTCTAGCCGAAAGATCTATTAGGAGTTGGGCTGAGTTTGTTCAAGTATTCCTGAAAAAATATTTTCCCAACCATAAGACTATGAGGATTAGGAATGAAATTGTTGCATTCGTTCAGTCTGAGAGCGAGTCGTTCTATTCCTATCTAGAAAGATTCAAAAGTGTTCTGACCCATTGCCCTCATCATGGAATTCTGAGATGGCAATTATGTCAAATTATTTATGAGGGATTGACACCCACATCTAGGGTTATGGTAGAATCCGTAAGCCAAGGGAACTTAATGTCGAAAAATGAAAATGATGCCTGGACTTTCCTTGAGGAATTAGCTGAAAACAGTATGCAATGGGACAATGCTAGAACACCGCTTAACCCGAGTATTGGATCTAGAATAGCAAGTCAACCCAAACCAGGTGTCTTAGCTGTAGATGCCAACATAGCGGCTGAAGCAAAACTAGCTACCCTTATGCGCAGAATGGAAAGTTTAGAGTTACAAACCCAAAACCGAGTGAATCAAGCCTCGACTATCCCGTGCTCTAGATGTGGTCAGACTGGTCATGTAATGGAGGATTGTGCGGAATGGGACAAAGTTAATGCCATGTATAACCATGCTAGAAATGACCCATACGCATCAACCTATAACTCGGGTTGGCGTAATAATTCCAATTTCTCATCAAACCAACAGGGTCAACCTCCTAGACAACAACCAAACCCGTATAACCAAAATAATACATCATCTGGGTTTAGTAACAATAACGATCATGAGGTTAGGTTGACAAGCTTGGAAAATTTGATGAAAACTTTTATACAAACAACCAACCAGACCTTCCAAAGGCTAGAGACACAAGTCAGCCAACTAGCACAAATAGTAGGTGAAAGAGAAAAGGGTCGGTTTCCAAGTCAACTTGAGGTGAACCCTAGATCTAATAATTCATATCAATCCTATCAACCACCTTCAGGAAATAACAACCCTAGACCGGTTCAAATGGTTAATGAGGAATGACCGTTCCAACAAATAAATGTAGTAGTGTCATTACGGTCCGGAAGACAGATTGATAATAATGTGGTAAATCCTAGAACATCTAATCAATCGAGCCATGAAGCTACCACATATGACCTAACCATTGAACCCGACGTTCAATCTGAAACGCCCAACCCACCTACTCAACCTGAACCCGTAGCTCAACCTGAACCTGAGCGAGTCTATGTTCCTAAAGCCCCATTCCCCAATAGACTCAAAAAGAACTCAAGTGCACAAATAGAGAAAATCTTGGAAGTATTTAAGCAAGTTAAGGTGAACATTCCACTCTTAGACATGATTCAATAAATACCTGCTTATGCTAAATTCTTAAAAGATCTGTGCACTAAAAAGCGAAAAACGAACGTACCAAAGAAGGCATTCTTAACTGCAAACATAAGCTCTATCCTGTCAAACTCGTCTCCTATAAAATATAAGGATCTTGGGTGTCCCACAATTTCATGTTCAATAGGAGATACTTTTATCAACAAAGCCCTTCTAGACCTTGGTGCTAGTGTTAACCTACTCCCGTACTCTGTCTATGAGCAAATGAACCTTGGTCCACTAAAACCCTCTAAGACAACCCTTCAATTTGTTGATTGTTCTATTAAGAAACCAAGAGGTATAGTAGAGGATGTTTTGATCAAGGTTGGTGACTTCATTTACCCAGTGGATTTTGTCATACTAGATACCGCACCTGTTGTAAATCCTAACCGACAAATCCCTGTAATTCTAGGCAGACCATTTTTAGCCACTTCGGAAGCATTGATAAACTGTCGAAATGGGCTCATGCAATTATCTTTTGGGAACTTAAAAGCTGAATTTAATATCTTTCATATTGATAGTGAGCCAGAGATAATATGCAATCAAAGCGATGTTGTGATGAAATCGCGTATCTATAAGATTTCTGAATCATCACAAAATCAAAAAGGAAGTAAGAAAAAGGGGAGGAATTCATATACACACTCACCGTCACTCGAGCAAATAAGAGAACCAATTTATGTGAGGGGTGTGGAACCTGTGACTCAGGACTCTCATTGCAACATGGGGAACAATTCAACTGGATACATGCACCAATATGGTGTCATTCAATCCAGTTCTGACTATGGTTGACTTTGAGCAAATTCCATCCGTCCACCGCAGTTCACTCAGGTAATAAGTGCATTTGCTTTATATTTGCATACATTGAGGACAATGCATGATTTAGGTGTGGGGGGGTGTTTATGTATATATTTACCTATATATCTGTCTTTTATTTCTAAAAAAAATCAATGTTTCATGACATAGCTTAAGATTGAACTGCCAAAACCCGTGTACAAATTGCATTGAGTTTTTGTTCCTTATTATATAGTTCTGCTTGTAGAAATTATGACATAAATCTAAGTTCCAAAGAAATAACCCATTGCCCTTTAAGATATGTATGCACTTAAATTGGATGAATCAAATCTTTGAAGTGGTTGATAAAAAGCAGAGGTTGACGAAAATATACCGGGAAGTGTGAACTTCTAATAGCAACTAAGCCTTGAGGAAATTAAAAATAAAGGAATAAAGTGAGGAAAACACATTCTGCAAAATGATTACAAAAGCCCAAGCCTTTGAGTCACTGGTCTGTAGGGGTATCTTGAAACCTGGTAACTTGAGTCTACCAGCTCGGGATTATCGACCAAACTCGCTACACGAATGCAAAAAGGGTAAAAGTGTCAAAAAGCAAATGTGTTGAATCACGGAAAAAAAATATACTCAAGGCCCAAAGCTAAAAGAATGATCTATGCCATGGTTGATCCGAATGATACTTCACCACCAGAGGAGGCGTGCAAAATAATTCAAGTGATAAACATGTGTAGAAGGGTTAGTGATGTGAATGTTGGAGGAACAAAGACCAAGTCATATTTTTAATGAGTTAGATTTATATAATGAGCATGCAAAAATTCTTAGTGAGATGTATAAGGTTGAGGTAGGGATATTGAGAATTATTAATGAAATGTTGATTTAGGATTTTGTGGGTATATCCGCTGAAAACCCTCAGGAGACAACACTCCTCCTACTTGGCAACAAATAGGTTTAAAGGTTTGTTGCACATGCTAAGTGCAACCGTGATTCCTACGAAAGTGAGTTAGGATTTTCCTGTTTTTATTTTTCATATTTTCTGTTTTGCTAGGGACTAGCAAAATCTAGGTGTGGGGGTATTTGATGCATTGCATACATTGCATCATATGTCTTTCATTTAGATTGATTTTATATCGATAAATGCTACTAAGGTATGTGTTTAGTCTTATTTACAGAATACAAGGACCTGAATGCAAATTACCCACATCCCGAGCATAAACGCGTGCAAAAGACTCATTTCTATCATAAATACCAAGTTCAAGTTTATCAGGTTACAAATGGAAATGTATCCAAGCATAAAAGCATTCAAGATCTAATTCCAAAAAGTACAAGGACTTAAGCACAAACGTAGCCGGGGACTTAATTGCAAAAAAATCCAAGGACCTAATTGCAATTAAAGCACCAAAATATTATCTTGTAGAAAATCTAAAGAAAAATCAATGTGGATCTCCAAATATATAAAGAAATAAAGTCGGAGCTCAAAAGAAAGGAAAGAAATCATCCGGATATGCAAAGGACATTGAAATCATACCATAAAAACATAGGAAAAATCCAGATCGAATCCGAGCCAAAAAGGTGGCGATTCCGCCGCACCTCATGTACAAATTGCGGCGATTTAGCCGCACAAAAGTCGATCCGTGTGCTCAAATTTTTACCAATGCTGTATTGACGCGTGTATGTTCCATTTATATATTGGGATCCCTTGTATCGGCTATAAATAGCCCCGAGAACGATATTAGAAGGGTCCTTGGTCCTTTAGCTTATGTTGTAATTTTTATTCCTTAGTTTAATAAAATTCTATCTTTTATTTCTTGTTTTTACTTTTCTTTTGTAATGCCTCTAGGACCCCTTCTTCCTCCCTCCATGAGTTTCTAACTCTTTCCAAAGGGTGGAGGTGACGGATTTAGGGTGAAGAGAAGATGAATAAAGTTATTATTTTAATTTCGTATTAGTATGTTTTGATTACTTGAGTTTATGTTAAATCATTTATCATGTAATGCTTTATAACTAATGTAATTTATTATAAGTTTCAGAATTCTCTAATCTAAACCTTAAAGCTAAACCTCCACCCAACGGAATTCACTTCTTTGTTCTTGCTTTTGTTTTAATTGTTCTTGTTTCTTGCTTTAAATAATTAAAACCCAAAAATCTCAAAACCAAATTTATTTCTTCTCTCCTTCTTTCCCTTAATTGAAATCACACAAATAACAAATCTCTCCCTCCTTGTGTTCGACCCGTACTTGCCACGTCTTCATTGACGCCGTGCACTTGCGGTATAAATAAAATTCTCATCAATTTTATATGGTGTTATTCAACAAGATGAAAATCATTCGTTATAGGTGCATATGAATTGATGTTCAAGGAAGTTTGTGTTACTTGCATATTAGGACTCTCACTTGGTAACACCCATTCTTTTGTACCTGACCTATTTTGAGCCTTTTGTACCTGAAATATTTTGAGCCCTACGAGGGAGGTTTTTTGTTTAATTTATCTCAAATTTCCATATACAGAATTGGTGATTTTGAGGACTGAATGTGGACTTTCCGAGAACTTGGTTAAGTAATTTAATGTTTTATGTTTGTTAAGTTGTATGAACTTATTAAATGTTGGGTACTTATTTTTAAGAACTAACTTATTGTAATGGTTATGTTTGTTACGTGTTATGAACTAAATTAGGTAATTTTTTATATAATGATTGCTTTTATATCCAGGGGCAAGGTAACTCTGATTTAATATGATTGGTAACTTGGAGTAAATAGAATGTATTAAATCATGGCTCATAAGGTAACATAAATTGAAAGAATTGATAACTTGAATTCAATGCTAGGGTAACTTGGTTTAAATAGGAAAATTTTAATGACGGTTTGTGTTGGTAATCCCATTTGAAAGAAGGGGTAAATTGAATCTAATATCATGGTAACACGGATTAAATAGAAGAAATGAACACTGCCTGGAAATGTTTTTCATCTAAATGGATTACCATCTAACTTAAATACAAGGACACCGCTGAAGGTCTTGGACCATAATTTGGTGAAGAACAAAGACTGCCAAGTAATCGTAGGCTAAAGTCTACCAATTGAATCCAATGTACCCGTCCTATTGAATCAAATTACCCACTCTCGAAACTAGATTTACCCCCATCGTACCATCCCTTCTACCACCCTCAAGCTAGATTGTTTGGGTAAGTTAAATTCAATAGCAGGGTAACCAGAAATAATAGTCAGGGTTAATTGAATTCAATAGTAGGTAACCCTAATTGAATCCAATGCACTCGTCCTTTCGAATCAAATTACCTTCTTTCGAAACTAAATTTACGTCAATCTATCATCCCTTCTTCCAATTGGATTTATCAATTAGGGTTACTTTGCTATTGAATTCAACTTACCTCGACTATTATTTCGGGTTACCTTTCTATTAAAAACAACTTACCCCGACAATCAATTTGGGTTACCGTGCTCGATTGAACTAGATTTACCTTGCTATTGGATTCAACTTACCTCGTCCATCAATTAGGGTCACTCCCACAAACCATCAATTGATACATTTTTATTTACTCCAAGTTATCCGTCCTATTAAACCAAATTACCTATTATCGCAACTAGATTTACCCCAATCCCTTCTACAAATTACCTCCCATAACTCTCTTTGGTTCTCGATCCTCCTAGACTTATTCCTCAACACGATCACTACGCTTTAAGGTTTATGGTTTAGAATATTGCGTTTGACTTAGATTCAAGAAGCTCAACTATTAAGACTTTTTATCACCTTCAATGATCGTTCGTGAGATTGGAACTACTCCTCTACAAAGAAACCACAGAACTTCATTGTTTCTTGTTGACTACCGAATGCATCCATCACTAATGCAAAATACCCCATTTTGGAACTACTCCTATACAAAATACCCCATTTTGTATAGTAATATACATTTTTATCCATGTGTTGTTACCCCCTATATATAATAGCAATTTACAAAGATATATGCTTGGTATAAGTATAGGTGCTAATATATATATGCTTGGTATAAGTATAAGTGTACTGTTACAATATAAAGCAAACTAAATGCTTGGTAACTGCTACTTATGGATGTTTATTGTTTCTCCGTTATAAAGCAAATTTAGAATTATATTATTTTGTTAAAAAATTACACAGGCAAATGGAGGAGTACACTCCTAGTCGACTTAGTTTCATTTTTTGGCAAAAATAACCGAAACAAATGAGACCACCTCATTGAAATTTGTTCTCAACAACGCCCTTTGGCCATATTCTACAAATGGAAAAACATTCTAGTAAATGACGAGTTGCGTTGTGATGTAATCGAGTGTTATTTAAGTAGTCGGAAATCGTTCGTTATGGGTGAATATGAAATGATATTCGAGGACGTCAACGTGGCTTGCATTTTAGGAATATGACTTGATGGTGAGAACTATTACAACCTTATTGCGAACATTATTGAAAGTCACTTCCATCTCCATTTTTTCTAGAAGAAATTCCTAAGACATGTTGAGGTCGGAGCTTTAGAACTCAAATTGTTGGATTCAGATGATCTAGTGGATGTTGCTAATTGTGTTTGTCTTTACATAGTACATTTCTTATGTATTCTTAATTGATAGAAATGTACAATTAAACCTTAAACACCAACACATGTAGGGGAAATTCCACGTACATGTGAATGTGATTTTGTAAAACATAGAGGGTAATTTCACAGGTTGGCCGAGGTCAATCTAGTTGTGAACGAGGGTAATTAGATGTAATAGGGCGGGTAACTTGGAGTAAATAGAATGGATCAAATGATGATTCGTGGGGGTAACCCTTATTGGTAGACATGGTAAGTTGAATTCAGGAGTATGGTCAATTGGAATAAATAGAAGGAACTAAATTAAATCAATTAGGGTATTGAACTTGATTTACACCGTCTATCAATTAGGGTTACTTTACTAGATTTACCATGTCAGTGAATTCAACTTACACTGTCTATCAAGTAGATTTACCATGCTATTGAATTCAACTTACCTCATGTATCTATTAGGGTTACCCCCACGAACCAACATTTACTCCAAGTTACCCGTCTTATTCAATCAAATTACCCCCTATAGAATCTAGATTTACCCTAATCTACCATCAATTCTACCAACTAGATTTACCTCAACCTGCCATCCCTTCCACCAACTAGATTTATCAATTGAAGTTACCCCTTAGATTTACTCCCTAGCATGGTGGTCATATGTTCCTCCATTACATAATAGATATTACACACGAAGGGTTCGAAATAAGTTCTCGAACATTACCTAAAAAATATGTAACATCACCAGCCAAAATAACACACAAACTGTTCAAAATAACAACAATAAAACATCAGAAAGTAACACAATCATAGTTTATATCCATTAAATCGGAACCGGGGTGAGTTTGTAGTTGTGTTTACTCTCCAGTTCATAGATGACCGACAATATCCCATTCATTGCGTTTAGGTACGGTTTTCTTTTCTTTTTAATAGTAGACTTTAGCCTAGCATTAATTGGACGGCCTTTGTTCTTCACCAAATTAGGGTATACCACCTTTAGTGGTGTCATTGTAGTTAAGTTAGACGGTGATCCATTTAGATAAAAATATTTCAAGTTGGTGTTTGATTTAATAGGAGTAAGTTTTGACGGTTTATATAAAATGAATAATATATGTCAACATGGTAGGTTAAATCCAATAATTGGGTAACATAATTTATAATCGGGGTAAGTTGAATTCAAAATCTGGGTAACCCTGATTGATCAATCCAATTAGTAGAAGGGATTGTAAGTTGGGGTAAATATAGTTGTGAAAGGGTGTAATTTGATTTAGTTGGACGGGTAACTTACCATGCTATTGAACTCAAATTACCCATTCTATCAATTATAGTTACCCCTACGGACCATAATTTAATTCTTTCTATTTAACCAAGTTACCATGTTATTGAATTCAACTTACTTCCTATCGCAACTAAATTGACCCCAAGATACCATCAATTCCTTCTATTTAATCAATTCTACCATCAATCCAACTAAAGTTGCCCTTTCTTCAAGTTAGGGTTACCCCCACAAACCATCATTTAATCCATTCCACTTACTCCAAGTTATTCGTCCTTTAAAATCAAAGTTACCCATATCACAACTAAATTTACCCCAACCTATCATCTATATTACCAATTGGATTAAATAGCAGGGTTGACATATGTTTCTAATTTTTTGTGTACGTTCTGCTTTCTCCGTAGCACTGGATCATCATCCACATACCTACTCTAAGACAGAAATGATCGGAACTAGACAAGGTGGATGGATGCTAACCTCGAGTTGCGTTCTCTGTGGTTGTGCCTGCCTCCAAGGATCACACACATCTTACCGTCAAATTTAGTCATTCTATCAAAATGATTTTAAAAACAACATGTAGTCATAGAGCTAAAAGTTGCACAATAACACGGTGAATGTATTTACCCCATGATATCTTTGAATTTATCCTAACTTAATGTTTAATTTACCTCCCGTAATGTTGTTTAATTTACTCCCTAGAACAAACCAGAACTCTTTGCCAAGGTCAACAAATGGAAGATTAACGTAGCGAAATGCAATGCGGAGAGGATCAGACTCGGCACCGTAAATGATTCAATAGAAGAACAACATTTAGTCATAGAGCTTACAATTGCACAATAATAGGATAGATGTGATATCAAATGAGTTTGGAAAAAGTTTCATTAACTCAAAAAACAACTAACTTCACCACTTCACATAGGATTTTTGATACTAGGAATTTATGGTTCCAAAAAAATGTCAACGTACGGACAACAGGAAAGTTATTCATCCACTTCAACCAAAATTCATCCAGAGACTCCACCTTCACCATTCCACCTCCTGAAACCATAAAACAAGGTAAAATTAAAATTCTACGATAAATTCCACATGAAAATTGATCCAAAATCACTCATTTAACCAACAAATCGAATCCATGTGTTGCTATAAAAGTGCCAAGTAATATAACGATGAACAAGTGGGTTGTAACATAAGTAAAAAATCAAAAAAAGATTGAGATGATAAGTTGTACGTACATTGAAGAAGTTTTTAACATCGACGAACAAAATTTCAAAATAAAGCATAAAACAACATCGAATAGGAAACATCCATTGAGGTTTTGTATCTCAATAAAAAGTCAATTATAATCATTAAATAACAAAAGGAGGAAATAATGAATCATTGAATAGCAAAAATGATGCTAAAATCAAGAATGAAGCATTTAATAGCAAAAATGACGAATTATAGCCAAAAAAGGCATAAGGAAGTAACCAATAGACATTAGATTGACTTGCACTTACTAGTTTCTAAAGAATACAGGAGAAGTTACGCCTCCATCAGAATATCAGATGAGCCTTTTGGTTTCACACCAAAGGTTTCACATGAAAAGTTTTGGAGGTTAGTCATGCAAGAAGCCAAGAGGTAGAAGGAGGGTTTGGGGATTTGTTGGTTAATTTATCACATGGAAGTGGGATTTGAAATTCAAAAAACCAACTTTTGGTTCAAAAGCATGGACATTGACCTCATTAATGGCACCTGTAGCGAAAATGACTTGTGTACGTGATGATTGTTATTGGCTGAGAGGGTGTTTTCTGGAGAGAGAAAATGTGTATTCAAGTGAGAGAAGTTGTGATTGGTTGGGAGGTATTATTGAAAGGATGTGTAATGGCTGGATGGTGATTTTTGGAGAGAGAATGTGATATTTCTTGCCTTCTGGAGTGGTTTTGTTTGCCAAGCTGGTTTGGTGACTAAGCAAAATTGATGAGTTGGAATGTCCAACTCATAGTGCGTGAGTTTTGGGGTGGAGAAGTGAGTAGAATACTACTTTTCCATGTTTTTAATAGCAGTGCATACATGACTTTAAGATGCAAATATGATGCAAAATCATTTGGATTAGTTTTATAAATTTAAGACTTCGGATTGGTTCTCGGGTCCACGTGGTGCGAACCAGCGCCCTGACTTGATTCGAATATATAATCACCAAAAATATTACAACTGGACCCACCCTATCCATTGAATAACCCCAATTCGATGCGGTTCATTAAGTTCAGATTGCAATAGGGAGTAGGGACCAACCTGTCACTTGAAATAACTCAATCTAACCTGACATATGCGAGAATGATACGATAGATGGGGTAGGATGCGCACCACATAGGAATGATGCAGAGTGTTTAATGCAGTCTCCATCGTTGCTCGCATATGAGGTGCAATCATTTCAAAATATTACTATTTCAACTTTATTTTGTTTAGTATTAAATTATTGATGTTAGAAATTATTCAAAAAAATTCCTAAATTTTTAATTACATATATTGATATATATAATTTATAATTAATATACATTATGTATATTATTTAATTATTAAATCGCAAATTGAATATCCACCTGCATCCACATCCAATCTGCATCCCTCATTTCTGAACCTGCCCCTTCGAATCAATTTTCAATTCAACTTGGCCCCAAGTGCACCCAAACATGACCTATCTAGTCATCTAGGTGGCTTTGGCATTTTGTGATGTAGCAAAATTACACATAAAGATGTTGATCCAAACTTTGGTTGTGAAAGGTAGTCGTCTTGCTCTAAACCATAGGTAAATATTGAATGATTAAATTTGAACATTGATCACTTAGAAGAGTATAAATCTTGAGAACGTTTGCTCTCCCTTTTTTTTATTTTCATCGGTAATTAGTTTTGGGAATTGTTCTCCCTAAATAGTTCCACAAATATGCAGTTCATTTTCCAAATTATTCATGTGCCGGCAAGATAAAGTTTCATGTGAAATTCAAGGTAAAATACATAAAGGAAGCAAAGCCGATACATACAACTTCTCAGATTAAGAAAATAAGCAATGAGAAAAGGCATAAAAATAGGCACCGAAAAGTTCCAAAGTAACCTCTAAATTCATTTAACTTGAACCCTAGCGATATAGTTTCACATCATCTCACCCACAATCTACAAGCTACCATGACAATAGATCCTAACAAATTACAATAACCATGATACATATACTCACTGCAAGAGGTAACGAGCAACGTTTGGCTTCAAATTGATCTACAAAGTTAACTTTTGCATATCATATAGGTAAAGGATCTGCTAACATAGGCATATAGCAACTTTAGAGAGGAATGAAAGAAGATGAACTTCACCATCAAAGGTACCTTGCTGTCTAGTAGAATTCAGATCTTGTGTGTGCTGAAGCCGGCCTCCTCACTTAAGTTCTCTTTCCAATTCTCGAACTCCTTTCCTCCAAACACTAGTTTTTTTATTCCCACATAGCTGATCAAAATAAAGGTAAACTTAGATTGCATATACAAATTTGATATTTAGAATCACTAGAAATAAAGCTCAAGTTTATTCCTAAAAGTAAAAAAAAATTGTAGACACAGTTTGCATAGTTCTAAGCGTGTCGTATGTGTCAAATTGAAAACGTTGCCATATAATCATTATTTTCCACACGTTAATTTAGAGCTCAAATGTAATGGGTTTTTTGTGGCTTTCTTGAGTAAACATAAACGGCTTGTTTCATTCCATTATGTAAAAGTATGGCTTCTGATGAAGACAAGAAAATCTTGCACGGATACAAATTACAATTTCAGGAGTAACTCGTATAGTTGTAATGTTGTCAAGTCAGACTCTCTTCCATATTTTGTGGAACGTGTGGTGGTCGACCGTCTATTGTTAAGTCAAATTGTTCCCAAAAGAAGATAGCATAGAAAAGAAGGCAAGCTAGAATACTATACGGTTAGTACTTAGTAAAGCTTCAAAAGAATCGTGATGTGGACTTGAAGAGATGAACTTCAAGAAACTATGGCATATTTAAACCTGCAATCTGTGGAATGCTTACCGAGTTTATAATAGTAACTTTGTCAAACAACAACAACAACAACAAAGTCTTTTATCCCAAACTAGTTGGGATAGGCTAGAATCTAAGGAGTCACGGTTCAGGCACGTGAATCGTCTTCTTCCACGCGTTTCTATCCAATGCAAATTCTCGAGGAACATTCCAATATTTTAAATCTCTTTTGACAGCTTCCTCCCAAGTCAATCGTAGTCTGCATCTTCCTCTTTTATGTCTTCGATCCGATTCAATATCTCTCTTCTTATAGGTGCCCACATAGGTCTTCTTTGTACATGTACATACCATTTCAGTCTGTGTTGGATAACTTTCTCTTCCATTGGAGCAACTTCAACTCTCTCACGAATATCTTCATTTCCAATCTGATTCATTCGCGTATGGTCACACATCCACCTCAACATCCTCATTTCAGATACACTCATCTTTTGTATATGTTGTCTTTTAGTGGCATAACATTCCGCATTATATAGCATTGCAGGTCTTATTGCAGTTCTATTTAATTTTCCTTTTTTCTTAAGTGGAATTTTCTTGTCACATAAGACACCTGAGGCTTGTCGTCATTTCATCCATCCTGCTCTAATTATATGGTTAACATTTTCATTGATCTCCCCATCTTTTTGAAGTATTGATCCAAGATATCTAAAAATATCTTTACTACGCATCACTTGCTCATCTAATATAATCTTCTCTTCCTCGGTATTAACGGTACTGAAACAACATTTCATATATTTAGTTTTAGATCTACTTAGTTTAAAACTTTTTGTTTCTAAAGTATTTCTCCACAACTTTAGTTTTCTCTCCACACCTACCCTACTCTCGTCAATTAATACTACATCATCCGCAAAAAGCACACACCATGGAACCTCACATTGTAAGTATTTTGTCACCTCGTCCATTACTAAAGCAAATATATATGGACTTAAAGCTGATCTCTGATGAAGTCCAATCTTAATCGGAAAAGCTTTAGTCACACCATCACAAATTTTAATGCTAGTTTCAACTACTTCATACATATCTTTAATTAAATTCACATATTTTGTTGATACTTTCTTTTTTTCAAGGGCCCACCACATAACATTTCTTGGAACTCTATCATATGCCTTTTCTAAATCAATAAAAACCATATGTAGATTTTTTTTTTGTTCTTTATACCTCCTCATAAGTTGTCTAATAAGAAATATGACATCTATCGTTGACCTTCCAGGCATGAAACCAAATTGATTATCTCTAACACATGTCTCTTTCATTAGACGGTGCTCAATTACTCTTTCCCACAATTTCATAGTATGACACATGAGTTTGATACCTTTACAGTTAGTGCAACTTTGAATATCTCATTTATTCTTGTAAATTTACACTAAAATACTTCTTCTTCACTCATTTGGACAAAGCTTCTTTGTCAAATCAGAAATAAAAACTTACAGCTACAAAAAATTGTAGAGTTGGCAGAAAATATTCCCTGAAATTAGATAATAACCTAAATGCAAAACTAAAATCTTACTCCGAGTTTACGTTAACCAAGGCATTTAGGAGCACATCAATTAGCAATGGTTCAGTAGTCCCAATATCCACCCTATAGGAATGAAAAAACACGCATTAAGTGGCCTAAAAAATTAAGGCTAGACATTTACAAAGAAAATATTTACACAACATCAAAGTACGTATCCATTGAAGGGAATGTGTTCTAAAAGTTTTTCTTTTAAATGTCAATTATTATGAATTGAATGAGAAATCATTTTGTTCCATGTTTAGGTTATTCGTCTTTTAGAAGTGTTAAGGAAGAGGCTCTTGGTCCTTAACCGTAGAGCTCTAAAAGATATTGGTTTACATAAAACAAAAGATATTCGCAATCATGGTAATTAACATGGAACATTAATTACCGAGTTAAGATTGTCGTGTTGGTCATAGATCATTGTAGCTCTACAAGTGAGTGACAACACGGGTATGCAAAAGAGGAAAATATTACTTTTGTATACTGAATAGACCTAATAAGTAAAATATTATAGAAATGTGTTTCTGTGTCATTAATATTTTACTGTGTCTTTGGTCCTTTGATATGAGACTTATATCCGATCGCTTAAGGAGTTCTTAATTAGACTAGTGTCTTGAGCTATCGATGAGTGTAGTGTAAAGGCATTAGTTGGTTAAGTACAACTTTTGTTGGAGAAGATAGTTAGTCAAAAGACTATCATTGCCCCTCTTAATTGAGTGATGATATTAGTGGGCCCCTTGATAAAGCAAAGTTATAATGTGCACAATGTGATTTAAGTTAAGTCACATATTTATAACTACCTTAAAGAGATCAAGAAATGAATACTAAGACAAAGATGACACAATACTACTTTGTGTGTTTTCTTAATATCATGAGGCAAGGGACGGACACAAGTGGTGCACGCCATCACTAAATGGATCGGGTTTTGGTTCGAGTGGAATTAAGACATCTAACTAATTGGGAGCTATAATGTGTAGCTAGATACCGCTTATAGCTTGTGATATTAAGCTCTTAATATCACTGTCAACTTAGTTTAGATCCTCCCATATGTCACACCACAAAACTGGGAAACAAGGAATGGGGATTTTGAGTTCATAAGATGTGTCGGGTTTCATGTAGAAAATATGACACATGGGGTGAACAAAGCAAAATCAAAGTTATGTTGTGATTAATAACATAATTAGAATCTAAATTAAATTCATATGTGATGTAAATATTATGGGGTGTAATGATTGATCATTACATAGGATAATATGTTACATAAGTTGTGAATTTACTACTAATCCCGAAATGTCAAATTTTGTAGGGGTTAAACCGAAATTTGACAAGTCTGCAAAACAGTGCTCAAACGGTCGACCGGATAGCAGTAAACGGTCGACCGGTAGGGCACGGTCGACCGGACGAGTCTCGACCGATAACAGGGAATTTTCATCTGTTCGAACGGTCGACCGAAAGTGATCGGTCGGTCGACCGAACATTGCGATGGAATAGTCCCTGTTACGAACGGTCGACTGAATGTTGAACGGTCGACCGAAACATTGGTTCGAGCGGTCAACCGCACCTTGAAACGGTCGACCGGTCCAGACGGTTTTATGCAGAATTAATTTAAGAATTAATTAGATCATGCATGGAATTGGTCCATAATTGATTTAATTCGTGGCTAATAATATTTATTAATAAATAATGGATGGTTAGATGGAATTTTGCATGAGATCATGGGCAAGGGGTTGCACATGAATAGGTAATTTGGAGAGAACTTATAAATACAAGTTTACCTCATTACCTAATTAATTCATTCATTATTTTCTTGAGCAAAATTCTCTCTCCATAATTCTCCACGAAAATTCCACAAATTCTTAAGTTTAGTTTAGTTCTTAAGAGATCATCTTCTCAAGAGAATTAAAGAGGGGTTAGTAATTGGATTCTAAACCCAATCGGAGATTGAGAGACTAGCTTCCCTCTCTCCGATCTTGTTTAGAGTTTGGTGAATACTCGGAGGCATCCGGCGCAGCGAGGAGCATCCCAACGGTCTCCGAATCTTCAAGAAGTTTTAGAGAACTTCTAGGTATGAATTTCGGAGCTCCTTTATGTTTGTTTTAATAGAGTTTTTGAAACTAGTTTGTTAAAACAAACCGATGCATGCAATAGATTCTAGAAAATTGAAAATTGATCCTTATTATACATGAAAAATTCGAAAATATATATGTATAATTAAACATGAAATCCTACATCCATACCATATACAAGCTAGATTGTCTTGAATTTCAAGGTCACCGATATTGTAGAAGGTGGTAGGTGCATCATAACTAGGTCGTTTGTTATCCAAAGGTGCTTGTGACAGCTAAAGTGCAAATCAAACAATAATCTAAGGAAGGGAGGAAGGAAAACTGTAAGAATGAGTGTAAACTTCCATATTATGGCAATTAATTGTGCTTTGGGATCTCAGGGAACTGAACACATGTATTAGCAATTAGATTTTCATAGTAATCAGTATGCTTCTATTCAAGGAAATTTTAAAAAAAATACAACATGCTATCTATACTAACATAAAAATATTTTATATTGCGATGCGAAAAGCATCAACTCTTTCAACTGTTAGTTGTATTGGTATTTTGACAACAATGTCATATACATTGATTGGGAACTGTCTAAGAACTACTATGACATGAGTCAGCAACTTTACTTATGAAAAGGGATCTTTTCATGTCAACTTAAAAACACATAGATCCGCATGGAGGTGGGCAACATGCTTCAGCATAAGGTTTAAGTGTGATCATTCAAGATACCTAGCCACAATTACCTGCATGTTCATAGAGTTGCATCCACCAAGACGACCAATGATATGCCAAGATCTAATTGTCTGTGCACAGAAATGTTGTCATATCTCTAATTCCTTGAAGGAGAAATAAAAATGAGGAGTTTCCACTTACATTACAAATTAAAGAAATATCATTTGGCAACGGAGCAGTATTGAATTCAAACCATATATATGAGTTGGAGAAACCAAAGCTGGACAAAAGAAAAAAATAATGTAAGCAATAATCAAATAAGTAAATAACAATAATCATATTATTCAATTCTGGAGAAAAATAAAGATGCCAATCGTCGACATGGTTGATTATCGAGATTAGATTCTGTTCTGATACTGTTTGTAGCATAACTCATTATCTAGTAATTTAGTTACTGCGTAAAGTCATTTCTCTATTTAAGTGGTGTGACATTACGATCTTTTAGAAAGATGATAACCTGAAAAAATAAATCAAGATTAAAAAGTAAAAGAAAGTCACCACATAAATGATAGATATTTGTTGAGTACTCATTTTTCAGCACTTTGTATTAGATTCTAGTTTTTCTTTTACCAAAAACTACCCTCTGTCATGAGTAATCTTACACGACCACAAAAAAGAATATCATGTTTTGTTTCATTGAATACTGAAAAGTCTGCAGTTGGAAACTTGGAATTCTATACATGATAAACATGAGGGCTCACATAACTTTTTGTGACATACATAACATGAGATAATTCAACTTGGTACGCTTGTTAAAATTCCACCAACAAAGTCGCACATATGCCGTTGCAAGAAACATTTTGTGCTGTAACATGTTTCATCATAGAAACCAAAAAATATTCAATTTAAAATTGGAGCTTGATGACCCATAACAATGAAAGACAGTATCGGTCCCATAAAAACCTTAAAATCTAATTTACCAGAAGTATACTGAAAATATCAACACCGTAATGTGTGGTTCATCTTTCTTTTGACATTTTTTAATTCAATATAGTCTATAGGGAAAAGGCAACACCTTACTTGTCGAACAAAACCACGATGGGCTTTGAAGACCCGGTCTTTGTCTGCAAAATCTTCCCTCTTTTCTTCCTTATTCTCTCATCCACCTTCAAAAATACACAACCACTCAAACAAACAATAAGATGAAAAGAGCATGTACTTAATCAAACAAATTTTGATGGTAAAACATGGAGACTACAACATTTAGGTTCAAAGTCCAAGTTTTGTCTCATTTTTTAAAGTTCAACCTCGTATAGCACCATGCTCTTCCCTAATCCCTATGGTGAAAATCTGAACCTGGGTATTTTCTTAAGGAAAGTGAACATAATAATAATACCAGCCACTCATTTAAGACAAACTCAACTATAAGATAATAGTGATCACAACAATAAAAGTATGTCTTAAGTACTACATTAGGAAGCATACTAGAACCACAAAAGCAGCACATCTATTCTGAAACATCAACTTTTTAAGCATAAGAAACATTCAACATCCATTAAATAATAAAAGACTTCCAAATAAAATCGAACTATTATATACCAAATTTATTTTTTATCGGAAAAATTAAAATTGAAGATATATATGAACTAATGTGTTGCTACATTACATTCATTACTTCTTTTGCCCTGTAATCACATCCACTCACTACCCCGTGGCCCCTATATAATATGCAAATACACCCTTAAATTGAAGTAAAATACCATGACTAGATACCAATTTTTTTTTAGGGAACTACTGAACGTCGCCCCAAAACTACTTAAATCGTCCCTTGAAATTACCAAATTGCCCTTAACAATATATTTAATACCCATATCGTCCCGTGTCTATAAATTAGGCCTACGGTCTTGTATATTCATAATTTATCAGTAAAAACACCACGAAAATGTCAGGCGAGGGTGATGCATCCGGTGAGGTAAGCCTGACGCGGGGCAAATTTTGGGTCGGGCATCTGCATTAGACGCCTCCCCCAAGGCGAGGGCGTCTGCGTAGGACGTCCTCCCCTTGGCTGAGGCGTCTAACGCAGACACCTACGCAATGGGAGAGGCGTCTTATGTAGACGTCCTCCCCTTGGGTAAGGCGTCTGTAGTAGACGCCCTTCCCTTCGGTCAGGCGTCCTACTCAGACGCCTCACCCTTGGGAAGGGCGTTTAACTCAGACGCCCCTCCCATGGGGTAGGCGTTTAATACAGACGCCCGATTTTTTTTTTTTGATTTTTTTAATTTCGATTTTATTTTTGTAGGTTCCGTTGGAAGATTTCGGTGGTGATGGAGTGGATTACAGTGAGTTATTTCAAACTACACAAATCTTTGAAACAATCGATGAAGCATGTAAATGGGTCAAACAAGTAGCTATCAGAGCTGGGTTTTTTTGGTCGTGTCGTCGTACAAAACAAGATCAGATAGTCGGATGGATTGTTATTTGAGATGCGACCGGCGAAATCAAATGGAGTCTCGGGATATGGATACTGCACTTCGAAGAAACACCAAAAGAAAGGGTTGCGGTTGTCGTTTCTTAATAAAAGTGGTGGAGCGACGAGATCGTGATGGATGGGTTGTGGTTTTTAATAGTGCTCACGGACATCACAACCACAGACTGGCAGTTTATCCAGAGGGTCATCGTCAAATTAGTGGTCTAAGTTCTGGGGCGAAGAAGATTGTTCGTGATATGACTGAGGCGCAAGCAAAACCACGGAACATCTTGAAGGCAGTAAAAGAAAAATTCCCGGAGGACAATCCAAATCAAAGGCATATTTATAATTTCAGAGATTACATGAGGAGGACAAAATCTGAAGACCGGAATCCCGTCCAGCAGTTTCTCTATCAAGCAGTGCAGTGTGAGTACTTACATTGGATTATGGCGGATCCAGAAACTGATGTCGTCACTCACGCTTTTTTGGCACATCCGACGTCAGTCCAGTTGTTGCGGACATATCCTTTCGTTATCTGCATGGATTCGACTTACAAGACGAACAAGTATAAGATGCATTTGTTCAAAAAGATTGGGGTCACACCAACAAACATGAATTTCCTTATTGGATATGCGATTTTGATGGATGAAACTTACTCCAGTTATCTGTGGGTGATGGAGAAGTTGCGAGATCTGTTATTGGGGACTGTCAGCCCGATTGCAATAATAACAGACCGGGAGTTAGGCCTTATGCGACCAGTGAGAGAGGTATTTCCTGACTCTGCTCATTTACTCTGCACATGGCACATCAACAAAGACGTATTGAACTACGCATACCACGTATTCGGCAAAAATAAGCAGATGGCAGAGACTTTGAGGCGTGGAAGATGGAGGAAAATCATGCTTTCTACTTCAGAAGCCGAGTATGATAGAGTTGTGTATGCTCTGAAAGATTTGTATAGATCGTGGCCGGCTATCACGGAGTATCTGGACACCACGTGGTTGGTGCATAAAGAAAAGTTTGTGCTGAATTGGACGAACAAAGTCCATTTTGGGAACACCACGAATTGTAGGGTCGAAAGTGCTCATTCGGCTCTAAAAGAGTAGATTTCTACATCGACTGCAGCTCTGGACACTCTTTTCGAGCGCTTCAACGTGGCTATTGAAATGCAGCTGACGAATATTCGAAACGCTCTTGAAGACTCGAGACGGCGAAATTTGACTAATTTCGGACATGCTCTATATCGTCACATAAATGGTCGAGTTTCGCATCACTGCTTGTAATTGCTGAGCCAGGAGGTGAAAAGAATGCAACAGTTAGATGATGAAGGTTAATATCGTTGTGAGTGCGATTTTCTGACTTCTCATGGGATACCTTGCGCATGTACCATCCGCGGATGTCTTGAATCAGACAACGGAATTTACTTAGAGCTGATTCATTCGTTCTGGAGGACACTTGTCATTGGGGAAGGAGCCGGGAACGCAGAGTTTATGTCTCAGGCAGCTCAAGACGCCGAACATTTTTGCAGCCTGGTTGATGAGATTGCAGGAAGTGACCCCACCGTAATTCGATCTGCCTCTCGGGTTTTATTCGAGCAGCTACACCCCGAACATGCGAATTTGAGAGAGCCTGCAGAAAAAACAAAGCTATGAGGTCGACCAAGGGGAAAGTCGACACGACGGGACCCTAGTGCGTTTGAGTATGCAGAGCGAGGTAGTGGTCGATCTTCAGGTAGTGGGAGTAGAGGTCGTGGTCGTTCTTCCGGTAGTGGAAGCAAAGGTCGTGGTCGATCTTCTGGTTCTTCGTCTGTAAGGGGAGGATCAGGTATACCATCCCTATATTTATTGTTATTATAATTTTGTTATTTATTTCAGTAAATATGTATCTTTTGTTATTATATGTAACTGTATTTTTTGTTGATATTGTAGTGACTGGGCGGGCAGACGTAGACGACTTCCCATATGCGGATAGGATTCCAGGAATCATTATGTCATTCCTACACTAGTGGAATGATGTACGTGTTGATGGAAACTGTGGATTTCGATGTGTCGCCGATGTTTTCCACGGTGGTGAAGACAATTGGCAACTCGCCCGTCGTTCGATTTCAAATGAGCTAGCTGTGAACCCATCTTTTTATGAGCACGTATACTACGACGGTGTGGCACAGGCTCGTCACCAGATTAATTGGGGCGGGGAACCTTGTGGCGAGAATCACTACATGGAGACGTGGACGGACTTGTTTCCCATTGCAAATTTTTACAAGTGTGCAGTTATGTTCTTCTCTCTCGGAAATGATGGTTCGTTGTACCAATGTCTTACAGTAATACCTTGGGAGAGTCCACCTACCGTGACGAGACCGTGCAGAGAATTGATTATTGCTCATTTAGGGAGTTACGCTCATTACATTCGTTTGGATTTGAATGAGGGATTCCCCGTACCTCCTATAGCGACTCTGTGGTTTCAAGTACGAGATGAGAGTGTTATTGGATGGGAGCTTGAGTACCAAAATAGGATAGCATATTGGCAACAATTATGTAATATGTTTTGATATGTTTGTACAATTATGTAATATGTTTTGATATGTTTGTACATTATATAGTGTTGCTTTATTATGTAATATGTTTTGATATGTTTGCTTTATTTGCATTATATATAATAGTACGATACGTTAGCAAACACAAATAAAAATAATAAGCGTATGACAAATAAGCAAACACAAATACAAATAATAAGCGTACGATATGTTAGCAAACACAAACACAAATACAAATAATAAGCGTACGACAGATAAACAAATATAAATGCAAATACTAAAAGTACGGTACAAAAGATCAGCCTACTCATCATCCGAATCATGGTCGGAGATGCCTAACTGAGTATGCCACGAGTGTATGATCTCATCCAAATCTCCGCATGCAGCTCTCATGTCATCGTCTGGCAGCTCATCCCTCCTCTGCAAGAATGGCTCTATAGCCCGTATCATCTTACCCATCCACTGCACATAACAATAACATTAGCGTACATTAACAAAATATACGGTACAAATAAATATAGATAAAATGAAAAAATTACCAGATCGCCACACGTCCTATCTGGTGGTCGATCTGCTCTCCGGGAGGCACCACGGACGATGATAGGATGTGAGTAACTACCGAACCAATCAAGATAACGTGCATCACACTCGGAGGGGTCGCGACTACGTCTGAAGTCGCCAAGGAACAGTCGGCATGATCTCGGAAATGTCCGCCAAGTCGATTCCGCTGTAGAAGCGGGGAACCTGACGTCGTACGTCGCTGCTGTCGCAGACCGCACCGCATGCTCTGGTGTCGGGATGTCAACCGGGATCACCTGAACATATCCTAACTGACGCAAGACCCGATCGGGCATATAAGGCTCTATGATATCCCGATAACGAATAATGCCCATCAATAAACTCCTCGGGACATCCGCTGCTGGGTCAGGACCATAGGGTAACCACTCCACCTAAACTTTAACTGTAGGATTCTAGCCTAATCCTAATCCTAATTGTGCTTTGTGGTTGATTAGGTGGTGATTAGAGGAGATTAGAGATGGACGGTTGGGATTGAGAGGAGATGGAATTGATGGCTTGGATTGAAGTTGGTGAGATGAGTGGTGGAGATGGAGAGGTATGGATTGGATGGTTAGGATTGGAAGGTGAGAGATATTATTGGTTTTCCCTCTCCCTCTCTCTCTCAGTGCTCACGTCTCTCTCTCTCTCTCACATTCTCTCCCTCTCTCAGTGCACTCCGGCGAGGAAGAAGAAGGTTCTCCGGCGTAGGGAGGATCGGCGAGTGGTTGGCGGTTGGAGGTGAGTTCTTTGTTTTGCCAACCCGTCCCTTTGTGTTTTCTCTCCCTCGACCTAACTCGAGTTTTGGTGGTTGTGGTTGATTGGTTGAGGTTGCCGGAAGTGGATTCGTGAGTGTGGATTGTCGAGGAGGAGTTGATCGTCGTTTGGACGCGAGATTCGTCGACGGATCGCTTTTTGGGGAGACGTGCCCGTGGAGGCGTCGCCGTGGTTCTTCAAGGGTCTCTTCAGACCTTTAGGTGTGTCAAACTAGCTCACTTAATCACCGTGAGTAATTGGAAGTCGACGGTAGGCCGATTGGCTCGTCGCGAGTAAATGTGCAGCAGATTTCACTGCCTGATCGGTCGACCGGTTGGTGCAAACGGTCGACCGTTCGTGAAGAGAATTCGGGCTCTGCCTCAAATCGGTCGAACGATGCCTGTGGGGCGGTCGACCGATCGTGCTTAGGAGGCAAGTCTGGAGAGTTTCGGTCGACCGGGTCCCCTTTGCCGGTCGACCGTGTGCACTGTCTTAAGTCGGTTGGGGGGCGTAGACTATATAAACGGTCGACCGCCCTTGATCTCGTCCGACCGTGACTTAAGTGGACCTTGTGGTCGGTTCGACCGAATGTGGGTTCGGTCGACCGGACCCGTGTGTTGAGCGTGAGAAACGCTCTGGTGGAATTCGGTCGACCAAGGTGAGCTCGGCGTTCGACCGGATTCGTGGCGCGAGTGAGGGATTATTCCCTGGACTGATTCGGTCGACCGAGGTGTGCTCGGCGTTCGACCGAATTCGTTGTGGAGTTGTGGGATTTGTTCCCTGGTGACTTTCGGTCGACCGGGACCCCTTTTGTCGGTCGATCGATTGGTCGTTTTGTTCGTTGGACCGGGAGTTGACCATCTAAACGGTCGACCGTCCCTTGATTTGGGTTCGACCGAACGAGTGTGGTGTTGGGAATCGGTCGACCGATGGAGTGCCGGTCGAAGTGGATTGCCCTGTATTTGCTTGATTCGGTCGACCGGGACTTTTGGTTTGGTCGACCGTTTGTGTCCTGTTTTGCACTATGGAGGTGCTGTGGTCGTGGTTGCCCGTGTGGGGCGAGTCGTGGTGCCGATGTTCTTCCGGCAAGTGTGCTAGGTGCACGTGGGTTGCGGTGGTTGGTTGAAAATAGACCTGGAGCCCCGTAACCGTGTGAGAGTTGTGGTTGGTTGAAAATAGACCTGGAGCCCAGCTAGTCTGTACGGAGTTGGTTGAAAATAGACCTGGAGCTCCGTAGTGCGTTCGGGTTGGTTGAAAATAGACCTGGAGCCTGAGCAAGGACCGCGTGTAGGGGTTGGTTGAAAATAGACCTGGAGCCCTTATACGTTTGGGTTGGTTGAAAATAGACCTGGAGCCCTTGGTCGTGTCGTGGTAGCTGTGGTTGGTTGAAAATAGACCTGGAGCCCAGCTTGGCGACGTGTGTGAGTCGCGGCAGTTGGTTGAGATTAGACCTGGAGCCCCGTGACTGTGTGGGTGCGGCGGTTGGTTGAGATTAGACCTGGAGCCCCGTACTGGTGGTGTGTCCCGTGATGGAGTTGAGAGCCCTGGTGTTGGGCGTGTTGTGATGCTTTTCTTTTGAGTAGAATTGCATGCTAGGATGCTTTTATTTCATACATATAGAGTTTGGCATACGGGGTTTCCTTCTGGAAACTCAGGCATTGTTGCATGTTTACTTTCAGGCCGTGATCGGCATTAGGGGGTGGTGACCGAGGAGAGGAGCACCGCTACCGGATCCAGCTTTCTCTCAGTTGAGGTCGTGTGATTACTGTTTCCTTGTATATGCTTTTGATGTAATCACAACTTTTGTATACTCTGATATTCACATATATATATATGATATATGTCGGTGCACCTGTGTTCTTATTTGCGTAATATCCTCTGTTGATTGAGTGTTTAAAATTTTAAATTTTCCGCTGTTTTGAGGATGTTACATTAACACATTAATAATAATACATCTTAAAATTAAATAAATAAATGTAAATGGTGTAAAGTTTGATACCTCTGATGCAGTCATCTGATCTAGCCGTGCGCGGATGGAACGCAATCGTCCATCGCTCTTGTCCTCGCTCCGGACGACCCACATACCCGAACGTGGATGACCCTCGTCGATAATCTTCCGCTCACGATACGGGCGGAATGCGGGAAAGTACTCTTATATCCACGCCTGCAGCAGCGTAAGACAACCTGCAATCCCAGAACAATCCGCACGGCTAGCTATCCCAAGCTGACGGTACAGGTATGCCAACGTCGCTGACCGCCACGAGTACTCACGAACGGTGTCCGGGTCCCTAGCCTCCAGTAGATCGCGTGGTCTGATCCGGCAACCACTCTTGTCGACAAACAAGACGGCTCCGAGCATCAAGAATAGGTACGCCGTCAACTGTGTATCATCGGCCCGCGGAGGTCGTGCCCGTCTGCATAGGTCCTCAAGGGAGTCGATGCCGACACCACCACCACTCCATAAAGCTGTATCTCTCGCCAGACCATCAGGTGTGACACCAAGCAACTCTGCCACATAACACCTCAGCTCAGACGTCGACCCCTGAGCACTAACCAGACGACCATCCACAAGAATGCGCAGGATCTGGAAAACATCGTGAAGCATTATCGTCATCTCTCCGAAAGGCATGTGGAAAGTATTGGTGTCAGGCTGCCACCGCTCCACAAACGCAGAAATCAAAGGCATGTCGAGATAAGGGAACATGTTGTACGGTAAGTGCCCCAAATGCGTGGCACTAATCTCCTCTCTGATATCAGCACTCAGTGTAGACCGCCAACCCTGTAGTGCTGTACAGGCTCTGTGCCGATTATGGCACTTCAGAACCTTCCGATCCTCTCCGTCCCAGATCCGTCTAGCGATGTGACCCCAGAAACTAGGAATGACGCTCCCATCTAAAGGACCACCAGGCGTCATACTGCTCACGATCCAAGAATCGTCCTGGACCCTCTTCTTCTTCTGAGCGCGGGGATCAACAGTGCATGAGCTCGAATCCCCGATCGTAAACCTCCCACCCCTACCCTTCCGCACCATCCATCCGGCGGAAGTAGAACTACCCGCTCGACCACGTCCTCTGCTATACTCCCCCTGCCTCTCCACCTCCGGGCGCTCTAACTCATACGGGTCATCATCGTCGCTCCTATCGTCGGGACTGTCCACATGCTCATCATCGAAGGAATCATCATCCTCCTCACGACGACGTAATGCCTCTCTCTCCCTCCTGACTGAAGCAGATATCCCCCGTCTACGTGGATGACGCGGTGCTGAATCATCCTCTAAAGAACGGAAGGCGTGTAATGGTATCGACTTGCATTTCCCTCCACTGTGACCCGATGACTATTAATTGAAATTTTAATTACAAATTTGGTAAATTTGTTAAACTAAATTATCATATTTATCACAATTGTTAAACTAAATCAAAATTTGTTAAACTAAATTATCAAAATTGTTAAACTAAATCAAAATTTGTTAAACTAAATTAAAACAATTGTTAAACTAAATCAAAAATTGTTGAAACTAAATATCACAAATGTTAAACTTAATAATAATTTGTTAAATTAAATTTTCAGATTTATCACAATTTATTAAAGTAATTATCAGATTTAATAATTTAAAAAAAAATTGTGGAGGCGTCTGCGAGAGACGCCTCCCGTATGGTGGAGGCGTCTGTCGGAGACGCCTCCTCTTTGGGGGAGACGTCTGCCGAAGACGTCTCCTCCATCGGGAAGACGTCTTCCCCAGACGTCTCCCGCTAGTGGTCGGCGTCCGAGGGAGACGCCCCCGCATGGGTCGGGCGTCTCCCTCGGACGCCGACCACTTTTTTTAATTTTTTTTTTGAAAACAAATAAATAACGTAAGGTTACCGTATACGGGTACACCGGGGGAACTGCTGGCTGCTTGCCTGGCCTCCGAGACATTCCTAATCTTCTGTAGTAGGTATAGGCAGAGAAAGTTTTGAAAAAAGAGTGAAATTGTGAGATATATAAGCAAAAAAAGGATGAAGGGCAATTTGGTAATTTCAATGGGCGATTTAAGTAATTTTGGGGCGATGTTTAGCAATTCAGTTTTTTTAAGTAGATGTGACACATGATTGAATCCAAAACTCTAAGGGAAAACGAATTACTTTGATCAATAATCCTTGATTCTTTCCACTTATAAAAAATTAAATTATCTTCATAGATCACAAACCCTACCATCAAAGGATATCACACTCACCTTAGTTTTTGTTGTCTATATAAGCAAATATAAGCGTGTAAATAATGTGGGAGAATTGAGTATGGACCCTAACAACTAAGGTTCAGTCAGCTCAGGTGGTCACCTTAGAGTTACCCCAACTAAATGTAGCAAGTCCTAAACCCAACAACAAATTCATGACTAGGAATTTACCCTCCATCCATAGGTCATGCTTGGTTCGTTGTGATCAAAAGTGTGATGTAATTAGATTACATGCTAAATTACATTCTAATACTTGTTTGAGTAAATTGGATGTTGTAGTCACTCTATAATCCAATTAAACTCTTTCAAAGTAATTAGATTACAATGTTGGAGGTTGTAATCCAGTTACATTGCAACGTAATCAACTCATTTCATATAATTCAAACATTGTCACATCGTCTAACTCAACTTCGATCTTACCGGAAGCATGCTAGATCTCTAACAACCTCTTTCGACATTTATCTAATCTATTACATTATAAGTTATTTTTTTGAATTACATTGTGATTCATGTGTTGAATTACAAGGTCAAACAATGTAATTTGATTACAAAAAATTCAATTCCTTGGAATATAATCTAATTACATGGAATTTAATTCCATTGAATCCGATTATGGTGAACCAATCAGGGTCTTGGAATTACCTCGACTAAGGATTGTAGGTTTGAATCTCAACGATAGTTTGAGAGGGAGGAATAATTTCCTCTCATCCTTATCCATCACTTCTTCGAGCTTACGTTCATTTACATTCACCTCGCTAAAATAACAATAATGATTCAAAATCACACACTGAACGCAAACCCCTCCTTCTCCTTACCTTAGCTTGAGCCTTCTGGGGGTCTTCGAGGCAGCTCCCTAGAATCTCCCCCAACTCCGGATCCCGATCGAAGTCATTTTCCTCCTCCAGCCCTCTAAACCCACTTCCGAGCCCGAATCCACCCTCCTCCGCTTCTCCTTCCACTCCCTCGTCTTCAACCCGGCCATACAGCACTTCCTCGAAGGTCCTGATGGGCGGGTCCTCCTCCTCCGGTGACGCTTCCGGGTGTTTCTCCTTGGGTTGGAGGATCTCGGGATCGATGGCGTGGGAGGGGTTGGTTCGGATGGGTTTGGCGGAGAGAGGGAGAAAACGGGGTCGAGGGAATGGGGAGGGAAAGGGGAGAGGGAGGAGGGGTGGGAGGAAGAGTGGGCGGAGGAGAATCGGAGAAGAAGATCAGTTATGGGTTCTAAGGGTACGTTTGGTTAACAAGTCGAGGACAGAAAAGATAAAAAAGATGCGTTTTGATGGGCAAGTTGAGAATTTAAAATTAATATATTCTTATTTATGAGTTAAGATCTATATTCAAATTAATTTTACATCAGAAATATTTTTTTAATATTTTACATATTACCTTGTTTGTAACATTTCTCGAGTTTGTATGACTTCAAAATTTCAAGTTTGGTGGATATATTTTTATTTGTAATAATTTATAGTTCTGAACATTATTAAAATAATGTAGAAAGATGTAAGTCAAAAGTATAATACAAAATAAATTGTATTTTGGTCTTTTAGAATGTTTCTTTTCTTTTCTCTCGTAAGATGTTAACCAAACAAGAGAAACATATTTGTCATAATGGGTATCCAAACAAGAGAAGAGAAAAGAAAAGAAACACATTTCTTTTCTCTCCATTTCTCTCCTAAGTTGTTATCCAAACAGACCATAAGAGTGTGGGAGGCCTGCCTGGAGGGTTTATTATTCTTTGTAACCGACCACCTTATCTCTGTCTTCGGGTTTGTACATTGTCCCTTCAACTCGATTATTATTCTAATATGTGCCCGTTTATTCGGATGCGATTGGAAACCACATCTCATTCAAAAGAAGTGGACTTGTTTATACACATGCAACCACATAACAACATTTTAGATTTTTTTTTCAATTTTTTTCTCAAATTCCAATCACCAAAGGGTTGATTTTAATTTATTGTGATTCAAATCTCTCACTTGTTCGTTCCGTCGACCCACCTCCCCATTTGTCTTTTGCATTCATCATGTAGATCCATCTGCCACCTCTAATCCCTCTCTATGGAACACCTTGTTGACCACTCATGGCGAGACTAGATTCTACTACTAATGTGACTTGGAGATTTTTGTTATTTTTTATTGGTTATCTTTGATTATTGTCTCTCATCGTCCCCTCTAAAATGCATCTTCCATATTTGGGAAGATACCCTGTCATTCAACCACTAGCAACAAAATGAGGATCCGTTAATAATAGGAAAAAATTTCAAAATAGATTTTTTTTTAAAAAAAAATCTCAAAATAAACCTCAAACAAAAGTATTTCTCAAACTAGACCCGCTGCCACCACGTGGTGACACGTGGCGGCGGCGGGTTTTGTTTTTTTGTGCATAGATAAATCGGCATCACCAATGCCGAGTTCTCCCAGAGAGAACTCGGCACGGGTGATACCGAGTTCTCTTTGGAAGAACTCGGCACTGGTGATGCCGAGTTCGATTTGATTTTTTATTGCCCAACACTTGACGTTTTCTGAGGTGATTCAAATAGAACTCGGTCGTTAGAGTGCCGAGTTCTATTTGAAAACTGTTCTCCTGACGCTCAGATCGTACATGAGACGATTGACGCCCAGGAGAACATTACTGAAATAAAACTCGGCATCTAGGATGCCGAGTTCTAAAGGTAGAACTCGGCGTTTGTAAGCAGCCCGACGCCCCCATCTCCCCCATCCGCCGAGTTTCCGAGTTTTTCAGGTTAGGGTTTCGATTTTTTTTCGATTTCCACCGTTTTATTGCCTTTTTTATTTATTAGGATGATATACATTGTTGTTTTATGTATGATTGTAGTGTTTTTGTTGGTTTAGGAACCCGTTTTGGTGAAAACTCGAATTCGACCTTGGGTTTTTAGGCAAAACGTTTTATTTCTTGTTTGATAGTTGATTATTGAAGTTAGTATTGTTGATTATAGGTCTACGGTAGTCATCTTAAAAATAGTTGAATTGAAGTATGATTATTGTGATTAAAATTAGATTTTTTGTTGTTATTTAGGTTTGAATGTATGTTAATTTGAATGAATGTTAACTTAAAAGTGATTTATTTGAGTTTAAATGTATGTGAGTTTGAATGTATGTTAGAATTGAAGTTTGTAGTATTGTTAGTTTATTCTACCGTGCAGGTTTAAATTTACCAATTTGAAAAATATAGGAGAGGTTCTGTCAAAAATTTTAAAAACATTCTGACATGATTCTTAACGTTGTTTATTGTAGTTGATTTTATTGGACAGATTGTTCGACGTTTACATCCGGTACAGATGGAGTTTGGTGGTTCTAGTACTGGTTCAGTTAGAGGTAGCTACGTTTCACAGGGTCTGGTAGACAGATCAGTGTTGGTTTTGCAGGCCAACCACAAGTCTGACTTGTTCAAAGATTTTGTAAGTATTTTACGTTTTCAAGTTAAATATTTGCACGTGAGTTTCAATATTCTTACATTTCTCTAAATTTATGCAGAAGGATGTTGATGGTGTAAAATGCGTTGAGCATGGATCGAAGCTCAACGAATGGCAGATCACTGATGAGAGGATGTTGTTTCTGCTAGATATGGCAGGGTTTGACAGAGTCACTCGGTTGGGCCGAGTTCAGTTGGATCATACCTTGCTGGGGGCGATGGTCGAGCGTTGGAGACCAGAGACTCATTCATTTAACCTGCGACATGGTGAGATGACGTGCACCTTGCGTGACATCTCGATGATTACCGGCTTGCGCGTAGATGGTTTGCCGGTGTGTGAGTCTCAGGAGTACATTTGGTCAGAGGTCTGCATGGATTTATTGGGTCAGGTCCCCGATGACTTGGGTCGTAAGGGTTCCGTAACTCTGGCTTGGTTGCAAGCTCGGTTTCAGCAGTTGCCTTTTGATGCTGACGAGGAGACGGTTACACGACACACCAGAGCCTTCATTCTGTTCCAGCTGGGATGTAGTATTTTGGCTGATAAGAGTGGGACGATGGTTCACTTGAAGTATCTGTCTTTGCTTGGAGATTTGGCAGTCGCATCGGAGTACAGTTGGGGTAGTGCGGCTCTGGCCCACTTATATCACATGTTAGACGAAGCCTCACTGATTCCGACGAAACATTTGTGTGGTTTTCTTACGTTCCTGCAGTTGTGGTGCTGGGAACATTTACACATTGGGAGACCTTTGAAGAACAGACCATTAGTATACCCGGAGGACGAGAGGGCACCATTAGGATCCCGTTGGAGATGACCAAGAACATTCAAGGGTAGTGCGAAGACGACGACACTTGATTTTTATCGGAATGAGCTGGACGTGCAGGAATTCGATCAAGTGATCTGGGAGCCTTATGTAAATTTGGATCTTAGTCAGTTACCACCATTATGTACGGAAGGTTCAGAGATCTGGACGAGCCGTACTTGGCTTATAAATTTTGGTGAGGTGGTTATGCATTGTCCAGACCGAGTGATGAGACAGTTCGGTCTACAGCAGCACATTCCAGAGCCGATGGAGAGACATGTAGTGAAATCGGCTCAGGGAAGGTCGGATGTGAATTGGTTGGCGGAAAATCACCAATTCATTCAGCATTGGTCGCACAGAAGAGATCATCTACAGTTTGAGCGACCACTCCTAGGTGTCACTCCTGAAGAGAGCACACATCTGTATATGGAATGGTACTGGAACATCACCGTGCGTTGGATAGTTCATCACCCATTGGCTCCGAATAATACCTTATACAGACCTCGAGCGGGTAGAGAGCGAGAGATGGTAAGATTTAAACATTTATTTAAACAATTACCACTTTTAAAAATTGTTTAGTGTTTCATTAAATTTTAATTATCTGTAGGTGCACGGAGTTTATGAGTTCCACGAAGAACTCCATCAAATTCACGAGGTGATCAAAGATCACAAGACAGGTTCTTCGATGGTTGGAAAATTGAAAGAAAAAATGAAGGCTTGGCTTATGTGTTTTGGTGCTGAAGAACCAGCATTACATTTGAGTCAGGATCGCGTCGCTGAAGATGATTCACACTCTCAAGAAGACGTTGGCGGTCTGACTCAGGATACTGAGAATGCAGCACGAGGAGGGGGACGCGGCAGGGGTAGAGGACGTGCTCAAGCACGTCCTAAAAGGAAGAAGAGATTGAGAGGTCACTTAGGATAGAGAATTAATTGTGAACTTATTTCGTTGTTTTTATATGATACTTTTGGATGTATGTTAAAATGTTGAACTTCATATTCCATTCGTAGTTGTATTGTGTTTTATCGTACTTGTTTGTGTGTCGTGTTTGAATTGTGTTTTCGTTGATTTGTGTCGTGGTTGAATTGTCTTTGTTGTGAAACAGGAAATGAAAAAAAAAAGTCAAGTTCTTAAATCAATGAACTCTACAAAAGAACTCGGCATCATGGATGCCGAGTACTATTGTTGTGAACACGGCATCACCAGTGCCGAGTTCACACCAATATAACTCGGCATCATGAGTGCCGAGTTCTATGCTTGGGTTTTTTATTGCCCCATTTGATATTCCACTCGGCTTGCCAGGAGAATAGTGATTCAAATAGAACTCGGCACTGGTAGTGCCGAGTTCTATTTGAATCACTATTCTCCTGGGGCTCATATCGTGCATGAAACGATTGACGCGCCAGGAGAACAGTAAATGAAATAGAACTCGGCCTCCTAGAGGCCGAGTTCTAAAGTAAGAATTCGGTGTTGAATATAAGTCTAAATCCTACAACCAAAGTTCCAGCATACCAGCAAATTCCATTTTTCCAATCGCATAACTTCCAAACAGGCAACGAATGGTCAGAAAATGCGTGTGACATTCCTTCTAGCAGTGCAAATCCTTATCCTGGTCTGTCGCAATTTGAACCTTCACATTACAGTCATGATGAGTTTGCTGGAGGGGCTGGACCATCTACCTCATATCCTTACCTTGGGCTTGGTTTGTCACCTGTTGAACCAATTCATTTTAGTCGACCAGAAGGCCGGGAACAGATGCATAGCGTTGAAGACGATGACACTGAGGAATTAGGGGATTACAACACACTTTTCGCTGTAGAAGATGAACCTGAAGGTGTTTCTGCTAATGAAGTCGTTCCGGAGACGCAGGATGTCATATATGCGATGGGTCAATCCATAAACTGTGAAGACGACGACGTTGTTGATGATGCAGTTGCTAACAACGATATGATTCCAACTCTTAATGAACTTCCCGATATCTTCGAGGACGACAACTGGATAGAGAATTCGGTAATTGAACACTCATTCTTCGATGCTGCGAACAATTTTGAACAGAGTGATTGGCATACGGAAGATGGTCGTTCTTTCTGGGATAAACGAATTTTCCCAACCAAAGATGATTTGGTTCATGCTCTGCAATCGTGGCACATTAAAAAGTTTGTTCAGTATTCAGTTGTGGTTTCTTCAACGAAATGGTATACTGTTCATTGTATTCGTCGTGATGAAGATAACTGCAAATGTCGTCTACATGCGTCTGTTCCAAAAGGCTGCAGATATTTTCAAGTTAAAACATACGACGCCGAGCACACTTGTTCCAATCCGATATTGTTAAATGACGACAAACAATGCAGTGCTAATTTTGTATGCGACTTGATAATGCCATCTGTTAGAACTAAGTTCACAATTACTCCTGCTGAAATAATGGAAAGGGTGAAGACCAAATACTCACTTGAAATCGGTTACGCTAAAGCATGGCATGCTAGGCAAAAAGCGTTGAACCGAATATATGGTGCCGAAGAAGACAGTTTTAAAGATTTGCGAAGGTTCGTCACAGTTCTCTGTCAGAACAATGAAGGATCTGTTGTCGAAATAGAGTCTGTCCAGATAAATTCAGACGAGGAGATGTTTAAGCGTGTATTTTGGGCGTTCGGGCCTTCAATTAGTGGGTTTCATTATTGTAGACCCGTTGTCAGTGTGGATGGAACGCACCTCTATAGCAAATATAGAGGTTTATTGCTAATTGTTGTGGGCACAGATGCAAACAACGGAATTTTTCCTTTGCCATTTGCTGTTGTAGAGAGCGAGAATACAGAGTCGTGGACGTGGTTCCTTCATTTGCTGGCAAGTAGAGTTACAAGGCGACCCGATTTGTGTATTATCACCGACAGATTTTCGGGAATAAATGCTTGTGTGCGAGCCGCATTTCCACCTTCGGAGGGCCATGTACATCGATTCTGTCTTCGACACATGAAAGCAAATCTTGCTAAACATCGAAATTGCAAGGAAAGATTGGGACAAATCAAGTTTTATGAAGCGGGTAAAACTCATTCATTTATGAAATTTGAAGAGTTAATGAAGGCTATTGCAGAGGAACATAAGCCGATATACGAGTGGATTCAACATCAAGGTCCTTTGGAAAGATGGACTTGTTGTCACGACGGGGGTCGACGTTTCGGATGTATGACAACTAACATGTCAGAAAGCTTCAACAATGTCTTACGATGGGCACGCGGTATGCCAATTACAACCATGATTTTGATGACCTTTCTCCGCTTGAACAAATTCTTTGCTAAAAGAAGGGACGTTGCCGAGTCGTGGAATGAAACATATGTACCGACAGTCCACACCGTGGTGATGGCAAACAGTAATCTGGCCAGAACACATACAGTAACTCGGTACCACCAGCTGATGTACCAGGTTGAAGCCAATGACCAGAAAAAATACCTCGTGAAATTTGAAGGAGTGATTACTTGCACTTGTGGATACATAATTGCAATGCACGTCCCATGTTCACATGTACTAGCAGTTTGCAGTGGCAGACATGCAAATGTCAACACTTCACATTTGGTGTCCCCGTATTATGAGGTTCAAATGTACAAGGAGGCGTACAAACCGATATTTATCCCAATTCCTGATGTGAGGTATTGGCCAGATCGAGGCACCATCACAATGAAGCCTCCCCAAACCAAAAGACCTCCCGGTCGGCCTAAATCAACGCGAATCCGAAACGAGATGGACGAACACTCTGGAAGAAAGGTAAGGTGTGGGAGATGCGGCGGTATAGGGCATAACCGAAAGCGATGCAAGGAACCTATATAGCAAAATATTTTGTATGTAACTATTTAGTGAGACGAATGAATGTAAGAGTTGATTAATTGTAAGACTTGTAATGTATTTGTAATGTATTTTGTTATGACTTGAATGAATGTACGACTTAAATCCTTTTTAAGAGTTGATTAATTGTAAGACGATAATTGTAAGACGAATGAATGTAATGTATTTTTTAGGACCGCAAATTTGCCTACTTAAGCCTATTGAATTGGACTTCTGCCTATGAAACTCGGCATCTAGAATGCCGAGTTCTATTGTAGACATGGGCCACCTGGCCGTCACCCATTTTCACACAAGATTTGAGTGCCAGGAGAACAGGACCAAATAGAACTCGGCATCCCCAATGCCGAGTTCTATCTGAATCACTATTCTCCTGGCAACTCAATTCGACTGGAATTTGAAGTGTTGGGCAATAAAAAATCAAATCGAACTCGGCATCACCAGTGCCGAGTTCTTCCAAAGAGAACTCGGTATCACCCGTGCCGAGTTCTCTCTGGGAGAACTCGGCATTGGTGATGCCGATTTATCTATGCACAAAAAAACAAAACCCGCCGCCGCCACGTGTCACCACGTGGTGGCAGCGGGTCTAGTTTGAGAAATACTTTTGTTTGAGGTTTATTTTGAGAATTTTTTTTTAAAAAATTCTATTTTGAAAATTTTTCCTTAATAATATGCGGCATATTTGTTTTCATTATTTAATTAATTAATTAAGTTATCAATGCACTAAGACTTTGTTTGGATGGGGCCCAGATGTAAGCTTCTGGTAGGAAGCCAATTCTTGGGATTGTGGATCCATTAGCTGCTTCTTTCCCAGCCAAAATGTGAGTTTTTTGGATGTCAGTCATGTGTCTGGATTCCCATATGTCTTGTCCGAACAAACCCCAAAATTGTCCTCCAACGAAGTCGACCTTCTTCAAACCCCTACTTGACCTTAAACCTACCGTTCCTTTGCTTCTTCCCCAAGCAAACGTCCCATTTTCTTCCTCCCCCTCTACCTCCCGCAAATCTCTTACGATGACGATGGTAAAGAATGGTCAGCCCTTCAACCCAACCGGCGGTCCCATTTTGCTTTTGCGGAGTAGCAACGAAGGTTTGGCTGCAAGTTGAAGAAGGTGCCCCAACTAGGGTTTTTTATTAATTCGTGATTTGGTGAGTTTGTAAGTTTGATTTCAAGCTTTTCCCCGTATATTCTATGCTTTCTTAACATCATGATCATTACATGGTTGAACTCGTTGTTTCGATTTCATGTATCAGCTGGATGAGGGACGTTGCCATTACATGTTATTTGAGGAGTCTAGAGTCGTAGGCCACCTTCACGACCACCTTGAGAAGATGAAGAATACCCTCTTGGGAACTATGGAGGCCACTTGCTATCGAACGTGTGGTGGAGAGGATTGTGAAACTTGTGAAAGAGGAGGCACCAGTCCCCCCCCCCCCCCCCACCCCCACCCCCACCCACCAAAAAAAAACAAAGTCCATGTGGTACACCCTATACTCGATTTACATCTACAATCATCATCTATTAAGACAAAAATGGTTTGGGTTTATTGAATTGGTCAAATAATTGGTGATGATATTGAAGCTGTGAGAGTTCTAGTAGTTGCTATTATTTAAAATGGATTCATGTGTCTTAATGTCAACACAAATCAATATATTTTTGGAAAAATTTTCAAAATAAATTTTTTTAATTTTTTTTTTGCCAAAATAGACCTTCATCAAAAGTATTTCTCAAACTAGACCCGCTGCCACCACGTGGTGACACGTGGCGGCGGCGGGTTTTATATTTTTGTGCATAGAGAACTCGGCACTGGTGATGTCGAGTTCTTCTTGGGAGAACTCGGCACGGGTGATGACGAGTTCTCTCGAGGAGAACTCGGCACTGGTGATGCCGCGTTCTACCAAGGAAAACTCGGCATCACTAGTGCCGAGTTCTCTCTGGGAGAATATTGTCAACCCTTCAAATTCCACTCGACGCGAGTTGTCAGGAGAATAGTGATTCAAATAGAACTCGGCATTGAGGATGCCGAGTTCTATTTGGACCTGTTCTCCTGACACTCAGATCGTGTATGAAATAGTTGGACGGTCAGGTCTACAATAGAACTCAGCATCTATAATGCCGAGTTTAATAGGCATAAGTCGGAGTTTAATAGGCAGAAGTAGGCAAATTTGCGGTCCTAAAAAATACATTACATTCATTCAAGTCTTACAATTAATCAACTCTTAAAAAGGATTTAAGTCGTACATTCATTCAAGTCATAACAAAATACATTACATTAATTCAAGTCTTACAATTAATCAACTCTTACATTCATTCGTCTCACTAAATAGTTACATACAAAATATTCAAACTATTTTGCTATATAGGTTCCTTGCATCGCTTTCGGGTATGCCCTATACCGCCGCATCTCCCACACCTTACCCTTCTTCCAGAGTGTTCGTCCATCTCGTTTCGGATTTGCGTTGATTTAGGCCGACTGGGAGGTCTTTTGGTTTGGGGAGGCTTCATTGTGATGTTGCCTCGATCTGGCCAATACCTCACATCAGGAATTGGGATAAATATCGGTTTGTACGCCTCCCTGTACATTTGAACCTCATAATACGGGGACACCAAATGTGAAGTGTTGACATTTGCATGTCTGCCACTGCAAACTGCTAGTACATGTGAACATGGGACGTGCATTGCAATTATGTATCCACAAGTGCAAGTAATAACTCCTTCTTCAAATTTCACGAGGTATTTTTTCTGGTCATTGGCTTCAACCTGGTACATCAGCTGGTGGTACCGAGTTACTGTGTGTGTTCTGGCTAGATTGTTGTTTGCCGTCACCACGGTGTGGACTGTCAGTACATATGTTTCATTCCACGACTCGGCGACGTCCCTTCTTTTAACAAAGAATTTGTTCAAGCGGAGAAATGTCATCAAAATCATGGTTGTAATTGGCATACTGCGTGCCTCTCATAAGACATTGTTGAAGCTTTCTGACATGTTTGTTGTCATACATCCAAAACGTCGACCCCCGTCGTGACAACAAGTCCATCTTTCCAAAGGACCTTGATGCTGAATCCACTCGTATATCGGTTTATGTTCCTCTGCAATAGCCTTCATTAACTCTTCAAATTTCATAAATGAATGAGTTTTACCCGCTTCGTAAAACTTGATTTGTCCCAATCTTTCCTTGCAATTTCGATATTTAGCAAGATGTGCTTTCATGTGTCGAAGACAGAATCGATGTACATGCCCCTCCGAAGGTGGAAATGCGGCTCGCACACAACCATTTATTCCCGAAAATCTGTCGGTGATAATACACAAATCGGGTTGCCTTGTAACCCTATTTGCCAGCAAATGAAGGAACCACGTCCACGACTCTGTATTCTCGCTCTCTACAACAGCAAATGGCAAAGGGAAAATTCCGTTGTTTGCATCCGTGCCCACAACAATTAGCAATAAACCTCTATATTTGCTATAGAGGTGTGTTCCATCCACACTGACAACGGGTCTACAATAATGAAACCCACTAATTGAAGGCCCGAACGCCCAAAACACACGCTTAAACATCTCATCGTCTGAATTTACCTGGACAGACTCTATTTCGACAACAGATCCTTCATTGTTCTGACAGAGAACTGTGACAAACCTTCGCAAATCTTTAAAATTGTCTTCTTCGGCACCATATATTCGGTTCAACGCTTTTTGCCTAGCATGCCATGTTTTAGCGTAACCGATTTCAAGTGAGTATTTGATCTTCACCCTTTCCATTATTTCAGCAGGAGTAATTGTGAACTTAGTTCTAACAGATGACATTATCAAGTCACATACAAAATTAGGAATGTATTGTTTGTTGTCGTTTAGCAATATCGGATTGGAACAAGTGTGCTCGGCGTCGTATGTTTTAACTTGAAAGTATTTGCATCCTTTTGGAAGAGACGCATGTAGACGTCATTTGCAATTATCTTCATCACGACGAATACAATGAACAATATACCATTTCGTTAAAGAAACCACAACTGAATACTGAACAAACTTTTTAATGTGCCACAATTGCAGAGCATGAAACAAATCATCTTTCGTTGGGAAAATTCGTTTATCCCAGAAAGAACGACCATCTTCCGTATGCGAATCACTCTGTTCCAAATTGTTCGCAGCATCAAAGAATGAGTGTTCAATTACCGAATTCTCTATCCAGTTGTCGTCCTCGAAGATATCGGGAAGTTCATTAAGAGTTGGAATCATGTCATTGTTAGCAACTGCATCATCAACAACGTCGTCGTCTTCACGGTGTATGGATTGGCCCATCGCATATATGACATCCTGCGTCTCCGGAACGACTTCATTAGTAGAAACACCTTCAGGTTCATCTTCTACAGTGAAGGGAGTGCTGTAATCCCCTAATTCCTCAGTGTCATCATCTTCAATGCTATGCATCTCTTCCCAGCCTTCTGGTCGACTAAAATGAATTGGGTCAACAGCTGACAAACCAAACCCAAGGTAGGGATATGAGGTAGATGGTCCAGCCCTTCCAGCGAACTCATCATGGCTGTAATGTGTGGGTTCAAATTGTGACAGACCAGGATAAGGATTTGCACTGCCAGAAGGAATGTCACACACATTTTCTGGCCATTCGTTGCCTGCTTGGAAGTTATGTGATTGGAAAAATGGAATTTGCTGGTATGCTAGAAGTTTGGTTGTAGGATTTAGACTTATATTCAAATCTATTCCACAGTCCCAACTGGTCGACCTTACTATACCATACTCCGACGAATGGGTGTTCGTTGTCAGCGTAGGGTCGGGCACTTTAGGTTCAGCTTCCACATACACTCCAACCACAGACATCTGTTTAAACAAACACATCAATCCATAAACCGACCTATCATTGGTTAATGGAACGTATGTCCAATCATTGTTTAATGACAATTTCGCCGTCAACTTGACATCAAACATATTGTGTGGATAACAACGTTCAGATCTTATAACATCCATTAAATCCTCATATTTGATGCTCAACGGAACTGTTGGCTTTTTGGCCTTAATCTTATGTTTTGATGATTTAATCAACCGAATCTTAATTAGAGTAGCACACAATATGCATTGCATATATATTGTATTGTGCTAACCTCTACAGGTGATCAAGACTCAAGAAAGATGGAAATGAAGTCAAGACATGTGATTAAAGCTAAATCGAAGACATGTAATCTTGATTTCTTTTGAGTCTTAGGAACAAAGTGTAATTGAGCATACTTGAGCTAAAATCAACTTAATCACACACTAGGTTCCCTATAGAAGTCACACACGAAATTTCACATTATTTGGACTTCAATAGATCACCCAAACTTAGATCGGAAAACACTAAATCTGAAACCTAACTGTCTGCCCACATTCGGTCGACCGCAACATGCCGTTCGGTCGACCGGATGATCAAGTAATTCTGTTTGTGTTTCCCTGTCTAGTTTCGGTCGACCGCACCATATCTTTTGGTCGACCGTTTGAACTTACTGTTCCGACCGTTATTCTTGTCGTATATGCCCAACGGTCGTATTCATATTAAAACTATATACACCTCCATATACTTAACCAAACGGTCGAACCATGTGCCAAGTTCGGTCGACCATTTAACCTTGTCAATAATTCCCTGCTATCGGTCGATACGATTTCGTTCGACTGATCCAATTTTCCCTCTACCGAAACGCTTATTCGGTCGACCGGTAACCCTGTTCGGTCGACCGTTTTCTTAATAGACTTAAGTGTTCAGTCGACTGATTCATATTTCGGTCGACCGTATCCCTATCGAACCCAAGTGTTCGGTCGACCGTTGTACCTTTTCGGTCGACCGTTTCTGGACAGATTTGCAGCCCGATTTTCTGTTTTGTGTTCTTTGCACAATATCCAACCAAATCTTGTCCCAACGGATCTATTCTCTCTAATGCTTATAAATAGAGTTGTAAAACACATTTTAACACAACTCTCCCACTACAAACTTGTCCCAAACTTTAGAGAGAATTCCATACACTCCAAACCTCAAATCTCCACACTTAATCATATTTCTAATCTCATTCAAGTGTGCTCAAAGTTTAGAGAGTGTTGTTCCACTCAAGTTCTCAATTGTTGTAAAAGGAATCTAGGACTTCGGTGAAAGCCCGAAGTGTCCCTCTCGGATTGTGAGAGGAAGATTCCAAGCTCGGCGAGGGTTGTTCGCGAGTTTGACGGTTGTAAGGCGTTGTCTCCCGGCCCGGAATGGGGAGCGGATAGTGAAGTCGTAGGCGGAGCTCGGTGATCCGAGCGGAGCTTGCAAGAGAGGACTAGGACCCGGGTGGGATGCGGAACCTCTATAAAAACGACACATCTTCTTGTGGTTTGCATTTTCCTACACTTGCTTGTTTTGTTTTTAATTTCCGCTGCGCATATCGATTGTTTAAACAAGTAGGTGATTAGATTAAAAGTTATTAGTGAACCCATAACCCACACGATCCTACATTTGGTATCAGAGCCTTGTTAGCTAAATTCTATACTTAATCGTATTTTTAGCATGGCTAGCACATCTAATCATGTAGAGGGATTATGCACCACTAGACCTCCTTTGCTTAATGGGTCAAATTATGATTATTGGAAGAATAGGATGAAGATTTTCCTAATTTCTAATGACCTTAAGTATTGGATGTTTCTCCAAAATCCATACACACCACCAAATGAAGATGAATTAGATTCACTCACTAGGCCCAAAAGGAAAGAAATTGAGATGAACTCAAAAATCATGAACATTCTATATTGTGGGCTAAATGAGGGTGAATATAATAGGATTAGAGGGTGTGTTAGTGCACATGAGATATGGCATAGACTACAAATGCACCATGAGGGGGATAGTAAAACTAAGGAAACACGCATTAGTCTCCTCAAGCATAAATATGAGATTTTTTCTATGCAAATCGGTGAAAACATAAGCGAAATGAACACTCGCTTTACCGATATCACTAACTCTCTTTTGGTTCTTGGAAGAAAAATCAATGAAGGAGAGATGACAAGGAAGTTCCTCCGGTCACTTAGCATCGATTGGGAAGATAAAGTCGTCGCAATTGAAGAGGTGCATGATCTCTCAAAATTAAAGATGGAGGAGCTCATTGGAAACTTGATGGCTTATGAACTTCAAATCAATCATCGGAAGGAGAAGGAAGCCACCAAGAACAAATTCACCTTGGGATTACATGCAAATATTGACCAACCAAGGAGGAATGTAGAAGATGAGGACATTGAAGTCCTAGCAAAAGACTTCTTCAAATACCTCAAGAAGGACAAAGAAGAAAAGAATGAAAGAAGAGGTAGAAGAAGTGAGAAAAGAGAAAAAGAAAAAGAGAGGGAGGAGAGTGGAAATGAGAGAAGAGAAGGGGAGAAGAAAAAGGAGAGAACGGAGAGGAGAAAAGAAAAGGAGAAGAGCAAGAGAAAAGAAAGGAAGGAGGAAGCACACAAGGCTACATGGGATGATTCTTCATCACCATCTTCATCGTCGTCTTCCTTGCAAAGTAGAAGAGAAGTGGCTCACTCATGCTTCATGGCTATTGAAGATCAAAGTGAGGTAGATTCTAACTCTTGTTCTAGTAATTCATGCTCAACTAAGTCATATTATAGTGATAGCTCACATTCTAGTGTTAATGAAGAAACTTATACACATGATGAGCTTCAAAATGCATTTCATGACTTAGTTAAACAATATGAGATCATTTGTGATAAAAACAAAAATGCTAGAAAGTTAATCAAGGATCTCCAAAGCCAAATTGAAATATGCATGAATGAGAAGAATGAGGTGATTGCTAAATTTGAAAAGAATGCATCAAATTTTGATAAATTAAGAGCAACACCTATAGATTGTGATCAACTAAATCTTCAAGCTTGTAATTTGCAATTAAGAAAAGATTTAGAAAGATTCACAAAGGGAACTCATATGCTTAACATGTTATTAGGTAGTCAAAGACAATCTTTGCAAAAACATGGTTTAGGATACAACTCTAAATTGAAAAACCATGTATCTCACACTACACTAAATGGCAAGCATATGTTCATTAACCATAGTTCTTCAAGTGTGTGGGCTCCCAAAACCAAAATGGTTTGGATTCCCAAAGCTCACATTCAAGGACCCAAAGTTGTTTGGGTACCTAAATCTACTCTTGTAGGAGCTTGAGGAGGAGATTGGTGGTGACCATGTGAGCTCAAGAGTCAAAATCCGGTTGCATCACCAAATGAGATTGGAGCTAAATTCGAATTCAACATTGGTATAAAATTCCTATCTATACAATTCATGTTAAATTAGCTCTAATCTAGTTTCATATGCCTAATTGACATATCATATAGTTTAATTCATTGCAAATCATATACCAAATTCATTGCAAATCATATACCACATCCATTGATTGAAAATGTCAAATTTTAAATGGATGTTAGAATGAGGCTTAAGTTGAAACTTAAATGAACTTAACTTGAATCATACTCATTGTTTCCATTTAGCCTTATTGATAGGGGGAGCTTAAATGATATATCTTTTATTAGAGTAATGAAGTGCTACATTTAGGGGGAGCTACTTCATTACAAGACATCCAAATTCTATGCTTAAAGTCTTAAATAATTATTATTTTTTATGGATGTCAAAGGGGGAGAGATAATTAAGGGGGTAACTTGAAAAAAACTTGATAAAACTTGAACAAAAACTATGCACATCCATAGGGGGAGCATCTATATGCATAGTTTACATATACAATTTTCAAGTATTAAGATATCGGTTGCCATCATCAAAAAGGGGGAGATTGTTGGCTTTTTGGCCTTAATCTTATGTTTTGATGATTTAATCAACCGAATCTTAATTAGAGTAGCACACACTATGCATTGCATATATATTGTATTGTGCTAACCTCTACAGGTGATCAAGACTCAAGAAAGATGGAAATGAAGTCAAGACATGTAATTAAAGCTAAATCGAAGACATGTAATCTTGATTTCTTTTGAGTCTTAGGAACAAAGTGTAATTGAGCATACTTGAGCTAAAATCAACTTAATCACACACTAGGTTCCCTATAGAAGTCACACATGAAATTTCACATTATTTGGACTTCAATAGATCACCCAAACTTAGATCGGAAAACACTAAATTTGAAACCTAACTGTCTGCCCACATTCGGTCGACCGCAACATGCCGTTCGGTCGACCGGATGATCAAGTAATTCTGTTTGTGTTTCCCTGTCTAGTTTCGGTCGACCGCACCATATCTTTTGGTCGACCGTTTGAACTTACTGTTCCGACCGTTATTCTTGTCGTATATGCCCAACGGTCGTATTCGTATTAAAACTATATACACCTCCATATACTTAACCAAACGGTCGAACCATGTGCCAAGTTCGGTCAACCGTTTAACCTTGTCAAGAATTCCCTGCTATCGGTCGATACGATTTCGTTCGACTGATCCAATTTTCCCTCTACCGAAACGCTTATTCGGTCGACCGGTAACCCTGTTTGGTCGACCGTTTTCTTAATAGACTTAAGTGTTCAGTCGACTGATTCATATTTCGGTCGACCGTATCCCTATCGAACCCAAGTGTTCGGTCGACCGTTGCACCTTTTCGGTCGACCGTTTCTGAACAGATTTGCAGCCCGATTTTCTGCTTTGTGTTCTTTGCACAATATCCAACCAAATCTTGTCCCAACGGATCTATTCTCTCTAATGCTTATAAATAGAGTTGTAAAACACATTTTAACACAACTCTCCCACTACAAACTTGTCCCAAACTTTAGAGAGAATTCCATACACTCCAAACCTCAAATCTCCACACTTAATCATATTTCCAATCTCATTCAAGTGTGCTCAAAGTTTAGAGAGTGTTGTTCCACTCAAGTTCTCAATTGTTGTAAAAGGAATCTAGGACTTCGGTGAAAGCCCGAAGTGTCCCTCTCGGATTGTGAGAGGAAGATTCCAAGCTCGGTGAGGGTTGTTCTCGAGTTTGACGGTTGTAAGGCGTTGTCTCCCGGCCCGGAACGGGGAGCGGATAGTAAAGTCGTAGGCGGAGCTCGGTGATCCGAGCGGAGCTTGCAAGAGAGGACTAGGACCCGGGTGGGGTGCCGAACCTCTATAAAAACGACACGTCTTCTTGTGGTTTGCATTTTCCTACACTTGCTTGTTTTGTTTTTAATTTCCGCTGCGCATATCGATTGTTTAAACAAGTAGGTGATTAGATTAAAAGTTATTAGTGAACCCATAACCCACACGATCCTACAGAACTACCAATTTGCTGTCAGATCCTGTGTATTCTGCCACATCTCCGTTACATTCTAATTTCCCGTTATACATGACCAACAAAGATCCTTCATCATCTTTATCCATACCTAACATATATTAAATTTGAAAATGTGTTCAAGTTAGATGATTGTTCTTCATTACTAAATACTTAAAAACTTAAGTGTTTTAGAAATTACTTCAATCGAGTGTAGTAGCAAACGACTGTAAACGTCGAGCAATCTCTCCAATAAAATCAACTACAATAAACAACGTTACAATCAATAAATTTTAAGATGACTACCGTAAAATCAATAATCCACTAACAAACAAAAACTAAAACGTTTTGCCTAAAAACCCAAAATCGAATTCGATTTTGCACCAAAACGGGTTCCTAAACCAACAAAAACACTACAATCATACATAAAACAACAATGTATATCATCCTAATACATAAAAAAGGCAAGAAAAAGGTGGAAAACGAAAACAAATCGAAACCCTAACCTTAAAATCGCGAGAACCCGGCGTGAGGGAGAGGGGGGCGTCAGGATGCTTTTATGGACCTCCAGAACTCGACGTTAATAACGCTGAGTTATCTTTTTAAGTGAACTCGGCGTTACTAACTCCGAGTTATTCCTTTAGAACTTGGCATCCTAGATGTCGAGTTCTATTTAAGCAACTGTTCTCCTGGCGCGTCAATCGTCTCATGCACGATCTGAGCGTCAGGAGAACAGTTCAAATAGAACTCGACATTTAGAGTGCCGAGTTCTATTTGAATCACTATTCTCCTGGCAACTCAAGTCGAATGGAATATTGTTTTGAAGTCGGCACTGGTGTTGCCGTGTTCCCGACAAGAGAACTCGGCATCCCGAGTTCTCTTGTAGAGTTCATTGATTTAAGAACTCGAGCTTTTTTCATTTCCTGTTTGACTAGAAACACAATTCAACCACAACACAAACAAGTACGATAAAACACAATTCAACCACGAGTGGAATATGAAGTTTAACATTTTAACATACAACCAAAAGTACCATATAAAAACAACCAAATAAGTTTAACACAACTAAAAATCTATCATAAGTGACCTCTCAATCTCTTCTTCCTTTTAGGACGTGCTGGAGCACGTCCTCTCCCCCTGCCGCGTCTCCCTCCTCGTGCTGCATTCTCAGTATCCTGAGTCAGACCTCCAGCGTCTTCTTGAAAGTGTGAATCTTCTTCTTCAACGACGCGATCCTGACTCAAATGTAATGTGGGTTCTTCAGCACCAAAACACATAAGCCAAGCCTTCATTTTTTCCTTCAATTTTCCAACCATCGAAGGGTCTGTCTTGTGATCTTTGATCACCTCGTGAATTTGATGGAGTTCTTCGTGAAACTCATAAACTCTGTGCACCTACAGATAATTAAAAGTTAATGAAACACTAAACACAATTTTAAAACGTGGTAATTATTTAAATAAATGTTTAAATCTTACCATCTCTCGCTCTCTAACCACTCGAGGTCTGTATAAGGTATTAGTCGGAGCCAAGGTGTGATGAACTATCCAACGTACGGTAATGCTCCAGTACCATTCCATATACAGTCGTGTGCTCTCTTCAGGAGTGACACCTAGGAGTGGTCGCTCAAACTGTAGATGATCTCTTCTGTGCGACCAATGCTGAATGAATTGGTGATTTTCCGCCAACCAATTAACATCCGACCTCCCCTGAGCCGATTTCACTACATGTCTCTCCATCGGCTCTGGAATGTGCTACTGTAGACCGAAATGTCTCATCACTCGGTCTGGACAATGCATAATCACCTCACCAAAATTTATAAGCCAAGTACGGCTCGTCCAGATCTCTGAACCTTCCGTACATAGTGGTGGTAACTCACTAAGATCCAAATTTGCATAAGGGTCCCAAATCACTTGATCGAATTTGTGCACGTCCAGCTCATTCCGATAAAAATCAAGTGTCGTCGTCTTCGCACTACCCTTGAATGTTCTTGGTCATCTCCAACGTGACCCTAATTGTGCCCTCTCGTCCTCCGGGTATAGTAATGGTCTTCTCTTCAAAGGTCTCCCAATGTGTAGATGTTCCCAACACCACAACTGCAGGAACATAAGAAAACCACACAAATGTTTCGTCGGAATCAGTGAGGCTTCGTCTAACATGTGATATAAGTGGGCCAGAGCCGCACCACCCCAACTATACTCCGATGCGACTGCCAAATCTCCGAGCAAAGATAGGTACTTCAAGTGAACCATCGTGCCACTCTTATCTGCCAAAATACTACATCCCAGCTGGAACAGAATGAAGGCTCTGGTGTGTCGTGTAACTGTCTCCTCGTCAGCATCAAAAGGCAACTGCTGAAACTGAGCTTGCAACCAATCCATAGTTATGGAACCCTTACGACCCAAGTCATCGGGGACCTGACCCAATAAATCCATGCAAACCTCTGACCAAACGTACTCCTGAGTCTCACACACCGGCAAACCATCTACGCGCAAGCCGGTAATCATCGAGATGTTACGCAAGGTGCACGTGATCTCACCATGTCGCAGGTGAAATGAATGAGTCACCGGTCTCCAACGCTTGACCATCGCCCCCAGCAAGGTATGATCCAACCGAACTCGGCCCAACCGAGTGATTGCGTCAAACCCTGCCATATCTAGCAGAAACAACATCCTCTCATCAGTGATCTGCCATTCGTTGAGCTTCGATCAATGCTCAACGCATTTTACACCATCAACATCCTTCTGCATAAATTTAGAGAAATGTCAGAATATTGAAACTCACGTGCAAATATTTAACTTGAAAACGTAAAATGCTTACAAAATCTTTGAACAAGTCTGACTTGTGGTGGGTCTGCAAAACCAACATTGATCTGTCTACCGGACCCTGTGAAGCGTAGCTACCTCTAACTGAACCAGTACTGGAACCACGAAACTACATCTGTACATAACACGTTAAAAAGTGAGATGGTTGTTCTTCATTACTAACTACTTAAAAAGTTGAGAATACTCTAATGTTTTAGAAATTACCTCAATCGAGTGTAGTAGCAAACGGCGGTAAACGTCGAACAATCTCTCCAATAAAATCAACTACAATAAACAACGTTACGAATCATGTTAGAGATTTTTTTAAAATTTTGACAGAACTTCCTCTATATTTTTCAAATTGGTAAATTTAAACCTGCACGGTAAAAAAACTAACAAAACTACAAACTTCAATTCTCACATACATTCAAACTCACATACATTTAAACTCAAATAAATCACTTTTAAGTTTACATTCATTCAATTTAACATACATTCAAACATAAATAACAACAAAAAATCTAATTTTAATCACAATAATCATACTTAAATTCAACTATTTTTAAGATGACTACCGTAGATATATAATCAACAAAACTAAAATCAATAATCAACTAACAAACAAGAAATAAAACGTTATGCCTAAAAACCCAAAATCGAATTCGAGTTTGCACCAAAACGGGTTCCTAAACCAACAAAAACACTACAATCATACATAAAACAACAATGTATATCATCCTAATACATAAAAAGGCAAGAAAACGGTGGAAAACGAAAAATATCGAAACCCTAACCTTAAAAACTTGGGAACTCGGCGGATGGGGAGAGTGGGGGCGTCGGGCTGCTTTTATAGCCCGACGGAACTCGGCGTTATAACGCTGAGTTCACTTTTTTTAAGTGAACTCGGCGTGAGACACGCCAAGTTCTTCCTTTAGAAATTGGCATCTAGGATGTCGAGTTTTATTTGAGAAACTGTTCTCCTGGCGCGTCAACCGTCTCATGCACGATCTGAGCGTCAGGAGAAGTTTCTTAAATAGAACTCGGCACTCCCAGTGCCGAGTTCTATTTGAATCACCTCCTGAGTGAAAATTTTCAAGTGTTGACCAATAAAAAACCAAAAAGAACTCGTCATCACCCGTGCCGAGTTCTCCCAAGAAGAACTCGACACTGGTGATGTTGAGTTTTCTGTGCACAAAAAAACAAAACCCGCCGCCGCCACGTGTCACCACGTGGTGGCAGCAGGTCTAGTTTGAGAAATACTTTTGATGGAGGTCTATTTTGGCAAAAAAAATTAAAAAAATTTATTTTGAATTTTTTTACTATATTCTTCTCATGTGAAATGAATCTTCAATTTTCCTGAGGTGTATCTAAAATTTGTTATATCAAGAAACAAATCAATGTACCTAGTGTGTTCTGCTCACCTAACGAGTGAATTGATAGATGCCTCAAAAAAATTCCTTAAAAGTCCACTTAAACTTCATATATCAAGGAACAACAATATTAATATTCATTGCGTAATCTCCAAGGTGTTTTGGCTAGACAACAAAAAATATTTTAGCACTTAAACACAACATGGATTGCTCTTCACTTTTTTAAATATTGGGCATGTGATCACAGATTTTCATTATTATAGTCACAAATTCATGTCAATACAGGAAAAATTGTGTTATGTAGTATAAACCCAACCCCCAGATCAATAAATTGGTAGAGTTGGTTTGGCAATCAACCAGTAGAAGCTATATGTGTTGTCTCTCCATGAAACTCATGTGTACTCTATGGACGCCTAGTTTCATACATGAATGCCTTATTTTTTTGGAACTAGCCTCTTATTGTACTTTTATTTAAAAAAATTGACGGTCATTTTATTAATCTGATGAGGAAGTCTACATTGTTTTTAGAAGATTTTGAATACTCAAGATTTTGATAGTATTTGTTCGAATTATGTCATCTATGGAATAGAGATCTTTTTTCTGGTGAATTTTTCCCAACTTGCTTAAGTATTGCTATGGTTCGTTTTGGAATCATGTTTGGACGTAATTAAGTATTGCTTAAATTGAAAAATATGGCTTAAGTTGTCTACTCAAATATTATATCTATTAATACCTGCAAACCTACGGAGACCAACGACCTTTTATTTTTGTGAGTTTGCGATTATAATATATGTTGTACACATAGATGAATGAAGTATTTTGGGTTGGTTTTGAAGTTAGTCGATTTGTACAACTGTTAGATGACCATGACAACTTGTGTATCACTGTTTGGGCATTCAACTCACCCCCAACCTTTGAGAAGATGCTTCGAGATCATGAACTAATTATGGTTGTGAAAGAGGAAATAGAAAGGCAATGCTGCAAGGATATGGCCACTCATGAGGCAGAGGAACGACGAAAGGAGATGGAAGAAGGCATCTTCTGAGGACCTTCCTATTGGTTTGACAACTGTAGTGATGACCAAGTTTAGGGGTTCTACTTTACATATTTGATAATGTTAGCAATCATTGTATCATATGTTTAGTGTTTGAATGATTTATCTGCTTTTCAAACTCTAGGCTTGTAAGACAGTGGTGTATCACTATATTACTTTAGTAAGCATGATTTTCAGGTGGTTATCAAATATAGTTGACTTCATTATCAAGATTTAATTTTTTTCCCTTCTGCGTTTACCTTTAATGCAACAGGTCAGCCATCAAAGAATAAGAGGAATAGGAAAATGGGATTCAAGGAGCACCTATACATCAAGTGTGTGAGCATTTGCATTACTCAACAAGTGAAACAGTCGAAAAACAGTCACTCCATTGGCATGCGTGGTCCAGTCCATAATGTGAGGCATCTTCGAGTCGTCCTCCCATACAACACCAATGCCTCCGACCATGGCAGCGGTGTCTAGGTTTAAAAGTTTAGATGTAGTCTGTTTTTGGGATGTTTTTTGGTCATAGCATGACAAATATTAGTAGTGTGAGGGGGTCTCTGTTGAGGGTTGTCGTGTTTTGTTGTGCATGGAAAAAATGTAAATAGCAACATATAAAAGAAAATATGAGATCATGACTAGTCCACCGGCTTATAAATTAGGAAACTTCAATTTTTTAGAAAATATTTTGTATTTGATTGACACGACGTTATGGCTCATCATCAATGCATAGCAACAAACAAATTGCATTCAAGCGGGCTAGTTGGGTGGGGACAAGATGAATTCCGATCTTCATCACAAAATTAATTTTTAGTTGATATATACAATTTAACTTAATAATTAAAATTGATCTTCTCATTTATAATAAAAAAATGATTATGACATTTTATACCTTTTGATCTTATTTCATATTAAGGATGAAAAACTGATAAAATTATGAAGAATTTTTTTTCTAGATGCGAGATGAAGAGTCTGAAGTTGATTTTTTTTCTTTGGACCCATTACTATTACTCATTTATATTGCAAAACAACAATTTTCGTTATTCGAGTATGCGTTGCCACCATTGATAACAACTAACAACTGCGAGGGGTTGATTTTTTTATGTTTTTTTGTGATTTATTAAAAATTAATTTTTACATAACATTGAAGTTTACAAAATTCAACGGACGCTTGAATATGTGTATCATCTAAGGCCCCAATGCAATCTTTAAAATATGGAAAAAAACTTGCCACCGTGGTGATGCAATATATAATCAGGAATTGCATTTAGGTCATCTTTTGGTTTGATCATGTCACATGACCAAATGGTCATCGCTCTAAGAACACGATTAATGTGACGACTAATTGTTTCACCTGATTGTTGAAAGTATTGTTGCAATGCTCGGTTGACATGACCATGGCCTAAGGTATACAAAAATATGCATATGTTCTTCTACGGTTACGTTTCTAGTTGGTGTTAGAAGTCCTTGTTCCTTGAAAAGATTACATAAATTAACGAAGACTAATGGCAGCATCTTGTTGGATCGTGTGGGTCTATGGGTCCACAATTAAGGCTAATCACCTAATACTCTACTTGTTTAAGCAATCAAATGCGCAACGGAATAAACAAACAAGTAAAGAAAGAATATTAGAATGAAAACCACAATCGACACAGGGGATTTTATAGAGGTTCGGCACCCCACCCGGGTCCTAGTCCTCTCTTGTAAGCTCCGCGAGCTCCGTCTTCACTAACCACTCCCCGTTCCGGGCCGGGAGAGAACGCCTTTTACAAAATAAACTCCGCGAACAACCTCGCGAGCTTGACTTTCTTCTCTCACAATCCGAGAGGAATACTTCGGGCTTTCACCGAAGTCCTTGCTTCTTGAACAAATGTTGAGTGGAACAACACTCTCTAAACTTGAGCACACTTGAGTAGGATTAAGGAATTGATCACTAAAGTGTGGAAATTGAGGTTTGGAGTGTTTGGGATTCTCTCTAAAGTTTGGGACAAATTTGTAGTGGGAGAGTTGTGTTAAAATGTGTTTTACAACTCCTTATATAGGCATTAGAGAGAATAGAGCCGTTGGGATTGATTGGGTATGAGTTGAAGTGTGATTACACAAAACAGAAACTGCATGACCCAATTCTGGATAAAATCGGTCGACCGAAACAGGAAGAATGGTCGACCGTTTGGCAGTTTCGCACAAGGTTCGGTCGACCGGTAAGGAAACGGTTGACCGCCCAACGCTACGATGATGAGAATTAAATTTATACCGCAAGTACACGGCGTCAATGAAGACGTGACAAGTACGGGTCGAACACAAGGAGGGAGAGATTTGTTATTTGTGTGATTTTCGATTAAGGAAAAGAAGGAGAGAAGAATAAGTTTGGTTTTGAGATTTTTGGTTTTTAATTTTCTAAAGCATGAAACATGAACAAATAAAACTAAAATAAGAATAAGGATGGTGAATTCCGTTAGGTGGAGGTTTAGATATAGGGTTTAGATTAGAGAATTCAGAAAGTTATAATAAATCATATTAGTTATAAAGCATTACATGATAAATGATTCAACACAAACTCAAGTAATCAAAATATACTAATCACGAAATTAAAATAATAACTTTATTCTCTTCTCATCACCCTAAATCCGTCACCTCCACCCTTTGGAAAGAGTTAGAAACTCATAGATGAAGGGAGGGAGAAGGGGTCCTAGAGGAATTACAAAAGAAAACTAAAAACAAGAAATAAAAGACAGAATTTTATTACTAAAACTAAGGACTAAAATTAAGAACTAAAGACCAAGGACCCTCACAACATCGTTTCGAGGCTATTTATAGCCGATACAAGTAACCCTAATATGAAATAGGAAAGTACACGCGTCAACACATGACTGGACAAAATCCGGGGACACGGCTCGCAAGGCGGGCGACCGAATCGCCGCATGGTATATGTGTTGTGCAGCAGAAATGCCGCATAATTAAGTCTGATTAAATCCGGATTTTTGCTGAGTGTTTATGGTATGATTTCAATATCTTCTGCGCGTCTGGATTGATTCTTTCCTTTCTTTTGAGCTCCAACTTTTATTTCTTTATATATTTGGAGATCCACAATGATTTTTCTTTAGACTTTCTCCAAAATCATAAAAGCTACTCGTAATTTGCAATTAGGTCATTGGCCTTTTGCAATTAAGTCCCTGACTCCTTTTGTGCTTAAGTCCTTGTCCTTTCTGTAATTAGGTCTTGAATGCTTTTATGCTTGGATGAACTTCTATTTGAATCCCGATAATCTTGAACTTGGTCTTTATGACAGGAATGAGTCTCTTGGACACATTTATGCTCGGGATATGGGTAATTTGCATTCAGGTCCCTATATTCTGTAAATAAGACTAAACACATACCTTAGTAGCATTTATTGATATAAAATTAATCTAAATGAAAGACATATGATGCAATGTATGCAGTGCATCATACGACTTAGGTACACTTAAGTCATCGGTCGAACACCTAAAGGGGAACGGTCGACCTATTTGTACCAGGCACTTTGGGGTTGACAAACGATTAGATATTCGGTCGACCGAAACAGGTCTAGCGATCGACCGATTTTCAACAGGCACTTTGGGGTTTGTCAAGAGATGGACAAACGGTCGTCCGATCTTGGTCCTCAGTCGACCGATACATGAAATGTATTTGGGGTATTATTGTTTTAATACGAATACGAGTGTTGGGTATATACGACAAAAATAACGGTCGGAAAATTAAGTTCAAACGGTCGACCGAAAGAGAAGGTGAGGTCGACCGAAACAAGACAGGCAAACACAAACAGGATTACTTGATCATCCGGTCGACCGAACGGCCTGTTGCGGTCGACCGAATGTGGGCAGACAGTTAGGGTTCAGGTTTAGTGTTTTCCTGTCTAAGTTTGGGTGATCTATTGAAGTCCAAATTATGTGAAATTTTGTGTGTGACTTCTATAAGGAACCTAGTGTGTGTTTAAGTTGATTTTAGCTCAAGTATGCTCAAAATACACAAGTTCCTAAAGACTCAAAGAAATACAAAATACATGTCTTCAAATGAGCTTGATTACATGTCTTGACTTGATTTCCTTTCTTCCTTGAGTCTTGATCACCTGTAGAGGTTAGCACAAAGCAATATATATGCAATGCAATATGTGTGCTACTCTACATGATCATAATTAAGATTAGGTTAATTAAATCATCAAAACATAGATTAAGGCCAAAAAGCCAACACATCCGACAAACGTCCAAGCATACTCGGTAGTGACCGGTAAGTAAATCTTCGGTCCTCTGTTTACTTGTACAAGGTGTTGTGTGCACTTTAGTTTTGACTACATATCTGTTGATATATTCTTGTACACTCTCCACAACAGAAGAAATTGTATCAATCTAGGTCCTCATCATCCTCAAAGTGTAGGTCCAATCTTTCAGCACTCATTTTGGTTTAACTAATAAGGCTAAGGGAGAGCAAAATTCGGGTAGGACCGAATTTTTGGACCTACCCAATTTGTCCGGACCAAACCAGACCAAATTTTTTCGTTTCGGTCTTCGGTCCGCCGGATACCAAAAATCCAGGTCTTGATCCGGTGCAGTTTGGTCTGGTCCTAGACCAAAACCATGTTTCATGAGTAAATTTTGGTTTATGGACCAGACCGACCCGAATTTATTCGGTTCGGTCTTCGGTCCGTCGGATATCGAAAATTTGGGTCTTGGTCTGATCCGGTTCTGGACCGAAGCACACCCCTAAATAAGGCAGTAAAAACAGGGAAATTTTTTTAATGCCCAAACTATATTAAACTGGTCACTCTTCTAGGTTGCAACAACAAATTAATTGGTTACTATTGGTAGGTTTGTAAGTCAGTTGAAAATAATAACTTTGCGGATCAATTATTTTAAAAAAATCAACTTCTTATCCCAAGTTAATATTGATACACTCATATCTTTCTTGAGATTTATTCCAAGTTAATAATCATACACTCTTATCTTTCTTAAGGTGTCTCAAAAATTTATATATTTTGATCTGGACTGTTAAACGCCACCTGTAAATTACTTAAATCGCTCGTGTCAATTACCATTTTGACATTCTTTCATTTCTACTTATATATCTCTTCATTTCACTCTCCTACCATCACTCTCTCTTCATCTTCCTCATAATCATCAAAAACAATGTCTCGGAGGTCAGGAAAGGAGTCAGCGAACACCCAAGTGCACTCGAATATGGTAAAAACATTCAATTTATTTTAAGTTTAAAAATAAATAAATTGAAGGGGCGCCCGCGAGAGCCCCCCCAGGGGTGGGCGTCTCCGACAGACGCCCCTTTAAAAAAAATTAGTATTTAGTTATAACTAATAATTAGTAAATATAATTAGTATTATTTGTTAATTAGTAAAAAATAATTAATAATTTTGTTAATTTAGTAACTTAAATCCATTTAACGAAATTTTAATTCTAAAATTTAATTAATAGTCATCGAGTTACCGTGGAGGAAAAGGAAAATCCATACCCTTACGCGTTGCACATGCTTACATTGAGGATTAATTACCTCGTCATCCACGTAGACAAGATATATCTGCTTCGGTTAGGAGGGAGAGGGATAGTTTACGTCGTCGTCAGACACATAATGATTTTTGGGAGCCTTTAGATGGGAGCGTCATTCCTAGTTTCCGAGGTCACATTACCAGACGCATTTGGGAGGGCGAGGATCGGAATGTTCTGAAGTGCCATAATCGGCACAGAACCTGTACTACATTGCAGGGATGACGCTCAGTTTTGATTGATGATATCATAGGGGTCATTACTGATAGCAGATTGGGTCACTTGCCTTGCAACATGTTCCATTGCCTTGACATGTCATTGACATCTGCGTTTGTGGAGCGGTGGCAGCCTGACATCAACTCTTTCCACCTGCCTTTCGGAGAGATGACGATCATGTTGCATGACGTGTTCCAGATCATTCGCATTCCTGTTGAGGGTCGTATGGTCGGTACTCTGGGATCGACGGCTGAGCTGAAGAGTTATGTAGTTGAGCTACTCGGGGTGACCGTTACTGGTCTTGGGAGGGATAGCCCCTTTTGGAGTGGTGGTGATGTTAGCATCGACGCTGTTGACGACTTTTGCAGACTTCCACGGGCCGAGGATACGCAGTTGACTGCCTACCTGTTCTTACTGCTTGGATATGTCTTGTTTGTCGACAAGAGCGGTTGCAGGATCAGACCATGCAACATATTGGAGGCTAGGGACCCGGATACCATTGATCAGTACTCATGGGGGTCGGCGACGTTGGCATACCTATATCGCCAGTTGGGAATAGCTAGTCGTGCTGATTGTTCTGGTATTGTGGGTTGTCTTACGCTGCTGTAGGCTTGGATACATGAGTATTTTCCTCCTTTCCACCCTCATCGGGAGCGGAAAATAATTCAGTCGGGTTATCCTCGTGCGCGTATGTGGGTCGTCCGGAGCGAGGATAAGAGTGAGGGGCGACTACATTCCATTCGTAGACGACTAGATCAGATGACTACATCGTAGTTATAAAACTCTATACCATTTATGTTTTACATAGGACTTGCACTAGTCGGTTTTTATCAAATTGTAAGGTAGATTAAGAAAAAACGGTTATGCTAATGAATGGTGAGATTAACTGTAAATAAGATCCAACGGTGAGATTGTAGGGGGTTTAAACTAAATTTGACGAGTCATGGACTCACTAGAGCTTGACCCTATTTAATTATTATTATTATTATTATTAACGTGTCAACGTTTATGTGGAGTGATTGTCATATGGTCCTGAGCCTGCTGTGGAGGTGCCAAGGACTTTATTGATGAGCCTTATTCATTATCGGGATATTATGGAGTCTAATTTGCCTAATCGCGTCTTGTGTCAGTTAGGATACGTTCAGGTGATCCCGGTTGACATCTCGACCGCAAGGCATGCAGTGCAGTCTGAGATTGCGGCGACGTACGACGTGAGGTACACCGCTTCGATGGCGGAATCGATTTGGTGGACATTTCCGATAGGAGACCGACTTCACATTGACAATCTCACACGTAGCTGCGACCCCTACACTTGTCATGTAGATTACTTGGATTGGTTCGGTAGCTACTCACACCCATCTCTCATGCACGGTACCGTCCCGAGATCTTAGAGACCACTGGATATATAGGCCATGTGGCGATATGGAAAGTTTTTCTAAATTATTTTTTATTTGTAATGTATATTTTGTTTTTATTGTTAATGTACGCTAATTTTGATGTTATATACAATGGATGAGTAGGGCGATACGGCTTGCGCAGTCGTTCTTGGAGAAGAGGGATCTGATGCAGACGATGACACGAGAGCTGCATTTGTAGATTGGGATAACTTCATACAGGCGTGGAACAGTCGGTTGGGCATTTCTGACCATGATTCGGAGGATGGGTTGTAGTCGGCTTGTATATTATTTACTTTATTATCTGTTGAACTTTTATTATTTGTATTTGTATTTGCTTATTTGTAGTACTCTTATTATTTATTTCTGACGAACATATCTTCTCCTTATTTGTTATATGTAATGCATTTTAGTTTTGAAATTTGATAAAAAAAACAACACGATATAATGTACGAGCAAATTATACATTAAGAAAACAATAATTTAACCAATACATTACAAATTACAATCAAAATCTACTACGTAATTGTTCCCAATATGCTATCCTATTTTCGTACTCTAGCTCTCATCCAAGAACACTGTGATCTCGCATTTGAAACCACAGGGTCGCTATAGAAGGTATTGGGAATCCCTAAACTAATTCTAAGCGAATGTAATGTCTGTAACTCCCTAAATGAGCAATGATCAACTCTCTGCATGGCTTCATCATGGTAGACAGACTCTCCCAAGGTAGCGCTCCAATACACGGGTACAATGAACCATCCATTCCCACTGAAAAATACATAACTACACACTTGTAAAAAATTACAATCGGGAACAAGTCACACCAAATCTCAATATAGTGATCATCGTCACAAGGTCCTCCGCCCCAATCAATTCGCTGACGAGCTTGTGCCAAACCGTCATAATAAACATGCTCATAAATGGGATGCGCTCCTATCTCATTAGAAATTGTACGATGGGCATAAAACCAATTGTCTTCACCACCATGGAAAACATCGGCAACAAATCGAAATCCACAGTTGTCATCAGCACGTACATCATTCCACATCTCCAGAAATGGTAAGATGATTCCTGGAAGTCTATCCACATATGGGAAGTCATCTACGTCAATCCGTTCGGACACTACAAGATGAACAAAATAGCAAAGTTATATATAATAACTGGAAGAAGAATACAAATTGAAAAAAGCGACAAAGTTATAATAATAACAGCAAACATGTCGCCATACTAGATTTTGTACTCATGTTTACAGACGATTGAGACGAACTAGAATATCAACTACGACCCCTGCTCCGACTACTGGAAGATCGACCACAACCTCGCCCAACATACTCAAAGGCACTCGAGTCCCGTTGTGTCGACTTTCCCCTTGGTCGACCTCGTACCTTAGTATTTTCTGCGGACTCTACATAGTTTGACTTATCGGGGTGTAACTACGCGTATAAAATACTAGAGACACTACGAATTACTACAGGGTCGCTCCCCAAAATCTAATGAATGAGGAATCAAAAATGCTCGACGTCTTGTGATGACTGATCCACAAACTCTGGCATGTCGACTCATTCTACAATGACAAGTGTTTCCAGAATGGATGAATCTGCTCTAAATAAATTCCTTCGCCTGACTCAATTCAACCATGGATGGTACATGCACAAGGAATCACATGAGAAGTCAGTAACACGCACCCACAACGATATTTAACTTGATCACTTAAGTCCTATATTCTCTTAAACTCCTGACTCAACAATGACAAGCAGTGATGCGAAATTCGACCATTTATATGTTGATATAAAGTATTTTTGTAGTTAGTCAAATTTCGACGTCTCGACTCTTCAAGAAAGTTTTGAATATTCGTCACCTGCATTTCAATAGCCGCGTTGACGCGGTAGAAAAGAGTGTCCAGAGCTGCAGTCGATGAAGTAATCAAGTCTTTCAGAGCCGAATGCCACTTTCGACCCTACAGGTCGTAGTGTTGTCAAAATGAAGGACTTTGTTCGTCCAATTCAACACAAACTTTTCTTTATGCACTAACCATGTGTCATCTAGATACTCCGTGATAGCCGGCGAAGACCTATATGATTCTTTCAGAGTATGCCAACTCTATTATAATCGGGTTTTGAAGTAGAAAACATGATTTTCCTCCACTTTCCTTACTTCAAAGTCTCTGCCATCTTCTTGTTTTTGCCGAATGCGTGGTATGCGTAGTTGTATACATCTTTGTTGATATGTCAGGTGCAAAGTAATAAGTAGAGTCAGGAAAAACCTCTCTTACTGGTCGCATAAGGCCTAACTCCTGATCCGTTATTATTGCATTCGGGCTGACAGTACTGCATAACAAATCACGCAACTTCTCTAACACCCACCGATAACTACGCTCTGTCTCATCCTTCATAATTGCATAGCCGATAAAAGTTCATGTTTGTTGGTGTCACCACAACTATCTTGAACAAATGCATCTTGTACTTGTTCGTTTTGTACGTCGAATCCATGCAAATAACCAAAGGGTATGTGCGTAACAACTTAACTGACGTCAGATGTGCCAAGAATGCGTAAGTGACGACATTAATTTCTTCATCCGCTAGAATCCAAAACAAGTACCGATACTGCTCTGCCTGATGCAGAAACTGCTGAGTGGTATTCCTGTCTTCAGATATCACCCGCCTCATGTACGCTCTATAGTTATAAATGTGTCTCTAATTCGGAATATCCTCCGGGAATTTCTCTTTTACCACCAACAAGATGTTACGTGGTTTCGCTTGTGCCTCAGTCATCTCACGAATAATTTTCTTAGCCCCAGGACTAAGACCGTTGATCTGTTGGTGACTCTCTGATAAATTACAAGTCTCTGGTTGTGCTGACCATGAGAACTATCAGAAACTACGATTCATCCATCACGCTCATGTCGCTCGACTACTTTTATAAAAAGCGACACTCGCAACCCTTTCTTTTCGTGTTCCTCCGTACTGCAATATACATATCCCGACAACTCATTTCTTTTCTGCGATCGCATCTCAGATGACAATTCATCTGATTATCTGCTTGTGGGTTATATGATGATATTACCATAAAAACCCAGCTCTGATGACAACTTGTTTCGGTCATCTTATCGCGTCATCGGTTGTTTCAAATATTTGCTGACTTACAAAGGACTCACTGTAATCTACCCCGTCACCACCAAAATCTTGCAACGGACACTGAAATAATTTGAAATAACACAACAGATAAAAATTAAAAAAAATAAAAATTTGGGCATCTTGCCAGGACGCCTCCCCCATGGGGAGGGGCGAAATTTTTTGGGTGGACTTACTTCACTGAATCCAGACGCTTCGTCATACATTGTCATGATGTTAGTACTAATAGAGTAAGAAATATTGAGACATAAGTCTTAGTTTAAGAGACGGGACATATTGTGTATTAAATGGATTGTAACGGACAAAAGGGTAATTAGGACGGGTGATTTTAGTAAAAACCGGGCGACGAAGAACAACTCCTATTTTGATTAAAGTTGGAGGAACAAATCTAGAGACGAAATCTACCACCAACCATGTAAATTAGGAGATGAACTTCAATAAGAAAAATTGCTGGCTTTACTTTAAAAAAACAAAATTCTTGTGTACTTTACACTACTACATTTTAAATCTTAAGTTACAAATATGTCTTATGGAGTTCGATATCCAGTTTTCACTTTCTCAAAATCAAAGATCTAACAATTGAACTAATCTCAGTTGATCCCTACTTTTAACATCTTTGGTTCATTAATATTCATTAAATGATCCAAAACTTGTACCTTGATTAGATCTCCAGGATAAATTAAGAAAACTCAAGATCACATCTGCTAACAACCAAATAATTTTGAAATCGAAATTGTGAAAGGATGTTCCAACTGCAAATCGAAAATCCCAAATTGTTTCGAAAAAGGTTTTTGAAAACTAGGATCGACAAATGTTGAGTCCCCGTAGCAATGCATACCTGTACGGTCAGAGGAGAACCGTCTCACTCGACTGCCAGCAACTCCAGCTAACCACACATGGGAGAGACAGACGAGAACTCCGACAGGATTTCCTCACGTAGGACATGATCTACAATCTCAAGTAATAGCCAGTGGCATGATTTGTAATTTTGGACCTGGTTCCCATTGTAATTAACATATGAAAGGAGGCTAATTTCAATGACTACAGTGAGATAAAATGCGGAATTAACTCGATTTAGTGGGGGTAGTTCGGTCCCAAAAAAAACCATGATAACCAAGACGTGGCTAGGAGATGCGAGAAGCTCATCCACCGAGCTTCTTCTTCCATGCCAAAATGCTACCTCGGGTGTCGGGCTGGGAGCCGGGCTCCCCGGGATTCAATCAACGTTTGGATAACCCACCAATATTGTAGCGGATCCGCCGGTGCCAGATCCCCTCCCATCCAAACGCTCCCTAAGAGCATATGTAACGGTTTTGGGGAAAAGATCGTGAAACCAATCGTAAATAAAAAAATAATATTTTGTGTGGATGAAGGACATGCAGATAGTCTTGTTTATTTTGGTTTTTTATTTGTTGTGGGACCCATTTTTATTTTTGTATTGATTTTAATTAAGAGATTATTGTATTGTTTTAAAAAATAGAGATATCTTAGAAAATAAAAGTAATATTTTTTTAAAAAACCCATCATAATTCTTACTGAAAATATATTATAAGGTCATTGACTGTGGTCTATTTATTTGAGGGTCATTGACTTTTTCTGACCTTAAAAGGACTACAAAATGTCACATTACTCTTGTTATTTTATCATAAAGAAGTTGCATCGTTCGGAGAATACGTGTACTGAAGTCAGTGGCAGCTGCGGAATCTGCTATTGGGTCAGCCATTTTCGTTATAACTTTCCGAGTCTGAGGGACTATTACAAATCACACCCTTCTTCCTCCCAACATCCATATTTCTCCCAACTCTCTCTCCCAACATATTTCTCTTTTAAATCCTATAACCTCACTCCAATCATCTTACATAATACATCGGAGTATTAAGACCAATTTCCATCATTTAAGCTTTATTTTATTTTATTTTTTCAGTTTTAACACAAAATGGACCAAACAAGTTGTGTCGTTGTCGACCGAATGAGTTGTGTCATTTTCACCAAACAAGCTGAGTCGTTTGACCAAATGATCTGGATCGTTTTATTCATAACAACCACAACCACATCCAAATCTGAAATTTGAAGATTTCAGATCCGTTGGAAAGATAATTGAAATGAACACATATTGGTCTCTCTTATGACTTGCCAAATTCTGATGATACGATTGTGAAAAACGTGTCTCGAGACAGATTGTATTTGGAGGCAATTGGCAGATCTTCAATAATTTGTGTGTAACTGTATCATCCAATATCCAAATAAGGCGATTCAAGACTCGTTACAAAGAGAATTTCAGAAGCAAAACTTTGATATTTTACATATTTCCATATTATGACTAATGATCTCATAAAGGACATGGAAGACTGCTGATTTGAGATACAGAAAATGAGCTGGGTCATTTTTTCCAAACGAGCTGTGTCGTTCGACAAAACAAGATGGGTTATTTTATTTATAACATCCACATCCAAATACGAAATTCAATGATTCTAAATCTGTTGGAAAGACAATTGAAAGGAGCACTATTTGTTTCTCTTACAATTTGTCAAATTCCGATGATACGATGATTAAAAATGTGTGTCAAGATAGACTGTATTTGTTAACTTGACCAACGACATATCATCAATAATGTGTACATAACACTCTCATCTGATATCCAAATAAGGCGATTCAAGACTCATTACAAAGAATATTTTGAGACACAAAACTTTCATATTTTTATATATTTCCAAATAGGAACCTAATGGGCTCATAAATGACAAGGAAGACGCACCAATCCCACTAGGGACGCAAGTGTCCCGCTCAGGATGCAACTTTTTCCCACTCAGGACGCAAGTTTTTTCCCACTCAGGACGCAAGTGTTTCCCGCTCGGGACGCAACATTATTGCGCGTGATACTATTTGTTTTATTCATAACGTCCACCTCCAAATATGGAATTTCATTATTTCAGATCCATTGGAAAGAAATTGAAAAGAGCATATATTCGTTACATGACTTGCCAAATTCAGATGACATGATAGTGAAAAACGTGTGTCAAGACGGACCGTATTTGTTAACTTGACAAACAACATATTATCAATAATGTTTGCATAACTCTCTCTTTCGATATCCAAATAAAGTAATTCAAGACTCATTAGAAATAATATTTCGAGATGCAAAACTTTCATGTTTTACATATTTTCAAATTAGGAACATAATGGGCTCATGAATGGCATGGAAGATGTACCAAACCCTCGCGGGACGCAAGTTTTTCCCGCTCGGGACACTAGTGTGTCGCTCGGGATGCAAGTTTTTCCCGCTCGGGATGCAATTGTGTCACTCAGGACGCAAGTGTCCTGCTCGGTTCGCAAGTGTCTCCCACTCAGGACGCAATAGTCATGCACGCGACGTACCACTTGTTTTATTCATAACATCCACATCCAAATACATATTTTATGATTCCAGATCCGTTGGAAAGGAAAATTGAAAGGAACACATAGTTGTTTCTCTTATGCCTAGCCAAATTCCGATGAGACGAGGGTGAAAAACATATCTCAAGACAGATCGTATTTGGAAACTGGACAATCGATAATTTTTCAATAATTTGTGCATAACACTCTCTTCCGATATCCAAATAAGGTGATTCAAGACTCATTACAAAGACGATTTTGAGAAGCAAACCGTTTGTATTTAACATATTCCCAAATTAGGAACCTTATGATTTAAAAATGGTGTAGAAGTCAGTCCCGCTCAGAACACAACAGTGGAAGACTGTTGATTTGAGGGAGAAGAAAATGAGCTAGGTTATTTTTTCCACAAAACAAGCTATGTCGTTTTTCCACAAAACAAGTGAAAGGATTATGTGTTCTAAAAGTATACTTTTATATTTCTTTTATTATGAATTGAATGTATAAATATTTTGTTGCTAACGTTGAGACGTGCACTTTAAGGTGTGGTTGCTAGGGTGAAGTTGAGAAAAGTTTGAAACTCCAGTTACAAGTTTTCCTTTGATTTTAAGATGAAAGGGAACTCACCTCAGATACAAAAATTATCATATAAGAAACTCCTTTTGAGATCCACAAATTTCAAGTTACATTCTACAAATTATCTAAAAGACATTTTAGAAGTCTAAATTCTCCACTTCGTAAAGTTTTCTGGTCTACCAGTCGCACTTTGAAATCCTAAACTCAATTTAAGAAATCCCAAAGTAAATATATTCATCTTAACTTGAAAGCCCTCCTCTCAACTCATGTTTGAGTTATACTGATTGTTGTGGGATTTTTCGGTCATCCAGAAATTTGTGCTTCGATTATCTTCACAGTAGATACGTAAGTGTAGGCCTGTGCCTTGATCTAGGAGCGAACAATACTGAAACCAAACCTTATCCACCTTAGTGATCGAAGAACAAACCAATTAGGTCCAATTTTACATCAAACCTAGTTTAGTCATGAATTTTTCTCTCTTAATGTTTTTGAACTTAAAATATGTTGAAAAACATCGTTTGCGTTTGAATCTCAACAAAAGTAGAGTAAAAAAGTTGTTCATGAAAATGCCAAATAGTATCATTACTTGTAACATTTTTTAAATTATTTGAAATATAAAATACATAATCCATATGTAAATGCAGTTATATTAGAAAAACTAAAAAAATATAAATATTTTCAAATCCAGATCCGACCGAATCCATTCCAAATTCCGGAAATTGACGAACCGAAGCACGATAGGTCTGTTCATACCAAACTTCCAAAGTAACTTTAAACAACCCTTGGTCAAACAAGTCCCAAGTCCGAAGCACCAGAAGAAAACCAAAATCCTAATAAACATGGTTATTCAGTCCAAAGACTAAACTTCCATTTCCATTTACCATGTGAAAAATTAGGCGTGTCAAAAATGTAGGACTGAACTTCCAACTTCCAGATTTAGTAAGGCAATAAAATTAGGCATGTCAAAAATGTACACTACACAATGACACGATAGTAGAGGGTATGGGTAAAGCCTTATCGTGTTTCGTGTCCCTTATTATCGTGTACAATGGTTATACACAATACCATATCGTTTTCGTGTACATGGTCCAATAAAGGGAGGGATACATGATAATGAAATGATAACACGATTACTACCCAGGACACGATACTACCTTCGAATGAAATCTTGCTATAGCTTGCTTTTATTTGGTATAGTTTATGACATAAAGCTATAGCTTGATAATGATGTTGAGTATGCAACGTTTTTTCATGTACAAATTGTGTAGACATGTGTTTTGTGTCCCTTATTGTGCAACAGATTTTCGTATATATTTGTCTATACATCGTGTGTTGTGGATGTAACGTACCCGAAAATAGCGGAAAATTTAAACAATAATAAGGACCGTCAACGGTCAACACAGGGCACGTCACGGGAAAACAAACTCACATATATATAAAATATATAAGATACAGACCCACGTGGAAGTCAACTATATAAACGGGTCAACTGTGATTACAACAAAAGTGAATGTACATGTAATCACTACCTCAAACAAAGGAAGCTACTAAAGAGAACAGGATCTAATCCCGGGGGCACCGTCCTCGGTCACCACCTGACTCTAAACCTGCTCGCTACCTGAAATGAAAACAAACAAACATGCCTGAGTTCCCTGCAGGAACCCCGTATACCAAACCTCCTAAAATATAAAAAGGAATTAAAGACAATGCAATGCTATGCACATGATCATCCGCCTCGGGCCCACAATAATGCCCTCACCGCCTCCGCGGCACTGAACCACTCCTGCCACTAGGGTCAAGTCAGTCCACCGCTGCCTCACAAGGGTCAGTCGACACCACTGCTCCCCAAAAAGTGCAGGAAGGAACCCCCGGTACACGCCGCACCCAAGGAGCGAGTCAGCCCGCCGAATACACAACTCGGGTCAGACGACAGCCACTGCTCCCCCAAGAGTCGCCTAGCGCGCACCCTGCCGGAACATCCTCGGCCTACCGCTAAACCCTCGCAAACAGCCCAAGGTTTACGGTACACATCCCTCACACCCCGCTCGGTAAGAGAGGAAAAAGTACAACAATAATACGCCTTCGTCGAAGGTGAAATCCGTAGCTCTCAAAGCCGGTAATCAACCGTCGCCTCGGAGCCGGTAGTCGACCTGACATCGACGGATCGCGTGTGGATAAATCCACCAACCTGCGGCAGATCGGTCGACCGCTACAAGCACACCGGTCGACCGGTCCCCCACACAGTACACAGTACTGTACAAACAAAACTACCGGTCGAACCACGCCAACCGAATTACCGACCAATCGGTCGAACAAAAGTCATCTAGCGGTCGACCGTTTGGATGGTCTACGCTATACAATTTTATATAATATATATATCCGACCGGTCGAACCAAGGGGCCGTTCGACCGATAACAGGGATTTCAATATTTTGCCCAAGTCTCGTTCGGTCGACCGGAACTGAAATACAGTTCGACCGAATCAACACAAGCACTCTACCGCTTAATTAAATGCTCAGTCGGTCGACCGAAAGTTAAAGAGCGGTCGACCGTTTTAATGGTCAAAGCTCCCAACCGACTTAACATCGAATGGATCGGTCGAACAAGGTAAAGGACGTTCGACCGTTTAATAAGTCAAAATCCCCAACCGACCCATTCTCATCGTTATTCGGTCGACCGGCTAAGTGGTCCCGTTCGACCGATAACAGCATAACCCCTTTTTCCCGCACAAATCTGGCATAACGGTCGACCGTCCTAAGACATCGTTCGACCGTTCGCGGGTAAACATCAATATAATAATAGGATCGGTCGACTGCCCACAGGCACCGGTCGACCGATCGTCGTCTTCAACCTCTGAATTGGTTGAATTCCGACGGGGAATTCGACACCAACGTCGATCCCCAACACTCACAAGGCACAAGTGAGTTATATTGAAGATTTGGCATACCTTTTGGTCGAGTGAAGAAGCCTCCCAAGCTTGCACCACTTCACTCCACTTCTTCTTCTCTTCTTCTTCTTCACCTTCTTCTTCTTCACCTTCTTCTTCTTCTTCTTCTCTCTAAACTCTTCTCTCACGTTCTGGTTGTTCAAATGAAGGAAACGTTTCTATTAAAACTTCATCTAACTATATATACCAACTTTAATTAATCACCTCTAAATCATCCAATCCAATCCCAACACCTCATTTCTCAACCTTATCCAATTCTCCACCTCATCCTTCACTAAACATGGTTTAATTAAGTTAATTAGGTTTAGGTTTAGTTAATTAAGGGATTTAGATTAGGTTATTACAATCTACCCTCCTTAAAAGAATTTCGTCCGCGAAATTCGAAGCAAACAGACTTACCGGAATAACTCTGGATACTGCCTCCTGACATCCTCCTCAATCTCCCAGGTAGCCTCTCTGACAGTGTGATGCTGCCACCTGACCTTCACCATCGGAATCGCTCTCCTCCTGAGCTGATGTACCATCTGGTCCACAATCTCAACTGGTCTCTCATCTAATGACAAATCCTGCTGGATCTCCGGTACTGATATCTCTATCACATGAGCTGGATCGGCCACGTACTTCCTCAACATAGAAACATGGAAGACGTTGTGAAGTCCTGCGAACTGTGGTGGTAGTGCAATCCTATATGCCACCTCACCGACCCGATCCAATATCTCAAAAGGTCCAACATATCTCGGACTCAGCTTCCCCTTCTTCCCGAATCTCATCACACCTCTGGAAGGTGAGATCTTCAGGAAGACATGATCTCCTACCTCAAAAGTCAGTTCACGCCTCCGCGTATCAGCATAACTCTTCTGCCTGCTCTGCGCCGTAGCTAGTCGTCTCCGAATCACGTCGACCTTCTCTGAATACAACTGAATAATGTCAGGTCCAACTAGCTGTCTCTCGCCCACATCACTCCAGCATACCGGCGATCTACACGGTCTCCCGTATAATGCCTCATAGGGTGCCATTCCAATACTCGAATGGTAGCTGTTGTTGTAGGCGAACTCGATCAACGGCAAATGCTCATCCCAATGTCCTGCCCAGTCAAGTGTACACGCTCTCAGCATGTCCTCCAAAGTCTGTATCGTCCGCTCTGACTGGCCATCTGTCTGTGGATGGAAAGCTGTGCTAAACTTCAGACGTGTCCCCAGTGCTCTGTGTAGACTCTCCCAAAATCTCGAAGTGAATTTGGGATCTCTATCTGAAATAATACTGACCGGTACGCCATGAAGTCTGACAATCTCCTCAATATATAACTTAGCTAGACCCTCCAGAGCAAGAGTGGTCTTAATAGCTAAGAAATGCGCCGACTTGGTCAGTCGATCGACTATAACCCAAATCGCATCGTGGAATCTCCGTGTCTTCGGTAGCCCCGTAACAAAATCCATCGTCACGTGCTCCCACTTCCACTCGGGCAACTCAATCCTCTGCATCTGCCCTGCTGGTCTCTGGTGCTCGATCTTCACCTGCTGACAGACCAAACACCTCGACACGAAGTCTGCAACGTCCTTCTTCATGCCTCACCACCAGAAGTTCCGCTGCAGGTCTTTGTACATCTTGGTGCTCCCTGGATGAATGGAATATCTCGATCTGTGTGCCTCCTCCATGATATCATGTCTCAGGTCCTCTGTCTTCGGCACCCAGATACGGTCTCTGAATCTCAGACCTCCGTCCACTCCAACTCTGAAGTCTGACCCATCTCTGGCAGCTAACTGTAACAAACTGCTCAACTCCTCATCTGTAGTCTGAGCATGAATCACTGCTGATACTGTCTGAGGCTCTACTCTCAATCCTGCAATCACTGCACCCTCAGAACTATCTGCAAATGGTCTCCACTCTGCTAAAGACTCCAGCAGTCGCCACTCCTGAATGCATAGGCCTGCTACTGATACCTCCACCTTCCGGCTCAAAGCGTCTGCAACTGTGTTCGCCTTCCCCGGATGGTAAGAGATAGTGAAATCGTAGTCCTTAATGAACTCAAGCCATCTGCGCTGCCTCATGTTCAGCTCCTTCTGCGAGAACAGGTACTTCAGACTCTGATGATCTGTAAACACCTCGAACTGCTCGCCATAAAGATAGTGTCTCCAGGTCTTCAGTGCGTGAACCACTGCTGCTAACTCCAAATCATGTGTCGGGTAATTCCTCTCATGGACCTTCAGCTGTCTGGATGCGTACGCGATCACCCTCCCGTGCTGCATAAGTACACATCCTAAGCCAACACCTGAAGCGTCGCTATAAATCACGAATCCACCCGTGCCACTCGGCAATGATAAAACTGGTGTTGTGGTCAACAGTCTCTTCAGCTCCTGAAAGCTGTCCTCGCACTTCTGCGACCAAACAAAAGTGACTCCCTTCTGCGTCAGAGCCGTCAGTGGTGCTGCCAATCTCGAGAAGTCTTTGATGAAGCGACGGTAATAACCCGCCAGTCCAACAAAGCTCCTAATCTCTGTCACGCTCGTAGGGGTCCTCCACTGTGTCACCGCCTCTACCTTCGCCGGATCCACTGATATCCCCTCTGCCGATACAATGTGTCCGAGGAATGCCACTCTGTCCAACCAAAACTCGCACTTTGAGAACTTAGCATATAACTGCTGAGCCCTCAAGATGCTGAGTACAATCCTCAGATGCTCTCTGTGCTGCTCCACATCTGGTGAATAGATCAAGATGTCATCCACGAAGACAATCACAAATATATCAATGTACTGACTGAATGTCCGGTGCATCAGATCCATGAACGCCGCCGGAGCATTCGTCAATCCAAATGGCATCACCAAGAACTCATAGTGTCCATATCTCGTCCTGAAGGCTGTCTTCTGGATGTCCTCATCTCGGATCCTCAACTGGTGATATCCTGAACGCAGGTCAATCTTCGAGAAAACCTTCGCTGACTGCAGCTGATCAAAGAGCTCCTCGATCCTAGGTAAGGGATACCTATTCTTCACCGTCACCTGATTCAGCATCCTGTAGTCTATGCACATCCTCAAGGATCCGTCCTTCTTCTTCACAAACAAAACTGGTGCACCCCAAGGCGAGACGCTCGGTCTGATAAATCCAGAGTCCATCAACTCCTGCAACTGCTTCTTCAACTCTGTCAACTCAGCAGGTGCCATCCGGTATGGAGCCTTCGACTGTGGTGTAGTGCCGGCTACCAACTCAATGCCGAACTCCAACTCCCGGTGTGGTGGTAAACCTGGAATCTCCGCTGGAAAAACATCCGCGAACTCCTGCACTACCTCAATGTCCTCTAGCCTCTGGGACTCTGCCTCCGCAACCACAAGTGTCGCCAGAAATGCTGCACATCCCTGCTGTAACAGTCTCTGAGCTCTCACAGCAGATACAATAATGCGACCCCCTCTGCTTCTGATCCCTCTAATCAGAATATCAGGCAAACCCTTCCTCGGAATCAAAATCTTCTTCTCACGGCACAAGACTCGAACATCATATTGGGACAGCCAATCCATCCCAAGTATGACATCAAAGTCCTCCATCGGTAGCAAGACCAGGTCTGCCGGAAACTCCTGATCTCCCGAAACAACCGTGGCGCCGGGGACAAATCTCCCCACAGTGCCCACCAGACCCAGGGGTGTGCTGACCTCCAAAGTGGCAGTCAACATCGCAAGGGTACAACCCAACACTCCCGCAAATCGCTCTGAGATGAACTAGTGTGTCGCGCCACAATCAAATAACACCCTAGCTACTGAACCTGCGATAAGAAGTGTACCTTCCACGACAGCGCCTCCATCACGAGCCTCCTCTGCCTGGATGGTGTAAACTCTGCCAGTGCGCTGCCCCTGCTGTGGTCGGAAAGGTGGTCTACCTCCGCCTCCTCCTCTGCCTGGTGCGGGTAAACCCGGTGGTCTGCTCGGCCCAGCTCCTCGGCTCGGACAGCTCCTGATAAAGTGACCCAGCTGGCCACACCCATAACATGCTCCGGGGGTGAAGCACGGCCCGGAGTGAAACCTCCCACAAGTACCACAAGGCTCTGGTCGTGGTACTGCAACTCCTGCCCCCTCGTATCGGGGCCTCTTGCCCGGATTCCCTCCAATCTGACCTCCTGGCCTCCCAGAGAACCTACCTGATGGTCTCCTCTCATCCTGGTAGTTCTCCCTGTAGTCACGATCAAGAACAGAGGCACTCTTCACTGCATCGGCCAACGTGCTCGGCATGTGTGTCAGCACCTTCGTCCTCAACTGCTTCCGGAGCCCTCGGACGAACTTCCCTGCTCTCTGCTCCTGTGTGATGTACATCTCGGGACAGTAACGCTCTAGGGCGTTGAACTTCCCGATGTAGCCTGCCAGGGTCATGTCTCCCTGCTGAAGACTCAAAAACTCCTCCCTCTTCTGATCCTGGACATGCTGCGGAAAATACTGCTCGTTGAACTCGCCAACGAACTCCTCCCAGGCTATATCATCTCGGTCCGCAAACACCACTGCAGATGTGGACCTCCACCAGTTGGACGCAGCACCGCCCAACACATATGTAGCCAGGCCCACTCTCGCCTCTGGAGGACAACCAATAGCACTGAAAATCTTCTGCATAGTGAAGATCCACTCCTCCGCAGCCTCCGCGTCATACTGCCCCAGAAAGGTAGGCGGATGCTGGCGCATAAACCGGTCATGTATAGCGCCAGTCCCCGTCTGCCCAGTCTGTGCTGTCTGCTGCTGTAGCATCTCCGTCAGACGTCCGACCGTATCGAACAACGTCCGACGCTCATCCTCCCAAGCCTCATCCCTCGCAGTCTCACTCTCACCGCGAGTATGGGCAACCGCCTTCTCCCGTCTAGGAGGCATCTGCCAAAGGAAACAAGACAATATCAATATAATCTGTGCATGCATGATCCTCTAGACCTAACTCCTAACTCAAAGGTGGTTTCTTTGGACAAGTACGCCGAGATCAACGCTCTGATACCAAATTGTAACGTACCCGAAAATAGCGGAAAATTTAAACAATAATAAGGACCGTCAACGGTCAACACAGGGCACGTCACGGGAAAACAAACTCACATATATATAAAATATATAAGATACAGACCCACGTGGAAGTCAACTATATAAACGGGTCAACTGTGATTACAACAAAAGTGAATGTACATGTAATCACTACCTCAAACAAAGGAAGCTACTAAAGAGAACAGGATCTAATCCCGGGGGCACCGTCCTCGGTCACCACCTGACTCTAAACCTGCTCGCTACCTGAAATGAAAACAAACAAACATGCCTGAGTTCCCTGCAGGAACCCCGTATACCAAACCTCCTAAAATATAAAAAGGAATTAAAGACAATGCAATGCTATGCACATGATCATCCGCCTCGGGCCCACAATAATGCCCTCACCGCCTCCGCGGCACTGAACCACTCCTGCCACTAGGGTCAAGTCAGTCCACCGCTGCCTCACAAGGGTCAGTCGACACCACTGCTCCCCAAAAAGTGCAGGAAGGAACCCCCGGTACACGCCGCACCCAAGGAGCGAGTCAGCCCGCCGAATACACAACTCGGGTCAGACGACAGCCACCGCTCCCCCAAGAGTCGCCTAGCGCGCACCCTGCCGGAACATCCTCGGCCTACCGCTAAACCCTCGCAAACAGCCCAAGGTTTACGGTACACATCCCTCACACCCCGCTCGGTAAGAGAGGAAAAAGTACAACAATAATACGCCTTCGTCGAAGGTGAAATCCGTAGCTCTCAAAGCCGGTAATCAACCGTCGCCTCGGAGCCGGTAGTCGACCTGACATCGACGGATCGCGTGTGGATAAATCCACCAACCTGCGGCAGATCGGTCGACCGCTACAAGCACACCGGTCGACCGGTCCCCCACACAGTACACAGTACTGTACAAACAAAACTACCGGTCGAACCACGCCAACCGAATTACCGACCAATCGGTCGAACAAAAGTCATCTAGCGGTCGACCGTTTGGATGGTCTACGCTATACAATTTTATATAATATATATATCCGACCGGTCGAACCAAGGGGCCGTTCGACCGATAACAGGGATTTCAATATTTTGCCCAAGTCTCGTTCGGTCGACCGGAACTGAAATACAGTTCGACCGAATCAACACAAGCACTCTACCGCTTAATTAAATGCTCAGTCGGTCGACCGAAAGTTAAAGAGCGGTCGACCGTTTTAATGGTCAAAGCTCCCAACCGACTTAACATCGAATGGATCGGTCGAACAAGGTAAAGGACGTTCGACCGTTTAATAAGTCAAAATCCCCAACCGACCCATTCTCATCGTTATTCGGTCGACCGGCTAAGTGGTCCCGTTCGACCGATAACAGCATAACCCCTTTTTCCCGCACAAATCTGGCATAACGGTCGACCGTCCTAAGACATCGTTCGACCGTTCGCGGGTAAACATCAATATAATAATAGGATCGGTCGACTGCCCACAGGCACCGGTCGACCGATCGTCGTCTTCAACCTCTGAATTGGTTGAATTCCGACGGGGAATTCGACACCAACGTCGATCCCCAACACTCACAAGGCACAAGTGAGTTATATTGAAGATTTGGCATACCTTTTGGTCGAGTGAAGAAGCCTCCCAAGCTTGCACCACTTCACTCCACTTCTTCTTCTCTTCTTCTTCTTCACCTTCTTCTTCTTCACCTTCTTCTTCTTCTTCTTCTCTCTAAACTCTTCTCTCACGTTCTGGTTGTTCAAATGAAGGAAACGTTTCTATTAAAACTTCATCTAACTATATATACCAACTTTAATTAATCACCTCTAAATCATCCAATCCAATCCCAACACCTCATTTCTCAACCTTATCCAATTCTCCACCTCATCCTTCACTAAACATGGTTTAATTAAGTTAATTAGGTTTAGGTTTAGTTAATTAAGGGATTTAGATTAGGTTATTACAGTATGCATGGGCAAAAACGATACGTTTAGATATCGTGTATTACCGTCTCAACACGATTACTATCATTTCGTGTTTAAGGTTTCAGGACACAATACATTTTCGTGTCGTGTTAGTGTTTGCCAGATACTCATTAAGACCAAAGATTTATACATAGGATATGACACAATTAACAAACCTAAATAAAATACCTTATACCGTTTCGTGTTCTACCTGTACAATATTAACAAACATATTTGGAACGAACTTTGGCAAGGAAGTTTTGACTTCGAAAAGAACAAAAAAACCCCCTAATAAACATGATTATTCAATCCAAAGAGACGCTTTTCATTCCCATCTGCCATTCTAAATTATCAAGGTAATTAAATAACTTATATATTAAGGGATGCTGATCTATTAGTATGGATTTTTCTCATATTTTGCTAAACTGGAGGTATCATGATACACATTCAAGGCAAAACTGGCAAAGTAAGACCAGAGGATCTACTCGGGATTACTAGGAGAGACCCATTCGGGCCGAACCTTGACAAGGTAGTTCAGACTTCGAAAAATATCAATAAAATAAAATAAAATAAAATAAAATCCATTTCCATTTCCAAAACCCGATCCATCCATCCATCGGAGGTGAAGGAAGGATGGATCTGCTGCCGGCGGAGGCGGAGGCGGAGTCGCTGGCGCGGAAGCACCGGTTCCGGTCGCTGAAGCTCGTCAACGTCCCGATGGACGACGCGCTGCCGGAGGTGCCCTTCGGCGTCGACTTCGGCGTCCTCCCCAACGGCCTGGCCTACTACGTCCGCTCCAACCCCAAGCCCCGCATGCGCGCCGCCCTCGCCCTCGCCGTCAAGGTCGGGTAAGTAAAGTAACCCCTCCGGATCCCGAGATTCGGATGGGAATTGATTCTGTTTGTGGTCTTGTTTTGAATTTGATCAAGTTTAGGTGTTTAGTGAAGTTGATTTTAGGTTGGAATGCGGTTTATGATGTTGGAGTGAGGAGTCTTTGTGTTTATGTTGTGGTTTTTGTCCTTGAGAGGAGTCGAATGGAGTAGTGTATTGAGTCTGTTAATGGAGGTTGAGTGGTGATTTGGAGTGTCTGAATCAACATGCTTAAAGTCTTGCAACTGCTGGTGGAAGGTGATTTTAGGGTGGAATGTGATTCGGATCGTTAGAGTGGGGTGTTTTTTGTGTTTTTGTTGTGGTTTTGATCGGTGAAGTAGTGGTTTAGTTTGTTAATGGTGTAGTTAGGGGAGATTGAGTGGTGGAAGGGAGGGCGTCTCTCACCTTAGTGCCCTCGGTTAGGCTCAATTGCATTTACGATTTAAGGTGGAATGAGGTTCACAATTTTGGATGGGGATTACCCTGGCTTTGATCCACGGGTACAGAAGAGGAGGAAGAGATAGTGGATTCGGTTAGCCAATGGTGGATTTGGAGTGTTGGCTTCAATGTTTAGTGAAGTGTTGGTGTAACCTTTTTGGAAGTTGATTTATGGTTGAATACACCCTTATGGAAGTGTAAATTCTGTATGACAAGTGAATAGTATGTCTGCATGTGATTTTGATTGCTAAGAGTACCTTTGCGTAGTCTTATGCCTGAGGATGTGCGTCTCTCACCCTCGGTCTCAAATGCAGTTTGTATTGTTGGATGAAGGTCCAAGAAGGTGATACTAGTAGGGGTGTGCATCCGGTCCAAGACCGAATTTTTACCTCAAAAATTAAAAAAAACAACAAAAACCGGACCGGGACCGAATTTTCAACTGGGTCCGGACCGGATCCCGGACCGAACCCAGACCGACCGGTCCGGTCCAAAAAACCGGACCGGACCGGTTTTTGCACACCCCTAGGTGATAGTATGTGCCTTGTGTGGTGATTTTGAATCTTTGATCCATGAGATGGATTGAACAAGCCGGTCCGGTGGATTTGCAGTTTTGCTCTAGATATGCTCTTAGGGTTTGGATCTCTGAACTGAGATACCAGTTAATATTTAGGTAAATGAAAGCTGTACTGGGTGGATTTTTGGATGAGTGGAGGATGGGAAGGAGTTTTTTGATGTAGTGGAATTTCTATTGGGTCTTATTGTTGGTAATTTGGTTTTTTTCTATATGTGCTACTTTGTTTGGATGTTGGTTGGTTTCTTGCAGCATGGTAGCCTCTTTGTTTGCAAATTGTTGGACACATTTGTATTGTACAAAATTGGCCTTCAGGCCTATCAGTGATAAAAGAAGTTTTGTAGAGCAATGTAGTTTTTTTCCCTCCCGATTTGCAACTTATTTAACTTTATTAATCAATATTATGCTAGTCTTTTTTTTGTTTGACATTTAAAATTCAAGAACTGCATTAATATCTTTACTTAACAATGTAGATTTATGAACGATCATGATTCCCTTGTGCCCATTTTTATAATAATCTCTGACAAAACTGAAATTTCAAAATGGATCTAGCTAGTTGTGTTATATCAGTTATTCGATGCAACTGATACAAAATTGTGATTCTTAACAATTAACATCCTATGTTTCTGAGGATGCTTGCACTGTTGGGGCGCGACTATCGCTTTCCTTTGTATAGTTTTACCATTTTTCTTAATATAGTTAATATTATTTTACCGATAAAAAATCCTATTGAGGATCTAACAACTGTCGGACTTTTTTTTGGAGTGGTAATGACTGTCAAACTGTGTATCTGCATTAGAGGGCAGAGTGGGCTATGTAGTGTTACAACAGCCTCAACTTTTGCATTGTTACTTCTTGACCGATCTGGACTTTTGCTACTTCCACCTTGAAGTAAAACATAATGCAATTTACAGGAGTTTGTTAAAGGTCTTTAATAGTCTTCTGAAACTGTTGGTGAGAATTGCAAATATTAGCAAGTGAAACATATGCTAGGAAGCACGGACATCTGCATTAGAGGGCAGAGTGGGTTATGTAGTGTTACAACAGTCTCAACTTTTGCATTGTTACTTCTTGACCGATCTAGACTTTTGATACTTCCACCTTGAAATAAAACATAATGCAAATTTACAGGAGTTTATTAAACATTGGTGAGAATTGCAAATATTAGCAAGTGAAACATATGCTAGGAAGCACGGATTTGCCATAAAAGCTCCGCACCTGTGTCCGACGCGAATCAGACTCAGAACTCGCAGTGGACTTGGCTGGACTCGCCAGGGACACCCAATGTGGCATGTCCTACAATGTCAGCAGCCGTATTCGAGGTGTGTGCGGCATGGACACGGTGAGTCCGGCTACATTACATACCACATCCTAACTCTAACCACGAAACCGAGGGTTAGGTCGCCGATGATGTGGTAGAGGAAGACCAGCAAGGGCATGACTATAAGAGGGAGTGGAGGAAGATGAGGTGGTGGAACGAGCTGGAGAACCCCAACGGGTTGAGGCCGGCGACGGTCGAGCTAGGGTTAGCGTTTGGGAGGGTGGAGGCCACTGGAGAGGATGCCCATCAACAACAGAGGTGGGGGTGTGGAAGTCGAATTCGGATATTTTCCGAGGACGTGGGAATTCTAGTTCTTTGGAAGTCGAGTTCCGAGCTGTTTCGCCGAAAGTGGAAGTGGGAGTGATCGATGATGGGAAGGTGTTAGGGTTTGTTTTATATAGTATGAGTTTCTGATCCGGTTGGAGGGCGATGGGATGAGGCTGGGCTGTTTTGGGCGGTCTGATGAGAACTCAGATTTTTATGTTTTATTACTTCAGATGTGTTATCTTAACAAATAGAAGTAAAATTTTATTTTTCCTATGAAATAAGAGGTTTTAATTGGAAGGACTTAAAAAGATTTTGGCCGTGCTATCCAAGTTTCCAACTTATTATTCCATGCCCTTATAACGTGTTGTTTCTTGTTTAATTGTGGAATGAATTATGAACTCTATGTTTATTTAAGTCATTTTAGCTTTGGACTATTATTCTCAGGTTCTAAATTTTAGTATATTATTTTTATTTGAAAATTAATATTTTAGCCGAGTCCTCGTATCCTGGTTTTTGGGAAATTATTGAATCCCCGCACCCGAGTCGTGTCGCACCCGAATCCCGTATCCGTATTTGTGCTAACTAGAACACATGTTTCTTCGTGAATTTGTTTATTCCTGTTTATGGTCTCTATTGCGATTTTGGTCATATTATCTTCTCCATTTTAGTTAGTTTGCGTAACTAAAAGATTCAAATCTTCGATTTCAAAAATGCATTTTTCATGTTGGCATCATTCAAATAAGCCATGTTTGGAAAGGCCTAAATAAAACATTTTTTGTTTAAACCTACATTTTTCAGAAAATATGGATTTTAAATGTAGAGAGGTGTTTGGCTGGGTGTACAAAATACAATATGATTCTACATTATTGCTTGATAATACAATTTTCAAGAAAAAGAGGGAAACCTCTTTTTCACAAATCTGTGATTTTCGGGCTTCTTTTCTCGCCGACTCGTCCCCTTCTCTCTCTCTCCTTTCTTTCTTTTCCAAGCTATCTCTCTCTTTTCTCTCACCCTCTTCTTCTCTTCTTCCTCCTCTTTTCTTTCTTCTTGTGACATCTCAATCCATCTTCTCGCGTTCTCACTCTTATAGTACATCTCCATCCCATCTTCTAGTTTCTTATTTTTCAAGATGGTGGATTTCATTAGATGGGTAAAGATAATAAGTTTTTTGATGCTTTGGTTTTTGGGTTTGTGCTGGTTTTGACTCCTTATATTTGTTTTGGTTTATGAATGTGATTTTCAAGTTTCAACATTTGAGTGTTGAGTATTTTTCCTGAAATGATTTTGGGTCTTATTTTATAAGTTTTCATGGTAAAAAAGTAGTTTTGAAGGTTGGATTTGTGGGTTCTGTTTTAATGCTGCCAAAGAAATCCAGTTGAAATTTTGCTTCTTGTAACTCTGAACTTGCAAATCATGACAGCTACTAGTATATGGATTAGTAGGAAAGATATGTTTAAGTTATTTTCAATGAAATGATGTTATTATGATTTATGATGTGCAAGAGTATCCAAAAGTATCCAAGTGCACCTTAATGCTTACAAGCTCGGTTGTGTCCATGTTGTAGTGATGTTGCAGCAACATATAAACATCTCTGCATTGCTCTGTTCTGCTTTTCCTGTTTCAGATCATAAAGAACATATCATTGTGTGTCTATTGGAACTGTGTGTGTCTTCCTTTCTTTTGAATCACAAGCTTGCATTGTTTAATATGAATAACTTGATCAAGGGATGATTTATGTATGCTTCTTGCAAAATCCTCAATATTGAGAGAAGATAGTGATATGCATTTTGATTATAAGTTGCATAATTTTCTTTTTCATAAGTTGATAAAGGAAAAGATAATGATGTTTTAAGAGTATCTTGGAACCTCGAGATATGGAGCTTTGAACATCATATCTTGGGTATATATAGCAATAGAAATAGAGACTAGCTGATAATTTACCCCACTAATTCCTTCCAACAGATAGGAATTGCAAACGGCTAGAATGTGGAAAAAGTTTGAAAATCCACATTTTCTAGTCACACACCCTTCAAACCCACAGTCTTACCTAAAATACATTATTTAGCTGAACACTTAAATACATTGAAAATGTGTTTTCAAACCATAGATTTTGAAATGGGCACCAAATTACATAATACATTATTTGATACAAAGGTTTAAAACCTTTGGTCTGCCAAATAAGCCCATAGTGTATTTTGAAAATACATTATCACATGTAATAATGTGTTTGGCTGAAAAACGTATTTTTCGTAAAATCAAAGGTTTTAAAGAAACAAAGAAGGAAGAAGAGGCACAATATACTTGAGAAAGAAAAGATGTACTATCTCTTTTTTCGAAAACACGTTTTCAGCAAAAAACACAGATTTATAATGTTTAATTCAGGACGATCCAAACACCCCAGTAGGACTGAAAACTATATTTTCCTGAATAATGCGGTTTCCATAAAAACCATGGCATTTTGGGCTATCCAAACATGCCCTTAGTTTTCTAAGACCATGTTATTTTATGACATGCTACTTCTGGCCCATTTATTTTTTGTGAAAATATCAATTTATTCACTTTATTGGGTCCATCGCAGCTCAGTTTTGGAAGAGGAGGAGGAACGTGGGGTTGCCCACATTGTGGAACACCTTGCTTTTAATGCAACAAATAAGTATACGAACCATGACATTGTAAAGTTCTTGGAAAGCATTGGAGCAGAATTTGGTGCCTGTCAAAATGCAATGACATCCTCAGATGAAACTATTTATGAAATGCTTGTGCCAGTTGACAAGCCTGGCCTCTTATCCCAAGCAATTTCAGTTTTGGCAGAATTCAGCTCTGAGGTAGTAGTATGCATGTGTTATTGACTTTGTTTTTATTAAATAGTATTTCATCAAATTTAATTGAATGGAAGATGTAGGTTCGAGTTGCAGCGGATGACTTGGAAAAGGAAAGAGGTGCTGTCTTGGAGGAATATAGAGGGGGTCGAAATGCCACCGGTAGGATGCAAGATGCTCATTGGACTCTATTGTTTGAGGGATCAAAGGTATCTCTCCATGTAGTACTGTGTGCTTCTGAGTTATTTTCCCAATTTCTAACATTTATGCATTGTTGGATGCCTTTTCATCCCTTCCTGCAAATATCCAACATAAAATCATCCAACACCTAGTTGAGCATAAGTAATGATGTGAGCAACGAAAAGAGCAACTCATATTGTGAGTACTAACCCCTCCAGGTGAAATATGGAGTTCTCAATTGGCAACAAAAAGAGCAACATGCGAGACAATAGGTAGTAAATGTTCTGTTTGTCAGGAAAGCTCATTTTGGCAGATGAGCTGCCGAAACAACAATAATTTCCTGGGAGGAAGTGCAAGAATTAAGCAAGAAGACTTTTATATTCCGATCCGATGTTGACAATGTTCCTTAGCAGAAATAAATTCCCACATTTCTTAATATGAGAGCTAACATTTTTATGATTGAATTAAGTCTACCACCTACTGATGTTAGTATTTTAAAGAGATGATAGATCAATCAAATTCAACATAGTGCCAAAGTGGTTTGATCAGCTTGTGGGGATCTCCACAATAACAAAATAATTCACTCATAGACCAAAAGGATGATCTGGTCATTCATGTCAGCATGTGTGTATGTGTCTTTTTTTGTTTTTATCTTTTTGAAATTATAGTCTTATATTGCTCAATGCAAATTGTAAAAATCTACAATACTTTATGCAGAAATTGTATCCACTACCTCTCTCGTAAGTGCTAAAATATCTGTGGGTTTGGTAGCTAAGGATACGGGAGATGGACAAACATGAGTCATATTCTGACGTAGTTAGCTTGCGTTGGTAGGATTTAGCTTCACCTTTACTAGGTTAGGTTGAGGCATTCTAGATTTAGCTTGTATGTCTACTAACAAATTGAAGATGTATTACATCAGAATTAAGAAGTTACTTTGGAACACTTTTACGAAATGTTTGAATTCCTAGCACTTATTTTAGTTTTACAAACAATGGAGCATTTGAGCCTTTTATTCATCAACAATCAAATTAAATAGGAAGTTGTTATACGTTACTGTATGTTATAATGATATCCATAGATAGGCTCAATGAATTTCTTTTTTCAAGATGTTAAATTTCTCGTCGGCTCCATATGCAGCTTGTAAAGCTGAACTTTTGAAAGTTGGGCACACTTCCCATGTATAAGTCTCCCATTTGGTAAATGTACTCTGTAACATATTGAGATGGTTGTAGTATGCAGAGAGACTGCCAATTGGACTTGAAAAGGTGATTCGGACAGTCACTCCCGAGACCATAAAAAAGTTCTATCACAATTGGTACCACTTGCACAATATGGCAGTGGTTGCAGTCGGAGATTTTGCTAATACACAGGTTCAGTAGTTTTTCTGCTCCATATTTCTTTCTCTACTCATTATCTTTTATTATTATTATTATTATTATTATTATTATTATTATTATTACAACCTTCCAATGTCTTCTGTGCAGATGGTAGTTGACTTGATAAAAGAGCATTTCGGACAGAAGGTCTCCTTGCATAGTCCTCCTGAAATACCAGAATTTCCTGTCCCATCACATGAGGAGCCCCGTTTCTCCTGCTTTGTAGAATCCGAAGCTGGTGGGGTTAGTACTCATCACTCCACCTGGTAGTTGATATACAAGTATAGATGTTTGTTTTCTACAACTTAATATATGAACATATGCTCCCATGGTATGCATTGTTGTATTCCAGCTATTGTGGTAACAAGCTTGTTTGTAGGAGACTATGAATATATTTCCAATTAGCCTAGTTTTCAGCTATCTATAAACAATAATGTTCTTATTGGTTTCTCACAGTCAGCAGTTATGGTCAGCTGCAAGCATTCTGTCACTCAGATGAAAACGGTGAAGGATTACAGAAAGTCACTAGCAGAAGCAATGTTCCACTGTGCTTTGAATCAGAGATTTTTCAAAATATCACGCAGAAAAGATCCCCCATATTTCTCATGCTCATCTGCTGCTGATCCCCTTATACGTCCTGTAAAGGCATATATAATGAGCTCAAGTTGCAGAGAAAGTGGAACAGTTCAAGCTCTGGATTCAATGCTCTTGGAGGTAAGATCATAATAGGTAGTCGGCACTTTTCTATCTCTTGTTTTTCTTAATCATCACTGAGTCCCACAGGTTGCTAGAGTTCGTCTTCATGGATTCTCAGACCGTGAAATAGCCACTACACGAGCTTTAATGATGTCAGAGATTGAATCCGCCTATTTAGAGCGCGATCAAATGCAATCAACCAGCTTGCGTGACGAATGTTTGCATGTAAGTAAATTTAGTAGTTTCCTTTCCATTTCAGCATTGACAAATCTGTTTGTGTCAAATAGAATAGCCACTTCATTTTCGAAGACTTGCAACTTTGAACCAATGCTTCAAATCAAAGCATGTAAATATGTAAATTTTGATTTCATTTCTACCATGCATGGTCTACCCTTTATACTATCACTTACATTTTATGCAACAAATGGCAACATAGTGACATACACAATATTATAACAAGCAACGAGAATATCACCAATGAAGACTTTGAATCATTAATCATCAGTACGACTGGATTGGGACACTCAGAGTTGAAAAAAGAATTCTTCACTTCTTTCTTTCATTCAAAGCCGTGCGTGAGACTTTCAGTCGTACGGTTCTTATCATAAGTCTTCATGAAAGAAATAACTCATCATCTCTTTTTTATCATCTTCCTAGCATATGTATAAGACCACATCCATTCAATTCCAAAATGCAAAAGTTTTGTAAGAAAACATGAGTAGCATGTTTTGAAGCCTTCAATCCGGCATTGGTATCATTTTCCATTGTAATTTGATGAAGATGTGAATGTGCCAATTACAAAAATATAAAGAGAAATTACTATTGTGAACTGGAAATGTACAAGAAAATTGTACTTAAAGAGGCCATCCATTGTATTGACATTCTAATCACCCAGAAAACATGCCACTGGTTCCTAACCAACACGTAGGAGATGGTGAATAGGAACACGTGTGGGAAAGATAAGAAGGGGAACTTGATAGTTTTGATTATTTCTCTTTTGATCTTTGGAAATTTCGAGACGCTACCATGGTTTTCTGCTTTGTACGAACAATGTCATCAAAGAACACATATGACATGCAAATGTTATGGCCTTTCTTAATGTGTTAGAAAAATTGTATGTTACCGTCCTTCTAAAAGATAGGAAAAAAATCTTTGGGGTCATTTTGGAAAGAGTGCCTACTTGGTTTATGGCAATTTGTTTGTTATTTCTGTGGAATCATTTATACTTGGGCAACAGATTACAAAGTTTTTTATGCCTGATTTCTTTGTATTGACAAATTGCTATGATTCTTCCTTTAGATATACGCTTCTGCTTTAGCCTGAGCTTTGTGAAGTAATATTTTTGATGTATTGCAGCATTTCCTCAACAAAGAACCTGTAGTTGGGATCGAGTATGAAGCCCAGTTACAAAAGAGTATTCTACCTCGTAAGTGATGATATGGATCACCTAGCTTGCATCATTATATGTTCATATTTCAATATAATACAGCAGTCCTTTTTGCATAGTCACGAGAGGATACACAATCTGGATGGTATACATGTTAACGCTTACCAAACTTTTTACTTTTTTGCTGTTAAGAGTCTTTATTTTTCCCTATTTGCGTGGCATGTGTCCTATAATGCGATGTCCTTTCTCATAAATTACACGCTGCAGCTTTATACATCCTGGAGTCTGCAAATTTGATGATGGTTTTTGGGTAAATTATAGTTACCCCCTTCTAGGGGTGCACATGGGTCGGGTTGGGTCGGGTTTGGGCCTCAACCCGACCCAACCCGAAATTTTCGGGTTGGGAAAAAACCGAACCCGAACCCGAACCGGTTCGGGTTGAACCCAACCCGACCCGAAATTTTCGGGTTGGGTTGGGTTGGGTCGGGTTGAACCCGAAAATTGGGCATGAAATATTTGCACACTAAGTGCTAAATGATTCCTGAAATGTAGGCAATAAAAATGATAAGGGTATTCCAAAAACCTCAACCATTCAATCCTAACTTATATAAATTGATTTCAATCCTAAATTAAAATCAAGCAAGCAAGTGAAACAACTACACAACTTCAAACACACCTTAAAAGTCAAATGAATACAACTTCAAAATCAGCAAGCAATAGTTCAAGGTGTCAACTGTCAACCCATATTTGTGTGCACAACAATCTGCATTTCATTCACATTTTCATTCCCACTACTACAAGCAACCTCTGACAATTTGTATTCCTCGAAAAGAATCTTCAATTTGTTCAACACCTTTTCAGTTGTTGTGTCAATCTCCTCCTTGGTATCATATAATTTGCCATAACAAAACCTCACAAACTTAATTTTGTATCGAGGATCTAGGACAACTGCAATTAACAACAACTCATTCACAGATTCACTTTCCCCCCAATATTTATCAAACTTCATTTTCATTTTTAATGCCATTGCAGATAAATGTGCATCACTGTTCTTAGACTACTCTTTCAACATACTATCCACCAAGCAAACTTCTTTGAAATAAAGGTTGGATGTAACATAAGTAGATCCTGAAAGACGTTTCGTTGACTCATAGAAACGTCTCAAAATTCTAACCAAAGTACGAGCTTTAGCCCAATCCGTTTCGGTTGGAATCTCTGCACCAACATCACTAACAAATAATGGAACTTGTTCTTCCATTCTCTCAAAGGCCTTTTGATACTTCAACGCACTATCCAACATTTTGTACGTCGAATTCCACCTAGTACAAACATCCAAACTCAAGCCTTTCTTCGATGTTATACTTTCCTGTTCCACACATGCTTTAAAGTGTTGTCCTCTTGCAGTTGAACTTTTAGTGTACTTAATAGTCGTACGAATTCTTTTAACGGAATCGTCGACCTCTGCTAGCCCATCTCTCACTATTAGATTTAGTATGTGAGCACAACAACGAACATGGAAATATTGGCCACTAGAAACAAGACTATTTTTTTTTCACCAGTTTGCTTTTCAAGTATTCAACGACAACTGCATTGGCACTAGCATTATCCAAAGTGATGCATCCAACTTTTCCAATTCCCCAATCGAGAAGAAACAACTCAATGGCTTTACCAATTTCTACCCCTTTGTGGCTGGGAACACTGACAAAGCTTAATATCCTCTTATGTAACTTCCAATTGACATCAATGTAATGGGAAGTTAGACACATGTAAGAAACTTGGTTCCTAGATGTCCACTGATCACTAGTAAGACAAACCCTTTGACCGGAAGACAACATCTTTTTCAGTTCTTTCTTCTTCGTGACAAACAACTTTACCACATCTCTAGCATGAGTTGTTCTAGAAAGAATTTTAAACTTCGGTTGCACCGTACTCATGAAATTCTTAAAACCCTCTCCATCTCCAAAATTAAAAGGCAATTCGTCGACCACAATCATTTTAGTAAACGCATCTCTAGCCTCCTCTTGATTGAATTTCCACGCTGACAAAGTACTACAACTCCCAAACTTAGATTTAGACACAGAAAATGACAATGTTTTTTGACTTTGATCTTCCACTTGACCCTCTGACTTAAGAGGACTTTTACGACACATGAGCCTAAGATGTTTCCACATTGTACTTGTTCCATGAGCTGTATTACAAGAATAATTGGTGTTTTGACAGTAGTTACAGACAGCTCGTTCAACCCCTCCTTTTCCTTTGACCCTCTTGAAGTGACTCCACACTTCGGATTTACGTTTCTTACTACTTGGTTCGACCACTTCATCAATAATATCAAGCCCTTCTACATGATCTTTTGGGTGATCAAATGACATCTACCAAAAATATCAATAAAGACAATATGTGATTACAGCATTTCAGAACTATCTAATAAAGACAATAGTCAAAGTAGATTACAGATCAAGAGATGCATGTGAATATGTGATTCAGTGATTCTTAACAAATCTTAACAACAAATCTACCAAAAATCATCCCTAAAAAGTGATCAGGTTTTGATTCAATGACATTATGTTCCTGTTAAGTGGAAAAGCAAATATGAACAATGTTATAGATTGTTAAGTGGAAAAGCAAATATGAACAGCCTAAGTTCAGCCCACGGATTGTTAAGACGAATGTGATATCACCTTCTACTTCTACTAATACAGTTCTGTTTCAATGATTTTCATACCCAATGCCAACCAATAAGCAGAAGAACACATTACACATTACACATTACACATTACATGTGCTGCTACAAATTTTCAAAAGCAGAAGAACACATTACACATTACACATTTTCAAGCAAATATGAACAACATTACACATTACATGCCAACCAATAAGCAGAAGAACCAAAGAGTCTTTTACTCCAGGTGAAATTTCCATCTCTGCCATTTTTAGATTGTGTTTGTAAGCCACTACTGGCTTGGATCCAGTGGCTTGGTAGCATATTTCGGTTGGTGTCAAATCCAAAAACATACTTTAATTTTCAAAAAAGAGCACGGAAAATAATGGGCAATTTTGGATTAAGGTATTTTGCATTCGATTGTTCTAGGTTGCTGGTCACAAAGACTTGCTTGAAGGTGATCCGTACTTGAAGCAGAGACCCCAATTTCCCTAATCCTAAATGGATGAAATGGGTATTACCTGCACCGAATTCGAAGACGACGCCGTGTTGGTGAAGCGGGATCGACGAAGACTTAACGTGCGGCGCAAATCGGCAGGTCGATTTGGAACGTGGAAATCGTGGGATTGTGGAGGGAGAGGAGGAAGAAGAAAGGCTGGAACGTGGAGGGAGAGGAGGAAGAAGAAAGGCTGGAACGTGGAGGGAGAGGACTGAAGAAGAAAGGCTGGAGGGAGAGGAGGGACAGTCGGCGCCGCGTGAGGGAGAGGAGAGGGGAGGAGAGGTGAAATCAGGAAATGTGTTTTTTTTGTTAGGGTTAGGTGTAGATTTTCCTTGATGGACGGTCAGGATTTATTGGGGGGAAATATAATTAAAAAATCTTCGGGTTCGGGTTGGGTTGGGTCAACCCGACCCCTCAACCCGAACCCGACCCGAAAATTCGGTTTTCAGATTTTTCCAACCCAACCCAACCCGAATCTCTTCCCAACCCGACCTAACCTGACCCGATCAGTCGGTTTCGGGTTCAACCCGACCCGTGTGCACCCCTACCCCCCTCAACTATGACCTAGTAACACTTACACCCTCTTAACTCTAATTTCTCACACTTACACCCTTCCAACTATGATTTAGTATTTTAGTAAACAAAAAACCCTCCGGGAGTATTTCCGTTGATATTTAATGGTCACATGCTATCACGTGATTTATTTTTATGTGAAGTGCCTTAAATTTCCTTAACATTAATTCCCTATCCCTATCCCTATCCCAACCCAATCATCACATATTCACATGGATTGACACCAATCCTCAATTCATAAACCAAATTCCTAAATCATACTCATAACTTTCCAACCTAAAATCCCAAATTGTGCGTGAAGCTCAAGAGGTGGAGTTAGTTGAGGGAGTTGGAGGTGTGTGTGTGGAGCATGAATGAGAGGGAGACGAAGATGGTGTGTTCGTTGGGAAAGACTCTTGATCAGATCCTTTCCGATGTCGTCGACACACTATGGCCGAGGGAGATCGCTAGGTGCATGTAGAACTAGTTTGGCTAGGTTGACACCTGGACGGAGGCGAATTGTTGGTCCAACAATGCCAACTCCTCGGTGAGGGTGACGCAGGTCGGAAGGAATTCATTAGGTTGAGGCCGATCATGCCTACCTCCGATGAATTACTTTTCGAGCGAAACCAACTATAGAAGGATCGGCTTTGGAGTCATCCACACCGTTGATCTACTGGCAGATGAGTAATCAAGGTGGGTGGCGATGTGGGAGGCGTGATCAGAGGTGGAGACACGGGGGGACGACGGCGTGTTTCTCGAAGGCCATCTTGCGTCGAAGGTCGACTAGGGTTTGATTTGGGGTTGGAGGAGGTAGGATTGCAGAGGAAGAGAGGTGAAGAGCTGATTTGGGTTTAGAAATCGTACAAATTACAAAGACAGTAGTCAATTTTGGTGGGGTATTTAATTGGATTCATGTTACTTGATTTTCGATTGGACACTTTCAAATGTGTATATGGGAAATTATGTAATTTTCTTTAACTCTGTTAACTGTTTGGGAGAGAGAATGACCTAATAGTTGAGAGGGTGTAAGTGCTATCTGACCATAGTTGGGGGGGGGGGGTAACGGTAATTTACCCTCGGTTTTTTGTTCTTTTTGTACTTTCTCATCTTCGCCAAATAAAGTCTCTTCAGTGATTGAAAAAGAAAAAAAGGTTATGTTCAATGTAGTCATCCTCTGGATTCTTTGTACACAAATGGTATGTTTTTTTGAGGGTATGTGAGTTTGTGATAGACCTACGCATATCATATAGATATATTATAATGATATCTTCATATCACGATTTGATGTATGTAACACTTTATTTTAATATCCACTTATTAGACTCCCATTTTTCATCACACGTGTTGCAGATATTTCAGCTGCAGAAGTTTCAGAATTTGCTGAAAACTTCCGGACAACATGCAGCTGTGTAATAAAGATAGTCGAACCCAATGCTCGTGCTACTCTAGAAGATCTAAAAGGTGTTGTTGCAAAAATTATTACCTTAGAAAGAGAAAGGAGTATTCCTCAGTGGGACGTGGAACTTGTTCCTGAAGAAATTGTTTCAAATAAGCCGGAATTAGGGTGAGAATTTCTACTAGTTTACAAAATGCAAACCATGGTCTTTTTAGAACTAGAACATTCTATTAATGCAATCATGATTTATCTGTTTTTATCCAACAGGTATATTACTTATTTGTCCTCGCCCATAAAGACCTAAGTTTGTATTCCTCTCTTGATAATTGGCTAATTTTTCATGTAGAGTTTTTTTTGGTATACATTAATATCGGTGATCTTATTCCAGGCAGAACTCTTTTTACATGAAATCCTGTCTGAGCTTAATAAACAATTGAGACAAATGTTAGTTTTGTGATTCGTGTAGTTGATGTATATTGAAATAGTGATGGGATACGTACAATAAGTTCTCTCTTTAGAATGTCTTGGTACCTGGGTACTAACATATGACGTTGTACAGTCTCAAGCTCAATCTTTTATTAAATGTTTTAACAGTGGCTTTCATTTCATGAGTGGGTTGCACGTGATGTTTCTAGTCTTTTTCGATGACTTGAACACAATATGCTGTTTTTTATTATAACTTTTACATATCTGTATGGTGATCATGATTTCTTTTTACAGCTTATGGAATTAACTTGTCACAAATTTGTTTCATCAACTTTCTTCTTCAATTAGATGTTTTCCATGTGTAGCGTATTTGGAGACCCTGAAATTTAAAAATGTATTTCTTTAGTGTTGAAATATTTATGATAGAACTCTGTACCCTGGTGCATAGATTTTAGCGAATTATTGGATGCGGGTTTAACAACTTAATATATTCTAACTGGTCATAAAATTTTGATAACTTGCATGGTGTGTTTGGATCAAGGTTTTCAGAACCGAACCGGACGTCGAATCGGCAACGTCAAAGGTTCAGAAGTTCGATCGGGGTCGGACCGAATCGAACCAGTTGAACCGGTGACGTCAGCATGATGTCATAAATATATATTATAGATACAATAGTCATATTTATTAAGAAAAAAATATTCAAAACATCTACACTATCAACATTTATAGGGTTGAGGTATAGATTTGGGTTTTTTTTTTATATGTAGTAATTGAATAACTGAATACATAATCGGGTACCGATAAAAAAACATAATTGTTTTTTTTTGAACCAGTGGTTGAACCACCCGTTCAACCCGGTTCTTGGCAAAAACGGTTTTGGGGGGCAAACCGGACCGGACCGGACAGGCCTCCGGCTCACGGTTGGACCTGCCGGTCCGGTTTTCAAAAGAGTTGTTTGGATGAGAATTCTGTAGAATTTTTGGATGAAGAGATTTGAAATTCTACGATTTACAACTCAAGTGACGTGATTTGTGTTTCATTTGAATAAACATTTTACTTTCGAATGACGGAAATTAACAAATTTCATAACAATGTACATAGATGATATGTTAGTTCATGTCATATGGAATTTCTCCAATGCTATTAAAAATTTGGAATATCTCCATCTCTCTTGTATGGTTTTCTTTTGACAACTTTTTATAGAGGTGGTATTTAAAAGTTTCGTAAAGGATTTATAAATTCCCAAGGGAATGCATATATATAAATTGCTAGTTAAGCAAAATCTAATTCAAAATTTGCATCAAACATGCCCTTATAGTATATGGATTTTTTTTCCAATCAGTCCATGAATTTTATAATATGTCTTCTTCGTGTGGGACATTTACATGATTAAGAATTTATGATGCATCTTAAGTCTTAATTTTATGCAACTACAGAAGTATAATTCAGCAGTTGGAGTATCCAAGCATTGGGGCAACTGAGATGATTCTGTCTAATGGCATGAAGATATGCTATAAATGTACGGATTTCCTTGATGATCAGGTGAGTTCTCAACTAAGAACAAACTATAAGTGTGTATCCAATTTGAATGCCTCATTTGATGTAAATGGCTTCTTTGAGAATAAATAAGGTATGAAAGAATGAGATGATTTCAATTTGAATAAAATTTGGCAGTTATTTATTAGTCACAAACAACTCTGTGCTACCACAGATAAAATAACGAAGGGCAGAAGGTAGGCAATCTCTTTTGTACCTGTAGCATCATGCCATCACAGGCTCAATGATAGTGTGGTTAAGTGTTGAAACCAAATACAATACTGGAAAAAATCGAGTTAGTCGCAGACAATTCTGTGCTGCAGCAGGTGAAATAAAGAAGGGTAGAAGGTAGGAGATCTCTTTTGTACGTGTAGCGTCATGAGTTTAATTATAGTGTGCTTGAGTGTTGAAACCAAATGAAGTGCCAGGAAAGTCGATGAATTTTTGGTTTTGAAATGTTCAGGAAACTATTTGGACAAAACTTGAATAGTGATTGAACTTTGACAACTCATTAGGCAGCCTTGGACCAACTAGTTTCCCATGGATTAGTCTCTGAGCCTATGATTTAGTATTCGGTGCAGCTTACCCACTTAAGGATATAAGTACCCATTTACAATAAAGAAATCCCTAATTCTACCCAATGGCCACCTCAAGATATGGGACCTATGATCCATTCCTGATATTTGTATAATCATTTAATCCTTAAACCTAAAAAAATGAAAATAAATATGGTTTCACTTTGCATACAAAAATAATAATAAACAAATATTTTTCCCAAATATTCAAATTCGATAGATTCAAACCATTGGCATCCTAGTTTGTTCTATTTGATGAATGCTCGAAAAAGCCACTTAAGTGAATCTGAAATGGGGTTGAGAAACGAGAGGGAAATTGGATGGTTATGGTAGATCCCTGACTCCAATCCCCAGAAACCAATGATTGCAGCTGACTAACCTGACTAAGGGCCACAGCTGCAGTGGCTTTCCTAACCCTCCTCTTTATTATAAGTTAAAATATTGTTTCTTTTTCTTGTTAAAGCATATTATTTGTTAAATTTGTTAAAAAACAATCTTTTTTCGGTAAAAGTCGGCCATATCAGGCAACCATCACTAGTACTCTGACTAGTTGGTGGCCCCAGGCCAACTGGTGGTCCATGTCTGCCTATAAGTTGGAGTACAATTTTACTTGCTCACTGAGTATTCGCAGAGGTCATCCCTGCTCTCATTTAGAGGGAAATTATGAACATCTACTTTATTGGACTTTATTGAACTGTAGGTCTGTAGCTCTATGTTCTCTCACTTATCTCATTTTGCATTTCCATACCTTTTATTTATTTTATGATACACCTAACCTTGTGATTATTTGTAGTAATAAGGCTTTGTGTCAATTTTAGAAGGTAAGGTGTCAAGAGTGTCTACAACAACTTCTAGATAAAGTATTTGTAGATTGTCTTGTCAGAATTAAAAGTTCCCCTTTGTGTCTCCCATACATTCATATATCTGGAAACTCATTTTCAATTGAGCTGAAGGTGTTGTGTGTTTGTCACTCTGCCAACATTTTTAATGTATTCATATGTTCTAGGTTCTTTTCACTGGCTTCTCCTATGGTGGTTTGTCTGAACTATCAGAAAATGATTATATTTCGTGTTCAATGGGCTCAACTATTGCCGGAGAAATAGGCGTATTTGGTTATAAGCCTTCTTTACTCATGGATATGCTAGCTGGGAAAAGAGCAGAAGTTGGTACGAAAATTGGAGCATACATGAGGACCTTCTCCGGTGATTGTTCACCATCTGATCTCGAAACAGGATTGCAGGTCATTAATTTTAATTTGATCTGTTTTATGATTACATAAACTAGGTCATTAGGTGTTTTCCCTATTATTTCGTATTGTGTATTTGAATTTCCCTCCTATTCATTATACAAATTACTGCAGCTTGTCTACCAACTTTTCACAACAAATGTTGTACCTGGTGATGAAGAAGTGAAAATTGTAATGCAAATGTCAGAAGAGGCAATTCGAGCACAGGAGCGAGATCCATATACTAATCTTGCTAATCGCGTCAGGGAGTTGAATTATGGAAATTCCTACTTTTTTCGGGTAAATATATTTATTATCCATTCTTCCTCCATTTCGAAGATAGCTTTCAATTATTGTCCATCCAATGTTTAATTTGTTGTTCATCTAGTGTTTAAATTCTTGAATTTCCCCCTTATCCTTAATTTTTACGTGATGCAGCCAATCCGAGTTTCAGATCTTCAAAAGGTGGATCCCATAAAAGCATGTGAATATTATAACAATTGCTTTAGAGATCCTTCTACTTTTACTGTTGTACTCATTGGGAATATTGACCCAGGGGTGGCACTCCCGTTGGTTTTACAGTATCTGGTGAGCTTCATACTAGTGGAAAATAATTTAGGATATTTCAAGTTTTAACATGTGTACTTGATACCTTTTCTGCTCTCCAATGTAGGGTGGTATACCAAAGCCTTCTGAGCCAATCTTACACCTCAATAGAGATGAATTGAAAGGTTTACCTTTCAATTTCCCTGCAAAAACAATTAGGTAACTTACTGTACACATTTGGACAGTCTTGTAAAATCCTATTGCACTGTTCTATATCATCTCTAAACGGCCCATGTCTGTTTCTGCAGGGAAGTTGTGCGTAGTCCAATGGTAGAAGCACAGTGCTCTGTGCAACTAGCTTTTCCTGTGGAGTTGAAGAGTACAACCATGGTTAGTCGTTCTACTGCATTCTTATTATTAGGCTTCTAATTTCAAGTTATTGTTAGGCTTACAGTGTGTATCTTGTCAAATGCAAGATTGACGAGATCCACTTCATTGGATTTTTAAGCAAACTTCTTGAGACGAGAATGATACAATTGCTACGATTTAAACATGGACAGGTATTTCTTTTTAATATTTGTGGGAGTGGTCACATTGACATATATGCGCGATGCTTCTTTTTACCTGTTTTCCTTTTTTACTTAAATTCATCATCCAGATATATTCGGTTGGTGTTTCTGTCTTCCTTGGTGGCAATAAACCTTCCAGAACTGACGATGTCCGTGGGGATATAAGCCTTGGATTTTCATGTGATCCAGATTTCTCATGGAAGCTTGTACGTTATTTTTGAAATTTTGCCCCCAGATGAGTAGCTTTTTGACCACTTTAAATAGGCTTTTCGGTTAACGTATGGCTGTCAAATATTATCTTCCATAGTTGCAGGAGTTGCCCATGTTGATTCATAGTGTTTTTTCTAGGTTGATGTTGCTTTGGAAGAGATATGTCATCTTCAGGAAAGTGGACCATCAGAACAGGATGTTTTGACAATCCTCGAAATCGAACAACGAGCTCATGAGAATGGATTGCAGGTGATCAATTAAACACCATATGAAGTTAATAAATTGCGTAGCACTTCAATACAGTAGCAGATGGTGACCTCTTTCTGCAGGAAAATTATTACTGGATGGATCGAATATTACGCAGCTACCAATCACGTGCTTATGTTGGTGATGTCAGTGCATCCTTCCAGGTACAAAAATTTCTTGGTAAATCTATAGTGTTTAATTGTTTTAGTAGTTAAATCTATTTGGGCAGCAAGAAATTAATCATCAATGCCTTCTTTGAGAAGGTGTTAAACCTACAAGCATGTTCCCAATGACCTTTTGGTCATATTGAACCCTGCTCTCATATCTTGGTCACATTTTTGGAACTTGATATTATTTTTCATCAGGCTAGGAGCATTAACAGAACTGATTTTGACTTTGTTTTAGGAGTCTAATTTGGTGAAGTTGCTTGAAACATGTTTATAGTTCTATAATCTGTCAAAGTATGATGATATTTCCTTGATTCTTGATCACAGCTAAAAAGCTCACTCCCATCATTTTTCCTACACAATGTTTTACTGGAGTTTTCCTTGTGCAGGCTCAAGATGAAGCACGCACTAAAGTCAGGATCTCCTTGGACCCGTCGACAACAAAGTCAGCGTTACAAACAATTTTGCCTTCTCCATGTAAAAAACAATATACTGTAGTAATTCTGATGCCCGAGTTGTCTCGATTGACTATGCTGAAGTCATTCTTATCATCAAGATCAAATGCATTTTCCAGAGATGCGAAGGTCAGTAAAACAACTGTAGATATATGTACTGGCAAAGAAAGAAAAGTGGTCCATACGCCCATACCTAGCCGGCTATTCATTTTTTTGATAATATACGTGCAAGTGTAGAGGTCAATATATTTCTCCGACCATCTTTTGAGGATGTTTTTTTTTATCGGTTTGAGGACAGTGTTTCTATCCTTACTACACATGGCCAACATACTACTGCATTATAATTTAACCTATAGAAGAAAGTTGTATGAGTTGAGGGGGACAATCAAACATGAGAGCCTTGCAATATTCAGGTGTGCTGCTCACAAGTTTAGAACGGCACAATTTCATAAAAATGGTTGCAGTTTGTTCCTCACATAAAATACTTCATCTATTATGCATTGTGTGGATTGTGCTTCTTGAATGGTAGATTCGTTTTGCATATGTTCCTAATGTGAATTTTGAAATGTTGCACAGTTGGCATTTTTATTTCCCAACCACTACTTACCTCTTGCAGTATTCAGTCACACCGCTAAATGCTTCTTTGTTTTCGCAGATTTTGGCTGCAGTTGCTGCTGTGGCAGGTTTGACATTAAGTATGTGGAGATATTGGAGGAGAATATCAAATTCGTAAAGGTTTAAAAATTGCATATTTTCTTACAAGAAGCCGCAAATGTTCTTGAAGGTCCAAACCAGAGTTACAGTTTTCTACTGCAGTTGAGGTATTATCCATTTATCCCCTATGCTTGGTCCACCATTTCTTATATTTAAGAGAAGGTATGTCAACTAGTTCGTGTATTTGTTACAATGACTTATTTTTACCACCTCAGCATTTGTAGATAATTTTTTATAAAGCGGCTGCATTGTATCTCTAACTCAAAAGGCAGCAGCTTTGTTTCTCTTTATCATGCTCATCACGATGATGGTTCAGAGCTTTCATCAGTGATTTGTTTTGGTACAATTTGCTCACTGAAATTGTAATGAGGTTGTGAAATGTGAATTAAATTATACGATTTGTTTATGGCCTCTTAACACTGAATGTGTTTTCCTGGAAGTCTGTTTGTATACATTCAAAATGCACGGACTCATATTTACTCATTTGGGATGTGTTTGGTAGAAGATTGATTTAACCATGTTTTGGAGCTGAATTAGAAACAATTTAGCTTTGGGTGTATAAATAAACAAATTAGCTGGGTCGAACTCGCTGAACGCTCATTAACACCGCATTAATTGTGTTATGATGGTTAACGTTGATTTCTACTACCCGTCCCGTTTTAAAACCCCCAAAACACGCGTATAGTACCATTGAGCTTCAATTTCTAGTCTTAACTATCTCGAGATAGGGATCTCTGAACTGAGCCAGTCCTAGTTGGTCTTAGTTTTTATTTCTTAAAACTCGATTGCAGAATAACATTCATTTCAGTATCTTCCCGTGGAGGTATTATTCCTTATATTCTCAAGCAAATTACATAAAGGATCCTGGGATGTCCACCCCAAATCCCACGCAAGACCAGCACGACAGCTAGGATCGTTGGGGTAGTGTGGTAATTTCACGTAAGTTCCTGCAATTGTATTGTACTTGCTGTCTTTTATCTCTTTCTATTTTTGGCAGAATTTGAGTTGAAGTTTACTTTTACATGGTTAATAGGTGTGGTTGGACCGGTTTATATGTTAATATGGAAGAAAACATGATTTTAAACGGTTAAAGGGGAAACCACCCGTGAACTTTATATCTCTCCAGTTTTTGCAGCATAATTCATGATATCTTTGCATAAAGTATTTACTTTTGAATTTATTTGAAATTCAACTAAAAATTACATTTTTTTCCACAACACTATTACATTTATTCACCACATTTTTTTGTTATTTCTTGATTAAGTTATGCATGATTCGACTTTTGGGGTTGAAATTCCATACTGAAGGGTTTATATATTGCAATTGGTTTGTGGGGGTAACCCTAATTCATGGACGAGATACGTTGAATTCAATAGCTGGGTAAATGTAGTTGTATCTAACATGGTAAATCTGGCGAGGTAAACCTAATTGATTGATGAGGTATTTTGAATTTAGTAGCTCGGTAACCCTAAATAATGTAGGATTTCGTGTCCCTATGTATGTGTATATTTTAAAAATCTATTACAAACATACAAAATTGATTTCATATTTTCATTGATTTTATGTACATGTATATGTTTATTCTAATATCATGCATTCCTACAGATATTAAAATAAACAAAAGAGAGAGATGATTATACTCAAAGGTTCTCTAAAACCTTTCAGAAGATCCGGTTTTCCGTTATTCGTTGAATCGCCCGCCGATTCGCCTCCAAGTGTTCATCAAACTCTAAACAAGATTAGAGAGAAATGAGCTAACCAATCAATCTATAATTAAGCTTAGAATCTAGCTAATAACCCTCTGAGAGCTCCTGATATTTTAATATATAAAACTTAAAACTATTAAGAGAATTTTCGTGGTGATTAAGGGAGAGAGAATTTTGCATTAATTCTAATGAAACAAGTAGGGTGAGAGGACCAATTTATAGCCTCCCAAATCACTCATATCAAGGACTATTCTTTAACAACAATCTCTTGTTTTTTCTCTTCTAAAATTAATCCAAATTTGCCACATAAACATCCTAAAACGTTTGATCAAATCTGGAATTAATCCAACCCATGATCTAATTATTATCTTAATAATTCAGGAAAAAATAATGTTGTTCGGTTAACCGAAATTTTCACTCGGTCGACCGAACCATTCGGTTATACGTAAGTTCGGATGACCATGAGTTAGACGGTCGATCAGATATTACGAGAAAAATTCCCTGGAAAAGTTCGGACGATCCATGTCTCGCTCCGGTCGACCATTGACTCACCAAAATTTCTCCTGATAAATCTCATCGGACGACTGTGTCACTTTCGGTCTACCGAAATATCCCAAAGAAAACTCCTGGATATTTCCTTTCGGTTGACAGTTTACGTCCGGTTGACCAATCTCAATTGTCCAGACACTCCATACAATTTCAGTCAACCAATTGTGTTATCTGTTCCCCGTTCGGTTGACCGTTCTTAAGAATCCCCAGTCGACCGAACCCAAAATGGTTTATCGTGTTGACCCGATTTTGCCTTTGTCAAATTTTAGATTTACTTTCAACAAAATTTGATCTTTCGGGTTTTTAGCAAATCTATATCTCATGTAATATATTATCCTATATAATGTTAAATTATTACACCCCATAATATATACATCTTATATGAACTTATTCATGATTCTAATTATGTCAATTTTCGTGACATATTGATTTTATTTATTCACCACATGTGTCACTTTTCATATGAAACCCGACACATCATATGAACTCAAAATCAAGCTTCTTGTTTCCCAGTTTTGTGGTATAACCTACAGAAGGATCTAAGCTAAATTAGCAACAATATGAAACACTCAATATCTCAAACTATAAATGGTATCTAGCTACACATTATAGTTACCCAATTAGCATAGATGTCTTGTTCCACTCAAACTAAACACGATCTATTTAGTGATGTTAGTGCACCACTTGTGTCCATTCCTTACCTCGTGATATTAAAAATATATACAAAGTAGAAATGTGTCACCTTTTGTATTATATTCATTTCTTGATCTCTTTAAGCTAATTATAACTACGTAACTCAACTCAAGTTATATTGTGCACATTATAATTTTGCTTTATCAAAGGGTCAACTAATATCATCACTCAATTAAGAGGGATAATGATAATCTTTTGACTAGCTATCTTTTCCAGCATAAGTCAAGCTCAACCAACTATTGCCTTTATCACTATACTCATTGATAGTTTTTGACAATAATGAAATCAAACACTTCTTGAGTGAAAAGATGTCTCATATCTTAGGATCCAAGACACAGTAAAACATTAATGACACGAAACACAATTCCATAATGTTTTACTTGTTATGACTATTCAATATAAAAAAGTAATCTTTTCCTCTTTTATATACTCGCGACGTCAATTATTTGTAGAGCTACAACAATTGATGATCAACATGACAATCTTATCTCGGTGATTAATGTTCCATGTTAATTTCTATGATTGTGAATAACTTTTGATTTATGTAAACCATTATCTTTTAGAGCTCTACGGTTAAGGACCAAGCGCATCTTCCTTAACACTTTCAAAAGACGAATACCATAATCAAGAAACAAATGTTTGCACATCCAATTCATAATAATTGACATATAAAAGTAAAACTTTTAGAACACATTTCTTTCAAATAATAGACGAGGTAAGTTGAAATTCAGATAACATTTGCACTCTTTCCAAAACACTACAATATTTGGTAACCATTTTCTACGCGGTAAGTTGAAATCCAGATAATATTTGGTCACCACTTGGTTATAGCAATGTATGATTCAACTGTTATTTGGGGATGAGTGTATATCACGAAAGATCGTGGGACACCCACCGAAAATTCCACGTGATGGTAGGTTGGGGTAAATCTAATTATGAACATGGGTAATTGGATTTAATGGGATGGTTAACTTGGAGTAAATAGAATAAATTAAATGATGGTTCGTGGGGGTTAGACTAATTCGTAGACGGGGTAAATTAAATACAAGAGTAGGGTAAATTGGATTAAATAGAACGAATACGTTAATTCAATTAGGATTATCATGCTATTGAATTCGACTTACACATTCTATCAATTAGGGTTACCCTGCTAGATTTACCCTGCTAAAGTTATCATGTTATTGAATTCAACTTACACTATCTATTAGGTAGAGTTACTTTGCTATTGAATTCGACTTACCCTGTTTATCAATTGTGGTTCCCCCCGCGAACCAACATTTAATTCATTCTATTTACTCCAAGTTACCCATCCTATTAAATTAAATTATCCCCTATATAATCTAGATTTACCTCAACCTATCATCTCTTCTAAAAACAAGACATATCAATCGAACTTACCCCCTAGATTTACTCCTTAGCATGGTCGACATATGTTCCTCCCTAACAAAATAGATATTACACTATGATTCCAAAAAAGTTCTAGAACTTCTATTACCTAAAAATAGGTAACATCACCAAACAAGTACTAGGAAAATAACACACAAATGATTCAAAATAACAGTCACGCTGGTGTTTTATTTAATAGGAGTAAGTTTTGACGGTTTACATAAAATGAGGAACATATGTCTACGGGGTAAGTTGAATCCAGTAGTAGGGTAACCCTAATTTATAATCGGGGCAAGTTGAACTCAATAGCAGATAACCTTAATTGATCAATCCAATTGGTAGAAAGATGGTAGGCTGGGGTAAATGTAATTGTGAAAGGGGTAATTTGATTTAATAACATGGGTAACTTGGAGTAAATATAATTGATTACATGATGACTCGTGGGGTAACCCTAATTGAAAGTCAGAGTAAGTTAAATTCAATACCATGGAAAATTGGGATTACTCTTACAAATTTGTCCCGAACATTTATATTTATGTATTAAGAAATACACATCATTATACAACTGAAATACCACTGTATAGCCGAAATTGCATTATAACAAAGCTTTTGTTATTTTCGTTGAAAACACCATCATCAATAGTTGGGAATACTTCGAACATTCTCATAATAACCATGCCAACTACTGGCCTTGTAGAGTCAACAAATATGCCCATACAATTACAAGTGTAATGATAGGTTTGACTAATATTTTGTTAATGTAAGGTTGCATGTATCTACAATCCTAGTCTTCTTGACATACGTATCACATTGATCGCCCATTGTGTGGTCGACTTTCTAATTGTTGATGTTATAATTTTGGTTGAGGTCGTTAAAAAGATGGACATTGAAGTTGGGATCATCTCAATACTCTTTTAGAATAGAACAGAGTTACTCACGTCAATGATTGTTGTTTAATGAACTTTCTTTAATCATTAATCAATAGTTGAGAATAGTCAAGAATATGTTCATACGATTAACATACAAAACTATTAGATACTCTCTAAGAGTTGACAAATAGCCACAAACAATAGATGAGAATAACCACCAATGTTCTTGTATTTACCATGGTCAACTGACTGTATTATTAAGCCACAAAAATTGTATGTAGAGACACCACATGTTACCATAATCAACCTACTATGAATTCAACTTACCCCGTTCATTATTTAGCGTTACCCCTCTATTGTATTCAGCTCACCTCATACATTATTTTTGTTTACCCAATTCACAGGGTAAGCTGAATTGGTAAATACAAGAACATGTTGGCTTTTTGGCCTTAATCTATATTAATTTTGATGATTAATTAAACTAATCTAGATCAATCAACCTAGTCAATCAAAGTGAGCAAACATGATTACATGCATTGCATACATACTTGTATACTTGTAAACATCTTAATAGGTTGATCAAGACAATCAAGGAAATGAGCATTGAGACAAAGACATCAAGACTTGTAATCAAAGCTTTGGACCAAGACATGTAATTTTGTATTTATTGAGTCCATAAGGTTTAATGTAAACTTGAGCACTAGGATTTTGTCCTGTCCCTCATCGGTAAACCAAACTACCTTCGGTGAACCGAATTCTGTCTAGTTCGTTCTACCGAACACCTTTCGGATACCCGAATACTTCCCACCAGTAAAACTTAGGTGTTATCTGGAATTGCCCCAATGGAAGACCAAACCACCTTCGATCGCCGAATAGCCCTGGACCGGTTTTGGACTTTGCTCCAACGGTCGCATTCGAATCGAGTCCCTAGAGCCCAATTGACTTGACCCACTTCGGACGACCGAATACCTATCGGTCAACCGAGTCCCTCTTGACTTTAAGTTCACAACGACTATTGACACGTGGCACTTGACTGTTGTACCCAACAACTATTTGAGCTATAACTGTCAGCGCAAAACCTGCGCTAACTTCGGTCTACCAAAGTGTACACGGTCAAACGAACTTGAGTAGATCAGAGCGTAACCAATCCTACTGTCCACCTTGGAACGGTGAACTGAATGGAATTCGGTTAACCGAACTTAATTACGGATAAATTGATAAAAGCTACTGCAGGTTGGTGAATGCTGATCCGATACATAATCAGTCAACCGAGTTCTTAATTCTGACCAATTCTTTGGACTACCGTTTGGATAACGGTTGACCGAATATGCCTCGATTTTTATCCGAGCTTAAGTCACATCTTGCATTCTCATTGGTCCATTTCCCCACCAACTCTCCAATGGATCTCTAAGCTTTGAAGCTGATGCATTGCATCATATGTCTTTCATTTAGATTAATTTTATATCAATAAATGCTACTAAGGTATGTGTTTAGTCTTATTTACAGAATACAAGGACCTGAATGCAAATTACCCATATCCTGAGCATAAATGCGTGCAAGAGACTCATTCCTGTCATAAAGACCAAGTTCAAGATTATCGGGATTCAAATGGAAGTCCATCCGAGCATAAAAGCATTCAAATACCTAATTACAAAAAGGCCAAGGACTTAAGCACAAAAGTAGCCAGGGACTTAATTGCAAAAAGCCAAGGACCCGACTGCAAGGACCAAAATATTATTTTGGAGAAGTTCTAAAAAAATCAATTTGGATCTCCAAATATACAAAGAATTAATTCAGAGCTCAAAAGAAAGGAAAGAAATCATCTGGATGCGCAAAGGACATTTAAATCATACCATAAACACGCAGGAAAACTCCGGATCGAATCAGACACATTCTTGAGGCGAATCCGCCGCACATCACATGTAATGTGCGGCGGAAACACCGCCCCCTTGTGGATCCGTGGCTTCGGATTTTTCCCAGTCGTGTCTCGCCACGTGTACTTTCCTATTTTATACCTAGGTCCCTTGTATCGGCTATAAATAGCCCCGAAACGTTGTTGTAGAGGATGTTCTTATTTTTATTCCATAATTTAGTAGTAAAGTTTTGTTGTTTTATCTTGTATTTTTAGTTTCTTTTGTAATTTCTCTAGAACCCCTTCTCCTTTCCTCCATCCATGAGTTTCTAACTCTCTCTCCAAAGGGTGGGGGTGACGGATTTAGGGTGATGAGAAGAAGAATGAGGTTATTATTCTAATTTCGTGCTAGGATATTTTGATTACTTGAGTTTGTGTTAAATCATTTATCATGTAATGCTTTATAACTAATATGATTTATTATAAGTTTCTGATTTCTCTAAACAAAACCCGACATCTAAACCTCCACCCGCTGGACTCTCACCCTTCTTTGCTTTATACTTAATTTGTTTTTGTTGTTCTTGCCTTAGAAATCAAAAACCAAAAATCTCAAACCAAAATTATGTTTTCTCTCTATTTCTTCCCTTAACTCGAAAATCACACAAATAACAATATCTCTCCCTCCTTGTGTTCGACCCGTACTTGCCAAGTCTTCATTGACGCCGTGCACTTGCGGTATAAATTAAATTCTCATCAAGTTTTTGGCGCCGTTGCCGGGGAGGCGACGCAGATTTTGTTTATTGTTGTGTTCTCGATTCTATTCTGTTTATCTTGTGCGCGATCTAAGTATTTGGATTTGTATTTCAGGAGACAACAGAGTGCGCGGTGAAATCTGAACGCAGCCGAAGCAAGTAGGGCAGCGAAATCGCCGCATATCAAGCACAAGCTGCGGCGGATCCGCCGCACAACATAGGCTTCTGGGCTTCAAATTTTTCTGGGGTTAGCGCCATCTCTGGGTGGACGGGTGGAGCTACTGAAATTTCGAAAGCGGACGGAGAACTCGACTGAGCATTGCATAGGTAACCTTTGTTGCCTCTTTCCTCGTAATTTCTTGTTTCGGAAAATTTCCTTTTGTAGAACTGCACGTGTTAAGCTTAAATTCCATAATTGGTAATAATTCAACTCTGACCTAAAAATTGGCAAAACTAGAAGAACTTAGTGCATGCATCATATAATGTTTTGTTTGCATTATTCTTGCTAAATTCTTGCAAATTAATTCTTGTTGAAGAGTGCTGGAGGAAAGGTACGTATCGCGGTTTTTATCGATTGCATTTAAGCATATAATCTAATTTGCATACAACCTTGCAATTTCCCCCACTAAAGACCATTGTTTGACTATCTTTGCTAGATTTAAGTTAAACTATCTTAAGGGAAACTCCGTAGGAAAAGATACGGTGGGGATTTCATCACCTTTCTGTGGCCCACAAATCACAATCCTAAAGTGTCACCCAAGCTTTAAAATTAAAATCAATTAGACATTGACCCCTAAGGACTCAGACTCAATTAAGGAGGAGATTGGTTTGACTTGCTATGACTTGAAGCTGATCGAATTTAATTTGGTGTCTAGAAAGTGTTTTTGTGTTGACGTAAGTCTTCAAGCGAAGTGGTTGTCTAATTGGCACTGACTCTGTCGGAAGCGCCCCCACTAGCTATACACTGCCTGGCCAAGTTGGTTTGATTAGTGAGGGAGGTGAATCAAGCAAATCAATTCGACTCAACCAGTTAGGAGTCGTCTAGATTTAAGCGACACTAGGTCTAGGATTGTTTGAACCGTGTTTGTTCAGGAAACTTCTGACCAACCCTAGAACCTATCTTTTAGAGTTAAGTTTCCTTTCTCATATTTCTTCTTTTTATTGATTGTTTCCCTTTTGGAAAAATAAAAAATAAAAAAAAAACGAAAAAAAACTGTAATTAATTCTTGAAATTGAATTTGGAATTTAAATTTCAAATTTGAATTCAAAAAAAAAATTAATTCAAACCGGTGCACTCATATTTGGGTTCGAGACTTGAGCAATCGACTCTCACGAGTTCATCTAGATTCCAGTCTAGAGCTTAGCCCCAATCCATCTGCTGCACCACCTCACCCGGATCCAATGGGTGAGAATGTTGTGAACCCGCCCATAACTCTGAGGGATCGATGCTACCCAGCGATGACTGCTCAACCATCGTGCATCGTTATGCCCACCATAGAGGGTCGCGACTTCGAACTTAAGGCACAATACATGAGTATGTTGCCTAAGTTCACCTCTAGGGAAGACCCATATCTCTTCCTTAGAGAATTTGAGGAAATCTGCTCTCTTATAAAATACCAGCATATCTCTGAGGAGGCAGTGCGTCTGAAATTCGTGCCTCTAGCACTGAAGGACGACGCTAAGAAATGACTATATAGTCTAGCCGAAAAATCCATTAAAAGTTTGGCTGAGTTTGTTCAAGTATTCCTAAAAAAATATTTCCCCAACCATAAGACTATGAGGATTAGGAATGAAATTGTTGCATTTGTTCAATCTGAGAGCGAGCCGTTCTATTCCTATCTAGAAAGATTTAAAAGTGTGCTGACCCAATGCCCTCATCACGGAATTCCAAGATGGCAACTGTGCCAAATTATTTATGAGGGATTGACACCCACATCTAGGGTTATGGTAGAATCCGTAAGCCAAGGGAACTTCATGTCAAAAAATGAAAATGATGCCTGGACTTTTCTTGAGGATTTAGCTGAAAACAGTATGCAATGGGATAATGCTAGAGCACCGCTTAACCCGAGTATTGGATCTAGAATAGCAAGTCAACCCAAACCAGGAGTCTTAGCTGTAGATGCCAATGTAGCGGCTGAAGCAAAACTAGCTACCCTTATGCACAGAATGGAAAGTCTAGAGCTACAAACCCGACCCCAAGTGAATCAAGCCTCGTCTATCCTTTGCTCTAGATGTGGTCAGACTGGTCATTTAATGGAGGATTGTGCGGACTGGGAACAAGTTAATGCCACGTTTAACTATGCTAGAAATGACCCATACGCATCAACCTATAACTCGGGTTGGCGTAATAATTCCAAATTCTCATCAAGCCAACAAGGTCAACCTCCTAGACAACAACCAAACCCATATAACCAAAATAATACATCATCTGGGTTTAGTAACAATGGAGATTATGACGTTAGGTTGACAAGCTTGGAAAATTTGATGAAGACTTTTATACAAACAACCAACCAGTCCTTCCAAAGGCTAGAGACATAAGTTAGTCAACTCGCACAAATTGTAGGTGCAAGAGAAAATGGTCAGTTTCCAAGTCAACCTGAGGTGATTCCTAGATCTAATAATCAATATCAGCCCTATCAACCACCTCTAGGAAGTAACAACTCGAGACCAGTTCAAATGGTTAATGAGGAAGGACCGTTCCAACAAATAAATGCAGTAGTATCATTACGGTCCGGAAGACAAGTTGATAACAATGTGGTAAATCCTAGAACGTCTAATCAATCTAGCCATCAAGCAACCACATATGACCTAACCATTGAACCTGATGTCCAATCTGAAACGCCCAACCCACCTACTCAACCTGAACCCATAGCTCAACCTGAGCGAGTCTATGTTCCTAAAGCTCCATTCCCCCATTAGACTTAAGAAGAACTCAAGTGCACAAATGGAGAAAATCCTGGAAGAATTGAAGCAAGTTAAGGTGAATATTCCACTCCTGGATATGATTCAACAAATACCTGCTTATGCTAAATTCTTAAAAGATTTGTGCACTAAAAAGAGAAAAACAAACGTACCAAAGAAGGCTTTTTTAACTGCAAACATAAGCTCTATTCTGTCCAACTCATCTCCTATAAAATATAAGGACCCTGGGTGTCCCACAATTTCATGTGCAATAGGAGATACTTTTATCAACAAAGCCCTTCTAGACCTTGGTGCTAGTGTTAACCTACTCCCGTTCTCTGTCTACGAGCAACTCAACCTTGGTCCACTAAAACCCTCTAAGACAACTCTTCAATTTGCCGACTGCTCTATTAAGAAACCAAGAGGTGTAGTCGATGACGTTTTGATCAAGGTGGGAGACTTCATTTACCCAGTGGATTTTGTCGTACTAGATACTGCACCTGTTGTAAATGCTAATAGACAAATCCCTGTAATACTAGGCAGACCCTTTTTAGCCACTTCTGAAGCATTGATAAACTGTCAAAATGGGCTCATGCAATTATCTTTTGGGAACTTAAAAGCTGAATTTAATATCTTTCATGTTGATAGTGAGCCAGAAATAATATGCAATCAAAGTGATGTTGTGATGAGAGCACGTATCTATAAGATTTCTGAATCAAATAAATCATCACAAAATCAAAATCAAAATGAAAGTTAGAAAAATGGGAGTAATTCTTCGACACACCCACCATCACTCGAGCAAATAAGAGAACCAATACATATGAGGGGTGTGGAATCTGTGACTCACGACTCTCATTGCAACATGGGGAACAATTCAACTGGATACATGCACCAACATGGTGTCATTCAATCCAGTTCTGACTATGGTTGACTCTAAGCAAATTCAATCCCTCCACCACAGTTGACGCAGGTAATAAGTGCATTTGCTTTATCTTTGCATACATTGAGGACAATGCATGATTTAGGTGTGGGGGGATGTTTATGTATCTATATATATATATATATATATATATATATTCTTAAAAAAAATTCAATGTTCCATGACATAGCTTAAGATTGAACTGCCAAAACCCGTGTACAAAATGCATTGAGTTTTTGTTCCTTATTATATAATTCTGCTTGTAGAAATTATGACATAAATCTATGTTCCAAAGAAATAACCCATTACCCTTTAAGACATGTATGCACTTAAATTGGATGAATCAAATCTTTGAAGTGGTTGATAAAAAGCAGATGTTGAGGAAAATATACCGGGAAGTGTGGACTTCTAATAGCAATTAAGCCTTGAGAAAAATAAAAGTAAAATAATAATAATAAAGGAATCAAGTGAGGAAAGCACATTTTGCAAAATGATTACAAAAGCCCAAGCCTTTGAGTCACTCGTCCGTAGGGGTATCTTAAAACCCGGTAACTTGAGTCTACCAGCTCGGGATTATCGACCAAACTCGCTACACAAATGCAAAAAGGGTAAAAGTGACAAAAAAAGCAAATGTGTTGAATCACGGGGGGAAAAATATAATTTAAGATACTCAAGACCCAAAGTTAAAAGAATGATCCATGCCATGGTTGATCCAAATGATACTTCACCACCAGAGGAGGCGTGCAAAATAATTTAAGTGATAACATGTGTAGAAGGGTTAGTGGTGTGAATGTTGGAGGAACAAAGACCAAGTCATACTTTTTATAAGTTAGATTTGTATAATGAGCATGCAAGAATTCTAAGTGAGATGTATAAGGTTGAGGTGGAGATATTGAGAGTTATTAATGAAATGTTGAATTAAGACTTTGTGTGTCAACTGAAAACCCTCACGAGACAAAACTCGTCCTCTAAGGAAGCTTGGGGGTTTAAAGGCTTGTTGCACAGGCTAAGTGCAACCGTGATTCCTACGAAAGTGAGTTAGGATTTCCCTGTTTTCATTTTACTTATATTCTGTTTTGCTAGGGACTAGAAAAATCTAGGTGTGGGGGGTATTTGAAGCATTGCATACATTGCATCATATGTCTTTCATTTAGATAAATTTTATATCAATAAATGCTACTAAGGTATGTGTTTAGTCTTATTTACAGAATACAGGGACCTGAATGCAAATTACCCATATCCCGAGCATAAATGCGTGCAAGAGACTCATTCCTGTCATAAAGACCAAGTTCAAGATTATCGGGATTCAAATGGAAGTCCATCCGAGCATAAAAGCATTCAAATACCTAATTACAAAAAGGCCAAGGACTTAAGCACAAAAGTAACCAGGGACTTAATTGCAAAAAGCGAAGGACCAGACTGCAAGGACCAAAATATTATTTTGGAGAAGTTTTAAAAAAATCAATTTGGATCTCCAAATATACAAAGAATTAATTCGGAGCTCAAAAGAAAGGAAAGAAATCATCTGGATGCGCAAAGGACATTTAAATCATACAATAAACACGCAGGAAAAATCTGGATCAAATCAGACACATTCTTGAGGCGAATCCGCCGCACATCACATGTAATGTGCGGCGGAAACGCCGCCCCCTTGTGGATCCGTGGCTTCGGATTTTTCCCAGTCGTGTCTCGCCACGTGTACTTTCCTATTTTATACCTAGGTCCCTTGTATCGGCTATAAATAGCCCCGAAACGATGTTGTAGAGGATGTTCTTATTTTTATTCCATAATTTAGTAGTAAAGTTTTGTTGTTTTATCTTTTTTTTAGTTTCTTTTGTAATTTCTGTAGAACCCCTTCTCCTTCCCTCCATCCATGAGTTTCTAACTCTCTGTCCAAAGGGTGGGGGTGACGGATTTAGGGTGATGAGAAGAAGAATGAGGTTATTATTCTAATTTCGTGCTAGGATATTTTGATTACTTGAGTTTGTGTTAAATCATTTATCATGTAATGCTTTATAACTAATATGATTTATTATAAGTTTCTGATTTCTCTAAACAAAACCCGACATCTAAACCTCCACCCGCTGGACTCTCACCCTTCTTTGCTTTATTCTTAATTTGTTTTTGTTGTTTTTGCCTTAGAAATCAAAAACCAAAAATCTCAAACCAAAATTATGTTTTCTCTCTATTTCTTCCCTTAACTCGAAAATCACACAAATAACAATATCTCTCCCTCCTTGTGTTCGACCCGTACTTGCCACGTCTTCATTGACGCCGTGCACTTGCGGTATAAATTAAATTCTCATCAGAAGCCTATATAAACACCACTCTAGGGACACAAACCAACCTTCGACACCCTCTATTCATCAACTATCTTTGTGCTCTCAATTCCCAAACCTTCAAAGCTTAATCTTCAACACTAAAGCTTAAACTTCACCACTTGCTTATCCAATTCTATATCCATATCCAAGTGTACTCAAGTATAAAGTGTTAGATTGTGATTCCATCTTCATATTCAAAGAATCACCAAGTTGAAAAGCTTCGAGGAAGCTCCCTCTCGGATTGTGAGAGGAGACACGAGCGATGCGAGGATTGTTCGCGAGGCTCGGAGTTGTAAACAACGTTGATCTCGGCCCAGAACGAAGATCAGTTAGTGGAACCGTAAGAGAGGCTCGAGGGATCGAGCGAGGCTTGCGAGGAGGACTAGGACCCAGGTGTGGTTGTCAAACCTCTCTAAACTCCGGTGTCGTCGATTTTGTGGTTTGCACGTCCTATCTCTTAATCATTCGATTAGTATTTTTAATTCCGCATTTATCTAGCGATTAGAGTGCCATAGATCCTAACAAAACATTGGTGGTTATTCATTAGCAGGGTCGACATATGTTCCTCATTTTATTGCCAGAAATATCTCCCCTTGCTAATGAATGCAATTGGTAGACAACAAATAACAATGAAATTTTGTGTTTTCTTTGTAGAGTAGTTCAAATCTCAAGAACGATCTATGGAATTGTTGTAAGGTCTAACGATTGAAAAGTTGAGTTACTGGTATCTAAGCCGGATGTAGGGTGACCTCAATCAAAAAACTGATGAACTGCAACTCCTCCTTCACTGACATAATATTTCAAGACAGTCCATGGACACTAGCTGCAAATATTTTACATCTAAATGAATCACCGTATAAGGGCACCGCACAAGGGTTTGGATCATAATCTGGTGAAGAAAAAAGGCTGCCCAGGTAATACTCGGATAAAGTCTAGAGTAGAGGAAAATAAATCCAATCTACCTATCCTATTGAATCAAATTACCCACTCGTGATACTAAATTTAGTCTAGTATTTATGATTGACATCATTTCATGCTTATATTTGTATCTTATATCCATTATATTTCACCTAAACAATGCTACGTGACGAGTTTTATGTTTGAATTTCAGAAATAAATAGGTTTGAATAGAATAGGCATAAAAGCACCTAAAAGCATGAAAAATGACTGAGTTGAGAGACTCAAGGACTAAGATGCAATATCGAAGGACCTGAATGTAAGATCGAAGGACCAATGAGCAAACAAGAATACTTCACACCATCATGGGGAGTATTTTGGCAATTCTATTCAGGTCGGCTCTCCAACAAGCGTAGTAGATGCTTCAAAGACAAACTAAGCCATTCAGAAAAGCCCAGAAGAAAATCCAGAGCGATCCGAACAATGTAGACTGCCAATTGGCGGTCCAAGACCGCTTATTGGCAGTCTCTTTTGGTCAGGAACCGCTAAGATTTATGTGGGGCGTGTATTAGTGTGTATTTAGTCTATTTCTGGTATTTGTTTAGTCCCATACCGGGGGATTGTCCCGGATTACCTTTTCTATGGCTATAAAGAGAACTTTTCACCTTCTATTGTAATCACCATTGCTTGGTGACATTCTCTCTACTTGGAGTAAAAGCCTTGAAGCAAAAACTCAAGGTAGAGAAGAATGTCACTTGTAATGTGAGTCATGTAAATAAAATAATTTTTCTTAGTTTCTTTTAATATTGTCTTGTCTTTTAATTCTTGCATGCTTCTTTAGTTTAGTTTCCTTTCATTTAGCTTTTCAATATTTCTGGTTTGCTTAGTTTAATTGTCTTTCATTAGAATGTTTTGTTTTGTTAATGTAGTTTGTAGTGTAATAATTAGAGAGTAGTTCCATCTCCCTTTGGGGGTGGAGATGATGTTCAAAGAATGGATATGAATGTTTTATTTTGAATGTGTTGATAAATGTGAATGTATGCTTGCTTGTTAGAGTAGAATACTACACTTGATGAGTTTTGCCACAAATCTTAGACACCTTACATGTAGGTTCTGAAATAACCAGCTATGTACATGAATGTTAATCAACTAGGTTAGTGAATGGATTGATAGGTTTTGCCATAACCTTTAGACACTTCCTATACATGAAAACATTACCTACCTTTGGGCCTATATGATGCATTCTTCACCATCTTTTTACATGTGTGCACATACTCCACCCCTTAGGGGTTTTCCATTTCTGATTTCCAGCTTTCAATATCCCGTGCTTTCGTTTTCCTATTTGATGCTTACTCGTTTAGTGCAGTTAGTCTAGCTTAGTGTAATCACAACTTCTTCCCCTCTTTTCCCACTTGCCTTCGAACAAACCAGAGTCGACACACCTCCCTGTGGATCGACCCGTATTTGCCACCGCTTCAACGCGGCCGTGCACTTGCGGTTATTTTAAAACGTTAAATCAATTTACATCTTAATTGGTATTCAAAATTCAACTTCCCCGGCCAACCAATTAGAATTACCTGCCCAAATTTAGCAGACAAAATTACATTATACTATGGTTAACATGCTATCCAATTCAACTTACATCGTCCTTTACTTAGGGTTACCTCACTATTTCATTTAGCTTACCTCGTGTATTATTTTAGGGTACCCCATTTTTACATTCAGTTTACCCCATCAACCAATTAGGATAGTGGTTCCTGGGGGTAAACTTATCGATTGTTGGGGTAAGTTAAATTCACGAGCATGGTAAATTGGATTAAATAGAAGATATTGAATGGATTGCTATTACCCTCGAATCGTGTTTACATATTTTCTCCAATGCTTTACGTTTTACATAAAATTTGTTAACTTACATAATTATCGTTCTACATTATTATCGTTTGTGAGGTTAGAATGACTCCTCACATTGTGTGCAAGGTGTTAAAAATGTTTACAATTGTGTGTTGTTGCAGAAGACATCCATAAACTGTTAGCAATGTATTAAATGATGGTTTGTGTGTAATCCTAAATGACTCATAGGGTAACTTAATGCCACAATGACGGTAAATTGGATTACATAGTTGGGGTAAAGTTAATTAGTCGACAAGGTAAATTATGTTATTACAAGGTAATTTAAGCATGTAGGCTTCTTTTTGTAGGATTTCAAGTTTAATTATACATATATATTTTCGAAATTTTTATGTATAATAAGGATCATCTACAATTTTCTACGATTTATTTCATGCATGTATTGGTTTGTTTCAATAACTAGTTTTAAAACTTTATTAAAACAAATATGGACTCCGAAATTCGTACCTAGAAGTTCTCGAAAACTTCTTGAAGATTTGGAGACGTTGGGGATGCTCCTCGCTGCGCCGGATGCCTCCGAGTATTCACCAAACTCTAAACAAGATCGGAGAGAGGGAAGCTAGTCTCTCAATCTCCGATAGGGTTTAGAATCCAATTACTAACCCCTCTTTAGTTCCCTTTAGAAGATGACCTCTGAAGAACTAAAACTAAACTTAAGAATTAAGGGATTTTCGTGGAGAATTATGGAGAGAGAATTTTTGCACAAGAAATAATGAATGAATTAATTGGGTAATGAAATAAGCTTGTATTTATAAGTTTTCTCCAAATTACATATTCATGTGCAACCCCTTGCCCATGATCTCATGCAAAATTCCATCTAACCATCCATTATTTAATAATAAATAATATTAGACACGAATTAAATCAATTATGGACCAATTCCATGCATGATCTAATTAATTCTTAAATTAATTCTGCACAAAACCGTCTGGATCGGTCGACCGTTTCAAGGTTCGGTCGACCGCTCGAACCATGTTTCGGTCGACCGTTCTATAACTCGGTCGACCGTTCGTAACACGAACTATTCCATCGCAATGTTCGGTCGACCGACCGATCACAGTCGGTCGACCGTTCGAACAGATGAAAATTCCCTGTTATCGGTCGAGACACGTCCGGTCGACCGCGCCTGATCGATCGACCGTTTACTGCTATCCGGTCGACCGTTTGAGCACTGTTCTGCAGACTTGTCAAATTTCGGTTTAACCCCTACAAAATTTGACATTTCGGGATTAGTAGTAAATTCACAACTTATGTAACATATTATCCTATGTAATGATCAATCATTACACCCCATAATATTTACATCACATATGAATTTGATTTAGATTCTAATTATGTTATTAATCACAACATAATTTTGATTTTGCTTGTTCACCCCATGTGTCATATTTTCTACATGAAACCCGACACATCTTATGAACTCAAAATCCCCATTTCTTGTTTCCCAGTTTTGCGGTGTGACCTATGGGAGGATCTAAACTAAGTTGGCAGTGATATTAAGAGCTTAATATCACAAGCTATAAGCGGTATCTAGCTACACATTATAGCTCCCAATTAGTTAGATGTCTTAATTCCACTCGAACCAAAACCCGATCCAATTAGTGATGGAGTGCACCACTTGTGTTCGTCCCTTGCCTCATGATATTAAGAATACACACAAAGTAGTATTGTGTCATCTTTGTATTAGTATTCATTTCTTGATCTCTTTAAGCTAGTTATAAATATGTGACTTAACTCAAATCACATTGTGCACATTATAACTTTGCTTTATCAAGGGGCCCACTAATATCATCACTCAATTAAGAGGGGCAATGATAATCTTTTGACCAACTATCTTCTCCAACGAAAGTTATACTTAACCAACCAATGCCTTTACACTACACTAATCGATAGTTCAAGACACTGATCTAATTAAGTATTCCTTAAGTGATTAGATATAAGTCTCATATCAAAGGACCAAAAGACAATAAAATATTAATGATACAGAAACACATTTCTATAATATTTTACTTATTAGGTCTATTCAGTATACAAAAGTAATATTTTCCTCTTTTGTGTACCCGTGTTGTCACTCACTTGTAGAGCTACAATGATCTATGACCAACACGACAATCTTAACCCGGTAATTAATGTCCCATGTTAATTACCATGATTGCGAATATCTTTTGTTTTATGTAAACCAATATCTTTTAGAGCTCTACGGTTAAGGACCAAGAGCCTCTTCCTTAACACTTCTAAAAGACGAATAACATAAACAAGGAACAAAATGATTTCTCATTCAATTCATAATAATTGACATTTAAAAGTAAAACTTTTAGAACACATTCCCTTCAATCTCCCACTTGTTATCAAAGTTGTCTTTCACATACATTCTCAATGTATAAAACATTAATAACTAGGGTAACCTTCTCAAATCACCTATCAAGCCAATCCACATGGATCCTTGGATCCATGGACTCGAAATATATTTCGTCTCTTAGCTTGGTATGAAGGTTTGTTGAATGGATCAGTTGTGTCTTTCAGAAAAAGAGATTAAGGGTCCTTAACCACGACAAACTTCCTTATACTAAAAGACACAAATTATTTGACTCACTAGGTTCAGGGTGGACTTCTTTAAATGTTTGAGTGCTGAAACCCTATGATTACACGCCCCCCGAGGGAAAACCGGGGTGCATCCTAACGACTCGATAAGACCTAAAGCCAGTAAACCAAAAATCTTAATGCATCAAGTTCAAGACAATTTTGGGAGCTTTCTTTTTACTTTGCCTCTCAACGGTTTTGCACATGCTGAACACACGCAAAACCTACAAAACATTTTCTTTCGCAAACACATGAAGATTTTGAAAGAAATGTGGAAATTTTAAAGCACTCGGCAAGCAAAAGAAGACAAGTCACCCAAGGATCATGGCAAACATATATATCAATGTTAAATGCGGCACACTAATATGTGACTTAACTCAAATCACACTAGAATGTATGTGAAAGACAACTTTGATAACAAGTGGGAGATTGAAGGGAATATGTTCTAAAAGTTTTACTTTTAAATGTCAATTATTATGAATTGAATGAGAAATCATTTTGTTCCTTGTTTATGTTATTCGTCTTTTAGAAGTGTTAAGGAAGAGGCTCTTGGTCCTTAACCGTAGAGCTCTAAAAGATATTGGTTTACTTAAAACAAAAGATATTCGCAATCATGGTAATTAACATGGAACATTAATCACCGAGTTAAGATTGTCGTGTTGGTCATAGATCATTGTAGCTCTACAAGTGAGTGACAACACGGGTATGCAAAAGATGAAAATATTACTTTTGTATACTGAATAGACCTAATAAGTAAAATATTATAGAAATGTGTTTCCGTGTCATTAATATTTTACTGTGTCTTTGGTCCTTTGATATGAGACTTATATCTAATCACTTAAGGAATACTTAATTAGATCAGTGTCTTGAACTATCGATCAGTGTAGTGTAAAGGCATTGGTTGGTTAAGTACAACTTTTGTTGGAGAAGATAGTTAGTCAAAAGATTATCATTGCCCCCTCTTAATTGAGTGATGATATTAGTGGGCCCCTTGATAAAGCAAAGTTATAATGTGCACAATGTGATTTGAGTTAAGTCACATATTTATAACTAGCTTAAAGAGATCAAGAAATGAATACTAATACAAAGATGACACAATACTACTTTGTGTGTATTCTTAATATCATGAGGCAAGGGACGGACACAAGTGGTGCACTCCATCACTAAATGGATCGGGTTTTGGTTCGAGTGGAATTAAGACATCTAACTAATTGGGAGCTATAATGTGTAGCTAGATACCGCTTATAGCTTGTGATATTAAACTCTTAATATCACTGCCAACTTAGTTTAGATCCTCCCATAGGTCACACCACAAAACTGGGAAACAAGAAATGTGGATTTTGAGTTCATAAGATGTGTCGGGTTTCATGTTGAAAATATGACACATGGGGTGAACAAGCAAAATCAAAATTATGTTGTGATTAATAACATAATTAGAATCTAAATTAAATTCATATGTGATGTAAATATTATGGGGTGTAATGATTGATCATTACATAGGATAATATGTTACATAAGTTGTGAATTTACTACTAATCCCGAAATGTCAAATTTTGTAGGGGTTAAACCGAAATTTGACAAGTCTGCAAGACTGTCCAAACGGTCGACCAGTTAATGGATAACGGTCGACCGAAGGTGCACGGTCGACCGGACGTGTCTCGTCCGATAACAGGGAATTTTCGTCTGTTCGGAACGGTCGGCCGAATCTATCGGTCGGTCGACCGAACATTACGATGAAATATTCTACGTTAAGAATGGTCGACCGAATCTCGCACGGTCGACCGAAATTGGGTTCGAGCGGTCGACCGGACCTTCGTAACGGTCGACCGGTCCAGACGGTTTTATGCAGAATTAATTTAAGAATTAATTAGATCATGCATGGAATTGGTCCATAATTGATTTAATTCGTGGCTAATATTATTTATTAATAAATAATGGATGGTTAGATGGAATTTTGCATGAGATCATGGGCAAGGGGTTGCACATGAATAGGTAATTTGGAGAGAACTTATAAATACAAGTTTATCTCATTACCTAATTAATTCATTCATTATTTTCTTGAGCAAAATTCTCTCTCCATAATTCTCCACGAAAATCCCTTAATTCTTAAGTTTAGTTTTAGTTCTTAAGAGATCATCTTCTCAAGGGAATTAAAGAGGGGTTAGTAATTAGATTCTAAACCCAATCGGAGATTGAGAGACTAGCTTCCCTCTCTCCGATCTTGTTTAGAGTTTGGTGAATACTCGGAGGCATCCGGCGCGGCGAGAATCATCCCCAACGTCTCTGAATCTTCAAGAAGTTTTTGAGAACTTCTAGGTATGAATTTCGGAGTCCTTGTTTGTTTTAATAGAGTTTTGAAACTAGATGTTAAAACAAACCGATGCATGCATGAAATAAATCAAAGAAAATTGTAATTGATCCTTATTATACAAAAAAATTCGAAAATATATATGTATAATTAAACATGAAATCCTACAGTGGTATCAGAGCTTAGGGTTCAATTTTCTCATGATTTATGGCTGTAAACAAATTTAGTTTACCATCTAGGATTTAAACAATTCGTTTTACCAGTTTTTCGGTCTTTAAATATTTGTTGAAATAATTCTTTATAATAATTCGTTTTAAATGTTTTGAATGTTTAAAACATGGCATGTAATTATTAGAATTATGATTTGGACATAAGTCTAACTTGCAATAATTTCGTTTTAAGTATAAACGATTATTTTGTTAGAGAATCAACAAAACCGAAAAACTGCGATTCATCTTTCCATTGGAAATTGGATGGACAACGGTTCATAATTAATTTTTGAACTATGGATGCATGAAAAATATTTTTATTGGATTTCAAAACATTTTTCAAAGAATTGTTTGAGATTCTAGATGCTTGATAAACTAGATTGCATAGTTTATAGCGATATTGCGTGCATGGATGCTCGAATTGTATATGCAGGAATTGTGGGTTTATATGTTCCAAATCAGAAGCTATGAATGTATGTTATTATTATAATACAGGGGTTTATGCATGTAAAAGCCAAAATTCTCTCTATTTCCGTCTTTTAGATAGTTGCATTTGCATATGAGAGGTTTTTACAAAGGACTTGCACTTGTCAGTTTTATCGAATGTGAGGAGCATGTTTATTTTCTGTAAAATCTACATCTCCGGTGCAAGAGGAAGTCGCCGCTGTAGCGCATCGATCGAGGATCAAAGATCAGGGATCGAGGATCGAGGATCGAAGGGAACATATAAACTCACACGATGTGGATTGTGTGAATGTTTAATTTCTGTTTTTTTTCTGCTATGCATGTGATGAATGTGGTGAATGTTAGGATGTGTATAAATTTTAATATGCATGATAAACTAAAATTCAAAATCACATGTTGATAAATGAAATTGTCCAACAAAAATTAAGATTAGTTTTTCCTTCTTATTTCATCCACTAGCAGTCATTGATCGAGGGATACTCTGCTCGCCCTTAGCGGGAGATAGCTCCCTCTATCTTTGGGAATAGTGGGAGATATAAAGGTTGTCTGTTGTTGTGCCACAATTAAATATATGAGGTGTGTTTCACCCTAGTGAACCCCAAGTTTGTTTAGTTGTGAATACAATAGATAAACGTATTTCGTATCAAATGAAAATAAGTTTTCTTAACATTACCTAGAGCCCTCGCTCGGTTTTGGGAAAAAGTTTTTCTTACGAGGATATGTCGTATTCCCTCATAATTAAAACGACAAGAGTCACAAAAGTTTGAAGATGCTAAATGTTTCTAAAATTCAAAAAGGTTGTGATTAGAAAATGTTTTCTTACCTTGATGTTGTAATGTATTCGATAGCCCTTAGCTAGTCTATATTACAATTGATGGGATCTTGGATTACTGCATTTACGGGCAAGATTTTAATTGCAGTATTTACATCATATTCGATATATATATGTATGTATGTATGTATGTATGTATTAAAAAATAAAATTGGCATTAAAACCTATATAATTTATTTTGTAGAAATGTCAAATATCCAACCAATTGTGCGATCTATGATCGAAAAAAACCCTTTGCAAAATGATGGCTCAAACTTCATGAAATGGAAACTCAATCTTAATATCGTGTTGAGGTTTGAAAAACTATCTCATATTTTGGATGGTGAAATCCCAAAATTAAATGAGAAGGCAACCGATAAAGGGAAAGAGGCGATAGCCAAGTGGGAAGACCAAGAGAACCAAGTTCACGGTTTTATACTAGCATCCATGGGTGACTCGTTTCAAGCGAAATACTTGGATTCAAAACCCAAGAAGACCATGGAGGCTCTAACCAAGATGTTCATGGATAGTGCCCAAAAGGAGCGCTATAAGACCACCATCGCACTCACAATGTGCCATATGGCGGAGGGAACATCAGTATCCATGCATTTTCTCACGATGCAAGGATACCTTGAGAAGTTGTCGAAGCTCTCTTCTCCAATGCCAGTGGACATTGCCGAAGATCTAATTCTTGGCTCTCTAGCCCCGTCCTTTAAGGATTTTGTGATGCACTATCATGTGCGTGAGAAAGGGGTGAGTCTTGAGGAGCTTCACAACGCTCTCAAAACGGCTGAAGTTGACATGGGCAAAGGTCAGGACAATCACGTCCTAGCCGTCCATGAGAGGAGCAAAAAGATCAACAAAGGTAAAGGCAAATTTACCAAAGATACGTCAATCAAGAGCAAGGGAGTAGGAGGTACTCATGGGAGTGCCTCAAGGGGGAAATCTTTCAAATCTCCAACTCCCAACACGGAGTGCTTTCACTGCGGTGAAAAGGGACACATCCGACCGAATTGCCCCAAGTACAAGGAAGACCTTGAAAATGGGATGATTGAACGTAGGCGCCCGAGAAACGCCATAGGTATGTTTGTTATTGAGATAAATTTAATCACCTCTATCCTTGATTTGGTAATGGTTACCGGATCTTGTGCTCACATAATTTAGATGTGCAGCTATTGAAGGATAGGAAGGAACTCGTGGAGAACGAGATGATATTGAAGATTGGAAATAGTACAACCATCGCTGCGATTGTACAAGATTCTATGGAGCTTCAATAGTCTAGTGATTTAAATTTATGCTTTGAAGAATGTTTGTTATATGCCTTCGATTAGCAAGAACATTTTTGTATCAAGTTTTAGATATGGATAAATTTTAATAAATATTTTAATTCTTGCTTGTCTATATCGAAGAATGGAATTTTCTATGCAAATACATTCATATAGAATGATTTCTATTTGCTTGAAATAAATAATAAACAAACTCAAACAAACAATAACAAAAGAGAAACTAAGATAACTCACGTGAATGATACAATCTTGTAGCACTATCGGATTGGTCAAATAAATGACCAAGAGACCTTTCAAGAAGAAAGGAACGAAAACGAATAACTAATTGGATATGATACATTCTAATGTATGTGGTCCGATAAGTACAAGTGCAAGAGACGGTTTAAGGTACTTCATTTTGTTCACGGACAACTATAGTCATTATGACTATATTTGTCTAATGGGAAGCAAAAGTGAATTCTTTGACAAGTTCAAGGAATTCGAGGATGAAGTAATGAACCGACTCAACAAGAATATCGAGTCTCTATGAACGGTTCGTAGGGGTGAGTGCTTAGGATACCTAATTTGACTCATTCCTAAAGTAGGAATAGGATATTGCTCGACATGGTTCGATCAATAATGAGTCAATTTAAATTGCCGATTTACTTTTAGAATTATGCACTACAAATAAATGACAAACTCACTAAATAATGTTCCATCCAAATCCGTGGAGAAAATGGTTTATGAGCTATGGAGTTGAAAGACACCTAAGCTCAACTTTCTCAAGATTTAGGGTTGTGAGGTCTACGTCGAGAAATTGATGTCGACCAAATTTCAACCAAAAACGGATTAAGTGCTTCTTTATAGGTTGTCCTCGTGTGACAAGAGGATACTACTATTGGTATATCACCTCCAATCGAAAGATTGTAGAGAGAGATATGGTCTTTCTGGAATTTCTGGAAAAAAGAGAAAAGTAGTGGGAGTAGAGTTGAGCTTGAGGAAACTCAAGATACTCTACAAGATCATGATGTGAATGTTGCATTCAAAATCATGAAGGCCCAACCGAGATTCATTTGGTTAGTGGGAGCATGAGCGAGAGATCCTTACAAGAAATTGTGAGAGAATCTCAATTATCCTCACCTAGTGTGCGTTCGAGAGTCGAACATGAACCTATTCCTCAAGAAATTGTGGAAGAAGTTCGAGAGACACAAGAAGAACCGAAAGAACTAAGAAGATCAATGAGGGAAAGGAAGAAACCCAATAAGTATGTGGGACTTCATGAGATCATGGTACTAGATTCCGAAGATCCCTCGACCTTCCGAGAAGCAATAGAAAAGACTCCAAACTATGGTTAAAAGTCATGGAACCCGAAGTAGAATCCATGTATGATAATCAAGTATCAAACTTGATTAGCCTTCCTCAAGAGAAAATATCATTTGGTATAAATGAGCTTTTAGGAGGAAGATAGACATGAATAGTAACTTGACAACCTACAAAGCAAGGCTTGTAGCAAAAGTTATACTCAAATTCAATTGACTTTGATGAAATTTTTGAGAAGTTGCCATATTAGAATCTATTCGGATTATGCTCACTATTACCACATTTCACGATTGTGGGATATGGAAAATGGATATCAAAATAGGCGTTCTTTAAACAGGAACTTGGAGGAGGATATGTACATGGTACAACCTCAAGGTTTTGATGATCCAAATAGTAGCGAGAAGAAATGCAAGTTTCGAGAATCCATTTATGGATTGAAGCAAGCATCGGGGAGTTGGAACAAACGCTTTGACGAAGAGGTGAAGAAGATTCACTTCATTCAAAGTAAAGGAGTACCTTGTATATACAAGGAGATTAGTGGGAGTCATGTAGTACTTCTGATCTTATATGTCGATGACATATTGCTCATGAGCAATCATATACCTTTGCATTAGCAAACGAGAAATTTCGTTGAAATCAGTGTATTCAATGAAAAGAAAAGGATGAGGCTCAACACATCTTGAGAATCAAGATACATTGAGATACATCCCGTAGACTCATTGGCTTCAGTCAACGTGCATACATTGACAAGGTCTTTGGAAATGTTCAGGGTGAACAATTCCGATATGGACAATATGCCAATAAGTATGAGTATAGGTGTGCAACTCAAGAAGTCTCAATGTGCTTAATCACACAAAAACTTGGGGTACATGAAGGTATCCCTTATGCTTCGGCAAAAGGAAGGACCATGTACATGATGACTTGCACAAGACTCAATATCTCGTATGCTTTAAATGTGACAAGAAGTCACCAATCCAACGCGAATCCTAATCATAGGATTGCGGTCAAGAATATTCTGAAGTACCTTAACCGGACTAAAGATAAGGTTCGTGTTTATGGAAGACAAAGGAGAAAATAGTCGATGGCTGTTTTTGATACAATTCTTATAGGAATTCTAGACAATAAGAGGTTGGAGTGATGATGCGTCATCATTATCGAAGGTGGAGGTATGAGCTAGTGCAGTTAGGAGTAATATCACTACAGCTAACTCAACCACCAACAAAAGACAAAATAAATAAATAGGTGGACACAACAGTGACACAACTGATCCATTCAACAAACCTTAATACCAAGCTAAGAGACGAAATATATTTCGAGTCCATGGATCCGAGGATCCATGTGGATTGGCTTGATAGGTCATTTAGGAAGGTTACCCTAGTTATTAATGTTTTATACATTGAGAATGTATGTGAAAGAAAACTTTGATAACAAGTGGGAGATTGAAGGGAATATGTTCTAAAAGTTTTACTTTTAAATGTCAATTATTATGAATTGAATGAGAAATCATTTTGTTCCTTGTTTATGTTATTCGTCTTTTAGAAGTGTTAAGGAAGAGGCTCTTGGTCCTTAACCGTAGAGCTCTAAAAGATATTGGTTTACATAAAACAAAAGATATTCGCAATCATGGTAATTAACATGGAACATTAATTACCGAGTTAAGATTGTCGTGTTGGTCATAGATCATTGTAACTATACAAGTGAGTGACAACACGGGTATGCAAAAGATGAAAATATTACTTTTGTATACTGAATAGACCTAATAAGTAAAATATTATAGAAATGTGTTTCCGTGTCATTAATATTTTACTGTGTCTTTGGTCCTTTGATATGAGACTTATATCTAATCACTTAAGGAATACTTAATTAGATCAGTGTCTTGAACTATCGATCAGTGTAGTGTAAAGGCATTGGTTGGTTAAGTACAACTTTTGTTGGAGAAGATAGTTAGTCAAAAGATTATCATTGCCCCCTCTTAATTGAGTGATGATATTAGTGGGCCCCTTGATAAAGCAAAGTTATAATGTGCACAATGTGATTTGAGTTAAGTCACATATTTATAACTAGCTTAAAGAGATCAAGAAATGAATACTAATACAAAGATGACACAATACTACTTTGTGTGTATTCTTAATATCATGAGGCAAGGGACGGACACAAGTGGTGCACTCCATCACTAAATGGATCGGGTTTTGGTTCGAGTGGAATTAAGACATCTAACTAATTGGGAGCTATAATGTGTAGCTAGATACCGCTTATAGCTTGTGATATTAAACTCTTAATATCACTGCCAACTTAGTTTAGATCCTCCCATAGGTCACACCACAAAACTGGGAAACAAGAAATGTGGATTTTGAGTTCATAAGATGTGTCGGGTTTCATGTTGAAAATATGACACATGGGGTGAACAAGCAAAATCAAAATTATATTGTGATTAATAACATAATTAGAATCTAAATTAAATTCATATGTGATGTAAATATTATGGGGTGTAATGATTGATCATTACATAGGATAATATGTTACATAAGTTGTGAATTTACTACTAATCCCGAAATGTCAAATTTTGTAGGGGTTAAACTGAAATTTGACAAGTCTGCAAGACTGTCCAAACGGTCGACCAGTTAATGGATAACGGTCGACCGAAGGTGCACGGTCGACCGGACGTGTCTCGTCAGATAACAGGGAATTTTCGTCTGTTCGGAACGGTCGGCTGAATCTATCGGTCGGTCGACCGAACATTACGATGAAATATTCTACGTTAAGAATGGTCGACCGAATCTCGCACGGTCGACCGAAATTGGGTTCGAGCGGTCGACCGGACCTTCGTAACGGTTGACCGGTCCAGACGGTTTTATGCAGAATTAATTTAAGAATTAATTAGATCATGCATGGAATTGGTCCATAATTGATTTAATTCGTGGCTAATATTATTTATTAATAAATAATGGATGGTTAGATGGAATTTTGCATGAGATCATGGGCAAGGGGTTGCACATGAATAGGTAATTTGGAGAGAACTTATAAATACAAGTTTATCTCATTACCTAATTAATTCATTCATTATTTTCTTGAGCAAAATTCTCTCTCCATAATTCTCCACGAAAATCCCTTAATTCTTAAGTTTAGTTTTAGTTCTTAAGAGATCATCTTCTCAAGGGAATTAAAGAGGGGTTAGTAATTAGATTCTAAACCCAATCGGAGATTGAGAGACTAGCTTCCCTCTCTCCGATCTTGTTTAGAGTTTGGTGAATACTCGGAGGCATCCGGCGCGGCGAGAATCATCCCCAACGTCTCTGAATCTTCAAGAAGTTTTTGAGAACTTCTAGGTATGAATTTCGGAGTCCTTGTTTGTTTTAATAGAGTTTTGAAACTAGATGTTAAAACAAACCGATGCATGCATGAAATAAATCAAAGAAAATTGTAATTGATCCTTATTATACAAAAAAATTCGAAAATATATATGTATAATTAAACATGAAATCCTACATTAGATGATGAGTATGGGTCATTCCTGACTCTATCATAGATGACGTTGACACGCTCCATCTCAGGAGGAATGGACTCACACTCGCTTTCTACATGACTTATCCTACCACATGAATGACAGGGAACTGGACCAGATGTGGACATGTGAGGTGCACCATGTTGGTTTTGGAGCTCAATCGAATCAATACGGCGCATTAAGGCCGCCATGCGCGCCTCGGTGGCCGTAGTGGTATCGACAACAAATGCGGCACCCGATCTAGTCGAGTTTGCATTCGCGATCCTTGCTCATATGCTAGATGATGCAGGTGGTTCCCTCACACTCTCCCATTGCATGGTTTTCTCAGCGAGGTCTTCTAGGAAGGCCCATGCCTCCCTTTCATCCTTTCCCAAGAACTCTCCTTGACACATGGACTCAAGGAGCGTTCTTGATGGGATGTGAAGACCTTCGTAAACAATCTGACAAAGACGCCACAACTCAATGTCATGGTGAGGGCACGAGGATAGTAGATCTTTAAACCTCTCTAGATATGCATGAAATGGTTCAGTCTCATGTTGATAGAACGAATTGATTTCGTTCCTCAATTTTTGAGTCCGATGATTTGGAAAGTACTTCTTGAGGAATGCAGATTGAAACTCATCCCAAGTCCTAAAGGAATTCGCATGGTTGCTATACAACCACTTCTTGGCATCATCCTTTAATGCGAAAGGAACGAGCCTAAGATGGATGGAGTCTGTGCTAAGTTGTTGCAGCTTGAACATAGCACAGACCTCCTCAAATTCCCTGAGAAAGATATAGGGGTCACCTTTCCCAGTGAAGCGAGGGAGCATGGAAATGAATTGAGGCTTAACCTCAAAATGGTTCTCATTAGCCTCTGGTAATACGATGCACGAGGGTAGAGCGGTACGGCTCGGGTAGCATCGATCACGAAGAGGTATGGGAACGACAACTGGAAGAACAGGTCGAGCAGGCGGGTCCAGCAACTGCTCCTCCTCACGGAAATTTGCAGCCATTGGACCCGAACTACGTGCGACACGAGAGGAGGAAGGCGTCGAGAAATCGATGACCAAAGCCGGATTGACAATGCTCCTCGTCAAACGACCACTCTCGTCTCGTGTCCACGAAAGCGTGCACAAAGGTGCACACACCAAAACTTTTTTTTCAAACAAAGAATGTACGTAGAAGAGAAGACTGGGGAACACAGGAGAGAAAGAATGACTCAGGAGAGAATGGAAGAAGTCCTTATGCTACGGCGGATGGGTACAGGTAGAAGCACACAAGCAAACATGGCTCAAGCAATCCTAAGGTCGCTATAGGTCCTTACAGCTCGACGACGCCTAACTGCGAGGTCACGCGGCCTCAACACGCCTCACCTCCCTACGACGAGGACCACAAAGCCCAGCAAGTGAGTCAAGATCCGGGGATCTCGTCTCTCCTACTATCGACAAAGCTGGCAACGCCGATCAGGTTATGACGGTCGGGATCGGATCACTCTCCTAATGCGTCCAAATTCCTTAAGGCCAATGTCTACTTGATTTTAGAAATTAGGCTCTTGATTAGTGTGGTTTTTGGGGGAAGGAAAGGGTGATGAAATCCCCCACCTTATCTTTTACGGGACAGCCCCTCCTTAGTAGCATTTTAGAGTCCTAAATATAACAATCAACTCTCCAAACAACGCTCAACTCACACTTGTTGCAATACACTTCCTACTAACTAATGCATGTCATACGAAATGCATGAATGAGAGTAGAAGGTGCGTACCTCACGCCAGCACTCAGCAACTGAAAATAAAGCTAAAATAAAAGATAATCTAAATGCTTAAGTCACATACATGGTGCATGACCTAAACAAGAAAGAATGCCTAGTCTTTTGCTTTCAGTTTTAGGGTCCAAGTTGCTTAAAGGAGGTTTGATTATTGATCTGGGAAGGAACTATAAGTCAAAACATGTCAAATTGAGTCCCAGATAACTAGATCATTTAGAGCAACAACAGAAAGAAATTAAAAGATGAACAAATCTCACCAGACCGCTGATTGGCGGTCTGAAGTGCTCAGGTCGTCTGGAAATTTCTCCAGTAGCCTCCACTTGCTATTCCCAGTCTCCTGAAACAAAGAAAAACTACAAAACACAAATTAAATACACTCGAATCGTCCAAACAAGAGTCTGGACTGACACCTCCCCGGCAACGGCGCCAAAAACTTGTTGAACGTTTTAAATTTAAACCGCAAGTGCACGGCCGCGATGAAGCGGTGACAAGTACGGGTCGTCCTCAGGGAGGTGAGTAGCCTCTTGCTTGTACGAAATCAAGTGGCAAAAATAGGGGGAGAAAGATGTTTATGCTACTCTAGTCTATACTACGCTAAGAAGTAGGAAATGCGAAAGGAAGAACCAAACAATGAAATAATAACTAAGCTAAGAACAAAAGAAGAATGCTGGAATACAGAAATGGGAAAACCCCTAAGGGGTGGAGTGAGTGCACACATGAAAAGAGGTGGGTGTAGAATACATTCTTTAAGCACATGAAGGTGGTGTTTATCAAGCATAGGAAGTGTCTAAATGTTATGGCAAAACGTATCAATCTATTCACCAACTTAGTTGATTAACATTTACATATGCAAGTTGTTTATTTCAGAACTTAAACAAGCATGAGAGGTGTCTAATCATTTTGGCAAAACTCATCAAGTTATAAATTCTATCCTAAACAAGCAAGCATACATTCATGTTTTATCAACACATCAAAAATAAAGCATTCAACCCATTCTCTAATGCATGTATGTACATCTACTCAGTATACAAAAGTAATATTTTCCTCTTTTGTGTACCCGTGTTGTCACTCACTTGTAGAGCTACAATGATCTATGACCAACACGACAATCTTAACCCGGTAATTAATGTCCCGTGTTAATTACCATGATTGCGAATATCTTTTGTTTTATGTAAACCAATATCTTTTAGAGTTCTACGGTTAAGGACCAAGAGCCTCTTCATTAACACTTCTAAAAGACGAATAACATAAACAAGGAACAAAATGATTTCTCATTCAATTCATAATAATTGACATTTAAAAGTAAATCTTTTAGAACACATTCCCTTCACTTTTGTTATTACAACTCTAATCCCAACCACTAGGACAAAAAATCCAACAAAACCCCACTCACACTTTTATCCAAACTATATAGCACATAAGTTATTAAAACTCCAATATTAATCACTCCATACTATACATAAAATACAACCAACATAACAACCATAATCTTAAACTAATGAAATGGAAAGAAAAAACCCAAAAAATACAACTTTGTTGCAGTTAGACATAAAATAGAGTACAACAAAATATACTTAATGCACAACAACTTGAGGCATGACAAAGAAAGGGAGGTTGTAAAATGAAGTTTCCTTCGTACAATTCCAAACATTGAAGTGAGAACTTTATTAACTAATTGAATACATTAGTGACTAAAAATACCCACAAGTCCCATATAAAAAAAATGTTGTATTTTTTAGAAAAAATAATGGACTTATATCCACAAACAATTTGTTCTCCCACAACTAAATGTGAAAATCTACAATTATAAGGCACCTTAATGAGAATACCCTACAACCTAAAATAGAAAAAATAACATTGTCTCCATTAGATATTCTCTAATAATACCTGAACATATACAACATACAACTAAAAAACCTTACCTTTTTTCAAAAATACCCCAACACACCTACAAAAATACCCATTGACGCTTCATCGGCCTCATCTTGGCAAAAATGTAGTACAACCCCCGTACTGCACTTTGAGCACGACAAACATCAGGAATGACTTCAAGAACTCCACAATCCGTGCGTCCCCATCGGGCATTGCGATCAACCTCATGACAAACACCAAAACTTGCCTGAGAAGCTCTTTGCACAAAAGCACCTAAAAAGGAAAAAATGTTCAATAAATGGTTGAAGCAAAAAGTCTAGTAAATGTTTCACCTTTACGAAGATTTAGGGATCGGGAGTGCGATGGGAGAGGAATCTTATGGCATTGACGATGAGGGAAACAAAGCAGGTTGAGGAGGTGTCGAGGACGGAGAGGAGCTCGAGGACGGCGTTCGAATGGGAAGAAGAAAGATGGAAGAAGAAATCTTGAAGTTAGGGATGGAAGGAAGAGGGAAGAAGAAATCGGAGGAGAGAGAGAGAAAAGAATGATGCATGCAACATGTTTTTTAGTCTGCATATGTACTGTCACCTTTTCATTTTTTCCATATTTTAATTTTAGCCACCAACTTTCAAATTTTGAAATGATCTGAGGTGAAGTCTTAACACCTTCCAACTACCCTTTCACGTCACCTGCGTGGGAAAAAATGTGTGAAAGAGTGTAGGAGACTACTTTTCCCTACATAAATTATCTACTATTCATACAAAATAATAAGAATGGGTTGCCTTGTGATATTGGAAGGTTGCTGCAAAGGAATCGTTAATCATATTGAAGATTGCTAGAGCTCCACTTACCTTCATCGATACTGCTTACGTAAGGCTTGTACGGCTTCAAATAACAGGAGGCTTGGCAGCTTCAGGTAGCAAGGAGAAGAGGAGACCTGAAGAGGGAAAGAGCAAGAGGGTTGGGGTTTAGATCGATTGTTTTACGAAATTTTGAAAAAATGGGAAAAATAAAGTGATTTGTCAAGTATTTGGGAAATTGAAGTATCATCTTATCGGGCTACGTATGAAGGGTAAATTACAGTAAACCTACATGAACTTTAGGCTTTTAAGTCACTTTACCAAACTTTGAAAGGTAGGGCTCAGCACCCCTTGAATATTGGTTCTCTCGCTCCAAACTTTGTTAAGACTTAAAGACTCGATGAACATACCAAATGTTTCCATCCACTCATCCAAATCCATAGCTATTCTAGTTTCTCTGTGAGCCTTCAAACACCCATCGCAAGAACCCGTCATGCCATAACTTGAGGTTGTCACTAGAATATTGCTCCAACACTAGAGGGGACATGTTCTAGATTCCGAAAAACCATCTCCTGCAGAGCTCCAAGCACGCTTGCCGGAGGAAAGGTAGGGTCTTACTTGCACAAAAAGGTAGGGTCTTTGTTTCGGGGAGAAAGGGGTAAATTGGAAAAAAATTGTGAATCAGAAATCACATGCAACACATGTCTGTCAAAAATCTATACAGAAACGAAACAAAAGAGTGTTTGGATGGTTAAAAATCATACTTTGCTGCTTCTACCTTGTATTTGTGATACATTTCTGTATGGTTTGCGCACACAATTCTTTTAAAAGTAACTACCTAATACATATGGAGTATGTCTCACTGTACCAATTAAGTAACGACCAAGTATGGATTGTACCCATAATAGCAGATCCTTAGTCGTAGGGGGCATGTTAACAATTTATAGTCAAGGGAGATTGATTGCTAGCTAGTTCACGAACATAAAGTGACTTGGACCTGTAGTTGGAGGTTATCCATAATTTAGCCACATGTATTATATCTTCGGTTTCTCATATCGATTTGGGAGATTGAACCCTTTGAAATAAGGTGCGAACAAATCAGATACAAATTAGTTATAAGTATTATCATATTCATATCCATTTTTGAGTTACAGCTGCGGATCGACTACATATGAGAATACCATATCCATATCTTAAAAACGAATACGAAATAGATATTTCGTAAAAGGATAATGAAATACGAATATCTGCGGTATTCATATAAATATAAAATGAATGCATATTTTTGTAATTCACATAATGTTTTACCTATTAAATTTGATGAAATTATATCTTAAACATATTAATTTAGAAAAGTAACAAAATTTCGTGTAGTAATCTCCAACCCTAGGAATCTCAAATTTCATATTAACTAATATCATATTAACAAATATCCCAAAATTAACCAATATCAGATTATTTGACTCTCTTTTTTCTTTTTTTTCTCTAGAGCATTTTATTGGTTGGTGTTTGATTCTCCCAGGCTCAGGTTTCGTGCATCATTGCCTATGAGGACTTACACTATCACGTACACCTTCCCCCAAATCTCCACATAGGGTGATCCCTACCACCCGTGTAACGGGAGTTCGGTCGGTACATCCCAAGTCAGATGACTCGAAAGCACCAGGTACAAAGGCCCCTCAGACCTACTTTCCCAAGTGATAGGAGTCGTGCGAGAAGAGAGAACACCACTTATTCATTTATCTACATGGGAACCAAAACCCCTACACTTAAGTTTCAGAAAAAGAGATTAAGGGTCCTTAACCACGACAAACTTCCTTATACTAAAAGACACAAATTATTTGACTCACTAGGTTCAAGGTGGACTTCTTTAAATGTTTGAGTGCTGAAACCCTATGATTACACGCCCCCCGAGGGAAAACCGGGGTGCATCCTAACGACTCGATAAGACCTAAAGCCAGTAAACCAAAAATCTTAATGCATCAAGTTCAAGACAATTTTGGGAGCTTTCTTTTTACTTTGCCTCTCAACGGTTTTGCACATGCTGAACACACGCAAAACCTACAAAACATTTTCTTTCGTAAACACATGAAGATTTTGAAAGAAATGTGGAAATTTTAAAGCACTCGGCAAGCAAAAGAAGACAAGTCACCCAAGGATCATGGCAAACATATATATCAATGTTAAATGCGGCACACTAACATGACCCTAGCAGTACACACAAAAGAAAACAAAACCAAAGGAAAAAGACTCGAATATGTACACACGTAAAATACCCCCCCCCCCCCCACACCTACCTCATGCATTGTCCTCAATGAATGCGAACAAGATACTACATGGATATATGCATGAAAAAGGAAAGATCTCACCAACATGAAGTACAAAGGGACGTTCAGGGTCATGTTGATGGACACAAACCCAAATTCCCTCAAAACCTGTGAGAAGCTGAAGAAGGGAGATAAATACGTGAAGAAATTGGGGCCCAAGTACACAAGGGTTGGGGCCCACAACAATCGATGCTCACTCAAGGAGTCTTTTATTACACACTTCTCTTTTTTTCTCTTTTTTTCTTCTTTTTTTCGAATTTTTTTACATGATATGTATAGGAACAACGATATTCTCATAATCATTTGGTCAAGGAACATCAAATGAGAACATCAAGTCATGAGGACCAGAGACTTGCCGAGATGGGCAAACTCCACTGGTACTCTGAGGTGTCATGAGGGGTGAAAGGTCAAAGCTGAAAGGCTCGAACCCCTCATGATATTGGTTGGGTGTGGGCAACAAAGAATGAAGTTGTGTTGCCTCACTAGGGTTTAATTGCTCATCGAAGAAAACCCTCCAACCAATAGGCGGGTGCATCGGAATGAGTTTCTCATGCTCATTCGATGGATGCAGCAGACTTGCATCACTAAGAATGGGGCTTCTCCCCAAGTCATCCAACAAGGACCTCCCACCATCATTTAGATCATCAAGCATAAGCTCGGTCATAGGTGGGTCTTTGTTGGAGTCAATATGAAGCTCAAATGACTCAATGGCCATGGGACATGAGGTAGAGACACCTTCTGGTATAGGCATATGATGAGGTGTCTCACTCTCACTAGTACTCTCAACTGAATCATGCAACGAACACTCCCTTTGGAAAATCATGTTCGAGGTCAGCTCACTCTGTTGCATTGCGAAGACAGGCAATGAGTTTTCGCTGGACCCACGAACATTCTCAACGGGTTGCATTGGGGTTAGGGGTGTTCGTTGATTTTGTGGTACTTTCTCGAATTGTCGGATGAGATTTAGATTTAAAGGTTCATCCATGGGTTCATGTTGCTTACCAGAGTTGAACACATGAAACTCGGCACCCATGTTACCGAATGAGAGCTTCATGAGACCATTTCTACAATTAATCAAGGCATTGGAGGTTGCCAGAAATGGTCTACCCAAAATCAAAGGTATTTGAGAGTGGGTGTTCGCAACAGGATTGGTATCGAGGACAACAAAATCGACTGGAAATATAAAATCTCCAACTTTGATAAGCACATCCTCGATAATCCCCATGGGAATACGAATGGATCTATCCGCCAATTGGAGGGTGATCTTAGTTGGTTTCAATTCTCCCAAGTTCAACTGTTTATAAACAGAGAATGGGAGGAGGTTGACCGCTGATCCTAAATCAAGCAAAACATTGCTCATTCTAGTGTCCCCTATCGTACACTGAATAGTAGGACACCCAGGGTCCTTGTATTTTGTGTAGGTAGGATTGGACAAAAGTGAGCTGATATTTGCAGCCAAGAATGCTTTCTTAGAAACATTGGTCTTCCTCTTGGTTGTGCAGAGATCCTTCAACACTTTGGCATATTGAGGTATTTGTTGGATGACATCCAACAAGGGCATGTTAACCTTTACTTGCTTAAACACCTCTAATATCTTGTCCATGTTGTCACTCTGCTTTTTGGTTAACCTACTTGGATAGGGAGCTTTTGGCAGGTAGGTTTTCTGCGGTGCCTGAGAAGAAAGAAGTGTTGGTGTATTATCCTCACCCTCAGTCTCTTCTTCACCACCATTCCCACTGAGGGGCTACATAGATGCTGGTTATTGTGGCAAGGAAATGTGATTGTCAACCTGTTTTCCATTCCTTAAGGTCACAATGGAATTGACATGGTGAACAGGTTCCTCCACATGGTTCACTTGCCTCCCCCGAGGTACCACATTCTCATTTTGCATGTGTTGTTGTTGGTACATACGGGGGTTAGCCTCAGGCTGGCTAGGAAAAGACCATCTCTCTCTTTCATGTACAGACTGAGCAAATTGGCCCATCTGAAGCTCTAGAGATTTGATGGTCTGCTGATTGGAAGTGAGAACTTGACTCGTAGTTGACATAAAAAAATTCATTGAGTTTTCAAGTCCACGAGTCAAGGTCTCAAGCGAATTGAATCGGGTTTCCATATTATTGGAATTTGGGAAACCCGATTGATTGGTGGTTTGAGCTTGGGGTGGCTGATAGGAATGTGCATGCATGGGAGGTTGATGTGATTGGTAATGTGGTCTAGAGGAGTTTGAAGGACCACCCGGGGCATTAGTTTGGTTCCATGAAACATTGGGGTGGTTCCTCCATCCAGGATTATAAGATGATGAGTATGAGTCATTCCTGACTCTATCATAGATGGCGTTGACACGCTCCATCTCAGGAGGAATGGACTCACACTCGCTTTCTACATGACCTATCCTACCACATGAATGACAGGGAACTGGACCAGATGTGGACATGTGAGGTGCACCATGTTGGTTTTGGAGCTCAATCGAATCAATACGGCGCATTAAGGCCGCCATGCGCGCCTCGGTGGCCGTAGTGGTATCGACAACAAATGCGGCACCCGATCTAGTCGAGTTTGCATTCGCGATCCTTGCTCATATGCTAGATGATGCAGGTGGTTCCCTCACACTCTCCCATTGCATGGTTTTCTCAGCGAGGTCTTCTAGGAAGGCCCATGCCTCCCTTTCATCCTTTCCCAAGAACTCTCCTTGACACATGGACTCAAGGAGCGTTCTTGATGGGATGTGAAGACCTTCGTAAACAATCTGACAAAGACGCCACAACTCAATGTCATGGTGAGGGCACGAGGATAGTAGATCTTTAAACCTCTCTAGATATGCATGAAATGGTTCAGTCTCATGTTGATAGAACGAATTGATTTCGTTCCTCAATTTTTGAGTCCGATGATTTGGAAAGTACTTCTTGAGGAATGCAGATTGAAACTCATCCCAAGTCCTAAAGGAATTCGCATGGTTGCTATACAACCACTTCTTGGCATCATCCTTTAATGCGAAAGGAACGAGCCTAAGATGGATGGAGTCTGTGCTAAGTTGTTGCAGCTTGAACATAGCACAGACCTCCTCAAATTCCCTGAGAAAGATATAGGGGTCACCTTTCCCAGTGAAGCGAGGGAGCATGGAAATGAATTGAGGCTTAACCTCAAAATGGTTCTCATTAGCCTCTGGTAATACGATGCACGAGGGTAGAGCGGTACGGCTCGGGTAGCATCGATCACGAAGAGGTATGGGAACGACAACTGGAAGAACAGGTCGAACAGGCGGGTCCAGCAACTGCTCCTCCTCACGGAAATTTGCAGCCATTGGACCCGAACTACGTGCGACACGAGAGGAGGAAGGCGTCGAGAAATCGATGACCAAAGCCGGATTGACAATGCTCCTCGTCAAACGACCACTCTCGTCTCGTGTCCACGAAAGCGTGCACAAAGGTGCACACACCAAAACTTTTTTTCAAACAAAGAATGTACGTAGAAGAGAAGACTGGGGAACACAGGAGAGAAAGAATGACTCAGGAGAGAATGGAAGAAGTCCTTATGCTACGGCGGATGGGTACAGGTAGAAGCACACAAGCAAACATGGCTCAAGCAATCCTAAGGTCGCTATAGGTCCTTACAGCTCGACGACGCCTAACTGCGAGGTCACGCGGCCTCAACACGCCTCACCTCCCTACGACGAGGACCACAAAGCCCAGCAAGTGAGTCAAGATCCGGGGATCTCGTCTCTCCTACTATCGACAAAGCTGGCAACGCCGATCAGGTTATGACGGTCGGGACCGGATCACTCTCCTAATGCGTCCAAATTCCTTAAGGCCAATGTCTACTTGATTTTAGAAATTAGGCTCTTGATTAGTGTGGTTTTTGGGGGAAGGAAAGGGTGATGAAATCCCCCACCTTATCTTTTACGGGACAGCCCCTCCTTAGTAGCATTTTAGAGTCCTAAATATAACAATCAACTCTCCAAACAACGCTCAACTCACACTTGTTGCAATACACTTCCTACTAACTAATGCATGTCATACGAAATGCATGAATGAGAGTAGAAGGTGCGTACCTCACGCCAGCACTCAGCAACTGAAAATAAAGCTAAAATAAAAGATAATCTAAATGCTTAAGTCACATACATGGTGCATGACCTAAACAAGAAAGAATGCCTAGTCTTTTGCTTTCAGTTTTAGGGTCCAAGTTGCTTAAAGGAGGTTTGATTATTGATCTGGGAAGGAACTATAAGTCAAAACATGTCAAATTGAGTCCCAGATAACTAGATCATTTAGAGCAACAACAGAAAGAAATTAAAAGATGAACAAATCTCACCAGACCGCTGATTGGCGGTCTGAAGTGCTCAGGTCGTCTGGAAATTTCTCCAGTAGCCTCCACTTGCTATTCCCAGTCTCCTGAAACAAAGAAAAACTACAAAACACAAATTAAATACACTCGAATCGTCCAAACAAGAGTCTGGACTGACACCTCCCCGGCAACGGCGCCAAAAACTTGTTGAACGTTTTAAATTTAAACCGCAAGTGCACGGCCGCGATGAAGCGGTGGCAAGTACGGGTCGTCCTCAGGGAGGTGAGTAGCCTCTTGCTTGTACGAAATCAAGTGGCAAAAATAGGGGGAGAAAGATGTTTATGCTACTCTAGTCTATACTACGCTAAGAAGTAGGAAATGCGAAAGGAAGAACCAAACAATGAAATAATAACTAAGCTAAGAACAAAAGAAGAATGCTGGAATACAGAAATGGGAAAACCCCTAAGGGGTGGAGTGAGTGCACACATGAAAAGAGGTGGGTGTAGAATACATTCTTTAAGCACATGAAGATGGTGTTTATCAAGCATAGGAAGTGTCTAAATGTTATGGCAAAACGTATCAATCTATTCACCAACTTAGTTGATTAACATTTACATATGCAAGTTGTTTATTTCAGAACTTAAACAAGCATGAGAGGTGTCTAATCATTTTGGCAAAACTCATCAAGTTATAAATTCTATCCTAAACAAGCAAGCATACATTCATGTTTTATCAACACATCAAAAATAAAGCATTCAACCCATTCTCTAATGCATGTATGTACATCTACTCAGTATACAAAAGTAATATTTTCCTCTTTTGTGTACCCGTGTTGTCACTCACTTGTAGAGCTACAATGATCTATGACCAACACGACAATCTTAACCCGGTAATTAATGTCCCGTGTTAATTACCATGATTGCGAATATCTTTTGTTTTATGTAAACCAATATCTTTTAGAGTTCTACGGTTAAGGACCAAGAGCCTCTTCATTAACACTTCTAAAAGACGAATAACATAAACAAGGAACAAAATGATTTCTCATTCAATTCATAATAATTGACATTTAAAAGTAAAACTTTTAGAACACATTCCCTTCACTTTTGTTATTACAACTCTAATCCCAACCACTAGGACAAAAAATCCAACAAAACCCCACTCACACTTTTATCCAAACTATATAGCACATAAGTTATTAAAACTCCAATATTAATCACTCCATACTATACATAAAATACAACCAACATAACAACCATAATCTTAAACTAATGAAATGGAAAGAAAAAACCCAAAAAATACAACTTTGTTGCAGTTAGACATAAAATAGAGTACAACAAAATATACTTAATGCACAACAACTTGAGGCATGACAAAGAAAGGGAGGTTGTAAAATGAAGTTTCCTTCGTACAATTCCAAACATTGAAGTGAGAACTTTATTAACTAATTGAATACATTGGTGACTAAAAATACCCACAAGTCCCATATAAAAAAATGTTGTATTTTTTAGAAAAAATAATGGACTTATATCCACAAACAATTTGTTCTCCCACAACTAAATGTGAAAATCTACAATTATAAGTCACCTTAATGAGAATACCCTACAACCTAAAATAGAAAAAATAACATTGTCTCCATTAGATATTCTCTAATAATACCTGAACATATACAACATACAACTAAAAAACCTTACCTTTTTTCAAAAATACCCCAACACACCTACAAAAATACCCATTGACGCTTCATCGGCCTCATCTTGGCAAAAATGTAGTACAACCCCCGTACTGCACTTTGAGCACGACAAACATCAGGAATGACTTCAAGAACTCCACAATCCGTGCGTCCCCATCGGGCATTGCGATCAACCTCATGACAAACACCAAAACTTGCCTGAGAAGCTCTTTGCACAAAAGCACCTAAAAAGGAAAAAATGTTCAATAAATGGTTGAAGCAAAAAGTCTAGTAAATGTTTCACCTTTACGAAGATTTAGGGATCGGGAGTGCGATGGGAGAGGAATCTTATGGCATTGACGATGAGGGAAACAAAGCAGGTTGAGGAGGTGTCGAGGACGGAGAGGAGCTCGAGGACGGCGTTCGAATGGGAAGAAGAAAGATGGAAGAAGAAATCTTGAAGTTAGGGATGGAAGGAAGAGGGAAGAAGAAATCGGAGGAGAGAGAGAGGAAAGAATGATGCATGCAACATGTTTTTTAGTCTGCATATGTACTGTCACCTTTTCATTTTTTTCCATATTTTAATTTTAGCCACCAACTTTCAAATTTTGAAATGATCTGAGGTGAAGTCTTAACACCTTCCAACTACCCTTTCACGTCACCTGCGTGGGAAAAAATGTGTGAAAGAGTGTAGGAGACTACTTTTCCCTACATAAATTATCTACTATTCATACAAAATAATAAGAATGGGTTGCCTTGTGATATTGGAAGGTTGCTGCAAAGGAATCGTTAATCATATTGAAGATTGCTAGAGCTCCACTTACCTTCATCGATACTGCTTACGTAAGGCTTGTACGGCTTCAAATAACAGGAGGCTTGGCAGCTTCAGGTAGCAAGGAGAAGAGGAGACCTGAAGAAGGAAAGAGCAAGAGGGTTGGGGTTTAGATCGATTGTTTTACGAAATTTTGAAAAAATGGGAAAAATAAAGTGATTTGTCAAGTATTTGGGAAATTGAAGTATCATCTTATCGGGCTACGTATGAAGGGTAAATTACAGTAAACCTACATGAACTTTAGGCTTTTAAGTCACTTTACCAAACTTTGAAAGGTAGGGCTCAGCACCCCTTGAATATTGGTTCTCTCGCTCCAAACTTTGTTAAGACTTAAAGACTCGATGAACATACCAAATGTTTCCATCCACTCATCCAAATCCATAGCTATTCTAGTTTCTCTGTGAGCCTTCAAACACCCATCGCAAGAACCCGTCATGCCATAACTTGAGGTTGTCACTAGAATATTGCTCCAACACTAGAGGGGACATGTTCTAGATTCCGAAAAACCATCTCCTGCAGAGCTCCAAGCACGTTTGCCGGAGGAAAGGTAGGGTCTTACTTGCAAAAAAAAGGTAGGGTCTTTGTTTCGGGGAGAAAGGGGTAAATTGGAAAAAAATTGTGAATCAGAAATCACATGCAACACATGTCTGTCAAAAATCTATACAGAAACGAAACAAAAGAGTGTTTGGATGGTTAAAAATCATACTTTGCTGCTTCTACCTTGTATTTGTGATACATTTCTGTATGGTTTGCGCACACAATTCTTTTAAAAGTAACTACCTAATACATATGGAGTATGTCTCACTGTACCAATTAAGTAACGACCAAGTATGGATTGTACCCATAATAGCAGATCCTTAGTCGTAGGGGGCATGTTAACAATTCATAGTCAAGGGAGATTGATTGCTAGCTAGTTCACGAACATAAAGTGACTTGGACCTGTAGTTGGAGGTTATCCATAATTTAGCCACATGTATTATATCTTCGGTTTCTCATATCGATTTGGGAGATTGAACCCTTTGAAATAAGGTGCGAACAAATCAGATACAAATTAGTTATAAGTATTATCATATTCATATCCATTTTTGAGTTACAGCTGCGGATCGACTACATATGAGAATACCATATCCATATCTTAAAAACGAATACGAAATAGATATTTCGTAAAAGGATAATGAAATACGAATATCTGCGGTATTCATATAAATATAAAATGAATGCATATTTTTGTAATTCACATAATGTTTTACCTATTAAATTTGATGAAATTATATCTTAAACATATTAATTTAGAAAAGTAACAAAATTTCGTGTAGTAATCTCCAACCCTAGGAATCTCAAATTTCATATTAACTAATATCATATTAACAAATATCCCAAAATTAACCAATATCATATTATTTGACTCTCTTTTTTCTTTTTTTTTCTTTAGAGCATTTTATTGGTTTTTGTTTGATTCTCCCAGGCTCAGGTTTCGTGCATCATTGCCTATAAGGACTTACACTATCACGTACACCTTCCCCCAAATCTCCACATAGGGTGATCCCTACCACCCGTGTAACGGGAGTTCGGTCGGTGCATCCCAAGTCAGATGACTCGAAAGCACCAGGTACAAAGGCCCCTCAGACCTACTTTCCCAAGTGATAGGAGCCGTGCGAGAAGAGAGAACACCACTTATTCATTTATCTACATGGGAACCAAAACCCCTACAATTAAGTTTCAGAAAAAGAGATTAAGGGTCCTTAACCACGACAAACTTCCTTATACTAAAAGACACAAATTATTTGACTCACTAGGTTCAGGGTGGACTTCTTTAAATGTTTGAGTGCTGAAACCCTATGATTACACGCCCCCCGAGGGAAAACCGGGGTGCATCCTAACGACTCGATAAGACCTAAAGCCAGTAAACCAAAAATCTTAATGCATCAAGTTCAAGACAATTTTGGGAGCTTTCTTTTTACTTTGCCTCTCAACGGTTTTGCACATGCTGAACACACGCAAAACCTACAAAACATTTTCTTTCGCAAACACGTGAAGATTTTGAAAGAAATGTGGAAATTTTAAAGCACTCGGCAAGCAAAAGAAGACAAGTCACCCAAGGATCATGGCAAACATATATATCAATGTTAAATGCGGCACACTAACATGACCCTAGCAGTACACACAAAAGAAAACAAAACCAAAGGAAAAAGACTCGAATATGTACACACGTAAAATACCCCCCCCCCCCCACACCTACCTCATGCATTGTCCTCAATGAATGCGAACAAGATACTACATGGATATATGCATGAAAAAGGAAAGATCTCACCAACATGAAGTACAAAGGGACGTTCAGGGTCATGTTGATGGACACAAACCCAAATTCCCTCAAAACCTGTGAGAAGCTGAAGAAGGGAGATAAATACGTGAAGAAATTGGGGCCCAAGTACACAAGGGTTGGGGCCCACAACAATCGATGCTCACTCAAGGAGTCTTTTATTACACACTTCTCTTTTTTTCTCTTTTTTTCTTCTTTTTTTCGAATTTTTTTACATGATATGTACAGGAACAACGATATTCTCATAATCATTTGGTCAAGGAACATCAAATGAGAACATCAAGTCATGAGGACCAGAGACTTGCCGAGATGGGCAAACTCCACTGGTACTCTGAGGTGTCATGAGGGGTGAAAGGTCAAAGCTGAAAGGCTCGAACCCCTCATGATATTGGTTGGGTGTGGGCAACAAAGAATGAAGTTGTGTTGCCTCACTAGGGTTTAATTGCTCATCGAAGAAAACCCTCCAACCAATAGGCGGGTGCATCGGAATGAGTTTCTCATGCTCATTCGATGGATGCAGCAGACTTGCATCACTAAGAATGGGGCTTCTCCCCAAGTCATCCAACAAGGACCTCCCACCATCATTTAGATCATCAAGCATAAGCTCGGTCATAGGTGGGTCTTTGTTGGAGTCAATATGAAGCTCAAATGACTCAATGGCCATGGGACATGAGGTAGAGACACCTTCTGGTATAGGCATATGATGAGGTGTCTCACTCTCACTAGTACTCTCAACTGAATCATGCAACGAACACTCCCTTTGGAAAATCATGTTTGAGGTCAGCTCACTCTGTTGCATTGCGAAGACAGGCAATGAGTTTTCGCTGGACCCACGAACATTCTCAACGGGTTGCATTGGGGTTAGGGGTGTTCGTTGATTTTGTGGTACTTTCTCGAATTGTCGGATGAGATTTAGATTTAAAGGTTCATCCATGGGTTCATGTTGCTTACCAGAGTTGAACACATGAAACTCGGCACCCATGTTACCGAATGAGAGCTTCATGAGACCATTTCTACAATTAATCAAGGCATTGGAGGTTGCCAGAAATGGTCTACCCAAAATCAAAGGTATTTGAGAGTGGGTGTTCGCAACAGGATTGGTATCGAGGACAACAAAATCGACTGGAAATATAAAATCTCCAACTTTGATAAGCACATCCTCGATAATCCCCATGGGAATACGAATGGATCTATCCGCCAATTGGAGGGTGATCTTAGTTGGTTTCAATTCTCCCAAGTTCAACTGTTTATAAACAGAGAATGGGAGGAGGTTGACCGCTGATCCTAAATCAAGCAAAACATTGCTCATTCTAGTGTCCCCTATCGTACACTGAATAGTAGGACACCCAGGGTCCTTGTATTTTGTGTAGGTAGGATTGGACAAAAGTGAGCTGATATTTGCAGCCAAGAATGCTTTCTTAGAAACATTGGTCTTCCTCTTGGTTGTGCAGAGATCCTTCAACACTTTGGCATATTGAGGTATTTGTTGGATGACATCCAACAAGGGCATGTTAACCTTTACTTGCTTAAACACCTCTAATATCTTGTCCATGTTGTCACTCTGCTTTTTGGTTAACCTACTTGGATAGGGAGCTTTTGGCAGGTAGGTTTTCTGCGGTGCCTGAGAAGAAAGAAGTGTTGGTGTATTATCCTCACCCTCAGTCTCTTCTTCACCACCATTCCCACTGAGGGGCTACATAGATGCTGGTTATTGTGGCAAGGAAATGTGATTGTCAACCTGTTTTCCATTCCTTAAGGTCACAATGGAATTGACATGGTGAACAGGTTCCTCCACATGGTTCACTTGCCTCCCCCGAGGTACCACATTCTCATTTTGCATGTGTTGTTGTTGGTACATACGGGGGTTAGCCTCAGGCTGGCTAGGAAAAGACCATCTCTCTCTTTCATGTACAGACTGAGCAAATTGGCCCATCTGAAGCTCTAGAGATTTGATGGTCTGCTGATTGGAAGTGAGAACTTGACTCGTAGTTGACATAAAAAAATTCATTGAGTTTTCAAGTCCACGAGTCAAGGTCTCAAGCGAATTGAATCGGGTTTCCATATTATTGGAATTTGGGAAACCCGATTGATTGGTGGTTTGAGCTTGGGGTGGCTGATAGGAATGTGCATGCATGGGAGGTTGATGTGATTGGTAATGTGGTCTAGAGGAGTTTGAAGGACCACCCGGGGCATTAGTTTGGTTCCATGAAACATTGGGGTGGTTCCTCCATCCAGGATTATAAGATGATGAGTATGAGTCATTCCTGACTCTATCATAGATGGCGTTGACACGCTCCATCTCAGGAGGAATGGACTCACACTCGCTTTCTACATGACCTATCCTACCACATGAATGACAGGGAACTGGACCAGATGTGGACATGTGAGGTGCACCATGTTGGTTTTGGAGCTCAATCGAATCAATACGGCGCATTAAGGCCGCCATGCGCGCCTCGGTGGCCGTAGTGGTATCGACAACAAATGCGGCACCCGATCTAGTCGAGTTTGCATTCGCGATCCTTGCTCATATGCTAGATGATGCAGGTGGTTCCCTCACACTCTCCCATTGCATGGTTTTCTCAGCGAGGTCTTCTAGGAAGGCCCATGCCTCCCTTTCATCCTTTCCCAAGAACTCTCCTTGACACATGGACTCAAGGAGCGTTCTTGATGGGATGTGAAGACCTTCGTAAACAATCTGACAAAGACGCCACAACTCAATGTCATGGTGAGGGCACGAGGATAGTAGATCTTTAAACCTCTCTAGATATGCATGAAATGGTTCAGTCTCATGTTGATAGAACGAATTGATTTCGTTCCTCAATTTTTGAGTCCGATGATTTGGAAAGTACTTCTTGAGGAATGCAGATTGAAACTCATCCCAAGTCCTAAAGGAATTCGCATGGTTGCTATACAACCACTTCTTGGCATCATCCTTTAATGCGAAAGGAACGAGCCTAAGATGGATGGAGTCTGTGCTAAGTTGTTGCAGCTTGAACATAGCACAGACCTCCTCAAATTCCCTGAGAAAGATATAGGGGTCACCTTTCCCAGTGAAGCGAGGGAGCATGGAAATGAATTGAGGCTTAACCTCAAAATGGTTCTCATTAGCCTCTGGTAATACGATGCACGAGGGTAGAGCGGTACGGCTCGGGTAGCATCGATCACGAAGAGGTATGGGAACGACAACTGGAAGAACAGGTCGAGCAGGCGGGTCCAGCAACTGCTCCTCCTCACGGAAATTTGCAGCCATTGGACCCGAACTACGTGCGACACGAGAGGAGGAAGGCGTCGAGAAATCGATGACCAAAGCCGGATTGACAATGCTCCTCGTCAAACGACCACTCTCGTCTCGTGTCCACGAAAGCGTGCACAAAGGTGCACACACCAAAACTTTTTTTTCAAACAAAGAATGTACGTAGAAGAGAAGACTGGGGAACACAGGAGAGAAAGAATGACTCAGGAGAGAATGGAAGAAGTCCTTATGCTACGGCGGATGGGTACAGGTAGAAGCATACAAGCAAACATGGCTCAAGCAATCCTAAGGTCGCTATAGGTCCTTACAGCTCGACGACGCCTAACTGCGAGGTCACGCGGCCTCAACACGCCTCACCTCCCTACGACGAGGACCACAAAGCCCAGCAAGTGAGTCAAGATCCGGGGATCTCGTCTCTCCTACTATCGACAAAGCTGGCAACGCCGATCAGGTTATGACGGTCGGGACCGGATCACTCTCCTAATGCGTCCAAATTCCTTAAGGCCAATGTCTACTTGATTTTAGAAATTAGGCTCTTGATTAGTGTGGTTTTTGGGGGAAGGAAAGGGTGATGAAATCCCCCACCTTATCTTTTACGGGACAGCCCCTCCTTAGTAGCATTTTAGAGTCCTAAATATAACAATCAACTCTCCAAACAACGCTCAACTCACACTTGTTGCAATACACTTCCTACTAACTAATGCATGTCATACGAAATGCATGAATGAGAGTAGAAGGTGCGTACCTCACGTCAGCACTCAGCAACTGAAAATAAAGCTAAAATAAAAGATAATCTAAATGCTTAAGTCACATACATGGTGCATGACCTAAACAAGAAAGAATGCCTAGTCTTTTGCTTTCAGTTTTAGGGTCCAAGTTGCTTAAAGGAGGTTTGATTATTGATCTGGGAAGGAACTATAAGTCAAAACATGTCAAATTGAGTCCCAGATAACTAGATCATTTAGAGCAACAACAGAAAGAAATTAAAAGATGAACAAATCTCACCAGACCGCTGATTGGCGGTCTGAAGTGCTCAGGTCGTCTGGAAATTTCTCCAGTAGCCTCCACTTGCTATTCCCAGTCTCCTGAAACAAAGAAAAACTACAAAACACAAATTAAATACACTCGAATCGTCCAAACAGGAGTCTGGACTGACACCTCCCCGGCAACGGCGCCAAAAACTTGTTGAACGTTTTAAATTTAAACCGCAAGTGCACGGCCGCGATGAAGCGGTGGCAAGTACGGGTCGTCCTCAGGGAGGTGAGTAGCCTCTTGCTTGTACGAAATCAAGTGGCAAAAATAGGGGGAGAAAGATGTTTATGCTACTCTAGTCTATACTACGCTAAGAAGTAGGAAATGCGAAAGGAAGAACCAAACAATGAAATAATAACTAAGCTAAGAACAAAAGAAGAATGCTGGAATACAGAAATGGGAAAACCCCTAAGGGGTGGAGTGAGTGCACACATGAAAAGAGGTGGGTGTAGAATACATTCTTTAAGCACATGAAGGTGGTGTTTATCAAGCATAGGAAGTGTCTAAATGTTATGGCAAAACGTATCAATCTATTCACCAACTTAGTTGATTAACATTTACATATGCAAGTTGTTTATTTCAGAACTTAAACAAGCATGAGAGGTGTCTAATCATTTTGGCAAAACTCATCAAGTTATAAATTCTATCCTAAACAAGCAAGCATACATTCATGTTTTATCAACACATCAAAAATAAAGCATTCATCCCATTCTCTAATGCATGTATGTACATCTACTCCACCCCCCAAAGGGGATGGAACTACTCACTAAACATTACACTAATTATTAAACTAAGCAAAGAAAACATATTAACTAAGCTAATAAAACTAATGAAATGAGATTTAAGCAAAGCAAAACAAGAAACATAAAACAAACAACATAATAAAGAAAAGTTGTATTAAAATGACTCACATTAAAAGTAGCATCCTCCTACTTTAGTGTGTGCTTCAAGACCTCACTTCTAGTAGGAAGAATAGTCACTTAAAATATGGAGTGATTACAATGGAAGGTGAAGAGTTCTATTTATAGTCATGGAAAAAGTCAAACCGGGACAATCCCCTGATGTGGGACTAAACCAATACCAAAAATAGGCTAAACAAACATTAATACACGTCCAGGAGAAAACTTGGCGGATTTGGGCCAAAACAGACTGCCAATTAGCGGTCTTGGACCGCCAATTGGCGGTCAAAAAGGTCCGGATCCAGTTGAATCTTGTTCTGGGCTTTTCTTTGTGTATTTGGTGGTCTTAAATGCATCTACTTTGTTTATTAGAGCTCCGACCCGAATCCAATTGCTAAAATACTCCCCATGATGGTGTGGAGTATTCTGTTTTGCTCTTAGGTCCTTCTGTCTTGCGTTCAGGTCCTTCTCCCTTGCATCTTGGTCCCCAGATCTCACAGTTCAGTCCTTTTTCTCAGCTTTTGAGTCCTTTTATGCTTCATCTCTTCAAACTTATTTATTCCTGAAAACTAAACATAAAACTCGTAACATAGCATTGTTTTGGTGAAAGATAATGGATATAAGATACAAATATAAGCATGAAATGATGTCAATCAGAGAGTCTAATGGGTGTAATTGTATCCAATCTCTTCACGTTACACATGATATTTTGATTAGAACGCATATGGTCTTTAGCACCACTATTTGTGATCAAATTATTGTCATTAATGCTAGAATAACAAGTTGTTAGAACCTCAATCCCAAACCCTGCCTAAGGGACTAATCCCTAATTAAAAACTAATTATGCTTTGGACGGGTTTTAATTAATGGATTGGTTTGGCTTTTGGGAAGATAAGATTTAGGCTAAAGGTGATGAGATGATTGAAGGATATGGAGGTGGGTTAAAGTGACGTGTGGGATGGTAAGTTGGGTGAGATGGGAGTTGTTGATTGGAGGATGGAGAGGTGTTGAGTTAGTGTTAGTAATATATATATATATATATATATATATATAGAAGTTGGTGTAAAACGGAAGGAGGTTTTTATGCTTTTAAAACGTGATGTGAAGATTGAGTAAGAAAGGAGTTGAAGAAAGGAGTTGAAGAAGAATAGAAGAGGAGGAAATAAAGGTAAGGTAGAGAGATTTTTTTAGTTAAGTAGTTGGATTTGACTTTTGGTGTGATCAATAATTTCTGATGTTGATTATTAGCCGTTAGGCTTCTGTTGTTCAAGATGAGATAAAAGAAAAAAGGAAATTGATGAAATTGGATGTGGTTTGTGGAATCTTGTGGTTGTGAGACAGACAAGTACTGATTCGTTATTCTTCAGTTTCATGTCATGTCTATCTCATCTTGATATTCGTACATAGTTTCATACATGCTGAGTATTAATGTTGAATTTATTGATATGCATATGATTGCATGCTGGTGTTTCGATCGACATATCATGTGACTGTATGTATGTGATTGACATCATTTCATGCTTATATTTGTATCTTATATCCATTATCTTACACCTAACCAATGCTACGTGACAAGTTTTATGTTTGAATTTCAGAAATAAATAGGTTTGAAGAGATGAAGCATGAAAGGACCCAAAAGTAGGGAAAAATGACTTAATTGTGAGACCTGTGGACTAAGATGCAAGGGAGAAGGACCTGAACGTAAGACCGAAGGACCAAAGAGCAAAACAGAAAACTCCACAAAATCAGCATGGCGGTCTGTTTGGCTCCGGATTTGCTAATCTTTGGCGGGCATGTGTATTAGAGTTTGTTTATTCTATTTCTGGTATTGGTTTAGTCCCCACATCGGGGGATTGTCCCGGATTACCTTTTTCTATGGCTATAAATAGAACTCTTCACCTTCCATTGTAACTACCCATTGCTTAGTGGCATTCTCTCTACTAAAGAGTAAGCCTTGAAGCAAAACTCAAGGTGGAGAAGAATGCTACCTTCAATGTGAGTCATTGTTAATAAAATAATTGTTCTAGTTTCTTTTAAGCTTGTCTTTTAATTTGTGCATGCTTGTTTAGTCTTTCCTTTCCTTTTAAGCTTCTTTAATGCTCCTTTCTTGCTTAGTTAAATTTCCTTTCAATATAATGTTTCATTTTGTTAATGTAGGTAGTGTAATGATTAGTGAGTAGTTCCATCCCCATTTGGGGGTGGAGAAATATGTGATATGATCATGTAGTGTATTATGTGTGTGTTATCTTAATCCTTTGAGCCTTATATGATTTCCATAACCATCTAATGGGATTTCACTCTTATCTTTGATATGCTAATGCTCTTGAATGAAGCTTAGCTTATGCTTAGATTAGTTGACCTATTTTATGGGGAATGATAAGGTGAGGATATGGATGGAATTAATATTGGAAACACAATTTGTAGTGTATGTACTCTTGTTGCCTTTACCTTGGTTAATGCCTTGTATGTTTTAATGATATTGGGTTATCTTATTTCATGTGGAGGCATAATAGGGTCTAGTCTTTATACATGAGTTCATTTAGCTTCATTCCAATTATTGTCTTGTATGTTTTAACGATATAGTCTTATCTTATTTCATGTGGAGGCAAAGTTGGATTTAGTTTTATGATTTCATGCACTACATGTTGTGAGGAGCATAATTGAACACACACACATATTTATATTCACATTATTTCTCTACCCCCTATGGGGTTTAGTTTTATTGCTTATCTTCCATTTCCTTTTTGCATTGTAGTGTAGTTTAGTGTAACCAACTTTTCACTTCTTTCTTTCCCACTCACCTTCGCACAAACCAAAACTCGACACACCTCCCTGTGGATCGACCCGTATTTGCCACCACTTCAACGCGGTCGTGCACTTGCAGTTTAATATAAAACGAAACAATCAGTATATTTCTGGCTGAGCCACTTAGGAAAGAGCTACCTAGCGGGCAACGTGGAGTTACCCGAGAGAGGAAATGGCTATCTGTTGTTAATGTTTAATCGTTTAAACTACCGCAAGTTCACGGCGTCGGTGAAGACGTGGCAAATACGGGGAGGAGAGACCACTCTGGTTTTTCAGAAATCAAGTGGCAACAACAAGGGACAAGAGTTTTTCTAAGCTATTCTATGCTACACTAAACTAATAAGAAGAGAAATGCAACGGAAAGCGATTAACGATTACTTCGAACTAAACTAAAGAAACTTAACACTAAGCTGGAATCAGTAAGAGAAAGACCCCTTAGGGGGTGGAGTGATTACACATTTTCAATAAGAAGGTAAGAATACATTCCTATGGGAACAAGTGGAGGTAGTGTTTTCATGTATAGGAGGTGTCTACTTATCATGGCAAAACTCATCAATTCAATCACCAACCTATTTGATTAACATTCATAAACACAAGCTGGTCATTTAAGAAACTAAACAAGCATGAGAGGTGTCTTAAGATTTATGTCAAAACTCATCTAGTGAAGTGTTCTATTCTAAAAAGCAAACATGCATTCATATTAATCAACACATTTCAAAATAAAGCATTCTTCCATTCTTAATTGCATATATATAAGTATCATCTCCACCCCCCCCCCCCCCCCCCCCCCCACCCAAAGGGGAGTGGTTTTACTCACTAAACATTAAACAAACTATTACACTAAGATAAGAAAACATATTAACTAAGCTAGATTTAATAAAAGATAATTAAGCTAAGCATGCAAGAACTATAAAAGAAGCACAAAACAAAGAAAACTTTATTGATTTCAGACTCCCAATACCAGTAGCATCTCCCCACTTGAGTTTCTTGCTTCAAGGCTTTCACTTCAAGTAGAGAGAATGACCACTAAGCATGGAGTGATTACAATAGAAGATGAAGAGGTTTATTTATAGTCATAGAAAAAGGTAATCCGGGACAATCCCCCAATATGAGACTAAATAAATACCAGAAACATACTAAATACACACTAATACACGCCCCCACATAAAGATTAAAGGATTCGGAGCAACCCGGACCGCCAATCAGCGATCCCAGACCGCTAATTGGCGGTCTACAGAGTTCGGACGCTCTGGGCTTTCTTTTGGGCTTTTCTGGATATCTTTGTTTGTCTTTGATGCATCTACTTTGCTTGTTGGAGCTCCGACCCGAATAGAATTGCTAAAATACTCCCCATGATGGTGTGGAGTATTCTTGTTTGTTCATTGGTCCTTCGATCTTGCATCTTAGTCCTTGAATCTCTCAACTCAGTCATTTTTCACGCTTTTAGGTGTTTTTATGCCTCTTCTTTTCAAACCTATTTATTTCTGAAATTCAAACATAAAAATCGTCACATAGCATTGTTTAGGTAAAAGATAATGGATATAAGATACAAATGTAAGCATGAAATGATGTCAATCAGTTAGTGTGGAGCTACAAGGTCTGCGTTTGATTGATTGATAGATTTCAGAAGCACATGATGTGGTTGAATCCGAATGGGGGTTCCAAATTGTTATGCATGGATATTATTTGTGATGCATGTCTTTTGATTGTGCTCATTGACTGAATGTCATATTCCTTATCAGTTTCCACATGATTATGATTTTGTTTGATTGATGGTTGGTACTTGCGGGTTGTCGAGCTCACAATTTGTTGATCATATTTTTCAAATTATTTATGGGCCTATCAGATGGATATAAATATCAGAGTGCGCAGCGGTCAAGATCGTGGATCGTATCTTAACGCACCGGGTTCGGGCGGGTAAACACCTATTCGGGCTCGGCGCGTTACACAAGTAGTGTTACCTGCAATGTTGACATGTGTCATTTCTTCGTTCTTCTTCTGATTCAGTATTTGCATAATCTATTCATACTGATCTTGAGTGATGCTTGATTCACCTGGCTTGATTTCCACATTAGATGTTTTAGCCTTCTTGCTCCTATCATTTTTGTCCTTATTGTATGTTCTATTTTTCTTGTAATTAATGTTGTTGTTGGATTTTGGTGGAAAACTTACTATCCAGTAGCATTTGTCTGTTGTATGCTCAATTTTCTTGCAATTAGTGCAAGTGGACTTCTTTTTATCTAGATGTAGTTCTTGTAGGATTGTTGTGGTTTGTATGATGCCAATGTAGAAACTTCTTGATTGGTTTTGCCTCTTTAGTAACCTCTCTTTGTTTTTCTTCTTGGAGTATCAAGGAGTATGCTTTGTTGACTATTGGTAGAGGTGAATTCAGTAGTAGTTGACTACTCATTAATATTCTCTTTTAATGGTTTGTTGAGAGATCCATCGATAAACCCTAGTTTGTTCTTGGTGTTTAGGGTTGTGCACATCGATCTGGACCATCTGGACCATGTAGGATTACTCTGTCCAATGATCGACAAAAATGAGTCCATCGAGTCGAGTTTTTAGATTGAATAATGCATCAATGTTCGGATTTTGTGAGTATATCCGTTGAAAACCCTCAGTAGACAACACTCCTCCTCCTTGACGACAAGGAGGTTTAACGGCTTGTTGCACGTGCTAAGTGCAACCATGATTCCTACGAAAGTGAGTTAGGATTTTCCTGTTTTACGAATGATCTTTCCTTTTGTTTCATTTTTCCATTTCTTTGTTTTGCTCGGGACTAGCAAAAGTTAGGTGTGGGGGTATTTGATTGACATCATATCATGCATATATTTGTGTCTTATATCTGTTATCTGTCACCTAAACAATGTTACGTAACAAGTTTAATGTTTAAGTTTCAGGAATAAGCAGGTTTGAGGAGAAGAGACACAAAAAAGACTCAAAAGCAAGGAAAATGACTAAGTTGCAAGACTTATGGACTGAGATGCAAGAGAGGGACCCGAATGCAAAACCAAAAGGACCAATGAGCAAATGAAGAAACCCCACACCATCATGAGGAGTATTTTGACAATTGGATTCGGGTCACAACCTACACAACCGATTAAGGTGCATCAGACATGAAGACATGAAGCCAGACAACCACACTCCAAAACCAGGTCGGATCCAAACATTATAGACCGTCAATTGACAGTCTGTTTTGGTCCAGATCCGATAATGTTTAGGCGGATCATGTATTAGAGTGTTTTATGTATATTTTTGGTATGCATTAGTCTCATACCGGGGGATTGTCCCCGGTTACCTTTTTTCATGCCTATAAATAGAACGTTTCCTCCTCATTTGTATTCACTCATTGCTTGATGACATTCTCTCTACTTGGAGTAAGCCTTGGAGCAAAAACCCGAGGTGGAGAAGAATGCTACTTGTAATGTGAGTCATGTAAATAAAATAATTCTTCTTAGTTTGTCTTAATGTTGTCTTTGTTTTAATGTTTGCTTGTTTTGTTTTCTTTATCGTAGTATAAATAGAATGTCTTCTTTTCTTAATGTAGTTTATAGTTTAATGTGTGAGTAGTTTCATCCCCTTTGGCTTTGGAGTTGATGTTTATACATGTTACGTAGATGGAATGAATGCTAAATATTGTTGTATGTGAGAAATGTTAGTATGCTTGTTTGAATTAAAGAGAATACTTAACTTAATGGTTTCTACCATAATATTTAGGTACATTCCATGCTTGTTTAGGTTCGTAATGACAAACTTGTCGTGCTCATATTAATCACCCAGGTTAGTGATTTGGATGATAGGTCTTGTCATGATGTACTTCTTATGCATAGCAAACACTACCTACACTTGTCCTTAATGAATGCATTCATCGCCACTTATTTCATGTGCACACAGTTCACCCCTTCTATTAGTCACTTAGTTTCATTTCTTCTCGCACGTTCATCTTGTTTGTTGCTTACTAGTGTAACGTAGCATAGTTAGTTTAATCAATCTTTTATCCCCTTTGTTTCCCACACGCCTTCAAACTAAACAAAGTCGACACATCTCCCTGTGTGTCAACCCGTATTTTCCACCGCTTCAACGCGGTCGTGAACTTGAGCAAGTTTTATAACTGATTCAATCAAGTTTTTTGCCGTCTTCTACTACACTTACAGGTGCTCTGTCCAGACTTTGGTTTGGACGATTCGAGTGAGTTTAATTTTTCTTCTCGCACTTCCACTATAGAGGCAAGCGGGAATTCTTCCACTAGAAGAAGAGAAGTGAGAAAAAGGAAGGAGATGGTCGTTAGGATTTTTATTTGAGTAAAAGAGTAGAAGTTGAGGTTAGTTACATTGGTGGGGTCCTTATATGGTGGGACACTCAGACTCATGGGCTTGAATGGTAGGATGTCCGTTTAAGCTGGTCCAGACTGGGTCCAATAATGTAATGTTTCTAATATCCTATTCAACTCATGGTGTTACAAGTTACAACTCATACTTGATGTTATGATAATATCCTATTATTATGAACATAATTCAACACTCACCCTAACCCAACTATGAAAATTCCAAAGAACACGTAATTTGTTTTTGTCTTCCAATTCATCTCAGATCATTTCGGATGGCCCAGCCCGGCCCCTTAGGAGCAAATCAAAGGCAACTGTGTCGACTCCAGAGAACATGTAACCGGCCCCGCAACTCATATAGGCATACCCCGAGAAGTCCTAACCCTATTCGACATGTCAGTTCAATTTAGAATGATTCTCATTTCTACTGGATCCAAAGTTCACTCTACCTTCAACCAAAACTTAGTTCTGCATTTTTCGGAGGCAGTAATTCAAGTGGCACCAAGTCCAAACCTGCATTTTTTTAGTTCAACATTTAACATGAAAATGCCAGAAATATTTGAACAAAATTTCAATTAATTTAACTGCCTACTCTCCCTCGAGATGTCAATCAAGCTACACGCAGTACCAGTTATGGTAATTTTTCTTAAAAACATCTCCTACGTAACAAATAACCAATGTTTCTGCTTCATAAAAAACTAAGAGGTGCCGTCAGAAAGCAAGCATTCTTCGGGTGCATGTAACATGTGTTGGTTATGACACTAATCCACTCTGAATTTGTGTCCCCCCTTGGTTCCTTAGATAACCTACTTCTTCTTCTTGGACTTGCTTGCCAAAGACTGGGTATAAGCAGTTCCCTGTAAATAGTGAAAAAGTTAAGCCAGTAATCATTGTTGAGTATTGACATCATTACATTTTGTTTACCAACGCTAACTAGTGTAGGATTAAATCATGATTAATGGCTTCATTGTTGTTCTTTTTATCGGGGCTGGCTTCGATGTTGTTGATGATGTAATATTTTCGTTTGTGAAAACACATCGAAAAACAATACTGTCAAGAAACTATAGTGCGTACCTGCAACCACTCGTCCATGCTATCTCTTGTTGTTGCGGTTCCAACCTCCACTTTGGGAGCCTTCTTCTTTGATTTCTGTCGAATTTTAGTGAAGGCGTAAGCAAGCTAGACACTGATAACAATATAAAATATATTGTAGAATCTCCTATATTAGTGAGAACATAAGCAAGCATCCACCAATATGTGTGATTTAACTAAACAATATTGTAGTCTTCAACAAAAGATTTCTGTGGAATCACATTTACCAAGAAACTAAATAGAAGTAGAGTTCTACTAAATTACAAGGAAATTAAAGGGGCTCCATTCCTAGCACTAACTTTGGTAATTCTTCTATGGTCATGAAACAAAAGACCTAACGGAAATGAAGGAACTCGTAACAGTCTATGTTGTTAAAAGATATTACCTTAGAGAAGTTTTGTAGCTGTCCATATGCCCAGAATCCAACAAGGCCAATTAAAGCAGCCCCAAGAGTGACAAGGAAAACAGACTCAATGCTCATAAGTCCTCCTGCCTCAACAACTTCGATGGTACCATTGTAGAAGACACTCTGGTAAGGATGCTGATCGATCTCATAGAAAATAGTCCCAACAAGATCAAAAGTTCCACTCTGCAGAAAAACAAGATCATCACATTCAATAAATAAACTAGGAGGCTTCATTTTGTGCTCTAGAGTGTATGCAGATGTTTTGAGTCGAGTCAAAAAATAGAATTCAATTCCTCACAATTAACATTGCATGCTAGGTAGGATGACAAAAGGGGGAAAAAGATTAACTAATTAGTTTATAATTATAATTTACATGTAAAGCAATAAAGCATAGGCACAAACACAGCCGGATTTCACACTAGATTACTAAAAGGTAAAAATGATATATAAATAACTGACTGTGATCATCCTAATGGACAATACCTGCAAGTATTTGCTGACAGCAAAAATGTAAGGAAATGTTGCTTGCACAGACACTGGCACAGATGAATTGTAGAACTCCTGTAATATAGGAAAAATAATTATTTTGAGAAAAAAAAGGTAAGAAGACAGATTACTAAAATGGTACACGTACATGCATATGCAAATACATACTTTTACGTATGGTAATAATTTAAAATCCTCATACAACGCATGAAATAGGATACTGATAAATGATTCATGAAAATAAGCAACGCACAAGATGAAAAGTGGAAAGGCATTTCAATTAAAAAAATTGTGAAAACCATTTTAACATGTGTGAATGTTTCAATTTGAAAATTCGGAGAAAGAGATCATATGTTTTGAAACAAGGTGAAGCAGTTATCAATGGAAGAATGTAAAATGTCAATTGTCGATAGTTCATTATTGAGACATACATATGCAATATCTTGGGAATACCCAAACGCTGCAAAAAATATATTCCATTGGGTATTTGCTGAACTTTTTAATTGATGCTCAGCAGTCATTTCAACCAATCCTAATGGCCTCTATAGTGCTCTGAGAGAAGGTCGTCTTAATATTCCCGGTTTCCTTCCTACAGTTGTCATTGTAGCCAACAAAGTACATACCAATACAAATGTAAGTACATGCTTTTTCTGATTTTTCATGTGCTGATTCCAAATACGAATACTGTTGATTACTAGATCGTTGTCATTGGTTCACCACAGTGTTCACGCAGGCGGTCGCCTAGGCGAATAGACGACACCTAGGCGACCGCCCCTGCTGGTGGTCACCTAGGCGACCACCTGCATACCACACACAATGGTGTGTGGTTTATGCAGTCGCCTAGGCGACCGCCTGATCGCCTCACCTGGTCGCCTAGGCGACCCTTTTTAATTTTTTTGGTTATTTTATTTAAATTTTTTTCAACCCTCCCCCCACTACTTATTCCTATAAATACACCTCCCCACCCATTTTATGAACCCCAAACATATAAGATTTGTTTCTCTATTTTTTTTACATTTTTCCTGATTTTTTCATATATATTTTTTTCTAATTTTTTCAATTAAAACAAAAATAAAATTGAATAATTTAAAAAAAAAGTTGCCCAAAACTGTAGCCCAGTCGCCTAGGGTCGCCTGGGTGCAACCTGAACTTTGGTTCACCATATATATGGATTCTTAGTTACATTTTTTTTAAACCAAAACAGTTCCATTAACAAAATATTGAGCACTCATTTAGACTAACTAACGTCCCCAAAAAATAGAAACCAATTCATTTGTCAGTGACTTAGATTGTGGTGGTCCAAATCCTTTGCAGAAAAGACACTTGCATGCTTGTTTTAAATTAAGAAAAGATAAGCACCCTAGAACCCCACAATTGGCTCAAAACCAACATCCAAGATTAAAAGGCTGAATGGCTAAGAAGTTAAACAAAACTCACCTGGAGAGTAAGATTTTGGACTACCATAGAATGATCAAAAGTAAAATGGAGGCTGGCCCTCAAGGCTGCAACCTTAAGACTTGATTCACCTGTAATTTTAGAAAAAAATGAGACAAAAAAGGAAGAAACAATATTTATCAGTTAATACATGTGCAGTAAAAGTTTAGGCATGTTGAAATCATCATCATGGACTAGATCTTTTTTTCCTCTCTTTTTTTCGATCGGTGGACTACATCTTCAGCACACAGAAGAACTCTATAAAGTAACATGCTGGAAATTTTTGGCATCAGTTAAGCAAAGCTAATGAAACATATAATCAGATGTAAAACAAAAAAATGATAAACAAGTTATATACACATAATTGCAAACTAATCAGGCTATTAGAGTACATAGAAAACTGTAAACAATAATAGAAGGAACATAATGCTATAAAGCAGGGTTGGTAAGGGGCTAAAATTTACCTTCATTGTTCACGCCAACTAACAATTCAGTTTCTTCTCCAGCTGTGACCACTGCAATTAGATGCTTGGGGATCAATAACATAATACAAAAATCAAGCACACAATATTTTGAAATGATTACGGAGAGACATACAAGGGGCAGATTTTTTGGGGAAAACACACACGGTGTCAACCCCTGGAGCTGGACTCAAAGTGATGTCACCAAAATCTTGAACATCTTCACCAACAATACCAAGGTCATCTGCTTCAGCAACATCAGCAACGTCGGCGTTTTCATCTGACTGACATTTCACAACTGCAAGTATTCAAACAGAAACATCTATGTAAGTCCATTTATGGAGCGGCTTGAGCTCGCCATGGAAAAGAAAAACAAAACACATTACACAGCAAGTCACAAACTATGGGTATACCATTATGCTAACTTTCAAAACGAACAGACAGAAGCAGCAGACATGTCAAACAGTCAAAGCCTAAGTATAACACTTACAAACCAGAGGAAAACTAACAATTACCGGAAGAAAAAAAGTTTTAGCACACCAAAAAAAAGCCTTATACTACATTGTACAATCCTAATTGCCAGACCAACAAAATAGGGAATTCCACAATGAATATTAAAAAACTGCTTTGTTGACTTTTTCCTGTTTTATAATAGAACCCTGATCTATTTAAAGGACATGAAAAAAAGGAGATAGAGGAAAACCACAAAACAAGTATAAAATAAACAAGCATAACATTAAAGGGCAATGATCCACAGATTGTGGATGCATGCAACATGCAAGGAGTGGTGGAGCATGGTTTTGAAGTCAAGGGGATCAGAATTTGCAAACGGTCGAAATCAACGAGCTGAAAATCTAAGTGGATCAAAATCTAATGGGTAAAATTCCAGGAGGATGGAAATACAGAGAAATAAAATTCCAGTAGGTCAAAATCCACAGGAGAACCTTTTGGCTAGGGTATGACCGGTACTAAGAGAGACTTCAAGAAAGTAGAGAACTGAATTTCCAAAATGACTTCTGGGTGATTAGTAACCTGGAAGACTTCAAAGAATCTGGAACTTGAGTTCTAGGAGAAACTTCATGACTTAAAAACATGTGCTTAGATTGACTTTCTGAACTTCCACTCTAAAATGAGGGGAAGTTCCAAACTTCCATGAACTTATTAGGTACCAAATACACCCTAAAAGGTGGTACACCCTTGCATGCAAGGCGCATGCAGTTCCATACTTGTAGTGGTTGTTATACAAAATACTCAAAAATAATGGAACCACCTTTTATTTATTGATGCAGGACAAAACTTCTTTGAAAAAAGACAAACCTGAGCACAATTTTCATTAAAAAAAAGAAAAAAATGGATAATATAGTAATATAAAAAATCACCATACAGATCATGCATCCACAGACACTACAAAATGAAAACCTAAAACAGATAATCAACTTAAAGAAAACCTGAAAGAATCATCACATGTCAAATACCACAAAAGTACAATAATTCAAACACATGAAGCATAAAAATGAGGAAATCGAACATGAAAATCCGGCAAGAAGACATAATTTTCTAACAGATCAGAAAGAACACCAGATCTCAGAAATGAGGAACTCAAAAAACCACCAAATAAACTCCTAAAAGACCAAAACCCAAAAATTCAACCATCAAACAGCTTAACGTCCCAATCCGATTCCCGATCCGGCGTCTCGGACCCGAAAACGACGCGAAAACCGAGATTCCGCGGATCTCGCCGGGGGAGTCGGATCTGAGAGGGGAAGGGTACCTTGGAGAAGCGGGGCGGAGAGGAGGAGGATCGCGAGGAGGAAGAAGGGAAACCTAATCGCCATGGGTTGGGGATTGGTGGGATCGATCGATCGAGGGAAGGAGGGAGGGTTTGGGAAGTGGAGACGAGGGAGAGGGTCACTTGTAGGGACGGAACGGAGTGACGACGTTGGATGCGTTTTGGGCCGTTGGATTCGGATTGGGAATTTGGGTAGACCACGACGCGGACACGACTTTACATGAATTTTTTAGTATGATTGAAATGATTTATTACGATGTTTTATGAACATATAAATATAAAATAATTGATACACAATTTGACACGAACACGATACGATTACACAATAAGTTATTTTTGTGCACGAAACTGACATGAACTGCATCTTTTGTTAGATAATCAATTGTTTTTATTTGATGATAGTCAATTAAGATGTTATTTAGAATGAAAAATATCAATATAACATGTCACTTAAATATTTTCATATCTAAACATGATGAAATCTTTTCAATTTGTACTATACACGATAACATGAAATCCTGACACGAATGTAGAACTGTCAGACACGATAGTACACGAACACGACACAATTGACAGGTCTAAATTTGGGATCGGAGATTTTGGATATGCATCCTTTCCGTACTCCTATTACCTATTCGTATTTTTGTTTGTGTTTTTTAACAATAATATATATATAGGGTCAAGCTCTAGTGAGCCAAGGCTCATCAAAATTAATTTAAGCCCCCTACAATTTCACAATTGGATCTTATTTACAATTAATCTCATCATTCATTAGGATAACCATTTTTTTCTTAATCTACTGTACATTTTGAAATGAGTGGTGGATATTGTGGGGGCTTAATTTAGTTTGATTAAGCCCTGAGCTCACTTGAGAATTCCTATATATATGTGTGTGTGAGAGAGAGAGATTGTTGATTTTTCTTCTGTATTTATTTGACACCTGCAAATTAGGGGTGGCAACGGATCGGTTCCGGTTCAGGTATTAGTAGAACCGGAACCGGATCCATATTACAAATTAGGATCCAGAACCGGATCCGGATCCGGATCGGTTCCCATCTGGGATACCCAGATCCGGATCCGTTTTGTTGACGGATACCCAGAACCGGATCCGGTATGCAAAAAAAATACATCTTTAACAACTTTATACAAATCAATAATTTATACAACCAAATACATGTTTAACAAGTTTATAAAATTGAATAAGCAAGACAATATTTTATTTGACATTTCAAAAGTACAAATGTAACTAATTAATCCTCACGAGAGCAGCCAAACATTATTATCATATAGATAGGAGAATATGAAAATGTCATTAATCATGGTAAGAGAAGAATCATGATATCATTCAGGTCTTGACTCGTGGGAGGATACTTCCCATCCATAGTCTTGACTCTTGACCCCCTGCAACTCAACCCTGAACTGAGTAACCATAACCATGGGATCAACCCTCGGCCCCATTCTGGCCAACTGCGGCACGTACTCCATGTGCCCAGTCCTCGGCGTCCCGACAACCGTAATCGACGACCCTTCGCTCAAAATTAGCAATGTTGCGAAGTGCGCCCTTCTGAAAAATTAGAGATATTATGAACCAAAGCTTCTGAGATCTCGAAAAATTAGAGATGTGCGACTTCTGAAAAATTAGAAATCAAACCTTCCTAACCAAACCTTTTCTGAGATCTCGAAGATGGAGAAGCGTGTCGTGTGGAGAACACCGGAGGGGGCACGAGCGCGAGGAGAACCGAAGAGGGTGACAGTGGGAGAGGGAGTGGAGGAGGCGGCGACGGAAGAGGGAGAGTGGGAGAGGGAGGCAGCAACAGAAGAGGGAGAGTGGGAGAGGGAGGCGGCGACAGAAGTGGTGTAGTGTGTAGGGTTTTTTCGAGGATCAAGTGGTGTGGGCAGTAGTCTAGGTTTAGTTTTTAAAAATAATAATAAATCGGATCCGGTTCCGGATCCGGTTCCATTGGTGAGAACCGGATCCGAATCGGATTCGGGTTGGTTCTGAAAATGAATATCCGGATCCGACTCATATCCATTTTATTCCGGTTCGGTTCCGGTTCAGTATCACCGGTTCCGGTTCGGTTCCACCGGTTCCGGATATTTGTTGCCACCCCTACCTGCAATGTTGCTACTGCACCTGATTATAAGGACTGATAAGACAAATGTCGTTATCATGTTATTGGTTTGTAAATATTATTCGTCTTATGTTTCTATATTTTGGAAAATACTTTGACAAGTAAATTACAGTGATAGACAAAAAATAGCATGGGGATGCTAGGATAGTTTTTCATTTGATCGGACTAGTTCCAGAAAAATATTAAAATTAGATTTTGGTAAATTTGAATTATTTTTTGCTTGCTAAACTAAAAGTAATATACCGTTTAAATAATAAAAAATTGTCTAAAATGAAAATAAGTAGTAGTGAAAACAACAAACTAAAGAAACTATCATATAAGTACATCTATAGTATATAGGGTTAATTACAGTTTGTCAATTGAAACTATGACTTGATTTCACTTTACACCTCTCAACTTTAAAAGTTGGTAGTTACCCCATCGAACTTTCGTTTTCTAACACTTTGCCCACTTTAATTTTAAAATTCTATTTTTTAAACACTCATTCACTGTTTTTTTGCAGTTTTTTGCATTATATCCTAATACACTCGTAAACCTAATTTTATGTCAATGTTTGGATCGAATCAGATATCAGATCTTGTTGGACTTTGTGTCAAATTTAATATCAATTCCGACCCAATTCAAACAAGATATGACATCTGATTCGATCTTAATTTCACGTAGAGTTAATATTAAGAGTATTAGAGAAAAAAACAAAAAAACGACAAATAAGTGTAAATAATTAATTTTTAAAGTTAACCGGAACTAAATGTTACAAAACTAAAGTTCGGGGGTAACTGACACTTTTTAAAGTTCAAGGTTACAAAGTGAATCAATGCATAATTTGATGGCAAATTGTAATTAACCCTAACCATGTGGATGCCAACACATTACGTTAAAATCAATAAAACTAATATAACTAGTTTGAAATACTTGAAATATGAAACAAAATGACTTCCAATTTTTATGATTTTCGAATTACATACTTGTATTGTGACATAAAACAAGATCTACGATTTGAAATTTCCATTCAAAACTTAAATTTCAAATCGTTGACAATATAAATTTATGTTGACACGTTTTAAATATAGTGCGTCGTATATGTATATGTGTGTATATATAATATTGAATTGTTTCACCCAAGACTTCTTTCGTTCCTGAAAATTGAACACGTAAAACTTTCACACCATTGACAAGAGGAATTATGAGGGGCCAGGCCTTGGAACGAAAACGGAGTAGCTGAGCCATTATCCAATATGAACCCCTAAACATGTTGACTTCAAACGGGGGATTATATTATCGGAGTTCTAATCTAAGGTAAGTGGTGTCAACAGTCAAGGCTGTAGAACATGGTCACATGTGACAAGAACAGGTATTTGTCGTCCAACTCATATAATCTAACTCATCTAGTCAAAGCCCTAGCTTCTGCAAACAGAGGAAGTCAATTAACCACGAAATGGAAAATTTACACGGCCATGGACCATGGTATTAGACTTGGGATTTGAGTGCGCTCAATCAGGTGTTACTGAACTAGTATATTATAATCAACATCTCAAGCAGGATCAGTTAGTATTGATGTCATCCACACTAAGGTAATGTAGATCACATGTATAAACCATACCGGCAAAGTGAGAGTCTATCATCACTAAAACTCATGTTACAAGCCATTTAAATGTGATGTTCGTCAAATTTAGGGAAGGTGTGAAATCAAGCACCCCTTCTGAATGGATTCATTGGATGCTCCTGGATTCAAACTTGAGGACAAATAAGAATCCGAGAACACAACTTGATATTTTATGGTGCATACAACTACGAGATTACCTATATTGACACACTTCAATTCACAGTTTCTCAGAACTGCTGTCTAGTAAAAATGCATGTCACATACATACCATTACAAATTCCTACTCTAGAAATGATGGTGGTTGAAAGATGGCTTCACGGCAAGAACGATTGGATTTCTCCTAATCTCCATGGATAGTATACCTCTCCCACTTCCTGGTCTGGTCATATATCTGGAAGAGTAACAAGGACCATGATTCAGTTCCTAACGCAGCAGTGCAAGGCAAATATTGATTTAAAGCACATCTTCTTGATTACTCATAATGCAGTCTAAGACAAACACCAATGTGAACTTTGGGTGAATTAAACCGCTTACCTCCCATCTGGAAGCAGGAAATATATGCTTGTTTTTTTCGTACCAATGCCTCTCTACAACCTTCCCTGCATGAGACTGCAAACAAAAGATGACACGTGAATAAATATCTATACACCTAGCTGTAACTGTTATTGGCTGCACAAAAGAGTGTATCGGAGTCGTATTTGTAACATTGGTTTCCAAGGATCAAATTCCCTGTAGCAATTTATCTATTGTTGTCCTGATGGCAGAAAATTTGAAGAAATGGTCTCTTAGTCTCTTCTTACACTTCTCTAAATGATGAAATGAGATGTTTCAGTTTTTTATGTGGAAATTTACAGTACACAAAACAAGAACCAGAAGAAGTTTGAAGAAAATTGACACAATGAAGTTTGAAGAAGCGCTTTCTTTTTCCAGGGTTACGCAAACAAAAAACTTCTCATATGATACTTTTCCCTCTTTTATTCAAGATGCATATTCAAACCAGCATGACAGCCTAGTGCAGAAGGCGAGACAAAAGAAACCAAGAACCTGCATGTGTTATATTCAATGCAGGAAACTGTAGAATTTTAAGAGCAAAAGAATATGAAATACGGAAACACGAGCTCATGATTGCATAATCATTGACGAAATCTGCAGTATCCACTAAAATAGCAACAAGGTCTAAAAATCTACCTCATCTTTCTCGATCGTAGCATCAGCGATTGTTCGCACATCTTCATGAACATCAAAGTGGAAAAGCTGTCGGGAATATATAAATCAGAAAATACACAATAGTTTCCAAATTTACGCAATTGAACCAATAACATCTCAAAAAAGGGTTAACAATTGGAAAAGCTTGATCAAAGAAAATAATCACGTTACAAACCCCAAATAGGCATTTTTTTAAGAAATACTGGCACTACTTCCCTGAAAACTGGATCTAGTCAGATAGATGGTTACTTTTCCGAGTTGGTCAACGACTTCAGTAGAGACATTCGTCATCCTTGTCATTTTCCATGGTAATCTAGAATGGGAAGGTTTCCTGCATTCTGCCTCTACATTTAGAACTGAGTTATACAATTACTAAGATGACTCTTTTTTCATTTCAAATTTTTCTTCATTTGAATTCCTAAGTTGTTCTTTAACCATCATGTTCTCATCTCCATGTGCAGCTTAGAACCTTTGACAATAATAGGTGTCCTGCATTTTTGTCATAACCGTACTGCAGAACTACATTCCCCTAGTGCTTATTAAACAGGCCGCCACATTGTTCTACATTGGCAATTTCATATAAATAGGAAAGACATTTATGAATAGTTTAACGAAATTGTTTCAGTAAATATTTAGACACCATGGAAATGTATGAGAAGATAAACATCAGTTCTCATTCTTTAGAGGTAATAAATAAAATACAGTCAGTACCCATTGCATTATACAAGAATCATCTGGTCGGTAAATTTTCAGATTTAGTATAAGCTATATTCAAAGGTCAATTTGTCAAGGATGAAAGTGAAATGCCCGTGGAACATAAATGAAGTCCAATATCAGTTCGCTTGAACAGACAAGGCCAATCCAAAATTGATGAAAGAATAGATGGTATTTATGATGTGATGGTACGGAATCAGCTTACTGGGTTAAGTATTGAACCCCCAATGTTTCATATTAAATGATTGATAGCATTAGATGTTCTTTTTTACATTTACCATGACAGCAACCAAAAATCATGAACAAATTATTATGGAGATGGAAAGAGGTCATTGTGTATCTGAGAGGCAATTGAGGTACAGGTCCTACATTTTGTGCCCAACTACAAACACTACACAGTATAATTACAGAAATACAAAAAACATAATACAAAAAGTCAAAAATACTAAATATAGATACGGAATAGAGAATACCCCTTTCCATACTTTTACAAGAACAAGATTATAAATAAAAAACCCATAAAAGTACCGGTCCACTTTTGCCCCTTGCTTTGTTGATAATCAACTCGTAGAAACTATGTTGCTGAACCATCAACATCCAAAAGAACAATCAGCAACCAAAGTAGCAGTGATTAGAAACAGCGAAGGTGGAAAAAAAAGGATCTCACATGAGGAATTATTAGATCTTCTTTAACGTAAAGAAGGTTCTCCACTGAAGTGGTACGGATTTCTCTAAATTCGGGTGCAAGTTGCTGCTGCACAGCTCTAAGGAACTCGCCAATACTGTCACCTTTCCGTACCTGAATATAATCACATACAAAGATGACAATAAAATATTTACCAATAATAAAACATTAATCAAACAGCAGAATATGAAGCTATTAGTTACTTGTACGGCTCTCCTGTGCCCAGTTCCATCCCAGTAGCTGTAGGTTATTTGAAGAGGCTCATCTGAAAGAAAAACAATTAGTCAAGTATGCATATACCACTAGCAGAAAATGTATAAAAAGAAAAAGAAGTCGGTTATATGTACTTCGAATAAGCTCTTGCTCACGAAGCCACTGCTTTCGCAATCGTTCTCGTTCAGCTTGTTCCTCTGCTTCTCTCTCACTGAACAATCATCCTTGGAAAACCATACTCAGTAATTAAAGTTCCAAATGAAAGAAAAACAAAGGGACGGAAAAAAGAATCTAACTCAATATTTGCCCTAGAGCCCACCAAAGATCAAAGGCAATTTTAACCACAGCCAAAAAAAGGAGCTTAACTATCAAATTTCTACCAACTAGACATAAGATATTACAGACCTGTCAGGTAGAAAGCTGGTCTCCACGGTTGGATCCTTTCCAAGTTTACCATGGCCAATTTTGGTTGTTCCCTTATTTCCTTCAAAAGGAAAGGAGGTCACGACATTGAAAAATTAGAAATTTGCGACATACCAACATTTTTAAAGTTTGATTCAAGAAGAAGCAACTGCATTCAAATACAAATGTTCCAACATCGAAAATGATCCAACATCCAAAATGATCCAATGATAATAAAAAACATCCAACATATCCCAGTTATAGAGTCCCATTCTGTTTAGCATATATAGAGAGGTCCAATGAAAAATATCAGTTACTTTGAGCATATCAAAGTCAATTTACTATGCTCAAAATAAATTATGGCAATGCTGTTCTTTTTCCTGAGGACGGGAACTTCAACTTGAGCATTTAATCCACATACAACTACAGGTTAATTTCCTTACGGTTTTTTTTTGTGATCATTCTATATTCTTCGTAGCTTTGCTTGTTGTTGGAGGGTACATAGTACAAAAATAAAAATTTACCAGAAGTGTATGGATTATGGAGTAAATCCCTATTATCAAGAGTTAATGGAAGTCAATGTTGTCTTTTGTGCCACTTAGAACACATGCAAATATTTTTTTGATCATAGAACACATGCAAATATGAAGACATTGTTACATGTTGACCACAAGTCCACAATTTCACAGAGCAAACAGATCTACAGAATAGGAATACTTATGTTGTAGTAGTTTTTTTATCAGCATCAGGTGGTAGTTGCTCATCAGTTACAGGATAATCAACCCCACTCTTATATGATTTTTCCCAATCATCTATTCTGTTGTTGCTTATTTTTGCAAAGTGCAAAAGGTTAAAATTTTCATGATCCTTTTCATAGATTAGGTTCATGGTAATTATAAGTGGCATCAAAAAGAACTGGTCAATAATATCTGAGAGAAAATTCAACCTAGTTGTAAGCCTACTCGTTAGTTGTAACTCGCATTTTTTACTAAAAAAATAAGAACTTCAGTACTAGTAGTTCTCCGTTCTACAGTGATTTTCCACATTGATCAATAGAAACAAAAATATGCACATACCTATAATATAATGGAAACAATACATACCATTATCCAGATCCTCCTCTTCACTCTCATTCTCAATTTCATCATTGAAAGACAAGCGTGAGCTCTTCTTTATCCTCTTCCTTCTCTTCGTACGCTTTTGCTCTTCAAGTTCTTCTTCCCTACAACAAATCCCAGAACAATTATTTCAAAAGTTACAATACAGATCCACAATCATTTTGCATAACATTTACTCTCTCTGCAGCTGTCGAAGCTTCTCCTTCTCTTCTTCCTCGATCTTGTTTTGTATATTGACCCTCTAAACAAAAATAAAACAAAAACATAATTAAACCCAAACCTTAAACTCCAAAACTATAAATATGCTCCACCGGTAGGATCTGTTACCTTTTCAACATACTCCTCCCTTGAAACCAATCCAACGGTATCCTTCTTGAAAGCAGTATCTAAAATCTGCAGAATCATAAATCAAACCCTCAAAACTGTAACAATTTCATCAAATTTAACGGAAGACAAGATTCTAGCAATCTGGCAAGCACAAAGCTTTACTGAGAAACCTTGAAATCAGTGGTGCAAATGTTCTTTAGGATTTTTGGATTCATGTAAGTCTCAAAATCTGGAAAACCATAGGTTAAACCCCAAAGTCAACGAAAGACATTACATCTTGTGGTAAAGATGGATCATTTAGGGTTTTTCAATTTAAGTCTTCAAAATCTGAAAACCCATAATCAATCCCCAAAAGTTAATCCCCACCAACTCCAACAAAAGATGAGTTTCAAGTGCTAGGAACCAAACCCAATGAAAACTCTAAATTTCAGCAAAACAAAACAGAAACCAAGAAATCAGAAAATCAACTCTCAAAATCGTAGTTAAGGCTAATTGTACAGCCGTCTTTAAGATTTCCATCAAAGTCAAAGCACTGAAACTCCGAAAACCACAAGGAACCTAAACACCTCCAATGAACCCCAAAACCAATATTTCACATAATCACACTGAATTTGGTCAAAAAACACACTAATCACAGTTTCTCCACCTTCAAATCCAACAAATAACAATATTCCACACAACCAAATTCCCATTGACCACCTATCCCAACAACAACAAAATTGTTGCAAAAATCGGTTTTCCAAGGTTTTATCTTTTTGGGTTTCCAACTAAGATGAGATAATCAGGCCAAATTCCCATTGATAGCTTATCCCAACAAAAAACAGCAAAAATTCGCAACAATTACTTTTCCTGGATTTTATCTTTTTGGGTGTTTCCATCAAAAGATAAGAGACAGTCGAACCAAATTCCCACTGAACATCATTACAAACAAAATCAGCCGAATTTTGTAACACTCGCTTCTCCATTTCTTTTTGGGGGTGTTTTGAACAAAGATTAGATGGTCAGACTGAATTCAGATTGTCCAATTATGCCACTAAAACAGCCAAATTTCGCAAAAATCCCCTTTTTCCAGTAATCTAGTATTTTGGGTGTTTAAGACCACTTATCCCCAGCCAAATTTCCCAACAATTCTCTTTTCCGAGGTTTCATTTTTGGGTGTTCCCAACAAAGACAATCATGACCCATCCGAGATAATTCACATTGTCCAATTAAGCCACCAAAACAGCCAAATTGGGCAAAAATTCCCTTTCCAGGGATCTAGTATTTTCGGCGTTTGAGACCACTTACCCCCAACAAAATCAGCCGAAATTTGCAAGAATTCTCTTTTGGGGGTTCCATTTTTGGGTGTTCTCAAAAAAGACAATTACGAGCCGGTCAGATGGAATTCATATTGTCCACTTGTGCCACCAAAACAACTAAACCTCACAATAATCCTTATCCAGGGTTTTAGTGTTATTGGTGTTTCGCAACAAAAACAGCAGAATTTCGCAGAAAATCGCTTTTTGGGGTTTCATTTTTAGGCGTTCCCAACAAAGACACAACCATGAGCCATCCGACATAATTCACCTTCTCCAATTACGCCACCAAAACAGCCAAATTCCGAAAAAAAAACTTTTCCAGGCTTCCAGAATTACGTTGTTTGCGACCACTTATCCAAACAAAAATCAACCAAACTTCGCAAAAATCGCTTTCCCAGTGTTCCATGTTCGGGGTATTTCAAACAAAGGAAACCACAGAAGAAGAAATTTAAAAAAAGTTTTAGGGTAAAAAAATAATTTTTTTAGGGTTTTGAAAAAAGCATGATACCTCGGAGGTTCCGGAGCCGAACTGGAGGAGGCCGGTCTGGCTGCCGTTGGAGGCGGACTTGTTCTTGAGGGCTTGGATCTTCTTCCTCTCCTCCTCCCGCTGCTTCTCCAGCCGACGGATCCTCGCCGCGTCCTGGGCCGTGCCCACATACCCGTCGCCCATTCCGGCCATCTCTCCCAGACTCCACACCTCTTCAAAGCGAGTCTCGCCTTCCCGTGGAAGGATTTTTGGGTTTTATAGCTAAGTTGGACGGTCGGTCGGGTTATGGATCCGTATAACCGGACCCGGACGGGTGTAAACGATATTTTGTTATTTTTTTTCGTTCGGACAGTCGAAAATGTGGGTCTTATGTCTGCTACTGAAAGATTGATGTGAATTTAAAATGTACTTAGACGTGATATGGATTTAAATCTTACTTGGATGGGATCTAAAGGTAGTGCCCAGAGTTTTAAGTCTAAGGGTTGAATTTCTAAGGATGATCTTAAAGTTGATAATAGATGATATTACTTATATATATTTTTAAAGATTCAAGGAAGTCATACTCTACTTCTCACCCACTTTCCACGCAAGCTCACTTGGACAGACCACGTAGTAATCCAAAGTCAACTCAGCCCAAACAAATATCACTCACTCTCTTTCTCTCCAAAAATACCAGAAATCACATCTAACGTCGTGTCTTCCAAAATAACCACCCAAAAGTCAGCACACTCTGCAAGTTTGTACAATGTCATTATACATTTTTGTAACATGTATTAATGATTCATTTATGTAGTATGTACCTTTTAAATTTGAATTGCAAAAATTAGGAGATAACTTAAACTTCATTTCACTCTCTTCTCCCACCTCACCCTCCACTTTCTTCTACTTCTTTGTGGCTTCTTCTTCAAAGAGTGAGTTTTTTGTAGAGTTTTTATTTTATTTTTTTTGGTTGTTTTGTTTCGTTAGATCATGTTTCTAGGATTCTGGTTTGTGGCTGATTTAAATCAACTCGTATATAACCACGTTCTTCATCCAACAACAAATCTTAGCGACGTACTTGATTTTTGTTCATTCAAAGTTTTCATAAAATTTTATTTTGTTAAAAAATGCTCACTCATTTTCTTGAACTTTAATTAATTCTTAAATAATGTTCTTGCAACATATCCTTCAGAAGTGGATTTGGACTCAAGTGAGTGGTCAGATTTAGACAACAATGACATCAAATTCACAACACAACACAAGACTCCCTACAATGTGTTATAGTCCCAACTCTTGTGTCCCAAAAACCGTCCAAAATGAAGAACAATAAAAGCTTAGCAACAACACTTCAAAAAACACCTGGAAAAAAATGCACTTTGCTACATTTGATGATCTTAAAGGTTCTTTTGATAAGGGGCTTCCAAAGGTTTTGCAGGTAAAGTCACAAACTCTAACTACAAATATGACTTACTTAGCTTGCGGTGTCAGCCTATAACCAAGCAAGTTCACCACATGAGGTATGTTTTCCTATATTTAGTCATCCCATGAGGTATTTTGGTTGCGCACTATGAGCATTTTATAGTATTTGACTGAGCATTTTCATCACCTGCGAATTTGCGACACCACAATTTCTTATTTGAAATAAGTCTATAAGGTTTATCTTTTCAAAATTAGAGAGTACTAGGTTCCAACTTTTGAGTCTTATGAATCTATGTAAAGTTGAGCATACAATAAATGTAATCTATACACATACACACTAGGTTCTTTGTAGAAGTCACACCAAATTTCACATCATTTGGACTGCAATAGATCACCCAAACCTTAGTCGGAAAATCACACAAACTAAACCTAAACTTGTTTATACAGAACGGTCGACCGAAACCTGTTTTCCATTCGACTGTTTCTACCAGTTAACCGTTTCCTAGTTCTACCAGTTGACCTATTTGAACCTTTCGGTCGACCATTTAACCGTATTTTCATATGATCATTATATTTGTCGTATTCTACAACGGTCGTATTCATATAATTTTACCTAACCCCTATATTTTACTTAGCCACCAGTCGAACGTTGCCAAGCAAACGGTCGACCGAATGTAGACAATTTTGTGCAACTGATTGACATCATTTCATGCTTATATTTGTATCTTATATCCATTATCTTTCACCTAAACAATGCTACGTGACGAGTTTTATGTTTAAATTTCATAAATAAATAGGTTTGAAGAGAAGAGTCATAAAAGGACCTAAAAGCATGAAAAATGACTGAGTTGAGAGACTCAATGACTAAGATGCAAGATCGAATGACCTGAACGTAAGATCGAATGACCAATGAGTAAACAAGAATATTTCACACCATCATGGGGAGTATTTTGACAATTCTTTTCGGGTCGGAGCTCCAACAAGCAAAGTAAATGTATCAAAGACAAACAAAGCCTTCCAGAAAAGCCCACAAGAAAATCGAGAGCGACCCGAACACTGTAGACCGCTAATTAGCGGTCCAAGACGCTAATTGGATGTCACTTTTGGTCCGGATCCGCTAAGATTTATGTGGAACGTGTATTAGTGTATATTTAGTCTATTTCTGGTATTTGTTTAGTCCCATACAGGGGATTGTCCCGGATTACTTTTTTCTATGGCTATAAATAGAACTCTTCACCTTCTATTGTAATCACCCATTGCTTGGTGGCATTCTCTCTACTTGGAGTAAGCCTTGGAGCAAAATCTCAAGTTGGAGAAGAATGCTACCTTCAATGTGAGTCATCTAATAAAATAATTTTTCCATTGTTTTGTTCTTATGTTGTTTCTTTATGCATGCTTAGCTTAGTTTTATTTTTAATTGTTAGAGTAATGTGTAGTGAGTAGATCTATCCCCCTTTGGGGGTGGAGATGATGTTCATACATGCATTAAAGAATGAATGTGAATGATTTATATTTTGATTGTGTTGATAAATGTGAATGTATGCTTGCTTGTTAGAGTAGAATACTACACTTGATGGGTTTTGCCACACATCTTAGACACCTCTCATGTTTGTTTAGGTTCTGAAATAACTAGCTTGTGTATATGAATGTTATTCAACTAGGTTAGTGAATGGATTGATAGGTTTTGTCATAACCTTAAGACACTTCTTATGCATGAAAACACTACCTACATTTGTGCCTATAGAATTCATTCTTCACCGTCTTTTTACATGTGTGCACAAACTCTACCCCTTAGGGGTTTTCCATTTCTGATTTCCAGCTTTCAATTTCCCTTGCTTTCGTTTTCCTTGTTTGATGCTTACTCGTTTAGTGTAGTTAGACTAGTTTAGTGTAATCACAACTTCTTCCCCTCTTTTCCCACTTGCCTTCGAACAATCCATAGTCTACACACCTCCTTGTGGATCGACCCGTATTTGTCACCGCTTCAACGCGGTCGTGCACTTGCGGTATTTAAAACGATTAAACAGCAACCAAAGTCCCTGTTATTTTTGATCGGACGCACGTCTTGTTGAGTTCAACCGTTAACACATTTACCATGGCCAAACCCTCAAAATGGTCGACCACCCATAGTTTCTGTTCGACCTTAGTTTAAGTTGGTTCAAACATTTCCTTATTTTCATGAAAACGGTTGACCATTTATCTTGTACCGGTCGATCGATTTAGACAGATTTGCTGAACTTAAGTTTTATGTTTTGTGTATGTTGCACAAATCTCAACCAAATCTTCCTCAACGACTATAACACTTAGAGGTTCCCACACCTTATTTATACAACTCTCCAGCATCTATTTGCCTCCTACACTAGAGAGAATCCTCCCATCTCAAGAATCCCAATTCACACACTCAAGAGCTTAACTTCCACACTTTAGATCCCAAATACTCATCATACTCAAGTGTGCTCAAAGTTAGAGTGTAGATACTCTCGTTCGTTGTCAAAGTTGTAAATGTTTCGTGAAAGCTCGAAGCATCCCTCTTGGGTTGTGAGAGGAGGATCTGAGCTCGACGAGGGTTGTTCGATAGTTCGTGGTGTAAAGGCTTGTTCTCTGCCCGGACGAGATCAGATTAGTGAAGACGTAGGCGGAGATCGTGGGATCGAGTGGAGCTTGCAAGAGAGGAAGTAGAACTCGGGTGGGGTGTCAAACCTCTATAAAATTGTTGTCTTCATTTATGGTTTGCATTGTTTTCTCTACTTGTTTTTTAATTATTATTTCCGCTGCATAATTGTAGAGATTACGAATTGATTAGACTAATTAGGGGTCATACGATCCTACATATCACGCATGTCACATTCCTCTTTTGGTTACCTTATATGATGAATGAATGTAAACACTTTCTATATGGTATGAATTTGCCATTGTCTTGTATCTTACATAAATAACATGCCCATTATAATCTTCAAAAGTGTATGTTGTTCTAAACTTCTACTATGTAATTCTACTTTAATTATGACTCAACTATTGGTTTTAGAGTTTATTCTAATAAACTACATTTGTTTAATTGACAACCTCTCATTTTTAAAAGTCCACATTGTTGTGATGACTATCAATATCTATTTGTTAACAATCACATGTTTACCAATTTAGTAGGTTCAATCCATTCTTCGTGTCTCATATATATCATTCACTGTGTACACCACTCCATCTGGGATTACCCTTATTTCTAGTTGAAGTTACATATATAGAAGTACAAATGTTAATCATTTACAAATGGAATTACCTTGAAATATGTATGGAATGACCTTTATATACAAGGTAGATTACCCAAGTGACAAAATGTTCATAGTGATAAATTCCATTACATGGATTTACCTTACTATGTACACGAAGTTACCTTCATGTCAAGTGGAATTGCCCTCTATTGCAACTTACATTAAGTAACTAATCTAAAAGAAGTATTGATTTGTCATACAAACTACATACAAAGCTTCAAGCAGTTCCTTATGTTTCGAGCTACCCACCAAACAACTGCTAGACCCAACATTGACTTCGAAATGTCCACAATTTGAATTGGATGTGTTATCCCAACAAGTATTATATAGAGATCATAAGGGATGTCTTAAAAAATCTAAGATAGGGGTAAACTGAATTAGGCATTGAGTTAGGCATAAAAGTAAAGTCATGTACAAGCAAGACTAGTTACATTGCCATGGTCTTATTTATCATTCATTCCTTGGATTCTTCCAGGTACATTTGCCTATCCATCTTAGATCGATCGAAATATATGGTTAAATCCCAAGCACTAACAGATGTGAGGGTAATTTCATGTAAATGTAATCTTATAAAACACGGAGGATAACCCGAAAGTCTCGAAGGAATACCATTTGAACTTCCTAAAATGGTAATTGAACCCATGTATAATGTAAAGCACAACACATTAGTGATGCAACAACATCGGTAGCTAGGATTATCGTTATCATGCAATGGTTTTCAACCAAATGAACATATTTTCCTTGTATTAACAAAAGTAAGGTTGAAAGGTAATTTCATATACATCTAAGGGTAATCCCATTCAACTAAGAGGATATCCCCATATATAGTTGTACATGAATTTCATGGAATTTGTTTTCTAATGATAGGGGTAATTTCATGTATAGTTAGTAGGTAATTTCGCCAGTAGGTATTCTCGTGTAGAGTTTGGAGGTACATTCCAATATTAGATATGAGATATTTTCTTTAATTGACTTTTGTCTTGTTAATGAGCAATGATAACACAAATAACAATTGAAACAAGTGTGATAAATCAATGAGCAACAGTTAAGTAAATGTACAATATTAGATGGATGTGGGTACGGTAATACCATGTTAGGTGATTGCCATAAAAATCCACATATGTACAGTAACCCCCTTCTACTAGTTTTCATCAAGTATGAGAAATGGGGACATTCCATGGGCTTCGTGGAAACATGTGTGCTTTACGAGAATGTACGACAAGTGAAAATCCCAAGAGAGTGTTATATATTTTTGTGTGTGTGGAAGACATCATTAGTATGATTTTATTACATGATTGAAACATCCTTGTGTAGGGAGTAAGTACGTGACATTACTGTTGAATGAACAATTAGAAGTTGGATCCACCATTGTTTGTTACTACAAACATTTGCCTCTAGAAACAAAAGAGTAAACAAAACCATTTTAACAGGGATATCACCGCGATCTTTTGTTTTATTGTTGGGTTTATTTGTATCTTTGGTTATCAAGGGTTTTGCATTTTGTACAATATGCAACCTATGTGATATGTATCATAAGAGAAATCAAATGAAGTCAATAGTTGAAAAATGATGAAACAAAATACACTCCAACTATGAATTAAGTACACTTGTTTCAAGCAATTCCAATGTCGAACACTTGCTTTAAGCAAACATAGAACATCCATAAAAGAACGACTCCAAGCCTAAATAAACTAAACATTCCAACGCATTGGGATGAGGTTGCATCAAGGTATCTACTCGTCGTAGTGGATTCCTTGCAAGCATTTGTTGGTCTTCGTACTCCGCATGAAAATACCCCGACTTACTGATTAAACTACTCTACGCCAGTATTTTGAATTATGTTCACATGTACATGAAATTACCCTTACATGTGTTGGTGTTTGTGTAACATCCCAGAAAATTGAAAATTTTAAAACGAAATATTACATGGAATAAGACCAGAAAGAACAAGGGAATCACTCATATAATATTCCAAAAAGGCACACCATTACACGGAGGTTCAAAATATGATTACATCGAAGACAAAGAAGTACATAATACATATAACCATAACAACCTAGGAGATAAGACTGGGGGATCCAATCCCAGGTCTACTCATCCTCAGTCACCACCCACTCAACACCTAACGAGGCCCTGAAATGCAAACATGATGAAATGCCTGAATTTTCATAATGATAACTCCGTACACCAAGTCCACCTATAAATGCATGAATGTACAGTGCAATGAACCAACCATGACATAAAAGAACGAACAAGGAAACCTTCCCTTACTCGGGGCATAATGGACTACAGTCCCAACAACATCGGGCTACCCGAGGGCACCCACCACATGCACACGCAATCTTATGAAGAGTACGTGTCACACCCCCACTCGCGACTGTACTAATCATGAGGGTTGCATGCACTTCTGAGTATTGGATACAGATCCGATTACGTGGTCAACAACGCCACATCCGCCATAGCCATCACTCTAGTCGGTTATACTCGTCGGGTCGTGCCACAGCTGGGCGATCATAGCCATTGGAATAATCGTCAGATAGTCATCTCTGTCGGACCAAAGTCCAGGCGGTCCTCTCGCTTCGTGGAGTTGTGAAACTCATCAATACATTGGGATCCGCAATCCCTCTGGTCTACTACACAGGGTGACTCAATGATATGCAACATGCCATACTAAAGCCCATACACATAATGGTGGCACGTGTACCCAGCATCCGCACTACTTTGCTCGGTGGTCCCTAGGTAGGAGGACACTTGACCACCTTTATGTGAGGTCACAGGTTTCCGAGGGAACAGTTTGCAAAAAGATAACTGGAAGATTCTGGTCAAACATGTTCCTCGTGTACAGAATCCTCTGAAACTTCTCCAGTCTAGCCCATGTAGGAAACATAAGTACCTGAGGCAAAACATCAATGATTATGCGTGAGTTTTCAATAAGAAAACCCTGTATGCCCCAGGTCCAAAATAGGATAAGAAGTCATGCATGAAACCTATCTACCACACATGGAAGACAAGAAGGTAACAACTCTACATAGCTACGCCAAACAACAACTCTTCCACACAAAGTGGTCTTCCGGATTGACACCCCAACTTGCGGCAATGACCTACACGATTCCATCATGAAGTTGGGAATGCATGTCCTGTAGCAATTGATGGTGCACACGTCCAGGTCTTATCTTACGCCTAACCTCTCTACATAGAGGTCTTTCAATCAGGCCCGTCGGCCCCTCATCAATGGTGCCCAAGATTTATTTTATTAACCAATATGCAAATGAAAGCTATCTATAGGACTACATCCAATCTATAGCTAGAAAGCGAAGCTCATGAACGCAACGAGCTACGAGACTTCCACAGTGCTTTTAAGCATAAGATATAAGAAGGTAACACATGTGAAAAAGAGCTAATAGACAACAAGGACACAATCAAACGACTATAACAAGATCAACATAAAACAAGCACCGTATAACGACTTTGTTATCTACAGGTCATGAAACCATAGTCATAATATCGAATCCTGAACGTATGTGCATGTATCCACATTATGTAAAGCACATGCAATAACAATCCTAACTCATGAAAATTAAACACGCAACCTGAAGCTACGGGTCATGCGACTCTAGTCATGGAATACATGTAATACAACCTTAATTCATTTGCAAGGAACATTTCAGATTCGTGCATATAGATATAAATTCATGATGTCAGGTTGTACACATACTAATACACATTACAATCTAATCATAACATAAGAAAGCACATGCAAGAGTCGAGCAAGAAACAATACATTCAAGCATTCACCAGTTCAAATGATAACAATTATACAATCACACACACATGCATGCACCAACCCATAGTCCATCCAGTAGCACGTCCATACCTCTCCTCCACGAGTAACTCAGGGTGAAGAGGACAGGAACATGACGAGGCACGACGAGCAAGCAAGCCCACCACACAAGAGGGACACGCATGACACCAATCGAGCCAAGGGTCAGCACCTCGTGCACCCACTAAGCACCGACCAGAACTCACCCCACCCCACCACACCCTAGCCACGCCTGTCCTCTGCCACTCCTAGTCCCACCCCACACCATCGGAGGCCAACCACCACCAGGATTCAACCTCACCAGTCTGCTGCTCGGGGGCTACACGACCAACCCGTGAGAGAATGGACCTTAGGAGACATGTGCGCATCAGCTGTACATGGTCCAAGAAGGGGCCGCCCAGCCTCCGCCCCTGAGGTGCCTGACCGAAGGTTGGCCGTGTTGGCTTTTTGGCCTTAAAAATATCTCATTTTTCATGAGTTCCTTCCTATCCTTTAGTAGCTGCACATTAGAGATTATGTGAGCACAAGATCCGATATTAATTACCCAATCATGGACAGAGGTGGCTAAATTTATTTCAATAACAAATATACCTTTAGCCTTTTGGGGGCGTTTTCGCTCAATCACCTCGTTATCAAGATCATCCTTGTACTTGGGGCAATTCGGGCGGATGTGTCATTTTCCACCGCAGTGGTAACACTCCGTATTAGGAATCAGAGATTTCGAAGAATTCCCCCTCGAGGTACTCATATGATCCCCTCCTACTCCACTTCCTTTCAACGCCTTTTTGGCTAATTTATTTTTGCCTTTACCTTTGGTGCTCTTTTTGCTCCCACCATGGACGGCTATGACGTTCATGTCCCGACCCTTGCCCATGTCAACTTCTACCATTTTGAGAGCATTGTGAAGCTCCTCAAGACTCACCCATTTTTTACGCACATGATAATGCATAATGAAGTCCTTGTAGGATGGTGCTAGAGAGTCGAGAATCAAATCTTCCGCAATGTCATCAGGCATCAGGGAAAAGAGCTTCGCTAACTTCAAGGTATCCTTGCATAGTGAAAAGGCGTGGATACCGATGTTCTTAAAGCGCTCTTTTCTAGCACTATCCATGAACATCTTTGTTAAAGCATCAATGGTCTTCTTGGGTTTTGAATCCAAGTATTTCGCTTGAAGCGTGTCACCCATGGATGCCAACATTGGACCGTGAACTTGGTTCTCTTGGTCTTCCCACTTGGCTTTAACATCCTTCTCAACATTGGTTGTCTTCTCATTTAATTTTGGGATTTCACCATCCAAAATATGAGATAATCTCTCAAACTTCAACACGATGTTGAGCTTGAGTTGTCAGCTTATGAAATTGGAGCCATCATTTGCCAAAGGATGTTTTCAAACATAGATCGTGTAGGATTTCGTGTCCATATGTATGTATATATTTAAAAAAAATTATTACAACATACAAGATCGATTTCATACTTTCAACAATTTTATGTACATTACTTTGTGTTTATTCTAATATCATGCAATCCTACATATATTAAAATAAATCAAAAAGAGAGAATCATACCCAAAGGTTCTCTAAACCCTTTCGAAGATCCGGAGTCGCGTTGCCTGTTGAATCGTCCGCCGATTCGCCTCCAAGTGTTCACCAAACTCTAAACAAGATTAGAGAGAAACGAGCTAGCCAATCAATCTCTAATTAGGCTTAGAATCTAGCTAATAACTCATCTTTAAGCTCTTGAGATTTCTATCTCCAAAACTTAAAACTAATAAGAGATATTCGTAGTGATTAATGGAGAGATTAATGAGAGAAAGAATGTTTGCATTAACATAAACAAGTAGGATGATGAGTCCTTTTATAGGCTCCCAAAACATCTTTATCAAGAACTATTCTTTAGTCATGATCTCTTACTTATTCTCTCCTAAAATTAATCCCAAATTTCCACATAAGCATCCTAAAAAACGTTTAATTAAATCTGGAATTAATTCAACCCATGATCTAATTATTCTCTTAATAATTCAGGCAAAAATCGCACTGTTCGGTTGACCGAGAATTTTTCTCGGTTAACCGAACCATTTGGTTATAACACATGTTCGGGTGACCGTGAGCTAGACGGTCGACCGAATATGCATGAGAAAAATTCTCTGGAAAAATTCAGACGATCCGCGTCTTGCTCGGTCAACCGTTGACCCACCAAAATTTCTCATGACAAACATTCATCGGACGACCGTGTCACCTTCGGTCTATCGAAAATATTCCAAGATATTTTCTCTCGGTTGACCGAACCCAATTGTCCATGCACTCCAGACAATTTCGGTCAATCAATTGTGCTTACCCGTTCCCCGTTCGGTTGACCGTTCCGAAGACACCTCGGTCGACCGAACACTAAACGGTTCACCGTGTTTGACCCCGATTTTGCCTTTGTCAAATTTTGGATTTATTTCCAACAATTTTTGATCTTTTGGGGGGGTTTTAGCAAATTCATATCTTATGTAATATATTATCTTATGTAATATTATATTATTACACCCCATAATATACACACCTCATGTGAATTTATTATGATTCTAATTATGTTAATTCTCATGACATATTGATTTTATTCGTTCACTACATGTGTTCCTTTTTTACATGAAACCTAACACATCATATGAGCTTAAAATCAACCCTCTTGTTTCCCAATTTTGTGGTGTGACCTATAGGAGGATCTAAGCTAAATTGGCAGCGATATTAAACACTTAATATCTCAAACTATAAGCGGTATCGAGCTACACATTATAGTTACCCAATTAGCATAGATGTATCTGTTCCACTCGAACTAAACACGATCCATTTAGTGATGTAAGTGCACCACTTGTGTCCGTCCCTTGCCTCATGTTATTAAGAATATATACAAAGTAGAAATGTGACACATTTGTATTATATTCATTTTTTGATCTCTTTAAGCTAATTATAACTATGTAACTTAACTCAAGTTACATTGTGCACATTATAATTTTGCTTTATCAAGGGCCCACTAATATCATCATTCAATTAAGAGGGGCAACGATAATCGTTTGACTAACTATCTTTTCCAGCACGAGTCATGTTCAACAAACTATTGCCTTTATCACTATACTCATTGATAGCTTTTGACAATAATCAAATTAAGCACTTATTGAGTGAAAAGATATGTCTCATATCTTAGGATCCAAGACACAGTAAAACATTAATGACACGAAACACAATTCCATAATGTTTTACTTGTTAGGTCTATTCAATATATAAAATTTATTCCATAATGTTTTACTTGAAAGGAGAAGAGAAATGTAACTTGGATAACAAGTTTAAGATGTTTTCAGCCACCTTCTTCTCTCTCAAGTTTTGTGGGTGCATATTCTCATTCAAGAGTGATTGATGAAGGAAAGACTAGGAGATCTCTAGCAACATCTTGAACTAGTCCTTGTTTGGTTCAAGGTGTACCTTTGAGGCAAAGGTGTGAAGATTCTTCAAGAGTCCTAGAGAAATTCGTTTTCACTAGGCAAATGTATGAAATTTAAATCTTGAATCTCAATTTAGATGTTTTTGCAGAAGTGTAGATTAGGTTTTATTCTTGTATGCAAAATGCTTGATTGATTACTTGTTTAACGTTAGCAATAGAAACGATCCATTTTGACGATTAAAGGAGATGAAAGAAAAGTTTTTTTACACCTCTATAATCCTCATGAAATCCAAACATGTCTATACCTAGACGTCGGTCACTAAAAGTCGACGTCTATTCTAAGGAAATATGCGTCAGTTATTCCCACAACCTACATCTATACTAAGGGCATACGTGTCGGTTATACTCACAGATGATGTCTATTCGGCGTGTGCAATGGTCATCCTCACAGCCGACGTCTATATCCTTCAAAAAAGACTTGGCGTCGCTCATGCTCCCAGCTGACGTCTATCCTGGGGTATAGACGTCGCCTTAACCTAATGACCGACGTCTATAGCTCATAATACACGTCGGGCTAACCTAATAACCGACGTCTATATCCTTCCTAAATTAAAAAAAGTGAATACAATCAATATAATCATCCTACACAACACTTTCATCATGCACAAAGATCATTTACAACAACACATTCATCCTACACAATCATACACAAATTCAACTAATTTCATTCACCCACATTTAAATTCACAAATTCATAAACACAGTCATTCACAAAGAAGTTTGATCATATTAAAATACTAATTGTAGTCAAATAATGTTAGTTAAATAACATGTTGGTAATACAAAGAATGTGGTTCAATAATTGCATGTTTAATTCCAAAGAATGTGGTTCATGACATTAGAATATGTTTAGTTCAATAACATGCTGCTAATAAAGTAGCGAGTCTATCGCTCGCGAGTATCATCGAGCACCTGTTGCGAATAGGGATCGTTATTCTTTTGGAAGACCTATGAAAATACAAGTACACAATATAAATACGTAAATAATGAAACTATAATTATACCACTGAAAATGATCTATATTACCTCAAATAGGGCTATGTTTTCAGGTGCAATTTTGATGATTTCATGCATGTATCTCATAACGTAGTACCCACATTCGATATTGTCAGTCTGCTTGCGATACTATAAACATATAAATTCAACAAAATTAGCAAAAAAGGAAGAAACTTACTCACATTGCATGTCAGGTTACGCCCATATTTTTGGTAGTCCTTGTTCCGCCCAACATTTTGTAAATCTTCATTGTCCCGAGTAGCACAAGTTACTCAATATGAAGTCGATAATACTAATAAAAATACATGAATTATAATTACAATGATTATACAGTGAAACAAGTTTCTTTATGGATGTCCTCAGTGCAGTCGACCCCAAAGGATCAAACCAATATGCAAAATTAGCTTCGGGGCATAGAACAGTAAGCATCCAACGAGCTCTGATTATATATAATTAGAAGTTTATTACAAAATCAAATTATAATTACTTTCAATTAACACAGTTACCTCTCATGATAAGGGAGCATATAATATATTTTACCATGTTCTTTCATAATACCCGCAAACTCACCCGATTTATCGTCATTCCCGTATATAAAAGTAGATGGACACAGAAATCCAAATATTAGATCATCAGGAAAGATTGACATTCTGGCGTCATAAAGGTGTCTACAAGAGTAATTAATGCATGCTTTCTAATGAATGATGAGTGAAAGATATTACGTACCTTACGACAACAATCTACGACAAAAATCGTAAAAGAAAAAATAAATACGATTATTACATGCATGGAAAGTCTTATATGATGAATGACTTAGCAAATATTGTCTAATCTTTTGTTATAGTATATTAAAGGCCAAGTTGCTTAAGGGTCGATGGATTACTATCATACTACTAACATATCTACAGACAATATGTAAATAATATGTGATCTAGCAAATATTGTCTAATATTTTGTAAATCTGAAACAATACGTAAATAATTAACTACAAACAAAGTTGTTCTTGCAGAAGTATTATTAAAATGAAATATAACAAGTTGCATAGTGCATCATCTAAGTTAGCATGATGGTTTTATATTCCACTTACATATAATATTTAATACAAAAGTACAAGATAATGACCGTCTAATAACATCATCAATAATATTCTTGAATTTTGTGTTGGACTTTTAAACCAAAAATCCCCTAAGTTCGCATGTCTTTATCCATGAAGTTAACATTTAGCAGCATAAATCAAATGTGCATAACTTATCATGTTGTAGGGGCACTATAGTCCAAGACATGACAACAGTTTGCAAGAAAAATGAATCCAACAAAAAAAATCAGAAAATCTAACAAATTTACATAACTAATTATCATGTTCTTGCATTGTTTCTTGATATATGATCAATCAAAAGCTGACTCCAACCATATGGGGAAATTTTTACCATCACAATCGAAGCTAGATTGATTAGTTCATGTGTAAGGAAACGATCATATAGGTGCATTAACTAAAATATATTGCAGTATGTCCACACAAAAAAATGCTGGTTAATTGGTGGGTAGTACTATTCGAAAAAATGTTTCGGTAAATCATTCATCACTAATGATTTCCTAGAAGGAAAATGATTTATGAACGCAGCGCGTCACGGACGCGCTCTACGTGGACATCCATGTCAGCCCTTACGTGGCCAAAGCATGAATGTTTTTTGTTTTTTCTTCCTGATGTCCACTCAAATCACATTAAATGCGTTTCAACTCAGCACGTTCTCTCTCTCCACCCAAATACAAATATGATGACACTCTTTCTTTCTTCTTCATTCTTTCTCTCCAGAATAAATCATCATTTCGAGCAAGATATTAGGTCGAAGAAGCGTCTGATGCCGACTCCCACGATTCTTCACAACGTAAGCAGCGTGAATGAGACGGTGCGAAGACTTCCCGATGTTCTACATAAACAGGGAATCTGAGATGTTATTTTTTTCCTAAACGTAATTCTTGTGGGGTAAAATATACAGTGGGAGGTTTGTTGAGTTTGTGCGGGGGTGGCAGGGGGCGGCAGCCCCTGCGGGGGACGTGAGTCCCCCCCGCAAAGCGAGCGGACAGAGGGAGTGCGCTTTGCGGACGTTTTTTTGTTTTGACATCATATTATTGCATTCCATATATTGATTCGTTTATTCCGACAATAATGAAGCCATATATTATTCCGGACTGCAAATACACTTATTTCGGACTGCAAATACACTTATTCCGATTCCGGACAGCAAATACACTTATTCCGGACAGCAAATCCACTTATTCCGGACAAACTTTATGTTCTGTTTCTGGACACACTTTATTCTTAAACCGGACAACAAATACACTTATTCCGGACAACAAATACACTTATTCCGGACAGCAAATACACTTATTCCGGACAAACTTTCTGTTCCGTTTCTGGACACACTTTCTTCTTATTCTGGACAACTACACTTATTCCGGACTGCAAATACACTTATTCCGGACAGCAAATACACTTATTCCGGACAGCAAATCCACTTATTCCGGACAACAAATACACTTATTCCGGACAAACTTTATGTTCCGTTTCTGGACACACTTTATTCTTAAACCGGACAACAAATACACTTATTCCGGACAACAAATACACTTATTCCGTACAACAAATACACTTATTCCGGACATACACATAACGTAAACATGACAAACACATAATGTAAACTGCACACACACATAAAGTAAGCTAGACAAATTAAGTTGATCCAACGTAAAACTTAAAAACAAATATTTTATTATGATAAGTGTGGGCTCTGCACGAATAATGAGACTGCACGATGTCCTAGGGTCTGCACATTGTCTTATCTGTGTATTGGGAAATGAATCGTTCAACTTAAAGAATCGGCGTTTTTTAAAAAGACCAAAACGCGCGAAGAGAAATTTCGCTGACTGGACGCTGACTCAAAGAAAAATATCTGAGCTGTACAGATCCACGTAAGGCGAGTCCGTGACGCCTGCGTCCGTCTATCACGGTTCGGAAAACCAACAAAGGTGGTTAAATATCACACCAAATCACCACGACACAATAAAAGAACCACAAAATTTCATAAAAATTTAAAAAACAACTAACACTACGGGTGAGGTGGTCGGGTTTACTCACCCTGACAAAGGTGAATGATTATCGGAAGACGGGGGCGGAGGAGGTCGGAGGAGATCGGGGGTCGTGGCGCTCATAGAGGAGGGTGATCGAGGTGGTAGAGGTTGTTGGTTTTAGGCCTTAATTCTTATTTTGATAATTTAATTAACCTAATATTAATGACAATCAAATGTAGAGTAGTACACATAAAGCATAACATATATATTGTATTGTGATAACATCTATAGGTGATCAAAACTCAAAGAAGAAATGAATGAAGTCAAGACATGTAATCAAGTTTCTTGAAGACATGTAATTTTGTTTTCATTTTGAGTCTTAGGAATCTTTGTGAACTTGAGCATACAAGAGTAGTAATCTATTCACAAACACACTAGGTTCCATGTAGAAGTCACACACCAAATTTTACATCATTTGGACTTCAATAGATCACTCAAACTATAGCTGGAAAATCTCTAAACCTAAACTGTCTGTCTAAAATGATCGACCAAAACCAGTTTCCGTTCGATTGTTTATATCAGATAGTCATTGACTCCAAACAGTGATTTTACCTAACTCTTTCGGTCGACCGTTCACATATTTTCATATGACCGTTGTACTTGTCGTATTCTCCAACATTCATATTCAAATACTCTACCTAACCCCTAAAATACCTATGGCCACCGGTCGAACGATGCCTTCTTGACGATCGACTGGATGAAGACTTTTGTGTCTTCCAAAGTGCATGTTATTTTTGGTCGAACGTTGTCAAGCAACCGGTCCACCGAACATAGACTTTCTTGAAACCTAGAACTTCCTGTTATTTTTGGTCGAACACACATTCTAATGAGTTCGACCGTAAAGTCATTTGTCTGGCCAAAACCCTCTTTTCGGTCGACCGACCCCTGTCTTGGTTCGACCATTCACTTAAGTCATAGCCCAATTGGTTCGACCGTTCCTTAGTTGGTTCGAACGTTTCCTTAAATTTATGGAAACGGTCAACCATGGAGCCCGTACCGGTCGACCAGTATTCGACAGATATGCTAAATCTTGATATCCATTTTGTATATCTTACACAAACCTTTACCAAATAAATCAAAACGGCAATAAAACTTTAGGAGTTTATAAATAGATGTATCCCAACCTTCTTTACACAACTTTAACACTTCCAATTGTCTTATACATCTAAGAGAAGCTCCCAATCTTCAAATCCCCAAATCATACACTCCAAGCTTAAACTTCACCACTTGATCAAATTCTCAATCATAAGTGTGCTCAAGTTAGACAGTGTTGTCCACTCAAGTTCTTTGTTGTCGTCTAAGTGTAAAGGCTTCGGTGAAAGTCCGAAACATCATTCTCGGATTGTGAGAGGAAAAAACCAAGCTTGCGAGGGTGTTCGCAAGACTTTCTTTGTAAATGTGTTCTCTCCCGGCCCGGAACTCAGTGGATCGAACGGAGCTTGCAAGAGATGACGTAAGCGGGTGACCGAACCTCTGTAAAATCCCCCGTGTGCATTGTGGTTTACATTGCTTTCTCTACTTGTTTGTTTAAATTGTTTCTGCTGCATCTTGTTGTTTCAAGTAGAGGATTAAGTCAAAATTGATTAGAATTAGGGTCATCGATCATAACAAAGGTGGGTTGCGGTGGTGGAGGAGGTCAGGCGAGGTTGCGAAGGTGGTCGCGACACTAGGGTTTGGTCAGAGGTTTGTCACGGCTAGGGTTAGAAAAGATTAATGAAAACTATCTGAAGAAATGGTTCGTCTGTCATATTAGACCACTAGACGTCGTCTATAGAGTTCACACGATGTCTATACTCTGACGTCTATATGCATGGAGAATAGGCACCAGCTATATTGCTCACGCGACGTTTATACTCCGATGTCTATACGCGTGGGGAATAGGCGTCGCTCAATACACATCACATTAAATGGTTTATAAAAAAACCGACGTCTAGATGTGAGTATAGACGTCAACTATCCGTAAAAGCAACATATATACCTATAGATGTCGCATGTATGAGCGACCGACGTATATTGGGTGACGACTATTCATTATTCTGCATTACTGATTGGAGATGAGGATGTTATCTGCATAATATCTTCCTCGACTTTTTGGTATTCTTTGTTTGTAATTGTTGATATTTTTAGTTGTTGAGCTTTACAGAGTACTTGCTGAAGCTGCATATCTTGATTCTCGCAAATCAGCAATATTTCGAAAGAAATACCACTCAAATCAAAAAGACATTGTGAAGAAGTGTTGAATTTCAATAAAAAAGGGTTCAGTGAGGCTATTTTTTCTGCAGCGTGCGTTTGACGTGAAGACTAGGTAGTTGCTGCAAAGAGAGAAACTATTTAGGTCTCAAGACTAACATGAACGTGATCGGATTAGGATTTTCAAATAAGATACGATTGTAATACATAGTTGTTGATGTTTCATGATGACAAATGGAAGACGAGCTGAGTTTAATATTTGGAGGCCATAATGGTGATAGGGAGAAGAACTTCATATCTGAAGAAAAAGCTTATAGCAGGGAAGTCGACATCGTCCTACATTAGTGTGCTCGATGGCAATGAACTGGAAGACATAACCAACTCCGGTGGGGGAAAATTTAATAATTAATCGTCAGGGGAACCTTCCAGTGAGAGTGGTAGTGTTAAGAAAACAAATATTGGGTCCGGCAGCAACTGTTATCACTTCTAAACTAACCTGCATACAAGAGGATGTGTCAAAAATGTGATCCTTGCGGGAGGATGGAACTGAATCTTGAAAGAAATACGACGTCGAGTTGTGTCCAACTACTGCAAAAGTGTGATGTGCAACAGTTGAAGGACCTTTTGATCAAAGACCGTAAGCTCTTTCCCTAGGAATCGTTGATTACTGACATCTTCATTGTTAATCTTGAGTTGATTAACAATGACTTGCATACAATCATAATATGCTAAAACTTATAATGAGCCTATTATGCTTAAGGCCCAAAATCACCTTGAAGTATTTTCAACGACACCGATTCTATCTCATCGTCTGCGTAGGATTTTGCAAAATATCTCTAGCCATTTTAGCCGTCTCCATCGTCGATATTTTTTTTTTTGAAATATCGACTCCATGACTACTTGGAAAATTGCGAACGATACCTTATGATATTTCTTCCTTATCTCCATCAACAATTATTTGTCCTCGTTCTCCAATGCATCAAATGCTTTGAAGTCGATTACATTAGTGTAACCGTTCTCGACCAAGTTCCACAAATCTTGCGATTTGAAGAACACTCTAAATTGCACTGCCAAGATGTTTAATTTTTTCCGTTTATTTTTGGAAGTTGCAATTGAATAGAATTTGATAAAGTCATTTTCAACCATACATTACCAACAAATTAACTGCTTGTATGTTGGACGGACTAACGACAAACTATACAAAAATTAGTAACCAAACCATACAGAGGAGGATACAACTCTTCTTTTCTCTCTCTCACTTCGTTGATTACAGAGTAACGTTACATTCATAGATTACAAATGAGAATAACATGTTTTAAATACAATGCATGCTAAATTACTTTTGACCACACCCACTAAATTTCACTAAGCAAACATATATTGACTTTCTTTCTTCCTCTCTAAGTTACTATCCCAAAATCAAATTCACAACTTCGAACATTTTCTATTATATATATTATTTTATACTATACTATATCAGAAATTCTCTAGTGAATTGGGAACTTAATTTTTCTATTTTAAGCTTCAACCATATCGACCACTAATATGAAATGATAGGATAAATTGAGACTATGGACGATTATGCTAATAAATGATCTAATGGTAGATATTAACTAAAAATGATGATTATGCTAATAAAAATGATCTATATTAAATTGGCTAGTAAGTTCATGACTTAATTTTTCTATTTTAAGCTTCCACCATATCTACCACTTATCTGAAATTGTAAGGTAGATTAAGATTATGGGTAGTTATACTTTGATCTAATTGTGGATATTAATTGTAGATTAACCGTAAATTTGATCTAACTGTGAGATTATAAGGGATTTAAATTACTAAGATAAACTCTAGACTTACTAGAATTAGACTCTATATTATATATTATAAATAAAAAGTCCAGGAATAGAGACATAAGGTCTGTTTGGTAAGCTTATCCCGCATCCCAACTCCCACCCGAAGCCCGCTCCTGGAAGCATCCCTTGAAGATGCTCCGAAGACCCACCCCTGAAGACGTTTGGTTGTCCCGACCATTGCAATCTCCTTCATGATAGCCAAATCCCACAAATGCCCTCAAGAATATTCAACCGTTGGTGTGAAAACAAATATTCATGTAATAACATCGAAATACCAAACAACTCTTCCACAATCATAACTTTAAAATAATGATTTTGAACACTTGCAAGATACCAACATACGAAGAATCATAGCTCCAGTATGGAAGCTCGAGAGATAACAATGAACTATCAACATGTTAAGCATGTAACACAATACAATTACCATACAATTTTTCCATTGGTACGTAAACAACTTCAAATCAAATTTCATAAGGTTGTGAGGAACAACAACATAATTGATCCTTCCAATGAGTTAAAAATGTGACAGGTTGATTTTTTGGGAAAACTAACGTTGTAAAATGACAAGTCTTCGACCAATCCAGTGGCAACCAACAATCAACTCATGATCCTTTGAAGTTAATCGTGGCTGTGAGTAATGTAGTGTTTGGTTGTATTAGATGGACCATTCTTTCCTTCGACCTCATGATCTCAATGAAATATCACCATCCAACTTGCTTTGCACTCCTGCAATTGCTTCAATACAAAATGGATAAACTGTATTTCAAAATCTAACACAAGCCGATGCCATGCTTCTATTGTGAGAACCTAATGTTATGTCCCTAAACCGGATTAGGATTGGATTAGGGTTAAGTGAGGTTTGACTTGGAGGAGAGAGGGAGGTATGGTGTGTTGTGAGGTGAAGTGATGGAGGTAAGGTGAGGGTGTAAGGGAGGTATGGTGGGGTGTGCTTGGGGTGTAGGGTTTGAGTTTTATAAACCAAGCAAACACCATCTTTTCCTTCTTTTCCTTCTCTTCCTTCATTCTCACCAAACACCCACCTTCTTCCTCAGTGGCTCGAGCTCAGGCGGAGGAGGTTGCATTGGCGTGAGGCTTGCGGAGGTTGACGCGCGAGGAGGATCATCGGAGGCAACGGAGGCGCGAGCGAGGCTCCGGCGGGTTCGTTGCGTTTTCGAGGTATGCCGCCCATTAGTGTGATTTTGTTGCTCACCCTCGTGGGAGGGTGTTGTTGGTCGGTCGGGGGAGGTCGAGGACCTCTCCGGCGACGCGTTTCTTCGTAAAACCTCGGCTGGCGCGAGGTTGAAGACGACCAACGGTCGACCGGTTCCTTCGGGCGGTCGACCGAATGTAGTGTTTTTGCCCGACTTTAACCTTCACCGGTCGAACGATGCCTTGTGGCGGTCGACCGGTCGTGCATATTGCTGGTGAGTTGGGACGTTCTGCCTGTTTTCGGTCGACCGGTTCCTTGGGTCGTTCGACCGGAACTTAAGTGTACTGAGTAGAATTGCATAATTTGTTCGACCGATTTCTTATTGTGTTCGACCGGTTGTATGTTGTTTGACCGTTGGAAGTTTGCGTTCGACCGATTATATGACTTAGAATGATAGGTTGACCCTGTCTGTTTTCGGTCGACCGAGACCCCTGAGTCGGTCGACCGATAGAGTGGAATTTAATGTTGACCAGACTCCGGATTTTGACCTCGTTCGGTCGACCGGTTTTAGACCTTTGTTCGACCGTTGGGGGGTTCTGTTTTGAGCGCAGCGGTAGACCGTTTTAGGAGTACGGTCGACCGATTCCTTTCTGGAACCGGTCGACCGAATCACCTCTTCCGGTCGACCGTTGGGGCCCAGGACAGAATTCCTGGTTCCCTTTTTGAACGCCAACTTTGTCCACGGAAACCCGTGTCCTCGCCTTGTGCGTGAGCCGGGAGGTGACGGTGGGCGCATGATGCGTGCCTGCCCAGGGACCGCCGTTGGGAAGAGTGTGGGTGTTCGGGACGCGTCACCTCCATGTATGGACCGTGACTTTTGAGATGATTGTTGGCACTTTGTAGTATAGCAGGCCTGAGGGATCGCGGATCCCAGTGTTGATGATTGTGCGGGCACGCAACTGGCGTTGGGTGAGGTGACTACCGGCCCACGGGCTACGGAGGTCGTTGCCCTGCTTTTATAGCGGCGCGGTTGGTGTTTGCGGCTTGAGGAGCCTGATGACCTGGCAGACTTCGGTCTGGACCGTCCGATGTTGTGCCGGACGTTGTGATGGACCACCGATGCTGTGCCGGCGATGATGATTGTTGGGCCGAGGCTGTGCCGGCTATGTTGTTTTCCTCGGCTGGGCACCTACCGAGATGATGTTGTTATACCTTCCGGGTGACGACCCCGTTGGTCCCTGTGGCCCCGACCACTGAGATTTACAGATCTGTTTCTATCGGCGCGTAGACGTGACAGAGTCTCCCTGCCGAACCCTTGTGTAGTGTAGCCGCGTGTGGGGGGTGCGATGTCGCGGGTTGCTAGACTGCATGTGCCTGCAGTAGGTCTCTTCGGGAGACCCGATGATTGATTGTCGGACTGATGTCCTGTTTTACCCTTCGGGGGAACTGTTTTCCATTTCTGTTGATGCCATGACATGCTACTAGTATGATAGGTTCATTATGTGGTGCATGCATGTAGGTGAGTTGGCATACGGGGTTTCCTTCTGGAAACTCAGGCATTGTTGTTGCATCTTTTTCAGGACCGCAGTAGGTCCAGGTGGGTGGTGACCGAGGACGGAGCGCTTTGGAGTCGGATCCTCTTCGGCAGTTGCTAGACCGTACGACTACATGTATTCTATTTCATTGTATCAGTATTGTAGTTGTACTTCTTTTGGAAACTCCTTGTATTTTGGGTGCACCCGGATTTATATATTTACATACTAGTGACGTTCCCGCTTGAGTTGTCTGTTATGTTGGTTATATTGAAATTTTTAAATCTTCTGCTGTTTCGGGACGTTACAACTTGGTATCAGAGCGGTCGATTCCTGTGTCTTCGTCTAAAGAACCACCCTTAGGAGTAGTGCTAGAGGCATGCATTAGTTCCGTAGCTCATGCATGCATTGTTGCTTATCTGTTGATTGTTGTGGTGACAGATGGCACCTAGGCGCGTGAGGAGTTCTCCACGCGATCGTGATCCCAGTGACGACACTTCAGGTGCTCAGTGGGACAGGTTGGGCGAGTTTCTGGAGCGTCAGGCAGCTCAGAGCGCCCAGGGCGGAGTGGGAGCTGAGCACGATCGGTTCATGCGTCAGCACCCGCTGACTTTTGATGGCAGGAGGGCCCCAGAGGTTGCAGAGGACTGGGTCTTCAGGATGGAGAAGATCTTCCGTGCTATTGGTGTAGCACCTGAGAGGATGGTGGAGCTGGCCACCTACGTGTTCGATGGCGAGGCCGCCAACTGGTGGAGATCTACGTCCACAGTTCTATTTGATGACCGTGCAAATGTGAGCTGGGAGGAGTTCTTGGAGGTGTTTCATGAGCAGTACTTCCCCCAGCATGTCAGGGATCAGAAGAGGGAGGAGTTCATGTCGCTGGAGCAGAAGGACATGACACTGACGAGCTACATCAGCAGGTTCAACGCTTTGGAGCGTTACTGCCCTGAGATTTGTGTGACCCCAGAGCAGCGGGCGAGGAAGTTCGTGAAGGGACTGAGGCAGCCGCTTCGTTCTCGGGTGATCAACAGCATGTCGCGGACCGTTGCAGATGCGGTGAAGCATGCTACGATCATCGAGCAGGACCAGAGGGAGTGTTTTCAGGAGGCGCGGAAGGCGCCAGTGAGCACCGGCAGCCGAGTAGCTGGTCGTGGAGCAGGGAACCCGGGCAAGAGGCCCAGGTTCGATGGAGGAGGAGCACGTCAGTCAGGAGCGTGGACTTACTGCGGGAGGTTCCATCCAGGTCAGGAGTGTCCTCGTCGGACTGGAGCATGCATGGGTTGTGGTCAGATGGGGCATTTTGTCCGTGATTGTCCACAGAGGCAGGGAGAGCCGAGCAGGAGGCCAGGACCACCAGCAGTAGGCAGAGGCGGAGGCAGCCGGTTAGTTGTTCCATCGGGCCAGAGCAGGAGGACTGGGCGAGTCTTCACTATCCAGGCTGAGGAGGCTAGGGACTCCAACACCGTCATGGAAGGTACGCTTTCAGTTTCTGGTTCTGTAGCGCGTGTGTTGTTTGATTGCGGCGCCACTCACTCCTTCATTTCGGAGAAGTTTGCTGGCGAGTTGGGTCGGACCCCTGTGCTGCTGACTGATGTTTTGGAGGTCAGCACACCCATGGGTGAGGTGGGCACTGTGGGGAGCTTTTTCCCCGGCACCACAATTGCTTCGGGAGACCACAATTTTCCGGCAGATCTGGTCTTGTTACCGATGGTGGACTTCGACGTCATACTGGGGATGGACTGGCTGTCATAGTACGACGTGCGAGTCTTTTGCCGTGAGAAGAAGATCCTGATTCCGATGGAGGGCTTGCCAGACGTTCTGATCAGAGGTGCGAGGAGCAGAGGGGGTCGTCTGATTGTGTCTGCGGTTAAGGCACAGAGACTGATACAGCAGGGATGCAGAGCGTTTGTGGCCACGCTGGTAGTTCCTGATCCTGAGGTGAGGAGACTGGAGGATATCGAGATAGTGCAGGAGTTCCCAGATGTGTTTCCAGCAGAGATTCCAGCGTTACCGCCGCACCGAGAGATCGAGTTCAGCATCGAGTTGGTTGCGGGTACGACACCTCAGTCGAAGGCACCTTATCGGATGGCACCTGCTGAGTTGACGGAGCTGAAGAAGCAGTTGCAGAAGTTGATGGAGTCCGGGTTCATTCGACCGAGTGTTTCTCCATGGGGAGTGCCTGTGCTCTTCGTGAAGAAGAAGGATGGATCGTTGCGGATGTGCATTGACTACAAGATGCTGAATAAGGTTACCGTTCGGAACCGGTACCCTTTGCCCAGGATTGATGATTTGTTTGATCAGTTGCAGATGGCGAGAGTGTTCTCGAAGATCGATCTGCGTTCGGGTTATCACCAGTTGCGGATCAGAGAGGCAGATGTTCAGAAGACAGCCTTCAGGACGCGGTACGGCCACTACGAGTTCTTGGTGATGCCATTTGGACTGACGAATGCACCTGCAGCATTCATGGATTTGAGGAATAGGACCTTCCAGCCGTACCTTGACAGATTTGTCATGGTATTCGTGGATGACATCTTGGTATACTCGCCTGACAGGGAGCAGCATCGAGAGCACCTGAGGATTGTGCTTGGCATCTTGAGGGATCGGCAACTTTATGCCAAGTACACGAAGTGCGAGTTTTGGTTGGATCAGGTGGCTTTTCTGGGGCATATTGTGTCAGCGGATGGGATATCGGTGGATCCGGCGAAGGTCGAGGCTGTGACTCAGTGGAGAGCCCCGACGAGCGTGACGGAGATCAGGAGTTTTGTAGGGCTGGCAGGGTACTACAGACGGTTTATCCAGGATTTCTCCAGACTTGCGTCGCCGCTGACAGCATTGACGCAGAAGGGTGTCAAGTTCGTTTGGTCCCAGAAGTGCGAGGACAGCTTTCAGGAGCTGAAGAGGCGATTGACGACAGCACCTATTCTGACGCTACCGAGTGGCAGTGGAGGCTACGTGATTTACAGCGATGCATCAGGGATAGGCTTGGGTTGTGTTCTGATGCAGCATGGGAAGGTGGTCGCGTACGCTTCGAGGCAGCTGAAGGTGCACGAGAAGAACTACCCGACTCACGATCTGGAGTTAGCAGCAGTAGTTCACGCGTTGAAGACCTGGCGGCACTATCTGTATGGCGAGCAATTCGAGGTCTTCACCGATCATCAGAGTCTAAAGTACTTGTTCTCGCAGAAGGAGCTGAATATGAGGAAGCGCAGATGGCTCGAGTTCATTAAGGACTACGACTTCACCATTTCCTATCATCCGGGGAAGGCGAATTCGGTTGCAGACGCGCTGAGCAGGAAGGTGGAGGTTTCTGTTGCGAGTCTGTGCATCCAGGAGTGGAGGCTACTCGAGGCTCTGTCAGAGTAGAGACCGTTCACAGAGGGCTCAGAGGGAGCAGTGATTGCTGGGCTTCGGGTGGAGCCGCAAACTGTCTCACAGTTGGTTCAGGCTCAGCAGGGGGATGAGGAGTTAGCTGGTCTGCTGCAGTTGGCTTCCAGAGGTGGATCAGATTTCAGTGTGGGGGTTGATGGTGGTCTGAGGTTCAGGAGTCGGATCTGGGTGCCGAAGGTTGATGGGCTGAGAGATGACATCATGGAGGAGGCACACAGAGCTAGATACACCATTCATCCGGGGAGCACGAAGATGTATAAGGACCTGCAGAGGAACTTCTGGTGGAAGGGCATGAAGAGGGATATTGCAGAGTTTGTGGAGCGATGCTTGGTCTGCCAGCAGGTGAAGATTGAGCATCAGAGGCCAGCAGGACCGATGCAGTGTATTGAGCTTCCTGAGTGGAAGTGGGAGCACGTGACGATGGATTTTGTCACGGGTTTGCCGAAGACGAGGAGATTCCACGACTTCGGTCTGGACCGTCCGATGCTGTGCCGGACGTTGTGATGGACCACCGATGCTGTGCCGGTGATGCTGTCGAGGTTGTGCCGGCGATGATGATTGTTGGGCCGAGGCTGTGCCGGCTATGTTGTTTTCCTCGGCTGGGCACCTACCGAGATGATGTTGTTATACCTTCCGGGCGACGGCCCCGTTGGTCCCTGTGGCCCCGACCACTGAGATTTACAGATCTGTTTCTATCGGCGCGTAGACGTGACAGAGGCTCCCTGCCGAACCCTTGTGTAGTGTAGCCGCGTGTGGGGGGTGCGATGTCGCGGGCTGCTAGACTGCATGTGCCTGCAGTAGGTCTCTTCAGGAGACCCGATGATTGATTGTCGGACTGATGTCCTGTTTTACCCTTCGGGGGAACTGTTTTCCATTTCTGTTGATGCCATGACATGCTACTAGTATGATAGGTTCATTATGTGGTGCATGCATGTAGGTGAGTTGGCATACGGGGTTTCCTTCTGGAAACTCAGGCATTGTTGTTGCATCTTTTTCAGGACCGCAGTAGGTCCAGGTGGGTGGTGACCGAGGACGGAGCGCTTTGGAGTCGGATCCTCTTCGGCAGTTGCTAGACCGTACGACTACATGTATTCTATTTCATTGTATCAGTATTGTAGTTGTACTTCTTTTGGAAACTCCTTGTATTTTGGGTGCACCCGGATTTATATATTTACATACTAGTGACGTTCCCGCTTAAGTTGTCTGTTATGTTGGTTATATTGAATTTTTTAAATCTTCCGCTGTTTCGGGACGTTACACCTAATCCCTTGATTTAGGTTAATTAAGTTTAAGAACCTTAAACCCTGTTTAGTGAGAGTATATAAACCAACCCAAACCTTTTCCTTCTCATTCTTTCCTTCTCTCTCTTTTTCATCTCACTCTCTCCCTCAACACTTTCTCTCCCTCCCTTGTAGTTCGTCGGTGGAAGAAGGAGGAGCTGCGGGCGCGCCGGCAAGTCGAGGTCGCCGGAGATCAAGGAAGGTGTGGAGTTCGCCAGAGATACGCCCTTTTGTGTGGGAGGATCGTCGTTGCTCTTCGGAAGCTTCTTCAAGCTTCCAAGGTATGCCAAGCCTTGCTTTTATGCTCACCAAGGTTGTGTGGGTGTTTGAGTGTTTGACGGTAGGCCGAAGGGCTCGTCGAAATAGAGTGGCAGAACTTCTGCTCTGTTTCGGTCGATCGGTGCTCAATTCGGTCGACCGGTTGTAGTGTAATTCGGGCGTTCTCGCTCGAATCGGTCGAACGATACCCCATGGGTGGTCGACCGATTGTTCGTGTGAGCGAGAAGATGAAGACCCTGAGTGTTTTCGGTCGACCGGGTCCCCTTTGTCGGTCGACCGAATGCACTGTTGTATGTCGGTTGGGGGCGTTGACCTTCTAAACGGTCGACCGCCTTTTTGACCAGGTTCGACCGGATGTACTGTTTTAAGTCGGTTGGGGGTGTAGACTTCTAAATGGTCGTCCGCCCTGAGATCCCGTTCGACCGATGACTTAAGACAACTTAAGTGTGGTTCGACCGATTCATATTTCGGTCGACCGGTAATGACCTTGTAGAATGTTGAAGTCCCTGATGTTTTTCGGTCGACCGGAAGCCCATTGCCGTTCGACCGTTGGGGATGTTTTATTTATTATTTATTTGTGGCGTAGACCTTCTAAACGGTCGACCGCCTAGAGACCGTTGTTCGACCGTTTCGATGTTTTCCTTGGTTCGACCGTTGGATTGTGGTTCGAACCAAGTACCGGTTTTAACGACCAACCGGTCGACCGTATGACCTTTTCCGGTCGACCGTTGGAGCCCAGTATTTGTATTGGTTGTTTTTAAGCGCGTTGGTGCGTGGATTGCATTTATTGCTTATGTTCCCATGATATGACATGTGCATTGAGACCTAGGTAGTAGACCTGTGGGACCATAGTCCCCTTTGCATGATCTATATGTGATGACTGTGATGACTGTCGGCCTGTGTGGCGACAGAGATGACTGTTGGCCTGTGTGGCGACAGAGATGACCTTAGCCTTTGTGGCGAAGGAGATGACCTTAGCCTGTGTGGCGACGGAGATGACTGCTAGCCCTTGTGCAGCAGAGTTTTGTGCCTTAGCCTGTGTGGCGACGGAGATGACCGACCGATGTTGTTCCGGCGGATGTGCTCGACCGATGCTGTTCCGGCGAGTATGATCGTCCAGCTGTGGCACGGCTGGCGAGTATGACCGACCAGAGCGATGACTCTGGCGGATTGTGGTCTTCGACCACTGATCAGATCTGATGATGACTCAGAATTGCGTGCGACCCTCACCGAACCCATATGACTAGTGTAGCTGCGAGTGGGGGTGTGTCGCGTATTTTCCGTATGACCGCATGTGCCTGCGGTGGGTATCTACGGATGTCCAAAACTAGACTTATGACTAATGAACCCCGGTTGGGGAAATGACTATTATGACCTTATGACCCGTTTGGGGAATGACCAGTTATGATTTATGTTTGGCATAATACTAGTATGATAGGTCATGATTGCATTGCATGTAGGTGGGTTTGGCATACGGGGTTTCCTTCGGGAGACTCACGACATTGTTGTTTGCTTTCAGGTTCCCTCTTCGGGAGCTGCTTGGGTGGTGACTGAGGACGAGTGCATCTTGGAGTCGGGTCCTCGTGTCGGTTTTGAGGTTTTTATGACTACTTGTATATCTGTATATTGTATTTTGATGTAGTCATTCTTTTGACAACTCCTGTATACGGTGCAACACCATATATATTATATTTATATTTTCGAGTAGCGTCCCCTGTGTTGATGTTTATCCTTTGATTATCATTTATTTGAAAGTTTAAATTTTCCGCTGTTTCGGGGATGTTACATCTATGATGGACAAATTAAGCATAATCAGACAAAGACCTCATAATAAATAGTCTTCCCAAGTCTGCTAGTAAGTGTAAACAAAGAAATAGTCTTCCCAAGTCTGCAAACACCAATAACAACAGCAGGTATTATGCAATCATGCTCAACCAGTTCCTGGCAATCCGTTGGGAGCTTTGTGAACGGACCAAGAATAATTTTTCCTGCAAGTAAGACCAAAAATGTATTCCAAAAGCAGATTACCAGACGATATCAATGCTAAAAGTACTAACAACCAACTTAAATGACAAGCTTCAGGACAAGAGGAATTGAAGATGGAAAATACCTGCATCATCCAACGGTAGAGTAAAATTCCCCAAGCATCGATTGCAAGTTGTTGTACTCGAAATCGATATGAGTTTTGAGAAGAACATTGACCAATTCTGAGCATAAGTATCAAAATAACCTAAAAACAGGGTTAAAGAATAAATTCTTAATCACAAGCAAAACAACTTTTTTCAAAACCATGTCAAAATTTTGAATTTTACTTGGCAATGCACACAAAAAGGTGCAGATGCAATTAAAAAAAACAAAATAGATGCACATGCAATTTGGTACAAAAAGACAAAACATAGTGAATGCAATTCCCATGAAACTGCGTCAACACCATGAGGATGATTAAAAAGTTGATCTCCCTCAAGTTGTAGTTGTATGCTGAGCTAGAATGCCGGGGAGATTATTCCGGAGAATGTCGGAGAGAAGAACCATGGTGTTGGTGCGGCGAAAGTAACTTTCGGTCAGATTTGGGTCAGGCTAGGACGGCGGGAGCAGATGACAATGGGGATAAGAGAGAGGAGTTGGATGAGGATCGGTAAAGTTTGTGTCACATTCGTAATTTCGTGGTGACAAACACCATGCAGGTTATGTGGGGGCATCTGTGAACCATAGTTGTGCTACAGATCCGGAAGTAGACTTTTGGGGTCTTCTGGATCACTGTTCACTCATAAGTTAAGAAATGTTTGGACTTAAACAAAATCAAAAACCAGATTTCATAACAAAAGCCAGACCCAGAAGTCTGGTACCAAATGGATCCATAAACGGGTTTTTTGGATGACTTGGGAACTCACCGAATCACCACCATTTGGACGCCCACCCGACTACAAATCCCGATGTAGTCCACACCGCTTGCACCATGTTATGATTTTTAATTAAACGAAGTTAGAAATTCAATGCTACGTCGTTTGCCAACACAACTCTCTTTATCCACTGCACCACGTCCTTGGAGACAATGGATCCATAGAGTTAGCGAGAACATTCGGGTCTATCTAGGTTAGCCCCGAGTGCGCCTCGGGTCCACCACACCACCACTGTCCTGGTCAAGAAACGCATCACATCACCCGTAAAACTCTTCTCTTCCAAACTTCCAACCAAACATCCGAAAACCGAAATCTCGATCGAAACCGAAGTCGAGATCGATGGCTTGTATGCACGATCACAGCTGTGATGACAACAACTGCGCCGCCGATTGGTCCCTCTACCAGCACATCGACATGTCCAAGGCAAGTATCTCTCTCGTTTTTTTTTCTTTTTTTGGAATGGTGTTGTTTGGATGTTGTACGGTGGTGATTGTGGTATTTGAATGGAACTTATAGGATCTGGTTCGAAGTTCGATTGGTTTTCTGGAAATCGTCTAGTGTTATGTGATTTGGATTTTAGTTTCAGGTAATGTGGTTGAAGAAGTGAATTGACATCTTCATGATCGGTTTGTGATTGCCATGTTGAAGTGGAAATTGAATTTCTCTATTATGTTTGGATGGGTGTGGCTGGAGTGGTGGAGTTTATCTAGTTTTGTGGATTTTGGACTCTAGTTTTTAGCCTTTTATTTAGGTAATGTAGTTCGAAAAAGTTGATTGTCATCTTCATGATTGGTTTCTGATTGCCTTGTTGAAGTGGATATTGAGTTTCTCGATGATGTTTGGATGGGTGTGGTTGGAGTGGTGGAGTTTGTCTAGTTTTGTTAATTTTGGACTCTAGTTTTAGGTAATGTAGTTTGAAAAAGTGGATTGACGTCTTGATGGATTTGTTTCGGATCAAGATGTCAAAGGCTAAGATGTATTTTCTATTTTGTTGTTTTGAATGGTTTCGTTTGGCTGTTTTCGTCATGATCAGTTTGGAATATTTCATGCTGTTATATGAATTTTGGGCTCTATTTGAAGTGGGTTGACATCTTGATAGTTGGTTTTGAATCTTCATTTCGAAGGGGGAAGAGGTGTTGTTTGAATTTTCTTGGGTTATGATGGTGTTATGGTGTAAAATGGTGCTTGAAGTCTTTTTTATCATGTACATGCTTGCCGTTATGTGTCAAACATTTTCCAAAAGTCAATGGGAGTGATTGATTTGAAGGAACCATCCAATGTTTAGTTGTAGTGTACCTAATGTAGTTCAAAGGAGTGGTTTGAATTTAATTTCATTGGAAGGGGTACATGTTTTGGTATTAAGTTTTTTTGTTTTTCTTCCTTGGGTCCTGGAACTGTAGCGGCAATCATCCAGAATTTAAGTTAGGACTTAATAGTTCAAATTTTAGTTTCAAAACTATTAGTCAACCATTTAAATAGAAGTTATCTCAGGAGTGTGGTTAACCGCTTTAAAATTATTTTCCAACAAGCTAATCACGCCTGAAAAAAACACAAGGGTAAATAAAGTATTGTAGTTTAAGGCTATAAATTGGTGAGAGTTTCTGCTAAGAGGTATTTGTGAAAAATCAAGATGGGTTGAGGTGAAGGGGCACGATTCACATGGTTAAAACTTCGAGTTGTAACAGTAACACTTTTCTTTTCTCCAGTAGTACCCTTAGGTATGGTCACCATGGTGTTTCTAGTTTCTTATTTTAAACTGTAAAGCTCATCACTTTGAAGTTTGAACAGTACCCAAAAATTCCATTTATTATCAAGTTTGAATAGTGATACATTTTAATCAATGAACTCTTCATCGATATTGGTCCAACGCATGATATACTTGGTCTATCAACCTAAAACAACTCTGTGATGGGCCTTTACAATAGAACCTTGAAATATGTAAGTCTGAAATTGCTATCTATTATCTAATGCCTTTGTAATTCTTACCTTTTTGCCTTAGTAAAGTAAAATTACAATCAAGGACATTATCCTCTTTTTAACTTTAATGAGGATTAAAGTCCAGACATGATCCAATTAATCAAGTCTTTTGGGGTTTTAGTGGCGATCCTTGCACATTTTTGGTGTAACATTTGTCTAGTTGAGCTGTTGACACGACGGAAGTTCTTGTCTTCGGGTCCGCAAGGGAAATGGTTAGATGAGCCATAGAACTATGACGTATCAGTCCATAATTTAATCATTAATATGTATAATTTTGAAGTTGCTATCGTCCTAGATGGATGCTCTTAATATAACTACTTTTTATATACTTGGCAATATCTGAATATAATTCAAGGAGTTACAATCAATAAGGCTGCTATGCATCAATTATTTGCCAAAACAAAGCAATAAGAATGTATATTTGCTCTGAAGTTTAGAAAACCTAATCATGACGATGCATAATTTACCTTTTCAATATTAATGGCCAACATATGGTTCTCTGTCGTTTTTATTTATTCTATAGTTGTCTTACAAGTCAGCACATATTATTTTATTTTTTATAAACTGTAAGATTGTCTATTTATTCACTTTTCTAGGTATCAGCTCTAAATGAATCCGTCATAGGAAGCGTGAAGAGTGTTTTCAAACCATGGGAGCGCCGGTTGGATTCATCAGAGGTACTTTTGTTAACATAAGCTACAAATAGCATGTTCAGGTTGACATACAAAAATAGAAGTGTCTGATGTTCTTCATTTCTGTCATCTTAAAGCCCCCCTCTCCCTCTTTAAGAGGCACCTTGCTCCTAGTCTCCTATTTTTTGAGGGGAATGATTGCTTACCTTATTATCGTGGGTCGCTTATTTCACATTGCCTCAGTAAATTGATTAAGATCCCACATTAGTAATAAGATCATTATGTATGTACTTCTCTTTTTGAAGTCATGAGAAAACTATAAAGTGGCAAAGTCCCCTCTAAAAATTCTAATCACAATTTGTGGTATAGAGATGCCATATATTTTCTAGGTGTTGCCATTTTTTGATGACTATATGAATGACCATTACTATGCCAGGGTATCTTGGAAAGCAACGAAGGTGACCCAGAGTTACTCGTTTTTATCCCGTAAGTAATCATGTTTGTACGCTGTTAAAATTTACAACCGTTATTTTGAGTCAATGCATGCCTTATTGTCCAAGTACAACACTAGCTAATTTGGCAGGAAACAAGGACAAATAATAACACCCTTTCAGGATGCTATATACCTAATTCAGATTCTATCACTAAATGTTGTTAACATTTTTTATTTTGATTTATTTTTAGTTCCACATTACAATATCATATGAGTGCTAAATGCCTCACGGCTTTGTTTCAGATGTGTTATTATCAAAATCCATGCCATACTTCCTTGAATACGTGACTACATTTTTTATAAGTGGTAGGGTTAATTTTAATCATTAAGGTGGGTTTTTAAATTCTAAATTAAATTAAGACACATGGAATTTCTAAAATTTTACCTTTTACCTTTTGGATTTTCTTTTGATAACTTGTGTATAGAATTGGTATCACAATTCACAAATTATAAGGATGCAGCTCCAAGTTATTATTACCGAAACCAAACACAAACTTTTAGACACTTTTGATGTCTGTGTTTAACTTTAACTTTTTAATCGTAGTACTGTTGTTTTACTGGATGTTGCAGTTGATGTGACAAGGCTAGAGTCATTTGACCGTGATAATTTAGATAATTATCAATATGCAAAACTATTTTTTTCCTGTAGTTTTATTTGACTTACAAACTACTACTACCAATTGAGTTATTTGCTGTGCTTTGGTTATAGGTTCACTTCTGATGTCAAAATAAAGAGCATTTCCATTGTTGGTGGTGCTTCAGGAACTAGTCCAGCTAAAATGCGAGCGTATGTTTATGCTTTATGCTTCACAATTGGTTTTTGAATTTAATTTTTGTATCTTATCCTGCTTACGAATACAAAATGTGTGCTAGTAATTTGTTCATGATTAGTCATTAACCTGGTTTTATAGCAAGCTACTAATTGATTAATTTTCTCATCATTCATTCACCAATTTTCTCCTTATTTCATATAATAGTATTGTAATTTGAGTATAGCATCCTCTCTTATCAAGTATAATTTCTTCAAAACTCTTCCTCTCTGGATGGATTGCTACAAAAGGGAGTGGTGTATATGAGAAGAGCACTAAATGATATGTTTGTTGATCTTTAGATTCACTAATCGTGAGGGTATTGACTTTGGTGATGCTGCAAACATGCAAGCTGTTCAGGTAGGATATTTCAAACCACACAAATACAAACTATTTATTGCATTCAGGAAGAAGGTGCATTATTATATAATCCCACTTTTTTATTTTAGGAGTGGGAACTGGTGGAAAATTTGCAAGGGCTTATGGAGTATCAGACAAGGTGATAATGCATGAACAGTATTTATCAGAAATATTACCGTTTCATATGTATGAATGATATTTATCAGAAATATTAGGATTCCATTCACCAAAATTTATTTTGCACCTTCTAACACCATAAGCTTATTTCTTCATCCCCGTACATGTCATCATGTTTTTCATCAATTCTATTAGCTGGGGTGTGCAAATCTTGTTAGTCATTGTGTGAATTTTCTTTAAATTTGTAACATACAAGGCAAGATTATAAAACATAAAAGGTAAGGTGTCTTAAAATTTAAAGATCTTTGAAGCAGGAAAATTGGAAAGAAATCAATGGTGAAATCTAGTGTTGCTCAATTAGCATTTAACCTCTGGTTAGTTTTGTATTTAGTTACCCTGGAATTGTTTCCAAGGATCTATCAACTGGAGTAATGATTTATCATCGTCAGATGTGAATGGGCAGTGTATGCTTCATTGTCCTTGATTTTATATGAGGATATCAAGGAATAACATAACCGAAATTTGAAAGGTAGGGCAGAGTTAGTTGGCTTGTTCCATTTCCGAGTCTTTTTGGACACATGATAGGGCTTTCTAACATGCCACACCCTTTTTTGGCACTCATTGTTTATCTATTCAATATGAACTAGTATACCATGTCAACTGTACATGATTTTTTTGTGTCTAGGTTCTCAAAGTTTCAAAGTGTGGGAAATCTGACATTGCACTTCACTGAGAATTTTGGTGGAGATACCACTCAAATATATTACATTGGCTTAAAGGGTCTAGCAACTCAGGTAAAATATACTCTATACTCCTACTGGTTAAAAACATATTCTATATTCCTTTTTGGAAATTTATTTACGTGGAATGTCATTGATCGTGCATCATTTGCATCTTGCAGATGAAGAGGGATGTTGTTGCAACAGTTGTGTATGAAGTTAGGCCCAATCCATCCGATCACAAGTAAGGCTCAATATGTTTCCCACCAGCGTATTTTACTGTTTGTGGTCTGGAATTTAAGTATTTTGCAGCAAGATTGACTTCAGACAAATAATGCCTCTTAAATATTTTGCAATGGACACCACTTCTCTGAGAATACTTTTCTTCATCTATTTTACTCCCATATGGTAGAAGTTTAAGGGTTAAAAAAGTGCCACTCTTCCATTTTGCAACTTTATCTCTTTTTTTCCTGGACTAGCAACTACAATGTATTTCTCTTTGCACCTAGTCTATGATGAACCAACTAAGATGAATCCCTTATTCTGTAACGAATCCTGTGGTGCAATACTAGTTCATTAAGTCATAAAAAAACAAAACACCTGAAGTTCAATAGCAGTTTGCAAGTGTCTTTTATGCTGATCCATCTGATGCTATTTAGTTTCATTTTCTTCAAAATCAACTCACGAAGTTATTTTCTGAGTGTTTTTTTCCTTATTTATCTTAGTTTCTATCAACTCTATCACCCATTTTCTTAATTCTTTGCCTTCAGATCTCCAACAGAAACTGGGGCTTTCTCACAAGTAGAGTAGAACTGTGGACTTTTGACAGGTTGGAGTTAAACTCTTACTTAATGCTTGTAGTTAAGTATTGAAAAAACACTTCATTCTGTTATTCTGTTTCTCGTTAGTCTTAACGTTCTGTTATTCTGTTTCTCGTTAGTCTTAACGTTGAGAGTTAATCTGGGGAGTGGTCTTAAATATGCCCCATTTGTATTTAAACAGTTTTAACGTCAAGATGGTATTTCTAATTCTGGAGGTCTTGTGTCTCTTTGCAGGATGACCCAGTCTCTGAATTTCCTGTTTCTTGCGATGTCTTTGTGATAAGCTGTAGAAGATGGCTAACCATGGGATTCTCTAATTTGACAGTGTCCAGTTAGAAAATACATGAAAGATTGATACACTTGTGTCGAATTCAGGGTTTTGTTTCTATGTAAATGTGTGACTGGGTGGTAGATAATGGTGATATTTCACAAGCCATTGTACTCTTCTACCAATGAGTTTCAGGTATGTGTCATCCTGAAGGTAACATCTGATTAACTAAACAATCAGATTTCACTTTGAATCTTATGACTATTTTGACATAGTTGTTTTCTGTTAAACTACAGTAGCAGAACGTCAGTACGTCACAGTGCTATATCAATGGTTATTTCTCCCCGTCTTATTCCAAATATTCTTATAGTTTTGGGCTAATTGTTTGTAGATATCTCTCTCGACTATGTCCTACTTGGTCTTTTGAACTTTGAAACTTCACAATTACTCCCCTAAACTTTTGATTGGTAACATTTTATCTCTCTCCCATTGATAATTTGTCAGGTTTTCTTTTACTTTTGGGATATTTACAGTGGTGTACTTGGAAAACATCAAAATTACAGAAATACACCTAAAAGTTTGAATTTACAGTGGTGCATTCGAAAACTTATGAAATTACTATGATGCAGTCGTAACTGACGTTGTTAGTCTCCATCCAATTTAAGTTTGATGAACGTTTGATTACACATGACCCATTTAATTACCTTAAATCTCACCTAAACCCCAAATCTCACTTGCATTGCCCCAAACCACAACTTCTCACTCCAAATCTCTCATCCACTTTCATTACCCCAAATCCCAACCTCTCCCTTCCATCCACCTCCCACATGCCTACTAATTATTGCAATGGTGCGTGTTTGGAATTGAGTTTTTTGTTTTCGTATCGATCAAAAGTTTGAAAATTAGCGACGTACTCGTGATTATGTGAAAATTAGATTTGTATCTATCAAATAGACGTGTAATTGATTTCATACATATCCGGAGTCATAATCGTGTGTCTCCGTTTACGGGTGTACCATTGTAATTTCGTAAATTTTTCGAGTGTACCATTGTAAATTCAAACTTTTGGGGTGTATTTCCATAATTTTGATGTTTTCCGAGTGGACCACTGTAAATATTCTTTTACTTTTTGATTTTTTGTATTTTTTTCTTGGAGATGTTCATAAACTTAACCTTTTAACAAAAGAAAATTATAAAGTACATCGGATTTGCTTTTGATTTGTATTAAATGTGATGCATTTGATTAGGGGTGTAAACGAGCCTAAACGAGCCGAGCACACAGTGTTTGAACTTGACTCGTTTAATAAACGAGCCGAGCTCGGGCTTGGCTCGTTTAATAAACGAGTCAGATGTCATGTTTGGGCTTGACTCGTTTATTGAACGAGCCGAGCTCGAGCTTGACTCGTTTAAAATTTTCAACAACTTTTTCAGTCTGTTTAAGCTTGTTTAAGGCTTGATTAACTTGTTGTAAAATATAATAATTACATTTTATAAATATTGTTAGCATATAAATGGAAAATTATATAAATTATATGTTATACTTTTAGGTAATTGAGATATAGAAAATAATGTTTATTTATGACATATATGTAATATGTGTATAAACTTCAACGAGCCAAACGAGCTCTTATCGAGCTAACCGAGCCGAGCTAGGGCTTGACTCGTTTATTAAACGAGCAGATTTTGGTGTTTGAGCTTGACTCGTTTAATAAATGAACCGAGCTCGAGTCGAGCTTTATCGAGCCGAGCTCGAGCGAGCTTACGAGCTCGAGCAGAATTTGACAGCCCTACATTTGATACTATCTTAATCATTTGGAATTCTAAGATTAGGAGTGTTCGTCGTAAATAAGGCAAAAATTCAAGAAATAACAATGAATGTCTTAAGCTAACAACTTATCAATAGAAAGTATTTCACATTAAAAAAATTACTGAACTGCTATTCGTCGCCGTAAAACTACTTAAATCGCCCCAACAGATTATCATTTTGCCCATCTACCCTTTCTATTTATATCTCTTCATTTCACTCTTTTAATACAACTTTCTCTTTATATAACTCTTATATTCACCAAATATAATGTCTAAGAGGCCAGGAAAAGAATCAGCGAACGCTACAGACTACTCACATCTGGTAAATTACCCTGTTTATTTTAATTAAATTTAAAAAAAACATTGGGTGGGGCGTCCGCGGGAGACACCCAGCCGCCCGATCGTTGGATCGGGCGTCTCCCGCGGACGCCCAACCATTGGCATAAGCGTCTTCGGGAGACGCCTCCCACGTAGGGCAGGCGTCTCCCGCAGACGCCCAGGGATTTTTTTTTAATTTTTTTTAAATTGATTATAAATTGTGATAAATTTAAAATAAATTGAATATTATGTTAATAATGAATTAAATTAGTTTAGTAAATCCTTTATTGATTATAAATTGTGATAATTAATAAATAAATCGATTATTAAGTTAATAATTAGTTTAATTATTTTAGTAATGAATTATTGATTGAAAGTTGTGATAATCACTAAATAAATTGATTATTATGTTAATAATTAGTTGTGTACGATTTTAGTAAAGGGTTTTTGATTAATTGTGATAATTGCTAAATAAATCGATTATTAAGTTACTAATTAGTTTAATTATTTTAGTAAATCCATTAATAATTTTTTAAAAAAAATTGAATTAATAGTCATCGGGTTACCGTGGAGGAAAAAGGAAATCAATTCCCTTACGCGTGGTATGTAGTGTAGGAGACGAGTCAGGTCCTCGTCATCCACGTACACGTGGTATTTCTGCTTCAGTTAGGAGAGAGATAGATCTGTTACGTCGTCGTCAGACAGCTGAGGATTTTTTCGACGACGAGGATGATTCAGATGAGTTGAGGAGTCACGACGAGAGTGACGATGGGTGCCGGTATGACTTGGGGCCACAGGAGGAGGCGATACATCAGTCTGGTCGAGGACAGGGGTGACATTGTGGTCCTTCGGCTGAGTGGGTCATTAGGAAGGATCGATGTGGCCGGTTTGTGACCGGTGATTCGAGTTCGTGCACTGCAGACGCCCGAGCTCAGAAGAAGAAGATGGGTGAGGACGACTCTTGGATCGTCACGGATATTATGCCCGGTGGTCCTCTAGATGGCAGCGTCATTCCTAGTTTTGGAGGCCACATCGCCAGACGCATCTGGGATGACGAGGATCGGAAGGTCTTGAAGTGCCTTGACTTTCCTCCACTATCCACGCCTGAAAATCTCTACAGACTGCTTGTCCTTGCCGAAAACGTGGTATGCATAGCTGTACACGTTTTTGTTGATATGTCAGGTGCATAGTAAATGAGCAGACTCAGGAAAAACCTCTGCCACTGGCCGCATCAGACTCATCTCCCGGTCCGTTATTATTGCAGTCGGGCTAACAATATCCAATAACAGATCTCGCAACCTATCCAACACCCACCGGTAACTAGACTCGGTCTTATCCTGCAAAATCGCATATCCGACGAGGAAATTCATGTTTGTTGGAGTAACCCCAACCATCTCAAACAAAGACATCTTGTACTTGTTCGTCTTATACGTCGAATCCATGCAGATTACGAATGGGTATGTACGCAACAACTAAACTGAAGTCGGATGTGCCAAAAACACGTGAGTGAGGACATTAGTTTCTTCATCTGCCACAATCCAATGCAAATAGTTATAAATGTGTCTTTGATTGGGATCATCGTCCGAGAATTTCTCCTTTACCACCAACAAAATGTTACGTGGTCTTGCTTGTGCCTCTGTCATATCACGAACAATTTGCTTTGCCCCAACACTAAGTCTGCTGACCTGTCGGTAACCCTCTGAATAAACTGCAAGTGCATGGTTGTGCTGCCCATAGGTGCTACTAAAAACAATGACTCATCCATCACGATCCCGTCGCTCCACCACTTTTACCAAAAACCAACAACCACAACCTTTTCTTTTTGTATTCTTTCGCAGTGCAATACTCGTATCACGAGAACTCATTTCACGTCTTTGATCACATCTCAGGTAACAATCCATCCGGTTATCTGCTTTTGGTTTGTATGATGATATAACCAAAAAAAATCTGACTCCTATTGCAACTTGTTTCGCCCATTTACAAGCTTCCTCGATTGTTGTAAATATTTCTTTACTGTCAAAAAGCTCACTGTAATCTACTCCATCACCACCGAAATCTTGCAACGGAACCTGAAAAAAATTAATTTAACACAAAATAAAAAAAACGGACGTCTGGCCACACGCGAACACCTTAGTGGAGGCGTCTGGCTAAGATGCCTACACATTGGTGGAGGCGTTTGGCTAAGACAGCTCCACCAAGGTGGAGGCTGTAGGATTTCGTGTCCCTATGTATGTATATATTTTAAAATTTTAATATAACATACAAGATCGATTTTCATATTTTTAGCAATTTTATGTACATCTATTTGTGTTTTATTCTAATAACATGCAACCTACATTTATTAAAATAATCCACAAAGATGGAATCATACCTAAAGGTTCTCTAAAACCGTTTTGATGATCCGGAGTCGCGTCGCCCGCTGAATCGTCCACGGAATTGCCTCCGAGTGTTCACCAAACTCTAAACAAAGTTAGAGAGAAATGAGCTAACCAATCAATCTTTAACAAGGTTTAGAATCAAGTTAATTACCCCTCTTTAAGCTCCTGAGAATCTTATCTCCAAAACTTAAATTTACTAAGAGATTTTCGTGGTGATTAGGGAGAGATTAATGAGAGAAAGAATTTTGCATTAGTATTAAAACAAGTAGGAATATGTGCCCTTTTATAGGCTCCCAAAACATCTTTATCAAGAGCTATTATTTAGCCATGATCCCTTGTTTTTCTCTCCTAAAATTAATCTCTAAATTCCACATAATCACCCACAAAAACGTTTTAATTAAATCTGGAATTATTCCACCCATGATTTAATTTATCTCTTAATAATTTAGGCAGAATCGTTCTTGTTCGGTAGACCAAGTATTATTCGGTCAACCGAACCATTCGGTTATTACACGTGTTCGGTGCACCGTGAGCTAGAAGATCGACCGATTCTTTATGAGAAAAATTCCCTGTAAGAATTCGGACGAACCACTTCTTTTAATCGGTCTACCTTTGACCCACCAAAATCGTTCCTGGAACATAGTCATCGGATGACCGGGTCACATTCGGTCTACCGAAAATACTACTTATCGGTTGACCGTTTCCAATCGGTTAACCGAACGCGATTGTCCAGGCACTCTGGGCAATCTCGGTCAACTAATTGCGCCTACACGTCTTTTAATCGGTTCACCGTGTTTGACCCCGATTTTGCCTTTGTCAAATTTTGGATTTATTTCGAACAAAATTTGACCTTTTGGGGTTTTTAGCAATTCACATCCTATATATATCATCATATGTAATATTAAATTATTACACCTCATAATATATACCTCATATGAATTTATTATGATTCTAATTACGTCAATTCTCATGACATATTGATTTTAATTAATTCACCACATGTGTCCCATTTTAACATGAAACTCGACACATCATATGAACTTAAAATCAACCATCTTGTTTCCCAGTTTTGTGGTGTGACCTATAGGAGGATCTAAGTCAAATTGGCAGTGATATTAAACACTTAATATCTCAAATTATAAGCGGTATCTAGCTACACATTATAGTTACTCAATTAGCATAGATGTCTTTGTTCCACCCGAACGAAAACACGATCCATTTAGTGATGTAAGTGCACCACTTGTGTTCGTCCCTTGCCTCATGATGTTAAGAATATATACAAAGTAGAAATGTGTCATCTTTGTATTATATTCATTTCTTGATCTCTTTAAGCTAATTATAACTATGTAACTTAACTCAAGTTACATTGTGCACATTACAATTTTGCTTTATCAAGGGGCACACTAATATCATCACTCAATTAAGAGGGGCAATGATAATCGTTTGACTAGCTATCTTTTCCAGCACAAGTCATGTTCAACCAACTATTTCCGTTATCACTACACTCATTGGTAGCTTTTGACAATAATCAAATTAAGCACTTCTTGAGTGAAAAGATATAAGTCTCATATCTTAGGATCCAAGACACAGTAAAAACTGTTGGCTTTTTGACCTTAATCTAGGTTTTGATGATTTAATTAACCTAATATTAATTATGATGATGTAGAGTAGCACACATATTGCATTGCATATATATTGCATGTGCTAACCTCTATAGGTGATCAAGACTCATGGAAGGAAGGAAATCAAGTCAAGATTTGTAATAAAGCTAAATGAAGACTTGTAATCTTGATTTTATTTTGAGTCTTAGGAACATGTGTCAATTGAGCATACAAGAGTTAAAAACCAATCACATACACAATAGGTTCCCTATAGAAGTCACACACGAAATTTCACATTATTTGGACTTCATTAGATCACCCAAACCTTAGTCGGAAATCACTTATAAACTTAAACCCAGATTTCCTGTGTGAACCGGTCGACCGAACCAGTTCTCAGTTCGACCGGTTTATAACAGACTCTCCACAGTGATTTTACCGAACTCTACCGGTCGACCGGTTCTACCTTTTCGGTCGACCGATCCCGGATTTTAATATGACCGTTTTTCTTGTCGTATTCCTATAACGGTCGTATTCGTATAAAACAAAACTTAACCCCAAAATACATTCGGTAACCGGTCGAACGAAGACCTTGTTTCGGTCGACCGGTTGAACATATTTTCAGAAACCAAATTCCCTGCTATCGGTCGACACATTTCTCGTTCGACCGATTGACCTTTCTCTCAACCGAATCCCCTTCTCGGTCGACCGCCCCATACTTTGGTTCGACCGATTCACTTAAGTAGAGTTAAATTCTAGCTCGTTTGTCCGACCGAATATTCTTTTGTTCGACCGTTCTCTTTGAAATCAAGTTAACGGTCGACCGGTTTACTAGTTTCGGTCGACCGGTTCTGGACAGATTTGTAGCCCGATTTTCTGCTTTGTGTATCTTGCACAAAACCCAATCAAATCTATCCCCAACGGCTAGAATACCTTAGGAGCTTATAAATAGAGGATCAAGACTTGTTGTGAAGACAACTCTCCAACTCCAATTGTCCCAATACATTAGAGAGAAACCTCAATCCTCAAAGCTCCCAATTCTACACTCTTTAAGCCTAAACTTCACACATTTGATCATATACTCATCCTACTCAAAGTGTGCTCAATTAGAGAGTGAATCCCACTCAGTTACAAGTGTTGTCAAAAGAAGCAAGGACTTCGGTGAAAGCCCGAAGTGTCCCTCTCGGATTGTGAGAGGAAAAATTCAAGCAAGCGAGGGTTGTTCGCGTTGTTTGTGGTGTAAAGGCGTTCTCTCCCGGCCCGGAACGGGGAGTGGTTAGTGAAGACGTAGGCGGAGCTCGCGGAGTCGAGCGGAGCTTACAAGAGAGGACTAGGACCCGGGTGGGGTGCCGAACCTCTATAAAAACCGACAAGTCTTTTGTGGTTTGCATTGTCTTTCTTTCTCTACTTGTTTGTTTATTCCGCTGCGCATTTGTTTGCTTAATCAAGTAGAAAATTAGGGATTAGATTAAAAGTGATTAGTGGACCCATAACCCACACGATCCTACAAAAACATTAATGACACGAAACACAATTCCATAATGTTTTACTTGTTAGGTCTATTCAATATATAAAAGTAATCTTTTCCTCTTTTATATACTCGTGTCGTCAGTTATTTGTAGAGCTACAACAATCGATGACCAACACGACAATCTTATCTCGGTAATTAATGTTCCATGTTAATTACCATGATTGTGAATAACTTTTGATTTATGTAAATCATTATCTTTTAGAGCTCTACGGTTAAGGACTAAGCGCCTCTTCTTTAACACTTCCAAAAGACGAACACTATAATCAGGGAACAAAATGTCTGTGCATTCAATTCATAATAATTGACATATAAAAGTAAAACTTTTAGAACACATTCCTTTCATTCTCCCACTTGTTATCAAAGTTTTCTCTCACATACATTCTCAATGTATAAAACAATAATAACTAGGGTAACCCTCTCTAATCACTCATCAAGCCAATCTACATGGTTCCTCAGACCCATGGACTCGAAAGCATTTCGCCCTTGGCTTGGGATAAGGGTTTGGTGAATGGATCAGCTGTGTTGCTGTTTGTGTCCACCCATTACAAATTTATTTTGCCCTCGTCGATGAAGTCACGTGTGACAAAGTACTTACGATCCATGTACTTCACTTTGTGGTGTGATTTGGGATCCTTGATTTGCGAGATAGATGCACTATTATCGCAAAATAGCTCTACTGGTCCCTCGCTCAAGGGAACTACTCCAAGCTCTTCAAGGAACTTCTTAATCCACACTCCTTCCTTGCTCGCTTCAGCGACAACTATTACTTTGGAAGCGGTGGTTGAGTCGGCCGTAGTGCTTTGCTTCCAACTACGCCAGCTCACAACTCCACCATTTAGACGACCTTCTATCGTCGGGATCACTCATGAAACTCACATCCGAATAGCCCTCGGCTATTAATTCCCTTTGTCCTCCATAAATAAGAAACTTATCTTTGGTCCGGTTAAGGTACCTCAGAATATTCTTGACCGCAGTCCAATGCTCAGGACCTGCATTGGATTGGTGACGACTTGTCACGCTTAGAGCATACGAGACATCGGGTCTTGTGCAAGTCATCGTGTACATGATCGATCCTATTACCGAAGCATAAGGGATATCTTTCATGTACTCCAAGTCTTTACGTGATTCAGCACGTTGAGACTTCTTGAGTTGCACACCCATACTCATTGGCACACTGCCCTTTTTGGAGTTGTTCATGCTGAAACTTTGCAAGACCTTGTCAATGTATGTACGTTGACTTAGGCCAATGAGTCTACGGGATCTATCTCTATATATCTTGATTCCCAAGATGTATTGAGCCTCACCCATATCTTTCATCGAAAATGCAGATTTCAATGAACTTCTCGTTTGCTCAAGCAAAGGTATATGATTTCCCATGAGGAGTATGTCATCGACATATAAGATCAAGAACACTATGTGGCTCCCACTAACCTTCTTGTATATACAAGGTTCTTCCTTACTTTGGACGAAGTGAATCTTTTTGACTTCTTCGTCAAAGCGTTTGTTCCAACTCCTTGATGCTTGCTTCAATCCATAAATGGATCTTTGAAGCTTGCATACTTTCTCGCTATTCTTTGGATCTTCAAAACCTTGAGGTTGTACCATGTACACATCCTCCTCCAAGTTCCCATTAAGGAACGTTGTTTTGACATTCATTTGTCATATCTCATAATCATGAAATGCGACAATAGCGAGCATAATGCGAATAGACTTGAACATGACAACCGGTGAAAAAGTTTCATCATAGTCAATTCCTTAAACTTGAGTGAAACCTTTTGCTACAAGCCTCGCCTTGTAGGTTGTCAAGTTCTCATCCATGTCCATCTTCCTATTGAAAACCCATTTATTTTGAATGAGCTTTTTCCCTTGAGGAAGGTCAACCAAGTTCCACACTTGATTATCATACATGGATTCTATTTCGGATTCCATGGCCTTGAGCCATAGTTGGAGTCTTTTCTTTCCATTGTTTCTTGAAAGGTCGAGGGATCATCGGTATCTAGTACCATGATTTCATGAAGTTCCAAATACATATCGGGTTTCTTCCTTTCCCTCGTTGACCTTCTAAGTTCTTTTGGTTCTACGTGTACTTCTCAAACTTCTTCCACAATTTCTTGTGGAATTGGTTCGTGTTCGATTCTCGAACGTACACTAGGTGGGGAGGATTGAGTTTCTCTCACAATTTCTTGCGAATGTCTCTCACTCACACTCCCACTAACCAAATGAATCTCGGTTGGGCCTTTATGATCTTGAATATCATCATTCATATCATGATCTTGTAGAGTATCTTGAGTCTTCTCAAGCACAACTCTACTCCCATTACTTTTTATTCTTTCTAGAATTTTTTTTTCTTGAAATACAGCATCCCTCTCTACAATCACGCGATTGGAGGTTATATGCCAAAAGTAGTATCTTCTTGTCTCACTAGGATAACCTATAAAGAAACACTTATCCGCTTTGGTTGAAGTTTAGTCGACATCAATCTCTTGACGTAGGCCTCACAACCCCAAATCTTGAGAAAATTGAGTTTAGGTGTTTTACCACTCCATAGCTCATAAGGAGTTTTCTCTATGGATTTGGATGAAACATTATTTAATGTGTAAGCCACAACTTCTAGTGCATAACTCCAAAAGTAAAGCGGCAATTCAGCTTGACTCATCATTGATCGAACCATGTCGAGTAATGTCCTATTCCTCCTTTCGGATACCCCATTCCATTGAGGTGTACCGGGAGGGGTGAGTTGTGGTACAATACCACACTCCTTTAGGAATGAGTCAAATTCGGTACTTAAGTACTCACATCTACGATCCGTTCGTAGAGACTTGATTTTCCTGTTGAGTTGGTTCTCTACTTCATTCTTGAATTCCTTGAACTTGTCAAAGGATTCACTTTTGTTTCTCATTAGATAAATATAGCCATAACGACTATAGTCATCCGTGAACGTAATGAAGTACCTAAAACCGTCTCTTGCACTAGTACTCATCGGACCACATACATCGGAATGTATCAAATCCAACAAGTCATTCGCTCTCGGTCCTTTCCTTTTGAAAGGCCTCTTGGTCATTTTGCCCATTAGGCAAGGTTCGCACGTTTCCAATGATTTAAAATCAAGTTGACCAAGAAGGTTAGCTTCTTGCAATTTCTTGATGCGTTTTTCATTTATGCGACCAAGACGATAGTGCCACAAGAGTGTATCGTTCACGTGAGTAGTTTTAAGTCTTTTGTTATTGATGTTTAAGATTTGTTTATTATTCAATTCAAGCAAATAGAGACAATTCCTTACGAATGCATTTGCATAGAAAATACCATTCTTCGATATAGACAAACAAGAATTTGAAATATTTATATTAAAATTATCCATATCCAAATATGATATATAAATAATGTTCTTGCTAATCGAAGACACATAATAAACATTCTTTAAACATAAATTTAAACCACTAGATAATTGAAGCTCCACAGAACCTTATGCAATTGCAGCAACGCTTGCATCATTTCCGACCTTCAAAATCATCTCGTTTTTCACGAGTTCCTTCATATCCTTTAGTAGTTGCACATTAGAGATTATGTGAGCACAAGATCCGATATCAATTACCCAATCATGGACAGAGGTGGCTAAATTTATCTCAATAACAAATATGCCTTTGGCCTTTTTGGGGCGCTTACGTTCAATCATTCCATTGTCAAGGTCTTCCTTGTACTTGGGGCAATTTGGCAGGATGTGTCACTTTTCACCGCAGTGAAAGCACTCCGTATTGGGAGTCGGAGATTTCAAAGATTTCCCCCTTGAGGCACTCGCACGAGCACCTCCTACTCCCTTGCTCTTGATTGGCGTATTCTTGGTGAATTTGCTTTTACCTTTGGTGATCTTTTGCTTCCTCCATGGACGGCTAGGATGTGCTTGTCCCGACCCTTGCCCATGTCAACTTCAGCCATTTTGAGAGCGTTGTGAAGTTCCTCAAGACTCACATCTTTCTCACGCACATGATAGTGCATAATGAAGTCATTGTAGGACGGGGCTAGAGAGCCAGGAATCAAATCTTCCGCAATATCATCGGGCATTAGGGAAGAGAGCTTCGACAACTTCTCAAGATATCCTTGCATCGTGGGAAAATGCATGGATACCGATGTTCCCTCCGCCATGTGGCACCTTGTGAGTGCGATGGTGGTCTTATGGCACTCTTTTCTAGCACTATCCATGAACATCTTTGTTAAAGCTTCCATGGTCTTCTTGGGTTTTGAATCCAAGTATCGCCTGAAGCGAGTCACCTATGGAGGCTAACATCAGACCGTGAACCTGGTTCTCTTTGTCTTCCCACTTGGCTTTTGCCTCTCTCTCGCTATCGGTTGCCCTCTCATTTAATTTTGGGATTTCACCATCCAAAATATGAGACAATTTCTCAAACTTTAACACGATATTGAGCTTGAGTTGCCAGCTTATGAAGTTTGAGCCATCATTTGCCAAATGATGTTTTTCAAGCATAGATCGCACAATAGGTTGAATATTCGACATTTCTACAAAAAAAAATTACATGGGATTTAATGTCAATTTTATGTTTTTAAAACAATAATACCGCAAATAAAAATTTGTCCATAAATGCAGCAATCTAAGATCCTATCAATTATAATATAAACTAGCTAAGGGCTATCAGATATATTATAAAATCAAGGTAAGAAAACATTTTTCTAATCATAACCATTTCGAAATATCGCAACATTTGCATTTTCAAACTCTTATGACTCTTGTCGTTTTAATTAGGAGGGAATATGACCAATCCTCGTAAGAAAAACTCTCTTTCCCAAAACCGAGCTAGGGCTCCGGGTCTTGTTAAGAAAACTTATTTCATTTGATACGAGATACATTTATCCATTGTATTCACAAACAAATATACTCGGTGTCTGCTAAGTACGAATCGCACCTCGTACATCTATTCGTGGCACAACAATAGACAACCTTATATCTCACACTATTCCCAAAGATGGAGGAAGCTATCTCCCGCTAAGGGCGAGCAGAATATTCCTCGATCGATGGCTGCTAGTGGACGAAATAAGAAAGAAAGATACTGTTAATTTTTGGTTTGACAATTTAAACATTTATATGTGATTTTAGAATTTAGGTGATCATGCATATTTATCATCTTTACACATCCATACAATCACATATATCAAGCACACAAACATAAATAATTCCATTCACACAAACATTGCGTGAGTTTATATGTTGCCGTGTCCTTGATCCCTGATCCTTGATCCTTGCGCTTCTTCAGCGTCTTCCTCTTGCACCATGGATGTCGATATTGCAAAAATATAAACATGCATCTCTCAATTTTGAAAATTGTCTAGTGCAAGTCCTATGTAAAAATCCTCTCATATGCATGCATATACATAGAAATAAAATTTGGCTTTTACATACATAAGCCTCTGTGATTGAATAATAATAACATACACATTCATTCATTCATTCACACATGGCTTCGATGGAACAAATAAACTCACATATCCCTGCATTACAGAACTCGAGCAACGCATGTACATATACTATATATTACACGATTTAATTTATCATGCATCTCTAAATCAAACAATTCTAAAATCATTTGAAATCCATTAAAAATGATTTTATGCTTCCATAGTTCAATTCAGAAAATATTTGAACCGTTGTTTATCCAATTTCTAAAATTAAACATTTAAAGAAAGATAAACATATGCCTTTTTCGTTTTCTTGATTCCTTATAAAATAATCATTTAATTAAAACAAAAATTCTATAAATCAGACATAAGTCTAAATCTTAATTCTAACATTCACATGATGTGTTTTAAAACATTTAAAACTATCAAAAGAATTTATTAGAATTAAATCAACAAAACTATCGAAAACTCGAAAAAGACATAGAACATGAATTGTTTTAATTGTAGATGGTAAACTAAAATTAATTATATAGTCTAATTGTCGAAAATATTAACTAAAAGCTCTGATACCACTGTAGGATTTCGTGTCCCTATGTATGTATATATTTTAAAATTTTAATATAACATACAAGATCGATTTTCATATTTTCAGGAATTTTATGTACACCTATTTGTGTTTTATTCTAATAACATGCAACCTACATTTACTAAAATAATCCACAAAGATAGAATCATACATAAAGGTTCTCTAAAACCGTTTTGATGATCCGGAGTCGCGTCGCTCGCTGAATCGTCCACGAAATTGCTTCCGAGTGTTCACCAAACTCTAAACAAAGTTAGAGAGAAAGGAGTTAGTCAATCAATCTCTAACAAGTTTTAGAATCAAGCTAATTACCCCTCTTTAAGCTCCTGAGAATCTTATCTCCAAAACTTAAATTTACTAAGAGATTTTCGTGGTGATTAGGGAGAGATTAATGAGAGAAAGAATTTTGCATTAGTATTAAAACAAGTAGGAATATGTGCCCTTTTATAGGCTCCCAAAACGTCCTTATCAAGATCTATTATTTAGCCATGATCCCTTGTTTTTCACTCCTAAAATTAATCTCTAAATTCCACATAATCACCCACAAAAAACGTTTTAATTAAATCTGGAATTATTCCACCCATGACTTAATTAATCTCTTAATAATTGAGGCAGAATCGTTCTTGTTCGGTAGACAGAGTATTATTCGGTCAACCGAACCATTCGGTTATAACACGTTTTCGGTGCACCGTGAGCTAGACGGTCGACTGATTCTTTATGCGAAAAATTCCGTGGAAGAATTCGGACGAACCACGTCTTTTAATCGGTCTACCTTTGACCCACCAAAATCGCTCCTGGAAGATAGTCATCAGATGACCGGGTCACCATCGGTCTACCGAAAATACTACTTCTCGGTTGACCGTTTCCAATCGGTTAACCGAACGCGATTGTCCCGACACTCTGGGCAATCTCGGTCAACCAATTGCGCTTACCCGTTCCCTATTCGGTTCACCGATCCGAAGATGTCCCGGTCGACCGAACCATGAACGGTTCACCGTGTTTGACCCCGATTTTGCGTTTGTCAAATTTTGGATTTATTTCGAACAAAATTTGACCTTTTGAGGTTTTTTAGCAATTCACATCCTATATATATCATCATATGTAATATTAAATTATTACACCTCATAATATATACCTCATATGAATTTATTATGATTCTAATTACGTCAATTCTCATGACATATTGATTTTAATTAATTCACCACATGTGTCCCATTTTAACATGAAACTCGACACATCATATGAACTTAAAATCAACCCTCTTGTTTCCCAGTTTTGTGGTGTGACCTATAGGAGGATCTAAGTCAAATTGGCAGTGATATTAAACACTTAATATCTCAAATTATAAGCGGTATCTAGCTACACATTATAGTTACTCAATTAGCATAGATGTCTTTGTTCCATCCGAACGAAAACACGATCCATTTAGTGATGTAAGTGCACCACTTGTGTTCGTCCCTTGCCTCATGATGTTAAGAATATATACAAAGTAGAAATGTGTCATCTTTGTATTATATTCATTTCTTGATCTCTTTAAGCTAATTATAACTATGTAACTTAACTCAAGTTACATTGTGCACATTACAATTTTGCTTTATCAAGGGGCACACTAATATCATCACTCAATTAAGAGGGGCAATGATAATCGTTTGACTAGCTATCTTTTCTAGCACAAGTCATGCTCAACCAACTATTGCCGTTATCACTACACTCATTGGTAGCTTTTGACAATAATCAAATTAAGCACTTCTTGGGTGAAAAGATATAAGTCTCATATCTTAGGATCCAAGACACAGTAAAAACATTAATGACACGAAACACAATTCCATAATGTTTTACTTGTTAGGTCTATTCAATATATAAAAGTAATCTTTTCCTCTTTTATATACTCGTGTCGTCAGTTATTTGTAGAGCTACAACAATCGATGACCAACACGATAATCTTATCTCGGTAATTAATGTTCCATGTTAATTACTATGATTGTGAATAACTTTTGAATTATGTAAATCATTATCTTTTAGAGCTCTACGGTTAAGGACCAAACGCCTCTTCCTTAACACTTCCAAAAGACGAATACTATAATCAAGGAACAAAATGTCTGTGCATTCAATTCATAATAATTGACATAGAAATTATTTGAGGTTCCTAAGTCGCCCATCCCAGAAAAAATCTTAAATTTATACTATGTGTTATCTCAAATTATTTTGAGGTTCCGTTGCAAATTTTCGGTGGTAAATGATTGGATTACAATGACTTTTTTCATGTGATGAAGATCCAAAAATTTGAAGATCCAATTTTTTTCCAGGGGGCGCTACCCCCCTTGCCAACCTCGACACCTCACCGGTGAGCGAGACTTCCGACCGACCAGTCAAGGTGGTATTTGGTAAAACTTCCTGACTTACAAAAGAACTCATTGTAATCCAGCTCATTAATACCAAAAATCTTAGAACGGACCTGAAATAATTTGAGATAACACGCCATATAATTTTAAGTTTTTTTATTTAAAAAAAGGGGCGTCTAAGCCAAACGCCACCCTAATTTTTTTATTTTTTATTACTAAAAAGAAGTTGAACATTTTACCGAATTCGAGTGCACCGGAGCATCCGCTAACTCCTTTCCTGACATACGAAACATTTTTTTATGATTATGAGAGGAAGATGATGATAGAGCGGTGGTAGGAGAGTGAAATGAAGAGATATATAAGTAGAAATGAGAGAATGGTAAAACGATAATTCACACGGACAATTTAAGTAATTTTAGGACGACGTTTAGCAATTCAGTAATTAAATGCTATCTTCCAACTTTTCACAAAGAAAAAAAGAAACTTTTGTTTACGGGTCCAGTCGCTCCACTCGGAGAATCCCAGAGCTTGTTTGGTCATGAAAATTAACGAAATTGCCATTTGAGATTCTTAACGAGCCATCATTTAATTTATATCTGTTCTAACCTAAATCCCATTTCGATACTATTCTAACTACATTTTGTTCAACATTTACCTAATCTTACAATGTCCATTTCCATACGTTAGACATTTCAACGATTGATTTGTCGGAAAACTTAATGAATTCCTAAAAATCCTAAACTTAATGAGTTTACATACGTTAGACATTTCAATACATTAGACAGTTTTGAGAGTTTCGAAACATTTTAAATAGGAAAATGGTTCTCCTACCCATTTTCTCACTCACTTTCTTACCCACCTACTCACTAATTAGAGCATCATTAACAGCGCCCGGGCAGTTTCCGGGCGCCCTGGTTTCTCTCTCAGTCACGTCAGCTTCTCTCTCCGTCACGTCAGCACAAACCAACCCTCCTACAAAATCATTAACCATTACCCAATTCACTCAATCACGCTACAGTATTTGTTGTCACGTCATTATTTTTATTCTTCTCTCTAAAACTCTTTCAACAATCAACAAAATATATTAATAATCATTATCGTAATTATTTAATATCAACAATTCATTCGTTTTTAATTAATATTTAATTAATAAACACAAAATATTATTAAAATTTAGGAAACCACATTACATAGTACATTAATTAGAAATTTTAAAACTAGAACTAAAAATACATCATTAAATACTAAACTTAAAATACATCAAGACGCATTTCCTCCAAAACGTTGTCATATATTGTCGATTAAATCGGCTTGAAGGTTCAAATATGTGGTGCGATCACGCAATTGATCTCTCCTTCTCAAGTACCTGGTAATATCCACTACACGGTCAGTGAAATACCGAATCACGTCGTTCACGGAATTTCCAGGTTGATTCTCAACAAATTCGTTTCAATCTCCAAAATTACCGAAGGAATCGAGTTCATCCTCCACTATCATATTATGCATTACAATGCAAGCGGTCATTATTTTGTTAAGTACAACCTTACTCCATGCAAGAGATGTCTTCTTCACTATCGCGAACCGCGCTTGCAAGACTCCAAATGCACGTTCTACATCTTTGCGTACTGCTTCTTGTCATTCAGCAAATAACATGTCCTTCGGAGTTTGTGGATGAACGATGGACGGAATGAATGCTGCCCATTTTGGATAAATACCATCAGTAAGATAATATCCCAAATTCTGTTGTATTTCGTATTCTGTATTTGTATTGTATTTTGTTTCCGAAGTGTATGAGTATTGTACTACTATTTCTTATTTTGTTTATGATTTTTTTAATTTTACTTTTATCTTAATAAATAATAAAAAATTAATTAATCATAAAATATTTTTTCAATTAATTTTCAATACCTAATTAATTTAATTCAATTTACCTAATTAATACATTATCCTAATTATATATAAATAATCTTTTTTCTTTAAAACAAAAACAAAAAATAACAAAAAATTTAGGGACCAATGGGGGGGGGGCATGTGGCCCCCTGCCCGGGCGCACCCTCCCGTTAAGGGAGGGCAACTCGGGCGCCCTTCCCGGGCACCCGAGTGAAGAGCACCTATTAAGGGTGCTCTAACCAATTAAGTTAGAAGACTCGTCAGAACACCATCACTCACATGTGTGAGCTTTTTTAGGAAAACTTTGGGTTCAAAATTTTGAATTTCATCCTTTATAAAACTAAAAACACATCTCATCATTCTCTCTGTTTTGCACTCTTTTCAATTCTTGTTTCACTTCTCTAATTTTTGTGGAAGAAAGAGGTGACAGTTGTGGTGGCAAAAGTGGAGAAAAGAGGGGGTGATGTGTAATACCGAGGGGTGGATCCAAAATCTTTTTTTTGGGTGGGGCAGACTTTCTCTATATTGGTCGATTTCTTTTGAAACCCCACAACTTTAATATGTTAATTTAAATAAAAATAATAATTAAAAATTAAAAAATATCCTTCCTATTTTTAACATTTTTCCAAACCTTAATACATTAAAATTCAAACATCCAAAAGAAATTTTTACAACCGTAAAACAAGACATCAATTGAACAACTAATTAACTAAATAATTTAACATAAAAACACAAATAAAAGTCATTACAAAATCATTCTTCTAGACTTCATGTCTTGAAAATATGTCATGATCGCCTCATCATCAATGAAATCAAGTGCACGACGCACCAACAGGGGAAGGAGTTGTGTCGATCGATTTGGGGAGCAGGCGAGTAGTTGAGGAGGAGGAGAGGATTGGGTTTGGGCGTGACTAGGGATGACAACGGATCAGTTCCAGTTCGAGTATTGGGAGAACTGGAACTGGATACGTTTTTTATTTGGGTATCCATAACCGAATCGGATCCGGGTCAGTTCACAACTTGGGTACCCAGAATCGGATCCAGTGGGATCACGAGTACCTAGAACTGGATCCGTTGGAACCGGATCCGGCACCAAATCTGTAAAACTATTATTTTTTACCTATAAAAACTGTTATTTTCATTTTTTACAACTTTTTAGGATTTATTTTATTTTATTGTAATAATACACCGGTTCCAGATCCAGATCCAGATCCAGTAGTTAGAATCGGAATCAAACTGGAACTGAGTCGGTTCTAAAATTGGGTAACCATATTCGACCCATATTCGTTTTACCATGGTTCAGTTCCAGTTTTGTACCGTCACATCCGGTTTTAGTTTGATCGGTTCCGGATACCCATTACCACCCCTAGGTGTGACTGAGTCGGTTGGGAATCAGAATTGAAAACAAATTTTTTTTTTGGGAAATCTGGGTGGGCACCTGCCCCCAACGTGCATCCACCCCTGGTAATAGCGGAATGTGGTGGTAGAGGCGACAGTGGAAAGTGGTGGTTGCATGCCAGTGGGTGACAAACTGGTGATGGTGATAGTGGTGTCGCGGTGGTGGTCGCTTCATGTCATGTGTCATGGTTGTCTAAGTGGCACGAGTGGTGGGTGTGGTGGATTATGTGGTGGTGAATGATAAGATAGTGGTGGTGGTTCCAAAAAGGTGGTGGATTAGGTGGTAACAGATGATGAATGGCGATGGTGGTGGCAATGGTGATAGGTTGTCTGTGGTCATGATGTGTATTTTCATTGTAAAGTGTTGGCATTTTCAAGTTGTTTTGTGGGTATTTTCATGGTATAGTGTGGTTATTTGTGTAGGATCGTGATGATCTCTAATTCTAATCACTTTTCAGATAATTAACTATTTGTTTAACTATCAAAGATGTGCACATCGGAATTTAAAATAAACAAGCAAGTAAGAAAGATGATAATGCAAACCACAAGGAACACGGGGGATTTTACAGAGGTTTGGCCACCCTCCTACGTCCTCTCTTGCAAGCTCCGCTCGGATCACTGAGCTCCGCTCACGACTTCACTAACCACTCCCCGTTCCGGGCCGGGAGAGAACACATTTACAACACAAGCACCGCGAACACCCTCGCTTGCTTAACCTTCTTCCTCTCAAAATCCGAGAGGGAACACTTCGGGCTTTCACCGAAATCCTTGCTTCTTGAACAACCAATGAGTGGGACAACACTCTCTAAATATTGAGCACACTTTGAGTATGGTTTGGATATGATCAAATGTGTGGAATTTAGGCTTAGAGTGTAGGATTGGGGAAATTAGAGCTTGGGAGTTTCTCTCTAGTGTATGTGACAAATGGAAGTGTGAGAGATATGTAATTGTGTCAAGGAAACTCCTATTTATAAGCTCCTAAGGTATTATAGCAGTTGGAGTTGATTGGGTAAGAGTTGGTGTAAGATAAACAAAACAGAAACTTGCAGGACCCAATTCTGAGTGAATTCGGTCGACCGGATTGGGTTGTTCGGTCGACCGTTTGGCAGTTTTGAACTCAGTTCGGTCGACCGGTTAAGGAACGGTCCACCGCCCAACGCTAAGACTCAGGTACACTTAAGTGATCGGTCGAACACCGAACAGGGTTCGGTCGACCGATTCACACCAGGCACTTTGGGGTTGACAAACAAGGTTCTATTCGGTCGAACAACCAACAGAAAGTTTGGGTTTGTCAAGAGACATACGTTCGGTCGACCAAACAAGGTCCTTGGTCGACCGATACATAAAAAGTATTTGGGGTATATTTTAGATAATACGAATACGACCGTTGGGTATATACGACAAAACTAACGGTCAGAAAAATGTTGAGACTCGGTCGACCGAAAAGGTCTGGATGGTCGACCGAACGTGGGCAGTTAAACACTAACAAGATATATGATCACTCAGTCGACCGATCGGTCTGTTTCGGTCGACCGAATGTGGGCAGACTGTTCAGGTTTTGGTTTAGTATTTTCCGGTCTAAGTTTGAGTGATCTATTGAAGTCCAAATTATATGAAATTTCGTGTGTGACTTCTATAGGGAACCTAGTGTGTGTTTGAGTAGTTTTTGTCTCAAGTATTCTCAATTACACAAAGTTCCTAAGACTCAAAGAAATACACAATACATGTCTTCAAATGAGCTTGATTACATGTCTTGACTTGATTTCGTTTCTTCTTTGAGTCTTGATCACCTGTAGAGTTTAGCACAAAACAATATATATGCAATGCAACATGTGTGCTACTCTACATGATCATAATTAAGATTAGGTTGATTAAATCATTAAAACATAGATTAAGGCAAAAAAACCAACAATTTGTGATTAAGAAATAGTGATTGATGGATGAGCCATAGTTATTTGGTGGTGATGATATTGGTGATTAGCACAATAATAGTGATGGTGGTGTGGGTGTAGTTCAGTAGTCGTTGTGGGTTTGTTCGGTATAAAGAATGGGTATTTACAAGTTATATCGTGGGTTGTTTCGTGGTATAATGTAGGTATTTCTAATTACAAACAAATGATGAATGATGTGCAATGGTGATTAAGTGGTGTTAGTGTGGTGGTTGGACGATGACCTTGATGGAATGGTGGTGGCGTGGTGGTCGAAGGTGTTGATTTGGTGGCGGTGGTGGTGGTGGATGATATGTGATGGTTCCTATAAAAATATGGGTGATGGTTGTATCAATGTGGTGGACAAAAGTGGTGGTTGGGTGTTGATAAATGATACGATAGTGGTGAGCACGCCTGAATGGGGTGGATTAGGTGGTGGTGAATGTGATAAGATGGTGGTGGTGGCAAAAGGTGGTGGATTGGGTGGTAATGAATGATGAAAGGCGACAACGGTGGCATGTTGTAGATCAGTGGTCATGATTGGCATGTTGTAGTTCGCGAGTTTGACGGTTGTAAGGCGTTGTCTCCCGGCCCGGAACGGGGAGCAGATAGTGAAGTCGTAGGCGGAGCTCGGTGATCCAAGCGGAGCTTGAAAGAGAGGACTAGGACCCGGGTGGGGTGCCGAACCTCTATAAAAACGCCGAGTCGATTTGTGGTTTGCTTGTTCCTTTTCCCTACTAGTCTTTAAATTGTTTCCGTTGCGTTTATTGTTTGCTTAGTTAGGGATTAACGTAAAAGTGATTAGATTAACCCGACCCACACGATCCTACATTTGGTATCAGAGCCTCGTTCGTTAATTTTGTTCTTAACCGATAAATTAACATGGCTATTTATGCATCCACACCTAGTGAATCATGTAAACCACCATATTTTGATGGAAATAATTTTGTTTCATGGAAAAGTAAAATGATGTCATTCATTAAATCCATAAACATTAACATGTGGTTTATGATTCAAACTCCATATGAATCACCTAGATGTCATATTAGTAAATGGAGATTAGAAGATGAGAAAAATGCATCCCTAAATGCTAAGGCTATGAATATCATATTTTGTGCATTAGGAGATGAACTTTTTAATCTTGTTTGCTCATGTGATAGTGCTCATTCTATATGGCAAACATTAGAAAAGAATTTTGGTGAAGGAGATTCACCAACCGGGAAGAAGGGAGAAACAAATCCGAAGGATGTAGCTCAAACAAAGAAAATGGAAATTAACTCAACATCTTCATCATCATCAAGCTCATCCGATTGAGAAAGTGAAGATGAGGTATCTTCTAGCTCTTCTTCAAGTAGTAGTTCAAAAGATAATGCCTATGATGTTAATGAACTACAAAATGCATTCAAAGATTATTTGAAAAATATAGAGAACTTCACAAGACTAATCAATTAGCAAATGAGCAAATCCATGATCTTGAATGTCAAAATGCATCTACTTAGATGATAAAAATGATTTGCTTGCTAAAATTGAAGTTCTAACTTTAGAGAATGCATGCTTGAAGGAAGAAAATTTAAATGATAAAACTACCTCATCTCATGCAATTGATAGTCATATGCTAAAATTGATACTAATGACTTGCTTATTAAACTTGATAAATCTCATTTAGAAAGCAAGCAATTATTACATGACTTGAATTGCATGAATCAAAAGGTTGCAAATTTAGAGATTCACATGCTTAACATGGATGAAAAGCATAATTCTATGATCAAAAATCTAAATTGCTTAAATGAATCTCTAGCAACTAAAATCAGTGAACTTAATGCATTAAACAAAAAATTGCCAAATAAATTGCATAAGTTCACACATGGCAACACAAGTAATTCTTATGTTAAGAACTTTCATATTCAAAACAATTATTATCATCATATGCCATGAAGAGAAAAACTAGTGTAGAGGTACCAAAATCAACTTGGATTTGGGTACCAAAAGCTAAACTTGATGGACCCAAGCAAAAATGGGTACCAAAGTCTACACTTGTAGGATCTTGAGGAGGAGATTGATGGTGACCGGGTGAGCCAAAGCGTCAAATTCGAATCCGATTGCATCACCAAGTCAAGATTGAAGCTAATCAATATTTAAGTTTGGTATAAAATTTCTATCTTTGAATTTTCTGAAAAATTAGCTCTAATCTAGTCTATATGCTTAATTGTCATATCTTTAGAAGTTTAATTCATTGCAAATCATTAACCCTATTCATTGCAAATCATATATCACATCCATTGATTATAAATGTCAAATTTTGAATGGATGTTAGAATAAGGCTTGAGTAGAAACTTAAATGAACTTAACTTGAATCACACTCTTAGATTCCATATAGCCTTATTGATAGGGGGAGCTTAAATGTTATATCTTTTATTAGTGTAATGAAGTGCAAAATTTAGGGAGAACAACTTCATTACAAGACATCCAAATTCTATGCTTAAAGTCATAATTATTTTTGTTTTTGATGGATGTCAAAGGGGGAGAGATAATTAAAGAGGAGTTACTTGAAAATTGGTTAAAATTGAACAAAAACTATGCACATCCATAGGGGGAGCATTTATATGCATAGTTTACACCTAAAATTTTCAAGTATTAAGATATAGGTTGTCATCATCAAAAAGGGGGAGATTGTTGGTTTTTTGGCATTAATCCTTGTTTTGATGATTTAATCAACCTAATATTAATCATAAGTAATGTAGAGTAGCACACATATTGCATTGCATATATATTGCATGTGCTAACCTCTACAGGTGATCAAGACTCATGGAAGGAAGGAAATCAAGTCAAGATTTGTAATAAAGCTATATGAAGATTTGTAATCTTGATTTTATTTTGAGTCTTAGGAACATGTGTAAATTGAGCATACAAGAGCTAAAAACATATCACATACACACTAGGTTCCTTAGAGAAGTCACACATAAAATTTCACCTTATTTGGACTTCATTAGATCACCCAAACCTTAGTCGGAAATCACTTAAAACCTAAACCCAGAATTCCTGTGTGAACCGGTCGACCGAACCTATTCTCAGTTCGACCGGTTTATAACAGACTCTCCACAGTGATTTTACCGAACTCTACCGGTCGACCGGTTCTACCTATTCGGTCGACCGATCCCTGATTTTATTATGACTGTTACCTTTGTCGTATTCCTATAACGGTCGTATTCGTATGAAACAAACTTAACCCCAAAATACATTCGGTAACCGGTCGAACGACGACCTTGTTTCGGTCGACCGGTTGAATGCTTATTTTATCCCTGCTATCGGTCGACACATTCTTCGTTCGACCGTTGCACCTTTGTCTCAACCGAATCCCCTTATCGGTCTACCGCCCCATACTTTGGTTCGACCGATTCACTTAAGTAGAGTTAAGTTCTAGCCCATTTGTCCGACCGATTATATATTTAGTTCGACCGTTCTCTTTGAAATCAAGTTAACGGTCGACTGGTTTATTAGTTTCGGTCGACCGGTTCTGGACAGATTTGCAGCCTGATTTTCTACTTTGTGTATCTTACACAAAACCCAACCAAATCTATCCCCAACGGCTAGAATACCTTAGGAGCTTATAAATAAAGGATCAAGACCTGTTGTTAACACAACTCTCCAATTTCCAATTGTCCAATTCATTAGAGAGAAGCTCTCAATCCTCAAAGCTCCCAATCTCACTCCATAAGCTTAAATCCACACTTAGTGATCATATCCTCATCCAACTCAAGTGTGCTCAATTAGAGAGTGAGTTCCACTCAAGTTACATTTGTTGTCAAAAGAGTATAGACTTCGGTGAAAGCCCGAAGTGATCCTTCTCGGATTGTGAGAAGAGGATTCCAAGTTCGGCGAGGGTTGTTTGCGAGTTTGACGGTTGTAAGGCGTTGTCTCCCGGCTCGGAACGGGGAGCAGATAGTGAAGTCGGCGGAGCTCAGTGATCCGAGCGGAGCTTGCAAGAGAGGACTAGGACCCGGGTGGGGTGCCGAACCTCTATAAAAACACCGAGTCGATTTGTGGTTTGCTTGTTCTTTTTCCCTACTAGTCATTAAATTGTTTCCGCTGCGTTTATTGTTTGATTAGTTATGGATTAGCGTAAAAGTGATTAGATTAACCCGACCCACACGATCCTACAGTATTGTCGTGGTGGTCTAAAGTTATGGTTACAAAGTGAGAATGATAAGATAAAAGTGCAAGTGGTGGCTTGGGTGGTGGTACGTGTTAAGATGGTGGTATTGGTGACATTGAATATAGTGGATTTGCTAATGGATGGTGCGATGGTGGAGGTGACGATGAGTTGTAGTTCGGTGGGACATTTTGTGTTTAGGGTGAGGGTATTCTCGAGTTATAATGCTGGTATTTTCGTGGTATGGTGTAGGTTTATGATTACAAACTAGTGATGAATGGATGAATAATAATGTTTGGTGGTGATAACAGTGAATTGGTGGAGGTTGGGTATGTTGGTGTTGACATATGGGTATTTTTGTGGTGCAATGTAGGTATTTTCGGGGTACAATGTATGAGTATTTTCGTTGATAAAAGACCAACCATTGATATGAACAAGAAAACACATATGACAAAATCATAAGATAAGATAAAATATGAACGTGACTGGAACAAAAAAATCAAATGGATATCAAAAAGGTAAATTAAAATGCAAAAAATCCCACATGTGGGATGATATCGCATGGATTCCCTAGTGGGAACCTATGTGGCCATCTTGGGATCCTCCTTGACTTTCTACAAATTAATCGCACACTAAGTATAAAAAAAAGAAAATAATTTGTGGACGCGGGCGTGAATGATGCCCGTAAAAATGACACTCAGAAGTGATGAAATACACTGCTAAATGATTAAGTATACTTAAGTAAATGTCATACAAATAGTACATCTAACTTTTTTCAAGTGGTTTCATTCGAAAGTTTTAAGGTTGTTATGAGTCACAACAATCTATTACAAAATTACCCCTTCTAGAGGGAACATTTTACAAAAACCTCTACCACTAGTATAAAACCCAGACTAACACTGCTAACCCATCAACCTAACGACTCGACTATGTGCCACTGGTCGGAGTCCGAAACCAAGACCTAGGGGAGTATACCGAGTAGGGGTGTAGCGGGGCGGGTTTTTGCCCCACCACCACCCGCCCCGCCTGAGTTAGGCGGGTAGGCGGGGCAGGGTAAAAAAAATCCGCTACCCACCCCGCGTAAGGGTGGACTAGGCTATGCGGGGCTGGTTTGACATATTTTTCTTTGATTAAAGCTAAATACAAAAATCAATTCATTTTCTTTAACATTATCATTTTTAATCAAAGCTAAATACAAACAAAATACAAACAAAATACAAAAAAATCAAACAAAATACAAGACTTATGCGGGTTATACGGGGCGGGTTGCGAGAAAACCGCAACCCACCACGCTTATTATGCGGGTTGGCAGGTAATATTTTTTGTCCGCAACCCGCATTAGACGGGATGAGTTGCGAGTAAAATCCTACCCATTTACAACACTAATACCAAGCTCGAAGTATAGCGTAAGCTCCTCCTAAGCTTTTTGATGTTCATCCTCCACTTCCAATGTCCAATTAGTCGTTACCCAATTCACATGGGTTCATTCCCATTCACAGTCAGCCTCCTCCAGATTTTTAGCGGTTTTCGGATTTTAACCTGGTCAACAACCCGACCCGATAACCCGTACTGCCTTAAATCCTCCAACGTTCCAAGTCTTCACACGACCGTCATTTCCACCTCATCTCCCCTCCAACCACCGCCGTCGACCCGCGCAATCGGACGGTCACGATGAACCTCGTACCGACCTGGCGTCGACCCCACCGTCGCCTCTCCGCCGACGACGCCGAAGCCGACGACCTCCTCCCCACCGTCGACGACTCCCGTCCGATCGACACCCAAGGTCAAAATAAAACCCTTTCTGTTAGGATTCGGAACTTCGAGTTTGGTCGGTTGATTTTCGGTTCCCGCAGAGCAAGAGGAGATGGTGAGGTCGTTCGAGCGAGCGCTCGAGAAGAACACCCGCGTTTGGAGGGTACGAACGGTTTGGTGTAGACACGAGTTTTTCCTCTCTTTACCCTTTTCGTTTTGAATGTGTGAGTAACATTTGTTAAATTAGTTATGGTAATTTTATGAAAGTTACGGTAGTTTTTATTGAAGTTGCGGTTAAATATTAATTTTTATTATAACTTAGAGATATTTTATAGAGGTTAGAATTAATTAATAACGGTGTTAAACTGTTAACATACAATGTTAGATTTTCCAGTGGCATGGCGATAAATAGGTAAAGAACGACGGCAGATCCATAAATCACCTCTTTTGCAGTGGCACACAAGCAAAAACCCATTTTTTTCTTTTGAAATGTTTGATGGTGTTTGTTAACTTGTTGTTTGTGTGAATTTCAATTGCAGGGAGTGTTTGGGTCGTTTGTGTTGTGTTATTTGGCTTTCATGGTGTACTCTGTCTTCCACCAAGCTCGGTATCCATGGGAGTTGGTGAGTATGGACCCTTTTTTTTTTAAATTATATTTTGAAGTGTGATTGGTTGGCAGAAAACTTAAGGAAGATGTCGGACTAGAAGGTCATACGGCCCGAATATTTGTATTTGCTAGTAGGAAAACACGGAAATGACTTCTACGTGATTGGTTGACAAGAAAAATTAAATTTTTTCCGGAACTTTAGTTCTAATGGTAGTTCCATGACTTTAAAGGTCATACTTTGAGTAAGCTCCCCAACTTCTACTTTAAAATGATAGGAAGTCATGAAACTAAAATTCTAGACTGACTTCCGTTTCCTCTCTACCAATCATATCAATTTCCGAAGTTTGTACTTTATAGAGATGGAGGAATTAGTTAGTTTTGTATTAGTTGAAACTTGAAACATGCATGGTTTTGGGTGTTGTATGAACTAAGCTAGTTCAAGTTCAATTTGTGTTCGTCTTGTTTCACGTTTGTTCTTCGTCACTACTTCACTTTGAAACATGATGAACGAAACATGACCTTTTTTTATTATTACTTTCAGAGAGTTCACTAGATATGTGGTCTCTGTTTGATTAGATTTGGTTCATGTTAGTGACTGAAGAATTATTTGATTTTTGAACTGTGCACTGCTTTAGATTATATGTAGACGATCAGGCTACCCTGAGCCCAGGATTGATTTTGTCTTTGGTGCGGCCCTTGCATAAAACATAAAACAAGTTCTAAACTATAATTTGATTCAAGGAACCCTAATGTTGTAATATGATGATGCATTTTGTCGTAATGAACGTGAATATAATTCAACATTTAGTCATTTCATCAAATCCACCTCTCTTTGTACAAATTACTAAATTGCTTTATTTTTCATATGTACATAAAACCGACATTGTAGATCAAATATAGCAGTTAGATGTTTCACATGACGATTGGATTGTGAGAAACACGAGGCGGCTCAATTTTGTTAATTGGAGCCCTAGGGTTCATTGTAGAATTATTGTATGTGTATATATATTATTTATGTTCATGAGGTCAGGAAATCAATCCTCTTGAAGCATACATCTAGCAATGAGGTTTACATTCTCTTATAGTTTGTAACAAGGTCGGACAACGAGATGTATACATAGATTGTTAAAATATCATTAAAATAAACATGGCATATCCTCATACGTCTATGTAGAGGAAGGACAGTGATAGTGAGTTTCTTCTTGGACCATAGAGTTGAAACAAGCTAGAGCATGAGTTTATGTTCTAGTTTTTTACAAAACAAGATTCTAATTAACCAAACAAGTTGTTATATTCATTGGTACCTAGGAAGTTGGGTGAAGTCCAGAACTTGACTTCCATGACTTCCCCTCGTTGTAGAGTGGAAGTTGAGGAAGTCACTCTTATGTCCGTTTTGTACGTAATGGAAGTCCTTCTGGAACTTGAGTTCTTGATTTTTAAAGTTTTTAGCATTGTTTTGAAAACCGGACTGGACCGGCGGCTTGTTCGGTCTGGTAAGTGGCAGAAAATCGTTTCTGCCACGAACCGCTCTAGACCGGCAGTTGAACCGGTCGAACCAGTTCGACCGGCTGGTCCAGTCGTGGTTATGGGTAAATGGATATTAAACAAATATCTGTTTACCTGAATATGAAAAAAAACACAAACGTAAATAAATGGGTAAACAGATCAATATCCAGAGTACAATAATAGAATGTCAAAACAAAAAGTCCCCCGCAGGGACTGCCGCCCCCTGCCACCACAACATTTCTAATCAGACTCAGATTCAAGGCTCTGACTGGTATTTTTTATTTTTCATGGTTATTTTTTTTAATTTCTATATTTATGACGTCACCGGTTCAATTCGGTCCGACCCCAGTCAAACCTTTGAATATTTGATGTTGTCGGTTCGACGTCCGGTTCGGTTTTGAAAACCTTGGTTTTAGGATACCAATCACCCAATAATCATTTTAGAAGTCAAGTTCCCCACTTCCTGGAAGTTTTCCAGAATACCAATCACAGCCTTATCGTACTTGAGCACTAATGAGCTTATGGGCTTGATTTGAATTCTAAGAGGAGCTTGAGCTGAGTTTATTTCAACCAAGTCATTTTGACTGGCACTTTGAGGCATGACCTCAAGTTGTCTAGTTTACTTCTAACCTTTCTTTAGTACAAGGTAGTTGTTCGCTAAAACTAACGAGCCTTGTGTCATGATTATGATCAAAAAATCGCTTTGGGGACCAATTGAAGATTTCTAGTGTCTCAGCAACAACATTGGCATAGAAATTCAGTGGAAGGACTAGAATTCCATGTTAACAATATTGAGTCAAAGAACAGTTGCAGCTAAGTTGAACAATTTTCGTTCCAAAATTGGAAAGCTTTGCCTACATGTTCGTCTACGATCTTCTAGGTGTTTGTTTCCTTTGATTTCTGTGTTATAATGGTGAATATGACAGTGTTTTAATGTGCGACCGCATAAGCATTTATGCGGTCGCACAAATCGATATTTGTCCTGGGATCGCATATGCGACCCCCGCATAGTCGCACCAACCTTGGTGCGACTATGTGGCCACTGTGCGGACACTGTGCGGCCGCATATGCGGCCGCACAGTGGCTAGGGAGGGGAAGGGAGGAGAGGGGGAGAAAGGAGGAGTTTCTCACCCAAAAAAAAGAAAAAGAGAGAGGGGAAGACGTGGAGTAGAGGAGAAGATAAATGGTAGATGAGAAGATAAAGAGGTAGATAAGTAAGGAGAAGATATTTATGATTTTTTTTCAATTTTTTAATGGTTTTTCGATTTTTTAATATTATTTTTTGATTTTTTTTCAAAAAAATAAAAAAATAAATTTTACCATTGTGCGGTCGCTTATGCGACCGCACAACTGCATATGCGGTCCTGGGCACAATTTCGCACAGGACCGCATATGCGGTTTTAAAACCTTGGAATATGAGGATTTAAGGCTTTTATTTTTGGATTATACAGCGGTATCATGCGTACTTCATGGAAGAGATGCATCCTTGGATGGTTATCTTGGCAGGTATGAGTTCCATTTTTTTTATGCTTGCCTGCAGTATAAATTGGTTACCTATCTTGAGGTTCTTATGGTGGTGTACAATTTTTTCTTTCGTTTGCAGTTTTCATTTTGGTGCTAACTATATTTATGTTTTTTGATGTTCACATATGGAATTTTCTAATTGGCTACTTGTTATGCTATTCTGATATTCTGTGGTCTGTACATACCGTAGCTGTTCTTCAATCAACTTCTTCTAGTTTAGTTTCTGATTTTTATTTCTTCATATCTAATTGGAAAATAATAAGAAAAACAAGCCTAGATCTTCATTCTTGTTTTCCCTTACCCAACTAATTGTTTTAGTACTGCAAACTATTTTAACTGAAGTCATCAATATTCATCTCTGTCTTGCTATATAGACCTTGTTCAGCTCTGAGAGTTGTCAGATTACTTGTGTATTTTTTTTAGTAGACCTTAAAGTGGCTGTTGTGTTCATAATAATAGTAAGCTAAATTGTTAAAATATCTTGTATTGCATTTGCATTGTACTAGGAAAACTGGAATGAGTTAGTGCTATGATAGACCTTGTTCAGCTCTGAGTGTTATCAGATTGCTTTTGTAATTTATCTTTTCTTTATTTTAATAAAAGTAGGCCTAAACATGGGTGTTGGGTCATGATTATATTAATTAGTAAGCTAAACCGTTAAATTTCATCTACTATGTGCACACATTACATTTGTATCGTACCAGGAAGCCAAACAAGCAAAATCTAATTTATAGGGTGTACTGAAATGAATTTATGGAAATAACCTTATTAGAGTGTTGTGCGACAAGTTGACATTTTCAGATTAGATGTGGTAGTTATGGTTGCGTCAAATATTTATTTGGTTGATTATAATCCTGATCTTGTGCTGTATCATTTTGGTTGAAGATCTTGAGACATGGGTATCTGATCATACTCACCCTGCAGATTTTGTGGCAGTTTTAGCTTGTCTGCTGGTAATTAAAGGTCTATGTCATGATTCAAATTCTTACAAGCAGTGGTTTTGGTACTCTTCTTCTGCCGGCATCTTCTTGGCAATATTCTGGTTCTACCACATGTTGAAGTGAGCACTCGAGTCTGATGGGGGTTTTTTCTTTTCTTTTTTCAATTTTATATTCCATAAATAAAGGTAACTTTTCAGTTTTTCATATTGATAATATATTGAATAGCTAAGAATGAAACAAGTAAATTCCAATTTCACTATATGGTTATACCTTCATTCTTGTTATATTGAAGTGCAACAGATTATAATATATACTCGGTCTGATTTATCTGTTTTTAAGTATCATCATAATTATTGGTGTACCTCCTATATTGTAGTTTGGCTAGATTCCGATGGGATATATTATGGCTTCCATTGGCACCTTTGAGGTAAGTTACATACTTACATGATTCCGATGGCTTTATCCTATTTATGTATGATTTTCCTGCAGAAGTCCTAGATATTTTCTTGTATAAAATATGGTCTTCTGTCCTGCTTTATGTTTTTTTAAGTGCTTGTGGAAGTTTGTATTTATGAACAGTGGTGTGTCCAGAAAAATTAATCAGTGGGGGCAAAATTTTGACAAGTAAATATACATCATTAGACTAAATTAACACAATATAAGTTTAAATAGTTAACCAAAATACATTTATATTAATAGAAAACAATATCAAAGTTTTACAAAATTTCTTTACATTTTTTTGTAGTTTGAAATCATTGCATTAAAGTATCGCTATTTATAGTAGAAAATACAATATTTCTATATAAGTAAATCGAACAACCATACAGAAATTCGTCTCACATCCTACTATGGACTTTTAACTTTCTATTATCACTTTAGATGAACTTACACCTCTATCTATAGCCCCCACTCCGTTCGACTTGCATTCGCCCCTGTTTGTGAATACATCCCAAAGCCAAAGTTCAGTGCATGGAATAAAATCTGTAGGAAACTTTTTTGAGGGTCTCGACTCTTAAATTTGTTCATATTTTTGGGATATATTGACCCTTACACGATCCTTTCATTTATTTATTTTCATGTAATTTCCGTCTCCACCAGTTTGTGTTTTGCATTCATAGAAGAAATGATGGTCGTGCATATTTTTCATGCAGTGCTTCAGGAGTTTGCCTCTATGTGGATCATTTACTGACGGAATCATCAGAAGATATAAAAAGGCTTCGAAACAGCATGTATTATTTCAAAGTAAAGTGATGTTAATATGTGAGTAAGCCCCTTGGCTTGGTGATGTATAGATCCTTCCTGAAGTGCATATTCTGAAGCCAATTTTGTAGCTGCATAGTTCTCATGTCTTGGCTATAGGAAATGATTATCAATCAAATAGTGAATGATTTTCAATCAGACAGTGGACAATTTATTTTTATTGAAAGCATAGTGGAGAACAATCAGAAAAAACGTCTTTCTGTGTAGATAATATACACTGCAGGAAGGATAGAAGTAGTGCAGATTGTTATATTACTATGTTGGAAGAAATTTGATTAATGTTATTAAAGCAGTCATTGTTAATGTTCTGTTTTCTTGCAACTCCGAAGAGCTTGGATTCGGCGACGGACATTCTGACTTGTGAAGGATAGATAAGAAGCCTAATTTCATACATGAGCACACAATATACCTTACATAATCACAGGGACGTAATAGTTTTCTTTGCAACCCAACAGGAACACTTCGATACCTTTCATCCACATGATTTTATTCGTTGAGCCAGAACCAGAAGTCATGTTACAAGTTTAATTCTCCACTTCCATAAAAGTCCTTTAGGTTTCCACTCAAACTAAATAGTTTCATTACGTCTACGCATGTAAAATTTGATGATTATAAAAATAAAGAGAAATAGAAATACCGAGAAATCAAAAATACTAGAATACCGAAAGGATGATCAAACAAAGCACGTGCATGCATGATCAAGTGTATATCGTTACTATTCTAGTGGTTGCCCCGAGTGAAAACAAGTGCATGTCAAAAAGGCCAATAAAGACAGTGAGATGTGCCCTCAAAGGATGATCTTTGAAGAAGCGAATTAAGTGCTACAATCTCAGTGATTGAGCTACTTCAAGAATCCGTATGATGATGGAACTAAGTGTTACACTTTCTTGGTGTGAGCCACGAATGGAGTTCTGAATTGTGAATGATGTCTTCCAAGGATACATATTATGCTGACAATCGCTAAATTATATAGAACTTGAAAGTTATCTAATCGTAGGTGGTGCTAATGGCACTATATATCTATCTAATCATTGGTAGTGGTATTTTTGTATAAGGTTCTTAATTCTTAAAATGATAATTGTTATTAATCACTTTTTGTGTAAACCATTGATCTTAATGCTTTTATGACTCCGTTTTAGTTGTGGGCCCGGCCCAATAGCAGGAGCAGGGTGAGCTCCTGCTCCGGGCCTCATTCCGGGTCTCACTTTGAGGGGGCCTCAAAAAAAATAAGAAATGTATATGACCTTATTGGGTTGCAAAAAAAATTAGTGTTAACACATAAATAACACTTAAACATTGATAAATTTGTCTCAAATATTGCTAAGAGAACAAAAAAATTCAATTAATATTGCATTAAGTTAGTAAATTTTTTATTATTTAAACTAGGAGGATAATTTTTTTCAAATTTAGGAGTCTCGTTTTTTATTTTCGCACAGGGCCTCAAAAATTTCCGAGACGGCCCTGGGCATTTGACTCATGCTTTATGTTTTCAAGGGTTTTGATCTTAATAGCGGCAAAAATAAAATGGGATATTGAGGTGTTTGGTTTGCCAAATAAGACAATTCGGGTGATAGACGAGCCACGAAGAATTACGAAAACCATTAATATGTCGAGCAAGTAAAATGTCAAGTTTTAGCTCTACCAATGAAAGCGAACTCCTTTTAAATTTAATATATTCTACAGTAGTGTATGTAGAAGATTTTGGGACGATCCTGTTGTACCAATGGAAATGAGCTCCTTTTCAAAATACTCTAGTCAGTGGTATATCTAATTTTTTTATATTGGATACGCAAAATTATAAATCAATAAAATAATATAATTCAAAATAATGTAATTTATATTGAAAATACAACATGATAATGATGCCTAGAAAAATTAAAAGATAGTATGCAGATAAGAATATAAATCTTTTACAATAAAGTAAAAATTACAATCCATTTCTATAAGTAATTCTATTTTGAAAGCAATTCTAAATGTCGTTGTCACTACACTTAGTTGTCATACAAAAATGAGCAACTAAATATTTATCGTATCGTTACGATTTTCGAAATCGAATTCTACAATAAAATATTTTTTACTTCGAATTTTTTAGGTTCATATTTCTCTGTTTTTGCAATGTAATATTCTTTTGTCTCAAAAAATATAGATAAAATGGAATTTCCAACTACACAAATCCTGTAGAAGATCTCCAACACTAACTTAGTTTCAAAATATACAATTTCAGTGTTTTTTACTTTTTAGCATGAGATAAATAGGTTATAATATTTAGTGCATTAGATATATATACAACGGGTGCATGATATTTTTCCCAAATATTGAATGTGGCATACCCACCATACATGGTGGATACGCCCCTGACTCTAGTATAGCTGCATTGGTTAGTCCAGCTAATAGACTCTACGTCCCAAATTTTATATGCTAGGATATTTCTAAAAACCTAAAAAGTCAAAATCTTAAGTTGTTAAAAAATACCAAAAAATCAAAATTCTAGAATGCCGAAAAACCAAGAGGGTCAAATTAGTCAGTGATCCATTCAAATTAGACAAAATTCGAAAATTCAGGGTGGTAACTTCGCAAGAGGTATGGTCAAGGCAGAGTTTTTATCCAAACACCTAATTTTGATGAAAAATTATTTTGAAAACATTGTTTTTTCATTGGTGCATAGATTTCAAGTCAGGGGGTTGGATTTTTGAAAATGGTCGAAAAATAATTAGGAGTTCGTTGGTTTCGTTTGATTTGAAGTCTTATTGAGCATTTTACCCATAAGTAAGTTAATAGATAAACTGCAAAATACATCCACACCACAAACCTTAATCACACCTTACTTACAAATTAAAGTACATAATCCATATTATATCACATTCATAAGTTCATATGTTCATAAATACGAAGCTTAGCTAGACAGCAACATTATTCACCCATGTTCATGGGCACTTTATTCCATACATGCACCAAGAACTAGCACCAACCAATTCTTGCTTGCATACATATACTAGTGATAAAACATGATTTAATTTGTTGTTACTTATGGAGCTGCAACTCTGTGTGGTTGGTGTCCAAATGACTTGTGGGCGTACTCTTCCACTTTCTTTTGTAACTTGAAGTGCATTTTGTCAAACAGGTTTGGGCCTGAGGTGATGTTGCACCCGAGGGCATCAAGGTACTGCCCGCTCCGGCCTCGGAAGCCAACCACCGAGCCGCCATCCAACGAGAAGTAGAATGGAGTCCCCTCTGTCACTCCGTAGGGCCCGAAGGTCCGGCGGTTTGTGATGAATGTCATTGAGCGTATCACGGGTGTGCCTATGTGGCCATAGGGGGAGAAATGACCGCTTATTGCCACTAGATGTTCTTCTGGGAAGTTCAAACAAATCTGCATGCGTGATCGAGATTATTTTTTATTTTTATATTCGGAAAATATACGTATCAAATAAATTGTCACATTCCCGGCATAGGAAAAGTAACACCAAAATTGTCACATTCTCGAGCCCTTTGCAAAATGTTGGAGGCCGTCGGACCTCCTTACTAATAGTCTTGTGCCATGTTAAACTTCTGCCAGGTTGATCATTGCGTATATCAAGGAAAAAGATACAAATTCAAAAGTTGTGAGACTCATGTTAGGAGTATGAAGTTAACGAAGAGTCATTGAGTCATAGTTTAAGCCTTAAAGGAGTATAATTGTGACAAACTGATAGTTTTCAAGTTCAATTAAATTGCAGGGGCATACTTTGAAGGGAATTATCATGTTCTTTTCATGTTAATATTGGGCGATGAGCAAAGGCGGTGTAATATATATCTAATTAAATTATTTTTATATAAAAAATGCTGTAAATGTTTTTGGTAATTCAAATAAAGTTGTAAAAAGTAATATAGTTTGTTATAAAAATTCTATAATCTTATTAAAACACATTGAAAGAAGAAAAAAAAAACCTAGATTTTTATCATAAGTTAACAACTATTTGATTCAAACAATATCCTTTAAAAGAATATTGCCAAGAAAATGATAGAGTGATGCACCACCATAATCAATTAACATTTATCACTTTGTCTATTTTTTTTCTTCTGGCTATTAAGCTATAATAAGGTGTTGAAATTTGTTAATTTCCTAATTATATAGCGACAATTAGATTGTTTTTACAGCTGAAACATCTTTCCAACCATATAACTCGTTTAGAAAGCCATAATTCTTGAGACCCTTTTCAAAACTAACCCTTATTAGATACTTGATCAGTAGTATATATGTAATATCCTGAATTTTTTTAGTTGAGGTAATAATCAAATATCTTAATGGACTAATTAAGATTGTTGGATGATTGTGTGGTTTTAGGAGAAGATGAAATTTTGAGAAGAATATTGAGAAGAAAAAGATGGAGATTTTGAGGCAAGTACTGATTCGTTATTCTTCAGTTTCATATCATGTCTGTCTCTCTTGATATTCGTAGTTGCATGCATGTTGAGCATTAATATTGATTTTATGGATATGCATATGATTGCATGGTGGTGTTTCGGTCGACATGTCTTGTGGCTGTGTGTATGTTTCTGGCAGAGCAACTTAGGAAAGAGCTGCCTAACGGACATCGTGGAGCCACCCGAGAGAGGAAAGAGCTGCCTGTCGTTAGTGTGGAGCTACCAGGTGTGCGTCTGACAGATTGATAGATTTCAGAAGCACAGGATGTGGTCGAATCTGAATGGGGGTTTCAAATTGATATGCATGCATTTTATTTGTGATGCATGTCTCTTGATTGTGCTTATTGACTGAATGTCATATTCTGTATTATTTTCCACATGATTATGATTCTGATTGATTGATGGTTGGTACTTGCGGGCTGTCGAGCTCACAAATTGTTGATTATATTTTTCAGATTAATTATGAGCTTATCGGATGGATTTAAATATCAGAGTGCGCAACGGTCAGGATCGCGGATCGTATCTTAACGCACCGGGTTCGGGCGGGTGAGCAGTTGTCCGGGCTCGGGGCGTTACAAATGGTATCAGAGCAATACGATCCTCGGAATTAGTCGGGATTTGGATTTGAAATAAAAATTTGATTGGATTGGAATTTGAGAAATTGAATTTAGAAGTATTGACTATTGATTTAAATGTGAATTTTGACTTTGTTGGATTTGCTACCAAATTATTAATAAATAATGAAAGATGAATTTAGAGATATTTGGACTTGAGTTCAAATGTGAATTTGGATTTGGTTGGATTGATTATCCAAATTATGAGCGATAAGTGGTGTTAGGTTTTTAGATTTGATAAATAATGAGTTGAAAATTTTGTATTGATTTGTTTGGATTGAGACAGTATTGAGATTAAATTTCGAGGACGAAATTTCTTTTAAGGAGGGTAGAATGTAATATCCTGAATTTTTTAGTTGAGGTAATAATCAAATATCTTAATGGACTAATTAAGATTGTTGGATGATTGTGTGGTTTTAGGAGAAGATGAAATTTTGAGAAGAATATTGAGAAGAAAAAGATGGAGATTTTGAGGCAAGTACTGATTCGTTATTCTTCAGTTTCATATCATGTCTGTCTCTCTTGATATTCGTAGTTGCATGCATGTTGAGCATTAATATTGATTTTATGGATATGCATATGATTGCATGGTGGTGTTTCGGTCGACATGTCTTGTGGCTGTGTGTATGTTTCTGGCAGAGCAACTTAGGAAAGAGCTGCCTAACGGACAGCGTGGAGCCACCCGAGAGAGGAAAGAGCTGCCTGTCGTTAGTGTGGAGCTACCAGGTGTGCGTCTGACAGATTGATAGATTTCAGAAGCACAGGATGTGGTCGAATCTGAATGGGGGTTTCAAATTGATATGCATGCATTTTATTTGTGATGCATGTCTCTTGATTGTGCTTATTGACTGAATGTCATATTCTGTATTATTTTCCACATGATTATGATTCTGATTGATTGATGGTTGGTACTTGCGGGCTGTCGAGCTCACAAATTGTTGATTATATTTTTCAGATTAATTATGAGCTTATCGGATGGATTTAAATATCAGAGTGCGCAACGGTCAGGATCGCGGATCGTATCTTAACGCACCGGGTTCGGACGGGTGAGCAGTTGTCCGGGCTCGGGGCGTTACAATATATATCATGCAAACCAATCACGAAGAATAGAAAAATTAAACCTGAGCAGTGAAGTTTCCACCACAGCCTCCATGTCTATTGCCCAAGAAGGGTTTTCCATGCTTGTCGTAGAGGAAACGAATGGAATCGATGCATCCACCATAGACGACTATAATTTCCCTTACTCCGCCATAGCAACCATCATCCCAGTAGTCACCTCCCCAACCACCCCAAGGTCCAACCTTTATCGGCGCCATTAATTTGAATCCTACCAAAAAAAAAAAAAGTGACAATGAGATTGTGTGGATGTAATACTACTTAATGTATCAATTATTTATTAGATTTATAAATTAGTGTCATCAAGAAGGGTTAGATCGTTTTATTTGGATAAATTTGTAATTTTCAAGTCACTTAGATGATGAAGATTATATGTGTGTGTGCATATATGTACATGTTAATCAATTATTGAGCATCAATTTTATTTTTCCCCCTACGTGTATTGGGTTTGAAATTGCGATGACTAATTAAAGATACACGTAAAACTACTCGTTTATTGTAGGGTTCGTTTTTGAAGTTGTTTTTAGCTTTAAAATGGCTCAGTTAAGATATTTGGTTGCTCCATATCGAATTCCTAGACGTTACAATTCTAATATTGTTTTTAACCCAAAAGTTGAAGCGATTACCTAAATATATCATTCTACAATGACATTACATTTAAATCCTCAACGAAATAACAGGTTACTTTAATGTACAACATCCAAATGCATCATCTGTTATTACGATTGTACTTTTAAAATAGAAATAAAAATAACACACAACTTCTCTAAATATATAGTAGTCTATGGCTTTTCAAAAATATTTAACGTAATCCCTAGAATCTTTACATTATGTTTCCGTTTAGAATAAGCTTTCTATTTGATTTTTTTCTACTACCCAATACTAATAAAATGTTTCTTGTAAATAAAATGAAATATATATATATATAAGGTCCGAAAGTAAACTGAAGAGACTGCATAAAGAAACAAAATTAGTTCCATTGCATAATTGAGCAAGTACATTTGTATTGTTACGATGCTACCACAAATCGACAAAACTAGAGATAAAATATACAAACCCAAAAAAAGTATAGCAACAAAAACATGCATAAACTCATCTTAGACATAGTAGATGATATTTGTACTTACCAAATTGAACAAAAGTTAGAAAAATTGTGTTTGTGGTGTGGTTACTAGCTAGTACCTACTTGGGGTTTATTTATAGCAACCATAAGGATAAGTTAGTGGAGTATGATATCATTATTCTCTTTAAAAGGTAATAATTAAAAAGAAAGGAAGATATCAATATGAAGAGGTACGTGCATTTGGTAATGGGAATTAGATTCATGTCTAATTTTCTTGCTTTCCGAAAGCAGTATTCAGACGAGATAGAAAAAAGGAATTAATAATATCCACTCCTTTTTTGTTATTTTCTCTGGTGAAATTTGATATTCTTTTTTGGTTTGTTCGACCAAAAAAGTTACGGGGATTAAACTTTTAGAAATGTTAAAACCACCACCTATTTTTGGATGACACGTTGAAATTCAACAGTTGAAACATCAAAAATAATATAACTACATTTGTGCATTCTCATCTGCGTCCATCCAAATACAGTGTTGTATGTCAACACACCTCCCTCGATAAATCTTATGGTGGTTTCAGCTAAAATATGATTCCAAATTGAAGAATGACTCCCTAACCCAAAATTGTATCCAAATGGTAGCTTAGATTCACACAATCTTTTCTTCTATCGATGGTCTGGTGTGTTAAAGGAAGAAAAATATTTCCGATAAACAACAAATGTCTCGTTCTGTTAACTCTGGCTCAAATTCGAAACTCAACTCGATAAAAGATCGACTCCAATTTATCTTAAAAATAAATGAGCTAAGTGAAAAGTAAATAAAAAAAATAACTAGGACCTGTTTACCAACTCGAAATTTTGACTGAACTCAATTCGTTGACACTTCTAATCACCACCCTTAAATGAAACTTCTGATTATCTTTAATACCATTTCAGCATATATAAAAAAGGTAAGTAAGTTTCTCACCCCCATTTAATTACCACCTACATGTAAGAGGATCGATGACCCCTAATTCTAATCACTTACGTTAATCTTTACCTAAACAAGTTATGCAGTGGAATTAAAAAGGTAGAGAGAAACAAGCAAACCACACAAGTAGACAAGTCGAATTTTATAGAGGTTCGGTCTCCTGCCTACTTCCTCTCTTGCAAGCTCCGTTCGACTCCGTGAGCCCCGCCTACGTCTTCACTGTCAGTCTCGTTCCGGGCCGAGATTAAGCCTTTTACATAGCCAGCTAGCTAACAACTCTCACCTAGCTTGGATCCTCTTCTCACAATCCGAGAAGGAACACTTCGGACTCTCACCGAAGTTTATACTCTTTGTCTGGGGCTTTCACCAAGACCTTTGCTTCTTGACAACAATTTGTGAGTGGAACAACACTCTCTAACTTGAGCACACTTTGAGTATGATTTGGATATGATCAAATGTGTGGAATTTAATCTTAGAGTGTAGTGTATGAGCTTTTGGGATTGGGAGACTTTCTATAATGTATAGGACAATTGTGTGGGGGAGAGATGTCGAAATAAAGTATTCAATCTTCTATTTATAAGCTCCTAAGATGTTATAGCCGTTGGGGATGAATGTGGTAAAAGGTTGTGCAAGAAACACAAAATAGAAAAGCTCAACACACTGTTCTGGGTTAGTTCGGTCGACCAGATGCTGTCTAGAAATGGAGTCCAACAAAGTCCAGAAAAGAGACGGTTGACCGATCAAGGGACGGTTGACCAAAATACGGAGACAACTTAAGTTCACTTAAGTTAATAGTAAAATAAAGTAAGATGGTCGATTGTTTAAGGAATTTTGGCATTCCAGAATTAAAGTCCAAAAAAAGTTGGGTCGGTCGACCGAAAACTAACAGGCTCTATGGGGGTTGTCAAAACATTTATGTTCGGTCGACCGGTGGTCACTTGTATTTTTTGGGTATGGATAAAAATGTGAATACGACCGTTGGTATAATAGGAAAAGTCTAACAGTCAAATGACACGTGTAGATGGTCGACCGAAAAGGTCACGGTCGAGTTGTTTATATCACTATTGGTTACAAGATCAATCGGTTGAATGAATGTGGTTCGGTCGACCGAATGTGCACAGGCAGTTCAGGTTAGTGGTTTAGTGATTTTCGGTCTAAGTTTGGGTGACCTATTAAAGTTCAAATGATCTGAGATTTTGTGTGTGACTTCTATAAGGAACCTAGTGTGTGTGAGTAGTTTTTAACTCTTGTATGCTCAAGATTACATAGATTCCTAAGATTCAAAAGAAACAGAAAATTACATGTCTTCAAAACCTTGGTTACATGTCTTGACTTGAATTCATTTCTTCTTTGAGTCTTGATCACTTGTAGATCTTAGCACAAAGCCATATTTATGTTATGCAATATATGTGTTACACTACATTTGATTGTGATTAAGATTAGGTTGATTAAATCATCAAAATAAAGATTAATGCTAAAAAAAACAACACTACCAAACCCACGTATCAAGTCACATGACTTGGTTGGTGGTGGTGCAGAATTTAAATTTAAAATTTTTAAATATTACCTCTTCTTAAAAAATAAACACAACGGATCATTCTATCTCTTTTCACTTTTCCTCTCAGAACTTTTTTGGATGGTTTTTGGTGGCTCAATGTGATGGTGGTGAGAAGTGGTGGGTGCGGAATATGACGGTTAGGTGGTGGTGGTGGTAGATGCTTATGGTGACCACGAAAGATGGTGGGAATATTGGTGGTGGTGCAAAATTTCAAATTTCAAATTTTCAAATTTTACCTCTTATAAAAAATAAAATACAACACATCCACTAGTGAAAAATAGGGAATAAACGTCGCTAATATATGTCGGTCTCCCGTAAACACGACCTCTATAGGTATATACGTCGCATGTAAAGGACAGTCGACGTCTATGTTATATATAGACGTCGGTTTTTGTACTATAACCGACGTCTATATCCTTAATTATTTCTCATCATTTAAACCTACATTAGAAATAATAACAACATATAGATAAACATGTAAGGAATCATTCATCTCCATTACTAGATAAAATTATAATAAGAAAAGTATGTAACTATCACATATGTGTTGAAATTTAGTCTCACACTAGAGGAAATGGTGGTGTGGAATTTAAATTTCAACTTTTTTGTTTTGAGAGGAAAAATGTGGTGGATGGTTTTTGGTGGTGATTTCGGTGCCTCAATGTGATGGTGGTGGGAAGCGGTGGGCATGGAAAATGACAGTTACGTGGTGGTGGTGGTGGTGGTAGATGCTAGTGGTGTCCAAGAAAGGTGGTGGTGGTACGGAATTTAAATTTCAAAATTTTAAATTTTACCTCTTATAAAAAATAAAACACAATACATCATTCTCTCTCTTTTCACTTCTCCTCTCACTACGTTCAAATTTTTGGCGTGGAGAGGGAAAATTTGGTGGATGGTGTCTAGTGGTGATTTTGGTGGCTCAATATGATGGTGGGCACGAAATATGACGGTTAGGTGATGGTGGTATATGCTAGTGGTGGCCACGAAAGGTGGTCGAAAGGTTGGTGGTGTAGAATTTAAATTTCAAATTTTACAATTTTACCTCTTATTAAAAATAAAACACAACACATCATTCTCTCTCTTTTCACTTTTCCTCTCACTACTCTCAACTCTTTTTGTTGGAGAGGGGAAATGTGGTGGATGATGGTGTTGATTTTGGTTGCTCAATGTGATGGTAGTAGGAAGCGATGGGAGCAGAATATGACGGTTAGGTGGTGGTGGTAGATGCTAGTGGTGGCTACGAAAGTTGGTGGGAAGGTTGGTTGTGATGCAGAAAGTGGTGGTTGGGTGGTGGCTACAAAAGGTTGTGGTAGTTAGGGGTGCAAATGGTTACCGAATATTCGAGTATCCAATCTGAAAATTTCTATTTTTGTTATTTGACAAGGGTTAACTACCAAATTGAAATTGGAAATGAAATTGATCATGTATACCTTACCAAATAGAAATTCGAATATTATAATATATATTTTTTGGATATTTGGATACTCGAATTTAGTAGGCGGTATATCTGAATTCGAATCCAAATTTCTAATCGGTAAGGTATACATGACCAATTTCAATTCCGTAGCCTAACCTTTGTTAAATACCAAATAAATTCGGATCGGATATTCGGTAACCATTTGCACCCCTATGTGGGTATGTTCAATAGATTTGTAGGTGAATGGAAATGATCACTTCTAGACCTGGAATATAAAGAGCGAATAACAGAAAATAAGAAAATGTTTTTTTCTGAACAAATAGAAATGTTTAACACAATTTCATAGAAATGTCCCAACACAACAAAAGGCAAAGAAGGACTCGAGTTTACTTCAGGTAACTTGAACAAAATAGCAAGTGGGATACTACAGATGACAAATTTTCACTGCAAAATTATATGAAAATTGTATTTTCTGAACCTACGGAATTTAAGATATCATTTAATAGCTAAATAAATATCCTACAAACAACATTGAGGGAAAGTTCACAAACTTGCAAGTACTCAATCGTAGTAAAAAGTCTGTTTATATCTAGCTTCCAACATATCAACCCTTGATTGTGACCCATTCCTATGGCAAATACTGCCCTCTAGACAGAGTAAAAGTCCATTTGTGGAAAAGGAAAGCTTATGCTACCTAAAGGTTCACGGCTATAAATAGCATATTTGCTTACATTGGATAAACAAGACGTTGAAGATGAGGTTTACAATCATCCATTCTTAATCATACATGGAGAAGTTGATATGCATTATTTGGCTAAAATTGGGAAATTTCTATGTAAAATTTCAAAATTATGAAAATCAAATTTTATGTTCATAAACGTTTCTGCTGTATTTACAAAATAAAAGTTAATAATAAAACTAACATAAGATTCTGCTCACACGCTCACTAACTCTCTCGGTTTCGCTCGCTCACTAGCTCAGCTCGATTGTTAACGAGTCAAGCACGAGCCAGAAAAACATGTTTGCTCAGTGTTCGCTCGTTAACTCGTTCGACTCGGTTGCTCGTATATACACGTACAAGCATACATCCCTATACATACGTTCTTATAAATGAATACATCACTCTCTCTCAATCATTACGAGAGAAAGAGATCAAAATTTGATTATAAATTTCTCAATTCCTAACATGGTTTCATGAGCCATAAAGGCTAACTGCCGATTTTTTTATTTAGTACCGTGTTCTATTACTAAAATCGGATATGATTTTTTGTGTATACACATGGTAATGTTGGTATTCAATAAGCGTAATTATTTGTTAGACTTAATTTATATAATTTTGTTATTATCCAAAGATTTATAGTTTCTTACTCACACATAAGATCTTCAGCTATTTAGTCCTCACAACTACATTTTACATTAGTAATCTATTTGTTGTGTTATATGGAAAAAAAACTCCCAAGTTTCAAGATCCAAACGTTTCAGAAGAAGTGGCGTTTGAAAAAAAACAAAGACAATAACGTGCTACGGTTTAAAAACATGCAACAAGAGTAGAATTAGAGAATAAAATAAAATAAATCCATGGTGATACCACCATCAACGTTTCTCTCGGGCTACCCCGGACGTCCTGCACTCACTCTCTACCACGTCAGTTTCTCTCTCTACCACGTAAGCTCACCCAACCTACCAAAAAAAACTTTTACCCATGCCCGGACTACCCCATCCACCCTACACTCTCTTTCCTCTACATCATTTCTTAATTAAAAAAATTTAATTTTCACACAACATTTAACAAATTACATTTTATATAATTCTAATTCTAATAACATTACAATTCTATATTAACTGAAAATATTGTTAATAATTACTGCTAAATCATGAAATTATTATTAAATATTACGGAGTCACGTTACATTTAAGATAAACTGAAATAGGAAATATTACACTCAAAGTTAAGAAACAACTGTACATATTACACAAACTAAACTTTCAAATATTATGGTTCGTCGTTCTCCTTCGACGCTGCTTAGGACGTATAATCCTTTCGTGAACAACCCAACCGGCCAATTCAACAACGCGGTCCATTATATTTAATGTCTCATTCCAATTATCATCGTCGGATTGACCGGAGTTTAAACGATTATCCAACATTGATGAGAGAAGAAGTTAACAAGTTAAGAAGTTAAGGAAATGTGAGGAGTCAGGAGATAGATAAATGTATTTATAGTTGAAAGGGTGTGGATGTATCTGTTGCACTGTTCACGCGTGATTGCACAGTTTACTCAGTGGAATCGTGATTAAAGTGCACACGTGATTGAAAACAGTACACGCGTAATTGAAAACAGTACACGCGTTTGCTTTGTGGAAGCGTTATTATAGTGCACGCGTGATATTAGACGATACTATTAAACAGTGCACCCTGACCAGGGCGCCCGAGCGGGGCACCCCCGTTAAGGGTGCCCTAAAGACACCACCAACAACACTGCCACTGGACCAGGCCAATGAAATTACTTCAGTCGTGCAATGAATATTATATTATTTGATTTGGTAATAGGTCCAGAGTGCAGCAACGGTAGAGTTTAGTCTCACGTCTTACTATAGGAAAATTTAACTCAGAGCAGGTTAACGGGTCGTGCGCGCCCTCGTTATTAGAGTTAATTGATAATGTATTGAGTATTTTTTAGTAATGTGAGGTGATAAATTTTTATTATTGTGGTAACGGGTTGGATTACAGTGAGTTTTTTGTAAACGATGAAGATTCAAAATTTTCGAGATCAAACAATTTCAAGATCCAAACATTACTGTGAGACCCCGAACGACATGTCGATGTGGTTTAATAGTATGGTCTAAGATGTAACTCATGGTTTACAACATGGTTATGGTTAATTGATAATGTATTGGGAATTAATTGATAATGTAGTAATTTCAATTAATAAAATGTAATTTGTTAAAATGTGGTGTAAAAATTAAAATTATTTAATTAATAAATGATGTGGAGGAAAGAGATGGTAGGTTGGGTGAGGTGAGCTGACATGGCAGAGAGAGAAATTGACGCGGAGAGAGGGAGTACCCCGGGCGTGGTTAAACATGGTCTCATTGTGTGGTTTATAAATATGGAGTAGCACATGTGTGTCGGACCGGTGAACTTGCTGGGTCTTTTGCCAAATGTAGCAGAGGGAGATAGGTTTTGAAATCTCCTTATCAAGTCGAGTCGAGCGGCTCCTGAGTTCAACTTCAGCCGAGTTCAAGCTTGGGTAGTTTGACTCCGTTCAAGTTTCGAGCCAATCTCGAGCTGCTTAAAATATTAATGAGTCGAGCCGAGTTTAGCTTGGCTCATTTGAACTCGGCTCGTGTACACCGTACACGAGGACTATAGTTATGGAAAATATATTTCCAATTAATTAGAAATATCAACATTAGATGTATTTCCTATATTATGAATTTGTAGACTTTACCTAAAGAGTCCTTTATTATTCTTCAATAAAACGTATGGATTTGTCTTCAGCGCAAAAGATGCCCTTGGATAACGAGGAATCCTTGAAAAGAGTGGATTCTTTAAGATAGAAAGAGAAGATGCTTGTCATTTGCGTCGGGGACCACAATTGCCCCAGAAAGGAGATGCATTTTGTTTTGGTAGCCTTTTTTAATATATTTTCGGTTTTGTTTTTGTTTTCATGCGCTTAATATTAATTGGTTTGACTAAAACACGCAACCAGACACGAACAGAAAACGAAGAAACTGCAACAGCAGAAACAAAAATCTAAAACAATTAACAAACCACCAAACACAAACCAAAGTTGATTAAACTGTCAATTTGCATGTTTGGGATGTTTAGAATTTAAAAATAGAATGAATAATAGAGTAGATAATATCAAAGAGATTAAACAGCGTTCACCTTTTGCGGTTCCAACCTTAATCTCCATCCTAGTCGGGAACAAAATTTTCAAAACATGTAAGAATATACTTAACTGAAAATCTATACAAGTAAAAAGAGAATGAACAAGCAACAATTGCTTTCAAAAACTCTAGCTGTAACTCCGGATGTTCAACGATATATCATAAAATCACCACGAGGAGATAGATTTATTCCAAATTACTTATCGTGATAATACACAAATTAGATTACAAGTTAAACCCCGAATGCAAGGTCCCTCCATTATTAATAAGTTGATTGGTGCAAAGTATTACAATAAAGCAATACAGTACGAGAGACTAGCTACATGACTAAAGCATGTGTGCAATATCGGGATAAACACGGTGTACAGATATTAATGAACCTATGGAACATGAATTACAAGATTGTAGAGAAATTCTGACAATATATTAGCTTAGGACAAGTGTTTTACATTATTTCCTACCTACCTCTCGCGCATGCTTACATGGCATGTCACGTTGGAGTCTAAATTTATTCTATTTCCTACCCACGTGGCTTACATGCCATCCTTGTTTCCTATCCACGTATCTCTCTCAAACTGTACCTTACACCGTAGTTGTGAGAACCCTAAACTTTAAGGAAAATGATTAATGGACGCTTGCGTCCAGGACGCGCACTGACGTGGTCAGTCCAGTCAGCAGTAATATATTTATTTTATGTTACATATAACTTATACTCTCTCAATGCAATATTACGTTTTCCAATTCAACATTTCGTTTCCCTATGTAACATTTATTTTCCCAATGCAACTTTTTGATTCCCCTACGGAAAAACCCACAACATAAAATGGACAGACGAACACCTTATTCTGTCCAGAATAAGTTCTGTGATTGTCAAGAATAAGTTCAAAGTCCGTCCAGAATAGGTTGTGTGTCTGTCCAGAATAAGTTCAAAGTATGTCCAGAATAAGTTGTGTGTCTGTCCAGAATAAATTCAAAGTATGTCCAGAATAAGTTCAAAGTCTGTCCAGAATAGGTTATGTGTCTGTCCAGAATAAGTTCAAAGTCTGTCCAGAATAAGTTGTATGTCTGTCCATAATAAGTTCAAAGTCTGTCCATAATAAGTTTTATGTTTGTCCATAATAAGTTCAAAGTCTGTCCAGAATAAGTTCTGTGTTTGTCCAGAATAAGTTCTGTGTTTGTCCAGAATAAGTTCTAAGTCTATCCAAAATAAGTTCTGTGTGTGTCCATAATAAGTTCAAAGTCTGTCAAGAATAAGTTCAAACTTTGTCCAGAATAGGTTGTGTCTGTCCATAATAGATTGTGTGTCTGTCCATAATAAGTTCAAAGTTTGTCCATAATAGGTTGTGTGTCTGTCCATAATAAGTTCAAAGTTTGTCCATAATAAGTTCTATGTGTTGTCCATAATAAATTCAAAGTCTGTCCATAATAAGTTCAAAGTCTGTCCCTAATAAGTTCAAAGTTTGTCCATAATAAGTTCTATGTGTTGTCCATAATAAGTTCAAAGTCTCTTCATAATAAGTTCAAAGTCTGTCGAGAATAGGTTGTGTGTCTGTCCATAATAAGTTCAAAGTTTGTCCAGAATAAATTGTGTATTTGTCCATAATAAGTTCAAAGTCTGTCCAGAATAAGTTCAAAGTATGTTCATAATATATTCAAAGTCTGTCCAGAATAAGTTGTGTATCTGTCCAGAATAAGTTGTGTGACTATCCAGAATAAAATTGTGTATCTGTCTAGAGTAAGTTGTGTGTCTGTCCTGATTAAATTGTGTGTCTATTCAGAATAAGTTGCATTGGGAAAAGGTTGCATGAGGAAACAAAATGTTGCATTGGGAATACGGTGGTGCAAAGGTCTTTGAGGAACTTGGCATACGGTGGCATTTGTTGAACAACGTCCAACAACGGGATGTTCACCTTTACTTGCCTAAGTACCTCAACGATCTTATCCCAATGCTCATCACGTTTTTTAGTCAATCGATGAGGGAATGGTGCCTTGGGGACATAAGAATCACGAGGAGGAGTCTCAGAATTAGGTTCCTTGACAGGCTCAAGACTCTCCTCGGAAGTCTCGCCAACAGGGTTGGCTTCCGGCATTTTCACATTGTTGTCAATGACCCTTCCCGATCTCAAGGTATGAATAACATTAGCATGTTGGGAAGGGTCACTTTCAACATTGTGTACATTCTGCCTGGTATTAGCAGGCTGACCCCTGGGATTTACCACAGGTTGACTCGGGAATTGACCCTTCTCGCGTTCATGGAGCTGATGAGCCAACTGGCTTACTTGCATTTCCAATGCTTTGACCGTATTATTGTTGGCCGCAAGCATGGATTGAGTGCTCTGCATGAATGCTTGAAGGGTTTGTTCAATGGTAGAGTCCTTAGGGTCAACCCGCTGGGGTGGTGGAGTCTGGTTAGAATAACCCGACGAAGAGGCCTGACCAGGTTGGTAATTTTGGTGCTGAGACCTTTGACGTGGGGGTTGGTAGGTCGCCGATGGGCGTGGAGGTTGATAAGGTGGAGGTTGAGGTTGAGCGTGCGAGCTCTGACTTTGTCCTCCACTAGACCCCCAAGAGAAGTTAGGATGGTTACGCCATCCCGGGTTATAGGAATGACTGTACGGGTCGTTTCGGGGCCTTTGTTGATACATCGCATTTGCATGCTCAGTATCCCTTGGGGCGTAAGCGCACTCCAAGTCATCATGTCCCGACAGTCCACACCTAGTACACCCGGGAGTAGCGACCTGAGCTACAGGAGCTCGGTCCATCTCCAAACTCTCTATCCTACGCATGAGAGCAGCCATTTTCGCCTCAGACGCGATAGTCGACTCAACATGATATGATCCAGCTCGACCAGAAGACCTGGCGGCTGGTGGCTCTCTCATGGTGTCCCACTCGAAGGTGCGCTCAGCCATGGATTCAAAAGTGTCCCATGCCTCCTCGATGGGTTTCATTTGGAAGTCACCCTGACACATCGACTCCAACAATGTGCGGGTGTTGTAGTTGATGCCCTCATAAACAATCTGGCACAGCTGCCATAGCTCAAGTCCATGATGAGGGCATTGCTGGAGAAGGTCCTTGAACCTCTCAAAGAAACCATGAAAAGATTCGGTCTCGGGCTAATACATTTGATGTATCTGGTGTCGTATCTGTTGAGTTTTCCTTTGAGGGAAAAATCTCTTCAGAAAGACGGTCACAAAGTCATCCCAAGACCGAATCGAGCTCGCCGGGAGGCTATACATCCATTTCTTCGCATTATCCTTCAATGCGAACGAAATCATCCTCAACCGGACAGAATCCTCGTCAAGCTGTTGAAGCTTGAACATGGAGCATACTTCCTCGAATTCGCGTATAAAAATATACAGATCCTCCTTATTGGCAGTAAAGGTTGGAAGCATGCTCACATACTGAGGTTTCAGCTCATAGTTGTTCCCGCGAGCAGGGGGAACAACTATGCAAGAAGGTTGCGCGGCCCGAACAGGATGGGTCCGCTCCCACAACGTCATCGGCCTATCCTGTCGAGCTAAAGGTGGTGGTGCACCTAGAACTCGATCCTGACCGAATCTCCCTTCCTCTCGAGTCAGAGGAGGAGGAGAAGGAGGTCTACGTGGTGGTGGGAATGGACAGAGGTAGTCCATGTATGGAACCCGGTCTCCCTCGCCACCACGAGACGACTCGCCTTCTTGCTCCAAAGGAGCACGAGGCGGAGATGGTCGATCACCAAGATCTTCCATCTCAGAAATAAGCACTCTCTCGAGTCGAGCGCTCTCACCAGAACGAGCCCAACCTCGCATAAAAATGCTCGACTCGACTCTAACAAACACACAACAGAAGGTGTACTAGAGGAAGAGACTAAACGTATAGAATAGATGAGGAGATGACTCGGGTGAGGAGAGAAGAATCCCTAGAGCTAGCGTGGGTAGTGGGATCAGGAAGAAGCCTAACTAGCAAGCACGGCTCAAACAATGTAAGGCAATGGGTCCTTAAGCTAGACGACGCCTAACTTCGAGGTCACTAGCCTCGACACGCCTCACCTCCCTACAACGAGGACCACAATGCCCAGCAAGTGATACCAGATCCGAAGATCCAGTACCTCCTACTATCGACAAGGTAGGCAACGCCGATCAGGTCATGACGGTCTCGACTAGATTACTCTCCTAGTGCGTCCGAATTCCTTAGGGCCAATGTCTACTTGCTTTTAGTTAAGGCTTTATTAAGTGGTTTTTGGGGCCAAGGAAAGGGTGATGAAATCCCCCACCTTATCTTTTATGGGACAACCCCTCCTTAGTAGCGATTTGATCCTAGATCTAGCAATCAATCGCTCCAATCAAACGCTCTCTCACTCTTGTCCCGATGCACCTTACTAACTAATGCATGAAATAAACATGCATGAATGAGGGATGTGGGTGCACGTACCTCACGCCAGCAATCAACGACAAAAATGTAAAGCAAAGAAAAGACAAATGCATGCAAGGTCTACCAATGGTGCATGACCTAGATGGCAAGAAGTCTAATCTTTTGCTTTGAGTTTTATGGTCCAAGTTGATTAATGGGGGAGTGATTAATGATCTGGGAGCAAACCAGAGGTCAAAGCATGCAAAATTGGGCTCCCAGATAACACAAATTTCCAGACTAACTACTAACAAAAATTTCAAGGAAATCAACGCTCACCAGGCCGCCAATTGGCGGTCTTCCACCGCTGATTGGCGGTCTGTTTAGGTCGTCACTTCCTCAAACTTCTCCAGTAGCCTCCCCTTTACCTTGTGGTTCCCTGAAACTAAGAAAAACTGAAAACAAAAAATTAAAAACCCCTCGAATCGTCCAAACCAAGGTCTGGACAGAGCACCTCCCCGGCAACGGCGCCAAAAACTTGATTGATCGTTTTATATTTCTACCGCAAGTGCACGGCCGCGTTGAAACGGTGGAAAATACGGGTCGTCCACTGGGAGGTGTGTCGACACTTGGTTCGTACGAAGGCAAGGGGTAAAGAAAGGAGAAAAGGATTGGTTACACTAAACTACACTACAATGCTAAACTAGAATGCAAAAGGAAATGAAGGTAAGCAATAAAACTAAACCCCAAAGGGGGTAGAGAACTGATGTGAACATAAAGATGTGTGTGTGTGTGTGTGTTCAATTAAGCTCCTCACAACATGTAGTGCATGAAATCATAAAACTACATCCAATCTTGCCTCTACATGAATTAAGATAAGACTACATCATTAAAACATACAAGACAATGATTGGAATGAAGCTACATGAACTCAAGTATAAAGACTAGACCCTACTATGCCTCCACATGAATTAAGATGACTACATCATTAAAACATACAAGACATTAGCTAAGGAAAAGGCAACAAGAGTACATACACTACAAATTGTGTTTCCAACACTAACTTCATCCATATCCTAACCTTATCATTCCCCATAAAATAGGTCCACTAATCAAAGCATAAGCTAAGCTTCATTCAAGAGCATTAGCATATCAAAGATAAGAGTGGAGACCCATTAGATGGTTATGGAAATCATATAAAGCTCAAGGGATAAAAATAACACACACTTAATACACTACATGATTATATCACATATTTCTCCACCACCCAAATGGGGATGGAACTACTCACTACTCATTACACTAACTATATTAGCAAAAGAAAGCATAATACTGAAATGAAATTTATACTACTCAAGCAAGAAACATTAAAGAAGCATAAAACTAAACAAGCATCAAAACAAAAACATTAAAGAAATTTAACTAAGCAAGAATTAACAAACTAATGAAAACTTTTATTATGAACTCACTCAGATTACAAGCAGTCCTTCCTCCACTAGAGTTTTGCTTCAAGGCTTCACTCTTAGTAGGGAAGGAGGCCACCAAGAGAGAGATGGATACAATGGGAGGTGAAGAGTTCTATTTATAAGCATGGAAAAAGCTAATCAGGGACAATCCCCCGATGTGGGACGAAACCAATACCAAAAATAGCCTAAACGAACACTAATACAAGTCCAGGAGAAGTTGGGGCGGATCTTGCATGATCCAGACCGCCAATTGGCGGTTCCAGACCGCCAATTGGCGGCCTATAAAGCCCAGATCCGTCTGGGTCTTCTGGTGGCCTTTCCTTGGTGTGTTTCTTGGTCTTGGATGCATCTAACTTGTTTAGTGGAGCTCCGACCCGAATCGAATTGACAAAATACTCCTCATAATGGTGTGGAGTTTCCTGTTTTGCTCTTAGGTCCTTCTGTCTTACGATCAGGTCCTTCTCCCTTGCATCTTGGTCCCCAGGTCTCACAATTAGGTCCTTTTTCCTGCTTTTGGGTCCTTTCATGGCTCTTCTCTTCAAACCTCTTTATTTCTGAAAACTAAACATAAAACTCGTCACGTAGCATTGCTTAAGTGTAACATAATGGATATAAGATACAAATATGAGCATGAAATGATGTCAATCAAATACCCCCACACCTAAGTTTTTGCTAGTCCCGAGCAAAACAAAGAAAGAGAAAAGCAAACGAGAAACAAGAAATCCTAACTCACTTTCGTAGGAATCACGGTTGCACTTAGCACGTGCAACAAGCCGTTAAACCTCCTTGTTGCCAAGGAGGAGGAGTGTTGTCTCCTGAGGGTTTTCAGCGGATATACCCACAAAATCCGAACAAGATGCATTAATCAATCTAGCTACACGACTCGTTGGACTTATTTTGTCGATCATGGAATGCGGTAATCCTACGGGCCGACTCTATATAGGTAATCAGTCCACACACCTAACTTAATGAACCATTCGTGTTAGTTAAATAAGGAATTAAGTGAAAGACATGGACAACCTCAAGATCCGCAAGTGATACAAAGTGTAAGGTCCATTAAGGTTCTTATTTGCATTACCATTTTTTTTTCTTTTTGTTTCTTTTCACACATTTTTTTTTCTTTTTATTAGTTGGAGCTTCATTCTCCCAGGGTCAGGTTTCGTGCATCATTGCCCATGAGGACTTACACTATCACGTACACCTTTCCCCAAATCTCCACATAGGGCAATCCCTACCACCCGTGTAACGGGAGTTCGGTCGGCGCATCCCAAGTCAGATGACTCGAAAGCACCAGGCACAAAGTCCCCTCAGACCTACTTTCCCGAGTGATAGGAGCCGTGCGAGAAGAGAGAACATCTACTCACTTATTTCTTATCTACACATGAACCAAAACTCCTACACTAATGTCTCACAACAAGATTAAGAGGGTCCTTGACTACAACAAACTTCCTAAATTAACAAACACGAATTATTGACTCACTAGGTTCAGGGTGGACTTCTTTGAATGTTTGAGCACTGAAACCCTATGATTACTCACCCCCAAAGGAAAACTGGGGTGCATCCTAACGACTCGATAAATCCTAAAGCCACGTACTAGATATCCTAATGCATCAAGTTCAAGACAATTTTGGGAGCTTTCTTTTTACTTTGCCTCTCAACGGTTTTGCACATGCTAAACACACGCAAAACCCACAAAACATTTTCTTTCGAAAACACATGAAGATTTTGAAAGAAATGTGAAAATTTTAAGGCACTAGGCAAGCAAAACAAGACAAGTCCCCCAAGGATCATGGCAAGCAAATATATCGATATTAAATGCTGCACACTAACATGACCCTAAAGGCAAACAAAAGAAAACAAAATCGAAAGAAAAAACTCGACTATGTACACACGTAAAACACCCCCCCACACCTACTTCATGCATTGTCCTCAATGAATGTGAGCAAAATACTACATGGATGTATGCATGAAACAGAAGAGATCTCACCAACGTGAAGTACACAAGGAAGTTCATGGCTATGTTGATGGACACAACCCAACTTCCCTCAAAACCTGTGAGATGCTAAAGAAGGGATACAAATACGTGAAAGAAATGGGGCCCAAATACTCAAGGGTTGGGGCCCACAACAATCGATGCTCACTAAAGGAGTCTTCTTTTTTTTTCAACATATATACACAAGAAAGCTCAACCACTCATGTAGGAGCATGAATGGTTGAGTGCGAGGGGGGTTCATGAAGGAACATGACCTCCTCGACTTCGGCTGGTGCCCCCTCCAAGTAGGGTTTGAGGCGTTGTCCATTAACTTTGAACACGTCCCCATTCCCTGGGTTCAAGATCTCAACCGCTCCATGAGGATAAACGGTTTGGACAATAAACGGGTCAGACCAGCGACTGCGGAGCTTACCCGCAAACAGATGAAGCCGGGAATTGTAGAGCAACACCTTCTGCCCGGCCGTAAACACCTTTCGCATAATCATGCGATCGTGAAACATCTTGGCTCGGGACTTATGAATTTTGGCATTCTCGTACGCATCACTGCGTAGCTCTTCTAATTCCACAATGTCGAGCTTACGTTGTACTCCTGCTTGATCAAGATCCATATTCAGGTTCTTGATCGCCCAGAAAGCACGATGCTCAAGCTCGACGGGTAGGTGGCAAGCCTTGCCGTACACTACCCGATATGGGGACATACCCAAATTGGTCTTGTACGCGGTGCGGAAAGCCCACAACGCGTCATTCAACTTGGTAGACCAATCCTTCCTCGAGGAACTAACCGTCTTCTCAAGAATTTGCTTTAATTGACGGTTAGAGATTTCGACCTGCCCACTAGTTTGCGGATGGTATGGGGTCGCAAGCTTGTGGGTGATCGAATATTTCCTCATAAGCGCTTCAAAGGAGCGATTACAGAAGTGGGTACCCCTATCGCTGATTATGGTACGAGGAGTACCAAATCGCGCAAAAATGTCCCTCAAGAATTTGGTGACCACCTTGTTGTCATTGGTCTTTGTGGGTATAGCCTCAACCCACTTAGACACATAGTCAACGGCCACCAGAATGTAAACATTCCCGAACGAGTTCGGGAAGGGACCCATGAAATCGATGCCCCACACATCGAAGATGTCGACAACAAGGACATTTTGCAAGGGCATCATGTCACGTCGACCAACCCTGCCAAGGCGCTGGCACCTATCACATTGCTTACAAAAGTTGTAAGCATCCTTGAAAAGAGTGGGCCAGTAGAATCCAGATTGGAGCACCTTGGCAGCAGTTTTCTTTGCTCCAAAGTGTCCTCCACATGCCTTAGAATGGCAGAAGTGGAGTACACTTTGGAACTCGGAATCTGGGACGCACCGCCTGAAAATTTGGTCAGAGCAGTATTTGAATAGGTAGGGGGCGTCCCAGTGAAAGAATCTGACATACGATCTAAATTTGGATTGGTCAGATTTTGACCAACCCACAGGAAATTGCTCGGTCACGAGGTAGTTCACGATGTCGGCAAACCAAGGGTTATCTTCGATCGTGAACAACTGCTCGTCAGGAAATTTATCGTTAATGTTTTGGTCCTGTGGGTTGGTCGTCTCTAGACGAGACAAGTGGTCAGCTACAACGTTTTCACACCCTTTTTTGTCCCGAATCTCGAGATCGAATTCTTGTAACAACAAGATCCATCTCAAGAGTCGGGATTTTGCATCTTTCTTCGCCATGAGGTGCTTGATGGCTGTGTGATCAGAATAGATAATCACGTGGGAGCCAATCAAGTACGACCGAAATTTCTCCAAAGCAAATATGATCGCTAAGAATTCCTTCTCGGTCACAGTGTAGTTCAATTGGGCATCATTGAGTGTTCTACTGGCATAGTAGATCACATGAGGCAATTTGTCCAATCGTTGCCCAAGCACTGCTCCCACAGCGAAGCCAGATGCATCACACATTAACTCAAAGGGTTCAGTCCACACCGGTGCCTTAATAATGGGAGCTGAAGTCAACTCTTTCTTCAAGGTCAAAAAGGCATGGTGGCAATCCGGTGTGAACTCAAAAATGGCATCCTTAGCCAACAACGCAGTGAGAGGTCGAGCGATTTTGCTAAAATCCCGAATGAACCGCCGATAGAATCCAGCATGCCCCAAAAAGGCGCAGATATCCTTCACATTACGTGGCGGTGGGAGATTAGCAATGATACCCACTTTGGCGGGATCGACCTCAATTCCCCTACTTGAGACCACATGTCCAAGTACAATCCCTCGCTTCACCATGAAGTGACATTTCTCCCAATTGAGAGCGAGGTTCTTCTCACGGCATCTGATGAGAATTTTATTTATACCGCAAGTGCACGGCGTCTGTGAAGACGTGGCAAGTACGGGTCGAACACAAGGAGGGAGAGATTTCGTTGTTAATGTTATTTTCGATTAAGGGGAAGAAGGGGGAAGAAATAAGTTGAGTTTTTGGTATTTTTGATTTAATTATCTAAAGTACGAAACAAAAGCAATTAGAACTAAAACAAGAAATAAGAAGAGAAACCCGTTGGGTGGAGGTTTAGATTTCGGTTTAGATTGGAGAATGGAGAAACTTGAAATAAATCATGTTAGTTATGAAGCATTACAAGATAAATGATTTAACATAAACTCAAGTAATCAAAATATACTAATCACGAACTTAAAACAATAACATGCATTCATCTTCTCTACCCCTAATTCCATCACCTCCACCCTTTGGAAAAAGTTAGAAACTCATGGAGGGAGGAAGAAGAAGGGATCCTAGAGACATTAAAATAAAATAAAAACAAGAATTAAAAGAACAGAATTTTATTACTAATGATCCAAGACCAAAGGTTCAAAGATGTGTTACATTCGTCCTACAGGGCTATTTATAGCCGATACAGGGGATACCAATACATAAAAGGGTGTGGTAGAGTTCACTCTGGAGAGTGTTGGGGTCGCGCAGTGTGCCACGGGTGTGGCAAGCCAGGCCATTTTGTGAGAGATTGTCCGAGTGGGCCAGGTGGGTCCAGCAGGCAGTCGGAACAGCCGGCAGGTGGCAGAGGCGGAGGTCGCCGACCTTTTGCGCCGCAGCGACAGCAGGGTCCGAGGACTGGACGGGTCTTTACCATCCAGGCGGATGAGGCGAGAGACGCCAGCACGGTGGTGGAAGGTACGCTTTTCGTTGCTGGGTTGAGTGCGAGAGTGCTGTTTGACTGTGGGGCCTCACACTTGTTCATCTCGGAGCGATTTGCGAGCGTGTTGGGCCGTACCCCTGCGATATTGACTGCCACGTTGGAAGTCAGCACACCCTTGGGTCTGGTGGGCATTGTGGGGAGCTTCCTCCCCGGCGCCACGATTGTTTCGGGAGATCAGGAGTTTCCGGCTGACCTGATCTTGTTGCCGATGGAGGACTTCGACGTCATACTGGGGATGGATTGGCTGTCCCAGTACGATGTGCGTGTTTTGTGCCAGGAGAAGAAGATTCTGATCCCGAGGAAGTGCCTACCTGATGTGTTGATCAGGGGGGCGAAAGATAGAGAAGGCAGAGTGATTGTATCAGCAGTGAGGGCACAGAAGTTGTTGCAGCAAGGTTGCAGAGCTTTTGTGGCCACTTTGGTAGTTCCAGATCCAGAGGCGGAGAGATTGGAGGACATCGAGATTGTTCGGGAGTTTCCAGATGTATTTGCAGATGATGTCACTGGGTTGCCGCCTCACAGAGAGATTGAGTTTGGGATCGATTTGGTAGCTGGGACTACGCCGCAGTCGAAGGCGCCGTATCGGATGGCACCTGCGGAGCTGGCAGAGCTGAAGAGGCAGTTGCAGGATCTGATGGATACAGGGTTTATCCGCCCCAGTGTCTCGCCTTGGGGAGCGCCGGTACTCTTCGTGAAGAAGAAGGATGGATCACTGTGGATGTGTATTGATTACAGGATGCTGAACAAGGTTACCGTGAGGAATCGGTATCCCTTGCCCAGGATCGAGGACCTGTTTGACCAGTTGCAGTCAGCGCAGGTGTTCTCGAAGATTGATCTGCGATCCGGTTATCATCAGCTGAGGATCAGAGAGGCAGATGTGCAGAAGACAGCTTTCAGGACGAGGTACGGGCATTACGAGTTTCTGGTGATGCCGTTTGGGTTGACGAACGTGCCTGCAGCGTTTATGGATTTGATGAACAGGACGTTCAGTCAGTACCTCGACCGGTTCGTGATCGTCTTCGTGGACGATATTTTGATTTACTCGCCAGATGTGGAGCAGCATCGAGAGCACTTGAGAGTTGTACTTGGCATTTTGCGGGATCATCAGTTGTATGCCAAGCTATCGAAGTGTGAGTTCTGGCTGAGCAGTGTCGCCTTCTTGGGACACATCGTGTCAGGTGACGGGATTTCCGTCGATCCAGCGAAGGTCGAGGCCGTTACACAGTTGAGAGCCCCGACGAGTGTAGCAGAGATCAGAAGCTTTGTGGGTCTGGCAGGTTATTATCGCCGTTTCATTCAGGATTTCTCGAGGTTGGCTTCGCCGTTGACGGCTCTGACGCGGAAGGGCGTTGAGTTCGTGTGGTCCCAGAAGTGTGATTGATCGTTTTATATTTCTACCGCAAGTGCACGGCCGCGTTGAAGCGGTGGCAAATACGGGTCGTCCACTGGGAGGTGTGTCGACACTTGGTTTATTCGAAGGCGAGAGGTAAAAAGACGGGAGAAAGATGTATTACACTAATCTAAACTACAAAGCTGAAATGAAATGCAAAGGAAATGAAGATAAGCAATAAAACTAAACCCCAAAGGGGGTAGAGAACTGATGTGAACATAAAGATGTGTGTGTGTGTGTGTGTTCAATTAAGCTCTTCACAACATGTAGTGCATGAAATCATAAAACTACATCCAATCTTGCCTCTACATGAATTAAGATAAGACTACATCATTAAAACATACAAGATAATGATTGGAATGAAGCTACATGAACTCAAGTGTAAAGACTAGACCCTACTATGCCTCTACATGAATTAAGATGACTACATCATTAAAACATACAAGACATTAGCTAAGGAAAAGGCAACAAGAGTACATACACTACAAATTGTGTTTCCAACATTAACTTCATCCATATCCTAACTTTATCATTCCCCATGAAATAGGTCCACTAATCAAAGCATAAGCTAAGTTTCATTCAAGAGCATTAGCATATCAAAGATAAGAGTGGAGACCCATTAGATGGTTATGGAAATCATATAAAGCTCAAGGGATAAAAATAACACACACTTAATACACTACATTATTATATCACATATTTCTCCACCCCCCAAATGGGGATGGAACTACTCACTACTCATTACACTAACTAATTTAGCAAAGGAAAGCATAATACTGAAATGAAATTTATACTACTTAAGCAAGAAATATTAAAGAAGCATAAAACTAAACAAACAAACAAGCATGCAAAGGAAAGGAAATTAAACTAAGAGAGAAACAACATCATTAAAAGAAAACTTATATTATTAACTCACTCAATTACAAGTAGCTCTTCCTCCACTAGAGTTTTGCTTCAAGGCTTCACTCTTAGTAGGGAAGATGGCCACCAAGAGGGAGATGGATACAATGGGAGGTGAAGAGTTCTATTTATAAGCATGGAAAAAGCTAATCCGGGACAATCCCCCGATGTGGGACTAAACCAATACCAAAAATAGCCTAAACACATGATAATACAAGTCCAGGAAGAATCTTGGCTGATTTGGGCTTAATCAGACCGCCAATTGGCGGTTCCAGACCGCCAATTGGCGGCCTATAAAGCCCAGATCCGGCTGGGTCTTCTGGTGGGCTTGACTTGGTGTGTTTCTTGGTCTTGGATGCATCTAGCTGGTTTAGTGGAGCTCCGACCCGAATCGAATTGACAAAATACTCCTCATGATAGTGTGGAGTTTCCTGTTTTGCTCTTAGGTCCTTCTGTCTTACGATCAGGTCCTTCCCCCTTGCATCTTGGTCCCCAGGTCTCACAATTAGGTCCTTTTTTCCTGCTTTTGGGTCCTTTCATGGCTCTTCTCTTCAAACCTCTTTATTTCTGAAAACTAAACATAAAACTCGTCACATAGCATTGCTTAGGTGTAAGATAATGGATATAAGGTACAAATATAAGCATGAAATGATGTCAATCAAATACCCCCACACCTAAGTTTTTGCTAGTCTCGAGCAAAACAAAGAAAGGAAAAAGCATACGAAAAACAAGAAATCCTAACTCACTTTCGTAGGAATCACGGTTGCACTTAGCACGTGCAACAAGCCGTTAAACCTCCTTGTTGCCAAGGAGGAGGAGTGGTGTCTCCTGAGGGTTTTCAGCGGATATACCCACAAAATCCGAACAAGATGCATTAATCAATCTAGCTACACGACTCGTTGGACTTATTTTGTCGATCATGGAATGCGGTAATACTACGGGTCGACTCTATATATGTAATCAGTCCACACACCTAGCCTAATGAGTTATTCGTGAGAGTTAACTAAGGAATTAAGTGAAAGACATGGGCAACCTTAACTTCTGAATGTGAAACAAAGTGTAAAGTCCATTTTGGTTCTTATTTGACTCTTCTTTTCTTTTTCTTTTTCTTTTTCTGTTCTTTCTTTTTTTTTTTTCTTTGGAGCATTTATTGGTTGGTGTTTGATTCTCCCAGGGTCAGGTTTCGTGCATCATTGCCTATGAGGACTTACACTATCACGTACACCTTCCCCCAAATCTCCACATAGGGCGATCCCTACCACCCGTGTAACGGGAGTTCGGTCGGTGCATCCCAAGTCAGATGACTCGAAAGCACCAGGCACAAAGTCCCCTCAGACCTACTTTCCCGAGTGATAGGAGCCGTGCGAGAAGAGAGAACACCACTTATTTATTCATTTATCTACATGGGAACCAAAACCCCTACACTTAAGTTTCACAAAAAGATATTAAGGGCCCTTGACTACAACAAACTTCCTAAATTAACAAACACGAATTATTTGACTCACTAGGTTCAGGGTGGACTTCTTTAAATGTTTGAGCACTGAAACCCACTGATTACTCACCCCCAAGGGAAAACTGGGGTGCATCCTAACGACTCGATAAATCCTAAAGCCACGTACTAGATATCCTAATGCATCAAGTTCAAGACAATTTTGGGAGCTTTCTTTTTACTTTGCCTCTCAACGGTTTTGCACATGCTAAACACACGCAAAACCCACAAAACATTTTCTTTCGAAAACACATGAAGATTTTGAAAGAAATGTGAAAATTTTGAAGCACTAGGCAAGCAAAAGAAGACAAGTCACCCAAGGATCATGGCAAGCAGATATATCGATATTAAATGCAGCACACTATCATGACCCTAACAATGCAAACAAAAGAAAACAAAATCAAAGGAAAAAGACTCAACTATGTACACACGTAAAACACCCCCCCACACCTACTTCATGCATTGTCCTCAATGAATGCAAGCAAGATACTACATGGATGCATGCATGAAACGGAAAGATCTCACCAACATGAAGTACAAAGGGAAGTGCAAGGTCATGTTGATGGACATAACCCGAATTCCCTCAAAACCTGTGAGATGCTAAAGAAGGGATACAAATACGTGAAAGAAATGGGGCCCAAATACTCAAGGGTTGGGGCCCACAACAATCGATGCTCACTAAAGGAGTCTTCTTTTTTTTCAACATATATACACAAGAAAGCTCAACCACTCATGTAGGAGCATGAATGGTTGAGTGCGAGGGGGGTTCATGAAGGAACATGACCTCCTCGACTTCGGCTGGTGCCCCCTCCAAGTAGGGTTTGAGGCGTTGTCCATTAACTTTGAACACGTCCCCATTCCCTGGGTTCAAGATCTCAACCGCTCCATGAGGATAAACGGTTTGGACAATAAACGGGTCAGACCAGCGACTGCGGAGCTTACCCGCAAACAGATGAAGCCGGGAATTGTAGAGCAACACCTTCTGCCCGGCCGTAAACACCTTTCGCATAATCATGCGATCGTGAAACATCTTGGCTCGGGACTTATGAATTTTGGCATTCTCGTACGCATCACTGCGTAGCTCTTCTAATTCCACAATGTCGAGCTTACGTTGTACTCCTGCTTGATCAAGATCCATATTCAGGTTCTTGATCGCCCAGAAAGCACGATGCTCAAGCTCGACGGGTAGGTGGCAAGCCTTGCCGTACACTACCCGATATGGGGACATACCCAAATTGGTCTTGTACGCGGTGCGGAAAGCCCACAACGCGTCATTCAACTTGGTAGACCAATCCTTCCTCGAGGAACTAACCGTCTTCTCAAGAATTTGCTTTAATTGACGGTTAGAGATTTCGACCTGCCCACTAGTTTGCGGATGGTATGGGGTCGCAAGCTTGTGGGTGATCGAATATTTCCTCATAAGCGCTTCAAAGGAGCGATTACAGAAGTGGGTACCCCTATCGCTGATTATGGTACGAGGAGTACCAAATCGCGCAAAAATGTCCCTCAAGAATTTGGTGACCACCTTGTTGTCATTGGTCTTTGTGGGTATAGCCTCAACCCACTTAGACACATAGTCAACGGCCACCAGAATGTAAACATTCCCGAACGAGTTCGGGAAGGGACCCATGAAATCGATGCCCCACACATCGAAGATGTCGACAACAAGGACATTTTGCAAGGGCATCATGTCACGTCGACCAACCCTGCCAAGGCGCTGGCACCTATCACATTGCTTACAAAAGTTGTAAGCATCCTTGAAAAGAGTGGGCCAGTAGAATCCAGATTGGAGCACCTTGGCAGCAGTTTTCTTTGCTCCAAAGTGTCCTCCACATGCCTTAGAATGGCAGAAGTGGAGTACACTTTGGAACTCGGAATCTGGGACGCACCGCCTGAAAATTTGGTCAGAGCAGTATTTGAATAGGTAGGGGGCGTCCCAGTGAAAGAATCTGACATACGATCTAAATTTGGATTGGTCAGATTTTGACCAACCCACAGGAAATTGCTCGGTCACGAGGTAGTTCACGATGTCGGCAAACCAAGGGTTATCTTCGATCGTGAACAACTGCTCGTCAGGAAATTTATCGTTAATGTTTTGGTCCTGTGGGTTGGTCGTCTCTAGACGAGACAAGTGGTCAGCTACAACGTTTTCACACCCTTTTTTGTCCCGAATCTCGAGATCGAATTCTTGTAACAACAAGATCCATCTCAAGAGTCGGGATTTTGCATCTTTCTTCGCCATGAGGTGCTTGATGGCTGTGTGATCAGAATAGATAATCACGTGGGAGCCAATCAAGTACGACCGAAATTTCTCCAAAGCAAATATGATCGCTAAGAATTCCTTCTCGGTCACAGTGTAGTTCAATTGGGCATCATTGAGTGTTCTACTGGCATAGTAGATCACATGAGGCAATTTGTCCAATCGTTGCCCAAGCACTGCTCCCACAGCGAAGCCAGATGCATCACACATTAACTCAAAGGGTTCAGTCCACACCGGTGCCTTAATAATGGGAGCTGAAGTCAACTCTTTCTTCAAGGTCAAAAAGGCATGGTGGCAATCCGGTGTGAACTCAAAAATGGCATCCTTAGCCAACAACGCAGTGAGAGGTCGAGCGATTTTGCTAAAATCCCGAATGAACCGCCGATAGAATCCAGCATGCCCCAAAAAGGCGCAGATATCCTTCACATTACGTGGCGGTGGGAGATTAGCAATGATACCCACTTTGGCGGGATCGACCTCAATTCCCCTACTTGAGACCACATGTCCAAGTACAATCCCTCGCTTCACCATGAAGTGACATTTCTCCCAATTGAGAGCGAGGTTCTTCTCACGGCATCTGATGAGAATTTTATTTATACCGCAAGTGCACGGCGTCTGTGAAGACGTGGCAAGTACGGGTCGAACACAAGGAGGGAGAGATTTCGTTGTTAATGTTATTTTCGATTAAGGGGAAGAAGGGGGAAGAAATAAGTTGAGTTTTTGGTATTTTTGATTTAATTATCTAAAGTACGAAACAAAAGCAATTAGAACTAAAACAAGAAATAAGAAGAGAAACCCGTTGGGTGGAGGTTTAGATTTCGGTTTAGATTGGAGAATGGAGAAACTTGAAATAAATCATGTTAGTTATGAAGCATTACAAGATAAATGATTTAACATAAACTCAAGTAATCAAAATATACTAATCACGAACTTAAAACAATAACATGCATTCATCTTCTCTACCCCTAATTCCATCACCTCCACCCTTTGGAAAAAGTTAGAAACTCATGGAGGGAGGAAGAAGAAGGGATCCTAGAGACATTAAAATAAAATAAAAACAAGAATTAAAAGAACAGAATTTTATTACTAATGATCCAAGACCAAAGGTTCAAAGATGTGTTACATTCGTCCTACAGGGCTATTTATAGCCGATACAGGGGATACCAATACATAAAAGGATAGTACACGCGTCGACCCGACACTGGACAAAAATCGGGCACACAGATCAATGACTGGGCGGCGGAAACGCCGCATATTGAAGGTGTTGTGCGGCGAAAACGCCGCACAATCAGGTCTGCTCGGGTCCGGATTTTTGTCATGTGTTTATGGTATGATTTGATCTTTATTTACGCGTCTGGATGATTCTTTCCATTGTCTTGAACTCCGGATTATTCCTTCCATTGTTGGGGATTTATTTTTGACTTTTCTTTTGACTTTTCCAACAAAATAACTTGATCCTTTTCTTTTGCAATCAGGTCCTTGGCATTTTGCAATTAAGCCCTTGACCTTTTTGTGATTAGCTCCTTGAATGCTTTTATGCTTGGATGCATTTCTATTTGAAACCCGATAAACTTGAACTCGGTCTTTATGATAGAAATGAATCTTTTGCACGCGTTTATGCTCGGAATGTGGGTAATTTGCATTCAGGTCCCTGTATTCTGTAAATACGACTAAACACATACCTTAGTAACATTTATTGATATAAAAGTAATCTAAATGAAAGACATATGATGCAATGTATGCAATGCATCAAATACCCCCACACCTAGATTTTGCTAGTCCCTAGCAAAGCAGAATATAAGAAAATGAAAGCAGGGAAATCCTAACTCACTTTCGTAGGAATCACGGTTGCACTTAGCATGTGCAACAAGCCTTTAAACCTCCAGGTTGCCTTAGAGAACGAGTTTTGTCTCGTGAGGGTTTTCAGTTGACACACCCACAAAGTCTTAATTCAACATTCCATTAATAGCTCTTAATATTTCTGCCTTAACCTTATACATCTCACTTAAAGTTCTCTCATGCTCATTATACAGTTCTAACTTATAAAAAGTTTGACTTGGTCTTTATTCCTCCAATATTCACACCACTAACCCCTCTACACATGTTATCACATAAATTATTTTGCACGCCTCCTCTGGTGGTGAAGTATCATTTGGATCAACCATGGCATGGATCATTCCTTTAGCTTTGGGCCTTGAGTATCTTAAAGTATTTATTTATTTTTATCCTTTTTCCGTGATTCAACACATTTGCTTTTCTTTTTGACACTTATACCCTTTTTGCATTCGTGTAGCGAGTTTGGTCGATAATCCCGAGCTGGCATACTCAAGTTACCGGGTTTCAAGATACCCCTACGGACCAGTGACTCGAAGGCTTGGGCTTTTGTAATCATTTTGCAAAATGTGTTTTCCTCACTTTATTTTTATTTTATTTTACTTTTATTTTCCTCAAGGCTTAATTGCTATTAGAAGTCCACACTTCCCGGTATATTTTCCTCAACCTCTGCTTTTTATCAACCACTTCAAAGATTTGATTCATCCAATTTAAGTGCATACATGTCTTACAAGGGTCATGGGTTATTTCTTTGGAACTTAGATTTATGTCATGATTTCTACAAGCAGAACTATATAATACGGAACAAAAACTTAATGCAATTTGTACACGGGTTTTGGCAGTTCAATCTTAAGCTATGTCATAGAATATTGAATTTTTTTTTCTTTTTTTAAAGAACAGAATATCAAATAGATAGATATGTACATATATAAACACCCCCCCACACCTAAATCATGCATTGTCCTCAATGTATGCACAGATACAATAAATGCACTTATTACCTGCGTCGGCTTGCGGTAGAGGGGTTGAGTTTGCTCAAAGTCAACCATAATCAGAACTGGATTGAATGACACCATATTGGTGCATGTATCCAGTTGAATTGTTCCCCATGTTGACTTGAGGAAAAGATTCCACTCTTCTCACTTGAATTGGTTCGCTTATTTGCTCGAGTGATGGTGGTTGAGTAAATGAATCACTCCCTTTTTTCTTACTTCCTTTTTGCTTATGTGATGATTTATTTGATTCAGAATTCTGATAAATACGTGCTCTCATCACAACATCACTTGGGTTGCATATTACTTCTGGCTCATTATCAATATGGAAGATATTAAATTCTGCTTTTAAGTTCCCGAAAGATAATTGCATGAGCCCATTTCGACAGTTTATTAATGCTTCCGAAGTGGCTAAAAAGGGTCTACCTAGAATTACAGGGATTTGTCGATTAGGATTTACAACAGGTTCAGTATCAAGTACGACAAAATCCACTGGATAAATAAAGTCACCAACCTTAATCAAAACGTCCTCTACTATACCTCTCGGTTTCTTAACAGAACAATCAGCGAATTGGAGGGTTGTCTTAGAGGGTTTCAGTGGACCAAGGTTGAGTTGCTCGTAGACAGAAAATGGGAGTAAGTTAACGCTTGCACCTAGGTCTAGAAGGGCTTTATTGATAAAGGTATCTCCTATTGAACATGAAATTGTGGGACACCCAGGGTCCTTATATTTTATAGGAGATGTGTTGTAAAGAATAGAGCATATGTTTGCAGTTAAGAATGCCTTCTCTGGTACATTCGTTTTTCTCTTTTTAGTGCACAAATCTTTCAAGAATTTAGCATAAGCAGGTATTTGTTGAATCATATCTAAGAGTGGAATATTCACCTTAACTTGCTTAAATACTTCTAAGATTTTCTCCATTTGTGCACTTGAGCTCTTCTTGAGTCTATTGGGAAATGGAGCTTTAGGAACATAGACTCGCTCAGGTTCAGGTTGAGCTATGGGTTCAGGTTGTGTAGGTGGGTTGGGCTTTTCAATTTGGACGTCAGGTTCAATGGTCAGGTCACATGTGGTTGCTTGATGGCTAGATTGATTAGACATTCTAGGGTTTACCACATTGTTATCAACTTGTCGTCCGGACCGTAATGACACTACTGCATTGATTTGTTGGAACGGTCCTTCCTCGTTAATCATTTGAACCGGTCTGGGGTTGTTATTTCCTGAGGGTGGTTGATAAGATTGATATTGATTATTAGTTCTTGGGTTCACCTAAGGTTGACTTGGAAATTGACCCTTTTCTCTTTCACCTACTATTTGCGCTAATTGGCTGACTTGTGTCTCTAGCCTTTGGAATGATTGGTTGGTTGTTTGTATAAAAGTTTTCATTAAATTTTCCAAGTTTGTCAACCTAACTTCATGATTTCCATTGTTATTACCCCCAGATGATGTATTATTTTGGTTATATGGGTTTGGTTGTTGTCTAGGAGGTTGACCTTGTTGGTTCCACGAAAAATTGGGATGATTACGCCAACCTGGGTTATAGGTTGATGCGTAAGGATCATTTCTAGAATTGTTATATGTGGCATTAACATGTTCCAGGTTCACACAGTCCTCCATTAAATGACCAGTCTGACCACATCTAGAGCAGGGGATAGACAAGGGTTGATTCATTCGGGGTTGATTTTGTAGCTCTAGACTTTCCATTCTACGCATTAGGGTAGCTAGTTTTGCCTCAGCCGCTATGTTGGAGTCTATAGCTAAGACACCTGGTCGGGGTTGACTCGCTATTCTAGATCCAATACTCGGGTTGATGGGTGTTCTAGCATTGTCCCATTGCATACTATTTTCAGCTAAATCCTCAAGAAAAGTCCAGGCATCATTTTCATTTTTGGACATAAAGTTCCCTTGGCTCACAGATTCTAGCATAACCCTAGATGTGGGTGTCAATCCCTCATAAATAATTTGGCATAATTGCCACTTCGGAATTCCGTGATGAGGGCATTGGGTCAAGACACTCTTAAATCTCTCAAGATAGGAATAGAACGGCTCGCTCTCAGACTGAACGAATGCAACAATTTCATTCCTAATCTTCATAGTCTTATGGTTGGGGAAATATTTTTTTAGAAACACTTGAACAAACTCAGCCCAACTCCTAATAGATCTTTCGGCTAGACTATATAGCCATTTCTTAGCGTCGTCCTTCAGTGCTAGAGGCACGAATTTCAGACGCACTGCCTCCTCAGGGATATGCTGGTATTGCATAAGAGAGCAGATTTCCTCAAATTCTCTAAGGAAGAGGTATGGATCTTCCCTAGATGTGAACTTAGGCAGCATACTCATGTATTGTGCCTTAAGTTCGAAGTCGCGACCCGGTATGGTGGGCATGACGATGCACGATGGCTGAGCAGCCATCGTTGGGTAGCACCGATCCCTCAAAGTTATAGGTTGTGCAACAGGCGGGTCCACTACGTTCTCACCCATTAGATCCGGGTGAGGTGGTGCAACAGGTGGATTGGGGTTAAGTTCCAGACTAGAATCTAGATGAACTCGTGAGAGTCGATTACTCAAGTCCCGAATCCAAATCTGAGTGCACCGGGTTGAATCAATTTTTGAATTCAAATTCGAAATTTAAATTCCAAATTTAATTTCAAGAATTAATTACTCTTTTTTTCGTTTTTTTTTTTTTTTGAATTTTAATTTTTTTTTTAAAGGAAACAAACAATAGAAAGGTAAGGATGAGAAGGGAAAGAAGACTCAGACGAGAAGGGAAACTTAACTCTAAAGGATAAAAATTAGGGTTGGTCAGAAATTTCCTGAACAAGCACGGTCAAAACAATCCTAGACCTAGTGTCACTTAGATCTAGACGACTCCTAACTGGTTGAGTCGAATTGATTTGCTTGATTCACCTCCCTCACCAATCAAACCAAGTTGGTCAGTTAGTGTATAGCTAGTGGGGGCGCTTCCGACAGAGTCGGTGCCAATTAGACAACCACGTCGCTTGGAAGACTTTCGTCGACACAAAAACACTTTCTAGACACCAAATTGAATTCAATTAGCTTCAGGTCATAGCAAGTCAAACCAATCTTCTCCTTAATTGAGTCCGAGTCCTTAGGGGCCAATGTCTAATTGATTTTAAATTTTAGGCTTAGGCGACACTTCAGGATTGTGGTTTGTGGGCTACGGGAGGGTGATGAAATCCCCACCGTATCTTTTCCTACGGAGTTGCCCTTAAGATAGTTTAACTTAAATCTAGCAAAGATAGTCAAACAATGGTCCTTTTAATGGGGGCAATTGCAAGGTTGTATGCAACTAAATTATATGCTCTAATGCAATCGATAAAAACCTCGATACGTACCTTGCCTCCAGCAATCTTCAACAAGTATTAATTTGCAAGAATTTAGCAAGAATAATGCAAGCAAAACATTATATGATGCATGCACTAAGGTCTTTCTAATTTTGCCAATTTTAGGTCAGAGTTGAATTATTGCCAATTATGGAATTGTAACCCTAACACGTGCAATTCTACGAAAGGAAACTTTTCAACTATTCAGATTTTACGAGAAAGGCAAGAAAAGTTACCTCCGCAATGCTCAGTCGGGTTCGCCGCCCGCTCTCGGAGATTCCAGTAGCTCAATGCGACCACCCAGAGATGCCGACGACCCCAGAGAAAAATGAAGACCAGAGGACACACTGGTGCGGCGATTCCGCCGCAAGTCACCTTTTAGATGCGGCGATTCCGCCGCCCAAGTGTCTCAGAACGCTCCCGGATTTCGCCGCGCGCTCTGTTGTCTCCTGCTACACAAATTCAAATACTTAGATCGCGCACAAGGTAGACAGGATAAAATCGAAAACACAAAAACACAAAATCTGCGTCGCCTCCCCGGCAACGGCGCCAAAAACTTGATGAGAATTTTATTTATACCGCAAGTGCACGACGTCTATGAAGACGTGGCAAGTACGGGTCGAACACAAGGAGGGAGAGATTTCGTTGTTAATGTTATTTTCGATTAAGGGGAAGAAGGGGGAAGAAATAAGTTGAGTTTTTGGTATTTTTGATTTAATTATCTAAAGTACGAAACAAAAGCAATTAGAACTAAAACAAGAAATAAGAAGAGAAACCCTTTGGGTGGAGGTTTAGATTTAGGTTTAGATTGGAGAATGGAGAAACTTGAAATAAATCATGTTAGTTATGAAGCATTACAAGATAAATGATTTAACATAAACTCAAGTAATCAAAATATACTAATCACGAACTTAAAACAATAACATGCATTCATCTTCTCTACCCCTAATTCCATCACCTCCACCCTTTGGAAAAAGTTAGAAACTCATGGAGGGAGGAAGAAGAAGGGATCCTAGAGACATTAAAATAAAATAAAAACAAGAATTAAAAGAACAGAATTTTATTACTAATGATCCAAGACCAAAGGTTCAAAGATGTGTTACATTCGTCCTACAGGGCTATTTATAGCCGATACAGGGGATACCAATACATAAAAGGATAGTACACGCGTCGACCCGACACTGGACAAAAATCGGGCACACAGATCAATGACTGGGCGGCGGAAACGCCGCATATTGAAGGTGTTGTGCGGCGAAAACGCCGCACAATCAGGTCTGCTTGGGTCCGGATTTTTGTCATGTGTTTATGGTATGATTTGATCTTTATTTACGCGTCTGGATGATTCTTTCCATTGTCTTGAACTCCGGATTATTCCTTCCATTGTTGGGGATTTATTTTTGACTTTTCTTTTGACTTTTCCAACAAAATAACTTGATCCTTTTCTTTTGCAATCAGGTCCTTGGCATTTTGCAATTAAGCCCTTGACCTTTTTGTGATTAGCTCCTTGAATGCTTTTATGCTTGGATGCATTTCTATTTGAAACCCGATAAACTTGAACTCGGTCTTTATGATAGAAATGAATCTTTTGCACGCGTTTATGCTCGGAATGTGGGTAATTTGCATTCAGGTCCCTGTATTCTGTAAATACGACTAAACACATACCTTAGTAGCATTTATTGATATAAAAGTAATCTAAATGAAAGACATATGATGCAATGTATGCAATGCATCAGCATCGCTTGAGGACAAGGCTCAAGTGATGAAGGCACTCATCAAAGGAAGCGCCAAATATGGAAAAGTCGTCCATGAAGATCTCAAGGAAACGCTCAACCATATCGGAGAAGATGCTGATCATACACCTCTGAAACGTTGCCGGCGCATTGCATAACCCAAAGGGCATGCGACGGTAGGCAAACGTGCCAAAGGGACAAGTGAATGTGGTTTTCTCTTGGTCCTCGGGGGCGATGGGAATTTGGTTGTAACCGGAGTATCCATCAAGAAAACAATAGTACTCATGTCCGGCCAACCTTTCCAACATCTGATCAATGAATGGCAACGGGAAATGATCTTTCCGCGTTGCCGCATTGAGCTTGCGATAATCAACGCAAACTCGCCAGCCAGTTTGCAGGCGTGTCGGGATAAGCTCATTATGCTCATTCTCCACAACCGTCACGCCTGACTTCTTGGGAACCACATGGACAGGACTCACCCACGAACTATCAGAGATAGGATAGATTATGCCATGATCCAAGCACTTAAGAACCTCCTTTCGGACGGCTTCTTTCAGTACAGGATTCAGTCTCCGTTGTGGGTCCCTGCGGGGCCTAGAATCCTCTTCCATGTGGATCCGATGCTGAACAATACCAGGGCTAATTCCCTTGATATCCTTCAAGGACCACCCGATCGCCTCTTTGTTTTCAAAGAGTACTCTTTTGAGGGCAACCTCTTGATCTTTTTCAAGATCAGAAGCAATAATGAGTGGCAAGGTCTCATTATCCCCTAAAAAGATGTACTTTAGGTTATCGGGGAGCGGTTTAAGCTCGACCAGAGGTGGGTCCTTGTCGGATTCAGAGTTAATTTCAAGTGGCTCAAGGGCCACGGGGTAAGAGGAGCAAGCACCCAGATGTGCCTCCTCATCCAGAGATATGTTGGCGGATTCCTCAAGATCCTCTTCACTTGCAACCTGATCATTAGGCACCTCAATAATATGTCGATGTGAGTCGAACATGCCTAATGAGTCAGGCTCATCCGTGTCCTGGATGTAATTGGCTCCGACAGTGTCGTCGAAGAGCCCAGGTTGCTTACCAAGAGTGAAGATGTTGAAATCCGCCGTGAGGTTTCCAAAAGACAACCTCATCAAGCCATTGCGACAATTGATCAAAGCATTAGATGTCGCAAGAAATGGCCTCCCAAGGATTACAGGAATTTGTCCTTGTGGGTTGGACACGGGTTCGGTATCCAAGATGATGAAATCAACTGGAAATACGAACTCACCCACTTTGATAAGGACATCCTCCACACTCCCTCGTGGGATTTTGACGGATCTATCAGCCAACTGGAGGGTTGTCCTCGTTGGTTTAAGATCGCCTATCTCAAGGTTGACATAGACTGAGTAAGGCAGGAGATTCACAGATGCCCCCAAATCCAATAGAGCTTGAGAGATGGTCACATTCCCAATCATGCAAGAGACAGTTGGACAACCAGGGTCCTTGTACTTGACATTCATGGGTTGTGTCAATATGGAGCTCACATTGGCGGCCAAGAAGGCCTTCTTGGGCACATTTGTTTTTCTCTTGGTGGTGCAAAGGTCTTTGAGGAACTTGGCATACGGTGGCATTTGTTGAACAACGTCCAACAACGGGATGTTCACCTTTACTTGCCTAAGTACCTCAACGATCTTATCCCAATGCTCATCACGTTTTTTAGTCAATCGATGAGGGAATGGTGCCTTGGGGACATAAGAATCACGAGGAGGAGTCTCAGAATTAGGTTCCTTGACAGGCTCAAGACTCTCCTAGGAAGTCTCGCCAACAGGGTTGGCTTCCGGCATTTTCACATTGTTGTCAACGACCCTTCCCGATCTCAAGGTATGAATAACATTAGCATGTTGGGAAGGGTCACTTTCAACATTGTGTACATTCTGCCTGGTATTAGCAGGCTGACCCCTGGGATTTACCACAACTCGGGAATTGACCCTTCTCGCGTTCATGGAGCTGATGAGCCAACTGGCTTACTTGCATTTCCAATGCTTTGACCGTATTATTGTTGGCCGCAAGCATGGATTGAGTGCTCTGCATGAATGCTTGAAGGGTTTGTTCAATGGTAGAGTCCTTAGGGTCAACCCGCTGGGGTGGTGGAGTCTGGTTAGAATAACCCGACGAAGAGGCCTGACCAGGTTGGTAATTTTGGTGCTGAGACCTTTGACGTGGGGGTTGGTAGGTCGCCGATGGGCGTGGAGGTTGATAAGGTGGAGGTTGAGGTTGAGCGTGCGAGCTCTGACTGTGTCCTCCACTAGACCCCCAAGAGAAGTTAGGATGGTTACGCCATCCCGGGTTATAGGAATGACTGTACGGGTCGTTTCAGGGCCTTTGTTTATACATCGCATTTGCATGCTCAGTATCCCTTGGGACGTAAGCGCACTCCAAGTCATCATGTCCCGACAGTCCACACCTAGTACACCCGGGAGTAGCGACCTGAGCTACAGGAGCTCGGTCCATCTCCAAACTCTCTATCCTACGCATGAGAGCAGCCATTTTCGCCTCAGACGCGATAGTCGACTCAACATGATATGATCCAGCTCGACCAGAAGACCTGGCGGCTGGTGGCTCTCTCATGGTGTCCCACTCGAAGGTGCGCTCAGCCATGGATTCAAAAGTGTCCCATGCCTCCTCGATGGGTTTCATTTGGAAGTCACCCTGACACATCGACTCCAACAATGTGCGGGTGTTGTAGTTGATGCCCTCATAAACAATCTGGCACAGCTGTCATAGCTCAAGTCCATGATGAGGGCATTGCTGGAGAAGGTCCTTGAACCTCTCAAAGAAACCATGAAAAGATTCGGTCTCGGGCTAATACATTTGATGTATCTGGTGCCGTATCTGTTGAGTTTTCCTTTGAGGGAAAAATCTCTTCAGAAAGACGGTCACAAAGTCATCCCAAGACCGAATCGAGCTCGCCGGGAGGCTATACATCCATTTCTTCGCATTATCCTTCAATGCGAACGAAATCATCCTCAACCGGACAGAATCCTCGTCAAGCTGTTGAAGCTTGAACATGGAGCATACTTCCTCGAATTCGCGTATAAAAATATACGGATCCTCCTTATTGGCAGTAAAGGTTGGAAGCATGCTCACATACTGAGGTTTCAGCTCATAGTTGTTCCCGCGAGCAGGGAGAACAACTATGCAAGAAGGTTGCGCGGCCCGAACAGGATGGGTCCGCTCCCACAACGTCATCGGCCTATCCTGTCGAGCTAAAGGTGGTGGTGCACCTAGAACTCGATCCTGACCGAATCTCCCTTCCTCTCGAGTCAGAGGAGGAGGAGAAGGAGGTCTACGTGGTGGTGGGAATGGACCGAGGTAGTCCATGTATGGAACCCGGTCTCCCTCGCCACCACGAGACGACTCGCCTTCTTGCTCCAAAGGAGCACGAGGCGGAGATGGTCGATCACCAAGATCTTCCATCTCAGAAATAAGCACTCTCTCGAGTCGAGCGCTCTCACCAGAACGAGCCCAACCTCGCATAAAAATGCTCGACTCGACTCTAACAAACACACAACAGAAGGTGTACTAGAGGAGGAGACTAAACGTAGAGAATAGATGAGGAGATGACTCAGGTGAGGAGAGAAGAATCCCTAGAGCTAGCGTGGGTAGTGGGATTAGGAAGAAGCCTAACTAGCAAGCACGGCTCAAACAATGTAAGGCAATGGGTCCTTAAGCTAGACGACGCCTAACTTCGAGGTCACTAGCCTCGACACGCCTCACCTCCCTACAACGAGGACCACAATGCCCAGCAAGTGATACCAGATCCGGAGATCCAGTACCTCCTACTATCGACAAGGTAGGCAACGCCGATCAGGTCATGACGGTCTCGACTAGATTACTCTCCTAGTGCGTCCGAATTCCTTAGGGCCAATGTCTACTTGCTTTTAGTTAAGGCTTTATTAAGAGTGGTTTTTGGGGCCAAGGAAAGGGTGATGAAATCCCCCACCTTATCTTTTATGGGACAGCCCCTCCTTAGTAGCGATTTGATCCTAGATCTAGCAATCAATCGCTCCAATCAAACGCTCTTTCACTCTTGTCCCGATGCACCTTACTAACTAATGCATGAAATAAACATGCATGAATGAGGGATGTGGGTGCACGTACCTCACGCCAGCAATCAACGACAAAAATGTAAAGCAAAGAAAAGACAAATGCATGCAAGGTCTACCAATGGTGCATGACCTAGATGGCAAGAAGTCTAATCTTTTGCTTTGAGTTTTATGGTCCAAGTTGATTAATGGGGGAGTGATTAATGATCTGGGAGCAAACCAGAGGTCAAAGCATGCAAAATTGGGCTCCCAGATAACACAAATTTCCAGACTAACTACTAACAAAAATTTCAAGGAAATCAACGCTCACCAGGCCGCCAATTGGCGGTCTTCTACCGCTGATTGGCGGTCTGTTTAGGTCGTCGCTTCCTCAAACTTCTCCAGTAGCCTCCCCTTTACCTTGTGGTTCCCTGAAACTAAGAAAAACTGAAAACAAAAAATTAAAAACCCCTCGAATCGTCCAAACCAAGGTCTGGACAGAGCACCTCCCCGGCAACGGCGCCAAAAACTTGATTGATCGTTTTATATTTCTACCGCAAGTGCACGGCCGCGTTGAAGCGGTGGCAAATACGGGTCGTCCACTGGGAGGTGTGTCGACACTTTGTTCGTGCGAAGGCAAGGGGTAAAGAAAGGAGAAAAGGATTGGTTACACTAAACTACACTACAATGCTAAACTAGAATGCAAAAGGAAATGAAGATAAGCAATAAAACTAAACCCCAAAAGGGGTAGAGAACTGATGTGAACATAAAGATGTGTGTGTGTGTGTGTGTTCAATTAAGCTCCTCACAACATGTAGTGCATGAAATCATAAAACTACATCCAATCTTGCCTCTACATGAATTAAGATGAGACTACATCATTAAAACATACAAGACAATGATTGGAATGAAGCTACATGAACTCAAGTATAAAGACTAGACCCTACTATGCCTCCACATGAATTAAGATGACTACATCATTAAAACATACAAGACATTAGCTAAGGAAAAGGCAACAAGAGTACATACACTACAAATTGTGTTTCCAACATTAACTTCATCCATATCCTAACCTTATCATTCCCCATAAAATAGGTCCACTAATCAAAGCATAAGCTAAGCTTCATTCAAGAGCATTAGCATATCAAAGATAAGAGTGGAGACCCATTAGATGGTTATGGAAATCATATAAAGCTCAAGGGATAAAAATAACACACACTTAATACACTACATGATTATATCACATATTTCTCCACCCCCCAAATGGGGATGGAACTACTCACTACTCATTACACTAACTATAATAGCAAAAGAAAGCATAATACTGAAATGAAATTTATACTACTCAAGCAAGAAACATTAAAGAAGCATAAAACTAAACAAGCATCAAAGCAAAAACATTAAAGGAATTTAACTAAGCAAGAATTAACAAACTAATGAAAACTTTTATTATGAACTCACTCAGATTACAAGCAGTCCTTCCTCCACTAGAGTTTTGCTTCAAGGCTTCACTCTTAGTAGGGAAGGAGGCAACCAAGAGAGAGATGGATACAATGGGAGGTGAAGAGTTCTATTTATAAGCATGGAAAAAGCTAATCAGGGACAATCCCCCGATGTGGGACTAAACCAATACCAAAAATAGCCTAAACGAACACTAATACAAGTCCAGGAGAAGTTGGGGCGGATCTTGCATGATCCAGACCGCCAATTGGCGGTTCCAGACCGCCAATTGGCGGCCTATAAAGCCCAGATCCGTCTGGGTCTTCTGGTGGCCTTTCCTTGGTGTGTTTCTTGGTCTTGGATGCATCTAACTTGTTTAGTGGAGCTCCGACCCGAATCGAATTGACAAAATACTCCTCATAATGGTGTGGAGTTTCCTGTTTTGCTCTTAGGTCCTTCTGTCTTACGATCAGGTCCTTCTCCCTTGCATCTTGGTCCCCAGGTCTCACAATTAGGCCATTTTTCCTGCTTTTGGGTCCTTTCATGGCTCTTCTCTTCAAACCTCTTTATTTCTGAAAACTAAACATAAAACTCGTCACGTAGCATTGCTTAAGTGTAAGATAATGGATATAAGATACAAATATGAGCATGAAATGATGTCAATCAAATACCCCCACACCTAAGTTTTTGCTAGTCCCGAGCAAAACAAAGAAAGAGAAAAGCAAACGAGAAACAAGAAATCCTAACTCACTTTCGTAGGAATCACGGTTGCACTTAGCACGTGCAACAAGCCGTTAAACCTCCTTGTTGCCAAGGAGGAGGAGTGTTGTCTCCTGAGGGTTTTCAGCGGATATACCCACAAAATCCGAACAAGATGCATTAATCAATCTAGCTACACGACTCGTTGGACTTATTTTGTCGATCATGGAATGCGGTAATCCTACGGGCCGACTCTATATAGGTAATCAGTCCACACACCTAACTTAATGAACCATTCGTGTTAGTTAAATAAGGAATTAAGTGAAAGACATGGACAACCTCAAGATCCGCAAGTGATACAAAGTGTAAGGTCCATTAAGGTTCTTATTTGCATTACCATTTTTTTTTCTTTTTGTTTCTTTTCACACATTTTTTTTTCTTTTTATTAGTTGGAGCTTCATTCTCCCAGGGTCAGGTTTCGTGCATCATTGCCCATGAGGACTTACACTATCACGTACACCTTTCCCCAAATCTCCACATAGGGCAATCCCTACCACCCGTGTAACGGGAGTTCGGTCGGCGCATCCCAAGTCAGATGACTCGAAAGCACCAGGCACAAAGTCCCCTCAGACCTACTTTCCCGAGTGATAGGAGCCGTGCGAGAAGAGAGAACATCTACTCACTTATTTCTTATCTACACATGAACCAAAACCCCTACACTAATGTCTCACAACAAGATTAAGAGGGTCCTTGACTACAACAAACTTCCTAAATTAACAAACACGAATTATTGACTCACTAGGTTCAGGGTGGACTTCTTTGAATGTTTGAGCACTGAAACCCTATGATTACTCACCCCCAAAGGAAAACTGGGGTGCATCCTAACGACTCGATAAATCCTAAAGCCACGTACTAGATATCCTAATGCATCAAGTTCAAGACAATTTTGGGAGCTTTCTTTTTACTTTGCCTCTCAACGGTTTTGCACATGCTAAACACACGCAAAACCCACAAAACATTTTCTTTCGAAAACACATGAAGATTTTGAAAGAAATGTGAAAATTTTGAAGCACTAGGCAAGCAAAAGAAGACAAGTCACCCAAGGATCATGGCAAGCAAATATATCGATATTAAATGCAGCACACTAACATGACCCTAAAGGAATTTTTTTGGTAATATCATCATACAAATCACATGCAGATAATCAGCACTCATGTTGCCGAATGAGAGCTTCATGAGACCATTTCTACAATTTATTAAGGCGTTGGAAGTTGCCAGAAATGATCTACCCAAAATCAAATGTATTTAAGAGTGGGTGTTCGCAACAGGATTGGTATCGAGGACAACAAAATCGACTGGAATTATAAAATCTCCAACTTTGATAAACATGTCCTCGATAATCCCCTTTGGAATACGAATGGATCTATCCGTCAATTGGAGGGTGATTTTAGTTGGTTTCAATTCTCCCAAATTCAATTGTTGATAAACAAAAAATGGGAGGAGGTTGACCGCCGATCCTAAATCAAGTAATACATTACTCATGCTAGTGTCCTCTATCGTACACTAAATAGTAGGACACTCAGGGTCCTTGTATTTTGTGTAGGCGGGATTGGACAAAAGTGAGCTTACATTTGCAGCCAAGAATGCTTTCTTAGGAACATTGGTCTTCCTCTTTGTTGTGCAGAGATCCTTCAACACTTTGACATATCGAGGTATTTGTTGGATGACATCCAACAAGGGGATGTTAACCTTCACTTGCTTAAACACCTCTAATATCTTATCCATTGTGTCACTCTGCTTTTTTGTTAACCTACTTGGATATGGAGCTTTTGGCAGGTAGGTTTTCTGCGGTGCCTGAGAATGAGGCGTTGGTGGATTACCCTCACATTCAGCCTCTTCTTCACCACCATTCCCACTGAGGGGCTGCATAGATGGTGGTGGTGGTGGCAAGGAAATGTGATTGTCAACCTGCTTCCCATTCCTTAAGGTCATAATGGAATTGACATGGTGAACAGGTTCCTCCACATGGTTCACTTGCCTCCCCCGAGGTACCACGTTCTCATTTTGCATGTGTTGTTGCTGGTACATGCGGGGGTTAGCCTCAGGCTGGCTAGGAAAAGACCATCTCTCTCTTTCATGTACAGACTGAGCCAATTGGCCCATCTGAAGCTCTAGAGATTTGATGGTCTGCTGATTTGAAGTGAGAACTTGACTTGTGGTTGACATAAAAAAATTCATTGAGTTTTCGAGTCCACGAGTCAATGTCTCAAGCGAATTGAATCGGGTTTCCATATTATTGGAATTTGGGAAACCCGATTGATTGGTGATTGAAGCTTGGGGTGGCTGATAAGATTGTACATGCATGGGAGGTTGGTATGATTGGTTAGGTGGTCGAGAGGAGTTTGAAGGACCACCCGGGGCATTATTTTGGTTCCATGAAAAATTGGGGTGGTTCCTCCATCCAGGATTATAAGATGATGAGTATGGTCCTATCTCTGTCATAGATGGCGTCGACATGTTCCATCTCAGGAGGAATGGACGCACACTCTCTTTCTACATGACATATCCTACCACATGAATGACAGTGAACTGGACCAGATGTGGACATGTGAGGTGCACCATGTTGGTTTTGGAGCTCAATCGAATCCATACGGCGCATTAAGGCCGTCATGCGTGCCTCGGTGGCCGTAGTGGTATCGACAGAAAATGCGGCACCCGATCTAGTCGAGTTTGCATTCGCGATCCTCGCTCCTATGCTTGATGATGCAGGCGGCTCCCTCACACGCTCCCATTGCATCGTTTTCTCAGAAAGGTCTTCTAGGAAAGCCCATGCCTCCCTTTCATCATTTCCTAAGAACTCTCCTGACACATGGACTCAAGGAGTGTCCGGGACGGGATGTGAAGACCCTCGTAAACAATCTGACAAAGACGCCACACCTCAATGTCATGGTGAGGGCATGAGGATAGTAACTCATTGAACCTCTCTAGATATGCATGAAATGTTTCGGTCTCAAGTTGATAGAACGAATTGATTTCGTTCCTCAACTTTTGAGTCCGATGATTTGGAAAGTATTTCTTGAGGAATGCAGATTGAAACTCATCCCAAGTCCTAAAGGAATTCGCCTAGTTGTTGTACAAGCACTTCTTGGCGTCGTCCTTTGGCGTCATTCTTTGCAGCTTGAACATAGCACAGACCTCCTCAAATTCCCTGAGAAAGATATAGGGGTCATCTTTCCCAGTGAAATGATGGAGCATGGAAATAAATTGAGGCTTAACCTCAAAATGGTTCCCATTAACCTCTGGCAATACGATGCATGAGGGTAGAGCAGTACGGCTCGGGTAGCATCGATCACGTAGAGGTATGTGAGCCACAACATGAAGCACAGGTGGAACAGGTGGGTCCAGCAGCTGCTCCTCCTCATGAAAATAAGCAGCCATTGAACCCGGACTGAGTGCAATATAAAAAACCCCTAAGGGGTGGAGTGAGTGCACACATGCAAAGAGGTGGGTGTTGAACACATTCTTTAAACACAAATGAAGGTGGTGTTATCATGCATAGGAAGTGTCTAAATGTTATGACAAAACCTATCAATCCATTCACCAACCTAGTTGATTAACATTTACATATACAAGTTGTTTATTTCAGAACTTAAACAAGCATGAGAGATGTCTAATCATGTTGGCAAAACTCATCAAGTTATAAATTCTATCCTAAACAAGCAAGCATACATTCATGTTTTATCAACACATTATAAATAAAGTATTCATTACATTCTCATTTGCATGTATGAACATCTACTCCACCCCCCCCCCCCCCAAAGGGGATGAAACTACTCACTACTCATTAGACTAATAATTAAACTAAGCAAGGAAAACATATTAACTAAGCTACTAAAACTAATGAAATGAAATTAAACAAAGTAAAACAAGCAACATGAAACAAACAACATAATAAAGAAATTTTTATTAAAATGACTCATAATTCAAGTAGCATCCTCCTACTTTAGTGTGTGCTTCAAGGCCTCACTTCTAGTAGAAGAATAGTCACTCAAAATGTGAAGTGATTACAATAGAAGGTGAAGAGTTCTATTTATAGTCATAGAAAAGGTAATCCGGGACAATCCCCCGGTATGGGACCAAACAAATACCAAAAATAGACTAAATACGCTCTAATACACAAGTCACAAAAATCTCCGCGGATCCGGATCAACCAGGACCGCCAATTTGCTGTCTACAGGATCTGGATCGTCCTGGGCTTTCCATGATGGTATTGTTTGTCTTTGATGCGGTTACTTGACTTGTTTGAGCTCCGACCCGAATAGAATTGCCAAAATACTTCCCATGATGGTGTGGAGTATTTTTGTTTGCTCATTGGTCCTTTGATCTTTCATTCAGGTCCTTTGATCTTGCATCTTAGTCCTCGAGTCTTTCAACTCAGTCTTTTTTCCTGTTTTTGGGTCCTTTTATGCTTCTTCTCTTCAAACCTATTTATTTCTGAAATTCAAACATAAAACTCATCACGTAGCATTGTTTTGGTAAAAGATAATGGATATAAGATGCAAATGTAAGCATGAAATGATGTCAATCAGCTATCCCCAACTAGCGATACAAGTATGTCAACGTTTCCGACCCCCATGAGTACTCACCAATGGTATCTGGGTCTCTAGCCTCCAATAAGTCGCGTGATCTGACTCTGCAACCGCTCTTGTCGACAAACAAGACGCATACGAGCAGTAAGAACAGGTAGGCACTCAACTGCGTATCCTCAGTCCACGGTAGTCGTCCCCGTCTGCAGAAGTCGTCAACAGCATCGATGCTAACATCACCGCCACTCCAAAATAGGTTATCCCTCCCAAGACTATCGACGCTTATCCCGAGCAACTCTGATAAATAACTCTTAAACTCAGGCGTCGAACCTAAACACTGACCATACAACCCACAACAGGAATGTGCAGAATCTGGAAGACGTCATGCAACAAGATTGTCATCTCTCCGAAAGGCAAAAAGAAAGAGTTAGTGTCAGACTGTCATCGTTCCACAAACGCAGAAATCAACAGCATGTCCAGGCAGGGGAACATGTTGTAAGGCGACACAATCCGCTATCAGCAATGGCCCCTATGATATCATCGCTCAAAATTGAGCGCCACCCCAGCAATGTAGTACAAGCTCTGTGTCGATTATGACACTTTAGAACCTTCCGATCCTCGTCATCCCAAATACGTCTGGCGATGTGGCCTCTGAAACTCGGAATGACGTTGTCATATAAAGGACCACCGGACATCACATCAGTCATCATCCAACAATCGTCCTCAACTATCTTCCTCTTCTGAGCTCGGGCATCTACAGTACACGAACTCGAATCACTGGTCACAAACCTACCAACTCTACCATTCTAAATGACTCACTCAGTAGAAGAACTATCATGTGGCCTCGTCCTCTACCATACTGTTGTCTCACCTCCTCCTACTACTCCAACCCATACTGACCATCATCGTCACTCTCGTTGTCACTCTCCACCTCATCTGAATCCTCCTCATCGTTGAAAGAATCCTCACGTGTTTGACGACGACGTAAACTATCACTCTTCATCCTAACCGAAGCAAATATACTCCGTCTACGTGGATAACGAGGTATTGAATCATCTTCGTAAGCATGTACAACGCGTAAATATATGGATTTTCCTCTTCCTCCACTGTAACCCGGTGACTATTAATTAAATTTTAGAAATAAAATATTGTTAAATAGATTTAAGCATCTAAATTAACAAAATTATTAATTATTTTTAACTAATTATCAATTAATACTAATTATTACTTATAAAAAAATAAAAAAATGGGAGGGGCATCTGAGGGAGACGCCTCCCCAGGGTAATTAGAAATAAAAAAATAAAAAATGAAAATGATAGACTTCTAGACCTGGAATATAAAGAGGGAATAACAGAAAATAAGAAAATGTTTTTTTCTGAACAAATAGAAATGTTTAACACAATTCCATAGAAATGTCCAACACAACAAAAGGCAAAGAAAGACTCGAGTTTACTTCGGGTGACTTGAACAAAATAGCAAGTGGGATACTACAGATGACAAATTTTCACTGCAAAATCATATGAAAATTGTATTTTCTGAACCTACGGAATTTAAGTTATCATTTAATAGCCAAATAAATATCCTGTCAAACTGAAAGACAGACCTACAAACAACATTGAGTGAAAGTTCACAAACTTGCAAGTACTCAATCGTAGTAAAAAGTCTGTTTATATCTAGCTTCCAACATATCAACCCTTGATTGTGACCCATTCCTACAGAGTAAAAGTCCATTTGTGGAAAAGGAAAGCTTATGCTACCTCAAGGTTCAAGGCTATAAATAGCATATTTGCTTACATTGGATAAACAAGACGTTCAAGATGAGGTTTGGAAAATGAAGATATGAACAACCCTGTTAAGGGTATTATTGTCTAACTAAGACTGGACAAAATTGTTAGTGTCGCTGTAAATTGAAATAAGGAAAGCAATTAGAGCTCACATTTAAGGCAAAACCAGAAAGAGAATTCTAAGAAACAATATAACAGGTTAATTCTCAAATTTGATTGCAAAGGCCACTAAACTTGCCTGCTGCCTTTGCAGTGGGGACTTAATATGACATATATCTTACTGTTTTTAGTGATCCATAGTTTATACCCTCTAACTAGTGAGATTCTTCCATAACTAACTTGCACCTAATCCCCAACAGCCCCACATCCTCCAACCCATGCACTATTTATTTCTCACCTACAAATTTTTACGCAAGACCAGTCAAGGTAAAGTCTTCCAATCTGTGTTATATAAACAAGAAGATTATCCACAATTCCCATCAGGAAGTTGTTCATCCTCATCTGGTTTGAGTTCTCTACAAGATGGAGCAAAGCAATGGTTCACATACTTCTAGCAAAGCGAAAATTCTTGCTCTGGGCAAGGCCTTCCCTAAGCAACTGGTAATGCAGGAATTCCTCGTAGATGCCTACTTCAAAAACACCAAATGCGAAGACCCCGAACTATGTATTTCCTCTTCTCTACTTAGTTTATCAAAATCTAACATTCAAATGTAACAATCTACCGTTATGTCCTACTCAATTGGAATTAGGTAGAATATTTATTCTAAAAGTTGACGCTTGTGTTATTAAAAGGAAGTACCACTTGAATCTTAAAATATAGAGAATTCACATTCGAGACACATCACTTTGTCAAATTCAAACACAGGCAAAAACAACCACCGTAAAGACCCGGTACGTGGTGATGACTGAGAAGATCCTGAAGTAGCATCCTGAATTCGCCCAATCAGGCATTCCCACACTCACCCGAATGGCTTCCACCGCCTCCCTCTCCTGCGTCTCCTCCTGGACACGACCCGTCTCCGAAATCACCCACCTCGTCTACGTCTCCTCCTCCGAGGCCCGCTTCCCAGGCGGGGACCTCTACCTTGCCCGACACTCGCCGCGTTGCCCTCTACTTCGTCGGTTGCTCCGGCAGTGTCGCCGGACTACGAGTTGCCAAAGACATCGCCGAGAGCAACCCCGGCTGCCGCGTCCTCCTCGTCACCTCTGAAACCACCATAATCGGCTTCCGTCCCCCGAACCCCGCCCGCCCCTACGACCTCGTCGGGGCGGCATTGTTAGGGGACGGAAGATTACGAGAGGATGTTCTAGGCGGGCTCCGATTGGCAGCAGATAAGTTGGGCTCTCAAAGACTATGGGAATGCCAGTAGTAACACAATTGTTTATGTTCTGGAGTATATATGGTTGAGGAGTTTGAAAAGAGGATGAATGAGAGGGAAGATGGCTTTGATTGGGGAATTATTCTGGCTTTTGGGTATTGCATGCAGTCGTGAATCTTGGATCATAATTACTTCGTAATATTGTTTAAGGTTTGAAAATAAAGAATAACATTATACGTTGCAATATAATCTTTATGATGTACAACTTATACCTAAAAAATTAAGACATTAAATTAAACAACTTAAGACATTGTATAATATTACCTTTGTGGTCATATATATGTCCCTCATTTTAAATAATTCCTATATATATCATGAAACACTCTCTATAAGAAATAATTTAAGCAACAATTGAAAAGCGATAACATGAATTTCTTGTCCCTCAAGAGATAGCTTAATTACTACTAAAGTACGTACTACACCAATTTGTCGCAATATAAAACCAAATATTTTAACATCAAGTACTTTAACTACAGCTTTATGCCCATGCTAACATCAACATTCTAACACCAATTATCTGGATATTCTGTTTTATGCTTGAGGTATTAGGCTACAAGGTCCTAAAAAATGTAGAGGTTTTTGCTTCGGTACGTTTCGAAATCATCGTAACCGGAATTTTGCTTCCGTATTTCCAAATTTTACTTGGGTACATCTCTTAATCACACAAATTTGCTCGCATGCACTTTCCTTGGTACTAGCTATTTCAATTATTTAAATTTTTCCGCTATGTTTTTTAATCTTGTTCATAACTTTTAATCAAAAATAGAAAAGATCCATTAGTTTGCAATATTTAGATAGTTTAGAGTAAAAATATTTTTTTTAAATGTTCAAGATATTTCTTAGGTATTTTCTAAATATTTCTTAAATATTCTTTTAATTCTAAATTATTCTAATTACTATAAGTTTATGATTCCTTTTTATTTGTGATTAAAGTAATTTGTGATTAAAGTAATTTGTGATTAACATGATAGAGTTAAAATAAACGTAACGAGAAATAGTGTCGTTGGAACAATAATCGTAGATGTGTAGAAATGTAAATTCGTATAGTGAAGAGGTGTACACAAGTAACAACAATGGTTAAGAGGTGTATGCAAGTAAATCCAGAAAACATGAGGGCAAAGAACCAATTATGATCATTTCAAAGTGTAACCAAGCAAAAAAAAACCTCAAAATGTATTAACCCGTGAAAGGTACAAACTTGATTCGCATTTTCCTATTTGGGATCTTTTTTAATTTAATTGTAATAACCTAATCTAAAACATCTTAATTAACTAAACCTAAACCTAATTACCCTAATCTAATTCGGGAATAGTGTAGCATGAGGTGTTGAAAGGAGAGAGAGAGTGTTGGCTGGTTATAATTGGAAAGGTTTAGGTGAATGGTGATTGGAGGATGGGGAGGTGAGATAAGATTAGGTTTTTAGTATAAATAGGGGTGTTAGATTAATTGCAAACGTTTTCTCCCTCATTTTTACTTTTATCAGAGAGTGATTGAGATTCTCGGAGAAGAGAAGGAGGCAGTAAGAAGAAGGAGAGAAGAAGAAGAGGAGAAGAAGGTGAAGTGTTGGGTTGAAGTAGCCAAAGCTTGGGAGACATCTACAACCATCGAAAAGGTATGCCAAATCTTCAATATAACTCACTTGTGCTTTGTGAGTGTTGGGGATCGACGTTGGTGTCGAATTCCCCGTCGGAATTCAACCAATTCAGAGGTTGAAGACGACGATCGGTCGACCGGTGCCTGTGGGCAGTCGACCGATCCTATTATTATATTGATGTTTACCCGCAAACGGTCGAACGATGTCTCAGGACGGTCGACCGTTATGCCAGATTTGTGCGGGAAAAAGGGGATATGCTGTTATCGGTCTAACGGGACCACTTAGCCGGTCGACCGAATAACAATGAGAATGGGTCGGTTGGGGATTTTGACTTATTAAACGGTCGAACGTCCTTAACCTTGTTCGACCGATCCATTTGATGCTTAGTCGGTTGGGAGCTTTGACCATCAAAACGGTCGACCGCTCTTTAACTTTCGGTCGACCGACTGAGCATTTTATTTAAGCGGTAGAGTACCTGTGTTATTCGGTCGAACTGTATAGCAGTTCCGGTCGACCGAATATCACTTAGGCAAAATGCGGAAAGTCCTGTTATCGGTCGAACGACCCCTTGGTTCGACCGGTCGGATATATATATTATATAAAATTGTATAGCGTAGACCTTCCAAACGGTCGACCGCTAGATGACTTTTGTTCGACCGATTGGTCGGTAATTCGGTTGGCGTGGTTCGACCGGTAGATTTGTTTGTACAGTACTGTGTACTGTGTGGGGGACCGGTCGACCGGTGTGCTTTTAGCGGTCGACCGATCTGCCGCAGGTTGGTGGATTTATCCACACGCGATCCGTCGATGTCAGGTCGACTACCGGCTCCGAGGCGACGGTTGATTACCGGCTTTGAGAGCTACGGATTTCACCTTCGACGAAGGCGTATTATTGTTGTACTTTTTCCTCTCTTACCGAGCGGGGTGTGAGGGATGTGTACCGTAAACCTTGGGCAGTTTGCGAGGGTTTAGCGGTAGGCCGAGGATGTTCCGGCAGGGTGCGCGCTAGGCGACTCTTGGGGGAGCAGTGGCTGTCGTCTGACCCGAGTTGTGTATTCGGCGGGCTGACTCGCTCCTTGGGTGCGGCGTGTACCGGGGGTTCCTTCCTGCACTTTTTGGGGAGCAATGGTGTCGACTGACCCTTGTGAGGCAGCGGTGGACTGACTTGACCCTAGTGGCAGGAGTGGTTCAGTGCCGCGGAGGCGGTGAGGGCATTATTGTGGGCCCGAGGCGGATGATCATGTGCATAGCATTGCATTGTCTTTAATTCTTTTTTTATATTTTTAGGACGTTTGGTATACGGGGTTCCTGCAGGGAACTCAGGCATGTTTGTTGTTTGCATTTCAGGTAGCGAGCAGGGTTAGAGTTTGAGGTGGTGACCGAGGACGGTGCCCCCGAGATCAGATCCTGTAGTTGTCAGTCTCTTCCTTTTGAGGTGATTACATATTGTATAGATTTTGTCGTAATCACAGTCAGTTTGTATATTTGACTTCCACGTGGATCATATTTATATTATATATGTTGGTTTGTTTCCCGTGACGTGCCCAGTGTTGACCGTTGACGGTCTTTATTATTGTTTAAATTTTCCGCTGTTTTCGGGTACGTTACATTAATTGTACCCAAAAAAAATTAACTACGACCGAATTGGACAAAACTATGACACCTATGATGTTATTTATTTAAGAGTTTGAGATGAAATTCAACTTAAGAACCAAACTTTTTTTTGCAACCAGAAAGGAATGCTATATTACTATAGTAGCCTGATAAGAATTCCTAGGTCAATACCATTCTCAAGATTGTGACCTTTGGCACAAAAGACATTTTAGGCACTAGTGAACTTCTTGCAGGTGTTCAAACTTAACAACCAAAGTATTGAAACTAAGATATAAACCACATGAAGTATTTGTATGGGGACCAAATAAATAAAGTAAATATAACAACACCATAGTTATAACCAACATTATTTATCTATTACATAAAAACCATGAAAAGAAGAGTGATTCACCTTTAAACAAATTGATTGTGTGAGAGCTTGAGTGGGAGGAAGGAATCGTGGACGAAACTAATCCAAGGGAGACCTCATTTTTAGGTCACATGAGGTGCTTGGATAATTGAGTGGGGGAGGATATGGTTTAATGAAAAAATGGATTAAACTACTCACTTTGTTTTATTAAAAGTGTAAGGGAAAAAGGATCAAAGTACTTTTTTATATTGAGATATTATTTAGTTGACATATTTTCATAAAGTCATAACTGAAGGAGGTGTCCTTTATCAAGATGGCAATGAATAAATAGTTACAAAGATAATTAATCTGATTGTTAGGGGTCGTAACATTTAGCTAGAAACCAATTACGATTTACGTGTCAATTGTTGTGCGCATTACTACTATAATCGGGTCCTACAAAGTGTTAAACACATTGATCCAATAGACTAAACACATGGATGGCTAAATGAGCCCATTAAGTTAACTTACCTAATGAGATTAGGGTTAGTTTTGGAGAGACTTATAAATAAGAGGAGAAAAATATGCAAACCAAGTTTTTCCTCCTAACCCTAGTCGTCACCTCCTTTTAGTTGTCCCCTCTCCCTCTCCACCAAGGAATAAAGTTGTTTTTTCACTCCTCTCATTCTAGCTAACGTGTTGGTGGAGTTTAGTTTGTGGTTCGTGTGTCCCGGGTAGAGGAATCACACTTGAGATTTTCCGCACCTCCTCCGTGAGAAAAGAAATGCACGCATTAAAGGTATAAATTGTTGTACGTTAGTTTTCCTCATTATTATCATGTGCATGGATCTTGGTGGTTGATGAATTTAGAATCGCTTCTATGTTATTTTTCCGTTGCATTTCATCGTAACCCAACAGTGGTATCAGAGCCTCGTGTATATTGTTTTAATGGTTTGACCGAAGAAAAATATATATATAGTTTTGTGTGTTTTGATGCGTTGGTTTTGATGCATGGTTTTGAACATTACTGAAAAGAAAAGAAGAAAGAAAAACGTTTTTCTCCTTCCTTGCTTTGATGCGGTTTTAATTGACTATGATGAAACTTTTTCACCGGTTACCATGTTCAAGTCTATTCGGATTATGCTCGCTATTGTCGCATTTCATGTTATGAGATATGGCAAATGGATGTCAAAACAGCATTCCTTAATGAGAACTTGGGGGAGGATGTGCACATGGTACAACCTCAAGGTTTTGAAGATCCAAATAATAGCGAGAAAGTATGCAAGCTTCAAAAATTCATTTATGGATTGAAGCAAGCATCAAAGAGTTGGAACAAGCGCTTTGACGAAGAAGTCAAAAAGATTTACTTCGTCCAAAGTAAGGAAGAGTCTTGTATATACAAGAAGGTTAGTGGGGGCCACATAGTATTCTTGATCTTATATGTCGATGACATACTCCTCATAGGAAATCATATACTTTTGATTGAGCAAACAAGAAGTTCATTGAAATTTGCATTTTCAATGAAAAACATATGTGAGGCTTAATACATCTTGGGAATCAAGATATATAGAGATAGATCTGGTAGACTCATTGGCATAAGTCAACGTGCGTACATTGACAATGTCTTGGAAATGTTCAGCATGAACAACTCCAAAAAGGACAATGTGCCAATGAGTATGGGTGTGCAACTCAAGAAGTCTCAACGTGCAGAATCACGTAAAGACTTGGAGTACATGAAAGATATTCCTTATGCTTTGGCAATAGGATCAATCATCTACTTCATGACTTGCACAAGACCCGATGTCTCGTATGCTCTAAGCGTGACAAGTCATCATTGTTGGCTTTTTGGCTAATAATCGTTAATCCGTTTTGATAATTAATCAACTTCTCAATAAAAACATGTATCAATTGAAATATCATTGCTCGCATATATATATATATGTGTTATCTAACATTTCAGGATTCAAGTTTGAGTTAAATTAAAGATGAAGATTGAAGAGTAGCTAGGTTTCAATTTCATGTATTTAGGCTTCAAATGTAACTTGGCACTTGAAACTCATGATTCATTGCATTACACATCACTTAGGATACTTGTAGAAGTCTCACATTATCTTCCATATATCCTAGACTTCATTAGAAACTCAACCAAACTCATTAGAACCAAAGAACAGGAAAACTGCACTAAACCGGTCGACCGGTAGAACCTTTTGGTTCGACCGTTTTTCTCCAGACTTTCCCAGGCAACGAAATTTGTCCCAAAACGGTCGACCCAATTCCCTCATCCGTTCGACCGTTTCTTCATATCCTGTTTTACTGTTATATGTCGGTCGACCGAAATATTTGTTCTGTTCGACCGTTTGACCCTTGTCGAGTGAGAAATTATTTTACCAAATACAAATCCTTCAACCTATCTCTTTTCGACACGTGTCCTCTGAGTAGGACTTTCGGTCGACCGAAAGTTCATATACGTTCGACCGATTTATTTCTGTATTTGTATTTATTATGACCGGTACACTTGTCGTATACTCCAACGGTCGTATACACATTTTTCTAACAAACCTAAGTTTAGATTTAGAGTTCCGGTCGACCGGACTTCTCGTTACGGTCGACCGAATCATGTTTCTTCCCATCTCTTTTTCTATTGGGCATATTCGGTCGAACGTTGCACTTACCTCGTTCGACCGATTACTTTTGTTGTTATCGGGTCTCAAATCAAACATGCCTACCGGTCGACCGAAACTATTTTCACGGTCGACCGAAACTTAAATCTTTTCCAGATCCGAGCTACTGTCTCTTTTCGGTCGAACTAGTATTCCAAACCGTTCGACCGATCACTTAAGTTCGAGCTAAGTTGGATCGACCGTTATCATTTTTGGTCGACCGAATGAAGCACTGCCTTGAATCGGTCGACCGTGTGACACGATCCGGTCGACCGTTTATTGCCAGAATCATGTGCTGTCTTTTCTGATTTGTGTTTTCTTACACATCTCTCCATCACTTAATTCCCAACGGCTAGAACTTGTTTGGAGGATATAAATAGAGCTTAGAACACTATTACAAGGTGACCAATCTTTCTCTAAGATCACAATCTCATTACTACTTCCAAAGTGCTCTAAACCCTTGTGATCATAATCTTCTCACTTGAAACCATTCTCACTAGATTGCATCATCCCTTTCAAGTGCCAAGATTAGTTGCTGAAGTTTTATTCTTCAAGAGTTGTACAAGCTTCCGGAGTGAAGCTCTTCTCGGGTTGTGAGAAGGTGGTCCAAGCAAGGCGAGGGTGTTCGCAAAGCTTGTGGTGTAAAGGCGTGATCTCGGCCCGGAACGGAGATCGGATTAGTGGAGGACGCGAAGTTGCTCGAGTAAGAGCAATTCGTAAGAGAGGACTAGGATCCGGTGGTTGGATCCAAACCTCTATACATCCGGAGTAGTGGTTTGTTTGTTCTCTCCTTGATATTATTGTTTTGATCTTTGAATTTGGCATAGTTATCTTTATAACCGTAATTAGTCTATTCACCCCCCCCCCCTAGACTAAGTTTAGGGGCTAGTAGATCCTACAGTCATCAATCCAACGTAGACCCTGAGCATTGGAGTGCGGTCAAGAATATTCTGAGGTACCTTAACCGAACCAAAGATAAGTTTCTTGTTTATGGAGGACAAATGGAGCTAATAGTCGAGGGCTATTTGGATGCGAGTTTCATGAGTGATCCCGACGATAGGAGGTCTCAATCAGGATATGTCTTCCTTCTGAATGGTGGAGTCATGAGTTGGCGTAGTTGGAAGCAAACCACTACGGCCGACTCAACAGCTGCCTCCGAAGTAATGGTTGTCGCTGAAGCGAGCAAGGAATGAGTGTGGATTAAGAAGTTCCTTAAAGAGCTTGGAGTAGTTTCCTCGAGCGATGGACTAATATAGCTATTTTGCGACAATAGCGCATCTATCTCACAAATCAAGGATCCTAAATCCCATCACAAGGTGAAATACATGGATCGCAAGTACTTTATCACACGTGACTTCATCGACGAAGGCAAACTAAATTTGTTATGGGTGGACACAAACAGCAACACGGCTGATTCATTCATCAAACTCTTATCTCAAGCCAAGGGCGAAATGCATTTCGAGTCCATGGGTCTGAGGAACCATGTGGATTGGCTTGATGAGTGATTAGATAGGGTTACCCTAGTTATTATTTTTTTATGCATTGAGAATGTATGTGAAAGAAAACTTTGATAACAAGTGGGAGATTCAAAGGAATGTGTTCTAAAAGTTTTACTTTTATATGTCAATTATTATGAATTGAATGTGCAAGCATTTTGTTCCTTAATTATTGTATTCGTCTTTTGAAAGTATTACAGAAGAGGATATCGGTCTTTAACCGTAGAGGTCTAAAAGATAATGGTCTACATAAATCAAAAATTATTCACAATCATGGTGGTTAACATGGAACATTAATTACCGAGATAAGATTGTCGTGTTGGTCATCGATTATTGGAGCTCTACAAATATTTGAACGCCACTTATGCTGGAAAAGATAGTTAGTCAAAAGATTATCATTGTCCCTCTAAATTCAGTGATAATATTAGTGGACCCCTTGATAAAGCAAAATTATAATGTGCACAATGTGACTTGAATTGAGTTACACAATTATAATTAGCTTAAAAAGATCAAGAAATGAATATAATACGAAGGTGACACATTTCTACTTTGTATATATATTCTTAATATCTTTAGGCAATGATAGATACAAGTGGTGCACTTACATCACTAATGGATCGTGTTTGGTTCGAACGGAACACGACATCTATGCTAATTGGGTAACTATAATGTGTAGTTAGATACCGCTTATAGTTTGAGATATTGAGTGTTTAATATCGCTGTTAATTAAGTTTAGATCCTCATATAGGTCACACCACAAAATTGGGAAATAATAAACTTGATTTCATGTGTTGGGTTTCATGTGAAAAAGGACACATGTGGTGAATCAATAAAATCAATATGTCACGAAAATTAACATAATTAGAATCATGAATAAATTCATATAAGATGTATATATTATGAGGTGTAATAATTTCACATTACATAGGATAATATATTACATGAGATATGGATTTGCTAAAAACCTCAAAAGATCAAATTTTGTTGGAGATAAATCTAAAATTTGACAAAGGCAAAATGAGGGTCAAATGGTAGACTGTTTTGCGTTCGGTCGATTGGGTCCTTAGGGACGGTTGACCGGACAAGGATCAGAACGCGTGAATCGACCGAAATTATCAGTATGTGTCGTGATAATGGGATCGGTCGATCGGGCGTGAGTACACGGTCGACCGAAAATAGCCAGGAGTTTTCTTGGTGATATAACGGTCGACCGGTACAAGGACACGGTCGACTGAAATTTACCATGAGAAATTTCGGTAAGTAAACGGTCGACCAGAGTGAGATGTGGTTCGACCGAAATTTTCTAGGGAAATTTTCTCGTGCATATTCAGTCGACCGTCTGGCTCATGGTCCGACCGAACTTATAAAAACTTAACTGTTCGGTCGACCGCTTGGAAATTTTAGTCGACCGTTTGGTACGGTTTTGCCAGAATTATTAAGAGAATAATTAGATCATGGGCTAGATTAATTCCAGATTTGGTCAAACGGTTTTGAGGATGATTATGTGTCAAATTGTGATTGGTTTTACGGAGAGAAAAACAAGAGATCATGGTTTGAGAATAGTTCATGATGTGGGTGATTTGTGAGGTATAAATAGGACCTCTCACCCTACTTGTTTCATAAGTGTTAATGCAAATTCTTTCTCTCACAAACCTCTCCACTAATCACCACGAAATTCTCTTAATTAGTCAGAGATTTTGGAGATCAAATCTCGTAGAGCTTTGGAGGGGTTATTAGCTAGATTCTAAGCTTAATTAGAGATTGATTAGCTAGCTCTTTTCTCTCTAATCTTGTTTAGAGTTTGGTGAACACTTGGAGGCGAATCGGCGGGTGGTTCGACGAGCAACGGAACTCCGGATCTTCAAAAAGGTTTTAGAGAACCTTTGAGTATGATCATCTATTGTTTGTTTATTTTAATATATGTAGCATTGCATGATATTAGAATAAACACAAAACAATGTACATAATATTGCTGAAAATATGAAATCGATCATAATGTATGTTTGTATTAAAAAATTTAAAATATACACATACATAGGGACACGAAATCCTACAGTTTTAAGTAAATGCATGATTTTAGGGTTAATATGTGATTAGATCATATATGCTTTTAAGTGGGAGTTATGAATTTTATTTCCAATTTTGGATTGGGTTTGGAGCTTAATAATTTTATGGTAATATGCATGTTTATGGTAATTTAAACATATATGCTTGATAAATTAGATTTACCATATATGATGCAACCTTGATTACTTTGATTTATGATAATATGCATGTTTATGGTAATTTAAACATATATGCTTGTTGAATTAGATTTACCATATATGATGCAACCTTGGTTACTTAGATTTATGGTAATATGCATGTTTTGATTTATTTAATTAAAACGTATAAAAGGTTGATTGACTAATTTAAATGGCAGATTTGATTAGTTTAAATAAGATTTATTAATTTGATTAAAAATATTTTGCATTTACTTAGTTGTATATGTATGATATTATGCATGGATGATATGTGATATTATGCGTGGATGATATTATGCATGGATGAGTAATAATATGTGTGATATGTGATATTATTGTGAATGCATGGTGTATGTTTATAATATGTGATGTTATGAATGTATGGTTTTGTGAGATGACTAGTATGGCCCAGTATACGATCTGCGTATCGTTGCACATTATTTTGTAAATCCTAATTTTATTATTTTATTTATTTTATACGATCTACGTATCGTGGTGTATTATTGTAATAGTAATTAGGATTATATTTTTAGTCTTGTGAGCTTGATTGAAAAAAATCAAGGATGGAGATCCAAGGCCTTCAAGACGATGTTCCTATAAAGATTAGTCTTTTAGGAGTAGGGGTCATACTAGGATCACGATTTATTTTGCATGTTTTGTGTATGTTTATGTTTATCTATGTTGGATGTTTATGTTATGAGTTCACATTATAAAGAAACATAATAAACATAAGTCCCTAAAAAAAATTTGAGGTTAATTGTCTTTCCATATTGCCTTCACATCCATCCATTTAAACAACTTTTTTGAAGTTGAGAGACCAAATCCTGGATGATGTATTGTGTCTGCAGATCATATAATCTAGTTTCTATTAAATGCGTTTGATATTATAATTTCTTGACTTCTATAACAAAAAAGATGACCTAAACTTAGTTGTCATTTTATGCATTAAAGGTGGAGAATTTGCAACTTTGCGTGAGGATAGATACGTGAGAGAGTGGAAGAAGATGAAACAAGAGAAGGGAAGAAAAAGAAGAAAACGTGAAAAAGTGAGAAAGTGGAGAGAAGAATAGTATTGGCTTGAGCATATGTTATTTTATGTAAAAAGTCAGGGCAAGTACAAATTACGGAATTAGCGGTTTCATTTCAGATTTGACATTAATTTGAATTGTATCTTGTTATCAATATTGGCCTTAGAAATGTGCAACATTTTGCATTGTGGTATCTCCATAGGTAGTGCTCGTTGTTACCTCGGAGTTCGGTAGAAATGTTTAGGAAATTTGTTATGATTTTTGTTATTTCCTAGTCTTTTTTCGTTACAAAATGAGAAGTTAGGGGATTGTGATTGAAACGCTCACGAATAGTAATACCTGCAGATATTTACATTCGCCAGATGTTAATTTTGACTTGATTTTTTTTCATTTTATCCACTCAAATTATTTTTGTTGTACCGTATTAAAAAAAAATTCTTGGTTATACTTAAGCTTGTCAATGGGTAGGGTACAATAAGGTATTTCACTATGCCACTTGATAATTTTGAACGGTTGAATGGTTACGGTATGACCATTATCCATACCTACTCATTAGCCGAAAAAAGACAGATAAACAAACGGTTAACACAGTATAAACGGTTAATTGTCCTATTTAACTAAAACATAAATAAAAAAATTAAATGCATAACATAATATTTTTGATAATCTAGACTTCCCTACCTACATCACCGCCCTATTGGGATATTGTGCTGTTAATTCTGTTATTTGAGTTGCATTGTATATTTATTTATTAATGTCAGACCATATGGTCCATATGCCAGTTGAGTCATGAGCATGGTAATTGGGCAACGGATATTGAGTCCATGTTATCCGCACCCAAAAACCCGTCTATGAGGATTTAAATAAGTGGGTTTCCCCCTTCATCTTTAGTTGATTTTTTTAGATGGTAGGAGGGTTTTCTACTAAATCTTTTGTATGTGTTTGTTAACCCAACTACCTAAATAATTGTTTCCTCGAGTGATTTGGTTAATCTGTTAAATTTGACACGCCTTCCTTGATCCAATGGTTCTGGGTTGAGGACTTAAATGCATCTAAAGGTATGTCCACTTCTGAATAGGGAGATTTAGCGGGAGAAGATCTGACGCCTCAGGTTTAAAGACTTCAAGGATGAAAGCGCGATTGGGAGACGGTTAAAGTCATTATTTCCCAATCCGCGTGTTATTTAAGTCTAAGATTGTAATACGAGTCTTACTATAATGAATTGAACCTATACTATAAATAGATATAAACACCTCAAATTGAGGTGATGATTACTTTGATTCCAAATTCTAAGGTTTGTTGCATCTAGAGCTCCGATTGCTCAAAACTCGAATTACCTTATTCCCCACCATTCCTAGGGTTTCACAACCTTTTCCCCTCTCACCACACCCTAGTACACTTGTCGGAGAGCGATGACAAGCTTCATGGCCGCCGGTGGAGATCCAAGTGGTAAAAATGTTCTTGGTCTGGATTGCTCAACTTTGCTTATACCATCTTAGATCGTAGGTTTTTACTGGAACAACCGACAGTGTCCAACACTTCCAGTCCCATAATGTAATACTAAAGATAAGTAACTTCGACAAATATGTTGTGGTGATGGTAATGCAATGCTCGCATTGTGTTGCGGAAATGAATGTCAGTTTTTTTAAGGAAGATAAGCAACTGTTGAAAATGTTCTGCAGTGGTTGTTATTGGGTTAAAAAAGATAACTGAAAATTTATACAAGTAAAAACAAGATTGAACAAACACCAATTGCTTTCAAAAACTCATAGTTGTAACTCCAGATGTACAACGATATATCATAAAATCACTACGAGGAGATTACTTATTGTGATAATACACAAGTTATATTACAAGCTACAACCCCGAATGCAAGGTCCCTCCATTATTAAGTTGATTGGTGCAAAGTATCACAATAAAGCAATACAATACGAGAGACTGCATGACTAAAGCATGTATGCAAAATTCGGGATAAACACGGTGTACAGATATTAACGAACCTATGGAACATGAATTACCAAATTGTAGAGAAATCCAACAATATATTAGCTTATATTTCTTCGAACGATGAAACTGTCCTAAAACCATGACCATCTGGAAGAGAGGCATTCCCTGTGCGAATGGAAATGATCACTTCTAAACCTGGAATATAAAGAGGGGAAAACAGAAAATAAGATTATTTTTTTCCAAGCAAATAGAAATGTTAACACAGTTACATAGAAATGTCCAACACAACAAAGGGCAAAGAAAGACTACAGTTTACTTCAGGTGACTTGAACAAAATAGCAAGTGGGATACTACAGGTTACAATTTTTCACTGCAAAAGCATATGAAATATGTATTTTTTTGAACCTACGGAATTTAAGTTATCTTTTAATAGCTAAATAAATATCCTGTCAAACTGAAAGACAGACCTTCAAACAACCTTGAGGGAAAGTTCACAAACTTGCAAGTACTCAATCGTTGTAAAAAGTCTGTTTATATCTAGCTTCCAACATATGAAAATTGTACTTTTTGAACCTACGGAATTTAAGTTATCATTTAATAGCTAAATAAATATCCTGTCAAACTGAAAGACAGACCTACAAACAACATTGAGGGAAAGTTCACAAACTTGCAAGTACTCAATCATAGTACAAAGTCTGTTTATATCTAGCTTCCAACATATCAACCCTTGACTGTGACGAATTCCGATGGCAAATACTGCCCTCTAGACAGTAAAAGTCCATTTGTGGAAAAGGAAGCTTATGCTACCTGAAGGTTCACGGCTATAAATAGCATATTTGCTTACATTGGATAAACAAGACGTTGAAGATGAGTTTTAGAAAATGAAGATATGAACAACCCTGTTAACTGTTAAGGGTATTATTGTCTAACTAAAAGACTGGACAAAATTGTTTGTGTCACTGTAAATTGAAATAAGAAAAGCAATTAGAGCTCACGTTTAAGGCAAAACCAGAAAGAGAACTCTAAGAAACAATATAACAGGTTAATTCTCAAATTTGATTGTAAAGGCCACTAAACTTGCCTGCTGCCTTCGCAGCCACAGCTTCTTGATAAACATCCGTGACAAATAAGATCTGAGATGGCTTGTCTACTCCAAGTGACAGTGATATCTCGAAGTAGCGGCGAGCTTCTCTTTTATTTCTACAGACAGAAAATGTATATAAACATACAATCATACATTCTCAATCATACATGGAGCAGTTGATATGCATTATTTGGCTAAAATTTGGAATTTTCTATGTAAAATTTCAAAATTATGAATTCAAATTTTATGTTCATAAATCTTTCTGCTGTATTTCCCGAATAAAGTTTATATTATATAAAAGAATATTAGTACATCATGCTTAAAAATGTGCATTCAGAGTTTTGATCTCCTTGCCAAATTAAAACTTCGTATGATGTGGAACAAGTTTGAATGACTAATAATACCCAATTCTGAAGCTTGAATCATCTGTATCAAATTCCCTTTCCAATGTGTATACAACATTGAAGGCATTTCAAGATTAGATACCCTGCCATGTCATCTGACTACGATAAAACTTTAATCCCAATCTATTTCGAATGAGCTAGAAATGAAACCTAACTTTGTCATTTAACAAGAGCTCATTTAACAAGAGCAATATAATATGTTCAGGCTCCATCACTCTAAAGCATGGAACATGGTATAACAGGGTAGAAATGCTCACCAACTGAACTTGCACATGAAAGTTTTATGGAAACCGCATTATCAAAATTTGATCATGCGATTTCCGTAAAACTTGAAAGTTCAAAATTTGAAAATGGACTGCATCCAATTTCAAAGCTTGAAAAAGACTCCAATGTCAATCAATAAAGACAACTAGGAATGTACTACAGTCCACTTAGAAGGTTGAAGGAGACAACAGACTTCAAGTGTCTAAAAACAAAAGTCTCTCCTTATGTGGGGAATTACACAACAGAAAAGTTAAAATGACTGGAGCTCTAATCAGCTATGATCACGTGGTGGATTATCCCATCAATATGTTTCTATGATCGTATGCTAAAGTCAGCAACTGTTTCTACGAGGTTCCTAATGATTCCACTGAATTCAGAGTATTCTGCAATTTACTGCAGCAGATAGGATCATAGGAAGGCACAAAGATACATACCCTATAACTGTATCAAAGAAGCCCGACAAGTATTTCCTCAAGTCCCCATGTGTTGTGTTGCTGAAGAGAAGCCTCTGAGCTTCTCTGCTTCCGCTAGAATAAATATAAACCTGCAAAACTAAATGTTTCAGAACCTTTGATTTCTTTTCTTAATCATTTTGATTTCAGAACCTTTGATTTCATTTGTAGGTAGTTATAGAAATGTCATTTATGCCAGAGATAACTATCAAAATAATACGATAAAAAACTAACTATTGAAATAATGAAACAAACATGGCTGCTCTTGGATAGATGTAATCATGTAAAATTAAAAATTGCAAGCAAAATGGACAAATGGTACCTTGGAACATAGCCCTCACAAACTAAATTCTTATATACACAGTTTTTTTAAGAAAACAATGAGAAATCTCCGTAGATGAAGTGAGGCTATGTTCGTGAGATGAAGTGCTATCACTCATTGACTAGATTCAGGTTTTCTGCAATAATTAAAGCATTGACATACTTCATTCACAACAAAATGCATACAGAAACTTCGCCTAGTAGAGCCTGCTAACTTTCATTGGCACAACAAGAAAAGATGGAAATGACACAAGTTCCTCAGACCCAATAGCTCTGTAGACAAAGAGAAACATGAATGCAAAAAAATAATAAACATAAATATGCCAACATCACATAAGATTTTGTTTGTGTAAGTATTCATGATTTGTTCATACATTCTTCCTTTTCTTAGTGAAAGGCATTGTTATTGAAAATGGTATCTTGCAAAACAGAAGAATTGATATCCATATATTGGTACTCAAAAACTTTGATTGAAACACACAGGCCAAAACTTATATAGGAATAATACACATAGAATTTAGAAGGGATGTGTAGTTGTGTAGGGGCTTCTTTTGGGGAAGAAATGTAGAACCACCACTATGATTCCAGTTCACATGAGTTACAGAATTCTGTACCAGTTCGCACAAATATTTGAGATCTTCACTTTTATATTTATTATGAACTAGTGAGTGAAAGCAAGTAAAAACTGATAGCGCCCTCATATATAACCTTGGTACCACTTTCATGCCATTTCCTCAGGGTAAGAGGAACATCCTCGAACACTTGACCCAGTAGCTCTTTATTCTCAAATCCAGTTCTCCAAATATGGCCCTGCACATAGGATGCCGGAAGATAACAGTTATTTAAAAAAACTTATTTTATAGGAATACGAGAACACAAAAACTTAAATCACCTGAAGTTGTTTAAGGGCTGTTATTTTCCTATCAGCTTTTATCATAGCCTCCACATTAGCAACCGATGCATTTACCACCGCATCTTTCCCAGCATCCTCCGATGGAAATGGTACAGAACCAACACCCGTATCTAAATCATTTAGAACCTGAAAAGATATTGGAAACAAAAAAATAAAACAAACCCCAAATCTACCACTATTTTCCACACCCAGAATACGTTTATATGTTACATCTAGAAAGACTTTCATGGCTTACATGTAGGGGTTCAAACGGATACGGACTATCCGCGGATAGTCCGTATCCGTTTTTTAAGGATATGGATATCATTTTTCCATATTCGGCCGGATACAGATACGGATATGAAATTTTGACAGATACAGATATGCATATTTTGGTCGGATACGGATATCTGCAGGTTTAATATAATGTTTCCCTTATATATGTTAAAATTAGTGGTACATTATATGCATACTGGTTGAGAAGAAATGGAAATTAGCACAACTCCAAAACTTATTCCATGCTTTGATGTATTTCTCATGGCTTGCAAAGTCATTTAAGGGGTGTTAGTGACGCGTGAAGCTCCGAAAAGTGATTTTCAGAGTCAAACGGAAAACATAAAAAATAGAATCCGGTGGAAAACAATTTCCTTTTGACCGAATTCTGTTGTTTGTGTCTGTCTCTGAAATCCGGCTGAAAACAGATTTGGTTGTTTGTGCCTACTATTAGAAAATATAAGAAACTTTGTAGTTACAATATAATTTATAAATGAAAATCTATTGTTCTAATCTCAATATTACAATCCAAACCACATTTAATTTATAAATAAAAATCTATTGTTTTAATATCAAACAAATCGTTTCATTTACAATTAAAGACTAGAAATTGTTACAAACAAATTATCAAGGATAATATCACCTCCAGGCTTCCACTAAATAATTCACCCTCAAAGAGAAGAGAACCAAGGTAAAATGAGCCTAGTAGGGCTCATTTTAAAATAAAATCAAGCCTCCTCTATAACCAGTCATCAAGATTTAGGTGACATTAGGGATTGGAAGGAACAAACCACCAATATGATAGCCACACTACCACCCCAATAGGTAAAAAATATATCACACTTCATTCGATTGAGAACATGTTGAATGTGTTTTACAAGGAAGAGAAGATGACTGGGTAAGCTGCGATTTACTCCTAATGAATTCCCTAATTATGGTTAAACAAGCATTTGTGGTTACAACGTTTCTATACATGTCTGTCATATACTAACAGGAACCGAAGAATAAACATGGTGGAAGAGGACTACAATCATAATATAGTAGTGTTAAAAGAATGTATAGTAATATTATTGCTAGTGTACTCTAGTTTTCGTTTTCTTTCTTGAACCAAATCTTAATCACATTAAGTCAGATATTCTGCTATTTCTCCTCTGAGGATAACTCCACTTTTTATTCTTAAAACTAAACAACACGTACATGTTACAAGAATCAGTCCACAGTGAGCTTTTTTGATTCTACAAGTTTTAGTTCTTTTCTGCATATTGTAATAAATCACTTGAAAACTTATTTCTCTTTGAAACTACCTTTCCTCTAAATGAAAGGATCTTAATAATTTAACGTCCCTACAAAACCTAAAATATTGCAGCTTCTAATCAAATCAGTAACCAACTTTTAACTATTAATTCTACTGATTCTCTCAGACATCTGTTTAGTTGTCTACACTCCATTGCTCAGACAAGAGATGTAACCAAGGTCATGCTGGAAAAAAAACTCATGGAAAAAAAACCTAGTGCTTCAATCACTTAAAATGTAATACTAGGTCGGGACAGACCAGGAGGACAACGTAGACACTAGACAATTATCACATGGAGAGAATAGATGCAACCAAAAGTTCATAAATTTAAATTATCATTAGCAGGTGACACATGTTAATGAATCCAAAATAAAGTTCAAAGGAGAACAGGCAAATCATTTGTGCTGATTAAAAGGCTCTTAAGTCCAACAAAGTAGTACACCCTATATTGCATTCACACGGTGACCTTCCCAGGTAATAATATCTTCATATGGCCTTAAATGCCACAATGCAAACATGCGACATCAATGCAAATATATACAAGTTTGTTGATGATGAAAAAATGATGGACAAGATTCCACAAACATTTCAGTACAAGATCAAAAACGATGGACCCTAGCCCCAAATCATCCAAAATCAATGCAAACATTCCACAAACATTCCAGTACAAGATTAAAAAAGATGGACCCTAGCCCGAAATCCAAAAGGTCGGAGGTGTCGGAGGAACCCTAGCCTGAAATCTTGTCGATGTAAAGGTACCTCCTAAAGGTGGTCGCCGGAGGAGAGAGTGTTGGTCGTCAGAGTCGTCAAGCCGTCAGAACCCTTCAGCCCCAAATCTCAAATAGTTGTCGTTGGCAGCCGAGGACGTCGGAGTGGTCGGAGCCGTCGAAGCCAACGGAGGCGTCTGAGCGGTCGGAGGAAGAAATCGGGTGGGAGGAAGAAATCGGGTAGGAGGAAGGAAGAAATCAGCTTTCCTTCGGATTCCGAGGGGTGAAAGGGAGGATAAAATAACTCCCCAACATGCACAAACACCTCCTTTTGCGTCAGGCAAACGGAATTTTCCCCCTTTCCATTCCATTCCGTCGGATTCCCAGTGCACAACCCCCCCCCCCCCCCCCCCCCCCCCTCAATCTCAAAAAAGAGTGACCACTTTTGGCACTAGAAACAGCAAAAATGCTAGCATGACACTGGTGATGTTGGAACAGTGGTACATGGGCTGCTCATATTTAAAAATAGATGGACCCCTCTCTCCCCTTAACCAAGGCACCCTATCAGCTTTTCAATGCAGTTCTCATAGATTTTAGGTCATATGTATGCTTCGATGCCTTAAATTGGCATCAGAATCAAGACTTGAAAACCCATGCACGAGAACTAAGCAAGATGGCAAAAAAACGTGCACTTGCACCATATAGGTGCTCAGGAGACATCTGATAAGCATTAGTTTTAGTGAAATTACTTTAACAGGGTTTTATAGACATCACATTATCCAAATTTGATGCACAGTATGGTCATGCAAGCTGTATCATGTTGAGGGTCTACATCATTTTGTCAATAATTAAACGAGGAGAAAGGAAAGAATAGCTTACTTGGTTCCGCAGAAGCTTAATATCATCCTTTGTTTCCTCGCTGTCATATGTCAAACTTAGATGCTTCCGCACATTATCACGGGCATAAGGAAAAAGAACATCCGTCACAAACGATATCGGGCTGGTTGTCCCTTCAATATCAAGTACAACACACCTCTGCAGTAACAGTTGAACAAATTCATACGAGGATACAAAAACTAAAATAAAATAAAAACAAAGTACTAATACATATCCATCCGAACACAGGTAATGAAACAACAGATCTATTTATAAGAAAACGGCAAATAACTTTACATACGTAAAGGAAACATACCCGGGAAGAACCTCCATTAGGAATACCAGCATCCACAGATCTGCAGGTATTCACATATTTGGCTGGAAGCCCTCTAGCAGGCAACGGACCATGACTTGGAGTAGACCAATCCAAACCCAACTGGTACAATTTGATAGCAGCATCAAAAAGGTAATGATAACACTCAGCCTGCAAGGGGGAAACTTTGAGAGAGAGAATTCACATTGTGGAGCTCATGAGGGGCATGAACTTATGATGTCTCCACAAATACTTGCATAGACATTCTGATCTTGCACGACATCATGGAATAGGAATTTACAGATATAAAGTGAAGTGCATTAAACCAAATCAAGCACCAAGAAAAAGATAAAACCTGGGTCTTAGCACTGATCCAAGAGTCACCCCAAACATATATCCCATGGTTGCGAACAAGCACGGCTGTTGTTTTAGGGTAAGCTGCAATCTACAAAACATTCAAGTTAGCATAACTGCCTAGTAAATGGGCTAATGCTTTTAAAGCCACCATGAGATTACTACCGTACCATAAGCCAAACTACTATATTATAACTACTAGTACTCCTCCACTTGGACTATTAAGATGTCACAAGAAGCAAAAGCTTAAAACAAATGTGTCACAGTACAACGATAGGACCGTATTATTCAGACCCTGGAGGCTTGAAAGATTCAATTCTGATGCTTGACTACTAGAGAAACCACATCCAAGGATCACATGAAGATTGATTGCCAACGACATTTATTTTCATAGATCAAATACACATTTTTACTATGTGTTTATTCTCTGTTAGATTCTATTCTTGGTTGGGGTGGTGCCCCTCAAGCATCATCCATATGGTTATTGAGTACAATGTTACATTACTCGTCAATAATGGAACTTGTACCGTCCTGAAAATGAGTATGATATACATAACAAACCACAACTTTTTGTGAAACGACAGGAGAGAATTTTGGTGTTCTCTCTACCAAAGCCATACATAGGGATGCAAAGAGTAACCGATTATCCAATTCGAAAATTACAATTTGGTAAGTATTTGGAAAAAGATTTTACCAAATACAATTTGGAATCGAAATCGTTTTAAAAAAATTACCGTTTTCAAATTCGGATACGAATTCGGATATAGGTTAAACCATATCCGAATATCCGAAAATACTAATTTTGGCATCTAATATATGTGGTTATTAATATTTGTATTATGAATTAATAAAAAACAAAGTTATTTCCTATGTTAATATAAACATAATAGAAATGCAAAAGCAAAAGCAAATTATAATATGATTCTCTTAAAACAACTTTCCAAAATATTTTAGATTACACAACAAAAGATATATAAAGATATGTTATAGGAATTTGAACATTATCCGAATTCCAAAAGTTCTCAAATTCGGATATGAAATTGCTAAGCTGTAAAAAATTGAATTCGAATTCGGATTTGGTATGCTTATTTGGAATTCGGATTCAAATTCGGATACAGGTTATACCAAATTCGAAAATATCCATTTGTATCCCTAGCCATACAGCCCTTCAGGTTTGTTAAGGTAAGATCTGCTCTTTTAAAACATAATGAACTCTCATAAATTGACAGTGCAGCTCTATGAGATCCGTGATCAGACAGGAAACCGATCCTATAGTGAGCAGCTTACAATTTTCTTATATCCTACCCTTCTTTACAAGTCCTACAGTTTCATAAACATGTCTACCCATTAGTATGTTGATGAAAGAGCAATGAATTCTTGAATTCTTGTCATTTGAATACAAACTAGTACCGCTTCACTGAGAGATTCTGTAAGCTCACTTTCGTAAGCGGTATTTTCTATTATTGGAACAACAAGCTCGTCATAATAGCCATGCACTTTAATGCCTTTTATCATCTCCATATGAGTTGTCTGCAAAATCGCGGGGAGCACTCATGTAAGGACCAGAAAGCAATATAGGAAGTAGCAAGAACAACAGGAATATCCCGGGGGGTGGTAATATAGTTTATCATAAAAATTACTATTACGAAGGGTCTTCTCTCTTTCTGAAGAACAGACAATTCCATCATTCACAAAATACAACTACAGTTAACAGTACTAAAAACTATAATTATTACGGGATAAAAATGTATATGTAGTAAAAATTAAAATTGTGGTATGTTTGACCTTTATTTGTTATAGAATACCTAGAGCAGAAAGCTTCAGTTATAATATATATAAAACATGGATGTGTGGATCTGAGCTAACCCCCCCAAAAAAGGTCATAAAGCTAACACGTAAATAAAAGATCATCTTACCAAAACAAAGATGTAGCACAAGTCAAAGAGTGTTTAGAAAAGGAAAAGACGTTAACAGAAGAAAAATCATGGGGGAAGAGTGTGAATGACAAATATGTTCAGATATTTTGAAGAATGGTAATGGTTCAAAAATCATAAATGTCTCCACTCCACAGGACCATTTGCATTTTCTTATTTGCATTTAGAGGCTGAAATACACATAAAACCAACATGTGGATCATTCCTTCCCAAAAAGTTGCAGGAAAGATTCAAATCCTAGTCTACTAAGTAGACAACTACACAAAAATCCCCATTGAGATTCCTGTTGCAGCTACGTGAAATTTGAATTAGCTAGTATAGTCAAGCCTAGTGCAATGTACCAATAGAAACAGCAGCAAAAGAATATATAATTGCATACCCAATATCCATTCCATAAATTTTATAAATAGTTTGAAGTGTCAACCTAAGAATAATACTAATAATAACATGGTTGCATTAGCATGTATAGTGAAGTCTAATGCAATGCTGGATTACGTTCGAAAGCAAGAAAATGGTCATTGAGGAGATCTGGAAGACAAACAATTCGGGATGTCTATTTTTGGCTTCAAGGATTGGGGGATGAAAGCTGATTTCATTTATTATTAACTTGGGTTGATCTGTCTGTAGTTTGGGCGCCCACTAGTGATCCCATAATTCACGGGGCTATGTTTTTGTTCATTTGGTGAGCTGGAGTTACTTCTCTGAAACTCGCTTTTTGCCCTCATGTTTCTGTTTTTTGTCATCCCTTTATCCCATTTTTCTACTCTATTAATGATAAATAAGTCTAGTGCAATGCATCATGATAAAAGGCAACAAAGTACACAGTTACATGTTAAATATCCATTTATGTAAGTAATAAAAGTAGTTAGAAAATATCAAAATATAATAATAAATATTATCAATTATTATTAATTAAACAAAAGCACAGAAAATTATTGACTTTATCTTAAGTACTAATTCATGAATTATCAAACCGATTAGTGAGACCATATGAAAAGTAAAAGTAGAAATACAAAGCCTGGACTTTACACGGAACTCTTTAGCATGAGGGTCGATCATAGTTGCAAGACACGACTCCATTCCATGACTATGTATAACGGCCCCAGCATCCCGCATCTGATAAGCCTGAATTTTGAGAAAATTAGAGTAAGATGCTTAACCTAAAGGGCGTAAACAAAGATTTACTGACTAGCATTCAAATGAGTAACTACTGACTATTACCACTACAATACCATTCAAAGACACAAATTGACGAAAAGGTTCAACATCAAAACTATAATTCTACTCAAATCCACTGGCAGATTGATCCAGGATCGCAAAAAATTTAACAGACCACCACAATATACGCCAATTGGCTTTCTTGACCTAGTGGGCAAATGTTTCAAACAATGTTCTCTTAGTGTGTAATTTTTTTCAGTGAAATTCTCTGCTTCTAGGAGCAAAACTAAGTTGAACTGGAAATTGGGTGATTGCTTGTATAGTTTATTTTAAGTTATAAGCTGAAGCAGTTATATATTTATATCAATTTTGAGTTTGCCATTAGCTCAAGTAAAGGGGGGAAGTGAGAAAGTCATCACATGTACAATTAGATAAGTATCAAAAACACCTGGAAACCAATCACATAAGATAGTATTGGAAATTCAATTTTCGAATTACCATTTTGCCGGAAACTGATTCCATCCTCAGAGCAAACGTAACGCGAATTTGGTTTAACAATTTGGTGATTGCTTGTATTCTTGTAAAGTTCGGTTTGAGTTGCAAGAGAAAGAAATAATCAAATTGTATTGATTCCATGACTTCGTATTAGAGTATACACAAGTGTGATTGGTTGTAGGAAGTCCAGAGCTTCTGTTTCATGAGAAACTTTGATTTTTTTAGTGAAAACAAGGTAACTCATTCAGGTACATATTTTTAAGTCAAAAACTTCATTGGATAATCTAGTTTTGTGATTTTTTAAGTTGTACTGCCAACAAATCACTCCTTCCTTAACGCTTGCTACAAAATAGTCACTCAAAAAGAGTCATAACATCAAATGTGATAGAACAAAATATTAGATAGCTCGAGCCTTTCACTTGATTTGACACTTAATTTTCTAAATATCAATCTAATTATTTGTGTTTTCGTCAACATTGGTTTGCTTAAAGTAGAGGGAAACCTAAAGACTTCGATTCCATAACTTCCCTTGGTAATAAGAAAATGGAAGATCTCACAATACGTACAAAATTAAGCCATAGAACACCATTGCGAATTTTAGTTCCAGGTCTTTTTTTCAAAGTTTTCACGCAAATCAACCGCACATAAGTCGTTTCCGAAATTTGATTTCCTACTTCCTTGGAGTTTCCCTACAACTATCAATGTAACATCAATATTCCACAAAAATCACATCCACGCCAACGCCAACACCAACCAAAACCACACATATTCACTACCTTCATGAAGAGCGAAGCGCAGTCAGTACACTTCGGCGGCTTATTCGGATACGGCTTCCCCTCCGGAGCGGAAACAATCACCCCGTCCCCCGTCAACACGTACATGTCCTCCGGCTCCATCCGCTCCTTCTGCACACCTACAACCACCCAAACAACCCCGATCAGCTCAGTCCCGGGCATGCATGCACTCACGCACGAACCCTAAGGTTCCGATTACCGGACGGCGACATGACTATCAACTGCTCCGGCCTCGGGACGGAGGCGTCGTGGACCTTCACGGTGATGCTCCCGCCGGTGCCGGAGACCCACCCGAGCGTGTAGAAGTGGCGGCAGAGGTCCGTGACCAGCGCCCGGGCGTCGCCGACAATGGGGCCGGTCAGGTAGGATGAGGATGAGAGCGTCGGGAGATCTCCGCCGGCCGCCGCCATTGGAAGGGTTCCGGTGAAGAAGTTCAGTTGGTGGGGGAAGGATTAGTGATGGGTTGGTTTCGATGGCTCTACGTAGATATCCATGTCAGGAACATTCTTTCTTTTAGGAAAATGTTTGTTGAACGCAAGCGTCACGGACGCGCTCTACGTGGATATCCATGTCAGCCCTTACGTGGCCAAAGCATGAATGTTTTTTTGTTTTTTCTTCCTGATGTCCACTCAAATCACATTAAATGCGTTTCAACTCAGCACGTTCTCTCTCTCCACCCAAATACAAATATGATGACACTCTTTCTTTCTTCTTCATTCTTTCTCTCCAGAATAAATCACCATTTCTAGCAAGATATTATGTCGAATAAGCGTCTGATGCCAACTCCCAGGATTCTTCACAACGTAAGCAGCGTGAATGGGACGGTGCGAAGACTTCCCGATGTTCTTGTCAGCGTTAGCATCGTGAATGTTCTTCCCTATTTTTTTCCTAAACGTAATTCTTGTGGGGTAAAATATACAATGGGAGGTTTGTTGAGTTTGTGCGGGGGTGGCAGGGGGCGGCAGCCCCTGCGGGGGACGTGAGTCCCCCCCCCCCCCCCCCCGCAAAGCGAGCGGACAGAGGGAGCGCGCTTTGCGGACGTTTTTTTGTTTTGACATCATATTATTGCATTCCATATATTGATTCGTTTATTCCGACAATAATGAAGTCATATATTATTCCGGACTGCAAATACACTTATTCCGGACTGCAAATACACTTATTTCGATTCCGGACAGCAAATACACTTATTCCGGACAGCAAATCCACTTATTCCGGACAAACTTTATGTTCTGTTTCTGGACACACTTTATTCTTAAACCGGACAACAAATACACTTATTCCGGACAACAAATACACTTATTCCGGACAACAAATACACTTATTCCGGACATCAAATACACTTATTCCGGACAACAAATCAACTTATTCCGGACAAACTTTCTGTTCCGTTTCTGGACACACTTTATTCTTAAACCGGACAACAAATACACTTATTCCGGACAACAAATACACTTATTCCGGACAAACTTTCTGTTCCGTTTCTGGACACACTTTCTTCTTATTCTGGACAACTACACTTATTCCGGACTGCAAATACACTTATTCCGGACAGCAAATACACTTATTCCGGACAACAAATCAACTTATTCCGGACAAACTTTATGTAATGTTTCTAGACACACTTTATTCTTAAACCGGACAACAAATACACTTATTCCGGACAACAAATACACTTATTCCGGACAACAAATCAACTTATTCCGGACAAACTTTATGTTTCGTTTCTGGACACACTTTATTCTTAAACCGGACAACAAATACACTTAGTCCGGACAACAAATACACTTATTCCGGACAACAATATACACTTATTCCGGACAACAAATCAACTTATTCCGGACAAACTTTATGTTTCGTTTCTGGACACACTTTATTCTTAAACCGGACAACAAATACACTTGGTCCGGACAACAAATACACTTATTCCGGACAGCAATATACACTTATTCCGGACATACACATAACGTAAACAGGACAAACACATAATGTAAACTGCACACACACATAAAGTAAGCTAGACAAATTAAGTTGATCCAACGTAAAACTTAAAAACAAATATTTTATTATGATAAGTGTGGGCTCTGCACGAATAATGAGACTGCACGATGTCCTAGGGTCTGCACACTGTCTTATCTGTGTATTGGGAAATGAATCGTTCAACTTAAAGAACCGGCGTTTTTTAAAAAGACCAAAACGCGCGAAGAGAAATTTCGCTGACTGGACGCTGACTCAAAGAAAAATATCTGAGTTGTACAGATCCACGTAAGGCGCGTCCGTGACGCGCGCGTCCATCTATCACGGTTCTTTCTTTTAACTAATTGCGTGCGATTTTAAGGGACAATTTGACCGGCATGACATTTTAAAAAAAAATTGACTTTTTGTACTCAAAGTTACCCCAGATTTTAAAAAAACTCTCACATTGACGTCGTCTGAAAAATATGTCTATTTTTCCATTTCTCCTCAAAATACACATTCATAAACCGAGAGTCCCTTCAAATCTAACAGTATTAAGATATGTTCGATATGAGTTCGACACAATAATGTCAGATAGGTTCGCTCTGTTGGGCTGGATGAGTTCGATAGTTAAACTTGATTGTTCACGGTACAGGTTTTGAGGGCATTTTTTGACTATGGAATTCGAACAATTTTCTTCCCTCGAAACGTCACCTCAGTTATGAGCACGTTATGATTAGTTTGAGATCAACACAATGATGTAAGATAGGTTTGTTTTGTTGGGCTCGATGAGCTCGATAGTTAAACTTGATTGTTGACGGCACAGATTTTGAGGGCATTTTTTCGATTGAATTCGAACAATTTCCTTCCCTTCAAACATCACCTCGTTTAGGGGTATACACGGGTCTGGTTGAACCCGAAAACCGACCTGAACCAGACTGGTCGGGTTGGGTTGGGTAGGGGTTTGGGTCAGGTTGGTAAATCTGAAAACACTCTCGGGTCGGGGTCGGGTTGACCAGACCCAACCCGAACCCAAAGTTTTTTTAAAGGTAAAGCTATGATAGTCTTGCATATCATGAATAAATAGTTTCACAATATGCTACCAGAGCAATGTTGAGTAAATGAAAGTTATTTGTGCCCAACAACTTCAAAGCTTCTAGAAAATTACTCACTCGATCGACTTGGCTTGGAGAAAACAAGATATAGATTTCCGCCTCAAATGTACAACTACAAAGTATTATGAGAATATATTTTTAATATAAAAAATCACGTCCAACCCGACTCAACCCAAAAATTCGGGTTGGGTTGACGGTTCGGGATCGGGTTCGGTTTTTCCCAAACCCAAAATTTTCGATCGGGTTCTGGCCCAAACCTAACCTGTGTGCACCCCTAACCTCAGTTATGAGCACGATAGGATTAGTTTAAGCTTGACACAATGATGTAAGATAGGTTCGCTATGTTGGGCTTGATGAACTCGATAGTTAAACATAAATGTTCACGACACGGGTTTTGAGGACGTTGTTTGATGGTGGAATTCGTATTGTTTCCTTCCCTCCAAACATCACCTCAGTTATGAGCACGATAAGATTACTTTGAACTCGACACAATGATGTAAGATAGGTTCTGTTGGGCTCGATGCGCTCGATAGTTTAGATCTTTTGAAAAAACATGATTGCTGACGACACGGTGTTTGATGGTGTTTTTGAACCGTTTTGGAATTCAAACAGCTTCCTTCCCTCCACACGGCACCTCAAATATAAGTATGCAACACTCTTTCTTTCGTTACTTCCTTCCACTTTGCTCTCCACCGCCATCTTCCCTCCTCCTTCGTTTGTAATAGTAAAAGTCCGACAATGATGCGCAACGATTACATCGCAGAGGTCATGGCTCTTGATGAACTCCTATGCATGTGCAGTTACCACACACAACGTTTGTGCGTCGGGACCATTGTCGGGGTCTTGCAGGTGTCTTGGCGGTGTGGGGCACTTGGTGGCGACAAGTGTTTATTATTATTTTGTGACGTCGTATCCACCTTACTGAAAGGAATGTGTTCTAAAAGTTTTACTTTTATATGTCAATTGTTGTGAATTGAATGTGCAAGCATTTTGCTCCTTGATTAAGGTATTCGTCTTTTGGAAGTGTTAATGAAGAGGTGTTTGATCCTTAACCGTAGAGCTCTAAAAGATAATGGTTTACATAAATCAAAAGTTATTCACAATCATGGTAATTAACATGGAATATTAATCACCGAGATAAGATTGTCGTGTTGGTCATCGATTGTTGTAGCTCTACAAATAATTGACGACACGAGTATATAAAAGAGGAAAAGATTACTTTTATATATTGAATAGACCTAACAAGTAAAACATTATGGAATTGTGTTTCGTGTCATTAATGTTTTATTGTGTCTTGGATCCTAAGATATGAGACTTATATCTTTTCACTCAAGAAGTGCTTAATTTGATTATTGTCAAAAGCTATCAATGAGTATAGTGATAAAGGCAATAGTTGGTTGAACATGACTTGTGCTGGAAAAGATAGCTAGTCAAACGATTATCATTGCCCCTCTTAATTGAGTGATGATATTAGTGACCCATTGATAAAGCAAAATTATAATGTGCACAATGTAACTTGAGTTAAGTTACATAGTTATAATTAGCTTAGAGAGATCAAGAAATGAATATAATACAAAGATGACACATTTTTACTTTGTATATATTCTTAATATCATGTGGGAAGGGACGGACACAAGTGGTGCACTTACATCACTAAATGGATCGTGTTTTGGTTCGAGTGGAACAAAGACATATATGCTAATTGGGTAACTATAATGTGTAGCTAGATATCACTTATAGTTTGAGATATTAAGTGTTTAATATCGCTGCCAATTTGGCTAAGATCCTCCTATAGGTCACACCACAAAACTGAAAAACAAGAAACTTAATTTTGAGTTCATATGATGTGTCGGGTTTCATGTGAAAATGGACACATGTGGTGAATCAATAAAATCAATATGTCACGAAAATTAACATAATTAGAATCATGAATAAATTCATATAAGATCTACATATTATGGGGTGTAATAATTTCACATTACATAGGATAATATATTACATGAAAAACGCAAAATCAGGATCAAAACGGTAAACCGTTTTACGTTTGATCGACTGGGTCCTTAGGGACGGTTGACCAGACAAGGATCAGAATGCATGGGTCGACCATAATTATCAGTACGTGTCGTGATAATGGGATCAGTCGACCGGGCGTGAGTACACGGTCGACCGAAAAATATCCAGGAGTTTTCTTGGTGATATAACGGTCGACCGGTACAAGGACACGGTCGACTGAAATTTACCAGGAGAAATTTTGTAAGTACACGGTCAACCAGAGTGAGACGTAGTTCGACCAAAATTTTCCAAAGAATTTTCTCGTAACTATTTGGTTGACCGTCTGGCTCACGGTCCGACCGAACTTATAAAAACTTAATTGTTCAGTCGACCCATTGGAAATTTTGGTTGACCGTTCGGTACGGTTTTGCCAGAATTTTTAAGATAATAATTAGATCATGGGCTGAATTAATTCTAGATTGGTCAAACGGTTTTGAGGATGATTATGTGATAATTTGTGATTGGTTTTAGGGAGAGAAAAATAAGAGATCATGACTAGAGAATAGTTCATGATGTGGATGATTTGTGAGGGTATAAATAGGACCTCTCACATGTTGGATTTTTTGCCTTAACCTATGTTTTGATGATTTAATCAACCTAATCTTAATTATAATCAATGTAGAGTAGCACACATAGTGCATTGCATATACATTGCTTTGTGCTAACTTCTACAGGTGATCAAGACTCAAAAAAGAAATGATTCAAGTCAAGACATGTATTAAAGCTATATTGAAGACATGTAATCTTGATTTCTTTGAGTCTTAGGAACTTTATGTAATTGAGCATACTTGAGATAAAAACTACTCAAACACACACTAAGTTCCCTATAGAAGTCACACACAAAATTTCATATAATTTGGACTTCAATAGATCACCCAAACTTAGACCGGAAAATACTAAACCTCAACTTGAACTGTCTGCCCACATTCGGTCGACCGAAACAGACCGTTCGGTCGACCGAGTGATCAATAATCCTGTTAGTGTTTTACTGCCCGGTTTCGGTCGACCGTGCATACCTTTTCGGTCGACCGTGTAAACATATTTATTCGACCGTTAGATTTGTCGTATTATACCCAACGGTCGTATTCGTACTATTTCCATATACCCCAAAATACATTTAGTGTATCGGTCGACCGAGGACATTGTTCGGTCGACCGAACTTATGATATCTCAACAAACCCAAAGTGTCTGTCGGTTTTCGTCGACCGTGGACCTTGTTTCGGTCGACCGAATTTGATCTTGTTTGCCAAACCCCCTGTTATGAATCGGTCGACCGAACCTATCTCAGTGTTCGACCAACAACTTAAGTGTACCTACGTCACAGCCTTTGGCAGTCGACCGTTCCTTAATCGGTCGACCAAACCGTGTCCAAAACTGCTCAACGGTCGACCGAACTTACCGATCCGGTCGACGAACTTCTGCAGAATTGCATCCTGCAAGTTTCTGTTTTGTGTATCTTCCACAATCTTTTACCAAACTTGTCCCAACGGCTATAACTCACTTAGAGCTTATAAATAGGTGTTCCCATGACACAATTACACATCTCTTACACTTCCTATTGTCATATATACCTAAGAGAAACTCCCAAGTCTCCCAATCCCCAAATATACTCTCCAAGCCTAAACTTCCACACTTTAGTATGAATTCAACATCCTAAGCTAAGTGTACTCAAGTTAGAGAGTGTGTTCCAACTCAACATCTCTGTTGTAAAGAAGCAAGGACTTCGGTGGAAGCCCGAAGTGTTCATCTTCGATTGTGAGAGAAGAAAGTCAAGCTCGTGAGGGTTTCGCGGAGCTTGTTTTGTAAAAGGCTTAATCTCGACCCGGAACGAGGTTGATAGTGAAGACGCGAGCAAAGCTCGAGGGAGATCGAGAGGAGCTTGCAAGAGAAGAAGTAGGTGAGAGGCCGAACCTCTATAAAATCTGGTGTCATCATTGTGGTTTGCTTTACTTGCTTGTGTTTGTTAAATTCCGCTGCATATTTTTGATTGATTAAACAAGTAGGTAATTAACCTAAAAGTTATTATAATTAGAGACTCTTACGATCCTACATCACCCTACTTGTTTCATAAGTGTTAATGCAAATTCTCTCTCCCTTATCTTTCCACTAATCACCACAAAATTCTCTTAATTAGTTAGAGCTTTTGGAGATCAAATTTCATGGAGCTTTTGAGGGGTTATTAGCTTGATTCTAAGCTTGATTTAGAGATTGAATTGGCTAGCCCATTTCTCTCTAATCTTGTTTAGAGTTTGGTGAACACTTGGAGGTGAATCGGCGGGCGATTCGACGGGCAACAAAACTTCAGATCTTCGAAAATATTTTAGAGAACATTTGGGTATGATCCTCTCTTGTTTGTTTATTTTAATATATGTAGGATTGCATGATATTAGAATAAACACAAAATAATGTACATAAAATTACTGAAAATATGAAATCGATCATGTATGCTTGTATTAAAATATTTAAAATATACACATACATAGGGACACGAAATCCTACATTTACTCCCGCCTCCGAACCCACTCTAGCAGGTCAACCAAAACCTGGACAAACTCGCCCGACTAATGGGCGATCTAGACCGTCGTTTAGCCGTCGTCGAAGAAACGATGGCATACCTTCTCATAAACAGTATCATGTTTTTGTTATTTCTTTATTTCCGACTTACAAGTTGTTATACGTTGAGTTGTTATGATAATGAACACTGACATTTCCTTATTTTTATTGTGTAGTTTCCTCCCCGAAGACACTAGTAGCATCACCCCCATTCTTGGAACATGACTGCCCCAATTGCGGCATGACCTGTCTCGCCGAGACACCCATTCCTAACCCCCTTCCTGGAATACCACGACGACACCAACTACCCCAAATTGCGCTATCTTTAGTGCTCGACGTGCCTCCCGGTTTTGAAGACCACTCTGGGTGGACCAGGAAACGAGCATGTTTCGAAGGTTGGTGTGCATGTTTTGAAGGCACAATTTTTTTTAGGTTAATGTTGTTTTATATTTACAAACTATTTTTGTTAAGGTTCTTGATTGACATCATTTCATGCTCATATTTGTATCTTATATCCATTATCTTACACCTAAGCAATGCTACGTGACGAGTTTTATGTTTAGTTTTCAGGAATAAAGAGGTTTGAAGAGAAGAGCCATGAAAGGACCCAAAAGCTGGGAAAAAGGACTGAATGGTGAGATCTAGGGACCAAGATGCAAGGGAGAAGGACCTGAATGTAAGACAGAAGGACCTAAGAGCAAAACAGAATACTCCACACCATCATGGGGAGTATTTTACCAATTCTATTCGGGTCGGAGCTCCAACAAGTCGAGTAACCGCATCAAAGACCAACAATACCAGAAAGCAAAGCCCACAACAAATTCCAACACGATCCGACAATTTTGGACCGCCAATTGGCGGTCTTGGACCGCTAATTGGCGGTCCTTATTGCTCAGGATCCGTCGAAATTTCTCCTGGACTTGTATTAATGTTCGTTTAGGCTATTTTTGGTATTGGTTTAGTCCCACATCGGGGGATTGTCCCCGATTAGCTTTTTCCATGCTTATAAATAGAACTCTTCACCTTCCATTGTAATTACCCATTGCTTGGTGGCATTCTCTCTACTAAGGAGTGAGCCTTGAAGCAAAAACTCAAGGTGGAGAAGAATACTACCTTCAATGTGAGTCATTTGTTAATAAAATAATTCTTCTAGTTTCTTTAAATCTTGTCTTTTAATTTGTGCATGTTTGTTTAGTCTTTCCTTTCCTTTAATGTTTCTTTAATGCTTCTTGCCTTCTTAGTTAACTTTCATTTCAGTATTATGCTTTCTTTGCTTAGTCTAATCAGTAGTGTAATGAGTAGTGAGTAGTTCCATCCCCATTTGGGGGGTGGAGAAATATGTGATATAATCATGTAGTGTATTAAGTGTGTGTTATTTTTATCCCTTGAGCTTTATATGATTTCCATAACCATCTAATGGGTCTCCACTCTTATCTTTGATAGGCTAATGCTCTTGAATGAAGCTTAGCTTATGCTTTGATTAGTGGACCTATTTTATGGGGAATGATAAGGTTAGGATATAGATGAAGTTAATGTTGGAAACACAATTTGTAGTGTATGTGCTCTTGTTGCCTTTACCTTAGCTAATGTCTTGTATGTTTTAATGATGTAGTGAAATCTTAATTCATGTAGAGGCATAGTAGGGTATAGTCTTTATACTTGAGTTCATGTAGCTTCATTCCAATTAATGTCTTGTATGTTTTAATGATGTAGTGAAATCTTAATTCATGTAGAGGCAAAGTTGGATGTAGTTTTATGATTTCATGCACTACATGTTGTGAGGAGCTTAATGAACACACACACACTTCTTTATGTTCACATTATTTCTCTACCCCCTTTGGGGCTTAGTTTATTGCTTATCTCCATTTCCATTTGCATCTTAGTGTAGTTTAGTGTAACCAACCTTTCTTCCCTTTCTTTACCTCTGGCCTTCGAACAAACCAAGTGTCGACACACCTCCCAGTGGACGACCCGTATTTGCCACCGCTTCAACGCGGTCGTGCACTTGCGGTTAAATATAAAACGAGATCAATCAAGTTTTTGGCGCCGTTGCCGGGGAGGTGCTCTGTCCAGACGTTGGTTTGGACGATTCGAGGGGTTTTTAATTTTTTGTTTTCAGTTTTTCTTAGTGGCAGGGAACCTGAGGATCAAGGGGAAGCGACTGGAGTAATTGGAGAGCAAAAAACCACAAAGTGACCGCCAATCAGCGGTCTGGGACCGCCAATTGGCGGCCTGGTGAGCCTCAATTGCTCTCAAATTTGTTCCAGTTGTTATGTTGTTCACTTTAGTTATCTGGGAGCCCAATTTTGCATGTTGTGATCTTTAGTTTGCTCCCAGATTTAAGTTCAATCCCCTTTAATCAACTTGGACCATAAAACTCAAAGCAAAAGATTAGACTTCTTGCCATCTAGGTCATGCATCATATGTAGACCTTGTATGCATCTTTCTTTTCTTTGCTTTACATTTTGTCGTTGATTGCTGGAGCGAGGTACGCATTCCTTATCACTCATTCACGCATTAGGACATTCATTAGTGAGTAAGGTTTGCATCGAAACAAGAGTGAGGTGAGTGCTTGTTTGGTGAGTTGCTTGCTAGCCCAAGATTTCAAAACCTTCTTTAAGGGGCATCACCTATAGACTTCAAAGATAAGGTGGGGGATTTCATCACCCCTCCCTTAGCCCCAAAAAGCACACTCAAGTAAAGCCTTAACTAAAAGCAAGTAGACATTGGCCCTAGGAATTCGGACGCACTAGGAGAGTAATCTAGTTGAGACCGCCATGACCTGATCGGCGTTGCCTACCTTGTCGATAGTACGAGGTACTGGATCTCCGGATCTGGTATCACTTGCTGGGCATTGTGGTCCTCGTTGTAGGGAGGTGAGGCGTGTCGAGGCTAGTGACCTCGAAGTTAGGCGTCGTCTAGCCTAAGGAGTAAGGACCCATTGCCTTACATTGTTTGAGTCATGCTTGCTAGTTAGGCTTCTACCTTCACCCTGTACCCTCGCTAGCTCTAGGGATTCTTCCCTTCTCCTCTGAGTCATCTTCTTCTCACCTTCTTCTACGTTATAGTCTCCTCCCCTTTACACTCTCTGTTAGCGTTTTAGGGTCGAGTCGAGCACTTTTTGCGAGCTTAGCCTCGTGGTGGTGAGAGTGATCGACTCGAGAGTTTTTCTTGAGATGGATGGTTACATGGGCGACCATCCATATCATTGTTGGGACCAGGACGATTCTCCCTGGTACTCCGGACCCATGCAACCTGGGGTGGCTCAGACTAACACCCCGTATGGTTGGGATGATCGCAATTTTGTGACTGAGCAGTCTTCATATTGTGGTAACATGAGAGAGGCACCGACTGCTAGACCACAATCTAGTTATGCCGGATCATATGCTGGTCAACAAACTGAGACATTACAACAAACTTTGGCCTCTTTCATGCGTATGGCAGACGACATGAGTGCCCCGGTGGCTCCAGTAGCCGTATCGTGCGACTGTTGTGGGTTGAGTGGTCATGTTATCGGGGAATGTCCTTATGTTCCCCCTGAGCCTGAGTATGAGCACACATTTTCCCAAAATGCTCATTATGACCATTACGCATCCGCGTACAACCCGAGAGTGATGGATTCATGGGGAGACAAATCTTATCCAAATTCTTATACCTCATTTTCACCCCCGTATCCTCCTCCTGAATACCCAGAATTCTACCAACACCCCACTTCAAATCATTGGACTCATTCTCAGCCCATCAACACCCAACCCCAAAATTTCCCAAGCTCTGACTTGGACCTCACTGTTGACCCCAAATTTGATTCCTTAAAACAAACCCTCCAAACATTCATGGAAACCACTCAAACTTTATTGAAGTCCAACTTGAATTCCTTGCAAAATATGGAATTGCAAGTGAGTCAAATGACACAACAATTCCATGAACGCGAGGAGGGTCACCTTTCTTGTCAACATGAGGATTCATCTTTTGATATCGAACCACCACCACATCCACAAATTCAAAGCACAACCTTTCAAAGTCAAACTCCTAGTCAGCCTGAGGGACTTGGGGTTTCAATTCACGATCACTTAGTGGAGGATTCGATTCAAATTGAGAATAACTTGGACCAGTTCTATTATGAGTCGGCACAGGATTGTGCCTTACCTTTTTGTCCCGTGGCCCTTCAGCCACATGATCTTATTGTTGTACCTCCTAAGGACTCACCTCTGGTGGAGCAAGAGCTCCCTAGTACCCTCAACTTCAAACAACCTGATGAGAGTTTGCCTCTCACTATTGTTCCTGATCATCTTGGAAATGATGGAACATCAAACAACCACATTGCTCATGAGGGTATTAGGAGTTCCTTGGAGGATACTTTGGGTATGAGACCCACTTCCTGTTCTCCTGGTGAGTTGGACATGCATAACGAGGTGCTTGACCTCGTTCCGACCCACCAGCCTGTTGGTTGGAGAGTTTGGATTGATGATCATAACTTCAGTTCCGCAACGGGAGATATTTTTCTTCCGTTGCCCCTTATTTCCCAAACTCTCGAGAGGTTCAAGCTCTTTCAGTTTGATCCTTTGAATGAGACGCCTTTGCGTCCAATTCATGAACCTCTCATTTCATCTGGTGCTCTTTGTGAAGGGGGCCCACGCATGCGTATTCTGGCCCCGCGTGGTGTCATGTTCCCTTTCCAAGTGCATTGACCCACTCTTAAGGTTCCCATTTGATGTCTTTTGACAAATGAAGATGGGAACTTATGTTTGTACATAGTTATATGAAAAAAAAAGAAAAAAAAGAAAAAAAAAAGAAAAAGAAAAAAAGAAGTACAATAAAAGACTCCTTCAGTGAGCATTGATTGTTGTGAGCCCCAACCCTTGTGTATTTGGGCTCCATTTCTTTCACGTATTTGTATCCCTTCTTTAGCATCTCACAGGTTTTGAGGGAATTCGGGTTATGTCCATCAACATGACCTTGCACTTCCCTTTGTACTTCATGTTGGTGAGATCTCTCCTTTTTATGCATCAATCCATGTAGTATCTTGCTTGCATTCATTGAGGACAATGCATGAAGTAGGTGTGGGGGGGTGTTTTACGTGTGTACATAGTCGAGTCTTTTTCCTTTGATTTTGTTTTCTTTTGTTTGCATTGTTAGGGTCATGATAGTGTGCTACATTTAATATCGATATATCTGCTTGCCATGATCCTTGGGTGACTTGTCTTCTTTTGCTTGCCTAGTGCTTCAAAATTTTCACATTTCTTTCAAAATCTTCATGTGTTTTCGAAAGAAAATGTTTTGTGGGTTTTGCGTGTGTTTAGCATGTGCAAAACCGTTGAGAGGCAAAGTAAAAAGAAAGGTCCCAAAATTGTCTTGAACTTGATGCATTAGGATATCTAGTACGTGGCTTTAGGATTTATCGAGTCGTTAGGATGCACCCCAGTTTTCCCTTGGGGGTGAGTAATCATAGGGTTTCAGTGCTCAAACATTTAATGAAGTCCACCCTGAACCTAGTGAGTCAATAATTCGTGTCTGTTAACTTAAGGAAGTTTGTTGTAGTCAAGGACCCTCTAAATCCTGTTGTGAGACATTAGTGTAGGGGTTTTGGTTCATGTGTAGATAAGAAATAAGTGAGTAGGTGTTCTCTCTTCTCGCACGGCTCCTATCACTCGGGAAAGTAGGTCTGAGGGGACTTTGTGCCTGGTGCTTTCGAGTCATCTGACTTGGGATGCGCCGACTGAACTCCCGTTACACGGGTGGTAGGGATTGCCCTATGTGGAGATGTGGGGAAAGGTGTACGTGATAGTGTAAGTCCTCATGGGCAATGATGCACGGAACCTGACCCTAGGAGAATGAAGCTCCAACTAATAAAAAGTAAAAGAAAAAAAATGTGAAAAGAAACAAAAAGAAAAAAAATATGATAATGCAAATAAGAACCTTAATGGACTTTACACTTTGTAGCACTTGAGGATGTTGAGGTTGTCCATGTCTTTCACATAATTCCTTATTTAACTTGCACGAATGGTTCATTAGGGTAGAGGTGTGGACTGATCACCTATATAGAGTCGGCCCGTAGCATTACCGCGTCCATTGATCGACAAAATATTTCCAACGAGTCGAGGTCTAGATTGAATAATGCATCTTGTTCGGATTTTGTGGGTATATCCGCTGAAAACCCTCAGGAGACAACACTCCTCCTCCTTGGCAACAAAGAGGTTTAACGGCTTGTTGCACGTGCTAAGTGCAACCGTGATTCCTACGAAAGTGAGTTATGATTTCTTGTTTCTCGTTTGTTTTTCTCTTTCTTTGTTTTGCTCGAGACTAGCAAAAACTTAGGTGTGGGGGTATTTGATTGACATCATTTCATGCTCATATTTGTATCTTATATCCATTATCTTACACCTAAGCAATGCTACGTGACGAGTTTTATGTTTAGTTTTCAGGAATAAAGAGGTTTGAAGAGAAGAGCCATGAAAGGACCCAAAAGCTGGGAAAAAGGACTGAATGGTGAGATCTAGGGACCAAGATGCAAGGGAGAAGGACCTGAATGTAAGACAGAAGGACCTAAGAGCAAAACAGAATACTCCACACCATCATGGGGAGTATTTTACCAATTCTATTCGGGTCGGAGCTCCAACAAGTCGAGTAACCGCATCAAAGACCAACAATACCAGAAAGCAAAGCCCACAACAAATTCCAACACGATCCGACAATTTTGGACCGCTAATTGGCGGTCCATATTGCTCAGGATCCGTCGAAATTTCTCCTGGACTTGTATTAATGTTCGTTTAGGCTATTTTTGGTATTGGTTTAGTCCCACATCGGGGGATTGTCCCCGATTAGCTTTTTCCATGCTTATAAATAGAACTCTTCACCTTCCATTGTAATTACCCATTGCTTGGTGGCATTCTCTCTACTAAGGAGTGAGCCTTGAAGTAAAAACTCAAAGTGGAGAAGAATACTACCTTCAATGTGAGTCATTTGTTAATAAAATAATTCTTCTAGTTTCTTTAAATCTTGTCTTTTAATTTGTGCATGTTTGTTTAGTCTTTCCTTTCCTTTAATGTTTCTTTAATGCTTCTTGCCTTCTTAGTTAACTTTCATTTCAGTATTATGCTTTCTTTGCTTAGTCTAATCAGTAGTGTAATGAGTAGTGAGTAGTTCCATCCCCATTTGGGGGGTGGAGAAATATGTGATATAATCATGTAGTGTATTAAGTGTGTGTTATTTTTATCCCTTGAGCTTTATATGATTTCCATAACCATCTAATGGGTCTCCACTCTTATCTTTGATAGGCTAATGCTCTTGAATGAAGCTTAGCTTATGCTTTGATTAGTGGACCTATTTTATGGGGAATGATAAGGTTAGGATATAGATGAAGTTAATGTTGGAAACACAATTTGTAGTGTATGTGCTCTTGTTGCCTTTACCTTAGCTAATGTCTTGTATGTTTTAATGATGTAGTGAAATCTTAATTCATGTAGAGGCATAGTAGGGTATAGTCTTTATACTTGAGTTCATGTAGCTTCATTCCAATTAATGTCTTGTATGTTTTAATGATGTAGTGAAATCTTAATTCATGTAGAGGCAAAGTTGGATGTAGTTTTATGATTTCATGCACTACATGTTGTGAGGAGCTTAATGAACACACACACACTTCTTTATGTTCACATTATTTCTCTACCCCCTTTGGGGCTTAGTTTATTGCTTATCTCCATTTCCATTTGCATCTTAGTGTAGTTTAGTGTAACCAACCTTTCTTCCCTTTCTTTACCTCTGGCCTTCGAACAAACCAAGTGTCGACACACCTCCCAGTGGACGACCCGTATTTGCCACCGCTTCAACGCGGCCGTGCACTTGCGGTTAAATATAAAACGAGATCAATCAGTTCTTAATGTCGAAGTTACAAACATTTTTTCTGGGTTAATGTAAACGTTGTTAATGTTTAAGTTACAAACGTTGTTCATGTTTATTGGTGAACTTTTTTTGTAATGTTTTGTGAATTTGTTTGAATGTTGTTTTCACTTGCAACCATAAATAACAACTAATCAAACCCATCGATTCCCTGTCAAGTCATATAGCGTCGAGCACTGGCGAGCTTCAACCATGCGTGCATCAAGACATCGGGCATCTTAAAACATATCTAAACGAACTCAACGTCATATTCAGATGACCATCGAGCCTCCATCGTGCCTATATAGAGCATTGTTAGTGCAGCATTAAAACATATCTGAACGAACTAAAGTTCATAGGAAAATGACTGATTGATCGTTTATATTACCGCAAGTGCACGACGTCGGCAAAGACGTGACAAATACGGGCCGTGTCCACGAGAAGGTGTGTCAACTTTGGTTCTTCAGAATCAAGTGGGGAAAAAAGAGAAGTTGTTGATTATTCTAACTACACTAAACTACGAATGAACTGACAATTAAACCAAACCTCCATGGAGTGGAGGTGTGTAGGTATGTGTGAGTGGGTCTTCATTTCAATTAGGAACAAATGTAGTGTGTGTGGAATACAAGTAGAAGCTAGTGTAGAATCTAAGTGTAGGATGCGCACAACACTACGTGACAAACCATGAACATGCATATCTCACATGAAGTTGATGTTGATTTTAGATTATCAAGCATGCAACAAGTACCTAGTGTGACCATTAGAGCATCAATCAATCCTACATACAACCTAAATCATTCATGTGAATGTGCACCAAACATGGATCCATACATAACAAGTCATTCCCATCAAATCATTACAAGCAACAAGATAACCTCTAAAGCTAGCGTGAGATAAGTACCTAGTGTGGACATTATCTCATCTAATACAAGTTTAAGCATGCTACAAGTATAGATTTATATTAAGCATATAAAATGACACAAATAAAAGAACCAATCACTATCACATATTCTACATTATCTCCACCCCAAATTGGGATGAAACTACTCACTACTCATTAAGAAAAGAAGACAAAATGAAATTAAACTAAGCATGCAAGAAGAGACAATATAAAGACAAACTAAAAAAATATTTTATTTACATGACTCACATTATAAGTATGCTCTTTTCCACATTGAGTTTTGCTCCAAAGCTTACTCCAAGTAGAGAGAATGTCACCAAACAATGAGTGGATTACAAAGGAGGAGGAAGAGTTCTATTTATAGTCATAGAAAAAGGTAACCCGGGACAATCCCCCGGTATGAGACTAAACGCATACCAAATATAGCATGAAACACTGTAATACACATCCGATAGAAGATGGGTCGGATCCGGAGCCAAATAGACAACCAATTGGCGGTTTGGGACAACCAATTGGCGGTCTGGATCTCCTAGATCCGGCCCAATTTCGGCTGACTTGTTTGTAGCTTCGCTTCTTCGTCTGGGGTGTACCCTAATTGGTTGTGTGACTTGTGACCCGAATCCAATTGTCAAAATTGTGTTTGTTATTGAAATGTTTTTTAACAGAATATGAAAGTACCAAGTTATACTAAATAGAATGAAGGTGCCGAGTTCTATTCAATTGAATGAAGGTGTCGAGTTCTACTAAGCCAAATGAATAATCAGAGATCAAAATCCGTATGCACCAAACTCGGCAATTGTGGTGTCGAGTTCTATTAAGCCTCCAAATTGACGTCGCACCCTATCAGTTGAGGGTAATTTTTTCTAAGTGATGGAACTCGGCGGCAACAATGCCGATTTAGTGTACGAAGAACTCGACGTTGTTAATGCCACGTTTTTCAGGAATTTTTTTCCTACAGAACTTGACGTCTTAGACGTCGAGTTCTGTATACACTAAAAAAAAGACTCCCCGTCACTACGGGTCGCAACGTGGTGGCGACGAGTCTACTCTAAAAAATATTTTTAAACTAACAGACGCCGAGTTATGTATACACTAAAAAGAAGACCCGTCACTACGTGGTGGCGACGAGTCTATTCTAAAAAATAATTTTAAACGAGGTTTATTTTGGATTATTTTTTAAAATAAATTTATTTTGAAAATTTTCCCTTGTTAAATTAGTGGTCCACTCTGACATAATTGATGATTCAAATTATAGGTGGTTAGATGTAACTTACTGGGTGCGTCGAAAAGTTGATCTTGGGGTTTAGAAGGGCATGGTTAAGGGCTTTACTATCATGAGCTAAATAATCCTCCCGCCCAACAGAAACAAGGACGAATCGCATGTTGACATCACAAACACCTAGAACATTATGGCTTAGGTTTTTGGATGCCGACCTGAATAGAACGTAGTTTGATCTATTGGTAACGACGCACTAACATGAGTTCCATATATTGCACAAATACAATCCTTAAAGTAAATGTAGTATTTCCCACCACCACTTTCCAGAACATGGGTAGGAGTGAGGCCTAGGTTGCCTTTATGTTTTATAATGTCGGACGCCTAAATAAACATGTCATGCAATGCCAAGTTGGAGTATCTACTTATTTCGTCACCTGAATATTGCAATTATCCTTCTAATGATCTATTTTTGTCACAGTGTGCTAGTGTTTGCAGTAAAGTATACACATGTTCTTCAACACTAACATGAGGTGAACCAACCAATAACGACCTACGGTACCTACCACACATGATACTGCACAAGTGTCCAAAAACACAGCGCTTCATCTTACAAGAGTTGTAACAAATCCAATAACGGTTTGTTCCTCAAGTCATTAATAATTTCCAAACCCGCGAAAGGTGTTGCATGGATGGGGTTCTTAGGACCCAAATTGGTTCTACGGGTGAATACCCTTCGGCCGATCGTTAGGAATGTGAAAACACAAATTAAAACACAAATTAACACAAATTCAAATTGTTGATCCCCACATCCATGATGGTATCTACAACGAAATAATGGGAAAAACAAAATCAAGAGCAATTCCCAAATTAGGCCACAGGGAAAATTTATTTAACTACTTCTCCCATCATATAGCAAGAATAGCTTGTTACCACTTCTCCTATCATGTAACAAAATAGCTTGTGCGACCCACGAGATAACTTCAAATTTGGGAGTAATTAGAGAGAGAAAAAATTCTAGCATGGATTTCATTTCGCCTATAAATACTTGTGTAGGCACTTCACGGTTGTTCAATACAAAAAATAAACCACATAATTATATGTACAACAATGACAAAGCAATAATCCAATCATGAGCAATAAAACTGCAAATTTATACCAATTACTATGTGGATTAAATGGCACAATTTCAAACGGGACATGTCTAACACAAATATATAGTATCCCGTAGTTGAATTATTTTTGGTTCCTCTACCGATCACTTATTTACACGTATCATCTGACAACCCTATCACACATCTTCACAATTGCGCCAAACAACGCCGAAGATGAAGCGACGCCTACCTGATTCTAACCGGCATGCACGTCTGCTCCGAAAGCCCTCAAACGGGAGTGATTTTTTTTCTTTCAATTTCCTATTCTAACTAAAAATTCTGAATAGAAAACAACTTTGTACAAAGTCTATGATACTAAATGTTGTTGGGAAAATCACAGCAATAGACACAAACCAAACATAGGAGAATGTATGCATAAGAACACTATAGCGTTCAATTTCCTCAAATCAAACGACAACCAACAGATCAAGGGCAATATAATATAATCCTCACTAACCTCGATCGGAGCTTGGAAGACTGAAAATGACTGGGAATCAACAAATCTACGCACGACTTGACTGGAAGAATTAGGGGTGAGCATTTGGTATGGACCGGACCGGACCGAATCGGTCTGATCTGGTCAAAAATCGATTTTTTTTTAAATAAAAAACAAAAAAAGACCGGACCGAACTCGAAATTTTAAAATGGACCGGACCGAAACCCGGACCGGACCGAACGAAACCAAAATTTCCCGGACCGAACCCGGACCGACCGGTCCGGGTTTTGCTCTCTCCTGGGAAGAATGGTAAGAAGCAAGATTTTAAAGGAATTACGTAGATCAAGGGAGTGGAGGAGAGGTCACATAATGACGTTTGTAACTCACCTAAAAATCTCAATGTAGTGGCGCTGATGGAGAGGAGAGGGCAAGTGATTATGGCTAAACGGTGAAAGGATATGGAGGACACAAGGAGTTCATTGGGCGGATGGAGAGAGAGAGAGAGGATGGCATATTACTTAATTTTTTGTTGGGTCGGATGTAATTTCAACCAACATAGACCAACCATCTAAGTAAGGCTGAAAAAGTAACCAAAATCAAGTTCCAAATTTCAAGGTAAGGAGCTATACCACAAGTGAATTCCAAATTGTCCAGTGACTAATTGGGTGTGACGGAGACGTAAGTTCGATACGAACCCCTCTAACAAATTAATGATGAGAATAATTTAGGAGTACGCAAAAAAAATATTAATTTATGTATTTCACACACTTTGTTGGAGAAAATGTATTCAACAACAACTAGAGTCGGTAAGGTGCGCAACCATCTTAATTATTAAAAAATAACCATGTGTTTGATCGTAACAAAAATAGGTAAGGAACTTTTACGACGACGTCCGACGTGCGTAGGCTTCTACAAGTACGACTTGTGGACACGACAATCATCAATTGAATCCTCGAATTTCCCATCATCACATCACATCACATTAAGCGATTCCCGACGGATCCGACCTCCACAAAACCCCTTCCGCCTTCCCCAAATCCAAAACCCCAAATCCTAGACCTCCCTCGCCCTCCCGACCATGCCGGACGTCCAAGAGGCCGTCAACGACTTCATCCACAAGCTCAAGAAACGGTACGTACCAGCCCTCTCTCTCTTCCTCCTCAGCCACCGTCGTCGAATTGACCTGGTTCTCGGCTTTCTCAGGAAGATCGAGGGGTCCCACGCCAGCGCCAAGCACACCGCCGTGCTGCTCAGGATGTTCGTGTCGCAGCAGCGGGTCCCGCATACGAACCAGAGCGACGCGCTGATCGAGGCCGTCAGGGCCGTCGGGCAGCAGCTCATCGCGGCTAATCCCGTCGGTATGCGGAGATTGCCAACCGTTTTTTTTTGCGTTCTGGTTGCGGAAATTCGGTAGTTTAAGTGGTGTAGTTCGGTAACTTAGGTTTGAAACTATACTGGACTAGTATTAAACATTTTCTTTTTCAAGAACCGATTGTGGGAATTTTGTGTTTTGTGGAGTTTAAGTGGTATAGTTCAGTAGCTTAGGTTTGAAACTAGTTTTCACAAACGTTTTGTTTTTGGCGAATCGATTGTGGGAATATGGTCTTTTGTGGAGTTTAAGTGGTGTAGTTCGGTAACTTAGGCTTTAAACTATACTGGACTAGTATTAAATGTTTTGTTTTTTACGAAATGATTGTGGGAATTTTGTGTTTTGTGGAGTTTAACTTGTGTAGTTCGGTAACTTAGGTTTAAAACTATACTGGATTAGTATTAGATTTTTTTTTGCGAACTGATTGTCAAAATTTGGTGCTTTGTGGAGCTAACGTGAGGTAGTTCGGTAACTTAGGTTTGGAACTCTGCTCCATTGGCATTTTGTTTGTTATGTGCGAACTGTTTTGTTTTTCTCGATCCAATTGTTTAATTTTGATGTTCTGTGGAGTTCAAGTGATGTGGTTGGTAACTTAGGTTTGAAACTAAACTAGACTAGTATCTTGTTCATTTAGTTGAAATTGCGGACCATTTCATTTATGGCCTGTTATGGAAATTTGGTATTTTGTGGAGTTTAAGTGGAGTTCGGTAACTTGGATTTGAAATTCCGCTCTACTAACATTTCGTTCATTAGGTGCTAACCGTTATGTTTTTCCCGAACCGATTGCACAATTTTGGTGCTGTGGAGTTTAAATGATGTAGTTGGTAATTTAGGTTTGAAACTAAACTGGACTAGTATCTCGTTTGTTAGGTTTGAAATTTGCAAACCGTTTATTTTTTATAGGTCGTGGAAATTTGGTGTTTTGTGGAGTTTAAGTGATGGAGTTTAGTAACTTAGGCTTGAAATTCTGCTCTAGCATTTCGTTCGTTATGTGCGAACTGTTTTTCTTTTCCCGATCTAATTGTGCATTTTGGTAATTTGTGCAGTTTAAGTGATGTGGTTGGCAACTTAGGTTTGAAACTATATTGGACTAGTATCTTGTTCTTTAGCTTTGAAATTGCAAAATGATTTATCTTTAATGAGCCGTTGTTGAAATTTTGTGATTTGTGGAGTTCGAGTGACGAAGTTCGGTAACTTAGGTTTGAAACTCCACTCGACTAGCATTTCATTCGTTAGGTGCGAATCATTTTGTTTTTTCTTTCATATTCGATTGTGGAAATTTGATGTTTTGTGGAGTTTAAGTGATGTAGTTTGGTAACTTGGGTTTGACAACGTATTGGACTAGCATTTCGTTTGTTAGGCGGGCAAATTATAATGGGATAAGAAGAGAACGTTAAAAGCATGGTTAATAAAAAGTGTTGATGTGGTGTGGCTTGCGTAGAAGGTGGAATTGGCCGATTAGAGTTTTCAACCATAATTGCTAGCCAAATGAAATCTATACCACAATTCCATTCTTTTCCAATTTGATTGTGGAATTTTGGTGCTTTTGTTTTTTGGAGTTTGAGTACCCACGTTCTGGTGGGCGGTCGCCTAGGCGAATAGACGACCACCCGCACACAAGGGTGTGTGGTTTGTGCTGCTGCCTAGGCGACCAGGTGTGGTGGGCTGCTGTGCACAACGGCTGATTTTTCTTCCCTCGTTTCGCCGGCTGTGCACTGTTGTGCCCTTCTTTCCTCCTGGCGGCTGGGTTATGGTTTGGGGGGAGGGATTAGAGAGGGTGGCGGCTGGGTTAGGGTTTGGGGGATGGATTAAAGAGGGTGACGACTGAGTTAGGGTTTGGGGAAGAGATTAGAGAGGGTGGCGGCTGAGTTAGGGTTTGGGGGAGAGAGGGTTATATATAGAGTGATTGTTTTGGTGTGATGAAATCTTGACCGTTTTTTTTTGTTTTACACCCCTCCACATCTTCCATTCCTATAAATACCTAGTAAAATATCTAGTGAGTCAGTGATTTAAGTGTGTTTTTTAAACTCAAACATATAAGGTTTATTTCTTATATTATATTTGTATTTTTCCTAATTGTTTCATGATTTATCCCTATTTTTTTAATTAAAACAAAAAACAAAATAAAAACGGGGTCGCCCACACCTGGGTGGCCGCCCAAGCACCTAGGTTCGCGTAGGCGTTACCTAAACTTTGTTGAGTACTGTAGTTTGATAAGTTCGCTTTACCTTATTTGACTAGTATCTATTTCGTTAGGTGCAGTAACTACGAATAAGGTCTATATCATAAGTATGGTTAGAAACTTGATTTGGTTTCTCTTGAATTGGATGTTTATCTTGAACGAGGTACTATGGTTAAAAATTACCTTTGCTAGTATGAACGAGATAGAGGTGAACCTAATAGTTTGAAACTACCTAATAGAATGAGATCAACCTATGAATGAGGTCCATATAGAATTATAGATTAAGTACTATGGTTAACAACTCCACTCTTGCTTGTTCTACCTTCTATACTAGAAACTTTGTTATCGTATTATTGTATTAGTTCCTCTCTCATCGAAAGGTGATGTGGTGTGCTAAAATGTGCATTGTGTTTAGGTGCTTTTGCACATGCCGTTCCGTACATCTCGATCGGTAAATAATCAATAGAAAAAGAATCAGAATTGATTGAGATCTTTCTCGAAACAAACAAAAAGGAAAATTAAGATGAAAGAGAAATCATGAATCAACCAAGCCAAGCCCTCTCGGGGGCTTGCATAAGAAAGGAATCTTATGGAAATATCATGGAATATGGTTTGATCCTATTCATGGGGATTACGTAAATATTCCATTCCAAAAATGGAAAGTTCGAAACAATTGGGACTTAGTTATGTCATTTGTATTTAAAGTATTCTATGCATTGAGAATTATATAACTACACTAAAAATTTACAAGGAAAGATACAAATTGTATTTGGTTGCACCTCCTTTTGCTGAAGCTGAATCATGCTGCATTCTATATGGTGTGGAATTATCAAATATCTGAGTAAATCGTTTGTGGTAATTTTGATGACTGATGCTTGGTACAGTTTCAAGGAAAGCTAGTTGCATAGGTGCATAGGTAGTAGGTTATTGTACATATTTGAAGTGCATGTCGGACACTGTTCACAACTTCACATAAATAGGGGACTTGCTTTTTCACCAGTTATTGTAGGGAAAAGTGGTATTGCTCTTTCCAGATGGGGTTTTGACTTTTGGATGGGGATGAAGCGTAGTATAGGTTTCTTCTGCGATCGTTGCAAATTTTAGGTTAGTAATTTAGATATATTTTTGTTGTTTTCAGATGAACATCGACATAAAATAGCTTTCTTGATATAGAGTTGAGAATTAAGATACTTTTTTTTTTGTATTTTACATGCTAAAAAAATAAACTTCAATCTTTACGATGACATCCTTGTAAAACGACCTTTTGGCTCAGTAACCACTTCCTTTGGTAGAACTTACTACCTTCTCAGACATACTTGAAGTGATACAAGCTGAAGGTAGAACAAAGGGAGAAAATTGGAAAACCTAATTTAAACTTTAGACCTCCATCGTGTAGCAACCATGCTCAACTACTTTGTTATGATTGCTTACATAATTTACACGTGCCAATGAAGTTCTATTGATTTTTTCCACTGGATATGAAGAATTAAATGAATCACTGATTAAAAAAGGACCCATATGAATAACTTTGGACAAAGTCATGGTTCTCCACCAATTGCACTGAGAATTGTAATGCACCAATATCCCATTAAAAAGTTGTGCTTGAGTCTTAACTGTTTGTTGTTATGTGTGGATATTGTGCAGAGCTTGCCGTTGGTAACATTGTTCGACGTGTATTGAAAATCATCAGAGAGGAGGATCTATCATCCACGGCAACAGCCATGGAGGGTATGGATCTCTCTGCCGGTAGTGATGAAGATGATTTATCCGAAAGAGAAGACCACCTAGGGTTGTCTGCAGCTGCTGTCGCAGCAGCTGCGAGAAGCATGCTTAGGGCACCTTCTTTGCACACCCTTCTTGAGGATATGCCGGATGCCTCTGGTGCTCGTAATGCTTCTTCTTCTGGTGGTGACTCCGAAGGAAGAAGCAAATGTAGGTTCTGTGCTGATGCTGTCACATACAAAATATAATTGTAAATTATAACCTGATTTTTCTGTTTTCAAATATAGTACTGTAATATTTTGTGGGAATTACTCAACTGATTCGCTTTGTGCATGATCAAAACGGTTGGTTAAAATAATTAAAATGGAGTCAGGCTTAACTTTGTGAATAACATATATGAGTTGGTCTTGATAAGTGTTATAACTGAACATGATTATGCATTTATTTTATTGTCCGCAGCTGATAGGAGCTTGAGGAGTCGGAAGTTAAAGCATGATGTTATTGAGGGAATTAATGAACTAATTCTGGAAATCGACACATGCCACGAACAAATTTCTGATCAAGCTGTGGAGCATATACATCAAAAGTATTTTTCTTACCATAATCTTGGTTCGCTACCACTTTTATAAATCTTTGTTGCTATTGTGAAATTGAATACTTGAAATTTTGAATCCAAGCACCCTCTGCTGTATTTTAAACTTTTCAGTACATTGTAATTTGTAGCTATCTTCTGAAAATCGAAAGCTGTGCCATGTCTGTTAGGTATTTATAAAATTTTGTATTCAAGGATACCGATTATCAGATGGGTAATCAGGATAGCTATTAGTCTACTCAGCTCATTGCCTGGGGCTAGTCGGCCAAGCTAGGCAAGGGGTCAGCACTTCAGACTTTGTTGAGGCTTCTCCTGTTGAAGAGGCTATCACGTGTTTGCCTTTTTTAGCACCTCATATTTCGGAAAGCCTAATTGCCTCTAGTGCCTCTTATTCTCTTAGGACTGCCTCAGATGAGTATAATAACCTCTAAGCCAAGTATCAAACCCTTTAAATATGTATTTAATAAGTATAACCATGTGCAATAAGGCATGCCTTTTGTTGTTTTAATTGTTTCTTGTTGTAAGAACTACATTGTGAATTTGTGAAGATGATAATGACCATGATCACAATTATTTTTCATTTACTTCCTTAAAATTAGATTATGGCATCAAGTTGTTAGGTTATTAGAAGGGGTCCTTGTATTGAAATTATAATATATATTTTTGTCTTTCACATGGTAATTTTATTCTTACCTTATAAATATACTTTCAAGACATGGAAGCTACTTCTCGTTCATTTTTGTTGGGCTCACATTTTGTTTTAGATGTGGAGCCGTTAAATGTAGAACTTCTTCATCAGAATTATTATTTTTATATGTTTTTGTTTAATTGGTTTGAGATTATAGGCTTCATTGTTGTTGTCGTTGTCGTTGCCTGGCTTTAATAGGGTTGTTGCTTGCCTCTTGCCTTGATTCTCAGACTGTTATAGGGCTCATCACTCTTCGTTTTATTACCCTTTGACCATCAAATGATTCAAATCTTTGCCATAAGGTTGTAAATTATTTACATTTTTTTGAGACATATGGAATTGCCCTGCACGGGTTTACTGTTTTCTGGATTTATGTTTTGTGTGAAATGCTTAGGTGAAACTAATTTTCCCCAATAGATGTCATTGTTTTGATGGTTTTTTGTCTTTGTGGAGAAATGTGTAGGTGGATTTTGATTTTCCCTAACTTAAGAAAAATCTGGATTGATTTTGAGAATTCTGTAAAATGTAGTTACATTGTAGTCTTAGTCTTCCTTTTCTCAACTCCCCCAAGTTCTCCTTCTTAGTTTATATTCTTTCATCAACATTGGTCTTTAGAGGAATCAAGCCAGGTTTTAGTAGAAACAAAAACACAACTTCAAATCTTAGCATGGTCTATGATAAATCATCATCTTTATAATTTATTTTTTGTATTGTAATTGTGTTTATTATGCTGCAAAATATTTTAGATGTTAAACATTGTTTGGAATTGCTTTAATTTTTTTTCTTCATTTGGATCAATGTTTAATGAACTTTCATGTGATTTTCTGTTTATACAAGACTATGCACCAAAATTTCAATGAAGACCAACTTAATTATTAATCTTTATTTTATGAAGCCATTTTTAAAACCTACATTTTCATTCATGCTTGGTAATCTTATACATTTTTCTTAAATGATTCTAAATGCAATCTTATTAGGGAAAATATAATCTTTAATTCCTTTGTTTGCAGTTTGAGTGATTCTGTGAGTTTGACTATTGACATTGACATTACCATTAATTTCCATTTTCAGTGGGTTTTCTGCGAAACATATAATTTTTGTTATTGCCTGAAATTCATGAGCTTACTATGTGTCAGTGAGGTGATTTTAACTTTAGGCCATTCAAAAACTGTGAGAGAGTTCCTCTATGCAGCGAAGGAGAAGCAGCGTTTGTTTCGGGTATTTGTTGCAGAGGGCGCTCCACGGTATGCTAAAATTCCGAGTTTGACATAGTTGAACCTACCTACATTAGGTTATGTTAGAAAGTAATGAGTGGTGATCTTAATGTTGGTTGTGATTAATTTTATTGGGTCATATCCTTTGCTATTAATAGTTATGAGGGACATGTGCTTGCTAAGGAGTTGGCTGCTAGAGGCTTGCAGACATCAGTCATTACAGATTCAGCTGTTTTCGCCATGATTTCACGAGTAAACATGGTATGTATTACTATTTACATTTAATTTGTCCATTATTTCTTGTTATTTTTAACTTCATAATTTTGCATCAAGGTGATAGTTGGAGCACATGCTATCATGGCCAATGGTGGAGTTATTGCTCCTGTAGGCATAAATATGCTCGCACTTGCAGCTCAAAGGCATGCAGTTCCTTTCGTTGTAGTTGCTGGTAATCACAAGGTTTGTAATCATACAACTGGACCTATGGGTCTGGGTTCACTCCACCTGAATTATTTTGGGATATATGCTTATCAGCTTATATATTCAAATGGAACAAGCGTATGTGCTTATCTAGAAAGTTGAAATTACACATCATGTCTGTTGAATCATTCAAGCGAGACCCACATCTAATAGAAGATTTTTTACCCGATCAGAAGTTCTAATAGATGGCCTAATTAAACAATAACAGAAATAACTATTTCAGAATATCATTAGGTTTACAAAGAACTTTTGGTACTTTATTTATTGATCCATTGATATGAATTTGCTTTGGTGATATTAGATAATGCATTTTGTGAGTTTGCCCTTGGCGTTAATTACACAAAAGAAGCTTTGATCATACTAGAGGAGACTGGGTTACAATTACCAGTTACACCCATCCATCTTCTCTTGTAATGAAATGGAAAGGTGTATCTGTTGTATTTTTATTCTGCTAGATGGCCGTAAAAGTTTGTACCACATTTTGATGGGATCTATATTATTGCATCAAATGATTCATCACTTCCTTCAGTCAAGAAACTAAGGGCCTATATTGATGTAGTCAGAAGTCAATCAATCTTCACTGGTAACAATGCATGGTACGGTTAACCTCTTGTTTATTCTTTCATTATGATATTGATAGCTATTTAAACGATTTGCATTTCTTTTATTGTGGAATCGCAGATGGTCAGTTGCATTTGCATCATTTGGGTCAGTTGGAAACAACCTCACTGTTTTACAGTGGTAAGGTTGCGTACATCCGACCTCCCCTCACCTCGCTTAGGCGGGAGCCTCTTCTGAGGCATTGAGGTTATGTTGATGCTGTTGATGCTATGCATGATATTGATAGCTAATCATATAGATCCCAATGGGGAGTTAGTTCTAGGGGTTCTTGCCACAACATGTACCTATGCCTTTTCTGCCCTTCTGTTCTTGTAATCTTTAGATGTTTTCTCATAATACAGGAAGTCTCTGTTCTCTAGCATAACTGCTTTTAGAATCCAGTGAGCATTTAAGGCTTTAAGTTTGAGATGACGTGAATCTGTTACACCCTTAATTGAAATTTTTATTGTTTTCAAAATTTTAAATTAATTATTTTATCATCGTTGCAGTTATGCCCGTTGTATCCTCATAATCCAGAGGTTTTGCTGAATGATCACAAATCTCCCGCTGACTTGCTAGATTTTGGAAAATTTTCTGACTGTATGGATTTTGCAAGCACAAATCGTCCTCCTCTTCTGCATGTTGTAAACCCTGCATTTGACTATATTCCTCCAAAGCTAGTCAGTCTTTTCATCACTGACACGTAAGTTCCAATGTCTGCTTTCTTATCCTAGTTAATTTATAGTGCAGGATCACAGTTCAGTACCAACCAGTGACAGCGTGTAAATTCTAACTGCGCAGCAGACAATCATTCTATGACTATTTTGTTATGCATGATATTTTACTAATTTTTGTTATTTTCCTCTACAGTGGGGGCCACAGTCCATCGTATATTTACCGGCTTATTTCTGATTATTATTCAGCTAATGATTTCACACTCTCACAAAAATCTGTTTCATGAAGCAGCTCACTATGCAATTTTCCTTTGTCCAGACGAGTAAGTCCTCCAAAATTTAACTCATATGCATATTTATGCAATTTATTTGTGTTGATTGCACCTTTTTGCGTTTTAAATTTGGCATTGTTAAGATCTTAAGCAACCGTTTTAAATTCTCACTTTTTTTTGGAATTTAGTCCACTTTTGTTATTTGTACCTAGTCCACTTTCTTGTTGTTTCTGAGCAAGTTGAACTCTTGAACTGCTATGCAATGTGTGCAATATAAAATTTCTGTACGGACATAATCATAAACTCTATGTAACAGTGCCTCTTTGTTGCTTCTTATTCTTCTAGCAGGTAAGGATGATTGTTTATGTGCAGTATGTTGGTGCTGGTCGGTGATGAAACCAGGGTAGTCGTGATATATGTTAGAGCTTTTACATATATAATATAGGGTTAATTACATATTGCCCTTCTGTTGTACTTTATATCACTTTGCACATTTGAAATTTCAAATTGAACTTTTATTTTGTAATATTTTGCCCATTTGAACTTTAAAAATCCATTATTTAAACACATTCATCTTTTTTTTTGTAATTTTTTTCGTTGTATCCATAATACACTCTTAAACCTATATTTACGCGACAATTCGAATCGAAACGGATGTCAGACATGGTTGGAATTTAGGTCAGATTAGTACTGAATCCGACTCAAATTCTAACCAAATTCGACATCTATTTGGATTCGAACTTTCAGGTAAATATAGATTTAGAAGTGTATTAGAGATACAACGAAAAAAAACGAATGTGTGTTTAATTAATGAATTTTTAAAGTTCAGGGGAACAAAATGTTACAAAACGAAAGTTCAGGGGAGGTAACTGTCAACTTTGAAAGTTCAGGAGAGGTAACTGTCAACTTTAAAAGTTCAGAGGTGGAAAGTGATATCAAGAGATAGTTCAGGGGACAAATTGTAATTAATCCTATAATACATATAGAAGAGAGATCACTATCCTTAAAAATTAACACAAATTTGATGCATGTTGATAATTAAAAATTTAAGGTTCAATGCTCGTTGATAATAAAATATTTAAACTTCAAATTGAAAATCTAAACCGTAAATCTCTTCTTAAAACACGATATTTAGTATGCATGTCAAAAATCATAAAATTTAAATGTCGTTTTATGTAAGATCAAGTGATGTTGAATTTTCAAAGAATTTATATACTTATATTTATATATATAGTGTAAAGGTGTACAATAAATTGTGTCAACGACTTTTAAGGGTAATGAATCCCTCATTTTTTTTCATATATAGGGTAAAATTTTAGTGAGTCTAGGGTTTATCTGATTTAATTCAAGTCCCTTACAATCTCACAATTGGATTTTATTTACGATTAATTTTACTTTTCATTAGTATAATCGTTTTTCTTTTAATTTACCTTACAATTTGAAATGAGTGATGGATATTGTGAGATGGGCTCACTAGAGAATTCTTTTATATATATATATTCCAAATGAACAGAAACCATAGGCAAGGTAAGCGTCTGACCGTGACATCATTTTCAAGCCTTCTGCATCTACCAAGTATAATGGGAAGTTTTCGGAGTTTACAATCTGGTCTAGAGTTTTATTACTATATTATTTTATTTTAGCATAAACGTTTCTATATGCATTCACGTCTCTATGTATCCTCTGTAGGATTTCATGTTTAATTATACATATATATTTTCGAAATTTTTATGTATAATAATGATCAATTACAATTTTCTTTGATTTATTTCATGCATGCATCGGTTTGTTTTAACATCTAGTTTCAAAACTCTATTAAAACAAACAAGGGCTCCGAAATTCATACCTACAAGTTCTCAAAAACTTCTTGAAGATTCGGAGACGTTGGGGATGCTTCTCGTCGCGCCGGATGCCTCCGAGTGTTCACCGAAACCCTAAACAAGGTTGGAGAGAAAGGAGCTAGCCAATCGATCTCCAAACAAGCTTAGAATCTAGCTACAAACCTTTTCCTTAGCCTCTGAGATTTCTCCTTCCAAAGACTTAGAAAACTAAGAGAATTTTCGTGGGTTTTAGTAGTGAATTAGGAGAGAAAATAATTTCTGAATTGTGTGTCACAATTAGGGAGAATAAAGACCTATTTATAGGTTCCAATCTTACTCTTAATCATGGTTATTCTTAAGCCACGGTTTTATGACAATTTCTCTCACAAACTAATTCCATAATGCATTATATGCACCCACAAAACGTTTGACCAAATTTGGAGCTAATTCAACCATCGATCAAATTAATCTCTTAATAATCAAATGCAGAAAATCGACCGCTGTTCGGTTTACCGAGTTCCACTCGGTTAACCGAATTTGTCACGATCGTTTAACCGAGTACGTGACGGATGACCGAATCTTAAGGAGAAAAATTCTCCTTAACCGATCGGACTAATTCTCGTCCAAGACCGAGTGCTATTCGGTTAACCGAAAATATCGGAACTTGACATTGTTCGGTCGATCGTTTCTGGTTCGGTACACCGTACCAAAGTTCCAGGCACTTTGGTCAAGTTCGGTCAATCAATTACGATTATCCGTTCCACGTTCGGTTGACCGATCCATAGATCCTTCGGTCGACCGAACCATAACGGATTACCGAACTTCTACCCGATTTTGCCTATTTCAAATTTTGGATTTATTTCCAACAAAATTTGAACTTAAGGGGGTTTTAACAAATTCACAACTTATGCAATGTATTATCCTATGCAACAATAAATTATTGCACCCCATAATATATGCATCTCATATGAATTTATCATGACTGTAATTATGTTTATATACAATATAATTGATTTTACTTGTTCACCACATGTGTCATATTTTCTATGAGAAACCCGACACATCATATGAACCAAAAATCAAGTTTCTTGTTTCACGGTTTTTGCGGTGTGACCTATGGGAGGATCTAAACTAAGTTGGCAGTGATATTAAGAGCTTAATATCACAAGCTATAAGCGGTATCTAGCTACACATTGTAGCTCCCAATTAGTTAGATGTCTTAATTCCACTCGAACCAAAACCCGATCCATTTAGTGATGGAGTGCACCACTTGTGTCCGTCTCTTGCCTCATGATATTAAGAATACACACAAAGTAGTATTGTGTCATATTTGTCTTAGTATTCATTTCTTGATCTCTTTAAGCTAGTTATAAATATGTGACTTAACTCAAATCACATTGTGCACATTATAACTTTGCTTTATCAAGGGCCCACTAATATCATCACTCAATTAAGAGGGGCAATGATAATCTTTTGACTAACTATCTTCTCCAACGAAAGTTATACTTAACCAACCAATGCCTTTACACTACACTGATCGATAGTTCAAGACACTGATCTAATTAAGTATTCCTTAAGTGATTAGATATAAGTCTCATATCAAAAGACCAAAGACACAGTAAAATATTAATGACACAGAAACACATTTCTATAATATTTTACTTATGAGGTCTATTCAGTATACAAAAGTAATATCTTCCTCTTTTGCATACCCGTGTTGTCACTCACTTGTAGAGCTACAATGATCTATGACCAACACGATAATCTTAACTCGGTAATTAATGTTCCATGTTAATTACCATGATTGCGAATATCTTTTGTTTTATGTAAACCAATATCTTTTAGAGCTCTACGGTTAAGGACCAAGAGTCTCTTCCTTAACATTTCTAAAAGACGAATAACATAAACAATGAACAAAATGATTTCTCATTCAATTCATAATAATTGACATTTAAAAGTAAAACTTTTAGAACACATTCCCTTCATCCTCTTGGGACTAGTTACCCTGGACTTTGTCGGTTAGTTGTAACCTAAATCATCGCTACTAGAATTCTTCCTGTTTTGCTTTAACTTTTGTTTTAATTGTTTCACTCTGATGATTATCATTTCCTTTAGGTGGATGGCATTGGTGATAACGGCGTTGATTTTGTGAAATTACAGAGGGGGTGTTTTGCGAAATGGTCCTTTCGTATGGTGATGTTTATTCTCGGATAACAAAGGTTCCCTGATGGGTGACATTCGGCATTTTGGTATCGCCGGTAGAGTAAAGGCTTATTATGGTGATATTTATTATGTATACGAGTAATTTTGTTTACATCAGTCGATGTTTGGCAAAAGCTTTTAGGCCTCAAAACTGGGAAGTTATGCCCTTTATGTTTGCGCTATTTGGGTTACATTGTCAAACATGATGAATTTCCATAACAGTCATCTTATTGTCATTGTTCCTGTTCCATTGTGCCATGCTATTTTTATGTGGTGGTAATTTTTTGATGCATTTGCTCATCTTAAATTTCGTCAATGGTAATGGTGTTCTTCAATATTTTAGAACGTAAATGATCTTTCGTGTAAGTGGCTCTCTTTAAAATGCATACGTAACGGGTTCTATTGCATCATGATCATCATAATCAAAGAGTAGAAACTTTACATTGACCCTGCATTACTGAACTACAAAAGTAGCCCACTGATATCTGATATAGCACCGAGGCAGAAATTTTTTATTGAATTTTTGAATAACAAATTTATAAATATTAATATAAAAACAGAAAATACTTGCAAACTTAATTAAGAGGAAAAACAAAGGAATCCAAATGTACCATCTAATATCCAAAAAAACTAATTTCGGGATTTTAAATTGCATTTTGTTTTTGAAAAATAGATGAATATCTTAATTCTTGACCTCTAAAAATAGGGGCGAGAAATTAGTCTAGAACATTGATCAAACCAATACCATTCCTAACATTTTTCAATTACAATATTCTCAACCCCAATTTAGAATAATTGAAACTGTACTACGAATACACGTTTGTTGGAAAAACACATGTAGAATTAGAATGCAACAAAAAATCCTAATTGGCTTGCAAATTTTCAAGTAAAAGAAAAAATGAAAAAGATTACTACCCACTCCCTAATATTTGTTCTCTCACAAAACCACCCAAAAACATGTGTTATTATGATTGATATTACATTGGTCAGAGCTACACCTTCCATGTTAATCAATTTATATTTAAATTGTTTATTATTTATATAGAATTATTAAAAAAATACCGAAAGGTTCTACCAGAATATTTAACAAACTCAACAGTTTGGACGACGAGTTCACTTTTTTCCCCAAAATTCCAGCACATATCTTAGTACATTTTTTGTCTCTATTTTATAAACATTTTTGAAAAAAATAATACTAAAAGTTTTTCAATTTTATGTATCATACCCACAAAATAAATTCTTTTATAAATGCACAGGCCAAAACCCCAAAACCACAAGGTTAGGAATATTGCTTTTTATATTTAGATGATTTTATTGTCCCTTTGACTTATTTCTATCTCGAGTACTGATACACGTAATTATTTGTGATTTTTTATTTTATTGTTTAAAAATACATTTTCGATAAAGTAAAAGACGTTTGATTACCTCGTTAGTAGTCACTTTAAAAGCAAAAAAGAGAACAACATTTGTCTCACGTGTGACACATTAGTCCCACGTGAGATACACATCTATGTATCTTGCTATGCCAACGGTCACGTGCATTGAGAAACCAACAAATATCTAGATTACCACATTGTCAAATTTGAAAACAAATTAAATAGTTGATAAAAAACTTCACGTGCATACAGCTTGAATGAATCATGTCCCTCCACTTAGGAGCGTGGACATGTTAAAAGGAATCCATAAATTATTTTCACATATATATAATTATAAGTGAGAGTCTATATTTAATTATAAAGATACGCTACTATCGGTTGCATCAACCGGTCTAAATAACGGTAATGACCGAATGTTGATGAGCTAAATGGATTATAGTCGAATTTCTTCAAGTACGGAGAGAATAATGAAACAGATACTAAATCAATTCCACATATTTTTTTCAAGATAATATTGGTTCTGAAAATCAAGTCTATCAAATATTTTAAACACATCGAAAATAATACGTGCCCATCTGCTATAATATCATAACATCCATTCAGAAGAAAATTTTTTCAATGTGTGATGCAAATTCAAACAAGCTAATTACTGTGTAATGCAGGGACAGTAGAGAAAATAACGTACAAGATAATCTCCAGTGTCTTAATTCCCACATGACAATTAATAAATGTGAGTTGGGATAACCTCAAGGGGGACATAATTGATAATAAATAGGGAAGCCAGTCGTAACACAAAGTAATCGTACAGTCTACAGATAACTGACTACTAATTGGTCTCTATAACAAGCCTTTGAAAAGCCAGTCGTAAAACAAAGTATTCCTACAAGTACTTATTACTAGGGGTGCACATGGGTCGGGTTGGGTCGGGTTTGGACCTCAATCCGACCCAACCCGAAATTTTCGGGTTGGGAGAAAACCCAACCTGAACCCGAACCCGAACCGGTTCGGGTTGAACCCAACCCGACCCGAAATTTTCGGGTTGGGTTGGGTTGGGTCGGGTTGAACCCGAAAATACGGAACAATTTGACAAATTAACAATTAGTATAAGAATTTTTTTGTCGCGTGATAATATCAAATGAACTAGAGTTTAAGAAAAAATATCTAACAACCAGTTGACGTTAATGAGGAGACAAAGTGTATGAAAAAACTAATTAAGAATTCCAAATGCACAATATCATGCATCTAAATGGAAATCACCCCAAGTGAGTGCAATGTTGCATTTTGCCTGTTTCTAACTTAACCTGTTTTTAGTTAAGAGTTAGAATTATATGAGGTAAAATTAAAATACACTATTTCAATCACATACGCCGATTCAGCCATTTGCATTGTGGGAAAAAAGGCAAAGGCCAATAATGAACAAACCCAAAATCCAAATCCAAATTAGAGCTACAAATCCAAGAAAATGAAAGCCCAAAACCTAAAAAAATACCAAAATGACCAGAAAACCACTCCACATATAATAGAAATCCAAAACCCTTAGCCGAATAAACCTAAAATCCAAACAACCTCATGTATCAAAGTTTTTCTGCTGAAAAAACATTACCCTGCTGGAACGTGGAGGGAGAGGAGGAAGAAGAAAGGCCGGAACGTGGAGGGAGAGGACTGAAGAAGAAAGGTTGGAGGGAGAGGAGGGACAGTCGGCGTGAGGGAGGGAGAGGAGAGGGGAGTCGGGGACAGTGGGTATTTTGTTAGGGTTTCAGCATGAGTTTTCCTTGATGGACGGTCAGGATTTATTGGGAGGGGGGGAATATAATTAAAAAATCTTCGGGTTCGGGTTGGGTTGGGTCAACCCGACCCCTCAACCCGAACCCGACCCTAAAATTCGGTTTTCAGATTTTCCCAACCCAACCCAACCCGAATCTCTTCCCAACCCGACCCAACCCGACCCGACCAGTCGGGTTCGGGTCGGTTTCGGGTTCAACCCGACCCGTGTGCACTCCTACTTACTACCAATTGGTCTATATAATTACTTTAAAATCCAGTGGTAAAACCAAATAATCCTCCAAGTAATTGACTACTAATTGATCTCTATAATAAGACTTTTCAAAGGTATATTAATATAGATAATGGCGAACTAGATTCCCCAGCTGGCTTTGGTAGGGGGAGGTGGTGGAGGTATAGGGATATTGGAACTTCGGAATCACTGGCAGAGGCCAAATCGCCAGAAATTGGCAGAGGTGGTGGCGGTGGACGTGGTAGTGCAGCTAAGTCCACTTCAGATTGTGCCGACTGAAACGTCCGTTAGCGAAGGTTCTTTTTGTAGTAGTGCAACATTGCTTGGTGATGCACCCAAAGGATCTCTTGGACCTGTTAAATGCTCAGAATGTTACAAACAAAAAAGATAAAGGAAAAAAAAACAAGCAAATGCCAGAATGATCTCTTGGTTCAACGAGTATGAAACCTTGACAATCAGACCAGTTGTAGACACGAACTCCAAGAATGTATAGAGTCATTACAAATGACAACACACCATTTTAAATTAAAATAAAGAGAATCTCCCCTGTCAAGTGTTAGGGTGTGCTAAGGCAGGGATCTGAGGTGCAGTGAGATCAAGGGAAGATGTAGTACTTTGTAAGGTTTGTTAAACTTAAAATATTCATAGGATCATCTGAACTAACTACTAAGTACCAAGTACCAAATTGAGCAATGTCAGCTAAAGCTCAATCAAGAATGTGTGGAGGTACTTATGGTTGGTTCATGTTCTTAACCATTTGAATAGATTTATCTTCTGCAGGACTAAACTGTTTACCCTTTCATGGAGAAGGAACTTAACGTGATGATATCAGCACACAAAACAGAAGTTCATGTATACATAGATATTTTGATGATAGGAGAGGTGCAAAATACCTTCCTTTTCTTCAAAACAAGGTTCAATGTGTCTTCGAGCTGTCATTTCTTGTGCTTCCTAGCCTTGTCTAGAACACCATCTGTAACATCCCGAAACAACGGAAATTTAAAAATTCATAATCAAGACAATGAAACTCAATAATCAAAGACGGGACTGTTACTTCTCATAAAACATAAAAGCGGTGCAACAAATTACATCAGAGTTTGTCAAAACAGATACATGATTACTACAGAACAACAATGAAGATAAATGTAATCATGTCGACCTCAATGGTCCGAGTAGAGGATCCGACTCCAAAATGCGCGCGCCCGCTGATCACCACCCAACTGGACCTACTGTGGTCCTGAAAAATATATAACAACAATGCCTGAGCTTCCAGAAGGAAACCTAGTATGTCAACTCACTTATATGCGTGCATTACACGAATGAACCTATCATACTAGTAGCATGTCATGACATCAACAGAAAGGAAAATAGTTCCCCTGAAGGGTAAAACAGGACATCAGTCCGACAGTCAACATCGGGTCTCCCGAGGAGACCTACTGCAGGCACATGCAGTCTTACAGCACGCGACATCGCACCCCCCACACGCGGCTACACTACTCAAGGGTTCGGCAGGGAGCCTCCGTCATGCCTGCGGGCCGATAGAATACAGATCTGCAAATTTCTGTGGTCAGAGCCACGGGGACCAACGGGGCCGTCGCCCGGAAGGTATAACAACATCATCTCGATAGGTGCCCAGTCGAGGAATCAACATAGCCGGAACAGCCTCGGCCCAACAATCATCATCGCCGACACAACCTCGGCGGCATCACCGGCAAAGCATCGGTGGTCCATCACAAACGTCCGGCACAGCATCGGACAGGTCCAGACCGAAGTCTGCCAGGTCATCAGGCTCCACGAGCCGCAAACACCAACCCCGCCGCTATAAAAGCAGGGCAGCGACCTCCGTAGCCCGTAGGCCGGTAGTCACCTCACCCAACGCCAGTTGCGTGCCCGCACAAACATCAAACATTGGGATCCGTGATCCCTCAGGCCTGCTATACTAGAAAGAGTCCAATCAAGTCATCATCTTAGTCACGGTCCATACATGGGGGTGACACGCCCCAAACACCCACACTTTTCCACACGGCGGTCCCTGGGCAGGCACGCGAAACGTGCCCACCGTCACCTCCCGACTCACGCACAAGGCGAGGACACGGGTTTCCGTGGACAAAGTTGGCATTCAAAAAGAGAACCAGGAATTCTGTCCTGTGCAAAAACGGTCGACCGAAAAAGATCACTCGGTCGACCGTTTTCCTCAAGGGAATCGGTCGTCCGGAAGTGACATCCGGTCGACCGCTTCCACAAGGGAAATCGGTCGACCGAATGTGACAGCTCGGTCGACCGCTTCCACAAGGGAACCGGTCGACCGAAGCGTCTGCAACGGTCGAACTATTTGCGCAACACAAAATCCTAACAGTCTACCGAAGGTCTAAAACCGGTTGACCGAACGAGGTCAAAATCCAGAGTCTGGATAACATCAAAAAATCGAATATATCGGTCGACCGACTCAGGGGTCTCGGTCGACCGAAAACTAACAGGGTTAACCTAGTATTTCTACGTCATAAAATGGTCGAACGCAAACATACAACAGTCGAACAAACATGCATAGAAAATCAGTACACTTAAGTTCCGGTCGAACGACCCAAGGAACCGGTCGACCGAAAACAGACAGGAAGTCCCAACTCACCAGCAATACGCACTACCGGTCGACCGCCACAAGGCATCGATCGACCGGTGAAGGTTAAAGTCGGGTAAAAATACTACATTCGGTCGACCGCCCGAAGGGACCGGTCGACCGTTGCTCGCCTTCAACCTCGCGCCAGTCGAGGTTTTACGAAGAAACACGCCGCCAGAGAGGTCTCCGACCTCTCCCGACCGACCAACACCTCCCCAACACTTGGGTGAGCAACCAAAACACACTATCAAGTCGACATACCTCGAAGAAGTCAACGCAACCGCCGGAGCTCCGCTCGCGCCCGTCGCCTCCGGTGACCTCCTCGTGCACGTCCTCCGCACGCCTCACGCCACTGGAAACTCCCGAGCACACTCTGGTTCGCAAGAAGGAGAGGAATGAATGAGGGTAGAAGGGAATGAAATGAGAGAGAAAGAGAGAAAAACGTATATAATCCATCTGCACCAACAATGCCCTACACATCAGCCATCACCCTCCCCTCACGTCCACAGTACTCACCTCCTCCTCTTCCCCATGCACACCCTAAGTAACCCATCTCCCCATGCAAAACCCACTCTTAACCTCCATTAACTCAATATCAACCCTAAACCGGGGTTTGGGTTCTAACACCATCTGCCTCTGTATGCAAACAAGTCTCTAGACTCCTAGCACGTTAGTTAATTCTAATGGCTGAAAAACTTTTCAGAGTTCTTCATCAAACAACAAAAGAGAAATTTGCAGCAGCAAGTTTTTTTCACATATATCAACATGCCAACTACTTCTAAAATAAATAACTCCAGTTATATTTATATATTCCAACTGTTCATAAGTAATATGCAGATATGAACACCATAAGCACAATACGGATGTCAACCATTATGAAACCTCTCATTGCAATTTTTTTGAAGGATTCTACACTACAGTGAAAAAAGGAAGTCAACTGTTCAACAAATCCTTGGAATATATTACCATTTACGAGTCACTAACCAAATATGATAGTAGTAGCATTAATTTGCAGTGATCTTCATAATTCATCTCTCTATATCTGAGTGAAACAAAATTTGATTTAGTTTTTTCATAATATGTACTATCCTTACCATGTCTAACTAAAGAAATAAAATTTCACTTGGTTTGTCCATATTTTAGCTCTTCCTTTTATAAAAATAGTGTCAAAAAATCGCATAATTAGTGTAATGTTACACCATAAATAATTAAAGACCAGGAATATTAAAATTTAAAATTCATTTAATGTAAAATAACCTAAAGGAGGTACTTACTCATAACTTCAATCTGCTCCAATGATTCAGGATCTTTCTTTAGAACGACAACTTCACTTACCTTCTTCCTTTCCATTTTGTTTTGTTAAGGAAAAACTCGATTAAGAAACACACCAACCTCTATATACCACTTAGTTAACTAACTTTACACAGTACGAACTTGAGTGTTTCAACATGAAGACCATCCAAGTCAAATCTTCGAATGTACTTAACATGGAAGACCATCCAAGTCAAATCTTCAAATGTACTGAACCAGATAACACGATTCTATACCATTCTATACTATTAAATGGTTCCTAATTCACCAAACACGAGGTAAAAAAGCTGGCAGCACCAGCCACCACGAAGAGGTGCAGCCCGATAAAACACCCAAAATGTTTGTGTAGTATACAAATTATTTGCATGTGTAGTTTACAAATTATTTGCACCATACAAATAACTATTTGCACTCAGCACATAATACGTAAATAAGGTTATGTGCACGGTAAGTGTGACTTATCTCTATGGTACAGAGTACAGACAGACAGACACAGTACGCCGCATATTATCTTAATGATGATAAACAATGCACGTGTTACCGCAGGAGACTTGTTGGTGTAATACCCAATTTATCGGTTCCATAGAAATAACTCACGAACTAAACACATGGTAATGTATGACACAGATTTTGTTTTATCAGAACAATTCAAACAGAGCAATGATAGGAGGGTTCTTTTTTGGGTTCTTTTGCAAAATTCGGGATATATCTGGAGATATAATAATTTTTTTCACTCCATGTCTCCCCAGATATATCTGGGTATCCCCAAATATATCTCGTTACCCCCAGATATATCTGATTACCCTAGATATATTTAGTTACCCTAAATATGCATTAAACCATAGATTTGAATATATCTAGGGTAACGAGATATATCTGGGGGTAACCAGATATATCTGGGGAGACATGAAGTGAAAAAAATCATTATATCTCCAGATATATCCCGAGTTTTGCAAAAGAGCCCAAAAAAAGAGTGATACCCTTAATATCATCGGTCAGATATATCTAAGGAATTGTATATTAAGTGATACATGCAAATGTTACATACCGGTGGCGGGTTCCCAGATTTGTGACAGGAAAACTTCTCTCTCATCAAAATACCTTCACGCCACACATAACTTCCCGATCATACCCGATCATAATCATAACTTCCTTGCATCTTCTGGGGTGCGGTATCTGATTTCCAAAAGAAAGGTGTCTGACCAACTTCGTAAAAGAATTGAAGTTAATGATCGTGCGGGTATACGACCGAGCAACACAATGGCATCCTTCATTGTGGAAGCCGAGAGTTATGCTAATGTTTCTTTTATTGAGAAAGATGCTAATGTTCCTTTTATTGAGAAAGAAGTGAAATGTTTTCTTTCGAATTTGTCGTAACTATATTGTTCTTAACTCAATTGATAAGTTATATAATATTTTACAGGTTGGGAAGACTCCCAAGGTTAAAAAGCTTTACAAGCTTATTCCAACCGATAAAGAGAATCACAACAATAATTGAGTGATATGTGAAGTTGGAGTCCGTCTGATATATCCACGAGTGGTTTTTAGATTGAAGAATGAATTACCTTTTTTCTGCGGTTGATATGTAACCTAAATCCTAATTAACTTTTGACTACGTAGTACTTGTTGCGATACTCAATGGATTATCACCTGTAAACATTCCAGATATAGCTAATCTTGTGAGCCAAGTATGGGTTGTTATGTAATGGGTCGTGTTATTGAACAAGTTTTTCATGTCGTGTTTGTTATGTGTGGGTTGCTTGTATGAGTTCCAGATATATCCGCACCCCTGCTTATTTAACTTATTTAAGATAGATCCTCACCCCTGCTTCATAGGATATATCTGGGTTGATGAATGAAGCAATGTTTGGGCTATCTAAGATTGAACATAGTGAAGATATATCTGCGAACTTTCCCAACTTTAATCGCTCCTCCAATACTTTCATGATGTCTTAGACTAACTAAAGATATATCTATAAATCCCAGATATCTTTGATGTCATAGACTAACTATAGATACATCTCCAAAAGTCACTTGCTTCCAGCAAACTATCTTAGATATTTCGAACGTGCGATAAAATGACTTAAACGAATATACAAACTGCAGATATATCTTGTTAGCGTGCTACTGACAGTACCACAAAACAAAGTTAGGAATTAAAACCAATTTGAAGATATAGAACCAAGCTCATAAGCAAGAAAAAAAACATATTCCAAAGTATAAACCGTTAAGTTCGGTTTTCACACAAATATAAAAAGATATTATCTAAAAGTACACTAATAGAGAACACTTCATACACTTCGGACATAACAATACTGCTAAATGGATTCATGGTAATTTCTCACTCACAGAATGATGAGAATTAAATTTATAACGCAAGTGCACGGCGTCAATGAAGACATGACAAATACGGGTCGAACACAAGGAGGGAGATATTTGTTATTAGTGTGATTTCGATTGGGGGAAAGAAGGAGAGAAGAATAAATTGGGTTTTGAGATTTTTGGGTTTTAATTATTTAAAACACGAAACAAGAACAATTAAAACTAAAACAAGAACAAAGAAGTGAATTCCGTTGGGTGGAGGTTTAGATTTAGGGTTTAGATTAGAGAAGTCAGAAACTTATAATAAATCATGTTAGTTATGAAGCATTACATGATAAATAATTTAACATAAACTCAAGTAATCAAAATATTCTAATCACGAAATTAAAATAATAACATTTATTCTCTTCTCTTCACCCTAAATCCGTCACCCCCACCCTTTGGAGAGAGTTAGAAACTCATGGAGGGAGGAAGAAGGGGTCCTAGAGGCATTACAAAAGAAAACTAAAAACAAGAAATAAAAGACAGAATTTTATTACTAAAAAGAAGAATAGAAAACTAAGACTAAAAATAAAAACTAAGGTTAAGGACCAAGGACCCTTCTAACATCGTTCTCGGGGCTATTTATAGTTGTTACAAGAGACCTAAGTATAGAATTGGAGAGTACACGTGTCCAGACACGACTGGACAAAATTGGAGCACACGGATCGACTAGGGGGCGGCGTTTCCGCCGCACAATGCATGTAATATGCGGCGATTTCGCCGCATAATCTCCTCTGATTTAATTTGGATTTTTGCTGTGTGTTTATGGTATGATTTGATCCTCCTTTGCGTGTCTGGATTGATTCTTTCCATTCTTTTGAGCTCCGGATTAATTCCTTCATATATTTGGAGATCCACATTGATTTTTCTTTAGATTTTCTCCAAGATAATAAAAGCTACTCGTGATTTGCAATTAGGTCCTTGACTTTTTGCAATTAAGTCCCCGACTACTTTTGTGCTTAAGTCCTTGTTCTTTTTGTAATTAGATCTTGAATGCTTTTATGCTTGGATACATTTTCATTCGTAACCCGATAATCTTGAGCTTGGTCTTTATGATAGAGATGAGTCTTTTGCACGCGTTTGTACTCGGGATGTGGGTAATTTGCATTGAGGTCCCTGTATTCTGTAAATAAGACTAAACACATACCTTAGTAGCATTTATTGATATAAAAGTAATCTAAATGAAAGACATATGATGCAATGTATGCAATGCATCAAATACCCCCACACCTAGATTTTGCTAGTCCCTAGCAAAACAGAATATAAGAAAAATGAAAACAGGGAAATCCTAACTCATTTTCGTAGGAATCACGGTTGCACTTAGCATGTGCAACAAGCCTTTAAACCTCTTTGTTGCCAAGGAGGAGGAGTGTTGTCTCCTGAGGGTTTTCAGCGGATATACCCACAAAATCCTAAATCAACATTTCATTAATAGTTCTCAATATCTCTACCTCATCCTTATACATCTCACTAAGAATTCTTGCATGCTCATTATATAAATCTAACTCATTAAAAATATGACTTGGTCTATGTTCCTCCAACATTCACACCACTAACCCTTCTACACATGATATCACTTAAATTATTTTGCACGCCTCCTCTGGTGGTGAAGTATCATTTGGATCAACCATGGCATGTATCATTCTTTTAGCTTTGGGCCTTGAGTATCTTAAAGTATGTTAATTTTTTTTCCGTGATTCAACACATTTGCTTTTTCTGACACTTTTACCCTTTTTGCATTCGTGTAGCGAGTTTGGTCGATAATCCCGAGCTGGCAGACTCAAGTTACCGGGTTTTAAGATACCCCTACGGACCAGTGACTCAAAGGCTTGGGCTTTTGTAATCATTTTGCAAAACGTGCTTTCCTCACTTTATTCCTTACTTTTATTTTCCTCAAGGCTTAATTGCTATTAGAAGTCCACACTTCCCGGTATATTTTCCTCAACCTCTGCTTTTTATCAACCACTTCAAAGATTTGATTCATCCAATTTAAGTGCATACAAGTCTTAAAGGGTAATGGGTTATTTCTTTGGAACTTAGATTTATGTCATAGTTTCTACAAGCAGAACTATATAATAAGGAACAAAAAATTCAATGCAATTTGTACTCGGGTTTTGGTAGTTCAATCTTAAGCTATGTTATGAAACATTGAATTTTTTATTTTTTATTTTTTTAGAAATAAAAGACAGATATATAGATAGATATGTACATAAACACCCCCCACACCTAAATCATGCATTGTCCTCAATGAATGTGAGCAAGATACTACATGGATTTATGCATGAAAAAGGAAAGATCTCACCAACGTGAAGTACAAAGGAAAGTTCATGGCTCTGTTGATGGACAAAAACCTGAATTCCCTCAAAAACCTGTGAGATGCTAAAGAAGGGATAAATACAACAGATGATTTTTTTTATTTATACATATATAACTATGTACAAACATAAGTTCCCATCTTCATTTGTCAAGAGACATCAAATGGAAACTTCAAGAGTGGGTCAGTGCACCTGAAAAGGAAACATGACACCACGTGGGGCCAAAAAATGCATGTGTGGGCCGCCTTCACAAAAAGCGCTAGATGAAATGAGAGGTTCATGAATTGGACGCAAAGACGTCTCATTCAACGGATCAAACTGAAAGAGCTTGAACCTCTCGAGAGTTTGGGAATTAAGGGGCAACGGAAGAGGAGTTTCTCCCATTGCGGTGTTGAAGTTATGATCATCAATCCAAACTCTCCAACCAACTGGCTGGTGTGTCGGAACGAGGTCAAGAACCTCGTTAGGCATGTCCGACACACCAGGCGAACAAAAAATGGGTCTCATACCCAAGGTATCTTCTAAGGCACTTCTAATACCCTCATGAGCTATGTGGTTGTTTGATGTTCCATCATTTCCAAGATGATCAGGAACAATGGTGAGAGGCAGACTCTCATCAGTTTGTTTGAAATTGAGGGTACTAGGGAGATCTTGCTCCACCAGAGCTGAGTCCTTAAGAGATGCAACATGAAGATCATGTGGCTCAAGGGCCACGGGACAAGAAGATAGGACACAATCCTGTGCCGACTCATAATGAAATTGGTCCATGTTTTTCTCAATATAAATCGAATCCTCCACTAAGTGATTGTGAATTGAAATCCCAAGTCCCTCAGACCGACTAGGAATTTGACTTTGAAAGATTGTGCTTTGAATTTGTGTATGTGGTGGTGGTTTGATACTAAAAGATGAGTCCTCATGTTGACACGAAAAGTTACTTTCCTCACTTAATTGCTGCGACATTTGATTCAATTGCAGTACCATATTGTCTACGGACTGTTGAGTAGTTGTCATGAACGTATGGAAAGCTTGTTCCAAGGTATCAGGTATGTGGTCAACTATGAGGTTCGAGTCAAAACTCGGGACATTTTTAGGTTGGGTGTTGGTAGACTGAGGATAAGTCCAATGATTTGAAGTGGGTTGTTGGTAGAGTTCTGGGTATTCGGGAGAAGGATATTGGGGCGAAAATGACGTATAAGAATTTGGATATGAATTGTTTCCCCACGAATCCATCACTCTTGGGTTATATGAGGAAGTGTAACGGTCATATCGAGTATTCTGGGAAAATGTATGCTCATACTCAGGCTCTGGGGGAACATAAGGACATTCCCTGATAACATGACCACTCAACCCGTAACAGTCGCACGGTACGGCTACTGGAGCCACCGGTGCACTCATGTTGTCAGCCCAACGCATGAAGGAGGCAAAAGTTTGTTGTAATGTGTCAGTTCGTTGACCAGCATATGATCCAACATAACTAGATTGTGGTCTAGCAGTCGGTGCCTCTCTCATGTTACCCCAATATGAAGATTGCTCAGTCATACAATTAGGATTGTCCCAACCATATGTGGTGTTAGTCTGAGCCACCCCAGGTTGCATGGTTTTAGAATACCAGGAAGCATTGTCCTGGTCCCAACAATGATATGGATGGTTGCTCATGTAACCATCCATCAAAACACTCTTGAGTCAAGTACTCTTACCCTTATGAGGCTAAGCAAGCACAAGTTCTCGACTCGACCCTAAAATGCTAATAGAGAATGTAAAGGGGAGGAGACTAGAACGTATAAGTAGGTGAGAAGAAGATGACTAAGAAGAGAAGGGAAACTTAACTCTAAAGATAGAAAAGAAGGTCGGTCAGAGGTTTCCCAAACAAGCACGGTTCAAACAATCCTAGACCTAGTGTCACTTAGATCTAGACGACTCCTAACTGGTTGAGTCGAATTAACTTGCTTGATTCACCTCCCTCACTAATCAAACCAACTTGTCCAGGCCGTGTATAGCTAGTGGGGGCGCTTCCGACAGAGTCGGTGCCAATTAGACAACAACTTCGCTTGGAAGACTTTCGTCAACACAAAAACACTTTCTAGACACCAAATTAAATTCGATCGGCTTCAGGTCATAGCAAGTCAAACCAATTCTTCTCCTTAATTGAGTCCGAGTCCTTAGGGGTCAATGTCTAATTGATTTTAATTTAAGGCTTGGGTGACACTTTAGGATTGTAATTTGTGGGCTACGGAAGGGTGGTGAAATCCCCACCGTATCTTTGCCTATGGAGTTGCCCTTAAGATAGTTTAACTTAGATCTACTAAAGATAGTCAAACATTGGTCTTTAGAGGGGGGCAATTGCAAGGTTGTATGCAAATTAGATTATATGCTTAAATGCATTCGATAAAAACCACGATACGTACCTTGACTCCAACACTCTTCAACAAGAATTAATTTGCAAGAATTTAGCAAGAATAATGCAAACAAAACATTATATGATGCATGCACTAAGTTCTTCTAGTTTTGCCAATTTTTAGGTCAGAGTTGAATTATTGCCAATTATGGAATGCTCTACAAAAGGAAATTTTTTGAAAATAGAAATTACGAGGAAAAGAGGCAACAAAGGTTACCTAAGCAATGCTCAGTCAGGTTCACCGCCCGCTCTCGAAATTTCAGTAGCTTCACGCGTCCACCCAGAGATGAGTCGCGTCCCAGAAAAATTTGAAGCCCAGATGCTTCAAATATGCGGCGATTCCGCCGCACGTTGTTCTTGGTATGCGGCGATTCCACCGCTCGTTAAGCTCAGAATGTCCCCGGATTTCGCCGTGCACTCTGTTGTCTCCTGAAACACAAATCCAAATATTTAGATCGCGCACAAGATAAACAGGATAAAATCGAAATCAACAAAAAAACAAAATCTGCGTCGCCTCCCCGGCAACGGCGCCAAAAACTTGATGAGAATTAAATTTATACCGCAAGTGCATGGCGTCAATGAAGACGTGACAAATACGAGTCGAACACAAGGAGGGAGAGATTTGTTATTAGTGTGATTTCGATTGGGGGAAAGAAGGAGGAGAGAAGAATAAATTGGGTTTTGAGATTTTTGGGTTTTAATTATCTAAAACACGAAACAAGAACAATTAAAACTAAAACAAGAACAAAGAAGTGAATTCCGTTGGGTGGAGGTTTAGATTTAGGGTTTAGATTAGAGAAGTCAGAAACTTATAATAAATCATGTTAGTTATGAAGCATTACATGATAAATGATTTAACATAAACTCAAGTAATCAAAATATACTAATCACGAAATTAAAATAATAACATTTATTCTCTTCTCTTCACCCTAAATCCGTCACCCCCACCATTTGGAGAGAGTTAGAAACTCATGGAGGGAGGAAGAAGGGGTCCTAGAGGCATTACAAAAGAAAACTAAAAACAAGAAATAAAAGACAGAATTTTATTACTAAAAAGAAGAATACAAAACTAAGACTAAAAATAAAAACTAAGGTTAAGGACCAAGGACCCTTCTAACATCGTTCTCGGGGCTATTTATAGTTGTTACAAGAGACCTAAGTATAGAATTGGAGAGTACACGTGTCCAGACACGACTGGACAAAATTGGAGCACACGGATCGACTAGGGGGCGGCGTTTCCGCCGCACAATGCATGTAATAGGCATCGATTTCGCCGCATAATCTCCTCTGATTTAATTTGGATTTTTGCTGTGTGTTTATGGTATGATTTGATCCTCCTTTGCGTGTCTGGATTGATTCTTTCCATTCTTTTGAGCTCCGGATTAATTCCTTCATATATTTGGAGATCCACATTGATTTTTCTTTAGATTTTCTCCAAGATAATAAAAGCTACTCGTGATTTGCAATTAGGTCCTTGACTTTTTGCAATTAAGTCCCCGACTACTTTTGTGCTTAAGTCCTTGTTCTTTTTGTAATTAGATCTTGAATGCTTTTATGCTTGGATACATTTCCATTCGTAACCCGATAATCTTGAGCTTGGTCTTTATGATAGAGATGAGTCTTTTGCACGCGTTTGTACTCGGGATGTGGGTAATTTGCATTCAGGTCCCTGTATTCTGTAAATAAGACTAAACACATACCTTAGTAGCATTTATTGATATAAAAGTAATCTAAATGAAAGACATATGATGCAATGTATGCAATGCATCAAAGTAACCAATGTCTTGGAGCTTCCAGGAAGTTCCTTCTTCTCTCCCTGTTCTTCAACCTTGGCCTCCTCCTTTTCTTCAACCTCGGCCTAGTAATTGAAAACTACGAGTTAACAATGACAATAAAGTAGGAATGAGTCCAATACCACTACAGCAACACTTAACTTACGTCAGGATTGGTTTTCTCTAATTGTTCAATGATATTGTCAAGATCTCCCAAATTTTCAAGTAATTCTTCCTTTGTCGTCGTTGTTCTTATCACAGCTACTCTGCCTAGTAAGGACAAAGATATGTTAGAAGATGCAATAAGTTATATCACAACTACTCTGACTAATAAAACAATGATCATTTCAAAGAGATACGATGAATTGGATGTTACCTTATATAAAAAGATCGATTAAAATTAATAAAGTTGTGAATGAGATATATCATACAAATGCTTCACTATTGTCTACAACACAGATATATCCGAACGAACTACTGTTAAATCACATCTGATGAGCAGCTATATCTCACTGAAATGAGGTCAGATAAATCCGAAATCCATTACTTGGCTCAACTTACACCTAGATGTTACCTAATATAAAAACCCGATCAAAATTAGTAAAGTAATGAATCAGATATATCAGACAAATGCTTCATTATTGACTCAGATATATCTAGAACTCAGACTACAACACAAGACGATCAAAACCAAATCTGTTTTGTCAGATATATCGGGTGCCTTGAACAATGCACAAATCAGTGTGGAGATGATATACCCGGGCTCAGACATCTCCATTTGGTTCCTCATTCAGACTAACCTATATATGATTTTGACATCGAACTGAGACAAAGTTCAATTCTAAAACAAAAATTCAACGTTTTTCAACCTAAATCTCAAATTCGCGGTTAAAGCCAAAAAAGAGACTAGAAAATTTAACAAAAGGCCACCCAAAAATAATCCAACCAACATCGCGAACTAAAATGTCCAAACGAAAAAATACTTCCACTGCTGCAATGAAAATGTGCTCAATAGAACTCACCGTGAGCGCTAGCGTCAGAAGACATGACAATAGGATCCCCTGATCGCGGCAACGGTTTGTTCTGGTGTGGCGATGAAAGTGATGGGAGTTTGGTACCTTTGGGAGGTTTCGATGGGGCACAATGGGGTAGGATTTTGATGGGGGCACAAAGGGGCAAGGTAGTAGAGTCGACGATGGGGCACAGGGTTTGGATGGGGCACAATATTTCTTCCGTGATTAGGAAAGGAGATTTTTAGGAAGAAGATGGGAGAAATGAAAAAGATGGGAGGCAGTTTGCTCTTTACGAAGATGTGTGATTGATCGGTTTTTATGAACAGTTCTCTTTGACTTAACATGTTCATGGGACTCTGTGTAATTTAGTGGGGAGGTGTGGAGGAGCCCAGTTTTGAGCCTAAAAATGAGTCCAATGAGCACTACTCTTCAAATAACTATTGTACTATAAAAGAGTACCAACTTTTTGGATTTTCGTGACAATATTTCTCATCTTACAGTTTCTCGGTGTCCATAAGCAACAACACTTATCAACACATAACATATAAAAGATTGAGTAGTGCTCATTGGGCTCATTTATTAGGCTCAAAACTGGACTCCTCCACCACTCCCCACTAAATGAGCACAAACATCAATAAACATGTCAAGTCGAAGGCAACTGTTCATGAAAACCAATCAATAACGTTTTTGTAAACTACATTCTTTTCTCATCTTTTGCATTTCTCCCATCTTCCCCATCTTCTTCCTAACAATCTCCTTTCCTAATCATGGAGGCGTTATTGTACCCCCATCAAAACCCTTCCTCATTGTGCCCCATTGACTCTACTACATTGCCCCATTGTGCGCAATCAAAACCCTACCGCATTGTGCCCCATCGCATCCACCCAAAGGTATGAAACTCCATCTTTTCCATCACCACACTAGAGGGAACCGTTACCGCGATCAGGGGAACCTATTGCCATGTCTTCCGACACTAGCGCTTAAGGTGAGTTCTATTGGCCACATTTCATGTTATCGGTGATGTAGGGTTTGCAGCAGTGGAAGTATTTTTTCGTTTTCCTATTTTAGTTAGCGATGTTAGTTGGATTATTTTTGGGTGCCCTTTTGTTAAATTTTATGGGCACTTTTTTGGTCTTTAATCGCGAATCGGAGATTTAGGTTGAAACAAGTTGAAATTTTGTTTTAGAATTGAACTCTGTCTTAGTTCGATGTCAAAATCATATTTAAGTTAGTCTGAATGAGAAATGGAATCGAGATATCTCAGCCAATGCACAAATCGGTGATAAAATCCAAATCGTCAACGTTGATCATATATATATAATTTTGTTCTGATATATCCCATGTTTAAATTGTAGAGTTTAGTCTTCTATTTTTTAGTTCGATATTGATTTTCTTCGCATTTAGAAAATGAATGAAGTCAGATATATCTGAAATCAAAGAATGGGAAATATATCCGAACGAAAAAATGTAAAGACATATCGGAATAAAGTTATACATATATGATATTAGCGCATAAGTAAATTCAAATGAGGGTTATGGATATATGTGGTATCTAGCGATGTCTTGGTCGGATATATCCGGGTAGTGAAGACTTTAGGTTTTGGTTTGGATAAATTGATGGGCAGGTTGTAATGTGTTAATGTTGTCTATGATTGGCTTCTTGTGGATGTACAGTAAATGCCTCTGATAAATCTGTCTTCTTGTCAATCATATATTATTTCAGATATATCTGCCTCTGATATACCCGAGAACTGGTACCTGCAAATATATCACATATTACTGACAATTTGACATCAATTTGATATATCACATATTGCTGACAATTTGACAACCATATTTCAGTTATTAATGCTTTGTCCTCATCGATTTACTAATATTTATCTTGCATTTTACAAAAGGTAACATTAAGGACCTAAACACCAAATGCACGTTCAGCAAGACTAGAAGTTGTTTTAGAAGTCTCATTGAACGTCAACAAATGTTATTGAGAGAGACTCCTTTCGGAAACCTTACTTTTGTGGGGCCAAACACCGATCGTACGTTGCTGACAAAGTTGGTTGAGGTGTATAACATTGAGAAGAAAATGTTCTGTTTTGGAGCCTATGAGTTGGGATTGAAAGCAGAGGAGTTCAAGCTTACAATGGGTCTTCCAATCAATGGAAGTAGAGTCAATGAGAAGGCGAAAACCAAGGTGTTGAAGCAAAAGAACTTTCGTGATGGTGATATATCAGTTTCTGCAATCAATCAGGTTATGGAGAAAATTAAGTCCTCTGAAAAGGAAGATATCTTTGTACAACCCATTTTAGAAAACGTAAACTGGGTTTTTGTCGGTATTTCATAGTATGTAATTGGACATTTGAAAGATTTAAACTTTAGTGGTAGTCCGCAGAAATCGTTATATATTATCATTGCTGCAATCGTCCATGTTCTATTTGATTTCATATCAGATGGACTCCAACTTCACATATCACTCAATTAACGTTGTGATCCTCTTTATCAATTGGAATCAACTTAATATTTTTAACCTTTTGACTCTTCCGTGTGGCTAATCTAAGGATATATCCTACGCACATATCACGTTCCTAGTATACATATATGATGCATTGTATACATTGCATCATATGTCTTTCATTTAGATTAATTTTATATCAATAAATGCTACTAAGGTATGTGTTTAGTCTTATTTACAGAATACGGGGACCTGAATGCAAATTACCCATATCCCGAGCATAAATGCGTGCAAGAGACTCATTCCTGGCATAAAGACCAAGTTCAAGATTATCGGGTTTCAAATGGAAATGCATCCAAGCATAAAAGCATTCAAGACCTAATTACAAAAAGTACAAGGACTTAAGCACAAAAGTAGACAAGGACTTAATTGGAAAAAGTCAAGGACCTAATTGCAAATTACGAGTAGCTTTTATTATTATGGAGAAAATCTAAAGAAAATCAATGTGGATCTCCAAATATATAAAGAAATAAAGTCGGAGCTCAAAAGAAAGGAAAGAATCAATCCAGATGCGCAAAGGATATTGAAATCATACCATAAACACACAGGAAAAATCCGGATTAAATCGGAGCTAAAAAGGTGGCGAATCCGCCGCACCTTATGTACAAAATGCGGCGAATCCGCCCCACCAAATTAGATTTATGCTCTAAATTTTTTACCGGTTGCGTGTTGATGCGTGTACTTTCCTATTTTATACCTAAGTCCCTTGTATCGGCTATAAATAGCCCTGAAACGATGTTGTGAGGGTCCTTAGCTTATGTTCTAGTTTTTATTCCTTAGTTTAATGAATTTCGGTTGTTTTATTTCTTGTTTTTAGTTTTCTTTTGTAATTCCTCTAGGACCACTTCTCCTCCTTTCCATCCATGAGTTTCTAACTCTTTCCAAAGGGTGGAGGTGACGGATTTAGGGTGAAGAGAAGAAGAATAAAAGTTATTATTTTAATTTCGTGTTAGTATATTTTGATTACTTGAGTTTATGTTAAATCATTTATCATGTAATGTTTTATAACTAATATGATTTATTATAAGTTTCTGAATTCTCTAATCTAAACCCAATACCTAAACCTCCACCCAACGGAATTCACCATCTTTGTTCTTGCTTTAGTTTTATTTGTTCATGTTTCATGCTTTAGGAAATTAAAAATCAAAAATCTCAAAACCCAATTTATTTCTTCTCTCCTTTTTCCCCTTAATCGAAAATCACACAAATAACAAGATCTCTCCCTCCTTGTGTTCGACCCGTATTTGCCACGTCTTCATTGACGCCGTGCACTTGCGGTATAAATTTAATTCACATCAAGTTTTTGGCACCGTTGCCGGGGAGGCGACGCAGATTTTGTTTATTTTTGTGTTTTCGATTTTATTCTGTTTATCTTGTGCGCGATCTAAATATTTGGATTTGTGTTTCAAGAGACAACAAAGTGCACGACGAAATCCGGGCACCTTCTGAGCTTAACGAGCGGCGGAATCGCCGCAGACCAAGAACAACTTGCGGCGGAATCGCCGCCTATTTGGAGCATCTGGGCTTCAAAATTTTCTGGGACGCGACTCATCTCTTGGTGAATGCGTGGAGCTACTGAAATTTCGAGAGCGGGCGGCGAACCCGACTGAGCATTGCGTAGGTAACCTTTGTTGCCTTTTTCCTCGTAATTTCTAGTTTCGGAAAATTTCATTTTCATAGAACTGCATGTGTTAGGGCAAAAATTCCATAATTTGCAATAATTCAACTCTGACCTAAAATTGGCAAAATTAGAAAGGCCTTAGTGCATGCATCATCTAGTGTTTTGTATGCATTATTCTTGCTAAATTCTTGCAAATCAATTTCTGTTGAAGAGTGCTGGTGTCAAGGTACGTATCGTGGTTTTCATCGATTGCATTTAAGCATATAATCTAGTTTGCATACAACCTTGCAATTGCTCCCCTCTAAAGGCCATTGTTTGACTATCTTTGCTAGATCTAAGTTAAACTATCTTGAGGGCAACTCCGTAGGCAAAGATACGGTGGGGATTTCATCACCCTTCCGTGGCCCACAAATCACAATCCTAAAGTGTCACCCAAGCCTTAAATTAAAATCAGCTAGACATTGACCCCTAAGGACTCGGACTCAATTAAGGAGAAGATTGGTTTGACTTGCTATGACCTGAAGCTGATTGAATTTAATTTTGTGTCTAGAAAGTGTTTTTGTGTCGACGCAAGTCTTCCAAGCGAAGTGGTTGTCTAATTGGCACCGACTCTGTCGGAAGCGCCCCCACTAGCTATACGCGGCTTGGCCAAGTTGGTTTGATTAGTGAGGGAGGTGAATCAAGCGAATCAATTCGACTCAACCAGTTAGGAGTCGTCTAGATCTAAGCGACACTAGGTCTAGGATTGTTTGAACCGTGCTTTCTTAGGAATTTTCTGACCAACCCTCTTTCTATCTTTAGAGTTAGGTTTTCCTTCTCATCTGAGTCGTCTTTCTCTTCTCACCTAAATTCTCTAGATTAGGATTCCTTTCTCATCTTTCCCCATTCTATTGTTTGTTTCCCTTTTGAAAATATATATATATATATATATAAACGAAAATATAAAAAAAAATTTAATTAATTCTTGAAATTAAATTTGGAATTTAAATTTGGAATTTGAATTCAAAAATTGATTCAACCCGGTGCACTCAGATTTGGATTCGGGACTTGAGTAATCGACTCTCACGAGTTCATCTAGATTCCAGTCTAGAGCTTAGCCCCAATCCATCTGCTGCACCACCTCACCCGGATCCAATGGGTGAGAACGTAGTGGACCCGCATGTTGCACAACCTATAACTCTGAGTGATCGATGCTATCCAGCGATGACTGCTCAGCCATCGTGCATCGTTATGCCCACCATACCGGGTCGCGACTTCAAACTTAATGCACAATACATGAGTATGTTGCCTAAGTTCACCTCTAGGGAAGACACATATCTCTTCCTTAGAGAATTTGAGGAAATCTGCTCTCTTATGTAATACTAGCATATCCCTGAGGAGGCAGTGCGTCTGAAATTCGTGCCTCTAGCACTAAAGGACGACGCTAAGAAATGGCTATATAGTCTAGCCGAAAGATCTATTAGGAGTTGGGCTGAGTTTGTTCAAGTATTCCTGAAAAAATATTTCCCCAACCATAAGACTGAGGATTAGGAATGAAATTGTTGCATTCGTTCAGTCTGAGAGCGAGCCGTTCTATTCCTATCTAGAAAGATTCAAAAGTGTTCTGACCCAATGCCCTCATCATGGAATTCCAAGATGGCAATTATGCCAAATTATTTATGAGGGATTGACACCCACATCTAGGGTCATGGTAGAATCCGTAAGCCAAGGGAACTTTATGTCGAAAAATGAAAATGATGCCTGTACTTTTCTTGTGGAATTAGCTGAAAACAGTATGCAATGGGACAATGCTAGAACACCGCTTAACCCGAGTATTAGATCTAGAATAGCAAGTCAACCCAAACCAGGTGTCTTAGCTGTAGACGCCAACATAGCGGCTGAAGCAAAACTAGCTACCCTTATGCGCAGAATGGAAAGTTTAGAGCTACAAACCCAAACCCGAGTGAATCAAGCCTCGTCTATCCCTTGCTCTAGATGTGGTCAGACTGGTCATGTAATGGAGGATTGTGCGGACTGGGAACAAGTTAATGCCATGTATAACCATGCTAGAAATGACCCATACGCATCAACCTATAACTCGAGTTGGCGTAATAATTCCAATTTCTCGTCAAGCCAACAAGGTCAACCTCCTAGACAACAACCAAACCCGTATAACCAAAATAATACATCATCTGGGTTTAGTAACAATAGCGATCATGAGGTTAGGTTGACAAGCTTGGAAAATTTGATGAAAACCTTTATACAAACAACCAACCAGACCTTCCAAAGGCTAGAGACACAAGTCAGTCAACTAGCACAAATAGTAGGTGAAAGAGAAAAGGGTCGGTTTCCAAGTCAACCTGAGGTGAACCCTAGATCTAATAATTCTTATCAATCCTATCAAGCACCTTCAGGAAATAACAACCCTAGACCGGTTCAAATGGTTAATGAGGAAGGACCGTTCCAACAAATAAATGTTGTAGTATCATTACGGTCCGGAAGACAGATTGATAATAATGTGGTAAATCCTAGAACGTCTAATCAATCTAGCCATCAAGCTACCACATATGACCTAACCATTGAACCCGACGTCCAATCTGAAACGCCCAACCCACCTACTCAACCTGAACCCATAGCTCAACCTGAACCTGAGCGAGTCTATGTTCCTAAAGCCCCATTCCCTAATAGACTAAAAAAGAACTCAAGTGCACAAATGGAGAAAATCTTGGAAGTATTAAGCAAGTTAAGGTGAACATTCCACTCTTAGTCATGATTCAACAAATACCTGCTTATGCTAAATTCTTAAAAGATCTGTGCACTAAAAAGAGAAAAACGAACGTACCAAGGAAGGCATTCTTAACTGCAAACATAAGCTCTATCCTGTCAAACTCGTCTCCTATAAAATATAAGGATCCTGGATGTCCCACAATTTCATGTGCAATAGGAGACACTTTTATCAACAAAGCCCTTCTAGACCTTGGTGCTAGTGTTAACCTACTCCCGTACTCTGTCTATGAGCAAATGAACCTTGGTCCACTAAAACCCTCTAAGATAACCCTTCAATTTGCTGATTGCTCTATTAAGAAACCAAGAGGTATAGTAGAGGATGTTTTGATCAAGGTTGGTGACTTCATTTACCCAGTGGATTTTGTCGTACTAGATACCGCACCTGTTGTAAATCCTAAACAACAAATCCCTGTAATTCTAGGCAGACCCTTTTTAGCCACTTCTGAAGCATTGATAAACTGTCGAAATGGGCTCATGCAACTATCTTTTGGGAACTTAAAAGCTGAATTTAATATCTTTCATATTGATAGTGAGCCAGAAATAATATGCAATCAAAGTGATGTTGTGATGAAATCACGTATCTATAAGATTTCTGAATCATCACAAAATCAAAAAGGAAGTAAGAAAAAGGGGAGGAATTCATCTACACACCCACCATCGCTCGAGCAAATAAGAGAACAAATTTATGTGAGGGGTGTGGAACCTGTGACTCAGGACTCTCATTGCAACAAGGGGAACAATTCAACTGGATACATGCACCAATATGGTGTCATCCAATCCAGTTCTGACTATGGTTGACTTTAAGCAAATCTCATCCTTCCACCGCAGTTCACCAAGGTAGTAAGTGCATTTGCTTTATATTTGCATACATTGAGGACAATGCATGATTTAGGTGTGGGGGGATGTTTATGTATATATTTATCTATATATCTGTTCTTTTATCTCTTACAAAAAAAATTCAATGTTTCATAACATAGCTTAAGATTGAACTACCAAAACCCGAGTACAAATTGCATTGAATTTTTTGTTCCTTATTATATAGTTCTGCTTGTAGAAACTACGACATAAATCTAAGTTCCAAAGAAATAACCCATTACCCTTTAAGACTTGTATGCACTTAAATTGGATGAATCAAATCTTTGAAGTGGTTGATAAAAAGCAGAAGTTGAGGAAAATATACCGGGAAGTGTGGACTTCTAATAGCAATTAAGCCTTGAGGAAAATAAAAGTAAGGAATAAAGTGAAGAAAACACATTTTGCAAAATAATTACAAAAGCCCAAGCCTTTGAGTTACTGGTCCGTAGGGGTATCTTGAAACCCGGTAACTTGAGTCTACCAGCTCGGGATTATCGACCAAACTCGCTACACGAATGCAAAAAGGGTAAAAGTGTCAAAAAGCAAATGTGTTGAATCACGGAAGAAAAGAAAAAAAAATAATACTCAAGGCCCAAAGCTAAAAGAATGATCCATGCCATAGTTGATCCGAATGATACTTCACCAGAGGAGGCGTGCAAAATAATTCAAGTGATAAACATGTGTAGAAGGGTTAGTGGTGTGAATGTCGGAGGAACAAAGACCAAGTCATATTTTTAATGAGTTAGTTTTATATAAAGAGCATGCAAGAATTCTTAGTGAGATGTATAAGGTTGGGGTAGGGATATTGAAAGTTGTTAATGGAATGTTGAATTAAGACTTTGTGGGTGTGTCAACTGAAAACCCTCACGAGACAAAACTCGTCCTCTAAGGAAACTTGGGGGTTTAAAGGCTTGTTGCACATGCTAAGTGCAACCGTGATTCCTACGAAAGTGAGTTAGGATTTCCCTGTTTTCATTTTTCTTATATTCTGTTTTGCTAGGGACTAGCAAAATCTAGGTGTGGGGGTATTTGATGCATTGCATACATTGCATCATATGTCTTTCATTTAGATTAATTTTATATCAATAAATGCTACTAAGGTATGTGTTTAGTCTTATTTACAGAATACAGGGACTTGAATGCAAATTACCCATATCCCGAGCATAAATGCGTGCAAGAGACTCATTCCTGGCATAAAGACCAAGTTCTAGATTATCGGGTTTCAAATGGAAATGCATCCAAGCATAAAAGCATTCAAGACCTAATTACAAAAAGTACAAGGACTTAAGCACAAAAGTAGACAAGGACTTAATTGCAAAAAACCAAGGACCTAATTGCAAATTACGAGTAGCTTTTATTATTATGGAGAAAATCTAAAGAAAATCAATGTGGATCTCCAAATATATAAAGAAATAAAGTCGGAGCTCAAAAGAAAGGAAAGAATCAATCCAGATGCGCAAAGGATATTGAAATCATACCATAAACACACAGGAAAAATCCAGATTAAATCGGAGCTAAAAAGGTGGCGAATCCGCCGCACCTTATGTACAAAATGAGGCGAATCCGCCGCACCAAATTAGATTTATGCTCTAAATTTTTTACCGGTTGCGTGTTGACGCGTGTACTTTCCTATTTTATACCTAAGTCCCTTGTATCGGCTATAAATAGCCCTGAAACGATGTTGTGAGGGTCCTTAGCTTATGTTCTAGTTTTTATTCCTTAGTTTAATAAATTTCTGTTGTTTATTTCTTGTTTTTAGTTTTCTTTTGTAATTCCTCTAGGACCACTTCTCCTCCTTTCCATCTATGAGTTTCTAACTCTTTCCAAAGGGTGGAGGTGACGGATTTAGGGTGAAGAGAAGAAGAATAAAAGTTATTATTTTAATTTCGTGTTAGTATATTTTGATTACTTGAGTTTATGTTAAATCATTTATCATGTAATGCTTTATAACTAATATGATTTATTATAAGTTTCTGAATTCTCTAATCTAAACCCAATACCTAAACCTCCACCCAACGGAATTCACCATCTTTGTTCTTGCTTTAGTTTTATTTGTTCATGTTTCATGCTTTAGGAAATTAAAAATTAAAAATCTCAAAACCCAATTTATTTCTTCTCTCCTTTTTCCCCTTAATCGAAAATCACACAAATAACAAGATCTCTCCCTCCTTGTGTTCGACCCGTATTTGCCACATCTTCATTGACGCCGTGCACTTGCGGTATAAATTTAATTCACATCAATATACATACATACATACATATATATACATATATATATATATACATATACATATATATATATATACATACATATAAATACATATATTTTTATATATCTAATTTTGTAGAATTGTTTGGATATATCTAAGATAATTTTGTAGAATTGTTCAAAAAAATGTCATCTGATATATCTAAAAAATCCTTTATTGATATGAACTTGTATTAAGATATATCTATAGTTAAACTATGCCATCAAAGATGTTTGAGACATATCTGTACAGTGAGTATATAACATCTAAGATCTGATATGAAAGATATCTGAGATATATCTGTGTAGTAAGTCTATAATGACATATATCTGTATATATGTGAGATATATCTATAGTGAGTCTGTGGCATCAAAGATATATCTCGAAATATGTGGGCTTTGTAGATATATCTATAATTAGTCTATGACATCAAAGATAACTGAGATGATTAATGATTGCAAATGATGAATGCTTTCATGGAAATATTGGAGGAGCAATTAAAGTTGGGAAAGTTCGCAGAAGTGAGGTTGACGATATATCTTCACTAAGTTCGATCTTAGATAGCCCAAACATTACTTCTGAAGTGAACCCAGGTATATCCTGTGAAGCAGGGGTTAGGATCTATCTTAAATAAGTTAAATAAGCAGGGTTGAGGATATATGTGGAACTCGTACTAGCAACTCACACATAACAAACACGACATACAAGCTTGTTCAATCATATGACCCATTACATAACAACCCATACTTGGCTCACAAGACTAGATATATCTGGAATGTTAACGGGAGATAGTCTACTGAGTCACAACAAGTACTACACAATCAAAAGTTAGTTAGGATTTATGTTATGTATCAACGGCAGAAAAAGCAAAATTCATTCTTCAATCTAAAAACCACCCATGGATATATCAGACAGGCTACAACTTCGCATATGTTTCAATTATTGCTACAATTCTCTTTACCAGTTGGAATAAACTTGTAAAGCTTTTTAACCTTGGGAGTCTTCCGAACCTGTTAAATATTATATAACTTATCAATTGAGTTAAGAAAACATTTGACTTCGAAAGAAAACATTTGACTTCAAATTATTACCTAAAGATCAGATATATCTAAGGAACTGTTTATAATGTGATATATGCAAAGGTTCCATACCTGTGGTGGGTTCCCAGATTTGTGACAGACAAACTTCCCTCTCATCAAAATACCTTCACGCCACACACAATTTTTTTTCTTGATTCTAAACCCCAATGTTGTGGCATAATGCTCGTAGAATTGCATCGCAGACTCAATATCAGCGAATAACATCCCACTTGTTGTAAGTTGGACGTCTGGGGTAAAAGGTACTTCTGGAACAGATATATCTGGGTCAGATACAACCATATCAACTGACTCAGGAACATAAAATTTAGGGTAATGCTAGGTGTGCTCTTTTTTGTGGACTCTTTTCTGGGCTCTTGGGCAAAACCCTAGATATATCTAGGGATATAATGATCTCTGACACTCCACATCTCCTCAGATATATCTGGTTACCCCCAGATATATTTGATAGTATATTACATGCATTTCATTCCCGGTTTAATGCATATCTAGGGTAACCGAATATATCTGGGGGTAACTAGATATATCTGAGTAGACGTGGAGTGTCAAAGATTATTATATCCCTCGATATATCTAGGGTTTTGTCCAAAAGCCCAGAAAAGAACCCACAAAAAAACACACTTAGCATTTCCCAAAAATTATGTGATATATCTAGGTCAATATCGTCATGGCTATGGACTGATTGATCGTCATTAGAGTTGACATCTCGATCCTACGAGAATGATAGACTACGAGGAACTATGAAAGAACGTAAATGTAAAGATTAGAGAAAGAAAAAAATACAATTATATAGAAGAGAGAAAAGAAAAGTGGGAATAACGTATTTAGAAGCCAAAATCTCAAAGCATGATCTAAGATTAACATCATCCAAAAAAGTCTTAGTTCATGTTCCTTAGTTATGCAGTTATATACATGTAAAGCACTTCCAAACCGTATTCAAAAGTCATTAATGCGGAATAGGAGTAGATGAGCGAAGAAACAAGGTTGTTCTTTGGATGGTAAATGCTTAAGGACAGGAAGAAGTTTTGGAGGGAAAATCTTATGCAATGAAGGTTGTTCTTTGGATGGTAAGAGCATCATTAATGAAGGGCAGATGAACGAGGGCGCCCGACCACGTTGACTTTCCCACGTGAAATGACTGCCACATCCTCCGCATTCCCCCGCCCGAGCGGATGATCGGGCGGTGGGCGATACGATGAAGTGCACGGAGCGTGTTGGTTGGGTGCGTGTCCCTCCCCATTCGTTTGATTTTTTTTAATTTGTTTAAAATCTTTAAAAAATCATTTTAAATTCGTTTTAAATAATTTTATCAATTTTTTTCTAAAAATATTTTTTATTTGTTTTGATTTTGTAGATTTTTTTGTGAATTTGTTTTATTTTATCCAGGATTGATCTCCAAATGACGTGGAGGAGAGAGAATGTAAGGTGTTTTGAGGTGTTTCTAGGCGTACTCAAGATGAATTTTTTGGTGGGTTGGGTGAGCTTATGTGGTAGAGAGAGAAGTTGACGTGGTAGAGAGAGAAAACATGACGCTCAAGGTCCAGGTGCTTTTTATTTATGCTTGAAATGCTTGAGGACATCACGAAGTTTTGGAGGGAAAACCTCAGGTTAAAAAATTCACTTACGCATGCACAAAAGTAAAACTTTTATTATCCTTTAGCAATCATTTTCTGAACAATATGGTAATAAAATAAGCAACAATGGGGTAATAAAATAAGAAAGTAAAAGTTTGTGAGTGGAGAGAGTAAGTGGACATGGTTTTTTGAAAGAGAGCTCAGAAATGAGCCCGTAAAAAGAACACCGTTAGAATTTCCCTAAAAGATTCATGAGTATCATAGATTAATGACTATTCTACTAAAAGGATCTTAATTTCGTGAGTTTCTGTGAGTCGAAAAGCAATTATCAACAATGATCTCAATTTCGTTTTTTCTGTTTCATGTATTTAATATTCTTCAACTAGATGAAATGGTTCCTGAAAAATTGTTGACTTGTTCGTGTAAACTATCCATAACATAAATACAAACTGTTCAAATTACAGAAATTACAAGCAGTCGATAGTCGTTACGGATGAGAAAAGTATACGATATGTCAAATTACAGTAAACCCCTACTCAAATAAACAATTCCACTCATGTTTAAGTTCAATGTGAAGACCCCCACGCATAGCAGTTATCACGTCTAAATCCTACCTCCTATATATAAGCATGTCCAAGACCGCAAGAGAAATCATACTCCACAAAACTCACTGCTTAAGAGAGACTTCTAGCAAGAGGTAATTTTCCATTCTAAGTTACATTTTTTCTTAGTTTTCAACAATTTGTTCAATTAAAGTTATTTTAATTGGTATATTCTTAATCATGGAATAACCAAAAAAATAGAAGTTGAACCTCGATGATACCAATAGAATGAGAATAAAAATTCTGATCAAAATCTCCACATTTACATGCATAAAATAGCTCAATTGATCATCTTAACATAGCTCAAATAGTCGTCAGGTCAAATGGGTGAAGAAAACTATAATTTCTTTCTCTTTCTTCCAGAATATAAAATACAATAAATGCAAAAGAGAATATTATTGAATAAAGTCACAATAAGTCGGAGCTCCGAAACAAAAATATAGAATTTCATACAATTGCAGAAGATCAAATACATCATTAAGTAAAGTGGAACATAAAACACTGGATTTGATCCCGTGTACATCCTCAAGCTCCCACCAGTCCAGCTCGCCAGAACCTAAATGCTCTACAGAGTTCCAAAAACAATGCCTGAGTTTTCAATGAAGAAAACCCAGTATGCCACGGGAACAACACAATAGTAAGCGAAACACATGATACTCTAACTGGGCCCTAGTATGTGACTCTCACTCCCTAACGCCATGTCTGGCGACCGTCCTCCAGGACGCCAACTCGCACCACGGTCTTGTGTCCAACGAGCGCGTCGTACCAAAGCAACGCGGTCCCAACACGAGTGCTATCAAAGCTACTCTGGCCTCAAGGGACAAGAGCTGGTTGAGTGGCGGCTCCGCAGAGCCTCACCTAATGGTCATCTACTCACAAGTGTAGGCTAACTCCAACCGACACTCTAACGCCCGAAGGTCCTACGCGAGTGTGCACCCTCCTCAAGTGTCCATGGCACCTCGCCGCGCACCAAGTGCCGACATCGACATCGTCGCGTCCCAAAACCATCCAAGTCCACATATCGAACTACACACGTGGTACGCGGTATCACCGCGCCTGCACTCTTCCACTTAGCGGTCCCTGGGCAGGTGCAACCGTTGCACATACCATCACCTTCCGGCTTACGCATGAAACAAGGACACAGGTTCCCACAGTGCGTCGACATTCGGTGTTCCCTGGGCAAACACCAAGAAAGTGCTCACAGTCACCTCCTGACTCACGCACAATGTGAGGACATGTGTTCCCTAAGGTCGAGCACATCGGCACGTGACCTACTCACCACGTCGATATTATGAAATAAGTGAGAAAAGTGAAACGACCACCAATTGCATTTAAATTTATGATCATTCATTATACTCAACATGATTACTAATATGCATCTCACAGCAAAGTCATGATCATGTATTTTAATTAAACAAGTGAGTCTAACATGTTAACACTAGTTATGACATATTATACTAAATAAGTATCAATGTGTCAAAAACACCACTAAGGCTAGGGTGATGACAACTAAAAAAGTGATATTAATGCCATAGTGTCAACGTGGCAGCATATGAAATCAACTAGTGAATTTTGGAATCCAACGGCATGCCCACGTACTTAAACTAAGTTCCCATCAGTAACCTATCATAATTAATATTAATTAAATGGCAGTAGCATCACACTAGTCGATATGCATGCATAGGTTATTCCAATGTACTATGTCAACTCAAAAGTGGTCCAACGAGCATGACATCTACGTTATCATTATATTATCATAAGTTCATGTACAAGAAAAAAATATAATTGCTGGTGGGCATGGCAGACGACAATAGTACATGGTTCACAAGATTTAATGTACAATAAAATCTCCTAACATGGATATGCAATTGGCTAGTGGTGGAATAAAAGCATGTTCCACTTCGTTATACTCGTGACTACAACTATACTCGTGACTACAACTCATGCATTAATTATGATATAAGCATTCACAAGTTGCCGCTCATTATCACAATACATGCATAACTAATCGAATAGCTTTTCTAAATTGGTTTCACAGTTCGAGGCATTAAAATAATCATGTATATATATACACATGTTCATTCACCTACTCATGCATTACTAACAAAAAGATCAATGCAATAAAAGATTAATGTTATACACATGCAAGACAAGTGCTCAGGATAGCCTTTAGATATTTCTAGGGAATTGCTACATTGGCTCATTTGTTAAGCTCTTTTTTGGGCTCATTAACAAATATCTCCCACTCATTTTATTTTTTTATTCATTTCTTTCTCTTATGACACTTCCACTCAATTCATTTTATATATGTGTGGAGTGGAATTGGAAGAAAAGAGAGAAATAGAGACATTTGTTAATGAGGAGCCCAAAAAAGAACCTAAGAAATGAGCTCATGTAGCACTTCCCATATTTCTAACATGAACCCAGGCAACCACACAATGTCGGTGCAACCGAGAGGCTGCCCCATCACAAGCGACTCACGCCAAAACCTCTCCCGAGCCCAACCCCGACCAACAGCATCGATCGACCTCCACCCAGCACCGACGAGACCGAGCCACCCACACGCACGATCACGCACAAGTGCCTAACCAGCAAGCTTGCACGGTCCCGCACGCATGTCCGACCCACACCCAACTCGACGATGGTCACCTCAGTGACAAGCCAAAGGGCTACATGCCTCCGACCATGTGGTGCAAGCACCACCACCTCGGTCGATCCAGTGGTGCAACAAAACTCCACCACCAACAAAAACGTGGTGCAGGTGGAGCGAATAAAAGATTGACCCGTTGGAAGACTTCCCAACTCTCTTGGGTCGCCCACCCTCTCAACCATAGGGTATGCTACCAACTATTCTCTAGTTGTTGTCATCATAGCTTCATGATAATCTACTAGCTAAGATCATCCGTACCCATGATCATGGTCAACCCGGTCGTAAACTCTCTTTCTTTCACATCAGCTTTCTTACTCATTCACATCAGCTTGCTCTCTCCCCAACTTACTTTCTTCTCTTTCCAAATACTATTCACCTGTTAACTACAACCACCACAACTCATCTCTCTCTTCCACATCATTTGGAGGTTAATCCTGGAAAAAAATTTAAAAAATTAAAAATTAAAAACAATTAGAAAACGTTTTTTGAAAAAAAAATTAAAAAAAGATTAAAACTAATTTCAAAAAAGTCAAAACAAAAAAACTTAACCAACCGGTACGCACCAAGTGGCGCGTCCCGGTGACGACCAGGTCGTAGACGACCATTGTCGGGGGTCATGATCAGACTCACGACCCCCGTTATTTTTACTTTAAATATCAGCTAACCACACCACTCTAGTCCACACCTAAGTCGAGTCAAGCGACGGGAATAAACTATGATGAGTTAAAGAAAAAATAATAGTTTGATGAAGAATAATAATAAAAAATTAATTTTTTTATTCTTCAATTAATTCTAAATATCAAGAAAGGAAGAAGAAAAAGAATAATAATAAAAAATTAATTCTTCAACGAAGAAATGAAAGGGGTCCACGGTTCTAACAATTTTTTCGCGACATTTTGATATCTCACTTTATATTCTTGTCGAACATGATAAATCATGTGAAGTTATTCCCGACTTGGTTTATGCCGACATAAAATGGATCAAACAAGATAAATCATGCAAATTTTTTCGCAACTTTTGAGTATCCCGCCTTGTATTCTTATCGAATATGAGAAATCATGTTGAGTCATAGCCGTCTTGGTATACGCCAACATAAATATGAATCAAACACGATAAATTATGTTGATTTTTTCACGTCATTTTGGTATCCCACATTGTATTTTTAACGAACATGATAAATCATGTCCAATTATATCTGTTTATACCAACATAAATATGAATCAAACATGATAAATCATGTTGATTTTTTCATGACATTTTGATATCCCACATTGTATTCTTATCGAACATGAGAACAATGTCAATTATAACCATCTTGGTTTACGCCGACATACAATACGGATCAAACACGATGTATGCTGATTTTTATGAGACTTTTGGGTTTCTCACCTTGTATTCTTATCGAACATGAGAAATCATGTCGTGTTAAAGTCGTCTTGGTTTATCTCAACATCAAATACAGATCAAACATGATGAATCATGCTGATTTTTATGCAACTTTGGGTATATCCCGCCTTGTATTCTTATCGAAAATGAGAAATCATGTCGAGTTATCCCCATCATCGTTTATGTCGGCATACAATACGGATCAAACATGATGAATCATGCTGACTATTTCGAGAATGGTCGACCGAATCTGTCTCGATTTCTGCCCAAGCTTAAGTCACATTTCTTTTCTTTTGGTCCAATTCTCACCAACTTACCATAACGACTCTATTTGTTTTGAAAGCTACGTAAGCTTCACCTAAGAGACACATTCACCACCTTACTTGCCAAAAATCAATCCTACTCTTGTGCTCTCAATCTTCAAGCCTTCAAAGCTCCACCAACTCTCATACTTTCACTAAATTCACTCCAAGCTTAAATCATATCCTTGAGTGTATTCAAGTTAGAGTTCAACAACCACATTCAATTTCCATTGTGTTGTAAAGCTTTGAGGAAGCACCCTCTCGGGTTGTGAGAGAGGAGATCCGAGCAAGGCGAGGGTGTTCGCAAGGCTCTGATTGTAAGAGTGTTTATCTTCAACCTGGAACGAGGATAATAATGAATTCTCGAGTAGGGATCGGAGGATCGATCAGAACTTTCTCTTATTATTTTAATTGTGCAATTGTATAAGAAAATTAGGAGATAATCTATTCACCCCTCTAGATTAGTGACCGATCAACTTACATTTGGTATCAGAGCATAAGTTTACTCATCTAATCCATTTAGCCATGGAGAGTAACACTAATCAACTTAGAGAATGACTATCTACCACTAGACTCTCTTTGCTTAACGGAAATAATTATGCACATTGGAAGAATAGAATGAGAATCTACATCCAATCAATTTCCTTAAAAATATGGATATTCTTTGGTAGTAAATACGTTTCACCCACTACTGAACAATTAACAACATTAACCGATGGTATAATTGCTAATGCCGAGATGAATGCAAAACTTATGAATATATTTACTTATGGAGTGGATACTCAAGAATATGGTAGGATTAGTGGATGTGATACCGCTTATGAGATATCAAAATTATTTGAATCTCATCATGAAGGATCATCTAGAATGAAAGAAACTAGGGTTGATATATTTGTGCGTAAATATGAATTATTTTCTATGCAACCCGGTGAAAGTATAAGCGAGATGAACACTCGCTTCACCGAGATTACTAAGAATTTGAAAATCTTGGTAAGAAGGTGAATGAAGGTGACAAGGTGCGGAAGATTCTTCGATATCTCTAAAGAGATTGGGAGAAAAAGACAACCGCCATTGAGGAGGCTCAAGATCTCAATATATTGTCAATGGAGGATCTCATCGGGAGCCGTATGACTTATGAGATTCAAATGAATGAGAGAAAAGAGATGAATAGCTCGAAAAAGAAAGAAAAAGTCATTGCTCTTAAAGCTAACTTTGAATCCGAAAAATCAGACGACGAGGAGAGTGATGAAGAGCTTGCAATGATGGTTAAGAGAAGAAACGATGAATAAAAGATAAATTTCAAAGAAAGAGAAGGGATGATGGAGAGAGCTTAGAAGGTCATATTTGTTATGGATGTGATAAAGTTGGACATATAAAGAAAGATTGTCCCTTAATCCAATCCAAGGAAAGAAAAGAGAAAAATAGAAGAGAGAATGAAGAAAAAGAAAGGAGATTTAAAAAAAAGGAGAAGAAAAAGGCACTCAAGGCAACTTGGGATGAATCATCTGACTCATCCTCCGGTTCTTCAAGTGAGTCAGAAAATGAAGAAACTCATCTATGTCTCTACACTCAAGAAGAGGTCGATGGAGAATTAGATAGTGCATCTTCCTCACTCAAGAAGAGGTCGATGGAGAATTAGATAGTGCATCTTCCTCAAGCGAGCAAGACGAACCCAACCCTTACAATGTCGCCAAAGATGGAGAAAAAGAGGAAATTTCAACTCATGAATCAAACTCATATGATAAATTACTTGATGCCTTTCATGAATTACTTGAAACATGTGACATATTAAGACATAAAAGTAAATGAAATTGATAATCTTGTGTTGGAAAATAAAAGTTTAAAAGAACTCAATGTTGAATCTCATACTAAAGAAATACATGATCTTAGAGAATGCAATAAGCAATTGAGAAATGATCTCTAGAAATTCACCAAAGGAAAGAAGATGCTAGACATGTTACTTGGTAGTCAAATTCAATAATTAGAAAAGCATGGTTTCGGATACATGAATGAAAAGAAAAACTCTAAGAGTTATTTTGTGCATGCTTTAAATGTAGTGAAAAAGAAATTCTCTTCAAATGTTTGGGTACCTAGAACCAAACAAGTTTGGGTACCTAAAGTTAACCCCAAAGGACCCAAACAAATATGGGTACCAAAGTTATCTTCTTTTTCTTTGAATGTAGGTGAAAAAGAAGGGGAAGTGGATCGTAGATAGCGGATGTTCGAGGCACACGACGGGAGACCACTCTTTGTTCAAAACATTGAAATCAAAGAAAGGTGGAACCGTCACATTTGGGGATAATTCTAAACGTCACATTATTGGCATCGACGATGTTGGTAATGATTCTACTACTCAAATACAAAATGTGCTTCTTGTGGATGGTTTAAAACATAATTTGCTTAGTGTTAGTCAATTAACCGATAAAAAATTCTTAGTTGTCTTTGATCAACATATTGTATACATTATTTCTAAAACTAGTTTGAAAACCAATTTTAAAGGCTATAGATATGGAAATGTTTATGTTGTGCATGGCGATAGCATTGACTCATTTTTTATGCAAACATGCTTAGTTGCTTCAAATGACGAATCTTGGTAATGACATAGGAGGTTAGGCCATGTTAGTATGAGTCAACTTTATAAACTTGCTAAATTTGACTTTGTAAGAGGATTGCCCAAATTGGATTTCAAGAAAAATAAACTTTGCAATGCTTGTGAATTTGGAAAACAATTTAAAAGTTCTTTCAAGTCAATTAACATGGTTCCTACTTCAAAACCTTTGGAACTCTTGCATATGGATCTCTTTGGTCTATCTAGAACCTTTAGTCTAGGTGACAAGAGATATACATTTGTTATCATTGACGATTTTACTCGATTTACTTGAATTTTGTTTCTTGTAACTAAGAATGAAACTTTCAAGTAATTTGAAAAATTTACAAAACGTATTCAAAGAAAAATGGTCTTTGATTTTTAAATTTCGTAGTGATCATGATGGTGAATTTGAAAATGAAGGTTTTGTGGAATTTTGTGATTCTAATGTTATTATTGAACATACTTTTTCTTTCCCAAAACTCCTCAATAAAATGGGATAGTTGAAGAAAGAATAAAACTCTTCCAGAAATGTCAAGAACAATGCTTTGTGAAAATGATTTATCAAAGTATTTTTGGTGTGAAGCGGTTAACACAGCTTGTTACATTCTTAACCGTGTTTTGATTTGACCAAATTTAAACAAAACTCTCTTTGAACTTTGGTTTGGAAAACCCCCAAAAATTTCATATTTCAAAGCTTTTGGTTCTAAATGTTTTGTTCTCAATACCAAGGATAATTTAGACAAATTTGATGCCAAATCCGATGAAGCAATATTTTTAGGATATTCAAGTAGGAGTAAAGCATATCGAGTTTATAACAAGAGAACTAGTTGTGTAGAAGAATCCATGCATGTTCACTTTGAAGAAGAACCATATAAGGATAATTCTAACTTTGATGATGAACTTATTGACCATATTCGAAATATAACAACTCAAGAACAACCAAATGAAACATCTCAAGAAAAATAAGAGTTTCCAAAGGATTGACAATATAAGAAGAATCATCCTAAGGGTCTTGTAATTGGTGATGTATCAAAAGGAATTGTTACTAGGTCTAATGCTCTTGTTATATGCGACTCTTATGCATTTATATCTCAACTTGAACCTAAGAAAATAGAAGATGCATGTGATGATGAATTTTGGTTAGTAGCTATGGATGAAGAGTTAAACCAATTCATTCGTAATGATGTTTGAGAGCTTGTTCCGAGACCCAAAGATCAAACGGTAATTGTCACCAAGTGAGTTTTTCGAAACAAACTTAATGTTAGAAACATAGCTCGATTGGTCGCACACGGTTACAACCAGGAGGAAGGCATCAACTTTGATGTAACCTATGCTCCGGTAGCTCGATTAGAAGCAATTAGAATGTTATTAGCATATGCATCATACATGGATTTTAAACTCTTTCAAATGGATGTTAAAAGTGCATTTTTGAATGGTTTTATTATGGAAGAAGTTTATGTTAAACAACCACCCGGTTTTGTTAATGAAACGTACCTGGATCATGTATTGATCATGTATTCAAACTTAAGAAGACTCTTTACGGGCTTAAGCAAGCTCCTAGAGCTTGGTATGAAAGGTTGAAACCTTTTTGCTTGAAAACAGATTCACCATGGGAAAAATTGACACCACATTATTTACTAAGACCAAGACTTGATCTTTTGATCTCATTGCCTATAGTGATGCCGATTATGCCAGATGCAAATCTGATCGGAAAAGTACAAATGGGGTATGTCAATTCTTGGGAAAATCTTTAGTTTCTTGGTTTAGTAAGAAGCAAATAGTATTGCACTCTCAACAACCGAAGCCAAGTTTGTGGCTGCCGGATGTTGTTGTGCACAAATCCTTTGGATGAGACAAACCCTCAAGGATTTGAGACTGAGTTTCAAACTATACCCATATTTTGTGATAATATTAGTGCTATAAATTTATCTAAAAAATCAATTCTTCATTCAAGAACCAAGCTCTTAATGGTGATATTGAATTGCAATTTATTTCAACAAATGATAAATTATCGGATATATTTGATGTTGATCAATTTGATAAGATTAGACAAGAACTAAGGATGTGTAGTGCCAAAGAAATATCATAATTCATCTCATTTGTTTAAAAATCATTGCTTTAATTGTTTGCTTTGTTGGTCTGTCCGCACCCGACGAATGACCGAACAAGGTCCGGGACCGCTCGTCCGCCCTTGTCACCGACCACCGGAGCTTCTGCCACCTCCATTGCCGTCGGAAAAGGAAGAGAAGAGGGTGAGAGACGAGATGAGTGAGGGAGACGAAAATGAAGAGGAAGAAAAGTGAAAGCGATGTGTTGTTTTGCTTAATAACCAAACCCCACACCACCCAACACACTCAACCATACCTCCCACCATGCCTCCATCACCTCACCTTACCTCCCTCACCTCAACCCATACCTCTAACCAACACTCTCTCTCTCCTCCCAAGTCAAACCTCCTCCTAACTAGGGGTGAGTAGAAAAAATCCGAATAACCGGATAACCGCATTTCCGATCCGGTATCCAGTTTATTAAATCCGAATAATCGGATATCCGATCCTAATATTCCGGATCGGGTATCCGATCCACTTTACTACACATATTTTTGGACCGGATTCGGATAGTAGTTTGGGAAAATTCGGATATCCGAATCCGAATTCTTAACCAAATAACCCCTAAATCAACACCACCTCCCCAACCCTAAATCAAAACCGAAAGCAAAATCCCCTCTCCCAGTCGTCATTCCTCTCCCTCAAAACCTAAATCCCCTTTCGCCCGTTCCTCTAACCCTCGCGTACCGACCACCGTCTTCCCTCCGGCGAGCACACCTTCCCTTCGGCGACCTCTGGAACTCCGATGGTACCATTCTCTCCCCTTTTACGCCTTCGAACTGTCATTTTTGGATGATTTGGATATGTTGTGCTAGATGGATTTGGTGTGTTCGAACTTCGAAGTGGTTTTGGTTTTTTTTATTTGGGTTTGGTTTTGGATTCTTGAGCTCTGCTGATGTGTGTTCGGCTAGTTGGTGTTTGCATGTGTTTGGATTTTGTGTGACAGAAGTAAGAAGGTGCTTCTGATAGTGGACTTGGATTTGGATTTAAATGATTAAAGAATACAATCACAGTACTAGTTGGTGTTTGCATGTGTTTGGTTTTAAATGATTAAAGAATACAATCACAGTACTTGTGGATTTGGATTTGGTTTGCTCGAAGTGGTTTTGGATGGATTTGTTGTGTTGATGGTTTCAGTTTGTTGTTCTTTTGATTTCTTTTGGATTTCTTGTGAAGTTTTTTGAGCTTCAGCAATATGTGGCAAAGAATGTTGTCAAAGGCTGAACTTACTGAATAATACAATTTGATTTCCAGAAAAAAAAAGAAAATCTTAATGTCCTTTTCTTATTCCATGTCTACAGACCGGAGAAATTTGCCTAACTCTGATTTTTTCTTATTAATTTAGTTAGTTAGTCTTTTTCTTGTTTTGTCTAAATGACTAGGCTGCAATTCGCACACCCTTCACACTGTTTGCTTTTGACGAGTTTGTAAATTAGAGATTAAGATCTTTTTGTTGATAACGGTTTATGATTTAATGTAGGTTGAAATAATGTCATCAAGTTTAAATGACAATCATGAAAGGGTGGAGGATGATATGATGGATGATACTTTCATTGAAGCTAGTGACATTCAAATCATTGAAGAAGAGCAGATTTCTCGAAAGGAAAAACCACCACGTGCCCCCAAGTCCAAGTCCAAATCCAAATCCAAATCCAATGTAAGTGATAGCAACTCTTCTATTGGTAAAAGAAAGAATGAATCTCCATGGTGGTCTCACTACAACAAAGTAAAGGATTCACTTTTTGCTGAGTGCAAGTATTGTAAAGCTATGATTAGTTGTGATTCAAAAAATGGGACTAGTGTGTTAGCAAATCATACAAAGAGGTGTAAGAAGTTGCCTGCAAATCTAGATAAAAAACAAAAGCTCATTTCCGTTGATGCAAAAACTGTTGTTAACAAAGATGGCACTCTTGAAACTGTTCATATTCCAAAACTGTGGCAGCATGATCAAGATTTTATTAGAAAACAACTTGCAAGAATGTTGATATTGGATGAGCTACCTTTTATGTTTGTAGAGCGAGAGGGTTTTCTTGGTTTTTGTAAGGCTATTAATCCACAATTTGTTGTTCCATCCCGTTTTACTGCTGCTAGAGATTGTTATTCTCTTTATATCGAGGAAAGGAGGAAGTTGTTTGATTTCTTTAAGCAATTGCCTTCCAAAATTAGCCTCACTACTGATTCGTGGACTTATGGGCAGAATTTGTCTTACATGTGTCTTACTTCACACTTTATTAATGATGATTGGAATTTGCATAAAAGAGTTCTTAATTTTTGCCCTGTTGCTGGTCATTCTGGACAACTTATTGGTAGAGCAGTTGAAAAATGTTTGAGTGATTGGGGATTGAAAAATATTATGATTGTCACAGTTGATAATGCTAGTTCTAATGATCTTGCTGTTGATTATTTGAGAAGAAGACTCAATCATTGGGAATGTGGTGTCTTGGAAGGGAAATATTTGCATATGAGATGTGCTGCACACATTCTAAATTTAGTTGTAAAAGATGGTTTAAATGATATTGATAACTCAATTGTGAAAGTCCGTACTCTTGTGAAGTATGTGAGGTCTTCTCCTGCTAGGTTGCAAAAGTTTAAGACTTGTGCTGAAGAAGAAAGAATAGAATCCAAGAAGCTTGTATGTTTGGATGTCGAAACTAGATGGAATTCAACTTACTTAATGCTTGATTCTGCTTTAAAGTTTAGAAAGGCATTTGCTAGTCTAATTATGAGAGATCCAGCTCTTGTTAAAAAAATGAGGAAGGTTGGTGGTGAGCCTACAAATCATGAGTAGGACCAAGTGAGTTGTTTTTTGCCATTTTTGAAAATCTTCTATGATGCCACATTGAAGTTGTCGGGTTCTCGGTATGTGACTAGCAATGCATATGTAGATGATATATTTGGTGTTGGTCTCATACTTTCTCGTCAATGTGAAAGTGAAAATGAAGGCATTAGGAAAATGGCATCACAAATGAAAGTGAAATATGATAAGTATTGGGGTAATATTCACAATCTTAACTTGTTGTTATTTGTATCTGTGATTCTTGACCCAAGAAAGAAGTTGCCATATGTTGATTGGATGGTGAAGAACACTTACGGGGTTGATAATGCTAGCATATTGTCTAAGAATATCAAGTATACTTTTCGTTCAATGTTTGAGATGTATGGGTCCTCCTCTATGTCACAATCAAAGAGTATGCAAGAGCCTTCTTCAAGCTCCGTCTCTTCCTCTGCCTCTACTAGTAATTTGGGACATAATGCGAAGAAGAATAGTGACATGATTGATTTTGGGCAATTGTTGAATAGTCAATATCAAATGGAAATGGGTGGTAATGTGGATGACAACAAAAGTGAGTGGGAGAAATACTTGGATGATGCATGTGAGCCTATGGGTATGGCTATGGATCAAACTTTTAACATATTGCAGTGGTGGAAAGACAATAAAAAAAGATATCCCATTGTAGCAAAAATTGCAAGAGATGTATTAGCTATTCCAGTCTCCACAGTTGCTTCAGAATCTACTTTTAGCACGGGAGGACGAGTTCTTGATTCATTCCGTACTTCTTTGACACCAAGGATGGTGGAAGCTCTTATTTGTTCACAAGATTGGGTGCGAATTTCTCATGGTTCACTTATAATAGAGGAGAAGTTGCTTGACTTGGAGATATTTGAAGAAGGTAGTTTCATTTCAAATATTTTAGTTCTTTTGTTGTTGTTTTTTGCATTTTGTGGTGTATAACATGTACATTTTTTTTGTAGGTTTGAAAGACTTGATATTGGAGCAACCGATGGTTGTTATTGATGAGACTATCGATACATCTGATTCTGATGAGTGAATGTTGTGTTGTTTTACACTTTTACTATAAGAATACTATTAGAACATTAACTTTGTATTGGATTCCTCAATTTCAAAGTAACTTTATGGTTTTTATTTGTTACAAATCATTTGTTTTTTTTCCGTGTGTATGGTGGTAAATCGGTTTTGTGAATATTTTGGCGATTATGATTTCTTTATGAAAATATGTGCAGATATTTATGGGAACAATAACTGGATATCCGGTTTCCGAAAATCGGATATCCGAATTTTCAGATATCCGAAATCCGGATATCCAGTTTAATTCGGATCGGATTCGGAATGATATTTAGGTGATCCGGAAATCCGGATATCCGGATTTCGGGTATCCGAAAATTCGGATATCCGGTTTTGCTCACCCCTACTCCTAACCCCCACTTAACTCCTAATTGGGTTGAGGGACTTTACACCTTACCTTCTCAATTTCGAAACAAAACTATTTTCCCAACCGTTTAGAGCAATTGAGTGTCGTTGCTTATAAACCAACATGTAAATCATAATTTATATGTTATAGTTGACAATTTCTTAAATATCCTGTAAAGAATTAAAATTATTAGGCGATACCCATCCACATGTCATAAATATCTCTTTATTGGAAGTAAACCTTCAAATTTGCATCCTCATTTGATGTATTTTTTAACTTACTCATCTCATTCTCGTCAAATCTAATTTAGGTAATATTAAAAAGATTCTTGATAGAGTGGTATAAAATTTTAATATAACGAAATGTTGAGGGACTTATATAATACTTGATTACTTGAAGGACAAATGGGAAGATTTTGTTGCCTACTATTACGATGTTTTCAGGATTACAGTTGTAGACATGAATCAGAATCCGAAAATTTAGCACTAATAACTGCTGTTTAGACTTTGAAACACGAATATCTGGTATTCTGCCGTTTTTCAACGCTTCGTTTTGTTTCGTTCCAACTTTGTTAGGTTTTCAGGTTTGATCTTTGTTTTTCTCGGCAGTCACGTCACGCAAAAGCACGTTAATATGAACTCAAAAGTTTTTCTAGAATGAACTTGAAAGTTTCATTTTTAGTTGTCCGATTTTTGTTTGGAATCAAATGTGTTGAGATGAATAGAGTCGTTGCTTAAAGTTGTGTTTCCTTGGGAAATATTGTTGGAAATATTGCTGATATAATTCAGGTATTATGTTTGTCGGAATCATCAAATGCTGTGTTTAGATGAATAGAATTGTTACGTAAATTTGTGTTTTCTTGTAAATTATTATTGGATATATCGCTAATATAACCAAAGTATTGTGTTCACATACAAGTTTAATAGATGAAAACATGGTCATTGGTCGTATATGGGCTGGAGCATATATAGTTACGTTTATATAACCTTCGGAGTTCGGGGTTTGCCCTGAACTAGAGGTACTATGTATGGTTGGCGATTTCAAATTTGATCTTCCAACACGTAATCTTCAAGCAACAATCTCCCTCAAACCCACATTTCTGTATCTTCAGGCTTCAAAAAAAAAAAAAAAACAGGAGTACACTTTATGCTATCAAAGATCCACCACGAATACTAGTTATGTTGTTCTAATTTGGTTTATTTCTCCTTTCTCTTGGTTTTGGCGTATCATATGTTATTCTTTTGTTTTTAAAGATTCTTAGCGTTAGTTGTTGACTTATATCGGTTTGTAGCATAGTAAGGATAAACACTAGTGCAGAATAGTCTTTACTCGTCGCCAAATAGACGTCGGCTGTTATAACAGCCGACGTCTAGTTGGACGAAGATAACATAGACGTCGGTCGTTACTATGCCTGACGTCTATATGATACTATAGATGTCGGCTATTGGAATACTGATTTCATCCGATGTCTATACGCTATAGACGTCGACTTATAGACGTTGGATGTTAGAATCCATGTGAATCTGACGTCTATAGGGTATAGACGTCGGCCTATAGACGTCGGTTGTTGTAGACGACCGACGTCTATACCCCCTGCGTATAGACGTCAGATATCTTTAATATCCGACGTCTATAGGTCTTAAAGAAATCGAACAGACGTGTTTTCTGTCATTCATTTCAGACGAAACCCACCCAAACCCTAGCCGTCCCGCGACCGAACTCTCCTCCGCGACCGACCTCCGACCGTCTCCGTCACCGCAGCGACGTCCCAAGCTCTCCTCCCCGTCTCCGGCCCTCTTCTCCTTCCTCCGTCTTCCTCTTCATCCTAACCAATGTAAGTGTACTAATTAAATGTGTTATTTCTTTCTCTAATTTTTTACTAATTTGTAGCACTCTAAGGATGAGCTTGTTACTCCTTGACCTAATCCAATAGTAGTTTGTAGCATTATAAGAACAGACGAATGTACAAACGTAAGATAGTTCAACAACATTTTGTCACCAAGTAAAGGTCGGAATAGAACTTGAGTGAGGGTGTTCTTTATGTCCATCCATTTTACGATTTGCCTTGATGGATTTGTTGAATAATTTCTCACTCGCAAGATAAGGTGCACAAATGCATGTAAGTGTTGGTGAAAGCAAGTATATTGATCTTGACAGTCGGTTACATTGGTAACTAGGATGAATCAATATCTCATAGGTTCTATAACCTCGACTATTAGCTTTTAAAGATGAGTTCTCTTAGATTTGTATCAAGTTATTCTTTGAAGTTTTAGTTGAAATGCCACAAAGTGATCTTTGTCTATTCCAAAGTAATGGTTAAGAGGGATGATTCATGATTGCCCACTTGAAATGTAAAATCATTTTCCATATAACTTGTTTAATGTTGAGGTAGTTCTTCATCCACATTTCAATAACATTTTTTCTTGTACCCAAAAAACCGTATTAGATATGATCTGGTATTTGGATTGTGTTTCATTAGTGTGTTTCCTATATGTTTCTTGCATCCACTTGTGGTTCATTTTTTTATATCTTAGTTTGCTTGTTGTTAACTCTATCAGAGCATATTGTTTTCAAATCTTTTTCTCTCCAATGATCTACTTTCTTTTTTTCGCATTATGTTATTATGAAGCCCGTGAGGAAGAGAGAACATTTTTGTTGTTTAGGCCCAAATTCAGCAAAATTGTTTACCATAGTTTGGATGACTCAAGCATGCTCGATATCACGGTCCCGACCTTAGACGAGAGTTATGTTACCTCAAAATCAGAGATCAACTCTGTTGGATTATTGAGTTTGGGTTAGACCCATGAATAACTCAATTGAAGAAATCCAATGTTGAGATGAAGATGAGAACTATTGCCTCATGTGCCATGTGCTCACCTCACTTTTAGTACCACATTGGTGAAACTAATAAGTTGAAGGATATTGATAAACACCCTATTCACTTGTCCCTTTGTAGGTGGAAAGAGAGGAGGAGAGAATTCTCCACACACACGCATGCGCGCCCGCCCGTCCTGTCCCAATCCGGGGCGTGGCGAGGCGAGGCAGCGGGGGTTTTGGGGGAAATTAGAGGCTTTAGCCTCAGGGTGATGAGTGTATTTAATTTTTGGACCTCATGTTAATTGTTTTTTTCAATTAAGTCATTGACAGTTACAAAATTAAATACATATATATATCACGGTCGGTTTCCTCCTGGATATACACGTTTTATTCTCATCCTCTCTCTACGAAAATTGTCCTTCTCCGGCGATTTTAAGTCTCCGAATCCAGAGTTCTCCGACGATCGATTCTTACGAGGTTCTGCGCTGCTTTCGTGGTCCATCGACTCCGGTGTGCGCCTGATCGACGGTGAGACTGTTCTATCCTGGGAGAAAACCGACAGACCAGCAAACACACTGGTAAGTTGACCGATATTTTCTCTGAGGCAAGTCGCCTTCCGATGGCTCGGTCTTTGAGGTCGTCTCTCATCACTGTTCCTTCTTTTGTTGTTTTCCTATACATGTTTTTGTACGTTGACTTTATCTGGATCCTTACGGAATATTTATTCGACATATGTAACCCACTGTATTATATTATCATGTTTGTAATTGTATCAACAATCTCAGAGAAAATATTGTTAATTATGTCGTCTAATATTCGTTTGCGCCAAAAGTGGACATGTCAGGTATGCTGGAAAAAAATTCCGGGCATAATTTCAAACGTTGGCAACAACGTATGAAGATCTGGTTGACCACTATTGCTTTAGTTGATGTAATTAAAAATGCTTTTCCACTTTTTGAAATTGAAGATCCCAAAATCAAAGCAGCACAAAAACTGTGGATAGAGAAGGACAAATTATGTCCAGGTTGCATTCTGTTGTCTCTGTCCAACTTGCTCTTCGATGTTTATAGTTCGTCCTCCTCTGCCTCTGTAACTGCAAAGGATTTATGGGATGAGTTGGATAAAAAATATAATACTGAGGACTTATGTCATGAAAAATATTATGTTGGAAAATTCTTGAAGTTTCAAATGGTGGAAGGCAAGTCAGTTACTGAACATGCCCATCAGTTTATGATCCTAATCCATGACTTAAAAGAGGCTGACATGAAGCTTCCTGAGAAGTTTCTGGTAATGTCAGTTATTGAGAAGTTCCCTCGATCCTGGGAGGACTTCGGGATGTCTCTAAAGCATAGGAGAGGAAAACTGACTACGAATGACCTCATGGTTGCTATTGCAATCGAGGAGGAACATCGGGGTGAAAAACCAGTTATGCGTGTAGAGTTCCAACCAAAGGCAAACGTATTAATTAGATCATCATCTAAGTCGCATTTTAAAGGAAAACCACAATCTTCTAATATGATAAAACCTAAGGCCAAAATCCAGAAAAAGTAACGAACAAACAATGTTGGAACTGTGGACAGGTTGGGCACTGAGCTAAGGATTGTCCTTCCAAGAAAGTCAAACGTCAACAAGGTACCAATGAATCGACTCCACAGGTCAATGTATTGACTGAGGTGGATGAGACCAATAGTAAGTTGGTTTATGTTAATCCTCAAGTTTTTTTTCAATTTATGAACCACGTGAGTGGTTGGTTGACACTGGGACTAATGTGCATGTATGTGCTGACAAGTCCATGTTTGTCTCTTACCAGCCTGTTGATCATAGATCTTTGGAGATGGCCAATGTGAATGTTGCAAAGGTGCTTGGAATTGGACGTATCGACTTGAAGTTACCTTCAGGACGAGTTCTTTCACTGCACAGGACGCATCATGTGCCTGCTGTTCGTCGCAATATTATTAGTGGTCAGTGTCTGGTAGTTGAGGGTTATGAAATAACATTTAAATGTAAAACAATTGTGATTACTCTTTCTGATACTTTTATTGGCAAGGGGTACTTGTCTTGTGGTATTTTTATAATTCATGTTGAACCTGCTTTTTATAATCACAATGCTATTTCTGTTAAAGATGTGTCTTCTCCTGTTGTTTATTCCATTGAATATGGTGATGTTTGGCATAAACGTTTAGGACATGTGAATTATCAATGTTTGAAAAGAATGATGAATTTAAATATGATTCCTAAGTATGCTATTGAGAATAAAAAATGTCAAGTGTGTGTACAGGCTAAACAACCGAAAAGACCGTTTCATTCCGTGACTAGAAATACTAGTATTTTAGATTTAGTACACACTGATACTTGTGAATTTAATGACATATTAACTAAGGATAAAAAGAAATATTTTATCACTTTTATTGATGATAGTTCAAAGTATTGCTATGTTTATCTTTTGAAAAGTAAAGATGAAGCGTTATCTATGTTTCTTATTTTTAAGAATGAAGCAGAGACACAAACTGAAAAGAAACTTAAGAGGTTGAGATCTGATAGAGGTGATGAATATACGTCCAACCTGTTCGAACAAGTGTGTCAGGATTCTAGCACAGTTCGTGAGGTGACGACGTCGTATTCTCCACAATCTAACGGAATTGCTGAACGAAAAAATAGAACATTATTTGATATGATTAATGCATTATTGGAGAGTTCAAGATTACCGAAATATATGTAGGGAGAAACTTTGAATATGGCTTGCCATATTCTGAATAAAGTTCCTCAGAAACATAAGGAGGATAGTCCATTTGAACTATGATGTGGTCGAAAACCTAGCCTTAAATATCTTAAAGTTTGGGGTTGTCTTGCAAAAGTGTTAATCCCTAAACATACGAGGAAAAAACTTGGTCCCAAGACTGTTGATGCAATATTTATCGGATATGTGATTAATAGCTATGCTACAAATTTTTGGTAATCAAGTCCGAGATATCTGGCATAGATGTTAACACAATTATTGAATTTCGTGATGCCACATTTTTTGAGGATGTATTTCCCATGAAATCTGGAGTTCCTCAACAAGTTTCTTCTTCAGTTGATCCCTCTACGTCTGGTTCCATCCATGAGAATGTGGAAAGGATGACAAATGTGGGGGCAGATTTGTCCATTGCCGATTTTGAGTCTTCTCAAGATCAAGTTGAAATTGAACCAAGAAAGAGCAAACGTTCTCGAATTGCCAAGGATTTGGGAAGTGATTTTATCACATACCACATCGAGGGTGATCCTAACACTTTCAAAGATGCTATGCCTTCATCCATAGCAAAGCATTGGAAAGATGCAGTTAAGGTCGAGATGGACTCTATTGTCTCTAATGGGACATGGGAGTTGGCAAATCTTCCTCCAGGTTGTTCAATGATCAATTGTAAATGGATATTTAAAAAGAAATTAAAACTAGATGGTTCCATCGATAAGTATAAAGCCAGATTAGTTGCCAAGGGGTTTAAACAAAAGGAAGGAATAGACTATTTCGATACCTATTCTCCGTTGTCTCGTATGACTACTATCCGAGTGCTTTTAGCATTGACGTATGTATATGATTTTATGATCCATCAAATGGATGTAAAAACTGCTTTTCTTCATGGTGATCTTGAAGAATAAATTTATATGGACCAGCCTGATGGATTTGTAGCTTCTGGAAACGAAAATAAAGTTTGTAAACTCGTTAAGTCTCTTTATGGACTTAAACAAGCCCTAAAAGCTTGGCATGAGAAATTTGACAAAATTATACTATCATTTGGATTCCAGGTTATTGATTCTGACAAATGTGTCTATTGCAAAGTTCAAGGCAATGCATGTATTGCATTGTGTTTATATGTTGATGACATTTTACTATTTGGCTCTAACCTTAATATAATAAATGAAACTAAGTCCTTCTTGTGTACAAGTTTGAGATGAAGGATATGGGTGTTGCAAATGTGATCTTGGGTATCAAATTGATTATGTCAGTTGATGGTATTTTCATATCTCAATCTCACTATGTTGAGAAGATTCTTGAGAGATTTGGCTATACGAATTGTAGATCTGTGAAAACCCCATATGATTCATCAAAACCTTTGTACAAGAACAAGAATGGTGTTCCAGTTTCACAACTCAGACATTCTCAGATTATAGGTAGCTTGATGTATATTGCAAATTGCACACGACCAGATATTTCATTCTCGGTGAGCAAACTTAGTAGATACACAAGTTGTCCTGATCGTACTCATTGAGAGGCTTTGGATAGAGTACTTAAGTACTTGAAGGGAACTTCTACCCTTGGGATGCATTATGGGAAATTCCCAACTGTACTAGAAGGGTACAATGATGCAAGCTGGATAGCCAAAAACTCTAGGAGTAACAGTGTTACAGGGTATGTTTTTACTCTGGGTGGAGGCGCAGTCTCCTGGAGGTCTACAAAACAGACCATATTGTCTCGATCTACTTTTGAGGCTGAACTTTGTGTTTTGGATACAAGTGGAATGGAAGCTGAATGGTTGAAAGGACTCCTTTCTGAATTGCCAATGACTAGCAAACCAGTTCCTGCAATATCTGTGCATTGTGATAGTATGACTACTATGGCAAAGCTAAGAAGCTCAAAGTATAACCACAAACAAAGGAGACACATCCAAGTCAGACTGAAGTCTGTAAGAGAATTAATCTCGGAAAGGGTAATAGTTGTTGATTTTGTTGGTATCAAAGACAATACAATTGATCATTTCACCAAAGGACTTGATCTAACTCAAGTTCTGAAATCCAAGTTGGGGATGGAACTGAGACCCATTTCATGACTCGTCTAGAATGACAACCCAACCAATCTGAGTGGAGATCCTACGAAGTTGGTTCAATGTGGTAATAACAAGTTCTTGAGTGAGTCAAGTGCAACTCATTGGTGATACGTTGCAGGTATTACATTATATCTGTGTCAATACCCCAAAGAATGTATATGTTGCTTAAATTGTAAGTTTAGTTAGAGTGTAGAATCTGAATGGGTTCAAGTCTTTGAGACAAGATGTTAGCAGTGCATCTTTGGAGAAGCCCAACTATATGAATGCAATTGTGTGACCGCAATTAGAGGAATGGGGGTCACTCCTTGAAAGCATTCATGAAACATGATACAGATGCAGAGCCGTAAAGCATCAACCCTGTAGATTGCAGCATAACCTACTTAGTGTTGTTCTCAATGGACATCTCCACACAAAAGGTTCAAGTTCAAGACTTTGTTTCACTTAGTTCCTGTAGGGGTAAAGTTGAAGGACTCCCGGTCGTGGTTCAAACCCGAAAGGTACCATTACTGAAAGCACTAGGCTGCAAGGTTTGGTCGCTCGATCAACAATGGATTTGTGGGGGATTGTTGGATTATTGAGTTTGGGCTAGACCCATGAATCACTCAATTGAAGAAATCCAATGTTGAGATGAAGATGAGAACTATTACCCCATGTGCCATGTGCTCACTTCACTTTTAGTCCCACATTGGTGAAGCTAACAAGTTGAAGGATGTTGATAAACATCCTATTCACTTGTCCCTTTGTAGGTGGAAAGAGAGGAGTAGCGAATTCTCCACACATACGCGCGTGCGTCCGTCCCGTCCTAGTACGGGGCGTGGCGAGGCGAGGCAGCGGGGATTTTGGGTGAAATTAGAGGATTTAACCTCTGGGTGATGAGTGTATTTAATTTTTGGACCTCATGTTAATTGTTTTTTTCAATTAAGTCATTGACAGTTACAAAATTAAATACAAATATATTACGGTCGGTTTCCTCCTGGATATACACGTTTTATTCTCATCCTCTCTCTACGAAAACTGTCCTTCTCCGGCGATTTTAAGTCTCCGAATCCAGAGTTCTCCAACGATCGATTCTTACGAGGTTCTGCGCTGCTTTCGTGGTCCATCGACTCCGGTGTGTGTCTGATCGACGGTGAGACTGTTCTGTCCTGGGAGAAAACCGACAAACCAGCAAACGCACTGGTAAGTTGGCCGATATTTTCTCTGAGGCAAGTCGCATTCCGACGGCTCGGTCTTTGAGGTCGTCTCTCATCACTGTTCCTTCTTTTGTTGTTGTCCTCGACATGTTTTTGTACATTGGATTTATCTGGATCCTTACGGAATATTTATTCGACAAATGTAAGCCACTGTATTACATTATCATGTTTGTAATTGTATCAACAAATTCCTCAAGTGCAGAGTTCCACAAACAATTTTCTTCTGGAATAAGCTATAAGTCCAATTCACAGGGTGTAGGATCTAGTTCAGTCCTCCAGTTCAGTCCTCCAGTTCAAGCTCTAGAACTGGCCCAGAACCAATTGGTACATCTTATATTCTTTGCCATATCATCTCCTTCTGAAATATTCATTGAAATCATAACATGCCCATGAAATTTAAGCTTATTATTTAGTCACTTATTTGGATGCTTCATCACCAAACAGAATTACATATTTCAAAATTCATGGCGCTACTACAGGATCATTAGAAGTAGAAAGAACGGAAGATGATACATACTTCAAACCGACACCCAGCAAGAAAGAGCGCAAAAACTCGAGGGAGCCCAAATCAAATCGTTATGGTTTGCCACAAAATTTGAGAACAAGTATCCTGAGTAAATTTGACAAACCGCTTCAGGGTGTTGACTCTCCTGGTCATCTCTAGCTCAAGTTCTAGCCGTGGACGAAAACTAAATGGTACATGTTTGCCCAACAATTGTTCTTCTGATACATACAGAGAAATTATGACATACCAATGAAATTTAAGCTTATGATGTATTATCTTGTTTTTTTTCTACCTTCACAGAACACAATTCAGTTTAGTGGTTTGTGGAGGGTGTGTTGCAAGTGATGTTTCCGATCCTTCTCCCTCAAATACTAGTGTTGCTAGTAATTATCATCATACAAAAGGAATAGTTACCTGCAAGAAGATTGCAAATAGATGGAAGATAGACGTGTTTGATTTTCATCTTAATGTTCATTCAACTTTAGGTGTTAGACCCTAACCTTTGAGGGTTGTTGTGGTGAATAGTTGCCAGCATGGGAATGGAGCATGAATAGTGGCTTGAGGGTGTAGGGTGATGGGTTTGGTGGTGGCTGCGATGATGGGATTTTTGGTGGGGTTTTTAAGATAAAAACGTTTCTCTTCTTCCCTTCCTTCTTCATTCCTTCACTCAAACCTCTCTCTCATTTCCTTCCTTCTTTTCCGGCGACCAGAGGTGGAGGAGGAGCCTGCTCCGGCGTGAGGAGGTGGACGTACGCGAGGCTCGAGGACGTGGGGCGAGGAGTGCTCGAGCGCGGTGTCGTGGTTGCGGTTGATGATTGGCATCATTTCATGCATACATTTGTGTCTTATATCCGTTATCTTTTCACCTAAACAATTCTACGTAAAGAGTTTTATGTTTAAGTTTCAGGAATAAGCAAGTTGAGGAGAAGAGGCACAAAATGACTCAAATGCAAGGAAAATGACTGAGTTGTAAGACTTGGGGACTGAGATGCAAGAGGGAAGGACCCGGATGAAAGCCTAAAGGACCAATGAGCAAATCAGGAAACTCCACACCATCATGAGGAGTATTTTGGCAATTAAATCCGGGCCCAACCATCAACAACCAAATTAGGTTCATCAAACACCAAGAAATCAATCCAGAACCGAGCCACCAAAATCCAGACTCGATCCAACACTTATAGACCGCAAATCAGCGGTCCATTTGGATCCAAACCCAATAAGACTTGGTCAAGTGTTGTATTAGTATGTATTTAGTCCATTTATGGTATGCGTTTAGTCTCATACTAGGGGATTGTCCCGGATTACCTTTTTCTATGACTATAAATAGAACTCCTCCTCCATTTTATTCTACCCATTGCTTGGTGGCATTCTCTCTACTTGGAGAAAGCCTTGAAGCAAAACTCAAGGTGGGGAATAGTGTTACCTTCAATGTGAGTCATTTTAATAAAATAATTGTTTTTAGTTTCTTTTAATCTTGTCTTTTAATTCTTGCATGCTTCTTTAGTTTTACTTTCCTTTTCTTTTAGCTTCTTTAATATTTCTTGCTTGCTTAGGTTAATTTCATTTTAGTAGAATGTTTCATTTTAATGTATGTTGTACTGTAATGATTAGTGAGTAGTTTCATCCCCTTTGGGGGTGGAGTAGATGTTTATACATGTTATGTAGATGGAATGAATGCTAGACATTGTTGTTTGTGAGAGATGTTAGTATGCTTGTTTGAATTAATAAGAACTTTTACTTTTCTGCCATAATGTTTAGGTACATTCCATGGTTGTTATGTTCTTAATAACAAACTTGTCATGCTCATATTAATCACCTAGGTTAGTGCTTTAAATGACAGGTCTTGCCATTAGGTACTTCTTATGCATTAACAAACACATACTACACTTGAGCTTATTGTATGCATTCACCACTCTTATTTCATGTGTACACACACACTCCACCCCTTAGGGGTTTTCCATTCCTTATTTCTATCTTCTTTTATTAGTTGCTTAGTTTAGTTAGTTTTGTGCTTTCATTTCCTCCTTTCTAGTTTACTAGTTTAGTTTAGTATAGCTTAGTTTAATCAATCCTTTCTTTCCCACTCGCCTTCGAACAAACCAGCGTCGACACACCTCCCTGTGGATCGACCCGTATTTTCCAACGCTACAACGCGGCCGTGCACTTGCGGTTATAATTAAAACGTTCAATCAGTTGACGTCGAGCGAATCTCCGGCATGCTCCGTCTTCCTCTTGAGGTATGTCGGTTTATTATCTTGGTTTTGTTGCTCACCCACGTTGGGGTGATGTTGTGATCGGTCGCGGGAGGCCGGAGACCTCGCCGGAGACGTGAAACGGCGTAAAATCCTCAGCTGGTGCGGGGTTGCTGTCTACCAACGGTCGACCGGTGCCTTCGGGCGGTCGACCGATTTTGTGTACCCGATTTTAACCATCGTCGGTCCGACGACGCCCTCTGGCGGTTGACCGGTTGGGCATACGCTGGTGGATCGGAGGAAAGTCTGTTGGTTTTCGGTCGACCGTTCCTAGTTATTCGGTCGACCAGAACTTAAGTGTACTTGATTATTATGCATGTTGTTCGACCGATTTTTATATATTATACGAGCGTTGTATGACTTAGACTATTATGATGTCCTTGGTAGTTTTCGGTCGACCGGGAGCCCAGAGTTTGTTGACTGAATAACCTTGTGTGATTTTGACCCCGTATTCGGTCGACCGGTTTTAGATCATTGTGTGACCGTTTGGACTTAAGTGATGCGCAGAGAGTTCGACTGTTGCAGACTTTTGGTCGACCGGTTAGGCTTTTTCGTTCGATCGTTTGTGCACAGAACTAAATTCCTGGTCATTGTGCTGTGTCAACTCTGTCCACGAAAACCCGTGTCCTCTCCTAGAGCGTGATCCGGGAGGTGACAGCGGGTACGTTGTGTTGGTTTTTTGGCCTTAATCTATGTTTTGATGATTTAATCAACCTAATTTTAATTATGATCATGTACAGTAGCACACATATTGCATTGTATATATATTGCTTTGTGCTAACCTCTACAGGTGATCAAGACTCAAGGAAGAAAGGAAATCAAGTCAAAACATGTAATCAAGCTCATTTTAAGACATGTATTTTGTATTTCTTTGAGTCTTTAGGAACCTTGTGTAATTGAGCATACTTGAGCTAAAAACTACACAACCACACACTAGGTTCCCTATATAAGTCACACATAAAATTTCACATAATTTGGACTTCAATAGATCATCCAAACTAAAACCGGAAAACACCTAAACAATACTTGAACTGCCTGAACCAAAACGGTCGACCGTTTAAACCTTTTTGTTCGACCGTTCACACGTGTCACATGACCATTTGTTTTGTCGTATTATACCCAACAATTGTATTCGTATTATTCCCAAATACCCCAAAATTACCAAACATCCGGTCGACCGAAACTTTCCTAGCTGTCGACCGAACCAACACAATTTGGTCTTCCAGAAGTGCCTGAACTTATTCGGTCGACCTATCCCCTTAGCCCGTTCGACCGTTAACTTAAGTGAACTCAAGTCAAAGCTGAATTTTGACCAAACGGTCGAACGACATACCCGTTTCGGTCGACCGTTTTTAGGCAGAATTGGGTCCTGCAAGTTTCTGTTTTGTGCATCTTACACCAACTCATACCCAATCAATCCCAATGACTTTATTTTCTCTAATGCCTATAAAAAGAGTTGTAAAACACATTTTAACACAACTCTCCCACACATATTTTCCTCCTACATTAGAGAGATCATTCAAAACACTCCAAGCCTCAAATTTCCACACTAAAGATCAATTCTAATCCTTCTCAAGTGTGCTCAAGTTTAGAGAGTGATTGTCCCACTCAAGTTTGTTGTTGTCAAAGAAGAGTAAAGGTTTCGGTGAAAGCCCGAAGCATCCCTCTTGGATTGTGAGAGGAGGAGCCAAGCTCGGCGAGGGTTGTTCGCGAGTTTGAAGATTGTAAAGGCGTTCTCTCCCGGCCCGGAACGGGGAGTGGTTAGTGAAGTTGTGAGCGGAGCTCGGTGATCCGAGCGGAGCTTGCAAGAGAGGACTAGGACCCGGGTAGAGTGTCGAACCTCTATAAAAACTCATGTGTTCCATTGTGGTTTGCATTTTTCTTTCTCTACTTTTGTTTGTTTATTCCGCTACGCATTTGATTGCTTAATCAAGTAGAGAATTAGGATTAGCCATAATTGTGGACACATAACCCACACGATCCAACACGTTGCTCGCGCCTGCCCAGGGACCGCCGTGTGGAAGAGTGTGGATACTTGGGTCACGCCACCTCCGTGATGGACCGTGGTGTGGCGTGTTGTTGCTTGACTCTCTGTAGAGTAGCAGACCTAAGGGATCGCGGATCCCAATGCATGTTGATGCATGGCTCGTGGAGCTTGATGACCCTGCAGACTACGGTCTGGACCCGTCCGATGTTGTGCCGGACGTATGTTGTACTGCCAAGGTTTTGCCGGCGATGCCGCCGAGGTTTTTGCTGGCGATGATGGTGCCGACGATGTTCCGGCTTGTTGTTGTACCGTCCTATGTTGTGTCGGACGTATGTTGTACCGCTGATGTTGTGTCGGTGATGCCGCCGATGTTGTTCCGGCGATGATCCCCGATTGGGCACGTATCTTGGGATGAATTGACCGATTGGGCTACGACTCCGTTGGGATGGTGTAGACCACGTGGTTACTTTGCGCGGAAGTGCGTACACTCCTCACTGATCCCTTTGGCTCAAGTAGTCGCGTGTGGGGGTGCGTCGCGTACTGTCCGTAAGACCGTATGTGCCTACAGTAGGTTTCCGAGGGAGACCCGTTGTTGTTGCTGGACTGATGTCCTTGTCGACCTTTCGAGGGTACTTGAGTTGTTGGACTGAGGTCTCGTTTACCCTTGGAGGGATTTGCTGCATTGCAGATGTTGATATTACATGCTACTAGTATGATAGGTTTATTTACCGTACTGTTGCATTCATATAGGCGAGCTTGGCATACGGGGTTTCCTAATGGGGAACTCAGGCGTTGTTGTTTGATTCATGTTTGAGGACCGCAGCCGGTTCTGTCGGGTGGTGACAGCGGGCACACACATTTTTGGGCCAAGATTCTCTTAGGACATTTCGAGGTTGTCATGATTACCTGTTGCCATTTGCTGTAGTAATGTAATCATGTATTTTGGTGCACCGATTGTTAATTTATATGAGTAACATTCCCGTTGAGTTTTATTTGGTGATCTCTTGGTTGTTTAAATTTTTAAATTTCCGCTGTTTCGGGATGTTACAACTTGGTCTCAGAGCGGTCGGTTCCTATGTGTGGCTCCCAAAGAAATCACTCCGGTGTAGTAGTGTTAGGTTGCACTTTACATTAGCATGCATTCATGGCTAATTTTGAGTTGTTTCTTGTGCCAGATGCCTCGAAGACGTGTGAGGAATGCCACGAATGAGCGCAGTACCTGTGTTGCCACTGAGGGCGCTACCTGGGATAGGTTCGACGAGTTCCTCGAGCGTCAGGCGGCGAGAGCAGAGCAGACAGGGACAGGTGAGGAGCATGATCGCTTCATGAGGCAACACCCGCCTAGTTTTGATGGCAGGAGTGACCCTCAGGTTGCAGAGGTCTGGGTCTTTAAGATCCAGAGGATTTTCCGGGCGATTGGCTGTGTACCAGAGCGGATGGTGGACCTGACCACCTACGTGCTGGATGGAGGGGCAACAAACTAGTGGAGGACCACATCTGCAATGTTGTTTGCTGACCGAGATGACGTGAGCTGGGAGGAATTCCTTGAGGAGTTCAACCAGCAGTTCGTTCCGCAGCACGTCAGAGACATGAAGAAGGGGGAATTTGTTGGGTTTTTGGCCTTAATCTATATTAATTTTGATGATTAATTAAACTAATCTTAATCAACAAACCTAATCAATCAAAGTGAGCAAACACGATTACATGCATTGCATATATGTTTGTATACTTGCAATCATCTTAAAAGGTTGATCAATACAATCAAGAGAATGAGCATTGGGACAAAGACATCAAGACTTGTAATCAAAGCTTTGGATCAAGACATGTAACTTTTATATTTACTGAGTCCATAAGGTTTAATGTAAATTTGAGCACTAGGATTCTGTCCCGTCATGCATCGGTAAACCGAACCTATTTCGGTAAACCGAATCCTACCTAGTTCGGTCCACCGAACACCTGTCGGATAGCCCAATTCTTCCCACCAGTAAAACTTAGGTGTTCTCTGGAATTGCCCCTACAGAAGACCGAAACACCTTCGGTCGACCGAAAAGCCCTGGACCGGTTTTGGACTTTACTCCAATGGTCACATTCAAATCAAGACCCTAGAGCCCAAATTAACTTGACCCACTTTGGACGACCGTACACACTTCGGTCTACCGAATGCTAATTGGCTTTAGGAGCCCAACGGCTATTTAACTTGACCGTTATCGATATAACAATTTCCCACGCATTGTCAGCGTAATTCCCGCGCTACTTCGGTCTACTGAAGTATACACGATCAACCGAACTTGAGTAGATTAGAGCCCAATCAATTCTACTGTCCACCTTGGAACGGTGAACCGAATGGACTTCGGTGAACCGAATTTAATTAGGGCTAAATAGATAAAATCTACTGGAGGTTGGTGAACGGTGATCCGATACATTATCGGTCAATCGAGTTCATAGTTCAGACCAATGTTTCGGACTACCGTGTGGATAACGGTCGACCGAATCTCTCTCGATTTCTGGCCGAGCTTAAGTCACATCTTGCTTTCTCATTGGTCCATTCACCACCAACTCCGAAATGGCTATATGAGCTTGAAAGCTTGTAAATAGGACCTCATTTTGGTTTTTTGGATCTCTTGAATACTTCCTATCTATCCAATACTCAAAGCCAAATCCTCTCCATCTTCAAGCTCTCAATCCACAACACTCAAGCCTAAACTTCACCACTTGCATATCCAATTCAATATCATCACTAGTGCAGAATTGGCTTTACTCGTCGCCAAATAGACGTCGGCCGTTACAACCACCGACGTCTAGTGTGGAGAGGACAAAATAGACGTCGACCTTCATTGAGGCCGACGTCTATATGGTACTATAGATGTCGGGTGTGGAAATAACACGTTTAGCCGACGTCTATAGTGTATAGACGTCGACCTATAGACGTCGGTGGTTTAGTACTCTGTGAATCCAACGTCTATAGGGTATAGACGTCGGCCTATAGACGTCGGACTTAATGTAAGACCGACGTCTATACGCCAACCATATAGACGTCGAGGTATAGACGTCGGTGTTATGGAACATCCGACGTATATAGGTCTTAAAGAAATCGGACAGACGCGTTTTCTTTCATTCATTTCAGTCGAAACCTACCCAAACCCTAGCCGTCCCACGACCGAACTCTCCTCCGTGACCATCCTCCGACCGATCCGCACCGCAGCGAGCTCCCAAGCTCTCCTCCACTTCTCCGGCCCTCTTCTCCTTCTTCCTCCGTCTTCCTCCGTCTCTCTCCACATGTAGGTTTTAAGTTCGTTTTTGTTTGTTTTAAGTTCGTCTTTCTCCACATATTCTTTCTAACTTAATGCAAATATTGGTTAATGTGATAATCATTATTGGTTAATGTGATAATCTAAGTGTATTGATGCAAATATCAACATTTAGAATTCCTTTTATTTTCCAAGTTAATTAATGATTCAATTTGTTGGTGTGTAGCAAATGGTTTCCAAAGTAGAAAAAAAGAAATCAAAATTATGTGAATGTGAGTATCCTACTAACTTATGCATGTGAATGTGAATGTGAATGTGAGTAATCAAAAAGAAATAAAAAAGAAACCAATGTTAAGAATTTGGTTTGGATTGAGTAGAGAAATACATGATGTGAATGTGAGTAGATAACTAGATATACATTTTTCTTGTTGATTTAAGGATTTGAAGAATTTTACATATCAAATTTTAAGTGGAGGTTCTGCCAAAATTTCAATATAATTTTATTCCCAATTATTATTAATAACATGATAGTTTGTGTTTAAAATGTTTTTCTGTCAATTCAAGTAATTATTTTTAATACTTGCTTTTAATATTTTAAATGTTTATTGCCTTAATTTTTTGAATTTTTAATATTATGATAATAACTCATTGCCCCTCTTAAACAACTTGGCCTTTAATAACCCAAAGCAAAAGATTAGACAATATTTGCTAAGTCATTCATCATAGAGGATTTGCATGCATTGTATTTTTCTATTATTTACGATTTCTGTCGTAGATTGCTGGCGTAAGGTATGTACTATCTTTCACTCATCATTCATTAGAAAGCACACATTAGTTAGTAGGACTTGCATTGGAACAAGAGTGACGTGAGTGTTTGTTTGGTGTGTTGTTTGTTAGATTAAGGTATGAAAAACACTTAGGGGGCAGTCACCTATAGGAGATGAGGTGGGGGATTTCATCACCCTTTCCTTGGCCCAGAAACCACTTAATAAAAGAGCCTTAATAAAATCAATTAGACGTTGGCCCCTAGGATTTTCGGACGCATTAAGGAGAGGAAACCGTTTAAGACCATTATGGCCTGAATGTCGTTGCCCATCTAGTCTCCCTGAGAATTTTAGGAACCTCCGGGTTCTTGATTTCCTATAGATTAGTGGTCCTCGATGTTTAAGACCGTTTCGGCCTGAACGTCGTTGCCCATCTAGTCTCCCTGAGATATTAGGGACCTCCGGGTTCTTCATTTCCTACAGACTAGTGGTCCTCGGTGGGACCTCGAAGTTAGGCGTCGTCTATTACTAAGGACCTATAGTGGACTTTAGGTTTGTTTTGGCCTTGATTGTTTAGTTAGATTTCTAACCTTTCTTATTCCACGCTAGATTAAGGACTTCATCTCTTCTCCTCTGAGTCATTCTTTTCTCATCTTAATGTCTCAGAATCTTCTCATCTACGAACACATTCTTTTAAATTGAAATTTTATTTATTTTCTGCAATAAAAACTATCATTTTTGCCTCTGTTTAGATTGAAATGGATCGAGAGTGGATTGTTTCAAACAGATTGAGTGATGAGTATGAGAACGGAGTAAATATGTTCTTAGAGGTTGCCAAAAAACATTCTAAGAAAATGAAAGACAGCGACATGGCGTATTGTCCGTGCAATAAGTGTCATAATATGTCAGTGTTGACTTTTCGGAAAATGAAAGATCATTTGTTTGAGAAAGGTTTCGACCCAAATTACAGACGGTGTATATGGCACGGCAAAAATGAATCATGTAGTCGTTCCAAGAATGATGGAGAAGATGTTAGTGTGGAAGATCACTTAGAGGAAATGGTTCAGGATATGGCTGAAAAGTTTTCGTCCAACCCCGATTTACTTGGTAATTTGTTGAGTGACAATGAGAAGCCGTTGTATAAGAATTGTACCAAATTCACTAGATTGTCAGCGGTGTTGAAGTTGTACAATTTAAAAGCTGGAAATGGTTGGTCCGATGTGAGTTTCACATCAATGTTGAAGTTAGTGAAAGAGATGCTTCCAGATGATAATGAGTTGCCAGATAGAACTTATGATGCAAAGAAAGTGTTGTGCTTTATGGGAATGGAATATAGGAAGATACACGCATGCCCGAACGATTGTATATTGTATAGGGGTGAGTTTGAAAACTTACATTCCTGTCCCAGGTGTAATGTTTCAAGATACAAAATGAAACGTAGTGGACCAAACCACAATGAAGAGGCTGATGAGATGAAAATCAAAGGACCTCCTGCTAAGATTTTGTGGTATCTTCCGATAATACCAAGGCTTAAATGTTTGTTTGCGGGTAAAGAGGATTCCAAGAACATGACATGGCATGCTGATCATGAGAAACCAAATAATCAGTTGCTACGTCACCCTGCAGATTCACCTCAGTGGAAAAAAATAAATGTCGACTTTCCTGTGTTTGGTGAAGAATCGAGGAATGTACGACTTGGGCTCTGTACTGACGGAATGAATCCTTTCGGTAGTTTGAGTAGCATTCACAGTTCTTGGCCCGTTCTGCTTATAATTTACAATCTACCCCCGTGGTTATGCATGAAACGCAAATATATCATGTTGTCCTTAATGATTTCTGGTCCGAAACAACCTGGAAACGACATCGATGTGTATTTAAGATCTTTAATTGATGACCTAAAGAGATTGTGGGATGACGGAGAGTCAGTTTTTGATTCTTATTGTCAGGAGTCATTCGTAATGCGGGCAATGATATTTTGCACGATTAATGACTTTCCAGCTTATGGTAATCTGTCTGGATATTCAGTCAAAGGTCATAAAGCTTGTCCAATTTGCGAGGAAAATACATGTTCTTTGCAACTAGTTAATGGTTCTAAGACTGTCTATCTCGGTCATCGGAGATTTTTGCTGAACTCTCATCCTTATCGTAGGTTGAAGAAGGCATTTAACGGAAAACAGGAGTTTCAGAATCCGCCAGTTGAAATCAGCGTCGAAAAGGTGTATGAACGTGTAAGGAACATTGAATGTGAATTTGGAAAACCGTACAAACGAGCAAACGACAAAAGTAGTTGGAAAAAAAGATCAATATTTTTTGATCTCCCTTACTGGAAAACTTTAGAAGTTAGACATTGTATTGATGTGATGCACGTAGAGAAAAATGTTTGTGATAGTCTTGTTGGCACTCTGTTGAACATACATGGTAAAACCAAAGATGGATATAATGCAAGACTTGATCTTGTTGATATTGGTATACGAGCAATGTTGGCACCAGAGAAGAAAGGAGATCGGAATTACTTACCTCCAGCTAGTTATACATTGTCTAGAAAGGAGAAAAGAATTCTATGTCAGTGTTTGCACGATGTAAGGGTTCCACAAGGTTATTCTTCAAATATCAGTAATCTTGTTGTTATGAAGGATTTGAAACTTGTGGGGATGAAGTCTCACGATTGTCACACTTTAATGCAGCAGTTGTTACCTGTAGCACTGAGATCCATATTACCGAAAGATGTTAGACAAGCAATAATAAAGTTGTGTTCCTTTTTCAATAAGATTTGCAGTAAAGTGGTAGATCCTGTGCAGTTAGACAAGTTTCAGAATGAAATTGTGGTCACATTATGTCAGTTGGAGATGTTCTTCCCCCCGACTTTTTTCGACATTATGATTCATCTTGTTATTCATTTGGTTAGAGAAGTTAAATTGTGCGGACCGGTTTTCTTAAGGTGGATGTATCCTTTCGAGCGTTATATGAAAGTGTTGAAAGGTTATTGCAAAAATCGTCAAAGACCAGATGCTAGTATTTTTGAAGGATACATAGCTGAGGAGGTTATCGAGTTTTGCACTGGATACCTAGCAAACACCAAAATTGTTGGACTTCCGAAGAATCGTCATGATAAACGTGCCGATGGTAAAGGGACACGTGGGATGAAAATGTTAAATCCAAATGGCGATGACTTAATGACAACATATTTTTATGTGTTGTGCAATTCGAATGAAGTTCAACCATACCTAAATGAACACATGAGTTTCTAAAGGAAAGAAATCCTTTGTGGAGTGATCAACAAGTAATTAATAGTCACAATAAGAATTTCATCTCTTGGTTCAAAAATCTAGCATACAAGCGTGATGTTTCTGAGACAATACAGTGGTTGGCTTACGGTCCGCATTCTGTTGTTATAAGTTACAGTGGTTATGATATCAATGGATATTCTTTCTACACAGTCTGTGAAGATGCCAAAAGTGCTGTTCAGAACAGTGGTGTAACCTTAATAGCAGAGTCTTTGCATGTGTCTAGTTCTAAAGACAAGAATCCTGTATACGCCGACATGTCCTATTACGGTGTAATTGAAGATATATGGGAGCTAGACTTTGTTAAATTCAAAGTACCTATATTTAGATGCAAGTGGGCTGATAATAAAACTGGAGTTCGAGTGGATGATTATGGCTTCACTTTAATTGATTTTTCAAAAAATGGTATAAAGGAGAACCTTTTATTCTAGCTTCCCAAGCGAAACAAGTCTTCTATGTGGCTGATCCATGTGATAAGAAATGGGTAGTAATTTTGGAAGGGAAGAAAAAAATTGTATTAGATGATAGCCTGATCGAGTATGAAGAGACACCACCTTTCACTAAGCAAGCACCTGAGTTGAACTCAGTAGATGAAGAAATAAATGTTGAGACTTGTATGTTTAGAGATGACCACGGTGAAGGTATATGGATTGACAATCCATTAAGGAAAAAAAAACAGTAAAGGTGCAAATTTTATGTTGTAACACATTGTAATAGATATTTAATGTCTTTACCTTATTTAATTACTTGCATTTATCTTTTATAGTACAATGGCTCCGAAAAGGAAACCCACTTCCTCCGAGTCTGAAGGCTCGAAGACATACAGTACACGAGGTCCTTGTCTCATGAAAGAATTCGTTGGGAGAAGAAATAGAGACGGTAGAGTTCGAATCCAGTTTGATGACCGTCTTGAGCCGTTAGGCATGCTGACTGATAATTGGAAGAGTTTTCTGGGTAGCTTAGCGAGGTCCAAAGTTGACATTTGTTATTCCAGTTGGGCTGATGTAGATGAGAAGGTGAAGGACACAATATGGGATAATGTGCAGGTAATGATTCCATTATAGATTTCTATAGTTTTAGTCGAACTTTTGATATATATATAAAGTTAACGTGTTGTAGGAATCTTTTGAGTTCCAATCCACTGACAAATTGAAGAAAAAGTGGATGACATACATGTCAGTTCGTTGGAGGGATTTCAAAACAAATTTAACGAACAAGTACATATTCGGAGAATACCAGGATAGAAATCCATGCGATGTCTATAACTTTATCACTCCGAATCAATGGGAGCTATTCAGAAAATCCAGAGATAACCCGGAGTTTGAGGTAACTGAGTTTCAAAACAAACTTGTTAGTTATTGATTTTAGTGACAATCTAATAAACTTGATTTTAGGCCATCCGAGCAAAAAACCAAAAGATTAGATCTTCTAACAAGTATACACATCGTATGTCTCAAGCGGGGTACCAAAAGTTAGAAGCACAAATGATGGCTGAAAAAATTGCTCAAAGGAAACAAGAGGCAATTGACTCTGGTATGAGTGAGGAGCAAGCAAGTAACTTATCTCCTCCTTCTCCCATAGCTCGTTGTGATTCTTGGAAGAGAGCGAGAGTAAACTCCAGAGGGGAGTACGTCACAGACGAGTCGCAAGCGATCGGCTCGAAGATAGTAACTTGCATCACTTATATATATGTTATTAATTCAGAATCATTAATTTTATATCTTTCAAATGTTAGTAAATATTGTTTCAAACTTAGGACTCTCTGAAGTTGAGAGAATCTCAAGGCGAATTTTCTTCCGACGGTCGGAATGATATTCTACGCGAGGCCTTGGGAAACGACGAACACCCCGGTCGTGTGCGAGGGGTAGGGAGTAGAGTTGGACTTCGACAATATTATGGGAAGACTCAACGGTTGTTGTGATTTTTATTTATACCGCAAGTGCACGGCCGCGTTGAAGCGGTGGCAAGTACGGGTCGAACACAAGGAGGGAGAGATTCTTATATTTTTTGTGATTTTCTTTGATTAAGGAAAGCAAAAGAGAAATAGTGTTGGTTTGAGATTTTTGGATTTATTTTTTTATCTTTCTAAAGCAAGAACAACAAGAACAAAAACTAAGAAGAAATAACTATGGATGAGAGTCCAGTGGGTGGGAGTTATGAATCTTCAAGTTAGATTAGAGATTACGAAAATTATTATAAATCAAGTGAGATATTAAGCATCGTATGATAATTGATTTAACAAAAACTCATATGATCAAAATACTAACAAGAAATTAAAATAAAAACGATCTCTCTTCTCTAACCCTAAATCCATCACCCCCACCCTTTGGAGGGTTTTAGAAACCCATGGGGAGAAGATGAGGAGAAGGGGTCATGGAGATCATCGAGAGACTGTGAAAACAAAAAGAAAGAAATATTATACTAAACTACGATCTACGAAAACAAATACAATTATTCTAAACATACAACAAATTATTCTAAGAGAAGAATAAAGAACAACTAAATTATTTTACTCTACTGAAATTAAGAACATGAAATATTAATCTAAAACTAAGCTTACAAAAGAAAAAGACAATGGAGAAATAAATGGGCAGAATTTTATTGCATAGAATGTAATACAAAAAGGCTCCCACACAACACAATTTCGGGGCTATTTATAGCCGATACAAGAAACCCTAAGTATGCATCAGGAAGGACACGTGTGATTACATAATTGGATGAAAATGTGAGGCACGGATCGCAACCCTAGCGGCGATTCCGCCGCATATTGACCGTTAGATGCGGCGATTCCGCCGCATGGATGGTCCAGATGAATTCGTGCTTTTGTGGGTGTGTTTTTGGTATGTTGTAGGTGGCCTCCACGCGTATAAATCAATTATTGCATATCTTTGGAGATCCGAATTTGATTTCTTCTTGAATACTCCTCCAAAATAACTTTTTAGTCCTTCTAATTTGCGATCAGGTCCCTGGCTTCTTATGCAATCAATTGGACTTCAACTTGAGCTTGAACCTCTATCTAATTGGTCTTTGTGATTCATCTAAGTCCATTGCACGCGTTTTAGCTCGAATATTGGTAAATTGTATTGTAACTCCTGAATTCTGCACAATTGCTCAAAACAATACCTTAGTAGCATTTATTTATATAAAAATAATCTAAATGAAAGACATATGATGCAATGTATGCAATGCATCAAATACCCCTACACCTAGATTTTGCTAGTCCCGAGCAAAACAAAACATGAAAACTAAAAGTATGGAAGCAAGGAAATCCTAACTCACTTTCGTAGGAATCACGGTTGCACTTAGCATGTGCAACAAGCCTTTAAACCTCCAAGTTTCCTTAGAGGACGAGTTTTGTCTCGTGAGGGTTTTCAGTTGACACACCCACAAAGTCTTAATTCAATATTTCATTAATAGCTCTCGATATCTCCACCTCAACCTTATACATCTCACTTAGAATTCTTGCATGCTCATTATACAAATCTAACTTATAAAAAGTTTGACATGGTCTTTGTTCCTCCAACATTCACACCACTAACCCTTCTACATATGATATCACTTAAATTATTTTGCACGCCTCCTCTGGTGGTGAAGTATCATTTGGATCAACCATGGCATGGATCATTCTTTTAGCTTTGGGCCTTGAGTATTATAAATATTTCTTTCTTTTCTTCCATGATTCAACACATTTGCTTTTTGACACTTTTACCCTTTTCATTCGTGTAGCGAGTTTGGTCGATAATCCCGAGCTGGCAGACTCAAGTTACCGGGTTTCAAGATACCCCTACGGACCAGTGACTCAAAGGCTTGGGCTTTTGTAATCATTTTGCAGAATGTGCTTTCCTCACTTTATTCCTTAATTTTTACTTTTATTTTCCTCAAGGCTTAATTGCTATTAGAAGTCCACACTTCCTGGTATATTTTCCTCAACCTCTGCTTTTTATCAACCACTTCAAAGATTTGATTCATCCAATTTAAGTGCATACATGTCTTAAAGGGCAATGGGTTATTTCTTTGGAACTTAGATTTATGTCGTAGTTTCTACAAGCAGAACTATATAATAAGGAACAAAAACTCAATGCAATTTGTACTCAGGTTTTGGTAGTTCGATCTTAAGCTATGTCATGAAACATTGATTTTTTTTATTTTTTTTTTATTTTTTTTTTGTAAGAGATAGATAAAAATAAAACAGATAGGTAGATAACTAGTCACCCCCTACACCTATTCCATGCATTGTCCCCAATGTATGCAAAATTAAATAATATAGGACATGCAAGAAAAATAAAGTTACCGCCTTCGGGATGACGACTCTCCACGGTCGGAGAGTGCTTTGTTCAATTTGCTATTGAGGCGCTTCATCCCGCCCCACATTCGGGACCTATGCTCGTCAGAGTTTTCTGGGGTTGACTGAGCCCAGAATGTTGCGGAGTCTTCAGACGACTCACTTGATTGCATAGCATCCTCCATTTCTGGAGGTGTCCACATGTCTGCTATAGTGCCACGGTAGGAGGATGTCTCTCGTTCCACCGTACAAGGGAGCATGTCGGCTTCGTACACCCAGAAAGACTCATAAGCCATGAAGTGCTTGCAGATAGTGGTGACAAGGCATGGCAGAGGTTGGGAGTTGCGTTGGTGGCCTTCTGCAATGGTGGTCAGAAGCCGTCGGCACATACAGTAAGTGCGATCACGGGTCATCAGGGAGTGAACGATGCCCATCTCAATAGTGCGAAAAGAAGTGTTGTGGGTATTACTCGTGACATTTTGGCATGCCCACCTACATGCTGTAAAGACATTCCGGTACATGGATGTGCCCTTGATACCCCGATCACGGCTAAGCACACAATCTGGTCCCATGAGTGACCGATAGAAACTGAGTTCCTCGGATAGCAAAGTGGAGGCCCCTTGTGGTATGTCAGTCAAGGTGGAGATGATGTTGAGGTCAATCGCCCAGACTTTGTTTCTTCAATTCAGTAAAATGTACCCACTGTCCAGGTCTATGTTAGTGATACTGCTATAGAACTCCTCCACTAAGCTAGGGCAGTACACATCATTGTTATTATGGACCAAGTAGCTCCAACTCCGTGCTATGATTTCGTCGTAAAAGTGGGTGCCGTTTTGATCACTAACAAGCAACGGGTGGAAGTTCTTCTCAGGAAACACCATGGTGATAGAATACTGCTAAAGTGGTATACATTAGATTTAGAAAAATAGGTCATGTACTTCCACCGTTTTCCAAAATAAGTCAAGTACCATTTTTTCTCGTTTTTTTTGAGAAATAAACTAAAACTTAATCAGAATGAGGATTTGCGTGTAAAAACACGACTTCCTCTGCAACATTGGAGGGACGATTTAAGTAGGGCTTCAATCGATGCCCGTTAACTTTAAAGTTTTCACCATTCTCCGGATTACTGATCTCAACCGCTCCATGAGGGAAAACGGTTTTGATCATGAAAGGGCCGGTCCAACGACTCTTGAGCTTGCCGGAAAAGAGATGAAGGTGAGAGTTATAGAGAAGGACCAACTGTCCAGGAGAAAAAGATTTCCTAACGATGGATTTATCATGAAAAACCTTGGTCTTTTCCTTATAAATTTTAGCATTCTCATAAGCCTCATTTCTTATTTCCTCAAGCTCAACTAAATCCAATTTTCGAGCATTACCAGCTGCCTCTAAATCCATATTCAGTTGCTTAATAGCCCAAAGGGCTCTATGCTCCAATTCGACCGGTAAGTGACACGCTTTTCCATAGACTAACCGGTAAGGGGACATTCCTAAATTGGTCTTGAAAGCGGTCCGATAGGCCCACAACGCATCATTAATTTTTACAGACCAATCCTTACGTGAGGCATTAACCATTTTTTCCAGAATTTGCTTGATTTGTCTATTGGAAATCTCAACTTGTCCACTTGTTTGAGGGTGATACGGGGTAGCTAACTTATGAGTTATGGAATATTTTCTCATCAAAGCTTCAAATGATCGATTACAAAAATGAGTACCCCGGTCACTGATAATGGTACGTGGAGTACCGAATCGGGAGAAAATATTCTCCTTCAGAAATTTGACAACAACTTTGTTGTCATTGGATTTTGTGGGGATAGCCTCAACCCACTTGGACACATAGTCCACAGCTAGCAAGATATACTCCTTCCCAAAAGACATTGGAAACGGGCCCATAAAATCGATGCCCCAAACATCGAAGATATCAACTATGAGAATAGGATGCAGAGGCATCATGTCTCTACGAGAGAGTTTTCCTAGCATTTGACATCTAGAGCAAGAATTACACAATGCAAATGCATCCTTAAATAAGGTGGGCCAATAAAATCCACACTGTAAAACTTTGGCCGCGGTTTTCTTAGCTCCAAAATGTCCTCCACATGCTTGGTCATGACAAAACGATAGAATACTTGCAAATTCCTCCTCAGGAACACATCTCCTAATGATTTGATCCGAACAATATTTGAAAAGATATGGGTCATCCCAATAAAAATTCTTCACTAGGGACCTAAATTTGGCTTGATCGTTCTTAGACCATTCAGTCGGGGTCACACCAGTTACTAAGAAATTGACTATATCGGCGAACCATGGTTCGCCAGACACAGCCAAAATTTGTTCATCCGGAAAGTTCTCATTCACTGGTGTGTTATTTACTGGGCTAAGAGGAATTCTAGACAAGTGATCGGCGACTACATTTTCACAACCCTTTTTATCACGGATTTCGACATCAAATTCTTGCAGTAGTAGGATCTAGCGCAATAAACGCGGCTTGGCATCCTTTTTGTTCACTAAATGTCTTATGGCCGCATGATCCGTGTAAATAATCACATGTGTGCCTATCAAATATTGTCGAAATTTTTCCAAGGCAAAAATGACTGCTAGAAATTCTTTCTCAGTTACCGTGTAGTTCAATTGGGCATCATTCAATGTTTTACTAGCATAATATATCACGTGAGGTTTCTTTTCAATTTTCTGACCCAACACCGCTCCTATGGCGTAATCCGATGCATCACACATTATCTCAAAGGGTTGGGTCCAATCGGGTGAATGAATAATGGGTGTCGACGTTAATTCCCTCGTAAGGTGGTTAAAGGACTCCAAACATTTATCAGAAAATTCAAACTTAGAGACCTTCGCTAATAATTCAGTCAATGGTCTAGCCACCTTACTAAAGTCCTTGATAAACCTTCGATAGAATCCGACATGCCCTAAAAATGAACGAATCTCTTTGACATTTGTTGGTGGAGGGAGATGCTTAATCAAATCCACCTTGGCTTTATCCACTTGAATGCCATCCTTAGACACAATGTGACCAAGCACTATTCCATTCTTAACCATGAAATGACATTTTTCCCAATTTAAGGTCAGGTTCTTCTCCTTACACCTTACTAGCACTAATTCCAAATGGTTCAAACAATTGGCAAAAGTGGGACCAAAGACAGAGAAATCATCCATGAAAATTTCCATGAAATTATCCACCATATCAGAGAAGATGCTAACCATACATCTTTGAAATGTGGCAGGAGCATTGCACAAGCCAAAGGGCATGCGACGGAAAGCAAACGTGTCGAATGGGCACGTGAAGGTAGTTTTCTCCTGATCCTCAGGAGCGATAGGAATTTGGTTATAGCCGGAATATCCATCTAGAAAACAATAATACTCATATCCGGCCAACCGTTCTAACATTTGATCTATGAAAGGAAGAGGGAAGTGGTCCTTACGGGTTGCAGAATTCAGTTTCCTATAGTCAATGCAAATCCTCCAACCGGTTTGGATACGGGTCGGGACTAACTCATTAAGCTCGTTCTCAACTACAGTAACTCCAGATTTCTTAGGGACAACCTGAACAGGACTAACCCAAGCATTATCGGATATAGGGTATATAATTCCATTGTCCAACCACTTAAGTATTTCCTTTTTGACCGCCTCAGTTAGGACCGGGTTAAGCCGCCTTTGTGGATCCCTACGGGGTTGAGTATTATCTTCCAAATGGATCCTATGTTGGACTATAGATGGGCTAATCCCCTTGATATCGGCCATGGTCCATCCAATAGCTTCTTTATTCCTACTGAGGACTCTCAACAATTCCTTCTCTTGATTGGGGGTCAAATCCGATGCTATGATAACTGGGAGGGTGGATGAGGGTCCTAAAAATGCATACTTCAGTGTAGTAGGGAGAGGCTTCAACTCTAGTGATGGTGGTTCTTGTAGTGAGGGTTTGGATTGAGGTCTTGGTTCGGCTAAAAGTCCACCTAAGGCTGATCAATTGGGTGAAGATCGATTCAAACCTATATTATTGATTTGGTCACAAATTATGGCCTCACCACTCAGGTTCTTTTGAAAATCAACTTCATCCAATTGGGTGAAATTTAAGTAATCCGAAATCAAATCATCCTCACTACAATCCTGAATATAATTCAATTCACTCGATTCATCAGAGAAGACTCCAGGTTGCTTCCCTAAGTTAAAAATATTTAGCTCAGCAGTCAAATTTCCAAATGACAATTTCATCAATCCATTCCTACAATTGATCAGGGCATTGGAAGTGGCTAAAAAAGTCTTCCTAAGATCACAGGAATTTGATTGCTAGGGTTAGCAACAGGCTCCGTGTCTAAGACAACAAAGTCCACGGGAAATATGAATTCACCCACTTTGATCAGAACATCATCAACCACACCTCTAGGAATCTTAACAGATATATCAGCCAATTGGAGTGTGGTCCTAGTCTGTTTAAGGTCTCCTATATCCAATTCTTTATATACAGAGTAGGGAAGCAGATTAACACTAGCACCCAAATCCAGCAAGGCCCTATTGATTAAGGTGTTACCAATTACACATGAAATAGTTGGACAACCAGGGTCTTTATATTTGATTTGTGTGGGTTGGGTTAACACAGAGCTTATATTTGCAGTTAAGAAGGCTCTTTTTGGTACTTGTGTTTTCCTTTTCTTGGTGCATAAGTCTTTTAAGAATCTTGCAAAAGGTGGAATTTGTTGAATAGCTTCTAATAAAGGGATGTTTACCTTTACTTGCTTAAAGACTTCCAACATTTTCTCCATTTGATTTGTATGATTCTTATTAAGTCTATTAGGGAATGGTGCTTTAGGAATGAATACTCTTTCAGGTTCAGTGGGTTCAATTTCAATTGGTTCCTCAGATTGAATTGGTGGCTCATTGGATGGCTCAGGTGTGACAGAATTATTAGGCTCATTAGCCAAGGCGTGAGTGACATTGTTATTAACAGATTTTCCAGATCTTAATGTAAGTATAGCATTAATGTGTTGATTTTGCTCTTCTTCTTGAACCATATGAACTGGTCTGTTGTTATTGTTCACATTAGGAGGTGGTGCATTATGTGGTACATTAGGTGGAGGCCTAATGTGTTGAGGATTGAATGATTGAGGATTAAATGGTTGAGGTGGTTGATATGGCATATGTTGATGTGGTTGATATGTCATATGTTGATTATGTGGATTGTTAATTCTTGGGTTCACCTCGGGTTGGCTTGGGAATCTTCCTCTTTCTCTTTCACCTACAACTTGTGCTAATTGACTTACTTGAGTGTCTAGCTTTTGAAAAGATTGAGTAGTTGTTTGAACAAATGTTTTCATTAAGTTTTCCAAATCAGTTAATCGGCCATCACTATTATTATTGTTGTTGTTTGAATACATTTGTTGTCTAGGTGGTTGGCCTTGCTGAGGCATGGGTGCAGGATTTGAATTTCCTTGGCTCCATGAAAAATTGGGATGGTTGCGCCAACCTGGATTATAGGTTGACGAATAAGGGTCATTCCTAGGACGATTAAATGCAGCATTAACTTGTTCCATTTCCGAAGAAATGTGTGCACACTCCTCCAAAACATGACCAGGTTGACCACACCTAGAGCAAGAAACAGAAGAGATTTGATTTACTAGGCGTCGGGTTTGAAGCTCTAGAGTTTCCATCCTACGCATAAGGGTGGCTAATTTCGCTTCAGCAGCTATAGAAGCATCTACAGCTAAGACACCTGATCTAGATTGATTTGCTATTCTAGATCCAATACTCGGGTTGGTCGGTGCCCTAGCAGTGTCCCATTGCATACTATTATCAGCCAAGTCTTCAAGAAAAGTCCAAGCATCATTCTCATTTTTGGACATAAAGCTTCCTTGGCTTACAGATTCTAGCATAACTCTAGATGTAGGTGTCAATCCCTCATAGATAATTTGGCACAATTGCCATCTTGGAATTCCATGATGAGGGCATTGGGTCAGAAGGTGCTTAAATCTTTCCAAATAGGAATATAATGGCTCGCTCTCAGATTGAACGAATGCACAAATTTCATTCCTAATCCTAATAGTCTTATGGTTGGGGAAATATTTCTTTAAAAACACTTGAACAAACTCAGCCCAACTCCTAATGGATCTTTCGGCTAGACTATATAGCCATTTTTTAGCATCATCCTTCAGTGCTAGAGGCACGAATTTAAGACGCACTGCCTCCTCAGGGATATGCTGGTATTGCATAAGGGAGCAGATTTCCTCAAATTCTCTAAGGAAGAGATATGGATCTTCCTTAGAGGTGAACTTGGGCAACATACTAAGGTATTGTGCCTTGAGTTCGAAGTCGCGACCCGGTATGGTGGGCATAATGATGCACGATGGCTGAGCAGCCATCGTTGGGTAGCACCGATCCCTCAGAGTCATAGGTGGTGCAACAGGTGGGTCCACTACATTCTCACCCATTGGATCCGGGTGAGGTGGTACAACAGGTGGATTGGGGCTAAGCTCTAGACTGGAAAAAGAAAGAAAAAAAAGGAAACAAACAATAGAAGGGAAAAAGATGAGAAAGGAATCCTAATCTAGAGAATTGAGGTGAGAAGAGAAAGAAGACTCAGATGAGAAGGGAAACTTAACTCTAATAGATAGATGAGAGGGTTGGTCAGAAGTTTCCTAAACAAGCATGGTTCAAACAATCCTAGACCTAGTGTCGCTTAAGTCTAGATGACTCCTAACTGGTTGAGTCGAATTGATTCGCTTGATTCACCTCCCTCACTAATCAAACCAACTTGGTCAGACCGTGTATAGCTAGTGGGGGCGCTTCCGACTGAGTCAGTGCCAATTAGACAACCACTTCGCTTGCAAGACTTACGTCAACACAAAAACACTTTCTAGACACCAAATTAAATTCAATCAGCTTCAAGTCATAGCAAGTCAAACCAATCTTCTCCTTAATTGAGTCCGAATCCTTAGGGGTCAATGTCTAATTGATTTTAATTAAGGCTTGGGTGACACTTTGGGATTGTTATTTGTGGGCCACGGAAGGGTGATGAAATCCCCACCGTATCTTTTCCTACGGAGTTGCCCTTAAGATAGTTTAATTTAAATCTAGTAGAGATAGTCAAACATTGGTCTTTAGTGGGGGACAATTGCAAGGTTGTATGCAAACTAAATTATATGCTTAAATGCAATCAATAAAAACCGCGCACGTACCTTGCCTCCAGCACTCTTCAACAATGAATTGATTTGCAAAATTTAGCATACATAATGCGAGAAAATCTTTAAATGATGCATGCACTAAGGCCTTTCTAATTTTGCAAAATTTTAGGTCACAAGTTGAATTAGTGCCAATTATGGAAGTTTTCCCTACACATGCAATTCTACCAAAAAGGAAATTTTCCGACAATGGAAATTACAAGGAAAAGGCAACAAATGTTACCTACGCACGCTCAGTCGGGTTCGCCGCCCGCTCTCAACAATTTCCAGTGCTCTACGCGTCCACCCAGAGATGAGCCGCGCTCCGGAGAAATTGCAGACTCAGATATTCAACCCGTGCGGCGTTTCCGCCGCAAACTCTACTTGTGATGCGGCGATTTCGCCGCCTGTTCAGATCGGATGGTCTCCGGATTTTTGTGTCCTCTCTACTACTTCCTGAAAAGCACAGAGAAAACGTTAGATCGCGAAAAACCAAAATACAAACAAAACAAAAAAACGAAATCACAAAAAAAAACTTAAAATTCTCGTCGCCACCCCGGCAACGGCGCCAAAAACTTGTTGTGATTTTTATTTATACCGCAAGTGCACGGCCGCGTTGAAGCGGTGGCAAGTACGGGTCGAACACATGGAGGGAGAGATTCTTATATTTTTTGTGATTTTCTTTGATTAAGGAAAGCAAAAGAGAAATAGTGTTGGTTTGAGATTTTTGGATTTATTTTTTTATCTTTCTAACGCAAGAACAACAAGAACAAAAACTAAGAAGAAATAACTATGGATGAGAGTCCAGTGGGTGGGAGTTATGAATCTTCAAGTTAGATTAAAGATTACGAAAATTATTATAAATCAAGTGAGATATTAAGCATCGTATGATAATTGATTTAACAAAAACTCATATGATCAAAATACTAACAAGAAATTAAAATAAAAACGATCTCTCTTCTCTAACCCTAAATCCGTCACCCCCACCCTTTGGAGGGTTTTAGAAACCCATGGGGAGAAGATGAGGAGAAGGGGTCATGGAGATCATCGAGAGACTATGAAAACAAAAAGAAAGAAATATTATACTAAACTACGATCTACGAAAACAAATACAATTATTCTAAACATACAACAAATTATTCTAAGAGAAGAATAAAGAACAACTAAATTATTTTACTCTACTGAAATTAAGAACATGAAATATTAATCTAAAACTAAGCTTACAAAAGAAAAAGACAATGGAGAAATAAATGGGCAGAATTTTATTGCATAGAATGCAATACAAAAAGGCTCCCACACAACACAATTTCGGGGCTATTTATAGCCGATACAAGAAACCCTAAGTATGCATCAGGAAGGACACGTGTGATTACATAATTGGACGAAAATGGGAGGCACGGATCGCAACCCTAGCGGCGATTCCGCCGCATATTGACTGTTAGATGCGGCGATTCCGCCGCATGGATGGTCCAGATGAATTCGTGCTTTTGTGGGTGTGTTTTTGGTATGTTGTAGGTGGCCTCCACGCGTATAAATCAATTATTGCATATCTTTGGAGATCCGAATTTGATTTCTTCTTGAATACTCCTCCAAAATAACTTTTTAGTCCTTCTAATTTGCGATCAGGTCCCTGGCTTCTTATGCAATCAATTGGACTTCAACTTGAGCTTGAACCTCTATCTAATTGGTCTTTGTGATTCATCTAAGTCCATTGCACACGTTTTAGCTCGAATATTGGTAAATTGTATTGTAACTCCTGAATTCTGCACAATTGCTCAATATAATACCTTAGTAGCATTTATTTATATAAAAATAATCTAAATGAAAGACATATGATGCAATGTATGCAATGCATCAACGGTCTACTGCGTCGACTAGTCATACCAAATGCCAAGAAGAGATCGCAGATTTGAAGAAGCCTTTGCAACTTCTTACGGAGAGATTGGATCGTGATTTGCCTACTTCTCCTACCCGTCGTAAGACCGGTTCTTACGCGGAGACTACTCCTCCAGTTCCTCCAGTGTTCCACCCTGATCGACAAGATGATTTTGTGTCTCATTCTCGAGAATTGGCCATCGTCGACGGTTCCTCATTTGGAAAGTTCACAGATGGATCTAGATGTGCTTTATTTGTCGAAGACCCTGATCGAAGATTGGTGGGACACGGGAAAGTTTATAACATCTCCAGACACCACTTCACAGAGGTAGGAGAGGGAGAATTGAAGGTTGCAGTTGAGAGTTGCTTAGATCGTGGTGCTTTTGTGCCATTTCCGGAAGAAGAGATTGTTACTCTCGGTGATGCTATCGGTGGGTTCGTGCGGTGGCCTACTTATTTAGTAGAGCTAAACGACAAACATGAGGTATAGTTTAACTTTGAAAGACTTTAAACTTCAAATTTATTTAACAATTGTATTTTAACGGTTCTATACATATTTGTAAGGTGTCAAGCCCCCGGAGCAAAGGGTCAAACAACCAATCTCCGATCAACATTAATTCGCTTCCAAGTAGGTGCAAAATGTTGTATCAATGTATGGTAGGTAGGGAACCACAATCCTTAAGTACCTGGGATTTGGAGGGGGATAAAGGGTTGCCTCCCGCTTTGTACGTCACCAAAGAGGATATCATGTAGTTCATGGCGATGGATTCGTTGTGTATCATAATTATCGACGTGCAAGTGAAGTAAGTGTTCTTTTGTATACAATGAAAAGTATTGAATAATTTTATCAAAACGGTAATAAATTATAATTTTTATACTTGTAGACATCTTTACGACGCCAGAAGGTCAATCTTTCCCGAGGATAATGTATTTGGATTTATCAGTCCATCTACATATATATATGGGAATGAGGATAAATCGGGTCAACTTGGGACATTCTTTAAAGAAGAAGACAAGAAATATTATCTGCTCCCTTATCATGAGAGGTAAACTTTGTAATTCAAAGTGAAATTTTATTTTGTAATAAACTTCTAATTATATATATATAACACAGGGCTCATTGGATGCTTGTCGTTGTATGCCCAACGACTAATTCAGCATATTGGTTTGATCCCTTGGGGTCGAATAAACCAAGGGACTCAATAAAGAAACTTCTAAATATGTAAGTTCGTTTAGTCGTGAATAAAGTAATTCGTGGATTTTTATTAGTATTATTGATTTCTATTTTAACTTGTGCTACTCAGGGCAATTAAGGTTTACAGAGCTTTAGGTGATAGGAGAACAACCACAAAATCAGGAATAACATGGCATGGAATGAGAGTACGTTTTATCCCATTTTTGTTAATTAAGTTAGGAACAATTATTTAGCAAATTCCTATGTTTGTAGTACCGGAAGCAGGTTGGAAATACGGAACGCGGTTACTACGTGATGAGATACATGGAGGAAATCCTCGAAGTGGCAACTCAAGACGTATGCCTATCCGAGGAAATGTAGATCGTTATTCAATTGTATAGTTGTGTAGTTTCAATATCCAGTTATTAATATTCAACACACTTGTATTTTTTTGATAGGTTTTCCCAAAAAGTAGTGATCCATTCTCGCAACAGGAACTCGATGAAACTCGCGACCGATGTGCTCGCTATTTCATCAGAAACATGCTGACGAACTAAGAGGTTCTCCTGCCAATTGTATTTTTTGTAATTTAGTTAACAAGTGCACTTGTATTACAAACCTACACTTTATGCCTTAATATAATCGCCTTAATTTTAGAATGAATTAATTGCAAGTGTGTTGATAGTCAATTGTGTATGCTTTGTATGTTTGTGCATGTATGGTTGTATGTTTGTGTTTGTGTTTGTGCATGTATGTTTGTTTGTTTGTGCTTGTATGAAATTGTGGATGTATGTGGATGAAATTGTGAGTATTTGTGAACAAATTTATAGGTGAACGAATTTGGTGAACTAAAAACAATTTCGTCGGATTCTATTTTATTTTTGTCCATGTTTAGGAATAGACGACGGCTGTTTCTATTAGCCGACGTCTATTCCTCTGAAGAAAGGAATAGACGTCGGCTTTATATTGAATCTGACGTCTATCCCTAAAGTATATACGTCGTATGTTATTTAACCGACGTGTATCCCTAAGGTATAGACGTCGGTCGATAAGGTGACCAACACCTATGCGTTAAGGAATACACGTCGGCGTCTAATTACAGACGACGTATATACTTTAGGGATAGACGTCGGGTATACTATGGCCGACGTCTATGTATAGACGACGCACACATAGACGTCGGATAGGGGTGTGCTTATATCTGACGTGTATAGCCCCGTACATCCGACGTATATGCCATTTTTCTGTAGTAGTGCATATCCAAGTGTGCTCAAGTATAGAGTGTTAGTTAGATGTGATTCAACTTCCACATCAAAGAATCAAAGAGTTGTAAAAGCTTCGAGGAAGCTCCCTCTCGGGTTGTGAGAGGAGACACGAGCGAGGCGAGGTTGTTCGTGAGGCTCGGTGTTGTAAACGGCATTGGTCTTGGCCCGAAATGGAGATCGGTTAGTGGAACCGTAAGCAAGGCTCGGGGGATCGAGCGAGGCTTGCGAGGAGGACTAGGACCCGGGTGTGGGTGTCGAACCTCTCTAAACTCCGGTGTCGACGTTTTTGTGGTTTGCAATTGTCTCTTCCTTAATCCTTCGATTAGTATTTTTAACTCCACATTTTTCTATAGATTAGAGGGCCATAGATCCTAACAGAGTTCTTGGCCCTCGAGTAGAAGGAGATGTCTTTGGCTAGCTACATCAACAGGTTTAACGCCCTGGAACGTTATTGTTTTGAGACATATGTGACACCCGAGCAGAGAGCGCGGAAGTTCATCAAGCGACTGAGGAAGCAGCTCAGGTCGCGTGTGATTACCCGCATGCCGCAGACCCTGGGGGATGCAGTGAAGTTTGCGACCATCATTGATCAGGACTATCAGGAGCATTACCAGAGTCACGAAAGCCGTCAGTGAGAACAAGAGGACGTGTAGTTGGACGTTCCACTGGGAACCCGGGCAAGAGGCCCCGGGTTGATAGAAGTGGAGCACGCCACTCTGGTGCGTGCAGTACCTGCGGGAGATCTCATCCGGGTCAGGAGTGCACCCGGTTTATAGGTGCATGCTTTGGATGCGGTCAGATGGGCCATTTTATCCGAGAGTGCCCGAGCAAGCTGGGTGAGATGAGCAGGAGGCCAGGACCACCGGTCCAGGGAGGAGCGGAGGCAGCAAGTCCGTTGTTCCGCAGGGCCCGGCCAGGAGAGCGGGGTGAGTCTTCACCGTCCGGGCTGAGGAGGTGAATGACTCCAACACTGTCGTGGAAGGTACTGTTGTCGTTTCAAGTTTGGTTGCTCGTGTTTTATTTGATTGCGGCACCCCACACTCCTTCATTTCGGAGAAGTTTGCTGGTAAATTGGATTAGACCCCTGAGCTACTGACTGATTTGTTGGAGGTTAGTACGCCCATGGGTGAGGTGGGCACTGCGGGGAGCTTTCTCCCCGGTACTACAGTTGTTTCGGGGGACCATGATTTTCCGGCTGATCTGGTCTTGCTACCAATGGAGGACTTTGACGTCATACTGGGGATGGACTGGCTATCACAGTACGATGTGCGAGTCTTTTTCCATGAGAAGAATATCCTTATTCCGAGGAAGAACGTGCCCGATGTGTTGATCAGAGGGATGATGAGTAGATGGGGTTGTCTGATTGTGTCTGCTATTAAGGCACAGAGGCTGATGCATCAGGGTTGCAGAGCGTTTGTGGCGACCTTGTGATGCATTGCATACATTGCATCATATTTCTTTCATTTAGATTAATTTTATATCAATAAATGCTACTAAGGTATGTGTTTAGTCTTATTTACAGAATACAGGGACCTGAATGCAAATTACCCATATCCTGAGAATAAACGCGTGCAAGAGATTCATTTCTGTCATGAAGACCAAGTTCAAGATTATCGGGGTTCAAATTGAAGTCCATCCAAGCAAAAAGGCCATGGACCTAAGCACAAAAGTAGCCAGAGACTTAATTGAAAAAAGTTGAGGACTCGACTGCAAATTACAAGTACCAAAATATTATTTTGGAGAAATTATAAAGAAAAATCAATTTGGATCTCCAAATATATGAAGAAATAAATTTGGAGCTCAAAAGAAAGGAAAGAAATCAATCTAGACGCGCAAAGGACATTTAAATCATACCATAAACACACAGGAAAAATCCGGATCCAATCAGAGCTAAAGTTGCGGCGTTTCCGCCGCACATCACATACAACTTGCGACGAAAACGCCGCACCCCTTTCGATCCGTGGCCCCAGATTTTGTCCAGTCGTGTCATGACGCGTGTACTTTCCTATTTTATACTTGGGTCCCTTGTATCGGCTATAAATAGCCCTCAAACGATGTTGTAAGAAAGGGACTTGTTTTTCCATTCTTTAGCAATAAAATTCTGTTGGTTTATTTGTGTTTTTAGTTTCTTTTGTAGTTTCTCTAGGACCACTTCTCCTTCCTTCCATCCATGAGTTTCTAACTCTCTCCAAAGGGTGGGGGTGACGGATTTAGGGTGATAAGAAGAAAAATGATGTTATTATTTTAATTTCGTATTAGTATATTTTGATTACTTGAGTTTATGTTGAATCATTTATCATGTAATGCTTTATAACTAATGTGATTTATTATAAGTTTCAGATTTCTCTAAACAAAACCCGATATCTAAACCTCCACCCGCTGGACTCTCATCCATATTTGTTTTCTTTTTAATTTTTCTTTTGTTGTTCTTGCTTTAGAAAATTAAAAACCAAAAATCTCAAACCAAACATATTTCTCTCTCTTTCTTTCTTTAATCAAAAATCACAAAAATAACAATATCTCTCCCTCCTTGTGTTCGACCCGTACTTGCCACATCTTCATTGACGCTGTGCACTTGCGGTATAAATAAAATTCTCATCACCTTGGTTGTTCCTGATCCTGAGACGAGGAGGCTGGAGGATATAGAGGTTATATGGGAGTTTCCAAAGGTGTTTCCTGCAGAGATTCCTTTTTTACCGCCGCACCGAGAGATCGAATTCGGCATTGAGTTAGTGGCTGACACGACACCCCAGTCGAAGGCTCCTTATCGGATGACACCTGCTGAGTTGACAAAGCTGAAGAAGCAGTTACAGTAGTTGATGGACTCCGGGTTTATCCGACCGAGTGTCTCGTCATGGGGAGCGCCTGTTTTGTTTGTGAAGAAGAAGGATGGGTCGTTGCGGATGTGCATCGACTACAAGATGTTGACTAAGGTTACCGTCAGGAACCGATACCCTTTACTCAGGATTGATGATCTGTTTGATCGGTTGCAGACGACGAGTGTTCTCAAAGATTGATCTGCTTTCGGGTTATCACCAATTACGGATTAGAGAGGCAGATGTCTAGAAGATAACCTTCATGACGTGGTACGGGCACTACGAGTTCTTGATGATGTCGTTTGGACTGATGAATGCACCTACAACATTCATGGACCTGATGAATAGGACCTTTCAGCCGTACCTCGACAGATTTGTTGTTGTCTTCGTGGATGACATTTTGGTGTACTCGCTTGACAGGGAGCAGCACCGGGAGCATCTGAGGATTGTGTTTGGCATCTTGAGGAATCAACAACTCTATACCAAGTACACGTAGTGCGAGTTTTCGTTGGATTAGGTGACATTTCTGGGGCATATTGTGTCAGCAGATGAGATTCCAGTGGATCCGACGAAGGTTGAGGTTGTGACTCAGTGGAGAGCCCCGACTAGCGTGACAGAGATCAGGAGCTTCGTGGGACTAGCTGGGTATTATAGATGATTCATTCAGGATTTCTCCAGACTTGCTTCGCCGCTGACATCGCTGACGCAGAAGGGCGTCAAGTTCGTTTGGTCCCAGAAGTGTGAGGACAGTTTCCAGGAGTTGAAGAGGCGACTGACGACAGCACCGATTCTGACGCTACCGAGCGACACCGAAGGCTATGTGATTTACAGTGATGTGTCAGGGATTGTTTTGGGCTGTGTTCTGATGTAGCACAGGAAGGTGGTGGCGTACGCTTCGAGGCAGCTGAAGGTGCACGAGAAGAACCACCATACTCATGATCTGGAGTTAGCAGCGGTGATTCACGCGTTGAAGACCTTGCGGCATTATCTTTATGGAGAGCAGTTTGAGGTCTTCACAGTGTGGGATCGTGAGGGACTCTAATTTTAATCACTTTTAAGCTAATTGCCTACTTGTTAAATCAATCAGGATATGCACAACAGAATCTAAACAAATACAAGTAAGTAAAGCAAACCACAACGATGACACCGGATTTTTATAGAGGTTCGGCACCCCACCCGGGTCCTAGTCCTCTCTTCCAAGCTCCGCTCGGATCACCGAGCTCCGCTCATGACTTCACTAACCACTCCCCGTTCCGGACCGGGAGAGAACACCTTTACAATCTTCAAACTCGCGAACAACCCTCGTCGAGCTTGGCTCCTCCTCTCACAATACGAGAGGGATCACTTCGGGCTCTCACCAAAGTCTATACTCTTGTCTTGGGCTTTCACCAAGACTCTTGCTTCTTGAACAATGGTTGAGTGGAACAACACTCTCTAACCTTGAGCACACTTGAGTGAGAATGGGATTTAAGACTAAAGTGTGGATGGATTGAGACTTGGAGTGTTTGGAGTTTTCTCTTTAATGTAGGGGACAAATAGTAGTGAGAGAGTTGTGTTAAAATGTGTTTTACAGCTCTATTTATAAGATGCTAAAGAGTTATAGCCATTGGGGATGAATTTCGTAAAGATTGTGTATGATACACAAAACAGAAACTGACAGGACACAATTCTGAGTAAGTTCGGTCGACCGGATCGGGCTGAACGATCGACCGTTTGGCAATTTTAAACTCGATTCGGTTGACGAGTAAAAGAACGGTCGACCACCAAAGGCTATAATCTTGGTACACTTAAGTGATCGGTCGAACACCGAGATAGGTTCGGTCGACCGATTCACACCAGGCACTTTGGGATTGACAAACAAGATCAAACTCGATCGACCGAAACAAGGTACACGGTGAACCGAAAACTGACAAGCACTTTGGGTTTGTCAAGGGACATAAGTTCGGTCGACCGAACAAGGTCCTCGGTCGACCGATACACTAAACGTATTTGGGGTATATGGAGATAATACGAATACGGCTCTTGGGTATAATACGACAAAACAAACGGTTGAAAAAATATGTTAACTCGGTCGACCGAAAAGGTCTGGACGGTTGACCGAACTTTGACAGTTAAACACTAACAGAATATATGATCACTCGGTCGACCGAACGGTCTGTTTCGGTCGACCGAATGTGGGCTGACTGTTCAGGTTTTTGTTTAGAATTTTCCGGTCTAAGTTTTGGTGATCTATTGAAGTCCAAATTGTGTGAAATTTTATGTGTGACTTCTATAGGGAACCTAGTGTGTGTTTAAGTAGATTTTATCTCAAGTATGCTCAATTACACAAATCCTAAGATTCAAAGAAATGCACAATTACATGTCTTCAAATGAGCTTGATTACATGTCTTGACTTAATTTTCTTTCTTCCTTGAGTCTTGATCACCTGTAGAGGTTAACACAAAGAAATATATATGTAATGCAACATGTGTGCTACGCTACATGATCACAATTAAGATTAGATTGATTAAATCATCAAAACATAGATTAAGGCTAAAAACCCAACACATAGATCATCAGAGCCTGAAGTACTTATTCTCGCAGAAGGAGCTGAATATGAGGCAACGCAGATGACTCAAGTTCATTAAGGATTACGACTTAATCATATCCTATCATCCGGGGAAGGCAAATTCGGTTGCGGATGCCCTGAGCAGGAAGGTTGAGGTGGCAGTTGCGAGTTTATGCATTCAGGAGTGGAGGCTACTCGAAACGTTGTCAGAGTGGAGGTCGTTCACAGAGGGTTCTGAGAGGGCAATGATGGCTAGGCTTCGGGTGGAGCCGCATACCGTCTCGCGAGTGGTGCAGGCTCAACATGTTGATGATGAGTTAGCTAGTCTGCTACAATTGGCCGCCAGAGATGGATCATATTTCAGTGTGGGATTGATGGTGGTCTGAGGATCAGGAGTCGGATCTGGGTGCCGAAGGTCGATGGGCTGAGAGATGACATCAATGAGGAGGCACACCGAGCGAGATATACCATTCACCCTGGGAGTACGAATATGTATAAGGACCTGCAGCGGAACTTCTGGTGGAAGGACCTGTCAGCGGGTGAAGATTGAGCATCAACGACCAGTAGTGCCGATGAAGTGTATTAAAGTACAAGAGTGGAAGTGGGAGCACGTGACGATGAATTTTGTGACGGGGTTGCCGAAGGCGAGGAGATTCCATGACGCGATTTGGTGATAGTCGATCGACTGACCAAGTTGGCGCACTTCTTAGCGATCAGGACCATGTTGACTCTGGAGGGTCTAGCTAAGTTGTACGTGGAGGAGATAGTCAGGTTGCAAGGAGTACCGGTGAGCATCATCTCTGATCGAGATCCCAGATTTACATCCAGGTTTTGGGGAGTCTGCAGCAGGCTTTGGGGACACGACTGAGGTTCAGTACATCGTTTCACCCACAAATAGATGGTCAGTCAGAGAGGACGATCCAGACCCTGGAGGATATGATGAGAGCATGTACACTGGATTGGGCAGGACACTGGGATGAGCATTTGCCATTGATAGAGTTCGCCTAGAATAACATCTACCATTCGAGTATTGGGATGACACCGTACAAGGCGTTGTACGGGAGGCTTTGCAGATCACCGGTATGCTGGAGTGATGTAGGTGAAAGGCAGTTAGTGGGGCTAGAGCTCATGCAGATGTATGCCGACAGAAGCAGACGAGCGTTGAGCTTTGAGGTTGGTGACCATGTGTTTCTAAAGATCTCCCCAGCCCGGGGAGTGATGAGGTTTGGGAAGAAGGGGAAGCTCAGTCCAAGGTATGTCGGACCGTTCGAGATCTTAGACCGAGTTGGAGAGGTTGCCCACCGGATTGCGTTGCCACCGCAGTTCTCGGGTCTTCACAACGTCTTCCACATATCGATGCTGAGGAAGCGCGTTGCAGATCTGCGGCACTGCGATCTCAATCACTTGACGTGAAATGGTGTAAAATCCTCGGCTGGTGCGGGGTTGCTGTAGACCAACAGTCGACCGATGCCTTCGGGCGGTCGACCGATTTAATGTTATTACCCGATTTTAACCATCATCGGTCGGACGACACCCTGTGGTGGTCGACTGGTTGGGCATACGCTGGTGGATCGGAGGAAAGTCTTTTGGTTTTCGGTCGATCATTCCTAGTTATTGGGTCGACCGGAACTTAAGTGTACTTGATTATTATGCATGTTGTTCGACCGATTTTTATATATTGTACGACAGTTATATGACTTAGACTATTAGGATGGTAGTTTTCGGTCGACCGGGACCCCTGAGTTGGTTGACCGAATAGCCTTGTGTGATTTTGACCAACTCCGGATTTTGACCCCGTATTCGGTCGACCAGTTTTAGATCGTTGTCCGAACGTTTGGACTTAAGTGATGCGCAGAGAGTTCGACCGTTGCAGACTTTTGGTCGACCAAACCAATTGGGAACGGTCGACCGGTTAGGCTTTTTCGTTCGATCGTTTGTGCGTAAAACTAAATTCCTGGTCATTGTGCGGTGTCAACTTTGTCCACAAAAACCCGTGTCCTCTCCTACAACGTGAGCCGGGAGGTGACAGTGGGTACGTTGCTCGTGCATGCCCTTTGACCGTCATGTGGAAGAGTGTGGATACTTAGGTCGCGCCACCTCCGTGATGGACCGTGGTGTGACGTGTTGTTGCTTGACTCTCTGTATAGTATCAGACCTGAGGGAACGCGGATCCCAATGCATGTTGATGCATGGCTCGTGGAGTATGATGACTCTGCAGACTACGGTCTGGACCCGTCCGATGTTGTGTTGGACGTATGTTGTACCACCGAGGTTGTGCTGACGATGCCGTCGAGGTTTTTGCCGGCGATGATGGTGCCGACAATGTTCCGGCTTGTGGTTGTACCGTCCGATGTTTTGTCGGACGTATGTTGTATCGCCGATGTTGTGCCGCTGATGTTGTTCCGGCGATAATCCCGATTGGGCACCTATCTTGGGATGAATTGACTGAACGGGCTACGGCTCCGTTGGGGTGGTGTAGACCACGTGATTACTTTGCGCGAAAGTGCAGACGCTCCTCACCGATCCCTTTGGCTCGAGTAGTACCGTATGGGGGTGCGTCACGTACTGTCCGTAAGACCGTATGTGCCTACGGTAGGTTTCCGAGGGAGATCCGTTGTTGTTGTTGGACTGATGTCCTTGTTGACCATTCGATGGTAGTTGTGTTGTTGGACTGAGGTCTTGTTTACCCTTAGAGGGATTTGTTGCATTGCAGATGTTGATATGACATGCTACTAGTATGATAGGTTCATTTACCGTACTGTTGCATTCATATAGGCGAGCTTGGTATACGAGGTTTCCTAATGGGAAACTCAGTTATTGTCGTTTGATTCATTTTTCAGGACCGCAATAGGTTTTGTCGGGTGGTGACTGCGGACGCACACATTTTGGGGTCAAGATCATCTTCGGATTCTTCGAGGTCGTCATGATTACCTGTTGCCATTTGCTGTAGTAATGTAGTCATGTCTTTTGAAAAACTCTGTTGTATTTTTGTGCACCGACTGTTAATTTATATGAGTAACATTCCCGTTGATGAGTTTTATCTGGTGATATCTTGGTTGTTTAAATTTTTAAATTTTTGTTGTTTCGAGATGTTACATCAGGTACATATCTTGAGATATACCATGGTGTTTACAAGGATCTACCTGTTTCTGCGAAAGTTGTCAACAAAGTTTACGGCGAGGACACAGATGGAGATGTGAATGCACGGCTCGAGACCAACTTTTATCGAGAATTTGCTCTTCTATATATCCGAGCTCGACCATCCAAGCATTGTAAAGGTACTAATTTAAGATAATTGTTTCCTTCGGTCTTAATCTACTTAAGTCGTGTGATCGTGTCATTGGTTGATGTAAATGACAAACAAATTAAGACTAAACGTAGATGTTGAGGTTTAAAGATAACCATCTGTTGATATAGTTGCGAGACTCTTAGGGTCCGTTTGGAACCACGTTCGGTTTCCTAAAATTTCGTAAAAAAAGGAATCCATTTATGAACATTCCTAAACCATAAATGGATTTTCTTTTAGGAATCCTAGATTCGATGTATCGCGATTTTTATTTTATAGAAAAAGTAACATTACCCTAATCATTTGTCACAAAAATTCTTGGTGTTGTGCAGCTAATTGGGGTGTCCAGATCTCCTAATTTCATGATTATAACTGAAAATCTTTCTGGTTGCACCTTAAGAGAATTTATACAAAAACAGGCAAAAACAGCACTGCCGTTGGCTAAGTATGTTAAGATTGCCATTGGAATTGTTGAAGTAATGGAATATATTCACTTGAAAGGTGTCATTCATGGTAACACTTAATTACTCAGTCCTAACACCCCCGTGCTAATTTGGATGGTGGTAAATTTTTTATTATCATTCCCACTGACATAATGCCATCAATAAACATGCATATATTCATTGTTACGGAGATAATCAAACATTTCAGTTTCTACACACAAGAAATAAGTGAAGTTATTTATTGTTCAATTTCTCGTGGAGTCGAATTCTCAACCGTACAAGTAAAATGCACCTTCTTGAATTGTGGTTTCTAACTGCTGAGGGTGAAATTAGAGTGAAAACTGAGTCTGTTCGTAGCGATTGAATGGATTTCCAATGAACTGAAATTCTGTGTTCAGGTGCCGATCAACGAGACAATGAGAAGACATCGAGGTGTTGGCCGACCTGTGCTATGACTGCGATCCTACTCATGATAAAAGACCAGAGTTTTTCCAATTGAAGAGTGTTGGAGTTTTACGAGGAAATGCTTTACTACCAAGGAGGATATATATATTTCAGGTGATGTGGGATAACAATAATATGTTGTACAAGTGATGGCATGAGTCATCTGCTGTCCAATCTGTTATATATCATCGAATCCGTTGTAAGTACGTTCTTAGTTTTTCAGTCCAGCTAGAAAGTGTAGCGGTTCTCGCGATGTTGTCACAAAATAAATGCCCAGAAGAGGTATATGTTTACGATTTTGAAGTTGAGAGCTTGGTAGGTGTTTTATCTTCTTACAGTTTGATCGATGTTAGGGGTCGGATTCCTGGAGGAACTGACAGTGATTTTGAGCTGCTTGTTCTTTGAAGTGAAGTGATAGATTGCTTTTGTTTAAACTTAAATTCGGATTTTTCATTGTTTCTTGTATTCAGATTTTAAAATTGTTGATGTTGAAGCTCCTACAAAGAAAACATATAACTCAAGCATGTGTAAGGAGGTTGATCAAATTCAAGTTTCAGTTGACCCAGTTACAAGGGTTTGTGCAAAGAATTTCAAAGAGGCACTTAGTGGGCTAATTCAAACAACTTAGGGTTCAAACCAATTCGTGGAGGTCCATAGAAGGACTTCACCGTGAATCTCATAAGTGGATTTCCATAACCCAATTAGAGAAATAAATTCAATAAATTATCTCAAGAGATCCTTAGTTTCCTTTTTGTGTTTTCAACGTCTATTTACGTTAGTTTCCTTTTTTGAAGGTTTCCTTTTTGGAAGTTTCCTTTTTAAAAGTTTCATTTTTGATAGTTTTCTTTTGGGAAGTTTTCCTTTCGAAAGTTCCATTTTTAATAAAAAAAATCTTTTTATTAGTTTTCTTTTACTAGTTTTCGTTTTATGAGACTCACCATGAAGGAACCATTTCTTTTGCCACTTGCACCATCATGACGTGATCTATCCAAAAAAATCCAGCCCAAGTACACTTGTACTACTTGAAAAATCTCGTTCATATCCACCATCATGACGTGATCCATAGAAAGAATCCAACTCATGTGCACTTGTACGGTTGTACCACATGTCCCTTTAATAGTTACATTTTATTTGTAATGAACATGTTTTCTCTTTGGTAGTTTACATTTATTTGCAACAGACATGGAAAACTTATCAACAGGCATTTTCATATTCATAAGGGAACAATTTCAAATTTAAATATATTATGAGAGTTAATTTTCTCTTGGGTTCTTAAAGGAACTTTTCAAACTAATTATAAGATATGTCGGTGACATTCATACTTCGACTTATCAATCAAGTCTCCATCCCTTGATTGTGGCATCTTCACCATACCAAGGTTCACATCTCGTCATAAGTGTTGGGTTGTTGTTTTCTTCCATCCAAATTTGTAGTAGAGCGGTTGGTCCTAGGAATTAATTCTCGCTACGGGTTTCGTCACAAGTTTACGGGATTCATATCAATGTGTTTCATTATTAAGATTAACCAGAACCTGGTTTTTTAATAAAACTGTGGTCAAGTTGATCTAGAGATCTCATAAATGGGAAGAAAATGACTCTCAGATACAATTTGAAACACCTGAAATGCCATGTTGGTCTTGATGTATTATTCCTGTTAGTAACAATAGTTTTGCCGTGAGGTCCAATATATTTTTCGTGATATTTAATTTTAAACAATTATGAAATAGAAACCTATCGTCCTTTTTCTTGAGAAATCATCTTACATTTTGCTGCAATCCAAAAATTGCATAGACATCAAATCCTTTTGTCTGGTTTGCAGTGAAACTCAAGGTATTAGCAAATGAATTGCTTATTAAGCATTTAAAAAAAATAGATATTGGTGTTGAAAATAGTTTCTCGTTCGACAATTCAGCTTATTCGTGCGACTTACAAGATCTTGAGTTACTCTGCTTGTCACCGATTGATTTGCCGAACTCTAATACGGTAACAAAACCAACAGAAGAGCAATGGCAGCCCCAATATAATTCAATAAAAAATATAAACATACTCATGTTCGATTCAGAAGACACCACGTGGAGAGGAGTGTTTTGCATAGTCCCGCATCCAACGATTGAGATTATTACTATTGTAATTCTAAGAGGGAAAATTGGGTTTTTATGCTTAAAGTGATCAATTTTTTTTTTAAATTCACCCATTAATATTCTCTTAAAAATATACTTATGTTTCTATTTCTACCTAAAATACTCATACCTTTAAAAAAACTCTCTCACTCTCATGCACCCCTTATCTCTCTCTTTCACGCAACTCTTCTCTCTAGCACTCAATCTCTCAATCAAACCGAAATCGAGCTTACCCAACGTAGTCGAACTCATATCAGAGAACAATTCCTCCATTGAAGTTGACGACAAATATCAGTTTTAGGGTACCTTTTTTTACCTTTTTAATATAAATGTGATGATTTTTAATGTTAGGTTATTGTATATATCAAAAATGTAGTTGATTACCTCCATTTATTGATTTTGATCTGAGTTTTGGGGAGTGAGTTGAATCGATAGAAGTTAGATCGATTTTCCGTGTTTCCAACGAAACTCGATAGGCTCAATATGAGTTCGATAGAAACCTCAATTGTTGTGCTCATAGGCTTGATTCATTTTATATGTGAGCTCGATAGGATTAGATTGAGTGGTTTGTGGAGTGGGTTGAATCGATGGAAGTCGGATCGATTTTCTGTGTTTCCGACGAAACTTGATAGACTCGATATGAGTTCGACAGGACCTCAATTATTGTGCTCGATATGAGTTCGATAGGACCTCGATTGTTGTGCTTGATATGCTCGATTCCTTTTACATGTGAGCTCGATAGGATTAGATAGAACATTTTGTAGAGTGGGTTGAATCGATGAAAGTCGGACCGATTTTCTGTGTTTCTGACGAAACTTGATATGAGTTCGATAGGAACTCGATTGTTGTACTTGATATGCTCGATTTGCTTTTACATGTGTGATCAATAGGAATACATTGAGTGTTTTGTAGAGAGGGTTGAATCGATAGAAGTCGGACCCAAATAAAAGCACTAATGCCACAACCAATCTGATTCATTGATATGCTTCAACCATAAGAAATGATCATTTATAGAGTTCTATGAGCATACTATCAAGAACTTATCGAACTCATCAAGTACCATCAAGCTCCATCGAGTACCATCGAGAGAGAAAATGATTTATACAATGAGTATTTTAGGTAGCACAAGAAACATAAGTATATTTCTATGATACGTAAAAATGTAGACTTTTTCCAATTATTGAACAACTTCAAGCACAAAGACTCAAATTTTCTTCTAAGATTCCATGTCACTCACTTTACTCGTTACCAATTAATTTTGAGTTGAATACCCACACTTTGAAGATCCAAAACCTTGAGTTATTGAACAAAATATTTCCATTAAACCAAGATACAAGAAATTTGATTCAAAGGCATAACACTTTCGCATGAATTTTTTGGTTTATGAAAAATAAAAATACGATTTCTATCAAAACGAGTCAAGAACATATAACAATCAAGCTAGTCACCAATATTGAATACTTGGAAGCATTTCATAGATGCAAATTAAAATAGATGTAAATGCTAAAAAATTAATTAACTCTATATGACTCGCAAACTTTGTCCTCTCATCTCTTCTCATCCCATAAAAAAAGTTATTTCAAGATTCCCCAAAACATTAATATAAAAACTAGTAATTGAAGCTTATACATGTAATCTTCCTAAGAGATATCCACATCTTTGATAATGTACAGTGTCTTCACTGTAAAAGAGAAACTGCAACAAGATATTACGAGTATATGTATGTCATTTTATCTTATCCACTATTTCACAGAAATTGTGATATCTGTCTAGGTAACAATTTCTGGATTGCTGTAATTCAGGGTTGCCTTGCACTGAAATCGGACTTATAGGTGCTATGCTATGACTTGAAACTTGCTATCGACATTGCCCTTGCCCCCTTGTTTCTAATAGTCTCTTCACCAAAGTTGCCATCCTCTCATATCCTTTGTCAAGCTGTAGCTTAGTTATATCCCCCACTTCAGAACACTTGGGGTCGCCGGAGCACCACCCACCCGGCGTGAAGCTCCCGTTGTGCCTTTTCAACAACTTACTGTCAATCCTGTCAAAAAAAAATCTCAAATTATCAAGATAAACCAGATTCAGCAATTAATGGCTTTGCAACATCGTTGAAGATTCATTAATTTGGCAAACAACCTAATTAACTCTATACACAGTGACCTTAAGCTGATTTGATTAGCCACAGCCTGACAATCCAACCAGTCAGCCCTGAATAGCCCGATCGGTCACCGACTATGACCCTTCAACCAACTAGTGTCCTGATTAGCTGACATGAAGTCCTTGTTCATAGATTTCATTTTAACCATTTCTACCGACATTTGTTGTTTATTAACACGAAGCTATGCATCTTATCGAAACTAGTCTACATATATATCCAAATCAGTAAAGGGCATGATCCAATTAGAAAGAAGCATCGGTACTATTGGATCATGAAAACAATCATGAAGCATGCAGGGACTAGCATACCAATCTAGGACGGGATCGTTGTGGGCGAACTTGCGGGCGAACGGTGCACCACTGGCAAGCATGGGAGCAGTATCATTTAAAGAGAGGATGTGGGGGTGTTGTTTAGGAGGCACATCCCACGATATGTAATGAAGATCATGGTTGACTGCAGTGGTGGAAAAGTTCGGATTGTTGCATATGACAGTTTGAAAATAACCTTCAGGTGAAGTGAGAAAGTTGGTGTAGTACATGAGAAGTGTTCTTGGAAGATTGTCCCATCCCCACACACAATACTCCACAAATTCTCTGGTCAACGCCGTCCATGCTGATCCTGAAACATACAACTTGCCAATAAGAAATAATTTTCAAGCTGAGTAACATGTTTGAGCATTTTTCGAAAGCCAAGAAAAAACAGTGAAGTTTTTTGCTTGACACATTATATAAAGTGCACATTATATGAACTTGTCCGTTAGTTTTTTGCTTGACACAGGCATGCCCATTTGTAATTCCAACTTTTCAACTGATTACTTCATATGGCATTAATATTTTTATAAACCCAAGTACAACTTCCCGAGGCACATTCCAATACAACTTCCCGAGGCACATTCCAATCTTTTAGATCTCTTTTAACCGTTTCCTTCCAAGTCAATCGTGGTCTACATCTTCCAATTTTTGTGTCTTCGATCTGATTCAATACTCCTCTTCTTATATGTGTCTCCAAAGGTCTTCTTTGTACATGTCCAAACCATCTCAGTCTGTGTTATATAACTTTCTCTTCTATTGGAGCAACTTCAACTCTCTCACGAATGTCTTCATTTCTAATCTGATCCATTCGGGTATAACCACACATCCACCTTAACATCCTCATTTCAGATACTCATCTTTTGTATATGTTGTCTTTTAGTGGCCTAACATTTCGCACCATTAGTATTGCGGGTCTTATTGCGGTTTTATAAAATTTTCCTTTCAACTTAAGTGAAATTTTCTTGTCACATAAGACACCTGAGGTTTGTCGTCATTTCATCCATCCTACTCTAATCTTACGGTTAACATCTTCATCGATCTCCCTATCTTTTTGAAGTATTGATCCAAGATATCTAAAAATATCTTTTCTACGCACCACTTGCCCATCTAATATAATCTCCTCTTCCTCGGTATTAATCATATTCCTCGGTATTAACGGTACTGAAACAACACTTCATATAATAACAATTTAAAACAGAATGCAAGAAATATTTTAATTATTCCATTCTCACCTGTAAATAGCTTAAATGCAGTTGGAAGCTCCCTCTTCTGAGTGACCCAAAACACATCACTCTTCCTATTACTATACAACCCTGGATCCACAATAATCGGCCTCGCCCTATCCTTCCTGCAACATCATCAAAAACATAACTTTTCATCAAAAAAGCCAAAGTTACATACCTCAAGCGGTCCAGTAACAGTTGGGTGAGTGTAGAACGCTAGTTTGATCTCATTCCCTAACAAGTGACAATAAGTGGTTGATGTGTTGCAGATAATTGAAATTAACCTCTACCACTAATAAAAAAACTCAACTTTCCATAAAACGGCGTATTTTTTTGAAACGAGGTCCTCGGTAACGAGACATAAAGACTCCTTTATTTTATTGAAATTTCCAAACATAAAACCAACCAACTCACGCTTTCCATCCCAACTTGCTGGTATGCTCCACGAAGTTCACATCCCTCGGCACATCCTGGAACACCCTCAAAACATCTACATTCCAACAAATCAAATCAGACCCAATAAACCACCAAAAAGATCAAACCTTGAAAATCAAACTGAATTTCAAACCACCCTCAAAACATCTCTCAATCCGGAAATCAAATCCGACCCAAAATCCAAATACCCTTAAAGACCAAACCTTCACGATCGAACTGGAATTCCAAATCCGACCCAAAATTCAAAGCCCCCGATAAACCAAACCTTCACCGTCGAACCGGTATTCCAAATACAACCCAAAACCAAAACCACCAAGAAGATCAAATCTTCACCCTCAAACTGAATTGTAAACCACCCTCAAAACATATCGCAACAAACGAAATCAGACCCAATACCCAAACCAACAAAAAGAGCAAACCTTCACTCTCAAAAGAAATTTCAAACCACCCTCAAAACATCTCCGAATCCGAAAACCAAATCCGACCCAAAACCCCTGAAAGACCAAACCTTCACCATCGAACCGGAATTCCAAATCTGACCCAACACCCAAACCACCAAAAAGATCAAACGTCATCATCAAACCACCCTGAAAACAACTCCCAATCTGACCCAAAACCCAAACCACCAAAAAAACCAAACTTTCACCTTCACCTTCAAACCAAATTTCAAACAAAAATCTCCCAATCCTCAAACCAAATCCGACCCAAAACCCAAACCACCAAAAAGACCAAATTTTCACCTTCAAACCAAATTTCAAACATTTCTTTTATTTATCTTGGAACTATTAAATTAATTCAATATCGATTCCCATATTGAACATCTCCCAATCCTCAAACCAAATCCTACCCAAAACCCAAACCACCCTCACCATCTTGTGTGACAAGCGGATAATCCGAAGCGCTAAGATTGACAAACCAATCCCACTCCTTCCCCTCCTTAAGCATAATCGCACACGCATGCAACGTATTCGCCACCATCGTAACCCCTCTATACGTCATCATATTCGCCTTCTCGATCACCCTCACGTTCCCAACGCCTCCAAACACCTCATTCCCCTCAACTCTCCTCACAAGCTCGAGTCTCTCCTCGAGAGGGGAGTCGAGGTCGAGGTGGAGGAGGTAGTGGTTGCCGGGGTGGTAGAGGGCGAGGAGAGTCCGCCAGAGCCGGTCGAGGTCGCCCCTAGAACCGGAGATGGAGTAGGCGAGGCGGGGGAGTCGGGCTGGTTTGGTCCGGTTCGAACCGGGTTGGATTGGGAGGGCGGTTCGGGAGGATATTAGACCGGCGTTGAAGGAGGTGAAGAGGATGACGAGGAGGAATGTTGCGGCCAGTGGGAACGCCCACCTCGGCTTTGTCGGGCCCATCCGGTCCGGTTTTGTCCGGTTTGGGTTGGGCTGGGTGGTTCTAGTGGGGATTGAGCTGGGTTTTTTTTCTCCTTCTTTTCTGGCGTGAATGTGTTTGTTTCTTTTTTTCAGGTTTCGCACGCATTTGACGGGAGTGGAGGACATTCGGCTTGGTTGGACTTGACTGCAGTCGTCGTCGCCCTTTGACTCAGGGCCTTTTCTTTAAGATTTTATTTTTATTTTTTAAATTCGATAGTTTTATTAGCATCATAAAAGTCCATCCAAGTTGTGATCTGCATCGAAGGGTACTAAGGGCACCCTTAATGGGTCGGGCGCGCCCTCGCGCCCGACCCGGGCGCCCGGGCGCCCTCCCCTTAACGGGGAGGGCGCCTGTCGGGCGGGCGCCCCAGACGCCCGCCCGGGTGCGCAATCGGGTGCCGGAGCACCCGATTTGGCGCCCGGGCGCCCATCGGGTGGGGGGCACGTGTCCCCCCCCCCATTCGTCGAATTTTTTTTTTTTAAATTTTTTAATTTGTAGTGGATGTTTTGTTATTAATGGATTGGGTATTTGTTATTAATGTGGGTAAACGAATGCCGGAATGTAAACGTATTTACCCGTTTATATTTCGTAATGTAGGTAAATACGGGTAAACGAATCAATATATGGAATGCAATAATATGATGTCGAAACAAAAAAACGTCCGCAAAGCGCGCTCCCTCTGTCCGCTCGCTTTGCGGGGGGGACTCACGTCCCCCGCAGGGGCTGCCGCCCCCTGCCACCCCCGCACAAACTCAACAAATCCCCCACTGTATATTTTAAATTAGATTTAAAATATAAAATGTAATTTGTTAAATGTTGTGTGAGAATTAAATTTGTTTAATTAAGAAATGATGTGGATGAAAGAGAGTGTAGGGTGGGTGGGGGTAGCCTGGGCATGGATAAGGGGATTTTTTGGGTGGGTTGGGTGAGCTGACGTGGCAGAGAGAGAAGCTGACGTGGCAGAGAGAGAGTGTAGGGCGCCCGGGGGTAGCCCGGGCGCTGTTAAATATGCTCTAAAAGCGTAAGTTATTCCCAATCAAGGGGTTACATCTTTTGTAATTCATGACATTGTATTTATAAAAGTAATGTGATTTTGGAGGGAAAAAAACATTTTAGGCCAAAAAAAGAAAAAGAGTCTGATCAATAACTGAAATAAAAGCTCAACTCTCGCAACACAAAAAGACCAGAAGCGGTATGATGTTCATTGCTTTGAGATGTTCACTTGGTTGCTTTGAGTTGATTTGGTAGAGTCCAAATAAGTAGAGCTCGAGTCAGCTTGTTTGAATTGTCGAGCGTGATTTTGTGTTTGTGTTAGACTTCCTGAAAGATGAGTCCAGTCCCGAGCTAGTGGGAGTGAAATTAAGTGAGCTCCGTGCCAAATTAAGTGAGTGTTAGTATTACATGACCTACTTAGTTTTAAGGATTTTTTTGAAATATGCTGTAAAATAAAAAAATTGGAAGAATATAACGTATCAAAACTTCTTTGGTAAACTATACTTCTTAAAAACAACAACTGTGATGCCGTTTTCATTAAGCAAAAATAACATTGTCAATGCCGTTTTTATTCCTTAATGTAAACGGCATCACGGATGCCGTTTTCAATAAAACGTCATCCGAGATGTCGTTTTTCAGTAAGGTAAAACGGCAACCGCCGGCCACCCCTATTTCCCCACCTATCCCTCTATTTTTCTAACCGGCGATTTTCTCCCTTTTCTCTGGCGATCTCGTCGTTTTGGCGCCCCTCTTATCTTCTGGTACGTCTATGTTTGAGTTGTTAATTTGTATTAGTTGTTTAGATGTGTATGTGTTGATTTTGAATAGACATGTATGTGTTGATTTGTTGAGGAACTTAAGATTTTGTTTGGTGAATATAATCTTAAGGAAACATACAACATTATCATATCGGCTAATTATACTACTAATTACATTATCACGAGACATGCATGTGTTGGACTTGGAGTTGTGATTTCACCATTAAAAACTTGGAATAAAAATATTGTTTTACTACTTATTTTTATCTTCATTTCATGAATCATGGGAAGAAATTATTTCCTTATCTTGAATACAAATTTAAGTGTAATCGACTCATCACTCAAATCACTAATCACCTTAAAGTTTCTATTCTTAAAGAAATAATACAACATTCATGTTTCTCTTCATACATGAATTATTATCAAATTATTATTGTTTCATAAAAGTACTATCAAATTATCTTATTGAAGATTATCATAGATCATAGATCAAATTATCTTACAGAGTAATCATATATCAAATTATTATTGTACTTGCTTTGTTAGTTTTGTTTCATGTAACAATAAGATATTTACACTTCATACAAATTCAATTTAATATTTTACATTAATTTTCGAAATTGACAATACAAATTTGAATACCGTAAGTCTAACAATATTCATGCATAAGTTATTTGGTCTTGTGGATTTATTCTATCATGGGATCAACTTTCATTTGGAGACCTCTATTCATTATCTTCAATTTTTTTTGTAGAGTTCAAAAATGTCTACTTCACACGATTCTTATGGTCCTGTAGACCCTTTAGTCCTAGTATTACAGAAGAATCATAGATCATCTTTGATTCTCGAAAATGTAAGTATTTTGATTGTCAAATTTGAAATTTTGTGTATTGGTTTATATTAGACGTTAGGTTATTATTATTTTTTCAGGAGCAATTGCCGGATATTAGGTGTATCGAGCATGGTATTCAATTCAACATGTGGACCGTGGAAGATGAAAGGGTATGGGATTTGCTAGAGATTGATGAATTTGCTACAGTCTCTCGTTTGCCCGGACTGCAACTGGATTTGAATCTGATCCATGCTGTGGTTGAGAGGTGGAGACTGAAGACTCACACCTTCCACTTTAGACACTGGGAGATGATCATTACGCTATAAGACGTAGCTTTGCTTAGTGGTCTTTGTGTTGGCGGTCTGGCAGTATGTGCAAACTTAGATCATGATTGGCCTAAGGTTTACATGAACTTGTTGGGTGATGAAGAAGAAGAGGTGACAACTGTAGTGAAAGTGGGCTACGTGTCGTTGTAGTGGTTGCAGTAAAATTACCGTGTCGTGGCGTCAGATGCAACATACAAGCAAGTGTTGCAGTACACCAGAGCCTTGATTTTGTTTCAGTTAGGTTTTGGGATATTAGGAGATAAGAGTACTGGAAACAAAGTCCACCTCAGATATTTTCTTTTGAGGACAGATCTACATAAATGTGGAAACTACAAATAGGAAGTTGCTTCTTTGGCTGTGTTGTACAACTATTTGGATCAGACATGTTTAAAAAGTGGGAAACAAGTTGCTGGGTTCCTGACGTTGTTACAAATTTGGTGTTGCGAACATCTTCACGTCGGGCGGCCTTCGAAGGTTTCTGGTCTGCAACTTCCACAACATATTTTGCGTCCTTTAGGTTCACGTTGGCAGACTCCTAGGTCGTGGGTGAACAATGTAAAGATGACTCAGATTGAATTTTACATAAATGGGTTGGACGTTCAAGAAGAAAATCAAGTTTATTGGACCCCTTACAAAGAAGTAGATGTGATGGCGTTACTTGCTGATTGTAGGGAAGGACATTAAATCTGGATGAGTAGAACATGAATGATTTGTTTCGGAGTAGCCGTTGTGCACGTGCCAGACAGGGTGATGCGTTAGTTTGGAATGCGGCAACATATTCCAGAATTAATGGAGATCTGCAAATCTGCAAGATTAAGAAGACTCAGGGAAAGTCTAAAGTAAATTGGTTGCAAGAGAAGCAATCCTACATTCAAGCATGGTCGCATTGGCGAGAGTTTGTGCAAAAAATCAAGACACCTTCATTGCCGGAAGACCCAGCTACTTGTAGAAGTATTTACATGGAGTGATACTGGCAAATTACCGTGTGAAGATGCAGAACTACCGAATTATAGGCCTCCAATTGCTAGGGATCGTTACTTGGTAAGAAATTTAATTTTTATGATTGTCTTTTTGCTCCTTCTAATCATAATTGTCTTTTTTTTTGCAGCTTCACGGCTTACATGGGTTACATGAAGATATTTACCATCTTGAAGGGATACATTCTACACACAATCTCACACTATCAATAACTCAAAAATTGAAGAAAAAAATCAAGAAAATGATGGCGTGCTTCAAGAACGTGGATCCGTTGTTGAACCTGTCAGAAGGTGGAAGCTCCCAACCAGTTCGTCAAGATTCTGAGTAAATTCTCCCCAAAATAAGAGTGTCACTTGATGAAGAGGATAATTTCATTTTCATATGCGTGTCTACATCCGATGGATGAATTCTGACTCAAGAGTCGCGCGATGCCACGTTCTTTCAAGGTGAAGGTTCATCATTTCACTTCGGTAAATGTTCATCATTTCAAGCTCCTCAAGTCGAAAGAGGTGACAACGATGAGATTCCTTTAGACGAAACTGATGAGATTCCTTCGAATCTCCCCCGACGAGGTGGGCGGACCAAAAAACCGACGAAAGTATTTTCTCCACCTTAATTGTAATCAAATTCTAATGTTAAGAACACTGTGCTTTTCAACCTGTGAACGTGGACTAAATTAATGATTAATTGTGTGTTAAGAACACTTTGCATGAAATGTTAGTTGTTGTATAAGCTGGGATAAAGTTTATTTTTTTAGTTTATTAAATAAAAATGGCAACACCAGTGCCATTTTTGTTCAACTAAAAACGACACTGGTAGTGTCGTCTTAGCAGAAGACAGACTTCCATCCAGTGCACTTGGTTCATTTTTGTTTTCAACTCAACTAAGAGGTTTGGTTTTCATGTTTTTCTTGAAAGTTGACAATTTCATAAATTAAAGGTTCTTCAAGCCATGATCACCACAAAATATTGTTTTCCCTACGTGGGGTTACAAGAGAAAATAGATCCAAATAAACACTACCAAATGAACATACTAAATAATATCTTTACATGTCTTCCTGGTGTGGCCTAACTTACGACATCGCCCACATCGTATCACTCAACCACTTTGTTCATCCATGTTGTTTTTTATTCTTTTTGTTTTGGGTCATCCACTTCGACTCACGACATAAGGCATTATTAACGTTGTAGGTCCTTCATTGGCCAAAATCTTTCATCTAGTGTTGGAAAGAAAATTGGTGCATATGCTATCCTATATGCTCGGGTGGTTAGGAATTCCAAGATGATTTGCGAAGTATGAATGTTCGCGTAACAGTTACTGCAGATGACCAACACATATGAGCCTAGAATGTAGTATGCATTTGTGAACCCGCACGAGCATGTTGGGTCTGTCTCCGTCCAAATAACCTGATAGCTACGAGATTGGTTAATTTCGGCACTGAATATGTTGTGACTATGCCTTGTCACACAAAACTGTGCAGCCAACTATCGTTGGTTTGTGACTTCATCGTTGACTTCTTTAGGATATGCTAATATCATAGTCTCCTCTTCATCTCTTCTAGTGACAAAATATTTATTCAGTCGCAGATAAGTCATCTTTATAAGACGACAAAGTGGTAAACCACATACACGCTTAAACACATTATTAAAGTCTTCTGACAAGTTTGTGGTCATTATACTGAAACGGCGTCCGAAATCATGACTAATGCCCAATACGAAACGTCCTCTTATTCTTTAATCCACTTGAACTCATGAGGGTGATTAACCTCGATATCCTTCATATGCTCTTCAAATGTTTTTATTATCAGGAGCGACACCGGCATGCCAAAATTTATGCTGCATTCCACATTCCCGCATCGAGCATTTATTGACATATTTGCGCTCATGTGTCTCAGAGAAAACCTGTGAACGTTACCTCGCTCTGGGGGAAAAATGTATTCATAATATTTGTAAGACCTGGAAATCGGTCACTAATAATACACAATTCAACTCTTGTTCATACTCTATTGGACAAAATACTTAAGAACCACTGCCATGAGCTATCAGATTCTTTTCAATTACAGCAAACGTCAAAGGAAACAAACCGGAGTTGCGTCGATAACCATAGCAACCAACAGAGTACCATCAAACTTGCCGAACAAATGAGTCTCATCAATACTCAACATAGGTCTATAATACTGGAAACCTTCAATTGATGACGCGAAGGACCAGAAAATTCTTTGAAACTGCTCAATATTTTGGTTTATCATCTTCGTCTGAATCTCGACTACTGTGCCGGGGTTGGTGGTGTAAATATTAGACATAAAGTGTCTTAAATTATGATAAGATGCTTCATCAACTCCGTATACATTTTCCAATGCTTTATTCCGAGCGTACCAAACTTAATATACTTGATGTCTATAAAGTAATGAGTCTTCACTAGAGTTTAAATTTATGCAGGAGAAACAATGTTGTTTGTTCGAATGGTGACAAGAATCATGTTATAAATTAAACTGACATCACATTGTACATGGTCTTGCAAAAGGCCCTCATTACTACGGTTGTATTCAGACATGTACCTCTTCACTTGAAAACATTAAGAGGCATGTATCCTCCATTTGCATTATTTCGTCAAACAACAAGTTGTGAATAATTTTCCCCAAACGTTAACACTTTGAATTGGACATTTTTTGCAAATGTCATTCCTTCTTGAAAACCATCAGCATAAGTATACTCTGATCATCAAACACAACAACATAAGTATGCTTTTCATACGATGGCCACATAACGTCAGATCAAACTATCCCTCTCGAAAACCACAAACTCGACAAACTATTTTACAAGATCATCATATCACATTTCAGTATTAACATTCATCATCCGTCTGCAGCCACCTTCATATTCTGGAATGCCATCTACAAAAGTAATAATTTTCATAAAAAAACTATAACCAATCCGGTACCGGAGCTCATTACTTCGGGTGTACAAAATCTAAATTTAATACATCAAAATAACAATGATACATTAACTATACATGCATTACAATTCATAACGAAATAAAAAAACGATTTTTTTTGAAAACCAACCTGAACTTTACTTGTTTCCGGATAGAGGGAGTAATGAGTGGGTAGTAGGGAGTGATTTGGAGGTGGGAGGAGGAAGGGGGTGGTTGGCTGACTCATTTATGCCCTAGGTAACAGATGTCATTTTTGTTAAGCAAAAACGACATCACAGTTGTCGTTTTTAAGAAGCATAGTATGCCAAATATATTTTGTTGCGTTATATTCTTCTATTTTTTATTTTACAACATTATTTCAAATTTTTATCCTAGTTTTAAAGTCTAACCCAAGTCAATAACCTAAAACGACAACAACTTAAGCTAAATTATTATGTAAATCGTATAAATTCTGTTCACAGGTATTTCTCGTACTCTATTACCTCGTGTCGTATCATGTAACATGACACGTTAGAAATCATGTACTTACCGTTTTGTGTCATGTAAATACGATAATTATCGTGTCGTATTAGAGGTTGGGTTCTTGTACATGATTTTTTTTATCGTGCAATGTTCATGTATGCACATTACATATTAATATTAGACTTGTACACGAGACGATAATATATGTAACGAACATGACATGAATAACATGTCTAACACTAACATTTATTTATTTATTTATTTGATAGTGGATTTCCAAATTTGGCTATTTGATTGGATCATTATTTGACATTGTAATTTGAATTCGAAAAAAAACACCAGTTGTATACGTATCCAAAACCAAATGCATGTGAACTTGAAAAACTAGATGTTTACCTCCAAAAAAACTTGAAAAGGTAGATGTGTATATTTTTTTAGGAAAATAAAATATACATCTGTTATAAAATGAAAAGACATTGAGATTTGGGGGAGAATGATAAATAATTTTCATTACTCTATCATAGACAATACAATGAGTCTCAATGTATAGAAAATAGACATAGATGTTACAATGCAATAACAAGTTAATGAATAAGACATATAATATACATCAATAAGAGAATTACGTTGCATTTGAATGTGGAGGTTACAAGAAGTTGTCACACCAAGTGATAATATGACTCATCCATATGATATATTTCTTGTTTTATAACAATATTTACCTTTTCAAGTTTTTTTCAAGATGGGTATATCGGTACATCCAATATTCCAATCCAGATAATATCCACTATGGAATTAAATGTCCTTAATAGAATATTTATAACTAGGAGGTAGAGCTGGATAACGGGTCGGGCTTTGACCCGATCCGTTTCAAGGTAGGGTCGGGTATGACATTAGTGCCTTAGAGCTGTTGGAGCTTTTTTCATTTTTTTAATTTTTTTTACTAAACTACCTTCTCTCTTCCCTGTATAAACCCCACAATCTCTCTCATTTTCTTCACACAAATCTCTCCAAATATCTCCAATCTTTCAAATATTCTCTACCTTTTCTCTAATTGCTCTGATTTTGGTGGAGACGAGTCGAGTTTGAGCTAAATCGTGAAGCTTAAAGCTACAAGCAGATCGCTGATCGCCGATTTCACGACTCTTCCGCTCTTCACTTCCCAGGCTTTTCTAATATTTTTTTGTAAGGATCTATGACCCTCTAATCACTAGATAAATGAAGAATTAAAACACTAATTGAAGGATTAGGAGATAAGACAATTGCAAACCACAAAATCGTCGACACCGGAGTTTAGAGAGGTTTGTCACCGCACCCCGGTCTTAGTCCTCCTCGCAAGCCTTGCTCGATCCCCTGAGCCTCACTTACGATTTCACTAACCGATCTCCGTTCTGGGCCGAGATCAACGTCGTTTACAACACCGATCCTCACGAACAATCCTCGCCCCGCTCGTGTCTCCTCTCAACACCCGAGAGGGAGCTTCCTCGAAACTTTACAACTCTTTGGTGATTCTTGCATATGGAAGTTGAATCACAATCTAACACTCTATACTTGAGCACACTTGGATACTGAATAGTAATGGATATGCAAGTGGTGAAGTTTTGGCTTGAGTGTAGAGGAATGAGAGTTTGAAGATGAAGATGATTTGGCTTTGAGTATATGATAGATAGGAAGTGTTGAAGAGATCTAAAACCAACAAATGTTGTCATATTTATAAGCATTCATGCTCTGTTAGCCGTTTGGGAGTTGGTGAGAAATTGACTAATGAGAAGCAAGGATTTGCTTAAAGCTCGAGCAAATTTCTATGCAGGTTTGGTCGATCGTTAATGAAATGGTAGTCCGAAACAAGAAGGGTTGATTGGTCTGAATTAAGCATACGGTTAACCGAATAGGGTTCAGATCACCATTCACCAACTATTTTCAATTTAGCCCTATTTAAGTTCGGTCAACCGAATTCCATTCGATTCACCATTCCAAGGTGGACAGTAAGATTATTTGGGCTCTGATTACTCGAGTTTGGTTTACCGTCTATACATCGGTAAACCGAAGTTAGCGTAAGTTTTGTGCTGATAGTTAAGGTTCAAATAGTCGTTGGGTACAACGGTCAAGTGTCACGTGTAAATAGCCGTTGGGAACCTAAAGCCAAGAAGAACTTGGTTGACTGATAAGCATTCAGTCGTCCAAAAAAGGTCAAGTCAATTGGCTTTAAGACTCGATTCAAATGCGATCGTTGGAGCAACGTCTGGAAACTGATTTAGGGCTATTTGGTCGACCGAAGGTGGTTCGGTCTTCCGTCGGGGCGATTCCAGAGAACAACCTAAGGTTTACTGATGGGAAGTATTCGGGTAACCAATAGGTGTTTGGTAGACCGAACAGGAAAGGCTTCGGTTGACCGGGAAGGGTTCGGTTTACCGAATCTTGGCGGGACAGAATACTAGTGCTGAAATTTACATTAAACCTTATGGACTCAATAAATACAAAATTACATCTCTTGGTACAAATTTTTTATTACAAGTCTTGAGTCTTGATGTCTTTGTCACAATGCTCATTTTCTTGATGATCTTGATCAACCTATTAAGATGATTACAAGTATACACATATGTATGCAATGCATGTAATCGTGTTTTGCTAACTTCGATGGATAAAATTAGTTTGACTAATCATCAAAATTAATATAGATTAAGGCCAAAAATGCAATATTTTTAGTAGTTCATTTTAGTTAATCAATCCTCATCATGACTTTACCATTTATGAAAAAATCTGTTTTTGTTTGCTTATTTAGTAATTTCCATGACTTTATCATCTGATTCTGATAATAATGATAACCCACCACCTCCCCCTCTTGTTAATCCACCTAACCTAAGGGTAGAGTTACTAGAAAAAAAACATCTCCACTATGGACTATTTTTTAGGAATGGCAAGATGAACATGGTAACCCGACCGTTATTTGTAAACATTGTGGTCACGTACATTCGGCTAGGTCAAGTGGAGGAACCGGTCATCTAGATAGAGATATACTTGTATGTACAGTTAGGAATAATCCTTAATCGGTTGTGGGTTCACACCAATCGGTTTTAGACACAGTCAGTGGAACTTTAAATTTCAGAAGATATTGTCCAATTAAAGATAGAGCAATAATTGTCGATTTTATAATTAGAGATGAACTACTATTTAACATATGTGAATCTAAATGCCTTAGGGAAGCAATTCTCTACCATAATCCGCAGTTTAAACCATTTTCTAGAAGAACAATCAAGATATTACATTTGATAAATTCGGTAAACAAAGATAAATCATGATTACTTATTTTTCATCAAGGAATAATAAACTAGCATTAACTAGTGATGTTTAGACTGGACCAAATAATTATCCTTATTGTTGCGTAATTGCTCATTATTTAGATGATTCATGGTGTTTAAATAAAAAAATCATTTCGTTTTTACCTATTCTGCATCCACACACTACCAAAGTTATATTTGATCACATTAAAAATGTTATCGTAGCTAACAATCTTGAATATAAAGTTTGTGCAATTGCATTTGATAATACTACTAATAATACTTCTGCAATGCAAATGCTTATTAATTATTGTCGTCCACTTGTAGATGATTTATTTTTTCATATTAGACGTGTTTGTCACATTTTGAACTTAGTGATGCAAGATGGACTTAGCATAATTAAACAATACTTAGAAAATCTTAGGAATGCAATTGCTTAATACATTTAGATATCAGAAAATTTAGAGAATTTTGTGCATATAATGAAATTACACCTAAGAAATTTAAATTAGATGTCCCTCGTAGATGAAATTCTACATATGAAATGTTAAAATATTGTCTTCCTTATTGATGCATTGCATAGATCGCATCATATGTCTTTCATTTAGATTACTTTTATATCAATAAATGCTACTAAGGTATGTGTTTAGTCTTATTTACAGAATACAGGGATCTGAATGCAAATTACCCACATCCCGAGAATAAACGCGTGCAAAAGACTCATTTCTATCATAGAGACCAAGCTCAAGATTATCGGGTTTCAAATGGAAATGTATCCAAGCATAAAAACATTCAAGACCTAATTACAAAAAGAACAAGGACTTAAGCACAAAAGTAGCCGGGAACTTAATTAAAGACAAGGACCTAATTGTAATTAAAGCACCAAAATATTATCTTGGAGAAAATCTAAAGAAAAATCAATGTGGATCTCCAAGTATATGAATGAATTAATCCGGAGCTCAAAAAAATAGAAAGAATCAATCCATACGCGCAAAGGAGGATCAAATCATACCATAAACATTCAACCAAAATCCGGACAAAATCAGAACATTATGTGCGGCGTTTCCGCCGCACCATACCTTCCATCTGCGGCGATTTCGCCGCCCCCTTAGCGATCCGTGTGCTCCAATTTTGTCCAGTCGTGTCTGCACACGTGTACTCTCCAATTCTATACTTAGGTCTCTTGTAACAACTATAAATAGCCCCGAGAACGATGTTAGAATGGTCCTTGGCCTTAGACCTAGTTTTTAGTTGTTGTTTTTATTTGTCTTTATTTTAGTAATAAAATTCTGTCTTTTATTTCTTGTTTTTACTTTTCTTTTGTAATGCCTCTAGGACCCCTTCTTCCTCCCTCCATGAGTTTCTAACTCTTTCCAAAGGGTGGAGGAGACAGATTTAGGGTGAAGAGAAGAGAATAAATGTTATTATTTTAAGTTCGTGATTAATATATTTTGATTACTTGAGTTTGTGTTAAATCATTTATCATATAATGTTTCGTAACTAACATGATTTATTATAAGTTTCTGAATTCTCTAATCTAAACCTTAAATCTAAACCTCCACCCAGCGGAATTCACTTCTTTGTTCTTATTTTAGTTTTAATTGTTCTTGTTTCTTGCTTTAGATAATTAAAACCCAAAAATCTCAAACCCAATTTATTCTTCTCTCCTTCTTTCCCCCAATCGAAATCACACTAATAACAAATCTCTCCCTCCTTGTGTTCGACCCGTATTTGCCACATCTTCATTGACGTCGTGCACTTGCGGTATAAATTTAATTCTCATCACTTATCATCTTGTAACTTCAACCTTTTATAATGAAAAACAAAATGAGTTCATGTTAACCGATTTATATTGGAATAATTGTCAAATTATGCATGATTTTTTAAACCTTCTTTCACATTCACTAATAGATTAAATGGACGGTATTACCCACCTCTAACATATTTATTTATGAATTACTTCCAATTACTAAAGTATTTGATAATTTAGGCAAAATGTTGGTTTTGTTGAAATTTTAAATGTAATAGAGGTTATGTTTAATAAATATTGGAATCCTCCTTGATTTAGTTTTTGTTTAGCTTTTTATTATGGATCTTAGATTTAACATTTCTGGTTTACAAGTTTTCTTGGAACATTTTTTTGAAAATATGAGTTATAAAAATTTCCAAAATTATGTAGATAGGTGTAAGTCTTTGTTAATCAACTTTTTTGAGGAATATGAAAGACTAAATAATGTAAATCAAGTGAGTTCAAATGTTGCTCGCTTGTCATCACAACCACCTCCAAGTGCAGCGGATCCAGATTATGACGACTCGCAATGGAATTGGTTAAGTCAAAAGAAGGCAAAATTAGTGCAAAACAACACCCAAAATGAATTAAGTGCCTATTTAAACATTGAACTTTATTTAAGTACGAATGAGTTAAAATCTTTTAACGCTTTAGGCTGGTGGAGAAAAAACTCAGGTAGGTTTCCACTAGTCTCTTTGATGGCGCGAGACTTATTATGTCATTCGGTGTCAACTGTGGCGTTGGAGACTGCTTTTAGTGCAGCTAAACGAGTCTTGTCTGACAAAAGACAAAGCTTGTTTGGTAAATCAATCAACATAAGCGTATACCTGAAGGATTGGATGGACATTACGAACAGAATGCAAAACATGAATATTCATGACAGTAGTGACGATGAAGGTTGAAGACGATTTAGTCATTTAGCCAAACCATTCTGTTAAAGGAATAATTTTTCCTAATACTCCTTAGATTTTTTCATTAATCCTTAGGTTTAGCTAGCTTTCATGTCTTTTTTCATTTGTAACCAATATATTGTTTCTCGAATTGTCAACAATTATTAATAAATAAATTGGTTACTTTAGGTGGAAAAAATTGTGTGTGTGTTTTTATTAATTCAATTGTGATTGTATACTTACTTCAACTTTAAAAAACAACTGAAAAATCAAAATCCGACCCAACCCAACGAAGAAAACCCTACCCGACCTGGATCGGACACGGTATGACACGACACTGAGGTCTAAACATTATCTTAAAAACATTTAAGGATTCAATAGTAAAAAACCATACCCTACCACATGTCCTACCACCATTGTTGTGAGGTGGAGGAAAAAGACAATTTCCCCCCTCCTACCCAGCATCAAATCACCAATGGTTAGAAAAGGGATATCACATATTATATCTTATCAAATGTTGTTATTTTTTACATTAAATATAGTTACTTTCCATAAATAAATAAAATATTAGTAGAAACATTTTTTTGTAAAGTGAAAATGAAAATATTTTAGTGACTCAAATATATTGGTGTGGAAGCATCCAAGAGAGGAAGAAACTACATGTCAACGATGTTGTGCTACCAAGTGTGCATTAGAAGGATGAACTGAGTGGGAAACATGAGGCGGCTCCTAACCCAAGTGTTGGTTTTGTCAATATGAATGACTGTTTTATTATTCATATTGAAATATCTGTTGAAGAATCCAAAGCGATACCTGTTGAAGAATCCAAAGCGATACCTGTTGAAGAATCCAAAGCGACATAACCTAACATCATCTCCAGCATTAAATCACAAGGAACCATCGCGTCTATTCACCAACAGACGCATCCTTTCCCTTCTAACAACAATCAAACCCTATACTTATATATATATATATCTTGTAAATCAAATGTTCGAACAACTTTTTCCTTCCTCAGAAATAAAACCTCAACAAATCATCTTCGTTTTCTACATGGTATCAGAGCGAAGATTCCCATTTTTCCATCATCGGTGATCCTCAGAGTTCTCTGAGCTCATCACTGGATCACCTCAGAAACATCCACCAAAAAACCCCACCATCTTCGCCTCTCAAGGGGGTTGAAGGTGGAAGAAACCTACATCCAAACCCAAGAGAAAGATAAGTGATGACGGAACCAGAAGTAAACACCCCCAGACTGGTGTCGCAGCTGCTCAATGGACAGAATTATCTGTCATGGGCGCGGGCGATCACACTGGCCCTCAGTGGGAGAGGAAAACTCGGCCACATCACCGGAACATCAAAAAAAACCCGAAGAAGAAGGAACTGAGACAAAACAAGAAGAGTGGCAGGCGATGGACCACCTCGTAATGTCGTGGGTCATCAACTCCATGCAACCAAAAATCGGGTCCATATTCCTCTACAAAAACTCGGCAAAAGAACTTTGGGATGCGGTCCAGAACATATACGGTAAAGCCCAAAATTTCGCTCATGTTTTTAAACTAAAACAAGATTTATCGCAGACAAAACAGCACGGACAGACCATCACAGAATACCTCGGAACGCTTCAGCGCGGTTGGGACGAGCTTGCTATCTACGAGCCCACAACCAACGACCCGAGAACCTTGCTTGAGCGAAAAGAAAGGGACTACATCTACCAGTTCCTCATCGGACTCGACGGTAGCTACGAAGCCATCCGAAGCCAAGTCCTCATGACACCAGACCTTCCAGACCTCGCGACCATCATCGCGATGATCCAACGGGAGGAATCCCGCCGGACCACCGCTCAGAACAGCGAACGGGCATCTGAAACTCAGGCGTTCTTCGCCGGAAAACCGCAAAACAAACAAAAAAATATGGAAACAGACCACAAGAGACATGCGACAACTGCAAAAAACCAGGACACAATAGGAACTCCTGCTGGTTCCTACATCCGCATCTCCGACCAACGAGGGAAGGAGGAGGAGATCATCGGAACAACAAAAAGAACAACAACGGAAACAGACCACAAGGAAACGGCGCGGTGGCTAACCCTAGCATGGAAGAAGAGAGGCGGAAATGGGTAGACGAATCGGATTCTCGAGGTTTTATAACCTCTCGCAACACAGACGGATCCGGGTTTCTCCAGACCCGATCTGAAGAATTCACCCGACCCGATTCCACATTTCCACCTTCCACCGGACATGGATCCGGATCCAAGCCCGACCCGATTCCGCTGGACCAACTTCTGACCCACTTAAGCAACTATTTGCAAACCACCCCTCAAGGATCAGGTAATTATGCAGGTATGCAAACTTTGCCCAAAAATTTCTCTGCAAATAAATCAAATAAAATCTCAGGAGATATAAGACATAATACTCAATGGATAATTGACTCAGGTGCCACGGATCACATGACTGGAAATCTTAGTTTGCTGAACCACATGAAAGAAAAATTAAATATGCGTAACAAATATGTGACTGTCGCAAATAATAATCAAGTAGAAATAAAAGGTACAGGAGAAATCACCATATTAAATAAAATAAACAAAGATGTCCTATATGTACCAACTTTTACCTCTAATCTCCTCTCTGTCGCAAAAATTACGAAACATTTAAATTGCAATGTTATATTCACCCCTACTGATGTTTACTTTCAGGATCGAATTACAGGGAAGACGATTGGTAGAGGAGTTAACATCAATGGGCTCTATGTTTTAGATACTCAGCATAAGGCATTTCATACCAATAGTGTGCCTAATCATGTTCTCTGGCACAATCGAATGGGACATCCATCCCATCCCGTTTTGAAAACTTTATTTCCTTTCATTTCATCTACCTATGCATGTGATGTATGTCAATTTTCTAAACAAACAAGACTTCCTTTTTATAAATCTAAAACAAAATCAAGTTTTCCGTTTGAATTAGTTCACTCCGATATCTGGGGACCTGCCCCAGTCGAATCTTATAACGGTTTCAAATATTTTGTGTTATTTATTGACGATTTCTCACGAAATACTTGGATTTATCTTCTTAAAAACAAATCAGATGTTTTTCAAATTTTTTGCGAATTTGTAACATTTATTGAAAACATGTATGATTTTAAAATTAAAACATTAAGAACAGACAATGGGACCGAATATACCAGTCTCAACTTTCAAAATTTTTTGAAAACACGCGGAATATTACATCAAACTACATGCATTCATACCCCCGAGCAAAATGGAGTGTCTGAGCGAAAAAATCGGCACCTCTTAAATATAACCAGATCCTTACTCTTTCAAAATAATGTCCCCAAACATTTTTGGTCTGATGCAGTCTTAACTGCTACTTATCTCATAAATCGGCTCCCTAGTCCTATCCTTCAGAATAAACAACCTCTAGAGATACTATTAGGTCGGAAATTAACCTTAGATCATCTTAAAGTTTTTGGATGTGTTTGTTTTGTTCACAGGAAACGTACAGATAAATTTGATAGTAACTCTGTAAAGTGTATTTTTCTTGGTTACTCTTTTCAAAAAAAGGGGTACAAATGTTTTGACCCCGAAAATTGTAAAATGTATATTTCACGAGATGTAATCTTTAGAGAAACAGAGTCCTACTTCAGAAGACCCGAAGATACAAGCACAATCCCACCTCTCAACACACCCGTTCTACCAGGGATCAACACTCAAAGAGAAGGAGAAAGAGAAGGAGAAAGAGAAGAAGAGAGAGAAGAAGAAGAAGAAGTTTTTTCTCCAAACAATCAGGAGACACCTCCAAGAAGAAGATCTACTCGACCCAGTCGCCCGCCTACTAGGTTCAACGACTTTATTACCTCACAAGTAACTTACCCCATTTAAAATCACTTAACCTATAAACAAATACAACCAAGCTATATGACCTATTTAAGCAAAATAAACGAAAACCTAGAACCTAAGACCTTTCACGAAGCAACATGCGACCCAAAATGGCGCAATGCCATGGAGGAAGAACTCAAAGCCTTAGAAACCAACAACACTTGGACACTCATTTCTAAACCTAACGGAACCAAACCAGTTGGATGCAAATGGGTTTACAAAATAAAATATAACAGCAACGGAACCATCGAAAGGTATAAGGCTCGATTAGTAGCCAAAGGGTATACTCAGACTTATGGTCTCGATTACCTAGAAACTTTCGCACCCGTTGCAAAAATGAACACTATTCGTGTTCTCCTATCCATAGTTGTTAATAAAAATTGGAAACTCTATCAAATGGATGTTAGGAATGCTTTTCTCCAAGGGACTCTTGAAGAAGAAGTATACATGACTCCTCCACCAGGATACAACTCCACTCCAAATCAGGTATGCAAACTCAACAAAGCCATCTATGGTCTGAAACAGTCTCCTCGTGCATGGTATGCCAAACTTAGTCATTTTCTTATTGCTTATGGTTTTTCAAAATCTTCCGTTGACGCTTCTATGTTCACTAGGCATCATAAGAAAGAAGTTACCATAGTCTTAGTCTACGTAGATGACATCATCATTACTGGTGACAACAATAACGAAATTAACCAGGTCAAGCATTACTTGAAAACAAAATTTGATATAAAAGACCTTGGTTTCCTAAAATACTTTCTAGGAATAGAGATTGCATATTCAAAAAATGGTATATTCCTATCACAAAGGAAATACGCCCTAGATCTATTGAAAGAAACAGGAAAACTTGGAGCTAAGCCTGCTAGTACACCTATTGAGGCAAATCTAAAAACCAGTCCCACTAATGGAGAACCTGTCAAAGATATTCACCAATTTTAGAGACTTGTAGGAAAACTCATATATCTAACAGTAACCAGACCTGACATTACTTTTGTTGTCAGCACAATAAGCCAATTTATGCATGCACCCCGAACATCACACTTAGATATCATTGATAGAATTCTAAGATATATAAAACAAACCCCAGGACAAGGATTATTAATGAAAAACAACAACTCTAATAGTATCATTGGTTTTTCGGATGCAGATTGGGCAGGAAGCTATGATCGAAAGTCCACTACCGGATTTTGCACGTTCGTAGGAGGGAATCTCGTGACTTGGAGAAGTAAGAAGCAAAAGGTCGTTGCCCGATCTAGCGCTGAAGCTGAATATCGTGCCATGGCATCAACAACTAGTGAGCTTATATGGCTAAAACAGCTTCTCCACGATATGGGACAAACTCATACCACGACCATGAACATGTTCTGCGACAACAATGCTGCTCGGCACATAGCTTCAAATCCTGTATTTCACGAAAGAACCAAACACATTGAAGTTGACTGTCACTTCATCCGAGAAAAGATTCAAGCCGGAGAAATAGATGTCCCATACATCTCCAGTCAAAAACAACTAGCAGATGTCTTCACCAAAGCTCTAAGTCAGAAACAATTCAACCTAATCATAGACAAGTTGGGTACCTTCAATCTCTTCCGGACCCAACTTGAGGGGGAGTGTTGAAGAATCCAAAGCGATACCTGTTGAAGAATCCAAAGCGATACCTGTTGAAGAATCCAAAGCGACATAACCTAACATCATCTCCAGCATTAAATCACAAGGAACCATCGCGTCTATTCACCAACAGACGCATCCTTTCCCTTCTAACAACAATCAAACCCTATACTTATATATATATCTTGTAAATCAAATGTTCGAACAACTTTTTCCTTCCTCAGAAATAAAACCTCAACAAATCATCTTCGTTTTCTACAATATCTGATTCTATTTTTCTTTGTGATCATGATATTGCATGATAGTTGGTATTTGCAAATTGTCGATCTCACAATTGTATTTATTCAAAATTTAGAATATAATTATATATTTAGATGAGGAATCAGAGTGCCCAATGGAAGTTTACATGGATTGTACAAGAAACCTAGTTCGGCACGCTGTCAGACTCGGGATGTTACATTTGGTATTCGTAAATAATATCTACCTGTATTTATATATTTTCACTTTTTTTATGCAGATGTAGACATGTATGGATATAGTCAGTTTTCACCCCTTATGATAGGAGTGTAATTGAGCCAACACCAAGCAAGTAGAGCTTGGCTTGACTCGTTTAAATCATCAAGCACAAATTCATCATCGTATTCAGCTTGTTAAGAGGCAAGTGAAGCCACAAGTGTGCCGAACAAAATCTAGAGTTTCATGCCACTCACCAAATTTGATAAAAATGTTATAATTTACCTATTAGGGTTGTAGTCTAATAAAGTTACAAAATTATTGGTGAGAATAAAATTATTGAAGCGAATGGGTCTTCGCACTTCGCCCTATGACTCAGGGTTTTGGATTTTGAGGAGTTAATAGATTAATGCTTTAGGATGTGGACTGGTTAATTTCGGTATTTGGGGAGTCAATTCGTTAATGATTAATGTGACAACTGACATGGATGGATATCTGACTAATTCAAGCATTACTATTCGTGGTCTGGAATATTTTTGACTTCGTACGAGACTGACCGACACAAGGAGGAGATGAACAACACCAAAAGAAGACCGAAGACCTCGACTTTATTCCACTGCTTAAGGGTTTGATCTACTAAACATATATGATCCTCGTATTTGGTTAATTTTACTTATAGTATTCAATCAAATCCTAATACAAATGCTACAAAAGTCATGTTTACAAATTTATCTTTATGCTATCAGCATGATTTAACAATAAACAATGCATTAATCATGCTTACACAAGTGAAAAATAATACATAAGGTTAGGATTTCGGCTCCCTTTCAGTGTACATAAAAGTATGATCCTCACTCCTCTAGTTGCTGCCTCCATCTCTAGGTTGTGAGATAATGCTCCATCTCCAAAAGCGTAAGAGACTGATTGGTAGAAGAAGGATTATGTAAGGTGATTGACTCAATTCTATTTTTTGTTGTCGTTGATCAACGATGAGGTATGATCAATGTATTCGTATTTACTAATAGTACCTAACAAGTTCACGGACGTGTAAGACTTCGCTTCCATGATTTTTTCTCACCACTTTAATTATTATTTTTTAAGTCATAGAATGTTGGAAGTTCTTCTAGAACTCGAGTTCGAGAATTTTTTTAAGTTCTTCAGGATATTAATCACTAAAAAGATATTTTAGAAGTCTAATTTCCGAACTGAATTTTTCAAGGCTACCCAACACAACTTAAGAGTGTAATTGGTTCACAAGAAGTAGAAGAAAATGTAGAACTCCAATTTTAGAATTTAAACCTGAGAACTATGTTTCTGATGATTGGTGCCAATAATTAGTATTCAACGACGAAGGTAAACAAAAACAATTTATTTTTTCCAAAATAACTTAAAACTTGTTTTCTTTAACTCTTTTTCTTTAAGGTAGAATATAGGGGTGTAAACGAGCCGAGTCGAGCGAAATTTTGAACCATAACTATTATCTTATGGTTTTTACCAAATACAAAATAATAATTATAAATAGAACAATAAAAAATTCGATCGAGCTATCGAGTCGAACATCAAAAAAATTCGAGTTCGAGCGGCTCGTTTACCGAACCAAGTTTGAAGATTTTTTGGTTTTTATCAAGATCCTTCATTTTTCAAGTTAAACTATAGTTGAATGTTTTTCGAGTCGAGTTCGAGTCGAACTATCGAGTCGAGCCAAAGTTGACAGTCCTAGTAGAATACATGAAAATTAAACGTCATATGGTTATTAATTTTATAGAAGTTTGGAAAACTCTAATTTTAGAAATTTTAAATTTCGTTGCATAACAGTCATCTAGAAGACTGGTGTCCTTACTTCCTCGTGGTGTTCCTGCAACCGGTCACATGTTAAGGAAAATTTGTTCGAGCTAGGCCAAGGGCAAACACATTCAAGGTCAATGATATTAAACACTTAATATCACAAACTAACACATTATAGTTACACACTTAGCAAATATGTCTTGTTCACTCGAACTAAACACAATCCATTTAGTGATGTATGAACATCACTTGTGTCTATCAATTGCCTCATGATATTAAGAATATTATACAAAGTAGAAATATGTCACATTTGTATTATATATTCATTTCTTGATCTCTTAAGCTAATTATAAATATGTAACTGATGCATTGCATACATTGCATCATATGTCTTTCATTTAGATTACTTTTATATCAATAAATGCTACTAAGGTATGTGTTTAGTCGTATTTACAGAATACAGGGACCTGAATGCAAATTACCCACATTCCGAGCATAAACGCGTGCAAAAGATTCATTTCTATCATAAAGACCGAGTTCAAGTTTATCGGGTTCCGAATGGAAATGAATCCAAGCATAAAAGCATTCAAGGAGCTAATCACAAAAAGGTCAAGGACTTAATTGCAAAATGCCAAGGACCTGATTACAAAAGAAAAGGATCAAGTTATTTTGTTGGAAAAGTCAAAAGAAAAGTCAAAAATAAATCCCCAACAATGGAAGGAATAATCCGGAGTTCAAGACAATGGAAAGAATCATCCAGACGCGTAAATAAAGATCAAATCATACCATAAACACATGACCAAAATCCGGACCCGAGCAGACCTGATTGTGCGGCGTTTTCGCCGCACAACACCTTCAATATGCGGCGTTTCCGCCGCCCAGTCATTGATCTGTGTGCCCGATTTTTGTCCAGTGTCGGGTCGACGCGTGTACTATCCTTTTATGTATTGGTATCCCCTGTATCGGCTATAAATAGCCCTGTAGGACGAATGTAACACATCTTTGAACCTTTGGTCTTGGATCATTAGTAATAAATTTCTGTTTTATTTTGTTTTGTTTTTATTTTCTTTTAATGTCTCTAGGATCCTTTTTTCTTCCTCCCTCCATGAGTTTCTAACTCTTTCCAAAGGGTGGAGGTGATGGAATTAGGGGTAGAGAAGATGAATGCATGTTATTGTTTTAAGTTCGTGATTAGTATATTTTGATTACTTGAGTTTATGTTAAATCATTTATCTTGTAATGCTTCATAACTAACATGATTTATTTCAAGTTTCTCCATTCTCCAATCTAAACCTAAGTCTAGACCTCCACCCGACGGAATTCTCTTCTTTGTTCTTGTTTTAATTTTAATTGCTTTTGTTTCGTAGTTTAGTTAATTAAACCAAAAACCCCAAAAACCCTAATTGATTCTTCTCTACTTCTTCCCATCAATCGAAATAATAAAAATAACGAAATCTCTCCCTCCTTGTGTTCGACCCGTACTTGCCACGTCTTCATAGACGCCGTGCACTTGCGGTATAAAATTTAAATCCACATCAGTAACTTAACATAAATCACATTGTGCATATTATAATTTCACTTTATCAAGGGGTCTACTAATATTATCACTCAAGTAAGAGGGGCAACAATAATCTTTTGACGAATTATCTTTTCCAGCAGAAGTCGTGTTCAACCAACTATTGTCTTTATCACTATGCTCATTGATAGTTTTTGACAATAATCAAATTAAATATTTCTCATGTGAAAAGTCATAAGTCTCATATCTTAGGATTCAAGACTCAGTGAAACATTAATGACACATAACACAATTCCATAATGTTTCACTTGTTAGGTCTATTCAATATATAAAAGTAACAATTTTCCTCTTTTATATACTCATGTCGTCAAATATTTGTAGAACTACAATACTCTTTAACCAACACGACAATCTTATCTCGGTAATTAATGTTTCATGTCAATTACCATGATTGTGAATAACTTTTGATTTATGTAAATCATTATCTTTTAGAGATCTACAGTTAAGGACCAAGAGTCTCTTTCTTAATACTTCCAAAACACGAATACATTAATCAAGAAACAAATATTTGCACATTCAATTCATAATAATTGACATATAAAAGTAAACTTTTAGAACACATTCATTTCAAATATGTTGTCAGATTCGTTGAATTTAAACCACGTGAGTATAGAATTTTGTCTTCCATCACCGGATAAGAGATTATGTTTGTCACGTATTCTAAAACATGTAGAGGTCTTAATATACAAATCACAACATTTATTCTTTCGTACACATTGACCCTACAAAAACGAAGGAAATCCATTTTTTCTTGTCATCACGGTCACCTTGCTCAGGTACATAACAACGTATTTTAGCTCAAATATGTAAAAAATGGAAGGGCAAACTTGTGAAGAACATTTTTATTCATGTTGGCTAGCCGCTACTAACCCTAGGTGTAGGATCATGTGGGTTATGGGTCCACAAACTCTAATCACTTTAAGTCCTTAGCAAACTCTACTCACAAGTCAAATAATGATGCAGCAGAATTTAAAACAAAGACTAGTAAGTAAAGCAAACCACAATGGAACGACACCGTATTTTTATAAAGGTTCGGCCACCGCCTACATTCTCTCTTGCAAGCTCCGTTCGATCTCCCTCGAGCTCCGCTCACGTCTTCACTATCAACCTCGTTTCAGGCTGATATTAAGCCTTTTACAAAACAAGCTCCACGAACACCATCGTGAGCTTGACTTTCTTCTCTCACAATCCAAAAGGAACACTTCGGGCTTTCACCGAAGTCCTTGCTTCTTTTACAACAATGAGAACTTGAGTGGAACACACTCTCTAACTTGAGCACACTTAGCTTAGGATGTGGAATTGATGCTAAGGTGTGGAAGTGTAAGCTTGGACTGTTGGATTGGGGAAAATGAGGTTGGGAGTTTCTCTCTAATGTATATGACAAGTAGTAGTGGGAGAGTTGTGTTAAAATGTGTTTTACAACTCTTTATATAGGCATTAGAGAGAATAGATCCGTTGTGGTTGATTGAGTGGGTGTTGGTGTAGGATACAGAAAACAGAAACTCGCAGGACCCAATTCTGAGTTAATTCGGTCGACCGGATCGGGATGAACGGTCGACCGTTTGGCAGTTTTGAACTCAGTTTGGTCGACCGGTAAGGTAACGGTCGACCGTCGAACGCTAAGACTCTGGTGCACTTAAGTGATCGGTCGAACACCTAATAGGGTTCGGTCGACCGATTTGCACCAGGCACTATGGGGTTGACAAACAATGATCTATTCGGTCTACCGAGCAAAGGTCTAGCGGTCGATCGATTTTGTCCAGGAGATTCGGGTTTGTCAAGAGACAGATATTCGGTCGACCGAACAAGGTCCTCGGTCGACCGATACATGAAATGTATTTGGGGTATTTTTGGTTAATATGAATACGACCGTTGGGTATAATACGACAAAACAAACGGTCAGAAAAATAAGTTCATACGGTCGACCAAAAGTGTATACACGGTCGACCAAAACCGGGCAGTGAAAACACAAACAGGATGAATGATCACTCAGTCGACCAAACGGTCTGTTACGGTCGACCGAATGTGGGCAGACTGTTAGGGTTTAGGTTTAGTGTTTTCCGGTCTAAGTTTGGGTGATCTATTGAAGTCCAAATAATGTGAAATTTCGTTTGTGACTTCTATAAGGAACCTAGTGTGTGTTTGAGTTGATTTTAGCTCAAGTATGCTCAATTTACACAAGTTCATAAGACTCAAAGAAAATACAAAATACATGTCTTCAAAAGATCTTGATTACATGTCTTGACTTGATTTTCCTTTCTTCCTTGAGTCTTGATCACCTGTAGAGGTTAGCACAAAGCAATATATATGCAATGCAATATGTGTGCTACTCTACATGATCATAATTAAGATTAAGTTGATGAAATCATCAAAACATAGATTAAGGCCAAAAAAACAACAATAGGTACCAGGCCACGTCATGGCACGACACAGTCGTGTTGGCCGTCAGCTGGCGTGTCGTGCTGTGCACGACCGACCGACCGACATGGGTTGTGCCGTGCCGAGGTCGGGTTTACTTCATATGTGTGTGTCGGTTTTTGATTTTTTGGGTGTTTTTTAAATTTTTAAATAAATATTCAATCACAACCGAATTAATAAAAAACAAACACAATATTTTGGCCCCAAAGTAAGAGAGAAACAATATATTGATTACATGTAAAAAAACCCGAAGGTTGGCTAAACATAAGGAGTAACCGAAAAAAAATCTAAGGAATATTAGGAAAAATTACTCATTTAACAGAATGGTCTAGCTAATTTGTCTTCAATCTTTGTCGTCGTTGCTGTCGTGAATATTCATGTTTTGCATTATGTCTGCAGCGTCGATTCAATCCTTCTGGCATACGCTCATCTCTATTGACTTGTCGGAAAAGCTTTGTCTTTTGTCAGACAAGACTCGTTTACCTGCACTAAAACAGTCTCCGACGCCACAGTTGACACCGGAGTACATAATAAGTCTTGCGCCATCAAAGAGACTAGTGGAAACCTATCTGAGTTTTTTCTCCACCAGCCAAAAACGTTAAAAGATTTTAACTCATTCGTACTTAAATAAAGTTCAGTGTTTTAATAGGCACTTAATTCATTTTGGGTGTTGTTTTGCATTAATTTTGCCTTCTTTTGACTTAACAAATTCCATTGTGAGTCGTCATCATCTAGATCCTTGGAGGTGGTTGTGATGACAAGTTAGCAACATTTGAACTCACTTGATTTATATTATTTAGTCTTTCATATATTCCTCAAAAAAGTTGATTAACAAAGACTTACACCTATCTACATGATTTTGGAAATTTTCATTATTCATATTTTCAAAAAAATTATTCTAAGAAAACTTGTAAACCAGTAATATTAAATCAAGGATCCGTAATAAAAGCTAAACAAAAACTAAATGGAGAAGAATTCCAATATTTTTTAAACTTAGCATCCATTACAAATAAAATTTCAACAAAATTAGCATGATGCCTATATTTCGCAAATACTTTAGTAATCGGAAGTAATTCATAAATAAATATGTTAGAGGTTGGGTAATACTGTCCACTTAATCTAGTGGTGAATGTGAAAAAAAGTTTTAAAAAATCATGCATAATCTTTCAATTATCCCAATATAAATCAGTTAACACGTGCTCATTTTGTTTTTCATTGTAGAAGGTTGAAATTGCAAGATGATAAGGAATACAATATTTTAATATTTTATATGTAGAATTTCATCCATGGTGGACATCTAATTTAAACTTCTTAGGTTGAATTTCATTATTTGCACAAAATTCTCTAAATTTCTGATATCTAGATGTACTACTACAACCTACATAAGCAATTACATTCCTAACATTTCCTAAGTAATGTTTAACTATGCTAAGTCCATCTTGCACCACTAAGTTTAAAATGTGACAAACACATCTAATATCAAAAAATAAATCATCTGCAGGTGGACGACAATAATTAATAAGCATTTGCATTGCAGAAGTATTATTAGTAGCATTATCAAATGTAATTGCACAAACTTTATATTCAAGATTGTTAGCTACTATAACATTTTTAATGTGATTAAAAATAACTTTGGTAGTGTGTGGATGCAGAATAGGTAAAAACTAAATGATTTTTTTTAAACACCATGAATCATCTAAATAATGAGCAGTTACGCAACAATGAGGATAATTATTTGGTCTGGTCCAAACATTACTAGCTAATACTACCTTATTGTTCATTGACGAAAAATAAGTAATCATGATTTATCTTTGTTTACCGAATTTATCAAATGCAATATTTTTAAGTGTTTTTCTATTAAATATTTTAAATTGTGGGTTATGATACAAAACTATTTTAAATGGTAGTTCATCTCTAATTATGAAATCAACAATTATCGTTGTAGTTTTAATTGGACAATATCTTCTGAAATTTATAGTTTCACTAGTTGTGTCTATAACCGATTGATGTGAACCCACTACCGATGCAATATTATTCTTTAACTTTACATGAAAGGTTATGTCTACCTAAATGAAATGTTCCTCCACTTGACTTAGCCGAATATACGCGACCATACGATTTACAAGTAGCACTTGGATTACCCAACTCATCTCGTCTTTCCTCAAAATCAAGTCATACTGGACTAGTTTTTTTAGTACATGTATTACCTTTTGTCTTAGGTGGATTAACAGAAGGGGGAGGTGGTGAGTTATCGTTATCGTCAGAATCAGATGATAAATTCATGGAAATTACTAAATATGCAAATAAAAATTAATTTTTTCCCATAAATGAGTAAGTCATAATTATTGTTGATTAACTACTAAAAAATATTAGAAAAGCTTGGGAAATGAAGAGCCGAGAAGTCGTGAAATCGGCGGTCAGTGGTCCGTTTGTAGTTTTAGGCTTCACGCGTTAACTCAAACTCTACTCGTCTGCACCAAAAATCAAAGCAATTATAGAAATTGAGAAATATTAGAGAAAATTTGAAGAAGTTTGTGTGAAGAGAACGAGAGATATTGAGTTTTGTGTGAAGAGAATGAGAGGGGTTGAGGGTTGATATAGGGTACAGGGAGGGTAGTTTAGGTATAAATAAAAAAATAAAAAACTGCAACAGATCTGAGAGTTGTTGGAACAGTGTCGTGTCATGCCGGCACGACCTGATTCCCAAGTCTAGCTGCTACTAGATAAGTCGCTGAAATTACTTCCGACTTGAAATCCACAAGTGTGATGGACTCCAAGTCGCCGGACGATGATTAGGCTTTAAGTCGTTGTTTTAATAAGAGGTCCCCGTCACAGCTCTCAAAAATGAAAACTATATTTATTGTTTAATAAGACGGAAATAAAGTATCAAGCACGTCAAATATATGTGAACCTACTTACTGGACATGCATGTCCTATTATCCCAATCTCAACTTCTGATGATGAGGATCAACATCACGACCAACCCTCCACAGAACCAAGACGACGTACGTCATCTCCATCACCAACAAATCACCACAACCAAACAAGCTGAAGGCATGGTCCACGTTGGATGATGAAGCGTTGATCTCGGCTTACATGCAAGTTAGTATGGATGCCGTTGTATGCACATCGCAAAAAGCCAGAGCTTTATGGGGTAGAGTGGCACGCGTGTACAAGCAGGCTGCTAGTTCAAACAAGATGATAATTGCACGCCTCTCGGACTCATTGAAAGGTCGTTGGAGAAGGTTTACGCCATTAGTAATGAAGTGGAGTGGCTGCTATGATGAAGCTCTACGACGGAAAAGGAGCGGATACAACCACGAAGATGTCGTTCGTGATGCGCACAATATTTACGAATCCACTGTCGGTACCAAGTTTTCATTCCTCCATGCATGAGAAATGTTACGCAAGTATCCAAAGTGGGAGTCGTTGGTAAAACCCGGTTCAGGAAAGGGAACACGTGCACGCCCAACAATAATTGAACGTGAGGAAGTAGATAGTACTCCAACATCAGGAAGCGGGACTAAAAGAAAAGGCACGGAAGGCTCTTCGACCCGGTCATCTCCGCTAGACGAAACAACACCATATGAAACTCCACAACAACATTTTCAGCGCCCAGAAGGGGTAAAAAAGGCAAAGAAGAAGGGAAAACCCCCAACATCAATTCAACTGGACGACCGAGTTGTGGAGATGTGTTCAAAACTTGAACATTGTTCACAAGTTATAGGTGAAAAATCAGAGCGAAAACATATGTTGAAGCTAGCCACGGGGAAGATAGCATTGATGAACACAATGTTTAGTAAGTCGAGCCGCACAAAAGTTGAAGATCAGACACTCGCAAAGTTACTGGATTGGGCAGAGAAAAATGGACATCTTTAATCGGTTTAGTTACGTACTTTGCTGTTAATCAGTTGAACTTTATTTTAGAATGATGTATTTGGTTTAAGTACATTTCCTTCGTATTTCCAGTTATGGAAGTAGTCTTATCTATGTGTGTTTGCTTGTGTAAGCAGTTAATTTAATTTCCTTTATTTTGGGTTATTTTTACATTTATTTAATTTCTTTTTTCTTACTAATTAGTTGTAATTATAATGCACACCCCCAACGTCTCGGTCGGGGGCAGGGTTTAGTTGTAATTTATTGAGATTTTTATTAGTAATTCTCTGCCGATTTTTTGGGTTACTAATGTATTTTGGGATGAACCTAGATAAATTCGTGTGTTCTATTTTATTATGGTTTTTTATCTTACTAATTTCCTTTAATTACTTACATTTATAATAATTATTATTTTTACATTTATCTTACTAATTTTCATTAATTATTTTCATTTATTTTAATTTTCACAAATATATTCTAATTATATAAATTACTATACGTATCAAATATATATTAAATAACAAAAAAATAACAAAAAATAGCAAAAAAAATAATTCAGCCAACCCGGGCTGGCCACGTGGCCAGCCCGGGTCCGCCCCCAGGTCGGGTCGCAGACCCAGATCTGGACCCGACCTGCGTCCGCCCCCCATTAAGGGGGGCTGGGGTCTGGTCCCCCTCCGACCCGACCCCAAAGAGCACCCGTTAAGGGTGCTCTTACATGGTCTGACCCGCAACAAGCATGCTTTTTACGATTGCACATTTGCACGGTGAGGTATATAATGTATCCGACTAATTGCGTCATGTAATGCTAATTGGATTCATTTCCCATATATGTTTCAACTTCTCCAAGTTTGGTTTTACTAATTAGTTTAATTGCTTCTTCATGATTAGATTCTTCCTGGAACTGGAACTTAAGAATGGAACTTTTCTTAAAGAAGTAACCATCGTAGACAATGCACTTCACTACCTACAACGAAGAAACAGAAGCTGACGACTGATCTATCATTTATAGAAACGTCAAATTATTGGGGGCAATATCTCTACTACTGGACCAACTAAAGTATTGTTTATTTAAACTTAGACCATTCCGGCCCAAACGGCTAAACATGTTAGAGAACTTAATAAGATTCATATAAACTACAATATATCCAACCTATTGTGGCCCACTAACGATTTATTTAAATAGAATAGATTCTCAATTAAACTTGATCGCCGACTCAGAACGCACACCAAACATAGCTGGTTTCATCCATTACCATTTGCCAAAACCGACCAATCAGTAGCTCCCTCCCTAGTCCGTACTCGCCAAAACCCCATCTTAGACAAACAACTGGAAATTACACAAGTACCCCTACTAAGATTTATTCTTGACATTGGGGAACTATTTCAGCTCGTTTTGTGCAAACATGCGAACCTAGAAGTGAGTACGGATAAAAATATAATTTTTAAGGTGACCGTCGGATTTACAAAAGTCTCTCATCAACTAAGTACAAGAAAACATTTGACGTCTACTTACTGGCCACCATGCCCTAGTGGACACTCAACTTCAAATTATTAATCCCACAACTTTACACTAGATACGCAATATCGAATGGGAAAAAATAACAAAGTCACAAGAATCCATTACAGTCTTCACATCCACACCTGACCCGACCTCCCACGCTAGCCACCACCAATGGAGAAACTTCTTCCCTCTCATCACCCTTCCATCACCATTCTATTGTCCTCCCACCTCTAGAACCAATAGCACCTTCTAAATCCCGAATGAAATCGAAAGCTGGATGCAAATGATACCTCCCACTTGTAGCTCATCCACGCTCTAGTGGGCATCGCCACTTCAAATTTATGAGTCCCACGTTGGGTACAAATGAGCTCGGTCAAACTAACATTTTAAGCCCCAAGTAATAATTTATAATATTACTAAAGATTTTTTTTGAAATAACCATTAACAAAATAAACGAGAAGAATATAAACATGTGATATTTTTTTGACAAAATATGAAGAAGATAAACAACACCTGCGATACGTTATGTGTTTCATATTTTACGAAATAAGTTTCTTAGCTTTATATTCTCCTAATTTTTTTATGATTATTTTGAAAAAAAAATCTTATTACTAAATTGAAAAATATTAATTATAACTATAATTATAATTACAAAAAACTCGACCCAACCCAGAAAATGATTTCTCCTCAAGCATAACTCGAAGAATTTTATTTTTCAAGTAACATTTTCATTTTCAAGTTGTTGAACTTCTTTCAACCTGAACTTAGTTGAATTACAAATCTGAAACAGCTCTCATTAAATACCCAAACACAATAAGGGCAAAAAAGTAAGAAAGGCACCAATACTCCACTACAAATTAACATCTCCCCACTCTAGCCCACCAGCACAAAATGGAGGAGAAACTTCTCTTCTCCCTTTTCTCCATCATCATCTCCCTCCAATCAATCTCAGCCGTCGATATAGTCTTCAACGGCTTCACCCCCTCGTCCCTCCTCCTCTACGGCAACGCCACCGTCGACTCCGGCACACTCTCCCTCACCCAGACCTCCCCATTCTCCGTCGGTCGGGCCCTAAACCCGTCCCCGATTCCCTCGAATTCCTCAACCGCGATCGCGTTCTTCGCTTCCTTTATCTTCTCTATGGCGCGGGTGCAGGGGACGTCGCCGGGGCACGGAATTGCTTTTCTTTTTGCCCCGAGTAAGGGAATCGATACTGGTACGGCCGCACAACAGCTGGGGCTGTTCAATTTTTCGACGAACGGGGATCCGACCAACGGGGTGGTGGCCGTCGAGTTCGATGTGTTTCGTAATCAGGAGTTTGGTGATTTGGATGATAATCATGTCGGGGTTGATGTTTTCTCGTTGACATCCAACGTCTCGCATACTGCTGGGTAAGTTTTTTTTTTCTTTTAATTAGTATCTTCGAAAAATGAATTTTTCTATTAACAACAATCTAATTCCTATACGAATTTCGAAATGCCGGTTAGAACTTAGAACTAATGCGTACTTGGCGAGTTTTGCAGCACTGTTTAAGGGTAAATTACATTTTAACACCCTCACCAATAGATACCTTTATAGACTTTATAGCACTGTTTAAGGGTAAACCAAAAGTAATATTTTTTTTAACAAGAGGTAGATAAGTCGAACTTAACTTTCTAGGAGTACTTACGAGTTAATGATTCCCATTAGACATCTTTAGCCATCGAATTGTGGGGGGGGGGGGGGGGGGGGGGAAGATGATCCCGCACCTCCGTTAGTACCAATTGAATACCAAATCTGATGCACGGGCAGCACTGCACCTTTTTTTTCATCGAGTATTTTATTTTTGTTAAATATGTTACTTGTTGATATCTTATCCTTGATGTAGTTTAATTCAAGATTCGAAATTTACCATTTAAGTTAACACGACTATTTTTTAGAGTCCGGTGTAGGAAAGCTTGTGTGCGCGTAGCTCCATAATTGAATTAATATAAAACTAGGTACGTTGGCTATGCAACCATTCGGCATTTTTTTAAATCAAAATATAAATACTTAGAAAAAAATCGTCAAGAAGATTTTTGCATCCAAACTATAAGATTCACAAAAAAATTATGGAATTAAATTTTAAGCTACTTTGGTAGATTTTATTTACAATTAATGTGGATTCAACACTTAGGCACCATTTGGGTGCATAGAATTAGCGTCTGGATGACGTTGGGTGTAACGTACCCGAAAACAGCGGAAAATTTAAACAATAATAAAGACCGTCAACGGTCAACACTGGGCACGTCACGGGAAATAAACCAACATATATATATAAAATATATAAGGTACAGACCCACGTGGAAGTCAACTATACATACACTACCGACTGACTGTGATTACAACAAAAGCTATACAACATGTAATCACCTCAAAAGAAGAAGACAACTACAGGATCCGATCTCGGGGGCACCGTCCTCGGTCACCACCTCAAACTCTAACCCTGCTCGCTACCTGAAATGCAAACAACAAACATGCCTGAGTTCCCTGTAGGAACCCCGTATACCAAACCTCCTAAAAATATAAAAAGGAATTAAATACAATGCAATGCTATGCACATGATCATCCGCCTCGGGCCCACAATAATGCCCTCACCGCCTCCGCGGCACTGAACCACTCCTGCCACTAGGGTCAAGTCAGTCCACCGCTGCCTCACAAGGGTCAGTCGACACCACTGCTCCCCCAAAAGTGCAGGAAGGAACCCCTGGTACACGCCGCACCCAAGGAGCGAGTCAGCCCGCCGAATACACAACTCGGGTCAGACGACAGCCACTGCTCCCCCAAGAGTCGCCTAGCGCGCACCCTGCCGGAACATCCTCGGCCTACCGCTAAACCCTCGCAAACAGCCCAAGGTTTACGGTACACATCCCTCACACCCCGCTCGGTAAGAGAGGAAAAAGGTACAACAATAATACGCCTTCGTCGAAGGTGAAATCCGTAGCTCTCAAAGCCGGTAATCAACCGTCGCCTCGGAGCCGGTAGTCGACCTGACATCGACGGATCGCGTGTGGATAAATCCACCAACCTGCGGTAGATCGGTCGACCGCTACAAGCACACCGGTCGACCGGTCCCCCACACAGTACACAGTACTGTACAAACAAATCTACCGGTCGAACCACGCCAACCGAATTACCGACCAATCGGTCGAACAAAAGTCATCTAGCGGTCGACCGTTTGGAAGGTCTACGCTATACAATTTTATATAATATATATATCCGACCGGTCGAACCAAGGGGCCGTTCGACCGATAACAGGACTTTCAATATTTTGCCCAAGTCTCGTTCGGTCGACCGGAACTGAAATACAGTTCGACCGAAACAACACAAGCACTCTACCGCTTAATTAAATGCTCAGTCGGTCGACCGAGAGTTAAAGAGCGGTCGACCGTTTTGATGGTCAAAGCTCCCAACCGACTTAGCATCGAATGGATCGGTCGAACAAGGTAAGGACGTTCGACCGTTTAATAAGTCAAAATCCCCAACCGACCCATTCTCATCGTTATTCGGTCGACCGGCTAAGTGGTCCCGTTCGACCGATAACAGTATAATCCCCTTTTTCCCGCACAAATCTGGCATAACGGTCGACCGTCTAACGACATCGTTCGACCGTTCGCGGGTAAACATCAATATAATAATAGGATCGGTCGACTGCCCACTGGCACCGGTCGACCGATCGTCGTCTTCAACCTCTGAATTGGTTGAATTCCGACGGGGAATTCGACACCAACGTCGATCCCCAACACTCACAAAGCACAAGTGAGTTATAATGGAGATTTGGCATACCTTTTTGACGGTTGAAGAAGCCTCCCGAGCTTGCACCACTTCACTCCACTTCTTCTTCTCTTCTTCTTCTTCACCTTCTTCTTCTTCTCTCTAAACTCTTCTCTCACGTTCTGGTTGTTCAAATGAAGGAAACGTTTCTATTAAAACTACATCTAACTATATATACCAACTTTAATTAATCACCTCTAAATCATCCAATCCAATCCCAACACCTCATTTCTCAACCTTATCCAATTCTCCACCTCATCCTTCACTAAACATGGTTTAATTAAGTTAATTAGGTTTAGGTTTAGTTAATTAAGGGATTTAGATTAGGTTATTACATTGGGTTTGGGTAATAACGATAAGAATGTTTGGCTGGCTCCCACTTGTTTTTGTTCTCAGACACAAGAAGCTAACTCATATTAGCTTCTCACTTTCCAAACGTCAACTTTTCTCAAATGTTCAGATGTTGAATTTGATGTTTGCATGCATATACAACGTCTAAGGTGCGAATGCAAAATTCCCATCCCAAACACAAAATGGCAAAATGATATACCAGATGGTACCTTGGAATTTTCTGATTTATTAAACACCAACTTCTTCCGCAATGTCCACCGGTTGGTAGTAGTTGACAAAAGATGTTTTAATACGGACATGTTTCAATTAGGAGGACGTACGTGACCTTTTCTTGTACGAAAACTTCAAGTTTGTCAAAATCAAGCTTTTAAATTCAGGAAAAAAAGCTTGACACACTTTTCTTCGTCTACAAGTCAGAATTTACAAACATCATCGAAAATATTTCACCCAATAGACGGCTTATTTGATTATTTTGCGAATTTTGCGTGACCTATGCAGAATATTACGAAATTATACTTTCCCAATCTATCGTAATCATGTAAAATGAATTTTGTCACAAATATGTTTTCCTTCTTTTTATCAATAATAAATATTAAGAAAGAATACCCTTCATTTTCACTTCAAGGTAATTTAGTAATTAAGTGGTACCGGTTTGCACGAATATCCTTATGAACTATATAAATTAGATAAATGACACTTACATTTGAAGATTACTTATATGCCCCTAAAATATCTTACATAGTTGGTGGCTTGATCACTTGTGAGCAGTCCATCAGCACGCCAATGCTTCTAGTTTCATTTCAAGAAATTCTACTTTACGAATAACTCTACATTTTATGAACGAACAGTACGTATCAACTTGTACTACTAAAATATTTTTTCTTTTTCAAAACATACTTAACTAGTTTTACATTACATGCATGCGGGCAATATAACTTCATGTAATACTCATTTGTATTCCAATTGGATGAGAGCAAGAGGTGGGTCACCGTCGGATTAACTATTCAGTCCGTCCAATGAGAAAGATAGATGTATAAATATCACTGTAACCTCATTATTCACTAGAAGTGAAAATCCTAACCTTAGTTCTACGGCTCCTCCTCTAATCTCTCCGACCCTAATCTTCCTCCTTCCTTCTGATCATCCTTTTCCGCAAGAATTAGTCTACAAAATGAATCATTAAGCGAATGAAACACTAACCAAATATAATTCAAAACCATACTAGCAAATCTAACCTTCACTATATATATAAAACAATTAGGAGATGCTAATTTATTTTTTGTAGGTTTTATTAAAGCAATTATACTAAAAACCCACTTTTACTAATATAGATTTCCAAATTCCAAACACTAAATCTAAATCAAAGAGTTCCATAACACCTTATTAATTAATCTTATACGTAACGAAAACGATCAACAATTGTAGGTACTACTCCGACTCCTCCCCGTCCGAACTAATCCCCCTCCGGCTAAACGACGGCCGGAACTACCAAGCCTGGATAGACTACTCCAACTCCCAACTCAACATCACAATGGCGCCAACAACAGTCCCAACCAAACCGTCTCGACCACTCATCTCCGTCCGCCTCGACCTCTCCCAGACCTTCAACGACCGTATGTACGTTGGCTTCTCGGCCGCCACCGGCGCCCTCATCCAGCACCACCGTATCCTAGCATTCTCCTTCTCCAACTCCAACTCCTCCCTGTACAAGTCCCTCGTCACTTCCGGCTTGCCTGACTTTGTCCCGAGGACGGTCGAGAAATGGTTGTCGAGGGGGGCTGTGGCGGGTGTGGTGGCGGCCGGAGTGGTTTTGGTGGTGGCGGTGGGGGTGGGGGTGTTGGTGGTGAAGAGGAGGAGAAGGGATGGGAAGGCGGAGGTCGACTTCGCGGAGGAGTGGGAGGTGGAGTATTGGCCGCATAGGGTGAGGTGGGAGGAGGTTGTCGCCGCGACCGGAGGGCTTGCCGAGGATAGTCTTGTCGGGTCTGGTGGGAATGGAATGGTCTACAAGGGTTGCCTTGGCGGGACGGCGGTGGCCGTGAAGGTATTATATCTTATTAAGTTAAATCTAAAACATGTGACTAATTACTTCTACAAATCCAAAAGTAAGAACTTATAATTAAGTTGTGCTGGTTCGTTCCAATTGGCCGGTAGATATATACGTCGTGTTTTAAAATATGAAATTTCTATGTATGTAGTAGATACAATATATACGTAGACATACCTAATATGTATTAATTATCATATTACAAACCTGTGATATAAACTCTAATTCACATTGTCAAGGAGATAACTTTAATATAAATCTATTTATTTTCTAGTAATATCATAGATGACTTCTGAATTTCCAATATTTGAACCAACATTTCGAGTTATACCTTTCGGTATTCGTCTGAACTATGTTTTTGAGATAGAATAACTCTGGCTTTAGGGCTCCTTTGAACTCTATTTTTCAGATAAAATAACTATAGTTTCGGAATAAGTAGATTTTAGAATAACCAATTGATAATTTGGCATCATAGTAAACATTAATAGAGTGCAATTAAGCTCCACATATGGTGTCAGATGAGACTAAAAATTGCATAATTTAGTAAATTAAAAGTATATATAGTGGAAACATTCGAAGATATTGATTTTATTGGTAGATTTTTGTGTATTTCTGAAAATATTTAAGAAATTATGCTGTACGCCCCTAACAATATGCTAATACTTTTATTCGAATTAATTAAGGCACGAATCAAAATGAAGGCAAACACACTTTCAAATAAAAAATTGATTGTATACCACTAATTAATTATGCAGCACAAATTACATACAACGAATTTAATTGGTTTTCCGTTTGAACACATATAGGTATTTTACCGGATAACGAAAGACGAACACAAGGACTTCTTAGCCGAGGTGTCGACCCTCGGCCGGTTGCGCCACCGCAACCTAGTCACCCTCCGGGGCTGGAGCCGGAAGCCAACCGGCGATCTCATCCTCATCTACGACTACATGCACAACGGAAGCCTCGACAAACGTCTTTTCTCCACCACCCTCCCGCCTTTGGACTGGGCCACCAAAGTTCAAATCCTCAGAGACGTCGCCTCCGGCGTGCTCTACCTACACGAGGGATGGTCCCACAAGGTCCTCCACCGCGACATCAAGTCGAGCAACATCCTTTTGGACGCCGATATGAACGCCAAACTCGGGGACTTTGGGATGGCAAGGGTCGACCAGGGCGACCTGCGCACCACCCGGGTGGTTGGCACTATTGGATACATTGCCCCAGAGACATTCCAGACGGGGAAGGTGTCCGTAGCTAGCGACGTGTATTCGTTCGGTGTGGTGGTGTTGGAAGTGGCTTGTCAAAGGAAGGCGGTGGCGGAGGAGGAGGGGGGGACGGAGCCATTGGTCGCGTGGGCGTTGGGGATGGTGAAGGCGTTCGACGAGGAGGAGGCGAGGAGAGTGGTGGGATTGGGGTTGTGGTGTGTTTGTGAGGATCCGAGAAGGCGGCCGACGATGAGGGAGGTGGTTAGGGTTTTGGAGGGTGGAGGGGTTGGTGTGGAGGAGTACTTGTTGGAGAAGTTAAAGGCGGTCGTGCCGTCGGAGGGGAGTCGGAGTGTTAGGCGCAATGTGGCGTTGGATGAGGTGAGGGTTTTTGTTTCTGGGTCGGCGTCGTTGTCGGAGTCGGATCTTTTGGTTGAAGGCCGATGATGCCCATGAATTTGTTGTTATGGTTTCAAATCATACTTACAGCAAGTTATGTTTTGAATGTGAGCAGTCATATTTGTTGTATCATGTTATGCGCTCATATTTTTGTTGAAAATTAACTAGCCAAGTAAGTTACAAATTCATAAGAGTATATCCTAGCCCGATGACATAGAAAATATCAGTACCACTTCAAACTAGTACGATTGGTAGATCTGTTTTTGGATTTTAGATTAAATTAAGATGAACTAATTGAAGGGAAAAAATGAGCATGTCTAGTAGCAAATAGAGCAATAGGCACCAAGAAACTTTACCTACGTGGATTATGATTTGCATTATAGAAAAAAAAACTAAGGGGTGTTTGGATGCATCATTTTAGTGTACCAAAATAATGTTTTGATGCACCATTTTACTGTACCAGCTTCAAGAGCAGAAACTGCTATCAAAAGTTGCATCCAAACGTCCCCAGATGACCCTCGACGATCGCAAACGACCAAGTCGTTGGTTGACCGGGTCGACGACTAGGTCGGTCGAGCTACTTGGTCGTCACCCGGGTTGTGCCGACTGGCACAAACAGGTTGACCGGGGTTTTTTTTGTTTTTTTGTTTTTGTTTTGGTATTTGTTTTAATAATTAGGGGTTTATATTTTGATAAATAATTAGGGGTTAAGTAGTTGTAGTTTATATTTTGATAATAATTAGGATTAGGGTTATGATTTGGGGTATTATTTTGTAAATGGTTGAGCATTTATTAAATTTTATTTAAAAGAACTAAAATAATTTAATAAACCACAGATTAGGATTAATGTTATGATTTGGGGTATTCTTTATTTTGCACCTCCTGTCCAAATTTCAAACTATAAAATATCACCTAAATCAATTAACTATTACTATCTACCAACATCGATTGTTTCTTTCAAGCCGCCCATGGTATAGTTTTTTCACACTTCGCTCATAACTAGGGTTCTGCACAGATCGATCCGATCTGGGTTTTTGGACCGGACCAGATCCGACCGGTCCAGGTTTCGGTCCGGACCCTGGCGACAGACTGGGTTCCAGTCTGGTCTGGGCCCAGTCCATTTCCCAAATTTTAATAGAAAAAACCCGGTCCAGTCCGATCCAAACCTGGATTGGACCGGTCCGATCTTCGGTTCGATCCCTGGAGATGGTCCGGGTCCGGTCTGGGTTTGGACCGATGCACAACCCTACCCATAACTGAGGTGACGTTTGGAGGGAAGGAAACTGCGTCGTCGAAAATGTCATCAATAATCGTGTAGTTGGGGCAGTCTCATAAACTATCGATGTCACATCGAGTCGCCTATTGGTACAATTTTTTCACATTTCGCTCATAACGGAGATGACATTTGGAGGGAAGGAAACCGAACCCTCAAAAACCGTTATGTTGTTCCAAAAAATCTAAATTATCGAGCTCATATCGCACGCATATCAAGTTCATATCGAGTCAATCTAGATTACAGTTCTCCGCCCTCAAAATACTTCAAATTCCAAACAGTCAAAAAACACCCTCAAAAACTGTGATGTCAAAAGTAACATTTTTTTCAAAAATTGAAGGCAGTTATGGAGGGAACAATAACGTATCTTTTAGCATTATATCAAGCACTTAGCGAGCACGTATCGAACTCATCGAGGTTACAGTTCACCGCAAGCATATCGAGCACAACAGTCGAGTGTCTATCGTACTACTATGGAACTCATCGAACCGATATCACTACTATATTTGCCTCGAAAATGGTCGTAATATGAGCGAGCCCATCGAGCACAATAAGTGTTCTGGGTTCAAATGTTAACATTGCTTTTGTTGATATTTTTGATTGTCACTTGTTGTGGGGGTCAAATTGCAAAAACACCGATGGAAAGCATCCGCAGCCTTTTTGGTTGTCGAAGCTCGTACAGCTACATAGCCCTCTTATTAGACACACCAGCATTAAAGGGAACTACTAAACGTCGCCCCAAAACTACTTAAATCGGCCCTTGAAATTACCAAATTGCCCTTAACAATATATTTAATATCCATATCGTCCTGTGTCTTTAAACAAGGTTTTTGACTCAGTTTTACTAACATTCCTAGTACCAACACCACGAAAATGTCTGGCGAAGCACCTAGATCAGGCGAAGTAACGGAGGCGGATTTTTTTCCCGACTCGGGCGTCTGGCTAAGACGCCTGTACCATGGTGGAGGCGTCTGGCTAAGGCGCCTCCACCATGGTACAAGCGTCTTAGCCAGACGCCTCCACCATGTTACAAGCGTCTTAGCCAGACGCCTCCACCATGGTGGAGGCGTAGACGCCTCGACCATGGTGGAGGCGTCTTAGCTAGACGTCCCGTTTTTTTTAATTTTTTGTCAAATTAAAATTATACGGTGTGTTATCTCAAATTATTTGACGTTTCTTTGCAAGTTTTGGGTGGTAACCGGTCGGATTACAATGAGTTTTTTTGCAACTGATTAAGATTCAAATAATTTTCAGATCCAACATTTTTTAAGATCCAAAATCCCCCGGCGGTAAAACATTTTGACTTACAAATACCACCTCGACAGGTCGTTCGGGGGTCTCGCTCCCTGGTGAGCGAGCGGCATTCCACCTCGCCAGTGAGGTGGCGGGGGTGGCAAGGGGGCAGCGCCCCCTGGAAATTTTTTGGATTTTGAAATTGTTGGATCTGGAAATTTTTGAATTTTCGATGTACCGAAGGGGTATCGGTCATCCGAATATAGTAATTATTAACTTATTAATTAATTAATTTAACAATTATCTAAATTTATAATCAATTTTATTTTTTAAAAAATAATAATAAAAATAAAAAATTACGGACGTCCGACGGAGCCGCCCCGCGTAGGAGAAATGCGTCTGTCTAAGACGCCTCCCCCATGGCGGAGACATCTTACACAGACGCCCGTCCTATGGGTGGGGCGTCTCGGTAAAACGCCTCCCCCATGGGCGGGGCGTCTGGGTAAGACCATCTTTTTAATAAAAAAAATAATAAAATAAAAAAAAATTATGGACGTCCGACGGAGCCGCCCCACGTAGGTGGGGGGCGTCTGGGTAAGACGCCTCCCCCATGGGGGAGTCGTCTTACCCAGACGCCCCCCTCCTACGTGGGGCGGCTCCGTCGGACGTCCATAATTTTTTTTTATTTTATTATTTTTTTTATTAAAAAGATGTTAGATATTTTACCAGATTCGAGTACACTGGGGCGTCCGTTGACTCATTATTGACCTCCAAAACATTATTTTTTATCATTATAAGAGGAAGATGAAGAGAGATGTGTGATAGGAGGGTAAAATGTCGCGTTATAGCAGTAGAAATGAGAGAAGGGTAATTTGGTAATTTCAATGGGCGATTTAAGTAATTTTAGGACGATGTTTAGCAATTCAGGCATTAAATGCGGGAGATCGATGACGTCGAAACATGAAGAAATAGAAGAAAACTTGGGAAACAAAAATAAGCCCGATATTGGATGGCTGCTGAGTTATTCGCTACAAAAAAACGGTCACACAAACACACGTTAAGGAACTCCTGAGTCCTGACTTAACGCCATGCGTAAAGGCGCGAGAGAGCGTCGACAAATAGCGTATGTTTCCATTTTGTGATTGAGATACCAATACTTCGTGAGTATGGCAGAATTTTTTTAAAATTGTCGCATCATTGAAAGAAAAAAAATGAACTTCTAGTTATATTAGTGCGCTACGTAGCCAAGTTGCATCTTGATTTATCTATTTGTTAGTGGGGAGGAATCTACTTTTTAAAATAGCGTTACGTAGGACTTAATTTTGCTTAGAAGTTTTTTTTATCTGTCCTTTTGATTTTGATCATGTTGCATCAATACTCTTTAATTATTGGCAATTTCCTTTTAATCTAAACCTTAATACGTTGGGTAAATTGTGATATGTCTTCAAATTTTTGACCATGAACGACTATACATCCTTGTGCAGTTGTGCTTTGGAAATAGGCGGACTTAGCCCTCCCAAGTCCCCACCCACAAATATATATATCCGACCCCACACACACAAACAAACAAAAAAACTCTGTGTGTGACGTGATAATTTGTGCTGGCTTAAACACTCTCGATCGCTCTTATATTTGCCAAAATATCTTCAGTGTTATCATATTTGCTTAGTTGCTCTCCATATGTTTGTAATTGTGCACATTTGCCCCTCAAGTCAATGGTAGAAGTCAATAATATGATCATATTGTTCTAACCATACTTTGTTTTTTTGCATTGGAAAGCATAGTGCTAAGTTCACCTGGGGAAAGCATGTGATCTCTACTCTGCTAGGGATCTTGTCATCAAACAGGTTTGTTGAAACTTTTTTTGAAAGCAACGAAGCCCAACATGTAACGGATTTGAACTTTCATTTAGGCAATTTTAAGACTGAAAATCAACCAATTCGACTAACCATAGTTGTTTTTTAAACGTTTTCATTACAATCTTTCGTGGCATGAGATTTTAATATACCTGATTAACGACAAAACACCATGTTTACCATAACACAATCTTGTAATAAATAAACCACGGGAGCCAATAGAGACTGATACAAGAGACGAAAGGCAAGACCATATATAGGCCGCTTTTGCCACACCTTCCGGCCAACACAGACCACAACAATGACAACAAACTGGAGGCAAAGCCCCACTTATTTAGATCATCACCACATAACCATTAATTTCTTCACGTAACCACCATGAAGTTGAGTGGGGAAGTTTGAGGTTTAATGGCCACAGGTGCAAGTGGTGCAGGTGCAGTTGGGTCCGCACTTGCACTTGCCGTCGGTCTCGGCACCATACTCCACAGTCTCGTAGTAGCTGCACGTTACATCGGATAAAATATCGATATCGGTTATTGATAATCGTCAAAATTATGCAAATCAAGATGTTATGAAACTTAATCTAGCTAGCAGCTGGTTGATAATCTAGTGTCAATCTAACGTTTGCTCTTTAAAATTAATGACTATTTTTTCTGTTTGGTGGATTTTATTGGTGCTGTTTCGTAGATATCTTCCAACTAATTTTAAATATAACCATATCTTTCAGATACTCCGTTTTAACTAAAACTTTTCCATCGTATCCTCTTATTGAACCGTCCTTTATTCTTAATCTTGAGTAAAATTAATTTTTTGTCGTACATATAAAAATCAAATTTTAAAGTTTCAATTCTTTATATGTTCGCTTTGTTGTATGATCTGTTTTTCATCATGAATTTGATTTCGCTTTATAAAGAGTCTGTCTACGTTTTTGGAAGCTTTGATCAAATTTCAGGTTGTTTAAGATTACAACAAAATACTAGAGATTGCTTAATATTTCAAAAGCAAAATTATGTTTGAGATTTTCTACACATATCAAACCAAATTAACATTAGAATCCTTGCTAGCTTATATAGCAATATTAATTTCTTCTTGGAAGAAACTTGATTACCTCTTCTCGGTCTCGACTATTTCAAAGCCATAGCCATTTCCCTTCTTCCTGTGCATGTCAAAAAGTACAACCAATTAAGTTGAAGTAATGGTAATTCATGGATCTACATGTTAATATTAATTAAGTTGTTGGGTACTTAACTATATTTGTTACAATATATATCATGAATCAATTACTTACACACACTGGGTCTTGTCAGCGCAGTCGCAGTTTCCGCAGCTCGACATGGTGATTTAGATGAAAACACAAAAACTTGATCTGAAGAGAAGCTTTGGAAGTGAGTACTTGCTGTGATATGAAGAAGAAGGCATGCCCTTCCTATTTATAATGCTTAAGAAGGAATAATATATGGACTTGGGAAGACAATTATTGTTTTGTGAAATGGACTCTAAAAGTAAAGGCTATCGAATCTTGCAATTTTGTGGTAATCTCTAACCACATAATGGAGTGACCTCCTGTTCACCTCACATGCACCTATCATTGTTGTCCAAAGTTATAAGTAACTTTAATTTGTGGTGGTAATTAATTTATTTAGTAATGCATTTTACAACATGGAATAAAATAAAAAAGAGAAGCTAGAATTTCTTTATCTTTGGCCTACTTATTTGGACATGTTAGGACATGTTGTTTCCAACTTGTAGCAAATTTTATTAGTACTAAAAAGTCGAAAATACATTTAGTACTTTTTAGGAGATGTTAGGACATGTTATGACCCAAATCCTTTTTTGGTCGGATTATCGTGTCATGTCAGAAATTGTCACCCTTATTGTTGGGTGGGGGTTCGGGTGACCCTTTTGGATTTTTTGCCACTTTGTATTTGATCATTGAATTTTTGTATTTCACCTATTTTGTAAAGACCTTTTGGGATTTCAACCCCCTTTGATTTTTGATACCTTGAGATTTCGACTCATTAAATATTTTCAAACACTAAAAATTATTATGATCGATGGCCTACTTAACCTAATCACTTTTAAACTTAAATCTCTACTTAAGATATCAATAGATGCAGCGGAAATAATTTAAAACAAAGTAGAGACAAGAAATGAAGAGATATGCAAACCACAAAGGACACGGGAGGTTTTTATAAAGGTCTGATCTCCCGCCTACTTCATCTCTTGCAAGCTCCGCTCGACTCTACGAGCTCTGCTCACGACTTCACTATCCACTCCCCGTTTCGGGCTGGGAGATAATGCTTTTACAACTTCAAGCCTCGCGAAAATACACAAAATAGAAATCTAGTCGTTGGGGATGAATTGATTGATTTGTGTGTAAGATACACAAAATAGAAATCTAAGATCTGCAATTTTGTCCCCTCAACAGTTGACCGGATCGGGCAGAACGGTCGACCATTTCTTAAAGAAACCTTCAAACCAAGTAGTGCAACAGTCGAACCAACTAGGTTTTAGCTTAAGTCATCGGTCGAACCAGGAAATGGGGCGGTCGACTGACGTAGGGTTTTTTGCTTGGGTAAAGGTATAACGGTTGAACAAAAAGATTAGTCACGTTGGGCTGAACAAAAAGATTAGTCACGTTGTTTTTCGACCATAAATATCATGTACTTTGGGCTGAAGAAATGTGTTGAATCGGTCGACCGTTTCTAGGACAACGTTCGACCAGTGGCCAATTATATTTTGGGGATTTGGTAGATTTATACGAATACGATTATTGTATAATACGACAAAGATAATGGTCATCCGAAAGTGAGAGAACGGTCGACCGAAAGGTCAAATCGGTCGATCGGTGGAACCTGGAAAATACACTTCGAGATTGTTAAAATCGGTCGAACAAAAACTGTAGGATCTACTAGGTCCTAATATTAGTCTAAAGGGGGGGATAGACTAATTACAATCTTTTAAAAACAACTATGTCAAATTAAAAGTTAAGCAAATAAAGATGAAGTAAAGGGATGCAAACAACAAGATCGATATATAGAGGTTTGGATCCACCACCGGATCCTAGTCCTCTCTTACGAAATGTTCTTCCACGAGCAACTTCGCGTCCTCCACTAAATCTAATCTCCGTTGCGGGTCGACATCAAGCATTTACACAACAAGCTTTGCGAACACTCTCGCCTAACTTGGACCACCTTCTACAATCCGAGAAGAGCTTCACTCTGGAAGCTAGTACAACTCTTGAATGAAAAGCTTCAACAAACTAATCTTGGGCACTTGAAATGAATGATGCAATCAATGAGCTAGTTTCAAGTGGAAAGATTTGAGCACAAATATGTTTAGAGCAAGTTTGGGAGTAGTAGTAAGATTTAAGCTTGGAGAAAGATTGAGTATGTTAGAAGTGTGTTCTCAGCTCTATTTATAAGCTCTAAACTTAATCTAGCCGTTGGGATTAAATTAGAAAGAAATTGTGTAAAGATACACAAAACAGAGAATGACAGGACACATTTCTGAACACCAACGGTCGACTGGATCGGGTCAATCGGTCGACCGGTATGTGAAAATTAAGAATTTGGTCGAGCAAATGTGCAGACGGTTGAACCAACTGGGCTAGAACTTAATTGAACGGACAAACAGATAACTAAGTTCGGTCGACCGTTTGGAAATTTTGGTCTAGATAAATCTGTGCAAAAGGATAATGGTTGAACATAAAGGATTGTGGGTTCGACCGGAAACTTCCAGTAAGTACTGGAACTGGGAAGTTTCATGAATTGGTCGACCGTTAAAAGAGTTTCGGTTGACCGAAAGACCAAATCTAAATGAGGGGGTTAGGTGAGTGTAAATATAAGACCGTTGTAAAATACGACAATCTTAACGGGAATATTTATGATAAATACGGAAATGCAATCGGTTGAACAAAACAATGTTTTGGTTGACCGATTGTCACACTAACTGAGACACATGTGAACATACGATAGGTGAGATGATTTGTATCAGTCGAGCTGAGTTCTATCGGTTGACAAAAGGAAATGGTCGAACGGAAGAGGGATGTTGGTCGATCGATTTAGACTGGGAAACCAGATATTGAATCGGTCGAACTAAAAGAGGTTTATGGTCGACCGTTTGGGAAACAAAAGGTTGTTTGTTGAAATCCGGTCGAACCAGATGGTTCTACCGGTCGACTGGTTCACCCAGAAATCCTGTTCTAAGGGATTTCTATGTTTCGTCGATTTCCTATTGAAGTCAAATTGATATAGACTTAATTGAAGGACTTCTATAGGTTCCCTAGGGGTCAAGAAATGCAATCTATAAAAGATTTCAAGTGTCAAGTTACAATATGACCTAAGTACAAAAAAATGTAAACTTATCTAATCTTCATTCTTAATCTCTTGTCTTGATTCAACTTGATTCCTGAAAATGTTAGAAATATAATATATGCATGCGATGATTTTAATGGAATACATGTGTTTATTGATATGTTAGTTAATCATCAAAATTGATTAGCAATTATTAGCCAAAAAGCCAACAAAAACTTGTTCTGGTCGACCGATTGGTACAAGAAGTTTAGGTATGGTTTAATAATTTTCCGGCTAAGGTTTGGGTGATCTGTGATTTTCCGGCTAAGGTTTAGGTGATCTATTTTAGTCCAATTGATGTGAAACTTTGTGTGTGACATCTACAAGTAAACATAGTGTGTATGTGAGTAAGTTTTAACTTTTGTATACTCAAGATTACACAAGTTCTTAAGACTCATAATAAAGTAAAATTATGTCTTCAAATAGCTTTGATTACCTGTCTTGACTTCATTCCATTCTTCTTAAGTCTTGATCACCTGTAGATGTTAGCAGTACAATATAATATATCTTCTATACATTATGTGTGTTATACTGCATTTGATTGTGATTTTGATTAGGTTGATTAATTCATCAAAACACGAATTAATATCAAAAGGCCAACAAAAATAAGTTATGTTTATGAGATTTTGTCCAATTAGTCTAGTACACAAGTATTTATTTAGCAACTTATCGGACAAATATTTAATAGAAACCTCCATTATAAAAACAAAAAACAAATTCAATTATTTTCGGAACATCCTTACAAATCCGACCCCATGATCTAAAATTCTAGCATCGGCTCTATCTACATATATCATTTTTTAATTCTATTGAGCGAATATATGAAAGCACATCATTTGTACTGTTAATTCTACAAAAAACATACAATATTTTTCTGTAGTGGGAAAATTTGCCTTTGCGATAATAATTTGTGATAGATCAATTCATGAGCACGTTCATGAATATTTATATTTTGAGATGTCAAAAGTATGCATAGGAGGATCATTTAGCTCTTTTCGTGGTGCTTGTTGAACTTTCGTCCCCCACCTATTCAATCTTGTCAAATGTATTTGTGCTTTATGTTAATGCGTGAGAATCTTAACGTTTATGTATTTTATTAGAGGAGTGGGTCAAGGATAAGTATTCTAAAGTGGTCAATGAAGTAGGAAATAGTGGTGTCTAATTTTGCATTATTTTGACTACAATTTTTCTACACCTTAGCCAACGACGTAAAGTGGTCAATCAAGTAGGGTGAGCAAAACCGGATATCCGAATTTTCGGATACCCGAAATCCGGATATCCGGATTTCCGGATCACCTAAATATCATTCCGAATCCGATCCGAATTAAACTGGATATCCGAAAATTCGGATATCCGATTTTCGGAAACCGGATATCCAGTTATTGTTCCCATAAATACCTGCACATATTTTCATAAAGAAATCATAATCGCCAAAATATTCACAAAACCGATTTACCACCATACACACGGAAAAAAACAAATGATTTGTAACAAATAAAAACCACAAAGTTACTTTGGAATTCAGGAATCCAATACAAAGTCAATGTTCTAATAGTATTCTTATAGTAAAAGTGTAAAACAACACAACATTCACTCATCAGAATCAGATGTATCGATAGTCTCATCAATAACAACCATCGGTTGCTCCAATATCAAGTCTTTCAAACCTACAAAAAAAATGTACATGTTATACACCACAAAATGCAAAAAAACAACAAAAGAACTAAAATATTTGAAATGAAACTACCTTCTTCAAATATCTCTAAGTCAAGCAAGTTTTCCTCTATTATAAGTGAACCATGAGAAATTCGCACCCAATCTTGTGAACAAATAAGAGCTTCCACCATCCTTGGTGTCAAAGAAGTACGGAATGAATCAAGAAGTCGTCCTCCCGTGCTAAAAGTAGATTCTGAAGCAATTGTGGAGACTGGAATAGCTAATACATCTCTTGCAATTTTTGCTACAATGGGATATCTTTTTTTATTGTCTTTCCACCACTGCAATATGTCAAAAGTTTGATCCATAGCCATACCCATAGGCTCACATGCATCATCCAAGTATTTCTCCCACTCACTTTTGTTGTCATCCACATTACCACCCATTTCCATTTGATATTGACTATTCAACAATTGACCAAAATCAATCATGTCACTATTCTTCTTCGCATTATGTCCCAAATTACTAGTAGAGGCAGAGGAAGAGACGGAGCTTGAAGAAGGCTCTTGCATACTCTTTGATTGTGACATAGAGGAGGACCCATACATCTCAAACAGTGAACGGAAAGTATACTTTATATTCTTAGACAATATGCTAGCATTATCAACCCCGTAAGTGTTCTTCATCATCCAATCAACATATGGCAACTTCTTTCTTGGGTCAAGAATCACAGATACAAATAACAAGTTAAGATTGTGAATATTACCCCAATACTTATCATATTTCACTTTCATTTGTGATGCCATTTTCCTAATGCCTTCATTTTCACTTTCACATTGACGAGAAAGTATGAGACCAACACCAAATATATCATCTACATATGCATTGCTAGTCACATACCGAGAAAACCCTCTCGCTCTACAAACATAAAAGGTAGCACATCCAATATCAACATTCTTGCAAGTTGTTTTCTAATAAAATCCTAATCATGCTGCCACAGTTTTGGAATATGAACAGTTTCAAGAGTGTCATCTTTGTTAACAACAATTTTTGCATCAACGGAAATGAGCTTTTGTTTTTTATCTAGATTTACAGGCAACTTCTTACACCTCTTTGTATGATTTGCTAACACACTAGTCCCATTTTTTTGAATCACAACTAATCATAGCTTTACAATACTTGCACTCAGCAAAAAGTGAATCCTTTACTTTGTTGTAGTGAGACCACCATGGAGATTCATTCTTTCTTTTACCAATAGAAGAGTTGCTATCACTTACATTGGATTTGGACTTGGACTTGGGGCACGTGGTGGTTTTTCCTTTCGAGAAATCTGCTCTTCAATGATTTGAATGTCACTAGCTTCAATGAAAGTATCATCCATCATATCATCCTCCACCCTTTCATGATTGTCATTTAAACTTGATGACATTATTTCAACCTACATTAAATCATAAACCGTTATCAACAAAAAGATCTTAATCTCTAATTTACAAACTCCTCAAAAGCAAACAGTGTGAAGGGTGTGCGAATTGCAGCCTAGTCATTTAGACAAAACAAGAAAAAGACTAACTAACTAAATAAATAAAGAAAAAAAATCAGAGTTAGTCAAACTACCCCTAAGAATTAAGAAATAAATAGATGCTAATCTCAAACAAGAGGTGTGGGACAAAAACTATAAATTACATAATGACATGTACCTCACTAAAAACACCAAAGATGCTAAAGGTTATAACTTTTTCCCGTACAAAATCCTAATATCTCATTTGATGGATTACATTATCATCACAAGAAGTTGTTTCTAAATTCTAATCTAAAATAAGAAAAGGTAAAAAAATCACATCAATGTGGATGTTGTGGTTTTCCTCCCACAGAATTGGAGTTGGTAAAAAATACAAGGGTGGGAACGCAAAAAGGTGATAAAATAACGGAGAAAATCCACTAATCCAGCAATCCCGTAAAAAAAGTGGTGGCGTCATGCTGGTGTTGTCCTCTTCTCCAGTTCCGATTCCCACAATCCTCATTACGCTTCTCCTCCTCTTCTCTTCCCGATCTAAACTCTCCAAACCCCAAACCCTACTCGAAACGACCCAAACGCGACCAAAAATGACAGTTCGAAGGCGTAAAAGGGGGAGAGAATGGTACCGTCGCAGTTGCGGAGGTCGTCGGAGGGAAAGTGTGCTCGCCGGAGGGAGTAGGAGCGGTCGTTGGGTTTTGAGGTTGAGAGGGGATTTGGGTTTTGAGAGGCGATTGTTGAGTGTTGAGAGAGGATTTGGGCATTTGGCTTTTGCCTTTTCGGTTTTGTTGAGAGGGGATATTGATTTAGGGTTTATTTGGGTCAGAATTCGGATTCGGGTATCTGAATTTTTCTAAACTCTAATCCGAATCCGATCCGAAAATGTGCGTAGAAAAGCGAATCGGATACCCGATCCGGAATATTAGGATCGGATATCCGATTATTCGGATATCCGATTATTCGGATATCCGATTATTCGGATATCCGATTATTCGGATTTAATAAACTGGATACCGGATCGGAAATACGATTATCCGGTTATTCGGATTTTTCTGCTCACCCCTACCCCCAACTAAACAACTTAAGCCCCACAAATCGAATCTCATCAGTATATATAAAACAAAAGTTCAAAATCAATTAGAGAATAGTCTCGTATCGTTTAATTTGAAGAGTTTCTTCTGAAATATAAGTTATACGATCATTTCACTCGTCATTAAGTTGAATACCTGTACTTCAATAAAACCAAAGATAATCGTGATTTCTCTTGGTTCCCTTGTGAGTCCCTAAGTGCTTTGCCTCTTAGAAACTTAACCCAACAAATGGATAAAGTGGGTTGAAATATATCCATGCTTTAATAAAGGTGGGACTATTTAACTGTAGCAAGAGAATAACAGAAAGTGCGTTTGAAAGCAAATTAATGAAACTCAATTATGAACTTAATTATTAATAAAGAAAAGAACAATCCGATCCACATCCATCTTTTTTATGTATTATCATGAATAGACTCTCAAAGTCCTATATATCATTATATCCAACTTCAACCGACGGCTTAAATTTACTAACAGATTTTTTTCACATCAATTTCCTTGCAAATGTTATTTTACTTATGTTTCTATATCCACTACTATCCCTATAAATATCTATTTTTCCCAAAACTCTTGGATTTATACGCAAGTACTTGTACCATATGCGTAGATTTCCCAAAACTCTTGGATTTTTCACATGAATTTGAAACCTACTAAAAAAATATAATTAGTAGAAACAAAAATTAGACCCTTGAAATCCTTTCTTTATTGAAGATATATGCAGGCTACAATGCTGCGTTGTAGATGATTATAAATAGTAAAGTGAACCCTTACAGACCAAAAAATGGAGATTTTTTGTAACGTCCCAAAACAGCGGAATAAAATTTTCAAATATAAAACACAAACATACGACCGTCAACGGTCAACAAGGGCACGCTACAGGAAAAGTCAACAGAATATATATATAAAATATCTCCACGTGGAAGTCATAATACAGAGTGTCAAAAAGAGCGATTACAAGTCTAATACATAACTACAGTAATCGCTACCTCTACAAAAAGATGGAGAAGACAGGACCCGATCCCGGAGGCACTCCCCTCGGTCACCACCAACCTAAGACTGTCTGCTACCTGAAAATGCAACATAAAATCTGCCTGAGTTCCCGAAAGGAACCCCGTATGCCAACATCTCCTATATATACAGAAAACAGATGAAAATGCCAAGAATGCACATGCAATGCAATCCGCCTCGGGCCCCATACATGCCCCAACCGCTGCGGACCATCTCCCAGCCGCGCCAGGGGCATGGGAAACATCCCCCACCCTGCCAATCCAGGCCCACACGAGGGGGGTCGCCGCACTCATCTCCCAGCCGCACACAGGGGCACAAGGGAGGCATCCCCCCTGCCAATCCAGGCCCACACGAGGAGGTCTCGGCTTTCCCCCACAGGGAAAGTGCATCCCCTTCCCCCACCAGGGAAGAAGGCATCTACCACCCACACAGGCATGGCAGGCATCCCTCTGCCGCACCGGCATCCACGAGGGGTCCAACAGCAACACGCTCTCGTCGTAGGTGAAATCCGTAGCTCCGAGGTCCGGTGGAGACCGTAGGCTCGGCAGCCGGTAGTCGCCTCTGCTCGACGTCACGCACGTGGATAAATCCACCAAGGAAAGATAATTCGACCCACCAGTCGAACAAGGTCAAATCTAGCGGTCGACCGTTTGGAAGGTCTACGCTATACGTTTTATATACATATATATCCTGTCGGTCGAACCAGGGTCCGTTCAACCGATAAGGAAAACTGCATGAATCCTGCCCACTGCATTCGGTCGACCGAAACTCTTTCGGTTGACCGGATCAGCAAACACTTCACTACAGGAAATCTGCACGCGGTCGGTCGACCGGATCCAGAGCGGTCGACCGTTTAGATGGTCAACGCTCTTGACCGACTTTGCGCAGTTCGGTCGACCGGATACACATATTCGGTCGACCGCAGGCCTGATTATTCTATCTACAGGGTTCGGTCGACCGAAACAACCATCGGTCGACCGGGCTAATATGACCCTTAAGTTCCCGCTAAAATTTGGCATAAACGGTCGACCGTCACACAGACGTCGTTCGACCGTTTTCGGGCAGTAAGCAAATATATACTGATATCGGTCGACCGAACCTCACACGGTCGACCGAGGCACTACAATATCGCCACTGAACAGGCATCATTTAGACGATGTTCGGTCGACCGAAGCACCCAACGGTCGACCGAACAGGTCGTCTTCAACCTCAGTTCAGTGGTTTAACTCCGGGGAAAACGGCACCAACGCCGCCCCCTACACTCCCACACCTCTTGGGGAGTTACTATGAAGACTTGGCATACCTTTCACCGCGAAGAAGACGTGTGCGGCGAGCTCCTCCTCCTCCGGCGTCGCTTCTAGCTTCTTCTCCTTCTTTCCTCCGTTTCCGGCGCTCCTCCTTTGCTTGTGCCTTCACCACGTCGCCGGAGCTCCTCTCCTTCCTCCTCTGGTCGCCGGACAACAAGGGGAAGGTGGATGAGTTTTGGGGTGGAAATGAAATGGCAACAAAAGAGCAAAAAGGGGTGAGATTTTGGTTTTTATAACAAAACCTAACATCTACCCATACTCCCTCCATACCTCTCACCCTACTCCACTCCACTACACACAACACTCCACTCCATACCTCCCACCCTCTCTCTCACACGTCTTTACAATCCACCCTCCTTAAAAGGATTTCGCCCCGAAATCAGAAAGGTAACTCACCGAAAAGCTCCGGATACTGCTTCCGAACTTCCTCCTCGATCTCCCAGGTGGCCTCGCGCTCACTGTGATGCTGCCATCTGACCTTGACCATCGGAATGGTCCTCCTCCTGAGCTGATGGTCCATCCGATCGATGATCTCAACTGGCCTCTCCTCAAGTGACAAGTCCTGCCGGATCTCAGGCACTGAAATCTCTATCACATGCGTCGGGTCTGCAACGTACTTCCTCAACATAGAAACATGGAAGACGTTGTGAAGGCCAGAGAACTGAGGTGGCAAAGCAACCCTGTAGGCGACCTCCCCGACACGGTCCAAGATCTCAAAAGGTCCGACATACCTCGGACTGAGCTTCCCTTTCTTCCCGAACCTCATCACTCCCCGAGCTGGTGAAATCTTCAGGAAGACATGATCTCCAACCTCGAAGCTCAAGGTCCGTCTGCGTCGGTCAGCATAACTCTTCTGTCTGCTCTGTGCTGTAGCTAACCTCCTCCTGATCAGGTCAACCTTCTCTGCGTACATCTGCACAAGCTCTGGACCCACTAACTGCCTCTCGCCTACGTCACTCCAGCATACCGGCGATCTGCACGGCCTCCCGTACAATGCCTCATACGGTGCCATCCCAATACTAGCATGGTAGCTGTTGTTGTAGGCGAACTCAATCAGAGGTAGATGCTCATCCCAGTGTCCAGCCCAGTCCAGCGTGCAAGCCCTCAGCATATCCTCCAAAGTCTGGATAGTCCTCTCTGACTGACCGTCTGTCTGAGGGTGAAAAGCTGTACTGAATCTCAGACGTGTCCCCAGTGCTTGCTGCAGACTCCCCCAAAATCTGGATGTGAACCTCGGATCTCTGTCAGAGATGATGCTCACCGGTACTCCGTGCAATCTGACGATCTCCTCTACATACAGCTTCGCCAGACTCTCCAAAGGCAAGGTGGTCCTAATGGCCAGAAAGTGCGCCGACTTGGTCAGTCTATCGACTATCACCCAAATCGCGTCATGGAACCGCCTCGTCTTCGGTAGCCCCGTAACGAAGTCCATCGTCACGTGCTCCCACTTCCACTCTGGAAGCTCGATGCTCTGCATAGGCCCAGCTGGCCTCTGGTGCTCGATCTTCACCTGCTGACAGACCAAACACCGACTCACGAACTCTGCAATGTCCTTCTTCATGCCTCTCCACCAGAAGTTCCGCTGCAGGTCCTTATACATCTTCGTGCTCCCGGGATGGATGGTGTACTTCGCTCTGTGTGCCTCCTCCATGATGTCATCTCTCATCCCATCAACCCTCGGCACCCAGATCCGCCCTCTGAATCTCAGACCTCCATCGACCCCAACACTGAAATCTGACCCCTCTCTGGCAGTCAACTCCAGCAAACTGGCCAACTCATCATCCTCATGCTGCGCCTGTACTACCTGTGAAACAGTCTGTGGCTCTACCCGTAATCCAGCTAACACTGCTCCCTCAGAGTCCCCAGTGAACGGCCTCCACTCTGCCAATGACTCAAGCAGTCTCCACTCCTGAAGGCACATGCCAGCAACTGATAGCTCCACTCTCCTACTCAAGGCGTCTGCAACTGAATTCGCCTTCCCCGGATGGTAAGAGATGGTGAAATCGTAGTCCTTAATGAACTCCAACCAACGACGCTGTCTCATATTCAACTCCTTCTGGGAGAAGAGGTACTTCAGACTCTGGTGGTCGGTGAACACCTCAAACTGCTCACCATACAAGTAGTGTCTCCATGTCTTCAGTGCGTGCACAACGGCTGCCAACTCCAAGTCATGCGTCGGGTAATTCCTCTCATGAGTCTTCAGCTGCCTCGAAGCGTATGCAATCACCCTCCCGTGCTGCATCAACACGCAACCCAAACCAATGCCAGACGCATCACTGTAGACCACAAAACCTCCTGTGCCGCTCGGCAGCGTCAAAACTGGAGCTGTCGTCAGTCGTCTCTTCAGCTCCTGAAAGCTGTCCTCGCACTTCTGGGACCAAACAAAAGTGACTCCCTTCTGCGTCAGGGCAGTCAATGGTGCAGCTAACCTCGAGAAGTCTTTGATGAAGCGACGGTAGTAACCCGCCAATCCAACAAAGCTCCTGATCTCCGTCACGCTCGTAGGGGCTCTCCACTCAGTCACTGCCTCTACCTTCGCCGGATCCACCGAAATCCCCTCTGCAGAAACGATGTGACCCAGAAATGCGACTCTGTCCAACCAGAATTCGCACTTCGAAAACTTAGCATACAACCTCTGGTCTCTCAAAATGCTAAGTACAATCCGCAGGTGCTCTCTGTGCTGCTCCACATCGGGTGAGTAAATCAGGATATCATCCACAAAGACAACGACACAACTATCCAAGTACTGCCTGAACGTCCGGTTCATCAGATCCATGAAAGCCGCCGGAGCGTTCGTCAACCCAAAAGGCATCACCAAAAACTCATAGTGCCCATATCTGGTCCTGAATGCAGTCTTCTGGACATCCTCCTCTCGGATCCTCAGCTGATGGTATCCTGAGCGTAGGTCGATCTTAGAGAAGACCTTCGCTGACTGCAACTGATCGAACAGGTCCTCAATCCTAGGTAGGGGATACCTATTCTTGATGGTGACCTTGTTCAGCATCCTATAGTCAATGCACATCCGCAAAGACCCGTCCTTCTTCTTCACAAACAGCACTGGCGCGCCCCAAGGTGAGACACTCGGTCTGATGAAACCAGCCTCCATCAGCTCCTGTAGCTGCTTCTTCAACTCTGCCAACTCTGCGGGCGCCATCCTGTACGGGGCCTTCGACTGCGGTGAGGTGTCTGCTGCCAGCTCAATGCAAAACTCCATCTCTCGCGGAGGTGGCAATCCTGGAATATCATCTGGAAACACCTCTGTAAACTCCCGTACCACATCTATCTCGTCCAGCCTCGGGGACTCAGCCTCTGGAACAACCAGCGTCGCCAGAAACGCTCTGCAACCCTGCTGCATCAACTTCTGAGCCCTCAAAGCTGACACCACAATGCGGCCTCCTCTGTTCCTGACTCCCCTAATCATGATATCAGGCAACCCAGTCCTCGGAATCAAAACCTTCCTCTCACGGCAAAGGACACGCACGTCATGCCGGGACAGCCAGTCCATCCCAAGAATAACGTCGAAGTCCTCCATCGGTAGCAAGACCAGATCTGCCGGAAAATCTTGGTCTCCCGAAACAATCGTGGTGCCGGGGATGAAGCTCCCCACAGTGCCCACCAGACCCAGGGGTGTGCTGACCTCCAAAGTGGCAGTCAACATCGCAGGGGTACGGCCCAACACTCCCGCAAATCGCTCCGAGATGAACGAGTGTGTCGCGCCACAATCAAAAAGCACTCTAGCCTCTAAACCTGCCACAAGAAGTGTACCTTCCACGACGGTGCTGGCGTCCCTCGCCTCATCTGCCTGGACAGTGAAGACTCGTCCAGTGCGCTGACCCTGCTGCGGTGCTGCAGGTCTCCTAGCTCCGCCGCCACTGACACTCGGAAGTCCCGGAGGTCTGCTCGGTCCAGCGCCCTTGCTAGGGCAGTTCCTGACGATGTGGCCCTGCTGACCACAACCATGACAAGTAATCGACCCAAAGCAGCGCCCAGTGTGCACTCTGCCACAGCTCCTGCACGCCTCTAGCTGCGGCGCCCCTGCTGCCTCGATCCGGGGCCTCTTGCCCGACTTCCCCGAACTCTGCCCTCCTGGCCTCCCTGAGGATCTCCCTACCGATCTCCTATCATCCTGATAATTCTCCCGGTAGTCCCTCTCCATGATAGTGGCGCTCCTCACTGCGTCCGCCAAGGTGCGTGGCATGCTCGACAGCACTCGGGTCCTCAGATGCTTCCGGAGTCCCCCGACAAACTTCATCGACCTCTGCGCCTGGGTGACGAAAATCTCCGGACAGTAACGCTCAAGGGCGTTAAACTTCCCAATGTACTCCTCCAGTGTCATGCTCCCCTGCTCCAGGGTCAGGAACTCCACCCGCTTCCCGTCTCGCACATGCTCCGGAAAGTACTGCTCGTTGAACTCCTCAACGAACTCCTCCCACGACACATCCTCACGACCAGTGAAAACAACAGCAGCAGTCGACCTCCACCAGTTCGCTGCCGCTCCTCTCAGCACGTAGGTGGCCAGATCCACCTTCTTCTCCGGAGTGCAGTCGATAGCCCTGAAGATCGTCTGCATAGTGAGGATCCACTCCTCAGCTGCCTCTGCATCCATCTGCCCAGCAAAAGTCGGAGGGTGCTGCCTCATGAACCGGTCGTGCATCGCACCGGCCCCCGCCTGCGCACTCTGCGCTGCCTGGCGCTCCAACATCCCGCTCAACCGCTCCACGGTATCGAACAGGACTCTGCGCTCTGCCTCCCGGGCCTCCTCTCTCGCAGACTCACTCGAACTACGAGTCTCAGCTGCAGGCACCACCCGTCTCGGAGGCATCACTCTACAGCACAAAAGGACTCACATCAGAATGATCATGAATGCATGCAATGGACCTCTAGACTCTAATCCTAACTCGATGGTGGTTTCTTTGGGAAAATACGCCGGGATCAAGGCTCTGATACCAAGTTGTAACGTCCCAAAACAGCGGAATAAAATTTTCAAATATAAAACACAAACATACGACCGTCAACGGTCAACAAGGGCACGCTACAGGAAAAGTCAACAGAATATATATATAAAATATCTCCACGTGGAAGTCATAATACAGAGTGTCAAAAAGAGCGATTACAAGTCTAATACATAACTACAGTAATCGCTACCTCTACAAAAAGATGGAGAAGACAGGACCCGATCCCGGAGGCACTCCCCTCGGTCACCACCAACCTAAGACTGTCTGCTACCTGAAAATGCAACATAAAATCTGCCTGAGTTCCCGAAAGGAACCCCGTATGCCAACATCTCCTATATATACAGAAAACAGATGAAAATGCCAAGAATGCACATGCAATGCAATCCGCCTCGGGCCCCATACATGCCCCAACCGCTGCGGACCATCTCCCAGCCGCGCCAGGGGCATGGGAAACATCCCCCACCCTGCCAATCCAGGCCCACACGAGGGGGGTCGCCGCACTCATCTCCCAGCCGCACACAGGGGCACAAGGGAGGCATCCCCCCTGCCAATCCAGGCCCACACGAGGAGGTCTCGGCTTTCCCCCACAGGGAAAGTGCATCCCCTTCCCCCACCAGGGAAGAAGGCATCTACCACCCACACAGGCATGGCAGGCATCCCTCTGCCGCACCGGCATCCACGAGGGGTCCAACAGCAACACGCTCTCGTCGTAGGTGAAATCCGTAGCTCCGAGGTCCGGTGGAGACCGTAGGCTCGGCAGCCGGTAGTCGCCTCTGCTCGACGTCACGCACGTGGATAAATCCACCAAGGAAAGATAATTCGACCCACCAGTCGAACAAGGTCAAATCTAGCGGTCGACCGTTTGGAAGGTCTACGCTATACGTTTTATATACATATATATCCTGTCGGTCGAACCAGGGTCCGTTCAACCGATAAGGAAAACTGCATGAATCCTGCCCACTGCATTCGGTCGACCGAAACTCTTTCGGTTGACCGGATCAGCAAACACTTCACTACAGGAAATCTGCACGCGGTCGGTCGACCGGATCCAGAGCGGTCGACCGTTTAGATGGTCAACGCTCTTGACCGACTTTGCGCAGTTCGGTCGACCGGATACACATATTCGGTCGACCGCAGGCCTGATTATTCTATCTACAGGGTTCGGTCGACCGAAACAACCATCGGTCGACCGGGCTAATATGACCCTTAAGTTCCCGCTAAAATTTGGCATAAACGGTCGACCGTCACACAGACGTCGTTCGACCGTTTTCGGGCAGTAAGCAAATATATACTGATATCGGTCGACCGAACCTCACACGGTCGACCGAGGCACTACAATATCGCCACTGAACAGGCATCATTTAGACGATGTTCGGTCGACCGAAGCACCCAACGGTCGACCGAACAGGTCGTCTTCAACCTCAGTTCAGTGGTTTAACTCCGGGGAAAACGGCACCAACGCCGCCCCCTACACTCCCACACCTCTTGGGGAGTTACTATGAAGACTTGGCATACCTTTCACCGCGAAGAAGACGTGTGCGGCGAGCTCCTCCTCCTCCGGCGTCGCTTCTAGCTTCTTCTCCTTCTTTCCTCCGTTTCCGGCGCTCCTCCTTTGCTTGTGCCTTCACCACGTCGCCGGAGCTCCTCTCCTTCCTCCTCTGGTCGCCGGACAACAAGGGGAAGGTGGATGAGTTTTGGGGTGGAAATGAAATGGCAACAAAAGAGCAAAAAGGGGTGAGATTTTGGTTTTTATAACAAAACCTAACATCTACCCATACTCCCTCCATACCTCTCACCCTACTCCACTCCACTACACACAACACTCCACTCCATACCTCCCACCCTCTCTCTCACACGTCTTTACATTTTTGGTCTTTCTTTACAGGTGATGAGAAACATCTAAGAAAACCTAAGAGTGAACTTAACTATAAAGCTACGATAATCTTTGGCAAACCAAACCAAAATAAAATTGCGAACGTGTTGAAAGCTAACAAACTTTTAAAATTCAAGAGGTAAAAGTATTACAAAACATATATAATTACATGGTGTACGATTGACACGTTTTCAATTTTTCATATTAAGGGATGCCAATTTATATCGAGACATAAGTTAGAAGATCAAAGGTAATTTACCCTATGTTAATTATCTGCCAATTTGTAGTGGCAAACGTAGGCTTTCGAGGGCTAGAAAGCCTCTTTATGGTTGTATATATCATCAAAAACAAACGAAGGATCTCACTTTTACACTTGTGGATCATTCATTGATACAACATGATATCTTAGATCTCAAGGTTGATGCCAAAAAAAAATTGTACATTACCTATAAGTTTTTTCCCCTTTTTCACTAAGTTGTTCGTGATCAAAAGTTGTCTAAACATTTGAGCGTATTTTTATACTTGTTTTTTCTTCACTTTTTGGAAAGAGCAGACAACTCAGGATTCAATTAATCGTCAAACAAGATGTACATGATAAGCTCAACATAGATATACAATTATTTTATCTCAAGTTCTTTGAATATAATCTTGATATTCAAAATAGTAGAAAATTCAAATTGTGGATCATGATTTACGATTTGAGTTATCTATGAACGTTGAAATTTATAACACAAGTTATAGATGAGATCTACAATTTGAATCTCTTTCACTATGAAAATCTAGATTATACTGAAATAATACTTGATTAACTTAAGAGATTTGGGATCGCAAATGAGCCAAACCAAATCAAGCTTTTTTTAAACTTAAAGCTCAACTCGTTAAATTTAATACACCTTAATTTGGGCTTCAGTTTAGTTTGTTGGAATTTTAATAATACTCAATTTTATTCGAGTTTTCAACAAACCGGTCATTAGCAAATTGGATTTAGCAATCACAAATAATAAATAATTCAGATATATTAATGAAAGATATAAATATAATTTTTAAAAATTATAAAACTTGAAAGAATCTTAAAAATCACTAAGATCATGGCATGACTACTTTTTTTTGTTTACGCACAGATTTTAAAAGAAAAAAGAAAATCGACGTGTAAATTTTGGATGTGCTACGCTTCTTTCAGCTTTTGTGAGATCTTTGTTGAAACGATAAGATCGGATTCGGATGGCGTGAACGGCTCCATTGGCTGGAACCGTGTGGCGTTTTATAAAATGCCAATTCTTTTTTTGGAACCAGAAAGAGCTTAATTTCCAGAGTCAAGGTTTGGGCCAATAAGGTGTCAGATTTGATTGTGATATTGTCGTTTCCGTTCGTCACCACTGACATGATCATTGTAAAATGATCCTCGGCCACTTGGTTCGGACATGAAATAATTTTGGAAAATGTTTAGTGGCCGCGCGCGTCCCACTGATGTGGCCAGTCCACTCAGCAGACGCTGCTTAGTTGACGCGATGGGATATGAAAAGTTTTTTGTTTTTTTATTCCTCTATTTTCGTACCTTCATCATTTCCACCATCCTTCCCTCCATCCCTCATTAATGCGACTCAAATCACTCTCTTCCTTCATCATTTTGGCGCTCGGCGCTCCTACACGGCACAGAAGACTTGTTATCAATCTCAAGATGCCTCTTCCTTTTCCTTCCCTTCTCTTCTGTGGTCATTCCTCTGTACCAAATGGAAATCGTTCCCGTGCCTTCCCTAGTGGAGCAGCCATCAAACGTTCCCCATGAGGGGATGTTTTTCCCCTCTTTCGAAGAAGCCAAAGCATTTTACGTGGCCTATGCCGATTATTGTGGTTTTGGCGTTAAGACAAGACAATCTCATTACGATCGTAGTGTTGTTATACGGGCCACGCTGACTTGCTCCAAGGAGGGCACCGCACCAACGGACCAAGGGCAAGGAAAATTGAAGCCTAGGTTATCCAGCAGAGTACAATGCACTGCTCGGATAAGGGTATCCGGAAACACAGCAAGGGGTTACAACGTTAACTTTGTGGATCTTAACCATAACCATCCCATGTTTGACCCGGAGCAAATGCGATTTCTCAGGCAAAAACGAACCGTCCCTGAGGCCGTCGTAGCACGGATATCGGTTAATGATGAAGCTGGGATATCGGCTGCTAAGACCATGCAATCTCTTGTGGTCGAGGCTGGAGGTTATGACAAATTGACTTTCAACGAAAGGGATTTAAGGTTTGTGTTCTTTCCGTCTAACATAATTGAAGTTGAACATTTTGCGCCTGGTCTTACTGGTTCCTGTTTGCAGGAATGTTGTAAACCAAGTCAGAAATTTGAAGATGGGACCTGGTGATGCACAAGCTCTTCAGGACTATTTCATTAGGATGCAGAAGATTGATTCCATGTTTTTTTATGTAATAGATATGGATGACGAAGGAAGACTACGCAACGTTTTTTGGGCTGACAGTCGTTCTAGAGCTGCATATTCATACTTTGGAGACGCAATATGTTTCGACACAACCTACATTACCAACAAATACGACATGCCATTCGCCCCATTTGTAGGAGTCAATCACTATTTCGAATCAGTTTTGCTCGGTTGCGCTTTGCTGTCCTATGAGACTACTGAAAATTACATATGGTTGTTCCAAACCTGGTTGTCGTGCATGAACGGTAAGTTTTTTTCCTTCTTCCCTCTTCATATCTTCCTCTTTTTTGTTTGTCTATTCGTAATAAAAAGTCTGTCTGTTCGGAATAAGAAGAGTGTATGTTCGGAATAAGAAGTCTGTTTGTTCGTATTAAGAAGTCTCTCTGTTCGGATTAAGTGTTGTGTTTGTTCGGAATAAGAAGTCGGATTGTTCGGATTAAGTGTTGTGTCTGTTCGGATTAAGTGTTGTGTCTGTTCGGAATAAGTGGTCTGACTGTTCGGATTAAGTGTTGTGTCTGTTCGGAATAAGTTGTGAGTCTGTTCGGAATAAGTTGTGAGTCTGTTCGGAATAAGTGGTGGGTCTATTCGGATTAAGTGTTGGGTCTGTTCTGATTAAGTGTTCGGTCTGTTCGGAATAAGTGGTGGTTCTGTTCGGATTAAGTGTTGTGTCTGTTCGGAATAAGAAGTCGGACTGTTCAGATTAAGTGTTGTGTCTGTTCGGAATAAGAAGTCTGACTGTTCGGATTAAGTGTTGTGTCTGTTCGGAATAAGTGGTCTGACTGTTCGGATTAAGTGTTGTGTCTGTTCGGAATAAGAAGTCTGACTGTTCGGAATAAGTAGTCTGTCTGTTCGGAATAAGAAGTCTGACTGTTCGGATTAAGTGTTGTGTCTGTTCGGAATAAGTGGCCTGACTGTTCGGATTAAGTGTTGTGCATGTTCGGAATAAGAAGACTGTCTGTTTGGATTAAGAAGTCTGTCTGTTCGGAATAATGTCTCACTCCTTTCGAATTGGGTCCCTTATGCAGATATACCCCCCCCCCCCCAGCTATAATAACAGATCAATGTGGTGCCATTACTGCTGCTGTAAGGAATGTCTTCCCAGATTCAAGACACAGATTCTGTATATGACACATAATGAACAAAGCTCCCGTGAAGTTGCCGACGCAGTATCGGGATCACATATTATTTGATCTGAAATTGATTGTATATGATTCCAAAACCCCAGCAGAATTTGATCGTAATTGGCAGGGTTTCCTTCTTGATTTTGACCTGCAGAACCACAGCTGGCTCAAATCCATTTATGCAATCCGAGAGTCGTGGATCCCTGCATTTATTGGTGATTTTTTTTTCGCGGGAATGACATCTACTCAGAGGAGCGAGAGTATGAACGCCTTCTTCGACAAGTATCTTACTTCGAAGACCACCCTTAAGCAGTTTGTTCAACAATACGAACTTGCGCTCCGCCACAAGTACGAGAAGGAAGCTCAATCAGAATTTGATTGTCTTCATAAAAAACCCCAGTTGGTTTCAATTTATCCATTCGAGAGTCAGTTGAGCGAGTTGTATACCGTAGGGGTCTTCAAAAAAGTGTAGTTACAAATTGGGAAGATGATATACTGCGATATAACGGAGGAGTTCAATACGAATGAAACATTCTAGTACAAGGTATCTGAACGTGTTTTGGCTGGTGAGCAGCTACTGTCGAAACGTTTCCTAGTACAAAACACATCCATGAATTTTACATGTGATTGCAGAATGTTTCAGCACGTTGGGCTTCTATGCTGCCACGTTTTTGTTGTACTTGCACGCTTGAATCCTAATGCATTGCTTCCAGACTCTTACATCCTTAATCGATGGCGGAAGGATATTCGAAGGAGCTATCGAGATAAGACGTACCCAGACGATGGTGTAATGGCGAAGGATGCGCTACGTCGTCACGACGACATCATGGGTCGTGTCGTTTGGATCGCACAGGAAGCCTTCATCTCCCACAAAAGGTATATTGAGGCCGTGAAGTGTATTGAAATGCTTAAGGCACGTATGCACACTACACAAAACTTGGTTCGACCTGATGAACCTGAGTCTTCGGGTACATCGGTCCTTAATCCGGAAAAGGTCAGACGTATAGGAAGACCGCCGACTAGACGTCGAGTGTCTTTAGCTGAGAAGATAATTAAAAAGAGCCATAAAAAACACGCCCAACAAGAGAAGGGAAACTGGAAGATGAAGGTTACTTCGCCGCTTCACGAAGTAGCACCAAAACCCGCGGATCCTGATTTCTCCGATTGGGACATGAGTTTGTATTACGAGGAATTTCCTCCTTAATTTACATTTTTTTGTTTTTTCCCGTTCTTGTAAAACCAAGAAACTTGTAATTGTTGATCTGTTTTGATCTGTAAATGGTTGTTATACAAGTTCAGTTCAGATTTACTTGTGTCTGATCGAAATAAGTTTTTCCTGTTCGGAATATGTTGTGGGTGTGTTGGGAATAAGTTGTGTGTGTTCGGATTAAGTGGTGTGTCTGTTCGGAATAAGTTGTGAGTCTGTTCGGAATAAGTGGTGGTTCTGTTCCGATTAAGTTGTGAGTCTGTTCGGATTAAGTGTTGGGTCTGTTCTGATTAAGTGTTCGGTCTGTTCGGAATAAGTGGTGGTTCTGTTCGGATTAAGTTGTGAGTCTGTTCGGATTAAGTGTTCGGTCTGTTCGGAATAAGTGGTGGTTCTGTTCCGATTAAGTTGTGAGTCTGTTCGGATTAAGTGTTGGGTCTGTTCTGATTAAGTGTTCGGTCTGTTCGGAATAAGTGGTGGTTCTGTTCGGATTAAATGTTGCGTTTGTTCGGATTAAGTTGTGAGTCTGTTCGGATTAAGTGTTGCGTCTGTTTGGATTAAGTGTTGGGTCTGTTCGGAATAAGTGGTGGGTCTGTTCGGAATAAGAAGACTGTGTTCGGAATAAGTTGTGAGCCTGTTTGGATTAAATGTTGCGTTTGTTCGGATTAAGTTGTGAGTCTGTTCGGATTAAGTGTTGCGTCTGTTCGGATTAAGTGTTGGGTCTGTTCGGAATAAGTGGTGGGTCTGTTCGGAATAAGAAGACTGTGTTCGGAATAAGTTGTGAGCCTGTTCGGATTAAATGTTGCGGTTGTTCGGATTAAGTTGTGAGTCTGTTCGGATTAAGTGTTGCGTATGTTCGGATTAAGTGTTGGGTCTGTTCGGAATAAGAAGACTGTCTGTTCGGAATAAAGTTAGCTTAAGAATGACATTGGTAATGTTTGTATTTTTACATGTAAATAGTTTGTGAACTGAATATGTAAACATTTTGTACATGTAAACCAAAAAATAAACAAAACTTAAAATATCTTTGTCTGTTTAGACCTGCACACACGACCGACGATCCCTAAGTAACATGACCGCCAATTCACCCCTGATAGAGTGGATGGTATTGGGGTCCTTCTCCTTCGTAGGGTCAAGATTGAACATTAGGCACCTTATCCAGTATAAAACGAAGGCGCCGCAATCGTTGCTCCCCGGTGGTTGTTGTTGGCTCTCTTTCCTCAGGATTCTCAGGGGCCAGTCAACCTTGAGTAGATCCCTCCAGTATACAGCCGCATCCGTTGCTGCACATTCATGTAGGCCTACAGTCTGCTCCGGATCATCACCTTCGCCTAGCTCCCTAGAGAGACTGTTGAATGCCAAAATCTCTTTGGACGGGCCATAGACAACCACCAGTGTCCAATGACCTGAAGACCAGCATGGTTGTGCGATCACGGTCTGTGTTGGAGACGCACCTACGATTTTAGGGAGGATAAAATCATCAACTTCTCTGCCTTGCCCTCCAAGAATTCGCCCCGACTCGAATGTGGATATGCATATAACTTTTTCTGGGTGGCGTCTTTCTTCGAGCACCGATAGCATAGCGTCGATAGTTTCATCGCTAATATCCATCCTAGGCGTTATAAGCTCCTTCAGGTCGGAGCATTTTAAACTGCACATATTGCCTCTCCAGATGACCTCCCTATTGTCCTTGTTGGGTTCGGTCAGGTTCAGTAGCATTTTGACCTCATCAACTGACAACGTGCCCAATGCAGGCATGTCAACATCCGGCCTTTTTTTCTTCAGGCTCCTTTGAGCCGCTCTATCTTTTCTTTTTTGCTCTTCTTCCTTCTTATTCTTCTTGGCCAGATGTTCGCCTTCCTTCAGCTGCTGCTCAACGGTGGCCGTCGAGCGTTTTCTTTTCGCGACCCAGTTTGCTATCTGGGCCTTGCTTTCTTCTTCCTTCTCCTTCTTCTTCTTCTCTTCCCTCTTCTTCTCTTCCTCCTTCTCCACTATTTTCCTCTTTTCTCCCATCTTCCTCTCCTCCTCCCTCTTCTCCTCTTCTTCCTTCTTCCTTTCCTCCTCCCTTTTTCTCTCACATTCCTCCTCCTCCCTCTTCCTCTTTTCTCGTTCCTCCTCCTCCTTCCTCTTCTTCTCCTCTTCTTCCTTTGTCCTTTCCTCCCTTTTTCTCTCACATTCCTCCTCCTCCCTCTTCCTCTTTTCTCGTTCCTCCTCCTTCTTCCTCTTCTTCTTTTCTCGTTCCTCCTCCTCCTTCCTCTTCTTCTCTTCTTCTTCCTCCTCCCTCCTCTTTTCTTCTTCTTCCTCCTCCCTCCTCTTTTCTTCTTCCTCCTCCTTCCTCTTTTTTTCTTCTTCTTCTTCATCCTCCTTCCTCTTCCTATTCTCTTCTTCCTCCGCCTCCCTCTTCTTCCTATTCTCCTCCTCTTGCTCTCGCTCGTTCTCCCCACCAGGGACTCCAGTTGTCCCTGTCCCTCGAAGATATATAATATCTTTCCTGAGCCTCCCACACTCTTCCTGGGAAATCCTCAGTTCTCCCCTGAGGTCGTGTACCTGTTCTGTGGCCTTCTTAAGGGCAGCTTCGGCCCTCAGCCATTTTGTCTTCACCTCACTCAGCTCCAATTCTTGGAGCAGCGGGTCGCATGGAATGCTGCAGTCTGCCAGTTGGAGCCTTGGCAAACTGACGGTTGAAGTTTAGCTCTTTCGAACATGACCAATAAGTTGCAGCTCCCTTTCACTCATTGATGGAGCCCCCATCAGGTCGAACGTGCCGTCGTAAATCCGATGTAAGGTAATTCCACGTTCCTCCCATTTCCTCAGGGTTAATCGTTTCCCAAACATCTCCGTCCATCTTTTCATCCGTGGGAAAACTCCAGTTCTGGGCTCCCCCAATTTAAATTTCTCACAAAGCCACACCTTCAAATGGAAAGGAAAAAAATGAGAACTACTATACCAACGTACCTTCATATTCGAAAGACAACTGAATCCGAACATACATTAAACGTAAACCGAACAGACACCCAACTTAATCCAAACAGACGGACTTCTTATTCCGAACAGACACACGTCTTATTCCGAACAGACCCACAACTTAATCCGAACAGACCCACCCCTTAATGCGAACAGACTCACAATGTATTTCGAACAGACTCACAATGTATTCCGAACTGACTCACAATGTATTCCGAACAGACCCAACACTTAATCCGAACAACCCCACCACATATTCCGAACAGCCCCACCACTTAATCCGAACAGACCCACAACGTATTCCGAACAGACTCACAACGTATTCCGAACAGACCCACCACTTAATCCGAACAGACCCACCCCTTAATGCGAACAGACTCACAATGTATATCGAACAGACTCACAATGTATTCCGAACTGACTCACAATGTATTCCGAACAGACCCAACACTTAATCCGAACAACCCCACCACATATTCCGAACAGCCCCACCACTTAATCCGAACAGACCCACAACGTATTCCGAACAGACTCACAACGTATTCCGAACAGACCCACCACTTAATCCGAACAGACGCACCACCTCACCCGAACAGACGCACCACTTAATCCGAACAGACGCACCACTTAATCCGAACAGACGCACCACTTAATCCGAACAGACACCCAACTTAATCCGAACAGACGCACCACTTAATCCGAACAAACGCACCACTTAATCCGAACAGACACCCAACTTAATCCGAACAGACGCAACACTTATTCCGAACAGACTCACCACTTAATCCGAACAGACCCACCACTTAATCCGAACAGACCCACCACTTAACCCCAACAGACCCACCACTTAACCCGAACAGACCCACTATTTAATCCGAACAGACCCACCACTTAATCCGAACAGACTCACAACGTATTCCGAACAGACACACATCGTCTTCCGAAAAGAACAAAAACAAAAAAAGAGGAAGAGAGGAAGTGTGAAGCAGGAACAAAAACTTACGTGTAGTATGGCAACACAACCTTCGACGTTCCCCTGCCTCATTATGAAATTCCCTGCCTTTTTCCTCTCCTGCAGTTCTAAACTTGCTTTCTCGAGGCCTGCAACCAGGGTTTTGTGAACTGCACTTGCCCATGCGTAGCTGCTTAGGCGTTTGATGTTCCTCAGAGGGTGCATGAACCATTCCTTCGGTCGCAGCGTTCCATCATAGAACAAAAAATTGTTGAAGATGAAAGAAATCAGGAGACGAACGTACTCCTCCGTCTCGCCCATGGTACTGTTTGCCATGAGATGAACTAAAAGTTGGGTATTGTCAAGGTTCACCCCGTCTCGCTTCTGGACGCGCAATGGTTCCATCACCACGGCCTTCCCATGCGTACGTAACCCCAAAATTAGGGTGATGTCTTCCGGTGTAAGGGGAACTACCCCTGATCCTATTCTCAGCCCCACCTCCTCCGTATCGTAGTGCTCGACGAACCAACCGACTATTTCGTTGTCCGTCGTAATGTTAGGAAGGTTTAGGAAGTGACCGAATGGGGTGCTACGGAAAGCCTCCTTCTCCACCTTATTCATCCGGTCAAACTGCTTTCGGATGGCCTTCCAGGAGCATCGTGATTCCCGGAAGTAGTATGTGGTTCCCTAAAACCAATAATTTAATAAACGGAAGTTCATCAAAAAAAATAACGACCCAGGGAAAGAAAAAATTAGAGACCCACCGGTTCTGGGACGTGTTCGATATCGACGGCCGGAGTTGAAGATTCCATTATCGTTTAGAAGGTGCGCTTCACAGGGAAAGAAAGTCGGGAAAGCTTCACAGGTGCGCTTCCTACGTTCACAGGTAAGAAAGAAAGAAAGAAAGCGAGAGTCTCCCTTTAGTTCTGGATATGTTATCTTCCTCGGTATCCGAACCGTCGTTCGTAGGGTGTCTGCCGCTGTCTAATCTGGAAACGAACCGTCCTTCTTCGAAAACCGTCAAAAAAAATTTAAAACAATTTAAGGCGCGTTCGGAAGGAAAGCGTGACATGGCAATCCGAGTAGACGCTGACTCCTCCACTTTTTGAAGCCACGTAGGCGCGTCCGTGACGCCCGCGTCCGTGTATAAGGACTCTTACATAATACAATACAAAACCTACAACCGTCAAACTAGATATGCACGGAGCACGAAATTATTAACACCAAAAACTGGGTTCAAATTTGACCTAAATAATTTTGAGTCATCAACGATTTAACAAGTTGAACCAGCTAATTAAGTATGTTGGTTGGGTTCACATTTCCCATGTAACTTGTGTTATGTCCTAACACCACTTACGGTGCTAACCTTACTTAACTTAGTGGGTGTTTAGGGTGATTATTGGGGTTTTGACTTGGAGGGTAAGGTGAGGTGAGGTGAGGTGAGTGGAGGTATGGGCAGGGCACCAATGACTCGTGGTTGGGGGTGGTGTATAAGAGAATGCCCACACCATTCTTCTTTCCCTTTTCCCTCAATTTCACTCTTCCATCTCCATCTTCTCCTCATCACGTACGGCGACTTGCGCGGCTGGAACTCCGGCAAGTGGTGGTGAGCAATGAGCGTGGTTGGGTGGTGGTGTTGCTTGAAGAAGGCGCGAGAGGGTGGAGCTCCACGAACTCCGGAGATCGCAAGAAGAGGTATGTGAAGTTCGTTAGTATGATCACACAAGGTGTGTGTGGGATTGTGATCATCGCCGGAGACCGGAGGTGTCGCCGGTGACAAGGAACAGACATGTCTGTAATGGAACGGTCGACCAAATGCTTTTGGCGGTCGACCGGTCAAAGTGTAATGCCCAGCACCGGTCCAATAATGTCTTCTGGACGGTCGACCGGTTATGCATAAGTGTTGGGTGGGAAAAAGGCTCTGTTATTTTTGGTCGAATGAGTCATTCGCGCGTTCGACCGTTGCCTTGTAGAGTTGACCTTTCCAGGGCATAGACCTTCTAAACGGTCGACCACCCTTTATCTTTAGTTCGACCGTTTGAGGTTTGTTTGGACGTAGGAAACTCCTGTTCTTTTCAGTCGGATGGGACCCTTTTGTCGTTCGACCGTTGCCCGAATGTTTTGCTTTTTTCTGGACTAGACCTTCTAAATGGTCGACCGCCATTGACCTTTTATTCTACCGCTGTGACTTAAGTTCTATGCCCAGTGTTTGACCGGCTTGGGGATGGGTCGAACGTCTCCCTATCCATTGGGAGCGGTCGACCGACTCACCCTTTTTGGTTGACCGATTGTCCCCATATCTGATTCATTGCCTTATGTAGTGTCAACTCTATCCACGGAAGCATGTGTCCTGGCTTCGTGGGTGAGCTGGGGATGACGGTGGGTGCGATGATCACGCCTACCCAGAGACCGTCTAGTGGAAGATGTTTGATACTTGGGGCACGAGCAACCTCTGTATTATGGATAGTTGCGTAGCAATAGAGCTTTCCTTTGACTTATTAGAGTAGTATACTTGAGGGATCGCGGATCCCATTGCAAGATATTGCACAACTCCAAGATAACCCACGGACTTCGATCCGAATGCGTCGATCGATCGGCCTTATGGACGACGGTTACGATTGACTGGCCTTGACGGCGATGTTGTGCCCCACGCGACCGAGTGGCGACGGGAGGGACCCTGCGCAACCGAGTGGCGGTAGGAAGGACCGCGCAACCGAGTGGCGGTGGTGATGACTATTGGATGATGTATTCCGGTAGGTAGCCCGGCTGTGGCACACCTCGGTGAGTGACCGCTCTGAGTGACGGCTTCGGCAAGTGTGGGGTTGTCCACAAGATCATGTCTAATTTTATGACACTGGAGTGCGTACGAGCCTCACCGAACCCCATGTTTAGTGTAGTTGCGTGTGGGGTGCGTAGCATACTCTCCGTAAGATCGTTTGTGCCAGCAGTAGGTCTCCTCGGGAGACCTAATGATGTTGTGGGGTTATTGTCCCTTATTTATCCCTAAATGGTGAACATTTTACTTGTTACATTCTATTATGCCATGTACACTAGTAGGATAGGTTCATTTTGTTGTACTTTCTTATGCATGTATGTTGACTTGGTATACGGGATTTCCTTATGGAAACTCAAGCATTGTTTTACGTGTGCATTTTAGGACCGCAGTAGATGTGGGTGGGTGGTGACTGAGGACGAGCACACTCTAGGATCGGATCCTCCAGTCTTGCTTTCATAGGCTGTATGATTACCTGTGTTTATACTTTCACATACTCTAATGTAACCATACCTTTTGAAACTCCTTTATATTGGTACATTTTCCTGAGTATTTTATTAGTAATGTTCCCGTTCTTTTCTGGTCTTATTTCTTGTGTAAATTCGTTTAAATTTTTCGTTATTTTGGGACATTACAACTTAGGGTAGTGGATCGGAATTTTTAAAGATAATAAAAGACTAATTAAGAATTTTCTAATTTTAGTTTGATTTTGAATTTGATTAGGTATTTTATCCGTAAATGAGTAAATCAACACTCCTATACTAGACTAATTTGACAAAAAATTATATAACTATCTAATTATTAGTGTTCAAAAATATTCAAAAAGGTCAAAATCTAAATGGGTTATAATCACATAATATATTCAAAATAAAAACAAAATACTTAAATTCAGAATGGTCAAAATCTACGAAATTAAAAGATCTAAGAGGATTGACCAAACAGCCAAACACCTTGTCTAGTATGTGGCATCGCCACTACTGGTAACTCATATCTGATCTGTTACATCAACGCTTGACAAATGGATGGAATTATTAGATAATAGTCTCGTATTTGAGAATTTAGGGATTTCTCGTGGGTTATAAGGTTGTAAGGTCTTTCTAACCATCATCAATTGGTTTTAAGCTGGATATGCATACTTTAATATGATATCATAGTTGAAAGGTCCAACGGCCGAGCTATCACACTCAACCTTGTTGTGAGCATTCTCCTAGGTTATAAGTTGAAGGTTCCCTCAGACATCATCAATTGATTTTGAATTGGATACTCACACTTCTATATGGTATCATAGTAAAAAAAATACTCATATCGTTGTCAGAGCATAGATACATGTGTCGGAAGTCTCACATTTTAGAGAATTTAGAGACTTTCTCTTGGATTATAAGTTGAAAAGTATCTCTACTCATCACTTGTTGGTTTTAAGTTATATACTCATATTTCAATAGGGAATGTGGCAAACATTTACATCAAGCATACGTGCTATGTAGCAATTATGCTAGAGAAATTATGGATGCCGCAAAAAAGGCACCATACTAATACTGAACTGCTATTCATCGCCGTAAAACTACTTAAATCGCCCGTAATATTACTATTTTGCACATCTACCCTTTCTACTAATATAACTCCTCATTTCACTCTTTTAACACAACTTTCTCTTCATATCACTCTTCCATTCACCACATAAAATGTCTCGGAGGCCAGGAAAAGAACCAGCGGAGACCCCTGAATACTCACATCTGGTAAATTACCTTGTTTATTTCAATTAATTTAAAAAAACATTTTTGAGTCGGGCGTCTGCGGGAGACGCCCGACCCAACGAGAGGGCGGTCGCGGGAACCGCCTCCCCATTGGAGGAAATTTAAATAAATTGTGATGAAATTTAAATAAATTGAATATTATGTTAATAATGAGTTAAATTAGTTTAGTAAATCGTTTATTGATTATAAATTGTGATAATTAATAAATAAATCGCTAAATAAATTGATTATTATGTTAGTAATTAGTTGTGTATGATTTTAGTAAAGGATTATTGATTAATTGTGATAATTGCTAAATAAATCGATTATTAAGTTAATAATTAGTTTAATTATTTTAGTAAATCCATTAATAAATTTGTAGTTTTAAAATTGAATTAATAGTCATCGGGTTACCGTGGAGGAAAAGGGAAATCAATTCCCTTACGCGCGGTACGTAGTATAACAGACGAGTCAGGTCCTCGTCATCCACGTACACGTGGTATTTCTGCTTCAGTTTGGAGATAGAGAGATCTGTTACGTCGTCGTCAGACACTTGGAGAGTCTTTCGACGACGAGGATGATTCAGATGAGGTGAGGAGTCACGACGACAGTGACGATGGGGGCCGATACGACTTGGGGCCACAGGAGGAGACGGTACATCAGTCCGGTCGAGGACGGGGGCGACACGGTGGTCCTTCAGCTGAGTGGGTCATTAGGAAGGATCGAGGTGGCTGGTTTGTGACCGGTGATTCGAGTTCGTGCACTGCAGACGCCCGAGCTCAGAAGAAGAAGAGGGGTGATGACGAGTATTGGATCGTCACGGATATTATTCCCGGTGGTCCTGTAGATGGCAGCGTCATTCCGAGTTTCGGAGGCCACGTCGCCAGACGCATCTGGGATGGCGAGGAGCGGAAGGTTTTGAAGTGCCATAATCGGCACAGAGCCTGTACGACATTGCAGGCATGGCGTTCAGTGATGACTGAGGATATGACGGCGACTGTGGTTCACAGTGGATTGGGTCACTTGTCGTACAACATGTTTTCCTACATCGACATGTCGTTGATTTCGGCATTTGTGGAGCGGTGGCAGCCTGACACCAACACTTTCCACTTGCCGTTCGGAGAGATGACGATCATGTTTCATGACGTCTTTCAGATTCTGCACATTCTTGTTGAGGGTCCCATGGTCAGTGCGCAGGCGCCGACATCTGAGCTGAAGTTATATGTATCTGAGTTGCTGGGTGTCAGCCTGGAGGGTCTTGGGCGGGATAGCTCATTTTGGAGTGGCGGTGGTGTTAGTATCGACGTTCTGGACGAGTGTTGCAGACGGGGGTGACCACTACTGACTGAGGATACGCAGATGACTGCTTATCTCTTCTTACTGCTAGGCTGCGTATTGTTTGTCGACAAGAGCGGTTCCAGACTGAGACTACGCGACTTATTGGAGGCGAGGGACCCAGATACCATTGGTCAGTACTCATGGGAGTCGGCGACGTTGGCATATCTGTATCGCCAGCTGGGCATATCTAGTCGTGTTGATTGTGGTCAGATTACGGGTTGTCTTACACTGCTCCAGGCTTGGATATATGAGTATTTTTCTGCTTTCCGCCCACATCGTGAGCGAAAGATTGTTGAGCGTGGACATCCTTGTTCGCGTATGTGGGCTGTCCGGGCGGTGGATAAAAGCGAGAGTCGACTTCTTTCTATTCGTAGACGGCTAGATCAGATGACTGCATCGCAGGTATATAATGTATATATCATTCACGTTTATTTAAATTTAACTTTATTATTATTAACGTATAAACGTTTAGGTCGAGTGGTTACCGTATGGTCCCGAGCCTGCTGTAGCTTTGCCGAGGACTACATTTGTCGGCATTATTCGTTATAGGGATATCACAGAGCCTTATATACCTGATCGCGTGTTACGTCAGTTAGGTTACATTCAGGTGATCCCGGTTGACATCCCGACGCCCGAGCATGCAGTACGGTCTGCGACTGCAACGATGTACGACGTCAGGCACAGCGTTTCGTCTGCGGAATCAGTTTGGAGGACATTTCCGAGAGTAGGACGACTACACCTGGCCGATCTGAGTCGTAGTCGCGACCCCTCCACTTGTGCTCCAGATTATTTGCAGTGGTTCGGTAGGTGCTCACATCCACTACTCGTACGCGGTATCATTCCGAGACCGGAGAGACCACTGGATAGGACATGTGCCGATGCGGTAAGTTTATCTAATTTTATTTTTAATTGTAAAGTATATTTTGTTATTGTACGCTAATTTTTATTTTACATACAGTGGATGAGTAGGGCGATACGGTGTACGCAGCCGTTCTTGCGAGAGAGAGAGACATCATGCCGACTGAGGCGACGAGACTTGCATGTACATATTGGGATCGCCTGATCGAGGATTGGAACAGCCAGTTGGGCATTTCGGACCATGATTCAGATGCTGAGTTGTAGTTGTCTTGCTTTTACTTTCGTTTTGTTGCACTGTTACTACATTTGTTGGTATTTGCTTATGTTTATTTGTGTACTCTTATTATTTATTTCTGACGAACATATCTTCTACATATTTCTTTGACTATCGTAATTTTTAATATTTATTTTTCACGAAAATATTTTCAACTTATTTCTTTAGATATCAAATAATATTTAAATTTAAAATACGGTAAAAGAACATCACGATATAAGTAGAAATACACGATATATTATATATTACAAAAACATTACAAATTACAATCAAAATGTACCACGTAACCGGTTCCAATACTCCATCCTACTTTGGTACTGATCCTCCCATCCAACAACACTCTCATCTCGCATTTGATACCATAAGGTCGCTATAGGAGGTACTGGGAAATCATCAAGTAATTCCAAATGAATAAAATGTCTGTAATTCCCTAGATGAGCAATGACCAACTCTCTGACAGGCCTCGTAATGGCAGACGGACACTCCCAAGGTAGAACAGTAAGACACGGGAACTGTAGGATCGTGTGGGTTATGGGTTCACTAATCATTTTTTAATCTAATCACCTACTTGTTTAAGCAATCGATATGCGCAGCGGAAATTTAAAACAAAACAAGCAAGTGTAGGAAATATGCAAACCACAAGAAGTCGGGTCGATTTTTATAGAGGTTCGGCACCCCACCCGGGTCCTAATCCTCTCTTGCAAGCTCCGCTCGGATCACCGAGCTCCGCCTACGACTTCACTATCCGCTCCCCGTTCCGGGCCGGGAGACAACGCCTTACAACCGTCAAACTCGCGAACAACTCTCGCCGAGCTTGGAATCCTCTTCTCACAATCCGAGAAGGATGCTTCGGGCTTTCACCGGAGCCTTTACTTTCTTGACAGCAAATGTAACTTGAGTGGAACACACTCTCTAAACTTTGAGCACACTTGAATGAGATTGGAAGTATGATTAAGTGTGGAAATTTGAGGTTTTGGAGTGTATGGAATTCTCTCTAAAGTTTGGGACAAGTTTGTAGTGGGAGAGTTGTGTTAAAATGTGTTTTACAACTCCTTATATAGGCATTAGAGAGAATAGAGTCGTTGGGATTGATTGGTTTAATACGAATACGACCGTTGTGTATATACGACAAAAGTAACGGTCGGGAAAATATGATCTGACGGTCGACCGAAAGGTGAAACACGGTCGACCGAAACTAGACAGGGAAACACAAACATGATTAATTGATCATCCGGTCGACCGAACGGCACGTTGCGGTCGACCGAATGTGGGCAGACTTTTGCAATTCAGGTTTTGGTGTTTTCCGGTCTAAGTTTGGGTGATCTATTGAAGTCCAAATAATGTGAAATTTTGTGTGTGACTTCTATAGGGAACCTAGTGTGTGATTAAGTTGATTTTAGATCAAGTATGCTCAATTACACTTTGTTCCTAAGACTCAAAAGAAATCAAGATTACATGTCTTCGATTTAGCTTTAATTACATGTCTTGACTTCATTTCCTTCTTTCTTGAGTCTTGATCACCTGTAGAGGTTAGCACAATACAATATATATGCAATGCATAGTGTGTGCTACTCTAATTAAGATTCGGTTGATTAAATCATCAAAACATAAGATTAAGGCCAAAAAGCCAACAATCTCCCCCTTTTTGATGATGACAACCGATATCTTAATACTTGAAAATTTTATATGTAAACTATGCATATAGATGCTCCCCCTATGGATGTGCATAGTTTTTGTTCATGTTTTATCAAGTTTTTCAAGTTACCCCCTTAATTATGAAGGAAATCAAGTATTGGAAGAAAAATCAATGAAGGAGAGATGACAAGGAAGTTCCTCCGGTCACTTAGCATCGATTGGGAAGATAAAGTCGTCGCAATTGAAGAGGCGCATGATCTCTCAAAATTAAAGATGGAGGAGCTCATTGGAAACTTGATGGCTTATGAACTTCAAATCAATCATCGGAAGGAGAAGGAAGCCACCAAGAACAAATTCACCTTGGGATTACATGCAAATATTGACCAACCAAGGAGGAATGTAGAAGATGAGGACATTGAAGTCCTAGCAAAAGACGTCTTCAAATACCTCAAGAAGGACAAAGAAGAAAAGAATGAAAGAAGAGGTAGAAGAAGTGAGAAAAGAGAAAAAGAAAAAGAGAGGGAGGAGAGTGGAAATGAGAGAAGAGAAGAGGAGAAGAAAAAGGAGAGAAGGGAGAGGAGAAAAGAAAAGGAGAAGAGCAAGAGAAAAGAAAGGAAGGAGGAAGCACACAAGGCTACATGGGATGATTCTTCATCACCATCTTCATCGTCGTCTTCCTTGCAAAGTAGAAGAGAAGTGGCTCACTCATGCTTCATGGCTATTGAAGATCAAAGTGAGGTAGATTCTAACTCTTGTTCTAGTAATTCATGCTCAACTAAGTCATATTATAGTGATAGCTCACATTCTAGTGCTAATGAAGAAACTTATACACATGATGAGCTTCAAAATGCATTTCATGACTTAGTTAAACAATATGAGATCATTTGTGATAAAAACAAAAATGCTAGAAAGTTAATCAAGGATCTCCAAAGCCAAATTGAAATATGCATGAATGAGAAGAATGAGGTGATTGCCAAATTTGAAAAGAATGCATCAAATTTTGATAAATTAAGAGCAACACCTATAGATTGTGATCAACTAAATCTTCAAGCTTGTAATTTGCAATTAAGAAAAGATTTAGAAAGATTCACAAATGGAACTCATATGCTTAACATGTTATTAGGTAGTCAAAGACAATCTTTGCAAAAACATGGTTTAGGATACAACTCTAAATTGAAAAACCATGTATCTCACACTACACTAAATGGCAAGCATATGTTCATTAACCATAGTTCTTCAAGTGTGTGGGCTCCCAAAACCAAAATGGTTTGGATTCCCAAAGCTAACATTCAAGGACCCAAAGTTGTTTGGGTACCCAAATCTACTCTTGTAGGAGCTTGAGGAGGAAATTGGTGGTGACCGGGTGAGCTCAAGAGTCAAATTCAAGTCCGGTTGCATCACCAAAAGAGATTGGAGCAAAATTCGAATTCAACATTGGTATAAAATTCCTATCTATACAATTCATATTAAATTAGCTCTAATCTAGTTTCATATGCTTAATTGACATATCATATAGTTCAATTCATTGAAAATCATTAACCCTATTCATTGCAAATCAATTACCACATTCATTGTTTTTAAATGTCAAATTTTTTAAATGGATGTTAGAATAAGGCTTAAGTTGAAACTTAAATGAACTTAATTTCATCATACTCATTGTTTCCATTTAGCCTTATTGATAGGGGGAGCTTAAATGATATATATTTTATTAGAGTAATGAAGTGCTAAACTTAGGGGGAGCTACTTCATTACAAGACATCCAAACTCTATGCTTAAAGTCTTAATTAATTGTTGTTTTTGATGGATGTCAAAGGGGGAGAGATAATTAAGGGGGTAACTTGAAAAACTTGATAAAACATGAACAAAAACTATGCACATCCATAGGGGGAGCATCTATATGCATAGTTTACATATAAAATTTTCAAGTATTAAGATATCGGTTGCCATCATCAAAAAGGGAGAGATTGTTGGCTTTTTGGCCTTAATCTTATGTTTTGATGATTTAATCAACCGAATCTTAATTAGAGTAGCACACACTATGCATTGCATATATATTGTATTGTGCTAAACTCTACAGGTGATCAAGACTCAAGAAAGAAGGAAATGAAGTCAAGACATGTAATTAAAGCTAAATCGAAGACATGTAATCTTGATTTCTTTTGAGTCTTAGGAACAAAGTGTAATTGAGCATACTTGAGCTAAAATCAACTTAATCACACACTAGGTTCCCTATAGAAGTCACACACGAAATTTCACATTATTTGGACTTCAATAGATCACCCAAACTTAGACCGGAAAACACCAAAACCTGAACTACAAAAGTCTGCCAACATTCGGTCGACCGCAACATGCCGTTCGGTCGACCGAGTGATCATGTCTCCTGTTTGTGTTTTCACTGCCCATATTCGGTCGACCGTGTTTCACCTTTTGGTCGACCGTCCGATCATATTTTCCCGACCGTTACTTTTGTCGTATATACACAACGGTCGTATTCGTATTAAACCAAAAATACCCCAAATGTATTTCATGTATCGGTCGACCGAGGACCATGATCGGTCGACCGTTGGTTCATCTCTTGACAAACCCAAAGTGCATGTCCATAATCGGTCGACCGCCAAAACCAGTTTCGGTCGACCGTTCACACATTTGTTTGTCACCACAAAAGTGCCTGGACAAAATCGGTCGACCGAACCCTATCTTGTGTTCGACCGATGACTTAAGTGAACCTAAGTCGTAGAGTTGGGCGGTTGACCGTTGCTTAACCGGTCGACCGAACTGAGTGTAAAACTGCCTAACGGTCGACCGATTGTCCCGATCCGGTCGACCGAATTCAGCCAGAATTGGGTTCTGAACTTTCTGTTTTGTGTAATCACACATCAACTCATACCCAATCAATCCCAACGACTCTATTCTCTCTAATGCCTATATAAGGAGTTGTAAAACACATTTTAACACAACTCTCCCACTACAAACTTGTCCCAAACTTTAGAGAGAATACCATACACTCCAAACCTCAAATCTCCACACTTAATCATACTTCCAATCTCATTCAAGTGTGCTCAAAGTTTAGAGAGTGTGTTCCACTCAAGTTACATTTGCTGTCAAGAAAGTAAAGGCTCCGGTGAAAGCCCGAAGCATCCTTCTCGGATTGTGAGAAGAGGATTCCAAGCTCGGCGAGAGTTGTTCGCGAGTTTGACGGTTGTAAGGCGTTGTCTCCTGGCCCGGAACGGGGAGCGGATAGTGAAGTCGTAGGCGGAGCTCGGTGATCCGAGCGGAGCTTGCAAGAGAGGATTAGGACCCGGGTGGGGTGCCGAACCTCTATAAAAATCGACTCGACTTCTTGTGGTTTGCATATTTCCTACACTTGCTTGTTTTGTTTTAAATTTCCGCTGCGCATATCGATTGCTTAAACAAGTAGGTGATTAGATTAAAAAGTGATTAGTGAACCCATAACCCACACGATCCTACAGGAACAACGAACCATCCGTTCCCATTGCGAAATACATGACCGCACACTTGTAAAAATTAGCAATAGGAAACAAGTCGGACCAAACCTCCATATAATGATCCTCGCAACAAACTCCCCCGCCCCAATCAATTCGTTGACGAGCCTCTCTCACATTGCCGAAATAGACACTCTCATATATAGGATGTGCACCTATCTCATTAGAAATCGCACGACGGGCGTACGACCAGTTCTCCTGACCAACATGAAAGACATCGGCAACACATCGAAATCCACAGTTGCCATCAGCACGTACGTCATTCCACCTTTCCAGAAATGGTAAAATGATTCCTGGCAGTCTATCATTATATGGGAAGTTGTCCACGTCAACCCGTCCGGATACTGTAAGATAGGTAAATAACAATTCATTAAAACAACAAAATTAGGAGATAGTATATTCAACCCCATTTAGATTACTGATATATATTAAATAACATAACAACAAAGATATCGACATACAAGAAGATCATGTGCCCGTATTCACGGATGATCGAGACGAATTAGACCGACGACCCCTGCTCCCACTACTGCCAGACCGACGACGACCCCTGCTCCCACTACTACCAGACCGACCACGACCTCGCTCAGCATACTCGAAGGCACTCGGGTCCCGACGTGTCGACTTTCCCCTAGGTTGACCTCGTACCTTAGTATTTTCTTCGAGTTCTCCATAGTTCGACTGATCGGGGTGTAAGTGTTCGTATAAAATACGAGAGGCACTACGAATTACTGCAGGGTCGCTCTCCGAGATCTCATCCACTAGCTTCCGAAAATGCTCGGCGTCTTGTGCTGACTGATCAACAAACTCTGACATCTGGACTCCTTCTCCGATAACAAGTGTTTTCCAGAATGGATGAATCTGCTCTAAATAAATTCCATCACCTGACGCCAAACACTCGTACATGGTACGGGCACAAGGAATCTCATGTGTTGTCAGGAAAGCACACCCACAACGATATTCAATTTCATCACTTAAGTCCTCCATTCTCTTCAACTCCTGAGTCATTAACGACAAGCAGTGATGCGAAACTCGGTCATTTATATGCTGAAACAGAGGACCTATGTACTGTGCCAAATTTCGACGTCTCGAATCTTCAAGAAAGTTCCGAATATTCGTCAGCTGCATTTCAATAGACGAGTTCACGCGGTCGAAAAGAGTGTCGAGAGCGGCAGTCGATGTAGTGATCCACTCTTTCAGAGCCGAATGTGCATTTTCCACCCTGCAGTTTGTAGTGTTGCCGAAATGAAAAACTTGATTCGTCCAATTCAACACGAATTTTTCCTTATGCACCAACCACGTGTCTTCCACATACTTCGTCAGCACTGGCCAGGAACTGTAAGAATCCTTCAGATTACGGACTGCTCTATCATAATCCGTCTGTGAATCAGAAAGCATGACTCTCCTCCACCTTCCACGCCTAAAACTCTCTGCAAGCTGCTTCTCCTTGCCGAATACGTGGTATGCGTAGTTGTACACGTCTTTGTTGATATGCCAGGTGCATAGTAAATGAGCTGACTCAGGAAAAACCTCTGTCCCTGGTCGCATCAGACCCATCTCCCGGTCCGTAATTATTGCTGTCGGGCTAACAATATCCAATAACAGATCTCGCAACCTCTCCAACACCCACCGGTAACTAGACTCGGTCTCATCCTGCAAAATCGCATATCCGACGAGGAAATTCATATTTGTTGGAGTAACTCCAACCATCTCAAACAAAGGCATCTTGTACTTGTTCGTCTTATACGTCGAATCCATACAGATTACGAATGGGTATGTACGCAACAACTGAACTGAAGTCGGATGTGCCAAAAATGTGTGAGTCAAGACATTAGTTTCTTCATCTGCCACAATCCAATGCAAATACTTATGCTGCACTGCCTCCCTGAGAAACTACTGCGCGGGATTCCTGTCTTCAGATTTCGTCCTCCTCATGTACTCTCTGAAGTTGTAAATGTGTCTTTGATTCGGATTATCGTCCGGAAATTTCTTCTTTACCGCCAACAAAATGTTACGGGGTCTTGCTTGTGCCTCTGTCATATCCCAAACAATTTGCTTTGCCCCAGCACTAAGTCCGCTGACCTGTCGGTGACCCTCTGAATAAACTGTCAATGGGTGGTTGTGCTGCCCATAGATGCTACTAGAAACAATAACACATCCATCACGATCTCGTCGCTCCACCACTTTTACCAAAAACCGACAACCGCAACCTTTTCTTTTCGTTTTCTTTCGCAGTGCAATACTCGTATCACGAGAACTCATCTCACGTCTGCGATCACATCTGAGGTAACAATCCATCCGGTTATCTGCTTTTGGTTTGTATGATGATATAACCAAAAAAAATCTGGCTCCTATTGCAACTTGTTTCGCCCATTTACAACCTTCCTTGATTGTTGTAAATATTTCTTTACTGTCAAAAAGCTCACTGTAATCTACTACATCACCACCGAAATCTTGCAACGGAACCTGAAAATTTTGAATTTAACAGAAAATTAAAAAAAATAAAAAATGGGCGTCTGGCTAAACCACTTCCACCTTTGTGGAGGCGTCCATAGGAGACGTCTGCACAAAGGTGGAGGCCTCTGTCTAAACCGCCTCCACCTATGTGGAGGCGTGTTAGGCAGACGCCTCCACCTTGGTGGAGGCGGTTTAGCCAAACGTCCGAGTCGGGAAAAAAATTCCGCCCCCGTTACCTCGCCGGATTCAGGTGCTTCGTCAGACATTTTCGTGGTGTTGGTACTAGGAATGTGAGTAAAACTGAGTCAAACACCTTGTTTAAAGACACGAGACGAAATCGGTATTAATTGATTTGTTAAGGGCAAAAATGTCATTTTTGAGGCGATTTAAGTAGTTTTCCGACGACGAATAGTAGTTCCCTACTAATATGGTAGATGACGAAAGGTTGCTTCACATTGTAAGGAAAATATGTGAGAAGAATTAAGAGTATTATTTACCAAGGTAAAAATGTTGTTCTTGAGCTTGAGCAGTAACAGTAGATAATAATAGATACTAAGTAAAATATTTGGTGTTTCGCTTGTGTACACCGTAAAACACCATACTTCGGTTTCTGTTATCGCTCGGTATTACCCCCTAAAACATGTCTAGTATCTAGAATGTCATTGTGTTTTCAGATCTACTACTCCTTCGACATTTAGGCATGGATACTAATCAAACGTACAATTACATATTCACGTCCTATGATTGAATCCTCTATTACAATGCGAACTGACCTGGCTTACAGACTTACAATATCATATAAACAATTTTTAGTAGTAAACAAGAAAAATTAACAGTGTTCGGATAACATCCTAACGAGAAGAGAAGGTTGAGTTTCTGTCAACTTAAATGATGTTTATAAACAACTTTTTCTACCAAAAATTTAGCCCCAAAGGGGATTTCTACCAAAAACATACAGGTTCACAAAATCATTTGAAATTCGAAATAAGCTCCCGCAAACTCCGTATAATATCAAAGTTGAATTGTTGCATAACTTTTTATACTTTAATGCATCAAGGAATGAAGAGATCAAGAGAATAGGTTTACATGTACATTTCTTTAAAAAAAAACTAATCGTGAAAACATTGCAATTTGACAGGATAGTAACTTTGGCGTTTAATAGTCATCATACACATCATACACGAGCCGTACCAATCAGCGAGGTTAATCGCTCTAATCCATTATTCGTCGAGAACAATAAAATCATCGGCATGAAAAAAAACAATACGTCCAACAAGAAAACTCCACCAAACCATTTATAAATATCAAGGAAAAAAATTGGGGGGGGGGGGGGGGGGGGGGGGGGGGGGGGGTGTAGAAGGCCGCAGTTTTAGTAGGCAGAAAGGAAAATACAAAAATAGACACAAGATCAAAGCTTCACTCTTAGTTACGCTGTCGATGTCAAAACGAATCGCCGCTCACCTCAGCCATTTTTAACAGCATATCATTAAAGCAGTAGAATGGCAACAAGATCGATGATCCCTTCAGTTACTGCTCATTGTAGCTGTCTCCTCTGATTTTCACTCATTCTTCAACCAAAGAGGCACCCGCTTACTCATCAAGGTAGTAGTAGGATCCAGCAGCCTTCTGTTCTCGGTCTTTTAACGATTCCAATTTATTGATTCGTGGTCTGAAGTTTGTGGGGTCTCGTCTAAATGTGATATCAAGATGCTGCATCCGACATTCCATATCAAAACGTATGAAGAAATTTAGTAAAGGAAGCATCACAACCAAGGAATGAGAAGCCAATACACATTGGTATATAAGATAATTATTAATGCCCTTGTGCCTTTACAATGAATGGCATGAATATTCCTTTTGACAAGTACAGGATAAAATTAAGTTTGTCTTTGATTGTACATGTTATAAATTTAGTTTATGAACATGGTGTCAAATGAATTTATGCGGGATAGTTAACAGGAAACATTTGGTTATAATTCTTATCAAAGAACACTCAATAGCATGTAAATCAAAATATTATACTTACAGATAGGAAGAGATTCATGCCGGAAGTCAAAGACTGGGGAGTATTGGCAGTGCATTCAATGGATGGATTCCCCTCATAAACGATAACTTTGTCAGCAAGGTAAGTTGCCATTATAAAGTCATGCTCCACAACGAAGGCAGTCTTCTTAGCATGAAGAATAAATCTTTTTATGACCTTTGAAGCAACAATTCGCTGTTCTGAATCAAGGTATGCACTTGGCTCATCTATGAGATAAATATCTGCAGGCTACACAAAGATAAAGAGTCACAAAGCTGTTGATTTTGCATATATGCTTTGAGCATAAATAATAATCATTAGCTTAAAACCGACTAAAATTTAAGAGCAATGATTTTCCAATTTCAAATACTCAAATGTCATAGAAAGGATATATCAGTTTTTCAGTACGCCGACAATACCTCAACAATGTACCTTATCAACTCATAAGAACTTCAAATTTCAATAGAAAAATACTTAAAAGCTTTAGAGTACACATTAACCTTGTTAAAACGGAAATGGATGAACATGACTAAAAATAATAAACAATAAGAGCATAAAATAAATATATGATAGCGCTATATAAACTATTTTGAAGTAAAAAATGGCAAGATTATTGAAGTGCGAAGTGTACAGATGCTTCAGCTGGCATTGCATTAAGGATCTATCTTTCAAGAAGAGTGCCCGAAAACTCAACTTTTAGTAATATCAAGATTTCACATAAAAATTATAATTAAAAACTCGAATACTTAGCCGATACTTCATGGGCACTTCTGGATACTTCTAGGATACCTCAAGATACTTTCACGTGACAATTTAGAACGAAACAGAGAAGCACATAAACAGTATTGCGGAAAGAATATGCATCCATATAAGCTTTTAAATTGAGTTCCATTGTAAAAATTTATTGTATGACCATTCATTAGTTCAATTCAATATACTTTGTAAATGATTTTATATATTTTCATACTTTTTTATTTCATTTTAGAGTAAAATGACACCATACTCATATTAAATGCAATTTAATATAGTCAGATAGATGACGTATCATATCCTACTCTTAGGAAAAATGACATCCACGAGTCTGTATCGTACAGGTACCCCATACTGGCTCGTGCTTTCTAGTTCGAGAGCTACTAATAGTAAGGAAGCCAGTTACCCGTCAAGATCTCTCTCCAATCCTATACTACTCATTATTTATTATTTACTAGTCTAATTAAGCCTGGCTAAAGAAAAGTTGAACTGTCGAATAAAAGTTAAATAGCACGTAGGATGAATCGGCAAGCTCCTCCCATCACCTTCATGTCCTCTTCATTCTTCAACCCATATTAGTTCAACGGTGGAGGGCATTTCAATGGGATTTTTTAACAAATTTGCCATCTAAATCTAAGAGAATGAAACTCAAGCCAGCAAAACAAAATTCCAAGTCATTTTAAAGCTACTAGGACTAAACTGATGGCCCCATCATAAATACCTAAAAGAAAGATATTACTATTTGCTATGTAAATTAATTTAGACAAGGTAAAAGTAAAAAATTAATCAAATGCATGAAGCTTCCATAGGACAATGCTCCAGGGATATTCACAAGTCCTGTAGCGGGCTCATTCCATCTAAGAAGGTTCGACTAAGCATTGTGTACGCTATGCAAAAATCCCGTTACAGTTTGAAACCCTCACTACCACTTAAAAAAATAGTCGATTCTAGCTACAAATACAACGAAAAGAAAGCAATGTCATCTAACTTAAGCAAAAATGAAAGTAGGGAGCTTATGCAATCATAAAATGAGGTTAATTTATTGTTAAGAAGATGAATACCTTCCCAAGGCAAAGGCACAAGGCAACCCTTTGCAACTCCCCTCCAGAAAGATTTACCACTTTCTGGTCCATTAACTGCTCAATCTGTAACGGCTTCATGACATCGGAAATGAACTGGGGGTGAGTGTAAGAGTCCCTAATTTTTTGATGTAGCAGAAGTCTAACAGAATTTTCGAACTTAGGACTGATTTTCTGTGGCTTATATGACACATTAAACTCAGGAACATCAGCATCTGCATCCATGTTATCAGGCTTCAACAGCCCAGCCTGCAGTGATAGAGGATACATATATGAATATGCTCATATAGAAATATCGAGCATAAAATTATTAGCATGCTTCAACCACTACTTACCAACATGCGGATAAATGTTGTTTTCCCCGTTCCATTCTCACCAAGCATAACAATAATCTGAGAATCAGTAAATTCTCCCTCAGAAACAGTAAGTTTGAAACCACCTTGTGTCTTCGACATTGTTGGATACTTGTATTGTGCATATGTTTGAATCTCCTCGGCACTTTCTTGAGGGGTCTCAGCAACCTGGCAAAAAGAAGATAATTAGATAACCAGAAAGTTAGAACAATAACTCAAATAAAGACCTTGAGTCACATAACATTACCCTGAAGGTGAGTGACTCCTCGCGGAAACGTAGATTCTCAGTGGGGACAAAGCCAGCCAAAAAAATATTTATTCCTTCTCTGACAGAAAATGGAAGAGTGACCACTCCATAAGCCCCCGGCTTCCCATATAGACAGCAAATAAAATCAGACAGGTAATCAAGAACACTGAGGTCATGCTCCACAACTATGACATAGCTGTGAAAATAAATTGAAAAAGATGGGGCAATTAGTTATTTATACTTGGGAATTAGGGAAATATAAACAAAACATCAAGATTAGGACAAATAATGAACCTGTTGGCCCTCAGCAACGAACGAACAACTTTCGCTGCTTTAAGCCTCTGCTTTACATCAAGATAACTTGATGGCTCATCAAACATATATATCTCCGCATTTTGTATAGCTACAACACCAATAGCAAATCTTTGCAACTCGCCACCAGATAAATCCCCAACATTCCTGTCTATCACCTGATTTAGTTGAAGATCATCGCACAACTCTTGTTTCATGCCCCTCTCATCTTTTTGGTCAAGAACTTGACCTACATTCCCATGGACGGCCTTTGGAATGTGATCCACATACTGTGGCTTGATAATAGCCTATTAAATGATAAACAGCATGAAACATGGAAATTAATTATTTATTTCTTGTAAGAGCTAAAATAACTAGGAAGTTAAAGCAAAACGAAAAGGAGGAAAAATAAAACCAAAAAAAATTTAAATAAAAAAATGCTTAATCAAAGGGATCACTTAAATTCAATGTTGTATATTACGTTTACACATGAACATCCGTAGTCTACATTGAGGAAGTTTACACCAGCCACAAGAACTAAGATTCCATTAGTGTAACTGAAATGGTAGTTCAAGTATACAATTGCAAATGGAACACAACAGGAAACAATATTTTGCATTCAATTCAATTCTTTTTTTGTTTGATCGGAACATTCAATTCAATTTCAATTGAAAAAAGACCAAGCCAGTATGAGTAGTAAGGTTAACCAAAAACTCACAGAGAGCAGGTTGGGACCTGAACAACTAAAGTGAAAGGCAAATCTTTCTTTTTTGAGTTTTTGTACAGTTTACCCTTTTATTAATATATATAGTTACTTGTACCGATACAAACGGGCAAATAAATAATGTAGCAACATGAAAAAATAAGAACATAACTGAAAGTAAAAGATGTTCCTGGACATTGTTAGTTTAAGGTTCTACAAGTCACTAAGGATTAAACAGAACCTTCAGATTATCCTCAAGGATCCTTGTGAAATAATTTTGAAGCTCAGATCCACGAAAATATGTCAAAATTTCCTGCCAGTCTGGAGGGTTCTGCATGTTATATCAGCGTAAGTATACAGCCCAAAATGCACGATGACTGGAAACAAAGCTATTTTACAACTGATTTACATTGAATCTACCCAGGTTCGGCTTCAACTTTCCAGCAAGTACTTTAAGGGCAGTGGATTTCCCAATACCATTAGTGCCTACCAGTCCAAGAACCTGACCTGGCCTTGGAACAGGCAACCTGCAAAAGAAACCTTAATAAGCTCCAGCATGGCCTAAAAGGCTACAATTTACAAATTAAGTCGAACAACCAAACCCCAAAACTACGCTTGACCTGTGTAGCTTAAAGGTGTTTGGACCGTAACGGTGTGTCGTATCCTTGTCCAAATCCTTGGGCAGATTGATAATCTGAATTGCCTCAAAAGGACATTTCTGGATTGAAAGAGTGAACTCATAAGCAACAGAACTCCAGAATATGGTGCAAAAGATAAAAAAGAAAAGAAAAATAATAAAATACTAACCTTGACACAGATACCACATCCAATGCACAACTCCTCAGATATGAAAGCAAGCCTGGAAGCAGAAGACACCTCAATACATAGCTTCCCTACACCAAAAAATCACATTAAGAACCAAAAGCAAAACAAGCCTCCTACCAGACATGCGTGTGTTTAAGAAATGCTTTTGTAATTTATTTTTATAAGAAAATCCACGTCCAATCCACCAATAACACACACTGATACCGCCGGTAACTTTCAGTCTCTCACACATGTTGCCCATTATACTTTAATAAAAATCTACTTCGACTCCGAGAAGTCAAGTACAACATCATCTCACCAGAGATAACCCGATATATCAATTGAAATTCTCCTTCAATGAAACACCATCCCTGATGAACCAAAGCTACCAGAGAGCATTTTTCCACTAATAAACCCTAACATTCACAAAAACAACCGAATCCACCAAATATAGAATATTTACACCACCAAAACCCTAAAATCCAAAAACCCTACTTCCAACATCATTTCACAAATCACAACATTAAAACCCAAGCCCTGCAACAGAATTCAACCAACGGCAACATCTTTCAACCGCGAAACACGACTAAACCACAAACCCCAGTTCCACATCATTCTAAAACTGAACAGCAAAACCCCACGTTGAAATCCAACCAAAGGCGGCATCTTTCCACCTCTGAAACCATTGATCCCCTAATTCACTGTAAACCAACTCAATTCCAGAAAAAATCCCCCCATGTAAAGAGGATTCAGACATAATCGTGTAAGGGATATATACCAAGTAGCAGTCCAATTGTGACATAAATCCCATATCAGGCCTACAAGAGAAGTTGAACCTAAACGTCCACTTTCCCATCTTCGGTCCAGAAAACATAGCACCTTTAACATCTCCAATAACTTTCGAAAAGCCAAATCCAACAACGGAACCTAACCAAAGGCAGCATCTTCCACCGCCGAAATGATCGAACCCCTGATCCACCCCATACAAACTCGATTCCACACAAAACCCTCAAAAAACAGGATTCTGAGTCTCTGACGCATTCATATAAGGGGCGTACCAAGTAGCAGCCTAGAAGAGATATATTTTACCCAAATGACACTTTTTCCACAAAATACCCTCTCCGAAACACCAAAGACAGCACCCTAACAACTTCAACAAGAACTCCAAACCACACTGTTCGCAACGAACTACCAAATCCAAACTCACCACCACCAAAAGCCATCCAAAGGCAGCATCTTTCCACTTAGTCTCAAGAGAGGGACACACCAAGTAGCAGCCAAATTTTGACAGAAATGCAATATCAGGTCTACATGGGACATTTCATCCTAGCCATCCATTTTCTTCCACAATTTCATCTAATTCACCAAAGACGCCAACTTTAACATCTCCATTCTAAAACCCCTAAACCAGAAATCCATCCAAAGGCAGCACCTTTCCACGAATTCTCAAGAAAGAAAGAAAGAAAGAAAAAGGATTCGGACATATTCATAAAAGGGACATACAAGTTGCAGCCTAATTGTGACAGAAATCCCATATTTCACCCTAAACGTCTACTTTTTCCACAAAATTCGATATACTCCACCAAAGACCCGACTTTAACATCTCAAATCCAAACATCAAAACCATAAAACCAAACCAAACACTCGCCATTCACAAAATCCAACCAAAAGCGACATCTTTCCACGAATCCTCAAGGGAAAAAAACTATTGACATTCATTTAAGGGACATACCAACATACAAAGCAGCAACCCAATTGTAATCAAAATCCCTCAGCAGACCTACGACAAGGGACATATAACATATTCACCCTAAACCCTGACTTTTCCACAAAACTTCATCTCCAAGCCACCACAGACGCCACCTTTAACATCTCCAATCCAAACCTCAAAACCAAAAATACAAATCGATCGCCTTCAGCAAAATCCAACCAAAGGCGGTATCCTTCCATGAATCCTCAAATCGTCAATTGTGATAAACATCTCAAAATCCCTTACCAGACCTACTACAAGGGACGTATTCCACCCTAAATCCTCACTTTTCCACAGAACTTCATCTCCAAACCACCTTTAACATCTCCAATCCAAAATCCACCCAAAAGGCGACACCTTTCCACGAATCCAACAACAACCGTACAAATTCGAACCCTGAGAGAGAGAGAGAGAGAGAGAGGACCTGTCTTGACGACGGGGCAGCTCTTCTTGCACTCCTGGCGGCACTTCTTGGGCTTGCAGCGGTCGCCGCTGACGATGGCGATACGCGTCAACCGATCCGCCATCGGAGAACAAGATCGATCCAAGAATTGCCGGAGGAGGAAACCCTAGAAACGAATCAGAAGGAGGACGTCGCTTCTGATTTGCCTTTTAAAGGGGCGTGTCGAGGAAGTGTGGCTTTCGCACGCGCGGATGCTGGAGACTTGGTATCCGGAGCTGGTTGGATCCGTTTACCCGAATAGGAAATATGGGTTTGGAGTTAGTAAAGTTGATTAGTTAAGGAGTCAAAGTGCTAAATTAATTACAATGTTTGGTTATAGACGAGGTTTTGGAAATTTAGGGAATGGGTAAAATCAAGAGTTGGTTTCTCTTGAGCAACACTCAAAGAAATCATAAATGTAGGCAAATTCAAAATCGATTTGGAACCGGTTAAAGTGCCAGATGAAGAGGTCAACTTTAAGGGGCATTTCGATTAGCTTCTAGAAGTTTATTTTTCGGGTAGAATCCATTCATACATAACATTTTAAGAATTTGATTCTTCGTGTCATGTGTTTAGTTATTTTGATTCTCTCATTTGTTAAAATGACTTACATACCCTTCAAATTGTATAAAAAATCAAATAGAATAATCCAATGAAGTTCATAATTATTGTAATTTGCAATGAAATGTGTAGGTTAAAATTTGTATGTTATGTTGTACTTTAAAGTGTGTCATGGGATTTTTTGTACTTGTTGTGATTAACAGAAAAGGTGATACTATCATTTTTGTTACGAAAATGTAAGAGAATATCTTTAAGCATGAAAGATGATCTCTCTCAATTGAGTTGATTGAGAGAGATGATTTTATTTATACTAGAATTGTATAGTGTAAAATATACAGTAATCAATATAGGACTAATCTAAGTTATATAGTTACAATTGTGAATATTATGGGAAGATATTGTTTGAGCTATTTGGGCCTAATGGGCCGTACCTATACATTCTGGGCTTTGGTCCTCAACACGCCCCTGCAAGCAAAGCGGGAATTGGCCACGTTTAGCTTGGAGCGAAGGACCTCGTATCGACGATAGGAGAGTGGATTGGTTAAGATGTCTGCTAGTTGATCCTGATTGGAGACAAACTTTACTTGAAGCTGCTTTGTTACAACACGTTCCCTAACAAAGTGAAAATCTATCTCCACATGTTTGGTTAGTGCATGGAATATTGGGTTGGAAGCAAGGTATGTTGCGCCTAAATTTTCACACCATAGTGTGGGCGAATGATGTTGTGGGAAGCCAATTTCCTGAAGAAGATCTGGACCCATGATAGTTCAGCTGTTGCATGTGAGATTCCTCTATATTCAGCTTTCGTGCTGGATTTGGCAACAGTAGACTGCTTCTTGGATTTCCAGGCAATGAGATTGCGTCCAAGGAAGACGCAATCTCCGGTGGTGCAGCGACTATCGTCATTGTCCCCAGCCCAATCTGCATCGAAAAAGGCATGTAAAGCACTAAGGTTTTCCAATGTTTTGTGAAAAGTCAGGACATATGTGATAGTGTGTTTGAGGTAGCGAATGATGCGTTTAACCCCAACCCAATGTTCTGTAGTTGGATTGTGCATGTATTGACATACTTTGTTTACCGAATATGTTATTTCAGGTCTTGTAATGGTGACGTATTGAAGAGCACCGACGGTGCTGCAATAGAGGTGGGGATCACTCATTGGTTCACTAGTATAACGAGAGAGATTAGTTTTACAGCATGCTGGTGAGGAAATGAGTTTTGCTTTATCCATTTTAGTTCGAAGTAGGAGATCATTAATGTATTTGTATTGACATAGAAATAAACTTTTATCTGTAAAATGTGATTCAATTCCTAAGAAATAATGTATTGCACCAAGATCTTTAACAGAAAAAAGGAGTTAAGAGTAGAAACAACCTGATCCATCAACATAAACTAATGCTGCCTGTTAGGATTATATCATCAACATAAACTAATGCAATGATGATGTGAGCACCTGTTCTAAGAATGAATAAGAATTATCAGATTTAGAAGAAATAAAACCAAGGGACTGCATTTTGTCTGCCAATTTTTTGAACCAAGCACGTGGGGATTGTTTTAAACCATAAAGATATTTGTATAGGCAACAAACATGTTGGGGAAGGTTTGGGTTTGTAAACTCTGGTGGTTGGGACATATAGACTTCTTCTTGTAGGTCACCATGTAGGAAAGCATTGTTGATGTCTAATTGTCGTATAGACCATTGTTTAGAGATTGCAATAGATAAAATAACACGAATGGTGATACCTTTGACAACAAGACTAAAAGTTTCATCATAGTCTAACCCAGGTTCTTAGTGATAACCATTAGGTACTAGACGGGCTTTGTAACGATTAACAGACCCATTTGGATTTCTTTTGATTTTGACACCCGTTTACATCCTACTATATTAGAAGTAGAGCTCGACGGGACTAAAGACCAAGTTCCATTGGAAATCAGAGTATTGTATTCATCAGACATAGCATGTCTCCACCTACCATCCTTAGCAGCAGTGGTGAAGCAGGTGAGTTCAGTGTCAGAGAGGGAAGTAGAGGGAAATGGATATTTGGTGGTGGTATATACTTGGTAGTCAGTGAATTGTTTAAGTTTTCTAGTGTGGTCCTAGGCTCTGGTTGTCATGGGGTGAGATTGTGGGTGTTGTGCTTCTGGAGGAGTGGGTGAAGAAGAGGGTGTAGTTGATTGAGCAGGTTGTGATGTTGTGTCTAAGGTTGTGACAGGAGAGTTAGAGGTATGGTGAGTAGGGCCTTGTGTTGTGTCTGTTGTGATGTAAGGAAGACTAAGGGTAGTAGGTGCCACTACTGCTGGGGCAGATGGAGATGCTATATTAGAGATAGATGGAGCATGTATCGTAGAGGAACTCAAGGTTCGACTGCTGGATATTCGATTCTCTTTATTAATAAGCTCATCATGAAAGGAAAAGTGGGTTACATTAAAAATAACATTAGGAGAAATGAAAGTCCATCCAGTAAAACATGCACACACTTGTATCCTTTATGAGAGGGATTGTACCCAAGAAAAATACAAAGTTTGGATCGTGGTTGTAACTTATTTGAGTTATAAGGTCTTAAGCATGGATAACAGGCACACCCAAAGACTCAAAAACTTTTTAAATCAGGCGGATATAAGTTGCATAGGTTCTGTGTCTGTCCAGAATAAGTTGCATTGGGAACAGAATAAGTTGCATTGTGTCTGTCCAGAATAGGTTCTGTGTCTGTCCAGAATAAGTCGACCAAAAATTTTCTAGTAGAGAGAATTATTATTAGAAACAGAACTAAGTAAGTTATTGATCAAAAAACATGCAATAGTAAAACCTTCAACCGAAAAACTATTTGGAACATATGAGTGAGTTAACAAGGATAAGCCAGTATCTATTATGTGTCTGTGTTTTCGTTCTATTGCACCATTTTGCTGGTGAATATGAGGACAAGAAATTCTATGTAAGATGCCATGATTTTCAAGAAATTTAGAAACATATCAAAATTCACCACCTCAATCGCTCTAGAAAGACTTTATTTTAGTAGAGAAATAAGTTTCTACTTGTGTTTTAAACTTTTGAAAAATTTGAAGAACGTCATATTTTAAAGTAATCAAAAAAATCTATGTATATCGGCTAAAATCATCTAAAAAGGAGACATAATAGTGAAAACCAGACATAGAAACAGTAGGAGATGGTCCCCATACATCAGCAAAAAATCAACTGTAAAGGTGGAGTAGAACGAGAATCAGAATGTGAAAAAGGTTGGCTACTATTTTTTTATTAAGGGACATGTATTACAAAAGTTTAGTTTCTGAGGACCAGTTACTGGTAAGTCATTATTACGAATTTTAGAGTGCGCGATTATGCAAGGTATTAACAGAAGTTCATTCAGACAGAAAATACCTAATTGGCAAAAGATGGTTGAGAAAGGTGGAGTTTGTAGAGGTTATTCTCAAAATGCCCTTGGAGAAGGACTTGCCCCGAGAAGAGATCTTTCACAAAGCAATGAAAAGGATAAAATTCAAAATAAACATTGTTGTGTTTTGAAAACTGAGCAACACTCAAAAGTTTTTTTGTGACGGATGGAACAAAAAACACTTATGCATTCGCAAAGATTGAGTATGAGAAGGAATGGTAGGCAAACTTACACCACTGGCGGTGCAAATGGTTTCACCGCCATGGTAGTTAGTAGAGGTCTGGAATGAGTCGTCGTCATTAGTCAAATGATTTGTTACACCGGAGTCCGGGTACCATGCATCATCAAAGACTTGACAAGAGTTGGCCATCATAGCCGATGGAGGTGTTGAAGCAGTGAAGGAAGGGTCGTAGCGTCGGTAGCACTGAAGAGCATTATGCCCCATTTTAGAGCATATTTGGCACTAGATCTTCGGACGTTGAGGGTTGTTGTGTGGAGGAAAAAGGGGTTGTGGTGTTGGATGCAGTAGGAGTACCAGGATGGTTGTTGTTGTTGTGGAACCTCCCCCACCCCCGTTTACGTCCACGACCTCGGTTGTTGCGATTGTTGGTGTAGTTGTCTGAGGGTTCAGTCTTGATCGTTGCATTGGCAGAAGCATCGGATGGGAGATTTTGTTGAAGACGGAGCTCCTAGCTGAGAAGCATGTCGTGGAAGTCCACAATAGTGAAAGACTCTGTGTGGGTGAATACAAAGGTCACAAAGGACTCGTATTCAGGGTCGAGGCCAGAGAGGACATGAAGCACCAATCAGAGTCAGTAACGGGGTGTGCAACAGCGGTAAGGTTATCAACAATGGTTTTCATTTTTTGAAGGTAGTCAGAGATAAAGAGATCACCTTTTTTGGTGGTTTGTATTTTGAGACGGGGTTGTATTATGTGAGTACGTGAATGGGAGGCAAAAGGTCGTTCTAAAGTGGTCCAAACTGCATAGGAGGAGTTACAACCAACAACATGCGCAAGAACGCCCTCTTTCAAGGATGATAGAAGTCATCCCAGAAGAAGCTGGTCTTGCTTCCTCCAGTACAAAAATGCTTCCTCCAGTACAGAAAGGCGGGATTTGGTGTTGTGAGATTTTCAGTGGTGAACTCGGGAGGGCAAGGGAAAATGTCGTCTAAGTAACCAAACAAATCATGACCTCGTATGATCAGAACGATATGTGATCACCACAGTAAAAAAATGTTTCGGTCGAGGAAGGGTTTGAAATAAGCCACATCGGAGACGATGAAACCACAGAGGAACTAGATGTCGAAGACCAGTCATTTGAAAACAAAGGAAACCTAAATGAAAAGGAAAAATAGTAAGGTTGTTGCGCAAAATCTTGGGACCAAACCAAAAGGTGTTGATCATAGCAAAACACAGACATTATGCGCAGGAGACCACAGAAAATGGCTCTGGATCCTTGACTTAAACAGACGATAAAAAAAGATATAATAAAAATGGTGTTCACTTAGTTATTCGTGTGCACATGCTCAGGATCAGATCTGAGAAGATCACGATGGGAGCAAAGAATAATGCATAACGAACCAAATCTTGGATAATACAGATCGGAGCTAAGGAACGACGAAAGAACAAAAAAAGAAAAAAAGGGAAACTCACGAAGAAAAAGAAAGGAAAAAAAGGTCAAGATTGTGAACAATGAGAACAAGAAACCCTTTTTTGTGATGCCAAACGAATCAAAGCAAGAAACTAAAGAAGAAGAAAAGATGAAAGGTCAAGAAAAAAAGACATTACGAAATATGTTCAAGATCGAAGATTAAGGAGGAGAAGATCTTTTTGCATGGCGGAAAACCCTAGAAATCTCAATGAAGAAAGAAAAATGTGAAAAACATAAAACAATGCATATATATATATATATGAGTGGATAGAGAAGATAAGACACATTGGATTTATGGTTAGGCAGAAATGAACGGTTGGGATGTAACGAAATGGTGTGCTTTGGAAGTCTCTGGAAGGAATTTTAAAATTTCGGTCGAATGTGAAACGCTGGATGCATTGTGCTTCTTTGTGGGTCGTTAGATTTTGTTTTGTGTTTTCTGTGTGTGGAAATCCGAGAGAGATGCTGAGATCAAATGGAGAAAAGACACGTGGAGTGGAGGTATGGGTTTGGAAGAGGCGGCTGATGTAGTGGGCTGGGTTAGGTGGGCCGCTATTGTTTGAAAAAAAAGGAGAGAAAAGGAGGAAGAAGGTGGATCTTGAAGTGTTAGCTTCTAAAAATAGCTCTTGATACCATATTGAAAGGTAAGAGATCTTTAAGCATGAAAGATGATCTCTCTCAATTGAGTTGATTGAGAGAGATGTGATTTTATTTATACTAGAATTGCACAGTGTAAATATATACAGTAATCAATATGGGACTAATCTAAGTTCTATAGTTACAATTGTGAATATTATGGGAAGATATTGTTTAAGCTATTTGGGCCTAATGGGTCGCATCTATACATTCTGTGCTTTGGTCCTCAATACGCTCCCGCAGGAGAATCGCTGAATTGGCCACGTTGAGCTTGAAGCGAAGAGCTCGAATCGACGGGAGGATAGTGGTTTGGTTAAATGGACCCAAAAGAACTCAAATGTATTTGGAAGTGGTAGAGTTCAATATTAAATGGATTAGTCAAACTTAATTTGCAACATGTGAAATTGTGAATAGATCGTTGATGAGGTTTTGGAAATTATAATGAATAAGTAAATTTAATTGTTTTTGTTTGCTTGAGCGACAATAAAAGGGAAACGTAAATTACTTACATCCAAAAATGAACTCAAACTGTAAAATGCATTTCCAAATAGTAGAATCAATCGTTAAATGGATCGGTCAACTCAGTTGTAAAGTATGAATAGACTATGGATGTGGTTTTGAAAATTATAATGATTAATAAATAAGGAAACTTAACCATTAGTATGGAACATTTTGTTTAGTATGGAACATTTTCTTTTCCAAGTGAAATCCCCTAGTATATGAAAGAATGAAAAAGTACTTTCGTTGTTGTGGAATAAGAAGCCCTCGATTTTCTTGGAGGGGGCACTTAAGTAGTAGTAAATTTTGGTCTTGAATATGGTAATAGCATGAATAGGAAATGCAGGTTTGCTTGTGCCAAACAAACTCAAATAGAATAAAGATCTTCTTGGTAAATAATTATTGTTATGAAAATATATATGTGATGGATGATTCACCTCCCAAGCATTATAATTTATTGTAACTTCTCTTTGAGTATTGTAACATCTCTTGTATTTACATCCTTATTTATATATCAATTAGTATAGAATGTAAATGCTTGTAACTTACACACACCTCTATGAGTATATATATGATGTGTCATGTAATAGAAAGTGAAAAGAATGAAGGATTTAGTCTTCCCCCTACGTACATTTTTTATTGTCTTGTTTGCTTGTGTGATTCCAAGAATCTACCATATTTTTACAATTATTTTCATTGTGTATTGATGACTTAAACATCGTAGAAACTCCTGAAGAGATTAAACACTCGTGAAATATTTGAATGATAAATTTTGAAATAAATGACTTGAGAAAAGTCAACTATTTTTTGATCTACAGTTCGAACATTCTCTAGAAAAGAATTGTTACAATGATTCAAATATATAAAGAAATATGATACAAAGAAAATTTCACCTGAAATACATCAATGACAGACTGTTTGTATTGTGTAAACAAAGGTCCAGTTATATATATAACTAAGATGTTGGATTAATACCTGAAGTTCATTTCCTAGAACATCATAAAATAAATTGCATATAAAACTAGACCTAATACAACCAGAATGATTGTTTATGTAGATATAATATTTCTTTGAAAACATTCAATTGACATTCAACATATTTTTTGTTACTTCTTTGCAGATTTATCAATTTTTTCATGAGATAAAGACTTACTTCAGTAATGCTTCCTATATGCATGATCCACAATAATAAAAAATCACAAATTATTTTGTGTTATTGTGTACTCGTTGCAATCTTTATGCAAGTTGGTTAACTACGAATCATGGGAATCGGATTTCTAGTTATCATTCTTGAGGTATGATTCTCCATGAAAGATAAAGCCCAGAAAGCATAAAGTTGTACTCTTTTTTCCATTTATCATTTTTTGTCCTACAAGGTTTTTATTGGTTAAAGGTTTTTAACGAGGCATCTTGTACATTTGTGTTAGCGTAATGTCATGCATTTTTTTTCCTTAGTTGTTTTCCCACGGGGTTTTGTAGCAAAGATTTTAACGAGATATGAACATAACGTTATATTATTTAAGAGAGTTTGTAAATGTATATTAAACTAAGAGGGAGAATTATACGCTCTGCACTTTTTTCGTTCACTAAGTTTTTGTCTCACAGGGTTTTACTTGACAACGTTTTTAAAGAGCCAGGTCGAAAAACGTATAACAAAAAGTGATCATCCAATGGGGAGTGTTATGAAATTATATATATGATGGATGATTTATTGTAACTTCTCTTTAAGTATTATAATTTATTGTAACTTCTCAACCATTATAATTTATTGTAACTTCTCTTTAAGTATTGTAACATCTCTTGTATTTACATTCGTATTTATATCTCAATTAGTATAGAATGTAAATGCTTGTACACACACCTTTATGAGTATATATATGATGTGTCATGTAATAGAAAGTGAAGAGAATGAAGGATTTAGTCTTCTGCCTTGCATACATTTTCTCGTCTTATTTGCTTGTATGATTCCAAGAATCTCCAATAGTTTTACAACATTTATGAGTTTATTGCTTGTATGTTATTTGAAAACTACAAAACTACCAAAATACAATTTGAAAAATCGTATTTGTTTGGAAGTCATCGTTAGTAATACCGTTAATTATATTATTATTTAATTTAAAATTTTACAAAACTAACCCTAAACTATCTACAATATACTAGATGTCTATTTGGTTGTAAATTTTACAAGATTATTATTACCGTTAACTTATTTCTTCTCACTCTTCTTACTATCTCTTTTGTCTCACTTTCCATTCACATCATTTAACTTCTATTTCTCACACTTTCCTCTCCTCTCTCTCTTGCACTCCTTTTTTTCTCACATAAAATATTTTTAATAATAAAATAATATTGAAATTATTAAAATATTTTTATAAAATAAAATCAATAGTAAAATGAATGGGGACAAATAACATACAAAAAAATATTATTTTTAAAAGTTTTTGTAATTTTTATTTTCTGAAAAATAATTTAATAAAATAATATTTTATTAAATATTTTTTACTATCAAAAGAGAGTGAAATGAATGAGAGAGGGGATAAAACAAAGATGTGAGAGAGGAGAAAAAATGTGAATATAGAGAAAGAAAGAAAGAAAAAAGAGGGAGAGAGAGATTAGGAGAAGATAAGTAAATAGTAAGAATAAATTTCAAATTAAATCATAATTTAGTTAACGGTGTTAGTAGCCGTGGTAATGAAAAATTAATGAAATGATATAAATTTTAGGTTCAATGACATCCAAAAAAATTGGGGTTTTACTCGGTAGCATCCAGGCAAATACGTTTTTCGAATGATATGTCAGCAATTTTTTAGTTTTCGAATGGCATGCAACCTTAAAACCCTAATTATATTTTTGGATTCGTAAATTGAAAGTGCCACTAAAAATGAGCATGAATATAGGACTTTCTTATTTCGAGTAAGGAATCCCGGGAATCCATCCACACGTCTGTGCTTTTTTTGGGGTTTTTTTTATATTCAATTTATTGTTTTTGGGTTTTTTGACCTGTTATCCTTTTTGTCAGATATTATCCTAATATCCTCTTGTCAAAATTTGTATCTATTGTTATAGTATTTGTCCTTGTTTTCCATTGTTACGTTAGATTTAGAACAAGTATCGACAAATAATACCTATATTACACCACGAAAATACATTTGTTACAGAGCAAAATACTCACATTATAACACAAGAATATACATAACATAGTTATAACACGAATATGTTTGAACTTTAACACTAAGCCCAGACTGCAATATGCAAATACTTCTATTGGACCACAAAAATACCATATTACATCATCAATTATATCACAAATATACAGAATCCAATCCAATTCAATTAAAAGATCTATCACTCAATCCAATACCACATAAGCAATCACCTTATTTGTGTCACCACCAAATAACTACTTTTAACCATAGTATTAATACCACATCCAAAACCCACATAACCACCACTTAAACACTACCTTCGGTTCAAATAGCACCACCACCATTAATTTAAGGTCATCATGTCAAACACTAACACCACCACCTAATAATCATTCCTTATAACCACACTCCAAATGAAAAACATCAAAGAAAATACCCACAATATCACCTAAAAATACTCACACTGTGGATGAGAACAACTCATTCAGACCACAAAACTGTAAACCAGCTGCTGCTGCAGCATTCACCATCTTATCATCCCCACCTCCCACTACAAAAGTACACTGACTGTAACAAAAAAATACATAAATTATAACACCAAAATACCACACTACCATTCACCAACAATACCTAACCAACATCAACATTCATTACCTCCGGTCCAAAAGCCAATTACGCAATCACCACGAACATCACCACTAGGGGTACAATTCAGATAATTTGACTCGGATACCTACTATATCCGAATTCGAATTCGAATCCGAATACTCATATTTCATTACCAAATTCGAATCCGAATTCAATAGAACTATCCGAATCCGAAACTTCAAAATTTTCGAATACTAATTGGTATTCGGATATTATCCGAAATTGAACATATATATATATATTGTAATTAATTTTCGAATCAAAACTTTCGAATACTAAATTTTTATATTAAAATTTTCGAATACTAAATTTTCGTATTAAAATTTTCAAATATTAAATTTTCAAATACTAATTTGCATATTTGAACATGTATTCGAATAATTCGGATAATTTGAATTTTAAAAAGCTTGTATCCGAAATTTGTTTTAAATCAAATTCATATCCGAAATTAAATTGGTAACATTGAACTTACCAAATACCAACTAAATAGAAATTTTCGAATCAAATACTTAGATAGTTAATAACCATTTGCATGGAATCACCACCATCATCACTAACACAATAAAAAACGATTTTATTTATTTGGGGTTGCTTAAGTGAGGTTATTAGTGTATGAATAACAAGTAATAGTGCCCACGTATTGTACCCGTGGAACTTTCAACAAATTAATGACATTAAATCGATGACCAAGATCAGGACATGCAAATCCAGTTAACAACGAAAATTTCTGTTTAACATCTATGCCCATCCTACCACCCCTTCACTCAACAGAACTACTCGCCACAACTGATCAAGGCTTGATCAAAATTCCATACCACCCAACAAATCATCAAATTGATCCGTTATAAAAGCAATTTATATCCAAATCACAAGATAGACCATCTAGAATGTCAAAAATGGTGGCCACCATTGCATTACGATACTTGCAGTTACATACACATCATATACCCAACTCTCATCACACTCATTTTCCTGGTTTCTCTTTATCAACTTCAAACATCCATTAGAATACTTTACTAGCAAAACTACACCCTAGGGAGAAACAACATGACTCCAAATTACAAAGATCACATAGCATTATAGATCATAGCAAGAAAATAACACAAATAACATTCCAATTGTTCGTTGACTGTGCCATGAAACATGGGATCCCAATAAAATTCACATGTGATCTATGATCTAAAGTGTCAACACACCATCAAAGAAACCAACTAGTTCTTCATACATATCAATCAGACATTCAAACTTACTCTGCACAAAGTTTGAACATAATAACCTAAATACCACACCAACACCAATTGACTTCTCCAAGCTAATAAAAAATATGACCCTACCACTAGATTACATGCTCAATGATGCATCAAGACAACTTACTCTACACAAAGTTTGAACATAATAAACTAAATACCACACCAACACCAATTGACTTCACCAAGCTAATAAAAAATATGACCCTACCACTAGACTACATGCTCAATGATGCATCAAGACAACATCCAGAGGAAAAATTTGAACAAGATGAAACAATGATAAGAAGTAATATCAAAACATAAAGAAAATAGTTCAAGAACATATCAATAAGCATGCATCATTCAACTTACTATTCACTAATATTCAGAATAAACCATCCACGAACATTAAACACAACATACAATCCACATTTTGAATATAAACAACCAACCAATGCATGAGCCAACCTAAACAATGCCAGATAGCATCACAAATGCATAAATATATAATCTAGAGATAAATCCTCATTAAGAACTAATGCATACATATTTCATCTAAAGAGTAATCTTGATGAGTTGATTCAGACAAAAAACATAAAGTACATGTCATAACATAAATCAAACAGATTCAGATCCAAAAACCCTCACATGTCACAATTTATCTCAATATTCAAATCCAAAAGCAAATAACAATGAAACAACAGGGCAAGAACAGAACTGTGTCAACACCCTAACTGAATACCACCAACAGAGGGCTAATGATTCCAAAATTATCAATTGGCGACACTCTTAACTTACCATTCAAAACGATCAATTATAAAACACCCTACACACCACATTCAATACGACCAACCAAGTCCCATGACCCAATTGAAACAATGACCGGAATACAGAGTCTGTTTGTCTACAGATAAGCCCTTATTATGATAACATAAACAGATTAATATTACAAACATAAAGCAGATAACCCTGCAAACTTAAATGCAACCATCTAACCACTAGCATTGAAAAACAAATTTAGAAAACTGATTTCCACGATAAAATAAACAGCAACGACAACGATTAAGACAAAACATATTAATACAACCATAAGTAAGATAACACAAACAAATTAATACACAAACATAAATGCAACCATCTAACCAGTCACATTAAACATAATATAATTTAGAAACCTAATTTCCACGATATAATAAAAAAGCAACGACGCATCATCCAAACATAAACCTCGATTCAGACAAAAAACATAAATAAGTAAATATCATTATAGCAGATTCAGATCCAAAACCTCACGACTCAATAATCCAAATCCAAAAGCAAACAACAGCGAAGCAACAAAACTAAACCAAAACCCTAACGATAATCCCTCTAAAACCTGAGCTTAGAGAAGAACCACTTATTCTTTCCAGACTTGAACCTCTCCTCGAACCTCGCCTTGGTCTCCTTGAGCGCCGTTACCTTCTTGTCCCGACTCGCGAACGCCTCGAGCGCGACAACATCCTTCAGATCCACATCCACGGTGTAGCGCGTCGGCATGAGGTGGTTGTAGTTGACGAGCTTGAAGAATGGCTTCACCCTCGACTTCTTCGCCGTCTTCTTGGCGGAGTCTTTGCGGATCACTTTCTTCGGGTACTTCGAGATCCCGGCGACGAGGCAGTGCCCGTAGGGGCGCTCCCGGGTGCCTTCGTCGAAGGCGCGGACGATAACCGCCTTGCGCCCGGCGTAGCGGCCCTGCAGGACGATCACAGCCTTGTTCTGCTTGAGGAACTTCACCATCGCGGCGGCGGAGCGATAGGGTTTCGGTGTGAGGTGGAAACCCTAGATGGAGTCGGGGGTGATTATATAGTGGTTCGGGTTGGAGTCAGGTGTGGAGTGGGCCGGGTTTGGATGAGGGAAAGCCCGGCCCAGAATGAGGTTAGGATTGGAGTAGGAGTTTTACTGTTTCAGTATATTTGTCTATTTGGGATGATTTTTATATGAAAAAATATATTTGGATTGTAATTGTTTTTTTTTCTTTGAAAACTTGTTGATTTCATTAATTAAAAGCTCTAGCCGTGTACCGTAGCAATAACAGGATACAAAGGTCACCGTGGATAGGGATTACCAGTTTTGGGCGTATTGGTCGTAGGTTTGCCTTAACGGCTTACGAAACCACTCAGTTTAATAATATGGAAAATGATAAAGGGATGTTTGCGCTCAGGATGTGTCCTGACGTGGTCAGTCCAGTCATGAAAAGTCAAATGTCTTTTACTTTTTGAAATTAATTAAATAACAAATTTATTTTGTATCACATGCAACTTTTAGTTTTCCAATACAACATTATGTTCTCAATGCAACATTTCTTTTCCCATGTAACATTTATTTTCTCAATTAAACCTTTGGTTTTCCTACGAACAGATCCACAACTTAAAATGGACAGACACACACCTTATTCTGTCCAAAATAAATTCTGTGTCTGTCCAAAATAGGTTTTGTGTCTGTCCGGAATAGGTTGTGTGTCTGTCCATAATAAGTTCTGTGTCTGTCAATAATAGGTTGTGTGTCTGTCCAGAATAGGTTGTGTGTCTGTCCAGAATAAGTTGCATTGGGAAAATGTTGCATTGGGAAACCAAATGTTGAATGAGGAAACCAAATGTTGCATTGGGAACGTAATATTGCATGGGGAAAGTAAAATTACATGTGACACAAAATAAATATGTTATTTATTTAATTTAAAAAAGTAAAAGACATTTGACTTTTGCTGACTGGATTGCTGACTGTACTAACCATGTCAGCGCGCGTCCCAGACGCCCGCTTTGGTGTATCACTACTCTCATAATATATTCTGAAAACAAAGGATAGATAATCAAACGCCTTCCAGGATCCAGAGCTTGATTTTTCATGTTCTCGCTTAAACGTCACCCCCAAGCACCATAAACATTCAACCAAAATCCGGACAAAATCAGAGCAATATATGCGGCGTTTCCGCCGCACAACACACACAATGTGCGGCGTTTCCGCCGCACCAGAGGCGATCCGTGTGCTCAAATTTCGTCCAGTCGTGTCTGGACACGTGTACTCTCCAATTCTATACTTAGGTCTCTTGTAACAACTATAAATAGCCCCGAGAACGATGTTAAAAGGGTCCTAGTCCTTGGTCCTTGTTTTTATTTTTAGTCTTTAGTTTAGTAATAAAATTCTGTCTTTTATTCCTTCTTGTTTTTAGTTTTCTTTTGTAATTCCTCTAGGACCCATTCTTCCTCCCTCTATGAGTTTCTAACTCTTTCCAAATGGTGGAGGTGACGGATTTAGGGTGAAGAGAAGATGAATAAATGTTATTATTTTAATTTCGTGATTAGTATATTTTGATTACTTGAGTTTATGTTAAATCATTTATCATGTAATGCTTCATAACTAACATGATTTATTATAAGTTTCTGAATTCTCTAATCTAAACCTTAAATCTAAACCTCTACCCAACGGAATTCACCTCTTTGTTCTTGTTTTAGTTTTATTTGTTCTTGTTTCTTGCTTTAGATAATTAAAAATCAAAAATCTCAAAACCCAAATTTATTCTTCTCTCCTTCTTTCCCCAATCGAAATCACACTAATAACAAATCTCTCCCTCCTTGTGTTCGACCCGTACTTGCCACGTCTTCATTGACGCCGTGCACTTGCGGTATAAATTTAATTCTCATCAGAGATCAAAACTGAATATATAATACAAAGGTGACACATTTCTATTTTGTATAATATTCTTAATATCATGAGGCAAGCGATAGACACAAGCGATGTACTTACATCACTAAATGGATCGTGTTTAGTTCGAGTGAACAATACATCTTTGTTAATTTTGTAACTATAATGTATATCTAGATACCGCTTATAGTTTGTGATATTAAGTGTTTTATATCATTACCAACATAACTTAGATCATCTTATAGGTCACACCACAAAACTGGGAAACAAGAAATATGATTTTGTATTTTATATGATGTATTAAGTTTCAGGTGTTATGAAATAATATACATGTGGTAAAATAATAAAATCAATATGTCGTAATAACGACATGGTTAGAATATCAAATAAATTCGTATGAGATGTATATATATTATGAGGTATAATGTTTTGACAATATATATGATAATATATTACATGATATAATGTAATCTACAACATTATAATATATGAATTTGCTAAAACCCCAACATTATATATATATATATATATATTATGAGGTGTTTTGTTGGATATTAATCCAAAATTTGGTAGAGTCAAAAACAGTGAAAAATGGTTCAACTGTTTGCCCACGTTTTTGCATATATTAATAAGAGTTTTTTTCTGATTAATGGTTGGATTTAATACACCTTGGTCAAAGGTAGTTATGGGATGATGATGTGACAAAATAAACAAGAGATCATGTGCAAAGTGGTTTGCAAATGATGTGATTCAGTAGAGAGGTAAACAAGAGATCATGTGTAAGTGGTTCACATATGATGTGGTTTAGTGGAGAGATTAATAAGGGATTGTTGAACGTTTTAATTTAAACCGCAAATGCACGACCGCGTTGAAGCGGTGGCAAATACGGGTCGTCCTCAGGGAGGTGAGCAACCTCTTGTTTATCAGAAATCAAGTGGCAAAATAGGGAAGAGAGATGATTATGCTACTCTACGCTACGCTACACTACGAAGTACGAAATGCGAAAGAAAGCAACAAACGATTAACTAAAACTTAACTAAGAACGAAATAAGAGTACTGGAATTCAGAAATGGAAAACCCCTAAGGGGTGGAGTGAGTGCACACATGCAAAGAGGTGGGTGTTGAATACATTCTTTAAGCACAAATAAAGGTGGTGTTATCATGCATAGGAAGTGTCTAAATGTTATGACAAAACCTATCAATCTATTCAACAACCTAGTTGATTAACATTTACATATGCAAGTTGTTTATTTCAGAACCTAAACAAGCATGGGAGGTGTCTAATCATTTTGCCAAAACTCATCAAGTTATAAATTCTATCCTAAACAAGCAAGCATACATTCATGTTTTATCAACACATTGTAAATATAGCATTCATTCCATTCTGTAATGCATGTATGAACATGTACTCCACCCCCCAAAGGGGATGGAACTACTCACTACACATTACACTAATTATTAAACTAAGCAAAGAAAACATATTAACTAAGCTACTGAAACTAATGAAATGAAATTAAACAAAGTAAAACAAACAACATAATGAAGAAACTTTTATTAACAAATGACTCACATTTCAAGTAGCATCCTCCTACTTTAGTGTGTGCTTCAAGGCCTTACTTCTAGTAGGAAGAATAGTCACTTAAAATATGGAGTGCTAACAATAGAAGGTGAAGAGTTCTATTTATAGCCAAAGAAAAAGGCAATCCGGGACAATCCCCCGATGTGAGACTAAACAAATACCAGAAATGGACTAAATACACACTAATACGTGACCCACCAAAATCAAAGAGGATATGGGCCAAAACAGACCGCCAATTGGCGGTCTATATGGTTCGGATCCCGCTAAGTTTTCTTCTGGGCTTTTCTGGATGTCTTTTTCGGTCTTTGATGCATCACTTTGTTTATTGAAGCTCCGACCCGAATCTAATTGCCAAAATACTCCCCAAGATGGTGTGAAGTTTTCTGTTTTGCTCTTTGGTCCTTTTATGCTTCATCTCTTCAAACCTATTTATTCCTAAAAACTAAACATAAAACTCGTTACATAGTATTGTTTAGGTGAAAAATAATGGATATAAGATGCAAATATGAGCATGAAATGATGTCAATCAGGGATCATGTGTAAGTGATTTGCACATGATGTGGGTTAGAGGAAATCATATAAATAGGTCTTTCCTCTTTTCCCTGTTAATACTAATGCAAAATTATTTTCTCTCCAATTTTTCAATCATTCCATCCAAAATTCTCTTAGTTTTAATTTTGTGCTAGAGATTAATTTTTTTAGCATAAAATGGGTTATTAGCTAGATTCTAATCTTGATTTAGATATACATTGGCTAGCTCCTTTTTATCTAATCTTGTTTAGAGTTTGGTGAACACTTGGAGGCGAATCGACGGACGATTCAACGGGCAACGCAACTCCGGATCTTCATAAAGGTTTTAATGAACCTCTGGGTATGATATCCTTCTATTTATTTTAACATATATGTAGATTACATGATATTAGAATAAATATAAAATAATGTACATGAAATTGTCGAAAATATGGAAATCGATCTTGTATGCATGTATGAAAATTTAAAAATATATACATACATAGGGGCACGAAATCCTATAGTTTGTGGCGGGAAATACCACTCTTAGTTACTTTACCACATAATTCACAAACTCAGGATTTCTTATCATGTAAACTTAAGTATTGGGCAAATTTCCAATCGGGGTCATGATTTTTACTAGGTCTTAAGTGATCATAATCTTCGTGTGTCATTGACAAAATTGATCCGGTACATAAGCCATTAATTAAGATTCTAAATTAACAAAAAAATTAAGCTAAAGCAGAGAGAGTTAGAAAGTGTGTGCTTGATTGATCAAATCGGGGGAAAACAACCTGATTTTTCCCAAACGAACGCGTGGAAGCCGACGATCTGGTGAGGTCGGAGTCGTGGAGGTCCGAATCGACTGATGTTGAAGCTTTCCATTGATGATGACTTAGTAGTGGGGACTGAAAGGAAAGGAGAGAAGAGGTGACGTTTGCCAATGGCGTACGGGGTTGGGCCCACAAAAGCCTCTCTTTAGCGAGTTTTCACCGAACGTCGGAATACTAGAGCACCAGAGTGGCGAAGTTGAAAGCTTGGAAGAGTTGGAGAATTGAGAATGAGAGTTTGAGAGAGTTGAAGTTGTAGGAGCAGAAATAAATGAGTGGGGAGCGAGGTATTTATAAGATAAGTGTTGGAGTGGGGGATTGAATTTTTGTAATAAAAATAGCAAAAAAGTAGTCATTGCTACAGTAGCAACGACTAGTTTAACTAGCCGTTGCTACACAGGATGATCGCCTAGGAGACCCTGTGTGGTCGCCCAAACTGCACACACAAACGTGCGATATGCTGGTGGTCGCATATGCGACCACCCGCAGGAGCTGTCGCCTAGGCGTCTAGGTGACCTCTCGGCTGAACATTGATTACTAGTATGGCGTTCAAGTCCTTGTACATGAAAACATGACAATGACACACATTATCATATCGTGTTTGTTTTTAGGTCAATGTACATGATAACACGATTAAAATGTATGAGAAGATTTTGTGTAGTTTGATAAGTGAGTACACGATTGTACACGTTGGTACCCATTTACACGAAAACACGCTAATACGTGGATATTAATGGGCTTGATGGCATATTGTTTGTGGGTATTATACTACTATTATATGACTTAGTTTTAAATTTGGATAATAGCTAACCTAATTAGGTAATAAGTTAATAGGTTTTGAAGATGATAAAGCTCACCTATCCAGAATTCCAATTGAAGCATAAACAAATTCCAAGATTAACTTTTTGAGAAACATGAGGCCGAAACATGCATTCAAAACTCAGAGCACAATTAACAGCGCTCGGGCTACCCCGGGCGTCCTGCACTCTCTCTTCGTCACGTCAGCTTCTCTCTCTGCCACGCCAGCTCACCCAACCCACCAAAAAAAATTCTTACCATGCCCGGGCTACCCCCACCCACCCTACACTCTCTTTCCTACACATCATTTCTTAATTAAACAATTTTAATTCTCACACAACATTTAACAAATTACATTTTATATAATTCTATTCTAATTACAATATAATTCTAATTCACGATATAATTATTATTAATGTTAATTAATTAACAATACTAATTATTCATTAATAATATTAATCCCTATTAAACCACAAAAAATTGAATATTTGAAATTTGAATATTTGAAATTTGAAACGCGCGTGAATGCACAACATACACGTGAATGTATAGTATACGCGTGCGTGAAATCAGTTGCGATGCGGTGACAGGGACAAACCAGAAGTCTACTTCATTGTGTGCTAGAGTGAAACATGTGTACGACATCTCCGTTGAAGGCACATGCCTCCCCGAGAGGAATGCGGAGTCCTTAAAAGGACGGTGGAGGAGAATTGTACCTGATGTGAACAAGTGGGTCGGGTGCTTCGATCAGGCATTCCGACGGAAAAAGTACGACCAGAATGACGACGATGTTGTCCAGCAAGCGCACGTGATCTACGAGCGAACTCATGAGTCTAAATTTCTTTATTTTGATGCTTGGGTGATGTTGCGTAGGTACCCAAAATGGGAGTCTGTGATATCCGGAGCTAATGTCGTGCGTGTTGACTGGGAGTCCCCGGAGTTGCACGATGAAAATAGTCCCCAGTCGGAAGCCTTGGGAAAAGAAAGAGCACGGTTGGCTAGAGGACGCAATCACCCACGGATGCAGAAGAGCTGATGCCGGGGTCGTCTACACGCCCAGAATGTGTGAAGAAGGCTAAGAGTGCATTACGCCCCGAAGGTGACACCTATGTTAGAGAACTTGCACAACAACTTCGATACACCGCCCAAGTCAGAGAAGATGGTTTCTCCAAGCAGGAGGAGTTAGCGGAAATGAATTTTCAGAGACATTTAAAAAAAACTAAGTTGGACATGCTTCACTCTCTGATGAGGAATGACAACCCGACGGAGAAGGATCAAAAGGTAATCGATAAACTTCTTGCCTGGACAGAAGCGAATCAATACGTGTAGTTTGTTGTAGTCCGTATTTCGTATGGTTCGTATTTCCCTTAGTTTGTATTTCGTGTTGTTGTAGTCTGTATGGTTTGTGTTTCATATGGTTTGTATTTCCTTTAACATCTGTTTCGTGTGGTTGGTTGTAGTTCGTATTTCAGTATTATTAATGTATTGTTCTTATGGTATTGTCGTATTAATATATATTCTATTTTAAACGTTAATATGGATTTACATTTGTTTATTTAATGTCAATATTTCAAATTTTATTCCATTAATTACACCAAAAATTATTACCTCACGTTAATAACAAATACTCAATCCATTAATAACAAAACCTCCACTAAATATATATATATATATATATATATATATATATATATATATATATATATATATATATATATATATATATATAGGGTCAAGCTCTAGTGAGCCCAGAGCTCATCAAATTTAGTTTAAGCCCCCTACAATCTCACCGTTGGATCTTATTTACAGTTAATCTCACCATTCATTAGCATAACCGTTTTTTTCTTAATCTACCTTACATTTTGAAATGAGTGGTGGATATTGTGGGGGCTTAATTTAGTTTGATTAAGCCCTGGGCTCACTTGAGAATTCATGTATATATATATATATATATATATATATATATATATATATATATATATATATATATATATATATATATATATATATATAGGGTCAAGCTCTAGTGAGCCCAGGGCTCATCAAATTTAGTTTAAGCCCCCTACAATCTCACCGTTAGATCTTATTTACAGTTAATCTCACCATTCATTAACATAACCGTTTTTTTCTTAATCTACCTTACATTTTGAAATGAGTGGTGGATATTGTGGGGGCTTAATTTAGAAAAATTAAGCCCTGGGCTCACTTGAGAATTCTTGTATATATATATATATATAAAATCGACGAATGGGGGGACACGTGCCCCCCCATTCGTCGATTTTTTATATATACACGTGCCCCCCACCCGAGGGCGCCCTGGGCGTCTGCCCGGAACGCCCGGGCAAGCGCCCGGGTGGGCGTTCCGAGCGGGCACCTGAGGGGCGCCCGCCTTGTTAACGGGGTGCGCCTGACGAAGGCGCCCGGACGAGGCACCCCCTTTAAGGGTGCCCTCAAAATTAAGATTCCAAAATTATAACTAATTGATGCTAGTTTAGTTTGGATATCTCTTATCTTGAGATAATAAGACTATGCATCAACACATATATTGAGATGTTGAGATTCAAAACGAGATAGAAAGTAGAGTAGATAAAAAAAATCAAACAAATTATTTCCAATTTGCATACTCTTTAAACCCTTAAAATAGTGTTTTTTGTTTTAAAAAAAACAGACCCAAACTTAATATCACTAATCCCTTAATGCTCTAACATAACCTCTTTCTAGGGCTCCGAACTCTCTCCCTCTCCGACACTCCTCGTCTCTCCATCTCCCACACGAAGGTCAGATTCCATCTCCGCCCTCAAACCTTAAATCCAACGCCCGAACCCATCTAGACGCGCCCTGCGATTTTGTTTTTGTTTTTTTAATAAAAATCCTCGTAAAAAAGACGCCTTTTGAGGTTTTATGGCAGATTTCGTGGAAAACCTGGTTTTGATTTTTGGGTTATGGTGGGGTTTATCTGGAATTCGGCGAATCGCGTTGAGTTTTTGATTTTCGGGTTTTCGCTCTCCGCTTCTCTTTTCGGGTTTCCGAAGTGGTTTTTGTGTTGGTTTATATGCTTGATTATCGTTCTTAATGTGTTTATTTGAGTTTTTTTTGTTGATTTTGAGTTTTTTTTGGTTTAGTTTGTAATTTGTGTGTTTTTATCGGTCTTTTGTAATTTGTATGTGAAATTTGGTGAATTAAATGTCTTCTTTTTCTGTTTGAATGTTGTTCCTAATCTACTTCTGTGGTTTCATGTGAAAAGTTAAGTCTGTACATGTTTTATTGTTGCTTATGAGCTGTTGTTTTATGTTTCATAGCTTTACAACAACAATAATAAATGTCTTTATAGGTATAAGTAGTTAGTTTAGAAAGTGATTTAGAATTTAAGGGTTATTACAATTACAACAAAACCCATTTAATCCCAACCTAGCTGGGTAAACTAGAAATGAAAATCACCAGGAATTATGGTTCATGCATGTGAATCACCTTCTTCCCCGCCCTCTGAAATCAAATTATTGGGAATTTTTAATTTTTTTAACAATTTCTTCCCAAGTTAATTTTAGCCTGCCTCTTTTCATGCCTTCCTCATGCCTCAACACTCCGATTCTCACCAGGGCCTCCATATGTGGTTATACCATCACATGTTAAAATATAGTAATGTGACCATTCATCTTATGTTTTGTTTGTTTGTTAAGATTCGACAGACACAAGGTATTGAAACCTTGAGTTGTTGGTAACATCTATCGGGGTGGAGGTCTCTATTTCATGACAACTAGGAAGCACAGACACTTCTGAATGGTCGTCGTGTCCGAGTCGTGGCCGTGTCGGACACCGACACTCCTCGGACACGTGTCGGACACGCCAGGTGGTGTGTCAGGGGCAGTTTTGACATTTCGCAGTGGTGGACACTCCTTGGACACTCCTCGGACACGGCTAGGACACTCCTTGGTCTCGATTTTGACTTTTGACTTTTTTCTTCTTCCTCCTTTTCGGTACCGGAATGTTTATATAGAGGAGAAAAAGAAGATAAACCATTGGGTAAAGGACGTTTCAATACAACCCTTGAAGTATATTATTTTATTGGGTAGTAATCAGTTTGTTGTCCTTTAAGAATAGGCCTAATGACTACTTTTGTCATGGACAATGAGGCAACATGAAGTAACGTATATTATTTTATTATGAACATTTAACATTTATGAGTAATTATTTTTTACAAGTATATTATATTTATTTATATATATTATAATTTTAATGCCGTGTCCGTGTCCTACTTTTTAGAAAAATGCCATATCCCTGTGTCCGTGTCCCGTGTCCGTCTCCGTGCTTCTTAGCATGACAATGAACCGAAGCCAAAAATCAAATTTCCATTTAAAAACTCAAACCACAGATGACACAGATGAATTATGCATTGATTTCGAGTAAAAATGACACCTTAAGTCAATATATGAGATTATGTACGATTGGAATTGTCGGGGAAGGCCATTCCTGCCTGTGTGTATAGCGGTATAGGTTGTGGGTTGAAGGTCCATCAAGGATGTTTTGTTGTAGGCTAGCTCTGGTCTTAATGTTGTTGCTTTATTTTAGTTACGTAAAGCAAAAGGTGTGGTTGGTGTTATGAAGGTACTCAAGATTGTTTTTGTTTGTAGATGTTGGGTACCAACTAGAGTCTAGAGTATGTTATTTGAACGTGAGATGGGTTCTTGAGCGTCTCGAGCTAGATGCTTATGACATGTCATTTGCCATTTCGGCATGTGTCAAATGCTGTAATTCATTTCTAAACTTCCAAAGAATGCTAGGTGTTAAGATTGGATAAGTATAAGCATTAGCTGTAATGCTGTATTAGTAGTTTGAGTCCCCAATAACTGTTGGCTAAAGTTGGCAAATATGATCTGAGAAAAACTGGTGTAGAATATGTGGATTCTTAACTTCTTATAGGTCACTAGTTGACTAACAGTAGGTCCAGTAGGATGTAAATAAATATTAAGTGCCGATAATCTTAATGTAGATCAATGTTACACTTATAGAGTATATATTCGTACATTACGATCATTTAGATTTCACCATTTTTCCAGCCCTTTCCTCGTATCCTCATTTTCTTTGCCACTATATAGCTGTTAATGTCATCTCCATCTCAGCTTATGATGTACGTGACAAATAATTTGTCCTCATTAGTTTAGTTGTGCTGTGAATTGTATTTCTTTCTTGCAAGTAATGCTACTGGTCTAATTCCACTTGACCCATTGTGCACCCAAAAATGCCTGCAGGGAATCTCATTCTGTTTTTGTATAATGCAACAATTTAATGTGTGGCCGCATACTTGGTGTGCGACCGCACAGTGCGACCTGCCGGCTGGGGTCGCATATGCGACCCCCGCACAATCGCACCATCTTTGGTGCGACTTGTGCGGTCGCACAGGGCTGAGAGGGGAGGATGGGAGAGGGGAAGGGAGGAAGGAGGGGATGCCGTCGACGAGCGCTGGGAAGGGGGCAACGAGGAAGGAGGCAGCGGGGTAGGTGGAGGGGGCAGCGGGAATTCGATGTGAAAATGAGAGGAGCTTTCCAAAAAAAAGAAAAAGAGGAGAGGGGAAGCTGAGGTTGAAGGAGGAGAGGGGAAGATAAGGTTGCACCGTTGCATGACAGTTGGGGTACAGCTGTGTTTTCTATTTTTATAATTTTTCCGATTTTTTTATTATTTTTTGAAGAAAAAAATCAATTTTTTTTACCATTGTGTGGCCACATATGCGACCGCACAGTCGCATATGCCACCCTAGGGCACCCAGCCGCACAGAGTCGCATATGCGACATTAAAACATTGGTTTAATGTTAGTTCCATGTAGTTATTTTCAGCTTATTGTATTGTACTTTGTGATGCACTGGATGATTATTGGTCCTTTTTTTAACATTTGGGGTTCTATTGCCATTTGTGAAACTCAAGATCTTCTCCATATCCAAATCCTTAACTAAAGCATAGCACCGATTTACCTTCTTTTTATGCATAGTCAACATAATTTAGTACCAGTGATTTTTCTTGATGTTGGATTGTTCTGTTATGGTTTTGATTGCTGTTCTTTGTGTAACGATGTGACTTTCACGAGCACGTTTTCAGGTATATAAAAGGAATATACATTCGAAGGTGCTAGTATGGAACCAGTGAATGAACAGGTTATCGCGAACATGTACGCGGCGATGAAGTCCGAGGTGAATCAAATCCACGCAAAGATCACAGAGCTGGAAATGGAAGCAAGCGAGCACTCACTGGTAATTGGCGCCATACAGCCCCTTGATCCATCCCGCCGGTGCTTCAGGATGGTTGGTGGCGTCCTAGTGGAGCGAACGATCAAGGAAGTACTTCCTGCAGTTCAGCTCCACAAGGAGGGAATCGAAGAGGTCATTGCCCGGCTCAACGAGGCATTGGAGAAGAAGAAAAAAGAGATTGCAGACTTTGAGGTGAAATACAAGATTAAAATCAGAAGGGCAGATGCTGTATCCAAAGATGAAGACAGCCAAAAGGAGGGCTCTGCACAAGGTGTTCTGGTCGGTCCCGCTGGTGCACACAACTGAAGCATGTGATTATATTTTCTTAATCTTCCACATGCAGTGTTGGCAAATCAGATCAATGTGGTTTAATTGTTTGCTGTTGGTAAGTTATTAGAGCTTCTAACCTATCAAGGTGGCAATCACTTGCCGGGAGAGAAGGTGGTTTTTGTCATCAGCAATGTCTTCTATCTATAGGTTTTGCTGGTTTGAGTGCCATTTCGAACTACATGAATGTTTCGAAAGATTTCTTGTATTACTATGCGGCCGATGATCCTGACTGGTTACCATTTGATGTAATTGCAGATCTTAATTTATTCATCCAGTCAAAACAAACTACTTTCTTAGGTAGGCTTCTTTTTACATGATTTCATTTTATTTGGTGTGTCATTGTTGTTTGGTGGTTTAAGGTTTTACGGAGGTAAGATTAAATGACGGAGAACGGTGTTGCTAATTATTATAAATGTGTATTATTGTCTAACATGCAAGTAATGTTTCTTAATTGTTATGTTATGATGGCTAAAAGCTTTAATCTTTGGTGGACCGGAAAATGTCTTTTATTCCATCCAACGCTTCCGTGTTGCAGACTTTGGGATCACGAATGTTTGTGGATAATGGATATGAAAAAAAATCAAAATAATAATGAAAAAAATGATAAAATATGGGAGTTGTGAAAATAATTGGTAAAATATAAATCTGGTAGTGTAAAGTTATCCTTTTCAAAACTAAAAACGATAACTTTAACATTGTTTTTTTACCTATCCTTATTTTTAGAAATTATACATTTTAAATTAAAAAAATCCGACTTGCCTTGTTCTCAATGGTCGTCTTCGTAACTCAATAGAATAATTTGCAGGGTATTTTGATAACATATTCACGTTTCTCTTTTTCTCTCGTCAATTTAATTAACACATTGTTACGATTTCGTTGATTTTTGAAATTAACCTTTTAAACTATAAATTCAAATTTTCAACAAAACTATAGAAAATAGGTACTTCAATTAAAGATAAAAAGATGAAGAAGCCGATTTTGTGACCAAAATAACAAAAAAAACTCTTCTTATGTGTTAAAGTCATTATTTTTATTAAACTAAATGTATGTCTTTATAGCAAAGTAATTCAAATCCTTAAAGACCAATACACAATAAAAAAAATCCATCGTGTGAATAACATATTCTAACCCAACCCTAAAATAGTATATTCTTGATGGAAAATTAAAAAAAAATTCAACCCAAAATTATACATTTTCCCTACAAATATTTTTATATATTTAAATATTTGAGATGAAGACATACATGATGAGCCAGTTGGCCTGGCCTGGCTCGGCAACGTATTGACCCGTCTGGGCCCGTATCCCTTGACGGGCCTGGTCTTGGGCCCGACCTGTTTGCCCAAGCTGAGGTCTGACCCGACACTCATGTCTAATCCCACTTCAAAAACATACGTTTAATTTATACTAATTCCCCCTTTTTTTTAAATTTCTAATTTCTAATTTAAAACTTTAATTTTAAAAATCATCAAAACCCTTAATAATGTGATACTTGACATGATGATAAAAAAACATGAATATGTTATTAAAATACTCAAAATGTTATTTTATCATATGAAAAACGAATTCAATTTTTTTAATTGAAATGCATGATTTATAAAATAAGGCTAAGTAAAAAACATGTTATAGTTACTGTTTTCTACTGTTGAAACGATAACTCCGTTACCATATTTATATTTTACCAATTATTTCCACAACTTCTCATAATGGATACATATCTGGATACATAATGGATACATATCTGGATAACTGAAACACCAGGAATAGTTTCAAAAGCTCATAAGTATCAACACTTACGTTACTACTTACTATGTATATCATGTAAAGTCTCAACTAAGTTGTCATTTGGTTTGTAAGTGGTGACGTTGAATTGAGAATCTGCCCTCGATATCACACCTTTTGAATTATGATGTTTTTTAAAGAAAATTTTCAGATTTTTTTTTTAAATTCATAGACTACCGGTCACCCCGAACTCATTTTGAAAATTCAATTATCCACTTCCTTCCCGTGGAATTGTGGTGTTGAATACCATTTCCATCCAATCCAAAGTCCTGTAATTAGGGGGTGCACCGGTCCGGACCCAGATCACCTCCAGGGGCCGAACCGGACGGATCCGGTCCGGTCTAGCACCGGTTTTTTTGTTTTAAATTTTTAAAAAATAGCTAAATCGGGACAGGATCCGGACAAGACCTGGTCTGACGCTAGGATTCGGACCGAACCCGAACTGGTCGGTCCGGTCCAAAAAACCGGACCGGACCGATGAATGCTCTCCCGTGCCTATAGTCCTCACTCTCTCCAGTCAGGTGACAGGGAGCGAGCCTAATCAACTAGTTTTCGTTTGGTTATGTGATATGGATGGACCCTATTTCAATAGGTGTGAGCCTAATGAACTAGCTTTAGTTTTGGTTCTAGTCATCTCCAACTAGCTTCCAAAACCAAACACAAAACATATCAAAGGTGGATTTCAAGTAAGCATGTCAAATTTTGAAAGGACTCAATAACACGTCAAGAAACAATAGCACGATTAAACATGAAAACCATCAGGTTATATATGATCAATTTACAAAGAAATAACAACTCAAAAAATGGCACAATTAGACACGATAGAAACACAATTAGTCTAATCAATTATTTGTTTACTTGAAAATAATTGTTTGAGATGTTTTGGGATATGAAAACCACAATATGTCATGGTAATGGGCTATAAGCAATCTCAATAATGTCTATAATGTTCAAACTATAGTAAATATATCATACACGACAATCTGACACGACATGATTAACAAATCTATCTCCAACATTTTGTGGAGGTTACCCAATTGATTGAGTTATCTCGTACACTTACTTGTTGCACAATCTTCTCCACCACGAACCCACATTGTGTCGACGGTCGGTGGACGGCGGCACGTGAGCCACTGAATTGCCGTGATGCACTCATCACCACCACCTAAACAACACCATCGTGCTAGAGGAATGTGCATATATCTTCCCAACAAGATCAATTGTCCCTCAATTCGCAGCACTCTACATCTCCCTTCGGCATTTTAATTCAATATTAGTTTGTTGTACCTTTTGATAAGAAAATATGTACTCTAGTCAGGGGGTTCGTTTGGATCATGAGTTAACTAGTTAAGGAGTAGTTTGTGTTGGGGAATTTTGCACAACGCTCCCAAGAGCAAGGACTTGGCAACCAAATGGTCAAGTATGCCGTGGGATGGTAGCTTTGTGTGGTGACGCCTCTCTCAAAGTGGGATGCTCATCAAGATGTAGTTGCTACCCTGCTTCTTGAAAAACACAGGAGAAATAATCTTTTTCTCAACTCTAACTTTGCAACTCATCTTAATTTTTGTTGTTTATCCACTTTTTCAATAAATTTTTGTACCTAATTTCTTGCCTTGAACCCAATACCACGGTAATTTCTTGTATTAAACCTACAACCTAGGTAATGTATCTTAACCAAATTATATAATTTTTTTCTTCTAATTTCAGTAATTACCATATTTTACATTCAATCTAGGTAAGTTCTTGTATTATACCCAAAACTTAGGAATTTTATTTTATCTTAACAAAATTAGGCATTTTTTTATAGTTTAACAAATGTATTGTATTTTACCCACAATTTGGGTAATTTCTTGTAAACTCAGGATGCGCATAGTAATTGTTTAATAGTGAAAATCGGATTTGTCTTGTCTATACAATAATACCAAGATTATCTACTAACTAGGAAAATCCCATGAGTTACTTGCGTATAATTACTTTTCCCCCTTCGAATATTACTATTTCCTAGAAACATTATCATTAAATTTGTTCACAAGTCACAACTTCATTTGCCTCCCCAAAGAAAAAGAAAAAAAGTTAGTGGATTGGTAGGTCACGACTCACGAGTCACATATCTCTCTAAACACATGTTCAAGGAAAGTCTCGTGCTAACGTCTCAACTAACAAATTTGTCGTGAAATGCCTTTTTAGGACCAACCATGTATAAACTGTTTACTCAACTCCAAGTCCAAAGTCATAAATTCCAAAGCCCGAAGCTTCATTATGCAATTTTGAAAAAGAAATTCAGCACTTTGTTCCAAATTGGATCGCAACATGGAGATGGGCGAATCAGGCTCGAATGGTTAAATGGTTTTAAAACTAACAAGGTTTGTAACATAAAAGATTTTTTTTTCACTCTTCTATATGCATAAGGCCATTATCGTCGGTGGTGGACCTAAGAATTTTTAAAATGAGACCCAATATATTACTGTTAATTATAATGAAAAGGATAAGTAGTATTCTACTATCGTTACGTAACATCCCGAAATAACGAAAATTTTGAAAATTTAAACAAACGAGATCTCAAGACAAGAGTCATCAACGTAAATGTTACTCATATAAATATAACCAGTCGGTGCCCCACAATACAACAAAGTTTGTCAAAATACATGATTACATCAATACAACGAAAGACAGATACAAGTAATCATGAAAACCTTGAAGAGTCCGAAGAGGATCCTGACCCCAAAATGTGTGCCCCCGCTGTCACCACCCGACAGAACCTACTGTGGTCCTGAAACATGAATCAACAACAATGCATGAGTTTCCCATTATGAAACCCTGTATGCCAAGCTCAACTATGAATGCAACAGTACGGTAATGAACCTATCATACTAGTAGCATGTCATGTCATCAACAACAATGCAACAAATCCCCTCCAAGGGTAAAACATGACATCAGTCCTACAACAACAACGAGTCTCCCTCGGAAACCTACCATAGGCACAAACGGTCTTACAGACAGTACGCCCCCCCCCCCCCCCCCCCCCCCCCCCCCCCACACACACACACACACTTGACTACTCGAGCCAAAGGGATCGGTGAGGAGCATCAACACTTCCGCGCAAAGCGAACCACGTGGTCTACACCACCCCCAACGGAGTCGTAGCCTGGTCGGTCAACCCATTCCCTGATAGGTGCCCAATCGAAGAATCATCGTCGGAACATCGGCGGCATCGCCAGCACAACATACAACATACGTCCGACACAACATCAGACGACACAACAAGCTGGAACATCGTCGGCAACATCATCGCTGGCGAAAACCTCAGCGACATCGCCAGCACAACCTCGGCGGTACAACATACGTCCGACACAACATTGGACGGGTCCTGACCGAAGTCTGCAGGGTCATCATGCTCCAAGAGCCAAGCATCAACATGCATTGGGATCTGCGATCCCTCAGGTATGCTACTCTACAACAACAACACATCACACCATAGTCCATCAACGGAGGTGGCACGACCCAAGTATCCACACTCTTCCACACGGCGGCCCCTGGGCAGACACGAGTAACGTACCCGCCGTCACCTCCCGGCTCACACTCTAAATGAGGACATAGATTTCTGTGGACAGAGTTGACACAACACAATGACTGGGAATTCAGTTCTGCAACGGTCAAACTCTCTGCACATCCGGTCGACCGTTCCTAATAGGTTTGGTCGACCGAAAGTCTGCAACGGTCGAACTCTCTGCACATCACTTAAGTCTCAACGGTCGAACATCAATCTAAAACCGATTGACCGAATACGAGGTCAAAATTCAGAGTTGGTCAAATCATACAAGTCTAATCGGTCGACTGACTCAGGGGTCCTGGGCGACCGAATACTACCAGGGGCATCCTAGTAGTCTAAGTCATAAATATGTCGAACAAGATAAATTATCGGTCGAACATCATGCAATATAATCAAGTTCACTTAAGTTCCGGTCGAACCACAAAATAGGAACGGTCGACCGAAAACTAACAGGCAATCCTCCGACCCACCGGCGCACATGCAACCGGTCGACCGCTACATGACATCGTTCGATCGGTGTTGGTTAAAGTCGGGAAAAAACACTAAACCAGTCGACCGCCCGAAGGCACAGGTCGACCGTTGGTCGACAACAACCCCGAACCAGCCGAAGATTTTACGTCGTTTCTCGTCGCTGGTGAGGTCTCCGACCTCCCGCGACTGACCACAACCCCCACCATCGTGGTGAGCAACAAAACCAAGCTATTAACCTGGCATACCTCAAATGCAAGACGAAGTACGCCAGAGTTCGCTCAACGCCGCCACCCGACAGCAACCGCCGCACCCACGCGCCTCACGTCTGCGCCTCCACAACCCCAAGCTCACCTCTACACGCCGGAGCGGCTGCAACGTCCTCTAGTCGCTGGAAGAGAAGGAATGTGAGAGAGAGATGATGAAGAAAATGAAGAAGGAAAGGAAGAGGAAAGAAATATTTTCTCTTAGACCCAAGCCAACAGTAACCGGCCCCCAACACATCAACCATCACTATTCTCCCCTCCATTTCCCATGCAAAACCTCCACTAAGCAAGGGATTAACCTTAATTAAGGTTAGGGTCATTACACATTCCCAACCAAAACTCGCGCATAAGAACGTGCATGTTATATGAAAAATGCATAACTTATAACTTCTAGATAATAATATGTTTAAGATTAAGTTGTAATTTGTTAGATTAAGAATTAGTAATGAGTTAAACAATAAGTTTATAAGTGGTAAGTTAGGTTATATATTTATACGTGTATATTATATTATTAATATTTTATTTTTAGGGAGTTGACAGGTTCAGATTTTTGCTCAATCCTAACCCAATCCACTAAGGAAGCGGGTTTTATTTTGAAAATGGGTTGGAAATTGCAACTACCACCTGGATCCACTAGGTCGGGGTTTGTGGGTTGGTGAGTTTGACCCATCCATTTACAACCCTAAACACAAGATGACCACGCATTCGCAAAGTCATAAGATGACCAGACATCAGCAAAAGTTACAAATACCCTAATGTTGTATGGATAATAGAACAAGAACGTGCATGTTACATGTTATGTTAGGTTCTGGTAAGAATGTTTTATGATTGCAAAATGATGTGGATAAGAATGTCTTGGTTAGCTTGATGTTTATGTAGTGTTAGATAGTCATGATTTTATGTTTATGTAGGGACTAATATGCAATGTTAAAGTGTGAAATTTCATGGAAAGGTAGACCTGAGTACTAGGCCGGCAATTTTATATTTAAGGTATTTTTAGAGGTATTTTAGTATTTTTGGAGGTATTTTAAAAATAAAAAATAATTTGTTAACGGGTCCGCCATGTCAGTTTACTTTAATGAGCCATACCCAAAGCCCGGCCCGACCCCGGTACCCAGCTCTAGGATGGAGCCGAGGAGGTCATGTTTTTTTTTAAAACATTAAGTAGCGTTCATTCAATCACATAGAAGAAATAGCCATGAGCCCATGAGCCATGAGCCACAACTATCCCAATCAAGTCTTACTATAATACATGTCTGTTACGAAATTAGAACATGGATAAGCAACACTCGCTAAGGAAAAAGTACTTTTGTCAGACCGTAATGTCAAATACTGCCAGATCGTATCAAATACGTATGGCGTTAATACACCAAACTTCTGAAACAATACAACTATTCAACATGGACGTCCACGACCACGTCACGTGTGTGGGAACCAGGATGTAGCGTATCCATTTCGGGACATGATTATAACTACGTGGGAACTTGCGAATGCGAATATTATTATATTCGATTTGAATAATATCTAATTCAAAGTAGGATATTTGTACGACGATATTTGCATTCATATTCGTATACATACGATATAATGTTATACATAAGATTTATCAGTGTAATAAATGTATGAATTTGTGTCATATGCTTGTGTATATTTATTAAAAAAACAAGCATTTATGATCGATTTTCATATTTTTCAACAATTTTTATGTACCAAATTCTAATTGTATTTCAATATATATATTGAACCATTTAATATTGAAATATATAAATTAGATCATACATTGGGGATTATCGAATCATTTTCACCAATAGGAGGATGAGTTGCACGTCAGATCGCCTCGGAATTCCTCCAAGTATTTATCAAACTCTAAACAAGATTAGAGAGATCGGAGCTAACCAAACAATCTCTAATTCAATGCTAGAATCTAGCTAATAACTCCTTCAATATTCCAGAGAATTTAATCTCTCAAACACTCAACTAACAAGGGAATTTTCGGATGAATTAGGTGGAGAAATATGAATAGGAGAATTTTTGCATTTATGTATACGAGGAAGAGAGGAGAGACCTATTTATAGGACTTTCTCCATCCCACATCATGTGTAACTCACTTACACATGATCTTTTGTTTTTAACTCTTCTAAACCAATTATATTTTGACAAGTAATCATCACTTAACTTCCTCTGACCAAATTGGAACAAATCCAACCCATGATTAGATAAATTCTCTTATTAATTCAGGCAAAATCGTGGCAAATGGTCGAACGAATCAGCCAACCGGTCGACCGTTTGGCTATTTAGAAAAATTCCTGATAATTTTGGTTCGTCGTGGGTCCTTTCGGTCAACCGTTTTAAAAAAGAATAAAAAATTATTGTTCAACGGTCGACCGTTTTGCCAAAAAAAATCAACCGTTTGGAATTGTTTTTTGCCTTTTGCCAAATTTTGGATCAATATCTAACAAAATTTGATCTTCGGGGTTTTAGCAAATTTATATATAATGTCATATATTGTTACGAATTTATAATGTTACAAATCACATTATAATATGCAACATATTATCATATATAATGTTAAACATTATACCCCATAATATATTTACATATCATATAAACTTATTAATTATTCTAACAATGTCGTAATCACGACATATTTGATTTTAATATCTTACCACATGTATTTCAATACATCATATAAAATGTAAAATCAAATTCATTGTTTCTCAGTTCTGTGATGTGATCTATAGGAAGATCTAAGTTATGTTGACAACGATATAAAACACTTTATATCGTAAATTATAAGCGGTATCTAACTACACATTTTAATTACCCAAATAACAAAGATGTTTTGCTCACTCGAACTAAACACAACCCATTTAGTGATATTTAATATCACTTGTGTCTATCATTTGCCTTATAATATTGAAAATATTATACAAAGTAAAATGTGTCACCTTTGTATTATATATTCGTTTGTTGATCTCTCAAGCTAATTATAACTATGTAACTATACACAAGTTACATTGTGCACATTATAATTTTGTTTTATCAAAGAGCCCAACAATATAATCACTCAAGTCAAGAGGAGCAATGATAATCTTTTGACATCACATTTTCTCCCACAAGTTATGTATAACCAACTAATACATTTATCACTATACGCATTAATAACTTTTGATAATAATCAAATTATACACTCCTTATGTGAAAAGATGTCTCATATCTTATGATTCAAAGACACAATGAAACATTAATGACACAAACAAAATTCCATAATATTCCATTTGTTAGGTCGATTCAATATATAAAAGAAACATTTTCTATTTCATACACTCATATTGTTAAATATTTGTAGAGCTACAATATTTCTTTCAACCAACATGACAATCTTAACTCGGTCATGAATGTTCCATGTTGATTACTATGATTGTGAATTATTTTTTATTTATATAAACCATTATCTTTTAGAACTCTACGGTTAATGACCAAAAAACATCTTCCTTAATACTTCCAAAAGACGAATACATTTAATTAAAGAACAAAATGTTCAATACATTCAATTCATAATAAAAGACATATAAAAGTAAAACTTTTAGAACTAATTCCTTTCATCTTGCATGGGTTGTGCATGTGTTGACTCAATTGATTAACAACAAAGTGAGTTCTGGTCTGGTGATGGTGATGTAAAGCAACCTGCCAACCAGTTCTGGTCTGGTGTTGACTCTATATATCTTGTAGGGTCCTCTAACACTTCTCTTGCATTGATACCAAGTTTCGAATTTGTCTCCATTGGAAATTCAGTTGGTTTGCACCCAAGCATTCCAATGTTATGTAGTATCTCGAGAGCATATTTGCTTTATGACAAATGAATACCCTTGCTTGAACGAACAACTTCAATTCCAAGAAAATATCTGGTTTTCCTAGGTCCTTGATGTGAAACTGAGTCTTCAACTTTGCTTGAATGTCATGTATTTTGTCTAACTGCTTCCTGTGACAAGAATCTACATATACAAGTAAGATGGTGATATCATCTCATTGCTTAGAGAAAAATAGAGAGTAGTCTGCAAACGACCGAGAAAAACCTGCTTTAAGAAGAAACTGAGAAAGTTTCTCAAACCAGACCGTTGAAACTTGCTTAAGTCCATAAATGGACTTGTTGAGTTTACATACAAGTTTTTGCTCCCCCTGAACCTTGTAACATGGTGGAACTTGCATGTAGACCTCCTCATGTGATTCTCCATGGAAAAAAGCACTATGCACATCTAACTAGTGGAGTGACCATTTCTTTGTTACTGCTAAGGCAATTGTCACTCTAAGTGTTGACATTTTGATAAAAGGAGCAAATGTCTCTTGGATCAATGCCTTCTCTTTGGCCGAAACATTTAGCCACAAGATGAGCCTTGTATCTTTCCACTGACCTATCAGCGTTTAGCTTCACCTTGTAGAGCCACTTACTTCCAATTGTCTTTCTTCCTTTTGGTAACTCAACCAGATTCCAAGTATGGTTACTTTTGAAGGCTGCAATTTTTGTCTGCATAGCATACTACCATTTTGGATCTTGTTTTGCTTGGTCATAGGTATGTGGTTCAACTATTTATGTAACATTAGAAAGGAAAGACAAGTGGCCAGAAGAAAGGTGATTAGTGGATAAATGATTAGAAATAGGATATTTGATACATGTCAAGTTCATTTCTTTGCTTGAATTGGATACTTGAGATTGGGTATGTACTTGGACTGTAGGACAAAGAAAATCTTTCAAAGTGGATGGTGGTTTGGATGTTCTGGTGGATTTTCTAGTGGGTGGTGGGTTTTGTGGGTTTGTAGTTGGTTGTTCTATATTTGGAGTCTGGGTATCTAAAAAATATTTTTAGGTGTTGGAGGTGGTTCAAATGGTTCAGGGGATAAGTGATGTTGATAATGCTGGTGAGTCAAGGGATCAAGAGACATATCATAGTCCAAGTCAGTTATACAGTTGGGTATAACAACAGGGAGAGAATCAATATAGATAGAATTGATGAAGGAAACATATTTTCATGGAAAATCACATTCATACTAATGATTATTTTGTGACTATGGATGTCATATACCTTATTGTAGGATTTCATGTTTAATTACACATATATATTTTCGAAATTTTTATGTATAATAAGGATCAATTACAATTTTCTACGATTTATTTCATGCATGTATCGGTTTGTTTTAATAACTAGTTTCAAAAACTTATTAAAACAAACACAAGGGACTCTGAAATTCATACCTAGAAGTTCTCTAAAACTTCTTGATGATCCAGAGACGTTGAGGATCCAAGGAAGACGATCGTCGCTTCCCGTTGCGCCGGATGCCTCCGAGTGTTCACCGAAATCCTAAACAATGTTGGAGAGAAAGGAGCTAGTCAATCAATCTCCAAACTAACTTAGAATCTAACTACAAACTCCTTCCTTAATCTCTGAGATTTCTCCTTCCAAAGACTTAGAAAACTAAGAGAATTTTCGTGGTTTTTTGTGGTGAATTAGGAGATAAAATATTTAGCAAAACTTCTAACATAATTAAGGAGAATAATGACCTATTTATAGGCTCCAATCTTACTCTCAATCATGGCTATTCTTAAGCCATGTTTTCTTGACATTTTCTCTCACAAGTAATTCCATAATGCATTACATGCATCCACAAAACGTTTGACCAAGTTTGGAGCTAATCCAACCATTGATCAAATTAATCTCTTAATTATCAAAGGCAGAAAATCGATCGCAGTTCGGTTTACCGAGTTACACTCGGTTAACCGAATATGTCACGATTGTTTTACCAAGTATTGGACGGATGACCGATTCTTAAGGACAAAAATTCTCCTTAACCGATCGGACGAATTCTCGTCTAAGACCGAGTGCCATTCGGTTAACCGAAAATATCGGAACTGGACATTGTTCGGTCGACCGTTTCTGGTTCGGTACACCGTACCAGAGTTCCAGGCACTTTGGTCAAGTTCGGTCAATCAACTATGACTATCAGTTCCACGTTTGGTTGACCGATCAACAAATCCTTCGGTCGACCGAACCATAACGGATTACCGAACTTTTACTCGATTTAGCCTTTTCAAATTTTGGATTTATTTCCAATAAAATTTGAACTTTTGGGGTTGTAGCAAATTCACAACTTATGTAATATATTATCTTATGCAATAATAAATTATTGCACCCCATAATATATACATCACATATGAATTTAATTTAGATTCTAATTATGTTATTAATCACAACATAATTTTGATTTTGCTTGTTCACCCCATGTGTCTTATTTTCTACATGAAACCCGACACATCTTATGAACTCAAAATCCCCATTTCCCGTTTCCCAGTTTTGTGGTGTGACCTATGGGAGGATCTAAACTAAGTTGACAGTGATATTAAGAGCTTAATACCACAAGTTATAAGCGGTATCTAGCTACACATTATATCTCCCAATTAGTTAGATGTCTTAATTCCACTTGAATCAAAACCCGATCCATTTAGTGATGAAGTGCACCACTTGTGTCCGTCCCTTGCCTCATGATATTAAGAATACACACAAAGTAGTATTGTGTCATCTTTGTATTAGTATTCATTTCTTGATCTCTTTAAGTTAGTTATAAATATGTGACTTAACTCAAATCACATTGTGCACATTATAACTTTGCTTTATCAAGGGGCCCACTAATATCATCACTCAATTAAGAGGGGCAATGATAATCTTTTGACTAACTATCTTCTCTAACAAAAGTCATACTTAACCAACAAATGCCTTTACACTACACTTATCGATAGCTCAAGACACTAATCTAATCAAGCATTTCTTAAGTGATCCGATATAAGTCTCATATCAAAGGACCAAGAACACGGTAAAACATTAATGACACAGAAAACGTATTTCTATAATATTTTACTTATTAGGTCTATTTAGTATACACAAAGTAATATTTTCCTCTTTTGTGTATCCGTGTTGTCACTCACTTGTAGAGCTACAATGATCTATGACCAACACGACAATCTTAACTCGGTAATTAATGTCTCATGTTAATTACCATGATTGCGAATATCTTTTGTTTTATGTAAACCAATATCTTTTAGAGCTCTACGGTTAAGGACCAAGAGCCTCTTCCTTAACACTTCTAAAAGACGAATAACATAAACAAGGAACAAAATGATTTCTCATTCAATTCATAACAATTGACATTTAAAAGTAAAACTTTTAGAACACATTCTCTTCAAAAACAGCCTCCGACGCCACAGTTGATGCTGGAGAACATAATAAGTTTCGCGTCATCAAATAGACTACTGGGAACCTACCTGAGTTCTTTCTCCACTAGTCTAAAACATCAAAACATTTTTACTCAGCAGTACTTAAGTAATTTCAGGATTTAGATATGCAGTTAAATCATTTTGGGTCTTAGTTCGCACAAGTTTAGTATTTTTTTGACTTAACCAACTTCATTACGAGTCGTCATCATTTGAATCCACTGTAGTTAGAGGTGATTCTGATGATAAACTAACAACATTTGAACCAATTTGTCTATTTAGTTTTTGATATTTTTCAAAATATTCGTTTAACGAAGACCTACATTTATCTACATGTTTTTGAAATTTTTCGTAATTCAAATTTTCGTAAATTTGTCCAAGTAAACTTGTAAACCAGTAATTTTAAATCTAGAATCCATAATAAAAACTAAACAAAAGCCAAGTGGATAACGATTCCAATATATATTAAACTTAACCTCCATTACAGTTAAAATCTCATCAAAACCAAGATTTCCTCTATATTTCGCAGATACGTTAGTAATTGGACGTATTTCATAAATAAATATGTTAGAGATCGCGTAATATTGTCCACTTAATCTTTTAGTGAATGTGAAAAAAGTTTAAAAAATCTTTAGGTGGTCTAGCAAGGAGAGGTTCTACGGTATCGTGATCTTCAGAATCAGATGAAGAAGACATGCAAATTACTAACCACGCAAAGAAAAACTTATTTTTTTAAATAAAATATAAAGTCATAATTACGGTTAATTAACTAAAATTAACTACTACAAAAAATTAGAAAAACCTGTGAAATGAAGAGTGGAGTGCTGGTTGTCGACCCGACTCGCATGTCTAGTGATGTCTCAAAGTGAGAATAGACGGGAAAACAAAATCCAATTTTATCAAAAAATTAAAATTCCAAGACTCAAGTGACCAAACGGAGGGGCAAACCCGTCATTCCCCAGACGTCCAGACCCCCCAACCAACGCGACCACCAGAACAGCAAACCTCCATCTCCTCCTCCGACGATGAGACCCACCGGAACCCTAAACCCTTCCCCATCCCGCCGCCTCCCCCTAGTCGTCACCCTCAACTGCCTCCCCGACCCCTCCCCGGAGCAAGCCGCCCTCTCCACCGTCGCCACCGTCGCCCACGTCGACCTCTCCCAGATCTCCGAGGCCAAGCTTCCCTCCGCCTCCGCCGTCCTCCTCCACTCCCTCGCCTTCCTCCCCCGCGCCGCCCAGCGCCGCCTCTCCTCCTCCCAGCTCCTCCTCTGCCTCGGCTCCCCCGACCGCGCCGTTGACTCAGCCCTCGCCGCCGACCTCGGCCTGAAACTCGTCCATGTCGACGCCGATCGCGCCGAGGAGGTCGCGGATACGGTTATGGCGCTGTTCCTGGGGATGGTTAGGAGGACGCATGTGTTGGCGAGGCATGTCAGCGCGGCCGCATCCGGGTGGCTCGGGGCCGTGCAGCCTCTGTGTAGGGGGATGAGAAGGTGCCGTGGGTTGGTGCTTGGGATCGTCGGGGGGTCCGCGTCGGCTAAGTGCTTGGCTACTAGGAGCTTGGCGTTTCGGATGAGTGTTTTGTACTTTGATGTTCGGGAGCAGGTATTGTTGTGGTTGGTGATCTTTTTTTCGGTTTGACTAGCCTTTATTGGTATTCAATTTTTTTTTCCAGCAAATGAAGAACTTGACTTCCAAGCTGACTTCTCGGTGATTGGTAGCCTTGGAGAGCCTTACAAGTTTTCGAATTAAGTTTCAGAATGACTTCCATGCCTTAAATATACACTAGAGTGATTTCCCCAACTTCCCGTATAAAATGAAGGGAAGTCATGTAAGTGAAGTTCTAAGCTTCCTCAACTTCCTGTGCACCAAGGTGTGATTGGTTTAGAGGCAGTGAAAGAACTTCTGGAACTTTAGTTCCATGACTTATTTTGACTTTGGAGTGGAAGTGAGGAAAGTCATCCGAAGTATAAGGTTGTTTTCTTGCAACTGGAACTCTTAGAACAAGACTTCTAGAATTTCATTAAGTTTTCGTGTGAAACAATCACTAGATTTTATTGAAGTGCAGTCCCGTCATTTTTAGCTTATTTTCCTGCAAACCAATCACATCCTTAGATTTTTAGTTCGACAGTGTGATTTGTTAGACGGAAATTACATGCTCAAAGAAGTGGAGGTGGAATTTTGATGTTGGTACTAACATTGTGTTTGACTTAAGGAGGGAAATGAAGACAACTAAAAAAAGTTAGGGTTCTCTTGTTTAAGTGGGATTTTTAAGGACAGAAGTAGAGGGGAGAGAGAGGGAGATGGAGAATAAAATGAGATGTCTAATTTGTCTTTTATATGTCAATTTCTACTGTGTCAAAGATTAAGTTGTTTTTTTGACATTTGGAGTATCATGGACTATATCAAAGTGCTATTTAAACGATCTGTATTTCTTTTATTGTAGAATCGCAGATGGTCAGTTGCATTTGCATCATTTGGGTCAATTGGAAACAACCTCACTGTTTCATAGTGGTAGGGTTGCGTACATCTGACCCCCCTTACCTCGCTTAGACGAGAGCCTCTTCTGACGCATTGGGGTTATGTTGATGTTGACGTGTCTAATTTGTCTTTTATCTTGTTGGGAGGTCGGCGTTGGCTAGGTGCTTGGCTGCTAGAGTTTTGCATTTTGGATGAGCGCTTTGTATTTTGATGTTCAGGATCAGTTATTGTGGAATTTGGAGGTGGACTTGTGCTGGGTTTTTTCTGAATCTCAGGGATTCGGATAACATTCTAGTACTTCAGTTTGAGGATGTGATTTGTTTGGTGGAAATCATGTTGGCAAAGAAGTTGAGTTGAAATCATGGGTCATGTTGGAAATCCTGGTCAGATGGTCCTAAAGCTGTAACCAATCATAATGGTACGAACTTAGTGCTACATCAATAGCAGGGTGAAAGGTACATTATAAAACTCACTACATCTGATTGATGGAAGTGGTTTGACTATGAGGAAGAGCATTAAGTTTTTGTTTAGGATAATATCAATTATGGCCTGGCTTAATAAGAAAAGTTTGTGAATCTATTAGGTTTGAATTTCTATGGAATACTTACTAGCTTATGCTTCTTAACAATCCAATTCTGATGAGCCAGTATGGAATTATTGTTGGTCTAATTGCTCCATTGGTGACTGACATGACAGACCCAACTCCATGCTTATCTGAAGTTACTAGACAAAATCCATGCGGATCTGATCTTGGTGTGTGTCGACGTGCAATGTTGAAATTAGTGTTTATGTAGGTTATTAAGTAAGCCAAATTATAGAAGTTGATGGCAGATGTGGAGTGGTAATACAATGGCAAATTAATCTGAATTCTGGAGAAAGTATAGGATCATCAAATGTATTCTACATCCGCAAAGTCAAGAACTATGAAAACAACCTACTCTGAAAATGACTGACATTAGTTGGGAGATTTTAAGGGGAAGATAAGGATTCAGATCTTGTGTCTGTTAGTTTAGTATCTCTTTTCCATCACTATATAGCCACTTTCTGGATTCCCTTATGGAAAATGAAGTTTGCTTGGATGAAATTAGTTGAAGATGATGTGATGAGAATTTCTTTTTATCAATTATGTTTGTGTCTAGAGCATATTTTCTAAGTTTTTCTTAGAATATGATCTTCATTGTATCACCAATATACTAGCTTCATGTTTCTTCCAAACATAAACAGACGGATGGAAAACCAGGAAGACATTCTATTGTATTTCCTCCTGCAGCTCGACGAATGGACACACTAAATGATCTGCTGGCTGCCAGTGATCTTATTTCACTTCATTGTGCTCTTACAAATGAAACTGTTCAGATCATCAACTCAGAATGCTTGCAGCACATCAAACCTGGTAATTGGCTTGTCTTTTCTGCACTTATTCCGTCCTTTAAAATGCTGCATGACTTCATTTATACAAGCGATTATCTTTAAATATGCTGTGTTTTAAACAAGTCCCAACGCAGATCCTTATGATGATCATATCGCTTAGTGTTAGTACTACCATAAGTTACATCTTGAAGCTATTTCTTTCCCTACAGGAGCATTTATTGTGAACACAGGCAGCAGCCAGCTAATAGATGATTGTGCCTTAAAACAACTCTTGATTGATGGCACAGTTGCTGGATGTGCCCTAGATGGTGCTGAGGGGCCACAGTGGATGGAAGCATGGGTATGGGCACCAATTCTGGGTATCCATTATAAAATGTTGGTTACAATTGGATTTCTAAAAACGTTCAGCACTTCTCATTTAAAAAATTGCTGACTTTCCTCAAAATTTAATATCAAGTGCATTGATTACATTATAACGGCTTTCGATTTTTCTTGCTAGATTTACTTTTCAACATCTTGTTTTCAGGCAACGCTCCGTTGTGAAAATGTTGTTTGTTGTTTTGTATTAGCCTTTTAAAATTTGGATGTTGTGGCCTCCTTTTAAAATTTCATTGTAACATGTCCTAATTCATCATTTTAACCTATTCCGATTCCCCCACTTCCACTAAACGAAGGGAAGTCATGGAAGTAGAGTTCTAGATTTCCCTCTCCTTCCTACCAACCAATCACACCCTCGGTGAAACTTTCAGTTGAAATTTATATGTTATTCTTCTAGGAATAGACAAATTTGAGTTTAACATGGGGATTTAGACATGAATAGTAGTTGGTCACTATCTAGGATAGGCTCAGAGTAGCCAGTAGACAATAGAAAAAGCAAAAAGGAAAAAAAGACACTTTATCTTGAAATGCTATATCATATACGCAGAAAATTGTGCGCGCAATGGTATATTGTTATTTCTCTCCACTTTGATTTCCTGTAGATTCTTTGCACTTAACTAGTAATTGAACATGTATTCAGATAAGGGAGATGCCAAATGTGTTGATACTTCCTCGAAGTGCAGAGTACAGTGAGGAAGTATGGATGGAAATCAGGGAAAAGGCCACTGCTATATTGCATAAGTTTTTCACGGAGGGAGTTGTTCCAGATAGTGCAATTTCTGACAAAGATGATGAAGAAAGTGAGACTGGATACTACGAGGATAACCTGTTTGAGAAACAAGTAAGAGATAATCAGTCACAAACACGTAGTCTTGTACCTATAACTGATGTAACTCAGTTACGGCTTGAGAGCAATAAAAAAGAAACCTACCCCAAATTGGAATCTCATATTCATTCTCAAGCTTCTGAAGTCACTGCAAGTTGCAGTTCTCGTCCTGAAGGAAAGCGTAGTCATTCTGGTAAGAAAAGTAAGAAGAGACCAGCCCGTCGTAGGTCACAGCAGAAGTCACATGACATTTCTGAAGTCGAAGGAGAGAGCAATTATACATCACACCATGATGATGACACTGCCATGAGTGGCAGGGATCAAGTTTTAAGCTCTAGTTCTCGGTTTGCATCTCCTGAAAATTCCAGAAATAAACAAATATGTCTGGAGGAATCTACTATAGAAATAACGTCTCAAGGATCACTAGGGTTGGGGTCAAGTAAAAAGCTAACGGAGCTACTTAACGAAGGTTATGTTATTGCCTTATACGCAAGAGATCGTCCTGGGCTTCATGTTTCAAGGCAAAGACTTCCTGGTGGTGGTTGGTTTTTGGATACAATTACTAATGTTACGAAAAGAGATCCTGCAGCACAATTTCTTGTTACGTTCAGAAACAAGGTCTAGATTTGTCTACACTGAATCCTTTTTCTGTCACCTGTCTTTGTACTTTAGGTGCTAAGATTTTTTTAAAATATGACTTAACCACTGCTCATTCACTCAGGACATTATGGGGCTTAGATCTCTGGCTACTGGTGGGAAACTTCTTCAGGTACTGATATCGTGGTGATAGTGTGTACTGTTGAATGTCTGATTTTTCTCTCTCACAGGTGTCAGTTTAAGTTCGTATTGTTTGGACTTTTCCATATATTTTGTTTTTGTGGAAATGGCTGGAAGGATGCAAATTAGTTCTCACACAAGCAGTTCTTATTTACTTCTGTATGGACCTTGATTGTTAAATAAAGGATTTGGGCCTTGTCAGATGCTGGATCCCATCTTTTCTACTTAGATTTTTGTTAAAATGGTGGAAAACTATGTTATAGGTCACATCTTCAACCAGTAGTCCAGTACATTGGTTGTCACTTGTCAGTGATTCCTTCTGACAGTACTGGTTTTCTTCAAAACTAAATCACTACTTGGTAGAATACAACCAGCGTTATGGTTTTTGACTTTTTTCTATGTTTATAAAATATAATGTTAGCCAATTGTTTTATTTATGAACACTAACCCTCAAGTGCTTGATACCAGATTAATAGAAGAACTGAATTTGTATTTGCAAGCCATAGTTTCGATGTATGGGAAAGTTGGACTCTGGAAGGTTCCTCACTGGAGGAATGCAGACTAGTAAACTGTAGAAATCCTTTGGTACGTTTCAATTTTCCAAGACTTATCAAGTTGCGTCTGTAAAACCCTTTTATTGAATTCCTGCTGTGATGTTGGTATACAATCTAAATATATCGAAAGTCCTGCGAATATAATGTGCATCTATGACATAATTGCTCTTCTTTTGGTTTATGTATTATTTTCAAGATTTTTTGATGCTATGGATTATTTCACATTCTTGCCTTGGTGGGATAGTACATTCAAACTGAACAGGACATTATTCCACTTTTATATCTCACAAGTTTGGGATAGTATTGTTTAGAATGTCTTATACTTTCTATGTTGGAACTAAATATTGATCGAGAAAACCCTAATATGTTGTTGCTATGAAAATTTCAAGCTAGTTTACCACCACATGTTAAAAACAACTAAGACTTAGTGCAGATTATGCATGACATTTGAGGGATAATTCATGTTATTGGTGGATGATTGTCATGCCTTAATTTGTATATTATATGGCTGGTCAATTTTTCCTCTTTAAAATAACCCTAGGGTTTGGTACTGAATACTTATTTCTTAATTGTTTTATTTTGTTGCTTTGTTTTGGAATAAGAGTGTTACCGACTTGTGTATGTAACGATATTTCACCTTTTTTTATCATATCGGAGTTATTTATGTATATATTCATTTTTAGATAAACAAAGACACTTGAACTTAATTTTCTCCTTATCTTCAATGGTTTGACTTCAGGCTATGCTTGACCTGCACATTGAGATTCTTGCAATTGCGGATAAAGAGGATGGAGTTACTAGATGGCTGAATTAATTAGGTCAAATATTCTGATCTTTTTGGTACAAATTTTATTGCAACATGCAAACATATCAATTGTAGGAGAAAAGTTAGTTGTGGGATTCTAGTGTCTTTTGTTTCTTCCATGTTGGACATGCAAGGCTATTATTGCACATTATTTGTGTTTCTAGTTGACCCATCACCCGTGGATGTAGAGTGGAACCGACCATCTTCTTATTCACAATAAAATAAGAAACACATACAATTTAAAGAACCATTTTCGTTTAGTCCATGATAATCGAATGTCAACAATTTATTCTTTGACACAATGGAAATGGACAAAATGTGACATCTGAATGAAAAAATGTGTGGCATCTGGAATTAGTTCCTCGACTGATAAAAAAAGTTAATTTTCTGTCAGTGAGGATCCCGGGGTCTTTAGTTTCACATGAAACAGAAGTTTTAGGTAATTTTTCGTAAATCAAATCAGCTTTGTGTTTCTGACCATTTCCGCTCATTTCTGTCATGGCTGACCTTTTTTTGTGTTTCTAGGATCTTTTGAGGAGCTTTCGTTGTCCATGTTGATCTTGATTGATATCGAGTTTTGAAGCATCAAGCAATGTTGTAAGAGTACGGGTGATTGTTGACAACCCTTTCATCAACACTGTAATTTTGCCACTCCCTTTCAGTTTCTGTAATTGCTTGAACATGTATTTTCTTGTGCTTGTCTATTAATGATATTTTTTTTGCCGTTGGAGTTAAAATTCCCTTCTTATTGTTGTTCCACTGTTTCGTTCTTCCGTAGTCATTTACTTAAAATTGGTGACTGGTGAGAGATCTCTCACACATTTCAGTTCATCTTAGTGTCTAGTCTTGCGAGTACAAGCAAGAATCAAGATCAGAGTATGGGTTCTCTTTCAGGAACATGCATGACTGCTGTCACCAACTTGAGATTGATGGAGACGCCTAGGGTGCACCAACCAGGCGGGTCTAGTAGCCGGGACTACATGAGAGACGAATAAGTGCACAATTGGTGGCTTGGAGCGCAAGGGTACGTGGAAGAGCACCAATGCTTGGAATCTGAGGACGTCCAAGGGAGGTCGAGGAGCATTAGCAAGCATGGCGCGAGCGTGGCACTTGGGAAGTGCATCCTCACATGCGGGTAGCAAAACACGCGTGAGAGGCGAGAGGCGGGGCTGTGGCTATGAGGGCGCGCGCTAGACATTGCCCGAGTAGCACATAGGCGCGCCTTGGAGGCGTGGGTGGGCAGGCAATGCCTAGAAGTTGAAGGCGCGGATGTTTGGGAAGCCAAGACACATGCGTGTGGGTCAACAAGGACTGAGAACGAGTCAAGAGAGGTGGCTGATCGTGTGGAACGGTTAGACAAGCTCTACTTGAAAATAAGATTCGGTTATGGAACGGGTCCGTAACCGAATTGAGGGAAATTTGGGTTGGCCAAAATTGTTCTAAAAAATAGGGATTGATTATACTTGTCCTTAAAAATAGGGATCGGTCATACTTGTCCTTAAAAAAATAGGAGTCGGTCATACTTGTCCTTTAAAATATAGGAGTCGGTTATGGAATGAGTCCATAACCGAACGGAGGTGGCATGAGTGAGCTGACCGGGTCAAGCCCCACTAATGCATGCTCCTCCAACATGTTCCCCACGTTCTGGTCAAGGATGACAAAGTCCATAACCATTTTGTTCGGTTATAGCCCATGCGTGACTAATAAGAATGCACTAGAGAGTGACCTTAGTGGGGAGAGTGGGCATTCGGTTTTGCCCCACTCCTCCACAACCAAAGGAGTGTTAGAGGTGATAGTGGGGATCATGGATTCCCACGTATGCATGTAGTGGGAGGTTCACAACATGTATAAAAGGGATGCACCTCCAACATGTGGAAAGGGCATCACGACTAGAAATAGAGTTTTCTAGTTTCAGGTTTTTCTTCCTTTTTCCATCCCTAAGCAATTGTAATTCGTTTGTTCATAGTAATAAAGACTTGTGATTCCGCCAACGTTGTTTGTGTGTACGTTTTCGTTTGTGCTTGTTTAACTCTGCGGGAAACCGAGGGAGTTGTACGGTTGTGTTGGTGTTTTCAATTTTCCTCGCGGGGATAAAGCGTTTGGCGAGGTCAAAACTCGAAAAAGTTGAAATTTGAGAGTCTCTAAATGACTCTTAACACGGCCGGTGACAAGCTGGTATCAGAGCTGAGTTTGGGGAATTCGGGGCAACGAGGACACGCGGTACCATGAAGATGGTTAGGCGGCGTGTAGGAGGAAACTTCGCGAACTTGCTGTTCGTAGAGATGCGTTTGGGAGGACACATTGTGCGGGCATTGGTGGACTCGGGGGCATCTCACAATCTCGTGCGTGAGGCATGGGTTGCTTCTCATGGCCTTAGGGTAGGTCAAGTGAAAGGACAGGTGAAGATTGTGACCGGCAAGGATGCACGGATAGAGGGGGCTATTCTGGAGCGCGTAGAAATCGGTGCGTGGAGGGGAGTGCAACGATTTCTTGTGATACCCTTGGATGATTTCGACATCATCCTTGGGCTAGAGTTCTTGCGCAAGGCAAGGGCTGTGGTGATCACACATTTGGGAGGCTTGTGGATTATGGATGAGGCGAATCCATATTATGTGAGAGGCGTGGAGGAGCAAGGTGCGATCAGCGCTATCTCAGCTTTGCAAGTCAAAGACGGGATGAGGCGCGGGGAGGAGACTTTCTTGGCGACATTGGTGGAGGATGGGACCGAAGGGACTGAGAAAATTCCATTAGAAATAGTGGAGATTTTGGAGGAGTTCGTAGACATCATGCCAACCGAGTTGCCGAAGGAGTTACCGCCTAAGAGAGGCGTAGATCATCGCATTGAGCTTGTTCCTGGGACGCCCCCACCTGCCCAAGCTCCCTACCGAATGCCACCCATCTATTTGGAGGAACTTAAGCGCCAACTCAAGGAACTCTTGGATGCGGGGTTGCTGCGTCCAAGTAAGGCACCTTATGGGGCGTCGATCCTCTTCCAAAAGAAGAAGGATGGTAGTTTGCGAATGTGCGTGGATTACCGGGCACTTAATAAGGTTACTATCAAGAATAAGTATCCTATGCCCAACACTGAAGACTTGTTTGACAAGCTAGGGAAGGCGAGGTTCTTCTCTAAGATGGACTTGAGGAGCGGGTATTATCAAGTTCGAATTGCTGAAGGAGATGAGGAGAAGACGACTTGTGTGACGCGGTATGGGTCATATGAGTTCAGGGTCATGCCGTTCGGTTTGACAAACGCACCGGCAACGTTTTGCAACCTTATGAACGATGTATTCTCAGAATATCTCGGCAGCTTTGTAGTGGTCTACTTGGATGACATTGTCGTGTATAGCGAGGACATGGAGTCGCATAAGGTACACTTGGCCAAGGTTTTGGCAAGGCTCCGGGAGCAGAAGTTGTACTTGAAGTGAGAGAAGTGCGCTTTCGCCCAAACCAAGATAGGGTTCTTGGGACATATTATTGGGGACGGCAAGGTGAGCATGGATCCAAAGAAGACCGAGGCGATAGCGGACTGGCCGATACCCACCAAGGTAACTGAACTTCGTTCGTTTTTGGGACTAACGAATTATTATCGGAAGTTTGTTCAGGAGTATAGCCGCATTGCCGCACCTTTAACGGACTTGTTAAAGAAGGACAAGACCTAAAGTTGGTCGAGTCAATGCCAAGGGGCATTCGAGGGGCTGAAACACGCGATGGTGTCTCAACCGGTGCTAGTTCTTTCGAGGTTCGATATGGAGTTCGAGGTGACTATGGATGCTAGCGACACTGCTATTGGGGGAGTTCTAGTGAAAGATGAACATCCGGTGGCTTATGAGAGGCATAAGCTAAATCCTGCTGAGTGGAGGTATTCCGTGCACGAGAGGTAACTTACAGCAGTTGTGTATTGCCTAAGGACTTGGAGAGTCTACTTGTTGGGAAGGCGCTTCACGGTGTATACGGACAACGTGGCCACGAGATGTTTCGAGAACACGAAGAAGCTAACGCCTAAACAGGCAAGATGGCAAGATTACTTGGCCGAATTTGATTTCGTGCTCAAGTACAAGCCTGGGAGGCTTAATCAGGTAGCTGACGCACTTAGTAGGAGTTCCAAAGATGCAGGGGAGGAGGCAACCTTAGTGATCGTCACAGGAATCTGGGGGGATATCTTTGACAAAATCAGAGAAGCTACATAAGCTGACGCGGAATGCAAGCGTATTAGTTCGCATATTGAGGAAGGTCTGACGAGACACTTCTGGAAAGATGATGGGATCATCTGGGCTAAAGTTTCCAGTCGACCGGTACTTAGGTTCCGGTTGACCGAGTATGTATTTGGAGGTCCAGGAAAACTTCCTGGAATTTTTCAGTCGACCGGTACTTAATCTGCGGTCGATCGGTTGGAGCTTTGTGACACTGTCTGGAAATTTCCAATCGACCGAATGCGCGATGGTCAACCGGTGGAGCTCTGGATTGCGTTACAGTTTTAAGTTCGGTCGACCGATTGCACCCGTTCGGTCGATCGTTCGGGACAATTTTGCCCACGTTCTGCACTTTTTTCCACACGATTTTAGTGCAAATATTACCTGATTTGACCTACTATATAAAGACAATTTTATTCTCCTTTGTATTAGAACAATTACTAATGTCTACTTTGCATTATTAAGAAGAGAGAGAGAGAGAGAGTGAGTATCATTGTGGATTCGATAGAAGCAAATTCAATTGGGTATTCTCGTCGGTTGGTCGTGTGTTCTGTAAGTCTATCTTGTAATACGTTTTCTCTATAGTAGATCGAGGTTGTGACGTCCGTGATTTTTCCCGCATTGAGGTTTCATGTTAAATCTCATGTTTTGCATGGTGTATTGTTTGTGGATTTGCATTATTGGTTTCTTTCTCCGCTGGGCTTGTTATTTTTTGTCCCGCTGCGTATTTGAGATTAATTTTATTCCCTAACAACTAGTATCAGAGCTTTTTGGTCCGAATTCTTGGGGTTTTATCGATCTTTCTAGCAAATACACATGACAAATCGATGGGAGATCGAGAAGTTGAGCCGAGATGTTAATTTCGGCTTGTGGCAAGTCAAGATGCACGCAATTCTGGTGCAGCAAGATGTGGAGGACGTTCTTGACGGTATGGAGATGTTGTCGAATGAAATGTCCGAACAAGACAAATTGAAACGTGACAGGAAGGCGATCTCAACAATCAAGTTGTCTTTGTCTGACGAAGTTTTGAGAGAAATGCTGAAGGAGAAGACGACTGCAAGCATGTTGAAGAAGTTAGAGGAAGTCTACATGAAGAAGTCATTTGCGAGCCGGATTATCTTGAAAAAGAAGTTGTTCCTATTCAAGATGAAGTCGGGTATTTCTCTTCAACAACACTTGGATGATTTCATTGCAATCATCATGGATTTGAAGAAGGTGAAGGCACATTTTTCACAGGTTCGAATGTTGTCGAGTCTGATTCTGATTTTGTGTTTGCAGCTACAGGTTCTTCTGAAGCTTCCGATGGTTGGGTGATTGACACGGACAACACATTCCACTTCACCCCGAACAAGTAGTGGTTCTCATCATATGAACTAATGTCAGGTAGAATGGTTGTGATGGGAATGGTGACAGGTGCGAGGTTGCAGGAATTGATTCTGTCAGATTGAGGACCCACGATGGCCTAGTCAAGGTTTTGTCGGATGTGCGAAATGTTCTAAAGGCGAGCAAGAATCTGATTTCAGTAGGTAGTCTGACTTGGAAGGGCTACAAATTCAGTGGTGATGATGATAACATATCCATCACCAAAGGATCACTTATTCTGATGAAGGGGAAGAAGCTTGGGCCCGGTAAACTTTATATGCTTAAAGGAGAAAATGTGGTGGGTGACACAGCTGTAGCGTCATCATTGTCTGATGAGGAGAATGCCAAACTTTGGCATATGAGGTTGGGGCACATGAGCGAGAAAGACATGACGGTGTTGAACAAACGTGGTTTGTTTGGAAGTCAGAAAATCGGCAGTCTAGACTTTTGTGAATATTGTGTGTTGGGGAAGCAAAAGAGAGTTAGCTTCTCCGCAGCGAACTACACAACTAATGTTACTTTAGATTACATCAACTCTGATTTATGGGGACCCTCACAAGTTCCATCAAAAGATGGACCTCGCTACATGCTCACATTTATTGATGATTTCTCTTGGAAGACTTGGGTTTATATTCTCAAACAAAAGAGTGATGTGTTTCAGAATTTTCAGCACTGAAAGGCTATGATTGGGAATCAAACAGGAAAGAAGATTAAGATTTTAAGGACAGATAATGGTTTGGAGTTTTGTTCCTCGGAGTTTAACGATTTCTGCAAGGATGAATGAATCGTAAGACATCGAACCGTACGTCATACACCACAACAGAACAGAGTAGCGGAACGTCTGAATCAAACTCTCTTGGAGAGAGCTAGATGTATGCTGATCTGACTAAGGATTTTTGGGCAGAAGCAGTATGTACCGCTTGTTATTTAATGAACCGTTCTCCTCACACTGTTTTGAATATGAAAACCTCGGAAGAAGTTTGGTCAGGTGGAGCTTCAGATCTGTCTAAGTTGAGAGTCATCGGTTATCCAGCGTATGCACATGTAGATCAAGGAAAGTTGAATGCTCGGTCATTGAAGTGTATATTTCTTGGTTACGATTTAGGTGTGAAGGGTTATCGTATGTGGTGTAAGGAATCTCAGAAGCTCATGGTTGAAAGAAATATTGTCTTTAATGAGCTTGTTATGTTACATTCCAGGAAAGACACTGTTATTTCGACTCCTATGTCGAGTGGTACTCCGGTTCAGGTGGAGCCACCAATAGTGAATGTTGATGAGGACTCCGGTGTAACACAATGGGAGAGTTTGAAACCTGAGGAAGATGAAGAGTATTTGTTGGCAAGGGATAAAGAGAGGTGTCTAACCAAGAAACCTCGTAGATACGTCGAATCAATCCTTGCATATGCTCTTAGTGCAACTGAAGATATTAGAGTCTCTGGTGAACTGAGCAAATATTCAGAGGCAATTCTGGCACCCGATTTAGCGGCTTGGGTGGGTGAAATGAATGAAGAGATGGAGTCCCTTCATAAGAACCAAACTTGGAAGCTGATAGAACTTCCAAAAAGAAAAAAAGGTCGTTAGCTGCAAATGAGTCTTCAAGAAGAAAATCGAGGGTCTCTCAGATGTGCGAAACAATGCTCGATTAGTTGCTCGTGGTTTTAGTTAGGTGGAGGGTGTGGATTATAACGATATTTTCTCACCCGTTGTGAAGCATACTTCTATTCGTGTTTTGTTGAGTTTGGTTGCAATTCATTATTTAGAGTTAGAGCAACTTGATGTGAAGACCGCTTTCTTACATGGAGAATTAGAGGAGCAGATTTACATGTCCCAACCAGAGGGGGATTTGTGGTCGAGGGTAAAGAGAATAAGGTCTGTTTGCTGAAGAAGTCGCTTTATAGGTTAAAACAGTCGCCTCGACAATGGTATAAAAGATTTAATTATTTTATGGTTGGACATAATTACGACAAATCAAAGTATGATTGCTGCGTTTACCGAAAGGTATTTCCGGACGACTCACTTGTTATATTATTACTTTATGTAGATGATATGTTGGCAGCAGCTATGGACAAATCTACAATATTTGAGCTTAACGAATTGTTAAAGGAAGAGTTCGAGATGAAATATCTCAGTTTAGCGAAGAGAATTCTAGGTAGGAGATCTGTCCTGATCGTGAATGTAAGAGTTTGTTTCTCTCTCAGCAACAATATATTGCGAAGATTTTGTATCGTTTGCCATGGAAGGTGCCAAGTCTGAAAGAATTCCCCTCGCTGCGTATTTTAAGCTCTCGGTAGACTTGTGTCCCAAGAAGGAGGAGGATAAGGCATACATGTCGCGTGTGCCTTATACTAGTGCAGTTGGCAGCTTGGTGGATGCTATGATATGCACACGTCCAGATATAGCTCATGCGGTCAGTGTTGTGAGCCGCTATATGTCGAATCTAGGAAATGAGCATTGGCCAGCTGTGAAATGGATTCTCAGATATCTAAAAGGTACAACTAAGCTATCTCTGAAATTTGGTCGATCTTCGTATTCGTTGATGAGGTTTGTTGATGTCGATTACGCGGGAGACAACGATATACAAAGATCTATGACTGGTTATGTGTTCACTGTTGGGGGCACGAATATTAGCTGGAAAACGACGTTGCAACACACTGTTGCTTTGTCTACGACGGAGGCAGAGTATATGGCAGCGATCGAGGGTATAAAGGAAACTCTTTGGACAAAAGGTCTATTTTGAGAGCTTAGTCCAGGTCAGAATACAGTGGTTGTTTATTGTGATAGTCTGAGTATCATTCATTTGACTAATGATCAAATGTACCACGAGAGGACGAAGCATATCGACGTTCGTTATCACTTCATTCAGGAAGTTGTTGCTGAAGGAGGTGTGGTGGTGAAGAAGGTGGACACTGAAGATAATCCGACCGATATGTTGACGAAGCCAGTTATATCAACTAAGTTCATGGTATGCTTGAACTTGGTTGGTTTGAGCTCCGAGTAAGTGGAGCTACGACGACGACACAATGAGGAATGAAGTGTTCCTTCAAGTTTCGGGGGCTATTCAAGGTAAAGGTTGAGATTGTTGTTGTTTACCTTGAATATGTGAATTAAGTATTTGTGTGTGAGAAAAATGTATGAGGAGTAGCAATGAGTCATAGTGACACAAGGAACGAAGATGAATGAGTTGAAGTGTAGACGAATGAGCCAGTAGACGAATGAGTTCGAGCATGAGAGATGCGCGCATGCTGAAAGAGCTTAATGAGACTTCGATCACTCTCATCCTGAAGAAGGCGACGCCTAAATGTGTCGACTACTACCGCCCGATCTCTCTCTGTAATCTCTTCTACCGTCTCTTCTTACCTTCGTAGACATTGATTTAGCAATCCCAAGGTTTTTTCTGATCCGATCAAAATAAGGAAAATATAACTTTTTTCATTTTCTTACTCTTTATTTCATAGAAAAAAAAGATGTGTAAGAAAAATGGTTTGTGACGCTGGCACTCCTCTAAGATAGCCGCGCCGCTCACTGATTTCTTGAATAAGAACAAACTTTCCAGTTGCTGAGAAAAAGGTAGAACCATAAATACTATCCGAAATAGTGGAGGGTGCTTGGTAATATTCCATTCCTTGAAAGCTCGATCAATTGCCGGAGTTGTCAATATGGTCACAGACATTCAGTCGACCAGTAGGAGTTTGGTCGACCGGTAGTGCGTTGTGTTTGTCTAGGAAAAATTCATGGAAGTTTCTGGTCGACCGATGAGACCTATTCGGTCGACCAGGTGTGCATTCAGAGGTTTTGCAGAAGTGCGTACGTGGAAGTTTCCGATCGACCGGTACTTAGGTTTCGGTCGACTGAGTATGCATTTGGAGGTCCAGGAAAACTTCCTCGAAATTTTTAGTTGACCAGTACTTAAGTTGCGGTCGACCGGTTGGAACATTGTGGCACTGTCTGGAAATTTCCGGTCGACCGAAGGTGCGATGGTTGACCGGTGGAGCTCTAGATTGCACTACGGTTTTAAGTTCGGTCGACCGATTGCACCCGTTCCGAACAGTTTTGCCCACGTTCTTCACTTTTCTCCACGCGATTTTAGTGCAATTAATACTTGTTTTGGCCTACTATATAAAGGCAATTTCGTTTTCCTTTGTATTAGAACAATTACTATTGTCTATTTTGCATTTTTGAGAGAAAAGAGAGAGCATCTCTGTGGATTCGGTATGAGCAAATTCGACGGGTATTCTAGCTAGTTGGTCGTGTGTTCTGTAAGATTATCTTGTAATATGTTTTCTCTATAGTAGATTTATGTTGTGTCGTCCGTGGTTTTTCTCTCATTGGGTTTCCACATTAAATCTCGTGTTTTGCGTGGTGTATTGTTTGTGGATTTGCATGATTGATTTATCTCTCCATTGAGCTTGCTATTTTTCGTTCCACTGCGTATTTGAGATTGATTTTATTCCCTAACAGGTTCTACCCTATTTTGGGCGAGTAAGTACCGACTTGAATCTAAATTTTTGTGGATGATCTAATCAAAATTATTTGCCTATCTTACCATTGTGTTAAATGTTTTGATGTTCTCTACTATGATTCGAACTACTTCGCATCCAGAAGTATGTATTGTTGGGAAATGATTCAAAATATGAATGAGGAATTGTCCTTATACTTGGATATTAGTTGTAAATATCCATTGTCTTATCTCAACCTTGTTGGGACACGTGTGACTTAATCAGTTATTTCTTTTCTTCTTTGAAACATTGCCCAATCAATCTGTTTGTTCGATAATCAGTTATCCTCTAATCGTGGCTATTTCGATAAGAAAACCCCTGGTCAGGGTCTTATATAAATGTCATGTATCTGGATAAAAATAAAACAAGAAAGAAAAAGGAAAAGAAAAACCACTCCACTTTGAAATATCTTCTTCTTTTGCATTCTGTTGATTCGCTGGAGTCGTGGCTGTTTGAAGTGCAGCAATAGTCAAGAACGAAAGTTTGTTCTATCCTGGAAGGCGATTGCTCGAAGCCCTTGTGCACCAGTAGAGGGAGCAAATTCGTCTTAAGGAGACAACTTAATTTAGTTGGGCTCAGATTCTTGTTCAGTAAGAGTTACATATCTGTTTTTCTTTTCTTATCTTACCAACTTCAGTATATTCATTGTCTAGACACAAACAATCTGAAGACGAAATTATTTTTCTTTTCTTCTTTTGTGTCCATTTCTGTTTCTGTAACAGAATGACGACTGATACATCAATTCCTACAACGATCCCTTTGGCTCCCGTGACCACCACTGTTACCATGGCTCACAATCATGGAGAGAAGCCAAACAAGTTCAATGGAAATGACTTCAAACGTTGGCAACAGAAAATGTTATTTTATTTAACAACAATGAACTTGTCCAAGTGTACCTCTCTGAAACTCAACCTTCGAGTATGGAAGGTGAGGATGATAAAGAAAAATCGGTTGCGGTTGATGCTTCGAATCATTCAAATTTCTTATGTAGAAATTATATCCTGAATGGACTAGATGATTCCTTGTATAATGTGTATGCTGATTTTAAACCAGCAAAGCAACTGAGGATGTCGGCAAGAAGAAATTCATGGTTGGTCATTTCTTGGATCTTGTAATGGTTGATAATAAACCAGAGGTGCCTCAAGTTGAGGAGTTCCAACTTATACTTCATGAATTTCACGCTGAGGGTATGACTCTTAGCGAATCCTTTCAAGTTGCTGTGGTAGTTGAAAAATTACCTCTGAAATGGAAGGATTTTAAGAATTACTTGAAGCATAAGCGTAAGAAAATGACACTTGAGGAGTTAATAGTCCGCTTAAGGATTGAGGAAGACAATCGCAAGTCTGAAAATAGAACAAGTGGGTTTAACCCCATGGCAGCCAAGGCCAACATGGTGGAGGCAAAGTCCAAGAAAGGGAAGAAAATGAAGCATTTTGATGAAGGACTTAGTGGTGGAAAGGCTTCATCGAAGAAATTCAAAGGAAAGTGTTACAATTGTGTCAAACTAGGGCATCATGCTAAAGATTGTCGTGCCCCGAAGAAGCCAAGGGGGGCAAGTCAACATGGTGAACAATCTTACTACAGATGTGGGTGAAATGAACCTTAGTGTTGTGGTCTCACAATGCAACCTAGTGGGCAATACTAAGGAATGGTTTGTTGATACCGGGGCTACTCACCACATTTGTGCCAATAAATGGATGTTCACTAATTATGAAGTTGTTGATAACGAGGAACAACTATTTATGGGCAACTCATCAACATCCAAGGTTGAAGGTCGTGGCAAGATTGTGCTCAAAATGACAAGTGGGAAGACCCTCACCTTGAATGATGTGCTCCATGTTCCAGAAATTCGCAAGAATCTGGTTTCGGGATCCCTACTCAGCAAGAATGGATTTAAGTTAGTCTTTGTATCTGATAAGTTTGTGCTCACAAGGAATGAAGTATTTGTGGGAAAAGGCTATCTTAGTGATGGTCTCTTTAAGATGAATGTAATGAATGTTGTTGCAAACTCTATTAATAATAAAGTTGCTTCTTCTTCTTACTTGGTTGAATCTTCTATTACTTGGCATGAAAGATTAAGACATGTTAATTATGATACTTTGCGTAGATTAACGCATTTAAATTTTTTACCCAGATGTCATATTGATCTTAATCATAAATGTGAAGTATGTGTAGAAGCTAAAATGGCAAGAAAACCATTTCAGTCTGTTAATAGGGAAACAATCCATTGGATTTAATTCATACAGATTTATGCAATCTAAAATATGAAAAAACTAGAGGTAAGAAAAAGTATTTCATTACCTTTATAGATGATTGCACTAGATATTGCTACTTATATTTACTAGGAGGTAAAGATGAGGCTATTGATTCTTTTAAGCAATATAAAGTTGAAGCTGAAAATCAACTAGGAATGAATATTAAGGCGATTAGGAGTGATAGAGGGGGCGAATATGAATTTCCTTTTCAACCAATTTGTTTGGAACATGGAATCATTCATCAAACTACTGCTCCTTATGCACCTCAATCTAATGGTGTTGTTGAAAGGAAAAACAGAACTTTGATAAACATGGTCAATGCCATGTTAGTAAGTTCAGGTGCACCAGCAAATTTGTGGGGGAAGTTGTCCTTCTGCAAATTATATTCTAAATAAAATGCCTCACAAAAGGACCCATAAAATTCCTTATGAATTATGGAAGGGCTATAAGCCTAACTATAAATACTTAAAAGTATGGGGTTGTTTGGCAAAAGTGGCGATTCCAAAGCCCAAAAGAACAAAACTTGGGTCGAAAACCATAGACCGTGTGTTTATTGGGTATGCTAGAAATAGTAGTGCATATCGATTTCTCGTTCACAAATCCAATCACTCGGATATACATATAAATACCATTATAGAATCTAGAGATGCTACATTCTTTGAGAATGTGTTTCCTTATAAAAAGGGAAGTGAAGAAGTTTCAACCATTTTCGGTGAGTCAATCTTGCCTAATGTTAGTGAGTCAGTCGCAACTAACAACAAATTCGTTTCACAAAAGAGATCTCATGATTCCATAAATGGTGATGATCAAGTAGCCGAAGAAGCTGAACGAAGAGACAACAAAAGAGCTCGGAAATTTAAGAATTTTGGACCAGAATTTGTTGTGTACTTGTTGGATGATGAACCTCAAACCTATGAAGAGGTTATGGCTTCGCCTGATGCCGCTCATTGGAAAGAGGCTATTCAGAGTGAAATTGATTCCATTACGCATAACCATGTTTGGCTAGTGGTGGACTTGCCTCGTGGGTTTAAACCTCTAGAATGCAAGTGGATTTTTAAAAAGAAAAGAAAGACTGATGGGTCAATTGAGAAGTACAAAGCCAGACTGGTCGTAAAAGGTTATAACCAAAAAGGTGAACTCGATTACTTCGATGTCTATTCACCAGTTACAAGAATAACTTCAATCCGTTTATTGCTTGCAATAGCGGCGTTGAAAGGTTTAGAAATCCATCAAATGGATGTAAAAACGGCATTCTTGAATGGTGAATTGGAAGAAGAAATTTACATGCATCAACCCGAAGGTTTCATTGTCCCGGGACAAGAAAAGAAGGTTTGTCGCCTTGTCAAATCTCTATACGGGTTGAAGCAAGCCCCCAAACAGTGGCATGAAAAATTTGATAGTGTAATGCTATCAAATGGATTCAAGATCAATGAAGCAGACAAATGTGTGTATGTCAAAGGTGATCAAAAGGATTACGTAATAGTGTGTCTATATGTAGATGACATGCCCATCTTTGGTAGTAATAATAACATAGTGAACACTACCAAAAGGATGTTAGGAAAAAGGTTTGAAATAAAGGATTTGGGTATTGCTGATGTCATTCTTGGAATAAAAATCAACAAAACATCAGAAGGAGTAATATTGTCTCAATCACACTACATAGAGAAAATGCTTGATAAGTACAAGCAGTACAATATTAAACCTATGAAAACACCATTTGAAGCCAATGTTCATCTTTGCAAGAATAAAGAGGAAAATGTATCCCAACTTGATTATTCTCGTATAATAGGCAGTTTAATGTATGTCATGAACTGTATCAGGCCCGATATTGCACAGGCAGATAGTAGGCTAAGTCGGTATACGAATAATCCAAATAAGGAACATTAGAAAGCACTAGTTAGAGTTCTTGGATACTTAAAACATACCCAAGATTATGGGTTACACTATAAGAGATATCCAGCTGTACTTGAGGATTATTCTGATGCAAATTGGATATCGGACTCCAAGGACACTAAGTCAACAAGCGGATATATTTTTACCTTGGGAGGTGATGCAACCTCATGGAAATCTTCCAAACAAACTTGTATTGCTAGATCCACGATGGAAGCTGAATTTATTGCTTTAGATAAGGCAGGGGAAGAAGCTGAGTGGCTTAGAGAATTTTTGGAAGATCTCCCTTGTTGGGAAAAACTTGTCCCACCAATTGCTATCCATTGTGACGGTCAAGCTGCAATTGGAAGGGCTAGGAACGCTATGTATAATGTCAAGTCTAGACATATTCGTCGTAGACACAATACCGTTAGAAAATTAATAAAAAATGGAATCATCTCTCTTGACTATGTAAAGTCTAAAGACAATATTTCGGATCCGTTAACCAAAGCATTGCCTAGAATGCTGGTTGAGAAGTCAACAAGAGATATGGGTTTAAGGCAGATGACTTGATAAGTTCATGGGGAAATTCTATCTGCTAAAATGGAGATTCCAAAAAGTAGGTTCAAAGAGATAATAAAACTGTGAACAAGGCTTGGGCGACACTAGCCTAGATATAGTGCTTACATGTCAAAAGCATTTAGGGTAAGTTACGTTTTTAATGGTCTGCATATCTTGTTATGTTCAAGTGGGGGTATGACATGTTACTCTTTATGGAGATCACCTATGTGAGTGAGAAGGGGCCGCTTCTATGAGAATTTAGATGAAAAGAAAAAAAACATTCTAAAAACACTTGCAGAACCAGGTGGTGTTCATGGCCGAAACGAACACAAAAACTGAGAATCAACGATGCTTCAAGGATACTGTGTGGTATTTATTGACTAGGTTTATGCGAAGGCTGACTGTTCAAGGCAGTAGTGCTCAATGATTGGCCAGTAAACCCGATAGATATTCACCAGGGAAAGTTCAAAGTACACTACTACTTATCCCGATGCAGAATTCCGACTTAGTTCCAAAATTTCAATTAGTGTGGTTAAGCCAATTTCTCATTCATGTGGGGGGGGGGGGGGGGGGGGATTGTTGGGAAATGATTCAAAATATGAATGAGGAATTGTCCCTCGATGACACGTCCTTATACTTGGATATTAGTTGTAAATATTCATTGTCTTATCTCAACCTTGTTGGGACACGTGTGACTTAATCAGTTATTTCTTTTCTTCTTTGAAACATTGCCCAAGCAATGTGTCTGTTCGATAATTAGTTATCCTCTAATCGTGGCTATTTGGATAAGAAAACCGCTGGTCAGGGTCTTATATATATATAAATGTCATGTATCTGGATAAAAATAAAACAAGAAAGAAAAAGAAAAAGGAAAAGAAAAACCACTCCACTTTGAAATATCTTCTTCTTTTGCATTCTGTTGATTCGCTGGAGTCTTGGCTGTTTGAAGTGCAACAATAGTCAAGAACGAAAGTCCGTTCTATCTTGGGAGGCGATTGCTCGAAGCCCTTGTGCACCAGTAGAGGGAGCAAATTCGACTTAAGGAGACAACTTAATTTAGTTGGGCTCGGATTCTTGTTCAGTAAGAGTTACATATCTGTTTTCTTCTCTTATCCTACCAACTTTAGTATATTCATTGTCTAGACACAAACATGTATTTGTTTGAATTATGTCATCTATGGACTAAGATCTTTTTTCTGGTGAAATTTTCCCAAGTTGCTACGGTTCATTTTGGAATCATGTTTCGTACAATTGCCTATCTTCATAAATTGATAATATTGCTGAAGCGTGATTTGGAATGTTCGAGCAAGCCATTTTCATTTTATCTATTGTTTACTAAGGAATAATAACAAATCAAATGACTCTAAAGTAATCTCCCCAATAATATATCTTGCAACAGTAGGAATCTTCGCTTCTATATACATTGAATCTCTCTCAACATTAAATATGCATTAAATAGTTACATGAGATGAAAAATGTAGCTCCTGATTGAGAAAGCTTTGAAGATACTAGGGGGGCCACTCGTTCAGTGGTGGTTGATGGTTGTGGTCTGGAGTCTGCACCAGTTTTCTTTTATTTGTGCTTTCTTATAAAATAATAAATGCATTGGCAAGAAAGTCTTTGATGATGTGAAGCCTGACTTCGTCGTCACTCTTCTCTCACTTTAGCTCTTCCTTTGTTATCCCAAAGGATCGACCAGCAACCAACCACGGGTTCCTTCTCTCTGTCAATCAAAATTTAAGTAATGTGAATCGCAATACTACATTAGTGGTTCAAACTTCAAAGTGACATGTTTTCAGATGGTAATAAATCAATACAAACTTCATTGACTTTTCTCATGGTTATACTTTCGACCGAAGTACCTGATTATCTGTACCTTTCACTTGTCCTTTTTTTGAGAACAACTGTTTATCACACATGGTAGTTTATCATATCGTGAATGAAGTACCAACTCCGTGTGACTTATAAACATGGTAACTTATCTGAGGATCATGTTTGACGTTACAATATTCTCTTAATAAAAATATTCCGTTCTAGTTACCAATAGATGCCGTGAATATAAATCAGTGTTACGGTCCAAGAGAAGAAGACAAGAAGCAAAATGAGACAAATCAATATTTGTACGGTCCTTTAAATACCTTATATATTTTCCATCCTTGATAATGACTTATTTGGGAGAAATTTTAAGTGGTAAAACAAGTTAGGTATTTTAGGATGTATATTTTTTGGATTTTTTTGCCGAGAGGAATTTTCCATGATATCAAGTTTGTAATATGGTTGGTGTGGTTGATTTCATCGTATAAATGCTTGACACTTCTTAAGCATCATCTGTGATCAACAATACATTATCCCAAACTAATTCCTGTTTAAATATGTTCCATTGTGTAGTGACCTAGCAATTTGATTATAATCTCATTCAATCAAAATCCCTACCAACAAATAAGTTTCCATTCGACAATTTCACATGTTTACCTCTCTTTTTCGCGGCGGCGGGAGCATGACCAAGTGAGGCTACGACTCAACGATTTCGGTATATAAACGTTTAATAAAACCCTATCGCTTCCCGCGCTACTGCTTCTCTTTCTCCTTGCTTTGGTTTGCTTTGAATTTTCCTTTTCTCTGGCTTTATCTTTCCTACTTTTCGCTCGATCGGCGTTTTCTTTTTCTTCTTCTGCTTCTTCTTGCGATTCACTGGGTCTTTTCTCGACGAGATCAGTAAGGGAAAGTTCAAATTGGGACTCCGGCACGTCCACGAGTAGCTTGAGTAGCTCCTCGTGGCTTTTCGCGATTTTTTCGGCTCTCGAGGAGGTGGGTGGAGGGGCTATTGTGCCCCCCTCGGTTCTCTTTGTGTAGGGAAGTGTTGGTGTTGGTCTTGTTGAGATCATCATGGTTGAGGAGGGAACTAATCAAGTAAGTTAAGCAACTATGGATTTATAACACAACTCCAACAGCTAGCAAACAATAAATAAAACAAGAGAAGTAGGAGTAGAGTAGAGGAGAGAGACAACATTTGATTTCTCGTGTTTAAGAAGTGGTAGGCAGTGGAGAACAAAAACATGAGATTGGGACCACTTACTTCTAGATGCAATGTTTAATTCAACAATTAACTTCCCCACCAAGATAGATAATGAAACCTAAGGATAAAGATTGATACCACATATTTTTCTACATAAATAAAATTAAGGTTATTTGCTTGGGTGCCACCAAGAAACAACTAAATTGACTTTATGCCACCTGGTTTTGACTATTTGGCATAATGTTATAGAAAAATCAAACTATTTATCTTAATACCATAAGAAAATAAAATATTTATCTTTATGTCATTCCGTCGGTAATCCGTTAACTTTTCTGTTAACGTCCGTTAAATATATTAATATTTAATGAAAATTTTGCAGATTCACCCTAAATAAACCAAAAATTCATAAAATTCATTATATGTGTGGTAAAAATTACAAAAAAATATTCAAAAAATTTATCTATACACTCTCTCATATCTATCTTTCAACTTTCATTTCTTCTTTTCTCTCACTAAACTTAATGACTCGATTACTAAACTAATGAAATTCGATAATTTTTTAATTTTAAAAATACAAAATAAATAATTATTTTTTATTAAAAAATTCATTTGTCTAATAAAAAAATATTTTTTATATAAAATGTTTTTTCCAAAAATATTATTTTTTTGTATAAAAAATCTTTTATCAATTATCAGAATCTTGTACTAAAATATTAAAGATAAATAATATTTTTATGATTTTTACAACACATATAATGATAAAGGGTGTTAGGGGTGAATAGATAATTTTTTTGAATAATTTTTTGTAATTTTTACAGCACATATAATGAATTTTATGAATTTTTGGTTTATTCAGGGTGAATCTGCAAAATTTCCATTAAATATTAATATACTTAACGGACGTTAACAGAAAAGTTAACGGTTTACCGATGGAATGACATAAAGGTAAATATTTTGTTTTCTTATGATATTAAGATAAATAGATTGATTTTTCTATGACATTAGACCAAATAGTCAAAACCATGTGGCATAAAGCCAATTTAGTTGTTTCTTGGTGGTTCCCAAGCAAATAACCCATAAAATTAGGAGTAAATGGGAAAAACCATTGAGACAAAGTAGGAATATGTTAATAATTTGTACATATAGTTTGGATTGATAGAAGCGTTGAAAAGAAAAGAATACAAAAGAGGAAACAAATTAAGAGAAGTTATGGAATTGTCTCTCTTGTTGTCTAAACAAACGTGAGTTATAACAGGGGAATCAGCGAATTTGCTAAGTATCTATTTGATAATTCATCTTATTTTAATCGATGGTATCGTAGTTGGGAATTATGAAATGAAATTATGAATTACAACATCAATCTTTATCTATTTGTTTTTTATTTTTCTATCAAATAACAGAAAGAAAGTTGACCAACATTTAACGCTGACAATTTTTCTTATTATATATTCCTCTCAAATTCTCTTCTTCTTCTTCTTCTTTTACTGTAATTAATTAAGTTGCGAGACTAATTTATTAATTATGATTTTTCCGTTATGCTTCGCTTTATAAATTGTTATCCAAGTAAAAGATGGAGTAAAACTGCTGCTGGTTTCTCGTCCCAAATATTATACAAAAAGTTAGTAACTACGTGTTGAAACTGTTTGGAGTTAATTAGTAAGTGAACATGAATGGGAGACTTTGAAAGAACTAAAGACGAGTTGACTACTTGATATCCATTCAATTGCTTGGAGGTTAATTAACTAATACTCTTTAAAAGTACTTTCGAAATTCATACTAGTTATATTCTCATCATCTAGAAAATGTTGACTTCTTATGGAGCTTTCGGTCAAAGACAACAGCCTATATATGTTGGACAATTCCACGTACACCAGTTACAAATTTTATAGCCAAATAGTATGCTACGTCGAGAGAACGATGAAAGATAGGGAAGTGTGAGAATAAGAATTTTATTTATTTATTTTAGTACTAATGAGTAATGACTAATCAGCATTTGTTATCATAATAAATCATTTGTCCAGGAAATCCATATGCTTGTTTAGCAGGTTATACTTCACACATGAGTTACTATATAAATGAATCTATTTTATTCCACTATCTACTAATAAGTTACACGTTCATAAATCCACCTTGGAGTTGTTGGGCACTGAAAACACTGTCGCATATAAATATAGATCAAGTAGATCAGATAAATCACAGTAAAAAGACACAAATAAGAAACACAAGCATGCAGTTACAAACAAACTACAAACACAAGATTTAACACGAAAATCATTCTCAGTGTAAGAAGAAAAACACTAAGTATTGAATGAAGTACAACATTTTTTTCCAAAGACTTTTGCCCAAAATCTAAGGTATCACAATCTACAAGAAGAACTTGAACACACACTTGGTTACCTATAAGATGGATAAATCGTAGGTCATTCACCCCAACAATACTCTCCAACTCTTGTGGAGAAGAACACATCGAGCTTCACGCGATATCACCCGGATGAGAATGACGCCGAACTCGAACTCAAGTTGGATCCAACACCAAACTTCTTCTTCCTCTTCTTCTCTCTTGCTTCTTTTGTTCTCTCTCTTTTCTTCACTCTCACCCAAAGTGGAATGACAACTCTCTAGCTCATAAGACTCCCCCTCCCCAAGTCTCTTTTGTGTGCTCACCAAATTTTGCTCTCCAACTTCTTGGTTTAAATATTACCTTAGGGTATTTTCCACACTTTTACCGAAGTTCCTTGATATTACTAATAAGGTCACATGTTGGGTTTAACCATTCCCAACAATCTCCCCCCTCAAATCCAATGAGGGAGATATCTGGCAGAACTTAGCAGATAAAATCTATGTTGGCTAGCTACAGACAAATCTCATGTCTTTTATTAGGTAAGGGTTTAATCAACATATCTGATGCATTATCATCTTGTGTGTATCTTCATAAGTTTAAGCAACTTCTCTTCAAGAACATCTTTGATCCAATGGTATCTCACATCTATGTGTATCAACTTTGCATGCAAACTCGTAGTTTTACTCAAATAGATGGCATTTTGATTGTCAAAATAAATCACAAAGTTTTCTTTTTCAGTTCCAACTCTTCAAGAAATCTCTTCATCCACAACATTTCCTTGTAAGCTTCTGTGGTAGCAATACTCTACCTCTGTAGTCGAAAGTGAAGCACACTTATGCAAAAGTAAACAAATATCTAGAAGTAGATCTTGTGGTATCGATATCTCTTGCTATATATATGCATTTGTATATCCAAACAATAGTTGGATCTCCACCAAATCTTAGATAGACTTTGGGTGTGCCTCAGAGATATCTAAGAATCCACTTCACAACTTCCCAATCTTCACAACTTCCCAATGTTCTCCACGTTGAAGGGCTTGTTATTGCGCAACAACTTTTTCCTAAAGTATTTCTAAACAGAATTAAGGAAGTTTGGTTGTGATATATATCCTTAATTTGGGAAGTCTAGGATGTTTAATTAAGCTCGTCGACAAAAATAAGCAATTCAAGATCGCCAAATAACTTTTTTCCCAGCATCAAGAATTTACACTAGTGTAGAATAGTCCATATACGTCGGATATATAGGGGTATATACGATGGATTTGGTGGTTCAAGTACCCAATGTATATTTACCTGTCACCTATGCCCTGCAGTATAGACATCGGCTATATACGGCCGACGTCTATTATCCCTTTTAAATAACGCAAAAGAATACATTACAACCTATAACATACATTCTACTTGCACATTTTCTCAAGCCCAAGTTGCCCAAGTGCCCCAAGTGCTAATCTTTTGACCATTAACCAAGGATATCAAGCCCAAGTGACCAAACTCGTTTGCATGCACCTGTAGAGCAATGGTGTAGTACATCAAACACAACAACACATTTTTTCCTTCAATGTGAGACTAAACTACTACGACATATAGACATCGGCTATATAGGGTGACTGACGTTTATACATACATTACGAACTATAGACGCCGGCTACCCTATAAATCCAACGTCTATACCTCAAAATAATACTAATACTAATATTAAATTACGGCCTATAGACGTCGATGAACCTATAAAACCGAAGTCTATACATGAGTAAATAATAATAAAAAATTCCAACCATCTTAAACCCAAGTTGCCCAAAGTACCAATCTTTTGACCATTCAATATATATATATATATATATATCACTTACCTTTTGTAGTATCGTACCCAACTCTCATTTAGGGCACCCTTAACGGGGGTGCCCCGCTCGGGTGCCTTGGTCGGGCGTCCCGGGCAGACTCCCGGGGCGCCCTCGGGTGGGGGCACGTGTCCCCCCCTCATTCGTCAATTTTTTAATTTTTTTAATTATTTAGTGGAGGTTTTGTTATTAATGGATTGGGTATTTGTTATTAATGTGGGGTAATAAATTTTTGCAAGCGATGAAGATTCAAAAATTTCCAAAACCAACAATTTCAAGATCCAATTTAAATTCCCGATGAGCAAGACCCCCGAACGACCTGTCGAGGTGGTTTAATAGTAAAAATTAAAAAAAATCAAGTTAAAGTAATTAGAAGTAGTAATTACAATTAATATTATGTAATTTGTTAAATGTGGTGTAAGAATTAAAATTATTTAATTAAGAAATGACGTGGAGGAAATAGAGTGTAGGGTGGGTGGGGGTAGCCCGGACATGGTTAAGGGTTTTTTTTTGGGTGGGTTGGGTGAACTGACGTGACAGAGAGAGAAACTGACGTGACAGAGAGAGAGTTCTTGTAACGATCAAGTAGACCGCAAATCTTGTCTTGTTCTGCAGGAGTGGGAACGAGCCGCTCTACGACATCCATGAATCCAGGCATATGCTCATTGAAAGCTACATTTCGATCCTGAGGCGGGACGAAGAAGAAGGTACCAGGGTTGAGTAAGAAACCAACTGAGTGTAGCGGTGAGGACATCATCTTCCCTGGACCCCACCTGGTGTCGATGAGGTCGATGACTTGCTTGTACAACCTCGGGTTTCCGTCAAAGTACCTCATGATTTGTTCTTTGGCTTTCTCCATTGCGTCACACAGATATCCCATCGGTGGTTTCTCATCGCCGTCAACAAGTCTAAGAACCTGGACCATAGGTTGTGAGGCCTTCAGTGCCTTCACGACGTTGGTCCAGAAACCACTTTGTAGAATGGTCTCGGCAACTTCAGTAGAGATCTCCTTCTTTTTCTTGTTCTTTATCCAACTTGCATTAGGATCGTTGTACTCCGGGGAAACAACAAAGGCTCGGAGTTTGTCTTTCTTCAGAAACAACCTTTGCAAACTCAGAAAGGCGGTGGCAAATCTCGTGACAGCATGGCGTAGCAGGTTCCCTTCAATGGCAATTCGCATCCTCTTCAACAACATGGCAGAGCTGTTGAAATGTTTGATGATCTTACGAGCTAAAGCAATAGTCTTCAAAAACAGCTTGCCAATATCCTCCAAGATGAGATCGATGCAATGCGCTGCACAGGGAGTCCAAAACAATCTCCTTCTTTTTTGCTGCAACATCCTACCGGCAAGTACGTACGCGGCGGCGTTGTCGGTGACCACCTGAACAACGTGTTCTTCACCAATCTCGCCAACTACCTTGTCCATCAGCTTGTACAGGTAGTCTGCGGTGTGAGAATGACCGGAAGCATCTACAGACCTCATGAACATGGTACCTGTCGGACAATTTACTAGAAAATTGATTATATTCCTACCGGACCTATCAGTCCAGCCATCTGTCATCAACGTGCACCCGTATGTTGCCCAATCTTGTCTGTACGACTCTAGTATACCTCTAGTGTAGTCAATTTCCTGTTTAAGGCACGAGTCACTAACTTCATGATACGTCATGGGTTTAAGTCCGGGTCCGTAAGTACAAGTGGCGGATATTGCTTCCTTCCACTCAGGCGTCCTTACAGTGTTGAATGATATACCAAATCTATAGAAAAGCCTAGACCATTTTTGATTAATTGTTTTCCTATCTTCTTTTCTAAAGGTTCTTTCGATGGTTGTTTGTTGGGGGCCGGAAACCACGTCCTTCCCACGTCCGCAAAATGGTGCCCACAAACGTTGTTTTTGTCTCTTTCGACCAGGAACGGGGCGAGAACGGGAGGTTGGGGTCCGAGCAGAACCGGAACCCGACCCGGTTTCTAGATCAAATTCAATGTTTTCTCGGTCTACATAATCATCAAGACATACATTTTCGTTTTGTAATGTCCTACTGTTTCTAATCATGTATGCAGTTATGTCTTGTTTAATAGAGTCAGGAACTTTATCACAAGGCCTAGCATTGCTACCGGGTATGTGTGCAAATGTTGTTTGTGACGGGCTATACCACCTCTAGTTTCCTTACCACATAACTCACAGACAATGCAGTTTTTATCATTAGCACTAATGTAATGGGCAGTATTCCAACCGAGGTCATTTGTACGGGTAGGTCTTAAGTCATCATAACTCTCGTGATGCATAGGGAGACTAGTGCCGGGTACGTAAGTCATATCTTAAAACTAGACTAATATGAAAAAAATACTAATTAATTTAATTCTAAAGAGAAGTTAGAAAGAGTGCACTTGATTTTGGCGGTTGAAGAATGAAGAACCGGATCAGAGACTTCACTTTCCAACTTCAAAACTAAGCACCAGACCGGAGACTTAATCGCAAAAACTTGGTGATTAGGAAACTTGATGATGAGAATAGAATTAGGAAGAAGAAGAGAATGAGAGATGTGTGAAAAATGAAGAGGTTTGGAGGGGTTTATATAGGATTTGGGGGTAGTGGCAAACTTGTAATTTTTGAAAGAAAAAAAAAGCTGAGAGCCGTTGGAGAGACTCCAACGGCTCTCGCCTAGGCGATCGCCTAGGCTAAGCGATCGCCTAGGCGAAAAGAGGTGGTCGCCCAGGCGATCACCGCGAGGGGCCATCGCCGCGGTAGGCGGTCGCCTACCGATACACTGACTAAAATAGTACGTTAATATAATGATAATGTCGACTGATTCCTGGACAACATATTTTACATTAACAGTTGACCATGAACCAACAGATTTACTAATTTCCCAAAACAACAACCGGTTACTACTTCCAAACATGCAACCACACTCAAAATTATGTCGATCAACTAAACATATAACAAAGAAAACAAAAAAAAGAAAACAAAAAAGGAAGAGAACACATACCCGCCCACCTCCATCGAATCCCCTTCTCTTCTTACTTCCATTCTTTTTCCTATATTACAGTTTACCTCCCTCAATTATTGTCGAGTAATACTTTGACCATTGAACTTTAAAATGTTACACTTACACCCCCCTTAAACTTCGATTTGTATAACACTTTGACTCTCCTCCATCAAAAAAATATTATTTTTCAACATATTCATTGTTTCTTTCCAAATGTTTTTGTGTACTTTGCCAACACACTTCTAATCTATATTTGTGGTAAATGTCCAATCAAATCGGATGTTGATTTTGCTTCAAATTTGAGTAAAATATGACTTCCGATTTAATTCAAACTTTACCATATGATACATTAGACGCGTGTTTAGCAAACACCATGAAATCATTTGAGAAAAAACGATGAATATGTTGAAAAATTACAATTTTTGATACCGAATGGGTCAAAGTTTTACACAAATCAAAATTTAAGGGATGTAAGCGTGACATTTTAAAGTTTAAGAGATTAAAGTATTACACGACCATAGTTAAGAAGGGTAAACTGCAATGTACCTTTTGTTTCCTTTTAATTTTCCTAATTGATCTTAGCTCAACTAGCTCCATCCAACTCCCTTCTTTCTTCTTCTTCTTTCCCTGTTCTCCTCTTCCTCCTCCTCCTCCCCCCTCTATCAAGCTACCAGGCAACTAAGCCTCCACAGTCCACACGCCTTCCCTCCACACATGCAGAAAAACATGTGTTGTGAGAAAATTTCATTAAGAACCCCATGGATTCATGAAATTAGAACGCATTAAATTTATTATGCTTAAAATTCTTTAAGTTTCAGGTATTACATATAAGTGTACATGGACAAACGACACAAAGCTCGATCTCAACATGGACTCATGATAAGTGGTGGAATCTGTGGTGGGTAGTAATGAACCGCAGGGGCTTGCTTATTACCAGAAAAAGGCATTGTGTTGGATCATACAAATTTTCTATGGACAACCGATGAGCCAATTTCCTCGTACTCTGCCTTGGTTATCCACATCTGCAGAATTACATAGTCAGTAGGAGTGATACAGTCAAACAAATTTCCCACAAATCTTATTTGATAAATCATAACAATGTGTTTACGTACCTTTTGAAATGTGCTAAGCGATGCCAGAATTGCCCCTCCAACCCAGACACTATATTTCCTGTCGGGAGGTGCCACAACTTTGATCTTCATACTTGGAGGGGCCAAAGCTGTGATTTCCTTAGTCACCCTATCAGCCATACCGGGGAACATAGTCGATCCACCGCTAAGGATGATGTTCCCAAACAAATCCATCCTATTGTCCACATCACACTTCATTATGGAATTGTAAGTGGTCTCATGGATCCCCAAAGCTTCCATTCCGAGTATGTCCGGCTGGAAGAGGACCTCTGCGCATCGAAAGCGCTCGTTATCAATGGTTATCACCTGCCCATCAGGAAGCTCGTAGGATCGCTCGATCTCGGGGTTCATCATGGAACGTTCGAGTTCAGATTCGTAGAAAAGGGCGACATAGGATAATTTCTCTTTTACATCTCTTACAATTTCACGTTCTGCGCTAGTTGTGAAGAGGTAACCTCTTTCGGTCATAATCCTCATGAGTTGTTCAGTGACGTCGCGACCTGCCAAATTTAGGCGTTCTACCGCGTGGGAGACAACGTACCCTTCGCAGATCGGTACTGTGTGACTTACTCCATCTCCCGAATCCAACACAACACCTGATCATCAAAAGTGTTGAACAAATAGTCTCACGTTGCTAAGGACAAGTTGTGTGCAACACTATATAATAGAATTAGATTCATTAACCTTCACGAAAGTGCTTAGGTTTTGTAAAGACAATGAACCAACCAAAATTTCACAAAAAGTATCAAAATAAATAAGCTAAGCTTATGGATTAGTATGCTTAGTTGAGTTAGATTTGGCAAGCGGAGTTAGCATATATAACTGGTCATCGTAGTGTTAACTAAACCAAATGTTACAAGTTTCAAAATTTAAATTCCGACGGCAGTTTTTTTCATGTATTACCAGTTGTGCGACCAGTTGAAAAGAGAGAGAGCACTGCTTGGATGGCAACATGAATCGCCGGAGAGTTGAATTTTTCGAACATGATCTTGGCCATCTCCTCGCGGTTGGCGATCGGGTTAAGAGGAGCCTCGGTGAGCAGAATAGGGTGTTCTTCCGGTGCAACACGGAGTTCATCGTTGAATGTGTGGTGCCAAATGCTTTCCATGTCACCCCAATCCGTGACGATTCCATGTTCTATTGGGTACTTCAGGGTCAAGACACCACGTTTGGCTTGAGCCGTGTTGCCCACAAACCTTTTGACTGCTGAGCCTCTAACGCCGGTGTGGCGAGGACGACCGACTATACTTGGGAATACCGATCGAGGAAGATCATCTCCGGCAAAGCCAGCCTACAAATTGATACAGCTCCATGTAATTTATAATTAGATCGATATTGTTTACAGTTGTATGTATGTGTTTATTTATATATCTAGTGCGAGTAGCCATTCACTTGCGTATCTTTGTTCTTTATCTAATGATTTTCAATTCAATTGCGCAGATTATTCTTTGATCAAAATAAAACTCAAATGTTATGCTCGATGTGTGTGTGTGTGTTTTTTATACATATATGGGTATGTTTGGATGTCACATTAGGAGTGTTGGATGTAAGTGTTTCATCAGAATCCAGATTCTTTTACACTTGAAAGTGAAAAACTAACTTGAGAGGTTTTTCAAGTCTTTTCAACAGTAGATTCCATTTTGTTTTTCCTTAATCTCCGGTCTTCAATTATTTACACGAATTGCCATCCCCTAAAGTTGATCATACACTCAACATTTGAGATTTTACCAAGCTAACCCCTGATTAGACCCAAACACCCACTCTCCAGAAACGCATACGGGCCTTGCAGAATTATGCGGGTTTATATGGTTTTCAAGAGTTAAAGAATAAGATATTATTATTAATTAATTATTTGAGTGTCGAGCTTGAGTTGGAAGTGTTGGAGTAGGATCAATAGGGTGTCTTATGCAGTGTACTATAACTTAAACTTAAAGATCCAAATTAATTTGTTCAAAGAAGACGAGATCAAGCGAGCTTACATACCTTGACCATTCCACTCCCATTATCGCACACAATAGTCTGGATTCCTTGAAAATTCACTTTTGGGTCTTGTCCAACCACAATTTCCGACAATTTTTGGTCCAAATCCGCCTCGATTGCCTTGCGCCTGGTCGTCTTGGTGACCACATCCTCCTTAGTCGATGTGCTCGATACGCTCACATTTATGGACGGGTTTGAAACTCTTACGTTAATTGACATCTAAATACTTTCGGACGAAGAAACAAAAGTCAATTGCATCGTTAACTAACATTGTAACTTTGATGAATTATAAGTGACCCAATAAATTGAAGAACAATTTGAGTAAGGTTTGTTTTGTACCTTGGAATGAGAAACTTTGAGATCAGCAGCCCTTTCGAAAAGGTGTACTTGGAGTTTGCGTTGAGAATTGCAATTGGAGGAGCATGTGTGTGTATATATAGAAGGGACAATGTCACAAAAGCACCTCGATTTCACTTAAATATCTCAAGTAGCTTCCCATTACTGTTATACCAATATTATCCGTGACCTCACTAGGTTAGAAACAAAACAAGGAAGAACAATACTAGATTGGAGTTAAAAGGGAGATACCTTTTATCTTGCAAGACAAAGGAGTGTGTGGATAAACATTTGGAGAATGATGCAACTTGTGAAAATTACAAAAGTCAAACAGTAAGTTTATTTTCAAAAGATACAAAATTGCATTGCTCCAAGGTCAAATGCCACCTATATTAAAATCAATTATTCATCATGACAACAAATAACTCTGCATCTATGATTGTTTTTTCTCTTATCCATTATTGTCTTGAAAAGGTCAAGACTCAAAACTATATTCAGGATGTTTGTGATTTAAAATGGGAGATGCGACAAAGTAGATAAAATTTAAAAACAAGGCAAGTAAGGTTCACGTCTAGAAATGGAAATTTAATATAAATTCGTGGGTTGAAATGACAAAATTTAACTCTGTCGTGATAAAAAGATCTCAAATCCGTTCTTGCAGTTGTGTCCATTTAAAAACGAGTGATTTTTTTTTGAACTCTTAATTAGAACATGTTAGATGTGAGCCCTTGAACGTGAATTCATTCTCCAAGACAAATAATCTTTCACATGAGCTTTCAATATATATACAATCTCTCCTCTCTAATTCTTTCCTCTTCCGTGTGTGTTTCCTGAGGGAGGCTGAGGTGGTGGTTGTATCTCAAATCTAGGGCTGAGCATCGGTCCGGTCCGGTCCGGACCGGACCGGAAAAAAATTTTAGGTCCGGACCGAAAACCGGACCGGACCGGAAAAAAAACCCATAGGCGGACCGAAGACCGGACCGGACCGGACCGGTTCAAAAACCCGATTTTTTGGCTTAAATTTAAAAAAAAAAAAAAAAAATTGGACCGGTCCGGACCGGACCGGACCGAAAAATTTAAAATTTGCCGGACCGAAACCCGGACCGGACCGGAAATTTTCAAAAATTTCCGGACCGAACCCGGACCGACCGGTCCGGTCCGGTCCGGTTTGACCGGTTTAACCCGGTTCTGCACAACCCTACTCAAATCTCATATCTTCTATTAGAATAAGACTTTATATTCTAATGACTTTTCCAGTGATCACCTTCCATCACTTTTTCCCCAACAAGTTTTGCCGTCTTCTTTGGGTTGCCCCTTTCTTTCTTTATTGATCAACTGCATTTTCTGCTTTTTCCCTTCTCCACTGTAAATTTCTCCTTTTTAAGACTTGACAAACATACGTACATTGTCACATTAGAGCAAAGAAATAAAAAAACACAATGCAACAATTATTGTCACGTTGAGTACACACCTTGGTTAAAGTATTAAACTTGGTTTACGAAAACACCGAACAAGAGACGTGTACAGTCCATGTCATAAGGAATACTATTCTTTTCGGTCTCTAATATATATTCTATAAAGACCGTCTCATATATATATATATATATATATATATATATATATATATATATATATATATATATTCCAAAAAGTCTCGTCTCATTTTCTATTTAAAATAAGATCGTCTCTAATTATAAGGTCGTCGTCTGTTATTATTAAACTACAAAGTCCTTGGTTAAAGTATCAAACGTGGTTTATGAACAAGAGACAGCCCAAGTGATAAGGAATACTATTATTTTTCTGTCTCTAATATATATTCTATAAAGACCGTCTCATATATATATTCCATAAACTCTGTCTCATTTTCTATTTAAAATAAGATCGTCTCTAATAAGGTCGTCATCTGTTATTATTGCACAATAAAGTCAAACTGCCTGCATGTTATAAAGTTTTATCGACAACTTGGGACCAACTCAGTTAGATCACGTACGTATGATAGACATGTATCACAAAAAGGATTTTTTTCTTCTTCAAAATAATAACAAAAAATATAAAAAACATTGCAAAGTATATGAGTTGCGAAAATATTTGGCAATAATAAATAAATTCTATAAAGTCCGTCTCATTTTCTATGTTAAATAAGATTATCTCTAATAAGGCCATCTGTTATAATTGCGCAACAAAGTCAAACTGCCAGCATGTGATAAAATTTTAATCTTAAAATTTTCCTCAACTTGGGAGTCGGTGTTAAGTCCTAACCTTACTTAATTGGTTAATCAAGCTTATGTAGCCTAACTTTGGTTAATTGGTTGGAATGTGGGTTAATCTTGTGTTGGAGGAAATTAAAAGAAAGTGGATTATTGGTTTGGATTAGGGTGGCAAGCTTGGTTAATGATTTGGTCTAAGGCTTAATCTTGCTTTGACTTGGATAAGCACGTGGGGGTATGGGTTGAGGTATGGAGAGGGTGTAGGAGGTATTGGTGAAGTATGACCAACCATGCTCTGCATTGGGTTGTGTGTGTGGTTTGAAAGAAAAACACGTCCATCTTCCTATCTCTCTCACATTCATTCACAACCCCAACTCCTCCCACCACACCTCTCTCTCTGCCTCTCCTCCTTACCGGAGACGGCCTGAGGGTGCTAAAAGCTTGGCAAAGTTGCTGACCGGCAGTGGAGGTGAAACAAGGTTGCGTGCGGCGAAGGAGTGACCGGCGAGGAGGCGGCGCAGGGAGGTGACCAGAGTTGCTGGGGTGACAGAGGTGCGTGGCTACAAGGAGGGTCGCTACCGACGGCGATCAGAGCTCTGACGAACTCCGATGAACTCAAATAGGTATGTCAAGTTACATTCTTTTGCTCACACAAGGTTGACTCGTCGTCGGGCGGCCGGAGGCCTCGCTGGAGACGAGGGGTAGCTGGAGGACTGGGCATTGGCTGGCACGGCGAGGCAACACCTAGGAGTTGCTTGGCGGGGCAGGGCAGGTGCGCATTGGCGAGTGATTGACATCATATCATGTATATATTTGTGTCTTATATCTTCTATTTTTAACCTAGGCATTGCTACGTAACGAGTTATATGTCTAAGTTTCAGGAATAAAACAAGTGAGAAGCTTGCAAGACCACCACCTACCTCCTCATGGGCGTGGCGTGGGATGCTGCGAGTCCGAGATATTGCTAGAAGACACATACAATATGGGGTGGGAAATGGGGAAGCGATTCGGTTTTTCCAATTTCCATGGTGTGGTGAACCGTTTCAATGCACAAGCTGGGGTGACCAGCTTCACTACGAGATGGGGGTTCCTTGGGATGTTAAGGTATCGTACTTCATCAGAGAAGGGTCGTGGTACCTCCCTCCCCCACGATCCAGCAGGAAGGAAGAAGTTTGTTCAAGGATAAATGTTTGATCGTTTTATTTAAACCGCAAGTGCACGGCCACGTTGAAGCGGTGACAAATACGGGTCGTCCACTGGGAGGTGTGTCGACGTTTGGTTTGTGCGAAGGCGAGTGGTAAAAAATGGGGAGAAAGATTGGTTACACTAAACTACGCTAGAATGCAAAAGGAAATGAAAGATAAGCAATAAAACTAAACCCCATAGGGGGTAGAGAAATAATGTGAATATAAAGATGTGTGTGTGTGTGTTCAATTAAGATCCTCACAACATGTAGTACATGAAATCATAAAACTACATCCAACTTTGCCTCCACATGAATTAAGATAAGACTACATCATTAAAACATACAAGACAATAATTGGAATGAAGCTAAATGAACTCATGTATAAAGACTAGACCCTACTATACCTCCACATGAATTAAGATAAGACTACATCATTAAAACATACAAGACATTAACTAAGGTAAAGGCAACAAGAGTACATACACTACAAATTGTGTTTCCAATATTAATTCCATTCATATCCTAACCTTATCATTCCCCATAAAATAGGTTCACTAATCAAAGCATAAGTTAAGCTTCATTCAAGAGCATTAACATATCAAAGATAAGAGTGAAAACCCATTAGATGGTTACGGAAATCATATAAAGCTCAAGGGATTAAAATAACACACACTTAATACACTACATGATTATATCACATATTTCTCCACCCCCAAGTGGGGATGGACTACTCACTACTCATTACACTAACTATATTAGCAAAATGAAGCATAATACTGAAATGAAATTACCCTAAGAAAGCAAGAAATATTAAAGAAGCTTACAAGGAAATGAAAGACTAAACAAGCATGCACAAATTAAAAGACAAGATTAAAAGAAACTAGAAGAATTATTTTATTAACAAATGACTTACATTGAAGGTAGCATTCTTCTCCACCTTGAGTTTTTGCTTCAATGTTCACTCCTTAGTAGAGAGAATGCCACCAAGCAATGAGTCATTACAATAGAATGTGAAGAGTTCTATTTATAGGCATGGAAAAAGCTAATCCGGGACAATCCCCCGATGTGTGACTAAACCAATACCAAAAATAGACTAAGAATATACTAATACATGTGCTCAACAAATCTTAGCGGATCCAGAGCAATATGGACCGCCAATTGGCGGTCTATATGATCCAGATCGAGTTGGTTTTGGTTGTGGGATTTTCTTGACGGATATGTTGGTCTTGGATGCATCTACTTTGCTTGTTGGATCTCCTACCCGAATCGAATTACCAAAATACTCCCAATGATGGTGTTGAGTTTTCTGTTTTGCTCTTAGGTCCTTCGGTCTTACGTTCAGGTCCTTCTCCCTTGCATCTCAGTCCCCAAGTCTCACAATTAAGTCATTTTTCCTGCTTTTGGGTCCTTTCGTGGCTCTTCTTTTCAAACCTCTTTATTTCTGAAATTCAAACATAAAACTCGTCACGTAGCATTGCTTAGGTGTAAGATAATGGATATAAGATACAAATATGAGCATGAAATGATGTCAATCAAATACCCCACACCTAAGTTTTTTCTAGTCCCGAGCAAAACAAAGAAAGAGAAAAACAAACGAGAAACAAGAAATCCTAACTCATTTTCGTAGGAATCACGGTTGCACTTAGCACGTGCAACAAGCCGTTAAACCTCTTTGTTGTCAGGGAGGAGGAGTGGTGTCTCCTGAGGGGTTTCAGCGGATATACCCACAAAATCCGAACAAGATGCATTATTCAATCTAGACTCTCGACTTGTTGGAAATATTTTGTCGATCATTGGACGATGTAATCCTACGGGTCGACTCTATATAGGTAATCAGTCCACACCTAGCCTAATGAACCATTCGTGCAAGTTAAATAAGGAATTAAGTGAAAGACATGGACAACCTCAACATCCTCAAGTGATACAAAGTGTAAGGTCCATTAAGGTTCTTATTTGCATTACCATTTTTTTCTTTTTGTTTCTTTTCTCATTTTTTTCTTTTTCTTTTTATTAGTTGGAACATCATTCTCCTAGGGTCAGGTTTCGTGCATCATTGCCCATGACGACTTACACTATCACGTACACCTTTCCCCAAATATCCACATAGGGCAATCCCTACCACCCGTGTAACGGGAGTTCGGTCGGCGCATCCCAAGTCAGATGACTCGAAAGCACCAGGCACAAAGTCCCCTCAGACCTACTTTCCCGAATGATAAGAGTCGTGCGAGAAGAGAGAACACCTACTCACTTATTTCTTATCTACACATGAACCAAAACCCCTACACTTAATGTCTCACAACAAGATTTTAGGGGTCCTTGACTACAACAAACTTCCTTGAGTTAACAGACACGAATTATTGACTCACTAGGTTCAGGGTGAACTTCTTTAAATGTTTGAGCACTGAAACCCTATGATTACTCACCCCCAAAGGAAAACTGGGGTGCATCCCAATGACTCGATAAATCCTAAAGGCACTGTACTAGATATCCTAATGCATCAAGTTCAAGACAATTTTGAGAGCTTTCTTTTTACTTTGCGTCTCAACGGTTTTGCACATGCTAAACACACGCAAAATCCACAAAACATTTTCTTTTGCAAACACATGAAGATTTTGAAAGAAATGTGAAAATTTTAAAGCACTAAGCAAGCAAAAGAAGACAAGTCACCCAAGGATCATGGCAAGCAGATATATCAATATTAAATGCAGCACACTAACATGACCCTAACAATGCAAACAAAAGAAAACAAAATCAAAAGAAAAGACTCGACTATGTACACACGTACAACACCCCCCCACACCTACTTCATGCATTGTCCTCAATGAATGCAAGCAATATACTACATGGATTTATGCATGAAAAAGGAGAGATCTCACCAACATGAAGAACAAAGGGAAGTGCAAGGTCATGTTAATGGACACAACCCGAATTCCCTCAAAACCTGTGAGATTCTAAAGAAGGGATACAAATACGTTAAAGAAATGGAGCCCAAATACACAAGGGTTGGAGCCCACAACAATCGATGCTCACTGAAGGAGTTTTTTATTGTACTTCTTCGTTTTTTTATATAACTATGTACAAACATAAGTTCCCATCTTCATTTGTCAAAAGACATCAAATGGGAACCTCAAGAGTGGGTCAATGCACTTGGAAAGGGAACATGACACCACACGGGCCCAGAATACGCATGCGTGGGCCCCCTTCACAAAGAGCACCAGATGAAATGAGAGGTTCATGAATTGGACGCAAAGGCGTCTCATTCAAAGGATCAAACTGATGAGATTTTTTTATTTATACCGCAAGTACACGACGTCAATGAAGACGTGGCAAGTACGGGTCGAACACAAGGATGGAGAGATGTTGTTATTTTTGTGATTTTCGATTAAGGAAGAAAGAGAGAAAAATATGTTTGGTTTGAGATTTTTGGATTTTTAATTTCTAAAGTAAGAACAACAAAAACAAATAAAAACTAAAGAAAAGATGGGTGAGAGTCCAGCGGGTGGAGGTTTAGATATCAGGTTTAGATTAGACAATTCTGAAACTTATAATAAATCACATTAGTTATAAAGCATTACATGATAAATGATTCAACATAAACTCAAGTAATCAAAATATACTAACACGAAATTAAAATAATAACGTAATTCTTCTTCTCATCACCCTAAATCCGTCACCCCCACGCTTTGGAGAGAGTTAGAAACTCATGGATGGAGGGAATGAGAAGGGGTCCTAGAGAAACTACAAAAGAAAACTAAAAAAACAAGAAATAAAAGAACATAATTTTATTACTAAAATATGGAACAAAAACTAAGGACCCTTTACAACATCGTTTCGGGGCTATTTATAGCCGATACAAGGGATCCCAATATATAAAAGGAAAGTACACACGTCAATACAACATTGGTAAAAATTTGAGCGCACGGATCAACTTTTGTGCGGCAGAATCGCCACCTTTTTGGCTCAGAATCGTCCCGGATTTTTCCTGTGTGTTTATGGTATGTTTTAGCTGTCATTTGCGCGTCCGGATTAATTATTGCATATATTTGGAGATCCGAGTTAATTTCTTCATATATTTGGAGATCCAAATTGATTTTTCTCTAGAACTTCTCCAAAATAATCTTTTGGTACTCGTAATTTGCAGTCGGGTCCTCGGCTTTTGCAATTAAGTCCCTGACTACTTTTGTGCTTATGTCCCTGACCTTTTTGTAATTAGGTATTTGAATGCTTTTATGCTTGGATGAACTTCCATTTGAATTCCGATAATCTTGACTTGGTCTTTATGATAGAAATGAGTCTCTTGCACGCATTTATGCTCGGGATATGAGTAATTTGCATTCAGGTCCCTGTATTGTGTGAATAAGACTAAACACATACCTTAGTAGTATTTATTGATATAAAATTAATCTAAATGAAAGACATATGATGCAATGTATGCAATGCATCACAAACTGAAAGAGCTTGAACCTCTCAAGAGTTTGGGAAATGAGGGGCAACGGAAGAAGAGTTTCTCCCGTTGCGCTGTTGAAGTTATGATCGTCAATCCAAACTCTCCAACCAACAGGCTGGTGTGTCGGAACGAGGTCAAGAACCTCGTTAGGCATGTCCGACACACCAGGCGAACAAAAGGTGGGTCTCATTGAAAGGAATGTGTTCTAAAAGTTTTACTTTTAAATGTCAATTATTATGAATTGAATGAGAAATCATTTTGTTCATTGTTTATGTTATTCGTCTTTTAGAAGTATTAAGGAAGATGATCTTGGTCCTTAACCGTAGATGTCTAAAATATATTGGTTTACATAAAGCAAAAGATATTCGCACTCATGGTAATAAACATGAGACATTTATTACCGAGTTAAGATTGTCGTGTTGGTCATAGATCATTGTAGCTCTACAAGTGAGTGACAACACGGGTACACAAAAGAGGAAAATAGTACTTTGGTATACTGAATTGACCTAACAAGTAAAATATTATAGAAATGTGTTTCTGTGTCATTAATATTTTACTGTGTCCTTGGTCATTTGATATGAGACTTATATCCGATCCCTTAAGGAATGCTTAATTAGACTATTGTCTTAAGCTATCAATGAGAGTAGTGCAAAGGCATTAGTTGGTTAAGTATGACTTTTGTTGGAGAAGATAGTTAGTCAAAAGATTATCATTGCCCCTCTTAATTGAGTGATGATATTAGTGGGCCCCTTGATAAAGCAGAGTTATAATGTGCACAATGTGATTTGAGTTAAGTCACATATTTATAACTAGCTTAAAGAGATAAAGAAATGAATACTAATACAAAGATGACACAATACTACTTTGTTTGTATTCTTAATATCATGAGGCAAGGGACGGACACAAGTGGTGCACTCCATCACTAAATGGATCGGGTTTTGATTCGAGTGGAATTAAGACATCTAACTAATTGGGAGCTATAATGTGTAGCTAGATACCCTTATAGCTTGTGATATTAAGCTCTTAATATCACTGCCAACTTAGTTTAGATCCTCCCATAGGTTACACCACGAGAAATGGGGATTTTGAGTTCATAAGATGTGTCGGGTTTCAAGTAGAAAATATGACACATGGGGTGAACAAGCAAAATCAAAATTATGTTGTGATTAATAACATAATTAGAACCTAAATTAAATTCATATGTGATGTAAAATATTATGGGGTGTAATGATTTATCATTACATAGGATAATATGTTACATATGTTGTGAATTTACTACTAATCCCGAAATGTCAAATTTTGTAGGGGTTAAACCGAAATTTGACAAGCCTGCAGTACTGTGCAAAACAGTCGACCGGTTAACGGTAAACGGTCGACCGATCGGTGCATGGTCGACCGGACACGTCTCGACCGATAACAGGGAATTTTCATCTGTTCGGAACGGTCGACCGAATCTATCGGTCGGTCGACCGAACATTGCGATGAATATTTTATTGTTGTGAACGGTCGACCAAAACGTGGTTCGAGCGGTCGACCGAACCTACAAACGGTCGACCGGTCCAGACGGTTATCTGCAGAATTAATTTAAGAATTTATTAGATCATGCATGGAATTGGTCCATAATTGATTTAATTCGTGGCTAAGATTATTTGTTAGCAAATAATGGATGGTTAGATGGAAGTTTGCATGAAATCATGGACCAGAGGTTTCACATGAATAGGTAATTTGGAGAGAACTTATATATACAAGTTTATCTCATTACCTCATTAATTAATTCATTGTTTTCTCATGCAAAAATCTCTCTCCATAATTCACCACGAAATTTCCTTAATTCTTAAGATTAGTTTTAGTTTTTCAGAGATCTTCTTCTCAAGGGAACTAAAGAGGGGTTAGTAATTGGATTCTAAACCATATTGGAGATTGAGAGGCTAGCTCCTCTCTCTCCAATCTCGATTAGAGTTTGGTGAATACTCGGAGGCAATCCACCGGGCGATTCGACCGGCAACGCGACTCCGGATCTTCAAGAGGTTTTAGAGAACCTCTAGGTATGATCCTCTTTGCAATGGTTTGTTTGTTGTAATGCATGTTAAATAATTAGGACAAACAAATGCATGTCTATATGAAAATCGAAGAAAATATGAATGTTTCGATCCTATATGTTTACAAAATTTCAAAAATATATACATACTATAGGGCACGAAATCCAACACTCATACCCAAGGTATCCTCCAAGGAACTCCTAATACCCTCATGAGCAATGTAGTTGTTTGATGTTCCATCATTTCCAAGATGATCAGGAACAATAGTGAGAGACAAACTCTCATCAGGTTGTTTGAAATTGAGGGGACTAGGGAGCTCCTGCTCCACCAGAGGTGAGTCCTTAGGAGGTACAACAATATGATCATGTGGCTCAAGGGCCACGGGACAAGAAGATAAGGCACAATCATGTGCCAACTCATAAAGATATTGGTCCATAGTGTCCTCAATTGGAGTCGAATCCTCCACCAAGTGATCGTGAATTGAAACCCCAAGTCCCTCAGACTGACTAGGAGTTTGACTTTGAAAGATTGTGCTTTGAATTTGTGGATGTGGTGGTGGTTTGATTTCAGAAGATAAACTCTCATGTTGACAAGAAAAATTACCCTCCTCATGTAATCGCTGTGTTATTTGACTCACTTGCATTTCCAAAGCCTTGACTGTACTTTGCAATGCTTGAAGGGTCAGATCACGAGAAGGATCCTTGGGGTCAACCTGCTGGGGTGGTGGGGTCTGGTTGGAATAACCTGACGATGAGGCATGAGCAGGTTGGTAATTATGGTGCTGAGACCTTTGATGTGGGGGTTGGTAGGTCGCCGATGGGCGTGGAGGTTGATAAGGTGGAGGTTGAGGTTGAGCGTGCGAGCTCTGACCGTGACCCCCACTAGGCCCCCAAAAGAAGTTAGGATGGTTACGCCATCCTGGGTTGCAAGAGTGACCGTACGGGTCGTTACGGGGCCTCTGTTGATACATCGCATTTGCATGCTCAGTATCCCTCGGAGCGTAAGCGCATTCCAAGTCATCATGGCCCGTAAGTCCACACCTACTACACGCAGGAGTAGCGACCTGAGCTACAGGAGCTCCGTCCAACTCTAAACTCTCAATCCTACGCATGAGAGCAGCCAATTTCGCCCCAGACGCGATAGTTGACTCGACATGATATGATCCAGCCCGACCAGAAGACCTGGCGGCTGGTGGCTTTCTCATGGTGTCCCACTCGAAGGTACGTTCATCCATGGACTCAAAAGTGTCCCATGCCTCCTCGATGGGTTTCATTTGGAAGTCACCATGACACATCGACTCCGACAATGTACGGGTGTTGTAATTGATGGGCTGAGAATGAGTCCAATGATATGAAGTGGGGGTGTTGGTAGACTTCTGGGTTACCAGGAGGAGGATACTGGGGTGAAAATGAAGTATTAGAATTTGGATGTGAATTGTCTCCCCCCGAATCCATCACTCTCGGGTTGTACGCGGATGCGTAATGGTCATATTGAGCATTTTGGGAAAATGTATGCTCATACTCAGGCTCAGGGGGAACATAAGGACATTCCCCGATAACATGACCACTCAACCCACAACAGTCGCACAGTACGACTACTGGAGCCACCGGTGCACTCATGTCGTCTGCCATACGCATGAAAGAGGCCAAAGGTTCTTGCAATGTCTCAGTTTGATGACCAACATATGATCCGACGTAACTAGATGGTGGTCTAGCAGTCGGTGCCTCTCTCATGTTACCCCAATATGAAGATTGCTCAGTCACACAATTAAGATTATCCCAACCATACGGGGTGTTTGTCTGAGGCACCCCAGGATGCATGGGTCGGGAGTACCAGGGAGAATCGTCCTAGTCCCAACAATGATATATATGGTCGCCCATGTAACCATCCATCTCAACAGAGAACTCTAGAGTCGACCACTCTCACCACCACGAGGCTAAACTCGCAAAAAGTGCTCGACTCGACCCTAAAACGCTACCAGAGAGTTTAAAGGGGAGGATACTATTGTAGGATTTTAGCCTAATCCTAATCATAATTGTGCCTTAATCTTGTTTAGGTGGTGATTAGAGATGGATGGCTGAGATGGAAGATGGAAGGATGGAGGGTTGTGATGGAAGGGGTTGAGATGTGTGGTGGAGATTGAGTGGAGGGATTGGATGGGTGAGATTAGAGGAGGAGGAGGAGATTTTGGGTGGGTTCTCTCTCTCTCTCGTTTCTCTCTCGTTCTCTCTCGCGTCTCTCTCTCTCACATTCTCTCCCTCTCTCAGTGCACTCCGGCGAGGAAGAAGAAGGTTCTCCGGCGTAGGGCGGATCGGCGAGTGGTTGGCGGTTGGAGGTGAGTCCTTTGTTTTGCCAACCCGTCCCTTTGTTGTTTTTCGCTCTCTCGACCTCACGTGTCTGTCGTCGTGGTGGTAGAGTTGGTGGAGGTTGCCGGAGGTGGAGCTGCGAGTGAGGATCGTTGAGGAGGTGGTTGATCGTCGTTTGGACGCGAGGTTCGTCGACGGATCGCATTTTGGGGAGACGTGCTCGTGGAGGCGTCGTCGTGGTTCTTCAAGGGTCTCTTCAGACCTTTAGGTATGTCAAGCTCGCTCACTTAATCACCGTGAGTATTTGGAAGTCGACGGTAGGCCGTTCGGCTCGTCGCGAGTAAATGTGCAGCAGATTTCACTGTCTGATCGGTCGACCGGTTGGTGCAAACGGTCGACCGTTCGTGAAGAGAATTCGGACTCTGCCTCAAATCGGTCGAACGATGCCTGTGGGGCGGTCGACCGATTGTGCATAGGAGGCAAGTCTGGAGAGATTCGGTCGACCGGGTCCCCTTTGCCGGTCGACCGTGTGCACTGTCTTAAGTCGGTTGGGGGGCGTAGACTATATAAACGGTCGACCGCCCTTTGATCTTGTCCGACCGTGACTTAAGTGGACCTTGTGGTCGGTTCGACCGAATGAGGGTTCGGTCGACCGGACTTGTGCGCTGAGCGTGGGAAACGTTCTGGTGGGATTCGGTCGACCGAGGTGTGCTCGGCGTTCGACCGAATTCATGGCGCGTGTGAGGGATTATTCCCTGGACAGATTCGGTCGACCGAGGTGTGCTCGGCGTTCGACCGAATTCATTGTGGAGTTGAGGGATTTGTTCCCTGGTGACTTTCGGTCGACCGGGACCCCTTTTGTCGGTCGACCGATTGGTCGTTTTGTTCGTTGGACCGGGAGTTGACCATCTAAACGGTCGACCGTCCCTTGATTTGGGTTTGACCGAACGAGTGTGGTGTTGGGAATCGGTCGACCGATGGAGTGCCGGTCGAATGGATTGCCCTGTATTTGCTTGATTCGGTCGACCGGGACTTTTGGTTCGGTCGACCGTTTGTGTCCTGTTTTGCACTATGGAGGTGATGTGGTCGTGGTTGCCCGTGTGGGGCGAGTCGTGTGCCGATGTTCTTCCGGCAAGTGTGCGAGGTGCACGAGGGTTGCGGTGGTTGGTTGAAATTAGACCTGGAGCCCCGTAACCGTGTGAGAGCTGTGGTTGGTTGAAAATAGACCTGGAGCCCAGCTAGTCTGTACGGAGTTGGTTGAAAATAGACCTGGAGCTCCGTAGTGCGTTCGGGTTGGTTGAAATTAGACCTGGAGCTTGAGCAGGGACCGCGTGTAGGGGTTGGTTGAAAATAGACCTGGAGCCCTTATACGTTTGGGTTGGTTGAAATTAGACCTGGAGCCCTTGGTCGTGTCGTGGTAGCTGTGGTTGGTTGAGATTAGACCCGGAGCCCAGCTTGGCGACGTGTGTGAGTCGTGGCGGTTGGTTGAGATTAGACCTGGAGCCCCGTGACTGTGTGGGTACGGCGGTTGGTTGAGATTAGACCTGGAGCCCCGTACCGGTGTTGTGTCCTGTGTTGGAGTTGGGAGCCCTGGTGCAGGGCGTGTTGTGATGCTTTTCTTGTTGAGTAGAATTGCATGCTAGGATGCTTTTATTTCGTACATTTAGAGTTTGGCATACGGGGTTTCCTTCTGGAAACTCAGGCATTGTTGCATGTTTACTTTCAGGCCGTGATCGGCATTAGGGGGTGGTGACCGAGGAGAGGAGCACCGCTACCGGATCCAGCTTTCTCTCAGTTGAGGTCGTGTGATTACTGTTCCTTGTATATGCTTTTGATGTAATCACAACTTTTGTATACTTTGATATTCACATATATATATATAATATATGTCGGTGCACCTGTGTTCTTTTATTGCGTAATATCCTCTGTTGATTGAGTGTTTAAAATTTTAAATTTTCCGCTGTTTTGAGGATGTTACAACTATAACGTAGAAGAAGGTGAGAAGAAGATGACTCAGAGGAGAAGGGAAGAATCCCTAAAGCTAGCGTGGGTAACGAGAGAGGGTAGAAGCCTAATCTAGCAAGCACGGCTCATACAATGTAAGGCAATGAGTCCTTAGGCTAGACGACGCCTAACTTCGAGATCACTAGCCTCGACACGCCTCACCTCCCTACGACGAAGACCACAATGCCCAGCAAGTGATACCAGATCCGGAGATCCAGTACCTCCTACTATCGACAAGGTAGGCAACGCCGATCAGGCCATGACGGTCTTAACTAGATTACTCTCCTAGTGCGTCCGAAATCCTAGGGCCAATGTCTACTTGCTTTTAGTTAAGGCTTCATTAAGACTGATTTTTGGGGCCAAGGAAAGGGTGATGAAATTCCCCACCTTATCTTTGATGGGACAGCCCCTCCTTAGTAGTGTTTTGATCCTAGATCTAGCAATCAATCGCTCCAATCAAAATGCTCAACTCACTCTTGTCCTGATGCAATTCCTACTAACTAATGCATGGGCATACAAGATGCATGAATGAGTGTAGGAAATGCGTACCTCACGCTAGCGCTCAACAACTGAAAGAAAGCTAAAAGAAAAGACAACTATATGCCTAAGTCAAGTGCATGATGCGTGACCTAAACAAGTAAGAAGTCTAGTCTTTTGCTTTGGATTTTAAGGCCAAGTTGATTAATAGGGGAATGATTAATGATCTGGGAGCAAACTAGAAGTCACAACATACAAAATGGGGCTCCCAGATAATGAAAATTACAGAATTAACTACCAGAACAAAATTTAGAGGAAGACCAGCTCACCAGGCCGCCAGTTGGAGGTTCCAGACCGCCAATTGGCGGTCAGTTTGGAGCTTCTGTTCCTCAAACTTGTCCAGTAGCCTCCCCTTGATCCGATGGTTCCCTGAAACTAACCAAAACTGGAAACAAAAAATTAAAAACTACTCGAATCGTCCAAACCAACGTCTGGACAGAGCACCTCCCCGGCAACGGCGCCAAAAACTTGATTGATCGTTTTATTTAAACCGCAAGTGCACGGCCGCGTTGAAGCGGTGACAAATACGGGTCGTCCACTGGGAGGTGTGTCGACGTTTGGTTTGTGCGAAGGCGAGTGGTAAAAAATGGGGAGAAAGATTGGTTACACTAAACTACGCTAGAATGCAAAAGGAAATGAAAGATAAGCAATAAAACTAAACCCCATAGGGGGTAGAGAAATAATGTGAATATAAAGATGTGTGTGTGTGTGTGTTCAATTAAGATCCTCACAACATGTAGTACATGAAATCATAAAACTACATCCAACTTTGCCTCCACATGAATTAAGATAAGACTACATCATTAAAACATACAAGACAATAATTGGAATGAAGCTAAAGGAACTCATGTATAAAGACTAGACCCTACTATACCTCCACATGAATTAAGATAAGACTACATCATTAAAACATACAAGACATTAACTAAGGTAAAGTCAACAAGAGTACATACACTACAAATTGTGTTTCCAATATTAATTCCATCCATATCCTAACCTTATCATTCCCCATAAAATAGGTCCACTAATCAAAGCATAAGCTAAGCTTCATTCAAGAGCATTAGCATATCAAAGATAAGAGTGAAAACCCATTAGATGGTTACGGAAATCATATAAAGCTCAAGGGATTAAGATAACACACACTTAATACACTACATGATTATATCACATATTTCTCCACCCCCAAGTGGGGATGGACTACTCACTACTCATTACACTAACTATATTAGCAAAATGAAGCATAATACTGAAATGAAATTACCCTAAGAAAGCAAGAAATATTAAAGAAGCTTACAAGGAAATGAAAGACTAAACAAGCATGCACAAATTAAAAGACAAGATTAAAAGAAACTAGAAGAATTATTTTATTAACAAATGACTTACATTGAAGGTAGCATTCTTCTCCACCTTGAGTTTTTGCTTCAATGTTCACTCCTTAGTAGAGAGAATGCCACCAAGCAATGAGTCATTACAATAGAAGGTGAAGAGTTCTATTTATAGGCATGGAAAAAGCTAATCCGGGACAATCCCCCGATGTGGGACTAAACCAATACCAAAAATAGACTAAGAATATACTAATACATGTGCTCAACAAATCTTAGCGGATCCAGAGCAATATGGACCGCCAATTAGCGGTCTATATGATCCAGATCGAGTTGGTTTTGGTTGTGGGATTTTCATGATGAATATGTTGGTCTTGGATGCATCTACTTTGCTTGTTGGAGCTCCGACCCGAATCGAATTACCAAAATACTCCCCATGATGGTGTGGAGTTTTCTGTTTTGCTCTTAGGTCCTTCGGTCTTACGTTCAGGTCCTTCTCCCTTGCATCTCAGTCCCCAGGTCTCACAATTAAGTCATTTTCCTGCTTTTGGGTCCTTTCATGGCTCTTCTCTTCAAACCTCTTTATTTCTGAAATTCAAACATAAAACTCGTCACGTAGCATTGCTTAGGTGTAAGATAATGGATATAAGATACAAATATGAGCATGAAATGATGTCAATCAATAAACCAAGTGCCAATACACGGAGGAGTGGATAGACCGTTTCGACCAAATGGGATGGGTGCATCACTTGGGATGAAGGAAGTATGGAGTTGGGTGAGGCAACCAGGCAGGAAAGTCCCTTGGGCGGGGATGGTATGACACAACTTTGCTGTCCCGAAGCACACACTAACAACTTGGAGAGCATTGAAGGGGCGTCTGCTCACAAAACGGCGAATGATAAAGCGAGGCGTAAATCTCGACCCAACTTGCGTGCTATGTGAAGACCAAGAGGAAGACATGGAGCACCTTTTCTGGAATTGTCAATACACAAAGGAGGTGTGGAGGTGCCTCCTCAATGTTGGCTTTTTGGCCTTAATCTATGTTTTGATGATTTAATTAACCTAATCTTAGTTATGATCATGTAGAGTAGCCCACATATTGCATTGCATGTATATTGCTTTGTGCTAACCTATACAGGTGATCAAGACTCAAGGAAGAAAGGAAAATCAAGTCAAGACATATAATCAAGCTCTTTTGAAGACATGCATTTTGTATTTCTTTGAGTCTTTAGGAACATGTGTAAATTGAGCATACTTGAGCTAATATCAACTTAAACACACACTAGGTTCCTTATAGAAGTCACACACGAAATTTCACATAATTTGGACTTCAATAGATCACCCAAACTTAGACCTGAAAACACTAAACCTGAACTCTAAAAGTCTGCCCACATTCGGTCGACTGTAACAGGCCGTTCGGTCGACCGAGTGATCAATTGTCCTGTTTGTGTTTTCACTACCTAGTTTCGGTCGACCGTGTTTTGACTTTCGGTCGACCGTGTGAACTTAATTTTCCGACCGTTAGTTTTGTCGTATATACCCAACGGTCGTATTCGTATTAAACAAATTATACCCCAAATACATTTCATGTATCGGTCGACCGAGGACCTTGATCGGTCGACCGAATGACTGTCTCTTGACAAACCCAAACCTACTGGAGGAAATTGGTCGACCGCTATACCTTAGCTCGGTCGACCGAATCTATTATTGTTTGTCTACACCAGAGTGCCTGGTACAAATCGGTCGACCGATTCCTTTGTGGAGTTCGACCGATCACTTAAGTGTACCTAAGTCGTAGCGTTGGGCGGTCGACCGTTACCTAACCGGTCGACCGAACTTCGTTCAAAACTGCCAAACGGTCGACCGTTCGTCCCGATTCGGTCGACCGAATTTACTCAGAATTGGGTCCTGCTTTTTCTGTTTTGTGTATCACACATCAATTCACACCCAATCAATCCCAACGGCTCTATTCTCTCTAATGCCTATATAAAGAGTTGTAAAACACATTTTAACACAACTCTCCCACCACAAACTTGTCCAATACATTAGAGAGAATCCCAAACACTCCAAGCCTCCAATTTCCACACTTAGTGATCAATTCCTTATTTCTACTCAAGTGTGCTGAAGAATTAGAGAGTGTTGTCCCACTCATTATTTGTGAAAGAAAGCAAGGGTCTTGGTGAAATCCCAAGACACAAGTATAGACTTCGGTGAGTGCCCGAAGTAATCCTCTCGGATTGTGAGAGGTGGAGCCAAGCTCGGCGAGGGTTGTTCGCGAGCTTGAAGATTGTAAAGGTGTTCTCTCCCGACCCAGAACGGGGAGTGGTTAGTGAAGTCGTGAGCGGAGCTCGATGATCCGAGCGGAGCTTGCAAGAGAGGACTAGGACCCGGGTGGGGTGCCGAACCTCTATAAAAATCCCCTGTCTCTTGTGGTTTGCATTTTTCCTTCCCTACTTGCTTGTTTATTTTAAATTCCGCTGCATATCTTCGATTGTTTAAACAAGTAGAGTATTAAGTGATTATCCTTAATTGTGGACCCATAACCCACACGATCCTACACTCAACCTCATGCAGCTCCACCAAACTGTCGCAAGCAATCTAGAGAGTGAGGTTTTACGACTATCACATGCGAGTGGAAGCCGACTTGACAGAGTGGTCCGAAGGTGGGTGTTAAGTGATACGATACACGAATGCTGGCACGAGCGGAACCGTAGGATTTTTGAGGGCGAGAGGCAGCAACCGAAAGCTACCATTGCTATAGTCAAAGACATAATCCGGAGCTTGGGTGATCAAGCTTCCAAACTCGCAAAAGATAAAGGAGAAGCACGACATTTTCTGGACACTTGGAACTAATTCCAACTTCTGAAATTTGATGAGATGTAATTATTTCATTAAACTACTTGCCCTTAACGTGATTTCAATTAGGTGGTAGGGAGAAGCTGGTTATGCATGTGGCATATGCCTGCGAACTCAACGAAAAAAATTTGGTAGATGTAAACAGTTCTTTAGTAATAAAATCTTAGAGGCTAAGCCTCCCTTTTGCTTTGCAAAAAAAAAATAAAATAAGTGAGAAGAAGGGACACAAAAGGACCTAAGAGCAAGAGAAATGACTAATTGTAAGACTTATGGACTGAGATGCAAGAGAGAATGACCCAGATGTAAACCAAAATGACCAATGAGCAAATCAAGAAGCTCCATACCATCATGGGGAGTATTTTGACAATTAGATCCAGGTCTAAACATCAACAACCAAATCGGGTTCACCAAACATGAAGAAATCAAGTCAAACAAGCCATCCAAAACAAGACTCCATCAGAGCAGTCCAAACTGCTATTTGGTTGTCCCAAACCGCCAATTGGCGGTCCATTTGGCTCCAAACCCGATTAGCTTCGGTTGGGTGTTGTATTAATTTGTATTTAGTCCATTTATGGCATGCGTTTAGTCTCATACCGGAGGATTGTCTCCGGTTACATTTTTCTATGACTATAAATAGAACTATTCATCCTCCTTTGTAATACACTACATGTTTGGTGGCTAATCCCTCTACTTAGAGTAAAGTCTTGTAGCAAAAAACTCAAGTGGAGAGATATTACTTGTCATGTGAGTCATGAATATAAAAAAAACTTTTCTTATTTCATGTTGTGCCTCTTTTATTGCTTGCATGCTTAGCTTAATTCTCTTTCATTAATCTTAGTAGACTTAGTTAATATGTTTTCTTCTCTTAACATAATAGTTAGCTTAATGATAGTGAGTAGTTTCATCCCCTTTGGGGGTGGAGATGATGTACATATATGTTGTGAAGTTTGGATGTTTGATGAATTTTTGATTGTGTAGACTTGCATGTTTGTATGTTCATCATGGGTGTTTTAATCATCTACATGTTGGGGGATTTTAATAAGTTTTGTCATAAGATTTAGACCGTTCTCATGCTTAGTTTCCTTATGTTTATTGACAGAAATTTCCTGTTGAATATGCTACATGTTAGTTATGTGTTTGTATTTGTGTTTGCTTGTTTGATTGATTGAAGAAACTTTGTTTTGATGAGTTCTGCCATGAGATTTAGACACGTCTCATGTTTAGCTTTGTTCTTCATATGAGTTCATGATTTTTGACGAGTCTTGTCATATCCTTAGACACTTCTCATGCCGAGCCTAGTCTCATGATAATCAAGTAGTAATTGCTGATACGTTGTGTGAATGAATTGATAGGTTTCACCACATCTTTAGACACTTCTTATGCATGAAGGCACACACACATAAATGCTTACATGCGTCATTCATCACTTATTGCACTTCATATGTGCACACACTCCACCCCTTAGGACTTTCTTTTCCTGAATTTAAATATCTTTATTAGGTCTTTAGTTAGTTGTAGTCAATCTTTAGCTGTTTTCTTTTGCATTTGTTAACTATTAGTTTAGTGTAGTCTAGTTTATTTGTAATCACATCTCTTCTCCCCTATTTTGCCACTTGATTTCTGACAGACCAGAGACTACTCACCTCCCTGTGGATTGACCCGTACTTGCCCCGTCTTCACCGACAATTGTGAACTTACGGTTAACAGCAAGCGAACGCGTGGGTGCGCGAGCACACGTGCGTGGAGGTTGGAGCGCACGAAGACGAGGCACGAGCGCGTGAGCACAATTAAGAAGCGAGCACGTGAGCACGAAGGTGAGGCGCGAGGCACTAGCGAGCGAGACGACATCGTTAAAGCGAAAGCTTTGTATAGACTATTTCCTCGGAAACCCTTGTCCTCACTTCGTGCATGAGCCGGGAGGTCATGATAGGTGCGATGGTCGCGCCTGCCCATGGACCGCCGAGCGAGATAGTGTATCCAAGTGTCGAACTATTTCCTTGAAAACCCGTGTCCTCGTTTCGATCGTGAGCCGGGAGGTGACGATGGGTGTGATGATTGCGCTTGCCCAGGGACCATGGAACGAAAGAATGTGGAACACATGCCCCATTTGTATTGATAGGCTTTAGTATGACATATTGCATTTCATTGAGTCACCATATGTAGTAGACTAGAGGGATTACGGATCCCAATGCGTTGTTGTTATACAGCTCCACGGAGCGAGATGACCATCCAGACTTCAGTTCGGCGGAGATGACCGTCCGACCTTTGTGTTGGCGGAGATGGTCATCCAGATTTGTTCCGATGGGGATGGTCGTCCGGGTTGTGGCACGGCTTGACGCGTATGGCCGACTAGAGCAATGACTCTAGTGGCAGTTGTGGCCTGAGGACCACGAGATCATATCTGTATCTATGACTCGAAAGTGCATACGACCTTCACTGAACCCTCATGTTAGTATAATTGCGAGTGGGGGTGTGTCGTGTACTCTCCATAAGACCGTGTGTACCTGCCCTCGGGTATCCTGATGTTGTTGGTGGGATTGTTGTCCTTTATGCCCTGGGTTGGGGAAGATTTTTCTTGTTCTTGCCATCATGCCATGAGATACTAGTATGATAGGATCATTGCACTGCATTTTCATATTTATATAGATGGACTTGGTATACGGAGTTTTCGTTATGAAAACTCAAGCATTTTATCATGTTGCATTTCAGGGTCCCGATAGGGGCTGAGTGGGTGGCAACCGAGGACGAGTATACTCGTGGACCGGATCCTCCAATCTTATCTCTAGGTTTTTGTCTTTGCCTGTATTATGTCATTTCCTCGTCCTGTAATCAAACTTTAAATCTTTTTGTAATGGGCACCCTATTTTGAGAATTTATGAGTAATTTTCTCATTCCTTCTGGTCTTATGTCTCTTTGAAATTTAGTTTAAATTTTTCACATTTTCGGGGACATTACAATTGGGACTAGTCTCATGAAACACATGTATCATAAATTAAAGGAATTGTTTTTTCAAATAGTAACAAAAGATAAGAAATTAGCAGTGTATGAGTTGCAAAAATATTTGGCAAAATAATAGGAAATGAAAAGGGTACGCATCGTTTTCAAAAGTAGAAGTAGAAAATGGTAACCAAGTACTTTTTATACTTATCATTCTTATTTTTAGAATATCACGTGTTCAATAATAAAAAATCAAACTCAATTTTAAATGATAGGATAGTTTTTTGTGTATTTTGATAACATATTCACATTTCTCTCTTTGTTCTCATCAATTGTCATCCATATTGTAAGAATTTTGCTGATTTTTTGAAATCAAACTTTTTAATTACAAATTAGGTGTTTCAACAAAAATATAAGAAATTGGTATTCATTAAAGATAAAAACCTAATCGATTTTTTGATCAAAGCATACAAAAAAATTCATATTTGGTGTTAAAATTAAATTATTTTTCATAAAACAGATGTGCATGTCGTATCTTAAAAATAGATTGCAAAGTCAAATCATCAAAACCCACACGCAATCAAAAAAAATTCTAACCCAAAATTAGCACATTCTACTACAATCCAAAATAATATAAAGTGGATAGAATTTTAGAAAATTTCAATCCCAAAAATTATAAAAGTTCTAATTTTTTTTTGATTTTTCAAATATTTCATATTACGACGTACAACTACTTTAAAAATATACATTTAAATTGTACGCAAGAGATGAGTTTGTTTGGATATTTTGATAACAAATTCGACTTCCACTACATGATACTCACAAACAACTGAAATAGTAAGAACTAAGAACATCCACTGCAACATCCACATTCACATCCACTACTTAATAAGTTTTGATCTCTTCTTCGAATGTTTCCTCCACTGCTTTTTATGCTTCCTGTGCGTGATAACCTGCATCAAGTAGCAATTCCTATGTCTTCTGTAATTCTTCAAGAAGATCACTTATGACCTTAGTATGGAGCCAACTGTAAGGTAAGTTAAATGGCTTGGCATTAGAAGCCTCTCCTTTGTTGGGCATTACAGGCCTCTCCTTTGAGACTACCTTTTCTCCATTCTCTTTCATTTCTTTGTTGTTGGCTTGAGATTGTTAGGATCGATGACTTTTTAATCACAAACTAAGTGCTAAACAAAATGCAGAATTAAAACTAAAAGATAGAGGGATAGAACAATCAAACCAAAAGTCGACACTGGATTCTTATATAGTTCGACACGCCAACCGCATCCCAGTCCTCTCAATTTTAAGCCCTGCTTGATCATTCGAGCCCCGTTTGAGTTTCCACTAACTGATATCCGTTCCGACCGAGAACTGAACCTTTACAACATGAGCCTTAGTGAACAACCCCTACCTTGCTTGATGTGCCTCTCACAACCGAGAGAGAAGCTTCCTCGAAGCTTGTACAACTTTTGGTGATTCCTTGATATGGTCTTAGAATCACTAACACTCTATTACTTTAACACACTTGAATATGATATGTAATGGATACACAGGTGGTGGGGTTTAAGCTTTGAGTGTGGAGAGTGGGAGTTTGAAAGCGTAGAAAGTTTGGCTCTATAATATGGATCAATAAAGAGTGTTCATGGTGTGTAAAAACTTATGTATGGACTCCTATTTAAACTCTCAAACCAATATAGTTATTTGAGTGAGTGGGCGAAAGTTGAAGCAAGAAAGGACAAGAAGTGACTTAAGGTGGGACAAAAAATTGTCGAAATTCGGTCGACCATTTGTAAACGATTGTCCTAAAATTTGAGAGTTCAGTTGTCTTAATTGGGTTCGGTCAACCTATCACCAATTTCCAGTAAAATTTGGTCGGACTCTATCAAGTGTGGTTCGGTTAACCGGATTCATGGATTTGTCTTTAGTGCCAACGACAATAATTCATATATTTGGCCACATGGAAAGGTTCATTGCACACCAGGAAACTAGGAAATTCAGTTGATTGTTAGGAATTGGGATATTCATTTTGTCCAAATCCAGTAAAGATGTAATGGGTTTGAGAAGTCAAATTTGATTAATCGTTAGGGATTCAAATGACCTAATTGGACGGGAAAATTTGGATGACCTAATTGGACTGGGAGGTTCGATCGACCAAATTAAATTCAGATGATCGATTTTGATTAGGTCAGAATCCTAATGCTCAATTTTATGTTTAATCCTATGGCTCAATAAATGAAAAATCACAAAACTTCGTCCAAAACATTGTTACCATCTTGAGTCTTTGCATTAATGTTTCTTCCTTTGATAGATTTCATCGACCCATTAAGATGATTTGCATAATACAAGTATATATAATGCATGGAATCATGTTTAACCAATTTAATTGAATATTTGATATTACATTAATACATGTCAATTCAACATAGATTACGATTAGTTTGACAATAATTCTCAAAACTAAACTAGATTAAGGCCTAAGAGCCAACATGAACTACAAGTAAGACAATGGTGAATCGAGACCATTGAATTGGATAAGCAAGTACAAATGAAGTAAGATAGTTCATGCACAAGTTGAAGCATTAAATGAAGTACAACAAGTTCGAATAGTTGAAGAACTACAACAAGTCAACAAGTTCACTAGTTCATTGTAGTTAAAGCACTACAATAAGTTCAATACTTCAGATAGTTAATGTTCTACAACAACTACATGCATTAAAGGTACAACAACAAGAAGTCCACATAGTTGAAAGTTGGCCAATGGAAATCTTCTAAGTGAACTTCACCACCAACTCACTCCAACAAATTAAGCATTGGACCAAATGGTGGAGAGCTTTGGGAGCTCTGGTTGGCCAGGGAGGAGGAAGGAGTAGTACTTTAGCACCTTGAGTGAGCTTAGTGGATGGACCCCTTGTGCTTCCTCTTTTCCTTTTACCTTTGTTGCTCCTGCCGTGAAAGGAGGAGGGGGTTACTATTGGCTTTTTGGCCTTAATCTATGTTTTGATGATTTAATCAACCTAATCTGAAGTATGATAAATGTAGAGTAGCACACATATTGCATAACATATATATTGTATTGTGCTAACCTCTATAGGTGATCAAGACTCAAGAAAGAGGGAAATGAAGTCAAGACATGTAATCAAAGCTCATTTGAAGACATGTATCTTATATTTCTTTTGAGTCTTAGGAATATTGTGTAATTGAGCATACTTGAGCTAAAAACTAATCAAACATACTAGGTTCCCTATAGAAGTCACACACAAAATTTCACATCAATTGGACTTCAATAGATCACTCAAACTTAGACTGGAAAACACTTAAACCAAACTTGAACTGCCAGGACAAAATCGGTCGACCGGAACGAGTTCATCGTTTGACCGATTGGGTTTGTTTATTCTGTTAAAGAATCTAGTATTAAACCAGTCGACCATTTAGAGCTTTTTGTTCGACCGTCTACAGGTGTCACATGACCGTTAGACTTGTCTTTTCTACAACGGTCGAATTTCCCAAAACCCCAAACTTACCGAACTTCCGGTCGACCGAAACTTACCTAACGGTCGACCGATCAAACATTCTTTGGTCACCCTGAACTCTCTGGAAGTTTCCGGTCTAACATCTCCTAGACCTTGGTCGATCGAAACTCAATTTCTTCCCAATCCCAGAAATGTCTGGAAATTTTCGGTTGAACCGACCATTTGCTTAGTTTGACCGATCCATCTTTTACCAGACAACAACCCCCAAACATTCGACCCATCCAAAACCTTAATTCGACTGTTCACTTAAGTGAACTTAAGTTATAGCCAGATTTGACCAACCGGACGGCCGGTATGTCCCATTCGGTCGACCGAACTTATCCTGGAATGCGACCTGCACCTTTCTGTTTTGTGTATCTTACATAAACACTTACCCATTTAATCACAACGACTATAACTCACTTATAGCTTATAAATAGATGTTACCAAGACACAATTATACAACTCTTACACTTCCTATTGTCATATACATCTAAGAGAAAGCTCCAAGTCTCCCATTCCCCAAATCCTACTCTCCAAGCTAAACTTCCACACTTTAGTTTCAATTCCTATCATACTTTAAGTGTGCTCAAGTTAGAGAGTGAGTGATACACTAAAACATTCTATTGTAAAGAAGCAATGACTTCAGTGAAAACCTGAAGTGTCCCTCTCGGATTGTGAGAGTAAGAAAGTCAAGCTAGCGAGGGTGTTCGCGGTGCTTGTGGTGTAAATGCTTAATCTCATCCCGGAACGAGGTTGATAGTGAAGACGTGAGTGGAGCTCGAGGGAGATCGAGCGGAGCTTGCAAGAGAGGAAGTAGGCAGGAGGCCGAACCTCTATAAAAATCATCAGATTATATTGTGGTTTGCCTTGTATTCTTACTTGCTTGTTTTGTTTTTAATTTCCGCTGCATCTTTGATTGTTAAGCAAGTAGAGTTTAATTAAGCTTAAAAGTTATTAGAACTAAGCCATAAACATGATCCTACAGTTACAATGAATGTTGGATTTAAAAGTAAAGTTTCAACAAATGAATAAAAACAAACATATGAAACCAAGTGGCAAACCTTGTTGGGCATTGATGTTGATATGTAATGGCCTCCTTGCACCTCTTAGTTTAGTGGCTATGGGGGATCTATTGAGCACTTGTACATGTTCTTCTTGTACTTACCATACATCTCCTCACTTCACTTAAAGGAATCACTCTAAAACCTTGCATTATTTCTCACTTTGGTGTGTGTGCCATAAGATCAATTCCTACTTCATGTGTTTTCATGTACTTCCCTTGAAAGCCACTCACTGGTATAGTTTTCCAAAATAACACCTCTGATTGATCGTACGACAATAGTTGCATGTTGACACAGAAGCTCAGTCATGTGCTAATCTCTACAAGTGTATTTTGAGTCATCTAATTCAACTAAAAATTTGTCGTTTGATTGTAGTAGTTCTACCTTACAGTCAATGGACCTTATGACAGTGAAACTCCCCAATTTTATAGATAAACCAATGATTGAAGCCTTTACTTTAGGTACTAATTGACTGCTAAATGCATACTTTCTTCTTGCCTCCTGTATATAGTTTGCATTAGCTTCTGTTTTAAGTTATCAACCATACTCAAAATTGGCAAATGTCTCACTGGTTTGATGCAATTGTTGAACAATTTACGACAATTACTAGTGATGTATGATGACTTAGCCAGACTGCCAAACTTACTCCTGCTCCACACCTTATCATTGCATTCAACTTTCACTAATTAATAGGGGTGTAAACGGGGTGGGTATGGCCGTACTTGTATCCATACTCCTAAATAAATGGGTACGGGTACATACCCGTTTAAGTTTTGTTGTGCTCATACCTGCCCCATACCCATTTATCAATAAACATGTATGTGGCATGTATGATGGGTATTATATAACATTCATATTTTGTTTCAACATTTAGCAAATTCTAGTGGATTAACTCATCTAAATTCAACTCCTAGACATCTAACAAATGAATTACATCAACTAATGCATAAAAAAGCAACAAATCAAATAATAACCACAATATAGATGTTGAAACAAGTGTAACACCTATAAGAGTTTAAAATCATCACATGATATTTAAATCATATACAAACTACTAACTAAATGTTACATGTTATTGTTTCGTATTTATATCATGTTAGGGATTAAGGAATATGTGTACTAATATTTAATATGTATTAATGTAATTAAAATATTAAAACAAGGTAAACGGGTATGGGTATTGTCATATCCCTGCACGTCCCATTTATTAATTGGGTAAGGTGGGTATGGGAAATTGGTACAAAAATTGTACCCATACCTACGAGTCAAATGGGGTGGGTAAGACCCGCCCCAGTTACAACCCTACTAACCAATCGTGAGCAGCTCCATTCAACTCCTTCATTTGCTGCATTTTCATATTGAATTTAGAAGTTGTATAGGCATTTGCAGCATCCCACGTGAGACCTAAAAGAAAAGAACTCTTGAACTTCTACTGAAAATTTTGGTACAAATGTCTTGCGCAGGTTATCGTGCTCACAACCACCAAACCATTCATGGACCCCATTCTTCTAGTCTCTTGCACATATATCACTAAGTAGGACCACTCCATCTCTATGCCCAACTGCTTCTGTAAGGTGAACTAGAAACTACTTCCAACTGCCAATTGTCTCAAAGTCCAATACTTCAAATGCTAGTTGAAATAGTTGATGATTCCTATCAACTTGAAGTGGTTGAAGGTAAGTGCATCTAAACTTCCCCTTTAAGTGACAACCATTAAGGCCGATCAGAGGCTTACAACCTCTCAAGAACCCCTCCCTACAACCCCTAAGGCAAACAAAAAACTTGAGGTAAGTTTCATCAGTAGGGTTCACTTCATAGAATATAATGTTTCTAGGGTTGGTTTTGTTGAGTTCAAAATACCTAAGAGGGCAACATTCCATATTGTTTCTCTTCACACCCATAAACTTCTTCAATGCAATCTCCTTACCACTCCACACTTTATGATAAGGGAACTCAAAGTAGTATTTTCAACAAATCATTTATACACTAACAATTAGCTTATCATACTGACCTAACCACTTCATACATCGGTGAGCAATCCAATGCTTGTTAGTCATCTTAGAGACACACCTATTAAGAGAGGAACATGTATATGACAATCTGAGAGTCTTGATTTCAAACACTAATCCATCGTTGAACATAGAGGCAAGTATCCTCCTCTTAGAAATTGACTTTTTACACTTTGTTTTCACTCTCTCAGGTTGGCTTTTTATGTATAAAATCTCACATTCAGTTAAGATACAATGAGTTATCAAGGCCATTTTGAAACCATTCACATTTGGGAACTTCTTCTTAAATGTCATCTCAAGGTTCCTCATATTAACTTCCATAGGTTCAAAGACCATTACTTCAAGGCAAATAAATCATTTACATCTTCTCTTTGGTCATAAAAATCTACCACATCATTACCATCAATCATTTCCTCTTCATCATTGGACGACTCAAAGCCAGGGTCACTTTCACTATTTTCACGTAACTTTGTCTCCTCGAGCCTATTTGGCAATTGTCCCATGCTTGCTTATCTAAGTGGGTCATTTCTTCTTTCTGTGGAGTTTGAGAGTGGATGAGTGAGTGCTGCTTGGCAAGGTTATGAGTGGCATAAATGTGAATGTGTGGTGTTGGCTTCTAGGTCACAAATTTAGGGTTCAAGCTACTAGATTCATTGCCTACATTTCAAGAACAATAGGAAGTGGCTCACTATTATTATATAGTGAACATCGATGTGTTTTCTTCCACATCGATGCATGTAGATGGTAAACTAAAATTAATTATATAGTCTAATTATTGAAAATATGAACTAAATGCTCTGATACCACTGTAGGATTTCGTGTCCATATGTATGTATATATTTTAAAAAATTTAATACAAACATACAAGATCGATTTCATATTTTCATTGATTTTACGTACATGTATTTGTTTATTCTAATATCATGCATTCATACACATATTAAAATAAACAAAGGAGGGAGGATCATACCCAAAGGTTCTCTAAAACCTTTCAGAAGATCCGGAGTTCTGTTGCTCGTCGAATCGCCTCCAAGTGTTCACCAAACTCTAAACAATATTAGAGACAAATGAGCTAGTCAATCAATCTCTAATCAAGCTTAGAATCTAGCTAATAACCTCTCTTTAAGCTCCCGAGATTTCTATCTCCAAAACTTAAAACTATTAAGAGATTTTCGTGGTGATTAAGGTAGAGATTAATGAGAGAAAAAATTTATGCGTTAACATAAACAAGTAGAATGATGAGTCCTTTTATAGGCTCCCAAAATATCCTTATCAAGAGTTATTATTTAGTCATGATCTCTTACTTATTCTCTCCTAAAATTAATCCCAAATTGCCACATAAGCATCCTAAAAAACGTTTGATCAAATCTGGAATTAATCCAACCCGTGATCTAATTATTCTCTTAATAATTCAGGCAAATATAGTGTTGTTCGGTGAACCGAGAATTCTTCTCGGTTGACCGAACCATTCAGTTTTAACACAGGTTTGGTTGACCATGAGCTAGACGGTCGACCAAATATACATGAGAAAAATTCACTGGAAAAATTCGGACGATCTGCGTCTTGCTCCGGTCGACCGTTGACTCCCCAAAATTTCTCTTAATAAAATCTCATCGGACGACTGTGTCACCTTCAGTCTACCAAAAATATCCCAAGATAACTCCTGAATATTTTCTCTCGGTTGATCGAACCCAATTGTCCAGGCACTCTAGACAATTTCGGTCAACCAATTGTGTTTATTCGTTCCTCGTTCGGTTCACCGTTCCGGAGACATCTCGATCGACCGAACCCTAAACGGTTTACCGTGCTGACCCCGATTTTGCCTTTGTCAAATTTTGGATTTATATCCAACAAAATTTTATCTTTTGGGATTTTTAGCAAATTCATATCTTATGTAATATATTATCCTATGTAATATTAAATTATTACATCCCATAATATATACACCTCATATGAATTTATTAATGATTCTAATTATATCAATTCTCATGACATTTTGATTTTATTCATTCACCATGTGTGTCCTTTTTCACATGAAACCTTACACATCATATTAACTCAAAATTAAGCTTCTTGTTTCTCAGTTTTGTGGTGTGACCTATAGGAGAATCTAAGCCAAATTGGCAGCGACATTAAACACTTAATATCTTAAACTATAAGCGGTATCTAGCTACACATTATAGTTACCCAATTAGCATAGATGTCTTTGTTCCACTCGAACTAAAACACAATCCATTTAGTGATGTAAGTGCACCACTTATGTCCGTCCATTGCCTCATGATATTAAGAATATATACAAAGTAGAAATGTGTCACATTTGTATTATATTCATTTCTTGTTCTCTTTAAGCTAATTATAACTATGTAACTTAACTCAAGTTACATTGTGCACATTATAATTTTGCTCTATCAAGGGGTCCACTAATATCATAACTCAATTAAGAGGGACAATGATAATCGTTTGACTAGCTATCTTTTCCAGCACAAGTCATGTTCAACCAACTATTGTATTTATCACTATACTCATTGATAGCTTTTGACAATAATCAAATGAAGCATTTTTTGAGTGAAAAGATATAAGTCTCATATCTTAGGATCCAAGACACAGTAAAACATTAATGACACGAAACACAATTCCATAATGTTTTACTTATTAGGTCTATTCAATATATAAAAGTAATATTTTCCTCTTTTATATACTCGTGTCGTCAATTATTTGTAGAGCTACAACAATCGATGACCAACACGATAATCTTATCTCGGTGATTAATGTTCCATGTTAATTACCATGATTGTGAATAACTTTTGATTTATGTAAACGATTATCTTTTAGAGCTATACGATTAAGGACCAAGTGTCTCTTCCTTAACACTTCCAAAAGACGAATACCATAATCAAGGAACAAAATGTTTGCACATCCAATTCATAACAATTGACATATAAAAGTAAAACTTTTAGAACACATTTCTTTCATTAGCCAGACTGCCAAACTTACTCCTGCTCCACACCTTATCATTGCATTCAACTTTCACTAATTCATAGGGGTGTAAACGGGGCGGGTATGGTCATACTTGTATCCATACACCCCTAAGTAAATGGGTACGAGTACATACCCGTTTTAGTTTTATTGTGCTCGTACCTGCCCCATACTCATTTATCAATAAACATGTATGTGGCAGATATGATGGGTATTATATAACATTCATCTTTTGTTTCAACATTTAGCAAATTCTAGTGGATTAACTCATCTAAATTCAACTCCTAGACATCTAACAAATTAATTACATCAACTAATGCATAAAAAGCAACAAATCAAATAATAACCACAATATAGATGTAGAAACAAGTGTAACACCTATAAGAGTAAAATAATCACACGATATTTGAATCATTTACAAACTACTAACTAAATGACCCCAAAACCCGCACGGATCTCCCCGCAACCACTCCTTGCTGCCTCCCCGCACCCAAAACCCACCCTTCCCCGTCGCCACCTTCCCTCCCTCCCCGAACCGACCCTTTCAAAAATAACGTACAAACTCTACATCACTATAATCAAACCTAGATGAGATATCAGTCGTGCTAAGCTGTAATTTTAGGTAAAAATCACATATTTTTTAGTTAACATATTTTAAATACAAGTTAATGTCAAACAATGTATTTTATGTATAAATTAGTGTATTTAGTGCGTTTCAACTTTGAAGTGCATTATGTTGTTGATTTTCTATCTAAATTTTAGATGTCATCACGACTTTGGTGTTTTAAGTGTAAGATCGTATGGGTTATGGGTCCACTAATCACTATTAATCTAATCACCTACTCGTTTTATCGATAGAGTTATATGCAGCGGAATTTAAACAATTAAACGAGCAAGTAAGAAAGTAATGCAAACCACAAGAAGACACGTCGGTTTTATAGAGGTTCGGTCGCGCCTACGTCCTCTCTTACAAGCACATCTCGAATCTCCGTTCGAGCCCCTCTTGCGTCTTCACTATGCCTCCCCGTTCCGGGCCGGGAGCAACACCTTTTACAAGTCTTCAATCTCGCGAACAACCCTTGCCGAGCTTGGCACCACCTCTCACAATCCGAGAGGAACACTTCGGGCTTCCACCGAAATCCTTGCTTCTTGTCTTGGGCTTTCACCAAGACCCTTGCTCACTTTACAACAGAGGTAACCTTGAGTGGAACTCACTCTCTAGTTGAGCACAACAATTGCTAGTATGATGATTGATGAAAGATGTGGAAATTAGGCTTTGGATGGCTAATTTAGAGCTTTGAGGTTGTGGAAAATCTCACTATAAGTTTGACACTTTGGAGTTGTGAAATCTTGTAGAAAACTAAGTGTGAACCTCTATTTATAAGCTCCTAAAGATTTCTAGCCGTTTGGACAAGATTTGATTGGGGTTTGTGCAAAGCACACCAAAACAGAAAATCGGATTCAGAAATCTGTCCATAAACGGTCGACCGAAAGGTGTAACGGTCGACCGAACCCTTGAGTAAGTTAATGGATCGGTTGACCGAACATAGGTACTGGTCGACCTAATCACTTAAGTTCTATAAGTCAACGGTCGACCGAACAGGTACCGGTCGACCGACTACAGGGTTCGGTAGAGGGAAAACTCGATCGGTTGAACTAAACTTGTGTCGACCGATAGCAGGTAGATTTTCCCTAAAGGAACGGTCGACCGAACAAGGTATTTTGTTCGACCGGTTCAAAAGTATTTGGGGGTGTATTAAGAGAAAAATGTGTATACGACCGTTGTATAATACGACAAGGATAACGGTCGTATTTTTACCAGAAATAGCAAACGAAACGGTCGACCGAAGGTCTACCGGTCGACCGAACAGGTCTGGGTAAACGTTAAACAGAAGTGTGATCGGTTGAACTGATTGGTCTGGTATAACAAATATTGTGTATAACCGGTCGACCGAAAGGTGAACGGTCGACCGAACTCAGGCAGACTGGCGACCAATGTTTTTAGGTGTTTAGGTGATCTAATGGAGTCCAAATGATATGATATTTTGTGTGTGACTCCTACAAGGAACCTAGTGTGTGAATGCATGCATATTAGCTTAAGTTATGCTCAATTCACATAAGTTCCTAATACTCAAAGAAAGGTACAATTACAAGTCTTCAATCCTAGCTTGATTACATGTCTTGACTTGATTTTTCTTCTTTCTTGAGTCTTGATCACCTGTAGATGTTAGCACAATACAACATGTATACCATTATACTACATGTGCTAATCTACATGTCCTAATTAAGATTAGGTTGTATTACATCATCAAAATACGGATTAAGGCCAAAAAGCCAACAATCTCCCCTTTTTGATGATGACAACCTATATCTTAAACCAACCTAATACTTGAATTTTGTATATGTAAACTATGCATATAAATGCTCCCCCTATGAATGTGCATAGTTTATCTTGACAATATCATGTGAATTTCAAGTTTCCCCCTTAATTATCTATAATTATCTCTCCCCCTTTGACATCCATCAAAAACAACAATTAATTTAGACTTTAAGCATAGAATTTGGATGTCTTGTAATGAAGTTGCTCCCCCTAAATTTTGCACTTCATTACACTAATAAAAAATATAACATTTAAGCTCCCCCTATCAATAAGGCTAGATGAAAACTATGAATATGATTCAAGTTAATTTCATTTGAGTTTCAACTTAGGACTTATTCTAACATCCATTTAAAATTTGACATTTACAATCAATGGATGTGGTATATGATTTGCAATGAATAGGGTTAATGATTTTCAATGAATTGAACTTCTAAAGATATGACAACTAAGCATATTAAACTAGATTAGAGCTAATTTTTCAGAAAATTCAAAGATAGGAATTTTATACCAAACTTGAATATTGATTAGCTCCAATCTTTTCTTGGTGATGCAACCGGATTTGAATTTCGACGTTTTGGCTCGTCCGGTCACCACCAATCTCCTCCTCAAGCACCTACAAGTGTAGATTTAGGTACCCAAACAATTTTAGGTCCTTGAACATTAGCTTTTGGGATCCAAACCATTTTGGTTTTGGGTGCCCACACACTTGAGGAACTAGATTTAACAAATAAATGCTTGCCATCTAAAGTAGTATGAGATACATGGTTTTTCAAATGCACATTGTATCCTAAACCATGTTTAGCTAATGATCGTCTTTGACTACTCAAAAGCATATCAAGCATTTTTGTTCCTTTAGTGAACATTTCAAGATCTTTTCTTAATTGCATATTTGAAGCTTTAAGATCTACATGTTCATCAACAATGGGTGTTTTACTTAGACTAGCAAGTGATGATTCATTTGATTCAAGTCTAGCAATCACCTCATTCTTTTCATTTATGATTAGTTCAATTTGGCATTTAAGATCATTTATAGTTTTTCTAGAACTTTTGTTCTTTTCACAAACGATCTCATATTGTTTAACTAAATCATGAAATGCATTTTGGAGCTCATCTTTAGTAAATGTTTCATTAGATGCACTTGAGTTTGAGCTATCACTAAGATCTCTAGATGAGCAAGAATTAGAAATAGAAGAGTTAGAGGCTAGCTCACTCAATTCATCTTCATTTGCCATGTGACATGAGTAAGCAAATTCTCCTTTACTATGCAAGGTGGAAGATGATGTTGATTGTGATGAGGAATCATCCAATGTAGCTTTGTGAGCTTCTTCCCTCCTTTCTCTTCTTTTGCTCCTTCCCTTCTCATTTCTTTTCTCCCACTTCTTCTCCCATTCTTTTCTCTCACTTCTAATACCTCTTCTTTCACTTTTGTCTTCTTTATTTTTGAGGTATTTGAAGAAGTCTTGGGCAAAGACCATCATTTCTTCTTCTTCATCTTCTCTCCTTGGTTCATCAAAGTTTGCATGTAATGCCACCAAGGTGTTTTTCTTTGAAGCTTCCTTCTCTTTTCGATGACTCAATTGGAGCTCATAGGCCATGAGATTTCCAATGAGTTCCTCCATCTTCAATTTGGAAAGATCGTGCGATTCTTCAATTGCGACGACCTTGTCTTCCCAATTGTTGCTCAATGACCGGAGGAATTTTCGAGTCATCTCTCCTTCATTTATCCTTCTTCCAAGAATCAAAAGGGAGTTAGTAATATCGGTGAAGCGAGTGTTCATGTCGCTTATGTTCTCACCGATTTGCATAGAGAATATTTCATATTTATGCATGAGGAGACTTATCCTAGTTTCTTTGGTTTTGCTATCACCCTCATGATGCATTTGTAACCTATGCCATATTTCATTTGCACTTTCACATTCCCTAATTCTATTGTATTCTCCCTCATTAAGGTCACAATAAAGAATATTCATAATTTTTGAATTCATTTCAATTTCTTTCATTTTAGGCCTAGATAAAAAATCTAACTCATTTTCATTTGGGGGGATGTATGGAGTTTGAATAAACTTCCAATACTTAAGGTCATTTGATATTAAAAAGATTTTCATTCTATTTTTCCAATAATCATAATTTGACCCATTAAGCAAAGGAGGCCTTGTGGTGCATAAACCCTCTAAGTGATTAGATGTTGTAGCCATGCTAAAATTACGGTAAAGTAAAGAAATTTAGCTTAACAAGGCTCTGATACCAAATGTAGGATCGTGTGGGTTATGAGTCTACTAATCACTATTAATCTAATCACCTACTCGTTTTATCGATAGAGTTATATGCAGGGGAATTTAAACAATTAAACGAGCAAGTAAGAAAGTAATGCAAACCACAAGAAGACACGTCGGTTTTATAGAGGTTCGGCCGCGCCTACGTCCTCTCTTACAAGCACCTCTCGAATCTCCGTTCGAGCCCCTCTTGCGTCTTCACTATGCCTCCCCGTTCCGGGCCGGAGCAACGCCTTTTACAAGTCTTCAATCTCGCGAACAACCCTCGCCGAGCTTGGCACCACCTCTCACAATCCGAGAGGAACACTTCGGGCTTCCACCGAAATCATTGCTTCTTGTCTTGGGTTTTCACCAAGACCCTTGCTCACTTTACAACAGAGGTAACCTTGAGTGGAACTCACTCTCTAGTTGAGCACAACAATTGCTAGTATGATGATTGATGAAGGATGTGGAAATTAGGCTTTGGATGGCTAATTTAGAGCTTTGAGGTTGTGGAAAATCTCACTATAAGTTTGACACTTTGGAGTTGTGAAATCTTGTAGAAAACTAAGTGTGAACCTCTATTTATAAGCTCCTAAAGATTTCTAGCCGTTTGGACAAGATTTGATTGGGGTTTGTGCAAAGCACACTAAAACAGAAAATCGGATTCAGAAATCTGTCCATAAACGGTCGACCGAAAGGTGTAACGGTCGACCAAACCCTTGAGTAAGTTAATGGATCGGTTGACCGAACATAGGTACTGGTCGACCTAATCACTTAAGTTCTATAAGTCAACGGTCGACCGAACAGGTACCGGTCGACCGACTACAGGGTTCGGTAGAGGGAAAACTCGATCGGTTGAACTAAACTTGTGTCGACCGATAGCAGGTAGATTTTCCCTAAAGGAACGGTCGACCGAACAAGGTATTTTGTTCGACCGGTTCAAAAGTATTTGGGGGTGTATTAAGAGAAAAATGTGTATACGACCGTTGTATAATACGACAAGGATAACGGTCGTATTTTTACCAGAAATAGCAAACGAAACGGTCGACCGAAGGTCTACCGGTCGACCGAACAGGTCTGGGTAAACGTTAAACAGAAGTGTGATCGGTTGAACTGATTGGTCTGGTATAACAAATATTGTGTATAACCGGTCGACCGAACTCAGGCAGACTGGCGACCAATGTTTTTAGGTGTTTAGGTGATCTAATGGAGTCCAAATGATATGATATTTTGTGTGTGACTCCTACAAGGAACCTAGTGTGTGAATGCATGCATATTAGCTTAAGTTATGCTCAATTCACATAAGTTCCTAATACTCAAAGAAATGTACACTTACAAGTCTTCAATCCTAGCTTGATTACATGTCTTGACTTGATTTTTCTTCTTTCTTGAGTCTTGATCACCTGTAGATGTTAGCACAATACAACATGTATACCATTATACTACATGTGCTAATCTACATGTCCTAATTAAGATTAAGTTGTATTACATCATCAAAATACGGATTAAGGCTAAAAAGCCAACATTAAGTACCGAAAATATGTTTAGAGTAAAAACTATTGTATTTTAAGTTAAAATTAGTGTATTTTAGGTAAAATTAAATTTATTTGAGTAAACATATTTTTAAAAATAAACAATGTATTTCAAGTAAACTACAATGTGTTTTGATTACCAAATAATATATTTTGGATATTTCGTTTATTTGTTTATAATTTTGGATATAAATTAGTGCATTATGTTGAGCGTTTTTTCTAAATTTTGAATGTTACATGAAATGATGAGTTTTTGTTAATAAATTGGAAGTGCCAAAATAATATGTTTAAATTACACTTATGCTTCATTTGGGTAACTAAAGGTTTTAAATCTTTGATTTCAAAAATACATATTTCAAGATGACATCAATAATGTATTTTTAAAAGTACATTAACATTTGTGTTTGTCCAAAATACGTATTTTTTGTAAAATGAAAGGTTTCGTGAGAATCAAATAACGAACAAGAGACATAACCCATTTGAGACGAAGAAACTTAGTACATCTTTTTTGGGAAACCATATTTTCAGCAAAACTGTCAGTTTACAAAAACGAATGTGTTTTTCATATTCATGGTAAACTTTTAATGAGTTTTAGAAAGAAAAAAACTCAATTTTGAATGTGTTTTTTAAACACTATAAGTTCAGCTAATTTGGTTCACAAAATTATGATTTTTTTTGTAGATTTTAAAAAAACTATACCGTGGTCTCATCTAAGTGAACTTGTATTTTTCAAATATTTTTAAACTTGCAAAATTAAACTTGAATTAATTTATTTTTATATTTAAAAATAAGTATAAATTTAAAATCATTAGCTTCATATTCATTGGATTGTTCATAGGTTGATGTAATAATAATTAAATTATAAAAAAGTAATTTTAGTGTAATATTCATTTGAGATGTAAAATATTGAATAATAACGGGGCCAAAATCTTGAAGGACTGTCAAGATTGATTTGAGAGACAATTTTTGTTTTGTTTTATATTTCAGTGGAACAAGATTGATTTCGGAGATCAAAAAAGTTAATCAACGATCAATTAAGATCGGTTTGATTGAATATTTATTTAATAGATTACTAAATCGTTGTGGGGGATAAAAAATTAATCAATGAACGACTATGATCAAATTGAGGGACCAAAAATTAGGAGGAATCATATTATTCAATTTTAAATTTGAATTTGTTTTTTAATCGATAGTCAATCTTTTATTTTGCTCAATCGGATGGGATTCATAGATTGATGATGGGGTTGATGGGTTATTAGTTAAGACTAAAAATCATTTTTTATCTTAAAGATGGCCAACATCGATTTAAGGGACCAAAAAGTTTATGAAGAACGATTGAGATCTATTAAAATTTGAGTTTGCCTTTTTCCCCTCAAAGAATTGGTAATCTTTTTATTTAGTTAGTGTGAAATCATGGGATTCATGGATTGATTATGACTTGATGAGTTATTATTGAAAGTTAAAATCATTTTTTATCTCATAGATGCCTAAGATAGATTTAAGGGATCAGGAAGTTTAATCAATAAAAACTAAGATTTATTTGAGGGACCAAAAATTAGTGGGGTCTAAATAAACAACTGAAATTAAATTGAATGAATATAAATTGGTGGTATCTTAACAACAATCCATATCGATTTAAAGGACAAAAAATATTAATCAATGGACGACTAAAATCTATTTGAATGGAAAAAACAGGGAGAACCATATTATTATTGTAGAATGTAGATATATATATATATATATATATATATATATATTATATTAATATTATTTAAGTGGGTAACACGTTGAAAGACAACTACAACCCGTCCTATTTATTAAACAAGTGGTGGGCTTGTGGGATGGCCTGTTGGAGGGTTGTGATTTTTTTGTTGCAACCTGCAAGGCTGCAACCCACTGTATCTAGGGTTGTTATGCAAGGTTTGGGGTGGCGAGCTAAACTTACCTTATTTCAGCTTTAACAATGTCAGGACCTACATGCTTGTGCTAAAGAAAAATGCTAGAATATGAATTCTCAGAGACAACCGGAAAGTAATAGAACATGAAAAACAACAAATTTTATTTTCTCTTCAACCAAATCTCTTTTGCTTGTGCATGTTACTTGGAATTTGTCAGAAAATTTAAAAATTGAGTTATTTGATTAAGAATTATGAAAAAGATAATAAGCTTAAGGTAATTATAATTAGTATTTTCTGGTGCATTTATATAAGGAATTTTTGTCGTATATAATTATGAATATTACAAACTAATAAATATTTTTTTATTTTTCAAAAATAATTTAGTGTTTTGTTATTAAATATTCTAATTTACATATATAATTACTAAGACATGTGATGTGTTTATATATATAATTTCTAATATTTCTGCATTTAGAAGAAAATTTCTTACTACTAGATATGAGGGAAAATATTTTCTTCTTCCCAAAAGAAATTATGAAACTCCTTGTTCACACACTGAGAGAGAGAGAGAGAGAGAGAGTCAGGAGAGGTGTTGGTAGGAAATGGGGAAGAGAGGAGAAGTAAAAGCAGCAGACGAAGTGGAACAACTCCTCCGAGCCGCTGAAGACGAACTTCTTCTAAATCTCTCAACCAACACCCACACCATCTCCAACCCTAACCCTAACCCTCTCGACCCCGACCTCGCCCGCCGCTTCGACTCGCTCAAGAGGAAACCCGCCGTCCAACCCCACCCGGACGACCTCGCCGCCCGCTTAGCCTCCCTCAAGGGCGCCGCTGGAACCTCCGGCGATGACGGTGGTCTATGCCGGGGTGGGGAGGGGGAGAGCGTTGAGGATGTGATGCGGTGGGCGATGGACGTGGCGAGGTTGGAGCCGTCGATTTCGGTGAGTAGTGAGGATGATGGTGACGAAGACGAAGAGGAAGAGGAAGATGGTGGTGGGAAGAGGAAGATGAAGGAGAAGGAGAAGGGAGTGGTTGAGGAAAAGGAGAAGGTCAAGGATGGCAAGAAGAAGTGGTACTTCTTCTGATCCGGATCGATCAATGGATTATTTGGTAAGGAAACATCGATTCTTCTGAAAGTTCTCTTTTTTGATAGTTAATTTTGTGATATGAGTTGTTGAAAGATTGATGATCTGATAATCAGATTTTGATTCACAAAAAATTTAAAAAAAATCAGTTGTAACTTTCATACTATAACTGCGGTATGTTTGGGAACTGATTACGTTTGTTGGGAATCACATTCTGATAATCAGATTTTGATTCCCCAAAAAAAAACAATAATCGGATGCATTTTTCATACTATAACTGTGGTACGTTTGGGAACTGGTTACGTTTGTTGTCGGGAATCACATTCCGATAGTCAGATTTTGATTCTCTGAATAAGTTTAATAATCACACTCTAATAATCAGATTTTGATAATCACACTCTGAGGTGGGATGGGCTGGGATGGAAGGAAGATAGTTTGACAAATGGGGAATCATGGTTCTTTAAGTTGTGAGAGGAGATCTACTGATTTAGACTAAATGCTTGTGAGTTGTGATGTGTTGCACCTTTTTGCAACAACGATTGAAGTTGGTAAGTGCGTCGCCCACAAATCCCAGCAGTTTCATTCTAATGTTTGGGAGGTTGAGATTTAAAATGGAGGTGGGGGAGTAGTAGAGTAGATAAAATCAAAAAAAGTTGGTAAGTGTTCTAAATGAAAACTTGGATGAGTAATCACAGATCATCTTACTCATGTGAAACAAATTTAAAGCTTGAATCCTTGAATATCTAAATAACAGAATAAGTTTCTCCCAAATATGTTATTATATCTCATGACCTACCTACTTAGCAATGTTTTTTTGCTCTTGTAACATTAACCGAACAAGGACAGTATGAAATATTAATCTTTGGCATGAATTCTTTGTTGTCTCAGATAGGTTGAATTGATTTAGGGAAAATGACTTAGTTTTGAGGTTGGAGTTTAAGCTTGTTAGGATTTGCTCCTAGGGTTACGATGTGATCTACCATTTGCAGTTAAATTTAGGGAAACCATTTATTCACCAAAATAACTCGAGGTTGAGGAGTCCTCAGTCAAATAATTTAATTATGTGAAGTAATCATTAATGCTTCAACTCTACTTCCCAAACAAGATTCCATTGATTTTTCTTTTTAATCTTAAAAAACCCATAGATACTCAATGTCCTTTGATATTGTATTGTTTTAACCATAGCTTGCCAAAGCATGTTAGATATTTGACATTGGATTAGCCAAAATTAGGGAATGAGTCCAGTCTCCCAAGTCCAAGTTGAGAAGATTGTGTTTGGAGGGTTCTTACTTAGAATAAAGTAGAAATCTTTCAAAACAAATGTAAGATAACTACAAGTCTACAGTCATTTACAATTTGAAAACACAATATAAGATTAGTGATGATGGTTTGGTTTGATCAAAGGTAGGATCAATAACAAATAATGTAAAAAAGATATCAGTATTATGTTTTTTTACAATGTCTCAAAAAAATCCTTATACTTCTGGTAACACGAAATCCTGCAAATAAGCAACAATTTGAAGGTTCTAATCACAGTATGACTACATAAAGGATTGGTTTCAAATGGTTTCACACTTAAGCTCGTCGTGTGTTCAAACATTTCCCCTCTAAGATATCTAAACAGATGGAACCCGAACTCTTGACACTTGCAATTTGGATTGACTCTTCAGTAACAAGAATAAATGTTTGCGAACCTGTGAATTTTCACAACCAAAAGCAAATAATTGTGAATGAGATACATTCTTGATTGCTTAATCATCTATTCTTTTCTTTAACAAGATTTCCTCAGATATTTGATGATGCTTTTGTTTCTCACTTCAGTTTAGCCCTGCACAGGTCATCCTTTACTGCTCAACCCAATTTGATGGCTGCCTGGCAGCCATGATGCAAAAAATATTCCTTGTTTTTCTAAACCATCATCTACTCCACCCAGAAGAACGTACCGTTGATTACCGATCTGACGTAACAACACAGAAGATTTTTCAATTGGATTTTCCGTCTTCTGGTGGAGCTGCTATCTTGAAGGACAACACATCGTCTGGACGGTGGTAAATGATCATTTGTTTCAGACTTTTTGTATCGAGAACATTAATAACTTAAACTATCACATGTGGATTTATTACAAAATGATTATAAGGTGTATGTAAAAATTGACTGTGATGAAGGACGGACTCAAATCTAACTTTTTTTTTGAAGTAGTTTATTTGCATTAAAATGAAGATAAGCCCAACCATGAACACGTTTGTGCCAAGCATCCACATTTACAACAATTCAAAATAAACCTCACAGCCTTAAGTGTTTCAACAACTATTGTTGTTAGGACCGTCAAATTCGTGTTTCGGCTCGTGTCGACACGACTTGACACGAATTTATTTTCGGTCAACCCGAACACCGAACACGAACACGAAATTTTAAAAAAAATCGACCCGAACAGGAACACGAAATTATACACCTAATCATGAACACGAAATTAGTAACCCGAACACGACCCAAAATGACACGAATTTCTTCTCGTGTTTGTCTAATTCGTGTTTTGGATCGTGTTTGTGTCAACACGGATTGACACGAATTCTTTGTTTGTGTCGACTCACAACCTAAAAACAAAATAAACTTCATATTTCATCATCACAAACTTTTTTAAAATATAGACTAATATAATGAGAAATCCTAACATCTATAAACATTCAACATCAATATAAACTTTATCCAAAAGACAACAATTTCATCGTAAACAATCAAACTTCCATAGACAATTCATAAACCTCATTGACCAAAAAGATAAAGACTTTCATAAACATCATGAGTTAACACTGAACTTCCTTCCAATCATGTCTCCAGACTCTCCACATTCCTTGTTATCAAGCTGTGGGATGATGAGTAGAGTTATCTTAGTAATAAATCTATTTTATGTTAAATGAAAGGATTTGAACTTGCATTGTCTAAAGTAATGCCAAATATTTTTTTCTCAATACCCCATTCAAGCAACAAATTAGAAATGACATCACATAGTACAACACCAGAGTGAGGAGGTGGGAGGTATGAAAAGTTTAAGATCATTTTCTGCAACTTCCAACCATCATCAATAAAATGTGCAGTCAAAGACATATATCCATCGGATGTCAGAGAAACTCCATAAATCTGAAGTCAAGCTTATTTGACCAGGAGTTGCATCTAACAGAGTCTGGATTCTAACATTTTCACGCTTATACATTTTCATGCATTTAGATTTTGCAGTATTTCTACTAATAACATGTATTTCAGGCCTCAAGTATTGGAAAATTGCCATAATTCCCTTATATTCAACAAACTGGAATGACAAATCATGCATCACAATGGCCGACAAAAGCAACTCGGTGAATTTTTCAGAATCAAATTTACTGTTATGCATCCCCAATGACTTTGAATCGCCACTACCGGTACCGGCCATCAACATTTGCCCACAGTCACGAGAACTCATCCTAGGACAAACTTTAATATGACGAGTCATTTTTCCAGTCCCAAATTTACCACTACTAATGTAAGTCGCCCCGCAAGCTTTGCATCTAGACCTTTCTACTTTGTCGGGTTGGTTATGTAGGTCCTCAAAAAAATTCCAAACATGTGATCTCTTAGAAAATTTCCGTTTTTTTTTGTGGTGTTTGAACTTCTATTACTTGTATCTCCTTGGGGTACTTGTTCCACATTACAGTCCACTAGGTCATTTTCATCGACATTCATATTAGAAATGGAAGGGCCACTGCAATTTAAATCTCAGTAAATATCCCATTAATGAATGAAGAATATAATTGAAACTAGTCAACTAAATTAAAATATATTTTTGAAAATTAGACATTCTAAATATTAGCACATAAAGTAGGCCAGTGATATATGCTTGATGGAAAACATTCTTAAGTCTATACATAGACATATTCCTACTTTAGTTGCTGCATGCATGCTACTAAATGTTGAGTTGTCCAACTCCTCAAGATTTAGCAACGAACCAATCCAATATTAGCTAGGTGAGCACATCATGAATTTAATTTCCTTATCTCGTCAGTTTGATGATTGGTGGCAGAAGTTAGATTTAATATGGTGTGATTTTGATGGTACTATATTCTGGTGTCCGTAAAACTTATTCCAGTAACGAAACTATAAAAAAAATTGTTAAAAAAGAATTGTAGTATAGAGAATTGAAGTTTATGATCAATAACTGAATGTTTGAACTTTGTAAGTTAGTAACCTTAATGAAAAAACAAATCACCTACAAAATTTCAAACCTCATCAGTCATCATAAAGATTAAATGCACTATCAAAATAGCCAAATAGAAATATATAATAAAATCCCTTCGTCATACTTTATCTACACAACCAATCAAGCACCGAATCAAACACCAAATTGAAAACCAAATCAAGCACCAAATCAAACACCAAAAGTTTGGGTAAAGTTTGGAAGAGAATAGTGAAACCCACCCAAGATAGGTCGGAGAGATGGGTGTTGGGTTGTCAACACGGAGGAGATGTCACAACGGCTAGAAGGAGGAGATGTGTGTCGGTGTTAGAGAGGGAGACGGTGCTGTCGGAGTTGGGTTGTTGACGCGGAGGAGGAGATGGCGCAACAGTTAGGAGGAGGAGATATGTGTCGTGGTCGGTGTTGGAGGGGGAGATGGTGGTGTCGGAGGAGGAGATGTCGGTGTTGGAGGGGGAGATGTTGGTGTCGAAGGAGGATATGACGCTGTTGGAGGGGGAGATGGTAGTGTCGGAGGAGGAGATGTCGGTGTTGGAGGGGGAGATGTTGGTGTCGGAGGAGGATATGACGCTGTTGGAGGGGGAGATCTGGAGATGTTGGTGTCGGAGGGGGAGATCTGGAGTGGAGATGTTGGTCTTGAGAAGGAGGAGATGTGTGTCTGCCTTGAGAAGATAGATGGGGTTTGTTAGGTTTTTTTTAAAACGTATATATATGGGTGGGTATTTCGTGTAATTCATGTCGACCTGAATTACACGAAACCCGAATTAGTTAAACCAAAACACGACCCGAAATACGATTTGGGTAGTTCGTGTCGACATGAATTACACGAAACCCGAAATATATCAACCCGAACACGAAAATTTCGGATTAGGTTCGGGTTTGAATTTCGTGTCATGACCCGATTTGACAGCCCTAATTGTTGTTAGGATACGGAACAAAACATTGGATTACTACCACCCTTAGGAAGTATTCCTCCATCGAGCTCCTAGGTCTCAGCCGATGAGGCCGTGGATTCACGAGGAAGGCAGCCCGTGGCTTCAAAGTATTTGACTCGCTCCTTAGCCTTCACCCTTGCCAACGCCTCTTGTTCAGCTGTAGCAACTTCCATCCCCTCTCGATCCTAGCAGCATGATAAATTGTCTCGACCTCACTTTCGGATGGGTCAAACAGTGTCGTGGTTTGGCAGTCTGTTGAGCTTGGAGAGGTGGAACCGGGGATGGTTGGACATCGGGTGGACTGGAACGCAGTTAACTCTGCTACCAACTTTTCTCAAATTTTCTTCATCTTTTCCTTATGCAGGCGAGAAATATGTTTTAGGAAAATAATTATTAAGAATCTGCTGCAATGTAAAACTCTATAATTCAGTCAACTATATATTTGTTTCTTACAAAGTCATTAGTTACATTTCTTCCGTTCTCTACATTGGTTATGGAAACACTTGGTGTTTACAGTACACTATTGCACTTTGCTACTTAAGACCCAAGTCATTTTCCCAAGACTCACATTTTTCTCATCGTTTGGTGCTAACAGACTTAGTGAGATATTTAAATAAACATGATAAATTTCGTCATGTTCTTCTCCTGATCTTTCTCTTCTTTCCAATACTCATTTCCATTATGCACTTTATTCTTTCATGGCTTTGCACTGTGATGGTGGTGAAGGTTGGTGGGCATCTCAGATGGTCAAAATCTAAGGTCCACTTAAGGAATAATGGGTATAACTTCGGTTGGCATAAAACTATAAATGGCAATTATTAAGACATTCGATATCAACGAAAATTAAAGGGCACATATGAAAAATACCCAATATAAAAGTGATACGAGTTTAGAGATTGGAAATTTGGAACGGTATAGTAAGATATTTAATCCCACATCGGAAGAATCAACAAATCCAGGGATCGAAACGAGTATAAAAGAAGGTCGGCATCAGTTAAACAAATCATACCTTTCTCGGCCTTTTGGCTAAGATCAAGTGTAGTATCTGTTCTTATCAGTTTAATATCTGATACGTGGGCTATCGGCTCACATGATATTAAATTAATTTTTTGTCGGGGAGGGTCCACCACAGTAGCTTGCTATTGGGGCCCTCAAGCGTCGCCCTTGCTTTGCACTACTGCATGGGCTTGGCGCACCCCTCCCAAAACTAAGCCAAATGTTCTTATTTAATCATTATAATAATAATATGATTAGGCCTGCATCAGTGTGTTGTGCTATATTTATAATTTATTATGTTGTGACTCTTAATTCTTCTAGACAAGAAGATATAGATATGTTTTCAATATAACTTAAAATACTGAAAATACTTCATTTCAAGAATGAACAGAACATCGTTCCTGCTTATGTTTGCTTGGCAGGGACTTATGTAAGTTGCATTCTATCGACTCTTTTGTAGTCGATGGGTCTTAATAATTTAGCTAGTTTACATGTAAAACGGGTTATTTCTTTCGGTAGCTTTCAGATAATTGCTAGATTAATTACTTGTCAGGGACTTATGTGTAATTCTTCATTGGTGTTGAAGTTACCAGATTAATTACATCAATTTAGTTACACCAAGTTTGGCCTGCAGAAGTTGATCGCTCCTGATATGTTCGATTTAGATTGACTCATGACCAATCTTAACAAAGCTGAGCTGGGCAGAAAATAGTTGTTACTAATGCTAGCAAATCAAGCTCGAGTAAGCAACTAGCTCCCTCATCATTCTCTGGTTAGCTCATCTTAGCTCGCTAATTAACTCTGTACATATTAAAGTTCAGTTCCACGCTGAGAATGCATTTTACATCTTATATTATCCAAAGTCTATAGAAACTAAGGTAGCGAGATATTGATCTGCAAGCATCCGAAATCATAGAGCATGTAATATCTTTACTTTAGGTAAAACTATCAATAATATTCTAACATTAAAATTTCAGTAAGGTTTATGATGATCAAGAAATATGTTTGGATCTGACTTGTGAGTAAGGGTGTAAACGAGCCAAGTCAAGCGAAATTTCAAGTCATAAGTATTATGTTATGTTATTACTAAATACAAAAAAAAATGGAACAATAAAAAATTCGAACGAGCTATCAAACCAAGTTTGAAGATTTTTTTTATTTTTCATCAAGATCCTTCGTTTTCAAGTTAAATTAGAGTCGAGAGTTTTTCGAGTTAATCTATCGAGCCGAGTCAAAATTGACAGCTCTACTTGTGGACGTAAATATTTGATTTTTTTATGAAAAATATGCTTTAAATAATTTTTCGATTATACAGGATAAGCTCATGAGCAAACTTCCAAATGAGCAAAACCAGTGAGTTAAGTTAACAATTTCCAAATCTTTACTTATGTCATTCAGTAATGGAAACAGTATTTCGATTTTTAAGAAACTAATCTTAGATGAACTTCCAAAAAACACACCATCTTAAATCTATTATCAGTTATTTTTTACAAATTGTATGACCTTTATGCCAAGGGAACAAATATAATTGATGATATCGGTGACATTGTGTTGAGCAAAATCTTGAAATTTACTCTTTTAAATATCTCTTATGTTTCTAGTACTTGTGTTGAAGCATGTAGTGTAACATAGAACAACTTCACTTTAGGAAATTCTACTTTTGACATTTGTATGAAAGTTATACCCCGCACCACATTAAGATTTTTTATATTCCCTTTTAAAGTATATGAAGATTTATTACCACTTCTATTTGGCTATCTTTCCATCTTGATGCTTTTGATCCCTATTGTTAAGACACTCCCTGAAGGGTTAGTTCTTTGTTTAAATGACAAATGCTTTGCTTTTATTAAAAAAAACACAAATTTTAATTAAAAGGTAAAGTTTCAAAAGCTCCAACACATTAATCACATAAATATTAATTTGACATCTAATTTTCAATCCTATCATTTTCAACACGACTCAGTTAGATTTACTGAAACAGATTCATTACTTTCACTTATGAGCCACGTTAACACATATTTTCCCCAGATCATTTCTTGTAACGTGTCATCCAGTAAATGAAATACTAGTAGTAAAATATGATATTAAAACGACGGTAGCATATCCGACACGAATCAAAACCCAAATGCACTTTGGATCCTACTAATCCACTCATACAGTTTCAAATCATAATAAATATCCTAACTACACTTTTAAGGGTAAAAAAAACTTCTTAAACTAATCCTGCTTTCTGTCTGGACACTTATATTTTTCTGTTTCAGCTTTCCACATCTCTCCTCTCTCCACCACTTCTCTCCGATTCTTGATGGGTTCGCTGTTGGGGGATTGGCCTTCCTACGACCCTCACAACTTCAGCCAACTCCGCCCCACCGACCCCTCTCAACCAGCTGTGAGCTGAATTTCTTCCTTTTTTTGTTTTTTTCCTTGAATGGTGACCCTGTTTTTGTTTGAATTGTTGGAAAATGTTGCTAATTTTAGGTTTTAGTGCTATTTTTGGGTGAATTCTTTAGTTTTCTTTGTTGGATTTTCTTTGTTTTCTGTTGGGTAATGAGAATTTTGATGGGAATTTGGTTGGAAAAGTTTTTTGTTGTTGTGTGTGTAATGTGCATGTTTCGAATGAGGAGAGGAAGTTAAGTTGGGAATTTTGAGGCTTTAGTTTGTGGTAATTGTGGTTTGATGGATTAAGAATTTTAGAGGAAGAAGTTGGAAAAGATTTTCGTTTATGTAATTGTATTTGTCCAAAATTAAAGTAAAGAAGGGGGAACACTGGAAACTAGAAATGGTGGCTTGCTAAAGATCCATCTGGAAGTACATTTTGATAATCAGATTTTGATTATCAAATATCAAGAATCAAATGTGATTTATAGTGACATTAAAAAACTTAAGAGTCTTTTTCAAGGCTATGGTATGTTTGAGAGCTGATTCGGAGATTTGATTTAAAAAAAATTGATTATCAAAATGAGTTTCCTAACGGAACCTATGTACTCATTATGCTTGTCATTCAATAAATTTGGGGTTTATTGGTGCGGTTAGCTGAACTCTCCAGTTTCTTCTGGTACTGGAAATTCGCAGATCAGCTTGGGATCAAAAAACAGAAGAAACACATGGCACTAAAAAAAGTTAGCCCTCAATCAGTTGTGGTTAATTTTGTCTCCTTGGCAATAGATTGATGTCAATTGGACATATTTGCTCATGTTCAGTGTGTGAAAGTTTAGATCTTGGCAGTGAGAAATCCTTTCTTTAAGCCATTGTGGGTATGATTGATCTTCCATCAAGGTATGATTTTCAAAACAATTACTTTGAAGTGAACTAGGTGGGGTCAATTTTCTGATCGATATGAGCTCAACCCTTTTAGAAAGAACTCTTAAAATGAGCTTCACCATTCCTTCTCAAACTGAAGGAAATTTCATTCAACTACATAATAATATGAAACGGGTGTTTTTTTTCTACTTGCATTCTTATATTCTCTTATATTTTGTTTTTGATCTCAGAAATTGACACCTACAACATATCATCCAACTCATGGCAGAACACTTCCCCCTGCCAATCAAGGTGTGCTTTATTTTCATTTCAGAACTATTTTTTCTTCGTTTCATCAATTATTTATAGAAAATATGTTGCATATGAAGCTCTTACCTTCTATATACCACAAAGACAAGAGATTCATGTTTCTTAGAGTTCATGCTGTGACTCTTCTATAATGCTTGCATCAGTCCTATAATGTGTATGACCTTTCCTTTTGAGTGCAAGAATACACTAGGTGATAAGATGGTTGTGATAAGAGTTGGTAAATGTTTCTCGGTAATAATCCCACCATTAGGTTTATTAGTGATTGAGAAAAACACCGACATGCATGAAGAAAATGTATAACACGCACTATAACATCGTTCGGTGAAACGTCTATCTAGTCCACCTGACCTCCAACTAGAGAGACAATGCATTATCAGAAAAACAGTTACAAGGAACACATCTTGTCAAAAACAACTTGCTTAACCTTTCTCTTTCTGTTATAGTTGTATCAACATGAAATTTTCCCACAAGGGTAGTTGTAAGTTTTCTCTTATCAAGGTTATAGTAAAGTGCTAATAGTCACCTAAATTTCCCTGAGGAAAATGGATTTGTTGGTCAGTTGCCTAAGCGGTGGGTCACTTGTCTTGTGTCGATTGACTGCTGTATTTTTCAACAGCCTCTTGGGGTTGGTAGATCGCCACCCTCAGCAGTCAACTACTACCTCTGAGCGGCATACTAGATCAGTCGACTAACCACATGGATCATCAATCAGCTAGTATGGTCTTTAAAAAATTATATCTGTCAATCACCCGTCCCAAGGGGGTGGTTTCTGGTTACCCAATTTGGTAGCTGAACCTAGATCCCCATTCTTGCTTCGAATTCATGCCCTACAACCCTACCCATCTTGACTTTTCTAAAATATCTCCTTTTGGGTTTTCATAGCAGGCCTTTTCCCTTCATTTACAACTGAACTGATAGAGAACTTTATCCCACCTAGTCTTACCTGACTAGCTGCATGGATCTCTAACACTTTCTTGACAAGAACCCAAAGTAAATTCATCAAGATGGTCCACTAGGATCAAATATTTGATTAATTTAGCTTTCTTGCAAGTGTAGTTATCATCGTGTTTGTGCTTAATGGACAAATTCACTAGTTGAATGTATTTCAGAGTAATAAGAGTATATATAAGAGTATATATGAAAATTAGATTTAGATATATGAAATGTAATAAGAGTATATATAACCAAATGAGAATTAGATTTAGATATATACTTTGCAGCATTATACGTTGAGACACAACAATGGATTGATAAGGGAATAATGATTTTTATTGCTTAACTGAGAATCATGGATTTACAAAAATTCTCTTTTAAAATGAATAGATTACTGATTCGGCATGAAATTGTTTGTGTGGGAATAGTCGCAATGGGTAAAAACGTAATGTGCCTTTTGTTAGAAGGCCTACTAGACTCTCCCATGACAAGCCAGAATATCACCCATCTCCGGCACACACTTGTTTCCTATGTAACAAGCAAGTCCGGAGGTCCTAGCACCTTTAATATAAAAGGATAGGAAATCTGATTTCATAACACGTGATCGATTGAAAAATAGATGTCAAGTGACATTGTATTTTTAGCACTTATTACAGTGAAATAATTCAGAAATGAATCCAGGTAAGTAGATGCCATTTAGATTTCTTGAAGTAAGTTTAATTATTACAGCGAAGGTAATTTGGAGAAATAAATCCCTGTAATTGGATGTCATTTACACTAAGTAAAGTAAGAAGATCATTTGAAGAGTAAAAGTAACTGAAAAGGTAAGGGAGCATTTTAAAAAATATAACAGGAAACAAAGGCAGCCTTTGTCTAAATTTGTGATTTAGATGTATACATTATGTGGTACAATTTTTACCCCTTCGTTAGAAATCCTAACCAACTTACTAATATTTTTCATCTCTTCATTCCAATGCTGTTAGTCTTATGTAAAACCACAATCTATTTCTGCTATACAAAAGTAACATTCTGATATATTCTGCAGTGATAAAAACCGAGTCTGCAAACATTCTCATAAGACACTTTTATGGAAGAGCAGAACAGAAGGTATCCTGTATCACAACTTTAACCAATGACTAGTGCAACCTTCAGAATTGACATGATTTCAGCTTCTTATGTGTTTGATCCTTGCAGTTAAGACCAAAAAGGGGTGCTTCTGATCATTTGGTACCGGATCACAGCTGCAAGCATCCTAGAGGCTCCATGGCTGATGAGTCGGGATCCAATGATCGGTAACATTAGATTTCAGTCCCGACGTCATGGTTTATGTTCTGTCTGTTTGTATATGTGATCATGAGTGCAAAGATTAAGGAAAATGGTGTGTTTGTGTTATCGAGTGTATGTGCTTTCGTCGCTGTATTCCTATGTTTTGATCAATCTAGTTTGTTAATGCCGAGCATGTATGTTTAAAGAGCATTTTTTGTTGAATGACTTTTTCTAGGTTATCCAAAACCGGATGAGATTTTACCATTTCAAACTTCTTAAAACTTCCAACTCTCCTTTTTGTTGTTGCTTTCGAAAACCAATGGGGGTATGACCGTATGATTATTAATAAGGGTAGCGAACTTTACTCTACTTATTGTCATGGATTTTTTTTAGTCTGTCACTTGGAAGCAATATCGAAGTTAATATTCATCGTTCCACTGACCTTCTAATTTGAAGCAACATAAAGTTGAGTATGGTGACCTTCCAATTTGAGGCATAGCTTTTAAAGTTGGTATGGTTTACACGGTAGAGAGAAAAAACATATAAAGTATTTTTAATTTTATCTGACATCTGATTCAATATGAGTGTATTAATGATACAATGCAAAAAAATTACAAAACAAATTGTGAATGTGTATTTAAATAATGAGTTTTTAAGTTCATTGTGGTAAAGTGTTACAAAACGAAAATTCAAAAGGAATAATTGTTACATTTTAAAGTTCAAAGTTGCAAAGTCAAGACATTGTTGAGAGGAGTAACTGTAATTAACTCTAACTTTTAAGGAAATGAAGTTGTAGTTCTAATAATTTTAGATTCTTAGTCTTATAAAGTTAACTTAAATATATTGATGCATAGCTCAGGAGTAATTATTACTTATAAGAGATTAAAAAAAGTTGTGTAGTTAGGTTTAAACTATATATGTTGTAGTTTTTTTTAATCTTGAGGTTGCAGATATCAGTATCTCTATTTTGAGAAAAATGATATTTTTGTATCCTATTTTTTCGAACTTCATATTCATATCCATATCTGAATTTTTTTTAAAAGAAATATTTGATATCCACGACCTTTCGATTTTGGATACAAATCGAATATGGGTACTGATACACGGACACTGAGCGTCCGTGATGCTTCACACGTCAGAGACCACTAAGCAAATACGTGTCCAGAAAATAGGGTTGATCTGACAATTCCTTTGTAAGTTGAAGCACAAAGGTTTCTGTAATCAGAGGGGAACGACTGTTGAACATAAAGAACTGGAGTTACCATTAATACATGAAAATACGCATTGTAAAGGAATTTGAATGCGAAAAGACTTCTCCATATTTGAAAGAGATAAAGTTTCTACATAAGGCATACAATTATTTTGAGACAGACATGTTATGAAGCAACAAGTGTGAGTCCAGATGAGTCAACAATCAGTCCAGAGTAATTCCGGAGGCTATCCTAAGTGTGTCAAGAGTCAACCAACGGTGTAAGGGGTTGCAGGCTGTAGAGACGTCCATAATGTTCTGCCGGTGGAGAATGACGAACTACGTGGATGACTGGAAGAGTGTCATGTGCACTGGAAACCCGGACAGATATAAGACAACTGGTCTAACCCTTGAAGAACCTTTCTTCGAATTGAAGGACCTCGAGGAGAAGCGACGACGGTTGCTAGAGGACTTCATGTTGAATTATCCCCGCCCTTTTTGATCTTCATCTGATTAGGACCTGTAGGAGTATTGTTGTGTCACAACGTGTACTTCCTTTTTAGATTTGCTTCGTAATAAAATTGTGGGCATCTTTTAAAACTTTTGACGTCTTTCCCTTTGCTGTTTCTTTTTTGGGTTTCATGTTTTATTTTTAAATTGCAAACTGATGTATGTGAGTCCATACTGGTGGTTTTGAAACGAGAGTCAATCGAGACTCAATCCAGAGGTAATCCAGCGTGATGCCAGAATGAATCCATAATTTATCCAGAGTCATTCCAGATAGAGACCAAGGGTAGACCACTATCGAAATTTAGTCCAGAGTCATTCCAGAGTCGATCGACAGTTATTCCAGCGGTAATCCATCGTCATGAAAGAATGAATCCATAATGTATCTATAGTCATTCCAGAAAATCGTCCTAATGTAGTCTAGATTCAATGCCGAGGTAATCCAGCGTCATGCAAAAATGAATCCATAATCGATCCAGAGTCATTCCAGATGGAGGGAGACCAAGGATGACCTAGAGTCGACATTTAGTCCAGAGTATTTCCAGAGTCAAACCACAGTCATTCCAACGGTAATCCAACATCATGACAGAATGAATCCATAATGTATCCAGATTCGAATCGTAATAAAATTGTGAACCTTTTTAAAACTTTGGACGTATTTCCTTTTGTTGTTACTTATTTAGGTTTCATAATTTAAATACAATACAAATGTAATGAGGTGTCCAAAGCCAATCTAGATACAATGAAGACGTAGTCCAACGTCATGAGTAATTCAAGAATGTAACCATAAAATATCCAGTGTCATTTCAGGTAATCCACGCCAAAATAAACCCATAATTTATCCAGAGTCAATGCAGAAGGAAACTGAGGTCATGCCAGATCCAATCCATAATAATTCCAGAGTCGGTATTTTCAGAGACGATCCAAAGTGATTCTGTGTTCAATCAATAAATCTGTGTTCAATCAAGCAACGATCCGGAGTGATTCCAGAGTCGATCCATAAAGCTCACATTAAATCAAGCAACGATCCAAAGTGATTCCAGGATGCACGAAGGGTACGTAGAGTATCTAGAGTCACACCATACTCTATCCAGAGTCAATCCAGAGTGATTACAGGATGCACTAAGGATATACTGAGTATCAAGAGTTGATCCATAAATTCCAGATTCAATCAAGCAGCGATCCAGAGTCGATCCATAAATTCCAAATTCAATCAAGCAACGACCCATAGTCGATCCGGAGTGATTCCAGGATGCTCGTGGGGTACGCGGAGTATCCAGAGTCGAACCATAATCTATCCCGAGACGATCCAATAATTCCGTGTTCAATCAAGCAATGATCCAGAGATGATTGAGAGTGATTCCAGAGTCTATCCATAAATTTCAGATTAAATCAAGCAACGATCCAGAGTGATTCCAGGATGCACGAAGGGTACGCAGAGAATCCACAGGCGCACCATACTCTATCCAGAGTGAATCCAGAGTGATTACAGGATGCACTAAGGATACGCTGAGTATCCAGAGTGGAACCATAACCTATCCAGAGTTAGTCCAGAAACGACTCCACGGTTAAACCAGAGATAATACATGGACATTCAAGATCGAGACAAGGGTTACTTAAATACATGCATTAACAATGATTCATAAGGGACAAGTTGGGATTAAAAAAATGTAATCTGTGAAGAGTGTTCCCCTTCTACATATATGGTTCATATCAACAACTTTACAAAAGAGTCAGTAGCTAACAAATCTAGTGAGTGTTAGTTAGGGATTTCTAAATCTTGAATCTGAAATCAAGTACAATGCTAATATTTGACGTCCTCTAACTAAGTGCAAATATTTGACGTCCTCTTCAAGAGTTGGATCTGCCCCTCCCATTAAGTATCTTACCCAGTAGGCTACAAATGCGCCACAATCATTCGTACCTTGAGCCTGGCGTTAGGCTTTTTTCCTTTCAAAGTTCATCTTCCATTCTACACCAAAACGCTACCTCCAGACCTTTGTCGTACTAAGAGCCAATTCCTTGGAAGATCCGATTACTTAACATTTTCACTACCTCACGTCTCTATCAATGAACATGACATTTTCATGACCGCGGGCTTCGGCAACAAATGCTTGCATCGTCTTAGAAGCTGAAATTCCAGTTGCATTGTTCGTGGCGATTCGAGCTTTCTTGGCCTCTGAAATCTCATGTTTGCCGCGAAGAAAACAAAGTTGAAAACATCTAACATTTCATGATTATGTTCCAAACAAACATCCGTGAGAACATAACCTTTTACCGGGTTACCAACAACCCTAATACGCGCAGGGCAGTTAACACACATGGAAATGCGTGAATGGACTTCACCATGACCCTGGTTAGGGGGAGCACCCTCCTTCGAACATGTCAACGTGCACCGGTTAATAACGCCATGCACGTAGTGAGTGTAGGTAGGATCGTGTGGGTTATGGGTCCACTAATCACTAATTAAGCTAATCACCTATTGAACCCTAATTAACTACTTGGTTGATCGATCAAAGAAATGCAGCGGAAATTAAAAACAAATCAATCACAAGTAGGAAAGCAATGCAAACCACACAAAGACGCGTCAGATTTACAGAGGTTCGGCCGCGCCTACGTCCTCTCTTGCAAGCCCCTCTCGAATCCTCGTTCGAGCTCCTCTTGCGTCTTCACTATGCCTCCCCGTTCCGGGCCGGGAGCAACGCCTTTTACAAGTCTTCAAGCTCGCGAACAACCCTCGCCGAGCTTGGCACCACCTCTCACAACCCGAGAGGATCACTTCGGGCTTTCACCGAAATCTCTACTTCTTTGTCTTGGGCTTTCACCAAGACCCTTGCTCACTTTGTCTTGGGCTTTCACCAAGACCCTTGCTCTCTTTACAACAATGGTGACTGAGTGGAACTCACTCTCTAATTGAGCTCAACAATTGCTAGATTGATTGTATGATGAATGATGTGGAAATTAGGCTTTGGATGGCTAATTTGGAGCTTTGAGGTTGTGGAAAATCTCACTATAAGTTTGACACTTTGGAGTTGTGAAATCTTGTGGAAAACTAAGTGTGAACCTCTATTTATAAGCTCCTAAAGATTTCTAGCCGTTTGGACAAGATTTGATTGGGTTTTGTGCAAGATACACAAAACAGAAAATCGGGTTCAGAAATCTGTCCAGAAACGGTCGACCGAAAGGTGTATCGGTCGACCGAACCCTTGAGTCTGTTGATGGATCGGTTGACCGAACATAGGTACTGGTCGACCGAATCACTTAAGTTCTATAGGTCAACGGTCGACCGAGCAGGTACCGGTCGACCGAACTACTGGGTTCGGTAGAGAGAAATCTTGATCGGTTGGACAAACTTGTGTCGACCGATAGCAGGGGGTTTTTCACGAATTAAACGGTCGACCGAATAAGGTAGTTTGTTCGACCGGTTCTAAAGTATATGGGGGTGTATATTGAGAAAAATGTGTATACGACCGTTGTATAATACGACAAATAAAACGGTCGTATTATTACCAGAAATAGCAAACGAAACGGTCGACCGAAGGTCTACCGGTCGACCGAACAGGTCTGGGTAATCGGTTGAACGGATTGGTCTGGTATAACAAAAATTGTGTATAACCGGTCGACCGAAAGGTGAACGGTCGACCGAACTCAGGCAGACTGGTGACCAATGTTTTAGGTGTTTAGGTGATCTAATGGAGTCCAAATTATATGATATTTTGTGTGTGACTCCTAAAAGGAACCTAGTGTGTGAATGCATGCATATTAGCTTAAGTTATGCTCAATTTACATAAGTTCCTAATTCTCAAAGAAAGGAAAAATTACATGTCTTCAATCCTAGCTTGATTACATGTCTTGACTTGACTTTTCTTCTTTCTTGAGTCTTGATCACCTGTAGATGTTAGCACAATACAATATGTATACTATTATACTACATGTGCTAATCTACATGTCCTTATTAAGATTAGGTTTAATTACATCATCAAAATACGGATTAAGGCCAAAAAGCCAACAATCTCCCCCTTTTTGATGATGGCAACCTATATCTTAAACCAACCTAATACTTGAAACATGTATAAGTTAACTATGCATATAAATGCTCCCCCTATGGATGTGCATAGTTTTCTTGACAATTTTCATGTATATTTCAAGTATCCCTAATCTATTACTTCTCCCCCTTTGACATCCATCAAAAACAACAATTAATTATGACTTTAAGCATAGAGTTTGGATGTCTTGTAATGAAGTAGCTCCCCCTAAATTTAGCACTTCATTACTCTAATAAAAGATATAACAATTAAGCTCCTCCTATCAATAAGGCTAGATGAAAACTATGAATATGATTCAAGTTAAGTTCATTTAAGTTTCAACTTAAGCCTTATTCTAACATCCATTTAAAATTTGACATTTAAAATCAATGGATGTGGTAAAAGATTTGCAATGAATAGGGTAAATGATTTTCAATGAATTGAACTCTAAATGTATGACATTTAAGCACATAAACTAGATTAGAGCTAATTTTTCAGAAGATTCAAAGATAGAAATTTTATACCAAACTTGAATTTGATTAGCTCCAATCTTGACTTGGTGATGCAACCGGATTCGAATTTGACGTTTTGGCTCACCCGGTCACCACCAATCTCCTCCTCAAGCTCCTACAAGTGTAGAGTTTGGTACCCATTTCTGCTTGGGTCCATTAAGTTTAGCTTTTGGTACCCAAATCCAAGTTGATTTTGGTACCTCTACACTTACTTTCTTTTTCATGGCAAAATTATGTTTAACATTAATTTGAATAGGAAAGTTTTTAACATAAAAATTGTTTTTATTGCCATGTGTGAACTTATGCAATTTATTTGACAAATTTTCATTTAAGGCATTAAGTTCACTATTTTTAGTTGCTAGAGATTCATTCAAGCAATTTAGATTTTTAATCATTGAATTATGCTTTTCATTCATGTTAAGCATGTGAATCTCTAAATTTGCAACCTTGTTATTCATGCAATTCAAGTCATGTAGTAATTGCTTGCTTTCAAGATGAGATTTATCAAGTTTAATAAGCAAGTCATTTGTATCGATTTCTAGTATATGACTATCAATTGCATTTGATGAGATAGTTTTACCATTTAAATGTTCATTCCTCAAGCATGCATTTTCAGAAGTTAGAACTTCAATTTTAGCAAGCAAATCATTTTTGTCATCTAAGATAGATGCATTTTGACATTTCAAATCAAGAATTTGCTTATTTGCTAACTTATTAGACTCATGAAGTTCTTTAGATTTTTCTAAAAGTTTTAGAAATGCATTTTGTAGTTTATGTGAATGTGATGATTTTTTACTTAAACTACAACTTGAAGAGTGACTAGAAGATACCTCATCTTCACTTTCTCCATCGGATGAGCTTGATGTTGAACAAGATGTTGAATTGATTTCTTCACATCTAACTTGAGCTACATCCATTGGAGTGGCTTCTCCCTTCTTCCCGGTTGGTGAATCTCCTTCACCAAAATTCTTTTCTAATGTTTGCCATATATGATGAGCACTATCACATGAGCAAACAAGATTAAAATGTTCATCTCCTAATGCACAAAATAAGACATTCATAGCTTTTGCATTTAGGGATGCATTTTTCTCATCTTCTAAACTCCATTTACTAATATGATATCTAGGTGATTCATATGGAGTTTGAATCATAAACCACATGTTAATGTTCATGGATTTAACAAATGAAGACATTTTAGATTTCCATGATACAAAGTTATCTTCATCAAAATATGGTGGTTTAAATGATTCATTTGGTGTGGATGCATTAAGAGCCATGTTAATTTATCGATTAAGAACAAAATTAACGAACAAGGCTCTGATACCAAATGTAGGTAGGATCGTGTGGGTTATGGGTCCACTAATCACTAATTAAGCTAATCACCTATTGAACCCTAATTAACTACTTGGTTGATCGATCAAAGAAATGCAGCGGAAATTAAAAACAAATCAATCACAAGTAGGAAAGCAATGCAAACCACACAAAAACGCGTCGGATTTACAGAGGTTCGGCCGCGCCTACGTCCTCTCTTGCAAGCCCCTCTCGAATCCCCGTTCGAGCTCCTCTTGCGTCTTCACTATGCCTCCCCGTTCCGGGCCGGGAGCAACGCCTTTTACAAGTCTTCAAGCTCGCGAACAACCCTCGCCGAGCTTGGCACCACCTCTCACAACCCGAGAGGATCACTTCGGGCTTTCACCGAAATCTCTACTTCTTTGTCTTGGGCTTTCACCAAGACCCTTGCTCACTTTGTCTTGGGCTTTCACCAAGACCCTTGCTCTCTTTACAACAATGGTGACTGAGTGGAACTCACTCTCTAAGTGAGCACAACAATTTCTAGATTGATTGTATGATGAATGATGTGGAAATTAGGCTTTGGATGGCTAATTTGGAGCTTTGAGGTTGTGGAAAATCTCACTATAAGTTTGACACTTTGGAGTTGTGAAATCTTGTGGAAAACTAAGTGTGAACCTCTATTTATAAGCTCCTAAAGATTTCTAGCCGTTTGGACAAGATTTGATTGGGTTTTGTGCAAGATACACAAAACAGAAAATCGGGTTCAGAAATCTGTCCAGAAACGGTCGACCGAAAGGTGTATCGGTCGACCGAACCCTTGAGTCTGTTGATGGATCGGTTGACCGAACATAGGTACTGGTCGACCGAATCACTTAAGTTCTATAGGTCAACGGTCGACCGAGCAGGTACCGGTCGACCGAACTACTGGGTTCGGTAGAGAGAAATCTTGATCGGTTGGACAAACTTGTGTCGACCGATAGCAGGGGGTTTTTCACGAATTAAACGGTCGACCGAATAAGGTAGTTTGTTCGACCGGTTCTAAAGTATATGGGGGTGTATATTGAGAAAAATGTGTATACGACCGTTGTATAATACGACAAATAAAACAGTCGTATTATTACCAGAAATAGCAAACGAAACGGTCGACCGAAGGTCTACCGGTCGACCGAACAGGTCTGGGTAATCGGTTGAACGGATTGGTCTGGTATAACAAAAATTGTGTATAACCGGTCGACCGAAAGGTGAACGGTCGACCGAACTCAGGCAGACTGGTGACCAATGTTTTAGGTGTTTAGGTGATCTAATGGAGTCCAAATTATATGATATTTTGTGTGTGACTCCTAAAAGGAACCTAGTGTGTGAATGCATGCATATTAGCTTAAGTTATGCTCAATTTACATAAGTTCCTAATTCTCAAAGAAAGGAAAAATTACATGTCTTCAATCCTAGCTTGATTACATGTCTTGACTTGACTTTTCTTCTTTCTTGAGTCTTGATCACCTGTAGATGTTAGCACAATACAATATGTATACTATTATACTACATGTGCTAATCTACATGTCCTTATTAAGATTAGGTTTAATTACATCATCAAAATACGGATTAAGGCCAAAAAGCCAACAGTGAGAATGTGGAATTTCGATGCTGAAACCATTAACATCCACAAAGGATGTGTAAAAATCACGAATCTCTTCGAATGATTTGAACTCCATCCCAACGTATGGCGTAGAAGAACATGTCTCTCTATCATTCTGTTGATCAATGTGAGGAACAATTTCCATCGGGATTGGGAGAAAAGAAGAGGGGTCAAAGACTCTAATAAGGGGGGTTATTGAAATCACACTAAAAATGGAGGGCAGGACTGAGGCTCTGAAAGATCAACTTAAGGAGGCAAATCCAGTTCAGGGCAATCTTTATCACAGGATAATGGTGATGTCTTTGAAATAAGCCCAGCAAAAAAATCATGTCGGGCGTCTGTGAAATAAACCCATGGTGGGGTTGGGGGGGGGGGGGGGGGGGGGGGTTACCCAGCCGCCACCCCTATGGGGGAGGCGTCTGTTGCAGACGTCCGTTCAAAAAAAATCTTAAATTTATACGGTGTATTATCTCAAATTATTTGATGTTCCGTTGCAAAATTTTGGTTGTAACGAGTTGGATTACAATGAGTTTTTTTTTCAAGTGATGAAAATTAAAAAATTTCAAAATCCAACAATTTCAAGATCCAAAAAATTTCCAAGGGGTGTTGCCCCTTTGTCATTCCCGCCACCTCACCGGCGATGTGGAATGCCGCTCGCTCACCTAGGAGCGAGACTCCCGACTGACCTGTAAATGTGGTATTTGGTAAAACTTCCCGACTTACAAAAAACTCACTGTAATCCACCTCATTAATACCAAAAATCTTGGAACGGAACCTGAAATAATTTGAGATAACACACCATATTTTGTTTAAGATTTTTTATTAAAAAATAGGGACGTCTAAGCCAGATACCACCCCCATGGGGGGCTCCGACGGACGCTATCTATTTTATTTTTTTTACTAAAAGGAAGTTAGATATTTTACCAAATTCGAGTGCACCGGGGCGTTCGCTGGCTCATTTCCTGACCACCGAAACATTATTTTTGATGATTATGAGAGGAAGATAAAGAGAGAGATGATAGGAGAGTGAAATGAGAGATATATAAGTAGAAATGAGAGAATGACAAAACGGTAATTAGACGGACGATTTAAGTAGTAGGGTTGACAATACGTAGTAGAAAACCTAAACTACATCTAAAAACGAAAAATACTACTCCCGCATATACGCACAAACACGAGGGTCGACATGAAAAAAGCCAAATCCTTTCCGACAAATACCACGGAAGAAAAAAATCAAACAAAACGATTCGTCCAGAAAACAAAAAGTCAGCCCAAGGAAAAAGAAAAGAAAAAGTCTTCTCGTTCGAAACCAAACTAAACCGAACAGAATCTTCGATTCCATGGCATCACCCAACGAAGAAGCAGCAGAAGAAGTTTCCACCAAGATGGAGTCCAAACCCGCCGACCCTTCTCCTCAGGTTCTGTGATTTGTGACCCTTTTTGTTTGGTTATATTTTTGACACTTTTGAGATCAATTGTGATTTGTGAACGATTTGGGGGTTATTTGGTCTTGACACAAGAATAAAAGGGTCGTAGAAATTAACTTTTCGTATGGTTAATTTTAATTATTAAGTTTGGTCGCATAACCATCTCTCTAATTACGACTTGTTATGGAGGTAAAGATCGGACTCCGGACCCACCCCACCCAACTAGTTCTTAAATCAGTTGGGATTTGTGTGTTCTTTTGGTTATTAGATGTTTAGTTTTCAATTATCAAACAATATATACAAAGTGAAATTGATATGTAAGTTCGGTTTAAGGTGAATATAATTTTTTAATGAATATAAGGAGATGCTCGATTTTGGTAGATTTTGAGACTTGAGATAGTTAACAACTTGGGTGAGTTTTTACGTATGATTGGTTTGGAGGAAGTCAAAGAACTTTTAGAACTCTAGTTACATGACTTTCCTTCATTTTAGAGTGAAAATGGAGGAAGTCATCCCAAGTTCAAAAATATAAGGTTGTGGAACTCTTGGAATTGGACTTCTAGAACTTTATTAAACTTTCCTACAAACCAATCACCATAGTTCCTTATGTAAGTCCAGTTCCCCCACTTTCATATTATTTTCCTGCAAACCAATAACATTCTTAGAGAAAAATATTTATGTTTACTAAAAAGGCTAGTGGATGTTTATGTTTAACTTGTTCATACTTCATAGAAGTTCTGCCAAATTTCTGTAACCATGTTTATGGAAATTTGGCGGAAATTTTATACATAATGTGTGCACTTGAAAAATGTGTTTACAGATGGTCGAATGTGGTTAGGGCTAACCACTTTGAAATGAGTGTCCGTCCTTGCCATGTTTCCTAAGGTTTGAATCATTTGATGATAAATCTGATTGTTGGATTAGAAGTATGGTTAAAGCTTTTAGTTAAGATCGGAAATAAAGAAATAAATGGTACGATGAGTTGAACTACGGCATGGATAAAATGACTCAAAAGGATATGAAATTCCTGTTTATTTAAGATTATATGTATATCGTAGAACTGTTCAGTGTATTATGATGTAAAAGATATATTGTTGCCAACCAAGTACAATATATGTCACGAACCAAACTGTTAATTAACTTCTTTCGGTGATTCTTTTTTTTTGTTGAGACTCTAGTACTTATTCATATTTATCTGGGGTTTAGTTTATGGACGTTGTTTGCAAGAGCACTGGTAAGGTTAGACGGTTTGCAGTTGGTACCGAAGCGGGTTTCGCTGCAAATTTAATAAATCAAAAGGTTGATGTTGGGCATGCACCAGCATTATACATTGAAGCTGTTAAAGAGGGAGAAGAGCCTATCAGTTTTGGCCCCAAATCCATCCTTGTCAATTACGGGCAAGATTGGACTCTTCAGACGGTTGTCGAACAAGGTACGAGTGGAATTAATTTTGGTGTGTATCGGGCATTACTTTAATTACTAGTTGATTTAAAGTGACATCATTCTTCCAATTAATAGGTTATGTGAAAGCCAAAACTGTGCAGCATGGGATGGATCAATATTCTCAGATACTGGTATGTCTTCAAATTGCCAAAATCAATTCTTCTCCTTTTATTATTTTATTTTTAGACTGTTTGAGTACATTATTTCTTCCTGTGCGAAGACTTTCTATTTTGCCTTCGAAAGATTATTTATATCACGAAGTTTCTTATAGAGTTATAGTGATAATATGGTTACCACGTGTACCTTGAAGAGAGGTAGGGCTCTCCTCTTTTTTGTTTCATTAAACTAACATATCACTTAGTTTTCCATCATGAAGTATGCATTAAGATCGTACGGAATAAACAATTCTTATACAAGGTTGGCTTTGAACTTAGAAGGGATGATTTCAAAATCCAATCGAACATAGCACTATGATTATTTTAAAAAATTATGATTAATTTTACTTAGTTGAAGCTTTCATGCTTCCTGTCTTCACAATATTACATTTCATACTAAAACATAGAGTTTAAAGAATAATTTTTTTCTCGATCATGCAATGTTTGGGAAACGCCTAGGCGACTGGGCATGCCCAGTCGCCTAGGCGCTTGCGTGGTCTCCCAGAGTTGGGCGACCAATTTTTTATTTTTTTTGTTTTAATTAAAAAAGTCAGGAAAAATGATAGAAGCAAGTCTTCTATGTTTGGGCTTCGAAAATACACATAGTTCATCGACCAAAGCCTCATTAGGTACCCCATCTACCCACCCAAACACTTAGGCCTTTTATTTTATTAATATTAGAGTTTGTAATACAATTTAGAAGTCAAAACAATCACAATACAAGTGTCCTACACTCCTAGTCATTCAATTGGATACATTGTTCTAAAGTCCAGTTAGGAACTTCAACATCGTCATCTGGTCCAGGTACATAAGTCATTAATTATGATTCTAAATTAACAAAAAAATTAAACTAAAGAAAAGAGTAAGAAAGTGTGCACTTGATTTAATGGAATCGGAAAAAAAACTTCGAACGCCGGAATTCTTGAGCACCAGAGTATCGGAGTTGAAAGTTTAGACTTGAGAGCTTGAGAATTGGGATTAAGATTTGAGAGAATGAATGAGTTGTAGGAGTAGGAGTGAGTGAAACGGGTGAGAAATGGGGTATTTATAGGAAGAAAGTAGGAGGGAGGAGGGTTTAAAACAAAAAAAAAATCGTTGTACGGTAGCAACGGCTAGAAAACTAGCCGTTGCTGTGCTGTGCAAAGTCCAGGACATGTGCATAGCACATGTCTTCGCCTAGGCGACCAGGCGATCGCTGGGACGCCTAGGCGACCAGGCGATCGCTGGGTCGCCTAGGCACCACCGCACACCGACCACCTAGGCACATGATCGCCTAGGTGATCGCCTATCAGAACATTGCGATCGTGTATTAGTCAGCTTTGCCATTCTGACATAGTTTTACCTTATGTATATTTTTTATAATAATAATAATGATAAGGGTGTGGACCCAAGGTCAGGCATTTACTCAAGCATAACTACATACCCAAGCTACACCTATTCATGGATTGCTTCTTCTGTAGGCATGGTTTCAATTTATAGCCATGAAACCTTTTTACATATTTATGTGTCCTAGCATGAAGCACAGCCAGGGGTATAGGCTTAAACCACCTTACCAACTGAAATTGCAACAACATGCCTCCTTAATCATGCGATAGTCAGGTAGTATGGCAGTTTGTAAGACTGAACTATTGGAGACACTAATTGCGAAGTGATCATCCAATTGACTGGCTGATCATAAGAGGCATGAACCAATGTAATGAAAAAAATCATAATACAATGTTTTTAACTTTCAAAGTAAGAAAATGGTCTCTAAGGCTTGTTCCAGAAATTGGTACTCTGGATGGAAGAATAATTTGGTCATGAGAGCTACATGGAGAGTGAAAAACTTGATTGATAGAATTATAGAAGTGTGAGCTGCTGGTTTGATATTGAGAAACTTGAACATGGGAACTAAATTCTGGGCTAACAGATGAAGATTTTTTTGAAACGTGCGTGCTAGCATGTCTATTAATTCAGGTATAGGTTGTGAGTTCATGCAAGTGCGCAGGTGGGTGTGTTAATATGTGTACAGTAGGGGTTGTTTAGAAGTGAGTTTCCAGTTACCCCATAACTGAAACTTGTGTTTTGCCATTTAGTCGTGCAGATTAATGTACTACCAGCCTGGTTTAGCAGGCAAAACATGAAAAAGGCACTTCGGGATGAAGTGAGCAAAATATCCTTGCATATACATGCCCTTCTATCTAAAATACTGATCGATTTAGTTACCTTAGGCATTCCTATAACAACAGCATTCCCTATCCTGAATATAGAAACAGTAGTTTGATGGTTACCAAAGGATCTATCAAACCTTTTTTCTATCCATAAAGAAAAAATTCCATTTAAAGGAAAATAATGCACATATAATAGAAGGTAGCAGAAGTCAGATAATTTCCAACTAAAGTTACCACAGTAAAAAGGTATTAAAAAGTAGCATTAACAAAGGTTAATTCTAAAAGACTATGATTCCATGCCCCTTTCAACTTAATAAATCCCTGCACGTCGATCCAATTCAAACTCTGGCACCAAATATCAGCCAACATAGAGTTTTACTCCAAAATGTTTGGGGCTGAAATTTCTGCATTCTTAAACACGTGAGTTCATTAGTTGTTAGAGCTCTCCGGTCACATTCTTTTTGTCTAACGTGGTTTTCATTTTGGAGTACAATTTGCTTAAAAAAATTATTTTGAATTTTCTTAACAGAAGCAAATGGATCCGAAACGAGAACACACGATCGAGGCAGGTCCGCCCGTCAGTTTAGCTTATTTTGGCAAGATTTTGATGGCTTTCGCTTTCATCTTTACTTTGGGCGCATTCTTTGCGTATTTATTGGAGCATATTCCGTATATCATCGACAAATCAATGTCATAATTAAATTTCATAAAATGATTAGATTACCTCCACCTTACATTTAACATTTTTGTGTATTTATTTATCGTCCATGTCGTATCCTGTGTACTTACCCAAGACTCATGCTAATCTTTTGTGTATCATTATTATTTATCAGATGTTTTCAAATACATGATATGAAAATCTATATTTTGTAATATCATCATGTAACGCCCGAGCTTGGACAAGTGCTCACCCGTCCGAACCTGGTGCGTTAGTACGATCCACGATCCTGATCCTTGCGCACTCAGATATTTAATCCATATGATAGGTCCAAAAGTAATCTGAAAAATATAATCAATAATTTGAAAGCTCGACAGCCCGCAAGTACCAACTGTTAATCAACCAGAATCATAATCATATGAAAAATACAGAATATGACATTCAGTTAATGAGCACAATCAAGAGACATCACAAATAATATGCATGCATGACAATCTGGAACCCTCATTAAAATTCGACAACATCTTTTGTTTTTGAATATATTAATCAGTCAGACTCACACATGGTAGCTCCACACTAACGACATACAATCATTTCCTCTCTCGGGTGGCTCCACACTGCCCGTTAGGTAGCTATCTCCTAAGTGACTCAGTCAGAAACATACATACAGTCACATGACATGTCAATCGAAACATCATCATGCAATCATATACATATCAATGAATTCAATATCGATACTCAGTATGCATGCAACTACGAATATCAAGAGAGACAAACATGACATGAAACTGAAGAATAATGAATCAGTACTTGCATATCTCGCAATCACAACCTTAATTTCACAAATCACATCCAAACTCCATCAATTTCTTTTATATCTCTTGCATCAGAAAACCTAATCAAATATAAAAAATCATCTACGTACATCATTATCTATGGTATTCTTGACCAAATCAGTGAAGTTCTACTACAACAATAAAGTAGATTAGCTCTTGCATACCTCAAAGTCAACCCCAAAACCGAACCTCTTCTCCATCTCTTCACAACCTTCTTTCCAATCTCTTCACAACCTTCTCTCTCACGAGTCACTCCACCTCTCTCTTCCCTCAGCTCTCCAACTCACGAGTCACCCCACCTCTTTCTTCTCTTTCGTTGAAGTAAAGAATTTCTGACCAGATAAACATCACTTAACACATATATATAACTTACTTTTACTCCACCTTCGTACCCTCCAATGACCTCTAATAGGGGTGAGCTTCGGTTCGGAACCAGACCAAATTGGACCGGACCGAAGACCGAACTTTTTGGAAGACCGGACCGAAGTCCGAACCAAATAAATTTGATTCGGTCCGGTCCAAAACCCTAATTTAACCCTTAAAATTTCGGTCTGTGACCGGATCGGACAGAAGACCGAATTCCCGTGGTCTCCCGAACCGAAAATCGGACCGAAAAAGTTTGGTCCAGACCCAACCGAATTTTGCTCACCCCTAACCTAACACCCCCTCTTCTACACCACCATCGCAACCTTTCCATCCACGAAAGGTCAAGCAGCCTCTAATCCCCTTCTAATCCAGTTAGCTTCTCTAATTAAGGTTTAAGGTTCTAACTCATCATGACTTGGTTATCGTTTGATTGTGTTAAAGCAAAAGTTTTCCTTGCATCTGTCAAGATAATATGCGACAGAATCAAATATGGATATGATATTTAATAGTTAAGATATGGATTACATAAGAATATGGTCAATTTGTGTTTGTATCCCTAGTTAGAACTTTGATTGTATCATTATTTTGCTTAATGCTTAGTTTGGGTAGTTCAAGCATAGATTGTAATATCCTAAATCTTATATTTAACAAAACTTGTCATGACAAATATAAGTGATGGAGTTGGACTGACATGTCATTTTATCATTATTATAGATTTACTACTAGTTCAAGAAATAATGGGAGCGGAGTTTGTAATTTTCCATTAAAAGAAATGATAAATGAAGAACCTTAGTTGCCATAAGAGGCGGTTCGTGGTGTTGTGGTGTGTGTGTATACATATAATATATGATAGAGGATAAGTTCAACGGAAAAAGAAGAAGATAGGAATGAGAGAGAGAGAGAGAGAGAGAGAGAGAGAGAGAGAGAGAGGTTAAGAGGAGGGGTTCTGAGAGGTCAGAAATAAAGTTCGGGACAGAGAAAAAAATTAGAGGTAGAAAAGGTTGAGATGAGATTAGGGAGAGATGAATTCGGGTGCGTTTGGATTGGGATTACGAAGGAGTGATTCTAGACCAAAATCATTATTTAGCAATTATTGCAGAATATATATTCCACGTAGAAGCAAATTTTAGGTAAATATTGGTGTTTGGCTTGTTTCAACCAGAAACATCATTTTGGTAAATTGAAATGGCAATTTTAGCCGTCTTCCTTACATCTGCTATTCTGGTAGGGGAAATGATTCTGTATGCAAATTTTGTAGTTGCTCTTTAAGGACCACAACACAAGAGAATGCTATTTTTTGGAGGGGAAAAAATGATCTGGTCCTTAAAGAGCAACTACAAAATTTGTATACAGAATCATTTCCCCTACCAGAATCAATTTTAGCAAATGTATACAGAATCATTTGTGGAAAAAATGATTTAGTCAAAAACATTGTTCTATTTAAAACTTCCAAGTAATACTCGGCTTCAGATTGTTGACCAACACACTAAATTTCTCATTCAGTGGTTACTTTAAATATCAAAGAACATGACATGTCCAATAAAATGGAAAATATCCTGTCTATATATCTATTCAATTAATAAAAAAAACTCAAGAGATTTAAATCTGTGCTTGATAATCACAAAATAACAGTCCTCTACTGATTATCTCAGTTCCAACTTCCAATCTTAGAAACATGCATCCAGAACACAGTAGCAGCAAAGTGCAGCTAAACTGCAAAACACCAAAAGAAAGTTATTAGAACAATTTCATCAGATGATGCTTGACATGATGACGGTAGGACATTACAATTAACAACCCTACATGCATCAATCATTTTGCTAATTTCAGCGTAATGACTCGATTTTTCATTGATGAGAAGAGCACTAGAGCGTTATCTTGAAGAACGAAGACCGATGTGGCTTTTATGTTCAGTCTTAGTATATGTTTCATATATTATATTTACAACCACATTAATAAAACATCAGCTATAACACTAAGTTCAATCATAGATAATAATCAATTTCTTCAGTCTTCTGCAAACGAAAAGGGTCAATATGATAGAAATTTCAGAATCACTCCCTCCCCTTGTTGTATGCCTAATGGAATTTATTCAGATTATGACATGTAAATTTGGTGAGGTGTTAGTACAATTTATGCATGGAAAAGTAGACTTAACATCCAAATTTGGGTGAATTACGACAATTAACAGGAAATAAAATGGAGTCGTGGATTAAATGGAAGATTTGAAATCAAATTGAGGAGAATCATGGGGTTGGGAGCCGCGTACCTGGTGAAGAAGAAGGGCAACGATAGCGACAACGAATGACAGCGGAAGTGATGGTGCAGGAGATATCTCCACGATTTGGGTGCTGCTACGGTTGGGGCGAAGATGAGGATGAGAATGCGGATGAGGATAGGGTGAGGAAAAGTGTGCGTGGCAGATATTGTAAATTTGATGCCGGTAGAAACGTTATATTCGGGGAATGCAATGACAATTGAAATGTCATCATGTGAAGAGCCCGTGAAGCAACATTTGCTTAGCTTATGGAGTACTGTTGGCATGTGAGTGGTGTTGGATCTCGGATTCCTTCAGCTTCTGGGTTGAAGTTGGAAGTTGCTGGATGTTTGGCATCTGGAAGTTGTAAGAATACCCAAAAGCTTGATTCAGATCATGAAGTTGGGCTGAAAATCCCCAAACCAAACAGACTAGAAGAATGGTTAGGGTACGTAAACCAGAAAGAGAGTTATTGTGAGATGGAAGATGGAGGAGAACAGAGGAGATAGCAAAGCGAGAGGAAATAATTAGAGAGAGGTGGTTGCAAGAGAAGAGGAGGAAGAGAACTCAAATGAGAATAGTAGAGAGAATATTGAGAGACTAGTAGATGATGAGGCCTAGAGAATAAGAGAGAACATAGGCGTGGCTATCAGTTAAATCGTGAAGGTGAAGAAGAATAAAGAGGCGTGGAGTTCGGTTTCAATTTCGATTTTGGACGTATCCGGTATGTGAAACTTTATAGATTAAGTTTGCTATAGCATAATGAAATCGAAACTAACACTACTGCAGAAAAGAGAATATACGTCATATGTACGGGGGTATATACGTCAGATATAAGCATTTCAAGATCCGACGTCTATGTGTACGTCGTCTATACATAGACGCCAGACGTGCTTTATCCGACGTCTATTCTTAAAGAATAGACGTCGGCTGTATGTATCAGCCGACGTCTATACGTAAAGAATAGACGTCGACCCTTATATAGGGTCGACGTCTATATTTTACGTATAGACATCGATGCAATAACAGACGACGTCTATTCTTTAGGAATAGACGTCGTCTGATACATACAGCTGACATCTATACCTTTCTTCAGGGGAATAGATGTCGGCTAATACAAACGTCCGACGTCTATTCCTAAACATGGACAAAAAATAAATAAATAGCATCCTGCACACTTGTATTTAGTCATCGTATTTGTAATTCGTGTACATACAACCTGCACTAAATTCGTTCACAAATACATACACACTTTCATCCACATGTACATACAAGCATACATGCACAAACACAAACATACAACATACATGCACAAACACAAGCATACACAATCATTCAACACACTTTGAATTAATTCATACATAAACAATTGACATTCATTCTAAAATTGAGGCGATCATATTAAGGTATAAAATGTATGTTTGTAATACATGTGAACATGTTAACTAAATTACATAAAAATGTTAGTGACAGGAGTACCTCTTAGTTCATCTCATCGGTCGCGAGTTTCATCGAGCTCCTTTTGCGAGAAGTGATCACTACTTTTTGGGAAGACCTATCAAAATACAAGTAAAAATTTTAATATCTAAATATTGAAACTACAACTATATAAGTGAATAACAATCTATATTTGTAACATCCTCAAAACAGCGGAAAATTTAAAATTTTAAACACTCAATCAACAGAGGATATTACGCAATAAAAGAACACAGGTGCACCGACATATATCATATATATATATATATATGTGAACATCAGAGTATACAAAAGTTGTGATTACATCAAAAGCATATACAAGGAAACAGTAATCACACGACCTCAACTGAGAGAAAGCTGGATCCGGTAGCGGTGCTCCTTTCCTCGGTCACCACCCCCTAATGCCGATCACGGCCTGAAAGTAAACATGCAACAATGCCTGAGTTTCCAGAAGGAAACCCCGTATGCCAAACTCTAAATGTACGAAATAAAAGCATCCTAGCATGCAATTCTACTCAACAAGAAAAGCATCACAACACGCCCTGCACCAGGGCTCTCAACTCCAACACAGGACACACCACCGGTACGGGGCTCCAGGTCTAATCTCAACCAACCGCCGCACCCACACAGTCACGGGGCTCCAGGTCTTATCTCAACCAACCGCCGCGACTCACACACGTCGCCAAACTGGGCTCCAGGTCTAATCTCAACCAACCGCCGCGACTCACACACGTCGCCAAACTGGGCTCCAGGTCTAATTTCAACCAACCACAGCTACCACGACACGACCAAGGGCTCCAGGTCTAATTTCAACCAACCCAAACGTATAAGGGCTCCAGGTCTATTTTCAACCAACCCCTACACGCGGTCCCTGCTCAGGCTCCAGGTCTATTTTCAACCAACCCGAACGCACTACGGAGCTCCAGGTCTATTTTCAACCAACTCCGTACAGACTAGCTGGGCTCCAGGTCTATTTTCAACCAACCACAACTCTCACACGGTTACGGGGCTCCAGGTCTATTTTCAACCAACCACCGCAACCCACGTGCACCTCGCACACTTGCCGGAAGAACATCGGCACACGACTCGCCCCACACGGGCAACCACGACCACAACACCTCCATAGTGCAAAACATGACACAAACGGTCGACCGAACCAAAAGTCCCGGTCGACCGAATCAAGCAAATACAGGGCAATCCACTTCGACCGGCACTCCATCGGTCGACCGATTCCCAACACCACACTTGTTCGGTCGAACCCAAATCCAGGGACGGTCGACCGTTTAGATGGTCAACTCCCGGTCCAACGAACAAAACGACCAATTGGTCGACCGACAAAAGGGGTCCCGGTCGACCGAAAGTCACCAGGGAACAAATCCCACAACTCCACAACGAATTCGGTCGAACGCCGAGCACACCTCGGTCGACCAAATCTGTCCAGGGAATAATCCCTCACTCGCGTCCTGAAACCGGTCGAACGCCGAGACCTCCTCGGTCGACCGATTTCAGCCAGAGCATTTCCCACGCTCAGCGCACAAGTCCGGTCGACCGAACCCTCATTCGGTCGAACCGACCACAAGGTCCACTTAAGTCACGGTCGGACAAGATCAAAGGGCGGTCGACCGTTTATATAGTCTACGCCCCCCAACCGACTTAAGACAGTGCACACGGTCGACCGGCAAAGGGGACCCGGTCGACCGAATCTCTCCAGACTCGCCTCCTATGCACAATCGGTCGACCGCCCCACAGGCATCGTTCGACCGATTTGAGGCAGAGCCCAAATTCTCTTCACGAACGGTCGACCGTTTGCACAAACCGGTCGACCGATCAGGCAGTGAAATCTGCTGCAAGTTTACTCGCGACGAGCCGAACGGCCTACCGTCGACTTCCAAATACTCACGGTAATTAAGTGAGCGAGCTTGACATACCTAAAGGTCTGAAGAGACCTTTGAAGAACCACGACGACGCCTCCACGAGCACGTCTCCCCAAAATGCGATCCGTCGACGAATCTCGCGTCCAAACGACGATCAATCGCCTCCTCGACGATCCACAGCAACCACACTATCTCCAGCAACCTCTACCGAACCACCACGGCCCAGAACACGAGTTAGGTGGAGGGACGGAACCAAACGTGTGGGAAAACTAAAGAACTCACCACTCACCTCAAGCCACCAACCGACCGGAGCCAAACTTCACTTCGCCGAAGAACCTTCTTCCTCACCGGAGCTTGCTGCTGGAGAGAGGGAGAGAAAGATCAGAGAGAGAGAGAGAGAGAGAGAGAGAGACGTGAGGGAGAGAGAGAGAAATCTCCCCCCAAATACCTCTTCCACACCAAATCCTCACCATCCATTCCACCTCTCCATCTCAACCACACATCCACCCCACTTCAATCCAAGCCCTCCATCCATCTCCTCTCAATCTCAGCCATCCATCCCTAACCACCACCTAAACAAGATTAAGGCACAATTAGGATTAGGATTAGGCTAAAATCCTACAATATTACCTAGGATAGACATATGTCTTGACTTGCCAATTCGAGGATTTCCTACATGTATCTCATCACGTAGTAACCACATTCCGTATTTCCAACCTGCTTCCGGTACTATAAACATAGAAATTCGCTAAATATATGTTCCTAACTTATTTAACAAAAATGAGAGAGAACGTACTCTCATTCCATGTCATGTTATTCCTGCTTTTGTGGTTGTTCTCCTGCCACCTAAAACTCTGTAAACCTTAAGCCTTGAGTAGCACAAGTTAAACCTTCATTTAATAATACTAATAAAAATTCACGAATTAAAAATATGATGACTAAAATGAACTTACAGATTTAGAAGTTTCTTTATTGAGTCCCTTGGTTTATTCTACCCAAACGGATCAAACCAATATGCCGAATTAGTCGTGGGGCATACAACGACAAGCATCCAATGAGCCTTGTTATATATATAATTAGTAGCTTATTACAAAATAAAATTCCACTTTGAATTATAAAGTTTACCTCTCATGATAAGGGAGCAAATAATATCTTTTGTCTTCTTCTTTCATGAGAGTCCCAAGCTAACCCGATTTATCGTCATTCCCGTATATATATTGATACAACATTTTGCACGTCGATAATCATGATACACAATGAATCCATCGCCAAGAACTGCAGGCAACCCACTGATACACAATGAATCTGGTGACGTACAAAGCCGGAGGCAACCCTTTATCCCCCTCCTCCAAATCCTAGCTACTTAAGGATTGTGATTCCCTACCTACCATACATTGATACAACATTTTGCAACTACTTGGAAGCAAATTAATGTTGATCGGAGATTGGTTGTTTGACTCTTTGCTCCGGGGGCTTGACACCCTACAGATATATATACAACCGTTAAAAATACAATTGTTAACAAATTTGAAATTTAAATTCTTTCAAAATTAAAGTATACTTCATGTTTGTCGTTTAGCTCTACTAAATAACTAGGTCACCTCACGAACCCACTGATAGCATCGCCGAGAGTAACAATCTCTTCTTCCGGAAATGACACCAAAGCACCAGCATCTAAGCAACTTCCCACTGCAACCTTCACTTCTCCCTCTCCCACCTTTGTGAAGTGGTGTCTGGAGATGTTATAAACTTTCTCATGTCCCACCAATCTTCGATCAGGGTCTTCGACAAATAAAGCACATCTAGATCCATCCTCGAACTTTCCAAACGAGGACCCGCCGACGAGGGTCAATTCTCAAGAATGAGCCACAAAATCATATTGTCGATCGGGATGGAACACTAGCTGCACTAGAGGAGTGGTCTCCGGGGAAGAACCGGTCCTACGACGGGGAGAAGTAGGCAAATCACGATCCAATCTCTCCAAAACAAGTTGCAACGTACTCTTCAAATCTGCAATCTCATGCTGGCATTTGGTATGACATGTCAACAAAGTAGAGTGTTGATTCTTTCCATAATATTGTCGCAATCCAACTCTACTCCCCACCCCCCACACATGACCGAGGTGTTCGTCGTTTCCAATGGTCTCGCGTAGAATATCATTCCCACCATTGGAAGCAAATTCTCCTTGAGATTCTCTGAACTTCAGAGAGTCCTAAAGTTTAAATTTTTTTACCAACAATTGAAAAATATAAAATTACTTAATCTGAATTAATAACATATACAAGTGATACAATTTACTATCTTCGAGCCGATCGCTTGTGACTCGTCTGTGACGTACTCCCCTCTAGAGTTTACTCTCACTATTCCAAGAATCACAACGAGCTACGGGAGAAGGAGGAGATAGGTTACTTGCTTGCTCCCCACTCATACTGTAGTCAATTGCCTCTTGTTTCTTCAGAGTAATTGTTCCAGTCATTATTTGTGCTTCTAACTTTTGGTACCCTGCTCGAGACATACGATGTGTATACTTGTTAGAAGATCTAATCTTTTGGTTTTTGGCTCGGATGGCCTAAAACCAAGTTTATTAGATTGTCATTTAAAACAATAACTTAATAAGTTCATATTCTAAATTAAACTCAGTTACCTCAAACTCCGGGCTATCTCTGGATTTTCTGAATTGCTCACATTGATTCGGAGTGATAAAGTTATAGACATCGCATGGATTTCTATCTTGGTAGTCTCCGAATATGTACTTGTTCGTTAAATTTGTTTTGAAATCCCTCCAACGAACCGACATGTATGTCATCTACTTTTTCTTCAACTTGTCAGTGGATTGAAACTCAAAAGATTCATACAACACGTTAACTTTATATATCTCAAAAGTTCGACTAAAACTAAAGAAATCTATAATGGAATCATTACCTGCACGTTATCCCATATTGTGTCCTTCAACTTCTCATCTACATCGGCCCAACTCGACAAACAAATGTCAACTTTGGCCATCGCTAAGCTACCCAGATAACTTTTCCAATTATCAGACAACACACCTATCGGCTCAAGACGGTCATCAAACTGGATTGGAACTCTACCGTCTCTATTTCTCCTCCCCACAAATTTTTTCATGAGACAAATGACCTCGTGAACTGTATGTCTTCGACGATTCAGACTCTGATGGAGTGAGTTTCTTTTTCAGAGTCATAATCCTATAAAAGATAAACTCAAGGCATTAAAAAATAAAATGTCAAGACATTAAATGGTTTTTACAATGTGTTACAAGAAAATTTGCACCTTTACTGGGTTTTTTCCTTAATGGATTTTCAATCCATATACCTTCACCGTAGTCATCTCTAAACATACAAGTCTCAACATTTATTTCTTCGTCTACTGAGTTCAATTCAGGTGCTTGCTTAGAGAAAGGTGGTGTCTCTTCATACTCGATCAGACTATCATCTGATACAATTTTTTTCTTCTCTTTTAGAATTATTGCTCATTTCTTATCACATGGATCAGTCACATAGAAGACTTGTCTCGCTTGGGAAGTGAGAATAAAAGGTTCTCCTTTATACTTTTTTTTTGAAAATCATTAAAGTAAACTCATAGTCATCCACTCGAACTCCACTTTTATTATCAGCTCACTGGCATCTAAATACAGTACTTTGAATTTAACAAAGTCTAGCTCCCATATGTCCTCAATTACATCGTAATAGGACATGTCGACATATACAAGATTCTTGTCTTTAGAACTTGACACATGCAAAGACTCTGCTATTAAGGTGATGCCACTGTTCTGAACAGTACTTTTGGCATCTTCACAGACTGTGTAGAAAGAATATCCATTGATATCATAACCATTGTAACGTATAACAACAGAATGCAGACCGTACGTCAACCATTGTATTGTCTCAGAAACATCACGCTTGTAAACCTCATTTTTGAACCAAGAGATGAAATTTTTATTGTGACTATTTATTACTTGTTGATCACTCCACAAAGGATTTCTTTCCTTTAGAAGCTTCATTTGTTCATTTAGGTAATGTTGAACTTCATTAGAATTGCACAACACATAAAAATAAGCTGTCATTAAGTCATCGCCATTTGGATTTAACATTTTCATCCCACGTGTCCCTTTACCATCGACACGTTTATCATGACGATTCTTCGAAAGTCCAACATTTTTTGTGTTTGCTAGGTATCCAGTGCAAAACTAGATAACCTCCTCAACTATGTATCCTTCAACAATACTAGCATATGACCTTTGACGATTTTTATAATAATCTTTCAACACTTTCATATAACGCTCGAAAGGATACATCCACCTTAAAAAACTGGTCCACACAATTTAACTTCTCTAACCAAATGAATAACTAGATGAATCATAATGTCGAAAAAAGCAGGGGGAAATAATATCTCCAACTGACATAATGTCACAACAATTTCATTCTGCAACTTATTTAACTGCACGTGATCGACCACTTTACTGCAAATCTTATTGAAAAAAGTACACAACATTATTATTGCATGTCTAATATCTTTCGATAATATGGATATCAGTGCTACAGGTAACAACTGCTGCATTAAAGTGTGACAATCGTGAGTCTTCATCCCCACAAGTTTCAAATCCTTCATAACAACAAGACTACTGATATTTGAATAATAACCTTGTGGAACCCTTACATCGTGCAAACACAAACAGAGAATTCTTTTCTCCTTTCTAGACAATGTATAACTAGCTGGAGGTAAGTAATTCCGGTCTCCTTTCTTCTTTGGTGACAACATTGCTCGTATACCAATATCAACAAGATCAAGTCTTGCATTATATCCATCTTTGGTTTTACCAGGTATGTTCAACAGAGTGCCAACAAGACTATCATAAACGTTTTTCTCAATGTGCATCACATCAATACAATGTCTAACTTCTAAAGTTTTCCAGTATGGGAGATCAAAAAATATGGATCTTTTTTTCCAACTAATTTTGTCGTTTGCTCTTTTGTACGGTTTTCCAAATTCACATTCAACATTCATTACACGTTCGTACACCTTTTCGACGTTGATTTCAACTGGCAGATTCTGAAACTCCCATTTTCCGTTAAATGTGTTCTTCAACCTACGATAGGGGTGGAAGTTCGGTAAAAATCTTCGATGACCAAGAGATTGTCCTAGAACCATTAACTAGTTGCAAAGAGCATGTATGTTCTTCGCAAATTGGACAAGCTTTATGATCTTTGACTGAATATCCAGACAGATTACCATAAGTTGGAAAGTCATTAATCGTGCAAAATATCATTGCTCTCATTATGAACGACTCCTGACGATAAGAGTCAAAAACTGGCTCTCCGTCATCCCACAATCTCTTTAGGTTATCAATTAAAGGTCTTAAATACGCATCAATGTCATTTTCAAGTTGTTTCGGACCAGAATCATTAAGGACAACATAATATATTTGCGTTTCATGCATATCCACGGGGCCAGATTGTAAATTACAAGCAGAACATGCCAAGCACTGTGAATGCTACTCAAACTGCCGAAATGATTCATTCCGTCCGTACAGAGTCCAAGTCGTACATTCCTAGATTCATCACCAAACATAGTAAAGTCGTAATCTATTTTTTCCACTGAGGTGAATAAGTAGGATGACGTAGTAACTGATCATTTGGTTTCTCACGATCAACATGCCATATCATGTTCATGGAATCCTCTTTACCTTCAAACAGACGTTTAAGTCTTGGTATTATCTTAAGATACCACAAAATCTTAGCAGGAGGTCCTTTGATTTTCATCTCATCAGCCACTACATTGTGGTTTGGTCCTCTGCGTTTCGTTATGTATCGTGAAACATTACACCTGGGACATGAATGTAAGTTTTCAAACTCACCCCTATACAATATACAATCGTTCGGGCATGCATCTTCCTATATTACATTCCGATAAGACAACATTTTCTTATCATCATAAGTTTCATCTGGTATCTCATTATCATCTGGAAGCATCTCTTTCAATAGCTTCAATAATGATGTGAAACTAACATCGGTCCAACCATTTCCTGCTTTTAAATTATACAACTTCAACGCCGTAGACAATCTAGTGAATTTGGTACAACTCTTATACAACGGCTTCTCATTGTCACTCAACAAACTACCAAGTAAATCGGGGTTGGACGAATACTTTTTAGTCATATCCTGAACCATTTCCTCTAAGTGATCTTCCACACTAATGTTGTCTCCGTCATTTTTGGAACGACTAAATGATTCATTTTCGCCGTGCCATATCCACCGTCTGTAACTTGGGTCGAAACTTTTTCAAACAAATGATCTTTTATTTTCCGAAAAGTCAGCACTGACATATTATTACACTTATCGCACGGACAATGCCATGTCACTGTCATTCGTTTTTTAATGTTTTTCGGCAACCTCTAAGAACATATTCATTATGTTCTCATACTCATCACTAAAACGGTTTGAAAGAATCCACTCTTACTACATTTCAATCTAAACATTAAGAAAAATGATAGTTATTATTGAAGAAAATAAATAAAATTTCAATTTAAAAGAATGTGTTCGTAGATGAGCAGATCCGGAGACATTAAGATGAGAAAAGAATGACTCAGGAGAGAGGAGATGAAGTCCTTAATCTAGCGTGGGAATAAAGAAGGTTAGAAACCTAACTAAGCAATCAAGGTCAAAGCAAGCCTAAAGTCCACTATAGGTCCCTAGCACTAGACGATGCCTAACTTCGAGGTCCCACCAAGGACCACTTGTCTGTAGGAAATCAAAACCCGAAGGTCCCGAAAATCTTAGGGAGACTAGATGGGCAACGTCGTTCAGGCCGAAACAGTCTTAAACATCAAGGACCACTAGTCTATAGGAAATCAAGAACCCGGAGGTTCCTAAAATCTCAGGGAGACTAGATGGGCAACGATGTTCAGGCCATAACGGTCTTAAACGGTTTCCTCTCCTTAATGTGTCCGTAAATCCTAGGAGTCAATGTCTAACTGATTTTATTAAGGCTCTTTTATTAAGTGGTTTTAGGGCCAAGGAAAGGGAGATAAAATCCCCCACCTCATCTCCTATAAGTTGTTGGCCTTTTGTCATTAATCTATGTTTTGATGATTTAATCAACCTAATCTTAATTGTAATCAATGTAGAGTAGCACACATATTGCATTGCATATATATTGTTTTGTGCTAACTTCTACAGTTGATCAAGACTCAAGAAAGAAAGGATTCAAGTCAAGACATGTAATCAAGCTCAATTAAAGACATGTAATTTGCATTTTCTTTGAGTCTTAGGAACATTTTGTAATTGAGCATACTTGAGCTAAAATCAATTCACATACACACTAGGTTTCCTATAGAAGTCACACACAAAATTTCACAACATTTGGACTTCAATAGATCACCCAAACTAGAACCGGAAAACACTTAAACCTAACTTGAACTGTCAGGACCAAATCGGTCAACCGGAACGAGTTCTTCGTTTGACCGATTGGGTTGTTAATTCTGTTACAGGATTTAATGTTTAGACCGGTCGACCATTTAAATCATTTTGTTCGACTGATCACACGTATTACATGACCTTTTGATTTGTCATTTTTCTACAACGGTCGGATTTCCCAAAACCCAAACTCACCAAACATCTAGTCGACTGAAACTTTTCTAACGGTCGGTCAATCCAACATATCTTGGCTGCCCTAAACACTCTGGACTTTTTCGGTCGAACGTCTCTTTGACCTCGGTCGACCGAAACCCAAATTCTTCCCAAACCCAGAAATGCCTGGACTTTTTCGGTCGAACCATCCACTTGTCTTGTTCGACCGATCATATTTGCTCAGACCTAAAACCCTAGAACGGTCAACCAATCCCCTGAGCGAGTTCGACCATTAACTTAAGTAAACTTAAGTCATAGCCATATTTGACCAACTGGTCGACCGACGTGCCCGATTCGGTCGACCGATTTTACTCTCAAATGTGACCTGCACTTTTCTGTTTTGTGTATCTTACACAAACATCTTCTAAGCTTGTTCCAATGGCTATAACTTACTTGGATCTTATAAATAGAGTTGAAAACACATTTTAACTTGTCCAAGTTGTACATTCCTGAATTCTTCACCAAACACAGGAAAGTCGAAATCTACTTTTTTTAACTAAGGTGAATATGCAGGATAACGTAGCAACTGATCATTTAGTTTCTCACGAACAACATGTCATGTTCTTGGAATCCTCCTTACCCGCAAACAAATGTTTAAGCCTTGGTATTATCGGAAGATACCACAAAATCTTAGCAGGAGGTCCTTTGATTTTCACTGATCGGCCTTTTCATAGTGGTTCGGTCTACTACGTTTAATTTTGTATCGTGAAACATTACACCTGGGACAGGAATGTAAGTTTTCAAACTCACCCCTATATAATATACAATCGTTCGGGCATGCATGTATCTTCCTATATTCGATTCCCATAAAACACAACACTTTCTTAGCATCAAAAGTTCTATCTGGCAACCCATTATCATCTGGAAGCATCTCTTTCAATAACTTCAACATTGATGTGAAACTGACATCGGACCAACTATTTCCTACTTTTAAATTGTACAACTTCAACACCGCTGAAAATCTAGTGAATTTGGTACAACTCTTATACAACGGCTTCTCATTGTCACTCAACAAACTACCAAGTAAATCGGAGTTGGACGAAAACTTTTTAGTCATATCCTGAACCATTTCCTCTAAGTGATCTTCCACACTAACGTTGTCTCCGTCATTTTTGGAACGACTAAATGATTCATTTTCGCCGTGTCATATCCACTTTCTGTAACTTGGGTTGAAACTTTTTCAAACAAATGATCTTTTATTTTCCGAAAAGTCAGCACTGACATATTATGACACTTATTGCACGGACAATGCCATGTCACTGTCATTCGTTTTTAATGTTTTTCGGCAACCTCTAAGAACATATTCACTATGTTCTCATACTCATCACTCAAACGGTTTGAAAGAATCCACTCTCGATCCATTTCAATCTAAACTTTAACAAAAATGATAGTTATTATTGGAGAAAATAAATAAAATCTCAATTCAAAAGAATGTGTTCCTAGATGAGAAGATTCTGAGACATTAAGATGAGAAAAAATGACTCATAGGAGACGAGATGAGGTCCTTAATCTAGCGTGAGAATAAGGAAGGTTAGAAACCTAACTAAGCAATCAAGGCCAAAGCAAGCCTAAAGTCCATTATAGGTCATTAGTACTAGACGACGCCTAACTTCGATGTCCCACCGAGGACCACTAGTCTGTAGGAAATCAAGAACCCGGAGGTCCCTAAAATCTCAGGGAGACTAGATGGGCAACGACGTTCAGGCCGAAACGGTCTTAAACATCGAGGACCACTAATCTGTAGGAAATCAAGAACCCAGAGGTTCCTAAAATCTCAGGGATACTAAATGGGCAACGACGTTCGGGCCATAACGGTCTTAAATGGTTTCCTCTCCTTAATGCGTCCGGAATTCGTAAGGGTCAACGTTTAATTGATTTTATTAAGACTCTTTTATTAAGTGGTTTTTGGGCCAAGGAAAGGGTGATGAATTCTCACACCTCATCTCCTATAGGTGACTGCCCCCTAAGTGTTTTTCATACCTTATTCTAACAAACACACACCAAACAAACACTCACCTCACTCTTGTTCCAATGCAAGTCCTACTAACTAATGTGTGATTTCTAATGAATGATGAGTGAAAGAGATTACGTACCTTACGCCACCAATTTACGACAGAAATCGTAAAATAAATAATAAATACGATGAATGCAAATCCTATATGAATGACTTAGCAATATTTAAGGTCAAGTTGCTTAAGGGGGGCAATAAGTTATTAGAAACTAAACATAAATAAACATTTAACTAAACAAAATAAATTGTTTTAAGCGTAAATAAACATAAATAAATAAACATTTAACTAAGCTAAACATTAATAAACATAAATAAATGTATGGACTCACTAAACTAATTAAACATAAGTTTTTTACATGATATAAGTTATAGTCCTTTTAATATAAAATCTGTTATTATTTTAAAATATCATGTTATTAAGAACAATTGAGATAATTTTTTTTTTGAAATTTTGGCAGAACCTCTCCTAAAATTTGTTATGTAAAAATCTTCAAATCCTGGAATTAACAAGAAAAATTTATAACAGTACACGATATAAACTTGATCTCAATTCCACCCAATTCATCACAAACACACTACATCCAAACCCCTCAAACTTCAACCCAGCACATGTTTACATTTAGTCATATCCTGAACCATTTCCTCTAAGTGATCTTCCACACTAACGTTGTCTCCGTCATTTTTGGAACGACTAAATGATTCATTTTCGCCGTGTCATATCCACTTTCTGTAACTTGGGTTGAAACTTTTTCAAACAAATGATTTTTTATTTTCCGAAAAGTCAGCACTGACATATTATGACACTTATTGCACGGACAATGCCATGTCACTGTCATTCGTTTTTAATGTTTTTCGGCAACCTCTAAGAACATATTCACTATGTTCTCATACTCATCACTCAAACGGTTTGAAAGAATCCACTCTCGATCCATTTCAATCTAAACTTTAACAAAAATGATAGTTATTATTGGAGAAAATAAATAAAATCTCAATTCAAAAGAATGTGTTCCTAGATGAGAAGATTCTGAGACATTAAGATGAGAAAAAATGACTCATAGGAGACGAGATGAGGTCCTTAATCTAGCGTGAGAATAAGGAAGGTTAGAAACCTAACTAAGCAATCAAGGCCAAAGCAAGCCTAAAGTCCATTATAGGTCATTAGTACTAGACAACGCCTAACTTCGATGTCCCAGCGAGGACCACTAGTCTGTAGGAAATCAAGAACCCGGAGGTCCCTAAAATCTCAGGGAGACTAGATGGGCAACGACGTTCAGGCCGAAACGGTCTTAAACATCGAGGACCACTAATCTGTAGGAAATCAAGAACCCAGAGGTTCCTAAAATCTCAGGGATACTAAATGGGCAACGACGTTCGGGCCATAACGGTCTTAAATGGTTTCCTCTCCTTAATGCGTCCGGAATTCGTAAGGGTCAACGTTTAATTGATTTTATTAAGACTCTTTTATTAAGTGGTTTTTGGGCCAAGGAAAGGGTGATGAATTCTCACACCTCATCTCCTATAGGTGACTGCCCCTAAGTGTTTTTCATACCTTATTCTAACAAACACACACCAAACAAACACTCACCTCACTCTTGTTCCAATGCAAGTCCTACTAACTAATGTGTGATTTCTAATGAATGATGAGTGAAAGAGATTACGTACCTTACGCCACCAATTTACGACAGAAATCGTAAAATAAATAATAAATACGATGAATGCAAATCCTATATGAATGACTTAGCAATATTTAAGGTCAAGTTGCTTAAGGGGGGCAATAAGTTATTAGAAACTAAACATAAATAAACATTTAACTAAACAAAATAAATTGTTTTAAGCGTAAATAAACATAAATAAATAAACATTTAACTAAGCTAAACATTAATAAACATAAATAAATGTATGGACTCACTAAACTAATTAAACATAAGTTTTTTACATGATATAAGTTATAGTCCTTTTAATATAAAATCTATTATTATTTTAAAATATCATGTTATTAAGAACAATTGAGATAATATTTTTTTTGAAATTTTGGCAGAACCTCTCCTAAAATTTGTTATGTAAAAATCTTCAAATCCTGGAATTAACAAGAAAAATTTATAACAGTACACGATATAAACTTGATCTCAATTCCACCCAATTCATCACAAACACACTACATCCAAACCCCTCAAACTTCAACCCAGCACATGTTTACATTTAGTCATATGTTTACATTTTCCATATAACAAAATTAGCTTCTTGGTTAAAGAATAAATAGCTAAAGGCTAATCCTTAATACATATTATCTGTGGGCTTAGTGTTCCTAAAATAAGTTATTACTATATATAGTATCTTCCATCAAAATAACAATCTTAGTCTTCTTAAATATATATAATAAGGTCAATTCATGTGAGTTAGTTTAGTAATCATTTCCTTGTGTACGTAATCTCATGAGCAAGCTACCAACAAAATCCAATTACAACGATTATTGACAAATACATAACTAAGTGGACACAAACATACAATTTATTCCTTATATATTTATATTTCTTCCAAACATATTACAATGCATCAGTTTTCAACACAATGGAAAAATTACTAACAACAGTTCAAACTAAGAGACAAAATGAGTGGAATCACGAACCAGCAAACGTGCGTCCTCCTTCTTCTCGAACGCGAGTCTTCCCTCGAATCTGCCAAATATAGATAGATCTAAACCACACTTGACTGGTAATTGATTAATCAGACAACACATAAACCACATACAACAACAACAAACCATGCATTTAATCACAAACTAAATGATTTGCAACCAACACAAGACACAAACAAATCATAAATAACCAATACCAAATCCGACATGCAAAAAAAAAAATCAATTTCACACAATTAACAACCAAATGCATCACAAATCTCCACCAACTATCAACAAAAAAACAATACAAACAGCACAAACCCTACCGAATCCAACCGAATTCGTTCCAAACACATAATCAAAAAACTGAAGAACACGTTATCCACATTTCAACTTAACTGAAAAATCCAAAGACGAAACATCGAAATGAGCGAACATTCGTGCCTACTCGTTGATTGGCGTTGGATCCGAACGAGAAAAAAAGTTTACCAAGACAGACAAGACACATAACTCCACCTAAAATCCAAAACTAAACAAACCAAAACTAAACGAAACTCTTACAGTGGTTAGGGATGTGGAGGAAGACGGAGGAGAGGGCCGGAGAACGGGAGGAGAGGTTGGGACGTCGCTGAGGTGCCGGAGATTGTTGCAGATCGGTCGCGGAGGAGGGTTCGGTCGTGGAACGACTATGGTTTGGTTGGGTTTTTGTCTGGAATGAAGGACAGAAAACGCAACTGTTCGATTTCTTTAAGACCTATAGACATCAGATGTTATAGACAGCCGACTTTTATACCCCGACGTCTATATGCATGGGGGTATAGACGTCGGCCGTCCATAACATCCAATGTCTATAGGTCGACGTCTATAGGGTATAGACGTCAGATGCAATGAGTATTCCAACAACCGACATCTATAGGTCGACGTCTATAGGGTATAGACGTCAGATGCAATGTGTATTCAAACAACCGACGTCTATAGTACCCCATAGACGTCGGCTTTGGTAACGACCGACGTCTATTAGGCGACGAGTAAAGACTATTATGCACTAGTGTAAGAGTATATACACTCCTAAGAATATATTGTATAAATGCAATTGTGGTTTATGTTTCTAGACAAATTCTCATAGTCAGTTAATGATAAGATTTTTGACAACTTAGCTTAGCTTAGCTTAGCTTATAAAATCTTTCTAGAAAATTTTAATTTAATTTTGCTCAAATCTTTTTTTGTAGATTATAAACCCATTGTGTAACCCAAGTGGTTGAAGGACTACTTGGATGAGAAGAGGTGGAGTTGGATGGGGAGAGTTAGCAAGTTTGATTCTCATCTAACGACCCATAGAAAATGAGGTACGGTCCGCAATCTACCTAAAGAAAATACTTTTAGTAGATTATTACATTCCGGAGTTTTTTAATGCTTCGTTTGGGCGTAGATTCTCAAGGGTAGGTTTCTGCCAGAAACCCCCAGCTCCCACCATCATCACTTCTGCAGGAGCAAATTTTGGTGCTAAAGAAAAACCTATGATGTTTGGATTACACTACTGGAGTTTCCTATGTTCAAGTCTTGTCAGATCGAACGACGAAAGTGCCCTTCATCTCTATTCCACCGTCACTGCAAGGGACGTCAAGAAAACAAAATTTAAGTACATGCACGTGTTGTGGGGATCATTGAGTTGGTGAGTAGTGTGTACTCTGTACAACCCAATATTAAATTAACTAACAAATATTTAACATTGGAAATGTACTTAGCAACTTTAAACATAAATTACAATTATTTTGCACATTAATTATGCAATGTAGAAAACAGAAGCTCGGTGTAACTTTGGATTGGAAAATTTAACACAAGTTGTTAAATGACACAAAACTGTACAACCAATTGACACAGCCAACTATTGACATCACCTACACATATTGTTAATGCATTGGACATAAATAACTGAGAACTTCCGAGTGGACTTGGACATCAATTTGAAACCATCATTAATCTGGAATGATTAATTAATTTCAACATGTGTTTAATCAATTTCAACACGAGCCACTTTCATTTTAGTTTGGCATAATATTCAAATAGTGGGTGGCAGAAGAAGTCTGCTTTTAAATAAAATGTAAATGATCGTTATACACAGACGCGGGCGTCCGTGACGTGTCCTACGTGACACTCAAAAGTTGACGAGTCAGCGTCTAGTCTTATTGACATGTTACCATTTCCAAACGCGTCTTTAATGAGTTTTTAAATTTTTTTGACAGTTTTCCAAGTACGACGGTTGCTTTCCAAACCCCAGATAAGACAGCGCCAGACACCCTACGAACGACGGTTCGGATACCGAGGAAGATTAAAAATATCCAGATCGAAAGGGAGAGTCCCGCTTTCTTTCTCGTTGGATTACCTGTGAACAGAGGAAGCGAACTTGTGAACCTATTCTGGTTTTTTTCTTCCCCTCCAAACGATAATGGATTTTTCGACTCCTGTCGATAGCGAACCTGTGCCACAACCGGTGGGTCTATTTAGTTTTTTTCCCTTCGTCGTTCTTTTTTTGAGGAACTTTTGTTTCTTCAATTTTTTGTTTTAGGGGGAACCACCTACTACTTCCGGGAATCCCGGTACTCCTGGACGGCCATCCGGAAGTAGTTTGACAGGATGAAGAAGGTTGAGAATAAGGTTTTCCGGAGCACCCCTTTCGGTCACTTCCTAGACCTTCCTAACATTACTACGGACAACGAAATAGTCGGGTCGCTCGTCGAACACTACGATGCACAAAAGGTGGGGCTGAGAATAGGATCAGGGGTAGTTCCCCTTACACCTGAAGACGTTGCCCTAATTTTGGGCTTAAGTATGCATGGGAAAACCATTGTGGTGGAATCATTGGGTGTACAGAGGCGAGAAGGGGTGAACCTTAACAACACACAACTGTTAAGTCATCTGACGGCAACCAGTGCCATGGGCGAGACGGTGGAGTACGTTCGTCTCCTGATTTCTTTCATCTTCAACAATTTTTTGTTCTTTGATGGAACACTTCGACCGAAGCAATGGTTCATGCATCATTTGAGGGACATCAGACACATAAACAGATACACATGGGCACGTGCAGTTCACAGTGTTGGATTTCTAGTTTAATTGCACATATATATTTTCGAAATTTTTATGCACAATAAGGATCAATTATAATTTTCTATGATTTGTTTCATGCATGCATCAGTTTGTTTCAATAATTAGTTTCAAAACTTTATTAAAACAAACATGGGCTCCGAATTTCATACCTAGAAGTTCTCTAAAACTTCTTGATGATCCGGAGACGTTGAGGATGTTTGTCGCTGCGCCGGATGCCTCCTAGTATTCACCAAACTCTAAACAAGATTGGAGAGAGAAGAGCTAGCCTCTCAATCTCCAATAGGGTTTAGAATCTAACTACTAACCCCTCTTTAGTTCCCTTGAGAAGAAATCTCTAAAAACTAAAACTAAACTCAAGAATTAATGGAAATTCGTGGAGAATTATGGAGAGAGATGTTTGCACAAGAAGATAATGAATTAATTATGATAAGGTAATGAGATAAACTTGTATTTATAAGTTCTCTCCAAATTACATATTCATGTGCAACCTCTTGCCCATGATTTCATGCAAACTTCCATCTAACCATCCATTACTTGCTAACAAATAATCTTAGCCACGAATTAAATCAGTTATGGACCAATTCCATGCATGATCTAATTGATTCTTAAATTAATTCTGCATAAAACCGTCTGGACCGGTCGACCGTTTTTGAGGTTCGGTCGACCGTTTAGACCAAGTTTTGGTCGAACGTTAATAATTCGGTCGACCGTTCGTAACAAAGATATTTCATCGCAATGTTTGGTCGACCGACCGATTATACTCGGTCGACCGAAAACGAACAGACAAAATTCCTGTTATCGGTGCAACATTCGGTCGACCGTTTATCGTTTAGCGGTCAACCGTTTTTGCACAGTACTTGCAGACTTGTCAAATTTCGGTTTAACCCCTACAAAATTTGACATTTCGGGATTATAGCTCCCAATTAGTTAGATGTCTTAATTCCACTCGAACCAAAACCCGATCCATTTAGTGATGGAGTGCACCACTTGTGTCCGTCCCTTGCCTCATGATATTAAGAATACACACAAAGTAGTATTGTGTCATCTTTGTATTAGTATTCATTTCTTGATCTCTTTAAGCTAGTTACAAATATGTGACTTAACTCAAATCACATTGTGCACATTATAACTTTTCTTTATCAAGGGGCCCACTAATATCATCACTCAATTAAGAGGGGCAATGATAATCTTTTGACTAACTATCTTCTCCAACAAAAGTCATACTTAACCAACCAATGCCTTTACACTAAACTTATCGATAGCTCAAGACACTAGTCTAATCAAGCATTTCTTAAGTGATCGGATATAAGTCTCATTTCAAAAGAACAAAGACAAAGTAAAACATTAATGACACAGAAACACAATTCTATAATATTTTACTTATTAGGTCTATTCGGTATACAAAAGTAATATCTTCCTCTTTTGCGTACCCGTGTTGTCACTCACTTGTAGAGCTACAATGATCTATGATCAACACGACAATCTTAACTCGGTAATCAATGTCCCATGTTAATTACCATGATTGCGAATATCTTTTGTTTTATGTAAACCAATATATTTTAGAGCTCTTCGGTTAAGGACCAAGAGTCTCTTCCTTAACACTTCTAAAAGACGAATAACATAAACAAGGAACAAAATGATTTCTCATTCAATTCATAATAATTGACATTTAAAAGTAAAACTTTTAGAACACATTCCCTTAACACAGAGCCCAGTTGGGGGCCTGGAGAAAGCCAGCTTCGAACTGCAGGAGAGGAGAAAGTCAGGGAACTTCATTATGAGGCAGGGGAACGTCGACGGTTGTGTGGCAATACTACAAGTAAGCGTTTTTGCCCTTTAAGTTATGCGCTTGTTCCGTTTAAATTGTGTGTCTGTTCAGAATAAGTTGTGTGTCTGTTCGGATTAAGTTGTTTGTCTGTTCAGATTAAATTGTGTATATGTTTGGAATATGTTGTGTGTCTGTTCGGAATAAGTTGTTTGTCTGTTCGGATTAAATTGTTTGTCTGTTCATATTAAATTGTGTATATGCTCGGAATATGTTGTGTGTCTGTTCGGAATATGTTGTGTGTCTGTTCGGATTAAGTTGTGTGTCTGTTCGGTTTAAATTGTGTATATGTTCGGAATATGTTGTGTGTCTGTTCGGAATAAGTTGTGTCTGTTCGGAATAAGTTGTGTGTCTGTTCGGATTAAATTGTTTGTCTGTTCGGAATATGTTGTGTGTCTGTTTGGATTAAATTATTTGTCCGTTCGGAATATGTTATGTGTCTGTTCGGAATATGTTGTGTGTCTGTTCGGAATAAGTTGTGTGTCTGTTCGGATTAAATTGTTTGTCTGTTCGGAATAAGTTGTGTGTTTGTTCAGAATAAGTTGTGTGTCTGTTCGGAATATGTTGTGTGTCTGTTCGGATTAAGTGGTGTGTCTGTTTCGAATATGAACGTATGTTTGTTCAGTCGTTCTAAACAGTTGAACTTTTCCATTTGAAGGTGTGGCTTTGTGAGAAATTCAGATTGGGGGAGACCAGAACTGGAGCATTTCCACGAATGAAAAGTTGGACGGGAATGTTTGGGAAACGTTTAACCCAGAGGAAATGGGAGGAAAGTGGAATTACTTTACCTTAGATTTACAACGGCAAGTTCGACCTGATGGGGGCTCCATCACTGAGTGAAAGGGAGCTAGAACTTATTAGTTATGTTCGAACTTCTGTTCGAAAGGGCTCAGCTTCAACATGCAGTTTGCCAAGGCTCCAACTGATAGACTGCAACATTCCATGTGACCCGCTACTCCAAGAGTTGGAGCTGAGTGAGGTGAAGACGAAATGACTGCAAGCCGAAGTTGCCCTTAATGTAGTCGAAGTTGCCCTTAAGAAGGCGACAGAAGAGGTTAACAACCTGAAGGAAGAACTGAGGATGTCCCGGGAAGAGTGTGGGAGGTTGAGGGAAGAAATTGTATATCTTCGAGGGACAGGGACAGGTGAAAATACTTGTGGGGAGAAAGATGAAGATCTAAATAAAAAGGAGGAGAAGGAAGATGAAAGGAAGTGGGAAGAGAAGAAGAAAGAAGAGAGGAGGAGACAAGACAAGGAAGAAGAAGAGAGGAAGAGGGAGGAGGAGAAGGAAGAAGAGAGAAAGAGAGAGGAGGAGAAGGAAGAAGATAGGAAGAGGGAGGAGGAGAAGGAAGAAGAGAGAAAGAGAGAGGAGGAGAGGAAGAAGGAAGAAGAGGAGAAGGAAGAAGAGAGAAAGAGAGTGGAGAAGGAGGAAGAGAAGAAGAGGGGGGAGGGGAGGAAGAAGGAAGAGAAGAATAAAGAAGAGCAAAAGGAACAAGAGAGCAAGGCAAAGAAACCAAACTGGGGCAGAAAAGACAACGCTCGACGACCATCGTGGAGCAGCAGATGAAGGAAGATGAAGAGCGGGGCAAGAAGAAGAAGGTGGAAGAAGAGCAAAAGAGAAAAGACAGAGCGTCTCAAAGGATCCTAAAGAAAAAAGGGAAAAAAGAGAGGAGAATTATAGGTTGGCTGTCCACTTAGGAGGGACAAGGCCTGATGTTGACATGGTTGCATTGGGAACATTGTCAGCTGATGAGGTCAACATGATATTGAACTTGACCGCAGCCAACAAGGACAATAGAGAGGTGATCTGGAGAGGCGATATGTGTAGTTTAACACGTACCGACCTGAAGGAACTTATAACGCCTGAGATGGATATAACCGACCAAACTATCGAAGTTATGCTTTCGGTTCTCGAAGAAAGACGCCCACCACAAAAACTTATATGCATATAAACATTCGAGTCAGGGCGAATTATGGGTGGCCAAGGCAGAGAATTTGATGATTTTATCCTCCCTAAAATAAAAGGTATGTCTCCAACAGATACTGTAATCGCACAACTATGCTGGTCTGCAGGTCATTGGACTCTGGTGGTTGTCCACGGCCCGTCCAAGGAGATCTTGGCGTTCAACAATATCTCTAGGGAGCTAGAGTGAGGTGAAGATCCAGAGCAGACCATAGGCATACATGAATGCGCAGCAGCGGATGTGGCTGAATACTGGAGGGATCTACAAAAGGTGGATTGGCCCTAGAGAATCCTCAGGAAAAATGGCCAACGACAGCAACCGGGGAGCAACGATTGCGGAGCCTATGTTTTATACTGAATAAGGTGCCTAATACTAAAACTTGACCCGACGAAAGAGAAAGACCCCAAGAACATCCACAGTATCAGGGGTGAATTGGCGGTCATGTTACTTAGGGACCGCCGATCGTGTGTGCAGATCTGAAGTCCAATTTTTTTAGTGTTTATTTTTATACATGTTGATGAGAATTTTATTTATACCACAAGTGCACGGCGTCAATGAAGACGTGACAAGTACGGGTCGAACACAAGGAGGGGGAGATTGTTATATTTTTTGTGATTTTCGATTAAGGAAGAAAGAGAGAAAAATAAGGTTGGTTTGAGATTTTTTGTTTTTAATTATCTAAAGCAAGAACAACAAAAACAAATTAAAAATAAAGTAAAGATGGAAGGGAGTCCAGCGGGTGGGGGATTAGATATCGGGTTTTGATTAGAGAATTCTGAAACTTATAATAAATCACATTAGTTATAAATCATTACATGATAAATGACTCAACATAAACTCAAGTAATCAAAATATACTAACACGTAATTAAAATAATAACTTTATTCTTCTTCTCATCACCCTAAATCCGTCACCCCCACCCTTTGGAGAGAGTTAGAAACTCATGGATGGAGGAAAGGTGAAGGGGTCCTAGAGAAACTACAAAAGAAAACTAAAAACAAGAAATAAAAGAACAGAATTTTATTACTAAAGTATGGAACAAAAACTAAGTACTACAAGGACCCTTTACAACATCGTTTCGGGGCTATTTATAGCCGCTACAAGGGACCTAAGTATAAAATAGGAAAGAACATGCGTCAATACACGACTGGACAAAATCCGGGGCCACGGATCGCAAGGGGTGCGGCATTTCCGCCGCACAATACATGTAAGATGAGGCAATTTCGCCGCAATATCTGCTCTGATTTAATCCGGATTTTTCCTGTGAGTTTATGGTATGATTTGAATGTCTTTTGCGCGTCTGGATTGATTTCTTGCCTTTCTTTTGAGCTCCGAATTAATTCCTTCATATATTTGGAGATCCAAATTGATTTTTCTTTAGAACTTCTCCAAAATAATATTTTGGTACTTTAATTTGCATTCGGGTCCTCGGCTTTTTGCAATTAAGTCCCTGACTACTTTTGTGCTTAAGCGCTTGGCCCTTTTGTAATTAGGTCTTTGAATACTTTTATGCTTGGATGAACTTCCATTTGAATCCCGATAATCTTGACTTGGTCTTTATGATAGAAATGAGTCTCTTGCACGCATTTTTGCTCGGGATATGGGTAATTTGCATTCAGGTCCCTGTGTTATGTCAATAAGACTAAACACACACCTTAGTAGCATTTATTGATATAAAATTAATCTAAAGAAAGACATATGATGCAATGTATGCAATGCATCAAATACCCCCACACCTAGATTTTGCTAGTCCGTAGCAAAACAAAATATAAGAAAAATGAAAACAGGGAAATCCTAACTCACTTTCGTAGGAATCACGGTTTCACTTAGCATGTGCAACAAGCCTTTAAACCCCTAAGTTTCCTTAGAGTACGAGTTTTGTCTCGTGAGGGTTTTCAGTTGACACACCCACAAAGTCTTAATTCAACATTTCATTAATAGCTCTCAATATCTCCACCTCAACCTTAAACATCTTACTTAGAATTCTTGCATGCTTATTATATAAGTCCAACTCATAAAGAATCTGACTTGGTCTTTGTTCCTCCCACATTCACACCACTAACCCTTCTACACATGTTATCACTTAAATTATTTTGCACGCCTCCTCTGGTGGTGAAGTATCATTCGGATCAACCATGACATGGATCATTCTTTTAGCTTTGGGCCTTGAGTATTTTTTTTCTTTTTCCGTGATTCAACACATTTGCTTTTTCTAACACGTTTACCCTTTTTTTGCATTCGTGTAGCGAGTTTGGTCGATAATCCTGAGCTGGCAGACTCAAGTTACCGGGTTTCAAGATACCCCTACGGACCAGTGACTCGAAGGCTTGGGTTTTGTAATCATTTTGCAAAATGTGCTTTCCTCACTTTATTCATTTATTTTTTATATATATTTTTTACTTTTATTTTCCTCAAGACTTAATTGCTATTAGAAGTCCACACTTCCCGGTATATTTTCCTCAACCTCTGCTTTTTATCAACCACTTCAAAGATTTGATTCATCCAATTTAAGTGCATACATGTCTTAAAGGGTAATGGGTTATTTCTTTGGAACTTAGATTTATGTCATAGTTTCTACAAACAGAACTATATAATAAGGAACAAAAACTCATTGCAATTTGTACTCGGGTTTTGGTGGTTCAATCTTAAGCTATGTCATGGAACATTGAATTATTATTTTTTATTTTTTATTCTAAGAATATATATATATAGATAGATACATAAACACCCCCACACCTAAATCATGCATTGTCCTCAATGTATGCAAAGATAAAGCAAATGCACTTATTACCTGCGTCAACTGTGGTGGAGGGATTGAATTTGCTCAGAGTCAACCATAGTCAGAACTGGATTGAATGACACCATGTTGGTGCATGTATCCAGTTGAATTGTTCCCCATGTTGCAATGAGAGTCCTGAGTCACAAATTCCACACCCCTCACATGTATTGGTTATCTTATTTGCTCGAGTGATGGTGGGTGTGTCGAAGAATTACTCCCATTTTTCTCACTTACTTTTTTATTTTGTGATGATTTATTTGATTCAGAAATCTTATAAATACGCGATCTCATCACAACATCACTTTGATTGCATACTATTTCTGGCTCATTATCAACATGAAAGATATTAAATTCAGCTTTTAAGTTTCCAAAAGATAGTTGCATGAGCCCATTTCGGAAATTTATCAACGCTTCATAAGTGGCTAAAAGGGGTCTGCCTAGTATCACAGGGATTTGTCTCTTAGGGTCGACAACAGGTTCAGTGTCTAGAACGACAAAATCCACTGGGTAAATGAACTCACCAACCTTAATCAAAACATCCTCTACTATACCTCTTGGTTTCTTAATAGAGCAATCAGCAAATTGAAGGGTTATCTTAGAGGGTTTTAGTGGACCAAGGTTGAGTTGCTCGTAGACAGAGAACGAGAGTAAGTTAACACTAGCACCAAGGTCTAGAAGGGCTTTGTTGATAAAAGTATCTCCTATCGCACATGAAATTGTGGGACACCCAGGGTCCTTATACTTTATAGGAGATGAGTTTGACAGAATAGAGCTTGTGTTTGCAGTTAAGAATGCATTCTTTGGTACGTTCGTTTTTCTCTTTTTAGTGCACAGATCTTTTAAGAATTTAGCATAAACAGGTATTTGTTGAATCATATCTAAGAGTGGAATATTCACCTTAACTTGCTTAAATACTTCCAAGATTTTCTCCATTTGTGAACTTGAGTTCTTCTTGAGTCTATTGGGGAATGAGGCTTTAGGAACATAGACTCGCTCAGGTTCAGGTTGAGTAGGTGGGTTGGGCTTTTCAATTTGGACTTCAGGTTCAATGGTCAGGTCATATGTGGGTGCTTGACGGCTGGATTGATTAGGAGTTCTAGGATTTACCACATTGTTATCAACTTGTTTTCCAGACCGTAATGATACAACTGCATTTATTTGTTGGAACGGTCCTTCCTCATGAACCATTTGAACCGGTCTAGGGTTGTTATTTCCTGAAGGTGGTTGATAGGGCTGATATTGATTATTCGATCTTGGGTTCACCTCAGGTTGACTTGGAAACTGACCATTTTCTCTTTCACCTACTATTTGTGCTAGTTGGCTGACTTGTGTTTCTAGCCTTTGGAAGGATTGGTTGGTTGTTTGCATAAAAGTTTTAACCAAATTTTCCAAGCTCGTCAATCTAACATCATAATCTCCATTGTTACTAAACCCAGATGATGTATTATTTTGGTTATACGGGTTTTGTTGTTGTCTAGGAGGTTGACCTTGTTGGCTCCATGAAAGATTGGGATGATTACGCCAACTCGGGTTATAGGTTGATGCGTATGGGTCATTTCTAGAATGGTTAAAGGTGGCATTAACTTGTTCCAAGTCCGCACAATCCTCCATTATATGACCAGTCTGACCACATCTAGAGCAAGGGATAGAAAATGCTTGATTCACTAGGGGTCGAGTGTTTAGCTCTAGACTTTCCATTCTTCGCATAAGGGTAGCTAGTTTTGCTTCAGCAGCTACGGTAGCATCTACAGCTAAGACACCTGGTTTTGGTTAACTTGCTATTCTAGATCCAATACTCGTGTTAATCGGTGCTCTAGCATTGTCCCATTGCATGCTGTTTTCAGCTAAATCCTCAAGAAAAATCCAAGCATCATTCTCGTTTTTGGACATAAAGCTTCCTTGGCTTACAGATTCTAGCATAATCCTGGAAGTGGGTGTCAATCCCTCATAGATAATTTGGCACAATTGCCATCTTGGAATTCCATGATGAGGGCATTGGGTCAACAGACTTTTAAATCTTTCTAAATAGGAATAGAACGGCTCACTCTCAGATTGAACGAATGCAACAATTTCATTCCTAATCCTCATAGTCTTATGGTTGGGGAAATATTTTTTAGGAATACTTGAACAAACTCAGCTCAACTTTTAATGGATTTTTCGGCTAGACTATATAGCCATTTCTTAGCGCCGTCCTTCAGTGCTAGAGACACGAATTTCAGACGCACTGCCTCCTCAGAGATATGCAGGTATTGCATAAGAGAGCAGATATGGGTCTTCCCTAGAGGTGAACTCAGGCAACATACTCATGTATTGTGCCTTAAGTTCGAAGTCGCGACCCTGTATGATGGGCATAACGATGCACGATGGCTGAGCAGCCATCGCTGGGTAGCATCGATCCCTCAGAGTTATGGGCGGGTTCACAACATTCTCACCCATTGGATCCGGGTGAGGTGGTGCAGCAGATGGATTGGGGCTAAGTTCTAGACTGGAATCTAGATGAACTCGTGAGAGTCGATTGCTCAAGTCCTGAACCCAAATATGAGTGCACCGGTTTGAATTAATTTTTTGAATTCAAATTTGAAATTTAAATTCCAAATTCAATTTCAAGAATTAATTACATTTTTTCGTTTATTTTTTATTTTTATATTTTTTTTTTCAAAAGGGAAACAATCAATAGAAAGAAGAAAGATGAGAAAGGCAACGGCGCCAAAAACTTGATGAGAATTTTATTTATACCGCAAGTGCACGGCGTCAATGAAGATGTGGCAAGTACGGGTCGAACACAAGGAGGGAGAGATATTGTTATTTTTGTGATATTCGATTTGGGAAAGAAATAGAGAGAAATAAGGTTTGTTTGAAATTGAGGGTACTAGGGAGATCTTGCTCCACCAGAGGTGAGTCCTTAAGAGGCACAACATGAAGATCATGTGGCTCAAGGGCCACGAGACAAGAAGATAAGGCACAATCCTATGCCGACTCATAATGAAATTGGTCCATGTTTTTCTCAATTTGAATCGAATCCTCCACTAAGTGATCGTGAATTGAAACCCCAAGTCCCTCAGACTGACTAGGAGTTTGACTTTGAAAGATTGTGCTTTGAATTTGTGGATGTGGTGGTGGTTCGATATCAAAAGGTGAATCCTCGTGTTGACAAGAAAAGTTACTCTCCTCACGTTTACGTAATTGCTGCGACATTTGACTCAATTGTAGTACCATATTTTGTGTGGACCGTTGAGCGGTTTTCATGAACATAAGGAAAGTTTGTTCCAAGGAATCAGGTATGCGGTCAACTGTGAGTTTCAAGTCAGAGCTTGGGAAGTTTTGAGGTTGGGTGTTGGTGGGCTGAGAATAAGTCCAATGATTTGAAGTGGGGTGTTGGTAGAATTCTAGGTATTCGGGAGGAGGATACTGGGGTGAAAATGAAGTATAAGAATTTGGATATGAATTGTCTCCCCACGAATCCATCACTCTCGGGTTGTACGTGGATGCGTAACAGTCATATTGAGCATTTGATCCGACATAACTAGATTGTGGTCTAGCAGTCGGTGTCTCTCTTATGTTACCCCAATATGAAGATTGCTCAGTCACACAATGAGGATTATCCCAACCATACGAAGTGTTTGACTGAGCCACCCCAGGTTGCATGGGTCCGGAATACCAGGACGAATTGTCCTGGTCCCAACAATGATATGGATGGTCGCCCATGTAACCATCCATCTTATCAAAGAACTCTAGAGTCGACCACTCTCACCACCATGAGGCTAAACTCGTAAAAAGTGCTCGACTCGACCCTAAAAATGCTACCAGAGAGTGTAAAGGGGAGGAGACTATAACATAGAAGAAGGTGAGAAGAAGATGACTCAGAGGAGAAGGGAAACTTAACTCTAAAAGATAGATGAGAGGGTTGGTCAGAAGTTTCCTAAACAAGCACGGTTCAAACAATCCTAGACTTAAGGGAGCCTAATTCTAGACGACTCCTAACTGGTTGAGTCGAATTGGCTCATTTGATTCACCTCCCTCACTAATCAAACCAACTTGGCCAGGCAGTGTATAGCTAGTGGGGGCGCTTCCGACAGAGTCGGTGGCAATTAGACAACCACTTCGCTTGGAAGACTTACGTCAACACAAAAACACTTTCTAGACACCAAATCAAATTCGATCAGCTTCAAGTCATAGCAAGTCAAACCAATCTTCTCCTTAATTGAGTCCGAGTCCTTAGGGGCCAATGTCTACTTGATTTTAATTTTAAGGCTTGGGTGACACTTTAGGATTGTGATTTGTGGGCCACGGAAGGGTGATGAAATCCCCACCGTATCTTTTCCTACGGAGTTGCCCTTAAGATAGTTTAAATTAAATCTAGCAAAGATAGTCAAACATTGGTCTTTTTAGTGGGGGGCAATTGCAAGGTTGTATGCAAACTAGATTATATGCTTAAATGCAATCGAAAAAAAACCGCGCACGTACCTTGCCTCCAACACTCTTCAACAAGAATTAATTTGCAAGAATTTAGCAAGAATAATGCAAACAACACACTATATTATGCATGCACTAAGTCCTTCTAATTTTGCCAATTTTTAGGTCAGAGTTGAATTATTGCCAATTATGGCATTTTGCCCTAACACGTGCAGTTCGACGAAAAGGAACTTTTCGAAAATTAAGATTTTACGAGAAATGCAAGAAAAGTTACTTCCGTAATGCTCAGACGGGTTCGCCGCCCGCTCTCGAAACTTCCCAGATGCTCTACGCGTCCACCCAGAGATGGAGACGACCCCAGAAAAAATTGAAGCCCAGATGCTTCAAATGTGCGGCGGATCCGCCGCAAGTTGTGCTTGAGATGCGGCGATTTCGCCACCCTTCTAGCTCCGAATGTGCCCGGATTTCGCCGCGCAATCTGTTGTCTCATGAAACGCAAACCCAAATAGTTAGATCGCGCACACGATAAACAGAATAGAATCGAAATCACAAAAATAATCAAAAATCTTCGTCGCCTCCCCGGCAACAGCGCCAAAAACTTGATGAGAATTTTATTTATACCGCAAGTGCACGACGTCAATGAAGACGTGGCAAGTACGGGTCGAACACAAGGAGGGAGAGATTGTTATATTTTTGTGATTTTCGATTAAGGAAGAAAAAGAGAAAAATAAGGTTGGTTTGAGATTTTTGGTTTTTAATTATCTAAAGCAAGAACAACAAAAACAAATTAAAAATAAAGTAAAGATGGAAGGGAGTCCAGCGGGTGGGGGATTAGATATTGGGTTTTGATTAGAGAATTCTGAAACTTATAATAAATCACATTAGTTATAAAGCATTACATGATAAATGACTCAACATAAACTCAAGTAATCAAAATATACTAATACGAAATTAAAATAATAACTTTATTCTTCTTCTCATCACCCTAAATCCGTCACCCCCACCCTTTGGAGAGAGTTAGAAACTCATGGATGGAGGGAAGGAGAATGGGTCCTAAAGAAACTACAAAAGAAAACTAAAAACAAGAAATAAAAGAGCAGAATTTTATTACTAAAGTATGGAACAAAAACTAAGGACTACAATGACCCTTTACAACATCATTTCAGGGTTATTTATAGCCGCTACAAGGGACCTAAGTATAAAATAGGAAAGAACACGTGTCAATACACGACTGGACAAAATCCGGGGCCACGAATCGCAAGGGGTGCGGCGTTTCCGCCGCACAATACATGTAAGATGCGGCGATTTCGGCGCATTATCTGCTCTCATTTAATCCGGAATTTTCCTGTGTGTTTATGGTATGATTTGAATGTCTTTCGCGCGTCTGGATTGATTTCTTGCCTTTCTTTTGAGCTCCGAATTAATTCTTTCATATATTTGGAGATCCAAATTGATTTTTCTTTAGAACTTCTCCAAAATAATATTTTGGTACTTTAATTTGCATTCGGATCCTCGGCTTTTTGCAATTAAGTCCCTGACTACTTTTGTGCTTAAGTCCTTCGCCTTGTTGTAATTAGGTCTTTGAATGCTTTTATGCTTGGATGGACTTCCTTTTGAATCCCGATAATCTTGACTTGGTCTTTATGATAGAAATGAGTCTCGTGTTTGAAGCTTCCACTTCTCAACGACTTGATCATTTTGAAGCTTCGACATCTCAGCACCTTGAGCGTCTTGAGGCTAAGTTTGACTCGGTGCTTCATGGCATTGACTCTCTCACATCTATGTTTCGTGATCGCTTTGGACATTGAGTTGGGTGACGTTGTTTTAATGGTTTAATGTTTGTTGGTCGTGTGTCTTGTATGATATGTTTTCCACTTTGGTTGTGTGGTGTATCGTTTGCGTTTGATGTATTTTGAACCTTTCATTACTTAATGCATGTTTTATTTCTCCTTCATTGTTTGTTTTGGCAAATGGATGTGCTTTAGTTGTTGGATTTTTTTTCAGCTTTTTCATTATGCCAAAGGGGGAGAGTAATACTACTCATACATGTCTATTCGGTTTACAAATGCCATATAGCTAGGGGGAGCTATAAGATAGGGAGAGCATTGAGTAGAATTCATTGAAATAACATGTATTTAATTTGATAAGTTGTCATCATCAAAAAAAGGGAGATTGTTGGCTTTTTGGCTAATGATTGCTTATCAGTTTTGATGATTAATCAACATATAACTTAAACACATGTAATTCGTTCATATCATTCTTGCACAATACACATATATCGTTTTGTACTAACATTTCAGGTGACAAGTTTAACGAGAAATGAAGTTGAAGAGTAGATAGGTTTACATTATTGTCATTAGGATTTAAATGTAACTTGAGCACTTAAATCTTGATGCATTCCATATCATGACTCTTTAGGATTCCATAGAAGTAGAACTAAACCTTCAAATTCCATACAAAACTTCTTTAGAAATCAATCAAACCATATCCAGGATTTCTGCACTCAACCGGTCGACCTTCTGGTTCGACCGTTTAATCTAAAAACTGTTTTCTGAACCTTTTTTCGGTCGACCGAACTGTGTTCTGGTTCGACCGTTTCATTAGAGTAACTTAAGGTATTTTGGTCGACCGATCAACTGTTCATACGTGTTGGAAGACACGTGCCTTAGTGCAAACCGGTCGACCAAAAGTCTTTTCTGTTCGACCGTTTGATTTCTATTTTTGTCTTCTTTTGTGACCGTTATACTTGTCGTATTATACAACGATCGTATACACATACTTTCACCTACCCTCAAATACATAGCTTACCGGTCGACCGTTTGACCATTGATCTTTCGTATCATGCTTCCTGTTATCGGTCGATACCACCTTGGTTCGACCGAACACACTTTGTCTCTACCGAACTTTACACATCGGTCGACCGTTTCCTAGTTTTGTTCGACCGGTGCACTTAAGTTCCATCCCAGTAAGTTCGACCGTTCCTAGTTTGCCTGACCGTTTGACTACTATTCGTGTAACCGGTCGACCGTTTCTTTCTTACAGGTTGATCGAACATTGACAAAATTGCTTCCCGAATTTCTGGTTTGTGTATCTTACACAAAACCCAATCAAATTTTTCTCAAACGACTAGAAAACTTAATAGGCTTATATATAGAGCTTAGATCATCTTTACAAGGGACCAATCTGATCTCTAAGCTCTCATTGTGTGCTAAAACCTTCCAAGTGCTCTTACTCTCTTTATTGCTCTCAACCACTCTCTTGATCAATCATTCAATTGCATTCATCATAAAATTCAAGTGCTCAAGAGTAGGTTACACAAAGTCTACTACAAAGGAGTTGTACAAGCTTCCGGAGTGAAGCTCTTCTCGGGTTGTGAGAAGGAGGTCCAAGCTTGGCGAGGGTGTTCGCAAGCTTGAATTCTAAGGCTCGATCTTTGCCCGGAAAGAAGATCAAAATTAGTGAAGATCGCGAAGTTGCTCAAGGAAGAGCAATTCGTAAGAGAGGACTAGGATCCGGTGCTTGGATCCAAACCTCTATACATACGGTGTTTGGTTTGCCTTTTCATCTCACTATTTTCATTGGTTATCTTGTTATTGCACAAATAGTTAGTAGTGAGAAATTAGTCTATAAACCCCCCCTTAAGACTAATATTTAGGGCAATTAGATCCTAGATTTGGTATCAGAGCCTTGTTAATTGCATATAAACAAATTAACATTTGTAGCAATGGCCTAACAACGTGAGGGATTCCACACCGGTAGACCTCCACTTTTTAATGGAACCAATTATTCCAATTGGAAGAAATGCATGATAATCTTCATTCAATCATATGATGTTAAGCTATGGATATTCTTTCAAATTCCATATACTCAAAATAAAGAGTTTGAACTCATGAGTGATGATGAACTAGCAATGGTTCAAATGAATGCAAAATTAATGAACATTCTCATGTGTGGATTAACCGAAGAGGAATATGGTAGAATTAATGCTTGTGATTATGCATATGAGGCATGTCATATGTTAGAAAGTCATTTTGAAGGACGATCATCCGTGAAAGAAACTAGGATAGATTCATTTATGCAAAAATATGAAATGTTTGCCATGAAACCCAATGAATCCATTAGCGAGATGCATTACTCATATCACTAACTCCTTGAAAAACCTTGGTAAGGTCTTGATTGAAAGTGACAGGGTACGGAAGTTTCTTAGATCGTTGACATTGGAGTGGGAGAAGAAGACAACGGCAATCGAGGAGGCCAAAGATCTCTCAAAGCTAAAGATGGAGGATCTCATAGGAAGCCTCATGGCTTATGAGATTCAAATGGAGGAAAGAAGAGAGAAGGAGAAGGAGCGAGAGGGGTTAAGGAGAAAGGAGAAAACAATTGCTCTCAAAGCAACGTCGGATTTGGAAAGTATCGAAGACGATGACACCGATGATGATGTTGCATTTCTAACCCGCAACTTCAAGAAGTTTCTCGCCAATGGAAGGTTCAGAAGAGGGAAATGAGAACCATCCCGGACTTTCACGTGCTACGAATGCAACAAGACGGGGCACATGGAGAAGGATTGTCCACTCCTTAAGTCAAGAGATCGTGAACAACGAGAACCAAGAAGATTCCCTCCTAGAAGAGAAAGAGATGAGAGACCGAGGAGAATTAGGGAAGATAGGCCTACAAGAAGAGATAAAGAAGAGAGACCTAGAAGACGAGAACGTGATGATCACAAAAGAAGGGATCACCATGACAAAGACGGAAAGAAGGCTTTTAAAGCCACTTGGGATGATTCAAGCTCATCTACATCCTCCGACACCGAATACTCTCAAGAGGAAGAAGCACACATGTGCTTTATGGCACACAATGAGGATTCGGATTCAAGCACCGCTACATCCCCAAAGAGAAGCAATCAACCCCAAGTTGTGGAAATTGACGACGATGAGGTATCAATTCAAGAAACCCCTTCCTATGATGAGTTATTAGATGCTTTTCATGAACTTGCTGAAAGATATGAGATGATTTGTCATAAAAACAAATTAGAAAGAAAAGTGCATCTAGATTTATCTACTAAACATGAAGACTTACTCAAAGAGGATGAATTGCTTGCTAATGAGATAAACATGCTGAAATCTACAAGTAATTGTAACAACAACAAAGATCTTATTGCCAAGAATGAACAACTTACAAAAGATCTAGAGAAATTCACGTTGGGTAGAAAAATGCTAAACATGCTTCTAGGAACCCAAACTCAATCTTTGACTAAGCATGGTTTGGGGTACATGGGTGGAAAACAAAAGAAAGCTACATCTTATTTTGTTAAACATAATAATTCATATGTTAAGAAAGTAAGTTTGTCAAATGTATGGGTACCTAGGACCTCTCAAGTTTGGGTACCAAAAGCTAACCCTCAAGGACCCAAACAAATTTGGGTACCAAAGTCTTCACTTGCTTCTTTGCATGTAGATCAAAGCAAGGAGAAAGGGCAAGTGGATACTCGATAGTGGGTGCTCAAGGCACATGACGGGAGACTCTCAAGTTCTATCAAATCTAAAGCCTAAGAAGGGAGACAACGCTAAATGTCAAATTGTCGGCATTGGTAATGTTGGCAATTCCTCTACTCCTCATATTGAAAATGTTTTGTTAGTCGAAGGGCTAAAACACAATTTGCTAAGTGTTAGTCAACTAGCGGATAAAAATTATATGGTTATCTTTGACAATTCAAATTGCTATATTGTCTCAAAACATAACATGAAAACTATATTTAAAGGTTGTACATCTCATAATATTTACATTGTAGATACTGTTGTCATTAACAATCTAGCCTTAGAGACTTGTTTAGTTGCCTCAAATGACGAAGCTTGGTTATGGCATAACCGATTGGGACATATTAGTATGTCACAATTACACAAATTATCCAAACTTGAATTAGTTAGAGGACTTCCTAAAATTGATTTCAAAAAGGATAAACTTTGTGATGCATGTCAATTTGGAAAACAATTTAAATCGTCTTTCAAATCTTTAAATGTTGTGTCAACTTCAAAACCTCTTGAGCTTTTACATCTAGATCTTTTTGGTCCTTCAAGAACCGTTAGTTTAGGTGGTAAAAGATATGCCTTTGTGATTGTCGATGATTTTTCACGATTTACATGGGTTTTGTTTTTTGCCAATAAATATGATGCATTTGAAAGATTTAAAAGCTTTTGCAAACGTGTTCAAAGAGAAAAGGATTTACATATCATTACTATCCGTAGCGATCATGGAGGAGAATTTGAAAATGAGTTATTTCAAAAGTTTTGTGAAAAACAAAGGATTGAACATAATTTTTCATTTCCTCGCACTCCCCAACAAAATGGGGTAGTTGAAAGGAAAAATAGAACTCTTCAAGAGATGGCAAGAACCATGCTTATGGAGAAAGGGCTTCCAAAATATTTTTGGTGTGAAGCCGTAAATACTTCTTTTTATGTGTTAAACCGTGTTCTTATAAGACCTATTTTGAAGAAAACACCTTTTGAATTGTGGCACAAACGTATTCCAAAACTCTCTTCCAGTAAAGCTTTGGGTCAAAATGTTTTGTCCTCAACACAAAAGATAACTTGGAAAAATTTGATGCAAAATCCGATGAGGCCATCTTTTTAGGATATTCCGATAGGAGTAAAGCTTATAGAGTCTATAAGAAACGAACCTATTGTGTCGAGGAGTCTCTACACGTTAACTTTGATGAGTTGGCTTGTGTAGATAATTCCTCTCTTGATGATGACTATATGGATATAATTAGATATGTCTCATCTTAAGATGTATCTCATGAGCCTCATCAAGATCCTCCAAGTTTTCCACAAGAAAACAAAGAGGAGCTTCCCAAGGATTGGACCTATAGAAAGGAACATCCAAAGGACCTTGTGATTGGAGATGTTTCTCAAGGTGTGACAACACAATCAAAGGATCATGTAGTTTGTGATTCTTATGCTTTCATATCTAAATTAGAACCTGAGATAGTAGAACAAGCTTGTAATGATGAATTTTGGTTAATGGCTATGCACGAAGAGTTAAACCAATTCGTTCGAAATGACGTTTGGGAACTTGTTGAAAAACTCATTAATCAAACCTTTATTGTAACTAAATGGATCTTCCGAAATAAACTTGATGAGGATGGGAATGTAGTTAGAAACAAAGCTAGACTCGTTGCTCAAGGCTACCACCAAGAGGAGGGAATAGACTTTGATGAAACCTATGCTCCCGTGGCTCGTATGGAAGCTATTCGTATGCTTTTAGCTTATGCTTCTTTTAAGGACATTAAACTTTTTCAAATGGATGTTAAAAGTGCTTTCCTAAATGGAATTATTTCTGAAGAAGTTTATGTCGCTCAACCCCCCGATTTTATAAATGAATCTTATCCGAACCATGTATTTTAACTCAAGAAGGCTCTTTATGGACTCAAACAAGCTCCTAGAGCTTGGTATGAGAGGTTGAAGAATTTCTTGATTAATAAAGGATTCGCAATGGGTAAAGTAGATACCACATTATTTGTTAAAACTCTTAATCATGATTTATTAGTGGTACAAATATATGTTGATGACATTATCTTTGGTGCAAGTAACCCACGTCTATGAGAAGAATTTTCTAAGTCTATGCAGAGAGAGTTCGAGATGAGACTTATTGGTGAGCTAAATTTCTTTCTCGGACTCCAAATAAAGCAAACTCAAGAGGGCAATTTCATACATCAAGCAAAGTACACAAAGGAACTTCTCAAATGCTTTGAGCTTGAAACTAGCAAACCTCAAAAGACACCTATGAGTACAAGCGTAAAATTGGACAACGACGAAAATGGCAAAGATGTGGACATCAAGAAGTATCGTGGTATGATCGGCTCTTTACTTTATCTTACTGCAAGTCGTCCCTATATTATGTTTGCTGTATGTTTATGTGCACGTTTTCAAGCATGTCCAAAACAAACTCATTTGAATGCATTAAAAACAATTTTTCGTTATCTAAAGGGCACTTATGGTTTTGGACTTTTCTACCCTAAGACTAGGACTTTCGATCTTGTTGCCTATAGCGACGCCGACTATGCCGGTTGTATTTTAGATCGTAAGAGTACTAGTGGCACTTGTCAATTTTTGGGTAAATCTCTTGTCTCATGATTTAGTAAGAAACAAAACAGTGTTGCATTATCAACAACTGAGGCTGAATATATCGCCGCCGGTTGTGCTTGTGCACAAGTCCTTTGGATGAGGCAAACCCTCAAGGACTTGCAACTTGAGTTTCAAATTACACCAATTTATTGTGATAATACGAGTGCTATCAACCTTTCCAAAAATCCTATCTTGCATTCAAGAACTAAGCACATAGAAGTTAGACATCATTTTTTAGAGATCATGCAAATAAAGAAGACATTAAACTTATATTTGTTCCCACAAATGATCAATTAGCGGATATATTCACCAAACCATTAAATGTTGATCAATTCAATCTCATTAGACTCAATCTAGGCATGTGTACCCTAAATGACATTTGAGTACGTTTTACTTGAGCCCATTTGACTATATTTGGTTCTAATGTCTCTTGATATTTGAAGCTTAGTTCTGGCTTTTACTGTTTCACCGGTCGACCGATAATGAGAATTAGTTCGACCGGTGATGAGTTGTTTCTTGACCAAAATCTTTTTGTTCAACCGATTGCCTGAGTGTGTTCGACTGGTACATGTTGACTTATGCTATATTGTTCGACTGGTGTGTTTTGTGCAACCGAGAGCATGGATGATATGTTTTCGACTTTGCGTCTTTGTTCGACCGCTCATGTTTTCCGTGCGACCGTTTTTAATCGTGCGGTCGATCGGTGTGTTTTGTTCAACTGATAGCAAGGATGATAAGTTTTCGACTTTGAGTTTTTGTTCGACCGCTCGTGTTTTCCGTGCGATCGTTTTTAATCGTTCGGTCGACCGGTATGTTTTGCTCGACTGATAGCAGGGACTTGTGTCTGCCTTGTTCTTCGGTCCGGTCGACTGAAATATGCTTCTGTCCGACCGTTCGCTTTGTCGACTTAAGTTTTTACCTTTTTTTAACCTTTCAGTCGACCGCAAGATGGATCGGTCGACCGGTTCTGTCGATTTCTGCTACATTTAGGGTAAAATCGAAACTTGTTCTTCACTTTTACCCATCTCTCTCTCAAACCCTAAGCCTTCCCCATCACGTTCCTCCCTCGTTTTTGCATATTTCCTGCGGTAAAACTCAAATCTTTTTGCATTTTATCGCTTCTCATCATCTCATCTTCATTTTGCACACATTTTTTCCCAAAGTTTTTTTTCTCCTCCTTCACCGTGACCGGGAAGAAAATGACTATCCACAAGAAACACTCGGTTGATCCCACTACTTCCACCGAAAAACGCACCAAAAAGGCCCACGATCGCTCCTCTACTACCCCCAATGTCCGTCATCCGCACGCGCCTCCAACTCTTGCTTTCCACCCTATTGACGAATTCGCCAAAAGCGATTGGGAGAAAAAGCTCTCGGCGGCTCCTTTCATTCTGAACTGCGCAGTTGAGGTAGCGGACTTTCATGACTACTCTCTTAAATCTTGCTTAGATACTAATGGCCTTACACATTGTCTCACAAATCTAGCTTCAAAACCTTATTATCCTTTTTTGGTTCAACAATTCTATTGTAATCTTTGTTTTGAACCAACTCACCACATTGCTCGTACCATGATTAATGGATATAGATATGAAATTGTCCCCAAAACTCTTGCTGAAGCTTTTGGCTTAAAGTTCTCGGGTGTTCATTTATATGTTGATCATCCTCTTAGTGTACTTGAAAACATCACTCATGATGATATGGTTGCTGAATTATATGCCTTTCCACCTCCTTTCAAAAATGGTTTTATTATTCACAACTCTTCCTTGATGCATCCTTTCGCTCGAGTCTTGGCATATATCGTATCCTTCAATTTGCTCCCTAAACATGGTCATCATAACAAAATCTCTTTTACAGAGCTTGTGTGTATCTATTGCATCTACAAGAAAATTCCGGTTAATTGGCCTTTATTCATATTCCTCCATATGCGCTTTAAGAAAGGGAGGTATCTCCCTTATCCCATGTTGCTCACCGCTCTCTTTGACCTTCTTAAAATTCATGTTATCGATTGTCCATCGGCCACATACAAATATCCAATCTGTAAGACCACTCTATCAAAAATGAAAAGCATTGCCGCATCTTCTCTTCAACCGTCCTCTGAGGGAGATTCTGAGCAAGAAAATGAAGATGATGTGCCGGTCGATCCTCGTTGGATGCCCCAGCCATCTCAGTAGGAGGGTCACTTTTCTTGGGGAGAAGGCGATGAATATGCTTGGCAGGAGAGTCAGTGGAGATCCGCTTATACTGACTACACTCCGGATCATTCCTTTCAGCAGTTGTCGGATCGATTTGATGCGTTTGAAGCTTCCACTTCTCAACGACTTGATCGTTTTGAAGCTTCGACATCTCAGCACCTTGAGCATCTTGAGGCTAAGTTTGACTCGGTGCTTCATGGCATTGACTCTCTCACATCTATGTTTCGTGATCGCTTTGGACATTGAGTTGGCTGACGTTGTTTTTAATGGTTTAATGTTTGTTGGTCGTGTGTCTTGTATGATATGTTTTCCGCTTTGGTTGTGTGGTGTATCGTTTGCATTTGATGTATTTTGAACCTTTCATTACTTAATGCATGTTTTATTTCTCCTTCATTGTTTGTTTTGGCAAATGGATGTGCTTTAGTTGTTGGATTTTTTTTCAGCTTTTTGATTATGCCAAAGGGGGAGAGTAATACTACTCATACATGTCTATTCGGTTTAAAAAAGTCATATAGCTAGGGGGAGCTATAAGATAGGGAGAGCATTGAGTAGAATTCATTGAAATAACATGTATTTAATTTGATAAGTTGTCATCATCAAAAAAAGGGAGATTGTTGGCTTTTTGGCTAATGATTGCTTATCAGTTTTGATGATTAATCAACATATAACTTAAACACATGTAATTCGTTCATATCATTCTTGCACAATACACATATATCGTTTTGTACTAACATTTCAGGTGACAAGTTTAACGAGAAATGAAGTTGAAGAGTAGATAGGTTTACATTATTGTCATTAGGATTTAAATGTAACTTGAGCACTTAAATCTTGATGCATTGCATATCATGACTCTTTAGGATTCCATTGAAGTAGAACTAAACCTTCAAATTCCATACAAAACTTCTTTAGAAATCAATCAAACCATATCCAGGATTTCTGCACTCAACCGGTCGACCTTCTGGTTCGACCGTTTAATCTAAAAATTGTTTTCTGAACCTTTTTTCGGTCGACCGAACTGTGTTCTGGTTCGACCGTTTCATTAGAGTAACTTAAGGTATTTTGGTCGACCGATCAACTGTTCATACGTGTTGGAAGACACGTGCCTTAGTGCAAACCGGTCGACCAAAAGTCTTTTCTGTTCGACCGTTTGATTTCTATTTTTGTCTTCTTTTGTGACCGTTATACTTGTTGTATTATACAACGATCGTATACACATACTTTCACCTACCCTCAAATACATAGCTTACCGGTCGACCGTTTGACCATTGATCTTTCGTATCATGCTTCCTGTTATCGGTCGATACCACCTTGGTTCGACCGAACACACTTTGTCTCTACCGAACTTTACACATCGGTCGACCGTTTCCTAGTTTCGTTCGACCGGTGCACTTAAGTTCCATCCCAGTAAGTTCGACCGTTCCTAGTTTGCCTGACCGTTTGACTACTATTCGTGTAACCGGTCGACCGTTTCTTTCTTACAGGTTGACCGAACATTGACAAAATTGCTTCCCGAATTTCTGGTTTGTGTATCTTACACAAAACCCAATCAAATTTTTCTCAAACGGCTAGAAAACTTAATAGGCTTATTGATGCATTGCATACATTGCATCATATGTCTTTCATTTAGATTACTTTTGCATCAATAAATGCTACTAAGGTATGTGTTTAGTCTTATTTACAGAATACAGGGACCTGAATGCAATTTACCCACATCCCGAGCATAAACGCGTACAAAAGACTCGTTTCTATCATAAAGACCAAGTTCAAGTTTATCGGGCTTCAAATGGAAATGTATCCAAGCATAAAAGCATTCAAGACCTAATTACGAAAAGAACAAGGACTTAAGCACAAAAGTAGCCGGGGACTTAATTGCAAAAAGTGAAGGACCTAATTGCAAATCACGAGTAGCTTTTATTATTATGGAGAAAATATAAAGAAAAATCAATGTGGATCTCCAAATATATGAAGAAATTAATTCGGATCTCCAAAGATATGCAAGAATCAATCCAGACGCGCAAATGACATTGAAATCATACCATAAACACACAGGAAAAATTCGGGTCGATTCTGAGCCAAAAAGGTGGCGAATCCGCCGCACCTCAAGAGCAAATTGCGGCGAATCCGCCGCACCAAATTAGATTCATGCTCTAAAAATTTTACCGGTTGCGTGTTGACGCGTGTACTTTCTTATTTCATGCTTAGGTCCCTTGTATCGGCTATAAATAGCCCCGAGAACGATGTTGTGAGGAGTTCTTCCTTTTGTTCCATAATTTAGCAATAAAATTTTGTTTCTTTTATTTTATGTTTTTAATTTTCTTTTCTTAGTTTCTCTAGGACCCCTTCTCCCTCCCTCCATCTATGAGTTTCTAACTCTTTCCAAAGGGTGGGGGTGACGGATTTAGGGTGATGAGAAGAGAAGATGTTATTATTTTAATTTTGTATTAGTATGTTTTGATTACTTGAGTTTATGTTAAATCATTTATCATGTAATGCTTTATAACTAATATGATTTATTATAAGTTTCAGAATTCTCTAATCTAAACCCGATATCTAAACCTCCACCCAACGGAATTCACCATCTTTGTTCTTGTTTTAGTTTTATTTGTTCATGTTTCTTGCTTTAGATAATTAAAACCCAAAAATCTCAAAACCAACCAATTTAATTGTTCTCTCTCTCTCTAATCGAAAATCAAAAAAATAACAATATCTCTCCCTCCTTGTGTTCGACCCGTATTTGCCACGTCTTCATTGACACCGTGCACTTGCGGTATAAATTTAATTCACATCAAGTTTTTGGCGCCGTTGCCGGGGAGGCGACGCAGATTTTGTTTTCTTTTGTTGATTTCGATTTTATCCTGTTTATCTTGTGCGCGATCTAAGTATTTGGATTTGTGTTTCAGGAGACAACAGAGTGCGCGGCGAAATCCGAGCACATTCTGAGCTAAACGAGCGGCGAAATCGCCGCACCTATAGAGCAATTTGCGGCGAATCCGCCGCACACTTGGAGCTTCTGGGCTTCAAACTTTTCTGGGACGCGACTCATCTCTGGGTGGACGCGTGAAACTACTGAAATTTCGAGAGCGGGCGGTGAACCCGACTGAGCATTGCATAGGTAACCTTTGTTGCCTCTTTTCCTCGTAATTTCTATTTTCAAAAAAAAAAAAAATCTTTTTATTAGAATTGCACGTGTTAGGGCAAAAATTCCATAATTGGCAATAATTCAACTCTGACCTAAAATTGGCAAAATTAGAAGGACTTAGTGCATGCATCATATAATATTTTGTTTGCATTATTCTTCCTAAATTCTTGCAAATTAATTCTTGTTGAAGAGTGCTGGAGGCAAGGTACGTATCGTGTTTTAACGATTGCATTTAAGCATATAATTTAGTTTGCATACAACCTTGCAATTGCCCCCCTCTAAAGACCATTGTTTGACTATCTTTGCTAGATTTAAGTTAAACTACCTTAAGGGCAACTCCGTAGGAAAAGATACGGTGGGGATTTCATCACCCTTCCGTGGCCCACAAATCACAATCCTAAAGTGTCACCCAGGCCTTAAAATTTAAAATCAATTAGACATTGGCCCCTAAGGACTCGGACTCAATTAAGGAGAAGAATTGGTTTGACTTGCTATGACCTGAAGCCGATCGAATTCAATTTGGTGTCTAGGAAGTGTTTTTGTGTTGACGAGAGTCTTCCAAGCGAAGTGGTTGTCTAATTGGCACCGACTCTGTCGGAAGCGCCCCCACTAGCTATACACTACCTGGCCAATTTGGTTTGATTAGTGAGGGAGGTGAATCAAGCGAATCAATTCGACTCAACCAGTTAGGAGTCGTCTAGATCTAAGTGACACTAGGTCTAGGATTGTTTGAACCGTGCTTGTTTGGGAAACCTCTGACCGACCTTCTTTTCTATCTTTAGAGTTAAGTTTCCCTTCTCTTCTGAGTCATCTTCTTCTCACCTACTTATACGTTCTAGTCTCCTCCCCTTTACATTCTCTATTAGCATTTTAGGGTCGAGTCGAGAACTTGTGCTTGCTTAGCCTCCTAAGGGTAAGAGTACTTGACTCAAGAGTGTTTTGATGGATGGTTGCATGAGCAACCATCCATATCATTGTTGGGACCATGACAATGCTTCCTGGTATTCTAAAGCCATGCAGGCTGGTGTGGCTCAGACTAACACCCCATATGGTTGGGACAATCCTAATTGTATAACTGAGCAATCTTCATATTGGAGTAACATGAGAGAGGCACCGACGGCTAGACCACAATCTAGTTATGTTGGATCATATGCTGGTCAACGAACTGACACATTACAACAAACTTTTGCCTCCTTCATGCGTTGGGCTGACAACATGAGTGCACCGGTGGCTCCAGTAGCCGTACCGTGCGACTGTTGCGGGTTGAGTGGTCATCTTATCAGGGAATGTCCTTATGTTCCCCCAGAGCCTGAGTATGAGCATACATTTTCCCAGAATGCTCGATATGACCGTTACACTTCCGCATATAACCCAAGAGTGATGGATTCGTGGGGAAACAATTCATATCCAAATTCTTATACGTCATTTTCACCCCAATATCCTTCTCCCGAATACCCAGAACTCTACCAACAACCCACTTCAAATCATTGGACTTATCCTCAGTCTACCAACACACAACCTAAAAATGTCCCGAGTTCGGACTCGAACCTCATAGTTGACCACATACCTGATACCTTGGAACAAGCTTTCCATACGTTCATGACAACTACTCAACAGTCCGTAGACAATATGGTATTACAATTGAGTCAAATGTCGCAGCAATTAAGTGAGGAAAGTAACTTTTCGTGTCAACATGAGGATTCATCTTTTAGTATCGAACCACCACCACATACACAAATTCAAAGCACAATCTTTCAAAGTCAAATTCCTAGTCAGTCTGAGGGACTTGGAATTTCAATTCACGATCACTTAGTGGAGGATTCGATTTATATGGACCAATTTCATTATGAGTCGGCACAAGATTGTGCCCTATCTTCTTGTCCCGTGGCCCTTGAGCCACATGATCGTTATGTTGCATCTCTTAAGGACTCACCTCTGGTGGAGCAAGATCTCCCTAGTACCCTCAATTTCAAACAACCTGGTGAGAGTCCGCCTCTCACCATTGTTCCTGATCATCTTGGAAATGATGGAACATCAAACAACCACATAGCTTATGAGGATATTAGAAGTGCCTTAGAAGATACCTTGGGTATGAGACCCACTCTTTGTTCGTCTGGTGAGTCGGACTTGCCTGACAAGGCTCTTGACCTCGCTCCGACGCACCAGCCAGTTGGTTGGAGAGTTTGGATCGATGATCATAACTTCAACACCGCAACGGGAGAAACTCCTCTTCCGTTGCCCCTTAATTCCCAAACTCTCGAGAGGTTCAAGCTCTTTCAGTTTGATCCTTTGAATGAGACGCCTTTGCGTCCAATTCATGAACCTCTCAATTCATCTAGCGTTTTTTGTGAAGGCGGCCCACACATGCATTTTCTGGCCCCACGTGGTGTCATGTTTCCTTTTCAGGTGCACTGACCCACTCTTGAAGTTTCCATTTGATGTCTCTTGACAAATGAAGATGGGAACTTATGTTTGTACATAGTTATATATATAAAATAAAATAAAATATATGTTGTATTTATCCCTTCTTTAGTATCTCACAGGTTTTTGAGGGAATTCGAGTTTTTTTCCATCAATAGAGCCATGAACTTTCCTTTGTACTTCACGTTGGTGAGATCTTTCCTTTTTCATGCATAAATCCATGTAATATCTTGCTCACATTCATTGAGGACAATGCATGATTTAGGTGTGGGGGGGGGGGTGTTTATGTATATATTTATCTATAGATCTGTCTTTTATTTCTAAAAAAAAAATCATCAATGTTTCATGACATAGCTTAAGATTGAACTGCTAAAGCCCGTGTACAAATTGCATTGAGTTTTTGTTCCTTATTATATAGTTCTGCTTGTAGAAATTGTGACATAAATCTAAGTTCCAAAGAAATAACCCATTGCCCTTTAAGACATGTATGCACTTAAATTGGATGAATCAAATCTTTGAAGTGGTTGATAAAAAGCAGAGGTTGAGGAAAATATACCGGGAAGTGTGGACTTCTAATAGCAATTAAGCCTTGAGGAAAATAAAAATAAAAATAAAGGAATAAAGTGAAGAAAACACATTTTGCAAAATGATTACAAAAGCCCAAGCCTTTGAGTCACTGGTCCGTAGGGGTATCTTGAAACCCGGTAACTTGAGTCTACCAGCTCGGGATTATCGACCAAACTCGCTACACGAATGCAAAAGGGTAAAAGTGTCAAAAAGCAAATGTGTTGAATCACGGAAGAAAAGAAAAGAAATAATAATAATAATAATACTCAAGGCCCAAAGCTAAAAGAATGATCCATGCCATGGTTGATCCGAATGATACTTCACCACCAGAGGAGGCGTGCAAAATAATTCAAGTGATAAACATGTGTAGAAGGGTTAGTGGTGTGAATGTTGGAGGAACAAAGACCAAGTCATATTTTTAATGAGTTAGATTCATATAATGAGCATGCAAAAATTCTTAGTGAGATGTATAAGGTTGAGGTAGGGATATTGAGAACTATTAATGAAACGTTGATTTAGGATTTTGTGGGTATATCCGCTGAAAACCCTCAGGAGACAACACTCCTCCTCCTTGACAACAAGGAGGTTTAAAGGCTTGTTGCACATGCTAAGTGCAACCGTGATTCCTACGAAAGTGAGTTAGGATTTCCCTGTTTTTATTTTTCGTATCTTCTGTTTTGCTAGGGACTAGCAAAATCTAGGTGTGGGGGTATTTGATGCATTGCATACATTGCATCATATGTCTTTCATTTAGATTACTTTTGCATCAATAAATGCTACTAAGGTATGTGTTTAGTCTTATTTACAGAATACAGGGACCTGAATGCAATTTACCCACATCCCGAGCATAAACGCGTACAAAAGACTCGTTTCTATCATAAAGACCAAGTTCAAGTTTATCGGGCTTCAAATGGAAATGTATCCAAGCATAAAAGCATTCAAGACCTAATTACGAAAAGAACAAGGACTTAAGCACAAAAGTAGCCGGGGACTTAATTGCAAAAAGTGAAGGACCTAATTGCAAATCACGAGTAGCTTTTATTATTATGGAGAAAATATAAAGAAAAATCAATGTGGATCTCCAAATATATGAAGAAATTAATTCGGATCTCCAAAGATATGCAAGAATCAATCCAGACGCGCAAATGACATTGAAATCATACCATAAACACACAGGAAAAATTCGGGTCGATTCTGAGCCAAAAAGGTGGCGAATCCGCCGCACCTCAAGAGCAAATTGCGGCGAATCCGCCGCACCAAATTAGATTCATGCTCTAAAAATTTTACCGGTTGCGTGTTGACGCGTGTACTTTCTTATTTCATGCTTAGGTCCCTTGTATCGGCTATAAATAGCCCCGAGAACGATGTTGTGAGGAGTTCTTCCTTTTGTTCCATAATTTAGCAATAAAATTTTGTTTCTTTTATTTTATGTTTTTAATTTTCTTTTCTTAGTTTCTCTAGGACCCCTTCTCCCTCCCTCCATCTATGAGTTTCTAACTCTTTCCAAAGGGTGGGGGTGACGGATTTAGGGTGATGAGAAGAGAAGATGTTATTATTTTAATTTTGTATTAGTATGTTTTGATTACTTGAGTTTATGTTAAATCATTTATCATGTAATGCTTTATAACTAATATGATTTATTATAAGTTTCAGAATTCTCTAATCTAAACCCGATATCTAAACCTCCACCCAACGGAATTCACCATCTTTGTTCTTGTTTTAGTTTTATTTGTTCATGTTTCTTGCTTTAGATAATTAAAACCCAAAAATCTCAAAACCAACCAATTTAATTGTTCTCTCTCTCTCTAATCGAAAATCAAAAAAATAACAATATCTCTCCCTCCTTGTGTTCGACCCGTATTTGCCACGTCTTCATTGACACCGTGCACTTGCGGTATAAATTTAATTCACATCACTTATATATAGAGCTTAGATCATCTTTACAAGGGACCAATCCGATCTCTAAGCTCTCATTGTGTGCTAAAACCTTCCAAGTGCTCTTACTCTCTTTATTGCTCTCAACCACTCTCTTGATCAATCATTCAATTGCATTCATCATAAAATTCAAGTGCTCAAGAGTAGGTTACACAAAGTCTACTACAAAGGAGTTGTACAAGCTTCCGGAGTGAAGATCTTCTCGGGTTGTGAGAAGGAGGTCCAAGCTTGGCGAGGGTGTTCACAAGCTTGAATTCTAAGGCTCGATCTTTGCCCGGAAAGAAGATCAAATTAGTGAAGATCGCGAAGTTGCTCAAGGAAGAGCAATTTGTAAGAGAGGACTAGGATCCGGTGCTTGGATCCAAACCTCTATACATCCGGTGTTTGATTTGCCTTTTCATCTCACTATTTTCATTGGTTATCTTGTTATTGCACAAATAGTTAGTAGTGAGAAATTAGTCTATAAACCCCCCATTAAGACTAATATTTAGGGCAATTAGATCCTACATGAATGACATCCAACTCCTTAGGGCACCCTTAACGGGGGGGGGGGGGGGGGGGGGGGGGGGGGGGCTCGGGTGCCCGTCCGGGACGCCCACCCGGGCACTTGCCTCGGGTGGGGGGCACGTGTCCCCTCCCTTTCGTCGATGTTTTTTTTAAATTTTAATTATTTAGTGGATGTTTTGTTATTAATGGATTGGGTATTTGTTATTAATGTGGGGTAATAATTTTTTGCAAGTGATGAAAATTTAAAAATTCCCAGAACCAAAAATTTCAAAATCCAAAAAATTTAATAGTATGGTCTAATATCATGCGTGCACTTTAATCACGCTTCCACTGAGCAAACACGCGTGCACTGTTTAATCACGCGTGCACTGTTTTCAATCACGCGTGCACTTTAATCACGCTTCCACTGAGCAAACAGACGTGCACTATTTAATCACGCGTGCACTTTAATCGCGCTTCCATTGAGCAAACACGCGTGCACTGTTTAATCACGCTTCCACTGAGTAAACTGTGCAATCACGCGTGAACAATGCAATGGATACATCTACACCCTCCCAACTATAAATACATCTATCTATCTCCTGACTTCTCACATTTCCTGAACTTCTTAAGTTATTGTCTCATCAATGTCGGATAATAGTTTAAACTTCGGTCAATCCGACGATGATAACTGGAATGAGACATTAAATATAATGGACCGCGCTGTTGAATTGGCCAGTTGGGTTGTTCACGAAAGAACTACACGTCCTAAGCAGCGTCGAAGGAGAACGACGAACCCAGATAGAGATCGTGATTTAGGTTACAGACGTCTTATAGACGATTATTTCTCTGACAACCCTGTGTATTCTGATACTCTTTTCAGAATAAGATTTCAGATGAGAAAACTTGTATTTTTGCGCATCCACAATGCCATCGAAGTATCTGATGTCTTCTTCCAACGAACATCAAACACAACTGGTAGGATGAGCATCTCCGGTATACAAAAAAGTACGGTAGCAATGTGAATGCTAGCATATGGTGTTGCAGCTGATGGAATCGATGAGTACCTACGAATGAGTGTGGCAACATCCAGAAATGCTCTCCTCAAATTCTGTGAAGGTGTTATTCACATCTTCGGCCCTGAGTATTTACGTCGGCCAACTGCAAATGACTTGGCACGCCTACTTTACGTTGGTGAGCAACGTGAGTTTCCAGGTATGATGGGGAGTATCGATTGTATGCACTGGGAGTGGAAAAACTGCCCAGCTGCTTGGAAGGGACAACATCAAGGGTGTGCTGGGAAAGCAACTCTGATCCTTGAGGCAGTGGCATCGTACGACTTATGGATATGGCACTCCTTCGGAATACCGGGTTCATGCAATGACTTGAACGTCCTGCAACAATCTCCGATTTTCGACAACATACTAGAAGACCGAGCACCACCTGTAAATTATGAGGTAAATGGTGTTCAATATGATATGGGATACTATCTTACTGATGATATTTATCCACAGTGGGCGGCCTTCATCCAATCCATCATTCACCCTCACACCCCGAAGCACAGATTGTTTGCTGAAGTGCAGTAGGCACCGCGTAAAGATGTTGAACGCGCTTTCGGAGTGTAGCAAGCGAGGTTCGTGATTATCAAAAACCCGGCTCTTGCCTGGAGCAAGGACGTTCTGTCCAAAATAATGACAGCTTGTATCATCATGCATAACATGATAGTGGAGGACGAACGCGACTGTTACGCTAATTTTGGAGATATTCGCGAATTTATGGAAGATCGTCCTGGAACTTCACCTGAGGAAATGTCGTACTCGACCGATCGTATAGCTGATATTCACGAGTTTTTTGTCAATCAAGATCGAGTGCGTGACAGGAACCAACCTTTGGATCTGAGGCGATTTAATCGAGCATATATGGCAACGCTATGGACGAGGAGCGGTTTGAAAATTGGTTAACGTAGTTGCTAATGTAGTATTTGAAAGTTTAGTTTATGTAATATGTATTGTTGTTTCTTAACTTTCAGTGTAATATTTCATATTTGAGTTTATCTTAAATGTAATGTGGCTTCGTAATATTTAATAAATTTCGTGATTTAACAGTAATTAGTAACAATATTTTTAGTTAAAATAGAATTGTAATGTTATTAGAATTAGAATTATATAAAATGTAATTTGTTGAATGTTGTGTGAAAATTAAAATTGTTTAATTAAGAAATGATGTTGAGGAAAGAGAGTGTAGGGTGGGTGGGGTAGCCCAGGCATGGGTAATGATGTTTTTTGGGTGGGTTGGGTGAGCTGACGTGGCAGAGAGAGAGAGTACACCGGGCGCTGTTATTTCTGCTCTTATATAGGGTGGAGTGGATGACATCCATCAATGTTTCGGAGGCGGGACTAATGTCCTACATGTTGGAAGATTAAAGGTAGCGTTAAATTATATGTAATAGATATTTATATATAATAAGCACAAAAATAATTACATTATTACAACAATATCTTCTTGGTATAAAGCGGTTGTTATGGACCAAATTTTGGCACATTAAATTTTCAAAATCAATCATTAAAAAGTGTTATTTGCTTGAGTGCGCTTGCAAAATATATCATTATTAGAGCAATACACTTTAGTTTCCCGATTCTACTGTTATACACTTGTAAAATTTACAAATTGTCTTTTTTCACTTCGATGTTGGATTGGCAGAGATTGTTAGCTGATGCATTGCATACATTGCATCATATGTCTTTCATTTAGATTACTTTTATATCAATAAATGCTACTAAGGTATGTGTTTAGTCTTATTTACAGAATACAGGGACCTGAATGCAAATTACCCACATCCCGAGCATAAACGCGTGCAAAAGACTCATTTCTATCATAAAGACCAAGTTCAAGTTTATCGGGTTCAAATGGAAATGCATCCAAGCATAAAAGCATTCAAGACCTAATTACAAAAAAAGAACAAGGACTTAAGCACAAAAGTAGTCGGGGACTTAATTGCAAAAAGCCAAGGACCTAATTGCAATTAAAGCACCAAAATATTATCTTGGAGAAAATCTAAAGAAAAATCAATGTGGATCTCCAAATATATGAAGGAAATAATTCGGAGCTCAAGAGAATGGAAAGAAATCATCCAGACGCGCAAAGGAGGATCAAATCATACCATAAACGCACAGCAAAAATCCGGACTTAATCAGAGCAATATATGCGGCGTTTGCGCCGCACATTACACTTACCATACGGCGTTTCCGCCGCACCAGAGTCGATCCGCGTCTCCAAATTTTGTCCAGTCGTGTCTGGACACATGTACTTTCCAATTTTATACTTAGGTCCCTTGTAGCAGCTATAAATAGCCCCGAGAACGATGTTAAGAGGGTCCTGAGTCTTTGGTTGTTGTTTTTATTTTTAGTCTTAGTTTTGTATTCTTATTTTTAGTAATAAAATTCTGTCTTTTACTTCTTGCTTTTAGTTTTCTTTTGTAATGCCTCAAGAACCCCTTCTTCCTCCCTCTATGAGTTTCTAACTCTTTCCAAATTGTGGAGGTGACGGATTTAGGGTGAAGAGAAGATGAATAAATGTTATTATTTTAATGTCGTGATTAGTCTATTTTGATTACTTGAGTTTATGTTAAATCATTTATCATGTAATGCTTCATAACTAACATTATTTATTACAAGTTTCTGAATTCTCTAATCTAAACCCTAAATCTAAACCTCCACCCAACGGAATTCACCATCTTGTTCCTGTTTTAGTTTTATTTGTTCATGTTTCTTGCTTTTGATAATTAAAATCAAAAATCTCAAAACCCAAATTTATTTTTCTCTCCTTCTTTCCCCCAATCGTAAATCACACAAATAACAAATCTCTCCCTCCTTGTGTTCGACCCGTATTTGCCACGTCTTCATTGACGTCGTGCACTTGCGGTATAAATTTAATTCCCATCAAGTTTTTGGCGCCGTAGCCGGGGAGGCGACGTAGATTCTGTTTATTTTTGTGTTTTCGATTTTATCCTGTTTATCTTGTGCGCGATCTAAGTATTTGGATTTGTATTTCAGGAGACAACAGAGTGCGCGGAGAAATCCGGGCACATTTGGAGCTAAACGAGCGGCGAAATCGCCGCACCTGAAGAGTAACTTGCGGCAAATCCGCCGCACACTTGGAGCTTCTGGGCTTCAAACTTTTCTGGGACGCGACTCATCTCTGGGGTAGACGCGTGAAGCTACTGAAATTTCGAGAGCGGGCGGTGAACCCGACTGAGCATTGCATAGGTAACCTCTGTTGCCTCTTTTCCTCGTAATTTCTATTTTCAGAAATTTCCTTTTCGTAGAACTGCATGTGTTAGGGCGAAATTCCATAATTGGCAATAATTCAACTCTGACCTAAAATTGGAAAAATTAGAAAGGCCTTAGTGCATGCATCATCGAGTGTTTTGTATGCATTATTCTTGCTAAATTCTTGCAAATCAATTTCTGTTGAAGAGTGCTGGAGTCAAGGTACGTATCGTGGTTTTCATCGATTGCATTAAAGCATATAATCTAGTTTGCATACAACCTTGCAATTGCCCCCTCTAAAGACAATTGTTTGACTATCTTTGCTAGATCTAAGTTAAACTATCTTAAGGGCAACTCCGTAGGCAAAGATACGGTGGGGATTTCATCACCCTTCCGTGCTCCACAAATCACAATCCTAAAGTGTCACCCAAGCTTTAAATTAAAATCAACTAGACATTGGCCCCTAAGGACTCGGACTCATTTAAGGAGAAGGATTGGTTTGACTTGCTATGACCTGAAGCCGATCGAATTTAAGTTGGTGTCTAGAAAGTGTTTTTGTGTCGACGTAAGTCTTCCAAGCGAAGTGGTTGTCTAATTGGCACCGACTTTGTCGGAAGCGCCCCCACTAGCTATACACTGCCTGACCAATTTGGTTTGATTAGTGAGGGAGGTGAATCAAGCGAATCAATTCGACTCAACCAGTTAGGAGTCGTCTAGACTTAAGCTACACTAGGTCTAGGATTGTTTGAACCGTGCTTGTTTAGGAAACTTCTGACCAACCCTCTCATCTATCTTTTAGAGTTAAGTTTCCCTTCTCATCTGAGTCTTCTTTCTCTTCTCACCTCAATTCTCTAGATTAGGATTCCTTTCTCATCTTTCCCCATTCTATTGTTTGTTTCCCTTTTGAAAAAAAACATAAAAAATATATTAAAAAAAACCAAAAAAAATTGTAATTAATTCTTGAAATTGAATTTGGAATTTAAATTTCGAATTTGAATTCAAAAATTGATTCAACCCGGTGCACTCAGATTTGGATTCGGGACTTGAGTAATCGACTCTCACGAGTTCATCTAGATTCCAGTCTGGAACGTAGCCCCAATCCATCTGTTGCACCACCTCACCCGGATCCAATGGGTGAGAACGTAGTGGACCCACCTGTTGCACAACCTATAACTCTGAGGGATCGATGCTATCCAGCGATGGCTGCTCAGCCATCGTGCATCGTTATGCCCACCATACCGGGTCGCGACTTCGAACTTAAGGCACAATACATGAGTATGTTGCCTAAGTTCACCTCTAGGGAAGACCTATATCTCTTCCTTAGAGAATTTGAGGAAATCTGCTCTCTTATGCAATACCAGCATATCCCTGAGGAGGCAGTGCGTCTGAAATTCGTGCCTCTAGCACTGAAGGACGACGCTAAGAAATGACTATATAGTCTAGCCGAAAGATCTATTAGGAGTTGGGCTGAGTTCGTTCAAGTATTTCTAAAAAAATATTTCCCCAACCATAAGACTATGAGGATTAGGAATGAAATTGTTGCATTCGTTCAGTCTGAGAGCGAGCCGTTCTATTCCTATCTAGAAAGATTTAAAAGCATACTGACCCAATGCCCTCATCATGGAATTCCCAGATGACAATTGTGCCAAATTATTTATGAGGGATTGACACCCACATCTAGGGTCATGGTAGAATCCATAAGCCAATGGAACTTTATGTCAAAAAATGAAAATGATGCCTGGACTTTTTTTGAGGATTTAGCTGAAAACAGTATGCAATGGGGCAACGCTAGAAAACCGCTCAACCCGAGTATTGGATCTAGAATAGCAAGTCAACCCAAACCAGGTGTCTTAGCTGTAGATGCCAACATAGCGGCTGAAGCAAAACTAGCTACCCTTATGCGCAGAATGGAAAGTTTAGAGCTACAAACCCGAGTGAATCAAGCCTTGTCTATCCCTTGCTCTAGATGTGGTCAGACTGGTCATGTAATGGAGGATTGTGCGGACTGGGAACAAGTTAATGCCATGTATAACCATGCTAGAAATGACGCATACGCATCAACCGATAACTCGGGTTGGCGTAATAATTCCAATTACTCATCAAGCCAACAAGGTCAACCTCCTAGACAACAACCAAACCCGTATAACCAAAATAATACATCATCTGGGTTTAGTAACAATGGCGATCATGAGGTTAGGTTGACAAGCTTGGAAAATTTGATGAAAACCTTTATACAAACAACCAACCAGACCTTCCAAAGGCTAGAGACACAAGTCAGCCAACTAGCACAAATAGTAGGTGAAAGAGAAAATGGTCGGTTTCCAAGTCAACCTGAGGTGAACCCTAGATCTAATAATTCATATCAATCCTATCAAGCACCTTCAGGAAATAACAACCCTAGACCGGTTCAAATGGTTAATGAGGAAGGATCGTTCCAACAAATAAATGTTGTAGTATCATTACGGTCCGGAAGACAAGTCGATAACAATGTGGTAAATCCCAGAACGTCTAATCAATCTAGCCACCAAGCAACCACATATGACCTAACCATTGAACCTGACGTCCAATCTGAAACGCCCAACCCACCTACTCAACCTGAACCCATAGCTCAACCTGAACCTGAGCGAGTCTATGTTCCTCAAGCATCATTCCCCAATAGACCCAAAAAGAACTCAAGTGCACAAATGGAGAAAATCTTGGAAGTATTTAAGCAAGTTAAAGTGAACATTCCACTCTTAGACATGATTCAACAAATATCTGCTTATGCTAAATTCTTAAAAGATTTGTGCACTAAAAAGAGAAAAACGAACGTACCAAAGAAGGCATTCTTAACTACAAACATAAGTTCTATTTTGTCAAACACATCTCCTATAAAATATAAGGATCCTGGATGTCCCACAATTTCATGTGCAATAGGAGATACTTATATCAACAAAGCCCTTCTAGACCTTGGTGCTAGTGTTAACTTACTCCCGTACTCTGTCTATGAGCAAATGAACCTTGGTCCACTAAAACCCTCTAAGACAACCCTCCGATTTGCTGATTGCTCTATTAAGAAACCAAGAGGTATAGTAGAGGATGTTTTGATCAAGGTCGGTGACTTCATTTACCCAGTGGACTTTGTCGTACTAGATACCGCACCTGTTGTAAATCCTAATCGACAAATCCCTGTAATTCTAGGCAGACCCTTTTTAGCCACTTCTGAAGCATTGATAAACTGTCGAAATGGGCTCATGAAACTATCTTTTGGGAACTTAAAAGCTGAATTTAATATCTTTCATATTGATAGTGAGCCAGAAATAATATGCAATCAAAGTGATGTTGTGATGAAATCGCGTATCTATAAGATTTCTGAATTAAATAAATCATCACAAAATCAAAAAGGAAGTAAGAAAAAGGGGAGGACTTCATCTACACACCCACCATCACTCGAGCAAATAAGAGAACCAATTTATGTGAGGGGTGTGGAACCTGTGACTCAGGACTCTCATTGCAACATGGGGAACAATTCAACTGGATACATGCACCAATATGGTGTCATTCAATCCAGTTCTGACTATGGTTGACTTTGAGCAAATTTCATCCTCCCACCGCAGTTCACCAAGGTAATAAGTGCATTTGCTTTATATTTGCATACATTGAGGACAATGCATGATTTAGGTGTGGGGGGGGGGGGTGTTTATGTATATATTTATCTATATATCTATCTTTTATTTCTAAAAAAACTCAATATTTCATGACATAGTTTAAGATTGAACTACCAAAACCCGAGTACAAATTGCATTGAATTTTTTGTTCCTTATTATATAATTCTGCTTGTAGAAATTATGACATAAATCAAAGTTCCAAAGAAATAACTCATTACCCTTTAAGACATGTAGGCACTTAAATTGGATGAATCAAATCTTTGAAGTGGTTGATAAAAAGCAGAGGTTGAGGAAAATATACCGGGAAGTGTGGACTTCTAATAGCAATTAAGCCTTGAGGAAAATAAAAATAAAAATAAAAGAATAAAGTGAGGAAAGCACTTTCTGCAAAATGATTACAAAAGCCCAAGCCTTTGAGTCACTGGTTCGTAGGGGTATCTTGAAACCTGGTAACTTGAGTCTACCAGCTCGGGATTATCGACCAAAATCGCTACACGAATGCAAAAAGGGTAAAAGTGTCAAAAGGCAAATGTGTTGAATCACGGAAGAAAAGAAAAAAAAATATTCAAGGCCCAAAGCTAAAAGAATGATCCATGCCATGGTTGATCCAAATGATACTTCACCACCAGAGGAGGCGTGCAAAATAATTTAAGTGATATCATGTGTAGAAGGGTTAGTGGTGTGAATGTTGGAGGAACAAAGACCAAGTCATATTTTTAATGGGTTAGATTTATATAATGAGCATGCAAGAATTCTCAGTGAGATGTATAAGGTTGAGGTAGGGATATTGAGAACTATTAATGAAATGTTGATTTAGGATTTTGTGGGTATATCCATTGAAAACCCTCAGGAGACAACACTCCTCCTCCTTGGCAACAAAGAGATTCAACGGCTTGTTACACATGCTAAGGGCAACCGTGATTCCTACGAAAGTGAGTTAGGATTTCCCTGTTTTCATTTTTTCTTATATTCTGTTTTGCTAGGGACTAGCAAAATCTAGGTGTGGGGGTATTTGATGCATTGCATACATTGCATCATATGTCTTTCATTTAGATTACTTTTATATCAATAAATGCTACTAAGGTATGTGTTTAGTCTTATTTACAGAATACAGGGACCTGAATGCAAATTACTCACATCCCGAGCATAAACGCGTGCAAAAGACTCATTTCTATCATAAAGACCAAGTTCAAGTTTATCGGGTTCAAATGGAAATGCATCCAAGCATAAAAGCATTCAAGACCTAATTACAAAAAAAGAACAAGGACTTAAGCACAAAAGTAGTCGGGGACTTAATTGCAAAAAGCCAAGGACCTAATTGCAATTAAAGTACCAAAATATTATCTTGGAGAAAATCTAAAGAAAAATCAATGTGGATCTCCAAATATATGAAGGAAATAATTCGGAGCTAAAGAGAATGGAAAGAAATCATCCAGACGCGCAAAGGAGGATCAAATCATACCATAAACGCACAACAAAAATCCGGACTTAATCAGAGCAATATATGCGGCGTTTCCACCGCACATTACACTTACCATGCGGCGTTTCCGCCGCACCAGAGTCGATCCGCGTCTCCAAATTTTGTCCAGTCGTGTCTGGACACGTGTACTTTCCAATTTTATACTTAGGTCCCTTGTAGCAGCTATAAATAGCCCCGAGAACGATGTTAAGAGGGTCCTGAGTCTTTGGTTGTTGTTTTTATTTTTAGTCTTAGTTTTGTATTCTTATTTTTAGTAATAAAATTCTGTCTTTTACTTCTTGCTTTTAGTTTTCTTTTGTAATGCCTCAAGGACCCCTTCTTCCTCCCTCTATGAGTTTCTAACTCTTTCCAAATGGTGGAGGTGACAGATTTAGGGTGAAGAGAAGATGAATAAATGTTATTATTTTAATGTCGTGATTAGTCTATTTTGATTACTTGAGTTTATGTTAAATCATTTATCATGTAATGCTTCATAACTGACATGATTTATTATAAGTTTCTGAATTCTCTAATCTAAACCCTAAATCTAAACCTCCACCCAACGAAATTCACCATCTTGTTCCTGTTTTAGTTTTATTTGTTCATGTTTCTTGCTTTTGATAATTAAAATAAAAAATCTCAAAACCCAAATTTATTCTTCTCTCCTTCTTTCCCCCAATCGTAAATCACACAAATAACAAATCTCTCCCTCCTTGTGTTCGACCCGTATTTACCACGTCTTCATTGACGCCGTGCACTTGCGGTATAAATTTAATTCCCATCATTAACCATCGAAATATGTCTCATAATAATAAAAAAGTAAAAATAAAAGGGAAAGTGGAACAAAAATGTTTAACATTACAAATATATTCAAACAAAAAGAAGATGATGAAGAAGAAATGTATATTCTAAATGTATTTTTTATATGTCTTTTATTATGAATTGAATGTATAAACATTTTGTTCGTTGATTAATGTATTTGTCTTTTAGAAGTGTTAAGGAATAAACTCTTGATCCTTAACCGTAAAACTCTAAAAGATAATGGTTTACATAAATCAAAAGTAATTCGCAATCATGGTGATTAATATGAGACATTAATTACCCAGATAAGATTGTTACGTTGGTTGAAGGATATTGTAGCACTACAAAAGTAATTATTGGACTCATTGATAAAGCGAAATTATAATGTGCACAATGTAATTTATGTATAGTTATATATTTATAATTAGCTTAAGAGAACAAGAAAAAATAATGTATAATACAAATATGACACACTTCTACTTTGTATAACATTCTTAAAATCATAGGCAAAAGATAGACACAAGTGATACTATTTTATATCACTAAATGTATCGTGTTCTCTCCGAGTGAACAAAACATCTTTGTTATTTGAGTAACTATAATGTGTAGCTAGATACCGCTTATAGTTTATGATATAAAATATTTATATCATTGCCAACATAACTTAGATCCTTCTATAGGTCACATCACAAAACTAGAAAATAAGAAATATAATTTCGTGTTTTATGTGATGTATTAAATTTCATGTTATATATAAAATACATATGGTAAAATAACAAAATTAATATGTCGTGATAACGACATAGTTAGAATAAGAAATAAATTTGTATGAGATGTATATATTATGTGGTATAATGTTTTGACATTATATATGATAATATATTACATAATATAATGTGATCTGCAACGTTATAACATATCAATTTGTTAAAACCCCAAATCTCAAAATTTGTTGGACATTGATCGAAAATTTGAGATAGGTAAAAACAGTCGAAAAACGGTCGAATATTTTTTGAGAACCGATCGATTGAATTTTTCAGTAACTTTTGAGTAAAGAAATGGTGGACCGACTGGATGCGCGGTTTGACTGAAATTATCAGGAACTTTCTTGGTAAGGGAACGATCGACCGATGTAATGTTTGGTTTGACTGAAATTATAAGGAGCGTTCTTGGTAAGGGATCGATCAACCGACATCAAACACAGTTCGATCGAAATTATCAGGGACTTTTCTTGGTAGTGAATCGGTCAACAGTTGGGACTTACCGTTCGACCAAAATTATCATTTGGCAACTAATCAGTCAACCTGTGGAGCATTTTGTTCGATCATCTCGCCACGTTTTTGCACATATTAATAAGAGATTATTGTTGATCAGTGACTGGATTTAATCCACCTTGGTCTATGGAAGTTATGTGATGATGATAGGGTTGAGCATCCGATCCGGACCGGACTAGTTCGGACCGGAGACTGGATTTTTGCCTTAATTTTTTTTTAAAAAAACCGAACCGGAACCGAATTTTCAACCATGTCCAGACCGGAACCTGGACCGGTTGGTTCCGATCCGGACCGGACCTGTCCATGTTGAGCCCCTAGATGATGATGTGTCAAAATATGATTTGTTTATAGGAGAAATTAACATGGATCATGTGTAAGTTATTTGCACATTATGTGGGTTGAAGAACACCCTATAAATAGGTCTCTTCTCCTTCCTTTTGTCAAGAGATACAAAAATTTCTTCTATCCATATTTTCTTCATCTCTCCACCGAAATTTTCTTAGTTAATTAAGTGTTGGAGATTAAATTCTTGGAAGTAAAGAATGAGTTATTAGCTACATTCTAACATCGTATTAGATTTGATTAGCTAACTTCAATCTATCTAATTTTGCTTAGAGTTTGGTGAACACTTGGATAAAGTTCTTTGAGGCGATCCAAATTGTGACGTGATTTCCGATAATTAAAAGAGTTTGACAATCCTTTTATGTATGATTTTAACTATGCATTTTAATATCATATATTATACATTATATTGAAATGCAATAAGGAAGTCATGAACATTGAATTATTGATAAAATATGAAAAAAGTTATTTTTAATTAAAAAAACCCAAACATAAGGACGAAATCCAACATGTAACGCTCGCGACAACAATAAGGAAGGAATTTAATTGGGGTGATGCTTTCAATGCATGATCGGATTCCTAAGGATTTGAGAATAGGTGTGGGGGATCAAAAAAGAAATTTTGGAAATTAGAATTAGGTATGAAATTGAGGTGATGCACGTCCTATAACTCCTTTCGATCGTACAAAGGTCAACTATAATTACCTCTTTAACCAACTAAATAACATTACGGAATGAAAATGTAAGGTTGAGTGATACGTCGTCACAACTACCTCACAAAACCATAATATAAACAACACATCACCGATGATATGCATCGGAGAAAGAACAATAACAACCGCAAAACTAAGCTAGAGCACAACAAGAAGAAGAAAATAAGCTTAGGAATGTACCGGTGGCCAGCGGGTGTGGGTGAGTTAGAGGATGTGTGTACGTCTTATAATAGTTTTATGTTGACTCCTTCTTTGTTGGGTAGTTAGATTGCAAATAAGGAAGTTGATTGGTCAAAAACAAGAAAACCAATACGTGTAGATGTCACTTAACCAATTAGAAACACTATTGAAACAATCTTTGATCTATAAAACCATCGATTATATGTTGGATGGATGTGCGGAAATAAGTTTATGCTGATATATGGGTGATCGTAAAGGTGACTAGTTGTACAGAGACCTTAGTTAAAAACTTCCCACTTTGACGGCACCATTGATAAATTTACCCCAGAATTTCTTTGGTTTTTTCTTTAAAGAAAATTGCATAAGAATCACAAGAATTATCCAAGATCTTGTATCCTAATTCATATATGAAATTTGTTTGGTACAAGTTTCGTTATGGCTGTCAAATTCTACTTAGGATCGGTAAATTGCTCGATGTTCGTTCGATTTTGCTTGGATCGTCGATCGGATCGGTTAGTAACGAACATAGCAAGAGCAGATCATGCTCGCTCAGTGCTCACTCGATTCTTTTTTTAGATTTTTTGAAAAAACACGACTTTTCACCGCTCGATTTTTGAGAGCGTTTTATGACGAATGAAATTTGAATCGTTTGAAAAAACTAGATGGGCTCGATGCGCTCGATATGTGCACGACTTTTCACCGTACGATTTTTTAGGGCGTTTATGATGAACGGAATTTGAATTGTTTAGATGTGGAGAACTATAAACTAGATGTGCTCGATATGTGCGTGATATGACATCTATAAATTAGATTTTCTGAAGAAAAAAACACGACTTTTGACCACATGATTTTTGAGAGTGTTTTATGAGAAACAGAATTTGAATTGTTTGGGTGTAGAGAACTATAAACTTGATCGTTCGATGTGCTCAATATGTGCGCGATATTATCTCGATAATTTAGATTTTTTGAAAAATGTGACTTTTCACCGCCCGATTTTTGAGGACGTTTTACGACGAATGGTATCGTTTGGGTGTGGAGAACTGTAAACTCGATGAGTTCGATGCGCTCAATATGTGCGCAATATAATCTCAATAATTTAGTTTTTTTTGAAAAAAATGCTACTTTTCACCGCTCGATTTTTTAGGAACGTTTCATGACGAACAAAATTCGAATCGTTTGGTTGTGGAGAACTGTAAACTCAATGTACTCAATGCGCTCGATATGTGCGCGATATGACCTCGATAATTTAGATTTTTTGAACAAACTTGACCTTTCACCACACAATTTTAAGGGCATTTTATGATGAATGAAATTTGAATCATTTAGGTGTGGAGAACTGTAAACTCGAAGGACTTGATATGTGCACGATATGACCTTGATAATTTAGATTTTTTGAAAAAACTCTTTCACCGTACGATTTTTGAGAACGTTTTATGACGAACGAAATTTAAATCGTTTGGGAGTGGAGAATTGTTCACCGCACAATTTTTGAGGGCTGAAAGTGCAAGAAAAAAAGATGGAGGAATGGAAGGATTGGAAGGGAATGGTGTCACGGTTTACGCAGGAGTATTTTCGGGATAACTGGAAACGTAAGCGTATTTTTCAGAGGATGTCAATGTGAGAGGTTTCAATTTCATGTCACTTTGAGCGTAGAAATTCAAATTTTCTTTTATCAAATCCATTTAACAAACCAAACTCAAATACCAAACCCTCCCCTCCTAAATAACCAAACTCTCACCATAAGTCTCCTCACCAAACCAAACCCTACCCCTTGTTTTTTGTCGCCCTCATCGTTGCCACCTCCACCTCGTCGCCGACCCTTCTCGTCACCTCCTCCTCCTCGCCGCCACCCCTCCTCGCTTCCTCGCTACCAAACCAAACCTTCCACCTCACCGCCAAACCTTATCGAGTTTAATAAGCCGAGCCGCTCGCGAGCAGAGGTCGAGTCTAGCAAGAGCTGAAATTTTCAAATTTTAATTTGGATTGCATCTGAAAACCAAATCAAACATTTTTAATTTCATTATTTGTTTGATAAATACTAGACTTCAAAAAACCTTCATGTAAGAACAAAATTTGGTTAAACAAGAAAACGTTAGGAAACTAAGTTTTGGACAATAGGACGAGAGACAATGTTCAGGGGAGGAGAATCGCATCCACTATTGTCTATTTTTAATTACATAATAATATGATCCATTTATACGTTCACCCGTTTATAAGTTCGACCCGTTTAACATCACTCCTTTGTAAATGTATCACATGTCCTTTTTACGTGTTTCCAGTTATCATTATTCGCTTTCCACCCTGCTTCTGAGAATAAAACGGTTCCTTTTTAAATGTTACGTGTGTCCTTTTTACATGTTCAACAATATCATTGTTGAACGAATGCAATTCCCGTAAAAGGTTTGACCCGTTTAACATCAGTCTTTTTTAAATGTATCACGTGTCTTTTTTTGTGTTTCTAGTTATCCTTATTCGCTTTGCACCATGGTTTTGAGAATAAAACGGTTTTCTTTTTAAACGTTACGTATGTCCTTTTTATAATTGTAATGTTTCTCCATTGTACGTTAACTTTGCAAACTTAGGGAGCTCATTCCTCGTAATACAAATTCATGTCTTAATCAGTGAAATCAGGATCCCCTGGTTTCGGCACGATTTGGTGAAGTGGTGATTTACCCTTCCTCCTAAACTTGCTCTTCTCTTCTGTGGCGTACTTCTTCTTGCTTTTTTCAATTATGTTCTCAGCTAAAGAATCCTGACGTCTGGTTGGCTCTCTTCTTGGCCTGGTGACTTATCTGGATTGTGTACAGATGTACCCGCGGTTTTGGCTTCATCAATTGAAGTAGGGACCTCGGTCGTGATGATACGTGACTTAAGCTAGTACATACACTTCACGACCTGAACGTACTTGTCGTGGGAGATGAATGTTTTTTGTGCGATCCAAACGACGTGACCCATGATGTCGTCGTGACAACGAAGCACATCCTTCTCCATTCTGCCATCGTCTTGATACATCTTATCTCAATAGCTCCGATGAATAACCTTCCGCCATCGATTAATGATGAAGTGGTGATTTAATCAACCTAATCTTAATTATAATCAATGTAGAGTAACACACATATTGCATAGCATATATATTGCATTGTGCTAACTTCTACAAGTGATCAAGACTCAAGAAAGAGGGAAATGAAGTCAAGACATATAATTAAAGCTATATTGAAGACATGTAATCTTGATTTCTTTTGAATCTTAGGAACATTGTGTAATTGAGCAAGCTAAAATCAACTCAAACACACACTAGGTTCCCTATAGAAGTCTCACACAAAATTTCACAACATTTGGACTTTAATAGATCACCCAAACTAGAACCGGAAAACACTTAAACCAATCTTGAATTGCCAGGACCAAATTGGTCGACCAGAATGAGTTCATCGTTCGACCAATTGGGTTGTTTATTTTGTTACATAATCTAGTGTTAAACTGGTTGACCGTTTCATACCTTTTGTTTGACCGTCTACACATGTCACATGATCGTTAGACTTGTCGTATTCTACAACAGTCGGATTTCCCAAAACACCCATCTTACCAAACTTTTGGTCGCCGAAACTTACCTAGCGGTCGACCGATTAAATAAACTTTGTCACCCTGAACACTCTGGAAATTTCCGGTTGAACGTCGCCTAGACCATGGTTGACCGAAACTCAATTTTCTCCCAATCCCAGAAGTGCCTGGAAATGTCCGGTCGAATCATTTATTTGCTTAGTTCGACCGATCCATCCTTAACCAAACTAAAAATCCCGAGCGATCGACCCAACCAAAACCTTAGTTTGACCGTTCACTTAAGTGAACTTAAGTTATAGTCTGTTTTGACAAACCGGTCGACCAGTATATCCGATTCAGTCGACCGTTTATGTTCTGAAATGTGACCTGCACTTCACTGCTTTGTGTTTCTTACACAATCACTTACCCATTTAATCACAACGTCTATAACTCACTTAGAGCTTATAAATAAGTGTTGCTTTGACACAATCACACAACTCTTACACTTCTATTTGTCATATACACCTAAGAGAAAACTCCAACTCTCCCATTCCCCAAATCCTACTCTCCAAGCTAAACTTCCACATCTTAGATCAATTCCTATCATACTCTAAGTGTGCTCAAGTTAGAGAGTGAGTTTTGTTTGTAAAGAAACAAGGACTTCAGTGAAAGCCCGAAGTATCCCTCTCGGGCAGTGGGAGGAAGAAAATCAAGCTAGCAAGGGTTGTTCATGGAAGCTTGTGGTGTAAAGGCTTAATCTCGGCCCGGAACGAGGTTGATAGTAAAGACGTAGGTGAAACTCGAGGGAGATCGAACAGAGCTTACAAGAGAGGAAGTATGCGGGAGGCCGAACTGAAGGGAATGTGTTCTAAAAGTTTTACTTTTAAATGTCAATTATTATGAATTGAATGAGAAATCATTTTGTTCCTTGTTTATGTTATTCGTCTTTTAGAAGTGTTAAGGAAGAGACTCTTGGTCCTTAACCGTAGAGCTCTGAAAGATATTGGTTTGCATAAAACAAAAGATATTCGCAATCATGGTAATTAACATGGGACATTAATTACCGAGTTAAGATTGTCGTGTTGGTCATAGATCATTGTAGCTCTACAAGTGAGTGACGACACGAGTATGCAAAAGAGGAAAATATTACTTTTGTATACTGAATAGACCTAATAAGTAAAATATTATAGAAATGTGTTTCTGTGTCATTAATATTTTACTGTGTCTTTGGTCCTTTGATATGAGACTTATATCTAATCACTTAAGGAATACTTAATTAGATCAGTGTCTTGAACTATCGATCAGTGTAGTGTAAAGGCATTGGTTGGTTAAGTACAACTTTTGTTGGAGAAGATAGTTAGTCAAAAGACTATCATTGCCCCTCTTAATTGAGTGATGATATTAGTGGGCCCCTTGATAAAGCAAAGTTATAATGTGCACAATGTGATTTGAGTTAAGTCACATATTTATAACTAGCTTAAAGAGATCAAGAAATGAATACTAATACAAAGATGACACAATACTACTTTGTGTGTATTCTTAATATCATGAGGCAAGGGACGGACACAAGTGGTGCACTCCATCACTAAGTGGATCGGGTTTTGACTCGAGTGGAATTAAGACATCTAACTAATTGGGAGCTATAATGTGTAGCTAGATACCGCTTATAGCTTGTGATATTAAGCTCTTAATATCACTGCCAACTTAGTTTAGATCCTTCCATAGGTCACACCACAAAAACTGGGAAACAAGAAATGGGGATTTTGAGTTCATAGGATGTGTCGGGTTTCATGTAGAAAATATGACACATGGGGTGAACAAACAAAATCAAAATTATGTTGTGATTTATAACATAATTAGAATCTAAATTAAATTCATATGTGATGTAAATATTATGGGGTGTAATGATTGATCATTACATAGTATAATATGTTACATAAGTTGTGAATTTATTACTAATCCCGAAATGTCAAATTTTGTAGGGGTTAAACCGAAATTTGACAAGTCTGCAAGACTGTGCAAACGGTCGACCGGTTAATGGATAACGGTCGACCGAAGGTGCACGGTCGACCGGACGTGTCTCGACCGATAACAGGGAATTTTCGTCTGTTCGGAACGGTCGACCGAATCTATCGGTCGGTCGACCGAACATTGCGATGAAATATTCTACGTTAAGAACGGTCGACCGAATCTCGCACGGTCGACCGAAATTGGGTTCGAGCGGTCGACCGGACCTTCGTAACGGTCGACCGGTCCAGACGGTTTTATGCAGAATTAATTTAATCATGCATGGAATTGGTCCATAATTGATTTAATTCGTGGCTAAGATTATTTATTAATAAATAATGGATGGTTAGATGGAATTTTGCATGGAATCATGGGCAAGAGGTTGCACATGAATAGGTAATTTGGAGAGAACCTATAAATACAAGGTTGTCTCATTACCTCCTTAATTAATTCATTATTTTTCTTATGCAAAATCTCTCTCCATAATTCTCCACGAAAATTCCTTAATTCTTAAGTTTAGTTTTAGTTCTTCAGAGGTCAACTTCTAAAGGGAACTAAAGAGGGGTTAGTAATTAGATTCTAAACCCAATCGGAGATTGAGAGACTAGCTTCCCTCTCTCCGATCTTGTTTAGAGTTTGGTGAATACTCGGAGGCATCCGACGCAGCGAGGAGCATCCCAACCGTCTCCGAATCTTCGAGAAGTTTTAGAGAACTTCTAGGTATGAATTTCGGAGCTCCTTCATGTTTGTTTTAATAGAGTTTTTGAAACTAGTTTGTTAAAACAAACCGATGCATGCAATAAATTCTAGAAAATTGAAAATTGATCCTTATTATACATAAAAATTCGAAAAATATATATGTATAATTAAACATGAAATCCTACACGAACCTCTATAAAAATCGTCCGGTGCCTTTGTGGTTTACAATATTTACTTTACTTGCTTGTTTTGTTTTTAATTTTCGCTTCATCTTTGATTGTTAAGCAAGTAGAATTTGTTTAAGTTCAAAAGTGATTAGAACTAAGTCATACATACGATCCTACAAGCTGGTGGGAGGAATGCATTACGATCTACGCATCCAAGTACAACCAACACATGGGAGCACAGAAGACCAACATGCTGAAACATTCTACAATCACATGTGAAGTTCAGACTTCTATGTTGTACCAGGAAGCGTTTTGATAATAGCTGCTCACCAGTCCATACATGTTCAGTTACCATGTAATGCAACCCGTCATTTGTTTCACACTCTTTTATTAGATCGTAGTATATCATATTCCCAATTTCTAACTAGACTTTCTTGAAAACCCTCTACTATATACAACTTGCTCATTTGCCTCTTGAAGGGATATATTGAAACCAACTTGGGTTCTTATAAAGACAACCAAAATCTGATTGAGCTCCTTCTGGGACTTGTGGAAAAACGCGAGTTCGTATTGTTGAACGAATTGCTTAAGAGTGGTCTTCGAAGTAAGGTACTTGTCGAAGAACGCGTCCATTCTCTCGCTTCTTTGGGTAGAAGTAATTCCTGTGCAAAAACAATCACCAACAAACACAGGTACCCAAGACTCACGAATTGCATAAATGGATTGGAGCCAAGTATGGTTCTGCAGCTCAAAATCACCAAGGAAACTCTGCCAATTTTTTGAGATCAAATAGCATGTGCTTCCTGTAGGATCTTGTGTGGTCGGATTTTCTAATCAATTTTAAGGTTAATCAATCTCTACTTGCTTAATCAAAGATGTGCAGCAGAATTTAAAACTAAGAGCAAGTAAAGAAGACAATATGCAAACCACAAGATGACCTGAAAGATTTTATAGAGGTTCAGCCTCCCGGACCGCCTCCTCTCTTGCAAGCTTCGCTCGATCTCCCTCGAGCTCCGCCTACGTCTTCACTATTAGCCTCGTTCCGAGCCGAGATTAAGCCTTTTACAACACAAGCTTCGTGAACAATCCTCGCTAGCTTGATTTCTTCTCTCACAATCCAAGATGATCACTTCGGGTTCTCACTGAAGTCTATACTCTTGTCTTGGGCTTTCACCAAGACCCTTTCTTCTTTGACAATGAATGAGTGAAACAACACTCTCTAAACTTGAGCACACTTGAGTAGAATATGATTTAAGACTAAAGTGTGGAAGATTTTGAGCTTGTGAGTGTGTGGAGCTTTCTCTCTAAAGTTGGAGACAAATAATAGTGGGAGAGGTCTTCTAAACAAGGTTGTGAACATCTATTTATAAGCTCATAAGGTGTTATAGCCGTTGGGGTTAACTGTGATGAAGGGTTGTGCAAGAAACACAAAGCAGGAAACTGCAACACACATTTCAGTACAATTCGGTCGACCGGACGGGTCAAACGGTCGACCGATACACGATTATGAACAAGGATTGGTCGACCGAATAGGAAACAGTTGAACGAAAATATGCTATAAGTGAAGATCACTTAAGTTAACGATCGACCAAAAGGTGGAACGGTCGACCAAAATTTGGCAGGGATTCTGGGGTTTTATGTTCAGTCGATCGAAAAGACACAGGAAATGTTCGTTTAGGTTTAGTGAATTCCGATCTAGGTTTGGGTGATCTATTGAAGTCCAAATGATCTGAGATTTTGTGTGTGACCTCTATAAGGAACCTAGTGTGTGTTTAAGTAGTTTTTAACTCTTGTATGCTCAAGTACACATAGTTCATAAGACTCAAAGTAAATACAAATAAAATTTCTTCAAATAAGCTTTGATTATATGTATTGACTTGAATCCTTTCTTTCTTGAGTCTTGATCACCTGTAGATCTTAGCACAAGGTAATGTATATGTTTTGTAATATGTGTGCTACACTACATTTGATCGTGATTAAGATTAGGTTGATTAAATCATAAAAACAATGATTAAGGCCAAAAAACCAACACTTCCGATATTGCGTTGGCAAGTTGATGAGAGCTTTGTTCTATGTGCCATATAAAAATCTATACCTGACGTTTGGGAAGACATTCCTTACAATAGCAGTAATGACGACACTTTGGTCCGTTATGATCGTTGATGGATGGATATCTGCACAAGACAATGTAATTACAAATGAGAAACTGATATTTTAAAAAGGACAAACCAATAAATTAAAAAGGACATACCAAATAATTAAATATGACAAACCAATATATTAAAAAGGATAAACAAATGAATTAAAAATGATAGAGCCTCTGTTTAAAAAGGATCAACACTAAGTATAAAAAGGTACCTTCAAACTAGCATGGTATACATGGTTAAATGACAAACCAGTCTTAAAAAGAACAAACTCAATGTTTAAAACAGATAGACCGTAAATATAAAAAGCTTCCCCCGTAATTGAAATGGTATACACTAGAATGTTAAAAAGTACATTGAAATGTTTTAAAAAGGACAAACACAATGTTTACAAAAAATCGTCAGTAAATATAAAAAGGTACCCCAACTGAAATGGTATACACAATGTTAAAATGGACAATTTTTGGTATATAAAAAAGTCCAACCCACTGTTTAAAATGGATCTACTGGAATGGTACCCCCGAACTGAAATGGTACACTACAAGGTTAAAAAGGTCAAATCAAACTAAAAAGGTACCCCCTAAAACCTTTTTAAGACAAAACCAGATCCTTTGTACGTACCTCTCATGTACGACAATCACGTTTGAAACATCCATATGTAATTTTCAGTGATCTCACAGGCCAACAGAGTGGAACCGAGCAACACCGACTCGAAATGTTGATTAACTCCTACGAATGGTGCAAAGAGCACGTCGTATTTGTTAGTAAGGTAAGTAGTGTCGAAACATATAACATATCCGAAGTATGAATATGCAGCTCTAGAACGACAGTAGCCCAGAAAACGTTCCTTAGTCTTCCTTCCTCGTCCAATCCATGACATAAAAAAATATTGAATCAATCTTTTGCATCGTCAGGTCCCATTTTCAAAATTCCGACTTCAGATATAATGTTCCTGCACACAAAGAGTTATGAACGTTGGGGCTTTCTTCTAAGATACTTACGTTTTTTAACTGCAGTAACAACACAAACACAAGTTCTCTCTCATTGAAAGTTAGTTTGTCATGACCTCCCGCCTCGACGACAAAAGATTGCATGGTCTTGGCAGCCGAGATCCCGACAACATCATTGCAAGATGTGAGTGTTATCGCGGCCTCAGGTACAATTCGCTTTTGTCTGAGAAAACACATCTGCTCCTCGTCAAACATATCGTGGTTATGGTTAAGATCAACAATGTTAATCTGGTAACCATTCCTGGGTTTCCGGAGACACTGATCCGAGCCGTGCACTCAACGCTGTTGGATAAACGAGGCTTCAATATTTTTTGTCATTGTTATTGTTGGTGTCTTGCCCTCCTTGGAGTAAGTGTGACTCGAATAACAACACCCCAATCGTAATGAGATTGTCTTATCTTAAACCCAAAACCATTTGCATCTGCATAAGCACTATAAAAACTCTTTGCTTCTTCGAAAGAACGAAAAAACATATTATCCCGAGGAACGTTGAAAGACTGCTCCTTTGAGGATGTCATGGTAGAGAAGAAACCTAAGCTCAAAAGGAAGAAAGAAGATGCAAAAAAGAAAGGAAGACAAAATGTTGTGTTTTGGTGGATGATGAGATATATCGCCAAAAGATGGAACATTCGCAGATGGGATAGAACACCAAAAGGAACGATAGAGAAACTTTAAATGATTCATCGGGCAAAGAGCCAAAAAATAAAAAACTACAAAATCAGGTGTTGAGCTGAACTTGTACATGTCAGCATCATCACAATTAGACGTCCTCGAGAGCGACTACTAATTATTTTCCAAACCTATATTCTTTGTCGCTTAAAAAAAGTAAAAGAATGAAAAAACAATAGCATTTGTTTTCCCTCCACCGAAAATAGTAAACCAACCAAAAACTTAAACTCACTCTCCTTCAACTCACTCTCGTCTCCACTCCCTCTCCATCTCTTTCTCCTCCACCCAAACCTAAACCCTAACCCTGATCCCCAATGTTCTCCTCTCCCCTCCACCTCCCCACCTCCTTCCTCCAATTTTGTCCGCTTTCTCCCCTCTCCGTCACCAACCGTGCCCGGCGGTGCGCGTGGGGTGAGATGCGCGGCGGCGGAGGAGAGGGCGGGAACCGCCGTGCTCTGGTTCAAGCAGGATCTGAGAGTTGACGATCACCCGGGGCTGGTTGAGGCCGCCGCCAAGCACCGGAGTGTCGTTCCGGTTTACGTCTTTGATCAGCGGATTCTAAGTGGTTCGTTTTCTTTCTCGGATTAGGTGAAATGTTCGTCGTTGTGTTTTCTTCCCGAAAGAATTGATTCTATGAATTCAGTGTATTGAAGATGAATTCGATTGAGGGGTTACGGTTTGTAGTGTAGTGTTTTGGAGTGATATAGTTGTGTTTGAGTCATGGAAATCACATCAGCTACCAAACGAGTTCTTTGTTTGCTAGAGAAAGTAGCGATAGTCCGTAGTTGTGGTTGGAAATTGTACATTCTACAGTCAGCTCAACTAGTTAACCACAATTTGGATCATTTTTTTTCTAGCAACACTCAAGGTGAACTTGGAACTTAGATTTACATATTATGGTTTTTGGTATCAAATGTATATGAAATCATTACCAATCAGTATATTGCAGATTAAATTCCTAAACTGGTCACATTTTTTTGACACATTATGGCTGAAAACAATTTACAATTGTATAGAACTGATTTTTTAAAAAACAATTCCCAATGCAGCCTTAGTACTGGTGCCTGTTATGACGGCACTCAGCTGCTATTTACTTGAAATACCTTTTGGTTTTATGACTAGAGATACATGGGTTAGTGTTTTATGACTTACAACTTGCAAGGTTGGGTACCATCATCTTGAAGTTGTACCTTGAAGGCATCACGTAGTAGGAGGAGAATGATTAAAGGAGTAATAATAACTTTGAATAGGAAAATGCATATTCTCTATGTTTAGTGGACGCTGGCGTCAAGGATGCCCGTAAAAAGGACAAACCTCCTATTTAAAAAGGACACCCCAAAGGTACCCCCAGAAGTAATGAATACACTGCAAAATGATGGAATGCCCCGTATTTAAAAAGGACACTCCCCCATATTTAAGAAGGTCAAACACCATGTTTAAAAAGGTAGCGCGTCCTGGACGCCCCGCGTCTGCCTATAAGGGTTCTATATTTTTTTGCCTTAATCATCTCCCTCTCATTACTTTTATTCCAAGTGGTACCAAACTAATAAATAACTCTATATTAATATGAAACAAATGCCATACTTGATGTTGCCCTTTATATTAATATATTGGTCCCATACCAAGATCATCCATATTCAGAATTACTCAGCAAAATAGTGTTGCAGCATTGCAACTATTTTATCTAATATTTGTTGTCCAATTAGTTTTCCTATTCTTATATTATATCACATATAGCGATGGACACGTCAAGTATGTTAGGATCGATGACCTACTAATTAAGAACTAAATGCAGATTTAAAACGTTAAGTAAATAATTAGGAGATAAATAATGCAAACCACTAAATCGACGACACCGGAGTTTAAAGAGGTTCGACACTGACACCCGGTCCTAGTCTTCCTCGCAAGCCTCGCTCGGTCCTTCAAGTTTCGTTTATGGTTTCCCTAACCGATCTCCGGTCCGGACCGAGATCAACATCGTTTACAACATTGAGCTTCACAAACAATCCTCGTCTCGCTCGTGTCTCCTCTCACAACCCGAGAGAGAGCTTCCTCAAAACTTTACAATGCTTGAGTGATTCTTTGATATGGAAGTTGATTCACAATCTAACCACAACACCTTAACTTGAGCACACTTGGATATAAGATTGGAATTGATAATCTAAGTGGTGAAGTTTGACTTTTGAGTGTATTTGAGCTTTGATGATTTGGGAATTGAGAACACAAAAATAATAAATGAATGAAGAGTGTAAAGTTCTTGTTTGTGTCTCTTGAGTGATGTTTATATAAGCTTCAAAGCTTAGAGAGTCATAAGGGAGTTGATGAAGAAATTGACCAATGAGAAGCAAGATGTGAAATAAGCTCGAGCAGAATTCGAGGCAACTTTGGTCGACCGTGTGGGAGACGGTAGTCCGAAACAAGTTAAATGGATTGGTCAAATTTAAGATTCGGTTGACCGAATAGGACTCGGATCACCGTTCACCAACTTCTAGTAACTATTTTCAATTTCTCCATATTTAATTTTGGTTCACTGAATTACATTCGGTTCACCGTTTCAAGGTGGACAGTAAGATTGGTTCGACTCTATTTACTTAAGTTCGGTTGACCGTTTATACTTCGGTAGACCGAAGTTAGCGCGAGTTTTTCGCTGACAACTGTGGCTTAAAAGTTGGTTGAAGGTAACAGTCAAGTGCCACGTATAACTAGCCGTTGGGCACCTAAAGCCAAGAAGGAATCAGTTGACCAATAAGAGTTCGGTCGTTCGAAATTGGACAAGTCAATTTGGTTCTAAGGTTTAATTCAAATGCGACTGTTGGAGCAAAGTCCAAAACCGGTCCACGGCATCTTGGTCGACCGAATGTGTTTCGGTCGTCCGACTGGACAATTCCTGAGATCATCCTATCGTTTATTGATGGGAAAGATTCAGTTATCCGATAGGTGTCCGGTGGACCGAACTAAAAAGATTTCGGTTGACCATGAAGAGTTCGGTGGACCGAACGTGGTCGGGATAGAATTCTAGTGCTCAAGTTTACATTAAACATTGGACTCAATAAATATAAAATTACATGTCTTGGTCTAAAGTTTTGATTACAAGTCTTCATTCTTGAGTATTTGTCCTAATACTATTTTGCTTGATGAATTTTGATTAACCTATTAAGATGATTGCAGGTATACAAGTATGTATGCAATGCATGTAATCATGTTTGCTCACTTTGATTTATTAAAACTAATTTGATTAATAATCAAAATTAATATAGATTAAGGCAAAAAAACCAACAAAGTAGACCTCATATTTTAAACTACAAAAATGCTTTGGATTTATGGGATAAGGCTAAAACCATACAATGCATCAAAAATACCTTCTTAGTTATGTACCACTTGTACCTCTTTGTTGTAGGTACTAGCTAGGGCTGAGTAGAAACCGGGTCGGTCCGGTCAACCGGACTGGACCGATCGGTCCGGGTTCAGGTCTGGACAATTTTTGAAATTCGGTTTCGGACCGGTCCGGTTTTTTTTTAATTTTTAAGGTTAAAAACCGGTCCTGGACCGGACCAGACCGAATCCAACCGGTCCGGTCCGGTTTCCGGTCCAGACCAGTTCGGTCCGGTCCGGTCTTCGGTCCGGATGCCGGATAAAAATCCGTCCTGTCCGGACCGAATGCACAACCCTAGTACTAGCCTTGGGCTAACATATTCAAACAAGCCAATTGTCATTATGGATGTACTACTCTTCATTACAAATCTTGGTAAAATTAAGATAAGAGAACCATTATCAACAACATTAACCCCATAACTCAAAATAGGCTCCAACCTCAGCATTGCCCTGATGCAACGAGAAAAATGTTAGCCTGCATTATGTGGGCGCAAAAACAGTCGCATGTGTTGCATTTCAGAAGAGTGTTTTTTTTTCTTTCAAATTTAGCTGGGTGTGAAAGATCCAAATAAGGATCCATTTACTCGTTTGCCCATAACCCAAAAAACTCAACTCTTCTCTTTTCTCCCTAAACCAAAGCCTTTCCGATCAAACATCTAGGCCTATACTTGTATTGTTATAAGATATGCATGATTAGAGATATTTTATATTTTTTTCTTGAATCCAACATCAATTTCGTGTGTATATATTTAGAAATAAAATATAAAATCTATATTATTATTTAATTTTAAACTGCTTATGCACCTGAATAACTCCCACATACTGCATATGCGTAATACGATAGTGTGCCGCATTGCGCGTTCCTGAACGTTATCCTCAATCATACAAAATCGAGGTACAATGGAAAGATGTAAATTGTGGCCTTGATCTTGTAGATGGTTTTCTGTTTCTTGAGTTTGAATTTGGATATTGATTAGATTTTGTACTAAGACAATTGCTTAGTAGTAATATACAGAAAATTTTCATGAAGTTTTTTTGTGAAATGATTCCAATCGTACATGTTAATTATAAAAGTTGAAGTTTATTAGACGTCATCTCATTATGCATGTTATGTTAATAATCATGTTGTTTACTTGATGTTGGTTATGTAAGGTATGCGCCTCTACTGGGAAAAATTCCTGCATCTATCATCGGACATATGACTCTTAGATGGTGTTAGTTGCTGCTGGTTATCATTCCAAACAATATATACCTTTACATACATAGTTATTAGACGTAACATATCACATAAAAAAGTGTGAAATTGAGTTTGGCTTTGAATCTCATTTTACCTTAATGAAGTCTCATTTTTTGTTAATTTGTTTAATACTCATCAACTTTTTTTAACCATCCCACATACTTGTTATGTTTGAGAAAAGGAAATGTCATCTTTTGTCCAAGTCATGTGCTTTTACGAGATTGTTGTGGGCTTTTGGACGACTGGATTCTGTAGGTAGATAATAAGCTAGATGGTGCTTTAGATCGGACCTAGGGGCTGGACTTGTATGAATCACATTATGTCACTAGCCGACCCTAACTGAGACAAACACTGTCTACGTGTTATGAAAAGTGTATTTTAACGACCTTACAGTTATACAAAAATGGGTTATGACCTTGCTGCGATATGGGTGCATCTTACTATTAAGTGACTTAACATTTCTATAATCAAACACTTTATTGTGCTAAAGATTATTTGTCTCTATACTGTAGAAGTTAATGGGAAGTACTGTATTTCTTTTACATGATATTCTGATGTAATGCTAGAACTTCTAATATCTGCTTTGGAGGCTTTGAGGAATTCCTTAAAAGATCAAGGATGTGATTTGTTGATTGGGTTTGGGAATACAGAAATTATACTACACAATATTGTAAACAAGGTTATATATACACGTAAACTCGGAGATGTTTTCCATTCGATATTTTTGTACGAGTAACCTGATTTGAAATATGTTGCGATAGGTTAAAGCTACACACATATTTGTTGAAGATGAGGTAGAGTTTAATCTGTGTACAATGGTCAATGCTGTCAAAACATCAATTTTGGCTATGCCATTTTCATGGGGAAATCCTGAATTTGTCTCTTGGCAGTCTCCCTTATATAATATTGAGGTAGCGTGTTCTGTTCTGTAACTTGTTATTCAAACTTAAGTTGTATTCTGGATTCCTGATGTCAGTGGTCCTGGTTAATAGATATGTTTATCTGTATAGGATTTCACTGAACTACCTAAATCATACAATGAGTTTCAGAAGATGCAACCTCCTTTGAGTTCACCACTTGCCTGCCCCAAGATTCCTTTCCTGGAGAGGGAGTTGGAGGAAGGCATGGATTATGGATATGGTTCCTTGCTGCCTTCTGCTACATTGAATTCAATTTTTATTCAACTTATCTTTCATTCATTTTTTTGTGCGTTTCTTAGTAACCTGCATGGAGTTTGTTATCATACAGGTGCCCTCCCTGTGTATGGCGAGCTAAAGAGATACCTGCACAAACATTCTTGTCAATCAGATGAATTTTGGATCTCTATGAAGGCAAAATCAGCTAAAGACGTTTTAAGGGAGAACTATTCGAATCAACCTAAAACGTCAAAGTCTATGGTTGGCTTTGATGATTATTCAGGAAAAAGCAACGAATACCCTTCTCGCCTTCAGGGGAACTGAAAAAGTCTTTCTTCCTTTCTAGAAAAAGCAAGGTGGTTGGAGGAGGAACTGATGTTGCATTGGGTGCTTTAGCTGCTTATCTCAGATATTTGGAAGGAACATCGAGGGATGATTGGCAGGAGTATGTGCTTCTATTATGTCTTTGTGGGCATTCATAATTTCCAAGTTAAATTTCATGTCTATCCATTGAATCATTGAACTTATTGCAAAAGGACACATCTTGACTTGGGTAGTTGACATTTTTTTTTGATAAGAGTCTTGATTAGGAAAACACATAGATGGAATTATGGATTGATGAAGATCATCCGCATGGTTCATATGTGGATATAGAGTCCTAAACAACAATTTCTTCCACAGTATCAGTTGATGTGCAACTTCTCCACAATCTTCTAGTCACCTGCTCAATCTTGCGTGGGAGTTGATTTGATTCTCAAGAATACAAACTAGACCATAGTTCTTTCTTCTATTCAGATCCATGATAGCTAGTGTAGTGCTAATGATTTGATTATTAGATGTTAACGTAGGAAAATATAATGAGAATGAATAGGTTATGCTAAAACAACATTTTTTTGCATGTGATCTTAGATGAGCCTTCATAATCATGATAGAAAGGAGACTTCATAACCAAGATGATTATATCACTATCATAATCATATATTAAAACAATTTTAAATGGCTAACGGATCTTTTTATTAAAAATATAATCCTTCTGTAGCTTTGTAGTTTCTCGAGTGTAGTTATCTTTTGATAAAATGTTTAGGGTGGTGTGATCATACCAAGCACTAAAGCACCATAGCCCATCTTTTGATAAAATGTTATCATCTTTCTTTGACGCATGTGCTCAATAAAGAGTATAAACCCAAAAAGGCTCAGCTAATTTATATTTTCATTTAGAATTAGGATTTTTTAATTTTTACACACACATGCATGTGTACTTTTATATAAAGGTGTCTGACATTTATTATTGTCATGCTTTTCATGTTTACCTTATATGCCTTAACCTTTTTGTTATCTTGGACATCATTTATAGTGAATATTCACTACTGTTTCCTAAACAGTAATTTACTCACTGCAAGGTGCTCTGCATCTGGTGGTTTATTCCATTTGCAGGTTGCATGAAAAATTACGTATTTCAGAGAGCAGGACAGGAGCTTCATTTGATTCTCTATTTCGTCATGTCCTTTGTCTTGGAGTTTTATCTAGAAGGAGAGTTCATTATGAAACAATCAAATATGAAAAAGAACGCAATGCAGGCTTTCTATTATCCCCTTTTGGTTACTCCGTGATGACCGTGGCTGCTGCAGTAGATGCTGTTAAATCAATGGAGGTATCCCTGAAAACATAATGTCAAAGTGAAAATGAATAATTGATTCTTATAAGCTAGTATTTTCCCTATCTAGATCTCTTTTCTTAGTCAAATCAAAAATAATGTATGTGGTCCAATAAAAAAAAGAAAAAGAAGAAAAATAAAGTGTTTTTTCAATCGGCACCACTTGGTTCTTTCAAGTCGCAACCTTAACTTTCATGCCAACCATTTGTTTTGGCAGTGGTATTGGCTTCTAAATCTGAAAAGTAAAAGTTCACATAAAGGAAGGTTTCCTGTTCGAGTTTGGAGACGGAATGGTTACTTTATTCAGGTATTTAATGTTGACATATAATTTCTCCTTTTCTGTTTGTGTTTTTGGTTTGAAATGTCTAAGTTCGTGAACTGCTTTATGTTGGAGGGAAATCAAGTGGAACCGCGTTAAGTTGGAGGGAAATCATCTTTAGCTTTTAAAAATTAACCATACATTGTTACATCCAAACATTGGTCATATAAAACAGTACGCTAAGACATACAGATAAAATGGGAATTTGAGTTGATTGAAAACAATGCTTGTTGAAATTCCACAACACTAAAACCTTTTAAATATGGTACTAAAATGAAGATTCTAAGTTACTTGAATCAGTGAATGTGACTTCCGTGATGTAGAGGTAACTGTAAACCAACACACATGCACCTTACATAGAAGTACTTTTACCAAGTAAGGATCCAATCTAGTCAAAGCAGTGAAATATGACACATGCATGATTAAGTATTTACATTATGCATAATTGCAATTTAGGTGGGCTCTTGTGCCATATTATCTGCTATAACAAATGGATATGATTATATGTGTGTTTTCCTTTTCCCCCTTTTCCCCAGCTTGAATATTTTTATTTTCAGTATACAGCTGTTGGCCTTGAAGGCCCTGCAGTTCTTCTTGTCCATGGTTTTGAAGCTTTTTTGGAACATTTCCGTGATAATGTATCTTCTTTAGCTGACGATGGAAATCGTGTTTGGGCAATTACACTTTTAGGCTTTTGGAAATCTGAAAAGCCAAACATCATGTATACGGAACTTGTGTGAGTTGAGCTGTTGAGAGATTTTATTGCTGATGTTATTGGTGAACCTGTCCATCTGGTTGGTAACTCAATAGGAGGTACATTTCTCTTTGGTTAGTTTAAGACCCATAAATCATGTGACTCAGCGCTTGAAGTTAACCTAAATTCTTTTTCTTTCTTCATTTACAGGGTACCTCACGGCCACTGTCTGGTCTTTGGCCTTCTTTAGTAAAGTCACTTATCCTTATCAATGCAGCAGGTTCAATAATTCCTGATTTCAGCTCCATACAAGCTACTAATGTAAGTTTTATGATTCCCCATGAGCGGTTTTGCTTTTGAACATGTTAACTAATTAATTTCGTCAAATATGTTTGTAGTTTTTTAAGGAGCTTAAAAATGTGATTTGACAGAAGTGGGGTTCGTTATACATTTTTAAATGCAATTTTTGAATGGCCCATTTTGATCAACAGTCCATTTGAAAGATAAAGTGCCCAAACAACATAAACTTAGCTTTAGACATGTTGAGGTTTTTTTTTGTTCAAAGAAGTTTTATCTGAGGAGCATAATCCATCTAAACCAAACCTCAAAACTTTGCAAGCATCTCCAATTCCCCATGCTACTACGATCTTAGACCTCTTTGGATTTACATGTAGTCTCAATTGTGCCCTAAGATCCTTTAGGAGAGCCTGGCTTAAGGTGTTTAGCATTATTGGGACTGCTTGTAGAAGAATCATATGATCATCCACAAAGACTAGATGAGGTATCTGTAGATTGTACATTTTGAAAGGATGAGGTGCCCATCCTCCGATGCTTTCAACGTCGTAGTAGAAATCCTTCATGCAGGTGCTTGTGTGTTTTGATTAAGTATGATCCAGGTATGGTTCTAAAGGGTCTCCTTGTCGAAAGCCATTGGTGCTCGTGTGTTTTGATTATCCTGAGTTTGCAGTCTTGCTAATAGTAGTTAGGATGATGATGGATGATCACATGGGAGGATATTTGAGAGCATAATACATGTTAGAGAAAACCCCCCATATTAGGCTCCTAAAGCCTCCCTAATTTCATTGGTTCCATCAAATGATTATCCTGACGTGTTAAATCCTTGTGTTTTAAATAAACTAATTATTATTGAATATACTGTTCGTTTTATAATATACACACACACACACATACATATACACTAATATGTTTACTCTTACATTGGGATGGTACTACAGCCTTGTGTCACATATATTGTTTAAAATTGAACACCTTGCTTTACTACACTTTTGATATAATTAATTTGCAAGGAACATTTTAGGTAAAGATCTACGGGATTCCTTTTTTCCAGGAGACACAAATATCTGGGATTGCATGGCTAGGTGCCCGCTTGCTTTTGGTGTTTTTGCGTCTACAACTGCAATCAATACTGAAGGATTACTACCCAATGGTAAAACTCATTCTTTGAAAATGTCTAGTTACCAGAATATCAAGCTTTATGTTGTTAGGTATAATACTAACAAGGACTTCTTTGGCAGAATCCAGACAGAGCAGATTCCACACTCACCAATGAAATGCTAAGGGCAGTATCCTTTTATTGCATCTGTGGTCTTTGTTTATTTGGAGGCATTACACATGTATGCTTGAATGAGATTCACTTCAATTTCAGGCCTCATGGCTTCATCTTTATATGCAAGGATCGAGGAACATTTTCTGAGCCTTTTACATGCATCAAGTTACCTGTTTCTTGTTTTTCGGTTGTTTATATCTTCCTTGACATGTGGTATAGTCATATGATCCTGGTGTTCTAATTATCATGGAGAGTGTCTTCGGCTTCACATTACCACTTCCTCTTAATTATCTTATAGATTCTTTCGAAGGAAAAGTTCTAGTAATTCAGGTTTGTTTCACAATTCACAGGAATATTAGTATTTGCAATTAAGTTTCCAATTTGAGACTGGTTACTGAAAACTTTTAGGTTATTTTTATGCAATTCAGGGAATCAAGGATCCACTTTCTATGCCCGAGTCGAGGCTATCCATGTTTAAAAAATACTGCAGAGGTATAAGAATCCAAGAGCTGGATGCAGGTAAACTTACCCTTCCTGATAGAAAATCTCAAACTTTTGTAATTAACACTTTGCAATTGAAAGATGGGCTTTATAATTGTTTGACTGCTAGCTTCTTCTCTCTTTACCTTTCTTTTATGTGCTTGCATGGTAGACGCAGTCCCTTAACCAAATGTCACGGTGGGTAGGTAAATCTAGGTATTTTGCATGAGCACTCATTCGAAATTATTGAACTGTGGGTATCCAACTCAAAACCAATTGATGATAAATGGAGAGATCTTACTACTTATAATCTATGAGAAGGTCCTTAAATTAACCGATGTGGGATGTGGGACAATTCTCTAACAGAAATAAGTGCATTATTAAGTCTAACTAAAAAAAGGAAAGACATGCAAAATATTTTTATGTTTTACTTCCCTTTAGTTGGTTCATGTTTTAGCAGACAGGACACCTTGTGCGTTTTATAATTTCTATTGGTACATATTTACAAGAAAGTCCATACTTACAAGAAGCTCTATCTTAGCCTGATGATATTATGCTCCTCCCCCTATATGGTTGTGTGTTTGGTTGTTTTTTCTAGGTTAATTTCTTGTCGTTATACATTATTATCCTTAATTTCAGGTCATTGTCCTCATGATGAGATGCCAGAAATGGTAAATTCCATCCTAAATCAGTGGCTGCTAACAGCTGAAAGTAGCCTTCTTCCTGCGAGGGCCATGTAAGTGCTCCATCTGTATATATTAAAATTATATTGTTCTCATAGAAATACTTCAAATCTTAAATATGCAATTTTATGACTTCGTTTGAGGAAGTATCTAGTCTCGTATTTTCTATACCAGCATCAATTTTTCTAATGTGAGAGTTATGTGTATATGTTTGAGATCATTATTTGAGTAGTACTATTCCATTAGGTGAGTTCTCTTCTTGATATACCAAGCTTCCACTACTATACAACTACATCTTCAGAGGCTTGCATATTTCTCTGCCCAGTTATTAAACATGAGTTCTGCTAAATGAATCAACCTTATTTTGAGTATACTTGTTATTATTATGTGGTCTATGTATTATTCCATTAAATAATTAATTAAAGTCATACATATCCATTAAGTGTGTTAGTGGGTAGTTATTTTGATGGAAGAAACTACCACACACAAAATTCTATAAATAAAGTTTTTGGTCATAATTGTTGCCATAGTTAATTTTCACCATCCTCTTTCTAATTTTCTCCCAAAATTCAAGAGGATCATCCATCATCAAGTCTAGGGAAAACAATTGAAGATCACTTACCTAAAGTTTCGCTTCCGCTTTGCATTCTTCAAGATGTCTTTGACATCTAGTTGTAAGTGTTTTCATTAATGTTATTTTATATAGAATTTAGTAGTAGATCTTGTTGTTTATCATGTTCTTAATGTATTAGAACATACTTATTACTAACATTTGGTATCAAGAGCCAAACTAAATTCATATAAAATACATGATTTTCCCCTTAATTTGATGTTGCATCCAAATTTGGATTCGATCTCGTTTGTTTTAGGATTCTTATCATGTTCAATTCAACATGTTTATTTGGATAAAATAATACATAATTATTCGGTGAGGTTTATTATACGATTTGTCACATATGTTGTACGTTAATTTCCTGCATACTATATGGCCATCTGAGTGATTTTTACTTTGCGAATAGATAATGCTTACAAGTTACAACTGTTGGTTTTGTTTCGTAGAACAAGATACGTTCCTAAATGGAATATTTGCATTTTTTTTACTTCCTGATATTGCAAATATGGATTATGTAATAATAATGAAGGGATGACCTATTCCAGTAAACATGGTGTTAATGTTGTGATCACGTGAATTAAATAATTTTTTTTCTAGTTAACGAGCAGAACATGATGTGGTACGTGATTCAGTTCTGCTCATGTGTAGAGAACATGCCCATTTTTTTCACATTGGATATTTCATTGTTTGAATTTTTTTAGTTCGAATATGGCATTACATTTAAAAAAAAATCATACATTATGATATTATGTTTTGATATTCTTCGTTTAAGTAATTTAAGAAAATTTCAATTTTATGATGTTATGATATTCATGCTTATGTAATCTTAAATTTTATATAAATATTATGGAAAAATGTAAAATTAAGATTGTCATCTATAATAATTGACCCAACTGAAAATTATTGTACATGTTTGCCTTATAAAAAATTATTAACCATATTATGATATATTTAACGACTGATTATCGTCAATTTTACCAACCTTAATTGTCGATTCTCTTTTGTTAAATAAATTTTTTTGTGATGGTTATCTTGTGGTGTTAAATCACAATTTTTTTATGTATGATAAATCATGGACATAATTTTACCAACTTTAATTATAGACATGGTTTATTTTATAAATTCTCTTATGACTATGATTTTGTAAATCAATTTATTTTCTGCCCAACGATGATGTAAATTTATTTATAAATGTATATTAATGTGCATGATATTAATCATACCAACTTATATTAATAATTATGCAAAACGGTTAGGAATTAACTGAAATATTTTTTTGAGTATTTAATGTTAATTTCAGTTTGTTAACTGTTAGATTACAATTAATAAATGTTATTATGTCATTTGTTTCTGGTGTGGTTTATGTAGTTAATGAAAGTAAGTATCATATATATTTTGATAATCTTGCAGCATTGAATACATCACATATTACATCACAACTATCTTGAATTGAACCCCTTAATGGAACACATTTTCTTACTTGGAAGGAGCAAATAGAAATATGTCTAGGTGTTTTTGAACTTGATCATGTCTTTCGTATGGATGCTCCCACACCTCCTACAACCACTAGTTCCAACGAACTAAATGCCAATTATGAAAAGTAGGAGCTTTCTAATCGCATGTCACTAATGATTATGAAGAGTTCTATTACTCCTGCTATCCGGGGAGCAATCCCTGAAAAAGATAGTGCTAACAAGACATTTAATGCAAAAGAGTATTTGGCTTCTGTTGAAGAGCAGTTTAAGGGGACTTCCAAAGCTAATGCAAGTGCCCTTATAATGAAAATACTCACAACCAAGTATAATGGGACTAGCGGTATACATGAACATATCATGATGATGAGCGATATGGCTGCAAAACTGAAAGGCATGGATATGACAATTTCTGAAGGTTTTCTTGTTCATTTTATTATGACTTCTCTGCCTGCGCATTTTGGTCCTTTCAAGATCAATTATAATACGCAAAAAGAGAAATGCAAAATAAGCGAATTAATTGCTATGTGTGTTGAATAAGAAGAAAGACTTAAAATTGAAAAACCTGACTTTGCACACCTTGCCTTTAATGGTCCAACAAAGAGAAAATTAATGGTAATGGTAAAGGGAAAAAGAAAATGAAGGCGGTTGTTGCTAATGACAAAACAAGTACATCTGGTACAAAACCTGCTTTTACTCCGAAATGTCACTTTTGTAAGAAGTTTGGACATGTAAGGAATGAGTGTGATGACTTTAAAGCATGACTCGTTAAGAAGGGTAATGAAATTAATTTTATGATTTATGAATCCTTTTTAGTTGATGTTCCTTCACATACATGGTGGGTTGACACTGGTGCAACTGTGGACATTACGAACTTATTGCAGGAATTCCATTCTGTGACCAAACTCCCAAAGGGAGGAAGGAAACTTAAAGTTGCTAACGGGCAAGAGACTGAACTTGAGGCTGTTGGAACCATTCGTTTAGTATTAAAGAATGGTTTTGTCCTCTATTTATATGATGTAGTTTATATTCCCTATGTTGTTCGAAATTTAATTTCGGTATCTAAACTTACCTTTGTGGTTATTTATGTCAGTTTGGAAATGGAATGCTTAAACTTTATTATAACTCTTGTTTTGTTGGTTCTGGAATTTTAGAGGGTGAGCTCTTCAAACTGCATCTGAATTATTCATCGACTAAGTTTTTGTTGTCTATGAATGTGAATAGTGTCAATAGTTGGCAATGTGGAATCAAAAAAATCATGATAATGGAGATTTATCAAAATTATGGTACTATCGTTTATGTCATATTTCTCGAGACAGAATGCAACGTCTCGTTAAAGATGAAATTCTTCCTACATTAGACTTTTCTGATTTTGATGATTTTCGAATGTATTAAAGGAAAGTATGTTAAATGAACTAAGAGAGAGGCTACTCAAAGTGGGGGACTATTGGAAATTATCCACACAGATATATGTGGACTTTTCCCTACTTCGAGTCTTAACGGGCACAAATCATTTATTACGTTCATTGATGATTATTCTCGTTATGGTTATGTATACCCTATTCATGAAAAATCTGAAGCACTAAAAAAATTTAAAATTTTTAAGGTAGAAATTGAAAATCAATTGAACCTTAAAATTAAAATAGTGAGGTCAGATAGAGGAGGTGAGTATTATTGTAGACACACCGACTCAGGACAAAAACCAGGTCCGTTTGCTTTGTTTCTTCAAGATAATGGCATCATTCATCAGTTTTCAATGCCGGGGGATCCCCAGCAAAATGGTGTAGCTGAGAGACGAAATCGTACACTTATGGATATGGTATGAAGTATGATATGCAACACTGACTTACCTGATTATTTATGGATATGGTATGAAGTATGATATGCAAGACAACCACACATATTCTAAATATGGTTCCTACTAAATCTGTCCTGAAAACACCTTATGAATTATGGACAGGTCGAAAACCCAAATTGGGATACTTACGTGTTTGAGGTTGTCATGCTGAAGCTAAAATCTTTAATCCACAAATTAAGAAACTTGACCCTAAAACCATTAGTTGTTATTTCATCGGTTATACAGATAGATCCAAAGGTTTTCGTTTTTATTGCCCATCTCATACCACTAAAATTGTTGAAACGAGACATGCTGTATTTTTAGAAAATGGCAAGAATAGTGGGAGTAGTGAAATTAGAAAAGTAAATCTTGAGGAAAATCGGACTTACGTTCCAATCCCGATCATCTGTGAGGTTTCAAGTTCAACACCTCTTTTGGATGTTGTAGACACAACTAATCCACTACTTAATGAAGAACCCCACACTAATGAAGCTCCTGAACTTCCTGAAGAACCTTTACGTAGGTCGCAGAGGGAGCAAAAATCTGCAATTTCTAATGATTATATTGTATACCTAACCGAAGGATGCGATATTGGCAATGGAGAGGATCCTACCTCATTTAATGAAGCCGTTATGAGTGATAAATCATCTCAATGGCTAGAAACCATGAATAAAAAGATGAAATCGATGGAAATTAATGAAGTTTGGGACCTTGTTGATTTACCAACTGGATCTAAGCCAATAGGCTGTAAATGGGTCTATAAGACCAAGACAGACTCCAAAGGTAACATGGAAAGATTTAAGACCCGACTTGTCGCTAAAGACTTTACACAAAGGGAAGTCATCCATTTTGATAATATATTTTCTCCAGTCTCAAAGAAAGACTCACTTAGAATTGTTTTAGCCTTAGTAGCTCGTTATGATTTAGAATTACATCAGATGGACGTAAAAACTGCATTCCTTAATGGTGACTTGGAAGAGAAACTTTTTATGACACAACCAGAAGGTTTTGTCGTAAAAGGCAATGAACATATGGGATGTCGATTAAAGAAATCCATATATGGCTTAAAACAAGCATCTAGACAATGATATCATAAGTTTGATGAGGTGATAACTAACTTTGGATTTAAAGAAAATGTGATTGATCAATGCATATATCTTAAGGTTAGTGGGAGTAAGTTTATCATTCTCGTCTTGTATGCGGATGATATTTTGCTAGCCAGTAGTGATTTAGACATCTTATATGAGACCAAACGATTTTTTTCAAACAAGTTTGAAATGAAGGATCTTGGTGAAACCACTTATGTTATTGGCATTGAAATTCATCGAGATCGGTCTCGTGAGATTTTAAGATTATCTCAAAAGGCATATATTGAGAAAATGCTTAAAAAATATAACATGCAAAACTGCTCCCTAAGTGTTGCTCCTATTGTAAAGGGTGACAAATTAGCAAATTACAGTGTCCTAAAAATGAATTAGAACGTGCATAAATGAAGCAAATTCCTTATGCCTCATTGGTTGAGAGTTTAATGTACGCTCAAGTTTGTACACGTCCTGATTTGGCATTTGCAGTTGGTATGCTTGGTCGATATCAAATAGATCGAGGGATGGATCATTGGAAAGCTGCCAAAAAGGTTTTACGCTATTTACAAGGGACAAAAGACTATATGCTTACTTACAGAAAGTCAGATAACCTTGAGGTTATTGGTTATTCTGATTCTGACTTTTCTGGATGCATTCACAGTAAGAAATCCACTTCGGGTTACATATACATGCTTGCAAAGGGACCAATATCATGGAAGAGTGTCAAGCAGTTTTTACGGGCATCTTCCATAATGCAAGTAGAATTTGTGGTATGCTATGAGGTTACTGCTCAAGCCGTTTGGTTAAAGAATTTTGTACCTGGGCTTCAAGTAGTTAATAGTATTTCGAGACCACTCACATTATTTTGTGATAATGAAACTGCTATTTTCTTCTCTAAAAACAACAAGTCAAGTGGTGCATCCAAGTGAATTGACATCAAATATCTTGTTGTTAGAGACAAAGTCAAAGATGGTACTATTGTCATACAACACATAAGAACACGAGCAATGTTAGCTGATTCACTAACAAAGGCTCTACCACCCAGTCTCTTTAGAGAGCATGTTATCGGCATGGGTTTGGTAAATGTAATGTAATGTCGTTAATGACTAATGTGTATGACATTATATGTTGAAGCTTCAATGATGTGTTTGACTTTGATTTGTAAAAGTTAGCTTCTTATTTCTTGTGCACAATATTATTATTTACGCAAACAAATTTATGAACCTAGTGACTTATGTTGACTGAATTTGGAAAGATTACCAAATACCATAATTGATGGGGGTCAAATGATAACGTTAATTATTTGACTACATTGGTTTGACTTGGTGATTCTGACTGAGTGAAGTATATGTTTTAATGAAATTTATGTTGGCCAATTTTTGTATGTGCTTTTGTAAATGGAACTAATGATAATTGATGTTACGGTTATGTGACCTATGTATTATTCCATTAAATAATTAATTAAAGTCATGCATATCCATTAAGTGTGTTAGTGGGTAGTTATTTTGATGGAAGAAACTACCACACACAAAATTCTATAAATAAAGATTTTTGGTCCCAATTGTTGCCCTAATTAATTTTTACCATCATCTTTATAATTTTCTCTCAAAATTCAAGAGGATCATCCATCATCAAGTCTAGGGAAAACAATTGAAGACCACTTACCTAAAGTTTCGCTTCGGCTTTGCATTCTTCAAGATGTCTTTGACATCTAGTTGTAAGTGTTTTCATTAATGTTATTTTATATAGAATTTAGTAGTAGATCTTGTTGTTTATCATGTTCTTAATGTATTAGAACATACTTATTACTAACAATACTATCCCTTCACTATCAATAGCTATATTCAGGTTTTAGTCTGAATTTTTATCGAGTGCAATTGCATCACTTATCTCCCGCATGTAATAACAAGTATGTACATTTATCATAAGTCAGTGCCATACTTTAATTAGGAAACACTAAGGCCCACTAGTGCAGAAAAGTCCATATACGTCGGATATATAGTGGTATAGACGTCGGATTTCGATGGTCCAAGTACCCGACGTCTATTTCCCCGTCGTCTATTCCTTGTTGTATAGACGTCGGCTATATACGACCGACGTCTATACAGTGTATACACGTCGGCTATATACGACCGACGTCTATTATATGTTAATTAACAAAAAATATATTGGAACGTATATCGGGCATTCTGCACTCACATTAATCAAGCCCAAGTTGCCCAAGTGCCCCAAGTGCCAAACTTTTGACAAATAACCACGAATATCAAGCCCAACATGCGCAGATGCCCCAAGCCGTTCGCGTTCAGCAGTAAAGGAGTGGTGGAGTACATCAACCACACCAACAAAAATAAATTCTCCGATGTGGGACTAAACTATTTCACCAAATAGACGTCGGATATATACATTGACCGACGTCTATCGGATATATAAATTGACCGACGTCTATTCATACAGCATCACCTATAGACGTCAGTCACATTATACATCCGACGTTTATACGTTGAAATAACAATAATTAATAAAAAGATACGTTCTATAGACGTCGGCTACCATATACAATCGACGTCTATACATGGGTGCTTAGTAGTAAAAAAAAACGTTGCAACCATTTTAAGCCCAAGTTGCCAATCTTTTGACCATTAAATATATATATGTATCTCACTTGCATTTTGTAGTGTGGTACCAAACTGCCATTTAGAAGTAAAGGAGTGGTGGAGTACTTCAACTCCACCAATAAAAAACTTTCTCCAATGTGGGACTAAACATGTCACCATACACACACATGTGTACAACACAACACACATGTGATTGTAATTATTTTTAAATCCACATTATTCTTATACAAAATAATACACATAAATTCTTACACGAAATAAATCCTAAAAATTGCGTTATTTCTTATACAAAATAAATTCCAAAAAAATATGTTAATTTTTACACTAAATAAATCCCAAAAAATTGCGTTATTTCTGATACAAAAGAAATCCACATAAATTCTTATACGGAATAAATCCAAAAAAATAAACAAAAAATATTTTCTTCTTTCAGGAGGTATAGACGTCGGTTATACTAAACAACCGACGTTTCTACAAACTTATAGACGTCGGATGTCCAAATATCCGACGTCTATACCTATAGACGTCGGTTGTTTGGACATCCGACGTCTATTTGGTGACGTCTATCGAGCATTCTGCACTAGTGGCCCCGCTCCCCAGTGCATGGTTGTATTGAGATGTCTCAAGGGGGTAAATTTCCTATACATAAATCATAAATCTTATACATTGATACCTGAGGTTATTTTCTTGATGGATCAGTCTAACTCTGTAAAAACCATGATATTCTTATAATTTTATTGATTGAGTGAAGTCCAAGAAAAACTTGTTCAATATTAAAAAAAATCAAGCGTTGAGAAGATAACATTTGATGATTATTGGCAATTCATATAGAGAGTTGATTCTTCATTTCTTTGTGCACCAAGTTGTGCCGTGGAAGCCCAAGAACTCCATCATGATAGGAGATTAACAATTTAACATTATTTTTTGCTATCGAAACTTTGTGCTCTGGCAGACAACAATTTTTGTCCATAAGGTTTTTTTGTCTAGTCTTAATACAATATGCCGAAGAGAACAAGGAATCACAAGATTAAACATATGCTGGATAATTTGGTGAAAATAAGTCAATGAAAATCTTGCTTCCCCATTTGCTTTGAACTATTGTTTTTCAGTGAGTTGAATTGACAGCTCAAAAACTAAATCAATTTGAGTACACGTTTCTTTATAGAAGAGGCCACTGGATATGGCATTTGACTTTGGAAAACATAACTTGGTGAATTTGTAGACCATTATTCCCATCACTGATCACTCATATTTAATTTGGTTACTTGTTGGGATTTGGTTGCATGATGACTTGATGAGCATGAATGAGGTGCGCAGATTATTAAATATAATATATTTCCGACATTTCTGGTGCACTTTCTAGCATATAAATTGTTTAAGTAAATGTGGCGGTAGCCTTAGGTCATTAGATGATGGATATACCATATCTTGTGGTTTAGACCTAATCCTTATTTGCTTTTTTTCCTTTCTGTTGACCATATTTATGTTGTCTTTAAATTGTTTCCTAGATTTTTTTTGAAAGATAAAATATTTTAATAAGAAATTGTTAAACTGATGTGTAAAATATTTTAATAGGAAATTGTTAAACTGATGTGTAAAATATATTTTTTTGAAAGGTAAAATATTTTAATAGGAAATTGTTAAACTTAGGTGAAGAGAGTTCTAACAAGCTACGTAGAAATGGTATCAAAGTCAAGCGCTTACGGGAAGCTTTGGCTTAGATAACAAGTTGTGTACATACATATCGATAAGTTATCTACTTGATATAATAATTCAGCTATCAAAGTCAAACTGCATATTTATAATTATGATGAACAAAAGTATTTCGAAATTGCGATTTGTTAAATTAAATAAACGGACTTGGTTGACTTACTGCAATTAATGAGGGACTCTCTTTGTCGTACGGGTTTGAGGATTTACCAAACCCAAAGCAAATTAATTCTGGTAAAAAAATCAAACAAAATTTGGATCCTTTTAAAATCCATTTGCAATTGATATGATTTTTTGTTTCACTTGGAAAATTCACAAAAATATCATCTTGAAATTGTGATAAATGAGAATTAATTCAAAATACTTTTGGATATATACAGACATACAAAGTGTTTTGTGAGAAAATGTTATAATTTCCAGACATTGGAAGCTACTCCAATTGTAGTCCTTTCGTGTGTAGAGAAGAAATTTTCTTCGTCAGCACTTGGGAATCTTTGTACCTTGCTTTTCTCTTTGGTTTTGTTCCCTGGAAGCCAATTGAAACATATCAAACTAGTTGCTAAACAAAATCGGCTTTATAGATATACAACAGCAATAATAATAATAGTGTAAAGGTTGACCTTCCACGAGAGTTATCTCACATTATTAGCAAGTAGTGGCATAATTAGTGAGAACCATGTGATTAAATATGGAAGGTTGGTTTATAATATTTGATGTGGTTGGAACTTGAAGAAGACAAGCTGAATCAGCCTAGCACTGGTTGACATCTCCCAATTCGCAACTCCTAAGGTTGTCGATCCTTAGCACGTTTTTTAAAGCAAATGTTTTTTTGTTTTGATTTTTAAAAATTAGTTTGATTTTTTTTTGTTTCTATTCTCCTGACGTGGAATAAAGATAAAATTGATTTGGAAAAGGAAGAGAAGAGAAAGAAAACTTAGGTCGTCGGATGACCTTGGATGAGCACTCGACTTGTTTCTCTCAACCCAACTTGGATTGGAAAAAGAAATGTTACGTCCATCTGTAGCCTCACGTCATCACCCATCAAGATTTCACATTAATATTTTATTATCACTTGCTTTTAGCATGTAAAGATATACAGAATGGAAAGATATACAGAATACAGATACTTGATGGATCGATGAAAGATAGAATAAACACTTGTTTTTTGTTGGTAATATGCAATATTTTGTCAATGTACACAACGTTCCAATTTATATTGACATGACAAACAACCATGTAAAACGATAACTACGTATGTGTATGTATTTATTATATTTTTTGTTTTGATATAGGGAAGGCGCAACATCGTTGCTTGAAGCATTATTTTGGTACTTGTGTGTTCAGTTTTTTTTTTGTAGATGTTGATTTTATTTTTTTCTCTCTGAAGGAATCATAAGTTCACTACTTCCACACCATTATTTTGTAACTTATCCACTCAAATAGTCAACTGTGCAAAATAAAAAAAGGGGCTAATTTCAGAAATACCTTCCAAATAAATTAAATCACCAATATTCTCCAGTATTTCATAAAACCTTAGATACATGTCCATTTGTCAAAATCTTCAATTGTATCTTTGTGTTACCCCCACAAATGCAAGGAGGAGAGATCACTTCGTACTCGTAATGGGTGATATTTTGAATTGATTGGAGGGTATTTAAGAGATTATTATTGGAAATCACAAGTAGAATTACGACATGATAATTTACTCTAGCAATCTGTAGAATCTAGCTTTCCTTATTACTTAGCCCTCATCCTGTGCTACTCAAAATGCTGAACTATATTTGTATAGTCAGTTTCAAGAAAACTAAGAACCACATACAAAAGGTAGGTAAGTTTTGTTACAAAAGTTAAATCCCCGTAACAATTAAGGTCTTCTAAAAATAATTCCTATTACAACTCAAGCCAATATTGCAAACAAAAGAAGCAATGCAATTAAATGTATTTTGCCAACAAAAAATATTAAAAAAAAGGAAATCTTATAGGATATGAATTTTTTTTTCCGGACTACTTAGAAATCTTCTACGAAATTATCCCAACAGAAAAACACAAATTTCCAAAGAATTTCTCTGAAATCCATGATGCCAAAAGAAGGAATCTTCACACTTGCCAACTCCCAAGCCGTTGACAAAACCCCTTAAATTCCAACTCCAAACCAGTCACCAAAAACTCCCTCCCTCTCTCCCCTCAGAAGTCCCAACCACCATGAGCTCACCTACGGCCATCGCCTCTGGATCCCTCCCGACTGCCACAGACCCCCCTCGGATAAACGGCTTCAGCTACGGCATCGGCATCTCGATCGGAATTCTCCTCCTCATCACCACCGTCATGCTAGCCTCCTACTTTTGCACCCGCCCGGACTCCCAACCCTCTCAAAGTCAACAACGGCTACGACGACGACGACAACAACAACACGACCAACCCGACCCGTCCGCCGACATCGAGTTGGGCCTCGATGATGCAACAATCGGAATGTATCCCAAGGTAGTTTACTCCCAGAGCGTGCGCGACGAAAATTGCACCACCGGGACGTGCTGCTCCATATGCTTGGCTGATTATCGGGACGACGAGGTGTTGCGGTTGCTACCGGATTGTAAGCATATGTTTCACCTTAAGTGTGTTGATCCCTGGCTTAAGTTACATCCCACTTGCCCCGTTTGCCGGACGTCGCCGCTCCCTAGTCCTCTTCCTACTCCTTTGTCCGAGCTCGTGCCCCTCGCTCGCCGCCAATCCTCCCTCGCGGCGGTCTAAGAGCATGTCAAGTTGCTTGGAATTTAATTTCCTATACTGCTGCTCTTATTGTGACCCAGATGACCATCTGTTTCGCTGAGACACGATATGTGAACGTAAGTTGTGGTCTTGTTGTATGATCGCTATTGAGATTAATTCTTTGGTTGGTTTAAGAGAGGGAGTTGGGGTTCGGATCCGTCTGCCAGAAAGTATATATCTTGTTTGCTCCGATTTAATGCGAAATTCTTTCGTGTTTTGGATGGAAATTAAAATGAGATATGTACGAGATGGAATTTGTATGTGGGTTGGAAAAATTGTGTAAATATATATCATGGTTTTTTTTGGTTTCATTTTACAAGGATTGTTCTATGATTTGGTTGGGATTTTTTTTCTTCATATTTTCTAATTCGTTAAATGGATTTATGTTTGTTGTCTCTTTAACTTGTCATTGTTCTGATGGTTCCAACATGTATATCATTATTTAACGTTAAAACGATATTTAAATACGCTTAGTTGTCTGTTGACTTTGCTTCTTCAAATGGAGATGAATCTTTCCCACATTGAATTGATCAGGCTCATAAAGAATAGAATTAGAGTGATGTAACAGCAATTCAATTTGAAGTTGTACTCAAGTTATAGAGTTATTATTATAACACATTTTATCTTGTAAAACCAATTAGATTTCATAATATGTCGAATGATGTATTAAACTTTGGATGGAGAAATTGGAAGGGGAAAAAAGAAAATAGTACATGCTTGTAATTGGCTTATTTCCTTTGGATCAACTCAAGAGACAAAATAATCAGAATTCGTAGTCGAGTCAAGTTAAAAAGATCAGAATTCGATGGGTATAATTAACAATAAAATTAAATAACTATTTTAAAGGTTTAATATAGCTGCAGGATTTAAGATTGCATGGGATTGTTGAACAGTAGCATATTTTTAAAAGCCGTGTATTTGCTTAGATTCTAAAAATATTAATAATGAAATAAATAAATCATCAAATTCAAATGATTCCTTTTAACTATTATATATTTATATTGTCAAGCTACAATATTACTTGATTTATTTTGTCGTCTTTTCCTCTGAATAAAGTTTGCATTCATTTCAGCGTAATTCAATATTTTAATAACCGTCTAGCTCCTTTTTTTTTAATTATATCCAATGTTCACGTATGCGATCGCCTAAGCGGTAGGCGACCGCCCGTCGCGGCGGTCGTCTGAGCGACCATCGCCTTTTACCCAGCAAAGCTGGGCGAAATGGGCGATCGCCTCGTCTAGGCGATAGCCGTTGGAGGCATGGCTATCAACTTTTTTTATTTTATTACAAGTTTGCCACTACCCCAAATCCTATATAAACCCCTACAAACCTCTTCATTTTTCACACATCTCTCATTATCTTCTTCTTCATAATTCTATTCTAATCATCAAGTTTCATAATCATCAAGTTTTCGCGATTAAGTCTCTGGTCTGGTGCTTAGTTTTGAAGTTGGAAAGTGAAGTCTCCGATCCGGTTCTTCATTCTTCAACCGCCAAAATCAAGTGCACTCTTTCTAACTTTTCTTTAGAATTAAATTAATTAGTATTTCATTTTCATATTAGTCTAAATTTTTATATTAGTATAGTTTTAAGATATGACCTACTTACCCGACACTAGTCTCCCCATGCATCACGAGAGTTACGATGACCTAAGACCTACCCGTACAAATGACCCTGGTTGGAATACTACCTATTACATTAGTGCTAATGATAAAAACTGCATTGTCTGTGAGTTATGCGGTAAGGAAACTAAAGGTGGTATAGCCCGTCACAAACAACATCTTGCACACACACCCGATAGCAATGCTAGACCTTGTGATAAAGTTCCTGACTTTGTTAAACAAGACATAACTGCATACATAATTAGAAACAGTAGGACATTACAAAACGAAAATGTATGTCTTGATGATTATGTAGAAAGAGAAAACATAGAATTTGATCTGGAAACCTGATGAAGAATTAAGATTTATACCGCAAGTGCACGGCGTCTATGAAGACGTGGCAAGTACGGGTCGAACACAAGGAGGGAGAGATTTCGTTATTTTTGTTGTTTCGATTGATGGGAAAGAAGTAGAGAAGAATCAATTAGGGTTTTTGGGGTTTTTGGTTTAATTAACTAAACTACGAAACAAAAGCAATTAAAATTAAAACAAGAACAAAGAAGAGAATTCCGTCGGGTGGAGGTCTAGACTTAGGTTTAGATTGGAGAATGGAGAAACTTGAAATAAATCATGTTAGTTATGAAGCATTACAAGATAAATGATTTAACATAAACTCAAGTAATCAAAATATACTAATCACGAACTTAAAACAATAACATGCATTCATCTTCTCTACCCCTAATTCCATCACCTCCACCCTTTGGAAAGAGTTAGAAACTCATGGAGGGAGGAAGAAGAAAGGATCCTAGAGACATTAAAAGAAAATAAAAACAAAACAAAATAAAACAGAAATTTATTACTAATGATCCAAGACCAAAGGTTCAAAGATGTGTTACATTCGTCCTACAGGGCTATTTATAGCCGATACAGGGGATACCAATACATAAAAGGATAGTACACGCGTCGACCCGACACTGGACAAAAATCGGGCACACAGATCAATGACTGGGCGGCGGAAATGCCGCATATTGAAGGTGTTGTGCGGCGAAAACGCCGCACAATCAGGTCTGCTCGGGTCCGGATTTTGGTCATGTGTTTATGGTATGATTTGATCTTTATTTACGCGTCTGGATGATTCTTTCCATTGTCTTGAACTCCGGATTATTCCTTCCATTGTTGGGGATTTATTTTTGACTTTTCTTTTGACTTTTCCAACAAAATAACTTGATCCTTTTCTTTTGCAATCAGGTCCTTGGCATTTTGCAATTAAGCCCTTGACCTTTTTGTGATTAGCTCCTTGAATGCTTTTATGCTTGGATTCATTTCCATTCGGAACCCGATAAACTTGAACTCGGTCTTTATGATAGAAATGAATCTTTTGCACGCGTTTATGCTCGGAATGTGGGTAATTTGCATTCAGGTCCCTGTATTCTGTAAATACGACTAAACACATACCTTAGTAGCATTTATTGATATAAAAGTAATCTAAATGAAAGACATATGATGCAATGTATGCAATGCATCAAATACCCCTACACCTAGATTTTGCTAGTCCCTAGCAAAGCAGAATATAAGAAAATGAAAGCAGGGAAATCCTAACTCACTTTCGTAGGAATCACGGTTGCACTTAGCATGTGCAACAAGCCGTTAAACCTCTTTGTTGCCAAGGAGGAGGAGTGTTGTCTCCTGAGGGTTTTCAGCGGATATACCCACAAAATCCTGAATCAACATTTCATTAATAGCTCTCAATATCCCTACCTCAACTTTATACATCTCACTAAGAATTTTTGCATGCTCATTATATAAATCTAACTCATTAAAAATATGACTTGGTCTTTGTTCCTCCAACATTCACACCACTAACCCTTCTACACATGTTTATCACTTGAATTATTTTGCACGCCTCCTCTGGTGGTGAAGTATCATTTGGATCAACCATGGCATGGATCATTCTTTTAGCTTTGGGCCTTGAGCATCTTAAAGTTTTTTTTTCCCCGTGATTCAACACATTTGCTTTTTTTTCTTTTTGACACTTATACCCTTTTTGCATTCGTGTAGCGAGTTTGGTCGATAATCCCGAGCTGGAAGACTCAAGTTACCGGGTTTTAAGATACCCCTACGGACCAGTGACTCAAAGACTTGGGCTTTTGTAATCATTTTGCAAAATGTGCTTTCCTCACTTTATTCCTTTATTTTTACTTTTATTTTCCTCAAGGCTTACTTGCTATTAGAAGTCCACACTTCCCGGTATATTTTCCTCAACCTCTGCTTTTTATCAACCACTTCAAAGATTTGATTCATCCAATTTAAGTGCATACATGTCTTACAAGGGCCATGGGTTATTTCTTTGGAACTTAGATTTATGTCATAATTTCTACAAGCATAACTATATAATAAGGAACAAAAACTTAATGCAATTTGTACACGGGTTTTGGCAGTTCAATCTTAAGCTATGTCATAGAATATTGAATTTATTTATTTATTTTTTTTTATTTAAAATAAAGCAGAGCAGAAAATCAAATAGATAGATATGTACATATATAAACCCCCCCACACCTAAATCATGCATTGTCCTCAATGTATGCGAGCAAGATACTACATGGATTTATGCATGAAAAAGGAAAGATCTCACCAACGTGAAGTACAAAGGAAAGTTCATGGCTCTGTTGATGGACAAAAACCCGAATTCCCTCAAAAACCTGTGAGATGCTAAAGAAGGGATAAAAACAATTTTTTTTTTTTTTTTTTTTTTACTTATTGTTATACAAATATAACTATGTACAAACATAAGTTCCCATCTTCATTTGTCAAAAGACCTCAAAAGGGAACATGACACCACGTGGGGCCAGAATATTCATGCGTGGGCCCCCTTCACAAAGAGCACAAGAAGAAATGAGAGGTTCATGAATTGGACGCAAAGGCGTCTCATACAAAGGATCAAACTGAAAGAGCTTGAACCTCTCGAGAGTTTGGGAAATAGGGGGCAACGGAAGAAGAGTTTCTCCCGTTACGGTGCTGAAGTTATGATCGTCAATCCAAACTCTCCAACCAACTGGCTGGTGCGTCGGAGCGAGGTCAGGAGCCTCGTTAGGCAAGTCCGACTCAACAGGTAAACATAAAATGGGTCTCATACCCAAGGTATCCTCCAAGGAACTCCTAATACCCTCATGAGCACTGTAGTCGTTTGATGTTCCATCATTTCCAAGATGATCAGGAACGATAGTGAGAGGCAAACTCTCATCAGGTTGTTTGAAATTGAGGGTGCTAGGGAGCTCTTGCTCCACCGGAAGTGAGTCCTTAAGAGGCACAACATGAAGATCATGTAGCTCAAGGGCCACGGGGCACGAAGATAAGGCACAATCCTGGGCCGACTCATGATGAAATTGGTCAATGTGTATCGAATCCTCCACTAAGTGATCGTGAATTGAAACCCCAAGTCCTTCAGACTGACTAGGAGTTTGGCTTTGACAGATTGTGCTTTGAATTTGTGGACGTGGTGGTGGTTCGATATCAAAAGGTGGATCCTCATGTCGACACGAAAAGTTACTCTTCTTACGTTCACCTAATTGTTGTATCATTTGACTCAAATGCGATGTTATATTTTGTACGGATCGTTGAGTGGATTCCATGTACGTAAGGAAAGTTTGTTCCAAGGAATTAGGTACGTGGTCAACTATGAGGTCCAAGTTTGAGCTTGTGAAATTATGGGATTGGGTGTTGATGGGCTGAGAATAATGATTTGACGTGGGGAGTTGGTAGAATTCTGGGTATTCGGGAGGAGGATACTGAGGTGAAAATGAAGTATAAGAATTTGGATAGGAATTGTTTCTCCACGAATCCATCACTCTCGGGTTGTACGCGGATGCGTAATAGTCATTTTGAGCGTCTTGGGAAAAAGTATGCTCATACTCAGGCTCTGGGGGAACATAAGGGCATTCCCTGATAACATGACCACTCAACCCACAACAGTCGCACGGTACGGCTACTGGAGCCACCGGTGCACTCATGTTGTCTGTCCTACGCATGAAGGAGGCAAAAGTTTGTTGTAATGTCTCAGTTTGTTAACCAGCATATGATCCAACATAACTAGATTGTGGTCTAGCAGTCGGTGCCTCTCTCATGTTACCCCAATATAAAGATTGCTCAGTCATACAATTAGGATTGTCCCAACCATATGGGGTGTTAGTCTGAGCCACCCCAGGTTGCAAGGTTTTAGAATACCAGGAAGCATTGTCCTGGTCCCAACAATGATATGGATGGTTGCTCATGTAACCATCCATCAAAACACTCTTGAGTCAAGTACTCTTACCCTTATGAGGCTAAGCAAGCACAAGTTCTCGACTCGACCCTAAAATGCTAATAGATAATGTAAAGGGGAGGAGACTAGAACGTATAAGTAGGTGAGAAGAAGATGACTCAGAGGAGAAGGGAAACTTAACTCTAAAGATAGATAAGAGGGTCGGTCAGAGGTTTCCTAAGAAAGCACGGTTCAAACAATCCTAAACCTAGTGTCGCTTAGATCTAGACGACTCCTAACTGGTTGAGTCGAATTGATTTTCTTGATTCACCTCCCTCACCAATCAAACCAAGTTGGCCAGTTAGTGTATAGCTAGTGGGTGCGCTTCCGACAGAGTCGGTGCGAATTAGACAACCACGTCGCTTGGAAGACTTTCGTCAACACAAAAACACTTTCTAGACAGCAAATTGAATTCAATTAGCTTCAGGTCATAGCAAGTCAAACCAATCTCCTCCTTAATTGAGTCCGAGTCCTTAGGGGTCAATGTCTAATTGATTTTAATTTTAGGCTTGGGTGACACTTGAGGATTGTGATTTGTGGGCCACGGAAGGGTGATGAAATCCCCACCGTATCTTTTCCTATGGAGTTGCCCTTAAGATAGTTTAACTTAGATCTAACAAAGATAGTCAAACAATGGTCTTTTTAATGGGGGCAATTGCAAGGTTGTATGCAAATTAAATTATATGCTTAAATGCAGTCGTTAAAAACCGCGATACGTACCTTGTCTCCAGCACTCTTCAACAAAAATAATTTGCAATAATTTAGCAAGAATAATGCAAACAAAACATTATATGATGCATGCACTAAGGTCTTTCTAATTTTGCCAATTTTTAGGTCAGAGTTGAGTTATTGCTAATTATGGAATTTTTGACCCTAACACGTGCAATTCTACGAAAGGAAACTTTTCGAAAATTCAGATTATACGAGAAAGGCAAGAAAAGTTACCTCCGCAATGCTCAGACAGGTTCGCCGCCTGCTCTCGGAATTTCCAGTAGCTCAATGCGACCAATCCACGATGTAGACGACCCCAGAGAAAAATGACGCCCAGAAGCCTTACTGGTGCGGCGAATTCGCCGTAAGTTGTTCTTCAGGTGCGGCGATTTCGCCGCTCGTTTAGCTCCAAATGTGCCCGGATTTCTCCGCGCACTCTGTTGTCCCCTGAAACACAAATCCAAATACTTAGATTGCGCACAAGATAAACAGGATAAAATCGAAAACACAAAAACAACAAAAATCTGCGTCGCCTCCCCGGCAACGGCGCCAAAAACTTGATGAAGAATTAAGATTTATACCGCAAGTGCACGACGTCTATGAAGACGTGGCAAGTACGGGTCGAACACAAGGAGGGAGAGATTTCGTTATTTTTGTTGTTTCGATTGATGGGAAAGAAGTAGAGAAGAATCAATTAGGGTTTTTGGGGTTTTTGGTTTAATTAACTAAACTACGAAACAAAAGCAATTAAAATTAAAACAAGAACAAAGAAGAGAATTCCGTCGGGTGGAGGTCTAGACTTAGGTTTAGATTGGAGAATGGAGAAACTTGAAATAAATCATGTTAGTTATGAAGCATTACAAGATAAATGATTTAACATAAACTCAAGTAATCAAAATATACTAATCACGAACTTAAAACAATAACATGCATTCATCTTCTCTACCCCTAATTCCATCACCTCCACCCTTTGGAAAGAGTTAGAAACTCATGGAGGGAGGAAGAAGAAAGGATCCTAGAGACATTAAAAGAAAATAAAAACAAAACAAAATAAAACAGAAATTTATTACTAATGATCCAAGACCAAAGGTTCAAAGATGTGTTACATTCGTCCTACAGGGCTATTTATAGCCGATACAGGGGATACCAATACATAAAAGGATAGTACACGCGTCGACCCGACACTGGACAAAAATCGGGCACACAGATCAATGACTGGGCGGCGGAAATGCCGCATATTGAAGGTGTTGTGCGGCGAAAACGCCGCACAATCAGGTCTGCTCGGGTCCGGATTTTGGTCATGTGTTTATGGTATGATTTGATCTTTATTTACGCGTCTGGATGATTCTTTCCATTGTCTTGAACTCCGGATTATTCCTTCCATTGTTGGGGATTTATTTTTGACTTTTCTTTTGACTTTTCCAACAAAATAACTTGATCCTTTTCTTTTGCAATCAGGTCCTTGGCATTTTGCAATTAAGCCCTTGACCTTTTTGTGATTAGCTCCTTGAATGCTTTTATGCTTGGATTCATTTCCATTCGGAACCCGATAAACTTGAACTCGGTCTTTATGATAGAAATGAATCTTTTGCACACGTTTATGCTCGGAATGTGGGTAATTTGCATTCAGGTCCCTGTATTCTGTAAATACGACTAAACACATACCTTAGTAGCATTTATTGATATAAAAGTAATCTAAATGAAAGACATATGATGCAATGTATGCAATGCATCAAAACCGGGTCAGGTTCCAGTTCTGCTCGGACCCCAACCTCCCGTCCTCACCCTGTTCCCGGTCAAAAGAGACAAAAACAACATTTGTGGGGACCATTTTGCGGACGTGGGAAGGACGTGGTTTCTGGCGCCCAACAAACAACCATCGAAAGAACCTTTAAAAAAGAAGATAGGAAAACAATTAATCAAAAATGGTCTAGGCTTTTCTGTAGATGTGGTATATCATTCAACACTGTAAGGACACCTGAGTGGAATGAAGCAATATCCGCTACTTGTACTTACGGACCCGGACTTAAACCCATGACGTATCATGAAGTTAGTGACTCGTGTCTTAAACAGGAAATTGACTACAGTAGAGGTATACTACAGTCGTACAGACAAGATTGGGCAATATACGGGTGCACGTTGATGACAGATGGCTGCACTGATAGGTCCGGTAGGAATATAATCAAATTTCTAGTAAATTGTCCAACAGGTACCGTGTTCATGAGGTCTGTAGATGCTTCCGGTCACTCTTACACCGCAGACTACCTGTACAAGCTGATGGACAAGGTAGTTGGCGAGATTGGCGAAGAACACGTTGTTCAGGTGGTCACTGACAACGCCGTCGCGTACGTACTTGCCGGTAGGATGTTGCAGCAAAAAAGAAGAAGATTGTTTTGGACTCCCTGTGCAGCGCATTGCATCGATCTCATCTTGGAGGATATTGACAAGTTGTTTTTGAAGACTATTGCTTTAGCTTGTAAGATCGTCAAACATTTCAACAGCTCTGCCATGTTGTTGAAGAGGATGCGAATTGCCATTGAAGGGAACCTGCTACGCCCTGCTGTCACGAGATTTGTCACCGCCTTTCTGACTTTGCAAAGGTTGTTTCTGAAGAAAGACAAACTCCGAGCCTTTGTTGTTTCCCCGGAGTACAACGATCCTAATGCAAGTGGGATAAAGAACAAGAAAAAGAAGGAGATCTCTGCTGAAGTTGCCAAGACCATTCTACAAAGTGGCTTCTGGACCAACGTCGTGAAGGCACTAAAGGCCTCACAACCTATGGTCCAGGTTCTTAGACTTGTTGACGGCGATGAGAAACCACCGATGAGATATCTGTGTGACGCAATGGAGAAAGCCAAAGAACAAATCATGGGGTACTTTGACGGAAACCCGAGGTTGTACAAGCAAGTCATCGACCTCATCGACACCAGGTGGGGTCCAGGGAAGATAATGTCCTCACCGCTACACTAAGTTGGTTTCTTACTCAACCCTGGTACCTTCTTCTCCGTTCCACCTCAGGATCGAAATGTAGCTTTTAATGAGCATATGCCTGGATTCATGGATGTCGTAGAGTGGTTCGTCCCCACTTTTGCAGAACAAGACAATATTTGCGGTCTACTTGATTGTTTCAAGAACTCCCTCGGAATATTCTCGAGGGATATGGTCGTCAGACAAAGGACGGAAAAAAGACCTATAGATTGGTGGCAATCTTATGGCGCAGACATGGGAGAGACCGCATTACAGAGGTTGGCCCTGAGGGTGCTGGGATTGACATGCTCGGCATTAGGTTGTGAGCGAAATTGAAGTGTCTTCGAGCAGTTGCACTCAACGAGAAGGAACAAGTTGGCTGTGAGGAAGATGAATGACTTGGTGTATGTGAACTACAACCAAAAGTTAAGGCAAATGTTTCATCAAAGGGTGGAGAAACCAGGATTTTATGACCCCATCAGTGTGGACTACGATCTCTTCGACGAGCATTCATGGTTGGTAGAAACTGAAGATCTGGTATTCGCTGGAGAGGAGCTTACATGGGCCGATGCCGAGGAAGCAGCTTTAGGACATTCTTCTTCACGGAGACGCTTTGCTCGATCCATGTCCACTGCATCTGACGCGCCATTATTAGGTGTTGGCATGGATGATGTCATCGTTCACATTAGTTCTAGAGATCCAGGTGCATCAAGTTCTCAACCACCGATGGACATCGACGAGCAATATGTCCAATCCGACAATGAAGAAACTGAAGAAGATGATGTCTACGTCGACAATACGAACGAGAACCACTCCGATGACTCTGATGGTGGTGGAGGATATGATATGGTTCCCAGTTGGACATTAGATCAATGTGTCCAATGGAATTAGTTAGTTAGCTTGTAATTCTAATTTCTCTCTTTTCTGTTATTGTATGAACTCTGAGTTACCTTTGTAATCGTACTACTAAGCAATAAATTGTATACCTAAGTGTTTAGGTGGGTAGAGGGAGTGCCTAGTGAGGCATTGTCGAGGAAGTAGGTGTCTTTTCGAAGCCTAAAAATGTATGATATTTTTAGATAATATTTGTGCATTTTTTCCTATTTTTCCTGATTTTTTTATCTATTTTATAAAATTTAATTGAATTAAAATTAAAAAAATACCGCCCAGGCGACCGGACGCCTAGGCTTGCCTAGGCGTTCCCAGAACATTGATTATAGCCGTATAATATTATACTCTTCCAATGTCAATCATCACATGAACACATTTGTCACAAAAACTGAAAAAAAACTGTTTTATCAGCAAGGGAGCTCAATATATTCAAAGTAAAACTAATCAATCATTTTTCATCTAAAATATTATGAAACTATTATTGTACTAGTGACACTTTTTAACGGTGAAGGATATTGCCGGTATTCGTAAAGCAAAATCATGCACATGCTATAACAATTTTGGTTAGTATATTTACAAAAACACCAAACCTTATTAATTACAAATTCATCCCTAATGAGATCCAACTACGATAGATCTAACCTATGTTACTATAACCAGTGCTTTATGTTCTCTTTCAGTTGGTAGTTGTCGCACCCTTAAAGTCTTCCGCCACGGGGTGTTGATGCGTGCAGACTGTTTGGGGAACATCGGGTGGTCATATGAGCATAGATGCTATATGGGGGAGAGACTTCAACTCCAAGGTGAGCGCCTACGGGACTGCACTTATATGCAGTTGGGAGCGTAGGGCTGGTTGGGAGCTGAAGCCGCTTCCCTGATGAGCCCAAGGCAGGGCGAAACCAGTCGATGTTGTCTCACGCGCAGAATAGCTGACTGTGTGTGCATGTATATGCGCGCGCACACAGTGCTGTGCGGGCGTGTGCGACTGTCACCGCACAACTCCGTAATAATTGGTATCAGAGCAAAACCCATACATCCTGAGATGTCCCGTGAAAGACTTGCAAAAGGCGAGTAGCAGGGGAGTGTGTACATCTAAGGTGTATCGGACGGTTTGGGAAACTCCCAAGCTCCAGTCCAAAAGCTGCGTAGTTGGCCATGTGCTTGCGGGCGAACGTAAGTAGTCAGGAAACCTCAAAGAGGAATGAGGGGGCATATATTCTCATTCGCAGAATACCTGGATGGTGATAAGTAAGATGTGCACGAGGACGTGCACGATTTTAAAGGGAGGAGAGTTTGTCACACCCTTAAAGTCTTCCGCCAGGGGGTGTTGATACGTGCAGACTGTTTGGGGAACATCGGGTGGCCATATGAGCATAGATGCTATATGGGGGAGAGGCTTCAACTCGAAGGTGAGCGCCTACGGGATTGCACTTATATGCAGTTGGGAGCGTAGGGCTGGTTGGGAGCTGAAGCCGCTTCCCTGATGAACCCAAGGCAGGGCGAAACCAGTCGATGTTGTCTCACGCACAGAATAGCTGACTGTGTGTGCATGTATATGCGCGCGCGCACAATGCTGTGCGGGCGTGTGCGACTGTCACCGCACAACTCCGTAATAGTAGTCTCTATCTTTTAACAAGGGAAACCCATTTAAAGATTTACTTCACATGTGCACGAATTTTATTAGAGAGATTTCCAAGTCTTATTGTAAGCCTTTCAATTAAAGTCTACTTGTAAGCTCATAGTTTGTTTCAGCAATACAATATAGGCCATAGCACATCATTCCGTTCGGTCCAACATAAAACTTGAGTTATATATTATTAATTTCTACTATACTACTATTTGGTTATAATTGTTATATCCCTAACCTTGTTTAGGTTTTAATTGTGTTTAGGGAGGCTTAATGATGGCTTTGCATGGGAAGTTGAGGAGGAATAGGCGTGCACTGTAGATGGGTGATGGTGGAGTGACGTGAACAGTAGGCTAGGTTGTAGGGGTGAGGTGAGGTGATGGTTGGTTGATGGGTTTTAAGAGGAAAACCAATGTTTCCTTCTCCTCTTCCTTTTCTTCTTCTTCTTCAAACCCTTCTTCCTCTCCTGTGGTGCTCAAGTTCCGGTGGTGAAGGTGCGCGAGGCGAGCGTGCTGGGCGTTGGTGAAGGTGCGAGGAGGTGCGTGGTGCGGACCGGAGTTGGTTGCGGAGCTCCGGCGTTCATCGCCGTTCTCACGAGAAAGGTATGCCAAGTTCTTGCATTAGAGGCCTTAGTTGCTCACCCACGTTGGGGTGAGGTTGGGGTCGGTCGCGCGAGGTCGGAGGCCTCGCCGGCGACGAGTTTCGACGTCAAAACCTCGGCTGGCGCGAGGTTGAAGACGTCTGTCGGTAGACCGGGTCCCTTGGACGGTCGACCGATCGTAGTGTATTTTCACTGTCTGTCGTGTTTCGGTCGACTGCGTCCCTCGTTCGGTCGACCGGAACTTGAGTGTACCGGTAGGATACGTAAGCTTCGGTCGACCGTTTGATGACATAGAGAATAATAGGTTGACCCTGTAAGTTTTCGGTCGACCGAGACCCCTGAGTCGGTCGACCGATAGATTTGATTTGAGCGTTGACCAGACTCCGGATTTTGACCTCGTTCGGTCGACCGATTTTAGACCTTCGGTAGACCGTTGGGATTTATGTGTTGCGCAAATAGTTCGACCGTGACAGACGCTTCGGTCGACCGATTCCCTTGTGGAAACGGTCGACCGAGTTGTCACTTTCGGTCGACCGATTCCCTTGTGGAAGCGGTCAACCGTTTGTCACTTCGGTTGACCGAATTCCCTTGAGGAAAACGGTCGACCGTGTCTCTTTCGGTCGACCGTTTTGCACAGGACAGGATTCCTGGTTCCACTTAGGATGCCAACTCTGTCCACGGAAACCCGTGTCCTCGCCTTGTGCGTGAGCCGGGAGGTGACGGTGGGCGCGTTATGCGTGCCAGCCCAAGGACCGCCGTGTGGAAGAGTGTGGGTGTCCGGAACGCGTCACTTCCATATATGGATCATGACTATATCTGGTGGATCGTTTGACTTGCGTTAGAGTAGCGGCCTGAGGGATTGCGGATCCCATTGCTTCAGCAACACGCAACTGCCGACGGGTGCAGTGACTACCGGCCGATGGCTACGGAGGCACAGAGACTACCAGCCAGGTTTGGCGACGGAGGTCCAGAGAGGTACCAGCCTATTGACGGCGACGGAGGTCGGGACCCTGCTCGTTGGAGCCGGAGTTGGTGTTGCACGTGGAGCTCGTTGACCCTGCGGACTTCGGTTCGGATCTGTCGATTGTCTGGCCTTGTGTGGCGGATATGTTCGACTGGCCTCGATGGCAGTTATTGCACGTGCCGTGCGGCCTGTGTGGCGGCGGTAGGGCCCCTGTGCGGTCTGTGTGGCGGCAGGGAGGATCGCACGTAGCCTGTGTGGTTGCGGCGATGGACTGCCGATGATGTGTTCCGGCAGGTAGCTCGATTGGGCACCTATCGAGTGATATCCCGTGCGGTCTGTGTGGCGCCGGTTGATGGACCGACCTGAGCGACGGCTCCGTTGGTGTGGTGGTGGTGGACCACGATGTATTCAGATCTGATTTCTACCTTGCGCGGAAGTGCGAACGCATCCTCACCGATCCCTTGGCTTGTGTAGTCGCGTGTGGGGATGTGTTGCGTACTGTCCGTTAGACCGTATGTGCCTACGGTAGGTCTCTACGGAGACCCGTTGTTTGGACCGTGCGGCCTGTGTGGCGGCGGTGATGTTTGACCGTGTGGCCTGTGTGGTCTCGATGGTTGTTGGACCGTGCGGCCTGTGTGGCGACGACGATGTTGGACCGTGGGGCCTGTGTGGCAGCGGTGGCGATTGTAGACCGCGGGGCCTGTGTGTCAGCGGGAACGATTGCGGGACGGATGTCAGGTTTGGCCCTTGGTGGCGTTGTTGTTTTACTGCTTTGTATTCCATGTCATGCTATACTAGTATGTTAGGGCATATAGGTGAGCTTGTCATACGGGATTTCCTTATGGAAACTCAGGCATTGTTGTTATGTTTATTTTCAGGACCGCGTTAGGTTCCGGCGGGTGGTGACCGAGGGAGATTGCACTTTGGGACTGGATCCTGTCGTCTGCCTACTTTTAGGTTGTCGTGATTATATGTACCTTGTGTTTCGTGTGGTAATGTAATCACTCTTTTGACAAACTCGTATTGTATTCTGGTGCACCAGACTTATTTATGTATTCTTTCAGTAATGTCCCCACTCTTGATGGTTGTGTCCACGTGTTACTCTTAATTTAAAAAGTTTAAATTTTCCGCTGTTCGGGGATGTTACAATAATTGCTCTCTTTTGCGATTTTTTGAGCTAGACTTCCTAACTTCTCGTGAACATAACAATATAAGTTAATAATTGTAGGATCCTAATCCTAATTGAATTCTAATGATGTTTAGGTGATGATTAGGAGGAGATGGGTTTGGATGACTGAGATGGAGTGGATTGGATGGATGGTTGGGATTTGAGGGATGGAAGATATTTAGGTGAAGCTCTTTCTCTCTCACACGTCTCCCTCATTCTCTCTCACATCAGTCTCTCTCTGTCCCTCAGTTGTTCTACGGCGTGGTGGTCAGAAGTGGAGGTGTTCTCCGGCAAAAGTGAGGGTCGGCGAGGGTGGTTGGTGAAGGTGAGTTCGTTGTTTTGCTAAACTCATTCCTTTTGCTTTGGTTCTCTCTCTTTCAACCTACCTCGTTTTCAGTGGTTGTGGTTGGTGTGGAGATTGACGGAGGTGGTGATCGTTGATCGGGCGAGTCGTTCGTCGGTGGATCGTGATTTTGGGAGAAGCGCTCGTGGAAGCGTCGTCAAGGTTCTTCGAATGTTTCTCAAACCTTCACAGCATGTCAAACTTGTAGTCGTAGCTCACTTTTGTCGTGTGAGTATTTGGCAGTCGACGGTAGGCCGAAAGGCTCATCGCAGGCAAACATGTAGCAGATTTTACTGTCTGATCGGTTGGAGGTGCGATTGTTGTGGTCGTCCGTGTGAGGTGAGTTGTGGTGCGGATGTTCTTTCGGCAAGTGTGCTAGTGAGCACGTGTGTTGCGGTGGTTGGGTGAAAGAGCCCTGGAGCCCCGTAACTGTGTGAGAGTTGTGGTTGGGTGAAAAAGCCCTGCAGCCCAGTTTGGTGATGTTGTGTGTGTTGTGGTTGGGTGAAAAAACCATGGAGCCCAGCAAGTGTGTTGCGGTGGTTGGGTGAAAGAGCTCTGGAGCCCCGTAACGGTGGTGCGAGTTGTGGTTCGGTGAAAGAGCACTGGAGCCCAGCTAGTCTGTGCGGGGTTGGGTGAAAAAACCATGGAGATCCGTAGTGCGTTCAGGTTGGGTGAAAGAGCCCTGGAGCCTGAGCATGAACCGTGTGATAAGGGTTGGGTGAAAAAGCCCTAGAGCCCTTAGACGTTCGGGTTGGGTGAAAAAGCCCTGGAGTCCTTGGTCGTGTCGTGGTAGCTGTGGTTGGGTGAAAAAGCCCTGGAGCCCAGTTTGGTGACGTGTGTGTTGCGGTGGTTGGGTGAAAAAGCCCTGGAGCCCTGTAACGGTGGTGCGTGTTGTGGTTCGGTGAAAAAGTCCTGGGGCCCAGCCTCGTTGTTTGTGCTTTTCTTGTTTGTAGAATTGCATGCTATGATGTTTTAGTTCATGCATTGTAGAGTTTGGCATATGAGGTTTCCTTCTGGAAACTCAAGCATTGTTGCATGATTACTTTTCAGGTCGTGATCAGCGTTAGGTGGGGTGGTGACCGAGGAGAGGAGCGCCGCTACCAGATCCACCTTTCTCTCATTTTGAGGTCGGAGTGATTACTTGTATTTATGTTTAGCCTTTTGATGTAATCACACTTTTGAAATACTCGGATATATATATATTATATATGTTGGTGCACCGTCTTCTTATTTTGAGTAATATCCTCTGTTGATTGTTGTGTTATTAGAATTTTAAATTCTTTCGCTGTTTGTAGATGTTACAATAATAATAATAATAATAATAAACTAAATAACCTACATACGAAATTAGTCTATAAACGTCGAAAATTTGGAGCTAACTGTTATATTTTGAGGGGTGAGAGGTGGGGTTTATTTTGTACATTTGTTTTATGGAGAAATTAGAACCACAAAATCGAAAATATCATGATAAGAAGGAAAGAAGTTTTTGATATTACACAAAAAATATCCCAAATTATATATTTTTCACATGTGCGGATAATTTATGTGATAAATAACATTTTATGGTTTTGATTTTTCTATGTGAACTTCAAATTTTATTTTATGAACGGTAAATTGTTTTTGATAAGCATCAATAAGGGTTAATTTGTATGAATGGGATAATGACCCCTCCACAATTTAGGTATCACTAACACTTCGTATGACACTAACACTTCGTATGAAACTAACGTCACAGCTCACGAGTTCCAATCCATAATTTCAGTATCATACACGAGAGGTTGGTCGAGCTATATATTTTAATCAAATTCAACTGATATCCCGTTTATATATATATATATATATATATATATATATATATATATAGGACTAAAAAGTCTTCATTAGAATGTGCATAATGAAATATTTCAAGATATTTTATTCAAAATCAATTGTTTTGAGTTGTATATCAAATTTGAATAGTTTACATATTGCAATGGGAAATAAACATCAAGGCGTTTATGTCTTTTCTTATATCAAGGTAGCATTCATGTTTCACTATAATCAATTCTCACTCATAACTCGTAAGTAAACTACTTTACTTCCACAGAAAATTAGAAGTTGCATATATCCGAAGAAAAAAAAGGATTTTGATTTGGTATGATAATTATGACTTGATTGCATTATGGTTCAAGAAGGGGACCACATGGGTTGAAGAAAATATAATATGACTTATTAACATCACCATCTGTCATGTATGCATGAACCTTAATTACAGATCTTACTTTATAATTGGTACTCACATGCAACGTCATTGACTTGAGTTAGTACATATTAAATGGTTTCTCAGTAGAAACATAAAAGTGTTGCTTCGGTGCAGAGTATATCTTTTCAGAACGAGTAATATTGATTTCGTGCACCAAGGCCGGATTGAAATTGGTCGTGTGCATCAGTGTTTTCGTAATTTAGTCTGATGCACCTTACTCCCTTCATCTCTTACACTTAAAACGTTACATGGGCCCACAACCACCGGACTCCATTGCCCAGTCCCATTTTACCCTATCAGAAAAACCTAACGTGGTGTGTACGAACCCTCACTAGTTGAAATTAATGGTTGATTATAACAGTGCTGGACTTGAACACCTCTTAAAAATTATGGTCCCCTAACTGTGTTGGTGCACACCGAACCTGAACGAGTTTTTAAAAATCCGGACTCATGCATCCAAATCGATCGATTAACCCAACACCCAATCCCAATCGCACCCCAATCCCTGGTTAACCCATCACTCAATCCCAATCGCACCCCAATTCCCAAACCGACCCAAAACCCCAAATCACAGATAGGCCCAAATAGACGAAATCCATAGAGCGCCAAATTGACAAAATCGACCGAGTACTCTATTATTGACCTATTTTCGTGAGAGGTCGACCTAATCCCGATGACGTTGGAGGCATTGAAGAAGATAGTGCACACGCACATTGGTTTGGTTAGGAAGCATCAGCTGTAAGTTTTTAACTTTCCTAATGTCCAATCATTTGTTCTGGTTGTTTGATTTTGCATAAATTTTGTTATGTTTGTCGATTGACTTGTGGTTTTGCAAGATTTAGGGTTACTGATGTAGGTAGTAACCTCAAGTTGAGGCTATACTATGATGGTTATTGGGTGTACAACAAGGGTAGATGTAGGGATGTGACGTTCAACGAAATGCAAACCATGATTACTATTCATAGTTTTACAGTAGACATGATTAAAGAGTGATTTCGCAAGGAAAATTTGACCATTTATGCTCCAAGTTACCCAACCTCTGAAAAAAGGTCCACATTTTGGCTCTCTTTGAAAAACAAACACTCTTGGAGTTCGAAATTAAAACAAACATGGGACTCCGAAATTTATACCTAGAAGTTCTCTAAAACTTCTTGAAGATTCGGAGACGTTGATGATGCTTGTTGCTGCGTCGGATGCCTCCGAGATTTTACTAAACTCTAAACAAGATTGGAGAGAGAAGAGCTAGCCTCTCAATCTCCAATAAAGTTTAGAATCTAATTACTAACCCCTCTTTAGTTCCATTGAGAAGATGATCTCTTAAAAACTAAAACTAAACTTAAGAATTAAGGGAATTTCGTAGAGAATTATGGAGAGAGTTTTTGCATAAGAAAAATAATGAATTAATTAATGAGGTAATGAGATAAACTTGTATTTATAAGTTCTCTCCAAATTACCTATTCATGTGCAACCTTTTGCCCATGATTTCATGCAAACTTCCATCTAACCATCCATTATTTAATAATAAATAATCTTAGCAACGAATTAAATCAATTATGGACAAATTCCATGCATGATCTAATTAATTCTTAAATTAATTCTGCACAAAACCATATGGACCGGTCGACCACTCGAACCATGTTTCGGTCAACCGTTCAATATTCGGTCGACCGCTCGTAACAATAAAATATTTCATCGCAATGTTCGGTCGACCGACCGATAGATTCGGTTGATCGTTCCGAACAGACTAAAATTCCCTGTTATCGGTCGAGACGTGTCCGGTCGACCGTGCACGTTCGGTCGACCGTTTACTTTTAACCGGTCGACCGTTTGTGCACAGTATTGCAGACTTGTCAAATTTCGGTTTAACCCCTACAAAATTTGACATTTCAGGATTAGTAGTAAATTCACAACTTATGTAACATATCATCCTATGCAATGATCAATCATTACACCCCATAATATTTACATCACATATGAATTTAATTTAGATTATAACATAATTTTGATTTTGCTTGTTCACCCCATGTGTCATATTTTCTACATGAAACCCGACACGTCTTATGAACTCAAAATCCTCATTTCTTGTTTCCCAGTTTTGTGGTGTGACCTATGGGAGGATCTAAACTAAGTTGGCAGTGATATTAAGAACTTAATATCACAAGCTATAAGCGGTATCTAGCTACACATTATAGCTCCCAATTAGTTAGATGTCTTAATTCCACTCGAACCAAAACCCAATCCATTTAGTGATGGAGTGCACCACTTGTGTCCGTCCCTTGGCACATGATATTAAGAATACACACAAAGTAGTATTGTGTCATCTTTGTATTAATATTCATTTCTTGATCTCTTCAAGCTAGTTATAAATATGTGACTTAACTCAAATCACATTGTGCACATTATAACTTTGCTTTATCAAGGGGCCCACTAATATCATCACTCAATTAAGAGGGGCAATGATAATCTTTCGACTAGCTATCTTCTCCAACAAAAGTCATACTTAACCAACTAATGCCTTTACACTACACTTATCGATAGCTTAAGACACCAGTTTAATTAAGCATTCCTTAAGCGATCGGATATAAGTCTCATATCAAAGGACCAAGGACACACTAAAATATTAATGACACAGAAACACATTTCTATAATATTTTACTTGTTAGGTCAATTCAGCATACAAAAGTACTATTTTCCTCTTTTGTGTACCCGTGTTGTCATTCACTTGTAGAGCTACAATGATCTATGACCAACACGACAATCTTAACTCGGTAATTAATGTCCCATGTTAATTACCATAATTGTGAATATCTTTTGTTTTATGTAAACCAATATCTTTTAGAGCTCTACGGTTAAGGACAGAGTCTCTTCCTTAACACTTCTAAAAGACGAATAACATAAACAAGGAACAAAATGATTTCTCATTCAATTCATAATAATTGACATTTAAAAGCAAAACTTTTAGAACACATTCCCTTCAATCTCCCACTTGTTATCAAAGTTTTCTTTCACATACATTCTCAATGCATAAAACATTAATAACTAGGGTAACCTTCCCAAAACACCTATCAAGCCAATCCACATGGATCCTTCCTCGGATCCATGGACTCGAAATATATTTCGTCTCTTAGCTTGGTATGAAGGTTTGTTGAATGGATCAGTTGTGTCACTGTTGTGTCCACCTATTTATTTATTTTGTCTTTCGTTGGTGGTTGAGTTAGCTGTAGTGATATTACTCCTAACTACACTAGCTCATACCTCCACCTTCGATAATGATGACACATCATCACTCCAACCTCCTATTGTCAAGAATTCCTATGAGAATTGCATCAAAATAGCCCTCGGCTATTTTCTCCTTTGTCTTCCATAAACAAGAACCTTATCTTTAGTCCGGTTAAGGTACTTCAGAATATTCTTGACCGCAATCCTACGATTAGGACTTGCGTTGGATTGGTGACCTCTTGTCACCTTTAGAGCATACGAGATATTGAGTCTTGTGCAAGTCATCGTGTACATAGTCCTTCCTTTTGCTGAAGCATAAGGGATACCTTCATGAGACTTCTTGAGTTGCACACCTATACCCATACTTATTGGCACATTGCCCATATCGGAATTGTTCACCCTGAACATTCCCAAGACCTTGTCAATGTATGCACGTTGACTGAAGCCAATGAGTCTACGGGATGTTTCTCAATGTATCTTGATTCTCAAGATGTGTTGAGCCTCATCCATTTCTTTTCATTGAAAATGCCAATTTCAATGAAATTTCTCGTTAGCTAATGCTAAGGTATATGATTGCTCATGAGCAATATGTCATCGACATATAAGATCAGAAGTACTACATGGCTCCCACTAATCTGCTTGTATCAACAAGGTTTTCCTTTACTTTGAATGAAGTGAATCTTCTTCACCTCTTCGTCAAAACGTTTGTTCCAACTCCTCGATGCTTGTTTCAATCAATAAATGGATTCTCGAAACTTGCATTTCTTCTCGCTATTATTTGGATCATCAAAACCTTGAGGTTGTACCATGTACATATCCTCCTCCAAGTTCCTATTTAAGGAACGTCATTTTGATATCCATATTTCATATCCCACAATTGTGAAATGCGGTAATAGTGAGCATAATCCGAATAGATTTTAATATGACAACTTCTCAAAAATTTCATCAAAGTCAATTTCTTGAATTTGAGTATAACTTTTGCTACAAGCCTTGCTTTGCAGGTTGTCAAGTTACTATCCATGTCTATCTTCCTCCTAAAAGCTCATTTATACCAAATGATATTTTCTCTTGAGGAAGGCAAATCAAGTTCCATACTTGATTACTATACATGGATTCTACTTCGGATTCCATGGCTTTTAACCATAGTTTGGAGTCTTTTCTTTCCATTGATTCTTGGAAGGTCGAGGGATCTTTGGTATCTAGTACCATGATCTCATGAAGTCCCACATACTTATCGGGTTTCTTCCTTTCCTTCATTGACCTTCTTAGCTCTTTTGGTTCTTCTCGTGTCTCTCGAACTTCTTCCACAATTGCTTGAGGAATAGGTTCATGTTCGACTCTCGAACGCACACTAGGTGAGGATGATTGAGATTCTCTCACAATTTCTTGTAAGGATCTCTCGCTCATGCTCCCACTAACCAAATAAATCTCGGTTGGGCCTTCATGATTTTGAATGCAACATTCACATCATGATCTTGTAGAGTATCTTGAGTTTCCTCAAGCTCAACTCTACTCCCACTACTTTTCTCTCTTTTCCAGAAATTCCAGAAAAACCATATCTCTCTCTACAATCTTTCGATTGGAGGTGATAAACTAAAAGTAGTATCCTCTTATCATACGAGGACAACCTATAAAGAAGCACTTATCCGCTTTTGGTTGAAGCTTGGTCGACATCAATTTCTTGATGTATACCTCACAACCCCAAATCTTGAGAAAGTCCGAGCTTAGGTGTCTTTCAACTCCATAGCTCACAAGACATTTTCTCCACGGGTTTGGATGGAAAATTATTTAGCGAGTTTGTCATTATTTGTAGTGCATAATTCCATAAGTAAATAGGCAATTTAGATTGACTTATTATTGATCGAACCATGTCGAGCAATATCATGTTCCTACTTTAGGAATGAGTCAAATTAGGTATCCTAAGCACTCACCCCTACGAACCTTTCATAGAGACTCGATATTCTTGTTGAGTCGGTTCACTACTTCATCCTCGAATTCCTTGAACTTGTCAAAGAATTCACTTTTGCTTCCCATTAGACAAATATAGCCATAATGACTATAATTGTCCATGAACAAAATGAAGTACCTTAAACCGTCTCTTGCACTTGTACTTATCGGACCACATACATTAGAATGTATCTTATCCAATTAGTTATTCGTTTTCGTTCCTCTCTTCTTGAAAGGTCTCTTGGTCATTTATTTGACCAATCCGATAGTGCTACAAGATTGTATCATTCACATGAGTTATCTTAGTTTCTCTTTTGTTATTGTTTGTTTGAGTTTGTTTATTATTCATTTCAAGCAAATATAAATCATTCTATACGAATGTAGTTGCATAGAAAATTCCATTCTTCGATATAGACAAGCAAGAATTAAACTATTTTTTAAAATTTATCCATATCTAAAACTTGATACAGAAATGTTCTTGCTAATCGAAGGCATACAACAAACATTCTTCAAAGCATAAATTTAAATCACTAGATTATTGAAGTTCCATAGAATCTTGTACAATCGCAGCGATGCTTGTACTATTTCCAATCTTCAATATCATCTCGTTCTCCACGAATTCCTTCATATCCTTTAATAGCTGCACATCAAAATTATGTGAGCACAAGATCCGGTAACCATTACCAAATCAAGGACAGAGGTGCTTAAATTTATCTCAATAACAAACATACCTACGGCGTTTCTCGGGCGCCTACGTTCAATCATCCCATTTTCAAGGTCTTCCTTGTACTTGGGGCAATTAGGTCGGATGTGTCCCTTTTCACGGCAGTGAAAGCACTCCGTGTTGGGAGTTGGAGATTTGAAAGATTTCCCCCTTGAGGCACTCCCATGAGCACCTCCTACTCCCTTGCTCTTGATTGACGTATCTTTGGTAAATTTGCATTTACCTTTGTTGATCTTTTTGCCCCTCTCATGGACGGCTAGGACGTGATTGTCCCGACCCTTGACCATGTCAACTTCTGCCGTTTTGAGAGCGTTGTGAAGCTCCTCAAGACTCACCCCTTTTTCACGCACATGATAGTGCATCACAAAGTCCTTAAAGGACGGGGCTAGAGAGCCAAGAATCGGATCTTCGGCAATGTCCTCGGGCATTGGAGAAGAGAGCTTCGACAATTTCTCAAGGTATGCTTGCATCGTGAGAAAATGCATGGACAACGATGTTCCCTCCGCCATGTGGCACCTTGTGAGTGCGATGGTGGTCTTATAGCGCTCCTTTCGAGCACTATCCATGAATATCTTTGTTAAAGTTTCCATGGTCTTCTTGGGTTTTAAATCCAAGTATTTCGCTTGAAGCGAGTCACCCATGGATGCCAACATTAGACCGTGAACTTGGTTCTCTTGGTCTTCCCACTTGGCTATCGCCTCTTTCTCATTACCGGTTGCCTTCTCATTTAATTTTGGGATTTCACCATCCAAAATATGAGATAGTTTTTCAAACCTCAACACAATATTAAGATTGGGTTGCCATTTCATGAAGTTTGAGCCATCATTTTGCAAAGGATTCTTTTCGATCATAGATCGCACAATTGTTTGGATATTAGACATTTCTACAAAATAAATTATACAGGATTTTAATGTTAATTTTATGTTTTAAAATACATACATATATATCGAATATAAATGTACATACTGCAAATAAAATTTTGCCTGTAAATGCAGTAATCCAAGATCCCATCAATTGTAATATAGACTAGCTAAGGGCTATCGAATACATTACAATATCAAGGTAAGAAAAACTCTTTCTAATCACAACCTTTTTGAATTTTAGCAACATTAGCATCTTCAAACTCTTGTGATTCTTGTCGTTTTAATTATGAGGGAGTGCGACTTATCCTCGTAGGAAAAACTTTTTCCCAAAACCGAGCGATGGCTCTAGGTAATGTTAAGAAAACTTATTTTCATTTGATACGAGATACGTTTATCCATTGTATTCACAACTAAACATACTTGGGGTTCACTAGGGTGAAACACACCTCATATGTCTAATCGTGACACAACAACAGACAACAATTATATCTCTCACTATTCCCAAAGATGGAGGGAGCTATCTCCCGCTAAGGGCGAGCAGAGTATCCCCCGATCGATGGCTGCTAGTGGATGAAATAAGAAGGATAATTACTCTTAATTTTGTTGGACAATTTCATATATTAACATGTGATTCAGAATTTTAGGTTATCATGCATATTATCATCCATACACATCCTAACATTCAACACATTCATCACATGCATAGCAAGATTATAAAACAGAAATTAAACCATTTACACAATCCACATCATGTGAGTTTATATGTTCCCTTCGATCCTTGATCCTCGATCGATGCGCTACAGCGGCGACTTCCTCTTGCACCGGAGATGTAGATTTTACAGAAAATAAACATGCTCCTCACATTCGATAAAAAAACGATTAGTGCAAGTCCTATGTAAAAACCTCTCATATGCAAATGCAATTATCTAAAAGACGGAAAGAGAGAAATTTTGGCTTTTACATACAAATAAGCCCCTGTATAATAATGATTTCATACATTCATAGTTGCTGATTTGGAACATATAAACTCACAATTCCTGCAAAGACAACTCGAGCATCCATGCACGCAATATCGCTATAAACTATACAATCTAGTTTATCAATCATCTAGAATCCCAAACAATTCTTTGAAAAACATTTTGAAATCCATTAAAAACGTTTTTCATCCATCCATAGTTCAAAAATCAATTTTGAACCGCTGTCCATCCAATTTCCTAAAGGAAAGACGGACCGTAGTTTTTCGGTTTTGTTGATTCTCTTGCAAAACAATCGTTTATACATAAAATGAAATTATTGCAAGTTAGACTTATGTCTAAATCATAATTCTAATAATTACATGACATGTTTTAAACCACTTAAAACATTCAAAACGAATTATTACAAAGAATTAATCCAACAAAACATTTAAAGACCGAAAAAACGGGAAAATCGAATTGTTCGAACCTTAGATGGTAAACTAAATTTGTTTACAACTTCAAATCATTAGAAAATTGAACCCTAAGCTCTGATACCACTGCTGGATTTCATGTTTAATTACACATATATATTTTCGGAATTTTATGCGTAATAAGGGTCAATTACAATTTTCTATGATTCATTTCATGCATGCATTGGTTTGTTTCAATAACTAGTTTTAAAACTTTTATTAAAACAAACATGGGACTCCGAAATTTATACCTAGAGGTTCTCTAAAACTTCTTGAAGATTCGGAGACGTTGAGGATGCTTGTTGCTGCGCCGGATGCCTCCGAGATTTCACCTAACTCTAAACAAAATTGGAGAGAGAAGAGCTAGCCTCTCAATCTCCAATAGGATTTAGAATTTAATTACTTACCCCTCTTTAGTTCCCTTGAGAATATGATCTCTTAAAAACTAAAACTAAACTTAAGAAATAAGGGAATTTCGTGGAGAATTATGGAGAGAGTTTTTGCATGAGAAAAATAATGAATTAATTAATGAGGTAATGAGATAAACTTGTATTTATAAGTTGTCTCCAAATTACCTATTCATGTGTAACCTCCTCTTGCCCATGATTTCATGCAAACTTCCATCTAACCATCTATTATTTAATAATAAACAATCTTAGTCACGAATTAAATCAATTATGGACCAATTCCATGCATGATCTAATTAATTCTTAAATTAATTCTGCACAAAACCGTCTGGACCGGTCGACCGTTTGGAAGTTCGGTCGACCGCTCGAACCATGTTTCGGTCGACCGTTTACTTTTAACCGGTCGACCGTTTGTGCACAGTATTGCAGACTTGTCAAATTTCGGTTTAACCCCTACAAAATTTGACATTTTGGGATTAGTAGTAAATTCACAACTTATGTAACATATCATCCTATGCAATGATCAATCATTACACCCCATAATATTTACATCACATATGAATTTAATTTAGATTATAACATAATTTTGATTTTGCTTGTTCACCCCATGTGTCATATTTTCTACATGAAACCCGACACGTCTTATGAACTCAAAATCCTCATTTCTTGTTTCCCAGTTTTGTGGTGTGACCTATGGGAGGATCTAAACTAAGTTGGCAGTGATATTAAGAACTTAATATCACAAGCTATAAGCGGTATCTAGCTACACATTATAACTCCCAATTAGTTAGATGTCTTAATTCCACTCGAACCAAAACCCGATCCATTTAGTAATGGAGTGCACCACTTGTGTCCGTCCCTTGGCACATGATATTAAGAATACACACAAAGTAGTATTGTGTCATCTTTGTATTAATATTCATTTCTTGATCTCTTCAAGCTAGTTATAAATATGTGACTTAACTCAAATCACATTGTGCACATTATAACTTTGCTTTATCAAGGGGCCCACTAATATCATCACTCAATTAAGAGGGGCAATAATAATCTTGCGACTAGCTATCTTCTCCAACAAAAGTCATACTTAACCAACTAACGCCTTTACACTACACTTATCAATAGCTTAAGACACCAGTTTAATTAAGCATTCCTTAAGCGATCGGATATAAGTCTCATATCAAAGGACCAAGGACACAGTAAAATATTAATGACACAGAAACACATTTCTATAATATTTTACTTGTTAGGTCAATTCAGCATACAAAAGTACTATTTTCCTCTTTTGTGTACCCGTGTTGTCACTCACTTGTAGAGCTACAATGATCTATGACCAACACGACAATCTTAACTCAGTAATTAATGTCCCATGTTAATTACCATGATTGTGAATATCTTTTGTTTTATGTAAACCAATATCTTTTAGATCTCTACGGTTAAGGACCAAGAGTCTCTTCCTTAACACTTCTAAAAGACGAATAACATAAACAAGGAACAAAATGATTTCTCATTCAATTCATAATAATTGACATTTAAAAGCAAAACCTTTAGAACACATTCCCTTCAATATCGTGCACACATCGAGCCCACCCAGTTTACAGTTCTCCACACCGAAATGATTCGAATACGTTCGTCATAAGAAGCCCTAAAAAAGGAGCACATTCTATCAAGCTCCATCGAGCACATAAAAACAAACTCAACATTAAATTAAACCAAACTCAATAAACTGTTGTCAGAGCTTTATCGAGCTCACATGTAAAAGGAATCAAGTCTATCGAGCACAACAATCGTGTTCCTGTCAAACTCATATTGAACCCATCGAGTTTTGTTGGAAACACAGAAGATCGTCCATTTTTGGCATCCAACATGTTAGAATTCCTAATAAATTCCCAAGCCCAAAAATACATTGTGCTTCCTATCAAGCTCACATACAAAAGTAATCTAGCATATCGAGCACAACAATCGCGTTCCGATCAAACTCATATCGAGCCCAACAAGCTTCGTTGTAATGAGTGTCCAGAATGGGACCAATGTATGGAAAAACCTAGACACAGATACTGGACAAAGTGTGTCTAGAATGAATGTCCAGAATTGGATCAACGTCTAGAGAAACCTGGACAAAGTGTGTCCAGAATGAGTGTCTAAAGTGTGTTCATCGAGTATCTATCGAGCCTATCGAGCTTCGTTGGAATTAGTTTAGTATGTCCAATCGAGTTCCTATCAAACTCATATCGAGCTCATCGAGCTTCGTTGGAAACACAGAAGATCAGTTCAACTTCCATCGATTCAATCCACTCCACAAGACACTCAGTTTAATCCTATCGAGCTTACATGCAAAAGTAATCGAGCCTATCGAGAACAACAATTGCATTCCTATCGAATTCATATCGAGCCGATCGAGCTTTGTTGGAAACACAAAAAATGCCCTTTTTTGGTATCCAAATTGTTAAAATTCCTAATAAATCCCCAAGCCCAAAAATACATTGGGTTTGATGACGACGGGGAAGGGTTGCGTGAAAGAGAGAGAAAATGGGTGACTGAGAGATGTTTTTGGTGTTTTTAAAGACAAAGGTATTTTGGGTAGAATACAAAACATAAGCATATTTTAGAGAAATGGCCAAAATGTGGTCGTTTTTTTCCAGAAGTTGGGTAACTTGGAGTATAAAGAGTCAAATTTTTCCTTTTGCAAAGGCAGTCAGTGGAATGTCGATGTACTATTTCGGATGTGTTATATGATATCAAGTAATGTGTTGAAAGATTATAAAGATCTAATTAGTAATGAAGATCTAGAATAGGCACTAAGGTATCCTAATCCCAAAATGGAGTTGAATATCTATACCACATTGGGCAGTAAAAATGATCCACACTCATCCCATAACAACCAATATAATCTATCTCATGTTGTTGATGACCCATGTGATCCACCACCTGATGATCACCCATATGATGCACCAGTGATGTATTAAATGTTGCCCATCCCCATATGATGCACCCCCTCCTGAGGTTGTACATTCTTCCCACCCAGTATATGATGCATCCTCTTCTGATGTAGTAGATGTTGCCCACCCTTTATGTGATGCACCCCCAATTGATGTAGAAGACAATAACCATATGACATTAATGGTTCATGATAGTGGGTCTATTCTTAGTGTTGTTGGTAGTGTAGGAAATGATGTCCAACCCTTTGAACCCTAAGTTGGTGACTCACAAAGCAACACAACCAATCCATAGTCATGTCACTTTGAACATAGCGAAGCAACACCTACCAAGCCAGTATCAGACATCCCACCATAAGCAGGGCACCCACGCATAGGTGCAATTCCAATTCGGAATAAAGAGTTTGAGTTATGTCAAGTTGCTAGTGATCCAGACTATGAGTTATGTAATGAGGAAGAGGACAAATCAGATGGTAATGATGTGGTCAATTTTGATGACTAGGAAGAAGAAGTTTCCCAATGTGTAAGGGTATTGACTTTAATATGAGGAGCCCTAATATGACAGTGAAGAAGAAGTTCCCCAATGTGTATAGTTTCAGAATAACTTTGATTACTCATTGCATCTTAACTGAATGTGACATTATTTACAGTAAGACAACCTGAGAAAGTAGCAACAGTGTAAAGATCCAAGTTGTATGTGGATGATACATGTCTCGATATTGAATGCTTGATCGTTTTTAAAATAAAGACTCTTAGTCTCCCACATACTTGCTCCCCAGTCAATAGGCGTGCCTCTAAGATGGCTAACATGAAAGGAATGTGTCCTAAAGTTTTACTTTTATATGTCAATTATTATGAATTGGATGTGCAAACATTTTGTTCCTTGATTATGGTATTCGTCTTTTGGAAGTGTTAAGGAAGAGACGTTTTGTCCTTAACCGTAGAGCTCTAAAAGATAATGGTTTACACAAATCAAAAGTTATTCACAATCATGGTAATTAACGTGGAACATTAATCACTGAGATAAGATTGTCGTGTTAGTCATCGATTGTTGTAGCTCTATAAATAATTGACGACACAAGTCAAAGAGGAAAAGATTACTTTTATATTGAAAAGACCTAACAAGTAAAACATTATAGAATTATGTTTCATGTTATTAACGTTTTACTGTGTCTTAGATCCTAAAATATGAGACTTATATCTTTTCACTCAAGAAATGCTTAATTTGATTATTGTCAAAAGGTATCAATGAGTATAGTGATAAAGACAATAGTTGGTTGAACATGACTTGTGCTGGAAAAGATAGCTAGTCAAACGATTATCATTGTCCCTCTTAATTGAGTGATGATATTAGTGGACCCCTTGATAGAGCAAAATTATAATGTGTACAATGTAACTTGAGTTAAGTTACATAGTTATAATTAGCTTAAAGAGATCAAGAAATGAATATAATACAAATACGACACATTTCTACTTTATATATATTCTTAATATCACGAGGCAAGGGACGAACACAAGTGATGCACTTACATCACTAAGTGGATAATGTTTTAGTTCGAGTGGAATAAAGACATCTATACTAATTGGGTAACTATAATGTGTAGCTAGATACCACTTATAGTTTAAGATATTAAGCGTTTAATGTCGCTACCAATTTAGCTTAGATCATCTTATAAGTCACACCACAAAACTGGGAAACAAGCAGCTTGATTTTAAGTTCATATGATGTATCGGGTTTTCATGTGAAAATGGACACATGTGGTGAATCGATAAAATCAATATGTCATGAGAATCGACATAATTAGAATTATTAATAAATTCATATGATGTGTATATATTATGTGGTATAATAATTTAATATTACATAGAATAATATATTACATAAGATATGAATTTGCTAAAAACCCCAAAAGATCATATTTTGTTAGAAATAAATCCAAAATTTGACAAAGACAAAATCGGTCGGGATCAAAACGGTAAACCATTTTGGGTTCGGTCGACCGAGGTGTCTTAAGGAACGGTCTACCGAACAAGGGTCGGATAAAGAAAATGATTGACCGAAATTGTCTGGAGTGTCTGGGCAATTGGATTTGGTCAACCGAGAGAAAATATCCAGAAGCTCTCTTGGGATATTTGCGGTAGACCGAATGTGACACGGTCTTCCGAAGAAGATTCGCCAGGAGAAAGTTTGGTGGGTCAACGGCCGACCGAGGCAAGACGCGGATTGTCCGAATTTTTCCAGAGAATTTTTCTCATGAATGTTCGGTCGACCGTCTAGCTCACGGTCAATCGAACGTGTGTTAAAACCGAATGATTTGGTCAACCGAGAAGAGTTCTCGGTTAACCGAACAGCACAATTTTTTCTTGAATTATTAAGAGAATAATTATATAATGGGTTGGATTAATTCCATATTTGATCAAACATTTTTTAGGAAGCTTATATGGCCATTTGGGATTAATTTTGGGAGAGAATAAGCAAGAGATCATGACTAGAGAATAATTCTTGATAAAGATGTTTTGGGAGCCTATAAAAGGACCTCTCATCCTACTTGTTTATGTAAATGAAAAAAATCCATAAGTCCCGAGTCAAGATGTTTCACCATCGCATGATTATGCGAAAGGTGTTTACGGCAAGGCAGAAAGTGTTGCTCTACGATTCCCAGTTTCATCTGTTTGTGGCTAAGCTCTGCAGTCGCTAGTGTGACCCTTTTATTGTGCAAACCGTATTTCCTCATGGAGTGGTTGAAATTCTGAACCAAGGGAATGTGGACGTGTTCAAAGTTAATGGACAACGCCTCAAACCTTACTTGGAAGGGGCACCAACTGAAGTCGAGGAGGTCATGTTCCTTCATGAACCTCTCTCGCACTCAACCATTCAAGTTCCTGCATGAATGATTGAGATTTTATGTTTGTACATAGTTATATTTGGAAAAAACAAAAACAAAAAAAACAAAAAAGAAAAGAGAGAGACTCCAAGAGTGAGCATAGCTTGTTGTGTGCTCTAACCCTTGTGTATTTGTGGCTCATTTGTTTCACTTATTTGTCCACCTTCTTAAGTATTTCACAGGTTTTAAGGGGAATTCAGTTTTGTGTCCATCAACATAACCATGAACTACCCTTTGCGCTTCACGTTGGTGAAATCTTTTCTTTTCCATGCATGTATCCATGTAGTATCATGCTCACATTCATTGGGCACAATGCATGACGTAAGTGTGTATATGTGGGGGAGTGTTTTACGTGTGTACATAGTCGAGTCTTTTCTCCTTTTGTTTTCTTTTCTTTTGTGTGCATTGTTAAGGTCATGTTAGTGTGCTGCATTTAATATCAATATATTTGTTTGCCATGATCATTGGATGACATGTCTTCTTTTGCTTGCCTTGTCATTTAAATTTTCACATTTCTTTCAAAATCTTCATGTGTTTGTGAAAGAAAATGTTTTGTGGGTTTTGCGTGTGTTTAGCACGTGCAAAACCATTGAGAGACAAAGTAAAAGGAAGCTCCTAAAATTATATTGACATGATGCATTAGGATATTTAGTATACCGGCTTTATGTCTTATCTAGTCGTAAGGATGCACCCCGATTTCCCCCTGGGGAGAGTAATCATAGGCTTTCATTACTCAAACAAATAAATAAGTCCACTTTAAACCTAGTGAGTCAAATAATTCGTTTCTTTTAGTATAAGGAGGTTTGTCGTAGTTAGAGACCCTTAAACTCCTATTGTGAAACCGCAAGTGTAGGGGTTTTGGTTTATGTGTAGATAAGAAATAAGTGTGTAGATGTTCTCTCTTCTCGCACGGCTCCTATCACTGGGGAAATTAGGTCCGAGGGGACTTAGTGCCTAGTGCTTTCGAGTCATCTGACTTGGGATGCACCGACCGAACTCCCGTTACACAGGTGATATGGATCACCCTATGTGGAGATGTGGGGAAATGTGTATGTGATAGTGTAAGTCCTCATAGGCAATGATGCACGAAACCTGACCCTAGGAGAATTAAACACCAACTAGAAGAAGAAAAGAAAAAAAAGAAAAATGGAGAAGAAATGGTAATGCAAATAAGAACCTTAATGGACTTTACACTTTGTATCACTTGAGGATGTTAAGGTTGCTCATATCTTTCACTTAAGTTTTAAATTAACTTGCACGAATGATTCATTAGGCTAGGTGTGTGGACTGAATACATATAGAGAGTCGGCCCGTAGTATTACCGTATCCAATGATCAACAAAAATGAGTCTATCGAGTCGTGTTTCTAGGTTGAATAATGCATCAATGTTCGGATTTTGGGGGTATATCCGCTGAAAACCCTCAAGAGACATCACTCATCCTCCTTGGCGACAAGGAGGTTTGACGGCTTGTTGCACTTGCTAAGTGCAATCGTGATTCCTACGAAAGTGAGTTAGGATTTACTTGTTTTTCGTATGTTTTTTCTTTTCTTTCATTTTCCCTCCTTCTTTGTTTAGCTCAGGACTAGCAAAAATTAGGTGTAAGGGTATTTGATTGACATCATATCATACATATATTCATGTCTTAATGTCTTATATCCTCTATTGTGAATCTAAACAATGCTATGTAACGAGTTTTATATTTAAGTTTAAGAAATAAACAGGTTTGAGAAGAAGAGACACATAAAGGACCTGAACGCAAGAAAAAAGACTGAATTGTGAGACTTATGGACTGATATGTAAAAGGGAAGGACCCGAATGTAAACCAAAAGGACCAACAAGAAAATTGAGAAACTTCACGCCATCATGAGGAGTATTTTGACAATTAGATCCAGGCCTAAGTTCCAACAACTAGCTTGGGTGCACCAAACATCAACAAATCAATCCATCAAAGTGTCATATGAACAAGAGCTTGATCCAGCCAATCTAGACCGCCAATTGGCGGTTATAGACCATTCATTGGCGGTTGGTTTGGATCCACACTCGATTAGCTTCAGTCAGGTGTTGTATTAATATGTATTTAGTCCATTTATGATACGCATTTAGTCCTATACTGGGGGATTGTCCTCGGTTACCTTTTTCTATGACGGTTCAGTGCACCATGAGCTAGACGGTCGACCGATCCCGCATGAGAAAAATTCCCTAGAAAAATTCGGACGAACCACGTCTTTTACTTGGTCTATTGTTGACCTACCAGAATTTTTCCTGGGACATAGTCTACGAATGACCGTGTCACCTTCGGTCTACCGAAAATACCTCTTTTCGGTTGATCGTTTCCAATCGGTTAACCGAACCCGATCGTCCAGGCACTCTAGACAATCTCGGTCAATCAAGTGTGTTTACCCGTTCCTCATTCGGTTAACCGATCCGAAGATACCTCGGTCGACCGAACCTTGAACGGTTCACCGTGTGTAACCCCGATTTTGCATTTGTCAAATTTTGGATTTATTTCCAACAAAATTTGATCTTTTGGGGTTTTTAGCAAATTCACATCTTATGTAATATTTTATCTTATGTAATATTAAATTATTACACCCCATAATATATACAACTCATCTGAATTTATTATGATTCTAATTATGTCAATTCTCATGACATATTGATTTTATTCATTCACCACCTGTATCTTATTTTCACATGAAACCCGACACATCATATGAACTTAAAATCAAGCCTCTTGTTTCCCAGTTTTGTGGTGTGACCTATAGGAGGATCTAAGCCAAATTGGCAGCGATATTAAACACTTAATATCTCAAACTATAAGCGGTATCTAACTACACATTATAGTTACCCAATTAGCAAAGATGTCTTTGTTCCACTCGAACAAAAACACGATCCATTTAGTGATGTATGTGCACCACTTGTGTCCGTCCCTTGCCTCATGATTTTAAGAATATATACAAAGTAGAAATGTGTCATCTTTGTATTATATTCATTTCTTGATCTCTCTAAGCTAATTATAACTATGTAACTTAACTCAAGTTACATTGTGCACATTAAAATTTTGTTTTATCAAGGGGCCCACTAATATCATCACTCAATTAAGAGGATGAGCAATATGCAATGTTGCCCTTTTTGATTTTTCAACTTAACAAAGCCAACCGTGGTAGTATCATTTCCTATGAAGTGAACCTTAGGGATGAAGTTTGCTTAGGTTGTTTGTTTGGCTAAGAGGCTACAATGAGGGGTTATGAGAGGTTGTAGGCCTGTGATTGGACTAAATGGTTTCCACTTGAAGGGCAAGTACATATGTACTCTCCTTTAAGCCACATCAACTGATGGAAATCACCAACTCTTCCCATTAAGCTTTGGAGTAGTGGAGTCAGAGTCAATTGCTAGTTGACAGTGATTTTTTATGTACCTTAAGAAGGTAGTGGGCCAAAGGCAGGTGGTTAGTCATACTCAGTGATAGGTATAATGGCCTTGAAGAGGGGATCCGGGAATAGTTTGAGGGTTGTGAGCACAGAACTTGTGCTAAACATTTTTATTACAATTTTAAGAAGAAAGTCAAGAGCTCTTTGCTTTTAGGCCTCATATGGGATGCTGCAAATGCACACACTTCAAAATTCAACATGAAGATGGACCAACTGAAGGAGGTTAGTGAGTGTGCTTATGACTGGTTAATTAGAGTAGAATGTAGTGATAAGGTGTGGAGTAGGAGTCAGTTTGGCAGTGAGGCAAAGTCAGCTTACATCCCTACATCGGATTAGTCAGACATTTGCCAATTTTTACTATGGTTGATACCTTAAGACAGAAGCTTTTGCAAACCATGTACAAGAGGCAAGAAGATGGTAGACATTTGACAGAGAGATTAGTACCCAATGTTAAGTCTATGGTTGCAAATTTATATAGAGAATTTGGGAACTACACAATTATAAGATCCATTTATATAGAGAATTTGGGAACTACACAACATGAATAAGGTCGATCGGATGAACACAATTCTTGAGCCCAAAAGTGCATGTATTTTCGATCGAACGTAACCAATCTTTATGTTCGACCGATTAACCTTAGACCTGGCCAAAACCCCTTGAACGGTCGACTGACCCATTATTTAGTTTGACCGTTCACTTAAGTCATAACATAATTGGTTCGACTGTTCTCTAGCTCATTTGAATGTTTATTTATTCTTAAAGAAATGGTCGACCGTTCTTCCCGATTCGGTCGACCGTTGGGGGACAAAATTGTTGATCCGAAGCTTCTATTTTGTGTGTTTTTCACACAACTTAACCAATTCATCCCCAACGACTATAAATAGAGGTTCATACACCTTATTTACACATCTCTCACACTTCCAATTACTCCATATACTAGAGACTTCTCCCAATCTTCAAAGCCCAAAATCCTACACTCAAGCTTAAACTTCCACCACTTTGATCCAATTCCAATCATACTCAAAGTGTGCTCAAGTTACAAAGTGTGTGATCCACTCGACGTTGTTGTCAAAGAAGCAAATGTCTCGATGAAAGCCTGAGGCAACTTGTAAAGACTCTGGTGAAAGATTGAAGTAATCATTCTCGGATTGTGAGAAGAAGAAACCAAGCTTATGAGGGTGTTCGCAAGGCTTACATTGTAAAGGCTTAATCTTGGCCTGGAATAAGATTGGATAGTGAAGACGTAGGCGGAGTTCACGGAGTCGAGCGGAGCTTGCAAGAGAGGAAGTAGGCAGGAGGTCGAACCTCTATAAAAATCGTCAAGTCTTCTTGTGGTTTGCTTGTCTTTTCTCTACTAGTTTCAAAAAAATTCCCCCTTCTTATTTAGTTGAGATTAGACTAATTTGATTAGGAAATTAGGGTCATACACGATCCTACAGGGTCCAGGTAATCTTAAGGCAAGTAAAATGGATGGTTATCCTTTGAAGCTTCTCCTTTTTTTGGTTTGATAGGCTTCTCCTTTGAGGTCCCCTCTTTCCTTTTCCCCCCACTTTCTTTTGTGCTTCTTTTTTCCTATAATTTAGATAACAATCAGTAAAATTGAAGCATAAGATAGAAATGAACACAAATATAGGCAAATTTATAGGAAATATATAACAAACTAGAAGAGATAGAGGAGTAACTAAACTAGTTGAAATCTGGGAACTGCAGATCTTAGAGGTTCACTGGACCACCAATTGACTCCAGGAAATTCAGCATTGGTCCAAAAGCTTGGGAGTTTTGAGTGCTTTGACTAATAGTAGAATAGGTCTCAGGGGTCCTTACAACAGCAACCTCATTGGCCTCAGAGGATTGAACTCTCTTGCCCCTTCTTTTCCTTTTTCCTGGGTTACTCATGTTAGAGTTTATAAGTAATGTTGGAGGTCAATATTTAAGCTAAGCAAGTAAGTAGAATAGATTATTGGTTGTATTGGTTGCCTATTTTTTTAAATGTTATGGGCTCCATGCAATTCTTTGCTTGGTGACGTGGATGGTTTGCTGTGGTAGTTTGTGTTGTGGTCGTGGTTTGATGTGAATGTGGATGAGGAATGCCCTTTAAATGTGTATGAGTATCTTCTAATAGGCTTTTGAATGTGGCTTGTGAATGACTTTTCATATTGGTTATTGGATGTTTCTTTGCTTTGGATGATGCTATTGGATGGCTATTGGATATTGAAAGTACCTTTGCACACAATAACAAATAATAGATAATAGATAGAGTTCATCTTCACATTTCACACAATAACAAATAAACTTCAATAACAAATAGAGTTCATATGGCATAACATTAACCTAGAGTTCATATGGCTTAACATTTACATCTTACACAAACACTACATAACATTAACATCTTACACAACTAGCCACCACAACCAAAATGCAAACCCAATTTAGCACAAACCACGACCTACCACAATCACAAACCAACTACAACAACACAGCCACACTCCTACAACAACCACTTGAAGACCAACTTGATAGCAACCACCATACATAAATTCAAAACCATGTTGACCAAATGGATAAAGATCTTACTCTCAGCCATGAAAGTCTTCACATCACGAACCGATGCCCTAACATCCAAGCACAGTAAGTTTGTCTCCGCTTAGTCGTTCTTCAACTCATCAACCTTCATGTCCAAAGCAACGTATTTTTCCAAGACCATTCCATAGAACCTCTCCACATGACTCTATATATCGCCATCAACCCAGCCAAAGAAGTCGTACTTCTTTCTATTGGGTTCCTAATAAGCCACAAACATTTCATAAAACACTTACAGTGTGGTAATCAAAACTTTAAAAAAGTAAAGCACGAGTTAATTAACCTACACTCCAATAGTGGGGGCATCAGAAGAATCAACGCCCATAGGACCACTCCTTCATGGAAGTGTAAAGCAGGCAAAGCAACCCACAATCACAAATGGGGTTGTGGTCGTCGGTCAAAGGCTAAAATAGGCGACGACTATTGGAGGTGGATGAGGTGGGGACTTTGCAGAGGAGGTGGTGTAGTAGTTAGATGGGGTGTTCATCGTCTTCGAGTGGGAGGTCGAGCTCAGAGAAATTGTCTATGGTGGAACTGCTTCTTTGCCTTGGCTGTCCTGGTGGAATGTCATCACCCTTTGTTGCACATCTGAGGAAGAAGAAGGAGGAAGCAGAAGGCATAAATGAAATTAAAGGGGGGCAATAGGAGATGACAAGAATGATTAGAAGGTGGGGGGAGGGGTTAGCCGTTTTAACCACCTTAAATTAACGGTTGTAATCAACCGTTAATTTTAACTAATATGGGTTTGTACACGCGATATTAGGTTTCTGACGGGGCAAAACGGGACTAGGCAACGACGTTTGGTGGTTGTGGGCTCATGTAATGTCCCGGGTGCACCGCTATAAAAGATTAAGGGAGTGAGGTGCACCAGATTAAATTACGAAAACACAGGTGCACGTAGCCAATTTCAATCCGGTCCAGGTGCACACAATCAATTCACCCTTTCAGAATACATACATACATACATACATATATATATATATATATATATATATATATATATATATATATATATGCAATCATGAGTTTTTCTATCCAAAATCACGTGGTCATTTATGTTATTGAGATAATAGTTTTTGTATGCGACCACTTAAATACTATTATACCATACTTATAAGACACGTACTAAGTTCACATAGAGATGATACTTTTCATTTTTCAAGTCGAATCAATATTCCAAAATAGCAAAATACATAATTATTTGTCTTTGACTGTGTAACGGTAGACCTTGTTATCAGATCGTCGGACCAGCGTGTCGTGCCGTGCTGGCGGCATCCTTGTCGTGTCGGGCCCTAGGCACAAATTTCATTGTAATGCTATAAGTTAGGAAGCTCAAAGTTCAGTTTGAAATCGCCAAGTCCTATAAATTTAGCTTATTTCTTAGCGAACTGTACAAACATATATTTAGGATTAATTATAGTTTGTCTTCCTATAATCTTTGATCCAATCATACTTACAACATGCCCTATGGAAATAGATACTTACCCACGTGACCTTTGTTATTTTGAAGTTTGTCTCCACTCGAAAGTAAATACAATAATTTTATTGTAAGATAAGCAAAGTAAATTTGATAATATTTGGAAAGGAAATCTTCTAATCGGTACCTTCACTTATATGGAAAAATCATTTTGGCACTTAACTAATCCGAAGTCATATTAGAGCACAAAACCGAAAACTCGTCAACTATTGCATTGTTTGCAAGAATGTGTGGATTAGTGGAGACAAGGGGTGTCTAGGCCAAACTGCAATCGTAAGCCAAGACAAAGGGTCTTGGACCTCCAATCAGAAGGGAAGAAGAAGAAGAGGGGGAAGATTAGGGTTTGAGAGAGACAAAGAGTAACGACGCAAATGTTGTCATTCTCAATAGGTTATGGGTATTTATACAGGAGATTACAAACTCTCGTTGAGACCAGATCTTTAGTCCGACCGGGTCACACTTGGGTGCATTGCACATAATGTAATTACATGACTTGTAATTACAACAAGGTCGAGTCTAATTACATTTGGTTCGGATCCGACTACAACGGAGACTTAATTCATGAAAGTCACATGGACCTAATGGGCTGGGCTCAGTTGACAGTCTTTTCACTCAAGCAAAAGTCCTTTCAGGGCATAAATCAAAAGTTGAGTTGCGCCAACTCTTAAGCACACTAGCTTGGATTAGGATTAAACTTGAATCAATTTATGCAGCTCACTTCATCATTACCCTGGGTCTTCTTTCTTACACTGTTAACAATGACTAAAAATCAATCTAGAATCTAAAGCTATTATAAACCGTACATATGCTCAAAGACATAAAAACTTCTCTGTTGCAATTTGGACATATTGTTCAACTAAAGCTTAAAAAAAATGTATAGTTAGATTATACAAACATTCACATTTTTATTATTCAACAATATTCGATCAGAAGCACACCCATCACACTCGGAAATACTCAACATATAGTACAGTAAAGGAGATAGAAAAGACATCAAACACCCATACAAAGAAAACACACAAACATTTCAAAGCACTCCATTGATGATCAATCGCAAAGATAACTCAGCTCTCACGGGCAATTGGTGCTCCATCCAGGACCTCCATAGAAGAAGCTTATTCCCCAGTCGCTTCTTGTCCCGCCAGCAATATCATAACATGCCTCCTTGTCGGCAATGTAATCTAGACTTGCATAGTAAAGGCTGTTGATGGAATTCACAATCTGGACGTTTCGAAAGTGAGCAGCCTTACCCTCACCCTCGCTGGCCAAGTGACCACTTCCCATGTATGTGGAAGTGTGGGAAGTAGAATCCTTGTAAGCCACTCCGCCGCCGAATTCGACTTTCGTCGCATAGCTCGACAACAGATTGAAGATGGACGACGGCCAGTATCCCACTTTGTGCCCATTAACACTCAACCACCAATTCCCTTGAGTAGGATCCTATATGTCATTAGCTATTATAATTAGTTGAACAAAATTTAATATAAAAAGAAATATATATGTATATATATATATATATATATATATATATATGTGTGTGTGTGGTAATTATTGTTAGAAACTTTATAATAGAAATGTAAAACATGGTGATTCAAAATCTTTAGACGATGTATTGCACATGTTGCATGTAAATGCTCTATCTATAGATTCGTATGAATAGAACACACATATCCTACTGAACTTTTCACTACCACAACGACAAATAAAAATAGAAATTTACTCATTTACGGCCCATTTTCAAATGTTTTTTTTACTTTGCACCCATGTCAAACTTGAGCTAGCTGAGTTGACAGATGTTTTGTTTTGATAATGGAGACCATATCAAATTTTATCTTGTTTGGATGTTTAAGATTTAAAATGGGATGCGTAGTAGAGTTGATAAAATAAAATAAAACTGCACCCATGCAAAAAATAAAAATAAAATCAAATTGTACATTTAATCACCCACACATTTATTTCTTATATAAACTTGTCAATATCCAACTTCATTGTTTTCGCGGACGCGAGAAGAATAAGCAAACATTCAAACAAAATGATCTTGATGGAGCAACAATTTTCTTAACAAACAAAAACAAACCATATTGCGACGATCTATGCGTACCATGATATAATAAACATCCTATGCCCTCGTAAAAATGTTTATTTCAAATATTCTCCTTTGGATGAGTATTGTTATCCAAATTAGAATAAAATTTTCATAATAAGTACTCTAAGAGCATCAACAACGAGCCCTAAACAATGATCCTGGCAAAGATTGTGCATTTAAATAATACGAAGAAGTAAGGATTTGTTTTTTTTTGTATTTTAATGGTGGTGGGATCGAGTTATATTTTGTAATGATTTTAATTAAATTATGATCGTATTGTTTTAAAGGAGGTATCTTAGAAAATAAAAGTAATAAATTTTTTAAAAAATCATCATAATTCTTATATTCTTATTTTCTACGGATAAACACTCATATTGTTATATTAATATTGTATTTTGAAACACTAGATTTTTGGTGTTAAACTCGAACGTGACAATTACCAAAGTTGAAACGGTTATATTCTCATATTACATATTTCAAACGAATATTCATTCTCAACTTTTGTTTATTTTAGTTATGTATAATCGTTATTGTAGTGTTTGTAAGTTTGGTTATAATATTATTATTATTATTATTATTATTATACTTTTGTAGTTAATAAATTAATTATTTTATCCACATTTATCGAACAATTATTTTTAAAAAATAAATATGAAAATAATTGGTATCAAATTTTAGTAGTATTATTAATTTATACATAAATCACGTAAATATTTATTTATTTGTAAAATGTAAGAAATGAGTTGGAGGAAAGACAAGAGTCGATCTGATAGCATGATTTTTTATAAATATCATGGTTGAGAAAAAGAAAATGAAAGATAAAAACATTGTGAATAATACCGAAAAACTGATGAAAGAGAGAAAGGTGGGATGATATAACACGTTGGAACGAATAAAACGGGAAAAAAAACAGTTCTAAAGTTTGTATTTAATATTTTCTCATCCATCAATTCAACAGTGTATTAATTTTACCTTCCAAACTCCTATAGTGATTTCGCTTTGCGCGCCACCATAAACAGAAGGGGCTAGGGAGCCTCCGAGGACGATCGATTTATTAGTCTGCACAAAGCCTGCGCAATCAAGGTTATAACATCCTGCGTCCTCTTTGTAGGAATCACCCTGTATACATTTCAATCAATGACGATCAGTTAGCTTATCATGCGTGTGTTAATTTGGCTAACCTTAATTTAATTATCAGACTAAATGCATGCGCTTGCTGGCTTACTGTCCAGTAGATGAACAATCTAGGCAAGTTATCTCCATAGAGTGTTTGATAGACCTGTAATTTAATTAGAAACTTAATTAGTGCATGCAGTTAGGGAACAAAATATATATACTTGCATATATATATATATATATATATATATATATATGCCGATGAGAAACTTAAAATATGTTAATCAATCAATTGACCTGCCAGCCAACTTCGATGCTTTCGTATTCGTAGGTCTTGGAGCCAGCGCTTATCCATATCTGTGCTGAACTTAATTCAACAGAAGAAGCGACGAATGGTTTCCAAACGTTGACGGTTGCTGTTGCGCCATAGTACGTACCACCACTCAGTAGAGCATATGAATACTGCAATTGAAATTCAATTAAGCTTTGAAAGTAATTGGTGCTCAATTAAGCTTTCGTGATTTTGTAATCCATTGCAAATGTAATTTTCTTATTTGGAAATATAATATTTGCAATTCAATACAAGTAATGATCAATACAAAAATTTAGAGAATAGAAACAATGCTATGGTGTTGTAAAAAGGAAACAAAAATAGAATGTGTTTTTCCCTTCTTAAAATACTAATTATGTTTTCCCAACCATTGTTGGATTATCAATATGCCATTTGTTGCTCATCTAACAAATGTACTGGAGATGGTCCAGAGAGGTTCCTAATTCGAATTTTTTTTCGAATAGCTTCAATGTAAAGTTAAGTCAAAACTATTCCGACAATCCAAAAATTAACATTTTTATGCCACTTCCACTTTTAAGTAGGCCGGCCCGCTTCTAAAATAGTGGTGCAACTAACTAAAGATCAATCTTTTATAGACATTTTAGTTACAAACTCACCTCCTTGTAGAAGTCGCTGCCGGGAGGTTGTTGCACAACATTCGTTCTTAAGGAGCTTGCCATAGAATTTGCTCTTAGTAAATCTCTCTTGGTAGTTCTGCGTATCGGAATACTTCCTTGTGGACATGATTCTCCGGAAACCATCCAAGTTTGCAAAATGGGTTCAGGAGAAGAACCATTTGTCTTGTCAAGTTCATTTGCTATGTTTGGTGGATCCTATATATAGGCAAAATATGCATCTGAAATTGTAAAATGTTAATGAAAGAATAATCGTGCATTAATTAGTTTGCTACTTAATTATATAAGCAACCCATCTCTACCAATGGTTTCTTTCCTCTCAATGCTGGATGATCAAATGCTGGCTGAATGTTTGAGAGAACGCAATCAATCACATCACCATCAGGACTCTGCATGCATGTGTAAGATTAAGGGAGCATGCATAACATTAACGAAGTACAAAAGGATACGTTAAGTTAATGTTTTGATAAAATCTAAATTTACAGCTTCTTGACCTGAATCGTTTTTACGGCCCGCTTGTTGAGTTTTCTCAGACGGGCTTCTATATCTTCGTCAAGACTATGCTCATTCTGAACAGCCAACACAGGTGAAGCAATAGAGACGAGAAGTAGAAAGAAACCGAGAGTTATATGTGGTAGCGTAATAGTCATACTGGAATAACTAATATGTTTGAGTTGATGATCCACCCTTCTTACGGACATATTTATACACAAATTTTCTCATGCAAGTCTTGGTGGTGGTCGCGATGGTGTTTTCAAAAGGTTGTTGTGTTGTCATTGTTAACACGTTAATGATAGGATATGATATATAAAAGAGTAGCAATTAAATGTCACAATTAATCAACAATGGACCCAAACCCAACAGCATTTTTCCAGTCTTCGCATTTTTCCTCCAAATAACATTTTGATAAATTGTATGTTGGTTTAATTTCTTATGATGTAGATAGAAAGAAAACAACATTATCCTTAACTAAGAATAAACCATGAACTAAGAAAACAAATACTTGTGCGGAATTTGTGATATTAATTCTTTGATGACAAGATTTAGAGGTGTTGATGTTGTAAAGATCTGAAAAATATTCGTGGTATGGTATGTTACAAAAACAATAGGAATCAGCATCGATCGATCACTAAGTCCATGGTATATATTGAGTTCTTTGACGCATTAATGGATTTAATGAAACTCTAAAAATAAGTGGATATATATAGACATGGGTTTAACACATTCTGAATTACCAGATTAGTTAGACATGCAACATTCAAAATAGAAAAATTCTTTCTTGTGTAATATGGCCGTGGGGTGAATCATTGTGCGGGACAAAATAGTGACTGTGGATATCTGTGAAAGGTGAAAAGTGACGTTTTTGCTGATGGCAGCGGGCTAAATCTATATGTGACGAAAGAACACATGGAAATATTATCGCAATTAAGATTGAAGGATTTAGACAATCACTTTAATGCTCCTCAATAATATTGGATTTGGACATCATGACTTGATTTTAAGTAGCCCAGAAAACTCAATTCTAAGTAATGGGTTAATTGAGCCGGTACACATGGTTAAAGTGGAAATTAAGCATGTGCACTCGTGTTTCCATTTATTAGGCTCATGCACCTCACAACCTCTTTTTCTTGTCACTGTGCACATGTACCGTTACTTGGGCCCACACCCACCAGACGTCGCCACTCCCGTTCCGCCCCGTCAATTCCATAACGCCGCGTGGAAGAACAGTAACGCTGCATGTACGAACCGTTATTACTTGAGTTTATCGTTGGATTAAAACTTATTTTTAAGAGCTAACATGTCCTGCCATTCTCTAATGATTCCTGCGATTTTTGACCCCACCTCCATTTTATCACCATTGACGTCTTCCTCCTTCCTTGGTTCTGCTTCTTCTTCTTCCTTTGTTCTTTGTCTTCTTTTTCCTTGGTTCTTATTCTTCCTCAAACGTGCAAGTAATGGCGATGACATACCACCTGGCCAACCAAGGGAAAGAAGTAGTACAATCGGAGACTATTTCTCTGAGCTCAACCTCCCACTCGAAAATGATTAATACCCCACCCAACTACTACACACCTCCTCTGCTAAGTCCCCCGACACTTCATCCAACTCCAGCAGCCGTCACCCATCTGAGCCTGTAACCGACGATCAGAGTCCCCTTTGTGAATGTGGGTTGCTTTGTCGGATCTACACTTCCAAGGAAGGAGTGGTCTTATGGGCGTCGATTCTTCCATTGCTCCCACTATTGGAGTGTAAGTGTTTAATTTAGTCCGGTTTTACTTTCTATGAAGTTTTAATGCCTTGTGAGTGTTTGATGAAATGTTTGTTGGTTATCAGGAGCCCGATAGAAGGAAGTGTGACTATTTCCGTTGGGTTGACGGGGATGAAGGCGTTGTCATGGTTGTACGGAGCCATATGGAGGTGTTCCATGCCATGGTTTTGGAGAAATACGTAGCGTTGGAGAGGAAGGTTGATGAGTTGAAGAATGACTTAGAGGAGACCAACTTGCTATGCTTGGAAGTTTGCATTGGTTCGTGATGTGAAGACTTTCATGGCTGAGAGCAAGATCTTCATCCACAAGGTCGACATGGTTTTGAATTTATGTGTTGTGGTTGCTATGTGGTTGGTCTTCAAGTGGTTGTGGTAGGGCTGGGTTGTTGGGTTTATGGTTGTGGGTTTTGGTTGGATGCCGATGTGCTATAGGTCCTCATATTAAAGTCAATACCTTCACTGTGACCACCCAATGATAGGAAATCATCCATATCTTCTTTCTGGTCATCAAAATCTAACCTATCATTACCATCATATTCTTCCTCTTCCTTAGTAGACATGTCATAGTCTGGATCACTACTCACTTCCTCACTAGCAAAATCTTGCCTTAACTCATACTCCTCATTCGTAACTGGAATGTCACCCATACATGGGTTCCCTGCTTGTGGTTGTGGTTGGGGATCTTATCCTAGCTTGGTAGGTGTTGCTTGGCTAGGTTCAGAGTGGCATGATTGTGGTTTGGTGGTGATAACTTGCAGGTCGAATTGAAGGGTTCAGTTGATTTGGGGACTGGTTCGGGAGAAATGTAGGGTTTAGTTGATTTGGGGCTTTCGATTAGGTCGGCTCGGATGGATGAGTTCACATTTTAAAAAGTTTGTTCGGGCTCACATTACATATGTCGGGATTTCTAAAGAGGAATTCAGGTCCACCAATTATTGTACAAGTCGTACACATGGCATTACTGTACTTCCACGTGGCGTTACGGAATTGAAGGGGCGAAACGGGAGTGGCGAACAACGTATGGTGGGTGTAGGCCCAAGTAACGGCTCAGGTGCACAATGGTAAGAAAAAGAGGTTGTGAGGTGCATGAGCCCAATAAATGGAAACACGTGTACGCGTTCAATTTTCACTTTAAGAAGGTGCACCAACTCAATTAACCCTTTAAGTAATACACCCAACACAACATTGAATAAATAAAATAATCTAAAATTCAATTTCAAGAAGACACAAACGGTAATTTTTTGTTGACACTTTAACTTCCTATTTATTTACTTATATAAATCTCTTCTATTTATTATTTTTCTCTCATTGTGCTCTCCTCTTGTCTCCATTACAGAATTGTCACCGATCTTCTCTCCATAATTTTCAAGAAGGAAAGAAACTTCTCTCATAATAATGATCTTCTTCTCCTTCTCTCATAATAATTACCATTGAGTGAAGTTTTCTCTAAGTTCTCAGGTTTTATTGTTTCATCACTATGTGTCATTTTTATTACTTATATATCTTTCTGCTTGGATTGTAGTTTTTTTAATATATATTTTGCGCTGCTTGTTCGTAATTTAGCTTAGTACATGATTTTATACTTAGGATGTCAAACAAAAATTATGAATCGGGTTTTGAAAAATTAGAAGAAAAAAAATCAAAAGATTGACAAATTGATTCAATCTCAATGTGGTGCTCTTGATACATTTGTAATAGTTCACATAAAAGACAATATAACAAATCAAACGGATGAAAAATTGGATGTACCGTCACCTATAGAAATCCAAAATAATAAGCCATACTAAGAAGAAGCTGTTGACAATTGTTCATCAAGTAGCATCACGTATGTCTGGATTGAATGGATTAGCCATATTATCCATTTAAACTAGTATGCTAGAATTAATTGATTATAAAATTATGATCCATGATTTTGCAATTCAAAAGGTGAAAAGAATGAATTAAGGTAATGCCTTCATCTTAAATTTTGCGTAAGGCCTCGCGATTGTTAGAGCACCCTTAAAGGGTGCTCAAATGGGGTCAGGTCGGGGAGGGACCCGACCCCGGGCCCTTATCCCTCGGTTAGACCAATTTTGTTCTGTTTTTCGATTTTTTAAGAAAATATTAAAAATAAGTTATTTATATTTGTTAAATAATAATTTATTGATATGTATATATTTTTATATAATTAGAATTAATTTCTGAAAATTATATATAAATAATTAATGAAAATTAGTAAAATAAATTAATTAAATTAAGTATACTAATACAAAATTAGTGAAAAATCCCCAAGTCCAAAATAAGTATGAGCCAATTGTAACCAAAATAAAGGAAATTTATTTAATAATTTGTGTATTTTTGTGATGGAATAGAAAATGGAGTAAAAAGAAATGATGAGGAGAGAGTGTTAAAAGTGAAGTTTGAGTTAAGGAGTGAAAAATAAATTTGGTTGTGTCAAGTAGGGGTGTAAACGAGCCGAGTTGAGCAAAATTTGGAGCCATAAATATTATCTTATGTTATTACTAAATACAAAAAAATAATTATAAATGGAGCAATAAAAAATTCGAGCGAGCTAACGAGCCAAACCTCAATTTTTTTCGAGCTCGAGTGACTCGTTTACCTAACCAAATTTTAAGTTTTTTATTTATTTTTCATCAAGATCCTTCATTTTCAAGTTAAACTAGAGACGAACATTTTTCGAGTCGAGCTATCAAGCCGAGTCAAAGTTGACAGCCCTAGTTGTGTGTTGCATAATGTTTTTTGCTGACGTGACAGTGAAAGAATCTGGGTTGAGAGGGATTTGAGGTTGGAGTTAGATATCTTAGACACGGTCCTGACTCCTGAATGGAAGCTAGGCTGCCTAGGCACTTAATTCGTTCGTATCGTGGGCTGCAAGAGATACAAAAGATTGGAAGTGTTTTGTTCAGAATAAATAAATTTGAAGTTAGAGGAGGTGGTGAAACTGAAGCGCAAAGGCTTATTTTTTGTGATTTGAGATCCAATTTTTTTATTCGGATCCTTAATCAGATTGATCATGATTTTGGTAGATCCTTTGAAGATAGATGACTCAGATTTACCTCGTTTTTAGGATTTCTCTGTAAGCACTTGTAACTCGTAACCGTTTCCAAAATAGTGGGTTAGAGCATGAGGCGGTCACGATTTTCTCCCAAAATAGTTTTCTACATAAAATCGTTATCTTGTGGTTTGTGTGCGTGCAAGGGCGGACCCAGGACGATATTTAGGGGTGGGCACCTTTTAAAAATATATCAACCAACAAATAATATAATAATTTAAAAAGTTTTTATATTAACTTTAAATATGTTTGTTACAATGTAATCCTACGAGGTTTCATGCTTTGAAATTTTTTCATTATAACTTCATCACTAATCGTATCAAAAATCTCTCGTTCGATGTACGTAACAAGAGCATCATTAACTCATTCGTCTCCCATCCGGTTCCGCAATCTGTTTTTCACGACATTCATAGCCGAAAACACTCTCTCAACTGTTGCAGTTGCAACTGGCAAGACCAATGCCAAGGTAATCAACAAGAAAACCAACGGAAAAGTTAATTTTTTCTTCTTTTGAACCATCTTCTCTGCGAGTTCTGTTAAACTTTTCAAATCTCCAAATTCTGAATTGGATCTGACATCACGAACATAAGTCTCCAATTGACTCTCAAGAACAATGAGATCAAAATCAGAGAATTCTTTGGGATAAAATTTGGTCATTTGAAGCAATCTCGTCTTATCAAACAGAGAGAAAGATTTTGTAGGACTTAAACACGATACACACATTAATAACTCTGTGCTCCCCTCTGTGAAACGGTTGTTCAACTCCTGAAGTTGCATATCAATTATTGTGTTGAATATTTCAACACGATAATGATGCACATTAGAAAACTTCTCTACTCTTCGATGAGAACGCCCTCGAGGCCGATACAATTCAGACATTATAGGAACCATAATATCATGTTTTGTGCAGAACTGGGTAGTTTGCTCTAATATAGAATCTCATCCTTTTTCTCTCATTTCTTGTAGACTTTGTTTTGTCACTGCCACTAAATCCAAGGCATTAATAATGTCCTGGTTTTTTCTTTGTAATGCCACTGAGAGATCATTAGTCAGTCCTAAGATATTTCTCATCAAATGTAAACAAAAGACAAATTCAAAGTCTTGCAAGTTGTCGAGTAGAATGATGGCTTCTCTTTTTTTCCCAGAATTTGAAGTTTCTTCGATAATCTCAAGTACATCAACAATAGAACCAAACATGAGACTCAAATTTATCAAAGCACCGTAATGAGAACCCCAACGCGTATCACCTGGCCTTTTGAGTGTAGTCTCTTGATGCAATCCTCTCCCACTTTCAATTTCTCCCATTTCAAGTGCTTCTGCAAATTTTTCGGATTGTCTTTCACGAAGTATATCAAGTCTTTTGCATGAAACTCCGATGACATTTGACAGACTGGAAACCACATGAAAAAACAAATCTACTTGACCATGATTTCGAGCAACAACTACCAAGGCCAATTGTAATTGATGTGCAAAGCAGTGGATATAATACGTTGTTTCATTGTCTTTAAGGATTAGGGTCTTCAATCCATTGAACTCTCCCCTCATGTTATTTGCTCCATCATATCCCTGACCTCGTATTTTTGCAATACTCAAGTCATGCTTAGAAAGTGTTCTCTCGATTGATTCCTTTAGAGATTTAGCATTAGTTTCACGGACATGAACAATAGCAAGGAAACGTTCAACAAGTCTGCCATTTTTATCCACAAACCGTAGCACTATAGCCATTTGCTCCTTTATCGATGAATCTCGTGATTCATCGATTAAAATAGAAAAGAAAGAACTACCCAATTCAGCAATTATTGCAGTAGTTGTTTCACTTCCCACAGCACTAACGATGTCCTTCTGAATTTTAGGTGACACCAATTTAGCATTTTCTGGGGCATTTTTCATAACATTTTTTATATCTTCATTGATATCAGCAAATGTCTTTAACAACTCGAGAAAGTTTCCTTTGTTGCATGAGTCTTCGGTTTCGTCATGACCACGAAAAGCCAATCCCTGCCTCAGAAGATAACGAATGACTGTCACAGTGGAATTAAGATGAACTCTATAGTTTTTGCGTGTTTGATCTGTCTGCTTATCTAACATTGGCCGTATGTGTCTCTTTTCGTTAGTCAAGCTTTCACACTTGATTCTGGCACGATTATGAGCACTATCGGGCCCTCCAACATGGGAATTTAGACGTTTCTTATCTTTCCAATTTCTAAAGCCTACGGAAACAAATGCTTTCTCCGTCCCAAAAGAGATGAACAAATAACAATAAAGACAGAAAGCAGCATCTTTTGTGACACTATATTCCAACAGTCATTGAATTCATTGAACCATTCGTTGTTGAACCGTCGCATTTTAGCACCCATCTTGGTTTGTAGGAACTCATAGTTAGGATCAGAAGGGCGAGAAGGTCCTCTTAAGTAATATTCTCTACGAATTTCATTATGCAGAGTAGGATGAAATTCAGAAATTTGTTTTCTTTCTCCTGGATCTGATACTAATTCAGCTAAATTTATTTCAACTCAACTCCGTTTTTCCGGTGGTTGTGCTTGTTTGGGTTTTTTAATCAAAAACTTATCCACTCCTGACAATGAAAAACAAAAATTGAATGGAGTTGTGATCAAACTCTATATTCTAAAACATTAAATTGGAGGAGCTATTTTATTCTTCAATCAAAATTCGTAATCAAAATTCGTAATCGAAAATTAAATCTAGCAGGAGATGCAATTCAAAAAATAAGATAGACCCATTCATAGGAACCCCCAAGGATCAAAGGCGAGACTAGAGAGCAAACTCTCGCCGTCCCACACACCTTCAATCTCTGCTGGCGAGACGAGTATCGTCCCACACACCAGCAGAAGGGCCCACTAGGGACTTGGTTGGAGAGAGTACCTGACCGAAGAACCCGGAGAAGTTCACGTCAACTCGTCAAGTGGTTGTCAACTACAACAACAAAAAATACAAATTAAAACAATGAAATACAATGGCATTTAAAAGTAACGACTTCCAATGTATGTTGTGTGATGGCAATGCAGGAAGAATTTTAACAGTAGATTATATGTAGTGTCTCTCAACAACACTTAGAGATGAAAATTCGAAATTTTTGATGACAGCGTCTGCATTTTGTCTACCATTTCAACCTTTCAGCTCTTCATACAGGATTAATGGAGGTAAGATTTTTACCTTTTTTGCTAGTGATTTTTTTCTCAATCTAATTCACATCCAGAACTTTAAACACCTTATGTTTGATCATAATTGAAATCAATAAAAGTCGCATGCAATAAGAACTCAGATTTTCATTGTCTTGTTGAGGTTCTATATCAATCCCTTATGCCCCTTAATTTTGTGTTTTCATCATTCAAAACACATATAAGTCTGTAACTCTTTTTTTGAAAGCATTATGGGTCTGTAACTTGTTAACAACTTATCTTTTAGCACAACATTAATTCATTTTCTTATGTAAAGCTCCAGAATGAACCTTTTGGTACAGCTTGTGATCTTTTTGGGGGTTTTATTTATTTATTTCAGGTAGCATTTGCTAGGAGAGCTTTAACAAGACCAGAACTCAGACCAGCACGTAATTTACACACAATTTCTTCTTTACTAGGAGGTGCCCTTTTATTGCTGATGATTGTTTCCCTCAGACACCGTACTGATCCATGCTGCATGGCATCTTGGCGATAGCAAGAAACGGAATTGACAAGGGAGACAATACCTGATCGAAGAACTCGGAGAGGCGGAGGCGGAGGCTTGGAGAGGTGGAGGCGTGGTCCCGTGGACAGGGGCGTGGAAAGATGGGAAGGAATCGTTGGATTGTGATTTGTGAATTTGTGAGGGATTTTGGTGGTGGAGACGTGGAGTCTTGGTTGAGAAGGTGGAGGGTTTTTGGGGAAGGATTTGTGATGGATTTTGGAGAAAATTTTAATTTTAGGGATTAAAGATACATCATACATGTAATTTAATTTTAATTTGTGTAAGTGTACAATAATTTTAGAATAGTCCCACATCGGAAATCATTAATTGTTGGATGATCTTTATAAGTTTGTAGCTCTCCACTCTATTGTGAGTTGATCACACACTCACAATGCATATTGTGACTCATTGGAAGTGTGGGCACACATTAATTTTAATTAAGATCTTACACGTGCCCACGCCGCGCCCCTGTGTGCGTGCATTTTTCTTCTTCTTGGTTTTATTGTTTTGCATGTTGAATTTACTAACAATGAGATGATACGAAATTGTGTAAGTGGAATTATTAACAACTCGAAAAATGCCCAATGGCTAACTAGGGTAATGGAATTATGGAAGTGCGGGTCGTTGCAAAGAAAGTATCGAGTTTTATCAAAACAACCACCTTCACTAAACAGAGCAAGAACGTATCCATTTCTTGTACGCATAAGTGTAGAACTACCGTTTTTCTCTTCATGCGTGAGATCGAATGACTATTAAATTTTCACCGTGGTTTGGATGATTGGATCCAATGTTAAAAACGAATATATGGTTTCACTTCATCGAAATGAATTCCGTGGACCTTTTTTGCTAATTTCATCACATGCAAGTGGCTGAGTACGTAGGACGCACCAATATGTGCAATTATGCATCCATCAGATGGTGAAAAGACAGATTGCCCATCTTTCGGAAAATAGGCTTGGGAGGAGCTAATTCAAATCTCTCCAGTAAAATAAGAAAAAAAACTGGATTGTTAATCATCGTTCCAAAAATTACTTAAATCGTCCCTTGAAATTACCATTTTGTCATTCTCTCATTTCTACTGTTATAACGCAACATTTTACCCTCCTATCACACATCTCTCTTCATTTTCCTCTTATAATCATAAAAAATAATGTTTTGGAGGTCAGTAATGAGCCAACGGACGCCCCACTGTACTCGAATCTGTTAAATATCTAACATCTTTTTAATAAAAAATTAATAAAAAATTACGGGCGTCCGACGGAGCCATCCCACGTAGGAGGCGGGCGTCTAGGTAAGACGCCTCCCCCATAGGGGAGGCCTTTACCCAGACGCCCCACCCATGGGGGAGGCGTTTTACCCAGACGCCCCGTCCATGGGACGGGCGTGTGTGTAAGACGCCTACCCCATGGGCGGAGGCGTCTTACCCAGACGCTCCCCTCCTACGTGGGGCGACTCCGTCGGACACCCGTAATTTTTTATTATTTTTTTAAAAAGATAATTGATTATAAATTTAGATAATTGTTAAATTAATTAATTAATAAGTTAATAATTATTATATTCGGATGACCGATACCCCTTCGGTACACCGAAAATTCAAAACATTTCAGATCCAACAATTTCAAAATCCAAAAAAATTCCAGGGGGTGTTGCCCCCTTGCCACTCCCGCCACCTCACCGGCGTGGTGGAATGCCGTTCGCTCACCGGGGAGAGAGACCCCCGAACGACCTGTCAAGGTGGTATTTGTAAGTCAGGATGTTTTACCGCCGGGGGATTTTGGATCTTAAAAAATGTTGGATCTGGAATTTTTTTGAATCTTCATCACTTGCAAAAAACTCATTGTAATCCGACCGGTTACCACCAAAAACTTGCAAAGAAACGTCAAATAATTTGAGATAACACACCGTATAATTTTAATTTGACAAAAAAATTAAAAAAACGGGACGTCTGGCTGAGACGTCTGTCCTTTCGTGGAGGCGTCTGGCTAAGACGCCTCCACCATGGTTGAGGCGTCTTAGCCAGACACCCGAGTCGGAAAAAAAATCCACCTCCGTTACTTCACGTGATCTAGGTCCTTCGCCAAACATTTTCGTGGTGTTGGTACTAGGAATGTTAGTAAAACTGAGTCAAAAACCTTGTTTAAAGACACGGGACGATATGGGTATTAAATATATTGTTAATGACAATTTGGTAATTTCAATGGACGATTTAAGTAGTTTTGGGGCGACGTTTAGTAGTCCCAAAAAAAATCGTCAATAACTTCACATATATCCTCATAGTCACGGAGAATTGAGGACCACCATATTTGTGTGTGTCTACTAACACATAAACTGACAAATAACATATCGTTGCATTCACATATAATTTCAATAAGGTCGGCAATCAAATAATTTTTTTATTTGTTATGAAATATTAAATATGGATGTTCATAACTCCTAAAACTTAAAATCAAATGCAAAACTCCCAAGGTTGTGTGGGTGAAACTTTTGGGTGAGATCTAACGATGCTACTACCCAACCGTGGGTAATACAAGCAAATACAAGAATATTGAATACAGAATACTAACTTCTGGTCATCTCTTAAGCTTAAGGCAACAAAAAACACACACAAGATAAAAGAAACAAGCAATAAGACAAACACATACCTGAAACAACCACGACACACGTGGTTTTCAAAGTTCAGCAACGTGCCTACGTCGTTGGGGGTCTCCGACGGGTTTCCTTTCCTTCTTCCGCTTCTCCAACAAGAGAAACAACAGAGATTACAAGTTGGTGACAATATGTCCTCAAAAACATTCTAGATCTCTCTATGCCTAATCTCTCAATGCAAAATGAAGAAAATAATAATAATGCATTCTATACAAGTTGGCGCTCAAAAGCCCTTAAATAAACGACTCAAAACCGTACAGAAAACGTAGGCAGCGGTTGGCCAGTGTAACCGACCGGTCGACCACTCCATTGTTATCTTCAGCTCCGAATAACTTTCCGGTCGACCGAAATCACCATCGATCGACCGTGCCTGACTCCAGAAAAGTCCATGTTATTTTTGGTTGAACGATGTCCAACACCGATCGAACGAACTTCACATATGAAAGTGCATGTTATTTTTGATCGAACGATGTCCAACACTGGTCGATCGCTCCATCACATCCACGATCTCCTGATAAATTCGGTTGACCGAGCTCCTCCACCAGTCGACTGTTTTATCTTGTTTCTGCCTTAACAAAATTTAAACCAATTTCTAACAATCTCCACATTGGTTTGAGTTTGTTACCTGAGACAACTTCTAACCCGCTTCCTTCGTGCTTCCTAGAAGCACTGTCGGTGTTGCTCCGTGGAGCGCCCCTTTCTCAGTTTCTGAGGACGTTGAGAAGCTTCGAGCACAACTTGAGTTTCTCCCAACTGACCACCTTGGTCATCATATCTTCCGGATTCTTGCTCGTATCGATCTTCTGGAGAATAACCTGGTCTTCCTCAATCCATTCACGGATCTTATAGTACCTTACTCAAAATGTTTGGTCCTTGAGTAGAACGTTGATCTTTGGCTAGATAAATTGCACTTTGACTATTACAATACAACTTAGTCACTTTTTGTTCCATCCCCAGTGAGCTTACCAAACTCTTCAACCATATAACTTCCATTCTGGCATCAACGGTTGTCATATATTGTGCTTCCATCGTAGACAATGTGGTAGTATATTGGAGAACATATCTCTAACTCACTGGTCCTCCACCTAGAGTGAGCATGTACCATGTTATGGAATTTTGTTTATCCAGATCACCAGCATAATCTGAATCGATGTATCCCTCCACCTGTTTTTGTGCTCCATATATGGTGTACTTCAACCTAACATCCATGATTCCCTTCAGGTACCTCAACAATCACTTCAACGCTTCTCAATGCTTCTTTCGTTGATTAGCCATATAACGACTCACAAGGCTAACTGTGTGTGAAATGTCTGGCCTAATGCCGATCATAACATACATAACGAATCCGACTGCACTAGCCTATGGAATATCCATATCTCTCATTTCCTTTCAATAGAGGGGTTGCACTTCATCGAGAGTTTGAAGAGAGCACTTAAAGGTGTGGCAACATGCTTGACATTCTCAAGATTATACATTTCAAGAATTTTCTGGATATAACTCCTTTGAGTGAGCAGAATTCACCTCTTTTAGTATCCCTGGAGATCTCTATACGGAGAATTTTCTTTGCACTCCCCAGGTTTTTCATCTCAAACTCCCCACAAAGTTTTTGTTTGAGATCATCTATATGCTTTATCGCCTTTGTCACGATCAACATGTCATTGACATACAAGAGTAAGAACATGTACGATCCGTCTTTGAGACTCTGCAAGTAAACACAACTATCATAGTCGCAACGTACAAAATCATTCTCTAACATAAATGTATCAAACCTTTTGTACGACTGCCTTGGCGACTGCTTAAGCCCGTAGAGAGACTTCTTCGGCTTGCATACTTGACCTTCTTTGCCATGTGTAATGAACTCATTCAGCTGCTTCATATAGATCTCCTCCTCTATGTGCCAGTTAAGAAACATTGTCTTCACATACATTTGCTCTAACTCCATGTCATCCATTGCCACCATGAATAACAACACTCTGATGGATGTATGCTTTACAACGAGTGAGAAGATCTCGTTGCAATCAACCTCTTCCTTTTGAGCATATCATTTTGCCACCAGCCTCACTTTGTATTTTAACTCCTCATCCGGAGTTGAGCCTTCTTTCTTTTTGAAGATCCGCTTGCACCCAATCACGCGCTTTCCTCTTGGAAGTTCCATAACTCTCAAGTTTAATCTTATGAAGAGACTTCATCTCTTCCATCATGGCCACCATCCACTTGTTCCTGCCCTCTTGCTCAAAGACTTCATTGAATATGGAAGGGTCTCCACATTCAGCTACAAGTGCAAACGCAATGCTAGCGTCATCATGACCATACCTCTGCGGTGCCCTAGTGATTCTCTTTTGTCTCCCCTGAGCAATACTCTCCTGATCAGGCTCTTCCTCTAAACGTGAGTAAATTCTTTACTGCTGAACTTCTCTATTTGATTCACCCTCTAAAGTTGTGACCCTTACTTCAGTTTCATCTCCCCGCATAGAACCATCTTGCTGCTCTTTCTCCTCAAGGCCTTTGAGTAAACTTGTCTCATCAAAGACTTCATTACTCCTAAAGAGCACCTTCTTGTCCATTGGATCCCAAAACTTATATCCTTTCACTGCCTTATCGCAACCAAGGAAAATACACTCCTTCGATTTTGAAGTCAGTTTCGACTATTATGTTTCATCAACCAATACATAAGCTTTGCATCCAAATATTATCAGCCTTGAATAATCATATGTCTCACCCATTTACACTTCTTGAGGCATCTTTAAATTAAGTGCCGATGACGGTGAGACATTTACCAAATAACACGCATGATCAACTGCCTCAGCCCAGAAATCCTTGGACAGATCTGCATGTGCCTCATGCTTCTTGCCCGTTCACACAGTGTCATATTCTTCCTTTCAGCTACGTCATTCTGTTTCGGACTTCGCGATGTAGTGAAATGCCTCGTAATGCCTTCTTCTTCACAGAAACTTGTGAACTCTTTTGAGGTGTACTCACCTCCATTATCTGTCCTCAAATATTTAACCGATTTGCCAATACTTTTCTCTACCTGGGCCTTCCAAACTTTAAACATCTCAAACACATCAGATTTATTCTTCAGAAAATAAACCCATACCTTTCTTGAGAAGTCGTAGGTAAATGTGATGAAATATTTGGCTCCACCCTTTCACCAAACCTGTGTCGTTCCCCAGACGTCGGAGTGCACATACTCCAATATGCTTTTCGTCTTGTGTATAGTCATCATACAAATTGCCTACCTTGGTTCTCTTTCAACAATTTTATGTAAAAGTGTTCTTAATTGTATTCCAATATATTTATTATACTAATTAATATTAAAATACAAAGATTGTATCATACCTAGGGGATTATCGAATCCCTTTTACCAATAGGAAGTTGCGTTGCACGTCGCATCGCCTCAGAATTCCTCCAAGTGTTCACCAAACTCTAAACAAGATTAAAGAGATCGAAGCTAGTCAATCAATCTTTAATACAATGTTAGAATCTAGCTAATAACTCATTTTATGCTTCAAAGAAATTAATCTCTAGCACACATTTAAAACTAAGAGAATTTCTAATGGAATGATGGAGAAAATATCGAAGAGAAGAATTTTGTATTCATGTAAACAAGGAAGGGAGGAGAGACCTATTTATAGGGTTTCCTCTAACCCACATTGATTGACATCATTTCGTGCATTCATTTGTATCTTATATCCATTATCTTGAACTTAAACAATACTATGTAACGAGTTTTATGTTTGAGTTTCAGGAATAAACATGTTTGAGGGGGAAAAACATAAAATGACCTAAAAGCAAGAAAAAAGACTGACTTGTGAGACTTGGGGACTGAGATGCAAGGGAGAAGAATCCGAATGTAAGCCCAAAGGACCAATGAGCAAATGAAGAAACTCCATACCATCATGAGGAGTATTTTGGCAATTCAGTTCGGGCCTTAACTCCAACAACCGACTTAGGTGCATCAAACAATGAGAAATCAAGTCAGACAACAACACACGAAATCTAGACCATATCCAGACTCCATAGACCACCAATTGGCGATCGGGTCAGCTCTGGATCCGACAATCTTCGGGCTGATCATATATTATTGTGTTTTATGTCCATTTGGTATTATATTAGTCCCACATTGGAGGATTGTTCCTGATTACATTTTTCAATGACTATAAATATAACTCATCATCTTCCCTTGTAATGAACTACATGCTTTGTGGTTATTTTCTCTACTTGAAGTGAGGCCTTGGAGCAAATACTCAAGTACGGAGATTAGGTCTCATATCCAGAATGAAATCACGTCGACTTAGGTCTCATATCTTAGGATTCAAAGACACAATGAAGCATTAATGACACAAACACAATTTCATAATGTTTCATTTGTTAGGTCAATTCAATATATGAAAGAAATATTTTTCTATTTCCTATACTCATGTTGTTAAATATTTGTAGAACTACAATATTTCTCTTAACCAACACGACAATCTTAACTCGGTAATTAATGTTCCATATTAATTACCATGATTGTGAATTACTTTTGATTTATGTAAACCATTATCTTTTATAGCTCTACAGTTAAGGACCAAGTGTCTCTTCCTTGACACTTTCAAAAGACGAATACATTAATTAAGAAACAAAATGTTCAACACATTCAATTCATAATAAAAGACATTTAAAATGAAAACTTTTAGAACACATTCCTTTCAACCTCTCATTTGTTATCAAAGTTTTCTCTCACATACATTCTCAATGTATAAAACTATTATAACTAGGGCAACCCTTTCATATCACTCATCAAACCACTCTACATGGTTCTTCAAACTCATGGATTCGAAATGTATTTTGCCTTTGGCTTCGGATAAGGGTTTGGTGAATGGATTAGCAGTGTTGCTATTTTTGTCTACCCATAATAATTTTATTTTGTCTTCGTCGATGAAATCAGGGTGACAAAGTACTTGCGATCCATATACTTCACATTGTGATTTGATTTAGGATCCTTGATTTGCGAGATAGACGCACTTTTATCGCAAAACAGCTCTTCGGTCCTTCACTCGAAGGGACGACTCCAAGCTCTTCAAGGAACTTCTTGATCCACACTCCTTCCTTGCTCGCTTCAGCGATAGCCATCACCTCTGAAGCAGTGGTTGAGTCGGCCGTAGTGGTCTGCTCCCAACTACGCCAACTCACGACTCCACTATTTAGAGTAAAGACATATCTTGATTGAGAACTCCTATTGTCTGGATCACTCATGAATCTCGCATCCGAGTAGCCATCGGTTACTAGTTTCTTTTGTCCTCCATGAACAAGAAACTTATCTTTGGTCCGGTTAAGGTACCTCAGAATATTCTTGATCGCAGTCCAACGATCGGGACCTATGTTGGATTGGTGACGACTTGTCACGCTTAAATCATACGAGACATCAGGTCTTTTGCAAGTCATCGTGTACATGATCGATCCTATTGCTGAAGCATAAGGAATATCTTTCATGTACTCTAAGTCCTTACGTGATATCACACGTTGAGACTTCTTAAGTTGCACACTCTTACTCATTGACACATTGTCATTTTGGAATTGTTCATCCTGAACCTCTCCAAGACCTTGTCAATGTAAGTACGTTGACTTAGGCTAATGAGTTTACGAGGTCTATCTCTATATATCTTGATTCCCAAGATGTATGGATCATTAACCATGTCTTTCATCGAAAACACAAATTTCAATGAAATTCTCGTTTTCTATAACAAAGGGATATGATTTTCAATGAGGAGTATGTCATCAACATATAAGATCAGAAACATTACGTGGCTCCCACTGACCTTCTTGTATATACAAGGTTCTTCCTTACTTTGTATGAAGCTAATCTTTTTGACTTCTTCGTCAAAATGTTTGTTCCAACTCCTCGATGCTTGCGTCAATCCATAAATGGATCGTTTAAGCTTGCATACGTTATCGTTATTCTTTAGTTTATGTTTTAAAATTAGTTTATTTTAGTTCAAATTAAATTAAGTTCATTACCATGGCTTTCTCATTGTTTAATTTTTTTTTGTTTGCATATTTTTTAAATTTTAATGTCATCTAAACCCTTGATTAATTCATCACCTGAAATAGATCGTAAGCCCCTATGTTAGTGCATTAATTAAAAAAACTAATTCCAAAAGCAAAATTACTAGAAAAATCCGAATTGTTGCGTAACTATTCATTTGTCATATAATTCATAGGTTTTACATAAACAAATTATTCTTTTTCAACCGATTTTGCATTCACACACTACTATTATTATATATAACCATATAAGAGGTATTGCAAACTTGTTCTATAGAAAATATTTTTTGTACATTTTCTATTGACAATGCTTCTAATAACTCGGGATCAATAGAATTTACTTAAAATGTTATGTAATTCACATTTAGATGATATTATTCTTCATGTTAGATGTGTTTTGTCGTGTTTTAAATTTAGTCATACAAGATGGACTTAAAATACTTAAAACTTTATTTACAAAAAATGTTAGAAATGCTATTGTCTTTATAGGCAGTTTACATATAAATGAGATGTCTCTCATGGATGAAACTCTACCTATGAAATGTTGAAATGTTGTTATTCCTTTAATTATAACTTTTTATAATGAAAAACAAAATAATATTTTTAACTAATCTTGATTGGGAAAATTGTAGAATTATGTTAGATTTTTTGAAACTTTTTTCAACTTCACTAAGGCATTAAGTTCCACCTATTACACAACTCTTAACATATTTATTGCTGAATTGATTTCAATTACTAAAGCATTTATGAAATATAGGAATAATGATAATTTTTTTGAAATTATAAAAGTAATGGAGGCTAAATTTATAAATAATTAGAAAACCCCCATTGATATTTTTAGCTTTTGTTATGGATCCTAGATTTAAAATGACCGGTTTACTTATAAACTATTTTTGAAAACATGAATTATGACGGTTTTAAAAATTATTTAAAATAAATTTAAGTACATATTAATAAATATTTTAATATATATTAAAGATTACAAAATATTAATCAAATATGTTCAAACTTTGATAGTTTATCATCTTCCCAACAACACCTATATAGATGAAGATTATGAAACCTCTCAATGGAATTGGTTAAACAAGAAAAAATTAAAATTAGTACCAAATAAAACACATAACGAATTAACTGGATATTTAAATAGTGAAATGTACTTAACTTCTGCATAAACAAAATCTTTTGATGTTTTAAACTGATGGAAATCTAACTCTGCTAGATTTATGATAGTTTATTTATTACCATGCAATTTACTAACTACTCTGGCGTCTGAGTTTGCATTTAATGCAGGCAAACGAGTCTTAATAAAAGACATAACACGTCCAACAAATCACTCGAGACAAACATTTGCGTGAAAGATTGGTTGGGCGCCGCAATAGAATGCAGAACATGCAAATCGATGATAGCACAAACGAAAACGAATGGATTATTTATAATTGTATGTAATTTGTAATCGATACTTAATACATTTCGAATTGTATGTAATTTTTAAACTTATTGTGCTTAATAAAATTTTACTATCGGTTTGGATGTGTAGACGTGGTAGTCGGTGAAGTAATGACGTAGATTAACTGATTATTTTGTTTAAAACCTAATTTGATAAAGTTTTAAATTTAATCTTTGAAAATTCTATCTGAATATCTATGGTACACATTTCTTTATTATTTATCAAAACAAGATTGCAATTCTACCTTATTTTCTTATACGGTAACATAATGAAAATTCTAAGAAATCTAAATAAGCATATTTGATGCTTTTTTCAAAATTGTTGGGGCATGTGCCCCACGCCCACCAAGGTGAATCCACCCATGCCAATATGGGCCGAGTTTATGTCGAAGAACTCAATAACTGGAGAGGCTGAATTCATCGTAAAGAACTCACGTTTACAGGGGTCTAGTTCTCGGCCTTGGGATTTTGTCGTAGCTTTCAAAAAATACATTTTAAAAACATCATAATGAGACAAACTTCAATTTACCCATTCCAAAGGAAGCATAGTATCTCCAATGAACAATAAAATGTTAATTCTTTGACGGAACACATACCATGTCAGGCATTTTCGACAGGACATGTTATGTTTCCTTATATGTAACAGACTAGGGTACAGCTCGATCAGATTTCTAACTTCTTGTTATGGATCATGGCTGAGAGATTTTTAATTTTAATGAAACTACCAACTTATCAAAATAAAAAAACAATGCATAATGTCAGAAATCCGAATCTATTCTCCTCAACAGGCACAAATTAGAGAATAAATCCAAAGAATCAAATCCCAAACAGCCATTTAGATGACAAGCTTTGAAAAAAAGAAAAGAAAATTAAGGATGATTAACAAAACGGAATATAAGGAAGTGGTGGTTTAAGACTGACTACTCATTCTCATCTATTCCGTTATTTCCTTGGCAGTCAAGTTATCGTTTCCTCTTCGGACCCCAACCATGGCTTCCGATCCCCGCCTCCTCACCCTCGTCCTCTTCGCATTGCTAATCCTCCTTCCGCATGCCCACGCCACCGACGTCAGCTACTGCGGTTCGCTCACAAACTCGCGTGCCCTTTTTCTCGGATTTTTTTTCGGGGTTTTTTGGTTTGGATTTGGTGTTTTTTGCTGCATGCGTGGTTTTTTGTTGTGTTTTGGGTGGAATCTGATGTGGGTTTTGGGGAAAGTTGGGATCTTTGGGGTTTGGGCTTGGGGATTTGTTTGATGTGATTTGAAGGATGTTTTCACGGAAAATGAGGTATTTGGTTGAAGGTTGGAGTTCGGAAGGTGGGATTATGAAATAATTGGGTTTTTGTTTTTGTTGTTGCTTTGAAATGCTTAGTAGATCTGAATTTCTCATTGTTGGCATGCAATAATGGAATATAAGTGTCATCCTAGACCGATAGAGGATCGACTATTATGGGGTGTGTACCAAGTTTTGTTGGTATTACATTCAACATGTGACACATACGTAGTTATTTAAAAAAAAAAGGATGAGTGAAGCGGTAATGCTGGGGAAAAACTATAACAGCAGACAGGAACTCCTGACATTTGATTCTGCCTGTGGACAATAAATAGTTGGGCAATTTGGCATGGTTTGGTGAATTGTAATTAATGTTCCTTTTCTCACAATGGCATAGTATGTTTCCTACATGCTTAGTCATTGTGATTTTGTAGGATGACTTAGTTTCAATGCGTGACGTGTTCATATATGCATACTTTTCTTTTCATTAAGAAAATGACTTGATTTCTTCTGACAGTGAATATAGCAAATCCATCGCTTGAATTTGAATAAAGTAAAAAAACCAATCAATATGAGACAGAAATAGACCCATGGACTTATTTATCCACAACCAAATTCTATTATAACTATGCCAATTTCAAAATAATAATGGTTAGTGAAAGGGCCATATAAGATAGATGGTACTTGGTAGGATGATCTTGTCGGAAAAAATTAGGCTTATTTTTGTGTTAATTTTGCAATTGTGTACTTAAAGCAATCTGATGACGAAGAAGGTATTTTTGGGTCCTAATAAAGAGGTAGGTTTTAACATTTGAATTCTGTTTCTATTTGTGTTGTATTCAGCAAAACGTTTACAATAGCTTTTGTTGTCCTAATCATGTTTGGGATACAACTATTTAGTATAACTGTCAGGACTATAACTTTGGAGGAAATATTAATTTTTCATGTATGCAGTTTACCAATAATTATATATGATTAAATGGAATAGAAATATTGTTTTTATTTCTTTCTAAATGCAGACGATAAAGTTGATTTGAACAGAAAAGTTTGGTGTTCTTTTTTTCCGTTTATGATACATATAATGAGGATCTGGTGGTAACTTTTTTGTGATGTGATTTCAGATAGTAAGGGTGATTACCCTGTGTTAGTCAAGGGAGTGGATATCCAACCCAACCCAGTCAAGAGTGGGAAGCCTGCAAAGTTCAGCATCTCGGCCAGCACTGGTATTGGTTCTTTCTGGTCAACTACGATATAGTTTGCCTCCTGCTGAATTGGTTAACAAAGTGCAAATAAAACTTGCCATCTTTCTGGGATGATATGGAACCATCTTTTATGATACATTGTAGTATTTGATATGGTTTGCATGGGTTAGTCACTTTTTTTGCTTTTGTACTTGTCGTCTACGTCGTCTCTCTTTCTAGATGCACCTTTTATTTTCTTTTGGCTGTCTTTACATTAACTTTTTTGTGGATTTTAGATGTGCTCTGTCTTTATTGTAGATTGGTTTGATGGTTCATGGTATGAAGCGTCTGGCTTTTTTATTTACATATCGATGATTAGGTGTAGGTAGACAGATTTGATTTGATAGTGCTCATGATCAATGTCTGATATCCTATCAAGTTATAAAATATTCATTTTATTGTTAGTTTTTGCCCCTAATTAGCTTTTATGAGATGACTTGTAAAACCTTTTTACCTAGAGATGGTGCAACTTAAGCATATGTTAGTCGCTTAGTGCGTAATGAGTAACCTCTTGCCCCTTTCTTCAAGGCTTCTTTTGTGCTAGAATTAATTGTACAATTTTTTTCTGGATAATAGTTATACGAACTTGAATGCCATAATTTTTGTAGGCGGGTGAATTTATTTTCATTACTTGCTCTTCATTATGTAAGCCTCTAACACAAAGTATTGACAAATTCATGTTAGGATATTTTTACTTCTTATATATCAATTTCTCTTTTATCAATAATTGGATTTAGGTTTGGGATTAAAGGCTTTGTTGTATCAATAACTGGATTTAGTTCATGTATATGGTAAATGGTCATGGTTGTGATGTCAAATATGCATTCTCAATTAGTTATCACTATCGATGCAAGCGGTATTAGCAAATGATGCACCACTTGCGTATCCTAAATCAAGATTAACATAAAACCATAATCAAGGATATAACATTAGCTCTTCGATTTTTTTTTCTTGTTGTGCTTGTTGTCACCTTATACTTAGCAGCCTAGCTATTTCTCGAATGCAACCATCTTCAAAGAAATTGCATGAAATGGAAACATAGTTCTGTCCAGGCTATCGTGAAGTTATCATTAATCTAGGTGTATTTTTTGTGTTCTGTTAACAAGCATGAAAGGTATCACTTGAGTTTTACTTTCTTTTTAATCTCATCTTCTCATCTGTAATGTACATTTGGGATCTTTTTCTCTATTGACAACTGAACTAGGTTTTGTTAACTAAAGTCACTTTTTCACAAAATGGATTTTTTGTGAAAACTTCTCTGAAAACTTATGATGGATTGATGTGGCTTCTTTTGTTGTAATTTTAGCATTTTTCTTACCCCTATGATGACTTTCCATCGCAGCGGACTCCATCAAGACTGGAAAGGTGGAGCTAAATGTAGCATATTTTGGATTCTACATTCATCAGGAAACTCATGATCTTTGTGAAGAAACCAAATGCCCAATCAAGGGAGATTTTGTCATGACGCATTCTCAATCTCTTCCTTTTTTCACTCCTCCGGTATGATGATGTGCTCCAACATGTCTTGTGTTCTATGACATTTGCAATTATTTACTAATGCTTTACCTTCTGCATTATCATCAGCCTGTAATTGAGTATTGTTTCCAATTTTAGGTGGTAGTATTCAACATTTTCTGGTTATATTTTAAGTCTAAATTGAAATAACTACCTATTGTTGTGCATTATCTCTGCTCCCTGAGTCCCTGTCCCTGTTGTTAAGGCTTAGGATCCGTTTGAAATCACATTCTGATAATCAAATTTTCTAAAATATGACTGAATCTCAGAATAAGTTCCCAAACATGCCCTATCCTTATTATGATGAATCTATGTTTATAGATGTCAATTGTAAATCACATTTGCTTCTTGGTATTTTGGAATCAAATTTTGATCATTAAAATGTGATTCAAATTGATCCTTAGCTATGTTGCTTCTAGCTATGAGTACTTAGATCAGATGAATAAGAGACTTGCCATGCTTATGAGTTGTGGAACTTTTGACCATCTTTCTGGTTGCTTTGGCATTTGCATTTGCTCCTGAACTACAGTTAACCATTACAGGATAGTAATGCATGCCTTTTAAGCTACCAATGTTTTTTATTCAGCAAAGGAAAATAAATACATGTTAAGATGCACAAGTTTGATTTTCGTTGGATTATTTTTTTTCCCATAAATGCATAGTTAATAGCTATAATGTTGCCCAAGTTCGATTTTTCTTGGATTTATTATATTTTCCTAAATGCCTATGTACCAGCTATAATTTTAATTTTCCATTAAATATATAAATATTAATAGTCTTATTTGGTGTACCATGTTTTTGTTTGCAGGGAAGCTACACACTACAGATGAAAGTGTTCGGAGAGAGTGGCACCCAGCTGACATGCATCACCTTCGACTTCAGCATTGGTTTCCTGCCTACTGCTGATATCTAAGGACTACTTCTCCGAGTCTTTAAAGATCTTATCTTACCTCGGTTGTGTTTTCAAGGACCAGTGTGCATCATAAACTGATAAACATGAGTGGACGGCAATTAGTTTTTGTTTCACTACGGAAACTGGAGCAGTGGTTCTCCTGTATATTACATATTCTATTAAATAATGCACCGTCTCCTTGCACTTTTTACTAGACAAGCAAAAGGCAAGAAAGATGTGGGCAAAGCAACACACTATACAGCATAAATGTCAGAAGTTATGATGGCATAACATAAACTGAGTATTCAACATTAACACAAGTTAAAAGGCAAGCACATTCGGGTTATTTGTGATAATACAACAGGACTGTAAGTATCAGCCTAAGGAGTCCGCTGGTGACAACAAGGCAATACAGGATACATAATATGAACAGAAACAGAAGTACCCCTACATGATAACACAAAGGAATTTTATTTAGCACTGAATGGGGGATGTCTTGTGCTGGGGTGCCGCATCTTCATAGTTACGATGAACATCCTTGGATTCAGCATCTTTGGAGCTGACGCCTTCGTCCTTGGGTTCAGCTTCCTTCTGCCCATCCTGGCTGGGTTTCTCAGGAGGAGCAGCAGCCTCTGCATCCTTGTTGGCATCCTTCTCAGCCTCCACTTCTGCTCCTGCAGAATCTTTTCCATTCAGGTCTTTGTCTGCATCTTCTTGTTTGGTCTCTTCTTTGTTTCCATCTTCTTGGGTTTTCTCTTCAGCCTTTTCTTCTGGCTCCTGAACCACTTCCTCCACCTTTTCCTTCTTACCATCTTCCCCAACGGTCTCCTTCTCTGGCTCAACATTTTCCTTGCCGTCGTCAGCATTCTGCTTCTTCTCTGCTTCCTCAGTATCTTTCTTTTCTGCTTCTTCAGTGTCTTTCATTTCAACATCCGCGTTTTCTTTCTTTTCTTCTTCAGGAGCTCCCTCCTTGGAAGCTTCCTCCTTGCCATCCTCGGTTTCCTTTTTCTCAGCTGAACCTTTCTTGGAACCAGATTTGCTTCTTTTTCTCTTTGGAGTGTGCTCTTCTGGAGTCTCCAATGCCTTTGCCCTTTCACTGATCCTTGCAGAACGCCTAGGTGTGTCACCTGTTTACCAGATAAACCCCAATAAGGGGCATAGAGCAAAATACATGTAATCACTCTATATTTAATGCATTGCATGTTTGCATGCTATCCTATCCCCTTTATCTTTACTTTCTGTTATTTGGAATAGCAATAATAGGAAACTGAGTAAGAGAGATGATACCAGTGCCCCAATCAAATTCAAATGAGGGAGGGCATCCTGGATGAGATTTGAGATACTGGTCCAGCTGCCTCTTGTTTCTGATTTCTTCTCCAGTTGGAGAAATGAAAATTATCTCATTCTTTCTGGGAGAACTGCCCTTTGGTATGAACTGCAGGAAACCACACCCCGAGCATATTAATTGGTTGATGACGGAAATAAAATCTAATGTATCATAAAGAAAACAGATCAGTAAAAAAAAAAGTTGCACTTCCAAACACCATTTCCAAACAAAAAGCATTTGACACTGCTCCATTAAACAATTGGTGCCATAGGAACTTCACTTAAAGTAGCATTAGGAACTGTAATTGTACTCTAGCATTGTCGGTTCCTATAGCATTTGACACTGCTCCATTACAGTTTTAATGAACTCCATCCTATTTAAATAACTTAGGGTGTTAGAATACAACGCGTTGTCTGAGCAACACAGAAAAAAGGGGTGTTTACAGGTGGAGTAATCGGTTCCCGTTTGCTTATTGGTAATCAAAAAAGGCAATTAAGCCAAACCACTTGGTAGTCTATTTTTTTCCAAAGAAACCAAAGAAAAAAATTCACAAATCAAAAGGGAAAAATAACACATGGCTTCATAAGACACTGTCCACACTTAAGGGTTTAAGAGGATGCATAAAAAGAACCTCAAAGAAAGGCAAACAAAAGCAAAAAGTGTTGTTAAAATGAAGGTTCAGTATGAATCCTTTACAACAGTACCAAAAGAATAATTGGGAAGTGAAACATCACAAACAACACGGCTTTGTAATGGAAGACAAAAGCGGGCAGCAGTAGAGCCAACTTGGGATCAAACTGGGGAGTAGAAAAAACTGATCACACCAATTATAGTGCTAATGAAATCAGGTCAGTGAAAGTTCACCACCAAAAACTTCAGGTCTGAGTTAGGCACAAAGTAGTCTTCTTGAAGTATTATTCATAGTCCTGTCACTGTAGAACTTCCGTGATAAAACTCAACTGGACCGAATTTGCACTCTGCCTTGTCATTTGACTCAGTTCATACAATAAATCATGTTTGCCTATAAGAGAAGTGAACATGGCTAATGCAGTAAGTTCTTTGTTAAACAATGTGAGCCTACTGAAACATCTTCCATAAAATAGTCATGTGATAGCATAATGTAGAAAATCAATCGAATGAGGTTGTGGCCTATATCTTTTGAATAATAGAGATGACATATGTTAACTACTATTCTATGATTTCTAAGGTGAATTGATCATATTAATACATCAACATAACCCCAAATTATTGTTTCCAATTGACCCAAATAATTGATCATATTAATGACACTCAGAATAATCAGAAAACAACTTGTGATTTATTATCACAAGGGAAAAGCTAAATAGGTAGACCCTAAATGAATAAAGCTAAACAAGGTCGCACAAACTGCAGCACAATATCTTTGAATAAATCAATGACCAAGGGTATGCAAGGAGTAGACCCTAAATTTGCAGATAAATCTCAAATATTTGCTTTGAATGATTACAGTGTACTTGTATTAAACACCGAAAATCAGCAGAAACAACTTTCTCTAGGAAAAGTCATTCAAACTTCTAAAAAAAAGCTTGCACAGGAGAACTCCAAATATATAATTATATGGTAGACCACAGTTTGATTCATGGTATATCTTCTAGGCCATGGGGTTGACAAATTTCAAAGTGTGTCCTTGGACTCTTTTGATAGTTCCACCAAGGCTAAAAGTAATCAGAATATGGTAACTGTCATCTAGGTAGGGAACTGAATTATTCAGCGGAGGTCATAACTCTTAGGCCAAGTCAACAGATCAATATTCTTCCTCATAGTTATGCTATTGTAGGATGAATGGGATTAGGAATTTCTCCTAACTACATATCCCACGACCAAACATCAACCTAGAGGTTCTGAAATTCCAGTTAGGTAAAACCCATCCAGAGACGTGGCTCACAACTCGTAAGGCATTCTGAGCTGTAGAAAACTATACGGCGATGCATGTGACTCCCTCCAAAGGAAGCGAAGAGCTCCATACAAGCTCTTTCCTGGAGATTAGCTCCATGCCCTATACCATTCTTTACCCTAAAGGTAACCCAATTCAGGGTCACATGGACTGGGCAGGCAGGGTGGTAGTCCGTCAGGTTCAGAGAGCTGCAGTCCATAACACAATAGAGGTTCATCTATCCATGAATGAATGCTGAGGGACACTTCCGTATATAAGTTCCAGCTGAGTTTTAAAAAAAACAAAAAACAAGGAAGCCACGGCCTAGATCGTCAACACCCTTTTTCATAGTTTCTCACCCAAGAAGAAAGGCCAGAGGAACCAGCCCATGACATCACTGGATAGATACCTTGAACTCCAACAATAATATTTAATAAAGATATAAAATTGAAAGACGACCGGTTCTGAAGATACCAAATGCCATCAACATGCAAATCCAGTTTGATGAACCTTAAATGAAGAGAACAGAGATTAGAACTGATAAACCGTAAGGAAGGATTGCACATTTACAGGAACAAATATGTATATATGACAAAGATCAAAGTGGAGCAAGTGAGAAAACTCTAACTAAATTAATTTAAAATGGGAGGAACTACTAGCAACTAGCGTAACTGCGAAAAGAAATCATCGATAACTGTATAAAAATGTTTCAAAAGTGATCCTCTCAACTAAAAAATAGTTTAAAGACAAGATTAGAAATATCATAGGGAAAATTATATGTACTTCTAAACAAGAAAAAAATCCTTCAAAAAAAAAAACAAGAAAAAAACCCCATCAAAGGTTACACCTCAGAAAGTTAATAAGCCGGAAGAAAAAGAAAAACCAGAGAGTAACACCAAGAGTATGAGAATGGACATGCTGGCACACATCTGCAACTGAAATATAACCTCCATTCTTTAACATGGTTTTGTTAATACCTTACAAACTAACAATTTTTTTTTTGATAGGTATGCACAAAAATCACAACGAAACTTGGAAAAGTATCTTTAATTTTTTTACAAATCAATAGAGAAATTTTATCAAAATCTAGTCAATTGGCATAATATAAGAAACTTCGGGTGACAAATATTAACTAAGGCAAAAGAAATGACACTTCATGATAAGCATTATGAAAACATTAGTTCAAAGCATTTGAAGGTAAAAACGTAGTACTAAAACTATGTTCATAGAACTAGAAGGTATTAGAAAGCAAAAAAAAATCCAACAAAAACCAGTTTAAATCAACTGGTATCAAAGTTGTAACAAAATTAAGGAATCCATGATCTCTTGTTGAATACACTTTACTAAAACTGTTTTATGAAGTTATCATTCACTTCGGCACACATTCTTTCTTCAATAAGTCATAAAGTCCTTTCTCCAACGCATCATGATTTGAATGCAAATGGAACAAAAGGTTTCAAAATAGTATTTGATGGGTCAAACATTATCAATCCATGTGAAACAGGTAAAAAGGTAGAAAAAAGACAAGGAAATTCGCAACAGAAATGGCCTCATGAGCACTACTGAGGGCCTAGGCACAAGTGCCAGCATCATCAAGTTAGCATCAAAAAGTAAACAAGCAAACTAACGGTACAACCACCAAACCGACGTAGTTTCCTCAGATCACATACCAGCCACTTATAAGATGCTCTAAACTACTAAATTCTCTGAATCCCACTTTCTACACTGAGCCCCCATAGCCACAAATCCAATCACTACCGGGGAACACTCTGACCCAAAGCAGCAAACTCCAACAACTTCAACAGTAACCTCCGGAACAACTTCCTAAAGCATCAAACGGCAGGAAGAACCGAACCCTGCCTAGTTAACCACACCCAAAAAAGTGAGCTCCTATGTGAATTGCGCACAGGAATGCAACGAGAAGATATCCAGAGAACGAAAGAGCTAGGGAGACTTGAAATGGACAGAATAACACATGCACCTGAATCCCAACTCAACACTCACATCACTTTCACCAACCTCGTCGAAGTTTCACGACCTTAGGGAAAAATTCTAAATCAGTGATGGATGTTCACCAGACAGAGCAACAACAAAAGCCAAGTCAAAATAGGAATGCCTAAAGGAACAAAGAAGTCAAAATTGACCTTCAAAACTCAAACCAAGCACCAATGTATCTACAGTCTCCTCACACAGTTCCGCATCAGAAGCCAAATTTAGCAGAGGAAACAACACAATAAGCAAAAAGCCAACCAAAAACATGTAAGATACAACAAGGAACACCTAATCCTTACTTCAATCATCAAATCGCACTCCAGAAACTAGGCTCAAGCTTTCATAAAGTTTCACATCACAAATACAATTCAACAATAACAAAAGCTAGTGCAAACTTTGAACAACTAATAAAAGCTAAAAATATCCAAAAAGTCAGGACTCAAAGCAAACATCAAAAAGGCCTTGCAGAAGGTCCGTAAACTTCCTAGCTTCTACATAATTCCACATCAGACACGAAATTCAACACAGGAACGACAAAAGCTGAGCAAAATTCAAACAAATGAAAGTCCAAAATAAAAACCAACAAGACTCAACCCTAACCAGTAATCCCAGCACTCAAACATCACATTAAGAACCCTAGAGGCGTAGACAACGTTCCACGAGCTCACAGCTAAAATTTCACCACAAAATGCAGTTGACCAGAACCAAAAACTACAAACAATAAAAGAAGACTAACCATCACCTAACCGTAACTCCAAACTCAATCGACATAAGTAGAAACCCTAACCCAAACTCCTCAACCTTCACCTCAAATTCCACATCCCAAATACTTCCAAACTAACAAAAACTAAACAAAACAGTAAAAAAACAACATATAACACTCAACCCTAGCTCCGGTACTCTTAACCGCAGTTCAGAAACCCTAACCCGAACCTCCTCTATCTCCCCGCACAATCCCACACCAAAACGCAATTCATCACAGAAACCATCATTAAACTACGAAAAAATTCAAAATTTCCACTTGAAACACCCCAACTGAAGTCCAAAAACCCAAACCAAACCCCGAAAACCCTAGCCGGAACCTTCCGGAACTTTCCACCGAAATTCACCACATGAACATCACAAAAAACCACCTCCTACCTCACAAACGACGAACTACAACCCAATCCCACCACCCACCCCCAAATCCCCACCCAAAACCCTAACCCTCCCTTATCTCAACCTCCCACTCCCAACTCCAATTCTCCACTCGACCCCCCACCAAACCCAATTTCCCACAACTCGAAGACCTCCGAACCCTAGAATTTTCATCTAAGGTGGGAGAAGAGTCGGAATTGTACCTTCTTCTTCCAGCCGGCGGGTGCGGGGAGGTCGACGACGACGATTTCTTCCTCGAGCCCGCGCTTGTCGGCGGCGGGGACGTCGGAGGGAGCGGCGTCGGTGTCGGTGGAGTTGTTGGTCGTCGACATGGTGGTGAGGTGGGTTTGGGTCGCGCTCTGTGAGTTTCGGTTCCCGCTCGCTGGTGGATGCGAACGAAAGGGGGGAATTTCGGGGGATTTATGTTCTTCGGGATTTCGGAGACTTTTCCGTTGGGACTACTATTTGTCTGTAACTACTTAAATCGTCACAATAATTATCATTTTGTATTTTACAATTCATTTAATACTTATTTCGTCTCATGTCTTAAAATAAGGTATTTGTTTGAGTTTTCTCACATTCCCAGTACCAACACCACAAAAATATCTGACGAAACGCCTAGATCTCGTGAAGTAAGTGAGGGGAATTTTTTTTCGTTTCGGACGTCTGACTAAGTCGCCCCCCCAAAGGGGAGCGTCTGGCTGGGATGCCTCCTCCTTGGTGGGGGTGACTTAGTCAGACACTCTATCCTTGGACGAGACGTCTCTCTAAGCTAGACACCTTTTTTTTATTTTCAATTTTTTGTGTTATTTTAAATTATTTCATGTTCCGTTGCAAGATTTCGGTGGTGATGGAGAAGATTAGAGTGAGTTTTTTTGATAGTAAACAAGTATTTTCAACAATCGAGGAAGCGTGTAAATGGGCGAAACAAGTTGTCATCGGAGCCGGATTTGTTTTGGTAATATCATCCTACAAATCAAAAACAGATAATCTGACGGATTGTTATCTGAGATGCGATTGCAGAAATGAAATGAGTTCTTGTGATATGGATATTGCAATACGGAAGAACACGAAAAGAAAAGGTTGTGGTTTTCATTTTTTGGTAAAGGTAGTCGAGCGACGGGATCATGATGGATGTGTCACTGTTTCTAATAGTACTCATTGGCAGCACAACCACAGACTTGCAGTTTATCCAAAGGATCACCGACAGATTATCGATCTTAGTTCTGGGGCCAAGAAAATTGTTCGTGATATGACTGAGGCATAAGCGAAACCACGTAACATCTTGTTTGCAGTAAAGAAGAAATTCCCGGAGGATAATCTCAACCAGAGACACATTTATAACTTCAGAGAGTACATGAGGAGGACGAAATCTGAAGATAGGAATCTCACTAAGCAGTTTCTGCATCAGGCAGTGCAGTATAAGTACTTACTTTGGATTATGGCGGATGAAGAAACTAATGTCCTCACTCACGCATTTTTGGCACATCCGACGTCAGTTCAATTGTTGCGCACATACCGTTTCGTAATCTGCATGGATTCGACGTACAAGACGAACAAGTACAAGATGTCTTTGCTTGAGATGGTCGGGGTGACTCCAAAAAACATGAACTTCCTCGTCGGCTCTGCCATTATGAAGGATGAGACCGAGTCTAGTTACCGGTGGGTGTTGGAGAAGTTGCAAGATCTGTTATTGGATATTGTCAGCCCAACTGCAATAATGGCGGACCGGGAGTTAGGTCTGATGCGACTAGTGACAGAGGTTTTTCCTGAGTCTGCTCATTTACTTTGCACATGACATATCAACAAAGACGTGTACAACTACGCAAACCACGTATTCGGCAAGAACAAGCAGTTTGTAGAGAATTTGAGGCGTGGAAAGTGGAGGAGAGTCATGTTTTCTGTTTCACAGACCGAGTACGATAAAGCAGTCCGTAATCTGAAAGATACTTTTCAAGTTGATGATAATTCAAGCTCTTGTCACTTGAAGATATTTCTTCCAAATGGAGGTCTAGATACGGTGACACAATATCTAGATTAAGCAGTACATAATGATGAACTTGCTCCAACAAAACTTGATCTAAAAATGGATTCTCCCTGCCCCAATCAGTGTTCCATCAGTACACTGCCCTTCACGTGTTAATTTTGTCTCCACCTCATCCAAATAAAGAGAGCAAAATGTCAAGCATTCCTCTACCAAGTACCATTCGACGATGGATCCTTCACGTTTACTTTTTTCGAATATAACGTTTCAATGTTAGCAAATAATGCTCTATAGGATACATCTATCTGTAAAACATTGGTCCACCAAATAATTTTTCATTAGCTAACTGTATAGGTAGATGCATCATCATGGTGAAAAATCCCAGAAGAAAGATACACTCGAACTGACAAAGTGTAACAACTATTTCACCCTTCAACTTTTCCATTTCTTCCACATCAATCACTTTACCACAGATCCTCTTTAAAAATGAAGAAAGTGACACAATAACACCACAAATATCTTCATGTAATACTTTTAGGAGAGCAAAAGGAAGGATCTGATGCATAAGTATGTGACAATTGTGGCTTTTTAAACAAGAAATCTTTCTTTCCTTCAACTGGACTAGTGCCTTGATATTGGATGAAAAGCCATCAGGAACCGTTAGGTCATGCAACACCTTGAAAAATATAGCTTTCTACTGATTCGACAAAACAAATGTACTGGGGTGGGACCCTAGACAATTCCTTGGTGGTGGGACCGCTCGTAGAGAGGGGGTTTGTTGCCAAGCAATCCCTTACTATGGCTTGTGGGCCTAAAATCCTAGGTACTTAACCACCCAACTCGTTGACATTAGTGTGCAACCCCTCATGTCCACATGACGCTTAAGTTTGGGCCTCTACGCTATCTGAAAATATAATGTACTATGTTGGAAGTGGTCCCCTCACTAACAACAATTGTTTTTAGGGTAGTGGTAAAGTCACATGCCATAAGCCTTTCATTTGGTATTGAAGCGAGGTCTCGAGTGTGAGTCACGCCCTACCAGGAGGACTTTTCTGAGGGGGGATTGTTGGGGTGGGACCCTAGACAATTCCTTGGCGGTGGGACTGTCTATAGAGGGGGGGGGGAGGGATTGTTGTCAATCAATCCCTTACTATGGCTCGTGGGTCTAAAGGCCTAGGTGCTTAACTGCCCGACTCGTTGGCATTAGCGTGCAACCCCTCATGTCCACCCGATGCTTAGTGTGGGGCTTTGCGCTTCCTGAGAAGAGACTATGTTTAAAGTGACCCCCTCACTAACAACAATTGCTTTAGTGGAGTGTTAAAGTCACATGTCATAAGTCTTTTAGAATGCAGATTCTGGACCATTGCCTTTACTAGATTGCCCCAGATGCAACTCTTTACGAATACCCATTTCTTATGGGTACATCCGAGCTTTGCCATCATCTTTTAATTTCTCAATTTTAATTATTATGTTGTCATATACATTATTCTATGTATGCATGACATCAATATTATGTTGAAGGAGAAGATTCTTCAAATATGGGAGTTGGAAAAAATAGATAATTTCTTCCAACCATAAGGAAGTTTCACTTCTTCTATATCTTTTCTCCTCATTTTATGCCCGAGTTCTAACAGTTTTCATAATCGTATACTTAAGTAACCGGTGAGCTGCTGCAACATTTCATTTCCTGATAACACAAGCGACGCATTACGAAACTCTTGGTTTCCATCAAAATATTTTCTATCACAACACCAATGATGATCTTCTGGAAGCCATCGTCGGTGGCCCATGAATGATTCTTTCTATCCATGCTTCAAGCAAATATTTTATGTATCCTTATTGCATGTCGGACGAGTAAATTTTCCTTTTGTACTCCAACCAGAAAGATTAGCATATACATGAACATTTATTGTCACTACAAGAATACATGGCATATCCACAGAAAGATTAGCATATCCACATCACCTTCCGTTGGTGTAATGGAACACTGATGGATAACCAGTCATTGTTACATGCGTCAGTGTATGTTTACTCCGACGGATATTCCAACGGATAAAACCTGTCAGTGTTACTTTTGGCGTGAAAATCCGGACAAAAATTTATTTGTCTGCTTTTGTTGGATCAGAGAACACCGTCGTACCATCGACGAACATTCCATCAGTGTTATACACTGACGGACCGATCCGTCGGTGTAGTCTAACACCGTCGGAGTGAAGGGAATGTGTTCTAAAAGTTTTACTTTTAAATGTCAATTATTATGAATTGAATGAGAAATCATTTTGTTCCTTGTTTATGTTATTCGTCTTTTAAAAGTGTTAAGGAAGAGGCTCTTGGTCCTTAACCGTAGAGCTCTAAAAGATATTGGTTTACATAAAACAAAAGATATTCGCAATCATGGTAATTAACATGGGACATTAATTACCGAGTTAAGATTGTCGTGTTGGTCATAGATCATTGTAGCTCTACAAGTGAGTGACAACACGGGTACACAAAAGAGGAAAATAGTACTTTTGTATACTGAATTGACCTAACAAGTAAAATATTATAGAAATGTGTTTCTATGTCATTAATATTTTACTGTGTCCTTGATCCTTTGATATGAGACTTATATCCGATCGCTTAAGGAATGCTTAATTAGACTAGTGTCTTAAACTATCGATAAGTGTAGTGTAAAGGCGTTAGTTGGTTAAGTATGACTTTTGTTGGAGAGGATAGCTAGTCAAAAGATTATCATTGCCCCTCTTAATTGAGTGATGATATTAGTGGGTCCCTTGATAAAGCAAAGTTATAATGTGCACAATGTGATTTGAGTTAAGTCACATATTTGTAACTAGCTTAAAGAGATCAAGAAATGAATACTAATACAAAGATGACACAATACTACTTTGTGTGTATTCTTAATATCATGAGGCAAGGGACGGACACAAGTGGTGCACTCCATCACTATCTGGATCGGGTTTTGGTTCGAGTGGAATTAAGACATCTAACTAATTGGGAGCTATAATGTGTAGCTAGATACCGCTTATAGCTTGTGATATTAAGCTCTTAATATCACTGCAAACTTAGTTTAGATCCTCCTATAGGTCACACCACAAAACTGGGAAACAGGAAATGGGGATTTTGAGTTCATAAGATGTGTCGAGTTTCATGTAGAAAATATGACACATGGGGCGAATAAGCAAAATCAAAATTATGTTGTGATTAATAACATAATTAGAATCTAAATTAAATTCATATGTGACGTAAATATTATGGGGTGTAATGATTAATCATTACATAGGATAATATGTTACACAAGTTGTGAATTTACTACTAATCCCGAAATGTAAAATTTTGTAGGAGTTAAACCGAAATTTGACAAGTCTGCAGTACTGTACACAACGGTCGACCAGTTAATGGTAAACGGTCGACCGATCGTGCACGGTCGACCGGACACGTCTCGACCAATAACAGGGAATTTTCGTCTGTTCGGATCGGTCGACCGAATCTATCGGTCGGTCGACCGAACATTGCGATGAAATATTTTTATGTTACGAGCGGTCGACCGAATGTCGAACGGTCGACCAAAACATGGTTCGAGCGGTCGACCGAACCTCCAAACGGTCGACCGGTCCAGATGGTTTTATGCAGAATTAATTTAAGAATTAATTAGATCATGCATGGAATTGGTCCATAATTGATTTAATTCGTGGCTAAGATTATTTATTATTAAATAATGGATGGTTAGATAGAAGTTTGCATGAAATCATGGGCAAGAGGTTGCACATGAATAGGTAATTTGGAGAGAACTTATAAATACAAGTTTATCTCATTACCTCATTAATTTTAATTCATTGTTTTTCTCATGCAAAAACTCTCTCCATAATTCTCCACGAAATTTCCCTAATTCTTAAGTTTAGTTTTAGTTTTTAAGAGATCATATTCTCAAGGGAACTAAAGAGGGGTTAGTAATTAGATTCTAAACCCTATTGGAGATTGAGAGGCTAGCTCTTCTCTCTCCAATCTTGTTTAGAGTTTGGTGAAATCTCGGAGGCATCCGGCGCAGCAACAAGCATCCTCAACGCCTCCGAATCTTCAAGAAATTTTAGAGAACTTCTAGGTATGAATTTCGGAGTCCCATGTTTGTTTTAATAAAAGTTTTAAAACTAGTTATTGAAACAAACCAATGCATGCATGAAATAAATCATAGAAAATTGTAATAGATCCTTATTACGCATAAAAATTCCGAATATATATATATATATATGTGTAATTAAACATGAAATCCTACAGTGGTATCAGAGCTTAGGGTTAAATTTTCTAATGATTTGAAGTTGTAAACAAATTTAGTTTACCATCTAAGGTTCAAACAATTCGATTTTCCCGTTTTTCGGTCTTTAAATGTTTTGTTGGAATAATTCTTTATAATAATTCGTTTTTGAATGTTTTAAGTGGTTTAAAATATGTCATGTAATTGTTAGAATTATGATTTAGACATTAGTCTAACTTGCAATAATTTTGTTTTAAGTATAAACAATTGTTTTGCAAGAGAATCAACAAAACCGAAAAACTGTGGTTCGTCTTTCCTTTAGGAAATTGGATGGACATCGGTTCAAAATTGATTTTTGAACTATGGATGGATGAAAAACGTTTTTAATGGATTTCAAAATGTTTTTCAAAGAATTGTTTGGGATTCTAGATGATTGATAAACTAGATTGTATAGTTTATAGCGATATTGCGTGCATGGATGCTCGAGTTGTTTTGCAGGAATTGTGAGTTTATATGTTCCAAATCAGCAACTATGAATGTATGTGATAATTATTATACAGGGTCTTATTTATATGTAAAAGCCAAAATTCTCTTTCCATCTTTTAGATAATTGCATATGCATATGAGAGGTTTTACATACGACTTGCACTAGTCGGTTTTTTATCGAATGTGAGGAGGATGTTTATTTTCTGTAAAATCTACATCTCCGGTGCAAGAGGATGTCGTCGCTGTAGCACATCGATCGAGGATCAAAGATCAGGGATCAAGGATCAAGGATCGAAGGGAACATATAAACTCACACGATGTGGATTGTGTGAATGTTTAATTTATGTTTTGATAATCTTGCTATGCATGTGATGAATGTGTTGAATGTTAGGATGTGTATGAATGATAATATGCATGATAACCTAAAATTCTGAATCACATGTTAATATATGAAATTTTCCAACAAAAATTAAGAATAATTTCCTTCTTATTTCATCCACTAGCAGCCATTGATTGAGGGATACTTTGCTCGCCCTTAGCGGGAGATAGCTCCCTCCATCTTTGGGAATAGTGGGAGATATAATGGTTGTCTGTTGTTGTGCCACGATTAAATGTATGAGGTGCGTTTCACCCTAGTGAACCCCAAGTATGTTTAGTTGTGAATACAATGGATAAACGTATCTCGTATCAAATGAAAATAAGTTTTCTTAACATCACCTAGAGCCCTCGCTCGGTTTTGGGAAAAAGTTTTTCTTACGAGGATAGGTCGCATTCCCTCATAATTAAAACGACAAGAATCACAAGAGTTTGAAGATGCTAATATTGCTAAAATTCAAAAAGGTTGTGATTAGAAAATGTTTTTCTTACCTTGATATTGTAATGTATTCGATAGCCCTTAGCTAGTCCATATTACAATTAATGAGATCTTGGATTGTTGCATTTATGGGCAAATTTTTTTATTTGCAGCATTTACATTTGTATGTATGTATAATAAACATAAAATTGGCATTAAAATCTTATATGATTTATTTTGTAGAAAAATGTCGAACATCCAACCTATCGTACGATCCATGATAGAAAAACACCCTTTAGCAAATGATGGCTCAAACTTCATTAGTTGGCAACTCAAACTCAACATCGTGTTAAAGTTTGAGAAACTGTCTCACATTTTGGAAGGTCCAATCCCAAAATGGAATGAGAGATTAACCGATGAAGAGAAAGAGGCTAAAGCCAAGTGGGAAGACCAAGAGAACCAAGTTCACGGTCTTATGCTAGCATCCATGGGTGACTCGCTTCAAGCGAAATACTTGGATTCGAAACCCAAGAAGACCATGGAGGCTTTATCAAAGATGTTCATGGATAGTGCCCGGAAGGAGCGCTATAAGACCACCATCGCACTCACAAGGTGCCATATGGCGGAGGGAACATCGGTATCTATGCATTTTCTCACGATGCAAGGATACCTTGAGAAGTTGGCAAAGCTCTCTTCACCAATGCCCGAGGACATTGCTGAAGATATGATTCTTGACTCTCTAGCCCCGTCCTTTAAGGACTTTGTGATGCACTATCACGTGCGTGAAAAATGGGTGAGTCTTGAGGAGCTGCACAACGCTCTCAAAACTGCTGAAGTTGACATGGGCAAGGGTAGGGACAAGTAAGTCATTGCCGTCCATGGGAGGAGCCAAAAGATTGGTAAAGGAAATGACAAATCTACCAAAAGTGGTTCAATCAAGAGCAAGGGAGTAGGAGGTGCTCATAAGAGTGCCTCGAGGGGGAAATCTCAGAAATCTCCAACTCCCAATACGGAGTGCTTTCACTGCGGTGAAAAAGGACATATCCAGCCAAATTACCCCAAGTACAAGGAAGACCTTGACAATGGAGTGATTGAACGTCGGCGCCCCAAAAAGGCCAAAGGTACATTTGTTATTGAAATAAATTTAACCACCTCTGTCCAGGATTGGGTAATAGATACCGGATCTTGTGCTCACATAGTTTCAAATGTGCAGCTACTCAAGGATAGGAAGGAACTCGTGCGGAACGAGATAGAATTGAAGGTCGGAAATGATGCGAACGTTTCTGTGGTTGCACAAGGTTCTGTGGTGTTTCAATTATGTAGTGGTTTAAATTTATGTCTAAAGAATGTTTATTATGTGCCTTCGATTAGCAAGAATATTATTTCTGTATCATGTTTGGATATGGATAATTTTAATATAAATATTTCAAATTCTTGTTTGTCTATATCGAAGAATGCTGTTTTCTATGCAAATGCGTTCATAAGGAATGGTCTCTATTTGCTTGAATTGAATAATAAACAAATCTTTAATATCAATAACAAAAGACTTAAGACCACTCACGAGAATGATACTCTCGTGGCACTATCGTCTTGGTCACATAAATGAAAAGCGCATCAAGAAATTGCAAGAAGCTAACCTTCTTGGTCTACTTGATTTTAAATCATTGGAGACGTGCCAACCATGTCTAATGGGAAAAATGACCAAAAAGCCTTTCAAGAAGAAAGGCCCAAGGGCGAGTGGCTTGTTGGATTTGATACATTCCGATGTATGTGGTCCAATGAGTACTAGTGCACGAGATGGTTTCAGGTACTTCATTACGTTCACAGATGATTATAGTCGTTATGGCTATATTTATCTAATGAGAAACAAAAGTGAATCCTTCGACAAGTTCAAAGAATTCAAGAATGAAGTAGAGAACCAACTCGACAAGAAAATCAAGTCTCTACGAACGGATCGTGGAGGTGAGTACTTAAGTGCCGAATTTGACTCATACCTAAAGGAGTTTGGTATTGTACCTCAACTCACCCCTCCCGGTACACCTCAGTGGAATGGGGTATCCGAAAGGAGGAATAGGACATTGCTCGACATGGTTCGGTCAATGATGAGTCATGCGGAATTACCTCTTTACTTTTGGAGTTATGCACTACAGACTGCGGCTTACAAACTAAATAATGTTCCATCCAAATCCGTGGAGAAAACTCCTTATGAGCTATGGAGTGGTAAAACACCTAAGCTCAATTTTCTCAAGATTTGGGGTTGTGAGGCTTACGTCAAGAGATTGATGTCGACCAAACTTCAACCAAAAGCGGATAAGTGCTTCTTTATTGGTTATCCTCGTGAAACAAGAGGATACTACTTTTGGCATATCACATCCAATCGAGTGACTGTAGAGAGGGATGCCACTTTTCTGGAAAATGAATTTCTAGAAAGAGTAAAAAGTAGTGGGAGTAGGGTTGTGCTTGAGGAAACTCAAGATACTCTACAAGATCATGACACGAATGATGACGTTCAAGATCATGAAGGCCCAACCGAGATTCCTTTGGTTAGTGGAGATCATGAAGGCCCAACCGAGATTCCTTTGGTTAGTGGGAGCGTGAGTGAGAGACCATCACAAGAAGTTGTGAGAGAATCTCAATCATCCCCACCAAGTGTACGTTCAAGAGTTGAACATGAACCCACTCCTCAAGAAATTGTGGAAGAAGTTCGAGAGACACGAGAAGAACCAAAAGAATTAAGAAGGTCAACAAGGGAAAAGAAGATACCCGACCTGTATCTGGGACTTCATGAAATCATGGTACTTGATACCAATGATCCCTTGACCTTCCAAGAAGCAATGGAAAGGGAAGACTCCAAACTATGGCTTAAGGCCATGGAATCCGAAATAGAATCCATGTATGATAATCAAGTGTGGAACTTGGTTGACCTTCCTCAAGGGAAAAAGGCCATTCAAAATAAATGGGTTTTCAAGAGGAAGATGGACATGGATGGGAACTTGACAACCTACAAAGCGAGGCTTGTAGCGAAGGGTTTCACTCAAGTTCAAGGAATTGACTATGATGAAACTTTTTCACCAGTTGCCATGTTCAAGTCTATTCGGATAATGCTCGCTATTGCTGCATTATGGCAAATGGATGTCAAAATGGCGTTCCTTAATGGGAACTTGGAGGAGGATGTGTACATTGTACAACCTCAAGGTTTTGAAGATCCAAAGAATAGCGAGAAGGTATGCAAGCTTCAAAGATCCATTTATGGATTGAAGCAAGCATCAAGGAGTTGGAACAAACGCTTTGACGAGGAAGTGAAGAAGCTTCACTTCATTCAAAGTAAGGAAGAACCTTGTATTTACAAGAAGGTAAGTGGGAACCATGTAGTATTCTTAATCTTATATGTCGATGACATATTGCTTATGGGTAATCATACTGCTTTGCTTGAACAAACGAGAAGTTCATTGAAATCTGCATTTTCAATGAAAGACATGGGTGAGGCTCAATACATCTTGGGAATCAAGATATATCGAGATAGATCCCGTAGACTCATTGGCCTCAATCAACGTACATACATTGACAAGGTCTTGGAAAGGTTCAAGATGAACAACTCCAAAAAGGGCAGTGTGCCAATGAGTATGGGTGTGCAACTCAAGAAGTCTCAACGTGTGGAATCGCGTAAGGACTTAGATTATATGAAGGATGTCCCTTATGCTTCGGCAATTGGGTCGATCATGTACGCGATGACTTGCACAAGACCCGATGTCTCGTATGCTCTAAGTGTGACAAGTCGTCACCAATCAGCGTAGGTCCTGAGCATTGGACTGCGGTCAAGAATATCCTGAAGTACCTTAACCGGACTAAGGATAAGATTCTTGTTTATGTAGGACAAAGGGAATTGATAGCCGAGGGTTACTCGGATGCGAGTTTCATGAGTGATCCAGACGATAGAAGGTCGCAATCAGGATACGTCTTTCTTCTGAATGGTGGAGCTGTGAGTTGGCGTAGTTGGAAGCAAAGCACTACGACCGACTCAACCACTGCCTCCGAAGTAATGGTTGTCGCTGAAGCGAGCAAGGAAGGAGTGTGGATTAAGAAGTTCCTTGAAGAGCTTGGAGTAGTTCCCTCGAGCGAGGGACCAGTAGAGCTATTTTGCGATAATAGTGCATCTATTTCGCAAATCAATGATCCCAAATCACACCACAAAGTGAAGTACATGGATCGTAAGTACTTCGTGACACGTGACCTCATCGACGAAGGCAAAATAAATCTTTTATGGGTGGACACCAACAGCAACACAGTTGATCCATTCACAAAACCCTTATCCCAAGCCAAGGGCGAAATGCATTTCGAGTCCATGGGATTGAGGAACCATGTAGATTGGCTTGATGATTGATATGTAATGGGGTTTACCCTAGTTATTATTGTTTTATACATTGAGTATGTATGTGAAAGAAAACTTTAATAACAAGTGGGAGATTGAAGGGAATGTGTTTTAAAAGTTTTACTTTTAAATGTCAATTATTATGAATGGAATGAGAAATCATTTTGTTACTTGTTTATGTTATTCGTCTTTTAAAAGTGTTAAGGAAGAGACTCTTGGTCCTTAACCGTAGAGCTCTAAAAGATATTGGTTTACATAAAACAAAAGATATTCGCAATCATGGTAATTAACATGGGACATTAATTACCGAGTTAAGATTGTCGTGTTGGTCATAGATCATTGTAGCTCTACAAGTGAGTGACAACACGGGTACACAAAAGTGGAAAATAGTACTTTTGTATACTGAATTGACCTAACAAGTAAAATATTATAGAAATGTGTTTCTGTGTCATTAATATTTTACTGTGTCCTTGGTCCTTTGATATGAGACTTATATCCGATCGCTTAAGGAATGCTTAATTAGACTAGTGTCTTAAACTATCGATAAGTGTAGTGTAAAGGCGTTAGTTGGTTAAGTATGACTTTTGTTGGAGAGGATAGCTAGTCGAAAGATTATCATTGCCCCTCTTAATTGAGTGATGATATTAGTGGGCCCCTTGATAAAGCAAAGTTATAATGTGCACAATGTGATTTGAGTTAAGTCACATATTTGTAACTAGCTTAAAGAGATCAAGAAATGAATACAAATACAAAGATGACACAATACTACTTTGTGTGTATTCTTAATATCATGAGGCAAGGGACGGACACAAGTGGTGCACTCCATCACTAACTGGATCGGGTTTTGGTTCGAGTGGAATTAAGACATCTAACTAATTGGGAGCTATAATGTGTAGCTAGATACCGCTTATAGCTTGTGATATTAAGCTCTTAATATCACTGTCAACTTAGTGTAGATCCTCCCATAGGTCACACCACAAAACTGGGAAACAGGAAATGAGGATTTTGAGTTCATAAGATGTGTCGGGTTTCATGTAGAAAATATGACACATGGGGTGAACAAGCAAAATCAAAATTATGTTGTGATTAATAACATAATTAGAATCTAAATTAAATTCATATGTGACGTAAATATTATGGGGTGTAATGATTAATCATTACATAGGATAATATGTTACACAAGTTGTGAATTTACTACTAATCCCGAAATGTAAAATTTTGTAGGGGTTAAACCGAAATTTGACAAGTCTGTAGTACTGTACACAACGGTCGACCGGTTAACGGTAAACGGTCGACCGATCGTGCACGGTCGACCGGACACGTCTCGACCGATAACAGGGAATTTTCGTCTGTTCGGATCGGTCGACCGAATTTATCGGTCGGTCGACCGAACATTGCGATGAAATTTTTTTTTGTTGCGAGCGGTCGACCGAATGTCGAACGGTCGACCAAAACATGGTTCGAGCGGTCGACCGAACCTCCAAACGGTCGACCGGTCCAGATGGTTTTATGCAGAATTAATTTAAGAATTAATTAGATCATGCATGGAATTGGTCCATAATTGATTTAATTCATGGCTAAGATTATTTATTATTAAATAATGGATGGTTAGATAGAAGTTTGCATGAAATCATGGGCAAGAGGTTGCACATGAATAGGTAATTTGGAGAGAACTTATAAATACAAGTTTATCTCATTACCTCATTAATTTTAATTCATTGTTTTTCTCATGCAAAAACTCTCTCCATAATTCTCCACGAAATTCCCCTAATTCTTAAGTTTAGTTTTAGTTTTTAAGAGATCATCTTCTCAATGGAACTAAAGAGGGGTTAGTAATTAGATTCTAAACCCTATTGGAGATTGAGAGGCTAGCTCTTCTCTCTCCAATCTTGTTTAGAGTTTGGTGAAATCTCGGAGGCATCCGGCGCAACAACAAGCATCCTCAACGTCTCCGAATCTTCAAGAAGTTTTAGAGAACTTCTAGGTATGAATTTCGGAGTCCCATGTTTGTTTTAATAAAAGTTTTAAAATTAGTTATTGAAACAAACCAATGCATGCATGAAATAAATCATAGAAAATTGTAATAGATCCTTGTTACGCATAAAAATTCCGAAAATATATATGTGTAATTAAACATGAAATCCTACACGGAGAACGTATTTGTCGGTGTAGGTTACACCGACAAATACGTTCTCCGACAGTTGTAGAACTTCCACCGACGGATAGCTCCATCGGTGGTAAATATTTGCTACGTACATCGACAAATATGTACAGTCGGTGTACATCTACAAATGTCAGTACGTTCTGTAGGATCGATGTGGGTCGCTAAATCTAATCAATTTTAAGCTTTAATCTCTATCTAAACGATCAAAGATGCAGCGGAAACAATAGGGACAAGTAGAGACTAGAAGTTTGCAAACCACAATGGCACCAGAAGATTTTTATAGAGGTTCAGCCTCCCACCTACTTCCTCTCTTGCAAGCTCTGCGAGCTCCACCAACGTCTTCACTATCAATCTCGTTCTGGGCCGAGATTAAGCCTTTACACCACAAGTCTCGCGAATAATACTCGCCGAGCTTGATTTCTTCGTCTCACAACCCGAGAGGGAACACTTCGGGCTTTCACTGAAATCCTTGCTTCTTGACAGACAATTGTTGAGTGGAACAATCACTCTCTAACTTGAGCACACTTAGAGTATGATTGGATTTGATCTAATGTGGAAAGTTTGGCTTGGAGAGTATCATTGGGGATACAAGGTTTGGGAGCTTTCTCTTAGATGTGTATGACAATATGGAGTGTAGGAGTTGTTGAATTGTGTCTTCGTAACATCTATTTATAAGCTCCTAAGGGGTTTATAGCCATTGTGACAAAACTGGTAGAAGAATGTGTGAGAAGCACAAAACAAAAAAGCATAGGTCACTGTTCTAGTTAAGTTCAGTCGATCGAAACAGGTAAAACGGTCGATCGGATTTTGTCCAGAATAGGCATCGAGACAGTTCCAGAAACAAACGGTCGACCGAACAAGGGGTGGTCGAACGAACATGGCTATAACTTATGTTATCGGTCGAACCAAAAGTGGGACAGTCAACCGATAAAACGGTTTATTCGGTCCAGATTTATTCTCCAGGAAAGTACACGGACAAACGGTCGAACAAAATGGTTTATTCGGTCAACCGATAAAAACTGGCACTTCGGGGTTCAAGAGATGTCTAAGTTTGGTCGACTGAAACTAGGTCCACGATCGACCGGTGGTCAACTGTATTTATGGGGTATGGATATAAATGTTATATGACCGTTGGTATAATACGACAAGTCTAATGATCAAATGACACGTGTAGACGGTCGACTGAAAAGGTCTCACAGTCGACCAATCGAGCAGTTAAAATCACTATAGGTTAAAAGATCAATCGGTCGAACGAATGTGGTTCAGGTTTGGTTTAGTGATTTCCGATTTAAGTTTGGGTGACCTATTGAAGTCCAAATGATCTGAGATTTTGTGTGTGACTTCTATAAGGAACCTAGTGTGTATGTGATTAGTTATTTACTCTAGTATGCTCAAGTATACACAAGTTTCTAAGATTCAAAAGAAATACATAATTACATGTCTTCAAAAGGCTTGATTACATGTCTTGACTTGGATTCCTTTCTTCCTTGAGTCTTGATCACCTGTAGATGTTAGCGCAATACAATATGCATGTCATGCATAATGTGTGCTATACTACATTTGATTGTTATTAAGATTAGGTTGATTAAATCATCAAAACATGGATTAAGGCCTAAAAGCAACACGTTCACCGACGGATATAGTCCGTCGGTGTATGTCTTTTCCAGAACCCAAAAGAGCTTGTTTGCTCTTCCGGGTTTCCCTGTTCCTTTATAAAACATTCATATACATCATATAAATCAACAATAATAATTTCTTTAAATCCCTGGAGACACAAAAAGGATTCCACAATGCATATAAACATTAACATTCACATTCAAACTATAATATAAACTGTCATATAACGCATTTTTTAAACCCATTCACATTCACATTCAAACTATCACATAAAGTTTTTTTAAAGGATTTTTTTTGAAATAATCACCATTTTTTGGAAGAATATGCATATGGAAAACTTATTTGGGAAATTATGCATATTAAAAACAACATTTGTGATACCATTTTCAATAACTAAAAATGACACTTGTGATGTCGTTTTTACCCATAATGAAAACGACATCGTCAATGCCATTTTCAAGAGAGGCAAAAATGACATCCGAGATGACGTTTTTGCGTAGGGAAAAAATAGGACTGACCAGCCACCATCTTCCTTTTCCCACACCCAAATTACTCCCGACTCCCCATTACTCTCTCTCTCTCTCCAGTGACAAGCACTGTTCGGGTTGGTTTTAAGTTTGGTTTTTGGTTTTTTGATTTCGATATGAAATGTAATTCATGTATATTTAATGTATGATTGTTATTTTCATGTATCAAATGTAAATTTTGTACACCCAAAGTATTGAGCTTCGATACCGGATTGGTTATAGTTATTTTCGATGGGATTGTTACATTCGTATATGGCATTCCAGAATATGAAGGTGGTTACAAACGGATGATGAATGTTAATACTGAAATGCGATATGATGATCTTTGTGAAAAGGTTTGTCGAGTTTGTGATTTTCGAGAAGAAGAGTTTGATATGAAGTTAACCTGCAAGTGGCCACCGTATGAAAAGTATACATATCTTGATGTTTTTGATGATTAGAGCACAACTACGATGTTATCTTTATATAACATCATGAATATGGTTGTATTGTTTGTTCAGAAACAACCCAAGCATTATACTATTGTGTACCAAAGTCAGTTGGCTGAGGATTATCAAGAAATGACACAGACATGTAGCCAATATGAAGCAGGTCCATCGTTGGCAGTTTGTCGATCTTTTTTTGAACCATATGAGCACACACCAATGGATATTAGTAATTATGAAGCAGACGTAGTTCAATTACCTTCTCAAGGAAGACGGGTTGAAGATGCAGACAACGGTGAGACAGATGATGATGAGGCGGATGGTCTGATGGATGGTGAGGAGATAATTGTTGATGTAGATTCAACATCACTTCCGGAGCTGCAGAACATGATTCATCATATGGTAGACGTAGTGAATTGAGAACCTGATAACAACGTACATGAAGTCGTCGTTAGTAATGAATCATCACCATTGTCAGTACTTCCAAATTTGAGGTACTTGTCGGACGTAGAGTCTGACGAGAACTGGATTGAAGATTCAATCCTTGAAAATGACGATGGGCGTATTGCTGCATACAATGAATACGATAACTTAGAAGACAGACAAAGTTATTGGTTGCATAGAACTTTCTCCAAAAAAAAGATTTGTTGCATGAGTTGAAGGAATGACATTTGCGAAAGTGTCCAATTCAAAGTGTTAACTTCTAGGCCAAAAATATCTACAGCTTGTTGTTTGAAGAAAGAATAACGTGTGGATGGAGGATACATGCCTCTTACAGTCAGAGCAAAGAATTTTTTAATATAAAATGTACAGGTCTGAATACAATTGTAGTAACGAGGGTCTTTTGCATGACCACGTGCAATGTGATGCGGTTTAATTTCTAACATGATTCTTGTCACCATTCAAACAAACATAGTTGTCACTCATGCAAAAATTCAAGCACTAGTGAAGACTCATTAGTTCATAGACATCAAGTATGATAAAACTTGGTACGCCCAGAAGAAAGCATTGGAAAAGTATACGGAGTTGATGAGACATCTTTTCATAATTTAAGACGTTTTATTTCTTATATTTGGGAAGTGAAAAAAGGGGCCAGGTTGCCATTTTTTGACCTGAGCAAAAACAACATCTCGGATGTCGTTTTTCCAGTCTTGAAAATAGCATTGGTGATGTTGTTTTCATTATGGCTAAAAATGACACATGTGGTGCAATTTTTAGTTAATGAAAACGACAACACGGGTGCTGCTTTTAAGATGCATAGTTTGCCAATTAAGTTTTCTATCTTCCAATTTTATTTTTTTATTGATTATTTCAAAAAAAAATCTTTTAAACTACATTCAAAATATATTCCTATTATATTGCAACTATATTTAAAGTTACATTCAAATTACATTCAAACTATCAAAATAATCAAATTCAAACTACATTCAAATCAAAATTTATAATCCAAATTAATCAAAACAAATAATGTAAACAATAATCTTAACAATAACATGTTATTGTTAATCCAAAAACATATATAGATTAATTTATCAAAACAATCTGAATTTATAACATCAAAATTATAATCTAAATACTAGTTTGGGGGCGAGTTTAGGTCGGGTTTCACGTAGTGTTTCTAATCTTGTATGTCGATGACATACTCCTTATGGGAAATCATATCCCTTTGCTAGAGCAAATGAGAAGCTCATTGAAATCTGCATTTTCAATGAAAGACATGGGTGATGCTCAATACATCTTGGGGATCAAGATATATAGAGATAGACCTCGTAGACTCGTTGGCCTAAGTCAACGTACATGCATTGACAAGGTCTTGGAAATATTCAATATGAACAACTCCAAAAAGGGCAATGTGCCAATGAATATGGGTGTGCAACTAAAGAATTCTCAACGTGCAATATAACGTAAAGACTTAGAGTACATGAATGATATTCCTTATGCTTCAGCAATAGGAATTTACGCGATAACTTGCACAAGACTCGATGTGTCGTATGCTCTAAGAGTTACAAGTCATTACCAATCCAATGCATGTCTTGGATATTCTGAGGCAGTCCATTGTGCATGGGACTGCGGTCAAGAATATTATGAGGTACATTAACCGGACCAAAAACAAGTTTCTTGTTTAGGAGGACAAAGGAAGTTAGTAGTTGAGGGCTACTCGGATGCGAGTTTCATGAATGATCCAGACAATATGAGGTCTCAATCAGGATATGTCTTTCTTCTGAATGGTGGATTCGTGAATTGGCGTAGCTGGAAGTAGACCACTATGGCTAACTCAATCACTGCTTCAGAAGTGATGGTTGTCGCTGAAGTAAGCAAGGAGTATGGATTAAGAAGTTCCTTGAAGATTTTGGAGTAGTTCCCTCGAGTGAGGGATCCATAGAGCTATTTTGCGATAATAGTGTGTCTATCTCGCAAATCAAGGATCCTAAATCTCATCACAAAGTGAAGTACATGGATCACAAGTACTTTGTCACTCGTGATCTCATCTACGAAGGCAAAATAAATTTATTATGGGTGGACACAAATAGAAACACAGTTGATCAATTCACTAATCCCTTATCCGAAGACAAAGGCGAAATACATTTCATGTCCATGGGTTTGAAGAACCATGTAGAATGGCTTGATGAGTGAATGAAAGGGTTACCCTACTTATTATAGTTTTATACGTTGTGAATGTATGTCAAAGAAAACTTTGATAACACATGGGAGATTGAAAGGAATGTGTTCTAAATATTTACTTTTATATGTCTTTTATTGTGAATTAATGTATAAACATTTTGTTCCTTGATTAATGTATTCGTCTTTTAGAAGTGTTAAGGAAGAGACTCTTGGTCCTTAACCGTAGAACTCTAAAAGGTAATGGTTTACATAAATCAAAAGGTAATTCACAATCATGGTGATTAACATGGGACATTAATTACCGAGTTAAGATTGTCCTGTTGGTTAAAGGATATTGTAGCTCTACAAGTATTTAACAACATGAGTATATGAAATAGAAATATTTCTTTCATATATTGAATTGACCTAAAAATGAAACATTATGGAATTGTGCTTGTGTCATTAATGTTTTTTTGTGTCTTTGAATCCTAAGATATAAGACTTATATATTTTCACATGAGAAGTGTATAATTTGATTATTTTCAAAAGTTATCATGGAGTACAATGATAAAGATAATAGTTGGTTATACATGACTTGTGCCGGAAAAGATGATATGTCAAAAGATTCTCATTGCCCATCTTGACTTGAGTGATGATATTGCTAGGCCCCTTGATAAAGCAAAGTTATAATGTGCAAAATGTTACTTATGTATAGTTACATATTTATAATTTGCTTGAGAGATCAAGAAATGAATATATAATAAAAAGATGACATTTCTATTTGTATAATATTCTTAATATCATGAGGCAATGGATAGACACAAGTGATATTCTACATATCACTAAGTGAATCGTGTTTAGTTCGAGTAAGCAAAACATCTTTGTTATTCGGGTAACCATAATGTGTTTTGCTAGATATCGCTTATAGTTTATGATATAATGTGTTTTATATCATTGTCGACATAATTTAGATCCTCATATAGGTCACACCACAAAACTAGGAAATAAGAAATATGATTTTATATTTTATATGATGTACTAAGTTTCATATGTTATGAAATAATATACATGTGCTAAAATAATAAAATCAATATGTCGTAATAACGACATTGTTAGAATATCAAATAAATTTGTATGAGATATGTATATATTATGTAGTATAATGTTTGACATTATATATGATAATATATTACATAATATAACGTGATCCGCAACATTATAACATATGAATTTGCTAAAACCCTAAAGTCTAAATTTTGTTGGATATTAATCCAAAATTTGGTAAAGTAAAAAATAATAATAAATGGTACAACCATTTGCCCACATTTTTGCATATATTAATAAAAGATTTTTTGCTGATTAATGACTGAATTTAATCTACCTTGGTCAAAGGTAGTTCTGGGATGATAATGTTGCAAAATAAATAAGAGATCATGTGCAAAGTGGTTTGCACATGATGTGGTTTAGTGGAGAGATTAATAAGGGATCTTGTGTAAGTGGTTTGCACATGATGTTAGTTAGAGGAAACTCTATTAACCGCGGATTCGAACTCTTGACTGACGGACGATGATATTACCAAAAAAATCCGCTTCCAATGGCAACTTGTTTCGCCCATTTACACGCATCCTCGATTGTTAGAAATACTTATTTACTATCAAAAAACTCACTATAATCTACTACATCACCACCGAAATCTTGCAACGGAACCTGAAATAATTTAAAATAACACAACATAAATAAATTTAAAAACAAAAAAAAATTTGGGGCGTCTGGCTGGGACGCCCCCTCCTTGGGTACGACGGCTTAAAGAGGTGCTTGACCCATGGACGGGGCATCTGGCTAAGCCGCTACCCCCAAGGATGGGGCGTCTAGATGGGATGTCTCCTCCAAGGAGAAGGCGTGGAGGGGGCGTCCCATCCTTAGGGTCGGCACCTTAGCCAAACGCCCGAGACGGAAAAAAATTCCCCCGAATTTCATCACCAGTTGCAGACGCTTCGCCGGACATTTTCGTGGTGTTTTACTGGGAATGTGAGGAAAACTTAGGCAAAAACCTTATTTTAAAACACGAGACGAAATGAATATTAAATGAATTGTGAATGGTAAAATGATAATTGTTGGGGGCGATTTAACTAGTTTTCCGACGGCAAATAGTAATTCCCTTGCTTAACGATATAAATATATACGCTTAATTTTTTGATTTTATAATACACAACAATAATTGAAGTTAAATGGACACAAGTACAATCCGATATGTATACAAATTGAATATCATCGTTTTAGCCTATAAATTTATGAAAAACCTTTATACTTAGAAATCGAATATGAATACTAATCAAATATTACATAGATACTCTTAACGCTATCATTACCTAGATTTAAACATATTATATACTATCCATATCACTTTTACCCCTATTTAGACCTAGGTAACAAGCCGATTTCGCGACACATCTTTTCGTTTGTATTTATTTACTCTTTAAGTTTATTTATTATTAGTTTTATTTTAGTTAAATTTAATTTAGTTAATTATCATGACTTTCTCATTGTTTAAATAAATTAAAATTTTGTTTTCATATTTTTTAATTTCAATGACATTTGATCTTTTGGTTAATTTATCACCTGAATTTGACAAGAATAATTCCCCTATTATTAGTGCAACAATCAGAAAAACAAATTCTAAAGACAAAGGTAGCCTTGTCTGGAAGATTTTAACCTAGGTCAAGATATTAATGGTAAATCAGTCGCCATATGTAAAATATGTGGTACAGAACTTATTACATCTAGTACCAATGGAACATGTCATCTAACAAGACATATAGAAAGATGTAAACGTAGGAATGTTGGATCATCTAGTTCACATCAATTAGTTTTAGATTGTAGTAGTGGAACTTTAAAAGCAAAGAAATACGATCCAATAAATCTAGAGATGTAATTTGTAAATATATAATTAGAGATTAATTGTCATTTAGCCAATGTGAATCTACAAACCTTATCAATATATTTACTTCTCATAACCCACAATTTCAACAATTTTCCCGATGCACACTTAAAAATGTTGTAAGTAAAAAAATTGATACCGGAAAAAATATCATTAATTAGTAAATTTGTATCAATGACTTGTAAGATAGCATTAACTAGCGATATTTGGACCGGTCCTAATAATTTCCCATATTGTTATGTAACAACTCATTTTTTAGATAATTCATGTAGTTTACATAAATAAATTATTCTTTTCTTTTCAACCGATTTTGCATCCACACATGCTACTATGGTTATATATAACCATATAAGAGATGTATTGCAAACTTGTAGAATAGAAAATAAAATATGTAGAATTCCTTTTGACAAATCTAGTAATAACTCTGGAGGAATAAAATTACTTAAAAATTTATGTAATTCACCCATTGATAATATTATTTTCATGTTAGATGTGTTTGTCATATTTTAAACTTAGTAGTACAAGATGGAATTGAAATAATTAAACTTTATTTACAAAATATTAGACATGTTGTTGGCTTCATAGATAGTAGTAGTAATATATATAGATATCAAGAATTTAGGAAATTATGCTCTAATAGCGATGTTAAACATAGAAAATTAAAATTAGATGTTTCTCATAGATGGAACTCTACATATGGGATGTTAAAATGTTATTATCTTTATAATCTTTTAATTACAGTTTTTAATAATGAAAAACAAAATGGAAAATGTTTAACTAAACATGATTGGGAAAACTGTAGATTATGTTATATTTTTTGAAACTTTATTAAAATTCACTAATAAATTAAGTGGAAACTATTACACAATTGGTAACATATTTATTGCTGAATTTGTTCTATTTACTAAAGTATTTTTGAAATGTAGGAGTAATGCTAGTTTTGTTGAAATTATAAATGTAATGGAGATTAAATTTAATAAATATTGGAAACCTCCTCCCGTAATTTTTTGTTGAGTTTTTGTTATGGATTCTAGATTTAAAATGATTCATTTATAAATTTACTTAGAAAATATTTTTGAATACATGAATTATGACGATTTTTTAAAAGAACTTAAATGTTACATTTTATCATTATTTTAATGATTATGAAAGATTGCAAAATATTAATCAAATAGGTTCAAACGTTGTTAATTCATTATCAGCCCAACAACACATATTAGTGGATGAAGATGAACATGATGAGACCTCACAATGGAATCGGTTAAACAAGAAAAAATTAAAATTAGTGGAAAATGAAACACATAACGGATTAACTGCATATTTAAACAGTGAAATGTACTAAACTCCTACAGAAGCAAAATGTTTTTATGTAGACTAGTGGAAATCCAACTCTACTATATTTCCAATAGTTTTTTTTATTAGAATGCGATTTACTAACTCATTCGACATCAACTGTAGCATCTGAATATGCATTTAGTGCTGGAAAACGAGTCTTGACCGAGAAGAGACACAACATGTCCGACAAATCGATCGAGACAAGCATTTGCGTAAAGGATTGGTTGGATGCGGTAGAAAGACGCGACGAATGAAGAAACGAGACTTCAACGGAATAAGTTGTTGTGATATTTATAAGTGTAATACTCAATACATTTGTAATTGTATGTAATTTGTAAAGTTATTATACTTAATAAAATTTCACTATCGGTTTGGATGGGTAGACAAGATAGTCAATAAGACAATGATGTTGATTAATCGATTATTTTGTTTAATTTCGGATTTGATAGTGTTTTTAATCTAATCTTTGTAAATTCTAGCTCAAGAAAAAAAATCCAACCGGCACAACCCGCACCCAACGCTACCGTGCCCGGGTACTGGCTAGTCATGTTAGGCCCTTTACCAGGTGCCTAATGGCAACACATTTGCATTCTATCTGTTATTTATATACTTGTGGGTGTTAAAATACACGACTCAGACATCAAAAGTCATCCTTGCCCCTCCTCGAAATACAAATGACACAAACAGTTAATCATCGTCATCAACCAAAGGATACCAAGCATCACATAAGCATAAATTAGCGGCTCTGTATTCAAACGGCTAGTTCCAAACAAAGCCTATATATACGTACACAATTGTAATTGCTAACAAGAAAATAAATATATACCCAAATCATTTTCAATATGGTATCAGAGCAACGATCTCAGAATTAGGGTTGCATCACCAATGACGACCCACAAAATCACCACCTCAGACCTCCCTATTCATCACAGATCCAACCACCCCAACACCTCAAAACCAAAAAAACCAATCAATCCCAAACCATCATCGGTCTTTTTGACCTCAAACCCTAGCCAATCTCGTCCATCATCGGTCATCCGACCTCAGACTCAAAGTCACAGAGAGGAGGGCTGACGCAAAACGCAACCTCCAACCCCTCGCCATGACATCAGAAGGAGTGGCACCTCTAAGACTCACCACCCAACTCCTTAACGGGACAAATTACCTGTCATGGGCTCGGTCAGTCACGTTGTCTCTCAGTGGCAAGGGAAAACTTGGTCATATCACTGGATGCACAACAAAACCAACCATTGATGACGTTAAGATCGAAAAGTGGCAGACTGCCAATCATCTCGCAATGACATGGGTACTCAATTCCATGCAACCTCAGATAGTGGAACTGTTCATCTACTCCAACTCAGCCAAAAAGCTCTGGGACTCCATTCATGATCTATTTGGTATGCAACAAAATTTGCCCATGTTTTTAAAGTCAAGCAAGAACTAGCGCAAACAAAACAAGGGCAAAAAACAGTAACCGAATATCTCGGTGCACTTAAAAGTCAGTGGGACGAGCTCAGGATTTATGAACGACCGAGCAACGATCCTCAAATCATTAAAGAAAGAGACGAGCAGAGTCGAGTTTACCAGTTCTTGGTAGGACTTGATCCTAGCTACGAGTCTCTAAAATCTCAAATACTATTATCATCAGAGCTTCCACCCTTCACCAAAATCATCGCAATGGTACAACGGGAAGAAACCCGAAGACATGCCATGCCTCAAACCATCAACAGAGAAAACCAAGCGTTCGCCACAACACCAAAACCAAAAAGGAAAAGGACACTTCGGAAAACGCAAGGACGAACATTGTGACAACTGCACGAAACAAGGACACAGTCGCTACAAGTGGTGATTTCTCTACCCACACCTCCGGCCACCAAAAGATGGTGCCGGAGAAAGATGAAGCGATAGTAGAGGAAACCCCAACACTGGCGATAGACCAGACGGTTTCTGCCAAAACCCTAATTTCGGAGGAGAAAAGCAAAAATGGGCACAGACCGAGTCTGGATCCGGAAGTCGGGGTTGTATATCCGACTCTTACGCGGATATCCAGCTACCCGATATCCGGAATGGGGTGAGGGGTGAAATGGGTTGGATCCAGATTCATGTGTTGGTGCTGGTGGGCTTCACTCTTCTGGTGACTACGGGCCAGGATCAATACATAAGGAATTAGGTCACGTGCTGGCCCACCTCAACAGCCTGCTGCACATATCCGGTCAAAAATCAGAATCAACAAGGTAATGGGTCATGTATTCTTACAAATCACACCTCTTGTAATCATACTTTTACTCCTAATTCATAGATTATAGACACTGGAGTTACTGACCACATGACTGGAAATAAAGAGCTTATATGCAATATTCAAAATCATCCAAACTTAAATAAATTTGTGACTGTTGCAAATGGCAATCAGGTAAAATTAATGGTATGGGACATCAACATTCTTAAATAACACATCTGAAAATATATTATATGTCCCCGAATTTACATCTAGCCTTTTGTCTGTTGCAAAGATAACAAAAAAATTAAATTGTAATGTTATTTTCTCACCATTTGATGTGCTATTTCAGGACCGAGCATCAGGGAGGATGATTGGTAGAGGCACTCTCATCAATGGTCTTTATGTGCTTGAAAAATCGAATAATTCTTTTCATGCTAATAATGTGTCCCGTTATACACCCGACCTTCTTTATAAACGCATGGGACGCCCGGCTTTATCTGTTTTGAAATGTTTATTTCCTAGTATAACCTCAAACACTGAATTATGTTGTGAGACTTGTCGTCTTGCAAAACAAATCAGGTTACCCTTTCCTCTACCACTAAAACTAGGAAACCTTTAGAGCTGGTCCACTCTGACATGTGGGGCCCTGCTCCAATTGAGTCGTATAATGAGTTTAAGTATTTTATCGATGATTTTTCTCGTACCACCTGGTTATACTTGCTTAAATCCAAATCTGACGTTTTCTCTATTTTTTGCGAATATGTTGTCTTGGTTGAAAACATGTATGACACGAAAATTAAAACCTTTAGGTCAGATAATGGCGCAGAATACACTAGCAATTTATTTCAAACTTTTTGAAAAGAAAAAGGTATCTATCATCAAACTACTTGTAGAAATAACCCCGAACAAAATGGTATCTCCGAAAGAAAAAACCGACACCTCTTGAATGTCACTCGATCCCTTTTATTTCAAACCAAGGTTCCCAAAAATGTCTAGTCTGAGGCTATTTTAACCGATGTCTATCTTATCAATCGATTACCTAGTCCTATTCTTGAAAATAAACAGCCCTTGGAAATTTTGAATGGAAGAAAGATGGGCGTTGATCATTTTAAGGTTTTTGGTTGTGTTTGTTATGTGCATAAAAACGGGTTGATAAATTTGATTCTCACTCCATCAAAGCTGTTTTTCTTGGGTACTCTTTCCAAAAGAAATATGAATGTTATGACGCTACGAATAGCAAACTTTACATTTCTAGGGATGTCTCATTTTCTGAAAATGAATCAAATTTCAAATCTATGAACAAAACTTCTGCAGGTACAACCTTCCCTCTTCCCACCACAGACTTATTTACTGAGGACTTCTTTCTTCTTGCGGACACTCCTGTACCTCAAGAGGGGGGAGAAGTGTTGGATTTCATGTTTAATTATGCATGTATATTTTTTGAATTTTTATGCATAATAAGGATCAATTATAATTTTCTACGATTTATTTCATGCATGCATCGGTTTGTTTTAATATCTAGTTTCAAAACTTTATTAAAACAAATATGGGCTCCGAAATTTATACCTAGAAGTTCTCTAAAACTTCTTGAAGATTCGGAGACGTTGGGGATGCTTCTCGCTGCGCCGGATGCCTCCGAGTATTCACCAAACTCTAAACAAGATCGGAGAGAGGGAAGCTAGTCTCTCAATCTCTGATAGGGTTTAGAATCTAATTACTAACCCCTCTTTAATTCCCTTGAGAAGATGATCTCTTAAGAACTAAAACTAAACTTAAGAATTAAGGAATTTTCGTGGAGAATTATGGAGAGATAATTTTTGCACAAGAAAATAATGAATGAATTAATGAGGTAATGAGATAAACTTGTATTTATAAGTTCTCTCCAAATTACATATTCATGTGCAACCTCTTGCCTATGATTTCATGCAAAATTTCATCTAACCATCCATTATTTATTAATAAATAATCTTAGCCACGAATTAAATCAATTGTGGACCGATTCCATGCATGATCTAATTAATTCTTAAATTAATTCTGCGTAAAACCGTCTGACCGGTCGACCGTTTGGGAGGTCCGGTCGACCGCTTAGACCGAGTTTCGGTCGACCGATCGATATAATCGGTCAACCGTTCGTAACAAAAGAAATTCATCGCAATGTTCGGTCGACCGACCGAGAATACTCGATCGACCGAAAACGAACAGACGAAATTCTCGTTACGATCGATACACATCCGGTCGACCGTGCAACATTGCGGTCGACCGCGCAACATTCGGTCAACCATTTACGATTTAGCGGTCGACCGTTTTTGCACAGTGCATGCAGACTTGTCAAATTTCGGTTTAACCCCTACAAAATTTGACATTTCGGGATTAGTAGTAAATTCACAACTTATGTAACATATTATCCTATGTAATAATTAATCATTGCACCCCATAATATTTACATCACATATGAATTTAATTTAGATTCTAATTATGTTATTAACTACAACATAATTTTGATTTTGCTTGTTCACCCCATGTGTCATATTTTCCACATGAAACCCGACACATCCTATGAACTCAAAATCCCTATTTCTTGTTTCCGAGTTTTGTGGTGTGACCTATGGGAGGATCTAGACTAAGTTGGCAGTGATATTAAGAGCTTAATATCACAAGCTATAAGCGGTATCTAGCTACACATTATAGCTCCCAATTAGTTAGATGTCTTAATTCCACTCGAACCAAAACCCGATCCATTTAGTGATGGAGTGCACCACTTGTGTTCGTCCCTTGCCTCATGATATTAAGAATACACACAAAGTAATATTGTGTCATCTTTGAATTAGTATTCATTTCTTGATCTCTTTAAGCTAGTTATAAATATGTGACTTAACTCAAATCACATTGTGCACATTATAACTTTGCTTTATCAAGGGGCCCACTAATATCATCACTCAATTAAGAGGGGCAATGATAATCTTTTGACTAACTATCTTCTCCAACAAAAGTTGTACTTAACCAACCAATGCCTTTACACTACACTTATCGATAGTTCAAGACACTAATCTAATTAAGTATTCCTTAAGTGATCAGATATAAGTCTCATATCAAAGGACCAAAGACACAGTAAAATATTAATGACACAGAAACACATTTCTATAATATTTTACTTATTAGGTCTATTCAGTATACAAAAGTAATATTTTCCTCTTTTGCATACCCGTGTCGTCACTCACTTGTAGAGCTACAATGATCTATGACCAACACGACAATCTTAACTCGGTAATTAATGTCCCATGTTAATTACCATGATTGCGAATATCTTTTGTTTTATGTAAACCAATATCTTTTAGAGCTCTACGGTTAAGGACCAAGAGCCTCTTCCTTAACACTTCTAAAGGGCGAATAACATAAACAAGGAACAAAACGATTTCTCATTCAATTCATAATAATTGACATTTAAAAGTAAAACTTTTAGAACACATTCCCTTCAATCTCCCACTTGTTATTAAAGTTGTCATTCACATACATACTCAATGTATAAAACAATAATAACTAGGGTAACCTTCCCAAAATACCTATCAAGCCAATCAACATGGATCCTCGGATCCCCTATCAAGCCAATCAACATGGATTCTCGGATCCATGGACTCGAAATATATTTCGTCTCTTAGCTTGGTATGAAGGTTTGTTGAATGGATCAGTTGTGTCACTGTTGTGTCCACCTATTTATTTATTTTGTCTTTCGTTGGTGGTTGAGTTAGCTGTAGTGATATTACTCCTAACTACACTAGCACATACCTCCACCTTCGATAATGATGACGCATCATCATTCAAACCTCCTATTCTTCACCTCTTCGTCAAAGCGTTTGTTCCGACTCCTCAATGCTTCTTTCAATCCATAAATGGATTCTCGAAACTTGCATTTCTTCTCGCTATTATTTGGATCATCAAAACCTCGAGGTTGTACCATGTACATATCCTCCTCCAAGTTCCTGTTTAAGGAACGCCATTTTGATATCCATCTTCCATATCCCACAATTGTGAAATGAGGTAATAGTGAGCATAACCCGAATAGATTTTAATATGGCAACTTCTCAAAAATTCCATCAAAGTCAATTTCTTGAATTTGAATATAACTTTTGCTACAAGCCTTGTTTTGTAGGTTGTCAAGTTACTATTCATGTCTATCTTCCTCCTAAAGGCTCATTTATACCAAATGATATTTTCTCTTGAGGAAGGCAAATCAAGTTCCATACTTGATTACCATGCATGGATTCTACTTCGGATTCCATGGCTCTTAACCATAGTTTGGAGTCTTTTCTTTCCATTGCTTCTTGGAAGGTCGAGGGATCTTTGGTATCTAGTACCATGATCTCATGAAGTCCCACATACTTATCGGGTTTCTTCCTTTCCCTCATTGACCTTCTTAGCTCTTTTGGTTCTTCTCGTGTCTCTCGAACGCACACTAGGTGAGGATGATTGAGATACCCTCATAATTTCTTGTAAGGATCTCTCGCTCATGCTCCCACTAACCAAATGAATCTCGGTTGGGCCTTCATGATTTTGAATGCAACATTCACATCATGATCTTGTAGAGTATCTTGAGTTTCCTCAAGCTCAACTCTACTCCCACTACTTTTCTCTCTTTTCCAGAAATTCCAGAAAAACCATATCTCTCTCTACAATCTTTCGATTGGAGGTGATAAACTAAAAGTAGTATCCTCTTATCATACGAGAACAACCTATAAAGAAGCACTTATCCGCTTTTGGTTGAAGCTTGGTCGACATCAATTTCTTGATGTATACCTCACAACCCCAAATCTTGAGAAAGTCCGAGCTTAGGTGTCTTTCAACTCCATAGCTCACAAGACATTTTCTCCACGGGTTTGGATGGAAAATTATTTAGCAAGTTTGTCATTATTTGTAGTGCATAATTCCAAAAGTAAATAGGCAATTTAGATTGACTTATTATTGATCGAACCATGTCGAGCAATATCATGTTCCTACTTTAGGAATGAGTCAAATTAGGTATCCTAAGCACTCACCCCTACGAACCTTTCAAAGAGACTCGATAGTCTTGTTGAGTCGGTTCACTACTTCATCCTCGAATTCCTTGAACTTGTCAAAGAATTCACTTTTGCTTCCCATTAGAAAAATATAGCCATAATGACTATAATTGTCCATGAACAAAATGAAGTACCTTAAACCGTCTCTTGCACTTGTACTTATCGGACCACATACATTAGAATGTATCATATCCAATTAGTTATTCGTTTTCGTTCCTTTCTTCTTGAAAGGTCTCTTGGTCATTTATTTGACCAATCCGATAGTGCTACAAGATTGTATCATTCATGTGAGTTATCTTAGTTTCTCTTTTGTTATTGTTTGTTTGAGTTTGTTTATTATTCATTTCAAGCAAATAGAAGTCATTCTATACGAATGTATTTGCATAGAAAATCTCATTCTTCGATATAGACAAAGCAAGAATTAAAATATTTATTAAAATTTATCCATATCTTAAACTTGATACAGAAATGTTCTTGCTAATCGAAGGCATATAACAAACATTCTTCAAAACATAAATTTAAATCACTAGACTATTGAAGTTCCATAGAATCTTGACAATCGCAGCGATGCTTGTACTATTTCCAATCTTCAATATCATCTCGTTCTCCACGAGTTCCTTCCTATCCTTCAATAGCTGCACATTAAAATTATGTGAGCACAAGATCCGGTAACTTTTACCAAATCAAGGACAGAGGTGATTAAATTTATCTCAATAACAAACATCTACGGCGTTTCTCGGGCGCCTACGTTCAATCATCCCATTTTCAAGGTCTTCCTTGTACTTGGGGCAATTAGGTCGGATGTGTCCCTTTTCACCGCAGTGAAAGCACTCCGTGTTGGGAGTTGGAGATTTGAAAGATTTCCCCCTTGAGGTACTCCCACGAGCACCTCCTACTCCCTTGCTCTTGATTGACGTATCTTTGGTAAATTTGCCTTCACCTTTGTTGATCTTTTTGCTCCTCTCATGGACGGCTAGGACGTGATTGTCCCGACCATTGCCTATGTCAACTTCTGCCGTTTTGAGAGCGTTGTGAAGCTCCTCAAGACTCACCCCTTTTTCACGCACATGATAGTGCATCACAAAGTCCTTAAAGGACGGGGCTAGAGAGCCAAGAATCAGATCTTCGGCAATGTCCTCGGGCATTGGAGAAGAGAGCTTCGACAATTTCTCAAGGTATCCTTGCATCGTGAGAAAATGCATGGACACCGATGTTCCTTCCGCCATGTGGCACCTTGTGAGTGCGATGGTGGTCTTATAGCGCTCCTTTCGGGCACTATCCATGAACATCTTTGTTAAAGCTCCCATGGTCTTCTTGGGTTTTGAATCCAAGTATTTCGCTTGTAGCGAGTCACCTATGGATGCCAACATTAGACCGTGAACTTGGTTCTCTTGGTCTTCCCACTTGGCTATCGCCTCTTTCTCATTACCGGTTGCCTTCTCATTTAATTTTGGGATTTTACCATCCAAAATATGAGATAGTTTTTCAAACCTCAACACGATATTAAGATTCAGTTGCCATTTCATGAAGTTTGAGCCATCATTTTGCAAAGGATTCTTTTCGATCATAGATCGTACAATTGGTTGGATATTAGACATTTCTACAAAATAAATTATACAGGATTTTAATATCAATTTTATGTTTTAAAATACATACATATATATCGAATATAAATGTAAATACTGCAAATAAAATTTTGCCTGTAAATGCAGTAATCCAAGATCCCATCAATTGTAATATAGACTAGCTAAGGGCTATCGAATACATTACAATATCAAGGTAAGAAAAACTCTTTCTAATCACAACCTTTTTGAATTTTAGCAATATTAGCATCTTCAAACTCTTGTGATTCTTGTCGTTTTAATTATGAGGGAATGCGACGTATCCTCGTAAGAAAAACTTTTTCCCAAAACCGAACGATGACTCTAGGTAATGTTACGAAAACTTATTTTCATTTGATACGAGATACGTTTATCTATTGTATTCACAACTAAACATACTTGGGGCTCACTAGGGTGAAACACGTCTCATATATTTAATTGTGGCACAACAATAGACAACCATTATATCTCCCACTATTCCCAAAGATGGAGGGAGTTATCTCCCGCTAAGGGCGAGCAGAGTATCCCTCGATCAATGGCTGCTAGTGGATGAAATAAGAAGGAAAATTATTCTTAATTATTCTTGGACAATTTAACATGTGATTTAGAATTTTAGGTTATCATGCATATTATTAATCATACACATCCTAACATTCAACACATTCATCACATGCATAGCAAAATAAAAAATAGAAATTAAACATTCACACAATCCACATCATGTGAGTTTATATGTTCCCTTTCGATCCTTTATCCTCGATCCCTGATCTTTGATCCTCGATCGATGCGCTACAACGGCGACTTCCTCTTGCACCGGAGATGTAGATTTTTCAAAAATAAACATGCTCCTCACATTCGATAAAAACCGACTAGTGCAAGTCCTATGTAAAAACCTCTCATATGCTAATGCAACTATCTAAAAGACGGAAAGAGAGAATTTTGGCTTTTACATACAAATAAGCCCCTGTATAATAATGATTACATACATTCACAATTGCTGATTTGGAACATATAAACCCACAATTCCTGCAAAGACAACTCGAGCATCCATGCACGCAATATTGCTAGAAACTATGCAATCTAGTTTATCAATCATCTAGAATCCTAAACAATTCTTTGAAAAACATTTTGAAATCCATTAAAAACATTTTTCATCCATCCATAGTTCAAAAATAATTTTGAACCGCTGTCCATCCAATTTCCTAAAACGAAAGACGAACCGTAGTTTTTCGGTTTTGTTGATTCTCTTACGAAATAATCGTTTATACTTAAAATAAAATTATTGCAAGTTAGACTTATGTCTAAATCATAATTCTAATAATTACATGGCATGTTTTAAACTACTTAAAACATTCAAAACGAATTATTACAAAGAATTATTTCAACAAAACATTTAAAGACCGAAAAACCGGTAAAACGAATTGTTTAAATCCTAGATGGTAAACTAAATTTGTTTACAACCTTAAATCATTAGAAAATTGAACCCTAAGCTCTGATATCACTGTTGGATTTCATGTTTAATTATGCATGATACCACATCCGGTCGACCATGCAACATTGCGGTCGACCGCGCAACATTCGGTCGACCATTTACGATTTAGCGGTCGACCGTTTTTGCACAGTGCATGCAGACTTGTCAAATTTCGGTTTAACCCCTACAAAATTTGACATTTCGGGATTAGTAGTAAATTGACAACTTATGTAACATATTATCCTATGTAATGATTAATCATTACACCCCATAATATTTACATCACATATGAATTTAATTTAGATTGTAATTATATTATTAACTACAACATAATTTTGATTTTGCTTGTTCACCCCATGTGTCATATTTTCCACATGAAACCTGACACATCCTATGAACTCAAAATCCCTATTTCTTGTTTCCAGTTTTGTGGTGTGACCTATGAGAAGATCTAGACTAAGTTGGCAGTGATATTAAGAGCTTAATATCACAAGCTATAAGCGGTATCTAGCTACACATTATAGCTCCCAATTAGTTAGATGTCTTAATTCCACTCGAACCAAAACCCGATCCATTTAGTGATGGAGTGCACCATTTGTGTTCGTCCCTTGCCTCATGATATTAAGAATACACACAAAGTAATATTGTGTCATCTTTGAATTAGTATTCATTTCTTGATCTCTTTAAGCTAGTTATAAATATGTGACTTAACTCAAATCACATTGTGCACATTATAACTTTGCTTTATCAAGGGGCCCACTAATATCATCACTCAATTAAGAGGGGCAATGATAATCTTTTGACTAACTATCTTCTCCAACAAAAGTTGTACTTTACCAACCAATGCCTTTACACTACACTTATCGATAGTTCAAGACACTAATCTAATTAAGTATTCCTTAAGTGATCAGATATAAGTCTCATATCAAAGGACCAAAGACACAGTAAAATATTAATGACACAGAAACACATTTCTATAATATTTTACTTATTAGGTCTATTCAGTATACAAAAGTAATATTTTCCTCTTTTGCATACCCGTGTCGTCACTCACTTGTAGAGCTACAATGATCTATGACCAACACGGCAATCTTAACTCGGTAATTAATGTCTCATGTTAATTACCATGATTGCGAATATCTTTTGTTTTATGTAAACCAATATCTTTTAGAGCTCTACGGTTAAGGACCAAGAGCCTCTTCCTTAACACTTCTAAAGGACGAATAACATAAACATGGAACAAAACGATTTCTCATTCAATTCATAATAATTGACATTTAAAAGTAAAACTTTTAGAACACATTCCCTTCAAGAAGATCGTACTCCAGGTAGACAAGGCGAACACCACAATGAACAGGTCCAAGAAGAGGTTCTCACAAGACGGTCCACACGACCTACACGTTCTCCATCCCACCTTCATGACTTTGTTACTTATAATGTTATGTATTCCATCCAAGATTACATATCCTACAAAGCCATTACCTCCTCCCACCAAGCATTTTTAGATACAATTGATAACCTTAATGAACCTACCTCCTATCAAGAAGCCCTTAGGGATCCTAATCGGACAAGAGCCATGAAAGAAGAACTAGAAGCCTTAGAAAAAAAATCAAACTTGGACCATGGTCACCCCTAACCCTGGAACCAAACCCGTAGGCTGTAAGTGGATTTATAGATTTGGTTGGATATTGTGCAAAGAACACAAAGTAGAAAATCGGGCTGCAAATCTGTCCAGAAACAATCGACCGAAAAGGTGCAACGGTCGACCGAACGCTTGGGTTCGATAGGAATACGGTCGACCGAAATATGAATCGGTTGACTGAACACTTAAGTCAATTAATAAAACGGTCGACCGAACAAGATTACCGGTCGACCAAACAAGCATTTCGGTAGAGGGAAAAATGGATCGGTCGAACGAAATTGTGTTGACCGATAGCAGGGGATTTTGACAAGGTTAAACGGTCGACCGAAACTGGTTTTGGCGGTCGACCGATTATGGACAGTCACTTTCGGTTTGTCAAGTGATGAACCAACGGTCGACCGATCGTGGTCCTCGGTCGACCGATACATGAAATACATTTGGCGTATTTTTGGTTTAATACGAATACGACCGTTGGGTATATACGACAAAAGTAACGGTCGAGAAAATATGATCTGATGGTCGACCGAAAGATATGGTGCGGTCGACCGAAACTAGACAGGGAAACACAAACAGGATTAATTGATCATCCGGTCGACCGAACGGCACGTTGCGGTCGACCGAATGTGGGCAGACTTTTGCAATTCAGGTTTTGGTGTTTTCCGGTCTAAGTTTGGGTGATCTATTGAAGTCCAAATAATGTGAAATTTTGTGTGTGACTTCTATAGGGAACCTAGTGTGTGATTAAGTTGATTTTAGATCAAGTATGCTTAATTACACTTTGTTCCTAAGACTCAAAAGAAATTAAGATTACATGTCTTCGATTTAGCTTTAATTACATGTCTTGACTTCATTTCCTTGTTTCTTGAGTCTTGATCACCTGTAGAGGTTAGCACAATACAATATATATGCAATGCATAGTGTGTGCTACTCTAATTAAGATTCGGTTGATTAAATCATCAAAACATAAGATTAAGGCCAAAAAGCCAACACATTATATGTCATATACAGAATCTGTGTCTTGAATCTGGGAAGACATTCCTTATAGCAGCAGTAATGGTGCCACATTGATCTGTTATAATGGTTGGGGGAGTTATATCTGCAGAATGGGGGCAATATTAAACCGATCATATATTGAAAGGTACAAAATCCTACTTTGAAAACTTTAACCGAACAGTCACACAACTTAAACTGAACAGACACACAACATAAACCGAAAGGATCCACACCTTAAACCGAACAGACACACAACTTAAACCGAACGGATTCACACCTTAAACCGATCAGTCACACAACTTAATCCGAACAGATCCACACCTTAAACTGAAAAGTCACACACCTTAAACCAAACAGATCCACGCCTTAAACTGAACGGATCCAAATATTAAACCGAACATACACACAACTTAAACCGAACGGATTCACACCTTAAACCGAACAGTCACACAACATAATCCGGACAGATCCACACCTTAAACTGAAGAGTCACACACCTTAAACCGAACAGATCCACACCTTAAACCGAACGGATCCACCACTTAAACCGAACAAATACACACCTTAAACTGAACAGTTACAGTCCTTTAACTGGATATAGCCAAGCGCAACCGAGCAAACTGACTCGAAATGATGATTAACTCCTACAAATGGGGCAAAGGGCATGTCGTATTTGTTTGTAATATAGGTAGTGTCGAAACATATTACGTCTCCAAAGTATGAATATGCAGCTCTAGAACGACAGTCAGCCCAAAACACGTTCCGCAGTCTTCCTTCGTCATCCATATCAATTACATAGAAAAACATGGAATCAATCTTCTACATCCTAATGAAATAGTTTTGAAGAGCTTGTGCATCACCAGGTCACATCTTCAAATTTCTGACTTCGTTTATAACGTTCCTACACAGAAACCACTAAGACCAGACGCAAAATGTTGAACTTCAATTATGTTAGGCAGAAAGAACACAAACCTTAAATCCATTTCGTTGAAAGTCAATTTGTCATGACCTCCAGCCTCGACCACAAAAAATTGCATGGTCTTAGCAGCCGATATCCCAGCAGTATCATTGCACGATATGCGTGCTTTGGCGGCCTCAGTGACGGTTCGTTTTTGTCTGAGAAAATGCATTTGCTCCTGGTCAAGCATGGTGTTGTTATGTTTAAGATCCACAAAGTTAATGTGGTAACTCATTGCTGGGTTTCTGGAGACCCTTATCCGAGCAGTGCATTGGACTCTACTGGATAATCTAGACTTCAATTTCCCTTGCCCTTGGTTTGTTGGTGTCATGCCCTCCTTGGAGCAAGTCATCGTGGCCCGTATAACAACACCACGATCGTAATGAGATTGCATTATCTTAACAACAAAACCACAAGAATCGGCATAGGCCACGTAAAATGTTTTGGCTTCTTCGAAAGAAGGAAAAACATCTCCTCCTTAGGAACGTTTGCCGGCTGCTCTACTTGGGAAGACAAATTAACGATTTCCATTGGAATACAGAGGAAGGACCACAGAAGAGAAGAGAAGAAAAAGAAAGACACATCTTGAGATGAAGATGAAAAGTCTGCTGCTGTGTAGGAACGCCAAAATGAGGAATGGAGTGATTTGAGACACATTAATGAGGAATGGGGGGAGGGATGAGAGATGGAGTGATTGCTCAGGATATTTGTACGGGCAACCAATGAATTGACGGATAAAATAAAATAAAAATCTCTTTTCTCTACTGACATGGATCGTGTCAACTAAACCGCGTCCTCAAGTAGCGTCCTCAAGAGCGGTCGTTTATCATTTTTCTTATGTAATTTGTTGATTGTTGTGAAAGAATTAAAAAAAGGTAAAAAAATGATGTTGAGGAAAGAAAACGTTGAATCCTTGGTGGGTTTGAGCATTGATAAGAGATAAATTTTAAATAGTTCGGGGGATTTTGTATTGATATACAGTGACAGAAAGATTAACTGACGTGATAGAAAAAGAAACTGACGTGGAAATCGAGTGTCTAGGGTAGCCCACGCACACTACGGATGACCTGATAAAGATATACAATAACCAATATTGGGAAAGAAATTGAAATTTTACGCCAGAAGAGAGAGAGACGCATTTGTTATTTTGCTAAAATAGCAATGGTAATTGTTCTTACATGTATTCACCCACGTCAACATGTATTCCGAGGATTAAATACCAGGAGAGGAGACCCAGCAGAAACTCTTTCTGAAACGTGATTCAAATTTTAGCAAACCAAATTAAAAATAAATAAATTACAGTAGGCTGCAATTTTATAAAACAAAATTACAAATAATTATACACAATAAATGCTACTAGAAAATATGACCAGATAACCAACCGAGCGGAGAGAGTTAGCATGCCGCAAGAATATATCTGCCTTGTATAAGTGGAAAAAAGCAACAAAAATACTCCCAATACCTGCTTCTTTGATTACCAGTTTACCACAAAATCACAATCTCAACACAAATTAAAAGAATTCGTGTATAGACAGCTAGGACATTTCAGTTGAAAAATTCAAGGTAGAATTACTTTTGGAGACAAAGCTAAAGGTTGGAGTTAAAACTGGTTTCCTCGGGGAATCGGATTGAGCTGATAATTTCTCTGGTGTCTGACCTTGATGTGATGCCAATGAAGTCAGCATTGTCGGTGTTGGGGGAGGCTGCAACGATGTGCTAGAAAAAACAGGGAAACTAAACCCATTTTCTCCTCGAGACGTAATACGCACATTAAGACCATGAGTGGCCTTCCTTCTCAGCGAGAAATTGAGAACATTCTTACTATTAAGAAATGAAAATGAGGTCTTCTGGGATGATGGTTTGGATGTGGTCCGATTATCGTCAGGTAAGGATGAATCAAGTTCTTTTCCACTGGCTGAAGTGTCATGAGAATCACTGGTACTGTTTTCAGCATTTTGCTCCGAAGAATCCTACATAGACAAGAAAGCAAACACAATGCTTACAAAAAGTAAAGAAAAGTTTATTCATATTCCTAGTCTTAGTTTTGCAGAATGTGGTTCCTATAAACTGAGGTCTCACAGAATGTGGTTCCTGTACATCAAAATTTGCCGTGTACTCTAACTTTATTATTTAAACTTTCATGAAAGTTTCAAATAATTAGTTGAGAACCAATCAATGACTGTCTATGATGATAATTTCAAGAAATCACAAAAAGTGGAATGTGCTTCAACCAGCCTAAGAAATATATATAAGGTGCTGAGGTCTGAACACACTATCAAGATAACTTCAATCATTATAGAGAAAACACATACCACAGAGGTCTGCAGCTGACATACATCCTTTTTGAGGGTAAGAGCTGCAGTAGAATCTGAAGAGATGGAGACAGAAGCTATCGGAGGATCCATACCTGATGAACAAAGAGTCACATGGTCCACATCATTGGCTTTGTCCACTGCCTGGGTTCTAGGACAAGCACATGGAGTTGAAGAGCCGTCATTCTCAAGCATCTCAATTTCAAAAGTTTTCTGCAGATTTCTCCCAAATGAACCACTAGGACCGCACACACTGTTATTTCCTTCTATACTCTTCATCCTTCGCAGACCTACGCCACATTTCTGTCCTTTTGATATGCTAAATGCCGACTTATAGGGAGATCCATGACTAGCACCACCTTTCAGCTCCGGCAATTTCGGCTTGGACGGTGATACTAATTGATGTAGATGTTGTAGTATCTTCCTTTCTATTTTTGTTGATTTTGGAGCGCAAGAAGGTAACTTTGTACCAGACTTGCTACTTTCTCCAGTTTCTGGAATCCTTTCTGCTGGTTCTCCTCCATTAAGGAGTGACTTCATCTTTGAAGCCATCAAATGTTGAGAATCATTTACGGAAGTGCACAAGTTTCTTTCAGTAACTTTCATCTTTTTCTGTCTTGAAAGAGGCACTGAATCTGTCAACTTACGAGATAGAGAAGGACCAAATGTATCGCGATTACTATTTATTTCAGAAATCTTACGCTTCCAAATCTGTTATTGAAATCAAGACAACTCTAGTTAGTGTACACTGTACAACATACTGCTTCGTCAGGAAGTCAAATTCTTGCATGAACTCAAACCACGAAAAAGTAAGGAACTTAGACATTCAACCCTCACATTCTCAACTGTTTAGAAAAATAAACCATACAATAATAAGGAACCTAGACATTCATCTGTCAAATTATTAACCCGAACTCCTTAGGAACTCAAACTGTGAAACAATAAGGAACTTAGACATTCATCCTCACAGTTTAAGCTTGAACTTTTTAGGAAACTATTGAGGAAGACTGTATAATAAGTCCACGACATTGTACAGAAAATGCTAAGCATTAGGAACATTACAAATTTACAAATCTAGTATCCTATTTTAACTAATTAATATATGGATTTAGTACAAAATATACTAGAATGTTCTGGTAAATCTAGCACATACTTTCTAATGACAAGTAAAAACTGAAGTAACAATTTTCTGATGGATCAAGGTACCATACCTGGGTTGACAGTGTAGGTGCCCTAGGAAAGGGAGAACTAGTAAAAAAATTCAACATTGTTTGGCTTTGATTTCTTGGAATTATACGTCCATTTTTTGGAAGCTCTGAAAAATAGCATGAAGATCCAGGTGCAGTCGATAAGTCAGATGACTTAGATACAAAAGGAACAACACCTGGCAGAGGTGCAGCTTCACCAAGCGCCTGAGAACGCAAATGTAGAGCATAGGCTGATGGTTTAGAAGGCCTTGAATCCATGTAAGCTTTTGCTATATCTGCTGGGCTAGCCGTTTCATTGTCAGAAACCTTGCATGATGTCTTCTGTTAGTAATTAAATCATTAGATGGAAATGTTCACAAAAAGAGGTGAAAATTTATAAACCACAATTCTCATGTTGAGTTCAGTGAGAGAGGATGAAACATAAGAAAATAATTGTGCACATCTTAGTGTAAACTGTAAAGTGATAACTAGGGCTGGTAAATTTGCATGTAAATGAAACTTCACTTTAAGCAGTCAGATTTATCAAAAGCCCAGTTCACCACATAATAAAACTAAAAGTGAAGTCGCACACTGAGATCCAGACCATAAATTTGATTATTTCTCCCCAAAAGGATAAGTTATCACAAAGATCTAACAGAATATAACTGAAAAAGACTTCATAAAGGGTGCCGTCTACTGATGTTCTGTAGTTATTACTTCGAAAATCAAAACCCATCCAAGAGAAGATATGACCCATGATGTTTCAAGGATAACATACAGCATCTACAAGTACATTCATCAGATGTAATTCAAATGTTTCAATTTGTGATCGAGCGAAAACTGAATGCAGCAAAGAATTGAAAACAATTCTACCCTAACCATTCCCCACAAGGCGACCTACTTCAAGTAGTAAATCAACAGCTCCCATTACATTAGTTTATTGTGTCATTATTAGTGCTTAACTGCTTTTTATTTGTTATGAATAAACTCATTATTTGGTTAGGTTCTCTACAACAACAACAACAACAACAAAGCCTTTTATCCCAAACTAGTTGGGGTAGGCTATTTTTGGTTAGGTTCTCTGTGGAAGAAAAATGAGAGGTCTATCGTCCACAATAAGCGAAATCCTAACGAAAAAGGGGAAGTTTGATTATCAATATGTATTCTGAGAGTACAACAACAACAAAGCCTTTAATTCCAAACTAGTTGGAGTAGGCTAGAAATGAAACTCAACAATAATCACGGTTCAAGCATGTTCTGGAAGTACAATTTTTTTAAATCGATCTGGGAGTATAAATCCTTTCAAATATTTTAGAACCCTTACCAAATTCCTCTTTGTTGATGCACCTGGGCTCAAGTTTTTCCTATATTCCAAAGTCAGCAGTGATGCTTCACGATCACAATTTTCAATGTTCTTATCAGTTGATACATCTGTGATTTTGGAATTCAGCAATTTCGAGAACTGCTCAAACTCGGCTCTGTTCTAAAAGAAGAAAAACCATCATCAGAAGAAAAAAAACCCTCTAGCACCAGCAACGAGGTAAAATTATTACAGCAGCCAATCAATAAATAAAGGTCAAGGCAAACTGGTTTACGTGTACATATTATGCTTAATGGCAAAATACCACTACTTCATGCTGTAATTCAGCAATAATAGCATCACGAAACTCACTTTGATTCAGTATGCCCTCATTGGAGTAGACTTGGCAAGGATGAACAAAAGAAAAGGTGTATAAATGCAGTTCCTAGTGTATAAATTAATGCATTTTGATTTACTATACAGATGTATCAATGCATTACAACACATGATTCATATCGTTAAAGAAAGTTGTTCTGATATTAGCCAAGGCCACATCATTGCATATGTAAGTAAATAAGATGCCTGCAACCATTGGAAAGCAAAAAAAGGTATCTGTGGCAGTCACTAGGAATAGTTGGATTATGATCTTATGGATATTGTTTATTTGGTCCAATTCAACCATGCAAGAGGTATGGATATCTCATGACATGTATTCTTCCACGTTCACATATTCGTCCCTTAAACTAATTGTTCAAAGGCATTATGTATTATAGTTATAAGTAAAACAAAAACCATTACTAGAACAAAGATTCTAGAAATAACTTCAATTGTTTAATGGCTCTTCTCCCAAATGAGATATTGATATTAAAGACACAAACGGTAACCAACTATCTTAAAGTTCAATCGAAAAATTGAAATTAGGTTGATATTTCACTAGATATTTCTTACAAATTAAAATTTTAAATTGGATTTGGTTCACCGAGGAGCAGTAGAGAATCGTCACAAATAATTCATGAAAACTTGCTATATGCAATTTGCATTCAAATCTGGGTATAACTGTATAGGTAAAACCAAATCACAATATCTGAAAAGGCATTTAATTAATGTCCATTTAATAGAGGAGAAACCAAAAAGGTTATGATTTAGAAGTCACAGGTCATCTCTTAAAATCATTTGGTTGTATAGTTTTGTCTGAAAACATTCTTACATATATTTTGGTATTACCTAACTCCAGATTATGAATTAGTAAATTTTCAAATTAAAATCAAAATTGTTGAGTTCATTTGAATTTGACTCGAATTTGGACATAGTAAGCTTACTTTGAATTCAGACTCTAATTTCAATACCAGATGTATCGGATTCACTTTCCATATTTTTGTATCCCTAATTGATATTCAATGAATAATACTTTCCTTGAAAAGGTTTCTTTCTTGAGCAGTTGTTCCAAGTTTGAGCTTCCACTACCATAAAAATCAATAGTCGTGCGAGTGCATTCTTCCATTTTGTCTCCAGGCTCCTAAACCACAAATTATCAAACATTGCTCAATGAAATGAAAAAAGAACAAAGTTCAGGTTAATAAGCAAAAACATATGTACAATTGTATTTTTAATTTTAAGGGGATAATAAGTCTAATACAATGCTCAGTGACAAAAGAAACATGTAAAAACAGAAAACAAATTCTCATGAATCATCCGTTCCAAGTAAGGCTACAAGCTCTAGCTTCAGCTCACAAGCCTGCCAGAACTACAACAACGTGCTTGAACTCAAAGTCAAAGGTAATCAAATTGAACTTGAACACCATGCCTGCTTTAATTAGCTTAACAAGCTAGCTTGGACTGGGCTTAACAAGTTCTGATTTCAACCAGAAAGGCTGGTAACATATTCATTAAAATGGTTGAAATAACATATAATCTCGTATATAAACTATAAAGTATGTTTAGTTGACCGTATATATAAATAAGATTTCATCTCTAATATACACATTATAATAGGACAAAGTTTAAAAAAAATTAGTTCCACATCATCCAAATTAGAAAACCAAGCATTACATGATTGGTGACTCAGGGGCTCATCTTAGTCGGAATCGGACTCGAGCTTGACAAAGGGAAGGTTTGTTCAATTACACTCGTAGCACTAGATAAAATTTCGCAGAAAGAAAAGTATTTTTTTAAAGAAAAGTAATTTAATGATTTTATAAATGCTCAAAAGCTCATGATGAATCATATTAACATTACCGTGATCTGCGGTTCTCCAACAATATCTTCATGATTGTGTCACTTGTTACTAATAAATATTAAAAATTCCAAAAACCTAAAAAACATTAAAGTCCAAATGTAAAATATAACATTAAATAACAACTGAACTTAATATTTATAACTTACCATTGTCATCCTTTCAGGGGCTTTGCCAACACTGAGAGCATCTGCACCCGTAAAAAAATTGTGAGCATGTAGTCACGTGCTCACTTAAGAATAATAACAAAAAAATTAACAAAGAAGATTAAAACAGATGTCAAGGAAATCATATTAACAAAATGAATTTTTACGAAAATAATTACAATCATATGGTACACGATATAAAACACGTCCACTATCAATATTTGAACATATAAATTAATGGTAATGACACAAAGCAAGGAGAAAATGGAACTAAGGCATGAGGGGGAGCTGATTCTAATGATAGCACACAAATTTCTTCAATTGAAGACTATAAAGAGAGGAACAATCTAGCTATTGGGTGGTTCACACAAATGGATGCGAAGGTTTCCCTCCAAATTTAAGGAGTCTTGGTATCACGTTTTGCACTTTCTCTTTCAGTTTAAGTCTTAAAGATGCAAGCCTTGCGGGCATGGTTTTCAGAACTGAACCGGAATTCTCAAAGGTTAAGAGGTTCAACCGGGGTCGAACCGGTTGAGCTGGTGACGTCATAAATAATTAAATATTATATATATATATAAGTATCCGGATAAGAAGCTTAGATACATAAGGAGCTCATGATAGTACATATTTCCACTGAATTTGTTTTCCATGGAAAGGATTGTGGTCATGATTTAGATACCAATTACAATCTAATACCTTCTCTAGAAATCATTGAACCAACGACCCTTTGTATTCATCACCAACTTTTGTGTCATTGAAGAAAGAGTCAACTTGCACTTCCTTCCTCTCACGTGAACTCGAATCGCGGCCGTCCATTCCCACTTCCACTTCCCAAGGAGGAAGGACCCCACCAAACCCACTCACTACAACCACCCCATCCCCATCCCTCCCTCTCGTCTCCCTTCTCTTCCGCCGCCTCCACTCCCAAACCCTAACGACCCTCTCCATCCCCAAATCCTACTCTATCTCCCCTTCCGCCCCCGCCCGCTTCCCCAACCTCGACTCCCTCTACGTCAAGGGGAAGCCCCATTTCGCCGACTTCAACCTTGTCCCCGACGAGTGGGGTGGGGGCGCCTACGAGTAGGTCAAGGCCGTTGCCGACGGGTGTAAGGGGCAGAGAGTTGAGGATGAAGCGGATGGTGCTCACCGATGAGCCGAAAATACAAAATTTGGACTTGAACCGGGGTCGAACCGCCGGTTCAGACCAATTCAACGTCAAATGTGGTTTTTTTTTGGGGGGGGGGGGGGGGGGGGGGGTCTCCAGACCGAACTGCCCACCGGTTCGCGGTTGAACCGGTTCGACCGGCCGGTCCGGTTTTCATAACCATGCTTGCAGGTTTCTTAATTGCAAAAAATTATAAAAGTTGAAATGGTATTAGTGTATCGGAGAAGATGAAGGCATTGATATTGGAGAACCTCCACCCATTTTTATGTTCAAGCCTTCATTAAACAGTTCTATGATTAGCACTATGCATTGGGGCTCTCTAGGAGTTTAGTGAAAGTTTGGATTTTCTACTTAAGGATGATCAATCGGTACATGTTGGATTGTTGGGACTCCAAAGAGCATCCTTCAATAGGAGATACCCGTCTAGGAGGTTGGGACCATGATAAACTAACCTGTTAGCGACGAACTAGATCAACATGTAGGACACTACCTATCAATGCATACCTAATGATGACTGGTTTAAATCATGAATTTCCCAAGAAACTAGATGGCTACTGTCACCGGTCATGTTAAGAGTCATTTAAAGACTCTCAAATTCTAACTTTTTTAAGCTTTGACCCCGTCAAACACTCTATCTCCGCGGAGAATCTTGGAAACACCAACACAACCGTACAACTCCTAGGTTTCCCTTAGAGTATACAAGCACACACGAAAACGCAAACACAAACAACGTTGGCGGAATTTCATTTCTTTATTCCCATAAACAAATGAATGACAATCTCTAAGGGTAGAAGAAAGAAAGGAAACTCACACAAAACCACAAGAGAACCCGACCTTGATGGCGATGCCATTTCCACAAGATGGAGGTGCACTCCTTTTATACATGTTGCAGAACCCCCACTCCATGCACACGTTAAGACACACGAGCTCCACTAACACCTCTAACTTCTCCTAAGTTGGGGAGGAGTGGGGCAAAACCGAACGCCTACTCTCCCACGAAGGCCACTACTCTAGCGCCTTCTTTTAAATAGCATGCACAACCCCAAACCGTTCGGTTGTGGCTTGGTCAAGGCTGCAAGGGACGTGAGAATAGCGCACCTTGCTGACTTGGTCTTCTCAAGACCAAGCGCGCACGTTGAGGGAGTTGTGCACAAGTGGGCATGACCCGGTCAGCCCTCTTGCGCGCTTTTCGCTCGGTTATGGACCCGGTCCATAGCCTCCCTTTTTATTTGCGCGCACAAGTCTTAACCGCTTGGTTGTGACTTGGCCAAGGCTGGTTGGAACGTGTAGATGATGTGCCTTGCTAACTTGGTCTTCCCAAGACCAACCACGCACGTGGAGGGAGTTATGCGGAAGTGGGATGACCCGGTCAAGCCCACTTGGCGCATTCTTTGCTCGGTTATAGACTTGGTCAATAACCTCCTCACGCACATGTCCAGTTTTCTCTCACGCATATCCAGCTGTCCTTTGACCGTTCCTTCGCACATCCAGCCTCCTTTTGACATATTCTCACGCATCAACGGTTTCTCTTGACCCGTGCCCGTCCTTGCTAGTCCACGGCTAGTCTTCCCATGTTGACTTGGTGTTGCTTTCATGTCTTGGCCTGCGTTGACTTGGCGTTGACTCCATGTTGACTTGGCTTAACTCCATGTTGACTTAGCATTGACTCCTGGTCTTGGCTTCCCAAATATCCGCCCGCGCCTTCGCTTCCTAGGCGTTGCCCGCCTAATGCACTCGCTACGCCCTGCCTAGCACGCCTCATGCGCCCGTGCGTTGCCTCCTTCCCAAGTGTTGCACTCGCGCTATGCTTGTTGATGCTCCTCGACCCTCTTGGACATCCTTTAGACTCCAAGCCTTGGTGACCTTCCACGCGCTCCCACGCTCCAAGCCACCAACGTGCACTTCTTTCGTCTCTCAAGTAGTCCTGGCTACTAGACACGTCTGTTTGGTGCACCGTGGGTGTTTCCTCAATCTCAAGGTGGTGACAACTACCATGATTTGAAGTTAGTATCCTCTATTTCATTAGTTTAAAAGTTGCTACATTAATCGTTTCTTAAATTGGACTAAAATACTTTCAAAGCTAAATCATCAAACCACACCATGTCTTCTCAACTCCAACTTCACCTTTTCCATCAACACTTTCTCGTGTTATGAGAGGTGGTTTCATGGTTGAATAATAGCTAGGCTATAATTCCCATCTTAAGGTTCCAATAACTTGTTTCTTGGTGTAGAACCAAATTGCAAATGAAAACCTGTAGATTGTTCGCGAAGTGGCAACACTTACGTCTTTTAGATTGTCTGAACATGATAAATCCCATTATGGACTACATGTAAAACGTGAAAAGTTGACTTAATTTTAAAACATTATAAAATTGAGTATCAAAAGTATTGATATTTACCATAAGAAATACAAATAATGCACAAGCATTTTTTCATAATTTCTTAATTTATGGAACTTCGATACTGCTTGAGATGACTTGGACATATTCAACATAGAATTAGGCATCAATGAGAATAGAAGGTTTCAGCTACTTGAGATGGTTAGGGAAGAATTTGTCTCCCTTAATCAACCCTTTTATTGCTACAATGCACTTTTGGGCAACCAAGAAACCATTACAATAATACTTTCACCCATGGATGCAGATTAGTGGGGTGAAATCCATTCTTTTATGAGAAATCTTCCCATTGATCCCATTAGGGAAGCAGGAAATCCTGGTCATTTAGCATTATGGTTGAATATTTGGGTGGCATGGAATAAACTAAGATTTGATAGCAAAAAAATTGTGATTGGGGACATTTGGAAGAAGACGTTACCAAACATCTACTTTTGGCTTCATTGCTCGGTTGTGGCTGCGAAATTTTTGTTTTAGTTCAGTCTTGGTATGTATTTGAGGTGGTCTTAGAGTAATTTTGTTTATCCCACAGCTTGTGGGTTCTCTGCTTACATCCCTACTGTTGGTTGGATGTGCCAGATTTTCTTCTCTGCCACCCTTTTTTAGTCTTTTTTGCCTAATTTTGTTTGTTTATTGTCTCTTGTCTCTCTTCTTTCAATCTCTATCAATGATCAAAAAAAGAAATCCATGCTTGAATGCAGGACTGTAGTCTGAGAGCCAGAATTTCAGTGAAAATCTTAAAGAAACCTACAGTAAGCCAATAAGTCTAAAACCCCCAAGCTTATGAGTTGCTTAATATTGGGATTTGAAGAGATAAAATCACAATGTTGGGTGAAAGCTCCTCACCGTCAGAGACATGCTCCAATCATGCTAATTGGATCACCAATAACAATTTTCCAATATTTTTTAATGGAGTATCCGAAATCCATTCCTACTGTGTCAAAGATTAAGTTGTTTTTTTGACATTTGGAGCATCATGGACTATATCAAAGGGATATTTAAACGATCTGCATTTCTTTTATTGTGAAATCGCAGATGGTCAGTTGCATTTGCATCATTTGGGTCAATTGGAAACAACCTCACTGTTTTACAGTGGTAGAGTTGCGTACATCCGACTCCCCCTTACCTCGCTTAGGCGGGAGCCTCTTCTGAGGCATTGGGGTTATGTTGATGTTGATGAGTATCCGAAATCCATCCAGTCGATGTGTCTTTACCATTCACAATTTCAATGGTACTTTTACCTCCTCCAATGTAACCTCTTTTTCAACTCTAGAGATTCCCCATATGATAATCTATTGAATATAAAAATTGTTGTCAAAGGGTATCCAAGTCTCTTCAATTTGGGACTAACAAATATGTTTCAATTTTCGTACAAACATCCTCCTTCACAAGTGTATAAAGTCTACCAAAAATATCAAATCAAACAATACTAATCTGCGAATTCTGGCCATAAGAAAGAGAGAGAATTAAATGGAAGTGAACCACGCAAATGATTGGAAACCTAGACATACAGAATCAAGTTTTTATATGTCAACTGCAAAATCAGGTTTTACTTCAACCTAAACAAGATGTCAATTCCTAGAAAACCTACTAAAAACGAATGCCATTTCCCATACGAAACCGTAGCACTTCCTCCAAACCCTAAACACAACTCAAACCCGCAAAACGCAACACAATCAAATCAAGCCACCACCTTGCGAAGATCAAAACCGCGAATCAAACCCAAACAAACTGCCAATTCCTACAAACGTACAAACGCCATTTCCGAACGAAAAACCAAACCAAATCGGAAACCGACGAACCCTAGATCGGAGAGGAGTGGGGAAGGAGAAGGGGGTGACCTTGAGAAAGGGGTTGCGGCTTCCGGAGGAAGGAGGAGAGGAATTTGGAAGTGCGGTCCATTTGAGATTTGGGGAGGGCGGAACGGAAGGTCGGTTGGGGGCGGAAAATGGCTAAAAGTTTGAGTCGTTATGTACGGCCGCACGCGTCCCCAACCCGACTGACGTGATCAGTTGAGTCAGCAATCCAGTCAGGAGATAAAATCATTTAATAACATATTGGTGTCTCATGCAACCTTTAGTTTCTCAATGTAACCATTATTTTCTCAATGCAACGTTTGGTTTCCTCATGCAACTTTTATTTTCTCACTGCAACGTTTGGTTTCCCCATGCAACTTTTACTTTTCCCAACGCAACTTTTGGTTTCCCCAAACAACAACTTAAAAAGTCAAAACATGTTCCTTTTAACATCTACGTCTATCATTTTTAAGTTTGCGGTTCTCCTTTTTAACTGTGAGTTGTACCTTTTAAAATGATGTCTGTTTTTTTAAGAATTGTCTGTTACTTTTTATGTTTGAGGTTCTCCTTTTTAACTGTGAGTTGTACATTTTTAAGTGTAGTTTGTTCCTTTTTAAGTAAGTATATATTTTTAAGTGATGTACCTTCCTTTTTTAAGAATTGCTTGTTCTTTTTTATGTTTCAGGTTCTCCTTTTTAACTGTGAGTTGTACCTTTTTAAGTGTAGTCTGTTCCTTTTTAAGTGAGATTTGTTCCTTTTTATGTTTGAGATTCTCCTTTTTAACTGTGAGTTGTACCTTTTTAAGTGTAGTTTGTTCCTTTTTAAGTAAGTGTATTTTTTAAGTGTGAAGTTTTCCTTTTTAATTTTTATTTCGTCCTTTTTAAGATATATTGTTCCTTTTTAGGTACTACTTTATCTTTTTTAAGTTCCTGTTTTTCCTTTTTAAGTATTACTTCATCCTTTTTAATTTTCTGTTGTTCTTTTTAAGTTGATGTTTTTTACTTTTTAATTTTCTGTTTTTCGTTTTTAATTTTCTGTTGTTTCTTTTAAAGTTATGTTTGCTCCTTTTTAAGTTGTTGTATTTCCTTTTTAATTTTTTGTTTTCCTTTTTAATTTTTGTTTTGTCCTTTTTAAGTTATGTTGTTCTTTTTTAGGTACTGCTTCATCCATTTTAAGTTTCTATTTTTCCTTTAAACAAACCAACTTTAAACAATAACACCACAAAGAAACAAACTTTTTAAAATAACATCAAAAAACTTAGATCAATCTATTATATAACAAAACCAAAAACTTTAAATCAACCACAAAGAAACAAACTTTTCCTCAAAAACTCAACACAAAAAAACTCAAATCAGTTACAAAGAACCACACTTCCAAAAAAAATTAAGATCAATCAATCATAGAACAAAACCAAAAACTTCAAATCAGCCACGAAAACCAAACTTTCCCCAAAAACCACCACACAAAAAACTCAAATCAGTTACAAAAAACCACATTTCCGAAAAACCCAAGACCAATCCATCACATAACAAAAACCCAAAACTTCAAATCAGCCACGAAAACCAAATTTTCCCCCAAAAACATCATACAAAAAACTTAAATCAGCTACAAAAAACCACATTTCTCCTCCTCCTCGCATCGAGAAAGACTCCAACGCCGACCATTTCCTCATCTTCCTCGCCGATCAACTACATCGTGACGTCCTAACCAACGACGTCGGCGTCCCAACCTCCTTAAGACTCACTCCCACGTCATCTCCTCGGCATCCCTCTTACTGATCTCGTCTTCCATCGGGAGAAAATGATGGAGAATGAAAGGTTTGGGGAATAATGGAAGGTTTTGAGAATATATGTATGTTGGAAACCAAATGTCATATAGTTCCACGTGCGTGTGATGTGACACAAAATAAATAAATAATATGTGATTTAATTAATCTTTGGATTTTGCTGACTGGATTGTCCACGTCAGACGGCGTCCCGGACGCACCGCGGCTACTAAACATTTTCCAAAGTTTTAACGGAAAGAATACTAACGGTGATTTTGTTTCAAACGAGACTCCGTGGACTATGTGTACCCGTTTGAGATAATACGAGAACAGAATAATGGATGGAAATAAATTTGATCGTGTTATTTACTGAGTATTAGAACTTTTATTATATGTAGAATTTGATTGTTTATAGATAATTGTTTATATATTACAGTAACATTTTTAGTTATAGAAAACAAACAAATTAAAAAAAGAATGGAACGAAAATATATACAAAAACACAAAACATAAAAATATCACTAGAGGTATTTTAGTGATATTAGTGAATAATGAAACATTCTTACAAAGATAGATGGATTTTTTTTAGTTATTTCCTGTAATACTTAAAGGATTGGATTAACCAACAACATAAAGAATTAAAAAAATAGAGATGTCATAATAAGTTAACTATAACATTAAAAAGAACAAATATTTGATCAAACAGATATCTACATGAGTTGAATCAACATCAAAAAAAAATCCTCAGCATTTTTGCATTCCTTTGTCAAAATTTTGCTTGCTTTCACTCTACTTTGAAGTTGATTGTCGAATAACTGCAACTGCAAAACAACACCATGCTGAATTGCACATGGTTGTTCACTTGTTCTTACTCAAGGTAATGATTTTGATATCACCACCTGTAACACTTGGTCCAATTGAATCCTCTTTTCCTACAGCATAAACTCTTCCCCTTAGGCCGAACTTAGCAGGCCTAGAAATGCACGTACGTGGTTTTTATTATCATTTGAAGATAGTAAATAAAGTGGGATGACTGTGTCACAACCCTCCAATAAAAATACAAAATAATATTACATTCGGAAATAGTTTTGCCCAAGCTATATATCAACCTAAAAAAATGGTTATAAGAGGGCCTAAACAACAACGAATCAAAACTACCCAAAAACACATCTTTTTCGGTGTTGGTTGTGATCCCAACTACCTTCTATTAGTTGTCTGCTGAGGATGAAGGAGCTGCCCATGTTAAATATCTCGTCTCCTCAAAGATTATCACCCGCTTGGCTACCTCGGCTACTTCTTCAGTCGCTCGCCTTTCCTCCTCTTGTGTTAGTTCTTCCAGTTGAGCGAAGTGGTGAATTTCAGCAATCTCACTATCAGTTGGATCAGCAGCAGCAACGGATATCCCATCTGGTTGAGTAGGTGCATTCAATGCTGCATGTGGTGGATTGTTGGCACTATTTCGAGTAGTGATGGATGCTGGCAGCATGGTGAAATGTTTAATTCTTGCTCGTTTAATCTGATTTTGAGAGAGCTCGTCGGCTCTCCTTTTTCTTGACCCTGCCCAAAGTAATAACAAATCACAACATTCATTTAATACATGTCAAAATGAATTAGAGGATTGTCGAAAGACACGATTATTCCGTTCCTTCCAAACCAACCAACAAAAACAGTTGATCAGGTTGTTCCACTCTTCATGTTCTAAATCGAGTTGATTTGATACACGTTGAAGGAAACAATAGTTGATTCCTATTTTTAAGTTTAAATCGAGTTTCATTCCTCTCTCCCAAAAAGTGGATGCAAATGGACATGTAAAGAATAAATGTTCAATGGTTTCATAACCAATTTCACACACTGGACAAATGGTATTTATCGGTATCCTTCTTTTGAATAAATTATCTTTCGTTAGAGTTTACCTTGATATAATGTCCAAATAAAGACTTTTACTCTGAATGGACTGAAAATTTTCAGACCTGATGGTAGATATCCCCCCCCCCCCCCCCCCCACCCCCCGTTGTTAAGTAAATTATAGAAGCTTTTAACCGATAAGTCACCTTTCTTGGTTAGGTTCCATATCCGTTTATCAGTCGTTTCTGAAGGTTGATGCGCTAAATACAGACAGTAAAGAGAGTTAAGCTGCAACTCAGTTATGAGCTTTTAAATCTTTGTTTAAACCATTTGTAGGTAAAAGGCTCATCCTCACAGAATTTTTTAAGTGTGATCAAGTATTGTTTTGATTTTTGAAGAAGTTTCAAGTGGCTTGCAACAAGTGGTATGTTATTATACCACGCATCATACAAGAACATGGTGGCATCACCATTTCCAATAGTCACTTTACAATAGCTGCAAATTGTTGGGATCCAATCGATAAGTTTCCTAAATAGAGGTGAGATGGCTTGTTTATTTTTTTGAAAAAATTCCAAGTCTTTGGTGACAATTTTGATATTTATTTTGTATTATTAGGACTTTGCACTCAAGACATCCCATAGTCGTTTCATTGCAAACTCAAATTGTGGTTTGCAACGTTAAGAATGACCAACCCACCCAACTATTTTGATTTGCACACTTGATTCCAATTGACCAAGTTTTTTACCTTTGAGTAATTGGTAGTGTTATTCCATAAAAAGTTTCTGCGTATTTTGTCTATTTTTTTAATGATTCCAGGTGGTGCTTTTAGGCATGACATGTAGTAGGAGGCCATAAGTGTGATTACTGAGTTTATCATCGTGGTCCAACTTACAATCTTATGTTCCATCTTCTTGATTATTTTATTCCATTGTGATTGAGGTCCAACTTTTGGTTGCAACGAAATGCCAAGATATTTGATGGGAAGAGTGCTCTAGCTGCATCCTCACTTACCAAGGATTCCAGAGATGCTTGATTTTTCAAAGTTGATTTTCAATCCTCACATGTGCTCAAAGATTACCAGGATTCTTTTGATGTTTATGATATTATCCCTCCTTGGTTCAAGGAATAAGATGACATCATGAACAAACTACATATTAATGATGCTTTCGGCTCCTATCTTGATGCCCTCTACAAGGCCGTTTGTGATTCCCAATCGCAAGAGATTATTGAGAAAATTTGCTACCATTAAGAACAAAAGTGGAAAAAGGGGATCACCTTGCCGGATTCTATTTGTACTTCGGAAATAACCTATTGGGTTACCGTTGATAATTACTGAATCTTGCGAGGTAGATATACATAGTTCTATCCAGTCACACCACTGCTTAGGACATCCTATTTCTTGCAAGTTAGCAAGTAAGAAATTCCAATCAATTTTGTCGAATATTTTTTCAAAATCCAACTTGACGATAATACATTGTTTACCATCATTGTGGAAGTGGTGTCATTTCTTGAGCGACAATTATTGTATATGTTATTTGCCTACCTTTTAAGAATGCAGATTGGGTGTTAGGAATCATTTTTAATTCCTTCTGTTAACCGGTCGACCGTTTGTGCACAGTACTGCAGACTTGTCAAATTTCGGTTTAACCCCTACAAAATTTGACATTTCGGGATTAGTAGTAAATTCACAACTTAAGAATTAAGGAAATTTCGTGGAGAATTATGGAGAGAGATTTTTGCATGAGAAAAACAACGAATTAATTTAAGGTAATGAGATAAACTTGTATTTATAAGTTCTCTCCAAATTACCTATTCATGTGCAACCTCTTACCCATGATTTCATGCAAACTTCCATCTAACCATCCATTATTTGCTAACAAATAATCTCAGCCACGAATTAAATCAAGGACCAATTTCATGCATGATCTAATTAATTCTTAAATTAATTCTGCATAAAACCGTCTGGACTGGTCGACCGTTTGGAGGTTCGGTCGACCGCTCGAACCAAGTTTCGGTCGACCGCTTACAACATAAAAATATTTCATCGCAATGTTCGGTCGACCATTCCGAACAGACGAAAATTCCCTGTTATCGGTCGAGACGTGTCCGGTCGACCGTGCACGTTCGGTCGACCGTTTACTGTTAACCGGTCGACCGTTTGTGCACAATACTGCAGACTTGTCAAATTTCAGTTTAACCCCTACAAAATTCGACATTTCGGGATTAGTAGTAAATTCACAACTTATGTAACATATTGTCCTATGTAATGATCACTCATTACACCCCATAATATTCACATCACATATGAATTTAATTTAGATTCTAATTATGTTATTAATCACAACATAATTTTGATTTTGCTTGTTCACCCCATGTGTCATATTTTCTACATGAAACCCGACACATCTTATGAACTCAAAATCCTCATTTTTCGTTTCCCAGTTTTGTGGTGTGACCTAAAGGAGGATCTAAACTAAGTTGGCAGTGATATTAAGAACTTAATATCACAAGCTATAAGCGGTATCTAGCTACACATTATAACTCCCAATTAGTTAGATGTCTTAATTCCACTTGAATCAAAATCCGATCCATTTAGTGATGGAGTGCACCACTTGTGTCCGTCCTTTGCCTCGTGATATTAAGAATACACACAAAGTAGTATTGTGTCATCTTTGTGTTAGTATTCATTTCTTGATCTCTTTAAGCTAGTTATAAATATGTGACTTAACTCAAATCACATTGTGCACATTATAACTTTGCTTTATCAAGGGGCCCACTAATATCATCACTCAATTAAGAGGGGCAATGATAATCTTTTGACTAACTATCTTTTCCAACGAAAGTCATACTTGACCAACCAATGCCTTTACAATACACTTATCGATAACTTAAAACATTAGTCCAATCAAGCATTTCTTAAGTGATCGGATATAAGTCTCATATCAAAGGACCAATGACACAGTAAAATATTAATGACACAGAAACACATTTCTATAATATTTTACTTATTAGGTCTATTTAGTATACAAAAGTAATATCTTCCTCTTTTGTGTACCCGTGTTGTCACTCACTTGTAGAGCTACAATGATCTATGACCAACACGACAATCTTAACTCGGTAATTAATGTCTCATGTTAATTACCATGATTGCGAATATCTTTTGTTTTATGTAAACCAATATCTTTTAGAGCTTTACGGTTAAGGACCAAGAGTCTCTTCCTTAACACTTCTAAAAGACGAATAACATAAACAAGGAGCAAAATGATTTCTCATTTAATTCATAACAATTGACATTTAAAAGTAAAACTTTTAGAACACATTCTCTTCAATCTCCCACTTGTTATTAAAGTTTTCTTCCATATACATACTTAATGTATAAAACAATAATAACTAGGGTAAACCCCATTACATATCAATCATCAAGCCAATCTACATGGTTCCTCAATCCCATGGACTCGAAATGCATTTCGCCCTTAGCTTGGGATAAGGGTTTTGTGAATGGATCAGCTATGTTGTTGTTGGTGTCCACCCATAAAAGATTTATTTTGCCTTCGTCGATGAGGTCACACATCACGAAGTATTAACGATCCATGTACTTCACTTTGTGGTGTACTAATAAAAATATCATTCAATAATACTAATAAAAATCCACGAATTACTTTTTTCACGACTAAACGAACTTACATGTTTAGAAGTTTCTTTATTGAGTCCCTTGGTTTATTCGACCCAACGGATCAAACCAATATGCCGAATTAGTCGTGGGGTATACAACGACAAGCATCCAATGAGCCCTGTTATATATATAATTAGAAGCTTATTACAAAATAAAATTTCACTTTGAATTACGAACTTTACCTCTCATGATAAGGGAGCAGATAATATCTTTTGTCGTCTTCTTTAAAGAATTTCCCAAGCTGACCCGATTTATCGTCATTCCTGTATATATATGTAGATGGACTGATAAATCCAAATACTTGATCATCGGGAAAGATTGACCTTCTGGCGTCATAAAGATGTCTACGAGTATAAAAATTATACTTTATTACAGTTTTGATAAAATTATTCAATATTTTTCATTGTATACAAAAAAACACTTACTTCACTTGCACGTTGATAATCATGATACACAACGAATCCATCTCCATGAACTGCATGATATCCTCTTTGGTGACGTACAAAGCGGGAGGCAACCCTTTATCCCCTCCAACTCCCAGGTACTTAAGGATTGTGCTTCCCTACCTACCATACATTGATACAACATTTTGCACCTACTTGGAAGCGAATTAATGTTGATCGGAGATTGGTTGTTTAACCCTTTGCTCCGGGGACTTGACACCTTACATATATATATATATATATATATATATATATATGCAACCGTTAAAATACAATTGTTAACAAATTTGAAGTTTAAAGTCTTTCAAAGTTAAACTATACCTCATGTTTGTCGTTTAGCTATACTAAATAACTAGGCCACCGCACGAACCCACCGATAGCATCGCCGAGAGTAACAATCTCTTCTTCCGGAAATGCCACAAAAGCACCAGGATCTAAGCAACTCTCAACTGCAACCTTCAATTCTCACTCTCCTACCTCTGTGAAGTGGTGTCTGGAGATTTTATAAACTTTCCCGTGTCCCACCAATCTTCGATCAAGGTCTTCGACACATAAAGCACATCTAGATCCATCCACGAACTATCCAAACGAGGGACCGTCAACGAGGGCCAATTCTCGAGAATGAGACACGAAATCATCTTGTCGATCGGGGTGGAACACTGGCGGAACTGGAGGAATAGTCTCCACGGAAGAACCAGTCTTACGATGGGTAGGAGAAGTAGGCAAACGATCTAGTCTCTCCAAAACAAGTTGCAATGTATTCTTCAAATCTGCGATCTTTTGCTAGCATTTGGTATGACCAGTCGACGAAGTAGACCGTTGAGTCTTTCCATAATATTGTCGAAGTCCAACTCTACTCCCTACTTCTGCACACGACCGGGGTGTTAGTCGTTTCTCAATGCCTCGCGTAGAATATCATTCCGACCATCGGAAGCAAATTCTCCTTGAGATTCTCTCAGCTTCAGAGAGTCCTAAGTTTAAAACAATATTTACTAACATTTCAAAAATATAAAATTAATGATTCTGAATTAATAACATATATATAAATGATGCAACTTACTATCTTCGAGCTGATCGCTTGCGACTCGTCTGTGAGGTACTCCCCTCTGGAGTTTACTCTCTCTCTCTCTTCCAAGAATCACAACGAGCTACGGGAGAAGGAGGAGATAGGTTACTTGCTTGCTCCTCACTCATACCGGAGTCAATTGCATCTTGTTTCTTCTGAGCAATTTTTTCAGCCATCATTTGTGCTTCTAACTTTTGGTACCCCGCTCAAGACATACGATGTGTATACTTGTTAGAAGATCTAATCTTTTGGTTTTTTGCTTGGATGACCTAAAATCAAGTTTATTAGATTGTCACTAAAATCAATAACTAAAAAGTTTGTTTTGAAACTCAGTTACTATATTCTAAATTAAACTCAGTTACCTCAAACTCCGGGCTCTCTCTGGTTTTTCTGAATAGCTCCCATTGATTTGGAGTGATAAAGTTATAGACATCGCATGGATTTCTATCCTGGTAGTCTTCGAATATGTACTTGTTCGTTATATTTGTTTTGAAATCCCTCCAACGAACTGACATGTATGTCATCCACTTTTTCTTCAACTTGTCAGTAGATTTTTTAACTCAAAAGATTCCAACAACATGTTAACTTTATATATATACATATATCTAAATTTCGACTAAAACTATAGAAATCTATAATGGAATCATTACCTGCACGTTATCCTATATTGTGTCCTTCAACTTCTCGTCTACATCAGCCCAACTCTAGAAACAAATGTCAACTTTGGCCCTCGCTAAGCTACCCAGAAAACTTTTCCAATTATCAGACAGCATGCCTAACGGCTCAAGACGGTCATCAAACTGGATTGGAACTCTACCGTCTCTATTTCTTCTCCCCACGAATTCTTTCATGAGGCAAGGACCTCGTGTACTGTATGTCTTCGAGTCTTCAGACTCCGAGGAAGTGAGTTTCTTTTTTAGAGCCATTATACTATAAAAGATAAATTCAAGTCATTAAATAAGGTCAAGACATTAAATGTCTATTACAATGTGTTACAACAGAAAATTTGCACCTTTACTGTGTTTTTTCTTAATGGATTTTCAATGCATATACCTTCACCGTGGTCATCTCTAAACATACAAGTCTCAACATTTATTTCTTCATCTACTGAGTTCAACTCAGGTGCTTGCTTAGAGAAAGGTGGTGTCTCTTCATACTCGATCAGACTATCATCTGATACATTTTTTTCTTCCCTTCCAAAATTACTGCCCATTTCTTATCACAAAGATCACCACATAGAAGACTTGTTTCGCTTGGGAAGCGAGAATAAAAGGCTCTCCTTTATATCCTTTTTTTGAAAAATCAATTAAAGTGAACCCATAGTCATCCACTCGAACTCCATTTTTATTATCAGCCCACTTGCATCTAAATACAGGTACTTTGAATTTAACAAAGTCTAGCTCCCATATGTCTTCAATTACACCGTAATAGGACATGTCGGCGTATACAAGATTCTTGTCTTTAGAACTAGACACATGCAAAGACTCTGCTATTAAGGTGACACCACTGTTCTGAACATCACTTTTAGCATCTTCACAAACTGTGTAGAAAGAATATCCATTGATATCATAACCACTGTAACTTATAACAACAGAATGCAGACCGAAGGCCAACCATTGTATTGTCTCAGAAACATCACGCTTGTATGCTAGATTTTTGAACCAAGAGATGAAATTCTTATTGTGGCTATTAATTACTTGTTGATCACTCCACAAAGGATTTCTTTCCTTTAGAAACTTCATGTGTTCATTTAGGTAAGGTTGAACTTCATTCAAATTGCACAACATATAAAAATATGCTATCATTAAGTCATCGTCATTTGGATTTAACATTTTCATCCCACGTGTCCCTTTACCATCGGCACGTTTATCATGATGATTCTTCGGAAGTCCAACAGTTTTGGTGTTTGCTAGGTATCCAGTGCAAAACTCGATAACCTCCTCAACTATGTGTCCTTCAACAATACTAGCATCTGGTCTTTGACGATTTTTGCAATAATCTTTCAACACTTTCATATAACGCTCGAAACGATACATTCACCTTAAAAAAACTAGTCCGCACAATTTAACTTCTCTAACCAAATGAATAACAAGATGAATCATAATGTCGAAAAAAGCAGAGGGGAAAACATCTCCAACTGACATAATGTGACCACAATTTCATTCTGTAACTTATCTAACTGCACAAGATCGACCACTTTACTGCAAATCTTATTGGAAAAGGAACACAACTTTATTATTGCATGTCTAACATCTTTCGGTAATATGGATCTCAGTGCTACAGGTAACAACTGCTGCATTAAAGTGTGACAATCGTGAGACTTCATCCCCACAAGTTTCAAATCCTTCATAAGAACAAGACTATTGATATTTGAAGAATAACCTTGTGGAACCCTTGCATCGTGCAAACACTAACAAAGAATTCTTTTCTCCTTTCTAGACAATGTATAACTAGCTGGAGGTAAGTAATTCTGATCTCCTTTCTTCTCTGGTGCCAACAGTGCTCGTATACCAATATCAACAAGATCAAGTCTTGCATTATATCCATCTTTAGTTTTACCAGGTATGTTCAACAGAGTGCCAACAAGACTATCACAAACATTTTTCTCTACGTGCATCACATCAATACAATGTCTAACTTCTAAAGTTTTCCAGTATGGGAGATCAAAAAATATGGATCTTTTTTTCCAACTACTTTTGTCGTTTGCTCGTTTGTACGGTTTTCCAAATTCACATTCAATGTTCATTACACGTTCGTACACCTTTTCGACGCTGATTTCAACTGGCGGATTCATAAACTCCTGTTTTTCGTTAAATGCCTTCTTCAACCTACGATAAGGATGAGAGTTTGGCAAAAATCTCGGATGACCAAGATAGACAGTCTTAGAACCATTAACTAGTTGCAAAGAACATGTATTTTCCTCGCAAATTGGACAAGCTTTATGACCTTTGACTGAATATCCAGACAGATTACCATAAGCTGGAAAGTCATTAATCGTGCAAAATATCATTGCCCGCATTACGAACGACTCCTGGCGATAAGAATAAAAAACTGACTCTCTGTCATCCCACAATCTCTTTAGGTCATCAATTAAAGGTCTTAAATACACATCGATGTCGTTTCCAGGTTGTTTCGGACCAGAAATCATTAAGGACAACATGATATATTTGCGTTTCATGCATAACCACGGGGGCAGATTGTAAATTGCAAGCAGAACGGGCCAAGAATTGTGAATGCTACTCAAACTACCGAAATGATTCATTCCATCAGTACAGAGTCCAAGTCGTATATTCCTGGATTCTACACCAAACACAGGAAAGTCGAAATCTATTTTTTCCACTGAGGTGAATTTCCAGGGTGACGTAGCAACTGATAATTTGGTTTCTCACGATCAACATGCCATGTCATGTTCTTGGAATCCTCCTTACCCACAAATAAACATTTAAGCCTTGGTATTATCGGAAGATACCACAAAATCTTAGCAGGAGGTCCTTTGATTTTCATCTCATGAGCCTCTTCATTGTGGTTTGGTCCACTACGTTTCATTTTGTATCTTGAAACATTACACATGGGACAGGAATGTAAGTTTTCAAACTCACCCCTATACAATATACAATCGTTCGGGCATGCGTGTATCTTCTTATATTCCATTCCCATAGGACACAACACTTTCTTAGCATCATAAGTTCTATCTGGCAACTCATTATCATCTGGAAGCATCTTTTTCAATAACTTCAACATTGATGTGAAACTGACATCGGACCAACCATTTCCAGCTTTTAAATTGTACAACTTCAACACCGCTAACAATCTAGTGAATTTGGTACAATTTTTATACAATGGCTTCTCATTGTCACTCAACAAATTACCAAGTAAATCGGGGTTGGACGAAAAAAATTCAGCCATATCCTGAACCATTTCCTCTAAGTGATCTTCCACACTAACGTCTTCCCCATCAGTCTTGGAAAGTGATCTTCCACACTAACGTCTTCCCCATCAGTCTTGGAACGACTAAATGATTCATTTTCGCCGTGCCATATCCACCGTCTGTAATTTGGGTTGAAACTTTTCTCAAACAAATGATCTTTCATTTTCCGAAAAGTCAACACTGACATATTATGTCACTTATTGCACGGACAATATGTCATGTCACTGTCTTTCATTTTCTTGGAATATTTTTTGGCAACCTCTAAGAACATATTCACACTGTTCTCATACTCATCACTCAATCTGTTTGAAACAATCCACTCTCGATCCATTTAAATCTAAACATTAACAAAAATGATAGTTATTATTGGAGACAATAAATAAATTTTCAATTTAAAAGAATGTGTTCGTAGATGAGAAGATTCGGAGACATTAAGATGAGAAAAGAAGGACTCAGAGGAGAGGAGATGAAGTCCTTAATCTAGCGTGGGAATAAGGAATATTAGAAACCTAACTAAGCAATCAAGGCCAAAATAGCCTAAAGTCCACTATAGGTCCTTAGTAATAGACGACGCCTAACTTCGAGGTCCCACCGAGGACCACTAGTCTGTAGGAAATCATGAACCCAGAGGTCCCTAATATCTCAGGGAGACTAGATGGGCAACGACGTTCAGGCCGAAACGGTCTTAAACATCGAGGACCACTAATCTGTAGGAAATCAAGAACCCGGAGGTTCCTAAAATCTCAGGGAGACTAGATGGGCAACGACATTCAGGCCATAACGGTCTTAAACGGTTTCCTCTCCTTAATGCGTCCGAAAATCCTAGGGATCAACGTCTAATTGATTTTATTAAGGCTCTTTTATTAAGTGGTTTTTGGGCAAAGGAAAGGGTGATGAAATCCCCCACCTCATCTCCTATAGGTGACTACCCCCTAAGTGTTTTTCATACCTTAATCTAACAAACAACACAACAAACAAACACTCACCTCACTCTTGTTCCAATGCAATTCCTACTAACTAATCCGTGCTTTCTAATGAACGATGAGTGAAAGATATTACGTACCTTATGCCAGCAATCTACGACAGAAATCGTAAATTTATAATAAATACGATGAATGCAAATCCTATATGATGAATGACTTAGCAAATATTGTCTAAACTTTTGCTTTAGGTTATTAAAGGCCAAGTTACTTAAGGGGGTCAATGAGTTATTATCATAATATGAAAATTCAAAAAAGCAAGGCAATAAACATTTTAAAAACAAATCAACAGAAAGTATGTCATAGTTTATTGTTAACAATATCAAACAAATTTAAATTAAATACTAACATGTAACTCGATAATGATACCAGTAATTAAGCACCAAAATGTCCAAACAATAAATTCCTATATTTAACTTAACTCAAGGAAGGGCACATCGAGACAAATTTGTTGAACATATATACCCATAATAACAATAGATGTAGAATATAATTGGCCCATCAATGTAGAATATATCTCAAATTTGGATTTAAGTGGATTCATGTAACTCAGTTTGTATATAGAGGATAGAGAGTTTGTTAGAAAGGGTGTCGAGAAGAGGGGTTTTTCATGTGAGCAAGAAGGGACTTCTACAATCATAGCTTCCAAGAATATCTTAGTAAAATTCAATATTTAAATATTTTTGATAGCTTAGTAAATCTCTCGTTCCAAATAATTAGATGATAGTCTACGTTACCTAGCAAAGGAATGTTAGAAAGTAGAGTGGATATGAATCTACGATATTTTTTCCATCGGTTATATGGATCTCTGATTCTAGAAACTTCAAGTTTAGAATTTTGAAGTTCAACAATGGTCTGATTCTAGAAACTTCAAGTTTAGAATTTTGAAGTTCAACAATGGCAAGTAATCATGAGTTTGATCTTGGCAAAGGATTCTAGCCTGTAAGGATACATGGAGTGCTGGACCAACAATAGAAGTGATTGAACCAAAATGGATTTAAACTTAGATGGTCCACCACGTTACCACCACTTCAAAACCCATTCACAAAATTTTCAAATAGCGAGTACAACCCGAATTTAGAGTACAATTTAACGAAATGTGAGTATATTTCAAAAACAAACCACATGCTTGACCAAGATTTTTGCGGAATTATTTGCGCATAAGGGCTCTTAAATATCTTAGTAAACCTCTTGTTCCAAATTATTTACGGAAGGAAAGCCTCATTCTGGTTCACAAATTAAGAGCCCTTATACTCACTAAATCACTATTAATCACTATAACTATCACTACCACTAATCACTATCACTACCATACTACGAGGAACATTAACAGTATGAGGATGAACCAGAGGAGGAGGGCGATCGCAGAGGAGGGTGTGGTGACGGTGGTCACGGTGGGCTACGGAGATGGTGCAGAGGGACGGAGAAGGACAAGAGAGCACTAGGGACGTCGCTGCGGTGCCGGAGACAGTGCAAATCGGTCGGAGATCGGTCGCGGAGGAGATCAGTTGTGGGACGGCTAGGGTTTGGGTGGGTTTTCGTCTGAAATGAATGACAGAAAACGCGTATGTTCGTTTTCTTTAAGACCTATAGACATCGGATGTTCTAAATATCCGATGTTTATACCCCGATATCTATATGCATGGAGTATAGACGTCGGTCGTATATAACATTCAACGTCTATAGGTCGATGTCTATACCCTATAGACGTCAGATGCATAGTGTATTCTGACGACCGACGTCTATGAGTGGACGTCTATACCCTATAGACGTCGGATAAACGGAGTATTCCAATAGACGACGTTTATCGGTGGACGTCTATACCCTATACACGTCGTCCAGCATAACGACCGACGTCTATTCCGTCCTCTCCCTACTGGACTTCGGTCGTTATAACGACCGACGTGTATAGGGCGACGAGTAAAGCCTATTCTGCACTAGCGATTGGTAAAACATATCAAACCAACGAACCCAAAGTATATTATTATAGACAAATATGAAAATGTTTCTTTACACTGACCCATTGCACTTTGAGATGTGTGGTAATATTTCCATAAATTTTACAAAGACATGGGTAATATAATAAAAGTAGGGTAATTTGCTAAGGTGCACCTCGTAGGTTGCCTAATTGGCGATATACACCTGGATTTTTGCTATTGCCGGATGTACACCTTTAGACCAAACATATTTGCTCATATGCACCTCTTGTAGGATTTCTAGTTTAATTACACATATTTATTTTTGAAATTTTTATGCACAATAAGGATCAATTACAATTTTTCTATGATTTGTTTCATGCATGCATCGGTTTGTTTCAATATCTAGTTTCAAAACTCTATTAAAACAAACATGGGCTCCGAATTTCATACCTAGAAGTTCTCTAAAACTTCTTGATGATCCGGAGACGTTGAGGATGCTTGTCGCTGCGCCGGATGCCTCCGAGTATTCACCAAACTCTAAACAAGATCGGAGAGAGAAGAGCTAGCCTCTCAATCTCCAATAGGGTTTAGAATCTAATTACTAACCCCTCTTTAGTTCCCTTGAGAAGAAGATCTTCTGAAAATTAAAACTAAACTCAAGAATTAATGGAAATTCTTGGGTAATTAAGGAGAGAGATTTTTGCACAAGAAGATAATGAATTAATTAATGAAGTAATGAGATAAAGTTGTATTTATAAGTTTTCTCCAAATTACCTATTCATGTGCAACCTCTTGCCCATGATTTCAGGCAAACTTTCATCTAACCATCCATTATTTGCAAACAAATAATATTAGCCACGAATTAAATCAATTATGGACCAATTCCATGCATGATCTAATTAATTCTGCATAAAACCGTCTCGACGGTCGACCGTGTTTGGAGGTTCGGTCGACTGTTTAGACCAAGTTTCGGTCGACCGTTCGTAACAAAAATTATTTCATCGCGATGTTCGGTCGACTGACCGATTATACTCGGTCGACCGAAAACGAACAAACGAAATTCCTGTTACGTGTGCAACATTCGGTCGACCGTTTACTGTTAACCGGTCGACCGTTTGTGTAGAATACTGCAGACTTGTCAAATTTCGGTTTAACCCCTACAAAATTTGACATTTCAGGATTAGTAGTAAATTCACAACTTATGTAACATATTATCCTATGTAATGATCACTCATTACACCCCATAATATTCACATCACATATGAATTTAATTTAGATTCTAATTATGTTATTAATCACAACATAATTTTGATTTTGCTTGTTCACCCCATGTGTCATATTTTCTACATGAAACCCGACACATCTTATGAACTCAAAATCCTCATTAAGAGGGGCAATGATAATCTTTTGACTAACTATCTTCTCCAACAAAAGTCATACTTAACCAACCAATGCCTTTACACTACACTCATCGATAGCTCAAGACACTAGTCCAATCAAGCAATTCTTAAGTGATCGGATATAAGTCTCATATCAAAGGACCAAAGACACATTAAAACATTAAAGACACAGAAAACACAATTCTATAATGTTTTACTTATTAGGTCTATTCAGTATACAAAAGTAATATCTTCCTCTTTTGCGTACCCGTGTTGTCACTCACTTGTAGAGCTACAATGATCTATGACCAACACGACAATCTTAACTCAGTAATTAATGTCCCATGTTAATTACCATGATTGCGAATATCTTTTGTTTTATGTAAACCAATATCTTTTAGAGCTCTACGGTTAAGGACCAAGAGCCTCTTCCTTAACACTTCTAAAAGACGAATAACGTAAACAAGGAACAAAATGATTTCTCATTCAATTCATAATAATTGACATTTAAAAGTAAAACTTTTTGAACACATTCCCTTCACCTCTGCCGTTAGTGGGGTCCATTTCGTCACCGTCAAACGTTGTTAGACAATTTGCAAATTAACTCTCCTAAAATACAAATATCCTTAATATTAAAAAGAAAAAAAAAGAAAATTGATAACATAAAAAAACAAAAAAACAAAAACCTTCTCCTTCTTCCCCAAGCTCTCTCTCTCTCGCTCTCCCTCCAACACCACTTTTGTAGGATCAGTTATGGCCTAATCAATCTAATCAATTATTTAATCTCTACTTTAGATGCAGCGAAAACAATTAATTGACAAGTAGAGAAAGACAAGCAAATCACAAAGGAGACATAGATTTTACTCGAGTTGTTGTTGTAGTGTTTTAGGTGTTAGGTAATAAAGAAAAGAAAATGGAACAAAAATGACCTGAAGCAACAAGAATAGACTAAATTGAAGACTTTTGGACCCATTTGTAGTGCGCAAGGACTAGATCACAAATCAGGAAGGACCCAAATGAAAACCCAGATGGACCTGATTGTGAAATGCAAAGTATTGTGAACATGACTTGAACCAAATCAATATTTCGCCAATTAAACTCAAATTGGTTCAAGACAGTGGACCAGAGCTTCTCCCAACGTGCAAAATACAACATTTAAGCTCTTGGAAGAAATCGAGACTGATCGGGCACAAATGATCCGCCACTAGCGGATAATTTTGCTCTAATTAAGCCCCAATTTCTTCTGTGGCTCATACTTAATTAATTGGGTGCACCAGAGTATAGAGAAAGTTATGACAGTCGTTAGATTGCTCCCAGATCTATCCAAATCCTTATTTCTTCTATAAATACCATTGTAATCCCTCCTCTCCACCTTTTTCCTCCTTCCCCCATTAGAGTAGGTTTTAGTTTCCTGTTTTAGTAGTGTAAACAAGGGGGTTGGAGAGGAGCAAACTTTGTATTTTTGTTTCTTAATCTAGTTTGGTTCTTCTTCTTTACTTTAATGTCTTTACTTTGATGCAATTTCTTTTATATTGTTGTTTGCTTAATCTTGTTTTGCTTCATTTCTATTTTGGGTTCATGTTATTTTTATGCTTTCCTTAGTGTAGAGATGAGTAGAGAGTAGTCCATCCCCATTGGGGGTGGAGAACAAAGTGTTATGATTATGTGATGTATTAGTGTGTGTTAATCATATCATTTGAGCCTTACATGATTTCCACAACCATCTAATAGGATTTCACTCTTATCTTTGATGTGCTAATGCTCTTGAGTGAAGCTTAGCACATGCTTAGATTAGTGAGCCTATTTAATGAGGAATGACGAGGTTAGGACAAGGATGGAGTGGAAGAAGGAAACAAGACATGTACATATACATGCATGTGCTCATGTTGGCTTTATCCAAATTAATGTCTTATATGTTTTAATGATTGTGATAAATCTTATTTCATGTGGAGACATATTTGGATTTGAGTCATGATGCATGTGAACATATTAACTTCATTTCAATTATTGTCTTGTATGTTTTAATGATAATGTCTTATCTTATTTCATGTGGAGGCAAAGTTGGATTTGAGTTTTATGGATTTTATGTATGACATATTTTGATGAGCACATTTGAACACACACACATATTTTCGTACTCACTTTCTCTCTCTACCCCCTAAGGGTTTAGCTTTTATTGTGTTGTTTTTCAATTTCCTACGCGTCGTAGTTTAATTTTGATCACATCTCTCTCTCTCTTCTTCTCCCCCACTCGATTATCGCGAACCTGACTCACACGCGCTCCCTGTGGACCGACCCGTTCTTGCCACCGCTTCAACGCGACCGTACATTTGCGGTATTATAATTGATTCAATCACGAGCTCATACCATCCGCAAACTAGTGGGCAGGTCAAAGTCTCTAACCGTCAATTAAAGCAAATCCTTGTGAAGACGATTAACTCTTCGAGGAAGGATTTGTCGACTAAACTGAATGACGCGTTGTGGGCTTTTCGCACCGCGTATAAGACTTAGGTATGTCCCTATAGGATTTCGTGCCTCTATGTATGTGTATATTTAAAAAAAATTATACATGCATACATGATCAATTTCCATATTTTCAATAATTTCATGTACATTGGTTTATATTTATTCTAATATGATATAATTTGTATATATATATTAAAAAAAATATAAGAGGATCATACCCAAATGTTCTCTAAAACCTTTATGAAGATCCAGTTGATTCGCCTCCAAGTGTTCACCAAACTCTAAACAAGATTAGAGAGAAAGGAGCTAGTCAATCAATCTCTAATTAAGCTTAGAATCTAGTTAATAACCCATATAAAGCTCCCTGAGATTTAATCTCCAAAAGCTTGAAATAATTAAGAGAAATTCAGATGGATTAGTGGGGAGGTTAGGGAGAGAGAGAATTTTGCATTAATCTTAAAACAATGAGGGAGAGGAGACCTATTTATAGGCTCTCCCAACACCCACATCATGGGCTACCCATTAACCCATGATCACTTGCTGTCCGATGTTGTGCCGGATGTAATGTTTGGCTCGACCGATGTTGTTCCTGCGATGTTGTTTCGGCATGTTACCTTAGTTGGTCACCTACTGAGTGATTGATGGACTGACCTGGGTGACGGCCCCGTTGGTGTGGTGATGACCACGATGTTTCAGATCTGATTCTTATGACGTGGAAGTGCGGATGCTGTAGGATTTCGTGCCCCTATGTATGTATATATTTTAAAAAAATTACACATGCATACATGATCGATTTCCATATTTTCGACGATTTCATGTACATTATTTTTTATTTATTCTAATATCATGTAATCTACATATATATTAAAATAAATAGGAGAGGACCATACCCAAAGGTTCTCTAAATTTTTTATGAAGATCTGGAGTTACGTCGCACGTCGAATCGCCGATTGATTCACCTCCAAGTATTCACCAAACTCTAAACAAGATTAGAGAGAAATGAGCTAGTCAATCAATCTCTAATTAAGCTTAGAATCTAGGTAATAACCCCTCTAAATCTCCATGAGATTTAATCTCCAAAATCTCGAAATAATTACGAGAAATACTGATGGATTAGTGGAGAGGTTAGGGAGAGAGAGAATTTTGCATTCACTAAAACAAGGAGAGAGAGGAGACGGGAGACCTATTTATAAGCTCTCTCAACACCCACATCATGGCTACCCATTAAGCCATGATTTCTTGTTTTTCTCTCCTTTAAACCAATCACAAATTGACACATAATCATCCTTAAAAACGTTTGACCACAATTGGAACAAATCCAACCCATGATCAACATTAATCTCTTAATAATTTTGACAGAAATCGTGCGAAACGGTCTGCCAAAATCACCAAACGGTCGACCGAACGGTTAATGCTTTGACAAGTTCGGTCAGACTGTAAGCTAGACGGTCGACCGAATATTCACGAGAAAAAGTCCCTGGAATATTTCGGTCGAACCACGTCTAACTCCGGTCGACCGTTTACCTACCAAAATTGCTCCTCGTAAAGTTCGGTCTACCGTGTCCCTATACCGGTCGACCGTTATATCACCAAAATATTTCCTGGAGATTTTTGGTCGACCGCGTATTACGCCCGGTCGACTGATCCTATTATCTAGACACGTCCTGATAATCTTCGGTCGACCCATGTGCATCCGATCTTTGTTCGGCCAACCGTTCCGAAGAACCCGGTCGATCGATCTCAAAATGGTCTACCATTTTGACATTGTTTTTGCCTTTGTCAAATTTTGGATCCTTGGGTTTTTAGCAAAGTCCTATATCATGTAATATATTATCGTATGTAAAATATTACACCACATAATACATACATTTCATATGAATTTATTCAAGATTCAAAATTTGTCAATTTTCTTGACATATTGATTTTATTGATTCACCACATGTATAATATTTCACATGAAACCCGATACACCTAATAAATACAAAATCAAGATTCTTGTTTCCCAGTTTTGTGGTGTAACCTATAGGAGGATCTAAGCTATTTTGGCAGTGATATTAAACACTTAATATCACAAACTATAAACGGTATCTAGCTACATATTATAGTCACCCAATTAGCATAGATGTCTTGTTCACTCGAACTAAACACGATCCATTTAGTGATGTGGAGACATCACTTGTGACTATCCCTTGCTACATGATATTAAGAATATATACAAAGTAAAAATGTGTCACCTTTGTATTATATATTCATTTCTTGATCTCTTAAGCTAATTATAAATATGTAACTTAACTTAAGTCACATTGTGCATATTATAATTTTACTTTATCAAGGGGCCTACTAATATCATCACTCAAATTAAGAGCGACAATGATAATTTTTTGACTAGTTATCTTTTCCAGTACAAGTCAAACTCAACCAACTGTTGCATTTATCACTATGCTCATTGATAGCTTTTGACAATAATCAAATCGAACAATTCTTATGTGAGAAGAAATAAGTCTCATATCTTAGGATTCAAGACACAGCGAAAACATTAATGACACATAATACAAATGTATAATGTTTCACTTGCTAGGTCTATTCAATATATAAAAGTAGCAATTTCCTTCTTTTATATACTCGTATTGTTAAATATTCGTACAACTACAATACTCTTTAACCAACACGACAATATTATCTCGGTGATTAATGTTCCATGTTAACCACCATGATTGTGAATTACTTTTGATTTATGTAAACCATTATCTTTTAGAGCTCTACAGTTAAGGACCAAGTGTCTATTCCTCAACCATTCCAAAAGACGAATACATTAATCAAAGAACAAAATGTTTGCACATCCAATTTATAATAATTGACATATAAAAGTAAAACTTTTAGAACACATTCCTTTCCGTCCCCATATCGGGTTGTGTACGACAAGACTTGACATCTACTCATCGAGTTTGAGCATCGTGCTTTTTGGGCAATCAAGAACCTGAATATGCATCTTGATCAAGCAGAGGCCCAAAATAGCCATTTGCACTAGTGCAGAATGCACAATAGACGTCACACAATAGACGTCAGATGTCTAAACGTCCGACGTCTATAGGTATATTCTTTGGATAGTCAAACTTCCGACGTCTATAGGTTTGTATAAACGTCAGTTTTTGTAGTATAACCTACGTCTATACCTCCTGAAATAAGAAAAATATTTTTGTTTATTTTTTGCGATTTATTTCGTATAAGAATTTATGTTGATTTATTTTGTATAAGAATTAATGTAATTTTGTACTTCGTAGAAAGTAATATGAATTATTTGGATTGATTTAAAAATAGTTACGTAAATGTAACTATCCCAAGTGTGTTGATGTAAATATGTGTGTTTATGGCCATGTGTTGAAGTTGAGTACCACATTGGAGATTTTTTTTGTTGGTAGAGTTGATGTACTCCATAACTTCTTTACTTCTAAATGGTAGTTGGGTACCACACTACAAAAGGCAAGTGCGATATATATATATATATATATATATATATATATATATATATATATATAAAATGGTCAAAAGATTAGCACTTGGGGCACTTGGGCTTAAGATGATTGCAATTTTTTATATATATTATTTGAAGGTATAGACGTCGGTTTTATAGGGTAGCCGACTTCTATAGGCCACAAAATTATTATTATTATTATTATTATTATTATTATTGTGTAAGGAATAGACGTCGTCCATACAGGGTATCCGACGTCTATAGGTCGTTATGTCTGTATAGACGTCGGTCACCCTTTATGGTCGACGTCTATACAGACATAACGACCTATAGACGTCGGATACCCTGTATGGCCGACGTCTATACCTTACACAATAATAATAATTATTATTTTGTGGCGTATAGAAGTCGACTACCCTATAAACCGACGTCTATACCTTCAAATAATATATATATATATATATATATATATATATAATTTGCAATCATCTATGTAAGGTATAGATGTCGGCCATACAGGGTATCCGACGTCTATAGGTCGTTATGTCTGTATAGACGTCGGTCACCCTGTATGGCCGACGTCTATAGGTCTTAACAGTTTAGTCACACATCAGAGAATTTTGTTTTGCTAGTGTGCTTGATGTACTCCACCACTCCTTTGCTTCTGAACGGAACGAGTTTGGGCACTTGGGCATCTTGGGCTTAATTTACTTGGTTAATGGTCAAAAGATTGACACTTGGGGCATCTTGGGCTTGATTAATATGCGGGTTGAGTGCCTGTTACAGGCGGTAATTATTTTTCGACCATTAAATTAAATGTATAATAGACGTCGGTTGTATATAGACGACGTCTATACACTGTATAGACGGCGGTCGTATATAGCCGACGTCTATACAATAGAGCATAGGCGACGGGGAAATAAACGTCGGACATTTGGACCACCAAAATCTGATGTCTATACCCTTGTATATCCGACGTATATGGGGGTTTCTGCACTAGTGTTGGTTCTTAAAAGAAAGAGGAAATCTGGCTTTATATAATAATTAATTTGCCACTTCTCGATGCTTTAGAATTTATTTTTCTGTCACGTCATTCTTCTCTTTTAGGATGTGTGTGGATGAGACTTTCAAATGTTAGATTCTTGTAGGAAGTCAGCTCTTGGATTTTTAGCCCAAAAAGCTGCTTTTGCTAGCAGAAGTTGGAGTTGGGATGACGATAAGCTCAGTTGATCCCCAGATGTCTTGTCAAATGAAATCCCCAAAGTACCCTCTAATCGATATGAACGGGACATAAAATAATAATGATTTTTCTCAATTCAGCAGGGACAGGATGATCCAAAATTTTGTAGGTGGTGTGAGTGTTGGAGAAGCTCATCAACTGAGCTTCACACATCAATACAAAAAATGAAATCGAGATGCGTGCAGGGAACTCATATTCTCGAGAGCCCGAAAGGTCATCAAAACACTGTAGCGACTCCCATGGTGTAGGGAACCAGAATCTGCCTCATTCAAACGCCCCCTTAGTCTCCTCGACAACCTCAACCAATTACCAAAAGAACGAAGACAAAGGAAGTCATTACATTTAATCACATCGTAAAATCATTGCAAAAATCTTAATTCTTAATTAGTGTGTCTTAAAATTTTAAAATCATAGAAATATTATGTTAGAAAAGTAGTTGGAATTATTTGTACTTATATAATGTGACCAAACTAAAAGCCTGAGCATGAAAACTAAAATAATAACTGCATAAGCATGTTAGAGAATCCGAACAACCATGACATCAAAGACAGCATTTCCTCCAATTTCATGGATTGAGAATTTCCTTTAAAATGCACAGGTTTTTGGATTTGAATATCTTGAATTATTGATTTTGAACTCTATATATAGGTCTAAACCAGTATATATAGGTCTAAACCAGTGTATCGGTAGTCTGTTTCTTTTGGATGAGCTCTACATTTGCTATGACATGATGTGTATGGGTCTATAGTTTCATTACTTTTTGGGTTTGTTGCCTCTTGCCTTTCGCGTACGGTGTTATACACAGGGGAAGAGTACTTTTTGTAGGTTTTACTTGATGTTGCTTCCTTTTTTTAAACTTTGACGTAACATATTATAGTAAAGAGGGTAGTTTCTTGCAGCTATTGTATTCGTATCAGTGTATCGGCCAGGCGGTCGCCCCTCGCGGTGGTCGCCTGGGCGACCACCGCTTTTCGCCCAGCAGAGCTGGGCGAAATAGGCAATCACCTAGACGAGAGCCGTTGGAGACTCTCCAACGGCTCTCAACTTTTTTATTTTTTATTTTTTTTCAAAAATTACAAGTTTGCCACTACCCCAAATCCTATATAAACCCCTCCAAACATCTTCATTTTTCACACATCTCTCATTCTCTTCTTCTTCAGAATTCTATTCTCATCATCAAGTTTCCTAATCACCAAGCTTTTGCGATTAAGTCTCCGGTCTGGTGCTTAGTTTTGATGTTGGAAAGTGAAGTCTCTGATCCGGTTCTTCATTCTTCAACTGCCAAAATCAAGTGCACTCTTTCTAACTTCTCTTTAGAATTAAATTAACTAGTATTTTATTTTCATATTAGTCTAAATTTTTATATTAGTCTAGTTTTAAGATATGGCTTACGTACCCGGCACTAGTCTCCCTATTCATCACGAGAGTTACGATGACCTAAGACCTACCCGTACAAATGACCCCGGTTGGAATACTGGCCATTACATTAGTGCTAATGATAAAAACTGCATTGTCTGTGAGTTATGTGGTAAGGAAACTAGAGGTGGTATAGCCCGTCACAAACAACATCTTGCACACACACCCGGTAGCAATGCTAGACCTTGTGATAAAGTTCGTGACTCTATTAAACAAGACATAACTGCATACATGATTAGAAACAGTAGGACATTACAAAACGAAAATGTATGTCTTGATGATTATGTAGACCGAGAAAACATAGAATTTGATCTAGAAACCGGGTCGGGTTCCGGTTCTGCTCGGACCCCAACCTCCCGTTCTCGCCCCGTTCCTGGTCGAAAGAGACAAAAACAACGTTTGTGGGCACCATTTTGCGGACGTGGGAAGGACGTGGTTTCCGCCCCCCAACAAACAACCATCGAAAGAACCTTTAGAAAAGAAGATAGGAAAACAATTAATCAAAAATGGTCTAGGCTTTTCTATAGATGTGGTATATCATTCAACACTGTAAGGACGCCTGAGTGGAAGGAAGCAATATCCGCCACTTGTACTTACGGACCCGGACTTAAACCCATGACGTATCATGAAGTTAGTGACTCGTGCCTTCAACAGAAAATTGACTACACTAGAGGTATACTAGAGTCGTACAGACATGATTGGGCAATATATGGGTGCACGTTGATGACAGATGGCTGGACTGATAGGTCCGGTAGGAATATAATCAATTTTCTAGTAAATTGTCCGACAGGTACCATGTTCATGAGGTCTGTAGATGCTTCCGGTCACTCTCACACCGCATACTACCTGTACAAGCTGATGGACAAGGTAGTTGGCGAGATTGGCGAAGAACACGTTGTTTAGGTGGTCACCGACAATGCCGCCGCGTACGTACTTGCCGGTAGGATGTTGCAGCAAAAAAGAAGGAGATTGTTTTGGACTCCCTGTGCAGCGCATTGCATCGATCTCATCTTGGAGGATATTAGCAAGCTATTTTTGAAGACTATTGCTTTAGCTCGTAAGATCATCAAGCATTTCAACAACTCTGGCATGTTGTTGAAGAGGATGCGAATTGCCATTGAAGGGAACCTGCTACGCCCTGCTGTCACGAGATTTGCCACCGCCTTTCTGAGTTTGCAAAGGTTGTTTCTGAAGAAAGATAGACTCCGAGCCTTTGTTGTTTCCCCGGAGTACAACGATCCTAATGCAAGTTGGATAAAGAACAAGAAAAAGAAGGAGATCTCTACTGAAGTTGCCGAGACCATTCTACAAAGTGGTTTCTGGACCAAAGTTGCGAAGGCACTGAAGGCCTCACAGCCTATGGTCCAGGTTCTTAGACTTGTTGACGGCGATGAGAAACCACCGATGGGATATCTGACTCAATGGAGAAAGCCAAAGAACAAATCATGAGGAACTTTGACGGAAACCCGAGGTTGTACAAGCAACTCATCGACCTCATCGACACCAGGTGGGGTCCAGGGAAGATGATGTCCTCACCGCTACACTCAGCTGGTTTCTTACTCAACCCTGGTACCTTCTTCTCCGTCCCGCCTCAGGATCGAAATGTAGCTTTCAATGAGCATATGCCTGGATTCATGGATGTCGTAGAGCGGCTCGTTCCCACTCCTGCAGAACAAGACAAGATTTGCGGTCTACTTGATCGTTACAAGAACTCCCTCGGAATATTCTCGAGGGATATGGTCGTCAGACAAAGGTCAGAAAGAAGACCTATAGATTGGTGACAATTGTATGGCGCAGACATGGGAGAGACCGCATTACAGAGGTTGGCCCTGAGGGTGTTGGGATTGACATGCTCGATGATTAACATCATTTCATGCTTATATTTGTATCTTATATCCATTATCTTTCACCTAAACAATGCTATGTCACGAGTTTTATGTTTAGTTTTCAGGAATAAATAGGTTTGAAGAGATGAAGCATAAAAGGACCCAAAAGCTGGGAAAAAAGGACTGAATTGTGAGATCTTGAGACCAAGATGCAAGGAAGAAGGACCTGATTGCAAGACAGAAGGACCTAAGAGCAAAATAGAATACTCCACACCATCATGGGGAGTATTTTACCAATTCGATTCGGGTCGGAGCTCCAACAAGTCAAGTAACAGCATCAAAGACCAACAATACCAGAAAGAAAAACCCACAACAAAATCCAACGCGATCCGAAGTTTATGGACCGCTAGTTGGCGGTCCATATTACTCAAGATCCGCCCAAACATCTCCTGGACTTGTATTAATGTTTGTTTAGGCTATTTTTGGTATTGGTTTAGTCCCACATCGGGGGATTATCCCGGATTAGCTTTTTCCATGGCTATAAATAGAACTCTTCACCTCCTATTGTAATGACTCCATATTTTAAGTGGCTATTCTTCCTACTAGAAGTGAGGCCTTGAAGCACACACTAAAGTAGGAGGATGTTACTTTTAATGTGAGTCATTTTAATACAAGTTTTCTTTATCATGTTGTTTGTTTTATGTTTCTTGTTTTGCTTTGCTTAATCTCATTTCATTAGTTTCATTAGCTTAGTTAATATGCTTTCTTTGTTTAGTTTAATAATTAGTGTAATGTTTAGTGAGTAGTTCCATCCCCTTTGGGGGGTGGAGTAGATGTACATACATGCAAATGAGAATGGATTGAATGCTTTATTTCCAATGTATTGATAAAACATGAATGTATGCTTGCTTGTTTAGGATAGAATTTATAACTTGATGAGTTTTGCCAAAATGATTAGACACCTCTCATGCTTGTTTAGGTTCTGAAATAAACATCTTGCATATGTAAATGTTAATCAACAAAGTTGGTGAATAGATTGATAGGTTTTGCCACAACATTTAGACACTTCCTATGCATGATAACACCACCTTTATTTGTGCTTAAAGAATGTGTTCAACACCCACCTCTTTGCTTGTGTGCACTCACTCCACCCCTTAGGGGTTTTCCCATTTCTGTATTCCAGCATTCTTCTTTTGTTCTTAGCTTAGTTGTCATTTCATTGTTTGTTTCTTTCGTTCGCATTTCATACTTCTTAGCGTAGTTTAGTGTAGAGTAGCATAATCAATCTTTCTCTCCCAATTTTTGTCACTTGATTTCTGATAAACAAGAGGCTGCTCACCTCCCTGAGGACGACCCGTACTTGCCACCGCATCATCGCGTCAGTGCACTTGGTTCTCGTCGTAGGGAGGTGAGGCGTGTTGAGGCCGTGTGACCTCGTAGTTAGGCGTCGTCTAGTTGTAAGGACCTATAGCGACCTTAGGATTGCTTGAGCCTTGTTTGCTTATGTGCTTCTACCTGTACCCATCCGCCGTAGCATAAGGATTTCTTCCTTTCTCTCCTGAGTCATTCTTTCTCTCCTGTCCCCCCCCCCCCCCCGTCTTCTCCTCTACGTACATTCTTTATTAAAAAAAATTGGTGTGTGTGCACCTTTGTGCATGCTTTCGTGGACACGAGACGAGAGTGGTCGTTTGACGAGGAGCGTTGTCAATCCGGCTTCAGTCATAGATTTCTCGACACCTTCCTCCTCCCGTGTCGCACATAGTTTGGGTTAAATGGCTGCTAATTTCCGCGAGGAGGAGCAGTTGCTGCACCCACTTGAGCGTCCTGTTGTCGTTCCCATACCTCTACGTGATCGATGCTACCCGAGCCGTACTGCTCTATCTTCATGCATCGTATTGCTAGAGGCTAATGGGAACCATTTTGAGGTTAAGCCTCAGTTTATCTCCATGCTCCCTCATTTCACTGGGAAAGGTGACCCCTATATCTTTCTCAGGGAATTTGAGGAGGTTTGTGCTATGTTCAAGCTGCAACAACTTAGCACAGACTCCATCCATCTTAGGCTTGTCCCCTTTGCGCTGAAGGATGACGCCAAGAAGTGATTGTACAGCAACCAGGCGAATGCCTTTAGGACTTGGGATGAGTTTCAATCTGCATTCCTCAAGAAGTACTTCCCAAATCATCGGACTCAAAAATTGAGGAACGAAATCAATTCGTTCTATCAACTTGAGACCGAGTCATTTCATGCATATCTAGAGAGGTTCAAGGAGCTACTATCCTCATGCCCTCACCATGGCATTGAGTTGTGGCACCTTTGTCAGATTGTGAACGAGGGTCTTCACATCCCGTCAAGAACGCTCCTTGAGTCCATGTGTCAAGGAGAGTTCTTGGGAAATGATGAAAGGGAGGCATGAGCTTTCCTAGAAGACCTTGCTGAGAAAACCATGCATTGGGAGAGTGTGAGGGAACCACCTGCATCATCTAGTATAGGAGCGAGGATCGCGAATGCAAACTCGACTAGATCGGGTACCGCATTTGCTATCGATACCACTATGGCCACCGAGGCACGCATGGCAGCCTTAATACGCCATATGGATTCGATTGAGCTCCAAAACCAACAACGTGCACCTCACATGTCCACATCTGGTCGAATTCCCTATCATTCATGTGGTAGGATAGGTCATGTAGAAAGCGAGTGTGAGTCCATTCCTCCTGAGATGGAGCGTGTCAACGCCATTTATGATAGAGCCAGGAATGACCCATACTCATCATCTTATAATCCTGGATGGAGGAACCACCCCAATTTTCATGAAACCAAACTAATGCCCCGGGTGGTCCTTCAAACTCCTCTAGACCACATTACCAATCACACCAACCTCCCATGTATGCACATTCCTATCAGCCAACCCAAGCGCAAACCACCAATCAATCGGGTTTCCCAAATTGCAATAATATGGAAACCCTATTTAATTCGCTTGAGACCTTGACTCGTATACTTGAAAACTCAATGAAATTTTTTATGTCAACCACGAGTCAAGTTCTCACTTCAAATCAGCAGACCATCAAATCTCTAGAGCTTCAGATGGGCCAATTGGCTCAGTCTGTACATGAAAGAGAGAGAGGGTCTTTTCCTAGCTAGCCTGAGGCTAACCCCCGAATGTACCAACAACAACACATGCAAAATGAGAATGTGGTACCTCGGGGGAGGCAAGTGAACCATGTGGAGGAACCTGTTCACCATGTCAATTCCATTGTGACCTTAAGGAATGGAAAACAGGTTGACAATCACATTTCCTTGCCACAACAACCACCATCTATGCAGCTCCTCAGCAGGAATGGTGGTGAAGAAGAGGCTGAGGGTGAGGGTAATACACCAACACTTTCTTCTCAAGCACCGCAGAAAACCTACCTGCCAAAAGCTTCCTATCCAAGTAGGTTAACCAAAAAGCAGAATGACAACATGGACAAGATATTAGAGGTGTTTAAGCAAGTAAAGGTTAACATCCCCTTGTTGGATGTCATCCAACAAATACCTCAATATCCCAAAGTGTTGAAGGATCTCTGCACAACCAAGAGGAAGACCAATGTTCCTAAGAAAGCATTCTTGGCTGCAAATATCAGCTCACTTTTGTCCAATCCCAGCTACACAAAATACAAGGACCCTGGGTGTCCTACTATTCAGTGTACGATAGAGGACACTAGAATGAGCAATGTTTTGCTTGATTTAGGATCAACGGTCAACTCCCATTCTCTATTTATTAACAGTTGAACTTGGGAGAATTGAAACCAACTAAGATCACCCTCCAATTGGCAGATAGATCCATTCGTATTTCCATGGGGATTATCGAGGACGTGCTTATAAAAGTTGGAGATTTTATATTTCCAGTCGATTTTGTTGTCCTCGATACCAATCCTGTTGCGAACACCCACTCTCAAATACCTTTGATTTTGGGTAGACCATTTCTGGCAACCTCCAACGCCTTGATTAATTGTAGAAATGGTCTCATGAAGCTCTCATTCAGTAACATGAGTGCCGAGTTTCATGTGTTCAACTCTGGTAAGCAACAAGAACCCATGGATGAACCTTTAAATCTAAATCTAATCCGCCAATTGGAGAAAGCACCACAAAATCAACGAACACCCCTAACCCCAATGCAACCCATTGAGAATGTTCGTGGGCCCAGCGAAAACTCATTGCCTATCTTCGCAATGCAACAGAGTGAGCTGGCCTCGAACATGAATGTCCAAAGGGTGTGTTCGTTGCATGATTCAGTTGAGAGTACTAGTGAGAGTGAGACACCTCATCATATGCCTAAACCAGAAGGTGTCTCTACCTCATATCCCATGGTCATTGAGCCATTTGAGCTTCATTTTGACTCCAACAAGGACCCACCTCTGACCGAGCTTATGCTTGATGATCTAAATGATGGTGGGAGGTCCTTGTTGGATGACTTGGGGAGCAGCCCCGTTCTTAGCGATGCAGGTCTGCTGCATCCATCGAAAGAGCCTGAGGAACTCATTCCGATGCACCCGCCTATTGGTTGGAGGGTTTTCTTCGATGAGCAATTAAACCCTAGTGAGGCAACACAACTTCATTCTTTGTTGCCCATACCCAACCAATATCATGAGGGGTTCGAGCCTTTCAGCTTTGACCTTCCACCCCTCATGACACCTCAGGGTACCAGTGAAGTTTGCCCATCTCGGAAAGTCTCTGGTCCTCAAAACTTGATGTTCTCATTTGATGTTCCTTGACCAAATGATTATGAGAATATCTTGGTTGATGTATATATCTTGTAAAAAAGAGAAAAAAAGAAAAAAAAGTGTGTAATAAAAGACTCCTTCAGTGAGCATCGATTGTTGTGGGCCCCAACCTTGTGTACTTGGGCCCAATCTCTTCACGTATTTATCTCCATTCTTCAGCTTCTCACAGGTTTTGAGGGAATTTGGGTTTGTGTCCATCAACATGACCCTGAACGTCCCTTTGTACTTCATGTTGGTGAGATCTTTCCTTTTTCATGCATATCTACATGTAGTCTCTTGTTCACATTCATTGAGGACAATGCATGAAGTAGGTGTGGGGGGTGTTTTACGTGTGTACATAGTCGAGTCTTTTCTTTTGATTTTTTGTTTTCTTTTGTGTGCATTGTTAGGGTCATGTTAGTGTGCCGCATTTAATATCGATATATCTGATTGCCATGATCCTTGGGTGACTTGTCTTCTTTTGCTTGCCTAGTGCTTTAAAATTTTCACATTTCTTTCAAAATCTTCATGTGTTTGCGAAAGAAAATGTTTTTGTGGGTTTTGCGTGTGTTTAGCATGTGCAAAACCGTTGAGAGGCAAAGTAAAAAGAAAGCTCCCAAAATTGTCTTGAACTTGATGCATTAGGATTTCTAGTTTACTGGTTTTAGGTCTTATCGAGTCGTTAGGATGCACCCCGGTTTTCCCTCGGGGGCGTGTAATCATAGGGTTTCAGTACTCAAACATTTAAAGAAGTCCACCCTGAACCTAGTGAGTCAAATAATTCGTGTCTGTTAGTATAACGAAGTTTGTCGTAGTCAATGACCCTTAATCTCTTTTTGTGAAACTTAAGTATAGGGGTTTTGGTTCCCATGTAGATAAGTAAATAAGTGGTGTTCTCTCTTCTCGCACGGCTCCTATCACTCGGGAAAGTTGGTCTGAGGGGACTTTGTGCCTGGTGCTTTCGAGTCATCTGACTTGGGATGCACCGACCGAACTCCCGTTACACGAGTAGTAGGGATCGCCCTATGTGGAGATTTGGGGGAAGGTGTACGTGATAGTGTAAGTCCTCATAGGCAATGATGCACGAAACCTGACCCTGGGAGAATCAAACACCAACCAATAAAATGCTCCAAAGAAAAAGAAAAAAAAAAGAAAAAGAAAAAAAGAGTCAAATAAGAACCAAAATGGACTTTACACATTGTATCACATTCAGAAGTTAAGGTTGCCCATGTCTTTCACTTAAGTCCTTGACTAACTTTCACGAATAACTCATTAGGCTAGGTGTGTGCACCGATTACATATATAGAGTCGACCCGTAGTATTACCGCGTCCCATGATCGACAAAATAAGTCCAACGAGTCGTGTAGCTAGATTGATTAATGCATCTTGTTCGGATTTTGTGGGTATATCCGCTGAAAACCCTCAGGAGACAACACTCCTCCTCCTTGGCGACAAGGAGGTTTAACGGCTTGTTGCACGTGCTAAGTGCAACCGTGATACCTACGAAAGTGAGTTAGGATTTCTTGTTTTTCGTATGCTTTTCTCTTTCATTGTTTTGCTCGGGACTAGCAAAAGTTAGGTGTGGGGGTATTTGATTGACATCATTTCATGTTTATATTTGTATCTTATATCTATTATCTTTCACCTAAACAATGCTATGTCACGAGTTTTATGTTTAGTTTTCAGGAATAAATAGGTTTGAAGAGATGAAGCATAAAAGGACCCAAAAGCTGGGAAAAATGACTGAATTGTGAGATCTGGAGACAAAGATGCAAGGAAGAAGGACCTGATTGCAAGACAGAAGGACCTAAGAGCAAAACAGAATACTCCACACCATCATGGGGAGTATTTTACCAATTCGATTCGGGTCGGAGCTCCAACAAGTCAAGTAACAACATCAAAGACCAACAATACCAGAAAGAAAAACCCACAACAAATTCCAACGCGATCCGAAGTTTATGGACCGCCAATTGGCGGTCTTGGGCCGCTAATTGGCGGTCCATATTACTCAAGACCCGCCCAAATTTCTCCTGGACTTGTATTAATGTTTGTTTAGGCTAGTTTTGGTATTGGTTTAGTCCCACATCGGGGGATTGTCCCGGATTAACTTTTTCCATGGCTATAAATAGAACTATTCACCTCCTATTGTAATGACTCCATATTTTAAGTGGCTATTCTTCCTACTAGAAGTGAGGCCTTGAAGCACACACTAAAGTAGGAGGATGCTACTTTTAATGTGAGTCATTTTAATACAAGTTTTCTTTATCATGTTGTTTGTTTTATGTTTCTTGTTTTGCTTTGCTTAATCTCATTTCATTAGTTTCATTAGCTTAGTTAATATGCTTTCTTTGTTTAGTTTAATAATTAGTGTAATGTTTAGTGAGTAGTTCCATCCCCTTTGGGGGGTGGAGTAGATGTACATACATGCAAATGAGAATGGATTGAATGCTTTATTTCCAATGTGTTGATAAAACATGAATGTATGCTTGCTTGTTTAGGATAGAATTTATAACTTGATGAGTTTTGCCAAAATGATTAGACACCTCTCATGCTTGTTTAGGTTCTGAAATAAACATCTTGCATATGTAAATGTTAATCAACTAAGTTGGTGAATAGATTGATAGGTTTTGCCACAACATTTAGACACTTCCTATGCATGATAACACCACCTTTATTTGTGCTTAAAGAATGTGTTCAACACCCACCTCTTTGCTTGTGTGCAATCACTCCACCCCTTAGGTGTTTTCCCATTTCTGTATTCCAGCATTCTTCTTTTGTTCTTAGCTTAGTTGTCATTTCATTGTTTGTTTCTTTCGTTCGCATTTCATACTTCTTAGCGTAGTTTAGTGTAGAGTAGCATAATCAATCTTTCTCTCCCAATTTTTGTCACTTGATTTCTGATAAACAAGAGACTGCTCACCTCCCTGAGGACGACCCGTACTTGTCACCGCTTCATCGCGGCCGTGCACTTGCGGTTTAATTAAAACGTTCAACACTCGACATCATGTTGTGAGCGGAATTGGAGTGTCTTCGAGCAGTTGCACTCAACGAGAAGAAACAGGTTGGCTGTGAAGAAGATGAATGACTTGGTGTATGTGAACTACAACCAAAAGTTAAGGCAAAAGTTTCAGCAAAGGATAGAAACCCAGATTTTATGACCCCATCAGTGTGGACTACGATCTTTTCGACGAGCATCCATGGTTGGTAGAAACTGAAGATCTGGTCTTCGCTGGAGAGGAGCTTACATGAGCCGATGCCGAGGAAGCAGCTTTGGGACATTCTTCTTCACGGAGACGCTTTGCTCGATCCATGTCTACTGCATCTGACGCGCGGTGTTCTTCTGCATCTGACGCGCCATTATTAGGTCGTGACATGGATGATGTCATCGTTCACATCAGTTCTAGAGATCCAGGTGCATCGAGTTCTCAACCACCGATGGACATCGACGAGCAATATGTCCAATCCGACGATGAAGAAACTGAAGAAGATGATGTCTACGTCGACAATCCGAACGAGAACGACTCCGACGACTCTGATGGTGGTGGAGGATATGATATGGTTCCCAGTTGGACATTAGATCAATGTGTCCAATGAAATTAGTTAGTTAGCTTGTAATTCTAATTTCTCTCTTATCTGCTATTGTATGAACTCTGAGTTACCTTTGTAATCGTACTACTAAGCAATAAATTGTATACCTAAGTGTCTAGGTGGGTAGAGGGGGTGCCTAGTGAGACCTTGGTCGAGGAACTAGGTGTCTTTTCGAAGTCTAAACATGTATGATATTTTTAGAAAATATTTGTGCATTTTTTCCTATTTTTCCTGATTTTTTATTTATTTTATAAAAATTAATTGAATTAAAAAAAATACCGCCCAGACCTGGACGGTCGCACAACCGCCTAGGTGAACGCCCCGGCGACCGGACGCCTCCGGTCGCCTAGACTCGCCTAGGCGGTACCTGAACATGGTTCTAAACCAAATAATTATACAACGACACAGAAGTTCATTTTCAATACTATTGTCAGAAGAAAACAAACAGTATTGTAAGAATAAATTTAAATCGATATCCCTGTAGCTTCACCGATCATTATCTTTTCATATGTATCGAAGAATAACTTTTGCATTTTACAAAATAGTACATATAGGACGTATTTAATTTATTTTAAAAAATTACCAAATATATTATTTTGAATAAATCACAAAATTCCAAGTCAATTACAAAATTTAAAAAGTAACAAAAATTGATCATTTCGAAAAAAGAAACATAACAATTATACACGGAAACCTCAACTTTTGGTTAAGTTGGATCATCTGATAAGAGTATAGTGGAGTTAGGTAATAAAATTGGACAACTTCCAAAAAAGAATTTCCATACAATGGACATAGTGTAGATACTTATTCAACATGTCTAAGAAGTTCATGCTAAATTTTATTTAAAGGAAGAGGAGTCCAATAAATCAAGATTTTTCCATGTAGTTGTTGGCCCCAATTAGGTCAATACCAAGTGTATGAAAGTGTGTTTGTATCTTTTTAGTTTAATATCTAAGTTAGTGTATGTGCATGTCTTAAAGAGTAAAAGAGATGAACATTTAGTTTTTGGACTTAATTGTTTTCATTTTACCTACTAATTCTTAATTTTGTATATTGATAGAATTTCATAACACTCAAGTGTAATACCAAATAACACGACTAATGAACTATAAAGCATTACAGTTACCAAAGTATAAGATGAAGTATACATTAAAAGAAAAAGAAAAGACCAGGTTTTCATTAGGATTTTTTGGTGCGGAGGACTATTGTCGATTTCTTTTTGTCTTCTTGGAGCATCTGCAATGGTCGTGTTTTTATGATCGTGCACAGATCGTGCAAATAAAGAATTGATTTTTTGAGCAGCCGACACACGATCCGTGCGTGATTTTTTTTGTTTTGATAGTTTGTTTAACAGTGATGGACACCCTCGTATTTGAATTGAATAAAACAAAGAGATGACTGTATTGTATTAAAATCGAGATACCTTAGAAAATAAAAGTAATAATTTTTTTCACCATATATCGTATCTCTTCTACGAATAGACATCTATATTGCTATATAAATATTATATTTTCGAAATACTAGATTTTTATTGGGTTTGTTTAAATTTTTTCTGTTGTTGGACGGAACCGTCCGAGGGGTGGGGGGGGGGGGGACCTACCCCGGACAAGGACGGAGCCGTCCCGGGGGGATTTTCTAACTTTACACATCTTCACAAGCTCTGATCTCTTTCAATTTGCATCTCATCATCTTGATATTTCTTTGAATTACTTCACATTAATTCACAAAATCCTAGGAATAATCCACGTGATCTAACATAGACAAATTCTCAACCAATTTTTTCTCAAAATTTCACATGATCATAGTTTTTATTCTTATCCAAATTATCAAATGTCAATGCAAAGTAACATATGTAGTAGCCTGTATGTCAATTATTTCCCGGGTAATCATCATTCCCAACCTTTTTCATTCCAACAACAATTTCCTACTCCATCAAATCATCCCTAGAACTACCAAAAATTCTGGAGTTTTGAAAGGAGTTCAAGCCAAATTCAAGTGGAAGATGATATTGCAGAGAGTGAAGTGGGAGGTGATGAAGAACACTACTGGAAAAAAAGCTATAACGTCGGCATTTCACATCGGATTTAAAAAAAACTAGCGTGAAAGGACCTTATCACGTCGGTTTTAGAAAAACAGACGTGAAATACTAATATATATGACGTCGGACCAGGCAACCAACCCCGATCATCACCGGACCACTGACCTCCTCGATCCATACCCCTACCGGAGGAGTTTGTGTTTTGATGTTACTTGCTTGTTTTAAATTAATTTTGGATTGATTTTGTGTTGGATTTGTTTGTAGTTTTGGATTTCGGAGGGGTTTTGGTGTTGGATGCTTGGTTACGGTGTGGATTTGGATTTGGGTTTGTGTGATTTAGTTTGATTTGGTTTGGTAGTTTGAAAGTTTGATTTTGGAGGTGAATTGTGTTTTTGTTATTATGGGTTTGTGGTTATGTTGAATTGATATTGCTAATTTAAGTTTGAAAGGTGATTTGCACTGTACATCAAATGTAGATAAATAGGTAAACATATCAATATCCAAAATACAATAATAGAATGTCGGAACAAAAAAACGTCGCAAAACGAGTGAGAAGAGGGAGTGCCTCCTGCCACCTCTGCATTACTAATCAAACTCAGACAAACTCAGACTCAACATTTGATGCTTACTTAGCATATTTGTCTTGTGCGTTGAGGAAAATGGGCAGTTGTGGCATCATGGTTTTTGGTTTATTTTGCATCGATCGCGTCGATTGTTGGTGTCAACTTTACCTTCGCAGAAGTGTTTAGATCGTTCGTTTCTGAAAATCATGTGCGGTTTCAACACGCTTCGCTGTTGTTTGGCGAGGTTGTTTGGATTTAGAGGTTTCTTTCGGGGAGACAAAAGCATGTTACTTGATAGGTTTTCATTATGATTTTCTGGCTATTTGATGCTTGCTTAGCACAATGTTGGTGTTTTTCTAGCGGCAACTATAATATCAAACTGCAGATTGTAAATAATGGAACTACTTTTGTTAGACCCTAACCCTTGTTTATTGTGCTTAATTGTGTTTAGGAGAGGATTAGTGATGGATTGAGATGGACGGCTGAGATCGAGTCGGAGAAAAGTATATAAAGGTTGGTTTTACTCTCTCTCCTCACTCTCTCTCTAAAGACGTGTCTCTCTCTCCATCAGAGTTTCGTAGGCATTTGTGGAGGCGAGGGGGCTGTTGGAGACGCCGGAAGTGCGGGGATCGTCGTTGTGTTCGCCGGAGTTCGAGTTTATCGTGGAAAAGCTCGCCGTCGTTTCTTCAAAGGCTTCTTCAAGCCTTAAGGTATGTCAAACTTGCTTTCAAGCTCACCTAGTGTTAGTGTGGGAGTGGGAGCGGTCGACGGTAGGCCATTTCGGGCTCGTCGGACCTGCACAGCCGTTTCTGAACTATAAACGGTCGACCGGTGTTTTGGTTCAGTCGACCGGTTATAGTGTATTTTGGGCGAATCCCTCGCACCGGTCGAACGATGCCCTTTTGGGCGGTCGACCGGTTGTGCAATTTTTAGTGAGAGAAAACGTCCTGTGTATTTTCGGTCGAACGGGACCCCTTTGCCGGTCGACCGAAAGTACTGTTGTAGGTCGGTTGGGGCGTTGACCATCTAAACGGTCGACCACCTGTTTGACTTGTTCGACCGACGTTTAAGTTAACTTAATGGCCGGTCGACCGGAAGTGTGGTTTCGGTCGACCGTGAGGTGAGGACTCTGGGTGAGTTCTACTGGTGGTTTTCGGTCGACCGATAGGGTTCGGTTGTTCGACCGTTTTGTTGTTGATTGCGAAAATGGATTTCTACTGGTGCTTTTCGGTCGACCGGGACCCCTTTGTCGGTCGACCGTTTGGCGGGTTTTTTTGTTGGGCCAGTTCTCTGGGTGAGGATCGGTCGACCGGAAGCCATGTTTTGTTCGACCGTTTTACACTGTTTTTGTTTGTGTGTGTTGCTATTGATTGGCTAGAAGGCAACGGGTCTCCGGCCCTTTTGGGGCGACGACACAGACATTCCGGCCCTATAGCGGTTAGTGGTGACACGTGTTGTGATTTATGGCCGTGGCTCCGGCGAATGAGGCAAAGCCGTGGCTCTGGCGAATGAGGCAAAGCCGTGGCTCCGGCGAATGATGCAAAACCGTGGCTCCGGTAACACTGAGGCAATGAGGGGGTTGTGTGGCCGTGTTTTGGACCGGCGGTGCCTTGTGTGCACGTGTGTTGGTGGGTTGGGGTGAGAGGACCCTTGAGACCCGTGTTGTTGGGCTATGACCGGGAGAGAGGTCCCGGGAACTTAGAGAGTGTTTCTGTTGTGGTGTTTTACGTTTCTTTACTCATTTCATTTCTGTCCATATATGTGTTAGGGTTTGGCATACTGGGTTTCCTCCTGGAAACTCAGGCATTCATTGTCTGCTTTCAGGCCGAGAGCGACGTTAGGTGGGTGGCACCGGCGGAGGGAGCACTCGAGACCTGATCCTACTTCCCTACATTTTGAGGTGGTTGTGATTACTCGTGTATATTCTCTGTATATGATCTTTTGATGTAATCACATTCTTTTGTAAACTCGTTCACATATATATATTATATGTTGGTGCACCAGTGTGTGTATTTCTTTCGTAATGTCCTCGTTGATTGTATGATTTAAATTTGAAATTTTCCACTGTGTTTGAGGATGTTACAACTTGGTATCAGAGCGGTCAGTTTCAGTGTCTTCGTCTAATGGAACCACCCTTAGAGTTGTGTCAATCATGCATGCATTGTTCTCATTCATGTTTTGTGTCTCCTGTGTAGATGACTCCGAGGCGTGTGAGACCTTCTCCCCGAGACCGTAGCACCAGTGATGAGGTGGGTGAGGGGAGTAGAGGTGAGGAGCTGAGGACGCTCCAGGGCACGCTGGGTAGATTGAGTGAGATTCTCGAGCGCCAATCCGCCCAGGCTGATCAGGGAGGAGCAGGCGCAGTGTTGGATCGGTTTATGCGTCAGCGTCCCCCATCTTTCGATGGTAGCGGTGATCCTGAGGCAGCAGAGGACTGGGTCTTTAAGATCCAGAAGATATTTCGGGCGATTGGGTGTCCTCCGGAGAGGAAGGTGGATCTGGCCACTTACGTGTTGGACGGTGGCGCAGCCAACTGGTGGAGATCCACTTCTGCTGTGGTGTTCGAGGACAATGATGAGTTGAGCTGGGAGGAGTTCCTGGTGGAGTTCAACCAGCAGTACTTTCCGCAGCACGCCCGCGACAGGAAGAGAGAGGAGTTCCTGGCTTTAGAGCAGAGGGACATGACTCTGGCTGCCTACATTAGCAAATTTCACGCTTTGGAGCGATACTGTCCAGAGATTTATGTGACGCAGGAGCAGAGGGCTCGGAGGTTTGTGCGTGGTCTGAGGCCGCAGTTCAGGGCCCGTGTTACCACGAGCATGCCACAGACGTTAGCAGACGCTGTGAAGTTCGCGACCATCATGGATCAGGATAGCCAGGACATTGAGAAGGCTAGGAGGTCGCCGGTGAAGACCGGAGTGCGTCCGGGGAGTCAGTTGTCAGGGAATCCGGGCAAGAGGCCTCGGATTGACGGAGGTGGACCACCGCAGGCTGGGCAGTGCAGGCGGTGTGGTGGAGTTCATCCGGGACGCGGTTGCGGGCCCCGTTCTGGCGCGTGTCATGGCTATGGCCAGCTGGGTCACTTTGTGCGTTCTTGCCCGAATAGGCCGGTTGGGCCTATTGTTCGGCCGGGATCATCCACAGCTGGTGGGGCTGGACCGAGTCGTTCTGCAGCACCACCCCAACAGGGGAAGAGAGCAGGTCGCGTATTCACTATCCAGGCGGAGGAGGCTAGGGATGCGAGCACGGTGGTGGAAGGTACGCTACTTGTTGCAGATTTGGTAGTTAGGGTGTTGTTTGACTCTGGGGCCACACACTCGTTTATCTCTGAGCAGTTTGCGAGCGTGTTGGGCCGTACCCCTGCGATGTTGACTGCCACTTTGGAAGTCAGCACACCCCTGGGTTTGGTGGGCACTGTGGGGAGATTTCTTCCCGGCGCCACGATTGCTTCGGGAGACCAGGAATTTCCGGCTGACCTGGTCTTGCTACCGATGGTGGACTTCGATGTTATACTCGGGATGGATTGGTTGTCCCAGTACGACGTCCGAGTCTTGTGCCGTGATAAGAAGATTTTGATTCCGAGGCGAGGTTTGCCTGATCTTCTGATCAGAGGATTGAAGGACCGCGGGAGTCGGTTGATTGTTTCTTCGGTTAGAGCTCGGAAGTTGATTCAGCAGGGTTGCAGGGCTTTTGTGGCCACCTTGGTAGTTCCAGACCCAGAGATGAGGAGGCTGGAGGACATCGAGATTGTTCAGGATTTTCCCGAGGTGTTTGCTGATGATGTCTCCGGTCTACCACCTCACAGAGAGATAGAGTTCGTCATTGATTTGGTAGCTGGGGCTACACCGCAGTCGAAGGCTCCGTACATGATGGCGCCTGCAGAGTTGTCGGAGCTGAAGAAGCAGTTACAGGTTCTGATGGATACTGGGTTTATCTGACCCAGTGTCTCACCGTGGGGTGCGCCGATTCTTTTTGTGAAGAAGAAGGACGGCTCGTTGCGGATGTGCATAGATTACCGGATGCTGAATAAGGTTACTGTGAGGAATCAATATCCTTTGCCCAGGATCGAGGACCTGTTCGACCAGTTGCAGTCAGCGAAGGTGTTCTCGAAGATTGATCTGCGATCCGGGTACCATCAGTTGAGGATCAGAGAGGCAGATGTCCAGAAGACAGCTTTTCGGACGAGGTACGGGCACTTTGAGTTTCTGGTGATGCCGTTCGGGTTGACAAACGCGCCTGCAACATTTATGGATCTGATGAATAGGACTTTCAGTCAGTATCTCGACCGTTTCGTGATTGTCTTCGTGGATGTTGAACGTTTTAATTAAACCGCAAGTGCACGGCCGCGATGAAGCGGTGGCAAGTATGGGTCGTCCTCAGGGAGGTGAGTAGCCTCTTGCTTGTACGAAATCAAGTGGCAAAAAGAGGGGGAAGAAAGTTGGTTATGCTACTCTACTCTATACTACGCTAACAAGTACGAAATGTGAAAGAAGCAAACAAGCGATGAAATAAGAACTAAGCTAAGAACAAAGGAAGAATGCTGGAATTTTAGGAATGGAAAACCCCTAAGGGGTGGAGTGAGTGCACACAAGCAAAGAGGTGGGTGTAGAATACATTCTTTAAGCACATGAAGGTGGTGTTTATCAAGCATAGGAAGTGTCTAAATGTTATGGCAAAACCTATCAATCTATTCACCAACTTGGTTGATTAACATTTACATATGCAAGTTGTTTATTTCAGAACCTAAACAAGCATGAGAGGTGTCTAATCATTTTGGCAAAACTCATCAAGTTATAAATTCTATCCTAAACAAGCAAGCATACATTCTTGTTTAATCAACACATTGAAATTAAAGCATTCATCCCATTCTCATTTGCATGTATGTACATCTACTCCACCCCCCAAAGGGGATGGAACTACTCACTAAACATTACACTAATTATTAAACTATGGGAAGAAAGCATATTAAAACTAAGCTAGAATTAAAAGACGATTAAACTAAAACATGCATAAACAATAAAAGAAGCATAAAACAAATAATGAAAGAAACACAAAACTTTATTGATAAAATGACTCACATTAAAAGTAGCATCCTCCTACTTTAGTGTGTGCTTCAAGGCCTCACTTCTAGTAGGAAGAATAGCCACTTAAAATATGGAGTGATTACAATAGGAGGTGAAGAGTTCTATTTATAGGCATGGAAAAAGCTAATCCGGGACAATCCCCCGATGTGGGACTAAACCAATACCAAAAATAGCCTAAACAAACATTAATACACGTCCAGGAGAAAACTTGGTGGATTTGGGCCCAAAGTGACCGCCAATTGGCGGTCCAAATTTTCCGGATCGAGTTGAATCTTGTTCTGGGCTTTGCTTGGTGTATTTGGTGGTCTTGGATGCATCTACTTTGTTTATTGGAGCTCCGACCCGAATCCAATTGCTAAAATACTCCCCATGATGGTGTGGAGTATTCTGTTTTGCTCTTAGGTCCTTCTGTCTTGCGTTCAGGTCCTTCTCCCTTGCATCTTGGTCCCCAGATCTCACAATCCAGTCCTTTTTCCCAGCTTTTGGGTCCTTTTATGTTTCATCTCTTCAAACCTATTTATTCCTGAAAACTAAACATAAAACTCGTGACATAGCATTGTTTAGGTGAAAGATAATGGATATAAAATACAAATATGAGCATGAAATGATGTCAATCAAATACCCCCACACCTAACTTTTGCTAGTCCCGAGCAAAACAAAGAAAGAGAAAAGCAAACGAAAAACAAGAAATCCTAACTCACTTTCGTAGGAATCACGGTTGCACTTAGCACGTGCAACAAGCCGTTAAACCTCCTTGTCGCCAAGGAGGAGGAGTGTTGTCTCCTGAGGGTTTTCAGCGGATATACCCACAAAATCCGAACAAGATGCATTAATCAATCTAGCTACACGACTCGTTGGACTTATTTTGTCGATCATGGGATGCGGTAATACTACGGGTCGACTCTATATATGTAATCAGTCCACACACCTAGCCTAATGAGTTATTCGTGAGAGTTAACTAAGGAATTAAGTGAAAGACATGGGCAACCTTAACTTCTGAATGTGATACAACGTGTAAAGTCCATTTTGGTTCTTATTTGACTCTTTTTTTTTCTTTTTTTTTTCTTTTTCTTTGGAGCATTTATTGGTTGGTGTTTGATTCTCCCAGGGTCAGGTTTCGTGCATCATTGCCTATGAGGACTTACACTATCACGTACACCTTCCCCCAAATCTCCACATAGGGCGATCCCTACCACCCGTGTAACGGGAGTTCGGTCGGTGCATCCCAAGTCAGATGACTCGAAAGCACCAGGCACAAAGTCCCCTCAGACCTACTTTCCCGAGTGATAGGAGCCGTGAGAGAAGAGAGGACACCACTTATTCATTTATCTACATGGGAACCAAAACCCCTACACTTAAGTTTCACAAAAAGAGATTAAGGGCCCTTGACTACGACAAACTTCCTTATACTAACAGACACGAATTATTTGACTCACTAGGTTCAGGGTGGACTTCTTTAAATGTTTGAGTACAGAAACCCTATGATTACACGCCCCCCGAGGGAAAACCGGGGTGCATCCTAACGACTCGATAAGACCTAAAGCCAGTAAACTAGAAATCCTAATGCATCAAGTTCAAGACAATTTTGGGAGCTTTCTTTTTACTTTGCCTCTCAACGGTTTTGCACATGCTAAACACACGCAAAACCCACAAAAACATTTTCTTTCGCAAACACATGAAGATTTTGAAAGAAATGTGAAAATTTTAAAGCACTCGGCAAGCAAAAGAAGACAAGTCACCCAAGGATCATGGCAAGCAGATATATCAATGTTAAATGCGGCACACTAACATGACCCTAACAATACAAACAAAAGAAAATAAAACCAAAGGAAAAAGACTCGACTATGTACACACGTAAAACACCCCCCCCACACCTACTTCATGCATTGTCCTCAATGAATGTGAACAAGATACTACATGGATACATGCATGAAAAAGGAACTATCTCACCAACATGAAGTACAAAGGGACGTTCGGGGTCATGTTGATGGACACAAACCCAAATTCCCTCAAAACCTGTGAGAAGCTGAAGAAGGGAGATAAATACGTGAAGAAATTGGGGCCCAAGTACACAAGGGTTGGGGCCCACAACAATCGATGCTCACTGAAGGAGTCTTTTATTACACACTTTTTTTTTTGTTTTTTTTTGTTTTTTTTTTGTTTTTTTTTGTTTTTTTGTTTGTTTTTTGTTTTTTTTTGACAAGATATATACATCAACCAAGATATTCTCATAATCATTTGGTCAAGGAACATCAAATGAGAACATCAAGTCATGAGGACTAGAGACTTGCCGAGATGGGCAAACTCCACTGGTACTCTGAGGTGTCATGAGGGGTGAAAGGTCAAAGCTGAAAGGCTCGAACCCCTCATGATATTGGTTGGGTGTGGGCAACAAAGAATGAAGTTGTGTTGCCTCACTAGGGTTTAATTGCTCATCGAAGAAAACCCTCCAACCAATAGGCGGGTGCATCAGAATGAGTTCCTCAAGCTCATTCGATGGATGCAGCAGACCTGCATCACTAAGAATGGGGCTTCTCCCCAAGTCATCCAACAAGGACCTCCCACCATCATTTAGATCATCAAGCATAAGCTCGGTCATAGGTGGGTCCTTATTGGAGTCAATATGAAGCTCAAATGGCTCAATGGCCATGGGACATGAGGTAGAGACACCTTCTGGTATAGGCATATGATGAGGTGTCTCACTCTCACTAGTACTCTCAACTGAATCATGAAACGAACACTCCCTTTGGACATTCATGTTCGAGGCCAGCTCACTCTGTTGCATTGCAAAGACAGGAAATGAGTCTTCGCTGGGCCCACGAACATTCTCAATGGGTTGCATTGGGGTTAGGGGTGTTCGTTGATTTTGTGGTGCTTTCTCCAATTGGCGGATGAGATTTAGATTTAAAGGTTCATCCATGGGTTCCTGTTGCCTACCAGAGTTGAACACATGAAACTCGGCACTCATGTTACCGAATGAGAGCTTCATGAGACCATTTCTACAATTAATCAAGGCATTGGAGGTTGCCAGAAATGGTCTACCCAAAATCAAAGGTATTTGAGAGTGGGTGTTCGCAACAGGATTGGTATCGAGGACAACAAAATCGACTGGAAATATAAAATCTCCAACCTTGATAAGCACGTCCTCGATAATCCCCATGGGAATACGAATGGATCTATCTGCCAATTGGAGGGTGATCTTAGTTGGTTTCAATTCTCCCAAGTTCAACTGTTGATAAACAGAGAATGGGAGGAGGTTGACCGCTGATCCTAAATCAAGCAAAACATTGCTCAGTCTAGTGTCCCCTATCGTACACTGAATGGTAGGACACCCCGGGTCCTTGTATTTTGTGTAGGTGGGATTGGACAAAAGTGAGCTGATATTTGCAGCCAAGAATGCTCTCTTAGGAACATTGGTCTTCCTCTTGGTTGTGCAGAGATCCTTCAACACTTTGGCATATTGAGGTATTTGTTGGATGACATCCAACAAGGGGATGTTAACCTTTACTTGCTTAAACACCTCTACTATCTTGTCCATGTTGTCACTCTGTTTTTTGTTTAACCTACTTGGATAGGGAGCTTTTGGCAGGTAGGTTTTCTGCTGTGCCTGAGAAGAAAGCTTTGGTGTATTACCCTCACCCTCAGCTTCTTCTTCACCACCATTCCCACTGGGGGGCTGCATAGATGGTGGTGGGTGTGGCAAGGAAATGTGATTGTCAACCTGTTTTCCATTCCTTAAGGTCACAATGGAATTGACATGGTGAACAGGTTCCTCCACATGGTTCACTTGCCTCCCCCGAGGTACCACATTCTCATTTTGCATTTGTTGTTGTTGGTACATGCGGGGGTTAGCCTCAGGCTGGCTAGGAAAAGACCCTCTCTCTCTTTCATGTACAGACTGAGCCAATTGACCCATCTGAAGCTCTAGAGATTTCATGGTCTGCTGATTTGAAGTGAGAACTTGACTTGTGGTAGACATAAAATTTTTCATTGAGTTTTCAAGTCCACGAGTCAAGGTCTCAAGCGAATTGAATCGGGTTTCCATATTATTGGAATTTGGGAAACCCGATGGATTGGTGGTTTGCGCTTGGGGTGGCTGATAGGAATGTGCATGCATGGGAGGTTGGTGTGATTGGTAAGGTGGTCTAGAGGAGTTTGAAGGACCACCCGGGGCATTATTTTGGTTCCATGAAAAATTGGGGTGGTTCCTCCATCCAGGGTTATAAGATGATGAGTATGGGTCATTCCTAGCTCTGTCATAGATGGCGTTGACACGCTCCATCTCAGGAGGAATGAACTCACACTCGCTCTCTACATGACCTATCCTACCACATGAATGACAAGGAACTGGACCAGATGTAGACATGTGAGGTGCACTTTGTTGGTTTTGGAGCTCAATCGAGTCCATACGGCGCATTAAGGCCGCCATGCGTGCTTCGGTGGCCGTAGTGGTATCGATAGCAAATGCGGTACCCGATCTAGTCGAGTTTGCATTCGCGATCCTCGCTCCTATACTAGATGATGCAGGTGGTTCCCTCACACTCTCCCACTGCATGGTTTTCTCAGCGAGGTCTTCTAGGAAGGCCCATGCCTCCCTTTCATCCTTTCCCAAGAACTCTCCTTGACACATGGACTCAAGGAGCGTTCTGGACGGGATGTGAAGACCCTCATACACAATCTGACAAAGACGCCACAACTCAATGCCATGGTGAGGGCACGAGGATAGTAGCTCTTTGAACCTCTCAAGATATGCATGAAATGGTTCAGTCTCATGTTGATAGAACGAATTGATTTCGTTCCTCAATTTTTGAGTCCGATGATTAGGAAAGTACTTCTTGAGGAATGCAGATTGAAACTCATCCCAAGTCCTAAAGGAATTCGCCTGGTTGCTGTACAACCACTTCTTGGCATCATCCTTTAGTGCAAAAGGAACGAGCCTAAGATGGATGGAGTCTGTGCTAAGTTGTTGCAGCTTGAACATAGCACAGACCTCCTCAAATTCCCTGAGAAAGATATAGGGGTCACCTTTCCCAGTGAAATGAGGGAGCATGGAAATGAATTGAGGCTTAACCTCAAAATGGTTCCCATTAGCCTCTGGTAATACGATGCATGAGGGTAGAGCTGTACGGCTCGGGTAGCATCGATCACGTAGAGGTATGGGAACGACAACTGGGAGCACTGGTCGAACAGGTGGGTCCAGCAACTGATCCTCCTCACGGAAATTAGCAGCCATTGGACCCGAACTACGTGCGACACGAGAGGAGGGAGGTGTCGAGAAATCGATGACCGAAGCCGGATTGACAACGCTCCTCGTCAAACGACCACTCTCGTCTCGTGTCCACGAAAGCATGCACAAAGGTGCACACACAAACCACAACTCTCTTTTTTTTCTTTTTTTTTCTTTTTTTTTCTTTTTTTCAAATGAAGAATGTACGTAGAAGAGAAGACGAGGGAACACAGGAGAGAAAGAATGACTCAGGAGAGAAGGGAAGAAGTCCTTAAGCTACGGCGGATGGGTACAGGTAGAAGCACACAAGCAAACAATGCTCAAACAATCCTAAGGTCGCTATAGGTCCTTACAGCTAGACGACGCCTAACTGCGAGGTCACACGGCCTCAACACGCCTCACCTCCCTACAACGAGGACCACAAAGCCCAGCAAGTGAGCCAAGATCCGGGGATCTCGTCTCTCCTACTATCGACAAAGTGGGCAACGCCGATCAGGTCATGACGGTCGGGACCGGATCACTCTCCTAATGCGTCCAAGATCCTTAGGGCCAATGTCTACTTGATTTTAAAATTAGGCTCTTGATTAGTGTGGTTTTTGGGGCGAAGGAAAGGGTGATGAAATCCCCCACCTTATCTTTTACGGGACAGCCCCTCCTTAGTAGCGTTTTGGAGTCCTAAATCTAGCAATCAACTCTCCAAACAACGCTCAACTCACACTTGTTGCAATGCACTTCCTACGAACTAATGCATGTTCATACGAAATGCATGAATGAGAGTAGAAGGTGCGTACCTCACGCCAGCTCTCAGCAACAGAAAATAAAGCTAAGATAAAAGACAATCTAAATGCCTAAGTCACATACATGATGCATGACCTAAACAAGAATGAATGCCTAATCTTTTGCTTTGAGTTTTAGGGTCCAAGTTGCTTAAAGGAGGTTTGATTATTGATCTGGGAACGAACTATAAGTCAAAACATGCCAAATCGAGTCCCAGATCACTATAACAGATAAAGAAATACTCCACAAAAATTTAGAGGCGAAATGAAGCTACCAGACCGCCAGTTGGCGGTTGAATACCGCTGATTGGCGGTCTTGTTCTCTCAGATCACCTCCAAACTTGACCAGATGCTTCCCCTTCTCAATGTGAGTCACCTGCAACAACGAAAACTACAAGACAAAAATTAAATCCACTCGAATCGTCCAAACAAGAGTCTGGACTGGCACCTCCCCGGCAACGGCGCCAAAAACTTGTTGAACGTTTTAATTAAACCGCAAGTGCACGGCCGCGATGAAGCGGTGGCAAGTACGGGTCGTCCTCAGGGAGGTGAGTAGCCTCTTGCTTGTACGAAATCAAGTGGCAAAAAGAGGGGGAAGAAAGTTGGTTATGCTACTCTACTCTATACTACGCTAACAAGTACGAAATGTGAAAGAAGCAAACAAGCGATGAAATAAGAACTAAGCTAAGAACAAAGGAAGAATGCTGGAATTTTAGGAATGGAAAACCCCTAAGGGGTGGAGTGAGTGCACACAAGCAAAGAGGTGGGTGTAGAATACATTCTTTAAGCACATGAAGGTGGTGTTTATCAAGCATAGGAAGTGTCTAAATGTTATGGCAAAACCTATCAATCTATTCACCAACTTGGTTGATTAACATTTACATATGCAAGTTGTTTATTTCAGAACCTAAACAAGCATGAGAGGTGTCTAATCATTTTGGCAAAACTCATCAAGTTATAAATTCTATCCTAAACAAGCAAACATACATTCTTGTTTAATCAACACATTGAAATTAAAGCATTCATCCCATTCTCATTTGCATGTATGTACATCTACTCCACCCCCCAAAGGGGATGGAACTACTCACTAAACATTACACTAATTATTAAACTATGGGAAGAAAGCATATTAAAACTAAGCTAGAATTAAAAGACGATTAAACTAAAACATGCATAAACAATAAAAGAAGCATAAAACAAATAATGAAAGAAACACAAAACTTTATTGATAAAATGACTCACATTAAAAGTAGCATCCTCCTACTTTAGTGTGTGCTTCAAGGCCTCACTTCTAGTAGGAAGAATAGCCACTTAAAATATGGAGTGATTACAATAGGAGGTGAAGAGTTTATTTATAGGCATGGAAAAAGCTAATCCGGGACAATCCCCCGATGTGGGACTAAACCAATACCAAAAATAGCCTAAACAAACATTAATACACGTCCAGGAGAAAACTTGGTGGATTTGGGCCCAAAGTGACCGCCAATTGGCGGTCCAAATTTTCCGGATCGAGTTGAATCTTGTTCTGGGCTTTGCTTGGTGTATTTGGTGGTCTTGGATGCATCTACTTTGTTTATTGGAGCTCCGACCCGAATCCAATTGCTAAAATACTCCCCATGATGGTGTGGAGTATTCTGTTTTGCTCTTAGGTCCTTCTGTCTTGCGTTCAGGTCCTTCTCCCTTGCATCTTGGTCCCCAGATCTCACAATCCAGTCCTTTTTCCCAGCTTTTAGGTCCTTTTATGTTTCATCTCTTCAAACCTATTTATTCCTGAAAACTAAACATAAAACTCGTGACATAGCATTGTTTAGGTGAAAGATAATGGATATAAGATACAAATATGAGCATGAAATGATGTCCATCAGTGGACGATATTTTAGTCTATTCACCAGATATGGATCAGCACCGGGAGCATTTGAGGATTGTACTTGGCATTTTGAGAGATCAACAGCTATATGCCAAGTTTTCGAAGTGCGAGTTCTGGCTTCACAGTGTTGCATTTTTGGGGCACATCGTGTCAGGAGCTGGGATATCAGTGGATCCAGCGAAGGTCGAGGCAGTGACGCAGTGGAGAGCCCCGACGAGTGTGACTGAGATTAGGAGTTTTGTTGGATTGGCGGGTTACTACCGCCGGTTCATCAAAGACTTCTCGAGACTTGCTTCACCACTGACAGCGCTGACGAAGAAAGGAGTGAAGTTTGTTTGGTCCCAGAATTGCGAGGACAGTTTTCAGGAACTGAAGAGTCGGTTGACGACTGCTCCAGTTCTGACTCTTTCCAGCGGCAGCGGAGGTTATGTGATTTACAGCGACGCCTCAGGTGTTGGTTTGGGCTGTGTACTGATGCAGCACGGGCAGGTGGTTGCGTATGCTTCGAGGCAGTTGAAGGTGCACGAGAAGAATTACCCCACTCACGATCTAGAGTTGGCAGCCGTGGTTCATGCTCTGAAGATTTGGCGTCACTATTTGTATGGTGAGCGGTTCGAAGTCTTCACGGATCATCAGAGTCTGAAGTACCTGTTTTCACAGAAGGAGCTGAATATGAGGCAGCGCAGGTGGCTTGAGCTGATTAAGGATTTTGATTTCACCATCTCCTATCATCCGGGGAAGGCGAATTCAGTTGCAGACGCGCTGAGCAGGAAAGTGGAGGTGTCAGCTGCGAGTTTGTGTATTCAGGAATGGAGGCTACTCGAGACATTGTCAGAGTGGAGGCCGTTCACCGAGAGCTCGGGGGGAGCAGTGATTGCGGGTCTTCGAGTGGAGCCGCAGACCGTCAGTCGAGTTGTCCAGGCTCAGCACAGGGATGAGGATTTGACTAGTCTGCTACAGTCAGCTGCCAGAGATGGGTCAGACTTTGCTGTGGGAGTGGATGGAGGTCTGAGGTTCAGGAGTCGGATCTGGGTGCCGAAGGTCGATGCGCTGAGAGATGACATCATGGAGGAGGCACACCGAGCCAGATATTCCATTCACCCAGGGAGTACGAAGATGTATAAGGATCTGCAGCGGAATTTCTGGTGGCGAGGGATGAAGCGTGATGTGGCTGATTTTGTGGCTAGGTGTTTGGTTTGCCAGCAGGTGAAGATCGAGCACCAGAGACCAGCGGGACCGATGCAGAGTATAGAGCTACCTGAGTGGAAGTGGGAGCACGTAACGATGGATTTCGTCACCGGGTTGCCGAAGACGAGGAGCTCTCATGACACGATTTGGGTTATAGTCGATCGACTGACCAAATCGGCACATTTTCTGGCCATCCGGACTACTCTACCTTTGGAGGGTCTTGCGAGATTGTATATTGAGGAGATCGTCAGACTGCATGGGGTGCCAGTGAGTATCATTTCAGATCGAGATCCGAGGTTCACTTCCAGATTCTGGGGGAGTTTGCAGCAGGCTCTGGGTACTCGTCTGAAGTTTAGTACAGCATTTCACCCGCAGACAGACGGTCAGTCAGAGAGGACCATTCAGACGTTAGAGGACATGCTGAGAGCGTGCACTCTGGATTGGGCAGGGCACTGGGATGAGCACTTGCCGTTGATTGAGTTCGCCTACAACAACAGCTACCATGCGAGTATTGGGATGGCGCCGTACGAGGCTTTGTACGGGAGGCCGTGCAGATCACCGGTGTGCTGGAGTGAGGTAGGCGAGAGGCAGTTAGTCGGGCCTGAGATTATACAGGCGTATGCTGAAAAGGTTGATGTGATCAGGCAGCGACTAGCGACAGCTCAGAGCAGGCAGAAGAGTTACGCGGATCGGCGTAGGCGAGTATTAATTTTTGAGGTCGGCGATCATGTCTTTCTGAAGATCTCACCGTCGCGTGGGGTCATGAGATTCGGGAAGAAGGGGAAGCTCAGTCCGAGGTACATTGGGCCGTTCGAGATTTTGGACCGAGTTGGAGAGGTCGCCTACCGGATTGCGTTGCCGCCACAGTTTTCTGGTCTTCATAACGTCTTCCACGTTTCGATGCTGAGGAAGTACGTGTCAGATCCTTCTCACGTGATTCAGATTGAGGTTCCAGAGATCCAGCATGATTTGTCTCTTGAGGAGAGGCCGGTAGAGATTGTGGATCGGATGGATCACCAGCTCAGGAGGAGGACGATTCCTATGGTTAAGGTCAGGTGGCAGCATCACTCTGAGCGAGAGGCTACTTGGGAGGTTGAGGAGGAAGTCCGGAAGTCGTATCCGGAGCTGTTTGGTAAGCACTGGATTTAATTTCGTGGGCAAAATTCTTTTAAGGATGGTGGATTGTTAGACCCTAACCCTTGCTTACTGTGCTTAATTGTGTTTAGGAGAGGATTAGTGATGGATTGAGATGGACGGCTGAGATCGAATCGGAGAAAAGTATATAAAGGTTGGTTTTACTCTCTCTCCTCACTCTCTCTCTCGCATTCTCTCCTCTCTCACTCACTCTCTCTCTCTCTCTAAAGACGTGTCTCTCTCTATCAGAGTTTCGTCGGCATTTGTGGAGGCGAGGGGGCTGTTGGAGACGCCGGAAGTGCGGGGATCGTCGTTGTGTTCGCCGGAGTTCGAGTTTATCGTGGAAAAGCTCGCCGTCGTTTCTTCAAAGGCTTCTTCAAGCCTTAAGGTATGTCAAACTTGCTTTCAAGCTCACCTAGTGTTAGTGTGGGAGTGGGAGCGGTCGACGGTAGGCCGTTTCGGGCTTGTCGGGCGAATGAGGCAAAGCCGTGGCTCCGGCGAATGAGGCAAAGCCGTGGCTCCGGTAACACTGAGGCAATGAGGGGGTTGTGTGGCCGTGTTTTGGACCGGCGGTGCCTTGTGTGCACGTGTGTTGGTGGGTTGGGGTGAGTGATTGACATCATTTCATGCTCATATTTGTATCTTATATCCATTATCTTTCACCTAAACAATGCTATGTCACGAGTTTTATGTTTAGTTTTCAGGAATAAATAGGTTTGAAGAGATGAAACATAAAAGGACCCAAAAGCTGGGAAAAAGGACTGGATTGTGAGATCTGGGGACCAAGATGCAAGGGAGAAGGACCTGAACGCAAGACAGAAGGACCTAAGAGCAAAACAGAATACTCCACACCATCATGGGGAGTATTTTAGCAATTGGATTCGGGTCGGAGCTCCAATAAACAAAGTAGATGCATCCAAGACCACCAAATACACCAAGCAAATCCCAGAACAAGATTCAACTCGATCCGGAAAATTTGGACCGCCAATTAGCGGTCCAAGACCGCCAATTAGCGGTCACTTTGGGCCCAAATCCACCAAGTTTTCTCCTGGACGTGTATTAATGTTTGTTTAGGCTATTTTTGGTATTGGTTTAGTCCCACATCGGGGGATTGTCCCGGATTAGCTTTTTCCATGCCTATAAATAGAACTCTTCACCTTCTTATGTAGACTACTCCATATTTTAAGTGGCTATTCTTCCTACTAGAAGTGAGGCCTTGAAGCACACACTAAAGTAGGAGGATGCTACTTTTAATGTGAGTCATTTTATCAATAAAGTTTTATGTTTCTTTCATTGTTTGTTTTATGCTTCTTTTATTGTTGTGCATGTTTTAGTTTAATCGTCTTTTAATTCTAGCTTAGTTTTAATATGTTTTCTTTCCTTAGTTTAATAATTAGTGTAATGTTTAGTGAGTAGTTTCATCCCCTTTGGGGGGTGGAGTAGATGTACATACATGCATTAGAGAATGGGATGAATGCTTTAATTTCAATGTGTTGATTAAACATGAATGTATGCTTGCTTGTTTAGGATAGAATTTACAACTTGATGAGTTTTGCCAAAATGATTAGACACCTCTCATGCTTGTTTAGGTTCTGAAATAAACACCTTGCATATGTAAATGTTAATCAACTAAGTTGGTGAATAGATTGATAGGTTTTGCCATAACATTTAGACACTTCCTATGCTTGATAAACACCACCTTCATGTGCTTAAAGAATGTATTCTACACCCACCTCTTTGCTTGTGTGCACTCACTCCACCCCTTAGGGGTTTTTCCATTTCTGTATTCCAGCATTCTCCTTTTATTCTTAGCTTAGTTGTTATTTCATTGTTTGCTTTTTCCTTTCGCATTTCCTACTTCTTAGCGTAGTATAGAGTAGAGTAGCATAAACAATCTTTCTCCCCCTATTTTTGCCACTTGATTTCGTACAAGCAAGAGGCTACTCACCTCCCTGAGGATGACCCGTACTTGCCACCGCTTCATCGCGGCCGTGCACTTGCGGTTTAAATTAAAACGTTCAACAAGTTTTTGGCGCCGTTGCCGGGGAGGTGCCAGTCCAGACTCTTGTTTGGACGATTCGAGTGGATTTAATTTTTGTTTTGTAGTTTGTCTTTATTTCAGGAGACTTGGAGTGGTCAGGAGGAGCACCTGGAGAAGTTTTGAAGCAAGCTGAGCATTGTAGACCGCCAATCAGCGGCCTGAGACCGCCAATTGGCGGTCTGGTAAGCTCTGTTTGCTCTCTTATTTCTTTGGTCGGTTTTCATAATTGATGTAGTGATCTGGGATTTAATTTGGCATGTTTTGACTTATAGTTTGTTCCTAGATCCATAATCAACCTCCTTTAAGCAACTTGGACCCTAAAACTCAAAGCAAAAGATTAGGCATTCTTTTTGTTTAGGACATGCATCATGTATGTGACTTAGGCATTTAGATTGTCTTTTATCTTAGCTTTATTTTCTGTTGCTGAGAGCTGGCGTGAGGTACGCACCTTCTACTCTCATTCATGCATTTCGTATGAACATGCATTAGTTAGTAGGAAGTGCATTGCAACAAGTGTGAGTTGAGCGTTGTTTGGAGAGTTGATTGCTAGATTTAGGACTCCAAAACGCTACTAAGGAGGGGCTGTCCCGTAAAAGATAAGGTGGGGGATTTCATCACCCTTTCCTTCGCCCCAAAAACCACACTAATCAAGAGCCTAATTTTAAAATCAAGTAGACATTGGCCCTAAGGATCTTGGACGCATTAGGAGAGTGATCCGGTCCCGACCGTCATGACCTGATCGGCGTTGCCCACTTTGTCGATAGTAGGAGAGACGAGATCCCCGGATCTTGGCTCACTTGATGGGCTTTGTGGTCCTCGTTGTAGGGAGGTGAGGCGTGTTGAGGCCGTGTGACCTCGCAGTTAGGCGTCGTCTAGCTGTAAGGACCTATAGCGACCTTAGGATTGTTTGAGCCTTGTTTGCTTGTGTGCTTCTACCTGTACCCATCCGCCGTAGCTTAAGGACTTCTTCCTTTCTCTCCTGAGTCATTCTTTCTCTCCTGTGTTCCCTCGTCTTCTCTTCTACGTACATTCTTCATTTGAAAAAAAAAAAAGTTGTGGTTTGTGTGTGCACCTTTGTGCATGCTTTCGTGGACACGAGACGAGAGTGGTCGTTTGACGAGGAGCGTTGTCAATCCGGCTTCGGTCATCGATTTCTCGACACCTCCCTCCTCTCGTGTCGCACGTAGTTCGGGTCCAATGGCTGCTAATTTCCGTGAGGAGGATCAGTTGCTGGACCCACCTGTTCGACCAGTGCTCCCAGTTGTCGTTCCCATACCTCTACGTGATCGATGCTACCCGAGCCGTACAGCTCTACCCTCATGCATCGTATTACCAGAGGCTAATGGGAACCATTTTGAGGTTAAGCCTCAATTCATTTCCATGCTCCCTCATTTCACTGGGAAAGGTGACCCCTATATCTTTCTCAGGGAATTTGAGGAGGTCTGTGCTATGTTCAAGCTGCAACAACTTAGCACAGACTCCATCCATCTTAGGCTCGTTCCTTTTGCACTAAAGGATGATGCCAAGAAGTGGTTGTACAGCAACCAGGCGAATTCCTTTAGGACTTGGGATGAGTTTCAATCTGCATTCCTCAAGAAGTACTTTCCTAATCATCGGACTCAAAAATTGAGGAACGAAATCAATTCATTCTATCAACATGAGACCGAACCATTTCATGCATATCTTGAGAGGTTCAAAGAGCTACTATCCTCGTGCCCTCACCATGGCATTGAGTTGTGGCGTCTTTGTCAGATTATGTATGAGGGTCTTCACATCCCGTCCAGAACGCTCCTTGAGTCCATGTGTCAAGGAGAGTTCTTGGGAAAGGATGAAAGGGAGGCATGGGCCTTCCTAGAAGACCTCGCTGAGAAAACCATGCAGTGGGAGAGTGTGAGGGAACCACCTGCATCATCTAGTATAGGAGCGAGGATCGCGAATGCAAACTCAACTAGATCGGGTTCCGCATTTGCTATCGATACCACTACGGCCACCGAGGCACGCATGGCGGCCTTAATGCGCCGTATGGATTCGATTGAGCTCCAAAACCAACAAAGTGCACCTCACATGTCCACATCTGGTCCAGTTCCTTGTCATTCATGTGGTAGGATAGGTCATGTAGAGAGCGAGTGTGAGTCCATTCCTCCTGAGATGGAGCGTGTCAACGCCATCTATGACAGAGCTAGGAATGACCCATACTCATCATCTTATAACCCTGGATGGAGGAACCACCCCAACTTTTCATGGAACCAAAATAATGCCCCGGGTGGTCCTCCAAACTCCTCTAGACCACCTTACCAATCACACCAACCTCCCATGCATGCACATTCCTATCAGCCACCCCAAGCGCAAACCACCAATCCATCGGGTTTCCCAAATTCCAATAATATGGAAACCCGATTCAATTCGCTTGAGACCTTGACTCGTGGACTTGAAAACTCAATGAAAATTTTTATGTCTACCACAAGTCAAGTTCTCACTTCAAATCAGCAGACCATGAAATCTCTAGAGCTTCAGATGGGTCAATTGGCTCAGTCTGTACATGAAAGAGAGAGAGGGTCTTTTCCTAGCCAGCCTGAGGCTAACCCCCGCATGTACCAACAACAACAAATGCAAAATGACAATGTGGTACCTCGGGGGAGGCAAGTAAACCATGTGGAGGAACCTGTTCACCATGTCAATTCCATTGTGACCTTAAGGAATGGAAAACAGGTTGACAATCACATTTCCTTGCCACACCCACCACCATCTATGCAGCCCCCAGTGGGAATGGTGGTGAAGAAGAAGCTGAGGGTGAGGGTAATACACCAAAGCTTTCTTCTCAGGCACAGCAGAAAACCTACCTGCCAAAAGCTCCTTATCCAAGTAGGTTAACCAAAAAGCAGAGTGACAACATGGACAAGATAGTAGAGGTGTTTAAGCAAGTAAAGGTTAACATCCCCTTGTTGGATGTCATCCAACAAATACCTCAATATGCCAAAGTGTTGAAGGATCTCTGCACAACCAAGAGGAAGACCAATGTTCCTAAGAAAGCATTCTTGGCTGCAAATATCAGCTCACTTTTGTCCAATCCCACCTACACAAAATACAAGGACCCTGGGTGTCCTACTATTCAGTGTACGATAGGGGACACTAGATTGAGCAATGTATTGCTTGATTTAGGATCGGCGGTCAACCTCCTCCCATTCTCTGTTTATCAGCAGTTGAACTTGGGAGAATTGAAACCAACTAAGATCACCCTCCAATTGGCGGATAGATCCATTCGTATTCCTATGGGGATTATCGAGGACGTGCTTATCAAAGTTGGAGATTTTATATTTCCAGTCGATTTTGTTGTCCTCGATACCAATCCTGTTGCAAACACCCAGTCTCAAATACCTTTGATTTTGGGTAGACCATTTCTGGCAACTTCCAATGCCTTAATTAATTGTCGAAATGGTCTCATGAAGCTCTCATTCGGTAACATGAGTGCCGAGTTTCATGTGTTCAACTCTGGTAGGCAACAGGAACCCATGGATGAACCTTTAAATCTAAATCTCATCCGCCAATTGGAGAAAGCACCACAAAATCAACGAACACCCCTAACCCCAATGCAACCCATTGAGAATGTTCGTGGGCCCAGCGAAGACTCATTTCCTGTCTTTGCAATGCAACAGAGTGAGCTGGCCTCGAACATGAATGTCCAAAGGGAGTGTTCGTTGCATGATTCAGTTGAGAGTACTAGTGAGAGTGAGACACCTCATCATATGCCTATACCAGAAGATGTCTCTACCTCATGTCCCATGGCCATTGAGCCATTTGAGCTTCATTTTGACTCCAACAAGGACCCACCTATGACCGAGCTTATGCTTGATGATCTAAATGATGGTGGGAGGTCCTTGTTGGATGACTTGGGGAGAAGCCCCATTCTTAGTGATGCAAGTCTGTTGCATCCATCGAATGAGCCTGAGGAACTCATTCCGATGCACCCGCCTATTGGTTGGAGGGTTTTCTTCGATGAGCAATTAAACCCTAGTGAGGCAACACAACTTCATTCTTTGTTGCCCACACCCAACCAATATCATGAGGGGTTCGAGCCTTTTAGCTTTGACCTTTCACCCCTCATGACACCTCAGAGTACCAGTGGAGTTTGCCCATCTCGGCAAGTCTCTGGTCCTCATGACTTGATGTTCTCATTTGATGTTCCTTGACCAAATGATTATGAGAATATCGTTGCTGCTGTATATATCATGTTAAAAAAAAAAAAAAAAAAAAAAACAAAAAAAAAAAAGAAAAAAAAAAGAAAAAAAAGAGAAATAAAAGACTCCTTCAGTGAGCATCGATTGTTGTGGGCCCCAACCCTTGTGTACTTGGGCCCAATTTCTTCACGTATTTATCTCCCTTCTTCAGCTTCTCACAGGTTTTGAGGGAATTTGGGTTTGTGTCCATCAACATGACCCTGAACGTCCCTTTGTACTTCATGTTGGTGAGATCTTTCCTTTTTCATGCATGTATCCATGTAGTATCTTGTTCACATTCATTGAGGACAATGCATGAAGTAGGTGTGGGGGGATGTTTTACGTGTGTACATAGTCGAGTCTTTTTCCTTTGGTTTCATTTTCTTTTGTTTGTACTGCTAGGGTCATGTTAGTGTGCCGCATTTAACATTGATATATCTGCTTGCCATGATCCTTGGGTGACTTGTCTTCTTTTGCTTGCCTAGTGCTTTAAAATTTTCACATTTCTTTCAAAATCTTCATGTGTTTGTGAAAGAAAATGTTTTTGTGGGTTTTGCGTGTGTTTAGCATGTGCAAAACCGTTGAGAGGCAAAGTAAAAAGAAAGCTCCCAAAATTGTCTTGAACTTGATGCATTAGGATTTCTAGTTTACTGGCTTTAGGTCTTATCGAGTCGTTAGGATGCACCCCGGTTTTCCCTCGGGGGGCGTGTAATCATAGGGTTTCAGTACTCAAACATTTAAAGAAGTCCACCCTGAACCTAGTGAGTCAAATAATTCGTGTCTGTTAGTATAAGGAAGTTTGTCGTAGTCAAGGGCCCTTAATCTCTTTTTGTGAAACTTAAGTGTAGGGGTTTTGGTTCCCATATAGATAAATAAGTGGTGTTCTCTCTTCTCGCACGGCTCCTATCACTCGGGAAAGTAGGTCTGAGGGGACTTTGTGCCTGGTGCTTTCGAGTCATCTGACTTGGGATGCACCGACCGAACTCCCGTTACACGGGTGGTAGGGATCGCCCTATGTGGAGATTTGGGGGAAGGTGTACGTGATAGTGTAAGTCCTTATAGGCAATGATGCACGAAACCTGACCCTGGGAGAATCAAACACCAACCAATAAATGCTCCAAAGAAAAAGAAAAAAAGAAAAAAAGAAAAAAGAAAAAAAGAAAAGAAAAAAAGAAGCAAATAAGAACCAAAATGGACTTTACACATTGTATCACATTCAGAAGTTAAGGTTGCCCATGTCTTTCACTTAAGTCCTTAACTAACTCTCACGAATAACTCATTAGGCTAGGTGTGTGGACGGATTACATATATAGAGTCGACCCGTAGTGTTACCGCGTCCCATGATCGACAAAATAAGTCCAGCGAGTCGTGTAGCTAGATTGATTAATGCATCTTGTTCGGATTTTGTGGGTAGATCCGCTGAAAACCCTCAGGAGACAACACTCCTCCTCCTTGGCGACAAGGAGGTTTAACGGCTTGTTGCACGTGCTAAGTGCAACCGTGATTCCTACGAAAGTGAGTTAGGATTTCTTGTTTTTCGTTTGCTTTTCTCTTTCTTTGTTTTGCTCGGGACTAGCAAAAGTTAGGTGTGGGGGTATTTGATTGACATCATTTCATGCTCATATTTGTATCTTATATCCATTATCTTTCACCTAAACAATGCTATGTCACGAGTTTTATGTTTAGTTTTCAGGAATAAATAGGTTTGAAGAGATGAAACATAAAAGGACCCAAAAGCTGGGAAAAAGGACTGGATTGTGAGATCTGGGGACCAAGATGCAAGGGAGAAGGACCTGAACGCAAGACAGAAGGACCTAAGAGCAAAACAGAATACTCCACACCATCATGGGGAGTATTTTAGCAATTGGATTCGGGTCGGAGCTCCAATAAACAAAGTAGATGCATCCAAGACCACCAAATACACCAAGCAAATCCCAGAACAAGATTCAACTCGATCCGGAAAATTTGGACCGCCAATTAGCGGTCCAAGACCGCCAATTAGCGGTCACTTTGGGCCCAAATCCACCAAGTTTTCTCCTGGACGTGTATTAATGTTTGTTTAGGCTATTTTTGGTATTGGTTTAGTCCCACATCGGGGGATTGTCCCGGATTAGCTTTTTCCATGCCTATAAATAGAACTCTTCACCTTCTTATGTAGACTACTCCATATTTTAAGTGGCTATTCTTCCTACTAGAAGTGAGGCCTTGAAGCACACACTAAAGTAGGAGGATGCTACTTTTAATGTGAGTCATTTTATCAATAAAGTTTTATGTTTCTTTCATTGTTTGTTTTATGCTTCTTTTATTGTTGTGCATGTTTTAGTTTAATCGTCTTTTAATTCTAGCTTAGTTTTAATATGTTTTCTTTCCTTAGTTTAATAATTAGTGTAATGTTTAGTGAGTAGTTTCATCCCCTTTGGGGGGTGGAGTAGATGTACATACATGCATTAGAGAATGGGATGAATGCTTTAATTTCAATGTGTTGATTAAACATGAATGTATGCTTGCTTGTTTAGGATAGAATTTACAACTTGATGAGTTTTGCCAAAATGATTAGACACCTCTCATGCTTGTTTAGGTTCTGAAATAAACACCTTGCATATGTAAATGTTAATCAACTAAGTTGGTGAATAGATTGATAGGTTTTGCCATAACATTTAGACACTTCCTATGCTTGATAAACACCACCTTCATGTGCTTAAAGAATGTATTCTACACCCACCTCTTTGCTTGTGTGCACTCACTCCACCCCTTAGGGGTTTTTCCATTTCTGTATTCCAGCATTCTCCTTTTATTCTTAGCTTAGTTGTTATTTCATTGTTTGCTTTTTCCTTTCGCATTTCCTACTTCTTAGCGTAGTATAGAGTAGAGTAGCATAAACAATCTTTCTCCCCCTATTTTTGCCACTTGATTTCGTACAAGCAAGAGGCTACTCACCTCCCTGAGGACGACCCGTACTTGCCACCGCTTCATCGCGGCCGTGCACTTGCGGTTTAAATTAAAACGTTCAACAGTGAGAGAACCCTTGAGACCCGTGTTGTTGGGCTATGGCCGGGAGAGGTTCCGGGAACTTAGCGAGTGTTTCTGTTGTGGTGTTTTACGTTTCTTTACTCATTTCATTTATGTCCATATATGTGTTAGGGTTTGGCATACTGGGTTTTCTCCTGGAAACTCAGGCATTCATTGTCTGCTTTCAGGCCGAGAGCGACGTTAGGTGGGTGGCACCGGCGGAGGGAGCACTCGAGACCTGATCCTGCTTCCCTACATTTTGAGGTGGTTGTGATTACTCGTGTATATTCTCTGTATATGATCTTTTGATGTAATCACATTCTTTTGTAAACTCGTTCACATATATATATTATATGTTGGTGCACCAGTGTGTGTATTTCTTTCGTAATGTCCTCGTTGATTGTATGATTTAAATTTGAAATTTTCCGCTGTGTTTGAGGATGTTACAACTTTGGTGATGCAAGATTAAGTGAATGGAGAGTAATACCGGTCAGCATCCAATGCAGAGAGAAATTACTTGTGGATCTCTTTTGCAGCAACTTCAGGTAACCCAGGTCTTTGGTCACTTGTGATATGTTCTCCAGATGATAACATGTCTAGAGTCGTTCTTTCTCCGGCAAATATGGGACGAGGTTGGTGAAAGTGACAAGGAGCGTGACAAGATGCTGCTTCAGCTAGAGCAGGACTGTTTGGATGTCTACAAGAGGAAGCTAAACCAGGCTTCCAAGTCAAGATGGCTCCTCCTTCAGGCCTTAGCAGATTCCAAGGCTGAACTTGCAGCTGCACTCTCTGCTCTTGGTGAAAAGACCTTTGCTACCATTGTGAGTCTTATTTCTACATAAAAATTCATTTTCATGTTATTTTGAAACATGTCTATTCTAGTCAAGATTTGCAAAACAATAGGGTGGCAAAAAGAAACGAAGATCAGGAAAGCAATAAATTGTCAGTTGTCACTATATCCATGATTCCAGGTTACATGTGTAACTTTGACATCTTCAATGTTGATTGCTTATGTTTTTTTATGAAGTTGTGAATGTTGCTATTCTACACCAAGCATTTATTTGACAAGTCATTTATGGTTTATTAATTGTCAGGTATGTATTCTGGAAGTATTATTTCCAGGATATTTTTATGTGCCTATTTCATGATATTTTATAATAAAAGCCGTAAATCCTATTTTAGTGTTGTCTTAGGACAAAACAGACATTCATGACTCTTTTCCGTCTTTGCACCTGCACTGGAAAGGCTATTGAAACAAAAGGAAGATAGGATAAAGGAATTCTCTGATGTGCAAACACAAATACAGAAAATACGTGGTGATAGGATAAAGGAATATATAATTTTATTTTGTTCCAGCAGGACTTTCTACGTCGGTTATTCAAAAACCGACGTGGTATCTTCTTCCCTATTACGTCTCCCAAATACGACATCGATATATTAGACAAGTAAAACCGACGTGGTATCTTCTTCCCTATTACATCTCCCAAATACGACATTGATATATTAGACAAGTAAAACCGACGTGATATGCCCAAAAAAACCCGACGTGAAAACCCTTCCAGTAGTGAGATGAAACTGAGAATGTTCCACAACACTGTTCACAACTAAACTCAACTTCATCATCACAAGCAAAAAAGGCATGGTCTACTCTAGAAGATGAAACTCTCATTTCTTCATTCATAAACATTAGTTGTGATGCAGTTGTTGGCACCAATCAGAAAAGTGGAGTGCTTTGGGCGAAGGTGAAACCTTTATACAAGATGGCATGACAAGCCAATCCTAGTATCGTTGTTGAAAAAAATATACCCATGTTGAAAGGTTGGTGGAGAAGGATAGGAGCGTCTGTAACAAAGTGGGTAATGTGCAACGAGGAAGCCATTGGAAGAAAAAAGGAGGGGAATGAATGACGAAGACGTTATTAAATAAGCTCACTGTATCTACAAGCGAATGTATAATTCAAAGTTTCTCTTCCAACATGCATGGATTTTGTTGAACAAGTACCCTAAATAGCAGGTAGAAATGCAAGGTTCTACGCACGTGGACGTCTAAAGTTATGTCATCAAATGGAAAGTAGTCCTACTAGCGTAGTAGTGGAAAAAGAACTCGGAAGACTGAAAGTGGAGACTTCTCATCACCTACAGATCCACAAATACCAATTAGTGACGGAGTTGGAACAAAAGGGTTAAAAAAGCAAAAAAGGAGAAGGGGAAAGGAAAGACCTCTGACTCAGCAATGGAACTTGTGTCTAGTATAGACGACCAAATTAAATGGTACAAAGAGATAGGAAATGTAGCCATTGAGCTGCAATGGGAGAAACTTGAATATAACAAACGAAAGCTTGAAGCGTGGGAGAAAGAGGTGAACTCTGCCTCGATAAAAGTCAAATGAGATATGTTATATGTTTTGATGTCCAAAGCGACATTGACATCCGAAGAAGAATTTATAAAAAGTTAATTAATTGCTGAATTGTATTGATATATCGTAAGCTCGTCGTAATTTTTAATGTATTGTAAGCTCCTTTTTTATGTATTGTAAGCTAGTTGTAGTTTGTAGTGTATTGTAGGCTCCTTTTATATGTATTGTAAAGTCTTAGTAGTTTTTAATGTATTGCCTCGTATTTGGTAATATAATATGTTTAGTGTTTATGTTTGTTATTTTTTTTATGTTCTCAACTTTCACTTTGACCGGGATTATATTCCAAATTTTAAATTTTGCAGAGATTATATTCCCAACTTTAACTTTTGCAGAGATTATATTATCAACCTTAACTTTTGCAGAGATTATATTCTCAACTTTCACTATTGCAGATATTATATTACAAACTTTAACTTTTGCATTGATTATATTTTCAATTTTCACTTTTCTAGAGATTATATCTTCAACTTTCACTTTTCTAGATATTATATCCTCAACTTTCACTATACATAATCGTCCTAACGAATATGTTCCTGTCCTTTTCCCAACGAGCACATTTTTTCAAACTCTATAAGAAACAATACGTTTCTCACACTTTCAATCATCCCCAACCCTCTCTCGCTTCTCTGTCTCCTTCTTTCCTATTGAAATTGTAGCAAATGAATTTAGATGCATTTTCAAACTCCACTACGTATGTTCTGACGATGAGAATAGACATGCATTGGTGGGAGAAATATACAAAGTAATTGAATAAGTGCCTTCGTTGCTATGTGAGATATTTTCTTCAAGCTCTCGAAGGAGGCGAAGAAAAATCAATCAACCTCGCAACTACGACCGAGATCATGAAGCCGGTTATAACCTTTTTTTAAGGACTACTTCGCTGAAGTTGCTGTGTACCTGGAGCATATGTTTAGAAGAAGATTTAGAATGCGTAAACATATCTTTCTTTGTATAGTAAGCGCTCTTGAAAAGACTGATGTATTCTTTCAATGAAGACCAAATGCTAATGGAAGACTTGGAATATCAACACTACAAAAATGCACTACAACCTTGCGAATGTTAGCATATGGTACATTAGCTGATGAAAATGATGAATATTTGCGACTAAGTGAGGGAACAACCATAAGCGCCCTACAAAAAATCACTGAATGTGTCATTACCTAATTTGGTGATGAATATCTGAGAAGGTCTACACCAATGGATTTACCAAGGCTACTTAACATCGGTGACCATAGTGGCTTCCCAGGCATGATATATAGGCAACATTGACTACATGCACTGAGAGTGGAAAAACTGCCCAGCTGCATGGAAAGCTTAATACCAAGGTCGAAGTGGTAAAGCGACACTAGTCCTCGAGGCTATAGGATCCCAAGATCTATGGATTTGACATTCATTCTTCGGCATCCCAGGTTCGTGTAACAACCTTAATGTGATTAATCAGTCTCCAATTTTTTATGGTTTTTTACAGGGAATGGCACCGCCTGTAAATTACATGGTAAATGGTCACCACTACAATATGGGATACTATCTTACTTATGGTATTTATCCGCAATGGACCACAATCATACAATCATTCTTCCACAAACTGTTAAAGATAGATTGTTTGCTTAATACCAAGAAGGGGAAGACCAATGCAGTTATGGTTTGGAGGTGACATTGAGTGATCTCCGGCGAGCTCCGTCAAAAAGAAAGGTATGCCAAGTTCTTTGCATTAGATTTTGCTCACACAAGGTGTGAGGGTGTCTCGCCGTCAGCTGGCCGGGGGCCGCCGGTGATGGGCGGTGGCCGGTGAACCGTCGGAGTGGTCTGTCCCTGTCAGACGTCGGGCTAGCTGGCTGTCCGAGCTTGGGTGGCCAGGTTTTATGTAGAGTGCTGCTGGAAATGCCTGGACTGATGGACGCCTAGACGGATGAGCGTTTGGACGTGGACGGAAGTGCTGGACTAACGACTTGATGAAAATTGCTGGACAAATTTCTGGACGTGTTTCTGGATGAATTTCTAGACGTGTTTAGGGACAAATTTCTGGACAGAGTTTTTGGACATGTTTCTGGATCGATTTCTGGATGGAATTCTGGACCGATTTTTGGACGACTTTCTGGATGTGTTCTGGACGGACTTCTGGACGTATTTGTTTGGACGAATTTTTGGACTGAGGGATAGAGCTGCTGGATTTTAGTTGCACATACCATCCTTGAGTTTTATTGTTTTTCGTGTGGCATATTGCATTTTCATGGAGTCACCCTATGTAGTAGACCTATGGGATCGCGGATCCTAATACTTTGAGTGGTCACGTAATTCCATTGGGTGAAGTGACTACCGACCTAGATGGCGATGGAGGTAACTGCCCTACCTTTATGGTGGCGAAGTTGGTGTCTGCTCATGAGAGCAATGAGTCAGCACCATTTTGTAGCCTGTAGGATTGTGGATCCCGATGCATTGCATGGTACCCAGCTTATGGAGCGGGAAGCCCGCTCGAGCATTGGTTGGCAGATGGTGTAGTATAGCTTGTCTGAGCGACCCCTGGGGTAGTACAACTTGTGTGAGCGACCCCTGTTGACAGCTTGTGTGTGCATAGAATGAGTCGGAGCATTTAACACGGAGACGTCGGTCATATGGTTGGGTTGTTCCTCTGTTTCTGGGAGTACAACTTGTGTGAGCTCCCGATGATTGACAACTTGTGTGAGCATTACCAGGAGTACAACTTGTGTGAGCGCCTGCAGATCAGATCTATATCTATTTACGTGGTAGTATGCACGATCCTCACCGAACCCTCATGTTTAATATAGTTGCGAGTGTAGGTGTGTCGAGTACTTCCGTAAGACCGCCTGTGTCTGTGGTAGGTTTCCTCGGGGAATCCGTTATTGTTGTTGGAAGGACGGATGTCCTTTGGTACCCTAGAGAGGGAAGTTTCATGTTGCATTCTTGTATGTCATGATCACTAGTATGATAGGTTATTGTATTGTAGTTGCACATGCATGTAGGTGGACTTGGTATACGGGGTTTCCTTATGGAAACTCAGGCATTGTTATCTCATTTGCATTTCAGGACAGCAGTAGGTGTTGGGTGGGTGGCGACTAAGGACGGGAGCACTTTGGGATCGGATCCTCTAGTCTTTTCCTAGATCGAATGATTACTTGTATTTATATTTTCACGTACTCGGACGTGATCATACCTTTTGAAAACTCCTGTGTAATGGTGCACCGTATATTTGGGCATTTGTTTGAGTAATGTCTCCACTCTTGATGGTTTTAAACATTATAATCTTCATTTTAAAATTTTAAATTCTTCCGTTATTTCGGGACGTTACACTCTAATACTGATTACTGATGAGTCATAAAATTTAACCGCAAGCGTACGGTGTTTGTAGCATATAGGTCGAATATAAGGAGGTGATGGTGAATTCCAATTTGAATGAGTTATGCAACTAAATTAAAATACATGCAAAAACTTATGGTGGAAAGAAGTTGATTTTTTTAATGAATTGTGCACCTAATGATTTAAATTAAGGATGTTTGAGATGAGAATTCATATATTAAAATTGGAGATGAGATATATGGATTTAGGGTTGATAAGAATTCAAGGTTGAGAAAAGAAAATATTTATATTATAAAAACTAAGCAACACATCAAAAACACCGTGTTCTTAAGTAATCAAAATTTACTACAATCTTAGATCTAACAAAATTAAATAGTGTATTCTTATAAAATTATATCCTTGTTTTTTAATATTTCAGTGATAAAACCCATATAGTTAAATTCACTAAAACAAACAAACAAAAGATTAACAACAATGAGAATAACTACACTTCGAAACATACTTTTCTCAATCCTTTCATTCCTATCAACCCTATCCGTCTACCTCGTCCCACAAAGGGCTTAGTTACTCATTGCAGTGATTGTCTTAAGAGAAAACAAGATTAAGAAGGGGAAAAACGAAATACTACAAAGGAACCAACGAAAAAAATGCACAAACTTCAAACTACTAATACTAGAACAAAAGAAAAACAAGTAAGAGAAGAAAATGAATTTTATTTATTCAATAGCTCTGAATTTTTTGTCATTACACTTCAGAAAAATTAAAAGAAATAAGAAACAAGAAAGATAGGGTTGTGGAGGAGGAGAGACTCTCTCATTTCCACCTCTTTATTAACCAATACAAGTAGGGTTTTCTGTTCTCTCCATTCGGCAATCTCTCTCCATGAACCAATTAGCTTCTTAATTTAGAAATATATAAAATCCCAAAGTTGTGCGTATGGAAGTTTTCTTTGTAGCGTGTCTTGAATCGCCTTATTTGAATATTGGAGCAGAATGTTACGCACAAATTATGGATGATATGTTGATTGTCCATTTTCCAAATACGGTCTGTCTTGACACACTTTTTCACCATCGTATTATCGTAATTTATCAAGTTGTACGAGAAATGAATATTTTCTCCTTTCAATTGTCTTTCCATGGGATATTGAATCATAAATTTCTGTATTTGGATGTGGATGTGATGAATAAAACAAGTGACATGTGTTGGCAGTCCAAACTTTCCTTATCTGAACTTTCATATTTGATATTAATTGCATAATCCCAATTTGCACTTATAATATGAATATTGTCTCATCAATTTGCAGTACAATAGAGCATAAAAATGTGGAGTGGATTTCTTGTATCATGTCCTTCAACTTTCACTCTATATATCAGATTTTGCATTTAAGTCCTTTCACTTTTCAAATATTTCAACAATTATATCCATTTTCTTGTAACCTACAAGATGAAAACAAAATACTCAACATAGCATTATTCAAATACAAAAGTAAGATAATAATGAAGATAAAAATGACAAATTATGATAGTTTTCAATTACTTTTCCTACAAATCTCTTGTTGCTCTCAGAAAGTTTCTCATAGGAAATGTTATCACACATTGAGTATTTGTCTTTGTAAAATCTGTCTTCTGAATCCAGTCATTGGCTAATCTGTTCGCACAAGTAATCGTGTAGGTGATTTCTTGTCGATTTTCTTTTTCCAGCTTCTGTATGTTCTGCAAATTCATTTTCTCCTTCAGTATATTCTTCATTTGTTATGCATGTTTCATCGTGATTTGCTTCAGGATGTTCATCATTCTCCTCGGTCACTCTAGCTTCATGTTGTTATGTAATGGGAATGGATATAGGGCTATCATTTTGGTCTTCATTTGCACTTCAACAAGAGGAAACTTACTTTCATGAAATATTACATCTCTACTGCTGAATACCCTACTAGTTTCTATCTCATAATGTAATATCCTGAATTTTTTAGTTGAGGTAATAATCAAATATCTTAATGGACTAATTAAGATTATTGGATGATTGTGTGGTTTTAGGAGAAGATGAAATTTTGAGAAGAATATAAAGAAGAAAAAGATGGAGATTATGAGGCAAGTACTGATTCGTTATTCTTCAGTTTCATATCATGTATGTCTCTCTTGATATTCGTAGTTGCATGCATGCTGAGTATTAATGTTGATTTTATGGATATGCATATGATTGCATGGTGGTGTTTCGGTCGACATGTCCTGTGGCTATGTGTATGTTTCTGGCAGAGCAACTTAGGAAAGAGCTGCCTAGCGGACAGCGTGGAGCGATCCGGGAGAGGAAAGGGCTGCCTGTCGTTAGTGTGGAGCTACCAGGTGTGCGTCTGACTGATTGATAGATTACAGAAGCACAGGATGTGGTCGAATCCGAATGGGGGTTCCAGATTGTTATGCATGCATATTATTTGTGATGCATATCTCTTGATTGTGTTCATTGACTGAATGTCATATTCTGTATTATTTTCCACATGATTATGATTCTGATTGATTGATGGTTGGTACTTGCGGGCTGTCGAGCTCACAATTTGTTGATTATATTTTTCAGATTAATTATGGGTCTATCAGATGGATTTAAATATCAGAGTGCGCAGCGGTCAGGATCACGGATCGTATCTTAACGCACCGGGTTCGGGCGGGTGAGCAGTTGTCCGGACTCGGGCGTTACAAATGGTATCAGAGCAATACGATTCTCGGAATTAGTCGGGATTTGGATTTGAAAGAAAAATTTGATTGAATTGGAATTTGAGAAATTGGATTTAGAAGTATTGACTATTGATTTAAATGCGAATTTTGACTTAGTTGGATTTGCTACCAAATTATTAATAAATAATGAAAGATGAATTTAGAGATATTTGGACTTGAGTTTAAATGTGAATTTGGATTTGGTTGGATTGATTATCTAAATTATGAGCGATAAGTGGTGTTGGGTTTTTAGATTTGATAAATAATTAGTTGAAAATTTTGTATTGATTTGTTTGGATTGAGACAATATTGAGATCAAATTTCGAGGACGAAATTTCTTTTAAGGAGGGTAGAATGTAATATCCTGAATTTTTTAGTTGAGGTAATAATCAAATATCTTAATGGACTAATTAAGATTATTGGATGATTGTGTGGTTTTAGGAGAAGATGAAATTTTGAGAAGAATATAAAGAAGAAAAAGATGGAGATTTTGAGGCAAGTACTGATTCGTTATTCTTCAGTTTCATATCATGTCTGTCTCTCTTGATATTCGTAGTTGCATGCATGCTGAGTATTAATGTTGATTTTATGGATATGCATATGATTGCATGGTGGTGTTTCGGTCGACATGTCCTGTGGCTGTGTGTATGTTTCTGGCAGAGCAACTTAGGAAAGAGCTGCCTAGCGGACATCGTGGAGCCACCCGGGAGAGGAAAGGGCTGCCTGTCGTTAGTGTGGAGCTACCAGGTGTGCGTCTGACTGATTGATAGATTACAGAAGCACAGGATGTGGTCGAATCCGAATGGGGGTTCCAGATTGTTATGCATGCATATTATTTGTGATGCATATCTCTTGATTGTGTTCATTGACTGAATGTCATATTCTGTATTATTTTTCACATGATTATGATTCTGATTGATTGATGGTTGGTACTTGCGGGTTGTCGAGCTCACAATTTGTTGATTATATTTTTCAGATTAATTATGGGTCTATCAGATGGATTTAAATATCAGAGTGCGCAGCGGTCAGGATCGCGGATCGTATCTTAACGCGCCGGGTTCGGGCGGGTGAGCAGTTGTCCGGACTCGGGCGTTACACATAAAGCTTGTAAGCTTTCTGTCGAAATGGATACCCAGCAAATATGCATCTAACAACTCTGGTGTCGAACATGCATTCAACTTTTGGTTTTTTGCATAAGCTAGACACCCAAATGTTCTCAGGTACTCATAACTGGGTTTCTTGTTGAAAAATGCTTCATAAGTTGACTTGTTTGCAAGCACCTTAGTAGGTAGTCTGTTTATCAAATATGAAGATAGCTACGAGGACACACTCTCCCGAGAACATGATTGGCAGTTTGACTTGAATTGTCAATGTTCTTCCTACATTCAAAAGATGTCTATGCTTTCACTAGTGCAGAATTGGCTTTACTCGTCGCCCAATAGACGTCGGTCGTTACAACGGCCGACGTCTATTGTGGCGAGGACAACATAGACGTCATCTGAAATGGAAGCCGATGTCTATGCGACACTATAGACGTCGTATGTAGGAATAACACATTGAACCGACGTCTATAGTGTATAGACGTCGACCTTTAGACGTCGGTGGTTTAGTACCTTGTGAAGCCGACGTCTATAGGGTATAGACGTCGGACGTAATGTAAGACCGACGTCTATAGTCTATCCACATAGACGTCGAGGTATAGACGTCGGCGTTATGTAATATCCGACGTATATAGGTCTTAAAGAAACAGGACAGACGTGCTTTCTTTCATTCATTTCAGTCGAAACCCACCCAAACCCTAGCCGTCCCGCGACCGAACTCTCCTCCGCGACCATCCTCCGACCGATCCGCACCGTCTCCGGCACCGCAGCGAGCTCCCAAGTGCTCCTCCACTTCTCCGGCCCTCTTCTCCTTCTTCCTCCGTCTTCCTCCGTCTCTCTCCACATGTAGGTTTTAAGTTCGTTTTTTCTTGTTTTAAGTTCGTCTTTCTCCACATATTCTCTCTAACTTAGCCTCCTCCGCATGTAGCTTCATCGTGTCGTTTATAGCCGTCTCCTCCGCGACGTCTTCGGGAACCACAAAGAGCTCCTCCGGCAATACAACTTTTCCCTCCTCTGGTTCGTGCTCAATTTTAGATTCTTAATTTAGGATTAGTTTAGACCAAGAATCCAACGCCAAATTAGGATTAGTGCAAATATTAGTTAGATAACGATTCAATGTGGATGTACACTCTTGACATGTAGACGTGATAAGCAACTTCTTCTCGGAGTTTTTTTGCATGTGTGTTATGTGTTGATATTTGATAAACATATTCATTGGATTGATTTAGTTTGGATTGAGTTGGGTTGGTTGGATGATTTAACCAAACTTTGTTTTCATTGGATTGATTTGGTTTGGATTATGTTAAGAATTTGGTTTGGATTGAGTAGAGAAATACATAATGTGAATGTGATTAGATAACTAGATATTAGGATTTGAATAAAATTTAAGTGGATAACTAGATGTGAATGTGATTAGATAACTAGATATTAGGATTTTCTTGTTGATTTCAGGATTTGAAGAATTTTACATATCAAATTTTAAGTGGAGGTTCTGCCAAAATTTCAATAAAATTTTATTCCCAATTATTATTAATAACATGATAGTTTGTGTTTAAAATGTTTTTATGTCAATTCAAGTAATTAGTTTTAATACTTGATTTTAATATTTTAAATGTTTATTGCCTTAATTTATTGAATTTTTAATATTATGATAATAACTCATTGCCCCCCTTAAACAACTTGGCCTTTAATAACCCAAAGCAAAAGATTAGACAATATTTGTTAAGTCATTCATCATATAGGATTTGCATGCATTGTATTTTTCTATTATTTACGATTTCTGTCGTAGATTGCTGGCGTAAGGTACGTACTATCTTTCACTCATCATTGATTAGAAAGCACGCATTAGTTAGTAGGACTTGCATTGTAACAAGAGTGAGGTGAGTGTTTGTTTGGTGTGTTGTTTGTTAGATTAAGGTATGAAAAACACTTAGGGGGCAGTCACCTATAGGAGATGAGGTGGGGGATTTCATCACCCTTTCCTTGGCCCAAAAACCACTTAATAAAAGAGCCTTAATAAAATCAATTAGACGTTGGCCCCTAGGATTTTCGGACGCATTAAGGAGAGGAAACCGTTTAAGACCGTTATGGCCTGAATGTCGTTGCCCATCTAGTCTCCCTGAGATTTTAGGAACCTCCGGGTTCTTGATTTCCTATAGATTAGTGGTCCTCGATGTTTAAGACCCTTTCGACCTGAACGTCGTTGCCCATCTAGTCTCCCTGAGATATTAGGGACCTCCGGGTTCTTGATTTCCTACAGACTAGTGGTCCTCGGTGGGACCTCGAAGTTAGGCGTCGTCTATTACTAAGGACCTATAGTGGACTTTAGGTTTGTTTTGGCCTTGATTGTTTAGTTAGATTTCTAACCTTCCTTATTCCACGCTAGATTAAGGACTTCATCTCTTCTCCTCTGAGTCATTCTTTTCTCATCTTAATGTCTCCGAATCTTCTCATCTACGTACACATTCTTTTAAATTGAAATTTTATTTATGTTCTGCAATAATAACTATCATTTTTGCCTCTGTTTAGATTGAAATGGATCGAGAGTGGATAGTTTCAAACAGATTGAGTGATGAGTATGAGAACGGAGTGAATATGTTCTTAGAGGTTGCCAAAAAACATTCTAAGAAAATGAAAGACAGCGACATGGCGTATTGTCCGTGCAATAAGTGTCATAATATGTCAGTGTTGACTTTTCGGAAAATGAAAGATCATTTGTTTGAGAAAGGTTTCGACCCAAATTACAGACGGTGGATATGGCACGGCGAAAATGAATCATGTAGTCGTTCCAAGAATGATGGAGAAGATGTTAGTGTGGAAGATCACTTAGAGGAAATGGTTCAGGATATGGCTGAAAAGTTTTCGTCCAACCCCGATTTACTTGGTAATTTGTTGAGTGACAATGAGAAGCCGTTGTATAAGAATTGTACCAAATTCACTAGATTGTCAGCGGTGTTGAAGTTGTACAATTTAAAAGCTGGAAATGGTTGGTCCGATGTGAGTTTCACATCAATGTTGAAGTTAGTGAAAGAGATGCTTCCAGATGACAATGAGTTGCCAGATAGAACTTATGATGCAAAGAAAGTGTTGTGCCCTATGGGAATGGAATATAGGAAGATACACGCATGCCCGAACGATTGTATATTGTATAGGGGTGAGTTTGAAAACTTACATTCCTGTCCCAGGTGTAATGTGTCAAGATACAAAATGAAACGTAGTGGACCAAACCACAATGAAGAGGCTGATGAGATGAAAATCAAAGGACCTCCTGCTAAGATTTTGTGGTATCTTCCGATAATACCAAGGCTTAAACGTTTGTTTGCGGGTAAAGAGGATTCCAAGAACATGACATGGCATGCTGATCGTGAGAAACCAAATGATCAGTTGCTACGTCACCCTGCAGATTCACCTCAGTGGAAAAAAATAAATGTCGACTTTCCTGTGTTTGGTGAAGAATCGAGGAATGTACGACTTGGGCTCTGTACTGACGGAATGAATCCTTTTGGTAGTTTGAGTAGCATTCACAGTTCTTGGCCCGTTCTGCTTGTAATTTACAATCTGCCCCGTGGTTATGCATGAAACGCAAATATATCATGTTGTCCTTAATGATTTCTGGTCCGAAACAACCTGGAAACGATATCGATGTGTATTTAAGACCTTTAATTGATGACCTAAAGAAATTGTGGGGTGACGGAGAGTCAGTTTTTGATTCTTATCGTCAGGAGTCGTTCGTAATGCGGGCAATGATATTTTGCACGATTAATGACTTTCCAGCTTATGGTAATCTGTCTGGATATTCAGTTAAAGGTCATAAAGCTTGTCCAATTTGCGAGGAAAATACATGTTCTTTGCAACTAGTTAATGGTTCTAAGACTGTCTATCTCGGTCATCGGAGATTTTTGCCGAACTCTCATCCTTATCGTAGGTTGAAGAAAGCATTTAACGGAAAACAGGAGTTTCAGAATCCGCCAGTTGAAATCAGCGTCGAAAAGGTGTATGAACGTGTAAGGAACATTGAATGTGAATTTGGAAAACCGTACAAACGAGCAAACGACAAAAGTAGTTGGAAAAAAAGATCAATATTTTTTGATCTCCCTTACTGGAAAACTTTAGAAGTTAGACATTGTATTGATGTGATGCACGTAGAGAAAAATGTTTGTGATAGTCTTGTTGGCACTCTGTTGAACATACCTGGTAAAACCAAAGATGGATATAATGCAAGACTTGATCTTGTTGATATTGGTATACGAGCAATGTTGGCACCAGAGAAGAAAGGAGATCGGAATTACTTACCTCCAGCTAGTTATACATTGTCTAGAAAGGAGAAAAGAATTCTCTGTCAGTGTTTGCACGATGTAAGGGTTACACAAGGTTATTCTTCAAATATCAGTAATCTTGTTGTTATGAAGGATTTGAAACTTGTGGGGATGAAGTCTCACGATTGTCATACTTTAATGCAGCAGTTGTTACCTGTAGCACTGAGATCCATATTACCGAAAGATGTTAGACAAGCAATAATAAAGTTGTGTTCGTTTTTCAATAAGATTTGCAGTAAGGTGGTCGATCCTGTGCAGTTAGACAAGTTACAGAATGAAATTGTGGTCACATTATGTCAGTTGGAGATGTTCTTCCCCCCGGCTTTTTTCGACATTATGATTCATCTTGTTATTCATTTGGTTAGAGAAGTTAAATTGTGCGGACCAGTTTTCTTAAGGTGGATGTATCCTTTCGAGCGTTATATGAAAGTGTTGAAAGGTTATTGCAAAAATCGTCAAAGACCAGATGCTAGTATTGTTGAAGGATACATAGCTGAGGAGGTTATCGAGTTTTGCACTGGATACCTAGGAAACACCAAAACTGTTGGACTTCCGAAGAATCGTCATGATAATCGTGTCGATGGTAAAGGGACACGTGGGATGAAAATGTTAAATCCAAATGGCGATGACTTAATGACAGCATATTTTTATGTGTTGTGCAATTCGAATGAAGTTCAACCATACCTAAATGAACACATGAAGTTTCTAAAGGAAAGAAATCCTTTGTGGAGTGATCAACAAGTAATTAATAGTCACAATAAGAATTTCATCTCTTGGTTCAAAAATCTAGCATACAAGCGTGATGTTTCTGAGACAATACAGTGGTTGGCTTACGGTCCGCATTCTGTTGTTATAAGTTACAGTGGTTATGATATCAATGGATATTCTTTCTACACAGTTTGTGAAGATGCGAAAAGTGTTGTTCAGAACAGTGGCGTCACCTTAATAGCAGAGTCTTTGCATGTGTCTAGTTCTAAAGACAAGAATCCTGTATACGCCGACATGTCCTATTACGGTGTAATTGAAGATATATGGGAGCTAGACTTTGTTAAATTCAAAGTACCTATATTTAGATGCAAGTGGGCTGATAATAAAACAGGAGTTCGAGTGGATGACTATGGCTTCACTTTAATTGATTTTTCAAAACAAGGGTATAAAGGAGAACCTTTTATTCTAGCTTCCCAAGCGAAACAAGTCTTCTATGTGGCTGATTCGTGTGATAAGAAATGGGCAGTAATTTTGGAAGGGAAGAAAAAAATTGTATCAGATGATAGTCTGATCGAGTATGAAGAAACACCACCTTTCTCTAAGCAAGCACCTGAGTTGAACTCAGTAGATGAAGAAATAAATGTTGAGACTTGTATGTTTAGAGATGACCACGGTGAAGGTATATGGATTGAAAATCCATTAAGGAAAAAAAACAGTAAAGGTGCAAATTTTCTGTTGTAACACATTGTAATAGACATTTAATCCATGTCTTTACCTTATTTAATTACTTGAATTTATCTTTTATAGTATAATGGCTCCGAAAAAGAAACCCACTTCCTCCGAGTCTGAAGGTTCGAAGACATACAGTACACGAGGTCCTTGTCTCATGAAAGAATTCGTGGGCAGAAGAACTAGAGACGGTAGAATTCCAATCCAGTTTGATGACTGTCTTGAGCCCTTAGGCATGCTGTCTGATAATTGGAAAAGTTTTCTGGGTAGCTTAGCGAGGGCCAAAGTTGACATTTGTTTATCCAGTTGGGTTGATGTAGATGAGAAGTTGAAGGACACAATATGGGATAATGTGCAGGTAATGGTTCCATTATAGATTTCTATAGTTTTAGTTGAACTTTTGATATATATAAAGTTCGTTCGTGTTGTAGGAATCTTTTGAGTTCCAATCCACTTACAAGTTGAAGAAGAAGTGGATGACATACATGTCAGTTCGTTGGAGGGATTTCAAAACAAATTTAACGAACAAGTACATATTCGGAGACTACCAGGATAGAAATCCATGCGATGTCTATAACTTTATCACTCCGAATCAATGGGAGCTATTCAGAAAATCCAGAGATAGCCCGGAGTTTGAGGTATACTGAGTTTAATTTATAATATAGTAACTGAGTTTCAAAACAAAATTGTTAGTTATTGATTTTAGTGACAATCTAATAAACTTGATTTTAGGCCATCCGAGCAAAAAACCAAAAGATTAGATCTTCTAACAAGTATACCCATCGTATGTCTCGAGCGGGGTACCACAAGTTGGAAGCACAAATGATGGCTGAAAAAATTGCTCAGAAGAGACAGGAGGCAATTGACTCCGGTATGAGTGAGGAGCAAGCAAGTAACCTATCTCCTCCTTCTCCCATAGCTCGTGTGATTCTTGGAAGAGAGCGAGAGTAAACTCCAGAGGGGAGTACGTCACAGACGAGTCGCAAGCTATCGGCTCGAAGATAGTAAGTTGCATCAGTTATATATATGTTATTAATTCAGAATCATTAATTTTATATTGCTCAAATGATAGTAAATATTGTTTTAAACTTAGGACTCTCTGAAGTTGAGAGAATCTCAAGGCGAATTTGCTTCCGATGGTCGGAATGATATTCTACGCGAGGCCTTGGGAAACGACGAACACCCCGGTCGTGTGCGAGGGGTAGGGAGTAGAGTTGGACTTCGACAATATTTTGGGAAGACTCAACGGTCTACTTCGACGACTGGTCATACCAAATGCCAGCAGGAGATTGCAGATTTGAAGAAGTCTTTGCAGCTTCTTACGGAGAGATTGGATCGTGCTTTGCCTACTTCTCCTACCCGTCGTAAGACCGGTTCTTCCACGGAGACTACTCCAGTTCCGCCAGTGTTCCACCATCATAGACATGATGATTTCGTGTCTCATTCTCGAGAATTGGCCCTCGTCGACGGTCCCTCGTTTGGAAAGTTCGTGGATGGATCTAGATGTGCTTTATTTGTCGAAGACCATGATCGAAGATTGGTGGGACACGGGAAAGTTTATAACATCTCCAGACACCACTTCACAGAGGTAGGAGAGGGAGAATTGAAGGTTGCAGTTGAGAGTTGCTTAGATCCTGGTGTTTTTGTGCCATTTCCGGAAGAAGAGATTGTTACTCTCGGCGATGCTATCGGTGGGTTTGTGCGTTGGCCTAGTTATTTAGTAGAGCTAAACGACAAACATGAGGTATAGTTTAACTTTGAAAGACTTTAAACTTCAAATTTGTTAACAATTGTATTTTAACGGTTCTATACATCTTTGTAAGGTGTCAAGCCCCCGGAGCAAAGGGTCAAACAACCAATCTCCGATCAACATTAATTCGCTTCCAAGTAGGTGCAAAATGTTGTATCAATGTATGGTAGGTAGGGAGGCACAATCGTTAAGTACCTTGGAGTTGGAGGGGGATAAAGGGTTGCCTCCGGCTTTGTACGTCACCAAAGAGGATATCATGCAGTTCATGGCGATGGATTCGTTGTGTATCATGATTATCGACGTGCAAGTGAAGTAAGTGTTCTTTTGTATACAATGAAAAGTATTGAATAATTTTATCAAAACTGTAATAAATTATAATTTTTATACTTGTAGACATCTTTACGACGCCAGAAGGTCAATCTTTCCCGAGGATCAAGTATTTGGATTTATCAGTCTATCTACATATATATACGGGAATGACGATAAATCGGGTCAACTAGGGACATTCTTTAAAGAAGAAGACAAGAAATATTATCTGCTCCCTTATCATGAGAGGTAAACTTTGTAATTCAAAGTGAAATTTTATTTTGTAATAAACTTCTAATTATATATATAACACAGGGCTCATTGGATGCTTGTCGTTGTATGCCCAACGACTAATTCGGCATATTGGTTTGATCCTTTGGGGTCGAATAAACCAAGGGACTCATTAAAGAAACTTCTAAATATGTAAGTTCGTTTAGTCGTGAATAAAGTAATTCGTGGATTTTTATTAGTATTATTGATTGATATTTTAAGTTGTGCTACTCAGGGCAATTAAGGTTTACAGAGCTTTAGGTGGTAGGAGAACAACCACAAAATCAGGAATAACATGGCATGGAATGAGAGTACGTTCTATCCCATTTTTGTTAATTAAGTTAGGAACAAATATTTAGCAAATTCCTATGTTTGTAGTACCGGAAGCAGGTTGGAAATACGGAATGCGGTTACTACGTGATGAGATACATGGAGGAAATCCTCGATGTGGCAACTCAAGACGTATGTCTAACCGAGGTAATGTAGATCGTTATTCAATTGTATATTCAATTGTAGTTTCAATATTTAGTTATTAATATTCAACACACTTGTAATTTTTTGATAGGTTTTCCCAAAAAGTAGTGATCCATTCTCGCAACAAGAGCTCGATGAAACTCGCGACCGATGGGCTCGCTATTTCATCAGAAACATGCTGACGAACTAAGAGGTTCTACTGCCAATTGTATTTTTTGTAATTTAGTTAACAAGTGCACTTGTATTACAAACCTACACTTTATGCCTTAATATAATCGCCTTAATTTTAGAATGAATTAATTGCAAGTGTGTTGAATGTCAATTGTGTGGTTGTATTTTTGTGTTTGTGTTTGTGCATGTATGCTTGTGGATGTATGCTTGTGAATGTCAATTGTATGGATGTATGTGGGATGTATATGGATGTATGTGGATGAAATTTATAGGTGAACGAATTTGGTGCAGTTGTATGTACACGACGACGATGACTAAAAACAATTTCGTCGGATCCTATTTATTTTTTTTGTCCAGGTTTGGGAATAGACGTCGACTGTCTCTATAATCCGACATCTATTCCTCTGAAGAAAGGAATAGACGTCGGCGTTCTATGTAAACCGACGTCTATACCTAAAGTATAGGCGTCGTATGTTAGTTAACCGACGTGTATACCTAAAGTATAGGCGTCGTATGTTAGTTAACCGACGTGTATACCTAAAGTATAGGCGTCGTATGTTTGTTAACCGACGTGTATACATTAAAGAATACACGTCGGAGTCTAATTAAAGCCGACGTATATCCGTTAGGTATAGACGTCGGCTATACTATGACCGACGTCTATGTATAGACGACGCACACCTAGACGTCGGATTGGGGTGTGCTCATATCCGACGTGTATAACCCCTTATATCCGACGTATATTCCCTTTTCTGTAGTAGTGTTTCTTTCCACATCTCCATTCTGCTCGGGTGTGTAAGCAAATGATCTTTGATGCTCTATCTCATTCACTCATGAAATCAACCATTTCTTTATTAAGGAATTCATTCCCATTATCAGACCTCATTTTCTTTACTTTAACATTGAACTGATTGAAAACCATATTACAAAAAGACTTGAAATGCTTCGAAACTTCAGTTTTTTTTTCTCATCTTGTAAAGTCAAGGTCATCTTGAGTAATCATCTACAATAGTGAGAAAATAGAAACAACCAAACAAGGTAGGGAAAGAATATCTTCCCCATACATCACAATGTATAAGCGGAAAAGGAAAATTAACACTAAAACAACTAGACTTAAAAAGTAATCTAGTTTGTTCAGCCAAATGACATACATCACAAATGAAGTTAGGACTATAAGAACTTTGCATCACTTCATCTAGATGTTGTGTTTTATTGCGGGAAGGATGTCATAATCTTTGATGCCAGATGTTTTGACTAATAGGTCTTCTAGCAGCATTAGATTTAGTTGCCTTATTCAAAATGTAAAGATCCTCAGTGAATTTAACTTCCTCACTCAACCTCTTGATGGCTAAGTCCTGTAGGAGGCAAATATTAGAATGGAAATGAACTGAGTATTTATTGTGGTTAGTCAGTTTCCCCACTGATAGGAGGTTGACTTAATCAGCAAGGTGGAAGATATTTTTGAGAATGATGTCAGGTTAAAATTCAACTGTACCAACATAGTCAACTTAATTAAACTTCATGTCCATTTGGCATTTTCACACGAATAACTTTATAAGGTTTGTGTTTACTAGTGAACATCTTCACATTGCTACACATGTGATCTGTAGCTTCACTATCCATAATCAGATCAATACCATTAGCAGAAATATAGAGGTAAGAATGACATCCTTGCTAAGAAGGTTGATAATCTCACTGTATTGCTCCTTAATAGACTTCAGTGTGCATTCTTGAATTGTAAATCATGATTTAGCTGAATTTGTTGAAATCTTGATCATGCGGCATCTTGAATTGTAAATCATGATTTAGCTGAAATTGTAAATCTTGAATTTATTTTCAGTGGAGTTATTGGCTTCGATTGGCATCTCTGGTTTCTGATTGTTTGAATTGGCATCGAATTGCATGGAATTTGTTGGCTTTTTTTACCTTTTTGGAAAGAATTTTTGTATTCCACATATCCAATATTGGTCGCGTTCCTATTCCTGTTTACTTGAATTAATACTGGAAAAATAAAATTATGTCTATTTGTTTACTTGAATCATTTGTTGTTATATTTGTGGATTAACTAATTAAGGAATTTTTTTATTTTTCCATAGGTTAGAAACTCCGTTCAATTTTTATTTTTGATTCTCAGGAATGAATAAATTTTTTATAAAGAAAACCAAAGAAGTACAACCACCGGAAAACTGAGTTGAGTAGAAATAAATTTAGCTGAATTAGTATCAGATCTAGGAGAAAGAAAACAATGAAAATTTCAAAGCATGAAACCTCGTAGGATGACCTTGTAACAAACATGTTTGAAGTTAATATAATTTTTTTTAAATTATTATATTAATTTTTAGTTGATATATTTTTAAAGGTTGCTCACCCTTCAATATCGTCTTGGGTTCGCCCATGTCCATGCCTAATGTGTGCTACACTACATTTGATTGTGATTAAGATTAGATTAGTTAAATCAACAAATTACGGATTAAGACCAAAAAATCAACAAACATCAAGTTATGAAATATGATTTGTTTTTTCTTTGTTTGTTCCTTGTATTTAAATAAAGATAACTAGGTATTTTCCGGTCCAAATACGTATTTTAGAAACTAGTAGACTAAGGACAGGCTCGGAACTCGGAACCTAGATGTTTCGTTCATATCCAGGTCAGACCATCAGACCAGCCAGTCCAAAACCATACATCTCGTATGTTTGGAACGTCCTTTTGCTTTGTTCGAGATTACTCTCTTCCATTTTTTGAATAAGAATTGATTGGTTATTGTGTATTTTTGTGTAATATGTTTGTTGTGGATGGTGGTGGTTGTCACACCATCTTCAGGCATGTGAATATGTGATGAGCAGATGCATGAAGCGCAAAAGTATGGAACTTATAAAAGAAGCGTGGTCTCAGGTTTTGCACTTATTAATTAGGTGTCATGTAGGCACATGATGACAACATCGACTAGAAGCAAGGGGCTTCCATCTAGTTCCCATCTCTTCCTAATCTCATTTTTGTCTTCTTTTTTCCTAAGCATGTTCGTTCATTTGCTTGCTTATGGTTTAAGTGCGTTCATGTTAGTTTTCTTTTAAGTCATGTTATCATAACTTTCATTTTGTAAATGCTCGGATTGGCCGTGATTTACGACCATATCCTTTATTATAATAAATAAACCAACTATTTCAAAAAGAAATCATAAATTTGATTTTCAAGCGCATTGTCCTGTATTTGTAAAGCTTTAATCTACGTGCTTTTATTTCTAGCTTGAGTATTCATGTATTGTACTTGTTAAGCTTAATGTACTTTAAAGTCTCCTTTTTGAAAAGTATTGTACTTCAATCTTGAGCTTCTACACAAGGTTTAGAAACGTGAGATTTTGCAACTACGAGTGAAAAATGCATAATCCATAACTGGACGAACCAACCTTCTAACTAATCATAGTAAATATAATATAATTTTAAAGCTTCACTTAAAGTGTAAATATGAAGCATACATAAATGCACCGTTACACCATTACAAATCATATCATCTTCATATCGTATAATAGATAACATAACTGATCGGAGATAGCAAGCATGCACATCTTCATCCCCTGAAAGATAATGACAACCAAAAATTAAAAGAAGATGTCAACACAATGAACTCTTTTCATTCTTTCAAGATCAGTACTAGCTACGGTTTAGAAAATGGCAAAACTTAGGTTCCATAAATGAGGATCAATTAATGTAGGATTTCTTGTCTTCTTGGTCAGTGTTCTAAGAGAGAGTATCCCAATTAAAACGACTTGCACAAACCAATAAATTTTCATAACTCATAACTCATTACTTTTTCTTTTTTTTTAAACATTTTTTTTCATAACTCGTTATTAAGATCAGTGTCGTAGCGGTTTAACAACCTAAGGTATAATGTATAATTACCTTACCGTATTATTTCGTACCATTTGGAAGCAAAGAAAGGTGTGACGCAATTAGCACCGTGGCCACCTCCAAGCAGGGCAAGGAACCCCTCCTACGCCTGGATAACAATCAGGACAAATGCCGGCTCGCTGAAGTTTTCGTCGAAACGAGGAGGAAAATTGACCAACAAAAAACGAGACGAAGACCAACATGTGTTAAAAACAAACTTACCGTTGTGGTTGCCTCATCCAAGGTGACGATTCAGGAGATCAGACGAATGGAGTATTCAAGACAATAAATGCAACAACGGCTCCAAATCCTCTTGTATAAATTCAACAATCAAACTCATGTAATACACACAACAAAATCAAATAACATTCTTCTTCTTCTTCTTCTTCCAAATCCATACTCGCATCATTTTTAGCATGGTATCAGAGCGTATGATCCATACGTAGTCTCAGTTTTCCCCAAAATCATCATCGACCTCACCTCATTCAAGGGGGTTGAAGGTCGAACACCCCTCATCCAAACCCAAGAAGAAGAAAAACCAAAACAGACATGTCGGACGGCAATAGGAATCCACCGGAGATGGCGAATCCCCATCGCCTCGTCACGACGGCCCTAAACGGGGCCAACTACTTATCCTGGGCGCGCGCGGTCACGCTCTCCCTCAGTGGCAGGGGGAAGCTTGGCCACGTCACTGGGAAAACTCCAAAACCAGAAGAAAATGCATCGGAGAAACTTCAAGATGAATGGCAAACCTCGGATCATCAAGTGATGTCATGGCTTATCGCATCCATGCAAAATCACATCGCCGAGATCTTCATATACAAAGAAAGCGCAAAGGAGCTGTGGGACTCAGTCCGAGACCACTACGGCAAAGCCGAAAACTTCGCACATATCTTCAAGATAAAACAGGAGATAGCGCAAACTCAACAACACGGGACTTCAGTCACTGAGTACCTCGGTACTCTCAGAAGAAAATGGGACGAGCTAAGGATATACGAACCCCCAACCTCTGACCCAGAAATCATTCAGAAAAGACAAGAGCAAAATCAGATCTACCAGTTTCTGGTAGGGCTAGATCCGAGCTACGAAACCATACGGTCTCAAATACTTATGGCTTCAGATCTTCCAACACTCGCAAACATCACAAGTCTTGTTCAGCGCGAGGAAACAAGAAGAAATACAATGAACAACCACAAAAATCAGAACACCGACAACCAAGCCTTCATCGCCGGTCGGAACCAAGCTCAGGGAACGAAAAAGAGGTTCGGAAACAAAAGCAACGAACACTGTGAAAACTGCAAGAAACCAGGACACAACAAAAACTCGTGCTGGTTTCTATTCCCGCACCTCAGACCACAAAAAAACACAAAAGCAAATCTGGTGGAAGGCAACTTCAGCAACAACAACGGCCTGCTCGGAGGAGGCGGCGGCGCCAACCTGCTCGGAGGAGGCGGCGACAACACCTTCCTGAGCGGCAGCCGACCAAAGGAAAACGAAAAGTCGCAAAACCCTACCGGTTATGCGGATAATGGAGCGTTTTATATCGATCGCCGATCCGGATCCTCCAACCCGACTCCGCGGATCCGATCCGACAACACGTCCACCGGGTCAGACGCTATCGGGTATGGGTCGGGTTACCCGGATCCATCAAACCCTGTCCACTTAAGAAATCTGGTGGGACAGCTCAACGAGTTTTTGCAACAAAACCCTTCTGCAACAGGTAATTGCACAGGTATCAACAACTTTCTGGATTTTACTGCTTTCTCTGGAATGGTAACCAAATTTCGTAGTAAATCCTGGATTATCGATACCGGAGCCACCGATCATATGACCGGAGATCCAACACTACTTAGTAGTATAAAACAAAATTTAAATTTAGTAAATAATTCTGTAACAGTTGCAAATGGAAGTAAAATACAAATTAAAGGAATAGGAAAAACAAACCTAATTAACAACACATGTGATAATATTTTATATGTTCCTAAACTCGATGCTAATTTGATATCGGTGGCCAAACTCACCAGCAACCTCAATTGCAATGTTATTTTTTCCCCTAATGATGTTATTTTTCAGGATCGTATCTCAGGGAGGACGATTGGTAAAGGCATTCTCATGAATGGTCTATATGTTCTGGAAACCAGCGAGAAAGCAAACCATACCCAAACCATAAACGAACAAAATCTCTGGCACAAAAGAATGGGTCACCCGTCATCAAGTGTGTTGAAATATTTGTTTCCGTCTTTTAAAAATGAATTATTATGCGATATTTGTCGTTTTGCTAAACAAACGCGATTACCTTTTCAAAACTCTAGCACAAAAACTTATATGCCTTTTGAATTAATACACTCTGATATTTGGGGACCTGCCCCCGTTGAATCATATAATGGTTTTCGATATTTTATTAGTTTCATTGACGATTTTTCTCGTGTCACTTGGATTTACCTATTAAAAAACAAATCCGACACTTACTCAGTTTTTTGTGAATTTCTTCGTTTTGTTGAAAATATGTTTGATGCAAAGATTCGTATCTTTCGATCTGATAATGGCTCTGAATATATGAGTAATTTATTTCAAAAACTTTTAAAAGAAAAGGGTATTTTTCATCAAACCTCGTGTATAAACACACCTCAACAAAATGGGATTTCAGAACGGAAAAATCGACATCTGTTAAACGTCACTCGTTCCCTTCTTTTTCAAAATAATGTCCCCAAGTTGTTTTGGTCTGATGCAGTCCTCACTGCTACTTACATTATCAATCGACTTCCCAGCCCTATAATTGAAAATAAAAAACCATTAGAAATCTTGTATAATAAAGAAATTAACATAGATCATTTTAGAATCTTTGGTTGCACATGTTTTGTTCACAAGAAACGTGAAGATAAACTTGATCACACCTCGATCAAATGTATCTTTTTAGGATATTCTTTTCGAAAAAAGGGTACAAGTGCTACGATCCAGAAACGAAAAAAACATACACCTCTAGAGATGTCTCTTTCTTCGAAACTGAACCCTTCTTCAAAACCTCCACAACTGAAGACGCTTCCGCTATACCAGTACCTATAAACACACCTTCAGCAATTCTAGGAGGAGAAGACGAAGAACGAGGAGGAGAAGACGAAGGAGAAAACGAAGAAGGAAGAAGAGGAGGAGAAGAAGACGAAGACCAAAGGGAAACAGAGGCCCCCAGAAGATCTTCTCGTCCGACTCGTCCTCCACATAGGTTTAACGATTATTTCCTCTCACACACCACTTATCCTATTCAAAACCACTTATCCTACCATCACATCTCACAAAAACATCAAGCCTTCCTAGGGACACTAGACACAAATAAAGAACCAACCACCTATCATGATGCCACAAGTAACCCAAATTGGGTCAAAGCCATGAAAGAAGAAATACAGGCCCTAGAAAATAACCAAACCTGGACCCTTGTCCCACTCCAACCTGGCATTAAACCTGTAGGATCCAGATGGATTTACAAAATCAAGTATCATAGTAATGGGAAAATAGAAAGATATAAGGCCAGACTTGTTGCCAAAGGGTACACCCAGACCTATGGCCTCGACTATCTCGAAACATTTGCTCCCGTTGCCAAAATGAATACTGTCCGGGTCCTTCTATCTGTCGCTGTTAATCATGGATGGAATCTATTCCAAATGGATGTCAAAAATGCATTCTTACAGGGAAACCTCGAAGAAGAAGTCTATATGATTCCACCGCCTGGGTACACCACTCATCCCAACCAGGTATATAAGCTTCATAAGTCAATATATGGACTAAAACAATCGCCTCGTGCCTGGTATGCCAAACTCAGTCACTCTCTTCTTAGGTATGGTTTTATTAAAAGCTCTGCTGATGCCTCCATGTTTACAAAACATGATCATAAAAACACTACCATTATTCTCATTTATGTCGATGATATTATAATAACCGGTAATAATAATCAACAAATAAGTTTAGTCAAGGACTACCTAAAATCTAAATTTGATATAAAAGACTTAGGAATTATGAAATATTTCTTAGGTATAGAAATTGCTCATTCCAAGAAAGGGTTATTCCTTTCACAACGTAAATACACCCTAGACCTCCTTAAGGAAACCGGGAAAATAGGATCAAAACCTACCACCACACCAATAGAAACTAATAGGAAGATAGGACCCACAGATGGCACGCCATTAACCAATATTGGACAATTCCAAAGATTGGTAGGAAAACTAATCTACCTCACAGTTACTCGACCAGATATCACCTACGCTGTAAGTCTTATAAGTCAGTTTATGCATGCTCCCCACACACATCACTTAGACTTGGTTAACAGAATCTTATGTTACCTAAAAGGCACACCCGGGCAAGGACTTTGGATGAAACCTAACAAGTCTAATTCAATTGTTGGTTATTCTGATGCAGATTGGGCTGGAAGTCACGATCGGAAATCTACCACTGGCTTCTGCACATTTGTTGGAGGAAACCTTGTTACCTGGCGATCTAAGAAGCAAAATGTCGTTGCTCGCTCCAGTGCAGAAGCAGAATATCGTGGAATGGCATCCACTACCAGCGAATTAATCTGGCTCAGTCAGCTTCTCAAAGACATGAATATCACAACCCAAGGCCCGATGAAAATGTTTTGTGACAATAACGCAGCTCGTCACATCGCAACAAACACTGTCTTTCATGAAAGAACTAAACATATCGAAGTTGATTGCCACTTCATCCGAGAAAAGATTCAGTCAAAAGAAATAGAGGTTCCCTACGTCTCAAGCAAAGAACAGCTGGCAGACATCTTTACCAAAGCTCTGGATCACAAGACATTCTCCAATCTTCTTTTCAAGATGGGATCCATCAATCCTTTCCAGACCCATCTTGAGGGGGCGTGTTAAAAACAAACTTACCGTTGTGGTTGCCTCATCCAAGGTGACGATTCAGGAGATCAGACGAATGGAGTATTCAAGACAATAAATGCAACAACGGCTCCAAATCCTCTTGTATAAATTCAACAATCAAACTCATGTAATACACACAACAAAATCAAATAACATTCTTCTTCTTCTTCTTCTTCCAAATCCATACTCGCATCATTTTTAGCAACATGATTATCGCTCCAACCACCACAACCACATTCACCAGTCGGAGACGCATAGTCCTTTGCTACCAGCGATTAAAGAGGTTGATGCCATGATAAAAGTTATTGTTGGATGTTTTTATTAGCTTTGGATTTTTGTTTCCAAGTTTTGCCGTGTAGAAGATGGCGTTGATAATAACCACGAAAATAAAAATTTGTGTTTGAAATACGTCTGATCTAAACCTTCTAGGCTTCCATTACTGAACTATCATTATACTCGTGCGTTACACAATCACAGTAACAAAATAAGTAACAATTATGTAAGACAGTATAATTTCTTTATTCAGTGTTGTTGACTTCAATTTTTAGACATATAAGATTTTTCTAGAAAAGAAATGAAAACCATAATCAATTTAGTAAAAGATTTTGTAGCCAAGTTTTAGCAAGACCAATAACTGAACCCATAAAACGTTTGATGACAATTTGAGAAATGAAAACCAAAATATTGGATAAAAAGGAAAGAAGATTTGAAAAAACAATGTTTAATAATTTAGAGTCAAAATTGTAATTAGTAGTAGTGTAAAAATAGCACAACACAAAGGTAGAAAAAACATAAATTTCGTTGTCAATTAATCAAGTTTTTTTGTGTGCGAAATGAACAATAAGAGCACGTATTATTATAACATCCTAATTAACAATTAAATTGACCAAATTAATGGGACCGAGCAAACAACATAAAAACCCTTTTGACTTTTATAAGGCATTAGTAAAAATAAATTAAGAACACCAAATTTGAGCAGACTTGAACTTAATTTATTAAAAAAAACAAAACAATTTACTCAAGCATGATTCCCAAGGCCCGATGTGTCACATTCTTGGCTCAGTCGGTTAGAGTTCTGATTTGATGGTGGCTGTGCATTGTTTGTGGTTAGGTAGGAGAAGAAAGACAAATCTGATTTGATCGTCAAAAGTTAACAACCGTGAGCAATTTACTCCGATTAGAGTTCTTACGCTTGCAATTAATAGATGTCGCCTTTCTTGCCCATATTGAAGATTTATTACATCCATTTCCATCTTTGTCAACCTCATCTTCGTCAACAAGTTTTTCCCCACTACTTGTTGAGATGAAGACAAAATTGGTTGTTGATGCAAAACCAATTGTTGCTATTACACGACTTGAGAAATTAAAGTTAACCACTGCACTTTAGTGCGTTGACTTCTTTTGGTGATGGAACACATACAAGAGAAGTCGTCACTCACTCATACATATCCTCCTTCATGCAAAATTCCGAAACTACTCCACGTAACTATCTTGACTAAAATCGTTTAGATAAACATTAAACAATGAGTTAATGACGCAAATTAACAAGGTGGCGCTGCAGTATATGGAGCATCCTGATCCAACAAAGAATGTTTAAGGCAGAGTCATGATGTGCTTGGATAACAAGAAGAGAACATAAGCCAAAACGACCTTAAACAAGTATGAAACCCTAGTTTGGAATGCTATTTTCTCCCGCTTGGATAGACAGATTGCATAACAATCTGGATGGACGGGAAAGAGAACAAAAAATAATAAATTTATCAAATTATCCTCTTTAGATTTTAATAACATTAACATCATCTTAATGTTTGATATAACAATAATATTATTGTCAAATAATATGTCTTCACGAAACACTAAAAAATACATCATACATACAAACAACATACCAACGAAACCACATTGGATGAACTTAAACAAAGTTGATTAATTGAAGAACTTATTAATCGTTGTCTTTATTTTGGCTTACGTCCAAGGTGAAGATAAGACAACAATAAGGAGAAGCTTGATTTGTTTGTGTATAAATGTCGTTGAGATTTTTGTAATTGGTTAAGTGGATGCGTTAAATGCATAATAATAGGGCAACGGGAAATAAAAAATAAAAGTAATTGTAGTTTTGACATGAAATTTTGTTGGACAATTTTTTCTTCATTTCACATCAATTTTGAAGAGAAAGTTGGAGGCCAATTTGAATAGCCATGAGAAGAGTTATTGTTGGATGTATTTATTAGCTTTGAATTTTTGTTTCCATGTTTTGCCGTGTAGAAGATGGCGTTGATAATAACCACGAAAATAAAAAAATTGCTTTTGATATACGTCTAATCTAAACCTTCTAGGCTTCCATTACTGAACTATCATTATACTCGTGCGTTACACAATCACAGTAACAAAATTAAGTAACAATTATGTTAGACAGTATAATTTTTTTATTCCGTGTTGTTGACTTCAATTTTTAGACATATAAGAATTTTTTAGAAAAAATGAAAACCAAAATCAATTTAGTAAAAGATTTTGTAGTCAAGTTAATTTTAGCAAAACCAATAACTAAATCCTAAAATGGTTGATGACAATTTGAGAAATGAAAACCAAAATGTTGGATAAAAAGGAAAGAAGATTTGAAAAAAAATAATGTTTAATAATTTGGAGTCAAACCTGCAATTAGTACGTAGTGTACAAATAGAAGGTAGAAAAAACATAAATTTCTTTGTCAATTAATCAAGTTTTTTTTCTTTTTTCCAAATGACCAGTAAGAGCACGTATTATTATAACAAACCTCATTAACAATTAAATAGACCAAACCATCTTCACCACATACGTATAAAACGAAACCTGTTAGTCTATTTGTCGACCACATATTTGTCTTTTAGAAGAGCGAAATCACTCAATGTAATGCCTCTTGATCCACACTCGGGACACAACAATCAATCACGACTAGAACAAGCGAAAAAGAGACATTAACAAGAATATGATCATGTCGAGAATTAAAACATAGCAAGTGACAATGTCAGAGTGCAATGCGGAAGAGAAAAATACAAGAAGTTGAAATCCTACTACATCGATATTATGAGAGATAAAGAAAATACATCAGCTGAGCTCATAATTTAGTCCTCGCATCCTAAGCCCAAGTCACCTCCTGCCGCCTACTGTGTCCCACCTACACACGGATAAGCCACGCTTGAGTCTCGAAACAAGACTCCGTACACCACCCCAACTTGACACTGCACAAGGTCTAGTCGTTCCTGACGACTCACACTCATCTTGTGTCCCAAGGTGATCACCCGCCCAACATAGCCGAGCGTGTACCTCGACCCTACCTTGAACTATGGATGCATGAAAATCAATTTAATGGATTTCAAATGATTTTTCTAGAATTGTTTGATTTTAGATGCTTGATAATCTAGATTAAATAGTTTAGATTGGGCATGCGTGTATGCGTTGCTCGAGTTGTTTTTGCAGGAATTGTGAGTTTATATGTTCCAAATCAGCAACTATGAATGTATGTTATTATTATATAGGGGCTTATTTACGTGTAAAAGCCAAATTCTCTCTTTCTATCTCTAGATAATTGCATTGCATTTGAGAGGTTTTTACATATGACTTGCACTAGTCAGTTTTTATCGAATGTGAGGAGCATGTTTATTTTCTGTAAAATCTACATCTCCGGTGCAAGAGGAAGTCGTCGCTGTAGCGCATTGATCGAGGATCGATGATCAAGGATCAAAGGGAACATATAAACTCACACAATGTGGATTGTGTGAATGGTTTAATTTCTGTTTTTTAATTTCTGCTTTGCATGTGATGAATGTGATTGAATGTTAGGATGTGTATGAATTATAATATGCATGATAAATAAAATTCTGAATCACATGTTAATAAATGAAATTGTCCAACAAAATTAAGAGTAATTTTCCTTCTTATTTCATCCACTAGCAGCCATTGATCGAGGGATACTCTGCTCGCCCTTAGCGGGAGATAACTCCCTCCATCTTTGGGAATAGTGGGAGATATAATGGTTGTCTATTGTTGTGCCACGATTAAATATATGAGGTGCGTTTCACCCTAGTGAACCCTAAGTATGTTTAGTTGTGAATACAATGGATAAACGTATCTCGTATCAAATGAAAATAAGTGTTCTTAACATTACCTAGAGCCCTCGCTCGGTTTTGGGAAGAAGTTTTTCTTACGAGGATAAGTCATATTCCCTCATAATTAAAATAACAAGAATCACAAGAGTTTGAAGATGCTAATGTTGCTAAAATTGAAAAAGGTTGTGATTAGAAAGAGTTTTTCTTACCTTGATATTGTGATATATTCGATAGCCCTTAGCTAGTCTATATTGCAATTGATAGGATCTTGGATTACTGCATTGACGGGCAAAATTTTATTTGTAGTATTTACATTTATATTCGATATATATGTATGTAATTTAAAACATAAAATTGACATTAAAATCCTGTATAATTTATTTTGTAGAAATGTCTAATATCCAACCAATTGTGCGATCTATGATCGAAAAGAATCCTTTGCAAAATGATGGCTCAAACTTCATGAAATGGCAACTCAATCTTAATATCGTGTTGAGGTTTGAAAAACTATCTCATATTTTGGATGGTGAAATCCCAAAATTGAATGAGAAGGCAACCGGTAATGAGAAAGAGGCGGTAGCCAAGTGGGAAGACCAAGAGAACCAAGTTCACGGTCTAATGTTGGCATCCATGGGTGACTCGCTTCAAGCGAAATACTTGGATTCAAAACCTAAGAAGACCATGGAAGCTTTAACAAAGATGTTCATGGATAGTGCCCGAAAGGAGCGCTATAAGACCACCATCGCGCTCACAAGGTGCCACATGGCGGAGGGAACATCGGTATCCATGCATTTTCTCACGATGCAAGGATACCTTGAGAAGTTGTCGAAGCTCTCTTCTCCAATGCCCGAGGACATTGCCGAAGATCTGATTCTTGGCTCTCTAGCCCCGTCCTTTAAGGACTTTGTGATGCACTATCATGTGCGTAAAAAAGGGGTGAGTCTTGAGGAGCTTCACAACGCTCTCAAAACGGCAGAAGTTGACATGGGCAAGGGTCGGGACAATCACGTCCTAGCCGTCCATGAGAGGAGCAAAAAGATCAACAAAGGTGAAGGCAAATTTACCAAAGATACGTCAATCAAGAGCAAGGAAGTAGGAGGTGCTCATAGGAGTGCCTCAAGGGGGAAATCTTTCAAATCTCCAACTCCCAACACGGAGTGCTTTCACTGCGGTGAAAAGGGACACATTCGACCTAATTGCCCCAAGTACAAGGAAGACCTTGAAAATGGGATGATTGAACGTAGGCGCCCGAGAAATGCCGTAAGTATGTTTGTTATTGAGATAAATTTAAATCACCTCTGTCCTTGATTTGGTAATGATTATCGGATCTTGTGCTCACATAATTTTGATGTTCAACTATTGAAGGATAGGAAGGAACTCGTGGAGAACGAGATGATATTGAAGATTGGAAATAGTACAAGCATCGCTGCGATTGTACAAGATTCTATGGAACTTCAATAGTCTAGTGATTTAAATTTGTGCTTTGAAGAGTGTTTGTTATATGCCTTCGATTAGCAAGAACATTTCTGTATCAAGTTTTAGATATAGATAAATTTTAATATTTTAATTCTTACTTGTCTATATCGAAGAATGGAATTTTCTATGCAAATACATTCGTTTGGAATGACTTCTATTTGCTTGAAATGAATGATAAACAAACTCAAACAAACAATAACAAAAGGAACTAAGATAACTCACGTGAATGATACAATCTTGTAGCACTATCAGATTTGTCAAATAAATGACCAAGTGACCTTTCAAGAAGAAAGAAACGAAAACGAATGACTAATTGGATATGATACATTCTAATGTATGTGGTCCGATAAGTATAAGTGCAAGAGACGGTTTAAGGTACTTCATTTTGTTCACGGACAACTATAGTCATTATGGCTATATTTATCTAATGGGAAGCAAAAGTGAATTCTTTGACAAGTTCAAGGAATTTGAGGATGAAGTAGTGAAACCGACTCAACAAGAATATCGAGTCTCTATGAAAGGTTCGTAGGAGTGAGTGCTTAGGATACCTAATTTGACTCATTCCTAAAGTAGGAACATTATATTGCTCGACATGGTTCGATCAATAATGAGTCAATTTAAATTGCCTATTTACTTTTGGAATTATGCACTACAAATAATGACAAACTCACTAAATAATGTTCCATCCAAATCCGTTGAGAAAATGTCTAGTGAGCTATGGAGTTGAAAGACACCTAAGCTCGACTTTCTCAAGATTTGGGGTTGTGAGGTATACATCAAGAAATTGATGTCGACCAAGCTTCAACCAAAAGCAGATAAGTGCTTCTTTATAGGTTGTCCTCGTGTGACAAGAGGATATTACTTTTAGTGTATCACCTCCAATCGAAAGATTGTAGAGAGAGATATGTTTTTTCTGGAATTTCTGGAAAAGAGAGAAAAGTAGTGGGAGTAGAGTTAAGCTTGAGGAAACTCAAGATACTCTACAAGATCATGATGTGAATGTTGCATTCAAAATCATGAAGGCCCAGCCGAGATTCATTTGGTTAGTGGGAGCATGAGCGAGAGATCCTTACAAGAAATTGTGAGAGAATCTCAATCATCTCCACCAAGTGTGCGTTCGAGAGTCGAACATGCACCTATTCCTCAAGAAATTGTGGAAGAAGTTCGAGAGACACGAGAAGAACCAAAAGAACTAAGTGTAGGATTTCATGTTTAATTATACATATATATTTTTCGAATTTTCATGTATAATAAGGATCTATTACAATTTTCTTCGATTTATTTATGCATGTATCGGTTTGTTTTAACAACTAGTTTCAAAAACTAGTTTCAAAAACTTATTAAAACAAACACAAGGGACTCCGAAATTCATACCTAGAAATTCTCTAAAACTTCTTTAAGATTCGGAGACGTTGGGGAAGATGATCGTCGCTTCCCGTTGCGCCGGATGCCTCCGAGTGTTCACCGAAACCCTAAACAAGGTTGGAGAGAAAGGAGCTAGCCAATCGATCTCCAAACAAGCTTAGAATCTAGCTACAAACCCCTTCCTTAGCCTTTGAGATTTCACCTTCCAAAGACTTAAAAAACTAAGAGAATTTTCGTGGGTTTTTGTGGTGAATTAAGAGAGAAAATAATTATTGAATTGTGTAACCCAATTAGGGAGAATAAGGACTTATTTATAGGTTCCAATCTTACTCTTAATCATGACTATTCTTTAGCCACGTTTTTCTTTACATTTTCTCTCATAAATTAATTCCTCCATGTATTACATGCACCCACAAAACGTTTGACCAAGTTTGGAGCTAATCCAACCATCAATCAAATTAATCTCTTAATAATCAAAGGCAGAAAATCAATCGCTGTTCGGTTGACCGAGACCCATTCGGTTAACCGAATATGTCACGATTGGTTGACCGAGTACTAGACGGATGACCGATTCTTAAAGGGAAAAATTCTCCTTAACCGATCGGACGAATTCTCGTCTAAGACCGAGTGCCATTCGGTTAACCGAAAATATCGGAACTTAACATTATTCGGTTGACCGATTTTGGTTCGGTACACCGTACCAAAGTTCCAGGCACTTTGGTCAAGTTCGGTTAATCAAATATGACTATCCGTTCCATGTTCGGTCGACCGATCCACAGATCCTTCGGTCGACCGAACCTCAACGGATTACCGAACTTTTACCCGATTTTGCCTTTTTCAAATTTTGGATTTATTTCCAACAAAATTTGAACTTAAGGGGGTTTTAGCAAATTCACAACTTATGCAATATATTATCCTATGCAACAATAAATTATTGCACCCCATAATATATGCATCTCATATGAATTTATCATGATTCTAATTATGTTATATACAACATAATTGATTTTACTTGTTCACCACATGTGTCATATTTTCTATGAGAAACCTGACACATCATATGAACCAAAAATCAAGCTTCTTGTTTCACAGTTTTTGCGGTGTGACCTATGGGAGGATCTAAACTAAGTTGGCAGTGAGATTAAGAGCTTAATATCACAAGCTATAAGCGGTATCTAGCTACACATTATAGCTCCCAATTAGTTAGATGTCTTAATTCCACTCGAACCAAAACCCGATCCATTTAGTGATGGAGTACACCACTTGTGTCCGTCCATTGCCTCATGATATTGAGAATACACACAAAGTAGTATTGTGTCATCTTTGTATTAGTATTCATTTCTTGATCTCTTTAAGCTAGTTATAAATATGTGACTTAACTCAAATCACATTGTGCACATTATAACTTTGCTTTATCAAGGGGCCCACTAATATCATCACTCAATTAAGAGGGGCAATGATAATCTTTTGACTAACTATCTTCTCCAACAAAAGTTGTATTTAACCAACTAATGCCTTTACACTACACTCATCGATAGCTCAAGACACTAGTCTAATTAAGAACTCCTTAAGCGATCGGATATAAGTCTCATATCAAAGGACCAAAGACACAGTAAAATATTAATGACACAGAAACACATTTCTATAATATTTTACTTATTAGGTCTATTCAGTATACAAAAGTAATATTTTCCTCTTTTGCATACCCGTGTTGTCACTCACTTGTAGAGCTACAATGATCTATAACCAACACGACAATCTTAACTCGGTAATTAATGTTCCATGTTAATTACCATGATTGCGAATATCTTTTGTTTTATGTAAACCAATATCTTTTAGAGCTCTACGGTTAAGGACCAAGAGCCTCTTCCTTAACACTTCTAAAAGACGAATAACATAAACAAGGAACAAAATGATTTCTCATTCAATTCATAATAATTGACATTTAAAAGTAAAACTTTTAGAACACATTCCCTTCACTAAGAAGGTCAATGAGGGAAAGGAAGAAACCCAATAAGTATGTGGGACTTCATGAAATCATGGTACTAGATACCAAAGATCCCTTGACATTCCAAGAAGCAATGGAAAGAAAAGACTCCAAACTATGGTTAAAATCAATGGAATCCGAAGTAGAATCCATATATGATAATCAAGTATGGAACTTGATTTGCCTTCCTCAAGAGAAAATATCATTTGGTATAAATGAGCTTTTAGGAGGAAGATAGACATGGATAGTAACTTGACAACCTACAAAGCAAGGCTTGTAGCAAAAGTTATACTCAAATTCAAGAAATTGAGTTTGATGAAATTTTTGAGAAGTTGTCATATTAAAATCTATTCGGATTATGCTCACTATTACCGCATTTCACAATTGTGGGATATGGAAAATGGATATCAAAATGGCGTTCCTTAAACGGGAACTTGGAGGAGGATATGTACATGGTACAACCTCAAGATTTTGATGATCCAAATAATAGCGAGAAGAAATGCAAGTTTCGAGATCCATTTATGGATTAAAGCAAGCATCGAGGAGTTGGAACAAACGCTTTGACGAAGAGGTGAAGAAGATTCACTTCATTCAAAGTAAAGGAAAACCTTGTTGATACAAGGACATTAGTGGGAGCCATGTAGTACTTTTGATCTTATATGTCGATGACAGATTGCTCATGAGCAATCATATACCTTAGCATTAGCAAACGAGAAATTTCATTGAAATCGACATTTCAATGAAACGAAATGGATGAGGCTCAACACATCTTGAGAATCAAGATACATTGAGATACATCCCGTAGACTCATTGGCTTCAGTCAACGTGCATACATTGACAAAGTCTTGCAAATGTTCAGGGTGAACAATTCCGATATGGACAATGTGTCAATAAGTATGAGTATAGGTGTGCAACTCAAGGAGTCTCAACGTGCTCAATCACGCAAAGACTTGGAGTACATGCAAGTATCTCTTATGCTTCGGCGAAAGGAAGGACCATGTACACGATGACTTGCACAAGACTCAATATCTCGTATGCTCTAAACGTGACAAGAGGTCACCAATCCAACGCAAGTCCTAATCATAGGATTGCGGTCAAGAATATTCTGAAGTACCTTAACCAGACTGAAGATAAGGTTCTTGTTTGTGGAAGACAAAGGAGAAAATAGCCAAGGGCTATTTTGATGCAATTCTCATAGGAATTCTTGACAATAAGAGGTTGGAATGATGATGTGTCATCATTATCAAAGGTGGAGGTATGAGCTAGTGTAGTTAGGAGTAATATCACTACAGCTAACTCAACCACCAACGAAAGACAAAATAAATAAATAGGTGGACACAACAGTAACACAACTGATCCATTCAACAAACCTTCTAACCAAGCTAAGAGACGAAATATATTTCAAGTCCATGGATCCGAGGATCCATGTGGATTGGCTTGATAGGAGATTTGGGAAGGTTATTCTAGTTATTAATGTTTTATGCATTGAGAATGTATGTGAAAGAAAACTTTGATAACAAGTGGGAGATAGAAGGGAATGTGTTCTAAAAGTTTTACTTTTAAATGTCAATTATTATGAATTGAATGAGAAATCAATTTGTTCCTTATTTATGTTATTTGTCTTTTAGAAGTGTTAAGTAAGAGACTCTTGGTCCTTAACCGTAGAGCACTAAAAGATATTGGTTTACATAAAACAAAAGATATTCGCAATCATGGTAATTAACATGAGACATTAACTTCCGAGTTAAGATTGTCGTGTTGGTCATATATCATTGTAGCTCTACAAGTGAGTGACAACACGGGTACACAAAAGAGGAAAATATTACTTTTGTATACTGAATAGACCTAATAAGTAAAATATTATAGAAATGTATTTTTGTGTCATTAATATTTTACTGTGTCCTTGGTCCTTTGATATGAGACTTATATCCGATCACTTAAGAAATGCTTGATTAGACTAGTGTCTTAAGCTATCGATAAGTGTAGTGTAAAGGCATTGGTTGGTTAAGTATGACTTTCGTTGGAGAAGATAGTTAGTCAAAAGATTATCATTGCCCCTCTTAATTGAGTAATGATATTAGTGGGCCCCTTGATAAAACAAAGTTATAATGTGCACAATGTGATTTGAGTTAAGTCACATATTTGTAACTAGCTTAAAGAGATCAAGAAATGAATACTAATACAAAGATGATACAATACTACTTTGTGTGTATTCTTAATATCATGAGGCAATGGACGGACACAAGTGGTGCACTCCATCACTAAATGGATCCGGTTTTGATTCGAGTGGAATTAAGACATCTAACTAATTGGGAGCTATAATGTGTAGCTAGATACCACTTATAGCTTGTGATATTAAGTTCTTAATATCACTGCCAACTTAGTTTAGATCCTCCCATAGGTCACACCACAAAACTGGGTAACAAGAAATGAGGATTTTGAGTTCATAAGACGTGTCGGGTTTCATGTAGAAAATATGACACATGGCATGAACAAGCAAAATCAAAATTATGTTGTGATTAATAACATAATTAGAATCTAAATTAAATTCATATGTGATGTAAATATTATGGGGTGTAATGATTTATCATTACATAGGATAATATGTTACATAAGTTGTGAATTTACTACTAATCCCGAAATGTCAAATTTTGTAGGGGTTAAACCGAAATTTGACAAAAACGGTCGGCCGGTTAACAGAAAACGGTCGACCGGACACGTCTCGACCGATAACAGGGAATTTTCATCAGTTCGGAACGGTCGACCGAATCTATCGGTCGGTCGACCGAACATTGCGATGAAATATTTTATTATTGCGAACGGTCGACCGAATGTTGAACGGTTGACCGAAACTTGGTTCGAGCGGTCGACCGAACCTCCAAACGGTCGACCGGTCCAGACGGTTTTCTGCAGAAATAATTTAAGAATTAATTAGATCATGCATGGAATTGGTCCATAATTGATTTAATTCGTGGCTGAGATTATTTGTTAGCAAATAATGGATGGTTAGATGGAAGTTTGCATGAAATCATGGGCAAGAGGTTGCACATGAATAAGTAATTTGGAGAGAACTTATAAATACAAGTTTATCTCATTACCTCATTAGTTAATTCATTATTTTCTCATGCAAAAATCTCTCTCCATAATTCCCCACGAAATTTCCTTAATTCTTAAGATTAGTTTTAGTTTTCAGAGATCTTCCTCTCAAGGGAACTAAAGAGGGGTTAGTAATTGGATTCTAAACCCTATTGGAGATTGAGAGGCTAGCTCTTCTCTCTCTAATGTTGTTTAGAGTTTGGTGAATACTCGGAGGCAATCTACCGGGCGATTCGATCAGCAACGCGACTTCGGATCTTCGAGAGGTTTTAGAGAACCTCTAGGTATGATTCTCTTTGCAATTGTTTGTTTGTTCTAATACATGTTAAATAATTAGGACAAACAAATGCATGTCTATATGAAAATCGAAGAAAATATGAATGTTTCGATCCTATATGTTTATAAAATTTCGAAAAATATATACATACTATAGGGCACGAAATCCAACACCTTCCACCCGATCCATGATGGTTGATCTCGCATGAACCAATGGAAAACCACAACATAGTAATGCAACCCCACGACCAATCCCATCCCGACCTTTATGACCCCAACCACCCTCCACCTATCTCAGACCACAACCCCCACCACCTCCCGACCACTACCACCCCCACCACAACATACCTGACCAACCCCACTACCTGCACCACCACAAACACCCCAGACCAGAAGACGTGGCAATACCTCCACGGATCAATGCGGGTGGAGAGCTCGACGGTGGCGGAGAGGTGATTGATCTCGTTTTATATTTAACCGCAAGTGCACGGCCGCGTTGAAGCGGTGGCAAATACGGGTCGTCCACTGGGAGGTGTGTCGACGATTGGTTTGTTCGAAGGCGAGAGGTAAAAAGAAGGAGAGAAAGGTTGGTTACACTAAACTACACTAAGGTGCAAATGGAAATGGAAGAAAAGCAAGAAAACTAAACCCCAAAGGGGGTAGAGAAATAATGTGAACATAAAGAAGTGTGTGTGTGTTCATTAAGCTCCTCACAACATGTAGTGCATGAAATCATAAAACTACATCCAACTTTGCCTCTACATGAATTAAGATAAGACTACATCATTAAAACATACAAGACAATAATTGGAATGAAGCTACATGAACTCAAGTATAAAGACTATACCCTACTATGCCTCTACATGAATTAAGATTTCACTACATCATTAAAACATACAAGACATTAGCTAAGGTAAAGGCAACAAGAGCTCATACACTACAAATTGTGTTTCCAATATTAACTTCATCCATATCCTAACCTTATCATTCCCCATAAAATAGGCCCACTAATCAAAGCATAAGCTAAGCTTCATTCAAGAGCATTAGCATATCAAAGATAAGAGTGAAAACCCATTAGATGGTTATGGAAATCATATAAAGCTCAAGGGATAAAGATAACACACACTTAATACACTACATGATTATATCACATATTTCGCCACCCCCCAAATGGGGATGGAACTACTCACTACTCATTACACTAACTATATTAGCAAAAGAAAGCATAATACTGAAATGAAAGTTAACTAAGAAGGCAAGAAGCATTAAAGAAACATAAAAGGAAAGGAAAGACTAAACAAACATGCACAAATTAAAAGACAAGATTGAAAGAAACTAGAAGAATTATTTTATTAACAAATGACTCACATTGAAGGTAGCATTCATCTCCACCTTGAGTTTTTGCTTCAAGGCTCACTCCTTAGTAGAGAGAATACCACCAAGCAATGGGTAATTACAATGGAAGGTGAAGAGTTCTATTTATAAGCATGGAAAAAGCTAATCGGGGACAATCCCCCGATGTGGGACTAAACCAATACCAAAAATAGCCTAAACGAACATTAATACAAGTCCAGAAGAAATTTCGACGGATCCTGAGCAATATGGACCGCCAATTAGCGGTCCAAGACCGCCAATTGGCGGTCCAAAATTGTCGGATCGTGTTGGAATTTGTTGTGGGCTTTGCTTTCTGGTATTGTTGGTCTTTGATGCGGTTACTCGACTTGTTGGAGCTCCGACCCGAATAGAATTGGTAAAATACTCCCCATGATGGTGTGAAGTATCCTGTTTTGCTCTTAGGTCCTTCTGTCTTACATTCAGGTCCTTCTCCTTTGCATCTTGGTCCCTAGATCTCACCATTCAGTCCTTTTTCCCAGCTTTTGGGTCCTTTCATGGCTCTTCTCTTCAAACCTCTTTATTCCTGAAAACTAAACATAAAACTCGTCACGTAGCATTGCTTAGGTGTAAGATAATGGATATAAGATACAAATATGAGCATGAAATGATGTCAATCAAATACCCCCACACCTAAGTTTTTGCTAGTCTCGAGCAAAACAAAGAAAGAGAAAAACAAACGAGAAACAAGAAATCCTAACTCACTTTCGTAGGAATCACGGTTGCACTTAGCACGTGCAACAAGCCGTTAAACCTCCTTGTTGCCAAGGAGGATGAGTGGTGTCTCCTGAGGGTTTTCAGCGGATATACCCACAAAATCCGAACAAGATGCATTAATCAATCTAGCTACACGACTCGTTGGACTTATTTTGTCGATCATGGAATGCGGTAATACTACGGGTCAACTCTATATATGTAATCAGTCCACACACCTAGCCTAATGAGTTATTCGTGAGAGTTAACTAAGGAATTAAGTGAAAGACATGGGCAACCTTAACTTCTGAATGTGAAACAAAGTGTAAAGTCCATTTTGGTTCTTATTTGACTCTTCTTTTCTTTTCTTTTTTTTCATTTTCTTTTCTTCCTTTTTTTTTCTTTTTCTTTGGAGCATTTATTGGTTGGTGTTTGATTCTCCCAGGGTCAGGTTTCGTGCATCATTGCCTATGAGGACTTACACTATCACGTACACCTTCCCCCAAATCTCCATATAGGGCGATCCCTACCACCCGTGTAACGGGAGTTCGGTCGGTGCATCCCAAGTCAGATGTCTCGAAAGCACCAGGCACAAAGTCCCCTCAGACCTACTTTCTCGAGTGATAGGAGCCGTGCGAGAAGAGAGAACACCACTTATTTATTCATTTATCTACATGGGAACCAAAACCCCTACACTTAAGTTTCACAAAAAAATATTAAGGGCCCTTGACTACAACAAACTTCCTAAACTAACAAACACGAATTATTTGACTCACTAGGTTCAGGGTGGACTTCTTTAAATGTTTGAGCACTGAAACCCACTGATTACTCACACCCAAGGGAAAACTGGGGTGCATCCTAACGACTCGATAAATCCTAAAGCCACGTACTAGATATCCTAATGCATCAAGTTCAAGACAATTTTGGGAGCTTTCTTTTTACTTTGCCTCTCAACGGTTTTGCACATGCTAAACACACGCAAAACCCACAAAACATTTTCTTTCGAAAACACATGAAGATTTTGAAAGAAATATGAAAATTTTGAAGCACTAGGCAAGCAAAAGAAGACAAGTCACCCAAGGATCATGGCAAGCAGATATATCGATATTAAATGCAGCACACTATCATGACCCTAACAATGCAAACAAAAGAAAACAAAATCAAAGGAAAAAGGCTCAACTATGTACACACGTAAAACACCCCCCCACACCTACTTCATGCATTGTCCTCAATGAATGCAAGCAAGATACTACATGGATTTATGCATGAAACAGGAGAGATCTCACCAACGTGAAGTACAAAGGGAAGTGTATGGCTATGTTGATGGACACAACCCAAATTCCCTCGAAACCTGTGAGATGCTAAAGAAAGGGTACAAATACGTGAAAGAAATGTAGCCCAAATACACAAGGGTTGGGGCTCACAACAATCGATGCTCACTGAAGGAGTCTTTTATTGTACTTTTTTTTATATAACTATGTACAAACATAAGTTCCCATCTTCATTTGTCAAAATACATCAAATGGGAACCTAAACAGTGGGTCAATGCACTTGGAAAGGGAACTTGACACCACGCGGGGCCAGAATACGCATGCGTGGGCCCCCTTCACAAAGAGCACCAGATGAAATGAGAGGTTCGTGAATTGGACGCAAAGGCGTCTCATTCAAAGGATCAAACTGAAAGAGCTTGAACCTCTCAAGAGTTTGGGAAATGAGGGGCAACGGAAGAAGAGTTTCTCCCGTTGCGCAGTTGAAGTTATGATCATCAATCCAAACTCTCCAACCGACAGGCTGGTGCGTCGGAACGAGGTCAAGAACCTCGTTAGGCATGTCCAACACACCAGGCGAACAAAAAGTGGGTCTCATACCCAAGGTATCCTCCAAGGAACTCCTAATACCCTCATGAGCAATATAGTTGTTTGATGTTCCATCATTTCCAAGATGATCAGGAACAATAGTGAGAGGCAAACTCTCATCAGGTTGTTTGAAATTGAGGGGACTAGGGAGCTCTTGCTCCACCAGAGGTGAGTCCTTAGGAGGCACAACATGAAGATCATGTGGCTCAAGGGCCACGGGACAAAAAGATAAGGCACAATCCTGTGCCGACTCATAATAGAACTGGTCCAAGCTATTCTCAGTTGGAATCGAATCCTCCACCAAGTGATCGTGAATTGAAACCCCAAGTCCCTCAGACTGACTAGGAGTTTGACTTTGAAAGATTGTGCTTTGAATTTGTGGATGTGGTGGTGGTTCGATTTCAGAAGATAAACCCTCATGTCGACCAGAAAAATTACCCTCCTCATGTAATCGCTGTGTCATTTGACTAACTTGCATTTGCAAAGCCTTGATTGTACTTTGCAATGCTTGAAGGGTCAGATCACGAGAAGGGTCCTTGGGGTCAACCTGCTGGGGTGGTGGAGTCTGGTCGGAATAACCCGATGATGAGGCATGAGCAGGTTGGTAATTATGGTGCTGAGACCATTGATGTGGGGGTTGGTAGGTCGCCGATGGGCGTGGAGGTTGATAAGGTGGAGCTTGAGGTTGAGCGTGAGAGCTCTGACCGTGACCCCCACTAGGCCCCCAAGAGAAGTCAGGATGGTTACGCCATCCCGGGTTGTAGGAGTGATTGTACGGGTCGTTACGGGGCCTCTGCTGATACATCGCATTTGCATGCTCAGTATCCCTTGGAGCGTAAGCGCAATCCAAGTCATCATGGCCCGTAAGTCCACACCTACTACACCCAGGAATAGCGACCTGAGCTACAGGAGCTCGGTCCAACTCTAACCTCTCAATCCTACGCATGAGAGCATCCAAATTCGCCTCAGACGCGATAGTTGACTCGACATGATATGATCCAATCCGACCAGAAGACCTGGCGGTTGGTGGCTCTCTCATGTTACCCCAATATGAAGAATACTCAGTCACACAATTACGATTATCCCAACCATACGGGGTGTCTGTCTGAGGCACCCCAGGATGCATGGGTCGGGAGTACCAGGGAGAATCGTCCTGGTCCCAACAATGATATGGATGGTCGCCCATGTAACCATCCATCTCAACAAACAACTCTCGAGTCGACCACTCTCACCACCACGAGACTAAGCTCGCAAAAAGTGCTCGACTCGACCCTAAAACGCTACCAGAGAGTGTAAAGGGGAGGAGACTATACGTAGAGAATAGATGAGGAGAGGACTCAGATGAGGAGGGAAGAATCCCTAGAGCTAGCGAGGGTAGTGGGATCAGGAAGAAGCCTAACTAGCAAGCACGACTCAATCAAAGTAAGGCAATGGGTCCTTAAGCTAGACGACGCCTAACTTCGAGGTCACTAGCCTCGACACGTCTCACCTCCCTACAACGAGGACCACAATGCCCAGCAAGTGATACCAGATCCGGAGATCCAGTACCTCCTACTATCGACAAGGTAGGCAACGCCGATCAGGTCATGACGGTCTCAACTAGATTACTCTCCTAGTGCGCCCGCAATCCTAGGGCCAATGTCTACTTGCTTTTAGTTAAGGCTTTATTAAGAGTGATTTTTGGGGCTAAGGAAAGGGTGATGAAATCCCCCACCTTATCTTTTATGGGACAGCCCCTCCTTAGTAGCGATTTGATCCTAGATCTAGCAATCAATCGCTCCAATCAAACGCTCTCTCACTCTTGTCCCGATGCACCTTACTAACTAATGCATGAACGAAACATGCATGAATGAGGGATGTGGGTGCACGTACCTCACGCCAGCAATCAACGACAAAATGTAAAGCAAAGAAAAGACAAATGCATGCAAGGTCTACCAATGGTGCATGACCTAGATGGCAAGAAGTCTAATCTTTTGCTTTGAGTTTTATGGTCCAAGTTGATTAAAGGGGGAGTGATTAATGATCTGGGAGCAAATAAGAAGTCACAGCATGCAAAATTGGGCTCCCAGATAACACAAATTACAGCACAAATGACCACAAAAAAATTGGAAGACAGAATCCCTCACCAGGCCGCCAATTGGCGGTTCCAAACCGCTGATTGGCGGTCTGTTCTTGGATTTGCTTCCTCAAACTTCTCCAGTGGCCTCCCCGTGATCAGAGTGTTCCCTGAAACTAAGAAAAACTGAAAAAGAAAAATTAAAAACCCCTCGAATCGTCCAAACCAAGGTCTGGACAGAGCACCTCCCCGGCAACGGCGCCAAAAACTTGATTGATCGTTTTATATTTAACCGCAAGTGCACGGCCACGTTGAAGCGGTGGCAAATACGGGTCGTCCACTGGGAGGTGTGTCGACACTTGGTTTATTCGAAGGCGAGAGGTAAAAAGAAGGGAGAAAGATGTATTGGTTACACTAAACTACACTACAATGCTAAACTAGAATGCAAAAGGAAATGAAGATAAGCAATAAAACTAAACCCCAAAGGGGGTAGAGAAATAATGTGAACAAAAAGAAGTGTGTGTGTGTTCATTAAGCTCCTCACAACATGTAGTGCATGAAATCATAAAACTACATCCAACTTTGCCTCTACATGAATTAAGATAAGACTACATCATTAAAACATACAAGACAATAATTGGAATGAAGCTACATGAACTCAAGTATAAAGACTATACCCTACTATGCCTCCACATGAATTAAGATTTCACTACATCATTAAAACATACAAGACATTAGCTAAGGTAAAGGCAACAAGAGCTCATACACTACAACTTGTGTTTCCAATATTAACTTCATCCATATCCTAACCTTATCATTCCCCATAAAATAGGTCCACTAATCAAAGCATAAGCTAAGCTTCATTCAAGAGCATTAGCATATCAAAGATAAGAGTGGAGACCCATTAGATGGTTATGGAAATCATATAAAGCTCAAGGGATAAAAATAACACACACTTAATACACTACATAATTATATCACATATTTCTCCACCCCCCCAAATGGGGATGGAACTACTCACTACTCATTACACTAACTATATTAGCAAAAGAAAGCATAATACTGAAATGAAAGTTAACTAAGAAGGCAAGAAGCATTAAAGAAACATAAACGGAAATGAAAGACTAAACAAACATGCACAAATTAAAAGACAAGATTAAAAGAAACTAGAAGAATTATTTTATTAACAAAATGACTCACATTGAAGGTAGCATTCTTCTCCACCTTGAGTTTTTGCTTCAAGGCTCACTCCTTAGTAGAGAGAATGCCACCAAGCAATGGGTGATTACAATGGAAGGTGAAGAGTTCTATTTATAGGCATGGAAAAAGCTAATCCGGGACAATCCCCCGATGTGGGATTAAACCAATACCAAAAATACACTAAGCATACACTAATACACGTGCTACAGAAAACTAAACGGATTCTGGGCCATCTGGACCGCCAATTGGCGGTTCCAGACCGCCAATTGGCGGTCTATATGGTTTAGATCCGTTTGGTTTTCTTTGTGGGCTTTGCTTGAAGTGTTTGTTGGTCTTGGATGCATCTGGTTGGTTTGTTGGAGGTCCGACCCGAATCCAATTGCTAAAATACTCCCCATGATTGTGTGAAGTATTCTGTTTTGCTCTTAGGTCCTTCTGTCTTGCATTCAGGTCCTTCTCCCTTGCATCTTGGTCCCCAGATCTCACAATTCAGTCCTTTTTCCCAGCTTTTGGGTCCTTTTATGCTTCATCTTTTCAAACCTATTTATTCCTGAAAACTAAACATAAAACTCGTCACGTAGCATTGCTTAGGTGTAAGATAATGGATATAAGGTACAAATATAAGCATGAAATGATGTCAATCAATACGGGTCACGTAGCAATCAATATACTTGATTGACATCATTTCATGCTTATATTTGTACCTTATATCCATTATCTTACACCTAAGCAATGCTACGTGACGAGTTTTATGTTTTTGTATTTAACCGCAAGTGCACGGCCGCGTTGAAGCGGTGGCAAATACGGGTCGTCCACTGGGAGGTGTGTCGACACTTGGTTTATTCGAAGGCGAGAGGTAAAAAGAAGGGAGAAAGATGTATTGGTTACACTAAACTACACTACAATGCTAAACTAGAATGCAAAAGGAAATGAAGATAAGCAATAAAACTAAACCCCAAAGGGGGTAGAGAAATAATGTGAACAAAAAGAAGTGTGTGTGTGTTCATTAAGCTCCTCACAACATGTAGTGCATGAAATCATAAAACTACATCCAACTTTGCCTCTACATGAATTAAGATAAGACTACATCATTAAAACATACAAGACAATAATTGGAATGAAGCTACATGAACTCAAGTATAAAGACTATACCCTACTATGCCTCCACATGAATTAAGATTTCACTACATCATTAAAACATACAAGACATTAGCTAAGGTAAAGGCAACAAGAGCTCATACACTACAACTTGTGTTTCCAATATTAACTTCATCCATATCCTAACCTTATCATTCCCCATAAAATAGGTCCACTAATCAAAGCATAAGCTAAGCTTCATTCAAGAGCATTAGCATATCAAAGATAAGAGTGGAGACCCATTAGATGGTTATGGAAATCATATAAAGCTCAAGGGATAAAAATAACACACACTTAATACACTACATAATTATATCACATATTTCTCCACCCCCCCAAATGGGGATGGAACTACTCACTACTCATTACACTAACTATATTAGCAAAAGAAAGCATAATACTGAAATGAAAGTTAACTAAGAAGGCAAGAAGCATTAAAGAAACATAAACGGAAATGAAAGACTAAACAAACATGCACAAATTAAAAGACAAGATTAAAAGAAACTAGAAGAATTATTTTATTAACAAAATGACTCACATTGAAGGTAGCATTCTTCTCCACCTTGAGTTTTTGCTTCAAGGCTCACTCCTTAGTAGAGAGAATGCCACCAAGCAATGGGTGATTACAATGGAAGGTGAAGAGTTCTATTTATAGGCATGGAAAAAGCTAATCCGGGACAATCCCCCGATGTGGGATTAAACCAATACCAAATATACACTAAGCATACACTAATACACGTGCTACAGAAAACTAAACGGATTCTGGGCCATCTGGACCGCCAATTGGCGGTTCCAGACCGCCAATTGGCGGTCTATATGGTTTAGATCCGTTTGGTTTTCTTTGTGGGCTTTGCTTGAAGTGTTTGTTGGTCTTGGATGCATCTGGTTGGTTTGTTGGAGGTCCGACCCGAATCCAATTGCTAAAATACTCCCCATGATTGTGTGAAGTATTCTGTTTTGCTCTTAGGTCCTTCTGTCTTGCATTCAGGTCCTTCTCCCTTGCATCTTGGTCCCCAGATCTCACAATTCAGTCCTTTTTCCCAGCTTTTGGGTCCTTTTATGCTTCATCTCTTCAAACCTATTTATTCCTGAAAACTAAACATAAAACTCGTCACGTAGCATTGCTTAGGTGTAAGATAATGGATATAAGGTACAAATATAAGCATGAAATGATGTCAATCAAATACCCCCACACCTAAGTTTTTGCTAGTCTCGAGCAAAACAAAGAAAGAGAAAAGCAAACGAGAAACAAGAAATCCTAACTCACTTTCGTAGGAATCACGGTTGCACTTAGCACGTGCAACAAGCCGTTAAACCTCCTTGTTGCCAAGGAGGATGAGTGGTGTCTCCTGAGGGTTTTCAGCGGATATACCCACAAAATCCGAACAAGATGCATTAATCAATCTAGCTACACGACTCGTTGGACTTATTTTGTCGATCATGGAATGCGGTAATACTACGGGTCAACTCTATATATGTAATCAGTCCACACACCTAGCCTAATGAGTTATTCGTGAGAGTTAACTAAGGAATTAAGTGAAAGACATGGGCAACCTTAACTTCTGAATGTGAAACAAAGTGTAAAGTCCATTTTGGTTCTTATTTGACTATTCTTTTCTTTTCTTTTTTTTCATTTTCTCTTCTTCCTTTTTTTTCTTTTTCTTTGGAGCATTTATTGGTTGGTGTTTGATTCTCCCAGGGTCAGGTTTCGTGCATCATTGCCTATGAGGACTTACACTATCACGTACACCTTCCCCCAAATCTCCACATAGGGCGATCCCTACCACCCGTGTAACGGGAGTTCGGTCGGTGCATCCCAAGTCAGATGTCTCGAAAGCACCAGGCACAAAGTCCCCTCAGACCTACTTTCCCGAGTGATAGGAGCCGTGCGAGAAGAGAGAACACCACTTATTTATTCATTTATCTACATGGGAACCAAAACCCCTACACTTAAGTTTCACAAAAAGATATTAAGGGCCCTTGACTACAACAAACTTCCTAAACTAACAAACACGAATTATTTGACTCACTAGGTTCAGGGTGGACTTCTTTAAATGTTTGAGCACTGAAACCCACTGATTACTCACACCCAAGGGAAAACTGGGGTGCATCCTAACGACTCGATAAATCCTAAAGCCACGTATTAGATATCCTAATACATCAAGTTCAAGACAATTTTGGGAGCTTTCTTTTTACTTTGCCTCTCAACGGTTTTGCACATGCGAAACACACGCAAAACCCACAAAATATTTTCTTTCGAAAACACATGAAGATTTTGAAAGAAATGTGAAAATTTTGAAGCACTAGGCAAGCAAAAGAAGACAAGTCACCCAAGGATCATGGCAAGCAGATATATCGATATTAAATGCAGCACACTATCATGACCCTAACAATGCAAACAAAAGAAAACAAAATCAAAGGAAAAAGACTCGACTATGTACACACGTAAAACACCCCCCCACACCTACTTCATGCATTGTCCTCAATGAATGCAAGCAAGATGCTACATGGATTGATGCATAAAAAGGAGAGATCTCACCAACATGAAGTACAAAGGGAAGTGCAAGGTCATGTTGATGGACATAACCCGAATTCCCTCAAAACCTGTGAGATGCTAAAGAAGGGATACAAATACGTGAAATAAATGGAGCCCAAATACACAAGGGTTGGGGCTCACAACAATCAATGCTCACTGAAGGAGTCTTTTATTGTACTTTTTTTTTCTCTTTTTTTTTGTTTTTTTTATATAACTATGTACAAACATAAGTTCCCATCTTCATTTGTCAAAAGACATCAAATGGGAACCTCAAGAGTGGGTCAATGCACTTGGAAAGGGAACATGACACCACGTGGGGCCAGAATACGCATGCGTGGGCCCCCTTCACAAAGAGCACCAGATGAAACGAGAGGTTCATGAATTGGACGCAAAGGCGTCTCATTCAAAGGATCAAACTGAAAGAGCTTGAACCTCTCAAGAGTTTGGGGAATAAGGGGCAACGGAAGAAAAATATCTCCCGTTGCGGAACTGAAGTTATGATCATCAATCCAAACTCTCCAACCAACAGGCTGGTGGGTCGGAACGAGGTCAAGCACCTCGTTATGCATGTCCAACTCACCAGGAGAACAGGAAGTGGGTCTCATACCCAAGGTATCCTCCAAGGAACTCCTAATACCCTCATGAGCAATGTGGTTGTTTGATGTTCCATCATTTCCAAGATGATCAGGAACAATAGTGAGAGGCAAACTCTCATCAGGTTGTTTGAAGTTGAGGGTACTAGGGAGCTCTTGCTCCACCAGAGGTGAGTCCTTAGGAGGTACAACAATAAGATCATGTGGCTCAAGGGCCACGGGACAAAAAGGTAAGGCACAATCCTGTGCCGACTCATAATAGAACTGGTCCAAGTTATTCTCAATTTGAATCGAATCCTCCACTAAGTGATCGTGAATTGAAACCCCAAGTCCCTCAGGTTGACTAGGAGTTTGACTTTGAAAGGTTGTGCTTTGAATTTGTGGATGTGGTGGTGGTTCGATATCAAAAGATGAATCCTCATGTTGACAAGAAAGGTGACCCTCCTCGCGTTCATGGAATTGTTGTGTCATTTGACTCACTTGCAATTCCATATTTTGCAAGGAATTCAAGTTGGACTTCAATAAAGTTTGAGTGGTTTCCATGAATGTTTGGAGGGTTTGTTTTAAGGAATCACATTTGGGGTCAACAGTGAGGTCCAAGTCAGAGCTTGGGAAATTTTGGGGTTGGGTGTTGATGGGCTGAGAATGAGTCCAATGATTTGGAGTGGGGTGTTGGTAGAATTCTGGGTATTCGGGAGGAGGATACGGGGGTGAAAATGAGGTATAAGAATTTGGATAAGATTTGTCTCCCCATGAATCCATCACTCTCGGGTTGTATGCGGATGCGTAATGGTCATAATGAGCATTTTGGGAAAATGTGTGCTCATACTCAGGCTCAGGGGGAACATAAGGACATTCCCCGATAACATGACCACTCAACCCACAACAGTCGCACGGTACGGCTACTGGAGCCACCGGGGCACTCATGTCGTCTGCCATACGCATGAAAGAGGCCAAAGTTTGTTGTAATGTCTCAGTTTGTTGACCAGCATATGATCCGGCATAACTAGATTGTGGTCTAGCAGTCGGTGCCTCTCTCATGTTACCCCAATATAAAGACTGCTCAGTCACAAAATTGCGATCATCCCAACCATACGGGGTGTTAGTCTGAGCCACCCCAGGTTGCATGGGTCCGGAGTACCAGGGAGAATCGTCCTGGTCCCAACAATGATATGGATGGTCGCCCATGTAACCATCCATCTCAAGAAAAACTCTCGAGTCGATCACTCTCACCACCACGAGGCTAAGCTCGCAAAAAGTGCTCGACTCGACCCTAAAACGCTAACAGAGAGTGTAAAGGGGAGGAGACTATAACGTAGAAGAAGGTGAGAAGAAGATGACTCAGAGGAGAAGGGAAGAATCCCTAGAGCTAGCGAGGGTACAGAGTGAAGGTAGAAGCCTAACTAGCAAGCATGGCTCAAACAATGTAAGGCAATGGGTCCTTAGGCTAGACGACGCCTAACTTCGAGGTCACTAGCCTCGACACGCCTCACCTCCCTACAACGAGGACCACAATGCCCAGCAAGTGATACCAGATCCGGAGATCCAGTACCTCCTACTATCGACAAGGTAGGCAACGCCGATCAGGTCATGGCGGTCTCAACTAGATTACTCTCCTAGTGCGTCCGAATTCCTAGGGCCAATGTCTACTTGCTTTTAGTTAAGGCTTTACTTGAGTGTGCTTTTTGGGGCTAAGGGAAGGGTGATGAAATCCCCCACCTTATCTTTGAAGTCTATAGGTGATGCCCCTTAAAGATGTTTTGAAATCTTAGGCTAGCAAGCAACTCACCAAACAAGCACTCACCTCACTCTTGTTACGATGCAAACCTTACTCACTAATGAATGTCCTAATGCGTGAATGAGTGATAAGGAATGCGTACCTCGCTCCAGCAATCAACGAAAAAATGTAAAGCAAAGAAAAGAAAGATGCATGCAAGGTCTACATATGATGCATGACCTAGATGGCAAGAAGTCTAATCTTTTGCTTTGAGTTTTATGGTCCAAGTTGATTAAAGGGGATTGAAATTAAATCTGGGAGCAAACTAAAGATCACAACAGGCAAAATTGGGCTCCCAGATAACTAAAGTGAACAACATAACAACTGGAACAAATTTGAGAGCAATTGAGGCTCACCAGGCCGCCAATTGGCGGTCCCAGACCGCTGATTGGCGGTCACTTTGGGGTCGTTTGCTCTCCAATTACTCCAGTCGCTTCCCCTTGATCCTCAGGTTCCCTGCCACTAAGAAAAACTGAAAACAAAAAATTAAAAACCCCTCGAATCGTCCAAACCAACGTCTAGACAGAGCACCTCCCCGGCAACGGCGCCAAAAACTTGATTGATCTCGTTTTATATTTAACCGCAAGTGCACGACCACGTTGAAGCGGTGGCAAATACGGGTCGTCCACTGGGAGGTGTGTCGACGATTGGTTTGTTCGAAGGCGAGAGGTAAAAAGAAGGAGAGAAAGGTTGGTTACACTAAACTACACTAAGGTGCAAATGGAAATGGAAGAAAAGCAAGAAAACTAAACCCCAAAGGGGGTAGAGAAATAATGTGAACATAAAGAAGTGTGTGTGTGTTCATTAAGCTCCTCACAACATGTAGTGCATGAAATCATAAAACTACATCCAACTTTGCCTCTACATGAATTAAGATAAGACTACATCATTAAAACATACAAGACAATAATTGGAATGAAGCTACATGAACTCAAGTATAAAGACTATACCCTACTATGCCTCTACATGAATTAAGATTTCACTACATCATTAAAACATACAAGACATTAGCTAAGGTAAAGGCAACAAGAGCTCATACACTACAAATTGTGTTTCCAATATTAACTTCATCCATATCCTAACCTTATCATTCCCCATAAAATAGGCCCACTAATCAAAGCATAAGCTAAGCTTCATTCAAGAGCATTAGCATATCAAAGATAAGAGTGAAAACCCATTAGATGGTTATGGAAATCATATAAAGCTCAAGGGATAAAGATAACACACACTTAATACACTACATGATTATATCACATATTTCTCCACCCCCCAAATGGGGATGGAACTACTCACTACTCATTACACTAACTATATTAGCAAAAGAAAGCATAATACTGAAATGAAAGTTAACTAAGAAGGCAAGAAGCATTAAAGAAACATAAAAGGAAAGGAAAGACTAAACAAACATGCACAAATTAAAAGACAAGATTGAAAGAAACTAGAAGAATTATTTTATTAACAAATGACTCACATTGAAGGTAGCATTCATCTCCACCTTGAGTTTTTGCTTCAAGGCTCACTCCTTAGTAGAGAGAATACCACCAAGCAATGGGTAATTACAATGGAAGGTGAAGAGTTCTATTTATAAGCATGGAAAAAGCTAATCGGGGACAATCCCCCGATGTGGGACTAAACCAATACCAAAAATAGCCTAAACGAACATTAATACAAGTCCAGGAGAAATTGCGACGGATCCTGAGCAATATGGACCGCCAATTAGCGGTCCAAGACCGCCAATTGGCGGTCCAAAATTGTCGGATCGTGTTGGAATTTGTTGTGGGCTTTGCTTTCTGGTATTGTTGGTCTTTGATGCGGTTACTCGACTTGTTGGAGCTCCGACCCGAATAGAATTGGTAAAATACTCCCCATGATGGTGTGAAGTATCTTGTTTTGCTCTTAGGTCCTTCTGTCTTACATTCAGGTCCTTCTCCTTTGCATCTTGGTCCCTAGATCTCACCATTCAGTCCTTTTTCCCAGCTTTTGGGTCCTTTCATGGCTCTTCTCTTCAAACCTCTTTATTCCTGAAAACTAAACATAAAACTCGTCACGTAGCATTGCTTAGGTGTAAGATAATGGATATAAGATACAAATATGAGCATGAAATGATGTCAATCAAGAGGAAAAAGGGATCAGGAGGAGGATCGTGAGCATGGGGGAAGCAATTGGGGCAGCGGAGGAGGAAGAGGATAGGGAGGCTAGGTGAGGGGTGAGGCTAGGGATGAGGTGGTGATTGAGGAAGGCATGGTAGTTGTGGAGGAAGGCGTTGTAGTTGTTGAGGTCGGGGAGGAGGGCGTTATGGAATTGGGAGGGGAGAGAATTGGTGGCCGTCGGATTCGTCCTCATCGTCCAGTTACGACATGATATGGATTGGCCGGGGGTGGCACGAGTGGTGGGGTGGGGGTCAGGAGTGGGTAAGGTGGAGTAGGAGGAAGAGTGTTGAACGTTTTATATTAAACCGCAAGTGCACGGCCGCGCTGAAGCGGTGGCAAATACGGGTCGTCCTCAGGGAGGTGAGCAGCCTCTCGTTTGCACGAAATCAAGTGGCAAAAATAGGGAAGAGAGTTTGATTATCCTAATCTACGCTACATTACCCTACAAAATAACGCATGCATAAGCAAACAACAAACGCTTAACTAAAACTTAACTAAGAACGAAATAAGAGTGCTGAAATTCAGAAATGGAAAACCCCTAAGGGGTGGAGTGAGTGCACAGATGCAAAGAGGTGGGTGTTGAACACATTCTTTAAGCACAAATGAATGTGGTGTTATCATGCATAGGAAGTGTCTAAATGTTAAGGCAAAACCTATCAATCCATTCACCAACCTAGTTGATTCACATTTACATATACAAGTTGTTTATTTCAGAACCTAAACAAGCATGAGAGGTGTCTAATCATTTTGGCAAAACTCATCAAGTTATAAATTCTATCCTAAACAAGCAAGCACACATTCATGTTTTATCAACACATTGTAAATAAAGCATTCATTCCATTCTCTAATGCATGTATAAACATCAACTCCACCCCAAAGGGGATGAAACTACTCACTACACATTAGACTAATTATTAAACTAAGCAAGGAAAGCATATTAACTAGCTACTAAAACTAATGAAATGAAATTAAACAAAGTAAAACAAGCAACGTGAAAACAAACAACATAATAAATAAACTTTTATTAAAATGACTCACAATTCAAGTAGCATCCTTCTACTTTAGTGTGTGCTTCAAGACCTCACTTCTAGTAGGAAGAATAGCCACTCAAAATGTGAAGTCATTACAATAGAAGGTGAAGAGTTCTATTTATAGCCAAAGAAAAAGGCAATCCGGGACAATCCCCCGATGTGGGACTAAACAAATACCAAAAATAGCCTAAACATCCTCTAATACATGTGCTGGAGAAATTTGAGCGCATTCAGAAGGATCCAGACCGCCAATTGGTGGTCCATAAGATCTCGATCCGGCTAAATTTCATTCTGGGCTTTTTTGGATTCCTTTGTCGGTCTTTGATGCATCTACTTTGTTTATTGGAGCTCCGACCCGAATCTAATTGCCAAAATACTCCCCAAGATGGTGTGAAATTTTCTGTTTTGCTCTTTGGTCATTTGGTCTTACGTTCATGTCCTTCTCCCTTGCATCTTAGTCCCCAAATCTCACAATTTAGTCTTTTTTCCCAACTTTTGGGTCCTTTTATGCTTCATCTCTTCAAACTTATTTATTTCTGAAATTCAAACATAAAACTCATAACATAGAATTGTTTAGGTGAAAGATCGTGGATATAAGATACAAATATAATCATGAAATGATGCAAATCAAAGAGAAAGAGAGACCATTGTTGGACTGGAGGTTGTTTAGATTTGGAGTGGGTGAGTTGGGGGATGGAGTCGAAGAAGGAGACAATTTAGTGGAAGAAGGAGACAACTTGGGGAAGAAGGAGATTGTGGTCTTTTGGTTTTTTATGTTTTCAACTTTTAATTTTTAATATTAGGAACATTTGTATTTTACAAGGTTTAAGTTGCAAATTGTCTAATAATGTTGGACGAAAACGGTGACACAGTGGGTCCCACTAACGGCAGAGGTTCATATGAGTAAATATGTTTGACTTACAGGTATACCTCAGGCAATAGCGAAAACCAGGTGCATATCGCCAATTAGGACACCTACAAGGTGCACCCAAGCAAAAAACCCTAAAAACAAAGGAATTAAGACTATTAGCCTTGAAATGGAAGCGGGGGCTTCAATTTCCCTCCGTCCCTGTGTATAACTAATTAACAACCTACAATACATATGCAAAAGAACAAAATGTTTACACATGCCACATTAGGTTACCATCACCATAGAATAAAAAATGGTTATTTGCTTGGACGCACTTACAAAGTGGTGTTATGGATCCGTGCACTTGAGTTTTCAGATTTTACTTGGGTACACTTGTACAAAAATCATATTGATTTTGTGCACTTCAAATTGACGACACCAAAAGCCCTGACCTCCTTCTGGTAACATATCACCACACCGATGACCCTCTCGGTGAAGACCTCGAAGACGAAAGAGATTTGGCAGTGGTGACGATCAATTGATGGACAGAAGATGGCGTAGAGCGAGTTGGATGTGTCGGGGAGAGGGTTGTAATTAAGGGAAGTTTGAGTCCATGAGGGATTTTTGGTGGGAGGAGGTATTTGGGAACTATAAGGTGACGGAGGGATAACGATATTTACGAATAATAATGTGACGAAGTGGAACGTCGTAAATTTGGAGTGCACAAAATCAATATGGTTTTTATACAAGTGCACCAAAGTAAAATCTAAAAACTCAAGTGCACAAATCCAATATCACCACTTTGCAAATGCAACCAAGCAAAACTCAAGTGCACACAGATCCACCCTTTATTACCCTCCGTCCAATTTGATCCATTCTGCCATATAGGGGCTAGAGGCACGTCAGGAGACTCGAACCTCCAACATCATGTTCCATAGGCCTTCACCAGCTGAGCTACCCGGTGAGGGTTGGAATATAGTGTACTTATTTGATCATATGGTGGTTTAGCAACAACATTACTTTCTCCACACTTGCAAACATTAACATTAAATGAGAAAAATAGCCTCCAACAAAGTCCATGGAGCATCTCCTTCTATTACAATCCAGCTGCAGCAATTTATACAAGCATATTTAAGTATCGGTACTGAATTTACAGAAGTGATTCAGTATAGAGAAAATTTTAGATTCAACTATAACATCAATACCGAACTCATTTTAAAGTATCGATTGTAGTAAAACCCCAAATATACACTTACGTTGGGTCAAGAAAATAGTATTACGAACCAGAACAAGAAGCAAAAACTTCACGTTTCCAATAGCATTAAATAAGACAACGACAATCCATTTTATTTTAATACTCTGCTGGAAATTAAAGAAGCATGCAAATGCTGATGAAGACTAACTTCCAGAGAATAGACATGTTTGAGACATGGATGATAATGGACATTCTTTATGAAACAAATTAACACTATCTATTACTCTTTTCTCTTTTTTCCTTACCTGACAGGAAGAACAAAGAAGCTGCCAACAGGACGTACAAGTCCAGTAGAAATTTAAAAAAAGAGAGAAGAGAACCGACCTATTAGTAAGTGGTACTTACGTCGGTCCAAATTTGACCAACGTATACACATCACATATTCATATTATATACGTTGTGTCTCTACGTCGGTTTTTCAAAAACCGTCAAAAACCAGCATAATAACATGGACGTAGTAAATCCTTTTTGTATTAGTAATCATCTGAGAAAAAAGAAACCCAATCGAAAAATAATATCATCTAAACGCATCTTAAATAATTATAGTAAGACCTGACGGCCTGACCTGTTGATTTTTTACTTTTCCAGCAATATGCACATATCCAGTCAGACCAAAACTTAAACACATCACACGATTATTTCCTAAGATAACTGTTTATACATAAAGCATTCACATTTCAGAACTAATACAATTAGACTGTCCAACCATGTAACTAATAATAAATAAAAATACAAAAGCTATCCTGTATAAGAGTGTATCACGCATACTGATCGTATCAGATCATACGATATAAAATGGATAAATCCAACTTGAAAATGCTTCACGAAGTAACCAAGTAATTCTTCATCCCCTGCATGATAACAAAATAATGAAAATAACAGCAGATGATGCCGACAAACTCATTGACTTGTTCAATAATGTAGGCATAAACACCAGAGAATAGTGCTAGCTGAAGACACAATATGCCATCCCCAACTTAAATCTCAATATAATTACTTACATGCGGGAAAAAAGTCACATCTATAAATTCAGATAATACTATTATTAAACTCAATGTTTTCAAAGAGAGTATCACAATTAACGAAACTTGCTCAAGCGAACCATATATCAATCATAGTATGCCTCCAACGGACCTGAGGCATAGTTAGAGTATCATTTAGCAATTTCGCCTCCAACAGGGGCAAGGAATATTTCCTTTGCCGGGGACGTAACCAGGGCCAATGCCCCCCGGGGGGCAACCAAGGCCAATGCCCCCTAGCGACGGCATCATTCGTCGGAAAGACGAGTAGGAGAGGTCACCAACAAAAAACGAGACGAGAACCAACAAGACAATTGCTCCAAGCACCATAAACCCGAATCGAGAACCCATAGATCAATGGTGATCCAAATGTTGTTGATCTTGATGCACGGAAGCGTATATATAACCGTGGAAAGGAAGGTTTGCACTTGCCACCTTATAAGTAGGTGTAATTTGAATTAGTTTTGAAACAATTAAGCCTTCTAGGCTTCTACGCGTGTACAAGTATGTTACATGCTTATATTTCTGGAAAAGGAGTTCGAATTAAGGACTACATAACATGAGAAACATTTTGCTTATAAGTACCACACCTCGAATGCATTTGGGACATTCATGGACGTGTATGTAAGTAGTATAATTATTTTGTTGTGTCCTACTATGTTATATGTAAAGTGGGGAGATTTCGAAAAACTTGATCGTTTGAAAGGGTTTCGATGATAACATCCAAAAACAAGGAGGATTTATGTAAATATTATATTAGGTCACTCTTTAATTTATTTGTTAGGTCGGATGATGTGTCGTGTGGACCAAGTCGTTGAAATCAACAACAAAAAAACAAACATTTGAAGACCGTTCTACACGACTTTGGAATTTAATTTCACATTAGGCGGTTTAATGTGGACTCTTTCTGAATAAGAAGCGGTAAACTACAATTTGCTTTTTTCTCTGTGATGACTCGATTTTAGTTTGTCTCCCTCAACTTTAAAACACCAGATTCGTACCCATCTAAATTTGGATCTTTGTCCCGTCTTTATTAATAATTTGTTGATGATGGAAATTGGTGGGTTTTTTTAGTTTTTTATATTTTTTATTTAACATTAAGTATATCTTTAATTTTAGGAAGTGTTTTTTTGTTTTGCAAATTTCCTAACCGAGTTGGATGAAAATATTAATCGTGTGGGCCTACTAACGGTAGAAGTACAACATACTAATAAATTAAAAATGTGAGGTGCAAATCGGTGATAACCTGAAAGGCAAGTGTATACCCCTGATTAGGTTCAGTTTGAGGTGCATGTAAGCGAAAAGTCTAAATTTCTAATACCACAAACTGCATATTATTGCAATTTGGTACCTAGAAATAGAATCATCACGGTACATTTCTTCAGTGTATTAGTAAATTAAATATATTTGATTAATATAGATCAATATGATTTTGACTCAATATTTTCATATTTTGTTGGTTTTTTGCCTCGTTTAATCTAATTTTGATGATTAAAGAACTAACATGACTGATAATTGAAATTAAATATCAAGTCTAATTAGGTGCTCAAGAATGAAGATTAAGAATTAAGATTCAAAATTGTAATCAAGTTATGGAAAAAGACTTGTAAGTGTTATAAATGTGGACATTAATTATATGAGGGAGTTTTAAGAAGTTTTTGTATAGTTACAAGCCACGTTATGTAAACGAGTTTTTACGGAGTTTCTTTAGATAAACTATTCTTAAATCTATTGTAACATAAATAATGTTAAACGTCGTATGATTTATGATAATATAATGTATTCGCTAAGATGAATCTTATAAAAGGTTCAAAAGATCATTCTTGGATCACGTAATGAGTAATTTTGTCAGATATCAACACTCGCCATAAAATTGTTTCTACGTGACCGTGATCATAAAATATTTTGTTCCTTTTGCCTTTGATTCATACATACATATATTATTCTCAGATTTACATATGTATGTATCTTTTTGTATGAAATATTAAATTTTTGTTTCAAGATGTTCACTTTCTTTTTCAACTCATGCACTCCTATTAATTTGGATTATGAGTTTGTAATGCTAATAAAATAGGTGTATATATGTTGAAACTATTAAATGTTTTTGCTATAAGTCATGTAATGTTATAACTTTGTTCACTATTTTTTAAAAGATGTGTACTCTTACATTTATATCTTTGCATTTGTTTTAGATTGCATAATATCATGTTTTACTATAATCTTGTATATCATAAATTAAGAAATATCATTTTTGATACATATTGACAACATACATCCGACAACATATTCTTCGGAAAATTCTTGTGATTAATTTATGTGGAAAACTTTATATCTAATCTCATGCCCATGTTGGGATACTTGGGTATTTAAAGTTTAGGATCTACAAAGCTACAATATTTCCAGTATATGTTACAATCTAATTATTATCATTCATGATTATATCATGTTTTATTTTCAAGCATATACATTCATACATATCATGAAATTTATTATGTGGAGATAAGATCTGATATGGCATATGAAATAAAATACTACATAAAGTTTGGCATATAATTTTTTAACTCATCTTATATTTTACGATAGCAAATTATGTCAACCATTTCAAAGCGAGAATTGCTATAGTAGATATTACCCGGAGTAATTATCTAACATGGGCATTTGACGTCAAGATACATTTAACCTCACTAGATCTAAGTCAGACTGTCGTTGAAAAATCTGAATGTATTCTGCCCAGAAGGCTAAAGCCTTAATCTTCATTTGACACCATTTACGTGAAGATTTAAAGGCAGACTACTTAACTGAGGAGGACCCTGCAACTTTATGGCAATCCCTGAAGGATATCTATGACCACCAGCAAGATGTGGTCCTTTCATAGGCTAGGTTTGAATGGATCAACCTTCGATTTCAAGATTTTAAATCAGTATCAGAATATAACTCTATCATCCACTGCATTGTGTCTCAAATGAGACTTTGTGGCCAGAAGATCACAAAGAATGAGATGTTAGAAAAGATTTTATCAACCTTCCATGCTAGTAACATTGTATTCCAACAGCAGTACAGGGCGAAAAATTATGCTAAGCATTCTGAGATAATTTCTGTATTATTTGTTGTTGAAAAACACAACCATCTGTTCATGTATAACCATAATACCCATCCTAATGGTTTTGAACCTCTGCCAGAAGAAAATGTTGCAAAACATTTTGGACGATAAAACAAAAAACATTGGAAGGGAAATAGACACACAAAAGAAAATAGAGGTTCAAATGGCCCCTGAGGTGGTCAACTCAAGAAAACACGCCCAATAGTGTCTCATGAGAGAGGCACCGACTGCTAGACCACAATCTAGTTATGTCAGATCATATGCTGGTCAACAAACTGAGACATTACAACAAACTTTGGCCTCCTTCATGCGTATGGCAGACAACATGAGTGCACCGGTGGCTCCAGTAGCCGTACTGTGCGACTGTTGTGGGTTGAGTGGCCATGTTATCCAGGAATGCCCTTCTGTTCCCCCAGAGCCTGAGTATAAGTATACATTTTCCCAAAATGCTCAATATGACCATTACGCATCCGCGTACAACCCGAGAGTGATGGATTCGTGAGGAGACAATTCATATCCAAATTCTTATACTTCATTTTTACCCCAGTATCCTCCTCCCGAATACCCAGAATTCTACCAACACCCCACTTCAAATCGTTGGACTTATTCTCAGCCCACAAACACCCAACCTCAAAACTTCCCAAGCTCTGACTTAAACCTCATAGTTGACCGCATACTTGATTCCTTGGAACAAACTTTCCTTACGTTCATGAAAACCGCTCAACAGTCCACACAAAATATGGTACTGCAATTGAGTCAAATGTCGCAGCAATTACGTAAACGTGAGGAGAGTAACTTTTCTTGTCAACATGAGGATTCACCTTTTGATATCGAACCACCACCACATCCTCAAATTCAAAGCACAATCTTTCAAAGTCAAACTCCTAGTCAGTCTGAGGGACTTGGGGTTTCAATTCACGATCACTTAGTGGAGGATTCGATTCAAATTGAGAAAAACATGGACCAAATTCATTATGAGTCGGCACAGGATTGTGCCTTATCTTCTTGTCCCGTGGCCCTTAAGCCACATGATCTTCATGTTGTGCCTCTTAAGGACTCACCTCTGGTGGAGCAAGATCTCCCTAGTACCTTCAATTTCAAACAACCTGATGAGAGTCTGCCTCTCACCATTGTTCCTGATCATCTTGGAAATGATGGAACATCAAACAACTACATAGCTCATGAGGGTATTAGGAGTTCCTTGCAGGATACCTTGGGTATGAGACCCATTTGTTGTTCGCCTGGTGAGTCGGACTTGCCTAGCAAGGCTGTTGACCTCGCTCCGACGCACCAGCCAGTTGGTTGGAGAGTTTGGATTGACGATCATAACTTCAGCACCGCAACAGGAGAAACTATTCTTCCGATGCCCCTTATTTCCCAAACTCTCGAGAGGTTCAAGCTCTTTCAGTTTGATCCTTTGAATGAGACGCCTTTGCGTCCAATTCCTGAACCTCTCATTTCATCAGGTGCTCTTTGTGAAGGGGGCCCACGCATCCGTATTCTGGCCCCGCGTGGTGTCATGTTTCTTTCCAAGTGCATTGACCCAGTTTTGAGGTTCCCATTTAATGTCCTTTGACAAATGAAGATGGGAAATTATGTTTGTACATAATTATATTAAAAAAAAAAGAAAAAAATACAATAAAAGACTCATTCGGTGAGCATCGTTTATGTGGCTCCAAGAGTATTTGGGCCCCATTTTTCCCCGTATTTGAATCCCTTCTGTAGCATCTCACAGGTTTTGAGGGAATTCAGGTTTTTGTCCATCAACAGAGCCACGAACTTTCCTTTGTACTTCACGTTGGTGAGATCTTTCCTTTTTCATGCATAAATCCATGTAGTATCTTGCTCACATTCATTGAGGACAATGCATGATTTAGGTGTGGGGGGTGTTTATCTATTTATATATTTTGTTTTTTTTAAAATAAAATAATAATTATAATATATAAATAGATAAAAAAAATTTAATGTTCCATGACATAGCTTAAGATTGAACCACCAAAACTCGAGTACAAATTGCATTGAGTTTTTGTTCCTTATTATATAGTTCTGCTTGTAGAAACTATGACATAAATCTAAGTTCCAAATAAATAACTCATTACCCTTTAAGACATGTATGCACTTAAATTGGATGAATCAAATCTTTGAAGTGGTTGATCAAAGCAGAGGTTGAGGAAAATATACCGGGAAGTGTAGACTTGTAATAGCAATTAAGCCTTGAGGAAAATAAAAGTAAAATAATAATAAAGGAATAAAGTAAGGAAAGCACATTTTGCAAAATGATTACAAAAGCCCAAGCCTTCGAGTCACTGGTCCGTAGGGGTATCTTAAAACCCGGTAACTTGAGTCTGTCAGCTCGGGATTATCGACCAAACTCGCTACACGAATGCAAAAGGGTAAAAGTGTCAAAACAAACAAATGTGTTGAATCACGGGAAAACAAATACTTTAAGATACTCAAGGCCCAAAGCTAAAAGAATGATCTATGTCATGGTTGATCCGAATGATACTTCACCACCAGAGGAGGCGTGCAAAATAATTTAAGTGATAACATGTGTAGAAGGGTTAGTGGTGTGAATGTTGGAGGAACACAGACCAAGTCGGATTCTTTATGAGTTAGATTTATATAATGAGCATGCAAGAATTCTAAGTGAGATGTATAAGATTGAGGTAGAGATATTTAGAGTTATTAATGAAATGTTGAATTAAGACTTTGTGGGTGTGTCGACTGAAAACCCTCACGAGACAAAACTCATCCTCTAAGGAAACTCAGGGGTTTAAAGGCTTGTTGCACATGCTAAGTGCAACCGTGATTCCTACGAAAGTGAATTAGGATTTCCCTGTTTTCATTTTTCTTATATTTTGTTTTGCTAGGGACTAGCAAAATCTAGGTGTGGGGGTATTTGATGCATTGCATACATTGCATCATATGTCTTTCATTTAGATTAATTTTATATCAATAAATGCTAGTAAGGTATGTGTTTAGTCTTATTTACATAATACAGGGACCTGAATGCAAATTACCCATATCCCGAGCATAAATGCGTGCAAGAGACTCATTTCTATCATAAAGACCAAGTCAAGATTATCAGGATTCAAATGGAAGTTCATCCAAGCATAAAAGTATTCAAATACCTAATTACAAAAAAGTCAAGGACTTAAGCACAAAAGTAGTCAGGGACTTAATTGCAAAAGCCGAGGACCCGACTGCAAATTACGAGTACCAAAAGATTATTTTGGAGAAGTTCTAGAGAAAAATCAATTTGGATCTCCAAATATATGAAGAAATTAACTCGGATCTCCAAAGATATGCAATAATTAATCCGGACGCGAAAATGACAGCTAAAACATACCATAAACACACAGGAAGAATCCGGGTCGATTCTGAGCCAAAAAGGTGGCGATTCTGCCGCACCTCATGTACAAATTGGGCGATTCTGCCGCACAAAAGTTGATCCGTGCGCTCAAATATTTACCAGTGCTGTATTGACGCGTGTACTTTCCTTTTATATATTGGGATCCCTTGTATCGGCTATAAATAGCCCTGAAACGATGTTGTAAAGGGTCCTTAGTTTTTGTTCCATATTTTAGTAATAAAATTCTGTTGGTTTATTTTGTGTTTTTACTTTTATTTCTTAGTTTCTCTAGGACCCCTTCTCCTCCTCTCCATCCATGAGTTTCTAACTCTCTCCAAAGGGTGGGGGTGACGGATTTAGGGTGATGAGAAGAAGAATGATGTTATTATTTTAATTTCGTGTTAGTATATTTTGATTACTTGAGTTTATGTTGAATCATTTATCATGTAATGCTTTATAACTAATGTGATTTATTATAAGTTTCAGAATTCTCTAAACAAAACCCAATATCTAATCCCCCACCCGCTGGACTCTCATCCATCTTTACTTTATTTTTAATTTGTTTTGTCGTTCTTCCTTTAGAAATTAATAAAAAAACCAAAAATCTCAAACCAACCTTATTTTTCTCTCTTTCTTTCCCTAATCGAAAATCACAAAATAACAATATCTCTCCCTCCTTGTGTTCGACCCGTATTTGCCACGTCTTCATCGACACTGTGCACTTGCGGTATAAATTTAATTCTCATCAGTCCTGATTGATGCTTCAATGCGATGAACATACGTTAGCTTGTTGTCTACACGTAACTTAGCCTTCGCAAAATTACTTGCTTAATAGATCAAATTAAGAGCACAATTCCCAGACTATCCGATCCAGAAAATTAGGTTAGATAATGCTAGTGAATTTATGTCTAAAACCTTTGATGACTACTGCATGACCATGAGGAACACTCGTACAAGTGTGGCTGAACTAGAAGTTCAGAAATAATTGATTGGCAAAGTTAGCAAGTAAACTACAATATACATTTACTGATCATAAGAGTGACGAAGTACCATATTCCTTCAGAAAATGCACCACCTAGAGTGGAGATCCCCCACAGGACAATATTTCAGAGCCTAGTCAACTCTGAAAGTGCGTACAACCCACAAGGGCTAAAGACTTTAATTTGCTGAAAAGAAGAAACTGGTCACTCATTGCTCCTCCTGAAGAGATTAATCATGAAGAAAGTGAACCTGATGGTAGTGCAACTGCTAAACACCAAAATCCTGAGAATACGGAAAGACAAAATCCTCTTGTCCTGGGAGCATTATTATACCTTAGATTCATATTCACATTATATGAACGTGGACGATCTAGTCTACGCATACGAATTTCATATACAAGTTTCTCAAATGTGAAAATCGGTAGGGATTTAGTAAACAAATCTGCAAGATTTTCACTAGAGCAAACTTGATGGATATTTATTTCACCATTCTCTTGAAGTTCATGTGGATAAAAGAACTTGGGAGAAATATGTTTAGTTCTATCACTTTTAATATATCCATCACTCAAGAGAATGGTGAAATAAATATCCATCAAGTTCACTCTAGTGAAAAGCTTGCAGATTTGTTTTACTAAATCCTTACCAACTTTCACATTTGAAAAACTTGTATATGAAATTGGTATGCGTAGACTAGGTCTTCTACGTTCATTAGGGGGAGCGAATTAGTTATCAACGCAGAAGGATGATTATCCTAAATGGATAAAACTAAGAGTTTATGACAGTATTCTTAATTTTGCCAAGTTTTTTATCCCATTGGATTTTTCCTAACAAAAGGTTTTTAACGAGAGAGTCTGTGCAATGCTTACCACATGTATAATGTACTCTTTTCCTTAGCTGGTTTTCCCACTGGGGTTTTTAGTAAAGTTTTTAACGTGACATGTACATAGCAAATAATGTCGAAGGGGGAGTGTTGATGTGGACATTATATTAGTGAGTTTTAAGGAGTTTTCCAATGGTTACAATCCACATTATGTAAAGGTGGTTTGAAGGAGTTTATTTAGATAAACTATTCTTAAATCTATTGTGACATATAAGAGTTTTGTTTTTGGAAGTTTCATACCTCCCCTATATAAAGGAAGATTGTGCTTTGTATTGTATACACACAACATGGAATAAGAAAATCTCCTATATTTCTCCCTACATATTTTTACTTAACTTGTACTTGAGTTGACTCTATTGATTGCTGTAGTTTACTTTACAACAGTAAGTTCATATTTAATTGAGTCATAACATCTCACCTACACTTATGCACAAAAGAGAAATACACCAAAATTTGGATGCCTGGATGACAAACAACCGTCCATTAAGTCCTTAGAAATTGTGGTTGTAGTACTGTTTCAAATTCCTGTCCTACTGCCGCTTGACTAGATGTTAACTTCTTCTTTTGTAATATTTATTGTCTAACAATTTCAGACATTTATGTTAAAAAATGGTTTATATTTGTTAAGTAGGCAGAATCAGGTTTCGATCGACTGATATAACAGGAGCTTACGAATTTGGAGATTCGGTCGACGGTGGAGAAGCATGTTGGACTGAAATTAATAGGCACTTTCATATGTTGAGTTCGGTCAACCGATGTTGGACACCGTTCGGACGAAAATAACAGGGACTTTCCAAAGTCTAGAGCGGTCGACCGATGGGACATTCCGGTTGACCGGAAAGTAGTGGTTATGGTAAATAATTGTATAGCGGTCGACCAGTGGAGGAGTTTGGTCGACCGTTGCCCACACTTTCTGTACAGTTTTGCATGTTTTTTGAGTTGTATATATAAGGGCTCATTAGTCCTAATTTGTTAAGAACACATCAATCTTATTTCCTAAATTGAGTATTAAGAGATTAGGGTTAGAGAAAGATATACAACATTTTGGAGGACATATTGCCTCCATAAACTTGTAATCTCAGTTGCTTATCTTGTTGGAGAAGTGAAAGAATGAAAGAAAACCCACAGGAGGCTCCCCAAGGATGTAGACACGTTGACGAACCTTGTAAATCGCATGTGTCGTAGTTATTTTCAGGTGTGCGTTCGTTTGTTGTCTATTTCTTTTATGTTGTATGTGTTTCTTGTTGCATTGAGTTGGGAGAGGGTCAAACGTTAGTTTTTTTCGCATGCAATATTTGTTTTGGTGTTTCGCTGTGCATTCTTGATCCGTTGTCGGGTTGCACATCGTTAAATCCCCCTCCCAACAGATGGTATCAGAGGCAAGTTGAGTTTACGATGTCGGAAGATGCAAGAAAATTTTGGGTGGAGAAATTCACCAGAAAATGGAACTTCTCAACATGGCAACAGAGGGTATGTGAGTTGATGTCGCAAACGGATGGACTCTTGAACACGTTGGATGGAGTCGAGAAGAGTCCGTAAAAAATGACCGATGAGAAGTGGGACAGTCTGAATCTCCGACCAATAGGAATCATCAAGCTTTGCCTCTCGGATGATATTCTCTTCGAGGAATCGGCGGCGACAGTGACTAAATATTGGAGACATCTCGAGGAGAGGTTTATGGAGAAAAACCTCAGCAACAAGTTGAATTTGAAGCGTCAGCTGTACACACTTCGGATGAGGGAGAATACACCATTTGTTGATCATCTAGCTATGTTCAACAAGCTTTTAGCAGACTTGACGCAACTGGGTGTCAAGTTGGAGGATGAACATAAAGCAATGCTTTTGTTGATCTCACTACCAGACTCGTTCGAGAATTTAGTGAACACGATCATATATGGAAAGGATTTGTTGACATTAGAAGATGTCAATGACACATTGATCTCTTTTGATGCGAGGAAGAATTCGGGAAGTAGCTCTTCAGACAAGGGTGAAGGATTGATCGTTGCACCAAGTGGTAGAGGCAGGACAGACAACAAAGGAGGTAGAAACAACAGAAGGGGCCGGTCGAAATCAAAGGGGAGATCCTTTGAATTTTTTCTGCAAGAAGACAAGTCATATAAAGCGTGACTGTAGAGCCTTCGTGGAGGCGCAACAGAAAGGAAAAGATGGGTATGATTCCGCCAGCGTGGTGGAGGAAAGGAACACGGTAGATGCCCTTACAGTTTGTGTTGCAAGTATCGACAAATCATCGACTGGATTGATTTTGGATACAGGTGCATCTTATCACATGTGCCCGGTTAGAGAGTGGTTTACATCCTATGAACCACTGAAAGGAGGGATCGTTGTTATGCACAACGATGCGCCTTGCACTACCTCAGTATTGGTTCCATACAGTTCAAGATGTTCGATATATGCATTCGAACGCTGACGGGTGTGCATCATGTTCCGAAGTTGAAGAAGAACCTGATATCTCTAGGACAACTTGATACACTCGGGTGGAGATGGTCTGGGGCAGATGGAAAGGTCAATCTTATTCATGGAGCGATGACAGTGATAAAGGGAACCAAGGTGGGCAACTTTTATTGGATGCAAGGGAATGCAGTAGCAGGAGGAGGTGCAGCAAGTGTTGCACAAAACGAAGATAACACCGTCCTTTGGCATATGAGGCTTGGTCATATGTCGGAAAAGGATTTGTGTGTGTTACACAAACAAGGTCTGCTGAAGGGTGTTAAAAGCTACAAATTGAATTTCTGCAAGTATTGGGTCTTCGGTAAACAACACAAGACTCGATTTAAAACGACAATCCACAAGACGAGAAGTAAATTGGAGTATGTGCACTTAGACGTCTAGGTGCCAACGCAGGTTCGGTCAAAGGGTGGAGCCGAATATTTCGTCACATTCATCGACGAATTCTCAAGGAAGGTATGGGTTTATTTTCTGAAAAATAAATTTGATAATCTTGAGAAATTTAAGTCATGGAAGGCCCACGTAGAGAAAAGTACTAGAAAATTTGTTAAGTACTTAAGGATAGATAAGGAGGTGAGTACATCTCAAAGAAGTTCACTAGTTTCTGTTTGAAAGAAGGTGTCACAAGGCATTTCACTACACCGCGAAGTTCGAAACAGAACGACGTAGCTGAACGGATGAACAAGATGTTGTGTGAATGGGCAAGAAGCATGAGACTTGATGTGGATCTGTCGAAGGATTTTTGGGTAGAGGCAGTTGATCTTGCATGCTATCAAATATCTCACCATCATCGGCACTTGAAATGAAGACGCCTCAGGAAGTGAGGTCAGGTGAGCCATTTGATTATTCAAGGTTAAGGATATTTGGATGCAAAGCTTATGTGTTCGTTAATGAGAACAACGGTCGAAGCTGGACTCAAAATCAAAGGAATGCATTTTCCTTGGTTACGATAGGTCAAATGATATAAGTTTTGGGATCCAGTGAGCAAGAAGGTGCTCTTGCAGAGTAATGTAGTCTTTGATGAGACGAGTTTATTCAAAATCCTTGAGGAGAAAGAGCAGCAAAAGTGTTCCGTGCAGGGAGACGAAACTGAAGTGAGTACCATGGATGTAGATATTGCAAAAATATAAACATGCATCTCACAATTTGAAAATTGTCTAGTGCAAGTCCTATATATAAAAGTCCCCTCATATCAATGCATATAAATAAATGACTTTTACATATTCATAAGACCCTGTGATAATAATAATAATAATAACAATAATGACATACACATATCATTCATTCACATGTGGCTTCGATTGGAACATATAAACTCACTTATTCCTGCAAACCCGAACAAGTGCAACAATATGTACATATGCTATTCTACATTATTTAGTTGATCATTCATCTCCCAATTAAAATAATTCAAAATCATTTGAAATCCTTTAAAATGATTCATGCATCCACAGTTCAACATATTAAAATATTTGAACCGAAGTTTTTCTAAATTCCCAAGAACACTTCGAGGAAAAATAAACTTATTTGCATGTTTTTGTTTTGTTGATTTCCATTAAAATAATCTTTTAAAATAAACAAAAAAATTACAAATTAGACAAAAGTCTAAAAAAATGATATTAAAAATCATATGACATGTTTTAAAATATTTAAAACTCTCAAAAGAAAAATTAAAATCAAAATCGACAAAACAATCATATTTTCCTAATTTTCTTTGTTTCACCTAAAAGATTAGAACTAATCCATTGATCTTAATGGTTAAAATATTTTCTAACATTACAAACTAATGTAGGAAAATAAGAAACACAAAAATCAATTATTGTAATTTGATGCATCTAACAAAAATAAAAAAAGGACTCGAAAAGGGGCAAAAACCAAATTATTCAATTAATAGATGACAAACTAAATATTTAAAATAGTTTAATCATTGAAAATATGAACAAAAAACTATAATACCACTGTAGGATTTTGTGCCCTATACTTGTATATATTTTAAAAAAAATTAACAAGCATTTAGGATCGATTTTCATATTTTTCAACAATTTTATGTACAAAATTCCTAATTGTATTTCAATATATGTTAATAACTATTTAATATTGAAATACAGAGACTAGATCATACCTAGGGGATTATCAAATCCCTCTTACCAATCGGAAGTCCACATCGGATCACCTCGGAATTATCTCCAAGTGTTCTCCAAATTCTAAACAAGATTAGAGAGAGATCGAAGCTTGTCAATCAATTTCTAATACGAAGTTAGAATCTAGCTAATAATCTCTTCTATGTTCCTAAGAAAATAATCTCTTGTACATAATTAAAACTAAGAAATTTTTGGATGGATTGAAGGAGAAAAATTGGAGAGAGAAGAATTTGGCATTAGTGTGAACAAGGGATGAGTGACTTATCTATTGGGTTTTCTTTAACCAACATCATGTGCAAACCACTTACACATGATCCATTGTTAATCTCTCCACTAAACCACATCATGTGCAAACCACTTTGCACATGATCTCTTGTTTAGTTTGCCACATCATCATCTCATAGCTACCTTTAACGAAAGTGGATTAAATCCCATTAATCATTAAAAATCTCTTATTAATATATGCAAAAACGTAGGCAAATGGTTGGATCATTTTCATTATTTTGACTTTACAAATTTTAGATTAATATGCAACAAAATTTGGGTTTTCTGGTTTTAGCAAATTCATATGTTATAATGTTGTGGATCACATTATATCATGTAATATATTATCATATATAATGTCAAACATTATACCACATAGTATATACTTATCTCATACAAATTTATTTGATATTCTAACCATGTCGTTATTATGACATATTGATTTTATTAATTTATCACACTTATATTATTTCATAACACATCAAACTTAGTACATCATATAAAATATAAAATCATATTTATTGTTTCCTAGTTTTGTGGTGTGACCTATAGAAGGGTCTAAGTTATGTTAGCAATGATATAAAACACATTAAATCATAAATTATAAGTGGTATCTAGCTACACATTATTGTTACCTAAATAACAAAGATGTTTTGCTCACTCGAACTAAACACAATCCACTTAGTGATATCTAAAATATCACTTGTATATATCACCTGCCTCATGATATTGAGAATATCATACAAAGTAGAAATGTATCATTGATGCATTGCATACATTGCATCATATGTCTTTCATTTAGATTACTTTTACATCAATAAATGCTACTAAGGTATGTGTTTAGTCTTATTTACAGAATACAGGGACCTGAATGCAATTTACCCACATCCCGAGCATAAACGTGTGAAAAAGACTCATTTCTATCATAAAGACCAAGCTCAAGATTATCGGGTTTCAAATGGAAATGTATCCAAGCATAAAAGCATTCAAGACCTAATTACAAAAAGAACAAGGACTTGAGCACAAAAGTAGCCGGGGACTTAATTGCAAAACGACAAGGACCTAATTGCAAATCACGAGTAGCTTTTATTATCTTGGAGAAAATCTAAAGAAAAATCAATGTGGATCTCCAAATATATGAAGGAATTAATCCGGAGCTCAAAAGAATGGAAAGAATCAATCCAGACGCGCAAAGGATGATCAAATCATACCATAAACACATAGCAAAAATCCGACCTTATTGTGCGGCGATTTAGCCGCACATTACATGTATAGTGCGGCGTTTCCGCCGCCCCAGAGTCGATCCGCGTCTCCAAATTTTGTCCAGTCATGTCTGGACACGTGTACTCTCCAATTCTATACTTAGGTCTCTTGTAACAACTATAAATAGCCCCGAGAACGATGTTAGAAGGGTCCTTGGCCTTAGACCTTGTTTTTGGTTGTTGTTTTTATTTGTAGTCTTTTCTTTGGAGTAATAAAATTCTGTCTTTTATTTCTTGTGTTTTTATGTTTTCTTTTGTAATTCCTGTAGGACCCCTTCTTCCTCCCTCTATGAGTTTCTAACTCTTTCCAAAGGGTGGAGGTGACGGATTTTGGGTGAAGAGAAGATGAATGAATGTTATTATTTTAAGTTCGTGATTAGTATATTTTGATTACTTGAGTTTATGTTAAATCATTTATCATGTAATGCTTCATAACTAACATGATTTATTATAAGTTTCTGAATTCTCTAATCTAAACCTCCACCCAACGGAATTCACTTCTTTGTTCTTGTTTTAGTTTTAATTGTTCTTGTTTCTTGCTTTAGATAATTAAAACCCAAAAATCTCAAAACCCAATTATTTCTTCTCTCCTTCTTCCCCTTAATCGAAAATCACGAAAATAACAAATCTCTCCCTCCTTGTGTTCGACCCGTATTTGCCACGTCTTCATTGACGCCGTGCACTTGCGGTATAAATTTAATTCTCATCAAGTTTTTGGCGCCGTTGCCGGGGAGGCGACGCAGATTTTGTTTTTCTGTTGATTTCGATTTTATCCTGTTTATCTTGTGCGCGATCTAAGTATTTGGATTTGTGTTTCAGGAGACAACAGCGTGCACGGCGAAATCCGAGCACATTCTGAGCTAAGCGAGTGGCGAAATCGCCGCACCTATAGAGTAATGTGCGGAGAATCCGCCGCACACTTGGAGCTTCTGGGCTTCAAATTTTTCTGGGACGCGACTCATCTCTGGGTGGACGCGTGAAACTACTGAAATTTCAAGAGCGGGTGGTGAACCCGACTGAGCATTGCATAGGTAACCTTTGTTGCCTCTTTTCCTCGTAATTTCTATTTTCAGAAAATTTCCTTTTATTAGAATTGCACGTGTTAGGGCAAAAATTCCATAATTGGCAATAATTCAACTATGACCTAAAATTGGCAAAATTAGAAAGGCCTTAGTGCATGCATCATCTAGTGTTTTGTATGCATTATTCTTGCTAAATTCTTGCAAATCAATTTATGTTGAAGAGTGCTGGAGTCAAGGTACGTATCGTGATTTTCATCGATTGCATTTAAGCATATAATCTAGTTTGCATACAACCTTGCAATTGCCCCCTCTAAAGACCATTGTTTGACTATCTTTGCTAGATCTAAGTTAAACTATCTTAAGGGCAACTCCGTAGGCAAAGATACGGTGGGGATTTCATCACCCTTCCGTAGCCCACAAATCACAATCCTAGAGTTGCACCCAAGCCTTAAATTAAAATCAATTAGACATTGACCCCTAAGGACTCGGACTCAATTAAGGAGAAGATTGGTTTGACTTGCTATGACTTGAAGTTGATCCAATTTAATTTGGTGCCTAGGAAATGTTTTTGTGTTGACGCAAGTCTTCCAAGCGAAGTGGTTGTCTAATTGGCACCGACTCTGTCGGAAGCGCCCCCACTAGCTATACACTACCTGGCCAAGTTGGTTTGATTAGTGAGGGAGGTGAATCAAGCAAATCAATTCGACTCAACCAGTTAGGAGTCGTCTAGATCTAAGTGACACTAGGTCTAGGATTGTTTGAACCGTGCTTTCTTAGGAATTTTCTGACCAACCCTCTTTCTATCTTTAGAGTTAGGTTTTCCTTCTCATCTGAGTCTTCTTTCTCTTCTCACCTAAATTCTCTAGATTAGGATTCCTTTCTCATCTTTACCCATTCCATTGTTTGTTTCCATTAAAAATATATATATATAAAACGAAAAAAAATAATTTTTTTTTGTAATTAATTCTTGAAATTAAATTTGGAATTTAAATTTCGAATTTGAATTCAAAAAAATTGATTCAACCCGGTGCACTCAGATTTGGATTTGGGACTTGAGTAATCGGCTCTCACGAGTTCATCTAGATTCTAGTCTAGAGCTTAGCCCCAATCCATCTGCTGCACCACCTCACCCGGATCAAATGGGTGAGAACGTAGTGGACCCACCTGTTGCACAACCTATAACTCTGAGGGATCGATGCTATCCAGCGATGGCTGCTCAGCCATCGTGCATCGTTATGCCCACCATACCGGGTCGCGACTTCGAACTGAAGGCACAATACATGAGTATGTTGCCTAAGTTCACCTCTAGGGAAGACCCATATCTCTTCCTTAGAGAATTTGAGGAAATCTGTTCTCTTATGCAATACCAGCATATCCCTGAGGAGGCAGTGCGTCTGAAATTCGTGCCTCTAGCATTGAAAGACGACGCTAAGAAATGGCTATATAGTCTAGCCGAAAGATTTATTAGGAGTTGGTCTGAGTTTGTTCAAGTGTTTTTAAAGAAATATTTTCCCAACCATAAGACTATGAGGATTAGGAATGAAATTGTTGCATTCGTTCAGTCTGAGAGCGAGCCGTTCTATTCCTATCTAGAAAAATTCAAAAGTGTGCTGACCCAATGCTCTCATCACGGAATTCCAAGATGGCAATTGTGCCAAATTATTTATGAGGGATTGACACCCACATCTAGGGTTATGGTAGAATCCGTAAGCCAAGGGAACTTTATGTCAAAAAATGAAAATGATGCCTGGACTTTTCTTGAGGATTTAGCTGAAAACAGTATGCAATGGGACAATGCTAGAACTCCGCTTAACCCGAGTATAGGATCTAGAATCGCAAGTCAACCCAAACCAGGTGTCTTAGCTGTAGATGCCAACATAGCGGCTGAAGCAAAACTAGCTACCCTTATGCGCAGAATGGAAAGTTTAGAGCTACAAAACCAAACCCGAGTGAATCAAGCCTCGTCTATCCCTTGCTCTAGATGTGGTCAGACTGGTCATGTAATGGAGGATTGTGCGGACTGGGAACAAGTTAATGCCATGTATAACCATACTAGAAATGACCCATACGCATCAACCTATAACTCGGGTTGGCGTAATAGTTCCAATTTCTCATCTAGCCAACAAGGTCAACCTCCTAGACAACAACCAAACCCGTATAACCAAAATAATACATCATCTGGGTTTAGTAACAATGGCGATCATGAGGTTAGGTTGACAAGCTTGGAAAATTTGATGAAAACCTTTATAAAAACAACCAACCAGACCTTCCAAAGGCTTGAGACACAAGTCATCCAACTAGCACAAATAGTAGGTGAAAGAGAAAAGGGTCGGTTTCCAAGTCAACCTAAGGTGAACCCTAAATCTAATAATTCATATCAATCCTATCAAGCACGTTCAGGAAATAACAACCCTAGACCGGTTCAAATGGTTAATGAGGAAGGACCGTTCCAACAAATAAATGTTGTAGTATCATTACGGTCCGGAAGACAAGTTGATAACAATGTGGTAAATCCTAGAACGTCTAATCAATCTAGCCATCAAGCAACCACATATGACCTAACCATTGAACCCGACGTCCAATCTGAAACGCCCAACCCACCTACTCAACCTGAACCTATAGCTCAAACTGAACCTGAGCGAGTCTATGTTCCTAAAAGCCCCATTCCCCAATAGACTCAAAAAGAACTCAAGTGCACAAATAGAGAAAATCTTGGAAGTATTTAAGCAAGTTAAGGTGAACATTCCACTCTTAGACATGATTCAACAAATACCTGCTTATGCTAAATTCTTAAAATATCTGTGCACTAAAAAGCGAAAAACGAACGTACCAAAGAAGGCATTCTTAACTGCAAACATAAGCTCTATCTTGTCAAACTCGTCTCCTATAAAATATAAGGATCCTGGGTGTCTCACAATTTCTTGTGCAATAGGAGATACTTCTATCAACAAAGCCCTTCTAGACCTTGGTGCTAGTGTTAACCTACTCCCGTACTCTGTCTATGAACAAATGAACCTTGGTCCACTAAAACCCTCTAAAACAACCCTTCAATTTGCTGATTGTTCTATTAAGAAACCAAGAGGTATAGTAGAGGATGTTTTGATCAAGGTTGGTGACTTCATTTACCCAGTGGATTTTGTCGTACTAGATACCGCACCTATTGTAAATCCTAACCGACAAATCCCTGTAATTCTAGACAGACACTTTTTAGCAATTTCTGAAGCATTGATAAACTGTCGAAATGGGCTCATGCAATTATCTTTTGGGAACTTAAAAGCTGAATTTAATATCTTTCATATTGATAGTGAGCCAGAAATAATATGCAATTAAAGTGACGTTGTGATGAAATCGCGTATCTATATGATTTCTGAATCATCATAAAATCAAAAAGGAAGTAAGAAAAAGGGAGTAATTCTTCGACACACCCACCATCACTCGAGTAAATAAGAGAACCAATTTATGTGAGGGGTGTGGAACCTGTGACTCAGGACTCTCATTGCAACATGGGGAACAATTCAACTGGATACATACACCAATATGGTGTCATTCAATCCAGTTCTGACTATGGTTGACTTTGAGCAAATTCCATCCTTCCACCGCAGTTCACCAAGGTAATAAGTGCATTTGCTTTATATTTGCATACATTGAGGACAATGCATGATTTAGGTGTGGGGGGGGGGGGTGTTTATGTATATATTTATCTATAGATCTGCCTTTTATTTCAAAAATAAAAATAAAAAATCAATGTTTCATGACATAGCTTAAGATTGAACTACCAAAACCCGAGTACAAATTGCATTAAATTTTTTGTTCCTTATTATATAGTTCTGGTTGTAGAGGTTATGACATAAATCGAAGTTCCAAAGAAATAACCCATTACCCTTTAAGACATGTATGCACTTAAATTGGATGAATCAAATCTTTGAAGTGGTTGATAAAAAGCAGAGGTTGAGGAAAATATACCGGGAAGTGTGGACTTCTAATAGCAATTAAGCCTTGAGGAAAATAAAAGTAAAAATAAAGGAATAAAGTGAGGAAAACACATTTTGCAAAATAATTACAAAAGCCCAAGCCTTTGAGTCACTGGTCCGTAGGGGTATCTTGAAACCCGGTAACTTGAGTCTACCAGCTCGGGATTATCGACCAAACTCGCTACACGAATGCAAAAAGGGTAAAAGTGTCAGAAAAAGCAAATGTGTTGAATCACGGAAAAAGAAAAAAATATATATACTCAAGGCCCAAAGCTAAAAGAATGATCCATGCCATGGTTGATCCGAATGATACTTCACCACCAGAGGAGGCGTGCAAAATAATTTAAGTGATAAACATGTGTAGAAGGGTTAGTGGTGTGAATGTTAGAGGAACAAAGACCAAGTCATATTTTTAATGAGTTAGATTTATATAATGAGCATGCAAGAATTCTAAGTGAGATGTATAAGGTTGAGGTGGGGATATTGAAAGTTGTTAATAGAATGTTGAATTAAGACTTTGTGGGTGTGTCAACTGAAAACCCTTACGAGACAAAACTCTTCCTTTAAGGAAACTTGGAGGTTTAAAGGCTTGTTGCACATGCTAAGTGCAACCGTGATTCCTACAAAAGTGAGTTAGGATTTCCCTGTTTTTATTTTTCGTATCTTCTGTTTTGCTAGGGACTAGCAAAATCTAGGTGTGGGGGTATTTGATGCATTGCATACATTGCATCATATGTCTTTCATTTAGATTACTTTTACATCAATAAATGCTACTAAGGTATGTGTTTAGTCTTATTTACAGAATACAGGGACCTGAATGCAATTTACCCACATCCCGAGCATAAACGCGTGCAAAAGACTCATTTCTATCATAAAGACCAAGCTCAAGATTATCGGGTTTCAAATGGAAATGTATCCAAGCATAAAAGCATTCAAGACCTAATTACAAAAAGAACAAGGACTTGAGCACAAAAGTAGTCGGGGACTTAATTGCAAAAAGACAAGGACCTAATTGCAAATCACGAGTAGCTTTTATTATCTTGGAGAAAATCTAAAGAAAAATCAATGTGGATCTCCAAATATATAAAGGAATTAATCCGAATCTCAAAAGAATGGAAAGAATCAATCCAGACGCACAAAGGAGGATCAAATCATACCATAAACACACAGCAAAAATCCGAATCAAATCCGACCTTATTGTGCGGCGATTTAGCCGCACATTACATGTATAGTGCGGCGTTTCCGCTGCCCCAGAGTCGATCCGCGTCTCCAAATTTTGTCCAGTCATGTCTGGACACGTGTACTCTCCAATTCTATACTTAGGTCTCTTGTAACAACTATAAATAGCCCCGAGAACGATGTTAGAAGGGTCCTTGGCCTTAGACCTAGTTTTTAGTTGTTTTTATTTGTAGTCTTTTCTTTGGAGTAATAAAATTCTGTCTTTTATTTCTTGTGTTTTTATGTTTTCTTTTGTAATTCCTCTAGGACCCCTTCTTCCTCCCTCTATGAGTTTCTAACTCTTTCCAAAGGGTGGAGGTGACGGATTTAGGGTGAAGAGAAGATGAATGAATGTTATTATTTTAAGTTCGTGATTAGTATATTTTGATTACTTGAGGTTATGTTAAATCATTAATCATGTAATGCTTCATAACTAACATGATTTATTATAAGTTTCTGAATTCTCTAATCTAAACCCTAAATCTAAACCTCCACCCAACGGAATTCACTTCTTTGTTCTTGTTTTAGTTTTAATTGTTCTTGTTTCTTGCTTTAGATAATTAAAACCCAAAAATCTCAAAACCCAATTATTTCTTCTCTCCTTCTTCCCCTTAATCGAAAATCACGAAAATAACAAATCTCTCCCTCCTTGTGTTCGACCCGTATTTGCCACGTCTTCATTGACGTCGTGCACTTGCGGTATAAATTTAATTCTCATCAGTCATCTTTGTATTATTGATAGACATCATTCATGCATTCATTTGTGTCTTATATCTATTATCTTGAACCTAAACAATGCTATATAACGAGTTTTATGTTTAAGTTTCATGAATAACATGTTTGAGAAGAAAAGACTAAAAAAGGACATAAAAGCAAGAAAAAAGACTAAGTTGTAAGACTTATCGACTGAGGTGCAAGAGAGAATGACCCAGATGTCAAATCGAAAGGACTAATAAGGAAATCAAGAAGTTCCACACCATTATGAGGAGTATTTTTGCAATTAGATTCGGGCCCAAACATCAACAACCAAATCGAGTTCATCAAACATCAAGAAATCAAACCATAAATGAACCACCGAAATCCAGACTTAATCAAAGTAATCTGGACCGGCAATTTGCTGTTCCAGACCGCCAATTGGCGGTCCAAATTGGTCCAAAAGTCTTATGGTTGAGTCGGGTCGTGTATTATGTTGTTTTATGTCCATTTATAGTATGTGTTTAGTCCCATACCGGGGGATTGTCCCCGGTTACATTGTTTGATGCATATAAATAGAACTCTTTCTCCTCATTTGTATTCACCCATTGCTTGGTGACATTCTCTCTACTTGGAGTAAAAGCCTTGAAGCAAAAACTCAAGTTGAGAAGAATGCTACTTGTAATGTGAGTCATGTAAATAAAATAATTTTCTTAGTTAGTTGCATATTGTCTCTTTCAATTCTTGCATGCTTAGTTTAATTTCGTTTTCTTTTTTTCCCTTAATGATTTGTGAGTAGTTTCATCCCCTTTGGGGGTGGAGATGATGTAAATATATGTTGTGATGTTTGGATGTTTGATGAATTTTGGATTGTGTAAACTTGCATGTTTGTATGTTCGTTGGGGGTATTTTAATCATCTACATGTTGGGGGATTTTGATGGGTTTTGCCATAAGATTTAGACACTTCCCATGCTTAGTTTCCTCATGTTAATTGACTGAAATTTCCTGTTGAATATGCTACATGTTAGTTATGTGTTTGTATTTGTGTTTCTTTGCTTGATTGTTTGAAGAAACTTTGTGTTGATGAGTTTTGCCATAACATTTAGAAACCTCTCATGCTTGGCTTTGTTCTTCACATGAGTTTATGGTTTTTGATGAGTCTTGCCATATCTTTAGACACTTCTCATGTTGAGCCTAATCTTATGACAATCAAGTAGTAATTGCCGATACGATGTGTGAATGGATTGATAGGTTTTGCCACATCTTTAGACACTTCCTATGCATGATGACACACACGACACACACGCATACATGCTTACATGCGTCATTCATCACTTATTTCACTTCAGATGTGCACACACTCCACCCCTTAGGGATTTTCCTTACTGAATTACCTTCCTTTTGTTAGTTGTTTATCTTAGTTTTAGTAGTCTTGTGCTTTCATCTTTCTCATTTGTTAGTTCCTAGTTTAGTGTAGCTTAGGTTAGCATAATCACATCTCTTCACCCTTAGTTGTCACTTGATTTCTGAAGAACTAGAGGCTACTCACCTCCCTGCGGATCAACCCGTACTTGCCACCGCTTCATCGTGACCGGGAACTTGCGGTAATTAATAAAACATTTAAACAAGTTTTTGGCGCCGTTGCCGTAGAGGTGCCAGTCCAGACTCCGATTTGGACGATTCGAGTGTATTTAATTTTTATTTTTTATTTTTTTGGTTTCAGGAACATTGGCACATTCAGGGGACACACCAGGAGAAATTTTGAGCAGGGAGTAGCCTTTTGGACCGCCAATCAGCAGTCTGGGACGATTAACTGGCGGCCTAGTGAGCTACTTTTGCTCCAATTTTTGTATTGGTTGTTTGTTTGTTCATTGTAGTTGTCTGGGAGCCCGATTTGCTTGTTTTAACCTATAGTTTACTCCCAGATCTATTAATAACCAATCCCCTTTCTATACAACTTGGACCTTAAAACTCAAAGCAAAAGATTAGTTTGATTGCCATCTAGGTCATGCATCATTTGTAGACCTTGCACGCACTCGTCTTTCTTTTCTTTACATTCTTGTTGTTGATTTCTGGAGTGAGGTACATGCACCCATTCTCTCATTCATGCATGGTTAAAGCATAAATTAGTTAGTAAGGTTCATCGGGACAAGAGTGAGGTGAGCATTTATTTGGAGAGTTGATTGCTAGATTAAGACTCAAAACGCTACTAAGGAGGGACTGTCCTATACAAGATAAGGTGGGGGATTTCATCACCCTTTCCTTTGCCCCAAAAATCACTCTTAATGAAAGCCTTAATTATAAAAGCAACTAGGACTCGGGCGCACTACGAGAGTGATCGAGTTGAGACCGTCACGACCTGATCGGCGTTGCTTGCGTTGTCGATAGTAGGAGGTACTGGATCTCCGGATCTGGTATCACTTGCTGGGCATTGTGGTCTCCATTCTAGGGAGGTGAGGCATATTGATACTAGTGATCTCGAAGTTTGGCATCGTCTAGCCTAAGGACCTATAGCCATAGGTTGTTTGAGTCTTGTTTGCTTGTCTGCTTCTACCTTCACCCTTTACCCACGCTAGATTTAGGGATTCTTCCCTTCTCCTCTGAGTCATCTTCTTCTCACCTACTTCGATGTTCTAGTCTCCTCCCCTTTACACTCTCTGTTAGCATTTTAGGGTTGAGTCGAGCACTTTTTGCGAGCTTGGCCTCGTGGTGGTGAGAGTGATCGACTCGAGAGTTCTTTGACGAGATGGATGGTTACATAGGCCACCATCCATATCATTATTGGGACTAGGACAATTCTCCCTGGTATTCCGGACTCATGCAACTTGGGGTGGCTCAGACAAACACCCCTTATTGTTGGGACAATCTTAATTGTGTGGCTGAGCAATCTTCATATTGTGGTGATATGAGAGAGGCACCGACTGCTAGACCGCCATCTAGTTATGTTGGATCATATGTCGGTCAACAAACTCAGACATTATAACTACATTTGGCCTATTTCATGCAGGTGGTAGATGACATGAGGGCACCGGTAGCTCCAGTAGTTGTACCGTGTGACTATTGCGGGTTGAGTTGTCATGTTTTCGGGGAATGTCCTTATGTTGTCCCAGAGCCTGAGTATGAGCACACATTTTCCCAAAATGCTCAATGTGACCCTTACGCATCCGCGTACAACCCGAGAGGGATGGATTCGTGGGGAGACAATTCTTATTCAAATTCTTATACATCATTTTCACCCCAGTATCCTCCTCCCGAATACCCAGAATTCTACCAACACCCAACTCCATATCATTGCACTCATTCTCAGCCTATCAATATCCAACCCAACAATTTCCCAAATTCTGACTTGATTCTCACAGTTGTCCCCAGACTTGATTCTTTAGAACAAACATTCCAAACGTTCATGGAAACCACTCAAAATGTAATGAAGTCCACTCAAAATTCCACGCAAACTATGGAAATGTATGTGAGTCAAATTACAAAACAATTAAGTAAACGTGAGGAGGGTGACATTTCTTGTCAACATGGGGATTTATCTTCTGATATCAAACCACCACCACATCAACAAATTCAAAGCACAATCTTTCAAAGTCAAACTCCTAGTCAGTCTGAGGGACTTGAGGTTTCAATTCACGATCACATAGTGGGGGATTCGATTCAAATTGAGAATAGCATGTACCAATTTTATTATGAGTCGGCACAAGATTGTGCCTTATCTTTTTGTCCTGTGACCCTTGAGCCACACAATCTTATTGTTGTGGCTCCTAAGGACTCACCTATGGTGGAGCAAGAGCTCCCTAGTACCCTTAATCTCATACAACCTGATGAGAGTTTGCCTCTCACTATTGTTCCTGATCATCTTGGAAATGATGAGACATCAAACAATCACATCGGCAATGAGGGTATTGAGAGTTCCTTAGAGGATAGCTTGGGTAAGAGACCCACTTTTTGTTCACCAGGTGAGTCAGACATGCCTAACGAGGTTCCTCACCTCGTTCCGACCCACCAGGTTGTTGGTTGGAGAGTTTGGATTGACGATCATAACTTCCGTTCTGCGACGGGAGAATCTCTTCTTCCATTGCACATTATGTCCCAAACTCTTGAGAGGTTCAAGCTCTTTCAGTTTGATCCTTTGAATGAGACGTCTTTGCGTCCAATTCATGAACCTCTCCTTTCATCTTGTGCTCTTTGTGGGGGGGGGGGGGGGGGGGGCACGCATGAGTATTCTGGCGCCGCGTGATCTCATGTTCCCATTCCAAGTGTACTGACCCAATTTTGAGTTTCCCATTTGATGTTCTTCAACAAATGAAGATGGGAACTTATTTTTGTACATAGTTATATTTAAAAAACAACAAAAGACTCCACCAGTGAGCATTGATTGTTGTGGGCTCCAACCTTTGTGTATTTGGGCCCCATTTCATTCACGTATTTGTATCCCTTCTTTAGCATCTCGCAGGTTTTGAGGGAATTCGGGTTTGTGTCCATCAACACAACCATGAACTTTCCTTGTGCTTCACGTTGGTGAGATATTTTATTTTTCATGCATAAATCAATGTAGTTTCATACTCACATTTATTGAGGACAATGCATGAAGTAAGTGTGGGGGTGATTTATGTTTGTATATATGTGGAGTCGAGTCTTTTTCATTTTGCCTTTTGTTTTCTTTTGTTTGTACTGTTAGGATCATAATAGTGTGTTGCATTTAATATTGATATATCTGCTTACAATGATCCTTGGGTGACTTGTCTTCTTTTGCTTGCCTAGTGCTTTAAAATTTTCACATTTCTTTCAAAATCTTCATGTGTTTGCGAAAGAAAATGTTTTGTGAGTTTTGCGTGTGTTTAACATGTGCAAAACCGTTGAGAGACAGTAAAAAGAAAGCTCCCAAAATTGTCTTGAACATGATGCAATTCCTACTAACTAATGCATGGTCATACAAGATGCATGAATGAGTGTAGGAAATGCATACCTCACGCCAGCGCTCAACAACTGAAAATAAAGGTAAAATAAAAGACAACTACGTGCCTAAGTAAAGTACATGATGCGTAACCTAAACAAGTAAGAATGTCTAATCTTTTAATTTAGATTTTAAGGCCAAGTTGATTAATGGGGATTGATTTGATGATCTGGGAGCAAACTACAAGTCAAAACATGAATAATTGAGCTCCCGGAGAACTACACTGAAGCAAACAACTACCAGAACAAAACTGAGAGCAGAAGCAGCTCACCATGCCGCCAGTTGGTGGTTCCAGACCGCTAATTGGCGGTCAGTTTGGTGCTTCTGTGCCTCCAATTTCGCCAGTGGCCTCCCCGTGAGCTATAGGATCCCTGAAACACACAAAAACTAAAAACAAAAAATTAAAACCACTCGAATCGTCCAAACCAAAGTCTAGACAGAGCACCTCCCCGGCAACGGCGCCAAAAACTTGATTGATACGTTTTAAATACCGCAAGTGCACGACCGTGTTGAAGCGGTGACAAATACGGGTCGATCCACAAGGAGGTGTGTCGACTTTGGTTAGTCCGAAGGCGAGTGGAAACAAAGGGATGAAAAGAGTGATGAAGCTAAACTACACTAAACTAATGAACTAGAAATGAGGACATGAAAACATGAAACGAATTAAACTAAGCTAAACTAGGCAACTACTAGAAAGATAAGCTAGAAAGAGAAGCTAGAAATCAGGAATCTAAAACCCCTAAGGGGTGGAGTGTGTGTACACATGATATGAGTGGTGATGAATGCATTCATTAAGAACAAGTGTATGTAGTGTTTGCTATGTATAAGAAGTACCTAATGGCAAGACCTATCATTCAAAGCACTAACCTAGGTGATTAATATGAGCACGTCAAGTTTGTTATTAAAACACTTAGACAAGCATGGAATGTACCTAAGACTATGGCAAAACCATCAAGTAAGTATTCTTTTTAATCAAACAAGTATACTAACATTTTTCACATACACAAAAATTTAGCATTCATTCCATCTACATAACATGTATAAACATTGCTCCACCCCCCAAAGGGGATGAAACTACTCACTACCCATTAAACTAATGATTACACTAAAGAAGGAAAACATATTAACTAAGCTACTAAGATTACTAAACATGAAATTAAACAAAGTAAAACAACCAACACAAAACAAGCAACATAACAAAGAAACTTTTATTATTAAAATGACTCACAATACATGTAGTATTCTCTCACTTCAGTGTTTGCTTCAAGGCCACACTTCAAGTAGGAAGAATTGCCACCAAAATGTGAAGTGGTTACAATGGAAGGTGAAAAGTTCTATTTATAGTCATAGAAAAAGGTAATCTGGGACAATTCCCCGGTATGAGACTAAACAAATACCAGAAATAGAATAAACACACTCTAATACACATGCCCGCCAAAGCTTAGCGGATCCGGAGCGGTCTATCGGTTCTGGATCCAACTCAAATTTGTTGTGGGCTCTTCTGGATGTCTTTGTTGGTCTTTGATGCATATACTTCGTTTATTGGAGCTCCAACCCGAATCGAATTGCCAAAATACTCCCCATGATGGTGTGGAGTTTTTTGTTTTGCTTTTTGGTCCTTCGGTCTTACGTTTAGGTCATTCTCCCTTGCATCTTAGTCCTCAGGTCTCACAATTCAGTCTCAATGTAGTTCTGGGATTTGTAGCCTAGTTGGCGTCCAAAAGCGGTGATCCGATGAGTTCCCTGGTTACATACAAAAAATTCTAAATTTATCAAATTATCCTTCTAAATAGGGCATGATAATAGGGCAACTGAAATAAAAAATAAAAGTAATTGTAGTTTTGGCATGAAATTTGGTTGGGCATTTTTTTTCTTAATTTCACACCATTTTTGAAGAGAAAGGTTGAGGCCAATTTGAATAGCCATGATAAGAGTTATTGCTGGACGTATTTATTAGCTTCGAATTTTTGTTTCCATGTTTTGCCGTGCAGAAGATGGCGTTGATAATAACCACAAAAATAAAATTTGCTTTTGAAATACGTCTGATCTAAACCTTCTAGGCTTCCATTACTGAACTATTATTATACTCTTGCGTTACACAATCACAGTAACAAAGTTAACAATTATGTTAGACAGTATATTTTTTTTATTCAGTGTTGTTGAGTTCAATTTAAGACATATAAGATATTTTTAGAAAAGAAACGAAAACCAAAATCAATTTAGTAAAAGATTTTGTAGCCAAGTTTCAGCAAACCCAATAACTAAACCCATAAAACGTTTGATGACTATTTGAGAAATGAAAACCAAAATGTTGGATAAAAAGGAAATAAGATTTGAAAAAAGATAACAATGTTTAATAATTTGTAGTCAAAATTGTAATTAGTAGTGTAAAAATAGCACAAAACAAAGGTAGAAAACATAAATTTCTTTGTCAATTAATCAAGTTTTTTTGTGTGCCAAATGAACAATAAGAGCACGTATTATTATAACATCCTAATTAACAATTAAATTGACCAAATTAATGGGACCGAGCAAACAACATAAAAACCCTTTTGCCTTTTATAAGGCATTAGTAAAAGTAAATTAAGAACACCAAATTTGAGCAGAGTTGAACTTAATTTATAAAAAACAAAACAATTTACTCAATCATTATTCCCAAGGCCTGATGTGTCACATTCTTGGCTCAGTCGGTTAGTGTAATATCCTAACCTTGCTTATGGTGCTAATGATGTTTAGGAGAGGATTAGTGGTGGATGAGATCGACGGCTGAGATCGTTTCGGGGGAAAAGTATATAAGGTTTGGATCTCTCTCTCCCCCTCACTCTTCACTCTCTCCCTCTCTCACGATCTCTCTCTTTCTCACGCGTCTCTCTCTCCCTAGTTCTTCGTCGGTGTTGGTGGAGGCGAGGATCGGAGTGTTGGAGTCGCCGAAATCGTCGTAGAGTTCGGGAATCGGAGGTTCGCCGGAGTTCAAGCCTTTTCGCGAGGAGGCGCTCACCGTGGTTTCTTCCAAGGCTTCTTCAAGCCTTAAGGTGTGTCAAACTTGCTTTCAAGCTCACCTATCCTTAGTGTGGGAGTGGGAGCGGTCGACGGTAGGCCGTTTAGGCTCGTCGGACCTGCACAACGGTTTCTGCACTAAAATCGGTCGACCGGCATTTTGGGTTCGGTCGACCGGTCGTAGTGTATTTTTGGGCAATTCCCTTGCACCGGTCGAACGATGCCCTTTGGGCGGTCGACCGGTTGTGCAATTTTAACAAGAGGAAGACGTCCTGGTGCTTTTCGATCGACCGGGACCCCTTTGCCGGTCGACCGAACGTACTGTTGTAGGTCGGTTGGGGGCGCTGATCATCTAAACGGTCGACCGCTCATTGACTTCGTCCGACCGACGCTTAAGTTAACTTATTGTCCGGTCGACCGGAAGTGTTGTTTCGGTCGACCGTGGAGATCGTTTTGTTGGAGGTTTGTAGTGGTGGTTTTCGGTCGACCGGGGGTGTTGGGTCGGTCGACCGTTGGTGTTTGGTTTGCGAAAACATTTTCTTACTGGTGCTTTTCGGTCGACCGGGACCCCTTTTGCCGGTCGACCGTTTGGCGGGTTTTTCGGTTGGGCCAGTTCTCTAGGTGAGAATCGGTCGACCGATTAACAGTTTTTCGTTTGACCGTTTCTGCTGTTTTTGGCGGATTCGTAGTTTTATGAGTACACTTGACGGCGCCTCGTCTCTCCGGCCTCACGGGGGGCAACGACACGGACTGGCGCCCGATAGTTGGGTGCTCGTACGCTTGAAAGCGGTTCGTCTCTCCGGCCTTTTGGGCAACGACACGGACTGTCGCCCGATGGTGGTGCGAGTGTTGTGGGGTTGGGGTGAGAGGACCCTTGAAACCCGTGGCCGATGTTTTTTCCGGCAGTGCCGTGTGTGCACGTGTGTGTTGTGGGGTTGGGGTGAGAGGACCCTTGAGACCCGTGGCCGATGATTTTCCGTGTGTGCACGTGTGTGTTGTGGGGTCGGGGTGAGAGGACCCTTGAGACCCGTGGCCGATGATTTTCCGGCAGTGCCGTGTGTGCACGTGTGTGTTGTGGGGTTGGGGTGACAGGACCCTTGAGACCCGGTAGTGTGGCCGTGACTGTACCAGCGGTGTCGTGTCTGCACGTGTGTTGGTGGGTTGAGGTGAGAGGACCCCTGTGACCGGATCGTGTCTGTTGTGCTATTCATTATTCATTACATATTTCATTATTGTTCATATATGTGTTAGGGTTTGGCATACTGGGTTTCCTTCTGGAAACTCAGGCATTTATTGTCTGCTTTCAGGCCGTGAGCAGCGTTAGGGGGTGGTGACTGCGGAGGAGAGCTTCTGGGACAGATCATGCTTTCCCCTCCTTTTGAGGTCGTTGTGATTACGTTGTACATTTTATCTTATAGCTTTTGATGTAATCACCTCTTGTTGTAAACTCAGATCCGTATATATATATATATATATATATATATATATATATATATATATATATATACGTTGGTGCACCGGGTGTAATTCTTGGTAATGTCCTCCGTTGTTTGTATGTTTTAGATTTTAAATTTTCCGTTGTTCGAGGACGTTACAATTTGGTATCAGAACGGTCGGTTCCTGAGTCTTTGTCCAAAGAAACCACCCTTAGGAGTTGAGTCTGCATTTTAGTAGGTCATGCATGCATTTTCATTGCTGAGTCGAGCTCTTTTGTTCTGCAGATGGCTCCCAGACGTGTGAGATGATTGATCGTTTTATATTTCTACCGCAAGTGCACGGCCGCGTTGAAGCGGTGGCAAATACGGGTCGTCCACTGGGAGGTGTGTCGACACTTGGTTCGTGCGAAGGCAAGGGGTAAAGAAAGGAGAAAAGGATTGGTTATACTAAACTACACTACAATGCTAAACTGGAATGCAAAAGTAAATGAAGATAAGCAATAAAACTAAACCCCAAAGGGGGTAAAGAACTGATGTGAACATAAAGATGTGTGTGTGTGTGTGTTCAATTAAGCTCCTCACAACATGTAGTGCATGAAATCATAAAACTACATCCAATCTTGCCTCTACATGAATTAAGATAAGACTACATCATTAAAACATACAAGACAATGATTGGAATGAAGCTACATGAACTCAAGTATAAAGACTAGACCCTACTATGCCTCCACATGAATTAAGATGACTACATCATTAAAACATACAAGACATTAGCTAAGGAAAAGGCAACAAGAGTTCATACACTACAAATTGTGTTTCCAACATTAACTTCATCCATATCCTAACCTTATCATTCCCCATAAAATAGGTCCACTAATCGAAGCATAAGCTAAGCTTCATTCAAGAGCATTAGCATATCAAAGATAAGAGTGGAGACCCATTAGATGGTTATGGAAATCATATAAAGCTCAAGGGATAAAAATAACACACACTTAATACACTACATGATTATATCACATATTTCTCCACCCCCCAAATGGGGATGGAACTACTCACTACTCATTACACTACTGATTAGACTAAGCAAAGAAAACATTTAACTAAGATACTGAAATTACTAAACAAGAAATTAAGCAAAGTAAAACAAACCACACAAAACAAGCAACATAACAAGACAAGATTAAAACAAACAAATAAACTTTTATTAACAATGACTCACATAGAAGGTAGCACTCTTCTCCACCTTGAGTTATTGCTTCAAGGCTCACTCCTTAGTAGAGAGAATGCCACCAAGCAATGGGTAATTACAATAGAAGGTGAAGAGTTCTATTTATAAGCATAGAAAAAGCTAATCGGGGACAATCCCCCGATGTGGGACTAAACCAATACTAAAAATAGCCTAAACGAACATTAATACAAGTCCAGGAGAAATTTCGACGGATCCTGAGCAATATGGACCGCCAATCAGCGGTCCAAGACCGCCAATTGGCGGTCCAAAATCTTCGGATTGTGTTGGAATTTGTTGTGGGCTTTTCTTTCTGGTATTGTTGGTCTTTGATGCGGTTACTTGACTTGTTGGAGCTCCGACCCGACTCGAATTGGTAAAATACTCCCCATGATGGTGTGGAGTATTCTATTTTGCTCTTAGGTCCTTCGGTCTTACGATCAGGTCCTTCTCCCTTGCATCTTAGTCCCCAGGTCTCACAACTAAGTCCTTTTTCCTGCTTTTGGATCCTTTCATGGCTCTTCTCTTCAAACCTCTTTATTCCTGAAAACTAAACATAAAACTCGTCACGTAGCATTACTTAGGTGTAATATAATGGATATAAGATACAAATATGAGCATGAAATGATGTCAATCATGAGACCTCCCACGCGCTATCGCAGTTCCAGTGAGGAGTCTGCTGGGGCTGTTGAGGCGGAGGAGAGGCCGTCTGAGCCAGTGACGCTGAAGACGTTGGGCGAGCTTCTGGAGAGCCGCGCCGACCAGACTGGCGTTATGCATGATCGTTTTATGTGTCAGCATCTGTCAATTTTCAGTGGTAGAGGTGACCCTGAGGCAGCAGAGGACTGGGTCTTTAGGATCCAGAAGATCTTCCAGGCTATTGGAGTGACACCAGAGAGGATGGTGGGCCTGGCCACCTATGTTTTGGACGGGGAGGCGTCCAACTGGTGGAGGACCACTTTGACAGTCGTGTTCGACGACAGTGAGGACGTGAGTTGGGAGGACTTCCTGGTGGAGTTCAACCAACAGTACTTTCCGCAGCACCTTTGTGATCGGAAGAGAGAGCAGTTTCTGGCCCTCGAGCAGAGGGATATGACTTTGGCTGCTTATATCAGCAGGTTCCATGCTTTGGAACGATACTGCCCGGAGATTTATGTGACGCAGGAGCAGAGGGCTCGGAAGTTTGTGCGGGTCTGAGGCCGCAGTTCAGAGCTCGTGTCACGACCAGTATGCCGCAGACTTTAGCAGATGCTGTGAAGTTTGCGACCATCATGGACCAGGATAGTCAGGAGATCCTGGAGGATGCTAGGAGGTTGCAGGTGAAGCATGCAGGACGTCCAGGAGGACAGTTACAGGGGAATCCGGGCAAGAGGCCTAGGATAGACGGAGGTGGAGCATCGCAGAGCGGGCCGTGTAGGCAGTGTGGCAGAGTTCATCCGGGACGGGGGTGCGGACACCGCCCCAGCGCTTGTCACGGTTGTGGTCAGATGGGACACTTCGTCCGTTCTTGTCCGAGCGCGCCAGGTGGGCCTAGCGGACGACCGGGACCATCCACGTCTGGTGGAGGTGGACCGAGCAGACCTGCAGCACCACCTCAGCAGGGGAGGAGAGCCGGTAGAGTCTTCACTATCAGGGCTGATGAGGCCAGGGATGCCAGCACGGTAGTGGAAGGTACGCTGCTAGTTGTTGATTTGGTAGCTAGGGTGTTGTTCGACTCTGGGGCCACGCACTCGTTTATCTTTGAGCAGTTTGCGAGCGTGTTGGGTCGTACCCCTGCGATGTTGACTACCACTTTGGAGGTCAGCACACCCCTGGGTTTGGTGGGCACTGTGGGGAGATTTCTTCCCGGCGCCACGATTGCTTCGGGAGACCAGGAATTCCCGGCTGACCTGGTCTTGCTACCGATGGTGGACTTTGATGTTATACTTGGGATGGATTGGTTGTCCTAGTATGACGTTCGAGTCTTATGCCGTGATAAGAGGATTTTGATTCCGAGGCAGGGTTTGCCTGATCTTCTGATTAGAGGATTAAAGGACCGCGGAGGTCGGTGGGTTGTTTCTTCTGTTAGAGCTCAGAAGTTGATTCAGCAGGGTTGCAGGGCTTTTGTAGCCACTTTGGTAGTTCCAGATCCGGAGTTGAGGAAGCTGGAGGACATTGAGATTGTTCAGGATTTTCCCGAGGTGTTTGCTGATGATGTCTCCGGTCTGCCACCTCACAGAGAGATAGAGTTTGGCATTGATTTGGTAGCTGAGGCTACATCGCAGTCGAAGGCTCCATACAGGATGGCGCCTGCAGAGTTGTCGGAGCTGAAGAAGCAGTTACAGGTTCTGATGGATACAGGGTTTATCCGACCGAGCGTTTCGCCGTGGGGTGCGCCGATTCTTTTCGTGAAGAAGAAGGACTGCTCGTTGCGGATGTGTATAGATTACCGGATGTTGAATAAGGTTACCGTGAGGAATCAATATCCTTTGCCCAGGATCGAGGACCTGTTTGACCAGTTGCAGTCAGCGAAGGTGTTCTCGAAGATTGATCTGCGATCCGGGTATCATCAGTTGAGGATCAGAGAGGCAGATGTTCAGAAGACAGCTTTTCGGACGAGGTACGGGCACTTTGAGTTTCTGGTGATGCTGTTCGGGTTGACGAACGCGCCTGCAACATTTATGGATCTCATAAATAGGACTTTCAGTCAGTATCTCGACCGTTTCGTGATTGTCTTCGTAGACGATATCTTGGTCTATTCACCAGATATGGAGCAGCACCGGGAGCATCTGAGGATCGTACTTGGCATTCTGAGAGATCAGTAGTTGTATGCCAAGTTCTCGAAGTGCGAGTTCTGGCTTCACAGTGTAGCATTTTTGGGGCACATAGTATCGGGAGCTGGGATATCAGTGGATCCAGGGAAGGTCGAGGCAGTGACACAGTGGAGAGCCCCGACGAGTGTGACTGAGATTAGGAGTTTTGTTGGATTGGCGGGATATTACCGTCGGTTCATCAAAGACTTCTCGAGACTTGCTTCACCCCTGACAGCGCTGACGAAGAAAGGAGTGAAGTTTGTTTGGTCCCAGAAATGCGAGGACAGTTTTCAGGAACTGAAGAGTCGGTTGACGACTGCTCCAGTTCTGACGCTTCCCAGTGGTAGTGGTGGTTTTGTGATTTACAGCGACGCCTCAGGTATTGGTTTGGGATGTGTACTGATGCAGCACGGGCAGGTAGTGGCGTATGCTTCGAGGCAGCTGAAGGTGCACGAGAAGAATTACCCCACTCACGATTTAGAGTTGGCAGCCGTGGTTCATGCTCTGAAGATTTGGCGTCACTATTTGTATGGTGAGCGGTTCGAAGTCTTCACTGATCATCAGAGTCTGAAGTATCTGTTTTCACAGAGGGTGCTGAGCATGAGACAACGCAGATGGCTTGAGCTGATTAAGGATTTTGATTTCACCATCTCCTATCATCCAGGGAAGACGAATTCAGTTGCGGACGCGCTGAGCAGAAAAGTAGAGGTGTCAGCTGCGAGTTTGTGCATTCAGGAGTGGAGGTTACTCGAGTCATTGTCTGAGTGGAGGCCGTTCGCCGAGAGCTCGGAGGGGGCAGTGATTGCGGGACTTCGAGTGGAGCCGCAGACCGTCAGTCGAGTTGTTCAGGCTCAGCACAGTGATGAGGAGTTGACTAGTCTGCTACGGTCAGCTACCAGGGATGGATCAGACTTCACCGTGGGAGTGGATGGAGGTCTGAGGTTCAGGAGTCGGATCTGGGTGCCGAGGGTCGATGGATTGAGGGATGATATCATGGAGGAGGCACACCGAGCGAGATATTCCATTCACCCGGGGAGTACGAAGATGTATAAGGATCTGCAGAGGAACTTCTAGTGGAGAGGGATGAAGCGTGACGTGGCTGATTTTGTGGCTAGATGCTTGGTTTGCCAGCGGGTGAAGATCGAGCACCAGAGACCAGCGGGACCGATGCATAGAATAGAGCTACCTGAGTGGAAGTGGGAGCACGTGACGATGGATTTTGTCACCGGGTTGCCGAAGACGAGGAGACATCACGACACGATTTGGGTTATAGTCGATCGACTGACCAAGTCGGCACACTTCCTGGCCATCCGGACTACCTTACCTTTGGAGGGTCTGACGAGGTTGTATGTTGAGGAGATCGTCAGACTACATGGGGTGCCAGTGAGTATCATTTCAGATCGAGATCCGAGGTTCACTTCCAGATTCTGGGGGAGTTTGCAGTAGGCTCTGGGGACTCGTCTGAAGTTCAGTACATCATTTCATCCGCAGACCGACGGCCAGTCCGAGAGGACTATTCAGACATTAGAGGACATGCTGAGAGCGTGTGCTCTGGATTGGGCAGGGCACTGGGATGAGCACCTGCCGTTGATTGAGTTCGCCTACAACAACAGCTACCATACGAGTATTGGGATGGCGCCGTACGAGGCCTTGTACGGGAGACCCTGCAGATCACCGGTGTGCTGGAGTGAGGTAGGCGATAGACAGTTAGTCGGGCCTGAGATTATACAGATGTATGCTGAGAAGGTTGATATGATCAGGCGGCGACTAGAGACAGCTCAGAGCAGGCAGAAGAGATACGCGGATCGGCGTAGGCGAGTGTTGATTTTTGAGGTTGGCGATCATGTCTTTCTGAAGATCTCACCGTCGCGCGGGATGATGAGATTCGGGAAGAAGGGGAAGCTCAGTCCGAGGTATATTGGACCGTTTGAGATTTTAGACCGTGTTGGAGAGGTCGCCTACCGGATTGCACTGCCGCCACAGTTCTCTGGTCTTCATGACGTCTTCCACGTGTCGATGCTGAGGAAGTACGTGTCATATCCTTCACATTTGATTCAGATTGAGGTTCCAGAGATTCAGCAGGATTTGTCTCTTGAGGAGAGACCGGTGGAGATTGTGGATCGGATGGATCACCAGCTCAGGAGGAGGACTATTCCTATGGTTAAGGTCAGGTGACAACATCACTCTGAGCGAGAGGCTACTTGAGAGGTTGAGGAGGAAGTCCGGAAGTCGTATCCGGAGTAGTTTGGTAAGCGCTGGATTTAATTTCGTGGGCGAAATTCTTTTAAGGAGGGTGGATTGTAATATCCTAACATTGCTTATGGTGCTAATGATGTTTAGGAGAGGATTAGTGGTGGATGAGATCGACGGCTGAGATCATTTCGGGGGAAAAGTATATAAGGTTTGGATGTCTCTCTCCCCCTCACTCTTCACTCTCTCCCTCTCTCACGATCTCTCTCTTTCTCACGCGTCTCTCTCTCCCTAGTGCTTCGTCAGTGTTGGTGGAGGCGAGGATCGGAGTGTTGGAGTCGCCAGAATCGTCGTAGATTTCGGGAATCGGAGGTTCGCCGGAGTTCAAGCCTTTTCGCGAGGAGGCCCTCACCGTGGTTTCTTCCAAGGCTTCTTCAAGCCTTAAGGTGTGTCAAACTTGCTTTCAAGCTCACATATCCTTAGTGTGGGAGTGGGAGCGGTCGACGGTAGGCAGTTTAGGCTCGTCGGACCTGCACAGCGGTTTCTGCACTAAAATCGGTCGACCGGTATTTTGGGTTCGGTCGACCGGTCGTAGTGTATTTTTGGGCGATTCCCTTGCACCGGTCGAACGATGCCCTTTGGGCGGTCGACCGGTTGTGCAATTTTAACAAGAGGAAGACGTCCTGGTGCTTTTCGGTCGACCAAACGTACTGTTGTAGGTCGGTTGGGGGCGTTGATCATCTAAACGGTCGACCGCTCGTTGACTTCGTCCGACCGACGCTTAAGTTAACTTATTGTCCGGTCGACCGGAAGTGTTGTTTCGGTCGACCGTGGAGATCGTTTTGTTGGAGGTTTGTACTGGTGGTTTTCGATCGACCGGGGGTGTTGGGTCGGTCGACCGTTGGTGTTTGGTTTGCGAAAACGTTTTCTTACTGGTGCTTTTCGGTCGACCGGGACCCCTTTTGCCGGTCGACCGTTTGGCGGGTTTTTCGGTTGGGCCAGTTCTCTAGGTGAGAATCGGTCGACCGATTAACAGTTTTCGTTCGACCGTTTCTGCTGTTTTTGGCGGATTCGTGGTTTTATGAGTACACTTGACGACGCCTCGTCTCTCCGGCCTCACGGGGGGCAACGGCACAGACTGGCGCCCGATAGTTGGGTACTCGTACGCTTGAAAGCGGCTCGTCTCTCCGGTCTTTTGGGCAACGGCACGGATTGTCGCCCGATGGTGGTGCGTGTGTTGTGGGGTTGGGGTGAGAGGACCCTTGAAACCCGTGGCCGATGTTTTTCCGTGTGTGCACGTGTGTGTTGTGGGGTTGGGGTGAGAGGACCCTTGAGACCCGTGGCCGATGATTTTCCGGCAGTGCCGTGTGTGCACGTGTGTGTTGTGGGGTTGGGGTGAGAGGACCATTGAGACCCGGTAGTGTGGCCGTGATTGTACCGGCGGTGCCGTGTGTGCACGTGTGTGTTGTGGGGTTGGGGTGAGAGGACCCTTGAGACCCGTGGCCGATGATTTTCCGTGTGTGCACGTGTGTGTTGTGGGGTTGGGGTGAGAGGACCCTTGAGACCCGTGACCGATGATTTTCCACCAGTGCCGTGTGTGCACGTGTGTGTTGTGGGGTTGGGGTGAGAGGACCCTTGAGACCCGGGAGTATGGCCAACATCCTAATTAACAATTAAATTGACCAAATTAATGGGACCGAGCAAACAACATAAAAACCCTTTTGCCTTTTATAAGGCATTAGTAAAAATAAATTAAGAACACCAAATTTGAGCAGACTTGAACTTAATTTATAAAAAACAAAACAATTTACTCAATCATTATTCCCAAGGCCTGATGTGTCACATTCTTGGCTCAGTCGGTTAGAGTTCTGATTTGATGGTAGCTGTGCATTAATGTTTGTGGTTAGGTAGGAGAAGAAAGACAAATCTGATTTGATTGTCAAAATTTCACAACCGTAAGCAATTTAGTCCTTCGATTAGAGTTCTTACGCTTGCAATTAATAGATGTCCCCTTTCTCGCTGATATTGAAGATTTATTACATCCATTTCCATCTTCGTCAACAAGTTTTTCCACACCACTTGTTGAGATGAATACAAAATTGGTTGTTGATGCAAAACAATTGTTGCTATTACACGACTTCAGAAATTAAAGTTAACCACTGCGCTTTGGTGGGTTGACTTGTTTTCGTGATGGAATAAATAAAAAAGAAGTCGTCACTCACTCATACATATCCTCCTTCATGCATAATTGCAAAACTACTCCACGTAACTATCTTGACTAAAATCGTTTAGATAAACATAAAACAATGAGTTAATCTGTTAATGGCGCAAAATTACAAGGTGGCGCTGTTGTATATGGAGCATCCTGATCCAGCAAAGAATGTTTAAGGCAGAGTCATGGTGTGCTTGGATAACAAGAAGATGAGAAGATATATAAGAGAAAACGACCTTAAACATGTATGAAACCCTGGTTTGGAATGCTATTTTCTCCCGCTTGGATAGACAGAATGCATAACAATCTAAATTGAAGGGAAAGAGAACAAAAAATAGTCCCCCACGGGTGGCGTGCTTTGATGGGGCGCGGGTTCGAATTCCCCCGTGCCTCAGCACTTCTTTTCTGGAGGTTGGGACTCTAGTCACTCTACACGGGCGGGGGTAATAAAGAGTGTAGGTCCCATGTAGCTCTGGGTTTGTAGCCTAACCGGCGTCCAAAAATACGGTAGTCCGATGACTTTTTTGGTTACAAAAAAATTTTGCTAAATTTATCGAATTATCCTCTTTAGATTTTCGTAACATTAAAATCATATTAATGTTTGATATAACAATAATATTATTGTCAAATAATATGTCTTCACGAAACACTAAAAATTACATCATACATACAAACAACATACGAACAAAACCACATTGGGTGAACTTAAACAAAGTTGATTAATTGAAGAACTTATTAATCGTTGTCTTTATTCTTTGCTTACGTCCAAGGTGAAGATCAGACAACAATAAGGAGAAGCTTGATTTGTTTGTGTATACTTGTCGTTGAGATTTTTGTAATTGGTTAATTTGATGCGTTAAATGCATAATAATAGGGCAACTGAAATAAAAAATAAAAGTAATTGTAGTTTTGGCATGAAATTTGGTTGGACAATTTTTTCTTCATTTCACACCAATTTTGAAGAGAAAGTTGGAGGCTAATTTGAATAGCCATGATAAGAGTTATTGCTGGACGTATTTATTAGCTTCGAATTTTTGTTTCCAAGTTTTGCCGTGCAGAAGACGGCGTTGATAATAACCACGTAAATAAAAATTTGCTTTTGAAATACGTCTGATCTAAACCTTCTATGCTTCCATTACTGAACTATCATTATACTCGTGCATTACACAATCACAGTAACAAAGCTAAGTAACAATTATGTTAGACAGTGTAATTTTTTTAATTCAGTGTTGTTGACTTCAATTTTAGACATATAAGATATTTTTAGAAAAGAAATGAAAACCAAAATCAATTTAGTAAAAGATTTTGTAGACAAGTTTCAGCAAACCCAATAATTAAACCCATAAAACGTTTGATTACTATTTGAGAAATGAAAACCAAAATGTTTGATAAAAAGGAAAGAAGATTTGAAAAAAACAATGTTTAATATATAATTTGGAGTCAAAATTGTAATTAGCAGTGTAAAATAGCACAAAACAAAGGTAGAAAAAACATAAATTTCTTTGTCAATTAATCAATTTTTTTTCTTTTTTCAAATAAGCAATAAGAGCACGTATTATTATAACAAACCTCATTAACAATGAAATAGACCAAACCATCTTCACCACACACGTATGAAACGAAACATGTCACCTATTTGTCGACCACATATTTATCTTCGAGAAGAGCGAAATCACTTAATGTAATGCCCTTAATCCGCACTCGGGACACAACAATAAATCACGACTAAAACAAGCCAAAAAAGGACATTAATTAGAATATGATCAAGTCGATGCCTTAATTAAAACTTAACAAGTGACAATGTCAGAGTACAATGCGGAAGAGAAATACAAGAAGCTGAAATCCTACTACATCGATACTACGAAAGATAAGGAAAATATATCAGTTGAGCTCAGGATCCAGTCCTCGCGTCTCAAGCCCAAATCACATCCTGCTGCCTACTACGTCCCACATGTAATCCCACATGTACATGCATAAGTCACGCCTGAGTCTCAATACAAGCTCCGTACACCACCCTAACCCGACTCTAGCCATCCCTGATGACTCACACTGGTCTCGTGTCCCAAGACGATCACGTGCCCAGCGTAGGTGAGTGTGCACCTCAACCCCACCACACATTCAATCCATAAGGCAACACTCAGCCCACTCTCACAGTAAAATTGTTACACGTTGCAAGGCAACCATGCGTCCAGCCAGGTTGAGCGTGCACCCTCGACAAGATCGTCCATCCGGCCCACAAGGCAACACCCTACTCCAATCACATGCTTCAACCACGAGCCCAGCTCCAACGGTCACTCGTAACAATGCAAGTGAACTTACCAATTCCATGTCCGACTCTAAGAATCCAACCACACGCCCGAGCCTGCAAGCCCATGCTCCAGTGGTCACTCGTAACAACGTTGATAAACCATACCAGACCGCCTGAACAAGGGAAACACCCTAACGTCTACTCATCGTGCCTCACATGCCATCTCCACTACCCGACTACGTGCCCGAGTCCGTGAGCAACGCTCCAACAGTCACTTGTAACAACGATGGAGGACAATCGGCTCCACGAACCTCGCACAAATCACACAAGGCAAGGGTAAATGCATTTTACCCCACATTATTAGTCATAAGACCCCAACAATTCTTAGAGCAACAAACATAACCAAAACTAGGTAATCATAAAAGCTGCACATAAAACTATAGCTTAAAACCCATAGTCGAAGGGTACACGGGTATAAGTGTAACTCGATCCACTAAAGGTTCCTTACAAATCACAATTCTCATAAGTACAAGTGAAAAACAGTAAATTACCCAACTAATGTAATTTACTACAAATATCTGGTTGTGAGGACTAAAGGCGAGATTCATGAATGACTTCCGATTTCCCATGAATTACTGAGTAATTGTCCTCCCATATATCCAACTTCGGTGTGAGCTCATGATTTAATTAATTTTAAACAAAACATGTTAAACATAACACGTTAAGCATAACCATGTCTAATATAAAATAGTCAACCTCTATTATCATAAAATCGACAGTTTCAAATGATCAAATCCAACTTATCCAAATCAATTCAAATAAACCCAATATTTGTGCTATCAAATAAACCCAATTCAAACTTAATCTAATTATCACATCCAACCTATCCAAATTAATTCAAACAAACCCAATCTAACTAAATCAATTATCCAACACGATCAAACTAACTTATTCACCCTAGCGTATTCCACTCAATACAAATCAATATAACTAAACCTTAAATCTAAAATAACTATTTTTTTAGAAAATTTAGCAACACCTCCCTTATATTTTCATAAATTAAAATTTCGTAAATCCTGCATGGCAAGGAAAAACACATTTAAATTCATATCATGCATTCACAAGCACCTCCAACTAATCCCAAATCTAATACTACTTTTTAAATCCAAAGTAGAATCCTAAATCCAAAATCTAATACACCAACCCTAACCTCCAATTCTCTTATCATTACAACAAAATTTGTTTCCCACCAAACGTATATGTAATCCTAAGCTTTCAATCCAAAATACAATCCAAATATATTACTAAATTTTAAATCCAAAATCTAATACACCAACCCCAACCTTCGTTAATTCCGTTACAATTCGGCATTTAACTTGTTTGACTTAAAACTGTATCAATTCTGTTTAATCCTACAAGACGGAATGTTTGATCCTACAAGACGGAAATACTTGTTTGACTTAAAATTCCATTTAATTTTATAGGGAATCAATAACGTGTTATTGATTATAATTTTCCACCAATTTTTTTATAAAAAAATTGGCTGATTCTCCCCTGTAAATCAACAATAAAAATTTCTATAAATCCCAAGAGACAAAAAGAATTCCACAATGCAAATAAAAATTGTATTTCACATTCACATATTCAAAATATATTCAAACTACATTCCAACTATATTTAAAGTTACATTTAAATTATATTCAAACTATCAAAACAATAAAATTCAAAGTACATTTAAACCAAAATAAATAATCTAAATTTATCAAAACAAATAATCTAAACTATAATCTTACAATAACATCTTATTGTTAATCTAAAAAAAACACACACACACAAACATATATATATTAATTTATCAAAATAATTTAAAGTTATAACATTCAAATTATAATCTAAATACTTGTTTGGGGTCGGGTTTGGGGCTGAGGGTCGTGGTTGGGAATGGGTTTAGGGTTTGGAGTCAGTTTGGGAAGAGGGAAGGTCGGGTTTGTGAAGGGAGGGGTCAATCTGAGTTTGGATTCGGGGACGGAGGGGCCGGTTTGTGTTCAGATTCAGGGAGGGGCGGGGTAGTTTGGGTTCGGATTCGGGAAAAGTCGGGTTGGGGTCGAGGAGGGTGGGAGGGGTCAAGTTGGGGGTCAAGAAGGGGTGGTTTAATTAATTGAAGTTCATCAAGTTCAAGGTATGACAAACACATCTGGTATGAAAAAGTGAACCATCTAGAGTCCTTAATAAACTCGAGTCATCTGCACTGCCTCATATTCAATTCCTTCTGCGAAAATAGGTACTTCAGGCTCTGGTGATCTGTGAAGACCTCGAACTGGTCTCCGTAAAGATAATGTCTCCAAGTCTTCAAGGCGTAAACCACTGCTGCTAAACCCAAATCATGAGTCGGGTAATTCTTCTCATGTACCTTCAACTGCCTCGAAGCGTACGCAACTATCTTCCCGTGCTACATAAGTACACAACCTAAACCAATCCCTGACGCATCACTATATATCACGTAGCCTCCGCTGCCACTCGGTATCCTCAGAATCGGTGTTGTCGTCAGTTGCCTCTTCAACTCCTAAAACTGTCCTCGCATTTATGGGACCAAACGAACTTCACACCTTTCTGCGTCAGTGCCGTCAAATGCGAAGCAAGTCTCAAGAAGTCTGATGAACCGACGGTAATAACCCGCCAATCCAATAAAACTCCTAATCTCAGTCACACTAGTCGGGGCTCTCCATTGAGTCACTGCCTCGACCTTCGCTGGATCCACTGATATCCCAGCTCCCGATACTATGTACCCCAAAAAAGCAACATTGTCCAACAAAACTCGCACTTCGAATACATGGCATATAACTACTGATCACTCAAAATACCAAGTACTATCCTCAAATGCTCCCTATACTACTCCACATCCGGTGAGTAGAGTAAAATGTCATCCACGAAGATGATCACACAACGGTTGAGGTACTGACTGAACGTCCTGTTCATCAGATCCATGAAAGATGCAGGCGCGTTTGTCAACCCAAACAACATCACTAAAAACCATAGTGCCCGTACCTCGTCCCGAATGTTGTCTTCTCGACATCTGCGTCTCTGATCCTCAACTGAAGATAACCGAATCGCAGATCGATCTTCGAGAACACCTTCGCTGGCTGCAACTGGTCAAAAAGGTCCTCGATCCCAGGTAAAGGATATTGATTCCTGACGGTAACCTTATTCAGCATCCTGTAATCGATACACATCCGCAATGAGCCATCCTTCTTCTTCACGAAGAGTACCGATGCTCCTCAAGGTGAGACATTCGGTCAGATAAACCCAGTATCCATCAAATCCTGCAACAACTTCTTTAGCTCAGATAACTCTGCAGGTGCCATCATGTACGATGCCTTCGACTGCGGTGTGGTCCCAGCTATCAGATCAATGTCGAACATTTTCTCCCTGTGAGGCGGCAGACCTGTGATATCGTCGGAAAACACTTCTGTCAATTCATGCACAATCTCGATGTCTTCCAACCTCTCTAGCTCAGGATATGACACTACTAAGGTGGCCACGAAAGCTCTGCATCAACTTCTGTGCCCTCATTGCTGACACCACTACTCGGCCTCCTCTGTCCTTAATCCCCCTTATCAGCACATCATGTAGACCCTTCATCGGGATCAGAATCTTCTTTTCCCAGCACAAAACTCGCACATCGTACTGTGACAGCCAATTCATCCCCAGTACGACGTCGAAGTCCTCCATCGACAATAAGACCAGGTCAGCCGGAAACTCCTGGTCTTCCGAAACAATCGTGGCACCGGGGAGAAAGTTCCCCACCGTGCCCACCAAACCCAGGGGTGTGTTGACTTCCAAAGTGGCAGTCAACATCAAAGGGGTACGACCTAACACGCTCGCAAACTGCTCAGAAATGAACAAGTGTCTGACCCCACAATCAAAAAGCAATCTAGCTACAAAATCATCAACTTAAAGCGTACCTTCCACCACAATGGTGGCATTTCTAGCCTCCTATGTCTGGATGGTGAAGACACGTCTGACACTCTTCCCCTGCTGGGATGATGCAACTGGTCGACTCAGCCCTGCTCCACTAGGTCCACCTGACCTGCTCGAGCAAAAATGAATGAAGTGACCCAGCTGGCCACACCCGTTACATGCACCTGGATTGGACCCACACCCACACCCGGGATGATCTCCGCCACACTGCCTACACCGCCCAAACTGCGATGCTCCACCTCCGTCAATCCGGGGCCTCTTGCCCGGATTCCCTGAAGACTAACCTCCCGGACATCCACTAGTCTTCTTCTGGGACTTTCTGGCCTCGACCGTCTCTTGGTAGTCCTGATTAATAATAGTTGCAAACTTCACTTGGACAACGTAATAGGGGTTGGGTGAAAAAGCCCTGGTCGTGGTAGCTGTGGTTGGGTGAAAGAGCCATGGAGCCCAGCTTGGCGACGATGTTGTGTTCACTGTGGAGTATTGATGTGGTCGGGTGAAAGAGCCCTGAAGCCCAACCTTGTGTTTGTGCCGTTTCTAATATGGATAGAATTGCATGCTTTGATTGTTGTATCATGTTCACATATGTGTTAGGGGTTTGACATACAAGGTTTTCTTCTGGAAACTCAAGCATCGTTGCATGTTTACCTTTTAGGCTGGGAGCGGCGTTAGAGGGTGGTGACCACAGAGGAGAGCACTTGGGACGTAATCCCGCTTTCCCTTTTTGGAGGTTGTAGTGATTACATGTATATTTCTTTATGGCCTTTTGATGTAATCACACTTTTGAAACATTCAGATATATATGTTATATATGTTGGTGCACATGGTGTTTGTCTTTCGTAATGTCCTCGTTGGTATGATTTGATTCTGTTAATCACTCTTTTTAAAAGTTTAAAATTTTCTGTTGTTTGAGGATGTTACAATTGTCATTTTCTCTTGTATGAATAAAAATATGTAAAAAAGAAGTAATAGAAACTCTTTTTATCATATTATATATGAACGTACTTATGGTTGTTTTAACCCTTGTTTTAAAAACTGAACCGATCCGACTGAAAATCGGACGTTGATCGGTTAGTTCATTGAAAAAAACGAAGTCTTCATCAAACCAGATTGAACCGGGATAGACTAGAAAAACCGGAAAATCGGTTGGTTTGATCACCGGTTAAACCGCGGGCTAACCAAAAAAAGTTAAACGACAGTTTGCACCCTGAACTATAAAAAGTAACAGTTTATCCCCAAAAACAATTATTTTGTTTCAATTTAGTCCAAAACATTTTTTCTACCTTTAAAATTTTCAAATATAATTAGTATTTGAGTTTGTTATAAGGTAGATGAAAACCAAGAAATAAAATTAATTAACATTATTTAACCTTAAACTTCATATTTTTGTTTTTGTTGATGGTTAATGATCACTATGTAATAACCAATATGTTTCCATATTTGTAAAGTTATAGTTATTTTTAGTTAAATATAGTGTATAAGGACTTGAAGATATATTTGGTAAAGCACATGTAATTTTCGGTTCAATTGTTCAGACCACCGGTTGGACCGTCATCCTGAAGTCGATTCGATTCAACTTCCAGTTCACAAAATGATGATGTCATGCTGAAGTCATCATTGATTGGACCAGGTTGAAGCATCGGTTGAACCATTTTGAACATAACTGAACATTTATCCGTTCACTTCTCGGTTCGGTTTCAAAAGGCTTGGTTTTAACCTCCTTATCCAAACACACCATTAAGTTTGGACAAGTGTGATCATACGCTTATACTTGCCGAATATATGAATTAGGGTTGTCAATTGTGTTGTGTTCTAACTGTGTCATGTATAGTCGTATATAAGTTTTATATGCAAATTTGTATCCAATCCATTTAATAATCGTATCTCAGGATTCTAACCTATATCTGAACCATTTATAATCGTGTATACATGACAATACCTATTTATACATGATTACTAAACGTGTCATGTTGTGCACACTCTAAGTCATGATATATTTACACGTATAGTACCCATTATGGGTACACAATCATCACCTATTTACTGCACGTATTGTACTTCTTTACTACACGATACACAATTTCTACACGTTTAATATGCAAATATTACATGTTTATTACACAACTAAAACAACAAAAATGATGTCTATTAATATAAGGGTTAATACTCAATTACTCGTGTATACTCGTGTAGCAATCATGTATTACTTGTATTCATGTACCCAAGTACCAAAATAGTTATCATGTATTTATCGTATCTTTTCCGTGTTATTCGTATTTGACTTTTAAATCCATCTTCGACCTGTTTATTAATCATGTTACAGCCTTGTACTCATTTATTAATCATGTAAAAAATTTACAATCCATATCCGTTAAGTTGTGTTACGTAATCGTGTTTCATATAAATTTGACGGTACTAGTATGAATGTGACATTAAAAAAATTATATATCAGTATCCACATTTCATGAGTTCAGGTTGTAATTATTAAGTTGTCGAATCCACCCTTATTTAGTGTAAGATGACTGCAACTTAAATCTTAGAAAGGTACTTGGTACAATAGAAAAAAGTGCAAAGGATCCCATAAAAGGTTGGAATAGAGTATGAATCCCATACAAGAATTTCAAAAGATAAGCGTTTTGAAGGATTATCATATGATCTATTTCTTACCTTTCGAATGCCCAGTGCCTCTCTAACGGCATTGGTGTTTGCCCAAACGAAAGAAAACAAGTAGCCATACCTATGAAAACAAATATTTCAAGAAAAAGAAGAAGCAATCTGTCATCTTTGACAATGTAAATTATGAATTTTATCAACCAAAAAAAACTACTACAAATGCAAATCTAAGACTCAAAAGAAATAATTGTAAATGTACCCTGTAATTTGGATGAATAGTCCTCAAGAAAAAAAATCTGACATAATGGTTCGCTCTAGATTCTATGTTGACTTGTAGTTTAGGGTCTATGACATGACAAAGCTGCTCCAAAATAAATGGTGTATTTATTTTAGGACTGTGCAACTTCCGGTCCGGTCCGGGTTTTTGGACCAGACCAGACCGATCGGGTTGGGTCGGTCCAGACCCGGATGAGAATCGGGTCGGGTTTCGGGTTATGTTTTTGGTAAAATTCGGGTTTCGGTCCGGTCCAGACCGAAACCCGACTAAAACCGATAAAACCCGACCCGGACCGGATCCGCGTAACCTGAAATCTTCGACCCGTGAAAAAACCCCAAATCGCAAAAGGAAAACCCGATTTCCCCTATCTCTCCATTCTCACTTCTCAGCCAAAATCCCTAAGACCCTAACCCTAACCCCGAAATCTTCTCCGACTCTCCCACATCCTCCGCTCCGAGGCCGCCGTCCTCACCGTCGAGAGGAAGGCCGTCTCGTCCTCGTCCACCCGCCTCTCCCCCAAACCCGTCCTCGACGCCCTCGACCACGCCATCACCTCCCTCCATTGGGACTCCACCCTAAAGGTTCCACATTTAATTTCTCATCCCGGTCTAAAGGATATAGAAGCTAATCTGAACTTATATCTCCCTAGTCGTAAGTTCCTCTATATTTACCTAATTTCTGCCGTAGATACCTGATGAAGCAAAAGGTTGTTTGGGTGCTTTAGAAAGGAAATTATACTTGCAATTCACATACAATCAAACATACATTTACTTCTTGATTCTAATATTACAAGTTCAACGAAGAGAAATGATAATTTATCTGAGACTATTTTTGAAGTAGTAACCGTGTTCATTAAAAAAAGAAATTATTATTCGTCGCCAACACTTTCTCTTGATTTTTTGACTTTGTATACATTGTCGACTTGTTGCCCCCACCTTACTCTAAATTGTTTTTTTGTTAAGTTGGTTTAACCAAGGAAAAAAGAACTCGTTGAGAAAAAATCTATCTAACTTAGTTGGTCAAGTTTGCAACTTTCAATGCCATATTTTCAGATAATACATAAACATTTGGCATAACTCAAATTATAAAACATCAACTTAATCGTAAAGTAATTAGACAACTATAAAGTTGAGTGGTATAAGTGATGATAGTACAAAGTAGAGTATGAGAATGTAAATGCAACTTTAGTGATTGTTGCTGCTATTAAAGCTCCCAGGATCACTTCGAAGAATCTAATTAGGTATTGTATTTGGATTTCGAACTAGCATGCTAATTGACTTTGAGATAGAAGTTCATACTTTGGTGGAATGTCATAATTTATGATTGGTGGAATTTATGCTAATTTGGAAGTTCATACTGATTTGTATCCATTAATTATATATAGAAAGCAAATTTTCAGATTTAATGTCTAAAACTAATGAAAGCCAATCTAATTAAGTTTGTGGATTGTCTACTAAATATGCAGTTGTGAAATGACGGACTCACAAACCGCTTCCCCATCAACCATTGGAAGTTCACAACAGTCTACGGGTGCTACTTCCACTACTGAAGTTAAAGCTACAATGGCGCCAAGGAAAAGAAAGGAAGGTCGAGAATACATCGACGCGAACAAGAGAAGAGCTGCTTATTGGGCACATTTCAGACCGTACTTAGAAGAAGGTAAAACTCGTGCCGAATGCATTTATTGTGAAAACAAAACCTTTGCATGTGATAGTTCTTTGAATGGGTCTAAGAACATTAAGGTGCATTGGGATCGTTGTCCTGCAAATCCTGCAAATGACACCAAAAACAAAACTAAGCAGTCTGAGTTGGTGTTTGATAGTAATGTAGAGTCCTCTCAAGGTGATGGTAGACTTATAATGCACACCTATGATGCTAGTGAAGTCCGAAAAGCAGTTGCTAAAATGATTGTGGTGGACGAGTTACCATTTCGGTTTGTAGAGAATCCCGGTTTTAAGAATTTAATGACAGTAGCTTGTCCAAAATTTAAGATGCCTTCTCGTTGGACGATTGCCCGTGACTCTTACCAGTTTAAAATGAGGTCGAGATGTCAGGATCAGATCTAGGAAATTCAGAGTTTGATAGATATTTGTCAGAAAAGTTGGGGGATCAGGAAAGAGGCTTAGAAGTTCTGAATTGGTGGCAGCTGAATGAGCATAGATATCCTATTATGGCATGCATTGCTCGTGATGTTTTGGCCATTCTTGTTTCCACGGTTGCTTCTGAGTCGGCATTTAGTGATGGAGGACGTCACCTAGACAAATTTAGGAGTTCTTTGACGCCTAAGGTACTAAAGAATTGAAATTTGTAATTGCAATCATTTTCATGTTTGGTTTGCTACTAAATTAGTCATTCTTTTTTTGCTTGATTTTTCACGTGAAGACGGTCCAGTCACTAATATGCGTACAAGATTGGCTTCGACCATCCGTTAAGATTGACGTGGAGGAAAAACTGGCTGAACTAGAGAAACTTGAGCAAGGTACCACTTTCTTGCTTGTTGAACAATAATACTTCACACCTGAGTTTTTAAGTTCTGAAAAATTGAAAAGGTGACAATCAATACTATGTAAATAATTAATACTTTCACAGAACCCCACTTCATTCTTTTGCTGCATTCGAATTAACCCCACATTTGTTTTGTAGGATCTCATGCAGTTTAATCATACAAATTAACTATCATACAAACAATATTTAAGTAATTAGATAGGAAGAATAAGATCAAATAATCAGTTGATGGAATCATTGTTTATGGATTTTGAGATGCATTGTTTCACATTGTTATTACTTGTAGATTTGGATGCACCGGATGACATTGTTTGTGTGGAGTAGTCGTTGCGGACCAAGCAATTGCAACATGAACCTATTTGAGTGTTTGTAATGAACTTGTTTGTTTAGTACTTTGTAATTCCAAACTCGTGGACCGTGGTTGTGGTTTTGTGGACTTGGTGACTTTCTAATGCTTAAGTTGTGGTGGTTTTTTGGACTTGGTGACTCGTTGTTGTGGTTGTGGTTGTGGTTGTGGTTTTGAAGTTCTTTTCAAGATGAATGCTATTGCCTATTGTTTCTTAGTGGCAAATATTTCAGAGTTTGATTTTTTTTTGCTGACCTGATTGGTAACATGAATTGGAGAACAAACTCATGTTTATAGTTGAAGCCCACATGTCCAAACTGACCCGATCCGGACCGGACCGGACCGGTTTGACCGGTCCGGTCCGGTCTTCGGTCCTTTAAAATTTTCACCGGTCCGGTCCGGTCCAAACCCGGACCCTAACCGGTCCGGGTTTTGACCGGTGCACACCCCTAATTTATTTTCTCAGCGAGTTGCAAATAATCAGCCATCCATAAATTACCTATTAATTAAATGACATATTATATTTTGAACAACTATGATTGGAAATCACTTTGAGACTCTAAATTATGAAGCTCTTTTGGCCCGTTACTTCAAACCGTAAATAGTTATACGCAGAGGGTTGATCCACTGGTATGGAGTGTGTACTAAGTTTTGCTAGTACTACCTTTAACATGCGACACATACCTATGTTACAATGTAATTATTTTTAAAAGATAAAGAGAAGAGAGTTTAACATGAGATATTGAGTTTAAGGTAGTTATTTTTAAAAGAGGGAAGAGTTCAACATGGAATATTGTGTTTAATGAGGAGGGTACAAGCAACAAACTTTAGAAAGAAAACCATAACAACAAATCCTAAGTGCAGACGTTGCAAGTTATCTTTTATCGATGTTACACTTTCATTTCTCAAAAACAACAACCATAAGCCCTCCATCTCTTCAACAAATAAAATCATAATGAAGGACCATTCGTCTCCACAATGTCTGAAGAATGATGAATGATCATCGAAGAGGTTTCTAAAAAGGAGATGTTGCTAGAAAGAATAAAAGTATTCACTCGTTGAAAAGAACTATGGGTCAATTTGGAATGGGAAATTTGACTTTCTATGCCTCAAGTGACTCAACCTCTGGAAAAAAAACCCCACTTTGACATCCTCTGAAAATATGCTTATCTTTTCACTTCTTCCCAAAATACCCCTGCCTATCATCCTCTGGAACACTCTCTCTGTCTCTCTATGCCTCAATATTTTAAATTGTTTCAGAAATCGATAGGATTCGATGGTACTCGACGATATGTGATAGATAGTGCGGTCGATGTGTATGCTCGATAGTTATATTTTGCTATGGTTCGATTGAACTTGATATGTGTTATACAGAAACTCAACATCAGCTCGATTGCGCTCGATGGTCAACATGATAAATGATTACATGTCTAAGTGAAACATCCCATGATGGGTCGGGTCATTATTATGAGAAGAGACACAACCGTTCGACATTCCTTCCTTTTGAGAAGACACAAGCTTTCATTATTACGCGAAGAGGCACAACCCTTCATTACAGGGTCTATAATCAGAGGTTAGGGTGTCTTCCATTTAGTTGTGTATTCAATCCCCTCCCAAGTCCCAACTAAGTGTATTCGATTCGTCTCCTCCACCAAAAAAAGCCTTCCAACACAATGCCTTAGATGACTACTCCGATTAAGCTAAGCACATCGTCTGTGGACCAATATGGGGAGGTTGTCCCCCCATACCGAGAGTTTTACCTCTTCCCTATCACACCAGTAAGGGCAGGCTGAAGGCAACAGAGTTGTGGTCCAACACTCCATACAAGATTAGCAAGAAGTTCTATGTCTGTGGCTCCTCAGAGCCAACCCTTTGTTGTCGGTACTTCGTCTGGGATGATGGAACACCGGTGGATAAACCCAACTAGAGCGTAAAGGACCCAGGGATGCGGAAGCTTCTCTGGATGGCCGCTAAGTTGAGTCAGACCCAAGAGATAAACCAAACAATCTTTTGGGCTTGCAGGTGACATTTGAGCAGATCATTCTCTTCCAATTGACTGGGAAGAGATATAGAATTTTTGTGTGTTTGTATTTTTTGTTTGTCATTGTGTTTGTGTTCTCTCCTTTTACCTCGGTAATAGTTAATATCAATATCAATAATAGCTCGATATTTGTGTTTGTGTTTTTTGTTTGTCTTTGTGTTTGTGATCTCTCCTTGCTCTCTCATTTAACCTCAATTGTGGTTCGATGACAGTTCGATAATCACTCGATGGTCTAGGATTAAAAAGAAATACCATTTATTTGAGTATTTTCAAACAAATTCTAAATGAAGTCTCTCCTTTAACCTCGATTGTGGTTCGATGGTAGTTCGAGAATCACTCGACAGACTAGGACTTAAATGAACCACCATTTATATGGGTCTTTTCAAATGAAGGCCTCAGGGACTTTAGGGTTTAACAAATATTTAGTTCGATAATAGCTCGATGGTCATTGTGTAGTTTCAAACGAACAACTTCGCCTGTTCAAGTCTGTCATGTCCTTCTACCTCGATAGAGCTCGATGGTTGCTCGATGGTTGTTCTATTACCTCTTCTACTACGTCATTTGCATGAGGAAGATTGAAATAGTCACACCATTCACAACATTCGAATATTAACAAAAAATAGTGTACACCATTCACAACATTCGAATATTAACAAAAAACAACGTAAACAACATAACAACTTGTGTATTGACCCCAAATTTACAATAAAACATGGTTGTCAAAGTTTGCAACTAACACATACACAACAAAAACAAAAAAGTATCATAGAATAGAACATTAACTACAATGACTAAAATAACTTCGCCATCTTCCTAGTCCACTCAGTGAATTCTTCGAAGCCAGGAGGGACGTGAGGCAGTGGGGATAGCGTTGGGTCGGGGATGGGTGTCTTCGTGAGGTAGGTCGCCCCGTAGTTGGGGCAGGTGTGCTCCACGAAGGGGGTGTTGGGGTTGTGACCTCGGGGTGGAAACTACGCAAACCAAATAATGGTATGTCAATGGACATTAACTTATAACCGAAGGTAACTGAAAAATAAAGGAAGAGACGATTAAAACCTATGAATGTCGATGAGAAGGTCTACCACCGTGTCTTGTACGATGGCCAAACGACTCTCCACATCGGCGATCATGTGGTAGAGTTCCGCGAGGGTCTGCTTGACCTCCTCCAGTGGTTCCGGGGCGGTCCTACCGGAGACATGATGTCATCCAACGTATAAGATGCATCTCTAGTGTCGTTGGGCCCCGCAAGACAGGTCACATGCACCGGCCCAGTTGAGGACCCAACACACACCTGTCGTGAAGCATAACCTCACAAGCAGAGGATGTCTTCAATGGGTGAGACCTCGGCGATGTCATCGTTGCACATCCTTTTGGGACTGGAATGTCGTCGATGGAAGAAGGCGTTGGCAAGAGAAGTGTAATGGTGTAAGGCCGAAAGAAGGGAAGGGTGTTTTATACTGTCCGGATGACAGACACAACGCCTGGAGAGAAGGTAACCGAACCATCAAAAATTCTCTCGATTATCGCACGCTTTAGTCGCGCTCATATGGTAGAGAGAAGGTTGAGAGAATATCAGGCTCATGTCGAGTACATATCGAGCTCATCGATCCCAACGTAGAGAACTCTCTTTCTTCATCATATCGCGCACATATCGTGTATCCTACTGGTATGGTTTTTCACACTTTGCTCATAACCGACGAGATATTTTGACAGAAGGAAACCCGACAATAAAAAACATACGTGCCTTGACAGTAGCGTTTCTTATCGAGTAAATATCGAACTCATCGATCCCAACATAGCATCACCTTGAACCACACATTGGTACAGTTTTCATGCTTACCTTGCTGAGTTGACGTTTGGTGATTAGGTAAGTGAAACAAAAAAAATGTCCACAATAATCGTGTTGAGTAAACTATCGAACCACTATTGAGTGCATATCGAACCACTATTGAGTGCATATCGAGCTCATCGATCCAAACAAAGATGTCTCTCTTGCTTCATCATATCAAGGTCACATCGTACTGCCATTGTGCAGTTTTCACGCTTCACTCTTAACTACTGACGTGACGTCTGGAGGGAAGACTTTCTCAGTAATTGTACCGTTGTGGGTCGAATAAATTATCGAACCACTATCGAGTGCATATTGTTTAAACGTTTTAAAATAACCGCAAGTGCACGGCTGCGTTGAAGCGGTGGCAAGTACGGGTCGATCCTCAGGGAGGTGAGTAGCCTCTGGTTTTTCAGAAATCAAGTCGCAACAAAAAGGGAGAAGAGTTTGTCTATGTTAATCTACACTACACTAAACTACTAAGAAGAAAAATGCAAAGTAAAGAAAAAAAACGATTACTTCGAATCAAAGCTAAAAGAATGTAAAACGAAGCTGGAATCAAGAAGAGAAAGACCCCAAAGGGTGGAGTGTGTGCACACATGTAAAAAGATGGTGAAGAATGCATTCTATAGGAACAAATGTAGGTAGTGTTTTCAACTTTTCATGCATAGGAAGTGTCTAAAGGTTATGGCAAAACCTATCAATCCATTCACTAACCTAGTTGATTAACATTCATATACACAAGCTGGTTATTTCATAACCTAAACAAGCATGGGAGGTGTCTAAGATGTGTGGCAAAACTCATCAAGTATAGTATTCCACTCTAACAAGCAAGCATACATTCACATTTATCAACACAATCAAAATAAAGCATCCATATCCATTCTCTAATGCATGTATGAACATCATCTCCACCCCCAAAGGGGGATGGATCTACTCACTACACATTATTCTAACAATTAAACTAAAGAAGAAAGGAAACATTCTAACTACTTTAGCCTACAATCAAAGAAATAAAACTAAGCTAAGCATGCATAAAGAAACAACATAAGAACAAAAAAATGAAAAAATTATTTTCTTAAATGACTCACATTACTAGCATCATTCTTCTCCACCTTGAGATTTTGCTCCAAGGCTTACTCCAAGTAGAGAGAATGCCACCAAGCAATGGGTGATTACAATAGAAGGTGAAGAGTTCTATTTATAGTCATATAAAAAGGTAATCCGGGACAATCCCCCGGTATGGGACTAAACAAATACCAAAAATAGACTAAATACGCTCTAATACACGACCCACATAAATCTTAGCGGATCCGGACCAAAAGAGACTACCAATTAACGGTCTTGGACCGCCAATTGGCGGTCTACAGTGTTTTGGATCGCTCTGGATTTTCTTCTGGGCTTTTCTGAATGACTCGTCTTGTCTTTGATGCATCTACTTCGTTTGTTGGAGCTCCGACCCGAATAGAATTGCCAAAATACTCCCCATGATGGTGTGAAGTATTCTTGTTTGCTCATTGGACCTTCGATCTTACGTTCAGGTCCTTCGATCTTGCATCTTAGTCCTTGAGTGTCTCGACTCAGTCCTTTTTCTTGCTTTTAGGTCATTTTATGTCTCTTCTCTTCAAACCTATTTATTTCTGAAATTCAAACATAAAACTCGTCATGTAGCATTGTTTTGGTGAAATATAATGGATATAAGATACAAATGTAAGTATGAAATGATGTCAATCAAATACCCCCACACCTAAATTTTGCTAGTCCCGAGCAACACAAAGAAAGAGAAAAGCATACGAAAAACAAGAAATTCTAACTCACTTTCGTAGGAATCACGGTTGCACTTAGCACGTGCAACAAGCCGTTAAACCTCCTTATCGCCAAGGAGGAGGATTGTTGTCTCCCGAGGGTTTTCAGCGGATATACCCACAAAATCCGAACAAAGATGCATTATTCAACCCAGCTACACGACTCGATGACTCATTTTGTCGATCATTGGACGCGGTAATGCTACGGGCCGACTCTTTATATGTAATCAGTCCACACACCAAGCCTAATGAATCATTCGTGAGAGTTAATTAAGGACTTAAGTGCAAGACATGGACAACCTCAACATTCTCAAGAGATACAAAGTGTAAGGTCCATTAAGGTTCTTATTTGCATTACTCTTTTTTTCCTTTCTTTTCTTACTGTTCTTTTTCTTACTAGTTAGAGATTCTTTCTCCCAGGGTCAGGTTTTGTGCAACATTGCCTATGAGGACTTACACTATCACGTACACCTTTCCCCAAATCTCCACATAGGGCAACCCCTACCACCCATGTAACGAGAGTTCGGTCGGTGCATCCCAAGTCAGATGACTCGAAAGCACCAGGCACAAAATCCCCTCAGACCTAATTTCCAGAGTGATAGGAGACGTGCGAGAAGAGAGAACACCTACTCACTTATTTCTTATCTACACATGAACCAAAACCCCTACACTTAATGTCTCACAACAAAATTTAAAGGGTCCTTGACTACAACAAATTTCCTTATATTAACCGACACGAATTATTGACTCACTAGGTTCAAGGTGGACTTCTTTAAATGTTTGAGTACTAAAACCCTATGATTACTCGCCCCCTGATGCATTGCATACATTGCATCATATGTCTTTCATTTAGATTAATTTTATATCAATAAGTGTTACTAAGGTATGTGTTTAGTCTTATTTACATAATACAGGGACCTGAATGCAAATTATCCATATCCCGAGCATAAATGCGTGCAAGAGACTCGTTTCTATCATAAAGACCAAGTCAAGATTATCGAGATTCAAATGGAAATTCATCCAAGCATAAAAGCATTCAAATACCTAATTACAAAAAGGTGAGGGACTTAAGCACAAAAGTAGTCAGGGACTTAATTGCAAAATCCGAGGACCCGACAACAAATTACGAGTACCAAAAGATTATTTTGGAGAAGTTCTAGAGAAAAATCAATTTGGATCTCCATATATATGAAGAAATTAACTCAGATCTCCAAAGATATGCAATTATTAATCCGAACGCGCAAATGACAGCTAAAACATACCATAAACACACTGGAAAAATCCGGGTCGATTTTGAGCCAAAAAGGTGGCGATTCCGCAGCACCTCATGTACAAATTGCGGCGATTCCGCCGCACAAAAGTTGATCCGTGCGCTCAAATTTTTACCAATGTTGTCTTGACGCGTGTACTTTCCTTTTATATATTGGGATCCCATGTATCGACTATAAATAGCCCCGAAACGATGTTGTAAAGGGTCCTTAGTTTTTGTTCCATATTTTAGTAATAAAATTCTGTTCTTTTATTTCTTGATTTTAGCTTTCTTTTATAGTTTCTCTAGGACCCCTTCTCCTTCCCTCCCTCCATGAGTTTCTAACTCTCTCCAAAGGGTGGGGGTGACGGATTTAGGGTGATGAGAAGAAGAATAAAGTTATTATTTTAATTTCGTGTTAGTATATTTTGATTATTTGAGTTTATGTTGAGTCATTTATCATGTAATGCTTTATAACTAATGTGATTTATTATAAGTTTCAGAATTCTCTAATCTAAACCTGATATATAAACCTCCACCCACTGGACTCCCATCCATCTTTGCTTTATTGGTAGTTTTTGTTGTTCTTGCTTTAGATAATTAAAAACCAAAAATCTCAAACCAAACTTATTTCTCTCTCTTTCTTTCCTTAATCGAAAATCACAAAAATAATAATATCTCTCCCTCCTTGTGATCGACCGTACTTGCCACGTCTTCATTGACGTCGTGCACTTGCGGTATAAATTTAATTCTCATCAAGTTTTTGGCGTCGTTGCCGGGGAGGCGACGAAGATTTTGTTTATTTTTAGTGATTTCGATTCTATTCTGTTTATCTTGTGCGTGATCTAACTATTTGGGTTTGCGTTTCAGGAAACAACAGAGTGCGCGGCGAAATCCGGGCACATTCGGAGCTAGAAGGGCGGTGAAATCGCCGCATCTCAAGCACAACCTGCGACGGATCCGCCGCACATTTGAAGCATCTGGGCTTCAATTTTTTCTGGGGTCGTCTCCATCTCTGGGTGGACGCGTAGAGCATCTGGGAAGTTTCGAGAGCGGGCGACGAACCGTTCTGAGCATTGCGGAGGTAACTTTTCTTGCCTTTCTCGTAAAATCGTAATTATTGAAAAGTTCCTTTTCGTAGAACTGCACGTGTTAGGGCAAAATTCCATAATTGGCAATAATTCAACTCTGACCTAAAAATTGGCAAAATTAGAAGGACTTAGTGCATGCATCATATAGTGTTTTGTTTGCATTATTCTTGCTAAATTCTTGCAAATTTTTTTTGTTGAAGAGTGCTGGAGGCAAGGTACGTGCGCGATTTTTTATCGATTGCATTTAAGCATATAATCTAGTTTGCATACAACCTTGCAATTGCCCCCAACTAAAAAGACCAATGTTTGACTATCTTTGCTAGATTTAAGTTAAACTATCTTAAGGGCAACTCCGTAGGAAAAGATACGGTGGGGATTTCATCACTCTTCCATGGCCCACAAATCACAATCCTAAAGTGTCACCCAAGCCTTAAAATTAAAATCAATTAGACATTGGCCCCTAAGGACTCAAACTCAATTAAGGAGAAGATTAGTTTGACTTGCTATGACTTGAAGCTGATCGAATTTGATTTGGTGTCTAGAAAGTGTTTTTGTGTTGACGTAAGTCTTCCAAGCGAAGTGGTTGTCTAATTGGCACCGACTCTGTCGGAAGCGCCCCCACTAGTTATACACTGCCTGGTGATTGACATCATTTCATGCTCATATTTGTATCTTATATCCATTATCTTACACCTAAGCAATGCTACGTGACGAGTTTTATGTTTAGTTTTCAGGAATCAAGAGGTTTGAAGAGAAGAGCCATGAAAGGACCCAAAAGCAGGAAAAATGACTTAATTGTGAGACCTAGGGACTGAGATGCAAGGGTGAAGGACCTGATCGTAAGACCGAAGGACCTAAGAGCAAAACAGGAAACTCCACACCATCATGGGGAGTATTTTGGCAATTCGATTCGGGTCAGAGCTCCAACAAGCAAAGTAGATGCATCCAAGACCAACATATTCATCAAGAAAAGCCCACAACCAAAACCAACTCGATCTGGATCATATAGACCGCCAATTGGCTGTCTTGGACCGCTAATTGGCGGTCCATATTGCTCTGGATCCGCTAAGATTTGTGGAACACGTGTATTAGAGTATTCTTAGTCTATTTTTGGTATTGGTTTAGTCCGACATCGGGGGATTGTCCCGGATTAGCTTTTTCCATGCCTATAAATAGAACTCTTCACCTTCCATTGTAATTACCCATTGCTTGGTGGCATTCTCTCTACTAAGGAGTGAGCCTTGAAGCAAAAACTCAAGGTGGAGAAGAATGCTACCTTCAATGTGAGTCATTTGTTAATAAAATAATTCTTCTAGTTTCTTTTAATCTTGTCTTTTAATTTGTGCATAATTGTTTAGTCTTTCCTTTCCTTTTAAGCTTCTTTAATATTTCTTGCTTGCTTAGATTAATTTCATTTCAGTATTATGTTCCATTTTGTTAATGTAGTTAGTGGAAAGAGTAGTGAGTAGTTCCATCCCCACTTGGGGGGGGGAGAAATATGTGATATGATCATGTAGTGTATTAAGTGTGTGTTATCTTAATCCCTTGAGCTTTATATGATTCCCATAACCATCTAATGGGTTTTCACTCTTATCTTTGATATGTTAATGCTCTTGGAATGAAGCTTAGCTTATGCTTTGATTAGTGGACCTATTTTACGGGGAATGATAAGGTTAGGATATGGATGGAATTAATATTGGAAACACAATTTGTAGTGTATGTACTCTTGTTGCCTTGGCCTTAGCTAATGTCTTGTATGTTTTAATGATGTAGTCTTATCTTAATTCATGTGGAGGCATAGTAGGGTCTAGTCTTTTTACATGAGTTCATTTAGCTTCATTCCAATTAGTGTCTTGTATGTTTTAATGATGTAGTCTTATCTTAATTCATGTGGAGGCAAAGTTGGATGTAGTTTTATGATTTCATGCACTACATGATGTGAGGAGCTTAATTGAACACACACACACATCTTTATATTCACATTATTTCTCTACCCCCTATGGGGTTTAGTTTTATTGCTTATCTTTCATTTCTTTTTTGCATCTTAGTGTAGTTTAGTGTAACCAACCTTTCTCTCCTTTCTTTACCACTCGCCTTCGCTCAAACCAAACGTCGACACACCTCCCAGTGGACGTCCCGTATTTGCCACCGCTTCAACGCGGTCGTGCACTTGCGGTTAATATAAAATGATCAATCACTTGGCCAAGTTGGTTTGATTAGTGAGGGAGGTGAATCAAGCGAGCCAAATCGACTCAACCAGTTAGGAGTCGTCTAGAATTAGGCTCCCTTAGGTCTAGGATTGTTTGAACCGTGCTTGTTTAGGAAACTTCTGACCAACTCTCTCATCTATCTTTTAGAGTTAAGTTTCCCTTCTCCTCTGAGTCATCTTCTTCTCACCTTCTTCTATGTTATAGTCTCCTCCCCTTTACACTCTCTGGTATCATTTTTAGGGTCGAGTCGAGCACTTTTTACGAGTTTAGCCTCGTGGTGGAGAGAGTCGTCGACTCAAGAGTTCTTTGTGAAGATGGATGGTTACATGGGCGACCATCCATATCATTGTTGGGACCAGGACAATTCGTCCTGGTATTCCGGACCCATGCAACCTGGGGTGGCTCAGTCGAACACTTCGTATGGTTGGGATAATCCTCATTGTGTGACTGAGCAATCTTCATATTGGGGTAACATAAGAGAGGCATCGACTGCTAGACCACAATCTAGTTATGTCGGATCAAATGCTCAATATGACCATTACGCATCCGCGTACAACCCGAGAGTGATGGATTTGTGGGGAGACAATTCATATTCAAATTCTTATACTTCATTTTCACCCCAGTACCCTCCTCCCGAATACCCAGAATTCTACCAACACCCCACTTCAAATCATTGGACCCATTCTCAGCCCATCAACACCCAACCTCAAAATTTCCCAAGCTCTGACTTGAACCTCATAGTTGACCGCATACCTGATTCCTTAGAACAAACTTTCCTTACGTTCATGAAAACCACTCAACAGTCCACACAAAATATGGTACTGCAATTGAGTCAAATGTCGCAGCAATTACGTAAACGTAAGGAGAGTAACTTTTCTTGTCAACATGAGGATACATCTTTTGATATCGAACCACCACCACATCCACAAATTCAAAGAACAATCTTTCAAAGTCAAACTCCTAGTCAGTCTGAGGGACTTGGGGTTTCAATTCACGATCACTTAGTGGAGGATTCGATTCACATTGAGAATAACATGGACCAATTTCATCATGAGTCGGCACAAGATTGTGCCTTATCTTCTTGTCCCGTGGACCTTGAGCCACACGATCTTCATGTTGTGCCTCTTAAGGACTCACCTCTGGTGGAGCAAGAGCTCCCTAGTACCCTCAATTTCAAACAACCTGATGAGAGTTTGTCTCTCACTATTGTTCCTGATCATCTTGGAAATGATGGAACATCAAACAACTACATTGCTCATGAGGGTATTAGGAGCTCCTTGGAGGATACCTTGGGTATGAGACCCACTTTTTGTTCGCCTGGTGAGTCGGACTTGCCTAACGAGGTTCTTGACCTCGCTCCGACGCACCAGCCAGTTGGTTGGAGAGTTTGGATTGACAATCATAACTTCAACGCCGCAACGGGAGAAACTCTTCTTCCGTTGCCCCTTATTTCCCAAACTCTCGAGAGGTTCAAGCTCTTTCAGTTTGATCCTTTGAATGAGACGCCTTTGCGTCCAATTCATGAACCTCTCATTTCATCAGGTGCTCTTTGTGAAGGGGGCCCACGCATGCGTATTCTGGCCCCACGTGGTGTCATGTTCCTTTTCCAAGTGCATTGACCCACTTTTGAGGTTCCCATTTGATGTCCTTTGACAAATGAAGATTGGAACTTATGTTTGTACATAATTATATTCAAAAAAATAAAAATAAAAAAAAAGAATACAATAAAAGATTCCTTCGGTGAGCATCGTTTATGTGGCTCCAAGAGTATTTGGGCCCCATTTCTTTCCCGTATTTGAATCCCTTCTTTAGCATCTCACAGGTTTTGAGGGAATTCGGGTTTTTGTCCATCAACAGAGTCATGAACTTTACTTTGTACTTCACGTTGGTGAGATTTTTCCTTTTTCATGCATAAATCCATGTAGTATCTTGCTCACATTCATTTAGGACAATGAATGATTTAGGTGTGGGGGGTGTTTATCTATCTATATATTATGTTCTTTTAAAAAAAATATTCAATATTCCATGACATAGCTTATGATTGAACCGCCAAAACCCGTGTACAAAATGCATTGAGTTTTTGTTCCTTATTATATAGTTCTGCTTGTAGAAATTATGACATAAATTTTGATCAAGGTGGGTTACTTCATTTACCCAGTGGATTTTGCCGTACTAGATACTGCACCTATTGTAAACCCTAATAGACAAATCCTTGTAATAGTTGGCAGACCATTTTTAGCCACTTCTGAAGCATTGATAAACTGTCGAAATGGGCTCATGCAATTATCTTTTGGGAACTTAAAAGCTGAATTTAATATCTTTCATGTTGATAGTGAGCCAGAAATAATATGCAATCAAAGTGATGTTGTGATGAGAGCACATATCTATAAGATTTCTGAATCAAATAAATCATCACAAAATCAAAAAGGAAGTGAGAAAAAGGGGAGTAATTCTTCGACACACCCACCATCACTCGAGCAAATAAGAGAACCAATACATGTGAGGGATGTGGAATCTCTGCCGCAGTGCAACATGTGGAACAATTCAACTGGATACATGCACCAAGATGGTGTCATTCAATCCAGTTCTGACTATGGTTGACTCTGAGCAATTGTAACCCCTCTACCGCAAGTTGACTCAGGTAATACGTGCATTTGCTTTTTCTTTGCATACATTGAGGACAATGCATGAATTAGGTATGGGGGGTATTTATCTATCTATTTTTTTATTGTTATTTAAAAAAAAATCAATGTTTCATGACAGCTTAAGATTGAACTGCCAAAACCCGTGTACAAAATGCATTGAGTTTTTGTTCCTTATTATATAGTTTTGCTTGTAGAAATTATGACATAAATCTAAGTTCCAAAGAAATAACCCATTACCCTTTAAGACATGTATGCACTTAAATTGGATGAATCAAATCTTTGAAGTGGTTGATAAAAAGCAGAGGTTGAGGAAAATATACCGGGAAGTGTGGACTTCTAATAGCAATAAAACCTTGAGGAAAATAAAAGTAAAAAAAGGAATAAAGTGAGGAAAGCACATTTTGCAAAATGATTACAAAACCCAAGCCTTCGAGTCATTGGTCCGTAGGGGTATCTTGAAACCCGGTAACTTGAGGGACCAAAAGAGACTACCAATTAGCGGTCTACAGTGTTCGGATCGCTCTGGATTTTCTTCTGGGCTTTTCTGAATGACTTGTCTTGTCTTTGATGCATCTACTTCGCTTGTTGGAGCTCCGACCCGAATAGAATTGTCAAAATACTCCCCATGATGGTGTGAAGTATTCTTGTTTGCTCATTGGGCCTTCGATCTTATGTTCATGTCCTTCGATCTTGCATCTTAGTCCTTGAGTCTCTCGACTCAATCTTTTTTCTTGCTTTTTGGTGAAATATAATGGATATAAGATACAAATGTAAGTATGAAATGATGTCAATCACATATCGAGCTCATCATGAAAGAGCATATCGTGAAAAATATTTGGTATTGAAAGTACGCACAACCCCAACAAAGAAGACATAGGTTGTTCCATGTTAGTGGTCCCACGAGATAGACATGAGTATTTTGGGAAGAAGTGGAAAGATAAGTATATTTTTCAGAGGAAGTCAAAGTGATGACCTTTTTCCAGAAGTTGGGCAACTTGAGGCATAAAAAGTCACATTTTCCTTTGGAATTACATTTTGATAAATTAGATTTTCTATACATGATGAATCTCAAAATCAACTCCCAAATGTACCATTGTCTTGCTCGAAGATTCTAAATCTTCAGAGCTCAATGTAAATCACATTTGGTTATTGGTATTTTGAAATAAACTCTGATTATTAAATGTGATTCCATAAGGACCATAACCGTCCAGGATTGGATTTGGGAAGCAAAATGTTTCATAAAAATTGGGGTAAATGTAGAATTAATCATACACCAAAATGTAACTCCGTTCGGTACAACTAAACACTATCAAATATTTATTTTTTGGTGGAAAACCCCTAACAAAAGTTGTTGTACTGTCCAATAGTTTGAGGTATTGAATTTGACACGTTTTATACTTTTATAGATCATAATACCAAAGTGATTTTATCACAGTTAAGGTTAATAATAAATAAAAGTGCCATGTATTTTGGTTTTTAAGACCATTAGATCATCACTGGACATTAAATATAAAAGGAAAATTTGACCATTTGTGCTTTAAATTACCCGACCTCTGAAAAATATGTCACATTTTTGTCATCTCTGGAAAATATGCTTATGTTTCGCGTTCTACCTAAAATATCATTGTCTTTAAAAACACTAAAAACCTCTCTCTGTCGCCCATTTTCTCTCTTTCTCTCTTTCACGCAACCCTTCCCCATCGTCGTCGAACCCAGATGTATTTTGGAGGGGTTGTTTGTGTATGTTCAGAAAGTGATATGGAGGGTTTTGTGTTGGGATTGACTCATACTCCTTATGTCAACTTCGACGGGTCGGTCGGGGGTCTAATATATCTTCAGGATTTATTATGAATTCTAATAATTTGGATACCAAAAATGGACGACCGGACTAATTTCCAACGAAGCTCGATGAGCTCGATAAATACTCGATGGACAAACTTTGGACAGTCATTCTGGACACATTTTGTCTAGAATAATAGTCTTATTGTGTTATTGTAATAGAAATTGTGTTACTGTGATTGTGAATGTTATTGTAATTGTATTTGTGAATGTGTTTATTGTAAGAAAAATTATTAGAACAATTACATTTTTTTTTGTAAAACAAGGAGATATCATGTCGGTTTTTGGAAAACCGACGTGAAATGCATACGATATTACGCCGGTTTTTGGAAAACCGACGTGAAATGTCGATATTTCACGTATGTTTTCCTAGAACCGACGTTAAATCTCACCCATAATTACGTGAGATACCAAGATTTCACGTCGATTCTACGAAAACCGACGTGAAATGTGGATATTTCACGTAGATTTTCCGATCGACGTGGTATCATCTACACTATTACGTCTTCCGATTACAACATCGGTAAATTTGAACAGTAAAACTAACGTGATATAGTCAAAACAACCAACGTAAAAACACTATTTTCCAGCAGTGATATAACATCAATACCGAACTCATTTTAAAGTAGCGATTGTAGCAAAACCCCAAATATACACTTACTTTGGGTCAAGAAAATAGTATTACGAACGACAACAAGAAATTAAGAAGCAAAAACTACACGTTCACAATAAACAAAACAACACTATCTATTACTCTTTTTTCTTCTTACCTTGCCTGATAGGAAGAACAAAGGAGCTACCAACAGGACGTACAAGTCGAGTAGGAAGGGAAAAAAAACAGAACCAAGACGTAGTAAGTGGTATTTACGCCAAATTTGACCAACATATATACATCACATATTCATAGTATACACGTCGGTTTCTCTACGTCGGTTTACGAAAACACAGACATGGTAACATGGACGTAGTAAGTCCTTTTGGTAGCAGTGCTCCTTCGAGAAAAAAGAAACCCAATCAAAAAATAATATCATCTAAACGCATCTTAAATAATTATTGAAAGACCTGACCTGTTGATCTTTTTGCTTTTACAGCAATATGCACATATCTAAGTACCTGTGGGACCAGAACAAGTTATACCTCAGCTAACTAAGTTACATATGGAAACATCATCCAATCTTGAGTTTACAAACAAACAAGAGGGAAAGACAATATTATTTCATTAGATAACTGTCGAGTGTCGACTCCACCAAACATAAAGCATTCACATTTCACAACTAATACAATTAGACAGTCCAACCATGTAACTAATAATAAATAAAAACAGTACTAAAACTCTGTATAGGAGTGTATCACGCATACTGATCGTATCATATTATACGATATAAAATGGATAAATCCAACTTGAAAATGCTTCACGAAGTAACCAAGCAGTTCTTCATCCCCTGCATGATAACAAAATAATGAAATTAACAGCAGATGATGCATGCCGACAAACTCAATGACTTGTTGAATAATGTAGGCATAAACACCAGAGAATAGTGCTAGCTGAAGACACAATATGCCATTCCCAACTTAAATCTCAATTTAATTAATCACATGCGGGGGAAAAGTCACATCCAGAAATTCAGATAATAATTTGATTAAACTCAATGTTTTCAAAGAGAGTATCACAATTAACAAAACTTGCTCAAGTGAACCATATATCAATCATAGCATGCATCCAACGGACCTGAGGTATAGTTAGAGTATCATTTCGTATCGTTTCGGAAACGAAAGAAGATGGATATTGATTAGCAATTTAGCACGGGGCCGCCTCCAACTGGGGCAAGGACTATTTCCTCTGCCGGGCTCCCAGCCATGGCAAATGCCCCGTCCTACCGACGGCAGAAATATTCGTCGGAAAGACGAGTAGGAGAGCTCATCAACAAAAAACGAGACGAGAACCAACAAGACAATTGCTCCAAGCACCATAAACCCGGATCGAGAACCCATAGATCAATGGTGATCCAAATGTTGTTGATCTTGATGCACGGAAGCGTATATATATTTTTTCATAGCGTATTAGTAAATTAAATATATTTGATTAATATTGTTCAATATGATTTTGAACCAATATTTTCATGTTTTGTTGGGTTTTTTACCTCATTTAATCTATTTTTGATGATTACAGAATTAACATGACTCATCATTGAAATTAATTATCAAGTCAAATGGTCATATATATATATATATATATATATATATATAAAGTCAAATGATTCGACATGCATAATGTAGCAATTGAGTTTTTTCTCAATGGATATATAAAATATTTATTGGCAGGGGGCGAGGAAAAAATTGTATGTTTGGATGACCGGTTGGTCACCGGACGACTGTATTTGTTCACAGAGCCTTAAGCTTATTTTGAAACTTTTGATCTCAGACTGTTAGTCCTTAGTCGAACGATCTAGTTTCGGTTTAGGCGTTAACATTCTCTAGACCTTTGTCTTGTTGGCCACCCGAAGTTTAATTTTAACTAAGGGTCAACACACAACTTCGGGCGTTCGTCTCATTATCACTCGATCGCCTGATTCTGGCAGACGCACTATCCAGAGCTTTGTGACTTGCTCACCTACCACTCCACCTAATACCTGACCTGGTCCAAATGGGTATATTGAACTTCAAGGCTATAAATACCTCATTAAACCTATAGAAATCGAATGTATATCGTGGTTTGCCTTCTTGGTTCCACTACTCTTGTCTTTCCCATATTGTTGCATTTAGTTACATAAAATCTGTTTATCCCATCCATATTAGCCATGACCTGTTTACAAAATTACAACATCCATAAACACTTCTATGGAATTTTATGGCCTGCATACATTTTCAATATGTTTACAATGGATCATAATGTCAATTTTAAAACTCGAATGCGATGAGCTAAATTGCATTTACATACTAGAGAATTTTTTATTATTGGTATCCAGAATTAACCAAGCAGTTCTTCATCCCCAGCATGAATCATGATAACAAAAGAATGAAATTAATAGCAGATGATGACGACAAAGTCATTGACTTGTTCAATAATGTAGGCATAAACACCAGAGAATATATAGTGCTAGTTGAAGACAGAATCTGTCATCCCCAACTGAAATCTCAATTTACTTACTTACATAAGGGGAAAAAGTCACATTTAGAAATTCAGATAATACTTTGATTAAACTCATTTTTTTCAAAGAGAGTACCACAATTAACAAAACTTGCTCAAGTGAACCATATATCAATCATAGCATGCACCCAACGGACCTCAGGCATAGTTAGAGTATGATCATTTCGTACCGTTTCTGAAACGAAGGAAGATGGATATTGGTTAGCAATTTGGCCTCCAACGGCGGCAAGGAATCCCTCCTGGGCGGGGCTCGCAACCAGGGCAAATGCCTAGAGACGGCAGCATTCGTCGGAAAGACGAGTAGGAGAGGTCACCAACAAAAAACGAGACGAGAACCAACAAGACAATTGCTCCAAGCACCACAAACCCGAATCGAGAACCCATAGATCAATGGTACTCCAAATGTTGTTGATCTTGATGCATGGTAGCGTATATATAACTGCGGAAACGAAGGTTTGCACTTGCCACCTTATAAGTAGGTTTAATTGAACCGTGATAGACAGACGCGTCTTACGTGGATCTGTACAGCTCAGATATTTTTCTTTGAGTCAGCGTCCAGTCAGCGAAATTTATCTTCGCGCGTTTTGGTCTTTTTAAAAAACGCCGGTTCTTTAAGTTGAACGATTCATTTCCCAATACACAGATAAGACAGTGTGCAGACCTTATGACATCGTGCAGTTTCATTATTCGTGCAGAGCCCACACTTATCATAATAAAATATTTGTTTTTAAGTTTTACGTTGGATCAATTTAATTTGTCTAGCTTACTTTATGTGTGTGTGCAGTTTACATTATGTGTTTGTCCTGTTTACGTTATGTGTATGTCCGGAATAAGTGTATATTGCTGTCCGGAATAAGTGTATTTGTTGTCCGGACTAAGTGTATTTGTTGTCCGGTTTAAGAATAAAGTGTGTCCAGAAACGAAACATAAAGTTTGTCCGGAATAAGTTGATTTGTTGTCCGGAATAAGTGTATTTGATGTCTGGAATAAGTGTATTTGCAGTCCGGAATAAGTGTAGTTGTCCAGAATAAGAAGAAAGTGTGTCCAGAAACGGAACAGAAAGTTTGTCCGGAATAAGTGTATTTGCTGTCCGGAATAAGTGTATTTATTGTCCGGTTTAAGAATAAAGTGTGTCCAGAAACGGAACATAAAGTTTGTCCGGAATAAGTTGATTTGTTGTCCGGAATAAGTGTATTTGCTGTCCGGAATAAGTGTATTTGCAGTCCGGAATAAGTGTAGTTGTCCAGAATAAGAAGAAAGTGTGTCCAGAAACGGAACAGAAAGTTTGTCCGGAATAAGTGTATTTGTTGTCCGGAATAAGTGTATTTGTTGTCCGGTTTAAGAATAAAGTGTGTCCAGAAACGGAACATAAAGTTTGTCCGGAATAAGTGTATTTGTTGTCCGGAATAAGTGTATTTGATGTCCGGAATAAGTGTATTTGCAGTCCGGAATAAGTGTAGTTGTCCAGAATAAGAAGAAAGTGTGTCCAGAAACAAAACAGAAAGTTTGTCCGGAATAAGTGTATTTGTTGTCCGGAATAAGTGTATTTGTTGTCCGGTTTAAGAATAAAGTGTGTCCAGAAACAGAACATAAAGTTTGTCCGGAATAAGTGGATTTGCTGTCCGGAATAAGTGTATTTGCAGTCCGGAATAATATATGACTTCATTATTGTCGGAATAAACGAATCAATATATGGAATGCAATAATATGATGTCAAAACAAAAAAACGTCCGCAAAGCGCGCTCCCTCTGTCCGCTCGCTTTGCGGGGGGGACTCACGTCCCCCGCAGGGGCTGCCACCCCCGCACAAACTCAACAAACCTGCCACTGTATATTTTACCCCACAAGAATTACGTTTAGGAAAAAAATAGGGAAGAACATTCACGATGCTAACGCTGACAAGAACATCAGGAAGTCTTCGCACCGTCCCATTCACGCTGCTTACGTTGTGAAGAATCCTGGGAGTCGGCATCAGACGCTTCTTCGACATAATATCTTGCTAGAAATGGTGATTTATTCTGGAGAGAAAGAATGAAGAAGAAAGAATGAGTGTCATCATATTTGTATTTGGGTGGAGAGAGAGAACGTGCTGAGTTGAAACACATTTAATGTGATTTGAGTGGACATCAGGAAGAAAAAACAAAAAAACATTCATGTTTTGGCCACGTAAGGGCTGACATGGATATCCACGTAGAGCGCGTCCGTGACGCCTGCGTTCAACAAACATTTTCCTTTGTGGAAAAGAAGTTCGAATTGAGGACCCACACCTCAAATGCATTTGGGACATTCATGGACATGTAAGTATTATAATCATTTTGTTGTGTCCTACTATGTTATATGTAAAGTGGTGAGATTTAGAAGAAGAAAAAAAGATCAGAAAGGGTTTCGATGATAATATCCAAAAATAAGGAGGATTTATGTAAATATTATATTTCAAAAGAACATGTGTAACAAAATCACACTTAATTTATATGTTAGGTCGGATGGTGTGTCTTGTGGACCAAGTCGTTGAAAAAAAATTTGAAGTTCGTGGTCGTCGACCAAAGTTTCTACACGACTTTGGACTTTAATTTCACATTACGCGGTTTGATGTGGACTCTTTGTGAATAAAAAGTGGTAAACTACAATTTGCTTTTCCTGTATTACGACTCGATTTTAATTTTTCCCCTTCAACTTTATAACACCACAATCATACTCATCTAAATTTGGATCTTTGTTGCATCTTTATTTATAATTTGTTGATGTGGGAAGTTGGTGGGTTTTTTTAATTTATTTGTTTAACATTAAGTATATCTTTAACTTTATGTTACAATAGAGTACGAATCCTATACAAGACTTTCAAAAAATACGCGATTTGAAGGACTCATATGATCTATTTCTTACCTTTCGAACGCCTAGTGCCTCTCTAACGGCACTGTTGTTCGGCCAAACGAAAGCAAGCAAGTAGCCAATAGTCCTTTGAAAACAAATATTTCAAGAAAAAAGAAGCAATCTATCATCTTTAACATCGTAAATTATGAATTTTATCAAATGCCGTAACGACGGCCAATGCCCCCTATGGTCGGCATTCGTCGGAAAGACAAGTGGGAGAGGTCACCAACAAAAAACGAGACGAGAACCAACAAGATAATTGCTCCAAGCACCATAAACCCGAATCGAGAACCCATAGATCATGTGGCGATCCAAATGACTGATGCAATAATTGTTGATCTTGATGCATGGAGGCGTATATATAATCGCGAAGGGTGATTTGCTTGGGTAGACCTTAAAAGATGTACAATTGCTAAAATACTCCTGTGTTTTCACTATTCACTTGGGTGTACCTACATTTCACTACATATTGCTTGGGTGCCCCTCCACCGTTTGTGGGACCAAATTCGTTAATTTTTCTGTTAAAACATTTGCAAAACACACCTTTTAAAATTGAGTTGTTCTTAATATTAAATAAGAAAACTCAAACAAAAATATTTTTTACCAATACACCCTCTATTCTCCATCTCTCTCCTGATCACTCTTCTCCCTCTCTCTCCCTCTCCAAATCTCTCTCTCCCTCTCCTGATCTCTCTCCTCTCTCTCCTTCTCCTGATCTCTCTCCTCGCTCTCACATGTTCTCTTCCTTCCTCCCTCCCTCCCTCCCTCTCCGAAACATCTAGGGCTTCTTTTACAGAAGAGAACTTGGAATTCCAACGCAAAATCCTCGAAAGTTCGGGGCCTTGGGGAGTCCACTTACTTTCCTGAGGCACTTCTCAAAATCCCTCCCAATATTTGCATGTCCGAGGTGAGAAACGAAGCCAAAATGGTGATGTTTGGGGCTGTGGATGAGCTGTTTGCCAAGACAAATGTGAAGCCCAAAGACATTGGTGTTCTCATTGTGAATTGCAGCTTGTTCAATCCGACACCATCGCTCTCTGCTATGTTGGTTAACCACTACAAGCTGAGAGGCAACATTGCAAGCTACAATTTGGGAGGAATGGGGTGCAGTGCCGGCTTGATTTCCCTCGATATTGCCAATGATCTCCTCCAAGTGCATCCGAATTCGTATGCTCTGGTTGTCAGCATGGAGAACATAACACTAAATAGGTACCTTGGCAATAACCGGTCCATGCTTATGCTTGTGTCGAATTGCCTGTTCCACGTGGGTGGGGCAGTGACATTGTTGTCAAACAAATCATCTGACCACCGCAAGTCCAAGTATAAGTTGGTCCACACAATGCGCACACACAAAGGTGCGGACGACAAGTGCTTCAGTTGCGTGACTCAGGAGGAGGATTGTAACATCCCCGAACAGCGGAAAATTTAAACTTTTAAAAGTCAAGGGAAACACGTGGATAAAACCATCAAGAGTGGAGACATTACTGAAAGAAATACCCAAATACATAAGGTGCACCATATTACATAAGAGTTTGTCAAAAGAGTGATTACGTTGGAATACAAAACACATAAAACATGTAATCACGACAACCTAAATAGGTAGACGATATGATCCAGTCCCAAAGTGCAATCTCCCTCGGTCACCACCCGCCGGAACCTAACGCGGTCCTGAAAAAGATGCAACAACAATGCTTGAGTTTCCATAAGGAAACCACAATGCCTGAGTTGTCAAAAGAGTGATTACATCGGAATACAAAGCAGTAAACATTCCCACAAGGGCAAAACTGGACATCCGTCCTGCAATCGTTCCCGCTGCCACACAGGCCCCGCAGTCTACAATCGCCACCGCTGCCACACAGGCCCCACGGTCCGCAACATGGCCGTCGCCACACAGGCCGCACGGTCCAACAACCACCGGTACCACACAGGCCACACGGTCAAACATCACCGCCGCCACACAGGTCGCACGGTCCAACATCGGGTCCCCGTAGAGACCTACCGTAGGCACATACAGTCTAACGGACAGTACGCAACACATCCCCACACACGACTACACAAGCCAAGGGATCGGTGAGGAGGCATTCGTACTTCCGCGCAGGTAGAATCAGATCTGAAAACATCGTGGTCCACCACCACACCAACGGAGTCGTCGCTCAGGTCGGTCCATCAACCGGCGCCACACAGACCGCACAGGATATCACTCGATAGGTGCCTAGTCGAGCTACCTGCCGGAACACATCATCGGCAGTCCATCGCCGCAACCACACAGGCCACGCGCGATCCTCCCTGTCGCCACACAGGCCGCACAGGGGCCCTACCGCCGCCACACAGGCCGCACGGCACGTGCAATCACTGCCATCAAGGCCAGTCGAACATATCCGCCACACAAAGGCCAGACAATCGACAGATCCGAACCGAAGTCCGCAGGGTCAACGAGCTCCACGTGCAGACACCAACTCCGCCGCTATAAAAGCAGGGCAGCGGCCTCCGTAGCCCCTCAGACCGGTAGTCACTTCACCCAACGACAGTTGCGTGCCCGCTGAAGCAATGAGATCCGCAATCCCTCAGGCTGCTACTCTAACGCGAGTCAAACGATCCACCAGATTTGTCACGATCCATACATGGAGGTGACGCGTTCCGGACACCCACACTCTTCCACACGGCGGTCCCTGGGCAGGCACGCGTAACACGCCCACCGTCACCTCCCGGCTCACGCACGAGGCGAGGACACGGGTTTCCGTGGACAGAGTTGGCATCTGATTGACATCATTTCATGCTTATATTTGTACCTTATATCCATTATCTTACACCTAAGCAATGCTACGTGACGAGTTTTATGTTTGATTTTCAGAAATAAAGAGGTTTGAAGAGAAGAGCCATGAAATGACCCAAAAGTAGGAAAAATGACTTAATTGTGAGACCTGGGGACCAAGATGCAAGGGAGAAGGACCTGAACGTAAGACAGGAGGACCTAAGAGAAAAACAGGAAACTCCACACCATCATGGGGAGTATTTTGTCAATTCGATTCGGGTCGGAGCTCCACTAAACCAAGTAGATGCATCCAAGACCAAGAAACACTCCAAGCAAAACCCACAACAAAAACCAACGCGATCTGAAGTTTATAGACCGCCAATTGGCGGTCTTGGACCACTAATTGGCGGTCCATATGGCCCCAGATCCGCTAAGCTTTCACTTGGACTTGTATTATTATGTGTTTAGGCTATTTTTGGTATTGGTTTAGTCCCACATCGGGGGATTGTCCCCGATTAGCTTTTTCCATGCTTATAAATAGAACTCTTCACCTTCCATTGTAATTACCCATTGCTTGGTGGCATTCTCTCTACTAAGGAGTGAGCCTTGAAGCAAAAACTAAGGTGAAGAACAATGCTACCTTCAATGTGAGTCATTTGTTAATAAAATAATTCTTCTAGTTTCTTTTAATCTTGTCTTTTAATTTGTGCATGTTTGTTTAGTCTTTCCTTTCCTTTTATGTTTCTTTAATACTTCTTGCCTTCTTAGTTAACTTTCATTTCAGTATTATGCTTTCTTTTGTTAATATAGTTAGTATAATGAGTAGTGAGTAGTTCCATCCCCATTTGGGGGGTTGAGAAATATGTGATATAATCATGTAGTGTATTAAGTGTATGTTATTTTTATCCCTTGAGCTTTATATGATTTCCATAACCATCTAATGGGTTTTCACTCCTATCTTTGATATGCTAATGTTCTTGAATGAAGCTTAGCTTATGCTTTGATTAGTGGACCTATTTTATGGGGAATGATAAGGTTAGGATATGAATGAAGTTAATATTGGAAACACAATTTGTAGTGTATGTGCTCTTGTTGCCTTTACCTTAGCTAATGTCTTGTATGTTTTAATGATGTAGTCTTATCTTAATTCATGTGGAGGCATAGTAGGGTCTAGTCTTTATACTTGAGTTCATGTAGCTTCATTCCAATTATTGTCTTGTATGTTTTAATGATGTAGTCTTATCTTAATTCATGTGGAGGCAAAGTTGGATGTAGTTTTATGATTTCATGCACTACATGTTGTGAGGAGCTTAATGAACACACACACACACACTTCTTTATGTTCACAATAGTTCTCTACCCCTTTGGGGTTTAGTTTTCTTGCTTTTCTTCCATTTCCATTTGCCCCTTAGTGTAGTGTAGTCTAATCAACCTTTCTCTCCTTCTTTTTACCTCTCGCCTTCGAACAAACCAATCGTCGACACACCTCCCAGTGGACGACCCGTATTTGCCACCGCTTCAACGCGACCGTGCACTTGCGGTTTAAATAAAACGATCAATCAGCATCCTAAGCGGAACCAAGAATTTTGTCCTGTGCAAAACGGTCGACCGAAAGAGACACTCGGTCGACCGTTTCCTCAAGGGAATCGGTTGACCGCTTCCACAAGGGAAATCGGTCGACCGAAAGTGACAGCTCGGTCTATCGCTTCCACAAGGGAATCGGTCGACCGAAGCGTCTGCAACGATCGAACTATTTGCGCAACACATAATTCCTAACGGTCTACCGAAGGTCTAAAACCGGTCGACCGAACGAGGTCAAAATCCGAAGTCTGTTCAACATCAAAATCCAATCTATCGGTCGACCGACTCAGGGGTCTCGGTCGACTGAAACCTTACAGGGTCAACCTATTATTTTCTACGTCATAAACGGTCGACCACAACCACACCAAGGGTCTGGTACACTTAAGTTCCGGTCGACCGAACACAAGGACCCGGTCGACTGAAACACGCCAGGAAGACGAAATACACTACGTTCGGTCGACCGTCCAAGGGACCCGGTCGACCAACATTGCTCCAGATTCGATGCGCTACTTTTTAATCAACGTCGTATAGATAAAAATTCACATGAAATGACACTAGTTTTTAGAGACCTTCGCCTATTACACGGCTCACTTACTCCGCCTGCTAGCGCGCTCTGGAGTTGCTTGTTCCCTTATTACTTTCTGACTTTGAGTTGCTTGCTGATGCCACGCTTCATTGACGGGCCCGACGGGACTCGATTGTTCAAGAGAGAAGGATCATGGAAAGTGAAGGAAAAACGAATTTGGCTTCGCGGAGCGTGCGAGGCATGTGCTCTGAATGCCGGGGATAGACGTCTTCAACCTCTCGCCAGCCGAGGTTTTGACGCCGAAACTCGTCGCCGGCGAGGTCTCTGACCTCCCGCGACCTACCAAAACATCACCCCAACGTGGGTGATCACTAAGGCCTCTAATGAAAGAACTTGGCATACCTTCACTTGAAGAACGACAACGACGACTCCGGAGTTCACACGACCACACCTCCAGACCGCAACCTCACGCCCGCTCTCCTTCTCGCACCTCAACATACCCCGCACGCCTTTGCCTCGTGCACCTTCACCACCACACACGAGCCACCAAGGAAGAGGAAGGAATGGGCGGAGAGGAGGAATTTGAAGAAGAAGAAGAAAACGTGAGAGAGAGGTGTGGTTTTCTCCAAGCAACAACCCATGCCTCCACCATCCTCCTACACCCTAACACCACTGCCATCCATTGTTCACGTCACTCCACCCTCACTTCCACTATTGCCTCTTCAACTCCCCATGCAAACAACATCATAAGTCCACCTAATCATCATTAATCCATAAGCAAGGTTAGGGTCATAACAAGGATAGTAACGGAAAGATTGGTGTGGTGCTGTCCAAGGATCTGATGGGAGTTGCTGGAGATGCCCTTAAGACCAACATCACCACATTGGGCCCTCTCATGTTGCCGATGTCATAACAACTCATGTTTTTTGGCACGTTGATTGGACGTAAGCTTTTCAAGATGAAGCTAAAGCCTTACATTTCGGACTTCAAGTTGGCGTTTGAGCACTTATGCATTCATGCAGGAGGAAGGGTTGTTCTTGATGCGATGCCGAGGGTAAAGGAAGGATTAAGAAGGGAGAAAGGACAAGTGAGAGAGAGGAGAGGAGAGGGAGAGAGAGGAGAGAGAGTGAAAGAGAGGAAAGGGAGAGAGAGGACAGAGAGAGAGAGGAGAGAGAGAGGGAGAAGACTGATTAGGAAAGTGAGAGGAGAGAGATGTAGAATAAAGGGTGTATTGGTAAAAATTATTTTTGTTTGGGTTTTCTTATTTAAATATTAAAGATAATTCAATTTTGAAAGGTGTGTTTTGCAAATGTTTTAACAGAAAATTAACGAATTGGGTCCCACAAACGGTGGAATGACACCCAAGTAATATGTAGGTGCACCCAAGTGAATAGTGAAAATGCAGGAGTGTTTTAGCAATTGTAGGTCTACCCAAGCAAATCACCCAAACGTTAAAAGAAAAGTTTGCACTTGCCACCTTGTAAGTAGGTTTAATTTGATTTATATTTTGAACAATTAAACCTTCTAGGCTTATACGCGTGTGTAAGTATGTTACATGCTTATATCGGTGGAAAAAGAGTTCGAATTAAGGACTACATCACATGACAAAGATTTTGCATATTAGTACCCACACTCAAGGTTCAGAAATGTAGGATGCGGATGCGATGCGGCGAGGCACCGCATCCGACATATGCGGTATGCGGATGCGATGCGGGTGCATATGTGGTTTACAATTTTAATAATTAAATAATATAGATATATTAATTATAAATTATATACATGTAATTAAAAATTTAGGTAAATTTTTGAATAAGTTTAAGATCAATAAGTTAATATTAAACAAATTAGAATATTTTTAAAAAAAAATAACAAAATTTACAAAAAAAACTGAACTGCTAAACATCACCCCAAAATTACATAATCGCCCCTTGAAATCACCAAATTTCCCTTCCTCGTATTCTTGCTTATATATCTCACAATTTCACTCTTTTCTCACAACTTTCTCTTCCTATACCTACTACAGAAGATCACGAATGTCTCGGAGGCCAGACAAGCAGCCAACAGTTCCCCCGGTGTACCCGTATAAGGTAACATTTCGTATTTTATTTGTTTTCAAAAAAAAAATTAAAAAAATTGGTTGGCGTCCGCGGGAGACGCCCCTCGCATGGGGCGGGCGTCCGAGTCAGCAGCTCCCCCCATGGGGGGAGTGGCTGCCACGGACGCCCGCGCCATGCGGAGGACGTCTCCCGTGGACGCCCTACAACTGCGGAAGACGTCTTCGGAAGACGTCTCCCCGATGGAGGATACGTCTTCCGAAGACGTCTTCACCATGCGGGAGGCGTCTCTCGCAGACGCCTCCACATTTTTAAATTTTTTTAATTATTAAATCTGATAATTACTTTAATAAATTGTAATAAATCTGATAATTTAATTTAACAAATTGTTATTAAGTTTAACAATTGTGATATTTAAGTTTAACAAATTTTGATTTAGTTTAACAAATTTTGATTTAGTTTAACAATTGTGATAAATATGATAATTTAGTTTAACAAATTTAACAAATTTGTATTTAAAATTTCAATTAATAGTCATCGGGTCACAGTGGAGGGAAATGCAAGTCGATACCATTACACGTCTTCCGTTCTTTAGATGATAATTCAGCACCGCGTCATCCACGTAGACGGGGGATATCTGCTTTGGTCAGGAGGGAAAGAGAGGCATTACGTCATCGTGAGGAGGAGGATGATTCCTTCGATGATGAGCATGTGGACAGTCCCGACGACGAGAGCGATGATGATGACCCGTATGAGTTAAAGCGCCCGGAGGTGGAGAGGCAGGGGGAGTATAGCAGAGGACGTGGTCGAGCGGGTACTTCTACTTCCGCCGGATGGATGGTGCGGAAGGGTGGGGGTGGGAGGTTTACGACCGGGGATTCGAGCTCGTGCACTGTAGATCCCCACGTTAAAAAGAAGAAGAGGGTCCAGGACAATTCTTGGATCGTGAGCAGTATGACGCCCGATGGTTCTTTAGATGGGAGCGTCATTCCTAGTTTCTGGGGTCACATCGCTAGACGGATCTGGGACGGAGCGGATCGGAAGGTTCTGAAGTGCCATAATCGGCACAGAGCCTTTACAGCACTACAGGGTTGGCGGTCTACACTGAGTGTTGATATCAGAGAGGAGATTAGTGCGACGCATTTGGGCACTTACCGTACAACATGTTCCCTTATCTCGACATGCCTTTGATTTCTGCGTTTGTGGAGCGGTGGCAGCCTGACACAAACACTTTTCACATGCCTTTCGGAGAGATGACGATAATGCTTCACGATGTTTTCAAAATGAAGGACTTTGTTCGTCCAATTTAGCACAAACTTTTCTTTATGCACCAACCACGTGGTGTCCAGATACTCCTTGATAGCCAACCACGATCTATACAAATCTTTCAGAGCATACAAAGCTCTATCATACTCGGCTTCTGAAGTAGAAAGCATGATTTTCCTCCATCTTCCACGCCTCAAAGTCTCTGCCATCTGCTTATTCTTGCCGAAGACGTGGTATGCGTAGTTGAATATGTCTTTGTTGATGTGCCATGTGCAGAGTAAATGAGCAGAGTCAGGAAAAACCTCTCTCACCGGTCGCATAAGGCCTAACTCCTGGTCTGTTATTATTGCAGTCGGGCTGACAGTCCCCAATGACAGATCTCACAACTTCTCCATCACCCACAGGTAACTGGAGTAAGATTCATTCATCAAAATCGCATATCCGATAAGGAAATTCATGTTTGTTGGTGTGACCCCAATCATTTCGAACAAAGGCATCTTATACTTGTTCGTCCTGTAAGTCGAATCCATGCAGATAACGAAAGGATATGTCTGCAACAACTGGACTGACGTCGGATGTGCCAAAAAAACGTGAGTGACGACATTAGTTTCTGGATCCGCCATAATCCAATGTAAGTACTCACACTGCACTGTTTGATAGAGAAACTGTTGGACGGGATTCCGGTCTTGAGATTTTGTCGTCCTCATGTAATCTCTGAAATTATAAATATGCCTTTGATTTGGATTGTTCTCTGGGAATTTTTCTTTTACTGCCTTCAAGATGTTCCGTGGTTTTGCTTGTGCCTCAGTCATATCACGAACAATCTTCTTCGCCCCAGCACTTAGACCACTAATTTGACGATGACCCTCTGGATAAACTGCCAGTCTGTGGTTGTGATGTCCGTGACCACTATTAAAAACCACAAGCCATCCATGACGATCTCGTCGCTCCACCACTTTTATTAAGAAACGGCAACTGCAACCCTTTCTTTTGGTGTTTCTTCGAAGTGCAGTATCCATATCCAGAGACTCCATTTGATTTCGCCGGTCGCATCTCAAATAACAATCCATCCGACTATGTGATCTTTTTTTGTACGACGACACGACCAAAAAAAACCCAGCTCCGATAACTACTTGTTTGACCCATTTACTTGCTTCATCGATTGTTGCAAAGATTTGTGTAGTTTGAAATAACTCACTGTAATCCACTCCATCACCACCGAAATCTTCCAACGGAACCTACAAAAATAAAATCGAAATTAAAAAAATCAAAAAAATCCAGGCGTCTGGATAAGCCGTCTGCCCCATGCGTGGGGCGTCTGTGTTAAACGCCCTCCCCATGGGTGAGGCGTCTGCGTAGGACGCCTTGCCCAAAGGGAGGGCGTCTATGAAAGACGACTTTCCCAAATGGAGGGCATCTACGCAAGACGCCTCACCCTTGGGGAGGACGTTTGCGTTAGACGCCTCCTCCTAGGTGAGGGCGTCTTACGCAGACGCCATTGCCTTGGGGAAGGCGTCTAATGCAGACGCCCTGCCCAAATTGTGCCCCGCGCCTGACTTACCGCACCGGATGCATCACCCTCGTCGGACATTTTCGTGGTGTTTTTACTGATAAATTGTGAATAGACAATACCGTAGGGCTAATTTATAGACACGGGACGATATGAGTATTAAATATATCGTTAATGGCAATTTGGTAATTTCAAGGGGCGATTTAAGTAGTTTTGGGGCGACGTTTAACAGTTCCCAAAAAAACCCAAAAAAACAACAAAAAAGTGTGTTTTGAAATGCGGCCATATCGGGCCGCATATGCGGTCACGATGCGGCCGCATCAGGCGGGCTGCATCGGGAAGATGCGATGCGCTTCTCCTCCACATCGCGTCCGCATCCACATATGCAACCACATTTCAGAACAGAGCCCACACCTCAAATGCATTTGGGACATTCACGGACATTTACGTAAGTATTATAATCATTTTGTTGTGTCCTACTAAGTTATATGTAAAGTGGGATGATTTCGAAAAATTTGATCATTTGAAAGGCTTTCGATGATAATATCCAAAAATAAGGCAGATTTATGTAAATATTACTTTTTAAAATAATATGTGTAACAAAATAACTCTTTAATTTATATGTTAGGTCGGATGGTGTGTCGTGTGGACCAAGTCGTTCACATAAATAAACAATAATAAAATGAAGTTGGTGGTCGTCGACCGAAGTTTCTACACGAGTTTGGACTTTAATTAAACATTACGCGGTGTAATGTTCACTTTTTGTGAATAAAAAGTGGTAAACTACAATATGTTTTTTCGGTATTATGACTCGATTTTAGTTTGTCTCCTTCAACATTAAAACACCACAATCATACCTATCTAAATTTGAATCTTTGTCGCATCTTTATTAATAATTTGTTGATAGGGGAAGTTGGTGGGTGTTTTGAGTTTTTTTTTAATTTTTTTGTTCAACATTAAGTACATCTTTAATTTTAGGAAGTGCTTTTTTACAATTTTTCTAACGGAGTTTAACCAAAATATTAATGGTGTGGGCTTACTAATGGTAGAAGTGCATCATACTAATAAATTAAAAGTGTGAGGTTCAAATTGGTGATAACTGAAACGCGATTGTATACCTCCGATTAGGTTTAGTTTGAGCGAATATTATCGCCATGAAGTGCCATATTATGGCCATTCGTTACACAGAAATGTAATCACCAGGGCATATTTCTTCATAGCGTATTAGTCAATTAAATATATTTGATTAATATAGATCAATATGATTTTGACTCAATATTTTCATATTTTGTTGATTTCTTTGCCTCATTTAATCTAATTTTGACGATTAAAAAACTAACATGACTCACAATTGAAATTAAATATCAAGTCAAATGGTCATATATATTGTATTTTTTCTCTCTTATTAGGTGGTCAAAAATGAAGACCAATAATTAGGAGTCAAAATTGTAATCAAGCTATCGAAAAAGACTTGTAAGTTTATATTTAATCGAGTCACCTACACTTGATGTACAAAAGAAATACATTGAAAATTTCAATGCCTAAATGTCCAACGGTCATTCATTAAGCCCTTAGAGAATTTGGTTCTAGTACAGTTTCAAATACTCGTCCTTCTCCGCTTGAGTGGATAGAAACTTCTTTTTTTTCTAATCTTTATTGTCTAACAATTTCAAACATTTATTGTATTCTGACAACCGAAACCTTTCCATTTAGTTGATTGATTTCATTGACTTGTATTTCTATTTTGACCTTTCGTCGGACATCTGGTCTTCTCGCGGGCTGTTGATCCCTAAACTATTCTTGAGCAATAATGGTTCGACGTGTATCATATAGCAATTTATTTTCTCTCTCAATGAATATATAAAATAATTATTTGCAGGTGCAAGGAAAATTGTGTGTTTAGATGACTGCTTGGTCACCGACGACAGTTAGTTCACTGAGTCTTAAGCTTATTTTGAAATATTTGATTTCGGACTATCAGTCCTTAATCGAACGATCGAGTTTGGGTTTAGGCATTAACATTCTCTGGACCTTAGCGATTGGATGACCTATGTCTTGTTGGCCACCCGAAGTTCAATTTTAACTAAGAGTCAACAAACAACTGCGGGAGTTCGTCCCATTATCAATCGCTTGATTCTGGCTGACTGTCCGGAGCTTTGTGACTTGCTCACCTACTAGGCTACCACTCCACCTAATACCTGACTTGGTCCAAATGGCTATATTGAACTTGAGGGCTATAAATACTTTATTAAACCTAAACATAACGAGAGGACTAGATAGCAATTGTGCGATTGAACCTCTAGAAATCGAATGTATGTCGTGGTTTGCCTTCTTGATTCCTCTACTCTATTTTCTCCATATTGTTGCATTTAGTTACATAAAATCTGTTTATCCCATCTATATTAGCCATTGCCTGTTTAAAAAATTACAACATCCATAAACACTTATGGAATTTTATGGCCTGCATACAATTTCAATATGTTTAGAATGAATCTAAGGCCAATTTTTAAAACTCGAATGCGATGAGATAAATTGCATTTACATACTAGAGAAATATTTTATTGTTTTTAAGTCTTGCACATTGTTGTCATCTAACCTTACCAGGCCCAAGTAATTAATTAAGAAAATTTTATCATGAACGGGGAAGGATAGTATTGTAACACTATCATGGTCTCAAACTAGAAGTTGACTGATTGGATTAGGAATTAAAGATGTCACTATCATGGTCCTTCCAATTAAGCCCCCCTTGTTATTATGAAATTTAGCCCTTTATTATTATGAACTTTAACTTAACTCCGTATAAAACATAATTTTTCACCCAAAATAATAATTTTGGAAAAAAAGAAGATAAAAAGAGTAACAAGAGATGTGATTGTAGAGAGAAAAAGATAACTAATAAATTCCAGATAACTAAATATTCAACGGTGTTCGTGACGAAGTGACATGACTTTTGCTGGAGTCGCGTAGAAACAAATTAATGAGGATTTTTCTAAGTGATATTCAAGAAAATACAACTTTTTGAGTGATATTTGTTATTATTATGTGGTCTATATTATTCCATTATATAATTAATTAAAGCAATGCATGTCTATTAAGTGTGTTAGTGGATAGTTATTTTGATGGAAGAAACTACCGTACACAAAATTCTATAAATAAAGATTTTTGGTCCTAATTGTTGCCCTAGTTAATTTTTACCATCATTTCTCTAAATTTTCTCTCAAAATTCAAGAGGATCGTCCATCATCAAGTATAGGGAAAAACAATTGAAGATCGCTTACCTAAAGTTTCGCTTCCGCTTTACGTTCTTTAAGATGTCTTTGACATCTACTTGTAAGTATTTCTTTCATGTTATTTTATACAGAATTTAGTAGAAGATATTGTTGTTTATTATGTTCTTAAAGTATTGAAACATACTTATTTCTAACATTTGGTATCAGAGTCAAACTAAATTCGTATAAAATACATTATTTTATTGTCACGTCAAATATAACAACCATCAAGGACAATGTATTGGCGTCCTTTTCCTTATGGATTAATCATGTTGTTTTGATTCCCAAATTCTAATTAAGCACCACTTCAATTGTGCGTTTAGAAGTAGTGTTCACGAATCTTACGTTTTGATTTCGAATCTTAAGAAAATTGAGTTTCTTAGGCCACGTAACGATGGACTTGTGGTTGAACTATTAAAATATATATACATATTTTGTAACCGTCGATGACATAGTTGTTCATGTTAGAATATCTCGTATGTGCACGTCGTGTCCATACTGCTACATATTTTATTTTTCTAGTTGTTAAAATTATATTGTTAAATGTGTATTACATAGAAGAAAACATAATGTGGACATGCTTATAACGTGAGATCATGTAGGATTGTTCAGGCATTTTGGCTTTGCCTTTAAATATATTTTTTCTTTCCAATTATTACTCTAGTTGGTTATTTCTGGATTTTAATTTAATAAGGAATTGGAAATTAACGTAGATCACGTTGAAAATGTCATAAAAGTGTACTGATGTTATGATATGCATAATTATGCATACTGAAATCATGCATTTTATTCTAAAAATATATAACGTATGAACATGGCCTTATTTCATATTGTTAACGTGGTCAAGACGTTATTGATGCTGGGCTTTTTTTGCAATTAAGCATATCAGGTCATCCTTTATTACATTTAAGTATGTTCTGGATTATGATATAACGATGATGATCTTATGCCTTATCTTCTTATATTTATGTAATTTAGAGAAATTTAATGTCACGATATTATAAGATTCATGCTCATGCAATTCTAAATATGATTAATGCATTTTATGAAAAACGTAAAATTATGATTGTCATGTATAATAATTGACCCAACAGAAAATTATTGTATATGTTTGCTTTATGAAAAATTATTAACCATATTATGATATATTTAACGACTGATTATCGTCAATTTTACCAACTTTAATTGTCGGTTTTCTTTTGTTAAATAAAATTTTGTGATGATTATCTGGTGGTGTTAAATCACAATTTTTTTATGTATGATAAATCATGGACATAATTTTACCAACTTTAATTATAGACATGGTTTATTTTATAAATTCTCTTATGACTAATGATTCTGTAAATCAATTTATTTCCTGCCCAACGGTGATGTAAATTGATTTATAGATGTATATTAATGTAGATGGTATTAATCGTACCAACTTAGATTAATAATTATGCAAAACGGTTATGAATTAACTGAAATATTTTTGAGTATTTATTGTTAATTTCAGTTTGTTAACTATTAGATTACAGTTAATTAATGTTATTATGTCATTTCATTCTCGTGTGGTTTATGTAGTTAATGAAAGTAAGCATCATATATATTTTAATAATTTTGCAGCATTGAATACATCACATATTACATCACAACTATCTGGAATTGAACCCCTAATGGAACAAATTTTCTTACTTGGAAGGAGCAAATAAAAATATGTCTAGGTGTTTTGGAACTTGATCATGCTTTTCGTATGGATGCTCCCACACCTCCTACAGCCACTAGTTCCAACGAACTAAAGGTCTATTATGAAAAGTGGGAGTGTTCTAATCGCATGTCACTAATGATTATGAAGAGTTCTATTACTCCTGCTATCCGAGGAGCAATCCCTGAAAAAGATAGTGCTAACAAGACATTTAATGCAAAAGAGTATTTGGCTTCTGTTGAAGAGCAGTTTAAGGGAACTTCCAAAGCTAATGCAAGTGCCCTTATAATGAAAATGCTCACAACCAAGTATAATGAGACTAGCGGTATACGTGAACATATCATGATGATGAGCGATATGGCCGCAAAACTGAAAGGCATGGATATGGCAATTTCTGAAGGTTTTCTTGTTCATTTTATTATGACTTCTCTGCCTGCGCATTTTGGTCCTTTCAAGATCAATTATAATACGCAAAAAGAGAAATGAAAAATGAGCGAATTAATTGCTATGTGTGTTGAAGAAGAAGAAAGGCTTAAAATTGAATAGCCTGACTTTGCACACCTTGCCTTTAATGGTCCAACAAAGAGAAAATTTAATGGTAATGGTAAAGGGAAAAAGAAAATGAAGGCGGTTGTTGCTAATGACAAAGCGAGTACATATGGTACAAAGCCTGCTTTTACTCCGAAATGCCACTTTTGTAAGAAGTCTAGACATGTAAGGAAGGAGTGTGATGACTTTAAAGCACGACTCACTAAAAAGGGTAATGAAACTAATTTTATGATTTATGAATCATTTTTAGTTGATGTTCCTTCACATACATGGTGGGTTGACACTGGTGCAACTGTGCACATTACGAACTCATTGCAGGAATTCCATTCTGTGACCAAACTCCCAAAGGGAGGAAGGAAACTTAAAGTTGCTAACGGGCAAGAGACTGAAGTTGAGGCTGTTGGAACCATTCGTTTAGTATTAAAGAATGGTTTTGTCCTCTATTTATATGATGTAGTTTATATTCCCTCTGTTGTTCGAAATTTCATTTCGGTATCTAAACTTGACCTTTGTGGTTATTTATGCCAGTTTGGAAATGGAATGCTTAAACTTTGTTATAACTCTTGTTTTGTTGGTTTTGGAATTTTAGAGGGTGACCTCTACAAACTGCATCTGAATTATTCATCGACTAAGTCTTTGTTGTCTATGAATGTGAATAGTGTCAATAATCGGCAACGTGGAATCAAAAGAAATCGTGATAGTGGAGATTCATCAAAATTATGGCATTGTCGTTTAGGTCATATTTCTCGAGTCAGAATGCAACATCTCGTTAAATATGAAATTCTTCCTACATTAGACTTTTCTGATTTTGATGATTGCGTTGAATGTATTAAATGAAAGTATGTTAAAAGAACTAAGAGATGGGCTACTCGAAGTGGGGGACTATTGGAAATTATCCACACAGATATATGTGGACCTTTCCCTACTTCGAGTCTTAACGAGCACAAATCATTTATTACGTTCATTGATGATTATTCTCGTTATGATTACGTATACCCTATTCATGAAAAATCTGAAGCACTATAAAAATTAAAAAATTTGAAGGCAGAAATTGAAAATCAATTTTACCTTAAAATTAAAATAGTGAGGTTAGATAGAGGAAGTGAGTATTATGGTAGACACACCAACGCAGGACAAAATCCAGGTCTGTTTGCTTTGTTTCTTCAAGATAATGACATCGTTCATCAGTTTTCAATGTCGGGGGATCCCCAGCAAAATGGTTTAGCTGAGAGACGAAATCGTACACTTATGGATATGGTACGAAGTATGATATGCAACACTGACTTACCTGATTATCTATGGATGGAAGCATTAAAGACAACCACACATATTCTAAATAGGGTTCCTAGTAAATCTATCCCGAAAACACCTTATGAATTGTGGATAGGTCGAAAACCCAAATTGGGATACTTACGTGTTTGGGATTGTCATGCTGAAGCTAAAATCTTCAATCCACAAATTAAGAAACTTGACCCTAAAACCATTAGTTGTTATTTCATCGGTTATCTAGATAGATCCAAAGGTTTTCGTTTTTATTGCCCATCTCATACCACTAAAATTGTTGAAACGAGACATGTTGTATTTTTAGAAAATGGCAAGAATAGTGGGAGTAGTGAAATTAGAAAAGTAAATCTCGAGGAAAATCAGACTTACGTTCCAATCCCGATCATCCGTGACGTTTCAAGTTCAACACCTCTTTTGGATGTTGTAGACACAACTAATCCACTACTTAATAAAGAACCCCACACTAATGAAGCTCCTGAACTTCCTGAAGAACCTTTACGTAGGTCGCCGAGGGAGCCAAAATCTGCAATTTCTAATGATTATATTGTATACCTAACCGAAGGATGCGATATTGGCAATGGAGAGGATCCTACCTCATTTAATGAAGCCGTTATGAGTGATAAATCATCTCAATGGCTAGAAACCATGAATAAAAAGATGAAATCGATGGAAATTAATGAAGTTTGGGACCTTGTTGATTTACCAACTGGATCTAAGCCAATAGGTTGTAAATGGGTCTATAAGACCAAGACAGACTCCAAAGGTAACATGGAAAGATTTAAGACCCGACTTGTCGCTAAAGACTTTACACAAAGGGAAGTCATCCATTTTGATAATATATTTTCTCCAGTCTCAAAGAAAGACTCACTTAGAATTGGTTTAGCCTTAGTAGCTCATTATGATTTAGAATTACATCAGATGGACGTAAAAACTGCATTCCTTAATGGTGACTTGCAAGAGATACTTTTTATGACACAACCAGAAGGTTTTGTCGTAAAAGGCAATGAACATATGGGATGTCGATTAAAGAAATCGATATATGGCTTAAAACAAGCATCTAGACAATGATATCATAAGTTTGATGAGGTGATAACTAACTTTGGATTTAAAGAAAATGTGATTGATCAATGCATATATCTTAAGGTTAATGGGAGTAAGTTTATCATTCTCGTCTTGTATGCGGATGATATTTTACTAGCCAGTAGTGATTTAGACATCTTATATGAGATCAAACGATTTTTTTCAAACAAGTTTGAAATGAAGGATCTTGGTGAAACCACTTATGTTATTGGCATTGAAATTCATCGAGATCGGTCTCGTGAGATTTTAGGATTATCTCAAAAGGCATATATTGAGAAAATGCTTAAAAAATATAACATGCAAAACTGCTCCCTAAGTGTTGCTCCTATTGTAAAGGGTGACAAATTAGCAAATTACGGTGTCCTAAAAATGAATTAGAATGTGCATAAATGAAGCAAATTCCTTATGCCTCATTGGTTGGGAGTTTAATGTATACTCAAGTTTGTACACGTCCTGATTTGGCACTTGCGGTTGGTATGCTTGGTCGATATCAAATAGATCCAGGGATGGATCATTGGAAAGTTGCCAAAAAGGTTTTACGCTATTTGCAAGTGACAAAAGACTATATGCTCACTTACAGAATGTCAGATAACCTTGAGGTTATTGGTTATTCTGATTTTGACTTTTCTGGATGCATTGACAGTAAGAAATCCACGTCGGGTTACATATGTATGCTTGCAAAGGGACCAATATCATGGAAGAGTGTCAAGCAGTCTTTACGGACATCTTCCATAATGCAAGTAGAATTTGTGGTATGCTATGAGGTTACTGCTCAAGTCGTTTGGTTAAAGAATTTTGTACCTGGGCTTCAAGTAGTTGATAGTATTTCGAGACCACTCACATTATTTTGTGATAATGAAGCTGCTGTTTTCTTCTCTAAAAACAACAAGTCAAGTGGTGCATCCAAGTTGATTGACATCAAATATCTTGTTTTTAGAGACAAAGTCAAAGATGGTACTATTGTCATACAACACATAAGAACACGAGCAATGTTAGCTGATTCACTAACAAAGGCTCTACCACCCAGTCTCTTTAGAGAGCATGTTGTCGGCATGTGTTTGGTAAATGTAATGTAATGTTGTTAATGACTAATGTGTATGACATTATATGTTGAAGCTTCAATGATGTGTTTGACTTTGATTTGTAAAAGTTTGCTTCTTATTTCTTGTGCACAATAATATTATTATTTAAGCAAACAAATTTATGAACCTAATGACTTATGTTGACTGAATTTGGAAAGATGACCAAATACCATAATTGATGGGGTCAAATGATGACGTTAATTATTTGACTACATTGGTTTGGCTTGGTGATTCTGACTGAGTGAAGTATATGTTTAATGAAATTTATGTTGGACAATTTTTGTATGTGCTTTTGTAAATGGAACTAATGATAATTGATGTTACAGTCAAGTGGGAGAATGTTATTATCAAGTGGCCTATATTATTACATTATATAATTAATTAAAACCATGCATGTCCATTAAATATGTTAGTGGGTAGTTATTTTGATGGAAGAAACTATCATACACAAAATTCTATAAATAAAGGTTTTTGGTCCTAATTGTTGTCCTAGTTAATTTTCACCATCATCTCTCTAAATTTTCTCCCAAAATTCAAGAGGATCATCTATCATCAAGTCTAGGGAAAAACAATTGAAGATCACTTACCTAAAGTTTCGTTTCCGCTTTACGTTCTTCAAGATGTCTTTGACATCTAGTTGTAAGTATTTCTTTTATTTATTTTATACAGAATTTAGTAGAAGATCTTGTTGTTTATTATGTTTTTAAAGTATTGAAACATACTTATTTCTAACAATATTTTGATGATTCGATGTTTTAAAGTGACATTAAGCAAAAACCTGAATTAATATGGTTGATGCAAAAAAAGTATTTCCACACTGATAGGAAGAACAAAGGAGTTTACAATAGGACGTAGGCCCTGTTTGGGTGGTTGGTTTTGCAAACCCATTTCTCTACGAAACTGATATCTTGATTGGATGGGTGGGATCGTGTTTTTATGTGTGGGTTTAACATCTAGTTTGGGTGTGGTTTTTGTAAGTATGAACACCCAATATCCCATCAAAAGGAAATTACCATGTAGGACCTCATCCTCCCTCTTCTTTAAAACCCCTTCTCTCCTGATTCATTTGTCGTAGTCCTCACACTCTCATCCAAGCATCACATTTTTCACGCTCCCTTTGCCGTGAAACTTCCATCATAGCCAAGATCGTGGTCATGGTCCTCCTCCCCGGTGAGTCCGAAGTATGTCCCCTAGTCCCCAAATGTTTTTTGTGGTTTACAAGCCACTCGCGTCTGCGTCGGATCGTCCAGTGGAGTGGTTCAAGTGCGATGGGAGTGTGGCGCCTCCGATCTGAGAGTGAGGAAATATTTATTTTTTGGCTTACAAACATGACATTAATTTCAAGTATCCTCAATGGAACGATTTTCCCCCCAATGTAGGGCTACTCTGCCTGTTCGTTCCTTTTACATGATCAACCTCCGCTCTCCCTCGTATCTCCGGTTGATCCCAATCCAAAGCTCGACCTTATGTTGAGCTTGTTGGTGTCCTTCGAAAAGCGAGTGACCTCGCTGGAACGTTTGATAGAGGAACGCATCCAGCTCCCACGTGGTAATTGTTGGGGGTTGTAATTGAGTATAATTTTAATAAGGCATTAGGCATGCCACCAACATTAAGACAGATGATTGGTAGTCTTGATTTGTTATTTTACATTTTGTTTCTCTTGATTAGTTTGTCCGAATGGCCCTGTATTTTGCATGAATAAACCTTTTTTAAAGAAATTTGTTAGACATGAAATGGTACGACGTAAAATGAGAGCATGTTCTCCTAATTTTGTGTCTAGTATCAATCATAGTTTGTTCTTCTCATCAGTTGGACTTGAATGGTAGCAGTTGACAATATCTATTTTGCTTGGATATACCACGTCAAATGGTTGTATGTTTTTCTAATTTCCTTTGAATATATACTTATTTATAGAATATTGGTGCTAATTTATATGTCCTTATTTTCAATAGAAGGACCACCACCTGCTACTCCACCACAACAACTCCCGTTTCAGGAATATGATTGTCCCAATTGTGGTGCAATTTGCTATGCTGAGACCCCTTCCGTAGGCCGTCGTCCTTCCAATGAAGTGAGTCACGGTAATGAAGAATCGCCGACGACTGAAGCCGACCAAATTGGTAGGTTCCCGTCACAATCGAAGAAGGAGCACTTCCCCTACGACATGGAGGACAAGAACTCCCATGCCTGACTTGGCTGATTGTAATACCCACCCTCTGCTAACATAATTTTGGTTAGGTAGTTTACTTGTATGTAGTATGAAGGTCGTATGTGTGACTATGTGACTACGAAAATAGCAAGCATTTTTGAGTATCCTATATAATGCTATGTCTTTAATAGGATTAGTCGCAAACCACATTTTTTGTTGTAATTGGACTTGTTAGGGATTAAGGGTGTGGTAGTTCAATGGTAGGTTGTATATGGAAATGTGGTTTAATTAATATTAAAAACCTTATATGGTTTGGTACAATTGTTTGTTGAATTATGTGGTTTATCATAAACAATATAGACCAAAGACCAAAAATTCTAACATCCTAAACAATATTCAATTTGAAACCTTAGCACTTTTGTTTTCAGACGACAATGTCGATTTCTCTCCGGATCGTGGTTACTCTACCGGAGATTTGGACGACATCGACCCCTGGCGCACAATCTGGGATAGCAGTGATTCCCTTCCGTGGTTCTTGCAGTCAGACGACTCTTCTGGAAGCTCTTAAGGCCGACTTTCGGATGTATTAGTCTGTAGAAAATGTCATAATGTTTCGTGTAGACAATGGTTGTTGCCTTTGATGTTTACATGTGGTAGTAATGGTGACTTGAAACTGGGTTTACATTTCCAATTCAGTTATATACATTACACATGAAATGGTTTTATTTCCTCTTCCGTCAATGAATATACTGTTTGATCATTGAAGGGTTGGTGCAAATTATGTGCTCCGTAGTTGTGAATCAGGAACCACTTTCATATTGTTTTTTGTATATCACCTTAGCATCTTTCTATTTTTCAAGTTAATAATCAATGGCCCAAAAGGGCATGAAATTTTGAGCAACATATCCAGTTGTTTCCCTACAAGAAAATTTAATATTAGAATTGATTCGACAGTCATTGCAAGTGGAATTGCGTCTACAATTTGAGCACTTATACATCATCCTTTGATGTCTCTATTTGAGCAGGTGAAGTGCACTGGTAGTTGCCTTGTTATTGCAAGATGCAGTAACATGTCCTATTCAGTACTTAAATTATCAGATTTAGATACGAAGAAAGAAGATATTTTGATAAGGAAAGATAGATGATTCTAGCAAACAAACAACTTTACCAATGTATTCATTAAGTCCACCATATAAAACATTACATAAAATGTCTATAATTTAAAGCATATATAGTTCGTAATCTCTGCTGATTAAAAAGTAATCCCAAGCTCACTGCCTAACCAAATCTTACGACTAATTGGGTCACCAAGTGCGACAAAAACTTCTCGTTTTTCCTTCTGCTCGAATTTTTGTCCAGCACGCACCCAATCCTCGGTGCCGGGGAAGAGACCACACTCACGTGCAAATTGTAAGCATGTCAATACACTGTATTGATTGAAGCGTTGGTTAAGCTTGGTTTTCCTTTCTTTCAGTTCGTTCACCACTGTTTTAATTCCTTCGTTTAATAGTTGAGTTGAAGGTGGTATACATTGTTTTCGCTTTCCCCCCTCAACATGAGGACTGTCGTTCTCTCCAGTGGGGGTTTCCAGTCCTTCATTGTCTCCGGAATTTGCAGTATCTCCAGTAGTAAATTGGTTTCTTCCGGAGCGGTTGCTGTAGTGAGATGAAGCCGTCTGTTTTGATGTATTTTGTGCATTACGATTTGCGAAAGCGACATTAAGTAGGAGGTCTCCCTCCGCCATCGAACCTGCAAATATGCCGTCTAACTCGTCGGCAAATCTTAATGGTTCGTCCTTGAATTTTTCCAAGTTAAAATGAGCCTGTACAGAATTTTTTTACTTTAGCCGACAACACTATTAATTAAATGAAAGCATATATATATTATAGAATAGTACAACGAATCCTTACAGCAGCTTTTTGTTTCCACCAACCCTCATCTATTTGAATCGTCCCGAGGTTGGGATCCCACCCTTTACCCGTCTGTGACTTCAACCACCGCCACGAGTAATATTCTTTTTTCGTGTTCTCCCAGTGGTTTTTGTGTTGATCCCAAGTGTAGTATATTCCAGTTTCACGGTGAAAATTTTTAACAAGGTTTTTTTCCCCTCATTATTTAGTACAGTCCCGGGCTTATTCCCATCACCGACTTCCTGGAGCAGCAACCGCACCCATATTTCATGCCGTATGGGAGTCCAGTTCGCTTTCCTTGGCTTCGTGGTTGGGGAGAGGACAATGTCAGATGATCTGAGCAGCTCAGCTTGAGAGGTGGAACCTCTAAGACTTGAAGTTCCCCCACCATGGAGATATTGGCTGCTCAAATCTGCAGAGAGGTACTCCTCATCTAACGACAGTTCATAATCATCCAATGCACCTCTGGTTTCTTCTGAAAAATTTAAATTTTCAGGTGTTTCATTCCTAGCTTCACCCCTCATATCTGCAATCCAATAAAATGTTCAAATATTTGCAATGTCGTGCATTAAATAGAAAGACGTCATTGATAATTCAAACAAATACAATTTACACCAACAAGAAATAGTGGTAATACATCCCACAATATTGTCAATGAAAGCTTGAAAGTAAGGTAGTTCTCGTGAACATAATTCAACTGCGATATTGAAATACATAAGCATGGTAATTAACATCAAAGTAAAACACTAAAGACCCCTAGCATCGGCAATGGCATCCCTTATTTGGTCTCTAATATTCGCCATACAACCTTCGTCTACGCCAACACCATTGTGAAGGGAATGTGTTCTAAAAGTTTTACTTTTAAATGCTAATTATTATGAATTGAATGAGAAATCATTTTGTTTCTTGTTTATGTTATTCGTCTTTTAGAAGTGTTAAGGAAGAGGCTCTTGGTCCTTAACCGTAGAGCTCTAAAAGATATTGGTTTGCATAAAACAAAAGATATTCGCAATCATGGTAATTAACATGGAACATTAATTACCGAGTTAAGATTGTCGTGTTGGTCATAGATCATTGTAGCTCTACAAGTGAGTGACGACACGGGTATGCAAAAGAGGAAAATATTACTTCTGTATACTGAATAGACCTAATAAGTAAAATATTATAGAAATGTGTTTCTGTGTCATTAATATTTTACTGTGTCTTTGGTCCTTTGATATGAGACTTATATCTGATCACTTAAGGAATACTTAATTAGATCAGTGTCTTGAACTATCGATCAGTGTAGTGTAAAGGCATCGGTTGGTTAAATATAACTTTCGTTGGAGAAGATAGTCAGTCAAAAGATTATCATTGCCCCTCTTAATTGAGTGATGATATTATTGGGCCCCTTGATAAAGCAAAGTTATAATGTGCACAATGTGATTTGAGTTAAGTCACATATTTATAACTAGCTTAAAGAGATCAAGAAATGAATACTAATACAAAGATGACACAATACTACTTTGTGTGTATTTTTAATATCATGAGGCAAGGGACGGACACAAGTGATGCACTCCATCACTAAGTGGATCGGGTTTTGGTTCGAGTGGAATTAAGACATCTAACTAATTAGGAGCTATAATGTGTAGCTAGATACCGCTTATAGCTTGTGATATTAAGCCTTTAATATCACTGCCAACTTAGTTTAGATCCTCCCATAGGTCACACCACAAAACTGGGAAACAAGAAATGGGGATTTTGAGTTCATAAGGATGTGTCGGGTTTCATGTAGAAAATATGACACATGGGGTGAACAAGCAAAATCAAGATTATGTTGTGATTAATAACATAATTAGAATCTAAATTAAATTCATATGTGATGTAATATTATGGGGTGTAATGAGTTGACATTACATAGGATAATATGTTACATAAGTTGTGAATTTACTACTAATCCCGAAATGTCAAATTTTGTAGGGGTTAAACCAAAATTTGACCAGTCTGCAGTACTGTGCAAAAGTCAACCGATGAATAGTACTGGTCAACCGATAAACAGTACCCGGTCGACCGATGAACAGTAACCGGTCGACCGATGAACAGTACCCGGTCCATGATGAACAGTACCGGTCGACCGATGAACAGTAACGGTCGACCGGTCCAGACGGTTTTCTGCAGAATTAATTTAAGAATTAATTAGATCATGCATGGAATTGGTCCATAATTGATTTAATTCGTGGTTAATATTATTTATTAATAAATAATGGATGGTTAGATGGAATTTTGCATGGGATCATGGGCAAGAGGTTGCACATGAATAGGTAATTTGGAGATAACCTATAAATACAAGGTTATCTCATTACCTCCTTAATTAATTCATTATTTTCTTGAGCAAAATTCTCTCTCCATAATTCTCCACGAAATTCCAGTAATTCTTAAGTTTAGTTTTAGTTCTAGAGATCATCTTCTAAAGGGAACTAAAGAGGGGTTAGTAATTAGATTCTAAACCCAATCGGAGATTGAGAGACTAGCTTCCCTCTCTCCGATCTTGTTTAGAGTTTGGTGAATACTCGGAGGCATCCGGCGCAGCGAGGAGCATCCCAACCGTCTCCGAATCTTCGAGAAGTTTTAGAGAACTTCTAGGTATGAATTTCGGAGCTCCTTTATGTTTGTTTTAATAGAGTTTCTAAAACTAGTTTGTTAAAACAAACCGATGCATGCAATAAATTCTAGAAAATTGAAAATTGATCCTTATTATACATAAAAATCCGAAAAATATATATGTATAATTAAACATGAAATCCTACAGTGGTATCAGAGCATAGGGTTCAATTTTCTCATGATTTATGGCTGTAAACAAATCTAGTTTACCATCTAGGATTTAAACAATTCGTTTTACCGGTTTTTCGGTCTTTAAATGTTTGTTGAAATAATTCTTTATAATAATTCGTTTTAAATGTTTTGAATATTTAAAACATGACATATAATTATTAGAATTATGATTTAGACATAAGTCTAACTTGCAATAATTTCGTTTTAAGTATAAACGATTATTTTGTAAGAGAATCAACAAAACCGAAAAACTGCGATTCATCTTTCCATTGGAAATTGGATGAACAGCGGTTCATAATTAATTTGTGAACTATGGATGTATGAAAAATATTTTTAATGGATTTCAAAATATTTTTCAAAGAATTGTTGAGAATTCTAGATGATTGATAAACTAGATTATATAGTTTATAGCGATATTGCGTGCATGGATGCTCGAATTGTATTTGCAGGAATTGTGGGTTTATATGTTCCAAATCAGAAGCTATGAATGTATGTCATTATTATTATACAGGGGCTTATGTATGTAAAAGCCATATTCTCTATTTTCTATCTTTAGAATTGCATTTGCATGTGAGAGGTTTTTACATAGGACTTGCACTAGTTTGTTTTTATCGAATGTGAGGAGCATGTTTATTTTTCTGTAAAATCTACATCTCCGGTGCAAGAGGAAGTCGCCGAATAGCGCATTGATCGAGGATCGAGGATCAGGGATCGAAGATCAAGGATCAAAGGGAACATATAAACTCACACGATGTAGATTGTGTGAATGTTTAATTTCTGTTTTATAATTTCTGTTATGCATGTGATGAATGGTGAATGTTAGGATGTGTATAAATTTTAATATGCATGATAAACTAAAATTCAAAATCACATGTTGATAAATGAAATTGTCCAACAAAAATTAAGATTAATTTTTCCTTCTTATTTCATCCACTAGCAGCCATTGATCGAGGGATACTCTGCTCGCCCTTAGCGGGAGATAGCTCCCTCTATCTTTGGGAATAGTGGGAGATATAAAGGTTGTCGGTTGTTGTGCCACAATTAAATATATGAGGTGTGTTTCACCCTAGTGAACCCCAAGTATGTTTAGTTGTGAATACAATAGATAAACGTATCTCGTATCAAATGAAAATAAGTTTTCTTAACATTACCTAGAGCCCTCGCTCGGTTTTGGGAAAAAGTTTTTCTTGCGAGGATAGGTCGTATTCCCTCATAATTAAAACGACAAGAGTCACAAAAGTTTGAAGATGCTAAACGTTGCTAAAATTCAAAAAGGTTGTGATTAGAAAAATGTTTTTCTTACCTTGATGTTGTAATGTATTCGATAGCCCTTAGCTAGTCTATATTACAATTGATGGGATCTTGGATTACTGCATTTACGGGCAAGATTTTATTTGCAGTATTTACATCATATTCGATATATATATGTATGTATTAAAACATAAAATTGGTATTAAAACCTATATAATTTATTTTGTAGAAATGTCAAATATCCAACCAATTGTGCGATCTATGATCGAAAAGAACCCTTTGCAAAATGATGGCTCAAACTTCATGAAATGGCAACTCAATCTCAATCTCGTGTTGAGGTTTGAAAAACTATCTCAAATTTTGGATGGTGAAATCCCAAAAATAAATGAGAAGGCAACCGATAATGAGAAAGAGGCGATAGCCAAGTGGGAAGACCAAGAGAACCAAGTTCACGGTCTTATGCTAGCATCCATGGGTGACTCGCTTCAAGCGAAATACTTGGATTCAAAACCCAAGAAGACCATGGAGGCTTTATCTAAGATGTTCATGGATAGTACCCGAAAGGAGCGCTATAAGACCACCATCGCACTCACAAGGTGCCATATGGCGGAGGGAACATCGGTATCCATGCACTTTCTCACGATGCAAGGATACCTTGAGAAATTGTCGAAGCTCTCTTCTCCAATGCCCGAGGACATTGCCGAAGATCTGATTCTTGGCTCTCTAGCCCCGTCCTTCAAGGACTTTGTGATGCACTATCATGTGCGTGAAAAAGGGGTGAGTCTTGAGGAGCTTCACAACGCTCTCAAAACGGCTGAAGTTGACATGGGCAAAGGTCAGGACAATCACGTCCTAGCCGTCCATGAGAGGAGCAAAAAGATCAACAAAGGTAAAGGCAAATTTACCAAAGATACGTCAATCAAGAGCAAGGGAGTAGGAGGTGCTCATGGGAGTGCCTCAAGGGGGAAATCTTTCAAATCTCCAACTCCCAACACGGAGTGCTTTCACTGCGGTGAAAAGGGACACATCCGACCGAATTGCCCCAAGTACAAGGAAGACCTTGAAAATGGGATGATTGAACGTAGGCGCCCGAGAAGCGCCATAGGTATGTTTGTTATTGAGATAAATTTAATCACCTCTATCCTTGATTTGGTAATGGTTACCGGATCTTGTGCTCACATAATTTTGATGTGCAGCTATTGAAGGATAGGAAGGAACTCGTTGGGAACGAGATGATATTGAAGATTGGAAATAGTACAAGCATCGCTGCGATTGTACAAGATTCTATGGAACTTCAATAGTCTAGTGATTTAAATTTATGCTTTGTAGAATGTTTGTTATATGCCTTCGATTAGCAAGAACATTTCTGTATCAAGTTTTAGATATGGATAAATTTTAATAAATATTTTAATTCTTGCTTGTCTATATCGAAGAATGGAATTTTCTATGCAAATACATTCATATAGAATGATTTCTATTTGCTTGAAATAAATAATGAACAAACTCAAACAAACAATAACGAAAGAGAAACTAAGATAACTCACGTGAATGATACAATCTTGTAGCACTATCGGATTGGTCAAATAAATGACCAAGAGACCTTTCAAGAAGAAAGGAACGAAAGCGATTAACTAATTGGATATGATACATTCTAATGTATGTGGTCCGATAAGTACAAGTGCAAGAGACGGTTTAAGGTACTTCATTTTGTTCACGGACAACTATAGTCATTATGACTATATTTGTCTAATGGGAAGCAAAAGTGAATTCTTTGACAAGTTCAAGGAATTCGAGGATGAAGTAGTGAACCAACTCAACAAGAATATCGAGTCACTATGAACGGTTCGTAGGGGTGAGTGCTTAGGATACCTAATTTGACTCATTCCTAAAGTAGGAATAAGATATTGCTCGACATGGTTCGATCAATAATGAGTCAATTTAAATTGCCGATTTACTTTTGGAATTATGCACTACAAATAATGACAAACTCACTAAATAATGTTCCATCCAAATCCGTGGAGAAAATGTCTTGTGAGCTATGGAGTTGAAAGACACCTAAGCTCGACTTTCTCAAGATTTGGGGTTGTGAGGTATACATCGAGAAATTGATGTCGACCAGACTTCAACCAAAAACGGATTAGGTGCTTCTTTATAGGTTATCCACGTGTGACAAGAGGATACTACTTTTTATATCACCTCCAATCGAAAGATTGTAGAGAGGGATATGGTGTTTCTGGAATTTCTGGAAAAGAGAGAAAAGTAGTGGGAGTAGAGTTAAGCTTGAGAAAACTCAAGATACTCTACAAGATCATGATGTGAATGTTGCATTCAAGATCATGAAGGCCCAACCGATATTCATTTGGTTAGTGGGAGCGTGAGCGAGAGATCATCACAAGAAATTGTGAGAGAATCTCAATCATCCCCACCGAGTGTACGTTCAAGAGTTGGACATGAACCTATTCCTCAAGAAATTGTGGAAGAAGTTCGAGAGACACGAGAAGAACCAAAAGAATTGAGAAGGTCGACGAGGTAAAGGAAGAAATCCAATAAGTATGTGGGACTTCATGAGATCATGGTACTAGATACCAAAGATCCCTCGACCTTCCGAGAAGCAATAGAAAAGACTCCAAACTATGGTTAAAAGCCATGGAATCCGAAGTAGAATCCATGTATGATAATCAAGTATGAAACTTGATTAGCCTTCCTCAAGAGAAAATGTCATTTAGTATAAATGAACTTTTAGGAGGAAGATGGACATGGATAGTAACTTGACAACCTACAAAGCAAGGCTTGTAGCAAAAGTTATACTCAAATTCAAGAAATTGACTTTGATGAAATTTTTGAGAAGTTGCCATATTAAAATCTATTCGGATTATGCTTACTATTACCGCATTTCACAATTGTGGGATATGGAAGATGGATATCAAAATGGCGTTCCTTAAACAGGAATTGGGAGGAGGATATGTACATGGTACAACCTCAAGGTTTTGATGATCCAAATAGTAGCGAGAAGAAATGCAAGTTTCGAGAATCCATTTATGGATTGAAGCAAGCATCGAGGAGTTGGAACAAACGCTTTGGCGAAGAGGTGAAGAAAATTCACTTCATTCAAAGTAAAGGAGTACCTTGTATATACAAGGAGATTAGTGGGAGCCATGTAGTACTTCTGATCTTATATGTCGATGACATATTGCTCATGAGCAATCATATACCTTTGCATTACCAAACGAGAAATTTCGTTGAAATCAGTGTATTCAATGAAAAGAAAAGGATGAGGCTCAACACATCTTGAGAATCAAGATACATTGAGATACATCCCGTAGACTCATTGGCTTCAGTCAACGTGCATACATTGACAAGGTTTTTGAAATGTTCAGGGTGAACAATTCCGATATGGACAATATGCCAATAAGTATGAGTATAGGTGTGCAACTCAAGAAGTCTCAATGTGCTCAATCACACAAAGACTTGGAGTACATGAAGGTATCCCTTATGCTTCGGCAAAAGGAAGGACCATGTACACAATGACTTGCACAAGGCTCAATATCTCGTATGCTCTAAACGTGACAAGTGGTCATCAATCCAACGCAAGTCCTAATCGTAGGATTGCGGTCAAGAATATTCTGAAGTACCTTAACCGGACTAAAGATAAGGTTCTTGTTTATGGAAGACAAAGGAGAAAATAGCCGAGGGCTGTTTTGATGCAATTCTTATAGGAATTCTAGACAATAAGAGGTTGGAGTGATGATGCGTCATCATTATCGAAGGTGGAGGTATGAGCTAGTGTAGTTAGGAGTAATATCACTACAGCTAACTCAACCACCAACGAAAGACAAAATAAATAAATAGGTGGACACAACAGTGGCACAACTGATCCATTCAACAAACCTTCATACCAAGCTAAGAGACGAAATATATATTTCGAGTCCATGGATCCGAGGGTCCATGTGGATTGGCTTGATAGGTGATTCGAGAAGGTTACCCTAGTTATTAATGTTTTATACATTGAGAATGTATGTGGAAGAAAACTTTGATAACAAGTGGGAGATTGAAGGGAATGTGTTCTAAAAGTTTTACTTTTAAATGCTAATTATTATGAATTGAATGAGAAATCATTTTGTTCCTTATTTATGTTATTCGTCTTTTAGAAGTGTTAAGGAAGAGGCTCTTGGTCCTTAACCGTAGAGCTCTAAAAGATATTGGTTTGCATAAAACAAAAGATATTCGCAATCATGGTAATTAACATGGAACATTAATTACCGAGTTAAGATTGTCGTGTTGGTCATAGATCATTGTAGCTCTACAAGTGAGTGACGACACGGGTATGCAAAAGAGGAAAATATTACTTCTGTATACTGAATAGACCTAATAAGTAAAATATTATAGAAATGTGTTTCTGTGTCATTAATATTTTACTGTGTCTTTGGTCCTTTGATATGAGACTTATATCTGATCACTTAAGGAATACTTAATTAGATCAGTGTCTTGAACTATCGATCAGTGTAGTGTAAAGGCATCGGTTGGTTAAATATAACTTTCGTTGGAGAAGATAGTCAGTCAAAAGATTATCATTGCCCCTCTTAATTGAGTGATGATATTATTGGGCCCCTTGATAAAGCAAAGTTATAATGTGCACAATGTGATTTGAGTTAAGTCACATATTTATAACTAGCTTAAAGAGATCAAGAAATGAATACTAATACAAAGATGACACAATACTACTTTGTGTGTATTTTTAATATCATGAGGCAAGGGACGGACACAAGTGATGCACTCCATCACTAAGTGGATCGGGTTTTGGTTCGAGTGGAATTAAGACATCTAACTAATTGGGAGCTATAATGTGTAGCTAGATACCGCTTATAGCTTGTGATATTAAGCCTTTAATATCACTGCCAACTTAGTTTAGATCCTCCCATAGGTCACACCACAAAACTGGGAAACAAGAAATGAGGATTTTGAGTTCATAAGGATGTGTCGGGTTTCATGTAGAAAATATGACACATGGGGTGAACAAGCAAAATCAAGATTATGTTGTGATTAATAACATAATTAGAATCTAAATTAAATTCATATGTGATGTAATATTATGGGGTGTAATGAGTTGACATTACATAGGATAATATGTTACATAAGTTGTGAATTTACTACTAATCCCGAAATGTCAAATTTTGTAGGGGTTAAACCAAAATTTGACCAGTCTGCAGTACTGTGCAAAAGTCAACCGATGAATAGTACTGGTCAACCGATAAACAATACCGGTCGACCGATGAACAGTAACGGTCGACCGGTCCAGACGGTTTTCTGCAGAATTAATTTAAGAATTAATTAGATCATGCATGGAATTGGTCCATAATTGATTTAATTCGTGGTTAATATTATTTATTAATAAATAATGGATGGTTAGATGGAATTTTGCATGGGATCATGGGCAAGAGGTTGCACATGAATAGGTAATTTGGAGATAACCTATAAATACAAGGTTATCTCATTACCTCCTTAATTAATTCATTATTTTCTTGAGCAAAATTCTCTCTCCATAATTCTCCACGAAATTCCAGTAATTCTTAAGTTTAGTTTTAGTTCTAGAGATCATCTTCTAAAGGGAACTAAAGAGGGGTTAGTAATTAGATTCTAAACCCAATCGGAGATTGAGAGACTAGCTTCCCTCTCTCCGATCTTGTTTAGAGTTTGGTGAATACTCGGAGGCATCCGGCGCAGCGAGGAGCATCCCAACCGTCTCCGAATCTTCGAGAAGTTTTAGAGAACTTCTAGGTATGAATTTCGGAGCTCCTTTATGTTTGTTTTAATAGAGTTTCTAAAACTAGTTTGTTAAAACAAACCGATGCATGCAATAAATTCTAGAAAATTGAAAATTGATCCTTATTATACATAAAAATCCGAAAAATATATATGTATAATTAAACATGAAATCCTACACATTGTTGTATGTGAATTCGACAGTAGTAGGTCTGCAATCTCCCACCTCGGTGTTGTTATATTGTTCGATCAAAACGTCATTCCTTTGATCAATAATATAGTTGTGCAATGCCATGGCAACTATCACAATTTTAGCTTGCTTTTGCAGTGTGTACGGACCCATTTTTCTAAGTAGTGCCCAACGCATTTTTAGGACTCCAAAAGCTCGTTCTATAACATTACGTAATGACGAATGCATTTGATTGAATGTCTCCTCCCTTCCTCGTGGCTGGGAAGCTTGGAAATCACTGTGATGGTATCTGGTGTTGCGATATGGTGCCAGAAATCCCTTTCTATTAGGATACCCAGCATCAACAAGGTAATACTTATCTGCCCAATCACAATAAATCACAATTAAAATTCAGAAATTTCCAAATCTTTCAACATACCTAACGAAATTTCATTTACCATTGGGAGGCATTGGAAAATTCTGGTTTCGGTCATAAATTGCTTCATTAAGGATCCGATTATCATGGGCACTCCCTTCCCATCCCGCAATTGCGAAAGTGAACCGCATGTTGAAGTCACAAACACCTAGTACATTTTGAGTGGTGTGACTAGGATCGTGACCACAACGATATCACAATTGTTTTTCCTTCGGAACGTATGCGTCCACGTGGGTACCGTCCAATGCACCAACACAATCCTTAAAATAAGGGAAAAATTTGCCACATGCTCGATTCTTTATTTCTTCCGGGGTGTCATTGAAATTGTCCTTTACCTTTATAACATCAGAGGCCCACAACGTGAGTGCATCTAGGACCGTATTAAAATGACGACTGACAGTTTCTCCAGAGTGTTGGAACTCATCCTGCACTGCCCGGTTCACATGTGCATGCCCTAATGTCCATAAAAACATATGAAGTTGTTCTTCTACTCTAACATTTCTCGTATTTCGTAGAAGATTTCGCGTCTTTAAAGTTTCACACAAACTAAGGAATGTAGCTAGGTGCATGCGGCAACCGTCATAACATACGCGCCAATGTCCCCTTAGCATATCTAATGTTTTCTGGTTCCCGGTAAATGGTGCATTGTGCACTACGGACTTGGTTAGGCTAGTCCGTATATATTCATCAATACAAGAGAGGGTTGTTAAGACAAGGACGTCTATCTCGTTCTCCTCCTCTATAATTTCGTTAAGTTCTTCTTCATCCATTATTAAGGACAGAACTGATACAAAACCTGATACAAGTAAAAGATTGACCTTTTATTTTTATCAATGTTAAATAAGGGATTGTTCAACGTAAATTTTAATTTTTGGGTATTCAAGTATGAACGAAATTACACAACTAATCCAACTTTCTCAGAACATGCAAATGAAAAATTTGATGTTCATGACGAAGAAATAAAATAAAATGAATGCATACAAACATATGCTAAACTTTTTCATGAAAATCTGAGTAAAACAAAACGCCTAAAAAAATGCAGGCAGTTTAAACTTTTTAGTAACAATTTTGACAAGCAACAACAAGTCTTCCAAATAAGAGGACGGATTAAATAAATAAAATAAGATCGGGTGACATGTATCCAACTTAATTTTTTAATTGACCGAGAAAAAATTGTAAAACAACCACCTTCAAAAGTAATAACCGGATCTACCTTGCAATGACAAGTAGACTAACTTGAATGTATGAACTGGTCACCCAGGAGGCAAACCCTACCGCCACTGCGCCACGCCACAAGGAAGGGAGCGCTGAAGGATGCACACTGTCGGATGGATGGAGAGGGCAGGAAGGTGAATGGTTGGTGATTGCTATCACCACTGCACCATAACGAAGGGATAGGAGAAGACTATTGTAATTTGTGAAACAACAATTTGGGGCTAAACTTGGTGGCATTCTTTGTAAATAATTCAAACACGAAGGGGTGAAATGAATGTTTTCAGGTGGGGTCCACAACAAACTCAAAAAATCTTCTCCCATCAGTTTTTGGAATCACGTGTTCATTCCAGGAAACTTGGTTTTGTTAACACAAAACACTATTGGAAAAATTAGCATGTTTGGGTACGGTTTTGATATGAATAGTAGTTTCTTGAAAAAATTCCGGTGCAAACCCAAACATCCAAACAAGGCCGTACAAGTCGAGTAGAAACTAAATAAAAAAAACAGAACTGACGTATTAGTAAGTGGTATTACGTCGGTCCAAATTTGACCAACGTATGCACATCACATTTATATGATATACGTTGTTTCTCTATGTCAGTTTTTCAAAAACCGATATATCAACATGAACGTAGTAAATCCATTTTGTAGCATTGCTCCTTCAAGAAAAAAGAAACTCAATCGAAAAATAATATCGTCCAAACGCATTTCACATAATTATTGTAAGACCTGACCTGTTGATCATTTTGCTTTCCCAGCAATATGCACATATCTAAGTACCTGTCAGACCAGAACTAAAACACAATTATACCTCAGCTAAGTTACATATAGAAGCATCACACAATCTTGAGCTTGAGTTTACAGACAAGAGGGAAAGACAAGATTATTTCATTAGATAACTGTCGAGTGTCGACTCCATCATACATGAAGCATTCACATTTCACAACTAACACAATTAGACTGTCGAGTCATGTAACTAATAATAAATAAAAATACTAAAGCTATCCTGTCAAGCAGCGTATCACGCATACTGATCGTGTCATATCATACGATATAAAATGGATAAATCGAACTTGAAAATGCTTCACAAAATAACCAATTGCAGTTCTTCATCCCCTGCATGATAACAAAAAAATGAAATTAACAGCAGATGATGCATGCCGACAAACTCATTGACCTGTTCAATAATGTAGGCATAAACACCAGAGAATATTTAGTGCTAGCTGAAGACACAATATGCCATTCCCAACTTAAATCTCAATTTAATTACTCACATGCGGGGGAAAAGTCACATCTAGAAATTCAGATAATAATTTGATTAAACTCAATGTTTTCAAAGAGAGTATCACAATTAACAAAACTTGCTCAAGTGAACCATATATCAATCATATAGCATGCATCCAACGGACCTGAGGCATAGTTAGAGTATCATTTCGTACCGTTTCGGAAACGAAAGAAGATGGATATTGATTAGCAATTTAGCACGGGGGCCGCCTCCTTGGGTGGCAAGGAATCCCTGCTCTGCCAGGCTCGCAACCTGGGCAAATGCCCCGTTTGTCGGGTCCTAACGACGCCAGCATTCGTCTGAAAGACGAGTAGGAGGAGAGATCACCAACAAAAAACGAGATGAGAACCAACAAGACAATTGCTCCAAGCACCACAAACCCGAATCGAGAACCCATAGATCAATTAATGGTGATCCAAATGTTGTTGATCTTGATGCATGGAACTGGAAGCGTATATATAACCGCGGAAAGGAAGGTTTGCACTTGCTACCTTATAAGTAGGTTTAATTTGAATTTGTTTTGAAACAATTAAACCTTCTAGGTTTATACGCGTGTGTAAGTATGTTATATGCTTATATTTGTGGAAAAAGAGTTCGAATTAAAGACTACATAACATGAGAAACATTTTGCATGTTAGTACCCACACCTCAAATGCATTTGGGACATTCAGGGACATGTATATGTAAGTAGTATAATCATTTTGTTGTGTCCTACTATGTAATATGTAGAGTGGGGAAATTTCGAAAAAATTGACATTTGAAAGGGTTTCGATGATAATATCCAAAAATAAGGAGGATTTATGTAAATATTATACTTTCAAAGAATATGCGTAACAAAATCACTCTTAATTTATATTTTAGGTCGGACGGTGTGTCGACGTTTGGACGAAATAGTTGAAATAAAAAATTAAAAGAAATGAAGCTGGTGGTCGTCGACCGAAGTTTCTACTCCACTTTGGCCTTTAATTTCACATTACGCGGTATAATGTGAGCTCTTTGTGAATAAAATTTGAAGTTTCTACTCCACTTTGGACTTTAATTTCATGTTACGTGGTATAATGTGAACTCTTTGTGAATAAAATTTCTCATGAAATTTTTGGAGCGTGAAATATATTACGTTAGGAACATGTGGTAAAATTTTAAGAAAAAATAGATCATTATATACCATGATCCAAAAGTTTTGAATTTCAGTAAATTTCAACCGTTAAATGTTTAAATTTTAGATCAACGGTAAAATTAACTTGGATGAACCTAAAATTTTAATATATTCTAGCTAAAGGAATAAGCATACACCAGATTTAGTTTGATTAAAAAATTTAACATTAAAATCGTTGAAAATTAAACAGTCACAACCACATTAAACTCATGTATATATATATATATATATATATATATATATACATATACATACGAGAGATGCACTATCATTACATTTTATTGACATACGGTTGCGCTTAACGATAAAATCAAATTTGAACTCTAAATTGAAAATCCAACTGTCGATGTTGATTACAACATAGTGGATTAATGATGTTGAAATCATAAAATTTAGTAATAATTTCATATAAGATCTAAAAATCGAGTTTTATAATGAATGTAGTACGTTCATTTTTATATTTCTAAATATTCCGCAAAACATGTTTCAAATTTTATGATTTTCGACGTCCTTAAACTCTATATGTTGTAGATCAAGATTTACGGTTTAAATTTTCAATTTGGACTTTAGATTTGATTTTATTGTCAAACGTAATTGTCTTTAAACAAATTTTAAGGACAGTGGATATATATATATATATATAGTCAAATTATTCGACAAGTGTCATATAGCTAGCAATTGAGTTTTCTCTCAATGAATATATAAAATATTTATTGGGGTAAGGAAAATTGTGTGTTTGGACGACTGTTTGGTCACCGGACGACTGTATTTGTTTACAGAGCCATAAGCTTATTTTGAAACCTTTAATCTCGGATTGTTCGAACGATCGAGTTTGGATTTAGGCCTTAACATTCTCTAGACCTTTGTGATTGGAAGACCTTTGTATTGTTGGCCACCCGAAGTTTAATTTTAACTAAAAGTCAACACACAACTCCGGGAGTTCGTCCCATTATCAATCGCCTGATTTAGCCGACCGACTGTCCGGAGCTTTGTGATTTGCTCACCTACCACTCCACCTAATACCTGACTTGGTCCAAATGACTATATTGAACTTGAGGGCTACAAATACCTTATTAAACCTAGACTCAAGGAGAGGACTAGATCGTATGGTTTGCCTTCTTGATTCCTCTATGTTTTTCCCATATTGTTGCATTCAGTTACATAAAATTTGTTTATCCCATCTATATTAGCCATGGCTTGTTTACAAAATTACAGCATCCATAAACACTTTAATGGAATAACTATGAGCACACGTTTTCAACATGTTTACAATGGATCCTAATGCCATTTACATACTAGAGAATTTTTTTATTGGTTCAAGTCTTGCACATTGTTGTCATCTAACCTTACCAGGCACAATTTTTTCTCGGATAAAAAAAGATAAATTCGTCACTTGATACATAACTAAACTTGGATAAAATAAATTTTCATTACTGAATTAATTTCATGAAAAAATTCCAACTCAAGAATCAAAATTCCATCTCAAGAATATTTTAATAGAGATTAAATTCTTATTCCATCTCATAAACCATCCAATCGAGATTAACATTGCGATTAAAATTGCAACCATCATTAATTATTGTTATATCCAATCTAACAGGTAGAACTTATGATGTTCAAATATTTTTTTTGTTGATGCAAACTTACAAAAAGGTATTTCCTAAACTAAAATTCACGTAAAAATGTTTTTCTGAGCTAAAAATTCATTTTTCATTTTCCATTTAAACAAAACAAAACAATTTATCAATGAACTGAAATAATAATAATCACTGCATTGTTTTGAAACAGAATCTGTGAACACATTTAGTTCTTAAAAAATAATAGCCCATAAGTTCATAATCATCGAGATTAATTTCTCCAACAATTGATTTTCATGCAATAATTGTAGATCAAAATTTTATTACAAAGATTCTGCATAAAGCCACCTCCGAATTATCTTCAAACATTCCTTTGGGTCCATATCGTTGAAATTTGGTTTAGATTTGTTAAGTACAGGAAACATGGAGATTCAGTCGACCGGTAAGAGCTCGGTCGACCGGACATTTCCAGGATTCGTCGATCAGTGAAAATCGGTCAACCGGTGCTGGACAGGCGGTCGATCGCAAATCTCTAGAGCCTTCAGGGCTCAGACAGAACACTTCCAGTCTCCCATGCTCGGAACAAAGTGTGGATCGACCTGTTGGCTTTTTGGCCTTAATCTTTGTTTTGATGATTTAATTAATCTAATATTAATTATGATCATGTAGAGTAGCACACGTATTGCATTGCATATATATTTCTTTGTGCTAACCTCTACAGGTGATCAAGACTCGAGGAAAAAAGGAAAATCAAGTCAAGACATGTAATCAAGCTCGTTTGAAGACATGTATTTTGTATTTTCTTTGAGTCTTAGGAACTTGTGTAAATTGAGCAATACTTGAGCTAAAATCAACTTAAACACACACTAGGTTCCTTATAGAAGTCACACACGAAATTTCACGTAATTTGGACTTCAATAGATCACCCAAACTTAGACCGAAAAACACTAAACATGAACCCTAACAGTCTGCCAACATATGGTCGACCGCAACAGGCCGTTCGGTCGACCGAGTGATCATTCATCATGTTTGTGTTTTCACTGCCCGGTTTCGGTCGACCGTATATACTCGTTCGGTCGACTGTGTGAACTTATTTTTCCGACCGTTTGTTTTGTCGTATATACCCAACAGTCGTATTCGTATAAATCCAATTATACCCCAAATACATTTCTTGTATCGGTCGACCGAGGACCTTGATCGGTCGATCGACTATTTGTCTCTTGACAAACCCAAACCTACTGTTGAAAATTGGTCTACCGCTAGACTTTGTTTCGGTCGACCGAATAGATCATTGTTTGTCAACCCCAAAGTGCAAATCGGTCGACCGAACCCTTTTCGGAGTTCGACCGATTACTTAAGTGTACCTAAGTCGTAGCGTTGGGTGGTCGACCGTTACCTAACCGGTCGACCCAACTAAGTTCAAAATTGCCAAACAGTCGACCGTTTAGACCGATCCGGTCGACCGAATTAACTCAGAATTGGGTCCTGCGAGTTTCTGTTTTGTGTATCCTACACCAACACTCACCCAATCAACCTCAATGAATCTATTCTCTCTAATGCCTATATAAAGAGTTGTAAAAACACATTTTAACACAACTCTTCTACCACTACTTGTCCAATACATTAGAGAGAAACTCAACACACTCGAAGCCTCAAACCTTCCACACTTTAATCACAAATCCAATCTCATTCAAGTGTGCTCAAGTTTAGAGAGTGTGTTCCACTCAAGTTTGTTGCTGTCAAAGTGAAGTAAAGGTTTCGGTGAAAGCCCGAAGCATTCCTCTCGGATTGTGAGAGAAGAAAGTCAAGCTCGCGAGGGTGTTCGCGGAGCTTATTTTGTAAAAGGCGTTCTCTCCCGGCCCGGAACGGGGAGTGGATAGTGAAGACGCGAGCGGAGCTCGAAGTGTCGAGCGGAGCTTGCAAGAGAGGACGTAGGCGGTGGCCGAACCTCTGTAAAAACCCCCGTGTTCCATTGTGGTTTGCATATTCCTTCCCTACTCGCTTATTTATTTAAATTCCGCTGCGCTTATCTTCGATAGTTAAACAAGTGGGTAATTAGGGATAAAAGTGATTAGCATAACCGACCCGTACGATCCTACACGATCGACCGATGCTAGGCACGCGGTCGACTGAAAATTCTGTTCAGCAGAGTTTCTACTGAATTCGGGCAACCGACGTGTGCATTGATCGTCGATCGAGAGGAAGTTCACCGGAATTGTGCAAATTGTGGAAAAGCTCGCCGTTGGTTCTTCAAATGTTTCTTCAAACCTTATAGGTATGTCAAGCTTGTATTTAAGACTCACTTATGGTTGTGTGAGTGATCGTGGATGTCGACGGTAGGCCAAAAGGCTCGTCGGGAATTCTGTTCAGCAGAGTTTCTACTGAATTCGGGCGACCGACTGGTGCAGTGGTCGACCGTTGCTAGTATAATTCTGGGAGTTTGCCTTACATCGGTCGAACAATGCCTTCAGACGGTCGACCGCTTAAGCGTACCAGGCATGCTCTGGGTGTTTTCGGTCGAACGGGTCCCCTTGTCGTTCGACCGGTTACACTGTTAGTGAGTCGGTTGAGGGTGTAGACCATCTAAACGGTTGACCGCCCTTTTGATTTGTTCGACCGATTGCACTATTTGTAAGTCGGTTCAGGCATCGAATTTCCAAACGGTCGACTGCCTGGTGACTTTGGTCCGACCGATGACTTAACTTGAATTAAACTCGTTGTTCTGCAAAGTTTCGGTCGACCGGGACCCCTTTACCGGTCGATCAGTTGTGCAGTTTGATTTAATTGCCTCCAGCATCGATCATCCAAACGGTCGACCGTCAAGTGACATTTGTATGACCGTTTGGTCATTTTGTTAGTTAGTTAGGTTCGACCGGTCTTTTGGACAGTAGAGTTGTTGGTGTGTACTAGAAGAATCTGGTCGACCGTCTTGCCTTTTGCGGTCGACCGTTTCTACCAGTTTTGCGGTTCTTTTGTGGAGTTTTGAGTTCGTTTGAAAGGCGATTGGTTTTCCGCCCCCCTTGGGCAACGGTACGAACTGATCGGCCCGATAGCGGTGTTGTGTGCTTGATTGAAGGTGACTTGTCTCCCCGACCCCCTTTGGGCAATGGTATGGATTGTCAGCCTGATATCTCTATGTTGTGTTTCTTTGTTGTTTGGTGTTGTGATTTTTGAGACCGAGGGTCCGTTATATGATGCAAAACCGTGGCTCCGGTAACACTGACTAAGTATACTACTTAAAATAAAAACTAAATCCACGCGTGCCCACCATTGGATCCGCCACTGGTTTCTGTCATACCTATAGTAAATCTCGCAATAAAAAATATCCATTTCCGAAAAAATATGCACATCATATGTAGGCTTATCGGAGATAATCTTTTTACTTAATAGAAGCTAGAACCTAGAAGGTTTAATCACTTTAAATATAATTTTAAAAGTACACATATTATAAGGTTACAAATGCAAAGCTCCCTTCTCGTGCTTATAAAATGTCTACTCCACCTCTAGTAACTACTAACTACACTGAACAACATTTCTTTAATAATTGCATTGATCTCTTGAATCAGTTGCCAAAAGAGCTATGGGTTCTCATCTCCAATTAGGGTTTGTGGTGGTTGGAGCTATGTTTTTGTTGGTTATCATCTCTTTTTTTGTTGGTGAACTTTCCTACTCCTCCTTTCGACGGATGCTGCCGTCGCTAGGCATTTGCCCTGGTTGTCCCTCCGGCAAAGGAGGAGTTCCTTGCTCCTCTTGGAGGCGCCCATGCTGATCGGGTTACACCTTTCTTCATCTCTGAATGAATGAAATATTACTCTAATTATACCTCATGTTGGGAAACTGTACCGTTATGATTCTATACTTGATATATGTTTCAAATTATGTTGATTGGAGAGTACCAACGTCTTATTTTTTTTATAAAAAATTTAAGTATGAAAATTTTGGAATAAATGCAAATAATTTGAGTTGTAAGTTTAGGATGACATGTGGATTCTGCTAGCATTGATCTTTATTGTTCAAGTACTATATGCCTAAAACAACAGAAAAAGTTGAATGTGTTGGCATATTTGTTGTTAATGTCTTCAATATTGTTATCTTTCAGGGGATGAAGAGGCATGCGTGGTTACTTAAGTTGGGTTGATGTATTTTATATCGTATGATATGATATGTAATAATACACTTTGGTGTGCCTGATAAACAGTCTTCAACTGAAGCTTTAGAATTATTATTTATTATTAGTTTTGAAGGTTAGCTAATCTTAGTATGTGAATGTTCATGTTCTATGTATCTCTTGAACGGGTTGCATATAACGTCCTCAAAACAACGGAAATTTTAAAACTTTTTAAAGAAGAAAATCAACTGACAAAACACAACACAGAGGACATCACCAAGATAATCACAAGGGTGCACCATCAAATATATATATATATATATATATATATATATATATATCCGTGTTTTACAACAAAAGGTGATTACATCAAAAAACTATAAGATGAAATGTACACATGTAATCACAACGACCACAAAAGAAGGCAAAACACGATCCGTTCCCGGTAGCTTTCTTCCGCATGCCCCACCCTCTAACGCCGATCACGGCTTGAAATGCAAACATGAAACTATGTCTGAGATTCCATAAGAAAAAACCTCGTATGCCAACCCCTAACACCAATATGAACAAGACATCAAGGAATAAAACATGACATGAACATAACAACAACCACAAACATCATCAACTAGGTTTCCGGAACCTCTCTCCCAACGATAGCTGACACAAACCAACCCGAGTCTCAAGGGTCCTCTCACCCCAACCCGACCACCACAAGCTTGCCTCCTACGTCCATTTGAAAAAAACATGACATACTCATACATTATTGCTAAATAATATACTCATATATTTTTATTTCCGGTATTTATTAAGTTTATTTTTTAAACAAAAAGGTCACCATAAGATTATTTACTAGGACATTACGTTAATTTGTCTCTAAATCTAAGCTTATTTCTTACTTGACCTTTCCTATTCCTAATTACACAAGATACTGTATCTTAGTTTTCTCTTAGATTTTTCCAAATTCAGCAACATAAGATACTAGATTTGGAAGAAAAATCAAACACCTATCTTTACCGCTCCACAAAACCTTTGCAAAAACTCATCGAGGGAAATTGCAACAAGAAAGTAATGAGTGAAAAATATCATTTCATTTTATAAAATGATATATTTCGAATGTTATATTTGTTTTTACAAATAATGTATTCTTATTGTATCCGCCCATAGTTTCTTTCATGAATCCGCCACTGTAGGAAACATTTTATAAATCAATGACCAAACCTTTTCAATCAATATTTGTAGAAGCGTCGCGGACATGCGTTCAAGCAATGTAGTGATTATGTTTATTTCATTAGATAAGAGTCCATATCGTTGCTCGAATTTTTCCGTTGTATTTCTGTAGTGTTTTTTATTAGTAGTAGATGGTTATATATAGTTCCATGTTTAATTGTAAATTTTCCTTCAAATATCTATGCTATAGTATTATTTAATTTCAACTGTGTCAATGTTACATCCTAACCCCCCTTGCTTATTGGATTGATTGTGTTTAGGTGGTGGATTAGAGGAGTTTGGGCTGGATCGAGATGGATGGATAGGATGAGTGGAGAATAAGAGTATAAAGGTGACTTTCTCTCTCTTTCTCTCATTTTTCTCTCTCTTCTCACTCGACTCTCTCTCTCCCGCTCAACTCTCTCTCTCTCTCCCTCTCTCAGCTGGAGCATGGTGGTGGTTTTGGTGAGGAAGACAGACTCGGTGGAGTGCGCAAGGATCGTGTCGATCGGTTGCACGGTTGGGTTCGCCGGAGAAGGAGGAGAGCGCTAGTGGAAGCGACCTTCGTGGGTTCTTCAAATGTTTCTTCAAGCCTTAAATGTATCCCAAGCTTTAGTTTAATCCTCCATTTAGCCTTTGTGAGGATTGGAGTGGCCGACGGTAGGCCGGAAGGCTCGTCGAGGGTCTTGCAGCAGCTTTTCTGCTCTGGGACGGTCGACTGGCGAGTTGGTCCGGTCGACCGGGCGTAGTGTTTTTCGGGCAAAATCCCTTGCACAAGTCGGACGATACTCTAGGAGTGGTCAACCAGTGGCACTTTTTATGCAAGAGGAAGAGGCTCTGGGTGTTTTCGGTCGAAGGGTCCCCTTTGCCGTGTAGGATTTCATGTTTAATAGTGCATATATATTTTTCGAATTTTTATGCGTAATAAGGATCAATTACAATTTTCTACGATTTATTTCATGCATGCATCGGTTTGTTTTAATAACTAGTTTCAAAACATATTAAAACAAACACAAGGGACTCCGAAATTCATACCTAGAAGTTCTCTAAAACTTCTTGATGTTTCAGAGACGTTGAGGAAAACTATCGTTGCTTCTCGTTGCGCCGGATGCCTCTGAGTGTTCACCGAAACCCTAAACAAGGTTGGAGAGAAATGAGCTAGCCAATCAATCTCCAAACTATCTTAGAATCTGGCTACAAACCCCTTCCTTAATCTCTGAGATTTCTCTTTCCAAAGACTTAGAAAACTAAGAGAATTTTCGTGGCTTTTTGTGGTCAATTAGGAGAGAAAAGAATTAGCAAAAACATGTGTGTCAATTAATGAGAATAAGGACCTATTTATAGGCTCCAATTTTACTCTTAATCATGACTATTCTTAAGCCATGTTCTCTTGACATTTTCTCTCAAAAACTAATTTCAAAATGCATTATATGCACCCACAAAACGTTTGACCAAGTTTGGAGCTAATCCAACCATTGATCAAATTAATCTCTTAATTATCAAAGGCAGAAAATCGATCGGGACTCGGTCTACCGAGACATACTCGGTTAACCGAATATGTCACGTTCGGATTTCCGTGCACTTGACGGATGACCGATTCTTAAGGAGAAAAATTCTTCTTAACCGTTCGTACGAATTCGCGTCTTTGACCGAGTGCCATTCGGTTAACCGAAAATATCGGAACTGGACATTGTTCGGTCGACCGTTTCTGGTTTGGTACACCGATCCAGAGTTCCAGGCACTTTGGTCAAGTTCGGTCAATCAACTTGACCATCCATTCCACGTTTGGTTGACCGATCCACAGATCCTTCGGTCGACCGAACCATAACGGAATACTTAACTTCTACCCGATTTTGCCTTTTCAAATTTCGGATTTATTTCCAACAAAATTTGAACTTTTGGGGTTTTTAGCAAATTCACAACTTATGCAATATATTATCCTATGCAATAATAAATTATTGCACGCCATAATATATGCATCTCATATGAATTTATCATGATTCTAATTATGTTATATACAACATAATTGATTTTACTCGTTCACCACATGTGTCATATTTTCTATAAGAAACCCGACGCATCATATGAACCAAAAATCAAGCTTATTGTTTCCCGGTTTTTGCGGTGTGACCTATGGGAGGATCTAAACTAAGTTGACAGTGATATTAAGAACTTAATATCACAAGCTATAAGCGGTATCTAGCTACACATTATAGCTCCCAGTTAGTTAGATGTCTTAATCCCACTCGAACCAAAACCCGATCCATTTAGTGATGGAGTGCACCACTTGTGTCTGTCCCTTGCCTCATGATATTAAGAATACACACAAAGTAGTATTGTGTCATCTTTGTATTAGTATTCATTTCTTGATCTCTTTAAGCTAGTTATAAATATGTGACTTAACTCAAATCACATTGTGCACATTATAACTTGGCTTTATCAAGGGACCCACTAATATCATCACTCAATTTAAAGGGGCAATGATAATCTTTTGACTAACTATCTTCTCCAACAAAAGTCATACTTAACCAACCAATGCCTTTACACTACACTCATCGATAGCTCAAGACACTAGTCTAATTAAGCAATTCTTAAGTGATCGGATATAAGTCTCATATCAAAGGACCAATGACACAGTAAAATATTAATGACACAGAAACACATTCCTATAATATTTTACTTATTAGGTCAATCTGGTATACAAATTCTTTTGCGTACCCGTGTTGTCACTCACTTGTAGAGCTACAATGATCTATGACCAACACGACAATCTTAACTCTGTAATTAATGTCCCATGTTAATTACCATGATTGCGAATATCTTTTGTTTTATGTAAACCAATATCTTTTAGAGCTCTACGGTTAAGGACTAAGAGTCTCTTCCTTAACACTTCTAAAAGACGAATAACATAAACAAGGAACAAAATGATTTCTCATTCAATTCATAATAATTGACATTTAATAGTAAAACTTTTAGAACACATTCCCTTCAATCTCCCACTTGTTATCAAAGTTTTCTTTCACATACATTCTCAATGTATAAAACATTAATAACTAGGGTAACCTTCTCAAATCATCTATCAAGGCAATCCACATGGATCCTTGGATCCATGGGCTCGAAATATATTTCGTCTCTTAGCTTGGTATGAAGGTTTGTTGAATGGATCAGTTGTGTCACTGTTGTGTCCATCCATTTATTTATTTTGTCTTTCGTTGGTGGTTGAGTTAGCTGCAGTGATATTACTCTTAACTATACTAGCTCATACCTCCACCTTCGATAATAATGACGCATCATCATTCCAACCTCCTATTGTGAAGAATCCCTATGAGAGTTGCATCAAAATAGCCCTCGACTATTTTCTCCTTTGTCTTCCATAAACAAGAACCTTATCTTTAGTCCGGTTAAGGTACTTCAGAATATTCTTGACTGCAATCCTATGCTTAGGACTTGCGTCGGATTGGTGACTACCTGTCACGCTTAGAGCATACGAGATATCGAGTCTTGTGCAAGTCATTGTGTACATGGTCCTTCCTTTTGCCGAAGCATAAGGGATACCTTCATGTACTCCAAGTCTTTGCGTGATTGAGCACGTTGAGACTTCTTGAGTTGCACACCTATACTCATACTTATTGGCACATTGTCCATATTGGAATTGTTCACCCTGAACCTTTCCAAGACCTTGTCAATGTATGCACATTGACTGGGGCCAATGAGTCTACGGGATGTATCTCAACGTATCTTGATTCTCAAGATGTGTTGAGCCTCATCCATTTCTTTTCATTGAAAATGCCAAATTCAATGAAATTTCTCGTTTGCTAATGCAAAGGTATATGATTGCTCATGAGCAATATGTCACCGACATATAAGATCAGAAGTACTACATGACTCCCACTAATCTCCTTGTATCAACAAGGTTTTCCTTTACTTTGAATGAAGTGAATCTTCTTCACCTCTTCGTCAAAGCGTTTGTTCCAACTCCTCGATGCTTGTTTCAATCCATAAATGGATCTTTGAAACTTGCATATCTTCTCGCTATTCTTTGGATCATCAAAACCTTGAGGTTGTACCATGTACGTATCCTCCTCCAAGTTCCCATTAAGGAACGTCATTTTGATATCCATCTTCCATATTTCACAATTGTGAAATGTGGCAATAGTGAGCATAATCCGAATAGATTTTAACATGGCAACCTCTCAAAAATTTCATCAAAGTCATTTTCTTGAATTTGAGTATAACTTTTGCTACAAGCCTTGCTTTGTAGGTTGTCAAGTTAGTATCCATGTCTATCTTTCTCCTAAAAGCTCATGACAATTTCTCTTGAGGAAGGCAAATCAAGTTCCATACTTGATTGTCATACATGGATTCTATTTCGGATTCCATGGCCTTAAGCCATAGTTTGGAGTCTTCCCTTTCCATTGCTTCTTGGAAGGTCGAGGGATCTTTGGTATCTAGCACCACGATCTCATGAAGTCCCACATACTTATTGGGTTTCTTTCTTTACCTCGTCGACCTTCTCTATTCTTTTGGTTCTTCTCGTGTCTCTCGAACTTCTTCCACAATTTCTTGAGGAATAGGTTCACGTTCGACTCTCGAACGTACACTGGGTGGGGATGATTGAGATTCTCTCACAATTTCTTGTAAGGATCTCTCGCTCATGCTCCCACTAACCAAATGAATCTCGGTTGGGCCTTCATGATTTTGAATGCAATATTCACATCATGATCTCGTAGAGTATCTTGAGTTTCCCATAGCTTAACTCTACTCCCACTACTTTTCTCTCTTTTCCAGAAATTCTAGAAAAAACATATCTCTCTCTACAATCTTTCGATTGGAGGTGATACACCAAAAGTAGTATCCTCTTGTCACACGAGGACAACCTATAAAGAAGCACTTATCCGATTTTGGTTGAAGCTTGGTCGACATCAATTCCTTGACGTAGACCTCACAACCCCAAATCTTGAGAAAGTTGAGCTTAGGTGTCTTTCGACTCCATAGCTCACAAGCCATTTTCTCCACGGATTTGGATGGAACATTATTTAGTGAGTTGGTCATTACTTGTAGTGCATAATTCCAAAAGTAAATAGGCAATTTAGATTGACTTATCATTGATCAAACCATGTCGAGCAATATCTTATTCCTACTTTAGGAATGAGTCAAATTAGGTAACCTAAGCACTCACCCCTACGAGCCTTTCGTAGAGACTCGATATTCTTGTTGAGTCGGTTCACTACTTCATCCTTAAATTCTTTGATCTTGTCCAAGAATTCACTTTTGTTTCCCATTAGACAAATACAGCCATAATGACTATAGTTGTCTGTGAACAAAATGAAGTACATAAACCGTCTCTTGCACTTGTACTCATTGGACCTCATACATTGGAATGCATCATATCCAATTAGGCACTCGTTTTCGTTCCTTTCTTCTTGAAAGGTCTCTTGGTCATTTACATGACCAATGCGATAGTGTTACAAGAGTGAATCATTCACGTGAGTTATCTTAGTTTCTTTTTGTTATTGTTTGTTTGAGTTTGTTTATTATTCATTTCAAGCAAATAGAAGTCATTCCAAACGAATGTATTTGCATAGAGAATTCCATTCTTTGATATAGACAAGCAAGAATTAGAAATATATATTAAGTTATCCATATCCAAAACATGATACAGAATAGTTCTTGCTAATCGAAGGCACATAATAAACATTCTTCAAAACATAAATTTAAATCATTAGACTATTGAAGTTCGATACAACCTTGTACAATCGCTGCTATGCTTGTACTATTTCTGATCTTCAATATCATCTCGTTCTCCACGAGTTCCTTCCTATCCTTCAATAGCTGCACATCAAAATTATGTGAGCACAAGATCCAGTAACCATTACCAAATCAAGGATAGAGGTGATTAAATTTATCTCAATAACAAACATACCTACGACGTTTCTTGGGCGCCTACGTTCAATCATCCCATTTTCAAGGTCTTTCTTGTACTTGGGGCAATTAGGTCGGATGTGTCCCTTTTCACCGCAGTGAAAGCACTCCGTGTTGGGAGTTGGAGATTTGAAAGATTTCCCCCTTGAGGTACTCCTATGAGCACCTCCTACTCCCTTGCCTTTGATTGACGTGTCTTTGGTAAATTTGCCTTTACCTTTGTTGATCATTTTGCTCCTCTCATGGACGACTAGGACCTGATTGTCCCGACCCTTGCCCATGTCAACTTCTGCCGTTTTGAGAGCGTTGTGAAGCTCCTCAAGACACACCCCTTTTCCACGCACATGATAGTGCATCACAAAGTCCTTAAAGGACGGGGCTAGAGAGCCAAGAATCAGATCTTCAGCAATATCCTCGGGCATTGGAGAAGAGAGCTTCGACAATTTCTCAAGGTATCCTTGCATCGTGAGAAAATGCACGGATACCGATGCTCCCTCCGCCATGTGGCACCTTGTGAGAGCGATGGTGGTCTTATAGCGCTCCTTTCGGGCACTATCCATGAACATCATTGTTAAAGCTTCCATGGTCTTCTTGGGTTTTGAATTCAAGTATTTTGATTAAAGCGAGTCACCCATGGATGCCAACATTAGACCGTGAACTTGGTTCTCTTGGTCTTCCCACTTGGCTATGACCTCTTTCTCATTACCGGTTGCCTTCTCATTCAATTTTGGGATTTCACCATCCAAAATATGAGATAGTTTTTCAAACCTCAACACGATATTAAGATTGAGTTGCCATTTCATGAAGTTTGAGCCATCATTTTGCAAAGGATTCTTTTCGATCTTAGATCGCACAATTGGTTGGATATTAGACAATTCTACAAAATAAATTATACAGGATTTTAATGTCAATTTTATGTTTTTAAATACATACATATATATCAAATATAAATGTAAATACTGCAAATAAATTTTTTTGCCCCTAAATGCAGTAATCCAAGATCCTATCAATTGTAATATAGACTAGCTAAGGGCTATCAAATACATCACAATATAAAGGTAAGAAAAACTCTTTCTAATCACAACCTTTTTGAATTTTAGCAATATTAGCATCTTAAACTCTTGTGATTCTTGTCGTTTTAATTATGAGGGAATATGACCTATCATTGTAAGAAAAACTTTTTCCCAAAACCGAGCGAGGGCTCTAGGTAATGTTAAGAAAACTTATTTTCATTTGATACGAGATACATTTATCCATTGTATTCACAACTAAACATACTTGGGGTTCACTAGGGTGAAACACACCTCATATATTTAATTGTGGCACAACAATAGACAACCATTATATCTCCCACTATTCCCAAAGATGGAGGGAGTTATCTCCCGCTAAGGGCGAGCAGAGTATCCCTCGATCAATGGCTGCTAGTGGATGAAATAAGAAGGAAAATTACTCTTAATTTTTGTTGGACAATTTCATATATTAACATGTGATTCGGAATTTTAGGTTATCATGCATATTATCATTCATACACATCCTAACATTCAATCACATTCATCACATGCATAGCAGAAATTAAAAACAGAAATTAAAGCATTCACACAATCCACATTGTGTGAGTTTATATGTTCCCTTCGATCCTTGATCCTCGATCAATGCGCTACAGCGACGACTTCCTCTTGCACCGGAGATGTAGATTTTACAGAAAATAAACATGCTCCTCACATTCGATAAAAAACCGACTAGTGCAAGCCCTATGTAAAACCTCTCATATGGAAATGCAATTATCTAAAAGACGGAAAGAGAGAATTTTGGCTTTTACACATAAATAAGCCCCTGTATAATAATTATCACATACACTCATAGTTGCTGATTTGGAACATATAAACTCACAATTCCTGCAAAACAACTCGAGCATCCATGCACGCAATATTGCTATAAACTATACAACCTAGTTTATCAATCATCTAGAATCCCAAACAATTCTTTGAAAAACATTTTGAAATCCATTAAAAACGTCTTTCATCCATCCATTGTTCAAAAATAATTTTGAACCGCTGTCCATCCAATTTCCAATGGAAAGATGAACCGCAGTTTTTCGGTTTTGTTGATTCTCTTACAAAATAATCATTTCTTTATAAAACGAAATTATTGTAAGTTAGACTAATGTCTAAATCTTAATTCCATTAATTACATGGCATGTTTTAAAATACTTAAAACATTTAAAACGAATTATTATAGAGAATTATATCAACAAAACATTCATAGACCGAAAAACCGGTAAACCGAATTGTTTAAATCCTATATGGTAAACTAAATTCGTTTACAACCTTAAATCATAAGAAAATTGAACCCTAAGCTCTGATACCACTGAAGGAGAACATGTTTAATTGTGCATATATATTTTTTGAATTTTTATGCATAATAAGGATCAATTACAATTTTCTACGATTTATTTCATGCATGCATCAGTTTGTTTTAATAACTAGTTTCAAAACTTATTAAAACAAACACAAGGGACTCTGAAATTCATACCTAGAAGTTCTCTAAAACTTCTTGATGTTCCAGACACGTTGAGGAAGACTATCGTCGCTTCTCGTTGCGCCGGATGCCTCCGAGTGTTCACCGAAACCCTAAACAAGGTTGGAGAGAAAAGAGCTAGCCAATCAATCTCCAAACTATCTTAGAATCTAGCTACAAACCCCTTCCTTAATCTCTGAGATTTCTCCTTCCAAAGACTTAGAAAACTAAGAGAATTTTCGTGCCTTTTTGTGGTGAATTAAGAGAGAAAAGAATTAGCAAAAACATGTGTGTCAATTAATGAGAATAAGGACCTATTTATAGGCTCCAATCTTACGCTTAATCATGACTATTGTTAAGCCGTGTTCTCTTGACATTTTCTCTCATAAATTAATTCCAAAATGCATTATATGCACCCACAAAACGTTTGACCATGTTTGGAGCTAATCCAACCATTGATCAAATTAATCTCTTAATTATCAAAGGCAGAAAATCGATCGGGACTCGGTCTACCGAGACATACTCGGTTAACCGAATATGTCACGTTTCGATTTCCGTGCACTTGACGGATGACCGATTCTTAAGGAGAAAAATTCTTCTTAACCGTTCGTACGAATTCGCATCTTTGACCGAGTGCCATTCGGTTAACTGAAAATATCGGAACTAGACATTGTTCGGTCGACCGTTTCTGGTTCGGTACACCGATCCAGAGTTTCAGGCACTTTGGTCAAGTTCGGTCAATCAACTTGACCATCCGTTCCACGTTTGGTTGACCGATCCACAGATCCTTCGGTCGACCGAACCATAACGGATTACCGAACTTCTACCCGATTTTGCCTTTTCAAATTTTGGATTTATTTCCAACAAAATTTGAACTTTTGGGGTTTTTAGCAAATTCACAACTTATGCAATATATTATCCTATGCAATAATAAATTATTGCACCCCATAATATATGCATCTCATATGAATTTATCATGATTCTAATTATGTTATATACAACATAATTGATTTTACTCGTTCACCACATGTGTCATATTTTCTATGAGAAACCCGACACATCATATGAACCAAAAAACAACCTTCTTGTTTCCCGGTTTTTGCGGTGTGACCTATGGGAGGATCTAGACTAAGTTGGCAGTGATATTAAGAGCTTAATATCACAAGCTATAAGCGGCATCTAGCTACACATTATAGCTCCCAATTAGTTAGATGGCTTAATTCCACTCGAACCAAAACCCGATCCATTTAGTGATGGAGTGCACCACTTGTGTCCGTCCCTTGCCTCATGATATTAAGAATACACACAAAGTAGTATTGTGTCATCTTTGTATTAGTATTCATTTCTTGATCTCTTTAAGCTAGTTATAAATATGTGACTTAACTCAAATCACATTGTGCACATTATAACTTGGCTTTATCAAGGGTCCCACTAATATCATCACTCAATTAAGAGGGGCAATGATAATCTTTTGACTAACTATCTTCTGCAACAAAAGTCATACTTAACCAACCAATGCCTTTACACTACACTCATCGATAGCTCAAGACACTAGTCTAATTAAGCAATTCTTAAGTGATCGGATATAAGTCTCATATCAAATGACCAAAGACACAGTAAAATATTAATGACACAGAAACACATTCCTATAATATTTTACTTATTATGTCAATTCAGCATACAAAAGTAGTATTTTCCTCTTTTGGGTACCCGTGTTGTCACTCACTTGTAGAGCTACAATGATCTATGACCAACACGAAAATCTTAACTCGGTAATTAATGTCCCATGTTAATTACCATGATTGCGAATATCTTTTGTTTCATGTAAACCAATATCTTTTAGAGCTCTACGGTTAAGGACCAAGAGTCTCTTCCTTAACACTTCTAAAAGACGAATAACATAAACAAGGAACAAAATGATTTCTCATTCAATTCATAATAAATGACATTTAAAAGTAAAACTTTTAGAACACAATCCCTTCACGCCGGTCGACCGAAAGCACTGTCGTAAATCGGTTGGGGGCGTTGACCATCCAAACGGTCGACCGCTCGTTGACTTCGACCGACCGAAACTTAAGTTAACTTAATGGCCGGTCGACCATAAGAGTTGTTTCGCTCGACCGAGTAGTGCAGATTGTTGGTGAGTTTTACTGGTGGGAATCAGTCAACCGTGAGTTTTTATCGTTCGACCGTTTGTGCTTTTTGAGCAAAAGAGGAATTCACTGATGGATTTCGGTCGAACGGGGCCCCTTTGCCGTTCGACCGGTTGGACGTTATTTCAGTTATATTGCGGAATAGTAGTGGTGTTCGGTCAACCGTTTGTGGTCTTCTGTTCGACCATTTCGGAACTGTTTTGCATATGGATGCTTGTGTCGTGTGTGGCTGGATCTGCCTCGAGGGCAACGGGTCCCCGGCCTTCTGGGGGCGACGGTACGGACATGCCGGCCTAAGAGGAGATCGTAGTTGTGGCTCTACGGGGCGGTGCCTTGTGAGCACGTTGATGTGGCCGAGACTCTGACCGGCGGTGCCTTGTGTGCACGTTGTTGTTGCCGATGTTTTTTGGCGGTGCCTTGTGAGCACGTGTTGTGGCCGAGACTCTGACCGGCGGTGCCTTGGGTGCACATGTTGTGGGGTTTGGGTGAGAGGACCCTTGAGACCCGTGGCCGACATTTTCCGGCAGTGCCTTGTGTGCACGGGAGTTAGTTATGCTTTTATTGTATTCTTCATTTTATGTTTCATATACACATGTTATATTCATATTTTAGGGGTTTGGCATACGGGGGTTCCCTATGGGAAACTCAGGCATTGTTTGTTTACATGTCAGGTCGTGCGCGTCAGTAGGTGGTGGTGACTGCGGGCAGGAGCACCCAGATCAGATCATGTCCTTTTATCTTTAGAGGTGGATGATTTTCCCCTTGTATATGTGTTGTATATCTTTTGAATTGGGTTGTAATCATCCTTGACTCATGTATTATGCAGTATACCACTTTATATTATATATATTTGTGGTTTGGTGACGACCCCGATGTTGATTCTTGTATCTGTTTAAAGTTTTGAATTTTCCGTTGTTTCGGGACGTTACAGTCAAAAAGGGCGATTTGAGCGTCGTTGTTGATTCAAATCTTATTATTAATTACTCAAAGTTTTTGCCTTTATCTTCAAGGGTTGCCATGGATGTGGCTTGAAAATTTGCATGGCTCATAATGTTTTAAGGAAAAAATTTCAAAAATATGCACTCCAGAAATTTATTTGCCAAAATATGCACATTAAAAATGACACCTCCAATACCGTTTTCATTAAATGAAAACGACACCCGAGGTGTCATTTTTATCTCAATTGAAAACGACAACACTGGTGCTGTTTTCAACTAAGGTAAAAACAACATCCGAGATGTTGTTTTTTCCTTAGGGTTTAAATAGGGCTGGACAACCACCATATTCATTCTGTCACTCCCAAATTTGTCCCCACTCCCCATTACTCCCTCTCTCCGGCGACCAACACTGTTGAGGTTTGTTTTTTTTATTTTTGGTTTTTTTATTTTGACATGAAATACAATGCATGTATAGTTAATGTATTGTTGTTATGTTCATATATGAAATGTAGATTTTCTACACTTGAAGTAATGAGCTTCGATACCGTATTGGTTATGAGTTTTTTTGATGGAATTGTTACATTCGTAGATGGGGTTCCCGAATATGAAGGTGTTTACAAACGAATGCTTAATGTTAATACTGAAATGCGATATGATGATTTCTGTGAAACAGTTTGTCGAGTTTGGGTTTCTGAGAAGGAGAGTTTGATCTAAAGTTAACCTGCAAATGACCACCGTATGAAAAATATACATATGCTGAACTTTTTGATGATCAGAGCATGACTACAATGCTATCTTTATTTAACTTCATGAATACACTTGTATTGTTTGTTCATAAACAACCCAAGCACTATACTACCGTCCACCAAAAGCAGTTCAATGAGGATTATCAACAAATGACACCAACATGCTCCTGCGGGTTCATAGATGCACACCACATTCCATGCTTACATATGTTGGCCGTATGCAGCAACCACCACGTAAACATTCATACTTCGTGAATCGTCTCGGAATACCTAACCAACCAAGCTTACATGAAAACATATGCACCTATTTTCTTTCCAATGCTAGATGAAAGGTTTTGGATAAAGGAAGCACATATAGCATTAGTAGCACCTTCTATGGTAAGACGAAGTGGGCGACTGAAAACAAAAAGAATCAGAAACAACATGGACGAACAAAGTGAACGAGTAATACAATGTGGGCATTGCCGCAAGTTAGGTCACAACAGAGAAACATGTAAAGAGACAATTTAGTATGTTCATTTTGTGTTCTTTATTTTAGCCTAAATTTCCCTTGTACCCCATGTAGAGGAAACAATATTTTATGTTAATCATCACTACAAGAATGATAATACTTGTGTTGTGAATCTCAGGTTAAGACATAATATTTGTGTTGAAAACTAAAAAACCAAAGCGAACGCTCTGGAATTCTGTCTGCTGCAAAAACGGCACTAGTAGTGCCGTTTTTACTTGAATAAAAATGGCACTACTAGTGCCATTTTTACTTAAATGAAAACAACATTGTTTTTTCATTTTCATAAATGAAAACGAACCTAGTAGTGTCGTTTTTATTCAACTAAAAATGGCACTGCTAGTGTCGTTTTTGCAGAAGACAAAAAATAGAGAAATATGTTTACTCAAACATTCTCTTGGACTTTAAATCCAAGTCTTGTACACCTGAGGGGAAAAATACAATTCGAATCTCTCATAACAAACATACAAGACATTTCAGATAATTAAACCGTAAAATAAAAATGTTTTTAACACTTGAAATAGTTTTTAACAACTGAAATTGTTCTTAACCAAAATGTAGCTAAAGCAAAATATAATGACAACTTTAGTAGGAATTTTATTCCGTCCACCTCGTCGAGGGGCTTTCGAAGGGCGACAACGGTAAACCTGGGTTATCACACCAGCATCATCTTCAACAACCCCACCTCTTTCGACTTCAGGACCTTGAAATCCTGAACCTTCGCCTACGTGAAATGAAGAACCCTAACCTTGAAAGAATGTAGTACCACGCGATTCTTGAGTCAGAATCCCTCCATCATTGGCAGACACTCCGGTGAAAATGAAATTATCCTCCTCGTCAAGTGACACTCTTATTTCTGGGAGATTTTCCTCAGAATCTGTTTGATAGGTTGGGAGCAAACATCTTGTGACAGTTTCAATGACGGATCTACACTCTTGAAGCACGCCATCATTTCCTTGATATTGTTCTTCAATTTCGCCGTTAGTGACTGAGTGGGCCTGTGTGAAGAATGCATCCCTTCAAGATGGTGAATATCTTCATGTAAGCAGTGTAAGCCATGAAGCTGCCATAAAAACACATTTGTGATTAGAAAATGCAAATTAAAAGCTAAACCAAAATTATAAGCTTTTCATTTCTTACCAAGTATCGATCTCTAGCAGCTGGAGGCCTATAATTCGGTAATTCAGCATCGTCAGCTCTTCTCGTCAACCATCGAATCGTAATCTACACATACCACTCCATGTAAATACGTCTACAAGCAGCTAAATCTTCTGACAGTGAAGGTCCTTCAATCTGCACAAACTCTCACTGATGTGACCATGCTTGAATGTATAATTGTGCTATTGCAACCAGTTTACTCTCGGCTTCCCCTGAGTCTTCTTCATCTTGCAAATCTCCATTATTTCTGGAATATGTTGCCGCAATCCAAACTGACGCATCACCCTGTCTGGAACGTGCATGGCGGCAACTTCGAAACAAACAATCCATGTTCTGTGCTCATCTAAACTTCACGTGCTTGGCGACAATCAGCAAGTAACGTCATCAGATCTACTTCTTCGTATGGGTTCCAACAAACTTGACTTTCATCTTGAACGTCCAACTCATTTCTGTAAAATTCAATCTGAACCGTCTTCACATTGTTCGCCCACGACCTAGGAATCTGTCAACGTGAACCTAAAGGACACAATGGAAGTTGCACACCGGGAATTCTAGATGGTCGTCCGACATGAAGATGTTCCCAACACCATATCACTTACATTTTTGAGGATCGAAGATGATCTATGATCTTTCTGTAGTACTAACACTGAAGGGTCAACAGGACCGTGACAATCGTGTGAAGTCGACATTTTGGAAACTGTGAAACATAATTAACAAAAAAAAGAATTACGTACTATTCGGTTTAAATAATACAATCCAAACAAATTGCATACATTATTCACAATCAACCTAATTTCAACAACTACAACATTGATCATTAACTTTAATTGGTTTAACACAAATCCACACAATGCGAAACTCATCCAGACAATGTAAATTCATTAAATTGTGACTTCAGAAATTAATTGATCCATTAATCAACCCATCAAACCCGCACAAGATTAATTAATCATAACAATATAACATCATCCACACAAGATTAATTAAACAAAATAAGGTATACTCATCAACCAAATATCAATCAATCCAATCCAAATCAAACAAATTCAAACCAAACAGATTCACACAAATCCTAACCAAACCAAACCAATCAAACGCACGTAAATAAAGCTAATAAAGAAAAACCTTAACAAAAAATGGTCTAAAAACACATGAAATCGCCGGAGAGAGGGGAGGAAAAATGAAAAAATGGATTGGGAAGAATATGAGAAAAGGAAACCTTGGTGCCATTTTTAACCCTAAGTTAAAAACGGCATCTCGGATGCCGTTTTTACCTTGGTTAAAAACGACACCAGTGGTGCCATTTTCAATTGAGGTAAAAATGTCACCTCAGGTGCCGTTTTCACTTAATGAAAACGGTACTGGAGGTGTTATTTTTAAATGTGCATATTTTGTCAAATAAGTTTTTAGGGTACGTATTTTAAAAAAAAAGATTATTTTGAAAAAAAATCCATGTTTTAACTTGGATAATCATGACCTTATGTGCCTTTTACTTTTTGTGCCATTGCGAGCGCCTTAATTAGCTTTTGCCAACCTTTCAACTATTTATTCTATTGCTATTACAAGAATGTTGCTCGAAAAGTTTGTAATTTATGCTACTAATTTTACGTGTATGAAACTTGATTTTTTTTTCCACTACAAAAGGTAAACTTTTAAGTTTTCCTTGTTGTTTTTCCCCTAATAGTATTTCTGATACCAATTTTCACTTCAAATACCTTCTGATCATTTATTTTTATTATTTACTACTACTGCTTTCTAATTGCGAAGCGTCAAAAGGAATGGCGAGGGAGAGTTAACATAACATTGTATTGAGGATAAAAAACCAAAAAAAAGATCGGATGTCGAAAATTCCACATTGACAATGGCAAACATAAATTTATCCTTGGATTACAAGAAAGTAGCAGTAGTATAAATTACAAGTTTTTCTAATGGTAGAAAAACTGATGAAATTGATAGCAAAAATCGTAAATGTAATGTTTTGCATTGAGCGAAATAACTAAGGATATGTTTGGATAGCTCAAAATACCATAGTTAATTTAGAAAAACTATGTTATTAAAAAAATACAATTTTCAATCGGGTTTTTGGATCACCCTCAAATATGTTGCATTTCTTCTTCCTTTTTTGTTTCTTATTAAACTTTTGATCTTATGGAAAATACATTTTTTAATCTAACACAATAGGTATGATATTGTATTTTCAAAATACATTACTTGAATTGGATGTCATCTTGAAAAATGTATTTTTGAAATCAAATATCTGATACCTTTAGTTACCCACACAACGACTAATAGTATTGAATTGACGAGATTTGATGAATTTGAACATTTGAAAAGATTTTAAAGGTAATATAGAAAAAGTGAAGATGATACCTAAAATATAAGATGTTGAACTGAAGTCGGACCGTTACAATAACTACTAATTCTCAATGATGATGGTAGGCTTCCTGATGCTTCTTTGGAAGGTAGTGAGTTTGGACAAAATCGACTCAAGAACCAAACAATTATAGTATATGTACATTTTAATATACATTAAGTTTGGAAGTTTTAATATACATGTCTTGAATCAAACCCGACCATAGTTAGTCTGTTTAGAAGTTTTTCTGAACAAAATGTTACCTGACTTTAAGAAAACCGAACCCAAACTGAAATAATCGGTTTGTTACAGTTCCGACCTTACCCTGCATCTTGTGTCCATAGTCGCTCATGAAATTACCACAAATGGAGGTGTGGAAGCAAAAAAGAAAATGGTTTCTAAGGGTTTTTTATTTTGCGTGCCACCGAAATTATTTTTCTATCACCATTGTATCATTATTTTACCGTGTGACAACTACAAAGTCATATATTTGGACTTATGCCACCAAAAATCATATTTATTTGCTTTTATGTCATTATTTTTTCAAATCGTGTCATTTCGTTAACTTTACAATTAAATCCGTTAATATAAATTAATTTTTAATTATAAATTTTGCAAGATTAATCCTTAGCAATCCAGCAATTAGACAAAAAATTGTAATTAATATTGAATTAAAAATTTGCATATGATCCCCTAAACAATCTAGAAACATCATTCAACTCTTATTCTTTTCTCATTTTCTCATTTCTTTCTCTCTTCATCATATCTTCTCTCGTTACTCATGTTCATCTCACTTCTCTTTTTTCTCTATCTTTTTATGTCTTCCCATTTCTTTTATCTCACTTCCTCTTGTCTCATCTCTTCACGACTTCTTTGGTCTCTTCCTAGTAAAATTTAAATATTTAAAATCTAATTAAAAATAATTAACGTTTATAGGTGAGAGAAGTTAAGGTGAGAATAAAGAGAAATGTGAAAGACATGATGAGAGAGAGAGAAGAGAGAAAGAAGAGATGTGAAGCGAGAGACAAAAAAGGAAAGAAAGAGATATAGAGAGAAAATAAAGAATACAATGAGGAGAACCTCAGTAGAGAAAGACAATGAGAAAAGAATAGGAGTTGATTATGTATGTATTTTCTAATTGCTGGAATATTGCTAGTCAATTTTGTAAAATTTATAATTAAAAATTAATTTATATTAACGGAGTTAGTTGTAAAGTTAACGGAATGACACAGTTTGAAAAAATAATGGCATAAACGCAAATAAATAAGATTTAGTGGCATAAGTGTAAATATATGACTTTGTAGTGGTCACACGGAAAATATAGATACGGTAATGGTAGAAAAGCAATTTCATTGTTTTCCAGTGATACAAAACCATTATTCCTTTTTATTTCCAAAAATATCTGTACATTTTCATTAGAGGAGACACTAAGCACACATAAGCCAACAAGTTTAAAAAATTGTTTTAGAAGTAAGAAAATGACTGAGTAAGCCATGAGTCCAACACAACACATATATTCATCTAAACGTTGCAGTTTCAAACCTCGCTAGGGCTTTCTCATTACCAGAGCTCATCAACAAAAAACGAGACGAGAACCAACAAGACAATTGCTCCAAGCACCATAAACCCGGATCGAGAACCCATAGATCAATGGTGATCCAAATGTTGTTGATCTTGATGCACGGAAGCGTATATATATTTTTTCATAGCGTATTAGTAAATTAAATATATTTGATTAATATTGTTCAATATGATTTTGAACCAATATTTTCATGTTTTGTTGGGTTTTTTACCTCATTTAATCTATTTTTGATGATTACAGAATTAACATGACTCATCATTGAAATTAATTATCAAGTCAAATGGTCATATATATATATATATATATATATATATATAAAGTCAAATGATTCGACATGCATAATGTAGCAATTGAGTTTTTTCTCAATGGATATATAAAATATTTATTGGCAGGGGGCGAGGAAAAAATTGTATGTTTGGATGACCGGTTGGTCACCGGACGACTGTATTTGTTCACAGAGCCTTAAGCTTATTTTGAAACTTTTGATCTCAGACTGTTAGTCCTTAGTCGAACGATCTAGTTTCGGTTTAGGCGTTAACATTCTCTAGACCTTTGTCTTGTTGGCCACCCGAAGTTTAATTTTAACTAAGGGTCAACACACAACTTCGGGCGTTCGTCTCATTATCACTCGATCGCCTGATTCTGGCAGACGCACTATCCAGAGCTTTGTGACTTGCTCACCTACCACTCCACCTAATACCTGACCTGGTCCAAATGGGTATATTGAACTTCAAGGCTATAAATACCTCATTAAACCTATAGAAATCGAATGTATATCGTGGTTTGCCTTCTTGGTTCCACTACTCTTGTCTTTCCCATATTGTTGCATTTAGTTACATAAAATCTGTTTATCCCATCCATATTAGCCATGACCTGTTTACAAAATTACAACATCCATAAACACTTCTATGGAATTTTATGGCCTGCATACATTTTCAATATGTTTACAATGGATCATAATGTCAATTTTAAAACTCGAATGCGATGAGCTAAATTGCATTTACATACTAGAGAATTTTTTATTATTGGTATCCAGAATTAACCAAGCAGTTCTTCATCCCCAGCATGAATCATGATAACAAAAGAATGAAATTAATAGCAGATGATGACGACAAAGTCATTGACTTGTTCAATAATGTAGGCATAAACACCAGAGAATATATAGTGCTAGTTGAAGACAGAATCTGTCATCCCCAACTGAAATCTCAATTTACTTACTTACATAAGGGGAAAAAGTCACATTTAGAAATTCAGATAATACTTTGATTAAACTCATTTTTTTCAAAGAGAGTACCACAATTAACAAAACTTGCTCAAGTGAACCATATATCAATCATAGCATGCACCCAACGGACCTCAGGCATAGTTAGAGTATGATCATTTCGTACCGTTTCTGAAACGAAGGAAGATGGATATTGGTTAGCAATTTGGCCTCCAACGGCGGCAAGGAATCCCTCCTGGGCGGGGCTCGCAACCAGGGCAAATGCCTAGAGACGGCAGCATTCGTCGGAAAGACGAGTAGGAGAGGTCACCAACAAAAAACGAGACGAGAACCAACAAGACAATTGCTCCAAGCACCACAAACCCGAATCGAGAACCCATAGATCAATGGTACTCCAAATGTTGTTGATCTTGATGCATGGTAGCGTATATATAACTGCGGAAACGAAGGTTTGCACTTGCCACCTTATAAGTAGGTTTAATTGAACCGTGATAGACAGACGCGTCTTACGTGGATCTGTACAGCTCAGATATTTTTCTTTGAGTCAGCGTCCAGTCAGCGAAATTTATCTTCGCGCGTTTTGGTCTTTTTAAAAAACGCCGGTTCTTTAAGTTGAACGATTCATTTCCCAATACACAGATAAGACAGTGTGCAGACCTTATGACATCGTGCAGTTTCATTATTCGTGCAGAGCCCACACTTATCATAATAAAATATTTGTTTTTAAGTTTTACGTTGGATCAATTTAATTTGTCTAGCTTACTTTATGTGTGTGTGCAGTTTACATTATGTGTTTGTCCTGTTTACGTTATGTGTATGTCCGGAATAAGTGTATATTGCTGTCCGGAATAAGTGTATTTGTTGTCCGGACTAAGTGTATTTGTTGTCCGGTTTAAGAATAAAGTGTGTCCAGAAACGAAACATAAAGTTTGTCCGGAATAAGTTGATTTGTTGTCCGGAATAAGTGTATTTGATGTCTGGAATAAGTGTATTTGCAGTCCGGAATAAGTGTAGTTGTCCAGAATAAGAAGAAAGTGTGTCCAGAAACGGAACAGAAAGTTTGTCCGGAATAAGTGTATTTGCTGTCCGGAATAAGTGTATTTATTGTCCGGTTTAAGAATAAAGTGTGTCCAGAAACGGAACATAAAGTTTGTCCGGAATAAGTTGATTTGTTGTCCGGAATAAGTGTATTTGCTGTCCGGAATAAGTGTATTTGCAGTCCGGAATAAGTGTAGTTGTCCAGAATAAGAAGAAAGTGTGTCCAGAAACGGAACAGAAAGTTTGTCCGGAATAAGTGTATTTGTTGTCCGGAATAAGTGTATTTGTTGTCCGGTTTAAGAATAAAGTGTGTCCAGAAACGGAACATAAAGTTTGTCCGGAATAAGTGTATTTGTTGTCCGGAATAAGTGTATTTGATGTCCGGAATAAGTGTATTTGCAGTCCGGAATAAGTGTAGTTGTCCAGAATAAGAAGAAAGTGTGTCCAGAAACAAAACAGAAAGTTTGTCCGGAATAAGTGTATTTGTTGTCCGGAATAAGTGTATTTGTTGTCCGGTTTAAGAATAAAGTGTGTCCAGAAACAGAACATAAAGTTTGTCCGGAATAAGTGGATTTGCTGTCCGGAATAAGTGTATTTGCAGTCCGGAATAATATATGACTTCATTATTGTCGGAATAAACGAATCAATATATGGAATGCAATAATATGATGTCAAAACAAAAAAACGTCCGCAAAGCGCGCTCCCTCTGTCCGCTCGCTTTGCGGGGGGGACTCACGTCCCCCGCAGGGGCTGCCACCCCCGCACAAACTCAACAAACCTGCCACTGTATATTTTACCCCACAAGAATTACGTTTAGGAAAAAAATAGGGAAGAACATTCACGATGCTAACGCTGACAAGAACATCAGGAAGTCTTCGCACCGTCCCATTCACGCTGCTTACGTTGTGAAGAATCCTGGGAGTCGGCATCAGACGCTTCTTCGACATAATATCTTGCTAGAAATGGTGATTTATTCTGGAGAGAAAGAATGAAGAAGAAAGAATGAGTGTCATCATATTTGTATTTGGGTGGAGAGAGAGAACGTGCTGAGTTGAAACACATTTAATGTGATTTGAGTGGACATCAGGAAGAAAAAACAAAAAAACATTCATGTTTTGGCCACGTAAGGGCTGACATGGATATCCACGTAGAGCGCGTCCGTGACGCCTGCGTTCAACAAACATTTTCCTTTGTGGAAAAGAAGTTCGAATTGAGGACCCACACCTCAAATGCATTTGGGACATTCATGGACATGTAAGTATTATAATCATTTTGTTGTGTCCTACTATGTTATATGTAAAGTGGTGAGATTTAGAAGAAGAAAAAAAGATCAGAAAGGGTTTCGATGATAATATCCAAAAATAAGGAGGATTTATGTAAATATTATATTTCAAAAGAACATGTGTAACAAAATCACACTTAATTTATATGTTAGGTCGGATGGTGTGTCTTGTGGACCAAGTCGTTGAAAAAAAATTTGAAGTTCGTGGTCGTCGACCAAAGTTTCTACACGACTTTGGACTTTAATTTCACATTACGCGGTTTGATGTGGACTCTTTGTGAATAAAAAGTGGTAAACTACAATTTGCTTTTCCTGTATTACGACTCGATTTTAATTTTTCCCCTTCAACTTTATAACACCACAATCATACTCATCTAAATTTGGATCTTTGTTGCATCTTTATTTATAATTTGTTGATGTGGGAAGTTGGTGGGTTTTTTTAATTTATTTGTTTAACATTAAGTATATCTTTAACTTTATGTTACAATAGAGTACGAATCCTATACAAGACTTTCAAAAAATACGCGATTTGAAGGACTCATATGATCTATTTCTTACCTTTCGAACGCCTAGTGCCTCTCTAACGGCACTGTTGTTCGGCCAAACGAAAGCAAGCAAGTAGCCAATAGTCCTTTGAAAACAAATATTTCAAGAAAAAAGAAGCAATCTATCATCTTTAACATCGTAAATTATGAATTTTATCAAATGCCGTAACGACGGCCAATGCCCCCTATGGTCGGCATTCGTCGGAAAGACAAGTGGGAGAGGTCACCAACAAAAAACGAGACGAGAACCAACAAGATAATTGCTCCAAGCACCATAAACCCGAATCGAGAACCCATAGATCATGTGGCGATCCAAATGACTGATGCAATAATTGTTGATCTTGATGCATGGAGGCGTATATATAATCGCGAAGGGTGATTTGCTTGGGTAGACCTTAAAAGATGTACAATTGCTAAAATACTCCTGTGTTTTCACTATTCACTTGGGTGTACCTACATTTCACTACATATTGCTTGGGTGCCCCTCCACCGTTTGTGGGACCAAATTCGTTAATTTTTCTGTTAAAACATTTGCAAAACACACCTTTTAAAATTGAGTTGTTCTTAATATTAAATAAGAAAACTCAAACAAAAATAATTTTTACCAATACACCCTCTATTCTCCATCTCTCTCCTGATCACTCTTCTCCCTCTCTCTCCCTCTCCAAATCTCTCTCTCCCTCTCCTGATCTCTCTCCTCTCTCTCCTTCTCCTGATCTCTCTCCTCGCTCTCACATGTTCTCTTCCTTCCTCCCTCCCTCCCTCCCTCTCCGAAACATCTAGGGCTTCTTTTACAGAAGAGAACTTGGAATTCCAACGCAAAATCCTCGAAAGTTCGGGGCCTTGGGGAGTCCACTTACTTTCCTGAGGCACTTCTCAAAATCCCTCCCAATATTTGCATGTCCGAGGTGAGAAACGAAGCCAAAATGGTGATGTTTGGGGCTGTGGATGAGCTGTTTGCCAAGACAAATGTGAAGCCCAAAGACATTGGTGTTCTCATTGTGAATTGCAGCTTGTTCAATCCGACACCATCGCTCTCTGCTATGTTGGTTAACCACTACAAGCTGAGAGGCAACATTGCAAGCTACAATTTGGGAGGAATGGGGTGCAGTGCCGGCTTGATTTCCCTCGATATTGCCAATGATCTCCTCCAAGTGCATCCGAATTCGTATGCTCTGGTTGTCAGCATGGAGAACATAACACTAAATAGGTACCTTGGCAATAACCGGTCCATGCTTATGCTTGTGTCGAATTGCCTGTTCCACGTGGGTGGGGCAGTGACATTGTTGTCAAACAAATCATCTGACCACCGCAAGTCCAAGTATAAGTTGGTCCACACAATGCGCACACACAAAGGTGCGGACGACAAGTGCTTCAGTTGCGTGACTCAGGAGGAGGATTGTAACATCCCCGAACAGCGGAAAATTTAAACTTTTAAAAGTCAAGGGAAACACGTGGATAAAACCATCAAGAGTGGAGACATTACTGAAAGAAATACCCAAATACATAAGGTGCACCATATTACATAAGAGTTTGTCAAAAGAGTGATTACGTTGGAATACAAAACACATAAAACATGTAATCACGACAACCTAAATAGGTAGACGATATGATCCAGTCCCAAAGTGCAATCTCCCTCGGTCACCACCCGCCGGAACCTAACGCGGTCCTGAAAAAGATGCAACAACAATGCTTGAGTTTCCATAAGGAAACCACAATGCCTGAGTTGTCAAAAGAGTGATTACATCGGAATACAAAGCAGTAAACATTCCCACAAGGGCAAAACTGGACATCCGTCCTGCAATCGTTCCCGCTGCCACACAGGCCCCGCAGTCTACAATCGCCACCGCTGCCACACAGGCCCCACGGTCCGCAACATGGCCGTCGCCACACAGGCCGCACGGTCCAACAACCACCGGTACCACACAGGCCACACGGTCAAACATCACCGCCGCCACACAGGTCGCACGGTCCAACATCGGGTCCCCGTAGAGACCTACCGTAGGCACATACAGTCTAACGGACAGTACGCAACACATCCCCACACACGACTACACAAGCCAAGGGATCGGTGAGGAGGCATTCGTACTTCCGCGCAGGTAGAATCAGATCTGAAAACATCGTGGTCCACCACCACACCAACGGAGTCGTCGCTCAGGTCGGTCCATCAACCGGCGCCACACAGACCGCACAGGATATCACTCGATAGGTGCCTAGTCGAGCTACCTGCCGGAACACATCATCGGCAGTCCATCGCCGCAACCACACAGGCCACGCGCGATCCTCCCTGTCGCCACACAGGCCGCACAGGGGCCCTACCGCCGCCACACAGGCCGCACGGCACGTGCAATCACTGCCATCAAGGCCAGTCGAACATATCCGCCACACAAAGGCCAGACAATCGACAGATCCGAACCGAAGTCCGCAGGGTCAACGAGCTCCACGTGCAGACACCAACTCCGCCGCTATAAAAGCAGGGCAGCGGCCTCCGTAGCCCCTCAGACCGGTAGTCACTTCACCCAACGACAGTTGCGTGCCCGCTGAAGCAATGAGATCCGCAATCCCTCAGGCTGCTACTCTAACGCGAGTCAAACGATCCACCAGATTTGTCACGATCCATACATGGAGGTGACGCGTTCCGGACACCCACACTCTTCCACACGGCGGTCCCTGGGCAGGCACGCGTAACACGCCCACCGTCACCTCCCGGCTCACGCACGAGGCGAGGACACGGGTTTCCGTGGACAGAGTTGGCATCTGATTGACATCATTTCATGCTTATATTTGTACCTTATATCCATTATCTTACACCTAAGCAATGCTACGTGACGAGTTTTATGTTTGATTTTCAGAAATAAAGAGGTTTGAAGAGAAGAGCCATGAAATGACCCAAAAGTAGGAAAAATGACTTAATTGTGAGACCTGGGGACCAAGATGCAAGGGAGAAGGACCTGAACGTAAGACAGGAGGACCTAAGAGAAAAACAGGAAACTCCACACCATCATGGGGAGTATTTTGTCAATTCGATTCGGGTCGGAGCTCCACTAAACCAAGTAGATGCATCCAAGACCAAGAAACACTCCAAGCAAAACCCACAACAAAAACCAACGCGATCTGAAGTTTATAGACCGCCAATTGGCGGTCTTGGACCACTAATTGGCGGTCCATATGGCCCCAGATCCGCTAAGCTTTCACTTGGACTTGTATTATTATGTGTTTAGGCTATTTTTGGTATTGGTTTAGTCCCACATCGGGGGATTGTCCCCGATTAGCTTTTTCCATGCTTATAAATAGAACTCTTCACCTTCCATTGTAATTACCCATTGCTTGGTGGCATTCTCTCTACTAAGGAGTGAGCCTTGAAGCAAAAACTAAGGTGAAGAACAATGCTACCTTCAATGTGAGTCATTTGTTAATAAAATAATTCTTCTAGTTTCTTTTAATCTTGTCTTTTAATTTGTGCATGTTTGTTTAGTCTTTCCTTTCCTTTTATGTTTCTTTAATACTTCTTGCCTTCTTAGTTAACTTTCATTTCAGTATTATGCTTTCTTTTGTTAATATAGTTAGTATAATGAGTAGTGAGTAGTTCCATCCCCATTTGGGGGGTTGAGAAATATGTGATATAATCATGTAGTGTATTAAGTGTATGTTATTTTTATCCCTTGAGCTTTATATGATTTCCATAACCATCTAATGGGTTTTCACTCCTATCTTTGATATGCTAATGTTCTTGAATGAAGCTTAGCTTATGCTTTGATTAGTGGACCTATTTTATGGGGAATGATAAGGTTAGGATATGAATGAAGTTAATATTGGAAACACAATTTGTAGTGTATGTGCTCTTGTTGCCTTTACCTTAGCTAATGTCTTGTATGTTTTAATGATGTAGTCTTATCTTAATTCATGTGGAGGCATAGTAGGGTCTAGTCTTTATACTTGAGTTCATGTAGCTTCATTCCAATTATTGTCTTGTATGTTTTAATGATGTAGTCTTATCTTAATTCATGTGGAGGCAAAGTTGGATGTAGTTTTATGATTTCATGCACTACATGTTGTGAGGAGCTTAATGAACACACACACACACACTTCTTTATGTTCACAATAGTTCTCTACCCCTTTGGGGTTTAGTTTTCTTGCTTTTCTTCCATTTCCATTTGCCCCTTAGTGTAGTGTAGTCTAATCAACCTTTCTCTCCTTCTTTTTACCTCTCGCCTTCGAACAAACCAATCGTCGACACACCTCCCAGTGGACGACCCGTATTTGCCACCGCTTCAACGCGACCGTGCACTTGCGGTTTAAATAAAACGATCAATCAGCATCCTAAGCGGAACCAAGAATTTTGTCCTGTGCAAAACGGTCGACCGAAAGAGACACTCGGTCGACCGTTTCCTCAAGGGAATCGGTTGACCGCTTCCACAAGGGAAATCGGTCGACCGAAAGTGACAGCTCGGTCTATCGCTTCCACAAGGGAATCGGTCGACCGAAGCGTCTGCAACGATCGAACTATTTGCGCAACACATAATTCCTAACGGTCTACCGAAGGTCTAAAACCGGTCGACCGAACGAGGTCAAAATCCGAAGTCTGTTCAACATCAAAATCCAATCTATCGGTCGACCGACTCAGGGGTCTCGGTCGACTGAAACCTTACAGGGTCAACCTATTATTTTCTACGTCATAAACGGTCGACCACAACCACACCAAGGGTCTGGTACACTTAAGTTCCGGTCGACCGAACACAAGGACCCGGTCGACTGAAACACGCCAGGAAGACGAAATACACTACGTTCGGTCGACCGTCCAAGGGACCCGGTCGACCAACATTGCTCCAGATTCGATGCGCTACTTTTTAATCAACGTCGTATAGATAAAAATTCACATGAAATGACACTAGTTTTTAGAGACCTTCGCCTATTACACGGCTCACTTACTCCGCCTGCTAGCGCGCTCTGGAGTTGCTTGTTCCCTTATTACTTTCTGACTTTGAGTTGCTTGCTGATGCCACGCTTCATTGACGGGCCCGACGGGACTCGATTGTTCAAGAGAGAAGGATCATGGAAAGTGAAGGAAAAACGAATTTGGCTTCGCGGAGCGTGCGAGGCATGTGCTCTGAATGCCGGGGATAGACGTCTTCAACCTCTCGCCAGCCGAGGTTTTGACGCCGAAACTCGTCGCCGGCGAGGTCTCTGACCTCCCGCGACCTACCAAAACATCACCCCAACGTGGGTGATCACTAAGGCCTCTAATGAAAGAACTTGGCATACCTTCACTTGAAGAACGACAACGACGACTCCGGAGTTCACACGACCACACCTCCAGACCGCAACCTCACGCCCGCTCTCCTTCTCGCACCTCAACATACCCCGCACGCCTTTGCCTCGTGCACCTTCACCACCACACACGAGCCACCAAGGAAGAGGAAGGAATGGGCGGAGAGGAGGAATTTGAAGAAGAAGAAGAAAACGTGAGAGAGAGGTGTGGTTTTCTCCAAGCAACAACCCATGCCTCCACCATCCTCCTACACCCTAACACCACTGCCATCCATTGTTCACGTCACTCCACCCTCACTTCCACTATTGCCTCTTCAACTCCCCATGCAAACAACATCATAAGTCCACCTAATCATCATTAATCCATAAGCAAGGTTAGGGTCATAACAAGGATAGTAACGGAAAGATTGGTGTGGTGCTGTCCAAGGATCTGATGGGAGTTGCTGGAGATGCCCTTAAGACCAACATCACCACATTGGGCCCTCTCATGTTGCCGATGTCATAACAACTCATGTTTTTTGGCACGTTGATTGGACGTAAGCTTTTCAAGATGAAGCTAAAGCCTTACATTTCGGACTTCAAGTTGGCGTTTGAGCACTTATGCATTCATGCAGGAGGAAGGGTTGTTCTTGATGCGATGCCGAGGGTAAAGGAAGGATTAAGAAGGGAGAAAGGACAAGTGAGAGAGAGGAGAGGAGAGGGAGAGAGAGGAGAGAGAGTGAAAGAGAGGAAAGGGAGAGAGAGGACAGAGAGAGAGAGGAGAGAGAGAGGGAGAAGACTGATTAGGAAAGTGAGAGGAGAGAGATGTAGAATAAAGGGTGTATTGGTAAAAATTATTTTTGTTTGGGTTTTCTTATTTAAATATTAAAGATAATTCAATTTTGAAAGGTGTGTTTTGCAAATGTTTTAACAGAAAATTAACGAATTGGGTCCCACAAACGGTGGAATGACACCCAAGTAATATGTAGGTGCACCCAAGTGAATAGTGAAAATGCAGGAGTGTTTTAGCAATTGTAGGTCTACCCAAGCAAATCACCCAAACGTTAAAAGAAAAGTTTGCACTTGCCACCTTGTAAGTAGGTTTAATTTGATTTATATTTTGAACAATTAAACCTTCTAGGCTTATACGCGTGTGTAAGTATGTTACATGCTTATATCGGTGGAAAAAGAGTTCGAATTAAGGACTACATCACATGACAAAGATTTTGCATATTAGTACCCACACTCAAGGTTCAGAAATGTAGGATGCGGATGCGATGCGGCGAGGCACCGCATCCGACATATGCGGTATGCGGATGCGATGCGGGTGCATATGTGGTTTACAATTTTAATAATTAAATAATATAGATATATTAATTATAAATTATATACATGTAATTAAAAATTTAGGTAAATTTTTGAATAAGTTTAAGATCAATAAGTTAATATTAAACAAATTAGAATATTTTTAAAAAAAAATAACAAAATTTACAAAAAAAACTGAACTGCTAAACATCACCCCAAAATTACATAATCGCCCCTTGAAATCACCAAATTTCCCTTCCTCGTATTCTTGCTTATATATCTCACAATTTCACTCTTTTCTCACAACTTTCTCTTCCTATACCTACTACAGAAGATCACGAATGTCTCGGAGGCCAGACAAGCAGCCAACAGTTCCCCCGGTGTACCCGTATAAGGTAACATTTCGTATTTTATTTGTTTTCAAAAAAAAAATTAAAAAAATTGGTTGGCGTCCGCGGGAGACGCCCCTCGCATGGGGCGGGCGTCCGAGTCAGCAGCTCCCCCCATGGGGGGAGTGGCTGCCACGGACGCCCGCGCCATGCGGAGGACGTCTCCCGTGGACGCCCTACAACTGCGGAAGACGTCTTCGGAAGACGTCTCCCCGATGGAGGATACGTCTTCCGAAGACGTCTTCACCATGCGGGAGGCGTCTCTCGCAAACGCCTCCACATTTTTAAATTTTTTTAATTATTAAATCTGATAATTACTTTAATAAATTGTAATAAATCTGATAATTTAATTTAACAAATTGTTATTAAGTTTAACAATTGTGATATTTAAGTTTAACAAATTTTGATTTAGTTTAACAAATTTTGATTTAGTTTAACAATTGTGATAAATATGATAATTTAGTTTAACAAATTTAACAAATTTGTATTTAAAATTTCAATTAATAGTCATCGGGTCACAGTGGAGGGAAATGCAAGTCGATACCATTACACGTCTTCCGTTCTTTAGATGATAATTCAGCACCGCGTCATCCACGTAGACGGGGGATATCTGCTTTGGTCAGGAGGGAAAGAGAGGCATTACGTCATCGTGAGGAGGAGGATGATTCCTTCGATGATGAGCATGTGGACAGTCCCGACGACGAGAGCGATGATGATGACCCGTATGAGTTAAAGCGCCCGGAGGTGGAGAGGCAGGGGGAGTATAGCAGAGGACGTGGTCGAGCGGGTACTTCTACTTCCGCCGGATGGATGGTGCGGAAGGGTGGGGGTGGGAGGTTTACGACCGGGGATTCGAGCTCGTGCACTGTAGATCCCCACGTTAAAAAGAAGAAGAGGGTCCAGGACAATTCTTGGATCGTGAGCAGTATGACGCCCGATGGTTCTTTAGATGGGAGCGTCATTCCTAGTTTCTGGGGTCACATCGCTAGACGGATCTGGGACGGAGCGGATCGGAAGGTTCTGAAGTGCCATAATCGGCACAGAGCCTTTACAGCACTACAGGGTTGGCGGTCTACACTGAGTGTTGATATCAGAGAGGAGATTAGTGCGACGCATTTGGGCACTTACCGTACAACATGTTCCCTTATCTCGACATGCCTTTGATTTCTGCGTTTGTGGAGCGGTGGCAGCCTGACACAAACACTTTTCACATGCCTTTCGGAGAGATGACGATAATGCTTCACGATGTTTTCAAAATGAAGGACTTTGTTCGTCCAATTTAGCACAAACTTTTCTTTATGCACCAACCACGTGGTGTCCAGATACTCCTTGATAGCCAACCACGATCTATACAAATCTTTCAGAGCATACAAAGCTCTATCATACTCGGCTTCTGAAGTAGAAAGCATGATTTTCCTCCATCTTCCACGCCTCAAAGTCTCTGCCATCTGCTTATTCTTGCCGAAGACGTGGTATGCGTAGTTGAATATGTCTTTGTTGATGTGCCATGTGCAGAGTAAATGAGCAGAGTCAGGAAAAACCTCTCTCACCGGTCGCATAAGGCCTAACTCCTGGTCTGTTATTATTGCAGTCGGGCTGACAGTCCCCAATGACAGATCTCACAACTTCTCCATCACCCACAGGTAACTGGAGTAAGATTCATTCATCAAAATCGCATATCCGATAAGGAAATTCATGTTTGTTGGTGTGACCCCAATCATTTCGAACAAAGGCATCTTATACTTGTTCGTCCTGTAAGTCGAATCCATGCAGATAACGAAAGGATATGTCTGCAACAACTGGACTGACGTCGGATGTGCCAAAAAAACGTGAGTGACGACATTAGTTTCTGGATCCGCCATAATCCAATGTAAGTACTCACACTGCACTGTTTGATAGAGAAACTGTTGGACGGGATTCCGGTCTTGAGATTTTGTCGTCCTCATGTAATCTCTGAAATTATAAATATGCCTTTGATTTGGATTGTTCTCTGGGAATTTTTCTTTTACTGCCTTCAAGATGTTCCGTGGTTTTGCTTGTGCCTCAGTCATATCACGAACAATCTTCTTCGCCCCAGCACTTAGACCACTAATTTGACGATGACCCTCTGGATAAACTGCCAGTCTGTGGTTGTGATGTCCGTGACCACTATTAAAAACCACAAGCCATCCATGACGATCTCGTCGCTCCACCACTTTTATTAAGAAACGGCAACTGCAACCCTTTCTTTTGGTGTTTCTTCGAAGTGCAGTATCCATATCCAGAGACTCCATTTGATTTCGCCGGTCGCATCTCAAATAACAATCCATCCGACTATGTGATCTTTTTTTGTACGACGACACGACCAAAAAAAACCCAGCTCCGATAACTACTTGTTTGACCCATTTACTTGCTTCATCGATTGTTGCAAAGATTTGTGTAGTTTGAAATAACTCACTGTAATCCACTCCATCACCACCGAAATCTTCCAACGGAACCTACAAAAATAAAATCGAAATTAAAAAAATCAAAAAAATCCAGGCGTCTGGATAAGCCGTCTGCCCCATGCGTGGGGCGTCTGTGTTAAACGCCCTCCCCATGGGTGAGGCGTCTGCGTAGGACGCCTTGCCCAAAGGGAGGGCGTCTATGAAAGACGACTTTCCCAAATGGAGGGCATCTACGCAAGACGCCTCACCCTTGGGGAGGACGTTTGCGTTAGACGCCTCCTCCTAGGTGAGGGCGTCTTACGCAGACGCCATTGCCTTGGGGAAGGCGTCTAATGCAGACGCCCTGCCCAAATTGTGCCCCGCGCCTGACTTACCGCACCGGATGCATCACCCTCGTCGGACATTTTCGTGGTGTTTTTACTGATAAATTGTGAATAGACAATACCGTAGGGCTAATTTATAGACACGGGACGATATGAGTATTAAATATATCGTTAATGGCAATTTGGTAATTTCAAGGGGCGATTTAAGTAGTTTTGGGGCGACGTTTAACAGTTCCCAAAAAAACCCAAAAAAACAACAAAAAAGTGTGTTTTGAAATGCGGCCATATCGGGCCGCATATGCGGTCACGATGCGGCCGCATCAGGCGGGCTGCATCGGGAAGATGCGATGCGCTTCTCCTCCACATCGCGTCCGCATCCACATATGCAACCACATTTCAGAACAGAGCCCACACCTCAAATGCATTTGGGACATTCACGGACATTTACGTAAGTATTATAATCATTTTGTTGTGTCCTACTAAGTTATATGTAAAGTGGGATGATTTCGAAAAATTTGATCATTTGAAAGGCTTTCGATGATAATATCCAAAAATAAGGCAGATTTATGTAAATATTACTTTTTAAAATAATATGTGTAACAAAATAACTCTTTAATTTATATGTTAGGTCGGATGGTGTGTCGTGTGGACCAAGTCGTTCACATAAATAAACAATAATAAAATGAAGTTGGTGGTCGTCGACCGAAGTTTCTACACGAGTTTGGACTTTAATTAAACATTACGCGGTGTAATGTTCACTTTTTGTGAATAAAAAGTGGTAAACTACAATATGTTTTTTCGGTATTATGACTCGATTTTAGTTTGTCTCCTTCAACATTAAAACACCACAATCATACCTATCTAAATTTGAATCTTTGTCGCATCTTTATTAATAATTTGTTGATAGGGGAAGTTGGTGGGTGTTTTGAGTTTTTTTTTAATTTTTTTGTTCAACATTAAGTACATCTTTAATTTTAGGAAGTGCTTTTTTACAATTTTTCTAACGGAGTTTAACCAAAATATTAATGGTGTGGGCTTACTAATGGTAGAAGTGCATCATACTAATAAATTAAAAGTGTGAGGTTCAAATTGGTGATAACTGAAACGCGATTGTATACCTCCGATTAGGTTTAGTTTGAGCGAATATTATCGCCATGAAGTGCCATATTATGGCCATTCGTTACACAGAAATGTAATCACCAGGGCATATTTCTTCATAGCGTATTAGTCAATTAAATATATTTGATTAATATAGATCAATATGATTTTGACTCAATATTTTCATATTTTGTTGATTTCTTTGCCTCATTTAATCTAATTTTGACGATTAAAAAACTAACATGACTCACAATTGAAATTAAATATCAAGTCAAATGGTCATATATATTGTATTTTTTCTCTCTTATTAGGTGGTCAAAAATGAAGACCAATAATTAGGAGTCAAAATTGTAATCAAGCTATCGAAAAAGACTTGTAAGTTTATATTTAATCGAGTCACCTACACTTGATGTACAAAAGAAATACATTGAAAATTTCAATGCCTAAATGTCCAACGGTCATTCATTAAGCCCTTAGAGAATTTGGTTCTAGTACAGTTTCAAATACTCGTCCTTCTCCGCTTGAGTGGATAGAAACTTCTTTTTTTTCTAATCTTTATTGTCTAACAATTTCAAACATTTATTGTATTCTGACAACCGAAACCTTTCCATTTAGTTGATTGATTTCATTGACTTGTATTTCTATTTTGACCTTTCGTCGGACATCTGGTCTTCTCGCGGGCTGTTGATCCCTAAACTATTCTTGAGCAATAATGGTTCGACGTGTATCATATAGCAATTTATTTTCTCTCTCAATGAATATATAAAATAATTATTTGCAGGTGCAAGGAAAATTGTGTGTTTAGATGACTGCTTGGTCACCGACGACAGTTAGTTCACTGAGTCTTAAGCTTATTTTGAAATATTTGATTTCGGACTATCAGTCCTTAATCGAACGATCGAGTTTGGGTTTAGGCATTAACATTCTCTGGACCTTAGCGATTGGATGACCTATGTCTTGTTGGCCACCCGAAGTTCAATTTTAACTAAGAGTCAACAAACAACTGCGGGAGTTCGTCCCATTATCAATCGCTTGATTCTGGCTGACTGTCCGGAGCTTTGTGACTTGCTCACCTACTAGGCTACCACTCCACCTAATACCTGACTTGGTCCAAATGGCTATATTGAACTTGAGGGCTATAAATACTTTATTAAACCTAAACATAACGAGAGGACTAGATAGCAATTGTGCGATTGAACCTCTAGAAATCGAATGTATGTCGTGGTTTGCCTTCTTGATTCCTCTACTCTATTTTCTCCATATTGTTGCATTTAGTTACATAAAATCTGTTTATCCCATCTATATTAGCCATTGCCTGTTTAAAAAATTACAACATCCATAAACACTTATGGAATTTTATGGCCTGCATACAATTTCAATATGTTTAGAATGAATCTAAGGCCAATTTTTAAAACTCGAATGCGATGAGATAAATTGCATTTACATACTAGAGAAATATTTTATTGTTTTTAAGTCTTGCACATTGTTGTCATCTAACCTTACCAGGCCCAAGTAATTAATTAAGAAAATTTTATCATGAACGGGGAAGGATAGTATTGTAACACTATCATGGTCTCAAACTAGAAGTTGACTGATTGGATTAGGAATTAAAGATGTCACTATCATGGTCCTTCCAATTAAGCCCCCCTTGTTATTATGAAATTTAGCCCTTTATTATTATGAACTTTAACTTAACTCCGTATAAAACATAATTTTTCACCCAAAATAATAATTTTGGAAAAAAAGAAGATAAAAAGAGTAACAAGAGATGTGATTGTAGAGAGAAAAAGATAACTAATAAATTCCAGATAACTAAATATTCAACGGTGTTCGTGACGAAGTGACATGACTTTTGCTGGAGTCGCGTAGAAACAAATTAATGAGGATTTTTCTAAGTGATATTCAAGAAAATACAACTTTTTGAGTGATATTTGTTATTATTATGTGGTCTATATTATTCCATTATATAATTAATTAAAGCAATGCATGTCTATTAAGTGTGTTAGTGGATAGTTATTTTGATGGAAGAAACTACCGTACACAAAATTCTATAAATAAAGATTTTTGGTCCTAATTGTTGCCCTAGTTAATTTTTACCATCATTTCTCTAAATTTTCTCTCAAAATTCAAGAGGATCGTCCATCATCAAGTATAGGGAAAAACAATTGAAGATCGCTTACCTAAAGTTTCGCTTCCGCTTTACGTTCTTTAAGATGTCTTTGACATCTACTTGTAAGTATTTCTTTCATGTTATTTTATACAGAATTTAGTAGAAGATATTGTTGTTTATTATGTTCTTAAAGTATTGAAACATACTTATTTCTAACATTTGGTATCAGAGTCAAACTAAATTCGTATAAAATACATTATTTTATTGTCACGTCAAATATAACAACCATCAAGGACAATGTATTGGCGTCCTTTTCCTTATGGATTAATCATGTTGTTTTGATTCCCAAATTCTAATTAAGCACCACTTCAATTGTGCGTTTAGAAGTAGTGTTCACGAATCTTACGTTTTGATTTCGAATCTTAAGAAAATTGAGTTTCTTAGGCCACGTAACGATGGACTTGTGGTTGAACTATTAAAATATATATACATATTTTGTAACCGTCGATGACATAGTTGTTCATGTTAGAATATCTCGTATGTGCACGTCGTGTCCATACTGCTACATATTTTATTTTTCTAGTTGTTAAAATTATATTGTTAAATGTGTATTACATAGAAGAAAACATAATGTGGACATGCTTATAACGTGAGATCATGTAGGATTGTTCAGGCATTTTGGCTTTGCCTTTAAATATATTTTTTCTTTCCAATTATTACTCTAGTTGGTTATTTCTGGATTTTAATTTAATAAGGAATTGGAAATTAACGTAGATCACGTTGAAAATGTCATAAAAGTGTACTGATGTTATGATATGCATAATTATGCATACTGAAATCATGCATTTTATTCTAAAAATATATAACGTATGAACATGGCCTTATTTCATATTGTTAACGTGGTCAAGACGTTATTGATGCTGGGCTTTTTTTGCAATTAAGCATATCAGGTCATCCTTTATTACATTTAAGTATGTTCTGGATTATGATATAACGATGATGATCTTATGCCTTATCTTCTTATATTTATGTAATTTAGAGAAATTTAATGTCACGATATTATAAGATTCATGCTCATGCAATTCTAAATATGATTAATGCATTTTATGAAAAACGTAAAATTATGATTGTCATGTATAATAATTGACCCAACAGAAAATTATTGTATATGTTTGCTTTATGAAAAATTATTAACCATATTATGATATATTTAACGACTGATTATCGTCAATTTTACCAACTTTAATTGTCGGTTTTCTTTTGTTAAATAAAATTTTGTGATGATTATCTGGTGGTGTTAAATCACAATTTTTTTATGTATGATAAATCATGGACATAATTTTACCAACTTTAATTATAGACATGGTTTATTTTATAAATTCTCTTATGACTAATGATTCTGTAAATCAATTTATTTCCTGCCCAACGGTGATGTAAATTGATTTATAGATGTATATTAATGTAGATGGTATTAATCGTACCAACTTAGATTAATAATTATGCAAAACGGTTATGAATTAACTGAAATATTTTTGAGTATTTATTGTTAATTTCAGTTTGTTAACTATTAGATTACAGTTAATTAATGTTATTATGTCATTTCATTCTCGTGTGGTTTATGTAGTTAATGAAAGTAAGCATCATATATATTTTAATAATTTTGCAGCATTGAATACATCACATATTACATCACAACTATCTGGAATTGAACCCCTAATGGAACAAATTTTCTTACTTGGAAGGAGCAAATAAAAATATGTCTAGGTGTTTTGGAACTTGATCATGCTTTTCGTATGGATGCTCCCACACCTCCTACAGCCACTAGTTCCAACGAACTAAAGGTCTATTATGAAAAGTGGGAGTGTTCTAATCGCATGTCACTAATGATTATGAAGAGTTCTATTACTCCTGCTATCCGAGGAGCAATCCCTGAAAAAGATAGTGCTAACAAGACATTTAATGCAAAAGAGTATTTGGCTTCTGTTGAAGAGCAGTTTAAGGGAACTTCCAAAGCTAATGCAAGTGCCCTTATAATGAAAATGCTCACAACCAAGTATAATGAGACTAGCGGTATACGTGAACATATCATGATGATGAGCGATATGGCCGCAAAACTGAAAGGCATGGATATGGCAATTTCTGAAGGTTTTCTTGTTCATTTTATTATGACTTCTCTGCCTGCGCATTTTGGTCCTTTCAAGATCAATTATAATACGCAAAAAGAGAAATGAAAAATGAGCGAATTAATTGCTATGTGTGTTGAAGAAGAAGAAAGGCTTAAAATTGAATAGCCTGACTTTGCACACCTTGCCTTTAATGGTCCAACAAAGAGAAAATTTAATGGTAATGGTAAAGGGAAAAAGAAAATGAAGGCGGTTGTTGCTAATGACAAAGCGAGTACATATGGTACAAAGCCTGCTTTTACTCCGAAATGCCACTTTTGTAAGAAGTCTAGACATGTAAGGAAGGAGTGTGATGACTTTAAAGCACGACTCACTAAAAAGGGTAATGAAACTAATTTTATGATTTATGAATCATTTTTAGTTGATGTTCCTTCACATACATGGTGGGTTGACACTGGTGCAACTGTGCACATTACGAACTCATTGCAGGAATTCCATTCTGTGACCAAACTCCCAAAGGGAGGAAGGAAACTTAAAGTTGCTAACGGGCAAGAGACTGAAGTTGAGGCTGTTGGAACCATTCGTTTAGTATTAAAGAATGGTTTTGTCCTCTATTTATATGATGTAGTTTATATTCCCTCTGTTGTTCGAAATTTCATTTCGGTATCTAAACTTGACCTTTGTGGTTATTTATGCCAGTTTGGAAATGGAATGCTTAAACTTTGTTATAACTCTTGTTTTGTTGGTTTTGGAATTTTAGAGGGTGACCTCTACAAACTGCATCTGAATTATTCATCGACTAAGTCTTTGTTGTCTATGAATGTGAATAGTGTCAATAATCGGCAACGTGGAATCAAAAGAAATCGTGATAGTGGAGATTCATCAAAATTATGGCATTGTCGTTTAGGTCATATTTCTCGAGTCAGAATGCAACATCTCGTTAAATATGAAATTCTTCCTACATTAGACTTTTCTGATTTTGATGATTGCGTTGAATGTATTAAATGAAAGTATGTTAAAAGAACTAAGAGATGGGCTACTCGAAGTGGGGGACTATTGGAAATTATCCACACAGATATATGTGGACCTTTCCCTACTTCGAGTCTTAACGAGCACAAATCATTTATTACGTTCATTGATGATTATTCTCGTTATGATTACGTATACCCTATTCATGAAAAATCTGAAGCACTATAAAAATTAAAAAATTTGAAGGCAGAAATTGAAAATCAATTTTACCTTAAAATTAAAATAGTGAGGTTAGATAGAGGAAGTGAGTATTATGGTAGACACACCAACGCAGGACAAAATCCAGGTCTGTTTGCTTTGTTTCTTCAAGATAATGACATCGTTCATCAGTTTTCAATGTCGGGGGATCCCCAGCAAAATGGTTTAGCTGAGAGACGAAATCGTACACTTATGGATATGGTACGAAGTATGATATGCAACACTGACTTACCTGATTATCTATGGATGGAAGCATTAAAGACAACCACACATATTCTAAATAGGGTTCCTAGTAAATCTATCCCGAAAACACCTTATGAATTGTGGATAGGTCGAAAACCCAAATTGGGATACTTACGTGTTTGGGATTGTCATGCTGAAGCTAAAATCTTCAATCCACAAATTAAGAAACTTGACCCTAAAACCATTAGTTGTTATTTCATCGGTTATCTAGATAGATCCAAAGGTTTTCGTTTTTATTGCCCATCTCATACCACTAAAATTGTTGAAACGAGACATGTATTTTTAGAAAATGGCAAGAATAGTGGGAGTAGTGAAATTAGAAAAGTAAATCTCGAGGAAAATCAGACTTACGTTCCAATCCCGATCATCCGTGACGTTTCAAGTTCAACACCTCTTTTGGATGTTGTAGACACAACTAATCCACTACTTAATAAAGAACCCCACACTAATGAAGCTCCTGAACTTCCTGAAGAACCTTTACGTAGGTCGCCGAGGGAGCCAAAATCTGCAATTTCTAATGATTATATTGTATACCTAACCGAAGGATGCGATATTGGCAATGGAGAGGATCCTACCTCATTTAATGAAGCCGTTATGAGTGATAAATCATCTCAATGGCTAGAAACCATGAATAAAAAGATGAAATCGATGGAAATTAATGAAGTTTGGGACCTTGTTGATTTACCAACTGGATCTAAGCCAATAGGTTGTAAATGGGTCTATAAGACCAAGACAGACTCCAAAGGTAACATGGAAAGATTTAAGACCCGACTTGTCGCTAAAGACTTTACACAAAGGGAAGTCATCCATTTTGATAATATATTTTCTCCAGTCTCAAAGAAAGACTCACTTAGAATTGGTTTAGCCTTAGTAGCTCATTATGATTTAGAATTACATCAGATGGACGTAAAAACTGCATTCCTTAATGGTGACTTGCAAGAGATACTTTTTATGACACAACCAGAAGGTTTTGTCGTAAAAGGCAATGAACATATGGGATGTCGATTAAAGAAATCGATATATGGCTTAAAACAAGCATCTAGACAATGATATCATAAGTTTGATGAGGTGATAACTAACTTTGGATTTAAAGAAAATGTGATTGATCAATGCATATATCTTAAGGTTAATGGGAGTAAGTTTATCATTCTCGTCTTGTATGCGGATGATATTTTACTAGCCAGTAGTGATTTAGACATCTTATATGAGATCAAACGATTTTTTTCAAACAAGTTTGAAATGAAGGATCTTGGTGAAACCACTTATGTTATTGGCATTGAAATTCATCGAGATCGGTCTCGTGAGATTTTAGGATTATCTCAAAAGGCATATATTGAGAAAATGCTTAAAAAATATAACATGCAAAACTGCTCCCTAAGTGTTGCTCCTATTGTAAAGGGTGACAAATTAGCAAATTACGGTGTCCTAAAAATGAATTAGAATGTGCATAAATGAAGCAAATTCCTTATGCCTCATTGGTTGGGAGTTTAATGTATACTCAAGTTTGTACACGTCCTGATTTGGCACTTGCGGTTGGTATGCTTGGTCGATATCAAATAGATCCAGGGATGGATCATTGGAAAGTTGCCAAAAAGGTTTTACGCTATTTGCAAGTGACAAAAGACTATATGCTCACTTACAGAATGTCAGATAACCTTGAGGTTATTGGTTATTCTGATTTTGACTTTTCTGGATGCATTGACAGTAAGAAATCCACGTCGGGTTACATATGTATGCTTGCAAAGGGACCAATATCATGGAAGAGTGTCAAGCAGTCTTTACGGACATCTTCCATAATGCAAGTAGAATTTGTGGTATGCTATGAGGTTACTGCTCAAGTCGTTTGGTTAAAGAATTTTGTACCTGGGCTTCAAGTAGTTGATAGTATTTCGAGACCACTCACATTATTTTGTGATAATGAAGCTGCTGTTTTCTTCTCTAAAAACAACAAGTCAAGTGGTGCATCCAAGTTGATTGACATCAAATATCTTGTTTTTAGAGACAAAGTCAAAGATGGTACTATTGTCATACAACACATAAGAACACGAGCAATGTTAGCTGATTCACTAACAAAGGCTCTACCACCCAGTCTCTTTAGAGAGCATGTTGTCGGCATGTGTTTGGTAAATGTAATGTAATGTTGTTAATGACTAATGTGTATGACATTATATGTTGAAGCTTCAATGATGTGTTTGACTTTGATTTGTAAAAGTTTGCTTCTTATTTCTTGTGCACAATAATATTATTATTTAAGCAAACAAATTTATGAACCTAATGACTTATGTTGACTGAATTTGGAAAGATGACCAAATACCATAATTGATGGGGTCAAATGATGACGTTAATTATTTGACTACATTGGTTTGGCTTGGTGATTCTGACTGAGTGAAGTATATGTTTAATGAAATTTATGTTGGACAATTTTTGTATGTGCTTTTGTAAATGGAACTAATGATAATTGATGTTACAGTCAAGTGGGAGAATGTTATTATCAAGTGGCCTATATTATTACATTATATAATTAATTAAAACCATGCATGTCCATTAAATATGTTAGTGGGTAGTTATTTTGATGGAAGAAACTATCATACACAAAATTCTATAAATAAAGGTTTTTGGTCCTAATTGTTGTCCTAGTTAATTTTCACCATCATCTCTCTAAATTTTCTCCCAAAATTCAAGAGGATCATCTATCATCAAGTCTAGGGAAAAACAATTGAAGATCACTTACCTAAAGTTTCGTTTCCGCTTTACGTTCTTCAAGATGTCTTTGACATCTAGTTGTAAGTATTTCTTTTATTTATTTTATACAGAATTTAGTAGAAGATCTTGTTGTTTATTATGTTTTTAAAGTATTGAAACATACTTATTTCTAACAATATTTTGATGATTCGATGTTTTAAAGTGACATTAAGCAAAAACCTGAATTAATATGGTTGATGCAAAAAAAGTATTTCCACACTGATAGGAAGAACAAAGGAGTTTACAATAGGACGTAGGCCCTGTTTGGGTGGTTGGTTTTGCAAACCCATTTCTCTACGAAACTGATATCTTGATTGGATGGGTGGGATCGTGTTTTTATGTGTGGGTTTAACATCTAGTTTGGGTGTGGTTTTTGTAAGTATGAACACCCAATATCCCATCAAAAGGAAATTACCATGTAGGACCTCATCCTCCCTCTTCTTTAAAACCCCTTCTCTCCTGATTCATTTGTCGTAGTCCTCACACTCTCATCCAAGCATCACATTTTTCACGCTCCCTTTGCCGTGAAACTTCCATCATAGCCAAGATCGTGGTCATGGTCCTCCTCCCCGGTGAGTCCGAAGTATGTCCCCTAGTCCCCAAATGTTTTTTGTGGTTTACAAGCCACTCGCGTCTGCGTCGGATCGTCCAGTGGAGTGGTTCAAGTGCGATGGGAGTGTGGCGCCTCCGATCTGAGAGTGAGGAAATATTTATTTTTTGGCTTACAAACATGACATTAATTTCAAGTATCCTCAATGGAACGATTTTCCCCCCAATGTAGGGCTACTCTGCCTGTTCGTTCCTTTTACATGATCAACCTCCGCTCTCCCTCGTATCTCCGGTTGATCCCAATCCAAAGCTCGACCTTATGTTGAGCTTGTTGGTGTCCTTCGAAAAGCGAGTGACCTCGCTGGAACGTTTGATAGAGGAACGCATCCAGCTCCCACGTGGTAATTGTTGGGGGTTGTAATTGAGTATAATTTTAATAAGGCATTAGGCATGCCACCAACATTAAGACAGATGATTGGTAGTCTTGATTTGTTATTTTACATTTTGTTTCTCTTGATTAGTTTGTCCGAATGGCCCTGTATTTTGCATGAATAAACCTTTTTTAAAGAAATTTGTTAGACATGAAATGGTACGACGTAAAATGAGAGCATGTTCTCCTAATTTTGTGTCTAGTATCAATCATAGTTTGTTCTTCTCATCAGTTGGACTTGAATGGTAGCAGTTGACAATATCTATTTTGCTTGGATATACCACGTCAAATGGTTGTATGTTTTTCTAATTTCCTTTGAATATATACTTATTTATAGAATATTGGTGCTAATTTATATGTCCTTATTTTCAATAGAAGGACCACCACCTGCTACTCCACCACAACAACTCCCGTTTCAGGAATATGATTGTCCCAATTGTGGTGCAATTTGCTATGCTGAGACCCCTTCCGTAGGCCGTCGTCCTTCCAATGAAGTGAGTCACGGTAATGAAGAATCGCCGACGACTGAAGCCGACCAAATTGGTAGGTTCCCGTCACAATCGAAGAAGGAGCACTTCCCCTACGACATGGAGGACAAGAACTCCCATGCCTGACTTGGCTGATTGTAATACCCACCCTCTGCTAACATAATTTTGGTTAGGTAGTTTACTTGTATGTAGTATGAAGGTCGTATGTGTGACTATGTGACTACGAAAATAGCAAGCATTTTTGAGTATCCTATATAATGCTATGTCTTTAATAGGATTAGTCGCAAACCACATTTTTTGTTGTAATTGGACTTGTTAGGGATTAAGGGTGTGGTAGTTCAATGGTAGGTTGTATATGGAAATGTGGTTTAATTAATATTAAAAACCTTATATGGTTTGGTACAATTGTTTGTTGAATTATGTGGTTTATCATAAACAATATAGACCAAAGACCAAAAATTCTAACATCCTAAACAATATTCAATTTGAAACCTTAGCACTTTTGTTTTCAGACGACAATGTCGATTTCTCTCCGGATCGTGGTTACTCTACCGGAGATTTGGACGACATCGACCCCTGGCGCACAATCTGGGATAGCAGTGATTCCCTTCCGTGGTTCTTGCAGTCAGACGACTCTTCTGGAAGCTCTTAAGGCCGACTTTCGGATGTATTAGTCTGTAGAAAATGTCATAATGTTTCGTGTAGACAATGGTTGTTGCCTTTGATGTTTACATGTGGTAGTAATGGTGACTTGAAACTGGGTTTACATTTCCAATTCAGTTATATACATTACACATGAAATGGTTTTATTTCCTCTTCCGTCAATGAATATACTGTTTGATCATTGAAGGGTTGGTGCAAATTATGTGCTCCGTAGTTGTGAATCAGGAACCACTTTCATATTGTTTTTTGTATATCACCTTAGCATCTTTCTATTTTTCAAGTTAATAATCAATGGCCCAAAAGGGCATGAAATTTTGAGCAACATATCCAGTTGTTTCCCTACAAGAAAATTTAATATTAGAATTGATTCGACAGTCATTGCAAGTGGAATTGCGTCTACAATTTGAGCACTTATACATCATCCTTTGATGTCTCTATTTGAGCAGGTGAAGTGCACTGGTAGTTGCCTTGTTATTGCAAGATGCAGTAACATGTCCTATTCAGTACTTAAATTATCAGATTTAGATACGAAGAAAGAAGATATTTTGATAAGGAAAGATAGATGATTCTAGCAAACAAACAACTTTACCAATGTATTCATTAAGTCCACCATATAAAACATTACATAAAATGTCTATAATTTAAAGCATATATAGTTCGTAATCTCTGCTGATTAAAAAGTAATCCCAAGCTCACTGCCTAACCAAATCTTACGACTAATTGGGTCACCAAGTGCGACAAAAACTTCTCGTTTTTCCTTCTGCTCGAATTTTTGTCCAGCACGCACCCAATCCTCGGTGCCGGGGAAGAGACCACACTCACGTGCAAATTGTAAGCATGTCAATACACTGTATTGATTGAAGCGTTGGTTAAGCTTGGTTTTCCTTTCTTTCAGTTCGTTCACCACTGTTTTAATTCCTTCGTTTAATAGTTGAGTTGAAGGTGGTATACATTGTTTTCGCTTTCCCCCCTCAACATGAGGACTGTCGTTCTCTCCAGTGGGGGTTTCCAGTCCTTCATTGTCTCCGGAATTTGCAGTATCTCCAGTAGTAAATTGGTTTCTTCCGGAGCGGTTGCTGTAGTGAGATGAAGCCGTCTGTTTTGATGTATTTTGTGCATTACGATTTGCGAAAGCGACATTAAGTAGGAGGTCTCCCTCCGCCATCGAACCTGCAAATATGCCGTCTAACTCGTCGGCAAATCTTAATGGTTCGTCCTTGAATTTTTCCAAGTTAAAATGAGCCTGTACAGAATTTTTTTACTTTAGCCGACAACACTATTAATTAAATGAAAGCATATATATATTATAGAATAGTACAACGAATCCTTACAGCAGCTTTTTGTTTCCACCAACCCTCATCTATTTGAATCGTCCCGAGGTTGGGATCCCACCCTTTACCCGTCTGTGACTTCAACCACCGCCACGAGTAATATTCTTTTTTCGTGTTCTCCCAGTGGTTTTTGTGTTGATCCCAAGTGTAGTATATTCCAGTTTCACGGTGAAAATTTTTAACAAGGTTTTTTTCCCCTCATTATTTAGTACAGTCCCGGGCTTATTCCCATCACCGACTTCCTGGAGCAGCAACCGCACCCATATTTCATGCCGTATGGGAGTCCAGTTCGCTTTCCTTGGCTTCGTGGTTGGGGAGAGGACAATGTCAGATGATCTGAGCAGCTCAGCTTGAGAGGTGGAACCTCTAAGACTTGAAGTTCCCCCACCATGGAGATATTGGCTGCTCAAATCTGCAGAGAGGTACTCCTCATCTAACGACAGTTCATAATCATCCAATGCACCTCTGGTTTCTTCTGAAAAATTTAAATTTTCAGGTGTTTCATTCCTAGCTTCACCCCTCATATCTGCAATCCAATAAAATGTTCAAATATTTGCAATGTCGTGCATTAAATAGAAAGACGTCATTGATAATTCAAACAAATACAATTTACACCAACAAGAAATAGTGGTAATACATCCCACAATATTGTCAATGAAAGCTTGAAAGTAAGGTAGTTCTCGTGAACATAATTCAACTGCGATATTGAAATACATAAGCATGGTAATTAACATCAAAGTAAAACACTAAAGACCCCTAGCATCGGCAATGGCATCCCTTATTTGGTCTCTAATATTCGCCATACAACCTTCGTCTACGCCAACACCATTGTGAAGGGAATGTGTTCTAAAAGTTTTACTTTTAAATGCTAATTATTATGAATTGAATGAGAAATCATTTTGTTTCTTGTTTATGTTATTCGTCTTTTAGAAGTGTTAAGGAAGAGGCTCTTGGTCCTTAACCGTAGAGCTCTAAAAGATATTGGTTTGCATAAAACAAAAGATATTCGCAATCATGGTAATTAACATGGAACATTAATTACCGAGTTAAGATTGTCGTGTTGGTCATAGATCATTGTAGCTCTACAAGTGAGTGACGACACGGGTATGCAAAAGAGGAAAATATTACTTCTGTATACTGAATAGACCTAATAAGTAAAATATTATAGAAATGTGTTTCTGTGTCATTAATATTTTACTGTGTCTTTGGTCCTTTGATATGAGACTTATATCTGATCACTTAAGGAATACTTAATTAGATCAGTGTCTTGAACTATCGATCAGTGTAGTGTAAAGGCATCGGTTGGTTAAATATAACTTTCGTTGGAGAAGATAGTCAGTCAAAAGATTATCATTGCCCCTCTTAATTGAGTGATGATATTATTGGGCCCCTTGATAAAGCAAAGTTATAATGTGCACAATGTGATTTGAGTTAAGTCACATATTTATAACTAGCTTAAAGAGATCAAGAAATGAATACTAATACAAAGATGACACAATACTACTTTGTGTGTATTTTTAATATCATGAGGCAAGGGACGGACACAAGTGATGCACTCCATCACTAAGTGGATCGGGTTTTGGTTCGAGTGGAATTAAGACATCTAACTAATTGGGAGCTATAATGTGTAGCTAGATACCGCTTATAGCTTGTGATATTAAGCCTTTAATATCACTGCCAACTTAGTTTAGATCCTCCCATAGGTCACACCACAAAACTGGGAAACAAGAAATGGGGATTTTGAGTTCATAAGGATGTGTCGGGTTTCATGTAGAAAATATGACACATGGGGTGAACAAGCAAAATCAAGATTATGTTGTGATTAATAACATAATTAGAATCTAAATTAAATTCATATGTGATGTAATATTATGGGGTGTAATGAGTTGACATTACATAGGATAATATGTTACATAAGTTGTGAATTTACTACTAATCCCGAAATGTCAAATTTTGTAGGGGTTAAACCAAAATTTGACCAGTCTGCAGTACTGTGCAAAAGTCAACCGATGAATAGTACTGGTCAACCGATAAACAGTACCGGTCGACCGATGAACAGTAACCGGTCGACCGATGAACAGTACCCGGTCCATGATGAACAGTACCGGTCGACCGATGAACAGTAACGGTCGACCGGTCCAGACGGTTTTCTGCAGAATTAATTTAAGAATTAATTAGATCATGCATGGAATTGGTCCATAATTGATTTAATTCGTGGTTAATATTATTTATTAATAAATAATGGATGGTTAGATGGAATTTTGCATGGGATCATGGGCAAGAGGTTGCACATGAATAGGTAATTTGGAGATAACCTATAAATACAAGGTTATCTCATTACCTCCTTAATTAATTCATTATTTTCTTGAGCAAAATTCTCTCTCCATAATTCTCCACGAAATTCCAGTAATTCTTAAGTTTAGTTTTAGTTCTAGAGATCATCTTCTAAAGGGAACTAAAGAGGGGTTAGTAATTAGATTCTAAACCCAATCGGAGATTGAGAGACTAGCTTCCCTCTCTCCGATCTTGTTTAGAGTTTGGTGAATACTCGGAGGCATCCGGCGCAGCGAGGAGCATCCCAACCGTCTCCGAATCTTCGAGAAGTTTTAGAGAACTTCTAGGTATGAATTTCGGAGCTCCTTTATGTTTGTTTTAATAGAGTTTCTAAAACTAGTTTGTTAAAACAAACCGATGCATGCAATAAATTCTAGAAAATTGAAAATTGATCCTTATTATACATAAAAATCCGAAAAATATATATGTATAATTAAACATGAAATCCTACAGTGGTATCAGAGCATAGGGTTCAATTTTCTCATGATTTATGGCTGTAAACAAATCTAGTTTACCATCTAGGATTTAAACAATTCGTTTTACCGGTTTTTCGGTCTTTAAATGTTTGTTGAAATAATTCTTTATAATAATTCGTTTTAAATGTTTTGAATATTTAAAACATGACATATAATTATTAGAATTATGATTTAGACATAAGTCTAACTTGCAATAATTTCGTTTTAAGTATAAACGATTATTTTGTAAGAGAATCAACAAAACCGAAAAACTGCGATTCATCTTTCCATTGGAAATTGGATGAACAGCGGTTCATAATTAATTTGTGAACTATGGATGTATGAAAAATATTTTTAATGGATTTCAAAATATTTTTCAAAGAATTGTTGAGAATTCTAGATGATTGATAAACTAGATTATATAGTTTATAGCGATATTGCGTGCATGGATGCTCGAATTGTATTTGCAGGAATTGTGGGTTTATATGTTCCAAATCAGAAGCTATGAATGTATGTCATTATTATTATACAGGGGCTTATGTATGTAAAAGCCATATTCTCTATTTTCTATCTTTAGAATTGCATTTGCATGTGAGAGGTTTTTACATAGGACTTGCACTAGTTTGTTTTTATCGAATGTGAGGAGCATGTTTATTTTTCTGTAAAATCTACATCTCCGGTGCAAGAGGAAGTCGCCGAATAGCGCATTGATCGAGGATCGAGGATCAGGGATCGAAGATCAAGGATCAAAGGGAACATATAAACTCACACGATGTAGATTGTGTGAATGTTTAATTTCTGTTTTATAATTTCTGTTATGCATGTGATGAATGGTGAATGTTAGGATGTGTATAAATTTTAATATGCATGATAAACTAAAATTCAAAATCACATGTTGATAAATGAAATTGTCCAACAAAAATTAAGATTAATTTTTCCTTCTTATTTCATCCACTAGCAGCCATTGATCGAGGGATACTCTGCTCGCCCTTAGCGGGAGATAGCTCCCTCTATCTTTGGGAATAGTGGGAGATATAAAGGTTGTCGGTTGTTGTGCCACAATTAAATATATGAGGTGTGTTTCACCCTAGTGAACCCCAAGTATGTTTAGTTGTGAATACAATAGATAAACGTATCTCGTATCAAATGAAAATAAGTTTTCTTAACATTACCTAGAGCCCTCGCTCGGTTTTGGGAAAAAGTTTTTCTTGCGAGGATAGGTCGTATTCCCTCATAATTAAAACGACAAGAGTCACAAAAGTTTGAAGATGCTAAACGTTGCTAAAATTCAAAAAGGTTGTGATTAGAAAAATGTTTTTCTTACCTTGATGTTGTAATGTATTCGATAGCCCTTAGCTAGTCTATATTACAATTGATGGGATCTTGGATTACTGCATTTACGGGCAAGATTTTATTTGCAGTATTTACATCATATTCGATATATATATGTATGTATTAAAACATAAAATTGGTATTAAAACCTATATAATTTATTTTGTAGAAATGTCAAATATCCAACCAATTGTGCGATCTATGATCGAAAAGAACCCTTTGCAAAATGATGGCTCAAACTTCATGAAATGGCAACTCAATCTCAATCTCGTGTTGAGGTTTGAAAAACTATCTCAAATTTTGGATGGTGAAATCCCAAAAATAAATGAGAAGGCAACCGATAATGAGAAAGAGGCGATAGCCAAGTGGGAAGACCAAGAGAACCAAGTTCACGGTCTTATGCTAGCATCCATGGGTGACTCGCTTCAAGCGAAATACTTGGATTCAAAACCCAAGAAGACCATGGAGGCTTTATCTAAGATGTTCATGGATAGTACCCGAAAGGAGCGCTATAAGACCACCATCGCACTCACAAGGTGCCATATGGCGGAGGGAACATCGGTATCCATGCACTTTCTCACGATGCAAGGATACCTTGAGAAATTGTCGAAGCTCTCTTCTCCAATGCCCGAGGACATTGCCGAAGATCTGATTCTTGGCTCTCTAGCCCCGTCCTTCAAGGACTTTGTGATGCACTATCATGTGCGTGAAAAAGGGGTGAGTCTTGAGGAGCTTCACAACGCTCTCAAAACGGCTGAAGTTGACATGGGCAAAGGTCAGGACAATCACGTCCTAGCCGTCCATGAGAGGAGCAAAAAGATCAACAAAGGTAAAGGCAAATTTACCAAAGATACGTCAATCAAGAGCAAGGGAGTAGGAGGTGCTCATGGGAGTGCCTCAAGGGGGAAATCTTTCAAATCTCCAACTCCCAACACGGAGTGCTTTCACTGCGGTGAAAAGGGACACATCCGACCGAATTGCCCCAAGTACAAGGAAGACCTTGAAAATGGGATGATTGAACGTAGGCGCCCGAGAAGCGCCATAGGTATGTTTGTTATTGAGATAAATTTAATCACCTCTATCCTTGATTTGGTAATGGTTACCGGATCTTGTGCTCACATAATTTTGATGTGCAGCTATTGAAGGATAGGAAGGAACTCGTTGGGAACGAGATGATATTGAAGATTGGAAATAGTACAAGCATCGCTGCGATTGTACAAGATTCTATGGAACTTCAATAGTCTAGTGATTTAAATTTATGCTTTGTAGAATGTTTGTTATATGCCTTCGATTAGCAAGAACATTTCTGTATCAAGTTTTAGATATGGATAAATTTTAATAAATATTTTAATTCTTGCTTGTCTATATCGAAGAATGGAATTTTCTATGCAAATACATTCATATAGAATGATTTCTATTTGCTTGAAATAAATAATGAACAAACTCAAACAAACAATAACGAAAGAGAAACTAAGATAACTCACGTGAATGATACAATCTTGTAGCACTATCGGATTGGTCAAATAAATGACCAAGAGACCTTTCAAGAAGAAAGGAACGAAAGCGATTAACTAATTGGATATGATACATTCTAATGTATGTGGTCCGATAAGTACAAGTGCAAGAGACGGTTTAAGGTACTTCATTTTGTTCACGGACAACTATAGTCATTATGACTATATTTGTCTAATGGGAAGCAAAAGTGAATTCTTTGACAAGTTCAAGGAATTCGAGGATGAAGTAGTGAACCAACTCAACAAGAATATCGAGTCACTATGAACGGTTCGTAGGGGTGAGTGCTTAGGATACCTAATTTGACTCATTCCTAAAGTAGGAATAAGATATTGCTCGACATGGTTCGATCAATAATGAGTCAATTTAAATTGCCGATTTACTTTTGGAATTATGCACTACAAATAATGACAAACTCACTAAATAATGTTCCATCCAAATCCGTGGAGAAAATGTCTTGTGAGCTATGGAGTTGAAAGACACCTAAGCTCGACTTTCTCAAGATTTGGGGTTGTGAGGTATACATCGAGAAATTGATGTCGACCAGACTTCAACCAAAAACGGATTAGGTGCTTCTTTATAGGTTATCCACGTGTGACAAGAGGATACTACTTTTTATATCACCTCCAATCGAAAGATTGTAGAGAGGGATATGGTGTTTCTGGAATTTCTGGAAAAGAGAGAAAAGTAGTGGGAGTAGAGTTAAGCTTGAGAAAACTCAAGATACTCTACAAGATCATGATGTGAATGTTGCATTCAAGATCATGAAGGCCCAACCGATATTCATTTGGTTAGTGGGAGCGTGAGCGAGAGATCATCACAAGAAATTGTGAGAGAATCTCAATCATCCCCACCGAGTGTACGTTCAAGAGTTGGACATGAACCTATTCCTCAAGAAATTGTGGAAGAAGTTCGAGAGACACGAGAAGAACCAAAAGAATTGAGAAGGTCGACGAGGTAAAGGAAGAAATCCAATAAGTATGTGGGACTTCATGAGATCATGGTACTAGATACCAAAGATCCCTCGACCTTCCGAGAAGCAATAGAAAAGACTCCAAACTATGGTTAAAAGCCATGGAATCCGAAGTAGAATCCATGTATGATAATCAAGTATGAAACTTGATTAGCCTTCCTCAAGAGAAAATGTCATTTAGTATAAATGAACTTTTAGGAGGAAGATGGACATGGATAGTAACTTGACAACCTACAAAGCAAGGCTTGTAGCAAAAGTTATACTCAAATTCAAGAAATTGACTTTGATGAAATTTTTGAGAAGTTGCCATATTAAAATCTATTCGGATTATGCTTACTATTACCGCATTTCACAATTGTGGGATATGGAAGATGGATATCAAAATGGCGTTCCTTAAACAGGAATTGGGAGGAGGATATGTACATGGTACAACCTCAAGGTTTTGATGATCCAAATAGTAGCGAGAAGAAATGCAAGTTTCGAGAATCCATTTATGGATTGAAGCAAGCATCGAGGAGTTGGAACAAACGCTTTGGCGAAGAGGTGAAGAAAATTCACTTCATTCAAAGTAAAGGAGTACCTTGTATATACAAGGAGATTAGTGGGAGCCATGTAGTACTTCTGATCTTATATGTCGATGACATATTGCTCATGAGCAATCATATACCTTTGCATTACCAAACGAGAAATTTCGTTGAAATCAGTGTATTCAATGAAAAGAAAAGGATGAGGCTCAACACATCTTGAGAATCAAGATACATTGAGATACATCCCGTAGACTCATTGGCTTCAGTCAACGTGCATACATTGACAAGGTTTTTGAAATGTTCAGGGTGAACAATTCCGATATGGACAATATGCCAATAAGTATGAGTATAGGTGTGCAACTCAAGAAGTCTCAATGTGCTCAATCACACAAAGACTTGGAGTACATGAAGGTATCCCTTATGCTTCGGCAAAAGGAAGGACCATGTACACAATGACTTGCACAAGGCTCAATATCTCGTATGCTCTAAACGTGACAAGTGGTCATCAATCCAACGCAAGTCCTAATCGTAGGATTGCGGTCAAGAATATTCTGAAGTACCTTAACCGGACTAAAGATAAGGTTCTTGTTTATGGAAGACAAAGGAGAAAATAGCCGAGGGCTGTTTTGATGCAATTCTTATAGGAATTCTAGACAATAAGAGGTTGGAGTGATGATGCGTCATCATTATCGAAGGTGGAGGTATGAGCTAGTGTAGTTAGGAGTAATATCACTACAGCTAACTCAACCACCAACGAAAGACAAAATAAATAAATAGGTGGACACAACAGTGGCACAACTGATCCATTCAACAAACCTTCATACCAAGCTAAGAGACGAAATATATATTTCGAGTCCATGGATCCGAGGGTCCATGTGGATTGGCTTGATAGGTGATTCGAGAAGGTTACCCTAGTTATTAATGTTTTATACATTGAGAATGTATGTGGAAGAAAACTTTGATAACAAGTGGGAGATTGAAGGGAATGTGTTCTAAAAGTTTTACTTTTAAATGCTAATTATTATGAATTGAATGAGAAATCATTTTGTTCCTTATTTATGTTATTCGTCTTTTAGAAGTGTTAAGGAAGAGGCTCTTGGTCCTTAACCGTAGAGCTCTAAAAGATATTGGTTTGCATAAAACAAAAGATATTCGCAATCATGGTAATTAACATGGAACATTAATTACCGAGTTAAGATTGTCGTGTTGGTCATAGATCATTGTAGCTCTACAAGTGAGTGACGACACGGGTATGCAAAAGAGGAAAATATTACTTCTGTATACTGAATAGACCTAATAAGTAAAATATTATAGAAATGTGTTTCCGTGTCATTAATATTTTACTGTGTCTTTGGTCCTTTGATATGAGACTTATATCTGATCACTTAAGGAATACTTAATTAGATCAGTGTCTTGAACTATCGATCAGTGTAGTGTAAAGGCATCGGTTGGTTAAATATAACTTTCGTTGGAGAAGATAGTCAGTCAAAAGATTATCATTGCCCCTCTTAATTGAGTGATGATATTATTGGGCCCCTTGATAAAGCAAAGTTATAATGTGCACAATGTGATTTGAGTTAAGTCACATATTTATAACTAGCTTAAAGAGATCAAGAAATGAATACTAATACAAAGATGACACAATACTACTTTGTGTGTATTTTTAATATCATGAGGCAAGGGACGGACACAAGTGATGCACTCCATCACTAAGTGGATCGGGTTTTGGTTCGAGTGGAATTAAGACATCTAACTAATTGGGAGCTATAATGTGTAGCTAGATACCGCTTATAGCTTGTGATATTAAGCCTTTAATATCACTGCCAACTTAGTTTAGATCCTCCCATAGGTCACACCACAAAACTGGGAAACAAGAAATGGGGATTTTGAGTTCATAAGGATGTGTCGGGTTTCATGTAGAAAATATGACACATGGGGTGAACAAGCAAAATCAAGATTATGTTGTGATTAATAACATAATTAGAATCTAAATTAAATTCATATGTGATGTAATATTATGGGGTGTAATGAGTTGACATTACATAGGATAATATGTTACATAAGTTGTGAATTTACTACTAATCCCGAAATGTCAAATTTTGTAGGGGTTAAACCAAAATTTGACCAGTCTGCAGTACTGTGCAAAAGTCAACCGATGAATAGTACTGGTCAACCGATAAACAGTACCGGTCGACCGATGAACAGTAACGGTCGACCGGTCCAGACGGTTTTCTGCAGAATTAATTTAAGAATTAATTAGATCATGCATGGAATTGGTCCATAATTGATTTAATTCGTGGTTAATATTATTTATTAATAAATAATGGATGGTTAGATGGAATTTTGCATGGGATCATGGGCAAGAGGTTGCACATGAATAGGTAATTTGGAGATAACCTATAAATACAAGGTTATCTCATTACCTCCTTAATTAATTCATTATTTTCTTGAGCAAAATTCTCTCTCCATAATTCTCCACGAAATTCCAGTAATTCTTAAGTTTAGTTTTAGTTCTAGAGATCATCTTCTAAAGGGAACTAAAGAGGGGTTAGTAATTAGATTCTAAACCCAATCGGAGATTGAGAGACTAGCTTCCCTCTCTCCGATCTTGTTTAGAGTTTGGTGAATACTCGGAGGCATCCGGCGCAGCGAGGAGCATCCCAACCGTCTCCGAATCTTCGAGAAGTTTTAGAGAACTTCTAGGTATGAATTTCGGAGCTCCTTTATGTTTGTTTTAATAGAGTTTCTAAAACTAGTTTGTTAAAACAAACCGATGCATGCAATAAATTCTAGAAAATTGAAAATTGATCCTTATTATACATAAAAATCCGAAAAATATATATGTATAATTAAACATGAAATCCTACACATTGTTGTATGTGAATTCGACAGTAGTAGGTCTGCAATCTCCCACCTCGGTGTTGTTATATTGTTCGATCAAAACGTCATTCCTTTGATCAATAATATAGTTGTGCAATGCCATGGCAACTATCACAATTTTAGCTTGCTTTTGCAGTGTGTACGGACCCATTTTTCTAAGTAGTGCCCAACGCATTTTTAGGACTCCAAAAGCTCGTTCTATAACATTACGTAATGACGAATGCATTTGATTGAATGTCTCCTCCCTTCCTCGTGGCTGGGAAGCTTGGAAATCACTGTGATGGTATCTGGTGTTGCGATATGGTGCCAGAAATCCCTTTCTATTAGGATACCCAGCATCAACAAGGTAATACTTATCTGCCCAATCACAATAAATCACAATTAAAATTCAGAAATTTCCAAATCTTTCAACATACCTAACGAAATTTCATTTACCATTGGGAGGCATTGGAAAATTCTGGTTTCGGTCATAAATTGCTTCATTAAGGATCCGATTATCATGGGCACTCCCTTCCCATCCCGCAATTGCGAAAGTGAACCGCATGTTGAAGTCACAAACACCTAGTACATTTTGAGTGGTGTGACTAGGATCGTGACCACAACGATATCACAATTGTTTTTCCTTCGGAACGTATGCGTCCACGTGGGTACCGTCCAATGCACCAACACAATCCTTAAAATAAGGGAAAAATTTGCCACATGCTCGATTCTTTATTTCTTCCGGGGTGTCATTGAAATTGTCCTTTACCTTTATAACATCAGAGGCCCACAACGTGAGTGCATCTAGGACCGTATTAAAATGACGACTGACAGTTTCTCCAGAGTGTTGGAACTCATCCTGCACTGCCCGGTTCACATGTGCATGCCCTAATGTCCATAAAAACATATGAAGTTGTTCTTCTACTCTAACATTTCTCGTATTTCGTAGAAGATTTCGCGTCTTTAAAGTTTCACACAAACTAAGGAATGTAGCTAGGTGCATGCGGCAACCGTCATAACATACGCGCCAATGTCCCCTTAGCATATCTAATGTTTTCTGGTTCCCGGTAAATGGTGCATTGTGCACTACGGACTTGGTTAGGCTAGTCCGTATATATTCATCAATACAAGAGAGGGTTGTTAAGACAAGGACGTCTATCTCGTTCTCCTCCTCTATAATTTCGTTAAGTTCTTCTTCATCCATTATTAAGGACAGAACTGATACAAAACCTGATACAAGTAAAAGATTGACCTTTTATTTTTATCAATGTTAAATAAGGGATTGTTCAACGTAAATTTTAATTTTTGGGTATTCAAGTATGAACGAAATTACACAACTAATCCAACTTTCTCAGAACATGCAAATGAAAAATTTGATGTTCATGACGAAGAAATAAAATAAAATGAATGCATACAAACATATGCTAAACTTTTTCATGAAAATCTGAGTAAAACAAAACGCCTAAAAAAATGCAGGCAGTTTAAACTTTTTAGTAACAATTTTGACAAGCAACAACAAGTCTTCCAAATAAGAGGACGGATTAAATAAATAAAATAAGATCGGGTGACATGTATCCAACTTAATTTTTTAATTGACCGAGAAAAAATTGTAAAACAACCACCTTCAAAAGTAATAACCGGATCTACCTTGCAATGACAAGTAGACTAACTTGAATGTATGAACTGGTCACCCAGGAGGCAAACCCTACCGCCACTGCGCCACGCCACAAGGAAGGGAGCGCTGAAGGATGCACACTGTCGGATGGATGGAGAGGGCAGGAAGGTGAATGGTTGGTGATTGCTATCACCACTGCACCATAACGAAGGGATAGGAGAAGACTATTGTAATTTGTGAAACAACAATTTGGGGCTAAACTTGGTGGCATTCTTTGTAAATAATTCAAACACGAAGGGGTGAAATGAATGTTTTCAGGTGGGGTCCACAACAAACTCAAAAAATCTTCTCCCATCAGTTTTTGGAATCACGTGTTCATTCCAGGAAACTTGGTTTTGTTAACACAAAACACTATTGGAAAAATTAGCATGTTTGGGTACGGTTTTGATATGAATAGTAGTTTCTTGAAAAAATTCCGGTGCAAACCCAAACATCCAAACAAGGCCGTACAAGTCGAGTAGAAACTAAATAAAAAAAACAGAACTGACGTATTAGTAAGTGGTATTACGTCGGTCCAAATTTGACCAACGTATGCACATCACATTTATATGATATACGTTGTTTCTCTATGTCAGTTTTTCAAAAACCGATATATCAACATGAACGTAGTAAATCCATTTTGTAGCATTGCTCCTTCAAGAAAAAAGAAACTCAATCGAAAAATAATATCGTCCAAACGCATTTCACATAATTATTGTAAGACCTGACCTGTTGATCATTTTGCTTTCCCAGCAATATGCACATATCTAAGTACCTGTCAGACCAGAACTAAAACACAATTATACCTCAGCTAAGTTACATATAGAAGCATCACACAATCTTGAGCTTGAGTTTACAGACAAGAGGGAAAGACAAGATTATTTCATTAGATAACTGTCGAGTGTCGACTCCATCATACATGAAGCATTCACATTTCACAACTAACACAATTAGACTGTCGAGTCATGTAACTAATAATAAATAAAAATACTAAAGCTATCCTGTCAAGCAGCGTATCACGCATACTGATCGTGTCATATCATACGATATAAAATGGATAAATCGAACTTGAAAATGCTTCACAAAATAACCAATTGCAGTTCTTCATCCCCTGCATGATAACAAAAAAATGAAATTAACAGCAGATGATGCATGCCGACAAACTCATTGACCTGTTCAATAATGTAGGCATAAACACCAGAGAATATTTAGTGCTAGCTGAAGACACAATATGCCATTCCCAACTTAAATCTCAATTTAATTACTCACATGCGGGGGAAAAGTCACATCTAGAAATTCAGATAATAATTTGATTAAACTCAATGTTTTCAAAGAGAGTATCACAATTAACAAAACTTGCTCAAGTGAACCATATATCAATCATATAGCATGCATCCAACGGACCTGAGGCATAGTTAGAGTATCATTTCGTACCGTTTCGGAAACGAAAGAAGATGGATATTGATTAGCAATTTAGCACGGGGGCCGCCTCCTTGGGTGGCAAGGAATCCCTGCTCTGCCAGGCTCGCAACCTGGGCAAATGCCCCGTTTGTCGGGTCCTAACGACGCCAGCATTCGTCTGAAAGACGAGTAGGAGGAGAGATCACCAACAAAAAACGAGATGAGAACCAACAAGACAATTGCTCCAAGCACCACAAACCCGAATCGAGAACCCATAGATCAATTAATGGTGATCCAAATGTTGTTGATCTTGATGCATGGAACTGGAAGCGTATATATAACCGCGGAAAGGAAGGTTTGCACTTGCTACCTTATAAGTAGGTTTAATTTGAATTTGTTTTGAAACAATTAAACCTTCTAGGTTTATACGCGTGTGTAAGTATGTTATATGCTTATATTTGTGGAAAAAGAGTTCGAATTAAAGACTACATAACATGAGAAACATTTTGCATGTTAGTACCCACACCTCAAATGCATTTGGGACATTCAGGGACATGTATATGTAAGTAGTATAATCATTTTGTTGTGTCCTACTATGTAATATGTAGAGTGGGGAAATTTCGAAAAAATTGACATTTGAAAGGGTTTCGATGATAATATCCAAAAATAAGGAGGATTTATGTAAATATTATACTTTCAAAGAATATGCGTAACAAAATCACTCTTAATTTATATTTTAGGTCGGACGGTGTGTCGACGTTTGGACGAAATAGTTGAAATAAAAAATTAAAAGAAATGAAGCTGGTGGTCGTCGACCGAAGTTTCTACTCCACTTTGGCCTTTAATTTCACATTACGCGGTATAATGTGAGCTCTTTGTGAATAAAATTTGAAGTTTCTACTCCACTTTGGACTTTAATTTCATGTTACGTGGTATAATGTGAACTCTTTGTGAATAAAATTTCTCATGAAATTTTTGGAGCGTGAAATATATTACGTTAGGAACATGTGGTAAAATTTTAAGAAAAAATAGATCATTATATACCATGATCCAAAAGTTTTGAATTTCAGTAAATTTCAACCGTTAAATGTTTAAATTTTAGATCAACGGTAAAATTAACTTGGATGAACCTAAAATTTTAATATATTCTAGCTAAAGGAATAAGCATACACCAGATTTAGTTTGATTAAAAAATTTAACATTAAAATCGTTGAAAATTAAACAGTCACAACCACATTAAACTCATGTATATATATATATATATATATATATATATATATATATATATATACATATACATACGAGAGATGCACTATCATTACATTTTATTGACATACGGTTGCGCTTAACGATAAAATCAAATTTGAACTCTAAATTGAAAATCCAACTGTCGATGTTGATTACAACATAGTGGATTAATGATGTTGAAATCATAAAATTTAGTAATAATTTCATATAAGATCTAAAAATCGAGTTTTATAATGAATGTAGTACGTTCATTTTTATATTTCTAAATATTCCGCAAAACATGTTTCAAATTTTATGATTTTCGACGTCCTTAAACTCTATATGTTGTAGATCAAGATTTACGGTTTAAATTTTCAATTTGGACTTTAGATTTGATTTTATTGTCAAACGTAATTGTCTTTAAACAAATTTTAAGGACAGTGGATATATATATATATATATAGTCAAATTATTCGACAAGTGTCATATAGCTAGCAATTGAGTTTTCTCTCAATGAATATATAAAATATTTATTGGGGTAAGGAAAATTGTGTGTTTGGACGACTGTTTGGTCACCGGACGACTGTATTTGTTTACAGAGCCATAAGCTTATTTTGAAACCTTTAATCTCGGATTGTTCGAACGATCGAGTTTGGATTTAGGCCTTAACATTCTCTAGACCTTTGTGATTGGAAGACCTTTGTATTGTTGGCCACCCGAAGTTTAATTTTAACTAAAAGTCAACACACAACTCCGGGAGTTCGTCCCATTATCAATCGCCTGATTTAGCAGACCGACTGTCCGGAGCTTTGTGATTTGCTCACCTACCACTCCACCTAATACCTGACTTGGTCCAAATGACTATATTGAACTTGAGGGCTACAAATACCTTATTAAACCTAGACTCAAGGAGAGGACTAGATCGTATGGTTTGCCTTCTTGATTCCTCTATGTTTTTCCCATATTGTTGCATTCAGTTACATAAAATTTGTTTATCCCATCTATATTAGCCATGGCTTGTTTACAAAATTACAGCATCCATAAACACTTTAATGGAATAACTATGAGCACACGTTTTCAACATGTTTACAATGGATCCTAATGCCATTTACATACTAGAGAATTTTTTTATTGGTTCAAGTCTTGCACATTGTTGTCATCTAACCTTACCAGGCACAATTTTTTCTCGGATAAAAAAAGATAAATTCGTCACTTGATACATAACTAAACTTGGATAAAATAAATTTTCATTACTGAATTAATTTCATGAAAAAATTCCAACTCAAGAATCAAAATTCCATCTCAAGAATATTTTAATAGAGATTAAATTCTTATTCCATCTCATAAACCATCCAATCGAGATTAACATTGCGATTAAAATTGCAACCATCATTAATTATTGTTATATCCAATCTAACAGGTAGAACTTATGATGTTCAAATATTTTTTTTGTTGATGCAAACTTACAAAAAGGTATTTCCTAAACTAAAATTCACGTAAAAATGTTTTTCTGAGCTAAAAATTCATTTTTCATTTTCCATTTAAACAAAACAAAACAATTTATCAATGAACTGAAATAATAATAATCACTGCATTGTTTTGAAACAGAATCTGTGAACACATTTAGTTCTTAAAAAATAATAGCCCATAAGTTCATAATCATCGAGATTAATTTCTCCAACAATTGATTTTCATGCAATAATTGTAGATCAAAATTTTATTACAAAGATTCTGCATAAAGCCACCTCCGAATTATCTTCAAACATTCCTTTGGGTCCATATCGTTGAAATTTGGTTTAGATTTGTTAAGTACAGGAAACATGGAGATTCAGTCGACCGGTAAGAGCTCGGTCGACCGGACATTTCCAGGATTCGTCGATCAGTGAAAATCGGTCAACCGGTGCTGGACAGGCGGTCGATCGCAAATCTCTAGAGCCTTCAGGGCTCAGACAGAACACTTCCAGTCTCCCATGCTCGGAACAAAGTGTGGATCGACCTGTTGGCTTTTTGGCCTTAATCTTTGTTTTGATGATTTAATTAATCTAATATTAATTATGATCATGTAGAGTAGCACACGTATTGCATTGCATATATATTTCTTTGTGCTAACCTCTACAGGTGATCAAGACTCGAGGAAAAAAGGAAAATCAAGTCAAGACATGTAATCAAGCTCGTTTGAAGACATGTATTTTGTATTTTCTTTGAGTCTTAGGAACTTGTGTAAATTGAGCAATACTTGAGCTAAAATCAACTTAAACACACACTAGGTTCCTTATAGAAGTCACACACGAAATTTCACGTAATTTGGACTTCAATAGATCACCCAAACTTAGACCGAAAAACACTAAACATGAACCCTAACAGTCTGCCAACATATGGTCGACCGCAACAGGCCGTTCGGTCGACCGAGTGATCATTCATCATGTTTGTGTTTTCACTGCCCGGTTTCGGTCGACCGTATATACTCGTTCGGTCGACTGTGTGAACTTATTTTTCCGACCGTTTGTTTTGTCGTATATACCCAACAGTCGTATTCGTATAAATCCAATTATACCCCAAATACATTTCTTGTATCGGTCGACCGAGGACCTTGATCGGTCGATCGACTATTTGTCTCTTGACAAACCCAAACCTACTGTTGAAAATTGGTCTACCGCTAGACTTTGTTTCGGTCGACCGAATAGATCATTGTTTGTCAACCCCAAAGTGCAAATCGGTCGACCGAACCCTTTTCGGAGTTCGACCGATTACTTAAGTGTACCTAAGTCGTAGCGTTGGGTGGTCGACCGTTACCTAACCGGTCGACCCAACTAAGTTCAAAATTGCCAAACAGTCGACCGTTTAGACCGATCCGGTCGACCGAATTAACTCAGAATTGGGTCCTGCGAGTTTCTGTTTTGTGTATCCTACACCAACACTCACCCAATCAACCTCAATGAATCTATTCTCTCTAATGCCTATATAAAGAGTTGTAAAAACACATTTTAACACAACTCTTCTACCACTACTTGTCCAATACATTAGAGAGAAACTCAACACACTCGAAGCCTCAAACCTTCCACACTTTAATCACAAATCCAATCTCATTCAAGTGTGCTCAAGTTTAGAGAGTGTGTTCCACTCAAGTTTGTTGCTGTCAAAGTGAAGTAAAGGTTTCGGTGAAAGCCCGAAGCATTCCTCTCGGATTGTGAGAGAAGAAAGTCAAGCTCGCGAGGGTGTTCGCGGAGCTTATTTTGTAAAAGGCGTTCTCTCCCGGCCCGGAACGGGGAGTGGATAGTGAAGACGCGAGCGGAGCTCGAAGTGTCGAGCGGAGCTTGCAAGAGAGGACGTAGGCGGTGGCCGAACCTCTGTAAAAACCCCCGTGTTCCATTGTGGTTTGCATATTCCTTCCCTACTCGCTTATTTATTTAAATTCCGCTGCGCTTATCTTCGATAGTTAAACAAGTGGGTAATTAGGGATAAAAGTGATTAGCATAACCGACCCGTACGATCCTACACGATCGACCGATGCTAGGCACGCGGTCGACTGAAAATTCTGTTCAGCAGAGTTTCTACTGAATTCGGGCAACCGACGTGTGCATTGATCGTCGATCGAGAGGAAGTTCACCGGAATTGTGCAAATTGTGGAAAAGCTCGCCGTTGGTTCTTCAAATGTTTCTTCAAACCTTATAGGTATGTCAAGCTTGTATTTAAGACTCACTTATGGTTGTGTGAGTGATCGTGGATGTCGACGGTAGGCCAAAAGGCTCGTCGGGAATTCTGTTCAGCAGAGTTTCTACTGAATTCGGGCGACCGACTGGTGCAGTGGTCGACCGTTGCTAGTATAATTCTGGGAGTTTGCCTTACATCGGTCGAACAATGCCTTCAGACGGTCGACCGCTTAAGCGTACCAGGCATGCTCTGGGTGTTTTCGGTCGAACGGGTCCCCTTGTCGTTCGACCGGTTACACTGTTAGTGAGTCGGTTGAGGGTGTAGACCATCTAAACGGTTGACCGCCCTTTTGATTTGTTCGACCGATTGCACTATTTGTAAGTCGGTTCAGGCATCGAATTTCCAAACGGTCGACTGCCTGGTGACTTTGGTCCGACCGATGACTTAACTTGAATTAAACTCGTTGTTCTGCAAAGTTTCGGTCGACCGGGACCCCTTTACCGGTCGATCAGTTGTGCAGTTTGATTTAATTGCCTCCAGCATCGATCATCCAAACGGTCGACCGTCAAGTGACATTTGTATGACCGTTTGGTCATTTTGTTAGTTAGTTAGGTTCGACCGGTCTTTTGGACAGTAGAGTTGTTGGTGTGTACTAGAAGAATCTGGTCGACCGTCTTGCCTTTTGCGGTCGACCGTTTCTACCAGTTTTGCGGTTCTTTTGTGGAGTTTTGAGTTCGTTTGAAAGGCGATTGGTTTTCCGCCCCCCTTGGGCAACGGTACGAACTGATCGGCCCGATAGCGGTGTTGTGTGCTTGATTGAAGGTGACTTGTCTCCCCGACCCCCTTTGGGCAATGGTATGGATTGTCAGCCTGATATCTCTATGTTGTGTTTCTTTGTTGTTTGGTGTTGTGATTTTTGAGACCGAGGGTCCGTTATATGATGCAAAACCGTGGCTCCGGTAACACTGACTAAGTATACTACTTAAAATAAAAACTAAATCCACGCGTGCCCACCATTGGATCCGCCACTGGTTTCTGTCATACCTATAGTAAATCTGGCAATAAAAAATATCCATTTCCGAAAAAATATGCACATCATATGTAGGCTTATCGGAGATAATCTTTTTACTTAATAGAAGCTAGAACCTAGAAGGTTTAATCACTTTAAATATAATTTTAAAAGTACACATATTATAAGGTTACAAATGCAAAGCTCCCTTCTCGTGCTTATAAAATGTCTACTCCACCTCTAGTAACTACTAACTACACTGAACAACATTTCTTTAATAATTGCATTGATCTCTTGAATCAGTTGCCAAAAGAGCTATGGGTTCTCATCTCCAATTAGGGTTTGTGGTGGTTGGAGCTATGTTTTTGTTGGTTATCATCTCTTTTTTTGTTGGTGAACTTTCCTACTCCTCCTTTCGACGGATGCTGCCGTCGCTAGGCATTTGCCCTGGTTGTCCCTCCGGCAAAGGAGGAGTTCCTTGCTCCTCTTGGAGGCGCCCATGCTGATCGGGTTACACCTTTCTTCATCTCTGAATGAATGAAATATTACTCTAATTATACCTCATGTTGGGAAACTGTACCGTTATGATTCTATACTTGATATATGTTTCAAATTATGTTGATTGGAGAGTACCAACGTCTTATTTTTTTTATAAAAAATTTAAGTATGAAAATTTTGGAATAAATGCAAATAATTTGAGTTGTAAGTTTAGGATGACATGTGGATTCTGCTAGCATTGATCTTTATTGTTCAAGTACTATATGCCTAAAACAACAGAAAAAGTTGAATGTGTTGGCATATTTGTTGTTAATGTCTTCAATATTGTTATCTTTCAGGGGATGAAGAGGCATGCGTGGTTACTTAAGTTGGGTTGATGTATTTTATATCGTATGATATGATATGTAATAATACACTTTGGTGTGCCTGATAAACAGTCTTCAACTGAAGCTTTAGAATTATTATTTATTATTAGTTTTGAAGGTTAGCTAATCTTAGTATGTGAATGTTCATGTTCTATGTATCTCTTGAACGGGTTGCATATAACGTCCTCAAAACAACGGAAATTTTAAAACTTTTTAAAGAAGAAAATCAACTGACAAAACACAACACAGAGGACATCACCAAGATAATCACAAGGGTGCACCATCAAATATATATATATATATATATATATATATATATATATATATATATATATATCCGTGTTTTACAACAAAAGGTGATTACATCAAAAAACTATAAGATGAAATGTACACATGTAATCACAACGACCACAAAAGAAGGCAAAACACGATCCGTTCCCGGTAGCTTTCTTCCGCATGCCCCACCCTCTAACGCCGATCACGGCTTGAAATGCAAACATGAAACTATGTCTGAGATTCCATAAGAAAAAACCTCGTATGCCAACCCCTAACACCAATATGAACAAGACATCAAGGAATAAAACATGACATGAACATAACAACAACCACAAACATCATCAACTAGGTTTCCGGAACCTCTCTCCCAACGATAGCTGACACAAACCAACCCGAGTCTCAAGGGTCCTCTCACCCCAACCCGACCACCACAAGCTTGCCTCCTACGTCCATTTGAAAAAAACATGACATACTCATACATTATTGCTAAATAATATACTCATATATTTTTATTTCCGGTATTTATTAAGTTTATTTTTTAAACAAAAAGGTCACCATAAGATTATTTACTAGGACATTACGTTAATTTGTCTCTAAATCTAAGCTTATTTCTTACTTGACCTTTCCTATTCCTAATTACACAAGATACTGTATCTTAGTTTTCTCTTAGATTTTTCCAAATTCAGCAACATAAGATACTAGATTTGGAAGAAAAATCAAACACCTATCTTTACCGCTCCACAAAACCTTTGCAAAAACTCATCGAGGGAAATTGCAACAAGAAAGTAATGAGTGAAAAATATCATTTCATTTTATAAAATGATATATTTCGAATGTTATATTTGTTTTTACAAATAATGTATTCTTATTGTATCCGCCCATAGTTTCTTTCATGAATCCGCCACTGTAGGAAACATTTTATAAATCAATGACCAAACCTTTTCAATCAATATTTGTAGAAGCGTCGCGGACATGCGTTCAAGCAATGTAGTGATTATGTTTATTTCATTAGATAAGAGTCCATATCGTTGCTCGAATTTTTCCGTTGTATTTCTGTAGTGTTTTTTATTAGTAGTAGATGGTTATATATAGTTCCATGTTTAATTGTAAATTTTCCTTCAAATATCTATGCTATAGTATTATTTAATTTCAACTGTGTCAATGTTACATCCTAACCCCCCTTGCTTATTGGATTGATTGTGTTTAGGTGGTGGATTAGAGGAGTTTGGGCTGGATCGAGATGGATGGATAGGATGAGTGGAGAATAAGAGTATAAAGGTGACTTTCTCTCTCTTTCTCTCATTTTTCTCTCTCTTCTCACTCGACTCTCTCTCTCCCGCTCAACTCTCTCTCTCTCTCCCTCTCTCAGCTGGAGCATGGTGGTGGTTTTGGTGAGGAAGACAGACTCGGTGGAGTGCGCAAGGATCGTGTCGATCGGTTGCACGGTTGGGTTCGCCGGAGAAGGAGGAGAGCGCTAGTGGAAGCGACCTTCGTGGGTTCTTCAAATGTTTCTTCAAGCCTTAAATGTATCCCAAGCTTTAGTTTAATCCTCCATTTAGCCTTTGTGAGGATTGGAGTGGCCGACGGTAGACCGGAAGGCTCGTCGAGGGTCTTGCAGCAGCTTTTCTGCTCTGGGACGGTCGACTGGCGAGTTGGTCCGGTCGACCGGGCGTAGTGTTTTTCGGGCAAAATCCCTTGCACAAGTCGGACGATACTCTAGGAGTGGTCAACCAGTGGCACTTTTTATGCAAGAGGAAGAGGCTCTGGGTGTTTTCGGTCGAAGGGTCCCCTTTGCCGTGTAGGATTTCATGTTTAATAGTGCATATATATTTTTCGAATTTTTATGCGTAATAAGGATCAATTACAATTTTCTACGATTTATTTCATGCATGCATCGGTTTGTTTTAATAACTAGTTTCAAAACATATTAAAACAAACACAAGGGACTCCGAAATTCATACCTAGAAGTTCTCTAAAACTTCTTGATGTTTCAGAGACGTTGAGGAAAACTATCGTTGCTTCTCGTTGCGCCGGATGCCTCTGAGTGTTCACCGAAACCCTAAACAAGGTTGGAGAGAAATGAGCTAGCCAATCAATCTCCAAACTATCTTAGAATCTGGCTACAAACCCCTTCCTTAATCTCTGAGATTTCTCTTTCCAAAGACTTAGAAAACTAAGAGAATTTTCGTGGCTTTTTGTGGTCAATTAGGAGAGAAAAGAATTAGCAAAAACATGTGTGTCAATTAATGAGAATAAGGACCTATTTATAGGCTCCAATTTTACTCTTAATCATGACTATTCTTAAGCCATGTTCTCTTGACATTTTCTCTCAAAAACTAATTTCAAAATGCATTATATGCACCCACAAAACGTTTGACCAAGTTTGGAGCTAATCCAACCATTGATCAAATTAATCTCTTAATTATCAAAGGCAGAAAATCGATCGGGACTCGGTCTACCGAGACATACTCGGTTAACCGAATATGTCACGTTCGGATTTCCGTGCACTTGACGGATGACCGATTCTTAAGGAGAAAAATTCTTCTTAACCGTTCGTACGAATTCGCGTCTTTGACCGAGTGCCATTCGGTTAACCGAAAATATCGGAACTGGACATTGTTCGGTCGACCGTTTCTGGTTTGGTACACCGATCCAGAGTTCCAGGCACTTTGGTCAAGTTCGGTCAATCAACTTGACCATCCATTCCACGTTTGGTTGACCGATCCACAGATCCTTCGGTCGACCGAACCATAACGGAATACTTAACTTCTACCCGATTTTGCCTTTTCAAATTTCGGATTTATTTCCAACAAAATTTGAACTTTTGGGGTTTTTAGCAAATTCACAACTTATGCAATATATTATCCTATGCAATAATAAATTATTGCACGCCATAATATATGCATCTCATATGAATTTATCATGATTCTAATTATGTTATATACAACATAATTGATTTTACTCGTTCACCACATGTGTCATATTTTCTATAAGAAACCCGACGCATCATATGAACCAAAAATCAAGCTTATTGTTTCCCGGTTTTTGCGGTGTGACCTATGGGAGGATCTAAACTAAGTTGACAGTGATATTAAGAACTTAATATCACAAGCTATAAGCGGTATCTAGCTACACATTATAGCTCCCAGTTAGTTAGATGTCTTAATCCCACTCGAACCAAAACCCGATCCATTTAGTGATGGAGTGCACCACTTGTGTCTGTCCCTTGCCTCATGATATTAAGAATACACACAAAGTAGTATTGTGTCATCTTTGTATTAGTATTCATTTCTTGATCTCTTTAAGCTAGTTATAAATATGTGACTTAACTCAAATCACATTGTGCACATTATAACTTGGCTTTATCAAGGGACCCACTAATATCATCACTCAATTTAAAGGGGCAATGATAATCTTTTGACTAACTATCTTCTCCAACAAAAGTCATACTTAACCAACCAATGCCTTTACACTACACTCATCGATAGCTCAAGACACTAGTCTAATTAAGCAATTCTTAAGTGATCGGATATAAGTCTCATATCAAAGGACCAATGACACAGTAAAATATTAATGACACAGAAACACATTCCTATAATATTTTACTTATTAGGTCAATCTGGTATACAAATTCTTTTGCGTACCCGTGTTGTCACTCACTTGTAGAGCTACAATGATCTATGACCAACACGACAATCTTAACTCTGTAATTAATGTCCCATGTTAATTACCATGATTGCGAATATCTTTTGTTTTATGTAAACCAATATCTTTTAGAGCTCTACGGTTAAGGACTAAGAGTCTCTTCCTTAACACTTCTAAAAGACGAATAACATAAACAAGGAACAAAATGATTTCTCATTCAATTCATAATAATTGACATTTAATAGTAAAACTTTTAGAACACATTCCCTTCAATCTCCCACTTGTTATCAAAGTTTTCTTTCACATACATTCTCAATGTATAAAACATTAATAACTAGGGTAACCTTCTCAAATCATCTATCAAGGCAATCCACATGGATCCTTGGATCCATGGGCTCGAAATATATTTCGTCTCTTAGCTTGGTATGAAGGTTTGTTGAATGGATCAGTTGTGTCACTGTTGTGTCCATCCATTTATTTATTTTGTCTTTCGTTGGTGGTTGAGTTAGCTGCAGTGATATTACTCTTAACTATACTAGCTCATACCTCCACCTTCGATAATAATGACGCATCATCATTCCAACCTCCTATTGTGAAGAATCCCTATGAGAGTTGCATCAAAATAGCCCTCGACTATTTTCTCCTTTGTCTTCCATAAACAAGAACCTTATCTTTAGTCCGGTTAAGGTACTTCAGAATATTCTTGACTGCAATCCTATGCTTAGGACTTGCGTCGGATTGGTGACTACCTGTCACGCTTAGAGCATACGAGATATCGAGTCTTGTGCAAGTCATTGTGTACATGGTCCTTCCTTTTGCCGAAGCATAAGGGATACCTTCATGTACTCCAAGTCTTTGCGTGATTGAGCACGTTGAGACTTCTTGAGTTGCACACCTATACTCATACTTATTGGCACATTGTCCATATTGGAATTGTTCACCCTGAACCTTTCCAAGACCTTGTCAATGTATGCACATTGACTGGGGCCAATGAGTCTACGGGATGTATCTCAACGTATCTTGATTCTCAAGATGTGTTGAGCCTCATCCATTTCTTTTCATTGAAAATGCCAAATTCAATGAAATTTCTCGTTTGCTAATGCAAAGGTATATGATTGCTCATGAGCAATATGTCACCGACATATAAGATCAGAAGTACTACATGACTCCCACTAATCTCCTTGTATCAACAAGGTTTTCCTTTACTTTGAATGAAGTGAATCTTCTTCACCTCTTCGTCAAAGCGTTTGTTCCAACTCCTCGATGCTTGTTTCAATCCATAAATGGATCTTTGAAACTTGCATATCTTCTCGCTATTCTTTGGATCATCAAAACCTTGAGGTTGTACCATGTACGTATCCTCCTCCAAGTTCCCATTAAGGAACGTCATTTTGATATCCATCTTCCATATTTCACAATTGTGAAATGTGGCAATAGTGAGCATAATCCGAATAGATTTTAACATGGCAACCTCTCAAAAATTTCATCAAAGTCATTTTCTTGAATTTGAGTATAACTTTTGCTACAAGCCTTGCTTTGTAGGTTGTCAAGTTAGTATCCATGTCTATCTTTCTCCTAAAAGCTCATGACAATTTCTCTTGAGGAAGGCAAATCAAGTTCCATACTTGATTGTCATACATGGATTCTATTTCGGATTCCATGGCCTTAAGCCATAGTTTGGAGTCTTCCCTTTCCATTGCTTCTTGGAAGGTCGAGGGATCTTTGGTATCTAGCACCACGATCTCATGAAGTCCCACATACTTATTGGGTTTCTTTCTTTACCTCGTCGACCTTCTCTATTCTTTTGGTTCTTCTCGTGTCTCTCGAACTTCTTCCACAATTTCTTGAGGAATAGGTTCACGTTCGACTCTCGAACGTACACTGGGTGGGGATGATTGAGATTCTCTCACAATTTCTTGTAAGGATCTCTCGCTCATGCTCCCACTAACCAAATGAATCTCGGTTGGGCCTTCATGATTTTGAATGCAATATTCACATCATGATCTCGTAGAGTATCTTGAGTTTCCCATAGCTTAACTCTACTCCCACTACTTTTCTCTCTTTTCCAGAAATTCTAGAAAAAACATATCTCTCTCTACAATCTTTCGATTGGAGGTGATACACCAAAAGTAGTATCCTCTTGTCACACGAGGACAACCTATAAAGAAGCACTTATCCGATTTTGGTTGAAGCTTGGTCGACATCAATTCCTTGACGTAGACCTCACAACCCCAAATCTTGAGAAAGTTGAGCTTAGGTGTCTTTCGACTCCATAGCTCACAAGCCATTTTCTCCACGGATTTGGATGGAACATTATTTAGTGAGTTGGTCATTACTTGTAGTGCATAATTCCAAAAGTAAATAGGCAATTTAGATTGACTTATCATTGATCAAACCATGTCGAGCAATATCTTATTCCTACTTTAGGAATGAGTCAAATTAGGTAACCTAAGCACTCACCCCTACGAGCCTTTCGTAGAGACTCGATATTCTTGTTGAGTCGGTTCACTACTTCATCCTTAAATTCTTTGATCTTGTCCAAGAATTCACTTTTGTTTCCCATTAGACAAATACAGCCATAATGACTATAGTTGTCTGTGAACAAAATGAAGTACATAAACCGTCTCTTGCACTTGTACTCATTGGACCTCATACATTGGAATGCATCATATCCAATTAGGCACTCGTTTTCGTTCCTTTCTTCTTGAAAGGTCTCTTGGTCATTTACATGACCAATGCGATAGTGTTACAAGAGTGAATCATTCACGTGAGTTATCTTAGTTTCTTTTTGTTATTGTTTGTTTGAGTTTGTTTATTATTCATTTCAAGCAAATAGAAGTCATTCCAAACGAATGTATTTGCATAGAGAATTCCATTCTTTGATATAGACAAGCAAGAATTAGAAATATATATTAAGTTATCCATATCCAAAACATGATACAGAATAGTTCTTGCTAATCGAAGGCACATAATAAACATTCTTCAAAACATAAATTTAAATCATTAGACTATTGAAGTTCGATACAACCTTGTACAATCGCTGCTATGCTTGTACTATTTCTGATCTTCAATATCATCTCGTTCTCCACGAGTTCCTTCCTATCCTTCAATAGCTGCACATCAAATTTATGTGAGCACAAGATCCAGTAACCATTACCAAATCAAGGATAGAGGTGATTAAATTTATCTCAATAACAAACATACCTACGACGTTTCTTGGGCGCCTACGTTCAATCATCCCATTTTCAAGGTCTTTCTTGTACTTGGGGCAATTAGGTCGGATGTGTCCCTTTTCACCGCAGTGAAAGCACTCCGTGTTGGGAGTTGGAGATTTGAAAGATTTCCCCCTTGAGGTACTCCTATGAGCACCTCCTACTCCCTTGCCTTTGATTGACGTGTCTTTGGTAAATTTGCCTTTACCTTTGTTGATCATTTTGCTCCTCTCATGGACGACTAGGACCTGATTGTCCCGACCCTTGCCCATGTCAACTTCTGCCGTTTTGAGAGCGTTGTGAAGCTCCTCAAGACACACCCCTTTTCCACGCACATGATAGTGCATCACAAAGTCCTTAAAGGACGGGGCTAGAGAGCCAAGAATCAGATCTTCAGCAATATCCTCGGGCATTGGAGAAGAGAGCTTCGACAATTTCTCAAGGTATCCTTGCATCGTGAGAAAATGCACGGATACCGATGCTCCCTCCGCCATGTGGCACCTTGTGAGAGCGATGGTGGTCTTATAGCGCTCCTTTCGGGCACTATCCATGAACATCATTGTTAAAGCTTCCATGGTCTTCTTGGGTTTTGAATTCAAGTATTTTGATTAAAGCGAGTCACCCATGGATGCCAACATTAGACCGTGAACTTGGTTCTCTTGGTCTTCCCACTTGGCTATGACCTCTTTCTCATTACCGGTTGCCTTCTCATTCAATTTTGGGATTTCACCATCCAAAATATGAGATAGTTTTTCAAACCTCAACACGATATTAAGATTGAGTTGCCATTTCATGAAGTTTGAGCCATCATTTTGCAAAGGATTCTTTTCGATCTTAGATCGCACAATTGGTTGGATATTAGACAATTCTACAAAATAAATTATACAGGATTTTAATGTCAATTTTATGTTTTTAAATACATACATATATATCAAATATAAATGTAAATACTGCAAATAAATTTTTTTGCCCCTAAATGCAGTAATCCAAGATCCTATCAATTGTAATATAGACTAGCTAAGGGCTATCAAATACATCACAATATAAAGGTAAGAAAAACTCTTTCTAATCACAACCTTTTTGAATTTTAGCAATATTAGCATCTTAAACTCTTGTGATTCTTGTCGTTTTAATTATGAGGGAATATGACCTATCATTGTAAGAAAAACTTTTTCCCAAAACCGAGCGAGGGCTCTAGGTAATGTTAAGAAAACTTATTTTCATTTGATACGAGATACATTTATCCATTGTATTCACAACTAAACATACTTGGGGTTCACTAGGGTGAAACACACCTCATATATTTAATTGTGGCACAACAATAGACAACCATTATATCTCCCACTATTCCCAAAGATGGAGGGAGTTATCTCCCGCTAAGGGCGAGCAGAGTATCCCTCGATCAATGGCTGCTAGTGGATGAAATAAGAAGGAAAATTACTCTTAATTTTTGTTGGACAATTTCATATATTAACATGTGATTCGGAATTTTAGGTTATCATGCATATTATCATTCATACACATCCTAACATTCAATCACATTCATCACATGCATAGCAGAAATTAAAAACAGAAATTAAAGCATTCACACAATCCACATTGTGTGAGTTTATATGTTCCCTTCGATCCTTGATCCTCGATCAATGCGCTACAGCGACGACTTCCTCTTGCACCGGAGATGTAGATTTTACAGAAAATAAACATGCTCCTCACATTCGATAAAAAACCGACTAGTGCAAGCCCTATGTAAAACCTCTCATATGGAAATGCAATTATCTAAAAGACGGAAAGAGAGAATTTTGGCTTTTACACATAAATAAGCCCCTGTATAATAATTATCACATACACTCATAGTTGCTGATTTGGAACATATAAACTCACAATTCCTGCAAAACAACTCGAGCATCCATGCACGCAATATTGCTATAAACTATACAACCTAGTTTATCAATCATCTAGAATCCCAAACAATTCTTTGAAAAACATTTTGAAATCCATTAAAAACGTCTTTCATCCATCCATTGTTCAAAAATAATTTTGAACCGCTGTCCATCCAATTTCCAATGGAAAGATGAACCGCAGTTTTTCGGTTTTGTTGATTCTCTTACAAAATAATCATTTCTTTATAAAACGAAATTATTGTAAGTTAGACTAATGTCTAAATCTTAATTCCATTAATTACATGGCATGTTTTAAAATACTTAAAACATTTAAAACGAATTATTATAGAGAATTATATCAACAAAACATTCATAGACCGAAAAACCGGTAAACCGAATTGTTTAAATCCTATATGGTAAACTAAATTCGTTTACAACCTTAAATCATAAGAAAATTGAACCCTAAGCTCTGATACCACTGAAGGAGAACATGTTTAATTGTGCATATATATTTTTTGAATTTTTATGCATAATAAGGATCAATTACAATTTTCTACGATTTATTTCATGCATGCATCAGTTTGTTTTAATAACTAGTTTCAAAACTTATTAAAACAAACACAAGGGACTCTGAAATTCATACCTAGAAGTTCTCTAAAACTTCTTGATGTTCCAGACACGTTGAGGAAGACTATCGTCGCTTCTCGTTGCGCCGGATGCCTCCGAGTGTTCACCGAAACCCTAAACAAGGTTGGAGAGAAAAGAGCTAGCCAATCAATCTCCAAACTATCTTAGAATCTAGCTACAAACCCCTTCCTTAATCTCTGAGATTTCTCCTTCCAAAGACTTAGAAAACTAAGAGAATTTTCGTGCCTTTTTGTGGTGAATTAAGAGAGAAAAGAATTAGCAAAAACATGTGTGTCAATTAATGAGAATAAGGACCTATTTATAGGCTCCAATCTTACGCTTAATCATGACTATTGTTAAGCCGTGTTCTCTTGACATTTTCTCTCATAAATTAATTCCAAAATGCATTATATGCACCCACAAAACGTTTGACCATGTTTGGAGCTAATCCAACCATTGATCAAATTAATCTCTTAATTATCAAAGGCAGAAAATCGATCGGGACTCGGTCTACCGAGACATACTCGGTTAACCGAATATGTCACGTTTCGATTTCCGTGCACTTGACGGATGACCGATTCTTAAGGAGAAAAATTCTTCTTAACCGTTCGTACGAATTCGCATCTTTGACCGAGTGCCATTCGGTTAACTGAAAATATCGGAACTAGACATTGTTCGGTCGACCGTTTCTGGTTCGGTACACCGATCCAGAGTTTCAGGCACTTTGGTCAAGTTCGGTCAATCAACTTGACCATCCGTTCCACGTTTGGTTGACCGATCCACAGATCCTTCGGTCGACCGAACCATAACGGATTACCGAACTTCTACCCGATTTTGCCTTTTCAAATTTTGGATTTATTTCCAACAAAATTTGAACTTTTGGGGTTTTTAGCAAATTCACAACTTATGCAATATATTATCCTATGCAATAATAAATTATTGCACCCCATAATATATGCATCTCATATGAATTTATCATGATTCTAATTATGTTATATACAACATAATTGATTTTACTCGTTCACCACATGTGTCATATTTTCTATGAGAAACCCGACACATCATATGAACCAAAAAACAACCTTCTTGTTTCCCGGTTTTTGCGGTGTGACCTATGGGAGGATCTAGACTAAGTTGGCAGTGATATTAAGAGCTTAATATCACAAGCTATAAGCGGCATCTAGCTACACATTATAGCTCCCAATTAGTTAGATGGCTTAATTCCACTCGAACCAAAACCCGATCCATTTAGTGATGGAGTGCACCACTTGTGTCCGTCCCTTGCCTCATGATATTAAGAATACACACAAAGTAGTATTGTGTCATCTTTGTATTAGTATTCATTTCTTGATCTCTTTAAGCTAGTTATAAATATGTGACTTAACTCAAATCACATTGTGCACATTATAACTTGGCTTTATCAAGGGTCCCACTAATATCATCACTCAATTAAGAGGGGCAATGATAATCTTTTGACTAACTATCTTCTGCAACAAAAGTCATACTTAACCAACCAATGCCTTTACACTACACTCATCGATAGCTCAAGACACTAGTCTAATTAAGCAATTCTTAAGTGATCGGATATAAGTCTCATATCAAATGACCAAAGACACAGTAAAATATTAATGACACAGAAACACATTCCTATAATATTTTACTTATTATGTCAATTCAGCATACAAAAGTAGTATTTTCCTCTTTTGGGTACCCGTGTTGTCACTCACTTGTAGAGCTACAATGATCTATGACCAACACGAAAATCTTAACTCGGTAATTAATGTCCCATGTTAATTACCATGATTGCGAATATCTTTTGTTTCATGTAAACCAATATCTTTTAGAGCTCTACGGTTAAGGACCAAGAGTCTCTTCCTTAACACTTCTAAAAGACGAATAACATAAACAAGGAACAAAATGATTTCTCATTCAATTCATAATAAATGACATTTAAAAGTAAAACTTTTAGAACACAATCCCTTCACGCCGGTCGACCGAAAGCACTGTCGTAAATCGGTTGGGGGCGTTGACCATCCAAACGGTCGACCGCTCGTTGACTTCGACCGACCGAAACTTAAGTTAACTTAATGGCCGGTCGACCATAAGAGTTGTTTCGCTCGACCGAGTAGTGCAGATTGTTGGTGAGTTTTACTGGTGGGAATCAGTCAACCGTGAGTTTTTATCGTTCGACCGTTTGTGCTTTTTGAGCAAAAGAGGAATTCACTGATGGATTTCGGTCGAACGGGGCCCCTTTGCCGTTCGACCGGTTGGACGTTATTTCAGTTATATTGCGGAATAGTAGTGGTGTTCGGTCAACCGTTTGTGGTCTTCTGTTCGACCATTTCGGAACTGTTTTGCATATGGATGCTTGTGTCGTGTGTGGCTGGATCTGCCTCGAGGGCAACGGGTCCCCGGCCTTCTGGGGGCGACGGTACGGACATGCCGGCCTAAGAGGAGATCGTAGTTGTGGCTCTACGGGGCGGTGCCTTGTGAGCACGTTGATGTGGCCGAGACTCTGACCGGCGGTGCCTTGTGTGCACGTTGTTGTTGCCGATGTTTTTTGGCGGTGCCTTGTGAGCACGTGTTGTGGCCGAGACTCTGACCGGCGGTGCCTTGGGTGCACATGTTGTGGGGTTTGGGTGAGAGGACCCTTGAGACCCGTGGCCGACATTTTCCGGCAGTGCCTTGTGTGCACGGGAGTTAGTTATGCTTTTATTGTATTCTTCATTTCATGTTTCATATACACATGTTATATTCATATTTTAGGGGTTTGGCATACGGGGGTTCCCTATGGGAAACTCAGGCATTGTTTGTTTACATGTCAGGTCGTGCGCGTCAGTAGGTGGTGGTGACTGCGGGCAGGAGCACCCAGATCAGATCATGTCCTTTTATCTTTAGAGGTGGATGATTTTCCCCTTGTATATGTGTTGTATATCTTTTGAATTGGGTTGTAATCATCCTTGACTCATGTATTATGCAGTATACCACTTTATATTATATATATTTGTGGTTTGGTGACGACCCCGATGTTGATTCTTGTATCTGTTTAAAGTTTTGAATTTTCCGTTGTTTCGGGACGTTACAGTCAAAAAGGGCGATTTGAGCGTCGTTGTTGATTCAAATCTTATTATTAATTACTCAAAGTTTTTGCCTTTATCTTCAAGGGTTGCCATGGATGTGGCTTGAAAATTTGCATGGCTCATAATGTTTTAAGGAAAAAATTTCAAAAATATGCACTCCAGAAATTTATTTGCCAAAATATGCACATTAAAAATGACACCTCCAATACCGTTTTCATTAAATGAAAACGACACCCGAGGTGTCATTTTTATCTCAATTGAAAACGACAACACTGGTGCTGTTTTCAACTAAGGTAAAAACAACATCCGAGATGTTGTTTTTTCCTTAGGGTTTAAATAGGGCTGGACAACCACCATATTCATTCTGTCACTCCCAAATTTGTCCCCACTCCCCATTACTCCCTCTCTCCGGCGACCAACACTGTTGAGGTTTGTTTTTTTTATTTTTGGTTTTTTTATTTTGACATGAAATACAATGCATGTATAGTTAATGTATTGTTGTTATGTTCATATATGAAATGTAGATTTTCTACACTTGAAGTAATGAGCTTCGATACCGTATTGGTTATGAGTTTTTTTGATGGAATTGTTACATTCGTAGATGGGGTTCCCGAATATGAAGGTGTTTACAAACGAATGCTTAATGTTAATACTGAAATGCGATATGATGATTTCTGTGAAACAGTTTGTCGAGTTTGGGTTTCTGAGAAGGAGAGTTTGATCTAAAGTTAACCTGCAAATGACCACCGTATGAAAAATATACATATGCTGAACTTTTTGATGATCAGAGCATGACTACAATGCTATCTTTATTTAACTTCATGAATACACTTGTATTGTTTGTTCAGAAACAACCCAAGCACTATACTACCGTCCACCAAAAGCAGTTCAATGAGGATTATCAACAAATGACACCAACATGCTCCTGCGGGTTCATAGATGCACACCACATTCCATGCTTACATATGTTGGCCGTATGCAGCAACCACCACGTAAACATTCATACTTCGTGAATCGTCTCGGAATACCTAACCAACCAAGCTTACATGAAAACATATGCACCTATTTTCTTTCCAATGCTAGATGAAAGGTTTTGGATAAAGGAAGCACATATAGCATTAGTAGCACCTTCTATGGTAAGACGAAGTGGGCGACTGAAAACAAAAAGAATCAGAAACAACATGGACGAACAAAGTGAACGAGTAATACAATGTGGGCATTGCCGCAAGTTAGGTCACAACAGAGAAACATGTAAAGAGACAATTTAGTATGTTCATTTTGTGTTCTTTATTTTAGCCTAAATTTCCCTTGTACCCCATGTAGAGGAAACAATATTTTATGTTAATCATCACTACAAGAATGATAATACTTGTGTTGTGAATCTCAGGTTAAGACATAATATTTGTGTTGAAAACTAAAAAACCAAAGCGAACGCTCTGGAATTCTGTCTGCTGCAAAAACGGCACTAGTAGTGCCGTTTTTACTTGAATAAAAATGGCACTACTAGTGCCATTTTTACTTAAATGAAAACAACATTGTTTTTTCATTTTCATAAATGAAAACGAACCTAGTAGTGTCGTTTTTATTCAACTAAAAATGGCACTGCTAGTGTCGTTTTTGCAGAAGACAAAAAATAGAGAAATATGTTTACTCAAACATTCTCTTGGACTTTAAATCCAAGTCTTGTACACCTGAGGGGAAAAATACAATTCGAATCTCTCATAACAAACATACAAGACATTTCAGATAATTAAACCGTAAAATAAAAATGTTTTTAACACTTGAAATAGTTTTTAACAACTGAAATTGTTCTTAACCAAAATGTAGCTAAAGCAAAATATAATGACAACTTTAGTAGGAATTTTATTCCGTCCACCTCGTCGAGGGGCTTTCGAAGGGCGACAACGGTAAACCTGGGTTATCACACCAGCATCATCTTCAACAACCCCACCTCTTTCGACTTCAGGACCTTGAAATCCTGAACCTTCGCCTACGTGAAATGAAGAACCCTAACCTTGAAAGAATGTAGTACCACGCGATTCTTGAGTCAGAATCCCTCCATCATTGGCAGACACTCCGGTGAAAATGAAATTATCCTCCTCGTCAAGTGACACTCTTATTTCTGGGAGATTTTCCTCAGAATCTGTTTGATAGGTTGGGAGCAAACATCTTGTGACAGTTTCAATGACGGATCTACACTCTTGAAGCACGCCATCATTTCCTTGATATTGTTCTTCAATTTCGCCGTTAGTGACTGAGTGGGCCTGTGTGAAGAATGCATCCCTTCAAGATGGTGAATATCTTCATGTAAGCAGTGTAAGCCATGAAGCTGCCATAAAAACACATTTGTGATTAGAAAATGCAAATTAAAAGCTAAACCAAAATTATAAGCTTTTCATTTCTTACCAAGTATCGATCTCTAGCAGCTGGAGGCCTATAATTCGGTAATTCAGCATCGTCAGCTCTTCTCGTCAACCATCGAATCGTAATCTACACATACCACTCCATGTAAATACGTCTACAAGCAGCTAAATCTTCTGACAGTGAAGGTCCTTCAATCTGCACAAACTCTCACTGATGTGACCATGCTTGAATGTATAATTGTGCTATTGCAACCAGTTTACTCTCGGCTTCCCCTGAGTCTTCTTCATCTTGCAAATCTCCATTATTTCTGGAATATGTTGCCGCAATCCAAACTGACGCATCACCCTGTCTGGAACGTGCATGGCGGCAACTTCGAAACAAACAATCCATGTTCTGTGCTCATCTAAACTTCACGTGCTTGGCGACAATCAGCAAGTAACGTCATCAGATCTACTTCTTCGTATGGGTTCCAACAAACTTGACTTTCATCTTGAACGTCCAACTCATTTCTGTAAAATTCAATCTGAACCGTCTTCACATTGTTCGCCCACGACCTAGGAATCTGTCAACGTGAACCTAAAGGACACAATGGAAGTTGCACACCGGGAATTCTAGATGGTCGTCCGACATGAAGATGTTCCCAACACCATATCACTTACATTTTTGAGGATCGAAGATGATCTATGATCTTTCTGTAGTACTAACACTGAAGGGTCAACAGGACCGTGACAATCGTGTGAAGTCGACATTTTGGAAACTGTGAAACATAATTAACAAAAAAAAGAATTACGTACTATTCGGTTTAAATAATACAATCCAAACAAATTGCATACATTATTCACAATCAACCTAATTTCAACAACTACAACATTGATCATTAACTTTAATTGGTTTAACACAAATCCACACAATGCGAAACTCATCCAGACAATGTAAATTCATTAAATTGTGACTTCAGAAATTAATTGATCCATTAATCAACCCATCAAACCCGCACAAGATTAATTAATCATAACAATATAACATCATCCACACAAGATTAATTAAACAAAATAAGGTATACTCATCAACCAAATATCAATCAATCCAATCCAAATCAAACAAATTCAAACCAAACAGATTCACACAAATCCTAACCAAACCAAACCAATCAAACGCACGTAAATAAAGCTAATAAAGAAAAACCTTAACAAAAAATGGTCTAAAAACACATGAAATCGCCGGAGAGAGGGGAGGAAAAATGAAAAAATGGATTGGGAAGAATATGAGAAAAGGAAACCTTGGTGCCATTTTTAACCCTAAGTTAAAAACGGCATCTCGGATGCCGTTTTTACCTTGGTTAAAAACGACACCAGTGGTGCCATTTTCAATTGAGGTAAAAATGTCACCTCAGGTGCCGTTTTCACTTAATGAAAACGGTACTGGAGGTGTTATTTTTAAATGTGCATATTTTGTCAAATAAGTTTTTAGGGTACGTATTTTAAAAAAAAAGATTATTTTGAAAAAAAATCCATGTTTTAACTTGGATAATCATGACCTTATGTGCCTTTTACTTTTTGTGCCATTGCGAGCGCCTTAATTAGCTTTTGCCAACCTTTCAACTATTTATTCTATTGCTATTACAAGAATGTTGCTCGAAAAGTTTGTAATTTATGCTACTAATTTTACGTGTATGAAACTTGATTTTTTTTTCCACTACAAAAGGTAAACTTTTAAGTTTTCCTTGTTGTTTTTCCCCTAATAGTATTTCTGATACCAATTTTCACTTCAAATACCTTCTGATCATTTATTTTTATTATTTACTACTACTGCTTTCTAATTGCGAAGCGTCAAAAGGAATGGCGAGGGAGAGTTAACATAACATTGTATTGAGGATAAAAAACCAAAAAAAAGATCGGATGTCGAAAATTCCACATTGACAATGGCAAACATAAATTTATCCTTGGATTACAAGAAAGTAGCAGTAGTATAAATTACAAGTTTTTCTAATGGTAGAAAAACTGATGAAATTGATAGCAAAAATCGTAAATGTAATGTTTTGCATTGAGCGAAATAACTAAGGATATGTTTGGATAGCTCAAAATACCATAGTTAATTTAGAAAAACTATGTTATTAAAAAAATACAATTTTCAATCGGGTTTTTGGATCACCCTCAAATATGTTGCATTTCTTCTTCCTTTTTTGTTTCTTATTAAACTTTTGATCTTATGGAAAATACATTTTTTAATCTAACACAATAGGTATGATATTGTATTTTCAAAATACATTACTTGAATTGGATGTCATCTTGAAAAATGTATTTTTGAAATCAAATATCTGATACCTTTAGTTACCCACACAACGACTAATAGTATTGAATTGACGAGATTTGATGAATTTGAACATTTGAAAAGATTTTAAAGGTAATATAGAAAAAGTGAAGATGATACCTAAAATATAAGATGTTGAACTGAAGTCGGACCGTTACAATAACTACTAATTCTCAATGATGATGGTAGGCTTCCTGATGCTTCTTTGGAAGGTAGTGAGTTTGGACAAAATCGACTCAAGAACCAAACAATTATAGTATATGTACATTTTAATATACATTAAGTTTGGAAGTTTTAATATACATGTCTTGAATCAAACCCGACCATAGTTAGTCTGTTTAGAAGTTTTTCTGAACAAAATGTTACCTGACTTTAAGAAAACCGAACCCAAACTGAAATAATCGGTTTGTTACAGTTCCGACCTTACCCTGCATCTTGTGTCCATAGTCGCTCATGAAATTACCACAAATGGAGGTGTGGAAGCAAAAAAGAAAATGGTTTCTAAGGGTTTTTTATTTTGCGTGCCACCGAAATTATTTTTCTATCACCATTGTATCATTATTTTACCGTGTGACAACTACAAAGTCATATATTTGGACTTATGCCACCAAAAATCATATTTATTTGCTTTTATGTCATTATTTTTTCAAATCGTGTCATTTCGTTAACTTTACAATTAAATCCGTTAATATAAATTAATTTTTAATTATAAATTTTGCAAGATTAATCCTTAGCAATCCAGCAATTAGACAAAAAATTGTAATTAATATTGAATTAAAAATTTGCATATGATCCCCTAAACAATCTAGAAACATCATTCAACTCTTATTCTTTTCTCATTTTCTCATTTCTTTCTCTCTTCATCATATCTTCTCTCGTTACTCATGTTCATCTCACTTCTCTTTTTTCTCTATCTTTTTATGTCTTCCCATTTCTTTTATCTCACTTCCTCTTGTCTCATCTCTTCACGACTTCTTTGGTCTCTTCCTAGTAAAATTTAAATATTTAAAATCTAATTAAAAATAATTAACGTTTATAGGTGAGAGAAGTTAAGGTGAGAATAAAGAGAAATGTGAAAGACATGATGAGAGAGAGAGAAGAGAGAAAGAAGAGATGTGAAGCGAGAGACAAAAAAGGAAAGAAAGAGATATAGAGAGAAAATAAAGAATACAATGAGGAGAACCTCAGTAGAGAAAGACAATGAGAAAAGAATAGGAGTTGATTATGTATGTATTTTCTAATTGCTGGAATATTGCTAGTCAATTTTGTAAAATTTATAATTAAAAATTAATTTATATTAACGGAGTTAGTTGTAAAGTTAACGGAATGACACAGTTTGAAAAAATAATGGCATAAACGCAAATAAATAAGATTTAGTGGCATAAGTGTAAATATATGACTTTGTAGTGGTCACACGGAAAATATAGATACGGTAATGGTAGAAAAGCAATTTCATTGTTTTCCAGTGATACAAAACCATTATTCCTTTTTATTTCCAAAAATATCTGTACATTTTCATTAGAGGAGACACTAAGCACACATAAGCCAACAAGTTTAAAAAATTGTTTTAGAAGTAAGAAAATGACTGAGTAAGCCATGAGTCCAACACAACACATATATTCATCTAAACGTTGCAGTTTCAAACCTCGCTAGGGCTTTCTCATTACCAGAGACTTGTGTGTCGGTTAAGTGATCTTTTTTTTCTTTTTTAACCAATCGTGGCGCAAAGTTGCCCCAATGTAATATCATTTGGCTAGCTAAATGCGGAATGAATGTGAAAGTGTTCTCTTGGTGAACTTTTAATAATAAAACTTTAACCTTCGATACCTGACGAAGCGAGGTTTCAATGGACCGCATAAATCCTGACATTGTGTTCGGCATGGTGAATACTGAATATGTACCAACCTGTCTCCTTTTCAGATAAGATATGCACTTCCATCTTTGGTCCTTCGGTTGCTACCTCATCAACGAACTACCTCCAAGTTCCCATTGGTCATACTAATATTTTGCTTCCATACTTATGGAGATGTTGAAAGATAGGAACGACTGTATCTTCGAGTATGAAATCATTGAAGTCTACTCAACTACCCATAAAATTATTTTATGTGCAACTCATCGGTCAACACATCTTGCTTTGTTATGAAACTTTGCAACACCAGTTGAAGATCTCGTGTACGAGCACCTTCGAGTCCCAACCTCAACCAGAAGGAATAAAGGATTCCTAACCCACTTCCTCACGCACATGTCAGGTGGATATCAACATCAGCAAAACAACCTAATCAGCAAAATATCACACCTCAATCTCAAGCTCCCTCCTTCACCTCCTGCCATTTCTACCACCTTCTGCTCCACTCCTTCATTCTCTCTCTCCAAAATCCCCTACAACCAATGAAATTCACTCTCTCTCCCTTCTTGTTGTACATCCACCCAACCTCCCATTAATGATCACAACCTTACTTTTCTTTAGTTTTGAAATTCAAAACCCTATACAAACCCTAGCATCCTTGATCTTCTTTCTAGTGGCGGGAGGAAAGTCCAATAGCTTTCAGAAATGTAGGTCTATTTCATGGATATTTTTTTAATTATTTTACGTTTCTAATAACTTTTACGTGTTTTATATTTTGTGATAGTCGTTGTTAATTGTTGGTGATAGAGATTTATGTGTTTTACTGATCTCGTTCATGTTTGCAGCGAACTAACTTCCCAACAACAAACATGGACTACATATACAGCTGGGTGAATGAGGTATTTCCAAACATTAATCTTGTTTATTTACTTTAATTTCATGAAGTATATTTTGTTGTATTTTATTTTGTGTCTAAGTGCTTTTCATGTTTCGTGTGTTTTTCATTTTTGCTTGTGGTGCCACCTTTTCCCACGGAAACCTGTGTCCTCTCTTAGTGCATGTGCCACGAGGTGACGGTGAGTGCAGTATCGCGCGTGCTTAAGGACTACCCAGTGGAAATGTGTGGATACTTGATGTTCGTGTTTGCTTTTTGGCCTTAATCTATGTTTTGATGATTTAATCAACCTAATCTTAATTGTGATCATGTAGAGTAGCACACATGTTGCATTGTATATATATTTCTTTGTGCTAACCTCTACAGGTAATCAAGACTCAAGGAAGAAAGGAAATCAAGTCAAGACATGTAATCAAGCTCATTTGAAGACATGTAATTTGTATTTCTTTGAGTCTTAGGAACTTTGTGTAATTGAGCATACTTGAGCTAAAAACTACTCAAACACACCTTAGGTTCCCTATAGAAGTCACACACGAAATTTCATATAATTTGGACTTCAATAGATCACCCAAACTTAAACTGGAAAACACTAAACCAAAACCAAAACAGTATGCCCACATTCGGTCGACCGAAACAGACTTTTCTCTCGACAGAGTGATCATAGATCCTGTAAGTGTTTTACTGCCTAAGTTCGGTCGACCGTCCAGACCTTTTCGGTCGACCGACTTAACATATTTTTCTGATCGTTTGTTTTGTCGTATTATACCCAACGGTCGTATTCGTATTATCTCCATATACCCCAAATACATTTAGTGCATCGGTCGACCGAGGACCTTGTTTGGTCGACCGAACTTAAAAGACTCAACAAACCCAAAGTGCCTGTCGGTTTTCGGTCGACCGTATTCCTTGTTTCGGTCGACCGAATATGATATTGTTTGTCAACCCAAAGTGCCTGGTGTGAATCGGTCTACCGAACATATCTCGGAGTTCGACCGGTCACTTAAGTGTACCTGAGTCATAGCCTTTGGTGGTCGACCGTGCTTTTACCGGTCGACCGAACCAAGTTCAAAATTGCCAAACGGTCGACCGTTCAGCCCGATCCGGTCGACCAAACTTACTCAGAATTGTGACCTATCAGTTTCTGTTTTGTGTTTCTTACACAATCTTTACCCAATTCAATCCCAACGGTTATAACTCTTTTGGATCTTATAAATAGAGTTGTAAAACACATTTTAACACAACTCTCCCACTAGTATTTGTCCCCTACGTTAGAGAGAAAGCTCCAAGCACTCCAAGCCTCAAACCCTTCACACTTAAGTCTTAAATTCTATTCTCACTCAAGTGTGTTCAAGATTAGAGAGTGTTGTTCCACTCATTGTTTGTTCAAGAAGCAAGTGTCTTGGTGATAGCCCAAGACAAGAGTATAGACTTCGGTGTGAGCCCGAAGTGTCCCTCTCGGATTGTGAGAGGAGGAGCCAAGCTCGGCGAGGGTTGTTCGCGAGCTTGAAGATTGTAAAGACGTTCTCTTCCGGCCCGGAACAAGGAGTGGTTAGTGAAATCGTAAGCGGAGCTCGGTGATCTAAGCGGAGCTTGCAAGAGAGGACTAGGACCCGAGTGGGGTGTCGAACCTCTATAAAATCCCCAGACTCCTTGTGGTTTGCTTGTCTTTCCTTACTTGCTTGTTTATTTGTTTAAATTCCGTTGAACATCTTTGATTTTTTAAACAAGTAAGTAATTAATGTTAAAAGTGATTAAAATTGTAGACCCTCACGATCCTATATGGTACAACTTGTGTGAGCGACCCCTTTTACGGCTTGTGTGATCATTTCCAATTCAGGACTAATCATTATTAGTTTTATCAATACCATTGTTGTCAGTGGATGTAAGTCCACGTAGGAAAAAAACTTTGACATAGAATTGAGGTGCTGAACCTTTGTTAATTGCCACGGAGGAAGCCCCAAAATTCGTGTGGCAGATAATAATTTAAGGAAAAGCTATTAAAGTAAAATTCAACAAAGTTACATTTGGATATTTGAAAGGACTTTAATATTAAGATAAAGTTAGAAAAGCATTCATATATATAATATTCGTGTGGAAAAACTTATTGAGATGAAGACCAAATTGGTTGTTGATGCAAAACAATCGTTGCCACGCGAGTTGAGAAATTGAAGTTAACCATTGCATGCGCCTTTTGGTGGGTTGACTTCTTTTGGTGATGGAACAAATGCAAGAGAAGTCTTCACTCACTCAAACATTTCCTCCCCCATGCAAAATTCCAAAACTCCACGTAACTATATTGACTAAAATTGTTTAGTTAAACAACGAGTTAATGACGCAGATGTGGTGGCATTGCAATATATGGAGCATCCTGATCTAGACTTGAGTACCAAGTGGGGTGAATTTTTGGAGATATTTTTGTAACATCCCGAGCGGAAATTTAAAAATTTATAATCAAGACAATGAAACTCAATAATCAAAGACGTGACTGTTACTTCTCATAAAACAAATAGCGGTGCACCAAATTACTTCAGAGTTTGTCAAAAACGATACATGATTACAACAAAACAACAAGGAAGATAAATGTAATCATGTCGACCTCAATGGTCTGAGTAGAGGATCCGACTCCAAAATGCACGTGCCCGCCGATCACCACCCAACTGGACCTACTGTGGTCCTGAAAAATATATAACAACAATGACTGAGTTTCCAGAAGGAAACCCCGTATGCCAACTCACCTATTTGCATGCATTACGCAATGAACATATCATACTAGTAGCATGTCATGACATCAACAGAAAGGAAAACAGTTCCCCCGAAGGGTAAAACAGGACATCAGTCCGACAGTCAACATCGGGTCTCCCGAGGAGACCAACTGCATGCACATGCAGTCTTACAACACGCGACATCGCACCCCCCACACGCGGCTACACTACTCAAGGGTTCGGCAGGGAGCCTCTGTCACGCCTGCGGGCCGATAGAATACAGATCTGCAAATCTCTGTGGTCGGAGCCATTGGGGACCAATGGGGCCGTCGCCCGGAAGGTATAACAACATCATCTCGATAGGTGCCCAGTCGAGGAATCAACATAGCCGAAACAACCTCGACCCAACAATCATCATCGCCGACACAACCTCGGCAGCATCACCGGCACAGCATCAGTGGTCCATCACAAACGTCTGGCACAACATCGGACGGGTCCAGACCGAAGTCTGTCAGGTCATCAGGCTCCACGAGCCGCAAACACCAACCGCGCCGCTATAAAAGCAGGGCAGCGAGCTCTGTAGCCCGTAGGCCGGTAGTCACGTCACCCAAGGCCAGTTGCGTGCCCGCACAAACATCAAACATTGGGATCCGCGATCCCTCAGGCCTGCTTTACTATAATGAGTCCAATCAAACCAACATCTTAGTCACGGTCCATATATGGAGGTGACGGGTCCCGAACACCCACACTTTTCCACACGGCGGTCCCTGGGCAGGCACGCGCAATGCGCCCACCGTCACCTCCCGGCTCACGCACAAGGCGAGGACACAGGTTTACGTGGACAAAGTTGACATTCAAAAAGGGCACCAGGAATTCTGTCCTGGGCCCAAACGGTCGACCGGAAGAGGTGATTCGGTCGACCGCTTCCAGAAAGGAATCGGTCGACTGTACGCCTAACACGGTCTACCGTTGTGCTCAAAACACATCCCCAACGGTCGAACAAAGGTCTAAAACCGGTCGACCGAACGAGGTCAAAATCCGGAGTCTGGTCAACATTAAATTCAAATCTATCGGTCGACCGACTCAGGGGTCTCGATCGACCGAAAACAGACAGGGTCAACCTAATATTCTACGTCATATAATCGGTCTAACGCAAACATACAACGGTCAAACAAACATCTATAGAAAATCAGTACACTTAAGTTCCAGTCGAACGACCCAAGGAACCGGTCGACCGAAAAACAGACAGGAAGTCCCAACTCACCAGCAATATGCACTACCGGTCGACCTCCACAAGGCATCTTTCGACCGGTGAAGGTTAAAGTCGGGTAAAAACACTACATTCGGTCGACCGCCCGAAGGGCCCGGTCGACCGTTGGTCGCCTTCAACCTCGCGTCAGCTGAGGTTTTTCACGGAAACAACGCCGAAGAGGTCTCCGACCTCCCCGTCCGACCAACACAACCCTCCCACGAGGGTTAACAACAACAAAATCACACTAGAGAGCGGCATACCTCAAAGAAGACAATGCAAACGTTGGAGCTCCGCTCGCGCCCGTCGCCTCTGGTGAACTCCTCGCGCATGTCCTCCGCACGCCTCACGCCACTTGAAACTCCCGAGCACACTCTGGTTCGCAAGAAGGAGAGGAATGAATGAGGGTAGAAGGGAATGAAATGAGAGAGAGAGAGAGAGAAAAACGTATATAACCCATCTGCACCAACAGTGCCCTACACACCAGCCATCACCCTCCCCTCACGTCCACAGTACTCGCCTCCTCCTCTTCCCCATGCACACCCTAAGTAACCCATCTCCCCATGCAAAGCCCACTCTTAACCTCCATTAACCCAAGATCAACCCTAAACCGGGGTTTGGGTTCTAACAATTTTAGTTGTCTTTTAAGAATTTTGGAGGTATTTTTAAAGGAAAGAAAATTAGACGGGCCAGGCCCATTTGGCCGAGGTTAGGCCTAACACCCAGGTCCTATCCTGATCCGACAAAGAATGTTTAAGGCAGAGTTGTGGTGTGCTTGTATAACAAGAAGAAGAGAAGATAAGAGAAAACATCCTTATACATGTGTGAAACCTTGGTTTAGATCGTTATTTTCTCTGTGGGTTGGGTAGATCTTAGGAAATCCACAACTCTGCCTTAAACATCCTTAAGAAGAGAAAGAAAACAAAAAATGCTAAGTTTAACCAATTATCCTCTTTAGATTTTAATAACATTAACATCATCTTAACTTGTGATATAATAATAATATTATTGTAAAATAATATGTCATCCTGCAAGAAACACTAAAAAATACATCATACATAAATACAAACAACATACCAACCAAGCCACATTGAATGAACTTAAACAAATTAAGTTGATCAATTGAAGAACCTATTAATCGTTGTCTTTATTCTTTTGCTTACGTCTAAGGTGAAAATGAGAACAATAAGGAGAAGCTTGATGTGTTTGTGTACTTGTGATTAAGATTTTTGTAATTTGTTAATTGGATGCTTTAAATGCATAATAATTGCGTAAGTGAAAATTTAAAATAAAAGTAATGGTAGTTTTGGCATGAAATTTGGTTGAACAATTTTTTCTCCATTTCACCCCTGCAATTTTGAAGAGAACGTTGGGAGGATGGCCACTTTGTATAGCCATGTTTTTCTTAATTTTTCTCTCTCCATTTCTCTCATTTAAAAGTGTTATTCAAGCAACTAAGCAAGAGAAATCTTGCTTCCTTTTCTTTTATCTTTGTTTCTTTCCTTAGATTGTTATCCAAACATTAGGGCATTGGGAATTTTTTTTGCAAGGAAAAAAAGGACTGATCTCCAGAAATTCTATTAAACTTTGAAAAATTTACAATTTTTGGAATTAGGGTTACTGCTCAACTCAGATATACCACCTTGTGCAATTTTATTACTGACTCACTCATCCGACCATTGTGATACAAATAGATATTACAACCATCATGAACACTAGGCCTAGTTAGATACGAAATTTTGAAGTTGATGCTGGTCATTCCTTCTCGCACGACTCGTTGCTCCTTTGATGCAAAACACGTCTTTGATTTGGTTGTTTAACACCTCCATAGTTTGGTGCATGCCTTCCATCAACCGTAGGTTTCTTTCTTCCCATTTTGTATAGATGGTAGCCCTATAGGCCAGTCATGCAACACCGAGTTGTAGTCGATTTTGGCTCTAGGCACGCCAAATGCGAGCTAGCTCCTCCCCAAGACCCTACTCGCAGTGTCCTCGAAGCATTGGGGGTTCACTCCTATGTGAAGAAAGAACTCGATCCATGAGATAGGGAGCTTTAAAGGAACAAAGCTTGAAAGTAGGCAACCCATTCACGTTAGGGTTTAATGTGACTATGCGAGCATGCATACCTAGTCAAGAGATACATAAAAGAAATTTTATTCCAAAAAACAATTCCACCATACACGAACATCCACAGACCAAGAGTAGCTAACCTTCTAACTAATTATAATAAATAATAATTCTAAAGCTTCAGTTAAAGACTGTTTATCAGGCGCACCAAAGTGTATTATTACATATCATATCATACGATATAAAATACATAAACCCAAATTTAGCAACCACGCAGACCTCTTCATCCCCTGAAACATAACAACAATGAAGACATTAACAACAAATATGCCAACACATTCAACTTCTTCAGTTGTTTTAGGCATATAGTACTTGAACCATAAAGATAAATGTTAGCAGAATCCACATGTCATCCAAAACTTACAACTCAAATTATTTGCATTTATTCCAAAATTATCATAGTTACCTTTTTAATAGAAAAATAAGACGTTGGTACTCTCCAATCAACATAACTTGAAACATATCAAGTATAGAATCACAAGGGTACGGTTTCGCAACACGAGGTATAATTAGAGTAATATTTCGTACCATTCAGAAATGAAGAAAGGTGTAACCCGATCAGCATCGGCACCTCCAAGGGAGGCAAGGAACTCCTCTTTTGCCGGGAGAACAAACAGGGCAAATGCCGTTCGATGGAAAGGGGCGGGGATAGGAATGTTCAACAAAAAAAAGAGATGATAACCAACAAAAACATAGCTCCAACCACAACAGACCCTAATTGGAGATGAGAACCCATAGCTCTTTTGGCAACTGATTCAAGAGATTGATGCAACTATTAAACAAATATTGTTCAGTGTAGTTAGTAGTTACTAAAGGTGGAGTAGACATTTTATAAGCACGAGAACAGAGCTTTGCATTTGTTACCTTATAATATGTGTAATTTTTAAATTATATTTAAAGTGATTAAACCTTCTATAGGTTGTAGCTTCTATTACATAAAAACGATCTCCGATAACCCTACATCTGATGTGCATACTTTTTCGGAAATGGTTTTTTTTATTGTTAGTTTTACTATACGTTTGATAGGAAACATTTAATAAATCAGTGACCAAACCTTATCGATCAATATTTGTAGCAGCGTCGCGGACATGCATTCAAGCGACGTAGTGATTATATCTATATTTCATTAGATAAGACTCCATATCGTTGATCGAATTTTTCCGTTGTATTTCTGTAGTGTTTTTAATGGTAGAAAAACATTTGAAATTGATAGCAAAAACCCTAAACGTAATGTTTTGAGTGCCACGTGAGCAAAATGACTATGGATATGTTTCGATAGCTAAGAATACCATGGTTTTTGAGCAAAACTATATTATTAAAAAAAAACATTTTCAATAGGGTGTTTGGACCACCCTCAATAATGCATTATAAATCTACGTTTTTTGGTTGAAAATGCAATATTTAGAAAAAGAGGTATTACCTCTTTTTTTCACCTCAAATATGTTGTGTTTCTTCTTCTTTTCTGTTTCTTATTAAACTTTTGATTTTACGAAATATACATTTTAGCCAAGCATATTAAAAGGTGTGACATTGTATTTTCAAAATATATATTATTTCAATTGGATGTCATCTTGAAAAATGTATTTTTGAAATCAAAGATTTGAACATTTAGTTACCCAAATAACGCCAAAATGTATTGAATCGACGAGATTTGATGAATTTGAACTTTTGAAAAGATTCTAAAGGTAATATAGAAAAATGAAGATGATACCCAAAATATAAGATTTCATGGGATTACTATTACAAAGTCAGCTTCTTTTATACTTTTATCTATGTTAAGTCGGATTGTCTACTTTCTTTGGTAAAGGTTTCAAATATGAAGTTGGTGAATGAGTTTTCTACACGAGTTGAGAAATTAAGTACGCGTTGTTCTCTTGACTTATTTTGGAGTTGGAAATTGTTGACACCTAGCAGGCGTAACAAATGGGTTAGGTTAGGATCCTAACCCTGGCTTAGGGTGCTAATGATGATTAGTGAGGTGATTTGCATGGGGAAAGAAAGAGGGGGGCCGGTTACCGTTGATGAGGTGTAGGGTGATGGGGGTAGGGTGATGGTGAGGAGATGGGTTGTTAGGTTTAAAAGCTGGAAACCTCTCTCTCTCTCACTTGTCTCTCTGATTTTGTCTCTCTCGGACGATGCCTTGTGGCGGTCGACCGGTAGTGCATTGTGCTGGTGGGTCGGGATTGCCTGTTGAATTTCGGTCGACCGGTTCCATGTTTCATTCGACCGGAACTTAAGTGTACTAGATTACTATGCATGATTGTTCGACTATTGGTTAGTATGTGTTCGACCGTTATATGACTTAGAACTGCTAGGATGCCCTGATAGTTTTCGGTCGACCGGGACCCCTGAGTCGGTCGACCGGTAGTATTGATTGATGTTGACCAGACTCCGGATTTTGACCACGTATCGGTCGACTGGTTTTAGACTCTTGTTCGAACGTTGGGACTTAGGTTTTGCGCAGAGAGTTCTACCATTGCAGACTTTCGGTCGACCGAACCTTTTGGGGACGGTCGACCGGATTGCCTCTTTTGGTCGACCGTTTGTGCACAGAACCGAATTCCCGGTCCTTTTAGGATGCCAACTCTGTCCACGGAAACCTGTTTCCTCGCCTAGTGCGTGAGCCGAGAGGTGACGGCGGGAGCGTTACACGTGCCTGCCCAGGGACCGTCGTGTGGAAGAGTGTGGGTGTTCGAGACATGTCACCTCCGTGTATGGATCGTGACTTGATGTGATGGATTGATGGACTCATTGTAAAGTAGCAGACCTGAGGTATCGCAGATCCCAATGTATGATGTGCGGCTCGTGGAGCCTGATGACCCGGCGGACTTCGGTCCGGACCCGTCCGATGCTGTGCCGGACGTATGTTGGACCACCGATGATGTGCTGGTGAAGCCGCCGATGCTGTTCCGACGATGATGGGCCGTTGTTGTTCCGGCTATGATGTTTGATGGACCGATCTTGTTCCGTCTATGATGTTTGATGGGCCGATGTTGTTCCGGCTATGTTTTCCTCAGCTGGGCACCTACTGAGATGATGTTTGATGGACCAACCTGTGGGGACCTTAAGGGGCCCTCTAGTGATCGTAATTAAACAAGATGCGGAATTAAAAACTAATTACGAACTAACAACTAATCATGCAAGAGTTATTCTAAGAGATAGAGAACTTGCAAACCAACGTTGAAGTCGACGCCCGATTTAACGAGGTTCGGCACCCTCCCCGGGTCCTAGTCCTCACTCACAAGCCCCGCTCGTCCCTCGAGCCTCGCTTGTTTTTTCCACTATCCGATCTCCGTTACCGGGCCGAGATCAACGCCTTTACAAACCCGAGCCTCGCGAACAACCTCGCCTCGCCCGTGTCTCCTCTCACAACCCGAGAGGGAGCTTCCTTGAAGCTATTACAACTCTTGTGATTTGGATGAAAGAATGGAATCAGAACTCTTGCTAATGACACTCTAACTTTGAGCACACTTGGATTATGATATGGATCTAGGAATACAAGTGGTGAAGTTTTGGCTTGAGTGTATAGGATTTGAGCTTTGAAGGTTTGGGAAAGATAGCACAAGGATACTTGATGTTTTTGGAGAGTGTAGTGTTTGTGTTGTGCTTCTAATGAGGTCCTTATATAGGCTTCAAAGCTCTTAGAGTCGTTGGGGAGTGGGTGAGAAAGTTGACCCATGAAATGTGATGATGTGACAAAAGTTCGGGCAGAATTTGCACGATCCTCGGTAGACCGTTAACCCAACGGATTACTGACGATGGTCATTTCGGTTTACCAAATCTTATTCGGTTAACCGCTCACTCAACTCCAGTAGCTCTCTAACTAGCAACCCTAATATAATTCGGTTTACCGAAACCTATTCGGTGAACCGTTCCAAACTGGACAGTAAGATTGGTAGGGTTCTGTTTATGCTAAGTTCGGTTGACCGTGTATACTTCGGTAGTCCGAAGTTTGCACGGGTTTTGCGCTGACAATGCGTGGGAAATTGTTTATCAATAACGGTCAAGTTAAATAGCCGTTGGACACCTAAAGCAATATGATTCGGTTGACCGAATGAAGTTTGGTGTACCGAATATGGATAAGTCAATTGGGCTTAAGGTCAAGATTTAAATACGACCGTTGGAGTAAAGTCCAAAACCGGTCCAGGCTAATTCGGTCTACCGAAGACGGTTCGGTATACCGAGGTGGTGATTCCAGGGAACACCTAAAGGATTCTACACGGTTGACCGCAAGGTGTTCGGTGGACCGAACTCTACAAGATTCGGTTTACCGAGAAGGGGTCGGTTAACCGTGGGGATACGGGACAGAATCCTAATGTGCTCAAGTTTACATTAATCCTTAGGACTCAAATTATACTACATTACATATTGGTCCAAAGCTTGATTACATGTCTTGAGTCTTTATCTTCTTGTCCCCAAGCTCCTTAGCTTGATTCTTCATCAACCTATTAAGAATATCGCAAGTACACGAATATATATGCAATGCATGTATTCTTGTTTGCTTACTTTGATTGTCTAGGTTGATTGATTAAATATAGATTAAGATTAGATTACTTAATCATCAAAACTAAATAAAGATTAAGGCTAAAAAACCAACACAACCGAGCGACGACTCCGTTGGGGTGGTTTCAGCCACGAAGTTACAGATCTGTTTCTTATGGCGCGGACTTGGCGGATGCTCCTTGCCGAATCCCATGATTAGTATAGCCGCGTGTGGAGAGCGTCACGTCATGTTCCGTCAGACTGTATGTGCCTACGGTAGGTCTCCTTGGGAGACCCAATGATGATTGTCAGACTGATGTCCCGTTTTACCCTTCGGGGGAACTGTTTTGCTTACTGATGATGACTTGACATGCTACTAGTATGATATGTTCATTTGTACTACTGCATGCATATATGTGAGTTTGGCATACGGGGTTTCCTTATGGAAACTCAGGCATTGTTGTTGCATGTTTTATTTCAGGACCGTAGTAGACCCAGTTGGGTGGTGATCAGCGGGCGCGCACATTTTGGGATCAGATCCTCTCGTTCGGACCACTGAGGTCGACATGATTACTTGTATCTCCTTTTGTTATATCTGATGTAATCATGTAGCTTTTGACAAACTCTTATGTAATATGGTGCACCGCTTATATGTTTTATGATAAGTAACAGTCCCGTATTTTGATTATTGGTCTCTGAGGTCTTGATGATAAATTTTTAAATTTCCGCTGTTTCGGGATGTTACATGTTAGCTGACTAAATGAGATTAGAAGTGACCAATATACAACATTTTTCTAACACATAACTGTCTGTTTGTGACACAAATCCAATTTGTTAGTTTTCGTCCGAAAAGACCTGGCAATTCAGACACCTATTTATATATAAGACAAAGAAATCTAATCTAACCAGATAGATCTATTAATAATTTAACTTATAAGAACCGTTTAAAACCTAGTTTTGACATCTATTTCGGCACTTGTTGCACCTGTGTTGTATTAAAAAAAACCAATTCATCCATCTATTTTGTGCTACAAATGTATAGTCACTTGCTGTGTAACAAAGACTTGTTTTAATTACTGTTTTGTTCAACCAAAGTTGACCGGTTCAAAATGTTACACAAACACATTTAAGAAATAGGTATAAATAGTAAAATTTGTTAACCCCCAGAGGAAGTATAGGTAAATAAGTATACTATCTATATTCCCACCCACTTTCTTATCTACCCTTATTTGTACTCGTTGGACCACATACATTGGAATGTATCAAATCCAACAAGTTATCCGCTCTTGGACCTTTCTTCTTGAAAGACACCATGGACATTTTGCCAATTAGGCAAGGTTCACACTTTTCCAATGAATTAAAATAAATTTGACCAAGAAGGTTAACTTCTTGCAATTCTTGATGCGTTTTTCATTTATGTGACCAAGACGATAATACCATAAGAGTGTATCATTCACGTGAGTAGTTTGAAGCCTTTTTTTATGGATGTTTAAAATTTGCTTATTATTTAATTCAAGCAAATAGAGCCAATTCGTCACGAATGCATTTGCATAGAAAATTCCATTCTTCGATATAGACAAGCAAGAATTTGAAATATTTATATTAAAATTATCCATATCCAAACACGATACAAAAATAATGTTCTTGTCAATCAAAGACGAATAATAGACGTTATTTAAACATAAATTTAAACCACTATAAAAACTGAAGCTCCACGGAATCTTGTGCAATCGCAGCAACGCTTGCACCATTTTCAACCTTCAAAATCATCTCATTCTTTAGTAGCTGCACATTAGAAATTACGTGAGCACGAGATCCGGTATCAATTACACAATCATGGACAGAGGTGGCTAAATTTATCTCAATAACAAATATACATTTAGCCTTTTGGGGGTGCTTACGCTCAATCACTCCATTGTCAAGATCCTCTTTGTACTTGGGGCAATTTGGCCGGATGTGTCCATTTTCATCGTAGTGAAGGTACTACGTGTGGGGAGTCAGAGATTTCGAAGAATTCCCCATCGAGCCACACACATGAGCACCTCCTACTCCCTTGCTCTTGATTGACATCTTTTTGGTGAATTTGCCTTTACCCTTGGTGGTCGTTTTGCTCCCTCCATGGACGGCTAGGACATGCTTGTCCCGACCATTGCCCATGTCAACTTCAACCATTTTGAGAGCGTTGTGAAGCTCCTCAAGACTCACTCCTTTCTCACGCACATGATAGTGCATAACGAAGTTGTTGTAGGACGGGGCTAGAGAGTCAAGAATCAAATCTTTCGTAATGTCATCGGGCATCGGGGAAGAGAGCTTCGACAATTTCTCAAGGTATCCTTGCATCGTGAGAAAATGCATAGATACTGATGTTCCCTCCGCCATGTGGCACATTGTGAGTGCGATGATGGTCTTATAGCGCTTTTTTTAGCATTATCCATGAACATCTTTGTTAGAGCATCCATGGTCTTTTTGGGTTTTGAATCCAAGTATTTTGCTTGAAGCGAGTCACTCATAGAGGTCAACATTAGACTGTGACCCTGGTTCTCTTGGTCTTCCCACTTGGCTTTTGCATCTCTCTCGCCATCGGTTGCCTTCTCATTTAATTTTGGGATTTCACCATCCAAAATATGAGATAATTTCTCAAACTTCAACACGATATTGAGCTTGAGTTGTCAACTTATAAAGTTTGAGCTATCATTTGCCAAAAGATGTTTTTCAATCATAGATCGCACAATAGGTTGAATATTCGACATTTCTAAATTATATGGGATTTAATGTCAATTTTATGTTTGAAAATGAATACCGCAAATAAAATTTATCCATAAATGCAGTAATTCAAGATCCTGTCAATTATAATATAAACTGGCTAAGGGCTATCAGATATATTATAAAATCAAGGTAAAAAAATATTTTTCTAATCATAACAATTTTGAAATATTGCAACATTTGCATTTTCAAACTCTTATGACTCTTGTCGTTTTAATTAAGAGGGAATTTGACCAATCTTCCTAAGAAAAACTATTTTTTCTCAAAACCGAGTTAGGGCTCTGGGTCTTGTTAAGAAAACTTATTTCATTTGATACGAGATACGTTTATCCATTGTATTCACAAATAAATACACTCGGTGTCCACTAAGGGTGAATCACACATCGTACATCTATTCATGGTACAACAATAGACAACCTTATATCTCCCACTATTCCCAAAGATGGAGGAAGTTATCTCCCACTAAGGGCGAGCGAAATATCTCTCGGTCGATGACTGCTAGTGGATGAAATAAGACATAAAAGTACTCTTACTTTTTGGTTGGATTTTTATGTGATTTTAGAATTTAGGTGATCATGCATATTTATCATCTATACACATCCTAACATTCATGTACACAATCACATACATGTCCAGCACACAAACATAAATATATCCATTCACACATATCAGTGTGAGTTTATATGTTCCAACGTCCTTGACCTATGCGCCTCCTCAGCGTCTTCTCCGCGACTTCGTCTTACACCATGGATGTAGATATTGAAAACTATAAACATGCATCTTATAATTTTGAAAATTGTCTAGTGCAAGTCTTATGTTAAAATCCTTTCATATGCATGCATATACATACACATAGAAATTTGACTTTTATATATACATTAGCCACTGTGATTGAATAATAATAACATACACATTCATTCACATATGGCTTCAACGGAACATACAAACTCACATATCCCTGCAATAAAAAACTCGAGCAACGCATGTACATATACTATATATTACTCGATTTATTTTATCATTCATCTCTAAATCAAACAATTCCAAAATCATTTGAAATCCATGAAAAATGATTTTATACTTCCATATTTCAAAATACAAAACATTTGAAAAGATATTTATCCAATTTCCAAAGAATTTTTTTAAGGAAAGATAAACATGTCTTTTTCGTTTTGTCGATTCCTTATAAAATAATTATTTAATAAAAAATATTATATATTAGACATAAATCTAAATCTTAATTCTAACATTCACATGATGTGTTTCAAAACATTTAAAGCTATCAAAATAATCAATTAGAATTAAATCAAAAAAACTGTAGGAAAACTTGAAAAAGACATAAAACATGAATTGTTTCCATTGGAGATGGTAAACTAAATTTAATTATATAGCCTAATCATTGAAAATATGAACTAAATGCTCTGATACCACTGTAGGATTTCGTGTCCATATGTATGTGTATATTTTTACATGATCGATTTCATATTTTCAGCAATTTTGTGTACATTATTTTGTGTTTATTCTAATATCATGCAAAGCTACATATATTAAAATAAATCACAAAGAGATGATCATACCCAAAGGTTCTCTAAAACCTTTATGAAGATCCGGAGTTGCGCCGCTCGTCAAATCGTCCACCGATCCGCCTCGAAGTGTTCACCAAACTCTAAAAAAGATTAAAGAGAAATGAGCTAGCCAATCAGTCTCTAAATCAAGCTTAGAATCTAACTCATAATCCCTCTAAAGCTCCACAAGAATTAATATCCAAAAGCTTGAAATATTAAGAGAATTTTCGTGCTAATTAGTGGACCGCTTAGGGAGAGAGACAATTTGCAATTCATGTATGTTAACAGGTTGGGTGAGAGGACCTATTTATAGCCTCCCAAATCACCAATGTCAAGAACTATTCTCTAGCCATGATCTCTTATTTTTCTCTCCCTTAAACCATCACAATTTGCCACATAATCATCCTCAAAACCGTTTGACCACAACTGGAATAAATTCAGCTCATGATCTGAATTATTCTCTTAATAATTCTGACAAAACCGTGCCAAACGGTCTAACAAAATGGCCAACCAGTCGACCGTTTGGTTATCTAGAAAAGTTCATGATACTTTTCGGTGGACCGTTGTGCAATAATAAAAATCCCTGTTATTTTTAGGTCAATCTGAAGGCCAAACCGGTCGACCGTTTTCAAAACTTTTTGAAAACGAACCCAGAAATTACTATTCACTAGTTGACCGTTTTAGAAAAACGATCGATCATTTTGCACAGTTTTTTTTGCCTTTGTCAAATTTTGGATCAATCTCCAAAATTTGATCTTTTAGGGTTTTAGAAAATTCATATCTTATGTAATATATTATCTTATGTAATGTTGAATCAATTACACGCCATAATATATACACCTTATATGAATTTATTCTTGATTCTAATTATGTCAATTTTCGTAACATATTGATTTTATTGATTCACCACATGTCCATTTTCTTAGGAAACCCGACACATCATATGAACTCAAAATCAAGCTTCTTGTTTTCCAGGTTTATGGTGTGACCTGTAGGAGGATCTAAGCTAGATTGACAGCGATATTAAACACTTAATATCTCAAACTATAAACGGTATCCAGTACACATTATAGTTACCCAATTAGCATAGATGTCTTGTTCCACTCAAACTAAACACGATCCATTTAGTGATGTAAGTCAACCACTTGTGTTTATCAATTTCCTCATGATATTAAGAATATATACAAAGTAGAAATATATCACCTTTATATTATATTTATTTCTTGATCTCTTTAAGCTAATTATAACTATGTAACTTAACTCCAGTTACATTGTGCACATTATAATTTTGTTTTATCAATGAGCTCACTAATATTATCACTCAATGAAGAGGGGTAATGACAATCTTTTAACTAGCTATCTTTTAACTAGCTATTTTTTCTAGCATAAGTCAAACTCAACCAACTATTACCTTTATGACTATACTCATTGATAACTTTTGACAATAATCAAACTAAACACTCCTTAAGTGAAAAGATATAAGTCTCATATCCTAAGATCCAAGACATAGTAAAACATTAATGACACACAACACAATTCCATAATGTTTTATTTGTTAGATCTATTCAATATATAAAAGTAATTTTTCCCTCTTTTACATACTCGTGTCGTCAAATATTTGTAGAGCTACAATAATCGATGACCAACACGACAATCTTATCTTGGTAATTAATATTCCATGTTAATTACCATGATTGTGAATAACTTTTGATTTATGTAAACAATTATCTTTTAGAGCTCTACGATTAAGGATCAAGATGTTCTTTCTTAACACTTCCAAAAGACGAATACAATAATCAAGTAACAAAATGTTTGCACATCAAATTCATAACAATTGACATATAAAAGTAAAACTTTTAGAACACATTCATTTCAATGCTGTCCTGAAATATGACACTAAAGGGTGAGAAAATAACATTGCAGTTAAGTTCTTTAGTAATCTTCCCAAGAGATAATAAATTTGACATAAATGAAGGTACGTAGAAGACATCAGATACATTTTTTCCAAGATTTTTTTTATAGTCAATGTTATGAATAGGCACATCAGTTCCATTAGCAACAACTTGATTATAAATTCAAGTTTTATTTACAATTAAATTTTCATAACTAGTCATGTGATTTGTGGCACCAGAATCAATAATCCATACGTTATTTTCCTGATTTCTAACTGAATTAGCAGCTACAATGGAATCAACACAAGTAAAGATACTTGGTTCCATTTGATTTTTGTTGTAGCCATTGTTACAACCTTCACGTACTCAGCAAATTGGTGTAGTAGTCCATCTAGTTGGGTTGGAGGATAAGTGATAGCCCATTTGGATTACCGCTTCATACTCGGGTTCAGAAGCCTGATTAGTCTGATCACAAGTATGTGCCCGAATCTCCCCTCCTTGTTTCTGGTCCCCTCTTCCAGGAGGCGGTTGTTTGAGGTGTGGGTGAAGCCACCAGCAGCCATCCTTTGTGTGTCCCAGCTTTGGTGACTGGTCCCTTCCCCCATCCTCGTGGTTTCTCTGGGTACGACCGGTTGGCGGCAAAAGCTTGTTCTTCTTCTCTGGTCACGGTTCCTGAGTGCATGCTCCGACGTCGAGTTTCCTCTTGTTGTACCAATGATACTATGCTTGCTAGAGGCGGTAGATCGGGGCTGAGCAAGATCTGAGCTCGAAGCGGTTCCAAGGCTGGGTCAAGGCCGGCCAGAAACTGGTATACTCGGTCTTTTTCGGCTCTTTCTTGGATGATTTTTGGGTCGGTGGTTTGAGGAAGATAGATCCCCAGTTCGTCCCATTGTTTCTTTCAGATTCCAAGATACTCAGTTATGTTTTTTCCGTCTTGCTTGGTTTGCGATATTTCTTGCTTGAGGTAGAAGATGTGTGCGTAGTTTTGTTGTTTGCCAAACAACTCTTGAACGCCTGACCAGATCTCCGATGATGAATTGCAGAACACGAAGAGTTCTGCGATCAGAGGTTCTATTGCATTGAGCATCCACGACATCACGAGATGATCAGTGGTCTTCCAATCTTTGACTTTGTTTGCTTCTGTTGTTTTTTTGTGGTGCCAGTTGCGAACCCCAGTTTGCCTTTACACTTAACGACAACATTACGGATCTTGCCTATGACAGATAGTTGTTTCCGTTCAGAAGAGTTGTGGTGAGCCTTGACGTGGGATTTGACTCATTGTGCGAGTGGTGGATCCCCGTTGAGTCGCCCATCTTCTTGGGTTGAGCCGGTGATGATCTTAATCTCAGGCAAAAATCAAGATCTCTGATACTATATTAGAATTTGGCGGAAGAATGCTCAATGATGATGAGCAAATTCGTCTGAGAGAACAAACGTGTTTGGATGGTTAAATTTTGGAGTCTTTCTCCTTTGTTTTATTTTCAATAATAATCTTTTGATTACAGAGTTGTTTACAATATATAGCTATGATTAGCTTGCTAATTGAGCCGTTGGAGGAGGCTCCTCTTGACCGTTGGTGGTTGCTTCATTTGCTTGGTTGTGTTTCCAGTTTGGTCGTGATATGAGATGTGACTGATATGGCAAGAACTTTGATGATGATAATTTTGAATTGCAATGATTTCCATGTGAGTAAGATTTGATTTCCTCAATACTTTATTTAATCTCGCTAAATAATGAGCAATTTGAATTGATTATATGAAACCATGCTGCAATAAGACTGAACTCAACTTTGTGAACCAATTTCTAGACACCTGCATCAAACCATGTATGGATTTGTTCAACTTGCAAAATTTACTCTCCCCTGGTTCAGATACCCTTCAGGAGCCTTCATGTAAACTTTTTATGCAATATCTCCAAAAAGGAATGCATTATTCAATCCTACTTAGGATAAATTTCACTTCTTCTTTGTTGCAATGGATAACATGGTTCTAACAGTAGCTAGCTTTGCGATTGGTGCAAAAGTCTCACCATAATCATATCCCACTCTATGTGTGTAGTAGGGATGGCAACGGATCGGTTCCGGTTCGGGTACCAGTAGAACCTGAACCAGAACCGAATTATAAATTGGGATCCATAACCGGATCTGGATCGGTTCCCAACATGGGTACCCAGAACCGGATCCGGTTGGTTAATGGGTACCCAGAACCGTATCCATTGGAACCGGATTTAGTACAAATTTTGTATTTTTTAATGTGTTCTTTGCGGATTTGGTATAAAAAAACTCATCCCAAAAGACTTGTTGAAACCAATGGCCTATGTTGAGGTTTTATAGTTTGAATTTGGAGTGCAAAATTCATTTTTTCCGATTTGGGACTATACTTTCCACACAATTCATTTTTTCCAAAACAATATCCATTCAGGATAACATTAAGTACCAACTCCCGTGAGTTGGTGTAGTGGTGAAGCTCATTTGATTGTGGCCCATGCATCTCAAGTTTGAATCCCATAGGTGACATTTTTTTAGAAAATATTGTTCATGTCGGATCCGGTTCCGGTTTCGGGTCCATTGGCTAGAACCAGATCCGAACTGGAACCGGGTCGGTTCTGAAAGTGTATATCCAGATCCGACACATATCCGTTTTGTCCTGGTTCGGTACCACCGGTTCCGGTTCGGTTCCAGATACCCGTTGCCACCCCTAGTGTGTAGCCTTTAGCTACTAGTGTAGCGTCCCCGAAACAATGGAAATTTTAAACTTTAAAAGATAGTCAATAGTCATCGATAACCAGATCAGACGGGAACACTACTGAAAATATATACATATAATATAAGGTGAACCGTATACAATATTTGTGAAAAGTATGACTACATCAAAATACAACAGACATAAATACTAGTCATAATAACCTCAAAATAGACACGAGTACCCGACTCCTAAATGTACTCGTCCTCCGTCACCACCCTACCAACTTCCGAAGGGGACCTTCAAATAAAACATAAATAACAATGCCTGAGTTTCCATAAAGAAACCACGTATGACAAATCCACCTATATGCGCATACAATACATGACCTAACATACTAGTATCATGACAAGTATTTATGAGGAGCAAATATTAGGATAGAAATGAACTGAGCATTTATTGTAATCAGTCAGTTTCCCCACTGATATGAGGTTGACTTTATATTCAGCAAGGTGGAGACATTTTTTGAGAATGATACCATGTTCAAATTCAACTGTACCAACATAGTCAACTAAAGCTTCATGTCCATTTGACATTTTCACACGAACAACTTTATTAGGTTTGTGTTTACTAGTGAACAACTTTACATTGCTACTTATATGAAATGTGAAATGTAGCTTCACTATCCACAATCCATTTAGTACCATTAGCAGAAATATAGAGGCACGAATGCATACCTGCCACATTCATGGAATGTGGTGTGGCATCCTTGCTAAGAAGGTTGATAATATTACTCTACTGCTCCTTAGTATACTTCAGTGCATTCTTCACCATTTGTATCATTTTGGTTCTCTACATTGTTCACTTGGGGATTTCTTTGAACAATTGGTGGCATGTTTCCTCCTGGATGAACTTTATGCAAATTATGACCAGGTGGAAACCCGATCAACCAGTAGCAACTGTCAAATGTGTGCCCATTAGACTCGTAGTGACTACAAAACGATTTGTCTCTATTACCTCCTTTGGCTTGATTCTGTCCTCCTTTTTCCTTTATAACATGATTATGCTTCACAACATTTTATGCTTTCCTAACTGCTATAGCTGAAACGTCTTGATTCTTCACATTTCCAGCCACATCACGTTGCCTTTCTTCTTGGAGCACTAGAGAGCATGTTTTGCTGACAATAGGTAGGGGTGACATCAAAAGGATCTCACTCCTCGCACCATCACGTCTCATGAAGTCCCACAAGGAACTGCAGCACCTTTCTTTCTTGATCTTAATTTCTCCATGAATGTCTTCATTACTCCACAATTGCAGATAGGAATAGTAACATGATTTGAGAGTTCATCCCACAAACCTTTCAACTTGGTGTAATAATTTGAAACTGAGCTATGACCTTGCACAAGTGAGGAGATCACCCTCCTGATTTTCAAGATTCTGGTTCCATTTGTTTGTGAGAATCTCTCTTCCAACTCTTTCCTTATATCTGATGCCTTCTCAGTATAGATGATGTTGTGTCTCAATGTATTGATTCACAGAGCTCAAGATCCAAGAAACTACCTTGTTGTTGCAACATATCCATTTGTAGTAGTACTCATCCGACTTCTTCACTTGATCTAGACTTTCTAGGCTTCAATCGATGAACCCTGACTTCTTCGCGCTCAGCACCACTCTCATCGATCTTTTCTGTATGGAGTAGTTGTCACCAGTCATAATTTTGGAAACCAAGACAAATCCTAATTGATCTGAAGATTGTATGTTGAAGGGATTCAACTGATCTAAGCTTTTCACATCTCCTTCATTCATCTTCCTCAGGTAATCAACATCGGAAATACCAAAATCTTGATTTTGATATCTCACTAGTGCAGAATAGGCTCTACTCGTTCCCCAATAGACGTCAGCCTTTATAGCAACCGACGTCTAGTAGGGAGAGGACATAATAGACGTCGGCCGTTACCAAGGCCGATGTCTATGTGGTACTATAGACATCGGCTATTTCAATACTGAGTTTATCCAACGTCTATAGGGTATAGGCGTCGACCCATAGACGTCGGTTTTTGGAATACCTTGTGCATCTGACGTCTATAGGGTATAGACGTCGACATATAGACGTTAGATTTTATAGATGTCCGACGTCTAGACCCCCTGCATATAGATACCAGACATCTATAACATCCGACGTCTATGGGTCTTAAAGAAATCGAACAGATGCGTTTCTGTCATTCATCTCAAACGAAAACCCACCCAAACACTAGCCGTCCCGTGACCGATCTCCGACCGATATGCACCGTCTCCGGCACCGCAGCGACGTCCCTTGTGCTCTCCTCCCCTTCTCTATCCCTCTGCACCGTCTCCGTAGCCTCCGCAACCACCGTCACCGCAGCCACGACCTCCTCCTCTGGTTTGTGCTCATACTTTTTGTGTAGTTGTGGATTTAGTTTTTTTTATTTAGTTTTTTTTATTTGGTGTAGTTGTGGGTGTAGTTGTTGGTGCGACCACCGACACCGCACCTCCTCTGCGAAGTCGGTAGCAGCTTTCCCCTCCTCCTCTCGTTCGTGTTTCACCACATGTAGAAAAATTAACTTCAAGTGAAGCCAAAAGGAAATCTACTAGCCTTGTCTTGTATCTTGTTTGATTAGGTTCTCATATTTGATATGTTTAGATTGTGGTGTTTGGATTTGGATTTTAGATTGTGGTGTTTGGATTTGGATTGTTTAGTTGGTTGTGGAGATTGTGAATTTTGGATTTGTTTGGTTGACGAGAATGGAGTGTGATTGAGTGTGTTTAATTCATTTTTTATATGTTATTGCTATATGTTATGATGATGGATGCAACCTTTATTAATGAGATATCATTTGATTTCACTCGTTCATTGGATTGGTTTGTTTTGGATTGAGTTGAGTTGTGTTGGTTGAATGATTTAAATGAGTATATATGAGTTGGATTGATTTGGTTTGCTATCTTAGGTTTTGAGTTGGGTTGGTTGGATGATTTAAGTAACAATGTTATGTTGTTTGGGATGCATTATTAAGTAAATTTGAATGTAAATAAACTAACGTTCTTCATGGATCTCATTCATGTGTATTTCAACATGAGTAGATTTGTAATGTGAATGTGATGTAGTGGAGAAATACATGATGTGAATGTGAGTAGATATACATTTTTCTTGTTAATTCCAGGATTTGAAGAATTTTACATATAAAATTTTAAGGGGAGATTATGCTAAAATTTCAATAAAATTTTATTTTCAAGTGTTATTAATAACATGATATTTTGTGTTTAAAATATTTTTCTGTCAATCCAAGTAATTATTTTCAATACTTGATTTTTTGAATTTTCAATACTATGATAATTTAAATGAGTATACTCATTGAATTTTCAAGATATAGTAATATCTTTCATTCATCATTCATTAGAAAGCACGCATTAGTTAGTAGGAATTGCATTGGAACAAGAGTGATGTGAGTGTTTGTTTGGTGTATTGTTTGTTAGATTAAGGTATGAAAAACACTTAGGGGACAATCACCTATAGGAGATGCGGTGGGGGATTCCATCACCCTTTTCTTTGCCAAAAAACCACTTAATAAAAGAGTATTAATAAAATCAATTAGACGTTGACCCCTAGGATTTTCGGACGCATTAAGGAGAGGAAACCGTTTAAGACCGTTATTAGTATTATTGAATGAAATTTTAACTTGTGCTACTCAGGTCAATTAAGGTTTACAAAGCTTTGGGTGGCAGGAGAACAACCACAAAAGCAGGAATAACATGACATAGAATGAGAGTACGTTCTCTCCATTTTTTGTTAATTAAGTTAGGAACATAAATTTAGCGAATTTCTATATTTGTAGTACCGAAAGCAGGTTGGAAATACGGAATGTGGTTACTACGTGATGAAATACAAGGAGGAAATCCTCGAATTGGCAACTCAAGACGTATGTCTATCCGATGTAATGTAGATCGTTATTCAATTGTATAGTTGTAGTTTCAATATTTAGTTATTAACATTCAACACACTTGTATTTTTTTGATAGGTCTTCCCAAAAAGTAGTGATTCCTTCTCGCAATAGGAGCTCGATGAAACTCGCGACTGATGGACTCGCTATTTTATCATAAACATGTTAATGAACTAAGAGGTTCTCCTGTCACTAGCATTTTTTGTAATTTAGTTAACAAGTGCACTTGTATTACAAACCTACAATTTATGCCTTAATATAATCGCCTCAAATTTAGAATGGATGTCAATTGTTTATGAACTAATTGCAAGTGTGTTGAATGTCAATTGTGTATGGTTGTATGTTTGTGTTTGTGCATGTATGGTTGTATGTTTCTAGTGTCTCCTCAAATTGGATGGTCCAAAGATCTACAAATTAAACAAAGAATGTCAATCTGAGAGTGTTTATATCCGACGTATATACCCAAGTACATCCGACGTATATTCCCTTTTCTGTAGTAGTGTCTCCTCAAATTGGAGGATATTCTTCAAGATTTCAAACACGAATCGATCTTGATCCAATGGTTATGTTATCGCTCTAATACCATGTTAAAATCTTAGATCTAAGCTAGGATGGAGATGGGGTGAAAAGAAGAATGCACGTACACACAACACTTGCAGGTCGGGGAAAACTCTCTAAACTTTGATTTCCGATCAAGCTAAAGTTTGGAGGGAAACCACTATTTATTAGGATTTTTTTCTTATATGTTATCAGACCAAGAATAGCCTGATTATAACAAGTTGTCCGAGTCGACCAATGAGGCCCAATATGCCATAGAAGGCTTACAAGGAAAATATGAATGCTAGAGAATCAAGTAAGTTCCCAACTCTAGTTTAAATGTAAAAATGAAGTAACTACACTTCAATCTTCAATAATAAGAAGGAAAATAAAAGAAGAAGAAAAAGAGTGAGAAGGAGAAGGAATAGATGAAACAAGAGAGTGAAGGTTGGGGGAAAACTAAGTTTGTTGTGAGTATGGGATGAAGACGAAAGATCCAATGGTCATGATTAATTATGTTTTTAAATAGGAGGCTAAGAGAAGAAAAAAAATGAAATGAGTGGTTGGCATTTTTTTTGAATTTGTTTGATTTATTAATTGAGGTGAAAAATGGGGTTTGATCTTCTTTATAATTTTTATATGCAAATTTGCATCCAACCCATTAATTAATAATCGTATGTCGGATTCTTACAACCATTTATAATCGTGTATACATGACAATACCTATTTATACATGATTACTAAATGTGTCACGTTGTGCACACACTAAGTCATGACATATTTACACGCATAGTACCCGTTATGGGAACACGATTATCACCTATTTACTACACGTATTGTACCTCTTTACTACACGATACACAATTTCTACTTGTTTAATATGCAAATATTACATGTTTATTACACAACTAAACCAACAAAAATGATATGTTATTAATATAAGGATTAATACTCAATTACTCGCGTATACTCGCGTAGCAATCATTATTACTTGTATTCGTTTATCCAAGTACCTAAATAGTTGTCGTGTATTTATCGTATATTTACCATGTTAATTGTGTTTGACTCCTAAACCCGTCTCCAACCTGTTTATTAATCATGTTTCAGTCCAATACTCATTCATTACTCGTGTAATTTTTTTTCAATCCATATATGTTAACTTCGTGTCATGTAATTGTGTGTCAAGTAAAATTGACGGTCCTAGTGTGAATATGATATTAAAAATATTTTGTATATCAATATCCACGTTTGACAGGTTCAGGTTGTAATTAGGTTGTTGAATCCACCCTTATTTTGAGCAAGATGAGTGCAACTTAAATCTTCAAGACTTGAGGTCACTAAAATCCTAGGAAAGTACTTGGTACAAGAGAAAAAAGAGTATGAACCCCATACATGTTTGTTCTTGTGTTCTAAAAGTTATCTTATTATTAACTTTTACATTGTTATGTTTATGACTTGAATGTTATGTGCATTTTGTTCCTTGCGATATTGTGTTTGTCTTTAATTAAGATGAGTGCAACTTAAATCTTAGAAAAGTACTTGGTACAAGAGAAGAAAGTGCAAAGGTCCCCTTGAAAGGTTAGAATTTCAAAAAATAAGCGTTTCGAAGGATTATCATATGATCTATTTCTTACCTTTCGAACGCCTAGTGCTTCTCTAACGGCATTGTTGTTCGCCCAAACGAAAGCAAGCAAGTAGCCATAGTCCTGTGAAAACAAATATTTCAAGAGAAAAAGAAACAATCTGTCATCTTTGGCATCAAAATGTAAAACCACTTCCTCTGCAAATGCAAAACTAAGACTCAAGAAATAAATGAAAATGTACCCTGCAATTTGGACGAATAGTCCTCAAGGACAAGAGATTTCTGATGTAACTCTGGATTCTATGTTGACTTGTAGTTTAGGGTCTACGGCATCACAAAGCGGCTCTAAAATAAATGGTGTATTTATTTTCTCGGTGAGCTGCAAATAATCAACCATCCATAAATTACCGATTGGTTAAATGACATCTTATGATTTGAACCTCTGTTTTAAAAACCGGACCGAACCGGCGGTCGGACCGGGTTGGACCGTGAACCGGGAGCAAACCGGTCGGTTTGGTCAAAAAACCGGTTTCTCTCGTGAACCGGAACAAACCGAAGAAAACCGAAAAAACCGATCGAACCGATCGGGTTTTTCAGTTTGGTCGAACCGAAAAAACCGGTTTTTTCAATTTAAACAAAATTTGATTTTTATTGTTTTATTTTTTGTTCAATTTTGACCCAAATTCTAATATTTTTACTTTTTACTACTCCTTCCTCAACCCCTCACCACACCTCCACCCTCGCGATCTCCACCGGTCCACTCATCATCGCACCGCCACCTCTCGCGATCTCCACCAAGGCCGGCAGACCGGTGGATCTCCAGGACAGTCCACCACCCCTACTACTTTAGATGTTGAAGTAAATGTTTGTTCATTTGTTAGAAGAAAGACTAATATTACTTAGTTACATGTTTGTTCATTTTTTTACTGATTTTAATTAAGTTATTTTACAAATGGATATTTTTTGTTGAATTGTTCATAGTTTAGGTACTTGGTTATTACTTATTATGTTAAAAAATAATAGGAAAAATCGGTTCAATCGGTCGGACCGTCGGTTGGACCGCCGCTACGGAGTCGGTTCGGTTCAACCCTCGGTTCACAAAATGCTGATGTCATGCTGACGTCATCATCGGTTGGACCAGGTTGAACCATCAGTTCGACCACTTTGAACCAAACCGAGCTTTTTTCGGTTCACTCTTCGGTTCGATTTTTAAAACATTGATTTGAACAACTATGATTGGAAATCACTTTGAGACTCTAAATTATGAAACTCTTTTGGCCCGGTAGTTCAAACTGTAGATAGTTATACGCAGAGGGAGGATCCACTGGTATGGAGTGTGTACCAAGTGTTAATAGTACTACCTCATGTTTACAAAGTAGTTATTTAAAAAAAAGGAAAGAGAGTTAAACATTGGATATTTTGTTTAAGGTAGTTATTTTTAAAAGATGAAATAAAGTTTAACATGTAATATTGTGTTTAACGAGGAGGATAGAAGCAAAAAAAGTTTGGAAAAAAAACTATAATAACAAATTCTAAGTGCAGACGTTGCAAGTTACCTTTTATTGATGTACAATTTCATTTCTCAAACCACAACTATAGACCCTCCACCTCTTCAACAAATAAAATCCTAATGAAGGACCATTTACCTCCACGATGTTGAAGAATGATGAATGATAATCGAAGAGGTTTCTAAAAAGGAGATGTTTCTGGAAAGAAAGGAGTATTCACTCGTTCAAAAGAACTATGGGTCAATTTGGAATTACATTTTGATAAATTAGCTTTTCTAAATTATGATGAAAATGTCAAAATCAACTCCCACGTGTACCAATATTGTCTTGCATGAAGATTCTAAATCTTTAGAACTCAATTGTAAATCGCATTTGGTTCTTGGTATTTTGAAATATAGTCTGATTATTAAATGTGATTCCATAAGGACCATAACTGTCCAGGATTGGATTTGGTAAGCAAAATGTTTCATAAAAATGGGGGTGAATCTAGAATGAATCATACACAAAAATGCAACTCCGTTCGGTACAACTAAACACTATCCAATATTTATTTGTTGGTGGAAAAACCCAAACAAATATTTTTGTAGTGTCCAATAGTTTGAGGTATTGTATTTGACACGTTTTATACTTTTATAGATCATAATACCAAAGTGATTTGATCATAGTTAAGGTTAATAATAAATAAAATTGCCCTATATTTTGCTTTTTAAGACCATTAGATCATCACTAGACACTAAAAGTAAAATTAACTATACCAAGTGATATAGTGGAAATATCGATCTTCTTGAGATCACGTTTGGAATTTCAATTTCTTTGTAAGAAAATGAGAAGAAGGAACACAAACCTTTATCGCTTCTGCAAGATATTAAGCACGTATTGCATTTCCCGAGCTCGATAATTACCACCGCAGCTCTCTTTCAGCAACTGACCAAATTTCCTGTTTAGTTGTAACATATGTATCTTTTTGATCATTCAAGAAAGCAGAAGGAAGATAAATCGATTCACCTCGTATAGTTCGTCAGATATTAGGCCCATCCCACGAGCAAACGGAACTTTCTGAGTCCTCCTCGGCTTCAAAGTCTGTAACTGGATTCCCAGCAAAGTAGCCCTGAATGTTCATCAAATGTGGGGTATGTAATGAATACTATTAAATTGGAAAATTATATAGATCATTAGAGATATAAGTTCATTTGTCCTCACTTCATTAAAGCGTCACTTTTAAACATAAGAAAATTTATTAGTTTCTAAGTGAATCATTACCTGTACATTGAGAAAAGTTTATCTTTTTGCATCATTATCTGCAATATAGTAGGATTAGAATTTTGATAAGGATATGATTGATGCAATGTTAAAGAAAAGTAACAAGGAGCCAAGAATGCCTCATTTGGTCTGCAATTGGGATATTCGGGAAAAGATAAGTTTTATAAACATAGATTTGACTACCAATAATTACGATATGACTACCAATTGTGAGAATGGCATGTAATTAGGACTATTGAAAATAAAATTTGACGTTATAATTAATTTAAAATAAATATCAAATGTTTTTAACAGATACGGGAAGCTCATCTCCAATTGTTTTGTACTGAAGTCTGGTTAAGGCAGTAAAACCAAAAGTGAATCACCTTACAACTAAGTGAACTCTAATCTAACAACATCTTGAGAAAAACAAACCATCTGCAATGTAGGCATGCTTTTAAAAAGCTCTCACCGTCTGCAATGTTTTAACAATAATAGGCAAAATAATACCCCAATAAGAATCGCCAGCAACGTAGAAAGGGTTGGATAAGAATGTCGGATGTTCGTCAATCCACTGAAAAAGAAAAAAAGACAAGTCATACACAATTAATAACAGGAAAATGCTATCAAGAAAATAAAATTCAACTTCGCTTATTACTTTTCATAAAGTACCATCAATCCTATTGTAACTATACCCCTGTTATGCTGGGGTACGATCCATGGATCAACCAAGTGGCCTCCACCCAACAGCCACGACCAGAAGTCCCAGTGTCTGGTCGTGCGACCAGGTGCCCCAACGCCTAGTCTGAAGTGTAATATCCTAAATCCAAAGCTTTGGTTGAGAATATATATATATATATATATATATATATATATATATATATATATATATATATATATATATATATATATATATATATATATATATATATATATATATATATATATATATGGTGTGTGTTGGATGTGGACTTACATGGAATATAGGAATGTTTTGGACTAAATCCAAATGGTGAGAAATTTGAGGACTTGACTGCTGACCAAAGAGGGGTTTGTTGTGGGTTCTTGCACTGCTAGAAAAACGTGTAATTACGTCGCCATGTCACATCAGGTATTAAGAACCCGACGTGAAACAACATTCTCACGACAGTTGAACAAAAACCGACATGATATAGGTATATATCATGTTAGTTTGTGTTCAACCGACGTGACATGGTAATAAGTTACGTTGGTTGAATAACAACCGACGTGCTATATACCTATATCACATCGGTTTTTGTTCAACCGACGTGTTTTATTTGTATTGTCACGTCTATTGGAGGAACGACCGACATGATTGGTACTTCTCGAATTCATCGGCATGAAACGTCATCTTTGATTTTTAAAAACCTAATTACTTTGATACATGTGTCACGTCGGTTTTAATCAAACTGACGTGTTTTTGGTGTCCCTGTCACGTTGGTTTATGTAAAAGCCAAATTAGGACTTGATGCAATTGTAAGTTCTATTAAATTACTATTTTAAAATATGAAAATACGTTGTAGTTGTTAGATTTTATAACAAATTTTGATATTTATCAATTTCTGTAGAGCTATTGATATATATAAACAATTGGAACGAAACAGAAGCCAAAAAGAAACAACGTGGTATCCTATGAATGTAGGGTAATTAAATTATTTAGGAAACAATGAGCACTATATTTTCTATTAATTTTGTTGTTTAATAATATACATTTTTTCTTAATTTTAGTACCATAAACAAACAGGAAATACGGAGTGCGAGTACTATGTCATGAGGTATGTGGAACAAATTGTGGAGTTCGGTTTGGTGGGGGGAGATTTACCCGAGGTAATATATAGTTTCTACACAAATTGAAGTAATATATTTTATTTTGATAAAGGTGTATGTTAATGGAATTCTTTGTTTAATTTGTAGATCTTTGGACCAACTCTAGAACCATTTTCATAGGAAGAGCTCGACTACACACGTGAGAGATAGGCTTCCTTTTTCATTCACTAGTGCAGAAAAGTCCATATACGTCAGATATATAGTGGTATAGACGTCGGATTTCGATGGTCCAAGTACCCGACGTCTATTTCCCCGTCGTCTATTCCTTGTTGTATAGACGTCGGCTATATACGACCGACGTCTATACAGTGTATATAGACGTCGGCTATATACGACCGACGTCTATTATATGTTAATTAACAAAAAATATATTGGAACGTATATCGGGCATTCTGCACTCACATTAATCAAGCCCAAGATGCCCAAGTGCCCCAAGTGCCAAACTTTAAACAAATAACCACGAATATCAAGCCCAACATGCGCAGGTGCTCCAAGTCGTTCGCGTTCAGCAGTAAAGGAGTGGTGGAGTACATCAACCACACCAACAAAAATAAATTCTCCGATGTGGGACTAAACTATTACACCAAATAGACGTCGGATATATACATCGACCGATGTCTATTCATACAACATGACCTATAGACGTCGGGCATGTTATACATCCGACGTCTATACTTTGAAATAACAACAATTAATACAAAAATACGTCCTATAGACGTCGGCTACCATATACAACCGACGTCTATACATGGGTTAATAGTAAAAAAAACGTTACAACCATTTTAAGCCCAAGTTGCCAATCTTTTGACCATTAAATATATATATGTATCTCACTTGCATTTTGTAGTGTGGTACCAAACTACCATTTAGAAGTAAAGGAGTGGTGGAGTACTTCAACTCCACCAATAAAAGAATTTCTCCAATGTGGGACTAAACATGTCACCATACACACACATGTGTACAACACAACACACATGTGATTGTAATTATTTTTAAATCCACATTATTCTTATACAAAATAATCCACATAAATTCTTACACGAAATAAATCCTAAAAATTGCGTTATTTCATATACAAAATAAATTCCAAAAAATGTGTTAATTTTACACGAAATAAATCCCAAAAAATTGCGTTATTTCTGATACAAAAGAAATCCACATAAATTCTTATACGAAATAAATCCAAAAAAATAAACAAAAAATATTTTCTTCTTTCAGGAGGTATAGACGTCGGTTATACTAAACAACCGACGTTTCTATAAACCTATAGACGTCGGATGTCCAAATATCCGACGTCTATACCTATAGACGTCGGTTGTTTGGACATCCGACGTCTATTTGGTGACGTCTATCGAGCATTCTGCACTAGTGATTACACGCTTCTAAGTTGATGATGTTAATGTTAGTTTCCTAGATATTTGTTAACTTGTTAGTTTGCTCGATACATTGAATGCTTGTTAGTTTGCACGATAATGTTAACTTGTTAGTTTGTTCGATACATTGAATGTTAACTTGTTAGTTTGATCGAATGGAAATCGAAGACATGACTGCTTGGTCGATATGTAAGACTAAGTTGACATTCTAGTGGTGTTATGTTCTTGCAGCTCTTTCGTCTCAAATGCAAAATGAGAGATCTAGATTTATGATTTACTTGAGTTCAAGAAGATATTGTTCTTAGGTTGTACTTAATGTGATTGTAATTGTCATCTTGGGTTGCTTTGGACATGCAAGATAAATGATGAATTACTTGTCAATATTCATGACTTCATACTCTTTCAATGGGAATAGAATTGGAATGATTATCTATTATGGTTTAACACTTCTATGAAATTTAGGATATACAAAAGTTGTTGCGGTCATAATAGACTAAGTAATGTGATTGATATAGAGTTTTAATCTCACTATGTCATGGTCGGGATTTATGTTGGTATTGTGACTCTTAGTGAACTAGAATAATAATTTGGTGGTTGAATGCTTGGATGGTGTTTTCCACTTGAGCCTACTTATGCATGGTCATCAATAAGTGAGTGTTTAATGTTCTTAAAACCCTGTCATGTAGATGACCAATCGATAACAACAAATGCATTGTTTTATTATTGAGAAATGGATTTACCATAGCTCTCGATGAAGTTTGAGTCAGTATTCTATTAATCATTTCTCACTCCTTGCAACTAATCCCGGGTTGTATTGTGTATGTAGTCAACCCGTGACGTGTCACGTTTAAGTGGTATTTAAACTTTGAAACTCAATATATTGTTTTACACTTGACGTTATGCTTTCCTAAATTAAAACTGATGAGGTACAACTGTTTTGGCTAGATCATATATGCATGTTCGATTGTTGTGCTTATTAAACATTCCATATTTTCGAACAAAGGGTTACATGATTTGATTTAAATTTGTATTTTGTCAAGTATGATATTGGTTTACATAGGTTGTGTTAACCTCAATGTTGTTTTACAATCTTCACAAAAATAGGGATGGTAGTAGTTCTAATAAACGAATTTTCTCAGGTGTTGGGACTTGCACTGCTTAACCTCAGTATAGTTGTGTATTAGTCGATGGTTATTATTAATATTCTCATCATTCTGTTAAATGCATGTTACATGATGAATGTCTATTTTTGCAAGTTGACTATACATGACTTAGTAGTGTTTAAAAGTGTATGATTTTCTTATTTGAGTACTACACGGTAGATACTTTTCATACAACTATCTTATGTCTTATACGATCATTATTTCTGAAAGATAGTTTATCGAATTGAATATCTTAATAGTATCTGGTGGTCGTCACTAGATTCTTATGTAATTTACTTGTATAGTGAATGGATAATAATGACGAAGATGGTTACTTAACATGATTTTGTGATCTTTCATTGTCAAGTGTGACTAATGATAAAAATGTGTTATTGGTTCCAAGTTCTTGGGAAAGTTGGAGGCAATTAATTGATCGTTTTATTTTAAACCACAAGTGCACGGCTGCGTTGAAGCGGTGGCAAATACGGGTCGTCAACTGGGAGGTGTGTCGACATTTGGTTTGTACGAAGGTGAGTGGTAAAGAAAGGAGAGAAATATTGATTACACTAAACTACACTAGAATGCAAAAGGAAATGAAAGATAAGCAATAAAAACTAAACCCCATAGGGGGTAGAGAAATAATGTGAATATAAAGATGTGTGTGTGTGTGTGTTCAATTAAGTTCCTCACAACATGTAGTGCATGAAATCATAAAACTACATCCAACTTTGCATCCACATGAATTAAGATAAGACTACATCATTAAAACATACAAGGCAATAATTGGAATGAAGCTAAATGAACTCATGTATAAAGACTAGACCCTACTATGCCTCCACATGAATTAAGATAAGACTATATCATTAAAACATAGAAGACATTAACTAAGGTAAAAGCAACAAGAGTACATACACTACAAATTGGGTTTCCAATAGTAATTCCATTCATATCCTAACTTTATCATTCCCCCATAAAATAGGTCCCCTAATCAAAGCATAAGCTAAGTTTCATTCAAGAGCATTAGCATATCAAAGATAAGAGTGAAAACCCATTAGATGGTTATGGAAATCATATAAAGCTCAAGGGATTAAGATAACACACACTTACTACACTACATGATTATATCACATATTTCTCCACCCCCAAATGGGGATGGAACTACTCACTACTCATTACACTAACTACATTAACAAAATGAAGCATTATACTGAAATGAAACTACACTAATCAAGCAAGAATTATTAAAGAAGCATAAAACAAAACAAACAAGCAAGCATGCATATGAAAGGAAATTAAACTAAGAGAGAAACAACACAATTAAAGGAAAACATCTATTATTAACTCACTCAATTACAAGTAGCCCTTCCTCCACCAGAGTTTTGCTTCAAGGCTTCACTCTTAGTAGGGAAGATGGCCACCAAAGAGGGAGATGGATACAATGGAAGGTGAAGAGTTCTATTTATAAGCATGAAAAAAGCTAATCCGGGACAATCCCCCGATGTGGGACTAAACCAATACCAAAAACAACCTAAACAAACATTAATACAAGTCCGGGCGAAATATTAGCGGATCTGGGATTATCCAGACCGCCAATTGGCGGTCTATAAGGCCCAGATCCATTTGCTTTTTGTGTTGGGCTTTGCTTGAAGTATTTATTGGTCTTGGATGCATCTACTTGGTTTGTTGGAGCTCCGACCCAAATCGAATTGCCAAAATACTCCCCATGATGGTGTGGAGTTTCCTGTTTTGCTCTTAGGTCCTTTGGTCTTACGATCAGGTCCTTCTCCCTTGCATCTTATGACGCGGTAATCCTACGGGCCGACTTTATATAGGTAATCAGTCCACACACCTAGCCTAATGAACCATTCTTACAAGTTAAATAAGGAATTAAGTCAAAGACATGGACAACCTCAACATCCTCAAGTGATACAAAGTGTAAAGTCCATTGAGGTTCTTATTTGCATTACCATTTTTTTCTTTTTATTTGTTTTCTCATTTTTTTGTTTTTCTTCTTTTCTTTTTATTAGTTGGAGCTTCATTCTCCCAGGGTCAACTTTCGTGCATCATTGCCCATGAGGACTTCCACTATCACGTACACCTTTCCCCAACTCTCCACATAGGGCAATCCCTACCACCCGTGTAACGAGAGTTTGGTCGGCGCATCCCAAGTCAGATGACTTGAAAGCACCAGGCACAAAGTCCCCTCAGACCTACTTTCCCGAGTGATAGGAGTCGTGCGAGAAGAGAGAACACCTACTCACTTATTTCTTATCTACACATGAACCAAAACCCCTACACATAATGTCTCACAACAAGATTTAAAGGGTCATTGACTACAACAAACTTCCTTAAGTTAACAGACACGAATAATTGACTCACTAGGTTCAGGGTGGACTTCTTTAAATGTTTGAGCACTAAAAACCAATGATTACTCACCCCAAGGGAAACTGGGGTGCATCCTAACGACTCGATAAATCATAAAGCCACTGTACTAGATATCCTAATGCATCAAGTTCAAGACAATTTTGGGAGCTTTCTTTTTACTTTGCCTCTCAACGGTTTTGCACATGCTAAACACACGCAAAACCCACAAAACATTTTCTTTCGCAAACACATAAAGATTTTGAAAGAAATGTGGAAATTTTAAAGCACTATGCAAGCAAAAGAAGACAAGTCACCCAATGATCATGGCAAGTAGATATATCTATATTAAATGCAGCACACTAACATGACCCTAATAATGCACACAAAAGAAAATAAAATCAAAGGGAAAAAACTCAACTATATACACACGTAAAACACCCCCCACACCTACTTCATGCATTGTCCCCAATGAATGTGAGCAAGATACTACATGGATTTATGCATGAAAAAGGAGAGATCTCACCAACATGAAGTACAAAGGGAAGTTCAAGGTCATGTTAATGGACCTGTGAGATGCAAAGGGAAGTACAAACCCGAATTCCCTCAAAACCTGTGAGATGCTAAAGAAAGGATACAAATACGTGAAAGAAATGGAGCCCAAATACTCAAGGGTTGGAGCCCACAGCAATCAATGCTCACTGAAGAAGTCTTTTTTTGTATTTTGTTAATAACTATGTATAAAATGGGCTCCCATCTTCATATGTCAAGGGACATCAAATGGGAACCCGCCATCTCTGGAGCCAAAAATGCACATGCATGGGCTCGCGACATACAAATCAGAATTGCTTGGCCACCTGATACCCTTATAAGCGTTGTGGTCGTTTGATGCCTCTTGAGAGTGAGCAAGATAGGAGGCATGAATGAGAGGTGAACCTCTATCAGGTTGAAGGGTATCAGGTGGTTGATTCTTAACCCACATGGGGTCCTCAGCAGATACAGAATGAAGAGCATGTGGCCTAGAGGCCATAAAAATGGTATCTTCTAGGCCATAAAAATGGTATCTTATGGCTCAAAAGCCACATGATCGAAAGGTTGTGGCTCAAGGGCCACGCGATCAGAAGGATGTGGCTTAAGGGCCACGTGATAAAAAAGATGTGGCTCAAGGGCCACAAGATCAAAAGGAGGTGGCACTGAGGCCACATGATCAGAACATAAGGCACCTTCTTGTGCCAGCCTAGGTGAAACATCTTCATCACCTTCAGGATCTTCATCGAACAATTCTCTGAAGTACTTGAAGGTGCCCTCAACTTCAATTTCATCCAAACCCTGGATAAGGTTGACCCCAACAGGGTCATTGAAGGCATCTGGCTTCTTGTCGATGGTGAAGATGTTGAAATCAGCGCATTGACTACCATAAGTCAAGCGCATCAGACCATTGCGACAATTGATCAATGCATTGGAAGTCGCAAGAAATGGTCGCCCTAGAATGACAGGAATTTGTCCAAGTGGGTTTGGCACAGGTTCAGTATCCAAGACAAAGAAGTCGACTGGATAAATGAACTCTCCCACTTTGATCAGCACATCTTCCACCACACCCCTCAGTTTCTTTATAGACCTATCATCCAATTGAAGAGTGGTCTTTGTTTGTTTGAGGTCTCCAAGACCGAGGTGGACGTAGATAGAATATGGTAGAAGATTAACAAATGCACCAAGGTCCAATAAGGCTCGATGTATGGACACATCACCAATCACACAAGAGATAGTAGGACAGCCAGTGTACTTGACTTGCATGGGTTGTGCCAACAAAGAACTCACGTTAGCCGCAAGAAAAGCTTTCTTTGGAACATGAGTTTTTCTCTTCTTGGTGCATAAGTCCTTGAGAACATTGGCATAAGGTGACATTTGCTAAATCACCTCCAACAGAGGGATGTTCGCCTTAACTTGCCTAAACATCTCAAGCATCTTGTTATGCTGATCTGAGATTTTCTTTTTAAGGCACTCAGGGAATGGTGCCTTCGGGGCATAAGGATGCGAAGGAACCCCAGAATTCTGGTCCAAAGAAACATGAGTGGGAACCTCAGAATCTGATTCCTTCTACACAAGAGGAGACAAGGGGACCTCAGGGTTCGGCCCCTTTGTCGACGGAAATGTAGAAATAACCTCAGGATCTGGCTCCTTCCTAGAAGTATTTGTGGAGGGAGCCTCAGGATCCGGCTCCCTCAAAGATGGTGATGACAAAGAAGGCAGCCCAATGTGGTTGTCCACCTCCTTACCAGACCTCAAAGTATGAATCACATTAATATGATGGGTCGGTTCAGAGGTAGCATGAGGTAAAGGTGTCCTTCCTTGAGAATGGGTACCCCAAGGATTCACCTCAGGTTGACTCGGGAACTGACCCTTCTCGCGTTCATGGAATTGATGAGCCAACTGGCTAACTTGCATTTCCAATGCCTTGACTATACTATGCAATACATGAAGGGTCGGATCACAAGAAGGGTCCTTGGGGTCAACCCGCTGGGGTGGTGGAGTCTGGTTAGAATAACTCGACGATGAGGTCTGAGCGGGTTGGTAATTGTGGTTCTGAGACCTTTGATGTGGAGGTTGGTAGGTCGCCGATGGGCATGGCGGTTGAAGGTGGTGGTTGAGGTTGAGCGTGCGAGCTCTGACCGTTACCCCCACTAGGCCCCCAAGAGAAGTTAGGATGGTTATGCCGTCCCGGGTTGTAGGAGTGACTGTACGGGTCGTTACGAGGCCTTTGTTGATACATCGCATTCGCATGCTCAGTATCCCTTGGAGCGTAAGCGCATTCTAAGTCATCATGTCCCGACAGTCCACACCTACTACACCCGGGAGTGGCGACCTAAACTATAGGAGCTCGGTCCATCTCCAAACTCTCAATCCTATGCATGAGAGCAACCATTTTCACCTCAGACGCACTAGTTGACTCAACATGATATGATCCAGCTCGACCAGAAGACCTGGCGGTTGGTGGCTCTCTCATGGTGTCCAACTCGAAGGTACGTTCAGCCATAGCCTCAAAAGTGTCACATGCCTCCTCGATGGGTTTCATTTGGAAGTCACCCTGACACATCGACTCCAACAATGTGCGGGTGTTGTAGTTGAGGCCCTCATAAACAATCGGGCATAGCTACCATAGCTCAAGTCCATGATGAGGGTACTGTTGGAGAAGGTCCTTGAACCTCTCAAAGAAACCATGAAAAGATTCGGTCTCAGTCTGATACATTTGATGTATCTGGTGCCGTATCTGTTGAGTTTTCCTTTGAGAAAAAAATCTCTTCAGAAATACGGTCACAAAGTCATCCCAAGACCAAATGGAGCTCGCCGGGAGGCTGTACATCCATTTCTTTGCGTTATCCTTCAACGCGAAAGAAATCATCCTCAACCGGACTGAATCCTCGTCAAGCTATTGAAGCTTGAACATGGAGCATACTTCCTCGAATTCGCGTATAAAAATATACGGATCCTCCTTATTGGCAGTAAAGGTTGGAAGCATGCTCACATATTGAGATTTCAGCTCATAGTTGTTCCCGCGAGCAGGGGGGAGAACTATGCAAGAATCCATCAACTAATGCATGTTAGCATCCTCATTACTTGTTTAACTAGACTTTTAGTTTTATCACCGTCCATGATGGACAATGAGTATTGACTTTTATATCATTGGTCATGTTACTCAGATGTTTATGAGTAACTTGAATTGTGATTTAATTATTAACAAAGACATGTTACATAAGCAATGAGTTATTGAATATTGACATCCTAACTGTGAGTTATTCTGATGGGATAACAAGTGTGATAATTACACACTACCGATTTAAATGTTGAAAAGTGAATAGGTGATCATGCATATTTATCATCTCTACACATCCTAACATTCATGTACACAATCCCATACATGTCAAACACACAAACATAAATATATCCATTCACACATATCAGTGTGAGTTTATATGTTCCAGCATCCTTAACCTATGCGCCTCCTCAGCGTCTTCTCCGCGACTTCGTCTTACACCATGGATGTAGATATTGAAATCTATAAACATGCATCTTACAATTTTGAAAGTTATCTAGTGCAAGTCCTATGTTAAAATCCTTTCATATGCATGCATATACATACACATAGAAATTGGCTTTTATATATACCTAAGCCCCTGTGATTGAATAATAATAACATCCAATTGGCGGTCTGGGACCGCTGATTGGCGGTCCGGGTTGGCCCGGGTCTGATAAGATTTCTGTGGAGCGTGTATTAGAGTGTGTTTAGGCTATTTTTGGTATTTGTGTAGTCCCATACCGGAAGATTGTCCCAGATTACGTTTTTCTATGACTATAAATAGAATTCTCTCTCCTCTCTTGTACCACATCTCTCTCTTGGTGGACATCCTCTCTACTAGGAGTTCAAGCTTTGAAGCAAAAACCCTGGTGGAGAGAGGCTACTTGTAATTGAGTGAGTAATAAATAGATGTTTTCTTTTAGTTATGATGTTTCTTTCTTAGTTTAATTTCCTTTCATATGCTTGCATGCTTATTTTGTTTTATGTCCTTTTAGTTTCTTTAATAATTCTTGCTTGCTTAGTGTAGTTTCATTTCAGTAGAATGTTTCATTTTAATGTAGGTTGTAGTGTAATGGTAAGTGAGTAGATCCATCCCCATTTGGGGGGTGGAGAAATATGTGATATGATCATGTGGTGTATTAGGTATGTGTTATCTTAATTCCTTGAGCCTTATATGATTTCCATAACCATCTAATGAGATTTCACTCTTATCTTTGATATGCTAATGCTCTTGAAGGAAGCTTAGCTTATGCTTAGATTAGTGGACATATTTTATGGGGAATGATAAGGTGAGGATATGGATGAAATTAATATTGGAAACACAATTTGTAGTATATGTAATCTTGTTGCCTTTACCTTGGTTAATGTCTTGTATGTTTTAATGATAATGTGTTATCTTAATTCATGTGGAGGCATAGTAGGGTCTAGTCTTTATACATAAGTTTATTTAGCCTCATTCCAATTATTATCTTGTATGTTTAATGATATGATCTTATCTTATTTCATGTGGAGGCAAAATTAGATTTAGTTTTATGATTTCATGCACTACATGTTGTGATGAGTATAATTGAACACACACACACACACATACACACATACATATCTTTATATTCACATTATTTCTCTACCCCCTTTGGGGTTTAATTTTATTGCTTATTTTCCATTTCTTTTCGCATTGTAGTGTAGTGTAGATCGTAACTTCTTTCTCTCCTTTCTTTCCCACTCGCCTACGAACAAACCAAAAGTCGACACACCTCCCTGTGGATCGACCCGTATTTGTCACCGCTTCAACGCGGTGCACTTGCGGTTAATATAAAACGAATCAATCATCTCCTCTCCCACGCTGCCTCCACTTCCCATCATCTACGACCTCCACTTCCGCATCACAATCCCGACTATCGGGCGACCAACGTCTCCCCATCCCTTAGATGAACTTTAGTTTGTAGGTTTTTAGTTTACGTTGGGATGTCTCAAATCGAGAAATTACCTGACCAACAGGTTTCTTGATTTGGAAGATTGAAAGTAATTAGATCTTAGTTTGATATTACTTGCTTTTAAGTTTTAGGGAATAAATTAAGATCTTGATCAGTAGATATTACGAAATTTTGTAACTTATAAATAGAGGTGTTTTCTATGAGTTTGGGTGTGCATTACACATATGACCTAAGTAGGAGTGCACACGGAGTGAGTAATCACGAGGGTGATGTGTTTTACTCGATGTATACTATGCCCCATTATAATAAAATACGTAGAGGTTGTCGGGCCGTGGTTAGTACCCGTCAGGTTGGGGAGGGGGCTTTCCACGTATATTCTTGTGTTTGTAGTTTGTGTTTCTTTTTCGTGAATGTTCTCTTGTTTGATACTCTTGCGTTGTGAGTGATTGGGACGGATTCAGACGAACCAAATCCCTAACAATTTAGTTGTTCTTGGTTAATTAGTCGTTCTTAATTAGTTTGTAGTTGTTAATTAGTTCTTTTCACTTGTTGGTTTGTACGTAGTTTGTTAGCTTCAGATATTAGGTTTAATTTGGTCTGTTGTCCTTGTTTTTGGTTCACGTCTTCGTGTCGTCTCGCTTTGCCTGCAACCTCTTCATTAGTGCCTTTGTGTTTACCACATCTCGTGAAGGCAGTAGCAGACAATACCTTGCATATTGCACAGTTCTTCGTATGCATTATCTCATACCAAGGATCTCCACGAGATGATTCCAACTCTTGATAAATAAGTCAATGGGCGCGCCCCACATGTTTCCACGCAGCTGAAGTGTTCTTATCAATATGCAATTCCGTAGTTATCTCAAGAAAAACTTTTGCTTATTTTGTTGTAAATTAAGCTCGACATGTTCAATTTGTCAGTTGTACCCTTTCTACTTGTACTTGCTTTTATCAATGAATGCAATTACTGTTAAGACTCTACTACTGCAAAAATAGTTTTTACTTCGTTTTTTTAACTTATTACGTCGAGTTGACCATCTTGACTGACCAATGTAATAAATGCCCGATGTAATAATTATGGGTTTATTACGTCGGTCAAATAACTGACGTGAAGACATGGATTTGACATCGGTTACCAAAGGAACCGACGTATAAACCCAGTGGCTTCTACGTCGTTTTCTTGCTACGGATGCATAATCCCCGTTTTTTTGCTACGGATGCATAATCCCCGAGGGTTTCTACCTCTGTTTTCCTTAGGAACGGGCGTATAGAGTCCTGGTAGAACAAAAAAATTAATTCACATGGTACAAATTCCTATATTTACACAAATAACCCGTGCACACAGCATAATCCAAAATACACTTGCATCTTCACAAATGCTACCCACAAACATTTAAGATACAAATCCAATAATCTCACAATATGCATCAACTATAACAGATGTATGCAATTGCAAGTAACGCAACCAAAAAACTAAAAAAATATAAAACAATATAATATTATAACAATTAACTATCAAGTAGCAATATATATTGTAACGTCCTCGAAACAGCGGAAAATTTAAAACTTTTAAAAGAGTAGAATCAACAACCATAATATATCACCGATAACATTACAAAAGATAAACACCAGGTGCACCAACATATATATGAAATATATAGATCTGAGTTTACAAAATGGGTGATTACATCAAAAGCTATAAGATAAAATATACACATGTAATCACAACCTCAAACGAGGGGAAAGCAGGATCTGGTCCCAGAAGCTCTCATCCGCAGGCACCACCCTCTAACGCCGCTCACGGCCTGAAAGCAGACATAAAATATGCCTGAGTTTCCAGAAGGAAACCCCGTATGTCAAACCCTAACACATATATGAATAATAATGAAATATGCAATGAACAATGAATATCACAATAAACACAACCACTAAGTCCCCGGGACCTCTCTCCCGGCCATAGCCGAACGACAACCCGGGTCTCAAGGGTCCTCTCACCCCAACCCCACCAACACTCGTGCACACAAGGCACCGCCGGTCCAAGTCACGGCCACACAACCGTGTCTCAAGGGTCCTCTCACCCCAACCCCACCAACACTCGTGCACACAAGGCACCGCCGGTCCAAATCACGGCCATACAACCGGGTCTTAAGGGTCCTCTCACCCCAACCCCACCAACACTCGTGCACACAAGGCACCACCACAAGATATCAGGCCGACAGTCCGTTTTGTTGCCCACCGGGGCCGGAGAGACGAGCTGCTTTCAATCAAACACTCATACCCCTATCGGGCGATAGTCTGTGTCGTTGCCCAAGGGGTCGGATAGACGAGCCGCTTTCAAGCGTACAAGCACCCCACTATCGGGCGAAAGTCCGTGTCGTTGCCCACTGGGGCTAGAGAGACGAGGCGCCGTCAAGTGTACTCACAAAACCACGAATCCACCGAAAACAGGCACAAACGGTCGAACAAAAACCGTTTAACGGTCGACCGATCCTCACCTAGAGAACTGGCCCAACCGAAAAAACCCGCCAATCGGTCGAACGAGAAAGGGGGCCCGGTCGACCGAAAAGCACCAGTAAGAAAACATTTTCGCAATCCACGATCAAACGGTCGGACGACCCCAAACTTCCGGTCGATCGAAAACCTCCAGTAGAACTCGTCAACATTCCACACTACACGGTCGACCGAAAAAATACTAACGGTCGACTGAAATCCACTAGTGCAAATCCTTCAACAAACCATTCTACACGGTCGACCGAAACAACACTTCTGGTCCACCGGACATTAAGTTAACTTAAGTCGTCGGTCGGATAAGTCAAACAGGCGGTCGACCGTTGGGATGGTCAACGCCCCAACCGACCTACGACCGTACTTTCGGTCGACCGACAAAGGGGACCCGTTCGACCGAAAATACCCAGAGCCTCCATCTCTCGCTAGAATTGTACCACCGGCCGACCACCACGAAGGTATCGTTCGACCAGTACGAGGGATTTTGCCCAAAATACACTATAACCGGTCGACCGAACCAAAACACCGGTCGACCGTTTATAGTTCAGAAACTGTTGTGCAGGTCCGACGACCCAAAATGACCTACCGTCGACCGCTCCCTCCCCCACACTAATAATAGGTGAGCGTAAAAGCAAGCTTGACATACCTTAAGGCTTGAAGAAGCCTTTGAAGAACCAATGGCGACGCTTCCTCGCAACCCCTTCTTCTCCGGTGATTTCCACGAACTCGATCACCTCGACGCGGTACCCAACTGAACTTCAGCAAGCGTCGACGATCCCACCTCCACGGACATAGAGGAAGCACTGAGGGGTAGAGACGAGTGAGAGACGCGAAAGAGAGAGAGAATGGGGGAGATGAGAAAACCAAACCTTATACAATCTTCCCAAAATCGATCCCAGTCGTCCATCTCAATCCTCTCTAATTCTCCCCTAAACACAATTAACACATAAGCAAGGGTTAGGATATTACATTTCACCCTCCTTAAAAGAATTTCGCCCACGAAATGAAATCTAGTGCTTACCAAACAGCTCCGGATACAACTTCCGGACTTCCTCCTCAACCTCGCAAGTAGCCTCTCGCTCAGTGTGATGTTGTCACCTGACCTTGACCATCGGAATGGTCCTCCTCCTGAGCTGGTGCTCCATCCGATCCACAATCTCTATCGGTCTCTACTCAAGAGACAAATTCTGCTGGATCTCTGGAACCTCAATCTTGATCACATGAGAAGGATCTGATACGTACTTCCTCAGCATCGAAACATGGAAGGCGTTGTGAAGACCAGAGAACTGTGGCGGCAGCGCAATCCGGTAGGCGACCTCTCCAACACGATCTAATATCTCAAACGGCCCAATATACCTCGGGCTGAGCTTCCCCTTCTTCCCGAATCTCATCACCCCACGCGACGGTGAGATCTTCAGAAAGACATGGTCGCCGACCTCAAAAACCAGTACACGCCTACGTCGATCTGCGTAGCACCTCTGCCTGCTCTGAGCTGTCGCTAGTCTCTGCCTGATCACATCAACCTTCTCTGCATACATCTGTACAATCTCAAGCCCAACTAACTGTCTCTCGCCTACCTCACTCCAACATACCGGTGATCTGGAAGGTCTCCCAAACAAAGCCTCGTACGACACCATCCCAATACTCGCATGGTAGTTGTTGTTGTTGTAGGCAAACTCGATCAACGACAAGTGCTCATCTCAATGCCCTGCCCAATCCAGAGTGCACGCTCTCAGCATGTCCTCTAACGTTTGAATAGTCCTCTCGGACTGACCGTCTGTCTGCGGATGAAATGTTGTACTGAACTTCAGATGAGTTCCCAGAGCCTGCTGCAAACTCCCCCAGAATCTGGAAGTGAACCTCGGAATCTGGTACCCCATGCAGTCTAACGATCTCCTCAATATACAACCTCGCAAGACCCTCCAAAGGTAGAGTAGTCCGGATAGCCAAAAAGTGTGCCGACTTGGTCAGTCGATCGATTATAACCCAAATCGCGTCATGGAAGCTCTTCGTCTTCGGCAACCCGGTGACGAAATCCATCGTCACATGCTCCCACTTCCACTCAGGTACCTCTATACTCTGCAACGGTCCTGCTGGTCTCTGGTGCTCGATCTTAATCTGCTGGCAAACCAAGCACCTAGCCACAAAATCAGCCACATCACGCTTCATCCTGCTCCACCAGAAGTTCCACTGCAGATCTTTATACATCTTCGTACTCCCCGGGTGAATGGAATATCTGGCTCGGTGTGCCTCCTCCATGACGTCGTCTCTCAACTCATCGACCTTCGGCACCTAGATCCGATTCTTGAACCTCAGACCTCCATCCACTCCCACAGTGAAGTCTGATCCATCCCTGGAAGCTGACTGTAGCAGACTAGTCAACTCCTCATCACCGTGCTGAGCCTGAACAACTCGACTGACGGTCTGCAGCTCCACTCGAAGACTCGCAATCACTGCCCCCTCCGAGCTCTCAATGAACGGCCTCCACTCTCACAATGTCTCGAGTAGCTTCCACTCCTGAATGCGCAAACTCGTAGCTGACACCTCCACTTTCCTGCTCAGGGCGTCTGCAACTGAATTCGCCTTCCCCAGATGATAGGAGATGGTGAAGTCAAAATCCTTAATCAGCTCGAGTCATCTACACTGTCTCATATTCAGCTCCCTCTGTGAAAGCAAGTACTTCAGACTCTGATGATCAATGAAGACTTCAAACCGCTCACCATACAAATAGTGACGCCAAATCATCCACATCACGCTTCATCCCGCTCCACCAGAAGTTCCACTGCAGATCTTTATACATCTTCGTACTCCCCGGGTGAATGGAATATCTGGCTCGGTGTGCCTCCTCCATGATGTCGTCTCTCAACTCATCGACCTTCGGCACCTAGATCCAATTCTTGAACCTCAGACCTCCATCCACTTCCACAGTGAAGTCTGATCCATCCCTGGCAGCTGACTGTAGCAGACTAGTCAACTCCTCATCACCGTGCTGAGCCTGAACAACTCGACTGACGGTCTGTGGCTCCACTCGAAGACTCGCAATCACTGCCCCCTCCGAGCTCTCCGTGAACGGCCTCCACTCTCACAGTGTCTTGAGTAGCTTCCACTCCTGAATGCGCAAACTCGCAGCTGACACCTCCACTTTCCTGCTCAGGTCGTCTGCAACTGAATTCGCCTTCCCCGGATGATAGGAGATGGTGAAGTCAAAATCCTTAATCAGCTCGAGTCATCTGCGTTGTCTCATATTCAACTCCCTCTGTGAAAGCAAGTACTTCAGACTCTGATGATCAATGAAGACTTCAAACCGCCCACCATACAAATAGTGACGCCAAATCAGCCACATCACGCTTCATCCCGCTCCACCAGAAGTTCCACTGCAGATCTTTATACATCTTCGTACTCCCCGAGTGAATGGAATATCTGGCTCGGTGTGCCTCCTCCATGATGTCGTCTCTCAACTCATCGACCTTCGGCACCTAGATCCGATTCTTGAATCTCAGACCTCCATCCACTCCCACAGTGAAGTCTGATCCATCCCTGGAAGCTGACTGTAGCAGACTAGTCAACTCCTCATCACCGTGCTGAGCCTGAACAACTCGACTGACGGTATGCGGCTCCACTCGAAGACTCGCATTGACTGCCCCCTCCGAGCTCTCCGTGAACGGCCTCCACTCTCACAATGTCTCGAGTAGCTTCCACTCCTGCATGCACAAACTCGCATCTGACACCTCCACTTTCCTGCTCAGGGCGTCTGCAACTGAATTCGCCTTCCCCGGATGATAGGAGATGGTGAAGTCAAAATCCTTAATCAGCTCTAGTCATCTGCGCCGTCTCATATTCAGCTCTCTTTGTGAAAACAAGTACTTCAGACTCTGATGATCAATGAAGACTTCAAACCGCTCACCATACAAATAGTAACGGCAAATCTTCAGAGCATGAACCAGGGCTGCCAACTCTAAATCGTGAGTGGGGTAATTCTTCTCGTGCACCTTCAGCTGCCTCGATGCATATGCCACTACCTGCCCGTGCTGCATCAGTACACATCCTAAACCAACACCTGAGGCGCCACTGTAAATCACAAAACCGCCACTACCACAGGGAAGCGTCAGCACTGGAGCAATCGTCAACCGACTCTTCAGTCCCTGGAAACTGTCCTCGCACTTCTGGGACTAAACAAACTTCACTCATTTCTACGTCAGCGCTGTCAGGGGTGAAGCAAGTCTCGAGAAGTCTTTGATGAACCGACGGTAATAACCCACCAATCCAACAAAACTCCTAATCTCAGTCACACTCGTCGAGCTCTCCACTGTGTCACTGCCTCGACCTTCGCTCGATCCACTGATATCCCAGCTCCCGATACTATGTACCCCAAAAATGACACACTGTAAAGTCAGAACTCGCACTTCGAAAACTTGGCGTACAACTGCTGATCCCTCAGAATGCCAAGTACAATCCTCAGATGCTCCCAGTGCTGCTCTATATCTGGTGAATAAACCAAGATATCGTCCACGAAGACAATCACGAAACGGTCGAGGTACTGACTGAATGTCCTATTCATCATATCCATGAAAGCTGCAGGCGCGTTCGTCAACCCGAACGGCATCACCAGAAACTCAAAGTGCCCGTACCTCGTCCGGAAAGTTGTCTTCTGAACATCTTCCTCTCTGATCCTCAACTGATGGTACCCGGATCGCAAATCAATCTTCGAGAACACCTTTGCTGACTGCAACTGGTCAAACAGGTCCTCGAGCCTGGGCAAAGGATACTGATTCCTCACAGTAACCTTATTCAGCATCCGATAATCTATACACATCCGCAACGAGCCATCCTTCTTCTTCACGAAAAGAATCAGCATGCCCCAAGGTGAGACACTAGGTCGGATAAACCCGTGTCCATCAGAACCTGTAACTGCTTCTTCAGCTCAACCAACTCTGCAGGCGCCATCCTATAAGGAGCCTTTGACTGCGGCGTAGTTCCAGCTATCAGATCAATGCCGAACTCTATCTCCCTGTGAGGCGGCAAACCGGAGACATCAGCAGCGAACACATCGGGAAAATCCTGAACAATCTTGATGTCCTCCAGCCTCCTCAACTCAGAGTCTGGAACTACCAAGGTGGCTACGAAAGCCCTGCAACCCTGCTGAATCAACTTCCGGGCTCTAACAGAAGAAACAACCAACCGACCTCCGCGGTCCTTCAATCCTCTGATCAGCAGATCAGGTAAACCCTGCCTCGGAATCAAAATCTTCTTATCCCGTCATAAGACTCGAACGTCGTACTGGGACAACCAATCCATCCCAAGTATAACATCAAAGTCTACCATCGGTAGCAAGACCAGGTCAGTCGGAAATTCCTGGTCTCCCGAAGCAATCATGGTGCCGGGAAGAAATCTCCCCACAGTGCCCACCAAACCCAGGGGTATGCTGACCTCCAAAGTGGTAGTCAACATCGCAGGGGTACGACCCAACACGCTCGCAAACTGCTCAGAGATAAACAAGTGTGTGGCCCTAGAGTCGAACATCACCCTAGCTACCAAATCATCAACGAGCAGCGTACCTTCCACTACCGTGTTGGCATTCCTAGCCTCATCAACCTTGATAGTGAACACTCTCCTGGCTCTCTTCCCCTGCTGAGGTGGTGCTGCAGGTCTACTCGGTCCACCTGCGCCCGACGTGGATGGTCTCGGTCGTCCGCTAGGCCCACCTGGCGCGCTCGGACATGAACATACGAAGTGTCCCATCTGACCACACCCGTGACAAGCGTCGGGGCGGTGTCCGCACCGCCATCCCGGATGAACTCTGCCACACTGCCTGCACGGCCCACTCTGCGGTGCTTGATTGATCGTTTTATTTAAACCGCAAGTGCACGGCCGCGTTGAAGCGGTGGCAAATACGGGTCGTCCACTGGGAGGTGTGTCGACGATTGGTTTGTTCGAAGGTGAGAGGTAAAAAGAAGGAGAGAAAGGTTGGTTACACTAAACTACACTAAGGTGCAAATGAAAATGGAAGAGAAGCAAGAAAACTAAACCCCAAAGGGGGTATAGAAATAATGTGAACATAAAGAAGTGTGTGTGTGTGTGTTCATTCAGCTCCTCACAACATGTAGTGCATGAAATTATAAAACTACATCCAACTTTGCCTCCACATGAATTAAGATAAGACTACGTCATTAAAACATACAAGACAATAATTGGAATGAAGCTACATGAACTCAAGTATAAAGACTAGACCCTACTATGCCTCCACATGAATTAAGATAAGACTACATCATTAAGCCATACAAGACATTAGCTAAGGTAAAGGCAACAAGAGCACATACACTACAAATTGTGTTTCCAATATTAACTTCATCCATATCCTAACCTTATCATTCCCCATAGAATAGGTCTACTAATCAAAGCATAAGCTAAGCTTCATTCATGAGCATTAGCATATCAAAGATAAGAGTGAAAACCCATTAGATGGTTATGGAAATCATATAAAGCTCAAGGGATAAAGATAACACACACTTAATACACTACATGATTATATCACATATTTCTCCACCCCCAAATGGGGATGGAACTACTCACACATATTTAAACTAACTACTCTAATAAAATGAAGCATTACACTGAAATGAAACTATACTAATCAAGCACGAAATATTAAAGAAGCATAAAACAAAACAAGCAACAAAGCAAACACATAAAAGGAAATCAACTAAGCAAGAATTAAGAAGCTAAAGAAAACATCTATTATTAACTCACTCAAATTACAAGCAACTCTTCCTCCACCAGAGTTTTGCTTCAAGACTTCACTCTTAGTAGGGAAGATGCCACCAAAGAGAGAGATAGATACAATGGGAGTTGAAGAGTTCTATTTATAAGCATGGAACAAGCTAATCCGGGACAATCCCCCCATGTGGGACTAAACCAATACCAAAAATAGACTAAGCATACACTAATACACGTGCTACAGAAAACTAAACGGATCCTGGGCTATATGGACCGCCAATTGGCGGTTCCAGACCGCCAATTGGCGGTCTATAAGCTTTAGATCCGTCTAGTTTTCTTTGTGGGCTTTGCTTGAAGTATTTCTGGGTCTTGGATGCATCTACTTGGTCTTTTGGAGCTCCGACCCGAATCGAATTACCAAAATACTCCCCATGATGGTGTGGAGTTTCCTGTTTTGCTCTTAGGTCCTTCGGTCATACGATCAGGTCCTTCTCCCTTGCATCTTAGTCCCCAGGTCTCACTATTAAGTCCTTTTTTTCTTGCTTTTGGGTCCTTTCATGGCTCTTCTCTTCAAACCTCTTTATTTCTGAAATTCAAACATAAAACTCGTCACATAGCATTGCTTAGATGTAAGATAATGGATATAAGATACGAATATGAGCATGAAATGATGTCAATCAGTGCTCCACCTCCGTCAATCCGGGGCCTCTTGCCCGGATTCCTCTGTAACTGTCCTCCTGGACGTCCTACAGGCTTCACTTGCATCCTCCTAGCATCCTCTAGGATCTCCTGACTATCCTGGTCCATAATAGTTGCAAACTTCACAACATCAGCTAAAGTCTGCAGCATACTAGTGGTTACACGAGCCCTGAACTGCGGCCTCAGACCCCGCACAAACTTCCGAGCCCTCTGCTCCTGGGTCACAAAAATCTCCCGACAGTAGCGTTCCAAAGCATGGAACCTGCTGATATAAGCAGCTAAAGTCATATCTCTCTGCTGAAGGGCCAAAAACTGCTCCCTCTTCCGATCACGAAGGTGCTGCGGAAAGTAGTGTTGGTTGAACTCCGCAAGGAAGTCCTCCCAATTCACATATGTCGCCGAACACCACCGCCGACGTGGTCCTCCACCAGTTGGATGTGGTCCAAAACATAGGTGGCTAGGCCCACCATCCTATCCGGTGTCACTCCAATAGCCCGGAAGATATTCTGGATCCTCAAGACCCAGTCCTTTGCTGCCTCACGGTCGCCTCTGCCACTGAAAATCGGCGGATGCTGACGTATAAAGCGATTGTGCATAACCCCAGTCTGGTCGACATGACTCTCCAGAAGCTCACCCAACATCTTCAGTGTCACTGGCTCAGACGACCTCTCCTCCGCCTCTGCAGCCCCACCAGTCTCCTCCTCACTGGTACTGCGGTAGCGCGTAGGAGGTCTCACACGTCTCGGAGCCATCTGTAGAATAGAAGAACTCGACTCAGCAATGATAATGCATGCATGACCTACTAAAATGCCGACTCAACTCCTAAGGGTCATTTATTTGGACAAAGACTCAGGAACCGAAAGCTCTGATACCAAACTATAACGTCCTCGAAACAGCGGAAAAATTAAAACTTTTAAAAGAGTAATCAACAACCATAATATATCACTGATAACATTACCAAAGATAAACACCAGGTGCACCAACATATATATGAAATATATAGATCTGAGTTTACAAAATGGGTGATTACATCAAAAGCTATAAGATAAAATATACACATGTAATCACAACCTCAAACGAGGGGAAAGCAGGATCTGGTCCCAGAAGCTCTCCTCCGCAGGCACCACCCTCTAACGCCGCTCACGACCTGAAAGCAGACATAAAATATGCCTGAGTTTCCAGAAGGAAACCCCGTATGCCAAACCCTAACACATATATGAATAATAATGAAATATGCAATGCACAATGAATATCACAATAGACACAACCACTAAGTCCCCGGGACCTCTCTCCCGGCCATAGCAGAACGACAATCCGAGTCTCAAGGGTCCTCTCACCCCAACCCAACCAACACTCGTGCACACAAGGCACCGCCTGTCCAAGTCACGGACACACAACCGGGTCTCAAGTGCCCTCTCACCCCAACCCCACCAACACTCGTGCACACAAGGCACCGCCGGTCCAAGTCACGACCACACAACCGAGTCTCAAGGGTCCTCTCACCCCAACCCCACCAACACTCGTGCACACAAGGCACCGCCGGTCCAAATCACGGCCACACAATCGGGTCTTAAGGGTCCTCTCACCCCAACCCCACCAACACTCGTGCACACAAGGCACCACCACAAGATACCAGGCCGACAGTCTGTGTCGTTACCCACCGGGGCCGGAGAGACGAGTTGCCTTCAATCAAACACTCATACCGCTATCGGGCGATAGTCTGTGTCGTTGCCCAAAGGGTCGGAGAGACGAGCCGCTTTCAAGCGTACAAACACACCACTATCGGGCGAAAGTCCGTGTCGTTGCCCACTGGGGCCGGAGAGACGAGGCGCCGTCAAGTGTACTCACAAATCCACCGAAAACAGGCACAAACGGTCGAACGAAAACCGTTTAACGGTCGACCGATCCTCACCTAGAGAACTGGCCCAACCGAAAAAAATCCGTCAATCGGTCGAATGGCAAAGGGGGCCTGGTAGACCGAAAAACACCAGTAAGAAAACATTTTCGCAATCCACAATCAAACGGTCGGACGATCCCAAACTTCCAGTCGACCGAAAACCTCTAGTAGAACTCGCCAATATTCCACACTACACGGTCGACCGAAACAACACTAGCGGTCGACTGAAATCCACCAGTGTAAATCCTTCAACAAACCATTCTACACGGTCGACCGAAACAACACTTCTGGTCCACCGGACATTAAGTTAACTTAAGTCGTCGGTCGGACGAGTCAAATAGGAGGTTGACCGTTGGGATGGTCAACGCCCCAACCGACCTACGATAGTACTTTCGGTCGACCGGCAAAGGGGACCCGTTTGATTGAAAATACCCAGAGACTCCATCTCTCGCTAGAATTGTACCACCGGTCGACCACCACGAAGGTATCGTTCGACCAGTGCGAGGGATTTTGCGCAAAATACACTATAACCGATCGACCGAACCAAAACACCGGTCGATCGTTTATAGTTCAGAAACTGTTGTGCAGGTCCGACGAGCCAAAACGGCCTACCGTCGACCGCTCCCACCCCCACACTAATAATAGGTGAGCGTAAAAGCAAGCTTGACATTAAGTTTTCTTGCGTTTTCTTAAATTTTCTTGTTTAACATTAAGTATATCTTTAATTTTAGGAAGTGTTTTTTTACAAATTTCCTCACGGAATTTGACCAAAATATTTGTGCGGTGGGCGAAGTGCATCACACTAATAAATAAAAAATGTGAGGTACAAATTGATAATAACCTAAAACGCTAGTGTAAACGGTCGATTAGGTTCAGTTTGAGGTGTACGCAAGCAAAAACTTTGTTATAAAATAAATATACATGGAATAAAGAAGATAAAGATTTGGAATAGAATATTTGTAGTATTTCATCATCACCAAAAGTATTACAACAGTCTTACAATGATCTCCTATTTATAGGCTATAGGATGCAAATAAAATGGTGTATGTTACAAGAGTAATGTGAATGTGAGAGGTTCATAAAGTTATGGGTGGAGAAGGTGAAACATCCATAATGTTTCACAACACTCCCCCTTGGATCTTCACCTTTATATGTTAGGGATGTTGCCTTGTTAAAAAACTTTACCAAGAAAAATCCGATGGGATAAAAACTTGATGAAAGAAAAAAAGAGTGCAACGCGTATGATGCTCCCCTATTTCAACATATATTTTTCAAACAATAAACACCAAATTTGAAGACAAGCTTCTTAAAGACTTTGTGGTCAATGACTTTGTAAATAAATTCATAAAATTCTTGCTTGATTGGATATGATCAGTTGTCACTTGATTGGTTTGCCTCATTAAAAACATTACCAAGTAAAACCCTTTGGGTCCAAAACTTGTGAAGGAAAAAAAGAGTGCACCGTATAATTCTCCCTTTCAATTCAACATACGTTTATAACACTCCCTTAGATAATACGTGTTATGTTTATGTCTTGTTAAAAACTTTGTCACAAAACACTGTGGGAAAAAGTAGTTAAGGAAAAAAGTGCATAACATCCGCTAACAAAATTGCACAAGATGACTCATTAAAAATCTTTAACCAATAAAACATTTTAGGACAAAATTGGAAAAAAAGGAAAAGAGTGCAGCTACAAACCTTTCGGGCTTTATCCTTCACGGATATCCGTCCTTCAGGGACGATAAATACAAATCCGCTCCCCCTGATTTGTAGTTTACCAACTTACGAATATATTTTACGAAGTCCTTAAAAACAAAATTGCATGAGGATTCAATAAACAAATACATGATAGTTTAACGGATTTAATGGATATTTACTATATTTCACTTAGATAATAAGATTGTGAAATATGGTTGCGCAATTTTTTTCAAATAATATGCTGGGAGTAACACAAATTGTGGTAACTTTTGCAAAATATAAATATGTTACCTCAAAAAATATTACTTGTGGACAATTTAAAGATGTCTCATAATTATATTGATATCATAGCGATGTGGGAATGTAAGAATCAATAACTGATTCACCAACTTACATAAAATTGTAATGACTCCACGTAATGACACCAAGATTTGTGATAATGATTTATGTGTATTGGACATAAAGGAAACATCACTAATATAATTTTTGTCACATGACTAGAAATTTGTAGATCCTTGAACGTCATATAAATATTTTCAGAAAAACATTTACTGTGAACATGATAAGGAACTTCAGGTCCTATAAGAATTAGATCTTTGTCGATATACAATAGATGTCCTTTGTTAATGTGCTTTCAAGATAAACATTTAGTAGAATATTTTTCTTCAATATTCTCTTTCTACAATTGAATCATTATATCAATTCTCTTCTGGAGAATGTTCGAACTTTAGGTTAAAAAACAATTGTTTATCTCTAGTCATTTATTTAAAAATTCGTCATTTAAATATTTCACAGTTTTTCAAAAACTTTGTTGGAGGCCTATGACATCAAGTCATATGCATATAATAAATAATAGTATTTTTTGTTATTGGGTGAAACATATGGAAGACTAAGATCAACTTCGTATCATTCTTCAGGATGACTTTGATTTGAAAATGTTATATGCACACTCTTACTTGTTTCTTCATATAGTGATCTTTGTATAGTGCATCTTTTGATTCTTGTTATTATATAATATACTTTGTCGTCTTTGTCCTTTAGAGACTCTCATATATGTACCAATATTAAGTGACATATAAAACTTTAAAGTCACAACACATCTTTTATGCATATCATATTGATCATATAACAGAATGTATTATCAATATTACGAGAGAATGAGTAACATCACAATGGATGTTGGGTCCTGCGAATACCATTATATTACTTCTCGGTTTATAATGTATTACATGTTATTATGATTTCTATTTGTATCCTTCAGGGATATAGTTTCAGAAATCAGGACTGCAGGTCCAAATAATATGTTTATTCAGCGAGTTTATTCTATATTGTTCGCCTTCGTTTGTTTATATTAAATATGAATGCTTCTGGCATTCTTATAGTATCATAGGTTTTGGATCCAATTTTTCTCTTGATATAGCATGCTATTAAGAAGGTGAATGAATTGTCGACAATAATTTTAATAATTATTTAATATCTCTCATATCAACATATATAGTTGATTGCAAGTTTTACGTCAATAATAATCAAATCCTCATCGTTTCCCAAAATTTTAGGATTTGACCATTCTGTATCCCCGTAATTTCATTACTCTTTTGTGTAGCAGCAGCATTTATTTTTACGGGTTTATATTCTTCAGGAATAACCTCTTCAGGAGGTGCAATGAGAGTGACTAACTTTTATTTCATTTCCATAAATAATGTATGTTATGGTCCACGCTTCTGGCGTTGGTTGAACTCAAATATATTTTATCATATATGTGGAGATCTCCGCTTTATATTATATGGTTTATGTCTAGTAATATGAGGCCTAGTCGCTCTTTTGTGATCAATAAAAATGTATGACAATTACTTGCTAGATATTGCAAGATAATGATTTTATGAACTTCAGGTTCAACAATACTTGTATGTATATCCTCTTATGAACCTCAGGTTCAATATACTACATTTTCTTGACATTCTTTAAGCTTCTAGCTTCTTCCCCTAATGCCAGAAAATGTACATCCTATATATATATATATATATATATATATATATATATATATATATATGATTATTGGATTGGACAATAAAACATAGTCATTCAGGAGCTTTAAATCGCAGGAGAGAAACAATTTATTCATTATTGTACAAGTAAAGTAGGGAAAGATTCATAACATAATGTATATCAACCATAAAAATTAATGAATAATTTTAGCAGGTATATATGCACATTAATGTATCATGTATAAATTTTAAGATCTCATAATGATCAATATTGAGAGATATTTTAAAAACAGAGGACTCTCGTTTTATTGTGCAAATCGGTCGACAAATTTGACCTTATTTTGGTCGTGATAGAAGTCAACAAAATTATCTAAAACTTTACAAAAACAATACCAATGATGACATCCATAATTAATATAAGAGATGATTTTATTTAGGCACTTCTCGGCATGTTTCGTCTCTTTGATGTCATCTTTATTTCATACTTCTTATTTGCACAAAATTTAATGCACTACTTATGGTCTTGTTTTCACGATACTTTGTAATGTGTGCTTCCGACACACCAAAAAATAAACAAGAAAAGTATCGTGATTTTCCAACAACTCTCATGACCTTAATCATCGGTGATGCATAACCCAAAAAAGTATCAGGTCATTAATTTGTAAAGTGATCAATAAAATATTTTTCTTTTACTACTAATCTCTATATATCTATGAACTTCTGGTCATAGGGTTTGATTTAGAGATCGACGTACATTTTTTTTCAATTAGTTGTTTGCATGTCGTTTAAATGGTCATACGAATCCTTCAGGGATTATCATAAAATTTCATAACCCTCTTTAAATGAATAATCTCTAACTCTTGATATAGTAGCATTTTATGAATATTAAGATATTCACCTTCTGGGCAAATCCATATCATTTGTAACATGGTGATTCAAATTCCATTATAATGTAGTACATTGTACTATATATATACATCTATCAAGATGGATATTATGTGCTCACGAGATGAATGCTCGTAACAACAAGTAACACTCACATTGTGGCATTAAAGCATAATTGATACATGCAACTTGTTACCTCTTTTTTAAACTCATATACATGTATCATGTATTGCTTATCGGTGCATACTAAAACATCACAAAACGGAATATATTATAATGTACTTGAATCATATGATAAACAAAAGTGCATATTAGCAATTCCAAAAGCAACATAGCAACACACACACATATATATTGTATACATGTAGTCTCATTTATTATATATATATATATATACAAAATTAAAATGATATATTCTATGTACCATGTGAGTAATTAATTACCTCATGATGAACAAATACAAATTCAAGATGTAAGTAAAATAACCGTATACATAAATATTTTGATAGTTACACATTTTATGAATAATACAAATCAATAAAGGTCAATTGAACCTTCGCATTAAATCTTCAATTTAAGAAGATTTATAGAATTATGAAAACAAGCATTTGCTTCCAAATAAGCCTCAAATAAATCATTATCAATGCATTCCATATTATATATAATGTATGTAACAACTGTATTGTATACAACATTAATATTCAAGTTCAAAGCTTATACAACTTTTGTAAATGAGCATGCTCTAACGTACCACACATGTTTGGCTTAATTATTGTTCTATAATATTGCAAACCTCTTATTGCTTTCTTTCATCACATATTAATCAATAACTCATAATATTTTCTCTTATGTATTTGAGCAAGAAATTATAATCATTATGCATGGATGGCAGGTCTTATTAAAGACTACAAACAAATGAGAAAGAAATCTCTATTACCTCATACATGAACAGAAACAAAACGTTGAAAATAAAATTATAGATTTAAGTTCACGTGATATTATATTGTATTCACATTGTTTATTCACAATATAACTAGAGAAGAATAAAGTATGAACACCATAGCATCGATAAAAGAATCATAAGATTTAATACTCTTTCATGGAAGGAGCCGAGGTAGAGAGAAGAATATATCAACTTCTCAATCTAAAAGTAACATATATGCAAAGACTAAATAATATTCTCTAGATCTCATAGCTAAAAAGAAAGGATATGCACAACCATAGTAAAACTTAAACTATTACATAGTCAACATAGTAACCATAGGAAGAAAACAATACTAGATACACATGCTAGTTATGATCAAGATAAACTATATTAATCCACCAATCTAGCATGGCGAGGCAAAATAATATCGTCAGGAAATGAAACAAAAACTTCCTAAGTTATTCGGACTTGATTCAAACATTGGGTCATGTAGGCAAATTACCTTTGGATGAGTTCTACAATACCAATCGGGAGAAACTCGTGCTTCTGAAAAAGATTATGCAAGAGTCAATTCGTGCTGATAATGTGTTATAAAATAAATATACATGGAATAAAGAAGATAAAGATTTGGGAGAGAATATTTGTTTTATTTCATCATCACCAAAAGTATTACAATGGTCTCCTATTTATAGGCTATAAGAGGCAAATGAAATGGTGTATGTTACAAGAGTAATGAGAATGTAAGAGGTTGATGGAGTTATGGGACGAGAAGGTGAAACATCCATAATGTTTCACAACAAACTTTTTATTGCACTGAACTGCATATTATCACCATTCGGTACATATAAATAGAATCACCACGGAATATTTCTTCATAGTGTATTAGTAAATTAAAAATATTTTTTATATAGATAAATATGATTTTGACTCAAAATTTTCATATTTTGTTGGGTTTTTTTGCCTAATCTAATTTGGATGATTAAAGAATTGACATGACTCATGATTAAAATTAAATATCAAATCAAATGGTCATACTGCTTAAACGTATACATATATATATTGTGTAATTTTTTTCTTATTAGGTGCTCAAGAATTAAGGCTCAAAATTGTAATCAAGCTATGGAAGAAGATTTGTAAGTTTATATTTAATTGAGTCTTAACATCTCACGTACGCTTGATGTCCGAAAGAGAAATACAGTGAAATTGATGCCAAACGGTGGTCCATTAAGTCCTCAGAGACATTACTAGTAATGCAGGCTTCACCGAAGAATTTTTATCCGTTGATGACGCATCAGTACATATCCGTCGGTATAGCGTACCAATATTTATCACTGACGACATGTATCTGTTGGTGTAGTTATACAACCGTCGGAGTACATATTAGTCGGGATATTATACACCGACTAATACACCTACGGACAAACCGTCGGTGTTGTTCAATCTGACGAAAGTAGGTGAAATATTTTGACGGGAAATTTTGTGTCAAAATTAACACCGACGATGTCTATCGGAGTAGAACAAGACTGACGTATGTAACACCGACAGTAGGCAAATCCGTCGGTGTTCACCTACACCAACGAATGTCGACATGTACCGACAAACAGATACCGCCGGTGAAACCCTGTACTGCAGCAGTATTCTTGTACAATTTCAAATCCGTCCTACTGCCGCTTGACTAGATATTAACTTCTTTTCTAATCTTTATTGTCTTAAGAGTTTCGGACATTTATTGTATGACAGTTTCGGACAAGCGAAAACTTTCCATTTTGCAGAGTGATTTCTGTGACTTGTATTAAATTTTGACCTTTTGTCGGACGTCGGTCTTCTCGCGGGTTGTTTATTCCTAAGCTATTCTTGAGCAATAATGGTTCGACATGTATCATATAGCAATTGAGTTTCTGTCAATTGATATAAAAAATATTTATTGTGTGTTTAGATGACTGCTAGGCCACCGGACGACTGTGTTTGTTGGCAGAGCCTTAAGCTTATCTTGAAACCTTTGATCTCGGACTATCAGTCCTTAATCTGACGATCGAGTTTGGGTTTGGGCCTTAACATTCTCTAAACCTTAGTAATTGGATGATCTTTATCTTGTCGGCCACCCGAGGTTTAATTTTAACTAAGAATCAACACACAAATCCGGGAGTTCGTCCCATTATCAATCGCCTGATTCTGGCAGGACAGACTGTCTGGAGCTTTGTGACTTGCTCACCTACCACTCCACCTAATACCTCACTTGGTCCAAATGGCTATATTGAACTTGGGGGCTATAAATACCTCATTAAACCTAGACTCAAGGAAAATACTAGATCGCGATTGGACCTCTAGAAATGGAATGTATATCGTTGTTTGCCTTCTTGATTCCTCTTCTCTGTTTTTCCCATATTGTTGCATTTAGTTAAATAAAATCTGTTTATCCCATCTATATTAACCATGGCCTGTTTACAGAATTACAACATCCGTAAACACTTTTATGGAATTTTATGGCCTGCATACATTTTCAATATGTTTAGAATGAATCCAAATGGAAATTTTTATAACTCAAATGCGATGAGATAAACTGCATTTTCATACTAGAGTAATTTTTATTGGTAGTCTTGCACATTGTTGTCGTCTAACCTTTCCAGGTACAAGGAAGTAAGGAAATTTTATAATGAAGGGGAAGGGTAGTATTGTAACACTACTATAATTTTTTTAAGGACATATGGTCTCAAACTTGGAGTTGACTGATCAATGGATTAGGAATTAAAGATGTCACTACAGTCCTTCCAATTAAGTCCCCTTTGCTATTATGAAATTTAGTCCTTTATTATTATGAAATTTAACTTAAGTCCGTATTAAACTTAATTCCCCCACCCCTACAAATAAAAAAATTGGTAAAAAGGAAAGGGTAAATTTTACCATAAATAGGGCTAACTAGTAATTTTCACATGACTAAATATTTTTGAGTGACATTACTTTTGCTGGAATCACATACAAACAAAATAATAAGGATTTTAAAGTGACCTGCAAGCAAAAAACTTGAATTAATATGGTTGACGTAAAACAAGTGTTTCCACGCTGATAGGAAGAACAAAGGACAAGTCAAGTAGAAATAAATAAAAAAACGAACCGACTATTATTAAGTGGTATTTACGTCGGTCCAAATTTGAACAACGTATATACATCATATTCATAGTATACACGTTGGTTTGTCTACGTCGGTTATTCAAATGGACATAGTAACATGCACGTAGTAAGTCCTTTTTGTAGCCGTGCACCTTCAATAAAAAAAACAATCGAAAAATAATATCATCTAAACACATCTGAAATAATTTTTTGAAGACCTGACCTATTGATTTTTTTTGTTTGTCCAGCAATAAGCACAATACCAAAGTACACACTACTACAGAAAAGGGAATATTCGTCGGATATAAGGGCCTATACACGTCGGATAAAAGCACACCCCCATCCGACGTATATGTGTGCGTCGTCTATACATAGACGTCGGCCATCATATAGCCGACGTCTATACCTAACGAATAGACGTCGGCTATGATTAGACCCCGACGTGTATTCTTTAATGTATAGACGTCGGTTAATAAACATACGACGCCTATACTTTAGGGATAGACGTCGGGTCAATAATATACGACGCCTATACTTTAGGGATAGACGTCGGCTTTCTATGTAACCCGACGTCTATGCTTTTCTTCAGAGGATTAGACGTCGGCTTATATAAACAGCCGACGTCTATTCCCAAACCTGGACAAAAAAAAATAAATAGGATCCGACGAAATTGTTTTTAGTCATCGTCGTCGTGTACATACACAACTGCACCAAATTCGTTCACCTATAAATTTCATCCACATACATCCATATACATCCCACATACAATTGACATTCACAAGCATACATCCACATACATCCACAAGCATCCATACAATTGACTCACAAGCATACATCCACATACATCCACAAGCATACATGCACAAACACAAAAATACAACCACACAATTGACATTCAACACACTTGCAATATTCATTCTAAAATTAAGGCGATTATATTAAGGCATAAAGTGTAGGTTTGTAATACAAGTGCACTTGTTAACTAAATTACAAAAAATACAATTGGCAGTAGAACCTCTTAGTTCGTCAGCATGTTTCTGATGAAATAGCGAGCCCATCGGTCGCGAGTTTCATCGAGCTCTTGTTGCGAGAATGGATCACTACTTTTTGGGAAAACCTATCAAAAAATTACAAGTGTGTTGAATATTAATAACTAAATATTGAAACTACAATTGAATATACAATTGAATAACAATCTACATTACCTCGGTTAGACATACGTCTTGAGTTGCCACATCGAGGATTTCCTCCATGTATCTCATCACGTAGTAACCGCATTCCGTATTTCCAACCTGCTTCCGGTACTACAAACATAGGAATTCGCTAAATATTTGTTCCTAACTTAATTAACAAAAATGGGATAGAACGTACTCTCATTCCATGCCATGTTATTCCTGATTTTGTGGTTGTTCTCCTACCACCTAAAGCTCTGTAAACCTTAATTGCCCTGAGTAGCACAAGTTAAAATATCAATCAATAATACTAATAAAAATCCACGAATTACTTTATTCACGACTAAACGAACTTACATATTTAGAAGTTTCTTTATTGAGTCCCTTGGTTTATTCGACCCCAACGGATCAAACCAATATGCCGAATTAGTCGTTGGGCATACAACGACAAGCATCCAATGAGCCCTGTGTTATATATATAATTAGAAGTTTATTACAAAATAAAATTTCACTTTGAATTACAAAGTTTACCTCTCATGATAAGGGAGCAGATAATATTTCTTGTCTTCTTCTTTAAAGAATGTCCCTAGTTGACCCGATTTATCGTCATTCCCGTATATATATGTAGATGGACTGATAAATCCAAATACTTGATCCTCGGGAAAGATTGACCTTCTGGCGTCGTAAAGATGTCTACAAGTATAAAAATTATAATTTATTACAGTTTTGATAAAATTATTCAATACTTTTCATTGTATACAAAAGAACACTTACTTCACTTGCACGTCGATAATCATGATACACAACGAATCCATCGCCATGAACTGCATGATATCCTCTTTGGTGACGTACAAAGCCGGAGGCAACCCTTTATCCCCCTCCAACTCCAAGGTACTTAACGATTGTGCCTCCCTACCTACCATACATTGATACAACATTTTGCACCTACTTGGAAGCGAATTAATGTTGATCGGAGATTGGTTGTTTGACCCTTTGCTCCGGGGGCTTGACACCTTACAAAGATGTATAGAACCGTTAAAATACAATTGTTAACAAAATTGAAGTTTAAAGTCTTTCAAAGTTAAACTATACCTCATGTTTGTCGTTTAGCTCTACTAAATAACTATGCCAACGCACGAACCCACCGATAGCATCGCCGAGAGTAACAATCTCTTCTTCCGGAAATGGCACAAAAACACCAGGATCTAAGCAACTCTCAACTGCAACCTTCAATTCTCCCTCTCCTACCTCTGTGAAGTGGTGTCTGGAGATGTTATAAACTTTCCCGTGTCCCACCAATCTTCGATCAGGGTCTTCGACAAATAAAGCACATCTAGATCCATCCACGAACTTTCCAAACGAGGGACCGTCGATGAGGGCCAATTCTCGAGAATGAGACACGAAATCATCATGTCGATGATGGTGGAACACTGGCGGAACTGGAGTAGTCTCCGTGGAAGAACCGGTCTTACGACGGGTAGGAGAAGTAGGCAAAGCACGATCCAATCTCTCCGAAAGAAGCTGCAAAGACTTCTTCAAATCTGCAATCTCCTGCTGGCATTTGGTATGACCAGTCGTCGAAGTAGACCGTTGAGTCTTCCCAAAATATTGTCGAAGTCCAACTCTACTCCCTACCCCTCGCACACGACCGGGGTGTTCGTCGTTTCCCAAGGCCTCGCGTAGAATATCATTCCGACCATCGGAAGCAAATTCGCCTTGAGATTCTCTCAACTTCAGAGAGTCCTAAGTTTAAAACAATATTTACTATAATTTGAGCAATATAAAATTAATGATTCTGAATTAATAACATATATATAAATGATGCAACTTACTATCTTCGAGCCGATAGCTTGCGACTCGTCTGTGACGTACTCCCCTCTGGAGTTTACTCTCGCTCTCTTCCAAGAATCACAACGAGCTATGGGAGAAGGAGGAGATAGGTTACTTGCTTGCTCCTCACTCATACCGAAGTCAATTTTTTGCACCTTTACTGTTTTTTTTTTCCTTAATGGATTTTCAATCCATATACCTTCACCGTGGTCATCTCTAAACATACAAGTCTCAACATTTATTTCTTCATCTACTGAGTTCAATTCAGGTGCTTGCTTAGAGAAAGGTGGTGTTTCTTCATACTCGATCAGACTATCATCTGATACAATTTTTTTCTTCCCTTCCAAAATTACTGCCCATTTCTTATCACACGAATCAGCCACATAGAAGACTTGTTTCGCTTGGGAAGCTAGAATAAAAGGTTCTCCTTTATACCCTTGTTTTGAAAAATCTATTAAAGTGAAGCCATAGTCATCCACTCGAACTCCTGTTTTATTATCAGCCCACTTGCATCTAAATATAGGTACTTTGAATTTAACAAAGTCTAGCTCCCATATATCTTCAATTACACCGTAATAGGACATGTCGGCGTATACAGGATTCTTGTCTTTAGAACTAGACACATGCAAAGACTCTGCTATTAAGGTGACGCCACTATTCTGAACAGCACTTTTCGCATCTTCACAAACTGTGTAGAAAGAATATCCATTGATATCATAACCACTGTAACTTATAACAACAGAATGCGGACCGTAAGCCAACCACTGTATTGTCTCAGAAACATCACGCTTGTATGCTAGATTTTTGAACCAAGAGATGAAATTCTTATTGTGACTATTAATTACTTGTTGATCACTCCACAAAGGATTTCTTTCCTTTAGAAACTTCATGTGTTCATTTAGGTATGGTTGAACTTCATTCGAATTGCACAACACATAAAAATATGCTGTCATTAAGTCATCGCCATTTGGATTTAACATTTTCATCCCCCGTGTCCCTTTACCATCGACACGATTATCATGACGATTCTTCGGAAGTCCAACAGTTTTGGTGTTTGCTAGGTATCCAGTGCAAAACTCGATAACCTCCTCAGCTATGTATCCTTCAACAATACTAGCATCTGGTCTTTGACGATTTTTGCAATAACCTTTCAACACTTTCATATAACGCTCAAAAGGATACATCCACCTTAAGAAAACTGGTCCGCACAATTTAACTTCTCTAACCAAATGAATAACAAGATGAATCATAATGTCGAAAAAAGCCGGGGGAAAGAACATCTCCAACTGACATAATGTGACCACAATTTCATTCTGTAACTTGTCTAACTGCACAGGATCGACCACCTTACTGCAAATCTTATTGAAAAACGAACACAACTTTATTATTGCTTGTCTAACATCTTTCGGTAATATGGATCTCAGTGCTACAGGTAACAACTGCTGCATTAAAGTATGACAATCGTGAGACTTCATCCCCACAAGTTTCAAATCCTTCATAACAACAAGATTACTGATATTTGAAGAATAACCTTGTGGAACCCTTACATCGTGCAAACACTGACAGAGAATTTTTTTCTCCTTTCTAGACAATGTATAACTAGCTGGAGGTAAGTAATTCCGATCTCCTTTCTTCTCTGGTGCCAACATTGCTCGTATACCAATATCAACAAGATCAAGTCTTGCATTATATCCATCTTTGGTTTTACCAGGTATGTTCAACAGAGTGCCAACAAGACTATCACAAACATTTTTCTCTACGTGCATCACATCAATACAATGTCTAACTTCTAAAGTTTTCCAGTAAGGGAGATCAAAAAATATTGATCTTTTTTTCCAACTACTTTTGTCGTTTGCTCGTTTGTACGGTTTTCCAAATTCACATTCAATGTTCCTTACACGTTCATACACCTTTTCGACGCTGATTTCAACTGGCGGATTCTGAAACTCCTGTTTTCCGTTAAATGCTTTCTTCAACCTACGATAAGGATGAGAGTTCGGCAAAAATCTCCGATGACCGAGATAGACAGTCTTAGAACCATTAACTAGTTGCAAAGAACATGTATTTTCCTCGCAAATTGGACAAGCTTTATGACCTTTAACTGAATATCCAGACAGATTACCATAAGCTGGAAAGTCATTAATCGTGCAAAATATCATTGCCCGCATTACGAACGACTCCTGACGATAAGAATCAAAAACTGACTCTCCGTCACCCCACAATTTTTTTAGGTCATCAATTAAAGGTCTTAAATACACATCGATGTCGTTTCCAGGTTGTTTCGGACCAGAAATCATTAAGGACAACATGATATATTTGCGTTTCATGCATAACCACGGGGGCAGATTGTAAATTACAAGCAGAACGGGCCAAGAACTGTGAATGCTACTCAAACTACCAAAAGGATTCATTCCGTCAGTACAGAGCCCAAGTCGTACATTCCTCGATTCTTCACCAAACACAGGAAAGTCGACATTTATTTTTTTCCACTGAGGTGAATCTGCAGGGTGACGTAGCAACTGATCATTTGGTTTCTCACGATCAGCATGCCATGTCATGTTCTTGGAATCTTCTTTACCCGCAAACAAACGTTTAAGCCTTGGTATTATCGGAAGATACCACAAAATCTTAGCAGGAGGTCCTTTGATTTTCATCTCATCAGCCTCTTCATTGTGGTTTGGTCCACTACGTTTCATTTTGTATCTTGACACATTACACCTGGGACAAGAATGTAAGTTTTCAAACTCACCCCTATACAATATACAATCGTTCGGGCATGCGTGTATCTTCCTATATTCCATTCCCATAGGGCACAACACTTTCTTTGCATCATAAGTTCTATCTGGCAACTCATTGTCATCTGGAAGCATCTCTTTCACTAACTTCAACATTGATGTGAAACTCACATCGGACCAACCATTTCCAGCTTTTAAATTGTACAACTTCAACACCGCTGACAATCTAGTGAATTTGGTACAATTCTTATACAACGGCTTCTCATTGTCACTCAACAAATTACCAAGTAAATCGGGGTTGGACGAAAACTTTTCAGCCATATCCTGAACCATTTCCTCTAAGTGATCTTCCACACTAACATCTTCTCCATCATTCTTGGAACGACTACATGATTCATTTTCGCCGTGCCATATCCACCGTCTGTAATTTGGGTCGAAACCTTTCTCAAACAAATGATCTTTCATTTTCCGAAAAGTCAACACTGACATATTATGACACTTATTGCACGGACAATACGCCATGTCGCTGTCTTTCATTTTCTTAGAATGTTTTTTGGCAACCTCTAAGAACATATTCACTCCGTTCTCATATTCATCACTCAATCTGTTTGAAACTATCCACTCTCGATCCATTTCAATCTAAACAGAGGCAAAAATGATAGTTATTATTGCAGAACATAAATAAAATTTCAATTTAAAAGAATGTGTACGTAGATGAGAAGATTCGGAGACATTAAGATGAGAAAAGAATGACTCAGAGGAGAAGAGATGAAGTCCTTAATCTAGCGTGGAATAAGGAAGGTTAGAAATCTAACTAAACAATCAAGGCCAAAACAAACCTAAAGTCCACTATAGGTCCTTAGTAATAGACGACGCCTAACTTCGAGGTCCCACCGAGGACCACTAGTCTGTAGGAAATCAAGAACCCGGAGGTCCCTAATATCTCAGGGAGACTAGATGGGCAACGACGTTCAGGCCGAAAGGGTCTTAAACATCGAGGACCACTAATCTATAGGAAATCAAGAACCCGGAGGTTCCTAAAATCTCAGGGAGACTAGATGGGCAACGACATTCAGGCCATAACGGTCTTAAACGGTTTCCTCTCCTTAATGCGTCCGAAAATCCTAGGGGCCAACGTCTAATTGATTTTATTAAGGCTCTTTTATTAAGTGGTTTTTGGGCCAAGGAAAGGGTGATGAAATCCCCCACCTCATCTCCTATAGGTGACTGCCCCCTAAGTGTTTTTCATACCTTAATCTAACAAACAACACACCAAACAAACACTCACCTCACTCTTGTTACAATGCAAGTCCTACTAACTAATGCGTGCTTTCTAATGAATGATGAGTGAAAGATAGTACGTACCTTACGCCAGCAATCTACGACAGAAAGCGTAAATAATAGAAAATACAATGCATGCAAATCCTATATGATGAATGACTTAACAAATATTGTCTAATCTTTTGCTTTGGGTTATTAAAGGCCAAGTTGTTTAAGGGGGGCAATGAGTTATTATCATAATATTAAAAATTCAATAAATTAAGGCAATAAACATTTAAAATATTAAAATCAAGTATTAAAACTAATTACATGAATTGACAGAAAAACATTTGAAACACAAACTATCATGTTATTAATAATAATTGGGAATAAAATTTTATTGAAATTTTGGCAGAACCTCCACTTAAAATTTAATATGTAAAATTCTTCAAATCCTGAAATCAACAAGAAAATCCTAATATCTAGGTATCTAATCACATTCACATCTAGTTATCCACTTAAATTTTATTCAAATCCTAATATCTAGTTATCTAATCACATTCACATTATGTATTTCTCTACTCAATCCAAACCAAATTCATAACATAATCCAAACCAAATCAATCCAATGAAAACAAAGTTTGGTTAAATCATCCAACCAACCCAACTCAATCCAAACTAAATCAATCCAATGAATATGTTTATCAAATATCAACACATAACACACATGCAAAAAAACTCCGAGAAGAAGTTGTTTATCACGTCTACATGTCAAGAGTGTACATCCACATTGAATCGATATCTAACCAATATTTGCACTAACCCTAATTTGGCGTTGGATTCTTGGTCTAAACTAATCCTAAATTAAGAATCTAAAATTTAGGACGAACCAGAGGAGGGAAAAGTTGTATTGCCGGAGGTGCTCTTTGTGTTTCCCGAAGACGTCGCGGAGTAGACGGCTGTAAACGACACGATGAAGCTACATGCGGAGGAGGCTAAGTTAGAGAGCATATGTGGAGAAAGATGAACTTAAAACAAGAAAAAACGAACTTAAAACCTACATGTGGAGAGAGACGGAGGAAGACGGAGGAAGAAGGAGAAGAGGGCCGGAGAAGTGGAGGAGCACTTGGGAGCTCGCTGCGGTGCCGGAGACGGTGCGGATCGGTCGGAGGATGGTCGCGGAGGAGAGTTCGGTCGCGGGACGGCTAGGGTTTGGGTGGGTTTCGACTGAAAAGAATGAAAGAAAACGCGTCTGTCCGATTTCTTTAAGACATATATACGTCGGATATTCCATAACACCGACGTCTATACCTCGACGTCTATGTGGATAGACTATAGACGTCGGTCTTACATTAAGTCCGACGTCTATAGTCCGACGTCTATACCCTATAGACGTCGGATTCACAAGGTACTAAAACACCGACGTCTAAAGGTCGACGTCTATACACTATAGACGTCGGCTACACGTGTTATTCCAAAACCCGACGTCTATAGTGTCACATAGACGTCGGCTTCCATTTCAGCCGACGTCTATTCTGTCCTCCCCCTACTAGACGTCGGCTGTTGTAACGGCCGACGTCTATTGGGCGACGAGTAAAGCCAATTCTGCACTAGTGACATGTCCGATAAGACTGTTAACTTTGACTCGGCTCGATAGTTGCACTTAAAAAACGTAGGAGTCTAGTTTAATTTGAAAATAAAGAATTTTGATGAAAAACAAAACAAACCGTTCGAACATGAAAAAATTTGAGACTTGGCTCGGTAGATAGTACTTATTGCTCGAAAGTTTCGACTCGGCTCGCTACCATAATTAAAAAATAATTATACCTCAGCTAACTAAGTTGCACATAGAAACATGACACAATCTTGAGCTTGAGTTTACAAACAAGAGACAAAGACAAGATTATTTCATAAGATAACTGTCGAGTGTCGACTCCACCGTGCATACATAGAGCATTCATATTTTACAACTAATACAATTAGACTGTCAAACCATGTAACTAATACTAAATAAAAATACTAATACGATATAAAATGGATAAATCCAACTTGAAAATGCTTCACGAAGTAACCAAACAGTTATTCATCCCCTGCATGATAACAAAATAATGAAATTAACGGCACATGATGCCGACAAACTCATTGACTTGTACGTTCAATAATGTAGGCATAAACACCAGAGAATAGTGCTCGCTGAAGACACAATATGGCATCCCCAACTTAAATCTAAATTTAATTACTAACATGCGGGGAAAAAGTCAAATCTAGAAATACAGATAATACGTACTTAATTTGACACCGGGGCCGCCTCTGAGTGGGGCAAGGAATCGGTGAAATGCCAGGACGGTCATCGCCAATTCCCCCAAACCCCAGCATTCGTCGGAAAGACGAGTAGGAGGAGAGGTCACCAACAAAAAACGAGACGAGAACCAACAAGACAATCGCTCCAAGCACCACAAACCCGAATCGAGAACCCATAGATCAATGGTGATCCAAATGGTCGATGATGCATGGAAGCGTATATATAACTGCGAAAAGGAAGGTTTGCACTTGCCACCTTATGAGTAGGTTTAATTTGAATTAATTTTTAAACAATTAAACCTTCTAGGCTTATACGCGTGTGTAAGTATGTTATATGCTTATATTTGTGGAAAAGGAGTTCGAATAAGGACTACATAACATGACAAACATTTTGCATATTAGTACCCACACCTCAAATGCATTTCGGACATTTATGGACATGTATGTAAGTATTATAATCATTTTGTTGTGTCCTACTATGTTATATGTAAAGTGGGGAGATTTCAAAAAAATTGATAATTTGAATGGGTTTCGATGATAAAATCCAAAAATAAGGAGGATTTAGGTAAATATTAAATTTCAAAAGAATATGTGTAACAAAATCACTCTTTAATTTATATGTTAGGTCGGATGGTGTGTCTTGTGGTGTGGACCAAGTCGTTGAAATAAAAATAAAAAATTGAATCCAAAAATAAAAACCGATATTATTTTTAAGAAAACTATTGAAATAATAGCTTCTGAATGTTGTTTTACGAAATTCAACAAAGTTAAATTTGAATATTTAAAAGGATTTTAATTATAAGATAAAGTTAGAAAGACATCCACAAATACAAGTTTTACGGTTACACTTCTGCAAAAAAAAACTTTTGTCATTATACTTTAGCTTGCATGGATGTCTTCGTGTGGAAAAACTTGATAACCACATGACTTGGTTGTTGAAGCAAAATAATTGTTGCCACACGACTTGAGAAATTAAAGTTAACCACATGACTTCGGTGGGTTGTTTCTTTTGGTGATGGAACAAATACAAGAGAAGTCTTCACTCACTCGTACATATCCTCTTTCATTTAAAATTCGAAAGCTACTCCACGTAACTATCTTGACTAAAATCGTTTAGATAAACATTAAACAATGAGTTAATGATGCAAATTAACAAGGTGGCGCTGCAGTATATGAAGCATCGTGATCCAGCAAAGAATGTTTATGGAAGTCATGGTGTGCATGGATGACGAGAAAATCCAAGATTAATCCCAAAATCTAATATCGATTCATAAATTTAAATTATAACACAAATAAAATTCGTAATTCAGGATAGAATCTATAATTCAAAATCAAATTCGAAAGTGAATCCTAAAATTGAAATTAAATCCTTAAGGCAAAATCGAATATGTCGTTCAATTTCAAATTTTAAATTCCAATCAATTTACTGAGCCACAAACACATCAAAATTTAATTGAAATTCTAAGTAATTTTTGGTTGAACCTCCCCCAATATTTTCGATACCAATTTTTTTTTCCAGAAGACCTATATTGACAAGAAAAAATATCCACGATTCAACGACAAGCATTATCGTCAGTTCATCAAACATAAACATAACCCTCTTTTTTGGCACAACAAAAGTACTTCAAATAATCCAACTATCTTTACAAATATATTTTGTTTAATCCAACTAACAAATAAAACTTAAATCCTATATCAAATCCTAAATTCTAATCAAATAGGTAGTTCAATTTCAAATCTTAAATTCAAACTCGAATCTCAAATCCAATATCAATCCATAAATCTAATATCGATTCATAAATCTAAATTCTAACCAAAATCCTAAATCCAATACAATCCTAAATATTACAAGATCATTGCATGATTGACTGATAATTGCTAAAACTATGCCTCGAGAAGAAGTGTCTTAAATGTTTATGTGAAATGTGACAAATCAAGAGTTTGTTAACTCAAAAGTTCAAAGACACTGGTCTAACTTATTTATGTTATTGTTTGTGAGAAGAAGAAAAATTGACATAGTGCATTCTCCATGTTGATTCCACTAAAATTGCCTACATCATAGCAAGAATATGGAAGAGTAAAGCAGAGAAATGGGGAGAAACAAAAATAAACATGGTTTCTCTTCTTTTCTTTTCTTTTCTCTAATTTTCTCTTGATTGGATAGACATGAGAGAAATTAAAAGAATAATTTTATAATCCACTAAAGTGTCATGGTTATTGTTTGATTTTTGAAAACAATAGAGATGATTTAGTCATAGAACTACAACAATCATTTTCCCTCAATATCTCCTCAAAGTTAAAAGGAAAGTAGTGCATGGACATCTTTCTCTCCGTTTCACTCACTTCTCTCCATTCTCTCAAAGTTGTTATCCTTGCTACAAACACTCAACCATGTCTTCTTTTGTTTTCCTTTCTCTCCCTAATAAACTACCCAAGCACACCGTTAAGCAAACTTATTATTTGAAGTGGTAATTAACCAATTATCATTAAAGTCACCAAACGAGTCCAAAGACAACAAAAAAATCACTAATATTGAAAAGCCCCAAAAATCAATCAAACAATTAATGTAAACTATAATCAAAACTATAATATTTTAATTCAAACTATAATCAAATTCAAATCAAACAATTGATGTAAATTTATAACATTGAAACTATAACCTAAAGTAAAAACAATCAAAATTTATCAAAACAATCTTACCAAAAATACAGATAAAAACAATAAAGACGAGTATGAGGTCGGGTTTGGGGTTGGGTTTTGTGGTTGGGGTTGGAATGGGGTTCGGGGAGGCACTAAGGTCGGGTGGGGGGTCGGGCTGGGGATGAAGGGCTTGGGTTGGGTATTAGGGAGGCGGTGATCAGGTCGGGTCAGGGCGATTGGTGATGGTGGTGATGGTGGTGATTGTGATGGTCGCTATGGGAGTGGTGATCAGGTCGGTTCGGGGCGATTGGGAGGAGGAGGAGGTCGGGGTGGTGGTGGGGAGGAGGGTAGGTCGTGGAGGGAGGCACTACTAGAGAGGAAGCGAGCGAGGAGGAGGCGATTGACGATTGGAGGCAGAGCGACGAGCGGAGGTGCACGCCATGGCGGACGTAGGTCCAGATGACTTAGGGTTCTTTGGGAGAGAAAGGAAATGGAAGGGAATGCCCGAATCAGTTAAGAATGCTATTTTCTCCCGTTTCGATAGACAGTTTGCATAACAATTTGGATGAAAGGAAAAGACAACAAAAATGCTAAATTTATCAAATTATACTCTCTAGATTTTAATAACATTAACGTCATCTTATTGTTTGATATAATAATACTATTATTGTAAAATAATATGTCATCACGAAACACTAAAAAATACATCATACATAAATACAAACGACATACCAACCAAACCACATTGGACAAGCTTAAACAAAGTTGATTAATTGAAAAACCTATTAATTGTTGTCTTTATTATTTGCTTACATCCAAGGTGAATATGAGACAACAATAAATAGAAGTGATTAGTACAATATCATACAATATATTCATGATATCTATCTTTTATTTTATTTTATATTTGTGTTACTCAGGTTGTTGTTACATGTATTTTAGGTATTTGATAATAAAGAAGAGAAATGAAGCAAAAAAAACTCAAATACAAGAATAAGTTACTGATTTGAAAGCATTCTAGACCTAGTTACACTACTAGAAAAAAATAAACGTCACTGAACAATCCGTCGGTTTTTGTTATCATCGACGAATGTGATAAGAAACACACACGGATAAATGTCGTCGGTTATTAGTTTTCATTGTAATCGTCGAAATAGATATTACCACCGACGAATAAGTACCGTCTACGTAGGTTTTAGATTATTCAAACGGCGACAAACCGAATTTTATGGCGCAAAAACACTACTAACAAAGAATTTAACATCACCGACAAAGAATGTCCATCGGTGTTAGTTTGCTAACATGCAATGACGGAGGAAATATGTCAGTGGAAATTTTAAAATGCGACTGTTACTTAATTATCTCCAACGAATGATAAAAAATCACCAACATATAGGTACCGTTGGTGCTTCTTTATGTTAGTCACCCGAATTGGGCATCCCTTTCATTCGCCTTCTTCTCCCAAATACTAAAAAACCACCGTTCCACCGCCACCCCTCCATGTTGCGCTGCCATTCATTTCGCCTTCCCTCACGCCGCTCGTGACGCCTCCTCCTCGACGTTCCACCACTCCGCCATGCTCCTCCTCCCTGTCTGACCACCCTACCATGCCACATTATCACTCACCATATCTACCTCATCTATGATGGTAACCATCCTCCTCTCCTCACCTCCGACCACCTCCTGCACCCTAGACCAACCACTACACCTCCTCCCTACCCCAGGCTAGACCGACCATCATATCCTCGTCCCTATCCCAGCCAAGACCAGCCACCACATCCTCCTCCCTACCCCAACCCAGACCGACAACCACCTCCTCCTCTCTACCCCAGCCCAGATCGACCACCACCTACTCCTCTCATCACCTCCGACCACCACATCTCCTCCCAACTCTTTAGATGATATATGTATGCATTAATGTTTTTATCTTAATGAAGATTTTATCTCTAGATGATATATTTATGCATTCGAGACTCTATATGTGTCATTGTTTAGGTTCGCTCTTGCATTGGTTGGTTGTTGATATTCAAAATGTGGATTGTATGTTCTGTTGTTCAATATTCGTGGATAGTTTTTTTATGAATATTAGTTAATAGTAAGTTAGAGTGATGCATACTTGTTGATATGTTCTTCAACTATTTCTTTATGTTATGATATTATTTATTGTCATGGTTTTATCTTGATCAACTTTTGCTTTTGGATGTTGTTTTGATGCATTGTTGAACATGTAGTCTCGTGGTAGGGTCATAATTTTTATTAGCTTGTTGAAGTCAACTGGTGTTGGTGTGGTACTTAGGTTATTATGTTGCTCCTTAATCGAACGATCGGGTTTGGGTTTATGCATTAACATTCTCTGGACCTTAGGGCATCCCTTAACGGGGTTTTTTCCCCGGTCGTGGGAGCTGGGTCGAAGATGACCCAGGTCATCTTCGCCCGGGTCGTCGACCCGGGCGTCCCAGGTCGTCGACCCGGGCGTCCCAGGTCAGCCAACCCGGACGCGCGTCCGGGTTTTTTTTTGTAATTTTTTTTTTAGTTTTTAGTTTTAGTTATTTGTTAAATATTTATTAGTTAAATATTTGTTTTAGATGTTAGGTTGATTTATTTTTTGGAGATGTTGGGTTTAATTTTTATTTGGTTTAAATATGTCGGGGTATTATTTATTTGTTGAAGATGTTGTATTTAATTTGTATTTGGTTTAAATACGTGGGGATATTATTGATAAAAATAATTATTTGCTTATTAATAAATATTTGTTTGAATTATTAATGTTTTGAGTAAATATAATTGATTTTGGAATATAATAAAAGTTAGTGGAAATAAAAGATGATGTGGATGAGAGAGGTAGGTTGTTGTGGGTTGTGGTTAAGAGATGAATAGTGTAGGAAAGAGAAGAAGATGGGTTGAGAAAAGAGAAAGCTGATGTGGAAGAGCGAGAAAGTTGATTTTGAAGAGAGAGAGCTGATGACCGGGTCGTTTAGTTTTAACTAAGAGTCAACACATGAATTCTGGAGTTTGTCCCATTATCAATCGCCTGATTCTGGCAGACAGACTGTCCGGAGCTTTGTGACTTGATCGCCCACTACTCCACCAAACAACTGACTTGGTCCAAATGGGTATATTGAACTTCAGGGCTATAAATACATCATTAAACCTAGACTCAAGGAGGAGATTGGATTGCGATTGAACCTCTTGTAATCGAATGTATATCGTGGTTTGTCTTCTTGATTCCTCTACTATTTTTCCCATATTGTTGCATTTAGTTAAATAAAATCTGTTTATCCCATCTATATTAGCCATGGCCTGTTTACAAAATTACAACATCCATAAACACTTTTATGGAATAATTATGTGCAAACATTTTCAACGTGTTTACAAATTACAGTGGATCCTAATGCCAATTTTTATAACTCGAATGCGATGAGATAAATTGCATTTTCATACTAGCTATTTTTTTATTGGTTCAATTCTTGCACATAATTGTCGTCTAACCTTACCAGGAACAAGGAAGTAAGGAAATTTTATCATGAATGGGGAAGCGTAGTATTGTAACTGTAATGTCCCGTAATAGCTGAAGAATTTGAAAATTTTAAACAAACGATCACAAGGATTAAAATCATCAAGAGTGAGTACATTACTAATACAAAACTCAAATATTTGGTGTATTAATGTATAGGAGTTTTCAAAAGGTATGATTACATAAACGTATGATAAAGTGGAAATACATGTAATCATACAACCTAGGAAAAGACTGGAGGATCTGATCCCAAAGTGTTCTTGTCCTCAGTCGCCACCCACCCAACACCTACTGCTGTCCTGAAATGCAAATGAGATAACAATGCTTGAGTTTCCATAAGCAAACCATGTATACCAAGTCCACCTACATGCAAGTGCAACTACAATACTATGAACATATCATACTAGTGATCATGACATACAAGAATGCAAACATGAAGCTTCCCTCTCCAGGGTACCAAAGGACATCCGTCCTTCCAACAACAATAGTGGGTTTCCCGAGGAAACCTACCACAGACACACGCAGTCTTACGAAAAGTACCCGACACACCCCACTTGCATCTATACTAATCATGAGGGTTCGGTAAGGATCACGCGTACTTCCGCGTCAAACATAGATACATATCTGATCTCCAGGCGCTCACACAAACTGTGCTCTTGGTAATCCACACAAGCTGAAATCATCGGGCGCTCACACAAGTTGTACTCCTGGAAATGCTCACACAAACTGTCATCAAGGGTCGCTCACACAAGCTATACTACCCCAGGAATCGCTCACCAAGTTGTACTACCCCAGGAATCACTCACACAAGTTGTACTACCCCCTCTGTCGGCCAATGCCCGGGTGGGCTTCCCGTTCTATAAGTTGGATACAAGGCAATGCATCGGGATCCACAATCCTACAAACTACAAAATGATCCTGACTCATTACTCTCATGAGCAGACACCAATTCCGTCGCTATAAAAGCAGGGCAGCGACTTCCATCACCGTCGAGGCCAGTAGTCACTTCGCCCAACGGATTGCGTGACCACTCAAAGCATTGGGATCCGTGATCTCATAGGCTACTACATAGAGTGGGTTCAACACAAATGAAATGAGTGCCACAAGCACGAAGAATGAGTAACCACACCTTTCTACCTAACGGTCCCTGGGCAAGCGCGATACGCACCCACTGTCACCTCCTGACACATGCACGAGGTGAGGATATAGGTTTCCGTGGACAAATGTGGTGCCACAAGCAAAACGTGAAAACTAATACTTGGCACCAACGGTCAACCGAAACAGGCAAACTGGTCGACCGTTGCTCCTCAAAATCAGATAAAACAATCGAACTGTAAAATTCATCGGTCGAACAATACATGCAGAAACGGTCGAACAAAAGGTCACTAGCGGTCGACCTTTTAGATGGTCTATGCCATAAATAATATTAAAATGTACGTCCCAACATTCGAACGACAATGAGCTTCCGATCGACCAAAAAATAACAGGAACTTCCTACATTTCTCAAAGCAATCACCGGTAGAACTAAAGTACGAACCGGTCAAACCAATAATAAGTCCATTTAGATGGTCAATGCCCAATCCAGACCAAAATGACAAGTCAACGGTCGAATGGCAACGGGGCCCCGTTCGACCGAAAACAATAGTCTTCTCCTGCCCAATAATTATACACAATCGGTCGACCGACGATAGTCATCGTTCGACCGGTGAAGGATATGATCTGGAGAAAACGCTACAACCGGTTGACCTTATCCTCTCATCATGGGAGTCCCAAGAGTTTGCCGAGTGGGAGTCCGAAGAGTAAACTATTCAACGGTTTGCTAGGTGAGTCCCAAAAGTACGTTTTGTCAGATGTCTGCATGGATTTATTGGGTCAGTGTCCGGATGACTTGGGCAGTAAGGGTTCGATAACTCTGGGTTGGTTGCAAGCTCTATTTCGGGAGTTGTCTTTCAATGTTGATGAGGCGTCGGTAACACGACACACTATAGCGTTTATTCTGTTCCAGCTGAGATGCAATATCTTGGTTGATAAGAGCGGCACAATAATACACTTGAAGTACTTGCCTTTGCTCAAAGATTTGGCCATCACATCGGAGTAAAGTTGGGGTAGTGCGGCTCTAGCCCACTTATATCAAAGTTTAGACGAAGCTTCATTGATCGTGACTAAACATCTGTGCGGCTTTTTTACGTTTCTGCAGTTCTGGTGCTGGGAACATTTTCACATTGGGAAACATTTGAAGAATAGATTCTTACTGTACCCGAAGCACGAGACAGCACCATTAGGTGCTCGTTGGAGACGACCAAGATCATTCAAGGGTAGTGCCAAGACGACGATACTTGATTTTTATCGGAATGAGTTCGATGTGCAAGAAGTCGACCATGTCACATGGGATCCGTATGAGCATTTGGATCTTAGTCAGTTACCACCACTATGTACAGAAGGTTCTGAGATCTGGACGAGCCATACATGAAATATAAATTTTGGCGAGGTGGTTATGCATTGTCCAGACCGAGTCATGAGGTAGTTCGGTCTACAGCAACACATTCTAGAGTCAATGGACAGACATGAAGTGAAATCGGCTCGGAAAAGAGCAGACATTAATTGGTTGGTGGAAAATCATTGATTCATCCAGCATTGGTCTCATAGAAGAGACCATCTATAGTTTGAGTGACCACTCCTAGGTGTCACTCCTGAAGAGAGCACACAGTTGTATATGGAATGGTATTAGAACATCACGGTACGTTGGATTGTTCACAACAGTTTGACTCCGAAGCAGAACTTGTTCAGACCCCGAGCGGGTAAAGAGATGGTAAGATCGATACTTGCAATTAAACAGTTACGATGTTTTTAAATTTTGTGTTTAGTATTTGTTTAATAGCTAAATTGTCTATAGGTGCACGGATTTTACAAGTTCCATGAAGAACTCCATAAAATCTATGAGGCGATCAAAAATCATAAGACAAACTCTTTAATGACCGCAAAGTTGAAGGAAAACAATGAAGGCTTGGTTCATATGTTTTGGTGCTGAAGAACTCACACTATGGTTGAGTCAGGATCACATCGTTGAAGAAGATGATACTATTATTCCACACACACAAGACGATGGTGGTGGTCAAACCCAGGATATAGACAATACAGAAAATGTGACATGAGGAGGGGGACACGGTCGCGGTAGAGGACGTCCTCAAGCACATCGTAAAAATAAGAAGAGATTGAGGGGTCAGCTAGAATTGTATTAAACTTAATTGGTTGTTATTACATTAATGTTAATTTGATTTATGCCAAAATGTTAAACTTGTTTTTTTGGATGTTTTTTTTTGATTTTATTGTAGTTGTTTGTGTTTTGTGGTTGAAATGATTGTGTTTGTTGAAATTTGTGTAGTGGAAATAGTTGTGTTTGTTGAAATTTTTGTAGTTGGAATAGTTGTGTTTGTTGTTGAAATTTTTGTAGTTGGAATGTTTGTGATTGTTGGTGCAATGTTTCAAACAGGAGAAGAAATTGTCGAGTTCTATTAAATTAAATGAACAGGTCGAGTTCTATTAAACCGAACTCGACGATGTAGGTGTCGATTCCGATTTCTATTTAATAGAACTCGGCACTGGAGTTGTCGTGTTCCACTAAATCAAGCTCGACAACTCCAATGCCGAGTTTAATTTGGTACAAATTTTCCAAGTGTTTAGACTTGACATCTCTGAGGTCGCTTTTTCCTATACAGAACTTGGTGTTGGCAACGCCAAGTTCTACGAAGAATTTTTTATATAGAACTTGACGTTTAAGACGTCGAGTTCTGTACACACTAAAAAAGATTAGTCGTTGTAACGTGTCACCACATGATGGTAGCAGATATACTTTGAGGGTTTAGTTTGAAAAATATGTTTGAGATATGTTTATTTTGGGGGAAAATTAAATAATTTTAATTCGGAAAAATTTTCCTCAAAAAATAATATTATCTAAGCGCATCTCAATTATTTATTGTAAGACCTGACCTGTTGATCTTTATCTTTTCCAGCAATATGCACGTATCTAAGTACCAGTCAGACCAAAACTAAAACACAATTATACATCAGCTAACTAAGTTACGTATAGAAACATCACACAATCTTGAGCTTGAGTTTACAAACAAGAGACAAAGACAAGATTATTTCTTAAGATAACTGTCTGAGTGTCGACTCCACCATGCATACATAAAGCATTCATATTTCACAACTAATACAATTAGACTGTCGAAACATGTAACTAATACTAAATAAAAATACTAAAGCTATCCAGTCAAGAAGCGTATAACGCATGCTGATCGATCGTGTCATGTCATACGATATAAAAAGGATAAATACAACTTGAAAATCTTCACCAAGTAACCAAGCAGTTCTTCATCCCGTGCATGATAACAAAATAATGAAATTAACAGCAGATGATGACGACAAACTCATTGACTTGTTCAATAATGCAGGCATAAACACCAGAGAATAGTGCTAGCTGAAGACACGATATGCCATCCTCAACTTAAATCTCAATGTAATTACTTACATGAGGGGAAAAAGTCACATTTAGAAATTCAGATAATACTAAATTCAATGTTTTCGAAGAGAGTATTACAATTAACAAAACTTGCTCAAGTGAACCATATATTAATATGCGATCCCCAAGTTAAATCTCAATTTAATTACTTACAGAGGGAAAAAGTCACATCTAGAAATTCAGATAGTACTTTGATTAAGCCCAATGTTTTCAAAAGAGAGTATCACAATTAACAAAACTTGCTCAAGTGAACCATATATCAATCATATAGCATGCATCCAACGGACCTGAGGCATAGTTAGAGTATCATTTCGTACCGTTTCGGAAACAAAAGAAGATGGATATTGATTAGCAATTTAGCACGGGGGCCGCCTCTGAGGGGGGCAAGGAATCTTTCCTCTGCCGGGGACGTAACGATGACCAATGCCCCCTCTCGACGGCCGCAATATTCGTTGGAAAGACGAGTAGGAGAGGTCACCAACAAAAAACGAGATGAGAACCAACAAGACAATTGCTCCAAGCACCACAAACCCGAATCGAGAGCCCATAGATCAATGGTGATCCAAATGGTTGATGCATGGAAGCGTATATATAACTGCCAAAAGGAAGGTTTGCAGTTGCCATCTTATGAGTAGGTTTAATTTGAATTATTTTTTAAACAATTAAACCTTCTAGGCTTATACGCGTGTGTAAGTATGTTACATGCTTATATTTGTGGGAAAGGAGTTTCGAATTAAGGACTATGAAAAAGTTTCAAATTCAATTTATTTTTGCATATTAGCACCCACACCTCAATGCATTTGGGACGTTCATGGCCATGTGTGTAAGTATTATAATCATTTCGTTGTGTCCTACTGGCTATTATGTTATATGTAAAGTGGGAAATTTCGAAAAATTTGATAATTTGAAAGGGTTTCGATGATAATATCTAAAAATAAGAAGGATTTATGTAAATATATTTTAAAAGAACATGTGTAATAAAATCACTTTTTAATTTATATGTTAGGTCGGATGGTGTGCCGTGTTGACGAAGTCGTACAAATAAATAATAAATAAATCGAAGCTAGTGGTCGTCGACCGAAGTTTCTACACAACTTCGGATTTTAATTTCACATCACGTATCTTATGTCGACTCTTTGTGAATAAAATGTGGTAAAACTACAATTTGCTTTTTCTGTATTATGACTCGATTTTAGTCTTCTTCAACTTTAGCTGTTTGTCTCCTTCAACTTTACAACACCACAATCATACCCATCTAAATTTGGATCATTGTCGCATCTTTATTAATAATTAGTTGGTGGGGGAGATGGTGGGTTTTTGAGTTTTAATTTTTTTTGTTTACTATTAAGTATATATATCTTTGATTTTAGGAAGTTTTTTTTAGTAAATTTTCTAATGGAATTGGATGAAAATATTAATGAGGTAGGTCTACTAACGGTAGAAGTACATCAAACATGTGAGGTGCAAATTGGTGATAACCTGAAACACAAGTGTATATGTAACGTACCCGAAAATAGCGGAAAATTTAAACAATAATAAGGACCGTCAACGGTCAACACAGGGCACGTCACGGGAAAACAAACTAACATATATATAAAATATATAAGATACAGACCCACGTGGAAGTCAACTATATAAACGAGTCAACTGTGATTACAACAAAAGTGAATGTACATGTAATCACTACCTCAAGCAAAAGAAGCTACTAAAGAGAACAAGATCTAATCCCGGGGGCACCGTCCTCGGTCACCACCTGACTCTAAACCTGCTCGCTACCTGAAATGAAAACAAACAAACATGCCTGAGTTCCCTGCAGGAACCCCGTATACCAAACCTCCTAAAAATATAAAAAGGAATTAAAGACAATGCAATGCTATGCACATGATCATCCGCCTCGGGCCCACAATAATGCCCTCACCGCCTCCGCGGCACTGAACCACTCCTGCCACTAGGGTCAAGTCAGTCCATCGCTGCCTCACAAGGGTCAGTCGACACCACTGCTCCCCAAAAAGTGCAGGAAGGAACCCCCGGTACACGCCGCACCCAAGGAGCGAGTCAGCCCGCCGAATACACAACTCGGGTCAGACGACAGCCACTGCTCCCCCAAGAGTCGCCTAGCGCGCACCCTGCCGGAACATCCTCGGCCTACCGCTAAACCCTCGCAAACTGCCCAAGGTTTACGGTACACATCCCTCACACCCCGCTCGGTAAGAGAGGAAAATGGTAGTACAATAATACGCCTTCGTCGAAGGTGAAATCCGTAGCTCTCAAAGCCGGTAATCAACCGTCGCCTCGGAGCCGGTAGTCGACCTGACATCGACGGATCGCGTGTGGATAAATCCACCAACCTGCGGCAGATCGGTCGACCGCTAAAAGCACACCGGTCGACCGGTCCCCCACACAGTACACAGTACTGTACAAACAAGTCTACCGGTCGAACCATGCCAACCGAATTACCGACCAATCGGTCGAACAAAAGTCATCTAGCGGTCGACCGTTTGGATGGTCTACGCTATACAATTTTATATAATATATATATCCGACCGGTCGAACCAAGGGGCCGTTCGACCGATAACAGGGATTTCAATATTTTGCCCAAGTCTCGTTCGGTCGACCGGAACTGAAATACAGTTCGACCGAAACAACACAAGCACTCTACCGCATAATTAAATGCTCAGTCGGTCGACCGAGAGTTAAAGAGCGGTCGACCGTTTTGATGGTCAAAGCTCCCAACCGACTTAGCATCGAATGGATCGGTCGAACCAGGTAAAGGACGTTCGACCGTTTAATAAGTCAAAACCCCCAACCGACCCATTCTCATCGTTATTCGGTCGACCGGCTGAGTGGTCCCGTTCGACCGATAACAGCATATCCCCTTTTTCCCGCACAAATCTGGCATAACGGTCGACCGTCTAACGACATCGTTCGACCGTTCGCGGGTAAACATCAATATAATAATAGGATCGGTCGACTGCCCACAGGCACCGGTCAACCGATCGTCGTCTTCAACCTCTGAATTGGTTGAATTCCGACGGGGAATTCGACACCAACGTCGATCCCCAACACTCACAAGGCACAAGTGAGTTATATTGAAGATTTGGCATACCTTTTTGACGGTTGTAGATGTCTCCCAAGCTTTGGCTACTTCCACCTAACACTTCACCTTCTTCTCCTCTTCTTCTTCTCTCCTTCTTCTTACTACCTCTTTCTCTTCTCCGAGAATCTCAATCACTCTCTGATAAAAGTAGAAATGAGGGAGAAAACGTTTGCAATTAATCTAACACCCCTATTTATACTAAAAACCTAATCTTATCTCACCTCCCCATCCTCCAATCACCATTCACCTAAACCTCTCCAATTATAACCAGCCAACACTCTCTCTCTCCTCTCAACACCTCCTGCTCTTCATGCAAGATTAATTAGAGTTAATTAAGTTTAGGTTTAGTTAATTAAGATGTTTAGTTTAGGTTATTACAATCTACCCTCCTTAAAAGAATTTCGTCCGCGAAATTCGAAACACTGACTTACCAGAATAACTCTGGATACTGCCTCCTGACATCCTCCTCAATCTCCCAGGTAGCCTCTCTGTCAGTGTGATGCTGCCACCTGACCTTCACCATAGGAATCGCTCTCCTCCTGAGCTGGTGTACCATCTGATCCACAATCTCAACTGGTCTCTCATCTAATGACAAATCCTGCTGGATCTCCGGTACTGATATCTCTATCACATGAGCTGGATCGGCCACGTACTTCCTCAACATAGAAACATGGAAGACGTTGTGAAGTCCTGCAAACTGTGGCGGTAAAGCAATCCTATACGCCACCTCACCAACCCGATCCAATATCTCAAACGGTCCGACATATCTCGGACTCAACTTCCCCTTCTTCCCGAATCTCATCACCCCTCTGGAAGGCGAGATCTTCAGGAAGACATGATCTCCTACCTCAAAAGTCAGCTCACGCCTCCGCGTATCAGCATAACTCTTCTGCCTGCTCTGCGCCGTAGCTAGTCGTCTCCGAATCACGTCGACCTTTTCTGAATACAACTGAATAATGTCAGGTCCAACTAGCTGTCTCTCGCCCACATCACTCCAGCATACCGGCGATCTACACGGTCTCCCGTATAATGCCTCATAGGGTGCCATCCCAATACTCGAGTGGTAGCTGTTGTTGTAGGCGAACTCGATCAACGGCAAATGCTCATCCCAATGTCCTGCCCAGTCAAGTGTACACGCTCTCAGCATGTCCTCCAATGTCTGTATCGTCCGCTCTGACTGGCCATCAGTCTGTGGGTGAAAAGCTGTACTAAACTTCAGACGTGTCCCCAACGCTCTGTGTAGACTCTCCCAAAATCTCGAAGTGAATCTGGGATCTCTGTCTGAAATGATACTGACTGGTACGCCATGAAGTCTGACAATCTCCTCAATATATAACTTAGCTAGACCCTCCAGAGCAAGAGTGGTCTTAATAGCTAAGAAATGCGCCGACTTGGTCAGTCGATCGACTATAACCCAAATCGCGTCGTGGAATCTCCGTGTCTTCGGTAGCCCCGTAACAAAATCCATCGTCACGTGCTCCCACTTCCACTCGGGCAACTCAATCCTCTGCATCTGCCCTGCTGGTCTCTGGTGCTCGATCTTCACCTGCTGACAGACCAAACACCTCGACACAAAGTCTGCAACGTCCTTCTTCATACCTCGCCACCAGAAGTTCCGCTGCAGGTCTTTGTACATCTTGGTGCTCCCTGGATGAATGGAATATCTCGATCTGTGTGCCTCCTCCATGATATCATGTCTCAGGTCCTCTGTCTTCGGCACCCAGATACGGTCTCTGAATCTCAGACCTCCGTCCACTCCAACTCTGAAGTCTGACCCATCTCTGGCAGCTAACTGCAACAAACTGCTCAACTCCTCATCTGTAGTCTGAGCACGAATCACTGCTGATACTGTCTGAGGCTCTACTCTCAATCCTGCAATCACTGCGCCCTCAGAGCTATCAGCAAATGGCCTCCACTCTGCCAAGGACTCTAGCAGTCTCCACTCCTGAATGCATAGGCCTGCTACTGATACCTCCACCTTCCGGCTCAAAGCGTCTGCAACTGTGTTCGCCTTCCCCGGATGGTAAGAGATAGTGAAGTCATAGTCCTTAATGAACTCAAGCCATCTGCGCTGCCTCATGTTCAGCTCCTTCTGCGAGAACAGGTACTTCAGACTCTGATGATCTGTAAACACCTCGAACTGCTCGCCATAAAGATAGTGTCTCCAGGTCTTCAGTGCATGAACCACTGCTGCTAACTCCAAATCATGTGTCGGGTAATTCCTCTCATGGACCTTCAGCTGTCTGGATGCGTACGCGATCACCCTCCCGTGCTGCATAAGTACACATCCTAAACCAATACCTGAAGCGTCGCTATAAATCACGAATCCACCCGTGCCACTCGGCAATGATAAAACTGGTGCTGTGGTCAACAGTCTCTTCAGCTCCTGAAAGCTGTCCTCGCACTTCTGCGACCAAACAAAAGTGACTCCCTTCTGCGTCAGAGCTGTCAGTGGTGCTGCCAATCTCGAGAAGTCTTTGATGAAGCGACGGTAATAACCCGCCAATCCAACAAAGCTCCTAATCTCTGTCACGCTCGTAGGGGTCCTCCACTGTGTCACCGCCTCTACCTTCGCCGGATCCACTGATATCCCTTCTGCCGATACAATGTGTCCGAGGAATGCCACTCTGTCCAGCCAAAACTCGCACTTTGAGAACTTAGCATATAACTGCTGAGCCCTCAAGATGCTGAGTACAATCCTCAGATGCTTTCTGTGCTGCTCCACATCTGGTGAATAGATCAAGATGTCATCCACGAAGACAATCACAAATATATCAATATACTGCCTGAATGTCCGGTGCATCAGATCCATGAACGCTGCCCGAGCATTCGTCAATCCAAATGGCATCACCAAGAACTCATAGTGTCCATATCTCGTCCTGAAGGCTGTCTTCTGGATGTCCTCATCTCGGATCCTCAACTGGTGATATCCTGAACGCAGGTCAATCTTCGAGAAAACCTTCGCTGACTGCAGCTGATCAAAAAGGTCCTCGATCCTAGGTAAGGGATACCTATTCTTCACCGTCACCTGGTTCAGCATCCTGTAGTCTATGCACATCCTCAAGGATCCGTCCTTCTTCTTCACAAACAAAACTAGTGCACCCCAAGGCGAGACGCTCGGTCTGATAAATCCAGAGTCCATCAACTCCTGCAACTGCTTCTTCAACTCTGTCAACTCAGCAGGTGCCATCCGGTATGGAGCCTTCGACTGTGGTGTAGTACCAGCTACCAACTCTATGCCGAACTCCAACTCCCGGTGTGGTGGTAAACCTGGAATCTCCGTTGGAAAAACATCCGCGAACTCCTGCACCACCTCAATGTCCTCTAGCCTCTGGGACTCTGCCTCCGCAATCACAAGCGTCGCCAGAAATGCTGCACATCCCTGCTGTAACAGTCTCTGAGCTCTCACAGCAGATACAATAATGCGACCCCCTCTGCTTCTGATCCCTCTAATCAGAATATCAGGCAAACCCTTCCTCGGGATCAAAATCTTCTTCTCACGGCACAAGACTCGAACATCATATTGGGACAGCCAATCCATCCCAAGTATGACATCAAAGTCCTCCATCGGTAGCAAGACCAGGTCTGCCGGAAACTCCTGATCTCCCGAAACAACCGTGGCGCCGGGGACAAATCTCCCCACAGTGCCCACCAGACCCAGGGGTGTGCTGACCTCCAACGTGGCAGTCAACATCGCAAGGGTACAACCCAACACTCCCGCAAATCGCTCTGAGATGAACGAGTGTGTCGCGCCACAATCAAATAACACCCTAGCTACTGAACCTGCGACAAGAAGTATACCTTCCACGACAGCGCCTCCATCCCGAGCCTCCTCTGCCTGGATGGTGAAAACTCTGCCAGTGCGCTGCCCCTGCTGTGGTCTGAAAGGTGGTCTACCTCCGCCTCCTCCTCTGCCTGGTGCGGGTAAACCCGGTGGTCTGCTCGGCCCAGCTCCTCGGCTCGGACAGCTCCTGATAAAGTGACCCATCTGGCCACAACCATGACATGCTCCGGGGGTGAAGCACGGCCCGGAGTGAAACCTCCCACAAGTACCACAAGGCTCAGGTCGTGGTACTGCTACTCCTGCTCCCTCGTACCGGGGTCTCTTGCCCGGATTCCCTCCAGTCTGACCTCCTGGCCTCCCAGAGAACCTACCTGATGGCCTCCTCTCATCCTGGTAGTTCTCCCTGTAGTCACGATCAAGAACAGAGGCACTCTTCACTGCATCGGCCAACGTGCTCGGCATGTGTGTCAGCACCTTCGTCCTCAACTGCTTCCGGAGCCCCCGGACGAACTTCCCAGCCCTCTGCTCCTGTGTGACATACATCTCGGGACAGTAACGCTCAAGGGCGTTGAACTTCCCGATGTAGCCTGCCAAGGTCATGTCTCCCTGCTGAAGACTCAGAAACTCCTCCCTCTTCGCATCCTGGACATGCTGCGGAAAATACTGCTCGTTGAACTCGCCAACGAACTCCTCCCAGGCTATATCATCTCTGTCCGCAAACACCACTGCAGATGTGGACCTCCACCAGTTGGACGCAGCACCGCCCAAAACATATGTAGCCAGGCCCACTCTCGCCTCTGGAGGACAACCAATAGCACTGAAGATCTTCTGCATCGTGAAGATCCACTCCTCTGCAGCCTCTGCGTCGTACTGCCCCAGAAAGGTAGGCGGATGCTGGCGCATAAACCGGTCATGCATAGCGCCAGTCCCCGTCTGCCCAGTCTGTGCTGTCTGCTGCTGTAGCATCTCCGTCAGACGTCCGACCGTATCGAACAACGTCTGACGCTCATCCTCCCAAGCCTCATCCCTCGCAGTCTCACTCTCACCGCGAGTATGGGCAACCGCCTTCCCCCGTCTAGGAGGCATCTGCCAAAGGAAACAAGACAATATCAATATAATCTGTGCATGCATGATCCTCTAGACCTAACTCCTAACTCAAAGGTGGTTTCTTTGGACAAGTACGCCGAGATCAACGCTCTGATACCAAATTGTAACGTACCCGAAAATAGCGGAAAATTTAAACAATAATAAGGACCGTCAACGGTCAACACAGGGCACGTCACGGGAAAACAAACTAACATATATATAAAATATATAAGATACAGACCCACGTGGAAGTCAACTATATAAACGAGTCAACTGTGATTACAACAAAAGTGAATGTACATGTAATCACTACCTCAAACAAAAGAAACTACTAAAGAGAACAGGATCTAATCCCGGGGGCACCGTCCTCGGTCACCACCTGACTCTAAACCTGCTCGCTACCTGAAATGAAAACAAACAAACATGCCTGAGTTCCCTGCAGGAACCCCGTATACCAAACCTCCTAAAAATATAAAAAGGAATTAAAGACAATGCAATGCTATGCACATGATCATCCGCCTCGGGCCCACAATAATGCCCTCACCGCCTCCGCGGCACTGAACCACTCCTGCCACTAGGGTCAAGTCAGTCCATCGCTGCCTCACAAGGGTCAGTCGACAACACTGCTCCCCAAAAAGTGCAGGAAGGAACCCCCGGTACACGCCGCACCCAAGGAGTGAGTCAGCCCGCCGAATACACAACTCGGGTCAGACGACAGCCACTGCTCCCCCAAGAGTCGCCTAGCGCGCACCCTGCCGGAACATCCTCGGCCTACCGCTAAACCCTCGCAAACTGCCCAAGGTTTACGGTACACATCCCTCACACCCCGCTCGGTAAGAGAGGAAAATGGTAGTACAATAATACGCCTTCGTCGAAGGTGAAATCCGTAGCTCTCAAAGCCGGTAATCAACCGTCGCCTCGGAGCCGGTAGTCGACCTGACATCGACGGATCGCGTGTGGATAAATCCACCAACCTGCGGCAGATCGGTCGACCGCTAAAAGCACACCGGTCGACCGGTCCCCCACACAGTACACAGTACTGTACAAACAAGTCTACCGGTCGAACCACGCCAACCGAATTACCGACCAATCGGTCGAACAAAAGTCATCTAGCGGTCGACCGTTTGGATGGTCTACGCTATACAATTTTATATAATATATATATCCGACCGGTCGAACCAAGGGGCCGTTCGACCGATAACAGGGATTTCAATATTTTGCCCAAGTCTCGTTCGGTCGACCGGAACTGAAATACAGTTCGACCGAAACAACACAAGCACTCTACCGCATAATTAAATGCTCAGTCGGTCAACCGAGAGTTAAAGAGCGGTCGACCGTTTTGATGGTCAAAGCTCCCAACCGACTTAGCATCGAATGGATCGGTCGAACCAGGTAAAGGACGTTCGACCGTTTAATAAGTCAAAACCCCCAACCGACCCATTCTCATCGTTATTCGGTCGACCGGCTGAGTGGTCCCGTTCGACCGATAACAGCATATCCCCTTTTTCCCGCACAAATCTGGCATAACGGTCGACCGTCTAACGACATCGTTCGACCGTTCGCGGGTAAACATCAATATAATAATAGGATCGGTCGACTGCCCACAGGCACCGGTCAACCGATCGTCGTCTTCAACCTCTGAATTGGTTGAATTCCGACGGGGAATTCGACACCAACGTCGATCCCCAACACTCACAAGGCACAAGTGAGTTATATTGAAGATTTGGCATACCTTTTTGACGGTTGTAGATGTCTCCCAAGCTTTGGCTACTTCCACCTAACACTTCACCTTCTTCTCCTCTTCTTCTTCTCTCCTTCTTCTTACTACCTCTTTCTCTTCTCCGAGAATCTCAATCACTCTCTGATAAAAGTAGAAATGAGGGAGAAAACGTTTGCAATTAATCTAACACCCCTATTTATACTAAAAACCTAATCTTATCTCACCTCCCCATCCTCCAATCACCATTCACCTAAACCTCTCCAATTATAACCAGCCAACACTCTCTCTCTCCTCTCAACACCTCCTGCTCTTCATGCAAGATTAATTAGAGTTAATTAAGTTTAGGTTTAGTTAATTAAGATGTTTAGTTTAGGTTATTACAGTATATCTCCGATTAGGTTCGGTTTGAGGTGCATGCAAACAAAAAGTCCAAATTTTAAATGGCACGAACTGCATATTAACGCCATTCGGTATCCAGAAATAGAATCACCACGAAATATTTCTTCATAGCGTATTAGTAAATTAGATGTATTTGATTAATATAGATCAATATAATTTTGATTCAATATTATCATATATTGTTGGGGTTTTTTGCCTCATTTAATCTAATTTTGATGATTACAGAATTAACATGACTCCTACTTGGAATTAAATATCAAGTCAAATGGTCATATTGCACACACACACATATATATAGTGTATTTTTTTGTTATTAGGTGCTCAAGAATGAAGATCAAGAATTAAGACTCAAAATTGTTATCAAGCCATGGAAGAAGACTTGTAAGTTTATATTTAATTGGGTCATAAAATCTCAAAATTGGATGCCTGGATGCTCAACGGTACGGTACAGTTTCAAATACTCGTCCAATCGCTGCTTGACTGGATATTAACCTTTTCTTTTCTAATCTTAATTGTCTAACAGTTTCTGACATTTATTGTATGACAGTTTCAGACAACCGAAAACTTTCCATTTAGCATATTGATTTTTTTGACTTGAATATTGACTTATATTTGTTAAGGAAGCAAATCCAAGAACAGTCGGTCGACCAGATTGGATTCGGTCTACCGACGCACAACCCAGAAAATTTTGGCGAATACGGGTCGGTCTACCGAATTAGATTCGGTTCACCGAACCGAGGATTCCAGACACTCCGTGTACAGCTGGGATCAGACGACCAAATTTGATTCGGTCTACCGTCAGAGAACAAGTGACACTTTGGAACAACGGGTTCGGTAAACCGTTGATGAGATTTTTGGTGTTCCGAGAACCTAAAAGTGTCTGAACAATTTGGCACGGTCCACCGAGGGGTTCTCGGTCGACCGAAGGGTTGTTGAAGAATTAGTTAGTTCGTGGAATAATCGTTCTCGCGGTCTACCGAGCCGCGTGAGAAGCGTTCCCTCGGTCAACCGGAAAGGATTCGGTTAACCGAATCGGAAATGGAATCACTCCTGTTGAAGCACGCAAGGTTAACCGAACGAGCATCGGTTAACCGTGTCCCCCTGAATAGTTCTGTTCGGTTTTGCTTAATTGTAGCTCGGTTTTTGAGTCTATAAAAGGGCTTGTTTGCTCTTAATCTTAAATCATATATTGCATACAACATAGTTTCCTTCATTGTGAGTTGAGAGATTTAGACTAGAGATAGATCTAGAGTGATGTGGAGGACCTATTGCCTCCATATACTTGTAATCTCGGTTGCTTCTCTTGTTGGAGAAGCATAAGAAGGAAAGGAAACCTGCAGGAGACACCCCAGGGACGTAGGCACGTTGCCGAACCTTGTAAATCGAGTGTGTCGTGGTTGTTTCAGGTGTGCATTTGTGTTTGCTTGTTTATTTCCATCTTATTAGTGTTGTTGTTGCAATTGACTTTGGGAGAGAGTCTGAAGTTAATTCTGCAATCAATATTTGGTATAACGTGGTGTGTTTAATCCGTGTCGAGTTAGTGCATTGTTAGATCCCCCTCCCAACAGCTGGTATAAGAGCTTTGGTTGCACTTTCGATGGCGGAGGAAGCGCGGAACTTTCGGGTGGAGAAATTCACCGGGAAGGGGAACTTTTCAACATGACAACGGAGGGTTCGTGCGTTGATGTCTCAGACGGACGGGTTATTGCTGACGTTGGATGGAGTTGAAAAGAAACTGTCGCAAATGACCAACAAAAAGTGGGAGAGTCTGAATCTCCGGGCTATTGGGATCATCGAGTTGTGCCTCTCAGATGATTTGCTTTTCGAGGAATCGGCGAAGACCGCGGCAGAATATTGGAAACTTCTGGAGGAGAGGTTCTTGAAGAGGAACCTTAGCAACAAGTTGAATCTGAAGCGTCAGCTGTATATGCTTCGGATGAAGGAGAATATGTCGTTCATTGAGCATCTCTCGGTGTTCAATAAGTTGATAGTTGATCTGACTCAGCTTGAGGACAAGATGGAGGATGTGGACAAAGCAATGTTGTTATTGACGTCACTACCGGTCTCGTATGAGAATTTGGTGAACACGATCATATATGACAAGGATTCGTTTGTGTTGGAGGAGGTCAAGGGCACGCTGATCTCCTACGATGCAAGGAAGAATTCGAGTAGTAGCTCTTTCGAGAAGGGTGAAGGATTGATCGCAGGACCGGAAAGGGGCAGGATGGGTAACAAAGGAAGAAACAACGGGGAGATCCTTTGAATGCTTTTTCTGCAAGAAGGTCGGTCATATGAAGCGTCATTGTAGGGCCTTCAAGGAGTCACTGCAGAAAGGGAAAGGCGGGTACAATTCCGTCAATGTGGTGGAGGAGAAGAACGAAGTCGACGTTCTAACAGTTTGCGCTGCAGGTATTGACAAATCATCATTTGGATGGATTTTGGATACAGGAGCATCTTTTCATATGTGCCCGGATAAGGAGTGGTTCACATCCTATGAGCCACTAAAAGGAGGGATCGTTGTTATGGGCAACGATGCGCCGTGCACTACCGTCGGTATTGGTTCCGTACAGTTCAAGATGTTCGATGAGTGCATTCGAACGCTGACGGGTGTGCGTCACGTACCGGAGTTGAAGAAGAATCTGATTTCTGTAGGAGAGCTTGATACTCTCGGGTGGAGATGGTCTGACGGGGCCGGAAAGATCAAGGTCACTCATGGGGCGATGACAGTGATAAAAGGAACCAAGGTGGGCAACTTGTATTGGATGCTAGGGAATGCAGTAGCAGGAAAATGTGCAACAAATGTTGCACGCGACGAAGACAACACCGCACCGCATATGAGGCTTAGTCAAATGTCGGAAAAGGGTTTGTGTGAGCTACACAAACAAGGACTGTTGAAGGGTGTTAAGAGCTGCAAATTGGATTTTTGCAAGTATTGTGTCTTCGGTAAACAACACAGGATTCGATTCAAGACGGCTATCCATAAGACGAAGGAAATTCTAGAGTATGTGCACTCAGACGTCTGGGGACCGGCCCAGGTTCGGTCGAAAGGTGGAGTCGAATATTTCGTCACATTCATAGACGACTTCTCAAGGAAGCTATGTGTTTATTTTCTGAAAAATAAATTTGTTGTCTTTGATAAGTTTACAGCATGGAATGCCCAAGTAGAGAACAGTACAGGAAAATTTGTGAAGTACTTACGGATAGATAATGGAGGTGAGTACACCTCAAGGGAGTTTGCAAGTTTCTGTGAGAAAGAAGGCGTCACGATGCATTTCACTACACTGCGGAATCCGGAACAAAACGGCGTAGCTGAAAGGATGAACAAGACACTATGTGAACGGGCAAGGAGCATGAGGCTTCATGCAAATCTGTCGAAGGATTTCTGGGCGGAAGCAGTAGATTTTGCATGCTACTTGGTAAATATCTCACTGTCATTGCCACATGAATTAAAGACGCCTCAGGAAGTGTGGACGTGTGAGCTTTTTGATTAGTCGAGGCTTAGGATATTTGGATGCAAAGCCTATGCGTTGGTCGACGAGAAACAACGGTCGAAGCTGGATTCGAAATCGAAGGAGTGCATATTCCTTGGTTGTAGGATTTCTAGTTTAATTGCACATATATATTTTCGGAATTTTTATGCACAATAAGGATCAATTACAATTTTTCTATGATTTGTTTCATGCATGCATCAGTTTGTTTCAATAACTAGTTTCAAAACATTATTAAAACAAACATGGGCTCCGAATTTCATACCTAGAAGTTCTCTAAAACTCCTTGGCGATCCGGAGACGTTGAGGATGACGATCGTCGCTTCCCGTTGCGCCGGATGCCTCCGAGTATTCACCAAACCCTAAACAAGGTCGGAGAGAAAGGAGCTAGCCAATCAATCTTCGAACTAGCTTAGAATCTAGCTACAAACCCCTTCCTTAATCTCTGAGATTTCTCCTTCTAAAGACTTAGAAAACTAAGAGAAGTTTCGTGGTTTTTGTGGTGAATTAGTTGACAAAACAATTAGAAAACATCTCTCTTAATTAAGGAGAATAATGACCTATTTATAGGCTTCAATCTTACTCTCAATCATGGCTATTCTTAAGCCATGTTTTCTTGACATTTTCTCTCACAAACTAATTCCATAATGTATTACATGCATCCACAAAACGTTTGACCAAGTTCGGAGCTAATCCAACCGTCGATCAAATTAACCTCTTAATTATCAAAGGCAGAAAATCGATCGGGCTTCGGTTTACCGAGACATACTTGGTTAACCGAATATGTCACGTTCGTATTACCGTGCACTAGACGGATGACCGATTCTTAAGGAGAAAAATTCCCTTAACCGATCGGACGAATTCGCGTCTAAAACCGAATGCCATTCGGTTAACCGAAAATATCGGAACTAGACATTGTTCGGTCGACCGTTCCTGGTTCGGTATACCAAACCAGAATTCCAGGCACTTTGGTCAAGTTCGGTCAATCAACTCTGACCATCCGTTCCACGTTCGGTTGACCGATCCACAGAACCTTCGGTCGACCGAACCATTAAACGGATTACCGAATTGTTACCCGATTTTGCCTTTTTCAAATTTTGGATTTATTTCTAACAAAATTTGAACTTTAGGGGGTTTTAGCAAATTCACAACTTATGCAATATATTATCCTATGCAACAATAAATTATTACACCCCATAATATATGCATCTCATATGAATTTATCATGATTCTAATTATGTTTATATATAACATAATTGATTTTACTTGTTCACCACATGTGTCATGTTTTCTATAAGAAACTCGACACATCATATGAACCAAAAATCAAGCTTCTTGTTTCCCGGTTTTTGCGGTGTGAGCTTTGGGAGGATCTAGACTAAGTTGACAGTGATATTAAGAGCTTAATATCACAAGCTATAAGCGGTATCTAGCTACACATTATAGCTCCCAATTAGTTAGATGTCTTAATTCCACTTGAACCAAAACCCGATCCATTTAGTGATGGAGTGCACCACTTGTGTCCGTCCCTTGCCTCATGATATTAAGAATACACACAAAGTAGTATTGTGTCGTCTTTATATTAGTATTCATTTCTTGATCTCTGTAAGCTAGTTATAAATATGTGACTTAACTCAAATCACATTGTGCACATTATAACTTTGCTTTATCAAGGGGCCCACTAATATCATCACTCAATTAAGAGGGGGCAATGATAATCTTTTGACTAACTATCTTCTCCAACAAAAGTCATACTTAACTAACCAACACCTTTACACTACACTTATCGATAGCTCAAGACACTAGTCTTGTAACATCCTCAAGCAGCGGAAAATTTAAAATTTTAAACACTCAAATCAACAGAGGATATTACGCAATAAAAGAACACAGGTGCACCGACATATATCATATATATATATGTGAACATCAGAGTATACAAAAGTTGTGATTACATCAAAAGCATATACAAAGGAAACAGTAATCACACGACCTCAACTGAGAGAAAGCTGGATCCGGTAGCGGTGCTCCTCTCCTCGGTCACCACCCCCTAATGCCGATCACGGCCTGAAAGTAAACATGCAACAATGCCTGAGTTTCCAGAAGGAAACCCCGTATGCCAAACTCTAAATGTACGAAATAAAAGCATCCTAGCATGCAATTCTACCCAACAAGAAAAGCATCACAACACGCCCAACACCAGGGCTCAACTCCACCACAGGACACACCACAGGTACGGGGCTCTAGGTCTAATCTCAACCAACCGCCGCACCTACCACAGTCACGGGGCTCCAGGTCTAATCTCAACCAACCGCCGCGACTCACACTCGTCGCCAAGCTGGGCTCCAGGTCTAATTTCAACAACCCACAGCTACCACGACACGACCAAGGGCTCCAGGTCTAATTTCAACCAACCCAAACGTATAAGGGCTCCAGGTCTATTTTCAACCAACCCCTACACGCGGTCCCTGCTCAGGCTCCAGGTCTATTTTCAACCAATCCGAACGCACTACGGAGCTCCAGGTCTAATTTCAACCAACTCCGTACAGACTAGCTGGGCTCCAGGTCTATTTTCAACCAATCGCAGCTCTCACACGGTTACGGGGCTCCAGGTCTATTTTCAACCAACCACCGCAACCCTCGTGCACCTCGCACACTTGTCGGAAGAACATCGGCACCACGACTCGCCCCACACGGGTAACCACGACCACAACACCTCCATAGTGCAAAACAGGACACAAACGGTCGACCGAACCAAAAGTCCCGGTCGACCGAATCAAGCAAATACAGGGCAATCCACTTCGACCGGCACTCCATCGGTCGACCGATTCCCAACACCACACTCGTTCGGTCGAACCCAAATCAAGGGACGGTCGACCGTTTAGATGGTCAACTCCCGGTTCAACGAACAAAACGACCAATCGGTCGACCGACAAAGGGGTCCCGGTCGACCGAAAGTCACCAGGGAACAAATCCCACAACACCACAACGAATTCGGTCGAACGCCGAGCACATCTCGGTCGACCGAATCAGCCCAGGGAAGTATCCCTCACATGCGCCACGAATCCGATCGAACACTGAGCTCACCTCGGTTGACCAAATTCTACCAGAGCGTTCCCCACGCTCAGCGCACAAGTCCGGTCGACCGAACCCTCATTCGGTCGAACCGACCACAAGGTCCACTTAAGTCACGGTCGGACGAGATCAAAGGGCGGTCGACCATTTATATAGTCTACGCCCCCAACCGACTTAAGACAGTGCACACGGTCGACCGGCAAAGGGGACCCAGTCGACCGAATCTCTCCAGACTTGCCTCCTATGCACGATCGGTCGACCGCCCCACAGGCATCGTTCGACCGATTTGAGGCAGAGCCCGAATTCTCTTCACGAATGGTCGACCTTTTGCACAAACCGGTCGACCGATCAGGCAGTGAAATCTGCTGCAAGTTTACTCGCGACGAGCCGAACGGCCTACCGTCGACTTCCAAATACTCACGGTAATTAAGTGAGCGAGCTTGACATACCTAAAGGTCTGAAGAGACCCTTGAAGAACCACGACGACGCCTCCACGAGCGCGCCTCCCCAAAAACGATCCGCCGACGACTCTCGCGTCCAAACGACGATCAATCACCACCTCGACACACTCGAGCACTCCAACTCCTCCACCAATCCTACCACCACGATCACAGGACACGTGAGGTCGCGAGAGAGAAAAGGAAACGCGAGAGATGGGTTAGCAAAACCACAACTCACCTCTGGCCACCACAAGGACTCCGAAGCACTCCTCCACCACACGTCGGAGCACCACGCCTCCGCACCGGCGATCAACTGAGGGAGAGTGAGTGAGAACCGTGAGAGAGGGAGAGCAACAGAGAGGAAGAGGGAGAGAGGAACCCATAAATATCACTCACCTTTCAATCTCATCCATCCATCCATCTCCACTCCATCCCCACCATTCATCTCCTCTCCAAACCATCTCAACCCTTCACCTCATCCACATTCAATCCAAGCCATCCATCTCTATCTCCCCCTAATCTCCACCTAAACAAGATTAAGGCACAATTAGGATTAGGATTAGGCTAAAATCCTACAAGTCTAATCAAGCATTTCTTAAGTGATCGAATATAAGTCTCATATCAAAGGACCAAGGACAGGGTAAAACATTAATGACATAGAAAACATATTTCTATAATATTTTACTTATTAGGTCTATTCAGTATACAAAAGTAATGTTTTCCTCTTTTGTGTACCCGTGTTGTCACTCACTAGTAGAGCTACAATGATCTATGACCAACACAACAATCTTAACTCGGTAATTAATGTCCCATGTTAATTACCATGATTGCGAATATCTTTTGTTTTATGTGAACCATTATCTTTTAGAGCTCTACGGTTAAGGACCAAGAGCCTCTTCCTTAACACTTCTAAAAGACGAATAACATAAACAAGGAACAAAAATGATTGCTCATTCAATTCATAATAATTGACATTTAAAAGTAAAACTTTTAGAACACATTCCTTTCAATGGTTACGATAGGATGGTGAAAGGATATAAGCTTTGGGATCCGGTGAGAAAGAAGGTACTCCTACGGAGTAACGTGGTCTTTGATGAGACAAGTTTGCTCAAGGGCCTTAAGGAGAAAGAGCAACAAGGGAATCCCATGCAGGAAGACGAAATTGAAGTTGAGGTCACGACTTCAAGAGGGGAATCAAATCAAGAAGTTCAGCAGGAAACAATTGACTCACGAGTAGAGGAGGAAGCTGAGCAAGAGAGTATTGCTCAAGGAAGACAAAGGAGGATCACAAGGACACTGGTGAGGTATGGTCACGATGATGCTAGTATTGCGTTTGCACTTGTTACCGAATGTGGGGACCCTTGCACATTTGACGAAGCTATTAAACAGGAGGACATGAACAAGTGGATGGTGGCCATGACCGAAGAGATGAAGTCTCTTCATAAGAATCAAACTTGGGATTTAACGGAGCTTCCCAAGGGAAAGTGCGCGATTGGGTGCAAGTGGATCTTCAAGAAGAAGGAAGGGTCATCTCCTATGGAGGAGATAAAGTATAAAGCAAGGTTGGTGGCAAAAGGATATGCTCAGAAGGAAGGGGTCGATTACAATGAGATCTTCTCACTCGTTGTAAAGCATACCTCTATTAGAGTGTTGTTAGTCATGGTGGCTATGGATAACATGGAGTTAGAGCAGATGGACATGAAGACAGCTGATGCATTGCATATATTGCATCATATGTCTTTCATTTAGATTAATTTTATATCAATAAATGCTACTAAGGTATGTGTTTAGTCTTATTTACAGAATACAGGGACCTGAATGCAAATTACTCATATCCCGAGCATAAACGCGTGCAAGAGACTCATTTCTATCATAAAGACCAAGTTCAAGATTATAGGTGTTCAAATTGAAGTCCATCCAAGCATAAAAGCATTCAAAGACCTAATTACAAAAAGGCCAGGGACTTAAGCACAAAAGTAGTCAGGGACTTAATTGCAAAAAGCCGAGGACCCGACTGCAAATTACGAGTACCAAAATATTATTTTGGAGAATTTCTAAAGAAAAATCAATTTGGATCTCCAAATATATGAAGAAATTAATTCGTAGCTCAAAGGAAAGGAAAGAAATCAATCCGGACGCGCAAAGGACAACTAAAACATACCATAAACACACAGGAAAAATCTGGATCGAGTCTGAGCCAGAAAGGTGGCGATGCCGCCGCACCTCATGTACAAATTGTGGCGGATTCGCCACACAAAAATCAATCCGTGCCCCCGGATTTCGTCCAGTCGTGTCATAGCACGTGTACTTTCGCTTTATGTATTGGAATCCCCGGTTGAGGCTATAAATAAAGCTGAATCATGTATTGAAAGGGGTCCTCCCCTCCCCTCCCCTTCCCTTTAGCAATAAAATTATGTTCGTTTATTTCGTGTTTTTAGTTTTCTTTCTTAGTTTCTCTAGGACCCCTTCTCCTTCCCTCCATCCATGAGTTTCTAACTCTCTCCAAAGGGTGGGGGTGATGGATTTAGGGTGATGAGTCATTATATTATTATTTTAATTTCGTGTCAGTATATTTTGATTACTTGAGTTTATGTTGAGTCATTTATCACGTAATGCTTTATAACTAATGTGATTTATTATAAGTTTCAGAATTCTCTAAAGAAAACCCGATATCTAAACCTCCACCCGCTGGACTTTCATCCATATTTTCTTTCTTCTTAGTTTTATTTTTGTTGTTCTTGCTTTAGACAATTGAAAATCCAAAAATCTCAAACCAACCATATTTCTCTCTTTCTTTCCTTAATCGAAAATCACAAAAATAACAAAGTTTTCTCCCTCATTGTGTTTGACCCGTACTTGTCGCGTCTTCATCGACGTCGTGCACTTGCGGTATAAATAAAAATCTCATCACGTTTTTTGCGCCGTTGCCGGGGAGGCGACGAAGATTTTGTTTATTTTTGGTGATTTTGATTCTATTCTGTTTATCGTGTGCGCGATCTAACTGTTTGGGTTTGCATTTCAGGAGACAACGGAGTGCGCGGCGAAATTCGGGCACAGTTGGAGCAAGAAGGGCGGCGAAATCGCCGCACCCAAAGAACAACTTGCGGCGGATCCGCCGCACGTCTGGAGGATTTGGGCTTCAATTTTTTCTGGGGTCGTCTCCATATCTGGGTGGACGCGTAGAGCAACTGGAAATTTTCGAGAGCGGGCGGCAAACCCGACTGAGCGTGCGTAGGTAACCTTTGTTGCCTTTTCCTTGTAATTTCTATTTTCGGAAAATTTCCTTTTTGGTAGAATTGCATGTGTAGGGCAAACTTCCATAATTGGCGCTAATTCAACTTGTGACCTAAAATTTGGCAAAATTAGAAAGGCCTTAGTGCATGCATCATTTAGAGATTTTCTCGCATTATGCATGCTAAATTTTGCAAATCAATTCTTTGTTGAAGAGTGCTGGAGGCAAGGTACGTGCGCGGTTTTTATCGATTGCATTTAAGCATATAATTTATTTTGCATACAACCTTGCAATTGTCCCTCACTAAAGACCAATGTTTGACTATCTTTGCTAGATTTAAGTTAAACTATCTTAAGGGCAACTCCGTAGGAAAAGATACGGTAAGGATTTCATCACCCTTCCGTGGCCCACAAATAACAATCCCAAAGTGTCACCCAAGCCTTAAATTAAAATCAATTAGACATTGACCCCTAAGGATTTAGACTCAATTAAGGAGAAGATTGGTTTGACTTGCTATGACTTGAAGCTGATCGAATTTAATTTGGTGTCTAGAAAGTGTTTTTGTGTTGACGTAAGTCTACCAAGCGAAGTGGTTGTCTAATTGGCACCGACTCTGTCGGAAGCGCCCCCACTAGCTATACACTGCCTGACCAATTTGGTTTGATTAGTGAGGGAGGTGAATCAAGCGAACCAATTCGACTCAACCAGTTAGGAGTCGTCTAGATTTAAGCTACATTAGGTCTAGGATTGTTTGAACCGTGCTTGTTTAGGAAACTTCCGACCAACCCTCTCATCTATCTTTTAGAGTTAAGTTTCCCTTCTCATTTGAGTCTTCTTTCTCTTCTCTTCTCAATTCTCTAAATTAGGATTCCTTTCTCATCTCCCCCCCCCCTTCTATTGTTTGTTTCCATTTTTGAAAAAAAAAATTATAAAAAAAATTGATTCTTGAAATTGAATTTGGAATTTAAATTTCAAATTTGAATTCAAAAATTGATTCAAACCGGTGCACTCAGATTTGGGTTCGGGACTTGAGCAATCGACTCTCACGAGTTCATCTAGATTTCAGTCTAGAACTTAGCCCCAATCCACTTGTTGCACCACCTCACCTGGATCCAATGGGTGAGAATGTAGTGGACCCACCTGTTGCACCACCTTGGACTCTGAGGGATCGGTGCTACCCAACGATGGCTGCTCAGCCATCGTGCATCGTTATGCCCATGATTCACCTCTAAGGAAGACCCATATCTCTTCCTTAGAGAATTTGAGGAAATCTGCCCCCTTATGCAATACCAGCATATCTCTGAGGAGGCAGTGCGTCTTAAATTCGTGCCTCTAGCACTGAAGGACGACGCTAAGAAATGACTATATAGTCTAGCCGAAAGATCTATTAGGAGTTCGGCCGAGTTTGTTCAATTGTTCTTAAAGAAATATTTCCCCAACCATAAGACTATTAGGATTAGGAATAAAATTATTGCATTCGTTCAATCTGAGAGGGAGTCATTCTATTCCTATTTGGAAGGATTTAAGAACCTGTTGACCCAATGCCCTCATCATGGAATTCCAAGATGGCAATTGTGCCAAATTATTTATGAGGGATTGACACCTACATCTAGGGTTATGTTAGAATCTGTAAGCTAAGGAAACTTTATGTCCAAAAATGAGAATGATGCTTGGACTTTTCTTGAGGATTTAGCCGAAAATAGTATGCAATGTGACAATGTCAGAGCACCGATTAACCCGAGTATTGGATCTAGAATAGCAAGTCAACCCAAATCAGGTGTCTTAGCTGTATATGCTACTGTAGCTGCTGAAGCAAAACTAGCTACCCTTATGCGTAGAATGGAAAGTCTAGAGCTAAAAACCCGACCCCTAGTGAATCAAGTCACTTCTATCCCTTGCTCTAGATGTGGTCAAACTGGTCATATAATGGAGGATTGTGCACATATTTCTGCGGACTTGGAACAAGTTAATGCCGCATTTAACCATTCTAGAAATGACCCATACGCATCAACCTATATCCGGGGTGGCGTAATCATCCCAAATTTTCATGGAACCAACAAGGTCAACCTCCTAGACAACAACCAAACCCGTATAACCAAAATAATACATCATCTGAGTTTAGTAACAATGGAGATTATGATGTTAGATTGACAAGCTTGGAAAATTTGGTTAAGACTTTTATGCAAACAACCACCCAATCCTTCCAAAAGCTAGAAACACAAGTCAACCAACTAGCACAAATTGTAGGTGAAAGAGAAAAGGGTCACTTTCCAAGACAACCTGAGGTGAATCCAAGACCTAATAATCAATATCAGTCATATCAACCACCTCTAGGAAGTAACAACCCTAGACCGGTTCAAATGGTTCATGAGGAGGGACCGTTCCAACAAATAAATGCAGTTGTATCATTACGGTCTGGAAAACAAGTTGATAACAATGTGGTAAATCCTAGGGCTCCTAATCAATCTAGTCGTCAAGCACCCACATGTGACCTGACCATTGAACCTGAAGTCCAATCTGAAAAGCCCAACCCACCTAGTCAACCTGACCCTATAGCTCAACCTGAGCGAGTCTATGTTCTAAAGCCCCATTCCCCAATAGACTCAATAAGAGCTCAAGTGCACAAATGAAGAAACTCTTGGAAGTATTTAAGCAAGTTAATGTGAATATTCCACTCCTAGATATGATTCAACAAATACCTGTTTATGCTAAATTTTTAAAGGATCTGTGCACTAAGAAGAGAAAAACGAACGTACCAAAGAATGCATTCTTGACTGCAAACATAAGCTCTATTTTGTCCAACTCATCTCCTATAAAGTATAAGGACCCTGGGTGTCCCACAATTTCATGTGCGATAACAGATACTTTTATCAACAAAGCCCTTCTAGACCTTGGTGCTAGTGTTAATTTACTCTCGTTCTCTGTCTATGAGCAACTAAACTTTGGTCCACTAAAACCCTCAAAGACAACCCTTCAATTTGCTGATTGCTCTGTTAAGAAACCAAGAGGTGTAGTAGAGGATGTTTTGATTAAGGTTGGTGACTTCATTTACCTAGTGGATTTTGTCGTTCTAGACACTAAACCTGTTGTCAATCCTAAGAGACAAATCCCTGTAATACTAGGCAGACCATTTTTAGCCACTTCTGAAGCTTTGATAAATTGTCGAAATGCGCTCATGCAACTATCTTTTGGAAACTTAAAAACTAAATTTAATATCTTTCATGTGGATAGTAAACCAGAAATAATATGCAATCAAAGTGATGTTGTGATGAGATCGCGTATCTATAAGATTTCTGAATCAAATAAATCATCACAAAATCAAAAAGAAAGTGAGAAAAATGGGAGTAATTCATCTACCCAACCGCCATCACTCGAGCAAATAAGAGAACCAACACATGTGAGGGGTGTGGAATCGTTACCTCAGGACTCTCAGGGCAACATGGGGAACAATTCAACTGGATACATGCACCAACATGGTGACATTCAATCCAGTTCTGACTATGGTTGACTCTAAGCAAATTTAATCCCTCTACCGCAAGTTGACTCAGGTAATAAGTGCATTTGCTTTATCTTTGCATACATTGAGGACAATGCATGATTTAGGTGTAGGGGGTGTTTATCTATCTATATATTCTTCAAAAAAAATTCAATGCTCCATGACATAGCTTAAGATTGAACTGCTAAAACCCGTGTACAAATTGCATTGAGTTTTTTTGTTCCTTATTATATAGTTCGGCTTGTAGAAACTATGACATAAATCTAAGTTCCAAAGAAATAACCCATTACCCGTTAAGACATGTATGCACTTAAATTGGATGAATCAAATCTTTGAAGTGGTTGATAAAAAGTAGAGGTTGAGGAAAATATACCAGGAAGTGTGGACTTCTGATAGCAATTAAGCCTTGAGGAAAATAAAAATAAAAATGAGGAAAGAACATCTTGCAAAATGATTACAAAAGCCCAAGTCTTCGAGTCATTGGTCCGTAGGGGTATCTTGAAACCCGGTAACTTGAGTCTGCCAGCTTGGGATTATCGACCAAACTCGCTACACGAATGCAAAAAGAGTAAAAGTGTTACAAAAAAAACAAATGTGTTGAATCACTTTAAGATACTAAAGGCCCAAAGTTAGAAGAATGATCCATGCCTTGGTTGATCCAAATGATACTTCACCACCAGAGGAGGCGTGCAAAATAATTTAAGTGATAACATGTGTAGAAGGGTTAGTGGTGTGAATGTTGGAGGAACAAAGACCAAGTCAGAATTTTTATGAGTTAGATTTATATAATGAGCATGCAAGAATTTTAAGTGAGATGTATAAGGTTGAGGTGGAGATATTGAGAGTTATTAATGAAATGTTGAATTAAGACTTTGTGGGTGTGTCAACTGAAAACCCTCACGAGACAAAACTCGTCCTCTAAGAAAACTTAGGGGTTTAAAGGCTTGTTGCACATGCTGAGTGCAACCGTGATTCCTACGAAAGTGAGTTAGGATTTCCCTGTTTTCATTTTTCTTATATTTTGTTTTTCTAGGGACTAGCAAAATCTAGGTGTGGGGGTATTTGATGCATTGCATACATTGCATCATATGTCTTTCATTTAGATTAATTTTATATCAATAAATGCTACTAAGGTATGTGTTTAGTCTTATTTACAGAATACAGGGACCTGAATGCAAATTACCCATATCCCGAGCATAAACGCGTGCAAGAGACTCATTTCTATCATAAAGACCAAGTTCAAGATTATCGGGGTTCAAATTGAAGTTCATCCAAGCATAAAAGCATTCAAAGACCTAATTACAAAAAGGCCAGGGACTTAAGCACAAAAGTAGTCAGGGACTTAATTGCAAAAAAATGAGGACCCGACTGCAAAGTACGAGTACCAAAATATTATTTTGGAGAAGTTCTAAAGAAAAATCAATTTGGATCTCCAAATATATGAAGAAATTAATTCGGAGCTCAAAAGAAAGGAAAGAAATCAATCCGGACGCGCAAAGGACACCTAAAACATACCATAAACACACAGGAAAAATCCGGAACGATTCTGAGCCAGAAAGGTGGCGATTCCGCCGTACATCATGTACAAATTGCGGTGGATTCGCCACACAAAAGTCAATCCGTGCCCCCGGATTTCGTCCAGTCGTGTCATAGCACGTATACTTTCGTTTTATATATTGGAATCCCCGGTTGAGGCTATAAATAAGGACGAATCATTTATTGAAAGGGGTCCTCCCCTCCCCTTCCCTTCCCTTTAGCAATAAAATTATGTTTGTTTATTTCTTGTTTTTAGTTTTCTTTCTTAGTTTCTCTTGGACACATTCTCCTTCCCTCCATCCATGAGTTTCTAACTCTGGGTGGGGGTGATGGATTTAGGGTGATGAGTCATTATGTTATTATTTTAATTTCGTGTTAGTATATTTTGATTACTTGAGTTTATGTTGAGTCATTTATCACGTAATGCTTTATAACTAATGTGATTTATTATAAGTTTCAGAATTCTCTAAACAAAACCCAATATCTAAACCTCCACTTGCTGGACTTTCATTCATATTTGCTTTCTTCTTAGTTTTATTTTTGTTGTTCTTTCTTTAGACAATTGAAAATTCAAAATCTCAAACCAACCTTATTTCTCTCTCTTTCTTTCCTTAATCGAAAATCACAAAAATAACAAAGTTTTCTCCCTCCTTGTGTTTGACCCGTACTTGTCGCGTCTTCATCGACGCCGTGCACTTGCGGTATAAATAAATATCTCATCAACAGCTTTTCTTCATGGGCACATAGAGGAAGAGATCTATATGAGGCAGTCGGATGGGTTCATCACACGAGGCAAGGAAGGACAAGTATGCAAGCTGAAGAAGACCCTCTATGGACTTAAACAATCACCAAGGCAGTGGTACAAAAGGTTCGATTTATTTATGATTAATAATAGTTTTGTACGTTGCGATTATGATAGTTGTGTATACTTGCGGAGTCTTGGAGACGAAACACACGTGTTCTTGCTTTTGTATGTCGATGATATGTTGATCGCGGCTAAGGAGATGAAGCATATAGATGATCACAAACTGAAGCTTCACGGGGAGTTTGAGATGAAAGACCTCCGGAGTGCAAAGAAGATTCTCGGTATGGAGATCTCTAGGGCTACTGAGAAAGGTAAAATTCTGCTCACTCAAAGGAGCTATATCCGGAAGATACTCGAGAGGTATAATCTCGAGAACGCCAAGCATGTGGCCACACCTATTAGTGCTCACTTCAAGCTCTCGTTGAAGTGTAGCCCCTCTACTGAAAAAGGAAAGGAGAGAAATGGAGAGAGTTCCATATGCTAGTGTAGTCGGATCCGTTATGTATGCTATGATCTGCACTAGGCCAGACATTTCACACGCAGTTAGCCTCGTGAGTCGTTATATGGCTAACCCAGGAAAGGAGCATTGGGAAGCGCGTTGAAGTGGTTGTTGAGATACCTGAAGGGAACCATGGATGTTAGCTTGAAGTTCACCAAAGATGGAGCACAAAGGCAGATGGAGGGATACGTTGATTCAGATTACGCCGGAGATCTGGATAAACGAAGGTCCACAACAGGGTACATGTTTACTTTGGGTGGAGGGCCAGTGAGTTGGAGATCGGTTCTCCAACATACTACCGCGTTGTCTACAACGGAAGCGGAGTACATGACTGCTGTCGATGCAGGAAGAGAAGCTATATGGTTGAAGGGTTTGGTTAGCTCTTTGGGGATGGAACAGGAAGTGACCAAATTGCATTGTGATAGTCAAAGTGCAATTTATCTAGCCAAGGATCAGACGTTCCATTAAAGGACAAACATATTGAAGTAAGGTACCATAGGATCCGAGAGTGGATCGAAGAAGTGTTGGATTTCGTGCCCTATAGTATGTATATATTTTCAAAATTTTATAAACATATAGGATAGAAACACTCATATTTTCTTCGATTTTCATATAGACATGCATTTGTTTATCCGAATTATTCAACATGCATTAGAATAAACAAACAATTGCAAAGAGGATCATACCTAGAGGTTCTCTAAAACCTCTTGAAGATCCAGAGCCGCGTTGACGGTCGAATCGCCCGGTGGATTGCCTCCAAGTATTCACCAAACTCTAAACGAGATTGGAGAGAGAAGAGCTAGCCTCTCAATCTCCAGTAGGGTTTAGAATCCAATTACTAACCCCTCTTTAGTTCCCTTGAGAAGAAGATCTCTGAAAACTAAAACTAATCTTAAGAATTAAGGAAATTTCGTGGAGAATTATGGAGAGAGATTTTTGCATGAGAAAATAATGAATTAATTAATGAGGTAATGAGATAAACTTGTATTTATAAGTTCTCTCCAAATTACCTATTCATGTGCAACCTCTTGCCCATGATTTCATGCAAACTTCCATCTAACCATCCATTATTTGCTAACAAATAATCTTAGCCACGAATTAAATCAATTATGGACCAATTCCATGCATGATTTAATTAATTCTTAAATTAATTCTGCAGATAACCGTCTGGACCGGTCGACCGTTTGGAGGTTCGATCGACCGTTCGACATTCGGTCGACCGTTTGCAACAATAAAATATTTCATCGCAATGTTCGGTCGACCGACCGATAGATTCGGTCGACCGTTCCGAACAGATGAAAATTCCCTGTTATCGGTCGAGACGTGTCCGGTCGACCGTGCACCTACCGGTCGACCGTTTACTGCTAACAAGTCGACCGTTTTGCACAGTACTGCAGACTTGTCAAATTTTGGTTTAACCCCTACAAAATTTGACATTTCGGGATTAGTAGTAAATTCACAACTTATGTAACATATTATCCTATGTAATGATAAATCATTACACCTCATAATATTTACATCACATATGAATTTAATTTAGATTCTAATTATGTTATTAATCACAACATAATTTTGATTTTGCTTTTTCACCCCATGTGTCATATTTTCTACATGAAACCTGACACATCTTATGAACTCAAAATCCTCATTTCTCGTTTCCCAGTTTTGTGGTGTGACCTATGGGAGGATCTAAACTAAGTTGACAGTGATATTAAGAGCTTAATATCACAAGCTATATGCGGTATCTAGCTACACATTATAGCTCCCAATTAGTTAGATGTCTTAATTCCACTCGAATCAAAACCCGATCCATTTAGTGATGGAGTGCACCACTTGTGTCCGTCCATTGCCTCATGATATTAAGAATACACACAAAGTAGTATTGTGTCATGTTTGTATTAGTATTCATTTCTTCATCTCTTTAAGGTAGTTATAAATATGTGACTTAACTCAAATCACATTGTGCACATTATAACTTTGCTTTATCAAGGGGCCCACTAATATCAACACTCAATTTAGAGGGGCAATGATAATCTTTTGACTAACTATCTTCTCCAACAAAAGTCATACTTAACCAACTAATGCCTTTGCACTATGCTCATTGATAGCTCAAGACACTATTCTAATCAAGCACTTCTTAAGTGATCGGATATAAGTCTCATATCAAAGGACCAAGGACACGGTAAAACATTAATGACATAGAAAACACATTTCTATAATATTTTACTTATTAGGTCTATTCAGTATGCAAAAGTAATGTTTTCCTCTTTTGTGTACCCGTGTTGTCACTCACTAGTAGAGCTACAATGATCTATGACCAACACGACAATCTTAACTCGGTAATTAATGTCCCATGTTAATTACCATGATTGCGAATATCTTTTGTTTTATGTAAACCAATATCTTTTAGAGCTCTACGGTTAAGGACCAAGAGTCTCTTCCTTAACACTTCTAAAAGACGAATAACATAAAGAAGGAACAAAATGATTTCTCATTCAATTCTTAATAATTGACATTTAAAAGTAAAACTTTTAGAACACATTCCCTTCAAGAAGGGCAGGTTGTTTTCCAGAAAATCGACACAAGTGAGAATCCTGTGGATATGATGACCAAGGTTGTCAATCGGGAGAAGTTCGAGTTGTGCTCGAAGCTTCTCAATGTCCTCAGAAAGTGAGAAGGAGGGCGCTCCGGGGGTAGCGCCAAGCGGTGTCTCGTGAAGACACGAAGGATGCGGGTTAGAAGAAGACTCAGGTAACAAATCTAAATCAATGTGGAGATTGTTGAATATTGGCTTATATTTGTTAAGGAAGCAAATCTAAGAAGAGTCGGTCGACCAGATTGAATTCGGTCTACCGACGCACAACCCAGGAAATTTCTGCGAAGACGGGTCGGTCTACCTAATTGGATTCGGTCCACCGAACCGAGGATTCCAGGCACTCCGTGTGCAGATGGGATCGGACGACCGAATTAGATTCGGTCTACCGTCAGAGAGCAAGTGACACTTTGGAATAACGGGTTCGGTAAACCGTTGAGGAGATTTTTGGTGTTCCGAGAATCTAAAAGTGTCTAGACAATTTGGCACGGTCCACCGAGGGGTTCTCGGTCGACCGAAGGGTTGTTGAAGAATTAGTTAGTTCGTGGAATAATCGTTCTCGCGGTCTACCGAGCCGCGTGAGAAGCGTTCCCTCGGTCAACCGGGAAGGATTCGGTTAACCAAATCGGAACAGGAATCGCTCCTGTTGAAGCACGCACGGTTAACCGAACAGCGGTTAACCGTTACCCCGTAAATAGTTTCTGTTCGGTTTTGCTTAATTGTAGCTCAGTTTTTGAGTCTACAAAAGGGCTTGTTTGCTCTTAATCTTAAATCATATATTGCATACAGCATAGTTTCCTTCATTGTGAGTTGAGAGATTAAGGCTAGAGATAAATCTAGAGTGATTTGGAGGATCTATTGTCTCCATATACTTGTAATCTGGGTTGCTTCTCTTGTTGTAGAAGCGGAAGAAGGAAAGGAAATCCGCAGGAGATCCCCCAAGGACGTAGGCACATTGCCGAACCTTGAAAATCGCGTGTGTCGTGGTTGTTTCAGGTGTGTATTTGTGTTTGCTTGTTTATTTCCATCTTATTAGTGTTCTTGTTGCAATTGAGTTTGGGAGATGGTCCGAAGTTAATTCCGCAATCAATATTTGGTATAACGTGGTGCGTTTAATCCGTGTCGAGTTAGTGCATTGTTAGATCCTCCTCCCAACACGTTGGACATTTGGTCTTCTCGGGTGTTGTTGATCCCTAACCATTCTTGAGCAATAATGGTTCAAAATGTATCATATAGCAATTGACTTTCTCAAATTGGATATATAAATTATTTATTGTGTGTTTTGATGATTGCTTGGTCACCAGATGATAGTGTGTTCGCAGAGCCTTAAACTTATTGAATTGAAACTTTTGATCTCGGACTGTCAGTTAGGGTTGAAAATGGGGCGGATATTACCCGCCAACCCGACCCGACCCGACCCGTTTAGTTCGGGTAGCGGATGAATTTTTCCACCCGATTATCCGTCTACTCGAATAGCCGCTTACCCGACTATGAAACGGGGCAGGTAGCGGTTATAGTTCCTACCCGTCCCGTTTATCCATTTACCCGTTATTAATAAATTTAATTATTAATAATTTAATATATTAAATATATATACCTAAGTCAAAACCCTAAATTCCTAAACTCTAATCCCTAAATCCATCTCCCTCCCAAACGCCGAACCTCCCCTCCCTCCCGATTCCCGAACGCCGAACCTCCCTTCCGCCGCACGGTGCCACGGTCGTAACTTCCGGCACCGACAACCTTCCCTCTTCGCCGCTTCCGGCAACCTTCCCTCTTCGCCGCATGGTCCCACACCTCCCCTCCGCCGCACGGTCCCCGAACGCCGAACCTCTCCTCCGCCGCACGGAAGTGTATATATAGCTCTTCATCTTGGTGGATTGTAGTTTATCATTATGAAAGTAGCACACTTTTATTTCAATTTGGTTTTAGCAAGCAGTTGTTTAAGTCTAGCTCATGCAGTAGTTAAGAATGGTTCAAAAAGTTTTTTTTTATGTTTGTAGTAGACTAGTAGTTGAATGAATATTTTATGTTTCTAGTTAGTTTGTTGCTTTGTTGAATTTGTTGCTTTCTAGCTATAGTTAGTTAAGACTTGGTATTGTCATCAATGTAGTCCCACACTGCGCTTCTGGATCATTCAAAGTGTTTTATGTTGTTTCGGAAATCTATTTACAGATTGTATTTCATGAGAGTATAAATGATTTTTGTTTTCATTACTTGCGATTCTGATTGATCTCATCCTCTTTTTAAGGATTTGGATATTGCAATTGTGAAGGCCACAAACCACTATGAGGATTCTTCGAAAGAGAAGCATATAAGAGGTGATAAGAGCATATTGTTACCTCGAGTTTCTCTTGAAAAGATGCATTTGTTTCAGCAATGACTTGCCACTACTGCTTATGCTGTTATTTCTGAAAATGATTGCTGGACCATCTGGACTCCAGTAACCAAACATTATCTTGTGCTTTTTGATTCTTAAGTTCTTGTTTCTGTATTTTCATCGCAAATTTATCTTCCAATAACCAGGTTGTTGCGCTGTTGTTCTTTTTTATAAAATCTGTTATAGTACTTTACCATCCTGGCATGTATATTGCATGTTCTATCTATTATATTTATTTATTGATGTGTTTTTTTTGGAGCTGTAACAAAAATTCATATTGAATTAGCAATCTTGGAAACATGAGCTGATGGAAAACACAGAATACCATATCAATATATTCTTTCTGATTTACTTAAAACATACTGATCTCTGCTGAAATTACCTTTGAGAGCGAGTAGATTGATATTGTTGTTGTTCATTTTAGCTGCAATAAAAGTTTTATCATAAAGTTAGAGCAGTTGAAGCTCTCCATTCTCTATAAATTATCTGGTAAGTTCAATGTCATACAGCTTTTAAGTAAAACTGCTATTTACATTGATCAGGTATTGGTGATTACTAGGTATTTGTATAATTTTTTTGGTAGCAAATGAGTAGAAATAAAAAATACAAGTTGTATATTGCATACATTGCATCATATGTCTTTCATTTAGATTACTTTTACATCAATAAATGCTACTAAGGTATGTGTTTAGTCTTATTTACAGAATACAGGGACCTGAATGCAATTTACCCACATCTCGAGCATAAACGCGTGCAAAAGACTCATTTCTATCATAAAGACCAAGTTCAAGTTTATCAGGTTACAAATGGAAATGTATCCAAGCATAAAAGCATTCAAGATCTAATTACAAAAAGAACAAAGACTTAAGCACAAAAGTAGCCGGAGACTTAATTGCAAAAACTCAAGGACCTAATTGCAAATCACAAGTAGCTTTTATTATTATGGAGAAAATCTAAAGAAAAATCAATGTGAATCTCCATATATATAAAGGAATTAATCCGGAGCTCAAAAGAATGGAAAGAATCAATCCAGACGCGCAAAGGATGATCAAATCATACCATAAACACACAGGAAAAATCTGGATCGAATCCGAGCAAAAAAGGTGGCGATTCCGCCGCACCTCATGTACAAATTGCGGCGATTTAGCCGCACAAAAGTCGATCCGTGTGCTCAAATTTTTACCAAGACTGTATTGACGCGTGTACGTTGCATTTATATATTGGGATCCCTTGTATCGGCTATAAATAGCCCCGAGAACGATGGTAGAAGGATCCTTGGCCTTAGACCTAGTTTTTAGTTGTTTTTATTTTCAGTTTTGTACTCTTCACTTTAGTAATAAAATTCTGTCTTTTATTTCTTTTTTTACTTTTCTTTTGCAATGTCTCTAGGACCCCTTCTTCCTCCCTCTATGAGTTTCTAACTCCTTCCAAAGGGTGGAGGTGACGGATATAGGGTGAAGAGAAGATGAATGAATGTTACTATTTTAATTTCGTGTTAGTATATTTTGATTACTTGAGTTTATGTTAAATCATTTATCATGTAATGCTTTATAACTAATATGATTTATTATAACTTTCTGAATTCTCTAATCTAAACCCTAAATCTAAACCTCCACCCAACGGAATTCACCTCTTTGTTCTTGTTTTAGTTTTAATTGTTCTTGTTTCTTGCTTTAGATAATTAAAAATCAAAAATCTCAAAACCAACTTATTTCTTCTCTCCTTCTTTCCCCCAATCGAAATCACATTAATAACAAGTCTCTCTCTCCTTGTGTTCGACCCGTATTTGCCACGTCTCCATTGACGTCGTGCACTTGCGGTATAAATTTAATTCACATCAAGTTTTTGGCACCGTTGCCGGGTAGGCGACGCAGATTTTGTTTATTTTTGTGTTTTCGATTTTATTCTGTTTATCTTGTGCGCGATCTAAGTATTTGGATTTGTGTTTCAGGAAACAACAGAGTGCGCGAAGAAATCCGGGCACATTTGGAGCTAAATGAGCGGCGAAATCGCCGCACCTAAAGAAGAACCTGCGGCGGAATCGCCGCACACTTGGAGCTTCTGGGCTTCAAACTTTTCTGGGACGCGCATCCTCGCTGGGTGGACGCACAGAGCATCTGAAATTTCGAGAGCGGGCGGTGAACCCGACTGAGCATTGCATAAGGTAACCTTTGTTGCCTCTTTTCCTCGTAATTTCTATTTTCAGAAAATTTCCTTTTCGTAGAACTGCATGTGTAGGGCAAAAATTCCATAAATTACAATAATTCAGCTCTGACCTAAAAATTGGCAAAACTAGAAGAACTTAGTGCATGCATCATATAGTGTTTTGTATGCATTATTCTTGCTAAATTCTTGCAAATCAATTTCTGTGGAAGAGTGCTGGAGTCAAGGTACGTATCGTGGTTTTCATCAATTGCATTTAAACATATAATCTAGTTTGCATACAACCTTGCAATTGCCCCCTCTAAAGACCATTGTTTGACTATCTTTGCTAGATCTAAGTTAAACTATCTTAAGGGCAACTCCGTAGGCAAAGATACGGTGGGGATTTCATCACCCTTCCGTGGCCCACAAATCACAATCTTAAAGTGTCACCCAAGCCTTAAATTAAAATCAATTAGACATTGACCCTTAAGGACTCGGACTCAATTAAGGAGAAGAATTAGTTTGACTTGCTATGACTTGAAGCCGATTGAATTTAATTTGGTGTCTAGAAAGTGTTTTTGTGTTGACGTAAGTCTTCCAAGCGAAGTGGTTGTCTAATTGGCACCGACTCTGTCGGAAGCGCCCCCACTAGCTATACACGGCCTGGCCAAGTTGGTTTGATTAGTGAGGGAGGTGAATCAAGCGAATCAATTCGACTCAACCAGTTAGGAGTCGTCTAGATCTAAGCGACACTAGGTCTAGGATTGTTTGAACCGTGCTTTCTTAGGAATTTTCTGACCAACCCTCTTTCTATCTTTAGAGTTAGGTTTCCCTTCTCATCTGAGGCTTCTTTCTCTTCTCACCTAAATTCTCTAGATTAGGATTCCTTTCTCATCTTTCCCCATTCTATTGTCTGTTTCCCTTTTGGAAAAAAACAAAAAAAATATATATTAAAATAAAACGAAAATATAAAAAAAATTGTAATTAATTCTTGAAATTAAATTTAGAATTTAAATTTAGAATTTGAATTCAAAAATTGATTCAACCTGGTGCACTCAGATTTGGATTCGGGACTTTAGTAATCGACTCTCACGAGTTCAGCTAGATTCCAGTCTGGAACTTAGCCCCAATCCATCTGCTGCACCACCTCACCCGGAGCCAATGGGTGAGAACGTAGTGGACCCGCCTGTTGCACAACCTATAACTCTGAGGGATCGATGCTATCCAGCGATGGCTGCTCAGCCATCGTGCATCGTTATGCCCACCATACCGGGTCGCGACTTCGAACTTAAGGCACAATACATGAGTATGTTGCCTAAGTTCACCTCTAGGGAAGACCCATATCTCTTCCTTAGAGAATTTGAGGAAATCTGCTCTCTTATGCAATACCAGCATATCCCTGAGGAGGCAGTGCGTCTGAAATTCGTGCCTCTAGCACTTAAGGACGACGCTAAGAAATGGCTATATAGTCTAGCCGAAAGATCCATTAGAAGTTGGGCTGAGTTTGTTCAAGTTTTCCTAAAAAAATATTTCCCCAACCATAAGACTATGAGGATTAGGAATAAAATTGTTGCATTCGTTCAGTCTGAGAGCGAGCCATTCTATTCCTATCTAGAAAGATTCAAAAGTGTTCTGACCCAATGCCCTCATCATGGAATTCCAAGATGGCAATTATGCCAAATTATTTATGAGGGATTGACACCCACATCTAGGGTTATGGTAGAATCTGTAAGCCAAGGGAACTTTATGTTGAAAAATGAAAATGATGCCTGGACTTTTCTTGAGGAATTAGCTGAAAACAGTATGCAATGGGACAATACTAGAACACCGCTTAACCCAAGTATTGAATCTAGAATAGCAAGCCAACCCAAACCAGGTGTCTTAGCTGTAGATGCCAACATAGCGGCTGAAGCAAAACTAGCTACCCTTATGCGTAGAATGGAAAGTTTAGAGCTACGAACCCAAAACCGAGTGACTCAAGCCTCGTCTATCCCTTGCTCTAGATGTGGTCAAACAGGTCATGTAATGGAGGATTGTGCGGAATGGGACCAAGTTAATGCCATGTATAACCATGCTAGAAATGACCCATACGCATCAACCTATAACTCGGGTTGGCGTAATAATTCCAATTTCTCATCAAACCAACAGGGTCAACCTCCTAGACAACAACCAAACCCGTATAATCAAAATAATACATCATCTGGGTTTAGTAACAATAACGATCATGAGGTTAGGTTGACAAGCTTGGAAAATTTGATGAAAACCTTTATACAAACAACCAACCAGACCCTCCAAAGGCTAGAGACACAAGTCAGCCAACTAGCACAAATAGTAGGTGAAAGAGAAAAGGGTCGGTCAACCTGAGCTGAACCCTAGATCTAATAACTCATATCAATCCTATCAACCACCTTCAGGAAATAACAACCCTATACCGGTTCAAATGGTTAATGAGGAAGGACCGTTCCAACAAATAAATGTCGTAGTATCATTACGGTCCGGAAGACAAATTGACAATACTGTGGTAAATCCTAGAACGTCTAATCAATCTAGCCATCAAGCTACCACATATGACCTAACCATTGAACCCGACGTGCAATCTGAAACGCCCAACCCACCTACTCAACCTGAACCCATAGCTCAACCTGAACCTGAGCGAGTCTATGTTCCTAAAGCTCCATTCCCTAACAGACTCAAAAAGAACTCAAGTGCACAAATAGAGAAAATCTTGGAAGTATTTAAGCAAGTTAAGGTGAACATTTCACTCTTAGACATGATTCGACAAATACCTGCTTATGCTAAATTCTTAAAAGATTTGTGCACTAAAAAGAGAAAAACGAACGTACCAAAGAAGGCATTCTTAACTGCAAACATAAGTTCTATTTTGTCCAACACATCTCCTATAAAATATAAGGATCCTGGGTGTCATACAATTTCATGTTCAATAGGAGATACTTTTATCAACAAAGCTCTTCTAGACCTTGGTGCTAGTGTTAACCTACTCCCGTACTCTGTCTATGAGCAAATGAACCTTGGTCCACTAAAACCCTCTAGGACAACCCTTCAATTTGCTGATTGCTCTATTAAGAAACCAAGAGGTGTAGTAGAGGATGTTTTGATCAAGGTTGGTGACTTCATTTACCCAGTGGATTTTGTCGTACTAGACACCGCGCATGTTGTAAATCCTAAACAACAAATCCCTGTAATTCTAGGCAGACCCTTTTTAGCCACTTCTGAAGCATTGATAAACTGTCGAAATGGGCTCATGCAATTATCTTTTGGGAACTTAAAAACTGAATTTAATATCTTTCATGTTGATAGTGAGCCCGAAATAATATGCAATCAAAGTGATGTTGTGATGAGAGCACGTATCTATAAGATTTCTGAATCAAATAAATCATCACAAAATCAAAAAGGAAGTGAGAAAAAGAGGAGTAATTCATCTACACACCCACCATCACTCGAGCAAATAAGAGAACCTATTTATGTGAGGGGTGTGGAACATGTGACTCAGGACTCTCATTGCAACATGGGGAACAATTCAACTGGATACATGCACCAATATGGTGTCATTCAATCCAGTTCTGACTATGGTTGACTTTGAGCAAATTTCATCCTTCCACCGCAGTTCACCAAGGTAATAAGTGCATTTGCTTTATATTTGCATACATTGAGGACAATGCATGATTTAGGTGTGGGGGGATGTTTATGTATATATTTATCTATATAGCTGTCTTTTATTTCAAAAAAATATACCTTAAAAAATCAATGTTTCATGACATAGCTTAAGATTGAACTGCCAAAACCCGTGTACAAATTGCATTGATTTTTTGTTCCTTATTATATAGTTCTGCTTATAGAAATTATGACATAAATCGAAGTTCCAAAGAAATAACCCATTACCCTTTAAGACATGTCTGCACTTAAATTGGATGAATCAAATCTTTGAAGTGGTTGATAAAAAGCAGAGGCTGAGGAAAATATACCGGGAAGTGTGGACTTCTAATAGCAATTAAGCCTTGAGGAAAATAAAATAAAAATAAAGGAATAAAGTGAGGAAACACATTTTGCAAAATGACTACAAAAGCCCAAGCCTTTGAGTCACTGGTCCGTAGGGGTATCTTGAAACCCGGTAACTTGAGTCTACCAGCTCGCGATTATCGACCAAACTCGCTACACGAATGCAAAAAGGGTAAAAGTGTCAAAAAGCAAATGTGTTGAATTACGGAAGAAAAGAAAAAATAATACTCAAGGCCCAAAGCTAAAAGAATGATCCCTGCCATGGTTGATCCGAATGATACTTCACCACCAGAGGAGGCGTGCAAAATAATTCAAGTGATAAACATGTGTAGAAGGGTTAGTGGTGTGAATGTTGGAGGAACAAAAACCAAGTCATATTTTTAATGAGTTAGATTTATATAATGAGCATGCAGAGTTCTTAGTGAGATGTATAAGGTTGAGGTAGGGATATTGAAAGTTATTAATGGAATGTTGAATTAAGACTTTGTGGGTGTGTCAACTGAAAACTCTTACGAGACAAAACTCGTCCTCCTTGGCAACAAGGGTGTTTAAAGGTTTGTTGCACATGCTAAGTGCAATCGTGATTCCTACGAAAATGAGTTAGGATTTCCCTGTTTTTATTTTTCTTATTTTCTGTTTTGCTAGGGACTAGCAAAATCTAGGTGTGGGGGTATTTCATGCATTGCATACATTACATCATATGTCTTTCATTTAGATTACTTTTACATCAATAAATGCTACTAAGGTATGTGTTTAGTCTTATTTACAGAATACAGAGACCTGAATGCAATTTACCCACATCTCGAGCATAAACGCGTGCAAAAGACTCATTTCTATCATAAAGACCAAGTTCAAGTTTATCAGGTTACAAATGGAAATGTATCCAAGCATAAAAGCATTCAAGATCTAATTACAAAAAGAACAAAGACTTAAGCACAAAAGTAGCCAGGGACTTAATTGCAAAAAGTCAAGGACCTAATTGCAAATCACGAGTAGCTTTTATTATTATGGAGAAAATCTAAAGAAAAATCAATGTGAATCTCCATATATATAAATGAATTAATCCGGAGCTCAAAAGAATGGAAAGAATCAATCCAGACGCGCAAAGGAGGATCAAATCATACCATAAACACACAGGAAAAATCTGGATCGAATCCGAGCCAAAAAGGTGGCAATTCCGCCGCACCTCATGTACAAATTGCGGCGATTTAGCCGCACAAAAGTCGATCCGTGTGCTCAAATTTTTACCAAGGCTGTATTGACGCGTGTACGTTCCATTTATATATTGGGATCCCTTGTATCGGCTATAAATAGCCCCGAGAACGATGGTAGAAGGGTCCTTGGCCTTAGACCTAGTTTTTATTTTTAGTTTTGTACTCTTCACTTTAGTAATAAAATTCTGTCTTTTATTTCTTGTTTTTACTTTTCTTTTGCAATGTCTCTAGGACCCCTTCTTCCAAAGGGTGGAGGTGACGGATTTAGGGTGAAGAGAAGATGAATGAATGTTATTATTTTAATTTCGTGTTAGTATATTTTGATTACTTGAGTTTATGTTAAATCATTTATCATGTAATGCTTTATAACTAATATGATTTATTATAACTTTCTGAATTCTCTAATCTAAACCCTAAATCTAAACCTCCACCCAACGGAATTCACCTCTTTGTTCTTGTTTTAGTTTTAATTGTTCTTGTTTCTTGCTTTAGATAATTAAAAATCAAAAATCTCAAAACCAACTTATTTCTTCTCTCCTTCTTTCCCCCAATCGAAATCACATTAATAACAAGTCTCTCTCTCCTTGTGTTCGACCCGTATTTGCCACGTCTCCATTGACGTCGTGCACTTGCGGTATAAATTTAATTCACATCACATCCCTGCTGTATCAGTCTCTGTGCCTTAACTGCAGACACAATGAGACGACCCCCTCTGCTCCTCGTACCTCTGATCAAAACATCTGGCAAGCCCTCCATCGGAATCATGATCTTCTTCTCGCGGCAAAAGGCTGGCACGTCGCACTGTGACAGCCAGTCCATCCCTAGTATGACGTCGAAGTCTTCCATCGGTAACAAGACCAGATCTACCGGAAAATCATCGTTTCCCGAAGCAACTGTGGTGTCGGGGAAAAAGCTCCCCACAGTGCCCACCTCACCCATGGGCGTGCTGACCTCCAAAACATCAGTCAGCAGCACAGGGGTCCGACCCAACTCGCCAGCAAACGTCTCCGAAATGAAGGAGTGAGTGGCGCCGCAATCAAACAACACACGCGCTACCAAACCAGAAACAGAAAGTGTACCTTCAACCATGGTGTTGGAGTCCCTCGCCTCCTCAGCCTAAATAGTGAAGCCTCGCCCAGTCTTCCTGCCCTGTCCGGGTGAAACAACTGATCGGCTGCCTCCGCTCCTCCCTGCTACTGGTGGCCCAAACTTCCTGCTATGCTCTCCCTGCCTATTCGGGCACTCCCGAACGAAGTGACCCAACTGCCCGCACTCCATGCAAGCTCCTGAGCGCTTTAAGCACTCCTGACCAGGGTGAAACCTCCCACAGAAAGTGCACGCTCCAGACTGACGTGCTCCTCCACTATCGAACCTGGGCCTCTTGCCCGGGTTCCCTGCTCCACGACCAACAACTCGGCTACCGGTGCTCACTGGTGCCTTCCTCGCCTCCTGAAGACACTCCCTCTAGTCCTGCTCGATGATGGTAGCATGCTTCACTGCATCAGCAAGGGTCCGCGGCATGCTGTTGATAACCCGTGATCGGAGCGGCTGCCTCATTCTCTTCGTGTGGTAAAACTTGATAACCACATGACTTGGTTGTTGAAACAAAATAATTGTTGCCACACGACTTGAGAAATTAAAGTTAACCACATGACATCGGTGGGTTGTTTCTTTTGGCGATGGAACAAATACAAGATAAGTCTTCACTCACTCATACATAGCCTCTTTCATTTAAAATTCGAAAACTAGACCAGGTAACCCATAATTTTTTTATATAATAAAAAATAAATTTAAATTTCGAAATTTAGGTAATTTGTTTTCTTTTTCGAAAAGTAGTCGGATCGCGGGTCACACCCGCGATCTGTCGCCAAATGTTTTTTTTACGGATCGCAGGTCTGAATCGCGATCCGTCAAAAAAAAATTAATTTTTTTTTTAAAGTTTTCTATTTTAGTTTTATTTTTTTTATTTCTGTTTTTCTTTTTTATTGTAATTATATGTAATCTTTTTTAAATTTTTTTTTTCAAAATATGTTTTCTAATTGATATTATTTTTTAAACTTTTAAAATTTGTTTTTAATTTTTTCAAAAATCGACCTCCAAATCATATCGATAATTTGGCGCATTGAAATGTTAGGGTATTTTATACAACAAAAAAATAAAATTTCTTAACCAGAATAAGAAATTATTTACAACTAAATTTTAAACAAACACTAAAACTAATTAAAAAAAATGGTAACGTTGTCGAAAATTCGTAGGGTGTACACACATTACAAACAGTTTTGGAAGTCGATACAACAAAAAATTAAACATACAATTAATTTAAAAAAATAATAATAACAATTACAAAACATATTTTGAAAACAAATATAATAAAAAAACTTAGTTAAAATGATTTAAAAAAATTCAAAACATAAAACACTACAACTAAAATCGGTGACTTTATTTATTTTCTTTTATTGTTTTTGATTTTATGTTTTGATTTTTTAAAATCATTTTAACTATGTTATATATATATATATACTTCAAAATATGTTTTCTAATTTTTATAAATTTTAAAAAAAATTCATTGTGTTTTTAATTTTTAGCAGTATCGACCTTCAAAACTGTTTGTAATGTGTATCCGTACTACGATTTTTTGACAACGTTACAAATTTTAAAATGTACCTATATTGATATTCGAAATTTTATTTTTTTTATTAGATAAAAAAATGTACCTAGTTAATACTATATTTTAAATTTTTAAAATTTGTAACGTTGTCAAAAATTTGTAGGAAGAATACACATTACAAACTATTTTGAAGGTCGATACTGCAAAAAATTAAAAACACAATTAATTTTTTTTAAAATTTTATAAAAATCGTTTAGATAAACATTAAACAATGAGTTAATGATGCAAATTAACAAGGTGGCGTTGCAGTATATGAAGCGTCGTGATCCAGCCAAGAATGTTTATGGCCGTCATGGTGTGCTTGGATAACAAGAAGACGAGGAAATAAAATTATTGTTAAATATTGTGAACCGAATCAGACAAAATGTAGAGCGAAAACTGAGATAATATTTATACAAATGTTGTTGTTATGGATGACCCAAGCAACTTTGGAGTATCATTCCCAATTCAGGACTAATCATTATTAGCTTTATAAATACCATTGTTGTTAGTGGATGTAAGTCCTCGCAAAAAAATGGAAATTACTATTTGGCATCCACGAATAACTTAAATCGCACGCGTCAATTAGTATTATTTTGTCATTCACATTTCATTTAATACACATTTTGTGTCGTATCTTAAAATAAGGTTTCTGTCTTAATTTTCCACACTCTACCAATACCAAAACAAAGCAAATGTCTAGTGAAGCGTCTGGATCCGGCGAGGTAAGTTACTAAAAAAATCAGTCGGGACGTCTGAAAAAAAGGCCTCCCCCATGGGGGGCGTCCAAGCCAGACGACTCCGGATTTTTTTAAAATAAAAGTGGTAGAAATCTTACCGTATTCCAATGTAACGGAGCATCCGCTGGTTCTTTTCCTGACCTCAGAAATATTATTTTTGATGATTGAGAAGAAAATGAAGAGAGTTGTGGTGGAAGAGTGAAATGAAGAGATATAAGTAGAAAAAAGAAAATGACAAAATAATAAATTGACACAAGTGATTTAAATAATTCATAGACGACATTTAGCCGTTCAGAAAAAAAAATGGACATAAAATTTAGGTGCTGAAAACATCAAATAAATTAAACAATTTGGTGTCGCCGGAAAAGAATATTTAGTGTTGTGAGATGGTGAACCTTTGTTCATTGCCACAGAGGAAGCCCCAAAATTTGTGTAGCAGATAAAAAAATTAGGAAAAACTATTAAAGTAATAGCTTCTAATTTTTTTTAACGAAATTCAACAAAGTTAAATTTGGATATTTAAAAGGACTTTAATAATAAGATAAAGTTAGAATGACATCCATAAATATAAGATTCTACGGTCACACTTCTGCAAAAAAGAAAATGAACTTTTGTCGTTATACTTTAGGTTGCATGTATGTCTTTGTTTTCGTGTGGAAAAACTTGTTGAGTTGAAGACAAAATTGGTGGTTGATACAAAACAATCGTTGCCACACGACTTTGAGATATTAATGTTAGGGCAGGAATAACAGCGCCTGGGCTACTCCGGGCGCTCTGCATTCTCTCTCTGTCATGTCAGCTTCTCTCTCTGCCACGTCAGCTCACTCAACCCACCCAAAAAATATCATTACCCATACCCATGCCCGGGCTACCCCCACCCACCCTACACTCTCTTTCCTCCACGTCATTTCTTAATTAAACAATTTTAATTTTCACCCAACATTCAACAAATTACATTTTATATAATTCTAATTCTAATAACATTACAATTCTATTTTAACTCGAAATATTGTTAATAATTACTGCTAAATCACGAAATTATTATTAAATATTACGGAGCCACATTACATTTAAGATAAACTGAAATAAGAAATATTACACTCAAAGTTAAGAAACAACAATACATATTACATAAACTAAACTTTCAAATACTACATTAGCAACTACGTTAACCGATTTTCAAACCGCTCCTCGTCCGTAGCGTTGTCATATATGCTCGATTAAATCGCCTTTCAGATCCAAATGTTGGTTCCTCGCACTCGATCTTAGTTGACAAAAAACTCGTGAATATCCGCTATACGTTTGGTCGAATGCGACGTTTCCTCAGCTGAAGTTCCAGGACGATCTTCCATAAATTCGCGAATATCTCCAAAATTAGCGTAACAGTTGCGTTCGTCCTCCACTATCATGTTATGCATGATGATACAAGTTGTCATTATTTTGGACAGAACGTCATTGCTCCAGGCAAGAGCCGGTTTTCTGATAATCACGAACCTCGCTTGCAACACTCCGAAAGCGCGTTCAACATCTTTACGCGTTGCCTCCTGCACTTCAGCAAACAATCTGTGATTCGGGGTGTGACGGTGAATGATGGATTGGATGAAGGCCGCCCACTGTGGATAAATATCATCAGTAAGATAGTATCGCATATCATTTTGAACATCATTTACCTCATAATTTACAGGTGGTGCTCAACCTTCTAGTATGTCGTCAAAAACCGGAGATTGTTGCAGGACGTTCAAGTCATTGCATGAACCCGGTATTCCGAAGAAGGAGTGCCAGATCCATAAATCGTACGATGCCACCACCTCAAGGATCAGAGTTGCTTTCCCAGCACGCCTTTGATGTTGTCCCTTCCAAGCAGCTGGGCAGTTTTTCCACTCCCAGTGCATATAATTGATACTCCCCATCATACCTCGAAACCCACGTTGCTCACAAACGTAAAATAGGTGTGCCAAGTCATTTGCAGTTGACCGACGTAAATACTCAGGGCCCAAGATGTGAATAACACCTTCACAGAATTTGAGGAGAGCATTTCTGGATGTTTCCGCACTCATTCGTAGGTATTCATCGATCCATCAGCTGCAACGCCATATGCTAGCATTCACATTGCTGCCGTACTTTTTTGTATACCGGAGATGCTCATCCTACCAGTTGCGTCCAGTGTTCGTTGGAAGAAGACATTAGATTCTTCGATGGCATTGTGGATGCGCAAAAAGACATGCTTTCTCATCCGAAATCTTGTCCTGAAAAGAGTATCATAATACACAGGGTTGTCAGAGAAATAATCGTCTATAAGGCGTCTGTAACCTAGTTCACGATCTCTATCTGGGTTTGTCGTTCTCCTTCGACACTGCTTAGGACGTGTAGTTCTTTCGTGAACAACCCGACCGGCCAATTCAATAGTGCAGTCCATTATATTTAATGTCTCATTCCAGTAATCATCGTCGGATTGACCAGAGTTTAAACTATAATCCGACATTGATGAGAGAAGAAGTTAAGAAGTTAAGGAAATGTGAGGAGTCAGGAGATAGATAGATGTATTTATAGTTAGGAGGGTGTGGATGTATCTGTTGCACTGTTAACACGTGATTGCACAGTTTACTCAGTGGAAGCGTGATTAAAGTGCACGCATGATATTAGACCATACTATTAAACAACCTCGACAGGTCGTTCGGGGGTCTCGCTCCATTAATAACAAAATATTACTATTTTTGGATTTTGAAATTGTTGGTTCTGGAAAAATTTTGAATTTTCATCACTTGCAAAAAATTATTATCCCACATTAATAACAAATACTCAATCCATTAATAACAAAACATCCACTAAATAATTAAAATTTAAAAAAAATAAAATTCGACGAACGGGGGGGTTGCCCTCACCCGAGAGCGCCTCGTGCGTCTACCCGGGACGCCCAACTCCCAGGCAAGCGCCCGGGTGGGCGTCCCAGGTGGGCACCCGAGGGCCGCCCGCCCCGCTAACGGGGTGTGCCCGGGCGCCCAACCAGGGCGCCCGGGCGTGGCACCCCGTTAAGGGTGCCCTTAACCACTCGGCCATGGTGGGTTGACTTCTATCGGTGATGGAACAAATTCAAGAGAAGTCTTCGCTCACTAAAACATTTCTTCCTCCATGCAAAATTCGAAAACTCCACGTATCTATATTGACTAAAGTTGTTTAGATAAACAATGAGATAATGACACAAACGTGCGAGGTGGTGCTGTATATGGAGCATCCCGATCCAGCAAAGAATGTTTACGGTGGAGTCATGGTGCGCTTGGATAACTAGAAGACGAGAAAGAATAAAATTATAGTTAAATATTGTAAACTGAAATTAATGACGTGCCAAGTGAAAATGGTGAAACTGAGATTACATTTATACAAATGTTGTTATGGATGAACCTGGAGTTGAAAGGAATTGTGTTATAAAAGTATTCTTTTATATGTGTTTCGTTATGAATTAAATGTATAAATATTTTGTTATTTTATTATTGTATTCGTCTATTACAAATGTTAATGAAGAGACTTTTGGTTCTTAACTGTAGATCTCTAAAATATATGATTTACATAAATCAAAAGTAATTCACAATCATGGTAATTAACATGAGACATTAATTACTGAGATATGATTGTCAACTTGGTTAAAGAATATTATAGCTCTACAAGTATTTAACAACATGAGTATATAAAAGAGAAAATGATTACTTTTATATATTGAATAGACCTAATAAATGAAAGATTATGGAATTGTGTTTTTGTCATTAATGTTTTCATTGTGTCTTTCAACTCTAAAATATGAGACTTATATCTTTTCACATGAGAAATGTATAATTTAATTATTATCAAAAACTATTATTACGTATAATGATAAAGATATTAGTTGGTTATATATGACTTGTGTCGAAAAAGATTGTACGTCAAAACATTATCATTGTCCCTTTTGACTTGGGTAATGATATTATTGGACGTCATGATAAAACAAATTTTTAATGTGCACAAATATAACTTATGTATAATTACATATTCATAATTTTCTTAAGAGATCAAGAAAAGAATATATAATACAAAGATGACACGTTTCTACTTTGTATAATATTTCAAATATCATGAGACAAGAGATATACATAAGTGATATTATTACATATCACTAAATGGATCGTGTTATGTTCTACTGAGCAAAATATTTTTGTTATTTGGATAACTGTAATGGATAGCTAAATACCGCTTATAGTTTATGATATAAAATATTTATATCATTGTCAACATAACTTAACTGATCTTATAGGTTACACCACAAAACTAGGAAACAAGAAATATGATTTTATAGTTTATGAGATATATCAAATTTCATGTGATATGAAATAATATAGATATGATAAACTGATAAAATAAATATGTCGTAATAACGACATGGTTAAAATAACGAATAAATTTATATGAGATGTATATCTATTATGAGATATAATATTTGACATTATATATGATAATATATTACATAACATAATGTGATACTAAATCTCAAAACATATGAATGCTAATACCCCAAATCTCAAATTATAATGGATATCAGTCTAAAATTTGTAAATGCAAAAAACAAAGGGAAACAATTGATCATTTTTTGGGAACCGGTCGACCGAATTCTTTTGAGATCGGCAATTGTCGACTGGCTGGACATGCGGTTCGACCGAAATGTTTATTAGGAGTTTTCCTGGTAAGGTAACGATCAATCGACGTGGTACTTGATTCAACCGAAATTATCATGAGCTTTCCTTGTAAGGGAACGGTCGGCCGACGTGGTACTTGGTTCGATCAAAATTATCCAGAGTTTTCTTGGTAAGGGAGCGGTCAATCGACATGAAACTCAGTCCAACCGAAATTATCACGAACTTTTCTTGGTAACGGAACGGTCGACCGGCAAGGCGATTCGGTCCGTTTTGCCCTGCGTTTTGCTTTTATTAATTTAGAGAAAGTTGCTAAATTAATGGATGGATTCAACCCATGTTTTGGTTAGCGGATGATGTGTCGAAATATGATTGGTGGAGAGGAAAAATTAATATGGATCATGTGTTAGTAGTTTTACACATAATGTGATTTGGCGAATGCCCTATAAATGAGTCTCTCCTCCTTCCTTTTGTGGATTGATAAAAAATCTTCTCTCCTTCATATTTTCTCCATCCTTCCATCAAACTCTTAATTAAGTGATGGTGATTAAATTCTTGTTGGTAAAAAGGAGTTATTAGCAAGATTCTAACCTTGCATTAGAAATGATTGGCTAGCTCCAATCACTCTAATCTTGTTTAGGGGTTGGTGGACTGTTGGAGAAAGCTCATCGGGCGATTCAAGGTGCAACTCGACTCCGGATCATCGAAAAAAGTTTTACAATTCGTTTTGGTATGATCTAATTTGTACATTTTAATATTATGTATAATACATTCTATTAAAATACTTTAAGTAGTCTTGTACATAACTATTTAGTAAATATGAAACAAACAATCTTACTTGTGAATAAATTATATATACCCAAGCAAAGTGATGAAATTGTAGGATTTCGTGTCCCTATGTATGTGTATATTTAAAAAAAATTAATACAAGCATACATGATCGATTTCATATTTTCAACAATTTTATGTACATTGCTTTGTGTTTATTCTAATATCATGCAATCCTACATATATTAAAATAAATCACAAAGAGAGAATCATACCCAAAGGTTCTCTAAAACCGTTACGAAGATCCGGAGTAGCGTTGCCCGTCGAATCGCCCGCCGATTTGCCTCCAAGTGTTCACCAAACTCTAAACAAGATTAGAGAGAAATGAGCTAACCAATCAATCTCTAATTAGGCTTAGAATCTAGCTAATAATCCATCTTTAAGCTCCTGAGATTTCTATCTCCAAAAACTTAAACTATTAAGAGATTTTCGTGGTGATTAAGGGAGAGATGAGAGAGAGAGGGAATTTATACATTCACTTAAACAAGTAGGATGATTGGTCGTTTTATAGGCTCCCAAAACATCCTTATCATGAGTTATTCTCTAGTCATGATCTCTTGCTTATTCTCCTAAAATTAATCCCAAATTGCCACATAAGCATCCTAAAAAAACATTTGATCAAATCTAAAATTAATCCAACCCATTATCTAATTATTCTCTTAATAATTCAGGTAAAAATTGTGTTGTTCGGTTAACCGAGAATTCTTCTCGGTCGACCGAACCATACAGTTTTATTTCAAGTTCGGATGACCGTGGGCTAGACGGTCGACCGAACCATACAGTTTTATTTCAAGTTCCATACAATTTCAGTCAACAAATTGTGTTACATGTTCCCCGTTCGGTTGACCGTTCTGAAGACACCCGGTCGACCGAACCCTAAACGGTTTACCGTTTTGACCTCGATTTTGTGTTTGTCAAATTTTGGATTTATATCCAACAAAATTGATCTTTTTGGGTTTTAAGCAAATTCATATTTTATGTAATATATTACCATATGTAATATTAAATTATTATACCCCATAATATATATACCTCATATCAATTTATTCATGATTCTAATTATGTTATTTTTCGTGACATATTAATTTTATTGATTCACCACATGTGTCATTTTTCACATGAAACTCGTCACATCATATGAACTCAAAATCAAACTTCTTGTTTTCCAGTTTTGTGGTGTGACATATAGAAGGATATAAGCCAAATTGGCAGCGATATTAAACACTTAATATCTCAAACTATAAGCGGTATCTAGCTACACATTATAGTTACTCAATTAGCATAGATGTTTTTGTTCTACTCGAACTAAACACGATCAATTTAGTGATGTAAATGCATCACTTGTGTCTGTCAATTGCCTCATGATATTAAGAATATATACAAAGTAGAAATGTGTTATCTTTGTATCATATTCATTTCTTGATCTCTTTAAGCTAATTATAACTATGTAACTTAACTCAAGTTACATTGTGCACATTATAATTTTGCTTTATCAAGGGACCCACTAATATTATTACTCAATTAAGAGGTGCAATGATAATCTTTTGAGTAGCTATTTTCTTCAGCACAAGTCATGTTCAACAAATTATTGTCTTTATCACTATACTCATTGATAGCTTTTGACGATAATCAAACACTTCTTGAGTGAAAAGATATAAGTCTCATATCTTAGGATCCAAGACACAGTAAAACATTAATGACACGAAACACAATTTCATAATGTTTTACTTGTTAGGTCTATTCAATATATAAAAGTAACTATTTTCCTCTTTTATATACTTGTGTCGTTAATTATTTGTAGAGCTACAACAATCGATGACCAACACGACAATATTATCTCGGTAGTTAATGTTCCATGTTAATTACCATGATTGTGAATAACTTTTAATTTATGTAAATTATTATCTTTTAGAGCTCTACGGTTAAGGACCAAACATGTCTTCATTAACACTTCCAAAAGACGAATACCATAATCAAAGAACAAAATGCTTGCACATTCAATTCATAATAATTGACATATAAAAATAAAACTTTTAGAACACGTTTATTTTAGAAATCTCATAAGAATATCATTGCCCATTCGGGACTAGTCACTGTTAGCTTTATAAATACCATTGTTGTTAGTGGATGTAAGTCCACGTAGAAAAAAAACATTGACATAGAACTCAGGTGCTGAAAACATCAAATAACTTTGGTGCCTATGGAAAAAAATATATTTGTTGTTGTGAGATGGTGAACTTTTTAAGGGAAAACTATTAAAGTAACAGTTTCTATTATGATTATTTATGAAATTCAACAAAGTTAAATTATGTATCTAAAAGGACTTTAATATTAAGATAAAGTTAGAAAGACATTCATAAATATAATATTCTACGATTTCACTTCTGCAAAAAAGATTACTTTTGTCATTATACTTTAGGTTGCATGTTTGTCTTTATCTTCGTGTGGAAAAACTTGTTGAGATGAAGACCGAATTGGTTGTGGATGCAAAACAATCGTTGCCACATGACTTGAGAAATTAAACTTAACCACTGCGCCTTGGTGGGTTGACTTCTTTTGGTGATGGAACAAATACAAGAGAAGTCTTAACTCACCCAAACATTTCCTCCTTGATGCAAAATTCCAAAACTCCACGTAACTATCTTGACTAAAATTGTTTAGATAAACAATGAGTTAATGACACAAACGAGGTGGCATTGCTGGAGCATTCTGATCAAATTTAGACTTGGGTACCAGGTCCGACCGAATGTTTGTAATTTTTTGGAGTATTTTAGTTATTTTTTAAAAGTTTTGGAGGTATTTTTAAGGGGAAAAAATTTAGACGGGCCGGGCCGGACCCATTTGACCAAGGTTAGGCCCGATACCCAGGTCCATTCCTGATCCGACAAAGAATGTTTAAGGCAGAGTCTTGGTGTGCTTGGATAACAAGAAGAAGAGAAGATAAGAGAAAAACAACCTTAAACATTATGTGAAACCTTGGTTTAGATTGCTATTTTCTCCAGCTTGGATAGAATGGAAGAGAAAGAAAACAAAAAATGATAAATTTAACCAATTATCCTCTTTAGATTTTAATGATATTAACATCATCTTAACTTTTCATATAATAATAATAATAATAATAATAATAATAATGTAAAATAATATGTCATCCCCCAAGAAACACTAAAAAATACATCATACATAAATACAAACAACATACCAACCAAGCCACATTGAAAGAACTTAAACAAAGTTCATCAATTGAAGAACCTATTAATCGTTGTCTTTATTCTTTGCTTGTGAACTTGTGATTCAGATTTTTGTAATTGGTTAATTGGATGCTTTAAAGCATAATAATTGGGTAAGTGAAAATTAAAAGTAAAAGTAATGGTAGTTTTGGCATGAAATTTGGTTGGACAATTTTTTCTCCACTTCACCACAATTTTGAAGAGAAAGTTGGGAGGGTGGCCAATTTGTATAGTCATCTTTCTCTTAATTTTTCTTTCTCTCATTTAAAAGTGTTATTCAAGCAACTAAGCAAGAGAAATCTTACTTTCTTTTCTCTTCGTTTTTTCCTACAGTTGTTATCCAAAACATTGAGGTATTGGGTTTTTTTTGCGAGGCAAAAGGAAAGACGAACCTCCGGAAATTCTATTAAACAGAGAAAAAATTACGGTTTTCGGAATTGGGTTGACTGCCCAACTCAGATACACCACCTTGTGCCTTTTATTATTTCACAGACATACTGACTCACTCATCCGACCATCGTGATACGAATACATATTACAACTATCATGAACACTAAGCCTAGTTAGCTACGAAATTTTGAAGTTGATGTTGGTCATTCCATTCGCACTGCACGTTGCTCCTTTGATGAGAAACACGTCTTTAATTTGGCTGATTAACACCTCCATTGTTTGGTGCACACCTTCCATCAACCGTAGGTTTCTTTCTTCCCATATTGTATAGGTGGTAGCCCCATAGGCTTGTCGTGGAATGCCTGAGTTGTAGTCGATTTTGGCTCCAGGCACGCCCAATGCGAGCTATATAGCTCCTCCCCAACACCCTGCTCGCAGTGTCCTCGAAGCATTGGGGGTTTACTCCTATGTGAAGAAAGAACTCGATCCAAGGGATGGGGAGATTTAAAGCAACAAAGCTTGAAAGTGGGCAACTTTGCGAGAAGTAAACGTGTGCTTAACTATGTATACAGTGGAAATAGTAAGTCTCTTAAGTCATGTATGAATATAAGCGAGCCTCCAACTTGTGGAAGGGCCACCAATTTGATAGTTGAGTAAGCCGGCCAGTCTTGCAATCACCTTACATGTTTTTGTTTTATTTTATTCCGAATAAAGGGCCAAGGTTCCACATAACTTGTGTCTGTAGATCGTTATGTTTCTGTGGTGCTTCATTTTAAGAGGCTTAGTTTGTGTGAATTGAGCGCTCTCTAGTAGTTAGGGGGTTGTTGTAAAGAGTTAACGATACTAAATTAACTCTTTGCTCACTCTCCAATTTTGTTTTAACATAATCTACTCTATCGTGCAACTCATTCACGTTAGGCTTTAATGCGGCTATGCGAGCATGCATACCTAGTCAAGAAATACGTAAAAGAAATTTTATTTCAAATAACAATTCCATCATACACGAACATCCACAGACCAAGACTAACTAACCTTCTAACTAATAAAAAATAATAAATCTAAAGCTTCAGTTAAAGACTGTTTATCACACAAAAGTGTATTATTACACAGGATATCATATCATACGATATAAAATACATAAACCCAACTTAAGCAACCACGCAGACCTCTTCATCCCCTGAAATATAACAACAATGAAGACATTAGAGCATGTTTAACGCGTCGGGCGCGCCCTCCGTCGATTTTTTTGTTTTTTATTTTAGTGGAAGTTTTGTTATTAGAGGTAATTGATAATGTATTGGGTATTTTTTAGTAATGTGGGGTGATAATTTTTTATTATTGTGGTAACGGGTTGGATTGTAATGAGTTTTTTGCAAGTGATGAAGATTCAAAAATTTCAAGATCTAAAAAATTTCAAACGAGACCCCCGAACGACCTGTCGAGGTGGTTTAATAGTAAAAATGAAATATTTTCTAGTCAAAGTAAGGGGAGGTAGTAATTACAATTAATATTATGTAAAATGTAAAATGTAATTTGTTAAATGTTGTGTAAGAATTAAACTTGTTTAATTAAGAAAATGATGTAAAAGAAAAATAGTGTAGGGTAGGTGAGGGTAGCCCGGACATGGTTAAAGGTTTTTTGGGTGAGTGGGATGAGCTGACGTAGTGGAGAGAGAGAGCAGGACGCCCGATGGTAGCCCGGACGCTGTTAAACATGGTCTTAACAACAAATACGCCAACACATTCAACTTCTCAATTGTTTTAGGCATATAGTACTTGAACCATAGAGATAAATGCCAGCAGAATCCACATGTCATCCAAAACTTACAACTCAAATTATTTGCATTTATTCAAAAAATTTCACACTTAATTTTTGTATAAAAAAATACAATGTTGGTACTCTCCAATCAAACATATATTATGTATAGAATCACAAGGGTACGGTTTCGCAACATGAGGTATAGTTAGAGTAATACTTCGTACCATTCAGAAACGAAGAAAGCTTCCGCATCGGCGCCTCCAAGGGGGGCAAGGAACTCCTTTGTTGGGCGAACAATCAGGGCAAATGCCAATCGACGGAAAGGAGGAATGGAAAAGTTCAACAACAAAAAAAGAGATGATAACCAACAAAAACATAGCTCCAACCACCACAACCCCTAATTGGAGATGAGAACCCATAGCTCTTTTGGCAACTGATTCAAGAGATTGATGCAACTATTAGACAGATGTTGTTCAGTGTAGTTAGTAGTTACTAAAGGTGGAGTAGACATTTTATAAGCACGAGAACGGACCTTTGCATTTGTTACCTTATAATATGTGTAATTTTTAAAATATATTTGAAGTGACAAAAACCTTCTATAGGTTCTAGTTTCTATTACGTAAAAAATTATCTCTGATAACCCTACATCTGATGTGCATACTTTTTCGGAAATGGTTTTTTTTATTGCTAGTTTTACTATACGTTTGATAGGAAACATTTAATAAATCAGTGACCAAACCTTATCGATCAATATTTGTAGCAGCGTCGCGGACATGCATTCAAGCGACGTAGTGATTATGTTTATTTCATTAGATAAGACTCCATATCGTTGATCGAATTTTTACGTTGTATTTCTGTAGTGTTTTCTTATCAGTAGTAGATGGTTATAGTTCCATGTCTAATTGTAATTTTCAAATATTAATTTTTGCTACGCTCTCGTATTGCTTAATTTCGACCATGTCAAAAAAGGCGATTTGAGCATTGTAACATCCCGAAACAGCAGAAATTTAAAAATTTATAATCAAGACAACAAAACTCAATAATCAAAAACGGGACTGTTACTTCTCATAAAACATATAAGCGGTGCACCATATTACATCATAGTTTGTCAAAACGATACATGCTCACAACAGAACAACAAAAGGAGAAAAATGTAATCATGTCGACCTCAGTGATCCGAATAGAGGATCTGATCCCAAGATACGCGCGCCCGCTGATAACCATCCAACTGGACCTACTACGGTCCTGAAAAAGATACAACAACAATGCCTGAATTTCCATAAGGAAATCCCGTATGCCAAGCTCACCTTGTTATGTCCTAATCCTTTGCTAATTGGGTTTTATTGTGATTAGGTGGTGGATTAGGGGAGATTGAGATGGACGGCTGAGATGGATTTGGTTTGGGTATAAAAGGTGGATTCTCACTTCTCTCTCTCACTCGTTTTCTCACGTTCTCTCCCTCTCATCTCTCTCCCTCCCTCTCAGCTGCCGGTGTGTGGAGGTGTGGATCGGCGAGGAAGTCGGACTCAGTAGAGTGCGCGAGGATCGTGTACATCGGTGGCTCGGTTGGATTCGCCGGAGAAGGAGGAGAAGCGCTTGTGGAGGCGACTTCGTGGGTTCTTCAAAGGCTTCTTCAAGCCTCAAGGTATGCCAAGCTCTAATGTAGATCTCCTTTTAGCCTTTGCGAGGGTTGGAGTGGCCGACGGTAGGCCGGAAGGCTCGTCGAGAACCTTGCAGCAGCTTTTCTGCTCTGCAACGGTCGACCGGCGGGATGGCGCGGTCGACCGGTCGTAGTGTTAATCTGGCGAAAACCCTTGCACCGGTCGAACGATACTCTTCGAGTGGTCGACCGGTGGTACGTTTTTCCAGGGGAAAAAGGCTCTGCGTGTTTTCGGTCGAACATGTCCCCTTTGCCGGTCGACCGAAAAGCACTATTGTAGGTCAGTTGGGGGCGTTGACCATCTAACCGGTCGACCGCTCATTGACTTCGTCCGACCAGGGTTTAAGTTAACTTATTGGCCGGTCGACCGGGAGTGTGGTTTCGGTCGACCGTGTAGTGCGGTTTTGTTAGGGGATTTCCCTGGATGTTTTCGGTCGACCGTGATCTGAGGGTCTTTCTACCGTTGGTGCTTTTTGAGCAAGAGTGGATTTTCCCTGTTGGATTTCGGTCAAACGGGGCCCCTTTGCCGTTCGACCGGTTGGACGTTATTTCGGTTTTTCTGAGGAATAGTTGTGGTGTTCGGTCGACCGTTTGGGTTCTTCCGTTCGACCGTTTGGGCACTGTTTTGCATATGGATGCTTGTGCCGTGTGTTGTTGGATCCGTCTCGAGGGCAATGAGTTCCCGGCCTTTTTGGGGCGACGGTACAGACATTGGCGGCCTGTGAGGAGGGTCGTGTTGTGGCTCTACGGAGCGTTGGCCGAGACTCTGACCGGCGGTGCCTTGTGTGCACGTTGTTGTGGCTCTACGGAGCGTTGGCCGAGACTCTGACCGGCGGTGCCTTGTGTGCACGTTGTTGTGGCTCTACGGAGCGTTGGCCGAGACTCTGACCGGCGGTGCCTTTTGTGCACAGGTGTTGTTGTTGCCGATGTTTTCCGGCAGTGCCTGGTGTGCACGGGAGATTGATGTGCTTTTACTGCATTTTCATTTCATGTTTCATTACGCATATTATGTTCATATTCTAGGGGTTTGGCATACGGGGTTTCCCACGGGAAACTCAGGCATATTCATGTTTTATGTCAGGTCGTACGCGTCATTAGGAGATGGTGACTGCGGACAGGAGCACCCAGATCCTGTCTCCTTTTGTTCTTGGAGGTGGATGATTTTCCCTTGTACATTGATTGGCATCATTTCATGTTTATATTTGTATCTTATATCCATTATCTTTCACCTAAACAATGCTATGTTACGAGTTTTATGTTTAGTTTTCAGGAATAAAGAGGTTTGAAGAGAAGAGCCATGAAAGAATCCAAAAGCAGGAAAAAGGACTTAATTGTGAGACCTGGGGACTAAGATGCAAGGGAGAAGGACCTGATCGTAAGACGGAAGGACCTAAGAGCAAAACAGAATACTCCACACCATCATGGGGAGTATTTTACCAATTCGAGTCGGGTCGGAGCTCCAACAAGTCAAGTAACTGCATCAAAGACCAACAATACCAGAAAGAAAAGCCCACAACAAATTCCAACACGATCCGAAGATTTTGGACCGCTAATTGGCGGTCCATATTGCTCAGGATCCGTCGAAATTTCTCCTGGACTTGTATTAATGTTCGTGTAGGCTATTTTTGGTATTGGTTTAGTCCCACATCGGGGGATTGTCCCCGATTAGCTTTTTCCATGCTTATAAATAGAACTCTTCACCTTCCATTGTAATTACCCATTGCTTGGTGGTATTCTCTCTACTAAGGAGTGAGCCTTGAAGCAAAAACTCAAGGTGGAGATAAATGCTACCTTCAATGTGAGTCATTTGTTAATAAAATAATTCTTCTAGTTTCTTTCAATCTTGTCTTTTAATTTGTGCATGTTTGTTTAGTCTTTCATTTCCTTTTATGTTTTTTTAATGCTTCTTGCCTTCTTAGTTAACTTTCATTTCAGTATTATGCTTTCTTTTGCTAATATAGTTAGTGTAATGAGTAGTGAGTAGTTCCATCCCCATTTGGGGGGTGGAGAAATATGTGATATAATCATGTAGTGTATTAAGTATGTGTTATTTTTATCCCTTGAGCTTTAAATGATTTCCATAACCATCTAATGGGTTTTCACTCTTATCTTTGATATGCTAATGCTCTTGAATGAAGCTTAGCTTATGCTTTGATTAGTGGGCCTATTTTATGGGGAATGATAAGGTTAGGATATGGATGAAATTAATGTTGGAAACACAATTTGTAGTGTATGTACTCTTGTTGCCTTTTCCTTAGCTAATGTCTTGTATGTTTTAATGATGTAGTCATCTTAATTCATGTGGAGGCATAGTAGGGTCTAGTCTTTATACTTGAGTTCATGTAGCTTCATTCCAATCATTGTCTTGTATGTTTTAATGATGTAGTCTTATCTTAATTCATGTAGAGGCAAGATTGGATGTAGTTTTATGATTTCATGCACTACATGTTGTGAGGAGCTTAATTGAACACACACACACACACACATCTTTATGTTCACATCAGTTCTATACCCCCTTTGGGGTTTAGTTTTATTGCTTATCTTCATTTCCTTTTGCATTCTAGTTTAGCATTGTAGTGTAGTTTAGTGTAACCAATCCTTTTCTCATTTCTTTACCCCTTGCCTTCGCACAAACCAAGTGTCGACACACCTCCCAGTGGACGACCCGTATTTGCCACCGCTTCAACGCGGCCGTGCACTTGCGGTAGAAATATAAAACGATCAATCAAGTTTTTGGCGCCGTTGCCGGGGAGGTGCTCTGTCCAGACGTTGGTTTGGGCGATTCGAGGGGTTTGTAATTTTTTGTTTCCAGTGTTGTTTAGTTTCAGGGAACCTAAGGATCAAGGGGAGTCTACTGGAGAAGTTTGAGGACCAGAAGCTACAAAAAGTCCGCCAATCAGCGGTCTGGGACCGCCAATTGGCGGCCTGGTGAGCCTCAATTGTTCTCAAATTTGTTACAGTTGTTATATTGTTCATGTTAGTTATCTGGGAGCACAATTTTGCATGCTGTGACTTCTACTTTGCTCCCAGATTTAATTTCAATCCCCTTTAATCAACTTGGACCATAAAACTCAAAGCAAAAGACTAGACTTCTTGCCATCTAGGTCAGCATCATTTGTAGACCTTGCATGCATTTGTCTTTTCTTTTCCTTACATTTTGTTGTTGATTGCTGGCGTGAGGTACGTGCACCCCGATCTCTCATTCATGCATGTTTCGATCATGCATTAGTTAGTAAGGTGCATCGGGACAAGAGTGAGTTGAGCGTTTGATTGGAGTGATTGATTGCTAGATTTAAGCTCAAAACGCTACTAAGGAGGGGTTGTCCCATAAAAGATAAGGTGGGGGATTTCATCACGCTTTCGTTGGCCCCAAAAATCACTCTTAATAAAGCCTTAACTAAAAGCAAGTAGACATTGGCCCTAAGGAATTCGGACGCACTAGGAGAGTAATCTAGTCGAGACCGTCATGACCTGATCGGCGTTGCCTACCTTGTCGATAGTAGGAGGTACTGGATCTCCAGATCTGGTATCACTTGCTGGGCATTGTGGTCCTCGTTGTAGGGAGGTGAGGCGTGTCAAGGCTAGTGACCTCGAAGTTAGGCGTCGTCTAGCTTAAGGACCCATTGCCTTACATTGTTTGAGACGTGCTTGCTAGTTAGGCTTCTTCCTGATCCCGTTACCCACGCTAGCTTTAGGGATTCTTCCCTTCTCCTCTTAGTCATCTTCTTCTCACCTTCTTCTACGTTATAGTCTCCTCCCCTTTACACTCTCTGGTAGCGTTTTAGGGTCGAGTCGAGCACGTTTTGCGAGCTTGGCCTCGTGGTGGTGAGAGTGATCGACTCGAGAGTTCTTTGTTGAGATGGATGGTTACATGGGCGACCATCCATATCATTGTTGGGACCAGGACGATTCTCCCTGGTACTCCCGACCCATTCATCCTGGGGTGGCTCAAACTAACACCCCGTACGGTTGGGATGATCTTCATTATGTGACTGAGCAATCTTCATATAGGGGTGATATGAGAGAGGCACCGACGGCTAGATCTCCATCTAGTTATGTTGGATCATACTCTGGGCAACAAACTTTGGCCTCTTTCATGCATGCGGTAGATGACATGAGTGCACCAGTGGCTCCAGTAGCCATACCGTGCGATTGTTGTGGGTTGAGTGGTCATAATATCGGGGAATGTCCTTATGTTCCCCCAGAGCCTGAGTATGAGCATACATTTTCCAAAAATGCTCAATATGACCATTACGCATCCGCGTACATCCCGAGAGTGATGGATTCATGGGGAAACAATTCTTATTCAAATTCTTATACTTCATATTCACCCCAGTATCCTCCTCCCGAATACCCAGAATTCTACCAGCACCCCACTCCAAATCATTGGACTCATTCTCAGCCCATCAACACCCAACCCCAAAATTTCCCAAGCTCTGACTTGGACCCCATCGTTGACCGCATACCTGATTCCTTGAAACAAACTCTTCAAACATTCATGGAAACCACACAAAATTTATTGAAGTCCAACTTGAATTCCTTGCAAACCATGGAAATGCAAGTGAGCCAGATGACACAACAATTCCATGAACGTGAGGAGGGTAACTTTTCTTATCAACATGAGGATTCATCTTTTGATATCGAACCACCACCACATCCACAAATTCAAGGCACAATCTTTCAAAGTCAAACTCCTAGTCAGTCTGGGGGACTTGGGGTTTCAATTCACGATCACTTAGTGGAGGATTCGATTCAAATTGAGAATAACTTGGACCAGCTTCATTATGAGTCGGCACAGGATTGTGCCTTATCTTTTTGTCCCGTGGCCCTTGAGCCACATGATCTTCATTTTGATCCTCTTAAGGACCCACCTCTGGTGGAGCAAGAACTCCCTAGTACCCTCAATTTCAAACAACCTGATGAGAGTTTGCCTCTCACTATTGTTCCTGATCATCTTGGAAATGATGGAACATCAAACAACTACATTGCTCATGAGGGTATTAGGAGTTCCTTGGAGGATACTTTGGGTATGAGACCCACTTCCTGTTCTCCTGGTGAGTTGGACATGCATAACGAGGTGCTTGACCTCGTTCCGACCCACCACCCTGTTGGTTGGAGAGTTTGGATTGATGATCATAACTTCAGTTCCGCAACGGGAGATATTTTTCTTCCGTTGCCCCTTATTTCCCAAACTCTCGAAAGGTTCAAGCTCTTTCAGTTTGATCCTTTGAATGAGACGCCTTTGCGTCCAATTCATGAACCTCTCATTTCATCTGGTGCTCTTTGTGAAGGGGGCCCACGCATGCGTATTCTGGCCCCGCGTGGTGTCATGTTCCCTTTCCAAGTGCATTGACCCACTCTTAAGGTTCCCATTTGATGTCTTTTGACAAATGAAGATGGGAACTTATGTTTGTACATAGTTATATATATATAAAAAAAGAGTTCAATAAAAGACTCCTTCAGTGAGCATCGATTGTTGTGAGCCCCAACCCTTGTGTATTTGGGCTCCATTTCTTTCACGTATTTGTATCCCTTCTTTAACATCTCACAGGTTTTGAGGGAATTCGGGTTATGTCCATCAACATGACCTTGCACTTCCCTTTGTACTTCATGTTGGTGAGATCTCTCCTTTTTATGCATCAATCCATGTAGTATCTTGTTTGCATTCATTGAGGACAATGCATGAAGTAGGTGTGGGGGGGTGTTTTACGTGTGTACATAGTCGAGTCTTTTCTTTTGATTTTGTTTTCTTTTGTTTGCATTGTTAGGGTTATGTTAGTGTGCTGCATTTAATATCGATATATCTGCTTGCCATGATCCTTGGGTGACTTGTCTTCTTTTGCTTGCCTAGTGCTTCAAAATTTTCACATTTCTTTCAAAATCTTCATGTGTTTGCGAAAGAAAATGTTTTGTGGGTTTTGCGTATGTTTAGCATGTGCAAAACCGTTGAGAGGCAAAGTAAAAAGAAAGCTCCCAAAATTGTCTTGAACTTGATGCATTAGGATATCTAGTACTGTGGCTTTAGGAATTATCGAGTCGTTAGGATGCACCCCAGTTTTCCTTTGGGGGTGAGTAATCATAGGGTTTCAGTGCTCAAACATTTAAAGAAGTCCACCCTGAACCTAGTGAGTCAATAATTCGTGTTTGTTAATTTAGGAAGTTTGTTGTAGTCAAGGACCCTCTTAATCTTGTTGTGAGACATTAGTGTAGGGGTTTTGGTTCATGTGTAGATAAGAAATAAGTGAGTAGATGTTCTCTCTTCTCGCACGGCTCCTATCACTCGGGAAAGTAGGTCTGAAGGGACTTTGTGCCTGGTGCTTTCGAGTCATCTGACTTGGGATGCGCCGACCGAACTCCCGTTACACGGGTGGTAGGGATTGCCCTATGTGGAGATTTGGGGAAAGGTGTACGTGATAGTGTAAGTCCTCATGGGCAATGATGCACGAAACCTGACCCTGGGAGAATGAAGCTCCAACTCATAAAAAGAAAAAAAAATGTGTGAAAAGAAACAAAAAGAAAAAAAAATGGTAATGCAAATAAGAACCTTAATGGACCTTACACTTTGTATCACTTGAGGATCTTGAGGTCGTCCATGTCTTTTACTTAATTCCTTATTTAACTTGCACGAATGGTTTATTAGGCTAGGTGTGGACTGATTACCTATATAGAGTCGGCCCGTAGGATTACCGCATCCATTGATCGACAAAATATTTCCAACGAGTCGAGGTGTAGATTGAATAATGCATCTTGTTCGGATTTTGTGGGTATATCCGCTGAAAACCCTCAGGAGACAACACTCCTCCTCCTTGGCAACAAGGAGGTTTAACGGCTTGTTGCACGTGCTAAGTGCAACCGTGATTCCTACGAAAGTGAGTTAGGATTTCTTGTTTCTCGTTTGCTTTTCTCTTTCTTTGTTTTGCTCGAGACTAGCAAAAACTTAGGTGTGGGGGTATTTGATTGGCATCATTTCATGTTTATATTTGTATCTTATATCCATTATCTTTCACCTAAACAATGCTATGTTACGAGTTTTATGTTTAGTTTTCAGGAATAAAGAGGTTTGAAGAGAAGAGCCATGAAAGGATCCAAAAGCAGGAAAAATGACTTAATTGTGAGACCTGGGGACTAAGATGCAAGGGAGAAGAACCTGATCCTAAGACGGAAGGACCTAAGAGCAAAACAGAATACTCCACACCATCATGGGGAGTATTTTACCAATTCGAGTCGGGTCGGAGCTCCAACAAGTCAAGTAACCGCATCAAAGACCAACAATACCAGAAAGGAAAGCCCACAACAAATTCCAACACGATCCGAAGATTTTGGACCGCCAATTGGCGGTCTTGGACCGCTAATTGGCGGTCCATATTGCTCAGGATCCGTCGAAATTTCTCCTGGACTTGTATTAATGTTCGTGTAGGCTATTTGTGGTATTGGTTTGTCCCACATCGGGGGATTGTCCCCGATTAGCTTTTTCCATGCTTATAAATAGAACTCTTCACCTTCCATTGTAATTACCCATTGCTTGGTGGTATTCTCTCTACTAAGGAGTGAGCCTTGAAGCAAAAACTCAAGGTGGAGATAAATGCTACCTTCAATGTGAGTCATTTGTTAATAAAATAATTCTTCTAGTTTCTTTCAATCTTGTCTTTTAATTTGTGCATGTTTGTTTAGTCTTTCCTTTCCTTTTATGTTTCTTTAATGCTTCTTGCCTTCTTAGTTAACTTTCATTTCAGTATTATGCTTTCTTTTGCTAATATAGTTAGTGTAATGAGTAGTGAGTAGTTCCATCCCCATTTGGGGGGTGGAGAAATATGTGATATAATCATGTAGTGTATTAAGTCTGTGTTATTTTTATCCCTTGAGCTTTAAATGATTTCCATAACCATCTAATGGGTTTTCACTCTTATCTTTGATATGCTAATGCTCTTGAATGAAGCTTAGCTTATGCTTTGATTAGTGGACCTATTTTATGGGGAATGATAAGGTTAGGATATGGATGAAGTTAATGTTGGAAACACAATTTGTAGTGTATGTACTCTTGTTGCCTTTTCCTTAGCTAATGTCTTGTATGTTTTAATGATGTAGTCATCTTAATTCATGTGGAGGCATAGTAGGGTCTAGTCTTTATACTTGAGTTCATGTAGCTTCATTCCAATCATTGTCTTGTATGTTTTAATGATGTAGTCTTATCTTAATTCATGTAGAGGCAAGATTGGATGTAGTTTTATGATTTCATGCACTACATGTTGTGAGGAGCTTAATTGAACACACACACACACACATCTTTATGTTCACATCAGTTCTCTACCCCCTTTGGGGTTTAGTTTTATTGCTTATCTTCATTTCCTTTTGCATTCTAGTTTAGCATTGTAGTGTAGTTTAGTGTAACCAATCCTTTTCTCCTTTCTTTACCCCTTGCCTTCGCACAAACCAAGTGTCGACACACCTCCCAGTGGACGACCCGTATTTGCCACCGCTTCAACGCGGCCGTGCACTTGCGGTAGAAATATAAAACGATCAATCATTCATGCGTTGTATATGTTTTGTGTTAGGTTGTAATCATCCTTGACTGTTGTATCGTACAGTATCATATTATATTATATATGTACTCGTGGTTTGGTGACGACCCAATGTTGATTTCTTATCTGTTTAAAGTTTTAAATTTTCCGTTGTTTCGGGGCGTTACAATCCCGGTGTGCTTGTCCAATGAAACCACCTTAGAGGTCTTGCATTTAGTTTTCATTCATCATTCATTCATTCATAATCATTAATTCATTGTCGTTTCCTGTCCTCTTGTGTAGATGCCTCCGAGACGTGTGAGGGCACCTTCACGTTATAGGGGCGCCAGTGAGGAGACTGGTAGGGAAGACAGAGAGGAGGAGGAGAGGAGGACCCTTCAGGGGACTCTTGGTAGGCTGGGCTAGTTTCTTGAGCGTCAGTCTACACAGACCGAGCAGGCAGGGGCGGGGGCAGTACTGGATCGGTTTATGCGATAGCACCCTCCTTCCTTTGACGGCAGTGGTAAGCCGGAGGCAGCTGAGGATTGGGTCTTTAAGATCCGGAAGATCTTCAGAGCGATCGGTTGTCCTTCTGAGAGGCAGGTGGATCTGGCCACCTATGTGTTGGACGGAGAGGCGGCCAACTGGTGGAGGTCCACGTCGGCTGTTGTGTTTGAGGACAGCGAGGAGGTGGGCTGGGAGGAATTCCTCGCGGAGTTCAACCAGCAGTATTTTCCCCAGCATGCGTGGGAGAGGAAGAAGGAGGAGTTCCTAGCACTCGAGCAGCGAGAGATGACGTTGGCGGCTTATATTAGCAGGTTTCACGCCCTGGAACGTTACTGCCCGGATACTTATGTGACACCGGAGCAGAGAGCTCGGAAGTTTATCCGAGGGTTGACGCCGCAGTTCAGGTCACGTATGACCACGAGTATGCCGCAGACTTTAGCTGATGCAGTGAAGTTTGCGATGATTATGGAGCAGGACTACCATGAGACGGTAGAGGCCAGGAAGGTGCAGACGAAGGCCAGTGTGCGACCTGGAGATCAGATTTCGGGAAATCCGGGCAAGAGGCCCCGGATTGATAGTGGTGGATCACAGCAGTCGGGGCAGTGCAGGCAGTATGGTAGAGTTCACCCCGGGCGCGGGTGTGGGCTCGATCAGGTGCATGCCATGGTTGTGGCCAGATGGGTCACTTCATTCGTTTCTGCCCAAGTAGGTCAGGTGGACCTAGTGGACGACCGGGTTCCTCCTCAGCTAGCGGAGCTGGACCGAGTCGACATGTTGCACCTTCCCAGCAGGGGAAGAGTGTGGGACGTGTCTTCAGCATTCAGGCGGAGGAGGCTAGAGACGCCAGCGCTGTGGTGGAAGGTACGCTTTATGTTGGTAGGTTGATTGCTAGAGTGCTTTTCGACTGCGGGGCCACACACTCGTTCATCTCTGAGCAGTTTGCGAGCGTGTTAGGCCGTACCCCTGCGATGTTGACTGCCACGTTGGAAGTCAGCACACCCTTGGGTTTGGTGGGCATTGTGGGGAGCTTCCTCCCCGGCGCCACGGTTGCTTCGGGAGACCAGGAGTTCCCGGCAGACCTGGTCTTATTACCGATGGTAGACTTCGATGTCATACTTGGGATGGATTGGCTGTCCTAGTATGACGTTCGAGTCTTGTGCCGAGAGAAGAAGATTCTGATCTCGAGAAAGGGTTTTCCTGATTTGCTGATCAGAGGGACTAAGAGTGGAGATGGTCGGATTTTGGTTTCGCCAGTGAAGGCTCAGAGGATGATTCACCAGGGTTGTAGGGCGTTCTTAGCGACGCTTGTGGTACCAGATTTTGAGGTGAAGAAGTTGGAGGATATCGAGGTTGTTCAGGATTTTCCTGAGGTATTTTCTGATGAGATCACCGGGTTACCGCCTCACAGAGAGATCGAGTTTGGTATCGATCTGGTAGCAGAGACTACACCAAAGTCGAAGGCTCCGTATAGGATGGCGCCTGCGGAGTTAGCTGAGTTGAAGAAGCAGTTGCAGGATCTGCTGGATTCAGGTTTGATCAGGCCCAGTGTTTCACCCTGGGGAGCTCCAGTGCTCTTCGTGAAGAAGAGGGATGGCTCGCTGAGGATGTGTATTGATTATCGGATGTTGAATAAGGTTACCATTAGGAATCAGTATCCTTTATCCAGGATCGAGGATCTTTTCGATCAGTTGCAGTCAGCGAGGGTCTTTTCAAAGATCGATCTGCGATCCGGTTACCATCAGTTGAGGATTCGGGATGTAGATGTCCAGAAGACAGCGTTCAGGACGAGGTACGGGCATTATGAGTTTTTGGTGATGTCGTTTGGACTGACGAATGCACCAGCAGCGTTTATGGATCTGATGAATCGGACCTTTCAGCCGTATCTCGACAGGTTTGTGATTGTCTTCGTGGATGATATACTGGTATACTCACCAGACAGAGAGCAGCATCAGGAGCACCTGAGGATTGTGCTTAGCATTCTAAGAGATCAGCAGCTCTATGCTAAGTACAAGAAGTGTGACTTCTGACTGGATTGGGTGGCCTTTCTGGGACATGTAGTGTCAGCAGACGAGATTTCTGTGGATCCAGAGAAGGTCGAGGTTGTGACTCAGTGGAGAGCCCCGACCAGTGTGTCTGAGATCAGGAGTTTTGTGGGTTTAGCAGGTTATTATCGTCGGTTTATTCAGGACTTTTCCAGACTTGTTTCCCCACTGACGGCTTTGACACAGAAGGGTGTCAAGTTCGTTTGGTCCCAGAAGTGTGAGGACTGTTTCCAGGAGCTGAAGAGGCGATTGACTACAGCACCGATTTTGACGTTACCAAGTGGTAGCGGGGGCTATGTGATTTACAGTGACGCTTCTTGCATCGGTCTGGGTTGTGTGTTGATGCAGCACGAGAAAGTGGTCGCTTATGCTTCGAGGCAGTTGAAGGTTCATGAGAAGAATTATCCGACTCATGATCTGGAGTTGACAGCGGTGGTTCACGCGCTGAAGACCTGGAGGCATTATCTATATGGAGAGCAGTTTGAGGTTTTCACAGATCACCAGAGTTTTAAGTATCTCTTCTCGCAGAATGAGTTGAATATGAGGCAGCGCAGATGGTTAGAGTTCATAAAGGATTATGACTTCACCATTTTGTATCATCCGGGGAAGGCGAATTCTGTCGCGGATGCCTTGAGTAGGAAGGTGGAGTTATCAGCTGCCAGCTTGTGTATTCAGGAGTGGAGGTTGCTTGAGGCCTTCATGGAGTGGAGACCTTTTACTGAGGGCTCTGAGAGGGCAGTGATTGCGGGACTTCGAGTGGAGCCGCAGACAGTTTCGGGAGTTGTTCAGGCTCAGAGAGCAGATGATGAGCTGGACAGTCTGATGCAATTAACTGCTAAGGACGGATCAGACATCAGTGTCGGAGTCGATGGGGGCTTGAGGTTCAGAGGCCGGATCTGGGTACCGAGAGTAGGTGATCTGAGGGATACTATCATGGAGGAGGCACATAAAGCCAGATATTCCTTTCACCCGGGGAGTACCAAGATGTATAAAGATTTACAGCGGAGTTTCTGGTGGAAAGGGATGAAGCGAGACGTAGCAGACTTTGTATCCAAGTGCTTGGTTTGCCAGCAGGTGAGGATTGAGCACCAGCGGCCAGCAGGGCAGTTGCAGAGTATGGATCTGCCAGAGTGGAAGTGGGTGCACGTGACGATGGATTTCGTCACTGGTTTGCCGAAGATGAGGAGATCTCACGACGCGATTTGGGTCATAGTCGATCGACTGACCAAGTCGGTGCATTTTCTGGCGATCAGGACCACCTTACCCTTGGAGGGTTTGGCGAAGCTGTACATCGAGGAGATAGTCTGGTTACATGGTGTACCTGTGAGTATTATCTCTGATCGAGATCCGAGGTTTACCTCCAGATTTTGGGGTAGTCTGCAGAAGGCTTTGGGGACTCAATTGAAGTTCAGCACAGCTTTTCATCCACAGACGGACGGGCAGTCAGAGAGGACTATCCAGACGCTAGAGGATATGTTGAGAGCGTGTACTCTGGATTGGGCAGGATTTTGGGATGAACATCTGCCGTTGATCGAGTTCGCCTACAACAATAGCTACCATTCGAGCATTGGGATGGCACCGTACGAGGCTCTGTACGGTCGGCCTTGTAGATCGCCGGTATGCTGGAGTGAGGTAGGCGAGAGGCAGTTGGTTGGACCAGAGATTTCTCAGATGTATGCTGAGAAGGTTGGTGTGATCAGACAAAGGTTAGCGACGGCCCAGAGCAGACAGAAGAGTTACGCGGATAGGCGTAGACGAGAGTTGAGATTTGAGGTGGGCGATCACGTTTTCTTGAGGATTTCACCAGCTCGTGGAGTGATGAGATTTGGGAAGAAAGGGAAGCTCAGTCCGAGGTACGTCGGACCATTTGAGATTCTTGATCGTGTCGGAGAGGTTGCCTACCGTATTGCTTTGCCGCCGCAGTTATCGGGTATTCACAACGTTTTCCATGTTTCTACGTTGAGGAAATACGTTGCCGATCTGTCGCATGTGATCGAGATTTGTGTTCCGGAGATCGGTCAGGACTTATCTCTCGAGGAGAGGCCCGTGGAGATTGTAGACCGGATGGAGCACCAGCTCAGGAGGAGAATCATTCCGATGATGAAGGTTAGGTGGCAGCACCATAGCGAGCGTGAAGCCACTTGGGAGGTCGAGGATGAGGTCCGGAAGAAGTATCCGGAGTTGTTCGGTGAGAATTTGGTTCTAATTTCGAGGACGAAATTCTTTAAGGAGGGAGGATTGTTATGTCCTAATCCTTTGCTAATTGGGTTTTATTGTGATTAGGTGGTGGATTAGGGGAGATCGAGATGGACGGCTGAGATGGATTTGGTTTGGGTATAAAAGGTGGATTCTCACTTCTCTCTCTCACTCGTTTTCTCACGTTCTCTCCCTCTCATCTCTCTCCCTCCCTCTCAGCTGCCGGTGTGTGGAGGTGTGGATCGGCGAGGAAGTCGGACTCAGTAGAGTGCGCGAGGATCGTATACATCGGTGGCTCGGTTGGATTCGCCGGAGAAGGAGGAGAAGCGCTTGTGGAGGCGACTTCGTGGGTTCTTCAAAGGCTTCTTCAAGCCTCAAGGTATGCCAAGCTCTAGTGTAGATCTCCTTTTAGCCTTTGCGAGGGTTGGAGTGGCCGACGATAGGCTGGAAGGCTCGTCGAGAACCTTGCAGCAGCTTTTCTGCTCTGCAACGGTCGACCGGTCGTAGTGTTAATCGGGCGAAAACCCTTGCACCGGTCGAACGATACTCTTCGAGTGGTCGACCGGTGGTACGTTTTTCCAGGGGAAAAAGGCTCTGCGTGTTTTCGGTCGAACGGGTCCCCTTTGCCGGTCGACCGAAAAGCACTGTTGTAGGTCGGTTGGAGGCGTTTACCATCTAAACGGTCGACCGCTCATTGACTTCGTCCGACCAGGGTTTAAGTTAACTTATTGGCCGGTCGACCGAGAGTGTGGTTTCGGTCAACCGTGTAGTGCGGCTTTGTTGGGGGATTTCCCTGGATGTTTTCGGTCGAACGTGATCTGAGGGTCGTTCGACCGTTGGTGCTTTTTGAGCAAGAGTGGATTTTCCCTGTTGGATTTTGATCGAACGGGGCCCATTTGTCGTTCGACCGGTTGGACGTTATTTCGGTTTTTCTGAGGAATAGTTGTGGTGTTCGGTCGACCGTTTGGGTTCTTCCGTTCGACCGTTTGGGCACTGTTTTGCATATGGATGCTTGTGCCGTGTGTTGTTGGATTCGTCTCGAGGGCAATGGGTTCCCGGCCTTTTTGGGGCGACGGTACAGACATTGGCGGCCTGTGAGGAGGGTCGTGTTGTGGCTCTACGGAACGTTGGCCGAGACTCTAACCGGCGGTGCCTTGTGTGCACGTTGTTGTGGCTCTACGGAGCGTTGGCCGAGACTCTGACCGGCGGTGCCTTGTGTGCACGTTGTTGTGGCTCTACGGAGCGTTGGCCAAGACTCTGACCGGCGGTGCCTTTTGTGCACAGGTGTTGTTGTTGCCGATGTTTTCCGGCAGTGCCTGGTGTGCACGGGAGATTGATGTGCTTTTACTGCATTTTCATTTCATGTTTCATTACGCATATTATGTTCATATTCTAGGGGTTTGGCATACGGAGTTTCCCACGGGAAACTCAGGCATATTCATGTTTTATGTCAGGTCGTACGCGTCATTAGGAGATGGTGACTGCGGACAGGAGCACCCAGACCAGATCCTGTCTCCTTTTGTTCTTCGAGGTGGATGATTTTCCCTTGTACATGCGTTGTATATGTTTTGTGTTGGGTTGTAATCATCCTTGACTGTTGTATCGTACAGTATCATATTATATTATATATGTACTCGTGGTTTGGTGACGACCCCAGTGTTGATTTCTTATCTGTTTAAAGTTTTAAATTTTCCGCTGTTTCGGGGCGTTACACACCTATATGCATGCAGTAGTACAAATGAACCTATCATACTAGTAGCATGTCATGTCATCAACAGTAAGGAAAACAGTTCCCCCGAAGGGTAACACAGGACATCAGTCCGACAATCATCATCGGGTCTCCCGAGGAGACCTACCGTAGGCACATACGGTCTAACGGAACAAGACGTGACACGCCCCACACGCGGCTACACTAATCATGGGGTTCGGCAAGGGGAATCCGCCAGGTCTGCGCCATAAGAAACAGATCTGTAACTCGTGGTCGAAACCACACCAACGGAGTCGTCGCTCGGTCGGTCCATCAATCGTCATCTCAGTAGGTGCCTAGCTGAGGAAAACATAGCCGAAACAGCATCGGCCCATCAATCATCATCGCCGGAACAACATCGGTGGCATCACCGGCACAGCATCGGTGGTCCAACAATACGTACGGCACAACATCGGACGGGTCCAGACCGAAGTCTGCCAGGTCATCACGCTCCACAAGCCGCAAACACCAACGCCGCCGCTATAATAGCAGGGCAGCGACCTCCGTCGCCATATAAAACTGGTCCCAACGGTCTACCGAAAGTCTAAAACTGGTCGACCGAACGTGGTCAAAATCCGGAGTCTGGTCAACATCAATTCAAAACTATCAGTCGACCGACTCACACTAAGGAGTGGCATACCTCAAAGAAGAAGACGAAACCGTCGGAGCTCCACTCGCGCACGTCGTCTCCGCACCTCCTTGCGCGTCCACCTCCTCGCACGACGTCCACACGCCTCACGTCGGACGAGCTACCGCCTCCTATGGTCGTCGGAAAGGAAAGGGAAGGAGTGAGTGATGAGAAAATGGATGGAAGAGAGAGAGAGAGAGAGAGAGAGAGAGAGAGATTTTCTTGCTTTAAAACTCAACCCAACAAACAGTACCCTACACCCTCACCCATCTCCCTCCACGCCGACACTGTTCACACCCCTCCTCTTCCCCAAGAAACACAGCACATCACATCTTCCCTATGCTAAACCTTCTCCTAATCACCATCTCTCCTCTTAACACCCATTAGCACCCTAAATGAGTTTAGGGTTCTAACAAGCATCGTCGTTGATTCAAATCTAGTTACTAATTACTGAAACTTTTTGCCTTTATCTTCAGGGTTGCTGTCACACCCTTAAAGTCTTCCGCCAGGGGGTGTTGATGCGTCAGAGAGTTTACCACGTCGGCTCTTAAAAGACTAACGAGGAATGATCCATTTTCCAACACCCTACCACGTCGGTCCTAGAATTCGACGTGGTAGGGTGTCTTCCACGTCGGCGTTTACACGGACCAACGTGGAAGGGTTTGTTTATGGATTTTTTTTAAAATTATTCATTGATTGACATCATTTCATGCTTATATTTGTATCTTATATCCATTATCTTTCACCTAAACAATGCTATGTCACGAGTTTTATTTTTAGTTTTCAGGAATAAATAGGTTTGAAGAGATGAAGGATAAATGGACCCAAAAGCTGGGAAAAAGGACTGAATTGTGAGATCTGGGGACCAAGATGCAAGGAAGAAGGACCTGATTGCAAGACAGAAGGACCTAAGAGCAAAACAGAATACTCCTCACCATCATGGGGAGTATTTTGGCAATTCTATTCGGGTCGGAGCTCCAACATGCAAACTAGATGTATCAAATACCAACAAAGCCTTCCAGAAAAGCCCACAAGAAATGCCAGAGCGATCCGGACACTGTAGACCGCTAATTGGCGGTAACTTTTGGCCCAAATGCGCTCAAATTTCTCCAGCACATGTATTAGAGGATGTTTAGGCTATGTGTGGTATCGGTTTAGTCCCACATCGGGGGATTGTCCCGGATTAGCTTTTTTCATGCCTATAAAGAGAACTCTTCACCTCCTTTTGTAATCACTCCATATTTTAAGTGGCTATTCTTCCTACTAGAAGTGAGGCCTTGAAGCACACACTAAAGTAGGAGGATGCTACTTTTAATGTGAGTCATTTTATCAATAAAGTTTTGTGTTTCTTTCATTGTTTGTTTTATGCTTCTTTTATTGTTGTGCATGTTTTAGTTTAATCGTCTTTTAATTCTAGCTTAGTTTTAATATGCTTTCTTTCCATAGTTTAATAATTAATGTAATGTTTAGTGAGTAGTTCCATCCCCTTTGGGGGGTGGAGTAGATGTACATACATGCATTAGAGAATGGGATGAATGCTTTAATTTCAATGTGTTGATTAAACATGAATGTATGCTTGCTTGTTTAGGATAGAATTTACAACTTGATGAGTTTTGCCAAAATGATTAGACACCTCTCATGCTTGTTTAGGTTCTGAAATAAACACCTTGCATATGTAAATGTTAATCAACCAAGTTGGTGAATAGATTGATAGGTTTTGCCATAACATTTAGACACTTCCTATGCTTGATAAACACCACCTTCATGTGCTTAAAGAATGTATTCTACACCCACCTCTTTGCTTGTGTGCACTCACTCCACCCCTTAGGGGTTTTCCATTCCTGAAATTCCAGCATTCTTGTTTTGTTCTTAGCTTAGTTCTTATTTCATCGTTTGTTTGCTTCTTTCACATTTCATACTTCTTAGAGTAGTTTAGTGTAGAGTAGCGTAACCAACTCTCTTCTCCATTTTTTCGCCACTTGATTTCGTACAAGCAAGAGGCTACTCACCTCCCTGAGGACGACCCGTACTTGCCACCGCTTCATCGCGGCCGTGCACTTGCGGTTTAAAATAAAACGTTCAACAAGTTTTTGGCGCCGTTGTCGGGGAGGTGCCAGTCCAGACTCTTGTTTGGACGATTCGAGTGGATTTAATTTTTGTCTTATAGTTTTCTTTGTTTCAGGAGACTCACATTGAGAAGGGGAAGCATCTGGTGAAGTTTGGAGGCGGTTTGAGAGAAGAAGACCGCCAATCAGCGGTCTGGTAAGCTCTTTTTTGTCTCTTATTTCTTTGGTTGGTTTTCATAATTAATGTAGTGATCTGGGATTTAATTTGGCATGTTTTGACTTATAGTTTGTTCCCAGATCCATAATCAACCTCCTTTAAGCAACTTGGACCCTAAAACTCAAAGCAAAAGATTAGGCATTTTTTTTTGTTTAGGCCATGCATCATGTATGTGACTTTGGCATTTAGATTGTCTTTTATCTTAGCTTTATTTTCTGTTGCTGAGAGCTGGCGTGAGGTACGCACCTTCTACTCTCATTCATGCATTTCGTATGAACATGCATTAGTTAGTAGGAAGTGCATTGCAACAAGTGTGAGTTGAGCGTTGTTTGGAGAGTTGATTGCTAGATTTAGGACTCCAAAACGCTACTAAGGAGGGGCTGTCCCATAAAAGATAAGGTGGGGGATTTCATCACCCTTTCCTTCGCCCCACAAACCACACTAATAAAGAGCCTAATTTTTAAAATCAAGTAGACATTGGCCTTAAGGAATTCGGACGCATTAGGAGAGTGATCCGGTCCCGACCGTCATGACCTGATCGGCGTTGCCCACTTTGTCGATAGTAGGAGAGACGAGATCCCCGGATCTTGGCTCACTTGCTGGGCTTTGTGGTCCTCGTCGTAGGGAGGTGAGGCGTGTTGAGGCCGTGTGACCTCGCAGTTAGGCGTCGTCTAGCTGTAAGGACCTATAGCGACCTTAGAATTGCTTGAGCCTTGTTTGCTTGTGTGCTTCTACCTGTACCCATCCGCCGTAGCATAAGGACTTCTTCCCTTCTCTCCTGAGTCATTCTTTCTCTCCTGTGTTCCCCCGTCTTCTCCTCTACGCACATTCTTTGTTAAAAAAAAGTTTTGTTTTGTGTGTGTGCACCTTTGTGCATGCTTTCGTGGACACGAGACGAGAGTGGTCGTTTGACGAGGAGCGTTGTCAATCCGGCTTCGGTCGTCGATTTCTTGACACCTCCCTCCTCTCGTGTCACATGTAGTCCGGGTTCAATGGCTGCTAATTTCCGTAAGGAGGAGCAGTTGCTGGACCCACCTGTTCGACCAGTGCTTCCAGTTGTCGTTCCCATACCTCTACGTGATCGATGCTACCCGAGCCGTACAGCTCTACCCTCATGCATTGTATTACCAGAGGCTAATGGGAACCATTTTGAGGTTAAGCCTCAATTCATTTCCATGCTCCCTCACTTCACTGGGAAAGGTGACCCCTATATCTTTCTCAGGGAATTTGAGGAGGTATGTGCTATGTTCAAGCTGCAACAACTTAGCACAGACTCCATCCATCTTAGGCTCGTTCCTTTTGCACTAAAGGATGACGCCAAGAAGTGGTTGTACAGCAACCAGGCAAATTCCTTTAGGACTTGGGATGAGTTTCAATCTGCATTCCTCAAGAAGTACTTTCCTAATCATCGGACTCAAAAATTGAGGAACGAAATCAATTCGTTCTATCAACATGAGACCGAACCATTTCATGCATATCTTGAGAGGTTCAAAGAGATACTATCCTCGTGCCCTCACCATGGCATTGAGTTGTGGCGTCTTTGTCAGATTGTGTATGAGGGTCTTCACATCCCGTCCAGAACGCTCCTTGAGTCCATGTGTCAAGGAGAGTTCTTGGGAAAGGATGAAAGGGAGGCATGGGCCTTCCTAGAAGACCTCGCTGAGAAAACCATGCAGTGGGAGAGTGTGAGGGAACCACCTGCATCATCTAGTATAGGAGCGAGGATCGCGAATGCAAACTCGACTAGATCGGGTGCCGCATTTGCTATCGATACCACTACGGCCACCGAGGCACGCATGGCGGCCTTAATGCGCCGTATGGATTCGATTGAGCTCCAAAACCGACAAAGTGCACCTCACATGTCCACATCTGGTCCAGTTCCTTGTCATTCATGTGGTAGGATAGGTCATGTAGAGAGCGAGTGTGAGTCCATTCCTCCTGAGATGGAGCGTGTCAACGCCATCTATGACAGAGCTAGGAATGACCCATACTCATCATCTTATAACCCTGGATGGAGGAACCACCCCAATTTTTCATGGAACCAAAATAATGCCCCGGGTGGTCCGTCAAACTCCTCTAGACCACCTTACCAATCACACCAACCTCCCATGCATGCGGATTCCTATCAGCCACCCCAAGTGCAAACCACCAATCCATCGGGTTTCCCAAATTCCAATAATATGGAAACCCGATTCAATTCGCGTGAGACCTTGACTCGTGGACTTGAAAACTCAATGAAAAATTTTATGTCTACCACAAGTCAAGTTCTCACTTCAAATCAGCAGACCATGAAATCTCTAGAGCTTCAGATGGGCCAATTGGCTCAGTCTGTACATGAAAGAGAGAGAGGGACTTTTCCTAGCCAGCCTGAGGCTAACCCCCGCATGTACCAACAACAACAAATGCAAAATGAGAATGTGGTACCTCGGGGGAGGCAAGTGAACCATGTGGAGGAACCTGTTCACCATGTCAATTCCATTGTGACCTTAAGGAATGGAAAACAGGTTGACAATCACATTTCCTTGCCACACCCACCACCATCTATGCAGCCCCCCAGTGGGAATGGTGGTGAAGAAGAAGCTGAGGGTGAGGGTAATACACCAAAGCTTTCTTCTCAGGCACAGCAGAAAACCTACCTGCCAAAAGCTCCCTATCCAAGTAGGTTAAACAAAAAGCAGAGTGACAACATGGACAAGATAGTAGAGGTGTTTAAGCAAGTAAATGTTAACATCCCCTTGTTGGATGTCATCCAACAAATACCTCAATATGCCAAAGTGTTGAAGGATCTCTGCACAACCAAGAGGAAGACCAATGTTCCTAAGAAAGCATTCTTGGCTGCAAATATCAGCTCACTTTTGTCCAATCCCACCTACACAAAATACAAGGACCCTGGGTGTCCTACTATTCAGTGTACGATAGGGGACACTAGATTGAGCAATGTTTTGCTTGATTTAGGATCAGCGGTCAACCTCCTCCCATTCTCTGTTTATCAACAGTTGAACTTGGGAGAATTGAAACCAACTAAGATCACCCTCCAACTGGCGGATAGATCCATTCGTATTCCCATGGGGATTATCGAGGACGTGCGTATCAAAGTGGGAGATTTTATATTTCCAGTCGATTTTGTTGTCCTTGATACCAATCCTGTTGCGAACACCCACTCTCAAATACCCTTGATTTTGGGTAGACCATTTCTGGCAACCTCCAATGCCTTGATTAATTGTAGAAATGGTCTCATGAAGCTCTCATTCGGTAACATGAGTGCCGATTTTCATGTGTTCAACTTTGGTAGGCAACAGGAACCCATGGATGAACCTTTAAATCTAAATCTCATCCGCCAATTGGAGAAAGCACCACAAAATCAACGAACACCCCTAACCCCAATGCAACCCATTGAGAATGTTCGTGGGCCCAGCGAAAACTCATTGCCTGTCTTCGCAATGCAACAGAGTGAGCTGGCCTCGAACATGAATGTCCAAAGGGAGTGTTCGTTGCATGATTCAGTTGAGAGTACTAGTGAGAGTGAGACACCTCATCATATGCCTATACCAGAAGGTGTCTCTACCTCATGTCCCATGGCCATTGAGCCATTTGAGCTTCATATTGACTCCAACAAGGACCCACCTATGACCGAGCCTATGCTTGATGATCTAAGTGATGGTGGGAGGTCCTTGTTAATTGACTTGGGGAGAAGCCCCATTCTTAGTGATGCAGGTCTGCTGCATCCATCGAATGAGCTTGAGGAACTCATTCCGATGCACCCGCCTATTGGTTGGAGGGTTTTCTTCGATGAGCAATTAAACCCTAGTGAGGCAACACAGCTTCATTCTTTGTTGCCCACACCCAACCAATATCATGAGGGGTTCGAGCCTTTCAGCTTTGACCTTTCACCCCGCATGACACCTCAGAGTACCAGTGGAGTTTTCCCATCTCGGCAAGTCTCTGGTCCTCAAAACATGATGTTCTCATTTGATGATTCCTTGACCAAATGATTATGAGAATATCTTGGTTGATGTATATATCTTGTAAAAAAACAACAAACAAAAACAACAAAAAAAAGAAAAAAAAGTGTGTAATAAAAGACTCCTTCAGTGAGCATCGTTTGTTGTGGGCCCCAACCCTTGTGTACTTGGGCCCAATCTCTTCACGTATTTATCTCCCTTCTTCAGCTTCTCACAGGTTTTGAGGGAATTTGGGTTTGTGTCCATCAACATGACCCTGAACGTCCCTTTGTACTTCATGTTGGTGAGATCTTTCCTTTTTCATGCATGTATCCATGTAGTATCTTGTTCACATTCATTGAGGACAATGCATGAAGTAGGTGTGGGGGGGTGTTTTACGTGTGTACATAGTCGAGTCTTTTCTTTTGATTTTTTGTTTTCTTTTGTGTGCATTGTTAGGGTCATGTTAGTGTGCCGCATTTAACATTGATATATCTGCTTGCCATGATCCTTGGGTGACTTGTCTTCTTATGCTTGCCTAGTGCTTTAAAATTTTCACATTTCTTTCAAAATCTTCATGTGTTTGCGAAAGAAAATGTTTTTGTAGGTTTTGCGTGTGTTTAGCATGTGCAAAACCGTTGAGAGGCAAAGTAAAAAGAAACGGTTGACCGAAGGTCTGCAACGGTCGAACTATTTGCGCAAAACTTATGTCCCAACGGTCTACCGAAAGTCTAAAACTGGTCGACCGAACGTGGTCAAAATCCGGAGTCTGGTCAACATCAATTCAAAACTATCAGTCGACCGACTCACACTAAGGAGTGGCATACCTCAAAGAAGAAGACGAAACCGTCGGAGCTCCACTCGCGCACGTCGTCTCCGCACCTCCTTGCGCGTCCACCTCCTCGCACGATGTCCACACGCCTCACGTCGGACGAGCTACCGCCTCCTATGGTCGTCGGAAAGGAAAGGGAAGGAGTGAGTGATGAGAAAATGGATGGAAAAGAGAGAGAGAGAGAGAGAGAGAGAGATTTTCTTGCTTTAAAACTCAACCCAACAAACAGTACCCTACACCCTCACCCATCTCCCTCCACGCCGACACTGTTCACACCCCTCCTCTTCCCCAAGAAACACTGCACATCACATCTTCCCTATGCTAAACCTTCTCCTAATCACCATCTCTCCTCTTAACACCCATTAGCACCCTAAATGAGTTTAGGGTTCTAACAAGCATCGTCGTTGATTCAAATCTAGTTACTAATTACTGAAACTTTTTGCCTTTATCTTCAGGGTTGCTGTCACACCCTTAAAGTCTTCCGCCAGGGGGTGTTGATGCGTCAGAGAGTTTACCACGTCGGCTCTTAAAAGACTAACGAGGAATGATCCATTTTCCAACACCCTACCACGTCGGTCCTAGAATTCGACGTGGTAGGGTGTCTTCCACGTCGGCGTTTACACGGACCAACGTGGAAGGGTTTGTTTATGGATTTTTTTTAAAATTATTCATTGATTGACATCATTTCATGCTTATATTTGTATCTTATATCCATTATCTTTCACCTAAACAATGCTATGTCACGAGTTTTATGTTTAGTTTTCAGGAATAAATAGGTTTGAAGAGATGAAGGATAAATGGACCCAAAAGCTGGGAAAAAGGACTGAATTGTGAGATCTGGGGACCAAGATGCAAGGAAGAAGGACATGATTGCAAGACAGAAGGACCTAAGAGCAAAACAGAATACTCCTCACCATCATGGGGAGTATTTTGGCAATTCTATTCGGGTCGGAGCTCCAACATGCAAACTAGATGTATCAAATACCAACAAAGCCTTCCAGAAAAGCCCACAAGAAATGCCAGAGCGATCCGGACACTGTAGACCGCTAATTGGCGGTAACTTTTGGCCCAAATGCGCTCAAATTTCTCCAGCACATGTATTAGAGGATGTTTAGGCTATGTGTGGTATCGGTTTAGTCCCACATCGGGGGATTGTCCCGGATTAGCTTTTTTCATGCCTATAAAGAGAACTCTTCACCTCCTTTTGTAATCACTCCATATTTTAAGTGGCTATTCTTCCTACTAGAAGTGAGGCCTTGAAGCACACACTAAAGTAGGAGGATGCTACTTTTAATGTGAGTCATTTTATCAATAAAGTTTTGTGTTTCTTTCATTGTTTGTTTTATGCTTCTTTTATTGTTGTGCATGTTTTAGTTTAATCGTCTTTTAATTCTAGCTTAGTTTTAATATGCTTTCTTTCCATAGTTTAATAATTAGTGTAATGTTTAGTGAGTAGTTCCATCCCCTTTGGGGGGTGGAGTAGATGTACATACATGCATTAGAGAATGGGATGAATGCTTTAATTTCAATGTGTTGATTAAACATGAATGTATGCTTGCTTGTTTAGGATAGAATTTACAACTTGATGAGTTTTGCCAAAATGATTAGACACCTCTCATGCTTGTTTAGGTTCTGAAATAAACACCTTGCATATGTAAATGTTAATCAAGCAAGTTGGTGAATAGATTGATAGGTTTTGCCATAATATTTAGACACTTCCTATGCTTGATAAACACCACCTTCATGTGCTTAAAGAATGTATTCTACACCCACCTCTTTGCTTGTGTGCACTCACTCCACCCCTTAGGGGTTTTCCATTCCTGAAATTCCAGCATTCTTGTTTTGTTCTTAGCTTAGTTCTTATTTCATCGTTTGTTTGCTTCTTTCACATTTCATACTTCTTAGAGTAGTTTAGTGTAGAGTAGCGTAACCAACTCTCTTCTCCATTTTTCGCCACTTGATTTCGTACAAGCAAGAGGCTACTCACCTCCCTGAGGACGACCCGTACTTGCCACCGCTTCATCGCGGCCGTGCACTTGCGGTTTAAAATAAAACGTTCAACATTCATACACTATCACGTCGGCTAAAAACTAAGCTGACGTGGTAGTGTAACCTTTAACGTTTCATATTCTCAAAAGCGTTCGAGAAACACAAAACCCTTCGTCTCGCAGTCCGAAGCATTCCTCTTCACTTACTCGCGTGACCTCTCCTTACTTCCCAAGTGTTCTTCTTCCCTTACTTCCCACGAGCGACTTCTCCCTCCGCCAACGCCGAAGTGTAAGTCTTCGGCTATAGCATTTCGTTGTTTATTGCTTTCGGCAATATAGTTTTTGTTGCTTGGTTGAAAAATGTTTGTTTGCTCGAAAACTTCATTCATGTAAAGTTATTTGGCTATTAACATACATATGGAAATGCATTACGAGTTTCGTGTTTTCGTCGATGAATAACATACATTTGGAAAGCAAAAATTAGTGTTTGAATATATGTCTTCCAAGTCGGTGTTCAATTTATCCGACGTTGTAGGGGGTCTCCCACGTCAGTAATTCAATTTATCTGACACTGTAGGGGGTCTCCCACGTTGGTGTTAAATTTATCAGATGTGGTAACGTATTCGAAAAAACATCCGCCCCAAAATTCTGATTGGTTTTGTCTGAATTCTGATTGGTTTTGTTTGAGATTTATTCTGCAATTTTTTCATCCTTTATGGAGTTCAAAATGTCTACAACCTTCGATCAAGATGTCATTCTTCTTTCAAGTTAATGGCTCCCAGCAAGAAAAAGCACCTCCAAAATGCCGATGAAGCCTCTACTTCGGTTCCTCCACGGGGAGCAACTCTTATGTTAGAGTTTCAACAAAAAGTAAAACATGAAGGTTCATTGCCTTTGGACTTTGATCGTCTATTAGAGCCAATTGGAGAGAATAAAATTTATTGGCCTAGTTATTTGGGTATTGTCGCTAGAACAAATGTTGATATTTGTATTGAAAATTGGTCACAAGTTGATTATTCTCTAAAAGAACAAATTTGGGAGGATATAAAGGTATTTGTTTATTAGTTTTATTTAAAATTTCCTCTCTTATTGATTCTAATTTTCAAGTGTTTTTTTGGTTGTAGGCTAAATTCATTTTTGAATCCACTAAAGCGTTGAAGAAGAAGTGGATTTCCTATGTTGGTAACCGGTGGAAAGACTTTAAAATAAAGCTCACATACATGTTTATCTTTAGGAAATATAAAGGACCGTGACCCTTGTGCTACTTACGGTTTCATTTCGTCGAAGACATGGGCTGAGTTCAAAAGAACCAAATTTTCTCCAGAATTTATGGTATTGTAAATTCATTCTTTTAATATGTAGAATTTATAATTTTAATTTGATAATTAATCCGTTATATTCTTTTTCAGGAAATACGAGAGCAGTCATTCGCACCATAGACCACAGAAAGCTCAAAAATGATGTTCGAGCCTTTCTTTAACAAACCCCACAAGATGCACTAATTTATAACTCTCATGCATCTTTGTAAGGTTTACAGTCTAGTTCTTCTTTCTCGGGATTTTCTTCCATCGCTTCGTTATCTCTACACTCATTTCTGTTGCCACTTTTCATTTCATATAGCTGCAAAACCCAGCAATGCGATTTTCCCTAGGGAAGCGTCCCAAGTTGTGCAACTTTTTCATTTCATATAGCTGCAAAACCTACTCCCATACAGGATCGTCCGACAAGCCGGTCCATTTCTCCGTCTACTCTGCATTCCACCCTGTACTAGGATTTTAAACGACAATCTAGTAACAAGTTTCAACATAGATTGTCTAGAGGGGGTTACCTAAAACTTGAGGAGGCTATGATGACGAAAAAAAATTCAAACAAAAATAAGAAGCTATGCAAGCAGGTGGAAGTGAGTTCATATTACTGTGGAATGTGGTTACATTAATGAAGAGTCTGTGTAAAAGACCCGTGTGCTAATGAATGGACGGTAGTTTTAGAAGGAAAATAGCAAATTGTGGCTGGAGAATATGTTAATGTTGGAGAAATTCCCCCGTTTGCACAAGTACATGAACTTAAATCGCTTGATGACGACAAAATTGTTGACAACTCAATTATCCGAGATGATCATCATGAAGAAATATGGATCGAGGATCCTATGAGCATAAAACGAAAACGTCAAAACAAAAGTTTCATTGTATGTTGTAATATTAAGTAGATGCATTTGTATGTTGAATTGAATGTTGTGCATTTGATAGATATGATTGTTGTTATTGCTGGATTGAATATAAATGTTGTGAGAATTACATACTTGTTTGGTAAATATGAATGTTGTGAATTGCTTAATTGAATATGAACTGTAGGGTTTGAGTCTAAATATGAACTGCATGGTTTGAGTCTGAAATAAACGTATCAAACAAACAAAAAAGTAAAAAAGAAAAAAAAAACTTACGTAGGTCTCATAACATACCCGACGTTTTAGACAATCTAGCATGTCGGTTGTCAATACCACCGACGTTGTAGGATATTTCACTTTTTATTTATTTATTAAAGAACCTACCACGTCGGTCGTCAATACCACCGACGTTGTAGAATATTTCTGTTATTTTTATATTTTTATTAAAGACGTTACCAAGTCGGTTTTATAAAAGGACAGACGTGATAGGGTCCATACTACCACGTCAGCTTTATAAGAAAGCCGACGTTATAGAGGGTCCACTTGTTCGTCCTTTACCATGTTATAGACGGTCCTACCACGTCAGTAACACAACTGACGTAAAAGGGTACTCCTTTATAACGTCTCATGTGTACCACATCGGTCACGGAAGACGGTCAAGTCGACGTTGTACTTCCTTAATATCCGACATGGTAACCCTTTTTTGCATCAGTGTGAAAAGATTCTAAAGGTAATATAGAAAAAGCGAAGATGATACCCAAAATATAAGATTTCATGGGATTACTATTACCAAGTCAGTTTCTTTTATACTTTTATCTACGTTAGGTCGGATGGTCTTCTTTCTTTGGTAAAGGTTTAAATAATTATGTTGGTGAATGAGTTTTCTACACGAGTTGAGGAATTAAGTACGCGTTATTCTTTTGACTTATTTTAGAGTTGGAAATTGTCGACACCTATCAGGCGTAACAAATGGGTTAGATGACTAAATGGGATTAGAAGTGACCAATATACAACATTTTTCTCACACATAACTGTCTGTTTGTGACACAAATCAATCCAATTTGTTTGGTATTCGTCTGAAAAGACCTGCCAATTTAGACACCTATTTATATAGGACAAAGAAATCTAATCTAAACAGCTACATCTATTAAAAATTTGACTTATAAGAACCGTTTAAAACCTAGTTTTCACATCTATTTCGGCACTTGTTGCACCTGCTTTGTATAAAAACAAACCAATTTATCCATCTATTTTGTGCTACACATGTACAGTCACTTGCTGTGTGTAACAAAGACTTGTTTTAATTACTGTTTTGTTCAACCAAGGTTGACCGGTTCAAAATGTTACACACAAACACATTTAGGAAATAGGTATAAATAATGGAAGTTGTTAACCCCCAGATAAGTAAAGGTAAGTAAGTATACTATCCATATTCCCACCTTCTTACCCATCCTTATTGTCATTCCAACCAAGCAGAAGGTAAGGAAAATAAGTGAGCTGGGTAGCTCTTATGTCGCAAGTGCAAAACAAGAAAATAAAAAAATATTCCTCACGACCTTCAACATCGAACTCAAATTTAGTTAGCTAGACACCTTTCACTTCCGTACGTCGCATTCATGCATGGAGCGTCAACCACGTTTCACTTCACTACCCAACCCATCTGAAAGCACTCCGAACCATCCTCCCAAATTCGATTTCAAATTTGGGGGAATCCCAAACCTCCTCCCATCCCCCCATCCTCCATCGACTCTGATTTTTCATCCTCCCATCCTCCATCGTTATTTTTCACCATTTTTCCATAAGTTGTGATGATGAAGAAAGACATTCCCCGAGCCCTAAAACCAATTACAAAGATGACAACCTTGCATGCATTCTCATCGGGTGTGGTCGTGCATGCCCACCTCCAGAGGTACTCAAACATGTGCAATGTGTAACTTGTGTTATTACAGGTAATAGGGTACGGTGACATAGGAGGTTGTGATTAATCTTATACAAGGTAACCTTTATTATAGGTGTGGGTACGTTATTTAAGTGCGGCGATTGGTTTGACGTCGTCTAGGTTATTTTTTAATCGAAGTTGTTAGTTTAATGGGTGGTTATTTGATTAGTTCTGTTTCTTTTGGATGAGCTCTACACTTGCTATGATATGATGTGTATGGGTCTGTAGTATCATTACTTTTTGGGTTTGTTGCCTCTTGCCTTTCGCGTACGGTGTTATACACAGGGGATGAGTACTTTTTGTAGGTTTTACTTGATGTTGCTTCCTTTTTTTAAACTTTGACGTAACATATTCTAGTAAAGAGGGTAGTTTCTTGCAGCTATATATTGTATGAGTATTCATTCTTAAGTAATGTGGTGGATTTTTAATCTACGTGGTTATGAGTACTTTATTGTATTGGGTTGGGAACTTTATTGTACAGAGTCCGGTTCTTTATCCTTTCCTTATTACCAATCTACAATGGTACTCACCTTCAATACTTTCCTCAATTGCAGATAACCAAACTAGTCAACTATTTCACCAAATTGAGGGCGTTGTCAAAATGTCAAGCCCAAATAATAGCATCTGGCAATCCATATATAGGTTACACAATCAAGAATGTCTATCTAGATCACAACCATGAAAGGCTCCCGGAACGAAAGTTAAGATTTGTTAAGGAAAAATGCACTATATCTATAATGTCCCGAAACACAACGGAAAATTTCAAATTTCAAATACAAACATCATAGACATTAAACTCAAAAGTGCAGGAACGCTACTCATAAAATAATCAAAAGATGCATCATATTACATCAGAGTTGTCAAAAGGTACGACTACATCAAGGTACGACTACATCAAGGTACGAGAATAGTAAATATAAGTAGTCATACAGTCTAGAAAATACATAAGAGGATCCGACCCCAAGGTGTCATTGTCCTCAGTCGCCACCTACTAGAACCTACTGCGGTCTTGAAATGGAAACATAAAAAATAATGCCTGAGTTCCCCTAAGGAAACCTCGTATACCAAGCTCACCTACATGCATGCTCAAGATACCAAAAAAAACCTATCATACTAGTATAACATGGCAACATACAATGCAAAAGGTGAACATCACTCTCCAAGGGTCAAAGGGACTTCTGTCCACCAATTTATCAATCCATCATCGGGTCACCCGTAGGGACCTACCGTGGGCACGCACGGTCTTACAAAAAGTACGCAACGTACCCCACACGCGGCTACACTAATCATGAGGTTTGGTATGGTACGTCCGCGTCAGTGGAATCAGCTGAATCTCGAGGTCAACACCTCACCGACGGAGCTGTCGCTCAGGTCAGTCCATCTCACCTGGTTGTGTCGCAGCCAAGCTATCTGCTGGAATACATTGTCGGTCAGTACACCCGTCGAAATAACAACGGTTGGGTCAATCATGTCTGGAACAACATTGGACAACACTCTTGCCAAGACAGCCTCAACATGGACAATCTCATCCAGAACAACATCGGATGGTGCAACATCGTCATAAAGGCCAGTCGACGGTATCCGTCGCTCGCATGCCAGCCAATTGACTCATCCGGACCTAAGTCCGTAAGGTCATTTTGCTCCCTAGAGTCGTGCAACATCGTGCATTGGGATCCGCTATCCCTCAAGTCTACTACTCTAATATGAGTCAAGTAAAACATCAACTACGCCACAGTCCCTAATAAAGAGGTGACACGCCCCAAGTATCCACACTCTTCCACACAGTGGTCCCTGTGTAGGAACGATCAACGCACATATCGTCACCTCCCGGCTCACGCTCTAGGCGAGGACACAGGTTTCCTTGGACAGAGTTGACACTCCACTAGGACAAGGATTCAGTTCTGGGTAGGGGTGAACAAAATTCGGTCCGACCCGAATTTTTGGACTGAACCAGACTGATTAGTCTGAACTGGACCGAACCGAATTTATTCGGTCTGGTCTTCGGTACACCAAATACCCAAAATTCGGGTTCGGTCTTGTCCAGTCTAAAACCCGAAAAACCCAAACCCTGACCGAAACCCGAATATCCCCCAAAATCCCTAATAACAGACTTCACCCAAATCCACTACACATTACTCATCTCCTCTGAAATCTTTCTCCGAAATCCATCTACTCCCGCCGAATCTCCACTTTCGATCCACCACATAAACTACCGGCACAGGTCCAGATTAGGGTCTGGGGGGAGGGTGAGGCCATGTTGTTGGGGAAGAAGCTGCACCCTCCCATGCAGAGGATCACCAGCACCGCGAACATCTCATTCTCTGATCTCCTTGCTGCCGCAACCGATCTAGCATGAAGGTCGCTCCTATCTCCGCCGCCATGAGGGTGCAGAAGCCCAACGTCCCCGAGACAGGGTCTGATGGGATCGAGGCGGAGCGCGTGCTCGATTTTGTGGGCCGGATATGGGAAGATCTCGATTTTGTGGGGGTTTTTTGGTTTGAAAGTTGTGTTTTTCTGTGATTTTTATTTTGTGGTTCTGATGTTTTATGTTAGTTTTGGTGTTCTGCAATGTTGTTTGTGATGGAAAGGTGCGATATTTGGTTGAATTGAGTGTTGTGGTTTGTAACTTATGTAGGATCGTTAGGGTCTCTCATTCTAATCACTTTTAAGCTAATTACCTACTTGTTTAAGCAATCAAAGAATGCACAACGGAACTAAACAAAAACAAGCAAGTATAGCAAACCACAATGATGACTGATGCATTGCATACATTGCATCATATGTCTTTAATTTAGATTAATTTTATATCAATAAATGCTACTAAGGTATGTGTTTAGTCCTATTTACAGAATACAGGGACCTGAATGCAAATTGCCCACATCCCGAGCATAAACGCGTGCAAAAGACTCATTTCTATCATAAAGACCAAGCTCAAGATTATCGGGTTTCAAATGGAAATATATCCAAGCATAAAAGCATTCAAGATCTAATTACAAAAAGAACAATGACTTAAGCACAAAAGTAGCCGGGGACATAATTGCAAGAAGCCAAGGACCTAATTGCAAATCACGAGTAGCTTTTAGTATTATGGAGAAATCTAAAGAAAAATCAATGTGGATCTCCAAATATATAAAGGAATTAATTCGGAGCTCAAAAGAATGGAAAGAATAAATCTAGACGCGCAAAGGAGGATCAAATCATACCATAAACATTCAGCCAAAATTCAGATTCAAGCCGACTCGATTGTGTGGCGTTTCCGCCGCACAACACACACAATGTGCGGCGATTCCGCCGCCCCCTAGGCGATCCGTGTGCTCCAATTTTGTCCAGTCGTGTCTGGACACGTGTACTTTCCAATTCTATACTTAGGTCTCTTTTAACAACTATAAATAGCCCCGAGAACGATGTTATAAGGGTCCTAGTCCTAGTCCTAGCTTGTAGTTATTAATTCTTAGTCTTAGTTTTGTATTCTTCTTTTTAGTAATAAAATTCTGTCTTTTATTTCTTGTTTTAGTTTTCTTTTGTAATTCCTCTAGGACCCCTTCTTCCTCCCTCTATGAGTTTCTAACTCTTTCCAAAGGGTGGAGGTGACGGATTTAGGGTGATGAGAAGAGAATAAAGTTATTATTTTAATTTCGTGATTAGTATATTTTGATTACTTGAATTTATGTTAAATCATTTATCATGTAATGTTTCATAACTAACATGATTTATTATAAGTTTCTGAATTCTCTAATCTAAATCCTATGTCTAAACCTCCACCCAACGGAATTCACCATCTTTATTCTTGTTTTATTTTTATTTGTTCATGTTTCTTGCTTTAGATAATTAAAAATCAAAAATCTCAAAACCCAAATTTATTCTTCTCTCCTTCTTTCCCCCAATCGTAAATCACACAAATAACAAATCTCTCACTCCTTATATTCGACCCGTATTTGCCACGTCTTCATTGACGTCATGCACTTGCGGTATAAATTTAAAATTCTCATCAATGACACTTGATTTTTATAGAGGTTTGACATTCCGCCTACTTCCTCTCTTGCAAGCTCCGCTCGCCTCTTCACTATCAACCTCGTTTCGGGACGAGATTAAGCCTTTTACAAAACAAGCTCCACGAACACCCTCGTGAGCTTGACTTTCTTCTCTCACAATTTGATAGGAACACTTTGGGTTTTCACCGAAGTCCTTGCTTCTTTACAACAGAGATCTTGAGTGGAACACACTCTCTAACTTGAGCACACTTAGCTTAGGATATGGAATTGATGCTAAAGTGTGGAAGTTTAGGCTTGGAGAGTAGATTTGGGGATTGGGAGACTTGGGAGTTTCTCTTAAGTGTATACAACAAATGGAAGTGTAAGAGATGTGTAATTGTTTCATGGGAACACTTATTTATAAGCTTTAAGTGAGTTATAGCCATTGGGACAAGTTTGGTAAAAGATTGTGGAAGATACACAAAACAGAAACTTGCATGATGCATTTCTGCATAAGTTTGGTCGACCAGATCAGTAAGTTCGGTCGACCGTTGGGTAATTTTGGACTCGGTTCGGTCGACCGGTTAAGGAACGATCGACCTCCAAAAGTTATGACTTAGGTACACTTAAGTTATTGGTCGAAAACATGGTCTCTTCCACAATCATCAAGTCATAATCAGTCGAGCCAGATATCCGATCAGTCGAACAACATTAAGTATACTTAATTCATTGGTCCGACCATAGTCTAGAGTGATCGACCATTTATATGGTCAACGCTCGGTCCACCTAAATTCACCAAGCAACGGTCGAACGGCTCAAGGGCCCCGTTCGACCGAAAACAGCAGGAGCTCTCCGAACCCAACAAAATATGCTCATCCGGTCGTCCTCCTCGAGGCATCGTTTGACCGATGCTGGGTAAAACCAGAGATTTACACTAAGACCGGTGACCGGTCGACCGCAAACAAACATCGGTCGACCGTAGTCCGAGAACTACCTTACCTTGGCCAAGTATCACTTGTTGCCCTTGTCGCCGGTGAGGTCTCCGACCTTCGGCGACGAACCAAACCCTCGCACGGACATGTGTGAGCACATCTAATGCAAGAACTTGGCATGCCTTCTATTTGCGATCTCCAGCGACGTCGAAGTTTCACCACACGTGCCCGCACCACACCGGCTTCGCTCGCCCTTAGCTTGATCGCCCACCTTGATCCCCTACGCTCACCGCCGGAGCTTGAGGATCTGAGGGAGAGGAAGTGATGGAGGCTGGTGAAAAGAGATGAAGAAGATAAAAGAGAAACGTTGGTTTTCTCTTACAATCCAGCCAACCCATCCCTCACCCATCAAATCACCAACACTCCACCCATACCCCATCGCCTCCCCAACACACCACACCATACCCCATCACCTCGGAGCCAACTCTTCCACTAACCACCATTAGCGTCCTAATTAGGGTTAGGGATATAACAATATCAGAGGCCAAAAAAGAAGAATTATCACAAATGATGACGTAGGAATCGGAGTTGGCAAAACAATGTCGACATTTGTTGCGGAGGCGGGTGGACACCAAAATTTAACTTTCAACTAGCAAGATGTTAGGTACATAATATAGTTGTGTGATGGTGTCCTTTAAATCAGCGGTACATTTATAACAAAACATTTATTTTGTGGGCAGTTGGGCAAACATTTACGATGGGCAGTTGAGTCTGTCAATGCTTTTTTTTCTTGAAATTATTGAGTCTGTAAATTTTGTGGTGAGGACGATTTTTGTGTTTTTCGCAAAAAAAATTGTGTTGGAGGCTAGTTGTTCATCGGGGTGGGTAAGACCTTATGCGTACTCATATCAATCTCCCTTAAACAAGTGTTGTGGTGGTCATTATAAGGTTATTCATCGGCTAACAAGACTAATTTCTTTTCTTTCTTTTTGACCGTGAGCACACTTAAGAGGTTTGCAGACAAGAATAACCTTCTCTGGTGAGGCGTGCTATTTTTGCAAGAGTAAATTATATGTTTGATATGTGAACAATGCCCTAACTTCATTTCCCTTAGGTTACGTTTGGATGCCATATTTACAAGTACCATGGAATTTGTAACTGACGGATTATAAATTCTAGGATTTACAAATGACGTGATTTATATTTATTATATTTGGACAAAAATGTTACTTTAAAATGACAACAACAAATTTATATGATATTTTATTAGTTTCCCAATTCAAAATTTTATCCAAATGGTAGGGCTTTGTAATTTTTGCTGAAAATTACTCAAACAATTCTTTAATACTAATTAATATTATGTGAAGAAACACTTCATTTCACTCTCCAAATTCGATCACAAGAAGCAACCATCAAACAGGGCCAAACGTCCAACACATAACCAACCCAGCAATCCCATCAAGGGCTGTCAACTGACTCCAACTCGAAATTTAATGTGGTTCATCGAAAAGAAAGTTCAAGTCAAAGTTTATTTTTGTTGTTGTTATGTGGAAATTAATGTGATTGCTATTGTTACTGATCCCTATTGTTGTGATTTCTTGTTTTTTTGTGTTTTTTTGGTTTGTGATGTTGTTTTTATATTGAATGTTTGTCATAGTTGTTTATATATCGAGTGTTTGTGATTGTTGAAATTATATCGTTGATCGGAAAGCTCTTTTATGTTTGAAGTTGCTGTTTGAGGGTCACCTTATCTTGTGGTCTTGGGTAGTTCTCTCTGTGTGTTCGTGTTCGTTGAAATTTATGCTATTGTTGCTAAATACAGTCCAATACTCCAATCCAATTCTAGCCCTAGTTTAAAACTAATTTTTATGGGTTTTTGTAGTTTTTGATGTTTTGGAATCGTGCTTTCTTTTTGTTTGTGTTTGTGATTGTGACCGAGAACCCTTTTTTATGCTATTGTACCTGAATCTAGTCCACTTTGATCCTAACCCTAGTTTGAAATTACAGGTTTGGTGTATTTCTTGCACTTCCTGATATCAGGGTGAAATGGAGATTATAATTGATTGGGGGCCATGGTTTGTGTTTGTGATTATGAAAATTATTTGGTGGATTGGAAAGGAAGCGCTTTTATTTTATTTTTGCAACGAAGCCCTTATTCTGTTTTCGCCTTTTCTTATAGTACCCTATGTTTGAAGTTACCATTTTGATGGTTGATTTTGCCACGTCTAATTCCCGATATTGTGGTTTTGATGTTTGAATTATGTTTGTGTTTGTGACTGAAAATTAATATGGTTGATCAGAAAAAAGACCATTTTATGCTATTGTCGCTTTATTGGATTCTAACTGTAGTATGGAATTACAATTTTGATGGTTGATTTTGTCACCTCACTACTACAGAAAAGGGAATATACGTCGGATGTACGGGGCTATAAACGTCGGATATAAGCACACCCAAACCGACGTCTATGTGTGCGTCGTCTATACATAGACGTCGGTCATAGTATAGCCGACGTCTATAGCTAACGAATATACGTCGGCTATACTTAGAAGCCGACGTATATTCGTTAACGTATAGACGTCGGTCTATACAATGGCCGACGTTTATACTTTAGGTATAGACGTCGGTTAACAAACATACGACATCTATACTTTAGGTATAGAAGTCGGATTCATACTAAAGCCGACGTTTATACTTTAGGTATAGACGTTTATACTTTAAGTATAGACGTCGGATTCATACTAAAGCCGACGTTTAACAAACATACGACGTCTATACTTTAGGTATAGACGTTTATACTTTAAGTATAGACGTCGGGTACCTAACATATGACGTCTATACTTTAGGTATAGACGTCGGATTCATACTAAAGCTGACGTCTATTCCTTTCTTCAGAGGAATAGACGTCGGCCAATAACTACAGCCGTCGTCTATTCCTAAACCTGGACAAAAAAAATAAATAGCATCCGACGAAATTGTTTTTAGTCATCGTATTCGTGTACATACAACTGCACCAAATTCGTTCACCTATAAATTTGTTCACAATTTCATCCACATATACATACAAGCACAAACTAACAAGCATACATGCACAAACACAAACACAAACATACAACCATACATGCACAAACATACAAAGCATACACAATTGACATTCAACACACTTGCAATTAATTCATTCTAAAATTAAGGCAATTATATTAATGCATAAAGTGTACGTTTGTAATACAAGTGCACTTGTTAACTAAATTACAAAAAAATACTATTGGCAGGAGAACCTCTTAGTTCGTCAGCATGTTTCTGATGAAATAGTGAGCCCATCGGTCGCGAGTTTCATCGAGCTCCTGTTGCGAGAAGGGATCACTACTTTTTGGGAAAACCTATCAAAAAAATACAAGTGTTGAATATTAATAACTAAATATTAAAACTACACAACTATACAATTGAATAACGATCTACATTACCTCGGATAGGTATACGTCTTGAGTTGCCAATTCGAGGATTTCCTCCATGTATCTCATCACGTAGTAACCGCATTCCGTATTTCCAACCTGCTTCCGGTACTACAAACATAGGAATTCGCTAAATATTTGTTCCTAACTTAATTAACAAAAATGGGATAGAACGTACTCTCATTCCATGTCATGTTATTCCTGATTTTGTGGTTGTTCTCCTACCACCTAAAGCTCTGTAAACCTTAATTGCCCTAAGTAGCACAAGTTAAAATATCAATCAATAATACTAATAAAAATCCACGAATTACTTTATTCTCGACTAAACGAACTTACATATTTAGAAGTTTCTTTATTGAGTCCCTTGGTTTATTCGACCCCAACGGATCAAACCAATATGCCGAATTAGTCGTGGGGCATACAACGACAAGCATCCAATGAGCCCTGTGTTATATATATAATTAGAAGTTTATTACAAAATAAAATTTCACTTTGAATTACAAAGTTTACCTCTCATGATAAGGGAGCAGATAATATTTTTTGTCTTCTTCTTTAAAGAATGTCCCAAGTTGACCCGATTTATCTTCATTCCCGTATATATATGTAGATGGACTGATAAATCCAAATACTTGATCCTCGGGAAAGATTGACCTTCTGGCGTCGTAAAGATGTCTACAAGTATAAAAATTATAATTTATTACAGTTTTGATAAAATTATTCAATACTTTTCATTGTATACAAAAAAACACTTACTTCACTTGCACGTCGATAATCATGATACACAACGAATCCATCGCCATGAACTGCATGATATCCTCTTTGGTAACGTACAAAGCGGGAGGCAACCTTTTATCCCCCTCCAACTCCCAGGTACTTAAGGATACATCCACCTTAAAAAAACTGGTCCGCACAATTTAACTTCTCTAACCAAATGAATAACAAGATGAATCATAATGTCGAAAAAAGCAGGGGGAGAAAACATCTCCAACTGACATAATGTGACCACAATTTCATTCTGTAACTTGTCTAACTGCACAGAATCGACCACTTTACTGCAAATCTTATTGAAAAAGGAACACAACTTTATTATTGTTTGTCTAACATCTTTCGGTAATATGGATCTCAGTGCTACAGGTAACAACTGCTGCATTAAAGTGTGACAATCGTGAGACTTCATCCCCACAAGTTTCAAATCCTTCATAACAACAAGACTACTGATATTTGAAGAATAACCTTGTGGAACCCTTACATCGTGCAAACACTGACAGAGAATTCTTTTCTCCTTTCTAGACAATGTATAACTAGCTGGAGGTAAGTAATTCTGATCTCCTTTCTTCTTTGGTGCCAACATTGCTCGTATACCAATATCAACAAGATCAAGTCTTGCATTATATCCATCTTTGGTTTTACCAGGTATGTTCAACAGAGTGCCAACAAGACTATCACAAACATTTTTCTCTACGTGCATCACATCAATACAATGTCTAACTTCTAAAGTTTTCCAGTAAGGGAGATCAAAAAATATGGATCTTTTTTTCCAACTACTTTTGTCGTTTGCTCGTTTGTACGGTTTTCCAAATTCACATTCAATGTTCCTTACACGTTCATACACCTTTTCGACGCTGATTTCAACTGGCGGATTCTGAAACCCTTGTTTTCTGTTAAATGCCTTCTTCAACCTACGATAAGGATGAGAGTTCGGCAAAAATCTCCGATGACCGAGATAGACAGTCTTAGAACCATTAACTAGTTGCAAAGAACATGTATTTTCCTCGCAAATTGGACAAGCTTTATGACCTTTGACTGAATATCCAGACAGATTACCATAAGCTGGAAAGTCATTAATCGTGCAAAATATCATTTCCCGCATTACGAATGACTCCTAACGATAAGAATCAAAAACTGACTCTCCGTCATCCCACAATCTCTTTAGGTCATCAATTAAAGGTCTTAAATACACATCGATGTCATTTCCAGGTTGTTTCGGACCAGAAATCATTAAGGACAACATGATATATTTGCGTTTCATGCATAACCACGGGGGCAGATTGTAAATTACAAGCAGAACGGGCCAAGAACTGTGAATGCTACTCAAACTACCGAAAGGATTCATTCCGTCAGTACAGAGCCCAAGTCGTACATTCCTGGATTTTTTCACCAAACACAGGAAAAGTTGACATTTATTTTTTTTCCACTGAGGTGAATCTGCAGGGTGACGTAGCAACTGATCATTTGGTTTCTCACGATCAGCATGCCATGTCATGTTCTTGGAATCATCTTTACCCGCAAACAAACGTTTAAGTCTTGGTATTATCGGAAGATACCACAAAATCTTAGCAGGAGGTCCTTTAATTTTCATCTCATCAGCCTCTTCATTGTGGTTTGGTCCACTACGTTTCATTTTGTATCTTGAAACATTACACCTGGGACAGGAATGTAAGTTTTCAAACTCACCCCTATACAATATACAATCGTTCGGGCATGCGTGTATCTTCCTATATTCCATTCCCATAGGGCGCAACACTTTCTTTGCATCATAAGTTCTATCTGGCAACTCATTATCATCTGGAAGCATCTCTTTCACTAACTTCAACATTGATGTGAAACTCACATCGGACCAACCATTTTCAGCTTTTAAATTGTACAACTTCAACACCGCTGACAATCTAGTGAATTTGGTACAATTCTTATACAACGGCTTCTCATTGTCACTCAACAAATTACCAAGTAAATCGGGGTTGGACGAAAACTTTTCAGCCATATCCTGAACCATTTCGTCTAAGTGATTTTCTACACTAACATCTTCTCCATCATTCTTGGAACAACTAAATGATTCATTTTCACCGTGTCATATCCACCGTCTGTAATTTGGGTCGAAACCTTTCTCAAACAAATGATCTTTCATTTTCCGAAAAGTCAACACTGACCTATTATGACACTTATTGTACGGACAATACGCCATGTCGCTGTCTTTCATTTTCTTAGAATATTTTTTGGCAACCTCTAAGAACATATTCACTCCGTTCTCATACTCATCACTCAATCTGTTTGAAACAATCCACTCTCGATACATTTCAATCTAAACAGAGGCAAAAATGATAATTATTATTGCAGAAAATAAATAAAATTTCAATTTAGAAGAATGTGTTCGTAGATGAGAAGATTCGGAGACATTAAGATGAGAAAAGAATGATTCAGAGGAGAAGAGATGAAGTCCTTAATCTAGCGTGGAATAAGGAATGTTAGAAATCTAACTAAGCAATCAAGGCCAAAACAAGCCTAAAGTCCACTATAGGTCCTTAGTAATAAACGACGCCTAACTTCGAGGTCCCACCGAGGACCACTAGTCTGTAGGAAATCAAGAACCCGGAGGTCCCTAATATCTCAGGGAGACTAGATGGGCAATGACGTTCAGGCTGAAACAGTCTTAAACGTCGAGGACCACTAATCTATAGGAAATCAAGAACCCAGAGGTTCCTAAAATCTCAGGGAGACTAGATGGGCAACGACATTCAGGCCATAACGGTCTTAAACGGTTTCCTCTCCTTAATGCGTCCGAAAATCCTCGGGGCCAACGTCTAATTGATTTTATTAAGGCTTTTTTATTAAGTGGTTTCTGGGCCAAGGAAAGGGTGATGAAATCCCCCACCTCATCTCCTATAGGTGACTGCCCCCAAAGTGTTTTTCATACCTTAATCTAACAAACAACACACCAAACAAACACTCACCTCACTCTTGTTCCAATGCAAGTCCTACTAACTAATGTGTGCTTTCTAATGAATGATGAGTGAAAGATAGTACGTACCTTACGCCAGCAATCTACGACAGAAATCGTAAATAATAGAAAAATACAATGCATGCAAATCCTATATGATGAATGACTTAGCAAATATTGTCTAATCTTTTGCTTTGGGTTATTAAAGGTCAAGTTATTTAAGGGGGGCAATGAGTTATTATCATAATATTAAAAATTCAAAAAATTAAAGCAATAAACATTTAAAATATTAAAAGCAAGTGTTAAAAATAATTACTTTAATTGACAGAAAAACATTTTAAACCCAAACTATCATGTTATTAATAATAATTGGGAATAAAATTTTATTGGAATTTTGGCTGAACCTCCACTTAAAATTTGATATGTAAAATTCTTCAAATCCTGAAATCAACAAGAAAAATGTATATCTAGTTATCTACTCACATTCACATCATGTATTTCTCTACTCAATCCAAACTAAATTCTTAACATAATCCAAACCAAATCAATCCAATGAAAACAAAGTTTGGTTAAATCATCCAACCCAACTCAATCCAAACCAAATCAATCCACACATTTCTGCTTAGAAGAGGTTGGGGTGCACCTTTTCTTAACATGTATTAGGGTAGAGTTACTAGGGTAGGTCTTTTAACATATTTACCAGGGATTTGGTTTGGTTGTTGGCATTGGCTGCTGGCGCGAAATGCGAATTATGTTGGATTGGTGATTTGCTTCTCAGGTTACTACTACTACTACTACTGATTCACTACCACGTGCTAAGACTTGTCACCAGGTTAGGTTTCTTATTCTTATCTATCTCAAAAAAATTATCATGAAAATTAATTTAAATTTATTGAAAATGAAATGTTTTAGTGCCGGCAAGTGAAGACGAATAACATAGTTGCGTGTAAAAACATCCAAAACGGCAAGCCAAAGCCACGCTGCCTATTTAACATGTTTAGGAGCACCTTTTCTTAACATGCATGTTGGCGTTGGATTCTTGGTCTAAACTAAGCCTAAATTAAGGATCTAAAATTGAGCACGAACCAGAGGAGGGAAAAGTTGTGATGCCGGAGGAGGACTTTGTAGTTCCCGAAGACGTCGCGGAGGTGGTGCGGTGATGGCTGTAAACGACACAAGATGAAGGCTAACTTATAAAGAATATGTGGAGAAAGACGGAGGAAGACTAACTTAAAACAACCAAAAATGAAATTAAAACTTACATGTGGAGAGAGACGGAGGAAGACGGAGGAAGAAGGAGAAGAGGACCGGAGAAGTGGAGGAGAACTTGGGAGCTCGCTGCGGTGCCGGAGACGGTGCGGATCGGTCGGAGATCGGTCGCGGAGGAGAGTTCGGTCGCGGGACGGCTAGGGTTTGGGTTGGTTTTGTCTGAAATGAATGAAAGAAAATGCGACTATCCGATTTCTTTAAGACCTATAGACGTCGGATGTAATGTAAGACCGACGTCTATACCTGGACGTCTATATGGATGGAGTATAGACGTCGGTCTTACATTACATCCGACGTCTATAGGGCGATGTCTATACCCCATAGACGTCGGATTCACAAGGTACACAAACAGCCGACGTCTATAGGGAGACGTCTATACCATATAGACGTCGGCTAGACGTGTGATTCCTAAACCCGACGTCTATAGTACTACATAGACGTCGGCCTCAATTACGACCGACGTCTATTTTGTCCTCTCCCCACTAGACGTCGGTGGTTATAACAGCCGACGTCTATTGGGCGACGAGTAAAACCTTTTCTGCACTAGTGCCTCTAATACCCGATCTTGTGTTTTCGATGTTTTTATTCTATTTGTGTTTGTGATGTACTGATGTGGAAATTAATGTGGTTGATTTTTAAGAAAACCCTTTTATTTTCTATGGTTGCTAAATCTATTTTAATGCAATTGTTACTGTGAAATCCGTAAACCCTAATTAGGGTGCTAATGGTGGTTAGTGGAGGAGGTGACTTTGATGTGATGGGGTAAGGTGTGGAGTGAGGAGGTATGGTGGGGGTTAAGGTTGGTTTATTTAAGGAGAAACACTCATCCTTCTTTTCTTTTCTCACATTATCTTCTCCTCCACTACTCTCACTCATCTCTCTCTTTTCCAGCGATAGCCCATCAGAGCTCTGGCGAGTAGCGGTAGCAGCAAGCGAGGGACGTTGTGGATGTGACTTGGAGGCGTAAGGTGCGTGGGGCTTGACGCAGGGGAAGGACATGAGAGCGGTTGCAGACCGAAGGTAGTTGCGTGTGGACTCCAGCGAGCGTCGACAACCGCAAGAGAGAGGCATGCCAAGTTCTTGTATTAGACGTTTTACTCACCCTTGGTGGTGTGAAGTTTAGCTCATCGCCGGAGGTCAGAGACCTCACCGGCGACGAAGGCAGCAAGATGTGCTTGGTGGATCCAAGTAGTTGTCGGTTTACAGTCGACCAGTGCCTTCGGGCGGTTGACCGGATGTAATGTAAATCTTCATTTTTACCCAGCACCGGTCGAACGATGTCGTGAGTCGGTCGACCGGTCAAGCATAATTGATGGGTTGGAGAGTTACTGATATTTTCGGTCGAACGAGGTCTCTGAGTCGTTCGACCGGTTGCCTTGTTTACTAGGTTGGTACGAGCACTGACTATTTAAACGATCGACTGCTCGTGACTTCTGTCCGATCGGTAACTTAAGTTTATTTAATGTTAGGTCGGCCATATGGATGTTGGTTCGACCGATTGAGACTTGATGATTGTAGAAGAGACCCTGATATTTTCGGTTCAACGAGACTCTGGAGCCGTTCGACTGTTGCCATGATTTTGACTTAGACTTAGTCCAAATTTTGACGATGTAGTGGTCGACTGGTTTTCACCTTTTGTTCAACTGTTTGGGCTTCAGTTTTGAGTCCACAGTTCGACCGATTGTAGGTGTATGTCCGACCGGTATACCTTTTTTGGTCGACCATTTGGGCCCAAAACCGAATCATTGTTCTAGTGAAGTGTCAGCTCTGTCTACTTAAACTCGTGTTCTCGCCTAACGCGTGAGTCGGGAGGTGACGATGGATGCATTGCTCGTGTCTGCCTAAGGACCGTTGTGTGGAAGAGTGTGAATGTTTGGGATGTGCCACATTTATATTATAGAATGTGACGTAGGTATGCTTTATTTGATTCATATTAGAGTAGTAGACCTGATGGATCAAGGATCTCGATGCATGATGTTGCATGGCTCCACGGAGCGTGATGACCCTGCGGGCTCCGGATGAGTCAATTGGCTGGCCTTCGGGCGACGGATACCTTCGATTGGCATTCATGGCGACTGTTGTATCGTCTGATGTTGTTCCGGACTAGATTGTCCTCACCGATGTTGTTCCACCAGGAGTACCATCCGATGTTGTTCCGAACGTGATTGACCTGATCGATGTTATTCCGACGGATGTACTGATCAGCGATGCATTCTGACAAGTAGTTTGACTACGACACAACTAGGTAAGGTTGACCGACCTGAGCGACGGCTCCGTCGGTGAGATGTTGCCCTCAAGATTAAGTTGATTCTATTGACGCGGACGTGCGGACGTGCCTCACACCCCATGATTAGTGTAGCAATGTGTGGGGTGCATTGTGTATGGTCCGTAAGACCGTATGTGCCTACGGGTGACCCGATGATGGATTGATGGTTTGGTGGACATATGTCCTTATTAACCATTGGAGGGTGTTGTTTACTGTTTGGATTGTATATTGTCATGTTACTAGTATGTAGGTTCATTTCGGTATTTGAGCATGCATATAGGTGAGCTTGGTATACGAGATTTCCTTGTGGAAACTCAGACATTGTTATTATGTTTGCATTTTAGGACCGTAGTAGGTTCTAACGGGTGACGATTGAGGATGGAGTGCTTTGGAATCGAATCATCTTTCTGTACTTTTTAGACCGTATGACTATTTGTATTTACTCTTGTCTTGCATTCTGATGTGGTCATATCTTTTGACAACTCTAATATAGTATGGTGCACCTTTCAGTTATTTTATGAGCAGTGTTGCCGTGCTCTTGGAGTCTTGATCTTTGTGATGATTGTGGTTTGAATTTTAAAAAAATTCAGCTGTTCCGGTATGTTACAGTTGTAGTTTGAATTTATTGGTTTGATGGGTTTTTCAACCTGTCTATCTGGTTAAGAAAATAGGACATCAAGCAGCAAATGCCAAAATAAGAAATGGTGTTGTAATGTTTAGTTTTTTTCGTTTCAGGTGTCTTGCTCGAGCTGCTAGATTATGGTGTTATGTTTTCAAATTGAATTTGAAAATGTCCTAGTGTTTTAATCTCGTTGTGGGGCTTTTTCCAACTTGATTCACATGCATGTGTATCACTAAAACTATCAAAGAAAAGATAATAGTGATGAACATAATCACAACTGGAAATGGGTTATGTCATAACATAATGTCGTTTATTGGGTGATTTAAGCATGAACCCTTAGTACAGTGGCTAATGCACGACATTCTGAACTGGAAAAGCGTCATTTCTTGTAACTTGTTTTTCTATGGTTAAATTTGCTTCCTATTTCAAAGAATATTTTGAGTTCTTAATACAGAAAAAATGGAGGCCTCATTTATGTCTCAAAACTTGTATGGACTTCTGATTCAGAAATTATGCCTGTTATTTACAGTAGTAGAACCTTAGCTACAATTCTTATATTGAGTTTTTGTCAATTCTGATGTTCCATAAAAAAATTCGTTTTTACTGTATAGATAGCATTGGTTGGCTGCACAAATCGAACCTCAATATATATGATATTTCTTTGGACATAAAGCACCTGCTGCCGTTCAAGAAAGTACGGAATAATCGATTTTAACTCCAAAACGATCATGCGCTTTTGTTTTAGCATGTGGATAAACTTCGAACGCTCTAAGCTATGGATCTATATATGTTAAAAACTTGCTTTTCAATTGTTCATATATCTTCCGTCTAGTGAAGAAATTGAAACATTTGCTAGGAAATTTCCAAGGTGTACACTAAACTGGTTAAGACTTCAGACTTAAATTTCTGATTAAATCATGGTTTTATGTATAACGGCATTTATGTTGGTATTTCTCCTCAGTGGCTGTGTAAATAGCAATCCGAAAGTTTGATTTTAGTTCCTCTTTTGAACCTTATAGTTTCAAATGTGGTGATATGATTATGTTTATTTATTAATATCAGGCCAGAGGTGGTGGAATCAAATACCGAGTACAGTGAGGAAGATGTTACAGATGAGATGAAAAGTTCTACCTTTCCAGACCTGGGCAGTGAGATGAAGATAGTCCGAAAAGCGTGTTTAGTGGGCTTGGTGATTTTCTCCTGACCATCAACATAATACGCAGAAATCCCAGGATCCCACCGCCTTTCTGTAATCGGATACCTTTTGACAATCGTCGGCTCCCTGATGCTGACAATGAGTTTAGCAATGGTGAATTTGCAGGGTAAGTTAGTGTAACACCCCAAAACAGTGGAAAAATTAAAACTTTAGACAGATAAAGAATTAACACTGGGGTCGTCACCAAACCACGAGTACATATATAACATAATATGATATGTACGATACAACAGTCAAGGATGATTACAACCCAACACAAAACATACACAACGCATGTACAAGGGAAAATCATCCACCTCGAAGAACAAAAGGAGACAGGATCTGGTCTGGGTGTTCCTGTCCGCAGTCACCACCTCCTAATGACGCGTACGACCTGACATAAAACATGAATATGCCTGAGTTTCCCGTGGGAAACCTCGTATACCAAATCCCTAAAATATGAACATAATATGTGAAATGAAACATGAAATGAAATGCAGTCAAACATAACAATCTCTCGTGCACACCAGGAACCCGCTCCTCAGAGCCACAACAACAACGTGCACACAAGGCACCGCCAGTCAGAGTCTCGGCCAACGCTCCGTAGAGCCACAACACGTGCACACAAGGCACCGCCGGTCAGAGTCTCGGCCAACGCTCCGTAGAGCCACAACACGTGCACACAAGGCACCGCCGGTCAGAGTCTCGGCCAACGCTCCGTAGAGCCACAACCCGTCTCTCCTCTCAGGCCGGCAATGTCTGTACCGTCGCCCCAAAAAGGCCGGAGACTCATTGCCCTCGAGGCGGATCCAACAACACACGGCACAAGCATCCATATGCAAAACAGTGCCCAACGGTCGAACGGAAGACCCCAACCGGTCGACCGAACACCACAACTATTCCTCAGAATAACCGAAATAATGTCCAACCGGTCGAACGACTCTCAAATCACGGTCGACCGAAATCCAACAGGGAAAATCCTCTCTCGCTCAAAAGCACCAACGGTCGAACGACCCTCAGGTCACGGTCGACCGAAAACAACCAGGGAAATATCCCAACAAAACCGCACTACACGGTCGACCGAAACCACACTCCCGGTCGACCGGCCAATAAGTTAACTTAAACTCCGGTCGGACGAAGTCAATGAGCGGTCGACCGTTTAGATGGTCAACGCCCCCAACCGACCTACAACAGTGCTTTTCGGTCGACCGGCAAAGGGGACCCGTTCGACCGAAAACACACAGAGCATATCTCCCTTGGTAAAACGCACCACCAGTCGACCACTCGAAGAGTATCGTTCGACCGGTACAAGGGTTTTCCGCCCAAAATATACTACGACCGGTCAACCGCGTCAACGCGCCGGTCGACCGTTGCAGAGCAGAAATGCTGCTGCAAGGTTCTCGACGAGCCTTCCGGCCTACCGTCGGCCACTCCAACCCTCGCAAAGGCTAAAAGGAGATCTACACTAAAGCTTGGCATACCTTAAGGCTTGAAGAAGCCTTTGAAGAACTCACGAAGTCGCCTCCACAAGCGCTTCACCTCCTTCTCCGGCAGAACCCGAATGCGATCACCTTCCTCCGGCCACACGATCCGACGAGCCCCGAACCACACGATCTGGCGAGCTTCGAGCACCTCTTCACCTCAGAGAGCTACGGATCAAGAGAGAGAGAGAGAGAGAGAGAGAGAGAGAGAGAGTTGAGTGAGAGAGAGGAAAACGAGTGAGGGAGAGGGAGAAGAATCCTCACCTTAACTCCTCCTCCTTCAATCTCCACCCTCCACCCCATCTCCTCCCACCATCTCAGCCCTCCATTTCCACCACTTCTAATCCACCACCTAATCACCATAAAACCCAATTAGCAAAGGATTAGGACATAAGAATCCACCCTCCTTAAAGAATTTCGTCCTCAAAATTAGAACCAAATTCTCACCGAACAACTACGGATACTTCTTCCGGACCTCATCCTCGACCTCCCAAGTGGCTTCACGCTCGCTATGGTGCTGCCACCTGACCTTCACCATCGGAATGGTTCTCCTCCTGAGCTGATGCTCCATCCGATCTACAATCTCCACGGGTCTCTCCTCGAGAGATAAGTCCTGACCGATCTCCGGAACACAGATCTCAATCACATGCGACGGATCGGCAACGTATTTCCTCAACATAGAAACATGGAAAACGTTGTGAATACCCGATAACTGCGGCGGCAAAGCAATACGGTAGGCAACCTCTCCGACACGATCAAGAATCTCAAACGGTCCGACGTACCTCGGACTGAGCTTCCCTTTCTTCCCGAATCTCATCACTCCACGAGCTGGTGAAATCCTCAAGAAAACGTGATCGCCCACCTCAAATCTCAACTCTCGTCTACGCCTATCCGCGTAACTCTTCTGTCTGCCCTGGGTCGTCGCTAACCTCTGTCTGATCACGCCAACCTTCTCAGCATACATCTGAGAAATCTCTGGTCCAACCAACTGCCTCTCGCCTACCTCACTCCAGCATACCGGCGATCTACAAGGCCGACCGTACAGAGCCTCGTACGGTGCCATCCCAATGCTCGAATGGTAGCTATTGTTGTAGGCGAACTCGATCAACGGCAGGTGTTCATGCCAAAACCCTGCCCAATCCAGAGTACACGCTCTCAGCATATCCTCTAGCGTCTGGATAGTCCTCTCTGACTGCCCGTCTGTCTGTGGATGAAAAGTTGTGCTGAACTTCAACTGAGTCCCCAAAGCCTTCTGCAGACTACCCCAAAATCTGGAGGTAAACCTCGGATCTCGATCAGAGATAATACTCACAGGTACACCATGTAACCGGACTATCTCCTCGATGTACAGCTTCGCCAAACCCTCCAACGGTAAGGTGGTCCTGATCGCCAGAAAATGCGCTGACTTGGTCAGTCGATCAACTATGACCCAAATCGCGTCGTGAGATCTCCTCGTCTTCGGCAACCCGGTGACGAAATCCATAGTCACGTGCTCCCACTTCCATTCTGGCAGATCTATACTCTGCAGCTGCCCCGCTGGCCGCTGGTGCTCAATCCTCACCTGCTGGCAAACCAAGCACCTGGATACGAAGTCTGCTACGTCTCGCTTCATCCCTTTCCACCAGAAACTCCGTTGTAAATCTTTATACATCTTGGTACTCCCCGGGTGAATGGAATATCTGGCCCTATGTGCCTCCTCCATAATAGCATCCCTCAGATCACCCGCCCTCGGTACCCAGATCCGACCTCTGAACCTCAAGCCCCCATCGACTCCGACACTGAAGTCTGATCCGTCCTTAGCAGCTAACTGCATCAGACTGACCAGCTCATCATCTGCTCTCTGAGCCTGAACAACTCCCGAAACTGTCTGCGGCTCCACTCGAAGTCCCGCAATCAATGCCCCCTCAGAGCCCTCCGTAAAAGGTCTCCACTCCGTGAAGGCCTCAAGCAATCTCCACTCCTGAATGCATAAACCGGCAGCTGATAACTCTACCTTCCTACTCAAGGCATCTGCGACAGAATTCGCCTTCCCCGGATGATACGAAATGGTGAAGTCATAATCCTTTATGAACTCTAACCATCTGTGCTGCCTCATATTCAACTCTTTCTGCGAGAAGAGATACTTCAGACTCTGGTGATCTGTGAAAACCTCAAACTGCTCTCCATATAGGTAATGCCTCCAGGTCTTCAGCGCGTGAACCACCGCTGCCAACTCCAGATCATGAGTCGGATAATTCTTCTCATGAACCTTCAACTGCCTCGAAGCATAAGCGACCACTTTCCCGTGTTGCATCAACACGCAACCCAGACCGATGCCAGAAGCGTCACTGTAAATCACATAGCCTCCGCTACCACTCGGTAACGTCAAAATCGGTGCTGTAGTCAGTCGCCTCTTCAGCTCCTGGAAACTGTCCTCGCACTTCTGGGACCAAACGAACTTGACACCCTTCTGTGTCAAAGCCGTCAGTGGGGAAGCAAGTCTGGAAAAGTCCTGAATAAACCGACGATAATAACCTGCTAAGCCCACAAAACTCCTGATCTCAGACACACTGGTCGGAGCTTTCCACTGAGTCACCGCCTCGACCTTCTCTGGATCCACAGAAATCCCGTCTGCTGACACCACATGTCCCAGAAAGGCCACCCGATCTAGCCAGAAATAACACTTCTTGTACTTAGCATAGAGCTGCTGATCTCTCAGAATGCTAAGCACAATCCCCAGGTGCTCCCGATGCTGCTCTCTGTCTGGTGAGTATACCAGTATATCATCCACGAAGACAATCACAAACCTGTCGAGATACGGCTGAAAAGTCTGATTCATCAGATCCATAAACGCTGCTGGTGCATTCGTCAATCCAAACGACATCACCAAAAACTCATAATGCCCGTACCTCGTCCTGAACGCTGTCTTCTGGACATCTGCATCCCGAATCCTCAACTGATGGTAACCGGACCGCAAATCGATCTTCGAAAAGACCCTCGCTGACTGCAACTGATCAAAAAGATCCTCGATCCTGGGTAAAGGATACTGATTCCTAATGGTAACCTTATTCAACATCCGATAATCAATACACATCCTCAGCGAGCCATCCCTCTTCTTCACGAAGAGCACTGGAGCTCCCCAGGGTGAAAACACTGGGCCTGATCAAACCTGAATCCAGCAGATCCTGCAACTGCTTCTTCAGCTCAGCTAACTCCGCAGGCGCCATCCTATATGGAGCCTTCGACTGTGGTGTAGTCTCTGCTACCAGATCGATAACAAACTCGATCTCTCTGTGAGGCGGTAATCTGGTGATCTCATCAGAAAATACCTCAGGAAAATCCTGAACAACATTGATATCCTCCAACTTCTTCACCTCAAAATCTGGCACCACTAGCGTCGCTAAGAACGCCCTACAACCCTGGTGAATCATCCTCTGAGCCTTCACCACCGAAACCAAAATCCGACCATATCCACTCTTAGTCCCTCTGATCAACAAATCAGGGAGACCTTTCCTCGAGATCAGAATCTTCTTCTCTCGGCACAAGACCCGAACATCGTACTAGGACAGCCAATCCATCCCAAGTATGACATCGAAGTCTACCATCGGTAATAAGACCAGGTCTGCCGGGAACTCCTGGTCTCCCGAAGCAACTGTGGCGCCGGGGAGGAAGCTCCCCACAATGCCCACCAAACCCAAGGGTGTGCTGACTTCCAACGTGGCAGTCAACATTGCACGGGTACGGCCTAACACGCTCGCAAACTGCTCAAAGATGAACGAGTGTGTGGCCCCGCAGTCGAAAAGCACTCTAGCAATCAAACCATCAACATAAAGCGTACCTTTCACCACAGCACTGGCGTCTCTAGCCTCCTCCGCCTGAATGGTGAAGACACGTCCCACACTCTTCCCCTGCTGGGAGGGTGCAACCGGTCGGCTCGGTCCAGCTCCGCTAGCTGAGGAGGAACTCGGTCGTCCACTAGTTCCACCTGACCTACTCGGGCAGGAACGAATGAAGTGACCCATCTAGCCACAACCATGGCACACACCAGATCTAGCCCCACACCCGCGCCCGGGGTGAACTCTACCGCACTGCCTGCACTGCCCTGAAAACTGAGATCCCCCACTATCAATCCGGGGCCTCTTGCCCAGATTTCCCGAAATCTGATCTCCAGGTCGCACACTGGCCTTCGTCTGTACCTTCCTGGCCTCTACCGTCTCCTGGTAGTCCTGCTCCATAATCGTCGCAAACTTCACTGCATCAGCTAAAGTCTGCGGCATACTCGTGGTCATACGAGTCCGGAACTGCGGCCTCAACCCTCGGATAAACTTCCGAGCTCTCTGCTCTGGTGTCACATAAGTATCCGGGCAGTAACGCTCCAGGGCGTGGAACCTGCTAATATAAGCCGCCAGCGTCATCTCTCGCTGCTCGAGTGCCAGGAACTCCTCCTTCTTCCTATCCCGAGCATGCTGGGGAAAATACTGCTGGTTGAACTCCGCGAGAAATTCCTCCCAGCCCACCTCCTCGCTGTCCTCAAACACAATAGCCGACGTGGACCTCCACCAGTTGGCCGCCTCTCCGTCCAACACATAGGTGGCCAGATCCACCTGCCTCTCAGAAGGACAACCGATCGCTCTGAAGATCTTCCGGATCTTGAAGACCCAATCCTGAGCTGCCTCCGGCTCACCACTGCCGTCAAAGGAAGGAGGGTGCTGTCGCATAAACCGATCCAGCACTGCCCCCGCCCCTGCCTGCTCGGTCTGTGCAGACTGTCGCTCAAGAAACTCGCCCAGCCTACCAAGAGTCCCCTGAAGGGTCCTCCTCTCCTCCTCCTCTCTATCCTCCCTACCAGTCTCTTCACTGGCGTCCCTATAACGTGAACGTTGCCTCACACGTCTTGGAGCCATCTACACAAGAGGACAGGAAACGACAATGAATTAATGATTATGAATGAATGAATGATGAATGAAAACTAAATGCAAAACCTCTAAGGTGGTTTCATTGGACAAGCACACCGGGACCGAAAGCTCTGATACCAAATTGTAACTCCCCAAAACAGCGGAAAAATTAAAACTTTAGACAGATAAAGAATTAACACTGGGGTCGTCACCAAACCACGAGTACATATATAATATAATATGATATGTACGATACAACAGTCAAGGATGATTACAATCCAACACAAAACATACACAACGCATGTACAAGGGAAAATCATCCACCTCGAAGAACAAAAGGAGACAGGATCTGGTCTGGGTGTTCCTGTCCGCAGTCACCACCTCCTAATGACGCGTACGACCTGACATAAAACATGAATATGCCTGAGTTTCCCGTGGGAAACCCCGTATACCAAATCCCTAAAATATGAACATAATATGTGAAATGAAACATGAAATGAAATGCAGTCAAACATAACAATCTCTCGTGCACACCAGGCACCCGCTCCTCAGAGCCACAACAACAACGTGCACACAAGGCACCGCCGGTCAGAGTCTCGGCCAACGCTCCGTAGAGCCACAACACGTGCACACAAGGCACCGCCGGTCAGAGTCTCGGCCAACGCTCCGTAGAGCCACAACCCGTCTCTCCTCTCAGGCCGGCAATGTCTGTACCGTTGCCCCAAAAAGGTTGGAGACCCATTGCCCTCGAGGCGGATCCAACAACACACGGCACAAGCATCCATATGCAAAACAGTGCCCAACGGTCGAACAGAAGACCCCAACCGGTCGACCGAACACCACAACTATTCCTCAGAATAACCGAAATAACGTCCAACCGGTCGAACGACTCTCAAATCACGGTCGACCGAAATCCAACAGGGAAAATCCTCTCTCGCTCAAAAGCACCAACGGTCGAACGACCCTCAGGTCACGGTCGACCGAAAACAACCAGGGAAATATCCCAACAAAACCGCACTACACGGTCGACCGAAACCACACTCCCGGTCGACCGGCCAATAAGTTAACTTAAACTCCGGTCGGACGAAGTCAATGAGCGGTCGACCGTTTAGATGGTCAACGCCCCCAACCGACCTACAACAGTGCTTTTCGGTCGACCGGCAAAGGGGACCCGTTCGACCGAAAACACACAGAGCATATCTCCCTTGGTAAAACGCACCACCGGTCGACCACTCGAAGAGTATCGTTCGACCGGTGCAAGGGTTTTCCGCCCAAAATACACTACGACCGATCGACCACGTCAACGCGCCGGTCGACCGTTGCAGAGCAGAAATGCTGCTGCAAGGTTCTCGACGAGCCTTCCGGCCTACCGTCGGCCACTCCAACCCTCGCAAAGGCTAAAAGGAGATCTACACTAAAGCTTGGCATACCTTAAGGCTTGAAGAAGCCTTTGAAGAACTCACGAAGTCGCCTCCACAAGCGCTTCACCTCCTTCTCCGGCGGAACCCGAATGCGATCACCTTCCTCCGGCCACACGATCCGACGAGCCCCGAACCACACGATCTGGCGAGCTTCGAGCACCTCTTCACCTCAGAGAGCTACGGATCAAGAGAGAGAGAGAGAGAGAGAGAGAGAGAGTTGAGTGAGAGAGAGGAAAACGAGTGAGGGAGAGGGAGAAGAATCCTCACCTTAACTCCTCCTCCTTCAATCTCCACCCTCCACCCCATCTCCTCCCACCATCTCAGCCCTCCATTTCCACCACTTCTAATCCACCACCTAATCACCATAAAACCCAATTAGCAAAGGATTAGGACATAACAGTTAGAGATGACGCTTCTCAGAAAAGCATTGACTCTAAATATGGAGAACTTGCTGGGAAAGTTAGACATGTCTGAGAACCAGTTTCAAGTTTTTTGTTTTCGTTACACCGATTGAAAGTTCTTGATACAAAAATCTGTTAATGCATGTTTTGAGTATATATCGATTTTTCTTTTGAAATTGCACTAAAGATATGTAATCCTTGGGGCATCCCAGAACTATATATAGCTGTACAAGATGTTGAACAAGTTAGTTGGGTACAATAAAGTACTACTTCTCAATCCAGAAGTTTTGTGATGTTATGTGATTAGTTTGCAGGAGATGAATTAATGTGATTGGATTGTAAGGAAACTTAAAAGTTTTCTGGAACTATTATTTCATAAGTTTCAAGACGTTGAAAAATTATACTAGAGAAAAATTCTACCACTTCTACTAAAAAATCAAAGAAGCCCAGTTCCCTGTATCTAGGCCGATTGTAACTATAACATGATAACTAAGTTTGAAATAGTTGAAAGATAAACTCTTTTTTATCGTTTTACCTCTATATCCTAAGTAAATAATTACTTTGATTTGTATCTGACTTCTTCAAGGAGCCAAATCAACACCTTTAAATGATGCACATTAAATAAAGTCAACTCAGGCAAAGTTAGGAGAGAATTCTTGTAGTTATAACGGCTTTTTTCCCTGCATTTGCTCCGTATAAACTATCACAATACGAAGACAAATTTCTCAACCTCTCTTAGTCTCTCTAAATCACACACTCACCCTTCATTTCTCTCTCTCAATCTCCCTCTCAACTAAGTAACAAGAAGGTATTTTCTTATTTAAAGTTCTCGTTTCATTTTCATATGAAAAGGTTCTCGTAACTTGGATTATGGAGATCATCTCAAAATTTTGATTGGTGATGTGAAGCTCAAGCATGGAAGGTGCTGATTCTCGGAGAAGAAGGGTCTTGCCGGTGGAGATCACCCGTCCCGGTCAGTGTGGAAGACAGGAAATTCTACACCATCAACTTCCATTAAGGGTATTTCTTTCTTACTACCATTCTAGTCTCTAATTCTAATAACTTCTTTCTTTAGTTTTATCATATTAAAGAAAACACTCATTTTTTAGTCCTGAAATATTACTCCAATTAATTACATCACTTTGGTTGATATATGTTTGATATTCTTGATGACCCAACCTCAACTAATTCTTTGATCACTGATACTAGTGAGTTTCATTTTTCTTGTGTCTATAATCTTTGTACATTTGATACAACAACACTGCATGTCGATCGTATAATCTTGATCAATATTACGTAATCTCCAAAAGTCCAACTCTTCGGTTTATAGTCTTGATTACTCATTTTGTGATTATCAAATGGACCCATTTTCTATGTGACATGCATGATTTTCGAAAATAAATATGCATGTCAATGATCAGGTGTGTAGATTGGCGTTCACCAATGCTGGCGAAATAATATCGTCGGTGTTCAGTGCTGAACCTCATGATGCAATCCATTTGCTTGCAATCAATAACGACCATTATGGTTTGTCGATTTCCGGAGGCAAAATAAGTTTGTTTGATTACAACGAAATCGAGGTGAATCCCAAACTTTCTTGAATTAACCATGAAAGTGTATTACTTTCAATACAAAATGTGACTAACTTAATTATCGTTTTAATTTTTTTGGGAGAAAAGAATATTAAGCGACCAATAGTGCTCGAGAAGAACGTCGTGCCGACAGCCTTGGTGTTTCATCCGGAGAAGAACAATTTATTCGCTGTTGGGACGGCAAACGCCGAAATTGTGCTTTATGAATTAAGGGGCCTTAACAAGGTTTAGTTGCTAAATTACGCCTAGTCTTGTTTGTTTGTGTGTGCGCGCGCACGTGTGTATAAGTATGTACGATAAGGTGTTTGCCATTAATGGTATAATATCAATTGACTTCTGTTGTTGGTCAGGAAATCCAATGCCTCTTGGTCGTTAAACAGTACCATCGTAAGAAAATAACAGGTCTTGCTTTTCTCACTGGCCTTCCGTCCGGTGAACCGGTGGTGGTTGTAGCCGCGATGTCAAACTTCACGGTATCACTTCCATTTGTAATTCCAATGTTAACAAAATGATTGATAGCACTAATGGTCTTTCATCAAAACTCAAAATTGATGTACACATGCATTTGATGTTGTGATTCCATTTGAATTGGCAGATCGTTGTGCAATCGTTTGATGAACGCCTTACAAGTGAAATGCATCCCATAACACCACCACGTCTTGGACCAGAAGAAGAAGACATCGGACTCCAAGTCCACAAACATCACAAACACATCCTCATTTTTAGCGAATCGCTTCTGGAAATCCGTAACGTACCGACGCTAGACGACCATGCAAAGGTACGTACGTATGTTGTGTAGTACTTAATTTTCCATAACATCTTACGTACGTAATCTAATTAGATTAGAGTGATTCATTGGCTTTATTACAGAGGCCTTACAACACTTCGTACGGTACGATTACGCATGCGGCTTTTTCGTTTGATGGCGAGAAGGTTTTCGCGAGTTTCACGGATGGAAGTGTGTGCGTCTTTGAGGCCTTGTCGCTGCAGATTAAGACCAGGATTCGTTCCTCGGCGTATTTGCCTTCGGATGCTAGGTATTTAATTGAAAACATTGATTATTATTATTATTATCATTTTGTTGTTTGATTAAAGCATATATTTGTTTAATAAACTCATGCATTTACTTGTATAACGGATTGTTACCGCGAATAAGCACCAGAATGACTTGATAATTATAATTTTAGTTTGTTCTTGACATGTATGTCTGTGTGTTCCAGACCAAATACGTATCCAATTGTGTTTGTTGCGCATCCGTTTATACATGGAAAGCTGGCTTTAGGTCTAAGCGATGGAAGTCTGATGATCATCTATCCTCCCACGAAAAGGCAGAGAAGAGAAATGCGGGAGAGAGAGGCCATGTTAATGTCAAATGATCGATTAAGATGAATGATGTCAAGTCTACGATGTTTTGTATTTTGGAATTCGAATTTGAAGTCAAACCTTTTGTACTTTCATGATTTATGTACATTTAAGGAATGATTCAGCACAATGATGATTTTCGCAAGTTTATTATTATTATTATTGGAGAAAATCTACGACATGAGGAAAATCATGTACCATTAAGTCTTACTGAACATAATGTCTGCTTACGTTTCATTACCATCTAAAACTTATCAGTATGGCCCACGCCCACGGCAGGTGCCCCACCTAGATTATGCAAAAAGAAGGATTTTTTTTTAAATATTCACAAAATATAAAATCTGAAGAATATGTACATCAGAAATTTATTTGGTAAACTATGCACATTAAAAAGACACATGTGCTGTCGTTTTCATTAATTAAAAACGACACTTCAGATGCCAATTTTACCCTAAACCTGTCGAGAACATTTGTTTCTCGACAGGATTCTGGACATCTGGAAAATGGCACTAGTGATGTCATCTTCAGCCCTAGGTAAAAATAAAATGCTTAATGTTAATACCGGAATGCGATATGATGATCTTTGTGAAATAATTTGTCGAGTTTGTGGTTTCCGAGAAGGGAAGTTTGATCTGAAGTTAACCTGCAAATAACCACCGTATGAAAAGTACACATATGCTGAAGTTTTTGATGATCAGAGCACGACTACAATGATATCTTTATTTAACTTCGTAAATACGGTTGTATTGTTTGTTCAGAAACAACCAAGCCACTAAACTATTCCATGCTCACATGTGTTGGCCGTATGCAACAATCGTTACGCAAACATTCATATATACTTTGTGAATCGTATAGAAATAATACCTAACCACTCAAGCTTATAGGAGAGCATATGCACCGATTTTCTTTCCATTACTAGACGGGAGGTTTTGGCCAGATGAATGACCTATAACATTAATAGCGTCTTCGGTCGTAAGACGAAGTGAAAGACCAAAAACCAAAAGAATCAGAAACAACATGGACGAACAAAGTGGTAGAGTAATACGATGTGTGCGATGTCGTAAGTTAGGTCACAACAGGAAGACATGTAAAAAGACTAATTTAGTATGTTCATTTCGTCTTGTTTACTTTTGCCAAATTTCCCTTCTAACCCCACGTAAAGGGGAGACAATGTTATTTTATAAATTGGCTTACTTCCGAAAAAACAAGAAAATCATAATTCTCTTCCTTTAGATGGAAAAAAAAACTAAAGACAGAATGCCTTGAATTCTGTCTTCTGATAAAACGGCACTCCCAGTGTCGTTTTTGCTTGACGAAAAATGGCACTGTTGTTACCATTTTTATTAAATACAACACTAGTGTCGTTTTCTAGATGTCCAGAACATTTGTTCTTGACAGGTTTAAGGTAAAATCGGCATCTGTATTGTCGTTTTTAGTTAATGAAAATGGCAACACAAGTGTCGTTTTTAATGTGCATAGTTTGCCAAATAAGTTTCTGACATACATATTCTTCAGTTTTTTATTTTTTTGTGAATATTTTGAAAAAAAATCCAAAAAAGGCCCAATCCCCCCCCCCCCCCACCACATTCCCTGCCCAAGTGCCCAACCTATTCCTCCTCCTCTCTTTCCTATTCCCTAATCCCTAAGACCCTAACCCTAAATCTCCAATCACTCCTGAGAAGGTAACGCCAGAGAAGGTGGCGATAGATAAGATGAGGGTGGGACAACAGTGGTCGATTGTGCACCACCAGCATGCGGCGAGTACGAGGGTATTAGAGGTGAGGAGAGGGAATGGTGGTGGTGGTGGGAGTGGGAATGATTTGCAGATTTTATGTGAGGTCGATGATCACTTTCTTAAGTCATCCAAGACTGCGCAGGAGGTCTATAAGATGCTCGAGGCTGCGAGGGGCCATTACCATTCTAATTTCGCGGATAATCGTGGTATGAGTTGAGTTTTGTTTTTGGTCTTGTTTGATGCTAAATTCGATATTTTAGATGTTTTGTTTTGTTGGATGGTTCGGTGGTCTAGTTTTCGTGTTGAGTTGGTGAGAGAGAAATTTGGGTTGGTAAGTTTATGTGGTGTTTGTGGAATGAAAATGCAGAACATGTTAGATTCGAAATGCTTAAGCTGTTAGATTCTGAGGGGTTAGTAAGTTTCTGAGGTGTTCATGTAATGGGAATACATAAGATGCTAGATTCGAAAGAAGCATTTTGATTTCAATTTCCAAATAGGCGGGAAGTGCCAACCATTTGGTTCCTTTGCTGTTGATTTGTAACATGAATGCTAGAGTTTGAATTTAACTGCATGCTTTGAAATTTTGAGACTAGGGTTTGTCCATTTATGAACTTTACTGTGTAACATTTAAAATTTGTCATGCATCGTACACTAATAATTTGCTTTAGAAATGTGATTTTTACACTGTTTTGAAAATTGGACCGGACTAGCCGGTTCGACAGGTTCAACCGTGAATCGGAGACCTGTCCGGTCTGGTTTGCCCCCAAAAACCATTTTTGCCTAGAATCGGGTTGAACCGGCGGTTCAACCACCGGTTCAGGAAAAAACCCAATTATGTTTTTTTATCGGTACCCGATTATATATTCAGTTATTCGGTTACTACATATCCAAAAAACAAAACCCAAATCTATAACCCAACCCTAGAATGTTGATATTGTAGATGTTTTGAATATTTTTTTCTTAATAAATATGACTACTTTATCTACAACATATATTTATGACATCGTGCTGATGTCACCGGTTCAATTCGGTCCGACCCCGATTGAACCTCTGAAACTTTGATGTTGTCAGTTCGACGTCTGATTCGGTTCTGAAAACCTTGGATTTTTAGATATGAGTAATGGGTTGTTGTTTTTATGGTTGTTGTTGATGTGATTTTTAGAAATGGGATTTTACTTTGGTAATTGTTCTTGTTGTTCTTGATGTGGCTTGTGCTGGTTTGAGTGATGTTAATTGTATGTTTTGTGCATGTATTGTCTTCCTAAAACTTGTGTTGCTCGCTTGAGTTTGTGTTATGTAATGCAACCCCAATGTGGCAACGTTTAGTCTTTTTACTTTGAAAATAAACCTGATTATGATTGAATTTGAAAACGAGACCAAGTGGATAAGATTAGCATTTCAGGATGGGAAAGAAATAAAAATCACGGACATTAAAGCACCATTAACGGGTGCTCTTTGGGGTCAGGTCTGAGGGGGACCCGACCCCAGCACCCCTTGCTGGGGGGCGGACCCAGGTCGGGTCCTGACATGGGGTGGACCCCGGTTAGCTTATTTTAATTTTTTTGTTAATTGTCTTTGGTTTTTTGTTATTATATTTGTTATTTAATATATAATTGATAGGTATAGTAATTTATATAATTAGAATATATCTGTGAAAATTAAAATAAATGAAAATAATTAATGAAAATTAGTAAGATAAATGTAAAAAATTAATAATTATAAATGTAAGTAATTAAAGAAAATTAGTAAGATAAAGAAAATTACATAATAAAATAGAACACACGAATTTACCCAGGTTCACCCCAAAATACATTAGTAACTCAAAAAATCAGTAGAGAGTTACTAATAAATCTTAATCCCAAACAATCTTCAGGGGGTGTTGCCCCCTTGCCACCCCCGCCACCTCACCGGTGAGCGAGACCCCCGACCGACCCGTTGGGGTGGGCAAAATAATTAAAACTAATTAGTAAAAAGGGAAATTTAATAAATGTAAAAATAACCCAAATAAAGAAATTTAAATTAACATAAAACTGCTTAACAGCAAATACATAGAGATGACTACTTCCATAACTGGAAATACGAAGGAAATGTACTTAAACTAAATACATCATTCTAAATTAAGTTAAACCGATTAACAACAAAGTACGTAACTAAATCAAATTTTAGATAATCAAAGGAAATTAAAGATGTTCATTTTTCTCTGCCTAATCCAGTAACATTGCGAGTGTCTGATCTTCCACTTCTGTGCAGCTCGACTTACTAAACAGTGTGTTCATCAATGTTATCTTATCTGTGGCCAAATTCAACATAAGTTTTGAACACAGCTCTGATTTTTCACCACTAACTTGTGAACAATGTTCAAGTTTTGAACACAGCTCCACAACCCAGTCGTCCAGTTGAATTGGTGCTGGGGCTTTTCCCTTCTTGTTTGCCTTTTTACCCCATCTGGGAGATGAAAATGTTGTTGTGGAGTTTCATCTGGTGTTGTTTCGTCCAGCGGAGGTGACCGGGTCGAAGAGCCTTCCGTACTTTTTCTTTTGGTCCCGTTTCCTAATGTTGGAGTATTATCTACTTCCTCCCGTTCAATTATTGTTGGGCGTGCACAAGTTCCCTTTCCTGAACCGGGTTTTACCAACGACTCCCACTTTGGGTACTTGTGTAACATTTCCCATGCATGGAGAAATGAAAACTTAGTACCGACAGTGGATTCGTAAATGTTGTGCGCATCACGAACGACATCTTCGTGGTTGTATCCGCTCCTTTTCTGTCGTAGAGCTTCATCATAGAAACCGCTCCACTTCATTACTAATGGCGCAAACCTCCTCCAACGACCTTTCAATGAGTCCGAGAGGCGTGGGGTTATCATCTTGTTTGAACTAGCGGTCTGCTCGTACATGTGTGTCACTCTACCCCATAAAGCTCCGACTTTTTGTGAGGTGCCTACAACGGCATCCATACTAACTTGCATGTAAGCCGAGATCAACGCTTCATCATCCAACGTGGACCAGGCCTTTAGCTTGTTTGGTTGTGGTGATCGTGTTGATGATGGAGATGACGTACGTCGTCTTGGTTTTGCGGAGGGTTGGTCGTGATGTTGATCCCCATCATCAAAAGTTGAGATTGGGATGGTCGGACATGATGTCCAGTAAGTAGGTTCGCATACATTTCATAAGGCGGTAATGGATTGTAATATTGTTGTGGTGGTGGATATTGTTGTTGTGGGTAAGGTTGTTGTGGTGGTAAATATTGTGGGGGTGGATTTTGTGAAGAACATGGATTGTTGTAAGGGTCGAACTGGTAAGGAAGGGTGGTGGAATATGTCCATAACCACTGGGAAATAATGGCCTAGGGGTGCCTCGTCCGCGCTGTGACTCACTGTTGTGGTCAGGGGACATTTTCTTGTAAGTTGCGGTAGTGCCTTAAGGATTGTTGTGGAAAATGCAGTCCGAAATGTTAGTTTATATAACCTTCTTCAAATCATCGCATGCATTTACTAGACAAGTTTGAACAATTAAGATTCGTCCGAGAACGCATGTTGCGTGAGCAGTTAAGATTCGTCCGACAACGCACGTTGTGTGAACAACTAAGATTCGTCCGACAACGCATGTCGCGTGAACATGTAAGATTCGTCCGACAATGCATGCTACGTGAACAGGTAAGATTCGTCTGACAACGCATGCTACGTGAACAAGTAAGATTCGTTTTACAAGATGGAATTAATGTTACAAATAGGAGTTTATTGTAACAGGAACCTTAAACTGCAACTCCTCTTTAAACGCAAAGTCTCAAGTATGTTGGCTGACAATACTTCTAATTCGAAGTCCTCATCTGATGTTGTAGATGAGGCAATAGACCAAGTAACCGATGTAGTTGTCAAGTATCTCTCCTCTTATCTCAATACATAATGTCCATGTAGGACGAGAAGGCGAACTTCTAACCCAGACAGAGATCGGAAGGTTGGTTATAATCGTCTAATTGCATATTATTTTACTGACAGTCTGGTGTATTGTGATCGTATTTTCAGAAGAATGTTTCGAATGCGGAAGAATGTCTTCCTTCGAATTGTACACACGCTTGAGGCTACGGAGGTATTCTTCCAGCAACGACCAAATGCTCTGGGTCGACTTAGCATATCAGGTATCCAAAAATGTACTGCAACACTGCAGATGTTAGCATATGGCGTAGCAGCAAACGCGGTTGACGAGTATTTACGTCTCAGCCAAGTAACAACAAGAATGTCCCTCCAAAAATTCCGTGAAGGCGTCATCAGCAATTTCGGTGCTGAATTTATACGAACGCCTAATCCAGCGGACGTAGCAAGGTTACTCCAAGTTGGTGAACTACGAGGGTTTCCAGGCATGATGGGCAGCATTGATTGTATGCATTGGGAATGGAAGAATTGTCCAGCTGCTTCGAAAGGGCAATATCAGGCCGAAGCGGAAATGCAACACTTGTTCTAGAAGTTGTTGCATCTTACGACCTATGGATTTGGCATTTATTTTTGGGATACCAGGATCGTGTATGATCTGAATGTCCTCCAACGATTTCCAGTTTTCGACGACATTATGAAGGGACGTGCACCACCTGTTAGATATGAAGTGAATGGCAACCCGTATGGTATGGGTTACTATCTCACAGATGGCATTTATCCAAAATGGGCAACATTTATGCAATCAATCATTCTTCCTCATACACCAAAAGATAGATTGTTTGCCCAATTTCAGGAAGCAGCAAGGAAAGATGTGGAACGCGCATTTTGGGTACTTCAAGCAAGATTCGTCATCGTGAAAAGGCCCTCGCTAGCATGGAGTCCAGAGATTCTCGGTAAAATTATGACCGCATGCAAAATATTGCACAACATGATCGTGGAGGACGAACGCGACTCTTACGAGCAGTTGGTCGATGTAAACAAATTTCTCAACGACCGACCTCAAAACACCGCCGAAAGTTCAAACGAGTCTGGTCTTCCGTATTCCACTTATAATATCCTAGATATTAACAAATATCTGCGTAACAGAGATCAGGTTCGGGACGCCCGGAAACATATAGCATTGCGAGCCGATTTGATCGAAAATATATGGCAACGCTTTGGAAGGAATGCAAATTAATTTTGTTTGTAATACATATTGTAATAATTAAATTTAAAATTATTGTATTATGTAATTAACGAATTTTAATTAAATCTAATTTTTTGATATTATTTGGCAATTAACGTAATTTAATTAGATTAAGTCACTGTAGAAATAATTTATTTAGTTGTTTGTGTATTTTTGTGATAGAATGGAAAATGAGGTTAAAAATGATGTGGATGAGAGAGAATGTTGAAAGTAGGGTTGGAATTAAGGAGTGAAAAATGGGTTAGATTGTGTGGTGGGTTGCATAATGTTTTTCGCTGACGTGGCGGAGAGGAAAATTAGGTTGGAATGGGAATTTTGGGTTGGGATTGTGGATGCTCTAAAAACACAAATGTTGTATGAAAAGTAGAAGAGATATATGGTTGCTACCAAGAGACAGCTAGCTAGCTAAATGGTTCGTGTTTTTGATTGTTTGTACTTTTTTGTTTTGAAAATGTGAGTTCTAAACTTGGATTATGAATTTGTGATTAATTTAGTTTGACAAGTGTTGATTGGTTTGTGATTGCTGGGTATTGGATTGCTCTAAAAATGTGACTTTCAGGCTCATGTTAAAGTTAGATAAGTCTCATGAGTGTTGATTGGTTCATGATTTTAGTTGTTAGTGGATTTGTTCGAAAAATATGATTTTTAGAATTGGGTTGAGGGTGTTTTAGGTGCATATATGTGGTTCATGAATTTAGTTACTTAATGGTCTGCGGGTTAGCTCCAAAATTGTTATTTTTTAAAACCTGGATCATTGTTATTTTAGATTCTAAATGCTGATATGTTCTTGGTCTTGGACTCGTAGCGGTAGTATCATTCTGAGAATTAAGTGTTGGTATTTTAGATTCTTAATTGCTAATTGGTTGTTTAACTGATGTGTCGTGTTTTACTTCAATGAATTTTGGATGTTTGAATTTTAATGTATCTATGTTTGAAAAAATGTAAAAAATAGGAAGTAAATTTCAAAAATAATATTTTTTTAATTAATTTATTTATTTAAAGTATCAACTTAAAGTTACGCCCAATCATTGTGGAGATAGTCTCCCCCCCCCCCCCCCCCCCCCCTAATTTTTTTTCTGGATTCACCTAATGAACTACATACGAGAGGTACGTGTATGTCGTCTGGACGGAGATCCTCACAAACTGATTGGTGATTCCAATGGTCGGAAGAAATTGATTCATTGAAATCTATCCACATTCCCATCTCAGTTTAATTTGATAATGTACGTAGATGATTTACAAGTTGAACCTGTGTTGCCATTCTTAAGAGATTTGAAAAAGGCAGGTCATTGGTCATGGCCTGCTGGTATCGTTTCAATTTGATTGTTCTATGTTTTATAGGTGTTATATAACTCCGTGATTTCTGACTCATTCTTATTTTTTTAAATAACCATCGATTAAAATTGAGTTGTGTCGTATCGCAGGGACAAGCTTTTAATGACACAACATAGAACTCAACATATGGATTTGTGATTTTGAACAAACAAGGAACACAATTTTGTTGTCTACTCTAATAAAATGTAACCAAACGGATCCATGATATCGATAAGAGGACACTATTATAAGAACTGAGATTCAGTTCAACTATACACTAACAAATCGGTTGGTATTCAAATTCTTTACAAAAATCAAATGTCACCTCTTTAAGAGTGTCAATAGCTACCTTATCGAAAATGTATGGTGACTGAGAAACCTTTTAATATCTACACACCTGAAGGATGTCATTCAAAGATAACTGGACACAACTTAAATTCAGGCGAACAACTCAACTTGAACCTGATGCAACATCAGACGCTTTATCATCTTCAGTATCATGAATCGGATTTCCTCTAACTCTATCATCACTAGTCTCAGAAACTGATTGTGTTGCAAGGCTAACAGATGCAGAACCTCCAGATGTGCAGCTTTCTCCCGTTTCAATATGATCGATTTGTCGTGATGTGGTCGGTATATCAACATTTACCTCTCTCTGGACTTCAGGACCGAGCCTGGGCACAGGATTACTACGTGAAAAAAGCCTTTCTTTCCATCCTCTCGTGTTCTTAGTGATAGACTCTTTGCACCTAAAAAAAAGGACATCAGTAACAAGAGCCAGGTCTCAATTTTTAATCATATAAGCTACTAATCCCATCAAATATCTAGAGGGTATTGCAAACCTTAATGAAATATTACTGAATCTGGATTTCAATGATTCTGAGAATGACTGTGAATCTGATAGTCCTGCTGTATCTTGGGCAACATGATTGTCAAGTCTGATGGAAATTACGTAAACTACAAAGTTAGCAAGAAACATTGTCGAGAACAGAGAAAATTAAAAATGCTTAAAACATAATTGCTACCACAGGCACCTGTTTCCAGAATTACTCATCAGGTGATCTGCAGAAGGCACAGCACGGACCTGAGATGAAGGTTCCACAACTAAAACGCCACGAGAAACGGAACGTGAAGCATCATCAGAAGGACCAGGTTCATTTTCTCTCCCTCTTGGTTCAGGGGATTCAGAAATATTGTTTTGATCTGCAGAGGAAACCACCGACTCTGGATGACTGCCGAGTCTACCTTGGCAAGGCTCTCTTCTACCTCGTCGCATTCTTCTGGTACCTGCAGCAGCACTCAAGTGCTGCATTATTAAATCTTCCAGTTCACCACGACTTAGACCTTCTGGCAACTGTAGAAGTACTTAAAGTTAAACTAGTCAACTGCTAAAAAAATTACGTTAAAGCAGTAAAGTAGAATAGAGAAAACATCAAGAGGAACCACTAGTGTTTTGACAAATAAAAAAGGAGGCAAAGACTGTTGTCGTACATTTGCAAGTTCAAAAGTTCCATAAGTTGGATGATGAAATATGGCAGTGTTTTGTGGCCCACTAGACTCAACATCTCGCTCTTTCTCAATAGCTTCAAGGAGCTCCTGACTGCAAAAGAAGAATACAGCTCAGAGATCAGAAGAATGACAAATATCAAATACATATCCAGAATAAGCATATATCAGTCAGTTGTTCGTTGGACTCCGGAACAAAATGAACCTGCTGGGATCTACGAAGTGGATAGACTGCCAACACATAGGACACTGTGAGCTTCTTTGACACCTAAGACACCAAAACAGATGTCATATTATAAAACTGGCAAAATGGATTCAAGGAACTTATCAGGTAGGAACTAAGGGAATTCTTTTTTTCCTTGGTCGGGAAAAAGTAAAAATCTATTGAACTTGACCACAGAAATTCAATGTACTGGAATCTCAAATGAAACAAATATAATAAAAGGCCATACATACCACTCAAGAATGCACTGGAGATGGAATTCATGTTTGCAGACAGTCATCTAACAAACAAAATTGAAATGAATAGCTAACAAACAACACTTAAATGCATGCAAAGATCAGTTAATGAAAGTGAGAGAATGCTGCCTCATTTACCGCAGCAGGATCATCTTCTGTAAAAGACTCAAGGCATATGCTGCATGCATCATGACAAGCCTCTTGTATGCCTCCCTCGACAAAAGCAGCTGCAGAAGATAGGTGTGTCTCCATCTTTACAGTTTCATTGATTTTTTATATGCTGAGAAACAAGACAAAAACATGAATAAATGTGAGAATAAGATGGTATTTGTGCACTTTGGAAGAAAAGGAAAAAGAAGGGGCATGAATTACAATGCCAAATTAATTCTAATTTAACCTTTTGTATTTTCTCAATTTCACTTCAAATCCTAGGTTCACAAACACCCCTAACAGATGGAACTCTTTGACATCAATAGTGATGACACCTTTAGTATGATACAATAGATGTAAAACTTAAGTTCAATTTCGACCTCTGAGAGCTCAAGAAAGTTTGTGTGTTATCGTCCCCTGGAAATCTAAGGGTAACCTGTTGACTTTTATGCCTTAATATATGTTAATTTTGATGATTAATCAAACTAATCTTAATCAATCAACCTAGTCAATCAAAGTAGACAAACATAATTATATGCATTGCACATATACTTGCAAATCATCTTTATAAGTAGATCAAGATTATCAAGAGAAGAAACATTAGGACAAAGACTCAACATTGACACAACCCCACGCATGTTGCGCACTTCTAGTTCAAAAGAAGAATTTGTGAAAAAAGATATGTTTAGAATTTCAATTTTCAATCAAATTTGTTCACTGGCCTTCGTTATTACTAAATAGAATTCCAGAACTTCCAAATAAAGTTATTTAACTACCATTATGATTCTTCAAATATTTTCAAAGTTGCATCAAAATATCTCATACCACGGGATGACCCCAAAGTTCATAAAACAAGTGACCCAAGTGAGGAGCAAATTTAGCTCACATTAATCACAAGGGTCAATATTATATGAAACACAAAAAATCATTAAAGATCAAGCACACACTTTATAGTTTATACACCATCCAATAAACATGGAACCAAACTTAAGGACCCATGTGGTGCAAGTTCAAAGCCCAAAATATTTAGATGATCAACAACCATTGGTTCTCTTTTGATAGTTCAAACAAAAAGCAAGATCTTTCCATTAGCATCATCTGTAACCACGGGCACTCCCACAATCGAATATATTTTTTCACGAATTTAAAATAGAAAAAACATTCATCTTATTTTCTCGATTTGTGGGTGTCATCCTTGCGCAGGGGCCATGCTAAACCTCTCTATATCGTTCCAATTTTATCAGATGTCTCCGAAGAGACACATTCATCTTAAATTGCACTCCAATATCCAACACAAAACCAGAGCTTTAAAACCATCAAATATGCATAAACTCCAACATAGGATTCAATAACATGACCAGGCTTTCAGCTTTCAAAAGAAGAAGAAACTAAAATAGAATTCAAGAACTTCCAAACCTAATAATAACCATTCAAAAATTCACAATAACTACTTCTTTTCAAAATCACCTAAACCCATTAGCTTAACCCTACATTCTACCTCAAAATTTACAACCATACAGCACAGCTCTGGCCAAAAATCTCAAAAATTGATTCCCCCAAAAAAGTAAAAAATCTCTGAATTTGCACTGATGACTGTGACTTCAAAGTTCATAAGCAAAAAATGCAAATTCCAGGGACGTCATGTTACAAATAGAAATACCTAACATATACAGCTCCAACCATCGACGATGCTAAGAACACGGAAGGAAGCTGGGAATTTTGATCCCTTTCTTTGGATTTCAACCCCCTTGGATTTTTTTCCCTAGATACCAATAACAACATAAGTAGGTTAGATTTTTCCTAATTAAACTAGTACAAGAGCATCTATTTACCCACTTATAGGAAACATACCCAATCAGCCTCCAAATAAAAACAAACAATTTCCTTTCCAGTATTTCTCGCATCATCCTTCCAAACTCCAACCCCTAACCTAAATTGCTAGCCCACCCTGCCTCAAAGTCTAAATCTCTAATCTACACAGATAAATCAGAAAAAACTCAAGACCTTCCAAACCCAAAACAACCGAAATCACAGCTCTTCAAGTTTCACCAAAATCACATCCAAACCAAACTCAAACTCGGAAAATACCCACAAAACACCAGTCAACACAACATCACTCTAATTCCATAATCTCTAAAACTAAAAAAACTAACACGAATTCCCCAAAATACGAAAAGGTCAAATTCCATCGTTTCTACACTACAGTGAATCAAACAGTGGAGATCGAAGTGGTAAAAGTGGATACCTCAAAGTGGGAGCTGAAGAAGACAGATTTGGACAGGTAAATAAACCCTAGAATCGCAATTTGGGAGCGAATTGGTGGGTTAAAAGTCTCTCAACTTCCCCCCCTTTTGTTGTTTCATTCATCAACTCCGCACCTGCGTGGAAACCAACAAGCTGAAGCAACGCCGAAATACAAATAATTAAATCTTGACTTATTTGCACTTTTATCTCTATAGATATGGATTATTATATTGTAAGGTGCATTTGCGACCGAGGGCTTCGATGGGTTTCGAAAGACAGGAAAGCCGTTAGTGAAGTTGAAGCACCAAGTGGAGTTGGAGGTTCATTGAGATGTGCTGATATGGTCTCAAATCATACTTAGTTGAATTTACTTGAACTACAATACCTCATATTTTACACTTATCATTCTTTTTAAAATTAACTACCTTTTATGTATGGGTACGTGTCACTTTTAAAATAAGTATCTGTCAAATGTAGAAAAAATACATACCAACACATCTCACCAGGTTGGAAAGTTTGTGGAAAATTACATAACGCCCACAGAACCAAGTTTTGGTCCCCAGACAACATTTTAATGTCTGTTGCAGATGTGTTTTTCTCAACAGCAACTCACGTAGTCACTGCAGTGTAGAAGAAGTAAATCCATTCTTGCTTCTCCAAAACGCTCATTTTTGGATAAACACCCCACCGCCTAGCATGAACTTGCCATCAACTTACGTGTGAAAGCAGTGAAACCGCCACCGTTACTATTGTGGGTCCCAAACAGACATGGTCTAGCATGAAGCATTTTTAGCGTTTATTATTGACTCTGGACATTATTGAACTTTGAGATATAAGTAGGGAACTACTAAACGTCGTCCCAAAACTACTTAAATCGCCCCTTCAAATTACCAAATTACTCTTAACAATATATTTAATACCCATATCGTCCCGTGTCTTTAAACAAGGTTTTTGACTCAGTTTTACTAACATTCCAAGTACCAACACCACGAAAATGTCTGGCGAAACACCTAGATCAGGCGAAGTAACGGAGACGGATTTTTTTTTCCGACTCGGGCGTCTGGCTAAGACGCCTGCACCATCGTGGAGGCGTCTGGCTAAGACGCCTCCACCATGGTTGAGGCGTCTTATCCAGACGCCTCCACGATGGTCCAGGCGTCTTAGCCAGACGCCTATACCATGGTGTAAGCGTCTCGCTAAGACGCCTCAACCATGGTGGAGGCGTCTTAGCCAGACGCCTCCACGATGGTACAGACGTCTTAGCCAGACGTCCCGTTTTTTTTAATTTTTTTGTCAAATTAAAATTATACGGTGTGTTATCTCAAATTATTTGACGTTTCTTTGCAAGTTTTCGGTGGTAACCGGTCGGATTACAATGAGTTTTTTTGCAAATGATGAAGATTCAAAAAAATTCCAGATCCAACATTTTTTAAGTTCCAAAATCCCCCGGTGGTAAAACATCCTGACTTACAAATACCACCTCGACAGGTCGTTCGGGGGTCCGACGGAGCCGCCCCCACGTAGGAGGGGGCGTCTGGCTAAGACGTCTCCCCATGGGGGAGGCGTCTTACACAGACGCCTGTCCCAAGGGCAGAGCGTCTGGGTAACACGCCTCCCCCATGGGGGAGGCGTCTTAGCCAGACGCCCCCTCCTACGTGGGGGCGGCTCCGTCGGACGCCCGTAATTTTTTATTATTTTTTATTATTTTTTTATTAAAAAGATGTTAGATAGTTTACCAGATTCGAGTACGCTGGGGCGTTCGTTGGTTCAGTACTGACCTCCAAAACATTATTTTTTATGATTATAAGAGGAATATGAAGAGAGATGTGTGATAGGAGGGTAAAATGTCGCGTTATAGCAGTAGAAATGAGAGAAGGGCAAAATGGTAATTTCAATGGACGATTTAAGTAATTTTGGGGCGATGTTTAGCAATTCAGTATAAGTATCGTTTGAAATGAGAGTGAAAGGAAAAATTCAGTAAGAGATGAAAAAAAATGTATTGACATTCTATAAACTCAAAAGTTAACACGATTATAACAATGTATTTACCTTTATTATAACTATAGGTGAACATGGGTCAGGTTGGTTAGATTATAAGGTAAACCCAAACACAACCCAACTTGGAAGGTTCTGCATTACCCAAACCAATCTGACCCAAATAATTTTTACTGCTTTCAAGATTTGTTAAATCTGTGTTCCTAGTTATTCATGGTCAGGAAATAAAATGGATAACAAATGATGGGCCAGAAGACATAAGTTATCGGGGTTAATTGCAGCTTCGCCGTGCCCTTGTGTTTAGTTGCACATTACACTATTGAGTATTGACCGTAAAACGTTTGCATTTACCAGTTGATCTTTCAAAGTATTGGTCCTTTACTACTTTACCCCATCCATGAGTTATCCCAAGATTTTCAGAACTAAATCGGACGTCGAACCGGCGACGTCAAATGTTTAAAGGTTTAGATATTTGACCGGGGTTGGACCAAATCGAACCGGTTGAATATGTGACGTCAACATGACGTCATATATACATATTATATATAAGTCTTATTTATTAAGACAATCTTCAAAACATCTACAATATATGGTGTTTCTTAAAAAACCTCACAAACAAACAAAAAACTAAACACCTCCACCCACCAATCCACCCAACAAAAAACTCATCTTCCCCTCCAACGCTTCCCTCCTCTCCTCTCCCCGCTCCCATCTCTCTTCCCCGCTGACACCTCCTCTCCCTTCCTCCAACACCAGATCCAACAAAAATCAAAACCAAAATTTGGCGACGGGAGTCTTGGTCGGAGGTGGTCGGAGGCGCGACGGCAGTGAGAGGAGTGAGAGGGGAGAATTGGCATTAGGGGAGAGGTGAGTTTGGTGTTTCGGGGAGAAATGTTAGGGGTCGGATGTTTTTGTTTTTTTCTTTTCGGATCTGGGTTGCCCGATTACCCGATTGGCCAAAACCGTCGGTCTGACCTGCCGATTCAACCGATTGAACCTCCGGTCTGGCACGGTTCGCTTCAAATTCGGTTTTTGTAGCCTCACCTGACCGGACAGACCTCCGGTTCACGGTTGAACCGGTCCGACCGGCCGGTCTAGTTTTCAAAATAGTGAGTTATCCTTAGTTTTTTGTTGTTACCATCTATTTGGATTCGTCACATACTAAAAAACAGATTGAGCTGAGAAAGAGATGATAAACAAATTATTACTTGGGTGCTTGTGAATATATTTTTTAATTAACAACCAAAAACTAATGGAGAGGCCACACTACCAACGCTTGAATGTTCAAGCGGGTACTTGCAACAATAATAAAATTTGCAATTGTAATAGGGATCAAAGAATGTGGGATGCGGTTGTGGATGCACACGTGGTATGCGGGGCATATTCGGAAGAGCATGCAAATTGTGATTTTAATAATAAAATAAAATATTAAATATAAATATTAAATATAATTGTAAAATATATATTAATATATGTATAAATTGAAAAATAATGTGTATGATTGTGTGGGTTAAAGTATTTGGGATTTAGTTAAATTAATTGTGTTTGAATCTAAATAGCTAATTTTTATTTTTATTTTAAAATTGTTCAATTATGCAAGCAGTTGTATTGATGCAGCCTGATTTTTACAGGTCGCCTCTTAAATATGCAGTGTGATTAAGGGTCGCATCGGACCCGCATCCACATTCTCGGGCGCATAATCCCACCTTCCTAAACTATGACCGTAAAATTTGACCGAAATGGAGAAGTTGCATTCAAACCTTTAAAATAATTGAGATGGAATTTTATTTAACATATTGATGAATTTGAAATCAACTCCAATGTTATCATAACTTCAACAAATAAATGATTTTTTTTTCCTTTTGATTCTAAATATGCCCAAGAGAGTTATCATTTATTACCTATCTGATGAGAAAAACGACAACAGTAATCACAATTTGCGGAATAAATTTGTTGATCAAAGTCTTTTTCGTCTTGTCTGAATCTTGTGAAATCAATCAAGGAGAATAAATAATATAAAAATAAATGCAGCAAACCGTTCAACGAAAGAGACAAGATTTTATCGTGGAAAACTTCCTCAATACGAGGAGTAAAAACCACATGACAGTAGTCCACCCAAATACTTCCACTATCACCAAAGTTTGGACAATACAACTAGTCTTCTCTGGATAACACCAGAGGCATGTAACATCTAAAATCATCATCACATTCTTGTCAAACATCATCAAGAGAAATATGGAATCAAACAACGACAAAGATGGGAGAATATCACCCAAAAACGAGCAGAATCTTCAGCACCCCGAAACGCAGACTTCCCGACCTCCAAATCCAATCTCCACTGTTCAGAACGAAGACCAAGATGTTAGGAGGCTGCTGTCAAAAAATCAGGACGATCTGACGGTTCAAACTCCGGAAAATCGAGAAACAATCTGGCTGTGCTGGGAAGAAGAGCTCTTTGCAAGATTTCTCTAAAATCTGGCTGTACTGGAAGAACTCCTTTTAGTATTTTTTATATCTGTTATATATATATATTTATATATATATATATATATATATATATTTAACTTAGAGTCCTTATACACGGACGCGGGCGTCACGGACGCGCCTTACGTGGACGTGTTGAGTCAGCGTCCAGTCAGCAAAATTTCACTTCACGTGCTTTGGTCTTCTTAAAAACGTCGGTTCTTTAGGTTGAACGATTCTTTTCCCAATACACAGATAGTGCAGACTCTTTATTCGTGCAGAGTCCAGACTTATCATAATAAAATATTGTTTTTAACTTTTAGGTTGGATCAACTTAATCCAAACAGACACACAACATATTCCGTACAGACAGTCTTCTTATTCCGAACAGACGCACAACTTAATCCGAACATACAGACTTCTTATTCCGAACAGACACACAACTTAATCCGAACAGACACACAACATATTCCAAACAGACACACAACATATTCCGAACAGACACACAACTTAATCCGAACAGACACACAACTTAATCCGAACAGACACACAACTTAATCCGAACAGACACATAACTTAATCCGAACAGACACACAACATATTCCGAACATACAGACTACTTAGTCCGAACAGACATACTTCTTATTCCGAACAGAAAGACTTCTTATTCCGAACAGACAGACTTCTTATTCCGAACAGACACACAACATATTCCGAACAGACAAACAACATATTCCGAACAGACAAACAACATATTCCGAATAGACGCACAACTTAATCCAAACAGACACACAACATATTCCGAACAGACAGACTTCTTATTCCGAACAGACGCACAACTTAATCCAAACAGACAGACTTCTTATTCCGAACAGAAAGACTTCTTATTCCGAACAGACAGACTTATTATTCCGAACAGACACACAACATATTCCGAACAGACAGACTTCTTATTCCGAACAGACGCACAACTTAATCCGAACAGACACACAACATATTCCGAACAGATAGACTTCTTATTCCGAACTGACATACAACTGTTATACATGAAGAAAATGAAGAAGAATGTGATCATTCCTACATTTTTAAGGATGACTTTGGTCTTGTTTGTTGTATATGTGGAATTACACGCAAAAGCATAGAAAGTGTGTCCAGAAACGGAACAGAAAGTTTGTATAATTTATGTAGAAAGATTGTCTTGTTTATGTAGAAAACTTGTCTTGTTTATGTAAAAAGTTTGTCCAGTTTATGTAAAATGTTTGTCCAGATTATGTTGAAAATTTGTGCAGAAATGGAACAGAAAGTATTCCGAACATACACAACACTTAATCTGAACAGACAGACTTCTTATTCCGAACAGACACACAACATATTCCGAACAGACTGACTTCTTATTCCGAACAGACATACAACTGCTGTAAATGAAGAAAATGAAGAAGAATGTGATCATTCCTACATTCTTAAGGATGACTTTGGTCTTGTTTGTTGTATATGTGGAATTATACGCAAAAGCATAGAACTTTCTGATTGAACTTTTAACAGTAGAACATCACGCCAAAATCCTCGGAAGCTTTGACATCATTGCATCTCGTTCCAGCACATTAACACCTGACCCAGAGGTAGCAAACAAACGGGTGTGATGCCTTTTCTTAACACAAAAACCACAAGAATCGGCATAAGCAACGTAAAATGTTTGGGCTTCTTCGAAAGAGGGGAAAAACATCCCCTCCTTAGGAACGTTTGTCGGTTGCTCCACTTGGAAAGACACATGAACGATTTCCATCAAAGCACAGAGGTAGGACCACAGAAGAGAAGGGAAGAAAAAGGAAGACGCATGTTGAGATTTATAACAAGTCTCCTGTGCTGTGTAGGAGAGCCAAAATGTTCATGGAAAATGAGTGATTTGAGACGCATTAATGAGGGATGGAGGGATGTAGACATTTGTACGAAACGAGGAATAAAATAAAAAATAAACTTTTTCTGTGGAGACTGCCAACTCAAACGTGTCTGCTGACTGGGCTGACCACATAAGCGCGCGTCCCGAACGCTAGCGTCCGCTAATCGTTTTTCTTTAACTTACTCGTTGTGAATTCCAACACAAGGGGAAAACATTGGGCTTCATATTTCTATTCATCAGCGTCCATAAACAAGCCCAACAAATCTCCCCCTTTCTGACTACGAGGAAGAGTTTGTCGTCCCAATGATAGAACAACAAACCTTCGACTTTTCTTTTGCTAAGGCTTTAGTAAAACCATTATCATCGGTGTGAACTTTACCAAGCTCAAACATACCCTCTTCAAGAGCATCCCTGATCCAATGATACCTTACATCTACATGTGTTTGATCTTGCATGAAAAGTAGAATTTTTAGCAAGATGAAATCACTTTGGTTATCACACAAAACCACATAAACATGAACAAATGAGATAAAAGGGTAATTGTGCACTCGAGGAATGAAATGGAAGGAAATTTACACGTTCAAACAACATAACTGTTATCCCCTTTTCATGATCTAGCATCTCATCTTCTTGTCATCTTGTGCAGCTTATTTATGTCTTCTTGAGGAGAGACATTTATTCACTTGCACATGAAAGGGCAGCCCATCTTTTAAGTTTTCATTAAGGAGACAATTTTGTCTTCCAAAACAATGGTAGAAAGAAACATTTGAGATGTCAAACTTAACTAAGGGGCGTAATTTACTGAGATCATGTTGATTAAGGGAAAAATTGAGAAAACAAATTCATCAAATATGAACTATCCACTTTTTATCGTAAGTGCAAAGATGGATATATAACAACTATATGAACATTTTTGTGGTTTCCAATTGTTATTGTTTAATATTAGTTTGACTTTCATAATGTATGAATTTGGTACAAACAAATATGGGAGAATAATACAGAAGTCTAGTAAAAAAATGAATGACAGAAAATGTCATTACCAAATATTTACGAGAATAATACCGAAGTCTAGCATCTCTATCGATTACATATATCGTGTGATTAAGGTAAATTATGGTTGATCCTTGAAGCAAATGTAAACTATTCAGTTATCAACTAATAAGAAATTAGAATCTTGAAGTTGTAGATGATTCAGATATTGATGTATCCATCAGTAGGATCGAACGAAAAGAACCTGCTGTCCGCATCAACCCTGAGATATATCTTCATACTTTCATGGTGGTTGCAACACTTGCCAGTAGATTTGTGCCACCCTCGCGACTACGCTGCATCCTCTGGCTCTGCCATTTTTTTTTTTCTTTTATTCCAACTAGCAACTGCTTGCTTTGAAGTCTTAGTCCCTTAAAGTAGCTGTTACGAGTAGGACCTGAAAACAGTTAGCAGTTGAGTTTTGTAATCCGATATTAATTTTAGTTTCACATTGTATGAATTTTACTTTAAATGTTTCGTAGTATAGTTGAAATAATGCACCCGAGGCTCCTCGAAGCTACATGGATACGGTACATTTCAGCTAATCATTTAAACATGGTCCTGGACAGCAAATGTCCAAAAAGTATAAGATTAAAATTCATATGTGGTGTTTGTGTAACTCCCAATCCAGACAAGTGCTTACCCGTCCGAACCTGGTACATTAATACGATCAACGATCCTTATTGTTGTGCACTTTGATATTTAATCCATCTGATAAACCCATAAATAATATGAAAAATATAATCAATAATTTGTGAGCTCGACAGCCCACAAGTTTCAACCGTCAATCGATCAGAATCATAATTATGTGGAAAATAATACAGAATATGACATTCAGTCAATAGGCACAATTAAGAGACATGCATCACAAATATTATGCATGCATAACAATATGGAACCATCATTCGGATTCGACCACATCTTGTGCTTCTGAAATCTATCAATCAATCAGACACACACTTGGTAGCTCCACACTAACGACAAACAATTATTTCCTCTCTCGGGTGGCTCCACGCTGCCCGCTAAATAACTCTTTCCTAAGTGGTTCAGCCAGAAACATACATACAACCTTAGGACATGTCCACCGAAACATCACCATGCAATCATATGCATATCAATGAATTCAATATCGATAATCAGCATGCATGCAACTACGAATATCAAAAAAGACAAACATGACATGAAACTGAAGAATAACGAATCAGTACTTAGCCTCAAAATCTCCATCTTTTTCCTTTATATCTCTTGCACCAGAAAACCTCACATCCTTCACTCAACCTCTCTCCAAACATCTCCTTCAATTATCTTCTTCTTCTTCAACTCTTCTCACTTTCCTCTCAAACTCTTCTTCTTTCCACCAACAAAACTCCTCTTCTCACCTTTTATAACTCTTTCCCCCACCAAGACGTGGTAAGCTTGGGAAAATTTACATTCTCACCTCAAATCTACCTAAAATCACACAATCATCCAATTAGTCTTTACTTTTTCTTAAAAGTTTTGGGTTCTCACAGTTTGTGTCATTCCAAATAAATATATTGCAGAAGTGCATTTACCTAAAACTAAAACTGTACATCCTGGAACCACAACTTGTAAGGTCGAACCCTTTGAACGCAGATTCGTGACCAATGCTGGTGAATATCTTAGCACTTTAGCAGGTTGAGAATTGTTAGACTTACTGGAAGTATTGACCGAATTACTTAGCAGGAAAATTCAGCAGAAATTACAATACCAAAATTTGGATCATATCATGACGAGGGTAGAAATTTGTGATGGACTTGAAAAGGCATAAACAGTACACAAGTGGGAAATTTAACAGTGAACACAAACAACAGTGCATGAAATAAAACTTGTACCATATCTTAAGAAGGATGGAATTAAAATTGTGATGGACTTAGAACCAAGAACAGAAATATACAAATAGGAAAATGAAACAGAAGTTACAAACAACATTGCATTAAATAAATTTTGGATCATATCATGAGAAACAAATTGCAGTTAACCGGGGTCAAGAATCGTTGTAGAAGTGTTTGTTGTCTAATACCAATCTTGCTATCAAGCTGTATGTTTTTTGGCAGAAACAAATGTAGGTGTTCTTTGATTATTCCATAGTCCAACTGAAAGAATGCAACCATTTCGGTTAAATCAAGTTTTTTTTTTCTTTTCTCTTCATCATTTTTATTCAAAGACGTCATAACTTTTTCCATCACACAAACAAGACTACCCAAGTAACCGAAAATGAGCATCACTTGGTACTTGGTAGCTCATGGTGAAAGGAAACTAGCATCATCTCATGGTAATTTAGTTGATGAATTAACAAAAATGCTACTAAAGTTTGGATTATAAGATGCTATGGACGCCGACGAATAGACAAAGAAAAAGGTTAAGAGATTCTTAGAAATTTGAGAAAATTTGTAAAATGAGTTGCTGTGAAAGAAATCAAGAAAGAGCCACTGCAATATCAAGCAAATAGGATCAACGAAGAGTCTTAAATTACCGTGTAAATAGTATCGAACTTCTTATTCTACGTTCAGAACGGACGCACACATATAAACAGAATTAAAATGGGTTTTTTGCTTCCGTACCGATCAAAATATCGTTAATTGGCGGCGTACCCAATGTTCGGAGAACACTGGTCATGTATGTATCAAAAACAATGTAATTGCTCCATAAGCATCCGTTACGGTGGGACCCACATTCATTAATGTTTTCCGTAACGTTCCATGATTTATCAACTTTTTTTTTACTTCCGTACCGATCAAAACATTATTAATTGGCGACGTACTCATGTTTCAGATAAAATTGACCATGTACGTATCAAAAGAATGTAATTGGCATCATACCTATCCATTACGGTGGGTCACATTCAGCTGGTTCCGTTTACGTGTTCCATGGCGTCCCGTGATTTATCAACATTTACCTCCTATCAACACCTTAAAACTCTAATTAGTATCCCTATCGGAACACAATTACAACTAAAAATCCCGACCCAGTGGTGCACCCAACCCGACCCAAATTCTCTAACCAAAACTCTAATTATTATCCCAACCCGACCGGCCAACCCTATAACTAGATTCGTCAAGTTGGGAAATGGGACTAGAGATTTGGCGGGAGAATTGAGGTCAGGCTAGGTGCACCACCGGGTCGGGACTGAAGTTGTAATTAGGGTCAAGTTGGGTGCAGCACTGTGTCAGGATTTTAAGTTGTAATTGGGGTCAGATCGTGATACTAATTAGAGTTTTAAGGTGTTGATAAGAGGTAAAAATTGAGAAATCACGGGACTGTAGGATCGTGTGGGTTATGGGTCCACTAATCACTTTTAATCTAATCCCTAATTTTCTACTTGATTAAGCAAACAAATGCGCAGCGGAATAAACAAACAAGTAGAGAAAGAAAGACAATGCAAACCACAAAAGACGCGTCGGTTTTTATAGAGGTTCGGCACCCCACCCGGGTCCTAGTCCTCTCTCGTAAGCTCCGCTCGACTCCACGAGCTCCGCCTACGTCTTCACTAACCACTCCCCGTTCTGGGCCGGGAGAGAACGCCTTTACACCACAAGCAACGCGAACAACCCTCGGTTGCTTGAATTCTTCCTCTCACAATCCGAGAGGGACACTTCGGGCTTTCACCGAAGTCCTTGCTTCTTTTGACAACACTTGTAACTGAGTGGGATTCACTCTCTAATTAAGCACACTTTGAGTAGGATGAGTATATGATCAAATGTGTGAAGTTTAGGCTTAAAGAGTGTAGAATTGGGAGCTTTGAGGATTGAGGTTTCTCTCTAATGTATTGGGACAATTGGAGTTGGAGAGTTGTGTTAACAAGTCTTGATCCTCTATTTATAAGCTCCTAAGATATTCTAGCCGTTGGGGATAGATTTGATTGGGTTTTGTGCAAGATACACAAAGCAGAAAATCGGGCTGCAAATCTGTCCAGAACCGGTCGACCGAAACTAGTAAACCGGTCGACTGTTAACTTGATTTCAAAGAGAACGGTCGAACAAAAGAATATTCGGTCGGACAAACGAGCTAGACCTTAACTCTACTTAAGTGAATCGGTCGAACCAAGGTATGGGGCGGTCGACCGATAAGGGGATTCGGTTGAGACAAAGGTCAATCGGTCGAACGAGAAATGTGTCGACCGATAGCAGGGAATTTGGTTTCTGAAAATATGTTCAACCGGTCGACCGAAACAAGGTCTTCGTTCGACCGGTTACCGAATGTATTTTGGGGTTAAGTTTTGTTTTATACGAATACGACAGTTATAGGAATACGACAAGAAAAACGGTCATATTAAAATCCGGGATCGGTCGACCGAAAAGGTAGAACCGGTCGACCGGTAGAGTTCGGTAAAATCACTGTGGAGAGTTTGTTATAAACCGGTCGAACTGAGAACTGGTTCGGTCGACCGGTTCACACAGGAAATCTGGGTTTAAGTTTATAAGTGATTTCCGACTAAGGTTTGGGTGGTCTAATGAAGTCCAAATAATGTGAAATTTCGTGTGTGACTTTTATAGGGAACCTATTGTGTATGTGATTGGTTTTTAACTCTTGTATGCTCAATTTACACATGTTCCTAAGACTCAAAATAAAATCAAGATTACAAGTCTTCATTTAGCTTTATTACAAATCTTGACTTGATTTCCTTCCTTCCATGAGTCTTGATCACCTGTAGAGGTTAGCACATGCAATATATATGCAATGCAATATGTGTGCTACTCTACATCATCATAATTAAGATTAGGTTAATTAAATCATCAAAACCTAGATTAAGGCCAAAAAGCCAACAATCTCCCCCTTTTTGATGATGGCAACCTATATCTTAATTCTATCAAAATACATGGAATTTGTATATGTAAACTATGCATATTAATGCTCCCCCTATGGATGTGCATAGTTTTTGTTCAATTTTATGCCAAATTCCAAGTTACCCCCTTAATTATCTCTCCCCCTTTGACATCCATCAAAAATAATAATTATTTAAGACTTTAAGCTTAGAATTTGGATGTCTTGTAATGAAGTTGCTCCCCCTAAATTTTGCACTTCATTACTCTAATAAAAGATATAACATTTAAGCTCCCCCTATCAATAAGGCTAAATGGAAGCAATGAGTATGATTCAAGTTAAGTTCATTTAAGTTTCAACTTAAGCCTTATTCTAACATCCATTTAAAATTTGACATTTAGAATCATTGGATGTGATAAATGATTTGCAATGAATAGGGATAATGATTTTCAATGAATTGAACTATATGATATGTCAATTAAGCATGTGAAGCTAGATTAGAGCTAATTTAACATGAATTGTATAGATAGGAATTTATACCAATGTTGAATTCGAATTTAGCTCCAATCTCATTTGGTGATGCAACCGGATTTGAATTTGACTCTTGAGCTCACCCGGTCACCACCAATCTCCTCCTCAAGCTCCTACAAGAGTAGATTTAGGTACCCAAACAACTTTGGGTCCTTGAGTGTTAGCTTTGGGAATCCACACCATTTTGGTTTTGGGAGCCCACACACTTGAGGAAGTAGACTTAACAAATAAATGCTTGCCATTTAATGTAGTATGAGATACATGGTTTTTTAATTGAACATTGTATCCTAAACCATGTTTAGCTAAGGATTGTCTTTGACTACCTAAAAGCATATCAAGCATTTTTGTTCCTTTAGTGAACATTTCTAGATCTTTTCTTAATTGCATATTTGAAACTTTAAGATCTACTTGTTCATCAACAATGGGTGTTTTACTTAGACTAGCAAGTGATGATTCATTTGATTCAAGTCTAGCAATCACCTCATTCTTTTCATTCATGATTAATTCAATTTGGCATTTGAGATCATTTATAATTTTTCTAGCATTTTTGTTCTTTTCACAAATGATCTCATATTGTTTAACTAAATCATGAAATGCATTTTGAAGCTCATCATGTGTATAATTTTCATTATTTGCACTAGAGTTTGAGCTATCACTATAATAAGACTTAGTTGAGCATGAATTACTAGAACAAGAGTTAGAATCTACCTCACTTTGATCTTCAATAGCCATGAAGCATGAGTGAGCCACTTCTCTTCTACTTTGCAAGGAAGAAGACGATGATGATGGTGATGAAGAATCATCCCATGTAGCCTTGTGTGCTTCCTCCTTCCTTTCTCTTCTCTTGCTCTTCTCCTTTTCTTTTCTCCTCTCCCTTCTCTCCTTTTTCTTCTCCCATTCTCTTCTCTCATTTTCACTCTCCTCCCTCTCTTTTTCTTTTTCTCTTTTCTCACTTCTTCTACCTCTTCTTTCATTCTTTTCTCCTTTATCCCTCTTGAGGTATTTGAAGAAGTCTTGGGCAAGGACCTCAATGTCCTCTTCTTCCACCCTCCTTGGCTCATCAAAATTTGCATGTAATGCCACCACGGAGTTTTTCTTTGATGCTTCCTTCTCTCTTCGATGACTCAATTGGAGCTCATAGGCCATGAGATTTCCAATGAGTTCCTCCATCTTCAATTTTGAAAGATCGTGCGATTCTTCGATTGCCACGACCTTGTCTTCCCAATCGTTGCTCAATGACCGAAGGAATTTTCGAGTCATCTCTCCTTCATTTATCCTTCTTCCAAGAATCAAAAGAGAGTTAGTGATATCGGTGAAGCGAGTGTTCATGTCACTTATGTTCTCACCGATTTGCATAGAAAATATTTCATATTTATGCATGAGGAGACTTATCCTAGTTTCTTTGGTTTTGCTATCACCCTCATGATGCATTTGTAACCTATGCCATATTTCATTTGCACTTTCACATCCCCTAATTCTATTGTATTCTCCCTCATTAAGACCACAATAAAGAATATTCATAATTTTTGAATTCATTTCAATTTTGTTCATTTGAGCCCTAGATAGAGAATCTAAATCATCTTCATTTGGGGGTATGTATGGATTTTGAATAAACTTCCAATACTTAAGGTCATTTGATATTAAAAAGATTTTCATTCTATTTTTCCAATAATCATAATTTGACTCATTAAGCAAAGGAGGCATTGTGGTGCATAAACCCTCTAAGTGATTAGATATTGAAGCCATGCTAAAATTACGGTAAAGTAATGAAATTTAGGTAACAAGGCTCTGATACCAAATGTAGGATCGTGTGGGTTATGGGTCCACTAATCACTTTTAATCTAATTCCTAATTTTCTACTTGATTAAGCAAACAAATGCGCAGCGGAATAAACAAACAAGTAGAGAAAGAAAGACAATGCAAACCACAAAAGACGCGTCGGTTTTTATAGAGGTTCGGCACCCCACCCGGGTCCTAGTCCTCTCTCGTAAGCTCCGCTCGACTCCACGAGCTCCGCCTACGTCTTCACTAACCACTCCCCGTTCTGGGCCGGGAGAGAACGCCTTTACACCACAAGCAACGCGAACAACCCTCGGTTGCTTGAATTCTTCCTCTCACAATCCGAGAGGGACACTTCGGGCTTTCACCGAAGTCCTTGCTTCTTTTGACAACACTTGTAACTGAGTGGGATTCACTCTCTAATTGAGCACACTTTGAGTAGGATGAGTATATGATCAAATGTGTGAAGTTTAGGCTTAAAGAGTGTAGAATTGGGAGCTTTGAGGATTGAGGTTTCTCTCTAATGTATTGGGACAATTGGAGTTGGAGAGTTGTGTTAACAACAAGTCTTGATCCTCTATTTATAAGCTCCTAAGATATTCTAGCCGTTGGGGATAGATTTGATTGGGTTTTGTGCAAGATACACAAAGCAGAAAATCGGGCTGCAAATCTGTCCAGAACCGGTCGACCGAAACTAGTAAACCGGTCGACCGTTAACTTGATTTCAAAGAGAACGGTCGAACAAAAGAATATTCGGTCGGACAAACGAGCTAGACCTTAACTCTACTTAAGTGAATCGGTCGAACCAAGGTATGGGGCGGTCGACCGATAAGGGGATTCGGTTGAGACAAAGGTCAATCGGTCGAACGAGAAATGTGTCGACCGATAGCAGGGAATTTGGTTTCTGAAAATATGTTCAACCGGTCGACCGAAACAAGGTCTTCGTTCGACCGGTTACCGAATGTATTTTGGGGTTAAGTTTTGTTTTATACGAATACGACAGTTATAGGAATACGACAAGAAAAACGGTCATATTAAAATCCGGGATCGGTCGACCGAAAAGGTAGAACCGGTCGACCGGTAGAGTTCGGTAAAATCACTGTGGAGAGTTTGTTATAAACCGGTCGAACTGAGAACTGGTTCGGTCGACCGGTTCACACAGGAAATCTGGGTTTAAGTTTATAAGTGATTTCCGACTAAGGTTTGGGTGGTCTAATGAAGTCCAAATAATGTGAAATTTCGTGTGTGACTTCTATAGGGAACCTATTGTGTATGTGATTGGTTTTTAACTCTTGTATGCTCAATTTACACATGTTCCTAAGACTCAAAATAAAATCAAGATTACAAGTCTTCATTTAGCTTTATTACAAATCTTGACTTGATTTCCTTCCTTCCATGAGTCTTGATCACCTGTAGAGGTTAGCACATGCAATATATATGCAATGCAATATGTGTGCTACTCTACATCATCATAATTAAGATTAGGTTAATTAAATCATCAAAACCTAGATTAAGGCCAAAAAGCCAACAGGGACGACACGGAAAACGCAAACAGTATCAGCCGAATGTGGCCCCCACCGTAATGGATAGGTATGAGGTCAATTACATTTTTTTGATACGTACATGGTCAATTTTTCCCGAACCATGGGTACGTCGCCAACTAACGATGTTTTGATCGGTCTAGAAGTAAAAAAAAACTAGTTGATAAATCAAGGAACGTTACGGAAAATGTTAATGAATGTGGGCTCCACCGTAACGGATGAGTGTGAAGTCAATTACATTGTTTTAATACGTACAAGGTCAATGTTTTCCGAACCATTGGTACATCACCGATTAATGATGTTTTGAGCAGTACCCGAATTAAAATAGATACGACACAATAGTGTGGTGCACAATGTTATTGTGGCTTGAAAGTGTCAGAACAGAACAGAAGGGAACAAACCGCAAACTTCCTCAGTGTGACCTTCATAGGTGTGCACTACATGATCCCTTATCCTCACGTCGCTGTTCACAATCAGACCGCCCATCCCTCCAGAGGTCAGAAGGTGATCGTTCCAAGAGAGAGCACCGACACGAGAATCATGTGTTCCCTTCAACGTTCTAAGTAGACGGTTGGAATACGAGTCCCACAGTTGAACGTCGGAATTGTTGAGGCCAATCGCAATGTTTTTACCATCAGGAGCCCAGTTAACGCTCGTCACATGACCACAACTCTCATCAACAGTCACTAGCTCGGAAGTGGATCTCGTGGAAGCGTCCCACAAGTAGACGGTGGATCCGAGAGCAATTGCCAAAACATTTTTGCATCCCCAATCAACCAAATTCAAGTAGTAATCGTCAATGATGTCCGGTTTGCCCAACATCCTCACTGCAGACTGTATGTACCATATATATATATAAGCCACAGCATTAATTAGTACAACAACACTTAAACAAGAGTCCTTAAAGTAAGGGAAAAGATATACCACCTGAGGTATGTGTCTGGTAAGCTTGGCATGCTGTTGTTGTTGTTGCTGCTGTCTGGGCTCGAGTGGAATAGGATCGATTGAAGTCTGTGGCTTACTCTTGAATGATAAGATTCTGGTCCTGTTCCGGAACAGAGTCTCGGAAAGAGCATTGCGGTAAGCATCTTTCGAGAGGGACTTACTATTGCCCATCTCTTTCTTAGGTTGGGATAACATGAAGTTCGCAAAATCAAATATTTGATTGAACGAAACAGAACCGGTGATAGTGCAAATGGAAAGAATCTTTAATTGAAGAATGCGAAAAGAATGACACCCACATGGAGTTCGGCGGACGGTGGAGGTCTGGACCGGTTAGTGTAGTTGTCGGAACAGACTCGATATCTCGATCCGACCAACCTTTTTCCTGCGTCCATCGCGAAAACAACAAAAAGAAGGAAACAAAAAACAATAGAGAAGAAAAATAAATGTGAATCAGGAATTCTTGAAGGTCAGTTAGAGCGGAAACGAAGGAATGCGACTGCCGAGAGAGCGAGCGAGTGAGTGAGTGAGTGAGAATTGTGAGGGTTCAGGAGCAAATAGGTGTCTATTTATAGATTTCCTCCAACCCTTCTTTCCAACGGCTGCAACGACTTTTAACCCTTTTTTTCGGAATTAAATTATAGTTACCTTCTGGTTTATATTTTTTGATAAATTTGAATTTGTATTCTTTTTTCTTTCTTTCCAGAAGTCCGTATTTTTACTTCTTTTTATTCAATGGGAGGGTCAAGCTTATTCACCACTGTTTATTGGATTTTTATATTTGGTGTCATCGTCCTAAATAACACTTAAAGGAAGAACAATAAATATTTTTCGCCAATACACATCCATAAATAACAACACCAATACCATATACAATTATTTGTTTTATTTATTAATTTGCAGTTTAAAAGAGAGAGAATTTTAATTTGTTAATTTGTTTTTTTATGTGTTTAATTCTTTCCTTTTAAGCTAACATTTTTTTTAGTTTCTAAACTAAATTTTCGGAATAATAATAAGACCCCAACGTTTCATATCTTAGGTTTAAAAAATACATTTTTTACGACGACATATCCATTTCAAATAATGTATTTTTAAAATACATTATCATAAGAAACAAACAGGAAACAAGAGACGCAACATATTTGAGAAAAAAGTACACTACAACAAAATAAGAAAGTTTCACTGACGTCTAACGGTATGGATCCGTCGGTATATGTGTAAGACATGCTCTCCTGCTACAATATTAATAAGTTCACTCTACTCGTTTATGTATAATTTAGTTCTTAGATTATCTGATTGTATTTGTGGTATGTATGTATGCTTATTTTTAATCGGGTTCCTTGTCGGTCAATCGAGTGTGACTCACCGGGCGAGTACGCATTTGCTGGCTTGATCGACTCAATCCGATCCGAAGGGGCGAATGGTGCGAGTTTGGGCTGAGCCCATGTTGACGTGGTGTGGAATTGGAAGGGTTGTGTTTGGGGTTTGGATGCACATTATTTCGTGGTTTTTGGATACCTTTGGAATGGTGTCATTTTGGCATGCCTTAATGTGACTTGAATAGCCATGAAGGCTATGGAAGTTGGAGGGTTATTTGCAAACAAAACTCCCTCAACCCAAGCCATCCCTACCCTCTCACTCCCTCACCTACGAAATTCATGTAGGATTTCGTGTCCTCATGTATGTATATATTTAATATTTTAATATAACATACAAGATCGTTTTCATATTTTCTGCAATTTTATGTACATCTATTTGTGTTTTATTCTAATAATATGCAACCTACATTTATTACAATAATCCACAAAGGTAGAATCATACCTAAAGGTTCTCTAAAACTTTTTTGATGATCTGGAGTCGCGTTGCACGTTGTGTCGCCCACGGAATTGCCTCCGAGTGTTCACCAAACTCTAAACAAGATTAGAGAGAAATGAGCTAGTCAATCAATCTCTAATAATGTTTAGAATCTAGCTAATAACCCCTCTTTAAGTCTCCTGAGATTCGGATCTCCAAACTTAATTTTACTAAGAGTATTTTCGTGGTGATTAGGGAGAGATTAATGAGAGAAAGATTTTTGCATTAGTCTTCAAACAAGTAGGAATATGTGCCCTTTTATAGGCTCCCAAAACATCCTTATCAAGAGCTATTATTGAGTCATGATCCCTTGTTTTTCTCTCCTAAAATTAATATCTAAATTCCACTTAATCACCCACAAAAAACATTTTAATTAAATCTGGAATTAATCCACCCATGATTTAATTAATCTCTTAATAATTCATGCAGAATCGTTCTTGTTCGGTAGACCGAGTATTATTCGGTCAACCGAACCATTCGGTTATAACACGTGTTCGGTGCACCGTGCGATAGACGGTCGACCGATTCTTTATGAGAAAAATTCCCTGGAAGAATTTGGACGAACCACGTCTTCTAATCGGTCTACCGTTGACCCACCAAAATCTCTCCTTGGACATAGTCATCGGATGACCGGGTCACCTTCGGTCTACTGAAATTACTACTTCTCGGTTGACCGTTTCCAATCGGTTAACCGAACCTGATTGCCCAGGCACTCTGGGCAATCTCGGTCAACCAATTGCGCTTACCCGTTCCCTATTCGGTTAACCGATCCGAAGATGTCCCGGTCGACCGAACCATGAACGGTTCACCGTGTTTGACCCCGATTTTGCCTTTGTCAAATTTTGGATTTATTTCCAATAAAATTTGATCTTTTGGGGTTTTTAGCAAATTCATATCTTATGTAATATATTATCCTATGTAATAATTAATTATTACACCCCATAATATTTACATGTCATATGAATTTATTATGATTCTAATTATGTTAATTCTCATAACATATTGATTTTAATTAATTCACCACATGTGTCTTATTTTCTCATGAAACCCGACACATCATATGAACTTAAAATCAACCCTCTTGTTTCCCAGTTTTGTGGTGTGACCTATAGGAGGATCTAAGCCAAATTGGCAGTGATATTAAATACTTAATATATCAGACTATAAACGGTATCTAGCTACACATTATAGTCACCCAATTAGCATAGATGTCTTTGTTCAACCCGAACCAAAACATGATCCATTTAGTGATGCAAGTGCACCACTTGTGTCCGTCTCTTGCCTCATGATATTAAGAATATATACAAAGTAGAAATGTGTCACCTTTGTATTATATTCATTTCTTGATCTCTCTAAGCTAATTATAACTATGTAACTCAACTCAAGTTACATTGTGCACATTATAATTTTGTTTTATCAAGGGGCCAACTTATATCATCACTCAATTAAGACGGCAATGATAATTGTTTGATTAGCTATCTTTTCCAGCACAAGTCATGCTCAACCAACTATTGTCTTTATCACTATACTTATTGATAGCTTTTGACAATAATCAAATTAAGCACTTCTTGAGTGAAAAGATATAAGTCTCATATCTTAGGATCCAAGACACAGTAAAAACATTAATGACACGAAACACAATTCCATAATGTTTTACTTGTTAGGTCTGCTCAATATATAAAAGTAATATTTTCCTCTTTTATATACTCGTGTCGTCAATTATTTGTAGAGCTACAACAATCGATGACCAACACGACAATCTTATCTCGGTAATTAATATTTCATGTTAATTACCATGATTGTGAACAACTTTTGATTTATGTAAACCATTATCTTTTAGAGCTCTACGGTTAAGGACCAAACGCATCTTCCTTAACACTTCCAAAAGACGAATACCATAATCAAGGAACAAAATGTTTGCACATTCAATTCATAATAATTGACATATAAAAGTAAAACTTTTAGAACACATTCCTTTCAATTCAGACCCTCTCCATCTCCCTCTCCGGCGTGCTAGTGGCTGGAGCTCCGACGAGTCAAGTGGAGCAAGCTAGAGTGCATCTTTTGGGAGCAACTAGACGAAGATCTGGGTGGGCTGATCTCCGGTGATCTCGGGCAAAGCTTTTTGTGAATTCAGGTATGCTCTTGACCCTTGAAGAGTTTTATGGGAGGGGGTGTTGGCTGGAGGGTCGGCCAATACCATGTTGGTGGTTGGTGCAATCGGTTGCACCATCAACCGAGTTCCCTGCTAGCGTGCGCATGGAGCATGCGCTAGATGGGGCTGGCTGTGGGACAACCATAGGGACTGGGGCTCCAGCGAGCTCTGGTGAGGTTCGACCAGGAGTGATGAGGTTTCTTCTGGGCTGAGTTTTGGGGTGGACACGAATCTGGTTGGGTGTGGCTGGTGCACACAAGATCCGACTAGGATTTGTCTTCAACCCTCTTGACTCTTTGTTTGGATCGGCTGGTTGGTCCAGCCCTTCTACATGGTGGCAAGGGTCAGGAAAAGGTGTGGAACAACCCTAGGGAGGCTAAGGGTGAGGGGCATCTGGATGGGCTAGCTCGGTCGGAGCAGGGTGCGCTTGAATGGGCTAGCCATGCGGTTAGTGCACCATGTGCATCAGCTTGCCTGGTTGCTGGGTTGAGCTGCTTGGATGGATCTCTACTGACCCTCTCCCACCATAGACCGCCTGAGAGGGATACTCTAAGCACGTGGGTTGGAGTGGTCAGGGGCTCATGCATCTGGTTGTAAGTTGATTGAACTTGTTAGCTTGCTTATTGTAAGTTATCGTGTGTTATGTGTTGAATGTGTTTTGCTATATATGACTTGTTGTGTTTCAGTAGCAAATATAATGTGGTTATATGATCTGATGTGTGTGTATTGTTGTTGTTGTAGTCATGCATGCACTTATGAATGTAAATGGGCTCTTTCATATCATGTGATGATCGTGTCATATTCTAAAGCAACATATTAACCCGTTGCACACATGTATGCTAGTTTAGAGATCTATATTGTCTACTGATATTTTATGCATGTTCCAGCATGATTATCCTACTGATATACATGTAATCCATACACATATCAACTCTGATCATGCTCTGGGATTTCAGTTATCATCGCATATACACTCTAAAATTAAGGATGCATGCTATCGATTACTGTGGAGTTTGATTTTACTATATCTAGCTGTAATGCATCATCCTATTGCGTCTTTCATGTCTATATGTTACTGAAGTGAAGTGTTATGATATGGTTATGTATGACCTTTAGGATATCAGACCTTATAACATCCTTATCATGACCCGTAGATGACTCGATTAGCTATTATCTTGATTTGCCGATCCGGTTATGATTGCTTGCTGTTATGAGTTTCATTTGATTCCTGATTGGGATGTTCTGATTTTGATTTGTTTGGGGGCTGTTAGGAGGGTATCCGGATACCTTTCCTTGAGCTCGTTCCACACACTGTAGATGCATTAGATTTTAGATGCTTAAGTAGCTTGCATTGCATTTAATCTGATTAATAATTCTGGGCATGTTCTGTTTTCTGGGCCGACGGGCCACGAGTGGGTCCTCTAGCTCCAGAGGCCATTCGTATAAGACCTTCACGTTGGGAGGCCAGGCGTAAGATAAGTCCTGGGCAGGCGTGCTGCCATTCTGTCTCAGGGTAGGTGTTCCCAAGTTCGCAATGGCACCATGTAGGTCACTTGCCGCGAATTGGGACACTTATCCGGCACACCGCTTTGTGCCGAGCGGTGGGTCACTATCGAGTGACCACCTTTGACCAGCGAGGATGGTGTTCTGGTTCCTTTTGAGGAATGGTTCGGGTGCGCCCGATTGGCACGACTTATGGAGTCATAGACTTCTGTTGCATTATGTGTTTTTCTGTTTCGATTTCGGATGCTTTTGTCTTAGATAGATTGCATGCATTCTTCCATATAACTCTGATTTGACCAGGGGCATATTGGGTTTTATTTATAGAAAACTCACGCATATGTTGATGCGGTGCTTGCAGGTACTTAGATTCCTACAGGGTAGACTGGACGAGTAGTCGAAGATTCTGTACACGAGGGACACGTCGACCAGTTTCTTCAGTTTGTCTTTATGATGTATTTCCCTTTTGAACTCGATGTAATGTATTTGACATTGTTACCATATATGAATAATCTCTCACTTTTCAGTTATATTTTATGTTAGTCTATCCATGTATGATCTCTCTACATATTGTCGAGTCGTTGTTTGGTATGTCTTTTGTAACTCCTTCGGTCGTCGTGGAGGTCTCTGATCGCGACACTTGTAGTCTTTCCTAGTGTGCGTACCCGCGAGATCGGGGGCGTTACAATATGTCTTGGTCTGTCGGTTTATATGAACACCGACGGATATACCTAGGGGAGAGCATTTTTCGGTCCGGTCTGGTTTTTTGGACCGGACCGGACCTCGAGACGGGTTCAGGTTTTGGTCCGGTCCAAACTCAGTCCAAAACCCAAAATTCACATAAATTAGGTCCGGTCCGGGGTTTTGGACCGGACCGATCGGTCCTGGTTTGGTTCGGATCGAATCTGACTGGTCTGGTCTTCGGCCCGGACCCCGGAGAGCATTCGGGTCCGATCCAGGTTCGGACCGATGCTCAGCCCTAGATATACCAATTTGTAGTTACAAGGGTCAGTGTTTCTTTACTCTGAATGTGGATTCGTCGATGTTAATTGTGGCGTAAAGTTTTCTACCAATTTTTTTACCGTCTTTCATCAGATCGACGAACACCGACAAAAAAACACCAACGGATATTTGTCGATGATCGACACCGATGGACACATTCCCTTGTGTATATTACACCGACTAATACGTGTTTGAAGGATATAGACATAACTGACGGATACGGGCTTGTTGATGAGAATTAAATTTATACCGCAAGTGCACGGCGTCAATGAAGACGTGGCAAATACGGGTCGAACACAAGGAGGGAGAGATTCTGTTATTAGTGTGATTTTCGATTAAGGGGAAGAAGGAGAGAAGAAATAATTGGGTTTTGAGATTTTTGGGTTTTAATTATCTAAAGCAAGAACAAGAACAATTAAAACTAAAACAAGAACAAAGAGGTGAATTCCGTCGGGTGGAGGTTTAGATTTAAGGTTTAGATTAGAGAATTCAGAAACTTATAATAAATCATATTAGTTATGAAGCATTACATGATAAATGATTTAACATAAACTCAAGTAATCAAAATAGACTAATACGAACTTAAAATAATAACACTTATTCGTCTTCTCTTCACCCTAAATCCGTCACCTCCACCCTTTGGAAAGAGTTAGAAACTCATGGAGGGAGGAAGAAGGGGTCGTTGAAACATTACAAAAGAAAACTAAAAGTAAGAAATAAAAGACAGAATTTTATTAATGAAAAGAAGAATACAAAACTAAGATTAAAAATAAAAACTACAACCAAAGACTAAGTACCCTTCTAACATCGTTCTCGGGTCTATTTATAGTTGTTACAAGTGACCTAAGTATAGAATTGGAGAGTACACGTGTCCAAACACGACTGGACAAAATTGGAGCACACAGATCGCTGAGGGGGCGGCGTTTCCGCCGCACAATGTATGTGATATGCGGCGATTTCGCCGCACAATCTTCTCTGATTTAATCCGGATTTTTGCTCGTAGTTTATGGTATGATTTGATCCTCCTTTGCACGTCTGGATTGATTCTTTCCATTCTTTTGAGCTCCAGATTAATTCCTTTATATGTTTGGAGAACTACATTGATTTTTCTTTAGATTTTCTCCATAATAACTCGCGAATTGCAATTAGGTCCTTGTCTTTTTGCAATCAAGTCCCCGACTACTTTTGTGCTCAAGTCCTTGTTCTTTTTGTAATTAGGTTTTGAATGCTTTTATGCTTGGAAACATTTCCACTTGAAACCCGATAATCTTGAGCTTGGTCTTTATGATAGAAATGAGTCTTCCACACGCGTTTATGCTCGGGATATGGGTAAATTGCATTCCGGTGCCTGTATTCTGTAAATAAGACTAAACACATACCTTAGTAGCATTTATTGATGTAAAAGTGATCTAAATGAAAGACATATGATGCAATGTATGCAATGCATCACTTGTCGATGCATAATATTGGTAACCTACACCGACAGATAAGTATCATCGGTCTATCCTACATTGTTTTTCGGAAAACGTATTTTTAACATAAACGTAGATTTATAATATTATTAAGGATGATCCAAACACCATTGCAGGATTTAAAACTATATTTTTTTGAATAATACAATTTTTCTCAAAAAAACATAGTATTCTGGACTATCCAAACTAAGTCCTTAAATTTTGTTTCACTCATTCATTTTTTGCTTTGGTCACAAACATCTATAGTTGTTAAATTACAAAAATGATTTTATTCAAGTCTACTAACACTTTTTTTTATCACATATGATAACGATTCAAAAACTTCTAATCAGAAACTTCGAATTAAAAATCCTTCCAACTCACCAACATCAACACCTCTACCACCAGTTATTCTTAGAGTCAATTTGGGACCAATTTTTGAGTTTGAGATTCTCAAAAACTGCATTAGGGTGGTGGATAGCTTATTGAGTGGTTGAAAATTTAGGAAGATCGATTGAGTCCCATTTTCTATTTGGGAGGTTATAATTTGGTATTTATTTATTTATTTGCGTTCCAAGTTGGGTAAAAATATTTTTTCAAATCAAACAAAAATGAATTGTAGTGTCAAACTCCAATCGTAGATTCTTAAATGCCAAAAACAGGTTTCAGACCAAAAACTACATCTGATGGTTTGGTGAGCTTTTCAAATGTTTCAAACATACCCAAAGAATTCACAAATTTGCTTATGTGGTCAATATAAAACTCGAAGTGTTTTCAGAAATTAAATTTCAAAAATAATCATTGGAAGCAAATAAAAAAGAAACTAGAATTATATTAAAAAGTATATAGTTTTAAATTATTTTTTATCAAAAACCAACTTAATGATAATTTTAAAAAAAACTCTTGTATCAAGACTCTCGTCTCTCAACGAAGTCTAAGACTTGTTTAACTACTACACATTCCTCCGAAAACGTGATCAACTGTTCATACATCTGATTGAGTGGGTTCTTAGGGAACTTTGGAATTTTCTGACATACCAACTAATTAGGTACCCATCAATAATCTATAGATAAATTATTAACTTAATGCGACAAATTCAACATTTAGATGATTTCTCCTCCAACATCCTACTATAATAAACTTTATTAACTCGACAATTTCCACTAAACAAAACTCTAACTCTTTCCACAAACTTCCATCACCTTCTGTCGTCTCCTATAAATAGAAATCGTAACACCTCCGATTATCTTCAATTCAAACCATCTCCAACCAGATGATGTTGTATCTAGTGTGAGTGCATGGTGTGAGCGATGTTTGAAATGTGATGTCAACCAAAGACCCCTTATTTAGAGAGAGCAACATAGATAGAGTGTGTGTGTGTGAATTACATGTGAAGGTTGGGAGGAAAACTGGAAAAGGGTGCGTATTTATAGATTTACTCTGAGGTGGAAAAGGGTGCGTATTTATCTTTTTCTAACCTCTTTTTTCGAAATTATAATTACCGTTTTGTTTGACCCATATTCTTCTTTTGTTGAATTTTAATCCACATTTTCTCTTTAGAAATATCAGCATTTGTATCTTTTTTTTCCTTAGAGATATTGAATCACATTACAACATCATTTCTTCAATTTATTAAATTCGAAGAGTCATCAAGCTAGATAACATGCACCTAAAGTAACAACAAAAACCACCGATCACCAATACTCATCCCTAAACAACCACACAAATATATACAATTATTTGTTTTATTTTTTATTTTTGAATATGAGAAAGAGTGTCTCTATTAATTTAGTATCATTATTTTCAGTGGATTTTGAATTACTTAGTGGTGTATTTCTAATTTGTCTTCCAAAACATAAGCTGATTTATAATTAACATTAAATATAATATTTATCGAACAATTTATATTTTATTTTGCATTATTAGTTTATTAATTTTCGAAGTCATATCGTAATTAAATTTGTGTTGCATTTGCAAAACAATCATAGGGTTTAAGTATAGTATCTATAAATGTAAACTAAAAATCGGACATATTTTTTATTTTAAGTGATTTTTTATTAAACAAATTTTTAAAAAGTGTATTTAAATTTAAATTAGTTAATAGCATAAAAATTCACGTATTAATTTTTTTAGTAATTATAACTATACCAAATTATGAATGTAAAAGATCACAACTTATGCAAATATTTTAAAACTGAATATGTATTTGCGTAAAAATAAGTTAAAAGCAAAGATAAAAAATGCAGGATGCAGATCGATGCGGCGAGACACTGCATCTGACATATGCAGGATGCGAATGCGATGCAGGTGCATATGCAGTTTGAGATTTAATAATATAATATATATTAATTCTAAATTATATACATGTAACTAAAAACTTAGATAAATTTTATATAATTTTTAAGATAAATAATTCAATATTAAACAATTAAGAGTAAAAAAATTAAACAAAAAATACAAAAAAATTGTGTTTTGAGATGCGGCCCGCATCGGGGGACCACATCGTGGAGATGCGATGCACATCTGTCCCGCATCCGGTCTGCATATGCGGCTGCATCAGGCCACATTCCTGAATAGTGGTTAAAAATATTTTTGTTTAAATATATAAATAAGATTATGTGGAGTATGTATAATTTTCCTCTCAAATATATTTTTAACTTTTTCTATTTTTTTATTATTAAACTCAAATGTTGGAGAGAGGTCGGATATATTCGGTAGTTTTTTTCCCAAATAATTGAAAATTTTGTTTTATTGTGTAGAAATATCATTATTAGATTGATGTTAAAGAAATTTTAGGTCTTACATCGTCGGTTGTATTTTGAACGTATTTTTTTAAAGTTGTTTTTTTACTTACATTGTTAATGGTTGATGGAGTATGGTATGGAATTATGGATACTTTTACTTGAACTTAGATTTACAAGTTTGAAACAACGAACCATAATATAAAAATACTTTTACTTAAACTTAAATTTCTAGATCTAAGCATGACATTTGAATATATTTAAAGACTTGTAAAAATCATCAAAATGTTCGCACAGATCCATACATAAAACAACAAATCTACTAAGATCATTTGCCTTTGTCTGTGATACAAAACTCTCCTAACAAAGTCTTTTACAACCCAAGTAGTGATAAACATGCTCGAAATTAGGCTCATTTTCGGGCTCCAAACATTTCCTAATAGTACACCTAGTCGTTTTTGCAAAATGCTCACTCAAATAATATCTAAATATGAAGAAGACCAGTTCGGAAATTATCCAGAGGCAACTGTTCCCTAAATATAAATCATTATCTTTCTAATCTCATTTCAAATTTCAAAACCAAATTCCTTCACTCCCTCATCCTCCTCCATTCCCACTTTCGTCCTCCTCTATTGTCCTCTCACTTTCCTCCTTCTCCGACCTTCTCCTCCTTTGGCCTTCTCCTTCTCCTCCTCCAGCTTCGTCCTCCGTTGGCATTCTCCTCCTCTGGTTTCGTCCTCTGGCATTGTCCTCCTCCGATCCTCCCACTCTTCTCTTCTTCGGTGTTCTCCTTTGTTCTTGAATGGTGTGAGACATGTACGGGATAAAATTGCATTGGTTTTTTGTTGGATAGAAGTTGAGTGAGAGCAGGAATAACTACAAATTATGTAGATATCCATATTTGTTTCAAAATTTTGTTTAGTATTATGAACTTTGATGTGTTTACTATTATCTAATGTTTTTAATGTTCATCTTGGTATAACCACATGTTGTGTTTGGATGAGTTTTTTATTTATGATGTTGTACATGTTCAGATTAAATATTTTGAGGTTCCATAGATGTTTGGGTGCTTTGTAATAGATTTGTATGTCTGAATATTTATGTGGATATATTTGATCCAATACAGTAGATACATCTGAAAACTTTTTGGAGTTGACAAGTTAACAAAGTAGCAAAATAATGACACATTTGATATATATCTGGATAAGTGATGATACAAGATAATTGTGTATTGTCAGATGTTTGATACCTTATATGTATCTCCAGACAAAGATAGCCCAGACATGTTTGACATGTCCAGCAAGCACAAACGTAAGGCAATATATCTGGATAGGAATGGATAAAGTGTGTGCAAATGAAAATGGTGATACAAGTTAATTAGTAACTTATATGTCTAGAATAGTATTGATATAAGTTTTTGTAGGTGTAGACATATTACCAACCTATATATGAACAACTGTATATCCAGATATTGGATTATGATATATCTTGTTCAAACATTTCCTAACATGTCCAACAAACACAAGCATATGAAAATCTGATCCAGAATGTGAGGACATGTCAACGTCGGAATGAGAAATACCTGAATATGGCTTGTGCATTGTAACATCTTCTGGTAAGGATGTGTCAGAGGCGTCATCGTTATCTTCATCCAAGTCTCTACTGAGGTTGTTCTCCTCTACGTCAGCGTCGTCTTCAGAACACTCGTTGTCTGACTGATGAACCTCCAAACCAAACATCAAGTCAATGTCTACGTAAACATAGACAAGCAAATTATGGATAAGTCTCTGTATCTAGATAAACCAAAGCATGTGAAAAAAGTGGTTTACCTATGAATTACATTGTAATAAATTTGTATATCTGGATATTTATGTGGATATATCGATCTGATCAAATATAGTACATACATCTGAATACTTTTTGGAGTTGACAAGTTAACGAAGTAGCAAAAGAATAACACATTTGATATATGTCTGGATAAGTGATAATACAAGATAATTGTGTATTGTTCAGTTGTTTGATATCTTCTGTGTATGTCGAGACAAAGATAATTACAATGATACCTTTTGTGAGAGAAGCAAAACCAAAAATGTTGAAACTTATCCAGATAATCTATAAGGTTGTAAAAGTCATCATAACCCTTAGAAAATCTGATAAAAAAAGTGAGGACATGTCAACGTCTTAATGAGAAAGATCTAGATAAGTCTTGACTAAGACATATCTAAAACATAAAATCTAATCCCTAATCTCTAACATCCTAAACCCCATACCCGATTTACACAATTATTATCCTTAAAATATAATATTTGTTTGGAGATGCACCCAGATTTGATGGGCTGCAGCAGAAGGAATGATGAAGAAAAATTAAATAATAATTTCTACATATGTGTCTTTACTTTTAGAGTGATATCTAAGAAATACGGGGACGAACATGAAAAATGTCCGACTGGACTAACGTGATATTCTTGGATTCGTGTTGCTTGTTTTTCCACTCACTTGATGAGTTGATGGTGTCGGAATGGAAGGTTTAGTGGTTGGACCCCATTTATGAGCCAAAAAAGCCGTAATTTTTTTATTTAATATAAAAAAAATTAAAATTCGAATTTTAGGATTTTTTTTCCAAATGTACTCGGATCGCTGGTGTGATCAGCGATCCGTCCCCCAAAAAAAAAAATATTTTTTGCTCAAATTTTTCACGGATCTCGAATTTTTTTTAAATAATTTTTTTTAAAGTTTTCTGTTTTAGTTATATTTTCTTTATTTCTGTTTTTCTTTTTTATTATAATTATTTGTAATCTTTTTTTAAATCTTTTTTTTTTCAAAATATGTTTTCTAATTTATATTATTTTTTAAAATTTTTAAAATTTGTTTTTAATTTTTTCAAAAATCAACCTCTAAATCACGTCGATAACTGGACGTATTGAAATGTTAGGGTATTTTATACAATAAAAAAATAAAATTTCTTAACCAGAATAAGAAATTATTTACAAATGAATTTTAAACAAACACTAAAACTAATTAAAACAAAAAATTGATAACGTTGTCGAAAATTCGTAGGGTGTACACACATTACAAACAATTTTGGAGGTCGATACAGCAAAAAATTAAAAACACAATTAATTTTTTTTAAAAAATAATAACAATTACAACATATTTTGCAAAGAAATATAATAAAAAAACTTAATTAAAATGATTTAAAAAAACTCAAAACATAAAACACTCCAACTAAAATCCGTGAATTTATTTATTTTCTTTTATTGTTTTTGATTTTATGTATTGATTTTTTTAAAATCATTTTAACTATGTTATATATGTATACTTCAAAATATGTTTTCTAATTTTTATAAATTTTTAAAACAAATTAATTGTGTTTTTAATTTTTTGCAGTATTGACCATCAAAACTGTTTGTAATGTGTATTCTCCCTGCGAATTTTTGACAACGGTACCAATTTTAAAAATTTAGAATATAGTATTAACTAGGTACATTTTTTTATCTAATAAAAAAAATTAAATTTCGAATACCAATATAGGTACATTTTAAAATTGGTAACGTTGTCAAAAATTCGTAGGGTAGATACACATTACAAACAGTTTTCTAATACTTCAAAATATTTTAAATTCAAAATTCGTAGGGTTTAACTATATTATATATATATATATACTTCAAAATATGTTTTCTAATTTTCAAAAATTCGCAGGGAGAATACACATTACAAACAGTTTTGAAGGTCGATACTGCAAAAAATTAAAAACACAATTAAACTTTTTAAAAATTTATAAAAATTAGAAAACATATTTTGAAGTATATATATATATAACATAGTTAAAATGATTTTAAAAAAAATCAAAACATAAAATAAAAAACAATAAAAGAAAATAAATAAAGTCACGGATTTTAGTTGGAGTGTTTTATGTTTTGAATTTTTTTAAATCATTTTAATTAAGTTTTTTTATTATATTTCTTTGCAAAATATGTTTTGTAATTGTTATTATTTTAAAAAAAATTAATTGTGTTTTTAATTTTTTGTTGTATCGACCTCCAAAACTGTATGTAATGTGTGTACACCCTACGAATTTTCGACAACGTTATCAATTTTTTGTTTTAATTAGTTTTAATGTTTGTTTAAAATTCATTTGTAAATAATTTCTTATTCTGGTTAAGAAATTTTATTTTTTTATTGTATAAAATACCCTAACATTTCAATACGTCCAGTTATCGACGTGATTTGGAGTTCGATTTTTGAAAAAATTAAAAACAAATTTTAAAAAATAATATAAATTAGAAAACATATTTTGAAAAAAAAATTAAAAAAAGATTACAAATAATTATAATAAAAAGGAAAAACAGAAATAAATAAAATAAAACTAAAACAGAAAACTTTAAAAAAAAATATTTTAAAAAAAATTCAAAAAATTCTGCAAAAAAAAAGTTTTTGGGGGACGGATCGCGAGTCCCACCCGTGTTTGTAATTTTTTTTCCTAAAATTCGAAATTTTGATTTTTTTTTTTATTATATAAAAAAATTACGGCCCAAAAAGATAGGTGTGAACAAAGAAAATGAAAAATTCAGGAAGAAAAGACTTCAAATGTCAATGAATGGGCGTCCATGATGAATTCTCAGAGAATTAGGCACATTCCTTTTCAAGCTTTGCACTAAATGGCCAGATTCGGACTCAAGCGAAATTTGTTGGACATTTAATAGTGGTCTGATCACTATAAAGTATAAACTCTGTTGGATCAGCCCGCATTTGGCTGAGTAGTACTACTGTTGTACTAGTAGATAGTAAATTGAACAATTTACTATCTACTAGTAATTCGTGAAATCCTACTAATCGTTAATTAGGTTCTGTAATCATTTTGTTAAGTTACTTACTATGATCTTAACATTACAATTTTATTTATTGTTATGTGTTTGTTGGGCGGTTTTATAAATAAAAATTGTGTGGAATATCTAGCTGACTTGGTAAACAAAAATATTCTCCTTAAAATTGTAAAGGCTTGGATTTCATGTTCACACAAAGATCACTTTGAAGTTGAATTTCCATCTAAACAAAAAAATGTGAGTGTGACTAAGTTTTATCCTTAAGGTATAATTATATATTATTTAAATTAAATATACTTAAATGTCTTAAGTTGTTTGATAATATTCTGACAAATTTTATTTTTTTCCGCAAATGTAACTGAAATGTAAATTCAAAATTGCAGCTTACGAGCACATAGATGAAGATGAAAAAGTTGATAATGAAATGCTTACTGAATAGTCCACTAATAATTTTTATAGTATATTGAAGTACCAAGTAAAATCATATACATTATTCTAAGTTCATGGATGTCCTTTAAATAAGTTCTAATTTCACCAATACCCTTTAATTAGATATTCTTTAATGTATACCTTTCAATTGTAACTATTTTTTCACCTACACCGTTCTATCAACTTTGCAACATAAACTTGGGTTAACTTTACTTTTAGTAAGTGAATTCCAAGCTTGCCCATGTTTCTTCTTTTTAATCTTAAATAAACGTTTAATCTTAAAGGAAAATAAGAGTGTGAATTTTTTTGTTTGGGTGTTCGTGTTAGAGTATTTACCAAAGATTCGAAGTTAGATTCATTGTTTTTTTTTCTCACATTTCTTTTCACCATTTTAATATTTTTTGTTGTGGTTATTTACGATCCTTGTTTTGTTGTGGTTATTTACATTCTTTTTCTTGTTTGTCTTACTCGTTAACTAATGAGGATTCCGTGTGCACGAATTATATGTTTGCACGAAAGATTTATTATATATCGTTACGTGATTAGGATTTGGTACATAAATAGAAGAAAGGAAAAAATGTTGACATCATTTTATGTCTTTGCAGTTTGATCAGGAGTCTTAATTAAGCCATAACCAAGCATCATTTGTTTCAGTTAGCGCCAAAAGACAGCCACTATAACATTGCCATCCAACATAATAAACAAAAATTAGTTAAGGTAATAAAGGGAAAGAATATAAAGCAAAACGCAAACATCAAAGTTTTATAAAGTAGAAGTGTAATAACCTAATTCTATTTTTTAAGGATAATTAGGTTTAATGCTAATCCTAATCCTTTAAGTATTTTGTTTGGATTGAAGGCTTGTGATTGGCTGGCTTAAAGGTTGGATTGGATGGTTGAGGATTGAGGATTGAGGTGGAGGCTTTGGATTGGTTGAAGTTGAGGTGAGAGATTTTTGGGTGCAAACTCTTCTCTTCTTCATTCTTCTTCCCTAATCTCTCTCATCTGTCTCTCTCTCAATGGTTGGGCTCTTGGGTGTTTGTGGTCGACGAAGAAGAAGGAAGGGGTTGTGAAGTCGTCAAGAGATCGGGATTGTCATTCGCTCGTGGAGTTCACCGGTTTTTGAACTAAATCGTGGAAGCGCTCGCCGTTGGTTCTTCAAAGGCGTCTTCACGCCTTGAGGTATGTCAAGCTTGCTTTTACGCTCACCTATGTTTAGTGTGGGGGTGGGAGCGGTCGACGGTAGGCCGAATGGCTCGTCTGACCTACACAACAGTTTTCTGCACTATAACGGTCGACCGGTGGGTTGGGTTCGGTCGACCGGTTCTAGTGTATTTTGGGCGATATCTCTCGCACCGGTCGAACGATACCTTTGGGTGGTCAACCGGTTGTGCAATTCGAGCGAGAGATGGAGGCTCTGGGTACTTTCGGTCGAACGGGACCCCTTTGCCGGTCGACCGAAGGTACTGTCGTAGGTCGGTTTGGGCGTTGACCATCTAAACGGTCGACCGTCTGTTTGACTCGTCTGATCGACGACTTAAGTTAACTTAATGGCCGTTCGACCGAAAGTGTTGTTTCGGTCGACCGTGTAGTGTGGATTGTTGAGGGGTTTCTACTGGTGGAATTCGGTCGAACGGGGCCCCTTTGTCGTTCGACCGGTTGTGCAGTTTGTTTGTTGTGTTTCCTGGCATCGACCATCCAAACGGTCGACCGCTAATTGAGCTTTGTTCGACCGTTGGGTCGTTATGTTCGTTGTTGGTTCGACCGGCCTCTTGGACGGTAGAACTGTTGGTGTGCACAGGAGAAATCCGGTCGACCGTCGTGCCTTTCGTGGTCCACCGTTTCTTCCTATTTCTGTGTTTCGTGGTTTTGTGTGTACGTTTGAAGGTGCCTCGTCTCTCCGGCCCCCTTGGGCAACGGCACGGACTGTCGCCCGATAGCGGTGTGTGGTTGATTGAAGGCGGCTCATCTCTCCGGCCCCCTTGGGCAACGGCACGGACTGTCGGCCTGATATCTTGTGGTTGTGTTTCCTTGTTGTTTGATGTGGTGGTTGCGAGACCGTGGCTCCGGTATATTATGCAAAATCGTGGCTCCGGTAACACTGAGGCAAGGTTGTGGTTGTTGGCCGTGATTTGGACCGGTAGTGCCTTGTGTGCACGTGTGTTGGTGGGGTTGAGGTGAGAGGACACTTGAGACCCAGGTTGTTGTATCAGCTATGGCCGGGAGAGAGGTCTCGGGAACTTAGCTGGCAATGTCTGTTGCGGTGGTTATTGTTCATGTCATGTTTCATTCTTGATGTCTTGTTCATATATGTGTTAGGGTTTGACATACGAGGTTTCCTTCTGGAAACTCAGACATATTCATGTTTGTTTTTCAGGCCGTGATCGGCGTTAGAGGGTGGTGCCTGCGGAGGAGAGCTACTGAGACCAAATCCTGCTTTCACCTCTTATAAGGTTGTTGTGATTACATATGTATATTTTATCTTATAGCTTTTGATGTAATCACATTTTGTAGTAAACTCAGATCTATATATTTGATATATATGTTGATACACCTGGTGTTTATCTTTGGTAATGTCATCAGTGATCTATTTTGGTCTGTTTGATATTTTTTGAAAAGTTTTAAAATTTCCACTATTTCGAGGACGTTACAAGAAGGTATAAGGAAATGTAATTGTTCTTGTTCGGAGAGGATTTGAATTAGAAGTTTTATAGTTAGATTGCCATTTGACGGGCTTATTCCCTAAAACGACTGATCGGACGAACATAGTTAATACGAAACATGTCCAAATATTTGTGTGCTTTACACGAGTCTGTCTGTCTGTCAAAGCACTACCCTCTAAATACATTTATTGAACGAATCTATACAGCAATAATCAAAGAAGCAAAGGTTTGTTTTCAAAATGTCTAGTCATACAAATAATAGACACATTCCTGATGAAGAAGCTAGTCTCTAGCAATCTGAATGAAGTTTTCCTGAACAGAACTTCAGCAGGTGGCTGCAGCATTTTCCACCGTATGAAATGTGAAATTCGGGGTTGTCAAAATCTGGAAGGAAGTGAAAGAAAACAAAACTGTTACTGTACAAATTCTATCTGAAATTGTATTTCCTCTGGACGCCTTTTTCTCTGAGTGCACAAACCCTCCGGTACTGTAAGGAACTCCTCGGCCACTCTGTTTTTTATTATTCAGGGCGTGGCAACAAAAAGACAAAGCCTGAATTTTCTCGAATCAAAGGTGGTGGATCGATGTCTGAAATATCTACTTGTTCCATCGACTTTGATATATCATCAACCGAAAAGGGTATGCTGCATCACAAAGGCAGTAAAAATGAAGGCCCACTAAATTGTTGGATTTAGGAATTAAGTTTGTAGATGATAATTGGGTTTCTAGTTATTACCTTGAATCATCGTCCAACAAAAATGAATTGCTGACAGCATTATTTGAATCTTCCGTCATTAATATCCTCATGTTGGATATAACCTTTCAGGTGGCAAACATACTAGCCAGTTAGATCTTCAGGAAATGGGGACAATTGAAACAGTGAAAAAGTAAATTGAACTCGGTATAATTTACATCTGAAGCCAAACTTTGTGTTCCATATTTATCATCCCAGTACATCGTACTGATCCGATACAGCTGCTGGATGCTGAGTACCTGTGAACAAAACTCTACAAGTCATTGTACTTCAAAGCTTGGAATGAGGAAAATCAGCATGAGACGTCATATTTGATCACTCACTGGGCAAAGGTCATGGCTTATTTCATCTAGGGTCTTCTTCGGCTTTTGGTGAATGACCTGACGACAAACAAGTACATTAAAATGATTTTACTCGGATATCCCAGAGATCAAAACTCAAGAGCATATACATCTAGCTTTCTTTGTATACAAAGGTAATGTAGCAGGTTTCTTCTTATGATCCTATCTTTCGAATTGGACAACTTTTCGAATTCATGGTGAATCTGCCAAACTCGCAGGATACACAAAATGGTAGACTACAATTTGAAGGTCCATATGATGTCCAATATATTTTGTACGTTCCCAAGAAATCTAGTAGAGAAATATGCAGTAATGCATACCAGGAAACCAATTGCCTGTCTAATGTGCTTCAGTTCATCCCAAGCAGAACCTGCATACTGCAACACACAAAAATTGAAAACTCAAAACATATATAATAACAAGTTGCAATTATAACATCCTGGAGGACATAGGGAAGCTAAGTTTCGTATATAATTTGCTATTCTAGAAATAGGTTGGAGGTACTTGCCTGATACAAATAAACAAGTTCAGTTAATTATTGTCATATGAATCAAAGTCACTAATGGGGTCACTTGATTTCGGTTTATAGCTGGTTTCAAAAAGGTTGTATTGTCAGCATGTTATGCACTGGAATTGCAGTATATAAGATTTTGTAATTTTGCTAAGTTTTTGGTGTATAGCCTGTTGAAGTCAAAATATTGCAAACATGATATTATTAGATTTTGAGATACTTTCACAAATTAATACATGATATTAGCATTTCTTCTGCTATGTAAAACTAATACATGATGATACAACTATGAGCTAAAAGATCAAAAGAAAGGAGAATCGTAAAAGTGTAGTTTGCAAGTGCAGAAGGTGAGAAACGCTGGAGGCAGCAGAAATTGTTTTGCTCTATTGAATGTTACAGTTACATGATGGATTGATTTTTCTTGGAACATCTTTTGCTGTAGTTGGACTTTGTATGGCTGCGCAGGGCTGATGCCCAATATGGGAGTGAACCTTGTGTGTGTGTTTTTTTCATTTAGGAATACATTTTCTTTTACTGATAAAATAAATAAATCATGGACAACAGGTAGTAGACAATGAGTTGAGTGGGAAAACTGAAGCAGCACCGAAGGCTACTTGAATAACATGCAGAAATATACTGAACCAAGCATAAGCTTATAAATGATGGATTGTTCAACCTCATTTGCAATATTCACAAACATAATTTACCTCGTCAGTTGCTTTGTAGGACCAATGTTCTAATTCAGCCAAACCAGCTTTGACATATTCACCATTGCTAAATGAACAACACTCTCGCCTTAATAAAAGGCTGCAGCAAATATATCAGTTTGCGACTGCTAGACATCACCATAAATTCTATATAAACAAAGAGAAATTATTTTAGACACCAAAAAGATGACAACACATACCTGTTAAATAACTGCACGTTGATAAAAGAGAAAATCTGTTTAAATACTTTCCGCACAAGGAAAGGAGGAACCTGAATACAGAAGGAGAAGAAATAATAATAATAACTAAGAGCGAAGGGGAAAATGTTAAAAAATGCATGAACATATGTAAAAATAAAGAAATGACACTATCAATGTTTTTTTTCCATCTATATGTACACTGTAAACGTAATTTCTGCTACTACATGTGGAAACTGAGCTTTTCCAGGGTAATTCCAATTTAAAAGGACAAATATTGAAAGGGTATTTTCAAATGCTAGTTGCTACAATAGGTCTACTAACATGGTTTGCTTTCAAAGTGTTTAAGAAGTTCCCAAGACTCCTCACAATTCCTTGCCAATGGGCAATCAAGATTTGCTGAGCTGCAACACTGGCAAGTGAACGAGTTGGGCCTTTCATTAAACTGGCTCTTGAGGTCCTTGGTGCCTGAAAATCCATAAATATCCTGGACTAAGTGGTGTAACCAACCAAGTAGTGAAAATAATCTGCTTGGTAGAAAAAGAAGCATAGAAGCTAAGTACCACATAACATAAAACAGAGGCAAGTTAGCTGGGGATGGAAGACAGATAGAAGGAAACCAGATGAAACATTGAGCTTACTTGAATGCATAAACCGAGCAAGGGAGATATTTCTTTCTTGAGGTTGTCTCGGATCATTCCATATATCTTCTCCACATATGCAGTGAGCTGCTGCTTGAACAGTAGTGCAGGATACTTGGCTTCTACTTGTCGTATGTCCAGCCCAGTAGACAGCGTTCCATTGTCAAAAGAAAGGTCCACTCCAGGAGGGGTTCCCCTGAAACTCTAAAAAATACAAATTATATTTAATGAACAAGAGAGGAATTTACTGCCCATAAGACAGAAACAAGCCTATTAGGGGGATCATACTTGTGTCATCCTCTCAAGCAACGTAGACGAAGATGACCGACGGCGTTGAGGAGTCATACCCGCAGCACCACTTGCTTTCAAGGTACGTTGCAGAAGCAACAACAATGTGGAAGCATTGGACAGCCAGTAAGCTAAGACATCGTTGTTATCCTGGGTCTTCAATGCAAAACAATATGGGCCAATAACAGAACTTCCACAGACTATACTGAAATGGTTGAAGCAGAATGGGACTATACCTCAATGGCTTGGCCTATTGTCTGAATAATACGATCAAAAACACTAGTTCGTTCAACTTCAAATGATCTCCAGTGAAGAAGGCACTTATATATAATACAGGCAGCTATTGGTCTTGTACCTGCGAATCCCAGGTGCTGCACAATGCACCTGATGAGCAACTCCTGGTTTTCCTGGACATAGAAATTTAGTAGATCATTGCGACAAAAATCCCAAGCTTGCTCCTTCCAAACAACATTGCAACAATATCTAACACTTTTTTGTTGTATACCCAAGTATGTGTACCTGTTGTTTTTCATTGAGTGATCTCTGAGGCTTATCCTCAACATCACTAAGTTCTCTATGGTGATGGGATGATCCATTTGAATCCTAAAAAATACATATATCAAACTGAGACATGATTTTGAAAGCTCTTTAACTAAAGAAGCATTCTGAAAGAATCACCACATACAGCAAGAATTCTTGTATCAACACTCAACGAATTGCTACTTTCAGTACTTCTCTGTTAAATCGAGAAGAGAAAATGAAGAATTAGTAAACACAAAATAAAGTCACCATTGAAGTTCAAATGATGATGTGAAATTAGGCACCAGAAGTAGAGATTTTTTTGTTTTTTTGAACGGTACCAGAAGTAGAGATTTTGAGCGTCCTGAGAGAATTTTATTGGGTGCCATCGATACAGCCTGTTGACGGAAGACCTGACTTTCTGATTCTAAATTTGCAATCTTTTCCTCGAGCCTGTACAAATATTATAAAAATATTTGGATTATCATAGACTAAATCAAAACGGCTATATATTGTGTTATTATTTAATGTGAAATATCGTATGGTCAATCTGCATCTCACATCAATAGGTGAAATGGAAACAACCTTTCTTTCCATCAAGGATATGATTGTGTACATTTGAAACCCTTTCCCTACGTAGGCAAGAGCCTCTTTTCAGGTGTTGGGGTAACGTTAATGGTAGATTAAAAATAAAAAAAATGAAATGAACTGAAAGAGATCTAGTGGTATACTAGGAACAAGTTAAAAACATGACACTGTATTTATTAGAGTGCCTCAAAGTTGGTCAAGAAACATGTATGTATCTTATTGTTAGATTTAATGCTTTAGCCTTTATGATTGCTAAATTTGGAGCTTCTGACATTTGAGTGGCACTGACACCTAAAGAACCTCACTTGGATAAGCATCCCGAAAGACCATGATTACATTTTATGTACATTCAACTGAAAAAAATTAGTAAATTATAAATAAATAAAAATCAATGTAGATTCTATTTTGATTGAAATTATTGAGTTGGATACCCTCACTTCAATACTAGTCTATCCCAACTAGGGATTGGGATTAAATGATTTTTTGTTTCAATTGTAAAGAAAAATATTGGAAAGGTAATAGATGATGATACCATTTTATCTGCTACCAATTTAAGAATAACAATCTTAGGGACCAGCAAAAGCTTAGAAAATGATGATACCTTGTCACATTATCCTGCAGTTGATTAATTTTCACCTCTGCTACCTCCAACTTCTTTAACCTCCCACTACTTATTTCTTGTTCTTCAATAAATTTCCTCTCAAAGTCTTTGGACTTTTGATTCTCAGATGCTAAGGAAGCCTGTGAGTAAACAAAGAAAAAGCTTCAGATAATCCACAACTTGCCAGATTACAGGTACAGTGGAATTCATGCTTAGAAAGTTGGCAACGTTCCAAAAATAAGTTGCTCCGAAAGAAAATCAATATTTAGCAATAGGTAAAGTCGAGCAATTGGTATGCATCACTTTAATCGAGAAGAATCTGAAATAGTTATACTGGTATTTTTAGGTGCCAAGGATACAAAAATACCTTCAAGCTCTCAACGTCTTCCTTCAGGCAATTGATCTTTTTGGTGTCCTCAACAAAAACTTGTACCTCTTTGACAACAGGAGGTGCTTCTTTAATGGCCTTATGTGCAGCCTCACGCTCTCTAAAGATGGTTGCATTTGCTTCATCCAGTTTACTCTGCAGAACTTGTAGAGAGTTTTGTAGTTTCGCTATCTCTTGCCCTTTTGCCTCCTCTAAATCAGTCTGTGCATTGTTATTAATATCAGCCAGCCAGAACATAATATTGAAAACATATCACAAAAATCTAATACACTCAAAGACTAAAACTAAAAGATAAAATTGTCACTCCTTGGAACTCGGAAAAGACAATGTTCAAGCTAACAAAGGTAATGTCTAAATGATTAGCTTACTCTTAGTCGTTTCTCAAGCTGCAAACGCCAAGTAAGTTCTTCAACACTTTTCTCAAGCTTATCCTTTGCTTCTTTAAGTGCACCTGTTTCTCTTGCAGCCTTTAATAAAACAAAAATATGCATATTACTCTTCACTGTAGATAAACATAATTAGACAGAAAGATGATAGCTGTGGCTAGTGCAAGTTCACTTTAAAAAACATATATAAAGCATTGCTGGAAATAATGGTACGGAATATTTCTTCATTTTTTGATGTTTATTTTTTACTATTTCCTGAAGAAACATAAAAAACTTTTATTGAAAAGAAAAAACAAACTTTCGTTAGCCTTAGTTTTATAACAAGACCCTAACAAATATGACAGGTCCTCACCATAGGCCACCTATTGTGGACTACAAAAGATGCAGCAATGGAACTTAGGCCCCAATTTGCAAAGACTTTACAGAGAAAGTGCAAAACCTGACTATGTGGATATAAATCTCTGTAACAAGTTAAGAAGTGATTTCAAACAACAAAGTGTTATGAAAGCTGTGGAATTGAAGTTCACAAAATCAGTAGTTGAGAGAGAGAGAGACTTGTTTCAACTTTGCTATTAAATATTGATGACCGGATGCATACAACTATTTATTCTAGATCAGTCCACAACACATCCCATAGTAAAATTGACTTCAATTGAGAAAAATATTTGGTAAATGTTTTGTGATAAACTAGTGCCTTTGAAACTTACATCGTAAGCTAGCTCAGTTGGGGGATCATTAGTCTTGAAATGGCCAAGACCAATTATAGAATCCCGACAAGCACATTTGCATGTTTAGGATTTAAAATGTGATGTAGTAGAGTAAATAAAATAAAAATTAAAAATTACATTGTAATGAAATAATCCATCAGAACACAGAATATAACAGAAATACAGTGGTTCTAACCAAGCCAACATTGCTAGGTCCGTGTTAGTATAAAACTAAAGGACATCGACCCAATCTCAAGCTCACTCAAATAACTGTCGTTCCTCATACAAAGCTACAAACTATTATCAAGCTGTATACAAGCTCAACAAAACTCATATGTTTTTCTTATAATTGAAGGTATATAATTTTGCTCATGTGAGTGTTTGTGATGTAATAACAGATTTATATTTGGATGTGATACTAATCCTGACTAACTAACCCATCCACCAAAGGAGTTCTTTTTTCCTTTCTTGGATTATGTCTGCATTAAGATATAAAACATATCTGCAAGCATTAAAGTTCTCTTCTATTGGTGCATAAAATAACTTATCATTTTCAGCACTATCTTTTAGATCCAGTCGTGCAAGTTTTTGTAACTGGCAGTGACCTACCATTTTGAGTTTCCGAAGCTCCCGTTTTGCAATCCTACCCCTCCATCTGGTTTGGGTGACAACAGATGCCCTATTTAACCTTCTATAGTATGCTTGTGCTCTATGGCAACGCCATCTGGTCTGCAGATTATCATAAGTAGTAAACAAATTTGTGAAAATTTTATAAAAGATCGAATCTATTAAAATTTAAGAAACGGCATAATAACCTGAATGGTTGTTGCTGCTTTTGATTGTTTCCTCAAGCGATATTCATTACGAGATGTCATTGCTCTTAAACCAGTTTGCAGCACAATGGATGATAGCCTCAATTTCGTATATTTCTTCGTGGCAAGGAACCTACACGAATGTTTTTGTATCTTGACAGCAGCAGCTTTCCTTTTTATATGCTCATAAAGTTTGCGAGCGGATCTTCCTATGAACCAAAGAAAAGAAACAGGACTAAAATGACCATGAAACAAAGAAAATAAACAGGACTAAAATGACCAGCAGTAGCAGTTGAAGGATGCTTTTTCATTCCCTCCAACAGAATTTGGTGTGACATACCTCGCAGAAAAGCTTGCATTTGAACGGAAGCTTCGCGTAAAGCAACAAATTGTTTACGAGCAATATGCGTTCGAATTTTACGTTGTATAGTTTTTGCTGCATTATTGAGAGCCAAAGCTCTGTGTGCATCAAGCTCAGCCATCTGACCAGCTCGCAGGAAAACCTTAGTTTTACCTATCTATAAAGAGGAAAAAGCTTCAGTTATCTAAGGAACTTTAGAGACGGTAATCAAAATATTTTAGTTCTTAGCACTAGTAAGTAATAATTAATAACGATAAATTCTTTTACAGTAAATTATTTTGAAATGTATTAATGCTCATGCAGTGATGTAAAGTTTACCTGATAACCTTTCAGTCCTTTTTTATCCAAAATTTTTGCACAAGCTACCTTCTCATCAAGGCTATCAAAGAGTAATTTTTTAGAAAGTATAAGTATCTCAATGAACAAGAATACAAGTATAACATGGTTGATGACACATCTGAAGAAATATAATACGTACTTTCCTTCCAAAGCCTCGGGAGAAAGGAAACCAAAACGGTTCAGAAACTCATAGAAGGATCGACGAGTAGGATAACCAGCGCAACTGATGCGTATAGCCTCAAGAACACCCTAAAAAATAGCAATGCCAGGATAAGTAACAATTGCAGAGAGAGAGAGAGAATCTCATGATAGTGGATGTCAAGAAAACATATACTTACACCACATCGCAACTGTTGCATGACATTGACGTTCTCAAACACGGAAGGTTTCAAAACATTGTTTGGCTTCACACATCTAATATAGTGAGGCTCTGTTGAATTCAATGTCTCCATCAAGGATTGTAGTTGTAACTACATAAATTATGCCAATGAAGTGAGGACTCTTTCTCCAAGATGGTTACAGAAAAAACTGTGCATCAATTCACAAATGTAGAATATAAAAGCACCTTTGACTATCTAAGAAAGGAAAGTACCTTAAACCGAGATCCAATAGAGGAAAATTTGGATGATTTTGTCTTCTCCTCAAGAATGGGAGGGAAAAGTCCAGCTACAAAAGAGCATTTAGAAACACTCAACAGATCTTGATGCTCGGGTACCACATAATCTTTGTTTTTGTCCAGGAACAAATCAGACTGATATAAGACCTGAAATAGAAAATAGTCAATGAGATCAAATGTTATGTAGTGTTAGCCCACACACACAGACCAAAACAACCAAGTTTCAGTATCAACTAGGGCCTGCCGGCCAGCTCAGTTGAGAGGCCCCTAGTCATGAAGAAACTAACACCATCGAACCAAATCTCAGTGGATGCACGATTGCACAGACATGTACGATGTTCAATCTATAATCTCTTCGCCCGGCTAAAAAGACAGAACAATCAAGTTTCAGTCCTTCAACCAAGATTGAATTTAAGGGCGAGCACCCAACTCAAACCAATTGGTGATGAATAAAGGGTCCCAACGTCTTATAAGTCAACAGAATAGTCTATTGTCCAACGTGGGACTATTCTCAACACTCACTTGCACATGTGGTATTTTATAACTCCAACATGTGTTTTTAAGACAGAAAAGGTGGGCCTCTTTGACTTCAATACCACATTGAATATGGGTCTCCAACTCAATACCAAATGGTATAAGCGGACGGACTCAACATCTTATAAGTCACAAAAGCATTCTAGAATGTCCTATATGGAACTATTCTCAACAGATAGAATCAACTTAGAGATCCAAGAAGAAAACAAGAGTGCAGGAGAAGAAGAAAAAGACTTCATTGATTTCCATATTATGGCTATGCAGCTTACATCTCCAGCATAGTGAGCAACTGTAAAATCAGTCCGGGAAAGCTTTGGCTTGATGAATCGCTTGTGAACCTTGAAAGTCTGATAAAGCTTTTGAGAAAAAGTTTCATGGGTTGACTTTGGAAACATACTGAAACAAAAAATCAAATATAAATTCACATCTATGTAAATGAAATGAAATAACATCTCTGTACCACAAAATAAACTGGAGAAGATAATACATACCATGCCTCGTCAAGCAGAGCAATAATTCCTCCAGGTTTCTGCAAACAGTGTTAACACACCATTATGATGCTTATATATTTAAATTTTAAAAAGTATATAGATATAGAAAAAACCCTTTAAAGACATCAATATTGAGCTGAATGTTCTTCTGCATGGGTTTATTCTATAATATATCAATGAACATTAAAATATATTGATGGGAAAGGGGTTCCAAAAACAAATATTGATGATAAAGGGCTACAAGTTGAGGTGCAACAGACATTCACTGTAAGATAGTATAGAAGAGATGAAAATGTCAGCTCGCCAAGTTTACATAAAGTGAGCCTGTTAAAAAAACATCCTCTTACAAGTAATCTTCATCAGAAATGTCGCTTACTAACCCCAAGTTCACAAAAAAAACTGACCAAAGTAACCAATCCCAATCAACAATGAACAATGAAAGTCATTTTTAAAAGCCTAAATATTTTACCAACCAAAACATGCCAACAAGAAAAATGTTCTACATGCGTTTAACAATCAACAAAACCAGGAACAATTCGACAAATTATCCCTTAGGTGTCATGCTCAAAAATTTGAGAAAGATTTTATCTCTGGAGAGAAGAACCAAGTAAAACCTTCTCAATTAGATCCAAAACATCTTGGTTATCGACAAACTCGATATAGCTCCAGTCAATGGCTTCTTTTGTATATTCCTCTTGCTCCATCTTGAAAACGTGCTGGAGCACAAAGTAGAAAAACCATTAGCAACATAGCTGGAGGGGTAAAACTGAAGTATTTTTCCAGGGTGAAGTACCTGGTTGAAGTGCTGCTGCAGCTTCTCGTTTGTAAAGTTAATGCAAAACTGCTCAAAGCTACAAGAGAAATTACATTTACATCCCCGTGATGAAGATAGTGAAATGGGTAACTACATCTTGTTTTAAATTTTAATTTAAAAGAGGTACCTATTAGTCTTGAAGCTTTCAAATCCGTAGATATCGAGAACCCCTATAAGAGACTTCGACGTTGGATCTTGCCCTATTGAGACGTTGATTTTATCAACCAGCCTGTAAAATATTTCACAAATAATCAGTTTCAAAAAATCTAACTTTTCCTCATAGGTGAAACTTTTTGCAAATGTGGAGTATGTAATACCAGTCAAACAAATGACTATATATCGTCTTTGCAAGACCATCCCTGCTAACAGTTGCACCAAGAGGGTCCAGTGTCCTTTGAATAACTTCTTCAGGTGTTATCATGACACGCTTGCAGAGTGCATCTTCAAGTGCCTTAGGATCACACCTGAAATTATGGAAAATAAAGGTAACTATATCAATCTTAACATACAGTACTATGTGATGATGAGCAGGTGATACATGATAAGCTCAGCAGTCATGTTGAGATGAAACTTCGCTTTATCATCTTTGGGGACAGAAGAATCAATTTCTACCCCCTTGGCAAAATCAATGTTGCCAAGATGAAGAATTGCTGCAATAACTCTGAATATTGCATCCTGAAATCCAGACCATGAATTATTTCAGATCAGTGTCATACATACTCGTAATAGTTCGAGGTTTAGAAACAAAGAAAATGTTCGGGTTCATACTTGTTCCTGTGCACTGATCCCTACAATATCCATTGCTCTTCTAGTAGCTAAATACTCATGGGCGTCGTTTACACCAACTAGCTCATAGCAATTTGATTGGTTGAGATAGTGAAATGATCTTGGATTACCCAACTTATACTTCTCTATCTCCTGAAAATGTTTTGGCAATTTGAGAAATTAATCACAGGGTTAATTTCATACTGCATTAGGTTGCTTTGAAGTGGCCAAAGGAATCAGTATTGTTAAGCTAAGCTTACTTCTTGCGGGGCAGCACAAAGAAGGTAAAAACAGTGGTAGTTGCGCTCAGGATCGGAAATTTGGCAAACCCGAGACCTCTCAAGAAGGTAAGTTCTGATAGCTGCCCCTGATATTTTCCCTTGTTTGTTGAATTGTATCTCAACAAATTTTCCGAAACGACTGCATAGGAATATTCAAAGAAATGTTACATAAATAATGCAACCCAAGTACTGCAGGAAAAGATGCAGATCACAAAACTCCAAAAACAATACAACTTGCATCCTTTGTTTTCGCCTGAAAGTAATGGCAACAATTGCTTACCTAGAATTGTTGTTTCTGACAGTTTTAGCATTTCCAAATGCTTCAAGTACAGGATTTGACTGCAGCCAGATAGATCAATATGAGTGTCATAACAGAAGGTATGTAAGCATGATCTTGCATAATCAGACGCACAAAAAAGAAAAAGAAAAATATCATGGCTGAATATGGACAAGGCAAGTATCTAATGAAGCTTAAAACTCAAATATCTATTTACCTCGAGAACTTGTTGTTCAACAGTCCGACCTTCAGTGGCAACACGACCTCCCAGATATGCAAGATATCTCATAAGCATTTTCGTTGTCTCAGTTTTTCCTGCACCACTTTCACCACTGACAAGAATTGAGTTGCTTTTCTTTTCATTTATCATTGCCCTGGTAGAACATTTAAAAGAATTAATTTTCTCTGAAAAAGTGAAAATAATTCACGTGGCAATTATATTCCGACAAAAATACAGTACAAGATCACCTGTATGCAACATCAGCTACTGCGAAAACATGAGGACTTAACTCTCCAAATGGTGCTCCTTTATATTGCTCCATCATATGAGTGTCATATAAATGAGGTAATCTTTGAAATGGATTAATGGCTATAAGAATGTTTCCAGTATATGTCTGCAAAAATATTGCAATAACATGGTAAAAACAAAGGATAAGGTCATATAGATACCAAGATTGATGTTCATTTAATCGTGCCAATGAACTGATAATATAACTAATTGAAGAAAGAACATGCTTACATAAATTTCATTTAGTTCATATCTGCTTGCTAAGTTTTGCAGAACTCCAGGCTCGTGCAAATAAGAGAGCTTTGTCATGTCATCAACTCCACCAGCAGGAGCCTCAGAATCTTTTGGATATATTTTTGATAAACTTGTGGAGACCTAAAAAGGTTAAGATACATTGTTAGAAGCATGATATAATTTGTTAGTTAAACAAGGCACACACAATACTGCATTGACTGATTATCATATATGACTTGTGAAGGATGGTTATGAATAATAGATATAATATGATATGAATTAACTATGTGGATACGGAATGTATATATTCATATTAAATTTTAATATACATAAATATGTATCATTGTACCCTAAATGAAAATAATAAAATCACCAGAGCTTGTCAAAGTAAATAGAAAGAGTTTGATACATAAAGAACATCTTTCGTAATTTAACACAATAGAGAAATAATTGCATTATAGCACCAAGAAACTTTCAATAATGAAGATTACAAAGAAAAACAGATTTCAATAATTGCATTATAGCACCAAATACAACACAAGAAGTAAAGAAAACCAGGAAATAACCATCGGGCTCAATGAAAAACAGAAGGTCTGAACATTTTAGAAATAGATCAAACAAATTTAGAAGAAAACTGATTCCCGTGAAGATAATATAATTTGAACATCTGTTAAATGATCAGAAGGTAAAAGGCTGAAATTGCACAGGGATTTCAACTGAAAATCTTGAAACACAAAAGTCTGAGAAAACTGAGACTACTGTGATATAGGAGACCTCTTCAAACTGAAATTAAACTTCACATGTTTTTCTTACTGTTTTCCCATGTGTTGTTTGAATCTCAACTTCTTGGCCATTAATTTGGGAAACATGCCCATCAATCCAGGCTAAAATCGGGTCTTCAACCCAAACAACTGATCCTACAGTAATGGTAGCTGAAGAAGCCTGCATTGCATAAAATAGATCAAAATATTAGCTAAGAATCAAACCTTGATATGATTTCTCTAGGAAAATCACTTCAGGATAGTAAAAAATTTAAAAATTAGAAAAACTGCAGAAGATTCTATTAAAAATCCTTTCCAATGCACATTTAAACCAATTTGTAGGGGTGAGGATGTCAAGGGTATAGCTCTCAACTATTTGCATTTTGATGACTTCTTTTTCAAGTGACATGAAACCAGCTACAATCAATATTCAATAGTCTAATTATACCGGCTAGAAGTAAGGTTACGGAACCAAACACGTCTATAATTTCAGGCAAGGATGTAAATGATATGGCTGTTTTAGTTATTTAAATTTCCTTTTCCAAGTTGCAGGAAATTGTTTCCATAAATTTCAGATAAGGATTTAGAAAATCTGATTGATCGTCAATAATAATAAAAACTTTAGCAACTAACAAAGTATACATACTTTCCTATACGTATCTCAACAGTTGGGAACTTTGGACAAAGTCCCAAGACTCGGTATTGAGCCTCTGGATTTACATGGTAACAGACAGTGATGGCTTCAGCCACTCATCCTGAGTATGTACGGGGTGGTTTCAGGTGAGGTAGGGTGTAAAAAAGCTAAGGTAATTTATATATTTAAATTAGTGTATTTTGAAACCTGGATATTAGCTATACAAATTTCGACCTCCCTGACCAAAATTCCTGACCACACCCATGGGCGGTTCTAAGTACCTGGATTTTAGAATTTCATCTCGTCAGTAAAAATAACATTCTGGTTTTGAATTTTGACATCAGGACACTAATGATACAAATTTGGAACCAAAATTCCTAAACCCCCACCGACATGCAGCAGCGATGCCATATAGGGGCCAGTTGGGCCCGGGTTCCCTTGGATTTTGGATTTTGCCTAGTAAAATGTATACCAACTAGGATTTTGTCCCCTCTAGATTTTGAATTGGGTGAATTTCACGTAGTTAAGATTACACACTAACTAGAGTTTGCCCCCGTGAAGTTTGAATTACTCATATTGGAATTTTAAATCCTTTATATTTTTTTCCAGGATGTCATACAAATTGTGCTTCACCCCGTTGAAATCCTGACACTAACTGCTAAGTACCCTCAATTTAGAATTCTACTTGATTAACAAAAAACGGTCCACTTACAAACTTTTTGACCTGAATTCCTGACATCATTCCTGGTTACAGAAACAAAAGGAAACGTACCATTGCGATTGGATTAAACGGAAACGACGTTCAAAAACCACTTCGCATCGCCCGAACTCCCTTACTCGACGACCCCAGATGACATTACCCCAACAGATGCGACGAAGGAACCCCAACAGAACGGAAGATGGCGCCTTTAACCGGGACGAGGTTGGGATTCCCAAATAAGGAGGAGGAATCGAGCGCCAATCCATTGCTTCCGGTGGATCTCTCCTTCTCTCTCGGGGATTTAGGGTTCCAGAGCGAGAGGGAGATTTGGTGGTTGACATCTCCCGAGCGGGAACATGAGCTTCGGTCCTTATTTAGTACGCCAAATATTTGTATTTTGCATTTCTACGTCTTTTTAAAATTTTAAGAAAATCTGATGTTTTCCTGATTTTTGCATAAAAATTAAAATTTTAAAAATCAGCGTATATACGTGTCCGTATTTTGTAGTTCGTAGTTATGCATTTTGCAAATGCTCATGTATTTGAATTTTGTACAAGTGTTTTTTAAAATATATAAAAAGTTACGATGTTTTCCAAATAATTGTATAAAATCAGGGTACATCTCAGTATTTTGTACAAGTTTTCAATTTTTTGTATTTTCATTCTTATCTTTGTATTTTCAGATATTTTGTATTTTAATATGAGATGAATATGCTGATATAATATATAATACTAGGACAAATATAAGGATGCATTTGGTAGTTAGGAATCGAGGAGAGAATCGATTGAGGACGGAATGGTACTTCTCAATTCAATTAATGTGTGTTTGGAATTTTTCGGATGGAATGGCTGATCCCTCGTACAATGGGTGATCATGTTTATATTTGGTTTGGAGCATCGGTCGACCGAAACTTAAGTGGTGGTCGACCGGACATTTTCAGAGTGTGTCAGGATTTGTTGAACAGTGAGTTTCGGTCGACCGGTGCTGGGCACGCGGTCGACTGGAAACTACCAGAGTCATCAGGGCTAAGACCGAAGTGATGATCGGTCAACCGGTGCGGGGCACGCAGTCGACCGGAAACTTCCATAGTCTTTCGGGGTTCAGAACGAAGTGTGGATCGGTCGACCGATGCTGGGCACGCAGTCGACAGGAAACTTCCAGAAGCTTCAAGTCGAGGATCAGCATCGCGGATCGGTCGACCGGAACTTAAGTCGCGGTCAATCGGAAAATTCTAGAGTCTCCTAGACGCTGTTCAGAAGAGCGAAACGGTCGACCTGCTCGGTGCGAGCGGTCGACCGAATGTTGGCGGTTATGCACAAACCCGTGCACCGGTCAACCGATGGAGAATTCTTGTCGACCGTTGCAGACGGTTTTGCCCATGAACTGCATGTTTCTTTGTACGGCTTTAGCCTATTATAAAGGGATTTTTGCCATAATTTTGTAAGATAACACACGATACTTATTTTCTTAAGAGAGATTAAGCTAGAGAGTTCTAGAGTGTTTTGGGAGACATATTGTTTCCAATCGTTTGTAATGTCGGAGACTTCTCTTGTTGGAGAAGTGAAAGAAAGGAAAGGAAACCCGCAGGAGAACCCAAGGACGTAGGCACATTGCCGAACCTTGTAAAACACGTGTATCGTGGTTTGCTTCAGGTGTGTTTGTGTTTGGTTGTGATTTTCATCTTATTTGCGTGTGTTTGGGATCATTGAGTTGTGTCTCTCGGATGATCTACTTTTTTGAGGAATCAGCGAAGACAGCGGCTAAATATTGGAAACTTCTAGAGGAAAGGTTCATGAAGAAGAACCTAAGCAACAAGTTAAATTTGAAGTGTCAGTTGTACATGCTTCGGATGAAGGAGAACACGTCGTTTATTGATCATCTCTCGGTGTTCAATAAGCTTATTGTTGATCTGACTCAGCTGGACGACAAAATGGAGGATGTTGACAAAGCAATGTTGTTATTGACGTCACTGTCGGACTCGTATGAGAACTTAGTTAATACGATCATATATAGGAAGGATTCATTGGTGTTAGAAGAGGTCAAGGGCACGTTGATCTCCTATGATGCGAGGAAGAATTAAGGTAGTAGCTCTTTCGACAAGGGTGAAGGATTGATCGCAGCACGGAATGAAAGGGACAGGACGGGTAACAAAGGAAGAAGCAATGGAAGGAGCCAGTCGAAATCAAAGGGGAAATCTTTTGAATGTTTTTCTGCAAGAAGACAGGTCATATGAAATGTGACTATAGGGCCTTCAATGAGGCGTAGCAGAAAGGGAAAGACGGGTACAATTTCACCAGTGTGGTGGAGGAGGAGAACGAAGCTGACGTGATAAAGGGAACCAAGGTGTGCAACTTGTATTGGATGCAAGAAAATGCAGTAGCAGGAAAAGGTGCAACAAATACTGCACATGACGAAGACAGCACCGCACTTTGGCATATGAGGCTTGGTCATATGTCGGAAAATGGTTTGTGTGAACTACACAAACAAGGATTGTTGAAGGGTGTTAAAAGCCGCAAATTGGATTTTTGCAAGTATCGTGTCTTCGGTAAACATCACAGGATTCGATTCAAGACGGTTATCCACAAGACGAAAGAAATATTGGAGTATGTGCACTCAGACGTCTGAGGAGCAGCGCAGGTTCGGTCAAAAGGTGAAGCCGAATATTTCGTCACATTCATCGACGACTTCTCAAAAAAGGTAGGAGTTTATTTTCTGAAAAATAAATTTGATGTTTTTGAGAAGTTTAAGGCATGGAAGGCCCGGGTAGAGAAAAGTACAATAAAAATTGTTAAGTACTTACGAACAGATAATGGAGGCGAGTACACATCAAAGTTCACAAATTTCTGTGAGAAAGAAGGCGCCACGAGGCATTTCACTACGCCGCGAAGTCCGGAACAGAACGACTTAGCTGACAGGATGAACATAACGTTATGTGAACGGGCAATGAGCATGAGGCTTCATACGGATCTATCGAAGGATTTTTGGACTGAAGTTGTAGATCTCGCGTGCTACTTGGTAAATATCACACCGTCATCCGCACTTGAATTAAAAATGCCTAAGGAAGTGTGGACGGGTGAGCCATTTGATTATCCAAGGCTTAGGATATTTGGATGCAAAGCCTATGCGTTGGTCGATGAGACACAACGGTCGAAGCTGGATTCAAAATCAAAGGAATGCATATTTCTTGGTTACGATAGGACAGTGAAAGGATATAAGCTTTGGAATCCAGTGAGCAAGAATGTACTCTTGCGAAGTAATGTGGTCTTTGATGAGACAAGTTTACTCAAGAGTCTTGAGGAGAAAGAGCAGCAAGAAAGTTCTGTGCGGGAAGACGAAATTGAAGTTGGGGTCACAACTTCAAGTGGTGAATCGAATCAAGAAGTTCAACATGAAACAATTGACTCACGAGTAGAAAAAGAAGTTGAGCAAGAGAGTATTGCTCAAGGGAGATAAAGGAGGATCACAAAGGCATCAGTGAAGTATGGTCACAATGATGCTAGTATTGCATTTGCATTCGTTACCGAATGTGGGGACCCTTGCACATTCGATGAAGCCATTGAGCAGGAGGATAAGTACAAGTGGATGGTGGCCATGATCGAAGAGATGAAGTCTCTTCATAAGAATCAAACTTGGGATTTAACGGAGCTTCCAAAGGGAAAGCGCGCGATTGGGTGCAAGTGGATCTTCAGGAAGAATGAAGGGTCAACTCCTATGGAAGAGTTAAAGTATAAAACGAGGTTGGTGGCAAAAGGATATACTCAGAGTGTTGTTAGCCATGGTGGCTATGGACAACATGGAGCTAGAACAAATGGATGTGAAGACAATTTTTCTTCACGAGCACATAGAGGAAGAGATCTATATAAGGCAGCCGGATTGGTTCATCACACGATGCAAGGAATGGCAAGTTTGCAAGCTGAAGAAGTCTCTTTATGGACTTAAGCAGTCGTCGAGGAAGTGGTACAAAAGGTTCGATACATTTATGAAGGGAATGTGTTCTAAAAGTTTTACTTTTAAATGTCAATTATTATGAATTGAATGAGAAATCATTTTGTTCCTTGTTTATGTTATTCGTCTTTTAGAAGTGTTAAGGAAGATGCTCTTGGTCCTTAACCGTAGAGCTCTAAAAGATATTGGTTTACATAAAACAAAAGATATTCGCAATCATGGTAATTAACATGGAACATTAATTACCGAGTTAAGATTGTCGTGTTGGTCATAGATCATTGTAGCTCTACAAGTGAGTGACAACACGGGTATGCAAAAGAGGAAAATATTACTTTTGTATACTGAATAGACCTAATAAGTAAAATATTATAGAAATGTGTTTCTGTGTCATTAATATTTTACTGTGTCTTTGGTCCTTTGATATGAGACTTATATCCGATCACTTAAGAAATACTTGATTAGGCTAGTGTCTTGAGCTATCGATAAGTGTAGTGTAAAGACATTGGTTGGTTAAGTATGACTTTTGTTGGAGAAGATACTTAGTCAAAAGATTATCATTGCCCCTCTTAATTGAGTAATGATATTAATGGGCCCCCTGATAAAGCAAAGTTATAATGTGCACAATGTGATTTGAGTTAAGTCACATATTTATAACTAGCTTAAAGAGATCAAGAAATGAATACTAATACAAAGATGACACAATACTACTTTGTGTGTATTCTTAATATCATGAGGCAAGGGACGGACACAAGTGGTGCACTCCATCACTAATTGGATCGGGTTTTGGTTCGAGCTGAATTAAGACATCTAGCTAATTGGGAACTATAATGTGTAGCTAGATACCGCTTATAGTTTGTGATGTTAAGCTATTAATATCACTGCCAATTTAGCTTAGATCCTCCCATAGGTCACACCGCAAAACTGGGAAACAAGAAATGGGGATTTTGAGTTCATAAGATGTGTCGGGTTTCATGTAGAAAATATGACACATGGGGTGAACAAGCAAAATCAAAATTATGTTGTGATTAATAACATAATTAGAATCTAAATTAAATTCATATGTGATGTAAATATTATGGGGTGTAATGATTGATCATTACATAAGATAATATGTTACATAAGTTGTGAATTTACTACTAATCCCGAAATGTCAAATTTTGTAGGGGTTAAACCGAAATTTGACAAGTCTGCAAGACTGTGCAAACGGTCGACCGGTTAATGGATAACGGTCGACCGAAGGTGCACGGTAGACCGGACGTGTCTCGACCGATAACAGGGAATTTTCGTTTGTTCGGAACGGTCGACTGAATATATCGGTCGGTCGACCGAACATTGCGATGAAATATTCTACGTTAAGAACGGTCGACCGAATCTTGCACGGTCGACCGAAATTGGGTTCGAGCGGTCGACCGGACCTTCGTAACGGTCGACCGGTACAGACGGTTTTATGCAGAATTAATTTAAGAATTAATTAGATCATGCATGGAATTGGTCCATAATTGATTTAATTCGTGGCTAATATTATTTATTAATAAATAATGGATGGTTAGATGGAATTTTGCATGAAATCATGGGCGAGAGGTTGCACATGAATAGGTAATTTGGAGAGAACCTATAAATAGAGGTTATCTCATTGCCTTCCTACATCTTAATTAATATTGCTTTTCATGCAAAATCTCTCTCCTTAATTCTCCACGAAAATTCCACAAATTCTTAAGTTTAGTTTAGTTCTTAAGAGATCATCTTCTCAAGGGAATTAAAGAGGGGTTAGTAATTGGATTCTAAACCCTATCGGAAATTGAGAGACTAGCTTCCCTCTCTCCGATCTTGTTTAGAGTTTGGTGAATACTCGGAGGCATCCGGCGCAGCGAGGAGCATCCCCAACGTCTCCGAATCTTCAAGAAGTTTTAGAGAACTTCTAGGTATGAATTTCGGAGCTCTTGTTTGTTTTAATAGAGTTTTGAAACTAGATATTAAAACAAACCGATGCATGCATGAAATAAATCAAAGAAAATTGTAATTGATCCTTATTATACATAAAAATTTCGAAAATATATATGTATAATTAAACATGAAATCCTTCAGTGGTATCAGAGCATAGGATTCGATTTTCTCATGATTTATGGCTGTAAACAAATTTAGTTTACCATCTAGGATTTAAACAATTCGTTTTACCGGTTTTTCGGTCTTTAAATGTTTGTTGAAATAATTCTTTATAATAATTCGTTTTAAATGTTTTGAATGTTTAAAACATGACATGTAATTATTAGAATTATGATTTAGACAAAAGTCTAACTTGCAATAATTTCGTTTTATGTATAAACGATTATTTTGCAAGAGAATCAACAAAACCGAAAAACTGCGATTCATCTTTCCATTGGAAATTGGATGGACAGCGGTTCATAATTAATTTGTGAACTGTGGATGCATGAAAAAAAAAATTAATGGATTTCAAAACGTTTTTCAAAGAATTGTTTGACATTCTAGATGCTTGATAAACTAGGATTGATAGTTTATAGCAATTGCGTGCATGGATGCTTGAGTTGCTTTGCAGGATTGTGAGTTTATATGTTCCAAATCAGACACTACAAATGTATGTAATTATTATTATACAGGGGCTTGTGTATGTAAAAGCCAAAATTCTCTCTATTTCCATCTTTTAGATAGTTGCATTTGCATATGAGAGGTTTTTACATAGGACTTGCACTAGTCGGTTTTATCGAATGTGAGGAGCATGTTTATTTTCTGTAAAATCTACATCTCCGGTGCAAGAGGAAGTCGCCGCTGTAGCGCATCGATCGAGGATCGAAGATCAGGGATCGAGGATCGAGGATCGAAGGGAACATATAAACTCACACGATGTGGATTGTGTGAATGTTTAATTTCTGTTTTTAATTTCTGCTATGCATGTGATGAATGTGGTGAATGTTAGGATGTGTATGAATATTAATATGCATGATAACCTAAAATTCTAAATCACATGTTAAAATTGTCCAACAAAAATTAAGAATAGTTTTCCTTCTTATTTCATCCACTAGCAGCCATTGATCAAGGGATACTCTGTTCGCCCTTAGCGGGAGATAGCTCCCTCTATCTTTGGGAATAGTGGGAGATATAAAGGTTGTCTATTGTTGTGCCACAATTAAATATATGAGGTGTGTTTCACCCTAGTGAACCCCAAGTATGTTTAGTTGTGAATACAATAGATAAACGTATCTCGTATCAAATGAAAATAAGTTTTTTTAACATTACCTAGAGCCCTCGCTCGGTTTTGGGAAAAAGTTTTTCTTACGAGGATAGGTCGTATTCCCTAATAATTAAAACGACAAGAGTCACAAGAGTTTGAAGATGCTAAATGTTGCTAAAATTCAAAAAGGTTGTGATTAGAAAATGATTTCTTACCTTGATATTGTAATGTATTCGATAGCCCTTAGCTAGTCTATATTACAATTAATAGGATCTTGGATTGTTGCATTTATGGGCAAGATTTTAATTTGCAACATTTATATTTATATATTCGATACATGTATGCATGTGTATTAAAACATAAAATTGACATTAAAACCTATATGATTTATTTTGTAGAAAAATGTCGAACATCCAACCTATCGTACGATCCATGATAGAAAAACACCCTTTAGGAAATGATGGCTCAAACTTCATTAGTTGGCAACTCAAACTCAACATCGTGTTAAAGTTTGAGAAACTATCTCACATTTTGGAAGGTCCAATCCCAAAGTGGAATGAGAGATTAACCGATGAAGAGAAAGAGGCTAAAGCCAAGTGGGAAGACCAAGAGAACCAAGTTCACGGTCTTATGCTAGCATCCATGGGTGACTCGCTTCAAGCAAAATACTTGGATTCAAAACCCAAGAAGACCATGGAGGCTTTATCAAAGATGTTCATGGATAGTGCCCGAAAGGAGCGCTATAAGACCACCATCGCACTCACAAGGTGCCATATGGCGGAGGGAACATCGGTATCTATGCATTTCCTCACGATGCAAGGATACCTTGAGAAGTTGTCAAAGCTCTCTTCACCAATGCCCGAGGACATTGCTGAAGATATGATTCTTGGCTCTCTAGCCCCGTCCTTTAAGGACTTTGTGATGCACTATCACGTGCGTGAAAAAGGGGTGAGTCTTGAGGAGCTTCACAACGCTCTCAAAACTGCTGAAGTTGACATGGGCAAGGGTAGGGACAAGCAAGTCCTTGCCGTCCATGGGAGGGGTCATAAGATTGGTAAAGGAACGGGCAAATCTACCAAAAGTGGTTCAATCAAGAGCAAGGGAGCAGGAGGTGCTCGTGCGAGTGCCTCAAGGGGGAAATCTCAGAAATCTCCAACTCCCAATACGGAGTGCTTTCACTGCGGTGAAAAAGGACACATCCGGCCAAATTGCCCCAAGTACAAGGAAGACCTTGACAACGGAGTGATTGAACGTCGGCGCCCCAAAAAGGCCAAAGGTATATTTGTTATTGAAATAAATTTAGTCACCTCTGTCCAGGATTGGGTAATTGATACCGGATCTTGTGCTCACATAGTTTCTAATGTGCAGCTACTCATGGATAGGAAGGAACTCGTAAGGAACGAGGTAGAATTGAAGGTCGGAAATGGTGCGAACGTGTCTGCGGTTGCACAAGGTTCTGTGGTGCTTCAATTGTGTAGTGGTTTAAATTTATGTCTAAAGAATGTTTATTATGTACCTTCGATTAGCAAGAATATTATTTCTGTATCATGTCTGGATATGGATAATTTTAATATAAATATTTCAAATTCTTGTTTGTCTATATCGAAGAATGGTGTGTTCTATGCAAATGCGTTCATAAGGAATGGTCTCTATTTGCTTGAATTGGATAATAAACAAATCTTTAATATCAATAACAAAAGACTTAAGACCACTCACGAGAATGATACTCTCTTGTGGCACTATCGTCTTGGTCACATAAATGAAAAGCGCGTCAAGAAATTGCAAGAAGCTAACCTTCGATAAGGCAAATTAATTAATGTTCATATGATGTATCGAGTTTCGTATACATGTGGTGAATGGATAAAATCATTATGTCATGAAAATGACATATTTAGAATCATGAATTTATATATGAGATGTAAATATATCATGGGGTGTGATTGTTTGATATTACATATGATGATATATTGCATAGGATATATAAATTAGCTATAACCCCAAAGATCGAATTTTGTTAGGAATTAATCCAAAATTCGATAAGGCAAATTAATTAATTAAATTTGCTAAAACCCCAAATACGAATTTTGTTGGGAATTAAACCAAAATTCGATAAAGGCAAATTAATTAAATTTCCTAAAACAAAAAAACGAATTTTGTTGGGAATTAATCCAAAATTCGATAAATGCAAATTAATTAAGGAATTATTGATCATGGTTTTGACTTGGTCAATTATGATTATATTTGGATGTGGATTAATAAATTTAATATTGGGAATTGGTCTTAAGAGAGAAAAACATGGAAGAATGGGTCAATGCATGGCCCGTGATGTGGAAATTAAAGGAGCCTATAAATAGGCCTAATTTCCTTCATTAAAAATAAGTATATGCAAAATTCTCTCTCTCTCTAACCACCCCAATTAATCCATCCGAAATTCCAAAGTTAATTTGAGTTTTTGGAGAGTAAAATCTCAGGAAAGAAAAAAGGGGTTATTAGCTAGATTCTAAACCCGTTTGGAGATTGATTGGCTAGCTCCTTTCTCTCCAACCTTGTTTAGAGTTTGGTGAACACTCGGAGGCAATCCACCGGGCGATTCGAACGGCAACGCGACTCCGGATCTTCAAGAGGTTTTAGAGAACCTCTAGGTATGATTCTCTTTGCAATTGTTTGTTTGTTCTAATGCATGTTAAATAATTAGGACAAACAAATGCATGTCTATATGAAAATCGAAGAAAATATGAATGTTTCGATCCTATATGTTTATAAAATTTTGAAAAATATATACATATAATAGGGCACGAAATCCAACAATTTATGCTTGAGAATGGTTTTGTGCGTTGCGACTATGATAGTTGTGTTTACTTACAGAGTCTTGGAGATGGTACACACGTTTTCTTGTTTTTGTATGTTGATGATATGTTGATCGCGACTAAGGAGATGAAGCATATAAATAATCTCAAATTGAAGTTTCATGGGGAGTTTGAGATGAAAGACCTCAGGAGTGCAAAAAAGATTCTCGGTATGGAAATCTCCAGGGATACCGAGAAAGGTGAAATTCTGCTTACTCAAAAAAGCTATATCCGGAAGATACTCGAGAGGTACAATCTCGAGAATGCCAAACAGGTGGCCACACCTATTAGTGCTCACTTCAAACTCTCGTTGAAGTGCAACCCCTTTACTGAAAAGGAAAGGAGAGATATGGATAGAGTTCCATATGCTAGTGCAGTCAGATACGTTATGTATGTTATGATATGTACTAGGCCAGACATTTCACATGCAGTTAGCCTCGTAAGTCATTATATGGCTAACCCAGGAAAGGAGCATTGGGAAGCGTTGAAGTGGTTGTTGAGGTACTTGAAGGGAACCATGGATGTTAGCTTAAAGTTCACCAAAGATAGAGCACAAAGGCAGGTGGAGGGGTATGTTGATTCAGATTATGTTAAGGATCTGGACAAACGGAGGTCAACAACAGGGTACGTGTTCACCTTAGGTGGAGGTCTTGTGAGTTGGAGATCGGTTCTCCAACATACTACCGCATTGTCTACGACGGAAGCGGAGTATATGGCAGTGGTCGATGCCGGAAAGGAAGCTATATGGTTGAAGGGTTTGGTTAGCTCTTTGGGAATGGAACAGGAAGTGACCAAATTGCATTACGATAGTCAAAGTGCAATTTATCTAGCCAAGGATCAGACAATCCATTGAAGGACCAAACATATTGAAGTAAGGTACCATAATATCCGAGAGTGGATCGAGGAAGGTTAGGTTATTCTCCACAAAATCGATACGAGCGAGAATCCTGCAGATATGATGACCAAGGTGGTCAATCGGGAGACGTTCGAGTTGTGCTCGAAGCTTCTCGATGTCCTCAGAAACTGAGAAGGATGAGCACTCCGGGGGTAGCGTCAACAGTGCTTCATGGAAGCACGAAGGAAGCGGGTCAGAGAAGGCTCAGGTAACAAATTCAAACCAAGGTGAAGATTGTTGATATTTGGTTTGTAGATTTGTTAAAGTACAGGAAAACATGGAGCATTGGTAGACCGGAACTTAAGTGGCAGTCGACCAGACATTTCCAGAGCGTGCTAGTATTCATCGAACAGTGAGTTTCGGTCGACCGGTGCTGGGCACACGACTAAATGGGCTTATTTTCGTCGATCATCGGACACGGTAATGCTACGGACTGGCTCTATATATGTTATTAGTCCACACACCTAGCCTAATGAACTATTCGTTCAAGTTAATTAAGGACTTAAGTAAAAGACACAGGCAACCTTAACATCCTTAAGTAATACAAAGTGTAAAGTCTATTAAGGTTCTTATTTGTCTTTTTTTCTTTTTTTCATTCTTTTTTTCTTCTTTTTGGAGCATTATGGATTACACTAGTTGGTGTTTGCTTCTCCCAGGGTCAGGTTTCATGCATCATTGCCTCTGAGGACTAATACTATCACGTACACCTTCCCTCAAATCTCCACATAGGATGACCCCTACCACCAGTGTAACGAGAGTTCGGTCGGTGCATCTCAAGTCAGATGACTCGACAGCACTAGACACTAAGTCTCATCGGACCTAATTTCCTGAGTGGTAGGAGTCATGCGAGAAAAGAGAACACCACTTATTTATTTATTTATCTACATGGAACCAAAACTCTTACACTTAAAGTTTCACAATAAGATTTTAAGGGTCCCTGACTACGACAAATTTCCTTATACTAACAGACACGAATTATTTGACTCACTAGGTTCAGGGTGGACTTCTTTAGTTGTTTGAGTACTGAAACCCTATGATTACTCACCCCACAAGGGAAAACCGAGGTGCATCCTTACGACTATATAAGACCTAAAACCGGTATACTAGATATCCTAATGCATCATGTTCAAGACAATTTTGGGAGCTTTCTTTTTACTTTGCCTCTCAGCGATTTTGCACATGCTAAACACACGCAAAACCCACAAAACATTTTCTTTCGCAAACACATGAAGATTTTGAAAAAAATGTGTAAATTTTTAAGTACTAGGCAAGCAAAAGAAGACAAGTCACTCAAGGATCATGACAGACAAATATATCAATATTAAATGCAGCACACTATCATGACCCTAATAATACAAACAAAAGAAGATGAAAAGCTAAATGAAAAAGACTCGACTCCACATATATACAAACGTAAAGCACCCTCTCACACTTACTTCATGCATTGTCCTCAATGAATGTGAGTACGATATACATGGATTCATGCATGAAAAAGAAAAGATCTCACCAACGTGAAGCATAAAGGGAAGTTTTATGGTCATGTTGATGGACATAACCCCGAATTCTCAAAAACATATGAGATACTTAAGAAGAGAGACAAATACGTGAAACAAAATGGGACCAAATACACAAGGGTTTGGGCCCACAACAATCATTGCTTACTGGTGGAGTCTTTTATTTCTATTTTTTTCTTTTCTTTTCTTTTTTTTCTTTTTGTTTTTTTTCTAAACAAGATATATACATCAACAAAGATATTCTCATAATCATTTGGTCAAGGAACATCAAATGAGAACATCAAGTCATGTGAACCGGAGATTTGTCAAGAACGACCCGCTTCATTGGTACTCTGAGGTATCATGATGGGTGAAAGGTCAAAACTGAAAGACTCAAACACCTCATGATATTGGTTATGTGTAGGCAAGATGAATGAGTGGAGTTGTGTTGCCTCGCTAGGGTTTAGTTTCTCATCGAACAAAATCCTTCAACCAATAGGTGAGTGCATCAGAATGAGTTCATAAGGCTCATTCGAAGGATGTGACACACCAGTTTCACTAAGAATGGGGCTTCTCCCCAAGTCATCCAACAATGACCACCCAAGCTCCTTTATATTATCAATCATAAGCTCACTTGCAGGTGAGTCCTTGTTGGAGTCAAGATGAAGGTCAAAAGGCTCAACGGCCATGGGACATGGGGTAGAGACACCTTCTGGTATGAGCCTATGAGTCTCAACTGAATCATCTAACAAACACTCCATTTGTACATTCATGTTTGATGTCATCTCACTATGTTGCATTGCAAAGACAGGCAATGAGTTTTCGTTGGGCCCACAAACATTCTCAACGGGTTGCATTAGTGTTAGGGGTATTTGTTGATTTTATGGTGTTTCCTCTAATTGGCGGATGAGGTTGAGATATAAAGGTTGGTCCATGGGCTCTTGTTGCCTACCGGAGTTGAACACATGAAACTCGGCACTCATGTTACCGACTGTGAGCTTCATGAGATAATTTCTACAATTAATTAAGGCGTTGGAGGTTACCAGAAATGGTCTACCCAAATTCAAAGGTATTTGAGAGTGTGTGTTCGCAACAGGGTTGGTATCGAGGATGACAAAATCTACTGGAAATATAAAATCTCCAACTTTGATGAGCACCTCCTCAATAATCCTCTTTGGGACACGAATGGATCTATACGTCAATTGGAAGATGATCTTAGTTGGTTTCAGTTCTCCCAAGTTCAACTGTTGATAAACATAAAATTGGGAGGAGGTTGACGTGTGATCCTAAATCAAGCAATACATTACTCATGCTAGTGTCCCCTATCGTACACTGAATAGTAGGACACTCAGGGTCCTTGTACTTTGTGTGTGTGGGATTGCACAAAAGTGAGCTTACACTCGCTGCTAAGAATGTTTTCTTAGGAATATTGGTCTTCCTCTTTGTTGTGCAGAGATCCTTCAACAATTTGGCATATTAAGGTATTTGTTGGATGACATCCAACAAATGGATGTTAACCTTCACTTGCTTAAATACCTCTAATATCTTATCCATTGTGTCACACTGCTTTTAGGTTAGCCTACTAGGATATGGAGCTTTTGGCAGGTAGGTTTTTTGCGGTGCCTGAGAAAGAGGTGTTGTTGTATTACCCTCACCCTCGGCCTCTTTCTCACCATCTTTCCCAACAAGGGGCTGCACAGATGCTGGTGGTGGCAAGAAAATGTGATTGTCAACCTGTTTTCCATTCCTTAAGGTTACAATGACATTGACATGGTGAACTGGTTCCTCCACGTGGTTCACTTGCCGCCCCGAGGTACCAAACTCTCATTTTACATGTGTTGTTGCAGGTACATGCGGGAGTTAGCCTCAGGCTGGCTTGGCAGAGTCCTCCCCCCCTCTCTCTCATGTACAAAGTGAGCCAATTGGCCCATCTTAAACTCTAGAGATTTGATGGTTTGCTGATTTGAAGTGAGAACTTGACTTGTGGATGACATAAAGTTTTTTATTGAGTTCTCGAGTCCACGAGTCAAGGTCTTAAGCGAATTGAATCGGGTTTCCATATTGTTGGAATTTGGGAAACCCGATTGATTCGTGATCTGGGATTGGGATAACTGATAAGATTATGCATGCATGGGAGATTGGTGTGGTTGGTTAGGTGGTCAAGAGAAATTTGAAGGACCACCTGGGGCATTGTTTTAGTTACATGAAAAGTTAGGGTGGTTCCTTCATCCAGGTTTATATGATGATGAGTATGAGTCATTCCTGGATCTATCATAGGTGGCATTGACATATTCCATCTCAGGAGGAATGGATGCACACTCGCTTCCTATTTGACTTATCCTACCATAAAGATGACAGGGAACTGGACCAGATGCATACACATGTGACACACCTTGCTTGTTTTGGAGCTCAATCGAATCAATGCGGCGCATTAAGGCCGTCATGCGTGCCTTGGTAGCCGTAGTGGTATCGACAGTGTCCTCGCTCATATGCTAGATGATGGTGATGCTTCCCTCACACTCTCTCACTGCATGGTCTTCTCAGCGAGGACTTCCAGGAAAGCTCATGCCTTCCTTTCATCATTTCCTAATAACTCTCCTCGACACATGAACTTAATGAGCGTTCGGGACGAGATGTGAAGACCATCGTAGATCATCTGACAAAGGCACCACAACTCGATGTCATGGTGAGGGCATGAGGATAGTAGCTTCTTGAACCTCTCTAAGTATGCATGAAATGATTCGGTCTCATGTTGATAAAATGAATTGATTTCGTTACTTAATTTTTAAGTCTGATGATTTAGAAAGTACTTCTTAAGGAATGCAGATTGAAATTCATGACAAGTCCTAAAGGCATTCGCCTGGTTTCTATACAACCACTTCTTGGCATCATCCTTTAGTGCAAAGGGGACAAGCCTAAGATGGATGAAATCTGTACTAAGTTGTTGCAGGTTGAACATTGCATAGACCTTCTCAAATTCCCTGAGAAAGATATAGGTGTTGGCTTTTTGGCCATAATCTATGTTTTGATGATTTAATTAACCTAATCTTAATTATGATCATGTAGAGTAGCACACATATTGCATTGCATATATATTGCTTTGTGCTAACCTCTACATGTGATCAAGACTCAAGAAAGAAGAAAAATCAAGTCAAAACATGTAATCAAGCTAGGATTGAAGACATGTAATTTTACATTTCTTTGAGTATTAGGAACTTATGTGAATTGAGCGTAACTTAAGCTAATTTTCATGCATTCACACACTAGGTTCCTTGTAGGAGTCACACACAAAATATCATAACATTTGGACTCCATTAGATCACCCAAACACCTAAAACATTGGTCGCAAGTCTGCCTGAGTTCGGTCGACCGTTCACCTTTCGGTCGACCGGTTATACACAATATTTGTTATACCAGACCAATCAGTTCAACCTATCACACTTCGGTTTACCGTTTACCCAGACATGTTCGGTCGACCGGTAGACCTTCGGTCGACCGTTTAGTTTGCTATTTCTGGTAAAAATACGACCGTTATATTTGTCGTATTATACAACGGTCGTATACACATTTTTCTCTTAATATACACCCAAATACTTTTGAACCGGTCGAACAAAATACCTTGTTCGATCGACCGTTCCTTTAGGGAAAATCTACCTACTATCGGTCGAGTCAAGTTTTGTTCAACCAATCGAGTTTTCCCTCTACCGAACCCTGTAATTCGGTCGACCGGTGACTTATAGAACTTAAGTGTTAGGTCAACCAGTACCTTTGTTCGGTCAACCGATCCATTAACTTACTCAAGGGTTCGGTCGACCGATACACCTTTCGGTCGACCATTTCTCGACAGATTTGCAGCCCGATTTTCTGTCTTGTGTATCTTGCACAAAACCCAATCAAATCTTGTCCAAACGGCTAGAAATCTTTAGGAGCTTATAAATAGAGGGTCACACTTAGTTTTCCACAAGATTTCACAACTCCAAAGTGTCAAACTTATAGTGAGATTTTCCACAACCTCAAAGCTCCAAATTAGCCATCCAAAGCCTAATTTCCACATCCTTCATCATACAATCACACTAGCAATTGTTGTGCTCAACTAGAGAGTGAGTTCCATTCAAGGTTACCTCTGTTGTAAAGTGAGCAAGGGTCTTGGTGAAAGCCCAAGACAAGAAGCAAGGATTTCGGTGAAAGCCCGAAGTGTTCGTCTCGGATTGTGAGAGGTGGTGCCAAGCTCGGCGAGGGTTGTTCGCGAGCTTGAAGACTTGTAAAAGGCGTTGCTCCCGGCCCGGAACGGGGAGGCATAATGAAGACACAAGAGGGGCTCGAACGGAGATTCGAGAGGTGCTTGTAAGAGAGGACGTAGGCGCGGTCGAACCTCTATAAAACCGACGTGTCTTCTTTGTGGTTTGCATTACTTTCTTACTTGCTCGTTTAATTGTTTAAATTCCACTACATATAACTCTATCGATAAAACGAGTAGGTGATTAGATTAATAGTGATTAGTGGACCCATAACCCACACGATCCTACAATAGGGATCACCTTTCCCAGTGAAGTGAGGGAGCATGGAGATAAATTGAGGTTTAACCTCAAAGTGGTTCTCATTTGCCTTGGGCAATATGATGGACGAAGGTAGAGCAGTACGACTCAGATAACATCGATCGTGGAGGGGGATGGAAGCCTGGGGAACCAGGTGATGAGATTGTGGATCCCCGCCTCCTGGACCAGAAGGTGGTGTGAATCCAAAATCTAGGTCGCCCTCGCGTAGTTGACGACCGGTCATGGTCCCGGGATTGTGTAGGACACGGGACGAGGATGCATTCGAAAGGTCAACAATCGAGGATAGATCGATGTCGAATCTCGTCAAACGACCCACAACGTCTCGTGACCACACTGGCATGCAAAAAGATTGCACACCCACATGAGTCAGATAAAAAGAAAGAAAACTTTTTTTTTGTTTTTTTGTTTTTTTTAAAACAATAATGACAGAATTTGCATAGGGGAGAAGACGGGAAGACACAGATGAGAGTGAATGACTCAGGAGAGAAGGGAAGAAGTTTGTATTCTACGGCGGGTAGGTACTGGTAGAAGCACACAAATAAACAAGGCTCAGACAACCTATGGTCGCTATATGTCCTTACAGCTAGACGCCTAACTGCGAGGTCACACGGCCTCAACACGCCTCACCTCCTCACGACGAGGACCACAAAGCCAAGTAAGTGACGCAAGATCTGAAGACCTCGTCTCTCCTACTATCGGCAGAGTGGGCGACGCCAATCAGGCCATGACGGTCGTGACCGCATCACTCTCCTAATGCGCCTGAGATCCTTAGGGTCAATGTCTACTTGATTTTAAAGTTAGGCTCTTGATTAGTGTGATTTTTTGGGCGAAGAAAAGGGTGATGAAATCCCTCACGTTATCTTATATGGGACAACCCTTCCTTAGTAGCGTTTTGGAGTCCAAATCTAGAAATCAACTCTCCAAACAAACGCTCAACTCACACTTGTTGCAATGCAATTCCTACTAACTAATGTGTGGTCATACCAAATGCATGAATGAGTGTAGGAGATGCGTACCTCACGCCAGCGCTCAACAACTGAAAGTAAAGCTAAAATAAAAGACAAACTTCGTGCTTAAGTCAAGTACGTGATGCATGACCTCAACAAGCAAGAATGCCTAATCTTTTGCTTTGGATTTTAGGATCCAAGTTGCTTAAAATGGGATTGATTATTGATCTGGGGGCAAACTACAAGCCAAAACATGCCAAATTGAGCCCCAGACCATTATGTTGAAACACCAAACAACAAGAAGAAAGAAGAGTGCAAGCAGAGCTCACCAGACCACCAGTTGGCGGTCCACCACTGCTGATTGGCAATCTGTTTGTCTCTGTTGGCCTCCCAACTTCTTATGGTTCATTCCCTTGATCTTTAGAGTCTCCTTAAACAAAGAAAAACTACAAAACACAAATTAAATCTACTCGAATCGTCCAAACCAGAGTCTGGACTGACATCTCGTCGACAACGGCGCCAAAAACTTGTTTAAACATTTTAAATTTAAATGAAGCGGTGACAAGTACGAGTCGATCCACGGGGAGGTGAGTAGCCTCTGGTTTGTCAGAAATCAAGTGGGTAATAAAGGGAAAGAGATTTAGTTATTCTAAGCTAAAATACACTAAACTAGTAAGTAAGAAATGCAAAGAAAGCAACGAAAGATTGTAAATCAAGAAGAGAAACCCCCTAAGGGGTGGAGTGTGTGCACATATGAAGTGAAATAAGTGATGAATGATGCTTGTAAGCATGTATGTGCGTGTGTCATGTGTGTGGTTTCATGCATAACAAGTGTCTAAAGATGTGGCAAAACCTATTAATACATTCACACAACGTATCAACAATTACTACTTGATTATCATAAGATTAGGCTCAGCATGAGAAGTATCTAAAGATATGGAAAGACTCATCAAAAACCATGAACTCATGTGAAGAACAAAGCTAAGCATGGGAGGTGTCTAAATGTTATGGCAAAACTCATCAAAACAAAGTTTCTTCAAACAATCAAGTAAAAAACTACAAATACAAACACTTAACTAACATGTAGCATATTCAACAGGAAATTTCAGCCAATTAACATGAGGAAACTAAGCATGAGAAGTGTCTAAATCTTATGGCTAAACTCATCAAAATCCCCAAACATGTAGATGATTAAAATATCATCAATGAACATACAAACATGCAAGTTTACACAATCCAAAATTTATCAATCATCCAAACATCACAACATATATGTACATCATCTTCACCCTCAAAGGAGATGGAACTACATATTAACTAAGTCTACTAAGATTAATGAAACGAAATTAAGCTAAGCATGCAAGAAGATGAGTCAACATTAAACTAACAAAAACTTCTTTTATTAAATGACTCACATTACAAGCAGAATCTCCCTACTTGAGTTTTTTCTTCAAGGCTTGACTCTAAGTAGAGGGATTGACCACTAAGCAACGAGTGAATACAAATGAGGAGGAAGAGTTCTATTTATAGGCATGTAAAAAGGCAACCAAGAACAATCCTCCGGTATGGGGACTAAACACATACTATAAATGGACATAAAACAACAGAATACACAACCCGACTCAACCATGAAACTTTTGGGCCAATTAGGACCACCAATTGGCGGTCCAAATAGCTTTGATTGAGTCTGGATTTCGGTGGTTCATTTCTAGCTTAATTTCTTGATGTTTGATGAACCCGATTTGGTTGTTAATGTTTGGGCCCGGATCTAATTGTCAAAATATTCCTCATAATGGTGTGAAACTTCTTGATTTCTTCATTAGTCCTTTTGGTTTTACATTCGGAACATTCTCTCTTGCACCTCAGTCGTTTTTCTTGCTTTTATGTCTTTTTTTAGTATCTTCTTTTCAAACATGTTTATTCCTGAAACTTGAACATAAAACTCGTTACGTATAATTGTTTAGGCTAAAAATAAAGGATAGAAAACACAAATATATGCATGATATGATATCAATCAATCCACATAGGATGACACATACGTGAGTCAGGGACCGGTTGACCTTACAATTTCGATATTGCAGGATAGTCATAAGTCCTCTCTTTTTATTTACTAACTTCTAAGCACTAAAACATTACATTTGCTTTTCATAATATGAGTATTTATCTAATTTCATGATTCGATGTTTTCAGAAAGATATCCTAAAGGAATTAATTAAGTGTGTCAAGCACGGTGCGATGCTAAACTTACTGTCACTCATTCATGCCTTACTCGGAGCGATAGTCGAGAGTTCGAAACCAGACCCTCATTCATTCCACTTCAGCGCGCAGATGGCGAGATGACAATGATACAGTACTGACACTGTGAGATGAGCCCATTCTTATAAGATTGAAGTGGGTAGTCTACCCGTCTGTGGCACTCAGAATCTTATTTGGTCGGAAGTGTACACCAACTTATAAGGGTGCGTACTTGTAAACATGGGGAACACATGGAATAAGTTGAGTTCGCCGAAGAACAATTTCTCAGTGCTTCTAGTAAATGTTGATGATGTTATTGTTACATGCCACGCGAGAGCCTAAATTCTTTACAGCTTAATTGGTTGCAATATATTTGCTGATAAAACGGCGCATTTGAAGTACTTGAGCTTGTTGAAGGATTCATGTGTTACCAAAAATATAGGTTTGCACTTGCTCATTTTTGTCACACCACCTGATGAGACTCGTCTCATTACTGGGAAACAATGTGTGTTTTTATTGCACTCGTAAATTTGATGTAATTTATAGTTCAAATGCGTGCTCCGGAACTAACGCGTGGTTTTACGTACATTAGTTTCTTACTTAGTAAAATTTTAAGCTTTGAAAGAAAAGTATATTTATTGCACGTCGGCATACCTTTTTCAAAATGTACATAATATAATAAAATGCTAGCTTTGAATGATTGAATATATATTTGTTAATTTTATCGGTTCATGGGTATTACTAAACTGAAAATTGCAGGGGCTCCATTTTGGACTCCGACGGAGAAGTGCACCATCCCGTGAGGTTTCGCCCACTCATAGTCCTCCACTTGGAAAACTCTGAACAATTTACATTAAATTCCCCTACTTATGTCAAATAAACTCCAAACCAGCAGCCTCTCTGTGCATATATTGTTATTTAATTCAAAATTCATAAAAAAAATTACATGTTGTAATCATCATCTTCTGTCGCCACATTTAATGCAAAGTGATGGTGATGACATTATTCTACACTTATATTAATATCTGGATATCGTAATCAAATATCTGGATATCTAGTTATTCATATATCACCACATTATATGCAATGTGGATGGTGGTGACATCCTTCTATACTTATATTAATATGTGGATATCGTAATCAAATATATGGATATTTAGTTATTCAGATATAGGTTGGTATTGTGTCTACATCTACAAAAACTTGTATCGTCACTATTCCAGACATATAAGTTACCAGTTAATTTGTATCATCATTTTCATTTGCACACACTATTGTCCATCCTAACCAGATATATTGTCTTACGTTTGTGTTTGTTGAACAAGTCAAACATGTCTGGACATAAAATATACAAATTCAAAAGAGATATCGTAATCAACTGTTATAATGAAATCAAGACATAACTTCAGAAATATTTGACAAAATATCCAGACATTGGTAACATATTCTAGACGTAGTTAAAAAGAATCCAGACAAATACTTACTTAGACAAACTAAACATGATCCGGACAAAATCTATTAAATGTCCAGACATAGGTAAAAAATAAAATATAATACTATTAAATATCCAGAGGTCCGTGATTTAACATAAGTCATCACACGTCCGAGCTACCATGGACAGTTACCTCTTGTTAATTTCCGCACAAGTCTTCTCCGTATCACTTCTTTTTTAAAAATAATGGATATTTTTTGAGTGGGTATTTTGCAAAAGTGATGACGTCCACTATTAACTTATGTTTGGAGCCTAATTTGGATAATGTGTATCACTTCTTTTGTTGAAGAGATGACCTGTGTAATAATAATGTAGCCCATTAATTAATTAGTTAACTTGGTAGCTGTATCTTTCAATAAGATTTTCACCTCAGATGCTTCAGAATATCAATTAATCTTGATAAACGTTTCTATTAAAAGCACCTTTACGTATGACGTGTAAAGCTTTTAGAGATTGTACAATTAGAGTTTTTACTGACCATCTTTGGAGGATCAAATGTATCCATTATTTTGTGTTTTTGTTATAACATATTTGTTAACGAAGAAGTCCAATGTAAAGATGGAAGAGGAGCTCTAATAAAAATACAACTAAAAGTGACATAAGTTTTCTCTGTGTAACGATGTTTTTATTAATATTTTGCAAATTGCATTTGCTCATATCATGTCGGAATAAATATGTAAAAAAGTCATACCTTGTTTATACCAAGAAGTAAATATGTAAACATATTTGAGTGCGACACATTTGTTCAAGCAAACCTTAAAGCTTGTAGAGTTGTAGTGGAAATATAAGAGCATGCATGTTTTTGCGTATGATTGTGTATCTATGGAACAATCAGCTAATCATTTTAAAAACACAGTTATCCAGTCTAACTGGAAGAAAAAAAACATAACTAATCTTGCGTATTTGTTCAAAAATCGCACCAAGAAAAGTGCGATAAAAATACAGTAGAAATGTTCCAAGATTAAAATGGGCAAATCGGTCCACAGCGTCATCAATACATGCCACCTATCCAAACATGCAACGTGCAACCATTTTTGTTGTGTGCCTTCGTATTTGGAAAAACTCTTTTCTTTGTTGCACTTGCAAAATAGTAAAATTGGTTATTGTTCCGTTAGCTTTTGGATATTGCTTGTACACATTCTCTGCACCCAACAGGTTTTACTCGCATGACATCAGAGTGTTGTTACATTTGCTAACGTTATACACAATGTTAAGTAATATTTAGAGAAGATTAAAATTGATTTATTTTCACATTTTAATGACTAAAAGTAGTCTAATAAAGATTTCAATTTCACTACCCACTCACGGTGGAGTCAGATCCCCATATTACTTGATTTATCTGTTGGTTTTGTTTGGCATAGAGTTACATTTTGATTCGTGTTGTACTCAACAAATCGGGTTGCAATTGAGATCATAGGGTTGCAATAAGAGCATCCAATGCGACTCAGTTGTTAAATATGATAACTTCAAGTTTGTATCTAATTCTTCATAGTCTTAACTAACTTATCTGCCAAGGCCTTAAATGGCTTGATTCTGTAATTTTGTAATTGATGACATGACAATCTACAAATCCAATATCAAATTGGTGAATATGACTCATATTAGTGTATTTTTCATCATCAGGTATTTTTAATTATCATTTATTCTCATCCATCAAGTAAAGCTCCCCTTGTATTTTTTAATACAGAAAAATGACATAGCCTAATACATTTTCCCATACTCTTTGGCAAATATAAATCGCTATCTACCTTCACACGAGTTCGAAACACAACAATGAGAAGCTTCTTAACCGTCACCATCTCCGATAAGATCATAACTCAAATCCAGAACCTCATGGAAACCATCGACTTCTAACAAAACAAAAACAAATAAAACAAATATTTTAGCAATTTTATTAGAATGCAAAGTTTCCATGGATGCATTTGTAAATCTCACGTTACTCATCTTCATTTTCATCTTCATCTTCATCGTCAACCCAACCAACCCACAATCATCATTCTCTCCAATCCCTCAAATCCGACCTGCCGGAGATGCCACCGGACCCGACCCCAAAACCCTCCCCTCCCTCATCCCTCCTCCGGGCGCTCGTCCATCGCCATCCCATCCACCTCCGCCGCCGCCGGGGGACCCCGCGCAACCCCAACTGCGGCGAGGTCGCCGGTGGCACGGCCTCCAACTGCGCCGCCATCCTATGCTGCCTCCCCTGCGGCATCGTCAACCTCATCGTCCTCGCCACCGTCCGCCTCCCGGCCGGTCTGTGCCGGAAGGCGATCAGGGAGCGGAGGGACTCGGAGAAGAAGAGGGAGAATAAGGGGGACGGTGGAGGGAAATTGGGGTCCGACGATGAGTTTGTGTTTGTGGGATTTAAGGCGAAGAGCGGTGGCGCCGTGGTTTGGCCGGCCGTGTCGCCGTCGCCGGAGATGAGTAAGCTGGAGGAGGAGATGTGGGAGAGGTTCGGGAAAACCGGGTTTTGGAGGAGTCCCTCGTTTAAGGAAAATTAAATGAGGTTTGGGTGTTTAATTACTTATTTAGATTGGTTGGGATTTGATTTTGAAATTTTCGTTTCTTTGTGATTTGATGGGTGGAGGGGTATGGTATTTGATGTTGGTGGTGGTGGACTTGTGGTTTTTGTTTTTTCGTGTTGTGATTTGGTTGCTTTAAATGTATTTATATGTTTCGAATATGGTTTGAATCGAAATATTACGTGGTTTCGTGTATGATTTTTATGTTGAGTCGAAAACCATGGGAGAGGACTGAACATTTTTGTATTGAATATGTAGCGTAAGATTTTATTTTATTTTTGATATTGAACAAGATTAAAATGAAAATGTTTATGTTAGTGTATTGATTTTTTTGTCATGAATATGAACAATTTATGGGTTCTAAAAATGAACAGCTTGTATATAATATAGTATAAAATTAAAAAAAAATGTTTATTTTTGTTGATTTTTAGATGCATAATTGGTTTTAATACACAATACGGTATAGTTGCATATGCAATTTTTCTCGATATTCTGGTCAACTTTGCTATGTTTGCGATTTGCACGTTTATCCTTCAAACCAATTGGTTTATTTTAGTTTGAAACAAATAATCTCTTCAAAGTTCAAACGAACCAATAGTCCAATTTTGACGCCTATATATCATATATATGTGTAAATTACATTAGAGGTAAATTGCACTTTACCTCCTTCGACTTCCCTCATTTTCAGTTTGCATTCCTTGTGGTGGTTGTTGGCTTGCGAAAGGAAAAATGAAGAGGAACACTAGGCAAAGTGGCAAACTATGAAAATGCAGGGGGAATTTTATCTTTTTAGAAGGTGAGATGCAAAGTATAATGGTTTGACACTTTGAATAGGTGGAGACTGTAGAGGAGGGTGAAGAGAAGGTAGAGGATAGCTATTTCGATACCAACTATTCGTAGAAATACCACAACTATTCATCACGTTTTAGGAAGATTAGGAGGGACTAAAGGAGTTTGAACGTTTGATCAAAATTACGTTAGTTTTTTTGAACTTGTTGCTGGAGAAACTCTAAAATTTCAAGCACCCTGAATTATCGAAAATGGTTGATCATCTCCAAATTCTGAAATTAAATTAAAAAATATCAACTCTCAATTACCATTGGAAATTGAAACTTTAATGTTACATCAAAACATTTTATGATGGAAAAAATAAAGTTACCGATGTTCTTGGCTTGTTATGAATAATAATTATAAAGTCCAAACATTGTGGATACACTCATATAAACGATTAAGTATATAATTTATATGATCAATATTGAGAAATTCATTTTGGAAAATGTCACATTTGTAACTTTTTAGAAAATATTGTTCTAGTCAATTTTTCCAAAAAGGAATATTATGCTCAATATTGATAAAAAAAGGTTGAATATTATTTTGACCATGTATCTGTTAGGTTTTATAAAATCTTTTTTCTTAAAAAGATATTGAGTAAACGGGAGACGTAAAAATCAAACTTTTCAATTGGTTTTTTGACGTGGTAAATAATTAGTTAAAATAAAAGCATTTCACTGAAAAATTGAAGTTATTCGAAGTAATAAATATAAAAAGTAATATTAAATGTTTTTGATACCTGATTGACCGAACCATAGAAACAACTGGGCATATATTAAACGTTTTTCAAGACATGGTCAATATAGTTGAAAAATCTAACCACGCGAATGTTGACATTTTTATATTCATAAATTTTTTATAGGAAAAATATGAATACATATATTGTTTGATTTCAAGCAAATTCGAATTATTTGCTTGTCGTTTTATTTCGTACTAACTTTTTTTTTATACTTTCATAATAAATTACATTATTATATATCTTAAATAATAAAATAATAATATATTTAATGTCAATTATAAATCAGCTTATGTTTTGGAAGACAAATTAGAAATACACCACAAAGTAATTCAAAATCCACTGAAAATAATGATACTAAATTAATAGAGACATTTTTTCTCATATTCAAAAATAAAAAATAAAACAAATAATTGTATATATTTGTGTGGTTATTTAGGGATGAATATTGGTGATCAGTGCTTTTTGTTGTTACTTTAGGTGCATGTTATCTAAGCTTGATGACTCTTCGAATTTAATAAATTGAAGAAGTGATGTTATAATGTGATTCAATATCTCAAAGAAAAAAAAAATACAAATGCTGTAGAAAATGAGTTTGTTATTGTATTTTTTTTGTGTATCTGCGATTACAATTGTGTATGTTTATATAGGCTTAGTTTGAACTAGCCGTTTGAATACAGAGACGCGAATTTATGTTGAGAAATGTTTGGTATCTTCTGGTTGATGAGGATGATTAACTGCTTGTGTCGATTTGGGTTTCGAGGTTGGGCGATGATGACTTTTGGTGTCTGAGCCGTGTATTTTTAACATTCCCCCTCAAGTTGAGTCCGGAAGAGATTGAAGGAGCCCAACTTGTGTAGAATGCTATGAAATTGTTTTTGATCCAAGAGTTTGGTGAAGATATCTGCGAGTTGGTCTTTACTTTGAACGTAAGGGACTTCGATTTCTTTAGTCTGAAGTTAAATCTTTGATGAAATGACAGTCTACTTCTATATGCTTTGTTCGTTCGTGAAACACAGGATTGGAGGCGATGTGACGAGCAGCATGATTGTCATAGAACATGTGCATAGGTTCATGGTATGGAACCATAATTTCTTTGAGGAGTTGTTTGAGCCATATCAGTTCGCTGGTGGTGGATGTCATAGCACGATATTCTGCTTCAGCGCTAGATCTTGCAACAACATTTTGTTTTTTGCTCCTCTAAGTGACTAGGTTTCCCCTAACGAATGTGCAGAATCTCGTGGTGGATTTGCGATCGTGACTACCCGCCCAATCTGCATCAGAATAACCAATTATTGAGTTAGAGTTGTTTCTTTTCATCCATATCACTTCTCCTGGAGTTTTCTTTAAATACCTGAGTATTCTATCGATGGTGTGTGTGTGGTGCATGCATGAACTGACTTATCGTACTAACAACATAAGTTATGTCAGGCTTAGTGACTGTGAGATAAATGAGTTTTCCTACTAGACGTTGGAATTGGCCTATGTCGTTCAAGGTGTTGGCTTTTTGGCCTTAAATTACATTAATTTTGATGATTAATTAAACTAATCTTAAATAATCGACCTAATCAATCAAAGTGAGCAACACACGATTACATGCATTGCATATATATTTATATACTTGCAATCATCTCAATAGGTTGATCAAGACAATCAAGGAAATGAGCATTGGGACAAAAGCATCAAGACTCAAGACTTGTAATCAAAGCTTTGGATCACGACATGTAACTTTATTTTTATTGAGTCCATAAGGTTTAATGTAAACTTGAGCACTAGGATTCTGTCCCGTCATTCCTCAGTAAACCAAACATATTTCGGTTAACTGAATCATACCCAGTTCGGTCCACCGAACACCTGTCGGATAGCTGAATTCTTCCCACCAGTAAAACTTAGGTGTTCTCTGGAATTACCCCTACGGAAGACCGAACTACCTTCAGTTGATCGAATAGCCCTGGACCGGTTTTGAACTTTGCTCCAACGGTCACATTCAAATCGAGTCCCTAGAGCCCAATTAACTTGACCCACTTCGGACGACCGCACACACTTCGGTCTACCGAATCCTTATTGGCTTTAGGAGCCCAACAACTATTTTACACGTGACACTTGACCGTTAACGATAAACCAACTTCCCACTCAATGTCAGCGCAAAACCCGCGCTACTTCGGTCTACCGAAGTATACACGGTCAACCGAACTTGACATAATCAGAGCCCAATTGGATCTACTGTCCACCTTGGAACGGTGAACCAAATGTACTTCGGTGAATCGAATTTAATTAGGGCTAAATAGATAAAAGCTACTGGAGGTTGGTGAATGGTGATCCGATACATAATCGATCAACCGAGTTCTTAGTTCAGACCAATTCTTCGGACTACCGTTTGGATAACGGTCGACCGAATATGCCACAATTTCTGTCAGAGCTTAAGTCACATCTTGCATTCCTATTGGTCCATTCCCCACCAACTCCCAAATTGCTAGATGAGCTTGAAGGCTTATAAATAGGACCTCATTTGGTTGTTTTGGACATCTTGAACACTTCATATCTATCCAATACTCAAAGCCAAATCATTTCCATCTTCAAGCACTCAATCCACAACACTTAAGCCTAAACTTCACCACTTGCATATCCAATTCAATATCATATCCAAGTGTGCTCAAGTATAGAGTGTTAGTTAGATTGTGATTCAACTTTCATATTGAAGAATCAAAGAGTTGTAAAGCTTCGAGGAAGCTCCCTCTCGGGTTGTGAGAGGAGACACGAGCGAGCCGAGGTTGTTCGCGAGGCTCGGTGTTGTAAACAACGTTGGTCTCTGCCCGGAATGGAGATCGGTTAGTGGAACCGTAAGCGAGGCTCGGGGGATCGAGCGTGGCTTGCGAGGAGGAATAGGACCCAAGTGTGGGTGTCAAACCTCTCTAAACTCCGGTGTCGACGAATTTGTGTTTTGCAATCGTCTCTTCCTTAATCATTCGATTATTATTTTTTATTCCGCATTTATCCATAGATTAGAGGACCATAGATCCTAACACAAGGGTTCTCCATCGGTGGGACCAACTTTTCGATTGGTCTAGATAGGTGTATTGGCAGGTTTGGATCCTAATTTCCCAGTTTCTTTAAGTATATCAAGAATATACTTGCGTTTAGATAGGAATAGTCCTTTTTGAGTATGCTATTTCAATGCCTAAAAAAATTTCATGAATCCTAAGTCTTTGATGTCAAATTTGTTTTTTAGATATGATTTTACGATATCAATTTCTTTATCAGTATTTCCGGTGATTATAATGTCATCTACATATACAAGGATAATGATGGTAATATTGTTAGCATGTTTGATGAACATGGTGAAAGGAATGTGTTCTAAAAGTTTTACTTTTAAATGTCAATTATTATGAATTGAATAAGAAATCATTTTGTTCCTTGTTTATGTTATTCGTCTTTTGGAAGTGTTAAGGAAGAGACTCTTGGTCCTTAACCGTAGAGCTCTAAAAGATATTGGTTTACATAAAACAAAAGATATTCGCAATCATGGTAATAAACATGGGACATTTATTACCGAGTTAAGATTGTCGTGTTGGTCATAGATCATTGTAGCTCTACAAGTGAGTGACAACACGGGTACACAAAAGAGGAAAATAGTACTTCTGTATACCGAATTGACCTAACAAGTAAAATATTATAGGAATGTGTTTCTGTGTCATTAATATTTTACTGTGTCCTTGGTCCTTTGATATAAGACTTATATCCGATCGCTTAAGGAGTTCTTTGTTAGACTAGTGTCTTGAGCTATCGATGAGTGTAGTGTAAAGGCATTAGTTGGTTAAGCATAACTTTCGTTGGAGAAGATAGTTAGTCAAAAGACTATCATTGCTCCTCTTAATTGAGTGATGATATTATTGGGCCCCTTGATAAAGCAAAGTTATAATGTGCACAATGTGATTTAAGTTAAGTCACATATTTATAACTAGCTTAAAGAGATCAAGAAATGAATACTAATACAAAGATGACACAATACTACTTTGTGTGTATTCTTAATATCATGAGGCAAGAGACGGACACAAGTGGTGCACTCCATCACTAAATGGATCGGGTTTTGGTTCGAGTGGAATTAAGACATCTAACTAATTGAGAGCTATAATGTGTAGCTAGATACCGCTTATAGCTTGTGATATTAAGCTCTTAATATCACTGCCAACTTAGTTTAGATCCTCCCATAGGTCACACCACAAAACTGGGAAACAAGAAATGAGGATTTAGAGTTCATAAGATGTGTCGGGTTTCATGTAGAAAATATGACACATGGGGTGAACAAGCAAAATCAAAATTATGTTGTGATTAATAACATAATCAGAATTTAAATTAAATTCATATGTGATGTAAATATTATGGGGTGTAATGATTGATCATTACATAGGATAATATGTTACATAAGTTGTGAATTTACTACTAATCCCGAAATGTCAAATTTTGTAGGGGTTAAACCGAAATTTGACAAGTCTGCAGAACAGTGCTCCAACGGTCGACCGGTTAGCAGTAAACGGTCGACCGATCGGGCACGGTCGACCGGACATGTCTCGACCGATAACAGGGAATTTTCATCTGTTCGAACGGTCGACCGAATGTAATCGGTCGGTCGACCGAACGTAGCGATGGAATAATTCCTGTTACGAACGGTCGACCGAGTTATTGAACGGTCGACCAAAACCTGGTTAGAGCGGTCGACCGAACCTCCAAACGGTCGACCGGTCTAGACGGTTAATGCAGAATTAATTAGATCATGCATGGAATTGGTCCATAATTGATTTAATTCGTGGCTAATATTATTTATTATTAAATAATGGATGGTTAGATGGAATTTTGCATGAAATCATGGGCAAGAGGTTGCACATGAATAGGTAATTTGGAGAGAACTTATAAATACAAGTTTATCTCATTACCTCCTGAATTTAATTCATTATTTTCTTATGCAAAATTCTCTCTCCATAATTCTCCACGAAAATCCCTTAATTCTTAAGTTTAGTTTTAGTTCTTAAGATATCATCTTCTCAAGGGAATTAAAGAGGGGTTAGTAATTAGATTCTAAACCCTATCGGAGATTGAGAGACTAGTTTCCCTCTCTCCGATCTTGTTTAGAGTTTGGTGAATACTCGGAGGCATCCGGCGCAGCGAGGAGCATCCCCAACGTCTCCGAATCTTCAAGAAGTTTTTGAGAACTTCTAGGTATAAATTTCGGAGCCCATATTTGTTTTAATAAAGTTTAGAAACTAGATATTGAAACAAATTGATGCATGCATGAAATAAATCATAGAAAATTGTAAATTGATCCTTATTGTGCATAAAAATTTCGAAAATAAATATGTACAATTAAACATGAAATCCTTCACATGGATGCATCGGCAGAACATTTAGAGAAACCAAACTGGTTGAGAGAGATGCTAAGTTTTGCATACCAGGCTCGAGGTGACTGTGTCAATATGTAGATTTATTTGTGAAGTTTGCAAACCTGATTGTAAGCGGTGTTGTACCCTGGAGGAGGAGTCATGTAGACCTCTTCTTCTAAGAAGCCTTGGAGGAAGGCATTCCGAACATCCATCTGAAAGAGATTCCACCCATAGTTGACCGCTATAGATAGGAGAACTCTAACAGTATTCATTTTATCAACCGAGGCAAAGGTTTCTTGAGAGTGGAGGGCGTAGGTTTGAGTGTATACCTTGGCAACTAATCTAGCTCTATATCCACTTACAGCCTATAGGTTTGATTCCAGGTTTAGGGTTGACCAAGGTCCAAGTTTGATTTTTTTTCTAAGGCCTCTAGTTTCTCTTTCATGGCTTTAGTCCAATTAGGATCCCTAAGGGCTTCTTGATAGGAGGTAGGTTCCTTAAGGTTATCAATTGTATCTAAAAAGGCTTGGTGAGAGTTTGTTATGGCGTTGTAGGATATGTAATCTTGGATGGGATACGTAACATTATAAGTAACAAAGTCTTGAAGGTGGAGAACGTGTAGGTCTTGTAGATCGTCTTGTGGGGACCTCTTCTTGGACCGGTTCACTGTGGTGTTCGCCTTGTCTACCCGAAGTACTATTTTCTCCCCCCTCTTGAGGAACAGGAGTGTCCTCAAGACGAAAGAAGTCGTCAGAAAATAAGTTGGTGGTGGGAAGAGGAAAAGTTGTACCTGCAGAAGTGTCGTTTATAGATTCGAAATATGATTCTTTTTCAGAAAAAGAGACATCCCTGAAAATATAAAGTTTGCAATTCGTAGGGTCATAACATTTGTACCCTTTCTTTTGGAAAGAGTATCCAAGGAAAACAGATTTGACGGAGTGAGAGTCAAATTTATCAACCTGTTTTTTATGCACATAACAAACGCAACCAAAAACCTTGAGATGATCGACGCCCATCTTTCTTCGATTCAAAATTTATAAGGGTTGTTTGTTTTCAAGAATAGGGCTAGGTAGTCGATTGATAAGATAGACAACGGTTAAAATAGCCTCAGACCAGAAATTTGTGGGAACTTTGGTTTGAAATAAAAGGGATCGAGCGACATTCAGAAGATGTCAGTTTTTCTTTCGGAGATACCATTTTGTTCAGAGGTATTATAGAAGTAGTTTGATGATAAATACCTTTTAAAAAAGTTTGAAATAGAGTGCTAGTGTATTCGGCGCCATTATCTGACCTAAACGTTTTAATTTTCGTGTCATACATGTTTTCAACCAAGATAACATATTCGCAAAAAATAGAAAAATACTTCAGATTTGGACTTAAGCAGGTATAACCAGGTGGTACGAGAAAAATCATCGACAAAAGTGATAAAATACGTAAAACCATTATATGACTCAACTGGAGCAGGGCCCCAGATGTCAGAGTGGACCAATTCTAAAGGTTTCCTAGTTTTAGTGGTAGAGGGATGAAAGGGTAACCTGGTTTGTTTTGCAAGACGACAGGTCTTACAACATAATTCAGTGTTTGGGTTTATGCTAGGAAATAATCGGTTCAAAACAGAAAAAGACGGGTGTCCCATGCGTTTATGCAGAAGATCGGGTGTATAGCGGGACACATTATTCACATGGAAGGTATTATTCGATTTTTCAAGTATATAAAGACCATTGATGAGAGTGTCTCTACCAATCCTCCTCCCTGATACTCGGTCCTGAAATAACACATCATATGGTGAGAAAATAACATTACAATTAAATTTTTTTGTTATCATTGCAACAGACAGAAGGCTAGATGTAAATTCTGGAACATATAATATATTTTCAGATGTGTTATTTAAGAATGTTGATTGTCCCGTACCACTAATTTTTACTTGATTTCCATTTGCCACAGTCACGAATTTGTTCAAGTTTGGGTGATTTTGAATATTGCATATAAGACCTTTATTTTCGGTCATGTGGTCAGTAGCTCCAGTGTCTATAATCCATGAATTAGGGGTAAAAGTATGATTACAAGAGATGTGAGTTGAAATAATACTTGACCCATTACCTTGTTGGTTCTGATTTTGATCGGATATGTGCAACAAACTGTTGAGGTGGGCCAACACGTGACCTAATTCTTTGTGTACTGATCCTGGCCCATGGTCACTTGAAGAATGAAGCCCCATAACCAGTGGACCCGAGCCCATGCCCATCATCACCAACACGCAGATTCGGATCCGACCCGGTGTGCCCGCCTACTTCATTCCTGAGATCGGGTAAGTGGATATCCACGTAAGCAGAGGATAAATACCCCCGATTTCCGGATCCAGACCCGGTTTGTACCCATTTTGGTTTTTCTCCTCCGAAGTTAGGGTTAGGGTTTTGGGAGAAGACGTTTGGTCTGCCGCCGGTGTTAGGGTTTCTTCTGCTATCGCTCCTTCTTTCTCCAGTTCCATCTTTTGGTGGTCGGAGGTGCGGTTAGGGTTTCCTCTTCTGTCGCGACTGTGTCCTTGTTTCTTGTAGTTGTCACAATGTTCGTCCTAGTGTTTTCCGAAGTGTCCTTTTCCTTTTTGGTTTTGGTGTTGTATTGTGGCAAACACTTGGTTTTCTCTGTTGATGGTTTGAGGCATGACATGTCTTCGGGTTTCTTCCAGTTGTACCATAGCGATGATTTGAGTGAAGGGCGGAAGCTCTGGTGATAGTAGTATTTGTGATTTTAGAGACTCGTAGCTAGGATCGAGTCCTACCAAAAACTGGTAGACCCGATTCTGCTCGTCTCTTTCCTTAATGAATTTAGGATCGTTGCTCGGTGGTTCATAAACCCCGAGCTCGTCCCACCGGCTTTTAAGTGCACCGAGATATTTAGTTACAGATTTTGGCCCTTGTTTTGTTTGCGCTAGTTCTTGCTTGACTTTAAAAACATGGGCAAAGTTTTGTTGCTTACCATACAGATCGTGAATGGAGTCCCAGAGCTCTTTGGCTGAGTTGGAGTAGAAAAAACAGCTCCGTTATCTGAGGTTGCATGGAGTTGATTACCCATGTCATGGCGAGATGATCGGCGGTCTGCCATTCTTCGATCTTGGCGTCATCGATGGTTGGTTTTGTTGTTCGTCCAGTGATATGGCCAAGTTTTCACTTGCCGCTGAGAGACAAGGTGACTGACCGAGCCCACGACAAGTAATTTGTCCCGTTAAGGAATTGGGTGGTGAGTCTTTGTGACACAGATCCTTCTGATGTCATGGCGAGGGGTTGGAGGTTGTGATTTGCGTCAACCCCCCTCTTTGTGACTTGGAGTCTGAGGTCTGACGACCGATGATGGACGAGATTGGTTGGAGTCTGAGGTCAGAACGACCGATGATGGTTTTGGGGTGGATTGTTTGTTTTTGGGTTTTGGGTTTTGGGTATTGAAGTGGTCGGAATCTGTGATGAGTAGGATGTCTGAGGTGGTGATTTGGGGGTCACCGTCGGTGATGCAACCCTAATTCTGAGATCGTTGCTTTGATACCATGTAGAAAATGAGTTTGGTATTGTATTTTTTGTGTGTGTATCTGCGATTACAATTGTGTGTGTTTATATAGGCTTAGTTTGAACTAGCCGTTTGAATACAGAGACACGAATTTATGTTGAGAAATGTTTGGTATCCTCTAGTTGATGATGATGATGATTATATGCTTGTGTCGATTTGGGTTTCAAGGTTGGGCGATGATGACTTTTGATGTCTGAGCCATGTATTTTTAACAAATGCTGATATTTTTAAAGAGAAAATGTGGATTAAAATTCAACAAAAGAAGAATATAGGTCAAACAAAACGGTAATTATAATTTCGAAAAAAGAGGTTAGAAAAAGATGGACGTATCACCACCTCAGAGGAAAATTATAAATACGCACCCTTTTCCAGTTTTCCTCCCAACCTTCGCATGCTATCTATGTTGCTCTCACACACACACTCTATCTATGTTGCTCTCTCAAAATAAGGGGTTTTTGGTTGACATCACATTTCAAACATCGCTCATACCATGCACTCACACTAGATACAACATCATCTGGTTGGAGATGGTTTGAATTGAAGATAATCGGCGGTGTTACGATTTCTATTTATAGGAGACGACAGAAGGTGATGGAAGTTTGTGGAAAGAGTTAGAGTTTTGTTTAGTGGAAATTGTCGAGTTAATAAAGTTTATTATAGTAGGATGTTGGAGGAGAAATCATCTAAATGTTGAATTTGTCGCATTAAGTTAATAATTTATCTATAGATTATTGATGGGTACCTAATTAGTTGGTATGTCAGAAAATTCCAAAGTTCCCTAAGAACCCACTCAATCAGATGTATGAAGCGTTGATCACGTTTTCGGAGGCATGTGTAGTAGTTAAACAAGTCTTAGACTTCGTTGAGAGACGAGAGTCTTGATACAAGAGTTTTTTTTTTAAATTATCATTAAGTTGGTTTTTGATAAAAATAATAATTTAAAACTATATACTTTTTAATATAATTCTAGTTGCTTTTTTATTTGCTTCCAATGATTATTTTTGAAATTTAATTTCTGAAAACACTTCGAGTTTTATATTGACCACATAAGCAAATTTGTGAATTCTTTGGGTATGTTTGAAACATTTGAAAAGCTCACCAAACCATCAGATGTAGTTTTTGGTCTGAAACCTGTTTTTGGCATTTAAGAATCTACGATTGGAGCTTGACACTACAATTCATTTTTGTTTGATTTGAAAAAATATTTTTACCCAACTTGGAACGCAAATAAATAAATAAATACCAAATTATAACCTCCCAAATAGAAAAATGGGACTCAATCGATCTTCCTAAATTTTCAACCACTCAATAAGCTATCCACCACCCTAATGCAGTTTTTGAGAATCTCAAACTCAAAAATTGGTCCCAAATTGACTCTAAGAATAACCGGTGGTAGAGGTGTTGATGTTGGTGAGTTGGAAGGATTTTTAATTCAAAGTTTATGATTAGAAGTTTTTGAATCGTCATCATATGTGATTTAACAACTATGGATGTTTGTGATCAAGGCAAAAAATGAATGAGTGAAACAAAATTTAAGGACTTAGTTTGGATAGTCCAGAATACTATGTTTTTTTGAGAAAAAATGTATAATTCAAAAAATATAGTTTTAAATCCTGCAATGGTGTTTAGATCATCCCTAATAATATTATAAATCTACGTTTATGTTAAAAATGCGTTTTCCAAAAAAACAATGTAGGATAGACCGATGAAACTTATCCGTCGGTGTAGGTTACCAATATTATGCACCGACAAGTATGTATCCGTCGGTTACTGTCTCTATATATATTTGGTATCCTTTGGAACACGTATTAGTCAGTGTAATATACACAAGGGAATGTGTCCATCGGTGTCAATCATCAACCAATATCCGTCAGTGGTTTGTTGTCGGTGTTCTTCAATCTGATGAAAGAAGGTAAAAAATTTGGTAGGAAACTTTACGCCAGAATTAACACCGACGAATCCATCCGTCGGAGTAAAGAAGCACTGACCCTTGTAACAACGAATTGATATATCTAGGGTTGAGCATCGGTTCGGTCCCGGACCGAACCTGGACCGGACCCGGATGCTCTACGGGGTCCGAACCGAAGACCGATTCGGTCCGGACCGAACCCGGACCGGACAAGATTTATGTGGGAAATTTTGGGTTTTGGACCGAGTTCAGACCGGACCAAACCGAAACCCGAACCCGTCCTGAGGTCCGGACTGAAACCCGGACCGATTGGATTCGGTCCGGACCGAACCCGGACCGATTGGATTCAGTCCGGACCGAAAAATGCCCCCTAGTTATATCTGTCGGTATTCACATAAGCCGACAGACAGAGACATACACCGACAGATTCATACTGTTAGTGAAACCATGTTCTTATTTCGTTGTAGTGTAATTTTTCTCAAATATGTTGCGTCTCTTGTTTCCTGTTTGTTTCTTATGATAATCTATTTTAAAAATACATTATTTGAAATGGATATGTCGTCATAAAAAATGTATTTTTTAAACCTAAGATGTGAAACGTTGGGTCTTATTATTATTCCGAAAATTTAGTTTAGAAACTAAAAAAAATTGTTAGCTTAAAAGGTAAGAATTAAACACATAAAAACAAATTAACATATTAAAATTCTCTCTCTTTTAAACTACAAATTAATAAATAAAACAAATAATTGTATATGATATTGGTGTTGTTATTTAGGGATGTGTATTGGCAAAAAAAATTATTGTTCTTCCTTTAAGTGTTATTTAGGACGATGACACCAAATATAAAAATCCAATAAACAGTGGTGAATAAGCTTGACCCTCCTATTGAATAAAAAGAAGTAAAAATACCGACTTCTGGAAAGAAAGAAAAAATAATACAAATTCAAATTTATCAAAAAATATAAACCAGAAGGTAACTATAATTTAATTCCGAAAAAAAGGGTTAAAAGTCGTTGCAGCCGTTGGAAAGAAGGGTTGGAGGAAATCTATAAATAGACACCTATTTGCTCCTGAACCCTCACAATTCTCACTCACTCACTCACTCGCTCGCTCTCTCGGCAGTCGCATTCCTTCGTTTCCGCTCTAACTGACCTTCAAGAATTCCTGTTTCACATTTATTTTTCTTCTCTATTGTTTTTTGTTTCCTTCTTTTTGTTGTTTTCGCGATGGACGCAGGAAATAGGTTGGTCGGATCGAGATATCGAGTCTGTTCCGACCACTACACTAACCGGTCCAGACCTCCACCGTCCGCCGAACTCCATGTGGGTGTCATTCTTTTCGCATTCTTCAATTAAAGATTCTTTCCATTTGCACTATCACCGGTTCTGTTTCGTTCAATCAAATATTTGATTTTGCTCTTGTTAGGGTTATTGTGGCGTTAGGATTTTGACAATTTGGCAATATATATATATATGCTTTATTCAATTTCCACAGTTCTGTTTGTACTTAATTAATTATTGTGTTTAGTTCAATCAAAGATTCTTTCTCTCTCTTGTTAGGGTTTTTCTATCGTTAGAACATCTCTAGTAAGAAAGTTTATGTGTCATTGTCTAAGGTAATTTCTTGTTTATACGTTTGTCATGTAATTTTGATTTCTGTACCTTGCTGATTGCTCTTATGTTATGTTTTTTCTGAACATCAATATATATGTTTATGATTTTGAGATGTTTCAACCCTATTTCAATGTTGAAGGTTTGCCTTTACCTCTTTCATTGTTCTCAAACTTCTTTTTTATGTGATCTGTTCAATGTATCATTGTTTCAAGTATAGATTCTTATCGTAATTTTTGTGCTGATGTTTGAACCCTACTTCTCTGTATTTGCAGTATGACCGGTTCATCCCGAATCGTGGGTCGATGGATATGGACTTTGCGAACTTCATGTTATCCCAACCTAAGAAAGAGATGGGCAATAGTAAGTCCCTCTCGAAAGATGCTTACCGCAATGCTCTTTCCGAGACTCTGTTCCAGAACAGGACCAGAATCTTATCATTCAAGAGTAAGCCACAGACTTCAATCGATCCTATTCCACTCGAGCCCAGACAGCAGCAACAACAACAACAACAGCATGCCAAGCTTACCAGACACATACCTCAGGTGGTATATCTTTTCCCTTACTTTAAGGACTCTTGTTTAAGTGTTGTTGTACTAATTAATGCTGTGGCTTATATATATATGGTACATACAGTCTGCAGTGAGGATGTTGGGCGCACCGGACATCATTGACGATTACTACTTGAATTTGGTTGATTGGGGATGCAAAAATGTTTTGGCAATTGCTCTCGGATCCACCGTCTACTTGTGGGACGCTTCCACGAGATCCACTTCCGAGCTAGTGACTGTTGATGAGAGTTGTGGTCATGTGACGAGCGTTAACTGGGCTCCTGATGGTAAAAACATTGCGATTGGCCTCAACAATTCCGACGTTCAACTGTGGGACTCGTATTCCAACCGTCTACTTAGAACGTTGAAGGGAACACATGATTCTCGTGTCGGTGCTCTCTCTTGGAACGATCACCTTCTGACCTCTGGAGGGATGGGCGGTCTGATTGTGAACAGCGACGTGAGGATAAGGGATCATGTAGTGCACACCTATGAAGGTCACACTGAGGAAGTTTGCGGTTTGAAATGGTCGGGCTCGGGTCAGCAGTTGGCGAGCGGAGGCAGCGATAGTCTTCTTCACATATGGGATTTGTCGATGACCTCTTCACGCGCACCGCCCAACCAACATCAGTGGCTTCACAGACGCAACGATCATGTTGCAACAGTAAAAGCCCTCGCTTGGTGCCCATTCCAGAACAATTTGCTTGCGTCCGGTGGAGGAGGGGGTGACCGTTGCATCAAGTTATGGAACACTCAGACTGGGGCTTGCCTTAATTCGGTCGATACAGGTTCTCAAGTGAGTGGTTTGCTCTGGAATAAGAATGAGATGGAGCTACTAAGCTCTCATGGTCATGGCTTCACAATGGAGAACCAACTCACCCTGTGGAAGTATCCATCGATGACAAAAATGGCGGAACTCACCGGTCATACTTCTCGAGTTCTCTTCATGGCCCAAAGTCCAGATGGTTCTACTGTTGCCTCTGCTGGAGCAGATGAAGAACTCAGATTTTGGAATGTGTTTGGGACTCCTCAACCTCCCAAGCCCGCAAAGTCAGTAAAATCTTTGTCTTCGGCGCCATTTTCCAGTTTCAGTTTCATCAGGTAATCAAGTGGAGATTACACATTATACATCGAGTTTGGTGGAGTTTCTCTTGCAGCAGCACTGATTGAAGTGCAGAAAAATTAAACCTGGAGGTATGTTGTCAAACATCTACAAGTTCTTATAGAAATGACATGATCCATTCACTCACATGTTTTTGTTGTTTCAGTCTTTCTGCAGGTTAATTGTTAAGTGGTGCCTGTCTTCCACTTTTATCTTGTTTTTTTAATCTTCTTTTCTGTAATTTATTCATATACTTAGTTCAAGTTAGCTGTGTGGTTAACATGTTAGCGTAACCACTGCTTGGACATATAAAACAATAGGAATATATTGTTGGTTAAGGTTTTTTTTATCACGTTAGATTATCACCTAACACTTATCTTTATTGATTTTGACTTTTCTGGTTGATTAAGTTGCTTTCTATTGTAGAGGGTGTTGCTTATTGTGGACTGTGTTTTCATAGTGTCTACATGCATGGGAGGTGGGTTATAAGACTTTTATTTGCATAAATATACTCATGTACGTAATTCTTTAATCCTTAATGCACTGAACTTATGACCTGATTAGTGTGTTTACTTGTATGAAATAAACATTGTGTTAAATTATAACTAAAACAAGTTAGATACCTTAGTTAGGATAGGATTTAACTACGTACGTAGTTGGGGTAGGTAAGACACCATTTTTTAACTCTGCCGATGCCGGTCCCCAGCCCGGATGAGAAAAGAGGAGGGTTGAGTATGTTAATCTCACAAAAAAGTGGTACAAACTAAGTAATGCTACTTATTTATCCATTTATTTCAAATTCTCAACATTCCCTATTCTTTCCTTTAAGATCTAAATATGTTGAAGATCATTGTGTTTTATTGAAGTACTTAAACAGTTAAGAACTTAAGAAGGATTTATACATGGTGTCAAATTCTTAAACATACATGAGATAATCAGATTTGTGTTCATCACTTCATTGCTTACCTGGAACGCCCTTCTGTTCAGACACATTCAGTTTAGTAGAATAAGAAATAGAACAAGAATGATACTTTTTCCAGGTAATTTAGGATTCTTCATGAATTATATTTGCTTAAGATTGCAGCATCTAAGTTTTGATTTCTTTTGCAGCAACTCAATTCAGAAACATTGTCAAATTTCTATGCATGAGTGACGCCACCCAGGAAATCTGATATACAGTGGATCTCTGAAACTTTTTCTTTGTTTTTACGTAGGGCATCTTACAAGATTAAGTATATTATCTTTCTTATAAGATTAATTTTCCGTCGCATCTGATATACAGTAATTTATTGCCATGATTTACTATTTTTGGAGGTCAAATAACAATGATGTAGATGGTTATATCTTGTTTATTTTGATTGGTTGCTGGAGAAAACAGAATATGAGGTAAGTCATTAACTTGTCCCCCTTGTTGAAACCGATTCAAATAGAAGGATGATTTTCCTCACATCTTTATCAACCAGAAAGCGAGAGTGTGGTAACCAATTAAAATTAACATATCTACTTTAGATGATTTGAATGCCAAATGTAGTTGATTATCTGAGTGGGATCATCTAATGATTCTAATGTATGGCTTGCTTATAATCTTTACTTTGACCATCATGCTTCTGGTAAAAATTTACCTTGTACATTATAAGGTGGTTCACGCCTAACTTTTCTACGCTTATAACTACCACTAAAAAATACATGTTCAGTTCCAAAAATCAATGTTCACATGAAACATACAAAGTTGACACAGAACTTATATATAAATTATGCAGTTCAAATTAACCCATTAAGCTCACGTGGAATTCAATATTATAAAATCAATATTTTTAATTGAGCGAAGGATTTAACTATAATACAATGATATCAAAGGGTAAACAACCAATTTAATATCATATTATTTTGCTTGAAATAAATCTCAAATAATAAAGTCTATGTGAGAGTAAATTTTCGGAACTAGAACAAAATCTTTTGTCGCACTTGAAAGTACGGACACAATGGTCCATTTCCCATCCTGCGACAAGCAGAACCAAATGATCGATCAAGTCCCAGACCGTTGAATGTTTGACCTCAAATTTGACACAACAACTGGTCGACTGACTCAACAACCTAATGTCGTAGGAAACAAAATGTTAAGAAACTTACCAAAAATCACCAGACGACCGTTGGAGCTTCCCGTTGCCACCAAATCATCTCATATATTCAGATTAGGAAACAAATCCTCTCTTTATTAAGACCCAACGGTTGTATAACACACTATATATGTATTTGTACAAATCTTTGAATGATACACAAGAAATAAATCTTCTTTTCTTTCACCTTCCTCCAACACTCGCACCAGTTTTAATATGGTATCAGAGCACTGATCCACAAACCAGAGCCTCAGATCTCCCAGAAATCATCATCGGCAAAACCTCGACAAGGGGGTTGAAGGCCGATCACAACTTCAGACCTACATCCAAACTCAAAAACAAAACCCACCAGAAACATGTCGGACGGCACAGGGAGCAACCACATCGAGGCGGCCACATCACTGCGCCTGGTCTCGACCTTACTGAACGGAACAAATTATCTCTCCTGGGCCAGGGGAGTGACGTTGTCCCTCAGTGGCCGGGGGAGACTCGGCCACATCACCGGAAAAAACTCATGCCCGCAAGGAGAAGGAACAGAGGCAAAACAGGAAGAATGGCAAACAATGGACCATCAAGTTATGTCATGGCTAATATCATCCATGCAACCAAATATAGGCGAAATCTTTATTTACAAAGAAAGTGCGAAGGAGCTGTGGGATTCCGTTCGAGAACATTACGGCAAAACGGAGAATTTCGCACATGTGTTCAAGATCAAACAGGAAATCTCTCAGACACACCAAAACGGAGCTCCCATCATCGAGTACCTCGGTACTCTCAGGAGGCGCTGGGATGAGCTCCGAATATACGAGCCCCCCACAACCGACGCAACCATCATTAAAACCAGACAAGAACATAACCAGATCTACCAATTTCTGGTAGGATTGGATCCCAGCTATGAAGCGGTCCGATCTTAAATCCTCATGGCACCAGAACTACCCAGCCTTGCGACCATCACAAGCCTCGTTCAGCGCGAGGAAACACGGCGGAAAACCATGTCCAACGCAAACAACCAGAACGGCGACAGTCAAGCCCTCATCGCCGGGCGAAACCCGACTCAGAACAACAACAACAACAACCACAATACAAAAAAACGATTTGGCAACAAAACAAATGAACACTGCGAAAACTGTAAGAAACAAGGGCACAATAAAAACTCATGTTGGTTTTTGTTTCCTCATCTCAGACCACCAAAAAACGGAGAAAGGAATGCGCGAGCCCAACTGGCGGACGGGAGTGTCGGTGGCGGTACCAGCCAACTCGGAGGTGGCGGCAGCCACTCAGACCCTCACCGAAGCACAAACCCTAATGACGAAAATGGAAACACCAGTGTGTTTTATACTCCGGAGCGTGGAATCGGGTTTTCGTCCAACCCGGTTCTAAATGGAGCAGAGGCAAACGGGTTAGTCGGGCGGCATCCGGATCCGGGTCAGCTGAATCGATTGGTGAGCCAACTCAGTGACATTTTGCAGCAAAACACCCACAGAACAGGTAATTTATCAGGTATGGAAACTCTACTCAACTATCATATCAATAGCCTCCCTGAAAATAACTCAAAATTAACAAATTGGATTGTAGACTCAGGCGCAACTGACCACATGACTGGTAACCCATCTATGATAAAAAACATAAAAACCAATATTAATCTTCTAAATAAATTTGTTACAGTAGCTAATGGCAACAACGTTGAAATAAAAGGTACAGGAGACGGAAATTTAATCAACAATAGTAATGACAAGGTTTTATATGTACCTAATCTTGACACAAATCTGTTATCTGTCGCCAGGATTACAAAAAATCTTAATTGTAATGTCATATTTACTTCTCACAATGTTATATTTCAGGACCGTACCACAGGGAAGACGATTGATAGAGGTACTCTATCAAACGGATTATATGTTATCAAACCACCGAATAAGGCATTACAGTCAAATTCGTTGCATGCTGGGGACTCATCCAAACAAGAACTTTGGCACAAAAGGATGGGTCACCCGTCCTTTAAAGTCTTAAAACTTTTATTTCCATCTATTAATTCTGAATTATTATGTGATATTTGTCGTTTTTCTAAACAAACTCGCCTACCTTTTTCTAACTCAACCACAAAGACATCCTTTCCTTTTGAACTTGTGCACTCTGATATTTGGGGACCTGCTCCGATAACCTCATATAATGAGTTTCGTTATTTTATTAGTTTTATTGACGATTTTTCTCGAAGTACTTGGGTTTATCTGCTAAAAACCAAATCTGAAGCTTATAGTGTTTTTTGTGAATTTCTTGCCTTAGCTGAGAACTTATACAATGCAAAAATTCGTTTTTTTCGTTCCGATAACGGTTCTGAATATATGAGTAATTCGTTTCAAAACCTGTTAAAACAAAAAGGTATTTTACATCAAACCACCTGTATTAATACTCCTCAACAAAATGGAGTCTCGGAACGGAAAAATAGACATCTCTTAAATGTTACTCGTTCATTACTTTTCCAAAATAATGTTCCAAAGTGTTTTTGGTCTGATGCTGTTCTTACTGCAACTTATATTATAAATCGCCTTCCTAGCCCCACAATTGATAACAAACAACCTTTAGAAATCCTATACAACAAAAAAATAAATCTTGATCACATTAAAATTTTTGGTTGTGTTTGCTTTGTTCACAAAAAAAGGGAGGATAAACTTGATAGTAGCTCTATTAAATGCATTTTTTTAGGATATGCCTTTAAGAAAAAAGGCTACAAATGCTATGACCCGGAAAACAACAAGATGTATGTCTCCAGGGATGTCTCCTTCTTCGAAAATGAACCTTTCTTTCCTCAAAAAACAAATCTCGAACCCTCCATTCCGATGCCTACAATAGATGTTTTTGACGAAAGAGCTCAGGAGACACAAAATGAGGAAATTCCACAAGACCAGCCACAGAATGAAGACACTCCACAAACTCCAACTGGCAACGAAGGGGGAGAAGAAGTCGAACCACCACCTGGCAACGAAGGGGGAGAAGAAGTCGAACCACCACCTCTGAGGAGATCCACACGTCCAACACGTCCTCCCACCAGACTCAATGATTACATTGTGTCCCAGGTTACCTACCCCATACAGGATCACTTATCGTATGACCATCTGTCTCATAAATTTAGGTCATTCCTAGTTCAAATAGATAACAACAAAGAACCTACAACCTTCCATGAAGCTATAGGCAATCCAAATTGGAAAAAAGCTATGGAAGAAGAACTAAAAGCCCTAGAAGTCAACAAAACGTGGTCTTTAGTTTCGCTACCATCCGGAAAAAAGGTTGTTGGGTGTAAGTGGGTCTATAAAATCAAGTACCACAGTGATGGGACAATTGAAAGGTACAAAGCTCGTCTTGTGGCCAAAGGTTACACTCAAACCTATGGCTTTGACTACACCGAAACCTTCGCTCCAGTAGCAAAAATGAATACAGTTCGTGTTCTTCTCTCTATAGCCATAAACAAAGGGTGGAATTTGTTTCAAATGGATGTAAAAAATGCCTTCTTACAGGGAAATCTCGAAGAAGAAGTCTACATGACACCTCCTCCTGGTTACTCTGTCTCTCCTCAACAGGTCTGCAAGCTTCATAAATCCATCTACGGGTTAAAACAATCTCCTCGCACATGGTATGCCAAGCTCAGCCACTCTCTTTTACTTTATGGTTTTACAAAGAGTTCTGCGGATGCATCTATGTTTACCAAAAGTAGTCATAACTTTACTATCATTGTCCTTATATACGTAGATGATATCATAATAACAGGGGATGATAACACCGAGATAAAAGCAATAAAGGATTACTTAAAATCTCATTTTGATATCAAGGACTTAGGGTACATGAAGTATTTTTTAGGAATAGAAATTGCCTACTCAAGAAAAGGAATATTCTTATCTCAAAGAAAATACACATTGGACCTCCTCAAAGAGACAGGTAAACTAGGGGCTAAACCGGTTACCACACCCATCGAAATAAATAAAAAAATAGGACCTAATGATGGAACCCCCCTAAAAGATATTGGGCAATACCAGAGACTCGTCGGTAAGTTAATCTATCTCACCGTCACTCGTCCAGACATTACTTACGCAGTTAGTGTTGTAAGTCAATTCATGCATTCACCTAATACTCATCACTTGGACATTATAAATAGGATTCTCTGCTATCTCAAGAATAATCCTGGACAAGGTCTTTGGATGAAAAATAACAACTCTAATGCGATAATCGGATACTCTGATGCAGATTGGGCAGGAAGCCACGATCGGAGATCTACTACTGGTTTTTGCACATTTGTGGGAGGAAACCTAGTAACGTGGAGAAGCAAGAAACAAAATGTCGTTGCCAGATCCAGTGCAGAGGCAGAATACCGGGCTATGGCTTCCACCACAAGTGAATTGATATGGCTAAATCAATTACTCAAAGATATGAACATCAATACCAAAGAACCAATGAGCATGTTTTGCGACAATAATGCAGCTCGACACATAGCAACCAATCCAGTTTTCCATGAAAGGACCAAACACATAGAAGTTGACTGCCATTTCATCAGAGAAAAAATCCAAACAAAACAAATAGAAGTTCCTTATGTCTCCAGCAATGATCAACTCGCCGATATCTTCACAAAGGCCCTCGATCACAAAAAGTTTACAAACATACTTCACAAGTTAGGGTCCATAAACTTGTTCCGGACCCAACTTGAGGAGGCGTGTTAAGAAACTTACCAAAAATCACCAGACGACCGTTGGAGCTTCCCGTTGCCACCAAATCATCTCATATATTCAGATTAGGAAACAAATCCTCTCTTTATTGAGACCCAACGGTTGTATAACACACTATATATGTATTTGTACAAATCTTTGAATGATACACAAGAAATAAATCTTCTTTTCTTTCACCTTCCTCCAACACTCGCACCAGTTTTAATACAAAACCAGTCAACCGAATCCCCTATCCAAATTTGCGGCTCAACAAACACAACATATTGTTAACGACACCGAGGTAGTGACGAATATGTTCTCATACTAGCTTGGTAATTTTTATATCACACTTTACAATTTTAAAATAACTTTACATTGAAAGGTAAGAGTATGTACATTTTGTCATTTAACATTAAGAATTGTGAGAATAATATGCTATTTTCTTTTAGGAATTTCCATTTGGAATCTGAATACTCATAAAATCAAAATTTACAAAAACTAATCCAAACACCATGCGTGTTCTTTTGAAAGATAAATCATTTGACGTTTTCTATGAGGAATCATGATTCCTACTATCCACTTAAAACTAAATTCATACAAAAATCTAATTTTGCGAAAGCTAAACCAAAACACTACCTATATATTCATCTCCCATTTGACTCGTAAGTTTTATTTCCAAACAACATTTCGGATTCCAATTCGCACGAAAAACCAATCAAATGCTAGATATTTTATTCTTCACAAAAATCATTATCATCAATAATTTTATTATGTTTTCTCAATAAATTATTTGACCCCAAATTAGCGACTAATACAACCTCAATGTTAATTAATTAATCAACATTAAACTTAAACAGTAACTCGTCTTGTCTCCATCCAAGAAAATCACAAACTGACAATCACACACCACCAACGTCCATCCACCCCGGCAGATCCGATGGGCAACACCTCCTCCGGTCCAACACCGAGCCGGACCGGCTTCTTCCAGACCGTCTCCGCCGCCCTCCCGTGGACGTCCCGTCCCTCCGACGACCCTCCCCAACCCCAACCCCCTCCCATTCCTTCCTCCCCTCCCAAGTCCCGCTTCTCCCGCGCCGTCTCCGCCGGCCTCCGCACCGATTCCGTTCTACAGCGCTCCACCCCCAAGCTGAAAGATCTATTCACCCTCGGCGCCAAGCTCGGTCAGGGCCAGTTCGGCACCACCTACCTCGCCGTCGAATCCGCCACGGGCTCCAAATTCGCCTGTAAATCCATCGCCAAGCGGAAGCTCTTAACCGACGAGGATGTCGAGGACGTCCGCCGCGAGATCCGGATCATGCACCACCTCGCCGGGCACCCGAACGTCATCTCGATAGTCGACGCATACGAGGATAACGTCGCCGTGCACGTTGTGATGGAGTTGTGTAATGGCGGGGAGTTGTTCGATAGGATTATTCAGAGAGGGCATTATTCAGAGAAGGCGGCCGCCGAGCTTGCTAGGGTCATTGTTGGGGTTGTTGAGGCGTGTCATTCGCTTGGGGTCATGCATAGGGATCTTAAGCCTGAGAACTTTCTGTTTGTGGATCGCAATGAGGATGCTGCGCTTAAGACCATTGATTTTGGTCTCTCCGTGTTCTTCAAGCCTGGTGTGAGCTTCTCTCTTTCTTTCCTTTCTCTCTCTCTCATTTGCTTGTGTTGTTATGGTGGTTCATCGATAAAAGGTTGGTCGAATGGATGATGACATTGTGAGTTGGACATCTTTGGGAATTCAGCCACTAATCCCAGCTCAATAGGCATAGAATGTGATGGAAAGACCTCCTCCGCTCCCCTCAGCCTGTAGAAACACATCCATCCACTAGGCCCACAATCATGTAATGTAGTCAATGATTGTCAATTGATACCCAAATTTATTTCAAAATCATCTTCCATTGGAAGCTTTCAACCTTTTGCGTTCCATGTGTTAGGGACATATCAATGATTTATGTGATATATACTTTATTCCATGTGTTAGAGACATATTCTGACAGATATATTGCAGAGAGTCAGTAGGATGACTGGAGGAGTGAAACTCGAAGAAACATAAATAATTGGGGGGGGGGGGGGGGGGGGGGGGGGGGGGGGGTGTATCAAACACATTTTTAGTGGAGGTGGTCGATTCTCCAACAATTTTAATGAGTGGAGAAGTGTATGATTCCTTTGAGTCCAATTTTGAGCCCAACTAACATTTTTCCTATATGGTCATGAGAGTATATAGTTCTTTGTGTTTTGGGAGAGCTTGATAACGTTAGTGCCTTATTTGCATAATGTGAAGGCGAAGACACAGTTGGACACACTTTAGATTGTAACACCCCAAACATGGTCCTAAATTACATATCGAATTTTTTTAAGTGTGGAATATAAAGACATACCACAACATGCTACAAATTAAATTTTATGACATCTTAGAAGGTTGTTGTGGAATAGTGGACTCATGAGTGAATGACTGAATTGGAATATGTGTTAGACTTGAGGATGAGATGTTACATAGACACCATACATATATAGAATTTTTGAATTTGTTTTTTCAAAAGAAAATTTCAGATGACAAATTCGACGTTAGACATTAGCATTAGAACACAGTTCTCAGTGATTCAAGGATGTGATGAAGACCAAATTGGAGTAAAAATTAGAAGACCGTGTAAAACTAATTACTTGTGTAAAAATGTTACTTATGATAATAAATATATATTTTTTTCATTAGAAAGCTGTCAGAGTACATTTATAACACCATACGAAATGATTTTTAACAATCCTTGAAAATATCTGTACGATCATATAATCACCACCTTCTAAACCTCCATTTTAGTTGACATTGTTAAAAACCATGACAAACTTTTATATTGTGAACAAGAACATTTTCTTTCATAGTAGCACCTCACTCCACAACACCACTGCCAAGTGCTGACACACCACCACAAGGAAACCAATAACGTATCTCACTGGCCACTACCATCACCACTTTCTACACCTTCAATGTCGATGATATTTTTAGTGCAAACATGAACAATTGTCCCCACCATCACCACCCATTGTCACCATCCCCAACACCATCAACCATTGCCAAATCACCAATCACCACGTCCACCAATTATATCCGCAACCCATCACTAAATCATCACACTCACCATGACTAGCCATTGCCACCATTACCCATCACCACACCTCAACGTCATCGCCACCACCCACCACCTTGACCACGAAATATTCTTGTCATTGGCCACACCGCTATCATAACCTCCACCAGCCTTGTCGACATCGAGATTTAGGGGAGAGGTATGGGGAGGAGAGAGAGAGAGAGGTGATAAAAAGTGAAAGTTCAAAATCGATTTTTTTCCCACACGTATTTGCTTTTTTTGTTTTGAGAAAAACAAAATGTCAAATGTATGCCCTGGATTGTCACGTCTAATCTTGTGTTTAAAATGGGTTTACTTCTCATTTTCCTTTGCATAATAATAATAATAATAAGTTTTTAGTCTTATTTGACAACATCAACATTACCCCAAAGCCTCTAACAAGTACATGCCCAACCATCCTAGGTGAGCTTACGGGGATAGATTATTATAACCTTACCCCTGCTATAACATGAGGATCATCTTTGTGTGACCTTTGTTCCAAAATGCAACATGCATGTGCTATTGCACAATAAATAGGAAATACAAAAAATTTAGTGTCATTTTTATTTAGTCCATTGTAGTCCAAATTGCGAAATATAAATAATATTTGTCTAACTGAAAGTGAACACATTCTTCACATTTGAGATAAGAAATGAATATGTTATAGCTTTTCCATCGAATGATAATTTTGTTCTTGCAATTATGCCATGGAGATCATATTCTACAGTTTAAGATGACGCATGTTGTTAGGACTTTCGGTAACCAAATTCCCACTTGTGGTGAAGTAGACAAGTAGAACAACATGTTGCATACTTTTTTTTAATAGGGACCCTATGATCCTTCGAATGAAGAAGAAAGCCCCCAAAAGGAGGTAAATCCTAAAAACAGGGGCCCAACAAGTGGAAACCAAACTCCAAAAGCTCGTCAAAACTTCTTCCACAAAACCTCCACCAACGATGGAGAAAGAACCACTTAGGAATCTATACCCTAACCCACACTTGCAGTACTTCGAAGGAGGGTAGAACCTTAGGATGAAACCTAAAGAAGATATCCAAAGGAGAAAGTGAAAACGAAGCTTTCACCTACAGTACTTCGAGGAGGACCTGGACTGAAACCCTAACTCGCAAGATTTGGAGTAGGAAGGGAGGCTCAACTTGAGAAGGAAAAGAAGCCGGACCTGGACGAGATCATCGTCTGACCTCCGACGACGGGAAGAAAACACGGGGTGGTGACTAGGAAACCCTAACTCTAGGAGAGGGAGTGAAATCTAACCCAAAACCACCCACACCTCTTCAAGAGGAGGAAGAAAACTAAATACTCACTAGAGAAGTGGGAAGAAGACCCCAAGGAAGAAATCCTTGGAAGAGAACACCAGGAAAGAGAGAACCCATTCCCACCGAGCATAGAAGGGAGGAAAGATGAAGGAGGCCGGAAGAGAAACTCTTCAGCCTCCTCCAAGGAGAGCCTCTTGGGGTGGCGGCGGGGGCGGCAATCCTAAGAGAGAAAAATCCCAGCCCGAAGTTTTGGTGTCTATACAGACTCTTCGAAGGTTGTGTTAAGAGGATTGGGAGGAATCAGGTAATTGTAAAACAAAATTTTGATTTTAGTACTTGCTATCTGCCAGATTTAAGACAAACTAAAAAATGTGCATTGTGATATGTGTTTTATCTGTTGTAATTAACTGATTTTGTTTGGGAAACTTTTACAATGGTTTTGGGAGAGGATTTGAGGACGAATAATACTTGAGGTTGTCTACCTATTTGTATATTAACCAAAAATTTAAGTATTATGAAACTTTTGATGGGTTTCTGGATTGTTAACTAATTCTGCTTTTGATTTTATTCGAAGTATCTTGCTTCTAGTTTTCTTTTAAAAAAAAATCTTTGAGAGCTAGAACTGGAGGAATCAAGAATGTAGCCTACTTTCTGCTATTCCAACGGATCACTTTTTGAGGATACTGTGATTGAAGACCAGACAACTACCAGCCTTTCAAAAATATGTTAGATGCAATTTTTGTTTGTTTGTTGAAGTTGTGACTATACCATATTATGAGGGTCCTTCCGTGGGTTTTTGTACCAGCAGGATATGTTATACATCTCATTTCTCCTTGGGGAAAAAATCATAAAGTGCCTACTCATGGCTCATTAGTCTTTACCATTCTGATTTTCCTTTGCTTGAATTGTCAAATCATAAAAGTGCTAAATTTTAGGTGCCAATTCTGATCTATTAGACACATATAATTTCAGGTGATGCATTTACAGATGTTGTGGGTAGTCCATATTATGTTGCACCAGAGGTGCTGCGAAAACATTATGGCCCAGAAGCAGATGTTTGGAGTGCTGGTGTGATAATTTATATTTTACTGAGTGGGGTCCCTCCATTTTGGGATGGTAAGCCATCAAGATCCTTCTACTATTCTTTGTTTGTGCTTTACATTTTGAAGGCAAGTTGTATTCTGTTTGACTTGTTCTTCTCTCACGCAGAGAATGAGCAAGGGATATTTGAGCAGGTTTTAAGGGGTGACCTGGACTTTACTTCAGATCCATGGCCCAGTATTTCAGAAAGTGCAAAGGATTTGGTCAGGAAAATGCTCGTCAGAGACCCTAAAAAACGGTTAACTGCTCATGAAGTACTATGTAAGGCTCCTCTATTATATACTAAGTGATTATCTCTTGCAACTTCAATAAATCTTTTGGGTCGATGGTGGACGATTATGAGCATGAAGATATTTAGTTAAGTTGGAGATTAGGTTAGCAAAAGCATGACCGTGCAATTATTCCTTCCAAATAAAAGCAAAAGGTAATCCAATAATAGCTCATAATATTTAATCGTAGTTTGGCAAATTACTAGTGTCAACTTTGTGCGTCGCGCAAAAACTATTTTCAATTTAGATGAAACTAGTGATTCTTTTAATAGAGAATTAACTAAATTAATTTTAAGATAACAATATAACACACAAGAAATATGTAAATGTAATTAAGCAATAGCTAGTAGAGGCATAAATAGCATTGCTTATAAAATGATAAAAGTGGTAGTACACATAGTGACAACTTGAGATCTTGGCAACTTCCACGTTTATCTTCTCAATATATAGTACATTTAAGTACCAAGTAGAATCTAAACATCAAAAGGCATATGTTTTGAGATATTTGCATTGTTTATTAGAAAAAAAAACTATAATCTAAAATATTTGTGGAGTATTGAGTAGAGAAAAATGATTTTCAAAATAACCTTGAACGATGCAAAAATTGAGTTATATTAAGAAATTATTTTATGTAAATAATGAGGGTCACTCACAAAGTAGAGAAGGGATATGATATTCTTTTATGACCGAAATTGAGAAGGGGATATGATGTTATGATCGAAATTTATTAATAATGAAGAATGAAAAATTATTAAAAACAATATAATTACAGAAATGTGGATTAAATAATGATAATTAAAACTACCCAAAAAAGTAATCCATCCTAGAGGGTGTACAAATTTGTATTACATGGTCATGTTTATATAGAAGAGGTAGGTGATGTTTTTTTGGATGAGTGAAAAGGGAGGTGATGGTTGGATTCTTAAAAGTAGATGTTAAAGAGATAACAATGAGGACGAATTGAGATGTTATGGAGGGTTAAAGAAGATAGCTAGTAAGAAGAGATTAATAGGTACAGGTGACTTGTTTTAGTGGTTAGTAGGGTTCAGAAGAGAAAGAGTTAAGTTTTGAAGAAGACATCTGGGATTGTGTTTAGAAAATCTAAGGGTCAAAATTAAAAAGACCGAAGTACCACAAAACTAAAGGACCAAAGACCATTATTATAGATTTTGGAAACCCCAATGCTTGCAGCATATAATTTTCAGCTTTCTCAATGCTGCCAAATATTTTGTTGTTGTGGTGATACTTTCTTCGAACCTACCTGTATGGACATTTATCTTCGAAAACTTTCCATATAATTGGATGTGGAACTGTTCTAAAGTTGGGATATGAACATCTGCCTATGGTTTTAGAAATGGGCTAAGCTGTTCTGTTTTTATATTCTTAGTTTAAGAACTGATGAACATAATATTTGTACTGGAATTCTCTAAACTTCATTTTCCATTTTGAATCTTTAAGAGAGTAGTCTGTCCAGATGATTGATCTGATTCATACCATGGTTGTTATTGCAGGTCATCCTTGGGTCTGTGTTGATGGTGTAGCTCCTGATAAGCCCCTTGATTCAGCTGTTTTAACTCGATTAAAGCAATTCTCTGCTATGAATAAATTCAAAAAAATAGCTCTCAGAGTATGTCCTTTTCTGCAATATTCTGCTAATGAGTTTCCAAGTTATTCATAGTTCATATTTATCGACATAAAAAACTAAACATAGATCTGGATAACATGTCACTATCAGCTTATTTTCAAGTTTATCAATGACTTCTGCTCCCAGGCCTATCCATACAGGATACACAAAAACTTCTGTTTGCCTCATTGGTACGGATTTATATTCTTATCTATGGTTATTACACATGCTAGTAGGTTGCTATTTCCCATTAGACTTAAATCAAATGGGCATCTAGTTATAACTATTACTCTTGAAGATGAATATATCCATTTTTAGAAGAGCTGCTCCAGAAGTTTGCATTCTAGGAATGCATTTGCTCACCTTCCCTAAATTTTGTCATAACTTGCAAGAATTTCATATGATTTTTCAAATTTTAATTTTGTCTTGTATCCTTATTAGTTATTACATGATAGTATGGAGTTGCAACAATTTTATATTGAAAACTACTTTGCAGGTTATTGCTGAGAGTTTGTCTGAAGAAGAACTTGCAGGTCTAAAAGAAATGTTCAAGATGATAGATACTGATAACAGTGGTCATATCACTTTAGAGGAGCTCAAATCTGGTTTTGAGAGAGTTGGTGCTAATCTTAAGGACTCTGAAATCACTGCATTGATGGAAGCAGTAAGTGGACTTCTAAATTTGTCGTGAAGTAATCGCTTTTAATTAGTCTTCTTCCTCTTTCATTCGTAAGATTAATAATAGCCGTTATTACCTTCCATCCCATATTTGGAACGATCAAACTGATAGTTAAAACTTTAAAACCGTTCTTTCTTTTCCAACACTCACCAGTTGTTTACTCCAAACCAACTTAATCTTTGATACTTTTAATTGCCTTAGCTACATAAATGTGAAGAGAGAATTATTTTGGTTCCTACATTCAATTGTGCATCAAACATGTGGGTGAAATGTGTCCATAATTGTCTGAATCAATCCGATCAACTTGTCACCATCTCCTTTTCTTCTATCATGTATAGATTCTTCATCTCAAAACCAAATATACTTGGCAAGGTGTGTCTAATCACGTAACTAACCGAAGGAGCGGTTGAATGAGATTTTATTAGATGGGCAAGTGGTGTGTAGAAAAAATATCTTTAAATATCTTAGATCAATACTTCAAAAAGATGGGGAGATCGATGAAGATGTTAACCATAAGATTAGAGCATGATGGATGAAATAGCGAGAAGCCTCAGGTGTCTTATGTGAAAAGAAAATTTCACTTAAGTTAAAAGAAAAAAATTATAGAACCACAATAATACCTACAATGCTATATGGTGCGGAATGTTGGGCAACTAAAAGACAACATATACAAAAGATGAGTGTCTCTGAAATGAGGATGTTGAGGTGGATGTGTGATCATACGCGAATGGATCGGATTAGAAATGAAGACATTCGTGAGAGAGTTGGAGTTGCTCCAATAGAAGAGAAAGTTATCCAACACAAACTGAGATTGTTTGGACATGTACAAAGAAGACCTATGGATGCACCTATAAGAAGAGGAGTATTGAATCGGATCGAAAACATAAAAAGAGGAAGAGGTAGACCACGATTGACTTGGGAGGAAACGGTCAAAAGAGATTTAAGAGATTGGAATGTTCCTCGGGAATTTGCATTGGATAGAAACACGTGGAAGAAAACGATTCACGTACCTGAACCGTGACTCCTTAAAGTTTCATTTGTAGCCTACCCCAACTAGTTTGGGATAAAATGCTTTGTTGTTGTTGTAGATTAAAGAAAACACTAGTTTACAAGTTCCCACCACCTTCGTATTCTTGCAGCCCAAATGGGTAAAAAAACATGTTATTCTAATGGGGGAGTGAGAGAGAAGAAAGGTAGGAGAAACATTGCTATTTATAAAAAAGAGAGTGGTGTAGATGAATCTGGAAGCAATCCGATGACTATAATTGATTTCTCTATAGTCTGATACACCTAAATAAACAAGTTCGAGCCATGGTCGAAATTTGGGTGGATTTGGACCAAAATGATCATTCATCTGCCATTGGTAGAAGTTTTGGCTCCGATCTGTTACGATTTCTCCCTGAAGCTTAAGTGATGTATTTTGCACATCGGGTACACTTGTGGTCCGCTGGTTCGACTTCGTTTGATCTTATCTTCCTAAATACTTCTCAAGATCATGATAATGAAGGATTTTTGCACAAGAAATGTTTTTCTTATATTCAGGTTCCTCTGGGTTTCATCTAGGTCATTCCTAAATCGCAGATGGCTCCTTTAAGCATGACAAACATGTCCAAGATGCTTAAATAAGGTTGTTTTTCTTGCATTTAGGTCATTTTCTTTTCTTTTCTTTATTTTCTAAAGCCTAAAACACATCAAACAAACACTCGAGTAACACAAATATGAAGTAAAATAAAAGATACATAACATGAATATAATGTTTGATATGCTACTAATCAGCTACTATCTTACAAATGATATTTATCCGAAATGAACTGCATTTATCCAATCAATTATTCTTCCTCAAACCCTGAAAGATGAGTTATTCGTTGAAGTTCAAGAAGCATCGTGAAAAGATGTGGAACGTGCATCTGGAGTGCTTCAAGCTGGATTCGCGATCCTGAAAATGTCATCTCTTGCGTGGAATCTTCAAATGCTTAATAAAATAATGATTGCATACTTAATCATGTACAATATGATCGTAGAGGATGAACGCGACTCTTACGATCATTTGACAAATATAATTGAATTTATCCAGGATTGGCCTTGAAATATCAATAGAAGTTCGAATGAGGAACATTTTCAGTGTTCCACCGATCGTATCGTGAATATTAACATATATCTGGATAATAGAGATCGAGTTCGTGATAGACAGAAACATTTGACTTTGAGATCCGATTTAATTTCGAATATAATGCAATGTTACGGAGGGAATGTAAATTAACAATTTTTTTGTAATATGTATTTTAATATTTGAAGGTTTAATTATTGTAATAAGTAGTTGTCAATTATCAATAATATTTTTGTAGTTTTAAGCGTAATACTTGTTATTTAATTAGATTAAGTAATTGTAAAAATAATTTATTATGTAGTTTGAGGATTATTGTGAAAGAATAAAAAAATTAGGTAAACATAAATGATGTGGAGGAAAGAGTGTTGAAAAGTTAGGGAGGGTAGTGGAGGGAGTTTGGTGTTGGGTGAATAAAATGGTAGATAAAAGGGCGTGATGACGTGGCAGAGAGAGAAATGGTGATTTTTTATTTTGGGAGGGGGAGAGTTGGGGAGGGTAGTGGATGACCTAAATAGAACAGAGCATTGTGAAGCATCTTGTATTTTCGACATTGCATGTTTGCATGACATGGCTAGGTTGTTTGGGCAGGGCAGAGCAAAGCAAATCATTACATTGCATGACGTGCCCTTTGTGTCTCACATCATTTGGGTAGAGAAGATCATTATGAAGCATCATGTCTTCTTGTATCTTGCTTGTTTGTGTAAGTGGTTAGGTTCTTATCCCTCCATGCGCCTCACATGTTGATTTTGTGGTCCTTTCTTTGGGCGGAGCAGATCTTGTGAAGCATCACACCTTCTACCTCACAGGACACATGGACTAAGGGTCTTACTGGTATTTTTGTTTGGTTGAACAAAAACAACTATTTGTTGTGGTTTTCATGCAATGATGACTTGACTCGGGGCTCATAAGAAGACGTGTTTGTATTAGCTGTTTAAGTATGTTTAGCCTCTTTTAACAAGCTAAGTTTAATTGATATGTATATATACTCCAACTTCAGGGGGAGTGCTAGAATAACTACTAAACCCTAAATAATTAGGTTTTGTAATTGCAAATATTTGGATATTAAATAACTATGTAACAGGACTTCCCTTTCCATTGGATATATAGAGAACCCATCTTATCAGTAATATAATCATTTGTTTCTTCTTTTTCCACCTAAAATGATATAATCTTGTAACAACTGCAATTTTCACCCCATTCCTACTTTTATTATTCACTACGTTCTGTCAAAACTTTCAAAATCAGGTTTGAATGCATGGAACTCTCTTTTTGGTTAATATTATGAGAAGTAATGAATCGTGATAAGAAATATTGAAGACCGTTTTCTTTCGGTTTTAGTAAATTTTTGTTTAAAACGTAAATTCTATCATTGCAGGCTGACATCGATAATAGTGGGACATTAGATTATGGAGAATTCATAGCTGCAACTTTGCATTTGAACAAAGTGGAGAGGGAAGAGAACTTATATGCTGCCTTTTCATATTTTGACAAAGATGGTAGTGGACTTATCACTCTTGATGAGCTACAACAGGCTTGCGAAGAGTTTGACATTGCAGATGCTCGCCTCGAGGAAATGATACGGGAAGCAGATCAGAATAATGTATGATAAATTGTAATTCCTTTTAAGCTGCCTTTCTTAAAATTCTCTCCAATCAATAGTTTACAAACTCTTACGTCACATTTTATCTGTATTCCCAGGATGGATGTATTGATTATAATGAGTTTGCAGCAATGATGCAAATGGGTAACCCTTGCACGGGAATGAATGATAATTTCAACATTGGTCTTAGGGGAGCACTAAAAATTAACTGAACAGTTCAAGGTATGCTCAATGTTCACTTTTTCATATTAGATTCATTTTTTTGTGGAATCGGGTATCGTGATTGTTATAGACATGAAACAGTTCTAAATAGCCAAGTGTATATTGTGGGCTGCATTGTGTATTTCAGTTTAATCAGGTATTACTTATTATGCCTCCAATATTTTCTTGTAAATTGACGCTCATTTTTGCAATATTTGGGATGGTATACTTCACCGATAAGGGAAGTCATTTTTCATATGTCCAATTCTTCATCTCCTAGTCCGAGATTCTTAAAATAGCTGGAGCTTTACTTTCATTCATTTTGCTTGGGAAAGAGGGAAACCTTATTTGGAAAATTTATTCTTTACCATGATGTGAAGATGAAAAATATAGTATAAAAGTTAGAGGCACAAGAAAAATTTGAGAAGCAAAACTATTTCAAGGTAGGACTAAAAAGAAATTTCCCAGAAGCTGCTGGAAATGAAAGAAAGACGAAGGGATTGATAATTTGTTTTCTATGTTTGAGTATGCATTTAGATGATAATTCTTAATAATTGAACACTTTGTGGCATGGCTATTTGACTTGAAATTATAGGAGTATTCAAATATGCAATAAAACTACGAGTGCACATCTAGCTGAGATGAGTCTGCATTATTTGTCTGTCTGTTATTGCCCATTCCAGAATATGGATAGTTTATTTATTGAGAAGACAACCTTCAGGAGCAAGAAATTGCCAAAGCATATCAAACCCTCGTGAAATAAGTAGGATTGGAGTTACCTGATGTAGCGGCATGAGGAAAAAATTAGCAGGTGATGAATGTTCAATGAGAAGGCTTCGTAGTGGACTCGAAGTTGGAATTGTTTGAACTTTGAAGATATTTAAATGATTGGCTTGTCTGACTTGAACTGTGACAGAGCGTACGTTTTAAATTACTTGCTGCAAATTTCAAAGCAGCTAACTGAATATGTTATCCAGTTGTTTTTGGGTGTTTCCCTGAAGTAGTTTTAGTTTTGGGGCTTTATTTCTTAATTTCTCCTCTTTTACTGTTACAAGATTTATCAATTATAGTCCTTTGCTTTTTTAAGTATTGTAGACACTGAACGGTCATTCCAACTTTCAGTATAGAACCAACAGTACTACAGTTTTCCAGAAAACCCTTGTCTGACGAGGTGAGCTCAAATAAGCTTCAGCAAGTTGATCTCAGCTTGCTCAGTTCAATTATTGCCACACTTTCTAAATTTGATCGTTTAAACATTCAACTATTAACGCACTTTCTAGAACTACAGATCATGTATTCACAGGTATTTTCACATTTGAAAGATGTCTTCCCTTGTACCAACAGGGAGAGGAGAGGAAGAGGGTCAATGGTAACAGTGTTCCATAGACTGGTTGAACGACATTAGAAAATATTAAATATCCCTGATTCGTGGGGAATGTCTCCATCCTCTGGACTCTATGAATTTGACAATTATCTCACTTCTTTGAACTGACGAGTTTTCACTCCACCCCGACATACAAATTAGAGTAGATAAATATCAGTATCCCTTTATTGCATCCAAATTACTCTTTTTTTTGGATTTCTGCTCTTTTTACCTCACGTGTTCCATCTTTTTCTTTCTATTAATATTATATTAAGAAAAAAGAATCTGTCTTAGGGTCCTATAAATTCTCTCATTGTTTTTTGTTTCTATGAAAGTTTGTTTTTCTGGAACTTTTATACATCAAACAAAAACGTCTAGAAAAAAAAATCCCCTTGCCTTTCTATTTTTCAGAATGTAGACATGTAATATTGTAACCATACCAAGAAAATTATAAAACCGGAGCAGTAATAGTGCCTGCAACTTCATGGCCTGTGAATCTGTGATGAAAATGTGATGATTTACAAAATAACATGGTTCAGAAACCCGGAGCGGACGTCGACCCAGCCACACCACCGGGTCACTAGGTCACTTGTAACAACTAAAAACAAACACAATAAGTATCAAATTCTAGTGGGAGAGATATCCCCGGAGGTGGGTCGCCGGCGACTGGACATCTGGCTGGCGGCGGCAGGAGGGAGACTTGAGTTGAGAGAAGGGAGGGAGGGGTCGTGTGAGGCATGAGGGAGAGATTAGATTTTAGGTTTTTTTTCTTTTTTCTCTTTTTGCATGATGGATCTGGGTAAACGGATCCTAATGGGTGCCCGAACCCATGTCTCTTACTTTCGCTTCTAGGATACCATGCACTGAGGTATATGTTACCCTTATTCCAAAGTTTTCTGTGGTTTCTTTTTCCTCCATATTGTCCTCTTTCTTGGCTCAAAAGAGGACAGGAAAGCAAGCTTGTCTTACGACTTGATTCAGATGTTCAATCTATAAAATTGCTCTCTTCTTTCGTTTCTTTTGTCGTTATCCAGTTTCTTTTGGCTGTTGGTAATATTCTCTGGCAAACTGTAGTATATATATAGCTTCATGCTTTTGGATCTGCTAGAGTTTTTTAAAATCATCTAGGTTGATTTGATAGTGTCTACCACTTTACCCCATGTTCTTTACTCATCTAGGTATTTCAGATTTTATGAAGTCCAACATCTAAGACAGCCCAGAGATGCTGGTATTTTTCTATCGTACATCGTGAATTTTGGACCATTTGTAAAAGTGAAATTTGTCTTGGTATGGCTGTTGTCAAAAGTTGATTGCTGTTGCAAGCTGTTTTTTCTAACAATCACATTAGCTGATTATCTTCGTCGACATGATGTCCATAAATGCTGAAAAAATTCTTGGACTAATGTGAGCAGATAGCTGAAAGTGATCTTGTTCTGTACTGCACATTTGCTGGTGGGTGGTGACTATCCCTGGATTTTGACTAAGGAAGAAGGTAGGAAACCTGTTCTGGGGTATGATGTTGTGTTTATTGTCTGGCACCAGGTTGCTAGAACAGGACCACATGATGGACAAGTATTGGCTTCTTTTGTTTTTTGGATGCAACTTATCATTCTCGCCATCCACCTTAAACTCGTATTGGGGTATAACTACAATTTTTTCATTGGTATCATTCTTTGGAAGAGGTGCGCAGGTTACTTGCATTAAGATATTCCCTTCAACTATCTGCTCGACGACAGTGTGGATTTATCTTTCAGCTGATATTTATTGTGTCCAGGTTTTATTTCTCTTGGGAACCATTCCTGTAAAGCTTTGGTAAAGACTCAAAGTCATGAGTATCCCATGCTTATAATAGGCAGATTGCACACATATTTTGAGCATGTGAAAATTTATTATGTGGACAATATGCAATTTAAACATGAGCAGGATTTTTGTTCTCATATTTATGAAACAATTAGAACTTTCATAATTACTTCAGAATCCAGATGTTTAATACAAGTACTGGGTATTGGTGAGATGTCACTATAGAGTTGGAAGCAAAGGGAAGAAATTTATTGCCATGAACTCTAGGAAAGACTTATTGTGAATGTGTAAGCCAGGACCCTTGGTGTGATCTGATCTTGTGGTGTTTAATGTTGGTCACTGAGACAACCTCGTTATGTGAGAGTGAAAAAAATTTTAGCTGAAAACTGATAGTTATTGAAAGGTTGTTCATTTGTACGGTCCCACTGGAATGCTGCAATAAATACAAGTCCTATATATTATTTGGATCTTTGTTTTTTCAGAGAATTTTCTCTGTAAAGCATGACTTCTCTCATTAAAGCTATTTGAAAGCTTGCATCACATATTGTTAGGAATTGTGGAAATCCGAGTTCTCAACATAATTGTCTTTTGCGCACAATTCAATCATCTCTGAGCTCCTCTTTTCTTCAAAGAAAAATATTGGAAACAAATGTTAAGTATATATGCCCTCTCTTTTATACAGTGGAGAGTTTAGATTTGTTAATTTTGAGCACAAATTTGTTTCTACAATGCAATAAGATATTTATGTCTAGGGTCGAAGTGAGCTAGAGTTGGGTGAAAATTATGAGTCCCAAGTTTCAATATATTGTAAAGGTAAAAGCTAAGTGTGCTCTTTATTGTGGGTTCTTGTGCAAAACCTGAGATATATCTGAGAATATAATGATCTCTGACACTCCACGTCTTATCAAATATATTTGGTTATCCTTAAATATATCTCGTTACTCCTAGATATATTTGGTTATTCTAGATATATTTGGTTACCCTAGATATCCATTAAATTTTAGATTCGAATATATCTAGGGTAACCAGATATATCTGAGAAAACGTGGAGTGTATCATTATATCTCCAGATATATCCTGAGTTTTGCCCAAAAGTCAAAAAAGAGTCCACCTAACATTGACCAATTGTAAATATAAGGGTTTTTTTCTTGCATGTCACTACAAAACACTATATTTTGTTTTCTATCATTATTATGTTATTTCTATTTGCCATTGAAAATTACACATGTTGCATCGATGTAATTACATTTTCACGTATGTCATTATGTTAGTATTTTTCGTTAACGTTGTTATTGTTTCGTTATTTGAATTCATAAAATTAATATTTTAATAATAATATCTACAATTTCTACCTTACATAACTTAGTAATCCTTTCTACCTTACATAATAATATCTTTTTTGTTGTCTCTCTTCTCCTTTACCTTTTCCATTAAATCCAAACCCCAAAACTAAACGTCAACCTAAATGTTTCACTTATTCATAAAATGGCCTTTTGCAGTGGGAATTGCCTCGTTAGTGAAGAGGTTGTCAAGATCGCCGCCAGGTTCCACAACAAGGTCTACAGTTTGGTGCACGATATGATCGGGAAACCATATGACCACGTGAGGATAGCTATGGAGAATGTTTGCATTCTATTTGATATGGATCAATGAGAGTGTGATGATTTATAAGGCCGAGGAGTCGCTCGCGATGGTGTTTGGTCACAGGATGGGGTTAATGGAGGCACAAACGACGATTAAGGTGAAGGATGTGGTTGCTGTGGTCTCGTCGTACTTTGTGCAGGCGACAGAGTTGGCGGGTATGAATGTGTTTAGGTGGGAGAAGAGGCGGCGGAGGGTAAGGGCGTCCTCTACTTCACTGACATAATCCATCATCCCCAATTTGCATGAATCCTCCCATTTTAATCTAAATTTCAACAAACAAAACCTTCTTATTGACCACAGAAGCAACCAAATAGAGAAAGAGAGCGGTTTCATTTGGTATGGTTTGTGTTTGATTTGAGTTTTGATTTGGATTGGATTGGATTTAGGTTTGCGTTTGGCCTCAATTAAGATTTGGATTTGGTTTGTGGTTTGATTTGGATTGATTTTGGGCTTGGATTTGGTTTGTGATTTGATTTGGTAAACAGAAGAGAGTGATAACTCAAACAAGAGAGGATAGAGTAGGGATAAGATATCCAAATAGAGAGAGGAAATAAGATGGATAAAAGAGGTGAATAATATTTATTAAAGTAATTAGGGAACATTTCATAAAAGTTACAAACCATAAAGAGTGGGATGTTATTTAGATTACTTGAGTGTGATTTTGAAATTTCTGCAATTAAATATTATTTTAATATTTCAATTAGTGTAGAATATGTAAATATTATTATTAAAATTTTAATTTTATTAACTCTGTTAACGGAACAGTAACAATGTTAATGAAAAATGTTAACAAAATGACGTGCGAAAAAATAATAACATCAACGGAATTGGTGTAATGTTTAGTGACACAAATAGGAATAACAATGTAGCAATGTTATGGTGATAGAAAATAAAATATAGTGTTTTGTAATGACATGCAAGCAAAAAACTTTAAATATAACCATAAAAATTTCAAGTCGATCTTTTGATCTGATCTCCAATTTCTTTTCAAGTTTGTATTGGTTCACGTTCCAATCTAATTCGAGGGAAGTGGTAATATTAAGTAAGTACGTTCATTTTCAAGTTAAACTTGAATAGAGTTTTTTTATCAAGTCGAGCTTGAAGTTCGAAATCTATCCAACTAGTTTGAGATTAAATTTTTTGTTTTTCTCGAGCTTGAAATTGGAACGAGAGGTAGACAGTCTTTAGATGTTGTATTATACGTCATCTTAAGTTATTTTTTTAGTGATGTTATGCACCCGTCACCTTTAAGTTGTACGTGTCACATTTTACCGAAGTGGTAGATTAGCATATGGTTTTGGTGTTTGTGAGTGCAGACATGTTTAGCTACCGTACACGTGGGAAGTTAAGGGCTGTTGAAGAAGAGGAAGGGTGATTGTGATTTGGGCCAATCCTATCCAACCATATCATTGTTGCAGAAGTCCCTTGTCAAAGCTAGCCTTTTTAATGGGTATGAGTCGTATGACCACTCCATTCCCGTGAAACGTTGGCTTTCCCTTTCAGGACGGCACCTCCCTTACTTTGTCTCACACAACTGCATTTCTAACTATTTCAACTCTCTCGCACTTGCACCTGCTGATAATATCCAATTCTAGGGTGAATTTGAGTGGAAGTGGAGTTTAAGCGTAAGTCTGCCATAGCAAGTTGAAATGTATGCTTTGTTTCGGGGAAAAATTAACAATTTTTGATATTTAGCTGAACGAATATCCATACATAAGTTCCGCGAGAAAGGAGAAGGAAACGCTAACTGTTTTGTAACTTTGTCTGAACTGCATTTCTAAATCATTCTGCTCTCCTGCACTTGCACCTGGTGATAATAAAAACTAAGTTTGGAAGTGGACAAAGGTTTAGAAGTGGAGCTTAAAGACTGTTTGGATGTTTGGAAGTGGACAAAGGTTTAGAAGTGGAGAACGAATACCCATACATAAGTCCCGCGAGAAAGGAAGTGGACAAAGGTTTAGAAGTGGCATCTTTGTTTGGAAGTGGAGCTTAAAGACTAAGTTTCCTAAAGCAGCTGTTCAAATCTAAGTGATGTTTTGGAAAATTTTGAAGTTTTTTTATTAAACGGGAGAATATTCACATCCAAGACACACGAGAAGAGGCTAACGAGAATTGAACATGCATCATTTGGTTAAAATAACTTTCTGGTGATCAGCTGAATTATTTCAACTTTGTTATGAAACAAGAATATAGAGTTGATGATACATTGTACATTCAATTCTTACATGGTAACCTATTTTTCATTCAAGTAAATTCATTTGTATTAAATTGTATTGATTTGTACTGATTCCTCATTTACCTTCTTATAACTTCTGTCTTTCTAAGCCTATAAATAAAAATCATTGTAATGTCTCATTTACCTTCTTATAACTTCTGTCTTTCTAAGCCTATAAATAGAAATCTGTGAAATTTAGTTGGTCCACAACCTCAACAAAACTTAAACACTTAGTTGGAGGATAGTAAATCAAACTCTATTATATAGTGTGCACACATTTTGTGTTTAGCAATGTGAGACTAATTGTTCAACACTCCCCCGCACGCGTGTCCGAGATTATTTTCTCCTTGTCTACGTGTGGAGTGGGCCCCTACAGGTCAATCGACCCGCTCTGATATCATGTTGAATTTGATGTTGAAACACTCGATGATGACGATAAAGTCGTCTGAGGGAAGATGTGAGAATAATTGGGAAGAAGATGATGTTAGAATTTCTCTATATCTTATTCTCTCTGGTTTGCAATACAATACATTATATATGGTTGGGTTTTACTTTTAGCCGTTGGTAACTTGTCAAATAACAGCTTGGCCGTTATGGTCAATTACAGCTTGCTGATTACAGAAGGATTTTTCAATTTTCTGTTTAAGGAATGAGCATCTATGATGGATTCTGAGATGACGTGATTTCCATGTGAAATTTGTTGCTTATTTCCTCAATAAAGACAACGAGATAAAATACAACTCCTCCATTATCCCTCAATATCTTATCATTTTGCTTGATCGTTATTTTATAACACGTTATCAGGACGATAGTTTCTTGTATGATCAATCGGAGGATAGACTCATTATAATTTTTGTAATTTCTCAAAAGGTTTGTTTTCTCTAATTCGTGAGATCCAAATGGTAAAACACAACATACTCTACGTTTAGTTGTATATCATGAAATTGTCAATGTACAAACATGTTCGAGAACTTTTTCTTTCGCTACGTTCATGGATTTGTATTCTTAGACATGTTTTAGTAATTGTTATGTTTCTTACTTAAGTTGTTGAAGACTTTGAGAGCAATTATTATTACATGGAACCTTTTGCAATACATTTGTTTCCAACTTGATTTTCTCATGAATCCTTCGCAAGACAAAATCTAAATACGATGTTAGAAGATTTCCACCATTATTTAATTAATTTTGGACTTTTATTCTATGCGTATGAATAAATCAGATCATTCTTGTAGTATTCTATTTTTGATTATTTTAATTAATATATAAATAAATACTAGATTGCATGGTGTATGGAGCGTGCATATGGTGCTGGAACGTGTGTGAATAACCATCTCCTTTTGTTGTATAATTGTATTGGTATTAGAAAAATTAAAAGTTAGAATTTGGAAATTAGTCTTGGCTGAATTTTTTCCTAATAAAATTTTGGAAAATTTTAAAATGTTTGTTTACCTGGGAGTCAATTTCCCCACATTTGGTAGTCATGTTTTAATTGTTGTTAATAGACATGGAAACATTCTTTTCATTTTAGCTTTAATTCTATAACAGAGAAAAATTGTAGGATTTATGGACTGATGGTAACCAAACAATTACAAATTTATTATTCTTTATTTTGACTCTTTTTGTAATGGTAATAGATTTAACCTTGTTGTGGATAATACCTTCATAACTCATAAGGTTTTTTCATGTCTATGATATACATATTCTTTGCAAATTGTGTTTCATATGATTGGTTTGATCTTTGTTAATTTCAACCTCATGATTATCTATTCTAGCTGAATGATAGTTATCTCATTAGTTATGATTCACTAGTATATATGCTGTTAAATTAAGCATGTTGCATTTCTTTTGGGACAACTAATTAATGTATCAATAAAATGTGATTTATTGAGATGATTCATATGTAAATACTAGCTTAATTTCATCATGTGCATATAATAAGTGAAGCTCTTTTGATACATGTAATGCATGGTCATGATTATGATTATTTTTGGTTTGAAATTTGCACAATTATTCTCAACATTGATATATGATTGAGTATATTCGTGTTTTCTTTTATGTGAGTTGTCTTCCATGCATAGATGTGGCACAAATGCTCCTCTATACGTTTTGACAAGGAGACATTACTAATTTGATTTCATTACCCACTTAATGCATATGAGTTATTGACATAATGGACTTTCAATGTCCATTCTTTCTATTATGCATACTTTTAAATGCAAATTCATGTCAATTGATCTTAATTTATTACAATCATTAAGAATCAAATGATTCACACATATAAGTTATATGAATTCTTAGTATCATGTTGATTAAAGAGTATTTGTAAAGGGGTTCAAGCATGTGATTATTAGTTGTTAATTTTGATACATCACATGATTATTTACAACACTATTATGAGTATTCATCTCGTGAGCACATCCTATATATATATATATATATATATATATATATATATATATATATATATATATATATATATATATAGGAATTCTCAAGTGAGCCCAGGGCTTAATTTTTCTAATTAAGCCCCCACAATATCCACCATTCATTTCAAATTGTAAGGTAGATTAAGAAAAAATGGTTATGTTAATGAATGGTGAGATTAACTGTAAATAAGATCCAATGGTGAGATATTAAGGGGCTTAAACTAAATTTGATGAGCCCTGGGCTCACTAGAGTTTGACCCTATATATATATAGACAATACAATGTGGTACATTGTAGTGGAATTTGAATTACCATGTTATAAGAGACTATTTACCATTACTTTGATTAGTAGCATATCATGTTCTGAAGGATTTCATGTTCCTATGTATGTATATATTTTAATTATTTTAATACAAACATACAAGATCGATTTCATATTTTCATTGATTTTACGTACATGTATATGTTTATTCTGATATCATACATTCCTACACATATTAAAATAAATAAAAGAAAGAGGATCATACCCAAAGGTTCTCTAAAACCTTTTAGAAGATCCGGAATTCCGTTACTCGTCGAATCGCCCGCCGATTCGCCTCCAAGTGTTCACCAAACTCTAAACAAGATTAGAGAGAAATGAGATAGTCAATCAATCTCTAATTAAGCTTAGAATCTAACTAATAACCCATCTTTAAGCTCCTGAGATTTCTATCTCCAAAACTTAAAACTACTAAGAGATTTTCGTGGTGATTAAGGGAGAGATTAATGAGAGAGAATTTATGCATTAACATAAACAAGTAGGATGATGAGTCTTTTTATAGGCTCCCAAAACATCATTATCAAGAACTATTCTTTAGTCATTATCTCTTGCTTATTCTCTCCTAAAATTAATCCCAAATTGCCACATAAGCATCCTAAAAACGCTTGATCAAATATGGAATTAATCCAACCCATGATCTAATTATTCTCTTAATCATTCAGGAAAAAATCGTGTTGTTCGGTTAACCGAAAATTCTGAATTCTCGGTTAACCGAACCATTCGGTTTTAACACGCGTTCCGTTGACCGTGAGCTAGACGGTTGACCGAACATTCATGAGAAAAATACTCTGAAAAAATTCGGACGATCCGCGTCTTGCTCCGGTCGACCGTTGAGCCACCAAAATTTCTCTTGGCGAATCTTCTTCAGAGGACCGTGTCACATTTGGTCAACCGCAAATATCCCAAGATAGCTCTTGGATATTTTCTCTCAGTTGACTGATTAAGCCTGGTTGACCGAATCCAATTGCCCATGCACTCCAGACAAATTTGGTCATCATTTGCTTTATTCGACCCTTGTTCGGTTGACCGTTCCTTTAGACACCTCGGTCGAACCCAAAACGGTTTACCGTTTTGCTCCCGATTTTGCCTTTGTCAAATTTTGGATTTATTTCCAACAAAACTTGATCTTTTCGGGGTTTTTAGCTTATATGAATTTATACACCTTATATGAATTTATCCATGATTCTAATTATGTCAATTCTAATCACATATTGATTTTATTGATTCACCACATGTGTCCATTTTTCACATGAAACCCGACACATCATATGAACTCAAAATCAAGTTTCTTGTTTAGTGTGAGCTATAGGAGGATTTAAGCCAAATTGACAGCGATATTAAACACTTAATATCTCAAGCTATAAGCGGTATCTAGCTACACATTATAGTTACCCAATTAGCATAGATGTTTTTGTTCCACTCGAACTAAACACAATCCATTTAGTGATGTAAGTGCACCACTTGTGTCTGTTCATTGCCTCATGATATTAAGAATATATACAAAGTAGAAATGTGTCATATTTGTATTATATTCATTTCTTGATCTCTTTAAGCGAATTATAACTATGTAACTTACCCCAATATTGTGCTACTTGAGTGTTTGTTGTTATATTTCAGGTATTAGGTAATAAAAAAAGAATGGAAGAGAAAAATGACTGAAATGTAAGAAGAAATGACTTAAATGAAGCAAAATGGATCTTTCTGTCATGCACAATGACCCATCTGCAAGAGGGAAGGACCTGGACGTAACCCGGAGGGACCAAATAGCAAACCAAGAAACTCCACACCATCATGAAGAGTTTGGCAATTAGATTCGGGCCCAGACTCAAATGACTGACCAGGGCACACCCCCACATGCATAATTGAAGAGCTTAAGTAGACGCACGAAATTGAGTGCATTTGACCAATTTGGACCGTCAACTGGAGGTCCATTTTGGTTAGAATCCGACCCAATTTCGCATGGATATGAGTTAGGTGTTTATATCTATTCTAGGAATGTTTCATTAGTCCCACACCGGGGGATTGTCCCAGTTGTCTTTTTCATGTCTATATGTAAAACTCTTCTTCCACCTTTGTAATCCAACTCATTGCTTGGTGGTCATTCTCTCTACATGGAGTAAGCCTTTGGAGCAAAACTCAAGTAGAGAGAGTGTCACTTGTAATGTAAGTCATTAATAAAATAATTTCTTCTAGTTTTATCTTCATGTTATCTCTTTTAATGTTTGCATGTTTAGCTTAAATTTGTTTGGTTGATTGTAGTATAATTAGTTAGAATGTCTTCCTTTCTTAATATAATTGTTAGCTTAATGTGTAGTGAATAATTTCATCCCCCTATGGGGATGAATATGATGTTTATACATGTAATAAAGAATGTGAATGAAAATTATCTTACGTAATATGTGATGAATGTGAATGTATGCTTGTTTGTTTAAAACAGAATACTTAACTTGATGAGTTTTGTCATCACCATTAGGTACTTCACATGCTTGTTTAGTTTCTTAATAACCAATTTTTTATGCTCATGTTAATCAACTAAGTTAGTGATTGGAATGATAATTTTTCCATAACCATTAGGTACTTCCTATGCATGAAAACACAACCTGCACTGGTGTCTTATTGAATGCATTCTTCACCACCTTATCATATTTGTAGACACACTCCAACCCTTGGGGATTTTTCTTTACTGAATTTCATTTTTCTAGTTTGCTAGTTGCTTTACTCTTGTGCTTTCATCTTTCTTGTTGGTTAATTGCTTGTTTAGCGTAGCCTAGTTTAGTGTAATTAAACTTCTTTTCCGCTTTATTTTCCTTTTGATTTCTAAAGAAGCAGAGTTGACACACCTCTCTGTGGACTCGACTTGTACTTGCCACCGCTTCTTCGCGGCCGTGCACTTGCAGTTTAAACTTTAATCGAAACTCTCATATTATTACTGAAATAATATGCATTAGCCCAGAAGGCAAAAATCTTCATATTCAGACAATGCTATTATACAAAGATTTAGAAATTATTTATTTAAAGAACGTTATGAAATTTTATGACAATCCCAGAATGATTCATATGACCGTCAAAATGACGTACAAATAACCAATTGAGTAAAAAAGCACGCCGATTTCTAAATCAAACTTTATGGCTAGAAGACCATAGATATATAGTTTAGTAGTAAAGATAAATATTTTATTGATTACTTTACAAATTACGAGTACGGAGTCAAAAACCATAAGTTTTGGATTATACATTACATGTGCTCGAAAGTCACGAACATGAATTATTTCAAAATTACGATATTTATCCTCGTATATTTATTGGTGTGTGATGCATTGCATACATTGCATCATATGTCTTTCATTTAGATTACTTTTGCATCAATAAATGCTACTAAGGTATGTGTTTAGTCTTATTTACAGAATACAGGGACCTGAATGCAAATTACCCACATCCCGAGCATAAACGCGTACAAAAGACTCATTTCTATCATAAAGACCAAGTTCAAGTTTATCGGGTTTCAAATGGAAATGTATCCAAGCATAAAAGCATTCAAGTCCTAATTACAAAAAGAACAAGGACTTAAGCACAAAAGTAGCCGGGGACTTAATTGCAAAAAGTCAAGGACCTAATTGCAAATCACGAGTAGCTTTTATTATTACGGAGAAAATATAAAGAAAAATCAATGTGGATCTCCAAATATATGAAGAAATTAATTCGGATCTCCAAAGATATGCAAGAATCAATCCAGACGCGCAAATGACATTGAAATCATACCATAAACACACAGGAAAAATCCGGGTCGATTCGGAGCCAAAAAGGTGGCGAATCCGCCGCACCTCAAGAGCAAATTGCGGCGAATCCGCCGCACCTCAAGAGCAAATTGCGGCGAATCCGCCGCACCAAATTAGATTAATGCTCTAAAAATTTTACCGGTTGCGTGTTGACGCGTGTACTTTCTTATTTCATGCTTAGGTCCCTTGTATCGGCTATAAATAGCCCCGAGAACGATGTTGTGAGAAGTTCTTCCTTTTGTTCCATAATTTAGCAATAAAATTCTGTTTCTTTTATTTTATGTTTTTAATTATCTTTTCTTAGTTTCTCTAGGACCCCTTCTCCCTCCCTCCATCTATGAGTTTCTAACTCTTTCCAAAGGGTGGGGGTGACGGATTTAGGGTGATGAGAAGAGAAGATGTTATTATTTTAATTTCGTATTAGTATGTTTTGATTACTTGAGTTTATGTTAAATCATTTATCATGTAATGCTTTATAACTAATATGATTTATTATAAGTTTCAGAATTCTCTAATCTAAACCCGATATCTAAACCTCCACCCAACGGAATTCACCATCTTTGTTCTTGTTTTAGTTTTATTTGTTCTTGTTTCTTGCTTTAGATAATAAAAACCAAAAATCTCAAAAACCCAATTTATTCTTCTCTCCTTCTTCCCCTTAATCGAAAATAACATCAACTACGAAATCTCTCCCTCCTTGTGTTCGACCCGTACTTGCCACGTCTTCATAGACGCCGTGCACTTGCGGTATAAATTTAATTCTCATCAAGTTTTTGGCGCCGTTGCCGGGGAGGCGACGCAGATTTTTGTTGTTTTTGTGTTTTCGATTTTATCCCGTTTATCTTGTGCGCAATCTAAGTATTTGGATTTGTGTTTCAGGGGACAACAGAGTGCGCGGAGAAATCCGGGCACATTTGGAGCTAAACGAGCGGCGAAATCGCCGCACCTGAAGAACAACTTGCGGCGAATTCGCCGCACCAGTAAGGCTTCTGGGCGTCATTTTTCTCTGGGGTCGTCTACATCGTGGATTGGTCGCATTGAGCTACTGGAAATTCCGAGAGCAGGCGGCGAACCTGTCTGAGCATTGCGGAGGTAACTTTTCTTGCCTTTCTCGTATAATCTGAATTTTCGAAAAGTTTCCTTTCGTAGAATTGCACGTGTTAGGGTCAAAAATTCCATAATTAGCAATAACTCAACTCTGACCTAAAAATTGGCAAAATTAGAAAGACCTTAGTGCATGCATCATATAATGTTTTGTTTGCATTATTCTTGCTAAATTATTGCAAATTATTTTTGTTGAAGAGTGCTGGAGACAAGGTACGTATCGCGGTTTTTAACGACTGCATTTAAGCATATAATTTAATTTGCATACAACCTTGCAATTGCCCCCATTAAAAAGACCATTGTTTGACTATCTTTGTTAGATCTAAGTTAAACTATCTTAAGGGCAACTCCATAGGAAAAGATACGGTGGGGATTTCATCACCCTTCCGTGGCCCACAAATCACAATCCTCAAGTGTCACCCAAGCCTAAAATTAAAATCAATTAGACATTGACCCCTAAGGACTCGGACTCAATTAAGGAGGAGATTGGTTTGACTTGCTATGACCTGAAGCTAATTGAATTCAATTTGGTGTCTAGAAAGTGTTTTTGTGTTGACGAAAGTCTTCCAAGCGACGTGGTTGTCTAATTGGCACCGACTCTGTCGGAAGCGCCCCCACTAGCTATACACTAACTGGCCAACTTGGTTTGATTGGTGAGGGAGGTGAATCAAGCAAATCAATTCGACTCAACCAGTTAGGAGTCGTCTAGATCTAAGCGACACTAGGTCTAGGATTGTTTGAACCGTGCTTTCTTAGGAAACCTCTGACCGACCTTCTTTTCTATCTTTAGAGTTAAGTTTCCCTTCTCCTCTGAGTCATCTTCTTCTCACCTACTTATACGTTCTAGTCTCCTCCCCTTTACATTATCTATTAGCATTTTAGGGTCGAGTCGAGAACTTGTGCTTGCTTAGCCTCATAAGGGTAAGAGTACTTGACTCAAGAGTGTTTTGATGGATGGTTACATGAGCAACCATCCATATCATTGTTGGGACCAGGACAATGCTTCCTGGTATTCTAAAACCTTGCAACCTGGGGTGGCTCAGACTAACACCCCATATGGTTGGGACAATCCTAATTGTATAACTGAGCAATCTTCATATTGGGGTAACATGAGAGAGGCACCGACGGCTAGACCACAATCTAGTTATGTTGGATCATATGCTGGTCAACGAACTGACACATTACAACAAACTTTTGCCTCCTTCATGCGTTGGGCTGACAACATGAGTGCACCGGTGGCTCCAGTAGCCGTACCGTGCGACTGTTGCGGGTTGAGTGGTCATCTTATCAGGGAATGTCCTTATGTTCCCCCAGAGCCTGAGTATGAGCATACATTTTCCCAGAATGCTCGATATGACCGTTACACTTCCGCATATAACCCAAGAGTGATGGATTCGTGGGGAAACAATTCATATCCAAATTCTTATACGTCATTTTCACCCCAATATCCTTCTCCCGAATACCCAGAACTATACCAACAACCCACTTCAAATCATTGGACTTATCCTCAGTCTACCAACACACAACCTAAAAATGTCCCGAGTTCTGACTCGAACCTCATAGTTGACCACATACCTGATACCTTGGAACAAGCTTTCCATACGTTCATGACAACTACTCAACAGTCCGTAGACAATATGGTATTACAATTGAGTCAAATATCGCAGCAATTAAGTGAGGAAAGCAACTTTTCGTGTCAACATGAGGATTCATCTTTTAGTATCGAACCACCACCACATACACAAATTCAAAGCACAATCTTTCAAAGTCAAATTCCTAGTCAGTCTGAGGGACTTGGAATTTCAATTCACGATCACTTAGTGGAGGATTCGATTTATATGGACCAATTTCATTATGAGTCGGCACAAGATTGTGCCCTATCTTCTTGTCCCGTGGCCCTTGAGCCACATGATCGTCATGTTGCATCTCTTAAGGACTCACCTCTGGTGGAGCAAGATCTCCCTAGTACCCTCAATTTCAAACAACCTGGTGAGAGTCCGCCTCTCACCATTGTTCCTGATCATCTTGGAAATGATGGAACATCAAACAACCACATAGCTTATGAGGATATTAGAAGTGCCTTAGAAGATACCTTGGGTATGAGACCCACTCTTTGTTCGTCTGGTGAGTCGGACTTGCCTGACAAGGCTCTTGACCTCGCTCCGACGCACCAGCCAGTTGATTGGAGAGTTTGGATCGATGATCATAACTTCAACACCGCAACGGGAGAAACTCCTCTTCCGTTGCCCCTTAATTCCCAAACTTTCGAGAGGTTCAAGCTCTTTCAGTTTGATCCTTTGAATGAGACGCCTTTGCGTCCAATTCATGAACCTCTCAATTCATCTAGCGTTTTTTGTGAAGGCGGCCCACACATGCATTTTCTGGCCCCACGTGGTGTCATGTTTCCTTTTCAGGTGCACTGACCCACTCTTGAAGTTTCCATTTGATGTCTCTTGACAAATGAAGATGAGAACTTATGTTTGTACATAGTTATATATATAAAATAAAATAAAATATATGTTGTATTTATCCCTTCTTTAGTATCTCTCAGGTTTTTGAGGGAATTCGGGTTTTTTTCCATCAATAGAGCCATGAACTTTCCTTTGTACTTCACGTTGGTGAGATCTTTCCTTTTTCATGCATAAATCCATGTAGTATCTTGCTCACATTCATTGAGGACAATGCATGATTTAGGTGTGGGGGGTGTTTATGTATATATTTATTTATAGATCTGTCTTTTATTTCTAAAAATATAAATAATAAAAAAAAATCATCAATGTTTCATGACATAGCTTAAGATTGAACTGCTAAAACCCGTGTACAAATTGCATTGAGTTTTTGTTCCTTATTATATAGTTCTGCTTGTATAAATTGTGACATAAATCTAAGTTCCAAAGAAACAACCCATTGCCCTTTAAGACATGTATGCACTTAAATTGGATGAATCAAATCTTTGAAGTGGTTGATAAAAAGCAGAGGTTGAGAAAAATATACCGGGAAGTGTGGACTTCTAATAGCAATTAAGCCTTGAGGAAAATAAAAATAAAAATAAAGGAATAAAGTGAAGAAAACACATTTTGCAAAATGATTACAAAAGCCCAAGCCTTTGAGTCACTGGTCCGTAGGGGTATCTTGAAACCCGGTAACTTGAGTCTACCAGCTCGGGATTATCGACCAAACTCGCTACACGAATGCAAAAGGGTAAAAGTGTCAAAAAGCAAATGTGTTGAATCACGGAAGAAAAGAAAAGAAAAAAAATAATAATACTCAAGGCCCAAAGCTAAAAGAATGATCCATGCCATGGTTGATCCGAATGATACTTCACCACCAGAGGAGGCGTGCAAAATAATTTATGTGATAACATGTGTAGAGGGGTTAGTGGTGTGAATGTGGAGGAATAAAGACCAAGTCAAACTTTTTATAAGTTAGAACTGTATAATGAGCATGCGAGAACTTTAAGTGAGATGTATAAGGTTAAGGCAGAAATATTAAGAGCTATTAATGGAATGTTGAATTAAGACTTTGTGGGTGTGTCAACTGAAAACCCTCACGAGACAAAACTCGTCCTCTATGGCAACCTGGAGGTTTAAAGGCTTGTTGCACATGCTAAGTGCAACCGTGATTCCTACGAAAGTGAGTTAGGATTTCCCTGTTTTCATTTCTTTTATATTCTGTTTTGCTAGGGACTAGCAAAATCTAGGTGTGGGGGTATTTGATGCATTGCATACATTGCATCATATGTCTTTCATTTAGATTACTTTTGCATCAATAAATGCTACTAAGGTATGTGTTTAGTCTTATTTACAGAATACAGGGACCTGAATGCAAATTACCCACATCCCGAGCATAAACGCGTACAAAAGACTCATTTCTATCATAAAGACCAAGTTCAAGTTTATCGGGTTTCAAATGGAAATGTATCCAAGCATAAAAGCATTCAAGTCCTAATTACAAAAAGAACAAGGACTTAAGCACAAAAGTAGCCGGGGACTTAATTGCAAAAAGTCAAGGACCTAATTGCAAATCACGAGTAGCTTTTATTATTACGGAGAAAATATAAAGAAAAATCAATGTGGATCTCCAAATATATGAAGAAATTAATTCGGATCTCCAAAGATATGCAAGAATCAATCCAGACGCGCAAATGACATTGAAATCATACCATAAACACACAGGAAAAATCCGGGTCGATTCGGAGCCAAAATGGCGGCGAATCCGCCGCACCTCAAGAGCAAATTGCGGCGAATCCGCCGCACCAAATTAGATTAATGCTCTAAAATTTTTACCGGTTGCGTGTTGACGCGTGTACTTTCTTATTTCATGCTTAGGTCCCTTGTATCGGCTATAAATAGCCCCGAGAACGATGTTGTGAGAAGTTCTTCCTTTTGTTCCATAATTTAGCAATAAAATTCTGTTTCTTTTATTTTATGTTTTTAATTATCTTTTCTTAGTTTCTCTAGGACCCCTTCTCCCTCCCTCCATCTATGAGTTTCTAACTCTTTCCAAAGGGTGGGGGTGACGGATTTAGGGTGATGAGAAGAGAAGATGTTATTATTTTAATTTCGTATTAGTATGTTTTGATTACTTGAGTTTATGTTAAATCATTTATCATGTAATGCTTTATAACTAATATGATTTATTATAAGTTTCAGAATTCTCTAATCTAAACCCGATATCTAAACCTCCACCCAACGGAATTCACCATCTTTGTTCTTGTTTTAGTTTTATTTGTTCTTGTTTCTTGCTTTAGATAATAAAAACCAAAAATCTCAAAAACCCAATTTATTCTTCTCTCCTTCTTCCCCTTAATCGAAAATAACATCAACTACGAAATCTCTCCCTCCTTGTGTTCGACCCGTACTTGCCACGTCTTCATAGACGCCGTGCACTTGCGGTATAAATTTAATTCTCATCAGTGTGCCTGAAGCACATACTACAAAGCACCATGAAATAAGAGCATAAGTAGTGAGAGAGAAATTATGCAAATAAGAAGACAATTTTTTTTTGAAATGACTCTCGAAAGTCAACTAGACGAAATACGCCCAGAAGTGCCCAAATAAAATTATCACTTATATTTGTTATGGATGTCAGCATTGGTATTGTTTTTTTGTGAAACTTGAGATAACTTTGTTGACTTCTATCAGTCGAACAAAAATGATGTTAAGTTTATCTACTAATTTGCACAATAAACGAGTCCCTCAGTTGCTAGAACATCTCTCAAATATATATCGCTTTGGGATCTCAAAAATGATAAATTATTGAACACTTCTTATTGCTCAGATTTATATGTCAAATATAATTTAGACATGATTTATCAACATCCATCTCTACCAATTTTTTTATTAGACCAATATCATATTATAAATACTCACTTTACTTGTGCGATAATGAATAAATTGTTCCCTCCTCCAATTTATAGGCCCTGAATGGCTAAGTTTTTATTGTCCAATCCAATAATCATATATATGATGTACATTTTCTAGCATTAGGGTGAGGAACTAGAAGCTTAAAGAATGTCAAGAAAATATAATATGTTGAACCTGAAGTTCATAAATAAGATAATTATAAGCCAAATATTTAAAGAATGCAAAGAAAGTGTACTATATTGAACCTAAAGTTCATAAAAGAATATACGTACAAGTATGATTGAACATAAAGTTCATAATAATTAACTTGCAATATCTAGCAAGTAATTGTCATACGTAGTTGTTGATCAGAAATAAGTGACTAATTCTTGTATTACACTTTTACTAGACATAAAACACATAATATTAAATGGAGATCTCCATAATGTAAGATATATTGGGATCAACCAACGCCAGAAGCGTGGACCGAAAAATAGATTATTCGTGGAAATAAAAATAAAAGTTAGTCATTTATTACTCCCCTGAAGAGGTTATTTCTGGAGAATACAAACCCAATAAAATAAATGCAGCTACTAAACAAAAAAAATTCCAAAAATACAGAACGGTTAAATCCTAATGTTTGGGAAACAATGAGGATCTGATTATTGTTAACGTAAAAGTTGTAATCAACTATCGATACGAGAGAGATATTAAATAATTAAAATTATTGTCGACAATTCATCCACCTTCTTTATAGCATGTTATTTCAAGAGAAAAATTGGATCCAAAACCTATAATATTATAAGAATGCCAGAAGCATTCGTATTTGATAAATGAATAAAAGAAGACGAACAATGTAGAACTAAACTCGCCTAATAAATATATTGTTTTTTATTACTTAAATTATATCCCTGAAGGATACAAATAGAAATCACAATAGAAATGTATTCCAATTGGATTCAACGTCCATCGTGACGTACTCATTCTCTCGTAATATTGATAATATGTTGTTACATAATCAATATGGCGTATGAATAGATATGCATATAAGATATGTTGCGACTTTAAAGTTTTATAAGTCACTTGATGTTGGTACTTATATGAGAGTCACTGAAGGACTAATATGACAAAGTATATTATATAATGACAAGAATCAAAAGATACATTATACAAATTTTGAAAAGATCAGTATATGAAGAAACAAGTAAGAGTGTTCATATAATCTCTTCAATCAAAATCATCCTAAAGAATAATACAAAGTTGTTCTGATTTGTCCATATGTTTTACTCAATAACAAATTTTACAATTATTTATTATATGCTTATGATTTGATGTCATAGGACCTCCTGCAGAGTTTTTGAAAACTTGTGAAATATTTAAAGGACGAAATTTTGAAATAAATGACTAGAGAAAAATCAATTGTTTTTCAACCTCAAGTTCGAACATTTTCCAGAAGAGAACAAGTTCGAACATTTTCATGTTATACCAAAAAAACATTTACTTCACTTGCCCATCGATAATCATGATGCACAATGAATCCATCGCCAAGAACTGCATGACATCCTCTTTGATGACGTACAAAGCCGAATGCAACCCTTTAGCCCCCTCCTCCAAATCTCAGGTACTTAAGGATTGTGATTCCCTACCTACCATACATTGATACAACATTTTGCACCTTCTTAGAAACAAATTACCCATGGGATCAAATGTCGTATATGTCTAGTACTATACGTAGCTAAAATATTTTGCATACATTGTATACATATGAACAACAAAATATTTTGCATATTTAGACGTCATTTTGCATATTTGAACAACAACAAAAATACTCCGACGGTCGAAATTTTACAAGTCAACAATGTAGTTACCACAGGTCATTACGGAGGTCGCACGGTGCGGATGTGGTAGCGGAGGACGTCGCTGCGATGCCGGAGGAGGTCTCTATGGTGCCAGAAGACGCTGCGGTTGTCATGGAGGCTCGGTCAGAGATTGGTCGCAGAGGAGGTTGGGTTTGCGGCTAGGGTTCGGTTGGGGTTTTTGTCTGGAATAAATGACAAAAAAGTAACTAATCGATTTCTATAAGACCTATAGACGTCGGACATATCTTGCAACTGACGTCTATATGCATGGGAGTATAGACGTCGGCTGTAATATATGTCCGACGTCTATAGGCTTGAGAGATAAACGTCGGGATATAAACGTCAGTTTAAATGGGTATTCCAACAACCGACGTCTATATTGTAGGATCGGGAAGGTCGCTAATTCTAATCACTTTTAAGCTAATTACCTACTTGTTTAATCAATCGAGATATGCATAGCGGAATTTAAAACAAACAAGCAAGTAAGGAAGGAGATATGCAAACCACAAGGAACACGAGGTTTTTTTACAGAGGTTCAGCCTCCCGCCTACGTCCTCTCTTGCAAGCTCCACTCGACACTTCGAGCTCCGCTCGCATCTTCACTATCCACTCCCCGTTCTGGGCCAGGAGAGAACGCTTTTACAAAATAAGCACCGCGAACACCCTCGCTTGCTTGACCTTCTTCCTCTCATAATCTGAGAGGGAACACTTCGGGCTTTCACCAAAATTCTTGCTTCTTGAACAAAAAATGAGTGGGACAACACTCTCTAAATATTGAGCACACTTTGAGTATGATTTGGCTATGATCAAAGGTGTGGAATTTGGGCTTAGAGTGTGGGATTGGGGAGATTTGAGCTTGAGAGCTTCTCTCTAATGTATTGAACAAGTAGTAGTGGGAGAGTTGTGTTAAAATGTATTTTACAACTCTATTTATAGGCATTAGAGAATATAGTCGTTGGGGTTATTTGAATAAGAGTTGGTGTAAGATACACAAAACAGAAACTAGCAGGACCAAATTTTGAGTGAATTCGGTTGACCGGAACGGGCTGTTTGGTCTACCGTTTGGTAGTTTTGAACTTAGTTCGGTCGACCGGTTAAGGAACGATCGACCGCACAACGCTATGTCTGGGGTACGCTTAAGTGATCGGTCGAACACCGAATAGGGTTCAGTCTACCGATTTACACCAGACACTTAGGGGTTGACAAACAAGGTTTTATTCGGTCGACCGAAACAAGGTCCACGGTCGACCGAATTCCAACAGGAAGTTCGGGTTTGTCAAGAGACATAAATTCGGTCGACCAAACAAGGTCCTCGGTCGACCGATACATAAAATGTATGTGGGGTATTTTTGGTTAATACGAATACGGTCGTTGGGTATATACGACAAAACAAATGGTCATAAAAATAATTGGGACTCGGTCGGCCGAACTTAGGTAGTTAAACACTAACAGAATAATTGATCACTCGGTCGACCGAATGGTGTTGACGGTTGACTGATTGAGGGCAGACTGTTTGGGTTCAGGTTTAGTGTTTTCCGGTCTAAGTTTGGGTGATCTATTGAAGTCCAAATTATGTGAAATTTCGTGTGTGACTTCTCTAAGGAACCTAGTGTGTGTTTGCGTAGTTTTTAGCTCAAGTATGCTCAATTACACAAAGTTCCTAAGACTCAAAGAAATACAAATTACATGTCTTCAAAAGGGCTTGATTACATGTCTTGACTTGATTTACTTTCTTCCTTGAGTCTTGATCACCTGTAGAGGTTAGCACAAAGCAATATGTATCCTATGAAACATGTGTGCTACTCTACATGATCACAATTAAGATTAGGTTGATTAAATCATCAAAACATAGATTAAGGCCAAAAAACCAACATATATGACCCCATAGACGTCGGTTGTTTCTTTGACCGACGTCTATTCTCTTTTCGACCCAATAGACCAATGCGGGGGAAGTTCTTGACTTTTAGGAACTCTCAGTTTGCAAAATAAGCAAGGAAAAGAGAAATGTCATTTCATCGATGAGTTGAAAATATGTCAAAGTGTAACATTCTCAACACAGCGGAAAATTTAAAATTTTAATAACACACAATCAACAGAGGATATTACGCAAATACTGAACACGGGTGCACCAACATATATAATATATATATACGAACATCAGAGTATTTCAAAAGTTGTGATTACATCAAAAGACTATACAAATGGAAGCAGTAATCACTCGACCTCAACTGAGAGAAAGCTGGATCCGGTAGCGGTGCTCCTCTCCTCGGTCACCACCCCCTAACGCTGATCACGGCCTGAAAGTAAACATGCAACAATGCCTGAGTTTCCAGAAGGAAACCCCGTATGCCAAACTCTAAATACAAGAACTGAAAGATACCCTAGCATGCAATTCTACTAAACAAGAAAAACATCTCAAATACAAGGCTGGGCTCCAGGGCTCTTTCACCCAACCACAGCACACACCACGGTCACGGGGCTCCAGGTCTAATCTCAACCAACCATCGTACCACACACTCGTCGCCAAGCTGGGCTCCAGGTCTAATCTAAACCAACCGCAGCTACCACGACACGACCAAGGGCTCCAGGTCTATTTTCAACCAACCCAAACGCATAAGGGCTCCAGGTCTATTTTCAACCAACCCCTACACGCGGTCCCTACTCAGGCTCCAAGCCTCTTTCAGCCAACCTGAACGCACTACGGGGCTCCAGGTCTAATCTCAACCAACCTCGTACAGATTAACTGGGCTCGAGGTCTATTTTCAACCAACCACAGCTCTCACACCATCACGGGGCTCCAAGTCTCTTTCAACCAACCGCCGCAACACCACAATTCTAAGTTGGGCCTCAGGCCTATTTCAGCCAATCCCAAGCTCTCACACAGTTACGGGGCTCCAGGTCTTTTTCAACCAACCACCGCAACCCTCGTGCACCCTAGCACACTTGCAGGAAGAACATCGGCACCACACTCGCTCCACACGGACGACCACAACGACAACACCTCCATAGTGCAAAAGTGGACACAAACAGTCGACCGAACCAAAAGTCCCGGTCGACCGAATTAAGCAAATACAGGGCAATCGCATCGACCGGCACTCCATCGGTCGACCGATTCCCACCCACCGCACTCGTTCGGTCGAACCACAGTCAAGGGATGGTCGACTGTTTAGATGGTCAACTCCCAGGTTCACCGAACAAAATGACCAATCGGTCGAATGACAAAGGGGTCCCGTTTGACCGAAAGTCACCGGGGACAAATCCCAAAACGAATTCGGTCGAACACCCGAGCACTCTCGGTCGACCGAATCCCACCAGGGAATAATCCCTCACTCGCACCACGAATCCGGTCGAACGCCGAGACCTCCTCGGTCGACCGAATTCCACCAGAGCGTTCCCCACGCTCAGCACACAGGTCCGGTCGACCGAAACCACCTTCGGTCGAACCGACCACTATTCTCACTTAAGTCAAAGTCGGACGAAGTCAATGAGCGGTCGACTATTTGGATGGTCAATCGCTCCCAACCGACTTAAGACAGTGCACACGGTCGAACGGCAAAGGGGACCCGTTCGACCGAATCTCACCAGGCTTGCCTCCCATGCATAATCGGTTGACCGCCCCTGGGGCATCGTTCGACCGATTTGAGGCAGAACCTGAATTCTCTTCACGAACGGTCGACCGTTTGCACCAACCGGTCAACCGATCAGGCAGTGAAATCTGCTGCATGTTTACTTGCGACGAGTCGAAAGGCCTACCGTCGACTTCCAAATACTCACGCTAACTAAGTGAGCGAGCTTGACATACCGGAAGGCTTGAAGAAGCCTTTGAAGAACCGCGATGACGCCTCCACGAGCACGTCTCCCCAAAACAGGATCCGTCGACGAACCTCGCGTCCAAACGACGATCAACACCTCCTCGACGATCCACACTCACGAATCCACCTCCGTCAACCTCCAACACCAACCATGATCACAGAACACGAGTTAGGTAGAGGGAGAGAGAACCAACGCAAAGGAACGAGTTAAATCCAACAACTCACCTCCAACTACCACCTTCGTTGTTCCTCACTTTGCCAGGGATCACCAACTCGCCGGAGCTCGAACCTCTCGCCGGAGCACACCACTGAGGTAGAGAGAGAAAAAAATGGGAGTGAGAGAGAGAGAGCAACGAGAGAGAGAGAGAGAGGGAAAAACCATAAATATCTCTCACCTTTCAATCCCATCCATCCATTGCCTTCCTTTCCATCTCCACCACATATCTCATCTCCTCTCCATCTCAACCCTCCATCCATCCACCTTCAATCCAAGCCATCCATCACCATCTCCCCCTAATCTCCACCTAAACCACATCAAAGCACAATTAGGATTAGGATTAGGATAGAATCCTACACAAAGAACTCTCAGTTTTAAAAATAAAGGAAAAGAGAATTGTCATTTCATCGGTTAGATGGAAATATGTAAAGATTTTTACATTTTATATTTTAGAAGTTATCTGCCTTTTGGTTTTTCTTCTATTTATTTTGTTGTCAGCTTTCATTGATTTAATATGAAGAAGGAATGAAATCCATCATACAGATGTGATGATGGGTAATTTGCTGAGGTGCACCTGACAATTGTCTAATTGGCGATATGCACCTAGGTTTTTGGTATTGCCGTGTGCACCTGCAAACTAAACATATTTGCTTATATGCACATCTATCGTTACCGGGGTCCCCTTAGTCACTGTTTACGTCCAACGTTGTTAGATAATTTGTAAATTAAACCTCGTAAAATATAAATATCTTTAATATAAAAAATAAAAAAAATAAAAGTTAAAAAAATAAAAAACCACAAAAGTTGGGGAAGAATGAGGTTTTGTGGTTTCTTATGTTTTTAACATTTTTTTATTTTTAATATTAGGAACATTAATATTTTAAAATGTTTAATTTACAAATTGTCTAACGACATGGAATGGAAATGGAGTGGGTCCCACTTACGGTAGAGGTGCATATGAGCAAATATATTCGGTTTGCAGGTGCACATCCAGCAATACCAAAAATCCAGATGCATATTGTCAATTAAAAAACCTGCGAGGTTGCAACTTAGCAAATTACCCAAATCTTTATATACAAATTACTTTACATTGGAACACACAAACTCTAGACTTTTTGTAAAACTATCACATTGCTAATTTCTAAAAGGGAACTACTATTCGTCGGCGGAAAACTACCTAAATCGCCCAAAAAATTACCTTTTTGCTTTTCACAATTCATTTAATACACATTTTATCTCGTCTCTTAAAATAAGGTTTCTTCCTACGTTTTCCTCGTTTTCCCAGTAACAACACAACGGAAATGTCTGGCAAAGCGCCTGCATCAAGTGAGGTAAGGGGGAAAAATAAAAAAATCCATCCCGGGCGTCTGGCGGAGACGCCACCACCATGGTGGCGGCGTCTGGCTCACACGCCCCCACTGTGGTGGAGGCTCTCCTCCAGACGCCGCCACCATGGGTGAGGCGTCTAGCTTAGACGCCACCATGGTGGGGCGTCTCAGCCAGACGCCCCCACCATGGGTGAGGCGTCTCCTTTAGACGTCCCATTTTTTTAGTTTTTTTAATTTAATTTTTTTCCGGTTCCGTTACAAGATTTCAGGGGTGATGAAGTAGATTACCGTGAGATTTTTGATAGTAAACAAATATTTACAACAATCGAAAAACTTGTAAATGGGCGAAACAAGTTGTCATAGGAGTCGGATTTTTTTGGTTATATCATCATATAAATCAAAAGCAGATAACCAGACAGATTGTTGCCTGAGATGTGATCGCAGACATGAAGTGACTTCTCGAGATATGAGTATTGCATTACGGAAGAACACAAAAAGAAAAGGTTGCGGTTGTTGGTTTTTTATAAAAATAGTCGAGCGACGGAATCGTGATGGATAGGTCGTCGTTACTAATAGCACGCATGGGCAACACAACCATGCACTTGCCGTTTATCCTGAGGGTCACCGACAGATCAACGGTCTTAGTTCTGGGGCGAAACAAATTGTTCGTGATATGACTGAGGCACAAGCAAGACCACGGAATATTTTGTCGGCAGTAAAAGAGAAATTCCCGAATGATAATCCAAATCAGAGACGCATTTATAACTTCAGAGAGTACATGAGGAGGACGAAATCTGAAGATAGGAATCCGCTCAGCAATTTCTGCATCAGGCAGCGCTGTATCGATACTTACATTGGATTATGGCCGATGAAGAAACTAATGTCATCACTCACACATTTTTGGCACATCCGACGTGAGTTCAGTTGTTGCGCACATATCCTTTTGTTATCTGCATGGATTCGATGTACAATACAAACAAGTACATGATGCCTTTGTTCGAGATGGTTGGGGTGACTCCAACAAACATGAATTTCCTCGTCGGTTATGCAATTTTGAAGGATGAGACCGAGTCTAGTTACCGGTGGGTGTTGGAGAAGTTGCGAGATATGTTATCGGAAACTGTTAGCCCGACTGCAATAATAATGGACCGAGAGATGAGACCGATGCGACCAATGGCAGAGGTTTTTCCTGAGTCTACTCATTTACTTTGCACCTGACATATCAATAAAGACGTGTACAACTACGCGTACCATGTTTTAGGCAAGGACAAGCAATTTGCAGAGACTTTCAGGCGTGGAAAGTGGAGGAGAGTCATGATTTCTGATTCACAGACGGAATATGATAAAGCAGTGCGTAATATGAAGGATTTTTTTCGATCCTGGCCAGTACTTATGGAGTATGTGTGAGATGTTGTCTCCCCACCTCATCTGAATCATCCTCGTCGTCAAACGAATCTTCACGTGTCTCATGACGACGTAAAATATCCATCTCCCTCCTAACTGAAGCAGAAATACCCCGTCTAGGTGGATGACGAGGACCTGACTCATCTGCTAAACAATGTAGAGCGCGTAAGGGAATTGATTTCCCTTTTCCTCCCTGGTAACCCGACGACTATTAATCCAATTTTAGAAATCAAATTTCATTAATGGATTTAAATGACAAAAATTACAAATTTAACGATCGATAAATGAAACTAATTATTAACATAATAATCAATTTAACTAATAATAACAAATAATAAAGGGTTTAACTAATTACGCAATTAATGAAACTAATTATTAACTTAATAATCAATTATAGCTAATTATGATCAATTTAACTAATAATAACAATTAATCAATGGATTAACTCATTAATCAATCATTTAAACGAATTATTAACTTAATAATCAATTTATTTAGGTATTATCACAAATTATAATTAATTTTAAAAAAAATGGGACAAGCGTCTCCTGCAGACGCCCCCACCAAGGGGTAGGCGTCTGCGGGAGACGGGTGAGGCGGCTCCTGCAGCCGCCCCCACCAAGGAGCAGGCGTCCGCGGGAGACGCACCCACAAACGGGAGAGCGTCCGCGGGAGCCCCCCCCCCCCCCCCCCCCCCCCCCCCCCCCCCCCCGAAGGTCGTCTCCCGCGGACGCGCAACCCAAATGTTTTTTTAAAAACAAAAAAAGAAGGTCTTTTTACCAGATTCGAGTGATCCGGGGCATCCGCTACCTCTTTTCCTGGCCTCCGAGACATTGTTTGTGAGAAATATGAAAGTAATATGAAATGAGAGTGGTGTCAGGAGAGTGAAATGAAGAGTTATATAAAAAGAAGTGTAGAAGGGGAAAATGGTAATTCGTACGGGCAATTTAAGTAGTTTTATGGCGACGAATAGCAGTTCAGTTTCTAAAATCATACTTTCACTTTGTTCGGAATACATTCGTGTGATCGCGTCCGGCGTAAACTGCGCAATGGTAATAATTTTCCCGAATCACAAGTACTTAGAAGCAAATTTTGTTCTAAACTCAAATGGTAATAATTTTCCCAAATCACGAGTTCTTAGAAGCAAATTTTATTTAACTCACATGCTCCAACCACAACATTACAACAAACATGACTTCATGGAATGACATTAATGACTCTACATATGATTGTATATCCAAACAAATAAATAATAATAATAATAATAATAATAATAATAATAATAATAATAATAAAACTTTGAAGACCACATGTCATTAGACCTGGGTATGTGTTCCTTTGGCAAACTAATAATTAGTTTATGTATAATATTAAATACATGGGAAGGAACAAGGTTTAGAAAGGTCCAAGTGTCCAAGACTATTTCTAAGCAAAGAGAAATTGGGACTCTATCATACAATATACATGGGCAAGACGGAACTACAAACATTTTGTGTACTTCAATCATGTACTGCATTATGAACCGTCGCATTCAATTTGTGTATATCTATAATTTATATGATACAGATCGAACCGGGTTTATGATTTTGGTAGGGTTTATAAATAACTGTCTTCCTCTTCTTGTTGTACCTTCGGCCAAATAGTGGATTCGTGAGCGAGTGGTCGTGGTTTTTCCCACAATGATTTTTCACGTTTTTTTGTCATGTAGTTTGTGTGTCTTTTCTTTATTTTTTTCTCCTATCGAAAAGAATGTGTTCTAAAAGTTTTACTTTTATATATCAATTATTATGAATTGAATGTGCAAACATTTTGTTCTTTGATTAATGTATTCGTCTTTTGGAAGTGTTAAGAAATAGACTATTGATCATTAACTGTAGAGCTTTAAAAAAATAATAGTTTACATAAATCAAAAGTTATTTACAATCATGGTAATTAACATGGAACATTATTTAACGAGATAAAATTATCGTGTTGGTCATCAATTATTGTAGCTCTACAAATATTTGACGACACGAGTATATAAAAGAGGAAAATTGTTACTTTTATATATTGAATAAACCTAGCTATAAATTTGTGTTATGTGTCATTAATGATTTCATTATGTCTTGAATCCTAAGACATGAGACTTGTCTTTTCACATAAGAATTGTTCAATTTAATTATTGTCAAAAACTATCAATGAGTACAGTGATAAATGCAATAGTTAGTTGAACTCGACTTGTGCTGAAAAAGATAGTCAGACAAAAGATTATCATTGTCCCTCTTAATTTGAGTGATGATATTAGTGAGTCCATTGATAAAGCAAAATTATAATGTGCACAATGTAACTTGAGTTAAGTTACATATTTGTATTAACTTAAAAGATCGAGAAATGAATATATAATACAAATGTGACACATTTCTACTTTGTTTATATATTCTTAATATCATGAGACAAGTGATAGACACAAGTGATGTTTTTACATCACTAAATCGACCGTATTTAGTTCGAGTGAACAAGACATCTATGCTGATTGTGTAACTATAATGTGTAGCTAAATATCGCTTATAGTTTGTGATATTAAGTGTTTCAAATCATTGTCAATACACGTCTTGATAATAGGATCGGTCCACCGGACGTAATACGCGGTCGACTGAAAATCTCCAGGAAGTATTTTGGTGATATAATGGTTGACTGGTATAGGGACACGGTCGACTGAAATTTACCATGAGCAATTTTGGTAAGTAAACGGTCGACCGGAGTGAGACATGGTTTGACCGAAATTTTCCAGGGACTTTTTCTCGTGAATATTCGGTCGACCGTCTAGCTCACGGTACGACCGAACTTGTCAAAGCATTAACCGTTCGGTCGACTGAGTGGTGATTTCGGTGACCGTTCAACACGATTATGTCTTGATTTTTAAAAGATTAGTGTTCATCATGGGCTAGATTTGTTCCAATTATGGTCAAACGTTTTTAGGATGATTATGTTTCAATTTGTGATTGATTTAAGAGAGAGAAAAGCAAGAGATCATGGATTAATGGGTAACTCATAATGTGGGTGTTGGGAGAGCCTATAAATAGGTCTCATCTCCCTACTTGTTTAAGGTTAATGCAAAACTCTCTCTCCCTAACCTCCCTACTAATCCATCCGAATTTCTCTTAATTAATTATGGCTTTTGGAGATTGATTCTCGTGGAGCTTTAGAGGGGTTATTAGTTTGATTCTAAGCTTGATTTAGAGATTGATTTGGCTAATTCATTTCTTTCTAATCTTGTTTAGAGTTTGATAAACACTTGGATATGAATCAACTGACGATTCGATGTGCGACGCAACTCCGGATCTTTATAAAAGTTTTAGAGAACTTTTGGGTTTTATCCTCTTACATTTGTTTTAATAAATATATATATTATATGATATTAGAATAAATGTAAAACAATGTGCATGAAATTGTTGAAAATGGAAATTGATCTTGTATGTATATATAAAATTTTAAAATATACACATACATATGGACACGAAATCCTACGCCTGCATGGTAAGTTCCTAACAACTACATGCACAACATGGTATTAGTGTTCTCACTTCGTTAACGTACTATTTACTTTTGGCGAAACATATACTAATTATTATTATTGCTCCATTAATACGTATGTTATTGCGGTCAATTTTTTACTTCGCTGAGAAAGGCTATTGAGTGCTTTATAGTCATTTGCTGATTTTTTTGAATAATTCTGCCAGAACTTTTGTGATAATATTGCGGTTTATAATGATCTTATCTAAATTGGTTTTTAGATATTCTTTAGAAAATGTAGATAGGGGATTAGGGATTTTTCCCGTGAAGGTAAACTCCATATAGCCACATTAAAAATGCATTTTGCATTTCTTATTCTGACATGATGATCTTATAATAAATTATTTTTTAAAGTAAAAACATTTATTTCGAGGCTAACGACTATTTTCTGTTTGAATTGTAATTATTTGGAGCGAAAAAGGCAACTACCTCAAATATAGCCTAATGAGATTAGATGGCCATCATCACATCAAAATTCACCATGTTTGATATTTACTTTTTGGTATAAATTTTTTTCGATGATCCAGAATTCTCCAACACCTGCTTGGGTTGCGGTTCTAAATTGAAAGTGGTTCACACTGTTTTCATCGAAACGTTTGACGTGCGGATTAAGATTCGAACCTGCGACATCACGGGCTCACCCCTAACCACTATACTCCGTCCTCGGGGACACTTTTTGGTATAAATTGTAGTCTGGCAATTCTTTTACTTCAAAAGGAGTTGGATATTGAAATAGCTATATTTTCCATATATATGTTTGAAACTGATTGATTTGATGTTATACAAATAAATTTATATACATGCAGCGTGCTTATTTCTCATGCATTACTTTTAACTTTGTGTTTGCATACCATATGACATTAGACTGTCAATATCAAGCTTTAAGAATGTATCACACACATTGAGGGGGTGTTACTACCCACGTCAAACCAACCGAAAGTTGATTTGTAGTCAAATGGAAATTAGTGGGAAAAAATTAAATCAATGGAAACCAATTTTTCCATTTATCAAATTTTGTTATTTATACGTGTCAGTGGAATCTAGTAGAAAATAAATTTGTCTTGTTTGTGCGTATCATTGGAATCGAGTAGAAACTTAAAAAATACAATTTTATTAATAAATAAATTTCTAAAAAATTAAAATATAGACAACCAAATAAATTCAACTCCGCCTATGCAAATTTAACATCATCTGTCCCAGGCAAGGATAAAGGAGGAGGGATGCGGTAGCTGTTGTGAACCAACATAAAACCTCAGCTACTCTCATGGAAGTGAAGCTTAACAAAGAGCTACGTAAGGGTCGTTACCCCCTTAGTGACGTGTTGCATCGGGGCCTAGATGTAGTGATTCAAAGTAAGCAAGACTCTACACATCATACTCGATGGGTGAGAGCGATAACAAAGCTAGTCGATGGGCACCACCATCTTAGTGGCACAATGCATCGGCGCCCAAGTGTAGTGCACGTACAAGAAGCGAGTTGAGGACAATAGGATTCATGTAGCTAGGTAGTTGGAATGTTGGCTCCTTGATAGAAAAATTGAGTGAGTTAGTGGATGTAGTCACCAAGAGAAGAATATTTATATGTCTAAGAAACCAAATAGGTAGGTGAAAATGCCAAAGATGTAGAAAATACAGGATTTTAAATATGGTAAAGTGAAAAAGATAGAAACAAGAATGATATGAGAATTTTGGTACATGATAGCTTAAGAAACGAGGTTGTGGATGTTAAAAACAGGGAGATCGAATAATTTTGATAAATTTAGTGATAGGAAAATTAGTTTGGAATGTCATTAGTGCATATGCCCCACAAGTAAGTTTGAGTGAAACATTGAAGAAACAATTTTGGGAAGACCTTGATATGATGGTGAAAGGGATATAGTAGTGAGAAGCTTTGCATTGGAAGAGATTTCAATGGTCGTGCTGGTAAAGATAGTGGAGCCTTTGAACGTATTCATGGATGATTTGGGTATGGTGTTAGGAATCAAGAAGGAGATTTTCTAAATTTCGTTGTAGTATTTGATCTCATGGTAGCTAATACTGTTTAGGAAGAAAATCTCATTTGGTCACATTCTGTAGTGGTTAGCATCAGAGTCAAATTGATTTTGTGCTTACTCGAAAGGATGATCAGAGATCTTATCTTGATTGTAAGGTGATACCTGGAGAGTGTGTGGTAACTCAACATAAGTTACTGGTAGCAGTTTTTTGTTTTCGGATTGGTGTTAGATGGAGCAAGTATAATAAAGATGTAAGGATTAGGTGGTGGAATTTTAAAGGGGAGACATGTCTGATATTTAGAGATAAGTTGATTACTGATGGACCTTGGGACATAGAAAATGATAGTAATAGTATGTGGGAAGGCATGATATCTTGCAATAGGAGAGTGGCTAAAGAGGTCTGTGGAGAGAGTAGAGGAGGTAGGCAATAATCTATAGATACATGGTGGTGGAGTGAAGATGTTGAACAAGTGATTAAAGCTAAGAAAGAGTGTAATAAGAAGTGGTATAAGGATAAAAGTGAGACTAATTTGGAAGAGTATAAGATGACTAATAAAAATCTAAGAAAACAATAATGGAGGCTAGAGGAGTGGTCTATGGGAAATGATACCAAAAGTTAGGATCAAAAGAGGAAGAAAATGAAATTTATAATTTGACTAAAGTACAAGAGAGGAAAACAAGAGAGCGTAATCAAGTTAAATGCATTAAAGATGATAATCAGAATCTTCTAGTTTAGGACATGGATATTAAGGATAGGTGGATAGTGTATTTTGACAAGTTGTTCAACGGAGAGAATGAAAGTGGTATTTTGAAGTGGATAATGCATTTGAGGTTGCTAATAGAGGATTGTTCGGAGGATCAGAGAGGTTGAGGTTAAAGAATCCTTAAAATGATAAAGTAGGCAAGGCTTTAGGACCAGATAATATCCCAACTGAGGTGTCGAGATGTCTTTGGGATAGAGCTATATTGTGGTTAACCAAGTTGTTTAATAGTAGTTTTAGGACAAACAAAATGTCAAATGAGTGGAGAAAGAGTATATTTGTACCAATTTACAAGAATAAAGGGTTGCAATAACTATAGGGGTATTTGTCGTCTTTTAGGCATTAATTCATGTTAATTTTGATGATTAATCAAACTAATCTTAATCAATCAACCTAGTCAATCAAAATAGGAAAACATTATTACATGCATTACATATACACTTGTATACTTGTCAATCATCTTAAAAGGTTGATCAAAATATTCAAGAGAATGAGCATTGAGACAAAGACTCAAGATTGTAACAAAGCTTTGGACCAAGATTTGTAATTTTCCATTTATTGAGTCCAAATGATTAAATGTAAACTTGAGCACTACGATTCTGTCTCGGCCAAGTTCGGTGAACCAAACACCTAACGGATAACCAAACTCTTCTAATCAGTAGTCGTTAGGATGATCTCTGGTTGAATGACTGAATCGCCTTGGACTGGTTTTGGATTTTACTCCACGATCGCATTTGATGTTTGCTTTAGAGCCCAATTAACTTGTCCACCATATTTCGGACGACAGATCTATCAGTCAATAGATTCCTTCTTGGTTTTTGGCACGCAATGGCTAATTACACGTGGCATATGACTGTTGCCTTCAACACACATTGGAGTCATACCTGTCAGCATAAAACCGGCACTTACTTCAGTCATCCGAATAGCCAACAGTCTACCAAACCAGTTTAATCAGAGCTCGAATATTCCTTACTGTCCACCATAGAATAGTGAACCGAACCTCATTCCATGAACGAAACTTAAATTGGTCAAAATTAGAAAAAGTTACTGGACGTTGGTGATCGGTTATCTGAATCCTTTTTGGTCAACCGAATGCTTAAATTTAACCAAGTGAATCATCATGTTTCGGACAACCGTTTGTCAAACAGTCGACCTGTGAGAACCTAATCCTTATTAACTAAGGTTAATTGGGTTTAAGAACTTTAACCCTACTTTGGTGAAGGATATAAAAGGCAACCCATTTCTTCTCTTCTCTTCTTTTTTTCTCCTCTCTCTCTCTCCTCTCTTTCTCTCAATCACTCGTTCTCTCTCTCACCTTTGGTGTAGCAACAAAGAAGGAAAGAGAAGGGGGTACGCCAGCAAGTCGCGTTCTCCGGAGTTCAAAGAAAAGGAGGTGGAGATCATGTTCGTGTGAAGAGGTCACCAGAGAAACGCTCGTTTTAGTAGAGGTGATCGCCGTTGCTCTTCTGAAGCTTTTACAAGCTTCCAAGGTAAGCCAAGCTTTGTTTTTATGCTCACCTAAGTTGTGTGAGTGTTTGAGTGGTTGACAGAAGGATTGAAAGGCTCGTCAGAGGTGTGTGTAGCAGTTTTCTGCACTTGAACGGTCGACCGGATGTGGATTCGGTCGACCGATCGTAGTGCATTTCGTAGAGTTTTTCCATGCTCCCGTTGAACGACACCTCGTGCGGTCGACCGGTCAAGCATGATAGACAAGCTCTGGGTGTTTTTGGTCGACCCGACCCCCTTTTCCGTTCGACCGAATGCACCGTTTTAAGTCGGTTGGGGACATAGACTTCAAACGGTCGACCGTCCTTTTGATTTGTTCGACCGAATGCACTGTTTTAAGTGGGTTGGGGTGTAGACTTCAAAACGGTCTACTGCCCTGAGATCTTCGACCGATGACTTAAGATGACATATTTGGGGTTCGACCGATTCATATTTCGGTCTACCGACGATGACTTAGAGAAGTAGGTTGTCCCTGTTATTTTGTGGTCGACCGCCAATGGACTTTTGTTCGATCGTTCGTGTGTGTTGGTTCGACCGATGGATTACGGTTGAACCAATTATCGGTATTAACGGCCAACCAGTCGACCGTATGACCTTTTTCGGTCGGCCGTTAGAACATAGAATATTGTATGTTTGTTTTATGAGCGCGTTGGTGCGTGGACTTCTTTTATGACTTATGTTCCCATGATATGACATGTGCATTGAGACCTAGGCAGTAGACCTGTGAGGCCATATTCCTCTTTTGCATGATCTATATGATATGGCTCCACGGAGCAAGATGATTGTTGGCCTGTGTGGCGACAGAGATGACCTTAGACTTTGTGGCGAAGGAGATGACCTTAGCCTTTGTGGCGATGGAGATGATTGTTAGCCCTTGTGCAATAGAGTTTTGTGCCTTAGCCTGTGTGGCGACGGAGATGATCGACCGATGTTGTTCCGGCGGATTTATCGTCTCGCTGTGGCACGACTGGCGAGTATGACCGGCCAAAGTGACAGCTCTGGCAGATTGTGTCCCTTTCGATCACTGATCAGATCTAATGATGACTCGTAAGTGCGTGTGACCTTCACCAAACCTACATGACTAGTGTAGCTACGAGTGAGGGTGTGTCGCGTACTTTCTGTATGACTGCATGTGTCTGCGGTGGGTTTCTACGGATGTCCAAAACTAGACTTATGACTAATGAACCTCGGTAGGGGAAATGACTATTTGATTTATGACCTGATGACCCGTTTGGGGAATGATCTGTTATGTTTATGTTTAGCATGATCATAGTACGATAGGTCATGTAGTGCATGTGCATGTAGGGGGGGCTTGACATACGGGGTTTTCTTATGGAAAGTCATGGTATTGTTGTTATTTTTTTATTTCAGGGTCCCTTCGGGAGCTGGTAGGGTGGTGACGGAGGACAAATACATTTTTGGAGTCGGGTCCTCGTGTCTATTTAAGGTTATTATGACTACTTGTATATTTGTGTTAGTTGTGTTTGATGTAGTCATTCTTTTGATAACTCTTGTATACAATGCACCTTATATTATTTGTATATATTTTCAGTAGAGTTCCCATGTTATCTGGTTATTTACGATTATTAAGTATCTTTTTAAGTTTAAAATTTCCGTTGTTTCAGGGACGTTACACGATCGAACCAAGCCAGAAATCTACCCGAGCTTAAAGCAAACTCTTGCTTCTCATTGATTCATAACTGCACCAACTCCTCAACGACTCTATTAGCTTTGAAGCCTATATAAGCCACATTCAAGAGAAACAAACTAGAACTCTATACTCTCAATTCATATGTATACTTTGTACTCTCATTTCCCAAACCTTCAAAGTTTAAACACACTCAATCTTCACCACTTGCATATCAATTTCATATCTATATCCAAGTGTGCTCAAGTTGGAGTATTTAGATAGTGATTCAACTACCGTATCCAAGAATCACCAAAAGGTTGTAAAGCTTCGGGGAAGCTCCCTCTCGGGTTGTGAGAGAAGACACGAGCGAGGCGAAGATTGTCCGCGAGGCTCAGTGTTTGTAAATGCATTAATCTCGGACCGGAATGGAGATTACATAATGGAATAGTAAGTGGGGCTCAGAGGATCGGGAGGGGCTTGAGAGGAGGAGTAGGACCGAGTACGGTGTCGAACCTCTCTAAATACGGTGTCGTCAATTGTGGTTTGCATACTATTTCCTTAATCCTTTATTTATCATTTTAATTTCACATTTATTTATCCTTGTGTTACACTATGAAGTTTTAGGGAAGAGTACTTGAACATTGTTTAAGGAGAGAAACAAGTGTTGAAGATAATCAATTTGGGTTTATGCCTGGAAGGCCGACGGTCGAGGCAATATTCTTGATTAGGCAACTCATAAAGAGGTATAGATAACAAAAGAAAGAGTTACACATGACTTTTATTGATTTAGAGAAGGTTTGTGGTAGAGTTCCAAAAGTGTTATATGGTGGACCCTTAAGAAAAAGAACGTATCAACAAAATATATTAACTTAATTAAAGATATGTATGAGATAGTGAAGACTAGTGTTAGAATATGTGATAATGATAGTAGTGCCTTCCTGTTAGGATTGGACTTCATTAGGGATTGACTTTAAGTTCATATCATTTTGCTTTAGTGATGGACGAGGTAACAAAAGATATACAGTTTAAAGTCCACGGTGTATTCTTTTTGCAGATGATGTGATACTAATTGACGAGAATATAATAGACGTTGATAGGAAACTAGAGTAGTGGAGTGACACTTTAGAAACAAAAGGTTTTAAACTACAATATCTAAACTTAATATATGAAGTGTTATTTCAGGGTCGTTGACACTGATGAAGAAAATATTAGATTTGATTAAGTGGTGGGCAGTGGATATTTTTAGATATCTAGGGTCGATACTTAAAATGATGGGGAGATCGACATATTTGTTAGTCATTGAATTAGGTCCGTGTAGATGAAATGGCGGCAAGCATCAGACATCTTATGTGATAAGAAGATCCCTCTCAAGTTAAAAGGAAAATTTTATACAACCGCTTAAGACATATGATGTTATATGGAGCGGAATGTTGGGTCACGAAAAGACATTTCCAGAAGATGAGTGTGACTGAAATGAGGATGGTGTGGTGGATGTGTGGACAAACGTGGATGAATCAGATTAGAAATGAGGACATTCACGAGAGAGTTAGAGTTCCCTAATAGACCTATGGAGGCACCAATTAGAAGGGGAGTGTTGAGTCGTGATGTATGTTGCCTTTTGGCTTTAATCTGTGTTTTGATGATTTAAATTAATCTAATTTTAATCAAAACCAATGTACGCGTGCATATGAAATATGGGTTGTGAAAGTGCATATGAAATATGACATAGATTACAAATGCGTCATGAGGGTAATAGCAAAACATAAGAAACAACAATTAGTCTCCTCATGTATAAATATGAAATTTTCACTATGCAAATCGGTGAGAACATAAGCAAAATAAACACTCACTTCACCGATATCACTAACTCTTTTTGTGTTCTTGGAAGAAAGATTAGTGAAGGGGAAATGACTAGAAAGTTCCTCCGATCAGTCAACAACGATTGAGAAGACAAGGTGGTTGCAATCAAGGAAGCTCACGATCTTTCCAAACTAAAAATGGAGGAACTAATCGGAAACCTCATGACGTATGAACTCCAATTGATTCATTAAAATGAGAATGAAGCCTCCAATAAGAACCCAACCTTGCCATTACATGCATATTACGATGAACCAGGGATGAGAGTAGAAGATAAGGACATTGAGGTCCTAGCCAAAGATTTCTTCAAATACTTCAAGAAAGACAATGGAGAAATGAAGGAAAGAAGAGGTAGAAGAAGAGAGAAAAAGAAAAGGAGAAGGAGGAGAGTGAAAATGAGAGAAAAGAGAAGGAGAAGAAAAATGAGAGAAGGGATAGAAGAAGAGAAAATGAGAGGAGCAAGAGAAAAGAAAAGAAGATGGAAGCTCACAATACTACTTGTGATGATTCTTCATCACCATCATCATCATCTTCTCTACAAAGTAGAAGGGAGGTTGCCCACACATGCTTCATGACTATTGAAGATGAACAAAGTGATGTAGCTTCTAACTCTTGTTCTAGTATATCTAATTCTTGTTCTACTAAATCATATTCTATTGATAGCTCATGCTCTAAAAATTATTCATATACACATGATGAGCTTCAAAATTGTATCTTCTAGAAACATCAACTTCATGTTTAAAAAGAACGTGGTTTTATTAATGTAATAAAACAAGAAAAAATGTCACAACTAAAATCTTAAATAAATGGCAATAAACATTATTTTCAAAAAAAAACAAAATAAAGAACATTTTCACTCTATTAATTACAAAATATCATAAGTAAAGAAAACATAAATTTCAAAATAAAACCTCACTCTCCTTTACTTTCCAATTGGGTGTTGGACTATTGAATATTGGGTTTGAGCCCACGTAATATTTAATTAAAAATCCAATATTGAGATGTATTGGTTGGAACATTTGAGATTCTTTAAGGCTCTTTAATCTCACATTGAAGGATTCGGGAAGTGGAGAATGCATATGTTCCTTGTCTTCCCAAAGAGAGAAAAGATTGGCCGTCGCACACACATTGGAGGAGTGGTCTTTTAAATATTTTTTTGGTTCTGACAGCTACAAATTTTGACCACGTCTTCAACTTGGAAAGACGCATTCTTTTTGTTCCACGAATTTCTACAACCACCATCTCGACCCTCTCTTTCAGGATAGAACGGTCGTAACGTCAATAACGGCACATTATGGGGTTGACGAACCACGAGAAATGATCAAAATGTGAGAAAGGGATGTGAGAGGTGAGAAAGGGATTTACTAGAGCTTCATGGGAAAGTCTATAAATTTTATAATAAAATATTAATTTAATTAACATCGTTACCGAAACTTAACATCGGTGATAAATGTTAACGGAGTAACACATCCAATAAATAATGACATTATCGAACGATTATTACTTTTGGAGTGACATAACTAAAAATTTGGAGAGAACGATGACATATTTAGAATTAAATTATTTTTCAGTGGCATTCAAGAAAAAAATTAATAAAATTTTGAAACACCGACGCTAAAACATAACCACAAAAACATGCAAAAGCACAGAAAACATGTGCATCCCGAAGAACAATTTTGATGGCATCACCCTATGTCTTCCACGTTTGGAGGAAAATTAACATTTTTCATGTTTTTGCATAATAACCCCCTTAAATTTGCACATTTGAAGTTAAGGATCATTTATATTTATGTTATTTTGAGATTAGAACATGTTTTCAAAGAAAATACATGGAACTAGATTTCCCTTTGCTTTAAATTGAAAGCAAAACTTCTCTCAGATTTTAATGTTTTGAAAAGTAATGAAACTTCAATTATGTGATTTTTGTAGTTTTGCTACAAATTAATTACCTAGAAGTCAATCAAAAAATATACTCCTCTATTTATTATAGTTTTCCTAGTAATAAAATACACCTATAGTTTTATGGTACACCGGTACTTAGTTTTGCCCTACATGTGGGTTCGAAATTAAGTTTTCGTCCTACCTAGATTTCCTAGAATCCACTTAACTTCCTATATCCAATCAAATCTTATATAATTCGGGACCTAAAAATATTGGAACCTACCATGTTTGTTGTTTGCTCACCAAGGGCTAATGTACCAACTTGTCAGAGTTTTCTTGAAAAATAGTAAAGCCAAATATCGCAAGACGCCTAAAAATGTTTTCGGTTTCCCTTTAAGTATTTTAAAAATAGTCAACATTTAACAACAACAAAAAAACTCATATGACCATCCACACATATATGGAGGCAAAAGAAACACCAAAGTTAGTTGAAAGTGTTGCCATCACCACAAAAGGGTAGTGACTGGTGTTGGTGAATTGCCTGACACACACGATGCCCCTCAATTTCTCCTCCCTTTATATCCCACACCAATGCACTACTTTTGGTGGACTTCATCTGATCCCTGCTCATAGTGGGTGACCAAAAAGCTAAGCAAACCTCCCAACTCAATTAAACTCAACAACCATTTAAACTTTCTCCCCATTTGCACACTAATCTAGCTAGCTAGTTTTTAGTTCCTCTCTTCACCAACCAACAAGGTACTACTATCACTTGGCATTCTTTTACTTGTTTAGGATGTTGTTTGCTTGTTAATGTTTTGTTGGTTGGTTTTATGGTTTTGGTTTTTCATGGTTGTATTAGAATTTTGGCATTTCCTATACTAGCTAGCATTCTATTGCTTATTTATGTTGTATTCTTGTTAATGATTTGTTGGTTGGTTTATGGGTTTTGTTTTTACTGGTTGTGTGAGATTTTTTGCCATTTCTACTTAGTATTCTATTGCTTATTTATGTTGTTTGCTTGTTAATGTTTTGTTGGTTAGTTTTATGGTTTTAGTTTTTCATGGTAGCCTGTGTACAGACAATTAGGAGTTTTGGTGTTATGGACTCTTTTTTATGGTTATATATGTTAGGGAAGTAACAGGGCGAGTTTGAGGCTGACCCGCAACATCACTTGTAACTTGTTTACTAAAATGGTTAGACGGTGTGGGTTGGACAAAAGGGGGTTAAGCGGGTTCGGGTTGGGTTGTGGGTTAACGAGTTTAGGATTGATTGGGTTAAAATCCGGATTGACGGGTTATTTATGTACTTTGTGAGAATTCCTTGCTTAAGTATGCGTGGTTTTGGTGGTTACTGTTCGAATAGTTGCATGTTTTAGTGAGATATGATTTAATTTTCTCATGTGATTTATTTTTCTCAAGGTTTTTATTCTCTACCAATTTCTTGCCTACGCACGTGTTTTTAAGTGTTCTGGTATTTTTGTGGTTATTTATGGTTTTCACGTTTTCATACTAATAAATGCGGTTACCAATTACTTTCCCAGCTTTTTGAGATTTTTTGTAACGATTGATTTCAAGTCTATTTCGTTTTTTTAAAACAAAAAATGTGCTTATATATGCTATTTTCGGGACACTCTTGTATATAATTTTTATGATTATTCAATGTTTATTTATGTTCATTGTTTTTTTTTAACATTGTCTTGCTTATATTTGTGTCAATAAGATATTCTTCAAATCTTTCGTGTTTCATTGTAATACCTTTTCATTGTAAGTTCTTTCTATAGTTTTAATTTCGTTGGTTCACTGCTATGATATCTTCATTCATGATTTTTCATTTTCTCAAACAATTCTCAAACTTAAGGTGTTAATTTTTACTTTTTCGTAATTCATGCTTGTACATGATGACATTTTTCATGCACATTAAGCATCCTTCAATGTAAACTTTTCGTGGTTCGTGTTCATGCACAGAAAAGATTGATCTATTAACAGGTTCTGTTAACTAAATAATAAATAAATAGAAGCTGCAACTCTCAACTGGAAGATAATCTCTTCAATTCTAGCAAAAAAAGATATTAAAACTCTTTCATACTTTTGGAACTGGTCTTTCATGAATTGGTATTAAAATTGTGGCCACTCTCATTGTTTGCTTTCATCTCCTCTCCAGTTACTGTCAGATATATATGAATCATTAAATACATCTAAATCACGAGTCTGATCTGTTCTTTGAAGAAATTAAACCAGTGCTGTGATTCTATCAACCTATCACTAAAAATAAAACTATGCTGAGATTTCATCAGTTGATCACCTCAGATAAATGGATAACTAAATACATAAGGTTTTTGCCACTTCGGTTTGATTTTCCCACCCCACTAAGTTGCAAAAAAGGTTAATCCCTGATGACACCAAATTTGAAATTCTGATTCAAGAAAGTACACCCAAAAAGTCAAATTCTAATATCATCAATTTCTCCCCCAAAGAAGTTAGACTACTGTCGTGATTCTATCAAGTTGAAGTGAAAACATGCTCTGATTCTATCAAGTGCTTACTATAGAGAAATCTGATTGTACCAAATATTTATTACAGACCAAGCTGGTTTTAAATGCTCTGATCATGTCTTAAAACTATCTGCGTCAATAACTAGTGATCACAAATAATCATGATATGATTTGTTTAATCAGATGGAATCAACAACAGCAGCTATAGCAAGATCAAAATCAGACCAGCTAGATGTGGTAAGCAACTCCCTCAGCAGAGCAACATCTGATTCTGCCGCAGCAATGGCCTCCAATGCTTCCAGCTTCTCAAGGAAGTTGAATTTGGCGAAACGAACGCCTGGATCATCTCCCGGATTGAGGAGCCATCATATCCGGAAGGCACGGAGTGCCCAACTGAAGCTCGACCCAGAGGACTTAAGCAGCAGTGCAGCCCTTAGTCGCGCCTCGAGTGCTAGTCTCGGGTTCTCCTTCTCATTCACCGGCTTTACCGCACCTCCTGAGGACATAATCGCAGATTTATGCCTCAGTGATCACGACGATGGGCGTTAGTTTACTTAAAACCTCGCATAATAAAGTTTACTTACAAACTGAATGCTGGATTTCTTTGAAAACCAAGAAAACATTAACAACACCGCCAACGTTATCCCGAAACCTCTAAGGGAACTGTCACCCAGGGGTGGGGGGTGGGCAGACGTACGTAAGCAGCATTAACCCTGCAATGACAGACAGTATGACATTTTAGGTAGACCTTTTTTTATCTGAAACACAATGATCGTCACAATAAATACGAAGCGCAAACCGTTTAATGAACCATCTTAATTTAGACCGTAACAATCTAACAACCAAATGAAAGTAAATATTTAATTTCACAAGGAATTAAAATTAAACTTGTGCAACATGTTATCTCAAATATTCACATAATTTGTTACCAATGAACTCTACTTTGCTGATGATGGTTTGTTGTTTCACCAGAGATAGTAGACCTTGAAGACGGTAGACGGAAGAGGATCGTCGTGGAATCAACCCTGCCCATTTATCTCAAGGTAAATGGTCACCTAAATTGGTTGTTATGGGGACGAATTCGAGATTAAGTACCCATTTTGATGGAGACAACATTTTGCATGCAGTTCAAAGATGTGAAATACAAAGTGATCATCAAAAAAGTAACAACAAACATTGAGAAGGAAATCCTCAATGGTGTAACTGGTTCAGCAAGTCCTGGAGAGGTTTTGGCTTTGATGGGTCCTTCTGGGAGCGGGAAAACCACGCTTTTGAATCTGCTCGGAGGTAGATCGAACGGTTGTTTGGCCGATGGATTCATTACTTTCAACGAGGAGCCGTACAACAAATCTCTAAAACGCAGGTCAGAATGAACTGTTTCAACAAATTTTAAGTCAGGAAAACACCATAGCTTTTCATTTTTTGCCGGGCAATTAATAGGATACTCATATTATAGGATCGGTTTCGTGACACAAGACGATGTTCTATTTGCGCACCTCACAGTCAAGGAAACATTAACTTACGCAGCGTTGCTTAGGCTCCCCAAAACACTGGACAGAAAGCAAAAGGAAGAAAGGGCAATGAACATAATCTATGAGCTCGGATTAGAAAGGTAATTTCCAAAACTGATTTATAGCGCTCTGCACTCTTAATCAGCTTGCCTTGCCTAGGTAAGAAAAAATAGTAAGAGTTATAAAGGCATGAGTCCATAACCATAACTGCTTTTAGCTTAAACGTCGTTGTGGACCAATAGATCATGGTTGACGGACTGAACAAAAAAAATAAGTGAATTTGATCAGTTCATGGATAGTACCTTTAATGTTTTGAAGTCAGTAGATGTCAATGTATGTATGTTGTTTTTCTTCATGGATCAGGTGTCAGGATACTATCATTGGGGGTTCTTTTGTTCGTGGGATTTCAGGTGGAGAGCGAAAGCGAGTATGCATTGGGAATGAGATCATAATCAACCCTTCTCTGCTGTTCCTGGATGAACCAACCTCTGGTCTTGATTCAACAACAGCTCTCAGAATAGTTGATATATTGCATAACATAGCTGAGGTAATATAACACTCATTTGCTAAAGTTTCATAGATATTATAGCATCGACATTTTAAACATATTGATCTACAAACAATTTAACAAAACACGGCCTCTTGTCGAAACTCTGAATTGGATTTGTAATTATGATTTAAAGTTGCTTCTGAAGGCAAATAGCACCCTAAATAATCTTTCTTAAAATCAAATTGTTTTGTCTTGAAGTTGGGCTTTCATTAGGATAAAATGTTTTATGTAAAAATGATCATGCTTTTACCCTGTCATAGGCTGGGAAAACAGTGGTAACGACAATCCATCAGCCGTCCAGTAGACTGTTCCATAAATTTGACAAACTGATACTACTCGGAAAAGGGCATCTGTTGTATTATGGAAAGGCTTCTGAAGCGATGCCCTACTTCTCATCGATCGGATGCTCACCATTGCTCGCGATGAATCCTGCAGAATTCCTGCTGGATCTAGCTAATGGTAATGTGAACGATGTCACGGTACCTTCTGAATTGGACGACAAAGTCCAAATGGAAACACTTCGAAGCGAAAGGAACAACGACAAGCCGACGCCACAAGATGTTCATGAGGTAAAACAACATCAAAATGATTACATATAATTTCTTTTTTCCGGAAGTGCAACACAACTACCGAGTTTGATAGAGTTACCTCAATTACAGTCTCACATTGCCCAAGCCAAAAGGTTGGTGAGATTTTGGGAGTTATAAGGATGAGCCTTCTTTAATAGCAACTTCATCTTTAAGCATTTTAAAGTCTCATTTGCGATGGTCTGTTATGAGGTTGATGTGAGTCAACTGACTCAGAGAACGAGTTAGATCTAAGAACGGGTCAAACATAGTGCTTGTCTATTTGCAGTAGTAATTTGTAGAATACATGTTAGAATTTAGGACAAACAAGTTGATGAAAATTTCATGATATTTGGAATCTTGAAGTATGTGAAAATTCCAATGCAGTACCTTGTTGAGGCGTACGAAACAAGAGTTGCTTATAAAGAAAAAAGAAAGCTTCTGATACCGGTACCTGTAAACGAGGAGTTGAAGGTGAAAGTATCGCAAGTGAGGAGAGAATGGGGTGCAAGTTGGTGGGGGCAATACAAGATTTTGTTCTGGAGAGGACTCAAAGAGCGACGCCATGATTACCTAAGTAAGATGAGAATTACTCAAGTAATCGCGACTGCGGTTATTCTTGGATTGCTTTGGTGGCATTCGGATAACTCCACGCCTAAAGTACTGCAAGATCAGGTACAACATAAACCATGTAAAAGATATATGTAAAAAATGGGACCTATAATTCACATGCTAAGTCAAAAATATAGATCAAACCATCCCTTTTTTTTCTAAGAAATAAAAAACAACCCACAGAAGAAGGATTGACAAAAAATGTAGCAAGTTAAAAGTCGTGAAATCACAACATCTTTCAAAACCCACCCAATGGTCTGCACCAGATTAGAGACATAAGCCAACAGCTTAACTGTTGTAAGAACCTAGATTGACGGAGTTTTAATTTCATAAATATGCGATGATGTAGGCAGGATTGCTGTTCTTCATCGCGGTCTTCTGGGGCTTCTTTCCGGTCTTTACAGCAGTGTTCACGTTCCCACAGGAACGAGCAATGTTGAACAAAGAACGCGCGGTCGACATGTACAGACTAAGTGCATACTTCATGGCCAGAACAACTAGCGACCTCCCACTGGACCTCTTCTTACCAGTCATATTTCTCGTGATCGTCTATTTCATGGCAGGGCTACGACTCAATGCAGCTTCCTTTTTTCTCAGCATGCTGACCGTGTTCCTCAGCATCGTGGCCGCCCAGGTACGCTACGTAATATTTAAATCTGGGTGTATGAACTTTGTTGGTCCACCACCTGTTAAACACACAAAAGTTTAGCATATTATTTAAACCATACTCTGTGAAAATCTATCTGTTCACCACTGTACGACCTCTTTAAATCATAAACATCTACGTGAGGTAGTTAACCAATCAAATTTCATATCAATACCTAAACATATCGATCACCTCACAGGAATCCAATCCAAGCCATGCTGTTCACACATACACACAAAGATTATCATAGTCATGTGCGAAAAGTAGTGTTACCCATATATTCTCACATAGCTCAAAATCATAAATGCAAAACACCAGATGATTGAGTTGAATCCACTATTTTCCACTAAAATGCTTCAATTTAAGAGTAGTAGTGAACCAACCAAATTTTGAGCTCTATCGTTATTCGTCTAGTTAGGTGCAAATATTATCCTGAGATACGAAGTTCAGTTGGATGCAACTGAATGTTAGGCTTATTTTTGTGTGGCAGGGACTAGGTTTGGCAATTGGAGCAAGTCTTATGGATATCAAGAAAGCAACAACTCTCGCTTCAGTAACGGTCATGACTTTCATGCTAGCCGGAGGATTCTTTGTGAAGGTTATAAAACCATCTTTGTACCAAAGAAGTAAACATTTTAGGGGTAAATTTTGACACTACCTCTAGAATACATATCATAAGGAATTTTTTTCAGAAAAAAATAATTCAGAAAAAGAAACATTGTTCGAGTAGGCACACAGACAAGGGGCAAAAATGGCAATCATAATAGATCAACGGAATATGCCAAATAAGCTACACTAAATTGAGCCATTAGTGTGAAAAAAATTCATCTAAATTGTATTGAAACTAAAAGAACTTCTCAAGACACATCTTCTATAACATAACTGAATGTCCACCTTGAACGTTTCTTCCAAACTTTTAAAGTTAATGATGAATGTCATAAGAATTAGTAAACTTCATTACATTGTAGTTCTTAACCAACATGCTCATTGTGGTATTTGGATTGTTTTGATGTGAAGATTCTAAAACAAATCTATAATTTTGCAGAGAGTCCCAGTCTTCATATCATGGATACGTTACATCTCCTTCAACTACCACACATACAGGTTGCTACTAAAGGTGCAATACGACCATGTACCATCTTACCTGAACATCAGTAAACTCGACAATGGCCTAAAAGAAGTGGCTGCTTTACTCGTGATGGTGGTCGGATATCGAGTTTTAGCATATATTTCTCTAAGAAGGATGAAGCTCTCAAACTGACCATAAGTTGGAAACTAGTTCATGTTCTGGAGATGTCATGTAGCTCAGCTAATATATTTCTCCATTTTTGACTTTTTACCGAGTTTATTTCACACAAAAAAATCCATAATTCAGAAAGTGTAACCCAGAGATGTAGAGGGTGAGAATAGTTGTTGTGTTTCTTGTTTGGCATGGTGAAAGTCATTGTGATTCCTCTCGTGATCGATATTCACTACGATCGAAGACGCTTCCAAAATGTGTTCAATTTGTATTGACTTAGGATGGTGGTAACTTAATCTCATTTTCCTTTAGAAGAAGAAACTCTATAATTGGAGCTACGTTCTCTGGTTTGAAAAAGGTGGTTAATCAATCAACATTCATGGATAACTAACACGGGACAATCCTAATATTCAGTCTGTGCACAGAGCCGTTGTAATTAGGGGATCCATTTACGGATTACCGATCTTAACTAGGGTTTGCAAGAAAACCTAACTATAAATATGTTGCATTAGGATTTGTTGTTTTCATCGTTCTCTTCTTCCCTCTTTAGAGTTTCCTCAATTAAAAGGTCATGTCGACCCACAAATTTCAATGAAAGTCTTAAACATGTCCTCCATAGGTTATGGTATCATTGCCGGAATGGCAGTGTGTGTGGCCGTGAGAATGTACAATGATCTGCTCGAGGTTTCGGCCTTGGTGGCGGAGTTGACGCTAGTGTCGTGAAGGAGAGGAGGAATCAAGTGTCCAATGTTGTTAGTAGTAGTAGTAGTAGTACACCACCAGTTTGATGCAAGCACACATGGAATATTGCAGTAGGTTTTAGGTTTCTACATTTTCTAGTGAAAGAATTTTAGGATCTAAGCTAGATTTTCTTGGCGTTTGAGTGAAGTGGATATGTGTTTGTTCTCAGTTTGGTTTGCTAAAAAATTGACCAACTAACGCTAACATGCTTCCAAATGTTGACAGTTGACACAGATCATCAAATGTAAAATTCGTTGTTCATCGTATATTGGAACAGATAATGATTCCAAATCACTGTTGAAGTGAGGTGATCTATGGATGAAAATGTTCTTGAACTATGAATTACTGCTTGGTGTATAAACATGTTCCAATGTTTGCTTTCTACTTCTTAGAAGAAGACTATCCACACGTACACACACAAAAAAAGTTGATTCTTGAAACACAAAGGATCAACTGCAGAACGAAGTGGTAAGTATAGATGATCGAAGACTGATAATCAGCATTCTCTCCTTTCACACATGATTTCACAATGCACAATAACATACACATTGCAACATTGCATATTTTCTCTGGTTCATTACTTTGCTAGTATGCTAGCAAAGTTCTCGATCTTATATAAAAAAGAATGTATTACAAAATCTATGATCCTTCGGTAAAAGCAAAATGTGCTCACAATTAGCATGCTGAAAACATAACAATAGCTTCTATGGACAGTCAATGTCGAATAATGTTAATCGGCTGGGAATCCGAGGAACTTGTTGATGAGATTACTCACAGGAGTGGCATCACCTGGTGTGTAAGGAAGGAGGGAGTCCAAATCCATGCTTTCAATTGTTTGGTACAGGTTCTGAGGGCGGGCACAAAAGAGATGATTTTTCTCTGCTAGCTCTTCGGCCAACTCACTTTGATGGTTGTCCATCAAGTCCTTGTTTACGACTACAATCAAGGGCTTCTGCAAACAAAGCGTCTCAAATATGCTCCCAGAACCTGCAAAACAGCAATGGATGGATCATGACTCATGTATTAACATTCTTTTTTGATGCAACATCTTACATCGTTGAAGGCAATTTCATCGAAAAAATGAGAACATAATGGTTATTGCTAAGTGAAGAGGCTGGAATAATAGTGCCATCGATGTCAAGAAAGGATGTAATGTAAACAAGCAAATAAATCAATATTTCAGTAAACCTATGGATGGAAGACAAAATGCAATTCTCTCCAGATACGTATAAGGATTTGATCGGGAAGATGTGAAGTCGGAGATGTCCATCAACTTTTGCCATTATGCAATTAGATAATCATCAAAGGATTTCTTTTCCTATTAAATAGGTCACTGAAAGAAATCAGTTTGGCAGTGAGACAAACATTGTCTTAAGGGTGAAATATGAGTCCATAAGGAACCTATGAACTAAAAATCGCTTCTTCCCTAGGAGACAACAAAGAGCGTTGGAAATTCATAAGCCAGCAATATTACCGAGTATGACACACGTTATTAGAGCAGGATCAAAATATATTAGTACAAATAAATGGTAAACATGAAGTGTTTTGAGAGTTACAGCAAGTATATAAGGCCAAACTAGGAGAAGAAGCAGAAAATATTTGGCGAAAATAACATTGTGTTTACGATACCTGCGTGACTGATGATAAGGGATGCTAACTGCATGCAGTCAGAAAGGCTTGGAGAAAAGTTGAAATAATCTACAGCCAAAGATCCATTGCCTTCTGAAAGCTGTTAGAAGATTGTATAAGGAAATGATATCCATTTTCAATAGATAAATGATAGAAGTTTTTCATTAAGTAAATTATCTAAAGATAAAAGGCCATGTACATACATCCATATAACAACGATCGAAAATCAATAAATCCTTACGTGAAGCACACATAGGCATAGAAATTGGTTAGGCAACATATGCAAACATATTTTTTTATCATTACGCAAACATAAACACAAGAAATTTCAAAAACCCTTTAAGAGTTAAATATATTTTTTCACACACCAAAGAATATGAGCAAGGCAAGTGATCATTTAACATACCATTTGAGAAATGGTTAATTACAGTTTGCCCCCCTGAACTATGCATTGGTATCACTTTATCTTCCTGAAGTTTCAAAGTTAACAATTACTTCCCTTGAACTTTAATTTTGTAACACTTTGCCCTCCTGAACTTCAAAAACTCATTATTTAACACACATTCGACGTTTTTTTTCCTAATTTTTTTTGTTGTATCCCTAATACACTCCTAAACCTATATTTACGTGAAAGTTTGGATCGAACGAAAAATCCTAATAAACACACTAATGATAAAAAAGGCGTTTTTGCGCACAATCAGAGTAGTTTGGTGCATTATTATGATTGTTATGAACAAACATAGTATCTTAACCCAAAAAAGCCAAATTATGATTCTCGTCGTAGAGACAAAATATATCCAATCAATCATTATACAAAACAGTAGAAACAAGCAGAGAATGGACCAAGTTGAAGGCATATGATCAATAGAGATAGAATTCCTCTGGTTCCCTAACTCAATAGACTGAGATTTGTATTGTTTGGGACACAATTGAGCAATCCAGAAAACAGAAAAAGTAGGAAAAAAACAAAGTGAAATTGATCAACAAAACCGTATTTAAACCAATTAAACGTATCGGACCAATTAAGATGGACCAATTAATTGACGAGCGGAATGGAGAAAGTAAAGGATACATCCATTTGAGATGATTGATAAAAATAGAGAAAGAAGGGGAAAAGGTTCGACCTTGGTGGTGGTGGGAGTGTATGATCCGCGTCCCATCTGGATTAGGAGATGGGTGTAGCCTTTCTTCGCCAAAGCCTCCTTCACCTTGTCGGAGTCCATGACTCTGATCAGTGCGTTGAATGAGGTTGTCCCCACCGTCACGAACACAATCCTTTTACTCTCCTTTTCTCCGTCCATTAGAGCTCGCCTCGGCTGCAAGTTTGGGAGAAAACTGTTTTTTTTCTTCTCTTCCTCTCTCTGGAATGGGTTTTACTTTTGGGAAAATGAAAGGGTAGTTAGTTTCTGAACGCCAGAAACCACAATAATTTCTTCCTCTACTAACCCTCAAAGAAATATATATATATAATAAATGATTGTTGACTTTTTTTAACCAACCCAACCCACATGTAGAGGTGTATTCGAGTTGGGCTAGCTCCAACTCAGCTCGCCAGAAAAAAACCATAAGCTCAAAACTCGCTCGTTGGCAAGCCAGAAATTGAGCTCGTGCTTGGCTCACCACAAGCTCGCGAAATGCTTAACTTGCTTGATTGCTTGTTAAGAAGCTTAGTCAGAAGCACTTAAGCCACTTGAAATTCTTAATAAGTTAATATGTAATCATTTAGGAAAGCTACCATCGAGACTCCTAACTATTAAGCTTATGAGTTCATGACCATAGCAAAGTAAAGGAAAGTTGAGGTGTGTGTAGATTATATAGGCTGAGTGTGAATCCTGCTATTTGGAATAACCAATATGGGACTAAAATTGTCTTGTAAAATGTACAGGACTTAAAAAAATGATCATAGAATTTGAATCGAATTGGTCTTGTGGTGTAGTGGTATGTTGCTTTTACATGCTTGATACAAGTCTCAAGTTTGAATTTTGGCCATATTCTTTTCTTCTTTTTTGAAAATAATGGAGGTCCAACAACTAGACTATGTACTAACTAAATAATACAACCATTAAGATATATTTTTTGTAATGTATTAAGTGTATAAACTTTATAAATTATTATAGTATTTAATAATCTAATGTATATCTAGAAATACAAGTTCGGTAAATATGTAATTAAGTAACTTAAATATTCATATAATTAGATTAGTTTAAATAACATGTAGAGTTATAAATATATTATTTTAATTTGTTGTAAAATATATAAATATTATTATAATTATAATTAAAATTATATGTTGATATTACATTTATATGATACATATGATATAATATGAATATTGATCATGTGTTATATATTCAATCGAGCGAGCACTGAGTGAGCGGGAGTTTGCTTGTGCCCGACTCATTTAGTTGACCGAGCGGATTTTTTCGCTCGTGCTCGACACGTTACCAACCGATCTGAGCCACGATTCGAGTGGTAAACTGATCGAGCATCGAGCGAGCCACAAAACCAAGTATAAGTGACAACCCTGCACTTGTATTACCCTCCAACCACATCAATCCACAGTTGGAAAACAAAAAAAAAATTAAGTTAGTCACTGTGACTCACAACTTGAGAAAAATTAAACCAGTAATTAAGAGCATCTAATCTATGGATGGACCACACTAATAAAGTAACTAACACACATGCATATGTAGAGCATGCTTGGATTGGGGGTAATATTTAGGGGGGAAATTATTTATGGTGTAATTTTTGAGTCTTAAGGAGGGTAATTTTCAGGGGAGTACTTTTCAAGAAGGTTTGGTATACTAAGGGTAAGGGAATTTTAATGGAGAATTTATTCTAAATGCTTGGTATGAGAGTAATATTTTTTGCTATATCCAACAATGATGTCTTTTGCCACATGTTTCTTTGAACAGAAAATTTTACTAACATCTTTGGACACAAAAACATATTATCGTAGAAACTTGAAAATGACATTCTCCAACCATTATTTCCTAATGATTTCTTAATGATAACCATTATTTCCAAGTTAACAAACTTGGAAATGACATTCTCCAACTATCGTAATCATTATTAAATTTCAATATATATTCTCTTCAACAAGTGCGGCCTTGGGTATTAAAAACAATCAATTTATTCCTTGTAGAATAGAAAATCATGAAGTTGGCTTAGGCCTAGTAAGAAAGCCGAACCACCTGCAAACTTGGAAACTACAAAGAAAGTCTACTAACCAAACACACTTCGCTCGATTGTTAAAACACGAATTAATTTCAGCACAAAAACATCAAAATCAGTCACAAACTAGCAGAAAATCAGTCACAAACCAACAGAAAATGATATGATACAAAAACACTACCACTTCCCCTTTTTCAGTAGAGCTGCACCCAACTCCACACGTGATATGATACGAAAAATTCCACCGAAACTAAGGAGATAATAAAATGCCCACTCAAATCTTTCCAACAGAAAATCATCATCAATGAAATATAGCCCCAACATATCCACCACTGATATCTAAAATCATAAAACAACTTCTTTCAAGTTTCTACCCATCAACATATACATCATTAACAGCCCAAACCAAAGCCTTAAAAAGATTTAACTTTCTAATTTCTACCCAGTTACATAGATCTAATTGTCATGGACAACCCAAGACTTGCAATCACAGAAAAATATTAAGAAAACACCGCATTGCAGGAACGAAAAGAACGACCAGAATAAAATACCAAATGCACAAAAAATTTGATTATTATCACAATAATAGCATGCATGAACATCAAACAACCCAAAACCACCAACATCAGACCACCAACAGAAAACAGATATAAACCATGAAAACAAATAAAATGGCAACGAAATTAGAGCACTCACGAACAAACCTAAAACCAAACCAACCTCGGAAGTAGAAGAGAAACACAAACACACCAAATAAACAAGAATACCAAAATAAACAGGCAATAAAACATGAGAAGAGAAATGTTGTGCTTTTTTGTTGGGGACGCATGTTAAGATCCATTAGGAGTTTAGTCCCACGTCGGGTAAAATGAGATACCCAGTGTGGGATATAACCTCATAGGTTTCCCCAACCTACAAGTTAGCTTTTGGAATGTGATAAGTTCCTAACAAGTGGTATCAGAGTCAGGTTCTACAAAATCCGTTCCGATTAGCCAACATCGAGTAGTATGGAATACCCGGTGTGTCATTGGAGCCCGGTGGAGCTCGAATCCATCATTGGAGCGGGGTGGAGCTCAAATCCATCATTGGAGTCCCGTGGAGCTCGAATCCACGAATGACCGACAAGGACGTCAGAACGAAGTGTGGTGGTTTGTTAAGATCCACAAGGAGTTTAGTCCCACGTCGGGTAAAATATGATACATAGTGTGGGATATAACCTCATGTTCCCCCAACCTACAAACTAACTTCTGGGATGAGATCAGTTCCTAACAAACGCACCCTGAATATCACCGGAGATAGCGAAAAACACGACAGATATGGCAAGATTTGCTTTGGAGATCAGAAAATTCTAGGGGTTGGTTCGGATTTGGTGAGTTGAGAGAGAAAAAAAGGGCTTTGGTCGATTTGGTGAGTAGAGAGAATACTAATAATAATAATAGAAAACAATTCAAAATAATAATGAAAAATAAAAAATAGGAAAGATTTAGGAGTTGGAAATAATTTGTAAAATACAAAATCTATTAGTGGATTTACAGTTTTCAAAACTTACATTGGTAACTCTAAATTCTCTAATATTGTTTTTTTACTAGTCATGTATTTTAAATTAAAAAAATGGAATTCATTTTCAACATTATAGAATAATTGTTTAGCTATTTTAGTAACATATTCATGTTTATTTTAGTTTACATAATTCACGTACCACATTTTTATGATATTTTGATGTTTAAAATTATATATTTTTAATTATAAATTAGAAATTTTAACAAAATTATAGGAAATTGATTAGTTGAATTAAAGATAAAAAGACGAAGAATCTGATTTTCTGATCAAAATAACAAAAAAACTCATCTTATGTGTGAAAGTCAAATTATTTTTATTAAATTAAATGTATGTCTTTATAGTAAATTAATTAATTTTTAAAGACCAAAACACATATAAAAGGAAAAAAATGTAACGTGTGAATAACATATTCTATCTAACCCCAAAATAATATATTCTTAATTGTAAAATTTAGAAAATTTCCAACACAAAAATTATAAATTTTTCTACAAATATTTTTCTATTTTCAAATATTTAAGATTAAGACCTACATCTTATTAAAAAATATACATTTAATTTGCAGAAAAGAGATAAGCTTTTTTGTTATTTTTTCTTCGTATTTTTATTTTTAATTCAAGTACCAGTTTTGTATAGTTTTGCTAATATAGATAATTTATAATAAAAATGTTTAATTTAAGAAATCAACGAATCCTAAGTTCCTAACAATCAGGGGCAGATCTAGATTTTTTTTGGGTGGGGCAGACTGTCTCAACATTGGTCGAATTTTTTTGGAGGACCCACAACTTTAAAATGATACTTTAAATAAATTAACTAATTAAAAAATAAAATTTTGAAAATATCATTTCTACTTTTCACATTTTTCCAAACATGAATAAATTAAAATTCAAACATCCAAAAAAAATTGTACAACCATAAAACACAACACATCAATTAAATAACTAATTAACTAAATAAGTTAACATAAAAAACACCAAAAAAATTCATTACAAAATCATTTGTAACGAGAAAACAAATATATAAAAGGTGTTGGTGCTCGCTGTATAGTATAACTAGCTTTGGTGCTTTCGGAAAATGCAATTTTGATATAGAATACAAAACTAAACTCCAATTTCATACCAGGACTTTCAACCGCACGAGTTGCTTTTGCACAATTGTCACCTGAGGCTAGCTATCCTCTCCAGGCAAGCCAATCCATACTGAACAAAGGTAGAAGGTTTTTCGAGGGATAAATCAAAAACCTGTTTGATTTGGTCAAAGTTACGAGGTATAACATTTAAATGTTTACTGGAACAAAATACGAAACTATTAACCTTTAGACAGATATTTCATATATAATACATAGGCTTGACAATTTGACACGAAACACGACACAAAAAATACGTGTTTGGGTTTACTGATTTCGTGTTTTGTGTCGTGTCGTGAGTACATAAAAAAAAATTCGTGTCATTTTCGTGTCTCGTTTGTCGGGTAAACGAGAAAGTATTAACCAATTCCCCCGTTATGATCACCCGACTATCCAAATATCCTTTTTAACAGTTAAGCACCAAATCTTCTCATTCGGCCGGCCCTAACACAAACGAAACCGGAAAACCCTAGATCCTCCGTCCCTAACCAAAACCCTCTCCGGCTCCCACAGACCACAACGATCAGCAGCACAACCACTCCTCCCTCGTCAACTCTCAATCCCACAACCCACAAGCAGAACCCCTCTCCATCGCCCCCGCCGCGACCAACGTTCTCTCCTCCATTGTCGCAGATCCAGTCTCTTCTTGTTCTCGACCGACGCGATACTTCTTCTTCTTACGGTAACACTTCTTTTTTTTGCTCAGGCCGAATCTTGCTTTGGTGGGTGGTGGATCTTTGCTTACCGTGTTCTTACCCTGTTGTGCGCATCCACAAGTGTGAGTTCCTTTTTTTTCGTGGAAAGGTCGGATCTTTGCTTTGGTGGGTGGTGGATGTGATCTTTGCTTTGTGGATTCGTTGTTGTCTTGATTTGTGATCTGCGTTGTTTTGCGTTTTGGTATTTTTTTCTGGAGTAACCGGATCTTTGCCTACTTATTTGGGTTAGTACTAACTGTGCTTAAAAATCAGTCATTAGAGTAATTGAATATCTATAAAAAAAGCAACGTGATAAATAAACCAAATAAAGTTTGGTTTGCTTGTCTGATTAGAAAGTTTGGATTTGGTGGTCTTTCAAATTTTGCCTTTTCCCGTATTTTCCCATCTATTTTCAACAGTTTTGAGCAAGTTCAAGTGTTCTGGAAAGATGTTTAGCTCGATCAGTTTACATATGCTCTATCCTTAGTCAGATCTCTTCCTACTGATCTGTATTTTTTGGTTTGTTTTTTACTCCTTCAATGATTACTTACACAGTTGCTTATTTCTCATCTTTTGTTCAGCACAGTTGGTTTTCATTCAAAACATGTCAGCTCCAGGAAGGAAAGATTTACTGTTTCTGCAAATCAAAGGTCAACACAAATATTTTATGTCCTTCCTCGTAAGCTTCATCAATTTCTCGAGGAAGCATCTCCCATAATTGCTGTAAATTGTGTTTCTTTTTGTGGATTTTTCTCTCCCTCTTTTACTTTACTATTTTGAGTATGTACAAATACGTTATTCTTGCGAACTGGCGATTTGAATAGTCTAGTGATCCAATTATTCGATGGACTAATCTATTCTGATTTTATACTGTAATAGTCTCATCTCTTAAGTAACAAACTAAACTTGTTGCCTTGTTGCATTGTTGGTGGATGATGATTGGATGTCTATACCTACATGTTATTATTTTGGAGATCAAATGGTTATATTTAGAAGTTCATGTTTTATTTTTGGATTTGATGAATGTGTTATAATTTTTTGGTGATCAAATGTGTTTTAATGAATGTGTTTTATTTATAAATTTTGTTATATTCTATTTTATTTATATTGTTTTCGTGTAAATCGTGTACAGATTTCGTGTAAATAGTTTCGTGTAAATCGTGTACAAATTTCGTGTATATTCGTGTATCGTGCCGTTTCATTATTATATGATATGTACACGAACAATTTCGTTTACATATCGTGTCGTGTATATACAGTTTCTTTCGTGTCGTTTTCGTGTACCGAAAGACAGACACAAAATCAAATCGTGTCGTGTCCAGGAAAAATGACTAGTATACACGAAAGCACACGACACGATTGTCAGGCCTAAATACATATGAAAATAGTATTTATTCGTCATCGTTTAAACTACTAGATTTTAGATTAAGTTAGACAATGCTTCTAAGCCTATAGGCGAAAAGGCTATCGTGTTTATCTACTCACAGTCACACCACTAAATTCTGGATCCGCCCCCTGCCAGCATTGATTCCCTTTCACCTTGTCTCACAGAAACTAATACCAAACGTCCACTTCAAACCACTACTACTTCACTATCAAGTATGAATCACATCATGATGTTTCACCACTTGAGATAACTATCACATTTTGCAGCACTTAATCAACCTTGCTGCTGAAGTTTTTTCTTGTACGCAATCCACATAAGCTAGAACATACATTCTTGTCGTAGTTTCAAAACACAACCACTAAGACATTTGGTGCCTTAACCGTGGAGTCTTTCATGCTTCATTCATCCGAAAAGGTCCCAAAAACTCGGAGTTTAACGACAAATCATAAACTAAACATACCTAAGTACCTAACACTCCAAAACAACAAATCCAAAACCACAAACCTGCTCCTCCCCAATCAATTGCCTCAACCAATCCCTAAGGGCGGCCCCGTGCCGTCCCCCACTCCTCGAGTTAATGAACACAACGATCGGCGAAATTGGCACCTTGATCTGCTCCTCTGCCGCATCGGTAGCCCAGACCTCGACCTCCAGGGGCTCCTCGTTGCGCATCACCTTGGCCATGGCCTTGCAGTCCCCTAGGGTTTATCTAAACAAAACGGAGTCATCCTCCCATCATAGCACAATCAAGCAACCTAAACACCAACTAATTAACAACAAAGCAAACTAACTGAATGCCTGAGTGGGGGTCCGGCGCACCAGCAGGGGAGAAATCGAGGAGGCAAGGAGTTGAGAAGGAGGAGAGGATTGAGTCAGTTGCGAATTGGGATTGAAAGACACAAAAGAGGGAAATTTTGAGAAATTTGAGTGGGGCATTTGTCTCTCCTACCCCCAATGTGGATCCGAACCAACTAACAATGTGATACTTGAATTGATGACCGAAAAAGAGAAACATAAATACATTATCAAAAGAACCAAAAAAATATTCTATCACGATAAAAATTAGTTCGAATTTTCTTAATTGAATGGTACAATTTATAAAAATAAGGGTAAGCAAAAAAATTCCTCATATTTATAAAAACGAGTTTGAAAAAAAATTCCGTTTTTATTCATCATATTTTATTCCTCTTGTAATCTTGTTTTCACAAAAAAAATTCAGAATTTCAATTTTATTTTTTTGAAAATAATTTATTCTCCATTCTTTTTCTGACGGACCGTAGAGTCGTAGACCCACCCAACAAACCCTAACACCCGCTGCCCGCACCTTCTTTCTCACTGCCGCCCCTCCCTTCCATCGCCGCCGCTGCTCCGGGCGCTGCCCCTCCGACGGCGCATCTCCGGCCGGTGCTCCTCCAACTGACGCTCCACCGGTTTGGAATTTGAGTTTTGTTTGTTCTTTTTTGGGCACATTCTTGTTCCATCATTTTGGTTTTAACTTTTAATTTCTTTGTTTGGTTTTTTCTGCTGGATATTCGAGGTGTTAGTGTGGTTAGTGTTAAGTTTCTTTTTGTTATAAATTTGTAAAGTATATGTCAATTTCCATTCTGTCAAAGATTATGTTGCTGTCAAAAATCTTTATAAACCAAATCCTAAGTATGGTCCGTTGCATTTCGCATCACTTTGTCAAATGGAAACAACCTCGCTGTTTTACGGTGGTAGGTTGCGTACACCCGACCCGACCCCACTCCCGTACCTCGCTTAGCCGGGAGCCTCTTTTAAGGCACTGGGATAGTGTTGATGATAGATTTAAAAAGTACGAGTACGGTTGATGTTGAGGTTTAGGACATTCACAAACCATTGTTTAAGTCATTAGAGCTTTGAGTTATTATTTCAGGTTTTAAATTTTAACATTTTATTTATTTTATTTAAAAATTAATATTTTAGCCGAGTCCCCTTATCCTGGTTTTTCGGAAATTGCGGAATTCCCACACTCAAGTTGTGTCGCACTTGAGTCCCAACTCTGTATCCATGCTTCCCAGTCCCACATACTTCATATGCTGATGCGATGGCTTGTGGCATTGCTTCCTCATCATGCATTCTTGAACTTTGCTCTAAAGAAACAATTTAAATGAGGAACTATGTACAACATATGATGAATATTTACACTCTTACAGGTGCAATAATCCATTAAGTCCTTTTTTTATTTGAAAAAAAATTCAAAAAATTGTTTCTATTGATACCCTAGAGCCTAGAGAATGTTATTCCACTAGATGACCATGATTGAAAGGTTCATTGTTTCCTTCAAAATCAGTGTCCATGATGACATTCATGTAAAAGAAGACCCCTTATTGATGGGTTTTGCCCATTTTGTTTTGTTTCTTAGCTTATTTAGTTATTTTAAAATGTGATATCCATTGAAGCATGATGGATGCTATTTTCTTGTAGCATGGAGGAGAAAATCTACAGTGCTCTTAGGATTTGGTTTTAAAGATCAAGAAGTATGTCAAGAGTTGCTGTTGGTGAATCTTCAAGTGCTGATTTGCCATTTGGAAGAGGACAGCACCAGAAGCAAGTCATGGCTAAAAGAAAGACTCCATCAGAACTTAGAGTAAGCATTTCTGTTTGCTTATGATTGATTGTTTCAATTCCAGCAATCAAATGGAGTTGCCGGTCATACCAGAAGACCATCTTGTATGTGTCAAGATGGTTACTTAACTAAATTAATTGTGGTTCATCAGGCATGTTGGATAAATGAATTTTCACCTTTTCTATTTGCTATGTTATCAGTATGATGTTTAGGCATAATGATAATAGCAAGAAACTATTACTACCATTTCATTTCAGTACCACCGACATATACTGCTTAGTTCTTAGGTTTATATTTTGACATTTGCAGATAATGTGGAGCTATGGAGGGAAGAGTAAACAAGTCATTAGTGGACTTTGGTTGTGTCTATTCAATTTGTTTTTTAGTCTTTCTCATCTCAAGGCTTAGAAAGTATATTTCTCATGTTATATGGTGATACAACAACAAAACCTTTAATCCCAAACTAGTTGGGGTGGGCTAGAAAAGAAACTCAATAAGAATCACGGTTTAGGAACATGAATCGCCTCCTTCCATGCACTCCTATCCAATGCTAAATACTTGGAGATGTTTCACTCCTTTGAATCTCTTTTGACTGCCTCCCAGTTTAATATAGGATTTTATGTGGTGATAGGAGTACTAAAATTGAAAGAGTAGAACACAAATAGCTCTTGAATTGTCTTGTCTTTGTCATCTTTCATGATAAATGACTAATTCTAAATGTTTTTCTCATCCATGGCAGGGAGAACAGTTGAAGCGAAATAACTTTCAAATGGCTGTTGCTTCTCAATTACCTTCCTTTTTGTATACAGGCTGGTATATTCTTCGATTTCATTTGGGTGTTAACACATATTGTCTCCTACAATCCATTTGTAATTTGCATGATAAGAAGCTTAACTTATCGACTAGGTCCTCTTCTTGCTTTTTCACTATTTTTAGAACATTGAGCTCTTAAGCACAACTAGATATTGAATTGCTAACTGTTCTTGTTGAGCACCACATGCCACCTATAAAGTGTTAACTTATTTCTATGGTTTCCCATTTCAAGCAACATTTTCTCAGTAACACTACCAAGTTTTGCTTCCGCCATGTAGCACTAACTATAGTTATGCATGTAATGTTCAGTGATGAAGTGGCAGCTGTTCATGAGGTAAAAAAAACTGAGCCAGTTAAGGTTCCAAAGTATATTGATACACGGGTCAGTAAGGTTTTTCCTGTAAAAAAGTCCAGCAATGGTGCACTTAATCAGGAAAATCCTAAGCATGTAAGTTTTTCTTTTACGTGTATGTAGATTTTCCTATTTTTCTGGTTATTTTATTTGACACGAGCGACCTTTCAGGTTAATAGTTGACACTTTCCTGGTGAAGCTTTGTCCATTGATATCTTGTTTGCCTTTTCAGGACCTCCTCCTAACTGTCAACAAAACAACTGGATTGGATATGTTCAGCAAAATGATTAAAACTTCTGCTGTTCGTACTGCTGATGAAATCAGTAACTCCAATACTGCAGTGTATGTATTCATCACATAAACACTATAATTAGTTCCTAAAACAGTGGCTAGTTTCCCACTTCTTACTGATGTTCATTATTAGTTTGTATACAGCAGTGAAGATGATGAGATGAACAATTTAGAAAGCTCAATACCAGTTACTAAAGCAAATACTGAGCAAATATCTGAACGATTTGGTAAAGGTACCCAAAATATGTTTCGCAGTGTTGCGGAGCTCTCCAGGGGAAATGAAAAATCTTGTGGTTTGGCCAGTATCGATATGGTATATTTTAACATCTTACACTAAGCTTTTACTTATGGTGCCATCTATATACATTTACTAATATGTGCTTTGATAATATGTGCAGGACAAAGCACTAAAAGGATTTGTCTCTCGTGACTTACCGTCAAGAGTAAAGGCTGATCTTCCAGGAGTTTTTCACGCCCACTCTTCTAATCTTTCACAGAATTTCTGTTCTGAGTTGCCTATACGTGGCAGTAAAATCCCTCTTGATTTAACATTAAAGACTTCCTTACGAGTAGTTTCCTCTTCGCCAGTCAAATGGTGAGTTATCTTCGCTGATACATTCAGTTTTGCTTATCTAAAGGTGATTGATTTGCGTGCCATTTTTTATACACTTGTCGTCTGGTCACTAATCTATCTATTCATGATAGTCATCTTGCCTTCTATCTTCTGATGGTGTGTTCGAATAGCTACCTAAGGAATAAAAAAAGAGAAAGTTGGGGAGAAATGAAATTTCTAATTTCTTCTGTTTGGGTAGAAACTTTAAGTAGGAAAGTAGAGGAACTCACCTATACAAAATGGATCTTAACTTTATTTCAGAAATTGGAGAGAAAGTTGTCTTCTCTCCAAATGTCATTTCTTCCCAAAATATTCCAAACAAATGAAAAGGTAAAACCAACCTTGGGTGTTTTACTGTTATGGAATCTGGACTTCTGGTAATATGGTGCAATGCCTTTCTTTTCTTTTTCTCTCTAGTTTTTTTCCCATCCAAACAGGGGCAAAGAGTCAGTCTCCTGTCCTATCTTTTCTCCAACTCTTTCTTTTTCTCTTTTTTCTTTTCTTTCATTTCTCTCCCTTGTTTTTATCCTAGCATACCATTAAATATTTTCATAGAGTATAGACCATTGGTTGTGTTTAAAGAGGTTCTTTGGCAACATAAAAAAGTGTGATACATGGAAAGAAAAGCAACAACTATTGTTATTTCTAACAACCACACTGTTCAACCACTAAATGTCAGGTGATTGAAGTGCTATTTCTTACAAATTTCTTGTGTTTACTTATCTTTATGTGAGCAAATTAAAGGTTCACTCTGGGGTTTTTCATAGTTTAAAACATTGTCTCGTGGTGATTCTAGTCCATTTGTTGCCATTAGTCGCTCTTATTGTGTGGTTTCATTTGAGATGTCTTCATGTTAGTTTGCGGCATTTTTTATCAGTTGGCTGTTGCCATCTGCACTTCTCAGTCTTCTTTTGTTTGAGTTCAGCATTAATAGGATTAGGATATAACAAGCATTGCACTCCAGCCTCTATCAGTAGGAGCCATTATTTCTTATTTTTTAGTGTAAACATTTTAGCTATATAAAATGAAGTTTATTCAGGTAGGTTATTGGCAGTAAACTGCAATTTAATTAGTTCCCCTGAGCTTATTATCGACATTGTTAAGACAGTTTTTTGTGAATTATTTCCTAGTTAGAAGCCTCTTACTTGGAACCAAGCTTAAAGTTTAGTAAACTGAGCCCATCTTATTCCCTTTCTATTACAGTTACCACTTTTCAGTCTGACATAACCCGTTCGAATTATTTATCCAAATTCAACATTTTTTTCTTACCTATCTCTGAACAACAAATGAAAATGTACTTTCACAAACAAATGAAACCTGCATATTCCTTTTTATTGGGTGATCTTCCCTAACACGGTTTTACTTTTCTGTATCAGAAATCTTTCATTTTTGTGGTCATTGATTTAGAATATTTACAAATATGGCATACGGTTTATTTCTAGGACACATGCATCCTTTTGTAACCATAAGTATGGATTTCGTAGACTTCGAGTTTACCAAAAACCATCAGCGTATAGGTGTCTATGCACATGATTTGAATGTGGTGTGTGATCTACATTATGTTCAACCAGTGAGTTGTTCGTAGATCCCATGTCACAATCCTTAAATCTAAGTGGAGAGAGAAATCTGGGGTTTCCATTTTGGGCATGACCAAATTGGTCAAATCTACAATCTGCAATGCCAAATGGGCATATCACATGTTTGAAATTTATTTGTGCAATGTACACTTACTGTGTAGTAGTGTAACTGTTTTGTGATACATGGCAGTCAAGACATTAAAGTTTCTAAAATTGTATTATAAATATAATCAGGTAGAGTTAATAAGAATTATGCAGACAACAGATTCCTTGTAAAACATTAGTATTGAAAATATGGATATCATAAATATTCTGCATCCTTGACCTCTGACTCCAAAGGCATTGGAGTTTTCAAATACTGAGGTTTCCATAACAAGAAAAGTAATTATGTTACGGGCCTGCGTCACTCTTCAAACTTCGGTGTTATTGTGTCAATCCTTTATGGAGTTGTTATTCTTCACTTACATCTAATATTGTTCAGCTCATCATCTCATTGGCTCAGCTATGACACCATGTACTCCATTTGCAGGTGTCACAGGATATTTGCAAGTGGTGCTCATTGCCCTGGTTTATTTTCTTATTGTGACTGCTCCATTAGGAATACTGACAGTAAACTCAACCCAAGTTCACCGACAAATGAACTGTTCCACAAAGCTTTGCGTTCATGGGCTTACCCTCAGTCTTCTCTTCCTTCATCTGTTATATCTGCAATATTAATGTCATCCTCCACAGCAGGTCTGCCGTTCGATTTATGCTATCATGTATCATGTAGGCATCAAGCTTTTCTTAACTTCATGCTTTTCAATATCCTTAAAGATTGTCTTTGTTGCATGAAGAGGTAGATTTCTTAAAGAAAAGACAGCAGGATTGGGAAGACTCTTTTTGCAATCTTTACTGTATGTTGAGAATGAGTGAATGCAACATTTTTTATGGTAATTCCTTATGCTCCTCTCTTTTTAGCAGAGTATGAATAGAATATAGCATGCTTTAGCTATTCCATCTCTTCGATAGTATTTTAATAGGGTCGTGTGAGTAGTATGCACTAGTTTTACTAGAAAGCAGGGTATTTGACTGAATGCCGTAGTACATGTCTGTTTGGTGTAATATATGTTGCATGTAGGTACCCCAACCTCTCAGGGGAACCTAAAGAATTCGAACCTATTGTAAGTGTGGAAATTTATTCTCGGACATGGTTGTGTTATGACCAGTGTTATTTACTATTTATTGACAAATATGACAGTATGCAAATGGTGAACCCATAGAGGCAGATCGGGAAAGAGGACAAAATTGGTAATGGAACTGCCAAGTTTGATCAGTTGTTGCCTAGTTGGTCACATGAGGCATCAAACACCCATTAAATCATCCTTTATGTTAGTTAGAAAGAAAAAAGTGGACTATGAAGCTTCTTGGTTAACCACATAATCGCATGGGATTGGGGTCGATCAACTGACCCTAGCTCTAAATTTTATGAAATGGACACTTTGTTTCAGATTTCACTTATTAATTGTAGGAATCATGGATCTGTGGTGGTTGCTAGTTGCTACGACAGATTTATTTCAAATAACTCAATTCTTTGAGAGTGCTAATTGCTACAATAGATTTATTTCAAATAACTCCTTTGAGAGTCTGAGGGTGTGATGATTGAAGATTCTGTGTATTTAATACGAAACTGTAGAGTATCTTACAATAGTTGAAAGTTAAAATTTGCAAAATTAGTTCTGTCACAATCATAATGGTGTCATGTCTTAACATTTCACCCATAGTCTCATAATAGCTCTAGCCATTGACCAGTTTTAACTTAAAGGGCAACAACAACAAAGCCTTTTGCCCCAGGCAAATTGTCAAAAATAGATTAATAGGGAATTTCTTCAGTGCATTTTAGACAGACATACATGTTATCCACCAATTCATCTGGCTAAATAGCCTTGGTTCTTTGGAATATATTAGCTTTATTCGTGGACAGTGGCATATTGTTGATTTCCATTACTTCTCTCAGTCTCTCTGACAATTTTCAATGAGATTGCAGTGAGTACCTCACACTTCACAGTGTTATTCATTGGTGGCAACTTCTCATTGAAGGGGACAAGATCCTGTAATGCTTTCCTATCACAATCAACGCACGGTTTGCGATCGTTATTGGCTGAACACGTAAGAAAACTCTACACTGCAGCATATAGAAATATATTTATCAAGTAGTCTAGATTTACGACAATACCAAAATAATTTGGACTTCCAATGTAGAGTTACTTTAGTCAATCATCTTATGATTCCCAAATTCAACTCTTCCGTTCTGGTTAATCTGGATTTGATACTTAAAAGGTATTCAACGTATCACTGTGTTTTTTTTTGAGTTTGCTAATAATAAGCAAAATGTGCTTCTGGAATATAATCTAAAGTGCACATTCTTTGGTAACAAGTTCATCTTGTTGGATTTTTTCTCCAACATCATTAACATTTTTTTGCATAATTTGATTTGATTAGGATATTCCTTTTTCCATGCCTCTCTGTCATTCTCAAGTGGAACAAGCCACTGCGGATGACCTAGTCGAATTTATGGAAATTGAGAAGCATAACATAGGCCAGGTACCTTTTTTACAATGTTACTTCCATATGTCGTTCAGTGATCACCATTTGCACCTCAGTTACCCATCAAATATTTATCACAGGCACATCACATGGATTCTTTATTGGATATCGACAACAGTCCTCAGTCCCTGCTTGCATTCCTTGGAAATGATAGAGTTCATGCTTTCTATGATTTCCTCTTGAATTATAGGTACCATACTCATTGATGTAACATAATTTATTTCTGCAGAAAAACGTGTAATATCTAAAATTTCAAATATCACCTTGTATTTTTTTTTACGTGCAACATCTACTCATCTAGTATATACATGCTAAGCTTCTCTGCATGTTGTTTAGGTTTCGGCTGAGAGCTCTGACAAGCCTTGATGTTCCATTGCTACTTGCGCCGGTCCCATTCCGAAATGCAGCGGTCTCAATTCCCAAGGTTTATTTTCTATTTTAGCATCTTTATACTATATTGTGACGAGTAGGTGTCCCTTGAAATTTTGTTGAAGCTTAAATTTCTCATGTAGGTGCAAAGCAAGGAGATCAAAAGAGTTAACGCTTGCTCTGAAGCCGATGGACTTAAAGCCACTTCCAACACATCACCAGATTCTGTTTGTTACAGTATTGAAATAAAGGATAAAATCATCCCACCTTGGATTTTATCTAGAACCTGCGTGGCCATGGGATCTCAAGCATCAAGCTTCGAGTCGAGGTATTTCCTTTTCCCAAAGTAGTGATTTACATGTAATATCTTTTAGTTTTACCCTGTATTGAGATTTAGATTAATCTGGGAGCTATTGCAGTTTCACCACAGAGCCAAAATCAATCGGTCTGAATGCTGCTCTCGATGTGATTTCCGCAAAAACTGTTGCTCCCGCAGTCTGCGATGATGATGAGGGCAGCAGTGGTAGTACCTTGTGCGTTCCTCATACTACTGTCCTACAGGATTTGAAGTCTTCCTACCTTAACAGTCTGAAGTGTGTAGATGGATCTTACGTTGCTTCTGTTACACCATTTTGATTGGAAGCTTGGAAATTAATATTATGTCGTGTGGCAGTTTAATTAAGCGTTTGATGTGAGTGGTAATAACCACCAACCTAAATAGCTTTATCTCATGGTTGTCGTGTAGATGGAACCCTGTGTTTGCTTTGTTAAATTATGGATGTAAATTCAAATGTACTTGGCATAATTATACAATGTATCAGAAGAGTACATATGTGAATGAATATCACCCATTTTTCATTCCTTGTATTGCAACATCCGAATCACCTATTTTCCTCGATGTTTGTTTGGGTTGGGTTTAGAATGAAAATTTGAATCCTCCTACATTGGCATCTGTCACTGATTCCCAGAATGTTGGTTTTCTCTTATGCTCCAACTTTTCTTGAGCCTTCTCTCTAAGCTGGTCGATTGTTCCTGGGAAAGATGATTCGATAGCATTCTTGAACTTGTCGTACAAATTTACCCTGTCTGTTGTTCCTGATACAAGTTCGCTTGCATTTGGTCGATTCAGAAAGTCCAGTACATTGAGTAAATTCCTCCTGAAAACCATCAAACTTGTATTAGATGATTAGATCGCAAGATAAAAAAGCGTCTCAAGATTGTTAGATGATACCAATATTCCAGTAATATTAAACAATTAAATTGCAGATGTGCAGGAAAGAGTTATTTTGCCAATGAACGAAAAACCATCGCTGAGTGAGTTCTTTTTGAAGTTTCTCAAGGTTGCATTGTTCTTTTGCTGTAAGAGCCAGGAAAGATAATTCGCTGTTATTAGATTGCCTCAACTTGAAAAGAGTAAAAATACAATAGACAGCGTTCAGAATAGGGGGGAAATGAGATGAAGGCCAGCCTTTGAAATAAAACCAGAAAGAATAAAACGAATAGGAAAAATACCACAAACGAAAGAAAATAAGGCTAAGATACAAAAAAAAAATCAACACATCGTGAGCAGAGAAACAAAGCAATATGAAATCAACTTCATGTCCAAGCTGGTTTGTGAGAGACTGACTGGTTTCTCCCCGATCCAAGTCTTCTCCAAAAATTTGGTTATCGGGACCAGAGATTTTGTATATAGTTGCACACCGCTTGGCAATTGATCAAGAAATGTAACCCTTCAAAACTTGCCTTCACCACTTCTCCATAGGAAATTGTTTTGCATTTTTTAGAAATTTCCCGCACCCAAATCGTAAATATGATAGGTAATATATCAGGACATTTAATGGACGTATTGTATCAAATGTTAATCAATACCCTCAGAACAAGAATTTACCTTTCCAACTTGCAGGTCAAAGGCCTATACACTCAGTTCAATAGATCTTCTTCGCTAGCATATTAGATCTTAAATGACTAAACCAACTATGAGAACTGTACCCAACAAACTTATGATGTTCCAAAAGACCGATTTTTACGAGCCCATTCATGGATAATATCTTTCACAATGCTTTCAGCAATGTAGTTGGATTTTGATCTTATGGTTTATATTCTGAGTTTGACATCAACTCCTAGAGGGCAGGCACTAACAATTTCACTGACAGTCAGCTAAAAAATTTAATTTTCAATTCAGTTCAAAAGTTTCAATGGGTTTGTTAATTGACCTTATGATTAACAGCATAGTTAAATTATGTGGTTAAAGTTTATAGATTATAATAACACCAAAAGGCAAAATTATATCGTAAGTTCATAACCAAATCTATACAAAAGGGGAATAAAAGCATGAGATCCATTATATTTTAATTCATCTAGAAACAGGAAGAAAAGACCTGGTCTCACCTGCTAACGTAATTCTGTGTGATGGCAATAGAGTCCTCGAGGTTAATCACCAAATGCCACCACCCATTAGGCACAAAAACCACCTCACCCGCCCGGCAAATGCACTCCACAGGTCTCCTTCTCGACTCCGTGCAAGCCCCATAAAAGTTCATAAACCACTCAATTATAGAAACCGGACACGCCACATCTGCACCATCTTTGCTTGGATAAACCCCTGGAGGCACAACCTCAGGTGGGAACATCACCCACTTCTTTGCCCCTCGCACAATAGCATTCCAAGCTGACGTTGAATTGGGATCCACATGAAACGACGACCCAGACCCAGTTGGGCCAATGATAATCCACCTATAATCCGGCCTCTCCGACCCCAAAACACTAAACAAATCGTCCCTAAAGTATTCCGGCACATCGTAGTCAGATCCCAACTCGGGCACCTTCTCTGCAAACCGCGGGTCAAAGAGGTAAAGCGGGCGCTCCTCACTGGAAGCATTGGCATACGTAAAGTAATCCTCAAGCCTCATCTCCAAAGACCCAACCACAAACGTAACATCCTCACAGACCCCAATCAGCCGTTCCCGGTCCCACTTCTCCATAGCCGGCCAAAGGGATATACAACCCTCGAGGAGAACAGGGCGGTTGGGCTCCTCAAAGTCAGAAACAAACTCAGCCACACTAATCCCTCGTCGGCGCTGAATGTTGTCGATCTCCAGCCATTCTGGCTTCATCTCAATGTTGGCACAGAGCCAACTCTGGAAAAGATAATCAGAGTAAAAATCTCTAATCCGAAGACCACCAGAAGGCATAACAACCTTGCAATCCCGACGTGAATTCCACCGCTGAAACTTACGTTTCTTCTTCCTCAAACACCACTCAGAAACCGAAGTCTCAGAAGAATTCCGCCCAATTTCTCGATCTCTCTCCCTCGAACACCGTCCAAGAGCGTCATCTTTATCTTCCTTCCCCAAACACTGCCTAGAACCAGAATTCTCCAAAGAAGACCGCTGAAAGGCGTTGTCTTTATCCTCAAACCCTTCAAAATCTCGATATTTCTTCCTCAATTGCCCGAAACAGCGTCTCCAGGACCCGTCGAAGAGGAACGGACCGGGGAGGGGCCAGCGGTCGAGGACGAGGGGACGCCAGAGCGGGTCGTGGGTGGCGAAGACGTAGAAAGCGCGACTGACCATGGAAAGCGTGAGCAGATCGGAAGCGGAGAGGAGGGCGAGGAGGTCGAGGAGGAGAGGGTCGGGGAGGACGCGGAGGGAGCCGAGACCTGTGTCGCGGGAGTTGAAGGGGGAGTGGTCGAGGAGGAGGAGGTTTCCAAGTGGTTGGATGGCGTGGGTCCGCCCATGACGACGAGGGTTTCAGGGTGTAGCCGAGGTAGGTGGTGGTGGAATTAGGGTTTTTGAGGGGTTTTCGTTTGGGTTTTTTGAGGAGGATGGAAGATGATAAGTTGGGCATGATGGTGGTGGTGACAATGGAGATTTTCACTTGGTTTGAGTTGAGGAGGGTTCGTTCCTTAAACCCTATTTTGCTTTCTTTTCTTTATTCCTTTCGTGCATGTACGGGCCGGGTTAAACCTAACCCACTAAATTTCGACCCGGTGGATCATGATTAGAGATGGTTAAATAATCAGTCCGTTACTTCGCTAACGCTCGCCTCCCAACAAGCAAGAAGGGACTTCTGCGATATTGAGGTCCAGTCATGGTCATGGTATGGTGCAAGGGATCGAAGCGGCCAAAAGGCATAAGGTCCCGTGGGCTGCACATGACTACTAAGAAGGATGAGGATTTGCCGGTGAAAATTGGAAAAGTTGAGTCTTTATGCTCCAAGTGACCAAACATCTAGGATCAAGCCCTATTGTAGACATCTTTTCAGAAATATGTTTATCTTGTTAAGTCTTCCCAAAATATCACTGCCCTTTAAATAACGCCAAAAACGATTCTCTCTCTTTACTCTCACGCATCCATCTGAACTCTCTCTTTCCAAAACCAACTGTAGTGTAAATAATGATCAATCGATACATTGTGTTGTATGCGACGCAGACTTACCTGTCAAAGTTTTATGTGACGCAAAGGTGTCAAGCAACTCTGCATCGCATACAAACACAATGTATCGATTGATCATTATCTGCACTATGCTACACCATCCACTAAATTGGATTGGAACTAAGACGTGCATCAAGCGAGCCCTAAAAATCTTATGTTAGTGACCCAAATATTGTAGGAGTTCGTGTCTCTATGTATGTATATATTTTAAATTTTTAATACACATACAATATCGATTTCATATTTTCATTGATTTTACGTACATGTATTTGTTTATTCTAATATCATGCATTCCTACACATATTAAAATAAATAAAGGATAGAAGATCATACCCAAAGGTTCTCTAAAACCTTTCAGAAGATCCGGAGTTCCGTTACTCGTCGAATCGGCCGCTGATTCGCCTCCAAGTGTTCACCAAACTCTAAACAAGATTAGAGAGAAAGAAACTAGTCAATTAATCTCTAATTAAGCTTAAAATCTAGCTAATAATCCATCTTTAAGCTCTTGAGATTTCTATCTTCAAAACTTAAAACTATTAAGAGATTTTCGTGGTGATTAAGAGAAAGATTAATGAGAGAGAGAATTTTTGCATTATCAAGAACTATTCTTTAGTCATGATATCTTGTTTATTCTCTCCTAAAATTAATCTCAAATTGCCACATAAGAAACCTAAAAAACGTTTGATCAAATATGAAATTAATCCAACACATGATCTAATTATTCTCTTAATAATTCAGGCAAAAATCGCGTTGTTCGGTTAACCGAGAATTCTTCTCAGCCAACCAGACCATTCAATTTTAACTCATGTTCGGATGACCGTGAGCTAGACGGTCGACCGAATATACATAAGAAAAATTCCCTGGAAAAATTCGGACGATCCGCGTCTTGCTCTGGTCGACCGTTGACTCACCAAAATTTCTCCTAGTTGAATCTCATCGGACGACCATGTCACCTTCGGTCTACCGAAAATATCCCAAGATAGCTCCTGGATATTTTCTCTCGATTGACCGTTCACGCTCGGTTCACCAAACCCAATTGTCCAGGCACTCCATACAATTTCGGTCAACCAATTGTGTTTACATGTTCCCCGTTCGGTTGACCGTTCCGAAGACACCTCGGTCGACCGAACCCTAAATAGTTTACCGTGTTTGACCCCGATTTTGCCTTTGTCAAATTTTGGATTTATTTCCAACAAAATTTGATCTTTTGGAGTTTTTAGCGAATTCATATCTTATGCAATATATTATACTATGTAATATTAAATTATTACACCCCATAATATATGCATCTCATATGAATTTATCCATGATTCTAATTATGTCAATTCTCATGACATATTGATTTTATTGATTCACCACATGTGTCCATTTTTTCACATGAAACCCGACACACTATATGAACTCAAAATCAAGCTTCTTGTTTCCCAGTTTTGTGGTGTGACCTATAGGAGGATCTAAGCTAAATTGGTAGCGATATTAAACACTTAATATCTCAAACTATAAGTGATATCTAACTACACATTATAGTTACACAGTTAGTATATATGTCTTGTTCCACTCGAACTAAACACGATCTATTTGGTGATGTAGTGCACCACTTGTGTCTATCCCTTGCCTCGTGATATTAAGAATATATACAAGTAGAAATGTGTCACATTTGTATTATATTCATTTCTTGATATCTTTAAGCTAATTACAACTATGTAACTTAATTCAAGTTACATTGTGCACATTATAATTTTGCTTTATCAAGGGGCCCACTAATATCATCACTCAATTAAGAAGGACAATGATAATCGTTTGACTATCTATCCTTTCCAGCTCAAGTCATGTTCAACCAACTATTGTCTTTATCACTATACTCATTGATAACTTTTGACAATAATCGACCGCTCTGATACCAAGTTGTAACGTCCCGAAACAGCGGAAGATTTAAAATTTCAAAATAACCAACATAACAGACAACTCACGCGGGAACGTCACTAATACATAGATATATAAATCCGGGTGCACCCAAAATACAAGGAGTTTTCCAAAAGAAATACGACTACAATACAGATACAATGGAAGAGAATACAAGTAGTCGTACGGTCTAGCAACTGCCGAAGAGGATCTGACTCCAAAGCGCTCCGTCCTCGGTCACCACCCACCCGGACCTACTGCGATCCTGAAAAAGATGCAACAACAATGCCTGAGTTTCCAGAAGGAAACCCCGTATGCCAACCCACCTATATGCATGCATCACATAATGAACCTATCATACTAGTAGCATGTCATGACATCAACAGAAATGGAAAACAGTTCCCCCGAAGGGTAAAACAGGACATCAGTCCGACAGTCAATCATCGGGTCTCCCGAGGAGACCTATTGCAGGCACATGCAGTCTAGTAGCCCGCGACATCGCACCCCCCACACGCAGCTATACTACTCAAGGGTTCGGCAGGGAGCCTCTGTCACGTCTACGCGCCGATAGAAACAGATCTGTAAATCTCAGTGGTCGGGGCCACAGGGACCAACGGGGCCGTCGCCCGGAAGGTATAACAACATCATCTCGGTAGGTGCCCAGCCGAGGGAAACAACAAGCCGGCACAGCCTCGGCCCAACAATCATCATCGCCGGCACAACCTCGGCGGCATCACCGGCACAGCATAGGTGGTCCATCACAACGTCCGGCACAGCATCGGACGGTCCAGACCGAAGTCTGCCAGGTCATCAGGCTCCTCGAACCGCGAACACCAACCGCGCCGCTATAAAAGCAGGGCAGCGACCTCCGTAGCCCGTGGGCCGGTAGTCACCTCACCCAACGCCAGTTGCGTGCCCGCACAACATCAACACTGGGATCCGCGATCCCTCAGGCCTGCTATACTACAAAGTGCCAACAATCATCTCAAAAGTCACGGTCCATACATGGAGGTGACGCGTCCCGAACACCCACACTCTTCCCAACGGCGGTCCCTGGGCAGGCACGCATCCCGCGCCCACCGTCACCTCCCGGCTCACGCACAAGGCGAGGACACGGGTTTCCGTGGACAAAGTTGGCGTTCAAAAAGGGAACCAGGAATCCTGTCCTGGGCCCAAACGGTCGACCGAAAGAGGTGATTCGGTCGACCGGTTCCAGAAAGGAATCGGTCGACCGTACTCCTAAAACGGTCTACCGCTGTGCTCAAAACAGAACCCCCCAATGGTCGAACAAAGGTCTAAAACCGGTCGACCGAACGAGGTCAAAATCCGGAGTCTGGTCAACATTAAATTCCACTCTATCGGTCGACCGACTCAGGGGTCTCGGTCGACCGAAAACAGACAGGGTCAACCTATTATTCTAAGTCATATAATCGGTCGAACGCAACATACAATCGGTCGAACAACAAACGATCGGTCGAACGAAACATGCAAACTAACAGGTACACTTAAGTTCCGGTCGAACACAACAAGGACCGGTCGACCGACAACAGGTAGAAAAATCCCAACTCACCAGCAATAATGCACTACCGGTCGACCGCCCCAAGGCATCGTTCGACCGGTGAAGGTTAAAGTCGGGCAAACAGTGCTAAAACGGTCGACCGCCCGAAGGATCCGGTCGACCGTTGGTCGTCTTCAACCTCGCGCCAGCCGAGGATTTTAGAAGAAACGCGTCGCCGGAGAGGTCTCCGACCTCCCCCGACTCGACCAACGCATCCCTCACATGAGGGTAATAAACAAACCACACTAAGGAGCGGCATACCTCAAAAGAAACGACGAAAGCGCCGGAGCTCCGCTCGCGCACGTCGCCTCCGGTGATCTCCCCGCGCGTTCGACTCCGCACGCCTCACGCCGCGCGATCTCCGGTCTCCTCCTCAGCTGCTTGCCACCACACGCACCAGCAAGGAAGGGAAGGAAGAAATGAGGAAGGAGAAATGAGAAAGGAGAAGAAAGAAGAAGATGAAGGAAAAGCCCTATTTAACTCGGATGCTACAGTAACCCCGCCTCTTCACCTTCCCATGCAAACACCAGCAACCCCACTTCCCCATGCAACCACACAACCCCATGCACCCACACAACCCCATGCAAAGCCAACCCTAATCCTCCTCTAATCCCTGTTTAACTATAATCTAGGGTTTGGGTTCTAACAATCCACCCAACTTAAAAGGATTTCGTCCCGAAATCAAGCAAACACTCACCGAAAAGCTCTGGATACTGCCTTCTGACGTCCTCCTCGATCTCCCAAGTGGCCTCGCGCTCACTGTGATGCTGCCACCTAACCTTCACCATCGGAATGGTCCTCCTCCTGAGCTGGTGATCCATACGATCAACAATCTCGACTGGCCTCTCCTCGAGCGACAAGTCCTGTTGAATCTCTGGCACTGCTATCTCAATGACGTGCGATGGATCTGCCACATACTTCCTCAGCATCGACACATGGAAGACATTATGCAGACCCGAAAACTGTGGCGGCAAGGCAATCCGGTAGGCAACCTCTCCAACCCGGTCGAGGATCTCAAACGGTCCAACATATCTCGGACTGAGCTTCCCCTTCTTTCCAAACCTCATCACACCTCTGGCTGGGGAAATCTTCAGAAACACATGGTCGCCCACCTCGAAACTCAGCACTCGTCTGCGTCGATCTGCATAACTCTTCTGCCTGCTCTGTGCTGTGGCCAGCCTCCTCCTGATCCCATCCACCTTCTCTGAGTACATCTGCACAATCTCTGGCCCCACTAGCTGCCTCTCGCCCACATCACTCCAGCATACCGGTGATCTGCAAGGCCTCCCGTACAACGCCTCGTACGGTGCCATTCCAATACTCGAGTGGTAGCTGTTGTTGTAGGCAAACTCTATCAGCGGCAGGTGCTCATCCCAGTGCCCTGCCCAATCCAATGTGCATGCTCTCAGCATATCCTCCAAGGTCTGAATCGTCCTCTCTGATTGACCATCTGTCTGCGGATGAAATGCTGTACTGAACTTCAGACGCGTCCCCAACGCCTGCTGTAGACTCCCCCAAAATCTGGAAGTGAAACGAGGATCTCGATCTGAGATGATGCTCACCGGCACTCCATGCAACCTGACTATCTCCTCCACGTACAACTTAGCTAGACCCTCCAAAGGCAACGTGGTCCGGATCGCTAAGAAGTGCGCCGACTTGGTTAGTCGATCGACTATCACCCAAATCGCGTCGTGGAATCTCCTCGTCTTCGGCAATCCCGTGACAAAATCCATCGTCACGTGCTCCCACTTCCACTCAGGAAGCTCAATACACTGCATCGGTCCTGCCGGCCTCTGATGCTCAATCTTCACCTGCTGGCAGACCAAGCATCGCTCCACAAACTCTGCAATATCCCTCTTCATGCCCTTCCACCAGAAGTTCCGCTGCAGGTCCTTATACATCTTCGTGCTCCCCGGATGAATGGTGTATCTAGCTCTGTGTGCCTCCTCCATGATGTCATCTCTCAACCCATCAACCTTCGGCACCCAGATCCGACTCCTGAACCGCAGACCACCATCAACACCCACACTGAAGTCTGATCCATCTCTGGAAGCCAACTGTAGCAGACTAGCTAACTCATCATCCCCCTGCTGAGCCTGAACCAACCGTGAGACAGTCTGCGGCTCCACCCGAAGCCCAGCAAGCACCGCTCGCTCTGAACCCTCGGTGAAAGGACTCCATTCAGACAAAGCCTCGAGTAGCCTCCACTCCTGGATGCACAGACTTGCAACAGAAACCTCCACCTTCCTGCTCAGTGCATCTGCAACCGAATTCGCTTTCCCCGGATGATAGGAAATGGTGAAGTCGTAGTCCTTAAGGAACTCGAGCCATCTGCGCTGCCTCATATTCAGCTCCTTCTGCGAGAACAAGTATTTCAGACTCTGATGATCGGTGAAGACCTCGAACTGCTCGCCATACAGATAGTGCCGCCAGGTCTTCAACGCATGAACTACCGCCGCCAACTCCAGATCATGAGTAGGATAGTTCTTCTCGTGCACCTTCAGCTGCCTCGAAGCGTACGCGACCACCTTCCCATGCTGCATCAGGACACAACCCAAGCCTGTCCCTGATGCATCGCTGTAAATCACGTAGCCTCCACTGCCACTCGGTAGCGTCAGAATAGGTGCTGTCGTCAAACGCCTCTTTAGCTCCTGAAAGCTGTCCTCGCACTTCTGGGACCAAACGAACTTGACGCCCTTCTGCGTCAACGCTGTCAGCGGCGACGCAAGTTTGGAGAAATCCTGGATAAACCGCCTGTAATACCCTGCCAGACCTATGAAACTCCTGATCTCCGTCACGCTCGTCGGGGCTCTCCACTGAGTCACTGCCTCGACCTTCGCCGGATCCACTGAAATCCCATCTGCTGACACAATATGCCCCAGAAAAGCCACCCGATCCAACCAAAACTCACACTTCGTGTACTTGGCATAAAGCTGCTGCTCCCTCAAGATGCCCAGCACAATCCTCAGGTGCTCTCGATGTTGCTCCCTGTCAGGCGAGTATATCAAGATGTCATCCACGAACACCACGACAAATTTGTCAAGGTACGGCTGGAAGGTCCTATTCATCAGATCCATGAATGCCGCAGGTGCATTCGTCAGTCCAAATGGCATCACCAAGAACTCATAGTGGCCATACCGCGTCCTGAAGGCTGTCTTCTGAACATCCGCCTCCCTGATCCGCAACTGATGATAGCCCGAACGCAGATCGATCTTCGAGAACACTCTCGCCGTCTGCAACTGATCGAACAAATCATCAATCCTGGGCAAAGGGTACCGGTTCCGAACGGTAACCTTATTCAGCATCCTGTAGTCGATGCACATCCGCAACGATCCATCCTTCTTCTTCACGAAGAGCACAGGCGCTCCCCATGGAGAAACACTCGGTCGAATGAACCCAGACTCCATCAACTCCTGCAACTGCCTCTTCAGCTCAGTCAACTCAGCAGGCGCCATCCGATAAGGTGCCTTCGACTGAGGTGTCGTACCCGCAACCAACTCGATGCTGAACTCAATCTCTCGGTGCGGCGGTAATGCTGGAATCTCTGCTGGAAAAACGTCTGGAAATTCCTGCACTACCTCTATATCCTCCAGCCTCCTTGTCTCAGGATCAGGGACTACCAGCGTGGCCACAAACGCTCTGCATCCCTGCTGAATCAGTCTCTGTGCCTTAACCGCAGACACAATCAGACGACCCCCTCTGCTCCTCGCACCTCTGATCAGAACATTTGGCACGCCCTCCATCGGAATCAGGATCTTCTTCTCACGGCAAAAGACTCGCACGTCGTACTGTGACAGCCAGTCCATCCCCAGTATGACGTCGAAGTCCACCATCGGTAACAAGACCAGATCTGCCGGAAAATCATGGTCTCCCGAAGCAACTGTGGTGCCGGGGAAAAAGCTCCCCACAGTGCCCACCTCGCCCATGGGCGTGCTGACCTCCAAAACATCAGTCAGTCGCACAGGGGTCCGACCCAACTCGCCAGCAAACTTCTCCGAGATGAAGGAGTGAGTGGCACCACAATCAAACAACACGCGCGCTACAGAACCAGAAACTGAAAGCGTACCTTCCACGACAGTGTTGGAGTCCCTCGCCTCCTCAGCCTGGATAGTGAAGACCCTCCCGGCCCTCCTGCTCTGGCCCGGTGGAACAACTGACCGGCTGCCTCCGCCTCTGCCTACTACTGGTGGTCCTGGCCTCCTGCTCGGCTCTCCCTGCCTCTGAGGACAGTCACGGACAAAGTGTCCCATCTGACCACAACCCATGCACGCTCCAGTCCGACGGGGACACTCCTGTCCTGGATGGAACCTCCCGCAGTAAGTGCACGCTCCTGACTGACGTGCTCCTCCACCATCGAACCTGGGCCTCTTGCCCGAGTTCCCTGCTCCACGACCAGCTACTCTGCTGCCGGTACTCACTGGCGCCTTCCGCGCCTCCTGAATACACTCCCTCTGGTCCTGCTCGATGATCGTAGCATGCTTCACCGCATCTGCAAGGGTCCGCGGCATGCTGTTGATCACCCGAGAACGAAGCGGCTGCCTCAGTCCCTTCACGAACTTCCTCGCCCGCTGCTCTGGGGTCACACAAATCTCAGGGCAGTAACGCTCCAAAGCGTGGAACCTGCTGATGTAGCTCGTCAGTGTCATGTCCTTCTGCTCCAGCGACATGAACTCCTCCCTCTTCTGATCTCTGACATGCTGGGGGAAGTACTGCTCATGAAACACCTCCAAGAACTCCTCCCAGCTGACATCTGCACGGTCATCAAACAGAACTGTGGACGTAGATCTCCACCAGTTGGCGGCCTCGCCATCGAACACGTAGGTGGCCAGCTCCACCATCCTCTCAGGTGCTACACCAATAGCACGGAAAATCTTCTCCATCCTGAAGACCCAGTCCTCTGCAACCTCTGGGGCCCTCCTGCCATCGAAAGTCGGCGGGTGCTGACGCATGAACCGATCGTGCTCAGCTCCCACTCCGCCCTGGGCGCTCTGAGCTGCCTGACGCTCCAGAAACTCACCCAACCTGTCCCAATGAGCACCAGATGTGTCGTCACTGGAAGTGCGATCGCGCGTAGAACCCCTCATGCGCTTAGGTGCCATCTGTCACCACAACAATCAACAGATAAGCAACAATGCATGCAAAAGCTACAAAAATAATGCATGCCTCTAGCACTACTCCTAAGGGTGGTTCTTTAGACGAAGACACAGGAATCGACCGCTCTGATACCAAGTTGTAACGTCCCGAAACAGCGGAAGATTTAAAATTTCAAAATAACCAACATAACAGACAACTCACGCGGGAACGTCACTAATACATAGATATATAAATCCGGGTGCACCCAAAATACAAGGAGTTTTCCAAAAGAAATACGACTACAATACAGATACAATGGAAGAGAATACAAGTAGTCGTACGGTCTAGCAACTGCCGAAGAGGATCCGACTCCAAAGCGCTCCGTCCTCGGTCACCACCCACCCGGACCTACTGCGATCCTGAAAAAGATGCAACAACAATGCCTGAGTTTCCAGAAGGAAACCCCGTATGCCAACCCACCTATATGCATGCATCACATAATGAACCTATCATACTAGAAGCATGTCATGGCATCAACAGAAATGGAAAACAGTTCCCCCGAAGGGTAAAACAGGACATCAGTCCGACAGTCAATCATCGGGTCTCCCGAGGAGACCTACTGCAGGCACATGCAGTCTAGTAGCCCGCGACATCGCACCCCCCACACGCAGCTATACTATTCAAGGGTTCGGCAGGGAGCCTCTGTCACGTCTACGCGCCGATAGAAACAGATCTGTAAATCTCAGTGGTCGGGGCCACAGGGACCAACGGGGCCGTCGCCCGGAAGGTATAACAACATCATCTCGGTAGGTGCCCAGCCGAGGGAAACAACAAGCCGGCACAGCCTCGGCCCAACAATCATCATCGCCGGCACAACCTCGGCGGCATCACCGGCACAGCATCGGTGGTCCATCACAACGTCCGGCACAGCATCGGACGGTCCAGACCGAAGTCTGCCAGGTCATCAGGCTCCTCGAACCGCGAACACCAACCGCGCCGCTATAAAAGCAGGGCAGCGACCTCCGTAGCCCGTGGGCCGGTAGTCACCTCACCCAACGCCAGTTGCGTGCCCGCACAACATCAACACTGGGATCCGCGATCCCTCAGGCCTGCTATACTACAAAGTGCCAACAATCATCTCAAAAGTCACGGTCCATACATGGAGGTGACGCGTCCCGAACACCCACACTCTTCCCAACGGCGGTCCCTGGGCAGGCACGCATCCCGCGCCCACCGTCACCTCCCGGCTCACGCACAAGGCGAGGACACGGGTTTCCGTGGACAAAGTTGGCGTTCAAAAAGGGAACCAGGAATCCTGTCCTGGGCCCAAACGGTCGACCGAAAGAGGTGATTCGGTCGACCGGTTCCAGAAAGGAATCGGTCGACCGTACTCCTAAAACGGTCTACCGCTGTGCTCAAAACAGAACCCCCCAACGGTCGAACAAAGGTCTAAAACCGGTCGACCGAACGAGGTCAAAATCCGGAGTCTGGTCAACATTAAATTCCACTCTATCGGTCGACCGACTCAGGGGTCTCGGTCGACCGAAAACAGACAGGGTCAACCTATTATTCTAAGTCATATAATCGGTCGAACGCAACATACAATCGGTCGAACAACAAACGATCGGTCGAACGAAACATGCAAACTAACAGGTACACTTAAGTTCCGGTCGAACACAACAAGGACCGGTCGACCGACAACAGGTAGAAAAATCCCAACTCACCAGCAATAATGCACTACCGGTCGACCGCCCCAAGGCATCGTTCGACCGGTGAAGGTTAAAGTCGGGAAAACAGTGCTAAAACGGTCGACCGCCCGAAGGATCCGGTCGACCGTTGGTCGTCTTCAACCTCGCGCCAGCCGAGGATTTTAGAAGAAACGCGTCGCCGGAGAGGTCTCCGACCTCCCCCGACTCGACCAACGCATCCCTCACATGAGGGTAATAAACAAACCACACTAAGGAGCGGCATACCTCAAAAGAAACGACGAAAACGCCGGAGCTCCGCTCGCGCACGTCGCCTCCGGTGATCTCCCCGCGCGTTCGACTCCGCACGCCTCACGCCGCGCGATCTCCGGTCTCCTCCTCAGCTGCTTGCCACCACACGCACCAGCAAGGAAGGGAAGGAAGAAATGAGGAAGGAGAAATGAGAAAGGAGAAGAAAGAAGAAGATGAAGGAAAAGTCCTATTTAACTCGGATGCTACAGTAACCCCGCCTCTTCACCTTCCCATGCAAACACCAGCAACCCCACTTCCCCATGCAACCACACAACCCCATGCACCCACACAACCCCATGCAAAGCCAACCCTAATCCTCCTCTAATCCCTGTTTAACTCTAATCTAGGGTTTGGGTTCTAACAGATCAGCTCGCCAACATGCTAAAATAAAATAATAATAAATATTAATATACACATATAATTGTTGTAAAGCTTGTCAAAACTAGACACAACATGATAATTTTGTCACTATACACGGTAAGTGTTTGGGTCGTGTTTGGGTTTTTTGAGGAGGATGGAGGATAAACAAGTATTTCTTGTGTAATTGTGTATATCGTGTACAAAGGCACTTCTGGTGAATTACTTCGTGTTGTATCGTGTAACACGACATGTTAGGAATTGTGTACTTATCGTTGCATGTCGTGTAAACATAATAATTATCATGTTGTGTTCTTGTATATGATTCCTTATCGTGTCGTGTTCGTAAACATATTTGATGTTGATATTAGATCTATACACAACACAATAGTACAATAACACATAATTGACGGGTCTTTTGTCATGTAACAGAGAAAAAAGCGATTGAATATTGTTTAATACATATTTACTTTTACCAACGTATAATAATCCTAGACATTATTGGAAGCCTAAATCCATTTCATCCTACAAATAACCCTATATTTAGCATACATAGACATAGATGGGCTTATATACCTTATAAGTTCAGACAGTATCAGCAGACATGTACATTGGTTACGGTGAATATTTAGAGAATGTTGATAGACTTAGAAGCATGAACAGAAAACACAACATTGCAGTGAAATAAAACTTGAATCATATCATGACAATGAATGATAGAAATGTCATGAAGATTGAATAGTAGAACAGATGTAGGAAAATTTAAAAGGAGCTACAAACAATATTGGAGTGAAATACAACTAGAATCGGGTCATTCAGACGAAAGATTCAACCACACTGCATCTAAGTATGCTGCATTTAGCCACTGCATATTATCTCTGGGAGGAAAGGGTCTCACTGCATTTTGTCTTCCGGTATCGGTCTCACTAATACCACCCGTTAATCGGATGCAGGCAGAATTAGATTATTACAATGATACAAACACTTAAACACTACAAGATAGATGCAAACAACATCAATATAGAGAGCATTAGAAACCTAGATCAGCATGAGCAGACTTAGATAATAGGTGATTGTGATATTTAGAGAACTATGGTGGACTCAGAACTAGCAATGACAGAATTACATAGGAGAAAAGTTCAACAGGATTTAATTGGAGAATATCATGAGAATAAAAGTTCAACAACATTGTATGAAATAAAATTTTGGAGGATATCATGAGAAGGATGGAATTAAAATTGCTATGGACTTGGAAGCATGTAATTACTGTAGATTACTTAAATTATGTAAGGGTAATTTTTTTCTTGTTGGGCTTTCTTCCCCTCCCAATCTCTTTAGTCTTTAAGGTTGGTGAATATCTATAGAGTTGTGATAGATTTATTTCTAATTTTCTATCATGAACAGAATTACTTGGCGGGAAAATTCAATACAATATCAGAGTCTAGATCTCATTAATAGAGTCAAAAATCGGGATAGACTTCGAAGCATAAACAGTATACAAGTGGAAAAGTTTAACAGTGGACATAACAATGCATGAAATAAAACTTGGTCATTAACATGAGAAGGGAAGAATTAAAATTTTGATGGACTTAGAAGCATGAAAAATATACAGAAGTAGGAAACTTTATCAGGAGTTGCAACATTGAAGTGAAATACAACTTGAATCATATCATGAGAAGAAAGTGCAGAAAATTGTGACTAATTTGGAGGCATGAACAGGAAATTACAAACAGTAGTGTGAAAATTTTAACAGGAGTTACAAAAAATGTTGCATTGAAATGCAACTTGGATCATATCATTCAAAAGAGGGAATCAACCACAATGCATCCATTCCCACTGCATTTAACCACCTTGGATCAAACCTCTGTACATCTCCTGAAGGACCACCGAATGAGGTTCTAAGAAAACTATGCTCTTCCATATCATAAATGCACACCTCATTAGGATAAGTAAAAGCGTCGAAGTAATAAACACTGTTTCTTCTTAATCCAGGGAGAGACAATACCATTGCATTACTCACTCCAACAAAAATTGACTTGCCACCCAAATCGTATACTTCTTTGAAATGACCAACATTGTAATCGTACTTGAAAACTTTGAAAAGGGGACCTCTGATCATAAGTCCCCCGTCTGAATGAAATATTGGAGGCATTTTCTTCACAAGTAAGAAAATCTCCGGCTCTTCAGCTAAGAACCACCCAGCTAGATAAGTGAAATGCAGGTTGCTTGGTTGATCTTGGGGCATTTTGAGTGAAATATGTTCGAGACTTGATTGTGAATCTTGAAGTTGTAGATTATGGATATCGACCCATCTTTGAATAGGATCCAACAAAAAGATTTTGCCCTTGGCATTGGTCATGACATCCTCATAGTATCGTCGTGGTTGCAATACTTGCCAGTCTGGTTGTCCCTCCCTCGCAACTACAATGCACACTCTGCAATGCAACTTGATCATAACCGTGAACGCGACTTCACCATTTTCTTTTTTCTTATCCCAACTGACGACGGCTTTAGAGTACCTGAAAAAACCATCGATGTCATCCACCAGAAATTTGGTGAAGCGATCATCCATTTGCTTCGCGAGTTCCTCATTCAGTTCCAATGCAGATACATAGCGAAACTTCGGGAGAACAATCTGCCGACCGCTTACCGGATTCAGTAGGTGTGTTTCCAGAGTTCCTCTTGTGATCGTGACCATCCACCCGCCAGTGGAACCAAGGCATATGCGCTCCTGAAAGGGCGGAAGTGGCACCGGTATCCGTAGTACCTCTCCTCGCAAGACGTCAAAGAAAGTTGCATTAATGTTTGGGTTCTCGTCGTCAGGGTGAGGATGTACAAGGAGCCATGGAGTCTGCACCGTCGAATGCACGGGTTGTTACTTGAAATTCGCCCACCAAGTGCTGAGGCAAGAAACAAGTCGGAGATTGTCAGGGATCGGAAGGTTTCCGAGGATTTGTTGTAGCAATTCCCAGGGAAGATCAGCCCAAGAAGAGGAAAAATCTGCCATCATACCACTGAGAGAGAAATGTTAGATTCTTTTATTAATCAAGAACACAGTAAGTGAATGAAATATAATAACATGATAATGTTATCTTACGTCGACTAAGATAAAGGAAGGCAGTGAAGAAGATATTTTGAGATTCTAATAGCTAGTGAAGAGGTTATATAGTCGTGGTCAGTTTGGCGCCAAATTTTGAATTAATGTAGCCGTTAGTTGTAGGAACTAAAAACGGTTAGCAGTTCTGTTTGTTATCTAATATTAATTCTACTTTCATAATGTATGAATTTGGTAGAAAAAAATGTGGGTGTTCATTAACTATTCCGTATTACAACTGAAAGGACAAGATGGTAGAAAAGTAGAAACAAATTCTGATTTCAGCTTATCATTACCACTTGCTTCAAATTTTGTACCCAAGATTTAGATTTTAAATGTTACAGTGACGAATATATCTGACTAAACCTGAAAATAGTATAAATTTCTAAAGAGGTGGTAGTGTTAATGTTCTTGCTTGAATTGATGATGGTTCGTTAAAAATGCCCGGGATGTTGAGATTAGATGCTTGATGAAGGAAAGAGGAAAAGGGTTAATTTGTTTAAATTGCTTTTATAATATGCTTTTTAAGAACAAAATACATCTCCAAAAAGAAATTACAACCCATAGAGGGTGTTTATGTCACTCAAAATAATACGTTTATTAAATTGCAGACAACCTCTATCTATCTATGTCTCATATAATAATTAAGATAAATTTATGGGGATCGTTTTCACCCATAACGAGTTATTATGCTTTGGTACGTACTCAGATTTTCAATTACATCCTGACATGTAACAAAAATTGCAAAGGTTTAAACGTTTTTATTGTTTAAGGAGACGAATGGAATTAGGGGAGAGCAAAGTTCGGTCAAGTCCGGGTTCGGTCTAAAGCGGATCTGACCGGTCCAGTCTTCGGTCTGCACCTTAGCGACGGATCGGGTTCTGGTCAGGTCCGGATTCAGACCGATGCACATTATTTCTAGGTTTTCAATACAAAATTGTTCAGTCCAGCCGTGACCGCATCGGTCCCAACCCGGATCCAGTCGGTCCGGTCTTCGATCCTCACCCTGGCGATGGACCGGGTTTTGGTCCAGTCTGGTCCGGGTTCAGACCGATGCACACCCTAAATGGAATCACACATAATCTCCGAAGGAGAGTGAGAAGATAATCTCGTGTCGAACCTATGTTTGATTGTCGTATTAATGAAGATGTGATGCAATTTAGGGTGTAACGTTTCGTCCCCGAGATCGCATCGGGCCCGAGTCCCGATCCACCTGGCCCACAACACCCACCTAGTGCCACAAAACTTAAGTTGTTAAGTGGTGTAATAGTGGACTCATGTCACTATATTCTACTCCAACATTCTCATGTTAGGCAATGTGTGACTAAACTTTTGGGGTGTTATACAAAATAATTATTAGTTGCTCCATTACAGCGTAAGGTCACTCTATTCAGTAGAATGCTTTGGGTCGGTCAATCTTCGAGGAAAATAAAGACCTTAGCTGTTGGAGAATGCCTGAAAGCCAACAAGTGCGTCATCTCCCTAGCTATTATGATGCTATTATGTATGGAATGTCTTGGGACATAGTCTTGTATGATTGTATAGTCTTTGGACATAGTCTTGTATGATTGTATAGTCTTTGGAATGTCTTGGGACATAGTCAAACAAAGCTATTACCCAAGTTTGGATGCCTACGGAGTTTATATTAAACTAGTACATAAGGAAGGGCATTACAGATTCTCGCAAAGCCGACTCTTCCGTTACTATAGGAATACACGGAAGAAAATGTGGGCTTAATTATGACCGGCATTTGATCTTCCGTTTGGTTCGTATAATGAAGAGAGTTTATATTAAACAAGTACTTAAAGGGCATTACAGATTCTCGCAAAGCCGACTCTTCCGTTACCATAGGAATATACGGTAGAACCGTGGGCTTATATAAAATAGAATTGTGTCACATTTATATTATATACTCATTTCTTGATATCTTAAGTTAATTATAAATATGTAACTTAACTTAAGTCACATACATAATAACTTTACTTTATCAATGAGTCAATTAATATCATGACTCAAATTAAGAGGGCAATGATAATCTTTTGACTAGTTATTTTTTCCAGCACAAATCAAGCTCAACCAATTATTGTCTTTATCACTATGCTCATTGAAAGTTTTTGACAATAATCAAATTGAACACTTCTTATGTGAAAAGACATAAGTCTCATATCTTAGGAATAATGACACATAACACAATATATAAAAGTGAAAGTATAAACGACACATAACATAATTTCATAATGTTTCACTTGCTAGGTCTATTCAATATATAAAAGTAACAATTTTCCTCTTTATATACTCGTGTCGTCAAATATTTGTAAAGCTACAAAAATCTATGACCAACACGACAATTTTATCTCGGTAATTAATGTTCCATGTTAATTACCATGATTGTGAATAACTTTTGATTTATGTAAACCATTATCATTTAGAGCTTTACGGTTAAGGACCAAGAGCATCTTCCTCAACGCTTCCAAAAGACGAGTACAATAATAAATGAACAAAATATTTGCACATTCAATTCATAATAATTGACATATAAAAGTAAAACTTTTAGAATGCATTCCTTTCACCCCGGACTTGAATCATGCTCTTTGTTGTATAAAGTAAATGGATTTCACAGTTGTGTTTTGAAAATTCGAAAGTAAATCCACCAACTGATTTATGGCTTTAGGCTTCAGTTCGATTTGAAAACGCCAATATATGTAATGAACTATGAGTATAGTAGGGCATTCAAACCATGCTCTGAATTAGCAAACAAGGAGCACAAGTGTTAAATCCTAAACCCAAAGTAAGGGTGGTGGTTAGGTGGGAATTGACTTGGAAGGTATGGAGGGGGTGTGCTTGAGGTGATGGAAGGTAGAGTGGTGGTGTAAAAGAGGGATGAGTGTGAAAAGAATGTGTTCTAAAAGTTTTACTTTTATATGTCAATTATTATGAATTAGATGTGTAAACATTTTGTTCTTTGATTTAGTATTCGTCTTTTGGAAGTGTTAAGGAATAGACGTTTGGTCCTTAACCGTAGAGCTCTAAATGCAGCATACGTATTAAGTCTATTCAATAGCCATGAAGCATGAATGGGCAACCTCACTTCTACTTTGTAAGGAAGATGATGATGATGATGATGATGATGGTGATGAAGAATCATCACATGTAACCTTGTGAGCTTCCTCCTTCCTTTCTCTTCTCTTGCTCTTCTCCTTTTCTCTTCTCCTCTCCCTTCTCTCCTTTTTCTTCTCCCCTTCTCTTCTCTCATTTTCGCTCTCCTCCTCCTTTTCATTTTCTCTTTTCTCACTTCTTCTACCTCTTCTTTCATTTTTTCTCTCTTACCCTTCTTGAGGTATTTGAAGAAGTCTTTGGCTAGGACTTCAATGTCATCATCTTCTACACTTATCATTGGTTCCTCAAGATTTTCATGTAATGACAAGAAGTGTTTGTTCTTTGAAGTTTCCTTCTCCTTTCGATGGTTTATTTGAAGCTCATAAGCCATGAGATTTCCAATCAACTTCTCTATCTTGAGTTGGGAGAGGTTGTGTGCTTCTTCAATCGTGACCGCCTTATCTTCCCAATCGTTGTTAAGCATCTTAGTTCCATTAGTGAATCTTTCTAAATCTTTTCTTAATTGCACATTGCAAGCTTGAAGATCTAGTTGTTCACTATTACTAGGTGTTGCTTTTAGACTATCAATAGTTGATGCATTGTTTTCAAGCCTAGCAAGCACCTCATTTTTCTCATTCATGCATGTTTCAATTTGGTTTTAGAGATCATTGATTAGCTTTCTAGTACTTTTGTTCTTTTCGCAAATGATCTCATATTGTTTAACTAAGTCATGAAATGCATTTTGAAGTTCATCATGTGTATATGTTTCATCATTTGCACTAGAATTTGAGTTATCACTATAATAGGACTTAGTTGAGCATGATCTAATAGAACAAGAGTTAGAGTCTACCTCACTTTGATCATCTTCAATAGCCATGAAGCATGAATGGGCAACCTCTTTTCTACTTTGCAAGGAAGATGATGATGATGATGGTGATGAAGAGTCATCCTATGTAGCCTTGTGAGCTTCCTCATTCCTTTCTCTTCTCTTTCTCTTCTCCTTTTCTCTTCCTTTTTTTCTTCTCCCCTTCTCTTCTCTCATTTTCGCTCTCCTCCTTCTCCTTTTCTTTTTCTCTTTTCTCACTTCTTCTACCTCTTCTTTCATTCTTTCATCTCTTATCCTTCTTGAGGTATTTGAAGAAGTCTTTGGCTAGGACTTCAATGTCCTCATCTTCTACACTCATCCTTGGTTCCTCAAGATTTTCATGTAATGACAAGAAGTGTTTGTTCTTTGAAGTTTCCTTCTCCTTTCGATGGTTTATTTGAAGCTCATAAGCCATGACATTTCCAATCAACTCCTCCATCTTGAGTTGGCAGAGGTCGTGTGCTTCTTCAATCGCGACCACTTTATCTTCCCAATCGTTGTTTAGCTACCGGAGGAATTTCTTTGTCATCTCTCCTTCATGTAGTTTTCTTCCAAGAACCAAAAGAGAGTTAGTAATATCGGTGAAACGAGTGTTTATTTTGCTTATGTTTTCACCAAAATTTTTGGTGAGTCAACGGTTGACCGGAGCAAGACGTGGTTCGACCGAAATTTTTCACGAAATTTTTCTTATGAATGTTCGGTCGACCGTCTAGTTCACGGTCATCCGAACTTGCGTAAAACCGAATGGTTCGGTCGACCGAATGGAAATCTCGGTTAACCGAACATCACGATTTCTGCCTGAATTATTAAGAGAATAATTAGATCGTGGGTTGGATTAATTCCAGATTTGATCAAACGTTTTTTAGGATGCTTATGTGACAAATTGAGATTAATTTTAGGAGAGAAAAAACAAGAGATCGTGACTAGATAATAGTTCTTGATGTGGGTGATTTGAGAGGTTATAAATTCACCCTACTTGTTTCATAAGAATTAATGCAAAATTCTCTCTCCCTAATCTCTCCCTTAATCACCACGAAAATTCTCGGAATAGTTTTAAGTTTTGGAGATTAAAATCTCAGGAGCTTTTAGAGAGTTATTAACTAGATTCTAAGCTTAATTAGAGATTGATTGGCTAGCTCGTTTCTCTCTAATTTTGTTTAGAGTTTGGTGAACACTTGGAGGCGAATCGACGGGCTATTCGACGAGCGACAGAACACCGGATCTTCTAAAAGGTTTTAGAGAATTTTTGGGTATGATCATCTCTCTTTCGTTTATTTTAATATGTGTAGGAATGTATGATATTAGAATAAACAAAGACATGTACATAAAATCAATGAAAATATGAAATCGATCATGTATGTTTGTATTAAAAAATTTAAAATATACACATACATATGGACACGAAATCCTACAGGGTGGGGTGTAAGGGTTGGATTATAAAGGGAGAACAAACCATCACTTCAACTTTTTTCCTCTCTCAACTCCACACTTTCCCCTCCTCTACATTATTTTCCGGTGACCTAGCTCATCAGAAACTCCGCCGAGCAGCGGCCGTGGCTTGCATGGAAGGCGACAGAGTCGTGATTTTGAGGTGTGAGAAGCGGGGTGCTTGACGCAACTGAAGGACGTGCGAGCGGTTGGGGACCGGAGGTGGTTGCGTGTGAGCTCCGACGAACGTCGACAACCACAAGAAGAAGGTATTGTTGCCTTTTTGGCCTTAATCTATGTTTTGATGATTTAATCAACCTAATCTTAATTATGATCATGTAGAGTAGCACACACATTGCATTGCATATATATTTCTTTGTGCTAACATCTACAGGTGATCAAGACTCGAGGAAGAAAGGAAAATCAAGTCAAGACATGTAATCAAGTTCGTTTGAAGACATGTATTTTGTATTTTCGTTGAGTCTTAGGAACTTGTGTAAATTGAGCTATACTTGAGCTAAAATTTGTTGGATTTCTAGTTTAATTGCACATATATATATATATTCGAAATTTTTATGCACAATAAGGATCAATTACAAATTTTCTATGATACGTTTCATGCATGCATCGGTTTGTTTCAATAACTAGTTTCAAAACTTTATTAAAACAAACATGGGCTCCGAATTTCATACCTAGAAGTTCTCTAAAACTTCTTGACGATCCGGAGACGTTGAGGATGCTTGTCGCTGCGCCGGATGCCTCCGAGTATTCACCAAACTCTAAACAAGATCGAAGAGAGAAGAGCTAGCCTCTCAATCTCCAATAAGGTTTAGAATCTAATTATTAACCCCTCTTTAGTTCCCTTGAGAAGAAGATCTCTGTAAACTAAAACTAAACTCAAGAATTAATGGAAATTCATGGAGAATTATGGAGAGAGATGTTTGGAGAAGAAGATAATGAATTAATTAATGAGGTAATGAGATAAACTTGTATTTATAAGTTCTCTCCAAATTACATATTCATGTGCAACCTCGTGCCCATGATTTCATGCAAACTTCCATCTAACCATCCATTATTTGCTAACAAATAGTCTTAGTCACGAATTAAATAAATTATGGACCAATTCCATGCATGATCTTATTAATTCTTAAATTAATTCTGCATAAAACCGTCTGGACCGGTCGACCGTTTTGGAGGTTCGGTCGACCGTTTAGACCTGGTTTCGGTCGACCGTTAATAACTCGGTCGACCGTTCATAACAAACATTTTTTCATCGCGATGTTCGGTCGACCGACCGATTATACTCGGTCGACCGAAAACGAACAGACAAAATTCCTGTTACAGGTGCAACATTCGGTCGACTGTTTAGCGTTTAGCGGTCGACCGTTTTTGCACAGTACTTGCAGACTTGTCAAATTTCGGTTTAACCCCTATAAAATTTGACATTTCGGGATTAGTAGTAAGTTCACAACTTATGTAACATATTATCCTATGTAATGATTAATCATTACACCCCATAATATTTACAACACATATGAATTTAATTTAGATTGTAATTATGTTATTAATCATAACATAATTTTGATTTTGCTCGTTCACCCCATGTGTCATATTTTCTATATGAAACACGACACATCTTATGAACTCAAAATCCTCATTTCTTGTTTCCCAGTTTTGTGGTGTGACCTATGGGAGGATCTAAACTAAGTTGGCAGTGATATTAAGAGCTTAATATCACAAGCTATAAGCGGTATCTAGCTACACATTATAGCTCCCAATTAGTTAGATGTCTTAATTCCACTCGAACCAAAACCCGATCCATTTAGTGATGGAGTGCACCACTTGTGTCCGTCCTTTGCCTCATGATATTAAGAATACACACAAAGTAGTATTGTGTCATCTTTGTATTAGTATTCATTTCTTGATCTCTTTAAGCTAGTTATAAATATGTGACTTAACTCAAATCACATTGTGCACATTATAACATTGTTTTATCAAGGGGCCCACTAATATCATCACTCAATTAAGAGGGACAATGATAATCTTTTGACTAACTGTCTTCTCCAACGAAAGTCATACTTAACCAACTAATGCCTTTTACACTACACTCATCGATAGCTCAAGACACTAGTCTAATTAAGCAATTCTTAAGTGATCGGATATAAGTCTCATATCAAAGGACCAAAGGCACAGTAAAACATTACTGACACAGAAAACACAATTCTATAATGTTTTACTTATTAGGTCTATTCAGTATACAAAAGTAATATCTTCCTCTTTTGTGAACCTGTGTTGTCACTCACTTGTAGATCTACAATGATCTATGACCAACACGACAATCTTAACTCGGTAATTAATGTCCCATGTTAATTACAATTATTGAGAATATCTTTTGTTTTATGTAAACCAATATCTTTTAGAGCTCTACGGTTAAGGACCAAGAGCCTCTTCCTTAACACTTCTAAAAGACGAATAACATAAACAATGAACAAAATGATTTCTCATTCAATTCCTAATAATTGACATTTAAAAGTAAAACTTTTAGAACACATTCCCTTCATAATCAACTTAAACACACACTAGGTTCCTTATAGAAGTCACACACGAAATTTCACATAATTTGGACTTCAATAGATCACCCAAACTTAGACCGGAAAACACTAAACCTGAACCTTAACAGTCTGCCCACATTCGGTCGAACAAAACAGACCGTCCGGTCGACCGGATGATCAATTATCCTGTTTGTATTTCACTGCCCGGTTTCGTTCGACCGTGTATCGACTTTCGGTCGACCGCGTAAACTTATTTTTCCGACCGTTAGTTTTGTCGTATATACCCAATGGTCGTATTCATATTAAACCAAAAATACCCCAAATACATTTCATGTACCGGTCGATCGCTAGACCTTGATCGGTCGACCGAATATCCGTCTCTTGACAAACCCCAACTTGCTGTTGAAAATCGGTCGACCGCTAGACCTTGTTCGGTCGACCGAATAGATCATTATTTGTCAACCCCTAAGTGCCTGGTGCAAATCGCTCGACCGAACCTTTTTCGGAGTTCGACCGTTCACTTAAGTGTACCTAAGTCGTAACGTTGGGTGGTCGACCGTTACCTAACCGGTCGACCGAACTGAGTTCAGAACTGAGTTCAAAACTGCCTAACGGTCGACCGTTCTGCCCAATCCGGTCGACCGATTTACCTTAGAATTGGGTCCTGCAGGTTTCTGTTTTGTGTATCTTACACCAACTCATATCCAATCAACCCCAACGGCTCTATTCTCTCTAATACCTATATAAAGAGTTGTAAAACATATTTTAACACAACTCTCTCACTCATATTTGTCCCCAACATTAGAGAGAAGATCAAAACACTCAAAAGCTCAAAACCTTCCACACTTTAGTCTTAAATCCATATTTTACTCAAGTGTGCTCAAGTTTAGAGAAGATTGTTCCACGCATTGTTGTCAAAGAAGAAAGGGTCTTGGTGAAAGCCCAAGACAACGAGTATAGACTTCGGTGAGAGCCCGAAGTGATCCCTCTCGGATTGTGAGAGGAGGAGCCAAGCTCGGCGAGGGTTGTTCGCGAGCTTGAAGACTTGTAAAGGCGTTCTCTCCCGGCCCGGAACGGGGAGTTGATAGTGAAGACGCGAGCGGAGCTCGAAGTGTCGAGCGGAGCTTGCAAGAGAGGACGTAGGCGGTGGCCGAACCTCTGTAAAAACCCCCGTGTTCCATTGTGGTTTGCATATTCTTTCTTTCTCTACTTTTGATTGTTTATTCCGCTGCGCATGTTCATTGCTTAATCGAGTAGAGAATTAGGATTAACCTTAATGTGGACCTATAACCCACACGATCCTACAGGTATGTCAAGTTCAATGCATTAGTTTTGCTCACACAAGTGTGTGTGAGGTTTTGGCTCATTGCCGGAGGTTGAGACCTCGCCGGCGACAAGGGCAACAAGATGTTCCTGGCAAAGTCAGGTAATTATCAGCTAACAGTCGACCGGTGCCTTTGGGCAGTCGAGCAGATGTAGTGTATTTCTCCATCTTTACCCAACACCGGTCGAACGATGCCCTTCGGCAGTCAACATGTTGTTAATATTTGTTGGGTCGGAGAAGTCCCTGATATTTTCGGTCGAACGAGCCTTGCTTGCGTTCGACCGTTCCCTTATAATTTTGGTCTGGACCGGGCGTTGACTATCCAAACGGTCGACCACCTTAGACTCCATCCGACTAGTAACTTAAGTGTACCACTTGATATATTGACTGATCGGATTTTGGTTCGACCAGTAGTGACTAGGTGAACGTAGGATGAACTCTGGTATTTTCGGTCGAATAAGGCCCCTTAGCCGTTCGACCGTTGCTTTGATGAGTTATTCTTAACCTGACATAGACCATCTAAAAGGTCAACCGCCATCGACCTTTTGTTCGACTATTGTGACTTAAGTTGTGAGCCCAGAGTTTGACCGTTGTAGGCTCATGTTCGAACGTTTCCCTATTCATTCGGAACGATCGACCGGTTTGCCTTTTTCAGTCAATCGTTTGTGCCCAGGATTGAGTCTCTGTACTTGTGGAGTGTCAACTTTGTCCACAGAAGCCCGTATCCTCGTCTAGTGCGTGAGCTGGGAAGTGACAGTGGGTGCGATGATCGCGCCTACCCAGGGATTGCGGAGTGGAAGAGTGTGGATAATTGGGATGTATCATCTCTGTACATAGACTATGGATTAGAATAGAGTTTACATTTACTCATACTAGAGTAGTTGACTTGAGGGATCGTGGATCCCAATGCACGATGTCACACGACTCTATGGAGAATGATGACCTTGCGGACTTCGGTCCAGATGAGTCGATCGGACTATGGGCGATGGATACGATCGACTAGCCTTGAGAGACACTGCGGACTTAGAGCAATGGTATGCATCGTGTGACTAAGTGGTGGCGGTGTGGGTAGCATGTGATGTGAGACAGCCAGGTGAGGATACCTCCGCGCGACCGAGTGGTTGCGATAATTGTCTGACGATGTATTCCGGCATGTAGTTTGGTTGTGGCACAACTAGGTAAGTTGACCGACCTGAGCGACGACTCCATCGTTGTGGTATTGACCACAAGTTTCAAGTTTGATTCTATGTCGTAGAAGTGCGGGAGCCCCTCACCGAACCCCATGTTTTAATGTAGTTGTGTGTGGGGTGCGTTATGTACTTTCGTAAGACCGATTGTGCCTACGGTAGGTCTCCTTGGTGACCCGATGATTCTTGTGGGACAGATGTCCTTTATTTTACATTCGAGGGAAATGCTCTACTTATCACATTATATCGTGTCATTCTACTAGTATGATATGTTCATTTCATTGTGTTTTGGCATGCATATATGTGAGCTTGGTATACGAGGTTTCCTTATGGAAACTCAAACATTGTTGTTACATTAGCATTTCAGGACCACAATAGGTGCTGACGGGTGGTGACTGAGGGCAACTGCATTTTGAGACCAGATCCTACATCTGTCTCTTTTTAGGTTGTCATGATTACATGTATTCATATCTTTTGTACCCTGATGTAATCATACTTTTGACAAACTCTTATGTAATGGTGTACCGTATATTTTGTTGTTTACGAGTAATGTTCCCGCTCTTTTTGAGGTTAAATCATTGTGATTATTGTGCTTAAATTTTTAAATTTTCTGCTGTTCTGGAGACGTTACAACAAGTGTAATACAAACTTAGCTAATACTTGGTTTATTATGTGATGCATACCTCATGTATAATTTGAAACCATAATAACACATCTAGGAGTAAGTGAATAACACGAAGTTGAGTTTCGTCAAATCACTTGGTTTTTATGCATTTGAGAAAATTATAGCACCCCCTCCACAACTCTTACACTGATTATCTTCTTAGAATTGTCGCTTATATTCTATTTTTTCTTGATGTCCGTGTCTCCACTTTTACTTCCTGTCTCCATGGTTGACTATTTATGTCGAGTACTCCTAGACATACCCATTTTGGAGTCACCCAAGAGACATATTATCCCACTTATAAAACTTGTGCTTGTAAACGGTGAATTCATCACACACTTGTCTTGGGTTGTGTTTTGGGTTGTGTTTGGATGCATCATTTCAACATAAAATTTCACCTGACCATGAAATTTAAGTACCACATTTACAGATACCGTGTTTGGTTGACGTTGTGTTGAAATTTGTAAATCTCTCGTGATATTTTAAAATTCTACTTCTATACAAAATTTGTTAAATCCAAATTTCATGTTGAAAGATAGAATTTCGAGATTCTACACAACATATTTTAACTTTAATTATTTATATGAATACAAAATAGTAGTGTTAGGTTCTGAATATAATTGTATGCACAATAGTACATGATTTTTATGGTTTGGATACAATTCTAAATTTTAAAAATTAATAAAATATCATATAAATTTTTAGTTGTAATTTGAAAGTAATGTGTTTATCTAAACATAGTAAATACAAATCAATTACGCATTCCATGGAATTTACATATATCGCATCCAAACTCAACCTTTAAGGTTTTTAGTTTTTACCATGGATTTGGTATGGAAGTGCTGTCTGGAAGTTCGTCATTATATGGTCCATCCCAATCTGCACATATATATAATATAATAAATTTACATCAAATGATCCTACTCAATGAAATAAAGCTTTAATTTCAAGGTGGTGAACTACAATTGGAAAGAAATCATCAGAGAATTGGAAGGAAGATGTCAAAGTCACATTTTAACGCTCTTTATTTCTCTGCTACAGAAGTACAAGACATAACAAAGCTTACAAACAGATACGTATCAGGAGTTACAGAACACGGCAGAAAAATGACGAATGTTAAAACTTTGCAACTGTATTCAGTATACACAACAAGGGAATGCTGGAATGGAAATATGCTATAGAAGCCCCAAAAAATGCAAAATACGGTTTCTGACTCGGTCTTTACCTGAGGGTGGGGGAAGGTTTTTCAACCTCCACTCCTCCAGATCCAAAGAATGCAGTCTGGCATTTCACCTGCATAAAAACATTAGTTTGACGTGTTTATCAGGTAAAACTTAAGCTCATCCTGTGAGATAATAACTATAAAAAGAAGAAAACACAAAGGAAATTTGTTCAAAATAACAATGGAAAAAATAATAATAGAAGAATATATAAGGTTGGGAAACTTTTTTGACAACATTTAAGACAGACATATGATATTTCAAATGTCGTTTTTATAAAAACAACGACAACTAGGATATTGTTTTATCTAAGACAAGAAAAGACACCTCCAGTCCTTCCTCACGAAATCAGATTTCAATCTCCACGTTCTTTTTCTCTGCCAAAATTATCCACCGGTCCGTTTTCTGTGATGGATGACAAACCATTATTGCAAAATGACATGAAGCCAATCCATGAACATTGAGGAGGTCCCTAGTTGCGTAGGACATGAAGCCAATCTATCGTGTCATAAATAAACCCAAAGGTGAAAATTTAGTTGTCGATTTGGTTTTCAATTATTAATAGATGTAGAAAAAAGTAAAAGTTAAAAACGAGAGCTCAGATGTGGCCATTCATACACCAACGAGAGTCAGTTATGGAGGAACCCAATCCTCACTCGGCAGTTTACTTCACAGCTCCTGACGGTGGTTAGCTTGCTAATCTATACAATTAATGTGTTTAAACATGCTTTGTCGATGTGGGACTATTGATGTAGGTGATCAAGTTTAATAACGTCCTACGAGCTAAAACACATCAACTATAACTTAAATATTTGATTTGATAATATAAAAATATAGTATAGCAAATTATAGCTAAGTGCTGCCCAATTATACATAATTACATATACATCATCTAGAAATCAGCTATTGGCCTGGAAGTCAATGCTCACTTGTTATTAGCTAAAGGCTCTTGGTCTCTTAGGTATGTTTTTTCAAAGATAATAGGTAAGTTGCATTGATAAAATATGATAATGTTTGGTCTCTTAGGGTTTTTTTTAGATAATTAGTAAGTTGCATTAATACAAAGGTGTTGATTTAACAACTTGCATTAATAAAAATGCTCCCGTTCAAGTTGAGTTATTGAATTCAATTACTTAGATTTTAAGTTAGTCGACACATTCAAATATTTTTTGTTATTTAGGTTTTATGATTAAATTTTTATTCTACATCTATGTTTGTATTTGTGGTAAATTTCGCTTGTTCTTATTGAATAACTTAATGTTATATCTTAGAGATGATGTTACTTATTATTGTAAAGTACTTAGATGTATAGTATTTTTTTGTACAATTGCAAAATGTCTTCTTCACATGAATCTCACGGTCATGTGGATCATTCAATGCTAGTATTACAAAAGAATCATAGATTATCTTCGATTCTATAAAATGTAAGTGTTTTGATTAGCAAATTAAGAGTTATGTGTATTGTTTTTTATTAGACCTTAACTAATTTTTTATTTATCAGGAGCAATGTCTGATATTAGGTGTATTGAGTACAATATTCAATTCAACACATGGACTGTGCAGGATGATAGGGTGTGAGGATTACTAGAGCTTGCTGAATTTGATACAGTTCATGCTTGCCCTGACTGCAACTTGATTGGAATTTCATACGGGCTGTGGTTGAGCGGTAGATGCCGGAGACCTACACTTTTCATTTCAGAGATAGGGAGATGACGATCGCACTGCAAGACATTAGTATTCTTATTGGTCTTCGCATTGACAGTCTAGCTATGTGCACGACCTTAAATCATGATTGGTCAGAGGACAAAATGGTAAGTCACGTACACGTTTTAACACATTGTTAAAGCTTCCTGACAAGTTTGTTGTCATTATATCAAAACGTCGGCCATAAACATAGCTTAGTGCCCAATACAAAACATCATCTTATTCTTTAATCCACTCGAACTCATTACTCCATTAGGGTGATTAACCTCGATATCATTCATATACTCTTCAAACATTTTTTTATCAGGAACGACACCAGCATGCCCAAAATTTATTTTGCAATTCCACGTTCTTGCACCACGTATGTCTTCTCATATTTGCATTCAAGTGTCTCAAACAAAACTTGTGAACGTGACCTCGTTTTAAGGGAAATAATGTCTTCACGATATTTATAAGGCCCGAAAATTGGTCACTAATGATATACAATTCATCTCGTGTACATACTCTACTTAACAAAATACTCAAGAACCACTGTCATGAGTTTCCAGATTTTTTAACTGTGTTGTCGCATATGCGGTCGCGCAACTGTAAAATTAATTTTTTTTATTTTTTTAAAATTATCCAAAAAAAGGAAAAATCAGAGAAAACATGGGAAATATCAAGAAGATAAAGAACAATATTTATAAAATATTATTTATATATTTATCACCACACAAAAAACACAAAGCCTCTTCCCATAATATAAATAACTTAATTCGAACCAGGTATTTCGTACTTAAAAAATAGTTTACCTAAAAAATTGACCGTTGGTTTTCTAACACCCAATCACCCCCATGTAATTTGCTGTCCATTTTTTGACACCCCATGCGCTTTGTTGTCCATTAATTAACTTATTACTGTAAAAAGAAAGAAGTCACATCCATTCTTATCTCTCCATCTTGGTAGTCAATTTTCTACTGCTCATAGGCTCCGTTTGGCATTACAACTGTAGTCGGGTTTTTCGCAATTAAACCCTGACCAATTTGTGTCTTCTCAAAAGTGAAAAACGAGACATTAAGAAAACCAAATATTTCAAACCAAAATAGTACCCCACGTAGGCAAGTTCTGTTCGGGATCGATAGATTGTTCGATGTTCGCTCGATTTTGTTCTAATTTTGCTCGAAGTTGCTCAGATCGGCTAGTAACGAGCCGAGCATGAGCAGACCCCGCTCGCTCGATGCTCGCTCAATTATCGCTCGAAACCTGATTACTATATCTAATTATTTGATTAACATGAATATTCTATCCAATTACTCAATCGGTTAAGTGTTAAACTAATTTACCAAACTCAACAATCCATTTAACAAACCAAACCAAAATACTCATAAGAATCAAAACATTATTAGTCCTAAACTTTTCGTTTTCCATTATTATTATTATTTCTTTTTTTCTCATTCTTTTCTACATCAAAAGTTCAAATAAATTAAGGTTTGGATCAGGTGGATGATCTTATTTATAAGATGTTAATGTTGTGAGTTGCCCTATAATTTAAGAGATTGTGTTTGATTTTAAGATTGTGTTGATTTTGTTTGATCTAAGTGTATAATCTTATTTATAAGATATTGATGTTGTCGTATAATTTATATGATTGTGTTTTATTTTAGGTGTTAATTTTAAAATTATATTAGTAACTATTATTATATTTGTCTTAAGTAATCTTATAATTTACTTGTTAGGACAACATTATTAACAATTCAATACCCAAAAAAAAGATTCAGGTTAACAAGCGCTCGTGAACCGCTCGCGAGCAGGTCGAACCGAGCACGAGTAGAATTTTCCGCTCGAAACCCTTAACAGGTCAATCTTGAGCAGGCTCGGATCGCTCGTTTAGAGATCGATTACACCCCTAACCCCATGATACCATATTGTTGCCACTACAATTTTATCTTTTTCCACAATATAATATCATTAGCAAAACATACACATCCATTGATCAACCACCCCATCATTATCCCAAAGCCAAAATATCAGTAATACAAAAAAAAAACAATCGGAAGGCATCCTCTAGGGTTTCTGGTTCGAAGTAAGAGTAGAGTATAAATGGCCTCCCAGCTCATAAGGTAACGTTAGAAGTTACGATCGAACTCGATGCCACTTCTTAGGTACCCTAAGAACCTCTACAAACTTCTAATGAAGAACGGAATAAGTAGGTCAGCCTGGGCATATACAGACGCTGCTCTCTATCTCCCTTCCTAGTGAAAGAGTAGGATAATCCAATTAGGCTTAGGGCAGTGGATTCCCGATCCATCCATCTTGCATTGAATCTAGTAGCATCAGTCTTTTCAAGAATAATCGAGCGAACTGGAGGAGCTTGCCTTTGCAATACAATATATACCAGTATTTACTGGGAAACGTGGAGAATGTTTAAGAATATCCAACATTGATAATATGAGTCATTTGCGAATGGGGCATACAATGCATTACAATTACAGACGTATGATCATTACGCTTCAACCAGGTTATTCTATTCCATCTGTTGTAGAGAAAAGAACTCAAAGCAAAATACTTAATAACATGCGATACATTTGGACTCCTCTTCGGTCTGGTCCCCGAAGTCGACTGCCACTTCTGCTCTCTCCAGCCGCCACGACGGCGTCGTTGGGAGATCGAAGTCGTAGTTTTGAACTCTTCGCGCCGGAATCGAGCAAGTTTTGTTATGGATCCGACGAGGTGGGTGTGAGAGGTGATGGAGAGTCGGTGAGTTGTTGTGTGGAGTAAAGGTGGGTGATTGGTATTTTTATTAAATGTAAGGGTAAGAATCGACGAATCGGAGAAAAAAACCGAGGAAACGAATGTGATGTGGTTTCTTTGGAATTGTTGAAGTGTGAGAGCGTAAAATTGGGGGAAAAATTCGTTTCTGAAAAACTTGCCGAATAAACTACAAACGTTTGGCACATAGTAATGAAACCAGAAAAAATCCATCTACAGTAATGCTGCAAAACGCACTCATAGTCTATGAAAGGAATGTGTTCTAAAAGATTTACTTTTATATGTCAACTATAATGAATTAGATGTGCAAATATTTTGTTCCTTGATTATTGTATTTGTCTTTTGGAAGTGTTAAGGAAGAGACTCTTGGTCCTTAACCGTAGAGCTCTAAAAGATAATGGTTTACATAAATCAAAAGTTATTCACAATCATGGTAATTAACATGGAACATTAATTACAGAGATAAGATTGTCGCGTTGGTCATCAATTATTGTAGCTCTACAAATATTTGACGACATGAGTATATAAAAGAGGAAAATATTACTTTTATATATTGAATAGACCTAACAAGTAAACATTATGGAATTGTGTTATGTGTCATTAATGTTTTACTGTGTCTTGGATCCTAATATATGAGACTTATATCTTTTCACATAAGGAGTGTTTAATTTGATTATTGTCAAAAACTATCAATGAGTATAGTGATAAAGGTTATAGTTGGTTAAACATGACTTATGCTGGAAAAAATAGCTAGTCAAAAGATTATTATTGCTCATCTTAATTGAGTGATGATATTAGTGGACCCTTTAATAAAGAAAAATTATAATGTGCACGATGTAACTTGAGTTAAGTTACATAGTTATAATTAGCTTAAAGAGATCAAGAAATGAATATAATACAAAGGTGACACATTTCTACTTTGTACATATTCTTAATATCACGAGGCAATGGATAGACACAAGTGGTGCACTTACAACACCAAATGGACCGTGTTTAGTTCGAGTGGAACAAGACATCTATGCTAACTGGGTAACAATAATGTGTAGCTAGATACTGCTTATAGTTTGAGATATTGAGTGTTTAATATCGCTGTCAATTTAGCTTAGATCCTCCTATAGGTCACACCACAAAATTAGAATACAAGAAGGTTGATTTTGAGTTTATATGATGTGTCAGATTTCTTGTGAAAAGGGACACATGTTGTTAATCAATAAAATTAATATGTCACGGAAAATGACAATTAGAATCATGAATAAATTCATATAAGATGTATATATTATGAGGTGTAATAATTTAACATTACATAGGATAATATATTACATGATATATGAATTTGGTAAAAACCTCAAATATCAAATTTTGTTAGATATAAATCCAAAATTTGGTAAAAAGGCAAAAAAATGGTTAATACTGTTTTGCCCGAATTATTAAGAATTAGTATCAATCATGTATTGGAATTTTTCCAATTATGGTTAAATGTGAATGTGGATGATTATGTGTCAAATTGTGATTGATTTTAAGGAGAGAAAAATAAGAGATCATGGGTTAGTGGTTAACCCATGATATGGGTGTTGGGAGACCCTCTAAATAGGTCTTATCTCCCTCCTTATTTTAATTAATGCAAAAATTTCTCTCTCCCTAACCATCATATGAATCCATCCAAAAATTCTTTAATTATTTCAAGCTTTTGGAGATTAAATTCTCATGAAGTTTTAAAGGGGTTGTTAGCTATATTCTAAGCTTAATTAGAGATTGATTGATTAGTTTCTTTTTCTCTAATCTTGTTTAGTGTTTGGTGAATACTTGGAGGCGAATCGGCGGGCGATTCGACGTGCAACGCAACTCGGATCTTCGAAAAGGTGTTAGAAAACCTTTAGGTATGATCCTATTTTTGTTATTTATTTTAATATATGTAGAATTACATGATATTAGAATAAATACAAAATAATGTACATAAAATTGCTGAAAATATGAAATCGATAATGTATGTTTGTTTTAAAAAATTTAAAATATACACATATATAAGGACACGAAATCCTACAGTCACGTACTCATATAACTCACTTTTCCCAATTTATTCCCTTACTCCTCAACTGACAAAGAGTTTTCTTTCTTTTTCCTCTTGTTCTTGGGAGCATCCGTGGTTTTTGTTGAAGATGGTTAGTCATTGGGCTACATGTTTGTGACATTATTTGATAATCATCGGTCAAATGACTTGTGTGTACAATACAAACAATAATGTCAGTATAATGTTTGAGTTATTTCTGAACAAACAATACAACAGTCTTCGTGATATTAAATAAAGATAACATCACAAACACAAACACATTAACAGCTATCCAACAAACACAACCACAGTGAAAGAAAAGAAGAAAGAGACCACAAGAAGTTCAAGAGCATCAAAAATATCCAACCAAATAATCCTGTCAACAAAGTCTAAATAATCTTTCAATTTCGAAGAGTTGACCCCACATTTTGCACAGCACAGCAATAGAGAAAAAGATAAGTAAGCAATTAACGCCAGTTTGAGTACAGTGCTGGATGATACAATCATTAATCATGAAGCAAACCTGTGAAAAATGTTTTAACTTTTAGCAGCAGATATGCAACAGCTAAATCCACAGTTCACTCACAATATTGGCAAAGATCGCAAACATAGCAGTTTAATAATGTGATGAAGAAAAAGAATTAGAATGTGCAAAATAAGTTGCACTTAGATACAAAATTACATTTAACACGCAAAAGAATGGGTTTCCATTTCTCAAATTTGTGATTTACATACCCAAAAAAAATGTAAAAAAATTGTAAAAAATGTTTCGTATTCATTTACACGTAAGAACAGAGAATCCAAATTCAACCTTCCGGCAGAATGAGGGACCCAATCTTAAAAGTAACATGTACAAAAACAACCGCAGCAGATAGCGTGCATAGCCTGAAGAAACACATACCTCTGAACAAATTTGTGAAAACTATACAAGCCAAATCTTCAATCAAACAACAAACTCAAACAAATCCAAGATGTATCTGATTCCATCAAAGACTTCAAGGTACAAACGTGGAGTACCACTCTAGGTTCACATCAATCTCGTCTTCTTGTCAGACATCCCAACTGGTGCATACGTGGTGAATTGCTTACAAGAAAAAGCAAGCCAATGTTGTTGCCAGGTATACCAAATTGATGCCTGCTATTGGTGTTTTAACGGTAAAATTCAGGGAAATGAAAACGTCAAAAAACAATAACTGATGAACAAGGCTTACTTTGGTTTTGACTGTTTCTTTCCACCGAAAATGAACGATGCAACCCACTGAATATAGAAATTTGGATATGGTCAGAACTTAAAAGCAATAATTGCTACACTGATTTTTTTAACAAGAAGCATGACTCATTCCCATAATATATCTATTACAAATGTTAAAAACCAATATAATCAAGTATAGACTACTTTAACAGTTTAAATTTATTAAAGGAAACCCCGTTGAAACACAAACATACACATAAAAGGATAATTTGTAGTAGCAAGCTTTTATGCATGTGCACACCTAGGAGATATTAGATAAGACTCAGCAAAAGATGCAAATTCTTCAAGTTGATTCACACGAAATTATCAGCAAGCCCTAGGAGAAAATGGCTAACATAAAGACAAATACTGAATCATCTGCATTTCTTTATTTATTTCTTTTTATCGGTGAATCGTCTACATTTCTAATTTATTGGGAAGCTGCAGTCGATCCATTATGCACATCAATGTGTTAACATGCGAGAGCCTCTTTTGACGCATCAGGGTAATGTTGATGATATCTACTTGTGTATGCACCACTTCCTTTAGTGCAGTTCTTGCCTTTATTATTTTAAACCTTTAAGCACATGTCCAAGCATAGTAGAGAGGAATAGTGAAGCAATAAATTGCTATCGCATACTTCAGTCATACAAGATAATCAAAGCTGGTCAAAAATATAATGGCTTTGAATTACTTATTTCTTCATAAAAGCTGATAAATAAAAAATGGCTTCCTTACGGGGTGCTTGAAACAACAAAGGTACAAAAACATAAATGAAGCTTCAAAACAGTACCTTAGGAAACACAAGACTCGATCCAAAAGTAGACACGAAGCAAAATACGATATCACTACATAAAAGCAAATAGAAAAAGAAAACATTACCCTGTAAATGGAAAAGATCGAGAAGAACCCAAACGACGGTGTCCTCTTCACAACCCTTATCTCCTGTGGCTGCTGCTGCACAATCCCTTTGGACAAATTCAGCGCAATCTCCTTCAACAACGCGAGTTGCGCATTCTCAGCCTGCATCAAGACAACCGCCTGCTTCAACGACTCCCTATCCACCTCCAACGCCTGAATCCTCGTATACAGATTCTTAATATCCTCGCTCTGCGAACCCCCACCAACCACCGCCGCAGAATCTCTGGTCGACTCCACATTCCCATCCTCAACACTCGCACTCGAAGCCTGCGTTGCAATCCCGTGAACCGCATCAACCGTATAAACCCTATCACTGGCATCATCATCCCCACCGGCATCCTCGAACTCCTCTTCCCGCTTCCCCTCACTAACCTCCGGGTTAAAAAACGATCTCGAACTCCCAACCGAGAATTCCCTCCTATGCTCCGGCAAATCCTCCCCCATCACCACCTCCTTCTCCAACACATCATAATTCTCATTCTCATAATTCTCGCCGTCCGGCATCTTACACTTCAAAGACGGGTAATCATAGACAACACGACTATCGTTATCGGAGTCACGTTGTTCTTCTTCTTCTCTCTCGTTTCCGACGTAGTTTGCGAGGCGGTGTTTGTAGGACTCGACCTCGAAGGTGAGTGCCTGAACCTCCTGGTCGAGCTTGTAGAGGGCGTCCTCGAGGAGGGCGATCTGGTGCTGGTCGTGCTCCATCTTATCCTCGGCGAAGCGCTTGAACTGGCGGTACTCCATGTGGATCTCCGCCTTCTCGCGCTGGATCCGGAGGATCATCGACATCGCCTCGCTGGTGGCGGACGAAGACGCGTTCCGCTCCTCGTCGATCTCGCGGCAGAGGTCTTGGATCGTTTGCTGCTGGGATTCTAGGGTTTCGCGGAGGGCGGCGCACTCCGTGGATGTATCGACGCGGACGGCGACGTCGGAGGAGGGGGCCGAGGAGGGGCGGCGTGGGGAGGTGGGGTCCACCACCTTGCGCTTGACGGAGCGACGCCAGGTTGACGGCGGCGGGGAAGAAGGATGAGTCATGGATTTTGGGGTGGAATTTGAGTTTTTTGTTGTTGTTGGGGTTGCTTTTTGTTTGATTTTGGCCTTTTGGGGATGGGTTAGGATTAAGACGCGTTTTTTTTTTGTGTTCGCTGATTAGTACTTGGAGAATGGGAATTTTTTTGAGTCAAACATTGGTTTATTTTCTTAAGGGTGTGATCAAACTTCATTTTCATTATTTTTTCTTGATTTTCTCAAACACAACCTTCTTACCACTCGAGGTCCAATTTCAATAAGACTTGGAATATAAGACGTGGTGCACTTTACTCTTCTCATACTTCTAGACCATATGGAGGACAAGAAATGACTGCATTTTCAGGAACACTTTGCAATCGGTGGTTAATCTGCATCTGTCATCCTTTTAGTATTCAGATATAACTGTAACTCTCTCGTTGTAGACACATTGGGTCCCTCACTTTACACATTTGACACTTAATTAATAAATTTGTTTTGCCTTCACAAAAATAAAGGTAGCAGGACGTACTTAAACAGTGGGTTGTGTAATTTTAAGGAAAATTTTTCAAAATAATATTTTTTTTTTAAAAATTCTCAAAATAAACCTCAAACAAAAGTATTTCTCAAACTAGACCCGCTGCCACCACGTGGTGACACGTGGCGGCGGCGGGTTTTGTTTTTTTGTGCATAGAGAACTCGGCATCACCAGTGCCGAGTTCTCCCAGAGAGAACTCGGCACTGGTGATGCCGAGTTCTCCCAGAGAGAACTCGTCACGGGTGATACCGAGTTCTCTTTGGAAGAACTCGGCACTGGTGATGCCGAGTTCGATTTGATTTTTTATTGCCCAACACTTCAAATTCCAGTCGAATTGAGTTGCCAGGAGAATAGTGATTCAGATAGAACTCGGCATTGGGGATGCCGAGTTCTATTTGGTCATGTTCTCCTGGCACTCAAATCTTGTGTGAAAATGGGTGACGGTCAGGTGGCCCAGGTCTACAATAGAACTCGGCATTCTAGATGCCGAGTTTCATAGGCAGAAGTCCAATTCAATAGGCTTAAGTAGGCAAATTTGCGGTCCTAAAAAATACATTACATTCATTCGTCTTACAATTATCGTCTTACAATTAATCAACTCTTAAAAAGGATTTAAGTCGTACATTCATTCAAGTCATAACAAAATACATTACAAATACATTACAAGTCTTACAATTAATCAACTCTTACATTCATTCGTCTCACTAAATAGTTACATACAAAATATTTTGCTATATAGGTTCCTTGCATCGCTTTCGGTTATGCCCTATACCGCCGCATCTCCCACACCTTACCTTTCTTCCAGAGTGTTCGTCCATCTCGTTTCGGATTCGCGTTGATTTAGGCCGACCGGGAGGTCTTTTGGTTTGGGGAGGCTTCATTGTGATGGTGTCTCGATCTGGCCAATACCTCACATCAGGAATTGGGATAAATATCGGTTTGTACGCCTCCTTGTACATTTGAACCTCATAATACGGGGACACCAAATGTGAAGTGTTGACATTTGCATGTCTGCCACTGCAAACTGCTAGTACATGTGAACATGGGACGTGCATTGCAATTATGTATCCACAAGTGCAAGTAATAACTCCTTCTTCAAATTTCACGAGGTATTTTTTCTGGTCATTGGCTTCAACCTGGTACATCAGCTGGTGGTACCGAGTTACTGTATGTGTTCTGGCCAGATTGTTGTTTGCCATCACCACGGTGTGGACTGTCGGTACATATGTTTCATTCCACGACTCGGCGACGTCCCTTCTTTTAACAAAGAATTTGTTCAAGCGGAGAAAGGTCATCAAAATCATGGTTGTAATTGGCATACCGCGTGCCCCTCGTAAGACATTGTTGAAGCTTTCTGACATGTTAGTTGTCATACATCCGAAACGTCGACCCCCGTCGTGACAACAAGTCCATCTTTCCAAAGGACCTTGATGTTGAATCCACTCGTATATCGGCTTATGTTCCTCTGCAATAGCCTTCATTAACTCTTCAAATTTCATAAATGAATGAGTTTTACCCACTTCATAAAACTTGATTTGTCCCAATCTTTCCTTGCAATTTCGATGTTTAGCAAGATTTGCTTTCATGTGTCGAAGACAGAATCGATGTACATGGCCCTCCGAAGGTGGAAATGCGGCTCGCACACAAGCATTTATTCCCGAAAATCTGTCGGTGATAATACACAAATCGGGTCGCCTTGTAACTCTACTTGCCAGCAAATGAAGGAACCACGTCCACGACTCTGTATTCTCGCTCTCTACAACAGCAAATGCCAAAGGAAAAATTCCGTTGTTTGCATCTGTGCCCACAGCAATTAGCAATAAACCTCTATATTTGCTATAGAGGTGCGTTCCATCCACACTGACAACGGGTCTACAATAATGAAACCCACTAATTGAAGGCCCGAACGCCCAAAATACACGCTTAAACATCTCCTCGTCTGAATTTATCTGGACAGACTCTATTTCGACAACAGATCCTTCATTGTTCTGACAGAGAACTGTGACGAACCTTCGCAAATCTTTAAAACTGTCTTCTTCGGCACCATATATTCGGTTCAACGCTTTTTGCCTAGCATGTCATGCTTTAGCGTAACCGATTTCAAGTGAGTATTTGGTCTTCACCCTTTCCATTATTTCAGCAGGAGTAATTGTGAACTTAGTTCTAACAGATGGCATTATCAAGTCGCATACAAAATTAGCACTGCATTGTTTGTTGTCGTTTAACAATATCGGATTGGAACAAGTGTGCTCGGCGTCGTATGTTTTAACTTGAAAATATCTGCAGCCTTTTGGAACAGACGCATGTAGACGCCATTTGCAGTTATCTTCATCACGACGAATACAATGAACAGTATACCGTTTCGTTGAAGAAACCACAACTGAATACTGAACAAACTTTTTAATGTGCCACGATTGCAGAGCATGAACCAAATCATCTTTGGTTGGGAAAATTCGTTTATCCCAGAAAGAACGACCATCTTGCGTATGCCAATCACTCTGTTCAAAATTGTTCGCAGCATCAAAGAATGAGTGTTCAATTACCGAATTCTCTATCCAGTTGTCGTCCTCGAAGATATCGGGAAGTTCATTAAGAGTTGGAATCATATCGTTGTTAGCAACTGCATCATCAACAACGTCGTCGTCTTCACGGTTTATGGATTGACCCATCGCATATATGACATCCTGCGTCTCCGGAACGACTTCATTAGCAGAAACACCTTCAGGTTCATCTTCTACAGCGAAAGGTGTGCTGTAATCCCCTAATTCCTCAGTGTCATCGTCTTCAACGCTATGCATCTGTTCCCGGCCTTCTGGTCGACTAAAATGAATTGGTTCAACAGGTGACAAACCAAGCCCAAGGTAAGGATATGAGGTAGATGGTCCAGCCCCTCCAGCAAACTCATCATGACTGTAATGTGAAGGTTCAAATTGCGACAGACCAGGATAAGGATTTGCACTGCTAGAAGGAATGTCACACACATTTTCTGACCATTCGTTGCCTGTTTGGAAGTTATGCGATTGGAAAAATGGAATTTGCTGGTATGCTGGAACTTCGGCTGTAGGATTTAGACTTATATTCAAATCTATTCCACAGTCCCAACCGGTCGACCTTACTGTACCATACTCCGGCGAATGAGTGTTCGTTGTCAGCGTAGGGTCGGGCACTTTAGGTTCAGCTTCCACATACACTCCAACCACAGACATCCGTTTAAACAAACGCATCAATCCATAAACCGACCTATCATTGGTTAATGGAACGTAAGTCCAATCATTGTTTAATGGCAATTTCGCCGTCAACTTGACATCAAACATACTGTGTGGATAACAACATTCAGATCTTATAACATCCATTAAATCCTCATATTTGATGTTCAACGGAACAACTACCAATTTGCGGTCAGATCCTGTGTATTCTGCCACATCTCCGTCACATTCTAATTTCCCGTTATACATAACCAACAAAGATCCTTCATCATCTTTATCCATACCTAACATATATTAAATAAATTTGAAAATGTGTTCAAGTGAGATGATTGTTCTTCACAACTAAATACTTAAAAAGTTGAAAATTCTGAAATGTTTTAGAAGTTACCTCAATCGACTGTAGTAGCAAACCACTGTGAACGTCGAGCAATCTCTCCAATAAAATGTTTAAGATGACTACCGTAGACCTATAATCAACAAAACTAAATTCAAGTTACGATCAAACAATAAATAAAACGTTTTCACTAAAAACCCAAAATCGAATTCGAGTTTCCACCAAAACGGATTTCTAAACCAACAAAAACACTACAATCATACATAAAACAACAATGTATATCATCCTAATACATAAAAAAGGCAATAAAACGGTGGAAATCGAAAAAAAAATCGAAACCCTAACCTGAAAAACTCGGAAACCCGGCTTGAGGGAGAGGGGGGGGGGGGGGGGGGGGGCGTCTGGCTGCTTATATAGACCTCCAGAACTCGGCGTTGGCAACGCCGAGTTATCTTTTTTTAAGTGAACTCGACGTTACCAACACCGAATTCTTACTTTAGAACTCGGCCTCCTAGAGGCCGAGTTCTATTTCATTTACTGTTCTCCTGGCGCGTCAATCGTTTCATGCACGATATGAGCCCCAGGAGAATAGTGATTCAAATAGAACTCGGCACTACCAGTGCCGAGTTCTATTTGAATCACTTCTCCTGGCAAGCCGAGTGGAATATCAAATGGGGCAATAAAAAACCCAAGCATAGAACTCGGCACTCATGATGCCGGGTTCTATTGGTGTGAACTCGGCACTGGTGATGCCGTGTTCACAACAATATAACTCGGCATCCATGATGCCGAGTTATTTTGTAGAGTTCATTGATTTAAGAACTCGACTTTTTTTTCATTTCCTGTTTCACAACAAAGACAATTCAACCACGACACAAATCAACGAAAACACAATTCAAACACGACACACAAACAAGTACGATAAAACACAATACAACTACGAATGGAATATGAAGTTCAACATTTTAACATACATCCAAAAGTATCATATAAAAACAACCAAATAAGTTCACAATTAATTCTCTATCCTAAGTGACCTCTCAATCTCTTCTTCCTTTTAGGACGTGCTTGAGCACGTCCTCTCCCCCTGCCGCGTCCCCCTCCTCGTGCTGCATTCTCAGTATCCTGAGTCAGACCGCCAACGTCTTCTTGAGAGTGTGAATCATCTTCAACGACGCGATCCTGACTCAAATGTAATGCTGGTTCTTCAGCACCAAAACACATAAGCCAAGCCTTCATTTTTTCTTTCAATTTTCCTACCATCGAAGAACCTGTCTTGTGATCTTTGATCACCTCGTGAATTTGATGGAGTTCTTCGTGGAACTCATAAACTCCGTGCACCTACAGATAATTAAAATTTAATGAAACACTAAACAATTTTTAAAAGTGGTAATTGTTTAAATAAATGTTTAAATCTTACCATCTCTCGCTCTCTACCCGCTCGAGGTCTGTATAAGGTATTATTCGGAGCCAATGGGTGATGAACTATCCAACGCACGGTGATGCTCCAGTACCATTCCATATACAGATGTGTGCTCTCTTCAGGAGTGACACCTAGGAGTGGTCGCTCAAACTGTAGATGACCTCTTCTGTGCGACCAATGCTGAATGAATTGGTGATTTTCCGCCAACCAATTCACATCCGACCTTCCCTGAGCCGATTTCACTACATGTCTCTCCATCGGCTTTGGAATGTGCTGCTGTAGACCGAACTGTCTCATCACTCGGTCTGGACAATGCATAACCACCTCACCAAAATTTATAAGCCAAGTACGGCTCGTCCAGATCTCTGAACCTTCCGTACATAATGGTGGTAACTGACTAAGATCCAAATTTACATAAGGCTCCCAGATCACTTGATCGAATTCCTGCACGTCCAGCTCATTCCGATAAAAATCAAGTGTCGTCGTCTTCGCACTACCCTTGAATGTTCTTGGTCGTCTCCAACGGGATCCTAATGGTGCCCTCTCGTCCTCCGGGTATACTAATGGTCTGTTCTTCAAAGGTCTCCCAATGTGTAAATGTTCCCAGCACCACAACTGCAGGAACGTAAGAAAACCACACAAATGTTTCGTCGGAATCAGTGAGGCTTCGTCTAACATGTGATATAAGTGGGCCAGAGCCGCACTACCCCAACTGTACTCCGATGCGACTGCCAAATCTCCAAGCAAAGACAGATACTTCAAGTGAACCATCGTCCCACTCTTATCTGCCAAAATACTACATCCCAACTGGAACAGAATGAAGGCTCTGGTGTGTCGTGTAACCGTCTCCTCGTCAGCATCAAAAGGCAACTGCTGAAACCGAGCTTGCAACCAAGCCAGAGTTACGGAACCCTTACGACCCAAGTCATCGGGGACCTGACCCAATAAATCCATGCAGACCTCTGACCAAATGTACTCCTGAGACTCACACACCGGCAAACCATCTACGCGCAAGCCGGTAATCATCGAGATGTCACGCAAGGTGCACGTCATCTCACCATGTCGCAGGTGAAATGAATGAGTCTCTGGTCTCCAACGCTCGACCATCGCCCCCAGCAAGGTATGATCCAACTGAACTCGGCCCAACCGAGTGACTGTGTCAAACCCTGCCATATCTAGCAGAAACAACATCCTCTCATCAGTGATCTGCCATTCGTTGAGCTTCGATCCATGCTCAACGCATTTTACACCATCAACATCCTTCTGCATAAATTTAGAGAAATGTAAGAATATTGAAACTCACGTGCAAATATTTAACTTGAAAACGTAAAATACTTACAAAATCTTTGAACAAGTCAGACTTGTGGTTGGCCTGCAAAACCAACACTGATCTGTCTACCGGACCCTGTGAAGCATAGCTACCTCTAACTGAACCAGTACTAGAACCACCAAACTCCATCTGTACCGGCTGTAAACGTCGAACAATCTCTCCAATAAAATCAACTACAATAAACAACGTTAAGAATCATGTCAGAATGTTTTTAAAAATTTTGACAGAACCTCTCCTATATTTTTCAAATTGGTAAATTTAAACCTGCACGGTAGAATAAACTAACAATACTACAAACTTCAATTCTAACATACATTCAAACTCACATACATTTAAACTCAAATAAATCACTTTTAAGTTAACATTCATTCAAATTAACATACATTCAAACATAAATAACAACGAAAAATCTAATTTTAATCACAATAATCATACTTCAATTCAACTATTTTTAAGATGACTACCGTAGACCTATAATCAACAATACTAACTTCAATAATCAACTATCAAACAAGAAATAAAACGTTTTGCCTAAAAACCCAAAATCGAATTCGAGTTTTCACCAAAACGGGTTCCTAAACCAACAAAAACACTACAATCATACATAAAACAACAATGTATATCATCCTAATACATAAAAAAGGCAATAAAACGGTGGAAATCGAAAAAAAATCGAAACCCTAACCTGAAAAACTCGGAAACTCGGCGGATGGGGGAGATGGGGGCGTCGGGCTGCTTATATAGCCCGACGGAACTCGGCGTTTGTAACGCCGAGTTCACTTTTTTTTAAGTGAACTCGGCGTTACAAACGCCGAGTTATACCTTTAGAACTCGGCATCCTAGATGCCGAGTTTTATTTCAGTAACTGTTCTCCTGGGCGTCAATCGTCTCATGCACGATCTGAGCGCCAGGAGAACAGTTTTCAAATAGAACTCGGCACTTTAATGGCCGAGTTCTATTTGAATCACCTCAGAAAACGTCAAGTGTTGGGCAATAAAAAATCAAGTAGAACTCGGCATCACCAGTGCCGAGTTCTTCCAAAGAGAACTCGGCATCACCAGTGACGAGTTCTCTCTGGGAGAACTCGGCATCACCAGTGCCGAGTTCTCTCTGGGAGAACTCGGCACTGGTGATGCCGAGTTCTCTAAGCACAAAAAAACAAAACCCGCCGCCGCCACGTGTCACCACGTGGTGGCAGCGGGTCTAGTTTGAGAAATACTTTTGTTTGAGGTTTATTTTGAGAATTTTTTTTCAAAAAAATTCCATCTTGAAAAATTTTCCTAATTTTAATTCAAACTCATGTACAAATTTTTCTATATGTCAACGACATATAGAATGAGTAAAAAAAAACTGAGTAAAAAAACAATGAGTAAAAAAAACAACTGAGCGATGGTGTTAGCGATAGCACCGTGAAAAGGGAAAGTATATATACCAAGTGTTGTGAAATGAAAAGACATGGAGATTTGGGGAAGAATAATGAAATTTTTCCTTGTTAACTTATTAACAAGAGACATAGATGTTACAATACAATAACAATCTAATGAATAAAACATATAATATACATCAATGAGAGAATTATATTATATTTGAATGTGGAGGTTACAAGAAGTTGTAACACCAAGAAAGAAGGTGGCTCATCCATATAATATATTTGTTATTTCATAACACTCCTCCTTGGATGATCATCGTTTGTTATACGTTTTTCAGTCTGCCTCGTCAAAAACTTTGTCAAGTAAAATTCTGTGGGACAAAAACTTGGTGAATGAAAAAAGAATGCAGAGCGTATAATTCTCCCACTCAATTTAATATATATTTACAAACTCTTTTAAATAACATGGTGTTAAGTTCATGTCTCGTTAAAAATCATGCTACAAAAACTCAGTGGGGAAATAGCTAAGGGAAAAAGAGTACATGACGTACGCTAACACAATTGAGCAAGTTGTCTCATTAAAAATATTGTCAAGTAAAACATTATGGGACAAAAACTTGGGAAAGGAAAAAAGAGTAGAATTACAAGTCATTTGGGTTTTGTCCTTCAGTGATAATCGTAGTTCATGGATGATAATTAGAAATTTACTCCCCTGATACGTAGTTCACCAACTTGCATAAAAGAGTGCAACATCTCCACAATAACACAAAATAATTTATGATTTTGTTGTTGTTGTGGATTAGACATGTACGAATCATCACAGAAGAAATTCTTCATCTCATGAATATAGTAAGTATTGATAATTCCAGGTGAACTTTCTTTGTATAATATTTTTTTTATATATTTGAATCATTGTAACAATTCTCTTCTGGAGAATGTTCGAACGCATATCGAAAAATAGTTGATTATTCTCCAGTCATTTATTTCAAAATTTATCATTCACGTATTTCACGAGTACATGTTTAATCTCTTCAGGAGTTTCTTTTAATATCATTATTCGAGATGATATGCATATTCTTTTTGTTTTGTTCATGGTGATTATATCGCATCTCTTCATTATAATTTTCCCTTGGCAATTTTAGTCATTCAGGGACTCTTATTTATATCAATACCAAGTGACTTACACAAATTTGCAGTCACAACATATCTCATATGTTTATCTATATTTATGTCATACTGATCAAATAACATAACGTAATATTATACATTTCGAGAGAATGAGTAACATCGTAATAGATGTTGGGTCCTGCGAAAAACCCTTGTGTCACTACTCGCTTTATAATGTACCACCATGTTGTTGTAATGTGATTTTTATTCACATTCTTCAGAAATCAGGACTACAGGTCCAATAAGCGAGTCTAGTTCTATATTGTTCGTAGGGGTGTAAGCGGGGCGGGGCAGGGCGGGGCGGGTTTTTGGTCCACCGCTACCTGCCCCGCATAAGTTAAGCGGGTATGCGGGGCGGGGCGGGTCAAAAATAAAAAAACCGCTACCCGCCCCGCATAAGGTTGGACTAGGTGAGGTGGGCCGGGTTATGCGGGTTTGGCGGGTTTTTTGATTTTTTTTTTGATTTTTTCTAAGAAAAATAAAAGAACATCAAAACTTGAAAAATTGTAATTACTCATTGTATTTTTTGGGAAATTGGATGTGTGTTGAGTGAAAAACTAGACATTTGGTTAGTGTTGAATAATGATTTGGTAAGGTGGGTTAATGGTTATGAGTAAAATTGAAACATTAAAATGATTTTGGTATATAAAAAATTAGTAATATATTTGATTAGGCGGGTTGCGGGTTATGCGGGGCGGGTTGCAAGACAACCGCAACCCGCCCCGCTTATTAGGCGGGTTATGCGGGTGGCGGGTTAGCGGGTTGGCGGGTAACATTTTTTTGTCCGCTACCCGCATTAGGCGGGGCGGGTTGCGGGTAAAATATTACCCATTTACAGCCCTAATTGTTCGCCTTCTTTTGTTCATTTCAAATACGAATGCATCTGGCATTCTTATAATATTATAGATTCTGAATCCAGATTCTCTCTTCAATTAGCTACCCTAAGAAGACGAATTAGTCGTCGACGATAACCTTTTTATGTTTCGCTCTTACATCAGCATAGTTGATTGCAACTTTTATAATAATCAAACCCTCGTTGTTTCCTAAAACATTAGGATCTGATCGTTATGTATTCCTGGAATTGTTACATTTGCTAGCAGATGCTTTTATTTTACCGGGTTTATATTATTTAGGAATAACCTCTTCATGAGGTATAATGAGTTATTCTTTAGGAATAACTTTTATTTTCATTTCCACAAATAATATGTGTTCCAGTCCACACTTCTGGTGTTGGTTTAGCTCAAATATATTTTATCATGTGGAGATCTCCACTTTATATTATGTGTTTTATGTCTAATAATACAAGACTTAGTCACTCTTTCGTGATCAATAAAAATGTATGACAATTACTTGCTAGATATTTCAAGTGACTGAGTTTACGAACTTCGGATTCAACGATACTTGTACGTATATTCTCTTATGAACTTCATGTTTAATATACCACATTTTCTTGGCATTCTTTAAGCTTCTGGTTTCCTCCCCCTAATGCCAAAAAAATGTCTATATATATAAATGTTGGACTGGACAATAAAATACATCGTCCTTCAGGGGCTTCAAGTATTTTAATATTATCAGGAATATGAATCATACTGAAATGTCCAATTTTAATTTTAGGCCACTAAATTTTGGATGTGGTAATTTATTAATCGTAGATGGGAAACATTTCATTCAATATTGTACAAGTAAAATAGGGAAACATTCATAACATGGTGTACATAACATAAAATAAGAGAATAATATCAACATGTATGCATATTAATGTATCATATATAAATTCTAAGATCTCACAATGATTCATATTCAGAGATATTTTATAAATCGATGCTTAATTTGTAACGTGTGCTTCGGGCACATGATCCAAAATATGATAACACATATTGTAATTTTGCAATAACTTATGTTTATGACTTTCAATCACAAGTAATGCATAACACAAGTTATCTCATCTTACGAAAAGATAGAGCTCGTAGATACCTACTTAGTTGAAGAATCTTCTCATTCTTTAGTGGATGGTCATATGAAATTTCAGAAATATTTGTCATCATATATGTCATCATTGACTCAATCAGTCATACCATATGTTACTAGAATCAATATTCATTTGATTCACCAGTAGGGGTGAGCTTCGGTCCAGGACCGGACTGAAGACATAATTTTTGGGAAGGCCGGACTGAAGACCAGACCGAATAAATTCGGGTCGGTCCAGTCAGGTTCGGTTTAAAACCCAAATTTTCTCATAAAATCTTGGTTCGGTCCGGTACCAGACCAAACCAAACCAGACCGAAGACTAAATTTTTGGTATCCCCCGGACCGAAGACCGGACCGAAAAAATTCGGTTCCGTTCGGTCCGACCGAAAAGTTATGTTCGGTCTGGCATTTTTCCTGCTTGACATGGTTGTAGTAATATAAAAATATTTTTCTTTACTTGAATTGTAGTCTCAATACAAGTTATTCTCGCGATTTAAAACTTAATAACTTTCTTGAGACGTAATATACAAATGCATCATTTAAAGCCAAGATAATTCCACGTGTAACAGTAGATATTACTCTTTAGAGCTTTCTACTAAATTCGGACAACCTTGTACAATAGTGACTTCACCTTTTCTCATTATCAAATTAAAGAAATACTTATCTCTTAATATAGTGTGCATGACAACACTATACATGATGCATAAATCATCTTTCCTGATCTTAAATCAAATAGGAGACCGGAGAGTCTCCATACTCTTCATTTCAAGCCAAATAAAATATTTATTGCAGATAAATTATTTATGCAATTACAAAATAAATGATAAAGTTCTTCCAATAACAAAATATAATCAAAATAAGAACCATGCATTCAATCATATCAATGTCAATTAATTTCAACGTAACTTAGTATATGTTTTTTAGATAGAAATTATGCATACCAACATATCACCATATGCATGAGTACTTTGCCCTTTTAAGACAATAATGCAAATACTATCTTTGTTATTAATCCTTAAAAGACATATTATAATAATATGCATAAATAGTCATGACAAACATAAAAATGCTAAATATCGATATGTTAGCAACATATGCATGTGTGTTATTAATATCTAGAAGAATCTCATCGTAAGTAAATAACAATAAAAAATATGGAAATATATTAGACTAATGAGATCACTAACTAATATAAAATATATAGTTTCAATAGAAATAACAACTAAATCAAAAGCTTAAAGATAATAATTATGAAAACATGATTATCGAATGAACTTCAAGAATACTAAACAAAGTATTTGTATCATGATGTATAATGTCATTTGTCATATTTATATTTCAGCATATGGTCATGTATATCTACTAGATAGAGTATATGTTACATATCAAATAAAACACACATAACTACAAATAAACACATTTTGATTGTCGAATTTATATACCATAAAGACATCAATTATTTTGTCGTTTATCTCATCCACATTCACGTCCATAATCGTGGTCGCATGATTATATTGGGCTTTTGTAAGACTTTTCACACGCTCATACATTCACTTCAAGGAATGGAGCAAATGAATCAGACGGATTTCCTGATTTTACAATCGGGCACGAGAATAGATCATGATATTTGGGAAGTCATTTTCTTGAAAAATGATTGCAAAGGAAAAACAAAACCTTTTGTCTTATCTTGATTTTTTCCATACTACTACTGGAGTATCAAGTCATTAACTTGTGAAATGAATAGAAGATTTTCCTATTCAACTCTCTATGGTCTTTTGACCACGTATAAAGCTAGATTTAGAGAATGAGTTTGATGGGTTTATGAAACTTTTGGAATTTGCACATCATTTTGATGCTAATAAGAATCCTTCAGGGATTACTATACATTTTCATAACATTCTCCACATGAATATACAATCTTGATATCATTATATACTTGCACCTCATGAAAATTACAATTTTTGCCTTCAGGGCTGAAGTGCTTCCTTTTCAAAGATGCACGGCATACAGTAATTAATTACTTCCATAATATGGAAACCCAAATTTTGTTGCCATATACCTAGGGGTGTAAACGGGTCGGGTACGGGTCGGGTATGCCCCTACCCGTACCGGTACCCGGCTAAATTAGCGGGTACGGGTATGGGTATATACCCGGCAAAAAACATATATACCCGTACCCGACCCGTACTCGTTAAGTTAGCGGGTACGGGGCGGGTAAACGGGTATAGCGGATATAATATATAATATATAAAAATATAATATATATTATATAAAATATATATTATATATAAAATATATATAATATATAACATATAAAATATTAAAAAAATATTATATATATAATATAATATATCTTAACGGGTATACGGGTAAACGGGTATGGGTAATGCGTATTGATGCATTGCATACATTGCATCATATGTCTTTCATTTAGATTACTTTTATATCAATAAATGCTACTAAGGTATGTGTTTAGTCTTATTTACAGAATACAGGGACCTGAATGCAAATTACCCACATCCCGAGCATAAACGCGTACAAAAGACTCGTTTCTATCATAAAGACCAAGTTCAAGTTTATCGGGTTTCAAATGGAAATGTATCCAAGCATAAAAGCATTCAAGACCTAATTACGAAAAGAACAAGGACTTAAGCACAAAAGTAGCCGGGGACTTAATTGCAAAAAGTCAAGGACCTAATTGCAAATCACGAGTAGCTTTTATTATTATGGAGAAAATATAAAGAAAAATCAATGTGGATCTCCAAATATATGAAGAAATTAATTCGGATCTCCAAAGATATGCAAGAATCAATCCAAACGCGCAAATGACATTGAAATCATACCATAAACACACAGGAAAAATTTGGGTCGATTCGGAGCCAAAAAGGTGGCGATTCCGCCGCACCTCAAGAGCAAATTGCGGCGAATCCGCCGCACCAAATTAGATTAATGCTCTAAAAATTTTACCGGTTGCGTGTTGACGCGTGTACTTTCTTATTTCATGCTTAGGTCCCTTGTATCGGCTATAAATAACCCCGAAAACGATGTTGTGAGGAGTTCTTCCTTTTGTTCCATAATTTAGCAATAAAATTCTGTTTCTTTTATTTTGTGTTTTTAGTTTTCTTTTGTAATGCCTCTAGGACCCCTTCTTCCTCTCTCTATGAGTTTCTAACTCTTTCCAAAGGGTGGGGGTGACGGATTTAGGGTGATGAGAAGAGAATAAAGTTATTATTTTAATTTCGTATTAGTATGTTTTGATTACTTGAGTTTATGTTAAATCATTTATCATGTAATGCTTTATAACTAATGTGGTTTATTATAAGTTTCAGAATTCTCTAATCTAAACCTTAAATCTAAACCTCCACCCAACGGAATTCACCATCTTTGTTCTTGTTTTAGTTTTATTTGTTCATGTTTCATGCTTTAGGAAATTAAAAATTAAAAATCTCAAAAACCAATTTATTTCTTCTCTCCTTCTTCCCCTTAATCGAAAATCACACAAATAACAAGATCTCTCCCTCCTTGTGTTCGACCCGTATTTGCCACGTCTTCATTGACGCCGTGCACTTGCGGTATAAATTTAATTCTCATCAAGTTTTTGGCGCCGTTGCCGGGGAGGCGACGTAGATTTTGTTGTTTTTGTATTTCGATTTTATCCTGTTTATCTTGTGCGCGATCTAAGTATTTGGATTTGTGTTTCAGGAGACAACAGAGTGCACGGCGAAATCCGAGCACCATTTGAGCTAAACGAGCGGCGAAATCGCCGCACCTGAAGAACAACTTGCGGCGAATCCGCCGCACACTTGGAGCTTCTGGGCTTCAACTTTTTCTGGGACGCGACTCATCTCTGGGTGGACGCGTAAAGCTACTGAAATTTCGAGAGCGGGCGGCGAACCCGACTGAGCATTGCGTAGGTAACCTTCGTTGCCTTTTTCCTCGTAATTTCTAGTTTCAGAAAATTTCCTTTTATTAGAATTGCACGTGTTAAGCTTAAATTCCATAATTGGCAATATTTCAACTCTGACCTAAAATTCGCAAAATTAGAAAGACCTTAGTGCATGCATCATATAATGTTTTGTTTGCATTATTCTTGCTAAATTCTTGCAAATCAATTTCTGTTGAAGAGTGCTGGAGGCAAGGTACGTATCGCGGTTTTTAACGATTGCATTTAAGCATATAATTTAATTTGCATACAACCTTGCAATTGCCCCCATTAAAAAGACCATTGTTTGACTATCTTTGTTAGATCTAAGTTAAACTATCTTAAGGGCAACTCCGTAGGAAAAGATACGGTGGGGATTTCATCACCCTTCCGTGGCCCACAAATCACAATCCTAAAGTGTCACCCAAGCCTTAAAATTTAAAATCAATTAGACATTGGCCCCTAAGGACTCAGACTCAATTAAGGAGAAGAATTGGTTTGACTTGCTATGACCTGAAGCTGATCGAATTCAATTTGGTGTCTAGGAAGTGTTTTTGTGTTGACGAAAGTCTTCCAAGCGAAGTGGTTGTCTAATTGGCACCGACTCTGTCGGAAGCGCCCCCACTAGCTATACACTACCTGGCCAATTTGGTTTGATTAGTGAGGGATGTGAATCAAGCGAATCAATTCGACTCAACCAGTTAGGAGTCGTCTAGATTTAAGTGACACTAGGTATAGGATTGTTTGAACCGTGCTTTCTTAGGAAATTTCTGACCAACCTTTTTTATATCTTTAGAGTTAGGTTTCCCTTCTCATCTGAGTCTTCTTTCTCTTCTCACCTAAATTCTCTAGATTAGGATTCATTTCTCATCTTTCCCCATTCTATTGTTTGTTTCCTTTTTGAAAAAAAAACATAAAAAACATATATAAAAAAAATAAAAATATAAAAAAAGCAATTTTAATTAATTCTTGAAATTAAATTTGGAATTTAAATTTCGAATTTGAATTCAAAAATTGATTCAACTCGGTGCACCCAGATTTGGATTCGGGACTTGAGTAATCGACTCTCACGAGTTCATCTAGATTCCAGTCTGGAACTTAGCCCCAATCCATCTGCTGCACCACCTCACCCGGATCCAATGGGTGAGAACGTAGTGGACCCGCCTGTTGCACAACCTATAACTCTGAGGGATCGATGCTATCCAGCGATGGCTGCTCAGCCATCGTGCATCGTTATGCCCACCATCCCGGGTCGCGACTTCGAACTTAAGGCACAATACATGAGTATGTTGCCTAAGTTCACCTCTAGGGAAGACCCATATCTCTTCCTTAGAGAATTTGAGGAAATCTGCTCCCTTATGCAATACCAGCATATTCCTGAGGAGGCAGTGCGTCTGAAATTCGTGCCTCTAGCACTGAAGGATGACGCTAAGAAATGGCTATATAGTCTAGCCGAAAGATCTATTAGGAGTTGGGCTGAGTTTGTTCAAGTATTCCTGAAAAAATATTTTCCCAACCATAAGACTATGAGGATTAGGAATGAAATTGTTGCATTCGTTCAGTCTGAGAGCGAACCGTTCTATTCCTATCTAGAAAGATTCAAAAGTGTTCTGACCCAATGCCCTCATCATGGAATTCCGAGATGGCAATTATGTCAAATTATTTATGAGGGATTGACACCCACATCTAGGGTTATGGTAGAATCCGTAAGCCAAGGGAACTTTATGTCGAAAAATGAAAATGATGCCTGGACTTTCCTTGAGGATTTAGCCGAAAACAGTATGCAATGGGACAATGCTAGAACACCGCTTAACCCAAGTATTGGATCTAGAATAGCAAGTCAACCCAAACCAGGTGTCTTAGCTGTAGATGCCAATATAGCAGCTGAAGCAAAACTAGCTACCCTTATGCGCAGAATGGAAAGTCTAGAGCTACAAGCCCAAACCCGAGTGAATCAAGCATCGTCTATCCCCTGCTCTAGATGTGGTCAGACTGGTCATGTAATGGAGGATTGTGCGGACTGGGAACAAGTTAATGCCATGTATAACCATGCTAGAAATGACCCCTACGCATCAACCTATAACTCTTGTTGGCGTAATAATTCCAATTTCTCATCAAACCAACAAGGTCAACCTCCTAGACAACAACCAAACCCGTATGTCCAAAATAATACATCTTCTGGGTTTAGTAACAATAACGATCATGAGGTTAGGTTGACAAGCTTGGAAAATTTGATGAAAACCTTTATACAAACAACCAACCAGACCTTCCAAAGGCTAGAGACACAAGTCAGTCAACTAGCACAAATAGTAGGTGAAAGAGAGAAGGGTCGGTTTCCAAGTCAACCTGAGGTGAACCCTAGATCTAATAATAATTCATATCAATCCTATCAAGCACCTTCAGGAAATAACAACCCTAGACCGGTTCAAATGGTTAATGAGGAAGGACCGTTCCAACAAATAAATGCAGTAGTATCATTACGGTCCGGAAGACAAGTTGATAACAATGTGGTAAATCCTAGAGTGTCCAATCAATCTAGCCATCAAGCACCCACATATGACCTGACCATTGAACCTGACGTCCAATCTGAAACGCCCAACCCACCTACTCAACCTGAACCCATAGCTCAACCTGAACCTGAGCGAGTCTATGTCCCTAAAGCCCCATTTCCCAATAGACTCAAAAAGAACTCAAGTGCACAAATAGAGAAAATCTTGGAAGTATTTAAGCAAGTTAAGGTGAACATTCCACTCTTAGACATGATTCAACAAATACCTGCTTATGCTAAATTCTTAAAAGATTTGTGCACTAAAAAGAGAAAAACAAACGTACCAAAGAAGGCATTCTTAACTGCAAACATAAGTTCTATTTTGTCCAACACATCTCCTATAAAATATAAGGATCCTGGATGTCCCACAATTTCATGTGCAATAGGAGACACTTTTATCAACAAAGCCCTTCTAGACCTTGGTGCTAGTGTTAACCTACTCCCATTCTCTGTCTATGAGCAAATGAACCTTGGTCCATTAAAACCCTCTAGGACAACCCTTCAATTTGCTGATTGCTCTATTAAGAAACCAAGAGGTGTAGTAGAGGATGTTTTGATCAAGGTTGGTGACTTCATTTACCCAGTGGATTTTGTCGTACTAGATACCGCACCTGTTGTAAATCCCAATCGACAAATCCCTGTAATTCTAGGCAGACCCTTTTTGGCCACTTCCGAAGCATTGATAAACTGTCGAAATGGGCTCATGCAATTATCTTTTGGGAACTTAAAAGCTGAATTTAATATCTTTCATATTGATAGTGAGCCAGAAATAACATGCAATCAAAGTGATGTTGTGATGAAATCGCGTATCTATAATATTTCTGAATCGTCACAAAATCAAAAAGGAAGTAAGAAAAATGGGAGGAATTCATCTACACACCCACCGTCACTCGAGCAAATAAGAGAACCAATTTATGTGAGGGGTGTGGAACCTGTAACTCAGGACGCTCATTGCAACATGGGGAACAATTCAACTGGATACATGCACCAATATGGTGTCATTCAATCAAGTTCTGACTATGGTTGACTTTGAGCAAATTCCATCCTTCCACCGCAATTCACCAAGGTAATAAGTGCATTTGCTTTATATTTGCATACATTGAGGACAATGCATGATTTAGGTGTGGGGGGGTGTTTATGTATATATTTATCTATATATTCTGTCTTTTATTTAAAAAATAAAAATAAAAAAAATTAATGTTTCATGACATAGCTTAAGATTGAACTGCTAAAACCCGTGTACAAATTGCATTGAGTTTTTGTTCCTTATTATATAGTTCTGCTTGTAGAAATTGTGACATAAATCTAAGTTCCAAAGAAATAACCCATTGCCCTTTAAGACATGTATGCACTTAAATTGAATGAATCAAATCTTTGAAGTGGTTGATAAAAAGCAGAGGTTGAGGAAAATATACCGGGAAGTGTGGACTTCTAATAGCAATTAAGCCTTGAGGAAAATAAAAATAAAAATAAAGGAATAAAGTGAAGAAAACACATTTTGCAAAATGATTACAAAAGCCCAAGCCTTTGAGTCACTGGTCCGTAGGGGTATCTTGAAACCCGGTAACTTGAGTCTACCAGCTTGGGATTATCGACCAAACTCGCTACACGAATGCAAAAGGGTAAAAGTGTCAAAAAGCAAATGTGTTGAATCACGGAAGAAAAGAAAAAAAATAAAAATAATAATACTCAAGGCCCAAAGCTAAAAGAATGATCCATGTCATGGTTGATCCAAATGATACTTCACCACCAAAGGAGGCGTGCAAAATAATTCAAGTGATAAACATGTGTAGAAGGGGTAGTGGTGTGAATGTTGGAGGAACAAAGACCAAGTCATATTTTTAATGAGTTAGATTTATATAATGAGCATGCAAGAATTCTCAGTGAGATGTATAAGGTTGAGGTAGGGATATTGAGAACTATTAATGAAATGTTGATTCAGGATTTTGTGGGTATATCCGCTGAAAACCCTCAGGAGACAACACTCCTCCCCTTGGCAACAAGGAGGTTTAACGGCTTGTTGCACATGCTAAGTGCAACCGTGATTCCTACGAAAGTGAGTTAGGATTTCCCTGTTTTTATTTTTCTTATATTCTGTTTTGCTAGGGACTAGCAAAATCTAGGTGTGGGGGTATTTGATGCATTGCATACATTGCATCATATGTCTTTCATTTAGATTACTTTTATATCAATAAATGCTACTAAGGTATGTGTTTAGTCTTATTTACAGAATACAGGGACCTGAATGCAAATTACCCACATCCCGAGCATAAACGCGTACAAAAGACTCGTTTCTATCATAAAGACCAAGTTCAAGTTTATCGGGTTTCAAATGGAAATGTATCCAAGCATAAAAGCATTCAAGACCTAATTACGAAAAGAACAAGGACTTAAGCACAAAAGTAGCCGGGGACTTAATTGCAAAAAGTCAAGGACCTAATTGCAAATCACGAGTAGCTTTTATTATTATGGAGAAAATATAAAGAAAAATCAATGTGGATCTCCAAATATATGAAGAAATTAATTCGGATCTCCAAAGATATGCAAGAATCAATCCAGACGCGCAAATGACATTGAAATCATACCATAAACACACAGGAAAAATTCGGGTCGATTCGGAGCCAAAAAGGTGGCGAATCCGCCGCACCTCAAGAGCAAATTGCGGCGAATCCGCCGCACCAAATTAGATTAATGCTCTAAAAATTTTACCGGTTGCGTGTTGACGCGTGTACTTTCTTATTTCATGCTTAGGTCCCTTGTATCGGCTATAAATAGCCCCGAAAACGATGTTGTGAGGAGTTCTTCCTTTTGTTCCATAATTTAGCAATAAAATTCTGTTTCTTTTATTTTGTGTTTTTAGTTTTCTTTTGTAATGCCTCTAGGACCCCTTCTTCCTCTCTCTATGATTTTCTAACTCTTTCCAAAGGGTGGGGGTGACGGATTTAGGGTGATGAGAAGAGAATAAAGTTATTATTTTAATTTCGTATTAGTATGTTTTGATTACTTGAGTTTATGTTAAATCATTTATCATGTAATGCTTTATAACTAATGTGATTTATTATAAGTTTCAGAATTCTCTAATCTAAACCTTAAATCTAAACCTCCACCCAACGGAATTCACCATCTTTGTTCTTGTTTTAGTTTTATTTGTTCATGTTTCATGCTTTAGGAAATTAAAAATTAAAAATCTCAAAAACCAATTTATTTCTTCTCTCCTTCTTCCCCTTAATCGAAAATCACACAAATAACAAGATCTCTCCCTCCTTGTGTTCGACCCGTATTTGCCACGTCTTCATTGACGCCGTGCACTTGCGGTATAAATTTAATTCTCATCACGTATACCCGTACCCGACCCGTTTATTAAGAGGGTAAACGGGTACGGGTATACGGGTTTGAATTTTTAAACGGGTATGGATTTTTGTACCCATACCCGTACCCGCCCGGGGCGGGTGACCGGGTATACGGGTATTACCTGCCCCGTTTACACCCCTACATATACCACATTACATCATATATAATTGCATAAATAAATCACATGTGTTGGAATGAATAACCATAATATTTCCAGATGTTATGCAACGAAATATAATCGATATTTTATGTGGCATAATATGATAATCTAATGAGATGCATCAAATATTAGCTTTGTAAAAAAATGCATCCAATATGATTGAAACTAGTATTTCATCACAAGAATAATATGATATAATATCCAAGCATTTTTTTTCTTTTCTGTGTACACGTTAAAAGCAATAATCACATACTTTTATTGTTTCACAAGTAGACTTTTATAAGAAAAAATATATTTTTTGCATGTTTTCATTATTCCAAAAAGATATCTAACTATGTCAAGCAATATATATATATTTTAATTTGTATTTCCAAGAGCATCATGTTAGATTCCAACATCCAAAACACGATAAGTAAAATTCTTGTCCATTTTATCAAAAGTCGCATATTTAACTTTCGTCAAAAATCAAGATGATCAATATCATATAAAAGATTACACAAAATAAAATAGATAAAAAGAAACACTTATAGTTTCTAACAAAACAACATGCATTAGATATGACATATACACAAATAAATTATATCATTATCATTGGAATGTCAAGTCGTCTAGTGTTTTTCGAAATATATGATCATTTTTTGCAAAACAAAATGCTTATAAACATGTATTAATGCATATTTATCAAATAACACTCATGTGCATCTATAATTGTCATGTGCCTGATTTAAATTTTACTATCATACAGAAACAAAAGTTAATTGTCCATCATCTAAGAATATATATAAACATGTAGAACATGATATTTCAAAACAATATTTTGCAACAATAATTTCTAGACATATATCATCACATTTAAGAATATAGTATGAGTATATTCAACAAGTAAATAGAATAATGTTGTTATAAATTATAAAAGACCACCTCAAGATAAATACAACCTCATATTGTAGACTACCTTAATTAAACAAAGAACAATTAATATTTGAGTAGATCACAACAAGCGAAGTCGTGCTGATAACGTGTGGTGAAATGAAAAGACATGGAGATTTGGGGGAGAATGATGAAAACTTTTCATTGTTAACTCATAAACAATACAATGAGTCTCCATATATAGACAACATGCATAAATGTTACAATGCAATAACAAGCTAATGAATAAGACATATAATATACATCAATTAGAGAATTATATTGCATTTGAATGTGAATGTTACAAGAAGTTGTAACACCAAAAGACAAGATAACTCATCCATATAATATATTTGTTATTTCATAACAAGAAGTCATTTTTCAAAATGACTTCTGAGTAAATGATGACCTAGAGAATTAAAAAAAATGGAATATAAATTCCAAAATGACTTCCAATACTTGTAAAAATTGAGTGAGAGTGACTTTACTAACCTTTACTTCAAAATGAATTGAAGTTGTGGAAGTTAAAATTATAGAATTCCATCAACTTTCTTTGTACGAATAACCCCCTGAAGGTTGTGATGGAACTTCATTTTTTATGATGTTGTTCTTGATTTTTATAATGATATATAACATGATCCACTTGTTGTATATGTAGAAGTAGAACTATGGATTTTGTAATTTTTATCAGAATTTGTTTTATAATTTTTATGCATGTTAACGAATATATGCATTGTCTAGCCATTAGATCACAGGTCAATCGGAAACAACACTTCTGTCACATGACGATAGAGGTATGATTGTGTAACCGGAAACACTATTATGTTTAATGTGAGAGCGTCTTTCAAGATTTTAGGATAATTTTGATATTGATGTCAAGGAATATGAGCTCAATTATGAAGTTTTAACTTCTTTTTTGAAGTTGTATTTATTGTCTACCGATCGTATTCTCAATGTATGAGGGAGTACAAATTCAGCTGATGGGCCCGTGTACCGATAAGGCGATAACACTAGGAAATGGAATTTTAAGTGAAGCAAAAGTTTCATTTGTAGGAAAATTTAAAAAGGATGTTTAAAAAGACAAATCAAAACAAGAAGATATCATACACATTATATATGAAGTCTGTGAATAAACACTATCACTAAGGACTTGAGAATTTGCAACAAATAAAAATGAAAGGACGTAAAGAGTTTGTGATGTAAATATACATAGATGATAGATGTTCTGTATATGAAAAGGAAATGATAAAGAAGTGGATGGTACAACAAAATATAATTAAGTTACATAAAGTGGATGGATATGCACACCAACCTATTACAACAAAACCACAAAAGTGTCCACTACGCTCGATTTAGTGGTTAGATAGAAGACATAGTATATTGATATCGCAAAGATGTTATTGAATCTCAAAATTGACTAATGCCTTGGTAATTCCCGTTTAGGTTTCTTCTCGGAAGTTGGTTGACCTAATTTTTCAATCCAAGAAACGAAAACAAATTATTGGTTCACACAAGCAAACATGGTGTTCCTCCCATTTTCCTATGGATTAATTTTTGGTTAAATTTTACTACTAAATTTCTTAGTGTTAATTTGACATTAAAAAGGACACGAATCCAAACATGAAGCAAGCAATATACAAGTTCTACTCGAGCGTGATTAATGTTTGTTCTTAACAAATTGGATTTTTCTTAAAATAATAGGATAAAAAGGAAAAAATGATTATTATAAGGTCATCCTTAACGGGGTCATCTGTGGTCGTCGACCAACACGACAGTGTCATTTGCGGTTGTCGACCGGCACGACCCGATCATGGCACAACCCGGTTGGCTGTGGTTTTTTAATTTTTTTGTTTGGTTTTGGTTTTTTTTTATTTTGGTATTTGTTTTAATAATTAGGAGTTTATATTTTGATAAATAATTAGGGGTTAAGTATTTGTAGTTTATATTTTGATAATAATCAGGATTACGTTATGATTTGGATTATTATTTTATAAATTTGTGAATATTTATTAAATTTTATTTAAAAGAACTTCAATAGAAGATAATTATATTTCCCAAAATGGTTTGAAGATAATTATATTCTCAGACAAGATTTGAATTCGGTCAGAGTAAAGGTAAGGCATCACGTGCGTACTATAGATTGTCAGTCCGACAAGACAAGTCATCACGCGCGTACTGTAGATTGTCAGATCGACATCATAAGGAAATGGTAAAATATATCTCGTCAAACATATCTAATTCAATGAACTCTAATTTAAGATACTCATCGACCTACTCATCATCATCATCATCCTCCTCCTCCTTTGACGATGCCTTTGACGAGCTTTGGAGGCAAGTAAGCACAGAAGCCCTCGAAGAGCTTGAGCGTGAGGCGACTAGTGGGCGGAGTCGTGAGGCTCCAAGGCGATGGCGTGCTACGACCAAAACCGAACATCTCGGGTCTGGAACCAACATCTTATTCCACTACACGGCTCCTGGACATTAATGCCTACATGAATAACAAAGACCACGTTCGTAATAAAACCGAACATCTTGCGCTAAGGACGGACTTGATCGAGAATATCTGACAGCGATTCGGCAGAACTGTCGCCTAATTGTGTTTTATGTCATGTAATATTTGAATTATGTCGTGTTATTTGGTTTATGTATTGTATTTGGTTTGTCGTCTTATTTGGTATAACCGTACGTTTGCTAAAAATAATGTAATATTTGCTTTCTTAATATTAATGGTATTTAGTATTTGGTAATCATTAATTCTTTTATTAAATATAAATGATTTTGGAATATAATAAAAGTTGAGAATAAAATTAATGATGTAGAGGAAAGAGAGTGTGATGACATAAGTCATGATTAATAAGTGAATAGTAAGGGAGAAATAAAAAGTTGGGTCATGATGACGTGACAGAGAAAGAAAGAAAGAAGGGAGTGGATGACCTTGGGTCGTCCGGATGACCTAAGTCATTGCTACGGATGATCTAAGAGTTTAAGAAGTATAAGAACGACAAATGGTGACACCGAAATCGTTCTTATTGAACCTTGAAATTTAAATTCAATACACACGATAACTCAATTACCATTTTCATGAAATAAAAAGGGTGAATGCTATTATAGCCCAATTAAAGTTATTATAAGTATGACGTTTCGGCGCTGAACTGGTCTGTAGTAGTCAATCCGCATGTAATGACTTTTTTGTCTTCCGTTTACGGTCTAATTTAACAACAAAATAAAACACAACGTCACTGTTATTTACACCACAAAAACTGTTATATCTTAAACTTAATATAACGACGGTTCAGCGAACGTACGGGTGCATAACTAAGAAAGAAACTCAATCCAGAATAATGCTTTGATGATGTGTACGAGCATTTTGACCAGATATTCTTTTCAGGTTAGATATTCTTTTCAGCATAATGGCTTCACGTAAGTGTCAGACGAATAAATTTTGAATACTAAAATGTATAATTTATCTGAAAAAATATCCTCGTTCCTTCGAAATAGGCATTGTGTAACGTACCCGAAACAGCGGAAAATTTAAACAATAATAAAGACCATCAACGGTCAACACTGGGCACGTCACGGGAAACAAACCGACATATATAATATAAATATGATCCACGTGGAAGTCAAATATACAAACTGACTGTGATTACGACAAAAGCTATACAATAAGTAATCACCTCAAAAGGAAAAGACTGACAACTACAGGATCTGATCTCGGGGGCACCGTCCTCGGTCACCACCTCAAACTCTAACCCTGCTCGCTACCTGAAATGCAAACAACAAACATGCCTGAGTTCCCTGCAGGAACCCCGTATACCAAACCTCCTAAAATACAAAAAGGAATTAAAGACAATGCAATGCTATGCACATGATCATCCGCCTCGGGCCCACAATAATGCCCTCACCGCCTCCGCGGCACTGAACCACTCCTGCCACTAGGGTCAAGTCAGTCCACCGCTGCCTCACAAGGGTCAGTCGACACCACTGCTCCCCAAAAAGTGCAGGAAGGAACCCCCGGTACACGCCGCACCCAAGGAGCGAGTCAGCCCGCCGAATACACAACTCGGGTCAGACGACAGCCACTGCTCCCCCAAGAGTCGCCTAACGCGCACCCTGCCGGAACATCCTCGGCCTACCGCTAAACCCTCGCAAACTGCCCAAGGTTTACGGTACACATCCCTCACACCCCGCTCGGTAAGAGAGGAAAAAGTACAACAATAATACGCCTTCGTCGAAGGTGAAATCCGTAGCTCTCAAAGCCGGTAATCAACCGTCGCCTCGGAGCCGGTAGTCGACCTGACATCGACGGATCGCGTGTGGATAAATCCACCAACCTGCGGCAGATCGGTCGACCGCTACAAGCACACCGGTCGACCGGTCCCCCACACAGTACACAGTACTGTACAAACAAATCTACCGGTCGAACCACGCCAACCGAATTACCGACCAATCGGTCGAACAAAAGTCATCTAGCGGTCGACCGTTTGGAAGGTCTACGCTATACAATTTTATATAATATATATATCCGACCGGTCGAACCAAGGGGTCGTTCGACCGATAACAGGACTTTCAATATTTTGCCCAAGTCTCCTTCGGTCGACCGGAACTGAAATACAGTTCGACCGAATCAACACAAGCACTCTACCGCTTAATTAAATGCTCAGTCGGTCGACCGAGAGTTAAAGAGCGGTCGACCGTTTTGATGGTCAAAGCTCCCAACCGACTTAGCATCGAATGGATCGGTCGAACGAGGTAAAGGACGTTCGACCGTTTAATAAGTCAAAATCCCCAACCGACCCATTCTCATCGTTATTCGGTCGACCGGCTAAGTGGTCCCGTTCGACCGATAACAGTATATCCCCTTTTTCCCACACAAATCTGGCATAACGGTCGACCGTCTAACGACATCGTTCGACCGTTCACGGGTAAACATCAATATAATAATAGGATCGGTCGACTGCCCACAGGCACCGGTCGACCGATCGTCGTCTTCAACCTCTTAATTGGTTGAATTCCGACGGGGAATTCGACACCAACGTCGATCCCCAACACTCACAAAGCACAAGTGAGTTATATTGAAGATTTGGCATACCTTTTTGATGGTTGTGGAAGTCTCCCAAGCTTGAGTCACTTCACTCCTCTTCTTCTTCCTTCTTCTCCTTCTTCTCCTCTTCTTCTACTTCACCTTCTTCTTCTTCTCCGACGTTCACCTCCTCTCACTCTCTGATAAAAGTAAAAATGAGGAAGAAACCGTCTGCAATTAACCTAACACCCCTATTTATACCAAAAACCTAATCTTATCTTCAACTCACCTCCAATTCCTCCAATCCAAACAATCCACTTCATCCTCCACCTGTCTAACACCTCCACCTCTTCATGCATAATTAATTAAGGTTAATTAGGTTTAGTTTAATTTAATTAGGGTGCTTAGATTAGGTTATTACAATCTACCCTCCTTAAAAGAATTTCGTCCGCGAAATTCGAAACAAGTAACTTACCAGAATAACTCTGGATACTGCTTCCTGACATCCTCCTCAATCTCCCAGGTAGCCTCTCTGTCAGTGTGATGCTGCCACCTGACCTTCACCATCGGAATCGCTCTCCTCCTGAGCTGATGTACCATCTGATCCACAATCTCAACTGGTCTCTCATCTAATGACAAATCCTGCTGGATCTCCGGTACTGATATCTCTATCACATGAGCTGGATCGGCCACGTACTTCCTCAACATAGAAACATGGAAGACGTTGTGAAGTCCTGCGAACTGTGGTGGTAATGCAATCCTATATGCCACCTCACCGACCCGATCCAATATCTCAAAAGGTCCAACATATCTCGGACTCAGCTTCCCCTTCTTCCCGAATCTCATCACACCTCTGGAAGGTGAGATCTTCAGGAAGACATGATCTCCTACATCAAAAGTCAGCTCACGCCTCCGCGTATCAGCATAACTCTTCTGCCTGCTCTGCGCCGTAGCTAGTCGTCTCCGAATCACGTCGACCTTCTCGGAATACAACTGGATAATGTCAGGTCCAACTAGCTGTCTCTCGCCCACATCACTCCAGCATACCGGCGATCTACACGGTCTCCCGTATAATGCCTCATAGGGTGCCATCCCAATACTCGAATGGTAGCTGTTGTTGTAGGCGAACTCGATCAACGGCAAATGCTCATCCCAATGCCCTGCCCAGTCAAGTGTACACGCTCTCAGCATGTCCTCCAAAGTCTGTATCGTCCGCTCTGACTGGCCATCTGTCTGTGGGTGGAAAGCTGTGCTAAACTTCAGACGTGTCCCCAGTGCTCTGTGTAGACTCTCCCAAAATCTCGAAGTGAATCTGGGATCTCTGTCTGAAATAATACTGACCGGTACGCCATGAAGTCTGACAATCTCCTCAATATATAACTTAGCTAGACCCTCCAGAGCAAGAGTGGTCTTAATAGCTAAGAAATGCGCCGACTTGGTCAGTCGATCGACTATAACCCAAATCGCATCGTGGAATCTCCGTGTCTTCGGTAGCCCCGTAACAAAATCCATCGTTACGTGCTCCCACTTCCACTCGGGCAACTCAATCCTCTGCATCTGCCCTGCTGGTCTCTGGTGCTCGATCTTCACCTGCTGACAGACCAAACACCTCGACACGAAGTCTGCAACGTCCTTCTTCATACCTCGCCACCAGAAGTTCCGCTGCAGATCTTTGTACATCTTGGTGCTCCCTGGATGAATGGAATATCTCGATCTGTGTGCCTCCTCCATGATATCATGTCTCAGGTCCTCTGTCTTCGGCACCCAGATACGGTCTCTGAATCTCAGACCTCCATCCACTCAAACTCTGAAGTCTGACCCATCTCTGGCAGCTAACTGTAACAAACTGCTCAACTCCTCATCTGTAGTCTGAGCATGAATCACTGCTGATACTGTCTGAGGCTCTACTCTCAATCCGGCAATCACTGCGCCCTCAGAGCTATCAGCAAATGGTCTCCACTCTGCTAAAGACTCCAGCAGTCGCCACTCCTGAATGCATAGGCCTGCTACTGATACCTCCACCTTCCGGCTCAAAGCGTCTGCAACTGTGTTCGCCTTCCCCGGATGGTAAGAGATAGTGAAATCGTAGTCCTTAATGAACTCAAGCCATCTGCGCTGCCTCATGTTCAGCTCCTTCTGCGAGAACAGGTACTTCAGACTCTGATGATCTGTAAACACCTCGAACTGCTCGCCATAAAGATAGTGTCTCCAGGTCTTCAGTGCATGAACCACTGCTGCTAACTCCAAATCATGTGTCGGGTAATTCCTCTCATGGACCTTCAGCTGTCTGGATGCGTACGCGATCACCCTCCCGTGCTGCATAAGTACACATCCTAAGCCAACACCTGAAGCGTCGCTATAAATCACGAATCCACCCGTGCCACTCGGCAATGATAAAACTGGTGCTGTAGTCAACAGTCTCTTCAGCTCCTGAAAGTTGTCCTCGCACTTCTGCGACCAAACAAAAGTGACTCCCTTCTGCGTCAGAGCCGTCAGTGGTGCTGCCAATCTCGAGAAGTCTTTGATGAAGCGACGGTAATAACCCGCCAGTCCAACAAAGCTCCTAATCTCCGTCACGCTCGTAGGGGTCCTCCACTGTGTCACTGCCTCTACCTTCGCCGGATCCACTGATATCCCCTCTGCCGATACAATGTGTCCGAGGAATGCCACTCTGTCCAGCCAAAACTCGCACTTTGAGAACTTAGCATATAACTGCTGAGCCCTCAAGATGCTGAGTACAATCCTCAGATGCTCTCTGTGCTGCTCCACATCTGGTGAATAGATCAAGATGTCATCCACGAAGACAATCACAAATATATCAATATACTGCCTGAATGTCCGGTGCATCAGATCCATGAACGCTGCCGGAGCATTCGTCAATCCAAATGGCATCACCAAGAACTCATAGTGTCCATATCTCGTCCTGAAGGCTGTCTTCTGGATGTCCTCATCTCGGATCCTCAACTGGTGATATCCTGAACGCAGGTCAATCTTCGAGAAAACCTTCGCTGACTGCAGCTGGTCAAAGAGGTCCTCGATCCTAGGTAAGGGATACCTATTCTTCACTGTCACCTGGTTCAGCATCCTGTAGTCTATGCACATCCTCAAGGATCCGTCCTTCTTCTTCACAAACAAAACTGGTGCACCCCAAGGCGAGACGCTCGGTCTGATAAATCCAGAGTCCATCAACTCCTGCAACTGCTTCTTCAACTCTGTCAACTCAGCAGGTGCCATCCGGTATGGAGCCTTCGACTGTGGTGTAGTGCCAGCTACGAGCCCAATGCCGAACTCCAGCTCCCGGTGTGGTGGTAAACCTGGAATCTCCGCGGGAAAAACATCCGCGAACTCCTGCACCACCTCAATGTCCTCTAGCCTCTGGGACTCTGCCTCCGCAACCACAAGCGTCGCCAGAAATGCTACACAACCCTGCTGTAATAGTCTCTGAGCTCTCACAGCAGATACAATAATGCGACCCCCTCTGCTTCTGATCCCTCTAATCAGAATATCAGGCAAACCCTTCCTCGGGATCAAAATCTTCTTCTCACGGCACAAGACTCGAACATCATATTGGGACAGCCAATCCATCCCAAGTATGACATCAAAGTCCTCCATCGGTAGCAAGACCAGGTCTGCCGGAAACTCCTGATCTCCCGAAACAACCGTGGCGCCGGGGACAAATCTCCCCACAGTGCCCACCAGACCCAGGGGTGTGTTGACCTCCAAAGTGGCAGTCAACATCGCAAGGGTACAGCCCAACACTCCCGCAAATCGCTCTGAGATGAACGAGTGTGTCGCGCCACAATCAAATAACACCCTAGCTACTGAACCTGCGACAAGAAGTGTACCTTCCACGACAGCGCCTCCATCCCGAGCCTCCTCTGCCTGGATGGTGAAAACCCTGCCAGTGCGCTGCCCCTGCTGTGGTCTGAAAAGTGGTCTACCTCCGCCTCCTCCTCTGCCTGGTGCGGGTAAACCCGGTGGTCGGCTCGGCCCAGCTCCTCGACTCGGACAGCTCCTGATAAAGTGACCCATCTGGCCACAACCATGACACGCTCCGGGGGTGAAGCACGGTCCGGAGTGAAACCTCCCACAAGTACCACAAGGCTCAGGTCGTGGTACTGCAACTCCTGCTCCCTCGTATCGGGGCCTCTTGCCCGGATTCCCTCCAGTCTGACCTCCTGGCCTCCCAGAGAACCTACCTGATGGCCTCCTCTCATCCTGGTAGTTCTCCCTGTAGTCACGATCAAGAACAGAGGCACTCTTCACTGCATCGGCCAACGTGCTCGGCATGTGTGTCAGCACCTTCGTCCTCAACTGCTTCCGGAGCCCTCGGACGAACTTCCCTGCCCTCTGCTCCTGTGTAACATACATCTCGGGACAGTAACGCTCAAGGGCGTTGAACTTCCCGATGTAGCCTGCTAGGGTCATGTCTCCCTGCTGAAGACTCAGAAACTCCTCCCTCTTCTGATCCTGGACATGCTGCGGAAAATACTGCTCGTTGAACTCGCCAACGAACTCCTCCCAGGCTATATCATCTCTGTCCGCAAACACCACTGCAGATGTGGACCTCCACCAGTTGGACGCAGCACCGCCCAAAACATAAGTAGCCAGGCCCACTCTCGCCTCTGGAGGACAACCAATAGCACTGAAGATCTTCTGCATCGTGAAGATCCACTCCTCCGCAGCCTCTGCGTCGTACTGCCCCAGAAAGGTAGGCGGATGCTGGCGCATAAACCGGTCATGCATAGCGCCAGTCCCCGTCTGCCCAGTCTGTGCCGTCTGCTGCTGTAGCATCTCTGTCAGACGTCCGACCGTATCGAACAACGTCCGACGCTCATCCTCCCAAGCCTCATCCCTCGCAGTCTCACTCTCACCGCGAGTATGGGCAACCGCCTTCCCCCGTCTAGGAGGCATCTGTCAAAGGAAACAAGACAATATCAATATAATCTGTGCATGCATGATCCTCTAGACCTAACTCCTAACTCAAAGGTGGTTTCTTTGGACAAGTACGCCGAGATCAACGCTCTGATACCAAATTGTAACGTACCCGAAACAGCGGAAAATTTAAACAATAATAAAGACCGTCAACGGTCAACACTGGGAACGTCACGGGAAACAAACCGACATATATAATATAAATATGATCCACGTGGAAGTCAAATATACAAACTGACTGTGATTACGACAAAAGCTATACAATAAGTAATCACCTCAAAAGGAAAAGACTGACAACTACAGGATCTGATCTCGGGGGCACCGTCCTCGGTCACCACCTCAAACTCTAACCCTGCTCGCTACCTGAAATGCAAACAACAAACATGCCTGAGTTCCCTGCAGGAACCCCGTATACCAAACCTCCTAAAATACAAAAAGGAATTAAAGACAATGCAATGCTATGCACATGATCATCCGCCTCGGGCCCACAATAATGCCCTCACCGCCTCCGCGGCACTGAACCACTCCTGCCACTAGGGTCAAGTCAGTCCACCGCTGCCTCACAAGGGTCAGTCGACACCACTGCTCCCCAAAAAGTGCAGGAAGGAACCCCCGGTACACGCCGCACCCAAGGAGCGAGTCAGCCCGCCGAATACACAACTCGGGTCAGACGACAGCCACTGCTCCCCCAAGAGTCGCCTAACGCGCACCCTGCCGGAACATCCTCGGCCTACCGCTAAACCCTCGCAAACTGCCCAAGGTTTACGGTACACATCCCTCACACCCCGCTCGGTAAGAGAGGAAAAAGTACAACAATAATACGCCTTCGTCGAAGGTGAAATCCGTAGCTCTCAAAGCCGGTAATCAACCGTCGCCTCGGAGCCGGTAGTCGACCTGACATCGACGGATCGCGTGTGGATAAATCCACCAACCTGCGGCAGATCGGTCGACCGCTACAAGCACACCGGTCGACCGGTCCCCCACACAGTACACAGTACTGTACAAACAAATCTACCGGTCGAACCACGCCAACCGAATTACCGACCAATCGGTCGAACAAAAGTCATCTAGCGGTCGACCGTTTGGAAGGTCTACGCTATGCAATTTTATATAATATATATATCCGACCGGTCGAACCAAGGGGTCGTTCGACCGATAACAGGACTTTCAATATTTTGCCCAAGTCTCCTTCGGTCGACCGGAACTGAAATACAGTTCGACCAAATCAACACAAGCACTCTACCGCTTAATTAAATGCTCAGTCGGTCGACCGAGAGTTAAAGAGCGGTCGACCGTTTTGATGGTCAAAGCTCCCAACCGACTTAGCATCGAATGGATCGGTCGAACGAGGTAAAGGACGTTCGACCGTTTAATAAGTCAAAATCCCCAACCGACCCATTCTCATCGTTATTCGGTCGACCGGCTAAGTGGTCCCGTTCGACCGATAACAATATATCCCCTTTTTCCCGCACAAATCTGGCATAACGGTCGACCGTCTAACGACATCGTTCGACCGTTCGCGGGTAAACATCAATATAATAATAGGATCGGTCGACTGCCCACAGGCACCGGTCGACCGATCGTCGTCTTCAACCTCTGAATTGGTTGAATTCCGACGGGGAATTCGACACCAACGTCGATCCCCAACACTCACAAAGCACAAGTGAGTTATATTGAAGATTTGGCATACCTTTTTGATGGTTGTGGAAGTCTCCCAAGCTTGAGTCACTTCACTCCTCTTCTTCTTCCTTCTTCTCCTTCTTCTCCTCTTCTTCTACTTCACCTTCTTCTTCTTCTCCGACGTTCACCTCCTCTCACTCTCTGATAAAAGTAAAAATGAGGAAGAAACCGTCTGCAATTAACCTAACACCCCTATTTATACCAAAAACCTAATCTTATCTTCAACTCACCTCCAATTCCTCCAATCCAAACAATCCACTTCATCCTCCACCTGTCTAACACCTCCACCTCTTCATGCATAATTAATTAAGGTTAATTAGGTTTAGTTTAATTTAATTAGGGTGCTTAGATTAGGTTATTACACATTGCCTTTCCCACCTTTTCTAACGGCAGCTGTAATCGATTTCTCATAAGATTCTAAAGTTTTATATTTCAATATTTGTGTTGATTAGTCTGGGGAATTTTCTGAAAGTAGGATGAACTTTCCATTCTTCCAAAACCTTCGTGATTATTTGCAAATATAAGTACCTGAAGAAAATATAAAACTGAAGTGTCATTGGAGTTCCATGAATCAATGGCTTAGAATTTGTATTTGTTAACTCACTTGAATTTATACTTTACATATTATTAATTGGTAATCAAGAAAGCTATAGAGCGGGAGGAATCGGCTTGTTGGATTGTGAGTTTTTATTATTCACAACAATCAATCCCAAAAAAGCAAATCGTTGGACCAATACGGGTTTTTTGTGACGAGAAGAAAAATCTACATTACTGCAGCTTATTATAAATATTTCCAATACATCTTTGATCGTATGTTTACTTTGCGGTAGAAGGTTAAAACCATGGAAAGGTAAAGTCGTAATCATAGATATATTTTGAAGGGAATCAACAATTTACCTCCTTAAGATCGAAATCATAAAAGGAATATCATTGATCAAAGTAACTCGTATTTGTAAACATTAGCGAGAAATCTTAACAACCATCCTGTGCTATAAGATCAAGCATTGATCAGCTCATATAGTTTGGCCTTTCAGTTTTTTTGTTTTGCTTGTTTTATTAACTGGCTCATAAAACAGCATGAAGATAGAGTTGTCAACAAATCAATTACATATCTTCTTTCACAATATCAGATCACTTTACTATTTCCACACATTTTATCTGCTTTGTTTCTAAAACTACATTCATGTCACACACATAAACGTTTTCACATATTTTATCTCTTTTATTTTTCACTTCTTAAAAAGCTCATTGCCGTTATAAGAAAAAAATGCATAAATCACTTCAAAAAAATTATTATTTTTGAAGGGTACCTCATCTATAAAAATAAATCTCTATTGACTTTCATATCATATTCTAATAAGTAATAAGTACTCCGGCCAATGTTTTTTGAACAACTCCCACTAAATGTATGAAAATGTCATTCTCAAAAATCTTTCGCTGTCCACGCCTCTCACCATCTTAAAAACAAGAATAATCCATTTTTATCTCGTTGAATGTGTTTCGATCAAATGAAGATACCTTTTCTCCATAAGATATTGGAGAAACATGTTGTTGTCTCAAAACATTAGAAAATTGTGATGGTTTGTTGTCTGCTGATTTGTTCCATTCAAACATTAGAAAATTATTAATTTTGTTATGTGAATTTTGGGTTCAACTTCATGTTGTTATTGATAGTCTATTTGCAAAGTAAAATGAAACATGATTGTTGGATTGTCATCCTAGTTGTTGATATTCGTCTAATGGACTTGGAATCGAGACCATTGCTACATCCACGTTGTGGGCGTGGCCACTTCTGGATTTAACACAAAGCACATGTTACGGTTGGATTCGCTGCACGTCGGAGAAGACAGAAGTCAGGAAGATGAACCATCTTTGACCCAACAAATGCAAATTTCTTCTATTTTCATCTCACACAAAAAAACAGAAATCGGTAAAACCCTTCTTATCCTTCTTCGCAAGAACCAATCTTCAAGCCGAAAGAGCCCAAGCAACAAAAGCCCAACTCTCCTCACTGTCAGACCTCACCTAAAACCAATTAATCTTGCATCGAGAGGAACGTAAGTCTATTTCTCCTAAAAAAACAAAAGATGGAATTTACTCTCATCGCTCTAGGCCAAACTACAAATCTGACGAAAGTTAATCCTACTTCCTGTTATTAGTTGTCGTCTTAACACACATTGCACCAAGTACATCCTGCTTCCTACTACTACATATCCTTTTTTAAGAGAAATAACTTTCAAAATTATGTTGTGTTAATTACACGAGGGACTTAACGGCAGGTGCGATGGTGTCACTAGTGATTGCGGGGTACTTGGCTTACCAGCATTTCTCTATGTTGTCTACTTTGAGATGGTGTTCTGTGCAAGTTTGTCCTAATGGCAATAATATGCTTTGAACTCTGTGGTATCTGATGTGAATAAAGCTAGAATTAGTTCAGAAAATGTGTTGTGAGCATTCTTTTGACTATGTATGTGCAACTTTTCATTGGTCTATCAAGTTTTAAATATGTTTAACGCAAATAACTGTATGATAAAGAAGATGGCATTGGGAGTCCTAGGACAGAAGAAATCATCTGCCTATTTATTATGTTATGGCCATTACTAAATCCCAAACTATGTTATATTTGCATTGCTGCAATACCTCCGATGCTAATTAAAAGAGTGCATCTCAAATATGATTTCTTCAAAACTCAATTTTTTGTTACGAAACAATCAAGTCATTTGAAATCCATAGTTTTCAAACTACACTGCTTCTATAACAATGAATTACAAACATATTCTCTATATGCTCATTTTACCTTAAAATTCATCATTTATAAACTTCGAGATTTGCAAGATCACTTGAGTCACATTGCATTTTGCGGGAAAATATGACCAATTCTATGTTGGTTGGATGAATATCAACATTTATGTATCTTGACCAATGTTCACGGACCGCCTAGGCGACCGGGGGCGTTCGGTCGCCTAGGCGGTTGTGCGACCGCCCAAGTCTGGGCGGTCTTTTTTTAATTCAATTAAATTTTATAAAATAAATAAAAAAACAGGAAAAATCGGGAAAAATAGGAAAAAATGCACAAATATTATCTAAAAATAGCATACATGTTTAGGCTTCGAAAAAACACCTAGTTCCTCTTAGGTCATCGTAACTCTCGTGATGCATAGGGAGACTAGTGTCGGGTACGTAAGTCATATCTTAAAACTAGACTAATATAAAAATTTAGACTAATATGAAAATAAAATACTAATTAATTTAATTCTAAAGAGAAGTTAGAAAGAGTGCACTTGATTTTGGCGGTTGAAGAATGAAGAACCGGATCGGAGACTTCACTTTCCAACTTCAAAACTAATCACCAGACCGGAGACTTAATCGCGAAAACTTGATGATTAGGAAACTTGATGATGAGAATATAATTATGAAGAAGAAGAGAATGAGTGATGTGTGAAAAATGAAGAGGTTTGAAGGGGTTTATATAGGATTTGGAGGTAGTGGCAAACTTGTAATTTTTGAAAAAAAATAAAAAAGGAGGAGGCACTCCAACGGCTCTCGCCTATTTCGTCCAGCTTTGCTGGGCGAAAGGCGGTGGTCGCCCGCGACAGGCAGTCGCCTACCGCCTAGGCGACCGCCTACGTGAACATTGATCTTGACATTGTGGTTTGGGATTTTAATATTATTGAGATTAAATCAATATATTTTCATTTATAAATTAAATATGATTTGGATTGTAATATTATTGATATTAGAACAACATTTTTTTATTTATAAATTAAATTATAGCTACAAAGTTTCTCATATTTTCTAATATTAGTCACAAACAACAGAATTTATTTTCTACTAGATTCAAAAGACAGACACAAACAACAGAATATGTTTTTTGTTAGATTTCAGAGACAAATACAAACAATAAAATTTAATCAAAGAAAAATTAACTGCTAATAGATTTTGTTTTCTTTTACTTTTCGTTTTGAAACGGAAAATAACTTTCAAAAAAATTCCGTACCATTAACACACCAGTGTTAAAGTTTACTAAATTTTCTTCTTCTTCGAAACTTGAGCCACATGTACGAAAGTAAAGCCCCAAAAAATTGACATTGACCAAGTCCATATTTGAGTCAAGCAGCTAAATTCTGTCTCTCTTTGTTATGACATTAGCAAGGCAAACAGAAACAGGGACAAAACAAACATGCACATCAAATTAAACAGACAAGAAAAAGGAAATAATAATAATTCAAAGTGTGGTTTGCGATTTCAAATTACAGTTCAGAAATTCAAGGTTGGAACAACAAAACAGAAGACACCCAGATATAACTAATTTTCATTTGATATGTTTTATTTCATAACTAATTGGGTTTTTTCTTCTTTTGCTTTTTCAGGAGAATAACAAATAAACCCCAATTAATATCAAATAGATTGTCATTATTGTTTTTGCAAAGTTGTTTGTTTTTGGTGTTGGATTACAAAGGAATCTCGTTTTGATTATTCATTTTGACTTCTTTTTTGACAAATTTCACATCAATGATTATGGGATTACAGGAAATTATGAAATTGTGTTAAACCATTTCAGTTATACATTGTTATGTTTTGTCATTACGGGATTACACGAAAATATGAAATTGTGTTAACCCATTTCATATTTTCCTGTAACATCCCGAAATAGCGAAAATTTAAAATTTTGAACAATCAAGTGATACTCGGATAAAACACATCAATAGGAATGTTACACGTATAAATCAACACTCGGTGCACCAATAATACAACAGGGTTTGTCAAAAGACGTGATCAAAACAATACAATGAAAGACAAGTACAAACAATCACGACGACCACGGAGAATCCGAAGAGGATCCTGGTTCCAAAATGTGTGCGCCCGCTGTCACCACCCGACAGAACCTACTACGGTCCTGAAACATGAATCAAACAACGATGCCTGAGTTTCCCATTAGGAAACCACGTATGTCAAGCTCACCTATATGAATGCAACAATACGGTAAATGAACCTATCATACTAGTAGCATGTCATATCACATCTGCAATGCATCAAATCACTCAAAGGGTAAACGAGACCTCAGTCCAACAACAATAACGACCCTCAACAGGGCCCACAAGGACATTAGTCCAGCAGCAACAACGGGTCTCCCTCGGAAACCAACCGTGGGCACATACGATCTTACGGACAGTACGCGGCGCACCCCACACGCGACTACTCGAGCCAAAGGGATTGGTGAGGAGCGTCTGCACTTCCGCGCAAAGTAATCATGTGGTCTACACCACCTCGACGGAGCCGTAGCCCGGTCGGTCAACATCCCAAGATAGGTGCCCAATCGGGGATCATCACCGGAACAACATCGACGGCATCGCCGACACTACATCGGCGGTACAACATACGTCCGACACAACATCGGACGACACAACCACAAGTCGGAACATCGTCGGCACCATCATCGCCGGCAAAACCTCGGCGACATCGTCGACACAACCTCGGTGGTACAACATACGTCCGGCACAACATCGGACGGGTCCAGACCGTAGTCTGCATGGTCATCATGCTCCACGAGTCATGCGTCAACACGCATTGGGATCCGCAATCCCTCAGGTCTACTACTCTACAAAAAGTCAAGCAACAACACGTCACACCACGGTCCATCACGGGGGTGGTGCGACCCAAGTGTCCACACTCTTCCACACGACGGTTCCTGTGCAGGCACGAGCACGTACCCACCGTCACCTCCCGGCTCACGCTCTAAGCGAGGACACGAGTTTTCGTGGACAGAGTTGACTAAACACGAGGACCAGGAATTCAGTTCTGCACACAAACGGTCGACCGAAAAAGCCTAACCGGTCGATCGTCCCCAATAGGTTCGGTCGACCGAAAGTCTACAACGGTCGAACTATTCTGCTTGTCACTTAAGTCCAAACTGTCGAACAACAGTCTAAAACCGGTCGACCGAACACGATGTCAAAATCCGAAGTTTGTCAAAATCAACAAGTCTATTCGGTCGACCGACTTAGGGGTCCCGGTCGACCGAAAACTACCATGGTCATCCTAATAGTCTACGTCATATAACGGTCGAACAACATAGCAAAAACGGTCGAACAACATGCATAATCATCAAGTACACTTAAGTTCCGGTCGACCGAAATCCGACAGTAAGCCTCCAACTCACCAGCACACATGCAACCGGTCGACCGTCACATTGGTATCGTTCGACCGATGTTGGTTAAAGTCGGGCAAAAAGGTAAAATCGGTCAACCGCCCGAAGGCACCGGTCGACCGTTGGTCGACAACAACCTTGCGTCAGCCAAGGATTTTACGTCGTTTCTCGTCGCCGACGAGGTCTCCGACCGACCTCTACATTGGCATCGTTCAACCGTTGGTCGACAACAACCTTGCGCCAGCCAAGGATTTTACGCCGTTTCTCGTCGCCGGCGAAGTCTCCGACCGACCTCTACATTGGCATCGTTCGACCGTTGGTCGACAACAACCTTGCGCCAGCCAAGGATTTTACGTTGTTTCTCGTCGCCGGCGAGGTCTCTGATCGACCTCAACTTCCCACCAACGTGGGGAACAATAAAACCACACTAGTAAGCCGACATACCTTAAGAAGACGGTGGAGCATGCCGGAGTTCGCTCAACGTCGCCCGCAACCTCAACACCTCGCTCGAGCACTCCTCACCCCACGCCCACGAGCCTCGCACACGTCCACCTCCGCTCGCCTCACGCCGGAGCAGACCCTTCCTCCTCTGGACGTCGTAAAAGAGAAGAGAAGAAGTGAAATGAGAGAGTGAGATGGAAGAAGAAAGGAATGAGGGAGGGATGGAGAGAGGGAGATGTTGGTATTCTCTGCACCAAAACCATCACCAACAACCCCCTACCCCCATCACCCATCACACGGCCCACTATTCACCTCCTCTTCCCCATGCTAAATCCTCACTAATCCCGGGATTAGCCTAAGCATGGGTTAGGATCTAACAACTATACATTGTGATGTTTCGTGATTATATTATTAATTCATATTTCTTGAATCTCATTGCAGGTAATGTCCGTGTCCTGGGGGCTTTTTATTTGCAACTCACAAGGAGACTGTTGGATGTCTACAGATATCTAGAGCCATTGTACAATGATTGTAGGAAAATTCGCCGTAAACAAGCTGATATCTGACGGGTTCTGACGATCCAACGACCGACGCTCTCTTCTCCGGTGACCACCATCAGGAGGTACCTTTACATCGTCAAGATTTCGGGTTAGGGTTCCTCCAACACCTCCGACCTTGTGTTTTTTCCTTCTGAAAATCCAAAAAGGAATCTGTTTTCCCCCTCAGTCAGCTCTTCCCTAAACTATTTTCAAACAATGGATTGGTAAGAGCATTGCTTGAGAGAAATACTAAATTCTTGAGGGTGCATTTGTTGTGTGTTTTCCATGTGAAGCTAACATGATTGTTTCTTAAACTGCTATAATATGTTTATTTCTAAGTGATGAAGATTGCATTAAACATCCTATGTAACCACATCCACGCGTGGTGCACACCAAGTCTGAGCAAAGTTACAACCCATAAAGTAGTTATTCAAACAGAAGAAAAGCAAAAAAAAAGTTGACAGGAGGGAAATTGGTATGACCTGAACAGATAAGTGATGAAGAGGATTCAGAATCTATGACACCCTCATTTCACATTACAGTTTAAGTTTACTGGAAAAAAAATTCTTCAAAACTTGAGCCACATGTATGAAAGTACAGCAGAAAAAACTGACATATTGACCAAGTCCAGATTTGAGTCAAGCATCTTAATTCTATCTCTTCTTTGTTATGACTTTAGTAAAGGTTTGTGGCTTTTGCAAAACTAAAGACTGGTGATATAAGGAAACGAATTTCTCAATTTGGAAACTAATTTAAAACAGAATAAAATCAGTTTTAATTGGGGATTTAAAATGGCAATAATTGTGATTTATGGAAGATGTTACGTTTTAGGAGATCTTTTCTTCTATTTAATCATTGTCAAGGGTTGGGAGGAAAGGAATTTTCTCACCCTAAAACCTTACCCGGAGGCAGCTGGCGGCGAAGACGACGGCGAAGCGTGGACGGAGGACGTGACAGGAGCTCGGAAGCGCGAACCCATCGAAGGTATGTCTCTGGAGGGCGTAGGCGTCCCGTAGTCAGTCGTGTCGAGGGTCGAGCAGCCGAGTCACCCTCGACCTACTTCACCGGTGAAGGATTGACGTGGCCAGTGCGCGAGGAGGTCTCCGCCGTGCGCGGTGGCAAGAGACGGCGTCGGTCTGGAGGGGAGGTGAAGAAGAAAGAAAGAGAAGGGGTGGCGGTAGAGTTGGTTTTGTTGTGGGGTTTAAGGGACTTTTCAACTTTAACCCACTCTTTTAGCGTATTGCGTAGAGAGATTTATATTTTTGGCATTTGCATATTAAGTTGATAGTTTTGATAATTGCGATTTTCAACTAAACCTTAATTTTTTTGAGAAATCTCACAAAATCATATCTGATTCTACCTGATACAAATTGATGTATGTGGTCCTCACCTAATTAATTGAACTTATTTGATAATGTCAAATATAATAGAGTTACCAATTCAAATTGATATGTTCTACTCAAACAAACGTCAAGAAACTGTTTAAACCTACACGATGTCTTAGAATGAAAAAATTGTGATTTTTGCAAAACTAGAGATTGATGATGCTTGTATACATCTTGTGAGTTTATATCAACATCACTTTCCGGTTGTGCGCCTACACCTATGTGCTATATATTATTTATGATGAACACGGGCATCAGTCGTTTGTTCATGTAATTTTCATCTATTACTAGCTATGCTTAATTTCATGATGAGCTCACATAAATGGCTAGTATGATGTTGGACCATTTTTCACGATGTCTTAGAATAGCAAGGGCTTGGATTTATGTGTTAGTCATTGATTAACATGTGCCCATTCAACTTGCCTACAAACCATTTGGTTATCTTACATTTGACCTAACCGTTTTTCTTCTCTTTATGAGATGCACGGTGTTGCATCATCTCACAAAAATGCAGGCCTTTCTTCAAGTAATTGCATTACCAAATGGATGCCAAGAAGTTTCTGCACTTGGTGGAGGAGAAAGAAGAAGAGGGTGGTCGAGAAGAAGGAAACACCTTTGAAGTGTGAGCAGAAGCTTGAAGCTGCTGCAAAAGCAAAGAAGAGCTCTCACTCTCACTCACACTCTCACTCTCACACTCACACTCACAGGAGAAAATGTGAGAGAAAACTGCCAGATGATGTGAGAGAGAAGTGGAAGTGCCCCCACAAGAACAAAGATAAATGTTCTTGGCATTTATCTTCAGACTCAGAGGATTCAGAAGATGGTTGCAACAGAAATAAATGTTCTTGGCATTCCCCATCCAGTGTTGATTACTCATCTTCTGACTCAGATGATGGTTGCAAGTCAAGGAACAGAAAGAGAGGACCTCACAGGCATGTTCACAATGAACATTATGTGAAACGGGAATTAGCAAGAGGAAGAAAAAGATGAAGAAGCGGGTCGTGTTCTTGTCTGCAAAATTGTTTGTTGGCTTACGAATAAGTATATGGATTAAGCATACATAACTTGCTTTGGGTTTATGAATGCTAAAACTAAATAATGTTATTGGGATCTTTTTCTTTAACATATTGTTTTGTTTGATGTTGTGCATTACTAATTACTTTGTTTTTCAGGTGAGATTCGTTAATCTGAAATACCTGAAAAAATGAACATGTTCTTAATCAAATGTCAGCTTAGGCTCAAGTAGAAAAAGTTACCACCTTTTCTAATGAGTATGAAAAAAATAAAAACAGAAATGGTTGAGCTACATTTCCCCATTATTTACCAGTATCAATTTCACAATATCAATTTGAAGATTTGATTTGAGGAGCACTACAAAATAGACGAAACTTGACATGACAATTTGTAGAAAAGAAAGGAATTTCCACCAAAAAATCATTATCTTGTCTTTCCCGAAACTCTTAAGAGAAAATCTTTTCTTTTGAAGTTGTTATTGGGAAAGTTCTCTTTGTGAAACATGAAATGTTTCTCCCTTGTAAGTTTCTTTGTATTTATATTCATCAAAGTTTACGTATTCACCCACACCACTAATGCTTTCAAGGTTTTGCATGTTTCATTTTTTTTTTACTTTCTAACAATAAATATTACTTCATTGATGTATTTTATGTTGGTAGCCAAATATCACAATCTTCTAAAGCACGTAGATACCTGATGTAGGTGATAGTATTATTTTGCAGGTACTATGTAATTTGTGACTCGGATCATACTTGCTTCATTCTCACAGTTTATGGACTACGCAACAATGTGGTTGGTATTTCTTTTAATTCTTTACATTTTGTCTGTCAATTCTTCTTACTATTTTTTTCCTTTAAAATTTGAGGATAAACTCAGGTCCATGTAAAGTTTCATGCCATTTTAAATATCTAATGTTTAAACAGTTCAAATATATGTTGCGACTAGTAACTATAGCTGTAGTTCTAATAAATGTTTGTTCGTCTATTTCTTCTTATTATCTTGTCTTGGAGAATATCAACTAGAGTACATCAGCAATAGATTATCGTCGAGGGTGTTTTCCCCCTTTATTACTTAATGTTATTGTGTGCAGATTAAAGGAGACAGTGATACTTCTTGGTCCTTGTTGTTGCATGAATGATTTTTCTTGGAAAGGGAAGGTATGGTCATAGAGGTTGCCTCTTTCTTTTTTCCATCTTCTTTCCTAAAGAGTTGTCTAGTTGACGCCACCGAGTATTTCTATGTTCCTAATATTGTTGTCTAGACATGGTTAACCAATCTTACTTCTTGACGAATGTTTTAAAATCAATAGCAGTGGAGAGCTTTTAAAAATAATAATTAAGCTGAAGCGTCTGAACCTCCCTTTTTCTATGTTATGTTGGTCAGAGGTACAAGTTCAGTTCAGTTAGGGTGGACTTCATGGAACAAATTCTTGTGAATGGAAAATCGCCAGCTCCTCAACATGTAGTTCAGTCTTCCATTTGTGCGCAACACAAACCTTGACGACTTCATTCCATCGTCAAGGTCATAGTTGGAGAAAGAAACCGTTCAGTCTGCAATATTATTATTCCTTTGCTTTCTGTAAATCGTTTCTGACCTGTCAAGTTAATGCTATCCATTTACCATCCAAGACCTGTTCCTTGGAAGAAGGCTTTTGATAGCCCAAGTCGTTGTGAGTGAAGAAGACGCCATTGTGTTTTCTCAACCAAAATTTAGTCGAGTATGTGTAGATGGTAGTGATTGTATCTTGTTTTGTGCTTGTATTTGGATGTTCATATGCCTTTGTTGGTGTGCTTCGAATATCAAAGAAATTATGTTTGTTCAGATAACTTTTCTTATTATTAAGTATGTCACTGTAAGTGGTTTGGAATTTTGGATGAACAGTTGCCCTTATTTTACTATTGACAATCACAATATCATATACAGAAGGGAGCAAAACTTTGGGGTTAACAATAACTAGTCGGTGGGTTGACTGAGTTGAAATGTTCAACCCTTTGACATTGCTGTTCCTCTAGAATGGATTTGGATTTAGTAAACTATCGGTAGAGTCTGACAACTTCTATGTAATAATGTGATGTCAATATCCAGTGAACTATGTGATGATCTTATTTGTTTAAGCTTCTTACAATCTCATCGTTAGATTTAATTACGATTAATCTACAGTTAATATCTACTGTTAGATCATTTTATTAGTATAACTATCATATTTCTAATTTACCTTACAATTTAAGATGAATGATGGATATGATAGGGACTTCAAATAGTTAGATTAAATTCAAAACTCACTGAAGAATTACTATATATATACAGAATTTTTACAATGAGACCAAGTCTCATCGTAAAAAAATGATACATCATATTTCCCTCCCTTAAATTTAGATCCAACGGTTGGTTTCTCCAACATTCGATTCATACAATCAAATGGTAATACGGTAATCACACAAACACATCACACCACACCGTCTTCTTCCCATTTCTAACCCTCGCCCTCTCCGACACCTCCACCGTCCTAACCCTCTCGACCACCCTCACCTCCCTGTCCTTCACCTTTCCCACTACCTCGGACCCCTGCACTTGGCCGAGGATCACCGCCATCTAGCTCGACAACCTCTCCTTAGCCGGCACTCTCCTGTCCCTCTCCAACCTCACTTCCCTCACCCGCCTTGAGCTCTAGGAGAACCTCCTCTTCGGCCCCCTCCCGGACCTCTCCGGGCTGAAGTCCCTCCAGGTCCTCCTCCACGGAAACCGCTTCTCCTCCGTTCTGGTTGGCTTCTTCGAAGGCCTTTCCTCCCTCCAGGTCGTCTCTCTAGATCGGAACCCGTTCGATAAATGGGTGCTTCCCATTTCCTCTTTTTCTCCGTTCTGTAGTCTCTATCGCTCTCTCTGTCGCCACATACTCTGGTTTCCCACTCCTAGTGTCAGAACAAGTATGCCAATTTACCAACACTAAACGTTTTGTGTTTCAAATTTGTGCAAGTGCAAGTGTGCAACCAAACAAACCTCTGTGGTATTTGCTATGGATTAAGAATATAGGTATTTATTCATGTTATTCCCTTATCCTTCTCTCCAACTGAGCCTCACTATTAGACCATGATTTAATGTGACCATGTGTTTTACAGCAAAATATTTTGGTAAAATAGATAGGAATCAATTCAACAAACGATTAACATACGCATGTATCTTTGTTAATTGTTTCTGTTCCACTAACATCTCTTTGCTTGTCTTCCTTAATCCTGATTTTTGCAGGGTGCTTTCGTGCTTCAAGTTAAATCATTTTGAGTATCTTAATTTGTCTTTTGATCATCACCTGATGAAGTGAAAAGGCAGTATAGGAAGGTAATTTTTTTCTTGAGAGTTATTTTCAAAATATTTTTGGCCAACTTTTGATTCATAAATGTTGTTCACTTTGTTGTTGCTTTTGGCAACTTTCGTTGTTGGTTCATCCTAATAAATGCAAACATCCTCAAGCAAAGGAAGTTTTTGCAAGTATTTAAAGTCTCCATTTTCACCTTGTGACTATGCTTCTGTAAACTGATACGGATACGGTTGACCGATAGACACTCGGTTATCCGTTGGGAACCTCGTTCGGTAAACCGATAGGGATACGGTAGACCGAGACAGACGGGTTTATCCTTTTGTGCATCAAGTGTACATTTGATCCTATAACTCAAATAAATGGAAAATTACATATTAAGTCCTTGAGCTTTGATTACAAGTCTTGAGCCTTGATCTTGAAGTTGATTAGTCCCTTGGTTTGATCATCTACATTGTTAGGAATACACAATATCTATGCAATTTGACAATATGATGTGTGTGATGTTGTAATTGAAGTTATGCATGTTATTAGTTTGTTAATCATCAAAATTAAGATTAAAGGGCCAAAAAGCCAACAATCTCCCTTTTTTTAATGATGACAAACTAATGTCAAAGTATGTAAGTGCTCCCCCTATCAATATGCAAAAGATATGTTAACTTCCCCTTACTCAATGCATGAGTTTCATATATTTGAATTAGGCAATTTGTATCCATTTGTTCTCCCCCTTTGGACATCCATCAAAAAGAACATAATAATGAAAGTTGGGGACCAAAAATACACACAATATGAAAATGAAATTGCATTACTTAATAGGGAAGATAAGGCATTAAGCCAAAAGAAAAAGCAAAGCAAACAAACACAACAAACAACAAGAAGCAAGAACAAGCAACAAAGATAGCTCCATCATCTCATTTTGCGAGTCGAGAAAAGCTTGACGAGAGTCTCCAACCACACGAATTTGATTGTTGATCTCGTTCAGCGAGTTCAATATCGACAATTGGAAGTTTTGGAAGTCGGAGGTGAGGTCTTGAATACCTTGATAGTTGCGATTTACTAAACTCCGGACTTCATGAATCTCTTCGCAATTGCTGTCCAAGAGCTTCTCGTGACGATAGGCCCATGCCGGTTGGTTCCATTGAGCATCGGTGCCGAATGACCATTCGGGACGAACGTATCTCCGTGGACCACGAGACAAGCTAGGATCCCAATTTGGATTTACTTTGGCATCGTATGGAGGAGGAGACCAACGTGGAGCATCGGTGGAGACTTCATCATCCTCATTTTCAGAGGAATCGTCTTCCACTTCCTCTTCTACATGTGCTTGCTTCCCCGAGCGCATCGTTTGAGGGTGTATTTGTCGATGACCGTCTTGGAGGATTTGAAGAGATCGCGGTCAAATTGGATGTTGAAGTGATCGATGACCAACGAGATCAACATAGGAAAAGGGAGAAAGTTTCGTTTCTTCCGGGAAATGTAGATCATATGATTAATGATAAATAAGGGCCAATTTGTGCGAGTACCGGTAGAGAGGTTGAAGAGGCACTTCATCATTTGGTGGTCGAGTTCGTCGTGGTGCCCTTTGCGCACAAAAAGGTTGGTGGAAATGAAGCGACAAAGAATACGACCAACAACCGGAAGATGAGAAATGACAAGTTTGCCATCTTGAGGAACATCCGGTTGAGTCACCTCCAAAAATTGACTCATAGAGCCACAAATATTTTCCCAAGAGAGGTTGTAGATGTCCTCGCCGGCGCTAGGAAGTCTGGTGATCTCCGAGAGGAGAGAGGCAGTGAGAGTGAAGGAGATGGAATCGACTTGGGTGGTTAGCGCCGCTTGAGTACCATCAAGAGTGGTAGTCTCCCGGAGATTTGCATAAAATTGACGACAAGCTTCCGCGGAGAAAGGGACCGGAAGTTTGTCATGAAAGAAGATACCAAGATTATCAACCATGAAATAGGTGGATAGACCAATCGACTCGAAATCTTTGAGGATGATCTTCCGCTCCGGAATTGGATTTGCACCACTAATAGTGTAGTAGTGCTCCTCCGCCTTAAGATTGTAGAAGATGCCATTTTTGAAGGGCCGAAGATACTCGTCAACGGGTTCGCTCGCCGGATTAGTAGAAGAAGAAGGTATGTCGGGGTTGAGCCTTGTCTTCTTTGCCGGTGGAGCGGGTTTCTTTCCTCTCCTAGTTGTGGGTTTCGTTGGTGGTTCCACCGCCTTCTTGGAAGAGCAAATTTTTCTTGGACCCGTGAAGAAGAATGGAGGAAGAGATGAAATGTTTTAAGTGAGAAAGGGATGAAGCAAAAGTGTGCTTTGGAAGATTTTTGGCTTTGGGGATGATAGAAATGGAAGAGGGAATCCAAATATATAGAAGATGGGAGAATAAAGGTGTGTTCAAACTTGAAAAAACGTGTCCAACGGTCATCCATTATTGTCTCGGAAGACCGTTGGACCAGTTCCAACGGCTAGAAAATACAGCGCTTCGGTCGACCGAAAGGGCTTCGGTATACCGTCACGAAGACAACAGTAAGTAAGGAAGTTTACTGGAAATGGGTCACGGATGACCGAAGCGTGTCCGGTCGTCCGTTGTGGGGGAAATAATGAAGTACAAACTTTCCACACCGGTCATCTGATTAAAATCGGATACCCAAGAATTCAAATACAAGATTCGTTTAAAAATGGGTCAACGAAGAATTCAAAAAATCACCCAAATGTCGCGGTCGTCCGAACTGGATTCGGATAACCGATGAATTCGGAACAGTGAGGAATTCTAATTTTAGCAGAGCAAAACTAACAGTCGACTGTGTTGAACACGGTGTACCGAAACAGTGAATCCAGACCAAGTCTGAATCCCTGTCCAGACACAATCCGGTTCACCGAACCATGTTCGGTCATCCGTTGTGTGCGGACAGACCAACAAATCAAACAATGCAATAAATTGTGAGCAAATGAGATGAATTATGATATTTCTTTAGCACTACACATCCCTAGTTCTTGTCTAATTTTATCAAATTGATCAACATTTAATGATTTAGTAAATATATCTGCTAATTGATCATGTGTTGAAATAAATTGTAATTCAATATCACCTTTAAGAGCATGATCTCTAAGAAAGTGATGGCGAACATCTATATGCTTGGTTCTTGAATGAAGAATTGGATTTTTAGATAAGTTTATAGCACTAGTATTATCACAAAAAATAGGTATAGTTTGAAACTCAAGTCTCAAATCCTTGAGGGTTTGCCTCATCCAAAGGATTTGTGCACAACAACATCCGGCGACCACATACTTGGCTTCGGTTGTTGAGAGTGCAATACTATTTTGTTTCTTACTAAACCTAGAAACTAAAGATTTTCCCAAGAATTGACATGTCCCACTAGTACTTTTCCGATCGGATTTGCATCCGGCATAATCGGCATCACTATAGGCAATGAGATCAAAAGATCGAGTCTTGGGATAAAACAATCCAAAATCACAAGTACTTTTCAAATATCGAAAATTTCTTTTCAATGCATGCATATGTGATTCTTTAGGACAAGATTGAAAACGAGAACAAAGGCAAACACTAAACATAATATCGGGTCTACTAGCGGTTAAATAAAGAAGTGAACCAATCATACCTCGATATTTTTTAATGTCAACTTCTTTGCCTTCTTCATCCTTATCCAATTTCAAGCTTGTGCTCATGGGAGTATTATGAGGTTTGCTATCTTCATATCCAAATCGTTTGAGTAATTCTTTTGTGTATTTGGTTTGGTTGATGAAGTTTTCTTCTGATGTTTGCTTGATTTGGAGTCCAAGAAAGAAGTTCAGTTCACTCATCAAGCTCATTTCAAATTCACCTTGCATAGACTTAGAAAACTCTTGACATAGACAATCATTAGTAGAACCGAAGATAATATCGTCAACGTATATTTGTACGATTAATAAATCTTTATCCTTGGTCTTAGTAAATAATGTGGTGTCAACTTTTCCCATGTTGAATCCGTTTTCAAGCAAAAATGTCTTCAACCTATCATACCAAGCTCTAGGAGCTTGCTTAAGCCCATAAAGAGCATTTTTAAGCTTGAAAACATGATCCGGGTAAGTTTCATTCACAAAACCGGGTGGTTGTTTAACATAAACCTCTTCCATAATAAAACCATTCAAAAATGCACTTTTAACATCCATTTGAAAGAGTTTAAAATCTATGTATGATGCATATGCTAATAACATTCTAATTGCTTCTAATCGAGCTACCGGAGCATAGGTTTCATCAAAGTCGATGCCTTCCTCTTGGTTGTAACCTTGAGTGACCAATCGAGCTTTGTTTCTAACCACTTGCCCGGATTCATCAAGTTTGTTTCGAAAAACCCACTTGGTGCCAATTACCGTTTGATCTTTGGGTCTCGGAACAAGCTCCCAAACATCATTACGAATGAATTGGTTTAACTCTTCATGCATAGCTATTAACCAAAATTCATCATCACATGCATCTTCTATTTTCTTAGGTTCAAGTTGAGATATAAATGCATATGAGTCACATATAACAAGAGCATTAGACCTTGTAACAATTCCTTTTGATACATCACCAATTACTAGATCCTTAGGACGATCCTTCTTATATTGCCAATCTTTTGGAAACTCTTGTTTTTCTTGAGATGTTTCATTTGGTTGTTCTTGAGTTGTTATATCACGAATATGGTCAATAAGGTCATCATCAAGGTTAGAAGTATCCTTATATGGTTCTTCTTGAAAGTGAACATGCATGGATTCTTCTACACAACTAGTTCTCTTGTTATAAACTCGATATGCTTTACTCCTACTTGAATATCCTAAAAATATTGCTTCATCGGATTTGGCATCAAATTTGTCTAAATTATCTTTGGTATTGAGAACAAAACATTTAGAACCAAAAGCTTTGAAATATGAAATTTTTGGGGGTTTTCCAAACAAAAGTTCAAAGGGAGTTTTGTTTAAATTTGGTCGAATCAAAACATGGTTAAGAATGTAACAAGCCGTGTTAACCGCTTCACACCAAAAATACTTTGGTAAGCCATTTTCACAAAGCATTGTTCTTGACATTTCTTGAAGAGTTTTATTCTTCCTTTCAACTACCCCATTTTGTTGAGGAGTTCTTGGGAAAGAAAAAGTATGTTCAATACCATTAGAATCAAAAAATTCCTCAAAACCTTCATTTTCAAATTCACCACCATGATCACTACGAATTTTCAAAATCAAAGACCATTTTTCTCTTTGAATTCGTTTTGTAAATTTTTCAAATTGCTTGAAAGCTTCATTCTTATTTGCAAGAAACAAAACCCAAGTAAATCGAGTAAAATCGTCAATGATGACAAATGCATATCTCTTGCCACCTAGACTTAAGGTTCTAGATGGACCAAAGAGATCCATATGCAAGAGTTCCAAAGGTTTTGAAGTAGAAACCATGTTAATGGGTTTGAAAGAACTTTTAAATTGTTTTCCAAATTCACAAGCATTGCAAAGTTTATTTTTCTTGAAATCCAATTTGGGCAATCCTCTTACCAAGTCAAATTTAGCAAGTTTATGAAGTTGGCTCATACTAATGTGGCCTAACCTCTTATGCCATAACCAAGATTCGTCATTTGAAGCAACTAAGCACGTTTCCTTAAAAAATGAGTCAATGCTATCGACATGCACAACATAAACATTTCCATATCTATAACCTTTAAATGTGGTTTTCAAAGTAGCTTTAGAAATGATGTATACAATGTATTGATCAAAGACAACTAAGAATTCTTTATCGGTTAATTGACTAACACTAAGCAAATTATGTTTTAAACCATCAACAAAAAGCACGTTTTGAATTTGAGTGGTAGAATCATTACCAACATCGCCGATGCCAATAATGTGACCTTTAGAATTATCCCCAAATGTGACGGTTCCACCTTTCTTTGATTTCAATGTTTTGAACATAGAGTGATCTCCCGTCATGTGCCTCGAACATCCACTATCTACGATCCACTTCCCCTTCTTTTTCACCTACATTCAAAGAAGAAGAAGATAACTTTCGTACCCATATTTGTTTGGGTCCTTTGAGGTTAGCTTTAGGTACCCAAACTTGTTTGGTTCTAGGTACCCAAACATTTGAAGAGAAATTCTTTTTCACTACACCATTTAAAGCATGCACAAAATAACTCTTAGAGTTTTTCTTTTTATTCATGTATCATAAACCATGCTTTTCTAAAGATTGAATTTGACTACCAAGTAACATGTCTACCATCTTCTTCCCTTTGGTGAATTTCTCAAGATCAATTCTTAATTGCTTATTGCATTCTCTAAGATCATGTATTTCTTTATCATGAGATTCAACATTGAGTTCTTTTAAGCTTTTATTTTCCAACACAAACTTATCAACTTCATTTGACAGTGATTCATTTATACAAGCTAGATCATGATTAACTTTCCTAGATAATTTACTTTTATGCCTTAATATGTCACATTTTTCAAGCAATTCATGAAAAGCATCTAGTAATTCATCATATGAGTTTGATTATTGAGTTGAGATTACCTCATTTTCTCCATCTTTGGCGACATTGCAAGTGTTGGGTTCGTCTTGCTCGCTTGACGAAGATGCACCATCTAATTCTCCATCGATTTTTTCTTGTGTGTAGAGACATAGATGAGCTTCTTCATTTTCCGACTCACTTGAAGAACCAGAGGATGACTCGGATGATCCATCCTAAGTTGCCTTGAGGGCCTTTTTATTCTCCTTATACTTCTTTTCTCTTCTTTTGAATCTTCTTTCTTTTTCTTCATTCTCTCTTCTCTTTTTCTCTTTCCTTTCCTTGGATTGGATTAAGGGACAATATTTCTTTATATGTCCAACTTTATCACATCCATAACAAATAGGACCTTTTGAGCTTTCTCCATCATCCCTTCTCTTTCTTTGAAATTTGTCTTTTATCCATCGCTTCTTGAATCTCTTAACCATCATTGCAAGCTCTTCATCACTCTCATCGTCATCCGATTTTTCGGATTCAAAGTTAGCCTTAAGAGTAATGACTTTTTCTTTCTTTTTCGAGCTCTCCATTTCTTTTCTCCCATTCATTTGAATCTCATAAGCCATAAGGCTTCCGATGAGATCCTCCATTGACAATGTGTTGAGATCTTGAGCCTCCTCAAAGGCGGTTGTCTTTTTCTCCCAATCGTTTGAGAGAGATCGAAGAATTTTTCTCACCTTGTCACATTCATTTACCTTCTTACCAAGATTTTTCAAATTGTTAGTAATCTCGGTGAAGCGAGTGTTCATCTCACTTATACTTTCACTGGGTTGCATAGAGAATAATTCATATTTACGCACAAATATATCAACCATAGTTTCTTTCATTCTAGATGATCATTCATGATGAGATTCAAGTAATTTCCATATCTCATAAACAGTATCACATCCGCTGATCCTACCATATTCTTGAGTGTCTACTCCACAAGCAAATATATTCATGAGTTTTGCATTCATCTCGGCATTAACAATTATATCATCGGTTAATGTTGCTAATTGTTCACTAGTGGGTGGAACATATTTACTACCAAAGAATATCCACATTTTTAAGGAAATTGATTGTATGTAGATTCTCATTCTATTATTCCAATATGCATAATTATTTCCGGTAAGCAAAGGGGGTCTAGTGGTAGATAGTCCTTCTCTAAGTTGATTAATGATACTCTCCATGATTAAATGGATTAGATGAGTAAACTATGCTCTGATACCAAATGTAAGTTAATCGGTCACAAATCTAGAGGGGGGGTGAATAGATTATCTCCTAATTTTCTTATCAATTGCACAATTAAACAATAAGGGAAAGAATGCAAACTACAAGATGACTCCGGAGATTTATAGAGGTTCGATCACACCACCGTGATCTAGTCATCTCCTCAAGTTCCGATCGATCCTCTGATCCCTACTCGAGAATTCACTATTATCTTCGTTCTGGGTCGAAGATAAACCCTCTTACAATCAGAGCCTTGCGAAACCCCCCTCGCCTTGCTCGGATCTCCTCTCACAAACCGAGAGGGTGCTTCCTCAAAGCTTTACAATACAATGGAATTTGAATGTGGTTGTTGAACTCTAACTTGAATGCACTCAAGGATATGATTTATGCTTGGAGTGAATGTAGTGGAAGTATGAGAGTTGGTGGAGCTTTGAAGGCTTGAAGATTGAGAGCACAAGAGTAGGATAGATATTTTGCAAGTAAAAAAAATGAATGTGTCTCTTAAGTGAAGCTTATATAGCCTTCAAAACAAATAGAGCCGTTATGGTAAGTTGGTGAGGATTGGACCAAAGGAAAACAAGATGTGACTTAAGCTCGGGAAGAAATCGAGACATATTCGGTCGACCGTTAGAAACACGGTAATCCGAATAAATGGTCAGACATAAGAACTCGGTTAACCGAAGATAGGTCGGATAACCGTTCACCAACTTCCAGTAACTTTTTCCTAATATCGGATAATAAACTTCGGTGGACCGAAGCATCTTCGGTGCACCGTTCAAGAGTGGACAATAAAGATTTGGTGTGACTCGGTGATCATGTTTGGTAGACCGTTGCATGTTCGGTTGACCGATACATGTGCGGGTTTTCGGCTGACATTGTATGGGAAATTGGTTTATCGATAACGGTCGAAATATTACGTGGAAAAATAGCTGTTACGATCTTACATATAACAACACTTCGGTAATCCGAAGCTCCATCGGTAGACCGGTGTGAAGTTTCAAAGGATGTGGCTAAACGACAAAATATAAGTCTGGTGGAGTTAGTTGTGCCACGTGGGCCAATAAGATGAAGTCGGTTTTAGGCCTAAAGACACATGGAAGTTCGGATGACCGGTCTCGCTTCGGAATACCGAATAGCGATGTCCAGAAAAGTTTCGAAGCTACTGGGAATAGGTACACGGTCGACCGGGTAAGGTTCGGTACACCGAAATAATGATTCCAGGAGATCAAGTTTTCTACTGACTCTAAGGAGACAGTTGACTGAATCACGTTCGGTACACTGAAACAAAGGTTCCAGGAGATCAAGTGGTTACTGACTCTATAGGGAACGCCGATAGACACTCGGTTATCCGTTGGGAACCTGGTTTGGTAAACCGATAGGGATACGGTCGACCGAGACAGACGGGTTTATCCTTTTGTGCATCAAGTGTACATTTGATCCTATAACTCAAATAAATGGAAAATTACATATTAAGTCCTTGAGCTTTGATTACAAGTCTTGAACCTTGATCTTGAAGTTGATTAGTCCCTTGGTTTGATCATCTACATTGTTAAGAATACACAATATCTATGCAATTTGACAATATGATGTGTGTGATGTTGTAATTGAAGTTATGCATGTTATTAGTTTGTTAATCATCAAAATTAAGATTAAATGGCCAAACAGCCAACAAACGTCTGGTCCAAGCGAAGCACGAAGCAACGATCGAACGGCTCAGGGGTCCCGTTCGACCAAAAACTCCCAGACAATCCTCCGACCCACAAGCACATGCACAACTGGTCGACCACCCCAGGGCATCATTTGACCGGTGTTGGTTAAAGTCGGGCAAAAACACTAAACCGGTCGACCGCCCGAACGCACCGGTTGACCGTTGGTTGACAACAACCTTGCGTTAGCCAAGGATTTTACGTCGTTTCTCGCCGCCGATGAGGTCTTCGACCTCCCGCGACCGACCACAACTTCACCCCAACGTGGGTGAGCAACAAAGGCATCTAATGCATGAACTTGACATACCTTTTTCGCGAAGAACGTCAGAGCTCACACGACAGTGCCTCGGGACCACGACCTCACGCACGTCCTCCTTGCACCGCACCTAGCCCAGCACGCCCTTGCCTCACGCACGCCTTCACCACCAGTGCTCGAGCATCAGAGGAAGAGATGGATGGAGAGGAGAAGGGTTTGAAGAAGAAGAAGAAGAAGAAGAAGAAGAAGAAAGGAAAGAGAGGAAGGAAACATTGGTTTTCTTTTAAAACCAACCCATCCCTCACCCATCCAATCAACAACACTCCATACCATCACGTCTCCTCCTTTCCTATGCAAGCCTCCCCAATTAGCACCCTAAACACCCACTAAACACCATTAGCCTCTTAATCAAAGGTTAGGGTCATTACAGTTTAGGTTTATCATCAATTTCTTGCGTATAAAGAAACAAAAGGGGGGAATTTCATTCGAGGCTTGGATATTTCCAACATTGCAACTTTTATATAATAATATGATATATATATGTATTATAAAAAAAGAAAAAAGAAAAGAATTTCCACAAAAAAACATCTCTTCTCTTTCTCGAAATCCTTTCTTTTCCCTCGCATGATGCAAACATTAGGATTTCATTTGACTTTGTAGAGGGGTTAATTGTGCACTTATGAGAATTCATGCCAACTTTCTGTTGGATTTCGTGGTATGTACAAATATAATATTCCAGACATCATGTGTATCTCAACCAGTGACTAGTTGGAAAGTAAGTTCAATCTCCACTGCTATAATAACTTGTGGATGATAGTATTACTTATATTACTATGCATGTGTCTATGCAGTGGCGGATCCAGAAATTTTCAAAGGGAGTCCCTAAATATGAACATTAACTCAGAATACATAATCATAAAATTCAACAAAATATATCAATATATAAAACTTGATTACAATATTCCCCTTCGATTATTCATATTTTGAAAACGTTCCATAATAATTTTGTTATCAATACTTCTAAAAATAGCTCTCTCGATGTATGTAACTAAACAATCGTTGGTAACTTCATCACCCGTACGATTACGGAGTGGATTCTTTATGATATTCATTGATAAGAAAGCTCTTTCCATTGTAGTTGTAGTGACCGACAAAATCAACACTAATTTCACTATCCAATTCTAAAGAAGAATAAATAAAAGTAAAACGTGCAAAATTTAAAACCTAACAGAGATTTTGTCTACCACGTTGGGAACCACCGTACAAAACTTCAATCTCCCAAAACTTTCTCTCAAAATCCTTGTTGGCCAAGCCAACTCTAACTTCTCCCTAACACAAACTCAAACAAAAACAAATGCTTAAATCAAACCAAATACAAGAAAGATTTTATTACATTTGTGTTGTAAACCCCCCAACACTAGGAACCAATTTTTGTTTTGAATGTTTGGGATAGAGGAGGGTTGGAGAAAATAAGGCTTTGCGTGATGTGGGGTGTTGATTTTGAGTTCTCGTTTTATAAAAAAACTTTAATAGTAGTATTTTATTTTCTTTCTCAAAGGAGATCTTATGGACCCATTGGGCCCAAGGGAGGTTCTCCCGTTGTGTGTGTGGTTGTATCTAAAAGGTCATTACATCTATTATGTATCACTATGTAATATAGTGGATCAGAGAAAGTAAACGTCTTGATTTGATTTTTCTATATATATTGAGTATTATGTAGTGATTTTCTTTTAAAGTTATTTTGTCATCTTTTTGCAGCTTTCAAGAATTGATCTTCTACTCGGGATTTTTTTATTGTAACATCCCGCACACGCGACTACAGAACCATCGTGATTAAATTTAGGATTTTTTTAAAATAATCACGAAAAATAAAAAATTGAAGGATATAAACATTGAAAACTTATTTGACAAAATATGAGGCAAAAAAACACCTGTGATGTTTTCTTCATTAACTAAAAACGACATCATAGATGTTTTCATCTCTTAATGAAAGATGTTTTCATGTAGGGTAGAAGAGCAGGCCGCCAGTCACCACTCTTTCCCCACCTCTTCCCATAATCGTTGACCCCTTCTCCTCATCTCTCCGACAATTTTCGAGCTCCCAATGTCGATTTCACGTGTTTGATTCGTTTTTAAGTACATTTAGTTTTTTTGTTAACATTTGGCTTGATTGGTGTGGATTGGTTTGGATTACTTATTTTGTGTTGAGAAAATGATTTGGGTTGATTGAGACTTTGTGCATGATATATATACTTGTGGAATTTCAGCATCAAATTTAGGGGGTGTTATATACTTGTGTGAATGAACAAACCAAATAGGGAAGTGACATGAGAAACTGTAATGACCTTAACTTTGATTAGGGACTAAGGATGATTAGGTGGGCTTAATGATGGTATTTGCATGGGAATGGAGGAAGAATAGTGGAGGTATGGGTGGAGTGACGTGAAGGAGGCTTGGGCTAGGAGGTAGGTGATGGTGTGGAGTGGTGATGTGAGGGTTGTAGGGTTGCTGTTGGTGTTGGTTTTGGTGAAGGAAGAAACACTCATCTCTCTCTCCTTTTCTTCTCACTCTCTCTCACATTTTCTACCCCTCCATTCCTTCTTCCTCTCATCACCTCTCTCATTTTCCTCTCTTCTTCGTTGAAGCAGCAGCTGCGTCGGGTGGAGTGGGTGGCTGTGGTGCGAAGGCGCGAGAAGGAGAGCGTGCATGAGGTTGCGGTCCAGAGGCGTCATTGGAGCTCCGATGTTCTCCGGTGAAGTCGTCGTTCTTCGCGAAGAAGGTATGCCAAGTTCTTGCATTAGAGGCTTTTGTTGCTCACCCACGTTGGGGTGGAGTTGTGGTCGGTCGTGGGAGGTCAGAGACCTCACCGACGGCGAGAAACGACGTAAAATCCTTGGCTGGCGCAAGGTTGTTGTTGACCAACGGTCGACCGATTTCCTTTGGGCGGTCGACTGGTTTAGTGTATTTTGCCCGACTTTAACCAACATCGGTCGAACGATGCCTTGTGGTGGTCGACCGATCGTGCTTGTGCTGGTGGGTCGGGGTTTGTCTAGGAGTTTTCGGTCGACTGAGACCCTTGAGTCGTTCGACCGATTGCTTTGTGTTTCGCTTGGACCGGACGTTGACCATCCAAACGGTCTACCGTTCTAGACCTTTTGTCCGACCGGAACTTAAGTGAACTAAATTGGATTGTATGCTGTTCGACCGATTTTATGATCTTGTTCGACCGGTAGATGACTTAGACTATTAGGTTGACCCTGATAGTTTTCGATCGACCGGGACCCTTGAGTCGGTCAACCGAATAGACTTGTATGATTTTGACTAGACTCCGGATTTTGACCACGTTCGGTCGACCATTTTTAGACTTTTGTTCGACCGTTGGGGAGTGAGTTATGAGCACAGAGTTCGACAGTTGTAGGCGTTCGGTCGACCTATTCCTTTGCGGAAGCGGTCGACCGGTATACCTTTTTCGGTCGACCGTTTGAGCCCAGAACTGCATCCTGGTCCTAGTGAAGTGTCAACTTTGTCCACGAAAACCCGTGTCGTCGCTTGGAGCGTGAGCCGGGAGGTGACGGTGGGTACGTTGCACGTGCCTGCCCAGGGACCGCCGTGTGGAAGAGTGTGGACACTTGGGATGGGTCGCCTCTGTATTATAGAGGGTGACGTAGTTTGTTCATTGTTTTTCGTATTAGAGTAGCAGCCTGAGGGATTGCGGATACCATTGCTTCAGCGGGCACGCAACTGTCGTTGGGTGAAGTGACTACCGGCCTTGAGGGCTACGGAGGCCGCTGCCCTGCTTTTATAGCGGCGGAGTTGGTGCCCGCACGTGGAGCTCGATGACCCTGCAGACTTTGGTTCGGATCTGTCGATTGTCTGGCCCTCTGTGTGGTGGATATGTTCGACTGGTCTTGATAGGTAGTGATTGCACGAGCCCGTGCCGCCTGTGTGGCGACGGGAGGGCCCCTGTGCGGCCTGTGTGGCGGCAGGGAGGATCGCGCGTGGCCTGTGTGGCTACGGCGATGGACTGCCGATGATGATTTCCGGCAGGTAGCTCGATTGGGCACCTATCGAGTGAGATACCGTGCGGTCTGTGTGGCGCCGGTGATGGACCGACCTGAGCGACGGCTCCATTGGTGTGGTGGTGGACCACGATGTTTTCAGATCTGATTCTACCTGCACGGAAGTGCGAACGCCTCTTCACCGATCCCTTGGCTTGTGTAGTCGCGTGTGGGGATATGTTGCGTACTGTCCGCTAGACCGTATGTGCCTACGGTAGGTCTCTACGGAGACCCGTTGTTGGACCGTGCGGCCTGTGTGGCGGCGGCGATGTTGTGGACCGTGTGGCCTGTGTGGCACCGATTATTGTGGACCGTGCAGCCTGTGTGGCGACGGCGATGTTGCAGACCGTGGGGCCTGTGTGGCAGCGGTAGCGATTGTAGACCGCGCGACCTATGTGGCAGCGGGAACGATCATGGGACGGATGTCCGGTTTTGCCCTTTGTGGGAATGTTGTTTTGTTGCTTTCTATTCATGCCATGTTATACTAGTATGATAGGGCATATAGGTGAGCTTGTCATACGAGGTTTCCTTTTGGAAACTCAGGTATTGTTATTATGTTATTTTTAGGACCGCGTTAGGTTCCGGCGGGTGGTGACCGAGAGAGATTGCACTTTGGGACTGGATCATGTTGTCTGCCTATTTTAGGTTGTCGTGATTACATGTATTATGTTTTTCGTATTCTGATGTAATCTCTCTTTTGGCAAACTCGTATGTAATATGGTGCACCAAATATATTTGGGTATTTCTTTGGGTAATGTCCCCACTCTTGATGGTTTTATCCTTGTGTTTCATTTGATTTTAAAAGTTTAAATTTTCCACTGTTCGGGGATGTTACAGAAACATAAGGGAGGAGGGATTGGATGAGGAGTCTCACTAGGAGGAGTATTGCTGACCTGTGAATAGTCTCACTTTGCATGGAAGACTACAAATAGAAACATACATGTCAAGTATAATTAGTTGTTGTTGGGTAGTGTTAAATGAATCAATGCATGTGTGAGGTTTGAAGTTGCACAACTTATATTAGATAGATGTGTTTCTTGTGTTCTATCTCTCAATGAATCTCTTTGTTTTGGTTAGTTGTGTTTAGGGATTGGTTAGTCCGAGGTTTGCATGTGTGCATAAGTAGAGACTTTGTTGGTTAGTGTAAGTTTTGAAGTGTTATTTTTATGGTGATGTTATCTTCTTGTAATGTACTTTTTGAACACCATTTACACACCAAATATAATGTTGGTAAACTTACTTTGTTAAACATGACAATTACCTTAAGTCTTTATATTATGTTCAATGGTAAACTTAAAGCATATTTATTTTATTTGACAGTACAAGTTGATTTATTATATATATATTTTGCCAATTTATACTTTTATGGGGGGAAATTTGAACTCCGAACTTATTTATTTTTAATTTTTGGTTTGAGATTCGAATATTGAATTATTGTAGTATTACAGAAGAATCATAGGTCATTTTCGATTCTCGAAAGTGTAAATATTTTGATTGGCAAATGATAAATGATTATGTGTATTTTATTAGACCTTAACTAATAAATATTTTTTATCAGGAGCAATTGCCTTTATATTAGGTGTATCGAGCATGACATTCAGTTCAACACATAGAGGATGATATTAGGGGTGGAGGATGATAGGGTATAGTGGTTGCTAGAGATTGTTGTATTTGATATAGTTTCTCGTTTGCCTTGATTGCAACTGGATTGGAATCTGATTCGTGTTATGGTTTAGAGGTGGAGGCCAAATACTCACACCTTCCACTTTAGACACGAGGAGATGATGATCACGGTACAAGATGTAACTATTCTTAGTGATCTTTGTATTGGCGGTCTAACTGTGTGCAACCTTAGATCATGATTGGACTGAGGTTTGCATGAACTTGTTGGGTGCTAACGACGACGAGGCAATGACTGTAGTGAAAGGGGGATAAGTGTTGCTGCAGTGGTTGCAACTTCCAGAAAATATTTTGCATCCTTTAGGTTCACGTTGGAGGACTCTTAGATTGTGGTTGACCAATGTGAAGACGTCTCAGGTGAAATTTTACAGAAATGAGTTGAGAGTTCAATAAGAAAACCAAGTTTGTTGGACCCCATACCAGAACATAGATCTGCCAGCGTTACTAGCTCCTTGTAGGGAAGGACATGATATATGGATGACGAGAACATGGCTGGTTTGTTCCGGAGTAGCCATTAGCCACGTGCCGGACATGGACATGAGTCAGTTTGGCTTGCAACAACATATTCCATATTTAATGGAGATTTGCAAGATAAAGAAGGCTCAAGAAAAGCCTAAAATAAATTGGTTACAAGAACAACAATCATACTTCAAGCTTGGTCACGTCGGCGAGAGTCAGTGCAAATTTAGGCACTTTGCTGTTGGAAGATCCAACTACTTGTAGACATATTTACATGGAGTGATATTGACAGATAACCATTCGATGACTAACAAGAAGAGTTGAAGATGAAGAACAACCGATTTATAGGCCTCCAGCTGCTAGAGATCGTTATATGGTAATAAATTTAATTTTTATGCTTTAAATTACAATTTTGATTTAGTCATTATAATCATAATTGTCATATTTATTTGCCACTTCACGACTTACACGATTACACGAAGATATTCATCAGCTTGAAGGGATGCATTATGCACACAACCCCTGAAAGGAATGTGTTCTAAAAGTTTTACTTTTATATGCGAATTGTTATGAATTGGATGTGCAAACATTTTGTTCCTTGATTATGATATTCGTCTTTTGGAAGTGTTAAAGAAAAAGTGTTTGGTCATTAACCGTAGAGCTCTAAAAGATAATTGTTTACATAAATCAAAAGTTATTCACAATCATGGTAATTAACATGGAACATTAATCACCGAGATAAGATTGTCGTGTTGGTCATCGATTGTTGTAGCTCTACAAATAATTGACAACACGAGTATATAAAAGAGGAAAAGATTACTTATATATATTGAATAGACCTAACAAGTAAACATTATGGAATTGTGTTTCGTGTCATTAATATTTTACTGTGTCTTGGATCCTAAGATATGAGACTTGTGCTAGAAAAGATAACTAGTCAAACGATTATCACTGCCCTTCTTAATTGAGTGATGATATTAGTGGGTCCCTTGATAAAGTAAAATTATAATGTGCACAGTAACTTGAGTTCAGTTACATAGTTATAATTAGCTTAAAGAGATCAAGAAATGAATGTAATACAAAGGTGACACATTTCTACTTTGTATATATTCTTAATATCACGAGGCAAGGGACGGACACAAGTAGTGCACTTACATCACTAATGGATCGTGTGTTTAGTTCGAGTGGAACAAAAACATCTATGCTAATTGGGTAACTAAAATGTGTAGCTAGTACCGCTTATAGTTTGGGATATTAAGTGTTTAATATCGCTGCCAATTAGGCTTAGATCTTCCTATAGGTCACACCACAAAACTGGGAAACAAGAAGCTTGATTTTGAGTTCATATGATGTATCACGTTTCATGTGAAAAAGTGACACATGTGGTGAATGAATAAAATCAATATGTCATGAGAATTGACATAATTAGAATCATAATAAATTCATATGAGGTGTAATAATTTAATATTACATAGGATAATATATTACATAAGATATGAATTTCCTAAAACCCAAAAGATCAATTTTGTTGGAAATAAATCCAAAATTTGACAAAGGAAAAATGGGGGTAAAACACGGTAAACCGTTTAGGTTTCGGTCGACCGAGGTGTCTTCGGAACGGTCAAACGAACGGGGAACGGGTAAAACACAATTGGTTGACCGAAATTGTCTGGAGTACCTGGACAATTGAGTTCGGTCAACCGAGCGTGAACGGTCAACCGAGAGAAAATATCCAGGAGATATCTTGGGATATTTTTGGTAGCCCGAAAGTGACACGGTCGTCCGATGAAGATTCGTCAGGAGAAATTTTGGTGGGTCAACGGTCGACCGGAGCAAGATGCGGATCATCCAAATTTTTACAGAGAATTTTTCTCATGCATATTCGGTCGACCGTCTAGCTCACGGTCCACCGAACATGTGTTAAAACCGAATGTTTTGGTCAACCGAGAAAAATTCTTGGTCAACCGAACAACACGATTTTTGCTTGAATTATTAAGAGAATAATTAGATCATGTGTTGGATTAATTCCAGATTTGATCAAACGTTTTTTAGGATGCTTATGTGGCAATTTGGGATTAATTTTAGGAGAGAATAAGCAATAGATCATGACTAAAGAATAGTTCTTGATAATGATGTTTTGAGAGCCTATAAAAGGACTCATCGTCCTACTTGTTTATGTTAATGCATAAATTCTCTCTCTCATTAATCTCTCCCTTAATCACCACGAAATCTCTTAATAGTTTTAAGTTTTGGAGATAGAAATCTTAGGAGCTTAAAGATGAGTTATTAGCTAGATTCTAAGTTTAATTAGAGATTGATTGACTAACTCTTTTCTCTCTAATCTTGTTTAGAGTTTAGTAAAAACTTGAAGACGAATCAGAGGACAATTCAACGAGAATAGAACTTCGGATCTTCTGAAAATTTTTAGAGAACCTTTGGATATGATCATTTATCCTTTGTTTATTTTAATATGTGTAGGAATGCAAGATATTAGAATAAACAAATACATGTACGTAAAATCAATGAAAATATGAAATCGATCTTGTATGTTTGTATTATTTTTTAAAAATATATACATACATGGGGACACAAAATCCTACAACCCCCATGATGTCTTTAACTCAAAAATTGAAGGAAAAAATCAAGGAAATGATGACGTGCTTCAAGAATGTGGATCCCTCTTTGAATTTGTCAATATGTGTTAGCTCCTAACATGTGGATCCATCGTTCGGAGTGTCACTATATGAAGATGACAATTTCATTTTCACGGGTGTGTGCTTTGAGGAATCCTAACTCAAGAGCCACGTGAAACAACGTTCTTTCAAGGTGAATGTTCATCATTTCAAGTTGGTGGAGGTTCATCATTTCAAGTCGGTGAAGTCAAAAGAGATGGTGATGGTGGGATTGATGAAGACGAAGCCGGTGGGATAACTCAGGTGTGCCATCGTCAGCCTTCGAAGGTCCTACGACGAGGTGGGCGGACCAAAGTACCAACTAAAATATTTTCTCCATCTTAGTTGTAATGAAATTTTAATGTTAAGAACAATTTAGGTTTTCATATTAAATGTGGACTAATTTAATGTTAAATATGTGTTTTCGAACCAATTACAATGTGTGTTGTTACATGATTATGTTGTTAAATGAGATGGTATGTGTTTTCAACGAGTGTAGAAGACTTGAGTTTAAAATCCAAAAGAATTGTAGGAAAAACAAACACAATTGAGTTTGTCTTCTTGAAAAACGACATCAGCAGTCTAGTTTTCCATTGAAAAAAACGACATTGTTGATGTCGTTTCATTTAATGGGAAACGGCACTGCCAGTGTCGTTTTTGTTCAATGCAAATTGCCAAATGTTTGGCTGATTTTGGTTTGCTCTTCGTGTTTGGTTGATTTTCTTTTGCTCTTCATATTGCTATGTGTCTGTGACATTGCTTGATAATCTTTAGTCAACTGACTTGAGATTAGTCAAACAATACAACGATATTCATGATGTTAAACAAAGATAACATCGTTGTCGTGCTCTGATCATCAAACATATCGGCATAAGTATATTTTCCATACGATGAACACTTGCATGTTAACGTCAGATCAAATTCTTCTTCTCGAAAATCACAAACTCGACAAATAGTTTCACAAAGATCATTATATCGCATTTCAATATTAATATTCATTATCCATTTGTAATCACCTTCATATTCTGGAATGTCATCTACGAAAGTAACATTTCATTCCAAAAAATCTATAACCAATCTAGTACCGGAGCTCATTACTTCGGGTGTACAAAATCTACATTTATATATTGAGTATACATGTATTACATTTGATATCAAAATCAAAAAACTAAAAAACAAAAGGAAAACCAACATGAACTTTGCTTGTCACCGGAGAAAGTGAGTAATAAGGGGTGAGGAGTGATTTATAGGTGGGAGGTGGAGGAGGGGTGGATGACCCCTTTTCTGCTATAGGAAAAAATGACATCTCGGATGTCGATTTTACCTAAAGTGGTGTCGTTATCATTATAACAAAAAATAGCATATGTCATTACAATTTTAGTTAATGAAAATGACATTACATGTGTCTTTTTGTCTTATATTTTGCTATATAAGTTTTCAAGGTTAATATTTTTATTTTTATTTTTCATGATTATTTCAAAAAAAAATACTTTAATTGACAGTACCACTTATAAAAAAAGATAAAACAAAAACAATCGAATAAAATATTTTCAAATAATTACATTTCGTCACGTGCATGAGTGTATCCTCCACCATTCGGAACGTAACTAACTACCTATTTAAACAAAAAGCAACCCGCCCCCCACAGTCCACCTGCATTCCAAAAGTCCCGTCCCAAATCCCCAAAATACCCCCACCATCAAAATCCCCACTCCACTCCCCCCCCCCCCCCCCCCCCCCCTTTCTTCCTCTCTTCCCCTCCCACCTCCGGTGACCGACCATGACGATGATGGTCGACCCTACCGACGCACCTCCCACCCCGGCAGTACGTCTCTCTCTCTCCGGTCTGTTCCGCAATGGAGTTTTGTCCGCTTCGTAGGGTTGACGTGTGTGTTTTCGCGTCTTTTTGTAGCTTCAAGACGCCGTAATGTCTAATGCGGTGGTGGAGGACTCAGAGGATGGTCCGGCGCCGATGGAAGGTGGCGATTCGCGTTCTTGCGTCGTTACGAGTTTGTTGTAGTTTTGGAGGTGGTTTCGGTGTGCTATGATCGGAGGAATGAGACGTTTTCTTGTTGTTGTTGTGTGTTGTTGTGTTCGTTATGGTTCCGAGGCGGTGTTGGCATGGTTTGATTGGAGGAATGGGACGTTTTGTTGTTTTAGTGGATTCGTGATTCCGGAGGTAGTTTTGGTGTGGTTTGGTCAGAGGATGGGGCGTTTTGTTGTTTTAGTGGTTTGCGTTGTAATGTTGTTTCATGTTGGTTGTCGTTCCGAAGAGGTTTCGGTGTTGTTTGATCAGAGGAATGAGACGATTTGTTGTTTGGTAGTTTGCGTCGTTGTGAGGTTTCGTGTATGGTTACAGGGCAGTTTTGGTGTGCTCTGATCGGAGGGATGGGAATGGGATATTTCGTTGTTTTCACGGTTCGTGTTGTTGTGTGGTTTCGTGTTCGTTGTGCTTTTGGCGTGGTTTGATTGGAGGAGTGGGATGTCTTGTTTCGGTGGTCCTGTGGTTTCGTGTTCATTGTGGTTTCGGTTTGTTTTGGTGTGCTTTGGTCGGAGGAATGAGATTTTTTTTAGTTTTATTGCTTTGCATTGTTGTGAGGTTTCGTGTTTGTTACAGTTCCGAGGCAGTTTCGGTGTGTTTTGATCGTAGGAATGGGAGTTTTTGTTGTTTTGGTGATTAGTGTAGCTGAGGTTGTGGTGGTTTTGATCGGGTTTGGTGAGAAGTTGAGGTGTTTGGTGGCTGTTTGTCCTGTATTGGGCTGTGTTGATGCGGGTGAGTGTGACGTTTGCGAGTTTTTGTGTTTTGGTGGTTTGCGTTCTCACTTGGTGTCGTTTTGTGTTTTTGATGCTATCGTTGGGGTTTCGGAGAGGTTTTGGTATGGCTTGAACCGAACATTTCTTTTCTTTAGTGGTTTGCGTTGTTGAGGTTCTATATTCCTTTCATGATGCTTTGGATCGGGTTTGTTGAGAAGTTTAGGCGTTTGGCGACTGTTTGTTGTGTTTTGATCTGTGTTGATGTGTGTAAGCGTGAAATTTGTGAGGCTTTGTAGTTTCGTTGGTTTGTGTTCTCAATTGGGATTCTTTCATGTTTATTATGCTCCAGTTGGTGTTCCGAAGCAGTTTTGGTGTAGTTTAATCGGAGGTTTTGATTAGGTTTGTTGAGAACTTTAGGCGCTTGATGGCTGTTTGTGGTATTTTAATGTGTTGATGTGTGTGAGCATGGCTTTCTGAGCTTTTGTCGTTTTGGTGGTTTGTGTTCTTGCTCGGTATCCTTTCATGTTATTGATGCTCTGTTGGGGTTCTGGAGCAGTTTGTGATGCTGTTGGTGATGTTCTTGCTCGGTATGTGTGACTGTTTCTGGTGTTTTAGTCTGCTTGATCTATATGAACAAGACTGTAAGGTTTTGGTCTGGTTGGATTGCATGAATGCCAAAATTTATTCTATGGTTTGTGCTGTGGTGGTGGTTCCATGTTCTGTTTGTGACACTACAGACTGGAATTTGTTGGGAACTTGAGGCGTTCCATGGATTTTCGGGATGTTTTAATCCACCTCGATGTCTATGACTATGACCCTTGTAAGGTTTTGATCTGTGGTTTGATCAGGTGGATGGGAAGTTTGTTATTTTAGTGGTTCGTGCTGTTGCAGATCTGTCTTCTGTTTGTGATGCTTTGGACTGAGGTTGGTTTGGGGAGTCGAGGCATTCGATGGATGTTTGGGGCATTTTAATCTGTGTTCATGTCTATGAGTGTGATTTTTGTAAGGTTTTCTCATTTCGGTGATGTGCATTCTTTCTCTGTGTTAAGTTTATAATACTGGCCTGTTGAGAATTTGAAGTGTTTGGCAGCTAATTGGACCTATTGACGTGTTTTGATGTACATGAATGTGATGTTTAATCTTTCTGTGGTTTGTGTTATTGTTGTGTGTCGTCTTTGCGATGCTTCATATTGGTGTGGGGGCTTGCTGAGAATTTGAAGGGTTTCACAGCTGTTTAGGCGTCTTTGGCGTACATGAATGGGTCACCTGTTCTTTCTATGTTTCGTGTCATTGCTGAGTTTTGTCTTTGTGTTGCTTCAGATTGGGTTTTGTTGAGAACTTGAAGTGTTAACGAATTGGTTTAGAGTGTTTTTTTGATCGGGGTTTAGGGTGTTTTATGCTGTTTTAATATGCATGTTGGTCTGTTTTAATGTGCAAATTGTCTGTTTTTAGTGGTCTCCGCCCAATCGACTCCTGAAACCAAGGTAGAGTCCCAGCAGTTGGATGATCCTCAAACTTTCAGATTCACTTGGAAAATTGAAGATTTCTCCAAGTTGAAAGACAGGTGGTTCTCAGATGTGTTTGTGGTCGGTCAATGCAAATGGTATGCATGATTATTTGATGCATTTCGTTTAATTATGTCACCTTCTTTTTTTAGTAAGTAAGCTGTAATTGGTGTGCATTATTGTTTAATACGTTACATTCATTTAAATTACTCTCACATTTAAGTTCAGCTTATGTAGGCAGTCATTCACTTGTTATTTTTATTGCAGGCGGCTGCTTATTGAACAAAAAGAAAATAACCCCTATTTGGGACTATATTTGTTTGCTGCTGACGTGGCTACTTTACCTCCTGACTGTACCAGATTTGCTCGTTTTGACCTTGCTGTGGTTGATCAAAAGGATAGCAATTATACTAAAAAAAGAGGTATACACACGTTTCATTTCCTTTTCAGGTTTTGTTCTGTCGCAGAATAATGCCCAAGCATGTACCAGGATAGGTGCATCAGCTTTTCAATGTTACTTTTGCGTGTGCACCATTCAGCATAACAACTGTGGTTAATTATACTGCAGAACGTGAGGTGCATATCTAATTAGGACTGCAGGTTGTGTAATTTCCACATCCATTGACATCTCTGTCCTGCCCTCAGGCATGCTCAGACAGCATATATCTGGTTGACCTCTTGGTCTCCAGTAGCACCAGCTCTAGTTACATGTAGCATAACAGGAGTTTAGGCTGTTCTAGACTGCTGCATTGTCATATGTTTAGGTGACTAGTTCTTGTTTTAACTCCAGTATTTTTTTAATCAGTTGAATGATTTTTCTCCTCATGTACCAGTTAAAGATAGCAATTCTTTTGTCCTCATCACAATCTAGTATTGACCTCTACTAAATTTTGCCACTTGGGATCATGTTTCTAGGCTCCAATGTCTCTGAATTTTCTCGGTTTTGCAGTAACACATCAAACGTTCTCCCGAAGGATCCCGGATTGGGGTTTCTCAAACTTCATGCCCTTAAGTATTTTTCGTGACCAAATAAGAGGATATGTAGTGAATGATACATCTATAATTGAAGCCACTGTTCATGAGGTGATCAATCACTCAACCTATGACTCAAAAAAGGAAACAGGTTATGTGGGTCTTAAAAATCAAGGCGCCACATGTTACATGAATTCTCTACTCCAGACCCTTTACCATATTCCTTACCTTCGAAAGGTTTGTGCTCTTTTGGCTTTGCTTCACTGTACTGCATGTCTTCTACTTGTAAGGTGGAAAACTCCTAATGACATTGCTTCTCAGGCTGTCTATCATATGCCAACGATTGAGAATGATATGCCATCTGGAAGTATTCCTTTGGCCCTTCAGAGACTGTTTTATGAACTTCAGTACTGTGCTAGCACTGTTACTACTCAAGAGCTGACAACATCTTTTGGGTGGGGCTCCGGAGATGCTTTCTTGCAGCATGATGTGCAAGAACTTAACAGAGTTCTTTGTGAGAAGCTGGAAAACTGTATGAAGGTCTGTTTCTTCATCATATGGACATTCGTCATTCTCAGATTAACTTTTCCTAGCTGCAGAACTTTTACGGATTTTTCTTCTTCTTGAATGTCGGTTTTGTTGATTCAGGGCACTGTTGTGGAGGGTACCATACAAAAACTATTTGAAGGGCACCACATGAACTACATTGAATGCATTAATGTTGACTATAGATCTACAAGGAAAGAGGCATTTTATGGTATTTGTCTACTTGTTCACTCTGTTTTTTTCCGGGGGAACTGTTTGCCGAATTGTTTTGCTTTGTAATTCTTTGCCAGATCTTCAACTTGTTGTAAAAGGCTGTGAGGATGTATATGCTTCGTTTGATAAGTACATTGAAGTTGAAAAGCTGGAAAGAGATAACAAATATCAGGCAGAACGACATGGTCTACAGGCAAGTTTTGTTTTCCAACTTCCAAAATCTAAAAATCGTGCCACTTTAGTTTTGCTTTCAAAAAGTTTGGACTATGGAATGATCTAAAATGTTAGAGTGCTTTTAGATTATTCATTTTTATTTGACTTCTGTAGCATATTGTTTTGAGTTATCATCTTTAGTTTTCAATCAACTTTTAGTTAGTTTGTTTGTCTTTCAGTTTTTTAGCTAAAGGAGGCTCTTCTTGACCGTTTGTCTTTGTTATGGCCATATCAGGATGCTAGAAAAGGTGTACTATTCCTTGACTTCCCTCCTGTCTTGCAACTTCATTTGAAGCGCTTTGAATACGATCCTATTCAGGATGTTATGGTAAAGGTGAGTATGAGGAGGGAAATGTCAAACTAAAATGATCTTCATCCAATAGTTACAGATCTATTCTTTTTATCATAGCTTAAATGACAATCTTGTTTTCTTATACGAGTTCAAAACCTTTATGATGCTCAAGTTTTCTGGATATCCAAATATACTTTGTATATGTTTTCTCCTTTCCATTTACTTTATATTTGTTTTTTCCTTCCCATTTTTCTACATACTGGGCCATCCTAAAATAGAATTTTTCTTAACCAAGTAGGTTGGGTTCTAACACGTGTTGGGTGTTCAGGCCTAAATTTAAGGCCTTAATGTATTATATAATGGGTTTGGATTAGTAGAATACAACCCAAAAGCCATTAAGGTTTAATTACAAATGTATAAGAGTATTATAGACTATAAGATGAGCCAGGTTATGTTTTCTCAAAATAATCCTTCGTGTTTCTCATGATTCTACCATTATATGTAGAATCTAATCATTGATTACAATTTTGATTTATTAACATTGTAAGATGCCTAGATGGTTAATTACCCTAACAGGCAGGGGCGGACCTAGGACAGAATTGAAGGGTGTGCACCCTATAACTGTAAACGGTTTCTAAGAGAATCCTTAATGAAACTCTTTTATCGGGCGTCCGAGTGAAATCCTCATAGCGGGAGGAGCTAGGAATGCAAATACTAACCAATTATCCGAGTATCCGATTCGAAAATTACAATTTGGTTGACATTTGGTAAAAAAGTTTTTACCAAATACAATTTGGAATTGAAATTGATTTAATTTTTTTTACCGTTTTCAAATTCAGATACGAATTCGGATATTGGTCAAACCATATCCGAATATCCAAAAATACTAATTTTGACATCCAATATATGTGGTTATTAATATTTGTATTGTGAGCTAATAAAAAACAAAGTAATTTCTTATGTAAATATAAACATAATAGAAATGCAAAAATAAATTATAATATAAATCTCTTTAAACAACTTTCCAAAATATTTTAGATTATACAACAAAAGATATATAAAAATATGTTATAGGAATTTGAACATTATCCGAATTCGAAAAGTTCTCAAATTCGGATATAAAATTGGTAAACTATAAAAATTTGAATTTGAATTCAGATTTGGTATGTTTATTTGGAATTTAGATTCGAATTTGGATACAAGTTATATCAAATTCAAAAATATTCATCTACATCCCTATGAGGAGCGTGTCGCCCGGGCAGGTGGGTGGCATGTCCCCTTTTTAATTTTGTTAATAGTTAATATTGGTAATATATTTATGTCAAAGTTATTTTAAATCTTTTTTCATTTTTTTCTTCTGAAAAATAATTTTTTATTTGTTTTAATTTTTTATAATTTTTTACAATTTATTTATTTATTTTACTTAGAACTGATCTCCAAATGACGTGAATGAGAGAAAATATAGGGTGTTTGGGGGGTTTCAGGGCACGGTTAAGAGTGGACATAGAGAGAAAGTAGAGTACTGTTAAAAATAACTTAAGAATCGAACAATTGACACCATCTTACGAAAAATAAGGGTGAGCAGACTTAAAAAAAGACATAATATTACTAACATAAAATCGAGGCGTGGGCACTTGCCTACGCGTGCCCACGCCTGGGTCCGCCGGTGCTAACATGTAATAACTAATAACTCATTCTTAACTTGTTCACAACAAAAACTTAAATGAGGAGCACATATGGAACAAGAAAAGGTTACAGTCAATAAAATAGTGTTTGTTTCTAGTTTATAATGGAAACAAAATCGTTAAGACATGATAACTCTTTCCAAAAGGTAGTTTGAAACTCTAACAAGTTTATGAAGCTTGACGGTTACTGGTTTCTATGAAGAAAAACAACTTCATACAGATAGATGTTGTTTTGATTCTTGGGTCCCTTCGTCTACTATCTATATATACTTGAAGGACTCAGATACTTATTACATGTGTTGAATTCCTATTGAATGGATTTTCATAAATATGTTTGAGGCTATTGTGTGCTGATTGCTGAAGTGCTTCCGTAGCCGAGTGGCTTTTCTAGATTGCATGAGGTGGCTTGGAGACTTGCCTCTATAAACATCATCGTAAGCTTGTTGCTTGTCTTTATTGCTATATTATTGTTTAGGGAGAGTTCCTAAATTTAAATTATATTGGTGTTTTGACTCATTGTTTTTTATATAATGATGTAATCCTTATCCTTTTGTCTCATGCAAGTTTATTTGTTTGTCTCCGTGTTTGTTGGCGGACATGCCATGTGAATATCAATATCTCATTTGGGAGAAGAGTCATTAGGCTATTGAATTTCAGTTTATGGTTCAGTTTGATGTGTTTCATTTTTTGATGAATATGTACTTTATGCAGATAAATGACTGTTATGAGTTCCCTTTGCAACTAGATCTTGATAGAGATGGTGGTAAATATCTTTCTCCAAACGCAGATAGACATGTTCGTAACCTTTATACACTTCATAGGTACTCGATTTTTTACACCATTTGATTATCTTGTTCCCTTTATCATTTTTGTTTTCGATTGTTCTTTTTTTGTCATTCTTGTTAGGAGTCATTATTTAGTGAAATTGTGCAGATGATAATGGTCATTATTACAAAATTTCTGTAGATTTTTGTAAAACCTAGATCAAAACATTGAATTTCAAGGTTGTTAAAAGGGGGGTTTTCTTATTTTGAAGATATAATGTGTTGATGTTTCACTTTATAATCATAATGTCACATTAAAAAAAATCAAACACATGGAGCTGTGCTAATATGTAGATGAAATATGTACCACTTAAATGGATTTATTCTTAACAGCCCATTTAACTCTTAACTGTGCAAGTATTATTTTTGAAAAACATGTCTTAGAGTGCTACATCTTGCATGTTTTTTTAGAGAGTACGTTACCTCAAAAGATCATTATTTGAGAAACTTACTTGTTTGTTGAGAGCTTTGGACATACTTCACTTGTTTTTTAATGGTAACGCCATTATACATTAAGGTACATGACATTGAACAATATTTAGAGCTTAGGACGTTCAAATTTGGGCTGAGTGGAGGAGAGAAGAGGCAACATCTTGTTATTTTAGTTTTAAAATTAATAAGTGATAATCTTGTTTGGAATCGTCCTATATTGTTTTCTTTAATGAATGAATCATAAATTAAAACTAATATAAGGGAAAAGTATCTACAAAGAAAGAGTGTAAAGGTCAGGCTGACAAACCGGTTGGGCTAAGACTAGTCGCACCAGGAGAACTGTCTTGTGGTACTAAAGCAAGTGAATTGACTTGTGGACCCAAGCTACTTTTGGAATAATGACTAGTTTATTGTTTGTTGTAGTGACTTAAATTTTGTACTTAACATGTGAATGTACCGAAATAACCTTATATCATAAACATCATTGGTTGTGGTTTGCAATTGAGGTTGGGTGATGGTAGTACAATTGCCTTTGGTATATTTGGTGTGCGAAGGTCGCCTTTAGAAATGGGTTTCTTGGTCTTTTGCTTCTGATAGTGTTAAGCATGCAAAGATTGTGACTACTGGGTAAAGGAGGGGTTGTACACTAGTGGGGTAAATCATTGAGTAATTTAGATTTGCTCCAAAATTATGCTCCCATTTCACTTACCCTAAACTTCAAATTCTAACACCTATAGTACTGGTCCTACCGTCCCTTAGCAATCACGTGTGCATCTCTCAAAAATAAAATGCGATTGTAAACATAAAACAATTACGCTAACGAGAGTTTAGAAACTTGAGTTGTATAATGGTCTTATCATAATAATGCAATTTTATTTAGTGTACGTAATATATTGCCTACTTATTTGTGACTTCATGGTAGTTGTATTTTTTATGTGGCCTTTTATATATTTGAAGTAGAGAATGTACTTTCATTATGTTAAACCTTACACTTGTAAACTCAACACCCTCATCTCTCTCCCAACCCTTTCCCATCTTTTCACCTTACAACTTAAAATTGGTGCTTGCCCCTCCACTTTCCTCATGTTGCCTATTCAACACCTGCGATGTTTGACTCATCCTCTCTCTCTCTCTCTCTATATATATATATATAGTCAATATCTAGTGAGCCCGAGACTCATCTTATTTATTTAAGTCCCTCACAATCTCACTATTAGATTTAGTTACGGTTAATCTACAGTTAATATCCATCGTTTTTATTAGCATAACCGTCATAGTCTTAATTCACCTTACAATTTAAGATGAATAATGGATATGAGGGCTTAAAATAGTTAGATTAAGTCCCGGCCTCACATGATAATTCATGTGTGTGTGTGTGTGTGTGTATAATTATCTAGTGAGTTCGGGACTTAATTTTTTATTTTAAGCCCCCACCATATCCACCACACATCTGAAATTGTAAGGTAGATTATAAGAAAAATGGTTATGCTAATTAAATGTGAGATTAACAGTAATAGAGATCCAATGGTGAGATGGCAGGGGGCTTAAACTAAATAAGATGAGTCCTGAGTTCACTAGAACTTGACCATATATATATATATGCATGTAATGTTGTTATTATGTCACGACTCCCAACGGTCTTAAGTCTAAAGTATTCATCCGACCACCATGTTGTCTGGCCAAGGTGGCGTTGCTTGTTAACAAAAGTCTGTAGGCGTGTCAGGGCTTCGACTAGGTTTGAAAACCATGATTTTCTATTACCTTGCAACAATATTGAGGCATTTCATTTGATCCCAAACTCTCTAGGGTTTGTTTTGTGATATGATTTCGATGGCATGATATTTTTATTTTTTTTTGTTTTCAATTGATATATTTGTTTAATTTTTGTTCTTTCCAGTGTTCTTGTCCACAGAGGTGGTGTGCATGGTGGCCATTATTATGCCTTCATTCGTCCTACTCTCTCGGATAAGTGGTAATTAAATTCCACTTTCCGGCAATATAATTGTGCTAGTTTACATACTATTAATATATATATTTCTCTCGAACAAGGGGTTTCATTATAATTTCTTGTGTTATGTAGATATTCATACCACATTTCTCACCTGTCATGATCTATCCATTCATAATCTCCTTTTTTACCTTACTAATGCAAATCTTGCTCTAGTTTCCCTGATTTCTGCTCACGGTTTGTGCGCCTTTATGATGACTAATTGGTTCTTTTAGAATGTGGTTTAGGAATCTCCTACAACTTCAGAATGCTCTAAAAGAAAAAAAATTCCTTGACAAATTTCTGGCTTTGAAAAGATAAGGAGCATGAACTTATGCTTGTTGATTGTTGTGGCTTCCAGCCCCAATGGCATTCTTTTAAAATTTGTCTTGTTTCTTTGCTAGTTTTTTATGTTCAGAAAATATGCCATTTATAAATGAATTGACCGTCAGTTCATGGTTCTCTTTCTACGGATTGAGGGTCCATTTTTTCACGACCTGGACCAGAAAATATTTCATCCAAGTGTCGTGCTTGGGAATAGATTTCCCCATTTTACTGAATTTCTTGATTAAGCTAACATTTGAGGTACTTAACTCAGGTTCAAGTTTGATGATGAACGTGTCACCATAGAAGATGCAAAGAAGGCACTTGAGGAACAATATGGCGGTTTCGAAGAGGTCTTTTATAAGGATTATGTTCTTTTAGAAGTTTCATCTTTATAATATTCTGGAAAGTGAAGGGATAATTTTATTTGCAGTTGCCCCAAGCAACTCCCAAAGTTCCTAAGAACTCAAATGCGTATATGCTTTTTTATATTCGTGAGAGTGACCTGGAAAGGATAATTTGTAAGGTGGATGAACAAGACATAGCTCAACACGTGATTGTAAGGCAGTAAACTGTAAATTTCTATAATTGGTATATCTAATTTCATAGAATTTCTTAAGGTCATTTGTGCCCTTATGTAGGTAAGATGGAAGAAAGAACAAGAAGAAAGGGAGCGCAAGAAGAAGGAAGAGGCTGAAGCTCACCTTTATTCGATCATAAAGGTTAAATTTTGCCTTTCGTTGATTTTTTATTAAATGGATAGACTTTGCTTATTTGAAGGAATGGTTGCAATTGATCCTCAATTTTTTCTTCAGGTTGTTCGGGATCAAGATCTAGCAGAACAAATAGGAAGGGATCTATTTATTGACCTCGTGGATTTTGACAATGTTAAGAGTTATCGTGTCCTAAAAGAGACACCTTTTGGCAATTTCAAGGTAGAAGATCTTGACGCTATGTAATACAATTTCTTTTGCAAGTAAAAGGGGGGTCGGACCTCAAGAAAGATTGAATTTTTGTAGCAAAAAACCAACAAGCTATGCTATGTATGCTAATCTGTGTAAGGCAAACAAACAAAACTTTGGCCATGCAGCCAAACTAATACGTCCAGGGCACCAACTAGGGATGTCGGTCACTAAAATCTTGTTCAGCCTAACATACCACGGCTCCCAAAGAGCATTTACCAATGCCTTGCCTGTTAGTGCACGGCGGACCTAGGCGGAGAACTCCGCTACCGCCAAACATGCATCAACTGTCTTTTTGAGTAATACCCTTCATATCTGGGCCCTTAAGCCTAAAATACATGCATTTTCAGTGTTTGTATTTGGTTTGTATGGAGTTATACATTGATGTATTAAAAATTGTCATTTGGCCTACAATATATAGAAATGCATCTGGCAAATTAATACCACTAATGCAGGCAGACTTGCATGATCAATCCTTTTCAGAAATAGTGGTTTGGAAGTGTAATTCCATGAAGGCCTATATTATCCTGATGGACTTATGCGTACTTCAGCTTCATGGTCCCTGGTATGCTTGTTCAAAAGAAGTATAAGTAACTTAATTATACACAACATACATATCAGATATAAAGTGAATAAGTGATTCCATGCCTAATTTATTACTCTCATTTGTTCCGACTCCCATTGTATGTATTCTGTGACAACAGTCGCTGGTTATGTACCACAGAGCTTATTGCTAAATAAACATAGTTTGATCTTCCCTTCATCGTGCAACTATTCTCTATTTTGCAGGAAGAAGTTGCTAAAAGTCTTGGTATCCCTGTGGAATTCCTACGCTTCTGGCTATGGGCTAAGCGAAGAAACAATACTTATTGTCTTAACAGGCCACTGAGTTTTGGTGAAGAATCAGGAACGGTAATGGCACTTTGTCGCAATATTATACTCTATGCATCCTCATGTTTATTATATATATGTAAATATGGCAAAGTTCATTCATGAATTATGATCATGATGACCCTTTTGATTTACTTATGAAACAAATGATGTAGTTTATTTTGTAGGTGCCCTTTCTTCCACAAACTTTCTTTGATAACATGTTAAATCCATTTCCCTGCTTTCATACTGCTTAAGGTGGAAAAACATTTGTTTATGTTAAACAAATAAAAATCACTACCGAACCTTTTTCCAGACCTTAAGTGGAGACAAAATGAACTTACATCAGTCACATGGCTGCTATTTTTTATATAGTAGACTTAATGTAGCTTTAAACTATTGAAGTAGTGAGTTTTTACGAGTAGTATAGCCTTTGCATACAATATAGACTAACTGCGAACTATTCCCTTTTTACTGATGTTTAGGTTGGTCTGTTAGCGAAGGGACCACACGAAGGAAACACTGCTGAACTGACGTTTTTTGTAGAAGTGGAGCTGGGAAAAGTAATAACCAAATGACTTTTCGTTCAGAAATTTAAGTTGCATATGCTCTTCAAGTTTTTATGTTATTAATAACAATCCTGTGATATTGATTCACACCTTAATTTTTTCCTGACACAAATTCAATGTGAATTTTAGGATTCATGCCCTGTTTCTCTTCCTGAAAAGTCCGAGGAAGACATGTTGCTTTTCTTCAAATTATATGATCCAAAGAAAGAGGTTTTGAGGTCTGAAAACTATCTCGTATCTCTTAATTATGATGATATAGAATGCCCTATCAAGGTTGAGCTCTTAAATTTGATTCTTGGTGAGTCTCAGATATGTAGGGAGACTCTCTGTGAAAGCTACTGGAAGACCAGTTGAAATTTTGGGAAAACTGAGAGAAATGGCTGGTTTTCGTGAAAATGAAGAAGTGGAACTTTATGCAGTTGATTTTCTTGTACTAGCCAAGAGCCCAAGACTTTCCTTCAATTCTCAATTAATACCCAGTACCATATTTCTTTACAAGAATAATTTATTTTGATGTAGGAACCAGAAAGGATGTGTGATGACATTGATATAAATATTTCTTTCCTGTCTCATCAGGTAATTCAGTTCAGCAAACAGCATGAAGTTTAGTTCCTTCCTTATTTTTGAAATACTAAAATTTTACTCTTTTAGCTTAAAGATGGTGATATAATTTGCTATCAGAGAGCCACTCCATTGGAAGGCAATGAACAAGTTCATTACCCTGATGTTCCTGCTTTTTTGAAGTATGTGCAATATCGAGAGGTAAATCCGTGTTTCTCAATTTAGTGGTGGTGGTTCAATTGCTTCTTTTCCTTTTTGCTACACCTGAAACCTTCACTACATCTGTTGCGAAACCCTTCCCTGTTTTGCTAGCCTCCGCCTTTTTAGTGTTGTGGACACTTAGCAGTCAAAAGTGTAGACAGTTTTCAAAAGTTGAGCTTGAGATCTGACATGCCTTTCATTTGAAGGAGTAGACATGCAGGAGTTTTTACTTCATTCTGCAAACATGACATCCTAGTAGACAAACTAGGTGACCTTTCTTGTGCGGCTTGACTTAACATTAACAATTGCAATGAGCAATATGCTTAATGCATTTTGAGAATTAGAACTTTGGGACACCGGATCCACCTGATCATCCACTGACTACTGGAAGCATGTTGTAGAACGTAGTAAGCACACATCACGAAGAAGATAAAGGATCACCCTTCTTTTTTTACTTCTAAGCCATCAATAACCATTAGGGATTCCTCTTGTCGATCAAGATTTCTTTTGTTTCGTATTATTTTGAAATTGAGTAACTTCAAATCAAGAAACTACCAAAATTAAGAAGAAGAAGAACTACCGAAAATTATTTTCTTATATTTTCAAATTAAGAAACTACCAAAATCAAAAAGAACTACCAGATTTTAGACATGATCCAACACTGAGTTAAATCATAACTTAGCCAACGGTCACCTGTATTGAAGCTGCACGTGTAACCTAATTCAGATTATTTAGCCCCAATAAAACAAAGCTGTCACCATGTGAACATAGTTAAATGAAGATTACAGTAAGTTCTCCCTCTTGTAAACTATTAGTCAAAATTGGTCCTTATTCAGATCTGATAACCTGATTCATCTCAATATGAATGGCCAAATAAACCGTTGAATATTGGAGGTCCATGTGTGTACTGTTATGAGTATATTATTTGATGTAATTATCGTGTTACATTCGTTTCATATTTTATTAAAAAAAAGTTCATTATAAAGCTTTTGATAAATTGTTGGCTTCATTTTCTCAAATGCAAGTATAAGTCTGAGTTGTTATCAAAATGGTTGGATTGACAAATCCATTTTGCTTTAGTTTGAGCTCCTTTCATTTTGGTTACATGGTTTGATGCTCTAGGTTATTCATTTTCAATCTTTGGAGAAACCAAACGAGGATGCATTTTCTCTAACCTTGTAAGCATTAGCGGTTGGGAAGCAAAGTCTCCTTCACACAAATTTCTTTTTAATATTTAGAAGACTTTCATATATAACCTTCTGTTTATAATTCAATCAAGGTCCAAGCTCTGTAGCTATGATGAGGTTGTGGAAAAAGTTGCATTTCATCTTGGATTGGATGATCCTACAAAAATTAGACTTACGTCTCATAACCATCACTCGAATAAACCCAAACGTCAGCCCATAAAATACTGTGGTGTAGAGACACTAGAAGAAATGCTACTCCATCACAACCAGGTTGGTTCAACTTCCTCAACCCATTTGCTTTTTTTAATTTGCTGTTAAGGTGCACAATCAGGCTCTGATCTTTCTCTTGAACAGATTACTAATACATTGTACTATGAAGTTTTGGACATTCCTCTCCCAGAATTGGAAAGTCTAAAAATTTTGAAATTTGCTTTTCGCCGAGCAACAAAGGATGAAGTGAGCTGACTGCTGACACACTAGTACATATAATCTTTAGCTTGCAGCAGATAACCATTTCATTGTCATTTGGCATGATGGTATTTACTTTTCAGGCTGTACTCTATACGGTCAGGCTCCCTAAAACCAGCAAGGTTGGTGACGTCATAAATGACCTGAAAACAAAGGTGCCTTCTTTTTTAATACTGTCATTTCATATATTAATCTTGATTTGGCATCGTTTGCTCAATCTTTAAGAGTTTTTGTGCATAATGGTGTTAGGGATTCCGGCTCCCTTGGGAAGCCTGCCCAGGACTAAAAACTTAAAGAAATTTACGAAACACCAATATTACATGGAAAATCTTCTACTTCGCGGGGGGGGGGGGGGGTGGGGGACCACAAAACAAACTCATTATGATTTCATCAAGGAGAAGCTTACACCCACAACTCTTCTCGTTCCCCCATCTATATTGTGACCAGTGGTCATTTCTGACGTGGACTAGGTGACATGATCATCCTTCGGTGCCCTCACCACAATTCGCACTCCCAGGCCACCACCCCAGGAAGGGTACAAACAAGTGGCTAGGAAAAACATCAGAAAAAAATGTTTGCCGTTTACTTATTGCAAGTTTCCTAATCTTATGAAAATGAAGGTCTTGATTGTTTCATATCACTAATAAGTAAAATAATTACATATCATAATCTTGATTGTTTTTCAACTCTTGTAAATATACTGTGACTCGAGACATAGTTCCAGCATATGACATGTTGCTTCACTGTTTGATTTGAATCTTAACTTGCTTCTTGGACTGTTGTGCGTACCATTGTGAAACAGGTCGAGCTATCCCATCCTGATGCAGAACTTCGTTTGCTTGAAGTTTACTCTCATAGGATTTATAAGGTACTTCATAGTATTTTTGAAACTTTTTATCCTTTTAGTGGAGTAACTTCTTTTTTGATATATGAACAGATCTGTGGCAATTATGATACCGATCAAGAAAAAAATGTAGCTATTATAATTAAGAGTGCAGGACATCACAAAGGCATGTAGTGGTTTTAGAATACAGGAGGGGTATTCTCAATTCACTTTACTAAATATAGACATATTACCTTTCTAGTGATACCCCATCAAGAATCTGCATTCATTTTAATCTTCTAAAAGACGTATTTCTGATGTTACCATAACGGTTAAGGCATTTTAAAGAGTAGTTTTGATATAATATGAAGTTCTTGTCTTTTATCTCCATATGTACTTAATTGTTGATCCTGAATGACAGGTTTTTCAAGTCTCCGACAAAATGGAGAACATCAACAACCAATACTGGACTTTACGTGCAGAGGAGGTTAGTTGTTGCAGATCTGCGGCCATTTATTAAGCGAAGTTATGAAATTATCCTTTTTTGCTACCACCTAAATGTCGGTAAAAAATGAAATACATGGATGCTCTTGCTCCTAATATTCCTTTATGGCCATTTGGGGATTTGAATAATTTACATCGATGATTGCAGATCCCGGAGGAGGAAAAGGAAATTGGTCCTAATGGTCGATTAATCCATGTTTATCATTTCACTAGAGACGCAAATCAAAGCCGGACGGTTGGTTTATTTAATACAATTGAATATATGTTTTTTTGTTTTTTTCTCCTTTTGGACCATGCTTGGTCCACCATAATCAAGAGTTTTTTTTTGTAATTTCAATTTCAATTACAACCTTAATTGTGTGGTTCATATATTGTCATTATAATTAGTTTGCCATTGGATTGCAAAGAGAATTAACTACCCTATTTCATTGAAATTGTTACATTTGGTTGGTCCTCTACCCCTTCAGAACCCAAATATGTAAGTGGGAGGTAGCAAACACAACTAAAATTAACATTATATTAAAGCAGACTGATCAACCTGTGGCCTGTGGGGTAGATGCCAACTCATATTGTCCTTGCATAGACACGATGACCAATCTTGAGCATGCATGTGGGGAGTGTTGGAAATGATAGTCTCACATTGCGCAAAATAGAAATAGATATTACTCTGTAAGGAGCTTAGTTCATTACCTTCTAAGTACTTAGATTTTTAAGAGTTGTGGACACTACACTCTAATAGTGTTGTGTACTTTCTTATTTTGAGCTATTTGGGATGATATTTTCCAACACACTACCGCATACATGAAAAAAATTGTCTTTTATGTCAATGTATGGATTATTGGTTGGAGTGGCTCCCCACAAGCCAATTGAGATGCTCTTACCCATCAACATCAACATAACCCCAATGTCTCAGAAGGCTCCCGCCTAAGCGGGGGGGGGGGGGGGGGGGGGGGGGTCGGATGTACTCAACCCTACCACTGTAAAACAGTGAGGTTGTTTCCAATTGACCCAAATGATGCAAATGCAACTGACCATCTGCGATTCCACAATAAAAGAAATGCAGATCGTTTAAATAGTCCTTTGATATAGTCCATGATGCTTCAAATATCAAAAACAACTTAATCTTTGACACAGTGGAAATGGACATCAATTGAGATGCTCTTATATCATGTTAAATTTGGTTGGTTCACCACCTTTTTAAAACCCAAGTACTTCTGTAGAAGGTATTGAAATCACCTGACATGGTTTTGTATATTTTGTGCTCTGAGCTATATGGGACTGTCTATTCCAATATATTGACCTGAACAGCATTTAGTTTTTGATGCAATGTAATTGAAAGATTCTTCAAGTTCTAGCTGACTTGACTAAACAACAAGAACATTTTTGAACCGCAATGTCGATTCAGGATTAATAATTGGTTGAATTCTAACTTCTATTTGGATTTTTTTATTTCTAAACCTATTCCTTTCCATCGTGTAGTCCACATTGCTAGTTCTCATATGTGGTGAATATTCAACAGAAATCGTAAAAATCTTGGCAGTTATTACGACTTTACATTAATAAGGCTGACTATTGGATTGAGATGTAGTCATTCTTTCTAAAATGATGCTGATAAACTTTAAGATAACCATACTACTAGTAGTTATATCTTCATTGTGATAACAACAGATCAAATATTGTATATCTGGATAACTACCAGCAAAATATATAGATTGATTTCAGTTATTGCGAAAGTAAACTTCTGAAATATCACTCAAAGGCAGTGAGGGAAAAATTACTAGATGTATATATCATTTTATCTATATATTATAAAAGAATTATTCCTGTTAAACTTACTAGATCTATATAGAACTTGATCTCTAAAATAGATGCAAAATTTCTGAAATTTCATTGTTATCTGAAATATTATAGATCTATATAGGACTTTGTCTATATATTTAGCCTTTCGAAATCGTATAGATCACATAATTACATCACATGAAATATAATTCTTTGGAATATAGTCTAATTACAATAATCGAAACATGGCCTTAAATTCCATTAGTATTAGTAGTCACTGCTCTAGATTGTTTTTCCTTCTGTAAGTTTTTGTTATTAGTGGGCCTGAGCTCTCTTTTATCTTTGCTTGAGAATAAAACAGACGGTGCAGAACTTTGGGGAACCCTTCTTCTTTGTCATTCACAAGGGTGAGACATTGGCTGAAATCAAGATCCGTATGCAGAAGAAACTGCAGACTCCAGAGGAAGAATTTGCAAAAGTAAGATATAACTGTTCTGATGGTTCTCTCTGTATAAGGAAATGTAACTGCTGGTATTTTACCTTAAAATCATTTTGAGCATTCTAGTAGGAAACTTTCCTCTCCTTACAGCTTCTATGTTCATCACAGCTAGTAGACCAAACGCCTGGTATTTAGGAAATCATAAGTCAAACATACATCTAGAGAGTTTGTTGTGCAGGTGTCAATTCTCAACATTGTTCCAACTTATAACATCATATACTTGTCTTCAAACTAGGTTTTTTCAACCGAACCAAAGATCAAAATTTGTACACCCCACGCACTGAAGACTGGACCGAATTGGTTGGTTCCAGATTCCAGTCTAAACCAGGACCAAACCAATTTCAGACCTGGATTCATTTTTGTTACTAAAAACAAATTAGCATGATTTGTGTTTGAATCTCAAAAAAATATGGTAGCAAGTTAATGAAAATTTTACCAATAAAACTTTTGATGAAAATCACAAATAGTGCTATTAACTTTTTTTTAGTAGTGTTATTAAGTTGCAATAGTTGAAATATAAGGAACATATAATACATGTATGAAGTGAATGCAATTATATTAGAAAAAAAGGCTAAGAAAGTATAAAGATATTTTCGGACTGGACAAAATTGGACCGAACTAGGAAAAATCCGATCGAGTAAAATTATCAGCAAAAAAGAGAGAAAAATTTACACTTTTATCTTTCGTCTTTTCTATGAAGAAACCATGGTTCTCTGTCCAACGTCCATTCACAATGGTGGTTCTTATTTTAAGATGCATGTACTGTTAGGGATTATTGTTGACATTCCATAAGTTCTGTTAATGATATTTGATCGTATCATAATCATTGTCGTGAGCCAACTAATGCATTTTCTTCCAATAACTTAGGCTAACCTATTTTTCTCATCAGTGGAAGTTTGCATTTGTATCTCTTGGTCGTCCTGAGTATCTGAAAGATACAGATGTATTATCTAGTCGTTTTCAGGTATGTAGGCTCCATTATTATCTCTATTTCATTTCATGTCCTGTTCTTGGTCTGATCGCTGTATATCTTTCCTCAGAGAGGAGAGGTTTATGGATCTTGGGAGCAGTATCTTGGTATGGAGCATATGGACAACAGTGCACCTACAAAAGCACATACATCTCAGGTCTTCATATGAGAAAATTTGAACAGTGTTTCTTTTAATCATTTTTAATTCTCATGTTTTTGGATACTTATTTCCCCTTCTACAACTGACTATTTATTTTTTCTTTTACAGAACAAGCACCAGTACGAGAAGCCTATTAAAATTTTCAACTAGAAAGATCAAAGACTTTAGCTTCTATTGGGACGAGAAGAATCAACCGGCTAAGCTTGGTTGTTGAGGTGAAAATTTTGAGTCTTGTTATACTTGTTTCTGCTGCAATTTCGTAACTCAGCAGTTTTGGCTCCATGAGGACATCAAGGCCATGATGATAATCAACAACACATCTATGGTTTTTCTGCTTTGCTCAAGACACAACCCATTAGAAATCACCTCAAACATTTTTGTGACAGTGCAACACCAGGTACATAATGAGATATTCCACGTGGCTTCTTCATATGCAGATTATAGTTCCATATATTGCAACCCCTTTTCTGTATGTTTTAGTGTTACGGAGCAATATCTTGATTGGAGCAATTGAAACCTCTACCAATTTGCAGAATTGAGAACATTACACGTGCATCCGTCGATTGAGATCAAATGACCATTTTACATGTTCTACCCATGCCTTTTCCATTCCACCTCCCTTACGTCGTGATTCCATTTTATGAGAATGTTGAGACTCGCACAGGGTTTTAACTACCGTAGTCCGTAATCCATAACACTTTTAGTTGCTTGTGCTACAAGACTACTGACCTTGAGGCTTTGAGCTGCTTCAAGTTCTACTTACGGACCAGAAGTAGAACATACTAGCTCCATGTGTTTAGATGGTTGAAAGTACAAAGATTGGATAAGGAAACTTAGGTGGAGTGCTCACTAAACAGGATAGTTAGGGGGATTCCAATTGGTATCTTACCTTTTTAACTATATACATGGAAAATTTGGGAGGAAAGTGCAACTAAATAAGAGACTTGTATTTCAAACGCTCATCTGTGCTTAACCAATGTTTTTTGTTTTTGGCATAGCAAGTAATATGTATGAACACCGAAACTTAAGTGGGTAAAGCTAAATGTACCCGACCTTAATGAAAATGACTTTAAAATAATAAATTAAATTCATTTTCATTTCAAAACATGATACAGTACTACCGAGAAATGCGTCATACTACGGTTTGAAAATTCAATTTACATTGCACAGGGGCACACCCAAAACAAAATGACCCTTGACCTTATTGTGTGTAGCTTGATAAAACATCGAAATTTCCTTTTTATCCGAACGCCAAGTTCACATCGCATTACTTTTTATAGTTCGCAACGATACCTATTTTTGAAGCCGCATGCTATCCTATTTGAGTTCTTTTCAGGATAGATGGTAGATTCAAATAGAGATCTATATTTGAGCAACCTTAAATATTTGTTGATTGAAAAGTGTGACGGGTTTGCAAGTACGAATTAGAGAAGTAAAATTCTTCAATGATTTCTGAAGTTCCGTACTTTCTTTCTTGTAAACAAATCACTCTTCGAAAGTATTCCCCCATGACTCGCTTCACTTCAACAGAAATATTCCCTCTTTCCTTCATTATCTCATCAATAAGTGAACTAGACTTTTAGGAACTAGAGTTTTAAAACTGAACTACTTATCAGAAGATTATAAGACAAAAGGAATTTGTAGTTTGCTTCCTTTTCTCTGAATTTTTAGAAGATTTCAGACAATGTCCCCGGAGGGATAAATTTGATTATAAATGGCCTCCAAGTAGAATAATATATTTTAAATATGCTCAGACCAAAGTTAACATCTAAACTATATTTGATATCGCTAATACTTTTCAAGTGTAGGTTAAGACAACTCCGAAAACAACTAATTTGTTAGGCAGTAGCCAAATGTTACTATTAAACCAAAAACAAGCATTCATATCTCCAACCCGTATGCAAGATAAATCAAAATGCATTGTCGTGTTAAGGCATTTAGCCCAGTTAAACACAACCAGTTATGTTGCTCATAGAATCGCCAAACACGTTCTTTAATGCCCAGAAATAACATATCGTGAAAAAATGACTCTTCTCAACGGAACGAGTTGTAATTTCCACACCGTCATTCCATATGCAAGATCTTGGGCACTTTGATGTATGGTTCCTCGAATGTTGGAATAGCTGAAGTTATCGCCTCCCTGTAATTCAAGAAAGAAAACCATTAATTTCCATCAGCAGCACACGTACGCTCTAACGATATTTATACCCTATTAGGAGAGTCCATACGAGACCTGTTCTCAAATGTTTGTGGAAGATCTTCCCGCAAATGAGCGTCAACGTCTATAATAACATGGTAAGAAGTCATAACCAGCTTTGAAACAAATCATTTCACAATTAAACAAAAAGAAAGTTAGAAAGTTTTAAGGTTCGATCGATACCTTACCATTGACCAAATTCAAGATATTATAATAATGTTCCCCCTCTAAAGAATCTTACAAGCATCTTATGTAAATATTTCATGTGGTCCATTACATATGATCAAATTGTAATCTCTAATGGAACTATCGATCAATTGGATATATTTCTAGTCGTTCAAATTTTTAAGGTTGCTTCTAACAAAGACGTGAACCAAGGTAACAAGGTGCATTAAGAGCACCCTTAACGGGCACCTGATCCGGGGGCGACGTGCCCCCCCCCCCCCCGGATTGGTTAATTTTTTATTTTTTATGTTTTGGTATGTATTTAAATTAATGTATTGATTAATTAAATTGTAATTTAATTAATTAGGTTTTGTAATTTAATTGTAGTTAATATATTGATGTTGTTTGAATTTTCTAATAATTGTACAATTATTTCATAATTAATTAAATTGGTTTTGATTTATTAAGATCTAGTTAAATTAAAAAATAAAACAAATCATATACGAAATTGAAATAAGTCACAAAACACGAGTTATCGTCTTATGCTCTGTGTAGTCACGTGCACATTGTACATCCTCGATGCTCGAGTAGTCCAATATTCGATGTTATCGTCTTGTGCTATATGTAGTTACACGCGTACTAAAACGTTATTTCTCACATCAACAAATACAGTTCTCATGGTTGGTTCTACCATATCTCACAAATACACTTCATCCACTACCGATGTCTTCATCCGATAAGTCCTCCATGTGAAAGTCCTCATCATCTTCATCATCCGATGACGAAACTTACGAGCAAGTGTTAGACTCCTTAACAGAGTATGCCTCCGAAGTGGTGGATCAACAAAGCACACATCTTAAGAGGCGTAAAAGGCGAACTACGAACCCAGATAAAGATAGGGAGTTTGGTTACCATCGTTTAATTGCCGATTATTTTTCTGACGACCCGGTTTATCCTGACAACATTTTCAGAGAAAATTTAGGATGCGAAAACATGTTTTTCTTCGATGAGCATCTCCGAACGCTACCGGTCGGATGAGCATCTCCGGCCTGCAAAAATGTACTGCGGCTATCCAGATGCTAGCATATGGTGTAGTGGTTGATGTAGTGGACAAATACTTAAGGCTAAGCGAATGCACGGCGAAGAACGCACTTGAAAAATTCCGTGATGGTGTAATTCACAACTTCGGTGGTGAGTACCTACGAAACCAAATGCTGCTGATTTATCACGACTACTTCACATTGGTGAGCAACGTGGATTCCCAGGCATGATGGGAAGTATTGATTGCATGCACTGGGTGTGGAAAAATTGCCCAGTTGGATGGAGGGGCCAATATCAATGACGTAGTGGTAATGTCACTCTTATCCTTGAGGCAGTGGCGTCGGCTGATTTGTGGATATGACACTCTTTTTTTGGCACACCAGGTTCATGCAACGACTTAAATGTCATACAACGCTCTCCCCTTTTCGACGATGTAATGGAAGGACAGGCTCCACATGTGAATTTTGAGGTTAACGATTCTCGATATGATATGAGATACTATCTTATAGATGATATTTATCCAAAATGGACGACATTCATTCCGTCCGTTCATCCACAAACACCGAATGACTAGTTATTTGCTGAACGACAAGAAGTGACACGCAAAGATGTAGAACGTGCATTTGGAGTCTTGCAAGCGCGGTTCACAATCGTGAATAAGTCATCTCTTGCATGAAGTAAGGTTGTGCTTAACAAGATAATGACAATCTCCATTGTAATGCATAATATGATAGTGGATGATGAACACGACATTTATGCTCATTTTGGAGATTTGAATGAATTTATTCATGATCAACCTGAAAATTCCATGGACGACCCGGTACAGTATTCCACTAATCGTATAATGGTTATTAACAAGTATTTGATGAGGAGAGATCAATTGGGTGATCACACTACACATTAGAACCATCAAACCGATTTGGTTGACAATATGTGACAACAATTTGGAGGAAATATGTCTTGATGTATTTGTAGCTTTAGTATTTAAAAATATATTTCTAGTTTTAGTATTTAAATTTCCAGTTAATGTACTATGTAATGCGATTTCCTAAATATAAAACATATTTTCGTATTTATATATTAATCGTTAATTCAAATCGAATGAATTAATTAAATTGAGTGATTACAATAATAATTATTAATATATTTTGTTGATTGTTGTGAGAATTTTAGAGAAAAGAATAAAGATAATGACGTGACAACAAGTTGTTGGTTTTTTGGCTAATAATTGTTAATCCGTTTTGATGATTAATCAACATATCAATAAACACATGTATCAACTAAAGACCATTGTTTTCATATATTGTATTATCTAACGTTTCAGGAACTTTGAGTTAAATTGAGAGACGAAGAAGCATAGTTAGGTTTACATTTTATGTATTTACTATTTAGGTTACAAATGTAACTTGACACTTGAAATCGTTGATTCATTGCATTGCGTGACACTTAGAAAACCTATAGAAGTCTCGCATTCAAATCCAATTCTCTTTAGACTTCAATAACAAATCATTGAAACTCGTTGAAAACCTAGAACAGGAATTTTGTGCTCAACCGGTCGACCGGTAGAACCATTCGGTTCGACCGAAATTCATCAGACTGTCCCAGAACGCCTTGTTATGTCCAAACGGTTGACCAAATTTCTCATCCAGTTCGACCGTTACATTAATCTGGTTTGTCTGTATAAAAACGGTCGACCGACATACATTTTCTGTTCGACCGTTTCACCTTGTCAAGTGATAGAAATTAGTTATCCGATTCAAATCCTTCAACCTTTCAGATGTCGACATGTGTCCTGGTTAGTGACACTTTCGGTCGATCGAAACTTAGCTTTTATTCGACCGATTACATTTCCGTATTGGTATTAAATGTGACCGTTATATTTGTGATATATACCAACGGTCGTATACACATTTCTCACCTAACCCATCTTTTGGATTTGGTCTTCCGGTCGACCGAACGTTCCTAAACGGTCGACCGATTCTCGAAAACTTCCCAAACCCAATTTTACTGGAAGTTTTCGGTCCAACCCCAATTCATTCTAATCGACTGATAGTCCTTGGCTTTGTCCTATCTAAATTGAACACGTCAAACGGTCGACTGAAACTCTCTTAACGGTCGACCGATTCTTGCATATTTTCCGGATCCAGTTTTACTGGTCATTTTCGGTCGAACTAGTGATCCAGTTCGTTCGACCGATCACTTAAGTTCTAGCCCAATTGGTCCGACCGTCTGCACATTCGCTCGATCGAAACAATTATTTTTGCATACCGGTCGACTGATAAACCCGATCTGGTCGACCGTTCGTGTCCTGAAATGTGTCTTGTCACTTCCTGACTTGTGTTTTCTTGTACAACTTTACACCATTTCAATCTCAACGGTTAGAACTAGTTTAGAGCTTATAAATAGAACTGAGAACACTCATCTAAGGTCACCAATCTTTCTCGAAGCTCAAAATCTCACTACTACTCTCAAATTTGCTCTAAACACTTGTGCTCACATCTTCCAACTTGAAATCACCATCTTTGATTGCATCATCCATTTCAAGTGCTTAAGATTAGTTGCTGAAGTAAATTCTTCAAGAGTTGTACTAAACTTCCGGAGTGAAACTCTTCTCAGATTGTAAGAATGTGGTCCAAACTAGGCGAGAGTGTTCGCAAAGCTTGTGGTGTAAATACGTGATCTCGGCCCGCAACGGAAATCAGATTAGTGGAGGACGTGAAGTTGCTCAAGTAAGAACAATTCGTAAGAGAGAACTAGGATCCGAGGTTGGATCCAAACCTCTATATATCCGGTGTTGTGGTTTGTTGTTCTCTTCTTCATATTAATTTGTCTTAGTTTTTAATTTGGCATAGTTTGTTAAACTATCTTAATTAGTCTATTCACCCTCCTTTAGACTAATATTAGGGCATAGTAGATCCTACACAAATACTATAACGTGACTAAGTGGATTGGATAATGGTTAAAGAATTTGTAAGGGGGTTGGTTTGTGCTGACGTGGCAGAGAGAGAAGCTGACGTGACTGAGAGAGAAAACATGACGCTCAGGAAGTGCCCGTGCGCTGATAAAGATGGTCTAAGACAGAGAACTATAGTTACAAATAGGGTAATATTCAGCTTTAAGTTTTTATATTGACGCACCACTTTTTGGTGGTGAAATTGTGGGCTGGTCCTTACAGAACAAAATCATATGGGAAATCAGGTATCGATATCTCCATCAAAATGCCTCTTCACTGTTCCCAGTCTTATTGTGAAAGACAATAGGGTAGCCATCCTATAATAAAAGTTTCATAAATATGCTCCTCAAAAGTCCATATGATGAAATGAGTTCATATTGTGTGCCAAAAAACAAAAAGAACTCATATTGTTTTGATAACTGAAACAGGAGATACTAGCTGATTATTGCAAAGCAGTCGTGTAACTTCTATATATGAAGATGTTTGGCAATGCGAAGCAACTTCCACAACTCAGGAATCTTGAAAATTCAAACAATTTTGAGCACATTGGTAAAATTAGTATGCTACAAAATACCTGCTCGCACTGCAGGTTCAAAGCTTTCCAGGTCAACCTCTTGGAGCTGTCCAAACCTGGAGCAAAACAATGTTATTAAGTTTAATTGACAACATCAATATATGATTTGTAAGAGCAGAGAAAGACGAAACACAAGTATGACATATCTCAGTATATCCTTACATTGCTAACATCTTGAATAAAATTCTTAATGATGAAAGTTGCTTGACACTGGTCTCCAGTGACAAAACAAAAAACCAATACAATGATCTAGTGCATGTCAAACATTGATTTCCAAGAAGTTTTCCTTCTTCCTTGTTCTTTTGTTGCTTAACGGAATCACAACACATATTTGTTGTTTAACATTTACTTCCATCTTATTCTTAAAAAAAGAACTTCCAATCGGTCAATATGTACCAGTGGCACTCCAAAATGTTAACCTTTCAATATCTAAAGTTGCCATCATCGTACATTGTCTTTAGAGGTTTGTATTTTGCTGATTTTGTGCATTGAATGATCAATTTCAGAAAGTTAGAAAAAACAAATCAAGAAAGCATAAATCACTGAATAACCTATTTACTTCCAAAGGAGACAATTAACCAACCAAAATCTAAATCTTATTGCATCTCCAATCACAATTTCATTTCATCACTACACTCCCAACGCCTTACTACTAACCACCATGGTATGCATGTTATGCATCTTATCTCATGAACTTCAAGGACGGTGTCAGTAATTCAGGTCATGGTGTCAAAATTTGTAAGCACTAACACTAATCTAACCACCTAATTATCAATATTTGGAGAAATCCAAAAGGGTTAAAGTCCATAGGGACGAAATACAAAAAGTTTCAAAATCCAAGGGAGGTCGAAATTTGAAAACCACAAGGATGAAGGCCAAGTAGGGGAAATTCCAACATCCTTATATCCAAGCGGTCGCCCGACCCCCTACTCCCTACTAACTTCAAAAACTATACTGCATTTCGAAGTTAAATTCCCCAAAAAACAAACCCAAATATTAGTCTTTCGAGAAGAACACAACCAAACTAACAAACCAACAAGCTAAAAAGGAAAAAAAAGGAGAAATACCAGTCGACAACTTGTTTGATTTTCGGCTCGAACTCCTCCACCTGCCAAAAACCAAAACTGAACACCAACTACAGGAAAAATCCCCTCCAAAATGGAGGGTTGGGGTTTTACCTCGGCGGGGGAGAGAGTGATGCGGGCGGTGGCGGCGAGGCGGGCGACGTCGGGAGGCGGGAGAGGAGAAGAGGAAGAGGAGGAGAGGTTGCGAGAAGCCGAGCAGGTAACTGACGCCGGCCGGAACCCGACGCCGGCGGCGAATCGGAGGGCTGTCGTGGAGAGCATCGTGGATTTGTGTGGGTTTGGTTTCTGTTTCGAGATGAATTGTTGTCGATAAGCCACTTTGATGTCACGCTCTGCACATGGTCGGGTTGAACCTGAAAATCAACCCGAACTTGACTGGTCGAGAGTTCAGGTTGAGGGATCGGGTTGACCCAACCCAACCCAAATATATTTTTTATATTTTTTCCGGATATATCTTGACTGTCCATCCCTAAGATATAATCCTAACTAAAAACACATTTCACCGAATCACTTCTCCTCTCCCTCACCACGCGGCGTCTCCTCCACGCCACTCAGCCCCCTCAGCCTCTCCTCTCCGCGCCTCAACCCCCTCATCCCCCTCAGCGCTCTCCTCTCCGCACCTGAGCCCCCTCAACCGATCTCCTCTCCCCGCCCCCTCAGCTGATCCCTTCACCCCCAACATGTCATTATTTTCTGTGATAATGTGCAGTAGAGTTCAGGGAAATTTATGATGTTGTAGAAAGTTGCAAACTTTTTCCGATATCTTGTGATTTCTTATTTGTTTATTTGAGTATCTTTATGGGACTGTTTTTCAGCTGCAAGTTTGTTTATGCGTTGACGAAGTTTTAGTTTATTGTCTCATGCAGTTTTTAAATGAAATCACATCACTAACATGAGATGAGCTTAAGAGCTCCTTCCTTCTGCAGAGAAAGTTGCAATTTTTTTGGTGGATATTGTGTTTTGTTGTTTCTCACATGTATTTGATTCTGTGATTTGTTGTTGAACTATGTCACTGCTGCCAGTATGCATAGATAGCATGAACATCCTTAATTCATTTAGTTATATATTTTAACCTTTGATTTTAAAGATATGATTATTGAAAGTTGTAGAAATTCTTGTGGGCTATAAGTTAAATTTGGTTACTCTCATTTCTAAAATTTCAAATGCATAATGTTGATGTTGATTTTTTAGGTGAAATTTGGTTATGCTTAATTTATTCGGGTCCAACCCGAACCGACCCAACCCGAATCGGTTCGGGTTTGGTCGGGTTATGACCCAAACCCGACCCATGTGCACCCCTAGCTACGAGGATCATAATTCATGAATTTTGAGATTTAATAATTAAATAATATTAAATATAAATAATATATATATATTATATGTGACTAAAATTTAGGTAAAATTTGAAATAATTCCTAACATAAAATTTTCTACTTTTTAGCAAACTTCACTGGGACTAGTAAGTTGTATGTATTCGTATGGAGTATGGACAATATGGTTTAAGCCTTTGATTTTCCTATAACAAAATCCATATATTGTCTATGAGTCCCTTATCTAATTCTTAATAACAAAATCCATACATTGTCTGCTAAAAATTATTCTTGTTATTTGCTTTATCAATCCCACGTCCAAGCTTTCATTTATGTGCGTGAATCATGTGATATTTGCAGCTTGCAGGAAGTGGCATGCCAGATATTTGTATCTTAAAATTTCATTAATTCCCTTTCCAACACCAAGTACAAATTTATATAATGTGTCCATTTTTGTGTTATAACCAGAAGAAGAAAAACTTGTTCTTTAGTTTTGCAGTAGAATTGATTTATTTTTTTCAAATACAATTATTAAGTTATGAGACTTTAATTTATTTGTAACTGCAAATTAATCATGCATAAATCATTGTAGGGGTATGGTTCTTCAAAAAAATTAGAAGAATGTACTCGTGTTACTCAGCTAGTCAGTTTGGTTTTAAACAATCGAATAAATTATGGAAGAAGTGAATAACTAAAGGCAAACTCTGTTGTTGGAAAGTACTCATGTGGAGAAAGGAAAATATGGAAGTAAATGATAGGATTTCGGCAATGACCTCTCAGATGCGTTTTTCCAAGCCGGCACCCGAGCTCCTCCAATCCCCGATTCAGCTGACGATGGCAGCACTTGGATGGCAGGATAGGGATTTTAGATCTGGATTGGGTCTGATATTGTAGAGAGAAATCTGTAATCAGATATATATTTTTCTTCATATGTAATCGGATTTTTTAAGTCACGTAAGAATCCAAAGCCAAGTCAACCCAAACAAATATCACTCTCTTTCTCCAAAAACACCAAAAATCATACCTGCCTTAATGCATTCCAAAATAACCATCATCTCTTTGCAGCAAATATTAATGATTCATTTTTGCAGCATTTACATTTTGAATTTGAAATGCAAACATTGAGGGTAAAGAAAACTTCATTTCACTATCTTCTCCCACCTTACCCTCCACTTTCTTTTGCTTTTTATGGCTTCTTCTTTGAAGAGTGAGTTTATTTTAAGTTTATTTTTTTTGGTTGTTTTGTTTTATTAGATCAAGTTACTGTGATTCCGGCTTGTGGTTGGTTTAAATCAACTCGTATATAACCATATTCTTCATTCGGCAACAAATCTTAGCAACATACTTGATTTTTGTTCTTTCAAAGTTTTCATAAATTTTTATTTTATTCAGAAAATGCTCATTCATTTTCTTGAACTTTCATTCATTCTTACATCATGTTCTTGTAACAGATCCTTCAGGAGTGGATTTGGACTCAAGTGAGTGATCAGATTTAGACAAACAATGACATCAATTGCACAAAACAACACAAGACTCCCTACAATGTGCTATGTCGTAGCTCTTGCATTCCAAAAAACTATCCAAAATGAGAACAATAAAAGCTTAGTAGCAACACTTCAAAAACATCCGGAAAAAAAGGAATGCATTTCACTACATTTGATGATCTTAAAGTTTTTTTGAAAAGGGGCTTCTATGGGTTTTGCAGGTAAAGTCACACACTCTAACTACAAATATGACTTACGAAGCTTGCGGTGTCATAGCCTATAACCAAGCAAGTTCACCACATGAGGTATGTTTTCCTCCTTTAGGGAAATGTTTGTTGAACGCAGCGCGTCACGGACGTGTTCTACGTGGACATCCATGTCAGCCCTTACGTGGGCAAAGCATGAATGTTTTTTTGTTTTTTCTTCCTGATGTCCACTCAAATCACATTAAATGCGTTTCAACTCAGCACGTTCTCTCTCTCCACACAAATACAAATATGATGACACTCTTTCTTTCTTCTTCATTCTTTCTCTCCAGAATAAATCACCATTTCGAAGAAGCGTCTGATGCCGACTCCCAGGATTCTTCACAACGTAAGCAGCGTGAATGGGACGGTGCGAAGACTTCCCGATGTTCTTGTCAACGCTCCGTGGTGAAGACTTACGTCTGTTCGGTTTATGTTGTACATCTCTCCGTAATAAATCACCATTTCGAGTAAGATATTACGTCGAAGAAGCGTCTGATGCCGACTCCGAAGGTTCTTGACAACGTAAGCAGCGTGAATGAGACAGTCATGTTTAAGTCTTACATCTTATTTCCGATTTACTGGGAAAATATATATTATTTTTGTAATTTGTGTGTGTTTGTGTTTGTAATGGAAATCTGAGATGCTATTTTTTTCCTAAACGTAATTCTTGTGGGGTAAAATATACAGTGGGAGATTTGTTGAGTTTGTGCGGGGGTGGCAGGGAGCGCGCTTTGCGGACGTTTTTTTGTTTCGACATCATATTATTGCATTCCATATATTGATTCGTTTATTCCGACAATAATGAAGCCATATATTATTCCGGACTGCAAATACACTTATTCCGGACTGCAAATACACTTATTCCGATTCCGGACAGCAAATACACTTATTCTGGACAACAAGTCCACTTATTCCGGACAAACTTTATGTTCCGTTTCTGGACACACTTTATTCTTAAACCGGACAACAAATACACTTATTCCGGACTGCAAATACACTTATTCCGGACAAACTTTATGTTCCGTTTCTGGACACACTTTATTCTTAAACCGGACAACAAATACACTTATTCCGGACAACAAATACACTTATTCCGGACAGCAAATACACTTATTCCGGACAAACTTTCTGTTTCGTTTCTGGTCACATTTTCTTCTTATTCCGGACTGCAAATACACTTATTCCGGACTGCAAATACACTTATTCCGGACAGCAAATACACTTATTCCGGACAACAAATCAACTTATTCCGGACAAACTTTATGTTCCGTTTCTGGACACACTTTATTCTTAAACCGGACAACAAATACACTTATTCCGGACAACAAATACACTTATTCCGGACAGCAAATACACTTATTCCGGACAAACTTTATGTTCCGTTTTTGGACACACTTTCTTCTTATTCTGGACAACTACACTTATTCCGGACTGCAAATAAACTTATTCCGGACAGCAAATACACTTATTCCGGACAACAAATCAACTTATTCCGGACAAACTTTATGTTCCGTTTCTGGACACACTTTATTCTTAAACCGGACAACAAATACACTTATTCCGGACAACAAATACACTTATTCCGGACTGCAAATACACTTATTCCGTACAACAATATACACTTATTCCGGACAGACACATAACGTAAACAGGACAAACACATAATGTAAACTGCACACACACATAAAGTAAGCTAGACAAATTAAGTTGATCCAACGTAAAACTTAAAAACAAATATTTTATTATGATAAGTGTGGGCTCTGCACGAATAATGAGACTGCACGATGTCCTAGGGTCTGCACACTGTCTTATCTGTGTATTGGGAAATGAATCGTTCAACTTAAAGAACCGGCGTTTTTTAAAAAGACCAAAACGCGCGAAGAGAAATTTCGCTGACTGGACGCTGACTCAAAGAAAAATATCTGAGCTGTACAGATCCACGTAAGGCGCGTCCGTGACGCGCGCGTCCGTCTATAACTACTCTTATCATCACCTGCAAATCTACGATATCACAATTTCTCATTTGAAATAAGTCTATAAGGTTTATCTTTTCAAAATCAGAGAGCACTAGGTTCCGACTTTTGTGCAGAAAAGTCTTCTGAGCATGTAATTTCAGAGTACAATTAGAGTAAATTATAATATAAGAAATGGTAATTTCAATTACTGAATCATTTTTTTAAACTAATTTTGCAGGCATGTCTTCAATACAACACTTGAAGGGTAAATATACCTTCTCAACTTTGAGACATCTTTAAAGCAATTTTGGAAGCCAATCTCAATACGTGTTGTTTAACAAGTACGAAAGTTTTGGTGCGTCAACCACTAAAAACATTAGATCCTAATTTTGTTAAATACGTAGGGAGACTAGGGTTGTCAAGTTCTGCTCGGGATCGATAGAACGCTCGTGCTCCCTCGATTATCGCTCGAGACATTATTACTATATCCAACTATTTGATAAACCCGAATATTCTATCCAATTATCCAATTGGTAAATTCATTTAATAAACTCATTTACCAAACCCATTATCCATTTACCAGACTCAACAATCTATTTAACAAACCAACCCAAACACCCATAAGAATCAAAACCTTATTAGTCCTCGACCTTTTGTTTTCCATTATTGTTATTGTTATTTTTCTTTTTCTCATTCTTTTCTAAACCAAAAGTTCAAATAGATTAAAGTTCGGGTCATGTGGTGATTTTATTTATAAGATGTTAATGTTGTGAGTTGTCATATAATTTATGAAATTATGTTTGATATTAGGTGTTCATTTTAAGATTGTGTTGATTTTGTTTGATCCAAGTGTATGATCTTATTTATAAGATGTTGATGTCGTAAGTTGTCGTATAATACTATAATTTATAGTTTGTGTTTGATTTTAGGTGTTGATTTTGTTCGATCCAAATGTATGATCTTATTTATAAGATGTTGATATTGTCGTATAATTTATAAGATTGTGTTTGATTTCAAGTGTTAATTTTAAGATCGTGTTTGTAACTACTATCATATTTGTCTTACGTGATCTTATAATTTACTTGTTAGGACAACATTATTAGCAATTTAATAACAAAAAAACCATATTTAGGTTAATGAGCCACTCATGAGCAGGGTCGAGCCGACCACGAGTAGAATTTTCCGCTCAAAACCCTTATCAAGCCCATCTCGAGCAGGCTCGGATCACTCATTTACCGATTGATTACACCCCTAAGGGAGACTAATAAATGCTAGAAAGAAATTCATTATGAGGAGTAAATATCTTGATGCAACTCCTTTCTTAATATGTTGGGATGTTTAGTTTATTTAGAGTGATACAAGTTCAGGAGTTGTTTATGTTTTAGATGTTTTTATGTTTGCTGAAAATAAGTGCCACAAGTTGGAATGCTTACCTAATATATACTTGGGTTATCTTTTGTTTGATTATTGTACTTTAGTTTTACTGAATTGCTAAACATCGTCCCAAAATTACTTAAATCGCCCCTTGAAATTACCAAATTGTCCATCTCTCATTTCTACTGCTATAACGCGACATTTTACCCTCCTATCACACATCTTGTAGGATTTCATGTTTAATTATACATATATATATTTCGAATTTTCATGTATAATAAGGATCTATTACAATTTTCTTCGATTTATTTAAATATGCATCAGTTTGTTTTAACAACTAGTTTCAAAAACTTATTAAAACAAACACAAAGGGACTCCGAAATTCATACCTAGAAGTTCTCAAAAACTTCTTGACATTTCAGAGACGTTGAGGAAGCCAATCTTCGCTTCTCGTTGATGCATTGCATACATTGCATCATATGTCTTTCATTTAGATTACTTTTATATCAATAAATGCTACTAAGGTATGTGTTTAGTCGTATTTACAGAATACAGGGACCTGAATGCAAATTACCCACATTCCGAGCATAAACGCGTGCAAAAGATTCATTTCTATCATAAAGACCGAGTTCAAGTTTATCGGGTTCCGAATGGAAATGAATCCAAGCATAAAAGCATTCAAGGAGCTAATCACAAAAAGGTCAAGGGCTTAATTGCAAAATGCCAAGGACCTGATTGCAAAAGAAAAGGATCAAGTTATTTTGTTGGAAAAGTCAAAAGAAAAGTCAAAAATAAATCCCCAACAATGGAAGGAATAATCCGGAGTTCAAGACAATGGAAAGAATCATCCAGACGCGTAAATAAAGATCAAATCATACCATAAACACATGACCAAAATCCGGACCCGAGCAGACCTGATTGTGCGGCGTTTTCGCCGCACAACACCTTCAATATGCGGCGTTTCCGCCGCCCAGTCATTGATCTGTGTGCCCGATTTTTGTCCAGTGTCGGGTCGACGCGTGTACTATCCTTTTATGTATTGGTATCCCCTGTATCGGCTATAAATAGCCCTGTAGGACGAATGTAACACATCTTTGAACCTTTGGTCTTGGATCATTAGTAATAAATTTCTGTTTTATTTTGTTTTGTTTTTATTTTCTTTTAATGTCTCTAGGATCCTTTCTTCTTCCTCCCTCCATGAGTTACTAACTCTTTCCAAAGGGTGGAGGTGATGGAATTAGGGGTAGAGAAGATGAATGCATGTTATTGTTTTAAGTTCGTGATTAGTATATTTTGATTACTTGAGTTTATGTTAAATCATTTATCTTGTAATGCTTCATAACTAACATGATTTATTTCAAGTTTCTCCATTCTCCAATCTAAACCTAAGTCTAGACTTCCACCCGACGGAATTCTCTTCTTTGTTCTTGTTTTAATTTTAATTGCTTTTGTTTCGTAGTTTAGTTAATTAAACCAAAAACCCCAAAAACCCTAATTGATTCTTCTCTACTTCTTTCCCCCAATCGAAACAACATAAACAACGAAATCTCTCCCTCCTTGTGTTCGACCCGTACTTGCCACGTCTTCATAGACGCCGTGCACTTGCGGTATAAATTTAAATCTTCATCAAGTTTTTGGCGCCGCTGCCGGGGAGGCGACGCAGATTTTGTTGTTTTTGTGTTTTCGATTTTATCCTGTCTACCTCGTGCGCGATCTAAGTATTTGAATTTGTGTAGCAGGAGACAACAGAGCGCGCGGCGAAATCCGGGAGCGTTCTGAGACACTTGGGCGGCGGAATCGCCGCATCTACAAGGTGACTTGCGGCGGAATCGCCGCACCAGTGTGGGTTCTGATCTTCAAATTTCTAGGGCATCGTCGGCATCTCTGGGTGGTCGCATTGAGCTACTGGAATCTCCGAGAGCGGGCGGTGAACCCGACTGAACATTGCGGAGGTAACTTTTCTTGCCTTTCTCGTAAAATCTGAATAGTTGAAAAGTTTCCTCTCGTAGAATTGCACGTGTCAGGGTTACAATTCCATAATTGGCAATAATTCAACTCTGACCTAAAATTGGCAAAATTAGAAAGACCTTAGTGCATGCATCATATAATGTTTTGCTTGCATTATTCTTGCTAAATTCTTGCAAATTAATACTTGTTGAAGATTGCTGGAGGCAAGGTACGTATCGAGGTTTTTATCGATTGCATTAGAGCATATAATTTAGTTGCATACAACCTTGCAATTGCCCCCATTAAAAGGACCATTGTTTGACTATCTTTGCTAGATTTAAGTTAAACTATCGTAAGGGCAACTCCGTAGGAAAAGATACGGTGGGGATTTCATCACCCTCCCGTAGCCCACAAACCACAATCCTGAAGTGTCGCCTAAGCCTAAAATTTAAAATCAATTAGACATTGGCCCCTAAGGACTCGGACTCAATTAAGGAGGAGATTGGTTTGACTTGCTATGACCTGAAGCTAATTGAATTCAAATTGGTGTCTAGAAAGTGTTTTTGTGTTGACGAAAGTCTTCCAAGCGACGTGGTTGTCTAATTGGCACCGACTCTGTCGGAAGCGCCCCCACTAGCTATACACTAACTGGCCAACTTGGTTTGATTGGTGAGGGAGGTGAATCGAGCAAATCAATTCGACTCAACCAGTTAAGAGTCGTCTAGATTTAAGTGACACTAGGTCTAGGATTGTTTTGACCGTGCTTGTTCAGGAAACTTCTGACCAACCCTAATTTTTATCCTTTAGAGTTAAGTTTCCCTTCTCGTCTGAGTCTTCTTTCCCTTCTCATCTTTACCTTTCTATTGTTTGTTTTCAAAAAAAAAAAATTAAAAAAAATTTAAAAAAAAAGAAAAAAGTAATTGATTCTTGAAATTGAATTTGAAATTTAAATTTCAAACTCAAGTTCAAAAATTGATTCAACCCGGTGCACTCAGATTTGGATTCGGGACTTGAGTAATCGACTCTCACGAGTTCATTTGGATTCCAGTCTAGAGCTTAACCCCAACCCATCTGTTGCACCACCTCACCCGGATCTAATGGGTGAGAACGTAGTGGACCCGCCTGTTGCACAACCTATAACTCTGAGGGATCGGTGCTACCCAACAATGGCTGCTCAGCCATCGTGCATCGTCATGCCCACCATACCGGGTCGCGACTTCGAACTTAAGGCACAATACATGAGTATGCTGCCTAAGTTCACCTCTAGGGAAGATCCATATCTCTTCCTTAGAGAATTTGAGGAAATCTGCTCTCTTATGCAATACCAGCATATCCCTGAAGAGGCAGTGCGTCTGAAATTCGTGCCTCTAGCACTGAAAGACGACGCTAAGAAATGACTATATAGTCTAGCCGAAAGATCTATTAGAAGTTGGGCCGAATTTGTTCAAGTTTTCCTAAAAAAATATTTCCCCAACCATAAGACTATGAAGATTAGGAATGAAATTGTTGCATTCGTTCAGTCTGAGAGCGAGCCGTTCTATTCCTATCTTGAGAGATTTAAGAGTGTCTTGACCCAATGCCCTCATCACGGAATACCGAAGTGGCAATTATGCCAAATTATTTATGAGGGATTGACACCCACATCTAGAGTTATGCTAGAATCTGTGAGCCAAGGGAACTTCATGTCCAAAAATGAAAATGATGCCTGGACTTTTCTTGAGGATTTAGCTGAAAATAGTATGCAATAGGACAATGCTAGAACACCCATCAACCCGAGTATTGGATCTAGGATAGCGAGTCAACCCCGACCAGGTGTCTTAGCTGTAGACTCCAACATAGCGGCTGAGGCAAAACTAGCTACCCTAATGCGTAGAATGGAAAGTCTAGAGCTACAAAATCAATCCCGAATGAATCAACCCTTGTCTATCCCCTGCTCTAGATGTGGTCAGACTGGTCATTTAATGGAGGACTGTGTGGACATGGAACATGTTAATGCCACATTTAACAATTCTAGAAATGATCCTTACGCATCAACCTATAACCCAGGTTGGCGTAATCATCCCAATTTTTCGTGGACCCAACAATGACAACCTCCTAGACAACAACAAACCCCATATAACCAAAATAATACATCATCTGGGGGTAATAACAATGGAAATCATGAGGTTAGGTTGACAAAATTAGAAACTTTAATGACAACTTTTATACAAACAACCAACCAATCATTCCAAAGGCTAGAGACACAGGTCAGCCAATTAGCACAGATAATAGGTGAAAGAGAAAAGGGCCAATTACCAAGTCAACCTGAGGTGAACCCAAGAACTAATAATCAATATCAATCTTATCAACCACCTTCAGGAACTAACAACCCTAGACCGGTTCAAATGGTTAATGAGGAAGGACCGTTCCAACAAATCAATGTTGTAGTATCATTACGGTCCGGAAGACAAATTGACAATAATGTGGTAAACCCTAGAATGACTAATCAATCTAGCCATCAAGCACCCACATATGACTCGACCATTGAACCCGACGTCCAAATTGAAAAGCCCAATCCACCCACCCAACCTGAACCTGTGGCTCAACCTGAACCTGAGCGAGTCTATGTGCCTAAAGCCCCATTTCCCAATAGACTCAAAAAGAACTCTAGTGCACAAATAGAGAAAATCCTGGAAGTATTTAAGCAAGTTAAGGTGAATATTCCACTCTTAGATATGATTCAACAAATACCTGCTTATGCTAAATTCTTAAAAGATTTGTGCACTAAGAAGAGAAAAACGAATGTACCAAAGAAGACATTCTTAACTGCAAACATATGCTCAATTCTTTCCAACACATCTCCTATAAAATATAAGGACCCGGGGTGTCCCACAATTTCTTGTTCAATAGGAGATACATTTATCAATAAAGCCCTTCTAGACCTTGGTGCAAGCGTTAACTTGCTCCCATTTTCTGTCTACGAGCAACTCAACCTTGATCCACTGAAACCCTCTAGGACAACCCTCCAATTCGCTGATTGTTCTGTTAAGAAACCGAGAGGTATAGTAGAGGACGTTTTGATTAAGGTTGGTGACTTCATTTATCCAGTGGATTTTGTCGTACTTGATACTGAACCTATTGTAAATCCTAATCGACAAATCCCTGTAATTCTAGGTAGACCATTTTTAGCCACTTCGGAAGCATTAATAAACTGTCGAAATGGGCTCATGCAATTATCTTTCGGGAACTTAAAAGCAGAATTTAATATCTTCCATATTGATAATGAGCCAGAAATAATATGCAACCCAAGTGATGTTGTGATGAGAGCACGTATTTATCAAATTTCTGAAACAAATAAATCATCACAAAAGAAAAAAGGAAGTAAGAAAAAGGGGAGTGATTCATTTACTCAACCACCATCACTCGAGCAAATAAGCGAACCAATTCAAGTGAGAAGAGTGGAATCTTTTCCTCAAGTCAACATGGGGAACAATTCAACTGGATACATGCACCAACATGGTGTCAGTCAATCCAGTTCTGATTACGGTTGACTCTGAGCAAATTCAACCCCTCTACCGCAAGCCGACTCAGGTAATAAGTGCATTTATTTTATCTATGCATACATTGAGGACAATGCATGATTTAGGTGTGGGGGGGTGTTTATCTATGTATATATCTATTTGTTTGTTTTCTTCTTTAAAACAAAAAAAAAATAAAAAAAATCAATGTTTCATGACATAGCTTAAGATTGAACTACCAAAACCCGAGTACAAATTGCATTGAGTTTTTGTTCCTTATTATATAGTTCTGCTTGTAGAAATTGTGACATAAATCTAAGTTCCAAAGAAATAACACATTGCCCTGTAAGACATGTATGCACTTAAATTGGATGAATCAAATCCTTGAAGTGGTTGATAAAAAGCAGAGGTTGAGGAAAATACACCGGGAAGTGTGGACTTCTAATAGCAATTAAGCCTTGAGGAAAATAAAAGTAAAAATAAAGGAATAAAGTGAGGAAAGCACATTTTGCAAAATGATTACAAAAGCCCAAGCCTTTGAGTCACTGGTCCGTAGGGGTATCTTAAAACCCGGTAACTTGAGTCTTCCAGCTCGGGATTATCGACCAAACTCGCTACACGAATGCAAAAAGGGTATAAGTGTCAAAAAGAAAAAAAAAGCAAATGTGTTGAATCACGGGAAAAAAAAATACTTTAAGATACTCAAGGCTCAAAGCTAAAAGAATGATCCATGCCATGGTTGATCCAAATGATACTTCACCACCAGAGGAGGCGTGCAAAATAATTCAAGTGATAAACATGTGTAGAAGGGTTAGTGGTGTGAATGTTGGAGGAACAAAGACCAAGTCATATTTTTAATGAGTTAGATTTATATAATGAGCATGCAAAAATTCTTAGTGAGATGTATAAAGTTGAGGTAGGGATATTGAGAGCTATTAATGAAATGTTGATTCAGGATTTTGTGGGTATATCCGCTGAAAACCCTCAGGAGACAACACTCCTCCTCCTTGGCAACAAAGAGGTTTAACGGCTTGTTGCACATGCTAAGTGCAACCGTGATTCCTACGAAAGTGAGTTAGGATTTCCCTGTTTTCATTTCTTTTATATTATGTTTTGCTAGGGACTAGCAAAATCTAGGTGTGGGGGTATTTGATGCATTGCATACATTGCATCATATGTCTTTCATTTAGATTACTTTTATATCAATAAATGCTACTAAGGTATGTGTTTAGTCGTATTTACAGAATACAGGGACCTGAATGCAAATTACCCACATTCCGAGCATAAACGCGTGCAAAAGATTCATTTCTATCATAAAGACCGAGTTCAAGTTTATCGGGTTCCGAATGGAAATGAATCCAAGCATAAAAACATTCAAGGAGCTAATCACAAAAAGGTCAAGGGCTTAATTGCAAAATGCCAAGGACCTGATTGCAAAAGAAAAGGATCAAGTTATTTTGTTGGAAAAGTCAAAAGAAAAGTCAAAAATAAATCCCCAACAATGGAAGGAATAATCCGGAGTTCAAGACAATGGAAAGAATCATCCAGACGCGTAAATAAAGATCAAATCATACCATAAACACATGACCAAAATCCGGACCCGAGCAGACCTGATTGTGCGGCGTTTTCGCCGCACAACACCTTCAATATGCGGCGTTTCCGCCGCCCAGTCATTGATCTGTGTGCCCGATTTTTGTCCAGTGTCGGGTCGACGCGTGTACTATCCTTTTATGTATTGGTATCCCCTGTATCGGCTATAAATAGCCCTGTAGGACGAATGTAACACATCTTTGAACCTTTGGTCTTGGATCATTAGTAATAAATTTCTGTTTTATTTTGTTTTGTTTTTATTTTCTTTTAATGTCTCTAGGATCCTTTCTTCTTCCTCCCTCCATGAGTTTCTAACTCTTTCCAAAGGGTGGAGGTGATGGAATTAGGGGTAGAGAAGATGAATGCATGTTATTGTTTTAAGTTCGTGATTAGTATATTTTGATTACTTGAGTTTATGTTAAATCATTTATCTTGTAATTCTTCATAACTAACATGATTTATTTCAAGTTTCTCCATTCTCCAATCTAAACCTAAGTCTAGACTTCCACCCGACGGAATTCTCTTCTTTGTTCTTGTTTTAATTTTAATTGCTTTTGTTTCGTAGTTTAGTTAATTAAACCAAAAACCCCAAAAACCCTAATTGATTCTTCTCTACTTCTTTCCCCCAATCGAAACAACATAAACAACGAAATCTCTCCCTCCTTGTGTTCGACCCGTACTTGCCACGTCTTCATAGACGCCGTGCACTTGCGGTATAAATTTAAATCTTCATCACTCGTTGCGCCGGATGCCTCTGAGTGTTCACCGAAACCCTAAACAAGGTTGGAGAGAAAGGAGCTAGCCAATCGATCTCCAAACAAGCTTAGAATCTAGCTACAAACCCCTTCCTTAGCCTCTGAGATTTCTCCTTCCAAAGACTTAGAAAACTAAGAGAATTTTCGTGGGTTTTTGTGGTGAATTAAGAGAGAAAATAATTATTGAATTGTGTAACCCAATTAGGGAGAATAAGGACCTATTTATAGGTTCCAATCTTACTCTTAATCATGGCTATTCTTTAGCCACGTTTTTCTTTACATTTTCTCTCATAAATTATTCGTTTATGTATTACATGCACCCACAAAACGTTTGACCAAGTTTGGAGCTAATCCAACCATCAATCAAATTAATCTCTTAATAATCAAAGGCAGAAAATCAATCGCTGTTCGGTTGACCGAGACCCGTTCGGTTAACCGAATATGTCACGATTGGTTGACCGAGTACTAGACGGATGACCGATTCTTAAAGGGAAAAATTCTCCTTAACCGATCAGACGAATTCTTGTCTAAGACCGAGTGCCATTCGGTTAACCAAAAATATCGGAACTTAACATTATTCGGTCGACCGATTTTGGTTCGGTACACCGTACCAAAGTTCCAGGCACTTTGGTCAAGTTTGGTCAATCAAATATGACTATCCGTTCCATGTTCGGTTGACCGATCCACAGATCCTTCGGTCGACCGAACCTCAACGGATTACCAAACTTTTACCCGATTTTGCCTTTTTCAAATTTTGGATTTATTTCCAACAAAATTTGAACTTGAGGGGGTTTTAGCAAATTCACAACTTATGCAATATATTATCCTATGCAACAATAAATTATTGCACCCCATAATATATGCATCTCATATGAATTTATCATGATTCTAATTATGTTATATATAACATGATTGATTTTACTTGTTCACCACATGTGTCATATTTTCTATAAGAAACCTGACACATCATATGAACCAAAAATCAAGCTTCTTGTTTCCCGGTTTCTTGCGGTGTGACCTATGGGAGGATCTAGACTAAGTTGACAGTGATATTAAGAGCTTAATATCACAAGCTATAAGCGGTATCTAGCTACACATTATAGCTCCCAATTAGTTAGATGTCTTAATTCCACTCGAACCAAAACCCGATCCATTTAGTGATGGAGTGCACCACTTGTGTCCGTCCCTTGCCTCATGATATTAAGAATACACACAAAGTAGTATTGTGTCATCTTTGTATTAGTATTCATTTCTTGATCTCTTTAAGCTAGTGATAAATATGTGACTTAACTCAAATCACATTGTGCACATTATAACTTTGCTTTATCAAGGGGCCCATTAATATCATCACTCAATTGAGAGGGGCAATGATAATCTTTTGATTAACTATCTTCTCCAACAAAAGTTGTACTTAACCAACCAATGCATTTACACTACACTGATCGATAGTTCAAGACACTGATCTAATTAAGTATTCCTTAAGTGATTAGATATAAGTCTCATATCAAAGGACCAAAGACACAGTAAAATATTAATGACACAGAAACACATTTCTATAATATTTTACTTATTAGGTCTATTCAGTATACAAAAGTAATATTTTCCTCTTTTGCATACCCGTGTTGTCACTCACTTGTAGAGCTACAATGATCTATGACCAACACGACAATCTTAACTCGGTAATTAATGTTCCATGTTAATTACCATGATTGCGAATATCTTTTGTTTTATGTAAACCAATATCTTTTAGAGCTCTACGGTTAAGGACCAAGAGCCTCTTCCTTAACACTTCTAAAAGACGAATAACATAAACAAGGAACAAAATGATTTCTCATTCAATTCATAATAATTGACATTTAAAAGTAAAACTTTTAGAACACATTCCCTTCACATCTCTCTTCATCTTCCTCTTATAATCATAAAAAATAATGTTTTGGAGGTCAGTAATGAGCCAACGGACGCCCCAGTGTACTCTAATCTGGTAAAATATCTAACATCTTTTTAATAAAAAAATAATAAAAAATAATAAAAAATTACGGGCTTCTTAAGGAGCCACCCCTACGTAGGAGGGAGTGTCTGGGTAAGACGCCGCACCCATGGGGGAGGCGTCTTACGCAGACGCCGCATCCATTGGGGAGGCGTTTTACCCAGACGTCCCGCCCATGGGACAGACGTCTTAGTAAGACGCCTCTCTCCTACGCGGGGCGGCTCCGTCGAACGTCCGTAATTTTTATTTTTATTTTTTTTTAAAACATAATTGATTATAAATTTAGATAATTGTTAAATTAATTAATTAATAAGTTAATAATTACTATATTCGGATGACCGATACCCCTTCGGTACACCGAAAATTCAAAAGTTTCCAGATCCAACAATTTCAAAATCCAAAAAATTTCCAACTCCAATTGTCCCAATACATTAGAGAGAAACCTCAATCCTCAAAGCGAGACCCCCGAACGACCTGTCGAGGTGGTATTTGTAAGTCAGGATGTTTTACCGCCGGGGGATTTTGGATCTTAAAAAATGTTGGATCTGGGAATTATTTGAATCTTCATCACTTGCAAAAAACTCATTGTAATCCGACCGGTTACCACCAAAAACTTGCAAAGAAACGTCAAAAAAATTGAGATAACACACCGTATAAATTAAATTTAACAAAAAAACAAAAAAAAACGGGACGCATCTTAGCCAGACGCCTTGACCATGGTCCAGGCGTCTGGCTAAGACGCCAGTACGATGGTCGAGGCGTCTGGCTAAGACGCCTTACCATGGTGGAGGAGTCTGGCTAAGACGCATGTACCATGGTGGAGGCGTCTTATCCAGACGCCCGAGTCGGAAATTTTTTTTTTGCCTCCGTTACTTCGCATGATCTAGGTGCTTCGCCAGACAATTTCGTGGTGTTGGTACTAGGAATGTTAGTAAAACTGAGTCAAAAACCTTGTTTAAAGACACAGGACGATATGGGTATTAAATATATTGTTAAGGGCAATTTTGTAATTTCAAGGGACGATTTAAGTAATTTGGGGGCGACGTTTAGTAGTTCCCTAGTTTTATGGTTCAAACTCATTTTCAACCAGAGACTTCATTTGATTTCTCTTTAATGAATATGACACACATAGCTCTTTTGGTTACCGTTTATGATGATTGAATGTAAATACTTAATATCTGTTATGTAAATACCCCACTTTACCTTATGTATTGTATAAGCTAATACAAATACCACCAATTATGCACAAAATTACCACGCTGCTTGATGAGAATTTTATTTATACCGCAAGTGCACGGTGTCAATGAAGACGTGGCAAATACGGGTCGAACACAAGGAGGGAGAGATATTGTTATTTTTTTGGATTTTCGATTAGAGAGAGAGAGAACAATAATAAGGTTGGTTTTTGAGATTTTTGGTTTTTATTATCTGAAGCAAGAAACAAGAACAAATAAAACTAAAACAAGAACAAAGATGGTGAATTCCGTTGGGTGGAGGTTTAGATATCGGGTTTAGATTAGAGAATTCTGAAACTTATAATAAATCATATTAGTTATAAAGCATTACATGATAAATGATTTAACATAAACTCAAGTAATCAAAACATACTAATACGAAATTAAAATAATAACATCTTCTCTTCTCATCACCCTAAATCCGTCACCCCCACCCTTTGGAAAGAGTTAGAAACTCATAGATGGAGGGAGGGAGAAAGGGTCCTAGAGAAACTAAGAAAAGAAAATTAAAAACATAAAATAAAAGAAACAGAATTTTATTGCTAAATTATGGAACAAAAGGAAGAACTCCTCACAACATCGTTCTCGGGGCTATTTATAGCCGATACAAGGGACCTAAGCATGAAATAAGAAAGTACACGCGTCAACACGCAACCGGTAAAATTTTTAGAGAATGAATCTAATTTGGTGCGGCGGAATCGCCGCAATTTGCTCTTGAGGTGCGGCGGAATCGCCACCTTTTTGGCTCAGAATCGACCCGGATTTTTCCTGTGTGTTTATGGTATGATTTCAATGTCATTTGCGTGTCTGGATTGATTCTTGCATATCTTTGGAGATCCGAATTAATTTCTTCATATATTTGGAGATCCACATTGATTTTTCTTTATATTTTCTCCATAATAATAAAAGCTACTCGTGATTTGCAATTAGGTCCTTGACTTTTTGCAATTAAGTCCCTGGCTACTTTTGTGCTTAAGTCCTTGTTCTTTTCGTAATTAGGTCTTGAATGCTTTTATGCTTGGATACATTTCCATTTGAAACCCGATAAACTTGAACTTGGTCTTTATGATAGAAACGAGTCTTTTGTATGCGTTTATGCTCGGGATGTGGGTAAATTGCATTCAGGTCCCTGTATTCTGTAAATAAGACTAAACACATACCTTAGTAGCATTTATTGATGTAAAAGTAATCTAAATGAAAGACATATGATGCAATGTATGCAATGCATCACTGCTCATGCGAATTTACCTTCTCTTTTAAGGTGTAAATTTACCTATATATGAAAATTGTACTATACTTTCATGCAAATTCCTCTCAGAATGCTTTTCCACAACCTGCAACATCTACCTCTTGGAATGTTACTCAGATGACTATTCCAAATGATCTAAAATCACAATGACAATACTCTACTAACTACTTGTATTTACCTTGTTGCTCATTTTAAAATACACTCCACCAAAACTTACAATGACGTATTAATAATATAACAAATAAATTTACATTATTGTGTACATATAATTACCCTACCTAGTTCATTGGTTTACCTTCAATATTGTATATAAGCTAATAAAATTACTAGCAATTGCACACAAATTTACCACTCTACTCATGCGAATTTACCCACTCTTTTAAGGTGTAAAATTATCTATATATGAAGATTCTATTGTTCCTTGATGGATATTCTCCTTACAATGCTATTCAATAACCTCCAACATCTATCTCTTGGAACGATACTGAGATGACTATTCCAAATGATGTAAAATCACGATGAAAATACCCTACTAACTTCTTGTATTTACATTGCCTTTAATATTGTATAAGCTAAAAAAAATACCACCAATTGTGCACCAATTTATCACTCTTCTCATGCAAAATTATCTACTCTTTTAAGGTGTCAATTTACTCTCGAATGCATGGGTGACATTGCCTACGCAGTTGAATATACCACTCTAACTATTTCGATTTATAAAAAATTCAATGTAATACTTGCATAATAGATGGTAATGAACAAAACAAAAATAAACGAAACAAAAAATGGTCTTCTTTTCTCGTGTTTTCTCTTACTTTGAGAATCGTCTGATTTGTTCGTGTACTTATGGTTATGATTTTAGTAATTGAATAATTTCAGAAATATGTATTAGTACTTTCATACAATATCTTTTTCATTTTTATAGAAAAATATGAGTTAAGTAGCATGTCAAGAACAAACACAAAGTTACGAAAACAACACAAAATACAAAAATAATGACACCCAGAGATGCAAATACACCCAATTGGAAATGTGAAAGGTCGTAGAGATATCCCTTTAATAGTCCAACCATCAACAACCACATCAACCACTCGGTTAACTGAGTTTGGGACAAAAGTGTTTAGAAAGCAGATTTACGCATGACAATTTTTAAAGGTTCTTTCATTCGTGATAAAAAATACTTAAAACATTAACAAATGGTGGATCCAACCAAGTAATAAATTACACTGATGATGTCTTCAACAAAAACAACCATAGAATCGTCTATATCGATTTACCTTTGCATCTATGTGAAACTCCTCTACATTGATTTACCTTTGTATCTATGTGAAATTACTCTCCATGGTGAATTACTTTTATAGATCAAATTATCCTAACATACACATGAAATTACCCTATTATATGTGTTAAATTACACTAGTATGCATGAAACCTGCAAGAGTTCTTAATGATAATTTCACCAAATGGATTTACCTTATCCTCTATATCGATTTACCTTTGTATCTATGTGAAATTACTCTCCACGGTAGATTACTCTTATAGATGAAATTACTCTTACATATAAATGAAAATATCCTTTTATATGTGTTAAATTACCCTAGTTTGCATGAAATTACCCTCACATATACATGAATTCCACCAAATGGATTTACTTTATCCTCTACATCGAGTTACTAATTGATCGTTTATATTACCGCAAGTGCACGACGTTGGTGAAGACGCAGAAAGTACAGGTCGTGTCCATGAGGAGGTGTGTCGACTCTGGTTTGTTCGAAGGCAAGTGAAAAAAGAGGGGAAGAAGGAATTGATTACACTAAACTAAACTACGCTAAACTAGCACGAAACAAACAACGAAGATGAAAACACGAGAAAAAATAAAACTAAACTAAGTGACTAATAGAAGGAAGCTTGAAATCAGGAATAGAAAACCCCTAAGGGGTGGAGTGTGTGTACACATGACATAAGTGGTGACGAATACATTCAATAGAGCACAAAATTAATTAGTGTTGATATGCATAAGAAGTACATCATGACAAGACCTATCATCCAAAACACTACCCTAAGTGATTAATATTAGCATGAAAAAGTTTGTTATTAAAAACCTAATCGAGCATGGAATGTACCTAAAGATTATGACAGAAACCATCAAGTTAAGTATTCTCTTAATTCAAACAAGCATACTCACATTTCTCACATAAAACAACATATAACATTCATTCATTCTACATGACATGTATAAACATCAAATCCACCCTCAAAAGGGGATGTAACTACTCACACATTATTAAGCTACAAACTATATTAAGAAATGAATACATTCTAATTATACTATGATAAAGAAAACAAACAAACTAAATATGCAAACATTAAAACAAAGACAATATAAAGAAACTAACAAAACATCTTTTATTACTCACTCACATTACAAGTAACCTCTCTCCACCAGAGTTTTGCTCCAAGGCTTTACTCCTAGTAGAGAGAAAGACCACCAAGAGAGGAGATACAAAGGATAAGGAACAGTTCTATTTATAGTTATAGAAAAAGGCAATCGGGGACAATCCCTCGATGTGGGACTAATGCACTACTACAAACAGACATAAAACATTCTAATACATGACCCACCAAAATATTATCGGATCTGGAGAAGAACCGACCGCCAATTGGCAGTCTATATGCTTCGGATAGGGTCTGGATTTGGAGTGTGGTTGTCTAGCTTGATTTCTTGATGTTTGATGAACTCAATTTGGTTGTGGATGTTTGGGCATGATTGACATCATTTCATGCTTACATTTGTATATTATATCCATTATCTTTCACCTAAATAATGCTACGTAACGAGTTTTATGTTTGAATTTCAGAAACAAATAGGTTTGAAGAGAAGAGGCATAAAAGGACCTAAAAGCAGGAAAAAATGACTGAGTTGAGAGACTCGAGGACAAAGATGCAAGATCGAAGGACCTGAATGTAAGATCGAAGGATCAATGAGCAAACAAGAATACTCCACACCATCATGGGAGTATTTTGACAATTATATTCGGGTCGGAGCTCCAACAAGCGAAGTAGATGCATCAAAGACAAACAACGACATCCAGAAAAGCCCAGAAGAAAGTCCAGCGTGATCCAAACCCTGTAGACCGCTAATTAGCGGTCTGGGACCGCTGATTGGCAGTCCGGGTTGGTCTGGATTCACTAAGAATTCTTTGGGTCATGTATTAGAGTGTATTTATTCTATTTCTGGTATATGTTTAGTCCCATACCGGGGGATTGTCCCGGATTACCTTTTTCTATGACTATAAATAGAACTCTTCATCTTCTATTGTAATCACTCATTGCTTGGTGGCATTCTCTCTACTTGGAGTAAAAGCCTTGAAGCAAAAACTCAAGGTGGAGAAGAATGTCACTTGTAATGTGAGTCATGTAAATAAAATAATTGTTCTTAGTTTCTTCTAATCTTGTCTTTTAATTCTTGCATGTTTTTTTAGTTTTACTTTCCTTTCAATTAGCTTCTTTAATATTCATTTCTTGCCTAGTTTAATTTCCTTTCATTAGAATGTTGAATTTTGTTAATGTAGGTTGTAGTGAAATGATTAGTGAGTAATTCCATCCCCAATTATGGGGGGGGGGAGAAATATGTGATATGATTATGTGATGTATTAGGTGTGTGTTATCTTAATCATTTGACACTTATATGATTTCCATAACCATCTAATGAGATTTCACTATTTTCTTTGATATGCTAACGCTCTTGAATGAAGCTTAGCATATGCTTAGATTAGTGGACATATTTTATGGGGAACGATGAGGTAAACTCCATAGATTATAATCAACTTTAGGCAAATTATATGGAGTTGAGATTATGAACCACATATCTAAATTAGTCATGGATTTCAAGTATGTTTTCATTTTACTTCTCCATGAACAGAAATTAGTTCCATCAAAAAATGGTGGTCTAGAAGAGCATGTAGGTGATTCCAAATCATAAGATGTGGACGTGGATGCAATTTAGACCATGCTTACTACGATTAAGAAGATGATTTAAGCACCTATGCTCTGATACCAAATGAAGGATCGTGAGGGTCTACAATACTAATCACTTTTACCCTAAATACCTACTCGTTTAACTATCAAAGATATGTGCAGCGGAATTTAAACTAAACAAGCAAGTAAAGGGAAGATAATGCAAACCACGATGGACACACGGGTTTTACAGAGGTTCGGCCACCGCCTACGTCCTCTCTTGTAAGCTCCGCTCGACACTTCGAGCTCCGCTCACGACTTCACTATCAACTCCCTGTTCCGGGTCGGGAGAGAACGTCTTTTACAAAACAAGCACCGTGAACACCCTCGCTTGCTTGACTTTCTTCTCTCTCAATTCGAGAGGACCACTTCGGGCTTTCACCGAAGTCCTTTCTTCTTAGCAAACGAAAACTTGAGTGGAACACACTCTCTAACTTGAGCACACTTAGCTTATGATGTGGAATTGATGCTAAGGTGTGGAAGTGTAGGCTTGGAGTGTTGGATTGGGGAAATTTGAGCTTGGGAGTTTCTCTCTTATGTATTGGAAAAGTAGTAGTGGGGGAGTTGTGTTAAAATGTGTTTTACAACTCTTTATATAGGCATTAGAGAGAATAGATCCTTTGGGGTTGATTGGGTGAGTGTTGGTGTAGGATACACAAAACAGAACTGACAGGACCCAATTCTGAGGTAATTCGGTCGACCGGATCGGGATGAACGGTCGACCGTTAGGAAGTTTTGAACACAGTTCGGTCGACCGGTTAGGTAAAGGTCGACCGCCCAACGCTAAGTCTCTGGTACACTTAAGTGATCGGTCGAACACCAAATAGGGTTCGGTCGACCGATTTACACCAGGCACTATGGGGTTGACAAAAATGATCTATTCGGTCGACCGATTTCCTCCAGGAGATTTGGGTTTGTCAAGAGATGGGCATTCGGTCGACCAAACAAGGTCCTCAGTCGACCGATACATGAAAAAGTATATGCGGTACTTTTGGTTTAATACGAATACGACCGTTGGGTATATACGACAAAACTAACGGTCGGAAAAATAAGTTCACACGGTCGACCGAAACCGGGCAGTGAAAACACAAATAGGATAATTGATCCTCCGGTCGACCGAACGGTCAGTATCGGTCGACCGAAAGTGGGCAGGCAGTTTGGGTTCAGGTTTAGTGTTTTCCGGTCTAAGTTTGGGCGATCTATTGAAGTCCAAATTATGTGAAATTTCGTGTGTGACTTCTATAAGGAAACTAGTGTGTGTTTAAGTTGATTTTAGCTCAAGTATGCTTAATTTACACAAGTTCCTAAGACTCAAAGAAAATACAAAATACATGTCTTCAAAAGAGCTTGGTTACATGTCTTGACTTGATTTTCCTTTCTTCCTTGAGTCTTGATCACCTGTAGAGGTTAGCGCAAAACAATATATATGCAATGCAATATGTGTGCTTCTCTACATGATTATAATTAAGATAAGGTTGATTAAATCATCAAAACATAGATTAAGGCCAAAAAACCAACATTCTTGTCGCCTTTACCTTGGTTAATGCCTTGTATGTTTTAATGATAATGTGCTATCTTATTTCATGTAGAGGCATAGGGTCTAGTCTTTATACATGAGTTCATTTAGCTTCATTCCAATTATTGTCTTGTATGTTTTAATGATATTGTGTTATCTTAATTCATGTGGAGGCAAAGTTGGATTTAGTACTATGATTTTCATGCACTACATGTTGTGATGGGCGTAATTGAAGACACACACATACACATATCTATATATTCACATTCTTTCTCTACCCTCTATCGGGTTTAGTTTTATTGTGTATTTCCCATTTCTTTTCGCATTGTAGTATAGTTTAGATCATAAATCATTTCTCTCCTTTCTTTCGCACTCGCCTTCGAACAAACTAAAGTCGACACACCTCCCTGTGGATCGACCCATATTTGACTCCGCTTCAACGCGGCCGTGCACTTGCGGTTAATTAAAACGTATCAATCGGGGCCCAAATCTAATTGTCAAAATACTCCTCATGATGGTATCGAGCTTCTTGATTTTATTATTGATCCTTTTGATTTACATCCGGGTCCTTCTCTTTTGCATCTCAGTCCATAAGTCCTGCAATTCAGTCATTTTCCTTGCTTTTAAGTCCTTTTTGAATATATTCTTCTCAAACATGTTTATTCCTGAAACTTAAACATAAAACTTGTTACGTAGCATTGCTTAGGATAAAAATAAAGAATATAAGACACGAATATATCAATCAGTTACCTTTGTATCTATGCAAAATTGCTCCACCTTTGTATACATGGATTTAAAGGATATAAATGTTTAGTTTCCCATATATTATTTTAATATTTGGTTTGCATTCAATAACATTATTGATGATTACCTTGATTCCTGAACTCATGTAAGGGTAATCCCAACCACATGGAGAGGTAATCTCCACACGTAAAAGAATAAAATTGTTTTATAATTCTATCCAAGTAAATCAAACCGTTGTTGGTCGACGATGGTGGAGATGGAAGAGAATCACAAACCCATTGATGTTGGTCGACGCCCGTTGTTACTAAAATGCTAAAAAAATGGAGAGGTAATCTCCACACGCAAAAGAATAATTTTTTTTCATAATTCTATTCAAATTAATCAGACCGTTGTTGATCGACGATGGTGGAGATGGAAGAGAATCAAAAACTCGTCGATGTTGGTCGACAACCGTTACTAAAATGCTAAAAAACTTGTATATTAGCCCATCGAAGGTAGCAACATGTAACAAAGATATAAAACACATTATACCAGAATTGAATCGTCGTATTAATATCAAACAAAACTTAGCAACATCAATGAAAAGAAAGGGGAGCTCAAAGAAGTTGATGTTGGGAGAACAACAAAGTAAGGGCACAAAATTATATAAGAGGGAGGGTTAATACGAAACACTTATGGTGGTAATTCTAAACACATGGAGAGGTAATTCTATGATGTAACAAACCATCAACTCATTGTTGCCAGTCCAGAAAGTGATTTTATGGTGTATTGCTAAACAATTGTCAGTGTATTGGTTCTGGTTTCATTCTTTTATCCTCCTTCAGTAAGTATTTTGAATTCGTACTCCACGTGAAAATACCCCAGCTTACTGTCTAAACTACCATCAGCGAGTGTTTTGAATTACATTCATATTTACATGTGATTGCCCCTAGATGTCTTGGTATTTTGTAGTACACTCACCTCATATATCAGTTATATCGTAATGTATAAATTTACCCAACTATCTATATGAAAGTACCTAACGTGTAAATGAATTCACAGTAGTTACCCACGTATTAACTCCAAATTACCATTCGCATGGAATTCAAAACCCAAAAGTTGAATCATGCATAGCTTAATCAGGAAATAACAAAGAAAAAAGAAGAGAGAAAAAAATGATTTTTGGGAAAACATTCCTAGTTATCGTTTAAAGAAATGCTTCACTACTGTTAATCGTTTGAAGAAATAAAGTGAATACTAACAAAACTTATCTCAGCAAAACTTGCAAAAGTTCTACAATACCTCAACAAAACACTCCAATCCATACAAAACTTGTAAAAGTTCTGCAATACCTCAACAAAAGCAAAACATGGTGCATAATTCAGATGTAAAAACCGAAATACCACCTCACGAAAACAATCGAACCCATTTAGGCTGACGTGGCTACCACGTGGACTGGTGCTTGGGATACCCGGTAAACTGTTGCATATCCGTCCCGGAATTCTTTTGAAATACACCGCAAGTTATGAAAGTTAGGGGGAAACGCAAACTAAATAGGATAGTCATATGCATTTGAAACACTCATTTATGCTTAAACAATGACTTTTGTTTTTGGCATTGCGGCTAATTTGTATGAACATTGTAAATGTACCTGACCCCTTAATGAAAATGACTTCAAAATATTGAATTAAATTCCTTTTCATTTCAAAACATGATACAATAGTACAATACTACTGAGAAATGCATCATATCACGGTTTGAAATTTTAATTTACATTGCACAGGGGCACACCCAAAACAAAATGAGCCTTGAGCTTATTGTAGCATGATAAAACATCAAAAAATCCTTTTTATTCGAACGCCAAGTTCACATTGCATTACTTTCTTAAGTTCGTAACAATACATATTTTGAAGTCATATACTATCCTAATTGAGTTCTTTTTAGGATAGATGGGTAGATTCAGGTAGAGATCTATATTTGAGCAACCTTAAATATTTGTTGATCGAAAAGTGTGTGTGATTGGTTTGCAAGTACGATTTCGAGAAGTAAACTTCTTAATGTAAACCATTATATTTTAGAGCTCTACGGTTAAGGATCAAGAGTTTCTTCCTTAACACTTTCAAAAGACGAATACATTAATCAAATAACAAAATATTTGCACATTCAATTCATAATAATTGACATATAAAAGTAAACTTTTAGAACACATTTCCTTCAAGGTGTTTCTACCAAATGCTTTAACTCTAAGCTTGTAAGTTACATCTTATCTCTACACCACCGCTCAAAACCTAAATTCCACATTTATGTTCGTAGTTTCATACTCAATTCAAGTGTGCCAAGTAATAGTGTTTGTGATGTTATTCTACTACATCCTATCCTAGAATCATCAAGGTTGTAAAGCTTCAGGCGAAAGCCACCCTCTCGAGTTGTGAGAGGAGAACCATGTTCAGCAAGTATTGTTCGTGACCTTATTTTGTAAATGCTTGATCTTGGCCCAAAATAGAGTGAGGACATGGACGGGCCTCATGGTGATCAAGTGTGACTTGTAGAAGAGGATTATGACATGGTTGGGATGTCGAACTTCTATTCCGGTCTACATTATGATTTTCTTGTTACATATTATTTAGAATTGTGATTAAGCCACCTATCCAATCAAGACACTCTTATCACTCTAGGTTGTTCGGTAGCTTATGTATTATATTTGGTCTTTAGTCAATTTACCAAAAACAAACGACTAGGGTACCATCGAACACCCAATTTTAAACCATGATTGGTGAATGACACTTTAATGGTTTTTCTTTGAGTGCATTAATGTTTGGAGTTTAAACAAATTCTTCATTCAAGACTTGGGAAGCAATCATTTTGGTTGAGAAGGAGAACTTAGTAAGGGCGAAGGTGTTCTCCAAAAGTGCTTGGATTGTAAGCGCTTTAATCCCGATTGGGAACAAGATTGATAGTAGCCACTTGAGTGAGTCTTGGAGGTCGAGCGTGACTTGAGGAGAGGAGTACATCACGATAGTGATCGAACATCTATAAATTTCCATTGTCGATTTTGGTTAGCATTTATTTTCCTTGTATTATTAATTCCACGTCATTAGGAAAATCATTAGTGTTAATTTATTTACCACCCTTTAGATTAGCTTAGATCCGACCTACAATATTATTGTAAGGTCAAACAAAAATGTAATAAATTTATAGATTCATCAAAACAAAGAAATAATATGACGAAAATTGAATGAAAAACTATCGTTCAAATAAGAGGAAGATGACATGTCAACAGAGGAACCACAAGAGAATGATGGAAGTGAGGGGAGAATAAAAAATCAAGTCTTGGTTCAAATGAAACAAGTACGTGGATGAACGTTGAAGAGCTTTGGATTAAGAAATGTTAGGAACAATGTGCCAAATCACATCAAGAAAAGAAAATAGACCAAAAAGGAAACAACAAGCAGAGGTGGATCCAAGAAATTTTGGCGGGGGGGGGGGGGGGGGCAAATGATACTATGTCGGTTATAGTGAAAACCGACATAGAATAGAAATGCCCAAATGTGTGTAAATCTGGGTGTGACACTTCCCTTACCTACCTTGAATGTGGGTCTACCCTTGACAACAAGCCAACCACACAATTATCAACCGACAACATCAAAATTTACGTGGAAACCCAAACTGATAAAACCACGGGCGACAAATATTCAATATGTTAACATCAACCTTACAACAACCAAACCGACTTTAAGTTACAACCACTTGAAACTAAATTTGGGTCTCGGATGGACAAAACCTTCAAGCATTGAACTTACAATCTATGATCCCAGTCCCTAACAAGTAGCCTATGTATAGAAAACTAACTCAAAATACGATACACTCACCTTTAGAGGAGGTGGTATTTATAGTTGTAATATGGTAGCAAAAAGGAGAAACTTGCTCTACAAGTTGCACGCCCTTCAAGTTTGCTCTAGCCTCAAAGCACACAATCTTTCAAGTTCTTGATCTTGGAAGAAATAATTAAAATCATAATAAAACACCACAATCAACAGCACATCCTCTATTGGGAAGAGAGATTGGAAAGAGAAAATGTTACATTTCTCGTACATGAAGTTAAATTTGAGCTAACGTCAAGCGATCTAACAACCCTACATGCATGGAGCATTACTTGGACATGAATGAAGTTGGCATGTGTGAATCTTTGCATAGATAAAGAAAGTTGCAAGCAAACCTTATTCTATAAAACCATGTATATATACAATCTTCCAATTCCACGTGACATGCTAATTAGGATTGGGTTCCAAAAGTGAGTTTATATCTGCATCCGTGTCTTGGGTCCACAAATGTTTATTATATAGACATATGGATATGAAGGTTTTATTTGGATTTGATTTTTTTTAACAACTCCTCGAAGAAGCTCTCCCGTAGATGTGAGAAGTTTGTCCCCCTAACTTCTCTATATGTGGTGTGTTGCACATGCGAGATTAGCAAAAAAAAACCTTAAAGGAATGTTAGACTTTCACATCTTAGCGGTGGCAAAATTGACATTACGTATGTGATTGTATGAGAAGCCGAAGAAAAGCTACATTCTTGAGCTTTTCTTCCCGATTCAAATTCATGCATATAGAAACGTCTCATATCGAAAAGCTTGTCATGTATGGTTTGTGTTTGGATGCACATGTCCAGCTTCTTGGTAACAAAATCTAATGAAAAATGTGTTTGGATGTGAATTTTCTTGAAGAGTTTCTCTCAATAAGATATATTGTAGATATCAAAATTTATTTTCCAACTTCTCTACATTGTATTGTAGATGCAAATGTTACCAAAAAGCCGGACAAATGTGTTGACTTTGCGCATGTGTTGAGAGCATAAGCCATAAATGACATTACACTTCCAATTGTATGGAAGCTCCCCATGAGGACATTCTCCAACCCAATACAAAACTTGACATGTGGATGCATGTCAAACTGAGAAGCTTGTTCCACATCTATTTTTATTGAGGGCGCATTTGGCTTGGGGCTTTTGTGTAAGAACCTAATCCCAAATTAGGTGCTAATCAAGATTAGGGTTGACTAATGAAAATTTTGGATTCCTAGGTGGAGGATGAGTTGGTTGTTGAGGATGAGGTGTCGGGGGTGAGAAGAGAAGGTGAAAGCAATTCTCCTTTGCCTTGCATACGTGGGAGGATGAGAAGAGAAGGTGAAGACAATTCTCCTTTTCCTTACATACATGGGAGGATGAGAAGGATTGGTGAAGACAATTCTCCTTCTCCTTCACACGTGTGTGGAGAGAGAAGGAAATGAGGGAGGTGGATTGAAAACTATTAAAGGAGGTGTGAAGTGAGGAGAAGAAGGTTGTTGGTTTTGTTTGATTAAGTGAAGAATCAAGAGAGTTGAGAGAGAGGGTTTAAGAAGAGAGGTCAGAAACAAAGAGAAGAAGAGAATCAAAAGAGAAGGAGAAAGGTCGGAAGGAGATTGAGCTCCGGTAAATCGAGTTCGTCGTATTTTGAAAGAAAGGAGGTGGTGATCGTCGGCGTTGTTTGGAGCTTCGTCGACTGTGACAAAGGTATGCCAAGTTCAATTAGAAGTAGACCTGTCAATTGGGTCGTGTTCGTGTACTATCGTGTCTGACAGTTCTGCATTCGTGTCAGGATCTCGTGTTATCGTGTATAATATAAATTGAAAAGATTTCAACGTGTTTAAATTGAAAATAGTTAAGTGACATGTTATATTGATATTTTTCGTTCTAAATAACATCTTAATTGACTATTATCAAGTAAAAACAATTGATTTTCTAACAAAAGATGCAGTTCGTGTCTGTTTCGTGTACAAAAACAATTTATCGTGTTATCGTGTCGTGTTCGTGTCAAATCGTGTACCAATTATTTTATATTTGTATGTTCACAAAACATCATAATAAATCATTTCAATCATATAAAAAATTTCGTGTAAAGTCGTGTTTAAATCGTGTCTCCTTATCGTGTCGTGTCCGTGTCGTGTAATCGTGTCGTGTCCAAAATTGACAGGTCTAATTAGAAGTTCACACGAGAGGTGTGAGTGGTAGTGGGTGTCATCGGAGGTCGGAGACCTCGTCGATGCTAGGGTGCAGCAATGTTACTGCACTAGAACAATCGACCGATTGTGATTGGTCGGCCGGTTATAGTGTTATTGTGGCAGTCGACCGATTATGCTTGATTTCGCGGGAAGAAGATGACTCTGTTAGAATCGATCAACCCGGACCCATTTGTCTTTCAACCGATTGGATCTAAGTAAGTCGGTTGGGAGCCTAGACTATCTAAACAATCGACCGCCTTTAGATTTGGTCTGACCGATTACTTAAGTGAACTTATTGGTTGTTCGATCGGTTGTGTTTTGGTTCGACCGGTGGGAGCCTTAAGAAAAAGTAGGAAGTCCCTGTTATTTTCGGTTGACCGGGTCCCATTTGCTGTTCGACCGTTGAGATGATTATTTTATTGATATTCGTGGCGTAGACCTTCCAAACGGTCGACCATCCAGAGACTTCATTCAACCGTTTTAGTGTTTGTTTGGTTCGACCGTTTGATTATGGTTTGAACCAATTACCGGTATTACCTACCAATCAGTCGATCATATGACTTGTTTCGACCGACCGTTGGTACATTGGATTGTATTATTTGTTTATGAGCGCGTTGGCGCATGAATTTCTTTTATGGCTTATGTTCCCCTAATATGATATATGCATTGAGACCTAGGTAGTAGACCTGCGGGACCATATTCCACTTTGCATGATCTATATGTATTGACTCTACTGGGCAAGATGACTGTTAGCCTGTGTGGCAACGGAGATGACCGTCTAACCTGTGTGGTGGCGGATATGTTTGAACGATGTTGTTCCGGTGAACATGATTGTCCAGCTGTGGCACGCCTGGCAAGTATGACCGACCAGAGTAACGACTCTGGCGGAGTGTGGCATTGCAACCACAAATCAGATCTGATGACGACTCGTACTCTCCTTATGACCACCTGAGGTGGGTATCTTCGGATGTCCAAAATGAGATTTATGACTATATGGCCCCTGTGTGGGAAGATGACTAGTATGTTTTTATATGATCTCATGATACTAGTATGATAGTCATGTATATTTGTATTGCATGTGCATGTAGGTGGACTTGGTATACGGGATTTCCTTATGGAAACTCAAGTATTGTTATTTACGTTTTATTTCAGGGTCCCCTTCAAGGTAGGGTGGTGACTGAGGACGAGTACATTTAGGGGTCGGGTCCGGAGTCCTTTTGAGGTAGTTATGACTACTTGTATTTATATCTATTGTATTTTGATGTAGTCATATTTTTGACAACTCTTGCATATGATGCACCGTATAGTTATAGTATGTATATATTTCGAGTAGCGTTCCCTTATGATCTGGTTGTCGATGACTTTCCCTTATCTTTTAAACTTTAAATTTCTATTGTTTTGGGGACGTTACATTTTGGGCCCAACTTCTACCCCAAAGCTCCATGACACCTAAGAACCCTTCCGTCCCATCTGTCGATCGAAGTTGTGGTAGGAGCGGAGATGTTTGGCTCCGGTTGGCTTCTCATCTCGTTTCAACGACGAAATCCTTACGTTGCCCCTATTCCATCCCAACACCACAATACCGTCTTCAGCAAGGTCCTTGTGACTTTTTAAAGGTACCATACTGTCTTCCTCCTCCCACCCTCCCATTAAGTGTCATTGTTTTTCCACCTTCCCACTACCCAACACTTCAACCCTTTGACTCATGCCGACCTCCATCGCCGAATCCACCTTTTACCATCGCCCAACCTGCCTCTGCGGTCTCCGCACAATGAAGGTCTAGTTTCGCACCTCCAAGAACTTAGGTCGTTGGTTCTATTCTTGCGGATGACCATACCTTGTACTGTAGGGGCACATGTTACCAAAAAGTCAGATAAATGTGTTGACTTTGCACACGTGTGAGGACATAAGCCATAAACAACATTGCACTTCCTATTATATGGAAGCTCCCACGAGGTATTCTTCAACCTAATACAAACTTGACACGAGGATATGTGTCAAGCTGAGAAGCTTGCTCCACATCTATTTTTATATGAATGTCATTGCTTCTGAGGAACAAACTTTACCATGTAACTTTTGAAAACTCTATCCAAACCCAATGTAAAAGCTCCATCTAGATTATTGGCAACAAAGTTAGTCAACACTTTTTTTTACACAAATTAGAATTAGAATATAGCAAAGAGCAAAAATCTCTAATTACCTTCCCGTAATTCCTAACCAGCGATTGTGATAACGCGCGCCTTCCCACAAACCCCTCTTTCTCTCTCTCTCTCTCTCTAGGGTTTGTTCCCCTTCCCTCTCCGCCGCCCCCCTCCGGCCGAGATGGGCACTAGATCCCGACGCCGGCACCCCCACGACTCCGATTCCGACGCCAATGACCCCTTTCCCCCGACTGTGGTCGTCCTCTCCAGCTCCGACGACGAGGAGGCCAACAAGGACCTCAGCCTCGAGATCCTCGAGAGAGCGCGGCGGTGGGAGGGAAGGAAGGAGAATGTCGTGGACTTGACGGCGGAGGAGGAGGTTGAGGTCGTGGAGAAGGGTGGGAGGAAGAAGAGGAGGAAAAGGGGGAGGAAGGAGGGGGGCGAGCGGGATCGGATCGGGAATTGTGGGGTTGAGAAGAAAGATGTGAGCTTTTTGGGGTTCTAGGGTTTGGGGATTTGATGGAGGTTTGAAGTTGGGGGTTTATTGGGTTTAGATTAGGATTAAGTGGTTTGGAGGCTTGGAAAGTGGTTTTAGGGATGAATGTAGGTTTGGTTGGAGTATATGATCAGTTATGTTGGATTGGTTTTGGGTAGAAATTGGATTTTTTTTGTTAGTTTGTAATTGGAGGATTCTTAGAGTGGGGTGAGCTTTCAGTTGAAGTGATTTTTGAAGTATTGGTTTTAGTTGAAGTGATTGTTGAAGTATGGGATTTTAGTTTTAGTAATTTTTGAAGTTTTTTTTGGGTTGAAGTGATGTTTGAAGTATTGTTTTTGGTTCAGTTGATGTTTGAAGTGTTGTATCCTCTCATATTGATGTGTTCTTGGAGGTTTTGATTTTTTGTTTTTATGTGGAATTTTGTTGAAAAAATGCTCTTGATGTGTAGGTAACGATAAGTTCTCGTGCAGGTAGATTTGGCTGTTGATGAGCACCCGACTGCCGCTACCACTGCTACTTCTGTTTCTGCTGCTGATTCTGTGGTTATAGAAGTCAATGAAGCAGCAGATAATGTTGTTCTCAGAAAGCTCCTTGTAAGGAAACCAATGCTGGAGTGCTCTACACTAGATTGTAGGATGGGTTTTTGCCCTCTTTTAATTCTGATTGGTTTATGTTTTTGTGCTTTAGCGTGCACCGAGGTACTTTGACTTGGAAGGTTCAAATTGGAAATTTTGCTATAATTGTAATGCGGAAGGACATACTGCTGCTGCTTGTACGGTAGAGAAGCGAAAGAAACCTTGCTTTGTTTGTGGATTGGTTGGACATAATGCAAAGAATTGCTCTCAGGTAGGTATGAGTGGTTTTGATGGCAGATTGAGTTTGTATTTTGCTTTGATTTCTGGTTAGTTGTGCTATTACCTGTGGATATGAATGGCTCGACTCTGTAATTTAGTAAAGGAAGCAATTATTATTTTTACATGTGTAGATGCAACAAAAAAATCACCATATATGGTAATTTCATCGAGAGAAATAGAGATTCGTAACTATTAATTAGTTGAACAGTTCAGAAATCCTGTTGGTTGTGTAGTGGTTGGGAAACAACATTAACCTTTTATTTATTTATTTAAGAAGAATTAATGATCAAAATAAATGTTGAGAGGCTGATTACATTTATTCTAGCAAGGAGCGTTGTTATTATATATATAACTTGTTAGGTCATGACACTTGGGCTTGAAACGATTAAACTTACCAATAAAAAAATAAAAAAGTTGATGCCTTGATTTTGCTGCAATGGTGAGGCCATGTTATTGTAGGCCACGTTTCTTTTCTCATCCTAAGAACGTGAGTCTAAACTGATTGGTTTCTACTAGCTTACCTTGTGCTAACACATGCATTTCCCTGATTGGAATTTTGGGGTATAATGGAGTTTTACTGGTTCAATTTTATCTCGTGCTTCTACATGCTTGTCACTGTAGTAGCAAATGTCATATTACGTTGTCCTTTTCTTTATCCTAGAGTCATGCCATTTACTCTTTTTTAGTTGTTCCATTGACATATATTATCATCAACATATTTCAGGGTCACAATTGTTCTTTTTGCAAAAGAAGAGGTCATGCTGCAAAAGACTGTCCAGACAAACAAAAGAAGAAATCTCAAGATTCAAAAATTTGCTTGCGATGTGGAGAGCTAGGCCATGACATGTCAGTTTGTATGAATGACTACGCACCTGAAGATCTCAAGGTTGCTCCTTGAGGATTTTAAGCCTTTATATCATAAAGCTGTGATTCGAGAACTTCTTGTTTGTTCATTTAGTTGCTGATGACATGTCCACCTCTTTTATGCAGGAGATGCAATGTTATGTGTGCAAACAATTCGGTCATCTTTGTTGTGTGGAATCTACTGACATGGGTCCCAGAGTAGTTGCTTGTTACAATTGTGGTTTACCCGGTCATTCTGGAATAGTAAGTTTGGCCTCCTTCTTGCACTCTTGCTAGTCTGGAGCCTCATAAGTTACACCATAACTGTGGAAAGGTGATTTTGACGATCATTTAAATCATTCTCTCTCAGGGATGTGCTAAATCACGTTATCGGCCTGATAATGTGGATTCTTCCTCTTTGTGTTATGTCTGTGGTCAAGAAGGGCACTTTGCTCGGGGTTGCACAGAAAAGGCTAAGGTTCGTCTGCATAGGGGTGAAAAGCTCCACTATTTACTTAAAATGTGAATTGGCTAATGCTGTTGATTTTTTTTGGTGCTGTTTGAATGTAGTTAATTGCAAATTAATTTTTGAACATTTGAGATGTTCTTCCTAAACTTTTTGTGGACGAGTTTTCTCAGCTTAGATTTGGAATTTAGCCCAAAATGGTACTTAAGTAAAAACCTGTCTAGATTATTTGGTCCTGGACCCTTTGGCATCCCTATGTTGAGCAGAAAAATGTAGTTGGTGATATTGTATCGAGGTAATTTTGGTTTTTCACTCATTACGTTTGTTTGACTGCTTTACAGCGTAAACAGTTTGTAGGTCAAGTTTCAACCCCAACTCCGAAATCGAAGAGAAAGAAAGAATACACAGGGATGAAATCAGCACCTAATGGCCTTGACAAGCCGCGTAAAAAGAAATCAGAGGAGTACGAGAGGAAGACCGTGTCAGCTGCAAAGTCACGAAACAAGGGCGGATGGATTGTTGATGATCCTGGTGATTACCCACGTGGTAAATATGACACTAATGGTTGGGCATCTCCTTCAAGATCATCTAAAAAAGATTGGAAGTCACCCTCTAAATCTTCTCAAAGTTGGCAAACTCCAACACTAAGGTCTGCTCATAAAAAACTTGCGGCGTTTCCAAGGACACCTCATTCATCTAGTTCAGCAAGCCACTATTATCCAGCAGATAGAGCTTCGAGGTTCAGTTATTCCGGAGATCATTACGGGAGAAGATAGCGAGCAGCTGAGCCCAATTGGTTTCCTGTCTGTCTCCACATTCTCCTGGAGGTGTACCATGTATCTGTTTTCCTTGACAAGGCAAAATGTCTACATCTCAGATCCCATAATGTGGCTGTTGCATGGTCGATTATCCTCCAATCAAGTTATCTATTCTTTTTTTCTTCTAATTTGTTAACCCTTATTTCCTTTTTTATTTGTGATTTATTAGGTTCTGTAATAGTTTTGTAGTAAAGTCTTTGGATGCAGCAATGGGGGATCTTAGGTTCTAATTAATGCGAAGTGCTAGAGAGAATCTTCTTCTCTTTGTTTTACCTTTTCATATATTATACTGGGTCACAATTTTGGATTCTATATAATAAAAATGTGATAATGTAAGGATTCCTTTTCTTTTTTACTGTGTAAGCGATATGTCCTCAATCCCAGGAGAATTTTATTTAAAAACTGTGTTATTAGTGTTTAATCGATTCGAGAGGAATTTGTCTTCTTTCGTCTTTCTTAACAAAGTTGATTTTAAATATTTATTGGAGGGAACTATTCTCTCGTTTGGGTTTAGGAGTTGCTGTTAATTGGATTTGTTGGAAAACATGTTATCTCAGGAGTGGAGGATTGGACCCAAAGCAAAGCAGGGGAAAGTTTAAAAAAAAATCCGTTTTGACTGCCTGCCGAGAAGGACTCTGTGCACGTTTCGCACATCTTCACCCCGGAATTCAAAGAAAATTTACTCACTTTTCTTTACCCTCGCGGTTATCGATTGGGCTGCAAGTCTGCAACTACCAGGTGTTCTGCGGTGTCAACTCCGACAAGGTTGGTGGTTAATTGTTCCGCCGCGACAACTGCAACAGCTCCTAATATCTAGTAATTTGGGGGTTTGTTCTCCGATGTGGTTAGTGGTTAATCGATTTTGGTATCTTGTGAAGTAGGAATTTTTCATGGGAATTTGGGGGATCTCCTTGGATATTGATTGCGATTTGTTGCAATTTATGTTGTGATGGGATTAAGGTTCTTTGGAATCGATTTATATCTAATTGATAAAAAGCAACACCAACAAATGTCATTCTGCTTATCTACCTGTCTTTCCATGCATCAAAACCTCTTAGCACATGTTTTCTCCTGATCCCAGGATCACACATACACAACAGCCTCACAAATTTCTTCTTCTTTGATGAAAAGCTATACACACATGTAGCAGTGTGGTATTGGTTGAGCAACTTTGGAATTGGACTAATTAAAGTAATATTGTTGCATCTAATTGCAAAGTTGGAGAAATTAATTGAGTTAGTTCACCTAGCTAGACCAAAGACTGATGACACCACTAAACTCCTCTTACTCAACCATGAACTTGTAGACTAAAATGGTGTGTGGGTTTGTTTGTTTGGGTACGTGACGTGGTTTTTTTTACACTTGATTTTGCTGGTTTTTTACCGAGTTTTGTTAACTGCTTTGTTTCTGACTTTCGAAATTAATTAATAGAATACTGTGAAAAATGCATCTGAATTTTTTTTTGGTTGACTAAATGTTTGCCTACTTTTGTTTGGAACTTCAATCTAGTTTGTTGATATTTTTTCTCTGATGAGGCGGTAGAGCTACTTCTACTGAAAAGTGAAAAATTATTAAAGATAGATGTATTCAGGTTTCTTGTTTGCTATTGGAAGTGGTTCATGTGCTGATTACTTGGGTGTTGCCAGATTTGAAATTATGTTTCAATTTCATAGCAAGTACCCAAGTAGTAGTCTTTGTTTGCACATTATCTTACCGACCAAAACAAAATTCTTCTTCTCAATGAGAAAAGTTGAGGTTTTTGGTTAGGCTGTTGGTGTTAAAACATGTTCATCATTGGAATAATTGATCCACAAACAAAAATGATATAAGGGTGTTCTATGATACAAGCATGGGGTTTCAACTTAGAGTGCATGATTATTGGATCATAACTGAATCATTTGTTTTGTGAGGAACCCGGAATATTGTTAGAATCTACTGAATTATTTATTTGCAAGTGTGTTGTTTGGCAATGCTTGTTTAATATCGATGGTATAGTGGTGGTAATAATATTAGTTTGAGAAGTTTTGTAGTGATATTAATGCTTGATATAATGATGCGTAGGATAATAGTCTGCTGTTTGGTTTTTGGTGCTTTTTTATGCCATGACTTTGGATTATACCGTGGTAATCATAAGTCGAAGCTTTACTAGAAAACAATCTTTCATCGTATGTAGTTTTGATTTTGTCATGTTGCTTGTATTTAATGTAAGGATGAGTTTGAGGTAATTAAAATGTTTTGCCAGTTCTCTTTTGCATACATATTGATCTCAAGATGTGCCTCATTTTCACTTTTATGTCGCTTATTTTCTAATTGAGCATCGTTTATTTTTTCTGTACTACTCACTAGATGCTTGAGGAGAAGGGAAAACAGAGGCAGAGAGAGGACTCTTGTTTCATATGAAAGGAAGAAGTAAGTTGTGAAGCTTCGGGTTAAGGCGACTAAGGTTGTGGAAGAGAAACTTGGAGCACAACTTGACGTATTAGAGCCGATTAAGTACTAGATAAACTTGGAGCACAGCTTGATGTAAACCGGCTGTGTTTTGTTTTTTGGATTTGTTTGAAGCTTATGTTTTGAACTTTTCGTTTGTTTATCAACTAAATTTTGGTACTCTTGTATTGTCTCTCTTTAGTGGTATAAGTGAGCTTTATGTTCCCCATTGGCTTACGTTAGAGTGATTTAAAATTGGTGGTTTGTTAAAACTAAGCAAGTTGTAAAAAGAGCAATGGATTTGGTGTAGTTTGTTAAAAACTTAACGGAATTCCCTTTCATATAAATAAAAACTTAATATTTATGTATCTTGATATTATGTTGTTTGGATTGTAATATTATTGCTTTTGAAGCAATAAATTTTTATTTATAAATTATATGTGATTTAGATTCTAATACTATTAACATTAGAGCAAAACATTTTCATTTATAAATTGAACTGCAACTACAAAATTTCTTATAACTTTTAATGATAGGCAAAAACAACAAAATCTGTGTTTTGTCGGATTTTAGAGACAAACACAAACAACAAAATCTATTTATATCGGATTCCAGAAACAAACACAAACATCAGAATTCAGTTAAAAAGAAATTGATTTCCACTGGATTCTGTTTTCTTTTGCTTTCCATTTGATTCCGAAAATCATTTTCCCACGATTTTTGTGCCACTAACAACCCTTTAAGTTGCCACTTAACTTTTAAATCTCTAAATTTATGTTTTGCTTACTTTTTGGTATTGAAAAGAAGATATCAGCATTAACAACCTTTCCTGCAAAGGCAATACTAATCATGGTTGCTTTACTCACATACTTGGTATTTAACTGCTGTGGGTGAAAGCATAAATTGCCTTAAAGTGAACTTCTGTAACATGATTGAAGATATATAAGAGAAATATTAAATGATGTCACCTTAATCTGGTTAATTTTGTAGAAATATAGTAGATAAATAATTGAACTGCTATTCGTCGCCGTAAAACTACTTAAATCGCCCGTAAGATTACCATTTTGCCCCTCTGCCCTTTCTACTAATATAACTCATCATTTCACTCTTTTAACACAACTTTCTCTTCATATCACACTTTTATTCACCAAATAGAATGTCTCGGAGGCCAGGGAAAGAGCCAGCGGAGACCCCTGACTACTCATATCTGGTAAATTACCTTGTTTATTTCAATTAATTTTAAAAAAAAAACATTTTTGAGTCGGGCGGTCGCGGGAGACGCCCGACCCAATGAACAGACGTCTGCGGGAGACGTCTCCCACGTACGGTAGGCGTCTCCGGCAGACGCCTACCACGTAGGGTAGGCGTCTCCCGCAGACGCCTGGTTTTTTTTAAATTTTATTATAAATTGTGATAAATTTTAAATAAATTGAATATTATGTTAATAATGAGTTAAATTAGTTTAGTAAATCGTTTATTGATTATAAATTGTGATAATTAATAAATAAATCGCTAAATAAATTGATTATTATGTTAGTAATTAGTTGTGTACGATTTTAGTAAAGGATTATTGATTAATTGTGATAATTGCTAAATTAATAGATTATTCAGTTAATAATTAGTTTAATTATTTTAGTAAATTCATTAATAAATTTGTATTTTTAAAATTGAATTAATAGTCATCGGATTACCGTGGAGGAAAAGGGAAATCAATTCCCTTACGCGCGGTACGTAGTATAGCAGACGAGTCAGGTCCTCGTCATCCACGTAAACGTGGTATTTCTGCTTCAGTTAGGAGAGAGAGAGATCTGTTACGTCGTCGTCAGACACCTGGAGAGTCTTTCGACGACGAGGATGATTCAGATGAGCTGAGAAGTCACGACGACAGTGACGATGGGGGCCGATACGACTTGGGGCCACAGGAGGAGCCGGTACATCAGGCCGGGCGAGGACGGGGGCGACACGGTGGTCCTTCATCTGAGTGGGTCATTAGGAAGGATCGAGGTGGCCGGTTTGTGACCGGTGATTCGAGTTCATGCACTGCAGACGCCCGAGCTCAGAAGAAGAAGAGGGGTGATGACGAGTCTTGGATCATCACGGATATTATTCCCGGTGGTCCTGTAGATGGCAGCGTCATTCCGAGTTTCGGAGGCCACGTCGCCAGACGCATCTGGGATGACGACTAGCGGAAGGTTTTGAGGTGCCATAATCGGCACAGAGCCTGTACGACATTGCAGGCATGGCGCTCAGTGATGACTGAGGATATGACGGCGACCGTGGTTGACAGTGGATTGGGTCACTTGCCGTACAACATGTTTTCCTGCATCGACATGCCGTTGATTTCGGCATTCGTGGAGCGGTGGCAGCCTGACACCAACACTTTCCACTTGCTGTTCGGAGAGATGACGATCATGTTGCATGACGTCTTTCAGATTCTTCACATTCCTGTTGAGGGTCCTATGGTCAGTGCGCAGACGCCGACATCTGAGCTGAAGTTATATGTATCTGAGTTGCTGGGTGTCAGCCTGGAGGGTCTTGGGCGGGATAGCTCATTTTGGAGTGGCGGTGGTGTTAGTATCGACGCTGTGGACGAGTGTTGCAGACGGGGGCGACCACCACGGACTGAGGATACGCAGATGACTGCTTATTTCTTCTTACTGCTAGGCTGTGTATTGTTTGTCGACAAGAGCGGTTCCAGACTGAGACCACGCGACTTATTGGAGGCGAGGGACCCAGATACCATTGGTGATTACTCATGGGGGTCGGCGACGTTGGCATATCTGTATCGCCAGCTGGGCATATCTAGTCGTGCTGATTGTGGTCAGATTACGGGTTGTCTTACACTGCTGCAGGCTTGGATATATGAGTATTTTCCTGCTTTCCGCCCACATCGTGAGCGGAAGATTGTTGAGCGTGGCCATCCTCGTTCGCGTATGTGGGCTGTCCGGGCCGAGGATAAGAGCGAGAGTCGACTTATTTCTATTCGTAGACGACTAGATCAGATGACTGCATCGCAGGTATATAATGTATATATCATTCACGTTTATTTAAATTTAATTTTATTATTATTATTAACGTATAAACGTTTAGGTGGAGTGGTTACCGTATGGTCCCGAGCCTGTTGTAGCTGTCCCGAGGACTACATTTGCCGGCATTATTCGTTATAGGGATATCACAGAGCCTTATATACCTGATCGCGTGTTACGTCAGTTAGGTTACATTCAGGTGATCCCGGTTGACATCCTGACGCCCGAGCATGCAGTACGGTCTGCGACTGCGACGATGTATGACGTCAGGCACAGCGTTTCGTCTGCGGAATCGGTTTGGAGGACATTTCCGAGACTAGGACGACTACACCTGGCCGATCTGAGTCGTAGCCGCGACCCCTCCACCTGTGCTCCAGATTATTTGCAGTGGTTCGGTAGGTGCTCACATCCACTGCTCGTACGCGGTATCATTCCGAGACCGGAGAGACTACTGGATAGGACATGTGCCGATGCGGTAAGTTTATCTAATTTTATATTTAATTGTAAAGTATATTTTGTTATTGTACGCTAATTTCTATTTTACATACAGTGGATGAGTAGGGCGATACGGTGTACGCAGCCGTTCTTGCGAGAGAGAGACGTCATGCCGAGTGAGGCGACGAGACTTGCATGTACAGATTGGGATCGCCTGATCGAGGATTGAAACAACCAGTTGGGCATTTCGGACCATGATTCAGATGCTGAGCTGTAGTTGTCTTGCTTTTACTTTCGTTTTGTTGCACTGTTAGTACATTTGTTGGTATATGCTTATGTTTATTTGTGTACTCTTATTATTTATTTCTGACGAACATATCTTCTACATATTTCTTTGACTATCGTATTTTTTAATATTTATTTTTCACGAAAAGATTTTCAACTTATTTCTTTAGATATGAAATAATATTTAAATTTAAAATACGGTAAAAAAACAACACGATATAAGTAGAAATACACGATATATTATACATTACAAAACATTACAAATTACAATCAACGTAACCGGTTCCAATACTCCATCCTACTTTGGTATTGATCCTCCCATCCAACAACACTCTCATCTCGCATTTGATACCATAAGGTCGCTATAGGAGGTACTGGGAAATCATCAAGTAATTCCAAACGAATAAAATGAGCGTAACTCCCTAAATGAGCAATGACCAACTCTCTGACAGGCCTCGTCATGGTAGAGGGACACTCCCAGGGTAGAACAGTAAGACACGGGAACAACGAACCATCCGTTCCCACTGCGAAATACATGACCGCACACTTGTAAAAATTCGCAATAGGAAACAAGTCGGACCAAACCTCCATATAATGATCCTCGCCACAACCTCCCCCGCCCCAATCAATTCGTTGACGAGCCTCTCTCACATGGCCGAAATAGACTGTCTCATAAATAGGATGTGCACCTATCTCATTAGAAATCGCACGACGGGCGTACGACCAGTTCTCCTGACCACCATGAAAGACATCGGCAACACATCGAAATCCACAGTTGCCATCAGCACGTACGTCATTCCACCTTTGCAGAAATGACAAAATGATTCCTGGCAGTCTATCATTATATGGGAAGTTGTCCACGTCAACCCGTCCGGACACTGTAAGGTAGGTAAATAACAATTCATTAAAACAACAAAATTAGGAGATAATATATTCAACCCCATTTAGATTACTAATATATATTAAATAACATAACAACAAAGATATCGACATACCAGAAGATCCTGTGCCCGTATTCAAGGACGATCGAGACGAATTAGACCGACGACCCCTGCTCCCACTACTGCCAGACCGACCACGACCTCGCTCAGCATACTCGAAGGCACTCGGGTCCCGACGTGTCGACTTCCCCCTAGGTCGACCTCGTACCTTAGTATTTTCTTCGTGTTCTCCATAGTTCGACTGATCGGGGTGTAACTGTTCGTATAAAATACGAGAGGCACTACGAATTACTGCAGGATCGCTCTGCGAGATCTAATCCACTAGCTTCCGAAAATGCTCGGTGTCTTGTGCTGACTGAGCAACAAACTCTGACATCTGGACTCCTACTCCGATAACAAGTGTTTTCCAGAATGGATGAATCTGCTCTAAATAAATTCCATCACCTGACGCGAAACACTCGTACATGGTACATGCACAAAGAATCCCATGTGTTGTCAGGAAAGCACACCCACAACGATATTCAATTTCATCACTTAAGTCCTGCATTCTCTTCATCTCCTGAGTCATTAACGACAAGCAGTGATGCGAAACTCGGCCATTTATATGCTGAAACAGATGACCTATGTAATGTGCCAAATTTCGACGTCTCGAATCTTCAAGAAAGTTCCGAATATTCGTCAGCTGCATTTCAATAGACGAATCACGCGGTCGAAAAGAGTGTCGAGAGCGGCAGTCGATGTAGTGATCCACTCTTTCAGAGCCGAATGTGCACTTTCCACCCTGCAGTTCGTAGTGTTGCCGAAATGAAGAACTTGATTCGTCCAATTCAACACGAATTTTTCCTTATGCACCAACCACGTGTCTTCCACATACTTCGTCAGCACTGGCCAGGAACTGTAAGAATCCTTCAGATTACGGACTGCTCTATCATAATCCGTCTGTGAATCAGAAAACATGACTCTCCTCCATCTTCCACGTCTAAAACTCTCTGCAAGCTGCTTCTCCTTGCCGAATACGTGGTATGCGTAGTTGTACACGTCTTTGTTGATATGCCAGGTGCATAGTAAATGAGCTGACTCAGGAAAAACCTCTGCCACTGGTCGCATCAGACCCATCTCTCGGTCCGTAATTATTGCTGTCGGGCTAACAATATCCAATAACAGATCTCGCAACCTCTCCAACACCCACCGGTAACTAGACTCGGTCTCATCCTGCAAAATCGCATATCCGACGAGGAAATTCATATTTGTTGGAGTAACCCCAACCATCTCAAACAAAGGCATCTTGTACTTGTTCGTCTTATACGTCGAATCCATACAGATCACGAATGGGTATGTACGCAACAACTGAACTGAAGTCGGATGTGCCAAAAATGCGTGAGTCAAGACATTAGTTTCTTCATCTGCCACAATCCAATGTAAATACTTATGCTGCACTGCCTCTCTGAGAAATTGCTGCGCGGGATTCCTGTCTTCAGATTTCGTCCTCCTCATGTACTCTCTGAAGTTGTAAATGTGCCTTTGATTAGGATTATCGTCCGGAAATTTCTTCTTTACCGCCAACAAAATGTCACGGGGCCTTGCTTGTGCCTCTGTCATATCCCGAACAATTTGCTTTGCCCCAGCACTAAGTCCGCTGACCTGTCGGTGACCCTCTGAATAAACTGCCAATGGGTGGTTGTGCTGCCCAAACATGCTATTAGAAACAATAACCCATCCATCACGATCTCGTCGCTCCACCACTTTTACCAAAAACCGACAACCGCAACCTTTTCTTTTCGTATTCTTTCGCAGTGCAATACTCGTATCACGAGAACTCATCTCACGTCTGCGATCACATCTGAGGTAACAATCCATCCGGTTATCTGCTTTCGGTTTGTATGATGATATAACCAAAAAAAATCCGGCTCCTATTGCAACTTATTTCGCCCATTTACAACCTTCCTCGATTGTTGTAAATATTTCTTTACTGTCAAAAAGCTCACTGTAATCTACTCCATCACCACCGAAATCTTGAAACGGAACCTGAAAAATTTGAATTTAACAAAAAAAAAAAAAAACGGGCGTCTGGCTAAACTGCCTCCACCAAGGTGGAGGCGGTTTAGCCAGACGCCCGAGTCGTGAAAAAAATTCCGCCCCAGTTACCTCGCCGGATTCAAGTGCTTCGCCAGACATTTTCGTGGTGTTGGTACTAGGAATGTGAGTAAAACTGAGTCAAACACCTTATTTAAAGACACGGGACGAAATCGGTATTAATTGATTTGTTAAGTGCAAAAAGGTCATTTTTGGGGTGATTTTAGTAATTTTCCGGCGACGAATAGTAGTTCCCATAAATAATGATAACCTAAATCTAGACTAAAAACGGTGGAATTATTACATTAGTAAGTATACTTGTAAACAAATGAGACTTTCAAACTCTGATCAAGGATAAATCAATATGTAAATGCTCAAACTAAGTACTTTTTTCAAAATGTAAGCGGCAACATATTTTCTCTGTAAAGACATCCTTTGCCAACTTGAAATTGGACTTACATTGATATGACATGGAGTATGAAGAATATGATAGATAAAAATAGAAGGTATCGAAACATATTTTATGAAAGTTGAACCGCAACTTAGCCTAACGACTTGACGTACACTTGAATATACCATTTACTAATGGTTCAAAGTTGACCTAAATATACTTTTTTTTTAAAAATCATATGCAATCGAACTCTTGAATTGACAAACCAACATTGAGCTTTGATTTGACTTAAATTTTATTCTGAAATAAGAATAAGAACCACAAACAATTAGATAAGCATGACACACATCCTGACTTAAGAATATGACATTGTCACAATAAAAAAAAACTTAATCTAATGACAATTTGGATAAAAAATATAAGCTTCAGATGTTAAATTAATAGATAAACCATCTTATAATGAAAATGACTTTTAATAGGATCTTCATACAAAAAAAGAAGATGAAAGTTCTACTTAATCTTTGTAATTATACGGCACAACAAACCTACGTGCAGTGATAATAACATTATCTAGATGGATAAAAATTACATTGCTACATGGTTTATTATATTATATAGATGTTATATGGATTTTATACATGTAAAGGTAGAAATTGCATTTTGGAAGAGAACATAACAAGGTTTCACACACAAATTATTTTTTGGTATCATATATTTGTTTGCATTGACTTAATATGTTCATTGCAATGTTCTTGCTTGAAGAGCCATGTTGGTTAACTTAAATCCCTAACCATTTTATTTTCTTGTAGTTGAAATTTCACAACTTTCCTCCTTGAGTATTGATACCAATGTTCAAATGAAGAGTTTTGCAAGGGAAAAAAACAGGAAATTAAGAACATGTCACAGCGGAACAGTCCAGATATTGTAGTGAATTTGAATGGCAACACTCATAATCATGTCACAAGAATCAATCCTCCCTGTCCCTCTTATACAACACTCTTGTCGATGGTTTTCTTACATAAATGATTGCATAATTATTTAGGACATATGGGCAGCAGCCAAATCATTTTCAATCATCACAATAACCATAACCTCCATGACTAGAAAGCTCATCAATCTTCCTCTCTTCCTTTAGTCTCAAGACCGTGTCCGAATGGGAAAAGCGGGTCGTAATGCGGGTCCCCGACATTCATGGGCAACTGCTCGACATTCTTGAACCAAGTACTTGGGAGTTTGCCAGTGAATCCGTAATCTCCGAATAGAACATCAGCCACACCCTGGCCTTCACTTCCAGGAAGCCAGGCAGCAACCAGTGAGGTTATAGATGGCACGTAAGGTTCCATCACGACAGGCCTGCCTGTGACGAGGACCACAACACACTTGATGCTACCACACACGTTTTGGATCGTGCTTGGACCAGGGGCAGGTAATGTCAAGTTCAAACTGTCTCCGTTTGTTTCGGCGTATGGGACTTCCCCAACCACGACAATTGCATAGGAGAAGTCACCATTCTTCACGAATTCTATGTCGGGATTCTCAGAGTACACAACTTCAGTTTTGTGGTCGACCGTGGATTTTATAGCGCTGAGAATCGTGGTACCTGTTTGGAATGGTATTTGATTGTTAGTTCATTCAAGACAACGAAAGCATAGGCAACTAAATTAACTAACATGGAGCGTTGGCACAAGTACACAATCTAAACATTTTATCAAAAGAGTCACATCTGGTTTATGTCACATAAATTAGAGGTTTTTAATTGCTTATTGACAAGCCATTCTGATTTTTACTGAAGAAACTTATCATAGAGAAAATTGTGAATATCCCCCATGTTTAAAAGCAAACATGAACAACACTTACCGATTGTAAGGTTGTTTCCACTTTTCCCTTGCCACTCTATTGTCCATCCACCGCATTGGTATCCCAAATTATCTGCGTGACTCCCAGCAACAAGAATCTTGGGGGCCTTCTTAGAGAGAGGGAGCAAGGGTTTGCCTTCAACTTCTTCGTTTTTCAACAACACAAGGGACTTCCTTACAGCTGTCCTTGCCAGCGCTCGGTGTTTCTAATTTGAAAAGATCTAACAATGAGTAATGCGAGCTTATACAACAAAATGTAAGACGCCAACCATTAAAATCAATATGTACCTTGGATCCAAGCTGGGAGGCTAAGTTTGTTTCAGCCAGTGGAGTCTCGAACAGACCCATGACAAATTTGACTCTCAAGATCCTTCTGACGGCGTCGTCGATTCGGCTCATGGGGACGTACTTGTTGTTAACCAAGCTGGTCAGATTGGTAATAAATTCTTCGTATTTGTTGGGAACCATGATCTAAAAACAAAATTATAAAGAGTTCAATGAGAAGAAATGTGTAAATTTGAATCCTCTAAAATTGATTTTTTTTTGTTCCCCAGAAGACAGCACTAACCATATCGAGACCAGCATTGATCGAAGCTTCGACGGAGTAGGTGTAATTTGCATGAGGGGGAGAAGTAATTCTATCAATGCCTTCCCAGTCGGAGATCGTGAAACCCTTGAAAAAACAAACAAAAGGAGGTTTACTAATGATGTTTCAATTGAAAGTGCATTGACAAAGATTCATTTGTTGCATACCCTGAACTTGAGTGTATTCTTAAGGAAGTTTGTGATGAGTTGACGGTTGGCGTGCATTTTAACTCCATTCCAACTTGAGTACGAGATCATGACTGTTGACACACCCTTGATTATGGAGTTGTAGTATGCAGGCATGTGGATGCTGAACAACCCATGGCCGTCAATGATGGTGTTGTTCTCGTTGATACCCTTGTTGGTGCCTCCGTCTCCGACATAGTGCTTAGCACAGGCAGCAACTTTTTTGCTGCAAATTAATTGCAACGATCAATTTGAATGATAAAATAAAAATGTCAACATTTTAACTTTTTTTAATAGTGCAAGATGGGCAAATTTTATAGACGTCATACCCCTTTGGATCAACATATGGAACACCCTTCCGGTATCCTTTAGGAAGATCACCCTGCAAGCCAGGGATAATCTCGGTCATTGCTTGAACGATTTTGTGGTCTTCACTGTAACTTTCGTAACACCTACCCCATCTCGGATCTCGGCACACCTGAAACAACAGCTCATACATGGTTAAAACTTAAAACTAAGAGAGAGTAAACTCAACAGTAATAATCACAATGGAACTATTTTCATGTTCTGCAAATCACTTAAGACACTAAGAAGAAGAAAAAAGTGATGTAGAATTTACCGCAATGCAGGGGGCGAAGGCGTAAGAAATCCCGGTCGCTCGAACTTCAAGGGCGGTAGCCGCACCGATATCCTTCACAAGTTCCGGGTCCCTAATTAGTGCCAAATGCAAAAGTTAGAGTCACATAGATAGAAACAAATATGTCAAATTAACTAGCTAGACATTGATCATGAATTTCGTGAACCTTGTAGCACCAAGTCCCACATTGTGGGGGAATATGGTAGCACCATACACGTTGTTGTGCCCATGCACAGCATCGATTCCATAGATCATTGGGATGCCAAGGCGGGACGAAAGAGCACCTTTTTGGAACTCATTAACCATTTTCACCCAATCCCCCGTGGTGGCCTTAACTCCGGGAGTGCTTCCTCCACCACTCAAAACACTACCTGCGCACACAAAAGAAATTCAAATAAACTTCCTTCAGTTAAATTCGATCGTATTACCTAGTAGTTGTAAAAAAGCTGAAATGGCTTCATGTGTTTTTTACCTATGTAGTATTGCTTCATGACATCGGCGGAAGCGACTGCCCGCTCAATCTGGGTCATCTGACCGATTTTCTCGGCAAGAGTCATTCGACCCATCAAGTCCCTTATGCGGACGTTTATCGGTTGCTTCGGATCCTTGTACTTCAAGTACTCTGCTTGCCCAACTGATGCCCAACACAGCATCAATAGAAGGGCCAATCCAGTCATTCTGATTCCCATTCTTTTCCCAAAAAAGAGACTTCTACTCTTCTATGTTTTTCTTCTGCACAAGTTGAAACACATAAAACTATAGCAAACCACATAAAGGCATCCACATGATATGTAATTTGGAAACTCTAATTGAATACTATAAAAATCTTTACACCTCTAAGAAATTACTAAAACAAGAAACATAGCAAAAGTAGCAAATAAGCAATGACTTTTGCAAACTATTTTCTCTTCATCTTACTAATCTCTATGAGTAAAGATTAGAATGAGAGAGAGCACAAAATCTTCAGATCAAATCTGGCGTTGACCCACGAAAAGATACAACTTCAGCAACCCAAAAACTCAGTTTTTCAATCACAAATACAGCTCAGATGTTAACATCAACACGCACTTGTCTAAAGATTTAAAACAAACCACTTTTTCCAAAAAAAAAAAGACCCATTACCCACAAAAACTAGAAAACAAACAAGAACCCATTGTTCATCTAAAGAATTCATACCTACCAAAAATATCACAAACCCAAGAAAAACAACAACAACTTGGTAGGCTCAAAATCCAAAAAAAAAAAAAAAAAAAAAAACAGAGAAGAAAAGAAAAGAACCAAATGGGCACTCGTAGAACCCAACCAAATTCAAAAAAACAAAAAACAAACAAGAACTCGAAGGGGAGAACGTAAGGATTCGAATGGTGGCAAAATGATGGAATCTTTACCAGAGATTTGAAAAGGGTCGAGAGTGTGTGTGGAGAGGAGAAAGAAGAAAGAACAGACTTTGTTCTTTCCGTTGGTTTGAGATCAAACACTTTGAACTGAGATTTATAGGAGTTTGTGAAGGAAAAGAAGTCTGTAGTTGTTTATCCTTAATCAGCTTATTTTAGAATGGAGAAATCGGCTTTACTTTTAAACCATCCACCCATCCACATTTTCCACACATGAAACAGACTTTGCAACCTAAAAATAACTATTTTTCGAGTTTTTATTATATAACAAAACCATGTGCTTTGTTTGTTTATTTGTTGGTAAAAATTACCAATAAGACTATGAGACCGGGTCGCAACACGACCAGTACAATAACTATAAATAAGTTGGTCTTGTCTTTTAAGAGGTCCATCGATTCTCTCTATTAAAATTAAAGATAGTTGCATTTTTTAAATTTTTAGGTGCACATTTTACCAACATTGTCGAGAAAAAACACGCAAATAAGGGATAACTTAACTAGCTAAGAGTTTCTTACTCTTGGTTATACCGAAGTATTGAGGTTTAGTTAGAATGTAGTAGATAAATCTTCTAGAAATGAAAAAATAATAATAAGAGAAACCACATTTTCCTTTCGAGTTGTAAATATGAGGGGCCAAATAGCATTTCAAAACAGATATAGAGTTAAAATTTTACAAAACTATACATAGTTGGTGAGTACTGTTTTGGCATAAAAAATTAATAGGTATGTAGACTTCAGCTGAAATTATCTGGTTAAAAATTACACTACTACAGGGGTTTGAAATAAAAATGGAATCAAATTTGACTAATTTCCTAGAACGACATGCTATAAATATAGGGGGGCTTAAGTTTCTACATTTTGAAAAAAATGTTGAGAAGTTGGAAAATTGGACCAAATCGTTCTGTTTAATTCTCGGATTTGTTGCTTCTAATCCGGGATAATTTTATCCAGCAATTACTAAGTCTTTTATCCTTCAGGAGTTGTAGTTTCTATTTTGGAGTCCAAGTGGTTGGATAAGGCTTAATCTCAAATTCAGTTTTACCACATCCGTATCCAGATCATAACCAAGTTTACTTATTTGATCTCATCAAATCTTAATATCCTTTTTATGACATAATGATGCAATTCTTCCCTCTCTTTTTTCTTTCGAAGATGGAGCCATATAATGAAATATTACTACCACATCTTAATAGTTGGAAGAATGATGCAATACTTCTAATCAACCAAAATTAATGTATAATATATGATGTAAATTAAAACGTGAGGATTTGAACATAAAGGTGTGTAATTGTGAAGAATTAAATGGAACACTTGTTGCTGAAAATGGAGACTTGGACCAGATGTTTGATGCTTGTTTGACCATTTTATGCTAACTTAAATCACAACCAAACATATGGCTTCTAGATTGGACAAGAGAAACCTGTCTACTTGTACGAGAGGTTTTTGTAACGTAAGGAGAGTGTTATAAGCTAACTACTTTTTCATTACATTTGTGGGAAGGTAACGTAAGGAGAGTGTTATAACCTCTGTCTAGGGCTGCTTAACGGGTTATTCGCTGATGACACCATCGTATTTCTTAAGCCATGAAAGGAAAACATCATCAATATATATTAAACGTATTCTACTTATCTTTGAATCAACCTCGGATTAAAAATTAATTCCAAAAAATCGTGCATTTTGGCTACCCACGTCGGCAGTGCTGACTTAGAACATTTTCGCGCCATCTTGGGTTGTCAAGTTGGAACTCTTCCTTTCGATTATCTTGGAATTCCACTTTCACATACGAGAGGAAAAAATTTCCGTTGGTCCAAAACTATCGATTCAATAAGGGAATTGTTAAACATCGTTCGAGTTTTACTAAAATCGTTCATCCCAATTATCCTTTTGTCATTCACAATCCATTTAATACTAATTATGTCCCGTAAAAAATATAAAAAAAATCGGGACATCTGGCTAGGACGCCTCCTCCATGGAGGGGGCGTCCGGTCCAGCAGATGCCCCCCCATTGGCGTCCTAGTCAGACGCCTTTTTTTTAAAAAAAATCTTTAATTTATACGGTGTGTTATTTCAAATTATTTCAGGTTCCGTTGTAAGATTTCGGTAGTGACGGAGTGGAAAAAAAACACAAACGTAAATAAACAGGTAAACAAATCAATATCCGGAGTACAATAATAGGGTGTCGAAATAAAAAAATGTCGCAAAGCACGCTCCCTCTGCTACTGTCCCCCGCAAGGGCTGCCGCTCCCTGTCACCCCCGCATTCGTACTCCGATTTTATTTTCTATGATTATTTTTTGTTGTAGTATGAAATGATGAGGGTCTATTGGGAGCAGAAATAAGTAAAAAAAAGAAAGAGCAAAACGGTAATTAGCATAGACAATTTTAGTAATTTACGAACGATGTTTAGCAGTCCAGTTCAATAAAAATAAAAATTGACTCTTGGAAAACAAAGAACTTATCTATAGCGGGAAGGTTAACTACGATAAATGAGGTGCTTACACCTCTAGCATCGTATAGAATGAGCTTCGTGAAAATCCCTGATGGTACAAAGGATGAATGCGATCAAATTAGATGTTACTGTGAATTTTCAGAAATGAAAAAAATTGGTCAAATGGGGCACCGTGTGCAAAACAAAAAAAACGTGGATTGGCCATCATAAACCTTAAAGATCATAGCATCTCTATGAGACTTAAAAAGCTATGGGATGTTCTTTGTGGAAAAAAAGGTACCCGTAAAGAAATTATTTGCGGGAAATATACTCGGCATAGGCGTAGACCGGATTATTTCCAAACGCTAAATATAAAAGGGAACTACTAAACGTCGCCCCAAAACTACTTAAATCGCCCCTTGAAATTACCAAATTGTCATTAACAATATATTTAATACCAATATCGTCCCGTGTCTTTAAACAAGGTTTTTGACTCAGTTTTACTAACATTCCTAGTACCAACACCACGAAAATGTCTGACGAACCACCTAGATTAGGCGAAGTAACGGAGGCGGATTTTTTTTCCGACTCGGGCGTCTGGCTAAGACGCCTGTACCATGGTGGAGGCGTCTGGCTAAGACGCCTCCACCATGGTACAGGCGTCTTAGCCAGACGCCTCCACCATGGTTGAAACGTCTTAGCCAGACGTCCCGACCATGGTGCAGGCGTCTGGCTAAGACGCCTCCACCATGGTACAGGCGTCTTAGCCAGACGCCTCAACCATGGTGGAGGCGTCTTAGCCAGACGTCCCGTTTTTTTTTAATTTTTTTGTTAAATTAAAATTATACGGTGTGTTATCTCAAATTATTTGACGTTTCTTTGCAAGTTTTGAGTGGTAACCGGTCGGATTACAATGAGTTTTTTTGCAAGTGATGAAGATTCAAATAATTTTCAGATTCAACATTTTTTAAGATCCAAAATCCCCCGGCGGTAAAACATCCTTATTTACAAATACCACCTCGACAGGTCGGTCGGGGGTCTCGCTCCCCGGTGAGCGAGCGGCATTCCACCTCGCCGGTGAGGTGGCGGGGGTGGCAAGGGGGCAGCGCCCCCTGGAAATTTTTTGGATTTTGAAATTGTTGGATCTGGAAATTTTTGAATTTTCGGTGTACCGAAGGGGTATCAGTCACCCGAATATAGTAATTATTAACTTATTAATTAATTAATTTAACAATTATCTAAAATTATAATCAATTATCTTAATAAAAAAATAAAAAAAAATTACGAGCCTCCGACGGAGCCGCCCCACGTAGGAGGGGGGCGTCTGGGTAAGACGCCTCCCCCATGGGGGAGGCGTTTTACCCAGACGCCTCCCCCTTGGGCGGGGCGTCTGGGTAAAACGCCTCCCTTATGGGGGAGGCGTCTGGGTAAGACACATCCCCCATGGGGGAGGCGTCTGGGTAAGACACATCCCCCATGGGGGAGGCGTCTTACCCAGACGCCCCCTCCTACGTGGGGGCGGCTCCGTCGGACGCCCGTAATTTTTTATTATTTTTTATTATTTTTTTATTAAAAAGATGTTAGATATTTTACCAGATTCGAGTACACTGGGGCGTCCGTTGGCTCATTACTGACATTCAAAACATTATTTTTTATGATTATAAGAGGAAGATGAAGAGAAATGTGTGATAGGAGGGTAAAATGTCGCGTTATAGCAGTAGAAATGAGAGAAGGGCAATTTGGTAATTTCAAGGGGCGATTTAAGTAATTTTGGGGCGATGTTTAGCAATTCAGATATAAAATCTTGCATTTCTTCAAGGACCTAATCGATTGGATACCAACGCTCTATAATTTCAACTAATTGGTTATTTGCAATGGTGAACTTTCACTTTTTGGGTATGATAGGTGGTTTCATGGATCCACCCTTTATCTAGACCTGGGACATGGGTCATGCCATGCCGGCACGACAGCTGGATCCCCCGGCCCGGCACGGTCCTGGAGCCGGGTTGGATCCGGCGTTGGTTGGGTTGAGTGTTTTTTTTGTCAAGTTGGGTGTTGAATTAAGTATACAATCACAATTTAGTTAAATAAAATACAAACACAATTTATTTTTTACCAAAATAACAAATTTATTTATTAGAAATTGCTAATTCAATTCGAGAAAAAATATATTTGTTACATATAAAAAAACCTGAAGACTAACTAAACTTAAGGAGTAATGAAAAAAATTTAAGGGGTATTAGGAAAAAATCACTCTCTAAACAAAGTGGTTTAGTTAATTTTACTTCAATCTCCGTCGTCATCTTCGCCGCTATTGTGAATAGTCATGTTCTACATTCTATCTGCAGCGTCGAGTCAATCATTCAGACATACACTCATCTGGATGGACTTGTCGGGCAAATTTTGCCTCTTATCGAACAAGCTTTGCCTCTTGGAGAGAATTGTGTGAAAAAAATGAGAGTTGTTAGGACGTTTATATAAGATAGGGGAAGCGTAGTTTATGACTTTTTAAAAAAAACAAAAAACACAAAATCCAACGACTCTTAGACATTAGCATTCCAACAGCCGTTGGAACAGTGTCGTGTCAGGCACGGTGTGTTGGTGTGCCGGGCCAGAGCCGTGCCGATATATGTCGACCATCCTTGTCTTTTGATAAAGGCAAAAGAACCACTTATTACAGTGGCCAAATTCTTTTGCAATTAATAATCCTTTCTCTACGGAATTAGGCTACAGATTCATTCGTTGGAACTTTATCAAATGAAGAATATCATCTCCTATTCTCTCTTTTCATAGCTTTCCAATCTTCTTATGGACGCACAACATTTACACCATTTTATCGGATGGCGGCTGTCGATATATACTCTTTTTCCAAGAAATTTGGAAATCGAATTGCGCCTGAAAGTTAAATTCTTCAACTGTCTTTTGTTCCATGATAAAATCTTAACAAAAGATAGATTAATGAAGGGTGAATTGCAACAGTACCATCAAGAAACAACGAATTTGGATTTATGTCATCTGAAATTAACTATTTACACCAATACCATAGAAAAACTCAAAAAATTACTCTAATGTCATTAACTTTTTTCCTAATTGCAATAGTGTCATTCCGTCAGTCATCCGTTAACGGTTGTTAATTTTTATTAATATTTAATGAGAATTTTGCAGAATCACCTTAAATAAACCCAAAATTCATAAATTTCATTATACATGTAAAAAATGCAAATATTTACGCAAATAATATATCTATACTCTCATCTTTATCTTTCATCTATCATCTCTTCTTTTTCTCTCCCTAAACTTAATGACTCGGTTACTAAACTAATGACATCCGATAAATTTTATATTTTAAAATTAAAAATATTTAATTATTTTAGAAAAAATATTATACGTGTTGTAAGAAAATAATTTTTTTCTTCAAAAATAATTAAATATTTTTTAATTTTAAAATATAAAATTTATCGGATGTCATTAGTTTAGTAACCGAGTCATTAAGTTCAGGGATAGAGAAAGAAAAGATGATAAAGGAAAGATAAAGATTAGAGAGTATAGATAAATTATTTGTGTTAATTTTTGCATTTCTTACGACACGTAAAATGAAATTTATGAATTTTGGGTTTATTTAGGGCGATTCATCAAAATTCCCATTAAATATTAATAAAAGTTAACGACCGGTTAACGACGCCGTTAACGGAGAGCCGACGAAATGACACTATTGCAATTAGGAAAACAGTTAATGACATTAGAGTAATATTTTGGGTTTTTCTATGGTATTGGTGCAAATAGTTACTTTCAGATGGTATAAATTCAATTTCGTTATTTTTTTATGGTACTGTTGCAATTCACTCGAAACATGATTTAAAAATTAATCCATTTTGTGTCATTTGTGAACTGGAAAACGAGTCGAGTGATCATTTATTCTGGGAGAAGTCGATGGTTCGAGACCTTAACATTACCATTTGTAAAAACTAACAATTTAGGATTGAGGTCCAAAACCATCTTGGTTTAAACAGCAGTTTTCTTGGGCAATGTTCAGGTACCGCCTAGGCGAGCCTAGGCGACTGGAGGCGTCCGGTCGCCTGGGCGTTCGCCTAGGCGGTTGTGCGACCGCCCAGGTCTTGGAGGTAATTTTTTTAATTCAATTAATTTTTATAAAATAGATAAAAAATCAGGAAAAATCGGGAAAAATAGGAAAAAATGCACAAATATTTTCTAAAAATACCATACATGTTTAGGCTTCGAAAAGACACCTAGTTCCTCGACCAAGGCCTCACTAGGCACCCCCTATACCCACCTAAACACTTAGGTATACAATTTATTGCTTAGTAGTACGATTACAAAGGTAACTCAGAGTTCATACAATAGCAGATAAGAGAGAAATTAGAATTACAAGCTAACTAACTAATTCCATTGGACACATTGATCTAATGTCCAACTGGAGGTTGGGGTCCGAGCAGAACCGGAACCCGACCCGGTTTCTAGATCAAATTCTATGTTTTCTCGGTCTACATAATCATCAAGACATACATTTTCGTTTTGTAATGTCCTACTGTTTCTAATCATGTATGCAGTTATGTCTTGTTTGAGTCAGAAACTTTATCACAAGGTCTAGCATTGCTACCGGGTGTGTGTGCAAGATGTTGTTTGTGACGGGCTATACCACCTCTAGTTTTCTTACCACATAACTCACAGACAATGCAGTTTTTATCATTAGCACTAATGTAATAGACAATATTCCAACCGGGGTCATTTGTACGGGTAGGTCTTAGGTCATCGTAACTCTCGTGATGCATAGGGAGACTAGTGTCGGGTACGTAAGTCTTATATTAAAACTAGACTAATATAAAAATTTAGACTAATATGAAAATAAAATACTAATTAATTTAATTTTAAAGAGAAGTTAGAAAGAGTGCACTTGATTTTGGCGGTTGAAGAATGAAGAACCGGATCAGAGACTTCACTTTCCAACTTCAAAACTAAGCACCAGACCAGAGACTTAATCGCAAAAACTTGGTGATTAGGAAACTTGATGATGAGAATAGAATTATGAAGAAGAAGAGAATGAGAGATGTGTGAAAAATGAAGAGGTTTGGAGGGGTTTATATAGGATTTGGGGTAGTGACAAACTTGTAATTTTTGAAAAAAAGAAGTTGAGACCCGTTGGAGAGCCTCCAACGGCTCTCGCCTAGGCGAAGCGATCGCCTATTTCGCCCAGCTCTGCTGGGCGAAAAGCGGTGGTCCGCGAGGGGCGATCGCCTAGGCGATCGCCTACCGATACACTGCTCTTGGGAATACCTTTATAGGAGCTTTTACTTGGTGTACTTGGCTAGAAATTAAAGGAATAACTGGGTCTTTCGACATCGTGCTACTTCTTACCTAGAAATCAATAATGCCTTTATGAATTGCTTAACTCTTCGGACATGCACTCTAAGAAGAGGAGGGGATCCGCTACTTAACGACAATGTCAAGAGAGTAATGATGGAATTCACGAATGAAAGCAAGAACCCGAGGATTGATGCTTTGCCAATTGCGTCTGGATACTGTCCAAACCTAAAATGCAAAACATGTTTTTTTAATAGACAAATAACGCAAAAAAAAAACTAAAAATAACAAAGTTTTTTTGTTTGTTCGCAAAGATAAAGTGAAATCATGACATAGTTCAACGAGACAAAATATAATTAACTCAAGTATAATCTTATATTACTTCTTTGCAAACAAAGTTTTTTAATAGATTTTTTTCCATTTGATACCATTGGGAAAAAAATCATTCTGCAAAAAAACCTTTTGAATACAATGAAATAGCAAACTCGTTAATTTTCCAACTAATATCGTTGTCATTTGTCATTGTCGAATCCAGTAGTGGAAAAAATATGTGTGCACGATAAGTAGTGGCTAAACTAATCTACTCCACGCTGCCTTCCTATATCTATAAGAAAACTGCACCTTTTACTTACAATCACCTCTCTTTTTTGGTGCTAAGATCTCGTTCGATTTTTGATTGTATTGACAAGCACAATACCAATCATTATAGTTGTCCATATGAGGTTGATTTTGTCAAGTTGAGCGCGCACTTGAGGTTGATTAAAAGTGATCCACTCCCAGTTTGATGAATATATTATACACTACCGTTTGGGTTTCAATTTGATGATGTTTTTTTGAGTAACTAACTCATTACATAAAAAGAATCCAGATTACAACATATTTTATACAGTTATTTTCATACAAGATAATTGGATTTTTGTTGAAAGTGCATGAAGAAGAGAATCCAACCAGTGTCTCACATTAGTAAATATGTCAATAGGCTAATTTATTGAGCTTATTTGAACATACTCACGAATTTCAAGAACCTATGATAAAATGAAATTAAAGGAACTATTTTTTATATAATTTTTTTTGTTAAAATAGCTATCTATAATGATTACAGTGATTATTTTTAATTTTTAGAGAAATAGTCTAATGTTACAAAATGTGTACATATGTATAACATACAAAGTTATATATTATTATTTGTAACATAAATATTACAATTATACAGTCCAATGTTATGCAATAATATTTTATACACTAGACTCGTTACCACCACGTCACGACGGATTTGTTTTTTAGTGTGTAGATAACTCGGCGTCTGAAAATACTAGTTCTGCAGAATTTTTTTATGAAACTCGGCGTTGGCAACGCCGAGTTCTACAATCCATCCAGTCAATTCAGAATCGTGTCCAGAATATTTGATAAAACTCGACAACATCAGTACCGAGTTCTCTTTGACAGAACTCGGCATCACGGGTGCACCGTGCACACTAGTGCCGAGTTCTATCGGTGTGCCGAGTTCTCTTCGATAGAACTTGGCCTCACTGGTGCCGAGTTCTCTTTGGCACTTCGGCTGCCGAGTTCCACTTAATGAAACTCGACAGTGAGAGTTCAGTTTGGTGAAACTCGGCACAAAATTTAATAGAAATCGGCAACTACAAACATCACAATCATTCCAACTACAAACATCCAAACTACAAACACAATCATTCCAACTACAAACATTTCAACAACAAACACATAATTCGAATTACAAAAAATTGAACAAACACAACTAACCAACCAGAAAACACAAACAAACACAGTAAAATGAAAATAACATCCAGAAAACAAGTTCAACATTTTGACATAAACCAAAGTTACACTAATCTAATAACAATCATAATATGTTTAATACAACAGAATATCTATCCTAAGTGACCCATCAATCTCTTCTTCTTTTTACGACGTGCCTGAGCATGTCCTCTCCCCTGGCCGCGTCCCCTTTCTCGTGCTGCATTCTCTGTCTGTTCTGTATCCCGAGTCAGACCGCCACCGTCGTCTTGTGTGTGTGGAATAGTAGTATCATCTTCTTCAACGACACGATCTTGACTTAATCGTAGTGTGGGTTCTTCAACACCAAAACACATGAGTCAAGTCTTCATTTTTTTCCTTCAACTTTCCAACCATTGAAGAGTTTGTCTTGTGATCTCTGATCGCCTCATGGATTTCATGGAATTTTTCGTGGAACTCATAAACTCTGTGCACCTACAAACAATGTAACTGTTAAACAAACACTAAACACAATTTAAAAACAAAATAATTGTTTAATTAAAAGTTTAGATATTACCATCTCCCGCTCTCTACCCGCTCAGGGTCTGTGCACGTTACAATTCGGACTCAAAGTGTGGTGAACAATCTAACATACCGTAATGTTCCAGTACCATTCCATATATAACTGTGTGATTTCTTCAGGAGTGACACCTAGGAGTGATCCCTCAAATTTTAGATGATCTTTTCTATGAGACCATAAACTGACTTATCATTGGTTAATGGAGCGTATGTCCAATCATTGTTTAATGTCAATTTCACCGTCAACTTGACATCAAACATAATTCCTGGATAACAACATTTAGATCTTATGACATCCATTAAATCCTCATATTTTATGTTCAAGGGAACAACTACCAATTTGCGGTCGGATCCTGTATATTCTGCCACATCTCCGTTACATTCCAATTTCCCATTATACATGACCAACAAAGATCCTTCATCATCTTTATCCATTCCTAACATTTATTAATTAAATTTGAAAATGTGTTCAAGTGAGATAGTTATTTTCTATTCCTAATTAATTAAAATTTTGAAAGTACTCAAATGTTTTAGAAATTAACTCAGTCGAGTGTAGAAGCAAACGACTGTAAACGTCAAGCAATCTCTCCAACAAAATCAACTACAATATACAACGTTATGAATAATGTCCGATTTTTTTTAAAAAATTGACAGAACCTCCTATATAATTTCAAATTCGTAAATTTTAATGGATTATGAAAATGTATAGCAATCCCTTAAGGATTCTTTTGAGCATCAAAAGGATTTGCAAATGTCAAAATTTCATAAACCCATGAAACTCATTCCCTGATCTAACTCTATGTGTGTCCAGAAGACCATAGAGAGTTGGCATGACTAGAAGACCATAGAGAGTTGAGATGTAAGGAAAATCTTCTATCCATTTTACAAGTTAATGACTCGATACTCCAGTAGTAGTACGGGAACAAAAAAATCAAGATAAGACGAAAGTTGCGTTTTTCCTTCGCAGTCATTTTCAAGAAAATGACTTACCAAATATCTTGATGTAGTCTCGTGCCCGAGTGTGACTAAGTTGATATCGAGTTATCGATGAAAAATCACGAAATCCGTCCAATTGATTTGCTCCGTTCCCTGAAGTGAATGTTTGAGCGCATTAAAAGTCTTACAAAGCCTAGTATGATTATTTTACGACAATGATTGTGGACGTGAATGTGAATGAGATAAACGATAAAATAATTGGTGTCCTATGATATATAAATTCGACAATCAAAATGGGTTGTCAAAGTAACTCTCCACGAAACAAATATATTTCTAGTTATGTGTGTTTTATTTGATAACTAACATATACTATATCTAGTAGATATACATTACCATATGCTGGAATATCAAATGACATTATATACCATGATTCAAATATTTTGTTTAGTATTCTTGAGGTTTCATTCGATTATCATATTTTCATAATTATTATCTTTAAGCTTTTGATTTAGTTGTTATTTTTGTTGAAACTATATATTCTTATTTTGGTTAGTGCTCACATTATTCCAATTTCCATGTTTGTGATTTTTATTCACTCGTGATGAGATTCTTCTAGATATTAATAATACACATGCATATGTTGCTAGCATATCAATATTCAACATTTTTATGTCATAACTATTTATGCATATAATTATAATATGTCTTTTAATGTTCAATAGCAAAGATAGTATTTGCATTTATCGTCTTAAAATGCCAAAATATACATGCATATGCTAATATGTTGATATGCATAATTTCTATCAAAAAGACTTATACCAAGTTACGTTCAAATTCATTGACCTTGATATGATTTAATTCATTGTTCTTATTTTGATTATATTTTGTCGTTGGAAGAAAATTTTCATTTATTTTGTAATAGTTGTATAAATAATTTATTTGCAACAAATATTTTATTTGGCTTAAAATGAAGAGTATGGATACTCTCCGACCTCCTATTTGATTTAAGATCAAAAAAGATGATTTATGCATCACATATAGTGTTGTCATGCAAACTATATTAAGACATAAGTTTTTATCTAATTTGATAATGAGAAATGCCAAAGTCACTACCGTACATGCATGGTTGTACGAGATTAGTAGAAAGCTCTTGAAGAGTCATATCTACTGTTACGTGTGGAATTATATTGGCATCAAATGATGCATTTTATTTATTAGGTCTCAAGAAACTTATTGAGTTTCAAATAGCCAAAATGACTTGTATTAAGACTAAAGTTTAAGTAAAGAAGAATATTTTAATATTACTACAATCATGTCAGGCAGGAAAAATGTTATTGAGAAAATTACCTGATATTTGAATGATATGTCATTGCACACATTGTTGCTGGGTCAAAAGACCTGCACTACTGAATCAAATGAATATTGATTCTAATAAGATATGGAATATATGACAGATTTGTTCAATGAGGATCAGATAAGATGACAAATGACCATCCACTGAAGAATGAGAATAATCTTCAACTAAGTGGGTACTTACCGACTCTATCTTTTCGTGAGATAAGATTACTTGTGTTATGCATTACTTCTTATTGAAAGACATAAACATAAGTTATTGCAAAATCACAATATGTGTTATCGTATTTTGGATCATGTGCCCGAAGCACACGTTACAAAACATCGATTTATAAAATATCTCTGAATATGGATCATTATGAGATCTTAAAATTTATACACGATACATTAATGTGCATACATGTTGATATTATTCATAATTTTTTTATGTTATGTACATCATGTTATGAATGTTCCCCTATTTACTTGTACGATATTGAATGAAATGTTTCCCATTTACGATTAATAGATTACCACCTCTAAAATTTAGTGGTCTCAAATTAAATTGGACATTTCAACATGATTCGTATTCCTGATAATATTAAAATACTTGAAGTCCCTGAAGGGCGATGTATTTTATTGTCTAGTCCATCATTTATATATATATAGGCATTTTTTGGCATTAGGGGGAGAAAGTCAGAAGTTTAAAGAATGCTTAGAAAATGTATTATATTGAATCTGAAGTTCATAAGCGAATATACGTACAAACATCGTTGAACCTGAAGTTCATAAAATCAGTAACTTACAATATCTAGCAAGTAATTATCATACATTTTTATTGATCACAAAAGAGTGACAATATCTTGCAGTCAGTATCCTGAAGAGGTTATTCCTGAATAATATAAACCGGTAAAATAAAAGTAGCTTCTAGCAAATGTAATAATTCCGGGAATACATAATGGTCAAATCCTAATATTTTGGGGAACAACGAGGATTTGATTATTATAAAAGTTACAATCAACTATGTTGATACGAGAGAAACATAAAAAGGTTATTGTCGATGACTAATTCACCTTCTTAGAGCATGTTAATTCAAGAGGAAATCTGGATCTAGAATCTATTATATTATAAGAATGTCAGAAGCATTCGTATTTGAAATGAATAAAAGAAGGTGAACAATATAGAACTAGACCCGATTATTGGACATGTAGTCCTGATTTCTGAAGAATGTGAATAGAAATCACATTACAACAACATGGTGGTACATTATAAAGCGAGTAGTGACACAAGAGTTTTTCGCAGGACCCAACATCTATTACGATGTTACTCATTCTCTCGAAATGTATAATATTACGTTATATTACTTGATCAGTATGACATAAATAAAGATAAACATATGAGATATGTTGTGACTACAAATTCGTATAAGTCACTTGATATTGATATAAATAAGTCACTGACATACTAAATTGCCCAAGGAAAATTATAATGAAGAGATGCGATATAATCACCATATGAACAAAACAAAGAGAATAGGCTGCAAATGTTTCCAACTAATCTAGGCCATATGTTTGAGTATATCCTTTAGCTACTAGACGAGCATTATATCTTTCAATTTTACCATTACTATGGTATTTGATTTTGTAGATCCATTTACAACCAACAGGTTTGATGCCGGTTTGTAGAGGGACTAAGGTCCATGTTTTGTTGGTTTCTAAGGCCAATAGTTAATCTTTCAAGGCATTGGCCCAATTTGAATTTTCTATAGCTTCATGATAGCAATTTGGTTCTTTATTGTTGTCTAGTTGAGTTAGGAAAGTTTGGTGTTTGTGGGATAGTTGGTTATAGGACAAGTGGTCCTGAAAAGGGTAGGTAACCTGCGATACAAGACAATCATTTAGTCTGGTAGGAAGACTAGTGGGGCGAGTTGACCGTCTTCGGGGTGTCTCTTTTTCTTCTCCTCCTTCTTCTCCCCCTCTTTTGACTTGAGGAAGTGCATTTTCCGGAGTGTCAGGAAGCATGTCTAAGGGTTGTTTATTGTCAATTGTAGGACTAGGAAGACGATTGATGATATAAGTTGCAGTTGGAATAGCATCAGACCAAAAGATTTTTGGAACATTATTTTGAAAAAGCAAAGAACGTGTTGTAGGATCGTATGTATGGCTTAGTTCTAATCACTTTTAAACTTAAACAAACTCTACTTTCTTAACAATCAAAGATGCAGTGGAAATTAAAAACAAAACAAGCAAGTAAAGTAAATATTGCAAACCACAAAGGCATTAGACAATTTTTATAGAGGTTCGGCCTCCCGCCTACTTCCTCAATTGTGACCACCTTATCTTCTTAATCGTTGCTTAGCGACCGGAGGAATTTCCTTGTCATCTCTCATTCACTTATTTTTCTTCCAAGAACAAAAAGAGAGTTAGTAATATCAGTGAAGCGAGTGTTCATTTCACTTATGTTTTCACTGATTTGCATAGAGAATATTTCATATTTATGCATGAGGAGACTAATACGAGTTCCCTTAGTATTGCTATCACCCTCATGATGCATTTGCAATCGCTGTCATATCTCATGTGCACTTTCACAACCCCTAATCTTATTATACTCTCCCTCAAAGGCTACAATAAAGAATGTTCATAATTTTAGAGTTCATCTCAATTTCTTTCATTTTGGCCCTAGACAAGGTGACTAATTAATCTTCCTTTGGGGATGTGTAGGAATTTTTAAGGAAAATTCAATACTTAAGGTCATTAGAAATTAGGAAAAATTTCATCATATTCTTCCAATAATCACAATTAGACCCATTAAGCAAAGGATGCCTAGTTGTGCATAATCATTCTATATGATTAGATGATGTAGATGTCATACCAAAAATACGATTAAGTATGTTATTTAGCTCACAAGGCTCTGATACCAATTGTAGGATCGTATGTATGACTTAGTTCTAATCACTTTTAAACTTAAACAAACTCTACTTTCTTAACAATCAAAGATGCAACTGAAATTAAAAACAAAACAAGGAAGTAAAGTAAATATTGCAAACCACAAAGGCACCAGACGATTTTAATAGAGGTTCGGCCTCCCGCCTACTTCCTCTCTTGTAAGCTCCACTCGATCTCCCTCGAGCTCCACCTATGTCTTCACTACTAATCTCGTTCCGGGACGAGATTAAGCCTGTACAACACAAGCTTCCGCGAACAACCCTCGCTAGCTTGATTTTCTTCCTCTCACAATCTGAGAGGGATACTTCGGGCTTTCACTGAAGTCATTGCTTCTTTACAAACAAAGTTTGAGTGAATCACTCACTCTCTAACTTGAGCACACTTAGAGTATGATAGGAATTGATCTAAGATGTAGAAGTTTAGCTTGGAGAGTAGGATTTGGGGAATGAGAGACTTGGAGTTTTATCTTAGGTGTATATGACAAATAGAAGTGTAAGAGTTGTGTGATTGTGTCAAGGTAACACCTATTTATAAGCTCTAAGTGAGTTATAGATGTTGGGATTAAATGGGTAAGTGATTATGTAAGAAACACAAAACAGAAAGGTGCAGGTCACATTCCAAGATAAGTTTGATCGACCAAAACAGGCATACCGGTCGACCGGTTGGTCAAAACAGGCTATAACTTAAGTTCACATAAGTGAACAGTCGAACTAAGGTTTTGGATGCGTCAACCGTTTGGGGATTTTGGTCTGGTAAAAGATGGATTGGTCGAACTAAGCAAAGGGTCGGTTCGACCGGAAATTTCCAAGCACTTCTGGGATTTGCAAGAAATTGAATTCGGTCGACAAAGGTCTAGGAGACATTTGACCAAAAACTTCTAGAGTGTTCAGGACGACCAAAGAATGTTTATTCGGTCGACCGGAAGACAGTGAAATTTGGGGTTTTGGGAAATCTGACCGTTGTATAATAACGACAAATCTAATGGTCATGTGACACATGTAGACGGTCTAAAAAAGGTATGAAATGGTCTACCAGTTTAACACTAGATTTTGTAACTGAATAAACAACACAATTGGTCGAACGACGAACTCGTTCCGGTCGAACAATTTGGTCTTGGCAGTTCGAGATTGGTTTAAGTGTTTTTTGGTTCTAGTTTTGGTGGTCTATTGAATTCCAAATGTTGTGAAATTTCGTGTGTGATTTTTATAGGGAACCTAATGTGTGTTTGAGTTGATTTAGCTCAAGTATGCTCAATTACACAATGTTCCTAAGACTCAAAAGAAATCAAGATTATATGTCTTCAATATAGCTTTAATTACATGTCTTGACTTCATTTCCCTCTTTCTTTAGTCTTGATCACTAGTAGAAGTTACCACAATGTAATATATATGCTATGCAATATGTGTGCTACTCTACATTGATTATCAATAGTATTAGGTTGATTAAATCATCAAAAGATAGATTAAGACCAAAAGGCCAACACGTGTCACATTTAAGAAATGTTGATTTTTTCGTTCACAGATCACTTTTTGTTGATGAGTATTAATACACGTGGTTTGATACAAAATTCCGTTTTGTTTTAACAAATTTTGAAACATATTACTCATGTATTCTGAAGCATTGTCAGAACTAAAAATACGGATTTTTGCATTATACATGTTTTCAATGAAAGCAAGAAATTTACAAAACACTGAGTAAGCATATGATTTGTTTTTCAGTAAATAAATCCAAGTGGTTCGAGAAAAATCATTGATAAAACGAATAGAGTAATGAAAACCATTATGTGATTCTATGGGAGCGAGTCCCCAAATATTTGAATGGACTAATTCAAAGGGCAATTGCGTTTTAGTAGCAGAAATAGAACATTTCAATTACGTTTTCTAGTTATTTTGGCAACAGACAATAAGTTTGTATCAAAATTAGGTACATACAAGATAATATCATGAATATTATTAAATAATGTTGTATCTCATGTACCTTTAATTTCAACTTGATTTCCATTTGCAACCGTAACAAACTTATCTAATAGTCTTAGATTATTTTTTATATTATTTAGCATGGTAGAATCCCCTACCATATGATCGGTAGCACTAGAATCAATAATCCAATATTTACAATTTGATTTAGTTGCTGAAAGGGCATGAATACAATCATCAAGTTTCTTTTCCATACCTGACATATTACCTGATTTTCGAGTCCGGTTGTGCAAATAGCCATTGAGGTGGTCCACCAGAGTATTTAGTTGCTGCAGATCCGGAGGCCTGCCCATGGATCCATTTGAGGCATCACCCACGAAGCCATATCCACCCGACCCAGCACCAAATCCGCTACAAGCTTTTGACGGTATCAGGTTTGATGGTTGCGGGTATTCGATATGGTGTCCGGTCATATAAAAGTCACCATTCTTTCCAAATCCGTCATTTTCGTTCAAGTTAGGGTTAGGGTTATTGTCTGAGCGGCCACCGCCACCTCCGAGTAGGCTGGTGGTGCCGCCGGCGATCCCGTCCACCACGTTTGCGCCAGCGTTCCTTTCTCCATTCTTTGGAGGTCCGAGGTGGGGAAAGATAAACCAACATGAGTTTTATTATGGCCTTGTTTCTTACAGTTTTCGCAATGTTCGTTGGCTTTGTTTCCAAATTTCTTTTTGTTGTTGTTGTAGCCTTGAGCTTGGTTGGGGTCGGCAATGAAGCCTGGTCGTCGGAGACCCACTGTTGGTGTTGTTTGGCATGGTTTTCCTTTGGGTTTCCTCGCGTTGAACGAGATTTGTGATAGTTGCGAGGCTTGGTAGCTCTGGCGCCATTAAGATCCACACTTTTATTGTTTCATAGCTTGGATCCAAACCTACCAAGAATTGGTAGATTTGGTTAGCTCTTGTCGGGTTTGGATGGTTTTGATGTCTGTTGTTTGGGGTCCATATACCCGAAGTTCGTCCCACTTCTTCCTGAGGGTACCGAGGTACTCGATGATGGGCTTGTTGTTTTGTCGAGTCTGAGATATTTCTTGTTTGATCTTGAAGATGTGCGCGAAATTCTCGGCTTTTCCGTAGTGCTCTTGGACATCATCCTAAAGCTCTTTTCTGCTCTCTTTGTACATGAATATTTCCCCGATGTTTGGTTGCACGGAGGTGATGATCCATAACATAACTTGTTGGTCTAATGTTTGCCATTCCTCTTGCTTTGTTTTTGTCCCTTCTACGTTGGACTCTTGCGCCTTCCCAGTTATGTGGCCGACTCTACCCCGACTGCCGAGGGAAAGGGTCACCGCCTAGGCCCACAACAGGTAGGTCGTAAAAGGAATGTGTTCTAAAAGTTTTACTTTTATATGTCAATTGTTATGAATTGAATGTGCAAGCATTTTGTTTCTTGATTATTGTACTCGTCTTTTGGAAGTGCTAGGGAAGAGACTCTTGGTCATTAATCGTAAAGCTCTCTAAAAGATAATGGTTTACATAAATCAAAAGTTATTCACAATCATGATAATTGACATGGAACATTAATTACCGAGATAAGATTGTCGTGTTGGTCTTCGATTATTGTAGCTCTACAAATATTTGACGACACGAGTATATAAAAGAGGAACATGGTTACATTTATATATTGAATAGACCTAACAAGTGAAACATTATAGATTTGTGTTATGTGTCATTAATGTTTTCACTGTGTCTTGAATCCTAAGATATGAGACTTATATCTTTTCATATAAGAAGTGTTTAATTTGATTATTGTCAAAAGTTATCAATGAGTGTAGTGATAAATGCAATAATTTGTTGAATGTGACTTATGCTGGAAGAGATAGTTAGTCAAAAAGAGTATCATTGCCCATCTTAATTTGAGTGATGATATTAGTAGGCCCCTTGATATAGCAAAATTATAATGTGTACAATCTGACTTGAGTTAAGTTACATATTTATAATTAGCTTAAAGAGATCAAGAAATGAATATAATACAAATGTGACATATTTCTACTTTGTATATATTCTTAATATCATGAGGCAAGGGATAAACACAAGTGGTTCACTTACATCACTAAATGGATCGTGTTTAGTTTGAGTGGAACAAGACATCCATACTAATTAGGTAACTATAATGTGTAGCTAGATACTGCTTATAGTTTGAGATATTTAGTGTTTAATATTGCTGCAATTTAACTTAGATCCACCTATAGGTCACACTACAAAATTGGAGGACAAGAAACTTGATTTTGTATTCATATGATGTATCGGGTTTGAGATACATGTGGTAAATCGACAAAATTAATATGTCGTGAAAATGATATTAAGAATCATAAATAAATTCATATAAGATGTATGTATTAGGAGGTGTAATTGATTTAACATTACATAAGATATGAATTTTCTAAAAACCCAAGGATCAAATTTTGTTGGAAGTAAATCCAAAATTTGAAAAAAGCAAAATCAGGGTCAAAGCGGTCAACCGTTTTAGGATCGGTCTACCGGTCAAAGATCGGAACGCGAGTGGTCGACCAAAATTATCAGGATGTGTCATGATAATAGGATCGGTCGACCGGACGTGAGTATGCGGTCGACCAAAAATCTCCAGGAGCTGTCTTGGTGATATAGCGGTCGACCAGTACAAGGCCACGGTCGACGGGAATTTACTTGGAGAAATTTTGGTAAGTAAACGGTGTACCGGAGTGAGACGTGGTTTGACCAAAAATTTCCACGGAAATTTTTTCGTGAATATTCGGTCGACCGTCTAGCTCACGGTCCAACCGAACTTATAAAAACTTAAATGTTCAGTCGACCGATTGGAAATTTTGGTCGACCATTTAGTACGGTTTTGCCAGAATTATTAAGAGAATAATTCAGATCATGGGCTGGATTAATTCCAGCTGTGGTCAAACGTTTTTAAGGATGATTATATGGCAAATTGTGGTTTGTTTAAGGGAGAGAATGGCAAGGGATCATGGGTAGAGAATAGTTCATGATGTGGGTGATTTGGGAGACTATAAATAAGTCCTTTCACCTACTTGTTTCATATATGAATGCAAAATTCTATCTCCCTAACCTCTCCACTAATCCATCTGAATTTCTCTTAATTGTTTCAAGTTTTTGGAGATTAAATCTCATGGAGTTTTAGATGGGTTATTAGCTAGATTCTAAGTTTAATTAGAGATTGATTGACTATCTCATTTCTCATTAATCTTGTTTAGAGTTTGGTGAACACTTGGAGGCGAATCGGTGAACGATTCGATGGGCAACAAAACTCTGGATCTTTGTAAAAGTTTTAAAGAACATTTGGGTATGATCCTCTCTTGTTTGTTTATTTTAATATATGTAGATTTGCATGATATTAGAATAAACACAAAATAATGTACACAAATTACTGAAAATATGAAATCGATCATTTATGCTTATATTAAAATTTTAAAAATATACACATGTATAGTGACACGAAATCCTACCGTTCGTTCTATTTAGGGCGATTGTGACAAGGCGTTGGGGTTTCCAGTCGTCCGACATGCTTGTGAACGGGTTTTGGGGTTGTTTTCTTGGGTATGGGTGTTGGCTGAGTTTTTTTCTCGGTTTTCAACCCCTTGGATGAGGTTAACCGATGATGATCTCCGCGGAGAATTTGAGGTTGTGGGTTTTTCGGATCAATGCTCTGATACCATCTTGAATTTGATACGAGAGATTGAATGTTTATGATTTGTTGTTTGTTGTTTACATACTATAAGAATGACTATATATGATCTAAGGCATGACTAGCTGTTGTACATGCCAAATACAGAGGAATGAATGTGCTTGATTTTCTGAGTGATTGTGTTTCATGATTGCTGGATGTTGCCATAACTGGATGTGCGATTGGGCGATGATGAGATTGAGCCCAACGGTCCTATTTTCAACATGTATCATATATTTTTTCAAAATATACAAATACGTTAAAAATTAATTGTAAACCACATGTGATGTCTGTTTTTCTTTGCATCACTCTGCTAAATGAAATTCTTAGTTATACCCATGTACCTAAATGTAATATAACACCATTATTTGACCCAATTAAGAAATCTCAACTACTTATATTTCATCTATGCTAGATGGTCGACAAATATGTCTTCAAACTTACAGGGTTGGTCGCTAATCACCTCCGAGTTGAGTTAAATTATACTCCGAGGGTTTGTTTTTTTCTTTGGATAACTTGAATTTTGAGAGATTAGTTACAAAACTTAATGTTCCACATGCATTTCATATTCAAACATCAAATCTCAAACTTACTTATTTGAGTTTTGAGTTTTGAAATATTGAGTTTTAGTGTCTGTTATAAAGTCTCAAAATTCAAACCAAATACATGTGCTGGGAGGGGGTTAAAGAAATTAATTGGGATAATTATGGAATGAATTCTGTTAGAACCCTAACCCTTGCTTGGGTTAATGGGGATTAGGGGTGCTAATGGTGCTTGTGATGGTGTTTTGCATGGGGAAGGGCTGCAGCACAGTTGTGTGCATGGGGATGGAGGAGAATAGGTGGGTAGGGTGATGGAGTGGAGGCTTGTTACTGTTGACGCGAGGGAGAGTTGGGTTTAAGTATTGTTTTGTTCTCTCTCTCACTCACTTGCACTCTCTCATTTCTTCTTCTTCTCTCCGGCGTCCAGAGGCTGTGGAGGATACTCCGGCGTGTGGAGGCGAGCGTGGAGGCGAGCGTGGAGTCGAGGAGGCTGGGGGGAAGTCGCGTGTGGGGAGGTGACGGAGGCGCGAACGGTGCTCCGGCGTTTCGTCGTCTTCTTTGAGGTATGTCGGCTTCTAGTTTGGTTTTGTTGCTTCCACACGTTGGTGGGATGTTGTTGGTCGGTCGGGGGAGGTCGGAGATCTCCCCGGCGACGAGAACGGCGTAAATCCTCTGATGGCGCGAGGTTGAAGACGACAAACGGTCGACCGGGTTCCTTCGGGTGGTCGACCGATGTAGTGTTTTACCCGACTTTAACCATCACCAGACAAACGATGCCAGAGTGGCGGTCGACCGGTTGCTTATGTGCTGGTGATTTTGGGGCTTCCTGTTGGTTTTCGGTTGACCGTCCCTTGTTTTGGGGTCGATCGGAACTTAGGTGTACTTGAGATTTATGCATGTTGTTCGACCGTTTTATGTATATCGTTCGACCGTTATATGACGTAGACTATTAGGATGACCCTAGTAGTTTTCGGTCGACCGAGACCCCTGAGTCGGTCGACCGAATAGTCTTTGGTGATTTTGACGAACTCCGGATTTTGACCTCGTATTCGGTCGACCAGTTTTAGACTTCTGTTCGACTGTTTGGACTTAAGTGATGCGCAGAATAGTTCGACCGTTGTAGACTTTCGGTCGACCGAACCTATTAGGGACGGTCGACCGGTGAAGCTTTTTCGGTCGACCGTTTGTGTGCAGAACTGAATTCCTGGTCTTGTGATCGTGTCAACTCTGTCCACGGAAACCCGTGTCCTCACTTAGAGCGTGAGCCGGGAGGTGACGGCGGGTACGTGCTCGTACCGCCCAGGGACCGCCGTGTGGAAGAGTGTGGACACTTGGGTCGCGCCACATCCGGATTGGACGTGGTGTGACGTGTTGTTGCCTTACTCTCTGATGAGTAGCAGACCTGAGGGATCGCGGATCCCAATGTGTGTGACGCATGGCTCATGGAGCATGATGACCCTGCAGACTACGGTCTGGACCCGTCCGATGTTGTGCCGGACGTATGTTGTACCGCCGATGTTGTGTCGGCGATGCCACCGAGGTTGTTGCCGGCGATGATGGTGCCGACGATGTTCCGGCTTGTGGTTGTGTCGTCCGATGTTGTGCCGGACGTATGTTGTACCGTCGATGTTTTGCCGGCGATGCCGCTGATGTTGTGCCAGCGATTATCTCCGATTGGGCACCTATCCTAGGATGTTGACCGACCGGGCTACGACTCCGTCGAAGGTGGTGTTGACCACATGGTTCCTTGCACAGAAGTGCAGACGCTCCTCACCGATCCCTTAGGCTCGTGTAGTCGCGTGTGGGGGGACGCGTCGCGTACTGTCCGTAAGACCGTATGTGCCTACGGTAGGTTTCCAAGGGAGACCCGTTGTTGTTGTTGCTGGACTGATTTCCTTGTGGACCCTGTTGAGGGTCGTGGTTGTTGGACCGAGGTCCCGTTTACCCTGTCGAGGGATTTTATGCATTGCAGATGTGACATGACATGCTACTAGTATGATAAGTTCATTTACCGTACTATTGCATGCATATAGGTGAGCTTGACATACGGGGTTTCCTAATGGAAAACTCAGGCATCGTTGTTTGATTCATGTTTCAGGACCGCAGTAGGTTCTGCGGGTGGTGACAGCGGGCGCACACATTTTGGGGTCAGGATCCTCATCGGACTCTTCGAGGTCGTCGTGATTGTTTTATCTTTCTTTTCATTGTATTGTTGTAATCACGTCTTTTGACAAACTCTGTTGTATTATTGGTGCACCGACTGTTGATTTATTCGAGTAACATTCCCGTGATGATTTGATCTGAGTAATCTCTTGATTGTTTAAATTTTTAAATTTTTGCTGTTTCGGGATGTTACAAATTCTGTTTTTTTGTAAAACACTAAATCTGATTAGTGTTGTAAAAAATGCAAGTTACAACGTAAAATGACAACCCAAAACTCAACTCTTAGATGAATTTGTTTGGATGACAAAATATGAATTTTGAGGTCTACAAAATTCAAAACATTTTCAAACTTAAAATCTCAAAATACCTAAACAACCGTCAGTCTACTCCAAGATCCAAACAACAATACTTTCGCTATTTTTGTCCTCTCTTTGGGTTTATCTCGTTTTGTTTACTACTTGTATCTAAATTTAAATAATCATTCGACTTTAACCAAACTACTGAATAGCTCTCTACCATGTTAGGGTCAACTTATATGTTACGACAGTTATAACATAAAGAGATAGTTCTACAATATGCTACTAGATTTCAATTCGATAGGCCTGATAAATCATTTAAAAAAAATAAAATTCACTCCGAATCAGAATTTTAAAACATTTACGTCCATAGACTATAGTTGTGGACTTGTGGTGGTGTAGTGCTGAGAATCTCTGCCAAGTACACCCAACTTTCAACGCGGATGCTTTGTTTAGCCATCAATAAATTTTTAATCAATCAACAAAGCCTGCGACTTGCTAATTAGTTAATCAAACTGCTGGAATTTGAACGAAACAGCTGCACCTCGCATGTTCTCTAGTTAAATATTTAAATATATATCGGTGATGGTCATTTTGAACCAACAGCTGCATCTGGCATGCTTTTTAATTACATGAATACGTTGATGGTTGTTGAATGTCCCTAGACCTATAATTTTTTCCAAGTTAAACAAAATAAACACGTTGATTTGTTCAAAGTTTAAATTGGAGAGTTAAATCTATATTAAAATTAAAAGACTGGAGAGATATCTGTATTTGGTGTGTGATCCCATGCTCTTAAAATTCGTTGACAAAAAATTGTCAATCCTTGATAATTTCAACTTCAAGCTTCAAATGACAAATATCTGAACACTGGTAACAATGTATGCTAAAAATGCAAATTTTGAAGTTCGATTTGTGTAAGACCAAGAGAAGTTTGGTGTGTATGGTTACCTTATACATGGTATGTAGAACAAGATCTATGGTGAGATTCTTCACTTGGAGCTTAAATTTGAGTTATAAATAGACATTATATGATTTCGGTTTGAGCAATTTACTAAGTCGTAAAACTATCATCCATTCATTAAACATTTTCAACTTGCTTTACCTTCACCCACTCAATACAAACATAAGTTAACTTAATAGTTAAGATCTGAATCATACTACTTAAGTTTATAGTACCAAAACACCAAGTAATTTAAGTTTTGTGACAATAGACACGTGGGTGACGAATTCGACTCGGGCTCGGTGTAGGTCTAATGACGGAACATTACAAATAGTATCAGAACATTAACTGACGAGAATCATGAAAAATAAGTGTTATACCAAAAAATGTGGGCCAACTTTAGAGGCTCACAAGCCTAGGGTTGACTCTTTATGACTTGACCCTCACGAAGATATCGGTATTCAAGTGTGGTAGGTTATTACCCACGTCGGTCTACTAGACTCATGTGATGGAGTGTGGCTCTAAGTGAGGTCGAAGTTATCACCGTGGTGAGAAAGGTTCCCATCCTTGATTTTTGTTTTGTATGTAGTAGTCTAAAAAGTGTCCCACAGGAAAAAGTTCCAGGATAGAAACGTAATAAGTGTCGGTGGCTCGTTTTCTGTTGTGAACATTTTTTGGGTAATAATTTATCAAAATGATTGAATGGTTTTGTTGTCCTTTTCCATCAAGAAAGAAGAACTCCTCATCATAATTTCGATAAGTAGTGTTCAACCGTCAAAATAAATAATTGGATGAAAATAATTCGCAATAATGCTAAACTTTATGAACAAATGAATTTTCCTAAATAGGCATCCCAAGTAAGGTATCACAATTTGCTTAAAAACAATAAAAATAACAACCGGAGTTAGCTTTGTTGGGAGAACCATTGTCTTGAGATAATCAAAACCATGAATCGAATATCATCAATCACATTCTATTGTTTGAGACATTGAGATTTAAAATGGAGTGGGGAAGTAGAGTAGATAAATTTTAAAAACATTAAAAAGACATTTTATTAATTAGGAACTAGGAAGAGGTAAGAGATATTACTCTAATCAAGGAGACCGGGATCCTGCCCTATTCTTGGAGAATTTGGAGAGGTCCTGTAACGTCCCGAAACAACGGAAATTTAAAAATTTATAATCAAGGCAATAGAACTCAATAATCAAAGACGGGACTGTTATTTCTCATAAAACATAAAAGCGGTGCACCATATTATATCAGAGTTTGCCAAAAACGATACATGATTACTACAGAACAAAGGAAGATAAATGTAATCATGTCGATCTCAGTGGTCCGAATAGAGGATCCGATCCCAAGATACGCGCGCCCACTGACTTCTAGGTCGAAACTGTAACATCTCGAAACAGCGGAAATTTAAAAATTATTTATCAAAGCATCAGAGACCAATAATAAAAAACGGGACTGTTACTTCTCATAAAAACATAAAAGCGGTGCACCAGTTTACATCAGAGTTTGTCAAAAACGATACATGATTACAACTGAACAAAAAAAGAAGATAAACGTAATCATGTCGACCTCAGTGGTCAGAATAGAGGATCCGATCCCAAGATACGCGCGCCCGCTGGTCACCACCCAACTGGACCTACTGCGGTCCTGAAAAAGATGCAACAACAATGCCTGAGTTTCCATAAGGAAACCCCATATGCCAAGCTCACCTATATGCACGCAGTAGTACAAATGAACCTATCATACTAGTAGCATGTCATGTCATCAACAGTAAGGAAAACAATTCCCCCGAAGGGTAACATGGGACATCAGTCCGACAATCATCATCGGGTCTCCCGATGAGACCTACCGTAGGCACATATGGTCTAGCGGACAAGACGCGACGCCCCCCACACGCGGCTACACTAATCATGGGGTTCGGCAAAGGGTATCCGCCAGGTCCGCGCCATAAAGGTACAGATCTGTAACTCGTGGTCGAAACCACACCAACGGAGCCGTCGCTCGGTCGATCCATCAATCATCATCTCAGTAGGTGCCCAGCTGAGGAAAACATAGCCGGAACAGCATCGACCCATCATACAACATAGCCGGAACAACATCGGCCCATCAATCATCATCGTCGGAACAACATTGGCGACATCACCGGCACAGCATCGGTGGTCCAATTAATACGTCCGGCACAACATCGGGCGGTCCAGACCGAAGTCTGCCAGGTCATCAGGCTCCACGAGCCGCAAACACCAACGTCGCTGCTATAAAAGCAGGGCAGCGACCTCCGTCGCCATAAAGGTCGGTAGTCATCTCACCCACGACAGTTGCGTGCTCGCACAATCATCATACATTGGGATCCGCGATCCCTCAGGCCTGCTACTCTACAATGAGTCCAATCAATCCATCACATTAGTCACAATCCATACATGGAGGTGACGCGTCCCGAACACCCACACTCTTCCACACGGCGGTCCCTGGGCAGGCACGCGTAACGCACCCACTGTCACCTCCCGGCTCACGCACAAGGCGAGGACACGGGTTTCCGTGGACAGAGTTGGCATTCAAAAAGGGAACCAGGAATTCAGTTCTGTGCAGAAACGTTCGACCGAAAGAGGCAGCCCGGTCGACCGCTTTCACAAAGAAATCGGTCGACCGAAAGTCTGCATCGGTCGAACTCACTGCACAAAACCTAAGTCCCAAACGGTCGAACAGAGATCTAAAACCGGTCGACCGATACGAGGTCAAAATCCGGAGTCTGGTCAACATCAATACAAATCTATCGGTCGACCGACTCAGGGGTCTCGGTCGACCGAAAACTAACAGGGCATCCTAGTATTTCTACGTCATATAACGGTCGACCGCACACACCACAACGGTCGAACAACATGCATAATAATCCAGTACACTTAAGTTCCGGTCGAACAACCCCAAAGAATCGGTCAACCGAAACGCAACAGGCACTCCCAACTCACCAGCAAAAATGCACAACCGGTCGACCGCCACGAGGCATCGTTCGACCGGTGAAGGTTAAAGTCGGGTAAATACACTACATCGGTCGACCGCCCGAAGGGACCCGGTCGACCGTTGATCATCTTCAACCTCGCGCCAGTCGAGGTTTTTTCACGGAACACGTCGCCGGAGAGGTCTCCGACCTCCCCCGACCGACCAACACAAACCCCTCCACGAGGGTGAACAACAAAACACACTAAGGAGCGGCATACCTCAAAGGAAACGACGAACCCGCCAGAGCCTCGCTCGCGCACGTCGCCTCCGGAGATCACCTCGCGTGCTCGCCTCCTTGCACGACCTCCGCTGGATCTGGATCCGCCTCCGCCTCCTCTGGTCGCCGCACAAGGAAAGTGAGAGAGTGAGTGAGAAATGTGGATAGAAGGAAACAAGAAGGAAGAATAATAATAATAATAATGGGTTGGTTTCTCCTAAACCCCACACCCAACGACCACAGTGACCAGCCCCCTCCACCATCACCTACCTATCCTAATTTCCTCCATTACCGTGCATACTACTGCTGATCTCCACTTCCCCATGCAAACCCCTCTTCTAATCACCATTAGCACCCATAATGGGTTTAGGGTTCTAAGATGTCCAATTCTTTAAATCCCAACCATCCATCTTAAATAGATGGTTAAAAGGAATCCACGTCACCGTTGATGTAATAAATGATATGAGAATTGTAATTACACTATAGTATATAGCTTAAAATGTGAAAATTCATCTTCACTGTTAAGACCATTATTTGTAAAAAGGACTTGTGATTTATTGCTACCTATATCAATATAATTCCCCAGAGGCGTTGAAGCTCATAAGTTACAATGTGATCTAGTCATATGTAACTCCGATCAAAGGGGTAAGTAAATGAGGATTGCATCTATAATTGTTAAAAATTACATGACAACGTATTTTCCAAACGATCAAATCCATCAAAATGCCACTTGGAGTTACCTCATTGGGGACATTTCTATTCATGAGATAGTCAAGACCATGTATCTAATCCAACTAGACACATTTGCCTGGTTTGGATTTAAAACGGAATTTGATAGGGAGTGGATTAAATAAAAAAGAATTAAAAATAGAAGCATGCTAAATTGCTAATAGTGAAGCAGTCCCCTAGTTATTGAATTAAAATTAAAAAAAAGAATACATTTAAAAGAATGCTAATAGGAGAAGTTGTCCAGTTTATTATAAGGTGATTTTCGTGCCATTAACAACGTATGAAGTTGAAGATATACCATCTGAAAATAATTTATTTGGTTTAATGCCAACGAAAAATATTAACAATTGTTCCAATGACATTAATTTTTTGTCATGTCATTACATAAAGTTTTTATGTCAATATTCAATCAAAATTTTGCAGAATCACCCATAAATAGGGGGAACTTCTATTCGTCGCCTCAAAACTACTTAAATCGTCTGTTTAATTACCATTTTAACATTCACAATTCATTTAATACTCATTTTGTCAGTCTCTTAAACTAAGAATTTTGCCTACGTTTTCCTTACTTTACCATTATCAACACCACGAAAATGTCTGGCGAAGCGTCTGAATCCGGTGAAGTAGGTCCAGCAAAAAAAATCGTGTTGGGTGTCTAGGTAAAACGTCCCCCCCTCATGGTGGGGTGGCTCCCGCGGACACTCACCCCAAATTTATTTATTTTTAAAAAAATAAATTTAAATGAGACATTTTACCAGATTCGAGTACATCAGAGCGTCCGCTGACTCCTTTCCTGACCTCCGAGACGTTCTTCTTGATGATCATGAGAGGAAGATGATGAGAGAGTGGTGGTAGAAAAGTGAAATGAATAGATATATAAGTAGAAATGAGAGAATAACCAAATGGTAATTCGTCCGGACGATTTAAGTAATTTTTCGACGACAAATAACACTTCAGTAAATAGACCAAAATTTTCATAACTTCCATATTATGTGTTGTAAATTTACAAAAACTTACTAGAATAATTTATTTACTATTTTCCACCTATCTTCTCTCTTCTCTCACTAAACTTAATGACTCTGTTATTAAAGTAATGAAATTCATTAATTTTATATTTTAAAATTATAAAATAATTATTTTTTATAAATATAATATTTTCTAAAAATTAATATTTTCTAATTTATTTTCTAAAAAACTTTTTTTTAGTTATCCTATTTTAAATTCCTGAATGTTAAGATATATTTATGAAAATAATCTTATATATTTAAATAAACGAATTTTTAAGTAAGAAAATAAAAAATATACTTAAATAATTTTATGAATTTTAAAAAATATTCATAAAAGAATTTAAAAAATATTGTAAAATATTTTTTATTATATTCATATTAAAAGTATTATATTTTTTAAATTTCAAGAATCATCTTATTTGAATAGTTTAATAACCAAACCGTTAACTTTAGCGAAAAGTGAGAAGAGATGGGAGAGAAAAAGAGAAGAGAGATAGAGTGAGAAGTGTGAGTGGTAGGAGAGAGATGAGAGAGAATGAGAAGTGAGATAAAGTACATAGTTGAAAAATATTTAATAAATTATTCAAGTTTTACAACATAAAATGAAATTTATGAATTATAAGTTTCTTTATAGGTGATTTTGTAAAATTTTCATTAATTATTAATGTTGTTGACCGAAGGCAACATAAAAGTTTATGGAATGACATTGCAAAAAAAATGGCATGTAAATGTTAGTGTTTTTGTTTGATATTACACTAAATAATTATTTTCAGATGACATAACACAATTTTCGTAAATTTTTAGCGTCATGCAAGCAAATCACCATTTATTATATATCTAGTATCATCTTCTAATAAGTAATAACGAGGCAATGAATTGCTTAGAATCCCTTCTCATAGATAGCATTATCCCATCAAGGACTTCGTGTCTACGGCACATCCAAATCTTCTAATAGATGATTGCACGTTGAAGCTGCGTACGCAATGGACTTATACATTTGGCTACATTATATTATAAATAATAATTTAAACAATTACTAGATCTCCACTATTTTCGCAGATGATGGCGGGGCTTCCGATCATCCCACTTGGTTAGTTGGTCTTAAGCACGCTTTCTTTTTGTCTTCTTAGCTTACCTTTATCTTTCTTTCAAGACCAATATCTCTTTATGTGCACGCGTGCACGTGGACTTGTAATTTGAATTTCGAAAGAGCAGCCTCTTTAGAATCAAATAAATATGAGGTTAATTGAGTTTTGCACGTTACACATTGTAAATTTTACTAATAATGATATTGGAGTGAAAATTACAAATCACACCTTATAAAATAAAAAAAATCCTTAATATCAATAGAAAATTAAAATTAAAAAACAAAAAAATCCAAACAAACATTATTCTCTCAATTCTCTTCCTCTCTCTCTTCTTTCCTCTTCTCTTCCTTTCTCTCTCCTCCCTCTCTCTCATCTCTTCCATTCTCTCTCATCCCTCTCTCTTCTCCTTCTCGCTCTCTTCTTTCCTTTCTCTCTCATCCCTCTCTCTCAAGTCCTCTCTCTTCTTTTCCTCTCTCTCTCAACTTGTCCCCCACCTCCCCTATCCCCCACACTGTTGGTTTGCTCAAGCAACAACTCAGTCTCACCCTCACTCCCCTCGAAATCACTGACCCCACTCCACTCGTCTCCGACCTGAACCCCACCCACGCCAACCCCTCCCTCCCTCCTCGGAATCTGACCTTAGATCCTAGCGACCATCTCCCACTCGAGAGTGTCCTCGTCGTAACCAAGAATTCTGAGAATGTCATGTACATCTCGGACGTGCTAGAGCAGGATTTCTGGCGTATGTCGCGTCTCGCTCCAGCCTCGTCCTGCTCCGGTCATGTTATGCACCAGTTGTTGCTCGAGCAAGACCACCAGTGTGGGGTATAGGGGAGGTGGGGGACGGGTTGAGAGAGAGAGAGAAACAGAAAAGAGAGGACATGAGAGAGAAAGGAAGAGAAGAGAGAGGAGAGAAGAGAAGAGAAGAGAGAGGGAGGATAGAGGGGAAAGAAGAGAGAGAGGGAGGAAAGAGAGGAAGAGAAGAGAGGGGAAAGAAGATTGAGGAAGAGGAGAGAGAGTAATGTTTGTTTCATTTTTTAATTTTAATTTTTTATTGTTATTAAGTATATTTTTTATTTTATAGGGTGTGACTTGTAAATTTTCACTCCAAAATCGTTATTAGTAAAATTTAGAATGTGTAATGTGCAAAATTTCCAACCGAAATCTAACTTAACATGGATATTAACGACAAAGGTGCATAGCGGTAGACAAAGGTGCATGAGACTAATAAACGAAAACATGGGTGCCCACAGCCAATTTCGAGTTTAACGAGGTGCACCAGCTCAATTAACCCAATAAATATGTAAAATTCGTTTTTCTCCTTAAAAAAATGCATGCAAAGATGAACTTTTGGTTATTAGATCGTGATAGTAATCTTTTTTCTTGTAAGTTGTTGATTCATGTAAGTTGTAAACGTTTTTTGGGACATACGAAGAGGAGAAGATGAAAGCAAATTAAATTAACTTGATAGCATTTGTTATTTTACTTGTTAGTAGAAGTTCAAATTCTTCAATGACCTTGACTAAGAAAGCAAGAATTTGTTTGGGCTTCTTTTCGGTCTCATGTAGTCTTGTCCATATTTTGCTTAGCCCCTCGTTTGTGGCTCTATGCTCTATATTTAGCTTTTCCACTTCCATGGCTATTGGCATCTCCTCCTCGTACTCCTTGGTTTTCTTCTTCGAGTGGCTACCTTTCGGAATCCTATAGTTTATGGCGATCGGGGTTGTTCCGGACGATGTGTTGGAGGAGATGAGTTTGGCCTCCGAAGAAGCAGTGGTGCGCGAATTCCCATTTATGGGCGTCTAACTTTCGTAATCCTATAGTTTAGACGGATGTTACAAAAAAAATTGAATAGGAGTTTACACTATGATTATATGAACATCCAATGTTTTCCAACATGAACATCCATTATTTTCCAACATGTAGCTAGCTACTACAATCAAACCAAGCATGCTAAAATATTTAAAGACCCTTAGATAAATGTTGAATGATTGTTCTGGACGTTGTCGATCTAGAGAAAGCTCACAATTGGCTGTTGAATAACACTCAATTGTTAATGAATATCAAGTGTAAGTGAACAAAAGTATTATTAATTTGGTGATATTTATTTAATGTGATTATTTTATCGTTAACGATGAAAATCGACGTTTGTCTTCGCTTTAACCATTACAGTGCCTTCATGAGAGTAAGAGTACATCGTAATCGACGACAACAATCGAATGCATGACATAAAACTTTAGTAATTGGTTCAGGGAGACCGTTCAAACTGAAAACACTCAAAGTGAAATCGAAGCACTTAGCTCGAGGTCTGAACACAGTGTCAAGTAGGTATTCGGGATATATCATCAATAATGAGTTTAGGTATTGAACAAAGAAACGCGAGTCCAAAGGGAAAACCCAAAATAATGGAGTATTTGTGAACATCATGACAGAAAGTTACTCAACAACACGAGATAACAATCATGTCAGTGCACCGATAGACTACTTTTGTCTATTGCAAGACATAATTGAACTTCACTACTACAGTGATGTAAAATATGTTTTGTTTAAGTGTAAGTGGTACGACGTTCAGGCCTGGAACAACACGACTAGGAAACGACGAATATGGGTTCACGTTGGTGAACACGAATAGATTTCTGAAACTAGAAGAACCATTTCTACTTGCATCCCAAACGGAGCAACTTTTTTTTGTTGTAGAGCCCAAAGAAAGAGGAAGTGATGACCAAAGGTTTGTCATTATGTGCATGTTGCCGAGGGATTTATATAGCATGAGGGGACAAAGCATCCAAAGTTCTTGAGTAAGGTCGAGAAAATCTTGTACATGATAAACTCCAATTAGACAATATTAATTTGGTAGATTTTGTTGGACCAGATTTAGATTCGTTGGTGGAGTAGTGCACATTTTAACATGTACGACAACGTATGTAATGACAAACAAAATGTCTATATTATTTAATTTGTAGTTTATAATTTTATAGTGTGATTGATGATAAATTACACTACTTCAAAATTCAAATATGACTAGACGTCAGTCTCCGCCACTGGACCATGTACATGAGGGGGGCGGTGATAGGTGTAGACGTTGACGACCTCAGGAGGAGGATGTCCTTGTAGTTCAGACCCCACAGATTGGCATTGGTTCAACTGATCCTTCCTAGACTGGGGACGTTCCTGGTACTTTCGGCCTCTTGTAATAAAGGTTAATTAGAATACAAAATTTGCTTATGTGAAATATTAAGTTACGCTTCATAAAGGTGCACCCAACACAAGTAGGACTCATGGTTCCACATAACTTATAGAGTATTGGAACTCAACGGTTCCAACCGAAATCGAGTCTACACCAGATGGCATCCGGAAAGGAGAAAACACAAAATGCTTCCAGAATATTCTCTGGATGAAGCCAGGAGGACACATGTACATCCTCCGCGTTATTCAGACTGGAGATTGGTGTCAAAGAGTGACAAAGATGTGACATGACAACAGTTAACGTTACTATTACATACATACATAAGTTATATTATTATTGATTGAATTGAATACTAATTTGATTTTTTACTAGCACACTGGTAGGTTCCTGAGGGGTTTCAAAGCATAGATTATGAGATCTCTGAACACAAAATGGAAGGAAAACAATGACCAATTGTACGTTGATGTGATGAACTCAGAGACAAGAAATGAGATATTGTCGGCTAGACTGCCGCTTATCTCGGCAGAGGGTTGATCCACTCTCCTAGATCTTGAATATTGGTTAAGCGAGGTTTCTCCGTCAGCGTTCTTTGCTCCAATGAAACAAAAAAATAAGCAGGAAATTTTTCACCAAAATTAACACCAACAACATTTATCCGTCGGTATAACTAAACGCCGACACAGGCAACACCGACGTCATGTATATTTGTCGGTGTAACTAAACGCCCACGTAGGCAACACTGACGCCAAGGTTGAACTTGTGTTCCCTCTCCTATCGACGACAGATACTTCATTTAAACAAACTACATGAATAAAATAAATAAATATTCTCCTAGTTATAAGACTAAGTATTTGTGAGACGATTTGTATTATAATATAAAATTCATCGTCACTATTACAAATTAAACCAATAAATAAATACATACACATATATTCTTCTGAAAGAGAGACTAAACTGTTTATTCTTTTTCTCCAACATATGAGAATTTAATAAATATATGTAAATACTTCCATTTGTACAAGTATGTCATACATTGAATTTATATATTCTCCTTGTTAAAAAGAACCGAACCGACGCATCCACTGAACCGACGCGACACATCCACCCAACCGGCGCAACCTCTCCAGCGAAGCAACACAACGCTTCACTCCCGAGCCCGCTCCATCTCAACGGATAAATGCACTCATAAAAAACCAATGTATTTGAAATTTAAAAAATAACAACAAAAATCTTCAATAAAACTCAAACGCTCTTGCGTTTCTTCATGGTATCAGAGCATACAAAATTTCGTTCCTCATCACCGGTGATCCTCAGAGTTCACTGAACTCATCACCGGACCCCTCAGAAAAACCCACAAACAAAACCCACAAAACCGACCTTCTTCTTCTTCCTTGGGGGGGATGAAGGAAAAACGCACCAACATCCAAACCCAGGGGAAGAAAAAACAATGATGGATCAAGAGGTGAACGCTGCTCCTAGACTGGTATCACAACCACTCAACGGACAGAATTATCTGTCGTGGGCACGAGCTGTCACGCTGGCCCTCAGTGGGAAAGGAAAACTCTGACACATCACCGGGAATACAAAAAAACCAGATGGAGAGGGCACCGAGACAAAACAGGAGGAATGGCAGGCGACGGACCACCTCGTCATGTCATGGCTCCTCAACTCCATGCAACCAAAGATCGGGGCGATCTTCCTCTACAAAAACTCTGCGAAAGAGCTCTGGGACTCCGTCCAAAATATGTTCGGTAAATCACAAAACTTTGCTCATATTTTTAAACTAAAACAAGAGATCTCGCAGACAAAGCAACAAGGACAGACCATCACGGAGTACCTCGGGGCACTTTAACGCGGATGGGATGAACTTTCCATTTACGAACCAGCGACGGCAGACCCAAAAACCATACTCGAACGCACGGAAAGGGACCACATCTACCAGTTTCTTATCGGACTTGACGACAGCTATGAAGCCATCCGGAGTCAAGTCCTAATGACCGCCGAACTGCCGTACCTCGGAACCATCATTGCAATGATCCAACGGGAGGAGTCCCGTCGGACCACCGCTCAGAATACCGACCATGCATCAGAATCTCAGGCGTTTTACGCTGGAAAACCACAACCCAGTAAAGTTAAACAGAAATATGGAAATAAGCCGCAAGAAACTTGCGATAACTGTAAAAAAACAGGTCATAATAGAAACGCTTGCTGGTTCCTACATCCACATCTCCGACCGACAAGGGAAGGAGGGGGAGATCATCGGAATCGAAAGAAAAACAACGGCGGAGTAACAGGAAATGGAGTGGTGGCTAACCCTAGCGGAGAAAGGTAGAGGAGATGGGAAGACGAATCGGGCGTGTTCGCGGATCAGCGGGGATTTATATGCACGCGCGGAGAAACGGTCGGATCCTACGGAGGACGACCCGATTGCAGCGGAACCCGACCCGACCCTCTCATATCCGCGACCAGCGGATCCAGTGGACCCGGATCCGGGTCCAGACCGGATTTGGATCAGTTGCTGACCCAATTAAATTCCATTTTGCAACAGAACCCCCCAAGATCAGGTAATTATGCAGGTATAACTTCCTCCCCACAGACTTTTTCTGCAAATATTTTTAGAAATATGCTTAATACAAGACCTAAATATAACAATCATTGGATTATTGATTCTGGAGCTACAGATCATATGACCGGAAATTCTTCTTTGTTGCAAAACATTAAAAATAACTCAAATATGGTTAATAAATTTGTAACTGTAGCAAATAACAATCAAGTTGAAATTGAAGGAATGGGAGAAACCATGTTATTAAATCAAATAAACAAAGATGTATTATATGTTCCAACCCTTACTTCCAACCTTCTGTCTGTCGCAAAGATAACAAAAAGTCTTAATTGTGATGTTGTATTTACCCCAAATGATGTATTCTTTCAGGATCGAGTTACAGGGAAAACGATTGGTAAAGGAGTCAACAGCAACGGACTCTATATTTTAGATACTCAAAAAACTGTTTTTTATACATCTAGTAACACTAATCAGGATCTCTGGCATAAACGGATGGGACACCCATCCTACCATGTCCTAAAAACTTTATTCCCTACATTTTCTTCTAAATATGCATGTGATGTTTGTCATTTCTCAAAACAAACTAGACTTCCTTTTCCTACATCTAAAAACAAATCTAGATTTCCCCTCGATTTAATTCACTCCGATCGAATCTTACAACGGTTTCAAATATTTTGCTTTATTCATTGATGATTTTTCACGTAACACCTGGATTTACCTTCTTAAAAATAAATCAGACGTTTTTAAAATCTTTTTTGAATTTGTAACATTTGTTGAAAACATGTATAATTTCAAAATTAAAACCTTAAGAACCGATAATGGGACAGAATATACCAGTCTCAATTTTCAAACTTTTCTAAAAACTTGTGGAATTTTTCATCAAACTACTTGTGTTAATACTCCCGAACAAAATGGAATTTCTGAACGAAAAAATCGTCACATCTGGAATGTCACCCGATCTCTGTTGTTTCAAAGTAATGCACCAAAACATTTTTGGTCCGACGCAGTTCTTACTGCCACTTATCTAATTAATCGTTTGCCAAGCCCCGTCCTCCAAAACAAACAACCTTTAGGAATATTGTTAAACTGGGCACTACAATTAGATCATCTTAAAGTTTTTGGTTGTGTCTGCTTTGTTCACAGGAGACGGGTGGACAAATTTGACAGCAATTCTGTAAAATGTATTTTTCTTGGTTATTCTGTCAACAAAAAGGGGTACAAATGCTTTGACCCCGAATCTTGTAAAATGTATATATCGAGAGATGTATCCTTTAGTGAGAGTGAGTTCTACTTTAAAATCGAAAAAGAGAGTACAACTGGGACCCTCCCGGCTACAACAACTACTCTACCACAAAGCCACATGGAAGAAAGAGAAGGACAAGAAAGCGACCAAGAAAATGAGGAAGAAGAAGAAGAGGAAGAAGAGACTCCACCTCAAGACAATCAAGAAATTCCTCAAATAAGGAGATCCACTCGTCCAAGTCATCCTCCGGTCAGGTTTAACGACTTTGTTACCTCACACGTTACCTATCCCATCGAAAACCACATCTCCTACGAAAAAATTATCCCAACCTACAAAACATACCTAACCCAAATAAATAACTTAGAACCTAAGACATTCCAAGAAGATATAGGAGACCCAAAATGGCGCAGAGCCATGAGTGAGGAACTCAACGCCCTAGAAAATAACAACACATGGACGTTTATCCAAAAACCACAAGGGATCAAACCAGTTGGGTGCAAATGGGTCTATAAAATAAAATATAACAGTAATGGAACCATAGAAAGATATAAAGCTAGACTTGTGGCCAAAGGGTACACTCAAACTTACGGGATTGACTACCTAGAGACCTTTGCACCTGTTGCTAAAATGAACACGGTCCGTGTCCATCTGTCCATAGTTGTCAACAAAAATTGGAAACTCCATCAAATGGATGTAAGAAATGCTTTCTCACAAGGGAATCTTGAAGAGGAAGTATACATGACTCCTCCACCAGGATACAACCTCACCTCAAACCAGGTATGCAAACTCAACAAAGCTATCTATGGTCTAAAGCAATCTCCACGCGCCTGGTATGCCAAACTCAGTCATTTCTTACTTGCTTATGGGTTTTTTAAAATCTTCCGCTGACGCTTCTATGTTTACTAAACATCACAAACAAGGAATCACCATAGTATTAGTTTATGTTGACGACATCATCATCACCGGAGACATTAACAATGAAATTAGTCAAGTCAAACACTACCTAAAAACAAAATTCGACATAAAAGACCTCGGCCTCTTGAAATACTTTTTAGAAATAGAAATTGCATACTCAAAAAGGGGCCTTTTTCTATCACAAAGGAAATATGCTCTAGACTTATTAACAGAAACAGGAAAGCTTGGAGTTAAACCCGCCAACACACCAGTAGAAACGAACCTCAAAACCAACTCTACTGACGGAGAACCTGTCAAAGATATTCATCAGTTCCAAAGACTTGTAGGCAAACTCATATATCTAACAGTGACTAGACCAGACATAAACTTTGCTGTTAGCATAGTTAGTCAATTTATGCATGCACCTCGAACACCACACTTAGGTATCATTGATCGCATTTTAAGGTATATAAAACAAACTCCAGGACAAGGAATACTTATGAAAAATAATAACTCTAACAGTATCATTGGTTTCTCGGATGCAGATTGGGCAGGAAGTCATGATCGTAAATCAACTACAGGTTTTTGCACCTTTGTAGGAGGGAATCTCGTAACCTGGAGGAGTAAAAAGCAAAAAGTTGTTGCACGATCCAGTGCAGAAGCTGAGTATCGCGCAATGGCATCTACAACTAGTGAACTTGTATGGTTAAAACAACTTCTCAACGATATGGGACAATCTCCTAACATGCCCATACAGATGTTCTGCGACAATAATGCTGCTCGACACATAACGTCTAATCCGGTGCTCCACGAAAGATCCAAACACATTGAAGTTGATTGTCACTTCATTCGCGAAAAAACCCAAGCAAAAGAAATAGAAGTTCCCTACATACCCAGTAAAGAACAACTAGCATATGTTTTCACCAAAGCTCTAAGTCAAAAGCAATTCAGTCAGATCATCGACAAGCTGGGTACCTTCAACCTTTTCCGGACCCAACTTGAGGGGGAGTGTTAAAAAGAACCGAACCGACGCATCCACTGAACCGACACGACGCATCCACCCAACCGGCGCAACCTCTCCAGCGAAGCAACACAACGCTTCACTCCTGAGCCCGCTCCATCTCAACGGATAAATGCACTCATATAAAACCAATGCATTTGAAATTCAAAAAATAACAACAACAAAAATCTTCAATAAAACTCAAACGCTCTTGCGTTTCTTCACTCCTAAACAAGAGAATAAACTTTCTATTCTATTTCTCAATCATGCGAGAAATTGATATAAAAATATCATTAAATACTTCCATATATACAAGTATGTCATAGATTGGATATATATATATATATATATATATATATATATTCCTCGACAAGAGAATATATTGTTTATTATAATTCTCCATGATATGAAAAATTAATATAAAATATCAGTAAACACTTCCATATATACAAGTATGTCATAATTGAATTAAAATATTCTCTTGAACAAGAGAATAAACGATTTGTTTTAATTCTCCATCAAATGATAATTTAATATAAAAATATCAGTAAAGACCAAGGTTTTAAAAACCGGACCAGACCGAACGGTTCGACCCGGTCGAACCGGGAACCGATGGTTCAACGGCCGGTTCAACTAAAAAACCGAGCATCTAGTCGAACCGTTCTGAACCGGATTGAACCCGGTTCGACCGGGTTGGACCGTCTGGTTGGACCGGTTGGTCGGACCGGACATAAAAATATTTCAAATTTTCCTAATTTTTAAAATCAGAAAATATGAGGATTTTTTTTTCTATTTTTACAAACAAAAATCCATCACCCACAAACCCTTCTCTCGCTCACCAAATTCATTCGTAAGTATAATGTCGTGGATAACATTGAAGATTGATTTTGGTTTTAGATTCTTAATCCAAATAATATTTTCTCTAATTCTTATTCAAGCAAATTTGTTCCGTTAAGTAAAGATAACAAATTTACTGAGTTGAGCAAATTGTGTTTGATATCATGAATTATATTTAATGTTTGGTGTGTATATATTAAATAATTTTACAGAAATCGGTTCAAACCGGTCCGACCGTTAATATTTATCCGGTCCGGTCCAACTTCGGGTCTCCAAAATGCTGATGTCATGCTGACGTCATCAACGGTCCGACCGTGGTTGGACCGTGGTTCGACCACATTGAACCAAAACCAAAGCTTTATCGGTTCGATGACCGGTTCAGTTCTGAAAACCTTGGTAAAGACTCCTAATTATAGTTCACTTAAACAACAGAATAAACTATTTAAAATATCTCAATGTGATGATGCTAAACTCACTATAATATTATGTAGTCTTCATCGTAAAATCAAATCAAACCAAACCATATATAAAATACTCTCCGGGTTACGAGGTTAAACTAACCATGTTTTAACGATCACTCGTGTTAGGAGAATCAAATCAATAAACAGATATATAAAATTCCCTCCAGATTAGAAGACTAAACTAACCATGTTGTAATGATCTCTCGGGATAAGAGAATCAAATTTATATATATATATATATATAATTCTCTCCGAGTTACAAGACTAAACTAAACGTGATTTAACGATCTCTTGGTATAAGAGAATCAAATCAATAAACATATATATAAAATTACCTAATGATTATGAGACTAAATTAACCATGTCATAACAATCTCTCAGGATACGAGAATCAAATCAATAAATGTAAATATAAAATTCTCTCCGGGTTATGAAGCTAAACTAACCACGTATAACGATATGTCGGGGTAAAAGAATCAAATAAATAAACATATATATATATAATTCCTCCGCATTATGAGCCTAACCTAACCATGTTGTCACAAAAATTCATAGAAGTATCACTAGTGCATAAACGACCATATACGTCGGATATACAATCGTATATACGACCGTCGTATATTGACCCGACGTCTATGCCCTGGTGTATAGACATCGACTTTATACGACCGACGTTTATTATACCTTTAAATAACCAAAAAAATGTACATTACAACCTATAGCGACCATTCAACATGTACAATAATCAAGTCCAAGATGCCCAGGTGTCAATCTTTTGACCACTAAGCAATTACGTCAAACCTAAGATGCCCAAGTGCCTCAACTCAATCTCGGTCAGCAGTAGAGGAGTGGTGGAGTATATCAACCACTCCAACAACAACAAAAGTCTGATGTGAAACTAAACGATTATGACTTATAGACGTCGGCTACCTTATAAAACCGACGTCTATATCTTTAAATAATAATAATAATTTACGACCTATAGACGTCGGCTACCCTATAAAACCGACGTCTATACAGGGGTAAATAATAATAAAAATATTATAACCATCCTAAGTCCAAGTACCCCAAGTGTCAATCTTTTGACCATTAAATATACATATCTATCACATTTGCCTATTGTAGTAGGTACTCAACTCACATTTAGAAGTAAATGAGTGGTGGAGTACATCAAGTCCACCAACAAACAAAAAATTCTTAAATGTGGGCCTAAACTTCAACACATATGAGATAGTTACATATTTTTCTTATTATAATTTTATCTAGTAATGTAGATGAATGATTCCTTACATGTTTTATATATGTGTTGTTATTATTTCTGATGTAGAAACTTAAATGATGAGAAATGACTAAGGATGTTATATGAACAAAAAAATATAATTTTCTTATTTTAAATGATTAAGGAAGCATAGACGTCGGTTATAGTACAAAAACCGACGTCTATATATAACATAGACGTCGATTATCTCTTACATGCGACGTATATACCTATAGACGTCGCGTTTACGGAAGACCGACGTATATTTGACGACATCTTGTTGATTTTTGTATAGTAGAAGAACAAAAGTTATGTTTGATTTAGGGTTTGTTACATGTTATTTATACAATGGATGTCTTCAAGGAGCCGTTAGACTCCATATGGAAAGGCTAAATGATATCCCTTGATTTGTTGCTCGATTGGCTTGATTGGATCGGATTTTGGTAAGTTTCCTCAACGAGCTATATTGCCTTTATTTCAACATTTCCCCTCAAGTTGACTCCGGAAGATGTTGAAGGAACCCAACTTGTGATGAATGTGTTGGAAGTGTCTTTGATCGAGTGCTTTGGTGAAGATGTCTGCTAACTGATCATGGCTCTGGACGTAAGGAACTTCGATTTCTTTAGTTGTTATTTTCTCACGAATGAAGTGACAATCTACTTCAATGTGCTTCGTTCGTTCGTGGAAAACTGGGTTGGAGGCGATGTGTCGCGCTGCGTTGTTATCACAAAACATTTGTATTGGACTTTGATTACTTATGTTCATATCTTTGAGAAGTTGCTTGAGCCAGATTAGCTCGCTTGTTGTGGAGGCCATCGCTCGGTATTCTGCTTCGGCGCTTGATCTAGCCACCACATTCTGCTTTTTACTTCTCCATGTCACCAAGTTTCCTCCAACGAATGTGCAAAATCCGGTGGTGGATTTCCGATCGTGACTACCTGCCCAATCTGCATCAGAATAACCAACGATTGTATTAGAGTTGTTTCTTTTCATCCAGAGACCTTGACCCGGGGTTTTCTTAAGATAATGCAGAATCCGGTCAACGATCTCTAGGTGTCCTTTATGAGGTGCATGCATGAATTGACTTACTACGCTAACGGCATATGTGATGTCGGGTCTAGTGACCGTGAGGTAGATTAATTTACCAACTAATCTTTGGAATTGTCCTAAGTCTTGAATTGGTTCACCATCAACAAGACTAACTTTTCTATTTGTCTCGATTGGAGTGTTGACCGGTTTAGACCCTATCTTCCCAGTTTCATGTAAGAGATCAAGGATATATTTTCTTTGGGATAAAAATAATCCCTTTTTGGAGTGTGCAATTTCAATTCCAAGAAAGTATTTCATAATACCTAGGTCTTTGATATCAAATTTGGATTTAAGATAACATTTTACTAAGGATATTTCCTGATCATTATTTCCTGTGATTATGATGTCGTCTACATATACTAAGATAATTAAAGTGGTTCCATGATAGTGTTTCGTGAACATGGATGCATCAGCTGAGCTTTTAGAGAAACCATAAAGAAGAAGAGAGTGGCTGAGTTTTGCATACCATGCGCGTGGAGATTGTTTGAGCCCGTATATGGACTTGTGAAGTTTGCATACCTTGTCTGGATTGGTTTTGTAGCCTGGGGGAGGAGTCATATAGACTTCTTCTTCTAGGTTGCCTTGTAAAAATGCGTTCCTAACATCCATTTGAAACAGATTCCAACCTGCGTTAACAGCTACAGAGAGGAGAACACGAACAATGTTCATCTTTGCAACGGGGGCAAAAGTTTCTTGGTAATCTAACCCATAAGTTTGTGTGTATCCTTTTGCGACTAACCGAGCTTTAAATCTTTCTATAGTTCCATCACTGTTGTATTTGATCTTGTAAACCCATTTACAACCTACCGGTTTTATTCCCTTTGGAGGAGTCACCAAAGTCCAAGTTTGATTGGTTTCTAGAGCTTTTAGTTCGTCCTCCATAGCTTTAACCCACTTAGGGTGATTAATTGCTTCATGATAGCTGGTGGGTTCTTTAGTTTTATCTATTTGACTTAGGAAAGCATAGTAGGTAGGTTTAATTTGAGAGTAGGACAAGTAGTCCTCGATAGGGTAGGTCACATGAGATACCACATAGTCTTGAAGCCGGGAGGGTGGACGAGTAGGACGGGTAGTTCTTCTCTGAGGAATATCTACACTTTCCCTTCGATCGTCCACTTGTGGGAGAGCTTCGGTTTCTTCTTGTGGGGGGTCGTCAATGACTGGAGTTTGTGGAGCAAAGACGTCAAAGTTGTTTGCAACCGGTAGAGGAGCATTGGGTGCAGCGGAAGGTTCTTGATGAGCTTTGAAGTACGGAATATTTTCAAAAAAAGATACATCACGAGAGACATACAATTTACAGTGAACAGGGTCATAACATTTGTACCCTTTTTTTCTAACAGAATATCCTAAAAAAACACATTTGGTAGAATTATGATCAAACTTGTCCATGCGTTTCCTGTAAACAAAGCAAGTACAACCAAAAGTCCGAAGATGATTAAGACTCATTCTTTTTCCATGCAGGATTTCTAAGGGTTGTTTGTTTTGAATTGTCGAACTAGGTAGGCGATTTATAAGGTAAACAGCAGTCAAAATAGCATCTGACCAAAAACATTTTGGAACATTGTTTTGAAAAAGAATGGATCGGGTAACATTCAATATGTGTCGATTTTTCCTTTCGGAAACACCGTTTTGTTCAGGAGTGTTTATGCATGTGGTTTGGTGAAAAATCCCTTTTTGCTTCAAAAAACCTTGAAAGTTGTTGCTAGTATACTCAGACCCATTATCGGATCTAAGTATTCTAATTTTAGAATTAAACATATTTTCCACAAAGGCAACAAACTCGCAAAAAACTAAAAAGGCATCAGATTTAGCTTTTAACAAATATATCCAAGTTGTACGAGAGAAATCATCAATAAAGGAAATAAAATACTTGAACCCATTATAGGATTCCAAGGGAGCAGGTCCCCAAATATCTGAGTGAATTAACTCGAGGGCATTACCTGTTGAATTTTCAGAAGCATAAAATGGGAGTCTAGTTTGTTTTGATAAACGACACACATCACAAGGTAGTTCATGATTAAAGGAAGTAAATAATTTCTGTAAAGTTATATGAGACGGGTGTCCCAATCTTTGGTGCCAAATTTCGTGATTAGGCATTTTAACAAGCATCCCTTTTGTTTGGTTTTCGAGCACATAAAGTCCATTGGCGAGTTTGCCTTTACCAATCGTCCTCCCTGTGGTACGATCCTGAAAGGTTACATCAAGAGGTGTAAAAATGATATTGCAATTAAAATTTTTTGTGAGTTTAGCAACAGACAGAAGATTGGAATCAAAGTTGGGTACATACAAAACATTGTCAGGTATTTTATCATCTAAAAAATGTACTTCTCCTGTCCCTTTAATTTGTACTTTGTCTCCATTTGCAACCGTTACAAATTTATTTAGAAGATTTAGACTATTTTTTATATTACAAATCAGGGATGAATTTCCTGTCATGTGGTCAGTTGCACCGGAGTCTATAATCCAACTGGAATTATTAGAATTATTTACTGAAGAATATGCATTGCAATTATCCAAGATTGTGTCCATACCTGAGAAATTACCTTTACTTGGGGTGTTGGACTGCAAAAATGAATTTAAATGGGCTAAGAGAGCACCAAGCTGGGCTGGGTCGGTGCCTCCGTTACTGGTGGACCCGAATAGTTGAAGATCCGGAGAGAGGTGCGTCGGGTCGGATCCTCCACCATTCGCAGCATAAAAACCTCGTTGATCCGATCCAGACCCGATTCCACCCCATTTGTGTCCTTCTCCTTGATTGCTAGGGTTTCCTCCAGAGGGTTGAGTGCCGCCGCCGCTTCTCCCGATCGGGTTTGCGTGGCCGCCGCTCCTCCCGTCCCCCCTCCTCTCTGAGCCGTCCCTAGATGGCCGGAGATGCGGGTAGAGGAAGTAGCATGTTGATCGGTTGTGTCCCTGTTTCTTACAATTATCGCAATATTCGTGGCTTTTTGAACCATATTTGTTTTTACCTTTGTCGTGGGGTTTTGTGTTGTTTTTGTCCGCGACAAATGCCTGATTTTCAAGGTTGATTTCCGACTGAGCGGGCTTGGTTTTCCGGAGAGTTTCTTCCCGGTTAACCATCGCAATGATGGTCGAGAATGTTGGAAGTTCCGGTGACATGAGGATGCTGGAACGGAGTGTCTCGTAGCTTGAGTCCAGTCCAACAAGAAAAGTATATATTCGATTTTGCTCGGTTCTTGCTTGTATGATTGTCGGGTCTGTGGTAGGCGGCTCGTAGATGGCGAGTTCGTCCCACGTTCTCTTTAGCAGGCCGAGGTATTCCGTGACGTTCTTTTGTCCTTGCTTGATCTGAGAGAGGTCTTGCTTTAGTTTAAAAATATGCGCAAAATTTTGTTGCTTACCATAATGTTCTTGGACGGAGTCCCATAGTTCCTTTGCGCTATTTTTGTACATGAATATCTCCGCGATCTGGTTTTGCATTGACTGTAGGAGCCAAGACATCACGAGGTGATCGGCGTTTTGCCATTCCTCCTGTTTGGCTTCGGTTCCTGGGGCAGTAGGCTTTGCGATTGTCCCGGTGAGGTGGCCGAGCCTCCCTTTGCCACTGAGGGATAGGGAGACGGCACGCGACCAGGAGAGAAAGTTGGTCCCATTTAGGGGTTGTGTGGTGAGGCGTTGGGATTCTCCACCACCGTCGGCCATTGCTAGGAGTGGAAGGCGATTGAGTTCGCAACCGCCTAGTTTTCCGACCGATGATGAGCTGTAGGAGGCAGCTGAGGTCGGATTTGGGTGTGGGTTTTGGGTGGGATTTGTTTTTCTTTCCTCTTTTTTTTCAGAACGTTTGCTCTGATACCATGTTGATTTTTGTATAGTAGAAGAACAAAAGTTATGTTTGATTTAGGGTTTGTTACATGTTATTTATACAATGGATGTCTTCAAGGAGCCGTTAGACTCCATATGGAAAGGCTAAATGATATCCCTTAATTTGTTGCTCGATTGGCTTGATTGGATCGGATTTTGGTAAGTTTCCTCAACGAGCTATATTGCCTTTATTTCAACACATCTATTCTTTATTTTGCACTGGTGCATCAAATCTTCCGAGAATCCTACGTATTAGTAACTATTACCTATTTATAAAACAAAGTTGACCATGTCGCCCAAAACCACATCAATTCCCCGAAACGTTAAAACTACATAAAATACTGATTTGAAGTTCCATTTAGGCGATCCATGTTATTTTAATGAAATTTCCCTTCTAGCTAGCGATGTTTGACTTTGTTCTATATGTTTCATTATATTTTTCTTTATGTTATTATAATGATAAAAATGCAATGCAATGACATGACTTAACCATGTATTCTTTGAAAAAAGTTGTAAGGGGTGAAATTTCATCATGAATTCTTGAGAAGTATTCGCAACACCAAAAATATAAAAGAACAAAAAAAAAAAATTGAAAGGGGCGGGTTGAGTTCGGTTTCTGTCGGGTTTAGGTTCTTGTCGGTCGGGTTTGCGGGTCAAGTTTTTCGTACATGAGATATTCAGATAAAAATAACTTATAAAGATTCAATTAAAAATATTATCAAATTAAGATTTCAACAAAATAATCGGTCATGGATTTAATGTATTAATTAAGTCATGGATGTCAATGTATTAATCAATTCTATTTTCCCATTATCAAATTTGTATTTGCAGCAATACCTAATGTTCGTCGAAAAATGGTTAAATTGTGGGTTATGGTAACTAAATGACTTTCTAAAGTTTGGAGATTCACATTGACTAAACGGTAATTCATATCTAATTATATAATCAACAATTACATTTTCTACCTTTGATTAAATTGTATTTCCTAATTCTTAAATTTCCACTACCAAAGTATAAAATTGATTGATGTGAATTAGATTCTCCAACATTCCTAAGTTTACATTTTGTTGCATCTCTTAATAGATGACTAGTTCTTGGCTAACAGGTGCAGAAAGTTGAGCACCGCGTATTTTACATACGACAATGTCTTTCCCATTTTTATCTTGGTCTAGGTTAAAATCTTCCAAATAGGACAACTTCTTTTTCTAGTACTTTTGGTGCCTTTGGATTTTTTTATCTCGGGTGATGAATTAATCGATGGTTCAAATGTCATTGAAATTTAAAAAATAAGCAAATAAAAATCTAAATTTTCTAAACATTGAAAAAATCATGATATGTAATTAACTAAAATAGATTTCACTCAAATAAACTAATTCTAATAAGTAAACTAAAAGAGTAACGAAATGAAAACAAAAATGTGAGAAGCAGAGAAGAGGGCTTGGCGTGTCGCGAAATCGGACGAATTGAGTAGTAACTTTAGGCTTTTGCTCAAACTCGACTCACTTTCAACACAAGGAGAATACGTACTTAGTGAAAGATTAAGAGAGTAAATAAGATATTTAGTGTGAAGAAATGAATGGAAGATTATGGGAAGTTTTATAGAATTTTGTAATGACATTTTCGTAATTAACTATTTGGCAAAATCATAATTTGTTTTTTTAAAAAAATTGAAAAATACCCGACGGCTATAATAGCCATTGGGTTGGCGGCTAGGCAAGTCCGCCCATTTTCTCTACGCTGGGCCCGGCACGACCAGTGGCCCCCACCAGGTCTATCACATACCGCGCAGGAATCAAGTGTTTACCAAGTGGAGCCTAAGGGGGCTTTTGGATGGGGCAAATACCGATTCGCCTACATCATGGGAGTCGCTATAGTGTTTGGAGGTCATCAAAACACTTTTGGGCTTCCCGGAATATGAGCTTCTTGTCTGCATCTCAATGGCATTTTTTTGTATTGATGGGAGTGTAGGATTTCTAGTTTAATTGTACATATATATTTTCGAAATTTTTTTGCACAATGATCAATTTATAATTTTCTATGATTTATTTCATGCATGCATCAATTTGTTTCAATATCTAGTTTCAAAACTTTATTAAAACAAACACGAGCTCCGAAATTTATACCTAGAAGTTCTCTAAAACTTCTTGAAGATTCGGAGACGTTGGGGATGCTTTTCGCCGCACCGGATGCCTCCGAGTATTCACCAAACTCTAAACAATATCGGAGAGAGGGAAGCTAGTCTCTCAATCTCCGATAGGGTTTAGAATCTAATTACTAACCCCTCTTTAATTCCCTTGAGAAGATGATCTCTTAACAACTAAAACTAAACTTAAGAATTAAGGAATTTTCGTGGAGAATTATGGAGAGAGAATTTTGCACAAGAAAATAATGAATGAATAAATGAGGTAATGAGATAAACTTGTATTTATAAGTTCTCTCCAAATTACCTATTCATGTGCAACCCCTTGCCCATGATTTCAATCAAAATTCCATCTAACCATCCATTATTTATTAATAAATAATCTTAGCCACGAATTAAATCAATTATGGACCAATTCCACGCATTATCTAATTAATTCTTAAAATAATTCTGCATAAAACCGTCTGATCGGTCGACCGTTTGCGAGGTCCGGTCGACCGTTTAGACCGAGTTTCGGTCGACCGATCGATATTCTCGGTCGACCGTTCGTAACAAAAAAAATTCATCGCAATGTTCGGTCGACCGACCGAGAATTCTCGGTCGACCGAAAACGAACGGACGAAATTCTCGTTACGATCGATACACATCCGGTCGACCGTGCAACATTGCGGTCGACCACGCAACATTCGGTCGACCGTTTATGGTTTACCGGTCGACCGTTTTTGCACAGTGCATGCAGACTTGTCAAATTTCGGTTTAACCCCTACAAAATTTGACATTTCGGGATTAGTAGTAAATTCACAACTTATGTAATATATTATGCTATGTAATGATTAATCATTACACCCCATAATATTTACATCACATATGAACTTAATTTAGATTCTAATTATGTTATTAACCACAACATAATTTTGATTTTGCTTGTTCACCCCATGTGTCATATTTTCCACATGAAACCCGACACATCCTATGAACTCAAAATCCTCATTTCTTGTTTCCCAGTTTTGTGGTGTGACCTATGGGAGGATCTAGACTAAGTTGGCAGTGATATTAAGAGCTTAATATCACAAGCTATAAGCGGTATCTAGCTACACATTATAGCTCCCAATTAGTTAGATGTCTTAATTCCACTCGAACCAAAACCCGATCCATTTAGTGATGGAGTGCACCACTTATGTCCGTCCCTTGCCTCATGATATTAAGAATACACACAAAGTAGTATTGTGTCATCTTTGAATTAGTATTCATTTCTTGATCTCTTTAAGCTAGTTATAAATATGTGACTTAACTCAAATCACATTGTGCACATTATAACTTTGCTTTATCAAGGGGCCCACTAATATCATCACTCAATTAATAGGGGCAATGATAATCTTTTGACTAACTATCTTCTCCAACAAAAGTTGTACTTAACCAACCAATGTCTTTACACTACACTTATCGATAGTTCAAGACACCAATCTAATTAAGTATTCCTTAAGTGATCAGATATAAGTCTCATATCAAAGGACCAAGGACACAGTAAAATATTAATGACACAGAAACACATTTCTATAATATTTTACTTATTAGGTCTATTCAGTATACAAAAGTAATATTTTCCTCTTTTGCATACTCGTGTCGTCACTCACTTGTAGAGCTACAATGATCTATGACCAACACGACAATCTTAACTCGGTAATTAATGTCCCATGTTAATTACCATGATTGTGAATATCTTTTGTTTTATGTAAACCAATATCTTTTAGAGCTCTACGGTTAAGGACCAAGAGCATCTTCCTTAACACTTCTAAAAGACGAATAACATAAACAAGGAACAAAATGATTTCTCATTCAATTCATAATAATTGACATTTAAAAGTAAAACTTTTAGAACACATTCCCTTCACGGAGAAGCTCAGTTAGTGAGCTTCAGTAGCTCCAACACCACCTGCAAAAATTTAGATCATTCTGCCCCTGCTGAATTGAGGAAATTCCTCGTTATTTTTTCTCATGTTTGTTTATATCTGATTGGAGATCACATTGAGAATTTCATTTGACAAAACATCTAGGGATCCCACCGAGCTTCTCGCCATTCAAACAACTCCGACTTCTGGTAGGAAGAAAACAACTTCTGTGACCAAAAATCGAAGAGCTGAGTTCCTAGAATAATCTAACATTTGGGAGCCTCATCCAAACAAACTATAAGATTGTAAGTCTTTGTGGTTCGTAACAAGTATTGGAAAATACTTAGTTCTCGAAATTTTAGTTTTAGAATTCTAACAATTGGAAGTGGGGAATTTCTTTCTAATCTATTATTTGGAATCTTGGAAATCATGTAATTCTAATTATAGAACTTTTAGTTTTTTCTCTTCTTTAAAATTCATCTGATAAGATCAGTTTTCTACATTCTACGAAAAGAGAATTTTACAAACTAATAACGTCTCATAAAATTACAGGTTAGATCAACTCAGACCTCAACTTTTAGGTTGTAAGACTCATGTCAATTTAACACCAGTAACTTTGCATTCTATTGTTTAGTTAAATAACTGAATTGCTAAACATCGCCCCAAAATTACTTAAATCGCCCCTTGAAATTACCATTTTGCCCTTCTCTCATTTCTACTGCTATAACGCGACATTTTACCCTCCTATCACACATCTCTCTTCATATTCCTCTTATAATCATAAAAAATAATGTTTTGGAGGTCAGTAATGAACCAACGGACGCCCCAATGTACTCGAATCTGGTAAAACATCTAACATCTTTTTAATAAAAAATAATAAAAAATTACGGGCGTCTGACGGAGCCGCCCCCACGTAGGAGGGGGCGTCTGGCTAAGACGCCTTCCCCATGGGGGCGGCGTTTTACCCAGACGCCTTACCCATCGGGGAGGCGTTTTACCCAGACGCTCCGCCCATGGGACAGGCGTCTGTGTAAGACGCCTCCTCCATGGGGGAGGCGTCTTAGCCAGACGCCCCCTCCTACGTGGGGGCGGCTCCGTCAGACGCCCGTAATTTTTTATTATTTTTTATTATTTTTTTAAAAAGATAATTGATTATAAATTTAGATAATTGTTAAATTAATTAATAAGTTAATAATTACTATATTCGGATGACCGATACCTCTTCGGTACACCGAAAATTCAAAAATTTCCAGATCCAACCGGGGGATTTGGAACTTTAAAAATGTTGGATCTGGAATTTTTTTGAATCTTCATCACTTGCAAAAAAACTCATTGTAATCCGACCGGTTACCACCGAAAATTTGCAAAGAAACGTCAAATAATTTGAGATAACACACCGTATAATTTTAATTTGACAAAAAACATTAAAAAAAACGGGACGTCTGGCTAAGACGCCTGTACCATCGTGGAGGCGTCTGGCTAAGACGCCTCCACCATGGTCGAGGCGTCTTAACCAGACGCCTAGACAATGGTATAGGCGTCTGGCTAAGACGCCTGTACCATCGTGGAGGCGTCTGGCTAAGACGCCTCAACGATGGTGGAGGCGTCTTAGCCAGACGCCTCCACGATGGTACAGGCGTCTTAGCCAGACGCCCGTGTCGGAAAAAAAAATCCGCCTCCGTTACTTCGCCTGATCTAGGTGTTTCGCCAGACATTTTCGTGGTGTTGGTACTAGGAATATTAATAAAACTGAGTCAATAACCTTGTTTAAAGACACGGGACGATATGGGTATTAAATATATTGTTAAGGGCAATTTGGTAATTTCAAGGGGCGATTTAAGTAGTTTTGGGGCGACGTTTAGTAGTTCCCTTAAACAAAGGTAGATCTGAGTTCCCACAGATGCGTGGAGATCATATATAAAACATGTGATTGACTTTAAAACACTATGCGTAATATTAAAAAAAAATTAGATTCCATGCACATTCAATGGGCTGTTAAATCGGCCCATTATAGATGCCCGTTAAGCTTTGGACTCATGGCTTGTTGCACGTATACCATATCGCAACCAATCCTCAGATTCCCATCCCAAGTCTGACCTCAGCCGACCCAAACTTGACCACGAGTTATAATTGTCAAATTTATAAAAAAAAACAACAGATATATCGAGAACTAACTTCTTTTTAAGTTTAAAGGTATAAGTATTACAAAATCAAAGTTTAGAGGTCGTAAGTGACGTATTTTAAAATTCAAGAGTGTAAAGTAATACAAAGGTATAGTTGAGGGGTGTAAAATGTCAATTAATCCTATTTTATTCTTAGTTTAACAACAAAAATTGTTGTTAATTAATTTTGACTTATTTTTATATTTAAATCGAAAATATAATTCGTACTACCGAAAATATTCAATCACCATTCCTTCTAGATTTACTAAAACAAATTTAGCAAACACATAACGCAAAACATCCCTATTTTCTTCAGAATATTCAGTTGTGAACAGCCTTGGAGAAGATCATGTAGCATCTGAATAATTTACATAATGTAATTGTAATACACTATTTAATTTTGGATAATTTATATATACATCCAAGACCTTTTGAGTTTTGTTAATTAAGTACTGATAATACTTAATTTCTCTATAGGTACAGATCGGAGAGCGACGGCAACCTCCGGAAGAAGTTGATTGCTGGTGACGGTGCAGGATCCCAGAACATCGGATGTCGGAAGTAGTAGAACCCTAATCCAACCACCACCATCTTCATCGACACCATGTAAAGAATGACGGAGCTCAGGAGACAAATTACGACGAAAATCGCCGTCGCTCGTGGGTCCAGCCATGTCACTAGGGCCAGCACTCTCTCCCCATGGGCTGCCACATCTCCTAGAACGCCTTGCACTCTGGCCGCCACCATTCGTAGCCTATCGTACCTATGGCATTTGTATCAAGCAACATCTTAAACCATTCCACTAAAATGAAATGTGAACTCTTTTATAGTTTGACTGTAAAAGAACAAAAATTATCTCACGTTAAACATACATGTATCCGAAAATTGTATCATTGACAAGAGATATTATGGACACGTACGTACCTTGCTTTGAGGACCTCATAACTCTTTCCACTTGGCACACTATCCATCTCCTCATCAATCTCTTCCATCAAAGCCCCACCAATCGCGTACTCCCCGACGTTCCCCTTCCGCCTCCATGACCCGACTGCCGACACGTACGTGTAGTGTCACCGCTGGCACGATGAGGTTGGGGTAGAGGACGAGGAGGACCATAATGCCATGTATGAGCATGGTTGTAAATTAAAATCGAATGTGATACTTAAAACCCTATGACATAAGTGAAAGATATTGATGCAAGAATTTGAACTACATTACTTCGAGTCATTTCTCATGAAATTCAGGACCCGATCGGAGTTGTCAGTTCTTAATTCGCAAAACTAGATTTCATCCCCTATCCATCCATTTCAATTTGAACCAACTTGCTAAATATATCAAATTATCATTTTCTAAGAAAATGGAATTACCTTGCGGCGGCAGAACGAAGAGGTTCCCTTTGTGACGACAGAATGGGTCGCAAATGGTGCATAATTGGCAACATAGGCTTCCCATAAATATGCACCACATCAAGCGACTGAACCGACCTCGAAAACCGCACAGCGAGCTCAATCTCCCCCCATTTTTTTCAACGTGATCTCCAACACAACAAGCAACGGATAGAAACTCCTATACGGCCTTCCATTATTCAAAGTACATATTCGTATTCGTATTCGTATCCGTACCTACCCAATCGGCCGTGACAATCCTTATGGGAGTCACGGTCGTCGTCAAACACACCAACCGTGAGAACAGTCGTAGAGCTGCCACGTGTACTGCTCGTTCCAGGTGGGGTCGAGGGCCCCGAGGACGGTCCGGGTGCGGGCCCACTTGGGCCCATATTTGGCCACCGCAAAGGCGTCTGTGGTCCCTTTGGTCTGGATTGTTTTCATTGGGAGGAGGCCTTTGATGCCCAGTTCAATCGTCCCGATTGGTTGCTGCCAGAGTTGTCTTGATGATGGACGGTAGTCACTGGCTGAGTGGGCTGGCTCCTCTGCCACATGATATATATACATATAAAACTACATTATAAATAAAATAAAATGTGCAACATAAATACTAAAGTCCCAATCAACGTAGACGTAGCTAAGATGTCCGTCAGTCCATACCCGAATCGGACCCCACCGAATCGAACCAAAACCGAATTCCTGATATCTTTCGGACCGTGGATCGGGCTGAATAGTTCGAATTCAGTCAGGTTCCAGACCGAACCTGTTTGAGCTCAAATCATATTTTTATAATAATAAAATCTTAGGAATGTGTTTAAATCACATATTAAGTATCAAAGATAATCTCATAACACATAACAATCACTAAATTAGTTAAAATTGAGAATAAACAATATTAATCTTACATAAATACACTTGTAATGGAACTACTAAACGTCGCCCCAAAACTACTTAAATCGCCCCTTGAAATTACCAAATTGCCCTTAACAATATATTTAATACCCATATCGTCCCGTGTCTATAAATAAGGCCTATGGTCTTGTATATTCATAATTTATCAGTAAAAACACCACGAAAATGTCTGGCGAGGGTGATGCATCGGGTGAGGTAAGCCTGGCGCGGGGCAAATTTTGGGTCGAGCGTCTGCATTAGACGCCTCCCCCAATGTGAGGGCGTCTGCGTAGGACGCCCGCCCCATGGCCGAGGCGTCTAACGCAGACGCCTACGCAATGGGAGAGGCGTCTTATGTAGACGTCCTCCCCATAGGTAAGGCGTCTTTAGTAGACGCCCTTCCCTACGGCAAGGCGTCCTACGCAGACGCCTCACCGTTGGGGAGGGCGTTTAACTCAGACGCCCCATCCATGGGGCAGGCGTCTAATACAGACGCCTGTTTTTTTTTTGTTTTTTTTATTTTGATTTTATTTTTTTAATTTCGACTTTATTTTTTAATTTTTTTAATTTCGATTTTATTTTTTTATTTTTTTAATTTCGATTTTATTTTTGTAGGTTCCAGATTTCGGTGGTGATGGAGTGGATTACAGTGAGTTATTTCAAACTACACAAATCTTTGCAACAATCGATGAAGCAAGTAAATGAGCCAAACAAGTAGCTATCGGAGCTGGGTTTTTTTGGTCGTGTCGTCGTACAAAACAAGATCAGATAGTCGGATAGATTGTTATTTGAGATGCGACCGGCGAAATCAAATGGAGTCTCGGGATATGGATACTGCACTTCGAAGAAACACCAAAAGAAAGGGTTGCGGTTGTCGTTTCTTAATAAAAGTGGTGGAGCGACGGGATCGTGATGGATGGGTTGTGGTTTTTAATAGTGGTCACGGACATCACAACCACAGACTGGCAGTTTATCCAGAGGGTCATCGTCAAATTAGTGGTCTAAGTTCTGGGGCCAAGAAGATTGTTCGTGATATGACAGAGGCGCAAGCAAAACCACGGAACATCTTGAAGGCAGTAAAAGAAAAATTCCCGGAGGACAATCCAAATCAAAGGCATATTTATAATTTCAGAGATTACATGAGGAGGACAAAATCTGAAGACCGGAATCCCGTCCAGCAGTTTCTCTACCAAGCAGTGCAGTGTGAGTACTTACATTGGATTATGGCGGATCCAGAAACTGATGTCGTCACTCACGCTTTTTTGGCACATCCGACGTCAGTCCAGTTGTTGCGGACATATCCTTTCGTTATCTGCATGGATTCGACTTACAAGACGAACAAGTAGAAGATGCCTTTGTTCGAAATGATTGGGGTCACACCAGCAAACATGAATTTCCTTATTGGATATGCGATTTTGATGGATGAATCTTACTCCAGTTATCTGTGGGTGATGGAGAAGTTGAGAGATCTGTTATTGGGGACTGTCAGCCCGACTGCAATAATAACAGACCGGGAGTTAGGCCTTATGCGACCAGTGAGAGAGGTTTTTCCTGACTCTGCTCATTTACTCTGCACATGACACATCAACAAAGACGTATTGAATTACGCATACCACGTATTCGGCAAGAATAAGGAGATGGCAGAGACTTTGAGGCGTGGAAGATGGAGGAAGATCATGCTTTCTACTTCAGAAGCCGAGTATGATAGAGCTGTGTATGCTCTGAAAGATTTGTATAGATCGTGGCCGGCTATCACGGAGTATCTGGACACCACGTGGTTGGTGCATAAAGAAAAGTTTGTGCTGAATTGGACGAACAAAGTCCTTCATTTTGGGAACACCACGAATTGTAGGGTCGAAAGTGCTCATTCGGCTCTAAAAGAGTGGATTTCTACATCGACTGCAGCTCTGGACACTCTTTTCGAGCGCGTCAACGCGGCTACTGAAATGCAGCTGACAAATATTCGAAACTTTCTTGAAGACTCGAGACGGCGAAATTTGACTAATTTCGGACATGCTCTATATCGTCACATAAATGGTAGAGTTTCGCATCACTGTTTGCAGTTGCTGAGTCAGGAGGTGAAGAGAATGCAACAGTTAGATGATGAAGTTGAATATCATTGCGAGTGCGCTTTTCTGACTTCTCATGGGATACATTGCGCATGTACCATCCGTGGATGTCTTGAATCAGAAAACGGAATTTACTTAGAGCAGATTCATCCGTTCTGGAGGACACTTGTCATTGGGGAAGGAGTCGGGAACACAGAGTTTGTGTCTCAGGCAGCTCAAGACGCCGAACATTTTCGCAGTCTGGTTGATGAGATTGCAGGAAGTGACCCTACCGTAATTCGATCTGCCTCTCGGGTTTTATTCGAGCAGCTACACCCTGAACATTCGAATTTGAAAGAGCCTGCAGTAAAAACAAAGCTACGAGGTCGACCAAGGGGAAAGTCGACACGACGGGACCCTAGTGCGTTTGAGTATGCAGAGCGAGGTAGTGGTCGATCTTCAGGTAGTGGGAGTAGAGGTCGTGGTCGTTATTCCGGTAGTGGAAGCAAAGGTCGTGGTCGATCTTCTGGTTCTTCGTCTGTGAGGGGAGGATCAGGTATACCATCCCTATATTTATTATTATTATTATTTTGTTATTTATTTCAGTAAATATGTATCTTTTGTTATTATATGTAACTGTATTTTTTGTTCATATTGTAGTGACTGGGCGGGCTGATGTAGACGACTTCCCATATGGAGATAGAATTCCAGGAATCATTATGCCATTCCTACACCAGTGGAATGATGTACGTGCTGATGGAAACTGTGGATTTCGATGTGTCGCCGATGTTTTCCACGGTGGTGAAGACAATTGGCAACTCGCCCGTCGTTCGATTTCAAATGAGATAGCTGCGAACCCATCTTTTTATGAGCACGTATACTACGACGGTGTGGCGGAGGCTCGTCACCGGATTAATTGGGGCGGGGGACCTTGTGGCGAGAATCACTATATGGAGACGTGGACGGACTTGTTTCCCATTGCAAATTTTTACAAGTGTGCAGTTATGTTCTTCTCTCTCGGAAATGATGGTTCGTTGTACCCATGTCTTACAGTTCTACCTTGGGAGAGTCCGCCTACCGTGACGAGACCGTGCAGAGAGTTGATTATTGCTCATTTAGGGAGTTACGCTCATTACATTCGTTTGGAATTGAATGAGGGATTCCCCGTACCTCCTATAGCGACTCTGTGGTATCAAATACGAGATGAGAGTGTTATTGGATGAGAGCTGGAGTACCAAAATAGGATAGCATATTGGCAACAATTATGTAATATGTTTTGATATGTTTGTATAATTATGTAATATGTTTTGATATGTTTGTACATTATATAGTGTTGCTTTATTATGTAATATGTTTTGATATGTTTGCTTTATTTGCATTATATATAATAGTACGACAGGTTAGCAAACACAAATACAAATAATAAGCGTACAACATATAAGCAAAACACAAATACAAACAATAAGCGTACGACATGTTAGCAAACACAAACACAAATACAAATAATAAGCGTACAACAGATAAGCAAACACAAATACAAACAATAAGTGTACGACATGTTAGCAAACACAAACACAAATACAAATAATAAGCGTACGACAGATAAACAAATATAAATGCAAATACTAAGAGTACGGTACAACAGATCAGCCTACTCATCATCCGAATCATGGTCGGAGATGCCTAACTGAGTATGCCACGACTGTATGATCTCATCCAAATCTCCGCATGCAGCTCTGGCATCGTCTGGCAGCTCATCCCTCCTCTGCAAGATTGGCTCTACAGCCCGTATCATCTTACCCATCCACTGCACATAACATTAACATTAGCGTACATTAACAAAAGATACGGTACAAATAAGTATAGATAAAATGAAAAAATTACCAGATCGCCACACGTCCTATCTGGTGGTCGATCTGCTCTCCGGGAGGCACCACGGACGATGACAGGATGTGAGTAACTACCAAACCAATCAAGATAACGTGCATCACACTCGGAGGGGTCGCGACTACGTCTGAAGTCGCCAAGGAACAGTCGACATGATCTCGGTGTAGAAGCGGGGAACCTGACGTCGTAGGGGTCGCGATTCCACTGTAGAAGCGGGGAACCTGACGTCGTACGTCGCTGCAGTCGCAGACCGGACCGCATGCTCTGGTGTCGGGATGTCAACCGGGATCACCTGAACATATCCTAACTGACGCAAGACACGATCGGGCATATAAGGCTCAATGATATCCCGATAACGAATAAGGCCCATCAATAAAGTCCTCGGGACCTCCCCTGCTGGGTCAGGACCATAGGGTAACCACTCCACCTAAACTTTAACACATTAATAATAATACATCTTAAAATTAAATAAATAAATGTAAATGGTGTAAAGTTTGATACCTCTGATGCAGTCATCTGATCTAGCCGTGCACGGATCGAACGCAATCGTCCATCGCTCTTGTCCTCGCTCCGGACGGCCCACATACCCGAACGTGGATGACCCTCCTCGATAATCTTCCGCTCACGATGCGGGCGGAATACGGGAAAGTACTCGTATATCCACGCCTGCAGCAGCGTAAGACAACCTGCAATCCCAGAACAATCCGCACGGCTAGCTATCCCAAGCTGACGGTACAGGTATGCCAACGTCGCTGAGCCCCATGAGTACTCACGAACGGTCTCCGGGTCCCTAGCCTCCAATAGATCGCGTGGTCTGATCCGGCAACCACTCTTGTCGACAAACAAGACGGCTCCGAGCATCAAAAATAGGTACGCCGTCAACTGTGTATCATCGGCCCGCGGAGGTCGTGCCCGTCTGCATAGGTCCTCAAGGGAGTCGATGCCGACACCACCACCACTCCATAAAGCTGTATCTCTCTCCAGGCCATCAGGTGTGACACCAAGCAACTCTGCCACATAACACCTCAGCTCAGATGTCGACCCCTAAGCACTAACCAGACGACCATCCACAGGAATGCGCAGGATCTGGAAAACATCGTGAAGCATGATCGTCATCTCTCCGAAAGGCATGTGAAAAGTGTTGGTGTCAGGCTGCCACCGCTCCACAAACGCAGAAATCAAAGGCATGTCGAGATAAGGGAACATGATGTACGGTAAGTGCCCCAAATGCGTGGCACTAATCTCCTCTCTGATATCAGCACTCAGTGTAGACCGCCAACCCTGTAGTGCTGTACAGGCTCTGTGGCGATTATGGCACTTCAGAACCTTCCGATCCTCTCCGTCCCAGATCCGTCTAGCGATGTGACCCCAGAACCTAGGAATGACGCTCCCATCTAAAGGACCACCAGGCGTCATACTGCTCACGATCCAAGAATCGTCCGGGACCCTCCTCTTCTTCTGAGCGCGGGGATCTACAGTGCACGAGCTCGAATCCCCGGTCGTAAACCTCCCACCCCTACCCTTCTGCACCCTCCATCCGGCGGAAGTAGAAGTACCCGCTCGACCACGTCCTCCGCTATAATCCCCCTGCCTCTCCACCTCCGGCCGCTCTAACTCATACGGGCCATCATCGTCGCTCTCGTCGTCGAAACTATCCACATGCTCATCATCGAAGGAATCATCCTCCTCCTCACGACGACGTAATGCCTCCCTCTCCCTCCTGACCGAAGCAGATATCCCCCGTCTACGTGGATGACGCGGTGCTGAATCATCAACTAAAGAACGGAAGGCGTGTAATGGTATCGACTTGCCTTTCCCTCCACTGTGACCCGATGACTATTAATTGAAATTTTAAATACAAATTTGTTAAACTAAATTATCATATTTATCAAAATTGTTAAACTAAATCAAAATTTGTTAAACTAAATTATCAAAATTGTTAAACTAAATCAAAATTTGTTAAACTAAATTAAAACAATTGTTAAACTAAATCAAAAATTGTTAAAACTAAATATCACAAATGTTAAACTTAATAAGAATTTGTTAAATTAATTTTTTTGATTTATCACAATTTATTAAAGTAATTATCATATTTAATAATTAAAAAAACAAAAATGGTTGAGGCGTCTGCGAGAGACGCCTCCCGCATGGTGGAGGCGTCTGTCGGAGACGCCTCCTCCTACGGGGAGACGTCTTCGGAAGACGTCTCCCCCATCGGGGAGACGTCTTCCGCAGACGTCTCCCGCTACGGGTCGGCGTCCGAGGGAGACGCCCCCCGCTACGGGTCGGCATGCGGGGGGCGTCTCCCTCGGACGCCGACGACTTTTTTTTTTATTTTTAAAAATAAATAAATAACATAATGTTACCTCATACGGGTACACCGGGGGAACTGCTGGCTGCTTGCCTGGCCTCCGAGACATTCGTAATCTTCTGTAGTAGGTATAGGAAGAGAGTTTTGAGAAAAGAGTGAAATTGTGAGATATATAAGCAAAAATAGGAGGAAGGGCAATTTGGTAATTTCAAGGGACGATTTAAGTAATTTTGGGGCGATGTTTAGCAGTTCAGTAGAAAAACCTACCAAAATACGTGGGGTCGCCACGTCCTGCACCTCGATGACCGTGAGGCGCATGTACCATAATCTTGGGGACATGTAGACTTTTGACTTTGTGCCGACTTGGCATGCCACGTCATCCTCCACTCTCCACCCGTGGTGGAAGGCCTCGTCAGCTTGCGTGCCGACCCACGTGGCCAGCATCAGGTCTCCCCTGCGGGGCCCACCACCTTCCAGCCTATACCACTGTGTGGCCAGAGGGCTATCTGGTGGGTCCCGCATTGGGATCTCACTCGTGTCGAAGCAGAGTCCCCCGAGGAAGTGTTTGTTGTCGTCGTCGTTGTCGTTGTCGTTGTTGTCGTCGTCGTCGTCGGAGTCCCGCACAGAGATCTCAAGGGAGGAGTCTGAGGAGGCATTTCGAGGGAAAGAGAATGTCTGGTTGAATTCGAACAAAGCAACCTTTATAGCCGGACGGGAGGTGACATGGCGGCCCGAGGTGGATATCCGCACACGTGGTTTAGCTTTTGAAGGCAGGTAACGTGCTCGAACGATGCGAACGAATAGGTATTGCATCTTTTCAACTAGATCGTACGTCGACCGTTCGATCGAGATGTTCTCTGATTGGCGTGCAGCTGCTGGTATTGTCCCCTGAGCCTGAGGAGTTGGTTTTAGTTGTGGTGGTGGTGGTGGTGGTGATTCTGTTGTTGTTGCTGGTTCTTCTTCTTCTTCTGCCTTTTTTGCTTCAGCTTCTGGTTCTAGTGACGGAGGTTCGGACTCGTTTAAGCTCCTTCCTTCTTCACGTTCTGGTGGTGGTGCCATCGGTTGAGGATCAATAGGAACCTCATGAGTTTCCATAGATGGTAGTGGTGATGCCACTTCATCAATATGTTCTTGTAATGATGGTGGTGGTTGTGCCGGTGGTGGTCCGACGTCTGCTTGGACAGGCACTGGGGTGGACTCTAGTTGAGGTTCAAGTTCAGGTTCAGGCACAGGTAAATCAGCATAATAGACTTTGGGACCCAAATCACCTCTGACCCAGCTGCTGAAGAACAACTTCTTCTTTTGAAGGGGAAAGTACATCAAGGTAGGCCCGGCCCAATAGCAGGAGCAGGGTGAGCTCCTGCTCCGGGCCTCATTTTGAGGGGCCTCAAAAAAAAAAAAATATGTACATGGGTTTATTGGGTTGCAAAGAAAATTAGTGTTAACACATAGATAACACATAAATATTGATAAATTTGTCTCAAAGATTGCTAGGAGGACAAAATATTTCAATGAATATTGTACTAAGTTAGTAAAAAATTATTATTTAAACTAGGAGGACAATTTTTTTCAAATTTAAGAGCCTCGTTGTTGATTTTCGCACAGGACCTCAAAAATTTCCGAGACGGCCCTGCATCAAGGCCTCTTCTCCTTTCCGCACCACCTGCCTTTCTTGAGTCCAATTTCACGCGACCGAGGAAGTTGTTCCGACGACTAGGCCCTACTTTCTTGTCATGAAACACCTCTACCTCAACCGGTTCACTGGACCAGTCCACCAAACCCGACTCAAAATTGACATCGAATTCAAGCGTCTCATTCCACGAGGGGTTCAGATTCCGATGCACTGTTTGAGTCTTCTTCCGTTGGCCGTTGTAGTCGGCCACGACGTAGGGGCTAGAGGTGCCTATGCCGTCTTTAGGGAGGAGGTCTCTTGCCTCCACCACTTCAACTATTAGCTTCTTCACTGTTTCTCCCATATTTCAATTGGTGGTGTTGGTAGAGCATTTCGTGCATCTTCTTGGTTTATATCGTGGGTTTTTGCGACCCTACCCCTGGTTTTGTTACAATTTGTGAAACGATATACTTTTCCTTTGACGATATCACTGTTTTGATCCATTTTACAATATCATTTTTAGCACAAATAATCAGTTTTGTTAAGGATAATTTAGATGTCACGTCATATTGTTTGGTAATGAAATCAATGCCTAAACCAAAAGGTGTTCTGGTGAGACAAATCAAGAGGAATGACATTGAATTTGAATTTCATTTCAAAATTGTTCATTGAAGTTTACATTTCACTCTTTTAGTGTTTTCCAACTGTATGTTCACCAAACGGTCTTGTGCTCTCACCCAGAGACATGAGATAGAGATGACATGTTGAAAATGCTTAGGAAACTAAAATTACATTTATTGAGATCAATTGACCACATACTATATCATATTTAGGTAATCTTAGGCACATCGTTAAATGTGTGCGAAAAAAAATGTCAAATATAAAGATGAAGTTTTCTACACTAGTACCCAATTCCATAGTTAAGAGCCAATTGAACAAAAAGGACGGTAACCATGAAAATTTCACATTCATTCATATTACTAAGGAAAGAAAGAAGAGATTAAAGAAGCTTTAGTAAGTAACTAGTTGCAGGGGTTAGTGGTGAACAAAGAGGTAAAAACATCTTTAGCTTTACAAATTGCCTTTTGCAATAGAAACTTACAGACATGAAAGAAGAAGATTCTCATCTTTCAGCCATATTATTCATGACTTTATTGGGATGTTTTATAGCTTTCGGACCCTTTTGCTGCCGACCATTTCATGTCTTTATCTCCTCTACGCACACCATCTGAGTTTGTGATCTTTCACCTCATCCTCATGTGACCACAACAAATCTGAAGCTTAGCCGTTGCTGGATTTTCAAATCTACAATTGAAATTGTTGGAGCCCACCTTGCTGTGGAGATTGGACGTGACAACTAGTATTCAAGTGATCAATTCACTTTTCTAATGCCAATTTTGTTTTTCTGAATTTTGGTAGTTTTGATTCAACGTAAAGAACAAGGGTCTAGTTTAGTTGGTAATTTCTAATCTTGAATTAATATAAATGATGAATCGACTCCCATTACATATTCACGATTTAACCAAAAAATACTTACAACAAAAAGACCTATAACAACATAACTTGCCCATTATTATAGGTGGTCATTTGTCGTTAAAAACCTAGTTTCACGGTTATATGGTTGTCAATATCGCCTTGACAACGATCCTACGTCGAACATTTTGGTAGCTTGGATGTCCACCGCCGAAACAAAGAGAAAGGGTGGTTGATTAATATATGAGACTTAATTGTTGTTGGATTTTAAAATCTATAATTGAAATCGTAGGGCTCATGGGTAGCACTTCATCGGCTTTTAGCGACAAAACTTATTCGTCACTCTACCTTGTCATCCGTCGTTGGAACACTATTTGACCGACACAATGTGTCACATATTGAGTTCACGTGACCATAATTTTATAAGGTTATTTGTTTGGGTGCACTTGCAAAGTAGTTATATTAGAACTGTGCGTTTGAGTTTTTGAATTTTACTTTGGTGCAATTGCATAAAAACTAATTTTTCTTTATAAACTTGAACTTTACGGCGTTTAACTCGCTCCCGCGTTGTGGATACTTTGTAGTGAAGAAGTGAATGGTCATAGTGTAGAGTAGTAGAATGAATCAACAAGAGAAGAATCTTTGATGCCGTGACCAAGATTATCATTGCCCAAAATTTGGTTTGGATGGGTTGATCTTGTCATGGACTGGCACTCATCATCATTAACAACCCTATCATTAACAACAAATCAACCATTATCCTCCATGGAGAATTGGGGGTGCATTTCATGTTGATTGAGCGTGCGACCGACAGTCTCTTCTTTATGTTTATATACATAGTGATCCAGATTTGCAACAGGTGGAGGAAGCGGAGAGTAACAAATGGAAGAATTAACAGGAGATGGATCAGTGACAAGAGAAGGAACGTCAGTTGAATTTGCATTTGATTCCCGATATTGTTGTATAGTTGTTGGTATGGATATTTCAGAAGGAACTATTTGTTGCTCAGCTTGTTTATTACGGGAGTCAACGGCCTTTTCAGAAAAAATTGAAGGTTGGCCAAGAAAATGGCTATGTTTGAGTGCTGGAAGTCTACAGCAAAATGGATATCTTGCTCATGTTTAAGGAAGGAGAGGGATCTGACAGTGGTGAGGGGAGAAAAGAGAGAGTCATTGCTAACGTTAACGGATTTAGAAATGTTAACAGAAATGAGTGAAATGTCATCAAGTTAGTGCACACAGGAAATTTAATTTTTATGCAAGTGTATTCAAGTAAAATCTAAAAACTCAAATACACAAATCTAATATTACTACTTTGCAAATGTACCCAAGCAAATAACCTAATTTTTATAGGCACGGTGCTAATAACTATTAATTTTATGTAAGCTTTTTTTTCATTTTACCTATTTTCTACACATACCCATTCTAAAAACAAAATATCCCAAACATGCGATTGAGATTGTTAAGATTTGATTTTCTTATTTTATCTCAAGACAGTATCTTCCAATTAAGCTAGTCTTAGTTAATATGTGTGCTCACTGTGAAATGGTAGCACAAATCAATTGGTTAATTACAACATTTATTATTTACCACTTGCTATCTTGTTCTTTTTTACTATCTTTAACTAGTAAAAGTATGAACGATGCTAATAATCTCCCCTCCTATGTGATTCCCTACGCACAAGTTTGCTATATCAAGGTTCTCTTACCTCCTGCCACTCCAAAAAATAAATACCAAAAGTGTGAGCATATAAGCAAGATTAAATATTCTAAATGATGATGGCTAAAATAGTTAGATAAGCTTCTGTTATCAAACAAACAACTTGTGTACAATAACAATAACCATCCTACTTGAATAATAGTACAATAACCACCTTGTGTGGTTGAAGGCAAAAACTACAATCACGAAAGAATTCTGCTAATTGAACTGGTCCCTTCATTTGCACGACGATACAACAGGGGAGACCAACGCCACACAACAAGAACAAAGCCAACAACAAAAGCAACAAAAGAATGATGATCAAATTGCTTCCACATGACAAGGAGGAAAAAAATGCAGCGAGTGCCGATCAAGAACATCACGACCACTACTAATAATAATTCTGATGTTCAAGTTGGCAAGCGAAGAAAGCTAGTAGTGAATGTGGTGGTGGCTAGTGTGGCGGCTGACACTGGGGATTTATGTCAACTGCGTGCTCGGAAACAATGCATGGACAGACAGACCATTTGAAGCTGTCTAGTGTATATGAGCGATATGTGAGACATTAATTTCTATGCTACTTGTGAGCTTCTATTGGGATTAGTGCTCTCAACACGAAGCTAATCCCAATAGAAGCTCACAAGTAGCATATATATATATATATATATATATATATATATATATATATATATGAGACAATAAGGAGATAATTGTGTATATCGATCATCTGAGTTTTGCTTTTGCTGATCAATTATTAATAATAATAATCTAAAAAGAGCAGCAGAAAGATGGGGAAGACCAACAATATGAAACGTGCTATTAACACCAAAACAATATAAATAATAGAATGACAGGTTGATGGTTGGAACGCGTAAATTTGCATTCTCATTCTTACCAAAAGAGCAACAACATTTAGTAGAAAAAAACCCTATGATGACATTTATTGCTAAAATAAACAAATCCCACCCTTAAACCTCATGATTGTCAGAAAATAAATCACAAACTAACTGAGAATGTTACAAAAAAAGGAAACAGGATGCTAGAAGGTAATAATTAGTGCTGCATCGGGTCACCTTAATATGATTGAAACACGGCCGGCAATTAGATTCTGCTTGAGCAAGCTTCAGCCATGCCAGTATAATTCAGGAAAAGGAGAAACCATCGGTACACATAATCCTCTTAGGGATTTTGCTGGGTTTGGCGGTATAGCTGTACAACCCAATCGAGATAGCTACTCATCCCACCCATTTGGTCCTCCACAAGGTTGGAAAGAAGCAATGCGAGTTCTCTCGGTTGTTCACCTTGCCTTACAATATGGCACAACTGATAGCTTGATGGTTCACTCTCTCTGTGGCTCCGAAGTATTTTCACCAACCTTTTTGATATCTCGTTGTTGTGCTCAGTAAGAAGAACCTGTTAGTCACATCGTTATTAAGCTGAGGCACTGAAGTGATAATGAAATGCAGTGGGTAGATTATCATTGATGCATACTTTTTAAAGATACCCCATTGTAATCATGATTAAATTATTTTGATGCAACAAAATGACAAGCATAGATAGTCAAAATTCAGATTAGACGTAAATAAAAAACTTGGCACCACAATGGGGCTGAAGATGAACAAATGTTGCAGATAATGGGAGCAGCAGAACACGATCTTGAATTATTCCTGTAAGTGGTAGTACTATCGATGCAGCAAAAGCAGAAATTAGGATTGTAACATTAATTCTAAAAGTATAATATACAAGTGCCACCATGCAATTCAAACATAATTAACTTACAGGAGAAAAGAAATCAGCAGTTTGTTCGTAACTGTTCAGTCATTGTGTTTGGTTCAGAGATATATTATAGCAACGCAAAATTGATGATATAGCCATCCACCTTTTTAATCTTCCTACACGAGGTTCACTTAATTTCTAAGTTACGAAAGTGCAATCACGGGAGAGTTTGAAAATATTAGTTTAATAATAATTAGTTCACCTTTTTACCTCACTTGGTGGCAGATATTAGTTTTACCTGAGAATACATGCAATTGGTTACCATCTCATGTTGCAGAAGTCGTAGAAAGTATCTAAGTTTAATGATCTAAGTGCCCAAGTCAAAAGCATCATAGGAAGGTTACCCAGCGTGCAAATTCAAATAAGGGCTGCAATAGCTATTTCACTGAGGAACGTCCAATATACTAAACTAACAGAAGTCATGTTGGTCAGTGATAGGGGATACCTTTGAGAGATCAGGGAAACTAGACAAATGAAATCCAAGTATATTAGGAACCACATCTTGATGTAGTGCTACTCCAATCCAAAGAACAAATCGGAATCCATCATCGTACAAATAAAGTCCTTGTGGATTCAAGCTAGCTGCAGTTAATGGTAGCAGGCTGCGGGGTGGAAGATCATCAGCATTCTGAGCTCCCTGTTTGAAGAAAATGCACATGAGTTAATTTCACATAGCATATTTCGTAATAAATAAATATAACAGTATGACCGTACGAGTTGAAAAAATCTGAGGCAGTAAAACACTAGTTCTAGAAATCAAAGTTGTCTTTCTATGATCTTAATGTTCATGTGATCTAATTCCAACCTCTTCGCAAATATTCTCAAATAATTAACATTATAACTCTATCAACACTAATTACCTTCAAAATGCTATCATCAATTTTAGTTAGACTAGGGTACAGAAGCTTCAACGTCCTTTTAACTGGCAAAATCATCAAAGAGTAGCCAGCTGCACAACGTTCGTCTAGCTCAACTTCTGCATATCCTCCCCGAAGAGCTAAGGACTTGCAAAGTGCTAAGCCATACAAAGGCAAAAGCTTTAATGATTCTGGGTATATCAACCTTCCACCCAATCGGTGTTGCACTACGTAAAGATTGCGATATTCTTTTAGGCTTTTAACAATTTTCAGTTGCACAAACTGGCGAGCATCTTCCAACTTTTGAGATAGTGTTTTTTCAATGGCTGCATAAATCACAAAAAAAAGAATAGAAAACTTAGCAGTAATTGGTGAAAATGGTTGAATGGAATATCAAAATGATTTGTAAAAATATTCTTACCAAGTTTACTAATAAGAGATACGACGGCCCCAGTATCAGCCTGACGGTACATTTCACTGAGTTCAACTACCACAGGTGCAGCAGCTGTATGTACTCTTATTCTTCTTTCACCTGAAGAAGATGTATACCTTTTTCTTGCTTAGGAAAAAGCATTGTAATTTCCATCATCCAGAGAAAATGACAAACCAAGGAATCACACAATTACCTGAGGTCTCCTAGACAACTGGATAAGTAAAGGGGTGGTCAGCCTAATCAAAATTAACAGCTATTACGATTTTAACAACCTAGTAATATGTACTGGAAACGATAATAACATTGCATTATTATTTATAACAATTTTTATTATGATATATGGACAGATTTTGTTCGTATACCATAAAAAATATTTTCATACGCATTATTACTTGTATAAATACTGTTAATAAACTGCATATGGTTAACCAAAAAAAAACTTGTTTGGAAAGGATACAATAGTGCCACTTGAAAATATATTGTGGAAGTTGTAACAAGGGTATCCTCTAGTGCAAACTGTGCTGCAAAAGCCTTATCACAGTCAACAGCCGGAAGGGCCATTAAATCAGTTGATCTCAACATGAAATGCCCATGATAAGTTGTAAACCGTACTCCTGGACACGTTACCAGAAAAGATTGTAAGAAAAATAATTCATCATGACGAAAGATATGATCATGTAAAAATCAGAGCTGTAACCTTTTCCACATCTTATTCGCATCACAGACTCCCAAGCAGTTTCCCTGGTAAGATCCCTGGCCAAGTCATGTCTTAATCGCTCTCCATGCAGACTCGCTTGGAAAGAAGGATAGTAATAAATCTGTCCTCCAGTGTATTTTGCAAGGGATCCTATAGAGATGATAGAGATAAAACTAAGATGACTACAACCTCACAGAAAAAAACTGCCAAAAAGAACATATACAATGACGGTTGACAAAGACACAAACCTAATGAAGCGACGTCACAGTATCTTTCACTGAAAGCATAAACATCTACTGCTATTTGTTGCTTGGTAAATTCCGCCGCCATTTGTTTATAGAAGGGATCTTCAGGGATCCTTGAAGTGTGCTCTTTGTCTGTCCCATAAATGCGAAGATCATCTCCACGGAGCTTCAAACGACCAATACCAAGAGATGGTAATGTACTCTGGAATATCAGCAACTTTCCTCCAAGTTGGCTCTGTGATATTGTACAGAAATCATGCATTGTTACAACAAATGGTACACCAGCATGGAAAGTACTCAATGTAAACAAGAACACATGATTATGACATACCATAACCATGTAAGCAGCTTTAAGAGCAGGTCCAAAGGCAGACTCTACATTTATATTATCCTGAAACATGGTGGGCAAGCTATCCAGAAAAACATCTACTACATTTCTAGAATCAGATAAGTTGACCAGAAGGTCATCTGGTAAAGGTGCAAATAGATCCTCGATGTCTGCTACCACCATCATTTGAGGTTGTGTCAAAGACGACTGAAAAAATAATGGATCAGTAATATAGTTCCTTTATATGAAGAAAAAAATTTGAAAAATGACTCAACTGCAAATTGCTAAACCAAAATATGTCCCAAAACATGTTTCTGAAACTACAAAGTCAAGACCACTAAATATCAAGATGGAACACATTAGATCAACTAAACGGCTTAACCTCGAAAAAAGATTGTAAGGTAAAGCAAAACATAATGGTTTAGGGAAATATTCAATACAAGATTTCGTCACTTAAGACATGGCCAATGAGACTCTTTGCCTTCTCTTCGTACTCATTTACTATACTACTGGGCCATAATGAAAATGGTAATGACATGAATATGAGAAGTATGATTACCTAGAAAAACTAGCTTGCTTGAAAAAATTAGGAATTTCCAAAAAGAAACTTAAGTTCGACGTTGGAACTTGGAAGTTTATCAAGAACTTGAAAAGATGACGGGTGTAGAGAAGCTACCAAAATGATACCAAAGCATCCAGACAATCTGAAAAAAATGTTCATTCATCAAAAGCTACAAGGACACCTTGTTTAACAGTTAAACATAAATCATGAAGGCCTTCTGCCCCCATTGACCCTTAATTAACCTATACATAACATACAAAAAGAGAACCACACCCAGGAAAGGAGACCAAACCCCATATGAAACACAAATAACCGGGACTTCCTCCCACCTCTTTGTTTTCCCTGTCAGCAAACTTTCGGTTTGTGCATATTTCTTCTATGCGAATAAAGCATACTTCATACACTACTTATAGAGAACTGTTTCTCAATTTGTAAGCTAAGTACATGAAACACAGCATGTAAATCACCTAGCTCTCACTCAGAACATTTGTGCAACTGGTTGATGTAAAGCGTGCAACATGAAAAATGAGGCAGTTAACTGGAAAAATGCATACCTTCATGTTGTAGAAATGCACTGTACTGTCAAAAGTAATAAAACCAATTTGAGTTCTTGGAAAGCCAGGTAACTCATTCAAACAAGATTTGATGGTTTTAGCAACAACCTGCACATGGAATTATGAAAGATTTAATCCAACTAAAATAGCAATAAAACTCATTTAATCATATTAAATGCATTTACTGAGCTGTCATACATGTATATACAAACATAAAAACCTATTCATGTAGACAAAGGCACCGGCAGGGCATAACCATCACTAAAACATCAATGCTAAAAACAGGAACAAGGAAATGCTTGTAGCCCAGACGATAAATAACACTTTGTACAACCATATGAGTGCACACGGATTACCTCAAGCATGCCACTACGAACTGCGGAAATTGATACATCAATGAGAAAAAAGTAGAGTGGTGGCATTGGAGGGCGGACCATATATTCAGTTGGTGCAACCAATTCAACACTTCCCTTTGAAAGTTCTGGCCGTTGATCAGCATCAGCTCTTCTACCACTTGGGTCCAAAGCACAGAAATACTCTCTAGGGACTAAATGGAACTGAATTCAGTTATGTGTTTATAGAATTTAGATGAAGTAGGCTTCTGGTATTAAAGAAGTAAAGAACTCAAAAATCTTCATCCAAATCCACACTTACAAAGATCAATTAAGAATTGATGTACGATGTATCAATATTGTGCGGTACCCATATGATATTTGTACTCATGTTTAATATTTTTCCTTGTTATTAGTGTTCAGCAGTTAAGAGTGGCATAATATCACCACAAACCCCAATACAACTTACAACTGGACATGCGTATCTCCGTATGACACAACACTAATCAAAGCTAATGAGTTGTGACACCCAAAAAAAAATCCTCAACCATCTCAACTCATTTTCCCATCATCTATTGGTTGCATATGTGCCAACTTGAACAACATTCAAGCCACTCACATTTGCAAACAAAAAAAGATAAACATGGGATATGAAGAAAAATGAGATTTTTTCAGATCTGACATACGCACGTTCGAGGCAAACACATTAGCTTGTTACAAAAGTAATCAACAGTTTTTTTATAAGTGTTCAACAATTTTCAACAGTTTTCTTGATATTTTCCTATTTTATATGGTACCTTTGCATATTTTGAAGACTTGGATTACTCAATTTGAATCCCAAGAGAAAAATAAGTCATTTTCCGAAGGGTGTGATTGGTGTCCAGGAAAATACATTAGAAGTGAGGAATTGAAGTTTTCACTTGATTTTTGTGTGATTAGTATCCAAAATTTTCTGAAAATTACATCCTCGGACCCTCATGAATTCTGAGATATTAATAGAAAGACTTCCAAGAGTTCCAACCCAAAACCAAGGAAAAACAAGCCCATTTATCCCCGACAGTTCATCTTCATCTCTGTTGGTCTCCTCTCCCTTGTACACCTACAACTCCTTAAAGGGTTTCTACAACTCTCTTTCAGTTAATATTGGGTTCAATTTTTTCAGGGGCTTGTTCAACATCCTTGTGCATCTATTAAACAACATAGGTAGGATTTCTTATTTAATTCAGTGGTTTCACATGTCTGGTAGACTGGTTGTTTGGGCTCATAGGCTCTCATTGTTAAAACGGTTTTCATATGTTCAGGATGATAGAGGCATCAATGAGAAAGAGGCACAAGTTGATTGCTAACATCAAAACATGGTTTTGATTAGGAAGGTTATAGGACTGTTCTTCCATTGTTGACAACACTGCAATCACTCTTATCCCTAAGGTAGCTAATCCGAAGGGTATTGATGACTTTAGGCCTTTCAATATTGAAGATAACAATACTCTTCTTGAAATGTAGAATGGTTATGCAATTAGAATGGGTTTCAATATTTGGTTTGTCATTTCGTGTGTATTTTGTGGTTGTAAAATGAGATACTTGGCAATGGAAGTTGACTTATGAGGTTATTTGTGTTTTTACTGTTTAATGATTTAATTATACAATGGACGTGGACTTGTCTTCTTACATGTTATTGTTCTCACTGTTTTATGCTTTTGGTACATTATTGGGTAAAATAAGGCATGAGCTAAAGTTCCTGAAAAAGGAATTCTGAACTACCCTGTGCTTCTTGGGCACCAAGGACACCCTAAATGACCAAGCTTACATTATTTACATCCTACTTATGCTTTTACTTGATATGGTAACTGGCTAACCTATTTTATTTTTCTCCAAGTCTTTTTTTAATTGTTTTTCATGAAAATATGCCAACTGAACGAGGGCAGAATCTTCTCTAATGTTTCCCTCCCAATTAGTGCACTTGACTGCTGATATAGATTTGTTTGGGGCTTCAGTTTTCTATTTGATCAGAATAGTTAACAATTAAAAAACATGTATAATTTAGTTAGATCAAGGCACAAACGTCAACAAACTAAAATCTGCAAATCAATGAACAGAACTATCGTAAATTTAATTTTCAACTGCAATGAATATTTTCATTTTGATTTGAACTGACTTTCTTTGGGGGCTTAACTTTGTTTATTAACTTGTTTTCATTACCCTCAATGAAAAAATTGCATATAAAATATAGAAGCAGCATGTTCCTAACAAATTCAGACTCTCAATATTCAATGTTGAGTAACTTGTAACCCAATATTGACTCAGTATGATAGACCTATACACCAGATATGTTTCTTATATTAGTCCAATGAATGTTTTGATTTTATTTTTAGAAGAATAACATTAATGTTCAATTTCGTTGACATTCCTATGACCTATGGACTTTCCTTGTCAAACACTTCCATAAATCGCTAAAAGATATGCACAGGAACCTCCTACAGTGAACATATCACTCAACAGGTTGAAAAATTCCTATGTAATGGTCTAATCCAAGGTCATACAACACATTGCAACAGACTTAATATGCACCCCCTTGTTGGTATGAAAATAAACCATGTCTTGAATGGCATAAAGGCTAGATAAGTATAACACGAATCATCTCACTGAACATAACCTTTGTACTTCTCTTTCATGTGTTAGCCAATGGCAGATGTATTTGTACAGGCGGGAAAATGGCTAGAATGTGGCTATTAGAGGCATTAACTTTTAACTGCATCTCATTTTATCCATAAAGGACCATTTAAAACCAACGGAACATACCATCATTGAGAAAAGAGCAGAGGTTGCAACGCCACTTCCAGCCTGCATCAGTGAATGTTGCATAGGGATTGATATATGTGCGGCATCTTCTGCATCGAATAACACCTGCTGATCCAAAATTGACGACAGGTACTTGTTCCTAATAATACAGAAAACAAATTCTGAGACATGATATAGACATAAGATCATCACATGTTTGTTTTGGATACAAAAAAACTGTTCAGGATAAAAAACGATAGAATTTTGTAAAATGACTAACCCCATCGGGAGCTTCAGCTAAGGGTTGGATAACAGCACCAAGAGGCAAATGCCACCTTGCAAATAAAGACTGGGAATTCGGCACTGCATGGGTTGTCAACTTAAAATATCTTGGATGACAATTGAGAGGGAATGCTTCAGATATTTTTTTTGGTTCAATATCACTTTCAGTTGGCCTTGGAAGAGATTGAATGTCAATTCCTGCATCGACCGACCCAGGAGCAGACTTAACATTTAAGGACTGAAACTCCTCCACCAAGCCTTGAATGTTTCCAAAAGCAGGCGGTGCCCCAGGAGGTGGTGCACCAAATCCTCCTTGCTGGGGATTAAAAGGGTAAGGACCTCGCGGACCTGGTGGAGCAGGGTGAGACTGAAATGGCTGTTGGGGAAATGGCCTTGGAGCAGAATACGAAGAATCCAGAGAAGATGGCGGGGCAGCAGGAGGATAGCCTGGCAATGGTGATGGTGGCATGCTATCTCCTGGTTGCAATTGAGGCACATTACCACCCAATGCTGTAGAAGACACCTCATTTCTACTCAGTGGTGGAGGGCCCATTGGAACTGACGGTACATGAGATGCAGGTGGAGCGGGTGGAAAGCGAGGTCCAGTTGGTGGAGGTTGGAACGGTGCGTTGCCAACAGGTGGTGGAGGAACAGATGGTGGAGCACGCTGCGGATAACCAACTTGGGGTCCTGAAGCGAATTGCGGAGCTGGAAACTGTGGATAGTTACCGACTGATCTAGGAGGTTGAGATGTAAAGGGTGGCGGAGCACTAGAAGGACCATTAAACCGAATCGTAGGCGCAGATCCAGGGGCGAGTTGAAGCATTCCAGGCGGAGGGACACCCGGTCTCTCGGAAGCAACAGCAGCGCCAGGGAACGACGGCAGTGGCCTTGCTGTAGGAGGAGGTGCAGCAAAGGGCGAAAAAGGCCTCGCGGGACCACTCGGACGGCCCGGCTGATCCCCTCCGGTAGGCCGCATATTCACTTTGATTCTTCAGTGCCTACACTTTTCTACTATAAACACCAAACTCCTGCAAAAATAAAAATAAAAATAAAAAGAACGAAAACATCAATTCGACCAACCAAAACTACAACTCATACTTCGAATCATCATTACATACTACTCCCAGCACATCAATTTTTTTGCAAAAGAAACCCCAAAACGCCACCTTCGCGGCCGAAATTACCCCCGAAAACGTCATCTTTACAACCAAAACCAGATCAAAACACCACCTTTAGAACAAAAATCAAATCAAAACGTCAAATTGACCCACTTCGACCCCTCATTTCACAAATTCCAATCCAAACACATCAAGATTCTACAAAAGGAACCCCAAAACCACAGAAAAACCCCACTTTTGGCCCCAAAACCACAAAATTAAGCAAAGCTCACTTATCCCCAAGACTTCAAACCCCTGAATCCTTCGATCCCGCCCCGATCAGACCAAGATCAGCAGAGCAAAAGCAGACCCAAACTAGGGTTTTCCCCCCTCCGATTCCGTCGAAAAAAACACCGTCAGATCCGGAACCAGATCGAAGGAATCGAATTGCGGGAGGAATCGAGGAGAGAGAGGGGTTTAGCTTACCCTCGGAGATCGTCGGCGCTCGCCGTAGAGGGGATTTGTTTAGTACGTGGGAGTTCGGATTTGTTAATTTAGTAGACGTGAGGACGTATTGGAATTGGAATTGGAATTGGAATTTGGAATTAGACGGGTTTGTTTCGTTCAGTATTTACTCATAACGATTGTTATTAATTTTAATTACTTTAAAATACTTAAAATGAGTTATATATCACGATCATCTTTTTTAAGTTACGTCTACGTTCTTTTTTTTTCTTTAGGTGTGTTCAGTTAACAATTTAAGAGAAAAAATGAAGAAAAAAATATAAAAAATCAATTTTTTTATTATTTGGATAACAACTTAAATAGAGAAATTAAGAGAAATGAATTAAGGAAAAATCATCCTACACAAAATAGACTTTCCACTTTCTCTCTTAAAATGGAGAGAAACGAATAGAAAGTTGAATTTTGTCTATTTTTTTCCAAAATATCCCGAAACGAAATAACATGGTTAAAAGAACATAAGTAGTTTGGTAATATGATTCTACTTTTTCTTTTATTTTCTCTTCTAACTTATTGGTATCTAAACAAGAGAAAATAAATATTATTTCTTTTTTTTTCTCTTCTATCCATTTTTTTTATCTTCTATACTTTTCTTTTTTCTTTTTATTTGCGAGGCATCTTCTATGTTTTTCTCTCCTATGTTCTTATCCAAACACACCGTTAAAGAAACCGCCACGAATCTCGACGAACCATGTCGTGCAACCGGAATGTATAAAAAAGTTGGGAAGGTGACGGTCGTTTTAAAAAAGTCGAATAATGATTTAGCTGACAATTACATTTCGTCCTCGGATCATGAAATATTTGATGTATATTTCCTCATGTCGTACTGGTAGAACTCAGAAAAACATTCAAACCAAGAAAATAAAACGAAAGATGTTATGATCAAGCCCACTTGATACAGCAACCAAACTACTATTGATGGCAGCCAACCTAAAGCCGGTGGCGGTGACTCCGAATCCAATGGTAGTACAAATAGATTATATTTTAGGCTAAGGTGGAGATTTATTGTGTGTGCGCCTCATAGGGGTGTAATCGATCTCTAAACGAGCGATCCGAGCCTGCTCAAGATTGGCTCGTTAAGGGTTTCGAGCGGAAAATTCTGCTCGTGCTCGGTTCGACCTGCTCGCGAGCGGCTCACGAGCGGCTTGTTAACCTGAATCTTTTTTTGTTGTATTGAATTGCTAATAATGTTGTCCTAACAATTAAATTATAAGATTACTTAAGACAAATATAATAATAGTTACTAACATAATTTTAAAATTAACACCTAAAATAAACACAATCTTATAAATTATACAACAACATCAACATCTTATAAATAAGATTATACACTTAGATCATACAAAATCAACAAAATCTTAAAATCAAACACAATCTCTTCAATTACAGGACAACTCACAACATCAACATCTTATAAATAAGATCATCCACCTGACTCAAACCTTAATTTATTTGAACTTTTGGTGTAGAAAAGAATGAGAAAAAGAAAAGAAATAATAATAATAATGGAAAACGAAAAATTTAAGACTAATAAGGTTTTGATTCTTATGAGTATTTTGGTTTGGTTTGTTAAATGGATTGTTGTGTTTGGTAAATTAGTTTATTAAATGAGTTTAATACTTAACCGATTGGGTAATTGGATAGAATATTCATGTTAATCAAATAATTAGATATAGTAATCAGGTTTCGAGCGATAAATGAGCGAGCACCGAGCGAGCATCGAGCGAGCGGGGTATGCTCGTGCTCGGCTCGTTTCTTATCGATCCGAGCAACTTCGAGCAAAATCGGAGCAAAATCGAGCGAACATCGAGCGATCTATCGATCCCGAGCAGAACTTGACAGCCCTAGCGCCTCAGATAAAATAGGAACTTCTTTTTTACTTAGAGGGTATTTTGGGACATTAAACCCAAAACTTAATATTTGGCCCTACATAAAGTCTCCTTTTACTCTTGTAAGTTTGGGCAACAAAATAAGAAGAGGAGCTCTTGTCTTGGGGACTTGGGCTAAGGTTTCAAAGGGCTTTCGGAAATTTTATTATTTTTGAATATGTTGAAAATTCCTTTTGTTCCTTTTGCTCTTGTCTTGCAAGCCTTTTTGCATAGTGAAAGCTCATACGGCTCTTCACCTGTGATTTTTTTTTCCTCCGTTCTCATGTCAAGGGAGGATTTCCACGTAAATTCTCTTGTGTTATGAGTTTGTTGGTTATCTCGTCGTGTAGATTTTGGTTTCAAGTTTCTCTATTCGTGCTTGCTTGTTTCATCTTGATTTTTTGTTGGGAATTAACTTTGTTTTCTCTACATTTAGAGCTCGTTATTCCATCCATTGTTATACATTTTTTTCTAACATGTAAAAATCAAAGTTGAATTCACACTTCCAAAGTATTTCTGTAGGAAAAAAAACACAGTCAGCTAAAAATAATAAAATATATCTAAGATAGGCAAACACTAATTTCAATTTGTAAGGTTGAGGTAGTTCGATCTTCCCATGGTCAATGTAGAATCATGAAGAACAACTTCTGTGATTAATTAATTACTTCATGCCAAATGCAATTTTTTCTTATTTTTCCTCAAACACACGCAGTATACATCATACATTTGCATTAGTTATTACATTCATATCAATGTGTAGCCCATCTCAAGAGAGATCAATTAATTTGATGGAAATTAAGTAAAGTCTCTCACATATATATTGCCTCCATCATGAGTCTGCTTCAAATGCTTGCTCATGCATCTTTCTGAGCCTGTAGTTAGCATAAATCCCAAGTCCCACCACCACCAAACTTGCCACCACCACATTCACAACAACCTTTCTTCTAACACTAGTGCTGTTGGCAATTTTGTTTAGTTCATGATCAGAACTTATTCCACTCTTCTTCTTCTCTTCCTCTTCTTCCTCTTCCTTTTGCATTTGTTGTTGCGAAGATTCAGTAATTTGATCGGTGTCGGTTTTGGTGGGCTTTGATACTGGTTGTGGTGGCTGAGGTGGTGGTGTTGTGAGCTTCGGTAGTATGATGTATAGGAGCCCATCCTCAAACTTGGCTCTGATCTTGGTCACGTCTCCGTCCTTTGGAACTTCAAAGTCCTTGCGAAATCGCTTCCACTGGGTACCGTTTCCAATCGAGCGCTCTCCGGTCACCTTTAGGTTCCCAAAGTTGTCCAGCTGAACCTTCAGTTGTTCCTTCTTGAAACCTACTATTGCCAATCAAACAATAAGAAGAATTATATATTTATATATATTGAAATATTGGACCTCATTTGAAATCTGATGAATATGTTACATTCTGTTTCATTTTTGTTCCACAAATATACAATGTCACATCTTTTTAACATCATCATATGTATAATTACACTATACTAGATCATTGACACATTGGTAACTAATATACAGTTTCAATAATTTTTTGTATATAAATAATAGTGCAAAATTTTGAAATATATATACATTTTTAGAATGATAAACTTTAATTTAACTAAAATGTGATTTTCAAATTTTCGCGTAACAATAGCGAAAAATGATACAACATTAGTGAAAATGGTGCTAATGCAATGGAACATTGTGGAATGTATGAGTGACCTGAGAGATCAATAAGAAGAGTATGTGATCCTTCGTCATGCACCCATTCAGATTGAGGATTGAAATCTTCATACAAACGTTTGGTTACACCAGAAGCTGCCCTTGTTGCACCAGCCATATATACTTACTGCTTAATTAATCTAGATTTTTGTGATTATGTGTTGGATGTTTGTGTTGGTTGTGGATGAAATATAAGGTTTTGGAAGGTATATATGTGCATGGTATGGAAACCGAAGTTCCTTGTTTGTTTGACACTCTTCTTCTTCCTTCATTATGCTTTTCTTTGGTGTTATGACACTAACACAAATGCAAATCTTAAGCATGCAAGTAGAAGTAAGCTGGAGTTTAGAATATTTCCATGTTAGCTAACGTGCTTCTCTTGTTAGAGAAGAAAACGTGTTGGTGTAAAAAAAGTTTTCCATTTTTAATTGCTTGATGTTGTGTGTACTTTGAGAATGGTATAAATGTATAGTTACATGTGGTTTATGTATACGATCAAATTGTACGAGCAACCATGGAGTTATTGAAGTTCACTTAGACATGGTTTGGTGTTATTTGTTAGTCGTTAATGTTGTTCGAGGGTTTCAAATAAAAATGCTGCTTACCTATCGGTAAATCTCGATTGGTAGTTAAGTCCTTATTTATACAAAATTGTGCCCTTACAAAACCCAAAAAATCTAAACAAGCCCACATAGCCCATGTATAATGGGCTTGGAATGCTCTGCCATATTCAATAGGCTATTTTAGACCTAACTTATTTTTCGGGCAATTAAGATATCACCTATGTTTTTGTTTCTTCTATAGTATAATATAATATCACATTTTGAACGTTATTTAATAGAGCTAATGTAGGTTCAGTATAATATCCAGAAGAAGGAGGATAAGGAGAAGAAAATCTTAGATCCTTTCAACTATTTGGAGTTGAGAACACAACTTTGGGTTGAAGTTCAAAATGACCGGTTGAACTACTTCAACATTTTGTTTTAAAAATAAGAAGATAAAAATAAAGAATGAGATTAACAAGTACCAAGATAATTGTCTTCCCAAGAAGTCCCAGATTAGTCACAAAATGGAGTACGTTAATGTACCTTATTAGCAGCCACTTTTTGTCTAAATACCTACAAGCTACAGCAGGTTGCTTCTAATCCTAAATGGAAATGGATTAATAGAAGTTGCGTAATTATACCTTGTTTTGATTTCTTTATACCGACGTTTGAACAAACGCACTCTTTTGTGGATTACTACATTGGTTTCTAATTATATGGTTATATTGGCCAATCAAGCCATTTTTTACTCCGAAACGAATCAATACTACTTAGTGACATGTATTGTCTCCGAGTTCTGATGGAAGTGCCATTCCTCTATACTTTGAATTTATGAAAAATAAATTCTTAATATATTATCTCAAATAAGTTATTAACCATGCACGAAAAATTAGTAGCTTCCACTAAACTTTTTCGGCTAATTAAAACCCACTCTGATAATCTGATTGTCCAAGTGGCCTCTAAACCATGAATAGGAAGCCACAAAAGGCTATTCGAAGTAGTAGTGACGTAACTATCACTTTCTTGGTGAAGTCGTTTTAATCATATATGGGTGTACTTTGCTGTCTAAATCGGAAATTAAGAGCCATGACAATGAAAGTTTGGGACGTATCTACAAGAGCACGTATGTTTTCGAAATGTAAGCAAATCACATCCAAGCAACAAGATCTGTATAGTTTGAAAATATATGTTGCACCCTGTTTTGGGAATACTGCCCTTCAACTGAAAATGATGTGTGATTTGTACTTTTGCTTCAAGTGGCAAAGTAGGGAGCTGTTTTTTTTAAAGAAGGGTTAATTAGAGTTTTGTTTTTGAATTATGTCTTGATATCATTTTGTATCATTTAACTTTAAAATGTGACAGTTATCTTCTTGAATTTTCGTTTGGTAAGAATTTGCTCTCGTGAACTTTAAAAATCGAATTCAATCCAAATTTCAACAATATCTAACATCCGATTTGATCTGAACTTTCACGTAAAACTATGTTTAGGAGCGTATTAGGAATACAATGCAAACAATTGGAATTTTGTTTTACGAATGTGTGTTTAAATAATGAATTTCTAAAGTTCAGATGGTCAAAGTGTTACAAAACGAAAATTCAGATATGTAACTGCCATTTTTTAAAGTTTAATGATATAAAGTGATATCAAGACATAATTCAAAGATGCAAAGTGTAATTAACCTTTTAATGAAAACTCATTTGACTCGTTAATTATAGTAGTAACAACAACAATAATAATGATAATAATAATAATAAACATTGATGCATAAGGTATAAATGTATTTGAAGTAGGATTCATGGATTAACAAATCTTTCTACGTAAGACATACGTGTATTTCAAGACTCGTTAGAAAACGATGCCAGAATCCAATTTTACACATTAGGAATTATCTCAGCAATTACCCAGTATGGTTTATAACTCAACTAGTTAAGTTGTCACTTTTCAAACAAACAAAAAAAACTAGTTAAGTTGTGAAGTACAATTAAAATTGCTGGTGTTACTTATTAATCGGATATTAGGGTACGACGATGTTACTTACTGATTGGAACTTCGGCAACAATTCCCTCCAGCCTAGGGACGGGTGGTACCAACAGGTTGCATGTAAAACTTTGAATTTGTAAGATGATTTTAAAATTAAAACGGATAAATAGATACTCTTTTAAATAATTTTTTATTTAATGTAATTAGACAAAATATCATCCACGCTTAATTATTTGTATGTAGTACAATCTTGACCAGTCAAAATCCATAAAAATTAAAAATCCAAGAGACTCCTAATCGATAAAGGTCTTATATGTTAATAGTCTGTATCCATCGTAATTTAATCCTCCGCTTGTGATTTGTAGTAAATCTATGCCTTAACTATGCAATTCGCTTTACTACTTCGGATTAGCCAACAACATCCCTCTATACGAAAGTAGGTTTCTATTTCCTAAGATAACCATCAGACATAATTTAATTCCATGTTATCGAAATATGTTGTAGAATAGCTTCTTACAAGAAAAAAGGGATCCTAACGTACTAGAATCCGAAATAGAATAGCATGCACTATATATGGTACAAATTCATTACGTTCGTACGTAGGTCATAAACTCTGCCTAGTTGTAATACTTAATCAGTAAGATTAAGCTTTGCCATCGGATTATTGTATTAACATTAATGTCTTCGCTATTATTTTATGGACTTTTATCCTTTTCTTTCGTAAGTGGTAATGAAACAGCCAGCTTGCTTGGGGAGAGCATGTCAGACATTTGTGTGGATTAAATAATATAAACTTGCTTAGCGGTGGGTGTTAGGTATATATCGACTTGCATCTAATGATGTCTGCACTTAGACGGCAATTTAGGTAAGGTGCAACCTAGTGGTGATTAAACTTATGTGTTTGTGTTGTGGTTAAAGTCAAAGGAATAAGTTCACTTTTTTTGTTTACAAATGGAAAGAGGAGTAGAGACTTTGTTGTACTTAAAGTGTTTTTGTTTTTCTGAATTTAACTTGTAATGTTGGTTTCTTTGGACATTTTAACTTTGAAAAGTCTTACTTGGTCCTTTTGTAGTTTTTGTTGACTTTTATGCTTTAATTTATGTATAATTTGATAATTAATCAAACTAATCTTAATTAATTAACATAGTCAATCAAAGTTGACAAACATGATTACTTGCATTGCATATATATACTTGTATGTGTGCAACTCATCTTAATAAGTATCCAAGATAATCAAGAGAAGAAGCATTTTGACAAAAACTCAAGATTATAGTAGAGCTTTGGAACGAGACTTGTAATTTTTCATTTATTGAATCCATAAGATCAAATGTAACTTGATCACTAGGATTCTATCACACTCCAATTTGGTTGATCGATCACCTAATGGATGACATATTGAACCTATCATATCGGTAGCCGTTAAAATCCTTTAAAATTCTCCACATAGACGAGTGTGTCCAAAACGGTCTACCGAATCTCCTTAGACCAGTTTTGGATTTTACTCCAATGGTCACATTTGTATTTTGTCTTAAAGCTCAATTACATTGTCCATTTTTGAAAGACCAATCTCCTATCAGTTAACCGTTCACTCCTTGGCATCTTACACGCAATGACTCTTTCCACATGTCAATATAGTCGTTGGACTCACAATGAATATTTGATTTTTCAATTGTGACGTTAAAAGACAAACTATCGATCCCGACGACTGAATTAGTCCTGAACATCCGAAATCTTGTGACATGGTCAATTAAATCCTTACTATTATTTTGGATCGGTCAACCAAACCCAATTCGGTTAAACAAAATTAAATCAAAGGAAATTCGACAAAAAATATTGAAAGTTGGTGATCGGTTATTCGACTTTTGTTCGATCAACCAAAAAGCTTAATTTTGACCAAGTCAACTCTTTATTTCGGACAACCGTTCTGCGAATGGTCGACCGAATTTGTGCAGATTTCTGTCTGAGCTTAAGTCAAATCATCTTTTTGGTTGACACGTATCTCACCAACTCTCCCAAAATGCTAGTAGAGTTTGAAACCTTATAAAATAAGAGTTCACTCATAAGTTTTAGACATCAAGACACTTCTCTATATTCCTATCTTTTGTGTCCAAACTTCAAATATTTTCCAGCTCCATTTTCGACACTCAAAACCTAATTTTATCACTTGTGCTAAGTCTATAGAGTTACTGATTAAAATTATATATCCAAGAATCACAAAAGTTGTAAAGCTTGAAAGAAACTCGCTCTCGGATTGTGAGAGGAGAAATCGAGGAAGGTGAGGGTATGCTCACAAGGCTCGTGGTGTAGAGAATTTATCTTCGACCCGGAACGAATATATTAGTTGATACTCGAGTAGGAATTGGAGAATCAATCGGAACTCGATGAGAGAAATATATCACGATAATTCGGATCGAACCTCTATAAAATCGCCGAAGTCAAATTGTAGTTTACTTGCTCTATCGTTACTTTTTAATTCTGCAATTGTAAGAGCATTTAGATTGTGATTAGAGAATCATCGACCTACCTTAGGCTATTTTTTGCGCTTTGAATTTCACTTACAAAATCAAATAAGTATCTTGCTTCAAGAAAGTATTTAGCAAGCGTAGCAGCAAAACTGTTAGTATTTTCTCTTCTCCTTTTTCTTTTCGGTTGTTTGTTTACATTTGTTTCTTTAAATAACAAAAAAAGTTATTAAATAACACTAACTATGTTTTATTGTGGCATGTAATTGCTCGATATAAACTTTTTTGTTACAAAGTTAATTTTTGCTAGCCAAACAGCTTTGAAAAAATACTTCAAAAAATACTTCTAAATGATAGGTTCACAAGAAATGCATGTTCAAATTTCCTAACTATTGTTGGTCGCTATCCATTAACCCACGGAAATTCATCACACAAAATAAAAACTTTGCCGCAACCAAAAGTTTAACGTCAAAACCAATCCAAAAAATGTTGTCTTTGACTTTTTTTCCAGAGAAATACGAGAATTGAATGGTTTTTCATCAAACAACCACACTAAACTAATCAAAACCTCTCTTACAGATCATGTGGTCAAAACAAAACAAAACAAATTACATACAAAATAACTTCGGGTATCTAAATTATTTTCATGCTTATTAAATCACATCCTAATCGAAACCGAGAGAATATCCGGGAAACAAGTATAAAAATTAAAAATCACAATAAAATTTCCTAATGTTGCAAATTACGTACACATTGAATAAGGTACTAAAAGTGAATCATACTCCCTGGTAGATTCACATAAGTTTATAACCAAAAACACTCTTGATTTATTCGCACACTAGTTACGCCTTTATGGTACTTTTCATCTCAATAGCATCCTAAGGTTTATTTCTTAAGAGTAAATATTCTGAACGGCTATTCATCGTCGAAAAATCACTTAAATCGTCCCTGTCAATTATCATTTTACCTTTTTGTCATTTCTACTTATATAACTCTTCATTTCACACTCATAACACAACTCTCTCTTCATATTACTCTCATATTCATCAGAAAGAATGTCTCAGAGGCTAGGAAAAGAACCAGCGGATACCCCGGACTACTCGAATCTGGTAAAATGTCTTATTTAGTTTTTTTAATTTTTAATTTTTTTTGGTCGGGCGTTCGAGGGAGACGCCCGACCCTACGGACGAGCATCCGCGGGAGCCGCCCCCCAAGGGTAGTTCGACTGCCGGTGTAACTGTTCCGGGTCTGCCGATTCTTGATAGTTCGATTGTTCCGGGTGTAACTGTGCGTATAAAATACGAGAGACACTACGAATTACTGCATGGTCGCTCCCCGAAATCTCATCAACGAGCTTCCGAAAATGCTCAACGTCTTGTGTTAACTGATCCACAAACTCTGACATCTAGACTCTTTCTCCAATGACAAGTGTTTTCCAGAATGGATGAATATGCTCTAAATAAATTCCATCACCTGACTCAATACACTTGTGCATGGTACAAGCACAATGAATCTCATGTGATGTCAGAAAAGCACACCAACAACGATATTCAACTTGATTGCTTAAGTCCTGCATTCTCTTCAACTCCTGAGTCAATAATGACAAGCAGTGATGCGAAACTCGACCATTTATATGCTGAAACAAATGACATATATAGTTTGTCAAATTTTGACGTCTCAAACCTTCAAGAAAGTTTCGAATATTCGTCAACTGTATTTCAATTGCCAAGTTCACGCGGTCGAAAAGAGTGTCCAGAGCTGCAGTTGATGTAGTAATCCACTCTTTCAGAGCTGAATGTGCACTTTACACCCTACAGTTTGTAGTGTTGCCGAAATGAATGACTTTATTCGTCCAATTCAACACAAAATTTTCTTTATACACTAACCACGTGTCTTCCACATACTCCGTGAGCACTGGCCAGGACTTGAAAGAATCTTTCAGATTACGGATTGCTCTATCATAATCTGTCTGTGAATCAGAAAGTATAACTTTCCTCCACTTTCCACGACTGAAAATCTCTGCAGACTACTTGTCCTTCCCGAAAACGTGGTATGCGTAGTTGTACACGTCTTTGTTGATATGCCAGGTGCATAGTAAATGAGCATACTCAGGAAAAACATCTACCACTGGTCGCATCAGACCCAACTCCCGGTCCATTATTATTGCATTCGGGTTAACAATATCCAATAACATATCTCGCAACCTCTCCAACACCCACCGGTAACTAGACTCGGTCTCATCTTTCAAAATTGCATAGCCGACGAGGAAATTCATGTTTGTTGTAGTAACCCCAACCATTTCAAACAAAGACATCTTGTACTTGTTCGTCTTATACGTTGAATCCATGCAGATTATAAAAGGGTATGTGCGCAACAACTGAACTGACGTCGGATGTGCCAAAAATGCGTGAGTGATGACATTAGTTTCTTCATCTGCCACAATCCAATGCAAATACTTATACTGCACTGTCTGACTGAGAAACTGCTGAGCGGGATTCTTGTCTTTAGATTTCGTCATCCTCATGTACTCTCTGACGTTATAAATGTGTCTCTGATTGGGATTATCCTCCGGAAATTTCTCCTTTACTGCCAACAAGATGTTACGCGGTCTCGCACGTGCCTTAGTAATATCACGAACAATTTGCTTAGCCGTAGAACTAAGACCGTTGATCTGTCGGTGACCCTCTGGATAAACTTCAAGTCTGTGGTTGTGTTGCCCATGAGTACTACTAGAAACAACGACCCATCCATCACGATCCCGTCGCTCGACTGCCTTTACCAAAAAACGACAATCGCAACCTTTTCTTTTTGTGTTCTTCCATAGTGCAATATTTGTATCACGATAACCCATTTCATTTCTGTGATCGCATCTCAGGTAACAATCCGTCTAATTATCTGCTTTTGATTTGTACGATAATATTACCAAAAAAAATCAAGCTCCTATGACAACTTGTTTCACCCATTTACACGCTTCCTCGATTGTTGTAAATATTTGTTTACTATCAAAAAGCTCACTCTAATCTACTCCATCACCACCGAAATCTTGCAACGGAACCTGATAAATTAACACAAAATAAATAAACTGAAAAATAAAAATAAAAATTGGGGTGTCTGGCTTAGACGCCCCATACAAGGAGTGGGGCGTCTGGCGGAGACGCCCCATCCATGGGCGATGCGTTTTAGCCAGACACCTCATCCATGGACGGGGCGTCTGGCAGTCTCTCTTAATTGTCGCCCCCTTGGATGGGGCGTCCTAGCCAGACTCCCGAGACCAAAAAAAAATCTGTCTCGCTTACCTCACCAGATCCAGGCGCTTCGCTAGATATTTTCGTGGTGTTGGTACTGAGAATGTGAGGAAAACTAAGACAAAAACCTTGTTTTAGGACTCGGGACGAAATGAGTATTAAATGAATTGTGAAGGGCAAAATGGTAATTGTTTGGGGCAATTTAAGTAATTTTCCAGCGACGAATAGTAATTCCCTAAATATTTTCTTCAAAAGTTACGATTGAGATTCCAGATTTTAAAAACAAAGTGTGCCAAACAGGCCCTTATTCAATGTGTACGTAACCTTTCGGTGGACCGTCAACCTTTCGGTCAACCAAAATGATTTTAACGGACGACCAAACACGTTTCGGTCCACCGAAATTTCTAACTGGAATGTCCAATTCGGACGACCGAAATTAGTTCGGTCGACCATTTGCGTTCGCTCAGAGAAATCACTGGAATTCTCATTTCGGTCGTCCGAAACTAGTTCAGTCGTCCATTATAGCGGTATTTGAACTTGCACAAACAACAAAATTCAGTAAAAAAGAAACTTTTTTTCACTGAATTATATTTTCCTCTGCTTTCCGGTTGACTCCGAAAATCATTTTCCATACCACTAACACCCTCTTAATCCCGACCCATAAAATCCCACATGCTGAACCCACATAGGCGAGAGTTCGGGACCAACATGGCAGTTTTCAAAACCAAAAAAGTCCAAACAAACCGCATTGCCCTCCATCCCCAGCTGTTTCTATTTCTGAGCAGCCTGACCTCCAGCATGTCCTCTGCAATTTTCCAAGCTAAGCTGCGGAATGACTTTTGCACGTTTCTCTTACTTTAAACATGATCCATTCTTTCAGCAAAAACTTGAAGTAAAACATTGCACATCAGAGACTCCTTGTCCCATGAATAATGGTATCATGGATTAAGGGATTGGTACACATTAGGCCATAGGTAGTTAGAGTCAACTTCTCTACTATTCTAACTCAAATTTGACGTGGGAATATACTATAGATATTTAAAGGGTCAATTTCCTTAATACCCTAAGTTTAAATATTTTCCAACATGAGTGTATAATTGATTTTTTCTTCTTGAAATTGGAAGGCATATGCGATTTCGAAACACTGAGGTTTTCAATTATTTGGAGGGTAGTTCAAAATTTATTATATATATTTTTAAAATTTATAAGAAAAAGTAGTATTTCTAAACATGTCATCATAGAGGACAATTTCTAAAACGTCGAATCTTTACAGTGCATACAAACACAGAGGACTTGTAACAACACAAATAAAGAGATAAAAAAAACTAATTATAAACGTATTGAAAATTAATAATTTTTTAAAGATAAAAAACTAATTATAAACAACGCGAATTAAAGTGTTGCATAAAAACGTATAGGAGGTGCGATTGACACGTGTTAAAGCTCAAGGATGCAAACATTTAAAGAGGCAAAGTTCAGGAATATGTCATAATATACAAATATATGTATGTATATGTATATGTATATATATATATATGTATATGTATGTATACATATGTGTGTATAAGCACAATTGCTACAAAAGCTAGGTTACTGATATAATTGTCCATAATGTGACTTAAAGAGGACAATTGGACAAGGAGATCATAAGAGGTAGGAACATCACTTGAAAACACAAAAGTGCAGGTTGAAAAATGTAAAAGTAGTACCGTTTTGGTCAAAACGTTGATTCAATTAAAATATTTTGATACAAACATTGGGAAATAAAATCCCACTTGTCTGTACTGTATCTATGTCCTCAAATTAATAATAGAATATGTCATTTTCGTCAATCAAAACAAAGTCTATATATGTTTTGAATTAGTTCTGATTAATGTCCAAATCTATTCTCTTCCCTTCTTTTCATGGCAATTACAAATATTTAATATTCCATCCTCAAACAAGAGAGATCACTATCCAATTAAACATTAACTAGGAATTTAAGGAAACCACGTTAGAATATATGCCACTTGATTTTCTATGTTCAAATCACGTGATGAAACCATCAAATTATTTTTAATTGGAATAAGGAAAAACCAAGTCATTACATTTCGTGAGAATCATGCTTCTCTTTTTTTGCTTTTTCCAAAAGGAATCTATCCTTATTTTTTTCCGTGATAAAAAAACAATGTTATCTTTATTTAAATGATACACAATAAAATACAATCTAATCTTCATCTAAAAGATACACTTAGACTATGGGCGGGTGTGGTGTCCTACTCATCCATCAGATGAAAAGGTTCGAGATAATTCGACTTTTCAAGTGGTTGGACAGTTGGTTGTTGTTTACTGTGGTTTGAGACGGGCTTTTACATCAATGTTCTTCTTTTCCTGGTATATTACATAAATATCCATTATTCTTGTTCAATATTAAAATTTCTTGTTTTTTTACATTCCATTTGTTGTTTGGTAATTAGATACTTAGATGTATAAATTGCATGTTTTTTGCATGGTTTTGTCAATAATAAGTATTCCCCTCTCTAGAAATAGGATTTAACTACTCTCGAACCAATAATTGATCTATTAATTGTTGTTGGAGTCATTATAATGGGTTTTTTTGGGTGTTGATACACGAACGTCTCGCGTCATGGATGCTAAGGGTGTGTATAAGTCTGAACCTGGATAGGACTGAAAACTTGTCCATCTCCAGGGTGCGGATTGAAGACTAGACCGGACTGGAATAGTGTGCATTGGTCCGAACCCGGACCGGCCAAGCCGACTCCATGTTCGGTCCGGACCGGACCGAACTTTGCTCTCCCCTAACAGACGAACGCCATATCACTGACCACGTTAGCAAAAGTGGGGGAAGGGGAGAGGGTTCCGATACAAAAATAATTATCTGTAGATTCTTTAAATCATTAACAATTTGTGATTTCCGATAAAATAGGAAATGATTTGTTTCCTAACAAAATGTATTCCCAAAACATGATTGGACACACGTTGGACAAACTCTAAGTTGACTCGTGTTCAGGTTTGGACACACTCTGAACACGAATGGACACAAAAATGAATACAATCTGGACACAAATGGACACGATCTGAACAAATTTGTCCAGATTGTGTCTAGAGTTTGTCCAGATCGTGTCAATTCCTGTCCAGATTGTGTCCAGAGATTGTCCAGATCGTGTCAATTCCTGTCCAAAATTTGTCCAGATTGTGTCCAAAGTTTGTCCACAGTGTGTCCAAACTTGGACAATATTGTCCAGATTGTGTCTATTCGTGTTCATATTATGTCCAGAGTTTGATTAGATTGTGTCTATTCGTATCTAGGAAGTGTCCATAGTTTGTTCAGATTGTGTCCATTCGTGTCTAGGTTGTGTCCATTCGTGTCCAGAGTTTGTCAGATTATGTCACTTTGTGTCCAGAGTGTGTCCAGAACGTGTCCAACAGTCAATTCTATCGAATCTTGGAGACGAGACAATTTAGAGTTTGTCCAAAATGTGACCAGTGTGTGTCCAACAGTCAGTCCAGAGCGTGCACGAGTCATTAAAAAAAGAGACAAATCATTCATAACTCTTTAACACAAAAATTGCAGAGAGAATATGCTTGACATATAAACACATATCATTCATAACTTTTGTTGGACACACACACGAATTAATTTTTCAGTTTAAATAAATACATATTATTCCTAACTTTTGAAAATAATAATAACAAAAATGAAAAAACAAACAAAATAACTTCTAATTTTTTATAGACTCTCAAATCTAAATCAGAATAGTCTAGATCTTCAGGCCAAGAAATAGTCGATACTCTTCAATTCGTATTATTTGTCTTCTTTTTCTGAACATTACTTGTGTCATTCGGGGTTTTTGAATTGAAATTTGAGAGTTGATGTAATCCAAATACTTGACCACCATTCAGGGGGGATTCTGAATTGAAATTTGTAAGTTAATGACCCGGAATTATTGAGCATCTGATTTCTCCGCATAATTGAGCACCACAAGTGTGTTCACTATAAACTTGAGTCCGTTTACACATCCACAACCCCAAACCTCCCACATCCACACCACTCCCCAAAACTCCCTCGACCCCCTCACCATCTACGACCTCGTCACGTACCCCCCGCTCTCGTCCTCCATTTCCTCTCATATTCATCAGCGTCTACAACAACTATGATTCCTGGAAACGTCCTCCCGAGTTTGATGTTGTCGTCGAGGGGACACTCGTATTAGCTTGGAGATGACCCTGCCCTAGAGACTCCGCCGGCGTAGGGCGTAGGAGAAGGAGGGACGAGGGGGATAGATTGGAAGTATTTAAACCTACATTTGGAATGAAACTGACACATCGATCGTCACGTTATCCATGCGCGTGAGAAATCTTAAAATAAATGTTGATAAGTTCTACATCAGCAGCGTCCATGACACCCGCATCTAACAATCATTTTCCTTTTATTTTTATTCTATTTTTATTAGTAAGCATTTGATTTGGTCAAAAAAGGAAAAAAATAGCTCACCACCATTTTTCGTTTTGGTCAGTGGCCAAAAAAGAGTTCTAATCATCAAAATTAGGGATCAAGATTATATAGTTTTTTTTGTCATCATCGACTAATATTTTTTTTTGGGAACTTAAGTGCCCTCGTGTAGTAAAAAATATTTCATTGGAGAGGGATAAAAAGTGAATTATAAAAAAAGTTGAATCAAAGGGGTTAGTTAAAAAAATCCAAATCAGCTAACTATATTATATGATACCATATATTTAAATAAGGGAAATGTTTTATGGCCGCGGTGCGTCCGGGACGCCGTCTGACGTGGACAATCCAGTCAGTAAAAACCAAAGATTAATTAAATCACATATTATTTATTTATTTTGTGTCACATCACACGCACGCGGAACTATGTGACCTTTGGTTTCCAACATACATATATTCTCAAAATCTTCCATTATCCCCCCCAAACTTTTCATTCTCCATCATTTTATCCCCATGGAAGACGAGATCGGTAAGAGGGATGTCGAGGAGATGACGCGGGAGTGAGTCTTAAGGAGGTTGGGACGCCGACGTCGTTTGTTAGGATGTCACGATGTAGTTGATCTGCGAGGAAGATGAGGAAATGGTCGGCGTTGGAGTCTCTCTCGAGGCAAGGAGGAGGAGGAATGTGAATTTTTGTAACTGATTTTAGTTTTTTGTATGATGTTTTTGGGGGAAAGTTTGGTTTTCGTTGCTGATTTTAGGTTTTGGGGTTTTGTTATGTGATGGATTGATCTTGGGTTTTTCGGAAACATGATTTTTTGTGAGTTTTTTTGTGTTGAGTTCTTGCGGATGAGGAGAAATGTGGTTTTTTGTAACTGATTTGAGTTTTTTGTGTGGTGGTTTTTGGGGAAAGTTTGATTTTCGTTGTTGATTTGAAGTTTTTGGTGTTGTTCTATGATTGATTGGTCTTCATTTTTTTTGGAAGTGTGGTTCTTTGTAGCTGATTTGGGTATTTTTGTGTTGAGTTTTTTAGGAAAAGTTTGTTTCTTTGTGGTTGATTTAAAGTTTTTGGTTTTGTTAAAAAGGAAAAACAACAACTTAAAAAATAACAAACATAACTTAAAAAGGAACAACAAAAAATTAAAAAGGAAAAACAGAAAATTAAAAAGGAAAACATCAACTTAAAAAGAAACAACAACAAATTAAAAGGATGAAACAATACTTAAAAAGGAAAAACAGGAACTTAAAAAGGATGAAGTAGTACCTAAAAAGGAACAACATATCTTAAAAAGGACGAAACAAAAATTAAAAAAGAAAACTTCACACTTAAAAAGGTACACTCACTTAAAAATGAACAGACTACACTTACAAAGGTACAACTCACAGTTAAAAAGGAGAACCTCAAACATAAAAAGGAACAAGTCTCACCTAAAAAGGAACAGACTATACTTAAAAAAAGTACAACTCACTGTTAAAAAAGTGAATCCCAAACATAAAAAGGAACAAACAATTCTTAAAAAGGAACAAACATCACTTAAAAATGTACAACTCACAGTTAAAAAGGAGAACCACAAACTTAAAAAGGAACAAAAAAACACTAAAAAGGAAAACTTCACACTTAAAAATGTACACTCACTTAAAAATGAACAAACTACACTTAAAAAGGTACAACTCACAGTTAAAAAAGAGAACCTCAAACATAAAAAGGAACAAATAATTCTTAAAAATGAACATACATCACTTAAAAAGGTACAACTCACGGTTAAAAAGGTGAACCGCAAACTTAAAAAGGATATACGTAGATGTTAAAAAGGAACATGTTTTGCCTTTTTAAGTTGTTGTTTGGGGAAACCAAAAGTTGCGTTGGGAAAAGTAAAAGTTGCATGAGAAAACCAAACGTTGCAGTGAGAAAGTAAAAGTTACATGAGAAACCAAACGTTGCAGTGAGAAAGTAATGTTGCATTGGGAAACTAAAGGTTAAAAAGGTACAACTCACAGTAAAAAAAGTGAACCTCAAACATAAAAATGAACAAACAATTCTTAAAAAGGAACATACATCACTTAAAAAGGTACAACTCACAGTTAAAAAGGAGAATCACAAACATAAAAAGGAACAAAAAACATTAAAAAGGAAAACTTTACATTTAAAAATGTACAATCACTTAAAAAGGAAGAGACTACACTTAAAAAGTTACAACTCACAGTTTAAAATGAGAACCTCAAATACAAAAAGGAAAAAAAACAATTCTTAAAAAGGAACAAACATCACTTAAAAAAGTACAACTCACAGTTAAAAATGTGAACCGCAAACTTAAAAAAGATAGACGTAGATGTTAAAAAGAAACATGTTTTGCCTTTTTAAGTTGTTGTTTGGGGAAACCAAAAGTTGCGTTGGGAAAAGTAAAAGTTGCATGGGAAACCAAACGTTGCAGTGAGAAAATAAAAGTTGCATGGGGAAACCAAACGTTGCAGTGAGAAAGTAATATTGCATTGTGAAACTAAATGTTGCATGTGACACCAACATGTTATTAAATGAATTTCTCTGCTGACTGGATTGCTGACTCAACTGACCACGTTAGCCGGGTTCGGGACGCGCGCGGCCGTGTATAAGGACTCAAAAGTCATTATGACATCCAAGTGGTTTAACTTCCCAAAAGTCATTATGACATGGATTTAGTTTTTATTGTCAGGTAGATTTACAAACATCTCATAAGTCTAACTTAAGAGCATACTTATTGAAATACCAATCAGGACCACTTCTACATGGTCTTGATTAATTGACAATATTATAACAAGTATACGTTGTTCTGGAAAGTACGTACAGTACTTGTTCACAACTTATTCTTTTGGTTCATGCCAACAGTTTTTTTCTTTAGAATAAATTATTGCAATTTGAATTCCATGATCAATTAAAAAGGCAAAAAACAACAAAAAACAATGGAATCCAATTTCGTTTATTTCTAAGTAAAGGGTTACTCCTTTAAGAAATGCATCTTAATTTTTAGTTTGAGTCATGTCGGTTGACCTTTTATAATTTTGTTAATCATTTTTGCTTTTCTCTTTCCTGTGTTACTCTCCACATTTTATTTATTTTTTGCAGTTAGCGAGCTATATTTGTAACATCCTCAAAACAACGGAAAATTTTTAAATTTATAAACACTCGATCAACAGAGGACATTACGCAATAAAAGGGACACAGGTGCACCAACATATATATAATATATATCCGAACATCAGAGTATACAAAAGTTGTGATTACATCAAAAGCATATACAAAGGAAACAGTAATCACACGACCTCAACCGAGAGAAAGCTGGATCCGGTAGCAGCGCTCCTCTCCTCGGTCACCACCCCCTAACGCCTATCACGACCTGAAAGTAAACATGCAACAATGCTTGAGTTTCCAGAAGGAAACCTCGTATGCCAAGCCTCTAAATGCATAAATAAAATCATCCTAGCATGCAGTTCTACTCAACAAGAAAAGCATCACAACACGCCAACACCAGGGCACACTACTGGTACGGGGCTCCAGGTCTAATCTCAACCAACCGCCGCACCCACCACAGTCACGGGGTTCCAGGTCTAATCTCAACCAACCGCCGCGACTCACACTCGTCGCCAAGCTGGGCTCCAGGTCTAATTTCAACCAACCACAGCTACCACGACACGACCAAGGGCTCCAGGTCTAATTTCAACCAACCCAAACGTATAAGGGCTCCAGGTCTATTTTCAACCAACCCCTACACGCGGTCCCTGCTCAGGCTCCAGGTCTATTTTCAACCAACCCGAACGCACTACGGAGCTCCAGGTCTAATTTCAACCAACTTCGTACAGACTAGCTGGGCTCCAGGTCTAATGTCAACCAACCACAGCTCTCACACAGTTACGGGGCTCCAGGTCTATTTTCAGCCAACCACCGCAACCCTCGTGCACCTAGCACACTTGCCGGAAGAACATCGGCACCACAACTCGCTCCACACGGGCAACCACGACCATAACACCTCCATAGTGCAAAACAGGACACAAACGGTCGACCGAACCAAAAGTCCCGGTCGACCGAATCAAGCAAATACAGGGCAATCCACTTCGACCGGCACTCCATCGGTCGACCGACTCCCAACACCACACTCGTTCGGTCGAACCCAAATCAAGGGACGGTCGACCGTTAGATGGTCAACTCCCGGTTCAACGAACAAAACGACCAATCGGTCGACCGACAAAGGGGTCCCGGTCGACCGAAAGTCACCACGGAACAAATCTCGCAACACCACAACGAATTCGGTCGAACGCCGAGCACATCTCGGTCGACCGAATCAGTCCAGGGAATAATCCCTCACTCGCGCCACGAATTCGGTCGAACTCCGGGCACATCCCGGTCGACCGAATTCCTCCAGAGCGTTCCCCACGCTCAGCGCACAAGTCTGGTCGACCGAACCCTCATTCGGTCGAACCGACCACAAGTCCACTTAAGTCACGGTCGGACAAGATCAAAGAGCGGTCGACCGTTTATATAGTCTACGCCCCCCAACCGACTTAAGACAGTGCACACGGTCGACCGGCAAAGGGGACCCGGTCGACCGAATTCCTCCAGACTTGCCTCCTATGCACGATCGGTCGACCGCCCCACAGGCATCGTTCGACCGATTTGAGGCAGAGCCCGAATTCTCTTCACGAACGGTCGACCGTTTGCACAAACCGGTCGACCGATCAGGCAGTGAAATCTGCTGCAAGTTTACTCGCGACGAGCCGAACGGCCTACCGTCGACTTCCAAATACTCACGGTAATTAAGTGAGCGAGCTTGACATACCTAAAGGTCTGAAGAGACCCTTGAAGAACCACGACGACGCCTCCACGAGCGCGCCTCCCCAAATCACGATCCGTCGACGACTCTCGCGTCCAAACGACGATCAACCGCCTCCTCGACGATCCACAACACCACACTACCTCCGACCACCTCCACAATCCAACCACCACCACCAAAACCCGAGTTAGGTCGAGGGAGAGAAAACCAACTCAAAAGGGATGAACACACACCCCACGCTACTCACCTCCACCAACTAACCGGAGCCGATCTTCACTTCGCCGGAGTCACCACCACCACACCGGAGATCACCTCTGTGAGAGAGAGAAACGTGAGGGAGAGAATGTCGCAAGAGAGAGAGAGGGAGAGAGAGAGAGCTCACCAATAAATATCTCCTCCTCCTCAGATCTCCTCCCTTCGGCACCCAGACACGGCCTCTGAACCTCAGTCCACCATCAACTCCAATACTGAAGTTTGATCCATCTCTGGCAGCTAACTGCAGCAACCCAGCTAACTCATCATCAGTACTCTGAGCCTGAACAATACTCGAGACCAACTGAGGCTCCACTCTCAGCCCTGCGATCACTGCACCTCGCGACTCATCGGTGAATGGTCTCCACTCGGTCAACGCCTCAAGCAGCTTCCACTCCTCGATACACAGACCTGCTGCGGTGACCTCCACCTTCCTGCTCAAAGCATCAGCAACCGAATTCGCCTTCCCCGGATGGTACGAGATGGTGAAATCATAATCCTTAATCAGCTCGAGCCATCTACGCTGCCTCATATTCAGCTCCTTCTGCGAAAACAGGTACTTCAGGCTCTGATGATCTGTGAACACCTCGAATCGCTCGCCATACAAGTAGTGCCTCCAGGTCTTCAAAGCGTGCACCACTGCCGCCAACTCCAAATCATGAGTGGGGTAGTTCCTCTTGTGCACCTTCAGCTGCCTCGAAGCGTATGCAACCACCTGCCAGTGTTGCATAAGTACGCATCCCAGTCCAACGTCTGACGTGTCACTGTAAATCACAAACCCACCACTGCCACTGGGAAGTGTCAGAACTGGAGCAGTCGTCAGCCGACTCTTCAGTTCCTGAAAACTGTCCTCGCACTTCTGGGACCACACGAACTCAACGCCCTTCCACGTCAGAGTCGTCAACGGCGAAGCCAACCTCGAGAAATCCTGAATAAAGCTGCGATAATAGTCCGCTAGGCCCACAAAGCTCCTGACCTCTGCCACACTCGTCGGGGCTCTCCACTGTGTAACGGCCTCGACCTTTGCTGGATCTACGGAAATCCCGTCACCTGACACGATGTGTCCCAAAAAGGCGACACTGCTCAGCCAGAACTCGCACTTCGACAGCTTGGCATACAACTGATGGTCCCGCAAAATGCCAAGTACAACTCTCAAGTGCTCTCGATGTTGCTCCACATCTGGCGAGTAAACCAAAAAATCGTCCACGAAGACGATCACAAACCGGTCGAGGTACTGACTGAACGTCCTGTTCATCAAATCCATAAATGCTGCAGGTACGTTCGTCAACCCAAACGACATCACCAGAAACTCGTAATGCCCGTACCTCGTCCTGAAAGCTGTCTTCTGCACATCTGCCTCTCTGATCCTCAGGTGATGATAACCGGATCGCAGATCAATCTTCGAGAACACCTGCGCTGACTGCAACTGGTCAAACAGGTCCTCGATCCTGGGCAAGGGATACCGATTCCTCACGGTAACCTTGTTCAACATCCTATAATCTATACACATCCGCAGTGATCCATCCTTCTTCTTCACGAAGAGTACCGGCGCTCCCCAAGGCGAGACACTGGGGCGGATAAACCCCGTATCCATCAGATCCTGCAGCTGCCTCTTCAGCTCTGCCAGCTCCGCAGGTGCCATCCGATACGGCGCCTTCGACTGCGGCGTAGTCCCAGCTACCAAATCGATCCCAAACTCAATCTCTCTGTGAGGCGGCAACCCAGTGACATCATCTGCACATACATCGGGGAACTCCCGAACAATCTCGATGTCCTCCAATCTCTCCGCCTCTGGATCTGGAACTACCAAAGTGGCCACGAAAGCTCTGCAACCCTGCTGCAACAACTTCTGTACCTTCACTGCTGATACAATCACTCTGCCTCCTCTATCTTTCGCCCCCCTGATCAACACATCAGGTAGACCCTTCCTCGGGATCAGAATCTTCTTCTCTCGGCACAAAACTCGCACATCGTACTGGGACAGCCAATCCATCCCCAGTATGACGTCGAAGTCCTCCATCGGCAACAAGATCAGGTCAGCCGGAAACGCCTGATCTCCCGAAACAATCGTGGCGCTGGGGAGAAAGCTCCCCACAATGCCCACCAGACCCAAGGGTGTGCTGACTTCCAACGTGGCAGTCAACATCGCAGGGGTACGACCCAACACGCTCGCAAATCGCTCCGAGATAAACGAGTGTGTGGCCCTACAGTCAAACAGCACTCTCGCACTCAACCCAGCAACAAAAAGCGTACCTTCCACCACTGTGCTGGCGTCTCTCGCCTCATCCGCCTGGATGGTAAAGACTCGACCGGTCCTCTGACCCTGCTGTCGCTGAGGTGCGAAAGGTCGGCGACCTCTGCCTCTGCCACCTGCCGGCTGTCCCGACTGCCTGCTGGACCCGCCTGGCCCACTCGGACAATCTCTCACAAAATGGCCTGGCTTGCCACACCCGTGGCACACTGCGCGGCCCCAACACTCTCCAGAGTGAACTCTGCCACAATCTCTGCACGCCTCAGGCTGGCGTGACCCACCTCCTCCGATCCGGGGCCTCTTGCCCGGATTCCCTGCTAGTGGAGCACCCGGATGTCCACTGACCTTCCCCGGTGCTCTCCTGGCCTCAACATAATTCTGCTGGTAATCCTGATCAATGAGCGTCGCGAATCTCACCGCATCTGCCAGCGTCTGCGGCATACTGTATGTCACCTGAGTACGGAGGTGCTTCCTCAGCCCCCGTATAAACTTCCTCGCCCTCTGCAGCGGTGTCACACAGATCTCCGGACAGTAACGCTCCAGCGTGTTGAACCTCCGGGTATACTCAGCCAGTGTCGCATCTCCCTGCTCGAGGGCCATAAACTCCTCTCTCCTCCCGTCTCTGACATGCTCGGGGAAATACTGCTCGTTGAACTCCCGCAGGAATTCCTCCCAGCTGATCTCAGTCCTGCCCTCAAACACCACCGCAGATGTGGTCCTCCACCAGTTGGACGCGTCTCCGCCCAACACATAAGCTGCCAAGCCTGTCTGCCTCTCAGGCGGGCACTCAATCGCCCGAAGGATCTCCTGAATCTTCAGGACCCAGTCCTCCGCAGCCTCAGACTCTCCTCTACCATCAAAGGTAGGCGGGTGCTGTCTTATAAAGCGGTCGAGCATCGCTCCTGCCGCCGCTGGCTCTCCTCTGCCTGACTGGCGATCCAACATCGCTCCCAGTCGACCCACCGTGTCATAGAGCATCCGTCGCTCCTCAGCCCAGTCCGTACTCCCAGTATCCCCACTGGTGTCACGGTCCCGTGGGGGAGGGGTCTCACGCGTCTCGGAGGCATCTACACACAAAGAACAGCACACATCAAAACCATGAATGCATGAACTAATGCAGACTCTAAAATTCTAAGGGTGGTTTCTTTGGATAAGAACACTGGAACCGACCGCTCTGATACCAAGTTGTAACATCCTCAAAACAGCGGAAAATTTTTAAATTTATAAACACTCGATCAACAGAGGACATTACGCAATAAAAGGGACACAGGTGCACCAACATATATATAATATATATCCGAACATCAGAGTATACAAAAGTTGTGATTACATCAAAAGCATATACAAAGGAAGCAGTAATCACACGACCTCAACCGAGAGAAAGCTGGATCCGGTAGCAGCGCTCCTCTCCTCGGTCACCACCCCCTAACGCCTATCACGACCTGAAAGTAAACATGCAACAATGCCTGAGTTTCCAGAAGGAAACCCCGTATGCCAAGCCTCTAAATGCATAAATAAAATCATCCTAGCATGCAGTTCTACTCAACAAGAAAAGCATCACAACACGCCAACACCAGGGCACACTACTGGTACGGGGCTCCAGGTCTAATCTCAACCAACCGCCGCGACTCACACTCGTCGCCAAGCTGGGCTCCAGGTCTAATTTCAACCAACCACAACTACCACGACACGACCAAGGGCTCCAGGTCTAATTTCAACCAACCCAAACGTATAAGGGCTCCAGGTCTATTTTCAACCAACCCCTACTACGCGGTCCCTGCTCAGGCTCCAGGTCTATTTTCAACCAACCCGAACGCACTACGGAGCTCCAGGTCTAATTTCAACCAACTCCGTACAGACTAGCTGTGCTCCAGGTCTAATGTCAACCAACCACAGCTCTCACACAGTTACGGGGCTCCAGGTCTATTTTCAACCAACCACCGCAACCCTCGTGCACCTAGCACACTTGCCGGAAGAACATCGGTACCACAACTCGCCCCACACGGGCAACCACGACCATAGCACCTCCATAGTGCAAAACAGGACACAAACGGTCGACCGAACCAAAAGTCCCGGTCGACCGAATCAAGCAAATACAGGGCAATCCACTTCGACTGGCACTCCATCGGTCGACAGACTCCCAACACCACACTCGTTCGGTCGAACCAAAATCAAGGGACGATCGACCGTTAGATGGTCAACTCTCGGTTCAACGAACAAAACGACCAATCGGTCGACCGACAAAGGGGTCCCAGTCGACCGAAAGTCACTAGGGAACAAATCCCGCAACACCACAACGAATCCGGTCGAACGCCGAGCACATCTCGGTCGACCGAATCAGTCCAGGGAATAATCCCTCACTCGCGCCATGAATTCGGTCGAACGCCGGGCACATCCCGGTCGACCGAATTCCTCCAGAGCGTTCCCCACGCTCAGCGCACAAGTCCGGTCGACCAAACCCTCATTCGGTCGAACCGACCACAAGTCCACTTAAGTCACGGTCGGACAAGATCAAAGAGCGGTCGACCGTTTATATAGTCTACGCCCCCCAACCGACTTAAGACAGTGCACACGGTCGACCGGCAAAGGGGACCCGGTCGACCGAATTCCTCCAGACTTGCCTCCTATGCACGATCGGTCGACCGCCCCACAGGCATCGTTCGACCGATTTGAGGCAGAGCCCGAATTCTCTTCACGAACGGTCGACCGTTTGCACAAACCGGTCGACCGATCAGGCAGTGAAATCTGCTGCAAGTTTACTCGCGACGAGCCGAACGGCCTACCGTCGACTTCCAAATACTCACGGTAATTAAGTGAGCGAGCTTGACATACCTAAAGGTCTGAAGAGACCCTTGAAGAACCACGACGACGCCTCCACGAGCGTGCCTCCCCAAATCACGATCCGTCGACGACTCTCGCGTCCAAACGACGATCAACCGCCTCCTCGACGATCCACAACACCACACTACCTCCGGCCACCTCCACAATCCAACCACCACCACCAAAACCCGAGTTAGGTCGAGGGAGAGAAAACCAACTCAAAAGGGATGAACACACACCCCACGCTACTCACCTCCACCAACTAACCGGAGCCGATCTTCACTTCGCCGGAGTCACCACCACCACGCCGGAGATCACCTCTGTGAGAGAGAGAAATGTGAGGGAGAGAATGTCGCAAGAGAGAGAGAGGGAGAGAGAGAGAGTTCACCAATAAATATCTCCTCCTCCTCTAATCTCAACCATCCATCCATCCATCCATCCATCCATCAATCTCCACCCCTCATCCAATCCACACCATCCTAGCCCTTCATCCATCTCCTCTCAATCTCAGCCATCCATCTCTAATCACCACCTAATCAACCACAAAGCACAATTAGGATTAGGATTAGGCTAAAATCCTACAATATTCTACTCCTGTCTTTTTGCATGCGCAAGGCTCTTGTTTATTTAGTGTAAATTGTGGAAATATGTAAGAAGTGCTTGCTTTAGAAAAGCATACGTTAAGTGTCCTATTCTTCATCGATCAAATCATCCTTTGGTATGTTGGGTTTCTTTTCTTTTTTTTTCAGAAATATTACTGTGATGAGAGAGATGATATTTGGCCGCATCACTAAGACTCTAAGAGTAATAACACATTGTATTATGAGTTGTAATTGGGGTAGAAAAATTTGAGTATTCGTAATTATTAGTCGATATCCACATCTAACGATGAGATTCATGCTACTTTTCATTATCTTGATGGATATAATATGACTATGGATATTGAATTTCAAGTTTTAGGAAATACAAATACCATGTGCATTTTATTTGTGGATAGAGTTACAAACATTTGCATGACTTTTACATTTTTCTAGTTATATATATGTTTATTGGCGTTTCTACTATAAAAAAATAATACTATAGGTATAATGTAACGTCCTCAAAAACAACGGAAATTTCAAACTTTTAAAAAGAAAAATCAAACGAACACGAGGACATTACGAAGAACACAAGGTGCACCATTATATATATATATATATACATATATACATATATATATACATATATACATATATATATATATATAAATCAGAGTTTACAAAAAGTGATTACATCAAAAGACTATAAGATGAAATACACAACTGTAATCACAACAACCTCTCAAAAGGAAGAAAGCGGGATCTGGTCCGTAGAGCTCTCCTCCGCAGTCACCAACCCTACTGCCGACCCCGACCTGAAATGCAAACATGAAACTATGTCTTAGTTTCCATAAGGAAACCCAGTATGCCAAACCTCTAAATACAATCAAGCAACAACAACATAACATGCAATGGAAAAATGCAATAAAACAACAGTCCGACAACTAGGTTACCGGGACCTCTCTCCCAACCACGGCTGATACAACCCACTCGTGCCCAAAAGGCACCACCGCTCAGAGTCTCGGCCACAACACACGTGCACCATTGGCACCGCCTGTCAAAGTCTCGACCACAACAAATCGTGCACAACGACACCGCCGGTCAGAGTCTCGGCCACAACAACAATCGTGCCAACGACACCGCCGGTCAAAGTCTCGACCACAACAACAATCGTGCACAACGGCACCGCCGGTCAGAGTCTCGGCCACCACAACAATCGTGCACAACGACACCGCCGGTCAGAGTCTCGACCACAACAACAATCGTGCACAACGGCACCGCCGGTCAGAGTCTCAACCACAACAACAATCGTGCACAACGACACCGCCAGTCAGAGTCTTGGCCACAACACACTACCTCACAAGGACGACCACTCTAGAGTCAAAAACACTCCATAGAGTCACAACCCCCGATCACTATCGGGCCAGAAAGTCCTCCACACTTCCCCAAGGGGCCGGTGAAACCGTTGCCCACCAGACCGATCACAACCACACGCCACAAAGGCAACATAACCAAAAGTAGTTCGAAACGATCGACCGAACACCCCAGCCGGTCGACCGAACACCGCACGACTATTATGTTTCCAACAGAACTAACAATCAACCGGTCGAGCGACAAAGGGGACTCGTTCGACCGAAAACATCCAGTAAAAATTCTCCTTCCGTACAAAGTGGACAAACGGTCGAACAACAAGACGAACCGGTCGACCGAAAACTACCAGTAAAACTCAATATCGATCCAAACTACACCGGTCGACCGAACCAACAATCGGTCGAACAAACTTAAAGTTAACTTAAGTCGTCGGTCGGACGAGTCAAACAGGCGGTCGACCGTTTGGATAATCAATGCCCCAACCGACCTACGACAGTGCTTCCGGTCGAACGGCAAAGGGGACCCGTTCGATAAAATCACCCAGAGTCTCCATTTTCGCACCCAAAATGCGCAACTGGTCGACCACCCTAGGGTATCATTCGACCGGTGTGAGAGATACCTCCCAAAATACACTACGACCGGTCGACCGAACCATAGAAACGGTCGACCGTTCCAGTGCTGAACTCTGCTGCACAAGTCCAACGAGCCCTCTCGCCTACCGTCGAGCACTCCAACACTCACGAAAGCATAAGTGAGCATCAAAGTAAAACTTGACATACATTTAAGGCTTGAAGAAGTCTTTGAAGAACCACGGCGAGCGTTTCCCCTGATTCCTCCAACTCCCGGCGAATTCTCTCACGAACGACGATCACCTCCTCTCCGGCGAGTCCACTGAACTTCCTAGCACTTCCTTGCCTTCACCAACCCCCGATGATCTCAGCTGAGAGGGAGCGACGAGTGAGTGTGAGGGAGAGTGAAGGGAGACGAGAGATTAGTGCGAGAGAGGGAGAGAGAGAGAAAATCAAACCTTATATACATTCCTCCCCAAACCATCTGAGTCGTCTATCTAATCCTCCTCTAATCCACCACCGAAACAAAATTAACCCATAAGCAATGGTTATGATATAACATATAATGCATAGCTAGTCTCTAGACCAGAGATTAAATTGAAGTGTAGACACATCCATTAATTTTCTATTTTATCCACATTGTCACGTACATATTATTTTTTATTAAATGAAATATTTTTTTACTTATATTTTTTTCTTCTAAGAATACAAATACACATTTTTCAGATAAATACGATATTCTCCGTATTCGATCTATTTGCAACATGTAGTTACCAAATTCAATGTATTAGGCTAAGTGAAAATCCGTTCATGTGGGTCGAATCATTAAGATATATTGCCGTTATTATAGTAGTGAAACAACACCATGAAAGCCTGAAGTTGGAATGAAATTCAGGTTGGTTTATGTCAGCTTCTTGGTGTAGATATTTTGCAAGAATCTCATCTGTACATTGCAATTTGTTTTTTATGCAATCTTTTGACGAATCTACTTTTTCCTGGATTCCTTCATAATATATCAAGCTTTTACAAATGAAGAGGTGGACATGGAATCGGCTATTATGATTTGTCTTGTAGTACGTTAGTTTTTACTTTTTTAAAACCTTTTACTTTAGTTATAAATCTGAAGATGCCAGTTGATCACTGATTTAGGTTATTCTATTTCCATGACTACATTATTTACCAATCAAAATATTCCTTTTTCTCTCAAGGATTTCAAAATTTGATATTTTTCGTTGATAAAGTGTATGTTACATATTTGCTTTTATAAAGTGCCCCCCCCCCCCCCCCCCCCCCACTTAGTTAACACATTTTTATTAAATGACAAACCAGACTTTTATGAAGTTAAGTCCTCCATGGAAAATTTCGTATCCAAATCCAATCTTAAATTACAAGTAACAACCTACACATGCTAAACAAAAAATCTCCTCCAATTCTAGAGAGAGAAACAATACAACAACAATGTGGGGGAAGAGAGAGAGATAGAGAGAAAAAACTGTGTACACTGTGTGGGAACACAAAACAGCAGTTTCCCATCATAAAAACCAAAACCAAACCGTCCAAAAAGGTGGGCGGAAACAACACATCACAACGCAATCCAAAAACCAAGTTTTTCTTTTCTTTTCTTTTCCTCTCTCTTCCACCTCAAATGGCCCCTAGTTTTGCTCCAACTTATATAACCCACATCACACCCTCCTCTCCCCCCTCCAAACTCCACTCAATATATTTTCTGGGTACTTGAATTTTGGTTCAATATTGCATTTTTTCTCCTGGGTTTTAGATGAAACCTGAAACTAGGCTTGTGGAGGGGAGGAAGAGAAAGGGTGTGGGAGAGAATGATGGGAAGATTGTTAGTAAGAGAGGTAGGAAGCCAGGGCATAGAGTTCAGGCCTCTTCCATGGCAATTCAGAAGCTGTTTGAGACTTGCAAGTCTGTGTTCATGGGCCCTGGGACTGTCCCTCAACCTCGCCATGTCCAATTTCTTCAGAAACTTCTTGGTATGTTTTGATTCTGTTGGTTTTCTTGTTCATGGTTTTGTGTTTGTTTTATTATTATTATTATTAGTTTTGATTTAAGCTGTTTGTTTTGGGATTTGCATGTGATTATGAGCCACTTGTTTTGTAGGTTTGGAAAGTATGAGTAATTTATTGAAAGTTGGAGGGTGTTTTGGGTATTGTTGGCTTTTGGAGGTTGTCAAAGTAATTGACCATGTGTTGTTTGGTGGGGTAGTTGGGAGGGCCACTTGATTTGTGGGAAATTTGCATGGACTTTATATGATCTTGTAAGGGTAACTTCATAATAAATACTAAAAAATAATTAAGAATATCTAGTGATCTAGTCGTCTAATTTCTTATAGTATGAATTGGTTTCCAGTACTTTAGCCTTGCAGTTAGGGCTGCAACTCGGATAATATAACTCGGATAACTGCTGTATCCGAATTCGAATCCGAATACCATATTCCATTACCAAATTCGAATTCGAATCCGAATTCAGTAGAACTATCTGAATCCGAATCCGAATCCGAATTCAGTAGAACTATCCGAATCCAAATTCAGTAGAACTATCCGAATCCGAATACTAAATTTTCGTATTAAAATTTTGGAATACTAAATTTTGGAATACTAATTTGTGTATTTGACCATGTATTCGAATAATTCGGATAATTCGGATAATTCGAATGTTAAATAGCTTGTATCCGAATTCGTATCCGAATTCTAATTGGTAAATTTTTTTAAACCATATTCGTATCCGAAATTAAATTAATAACATTGAACTTACCAAATACCAACTAAATAGAAATTTTCGAATCGGATACTCGGATACTTGGTAACCATTTGCACCCCTACTTGCAGTCCTGTGAGTTTTATATTTTAGTTAAATTTGCATCCTCTTGTGACATTAGTCCAACAACATATTTCAATCCACATTAAATAATGGACAAGTACACGTTAGTTTAAGAATGTTACCATTTCAACCAGTACTTCCGTTCACTAAAAAATCCATGGTTTTTACTTGTTGATTGCCATGCCAATTTGAAGGTTTTTTTTAAAATTTTTCGACTGTTATGTTAGCTTTTGTAACGTCAGGAAAATTACATATTATTGGTACTGAATGTTCATCTGGACTATGTTTCAGACAATATGAAAGCTGAGGATGTGGGATTAAGCAAAGATCTCACTTTCTTCGCGGCTAAAAGTAACGGATGTACTCCAAGAATTACTTGCACAACCATATACGAGTGTGAAAATTTCTCGGTAAGCTCACGACTTCATCAATTTGATTACGATCCATGAAGTTCAGTTCAACAATTATCATACGACATATGACATAAAATACAATGGTTCAAACATTAAGAGCTGCATATCTTTGAAGTTAAAAGTTAACAAACATGTCAGTTTTACAACTAGATCTGTTGGATTATTACGTTCTATAAAAGAATTGGATCTACTATCTTTCACCTAAAAGAAAATGGTACATAAACTTCACACAAATTTGGTTACGATCTTGTTGTTTATAACGAATTAAACTTTCTTGGGCAGATGTGCATGTTCTTCTTGCCCGCGAAAGCTGTGATCCCGCTACACAACCACCCGGGAATGACCGTTTTTAGCAAGCTCCTCCTCGGATCGATGCACATCAAATCGTATGATTGGGTTGGTGACATCAAACCAAGAGAGCCAACGTTACGTTCACAATGTAAACCTTCTAACAATCTCCACATTTTCCCTTCACAAATTCGAATACGATGTTGATACCGAATGTTATGCTAATATGCTAATTTAATTTTGCAGTCAGACTGGCAAGGCTTAAGGTGGCCTCGGAGTTCACTGCTCCGTGCGATACCTCAGTTCTCTACCCCACGACCGGAGGAAATATGCACACGTTTACCGCAATAACACCCTGTGTGGTTCTTGATGTGCTCGGTCCACCTTATTCGTCCAAGGATGGGAGAGACTGCACATACTACAAAGACCACCCATGTCAACCAACCAGAGGTATACTTAATTACTAAAATTTCATCAATAAGTGTTTTTATAACCAAAAAGAATAAGTCGTCAAGCTCAGGATGCTGTCTCAATGAAGCGATACACTTCTTAAGATTTAGTTCGAGTAAAACAGACAAAATTAGTAGATAATCGATCTTTAAGTCTAACCAGTTTCTAACTTCATTCATTTTTAGAGTTCAGTTCTAAGTTCTAACTACTACTTCACTAATGACATCTTCCAGAGACTAAAACCGTTTTAGATGGCGACGTAGTAGAGAAGAAGCGATATGCATGGTTGGAGGAGGTCGATGTGCCGCAGGAATCGGAAATGTACGCAGTAGAGTACTTGGGTCCTCCGATCATCGACAATTCAAATCTGCAATGAAACGCAGTGGATCTTTTTTTCTTCCATTTTCTTTTGTTTTCTACAGGTGTGTTTTGCTTCTTACTTAGTGTGCAGATTGTAGAATCAATCCATTTGTTACCTTAGCTTTTCGATGTTTAGTTTCCTTAACTTTCTCAGTTAAATGAATTTTTTTACTCATTCTTGTGGTGATTGATGACTACTGTATGCTCGTGTTTGTTCACGTTGTATGATGACACAGACATCTCCTGAAGCAAGAGATTTTGTCGAAAAATAGTGAAAGAAAGACGATTTCCTAACCATGTTTTTGCCTTTTCAAGGGAATTCTTTTGTTTGAGATATTCTTAAAACCTATAATGTTTGATGTTTATTGATATAGTTTCCTTTGACGATCTTGAGTTCCTTAACTCGCACAAACTTTGGGCGGGACAAGATTTTAACTAAGATTGATTCAAGATATTCTTCACAGAGTCCAAAATAAAACTAATCCAAGAATAGAAATTTACCAACCAAATAAAATTTAGATACCAACATCACAATGTTGTGAACCACTACTCTAAAAATTGACCTAGGTTATACAACAACAAAAGTCTTCAAATCTTAGACTAATTGGGGTAGGTTAGAAACGAAACGCAACATGAATTACAATTCCCACAAGTGATTCATCTTCTTCCGTCCACTCCTAATGAAACTATATATACCTAATGAAACTCGAGAATTTGGTTAGGTATATATGGTTACAACTAACAAAATTGTCATTCAGTTATGTCTCTAAAGAGAATAGGTTCAACGGTATCCACGCAACACAAGCAAATAAAGGAAATCGACAAAATCAAATTAAATATTAGGGTATTAATGCAAATATGCTATGATAATTATGTATATTTGCAAAAGACAAAAGGCCAAATTAAAAGGGCATGCTATGCGAATAAGGACATTCTTAATCCTGACATTTTCATAAATACCAACTTATCTAATCAACATTCTCTTTCTTTCACAACTTTTTATTTTTCTCTCTTAACAATCTTTTGCTCTCAACCACAATCTACAAATAAATGTCAATTTGTCAAATCAACACTATCTTTTATGCATGCACATAATTTTTTTTTCTCACATTTTCAATTTTCAACAATAATCAAATAATTAACTTATTGTATTTACAATAACTTTTTATAACTATATATAAATAAATTTAATTAAAATTGTGTAAGTAATTAACATTATTAAACTAAATTTAATTAAAGTAATTAACAATATAAATTAACAAAATCATTTTATTTAGAAAATACTAATTAATTTACAAAGTAAAAATAATTTAAAACAAAAAAAATCCACCAATGGGTAGAGGCATTCTCATTCCGGGGGACACCCCCATTGAGGGTGCCCTAATTGTTCATTAGGTGAGCAAATGTTATTTTGTCGTTGCAACATTTCCACATATGGGCATGTATCTGTGGATAGAAAGGGAAGTAATTGATGTGCGCCCCACCTTTTATCCACACGTCACATAATACAGGGGGCAAATCATCTGGTTTCGGTGCATAATGTCGATGCATGCATTCTCATGACAGCATGTTCTCGAATATATGTGCATATGCCACTCTAAAATTCCACATTATCTAATCTCGACTTACACCATCCTGTGGGTGTGTGAACATGTACGTATATGACCCAATGCATGTGGTCACCTCTAAATCCACAGGTTGAAATGTTCTTAGGATATGAAAAAGGAAAAAAAAACTATGACTACGAAGAACATTAACATCTTAAGAGAAAAACAGAAATTTTGTTATTTCTAACCATTTTATGGCCTTTTTATATCGGTAAAAAAAAACTACATTTATAAAAAAGAAAACTAAAGAAACTAGCAGACCAGCCAGAGTAAGGCAAAAACTGGCTGTCGCCAACAATAAATTCGAGCGTAAAGCAAACCACTAGATACAATATTAATCCGACCATTAGAAGGTGACGACCTAAGCGTTACCATACCAACCACTGCTCCTACACCACTCCATAAGCCGTCGACCAAATCGAGTCAATCGTTAATGGTCTGGAAAAGGAGCCTATTTCTCGACGTCCAAATCGACCACCATAAAATTTACGGAAAAAAAACTATATCTGTGTTGTAAGGCCTTACCTTCCGATCATTTTAAAAATATCCATGCCATTACCAAAACAATAATGCTGATTGTCCTCTCTTGGCTTGTCTATGCGTATAAAGTCTAAAAGGTAATACTTTAGGAAGACAAAAAAATACTACAGGCACCTATAAGCGAAAGATACGTCTAGCTAGAAACAAAGGAAAAGAGGAAGGAAAAAAAAAGGGAACTACTAAACGTCGTCCCAAAACTACTTAAATCGCCCCTTGAAATTACCAAATTGCCCTTAACAATATATTTAATATCCATATCGTCCCGTGTCTATAAATAAGGCCTATGGTCTTGTATATTCATAATTTATCAGTAAAAACACCACGAAAATGTCTGGCGAGGGTGATACATCGGGTGAGGTAAGCCTGGCGTGGGGCAAATTTTGGGCCGAGCGTCTGCATTAGACGCCTCCCCCATGGTGAGGGCGTCTGCGTAGGACGCCCTCCCCATGGCCGAGGCGTCTAACGCAGACGCCTACACAATGGGAGAGGCGTCTTATGTAGACGTCCTCCCCATGGGTAAGGCGTCTGTATTAGACGCCCTTCCCTACGGCAAGGCGTCCTACGCAGACGCCTTACCGTTGGGGAAGGCGTTTAACACAGACGCCTCATCCATGGGGCAGGCGTCTAATACAGACGCCTGTTTTTTTTTTTTTTGATTTTGTTTTTTTAATTTCGACTTTATTTTTTAAATTTTTAAATTTCGATTTTATTTTTTAATTTTTTTAATTTCGATTTTATTTTTGTAGGTTCCAGATTTCGGTGGTGATGGAGTGGATTACAGTGAGTTATTTCAAACTACACAAATCTTTGCAACAATCGATGAAGCAAGTAAATGGGCCAAACAAGTAGCTATCGGAGCTGGGTTTTTTTGGTCGTGTCGTCGTACAAAACAAGATCAGATAGTCGGATGGATTGTTATTTGAGATGCGACCGGCGAAATCAAATGGAGTCTCGGGATATGGATACTGCACTTCGAAGAAACACCAAAAGAAAGGGTTGCGGTTGCCGTTTCTTAATAAAAGTGGTGGAGCGACGGGATCGTGATGGATGGGTTGTGGTTTATAATAGTGGTCACGGACATCACAACCACAGACTGGCCGTTTATCCAGAGGGTCATCGTCAAATTAGTGGTCTAAGTTCTGGGGCGAAGAAGATTGTTCGTGATATGACAGAGGCGCAAGCAAAACCACGGAACATCTTGAAGGCAGTAAAAGAAAAATTCCCGGAGGACAATCCAAATCAAAGGCATATTTATAATTTCAGAGATTACATGAGGAGGACAAAATCTGAAGATCGGAATCCCGTCCAGCAGTTTCTCTACCAAGCAGTGCAGTGTGAGTACTTACATTGGATTATGGCGGATCCAGAAACTGATGTCGTCACTCACGCTTTTTTGGCACATCCGACGTCAGTCCAGTTGTTGCGGACATATCCTTTCGTTATCTGCATGGATTCGACTTACAAGACGAACAAGTATAAGATGCCTTTGTTCGAAATGATTGGGGTCACACCAGCAAACATGAATTTCCTTATTGGATATGCGATTTTGATGGATGAATCTTACTCCAGTTATTTGTGGGTGATGGAGAAGTTGAGAGATCTGTTATTGGGGACTGTCAGCCCGACTGCAATAATAACAGACCGGGAGTTAGGCCTTATGCGACCAGTGAGAGAGGTTTTTCCTGACTCTTCTCATTTACTCTGCACATGGCACATCAACAAAGACGTATTGAATTACGCATACCACGTATTCGGCAAGAATAAGGAGATGGCAGAGACTTTGAGGCGTGGAAGATGGAGGAAGATCATGCTTTCTACTTCAGAAGCCGAGTATGATAGAGTTGTGTATGCTCTGAAAGATTTGTATAGATCGTGGCCGGCTATCACGGAGTATCTGGACACCACGTGGTTGGTGCATAAAGAAAAGTTTGTGCTGAATTGGACGAACAAAGTCCTTCATTTTGGGAACACCACGAATTGTAGGGTCGAAAGTGCTCATTCGGCTCTAAAAGAGTGGATTTCTACATCGACTGCAGCTCTGGACACTCTTTTCGAGCGCGTCAACGCGGCTACTGAAATGCAGCTGACGAATATTCGAAACTTTCTTGAAGACTCGAGACGGCGAAATTTGACTAATTTCGGACATGCTCTATATCGTCACATAAATGGTAGAGTTTCGCATCACTGTTTGCAGTTGCTGAGTCAGGAGGTGTAGAGAATGCAACAGTTAGATGATGAAGTTGAATATCGTTGCGAGTGCGCTTTTCTGACTTCTCATGGGATACCTTGCGCATGTACCATCCGTGGATGTCTTGAATCAGAAAACGGAATTTACTTAGAGCAGATTCATCCGTTCTGGAGGACACTTGTCATTGGGGAAGGAGCCGGGAACGCAGAGTTTGTGTCTCAGGCAGCTCAAGACGCCGAACATTTTCGCAGTCTGGTTGATGAGATTGCAGGAAGTGACCCTACCGTAATTCGATCTGCCTCTCGGGTTTTATTCGAGCAGCTACACCCCGAACATTCGAATTTGAAAGAGCCTGCAGTAAAAACAAAGCTACGAGGTCGACCAAGGGGAAAGTCGACACGACGGGACCCTAGTGCGTTTGAGTATGCAGAGCGAGGTAGTGGTCGATCTTCAGGTAGTGGGAGTAGAGGTCGTGGTCGTTCTTCCGGTAGTGGAAGCAAAGGTCGTGGTCGATCTTCTGGTTCTTCGTCTGTGAGGGGAGGAACAGGTATACCATCCCTATATTTATTATTATTATAATTTTGTTATTTATTTCAGTAAATATGTATCTTTTGTTATTATATGTAACTGTATTTTTTGTTCATATTGTAGTGACTGGGCGGGCTGACGTAGACGACTTCCCATATGGAGATAGAATTCCAGGAATCATTATGCCATTCCTACACCAGTGGAATGATGTACGTGCTGGTGGAAACTGTGGATTTCGATGTGTCGCCGATGTTTTCCACGGTGGTGAAGACAATTGGCAACTCGCCCGTCGTTCGATTTCAAATGAGATAGCTGCGAACCCATCTTTTTATGAGCACGTATACTACGACGGTGTGGCGGAGGCTCGTCACCGGATTAATTGGGGCGGGGGACCTTGTGGCGAGAATCACTATATGGAGACGTGGACGGACTTGTTTCCCATTGCAAATTTTTACAAGTGTGCAGTTATGTTCTTCTCTCTCGGAAATGATGGTTCATTGTACCCATGTCTTACAGTTCTACCTTGGGAGAGTCCGCCTACCGTGACGAGACCGTGCAGAGAGTTGATTATTGCTCATTTAGGGAGTTACGCTCATTACATTCGTTTGGAATTGAATGAGGGATTCCCCGTACCTCCTATAGCGACTCTGTGGTATCAAATACGAGATGAGAGTGTTATTGGATGGGAGCTGGAGTACCAAAATAGGATAGCATATTGGCAACAATTATGTAATATGTTTTGATATGTTTGTATAATTATGTAATATGTTTTGATATGTTTGTACATTATATAGTGTTGCTTTATTATGTAATATGTTTTGATATGTTTGCTTTATTTGCATTATATATAATAGTACGACAGGTTATCAAACACAAATACAAATAATAAGCGTACAACAGATAAGCAAAACACAAATACAAACAATAAGCGTACGACATGTTAGCAAACACAAACACAAATACAAATAATAAGCGTACAACAGATAAACAAATATAAATGCAAATACTAAGCGTACCACAGATAAGCAAACACAAATACTAAGCGTACAACAGATAAACAAATATAAATGCAAATACTAAGAGTACGGTACAACAGATCAGCCTACTCATCATCCGAATCATGGTCGGAGATGCCTAACTGAGTATGCCACGAGTGTATGATCTCATCCAAATCTCCGCATGCAGCTCTGACATCGTCTGGCAGCTCATCCCTCATCTGCAAGATTGGGTCTACAGCCCGTATCATCTTACCCATCCACTGCACATAACAATAACATTAGCGTACATTAACAAATTATACGGTACAAATAAATATAGATAAAATGAAAAAATTACCAGATCGCCACACGTCCTATCTGGTGGTCGATCTGCTCTCCGGGAGGCACCACGGACGATGATAGGATGTGAGTAACTACCGAACCAATCAAGATAACGTGCATCACACTCGGAGGGGTCGCGACTACGTCTGAAGTCGCCAAGGAACAATCGGCATGATCTCGGAAATGTCCGCCAAGTCGATTCCGTTGTAGAAGCGGGGAACCTGACGTCGTACGTCGCTGCTGTCGCAGACCGCACCGCATGCTCTGGTGTCGGAATGTCAACCGGGATCACCTGAACATATCCGAACTGACGCAAGACCCGATCGGGCATATAAGGCTCTATGATATCCCGATAACGAATAAGACCCATCAATAAAGTCCTCGGGACATCCGCTGCTGGGTCAGGACCATAGGGTAACCACTCCACCTAAAGTTTAACACATTAATAATAATACATCTTAAAATTAAATAAATGGTGTAAAGTTTGATACCTCTGATGCAGTCATCTGATCTAGCCGTGCGCGGATGGAACGCAATCGTCCATCGCTCTTGTCCTCGCTCCGGACAGCCCACATACCCGAACGTGGATGACCCTCGTCGATAATCTTCCGCTCACGATGCGGGCGGAATGCAGGAAAGTACTCGTATATCCACGCCTGCAGCAGCGTAAGACAACCTGCAATCCCAGAACAATCCGCACGGCTAGCTATCCCAAGCTGCCGGTACAGGTATGCCAACGTCACTGACCCCCACGAGTACTCACGAACGGTCTCCGGGTCCCTAGCCTCCAGTAGATCGCGTGGTCTGATCCGACAACCACTCTTGTCGACAAACAAGACGGCTCCGAGCATCAAGAATAGGTACGCCGTCAACTGTGTATCATCGGCCCGCGGAGGTCGTGCCCGTCTGCATAGGTCCTCAAGGGAGTCGATGCCGACACCACCACCACTCCATAAAGCTGTATCTCTCGCCAGACCATCAGGTGTGACACCAAGCAACTCTGCCACATAACACCTCAGCTCAGACGTCGACCCCTGAGCACTAACCAGACGACCATCCACAGGAATGCGCAGGATCTGGAAAACATCGTGAAGCATGATCGTCATCTCTCCGAATGGCATGTGGAAAGTGTTGGTGTCAGGCTGCCACCGCTCCACAAACGCCGAAATCAAAGGCATGTCGAGATAAGGGAACATGTTGTACGGTAAGTGCCCCAAATGCGTGGCACTAATCTCCTCTCTGATATCAGCACTCAGTGTAGACCGCCAACCCTGTAGTGCTGTACAGGCTCTGTGCCGATTCTGGCACTTCAGAACCTTCCGATCCTCTCCGTCCCAGATCCGTCTAGCAATGTGACCCCAGAAACTAGGAATGACGCTCCCATCTAAAGGACCACCAGGCGTCATACTGCTCACGATCCAAGAATCGTCCTGGGCCCTCTTCTTCTTCTGAGCGCGGGGATCAACAGTGCACGAGCTCGAATCCCTGGTCGTAAACCTCCCACCCCTACCCTTCCGCACCATCCATCCGGCGGAAGTAGAAGTACCCGCTCGACCACGTCCTCCGCTATAATCCCCCTGCCTCTCCACCTCCGGCCGCACTAACTCATACGGGCCATCATCGTCGCTCTCGTCGTCGAAACTATCCACATGCTCATCATCGAAGGAATCATCCTCCTCCTCACGACGACGTAATGCCTCCCTCTCCCTCCTGACCGAAGCAGATATCCCCCGTCTACGTGGATGACGCGGTGCTGAATCATCAACTAAAGAACGGAAGGCGTGTAATGGTATCGACTTGCCTTTCCCTCCACTGTGACCCGATGACTATTAATTGAAATTTTAAATACAAATTTGTTAAATTTGTTAAACTAAATTATCATATTTATCAAAATTGTTAAACTAAATCAAAATTTGTTAAACTAAATTAAAACAATTGTTAAACTAAATCAAAATTTGTTAAAACTAAATATCACAAATGTTAAACTTAATAAGAATTTGTTAAATTAATTTTTTTGATTTATCACTATTTATTAAAGTAATTATGATATTTATTAATTAAAAAAACAAAAAAAGGTGGAGGCGTCTGCGAGAGACGCCTCCCGCAAGGTGGAGGCGTCTGTCGGAGACGCCTCCTCCTACGGGGAGACGTCTTCGGAAGACGACTCCCCCATCGGGGAGACGTCTTCCGCAGACGTCTCCCGCTACGGGTCGGCGTCCGAGGGAGACGCCCCCCGCATGGGTCGGGCGTCCTCGGAAGCCGCTCCCCCTATGGGGGGAGCGGCTTCCGAGGACGCCCGACCCATGCGGGGGGCGTCTCCCTCGGACGCCGACGACTTTTTTTTTTTTTTTTTTAAAACAAATAAATAACGTAATGTTACCTCATACGGGTACACCGGGGGAACTGCTGGCTGCTTCCCTGGCCTCCGAGACATTCGTAATCTTGTGTAGTAGGTATAGGAAGAGAAAGTTTTGAAAAAAGAGTGAAATTGTGAGATATATAAGCAAAAATAGGAGGAAGGGCAATTTGGTAATTTTAAGGGACGATTTAAGTAATTTTGGGGCGATGTTTAGCAGTTCAGAAAAAAAATGGTAGGAAAAGTCATCGTTGGATAAGTCTTGTTATTATGGAAATAAAGTTGGTTCTTAAATTATATAATTATACTTATCCGTTTATAAAGTACTGGCGAGGTTCCGAAGGTTATGTTTGAGATCTAGATCTAAAATAAAAGGAGTTATAGCCATAAAAAAAGGATCCAGATGGAGTTCGTGCACTGAGAGGTGAAAGCAAGGAGAAATGAATTTTGCTCATTATTAAATTCAATCCAGTGTTATTTTCTGTACTTGGTTCCCTTCTTTGCTTCTGCACCAACTCCAATAGTCCGCATGAAAGAATATCCAACCATTGGCATGCTTCTTCTAGACTAATTTTGTTTGAATTTGTCGTCTTGGCTAATACAACTTTAAAAGGATAATGCTATATGTGCTATATATTGGACTCTTTATTGTGCTCAAATGCTCCATGTAAGTGGAACTTGGCGTTGGATTTCGTCCTTATATTTGTTTTTTTTTAGTTTTTTTTACACAAGAAGATCGTTTTTCATATTTAATCAATAATTCAATGTAGAGGACTTCCTTATTGCATTTCAATATAATATATAATATTAAAGTGCATAGTTAAAATCATACATAAAATTATTGTCAAACCCTTTTAATTATCAGAAGTCACGTTGCAATTCAGATTGCCTCGAAGAACTTTCTCCAAGTGTTCACCAAATTTTAAACAAAATTAGATATATCGAAACTAGTCAATCAAATCTAATACAATATTAGAATATAGCTAATAATCCATTCTTTTCTTCCAAAAATTTAATCTCCACCACTTAATTATCTAAGGGAATTTTGATGGAGAGATGGAGAAAATATGAAGAGAAGAAATTTTTGTATCTCTTAACAAAGGAAGGAGGAGACCTATTTACAAGGTGTTCTTCAACCCACGTCATGTGCAAATCACTTACACATAATTCATGTTAATTTCTCTTTTATAAATCAATCATATTTTTACAATACATCATCATCCCATAACTTCTATTAACCAAGGCGGATTAAATCCAGCCATTGATCAACAATAATTTCTTATTAATATGTCAAAAAACGTGGGCAAACAGTCGAACAAAATGCTCCACTGGTCAACCGATTAGTTACCAATTGATTATTTTGGTCGAATGGTAAGCCCTGACGGTCGACCGATTCGCTACCAAGAAAAGTCCCTGATAATTTTGGTCAGATTGTGTTTCATGTCGGTCGACCGATCCCTTACCAAGAACGTTCATGATAATTTCGGTCGAACCAAACATTACACTGGTCGACCGTTCCCTTACCAGGAAAGTTCATTATAATTCTGGTCGAACCGCGCGTCCAACCCTTGTTCAACCGGTAGACCGTTTCTGAACTTAAAAGTTACTGAAAATTTGGGTCGATTGGTTCTCGAAAAATGTTAGACTGTTTTTGACTATCTCAAATTTTGGATCAATATCCAACAAAAATGAATTTAAGGGTTTCAACAAATTTATATATTATAATGTTGCGGATCACATTATATATAATGTCAAAACATTATACACCATAATGGAGGAGAGTCACGTTGTGATGGGTTTCGCTAGTCGGAGGAAACGAAGTGTAATTATGTCTAGGTTACGATTTAGGTTTTAGGATTTAAATATGTCTGAGTCCAGACGTATGATTTATGGTGTTAGCGTTTGGGAATTTAGGATTTTGGGTTTATATATGTCTTAATTCAGATTGAGAGTTTAGAGGTTTAGGGTTTGATATGTTTGTGTCCAAACTTTTGGTTTAAGGACTTAATGTTTAAGGTTTTAGAGTGTAGATATGTCTAGTTTTAAGGTTTAGATATGATCGGGTTTAAACTTTTGGTTCAGGTATTAGCATTTAGGGTGTTAGCATTTACACTCATTACTACATTGTTTTACAAACTAACTCCAAATAGTATTTAGATATATACATTGTATGACTGATAAACTTGCTAGATAAGTCAAGTATATTCTGTAAGGGACTAATGTATAAGGTATGAGGTTAACTGTAATAGGATTTAGTGTTTTGCCATTTAAGCTACCATTATTACATTTGATTTATAGTAAGAATGATCTAATCCTTTTATATTATGGAATTGTGATTTTATATCGGATCACCTATGTTATTTGGAATATAAAACCAATGACAAACTTTACGATTTTAAGTAGGATAACTCTTATATATGGGTTAGAGGAGGACGGACCAAACCTTTTATGTGACTGCAGTGGTGATTTTATAAAAGATACTAGTGTTATTTAGGTTGCAAAACTAACAACGGGCTTTTCGATTTTAGGTAGGGTTACTCTTTACGTTTAGGTTACAATATGAAGCACCCAACTATTTTTGAGATATTTACTATCTAAGGCCACAATACCATTTAGCGTAGATGATTCGAATTGTATTTTCTCTCCAAATTTTCACATGTTGTCAATAATATCAACTTACTTCCAACCTGACTTACGATTTGTTTTCGTACTTGTTGTCTTTTAATATCTATAACCTCTTTTAAGCAACATTTGTGGACATATCATTATCTGTCTGTTGTGAACGCATATATTTTCCTTAGGAACGTAGTGGTTAATGTAAGTTATGATTTTTCAATGTATGTTGTATCTTAATATGTCCGAAACTCTCTCCAATGTCCGTACATATAACTTAGCCAATATATTAGATACATGATATATTTACCATATAACACATTGTTATTTAATGAAGTTGATTTGAGTCCGATATTCATAATTGCATTGGTGGTATCTACCATTGTAGTTCAGACATCAATATACACATACAGTGGACTAGATATGTGATGGTATGCTGACAACAAATCAAGACAAATAGACATTACACACATGAGACAAAACCAGTAAACTTTATCGAGTATAGATAACATAATGTCTGACAATCAATCTTTATATATCCAACAATTTTCAAATAAAAGACAGACACGCTTAGGAGTGAGCAAACTTCAATCTTCGGTCCAGACCGTAAGATTTTGTGAGTAAAATTTGAGTTTTGGACCAAATCGGACTGCACTGACCCAAATTTATTTGGTCCGGTCTTCCCAAAAATTTGGTCTTCGGTCTGATCCGGTCCCGGTCTGGTCCTGTCCAGGACTGAAGCTCACCATTAGACACGCTGCACAAGCAGATATAACTAAATATTAGACATACACAAATAAATAACAAACATTAGTGATATCTATGCATGTGGTCCATACAACCAATATGCGTACACACAACACTAGATACGTGATTGTAAAATTGTACAAATAGTGCAAACATATCCAGGAACATACATTTATTAGACATGTTAGTCATCGTTTGACTTTAAATAAAAGTGATAATCATTAAATTATTATTAATTAAATATTTCAAACAAATTAAGCAATTGAACTCACTAATACCATATTGCACGAATTCATACCAAATAACCTAGATATGTCCACAGACATAATTCTAAATAACCACGTACATGTCCACAAACAAATATTACTAAATAACCACAGACATAGACAAATATGTCCAAAAATAACTCTAATTACCCACAAGAGGAGACCAGAGGACGTCAGAAGAGGAGGCCCGAGGACGAAGAGGCCGGAGGATGTCGAAGGAGGAGACTTGAGGCCAAAGGTGGATGAAGGTTGGAGGACACCGGAGGAAGACGACGAAAAGGAGGTCAAATGAGGAAGGTTGGAGAAGGCCAGATGTGGAGTTCGCAAATGGAGGAAGGTGAGAGGAGGCTAGAGGAGGACATCGAGGAGGGTGCCAGAAGAGGAGGCCGGAGGAAGAAGGTGGGAGGAGGAGAATGGAGGAGGGAGAGGGTGAGAAAGGAATGAGTTTGTTGTTTGAACAAAGGGTTGGAACAATAATGATTTATATTTATGAGATATTTGTAGTTCAACCTTACGAATCTAATAATCTCAATTACATTGGGTTTTTTACAACAAAAAAAATCCAATACGGGGGGTGAAGAGCCCAAACTAGTGTACAACGATTATTACTCAGAAAATAATCATCAAATAATTCTTGCAAACTACTTTCCATATGAGATTCTGAAATTTTATTCTTCATAAACCACAGTTGTACAATTGGAGGGAAAGTATGCTTGCAATTTTGATAAGATATATAAATAAACTGACAACTTCTCATCAATTTAAATTATTGAATAAGTTAATCCTTCTGTGGCTACAAATGAAGATTTAGCAAATCTAAGACTACAGTTAGAAATGCTTGACTTACCATCTTACAATCATGGTGAGGATCAAGTTTCTTCTGAAGGAAGTATTCCAAGGCATCCTGAGCTTCCACAGTAGCATGGCGCACCGTTTGGTCTGGGTTTTACGTCCCCATAACAGAAGGTTAATTCTTCACCTTCTTCTATGTCCCTTGCCGCAAAGAAACAGAGCCGTGGAAGCACCGACCCGGAGTTTCTGACAATAACAGGAGAAAGATTGCCACCATCGCAGGAATGGTTGATGAATCGAGCAACATTTCCAACCCTTGTAGCGTCTATGTTTACCCTTAAGCATGACTTCCCAGAGGGAAGATGCTCCCTTAATACAATAAGGGCTGGAGAGAACTTACTGCTGGCCGTGAATTTGTCATATTCATTTTGCCGCCTCCTTGCTTCCACATTTGTCAAATACTCACCTGCGTTGAGAGAAGAAAATCAGATGGAGATGAAAGTGTTGTACCGGCAACAATAGACCACATCCAAACAAAATCCAACTGCCATGAGTCCATGAGATTCTAGTTTTAATATTCAATCTAAGAAGCACCATTTGACCACTTAATTTAATCATTGAGTAATCACATCTCAAGTTAAAAATATTGACTATCGACTAACAGCCTAACACATACTGATTTTATCTAGTATTGCAATTTCAGGTGGGATATAACAAAGCCTAACTCCAACTAGACCATTTCCAATTTCCATCTCCATCCCAACCCCCTCCGGCAACGACCTCCTGCCCCACAATGGCCACACCACTTAGTTTAGGCAGCCATGACAACAGGCCGTCAGATGGCCATGGCAACAACATGGAAGATGATGAGTATCATTCCTTGTGGTGGGAAGGTTTCATGAGTTCTTATAATACAGTGAAGTAATATAGAATTTGAATCTTGATGGGGATTGTGAAATATGTACTTCATAATTTAGGAGTCGCCTTTTCACTTCAATAGATATAAAGTAGACTGACTAATTTTCATTATAATCACATAAAATCGGACAGAAAAAACCCATAAAAGTACATTTATATTTAAACCCTCTTAATTTTTTTTCTCCAAGTTTTTTGTAATAGTGGACGACCAAGTTAGGTATTCCAAGATATAGTTTCGACCTAATGATCAGAAAACTACTCGTATAAAATAAGAAAGAAAAGTGTACTATCTCGCCTAGACGGGAGCTTCTTTTGAGGCATTGGGGTAATTTTGATGTTGATGTTGATGTAAAAGAAAGAAAAGTGTACCTTAACAAAAACAAACTTGAGGTTTTTATGGTTTGCTAGCGGGGAAAAATGAGTATAGGTCAGTTTCTTTAATGAAAGAACGGAATTTAGATATCAACCAGTGTCGCGCTGACTTGCTGAGAGACTTTTTTTATATATCAGTATGAGACATTCAGCTTTACTTAAACAATTCTAACTTTCCTGAGAATTCCAGTGAGATGATTTCCAATAAATTCTAATGACATGCGCAAACAATAAACTTTAGTGACATGCCCAAACAACAGATTTGATTAAAGAGACATTGAATTTGTTTGATTTTCTTTTTCATTGGTGGACTATAGAAGCCACTTCAGAGATGTTGCAGACCATTTTGGTGAACTTTTAAATTTATGTAGTTTTCATTATATAGAGTCCAAGCATCCCCATAGCAAACTATCCACCTATTGTGCCCATGGAAAAGCTAATTCTTCCAAACGTTGTTAGGCTATCTTCGTTCATTCAAACAACCCCTTGGCTTGTTTTACTTTCTCTTTAAGCCATACCACTCCAGTCGCTTCCACTCATCCCACTTTTGAGGATCATCACTTGTAATAGATTAACATAATGAAGAAAGTACAAGCCAGATACAATTTCAAACCACACCAATGGATCCCAAGTGTCCAAAGTATCAAAACAAAGAAAACAATGCCCAATGCACAAAAGTGAACAAAGCAGCCATGAGGTACAGTAAGGATCTTGTGTCGCATGAATTATGGATTCTAGGTTGATAAAAAACTAGGTTTCTGCAGGTGATCCTAAACCCAAGTTATGTGCACCTGAAAGCTCCCCACACGAGCTTCCGAATCCTAGCTTCTACAATACAAATGTCTCAGGTTTTGTGCATTTCCTGAAACAAAAATGGGATTTGGGTTGATCGCGTGACCAGGCCCACTTTGTAGAGTTCTTTCTGGTAGAATCAGGGACAAGAGGGTCATCTAAATTGATATAATAGGCATGGCAATTTGTTCATGTCATGCATTTATGGATCAGACAATTGTGTACTCGTGTACGGAAAACTACACTACTAGTGTCCCGTCAGAAATTATCCACTTCTAACATACTAACAAAACAAAGAATTTGGTTGTCTCATGTACTTCTTGGTTAAGGGTAATCATGTACTTGTATCAGGAAAACATGCTAGTCCTGTTGTGTCATAGATCATCACCTAGTTTAAGGCATCGTTTGGCTGCGGTTGCGATGGCAAGAAAAGAGTTAGACAACAGTCCATCGCAATATTGGGGTTGAGATACAAAAACCCATCAACACCCCACCTCTAGCTCTTGTGAGCTTCCACTTCAATGCTGACTTACAGCATAAAATCCCACCACCACCGCCAAATTTTGTTGTTTCGATTGGTTTTCTTGCGTTGGGGAAAAAGTGCGAAAAATTTCACCACCACCGCCACTGCCTCCGGCTCCAACACTTGGATCGAAACGGACCCTAAGTATGCAACATATGCTATCTCGGGATCGCATATTGCTATGCGGACACCAAAATCTTGCCCTTTATTTTCGGCATTATGAGGCCGCATATACTAAAACCCACATTTGAGATTGAGATGTCTAAAATTAATAACCCACATTTTCGGGAAAAAAAACACACCAAAATTCAGATAAGGAAAAAAAAACGAAAACACCAACCAGCGTACTCGCAGACGAAGACGCCCTCCGTTACCCCGCCGAGAGCAAACAACCCCCACCCCTTCCTCCGACACCTAACGACCTCCACCCTGACCCCAACCCCGCTTCCCTCTCTCCGGCGGGGCCGGGGTTGGTGAGGGAGGAGGGGGGTCGGAGTGTAGAGGAAGAAGGCGTAAGGGTGGGAGTCGACGGCGTTGCGGAAGGGGATCGGGTGGGGCTCGAGGCCGAGGGAAGCGTCGGAAGAGCGGAGTGTGGTTAGGATTGAGACGGCGCGGCGGAGGGTGGTGGAGGTTAGGGAGAGGGCGGCGAGGGTCTGGGGTGGGAGGTAGGGGAGGACGAGGAGGAGGATGGTGGTGGTTGTTGGGATTGTCTTCTTCTTCGTTTCTTCCGCCATGAGAACCGAAGGACAATGTTTAATATGATTAATTGTAACTCCTTTTTTTTAATTATTTTTAATCTAAATATGATTAACAATAATTAATTTGTGTTAGTACATTGTAACACGAAATCTTAACATGATCGTACAATTGAAATACAATAACCATTTTTTCGGAAATCACCATCTCTTTTTCTTCTACGTTATCATTATTGTATAACAATTCTACATTTCTGGGTGTGATAAATTATTGATGTTTATATCCACGTTTATGTATTTGAGGTTAATTCAATTGGAAAATCTCTTATTTTAATATAGTTGGAAGATCGATTTTTTTACTAATTTAGATGTTTTAGATTTAAAATGGGAAGGATAATAAAGTAGATAAAATAAAATAAAAACATGTATGTACTTTATTTAAATAGCGAATTGTTGTATAGATGCAGATATGTTTCAATTTTGATGATGCTAATAATGTTTGGAGTTAGAGAAGTGCTGATGTGAATCAAATATGGATATGAATCAAATGTAATATAAATTTTTTGAAAGCTTTAAAATTGAGGAATCAGATGCGAATACAAGGATATTGTCGGATATGCCTTTAGCACCATCATCCACATTACCAGTTTACCACGTTTGAATGGAATATATATACTCGGCGGTCATATTCTACCCTACGAATTCGAAATTGATAGGAATAGGAACGTATATTATCAAAAACTTAGTGCAGGTTTAAATCTAATTTAATTTTTGCTTGGAGTATACTTGATAAATTTGGTTAGTCCTTGTGAAATTTACTTTCCTATCAACCACCATCGGACGATTTCTTGGCAGACGATCCAACAGTTCATTCATTGGCACACATGACACGAGTCATTTAAAATGCCAAAAGTCATAATAACTCTTGATAGTATTATCGTGAGTTCCGAGTTTGTGACACGAGATGGATGTTTGTGCTCTATAAGTTCAAACCCTTATTAGAGTGAATATTTACCTATAAATTTATTTTGAGAAACTTGATTGACTATTTGCCACTGCACAACAAGCTGGAACTTGGGATTGTAGGAAGAAACCAAGGAGCAACTACAAATAGCAACTTAACATTCTGGACTTGGGTATCCAAAAAATGTATTAAACAAGCTTCAACATTGACAAACAAGTAAACAAACCACATCAGACATCTGCTTGGACCAAATTCTTGTGATGCAAAACCCAAACGAATATAATACATACATAAATATCAATCAGATTCCAATTGTAATGAGGGCTTACTACTATTATTTTTAATTGATTTGGGAAGGGGGCATTAGGTGATTCTTCAAGCCAGAATGGGGCTATAAAACAAAAAGGAAAAAGAGAACCATCTAATGGAAATGAAAAGTGATGGAAGTAGATTAGTTTCCCTAGCTGATTCGAAGTTCCGTTTGTCTCCTCGTCACTCGTCTAGGGTGAAGACGTCATTGATCACCATATAACGTAAGGGCTAGTTCACGTAAAGGGTGAAAGAAGTCATGTTTACTGGCCATAAGATTTTTCAAGAACCCGAACTCCTGGACCATATATTCTCTGACAACGATCAGTAAACGAACTTACAAGTCGAGCAACCACCTCTTGAAAAAACATGGAAGCAACCTGTAAAATCAAATAAAATGAAATGAAGAAAAACTGAATTAACTCAGAGTGCATCTTTAGTATGATATGATAAATACTTCGACCGGTTTCCTCATGGACAATCTTTTTTTTTAAATACATATACAATAAACTATTAACTATAGTTAATTTTAAGATGCAAGGAAGAGGGAACTAAAACTAACTGGTTGAGGAGTACCTGTCGATAGAGTGGCGACTGGAACTTGAAATCCACAAGAAAATAAAGGTCACATGTTCCTTGAACAGGCCCAGGGTTGAATTCCCAAATATTTATTAGATGAGTAAAAAGGCCACTTTCAGATGCTGTAGTCTACAAATCAAACCCAAATTTCAATCCGCAAGCATATATATTACCCCATATAACAGTTAAATCTATGCCACAATAATCTAACTTGCTAAATTTCGTATGTATTCATATCAAGCAAATTTTATAGAAATTAAGCTCACAAAAAGAATATCAATACTCACATTTTAACTTCTTTTTATACCATTATCACATGTTTAGCTTCAAATAAGAAAAAAATGTTCATCCAGATATTACTAAAACCTACACATGATAACAGTGCATGATAAACAAACTGATCTGAAAACTACTGAAAACTGAATATTCTAACAGTGCTTGAACTAGAAATAATATTGGAAACTATGTCACCTACCGCTATGATTTTTTTTAAAAGTTTAGCCAAATGTCAGTCTCATATATAATATATCATACAACAAACTAATTTGATATATTATACGAGTGAACTAACCTTAATGTAGTTTGATTTCTTTAGTTCCACATGAGACAAATAATTTTCAACAAGAAATTTGAATCCAATCTCTAGTTCAGCATCAAAGGATCCATCCTTGTTGTGTCTAATAATTTTTGATCGCTGACACCAAGGGACAAAATCTTCATACAAATCGACAGCTGCAACCACTGCAAATAACTGCTCAGGAGAGTACCTAGTAACAAAAGCAGGCAGAAAAACAGAAAAAAAACATAAAAATAAACCCGGAATGGGGAGACAAGATCAAAACAACGTCTATCCATATTCATGAAGAAAAGGCTAAAGGTTGAATAACCTAACATTAAGAAAATTCAAATTGGATTAACTTACTTTAGGCAAAAAAGGATCAAATGTTATGCATTGAAAAAAAAGATGAAACCACTTACTGAATTCTTCCAGACATATTCGTTGTTAAAGCGACAGTACATAAAATTGAACAAAGCTACCATGCTGAATATAATTGACAATATAATTATCCCAAGCATAATTATCAATGTAAAAGATGAAACAGGGAATATAATTATCAATGTAAAAAAATAAAAAATTGACACCATGACAAAAGTGAAACAACTAGCCCAAGCAATAACTGAAATGGAAACTAATAAGCATCTCCCGCAATGTGTACTTTGATGGTTAAAGAGATGATAAAGGTAAGCTCTTACCTTACTAATTTCATATTGCTTCATGACTTGCTGACAAAAAAAAATGGCTGACGTAATATTCATGTTGCAAAAACCATGCTTGATCTAGTCATTTCCGTAAAACATAATCTATACTAAGAAAAAAAACTGGCATCTGATAGCAACTCGTCCAAAGACCCCAAAATCCTACTTTGAGCTAAACAATTACACGATACCACTCCAAAAGGCAATATGACTTTAGGATAATGTTTTTTGTTATGGTTGTCATCGATGTTTGTTATAAATAAGATGTAACTATAACGAAGAAGTACAGGACGATGATAGAATTGTTCCCCCCCTTCTCTCTCTAGCCCAACCTTGAGATTTCTCTCTTCTTCTTACACTTTTCTAAGGCTTCTTTTCTTTCTACAACATACCACTATTGTTCGTCAATGTCCCAATATTAGAACGGTGTTAACGCTTTCATACATTGTTTCGGAAAGTAAAAAAATTCCACATAAAACAATGCATTACAAGTCTAAGGTTCCCTTTGCAATCACAATGCTATTTTTTTAAATCCAATCAAATCTCACTATCAATTCCAAAAAACAAACCTCAACCCTAGTACAAAGATTCTAAATTTCAATATATCAATTACAATCACATTCGTTTCTCGATTTTCGGGAATCAAATCAAGTTATAAAATGTGGTTCCAAAATAACCCTAAAGCCATGCTTGATTCGCCATAATCAAAGGTGTAATGTAATTTGACTACACCCTTGATTACATTCCCTTGCTTGGTTGGGAAAAATTGAAGATTGTAATGATTACCTCGCTGGGGGTCGTAATCCAATTACATTGCAACGTAATCAAGTCATTTAAAATTATTCAAACGTTGCTACATAGTCAAAACTCAATCTCGATCTGTCGGAAGTATGTTGGAGCTTCGGCAACTTTTCCGGACATTTATCAGATTTATTAAATTACATATTTATATTTTGAATTACATTGCAATTCCTAGGTGAATTCCAGCGTTACCAAACAATGTAATTCAATTCATGGGAATGTAATATACTACACGGAAATTGGATTCGATGTAATCAAATTACAGTAAACCAAGCACGGCATAAGATGAAATCAAAACTCACAGAATTCCAAACAACAATACCTGCAACAAAAACAATCGATTCGAGAAAGAAACCAAACACAACAAGAAAACATAAAAAACACGTCTCCACCGGAAACCAACACCAAACGTACGTACCCAATAACGCGTCTCTCCTCGTGAACCTTCGAGAGAGCGCTCCCCTCCTCCCCATCCCCGCACCCGAGAAACCCCCTCCTCTGCTCCGCCCCGCACCCGTTCCCATTCCCGACGAAAGGCCGCGCCTTTCCCCCGACCTCGACCGGAGTCTCGATCCGCGGACCCCCGACGCCCCACGCTGCGCCGCTCAGGCATCGCGAAACCCTAGCGGGGCCCACACCGCGTCCGAATCGGGTTGTGTTTCCGGAGATGAGTCTGGAGAGCGCCTTCGACGCCGTGGAGAGCATCGAGGAAGGGGAGAGTCGGATTAGGGTTAGGGTTTTGGGTTGGTTTGGTTTGGGGGGAGAAAGAAAGAAAGGTGTGGGCGGAATGGAATTGTTTGTTTTGGTTGGTTGGTCTGCAGAAGGGAAGATTTTCAATTTGAGTGCGCGTGAGAAAATGGCTTTTCTTTTCCTTTCTTTTTGGAGACGTAGGCTTGCTTGAGAGATACGTTGGTAGAATTGGAATTAGAATTAGAATTTGATTTTTGTTGGTTTGTTTCAATGATGTATCGTATTTGCAACGCAAGCCACCCGAGTCTGAGGTATGACATTGGACCAGACTAATTCGGCACATTCACGAAGGTAGCCCTCAATGTGGAATCTATGAGGTTGGATATGTTTTTATTGTGTTCAGATTTGAATTTGAGCATGCTCTATACAAGCAATGACTTATTCTGCATTGGAGTTTTCATGGTAGGATTTGATTTGGGCTTTTCTTGTACATGCCTTTGAATTTCTGTATATAGGTTAATTTATTAAAACTTTGTTGTTGTGAAAGGCTTTTGTGGTCTTCTGAAATAGTTGTCAAAGGCTTTGTTATTGTTGTTTGTTCTATAGATGATTAGATGTTAATTCCTTAATATCATACTATCTTTATTGCTTTCTTACTTTAGCCATTTTCAATTATTGTTGTGAAACTATAATAACATTGATGATGCTCCTGTTTTTTTTTTTTATATTTTTAGATCATTCATCAAGTAATGTGAGCAATACATAGAGGTTAGAGAATAACATATGGAGCTACTTATACGGAAGACATGAAGAAACAAAGTTGGAAGTAGAATGAGTTGGATTTCGAGCCTTGGAAAATGAAGTTGAAGTATTGAACTGTTATGTTATTTTGCATGTATTATTAACACATTATATGTTGTCAAACTATTTATTTGAAGCTTTGAACTAGAGAAAACAAGTATTATACTACAATGTTCTTGTATTTGTTAGGTTTATTTGATATTTTTCAGAAATTTTACAAATTTGTGTCTATCGTGTAATCGGGTATTTATCGTGTCTATTATTGTATACACGTATTATAACGTGGTTAACTGGCTACTTGTGTATACATGTATTTATTGTGTATTAGGTTTTTATCGTGTATATAGCTTCTTATCGTGTTTGTAGGTACTTATCGTGTATACATGTAATATTCGTGTCCATTCAGGTATTATCGTGTATCGTGTTACACGACCCGATAAGAATTCGTGTTCAAATCGTGGTGTGTCCGTGTCCGGGTTCGTGTACACAATTTCTTATCGTGTCAGGTTCGTGTTTACCCAATACATGTTAGCATCCAACCATGCACGACACGATAAGACACGTACACGACCCGATTGACAGGCTTAACTGGGAGTAACAAAAATTGTGGTGACTTTTGCAAAATATGAATATGTTATCTCAAAAGATATTACTTATGGACAATTTAAAGATGTCTCATTTATATTGATGTCATATCAATATGACAATGTAAGAATCAATAACTGATTCACCTACTTGCATAAAGTTGTAATGACTCCACATAATGACATCAAATTGTTTGTGATAATAATTGATGTGTATTGGACATGTAGGAAACATCACTAATATAAATCTTTGTAGCATGATTAGAAATTGGTAGATCCTTGAACATCATCTTAATGTTTTCAGAAAAACATTTACTGTGAACATGATAAGGAACTTCAGGTCCTATAAGAATTGGATCTTTGTCGATATATAATAGATGTCATTTGTTAATGTGCTTTCAATATGAGCATTTAGTAGAATATTTTTCTTCGATATTATCTTTCTACATTTGAATCATTGTACCAATTCTCTTCTGGAGAATGTTCGAACTTCAAGTCGAAAAATAATTGGTTTATCTCTAGTCATTTATTTAAAAATCCGTCATTTAAATATTTCACAGGTTTTCAAAAAAAACTCTGTTGGAGGTCCTATGACATCAAGTCATATGCATATAATAAATAATAGTAAATTTTGTTATTGAATGAAACATATGGACGACTAAGATCAACTTCGTATCATTCTTCAGGATGACTTTGATTGAAGATATTATATGCACGCCCTTACTTGTTTCTTCATATAGTGATCTTTGTATAGTGCATCTTTTGATTCTTGTTCTAATATACTTTGTCATCTTTGTCCTTAAAGGACTCTCATATAAGTATCAATATTAAGTGACTTATAAAACTTTAAAGTCACAACATATCTTATATGCATATCATATTGATCATGTAACAGAACATTTTATCAATATTACGAGAGAATGAGTAACATCACGATGGATGTTGGGTCCTGCGAATACCCTTATATTACTTCTCTCTTTATAATGTATCACATGTTATTGTGATTTCTATTTGTATCCTCTAGGGATATAGTTTTAGAAATCAAGATTACATGTCCAAATAATATATTTATTCAGCGAGTTTATTCTATATTGTTCGCCTTCTTTTGTTTATATCAAATACGAATGCTTCTGACATTCTTATAATATCATAGGTTTTGGATCCAATTTTTCTCTTGATATAGCAAGCTATAAAAAAGGCGAGTGAATTGTCGACAATAATTTTAATAATTATTTAATATCTCTCGTATCAACATATATAGTTGATTGCAAGTTTTACGTCAATAATAATCAAATCCTCGTCGTTTCCCAAAACTTTAGGATTTGACTGTTCTGTATCCCCGTAATTTCTTTAATCTTTTGTTTAGCAGCTGCATTTATTTTTACGAGTTTATATTCTTCAGGAATAACCTCTTCAAGAGGTGCAATAAGAGTGACCAACTTTTATTTCATTTCCACAAATAATATATGTTATGGTCCACTCTTCTGGCGTTGGTTGAGCTCAAATATATTTTATCATGTGGAGATCTCCAATTTATATTATGTGGTTTATGTCTAATAATATAAGACTTAGTCACTCTTTTGTGATCAATTAAAACGTATGACAATTACTTGATAGATATTGCAAGATAATGATTTTATGAACTTCAGGTTCAACCATACTTGTATGTATATTGTCTTATGAACTTCAGGTTCAATATAATACATTTTCTTGACATTCTTTAAGCTTCTAGCTTCTCCCCTTAATGCCAGAAAATGTACATTATATATATAATTATTGGATTGGACAATAAAATTTAGCCCTTCATGATCTTTAATCGCAAGAGGAAACAATCTATTCATTATTGTACAAGTAAAGTAAGTAAGTATTTATAATATGATATTGATATAAACAATATTGGCAAATATGCATGTTGATAAACCGTGTCTAAATTATATCAGACACTATACTGGATTTTTGAACATACTGGATAAGAGATGATTTATTTAGGCACTTCTGTGCATGTTTCATCTCATTGAAGTCATCTTTATTTCATACTTGTTATTTGCACAATGCTCTTGTTTTCACGATACTTTGTAATGAGTGCTTCCGACACACAAAAAAGGTAAAAACGATATCGTGATTTTCCAACAACTCTCATGACCTTCAATCATCGGTAATGCATAACCCAAAACGTTTGGGTTTTTTATTCCATACTACTACTGGAGTATTGAGTCATTAATTCGTAAAGTGATCAATAAAATATTTTTCTTTACTACTAAACTCTATATATCTGTGGTCTTCCGGCCATAGTGTTTGATTAGTGATTGATGTGCATTTTTACTAAATTAGTTATTTGCACGTCGTTTTGTTGGTCATACGAATCCTTCAGGGATTATCATAAAATTTCATAACCCTCTTTAAATGAATAATCTCTAAATCTTTGTGTGGTAGCATTGCATGAATATTAAAATATTTGTCTTCTGAGCCGATGCATATAATTTTCAATAACAATGATCGCAAGATGTTCGTCTTCTGGGCCAATACATATCATTTTCAATAACATGGTAATTCGAATTCCACTATAATATTCACATTGTATTATATATATACATCTATCAAGATGGATATTATGTGCTCACGAGATGAATGCTCGTACTAGTTGTGAATGATCATGTGATGTATCACAATTAACAAGTAATAATCACATGCTTGAACCACTTATATACCCTTTTAATCAACATGATATTAAGAATTCATATAACTTATAGAAAGTAAGTGAATCAATACAAAGTTTCATGAGAAATATATATTATTTAATTTTAGAAGCACTATTAAATATGTAACTATTTCTTTTCATGCTTCATTGGATCGAGAAATCCTGAAACTTTGATCAATAACTCAATGTTTGTCCAACCACAAAAACAGATATGAGATTAAATCCTAATACCTTTTTAAATCATTTTAACAAAGATGATATCAAATCATTACACCTCATGAAGATTACAGTTTTTACCTTCGGGGCTGAAGTGATTCCTTTTCAATGATAGCATGACATATGGTAAATAATTACTTTCATAATATGGAAACTCAAATTTTGTTGCAATATACCACATTATATCATTTATATAATTGCATAAATAAATCACATGTGTTGGAATGATTAACCATAATATTTCCAGATGTGATGCAACGAAATAACATCGAAATTTTATGTGACATAATATGATAACCAAATGAAATGCATTAAAAATAAGCTTTGCAAAAAATGCACCAAATATTATTGAAACTAGTATTTCAGATGTTATTGGTTCTGTCTATCCAAATGAAAAATACATTTAATATGAAATTTTCCATACAAATAAAAGCATAGCATGAGCATGCCAAGTAATAGATCTCATTGGAATCAAATACTATCTATGACAGACAATATTTTTATTATTTTATATGAAGATGAATTTCCGTATTGAGAGTCCATGGGAGGTAATTCTTTCCCGATATATCAAGGGCGGTGAACTCAAGCTTGGTGAGATTTGTCATGATAATAGCTTCAATAAAGTAAATAACAATACTTGATCGGGATTATTGTAAAACATAAATCATTATAAGTAATTAGATTTTAATTCATAGATGACATCAAAAAATCCTAGTGAAAACGCTAGTATTCATATGCACCATAAAAATAAAAATCAAACAGGTTATCACATACATACGAGCACTATTTTTTTTATGTAAACTACAGTAAAAATTAGATTAGATTAGAGATCTCTGAAGCCATTCTTAAGGTTGATAAAGAATCTCAACAGGTGGTTCCAAATCCTAGGATCATATGTACGCGATTTGAAATCTTTATATTCAACCAAAATAGAACCATTATTGATGAATATATGTTGCAATATATGTGCCTCCACTGTCCTGGTTCATGTTTGAATCATTTCAACTTCTTTTTATAATTAGCTATTACATTTCAATGAATATGCAAGATGAATATATCACAATATATTTAATTTTACGTAGGAATTACTTATAACTTGTGGTCCGAAAGAGTGATATGCACACATGTTTGGTCTAGATTATACATTTCATAATTTGAAGTCTCATTGCTCATATCACAAGTCACATTTCATATCATATTCTAGACTAGAATTAAATGATATTATTAGAACCGTTGGGTGTGAAAATCATTCTGCATGACACGGTGCAAACCACATCAACAAGATAAATTGGGTGCATGAAAATATAGATTCAAAGAACACATGTGAAAGTCTATGTTGTTACCTCTTTTTAACAACTATGTTGTTTAGTCTACTAGTGGTTACATTGGGTGCTTCACCAGACTTTAATCGTAGAGTTTTGTGTTGATAACGTGTTGTAAAATAAACAAACCAAAGATGAAAGATTGGGGAGGGGAGAAAGATATGTATTTTGTTCTATTGTTTCTTCAAATGTATACAATAACCTTCTATATAGGATGATGAGGTAGTAAGGGTTATAACCAAATAAATAAAATTACACTATATTAATAAGAGTAAAAATCTACTTGAATGGTAGGAGTTAAGAAAGGTGAATCAAATACTATCTATGACAGACAATATTTTTATTATTTTATATGAAGATGAATTTCCGTATTGAGAGTCCATGGGAGGTAATTCTTTCCCGATATATCAAGGGCGGTGAACTCAAGCTTGGTGAGATTTGTCATGATAATAGCTTCAATAAAGTAAATAACAATACTTGATCGGGATTATTGTAAAACATAAATCATTATAAGTAATTAGATTTTAATTCATAGATGACATCAAAAAATCCTAGTGAAAACGCTAGTATTCATATGCACCATAAAAATAAAAATCAAACAGGTTATCACATACATACGAGCACTATTTTTTTTATGTAAACTACAGTAAAAATTAGATTAGATTAGAGATCTCTGAAGCCATTCTTAAGGTTGATAAAGAATCTCAACAGGTGGTTCCAAATCCTAGGATCATATGTACGCGATTTGAAATCTTTATATTCAACCAAAATAGAACCATTATTGATGAATATATGTTGCAATATATGTGCCTCCACTGTCCTGGTTCATGTTTGAATCATTTCATCTTCTTTTTATAATTAGCTATTACATTTCAATGAATATGCAAGATGAATATATCACAATATATTTAATTTTACGTAGGAATTACTTATAACTTGTGGTCCGAAAGAGTGATATGCACACATGTTTGGTCTAGATTATACATTTCATAATTTGAAGTCTCATTGCTCATATCACAAGTCACATTTCATATCATATTCTAGACTAGAATTAAATGATATTATTAGAACCGTTGGGTGTGAAAATCATTCTGCATGACACGGTGCAAACCACATCAACAAGATAAATTGGGTGCATGAAAATATAGATTCAAAGAACACATGTGAAAGTCTATGTTGTTACCTCTTTTTAACAACTATGTTGTTTAGTCTACTAGTGGTTACATTGGGTGCTTCACCAGACTTTAATCGTAGAGTTTTGTGTTGATAACGTGTTGTAAAATAAACAAACCAAAGATGAAAGATTGGGGAGGGGAGAAAGATATGTATTTTGTTCTATTGTTTCTTCAAATGTATACAATAACCTTCTATATAGGATGATGAGGTAGTAAGGGTTATAACCAAATAAATAAAATTACACTATATTAATAAGAGTAAAAATCTACTTGAATGGTAGGAGTTAAGAAAGGTGAATCAAATACTATCTATGACAGACAATATTTTTATTATTTTATATGAAGATGAATTTCCGTATTGAGAGTCCATGGGAGGTAATTCTTTCCCGATATATCAAGGGCGGTGAACTCAAGCTTGGTGAGATTTGTCATGATAATAGCTTCAATAAAGTAAATAACAATACTTGATCGGGATTATTGTAAAACATAAATCATTATAAGTAATTAGATTTTAATTCATAGATGACATCAAAAAATCCTAGTGAAAACGCTAGTATTCATATGCACCATAAAAATAAAAATCAAACAGGTTATCACATACATACGAGCACTATTTTTTTTATGTAAACTACAGTAAAAATTAGATTAGATTAGAGATCTCTGAAGCCATTCTTAAGGTTGATAAAGAATCTCAACAGGTGGTTCCAAATCCTAGGATCATATGTACGCGATTTGAAATCTTTATATTCAACCAAAATAGAACCATTATTGATGAATATATGTTGCAATATATGTGCCTCCACTGTCCTGGTTCATGTTTGAATCATTTCAACTTCTTTTTATAATTAGCTATTACATTTCAATGAATATGCAAGATGAATATATCACAATATATTTAATTTTACGTAGGAATTACTTATAACTTGTGGTCCGAAAGAGTGATATGCACACATGTTTGGTCTAGATTATACATTTCATAATTTGAAGTCTCATTGCTCATATCACAAGTCACATTTCATATCATATTCTAGACTAGAATTAAATGATATTATTAGAACCGTTGGGTGTGAAAATCATTCTGCATGACACGGTGCAAACCACATCAACAAGATAAATTGGGTGCATGAAAATATAGATTCAAAGAACACATGTGAAAGTCTATGTTGTTACCTCTTTTTAACAACTATGTTGTTTAGTCTACTAGTGGTTACATTGGGTGCTTCACCAGACTTTAATCGTAGAGTTTTGTGTTGATAACGTGTTGTAAAATAAACAAACCAAAGATGAAAGATTGGGGAGGGGAGAAAGATATGTATTTTGTTCTATTGTTTCTTCAAATGTATACAATAACCTTCTATATAGGATGATGAGGTAGTAAGGGTTATAACCAAATAAATAAAATTACACTATATTAATAAGAGTAAAAATCTACTTGAATGGTAGGAGTTAAGAAAGGTGAATCAAATACTATCTATGACAGACAATATTTTTATTATTTTATATGAAGATGAATTTCCGTATTGAGAGTCCATGGGAGGTAATTCTTTCCCGATATATCAAGGGCGGTGAACTCAAGCTTGGTGAGATTTGTCATGATAATAGCTTCAATAAAGTAAATAACAATACTTGATCGGGATTATTGTAAAACATAAATCATTATAAGTAATTAGATTTTAATTCATAGATGACATCAAAAAATCCTAGTGAAAACGCTAGTATTCATATGCACCATAAAAATAAAAATCAAACAGGTTATCACATACATACGAGCACTATTTTTTATGTAAACTACAGTAAAAATTAGATTAGATTAGAGATCTCTGAAGCCATTCTTAAGGTTGATAAAGAATCTCAACAGGTGGTTCCAAATCCTAGGATCATATGTACGCGATTTGAAATCTTTATATTCAACCAAAATAGAACCATTATTGATGAATATATGTTGCAATATATGTGCCTCCACTGTCCTGGTTCATGTTTGAATCATTTCAACTTCTTTTTATAATTAGCTATTACATTTCAATGAATATGCAAGATGAATATATCACAATATATTTAATTTTACGTAGGAATTACTTATAACTTGTGGTCCGAAAGAGTGATATGCACACATGTTTGGTCTAGATTATACATTTCATAATTTGAAGTCTCATTGCTCATATCACAAGTCACATTTCATATCATATTCTAGACTAGAATTAAATGATATTATTAGAACCGTTGGGTGTGAAAATCATTCTGCATGACACGGTGCAAACCACATCAACAAGATATATTGGGTGCATGAAAATATAGATTCAAAGAACACATGTGAAAGTCTATGTTGTTACCTCTTTTTAACAACTATGTTGTTTAGTCTACTAGTGGTTACATTGGGTGCTTCACCAGACTTTAATCGTAGAGTTTTGTGTTGATAACGTGTTGTAAAATAAACAAACCAAAGATGAAAGATTGGGGAGGGGAGAAAGATATGTATTTTGTTCTATTGTTTCTTCAAATGTATACAATAACCTTCTATATAGGATGATGAGGTAGTAAGGGTTATAACCAAATAAATAAAATTACACTATATTAATAAGAGTAAAAATCTACTTGAATGGTAGGAGTTAAGAAAGGTGAATCATCCATAAGCTCTTTGGATTTCATAACAAATTAGAATTTGATTTTTGTTGGTTTGTTTCAATGATGTATCGTATTTGCAACGCAAGCCACCCGAGTCTGAGGCATGACCCTGGACCAGACTAATTCGGCACATTCATGAAGGTAGCCCAACCCCACCCGATCGATTTATCAAACTAAATGTTTCAAATCTTTGATTACTAAAATGTATTTCTCAAATTAACATCTAATTCAAAAACATATGTGAATGTGTTTGACAAAAAAGTATTTTCCGTAACCAAAGCATGAGAAACGAAAAAGGAAAAATAGACACAACATGTTTAAAAAAACATTTTCAGCAAAAAAAACCCCCGCAATTTTACTAATAATTTCAGATAATACTAATTACCAGCAGATCCGAAGTGTGATTTTCAACTGCGTCCTACTCACGTAAGAAGAACCTCAAAAATTCATCTCACAATAACAAATATCTTCTACTATAAACATGTGAGTTTTGAGGTTTCTTTCTCCTTAGTTTTGCCATGCCATATTGCCATGTGACAAGTATATCAACTCTGTTAGTGATCTACTTGTACAAACATGTGAGTTTTCATGTTTCCAATCACCTTACTTATGGCATGCAACGTAACTAATTATATAAAAACTATTGCTAACTTCAAGATTCTGAAGAAATTTTAGACCCTTAGTAGGAAAATACACGGACAGCATTTCTGTAGCTGATCTCAGCAAGTTCTTCAGGCATCTCAAGTCAGCAACATAACTCAGTATCTGAAGTAGTACACTAACTTGTAAGCCAAAATTATAATATGAGCACAGACTACAGAAGAAGAAAAAATGAAGTTAGATGTGATTCACTCGGAAGAAAAAAAGGTCTTAGGTTGATCAAGTTTCTGATAAAAGTCGGTCTGGAATCAAGATATAAATCTGTGTTCCTAAAAAACGACCTTTTCAGATAAGTTTTGAAAAAGCAACAAAATTCTAAATTTTCATAAACGCTAATGGGTTCCAAAAATTTGGTACGGCTAACTATATTACCACGATAGTACGTGTACAATGTCAGTTCTCGCAGCCTACAATTAACTACACCTGATTGAAGGGATATCTCCATTACCGCCGAAGTATTACAAATGAGCATTTTCAAGCAGGGATAAATGTAAAACCCATCCTTGGCTTTCCGTTATAGATAAAAGGATATCATATCACAAAAAAGTATATTCTTAACTTAAACTATTTTCTAAATAGTTCTATTGCAACTTGCAAGCACAACAAAAGACACGCCTGACTATTCAGTATATAAGATCACATGTGTGCTCCATGGAGCTATGTGATGAGAAAATAAAACATGATTATACGTACGCCATATATAACAAAATAAGCAAACTTACTCTGAAAATGTTGGCAGGATGATTAAGTGTTTCCTTGGGCGTGTTTGATGGAGGTGAAGTTGTTTCATCAGGCTCGCCCTGCAGCTTACTTTGAGAAGAGTCACTATCCGGAACCTGCACCAGAGAACTGGGGTCTATTTTTGGCAATCCATCAGGTGCATCAGACTCCAACAAGATTTTGTCCAGTGGGACCTGAAAGATACACACAGTACATACAAATTAGGCAATTCCTTTCATTCAAATTACAAACAGTACACACAAACCTTGAGATTGTGTTAGTCACTTATGAACCTACCGACTTGGCTATTTTCTTTGCCTTTCCCTGTTTTAAGAATGTAAGATACCCAGAGAATGAAATATGAACCAAGCTTCGCTAATCCAGTAACCATCTCAGCGGAACCAACATAGGAATGAAGAACTGCACCATCTGGGAATGGACCTATACGCCTGGTCATTCGAAAATGTTGTTCAGAAAAAGAAAAATAAATTAAATAACGATATACAAGAATTTCTGAGTAAATATAGACACTAATCTCATTCTCAGGGTATTTATGAAGTTAAAAAATCTTAAGCATCCACTTCAGTTGAAACAATATAAATCACAAAAACAAGATGCATAGGAGAGTTATAAAAGTAAAACCAAGTTAGTACAAAATAATTTTTCCTCAGCCCTACGAAGACCTTTCCTAAGAGGCCTGAGATGTTATAAGGAGAATATGTAAGATGTTACCAGGAGAGTACTGTACGTCATTATTTCTAGAAGGTCACCATATGCACGGACACAGTGAATTGAAACTGGGTGCTGAAGTTCCTTGGCCAATTCAAGTTGTTCAAAAACCTCAACCTGAAATTGCGTCAAGTCAAAACAAAGAAATATAGGTGACTCACTGAATCCTTTTCCAAATATAAAATGTTTTCATGCTACACCAAAACAGCAAATTCACGACGGTCTGCTCAATTGACGAAAGTAAAATTGCTTGAAGTCCATAAGTAGTGTGAAGGATGCAAAACTATAGAAGGAACTACAAAAGATACTAGAAGTTATCCGCTAAGGAAACCTGTGTCTTGTAGTCGATCTGCTGCCCACGTGAGCCTTTGTCCAAACCGATCTGTAAGCGACAAGTTCCCACAAACATTTGAGAAAGTGAGAAAGTAAGGCTTTAAAGAAATGCTGGTATATATGCAAGCATTGTAAATTTGTGTAGTAAAGACAGACATTTAAACTCTGCCCATGTAAGTTTTACGTAATCTGTCCTAAGCCAGGATAAAGGAGGGTTGCGATAGGTGTTGCGAAACAGCGTAAAACCTCAACTACTCTCATGGAAATGAAGCTTAACAAAGAAAAGTTGTGTTTGGGACGTTACCCTCTTAGTGACGTGCTGCATTGGGCAGCGGATGTAGTGATTCAAAGTAATAATCTCTATCAAGTTAAAAGGAAAATTTTATAGGAGCGTTGTAAGACCTGCGACGTTGAATGGAGCAGAATGTTGGGCTATGAAAAAACATGTGCAAAAGATAAGAGTGACTTAAATGATGATGTTGCGGTGGATGTGTGGACATATGCGGATGAATCAGATTAGAAATGAGAAAATTTGCAAGAGAGTTGGAGTTGCCCCAATAAAGGAGAAGCTTAAACATAGGTTGAGATTGTTTGAACATGTACAAAGAAAACTTATGGGGGAACTGGTTAGAAAGGGAGTGTTGAGCCGTGATGAAGACATAAAAATAGAGATAAGCAAATCAAAATTAACTTGGGAGGAAACGAATAAAAAATACCTAAAATATTGGAATATTCTCAAGGATTTGGGATTAAAAGTTTTTTTTGTTTTTGTTGTATAGACAAACATTTAAGTGGTGCTAACTACGTTATGAACTCTTAAAATAAAGATAATCAAACAAATTTCTTTTGAAAAATTGCATTAAATAATCAATAAATATGACGAAAACAAGTTAATACATCTCACTCTAATCACATAAGGGGTGTATTCTACCATAACAACATTTGATTATGTAACGAGGCATCCTAAATGCCAAATTAACTACTATTGTTGGCAATTACACTATTGGATGAGGAAAAAAACATATAACCAAACGTCACTTAAAACTTAACTCTCTATTTTTAAATGGTACTTGAAACATTACTTTATTGTATTATCATCACCATGTAATCGTGTCTAATTCAGTAAATCACAATAATATCTGATTGTCAAGGATCGACAAATGATGAAAACTTCAAAGCATATCCATTTCAAGAACAACTTAAGATAGTCAAAGACCTGTAAAAGAATTTTGTAGATTTTAAATTTGTATCACAGAGTCAAATCAGCACAATGCATCATCCAAGTAGATCTCTCAACCAGCAAAACCAAATGCACTCGTAAGGACAGTGGTTTGTTCAGCTGATGAAAGTGTGCTCTCACACGAAAAAACAACAAAACTGGAACTTTCCTCATGCAAAGTCTATATGGTGACTCATTCTAGTGAGAAAGGGTTACAAACAATTTTCATGTGGAAGCAACTCTACCACCGTAAAACAGTGATATTGTTTCCAATTGACCCAAATGATGCGAAGTGCAACTGCCCATCATCTGTGATTTCACAATAGATAAAATTGCAGATTGTTTAGATAGACAATTAATATAATCCATGATACTCCAAAGGCAAAAGAAAAGAAGCTTTTACCTCACCAACTGCAGCACTAGGTGTTTCATCAAATAATCTCTTCACCAATTCAAACCAGTTTGGTGATCTCTCTCCAACATACCTACACCAATTTCATTAACTTTCATTTCTAATCATAAACCACTCATTTGATGTAAGTAATTTTTAATGCAAAATATCAAGAGTACCAGTTACGTGTAAACATATATCAGTTAATATGGTACTTAAGGCCAACATGACGCAAGTATTTTGGATATCACGTCCACATTGTCGGTGTTTTAAGAATGCTCATGAGGTACCCATTTCTCATGTTCAATACTATGATAGGTTTGGTGTCATTCCTGAATGTGTACTACAATAAGAAGCAGCCCAACTGCCAACGGCTAGTTTTTTCGGCTAGGTTTGGTGTCATTCTGATAGTTTTTTTAATTTTTAGCACCCCCCCCCCTTCCATTGCCATAAATACTACTATTCACACCTCATTTCTCATTCAAAGAATCCAAATCTCCATTAATTTGAACAAGTGCACATTTTCTAACTCTTTCTTAAGCTTAATTTTATTTCGTAATTTAAAATCTTAGATAATGGCTTATGTACCCGGAAAAAAATTGTCAATGACTCACAAATATTACAACCATTTAAGACCAGGTAGAAGTAATTACTCCGGATGGAAATTTACCCACTACTTAAGTTTAACTGAAAACAATTCATTAATTTGTGAATTATGCGGTAGTTAGTAAGAGTGGTATTGCCCGCCACAAACAACATATCGCCCATACACTGGGCAGTAACGCCTGACCTTGTGATAAAGCCCCAGAAGCTTTAAAGCCGAAATAGCAACTTACATGTCAACTACTAGTAAATTTGTCAAAATGCACATTTAGATGATTATGTTGATTTTGGAGATGATATAGGAAGACACAGGTCGGGTACCGGTTACGACATAACCCCAACATCCCAACCTCCTTTGGCTCCTCGAAAGAGAAAATGGCAAAGTAATTGGGTGGATCGAATTTGCGAACGATCTCAAGATGTCATTGACCGGACCCAACAAACCACAAATGAACGACATTTTAAGAAATAAGACCGTAAAATAATTAATAAAAAATAGGCTAATTTTTTTATAGATGTGAAATTTTCTTTCAACACAGTTAATACACTTGAATTTTAGGAAGTCCTCATCGTTACCTCCACACACACGAACCTGACCTAAAACCCATCAGTCATCACGAAGTTAGTGATACATACCTAAGAATAGAAATTGAATATACTATGGGTTTTCTGTATTCATATAGACAAGATTGGAAATTATATGAACGCACAATAACGACGGATGCATGGACCGATAGATCTAGTATGAGTTTAATAAAGTTTTAAGTGAATTTTCCAACATGAACCATGTTTTACGATGCTTATAGACTCACACACAACTGACTACTTGTTCAAATTAATAGACAAAGTTGTTGAAGAAGTGGGGGAAAAGTACGTGGTTTAAGTAGTCACCGACAACGTTGTTGCGTACGTAGCCATTGGGAATATGTTGATACGAAAAATGGAGCAACTTTTTTGGACTTCTTGTGCCACACACTGCATCGACATCATCTTGGAGGACATCGACAAATTATTTTTGAAGATCATTGCCTTGAGTTGATGGATCGTGAGACATTTTAACGATCATACCTTATTACTCTCGCAATTGCGAAAAACCATCGGGGACAACTTATTAAGGGCGGAAATCACTCGATTTGCTAAGTCTTTCTTGACATTGCAGAGACTATATTTCAAAAAAGACCAGTTCAGAGCCTTCGTGTTATCTACCGACTACAATGACCCGAATGTTATGTAGATGAAGAACAAGAGGTTAAAGGAAACCTCCACCCAAATGGCCTAAGTCATTCTTCAACAACGCTTTTGGGTCAATGTTGTGAAAACACTCAAAACTTTACAACTAGGGGTGTAAACGAGTTGAGTCGAGCAAAATTTCGAGCCATAGGTATTATTTTGTTTATTATAAATGGAGTAATAAAAATTCGAGCGAGCTATCGAGCCGAGCATCAAAAATTTTCGAGTTCGAGCGGCTCGTTTACCTAACCAAGTTTGAAATTTTTTTCATTTTTCATCAAGATCCTTCATTTTCAAGTTAAACTAGAGTCGAACATTTTTCGAGTCGAGTTCGAGTCGAGCTATCGAGCTGTGCCAAAGTTGACAGCCTTATTCACAACCAATGGTCAATGTTCTAAGGTTGGTGGACGACGACTAGAAACCATGAATGAGTTATTTCTAGTACGCAATGGAGAAGGCAGAGGAAAGACAATATCAAAAGTTCGTCGACTGCATCGACAAGAAGGTGGTGAAGGAAGAATGAAGAACTCTCCCCTACACTCTGGGATTTCTACTTAACCCCATGACATTCTCAATTCTAGTAGATAAACCAACCACAAGCATGAACGGACACATGTCGGGCTTCTTAGACGTCATTTACCGGCTCATTCGGTCCTGTCAAGGTCAAGACAAACGTTCGACCTTGCTAGATCGTTACACGTCTCAACTTGGAATGTTCGGGAGGGCATTGTAAGGAGACAACACATCGAAAGAAGACTGATTGATTGGTGACGTGCGTACAAGGTGGACATGAAGGACAAGACATTGCAGAGATTGGTAATGAAGGTTCTGGGCCTAACGTGCTTGACTTCTTATTGCGAGTGTAACTAGAGTGTGTCCGAGCAAATGCACACGAAGAGAAGAAACAGATTGGCGAAGAAGAAGTTGAATGATTTGGTCTTTGTGAACTACAACAGAAGTTGTGGCAAGATTCGAAACAAGAATAGAACGTCCCGGTTTCTTAGATCCTATCAGTGTGGACTACTCTTGGAGGATCATCCTTGGTTAGTAGAAAATGAGGATTCAGTCTTCGCTGGGGAGGATCTAACATGGGTTGAGGTGGAGGAAGCTGCCTTAGGACCTTCATCTTCACAAAGACGGGCTCGTCGATTCACGGCTTCAAGAGACTCGATGTCTTCAACTGCACCTTTCTTAAGTAAGATGAAGACATCAACATAACTTGTTATACCTATGGAGATCCAGGTGCATCGAGTTCTGAAGCACCTCAGGATGTCGATGAAGACTACATTCCAATCGATGACAAAGAAACTGAAGAGGATGACGTCTACGTTGACGATCCAAACGACTCCGACGATGACGCTGACATTGAAGTTCTAGCTGGAATTTAGAAAAATGTGTTCAATTCAATGACTAGGGCATTTGTATTGTATTTTTTGTCTTCTGAATTGTATTATTAACTTTATAATTAATAAAATAAAATGCCTAAGCATTTGGATGAGTAGAGGGGTACCTAGTGAGACTATGGTCGGTGATATAAGTGTCTTTTTAAAACCCAAATATGTAAGATTTTCCTTTATAATTTATCGGTATTTTTCCTATTTGTTTTCAATTATTAATTAAGAAAAAAACATTAAATAATAATAAAAAAGGTCGCCCAACTAGGCGGCTGCCACAATCACCTAAGCGACTGGGCAAGCCCAGTTGCCTGGGATCACATATGTGATCCCTGAACCTTGATTGACTTCATGGTATGAATATCCAGGTAGAAGTAATGGCTATTTCCGTTACAGAGAAATATTCTTCCGTTTGAGAAATTGACATTAAAGAACCCAAATCCATGATTTTGCACCATATAATGACAATTGCCTAATATTGGTCAATTTTCATTTCAAGTCAATTAAACAGGAATGAGCATGGAGGATAAGACGGTTAGCTCTTTCTACTTTATGGCCGGTGCAAATTTCTCTATCAAGGGAATGATATCCATGGCTAAAGCACCAATAGCCAGTCCTCGACTTCTCCCATTAAGTTATGGATTATTAGTTTGCAGGCCATCAACTAGTTCACTTAAAAAAGGAAGAGACGCCGATCCTAACAATGACAGTCACCAGGTGCGTCACCCCAACATAATTGTGGAGCTCCACCTTTACATGAGTTTGCTTCGAAGGACCTCATTAAAGCACACCAATAAGAAAGTAACAACCCATTAAAACAAGGCAAGCAAAGTAAGAGAAATTGAGATTTGATTTCTATTCTAGCACATCTCACAAGTAACAACACACATCATACTTAATCACATTGAATTTTGTATGAACTCTTTTCCTTTTCATTTTGTATATTCCAACGATCATTTCCTGTACATTTGTCTTGCTAATTCAGTAAAATCACAAAATCTTTCCAAAAGGAGTTATTAGTTATTCCTCATGGCCACACGAGTGCATTGAAATTTTATCACATCAATAACATAAACGAATTCAAACCGAAATAATAACAGAGGCATAAATATAAGTTTCGTAATGACATAAGTACGCCCACGGGCAGTGCTCGGATGTGTGTGTGTGCACACGCATTGTATGACATCCTGGGAAAAATCTAAGGGGTTCAAAAATCCAATGTGAGTATACTTATCTAGTAAAATCCAAACTCCAAAAGAGACAATCCAGTTGGTGTGCACTTGACTACGTGAAATTAAAAATCCTAGTTAGTATACATTTTTCCATAGCCATCAAAATCAATGACGAAAAAGGAAGCGAATCGAACCAGGGATGGAGTCCGAAGCATGGAATGACGCATGAGTAGTCCTCCCCCATCCGCTTAACCAAAATGTCAATCCCCCTACCACAACAACAACAACATCAACACTAAGATTTAGATTTTAGATGAATATGATTTAAGGGGGAAAAAAGAGGACCTCTAATTGGTTACTTACCTCGGACACGCCGTTGACGGCGAAGAATCGGACGCCGGCGGATGAGTTGCGGGGTGACGACGGCGATCCTCCGGTCCTGGAGGTGGCAGTGAGCATCGAATAACCTCGGAAACCCTACTTTGCTGCTCATGCTTCGGTTTCTGCCTTTCTGATATGATGCGGTGGTGGAGGGAAGAGGATCTGTTCTGTTGTCGACGAGGCCACGAGTGAGCAGGATTTCTGTAGGTCTAACTTTACCTAATAATTGGTCGTATGTAACCCAAAAGTTAAAAAAAAATTAATCTTTGACTCAGATGGGCACTCAAACAATCCATATCATAATCACAAATATCAATCAATATACATGGAACTTTTAAGGTTTCGTTTATCCTTGTTTTCTCCACGTCACAGGACAAGTATATCAATTGGGGGTTTCAACATTCGAAGAAACTTTAGACCCTTTGTAAGAAAATACATGGACTGCATTTCTGTAGCTGATCTCAGCAAGTTCTTCTTCAGGCATGTCCAATAAATCGGCAACATAACTCAGTATCTGAAATAGTACACCAACTTGTAAGCCAAAATTTTAATAACAGCACAAACTACATAAGATTTGAACTTAAAGCCAAACCACCCCAAATATTTGGATCATCAACTGTCGTACTTGTGATAAACTTCTATTTTAAAACGAGTTCACAAATCTTCAGAGTTTTGCAAGCAATACCTTTTCAGTTAGGTTTTTGGAAAACAATACAGTTCTTATTTCACGTTAACTTAGATCATGTAAATGTGTATTTTAATTTCAACTATTTATTTAATAATTTTACTAGAAACACAACAAAAGATACATCCGTCTGAATATCCACCAACAGGATTACAGGGACAAACTACATTTTTTTTCATATCTTTAAGATTATGAAAAGTGCCTACATTGATCTCATTTTCCTTAATTTCTTTAACATTATGAGGGCAAAATTAAGAATGTGCCGAGAAAGAAGGCATGATTGCTTGTGCGCGGTATCTAAGAAAACTAGCAACTTACAGCAACAATGTTGGCAGGATGGTTAAGTGTTCCCTTAGCTGTACTTGATGGAGGCGAAGTCGTTTCCTCAAGTTTGTTCTGCAACTCACTTCCACAAGAGTCACTATCTGGAACTGGCACTAGAGAACCGGGATCCACCTTCGGCAACCCATCAGGTGCATCAGTCTCCAGAAAGATTTTGTCAAGCGGAACCTGTAAGACATTAAGAATACCATTGAACAACTTCTTTATTCAAATAATGTACATAAACCCCGCTTTCTATATAAGTCGCTTGTATACGTACCGACTTGGCTATTTTCTTTGCCTTTTCCTTTTTAAAGGATGTAAGATGTCCAGAGAATGAAAAATATGAACCAAGCTTAGCCAATGCAGGAACCATCTCAGCCGAACCAATATAGGAATGAAGAACTACACCTGCCGGGAATGGACCTACTCGTCTAGTCACAAAAATGGTGATCAGAAACATAATACTCAACAACAATGTAGAATATTTTCTCAGTAAATACACGCATTTTGTCTTCAAGCTGTTTTGACTAGGACACCTGAAGCAATTACATTTCATTTGAAAGAAGAGAAATAGCAAAAGCAAGAAGGATAGGAGAGTTATAGAGGTAAACAAAGTTAAAAGTACATAACAATAAAAAAATTCCCTTTGTAGCACCATGGAAACATTTTCCCAAGATATGTAAAAAGTTATAAACGAGATCTGTACCTCATTATTTCCAGAAGATCACCATGTGCACGGACACAGTGAATTGAAACTGGGCGCTGGAGTTCCTTGGCCAATTCAAGTTGTTGTTCGAAAACCTCAACCTAAAATTGCATCATGGTGTCGAAGTTGAAACAAAGAAAATAAGTGGCGACTCACTCAATACTTTCCCAGTATTCATTTCATGGTACACTTCAAAAACAAATTCTTGATGCTACTCGATAAAGAAAAACTATAAAAAAAGCTCGAAGTTCATAACTCCACATGAATAACGCAAGAATATAAGATATTGTGACAAATTATAAGCAGAGGGAACCTGTGTCTTGTAGTCAATGTGCTGGGCAAGTGAACCTTTATCCAGACCAATCTGCTCACAAAAAAATATTAGAGCAACTACGGCTTTCAAGCAAAGACACAAAAAGAAAATTCAAGCAAACAAGAACAAAGACTGGAAATAATTAATGTATAAATATATATGGTACTAAAGGGATTTACATGTTTTCATTAATACGGCACTTGGTACTCTTGCCCAATGTATTTTGAATGTTGTCGAGCGCTGACCACTCTTCACTTAAATCCAAACTAGTCTCAATTTTGTGCTTCACCCGTAAATATCAATTGGGATCAAATTGGTTATATATATATATATAGGGTCAAGCTCTAGTGAGCCCAGGGCTCATCAAATTTAGTTTAAGCCTCCTACAATCTCACCATTGGATCTTATTTACAGTTAATCTCACTATTCATTAGCATAACCGTTTTTTTCTTAATCTACCTTACATTTTGAAATGAGTGATGGATATTGTGGGGACTTAATTTAGTTTGATTAAGCACTGGGCTCACTTGAGAATTCTTGTATATATATATATTGAAACCCTTTACATCGATGATTTAAATGATGTGAGTGCGTCCTGGTGGAACAGACATGGACAGACCGATGCATGCATATTCAAAAAAGGTTGCATCTATGAAATTAATATGGGTCTACCAATATACATGTGAAGTAAAAGAAAACCAAAATTACCGGATAAAAACACCAAATTTCACAAAAAGGACAATTAAACTAAGGTATGATGGAAAATGGTTAACTTCCTAAATTAGCAAAAATAAAATAATGGAAAAATCAAAGTGAGATTTGATATAAAATATAATATATATTAATAACAACAAAAACATAATGGGATATATTAAGAAATTATACTATAGAAGTCGGATCCATAATCAAACATGGATAAGATGTTATCAGCCTTTGTATGCAACTGTAATTGTTTTACATGATTAACTCTGAAAAATAAGAAAGAGAAAAGTCGTTCACAAAATGAAGAATGGCTATAGTGTCATGGCTGAAATTTATTAATTACGAATGATATTATAAAAAAGAATAGCAAAAATTAGGGTAAATAAACCAAATCATCTAATGTAAATATGTTGCATCCTATCATTGCAAGTGGCAATGGAGAAATTGTATTGTGAGGTCATGTTTATATAAGAGAGGAAATGATGGTTGAACTCCTAGGATTAAAAAGTGTTTTGAAGGTAATAAGGAGGATTAAAGGAGGTATTAGCAGAGGAATGGAATGAGATGTTAGTGACTCATTGTAGTGGTTACTAGGGGTTGGGAAGAGGAAGTCAGTGTTAAAGAGGATGACTAAGGTTGCTGTTGGAAAATCTTAAGGTTGGAATTCGAAGGACCAATCACCCAAGGACCAAAAGACCAAAATCTACACCGAGCCAATGTATTATGACAGATGAGGAATACTACTAAATTGCCGGTAATGCTAGTATGTATGCAGCAAGCATTGAATGTGTAGGTGATTGATTTGGTTTACTACCAAATGCGCAGACACTTGACTACTTGAGAATGGTTTGCTTCTGCTGCATCAAGGTGAGCACGCACTTATCCTGACTAGAACTATTCTACAGACAAACGTAAAATGTTAGACTAAATGGTGACTCATTCTAGTGAGAAGTAGCTTTACAGCCAATTTCCATACCAAATTTCCATGTGATATGTAATGCTTAAACTTCAATGTAGACACACCGCTGATCCTATGCTTCAAATAAATTTGTGATATTGGGGTTCAATCTTGCATGCTACGCACATTTTGACCGAAAAAGATGTGCGGGTTACCTACAGATGGACAACCAGAAATATGCCTTGTATGACAGTAAACATGATGGGGAATGCTTCCACAATGTTGTGTTAAGAAGATAATGGTATAAGTATGATTATGTTATTTTATGTATTATACAAAACAAAGTGCCCACAGATCGACCACATTATTCGTTGTTAGGACCTCTGTTTTAAAAACCGAACGGAATCGGTAGTCCGACTGGGTCGGACCGAAAATTGGTTCGGCCCAAGGAAAAAATCTGCCCCACCTGAACCGGTGTGAACCAAAAAAACCGATAAAACCGATCGAATCAGCCGATTTTTTCGGTTTAGTTGGACCAGGTTTGACATGTTTTTCTTTAATTAAACAAAAATTACAAAATCAAGAATTTTCCTAATTTTCCAATTCCCACTTTCCCAATTGTGCCGAGTTTGGACTCCACCCCCGTGGCTCGCCTCCCGAGCCTGACTCCATCGGTCTATCCTGTGGCTCGCCTCCTCAGTCTTGACTCCACCCGTGCCTCCTCAGTCCTGATTCCAATCCTCAGTTCCGACTCTACAAAATTCAAACTCTTTGGTGCGTGAATCTAAGCCCAACTCTTACTGACTGTTGCCTTTGGTTTTCACTTATATATAATAGTTAGTTATCATTAGCCGCTTCTCTATGTAAACAACGCCTATCTTTTGGCAACGTTTTTGACATCATAAATTTGGAAATCATATTATAATTTATAACGCATCCATATCATCAGTTAGGTTATATGTATGTTTTCACTCTGTCATTTATGACATTTCTTTCCTCTAGTATGTGTGGTTAATTTTTTTGAATGCTTAGTATGTGGTTAATTTTGTTGAATGCTTAGCATGTGTGGTTAACTGGAAGGGTCACTAAAAATGTGATATTTAGGGTATTAAGAACATTTTTATACTTATATGTTGGAAGCAATGTGATTTCAGTTGTACATTATTTATCGATTTTTTTCTTCCTCTCCTCCTTTTCATCTAAATAGAAACCAAGTGTTTCTTGATTTGGAAATGTCAAATATTTTATCTTAAGATTATTTTATGTTTATTTTAAAACTGGTTCAATCGTTCGGACCGTCGCTGCGGAGTTGGTTCGGTCCAACCCTCGGTTCACAAAATGCTAATGTCATACTAACGTCATTATCAATTAGACCATGTTGAACCGTCGGTTAAACTACTTTGAACCAAACTGAGTTGTTTTTGGTTCACTCTTCAGTTCGGATTATAAAACATTGGTTAGGACCAACCACTGAATTATGTCATTATCTTTCTGATATTTTTCATGTCAGCATGTACATCCACAACCATCTGAAGATAACTGCCAATCCAAAGATCAAGCGAAACTTTACCTCACCAACTGCAGCGCTAGGTGTTTCATCAAATAACTTCTTCATTGACTCGAACCAGTTTGGTGATCTCTCTTCAACATACCTACGCACCATAAAGTACTCAAGTGGTGCAAGCAAATGTTGAATTCAGGAACACTAGTAACTAGCAAACATGCATCGGTTAATAAAGTGTTCCAGTCAAATAAAACACTTGAATTTTGAATACTAAACCAATATTATTAGTGTTTTAAGCATGTGTATAGTATGATAAACAACAGTACATATGTGTTTGGTGTCTCTAATGATTGTACGCTACAGTACATGACATTTCACCCACAAAGTAATTTTACAAATCTTCATAAACAAAAGTAATAATGAAGAAAATACAGAGTTATTTAGCAAGAAGAACTCACCAAGTACAGAACAACGTAAGACCTACCGATTGAGCTAGCCGCCCAATCCCAGTTGGTGAGCTCTTCTTAAATTTGACATTTTGCATTACATTTTTTCACCCCACGATTGATGGGATTACAAGAACCAATAATATCTTATGGTTTCAACAGCCTTCAATTTAAAGTTTGTTTTGCAAAATCCAATTTTGGCATGAAAATTGGTCGTATGACAACTTTCTCTCCTTTTCTCTACTTAAAATTGCTATCCAATGTTGGAACAGGGACAAGTGTGGAAAACCAACAAAACAACTAGCTTGTAACCTTGTGGGCAGGGGCAATGTTACATACGCTTGAGGGGTCGTGCGACCTTTTGTTTTTTTGGAAATTTGCCTAGTTTGTATAGGTTCTTTCGGATTTCGCCCCCCTAGACTTCCTATTACTTACAATTTTGATTCTCTTGGATTTTTTCAGATACCATAGCAAGCAAATTAGAAAAAATAATGCTCAACAAGTCTAGTACAAAAATATCTATTTACCACTTATAAATAAAAAAACTAATTAAACTTCAACCAAATTAGAAATCAAACTAACAAATCGATATTCAAATTTTCTAGTGTCATCCTTACAATTTCCAACCCCTTACAGAAATTCCTAACATTGCCCATATGTTGTAAGTATGTTCATTTCCATTGTGTCAAAATTAACATTTTATTTGGCATTTGGATTATCATCGATTACATCAAATAGCTATCAAAATTATTGCATTTCTTATTAATTGTGAAACCACAGATGGTAGGTTGTACTTCGCATCATTGAGACAATTGGAAACAACCTCGTTGTTTTTTACAGTTCTATGGTTGTATACACTAGACTCCTTGGATTTTTTACCTCTTTAAATTTCACCCCCTCAAATATTTTCGAATACAAATAATAAGATAGTTAAATGAAATTTCGTCCAATTAGTTCAGTACAGTTAATCACTTATGGGTAAAATACATGATCGGACTCATTCTCAATTATTTTTTGGTCGTGTTTACAAATTTCGATTTATTACATAAATTCACGGGACCATTCATTCACACCAAAATCCTTCCACCACGTCTTAAAAGTTACAACACATAATTACGAAACAAACCAAAAAAAGAAGAAAGAAAAGTAAACAAAGAGAACAAACCAGGGATGAAGACCAAAGCAGGGAAGGACACATGAGTAGTCCTCCCCCATCCGCTTAACCGAATGCCAATCCCCCTACAACCAACAAAACCAACATCAGTGCGAAATCCGCAACAACAAAAAAGAAAAAGAAAAACAGGTTGGCACCTCGGAGACGCCGTTGACGGCGAAGAAACGGACGCCGACGTCGTTTGCGACGCGGATGAGTTGCGGGGTGACGGCGGAGATCCTCCGGTCCTGGAGGTGGCAGTGCGCGTCGAACAGCCTCGCGAACCCTACTTTTCCGCTCATGCTTGTGGTGGAGGTGGAGGTCGAGGATATGTTTAAGTTTGTGTTGTGTTGTGTTCTGTTCGGAAAGTGCAGGGAGAGATGGAGACGTGGTGATGATGCTCGTCAAGACCGATGGGGTACGGTCGCTTTTTTTTTTCTTTCTCCTGAAGAGGTACAATTCTCCGTCACTGTCCCAACGTAAGACCACGTGCCCGGGCTACTTTCGGTGACATGTTCTCTTTTCGTCACGTCAGCTCACTCAATCCACTCAAAAAAAAAAACTTACTCGTGCCCAGGTTACCCTAGACCTGTCAATTGGGTCGTGTTCGTGTACTATCGTGTCTGACAGTTCTGCATTCGTGTCAGGATTTTGTGTTATCGTGTATAGTATAAATTGAAAAGATTTCAACATGTTTAGATTGAAAATAGTTAAGTGACATATTATATTAATATTTTCATTCTAAATAACATCTTGATTGACTATAATCAATTAAAACAATTGATTATCAAACAAAAGATGCAGTTCGTGTCTGTTTCGTGTATAAAAATAACTTATCGTGTGTGTCGTGTCGTGTTCGTGTCAAATCGTGTACCAATTATTTTATATTTATATGTTCACAAAACATCGTAATAAATCATTTCAATCATACAAAAAAAATCGTGTAAAGTCGTGTTTATATCGTGTCTCCTTATCGTGTCGTGTCCGTGTCGTGTAATCGTGTCGTGTCTAAAATTGACAGGTCTAGGTTACCCCCACCCACCCTACGTTCTCTTTCCTCCACATCATTTATTAATTAAACAATTTTAATTCTTACACCACATTTTAACAATTTACATTTGTATTAATTGAAATTACTACATTATCATTTAATACCCAAGACATTATGTTGGTGATTTTAGTGTCATCGATTCATTTTAGTCGTAATGTGATTTACTTGAGACCGATGCGATTTATCGTTAGGCTCGGAAACGAGTTGGGGTAGTGCGGAGTGCACGCTTGTTGAGCTAACGGTTTATCGACCACGAATATGAAGCAGGGGTCGAGGGGGCACAGCCCCGTCGAGGGGGCACAGCCCCCTCGCGGGGTCGAGGGGCGCAGCCCCTGCGGGGTCCAATGGGCAGAGCCCCTGGCTGGGGTCCTGTTGCTAGGTCAGCGGGCGGGGTTCCAAGGGGCAGAGCCCCTGGCGGGGTTCGGGGCAGCACCCCGAAAGCTCTTCGGGAAATCCATATTGATTCTTTATTGGATTTTATGTATTTCCGGTTTGAGTGGATAATACCAACCGAAAAGCGGTTGTGTAACCGCCCAACCGCCATTCTGCCTTTTCGATTTATCTCATTATTAGAGGGATTCGGTACTTTAAAAACAGAGACTTTCTCTACCTTTCTGATCGAAGTTCATATTGCCTGAACGAGATTGTTCCTTCTCAGGATTATCCCCGCAAGGTATTCGTGCAACCCGGGCATTGTAATAGGGTCGAATAATCTTGTTCGGAAAGTGATCCGTACACGATCTGAGAAGAGTCCAGGATTATCATAACCCGAATTTTTCCAACACATTATCAAATAACCTTAACCATGTGTTTTAGACCATAAATTAATCATCTTAAACCATACTGTTAACTCACCTCGACAGGTTATTCGGGGGTCTTGCTCACCGGTAAGCGAACGACATTCCACCTCGCCAGTGAGGTGGCGGGGGTGGCAAGGGGGCAACGCCCCTGGAATTTTTATGGATCTGAATCACTTGCAAAAAAACTTATTGTAATCCAACCCGTTACCACAATAATAAAAATTTATCACCCCATATAACTAAAAAACACCCGATACATTATCAATTAACTATAATAACAAAACCTCAACTAAAATATAAAAAAAACAAAAAAATTGACGAACGGAGGGCAACACGTGCCCCCCGCCTGATGGGCGCCCGAGCGCCAATTCTGGTGCTCTAGCACCCGATTGCCCGCCCAGGCGGGCGGCCTCCCCGTTAAGGGTGGCCTAAGCTGCCATCTACGGTTCCAAATTGAAGTACCGGGAAATGCGAACACTATAAAGGTTCGATCTTAGGCCAGCATTGATCCTCTCGAAAACCCCCTAATCACGCCCCTTTTCTGTTTGTCTCGGTTTCTCTTACTACCATGTCAGCTCAGCCCAAAATCTCCTAACTACTCACTATTCACTTCTTAACCCTCCCCAAAACTCTCGGAATTTCAACACTCTCTTTCCTCCGCATCATTTCATTTTATCAACTTTTTTATTCTTTCACAATAATCATCAAATTAAATATTATTCAATTTTGTCAATCATTGTTTCACTCAATGAATACTATATGAACTCTCAAACTCTCCCGAAATTATCACAAACTCTTCTTCGAACAACTTACAAACTCTTACAATGGCCTCTCCCGACCACAACCATGACCGACGTCAGCCACCGAACAACTCCCTTATTTCCCACCAACTATCCAGATACCAAAACACTTATCCACCATTTCCATCGTACCAAAACCTAGGGCTGCAAACGGGGCGGGGCGGGGCGGGTTTGGCTCCGCCCGCTACCCGCCCCACCAAAGTCAGGCGGGCAAACGGGGCGGGGCGGGTAAAAAAAAATTGGGCCGCTACCCGCCCCGTTTAGTCTGGCGGGTTAACGGGTGGCGGGTTAACGGGTCACGGGTAGGAAAATTTTAATTTTAGAAGAAATGTTAGAAGTTTAATGAAATAACGAAAATTTTAATACATAAATATGTATTTTTTTTAATAATTATATTTGTAACGGGTAAACGGGTTAACGGGTTGGTAACACATTAACCGCAACCCGCCCCGTTTAGTCCGGCGGGTTAATGGGTGGCGGGTTAACGGGTGGCGGGTTAACGGGTCACGGGTAGGAAAATTTTCAACCGCAACCCGCCCTACGCGGGGCGGGGCGGGGTGGGGCGGGTTGGCGGGTCAAACCCGCCCCACGAACAGCCCTACCAAAACCCCTACGACCACCAACAATTTCCACCATACCAAAACTCTGATGATCCAAATCTACAAAATCAATACCAAATGTATTCACAATTCCTCAATGGGGGATAATAGTACCAACCGTTCCGACGAAGATAATGTGGCGGAAAATATGGAAGATGAAGATGACGAAGTGGACCCTTGCCCTACCAATCTCTCACCACAAACCTCAGCAAGACCGTCACAACCAAGCTTACAAACCAACAAATTGAAATCATGGTCCACAGAGGAGGACGAAGCACTCATCTCGGTATATCTGAACGTCAGCATTGATGCAGTTGTTGGCACCAACCAACGATCTGGAGTGCTGTGGAGCAAGATCAAACGAGTGTACGACAATTCATGCCAAAACAACACAACCATTGCACTACAGAACACAGATTCATTAAGAGGTCGATGGAGAAGGATTTCACCATTGGTTATCAAATGGGCAGGTTGTTATGATGAAGCTCTACAACTGAGAAGAGGTGGATTCAACGACGAAGATGTCATCCGAGAAGCTCACGATATTTACGAGCGATCTTTTAAAACAAAATTCTTATTCATACATGCTTGGGTCATGTTACGTAGGTATCCGAAGTATGAGTCAATTGTCTCATCTTCTACGGTGAATACATCACATGTACGCCCTCTCACATCTGAACCAGAGGTAGGAGAATATATTCCTTACACCGGAAGCTGTGGAAAATGAAAGAGCACGGATGATTCTATGGGGCATTCTACACCAACAACCGAAGATACAGCTGATCAAGCAGAGATGACACCACCACCCTTTAGTCGGTCTGAAAGAGTGAAAAAAGCCAAAAAGAAGGGAAAAGTTCCAATTCAAAATCAAGATGTGTACGCCCAACTTGGAGCTTAAATTGAGTACAATAGAAAAGTTAGAGAAAACGAACTGAAAAATGAAGAAATGTGAGCACAACGTTCGAAAGAGAAGCTTCAAATGAAGCGCAAAAACTGTAAGTTGGATATGATAAACAATTTGTTGAAGAATCAAAATCGAACAGAGATAGAAGATAAAACGCTGACAAGGTTGTTGGATTGGGCAGAATCTAATGGTTTAATGTAGTCTAGTTATGTCGTAGTTTACCGTATTGTATTTTTAATTTTTATTAACCATGTATGTCGTATTTTATCGAAGTAGTCTTTTGTAATTTTACTAAATCAATGTATTTTCAATTTCAGATTTTTTAATGGAATGTAATGTAATTATAATAAATTATGTAATTAATTAATCAATTTAATCTTAATCACAATCAAATGTAGTGTAGCACACATAATGCACAGAAGATATATTGTATTGTACTAACATCTACAAGTGATCAAGACTTAGGAAGAATGAAATTGAAGTCAAGACATGTAATCAAGTTTTTGAAGACATGTAATTTGCCTTTATTTTGAGTCTTAGGAACTTGTGTAATCTTGAGCATATAAGAGTTAAAACTTACTCACATACACATTAGGTTCCTCGTAGAAGTCACACACAAAATTTCACATCAATTGACCTTCAATAGATTACCCAAACATAGACCGGATAATCACCTAAACCTAAACCTATACCTAATCTGCCTGTGAAAAACGGTCGACCGAACCTAGTTCTCTTATTAAAAATAATTATTTGACATAAATAATTTAAAAAAACAAAACATTTCATTAGATAAAATGTAATTACTCAACAAATAAGAAGTACATAACTAACATATTGGCAACAGAAGGAAATATTTAGTATAATACTAGATTACGTTACAATAAAATCCATCATAATTTATGACATCATTCTTCGTTGATCTCATTTGCCAATTTTTTTGGATCCGTATATTTTTATATGTGAATTCGAGGAGGTATGCTTCATGTTCAAGCTTCAACAACTTGGCGACGATTCAGTCTGGTTGAGGATGATTTCTTTCGCATTGAAGGATAACGTGAAGAAATTGATGTACAGTCTCTCGGCGAGCTCTATTCGGTCTTGGGATGACCTTGTGATCGTCTTTCTGAAGAGATTTTTCCCTCAACAGGAAACTCAACAGATACGGCATCAGATACATCAAATGTATCAGACTGAAACCAAATCTTTTTATGCTTTCTTTGAGAGGTTCAAAGACCTTCTCCAGCAGTGCCCTCATCATGGTCTTGGGCTATGGCAGCTGTGTCAGATTGTTTATAAGGGCCTCAACTACAACACCCTCACATTATTGGAGTCGATGTGTTAGAGTGATTTCCAAATGAAACCCATCGATGAGGCATGAGACACTTTCGAATTGATGGCTGAACGTAATTTTGAGTGGGACACCATGAGAGAGCCACCAGCCGCGAGATCTTCTGGTCGAGCTGGATCATATCAAGTTGAGTCAACTATCGCGTCTGAGGCGAAATTGGCTGCTCTCATGCCTAGGATTGAGAGTTTAGAGTTGGACCGAGCTCCTGTAACTCAGGTCGCTACTCCCGCGTGTAGTAGGATTGGACTTACGGGACATGATGACTTGGACTATGCTTACGGTCCAAGGGATACTGAGTATGCAAATGCTATGTATCAACAGAGGCCCCGTAATGACCCGTACAATCACTCCTACAACCCGGGATGACGTAACCACCCTAACTTCTCTTGGGGCCTAGTGGGGGGGCCACGGTCAGAGCTCGCAAACTCAACCTTAACCTCCACCTTATCACCCTCCACGCCCATCGGCGACCTACCAACTCCCACATCAAGGGTCTCAACATCATAATTATCAACCTCATCAAGCCTCATCATCGGGTTATTCTAACCAAACACCACTACCCCAGCGGGTTGACCCAAAGGACCCCTCTAGTGATCCGACCATTCAAGCGTTCATGCTGAGCATGCAAAGTACAGTCAAATCTGGAAATGAAAGTTAGTCAGTTGGCTCATCAGTTCCATGAACAATAGAAGGGTCAGTTACCAAGTCAACATGTGGTAAATCCTTGGGGTCAACCTGCTCAGGCTAGGCAGAATGTGCACAGTGTTGAAAGTGACCCTTCCAAACATGCAAATGTTATCCATACTTTAAGATCAGGAAGGGTTGTTGACAACAATGTGGAAATGTCTGAATCCAACCCTATTGGCGACTCTTCCGAGAAGGGTCGTGAGTCTATCAAGGAACCTACTTATGAGACTCCTCCTCATGATAGTTATGTCCCCAAGGCACCTTTCCCTTATAGGTTGACTAAAAAGCACAATGATCATTGAGACAAAATCGTTGAGGTACTTAGGCAAGTAAAGGTGAACATTCTGTTGTTGGACGTTGTTCAGCAAATACCACCGTATACCAAGTTCTTTAAGGACCATTGTACCGTTAAGATGAGAACAAATGTTCCCAAAAAGGCATTTCTGGCCGCCAATGTAAGTTCAATATTGAGACAACATATGCAAGTCAAATACAAGGACCCGGTTGTCCAACTATTTCATGCATGATCGGTAATGTGACAATTCCTCAAGCTCTATTGGATTTGGGAGCATATGTGAACCTTCTTCCCTACTCTGTCTATGTCAACCTTGGAATATGTGATCTTAAACCAACGAGGACAACCCTCCAGTTGGCTGACAGATCCATCAAGATTCCATGAGGGAGTGTGGAGGATGTCCTTATTAAAGTGGGTGAGTTCGTATTCCTAATTGATTTCATCATCTTGGATACTGAACCTGTGTCCAACCCATAAGGACAAATTCCAGTGATCATTGGGAGGCCATTTCTTGCGATATCTAATGCTTTGATCAATTGTTGAAATGGTTTGATGAGGTTGTCTTTTGGAAACCTCACGACGGATTTCAACATCTTTACTCTTGGTAAGCAACCCGAGCTCTTCGATGATGCAGTCGGGGCCAATTTCATTCAGGACACAGATGAGCTCGAGTCATTGGGCATGTTCGACTCACATCGACATGTAATTGAGGTGCCTAATGACCAGGTTGCGAGTGAGTATGATTTTGAGGAATCCGCCTGTGAACTTCTGGATGAGGAGGCACATCTGGGTGCTTACTCCTCTTACCTTATGGCCATTGAGCCACTTGAAGTAAACTCTGAATCCAACAAGGTCTCACCTCCGGTCGAGCTTAAACCGCTCCCCCATAACCTTAAATACATCTTTTTAGGGGATAATGAGACCTTAAAACTCATTATTGCTTCTGATCATGCAAAAGATCAAGCGGCTTCCCTGAAAAAAGTGCTCTTTGAAAACAAAAAGGTTATTAGCTCTGGTATTGTACAGCATCGGATCCACATGGAAGAGGATTCTAGGCCCCATCGGGACCCACAACGAAGATTGAATCATGTTGAAAGAAGACATCCGAAAGGAGGTTCTTAAGTGCTTGGATCATGGTATAATCTATCCTATTTCTGATAGTTCGTGGGTGAGTCTTGTCCATGTGGTTCCCAAGAAGTCAGGCGTGACGGTTGTTGAGAATGAGCATAATGAGCTTATACCAACACGCCTGCAAACTGGTTGGTGAGTTTGCGTTGATTATCGCTAGCTCAATGCGACAACACGAAAAGATCATTTCCCATTGTCATTCATTGATCAGATGTTGGAAAGGTTGGCCAGACATTAGTATTATTGTTTTCTTGATGGATACTCCGGTTACGACCAAATTCCCATCGCCCCCGATGATCAAGATAAAACCACATTTACTTGTCCCTTTGACACGTTTGCCTACCGTCGCATGCCCTTTGGGAGAAATGTCACTTCATGGTGAAGCGAGGGATTCTACTTGGACATGTGGTCTCAAGTAGGGGAATTGAGGTTGATCCCGCCAAAGTGAGTCTTATTGGTAATCTCCCACCGCCACGTAATGTGAATGATATCCGTGCCTTTTTGGAGCATGTTGGATTCCATCGGCGGTTCGTTCAGGATTTTAACAAAATTGCTCGACCTCTCACCGCCTTGTTGGCTAAGGATGTCATTTTTGAGTTCATACCGGATTGCCACCATGCTTTTTTGAACTTGAAGAAAGAGCTGACTTCAAATCCCATAATTAAGGCATCAGTATGGGCTGAAATCTTCGAGTTAATGTTTGATGCATCTAACTTCGTTGTGGGAGCAGTGCTTCGGCAACGATTGGACAAATTGTCTCATGTGATCTACTATGTCAGTCGAACACTTAATGATGCCCAATTAAACTACACTATGACCGAGAAAGAATTCTTAGGGATTATATTCGCTTTGGAGAAATTTCGGTCCTCTTGATTGGCTCCCACATGATTATCTATTTTGATCACACAACCATCAAGCACCTCATAGCGAAGAAAGATGCAAAATCTCTACTCTTGAGATGGATGTTGTTGTTACAAGAATTTGATCTCGAAATTCGAGACAAAAAAGGTGTGAAAATTTTGTAGCTGACCACCTGTCTCGTCTTGAGACAACCAACCCACATGACTAAATTATTAATGACAAATTTCCTGACAAGCAATTTTTCACGATTGAAGATAAGCCTTGGTTGCCGACATCGTGAACTACCTCGTGACCGAGCAAGTTCCTGTGGGTTTGTCAAAATCTGAGCAAACCAAATTTAGATCCTATGTCAGATTCTTTCACTTAGACCACCCCTATCTGTTCAAATACTGCTCTGACCAAATTTTCAGGTGGTGCGTCCCAAATAACGAGTTCCAAAGTGTGCTCCATTTTTTCCATTCTGAGGCATATGGAGGACACTTTGGAGCAAAGAAAACTGCCGCCAATGTGCTCCAATTTGGATTCTACTGACCTTCTCTTTTCGAAGATGCTTACGAATTTTGTAAACAGTGTGATAGGTGCCAGTGTCTTGGCATGATTAGTTGACGTGATATGTTGTCTTTGCAAAATGTCATTGTCGTCGACATCTTCGATGTGTGGGGCATCGACTTATGGGTCATTTCCCAAATTCGTTCGGGAATGTTTACATTCTGGTGGCCATTGACTATGTGTCTAAGAGGGTAGAGGCTATCCCCACGAAGACCAATGACAACAAGGTGGTCACCAAATTCTTAAAGGATATTTTTACACGATTTGGTACTCATCGTACCATAATCAGCGATAGGGGTACTCACTTCTACAATCGCTCCTTTGAAACGCTTATGAGGAAGTATTCGATCACCCACAAGCTTGCAACCCCATATCATCTTCAAACTAGTGGTAGGTCGAAGTCTCTAACCGTCAATTAAAGAAAATCCTTCATAAGACGGTTAATTCCTTGAGGAAGGATTGGTCGACTAAGTTGAATGACGCGTTGTGGGCATTCTGCACTTGTGTATAAGACCAATTTGGGTATGTCCCCATATCGGGTAGTGTACGACAAGTCTTGCCACCTACCCATCGAGCTCGAGCATCGTGCTTTATGGGCGATTAAGAACCTACATATGGATCTTGATCAAGCAGGAGTGCAGCATAAACTCGACATTCTGGAATTGGAAGAGCTACGCAATGATGCATATGAAAATGCCAAAATTCATAAGTCCTGAGCCAAGATGTTTGATGATCACATGATTATGAGATAGGTGTTGACAACCAGGTAGAAGGTGTTGCTCTACAATTCCTGCCTTCATCTGTTTGTCGGTAAGCTCCGTAGTCGCTGGTCTGACCATTTTATTGTGCAATCCGTATTTCCTCATGGTGCGGTTGAAATCCTGAACCCAGGGAATGAGGACGTGTTCAAAGTTAATGGACAACGCTTCAAACCTTACTTGGAGGGGGGCCCAACTGAAGTCGAGGAGGTCATGTTCCTTCATGAACCTCTCTCACACTCAACCAATCATGTTCCTGCATGAATGGTTGAGATTTCATGTTTGTACAAAGTTAATTTGAAAAAAAGAAGAAAAAAAGACCAAAGACTCCATGAGTGAGCATTGATTGTTGTGGGTCCCAACCCTTGAGTATCTGGCCTACATTTGTTTGATGTATTTTTCTCCCTTCTAAGTATCTCACAGGTTTTTTGGACTTCGGGTTTATGTCCATCAACATGACCATGAACTTCCCTTTGTGCTTCACGTTGGTGAGATATTTTCTTTTTTATGCATAACTTCATGTTTGCATTCATTGAGGACAATGCATGTAGTAAGTGTGGGGGGTGTTTTATGTGTGTACATAGTCAAGTCGTTTTCCTTTTGTTTTTGTTTTCTTTTGTGTGCATTGTTTGGGTCATGTTAGTGTGCTACATTTAATATCGATATATCTACTTGTCATGATCCTTAGGTGACTTGTCTTCTTTTGTTTGCCTTGTGCTTTAAATTTTCACATTTCTTTCAAAATCTTCATGTGTTTGCGAAAGAAAATATTTTGTAGGTTTTGCGTGTGTTTAGCATGTGCAAAACCATTGAGAGGCAAAGTAAAAAAAAGCTCCCATAATTGTCTTAAACTTGATGCATTAAGATATTTAGTACACCTGCTTTAGGTATTATTGAGTCGTAAGGATGCACCTCGATTTTCCTTCGGGGGGTGTGTAATCATAGGGTTTCAGTACTCAAACATTTAAAGAAGTCCACCCCGAACCTAGTGAGTTAAATAATTCGTGTATGTTAATATAGGAAGTTTGTTGTAGTCAAGGACCCTTTAACTCCTCTTGTGAGACATTAAGTGTAGGGGTTTTGGTTCATGTGTAGATAAGAAATAAGTGAGTAAGTATTCTCTCTTCTCGCACGGATCCTATCACTCGAGAAATTAGGTCTGATGGGACTTTGGGCTTGGTGCTTTCGAGTCATCTGACTTGGGATGCACCGACCAAACTCTCATTACACGGGTGATAGGGATTGCCCTATGTGGAGATGTGAAGAAAAGTGTACGTGATAATGTAAGTTCTCATAGGCAATGATGCATGAAACCTTACCTTGGGAGAATTACACACCAACTAGATGAAAAGAAAAAAAAGAAGAAAAAAAGAAGAAAAAGAAACAAAAAAGGCAATGCAAATAAGAACCTTAATGGACTTTACACTTTGTATCACTTGAGGATGTAAGGTTGCCCATGTCTTTCACTTAAGTCCTTAATTAACTTGCATGAATGGTTCCCTAGGCTAGGTGTGTTGAGTGAATACATATAGTGAGTCGGCCCGTAGAATTACTGTGTCCAATGATCGACAAAATGAGTCCATCGAGTGATGTTGCTTGGTTGAATAATGCATCAATATTCAGATTTTGTGGGTATATCTGCTGAAAACCCTCAGGAGACACCACTCCTTCTCCTTGGCGACAAGGAGGTTTAATGGTTTGTTGCACGTGCTAAGTGCAACCATGATTCCTATGAAAGTGAGGTAGGATTTCCATGTTTTACGATGATTTTTCCTTTTTTCATTTTCTCCTTTTTTTGTTTTACTCGGGACTAGCAAAAGTTAGGTGTGGGAGTATTTGAATGACATCATAACTTGCATATATTTGTGTCTTATATCCTTTATGTTTAGCCTAAGCAATGCTACGTAACGAGTTCTATGTTTATGTTTCAGGAATAAACATGTTCAAGAAGAAGAGATTCAAAAAGGACTTAAAAGCAATGAAAAGGACCAAGTTGCAAGACTTATGGACAAAGATGCAAGAGAGAACGACCCGGATGTAAACCCAATAGGACCAATTAGCAAAATCAAGCACTCCACACCTTCATGAGGAGTATTTTGGTAATGGGATTCGGGTCGCAACTCACACAACCAATTAGGGTACACTCCAGAAGAAGAAACGAAGCTACAATCAAGTCAGACGAAATTGGGCCGGATCCAGGAGATCCAGACCACCAATTGGCGGTCTATTTGGCTCCGGATCGGACTCGTCTTCTATCGTATGTGTATTACAGTGTTTTATGCTATATTTGGTATGTGTTTAGTCCCATACCAGGAGATCGTCCCAGGTTATCTTTTTCTGTGACTATAAATAGAACTCTTCCTCCTCCTTTGTAATCCATCTCCTCTCTTGGTGGTCATCTTCTCTACTAGGAGTAAAGCCTTGGAGCAGAACTCGGGTGGTGAGAGGCTACTTGTAATGTGAGTGAGTAATAAAAGATGTTTTGTTAGTTTCTTTATATTGTCTTTGTTTTAATGCTTGCATGTTAGTTAGTTTGTTTTCTTTATCGTAGTATAATTAGAATGTCTTCATTTCTTAATATAGTTTGTAGCTTAATAATACGTGAGTAGTTCCATCCCCATTTGTGGGCGGAGTTAATGTTTATACATGTTATGTAGAATGGAATGAATGCTAAATATTGTTGTATGTGAGAAATGTTAGTATGTATGTTTGAATTAAAGAGAATACGTAACTTGATGGTTTCTGCCATAATCTTTAGGTACACTCCATGCTTGTTTAGGTTCTTAATAACAAACTTGATCATGCTCATATTAATCACTTAGGTTTGTGATTTGGATGATAGGTCTTGTCATGAGGTAATTCTTACGAATAGCAAACAGTACCTACACTTGAGCTTATTAAATGCATTCATCACCACCAATTTCATGTGTACACACACTCCACCCCCTCGGGATTTTCCATTTCTGATTTCCAGCTTCTTCTATTAGTCACTTAGTTTAGTTCTATTTAGTGTTTTCATCTTCTTTGTTTGTTTCGTACTAGTGCAACGTAGCATAGTTTAGTCTAGTTAGTTTAATCAATCTCTTCTCCTCTTGGTTTCCAACTTACCTTCGAACAAACAAGAGTTGACAGACCTCCTCGTGGACACGATCCGTAGTTCTCACGCCTTCACCAACGTCGTGTACTTACGGTATATATAAACGATCAATCAACGGTAATCGGAAATATTGATCCCGTGGATGTCATAGCCAAATTGCGCAAGAATTGGCACGCAACTCTCGACACAGTGGGGCCCGCGAAGGTACCAGCGAAGAAAAAGGAAGAGCCAAAGAAGGATGAGAAGAAGATTGATGTAAACGGCCACTTGGCTGAGTTCATGAAGGCACATCCACATTATGATAATCCTCACGTGAACACTTATTACTATGTTCGTAGTGTGGAGGAAGATCCCAATTCTTGTGTGATATGTTGAGAAGGGACCACAACAACGTCAAGTTAGATTGGATGTGATAAATTGCTTGTAAAGGACTACCCGACGTTGCAAAGTTGTTGATAAGTTTGGTTGTTGAGAGTTTGCTATGTAAATAGTATTGAGTAGTTATTGTATTTGTGTATATCATGAGATTGGTACTTTTCATGAATATATTTCTAGTACGACAGCTGAACAACCCTTTACCATCGGTGAAACGCCCATCGTCGGTGTAGGTAAACACCAACGAATATACGTACCATCGATGTTATCTGCGTCGGTGTTTAGTTTCACCAATGGATAAATGTTGAATGTTTTAATTAAACCGCAAGTGCACGGCCGCGATAAAGCGGTGGCAAGTACGGGTCGTCCTCAGGGAGGTGAGTAGCCTCTTGCTTGTACGAAATCAAGTGGCAAAAATAGGGGGAGAAAGATGTTTATGCTACTCTACTCTATACTACACTAAGAAGTAGGAAATGCGAAAGGAAGAACCAAACAATGAAATAATAACTAAGCTAAGAACAAAGGAAGAATGCTGTAATACAGAAATGGGAAAACCCCTAAGGGGTGGAGTGAGTGCACACAAGCAAAGAGGTGGGTGTTGAACACATTCTTTAAGCACAAATAAAGGTGGTGTTATCATGCATGAGAGGTGTCTAATCATTTTGGCAAAACTCATCAAGTTATAAATTCTATCCTAAACAAGCAAGCATACATTCATGTTTTATCAACACATTGGAAATAAAGCATTCAATCCATTCTCATTTGCATGTATGTACATCTACTCCACCCCCAAAAGGGATGGAACTACTCACTAAACATTACACTAATTATTAAACTAAACAAAGAAAGCATATTAACTAAGCTAATAAAACTAATGAAATGAGATTAAGCAAAGCAAAACAAGAAACATAAAACAAACAACATAACAAAGAAAATTTGTATTAAAATGACTCACATTAAAAGTAGCATCCTCCTACTTTAGTGTGTGCTTCAAGGCCTCACTTCTAGTAGGAAGAATAGCCACTTAAAATATGGAGTAATTACAATGGAAGGTGAAGAGTTCTATTTATAGCCATGGAAAAAGGCAAACCGGGACAATCCCCCGATGTGGGACTAAACAGATACCAAAAATAGCATAAACATCCTCTAATACATGTGCTGGAGAAATTTTAGCAGATTTGGGCCAAAATGGACCGCCAATTGGCGGTCTATATGGTTCAGATCCTGATCATTTTTGTTGTGGGCTTTTCTTGGTATATTTGCTGGTCTTGGATGCATTCACTTGGTTTGTTGGAGCTCCGACCCGAATCGAATTGCTAAAATACTCCCCATGATGGTGTGGAGTATTCTGTTTTGCTATTAGGTCCTTCTGTCTTACATTCAGGTCCTTCTGCCTTGCATCTCAGTCCCCAGATCTCACAATTCAGTCCATTTTCCCAGCTTTTGAGTCCTTTTATGCTTCATCTCTTCAAACCTATTTATTCCTAAAAACTAAACTTAAAACTCGTAAAATAGCATTGTTTAGGTGAAAGATAATGGATATAAGATACAAATATAAGCATGAAATGATGTCAATCAATAAATATCGTCAGTGTTAATTTTAGCACGAAATTTTCCATCAAGTTATTGTCTTGTTTCGTCGGAGCGATAAAACACCGATGGGTAAGCACCGACTGATGCATCCGTAGGTGAAGGATACATCAACTAATACTACTTTCCCACAATCACCGACAGATGTCAACTTACACCAAATGCAAGGCTCAGGAACAACTTCAGATTGTCAGTGAATGCATGTCTAATTCTCTTGTCATATATGATGAGAATTTTATTTATACCGCAAGTGCACGACGTCAATGAAGACGTGACAAGTACGGGTTGAACACAAGGAGGGAGAGATATTGTTTTTTTTTTTGTGATTTTCGATTAAGGAAAGAAAGAGAGAGAAATAAGGTTGGTTTGAGATTTTGGATTTTTAATTTTCTAAAGCAAGAACAACAAAAACAAACTAAGAATAAAGCAAATGTGGATGAGAGTCCAGCGGGTGGGGGTTTAGATATCGGGTTTTGTTTAGAGAAATCTGAAACTTATAATGAATCACATTAGTTATAAAGCATTACATGATAAATGACTCAACATAAACTCAAGTAACCAAAATATACTAACACGAAATTAAAATAATAACATCATTCTTCTTCTCGTCACCCTAAATCTGTCACCCCAACCCTTTGGAGAGAGTTAAAAACTCATGGATGGAGGGAAGGAGAAGGGGTCCTAGAGAAACTACGAAAGACAACTAAAAACACGAAATAAACCAACAGAATTTTATTGCTAAAGAATGGACTAAAAAAGTTCTCTTTACAACATAATCTCGGGGCTATTTATAGCCGATACAAGGGACCCAAGTATAAAATAGGAAAGTACACGCGTCAACACGCAACTGGACAAAAGCGCGACCCGTGGATACACAGTGGTGCGGCGGAAACGCCGCAATTTACATGTAATGTGCGGCGGAATCGCCGCAATTCTGGATCATATTTGATCCGGACTTTTCCTGTGTGTCTATGGTATGATTTAGCTGTCCGTTGCGCGTCCGGATTGATTTCTTTCCTTTCTTTTGAGCTCCGAATTAATTTCTTCATATATTTGGAGATCTAAATTTGATTTTTCATTTGAACTTCTCCAAAATAATATTTTGGTCCTCGTAATTTGCAGTCGGGTCCTCGGTTTTTTGCAATTAAGTCCCTGACTACTTTTGTGATTAAGTCCCTAGCCTTTTTGTAATTAGGTCTTTGAATGCTTTTATGCTTTGATGAACTTCAATTTGAAGCCTGATAATCTTGAACTTGGTCTTTATGATAGAAATGAGTCTCTTGCACGCGTTTATGATCGGGATATGGGTAATTTGCATTCAGGTCCCTGTATTCTGTAAATAAGACTAAACACATACCTTAGTAGCATTTATTGGTATAAAATTAATCTAAATGAAAGACATATGATGCAATGTATGCAATGCATCAAATACCCTCACACCTAGATTTTGCTAGTCCCTAGCAAAACAAAATAATGAAAACAGGAAAATCCTAACTCACTTTCGTAGGAATCACGGTTGCACTTAGCATGTGCAACAAGCCTTTAAACCCCTAAGTTTCCTTAGAGGACGAGTTTTGTCTCGTGAGGGTTTTCAGTTGACACACCCACAAAGTCTTAATTCAACATTTCATTAATAACTCTCAATATCTCCACATCAACCTTATACATCTCACTTAGAATTCTTGCATGCTCATTATATAAATCTAACTCATAAAAAAATCTGACTTGGTCTTCATTCCTCCAATATTCACACCACTAACCCTTCTACACATGTTATCACTTAAATTATTTTGCACGTCTCCTCTAGTGGTGAAGTATCATTCTGATCAACCATGACATGGATTATTCTTTTAACTTTGGGCATTGAGTATCTTAAAGTATTTTTTTCCCGTGATTCAACACATTTGTTTTTTTGACACTTTTATCATTTTTGCATTCGTGTAGCGAGTTTGGTCGATAATCCTGAGCTGGCAGACTCAAGTTACCGGGTTTTAAGATACCCCTACGGACCAGTGACTCGAAGGCTTGGGTTTTTGTAATCATTTTGCAAAATGTGCTTTCCTCACTTTATTCCTTTATTTATTTATTTTTACTTTTATTTTCCTCAAGGCTTAATTGCTATTAGAAGTCCACACTTCCCGGTATATTTTTCTCAACCTCTGCTTTTTATCAACCACTTCAAAGATTTGATTGATCCAATTTAAATGCATACATGTCTTAAATGGTAATGAGTTATTTCTTTTGAACTTAGATTTATGTCATAGTTTCTACAAGCAGAACTATATAATAAGGAACAAAAACTCAATGCAATTTGTACACGGGTTTTGGCAATTCAATCTTAAGCTATGTCATGGAGCATTGAATATTTTTTTAAACGAACAGAATATATAGATAGATAGATAAACACCCCCCACAGCTAAATCATGCATTGTCCTCAATGTAAGCAAAGATAAAACAAATGCACTTATTACCTGAGTCAACTGCGGTAGAGGGATTGAATTTGCTCAGAGTCAACCATAGTCAGAACTGGATTGAATGTCACCATGTTGGTGCATGTATCCATTTGAATTGTTCCCCATGTTGCCCTGAGAGTCCTGAGGTAAAGATTCCACACCCCTCACATGTGTTGGTTCTCTTATTTCCTCGAGTGATGGTGGTTGGATAGATGAATTACTTCCCTTTTTCTCACTTTCTTTTTGATTTTGTGATGATTTATTTGATTCAGAAATCTTATAGATACGCGATCTCATCACAACATCACTTTGATTGCATACTATTTCTGGTTCACTATCAACATGAAAGATATTAAATTCAGCTTTTAAGTTTCCAAAAGATAGTTGCATGAGCTCATTTCGACAATTTATCAAAGCTTCAGAAGTGGCTAAAAAGGGTCTGCCTAGTATTACAGGGATTTGTCTCTTAGGGTTGACAACAGGTTCAGTGTCTAGAATGACAAAATCCACTGGGTAAATGAAATCACCAACCTTAATCAAAACATCCTCTATTATACCTCTTGGTTTCTTAACAGAGCAATCAGCAAATTGAAGGGTTGTCTTAGAGGGTTTTAGTGGACCAAGGCTTAGTTGCTCATAGACAGAGAACGTGAGTAGGTAAACAATAGCACCAAGATCTAAAAGGGCTTTGTTGATAAAAGTATCTCCTATCGCACATGAAATTGTGGGACACCCAGGGTCCTTATACTTTGTAGGAGACGAGTTGGACAGAATAAAGCTTATGTTTGCAGTTAAGAATGTCTTCTTTGGTACGTTCGTTTTTCTCTTCTTAGTGAACATATCGATCCTTTAAGAATTTAGCATAAGTAGGTATTTGTTGAATCATATCTAGGAGTGGAATATTCACCTTAACTTGCTTAAATACTTCCAAGATTTTCTCTATTTGTGCACTTGAGCTGTTCTTGAGTCTATTGGGGGGCTTTAGGAACATAGACTCGCTCAGGTTGAGATATAGGGTCAGGTTGACTAGGTGGGTTGGGCTTTTCAAATTGGACTTCAGGTGCAATGGTTAGGTCACATGTGGGTGCTTACCACATTGTTATCAACTTGTTTTCCGGACTGTAATGATACAACTACATTTATTTGTTGGAACGGTCCCTCCTCATGAACCATTTGAACCGGTCTAGGGTTGTTACTTCCTAGAGGTGGTTGATAAGGCTGATATTGATTATTAGGTCTTGGATTCACCTCAGGTTGACTTGGAAACTGACCCTTTTCTCTTTCACCTACTATTTGTGCTAGTTGGCTGACTTGTGTTTCTAGCCTTTGGAAGGATTGGGTGGTTGTTTGCATAAAAGTCTTAACCAAATTTTCCAAGCTTGTCAACCTAACATCATAATCTCCATTGTTACTAAACCCAGATGATGTATTATTTTGGTTATACGGGTTTGGTTGTTGTCTAGGAGGTTGACCTCGTTTGCTCCATGAAAAATTGGGATGATTACGCCAACCCGGGTTATAGGTTGATGCGTATGGGTCATTTCTAGAATGGTTAAATGCGGCATTAACTTGTTCCAAGTCCGCACAATCCTTCATTATATGACCAGTTTGACCACATCTAGAGCAAGGGATAGAAGAGGCTTGATTCACTAGGGGTCGGGTTTTTAGCTCTAGACTTTCCATTCTACGCATACGGGTAGCTAGTTTAGCTCCAGCAGCTACAGTAGCATCTACAGCTAAGACACCTGGTTTGGGTTGACTTGCTATTCTAGATCCAATACTCGGGTTATTCGGTGCTCTAGCATTGTCCCATTGCATACTATTTTCGGCTAAATTCTCATTTTTGGACATGAAGTTTCTTTGACTTACAGATTCTATCATAACCCTAGATGTAGGTGTCAATCCCTCATAAATAATTTGGCACAATTGTCATCTTGGAATTCCATGATGAGGGCATTGGGTCAACAGACTTTTAAATCTTTCTAAATAGGAATATAACGGCTCGCTCTCAGATTGAACGAATGCAACAATTTCATTCCTAATCCTAATAGTCGTATGGTTGGGGAAATATTTCTTTAAGAATACTTGAACAAACTCGGCCCAACTCCTAATAGATCTTTCGGCTAGACTATATAACCATTTCTTAGCGTCGTCCTTCAGTGCTAGAGGCACAAATTTAAGACGCACCGTCTCTTCAGAGATATGCTGGTATTGCATAAGGGAGCAGATTTCATCAAATTCTCTAAGGAGGAGATATGAGTCTTCCTTAGAGGTGAACTTGGGCAACATACTCATGTATTGTGCATTTAGTTCGAAGTTGCGACCCGGTTTGATGACCATAACGATGCACGATGGCTGAGCAACCATCGTTGGGTAGCACCGATCCCTCAGAGTCCTAGGCGGATCCACTACATTCTCACCCATTGGATCCGGGTGAGGTGGTGTGATGAGAATTAAATTTATACCGCAAGTGCACGGCGTCAATGAAGACATGGCAAGTACGGGTCGAACACAAGGAGGGAGAGATTTGTTATTAGCGTGATTTCTATTGGGGAAAGAAGGAGAGAAGAAATAAATTGGTTTTGAGATTTTTGATTTTTAATTATCTAAAACAAGAAACAAGAACAATTAAAACTAAAACAAGAACAAAGAAGTGAATTCCGTTAGGTGGAGGTTTAGATTTAAGGTTTAGATTAGAAAATTCAGAAACTTATAATAAATCATATTAGTTATGAAGCATTACATGATAAATAATTTAACATAAACTCAAGTAATCAAAATATACTAACACGAAATTTAAATAATAACTTTTATTCTTCTTCTCTTCACCCTAAATCCGTCACCTCCACCCTTTGGAAGGAGTTAGAAACTCATAGAGGGAGGGAGAAGGGGTCCTTGAGACATTACAAAAGAAAACTAAAAGTAAGAAATAAAAGACAGAATTTTATTAATGAAAAGAAGAATACAAAACTAAGAATAAGAATAAAAAACTACAACCAAAGACTAAGGACACTTCTAACACCGTTCTCCGGTCTATTTATAGTTGTTACAAGAGACTTAAGTATAGAATTGGCGAGTACACGTGTCCAGACACGACTGGACAAAATTGGAGCACACAGATCGACTAGGGGGCGGCGGAATCGCCGCATGGTATGTGTGATATGCGGCGGAATCGCCGCACATCATGCTCTGATTTGGTCCAGATTTTGGTTGAATGTTTATGGTATGATTTGATCCTCCTTTACGCGTCTGGATTGATTCTTTCCATTCTTTTGAGCTCCGGATTAATTCCTTTATATATATGGAGATTCACATTGATTTTTCTTTAGATTTTCTCCATAATAATAAAAGCTACTCGTGATTTGCAATTAGGTCCTTGACTTTTTGCAATTAAGTCCCCGGCTACTTTTGTGTTTAAGTCCTTGTTCTTTTTGTAATTAGGTCTTGAATGCTTTTATTCTTGGAAACATTTCCATTTGAAACCCAATAATCTTGAGCTTGGGCTTTATGATAGAAATGAGTCTTTTGCACGCGTTTATGCTCGAGATGTGGGTAAATTGCATTCAGCTCCCTGTATTCTGTAAATAAGACTAAACACATACCTTAGTAGCATTTATTGATATAAAAGTAATCTAAATGAAAGACATATGATGCAATGTATGCAATGCATCATGGTGCAACAGGTGGATTGGGGAATCTAAATGAACTCGTGAGTGTCGATTGCTCAAGTCCGGAACCCAAATCTGAATGCACCAGTTTGAATCAATTTTTGAATTCAAATTTGAAATTTAAATTCCAAATTCAATTTCAAGAATCAATTACTTTTTTTATAATTTTTTTAAATGGAAACAAACAATAGAAGGGGGGAAGATGAGAAAGGAGAATTGAGATGAGAAGAGAAAGAAGACTGGGATGAGAAGGAAAACTAAACTCTAAAAGATAGATGAGAGGGTTGGTCAGAAGTTTCCTAAACAAGCACGGTTCAAACAATCCTAGACCTAATGTCGCTTAAATCTAGACGACTCCTAACTGGTTGAGTCGAATTGGTTCACTTGATTCACCTCCCTCACTAATCAAACCAAATTGGTCAGGCAGTGTATAGCTAGTGGGGGCGCTTCCGACGGAATCGGTGCCAATTAGACAACCACTTCGCTTGGAAGACTTACGTCAACACAAAAACACTTTCTAGACACCAAATTAAATTCGATCAGCTTCAAGTCATAGCAAGTCAAACCAATCTTCTCCTTAATTGAGTCTGAGACCTTAGGGGCCAATGTCTAATTGATTTTAAATTTAAGGCTTGGGTGACACTTTAGGATTGTGATTTGTGGGCCATGGAAGGGTGATGAAATCCCCACCGTATCTTTTCCTACGGAGTTGCCCTTAAGATACTTTAACTTAAATCTAGCAAAGATAGTCAAACATTGGTCTTTAGTTGGGGGACAATTGCAAGGTTGTATGCAAACTAAATTATATGCTTAAATGCAATCGATAAAAACCGCGCACGTACCTTACCTCCAGCACTCTTCAACAATGAATTAATTTGCAAAATTTAGCAAGAATAATGCAAACAAAACACTATATGATGCATGCACTAAGTCTTTCTAATTTTGCCAATTTTTAGGTCAGAGTTGAATTATTGCTAATTATGGAATTTGAACTTAACACGTGCAGTTCTACAAAAAAGGAAATTTTCCGAAAATAGAAGTTACGAGAAAAAGGCAACAAAAGTTACCTACGCACGCTCAGTCGGGTTCGCCGCCCGCTCTCGAAAATTTCCAGTTGCTCTACGCGTCCACCCAGAGATGGAGACGACCCCAGAAAAAAATTGAAGCGCAGATGCTTCAAACGTGCGGCGGATCCGCCACAGATTGTTCTTTAGGTGCGGCGATTTCGCCGCCCTTCTTGCTCCGACTGTGCCCGGATTTCGCCGCGCACTCCGTTGTCTCCTGAAACGCAAACCAAATAGTTAGATCGCGCACACGATAAACAGAATAGAATCGAAATCACCAAAAATAAACAAAATCTTTGTCGCCTCCCCGGCAACGGCGCCAAAAACTTGATGAGAATTTTATTTATACCGCAAGTGCACGACGTCAATGAAGACGTGACAAGTACGGGTCGACCACAAGGAGGGATAAATATTGTTATTTTTTTGTGATTTTCGATTAAGGAAAGAAAGAGAGAGAAATAAGGTTGGTTTGAGATTTTGGTTTTTTAATTTTCTAAAGCAAGAACAACAAAAACAAACTAAGAATAAAGCAAATTTGGATGAGAGTCCAGCGGGTGGGGGTTTAGATATCGGGTTTTGTTTAGAGAAATCTGAAACTTATAATGAATCACATTAGTTATAAAACGTTACATGATAAATGACTCAACATAAACTCAAGTAATCAAAATATACTAACACGAAATTAAAATAATAACATCATTCTTCTTCTCGTCACCCTAAATCCGTCACCCCCACCATTTGGAGAGAGTTAGAAACTCATGGATGGAGGGAAGGAGAAGGGGTCCTAGAGAAACTACAAAAGACAACTAAAACACGAAATAAACAACAGAATTTTATTGCTAACGAATGGACTAAAAAAAGTTCTCTTTACAACATAATCTCGGGGCTATTTATAGCCGATACAAGAGACCCAAGTATAAAATAGGAAAGTACACGCGTCAACACGCAACTAGACAAAAGCGTGACCCGCGGATCCACAGGGGTGCGGCGGAAACACCGCAATTTACATGTAATGTGCGGCGGAATCGCTGCAATTCTGGATCAGATTTGATCCGGATTTTTCCTGTGTGTTTATGGTATGATTTAGCTGTCATTTCCGCGTCCGGATTGATTTCTTTCCTTTCTTTTGAGCTCCAAATTAATTTCTTCATATATTTGGAGATCTAAATTTGATTTTTCTTTTGAACTTCTCCAAAATAATATTTTGGTCCTCGTAATTTGCAGTCGGGTCCTCGGATTTTTGCAATTAAGTCACTGACTACTTTTGTGCTTAAGTCCCTGGCTTTTTTGTAATTAGGTCTTTGAATGCTTTTATGCTTGGATGGACTTCAATTTGAAGCCCGATAATCTTGAACTTGGTCTTTATGATAGAAATGAGTCTCTTGCACGCGTTTATGCTCGGGATATGGGTAATTTGCATTCTGGTCATTGTATTTTGTAAATAAGACTTAACACATACCTTAGTAGCATTTATTGATATAAAATTAATATAAATGAAAGACATATGATGCAATGTACGCAATGCATCAATATACATCCAACTTCTATCTTAGGTCATGAATCTATCGATTTATGACGGAAAATAAGTTAAACCTAAAATGACAATTTTTGTTATAATTTTATAAAAAAATTGGTAAATTCTCTCATATATTTTCAATAGTTAAAAAACTTCGAGGTCCTGGATTGACAAGAAAAAAACATCATTCAGAAGCACATCCAACTCATTGTCAACTAACAATTTTTTTTACAGAAAGTTAAACAACTAGAAACACCCTTATTTTTTCAAAAATGAGCTTTTTTTCCCCTAATTTTTTTATAAAATAAAAAAAAACTAAAAATTCGAATTTTAGGAAGAAAATGTTTTTTTTCCAAAACTACTCGGATCGCGGGTGGGACCTGCGATCCGTACCCCCCAAATTTTTTTTTTGCACAAATCTTCACGGATTAAATATTTTTTTTAAATATTTTTTTTAAGTTTTCTGTTTTAGTTTTATTTTCTTTATTTCTGTTTTTCTTTTTTATGATAATTATTTCTAATCTTTTTTAAAATCTTTTTTTTTCAAAATATGTTTTCAAATTTATATTATTTTTAAATAATTTTTAAAATTTGTTTTTAATTTTTTCAAAAATCGACCTCCAAATCACGTCGATAACTGGACGTATTGAAATGTTAGAGTATTTTATACATTAAAAAAATAAAATTTCTTAACAAGAATAAGAAATTATTTACAAATGAATTTTAAACAAACACTAAAACTAATTAAAATAAAAAATTGGTAACGTTGTCGAAAATTCGTAGGGTGTACACACATTACAAACAGTTTTGGAGGTCGATAAAGCAAAAAATTAAAAACACAATTAATTTTTTTAAAAAAATAATAACAATTACAAAACATATTTTGCAAAGAAATATAATAAAAAAACTTAATTAAAATGATTTTAAAAAATTCAAAACATAAAACACTCCAACTAAAATCCGTAACTTTATTTATTTTCTTTTATTGTTTTTTATTTTATGTTTTGATTTTTTTTAAAATCATTTTAACTATGTTATATATATATATACTTCAAAATATGTTTTCTAATTTTTATAAATTTTTTAAAAAAATTAATTTTGTTTTTAATTTTTTGCAGTATCGACTTTTAAAACTGTTTGTAATGTGTATTCTCCCTACGAATTTCTGACAACGTTACAAATTTTAAAAATTTAGAATATAGTATTAACTAAGTACATTTTTTATCTAATAAAAAAATTAAATTTCGAATACCAATATAGGTACATTTTAAAATTGGTAACGTTGTCAAAAATTCGTAGGGTGGATACATATTACAAACGGTTTTCTAATACTTCAAAATATTTTATATTCAAAATTCGTAGGGTTTAACTATATTATATATATACTTTAAAATATGTTTTCTAATTTTTATAAATTTGTCAAAAAATCGTAGGGTGGATACACATTACAAACAGTTTTGAAAGTCGATACTGCAAAAAATTAAAAACACAATTAAATTTTTTTAAAAATTTATAAAAATTAGAAAACATATTTGAAGTATATATATATATATATATATATATATACATAGTTAAAATGATTTTAAAAAAATCAAAACATAAAATCAAAAACAATAAAAGAAAATAAGTAAAGTCACAGATTTTAGTTGGAGTGTTTTATGTTTTGAATTTTTTTAAATCATTTTAATTAAGTTTTTTTATTATCTTTATTTGCAAAATATGTTTTGTAATTGTTATTATTTTAAAAAAAAAATAAATTGTGTTTTTAATTTGTTGCTGTATCGACCTCCAATACTGTTTGTAATGTGTGTACACCCTACGAATTTTCGACAATCCTTACCAATTTTTTGTTTTAATTAGTTTTAGTGTTTGTTTAAAATTCATTTGTAAATAATTTCTTATTCTGGTTAAGAAATTTTATTTTTTTATTGTATAAAATACCCTAACATTTCAATACGTCCAGTTATCGACGTGATTTGGAGGTCGATTTTTGAAAAAAATTAAAAACAAATTTTAAAATTTTTGAAAAATAATATAAATTAGAAAACATATTTTGAAAAAAAACGATTTTAAGAAAGATTACAAATAATTATAATAAAAAAGAAAAACACAAATAAAGAAAATAAAACTCAAACAGAAAACTTAAAAAAAATATTTAAAAAAAATTATTTTTTTAAAAAAATTATTTTTTTAAAAAAAATTCACGGATCGCGGTTGTGAGATTTTTGCAAAAAAAATAAATTTGGGAGGGACGGATTGAGGGTGGGAACCGCGATCCGTGCCCCACGGATCGCGGGTCACATGCGCGATCCGAGTACTTTTGGATAATTTTTTTTCCTAAAATTCGAATTTTTAGTTTTTTTTATTATATAAAAAAATTACGGCTTTTTTCGCAGTCCTAGATTAACAAGATTTTTTCTCAACATCCATCATATTTACATTCATATCATCCATGCACAAAGCACATTCAACTCATTGTCAACCAGCACATCCAAATCACATCTACATTTATATCATCCATTCACAAGCAACATAAAAATACACAATTCTTATGTACATAATGTTTATGTATATATACAATCCTCATTTTCAAAATCATACATACTAAACCAAACCAAAGCTATCAAATTGAACTCAAATGAACTACCACATCCAACTAATTGTCAAATAACACGTCCAACTCAATCCAATTTACCTAGTCTAACTCAATCAATTAACCAATCCAATACACAAATCCAACGAACCAATCCACAAAACAATTCCACTAAACCAGTGAAAGTAAATCCATCTAACTACCCAAAACTAACAAAATCAATGTAGTTACCCAAAACCATCAAAATCTAACAAACTTTAAATAAAGACTAATTATGAAAATTCACTCAATTAATCTAATAAATCTAAATAAATATACAAAAAAAGTTAATCATACAAAAAATATTGATATAATAAATTCACAAAATGGATATAATTAATCAAAATAATCTTTCGAAATGTAATTTCACAACTTCAATCATGCAAAATCACAAATTTCAACTAATTATCATACGAAATCACTATTTTATTTCTACAAATAACAATTAGATTCTAATTAATTGATAAAAAAAATAAAACTTAGATCATAAAAATTTGTAAATTATATTTGGTGGTTGGAGGGGGTGGTGGTGGTCAGGTGGGGGGCTCAATGGAAGGGTGGTCTTGGTAGTGGTGGGGTTGGAGAGGGGGTGGTAGTGGCAGCTGGAGGCCGGGGGTGGTTGAAGTCGCGAAGGAGGAGGAGGCGTGAGGCGTCTGAGAAGGTCTGAGCAATTGGACAAATACTTTTAATGTTTATAAATTAGGGATTTTGATAAGACACCCTTTAAAGCATTGACATTTATGCATAGGCTAGTTTTTGAATTATTATTTTTAAGACACTCCTCAGCTCATTTTGCTAATTCACCCCTCCGTTCCCGACTTTGCGATGATAGTGGAAGAATTTACAAACTTGATTGTTATGTTGGATCAAACAGGCTTCAATATCATTGAACTTGACAGTTTGTTATGCGCCAAAATTTTACTGAACTGATATTCATCGCCGGAAAACTACTTAAATCGCCCGTGCGAATTATCATTTTACCATTTATGCATATATAACTCTTCATTTCACTCTCCTAACACCACTCTCTTTTCATATTACTCTCATATTCATCAGAAAGAATGTCTCGGAGGCCAGGAAAAGAGTCAGCGGACGCCCCAGACTACTCGAATATGGTAAAATGTCTTTTTTTTAATTTTTTAATTTTTTTTGGGTCGGGCGTCTCCCTCGAACGCCCAACCCTTGGGGGAGGCAACTCCGTCAGACGCCCTCCCCCTACGTAGGGGCGTCTCCGGCAGACGCCCCTGTTTTTTTTTTGGATTTTTTTTTTAAAATATTTAAATTGATTATAAATTGTGATAATTGCTAAATAAATTGATTATTAAGTTAATAATTTGTGAAATTAGTTTAGTAAATCCATTAACGAAATTTGATTTCTAAAATTGAATTAATAGTCATCGGGTTACCGTGGAGGAAAAGGGAAATCAATTCCCTTACGCGATGTGCATAGTTTAGCAAATAAGTCTGGTCTTCGTCATCCACGTAGACGAGATATTTTACTTTAGTTAGGAAAGAGAGATATTTTACGTCGTCAGACACGTGATGATTCTTTCGACGACGAGAATGATTCAGATGAGATGGGGAATCACGACGAGAGTGACGATGGGGGTCGGTATGTCTTGGAGCCGCAGGAAGAGGTGATACAGTAATATAGTCGAGGACGGGGGCGACATTGTAGTCTTTTGGCGGAGTGGGTCATTAGGAAGGGTCGATGTGGCCAGTTTGTGACCGATGATTTGAGTTTGTGCACTGCAGACGCCCGGACTCAGAAAAAGAAGAGGGTTAATGACGATTCTTGGATCGTGACTGATATGATGCCTGGTGGTCCTCTTGATGGTAGCGTCATTTCGAGTTTCGAAGGCCACATCGCTAGACGCATCTGGGAGGGAGAGGATCGGAAGGTTCTGAAGTGCCATAATCGGCACATAGCATGTACTACATTGCAGGCTTGGCGATCAGTGATGATTGTTGATATGATGGCGACCATTACTGATAACGTATTAGGTCACTTGTTGTACAACATGTTCTCCTGCCTTGACATGCCCTTGATTTCAGCCTTCGTGGAGCGGTGGCAGCCTGACACCAACACTTTCCACTTGCCTTTCGGAGAGATGACGATCATGTTGCATGACTTCTTCCAGATTCTGCAGATTCCAGTTGAGGGTTGTATGGTCAGTGTGCAGGCGCTGACGTCTGAGCTGAAGATTTTTGTATCAGAGTTGCTCAGGGTCAGCCTCGATGGTCTTGGGCGGGATAACTCATTTTGGAGTAGCGGTGGTGTTAGCATCGACGTTGTGGAGGACTGTTGCAGACAGGGATGACCACCACGAACCGAGGATACGCAGATGACTGTCTATCTCTTCTTACTGCTAGGCTGCGTCTTGTTTGTTGACAAGAGAGGTTGCAGAGTCAGACCACGCGACCTATTGGAGGCGAGGGAGTCAGATACCATTGGTCAGTACTCATGGGGATCGGCGACGTTGGTATATCTGTATCGTCAGTTGGGTATAGCCAGTCGTGTTAATTGTTCTGGCATTACGGGTTGTCTTACACTGTTGTAGACTTGGATATATGAGTATTTTCCCGATTTCCGCCCGCATCGAGAGCGGAAGATCATTGAGCGTGGTCATCCTCGTTCGCGTATGTGGGTCGTACGGATCGAGGATAAGAGCGAGGCACGACTCATTTCCATTCGTAGATGACTAGATCAGATGACTGCATCGCAGGTATATAATGTATATATCATTCACATTTATTTAAATTTCAACTTTATTATTACTAACGTATAAACGTTTAGGTGGAGTGGTTGTCGTATGGTCCTGAGCCTGCTGTAGTTGTGCCAAGGACTACATTTATGGGTGTCATTCGTTATCGGGATATCACAGAGCTTTATTTACCTGATCGCGTGTTGCATCAGTTAGGATACGTTCAGGTAATTCCGGTTGACATCCCGACGCCAGAGCATGCAGTACGGTATGCGATTGTGACGGAGTACGACGTCAGGCATAGCGCTTCGAGCGCGGAATCGGTTTGGAGGACATTTCCAAGAGTAAGACGACTTCACCTGGACGATCTGTGTCGTAGTCGCGACCCCTCAACTTGTGATGCAAGTTATTTGCAGTGGTTGAGTAGGTGCTCACATCCGGTTATCGTTCGCAGTACCATTCCGAGACCGGAGAGACCACTAGACCGGACATGTGGCGATGTGGTAAGTTCATCTAATTTAATTTTTAATTATAATGTATATTTTGTTTTTATTGTTAATGTACGCAAAATTTTATGTTACATACAGTGGATGGGTAGAGCGATACGGTATACGCAGCCGTTCTTGCGACAAAGAGACCGGATGCCGAACGAGGAGACGAGAGCTGCATGTGCAGATTGGGATCGCCTCATTGGGTAGTGGAACAATCAGTTGGGCATTTCGGACCATGATTCGGATGATGAGTTCTAGTTGACTTTGTCCTACTTTCGTTTTATTATATGTTGAATTGTTACTACATTTGTTGGTATTTGCTTGTCTGTATACTCTTAATATTTATTTCTGACAAACATAACTTCTACCTATCGTATTTGTAATACTTATTTCTCACGAGCATATCATAGTAACTTACATTAAATTTAAAATCTGGTAAAAGAACAACATGATATAAGTACAAATACACGATATATTATACATTACAAATGCATTACAAATTACAATCAAAATGTACTAAGTAACTGGTTCCAATACGTGATCCTACTTTCGTACTGATCCTCCCATCCAACAACACTCTCATCTCGCATTTGATACCACAAGGTCGCTATAGGAGGTACTGGGAAATCATCAGCTAATTCCAAACGAATAAAATGTTTGTAACTCCCTAAATGAGCAATGACCAACTCTCTGACAGACCTCGTCATGGAAGACGGACTCTCCCAAGGTAGTACAGTAAGACATGGGAACAAAAAACCATCCATTCCCACTGAGTAGTACAAGACCGCACACTTGTAAAAATTGGCAATCGGGAACAAGTCGGCCCAAACCTCCATATAGTGATCCTTGTCACAATGTCCCCCGCCCCAATTAATTCATTGACGAGCCTGTACCACATTTCCGTAATAGACATTCTCATAAATAGGATGCACACCTATCTCATTAGAAATCGCACGACGGGCGTACAACCAGTTGTCTTAACCACCATGGAAGACATCAGCAACACATCGAAATCCACAGTTGTCATCAGCACGTACGTCATTCCACATCTCTAGAAATGGTAAAATGATTCCTGACAGTCTATCAACATATGGAAAGTTATCCACGTCAATCCGTCCAGACACTGTAACATGGAGAAATAGCAGCTCAATATATATATTAAAAACAACAAAATGTACACTTGATGCACAAAAGGATAAACCCGTCTCTGCCGGTCGACCGTTTGCCTCTCGCTCTACCGAACATGTACCATGTGGATGACCAAGTTTCCATCGGTGAACCATGATCGTAGAGACAGTAAGTTCTTGATCTTCCTGGAATCCTTGGGTCGGTTTACCGACCTCTACCCGGTCATCCGAATATTTATCCTCAGTTGCTTCAACATTTCTCTGGAAATCTCTATTCGGTGTACCGAAGGGGTATCAGTCATCCAAATATAATTAGTCGCGACTACTATATTCGGATGACCGATACCTTTTCGATACACCGAATAGAGATTTTCAGAGAAATGTCGAAGCTACTGAGGATAAATATACAGATGACTGGGTAGAGGTCGGTAAACCGACCCAAGAATTCCAGGAAGATCAACAACTTACTGCTTCCACTACTAGAAGACCGAACACGACCTCTGCTCCCACTACTGGAAAATCGAACACGACCTCGCTCAGCATACAGAAAGGCACTTGGGTCCCGACGTGTCGACTTTCCCCTTGGTCGACCTCATACCTTAGTATTTTCTGCGGGTTCTTGATAGTTCGACTGATCCGGGTGTAAGTGTGCGTATAAAATATGAGAGGCACTACGAATTACTGCAGGGTCGCTCCCCGAAATCTCATCAACGAGCTTCCAAAAATGCTCGACGTCTTGTGTTGACTGATCCACAAACTCAGACATCTGGACTCCTTCTCCAATGACAAGTGTTTTCCAGAATGAATGAATCTACTCTAAATAAATTCCATCACCTGACTCAATACACTCGTGCATGGTACAGGCACAAGGAGTCCCATGTGATGTCAGAAAAGCGCACCCGCAACGATATTCAACTTGATTGCTTAAGTCCTGCATTCTCTTCAACTCCTGAGTCAATAATGACAAGTTGTGATGCAAAACTCGACCATTTCTATACTGAAACAAAGGACCTATATAGTTTGTCAAATTTCAACGTCTCGAACCTTGAAAAAAGTTCCGAATATTGGTTAACTGCATTTCAATAGCCGAGCTTACGCGGTCGAAAAGAGTGTTCAGAGCTGCAGTTGATGTAGTGATCCACTCTTGCCGAATGTGCACTTTCCACCCTATAGTTCGTAATATGGCCGAAATGAAGGACTTTATTCGTCCAATTAAACACAAATGTTTCTTTATGCACTAACCACGTGTCTTCCACATACTATGTGAGCACTGACCAGGACTAGAAAAAATCTTTCAGATTACAGACTGCTCTATCATAATATGTCTGTGAATTAGAAAGCATGTCTCTCCTCTACTTTCCACACCTGAAAATCTCTGCAGACTGTTTGTCCTTGCCGAAAACGTGGTATGCGTAGTTGTACACGTCTTTGTTGATATGTCAGGTGCATAGTAAATGAGCAGACTCGGGAAAAAATCTGCCACTGGTCGCATCAGACCTAACTCCCGATCCGTTATTATTGTTGTCAGGCTAACAATATCTAATAACAGATCTCGTAACTTCTCCAACACCCACCAGTAACTAGACTCAGTCTCATCCTTCAAAATCGCATAACTGACGAGGAAATTCATGTTTGTTGGAGTAACCCCAACCATCTCAAACAAAGGCATCTTGTACTTGTTCGTCTTATACGTCGAATCCATGCAGATTACGAACGAGTATGTGCGCAACAACTGAACTGACGTCGGACGTGCCAAAAATACGTGAGTGAGGACATTAATTTCTTCATCTGCCATAATCCATTGCAAATACTTATACTGCACTGCCTGACTGAGAAACTGCTGAGCAGAATTCCTGTCTTCAGATTTCGTCCTCCTCATGTACTCTCTGAAGTTTTAAATGTGTCTCTGATTGGGATTATCCTCCGGGAATTTCTCCTTTACTGCCAACAAGATTAACGTGGTCTCGTTTGTTCCTCAGTCATATCACGAACAATTTGTTTTGCTGCAGAACTAAGACCGCTGATCTGTCGGTGACCCTCTGGATAAACTGCAAGTCTGTGGTGGTGTTGTCCATGAGTACTATTAGAAACAACGACCCATCCATTACGATCCCGTCGCTCGACTACCTTTACCAAAAAACGACAACCACAACCTTTTCGTTTCATGTTCTTCCGTAGTGCAATATTCGTAACACGAGAAACCATTTCATTTCTGCGATCGCATCTCAGGTAACAATCCGTCCGATTATCTGCTTTTGATTTGTACGATAATATTACCAAAAAAAATCTGGGTCCTATGGCAACTTGTTTCGCCCATTTACACGTTTTCTCAATTGTTGTAAATACTTGTTTACTATCAAAAAAACTTACTGTAATCTACTCCATCACCATCGAAATCTTGCAACGGAACCTGAAAAATTTAAATTAACACAAAATAAATAAACTTAAAATTTAAAATTTTTTGGGGGCGTTTGGCTTAGACGCCCCATACAAGGAGTGGGGCGTCTGGCAGAGACGCCCTCCATGGGCGAGGCGTCTTAGCCAGGCACCTCATCCATGGATGGGGTGTCTAGCTTAGTCGCCGCCCCAATGGATGAGGCGTCTAGCTAAGCCACCCACACCAAGGCGGAGGCGTCCTATCCGGACGCCCCATCCTTGGGGGATGTGGCTTTATTAGACGTCCGAGACAAGAAAAAATCTGTTTCGCTTACCTCACCAGATCCAAGCGTTTCGCCAGACATTTTCGTGGTGTTGGTACCGGGAATGTGAGGAAAATTGAGGCAAAAACCTTGTTTTTGGACTCAGGACGAAATGAGTATGAAATGAATTGTGAAGGACAAAATGGTAATTGTTGAGGCGATTTAAGAAATTTTCCGACGTCGAATAGTAGTTTCCAAATTTTAATTTACGATCTTACAAGGGTCTTAAAAATAATAGCAGAAACAAAATATATTTGAAGGAATACGGTCTCTTAGAAGGATATTCTATAATTTTTGAAAGAAAGGGAAGGAAGACTGAGTCAGTTGACTGAATTAGTTGACTTGCAAGAGGATCCATCCATTCTCTTTCCGCGTCAAGAAAATGAGCACACATCTAGATCAAATACAGTTATATAAGGTACCAACACCATCTATAGCTCACACATCAAAAAACCAACTTTCTTCTCTCACTCCTACATTCATCACGTACTTTCCCCTGAAAAGAGAGCACTTTAGAAATGGCAAAGGTATGCTAATTATGAACCTTCTCTTATTTTAAAGACTTCTTGTGATCCCTTAATCTTTTTTTATATATTTAAGCTTAACAATGTTAACAATCGAATTGCAGAAAGTGGTAGTAAAGTTGGATCTACATGATGACAAGGCCAAGAAGAAAGCCCTCAAAGCTGTCTCAACAATTCAAGGTGCATTACATATCAAATCTTTACTTATTCTATCCAAGTGAAGGCTCAAGCCCCTTAAATCAGAGTACTATTACTATAATGAAAGGGAAATTATTCATAATAAGTTACAATTATCTTAAATGAGATTAGGTAGACACTCCAATCAATGAAATTCATAGTTTTAGCTGTTCCAGCACTCCTTCACATATCCATTAGATTTTCTGCTACTTACATATCCTTCAAATCAATCAGGGATTGATTCAATTTCCACAGACATGAAGTCGGGGAAGTTGACGGTGATCGGCGATATCGATCCCGTGGATGTGATAGCCAAATTGCGCAAGAATTGGCACGCGACTCTCGACACGGTGGGACCCGCGAAGGAACCGGAGAAGAAAAAGGACGAGAAGAAGATAGATGTAAACAACCACTTGGCTGAGTTCATCAAGTCATACCCACATTATGCTAATCCTCACATGAATACTTACTACTATGTTCAAAATCATAGCGTGGAAGAAGATCCCAATTCTTGCGTGATATGTTGAAGTCCAAAACAAGATTTTGGAAGTAGTGATAGATTGTTGTGAAGTATACAAATTTTGAGTGGGTTATTGATAAGTTTTAGTTTTGAGAGTTTCTAGGTAAATAATTGTCATCAAGTTATTTTTTATTTGTATGTAAACCGTAAGTACTTTCCATATATCGATTTTTGAAATCAATTTCTATTATAATTTCCATATACTTTGAGTAAGATTCCGAAATATGGGTATGTTAAGCTATACTTTGTTAATGTAACAACACTTTAGCTCCTTAAATTCTTGACTTTTTCAGTATAGCCTTGATTGGTCTAATTAACTAGCTTTTGTTATTGTTTCACCTCTAGTGAGATACCAAATACGTGAATAGCAATCATTGACTTGGATTAATGAGTGCCTTATATTGCCATCGGCCCATCCAATTTTAGAAAATTGGAGAAGAAGCTAGCGAACGAATTTCGAAACCCGTTAATAGAAGGATTACAATGTCATGAATATGAAATGTGCTTGCAAAAAAAAATTGCAAGCCGAAGATGTCAACCTTGATATTGAAATAGAAAATAATATTTTGGTGGTTGGTACGAACCAATTGAATTTGAAATAATTGTTACCTACTCTGGATTCAAGACATATTCCTAACAATACCATAAAATAATCGTATGCTTTGTTAGCATTGGAATGGAAACTGATGTGGATTAGCAACTAAAATTTAAAAAAAAACTAAACCTTATTCCTAACGAATTGTGGCCACACTTGTATGTGTAACGCGTTTTCTGACCCTTTGGTGTAGCAAAAGAACAAGGAGGCCTAAATAATCCAGTCAATATTATCAGCAATTCGAAATCTCATCACTTTCTTATGACATCGATCAAGGTTCTTCTTCATTATTTCATTTTTTGTTTTGAAAGTTTGGTTTTTTAATTAAAACAAAAGGGAGGTTTGAAGAGCTATGAACCACAACTCTTCTACAAAAAGTGCAGCTTAGTGCAATTAAAGCAAAGTAATACAACAAGTTAAAAGATCATGGTCTGATCGAAAGCGTAAGAGCAAAAGTTCTAGCAAAAAAACATAGGTTGTTCGAGGTGATCTCCGGCCCTCTTTAAGGTACCTGACCAAGTAGTTGTCAATTCGAAACATTTATCCAAAATATAAATAAAAGAAAGTAGATTGTCGCCTAAAGATCCTGTGGTTGAGCTCTCCAGAAACAACCCAAAAGAAAGCGTTAATTAAGGTTTTCCAATATCACTTCCTTATATCAATGCGATTTTGGACGGAAGATCTAAAAAATGCATTATTATTTTGGATGAGATTCAAGTTAATGGTTGAAGAGTGTCCAAAATTTGATAGCAAAATCGCATTCGGAGAATATGTAATCAACGGTCTCGACGTATTTATCACATAAAGAACATTTAGGGTTGATGTCTAGGCCTTTGTTGATCAAGTTGTCTCTTGTGAGAAGTCCACCTTCTGCCAGGACGCTGGAGAATACCCTGAATTTTGGAGGGGAGTTAGATTTCCATATTTTGTCAATTAACGGGTATCTCTCACCTCCATCCATAAGAAATTTGTAAAAGGAATTAGTTGTAAACCGACTTTGGATTTGAAGTTCCATGCTCTTCGGTTGTTGCCCTGAATTGGGCTGAAGTGTAGGTAACATTGGTATAGAAAAAGGTTTGTATTGAAATCCATCTTCAGAGGCGGTTGATGCATTGCATAGATTGCATCATATGACTTTTATTTAGATTAATTTTATATCAATAAATGCTACTAAGGTATGTGTTTAGTCTTATTTACAGAATACAGAGACCTGAATGCAAATTACTCATATCCTGAGAATAAACACGTGCAAGAGATTCATTTCTGTCATGAAGACCAAGTTCAAGATTATCGGGGTTCAAATTGAAGTTCATCCAAGCATAAAAGCATTCAAAGACCTAATTACAAAAAAGTCAAGGACCTAAGCACAAAAGTAGCCAGGGACTTAATTGCAAAAAGCCGAGGACCCGAATGCAAATTACACGTACCAAAATATTATTTTGGAGAAGTTCTAAAGAAAAATCAATTTGGATCTCCAAATATATGAAGAAATAAATTCGGAGCTCAAAAGAAAGGAAAGAAATCAATTCCGACGCGCAAATGACATTTAAATCATACCATAAACACACAGGAAAAATCCGGATCCAATCAGAGCTAAAATTGCGGCGTTTCCGCCGCACATCACATACAACTTGCGGCGAAAATGCTGCACCCCTTTCGATCCGTGCCCCCGAATTTTGTCCAGTCGTGTCATGACGCGTCTACTTTCCTATTTCATACTTGGGTCCCTTGTATCGGCTATAAATAGCCCCGAAACGATGTTGTAAAAATAACTTGTTTTTGATTCCATTCTTTAAAATAAAATTCTGTTCGTTTATTTCGTGTTTTTAATTTTCTTTCGTAGTTTCTCTAGGACCCATTCTCCTTCCCTCCATCCATGAGTTTCTAACTCTCTCCAAAGGGTGGGGGTGATGGATTTAAGGTGATGAGAAGAAGAATGATGTTATTATTTTAATTTCGTGTTAGTATATTTTGATTACTTGAGTTTATGTTGAATCATTTATCATGTAATGCTTTATAACTAATGTGATTTATTATAAGTTTCAGATTTCTCTAAACCAAACCCGATATCTAAACCCCCACCCGCTGGACTCTCATCCATATTTGCTTTATTCTTAATTTGTTTTTTTGTTCTTGCTTTAGAAATTAAAAATCCAAAAATCTCAAACCAACCTTATTTCTCTCTTTCTTTCCTTAATCGAAAATCACAAAAAAATAACAATATCTCTCCCTCCTTGTGTTCGACCCGTACTTGTCACGTCTTCATTGACGCCGTGCACTTGCGGTATAAATAAAATTCTCATCAGCGGTCTCCAAAGAAGCTTTGTATTGAAATCTATCTACATATGTTAAAGCTGCCGGGCTGAGCCGAAGCTAAAGTCGTGTCATGGAACCAAGAGTCCCACCAAACTAGAGTGTCATTTCCTTTTTTGATCTCGATGGAACTGTAGTTGCATAATGTTGGAATCCATTCCACCGGATCACTTGTAATGTCTCTAACCCTCATTAGGGGTTAATGGTTGGGTTAAGAGGAGGTTTGACTAGAGAGGGGAGAGAGAGGTATGGTTGGGGTGTTAGGGAATGGGTGAGGGTATGGCTGACGTGATGGAAAGGTGAGGAGGTATGGGTGGGGTTGTTACTTGGGCTATTTAAAGGAAACACTCATCTCACTCTCATCTTTTCTTCTTCTAATCTCCATCTCTCTCACCACATTCTCTCCCCTTCCATCGTGGCAGAGGTGCTGGTGGGAGCTCCGGTGGAGTAGGCGAGCGTGACCAGGACGCGTGAGACGTGCGGAGGTTGGCGCGCGAGGAGGTTTCAGAGGCAACATTGCATGAGCGAGGCTCCGACGGGTTTGTCGTGTTCGAAAGGTATGCCGTCTTAATAGTGTGTTTTTGTTGTGCACCCGTATTGGGGTGTTATGGTGGTCGGTCAAGGGAGATCGGAGACCTCACCGGCGACGAGGGAGGCGTAAATCCTTGGCTGGTGCAAGGTTGCAGACGACCAACGGTCGACTGGTTCCTTCGGGCGGTCGACCGATGTAATGTATTTTGCCCGAATTTAACCAACACCGGTCGGACGATACCTTGTCACGGTCGACCGGTAGTGCATGTGCTGGTGAGTCGGGGTTGCCTGCTGGTTTTCGGTCGACCGGTTCTATGTTTTTGTTCGATCGGAACTTTAGTGTACTCGATTATTATGCATGTTCTTTGACCGATGTTTGGTATGTTGTTCGACCGATATATGACTTATAAATGCTAGGATGCCCTGGTAGTTTTCGGTCAACCGGGAACCCTGAGTCGGTCAACCGTTAGTATTGATTGATTTTGACCAGACTCCGGATTTTGACCACGTATCAGTCGACCGGTTTTAGACTCTAGTTCGACCATTGAGACTTAGGTTCGGCGCAGAGAGTTCGATCGTTGCAGACTTTTGGTCGACCGAACCCCACCAGAACGGTCGACCGGAGTGCCTTTTTCGGTCGACTATTTGTGCACAGAACTGAATTCCCAGTCCTTTTATGATGCCAACTCTATCCACGGAAACATGTGTCCTCGCCTAGTCCGTGAGCTGGGAGGTGATGGCGGGCGCGTTACGCGTGCCTACCCAGGGACCGCCGGGTGGAAAAGTGTGGGTATTTGGGACATGTCACCTCCGTGTATGGATCGTGACTTGATGTGATGGATTGATGAACTCATAGTAGAGTAGCAGACCTGAGGGATCACGGATCCCAATGTATTATGTGCGGATCGTGGAGCCTGATGACCCGACGAACTTTGGTCTGGACCCGTCCGATGTTGTGTCACACTTATGTTTGACCACTGATGCTGTGTCGGTGATGCCGCCGATGTTGTTCCGGCGATGATGGTCTGATGTTGTTCCGACGATGATGGTCTGATGTTGTTCCGGCTATGATGTTTGATGAGCCGATGATGTTCCGACTATGATGTTTGATGGGCCGATGTTGTTTCGGTTATGATGTTTGATGGACTGATGTTGTTCCGGCTATGTTTTCCTCAGCTGGGTACCTATGGAGATGATGATTGATGGACCAACCGAGTGACGGCTCCGTTGGGGTGGTTTCGACCACGAAGTTACAGATCTGTTTTTTATGGTGCGGACTTGGCGGATGCTCCTTGCCGAACCCCATATTTAGTATAGTCGCGTGTAGGGAGCGTCACGTCTTGTTTCGTTAGACCGTATGTGCCAACGGTAGGTCTCCGAGGGAGACCCGATGATGATTGTCAGACTGATGTCCCGTTTTACCCTTCGGGGTAACTGCTTTCTTTACTGTTGTTGACATGACATGCTACTAGTATGATATGTTCACTTGTACTACTACATGCATATACGTGAGTTGCATACAGGGTTTCCTTATGGAAACTCAGGCATTGTTGTTGCATGTTTTATTTCAGGACCACAGTAGGTCCAGTTGGGTGGTCACGGTGGGCGCGCGCATTTTGGGATCAGATCATCTCGTTTGGACCACTGAGGTCGACATGATTACTTGTATCTCATTTTGTTATATCTGATGTAATCATGTAGCTTTTTGACAACTCTGATGTAATATGGTGCACCGTTCCTATGTTTTATTGAAAGTAACAGTCCCGTCTTTGATTATTGGTCTCTGGTATCTTGATTATAAATTTTAAAATTTCTGTTGTTTCGTGATGTTACATCATGATAAAGGCTAAAGATTTGTTGTGGAGTCAGGCAATAGTGCCAGGGAAGTGGTTGTGTTCCAGTATTTGTTGCGAATGCTAGTCTCGCAAAGTCCGAAATGTTCGGATAGGAGGTTCCACAGTTTTTTTAAATTGTGAGGTTTGTTCCATGGTTTGGAATGTTCGTCCACCAAAACATTTTGATCTGCAAACCCTTTTCCATTTACAAAAGTTTTCGTGTTGTCATTGGAGGAACAATACCTAGTCCTGAGGATGCTCCCGAATCTTTTCGATTGTTTGTTCGAGAAACATTCTTAGTTGAATTGTTCCATAGGAAGTTATTGCGAATTTCTTCTATTTCTTTAGCCATATTTTCTAGCATTATCCAAAGGCTTGATTGGTTGGAGGCAATGGGTGTTATGACAATGTTTATCATGACGATCTGACCTGCTAAGGTAAGATTTTTGTTTTTCCAATTGTAGACTTTCGAGGTCATCTTGTCCATGATCGATGGGTATCCACGAGGATTGTCACCCAGTTGTATTCCGAAAAAGGACCCCTAGGTAATCAAGGCATCCAAGGATTTGTGTGAATACATATACGTGTTGTTGTTCCATGTTACAAGAGCTAAGGCAAGATTCGTAGTAGTTTATTTTTAGGCCTACAAGGGATTCAAAGGAGTGAAGCATTACTTAGAACGGATAGGAGCCATGGCATACGCGGCGTAATGACGAGGATTCGTCGGTGAATCGGCAAGTTTATCATCTCGAGGTCTTCCTTTCCTATTTGCATGCCTTGAATAATTTTGTTTTTCATTCCGAGTCTTAGCATGTTGCCCCAAAGATTGCCATGATGAGGAAGAGCAGAGGAGAAAAAGGGTCTCCCTATGTAAGACCGTTAGAGGATTTGAAGTAGCCTTCAGGCGATCCGTTAATGATTACCAAAGCTGGAGAGGTTGAGATACACAATTTTATCCAACTACACCAGTCTTGGGTAAAACCAATAGCTCGCAAATTAGCGAGTACGAAATCTCAATCTAGTTTGTCGAAGGCCTTTTAGAAGTCTAACTTGAGTATTAGACCATGTCCTTTTGTCTTCTTGAGCAAGAGTACGATCTCGAGGGCTGCGATTACAGTGTTAGTAATTTGTCGGCGTTGTAAGAAGGCATTTAGGGTTTGAAAGATTAGTTCATTGAGTGTCAAGGTTTTGGTGACCAATTTGGTAAGGTCCATTGATAATGGAGATAGATCGAAGGTCCTTAACAGTTTCAATACCTTTTTTTGGATAAGTGTTATGAAGCATTGGTTTAAACCTTCCAATTCTTTTTTGCTAATGTAGCCTCTGTGTAATCGACAGAAGAGAAATCTAAGTAATAAAAATGTTGTATTTTCTGGTACATTGTTATGGATTGGACTAGTGTTTTAGTAAATCCATGAGTTGAATCCAAAAATCACGGAAGAAATTGATGTTGGATCCGTCTGGTCGAGGGGATTTGTGTGGGCCAAGAACGAACATAAACCTCTTTATTTCCTTCTCTGTTAAGGAACTTGTTAGTTCAAATGGGTTTACGATTTTTTTGTTTATGAGTGTGTCCGATAGGATGAGGATTTTGAAACCTTTTGGGCTGTTGAAAACAGTTGAAATGGTTCATAATTTCATTGGTACGTGATTTCTTCTTGGAGTAAGTGAGGTGATCATTGATTTTCAAAGAGACGATCTTGTTATGTCTTCCTCTTTCGTTATTTGTTTTGTGAAAAATATTTGTATGTCGGATCACGTGCAAAACAATCCAATCCAACACACAAATCCACAAAACCAATTATATTTTTTGATTTTGTTCTAAAGTGTTGTTTTGATTTTTGATGTCCAATACGAGAATCTTTTTCTCAATGTTTTGTAGTGCCCACGAGGATTTGACTTCCTTGTGAGTGTCGAAGTGCTCTTTGATAGCAAATTTAATGCATTTTAAGGGAGATGGTGTGGACGATGAGGTTCCTGATGTCTCGATACCCTGCCCACCGGTCTTCGAACTTAAAGTAAGTTCTTTTTTATTTGGCATGCGAAGAATTAGTGGGATATGGTCAGAGGTTGTCTGGGTAATCCAATGCATTGGCTCAATGGGAACAAATCTTCCCATTCGATTGACTGGTATAAACTGCTATACTTTATTGCTTGGGATTTTGTAATGACACATTTTGAACAATATATATTTGAAAATGTCCTCGATCCTTTAGTATTATTTCTGGAGCCTTCTCTTAACCACAACTTAAAAGACAAAGCTGGTCGGGTAGATTCACTTGGTGCACCAGGACCCCGTCGCACGGTCGGTGCAGTTAGGGTCCTAAACCTAGAATAAGTTGTTTGTTCTGTCAAATAGTGGTTCAACACAGTTCAATTCAACTTTGTGGTTATCGAGTATTTTGGTCACGTTGATGTCATAGTTCAACCGGTTAGAGCCAGTTATGGAATCAGTGGCAAATGACCCGCCACCTTCATCTGATCGACGCCCGGTCCAAGCTTTCAAACCTTGCATTTAACAATCCATTTTTTTCTAATTTGCCCCTCCCTTCACCCCCTTTGTGACGATAACATAAAAACTTACTAGTTACTTTCTCTGTACTTTGGACCAAATAATCTTCAATATCGTTGAAGCTGTGTGTTCGATAAAATAGAACGATAGAAGAGAGAAAACTATTATGATAGATTATTGCAAGGGTCTTAAAATAATAGTTGAAAAGAAAAGATATTTGAACAAATACTATCTTTAAGATGGCTCATCAAATATTTTGATTAGGAAGCAAAGAAGACCAAGTGTGTTAACTCAAGGGTCAGTTCTCTCTCCTTCCTCGTCAAGAAAGCAACAAAAGGTCAAACATAATGTATACACCAAGTCATCAACATTTTAAGTGGAAGAAGTTGACCACAACTTTCAACTTCACCCCTTTCTCCCTTCCCCCCAAATCGAAAGCAATTTTTGAGGAGGCAATCACGAGATGGCTTAGGTATGTTACTTATGACTATAATCTCTTACAAGAAATTAAATAATTTGCTCTCTTAAGTTTTTAATATTTGAGCTTAACAAAATTTCTACGAAATTGCAGAAGGTGGTAGTGAAGTTGGATCTACACGATGACAAAGCCAAGCAGAAGGCCCACAAAGTTGTCTCCACCATTCAAGGTAACATACAAAATAACGAAATTAATCTTTGCTTTATTTTTTTATCAAGACTCCATTCAAGTAAAGAGTCAACTCCATCAAATATAAGAGCATTGTTATTACTGATTGATCGTTATAATCCAATGTAAGTACTCACACTGCACTGCTTGGTAGAGAAACTGCTGGACGGGATTCCGATCTTCAGATTTTGTCCTCCTCATGTAATCTCTGAAATTATAAATATGCCTTTGATTTGGATTGTCCTCCGGGAATTTTTCTTTTACTGCCTTCAAGATGTTCCGTGGTTTTGCTTGCGCCTCTGTCATATCACGAACAATCTTCTTCGCCCCAGAACTTAGACCACTAATTTGACGATGACCCTCTGGATAAACTGCCAGTCTGTGGTTGTGATGTCCGTGAGCACTATTATAAACCACAACCCATCCATCACGATCTCGTCGCTCCACCACTTTTATTAAGAAACGGCAACCGCAACCCTTTCTTTTGGTGTTTCTTCGAAGTGCAGTATCCATATCCCAAGACTCCATTTGATTTCGCCGGTCGCATCTCAAATAACAATCCATCCGACTATCTGATCTTGTTTTGTACGACGACACGACCAAAAAAAACCCAGCTCCGATAGCTACTTGTTTGGCCCATTTACATGCTTCATCGATTGTTTCAAAGATTTGTGTAGTTTGAAATAACTCACTGTAATCCACTCCATCACCACCGAAATCTGGAACCTACAAAAATAAAATCGAAATTAAAAAAATTAAAAAATAAAATTGAAATTAAAAAATTTAAAAAATAAAGTCGAAATTAAAAAAACAAAATCAAAAAAAAAAAACAGGCGTCTGTATTAGACGCTGGCCCCATGGCTAGGGCGTCTGTGTTAAACGCCTTCCCCAACCGTAAGGCGTCTGCGTAGGACGCCTTGCCGTAGGGAAGGGCGTCTAATACAGACGCCTTACCCATGGGGAGGACGTCTACATAAGACGCCTCTCCCATTGTGTAGGCGTCTGCGTTAGACGCCTCGGCCATGGGGAGGGCGTCCTACGCAGACGCCCTCACCATGGGGGAGGCGTCTAATGCAGACGCTCGGCCCAAAAATTTCCCCGCGCCAGGCTTACCTCACCCGATGCATCACCCTCGCCAGACATATTCGTGGTGTTTTTACTGATAAATTATGAATATACAAGACCATATGCCTTATTTATAGACACGGGACGATTTGGGTATTAAATATATTGTTAAGGGCAATTTGGTAATTTCAATGGGCGATTTAAGTAGTTTTGGGGCGACGTTTAGTAGTTCTCTTGATTTTTGATGTCCAATACGAGAATCTTTTTCTCAATGTTTTGTAGTGCGCACAAGGATTTGACTTCCTTGTGAGTGTCGAAGTGCTCTTTGATAGCAAATTTAATGCATTTTAAGGGAGATGGTGTGGACGATGAGGTTCCTGATGTCTCGATACCCTGCCCACCGGTCTTCGAACTTAAAGTAAGTTCTTTTTTATTTGATTCCCACATGCGAAGAATTAGTGGGATATGGTCAGAGGTTGTCTGGGTAATCCAATGCATTGGCTCAATGGGAACAAATCTTCCCATTCGATTGACTGGTATAAACTGCTATACTTTATTGCTTGGGATTTTGTAATGACACATTTTGAACAATATATATTTGAAAATGTCCTCGATGCTTTAGTATTATTTCTGGAGCCTTCTCTTAACCACGACTTAAAAGACAAAGCTGGTAGGGTAGATTCACTTGGTGCAGTTAGGGTCCTAAACCTAGAATAAGTTGTTTGTTCTGTCAAATAGTGGTTCAACACAGTTCAATTCAACTTTGTGGTTATCGAGTATTTTGGTCACGTTGATGTCATAGTTCAACCGGTTAGAGCCAGTTATGGAATCAGTGGCAAATGACCCGCCACCTTCATCTGATCGACGCCCGGTCCAAGCTTTCAAACCTTGCATTTAACAATCCATTTTTTTCTAATTTGCCCCTCCCTTCACCTCCTTTGTGACGATAACATAAAAACTTACTAGTTACTTTCTCTGTACTTTGGACCAAATAATCTTCAATATCGTTGAAGCTGTGTGTTCGATAAAATAGAACGATAGAAGAGAGAAAACTATTATGATAGATTATTGCAAGGGTCTTAAAATAATAGTTGAAAAGAAAAGATATTTGAACAAATACTATCTTTAAGATGGCTCATCAAATATTTTGATTAGGAAGCAAAGAAGACCAAGTGTGTTAACTCAAGGGTCAGTTCTCTCTCCTTCCTCGTCAAGAAAGCAACAAAAGGTCAAACATAATGTATACACCAAGTCATCAACATTTTAAGTGGAAGAAGTTGACCACAACTTTCAACTTCACCCCTTTCTCCCTTCCCCCCAAATCGAAAGCAATTTTTGAGGAGGCAATCACGAGATGGCTTAGGTATGTTACTTATGACTATAATCTCTTACAAGAAATTAAATAATTTGCTCTCTTAAGTTTTTAATATTTGAGCTTAACAAAATTTCTACGAAATTGCAGAAGGTGGTAGTGAAGTTGGATCTACACGATGACAAAGCCAAGCAGAAGGCCCACAAAGTTGTCTCCACCATTCAAGGTAACATACAAAATAACGAAATTAATCTTTGCTTTATTTTTTTATCAAGACTCCATTCAAGTAAAGAGTCAACTCCATCAAATATAAGAGCATTGTTATTACTGATTGATCGTTATAATAACTGCAAGTGCATGACTTATGAGCGAAGACATGACAAATATGAGTTGAACCTCAATGACTTATGAGTGTTGTTGTGACTACCATATTGGAGTAGGAAAGGAGCGGAGAATGAGGAGATTATGTAAGAACGTGGGACGTGAGAGAGTGGGAGGAGTGGGGTGGGTATGGTTGAGGTGTAGGTGGAGTGGGTGGAGGTATGGAGGGGAGTTGGGGGTAGGTATAGGTTTTGCTTATTTAAACCCAAACCCAACCCTCTCTTCTCTTTTCCTTCCCCATTTCATTTCCACCCAACTCACCACTTTCCCTTGGTGTTCCGGCGACCAGAGGAGGAGGAGGAGACCCGGCGACGTGGTGGAGGCGCGCGCGAAGGAGAAGAAGCGAGTTTCGACGCCGGAGGAGGAGGAGCTCGCGGGACGCGGTTTCTTCGCGGTGAAAGGTATGCCAAGTCTTCATAGTAACTCCCCAAGTGGTGTGGGAGTGTAGGGGGCGGCGTTGGTGCCGTTTCCCCCGGCGAAAATCCCACTGAACCAAGGTTGAAGACGACTGGTTCGGTCGACCGTTGTGTGTCTCGGTCGACCGAACATCGTCTAATTGATGCCTGTTCAGTGCGATATTGTAGTGTTTCGGTCGACCGTGTGAGGTTCGGTCGACCGATATTTTATAAAAATAACTTGCTGCCCGAAAACGATCGAATGACGTCTGTGTGACGGTCGACCGTTTATGCCAAATTTTAGCGGGAATATTTTATAAGGGTTATATTAGTCCGGTCGACCGGTGGTTGTTCGGTCGACCGATCCCATTAGATAGGGTAGACAGACCTTCGGCCGACCGAGTGTGTGTCTCGGTCGACCGAACTGCGCAAGGTCGGTCAAGAGCGTTGACCATCTAAACGGTCGACCGCTCTGGATCCGGTCGACCGACCGCGTGCAGATTTCCTGTAGTGAAGTGCCTGTTGATCCGGTCGACCGGAAGAGTTTCGGTCGACCGAATGCAGTGGGTAGGATTCATGCAGTTTTCCTTATCGGTTGAACGGACCCTGGTTCGACCGACAGGATATATATGTATATAAAACGTATAGCGTAGACCTTCCAAACGGTCGACCGCTAGATTTGACCTTGTTCGACTAGTGGGTCGAATTATCTTTCCTTGGTGGATTTATCCACATGCGTGACGTCGAGCAGAGGCGACTACCGGCTGCCGAGCCCACGGTCGATCACCGGACCTCGGAGCTACGGATTTCACCTACGACGAGAGCGTATTTTCTGTTGGACCCCTCGTGGATGCCTGTGCGGCAGAGGGATGCCTGCCATGCCTGTGTGGGTGGTAGATGCCTTCTTCCCTGGTGGGGGAAGGAGATGCACTTTCCCTGTGGAGGAAAGCCGAGACCTCCTCGTGTTGGCCTGGATTGGCAGGGGGGATGCCTCCCTTTTGCCCCTGTGTGCGGCTGGGAGATGAGTGCGGCGACCCCCCTCGTGTGGGCCTGGATTGGCAGGGTGGGGGATGTTTCCCATGCCCCTGGCGCGGCTGGGAGATGGTCCGCAGCGGTTGGGGCATGTATGGGGCCCGAGGCGGATTGCATTGCATGTGCATTCTTGGCATTTTCATCTGTTTTTCTGTATATATAGGAGATGTTGGCATACGGGGTTCCTTTCGGGAACTCAGGCAGATTTTATGTTGCATTTTCAGGTAGCAGGCAGTCTTAGGTTGGTGGTGACCGAGGGGAGTGCCTCCGGGATCGGGTCCTGTTCTTCTGATCTTTTTGTAGAGGTAGTGATTACAGTAGTTATGTAGTAGTTATGTATTAGTTGTAATCACTCTTTTGACAACTCTGTATTATGACTTCCACGTGGAGATATTTTATATATTATTATGTTGACTTTTCTAGTAACGTGCCCGTGTTGACCGTTGACGGTCGTATGTTGTATGTTTAATTTTGAAAATTTTCTTCCGCTGTTTCGGGACGTTACAACTTGGTATCAGAGCCTTGATTTCGGCGTACTATCCCAAAGAAACCACCATCGAGTTAGGATTAGAGTCTAGAGGTCCATGGCATGCATTCATAATCATTCTGACGTGAGTTCTTTGTTCTGTAGAGCGATGCCTCCGAGACGGGTTGTGCCTGCGGTCGAGACTCGCGATTCGAGTGAGACTGGGAGAGAGGAGGCCCGGGAGGCAGAGCGCAGAGTCCTGTTCGATACCGTGGAGCGGTTGAGCGGGATGTTGGAGCGCCAGGCAGCGCAGAGTGCGCAGGCGGGGGCCGGTGCGATGCACGACCGGTTCATGAGGCAGCACCCACCGACTTTCACTGGGCAGGTGGATGCAGAGGCAGCTGAGGAGTGGATCTTCACTATGCAGACGATCTTCAGGGCTATCGACTGCACTCCGGAGAAGAAGGTGGATCTGGCCACCTACGTGCTGAGAGGAGCGGCAGCGAACTGGTGGAGGTCGACTGCTGCTGTTGTTTTCACTGGTCGTGAGGATGTGTCGTGGGAGGAGTTCGTTGAGGAGTTCAACGAGCAGTACTTCCCGGAGCACGTGCGAGACAGGAAGAGAGAGGAGTTCCTGGCTCTGGAGCAGAGTAGCATCACCCTGGAGGAGTACATTGGGAAGTTTAACGCCCTTGAGCGTTACTGTCCGGAGATCTTTGTCACTCAGGCGCAGAGGTCGATGAAGTTTGTCAGGGGGCTCCGGAAGCAGCTGAGGACCCGAGTGTTGTCGAGCATGCCACGCACCTTGGCGGACGCAGTGAGGAGCGCCACTATCATGGAGAGGGACTACCGGGAGAATTATCAGGATGATAGGAGGTCGGTAGGGAGATCCTCAGGGAGGCCAGGAGGGCAGAGTTCGGGGAAGTCGGGCAAGAGGCCCCGGATCGAGGCAGCAGGGGCGCCGCAGCCAGAGGCGTGCAGGAGCTGTGGCAGAGTGCACACTGGGCGCTGCTTTGGGTCGATTACTTGTCATGGTTGTGGTCAGCAGGGCCACATCGTCAGGAACTGCCCTAGCAAGGGCGCTGGACCGAGCAGACCTCCGGGACTTCCGAGTGTCAGTGGCGGCAGAGCTAGGAGACCTGCAGCACCGCAGCAGGGTCAGCGCACTGGACGAGTCTTCACTGTCCAGGCAGAGGAGGCGACGGACGCCAGCACCGTCGTGGAAGGTACACTTCTTGTGGCAGGTTTAGAGGCTAGAGTGCTTTTTGATTGTGGCGCGACACACTCGTTCATCTCGGAGCGATTTGCGGGAGTGTTGGGCTGTACCCCTGCGATGTTGACTGCCACTTTGGAGGTCAGCACACCCCTGGGTCTGGTGGGCACTGTGGGGAGCTTCATCCCCGGCGCCACGATTGGTTCGGGAGACCAAGATTTTCCGGCAGATCTGGTCTTGCTACCGATGGAGGATTTCGACGTTATTCTTGGGATGGACTGGCTGTCCCGGCATGACGTGCGTGTCCTTTGCCGTGAGAGGAAGGTTTTGATTCCGAGGTTGGGGTTGCCTGATATCATGATTAGAGGAGTCAGAAACAGAGGAGGCCGCATTGTGGTGTCAGCTTTGAGGGCTCAGAAGTTGATGCAGCAGGGTTGCAGAGCGTTTCTGGCGACGCTGGTTGTTCCAGAGGCTGAGTCTCCGAAGCTGGACGAGATAGATGTGGTACGGGAGTTTACAGAGGTGTTTCCAGATGATATTCCAGGATTGCCACCTCCGCGAGAGATGGAGTTTTGCATTGAGCTGGCAGCAGACACCTCACCGCAGTCGAAGGCCCCGTACAGGATGGCGCCCGCAGAGTTGGCAGAGTTGAAGAAGCAGCTACAGGAGCTGATGGAGGCTGGTTTCATCAGACCGAGTGTCTCACCTTGGGGCGCGCCAGTGCTGTTTGTGAAGAAGAAGGACGGGTCTTTGCGGATGTGCATTGACTATAGGATGCTGAACAAGGTCACCATCAAGAATAGGTATCCCCTACCTAGGATTGAGGACCTGTTCGATCAGTTGCAGTCAGCGAAGGTCTTCTCTAAGATCGACCTACGCTCAGGATACCATCAGCTGAGGATCCGAGAGGAGGATGTCCAGAAGACAGCATTCAGGACCAGATATGGGCACTATGAGTTTTTGGTGATGCCTTTTGGGTTGACGAACGCTCCGGCGGCTTTCATGGATCTGATGAACCGGACGTTCAGGCAGTACTTGGATAGTTGTGTCGTGGTCTTTGTGGATGATATCCTGATTTACTCACCCGATGTGGAGCAGCACAGAGAGCACCTGCGGATTGTACTTAGCATTTTGAGAGACCAGAGGTTGTATGCTAAGTTTTCGAAGTGCGAATTCTGGTTGGACAGAGTCGCATTTCTGGGTCACATCGTTTCTGCAGAGGGGATTTCGGTGGATCCGGCGAAGGTAGAGGCAGTGACTGAGTGGAGAGCCCCTACGAGCGTGACGGAGATCAGGAGCTTTGTTGGATTGGCGGGTTACTACCGTCGCTTCATCAAAGACTTCTCGAGGTTAGCTGCACCTTTGACTGCCCTGACGCAGAAGGGAGTCACTTTTGTTTGGTCCCAGAAGTGCGAGGACAGCTTTCAGGAGCTGAAGAGACGACTGACGACAGCTCCAGTTTTGACGCTGCCGAGCGGCACAGGAGGTTTTGTGGTCTACAGTGATGCGTCTGGCATTGGTTTGGGTTGCGTGTTGATGCAGCACGGGAGGGTGATTGCATACGCTTCGAGGCAGCTGAAGACTCATGAGAGGAATTACCCGACGCATGACTTGGAGTTGGCAGCCGTTGTGCACGCACTGAAGACATGGAGACACTACCTGTATGGTGAGCAGTTTGAGGTGTTCACCGATCACCAGAGTCTGAAGTATCTCTTCTCCCAGAAGGAGTTGAATATGAGACAGCGTCGTTGGTTGGAGTTCATTAAGGACTACGATTTCACCATCTCTTACCATCCGGGGAAGGCGAATTCAGTTGCAGACGCCTTGAGTAGGAGAGTGGAGCTATCAGTTGCTGGCATGTGCCTTCAGGAGTGGAGACTGCTTGAGTCATTGGCAGAGTGGAGGCCGTTCACTGGGGACTCTGAGGGAGCAGTGGTAGCTGGATTGCGGGTAGAGCCACAGACTGTTTCACAGGTAGTACAAGCGCAGCATGAGGATGATGAGTTGGCCAGTTTGCTGGAGTTGACTGCCAGAGAGGGGTCAGATTTCAGTGTTGGGGTCGATGGAGGTCTGAGATTCAGAGGGCGGATCTGGGTGCCGAGGGTTGATGGGATGAGAGATGACATCATGGAGGAGGCACACAGAGCGAAGTACACCATCCATCCCGGGAGCACGAAGATGTATAAGGACCTGCAGCGGAACTTCTGGTGGAGAGGCATGAAGAAGGACATTGCAGAGTTCGTGAGTCGGTGTTTGGTCTGTCAGCAGGTGAAGATCGAGCACCAGAGGCCAGCTGGGCCTATGCAGAGCATCGAGCTTCCAGAGTGGAAGTGGGAGCACGTGACGATGGACTTCGTTACGGGGCTACCGAAGACGAGGCGGTTCCATGACGCGATTTGGGTGATAGTCGATAGACTGACCAAGTCGGCGCACTTTCTGGCCATTAGGACCACCTTGCCTTTGGAGTGTCTGGCGAAGCTGTATGTAGAGGAGATCGTCAGATTGCACGGAGTACCGGTGAGCATCATCTCTGACAGAGATCCGAGGTTCACATCCAGATTTTGGGGGAGTCTGCAGCAGGCACTGGGGACACGTCTGAGATTCAGTACAGCTTTTCACCCTCAGACAGACGGTCAGTCAGAGAGGACTATCCAGACTTTGGAGGATATGCTGAGGGCTTGCACGCTGGACTGGGCTGGACACTGGGATGAGCATCTACCTCTGATTGAGTTCGCCTACAACAACAGCTACCATGCTAGTATTGGGATGGCACCGTATGAGGCATTGTACGGGAGGCCGTGCAGATCGCCGGTATGCTGGAGTGACGTAGGCGAGAGGCAGTTAGTGGGTCCAGAGCTTGTGCAGATGTACGCAGAGAAGGTTGACCTGATCAGGAGGAGGTTGGCTACAGCACAGAGCAGACAGAAGAGTTATGCTGACCGACGCAGACGGACCTTGAGCTTCGAGGTTGGAGATCACGTCTTCCTGAAGATTTCACCAGCTCGGGGAGTGATGAGGTTCGGGAAGAAGGGGAAGCTCAGTCCGAGGTATGTCGGGCCTTTTGAGATCTTGGACCGTGTCAGGGAGGTCGCCTACAGAGTTGCTTTGCCACCTCAGTTCTCTGGCCTTCACAACGTCTTCCATGTTTCTATGTTGAGGAAGTACGTTGCAGACCCGACGCATGTGATAGAGATTTCAGTGCCTGAGATCCAGCAGGACTTGTCACTTGAGGAGAGGCCAGTTGAGATCATCGATCAGATGGACCATCAGCTCAGGAGGAGGACCATTCCGATGGTTAAGGTCAGATGGCAGCATCACAGTGAGCGCGAGGCCACCTGGGAGATTGAGGAGGATGTTCGGAAGCAGTATCCAGAGCTTTTCGGTGAGTTACCCTTCTGATTTCGGGGCGAAATCCTTTTAAGGAGGGTGGATTGTAAGAACGTGGGACGTGAGAGAGTGGGAGGAGTGGGGTGGGTATGGTTGAGGTGTAGGTGGAGTGGGTGGAGGTATGGAGGGGAGTTGGGGGTAGGTATAGGTTTTGCTTATTTAAACCCAAACCCAACCCTCTCTTCTCTTTTCCTTCCCCATTTCATTTCCACCCAACTCACCACTTTCCCTTGGTGTTCCGGCGACCAGAGGAGGAGGAGGAGACCCGGCGACGTGGTGGAGGCGCGCGCGAAGGAGAAGAAGCGAGTTTCGACGCCGGAGGAGGAGGAGCTCGCGGGACGCGGTTTCTTCGCGGTGAAAGGTATGCCAAGTCTTCATAGTAACTCCCCAAGTGGTGTGGGAGTGTAGGGGGCGGCGTTGGTGCCGTTTCCCCCGGCGAAAATCCCACTGAACCAAGGTTGAAGACGACTGGTTCGGTCGACCGTTGTGTGTCTCGGTCGACCGAACAACGTCTAATTGATGCCTGTTCAGTGCGATATTGTAGTGTTTCGGTCGACCGTGTGAGGTTCGGTCGACCGATATTTTATAAAAATAACTTGCTGCCCGAAAACGATCGAATGACGTCTGTGTGACGGTCGACCGTTTATGCCAAATTTTAGCGGGAATATTTTATAAGGGTTATATTAGTCCGGTCGACCGGTGGTTGTTCGGTCGACCGATCCCATTAGATAGGGTAGACAGACCTTCGGCCGACCGAGTGTGTGTCTCGGTCGACCGAACTGCGCAAGGTCGGTCAAGAGCGTTGACCATCTAAACGGTCGACCGCTCTGGATCCGGTCGACCGACCGCGTGCAGATTTCCTGTAGTGAAGTGCCTGTTGATCCGGTCGACCGGAAGAGTTTCGGTCGACCGAATGCAGTGGGTAGGATTCATGCAGTTTTCCTTATCGGTTGAACGGACCCTGGTTCGACCGACAGGATATATATGTATATAAAACGTATAGCGTAGACCTTCCAAACGGTCGACCGCTAGATTTGACCTTGTTCGACTAGTGGGTCGAATTATCTTTCCTTGGTGGATTTATCCACATGCGTGACGTCGAGCAGAGGCGACTACCGGCTGCCGAGCCCACAGTCGATCACCGGACCTCGGAGCTACGGATTTCACCTACGACGAGAGCGTATTTTCTGTTGGACCCCTCGTGGATGCCTGTGCGGCAGAGGGATGCCTGCCATGCCTGTGTGGGTGGTAGATGCCTTCTTCCCTGGTGGGGGAAGGAGATGCACTTTCCCTGTGGAGGAAAGCCGAGACCTCCTCGTGTTGGCCTGGATTGGCAGGGGGGATGCCTCCCTTTTGCCCCTGTGTGCGGCTGGGAGATGAGTGCGGCGACCCCCCTCGTGTGGGCCTGGATTGGCAGGGTGGGGGATGTTTCCCATGCCCCTGGCGCGGCTGGGAGATGGTCCGCAGCGGTTGGGGCATGTATGGGGCCCGAGGCGGATTGCATTGCATGTGCATTCTTGGCATTTTCATCTGTTTTTCTGTATATATAGGAGATGTTGGCATACGGGGTTCCTTTCGGGAACTCAGGCAGATTTTATGTTGCATTTTCAGGTAGCAGGCAGTCTTAGGTTGGTGGTGACCGAGGGGAGTGCCTCCGGGATCGGGTCCTGTTCTTCCGATCTTTTTGTAGAGGTAGTGATTACAGTAGTTATGTAGTAGTTATGTATTAGTTGTAATCACTCTTTTGACAACTCTGTATTATGACTTCCACGTGGAGATATTTTATATATTATTATGTTGACTTTTCTAGTAACGTGCCCGTGTTGACCGTTGACGGTCGTATGTTGTATGTTTAATTTTGAAAATTTTCTTCCGCTGTTTCGGGACGTTACAGATTATGCTGAACTAACCATACTAAACGATGAATGAATCAACAATTAAACTAAACTCCCATGGAGTGGAGGAGCGCAAGTGTGTGTGTGTGAGTGGTTCTTGATTACATGAGGCTCAAGTGTGTAAAGTATGTGAAATCAACTAAAAACTAGTGTAGAGTCTAATTAACATCAACTACATTTACATGAATACATGACTAATATAGTTAGACATTAAATTAAAATGCACTTTGAGTTCTCAAGAATGAACTAAGTACCTAGTGTGGACATTAAGACCAATTACCCATCTATACAACTCAATACATTCATGCATACTCTCTTAATCAAGCATCAATGCATAACAAGTAATTTATCATAACAAAATAATCTATTACAAGCAACAAGATCGATCAACTCTAGATCTAGCATGGGAGAGGTATCCAACAAGACTATTTTCCCATCTAATACAAGTTTTAACAAGTTACATGCATAGATCTACATTAAGCATATGAAATGATATAAGATAAGGGGAATTCATCACTAACACTTTAGATTAACAAAAGAGTAATATTACAAGCTTTAACTCTCAACTTTCTCTACTACCCAAATTGGGTAAAACTTAAGCTACTCTAATGGTGGAGGCTGAGCCCAAGAAGAAAGGTAGGAGCAACACTGCTATATATAGAAGAAAGAGTGGTATAGATGAATCTGGAAGCAATTCGACGATTGTAATTGATTTCTCTATAGTCTGGTGCACCCAAATAAACAAGTTCGAGCGACGGATGAATTTGAGGAAAATTTTGAACCAAAATGATCCGCCAGTGACGGATTTGGATCCGCCATTGGCGGATCTGTTGGCTCTGATCCGTCTCGAATTCTCCCAGAAGGTTAAGTTTTCTATTTTGCACGTAAGGTGCACTCCAGGTCCTCTGGTTCGAGCTCGTTTATCCTAAATTTTCCAAAATACTTCTCAAGATCATGATAATTATGGTTTTTTGCACCAAAAATATTTTCCTTATGCTCAGGTCTCTCCGAGTTTCATCTGGGTCATTCCTGAATTGCAGATAGATCATTGAGCATGACAAACAAGTCCAAGATGTTTCAATAAGGTCATTTCTTGTTGCATTTAAGTCATTAATGGGTTCATTTCTCATATTTATTACTTAAAACTTGGAACACATCAAACAAACACTCGAGTAACACAAAATTGTGGTAAACTAAAGAATACATAACATGAAAACAATTTATGATATGCTACTAATCAATCACTATCACTAATGAGAAATTTTGACATGATAATTTTCTTTCTTGTATGATAAAATGAACTTGCCTCCATTCGTTAAACTAGATATTCAATTTTTATGCTTTTGCACAACTAACATCTCCTTTTATATGAATCAAGGATTGATTCAATTTCCACAGACAAGAAGGTGGAGAGGTTGACGGTTATCGGAGTGATCGATCCCGTGGATGTCATGGCCAAATTGAGCAAGAATTGGCAAGCGACTCTTGACACTGTGGGACCCACGAAGGAGCCAGACAAGAAAAAGGAAGAGCCCAAGAAGGATGAGGAGAAGATAGATGTAAATGACTACCTGGCTGAGTACATGGAGTCTGATACATATTATGTTAATCCTCACATGAACAATTATTACGACGTTCGAAGTGTGGAGGAAGACGCAAATTCTTGTGTAATATCTTGAGAACAAAAAGAAGATTTAGGTAGGTCATATGACTTCTTGTAAAGAACCATATAGCCTTTAGAGGGTTATTGTTAAGTTTAATTTATTTTTGAGACTTTTCTATGTACATACTACTGAGTTGTTATTTTATTAATTTGTGTGTATACCAAAACATTGATAGTTTCCACATGAATAGAATTATAAACATCAATTGCTGGTATGATTTTCGATTTAGCACTTTGAGCTAGTTTAAAAGATTAGCTACCCTTTCTACATAGTTGTGGGGGCAAAACTATTTAAGGTTTCTATTAGGACATTGTTGCTGATGTTTGGATTTGTTAGCTCTGTTCGTATAACAATGAGAAACAATCATTGTTTGTATTTGTTAGTTCGATCCCGTAATGTGATTGTTTGTATTTGTTAACAATCACATGTTTTTCACTGATCATGTCACTTATTTTGAGCTTCCACTTTATAAATTCCAAAGGGAAGGTCTACAAAGATTAAAACTTTTACTAAATTAACTTATTTAGCTGAACTTACCGAGAAGGAACATTAAATTCACAGTTTAATATGTTTCCAAAAGAGGACAAACAAAAGAGCAAATGGTTGATGTGTTTACACTAGTAAACACGGAATCATGAGTAAATTTATAATACTGTCAGAAATATTGAAAGAGATTAGACTAAAATATCCCGGCCAATTCTTTTTCAAATACTTGTATCCGTATATACTGTAAAATATATATGTATATCCTCTAATATTTACAATTCAATATCCGTACGCGTATTCAGCCAGATACGGAAAAAATTCGTATCCAAATACCGAGAAAAGAAACGGATATGGACTATTTACACCCCTAATCAGCGCACTTTGTTTGAAAGCACGTCAACAAACTCGAGAGATTAGGTATACTAATTAAAAATCCCATTACTTTCTAAGCCAAATACGGTCTCTATATCTCTGACAAGACCTCATCATTCTTAAGACCTCATCATTCAACAGGTTTCGGAATTTAAAATCCAATCGCTTTCTAATCTAGAATCTTCCTCGTTATATGTAGAAATTAAATAATATACGCTCTTGATATATATCTCTATCACAAGGCCTCGGCAAGACGCCAAAGCTATACTGTAGTTTTTTACAAGAAAATGACATTTGCACCCAAAACAAAATATTTTTAGTGCTTTAATATAAGAACAAAAAAGTAAATTGAGATATCAAAAGTTACGTGAAGGTATTTGATATGTTGGAGGAAAAATGCTCCATTATTTTCGTACATTTTAGATACATATTTTGATACAAAATCCAGTGGCAGAGAGGGTTCTTAGTGATTGGTATGTGCTTCCAACAAATTCACACAAATATCAAGAAATTGTGATTGGTTGGAGGCACATATATATGCTCCATTTTAGAAGCTCTTTTAGTTTTTAGATAGATTTAGAAATTGTTTGGATTTTTGCTGTAATTCCGTCTAAGAAGTAGTATTTTACTGATATCCTCTTCATATTTGCTATTCTGTAGTATTTGTCATGATAATCATGAATTAAAAATTCCCTCTTCACTTCAAAATGATGAAGTATTTCAATATGGTTGAAGTACAAGGTTCGTTAAAACAAAATCATTTTTAGGTAAACTAGAACTGTTATTATACTCTTAGAAGGGTCTAAATTTAAAATCGAACAATAGAAGGACATTTGATTTGACCAAATACAACCTTTAAGATATGGCTACTCTACTATTTTCAGTAAAGAAAAGAAGACCAAGTCTGTTGACTAAAGGATGTATCCCCTCTCCTTCCGCAGCAAGAAATCAAATAATCAAAAATAAGAACACCAAGTCTTTCAACATCACAAGAACAAGAACTTGACCACATACCTCACCTCTTTCTTTTCTATATAAGACACACACACATCTAATTACTTCACATACGGACACACCCTTCCTTCCTTTCTCCTGGAAATTAAGAACGCAATTTGGTAGAAAGACACTAGGAAATGGCTGCAAAGGTATGTTACGTACGATTTAATTTGTTTTACATTAAAGACTCCTTTAGCTCTCTTAATTTTGTTGAGATGTGAGCCTAATAAATTTTTACAATTAAAATGCAGAAAGTGGTAGTGAAGTTGGATCTACATGATGACAGGGCCAAGCAGAAGGCCCTCAAAGCAGTCTCCACAATTCCAGGTACGCAACATATGAATCCTTGCCTATATTTTCTCTTATATCATAGCTGAATTTGATTTCCCAATCAGTAAAAGTCAGACTTTCATTTTTTTCCGCTAATTACTTTTGTTTTTCTTGTATATCAATCAGGAATCGATTCAATTTCCATGGACATGAAGTCGGGGAAGTTGACGGTGATCGGCGATATCGATCCCGTGGATGTGATAGCCAAATTGCGCAAGAATTGGCACGCGACTCTCGACACGGTGGGACCGGCGAAGGAACCTGAGAAGAAAAAGGAAGACCCAAAGAAGGATGAGAAGAAGGTAGATGTAAACGACCACTTGGCTCAATTCATGAAGGCACATCCACATTATGGTAATCCTCACATGAACACTTATTACTATGTTCGTAGTGTGGAGGAAGATCCCAATTCTTGTGTGATATGTTGAGAAGGGACCACAAGCTCCAGTTACATTGGATGTGATAAAATGCTTGTGAAGGACTATGCAAAGTTGTTGAAAAGTTTGGTTTTTGAGAGTTTGCTATGTAAATAGTATTGAGTGGTTATTGTATTTGTGTATACCATGAGATTGGTACTTTTCATGAATATATTTCTAGTACAACAGCTGAACAGACCTTTACCGTTGGTGAAACGCCCATCGTCGGTGTAGGTAAATAACAACGAATATATGTACCGTCGGGGTTATTTGCGTCGGTGTTTAGTTTTACCGACGGATAACCGTCGTCGATGTTAATTTTGGTAGGGAAATTTCCACCAATTTTTTTCTGTCTTGTTTTGTCGGAGCGAAGAACACCGATGGGAAGTACCGACGGATGTATACGTCGGTGAAGGATACACTAACTAATACTAGTTCTCCACAATCACCGACAGATGTCAACTTACACCAAATGCAAGGCTCAGGAACAACTTCAGATTGTCAGTGAATGTCTGCCTAATTTTCTTGTCATATACATTCAACTTCTATCTTAGGTCATGAATCTATCGATTTAAGATGGAAAACAAGTTAAACCTAAAATAACATTTTTTGTTAAAAAATCATAAAATTTTCGACAAAATCTCTCATATATTATCAATAATTTGTCGGCCCTTTAAGAAGACATTTTGGGTTTGAAAGATTGGTTCATTGATTGTTGTGGCTAGACTCATTGCTAAGGTTTTGGCCACTATTTTGTACGGTCCATTGATATGGGAGATTGGTCGAAGGTCCTTAACGGTTTCGATACCTTTCTTTTTTGGGATAAGTACTCTGAAGCAATGGTTTAAACCTTCAAATTTTATTTTGCTAACGTAGCCTCTATGTAATCGACGAAAGTGAAGTCTAACGGGATCCATGACTTGAATCCAAAAATCATGGAAGAAATTAATGTTGAATTGTGTGGGCCGAGAGCGAAGATAACATTTGTTATTGAGTCCTTATACATGGCCGCGTGCGTCCCAGACGCGGCTGACGTGGTCAGTTGAGTCAGTAATCCAGTCAGCAGATAAATTCATTTAATAACATATTGGGTCACATGCAACCTTTAGTTTCCGAATGCAACATTACTTTATCACTGCAACGTTTGGTTTACTCATGCAATTTTTACTTTTCCCAACGTAACTTTTGGTTTCTCCATACAACATTCGAATGCCAAGGTAAAATGAAGAGTTCATTTTTGTCATTTTTCTCCATATAAGCAGGTGATAAAAATGACAAACTTAAAAAGAAAAAACAACTTAAAAAGTCAAACACATGTTCCCTTTTAACATCTAAGTCTGTCTTTTTAACAAAAGAGTTGTTTTCCTTTTTAAGTATTGTTTCATCCTTTTTAAGTGATGTTTGTTCCTTTTTAAGTTGTTGTTTGTTCTTTTTTAATTGTCTATTGTTTTTTTAAGTTATGTTTGTTTCTTTTTAAGTTGTTGTTTTTTCTTTTTAATTTTTTGTTTTTCTTTTTAATTTTCTGTTGTTTTTTTTAAGTTATGTTTTTTTTTTAAGTTGTTGTTTTTTTTTTAATTTTCAGGTTTTCCTTTTTAATTTTCTGTTGTTTCTTTTTAAGTTATGTTTTTCCTTTTTAATTTTCTTTTTTTCTTTTTTAATTTTTGCTTCGCCTTTTTAAGTTATGTTTGTTCCTTTTTAGGTATTGTTTCATCCTTTTTAAGTTGATGTTTTTTCTTTTTAATTGTCTGTTGTTCCTTTTTAAGCTATGTTTGTTTCTTTTTAAGTTGTTGTTTTTTCTTTTTAATTTTCTGTTTTTCCGTTTTAATTGTTTGTTGTTCCTTTTTAAATTATGTTCGTTGTTCCTTTTTTAAGTTGTTGTTTTTCTTTTTAATTTTCTGTTTGTTCCTTTTTAATTTTCTGTTTTTCCTTTTTAAGTTGTTCTTTTTCCTTTTTAATTTTCTGTTTTTCTTTTTAAGTTGTTGTTTTTTTCTTTTTAATTTTTGCTTCGTCCTTTTTAAGTTATGTTTGTTCCTTTTTAGTTAGTGTTTCCTCCTTTTTAAGTTACTGTTTTTGTTTTTAAGTATTCATTCATCATTTTTAAGTTATGTTTGTTTTTTTAAGTTTTATCACACAACAAAACCAAAAACTTTAAATCAACCACAAAAAAACAAACTTTTTCGCAAAAACTCAACACAAAAAACCCAAATCATCTACAAAGAACCACACTTCCAAAAAAAATCAAGATCAATCAATCATGGAACAAACCCAAAAACTTCAAATGAGCCACGAAAACCAAACTTTTCCCAAAAAACACCACACAAAAAACTCAAATCAGCTACGAAGAACCACATTCTTCCTCATCCGCAAAAACTCAACACAAAAAAACTCAAATCAGCTACAAAGAACCACGTTTCCAAAAAAAACCAAGATCAGTCCATCACATAATAAAAACAAAAACTTCAAATCAGCCACGAAAACCAAACTTTCCTCCAAAAACATCATACAAAAAACTTAAATCAGCTACAAAAAATCACATTCCTCCTCCTCTTCGTCTCGAGAAAGACTTCAACGCCAACCACTTCCTCCTCTTCCTCGCCGACCAACTACATCGTGACTTCCTAACCAACGTCGTCGGCGTCCCAACGCATTCAAGACTCATTCCCGCGTCATCTCCTCGACATCCCTCTTACTGATCACGTCTTCCATTGGGAGAAAATGATGGAGAATGAAAGGTTTGGGGGGATAATGGAAGGTTTTGAGGATATATGTATGATGGAAACCAAATGTGACATAGTTCCGCGTGCGTATGATTTGACACAAAATAAATAAATAACATGTGATTTAATTAATCTTTGGTTTTTGCTGACTGGATTGACCACGTCAGACGGCGTCCCGGACGCACCGCGGCCAAAAAACATTTCCCTTTGTTATTCGTCTGCAGTACCCTGTATCAATAAGTTATATTGCATCTCTCATGATCTCATCATTTGTTTTATATTGTATCCACAATTATGGTTAACCTTAAAATAATCATAATTGATTGATCTGTTGATACAACATAAAATATCACAACACAAATTGATATTTCTTTCCATCTTCAACCTCCCAACTCAGATTCAACATGTTTTCTAGAAATTACCCTTTGGATCGAATCACTCGTGATCATTGTTGACATCCAAAGATAGCAAAAAATTAAATTCAAATCTTAATAATAAGACAACTTCCAAGGGGACTAATGGGAGGTTTTCATATCCTCACGAGTCTCACGCGACTTGAAAGTTGACATCAAAACTTCCTCAATGATTGATCGTTTTATATTAACCGCAAGTGCACGACCGCGTTGAAGCGGCGGCAAATACGGGTCGTCCACTGGGAGGTGTGTCGACACTTGGTTTGTGCGAAGGCGAGAGGTAAAGAAAGGGAAGAAAGATGTATTACACTACACTACACTAAGCTAAACTAGTAAACAAACAAGCTGAAATGAACTAAACAACTAAGCTAATCAACTAATGCAAAAGATAAAATCACAGGAATGAAAACCCCTCAGGGGTGGAGTGTGTGTGCACATGAAATAAGTGTGATATGAAATGCATACAAGAAACTCAAGTAGTTAGTGTTGTTAATGCATAAGAAGTACCTAACTATGACAAGACCTATCATTACAACACTAACTTATGTGCATAATATGAGCAATGCAAGGTTGTTATTAAGACACTTAGACAAACATGAAATGTACCTAAGCTATGACAGAAACCATCAAGTAAAGTTCTTAATAATTCAAGCAAGCATACTAATATCAACACAAAACATTCATATTAAGCATTCAAACCATCTACATAACATGTACACACACCTACTCCACCCCCGAAGGGGATGAAACTACTCACTACTCATTACACTAACTATATTAACAAAAGAAAGCATAATACTGAAATGAAAGTTAACTAAGAAAGCAAGAGGTATTAAAGAAACATAAAATGAAAGGAAAGACTAAACAAACATGCACAAATTAAAAGACAAGATTAAAAGAAACTAGAAGAATTATTTTATTAACAAATGACTCACATTGAAGGTAGCATTCTTCTCCACCCAGAGTTATTGCTTCAAGGCTCACTCCTTAGTAGAGAGAATGCCACCAAGCAATGGGTAATTACAATGGAAGGTGAAGACTTCTATTTATAAGCATAGAAAAAGCTAATCGGGGACAATCCCCCGATGTAGGACTAAACAAATACCAAAAATAGCCTAAACGAACATTAATACAAGTCCAGGAGAAATTTGGGCGGATCCTGAGTAATATGGACCGCCAATTAGCGGTCCAAACACTTCGGATCGCGTTGGAATTTGTTGTGGGCTTTTCTTTCTGGTATTGTTGGTCTTTGATGCGGTTACTTGACTTGTTGGAGCTCCGACCCGAATCGAATTGGTAAAATACTCCCCATGATGGTGTGGAGTATTCTGTTTGGTTCTTAGGTCCTTCTGTCTTACATTCAGGTCCTTCTCCCTTGCATCTTAGTCCCCAGATCTCACAATTCAGTCCTTTTTCTCAGCTTTTGGGTCCTTTTATGCTTCATCTCTTCAAACCTATTTATTCCTGAAAAGTAAACATAAAACTCGTAACATAACATTGTTTAGGTGAAAGATAATGGATATAAGATACAAATATAAACATGAAATGATGCCAATCACTCAACATGCTATCATTAGAGGCGATTTTATTTTTTAAAAATATACGAAAAAATACGTGTGCTTAGTTGGAGGTACACATGCTCTCTTTAGCGGAGTTTTTATATTTTAGATAATTAGTTTAACTGAAAATAAAAATAATTAGTTTAACTGAAATGTTTGTAGAAAAATATAAAATAAAAGACATATTAAGATAGGGGTGAGTGATGCATTGCATACATTGCATCATATGTCTTTCATTTAGATTACTTTTATATCAATAAATGCTACTAAGGTATGTGTTTAGTCGTATTTACAGAATACAGGGACCTGGATGCAAATTACCCACATTCCGAGCATAAACGCGTGCAAAAGATTCATTTCTATCATAAAGACCGAGTTCAAGTTTATCGGGTTTCAAATAGAAATGCATCCAAGCATAAAAGCATTCAAGGAGCTAATTACAAAAAGGTCAAGGACTTAAGTGCAAAATGCCAAGGACCTAATTGCAAAATAAAAGGACCAAGTTATTGTGTGGAGAAAGTCAAAAGAAAAATCAAATATAAATCTCCAACAATGGAAGGAATTAATCCGGAGCTCAAAAGAATGGAAACAAATCATCCAGACGCGCAAATAAAGATCAAATCATGCCATAAACGCACCGCAAAAATCCGGACCCGATCCCATCAACCTGGGCGGCGAATTAGCCGCACCTCCCATGCATTGTGCGACGATTTCGCCGCACCAGAGGTGATCTGTGTGCCCGATTTTCGTCCAGTGTTGGGTCGACGCGTGTACTATCCTTTTATGTATTGGTATCCCCTGTATCGGCTATAAATAGCCCTGTAGGACGAATGTAACACATCTTTGAACCTTTGGTCTTGGATCATTAGTAATAAAATTCTGTTTTATTTTGTTTTGTTTTTATTTTATTTTAATGTCTCTATGATCCCTTCTTCTTCCTCCCTCCATGAGTTTCTAACTCTTTCCAAAGGGTGGAGGTGATGGAATTAGGGGTAGAGAAGATGAATGCATGTTATTGTTTTAAGTTCGTGATTAGTATATTTTGATTACTTGAGTTTATGTTAAATCATTTATCTTGTAATGCTTCATAACTAACATGATTTATTTCAAGTTTCTCCATTCTCCAATCTAAACCTAAGTCTAGACCTCCACCCGACGGAATTCTCCATCTTTATTCTTGTTTTTAGTTTTAATTGTTCTTGTTTCTTGCTTTAGATAATTAAATCAAAAACCCCAAAAAAAACCCAAATTAATTCTTCTCTCCCTTCTTCCCCTAAATCGAAATCACACTAACAACGAAATCTCTCCCTCTTTGTGTTCGACCCGTACTTGCCACGTCTTCATTGACGCTGTGCACTTGCGGTATAAATTTAATTCACAACAAGTTTTTGGCGCCGTTGCCGGGGAGGCGACGCAGATTTTGTGTTTTTGTGTTTTCAATTTTATCCTGTCTACCTTGTGCGCGATCTAAGTATTTGAATTTGTGTAGCAGGAGACAACAGAGCGCGCGGCGAAATCCGGGAGCGTTCTGAGACACTTGGGCGGCGGAATCGCCGCATCTTCAAGAGGACTTGCGGCGGAATCGCCGCACAAGCTAGGGCTCTGGTCTTCATTTTTCTCTGGGGTCGTCGGCATCTCTGGGTGGTCGCATTGAGCTACTGGAATCTCCGAGAGCGGGCGGCGAACCCGACTGAGCATTGCGGAGGTAACTTTTCTTGCCTTTCTCGTAAAATCTGAATAATTGAAAAGTTTCCTTTCGTAGAATTGCACGTGCTAGGGTTACAATTCCATAATTGGCAATAATTCAACTCTGACCTAAAATTGACAAAATTAGAAAGACCTTAGTGCATGCATCATATAATGTTTTGCTTGCATTATTCTTGCTAAATTCTTGCAAATTAATACTTGTTGAAGATTGCTGGAGGCAAGGTACGTATCGAGGTTTTTATCGATTGCATTAGAGCATATAATTTAGTTGCATACAACCTTGCACTTGCCCCCATTAAAAAGACCATTGTTTGACTATCTTTGTTAGATCTAAGTTAAACTATCTTAAGGGCAACTCCGTAGGAAAAGATACGGTGGGGATTTCATCACCTTTCCGTGGCCCACAAACCACAATCCTAAGTGTCACCTAAGCCTAAATTTAAAATCAATTAGACATTGGCCCCTAAGGACTCAGACTCAATTAAGGAGGAGAGTGATTTGACTTGCTATGACCTGAAGCTAATTGAATTCAATTGGTGTCTAGAAAGTGTTTTTGTGTTGACGAAAGTCTTCCAAGCGACGTGGTTGTCTAATTGGCACCGACTCTGTCGGAAGCGCCCCCACTAGCTATACACTAACTGGCCAACTTGGTTTGATTGGTGAGGGAGGTGAATCAAGCAAATCAATTCGACTCAACCAGTTAGGAGTCGTCTAGATCTAAGCGACACTAGGTCTAGGATTGTTTGAACCGTGCTTTCTTAGGAAACCTCTGACCGACCCTCTTTTTTATCTTTAGAGTTAAGTTTCCCTTCTCTTCTGAGTCATCTTCTTCTCACCTACTTATACGTTCTAGTCTCCTCCCCTTTACATTCTCTATTAGCATTTTAGGGTCGAGTCGAGAACTTGTGCTTGCTTAGCCTCATAAGGGTAAGAGTACTTGACTCAAGAGTGTTGTGATGGATGGTTACATGAGCAACCATTCATATCATTGTTGGGACCAGGACAATGCTTCCTGGTATTCTAAAACCATGCAACTTGGGGTGGCTCAGACTAACACCCCATATGGGTGGGACAATCCTAATTGTATGACTGAGCAATCTTCATATTGGGGTAACATGAGAGAGGAACCGACTGCTAGACCACAATCTAGTTATGTCGGATCATATGCTGGTCAACAAACTGAGAATTTACAACAAGCTTTTGCCTCTTTCATGAGTAGGACAGACAACATGAGTGCACCGGTGGCTCCAGTAGCCGTACCGTGCGACTGTTGTGGGTTGAGTGGTCATGTTATCGGGGAATGCCCTTATGTTCCCCCAGAGCCTGAGTATGAGCATACTTTTTCCCAAAACGCTCAAAATGACTATTACGCATCCGCGTACAACCCGAGAGTGATGGATTCGTGGAGAAACAATTCCTATCCAAATTCTTATACTTCATTTTCACCTCAGTATCCTCCTCCCGAATACCCAGAATTCTACCAACTCCCCACGTCAAATCATCATTCTCAGCCCATCAACACCCAATCCCATAATTTCACAAGCTCAAACTTGGACCTCATAGCTGACCACGTACCTAATTCCTTGGAACAAACTTTCCTTACGTACATGGAATCCACTCAACGATCCGTACAAAATATAACATCGCATTTGAGTCAAATGATACAACAATTAGGTGAACGTAAGGAGAGTAACTTTTCGTGTCAACATGAGGATCCACCTTTTGATATCGAACCACCACCACATCCACAAATTCAAAGCACAATCTGTCAAAGCCAAACTCCTAGTCAGTCTGAAGGACTTGGGGTTTCAATTCACGATCACTTAGTGGAGGATTCGATACACATTGACCAATTTCATCATGAGTCGGCCCAGGATTGTGCCTTATCTTCGTGCCCCGTGGCCCTTGAGTCACATGATCTTCATGTTGTGCCTCTTAAGGACTCACTTCCGGTGGAGCAAGAGCTCCCTAGCACCCTCAATTTCAAACAACCTGATGAGAGTTTGCCTCTCACTATCGTTCCTGATCATCTTGGAAATGATGGAACATCAAACGACTACAGTGCTCATGAGGGTATTAGGAGTTCCTTGGAGGATACCTTGGGTATGAGACCCATTTTATGTTTACCCGGTGAGTCGGACTTGCCTAACGAGGCTCCTGACCTCGCTCCGACGCACCAGTCAGTTGGTTGGAGAGTTTGGATTGACGATCATAACTTCAGTACCGCAACGGAAGAAACTCTTCTTCCGTTGCTCCCTATTTCCCAAACTCTCGAGAGGTTCAAGTTCTTTCAGTTTGATCCTTTGTGTGAGACGCTTTTGCGTCCAATTCATGAACCTCTCATTTCTTCTTGTGCTCTTTGTGAAGGGGGCTCACGCATGAATATTCTGGCCCCGCGTGGTGTCATGTTCCCTTTTCAGGTGCACTGACCCACTCTTGAGGTTTCCATTTGATGTCTCTTGACAAATGAAGATGTGAACTTATGTTTGTACATAGTTATATATGTATAACAATAAGTATAAAAAAAAACCAAAAAAATAAAATAAAATAAAATCTGTTGTATTTATCCCTTCTTTAGCATCTCACAGGTTTTTGAGGGAATGCGGGTTTTTGTCCATCAACAGAGCCATGAACTTTCCTTTGTACTTCACGTTGGTGAGATCTTTCCTTTTTCATGCATAAATCCATGTACTATCTTGCTTGCATACATTGAGGACAATGCATGATTTAGGTGTGGGGGAGTGTTTATGTATATATTTATCTATATATTCTGTCATTTATTTTAAAAAAAAAAATTAATGTTTCATGACATAGCTTAAGATTGAACTGCTAAAACCCGTGTACAAATTGCATTGAGTTTTTGTTCCTTATTATATAGTTCTGCTTGTAGAAATTGTGACATAAATCTAAGTTCCAAAGAAATAACCCATTGCCCTTTAAGACATGTATGCACTTAAATTGAATGAATCAAATCTTTGAAGTGGTTGATAAAAAGCAGAGGTTGAGGAAAATATACCGGGAAGTGTGGACTTCTAATAGCAATTAAGCCTCGAGGAAAATAAAAATAAAAATAAAGGAATAAAGTGAAGAAAACACATTTTGCAAAATGATTACAAAAGCCCAAGCCTTTGAGTCACTGGTCCGTAGGGGTATCTTGAAACCCGATAACTTGAGTCTACCAGCTTGGGATTATCGACCAAACTCGCTACACGAATGCAAAAGGGTAAAAGTGTCAAAAAGCAAATGTGTTGAATCACGGAAGAAAAGAAAAGAAAAAAAAATAATACTCAAAGCCCAAAGCTAAAAGAATGATCCATGCCATGGTTGATCCGAATGATACTTCACCACCAAAGGAGGCGTGCAAAATAATTTATGTGATAACATGTGTAGAGGGGTTAGTGGTGTGAATGTTGGAGGAACAAAGACCAAGTCATATTTTTAATGAGTTAGAATTGTATAATGAGCATGCAAGAATTCTCAGTAAGATGTATAAGGTTGAGGTAGGGATATTGAGAACTATTAATGAAATGTTGATTTAGGATTTTGTGGGTATATCCGCTGAAAACCCTCAGGAGACAACACTCCTCCTCCTTGGAAACAAAGAGGTGTAAAGGCTTGTTGCACATGCTAAGTGCAACCGTGATTCCTACGAAAGTGAGTTAGGATTTCCCTGTTTTCATTTTCTTATATTTTGCTTTGCTAGGGACTAGCAAAATCTAGGTGTGGGGGTATTTGATGCATTGCATACATTGCATCATATGTCTTTCATTTAGATTACTTTTATATCAATAAATGCTACTAAGGTATGTGTTTAGTCGTATTTACAGAATACAGGGACCTGGATGCAAATTACCCACATTCCGAGCATAAACGCGTGCAAAAGATTCATTTCTATCATAAAGACCGAGTTCAAGTTTATCGGGTTTCAAATAGAAATGCATCCAAGCATAAAAGCATTCAAGGAGCTAATTACAAAAAGGTCAAGGACTTAAGTGCAAAATGCCAAGGACCTAATTGCAAAATAAAAGGACCAAGTTATTGTGTGGAGAAAGTCAGCAGAAATCCGGACCCGATCCCATCAACCTGGGCGGCGAATTAGCCGCACCTCCCATGCATTGTGCGGCGATTTCGCCGCACCAGAGGTGATCTGTGTGCCCGATTTTCGTCCAGTGTTGGGTCGACGCGTGTACTATCCTTTTATGTATTGGTATCCCCTGTATCGGCTATAAATAGCCCTGTAGGACGAATGTAACACATCTTTGAACCTTTGGTCTTGGATCATTAGTAATAAAATTCTGTTTTATTTTGTTTTGTTTTTATTTTATTTTAATGTCTCTATGATCCCTTCTTCTTCCTCCCTCCATGAGTTTCTAACTCTTTCCAAAGGGTGGAGGTGATGGAATTAGGGGTAGAGAAGATGAATGCATGTTATTGTTTTAAGTTCGTGATTAGTATATTTTGATTACTTGAGTTTATGTTAAATCATTTATCTTGTAATGCTTCATAACTAACATGATTTATTTCAAGTTTCTCCATTCTCCAATCTAAACCTAAGTCTAGACCTCCACCCGACGGAATTCTCCATCTTTATTCTTGTTTTTAGTTTTAATTGTTCTTGTTTCTTGCTTTAGATAATTAAATCAAAAACCCCCAAAAAAACCCAAATTAATTCTTCTCTCCCTTCTTCCCCTAAATCGAAATCACACTAACAACGAAATCTCTCCCTCCTTGTGTTCGACCCGTACTTGCCACGTCTTCATTGACGCCGTGCACTTGCGGTATCAATTTAATTCACAACAGTGAGCATCCGGTCTGGACCGGACCGGACCGGATTTTAATCCGGAGTCCGGACCGGACCGAATCGGTCCGGTCCGGTCAAAAACCGTTTTTAAATAAAAAACAAAAAAAGACCGGTCCGGACCGGACCGAAATTTTAAAATTTTGTCGGACCAAAACCCGGACCGGGCCAGACCCAATCTTCCCAGACCGACCGGTCCGGTGCGGTCCAAAAACCTTGACCGGTCTGCGTTTTTCTCTGCCCTATATTAAGATATTATAATAAGAAATCACAATTCATTTTAAAAAACTGTAAATGTTTTTTTAAGTTGAATGATCAATACCCTCAAAACATAAATATGTGTCTTATTATAATTCGTAGAAGTCACACTTCAAACACAGACACCCAAAATATAAATGAAACATATGGACTAAAAGACCATCTTAAAATTGGAGCATGCTCCATTTTAGAAGCTCTTTTAGATAGATATTAGATATGTGATTCCCAACCAATTCACACACAAGTCAAGAAATTGTGATTTGTTGGAGGCACACATGCTCCATTGTAGAAGCTCTTTTAGATTAGATTTAGAAATTGTTTGGACTTTTGCAGTATTCTCCTTCTAAAAAGTAGTATTTTACTGGCATCCTGATCAGATTTGCTGTTGTGTAGTGTCTTGACTCTGCAGCCTAACTTGTAATGATGATATTGAAATTAAAAACTCCCTCTCTCCTTCAAACTGATCAAGTACTAGACCTGTCAATTGGGTCATGTTCGTGTACTATCGTGTCTGACAGATCTGCATTTGTGTCAGGATTTTGTGTTATCGTGTATAGTATAAATTGAAAAGATTTCATCATGTTTAGATTGAAAATAGTTAAGTGACATTTTATACTGATATTTTTCATTCTAAATAACATCTTAATTGTCTATTATCAAGTAAATGAAGGATTTCTAGATTAATTGTACATATATATTTTCGAAATTTTTATGCACAATAAGGATCAATTATAATTTTCTATGATTTGTTTCCTGCATGCATCGGTTTGTTTTAATAACTAGTTTTAAAACTTTATTAAAACAAACATGGGCTCCAAAATTCATACCTAGAAGTTCTCTAAAACTTCTTGATGATCCGGAGACGTTGATGATGCTTGTCGCTGCGCCGGATGCCTCCGAGTATTCACCAAACTCTAAACAAGATTGGAGAGAGAAGAGCTTTCCTCTCAATCTCTAATAGGGTTTAGAATCTAATTACTAACCCCTATTTAGTTCCTTTGAGAAGAAGATCTCTGAAAACTAAAACTAAACTCAAGAATTAAGTTGAAATTCGTGGAGAATTATGGAGAGAGAAGTTTGCACAAGAAGATAATGAAATTAATTAATGAGGTAATGAGATAAACTTGTATTTATAAGTTCTCTCCAAATTACCTATTCATGTGCAACCTCTTGCCCATGATTTCATGCAAACTTCCATCTAACCATCCATTATTTGCTATCAAATAATCTTATCCACGAATTAAATCAATTATGGACCAATTCCATGCATGATCTAATTAATTCCTAAATTAATTCTGCATTAACCGTCTGAATCGGTCGACCGTGTTGGAGGCTCGGTCGACCGTTCTCAACAGTAAAATATTTCATCGCAATGTTCGGTCGACCGACCGAAAGATTCGGTCGACCATTCCGAACAGACGAAAATTTCCTGTTATCGGTCGAGACGTGTCCGATCGACCGTGCATCCTTCGGTCGACCGTTTATTGTTTATCGGTCGACCGTTTTTGTACAGTGTTGCGGTTTTGTCAAATTTCGGATTAACCCCTACAAAATCTGACATTTCGGGATTAGTAGTAAATTCACAACTTATGTAACATATTATCCTATGTAATGATAAATAATTACACCCCATAATATTTACATCACATATGAATTTAATTTAGATTCTAATTATGTTATTAATCACAACATAATTTTGATTTCGCTTGTTCACCACATGTGTCATATTTTCTACATGAAACCCGACACATCTTATGAACTCAAAATTCTCATTTCTTGTTTCCCAGTTTTGTGGTGTGACCTATGGGAGGATCTAAACTAAGTTGGCAGTGATATTAAGAGCTTAATACCACAAGCTATAAGCGGTATCTAGTTATACATTATAGCTCCCAATTAGTTAGATCTCTTAATTCCACCGAACCAAAACCCGATCCATCTAGTGATGGAGTGCACCACTTGTGTCCGTCTCTTACCTCATGATATTAAGAATACACACAAAGTAGTATTGTGTCATCTTTGTATTAGTATTCATTTCTTGATCTCTTTAAGCTAGTGATAAATATGTGACTTAACTCAAATCACATTGTGCACATTATAACTTTGCTTTATCAAGGGGCCCACTAATATCATCACTCAATTAAGAGGGGCAATGATAATCCTTTGCACTACACTCATTGATAGCTTAAGACACTAGTCTAATTAAGCACTCCTTAAGCGATCAGATATAAGTCTCATATCAAAGGACCAAGGACACAGTAAAATATTAATGACACAGAAACACATTTCTATAATATTTTACTTGTTAGGTCAATTCAGTATACAAAAATAATATTTTTCTCTTTTGCGTACCCGTGTTGTCACTCACTTGTAGAGCTACAATGATCTATGACCAACACGACAATCTTAGCTCGGTAATAAATGTCTGATGTTTATTGCCATGATTGCGAATATCTTTTGCTTTATGTAAACCAATATCTTTTAGAGTCCTACGGTTAAGGACCAAAAGCCTCTTCCTTAATACTTCTAAAAGACGAATAACGTAAACAAGGAACAAAATGATTTCTCATTCAATTCATAATAATTGACATTTAAAAGTAAACTTTTAAAACACATTCCCTTCAGTAAAAAGAATTGATTATCTAACAAAATATGTAGTTCGTGTCTGTTTCGTGTACAAAAACAACTTATCGTGTTCGTGTCAAATCGTGTATCAATTATTTTATATTTATATGTTCACAAAACATCGTAATAAATCATACAAAAAATTTCGTGTAAAGTCGTGTCCATATCGTGTCTCCTTGTCGTGTCGTGTCCGTGTCGTGTAATCGTGTCGTGTCCAAAATTGACAGGTCTATCAAGTACTTCAATATAGGTGAACTAGAGCGGTTGCTATACTCTATGAATATATTTATTATAATAGAAGGACATTTGAACAAATACAACCTTTAAGATAGGTTTTTTTTTACTTGCATGTCATTTCAAACGCTATATTTCCGTTTCAAACACTATAGCTATTTATATTAATGCCACTAAAAACTATACAAATTCTATTAATGCCACTAAAAACTATATAAATTTCATTAATGTCATTCCGTTAACATTTTTTCGTTAACGACGTAACCGTTCTGTTAACGCCGTTAAATATATATTTATTTTAATAGTAATATTTACAAATTCTACCATATATAATTTAATAACTTAGTAATTCAAATCTATCATTTTTATGATCTTTACAACCAAACTTTTAAATTCAAAAAATCAATAATGTTAATTTTCACAACTACAAACAATGGTGATACATGTGTTTTGGTGTTTTTTCCTATTAAAATGAAAATTCTTGATTTTTGGAATTTAAGTGTTTCCTGTGAAAATCATAAAGGTTTAATTCTTGTTTAAGCGTTTTGGAATTTAATTTTCATAAGATAAAAACACCAAAATACCTGTATCACCACCGTTTGTACTAGTGAAAATTAACAGTATTGATTTTTTGAATTTAAGTATTTTGTTGTAAAGATCATAAATATAACAGATTTCGATTACTAAGTTATTAAATTATATAAGGTAGAATTTGTAATTATTATTATTAAAATAATATATTTTGTAACGACGGTAACAGAACAGTAACGCCGTTAACGGAATGATATTAATGGAATTTGTATAGTTTTTAGTGACATTAATTGAATTTGTATAATTTTTTAATCACATTAATACAAATAATTATTCAGTGATGACAGAAACATAAATATAATATTTTGAAATGACATGCAAGTAAAAAACCATTTAATATGACTATGAGAGCACCCTTAACAGGTGCTCTAACATCGGTGCCCGATTTGCCCTCCCATTAAGGGAGGGTGGGAAAATTTCTCCCCCAGGCGGGGCAATCTGGGGACACGTGCCCCTCCGGATTCGTTTATTTTTTTATATTTTAAAATGTCAAAAAATGTTTTAAAAATTATTTTAAATCTTTTATTAAAAAAATGAAAATATGTTTTTTATTTGTTTGTAGTTTTTTTTAAAAAATAATTTTTTTGTGTGTTTTACTTAGAGTTGATCCCCAAATGACGTGGAGATGAGATAATGTAGCATGTCTTGGTTGTTTCTTTGTAGTTTTGATAGCCAAATTGTGCAAGAATCGGCACGCCACTCTCGACACGATGGGACCGGCGAAGGAAACAGAGTAGAAAAAGGAAGAGACAAAGAAGGATGATAAGAAGATAGATGTAAACGGCCACTTGGCTCAGTTCATGAAGGCATATCCACATTATGGTAATCCTCACATGAACAGTTATTACTATGTTCGTAGTGTGGAGGAAGATCCCAATTCTTGTGTGATATGTTGAGAAGGGACCACAACAACGTCAAGTTAGATTGGATGTGATAGAATGCTCGTATTGCACAACACGGAGTTGCAAAGTTGTTGATAAATTTGGTTTTTGAGAGTTTGCTATGTAAATAGCATTGAGTAGTTATTGTATTTGTGTATGTCATGAGATTGATACTTTTCACGAATGGATTTCTAGTACTACAGCTGAAAAGGCCTTCACCGTCGGTGAAGCGCCTATCGTCGGTGTAGGTAAACACCAACGAATAATCGTCAGTGTTTAGTTTCACCAACGGATAAAAATCGTCAGTGTTAATTTTGGCACGAAATTTTCTGTCAAGTTTTTATCTTGTTTCGTCGGAGCGATACAACACCGTCGGTGAAGGTTACACCAACTATTACTACTTTCCCAAACTGACCGACGGATGCCAACTTACACCAAATGTAAGGTTCAAGAATGACTTCAGATTGTCAGTGAATATTTGACTAATTCTCTTGTTATACATTCAATATCTTTGGTCTTGATTCTATCGATTTAAGACGGAAAATAATAATAAATTTTAATATAATTTTATAAAAAATTGGCAAAATCTCTTATATATTTTCAATAATTAAAAATCTTCAAAATCTGGATTGACAAGAAAAAACACATTTTTGACATTCATCGTAAGAACATCCAACCCATTGTCAACGAACAATTTGTATCATAACTTTACAGAAATTCCGACAAAACCTCCTCTATATTTTCAAAAATGAATTTTTTTAGTAGTCTTGGACCAACAAGATTTTTTTTTGACATCCATCATATTTACATTCATATCATCCATTCGCAAGCACAATCAACTCATTGTCAACTAGCACATCTAAATCACATCTACATTTATGGCATCCATTCATAAGGAACATAATATACTTCATTCTTATGCTCACAATGTTTATGTATACAATCCTCCTTTTCAAAATAATCAGACATACTAAACTAAACCAAATCAAAGCAAAGCAATCAAACTGAACTCAATCTAACTAGCGCGTCCAACTAATTGTCAAATAACACATCCAGCTCAATCCGATTTAATTTAGTCTAACTCAATCAATTAACCAATCCAATACACAAATTCAACAAACCAATCCACAAAACAAGTCCACTACACCAATGAAAGTAAATCCAACTAACAACCCAAAACCAACAAAGTCAATGTAATTACCCAAAACCATCAAAATCTAATTACCAAAAACCAACAAAATCAATCTAACAAATCCAAATCTAAGCTAACATCCAAGTCTTCTTAATGTCCATGAAATTTCACATTCATTGTCATCGACAACACAAACTTACAAGCAAATCCAATATCTTTAAATAAAGACAAATTATGCAAATTCACTTAATTAATCTAATAGATCTAACTAAATATACAAAATAGTTAATCATACAAAATATATTTAATTAACAAATTCACAAAATGGATCTAATCAATCAAAATAATGCTTAAGTAACACTTAGGCGAGCCCAAGCGACTAGGCTTGCCGAGTCGCCTAGGTGTTTTGGCAGTCCATTTTTTAATTATTTAATTTATTTTGTTTTTATTAAAAAAAGGAAAAAAGGAAAAATACAAATAAAATATAAAAAAATCCTTACATGTTTGGGCTTCAAAAAGATACCTAGATCACCGACCATAGTCTCATTAGGTACCCCCTCTACTCATCCAAACACTTAAGCATTTATTTTATTAATTTTAGAGTTAGTAATACAATTTAGAAGGCAAAAAAATTACAATACAAGTACCCTAGTCATTCAATTTGACACATTGTTCTGAAGTCCAGTTAGGAACTTTAGTGTTTTCGTCTTCCTCGGAGTCGTTCGGATCGTCAACGTAGATGTCCTCCTCGTCAGTTTCTTCATCATCAGTCGGAATGAAGTCTTCATCGACATCCCGGGGAGCTTCAGAACTCATTGCACCTGGATCTCCATAAGTATACCAAATTATGTTGATGTCTTCATCTAATCCTTCACTTAAAAATGTGTAGTTGAAGACGTCGTGGATGAACGAGCCCGTCTTCGTAAAGAGGAAGGTCATAAGGAAGCTTCCTCCACCGCAACCCATGTCAGACCCTCTTTAGTGAAGACTGGATCCTCTGTTCTGCTAACCAAAGATGATCCTCCAAGAGGTAGTAGTCCACATCGATAAGATCGAAGAAACCATGATGTTCCATTCTTGTTTCGAATCTTGCCGCAGCTTCTGGTTGTAGTTCGCGAAGACTAAATCATTCCACTTCTTCGTCGCCAATTTCTTTCTTCTTTTCGTGTGTATTTGCTCGAGCACACTCCCAATACTCTCGCAACTGGAAGTCAAGCACGTTAGGCTGAGAGTCTTTAATGTCAGCCTCTGTAATGTCTCGTCCTTCATGTCCCCCTCCTACGTACGCCCCCAATCAATCGGTCTTCTTTCAGTGCATTGTCTCTTTACAATGTCCTTCCCGAACATTCCTAGTTGAGAACTGTAATGATCCAGTAAGGTTGAACACTTGTCTTGATCTTCACGAGTATGAACAAGGTGGTAAGTAATGTCTGCGAAGCCCAACATGTGCTCGTTCATGGTTGTGGTTCGTTCATCTATTGGAGTTGAGAAGAAGGTCCCCGGGTAAAGTAGGAATCCGGTTGAGTGTAGGGAGATCATCATTCTTCATTCACCCCTATCTATTGTCGATGCGGTCGACGATATTTTGATAATGCCTTGATTACCCCTAAAGTTTCGAATGATGGTTTCCTTGTCCTTCTCCATTGCGTAAAAATATTAGATAACCCATTGTTGGTTTCTCGTCGCCGTCCACCATCAGAACATTGACTGTTGGTTGGGAGGCTTTGAGTGCTTTCACAACGTTGGCCCAGAAGTGTTGCTGAAGAATTGCTTCAGCCACTTGGGTGGAGGTTTCCTTCAATGTTCTTCATCCACATAGCATTCAGGTCATTGTAGTCGGTGGAGACAACAAAGGGTCTGAGCTGGTCCTTCTTGAAATAGGGTTTGTGCAATGTCAATAGAGTTGTAGCAAATCGGCCTTAACAAGTTGCCCCAATGATTTTTCGCATCCGCGAGAGTAATACGACATGGTCATTAAAATGTCTCACGATCCTTCGGCTTAAGGCAATTGCCTTCAAAAATAACTTGTCAATGTCCTCGAGAATGTGGTCGTTGCAGTGTGTGGCGCAACGAGTCTAGAAAAAGAATGTATCACTAACTTCGTGACAAGTTATGAGTTCTAAGCTAGGACTTTATGTGGAGGTAGCCTCAATGTTTTCCTTAAATTCCGTTGTATTAACATTCAAAAGAATTCCACATCTATTAAAAAAATAGCTCATTTTTTATTAATTGTTGTACGGTCTTCTTTCTTAAAATGCCTATTCGCCTAGGCGACTGCGCCACCTAAACCTTGAATCAAAATAACCTTTCGAAATGTAATTTCACAACTTCAATCATACAAAATCACAAATTTAATTAAACTAATTATCATAGAAACAACAACTATTTTATTTCTACAAATAACAACTAGATTCTAATTAATTGATAAAAAAATAAAACTTAGATCATAAAACTTGTGAATTGGGTTTTTCGCTTCCGTACTAATCAAAACTTTGGAAATTAGCGATGTACTCGTGGTTCTGCGAAAATTGGACGTGTACCTATCAAATAAATTGTAATTATCCATCATAGTGGGTCCCACAATCGTGTGCCTCCGTTTATGATTCTCGTAATGCTCTGTTATTTTTCATCGAGTTTTTTTTTGCTTCCGTATAGATCAAAAAATTAGATTTTTGGCGACATACTCATGATTCTGCGAAAATTGGACGTGTACCTATCAAATAAACTTGTAATTAACCTTATACCTATCCACCACCATCCATAACATACATATTACTCATCCATTTAAAATAACGCTACCTAGGTATTTCCGGTCCAAATACGTATTTTTAGAAACTAGTATAGACGGAGGACTGGGTCAATACTCCGAAACATATCCAGGTCAGACCAACAAGTCCAAAACAATACATCTGTATGTTTGGAACATGCTCTTTCTTTGTCCAAGATTACTTTCTTCCACTTTTGGAATAATGATTGATAAGTTATAATCAATACATATCCACAACCATCCTTCCTACCCAGCCAAGACCGACTACTATATCCTCCTCCCTACCCCAGCCCAGACCTTTGATTGATTAGTTATAATCAATATAATAATGATTGATTATATTCTTGTGTAATATGTATGTTATTGATATGGTTGTGGATAGGTACGATGTCAACAAGTTTATTTGATCGGTACACGTCTAATTTTCACAGAACCATAAGTACGTCACCATTTCTGAAACTTTTGATTAGTACGGAAGCAAAGAACCGATGAAAAATAACTGTGCATTACAGGAAACGTAAACAGACTCACACGATTGTGGGACACACTGTGACGAATATGTATGAGACCAATTAATATTTATTTGATAGGTACATGTCTAATTTTCCTTGAACCATGTGCATGTCGCCAATTACCAAATTTTTGATTGATACGGAAGCAAAAAACCCTTGTGAATTACATTTGGTGGTTGGAGGTGGTGGTCTGTGGTGGTGGTGGGTCGAAAGGATGCTCTTGGAGGTTGTTGGGGATGGTAGTTGTGGGGTGGAGAGAGTGGTGGTTGTGGTGATGGAGAGGGTGGTTGTGGGGTTGGACACCCTTTGAAGCAGTGATATTAAGCATATGATAATTTTTGAATAATTATTTTTAAGACACCATCTTAACAGCTCATTTTTCCAATTCACCACTCTTTTCACCGACTTTGCGAATGATTGTGGAAGAATTTAGCAACTTGATCTTTGCGTTGGATTAAACATGCTCAATATCGTTGAACTTGGAAGTTTGTTATGACAGAAACAGTTGATGTAAGAGCCAAATTGGTTATTATACGCCAGACCAGCAGGCCCAAAAGGCTAAATGGCCCGGGTCATCCCAAGGGTCAAGCCCGACCTACCCGCGGCCCTGTAATTTTATAATTATTTAATATTTTATGTATTTTAAAGGTATTCCTAGAGGGGTTTTTGAGGTATTTTAAAAATAAAAAAATAACGGGTCAAGCAGTCCAGCCCGGCATGCCCTGGGCCCAGCACGACACGGTACAACAGCCTGCAAGCCTTGCCAAGCCCGACATGGTACCCAGCTCTATTATACGTTTTACAAGGTTCTTAAAATTAAGAACCGTGATAGACGGACGCGCGTGTCACTGACACGCCTTACGTGGATCTGTACAACTCAGATATTTTTCTTTGAGTCAGCGTCCAGTCAGCGAAATTTCTCTTCGCGCGTTTTGGTCTTTTTAAAAAACGCCGGTTCTTTAAGTTGAACGATTCATTTCCCAATACACAGATAAGACATTGTGCAGACCCTAGGACATCGTGCAGTCTCATTATTCGTGGAGAACCCACACTTATCATAATAAAATATTTGTTTTTAAGTTTTACGTTGGATCAACTTAATTTGTCTAGCTTACTTTATGTGTATGTGCAGTTTACATTATGTGTTTGTCCTGTTTACGTTATGTGTCTGTCCGGAATAAGTTTATTTGCAGTCCGGAATAAGTGTATTTGTTGTCTGGTTTAAGAATAAAGTGTGTCTAGAAACAGAACATAAAGTTTGTCCAGAATAAGTTGATTTGTTGTCCGGAATAAGTGTATTTGCTGTCCGGAATAAGTGTATTTGCAGTCCGGAATAAGTGTAGTCGTCCAGAATAACAATAAAGTGTGTCCAGAAACGGAACACAAAGTTTGTACGGAATAAGTGTATTTGCTGTCCGGAATAAGTGTATTTGTTGTCCGGACTAAGTGTATTTGTTGTCCGGTTTAAGAATAAAGTGTGTCCAGAAATGGAACATAAAGTTTGTCCGGAATAAGTGGATTTGTTGTCCGGAATAAGTGTATTTGCTGTCCGGAATAAGTATATTTGCAGTCCGGAATAAGTGTAGTTGTCCAGAATAAGAAGAAAGTGTGTCCAGAAACGGAACAGAAAGCTTGTCCGGAATAAGTGTATTTGCTGTCCGGAATAAGTGTATTTGTTGTCCGGACTAAGTGTATTTGTTGTCCGGTTTAAGAATAAAGTGTGTCCAGAAACGGAACATAAAGTTTGTCCGGAATAAGTTGATTTGTTGTCATGAATAAGTGTATTTGCTGTCCGGAATAAGTGTATTTGCAGTCCGGAATAAGTGTAGTTGTCCAGAATAAGAAGAAAGTGTGTCCAGAAACGGAACATAAAGCTTGTCCGGAATAAGTGTATTTGCTGTCCGGAATAAGTGTATTTGTTGTCCGGAATAAGTGTATTTGTTGTCCGGTTTAAGAATAAAGTGTGTCTAGAAATAGAACATAAAGTTTGTCCGGAATAAGTGGATTTGCTGTCCGGAATAAGTGTATTTGCTGTCCGGAATCGGAATAAGTGTATTTGCAGTCCGGAATAATATATGGCTTCATTATTGTCGGAATAAACGAATCAATATATGGAATGCAATAATATGATGTCAAAACAAAAAAACGTCCGCAAAGCGCGCTCCCTCTGTCCGCTCGCTTTGCGGGGGGGACTCACGTCCCCCGCACAAACTCAACAAACCTCCCACTGTATATTTTACCCCACAAGAATTACGTTTAGGAAAAAAATAGCATCTCAGATTTCCTGTTTATGTAGAACATCGGGAAGTCTTCGCACCGTCCCATTCACGCTGCTTACGTTGTAAAGAATCCTGGGAGTCGGCATCAGACGCTTCTTCGACCTAATATCTTGCTCGAAATGGTGATTTATTCTGGAGAGAAAGAATGAAGAAGAAAGAAAGAGTGTCATCATATTTGTATTTGGGTGGAGAGGGAGAACGTGCTGAGTTGAAACGCATTTAATGTGATTTGAGTGGACATCAGGAAGAAAAAACAAAAAAACATTCATGTCTTGGCCACGTAAGGGCTGACATGGATGTCCACGTAGAGCGCGTCCGTGACGCGCTGCGTTCATAAATCATTTTCCTAAAAGAATCATTTTCCTAAAATTAATACCAGAAACAAAAGATATTTGAAGGAATAAGATCTCTTAGAAGGATATTCTATAATTTTTGAAAGAAAGGGAAGGAAGACTGAGTCAACTGACTCAAGAGGATAGATCCATTCTCTTTCCACGTCAAGAAAATGAGCACGCATCTAGATCAAATACGTATATAGGCACCAATACCATCTATACCAAAACCCAAAATTCCCCACAAAAGTTCGGTTCAGTCCGGGTTTTTGGACCGGACCGGACCGATCGGTCCGGGTTCGGTCCAGACCGAACCTGACCGGTCCGGATCCCAGAGAGAATCCGGGTCCGGTCCGGTCCAAGTCCGGACCGATGCTCACCCCTACCATCTATTGCTCACACGTAAAAAAACCCAACATTCTTCTCTCACTCCTACATCCATCACATACTTTCCCAGTTCCCCCTGAAAAGAGAGCACTTTAGAAATGGCAAAGGTATGCTAATTATGAACCTTCTATTATTTTAAAGACTACTTGTGATCCCTTAATCTTTTTTTATATATTTAAGCTTAACAATGTTAACAATCGAATTGCAGAAAGTGGTAGTAAAGTTGGATCTACATGATGACAAGGCCAGGAAGAAAGCCCTCAAAGCTGTCTCAACAATTCAAGGTGCATTACATATCAAATCTTTACTTATTCTATCCAAGTGAAGGCTCAAGCCCCTTAAATCAGAGTACTATTACTATAATGAAAGGGAAATTATTCATAATAAGTTACAATTATCTTAAATGAGATTAGGTAGACACTCCAATCAATGAAATTCATAGTTTTAGCTGTTCCAGCACTCCTTCACATATCCATTAGATTTTCTGCTACTTACATATCCTTCAAATCAATCAGGGATTGATTCAATTTCCACAGACATGAAGTCGGGGAAGTTGACGGTGATTGGCGATATCGATCCAGTGGATGTGATGGCCAAATTGCGCAAGAATTGGCACGCGACTCTCGACACGGTGGGACCCGCGAAGGAACCAGAGAAGAAGAAGGACGAGAAGAAGATAGATGTAAACAACCACTTGGCTGAGTTCATCAAGTCATACCCACATTATGCTAATCCTCACATGAATACTTACTACTATGTTCAAAATCATAGCGTGGAAGAAGATCTCAATTCTTGCGTGATATGTTGAAGTCCAAAACAAGATTTTGGAAGTAGTGATAGATTGTTGTGAAGTATACAAATTTTGAGTGGGTTATTGATAAGTTTTAGTTTTGAGAGTTTTCTATGTAAATAATTGTCATCGAGTTATTTTTTATTTGTATGTAAACCGTAAGTACTTTCCATATATCGATTTTTGAAATCAATTTCTATTATAATTGTTGGTTTATTACTTTGAGTAAGATTCCGAAATATGGGTATGTTAAGCTATAATTTGTTCATGTAACAACACTTTAGCTCCTTAAATTCTTGTCTTTTTCAGTATAGCCTTGATTGGTCTAATTAACTAGCCATCGGCCCATCCAATTTTACAAAATTGGAGAAGAAGCCAGCGAACAAGTTTCGAAACCCGTTAATAGAAGGATAACAATGTCATGAATATGAAATGTGCTTGCAAAAAAAAATAAAAAATGCAAGCCTAAGATGTCAACCTTGATATTGAAATAGAAAATAATATTTTGGTGGTTGGTACGAACCAATTGAATTTGAAATAATTGTTACCTACTCTGGATTCAAGACATATTCCTAACAATACCATAAAATAATCGTATGCTTTGTTAGCATTGGAATGGAAACTGATGTGGATTAGCAACTAATTTTTTTTTAAAAACTAAACCTTATTCCTAACGAATTGTGGCCACACTTGTATGTGTAACGCGTTTTCTGACCCTTTGGTGTAGCAAAAGAACAAGGAGGCCTAAATAATCCAGTCAATATTATCAGCAGTTCGAAATCTCATCGCTTTCTTATGACATCGATCAAGATTCTTCTTCGTTATTTCATTTTTTTGTTTTGAAAGTTTGGGTTTTTAATTAAAACAAAAGGGAGGTTTGAAGAGCTATGAACCACAACTCTTCTACAACAAGTTAAAAGATCATGGTCTGATCGAAAGCGTAAGAGCAAAAGTTCTAGCAAAAAAACATAGGTTGTTTGAGGTGCTCTCCGTCCCTCTTTAAGGTGCCTGACCAAGTAGTTGTCAATTCAAAATATTTATCCAAAATATAAATAAAAGAAAGTAGATTGTCACCTAAAAATCCTGTGGTTGAGCTCTCCAGAAACAACCCAAAAGAAAGCGTTAATTAAGATTTTCCAATATCTCTTCCTTATATCAATGCGATTTTGGACGGAAGATCTAAAAAATGCATTATTATTTTGGATGAGATTCAAGTTAATGGTTGAAGAGTGTACAAAATTTGCTAGCAAAATCACATTCGGAGAATATGTGATCAACGGTCTCGACGTATTTATCACATAAAGAACATTTAGGGTTGATGTCTAGGCCTTTGTTGATCAAGTTGTCTCTTGTGAGAAGTCCACCTTCTGCCAGGACGCTGGAGAATACCTTGACTTTTAGAGGGGAGTTAGATTTCCATATTTTGTCCATTAACGGGTATCTCTCACCTCCATCCATAAGAAATTTGTAAAAGGAATTAGTTGTAAACCGACTTTGGATTTGAAGTTCCAGGCTCTTCGGTTGTTGCCCTGAATTGGGCTGAAGTGTAGGTAACATTGGTATAGAAAAAGGTTTGTATTGAAATCCATCTTCAGAGGCGGTCTCCAAAGAAGCTTTGTATTGAAATCCATCTACATATGTTAAAGCTGTCGGGCTGAGCCGAAGCTAAAGTCGTGTCATGGAACCAAGAGTCCCACCAAAATAGAGTATCATTTCCTTTTTGATCTCGATGGAACTGTAGTTGCATAATGTTGGAATCCATTCCACCGGATCACTTGTAATGTCCCTAACCCTCATTAGGGGTTAATGGTTGGGTTAAGAGGAGGTTTGACTAGAGAAGAGAGAGAGAGGTATGGTTGGGGTGTTAGGGAATAGGTGAGGGTTTGGCTGACGTAATGGAGATGTGAGGAGGTATGGGTGGGGTTGTTACTTGGGCTATTTGAAGGAAACGTTCATCTCACTCTCATCTTTTCTTCTTCTTCTTCTTCTTCTAATCTCCATCTCTCTCACCACATTCTCTCAGCTTCCATCGTAGCAGAGGTGTCGGTGGGAGCTCCGGTGGAGTAAGCGAGCGTGACCAGGAGGCGTGAGACGTGCGGAGGTTGGCGCGCGAGGAGGTTCTGGAGGCAACGTTGCATGAGCAACGCTCCGGCGGGTTTGTCGTGTTTGAAAGGTATGCCGGCTTAATAGTGTGTTTTTGTTGTGCACCCGCAATGAGGTGTTATGGTGGTCAGTCAAGGGAGATCGGAGACCTCACCGGCGACGAGGGTGGCGCAAATCCTTGGCTGGTGCAAGGTTGCAGACAACCAACGATCAACTGGTTCCTTCGGGCGGTCGACCGATGTAATGTATTTTGCTCGACTTTAACCAACACCGGTCGGACGATGCCTTGTGGCGGTCGACCGGTAGTGCATGTGCTGGTGGGTCGGGGTTGCCTGTTGGTTTTCGGTTGACCGGTTCTATGTTTTCATTCGATCGGAACTTTAGTGTACTCGATTATTATGCATGTTGTTCGACCGTTGTTTGGTATGTTGTTCGACCGATATATGACTTAGAAATGCTAGGATGCCTTGGTAGTTTTCGGTCAACCAGGAACCCTGAGTCGGTCGACCGTTAGTATTGATTGATTTTGACCAGACTCCGGATTTTGACCACGTATCGGTCGACCGGTTTTAGACTCTTGTTCGACCATTGAGACTTAGGTTAGGCGCAAAGAGTTCGACTGTTGTAGACTTTTCGTCGACCGGACCCCATCAGAACGGCCGACCGTTTGTGCGCAGAACTGAATTCCCAGTCCTTTTATGATGCCAACTCTGTCTACGGAAACCTGTGTCCTCGCCTAGTGCGTGAGCCGGGAAGTGATGGCGGGCGCGTTACGCGTGCGTACCTAGGGACCGCCAGGTGGAAAAGTGTGGGTATTTGGGACATGTCACCTCCGTGTATGGATCATGACTTCATGTGATGGATTGATGGACTCATAGTATAGTAGCAGACCTGAGGGATCGCGGATCCCAATGTATTATGTGCGGATCGTGGAGCCTGATGACCCGGCGGATTTCGGTCCGGACCCGTCCGATGTTGTGTCACACGTATGTTTGACCACCGATGTTGTGTCGGTGATGCCGCCGATGCTGTTCCGGCGATAATGGGCCGATGATGTTCCGACTATGATGTTTGATTGGCCGATGTTGTTCCGGTTATGATGTTTGATGGGTTGATGTTGTTTCCTCAGCTGGGCACCTATTGAGATGATGATTGATGGACCAACCGAGCGACGACTCCGTTGGGGTGGTTTCGACCACGAAGTTACAGATCTGTTTTTTATGGCGCGGACTTGGCGGATGCTCCTTGCCGAACCCCATGTTTAGTATAGTCGCGTGTGGGGAGAGTCACGTCTTTTCCGTTAGACCGTATGTGCCTACGGTAGGTCTCCGAGGGAGACCCGATGATGATTGTCGGACTGATGTCCCGTTTTACCCTTCGGGGTAACTACTTTCTTTACTGTTGTTGACATGACATGCTACTAGTATGATAGGTTCACTTGTACTACTGCATGCATATATGTCAGTTGGCATACGGGGTTTCGTTATGGAAACTCAGGTATTGTTGTTGCATGTTTTATTTCAGGACCGCAGTAGGTCCAGTTGGGTGGTCACGGTGGGCGCGCGCATTTTGGGATCAGATCATCTCGTTCGGACCACTGAGATCGACATGATTACTTGTATCTCCTTTTGTTATATCTGATGTAATTATGTAGCTTTTTGACAACTCTGATGTAATATGGTGCACAACTCCTATGTTTTATTAAAAGTAACAGTCCTGTCTTTGATTATTGGTCTCTGATATCTTGATTATAAATTTTAAAATTTCTGTTGTTTCGTGATGTTACATCACCGATAAAGGCTAAAGATTTGTTGTGGAGTCAGGCAATAGTGCCATGGAAGTGGTTGTGTTCCAGTATTTGTTGCAAATGCTAGTCTCGCAAAGTCCGAAATGTTCGGATAGGAGGTCCCACAGTTTTTTTAAATTTTGAGGCTTGTTCCGTGGTTTGGAATGTTCGTCCACCAAAACATTTTGATCTGCAAACCCTTTTCCATTTACAAAAGTTTTCGTGTTGTCATTGGAGGAACAATACCTAGTCCCGAGGATGCTCCCAAATCTTTTCGATTGTTTGTTCGAGAAACATTCTTAGTTGAATTGTTCCATAGGAAGTTATTGCGAATTGCTTCTATTTCTTTAGTCACGTTTTCTAGCATTATCCAAAGGCTTGATTGGTTGGAGGCAATGGGTGTTATGACAATGTTTATCATGACGATCTAACCTGCTAAGGTAAGATTTTTGTTTTTCCAATTGTAGACTTTCGAGGTCATCTTGTCCATGATCAATGGGTATCCACGAGGATTGTCACCCAGTTGTATGCCGAAAAAGGACCCCTAGGTAATCAAGGCATCCAAGGATTTGTGTGAATACAAATAAGTGTTGTTTTCCATGTTACAAGAGCTAAGGCAAGATTCGTAGTAGTTTATTTTTAGGCCTACAAGGGATTCAAAGGAGTGAAGCATTACTTAGAACGGATAGGAGCGAGGGCATACGCAGCGTAATGGCGAGGATTCGTCAATGAATCGCAAGTTTATAATCTCGAGGTCTTCCTCCTACTGGCATGCCTTGAATAATTTTGTTTTTCATTCCGAGTCTTAGCATGTGGCCGCAAAGATTGCCACGATGAGGAAGAGCAGAGGAGAAAAAAGGTCTCCCTGTGTAAGACCGTTAGAGGATTTGAAGTAGCCTTCAGGTGATCCGTTAATGATTACCGAAGGTGGAGAGGTTGAGATACACAATTTTATTCAACTACACCAGTCTTGGGTAAAACCAATAGCTCACAAATTAGCGAGTAGGAAATCTCAATCTAGTTTGTCGAAGGCCTTTTCCAAGTCTAACTTGAGTATTAGACCATGTCATTTTGTCTTCTTGAGAAAGAGTACGATCTCGAGGGCTGCGATTACAGTGTCAGCAATTTGTCGGCCTTGTAAGAAGGCATTTAGGGTTTGAAAGATTAGTTCATTGGGTGTCGTAGCTAGCCTCGTTGCTAAGGTTTTGGTCACCATTTTTGTAAGGTCCATTGATAATGGAGATAGATCGAAGGTCCTTAACAGTTTAAATACCATTTTTTTGATAAGTGTTATGAAGCATTTTTTGTTTATGAGTGTGTCCGGTAGGATGGGGATTTTGAAACCTTTTGGACTGTTGAAAACAGTTGAAATGGTTCATAATTTCATTGGTACGTGATTTCTTCTTGGAGTAAGTGAGGTGATCATTGATTTTCAAAGAGACGATCTTGTTATGTCTTCCTCTTTCGTTATTTGTTTTGTGAAAAATATTTGTATGTCGGATCACGTGCAAAACAATCCAATCCAACACACAAATCCACAAAACCAATTATATTTTTTGATTTTGTTCTAAAGTGTTGTTTTGATTTTCTGAACTGCTAAACATCGCCCCAAAATTACTTAAATCGCCCATTGAAATTACCAAATTGCCCTTCCTCCTATTTTTGCTTATATATCTCACAATTTCACTCTTTTTTCAAAACTTTCTCTTCCTATACCTACTACACAAGATTACGAATGTCTCGGAGGCCAGGGAAGCAGCCAACAGTTCCCCCGGTGTACCCGTATGAGGTAACATTACGTTATTTATTTGTTTTTAAAAAAAAAAAAAAAAAAAGTCGTCGGCGTCCGAGGGAGACGCCCCCCGCATGGGGCGGGCGTCCGAGGAAGTCGCTCCCCCTATGGGGGGAGCGGCTTCCGAGGACGCCCGACCCATGCGGGGGGCGTCTCCCTCGGACGCCGACCCGAAGCGGGAGACGTCTGCGGAAGACGTCTCCCCGATGGGGGAGACGTCTTCCGAAGACGTCTCCCCGTAGGAGGAGGCGTCTCCGACAGACGCCTCCACCTTGCGGGAGGCGTCTGTCGCAGACGCCTCCTCCTTTTTTGTTTTTTTAATTAATAAATATCATAATTACTTTAATAAATAGTGATAAATCAAAAAAATTAATTTAACAAATTCTTATTAAGTTTAACATTTGTGATATTTAGTTTTAACAAATTTTGATTTAGTTTAACAATTGTTTTAATTTAGTTTAACAAATTTTGATTTAGTTTAACAATTTTGATAATTAAGTTTAACAAATTTTGATTTAGTTTAACAATTTTGATAAATATGATAATTTAGTTTAACAAATTTAACAAATTTGTATTTAAAATTTCAATAAATAGTCATCGGGTCACAGTGGAGGGAGAGGCAAGTCGATACCATTACACGCCTTCCGTTCTTTAGAGGATGATTCAGCACCGCGTCATCCACGTAGACGGGGGATATCTGCTTCGGTCAGGAGGGAGAGGGAGGCATTACGTCGTCGTGAGGAGGAGGATGATTCCTTCGATGATGAGCATGTGGATAGTTTCGACGACGAGAGCGACGATGATGGCCCGTATGATGTGCGGCCGGAGGTGGAGAGGCAGGGGGATTATAGCGGAGGACGTGGTCGAGCGGGTACTTCTACTTCCGCCGGATGGATGGTGCGGAAGGGTAGGGGTGGGAGGTTTACGACCGGGGATTCGAGCTCGTGCACTGTTGATCCCCGCGCTCAGAAGAAGAAGAGGGTCCAGGACGATTCTTGGATCGTGAGCAGTATGACGCCTGGTGGTCCTTTAGATGGGAGCGTCATTCGTAGTTTCTGGGGTCACATTGCTAGACGGATCTGGGACGGAGAGGATCGGAAGGTTCTGAAGTGCCAGAATCGGCACAGAGCCTGTACAGCACTACAGGGTTGGCGGTCTACACTGAGTGCTGATATCAGAGAGGAGATTAGTGCCACGCATTTGGGGCACTTACCGTACAGCATGTTCCCTTATCTCGACATGCCTTTGATTTCGGCGTTTGTGGAGCGGTGGCAGCCTGACACCAACACTTTCCACATGCCTTTCGGAGAGATGACGATCATGCTTCACGATGTTTTCCAGATCCTGCGCATTCCTGTGGATGGTCGTCTGGTTAGTGCTCAGGGGTCGACGTCTGAGCTGAGGTGTTATGTGGCAGAGTTGCTTGGTGTCACACCTGATGGTCTGGCGAGAGATACAGCTTTATGGAGTGGTGGTGGTGTCGGCATCGACTCCCTTGAGGACCTATGCAGACGGGCACGACCTCCGCGGGCCGATGATACACAGTTGACGGCGTACCTATTCTTGATGCTCGGAGCCGTCTTGTTTGTCGACAAGAGTGGTTGTCGGATCAGACCACGCGATCTACTGGAGGCTAGGGACCCGGAGACCGTTCGTGAGTACTCGTGGGAAACAAGTCCGTCCACGTCTTGTAAAAATTTTGCAATGGGAAACAAGTCTGTCCACGTCTCCATATAGTGATTCTCGCCACAAGGTCCCCCGCCCCAATTAATCCGGTGACGAGCCTCCGCCACACCGTCGTAGTATACGTGCTCATAAAAAGATGGGTTCGCAGCTATCTCATTTGAAATCGAACGACGGGCGAGTTGCCAATTGTCTTCACCACCGTGGAAAACATCGGCGACACATCGAAATCCACAGTTTCCATCAGCACGTACATCATTCCACTGGTGTAGGAATGGCATAATGATTCCTGGAATTCTATCTCCATATGGGAAGTCGTCTACGTCAGCCCGCCCAGTCACTACAATATGAACAAAAAATACAGTTAGATATAATAACAAAAGATACATATTTACTGAAATAAATAACAAAATTATAATAATAATAAATATAAGGATGGTATACCTGATCCTCCTCTCACAGACGAAGAACCAGAAGATCAACCACGACCTTTGCTTCCACTACCGGAAGAACGACCACGACCTCTACTCCCACTACCTGAAGATCGACCACTACCTCGCTCTGCATACTCAAACGCACTAGGGTCCCGTCGTGTCGACTTTCCCCTTGGTCGACCTCGTAGCTTTGTTTTTACTGCAGGCTCTTTCAAATTCGAATGTTCGGGGTGTAGCTGCTCGAATAAAACCCGAGAGGCAGATCGAATTACGGTAGGGTCACTTCCTGCAATCTCATCAACCAGACTGCGAAAATGTTCGGCGTCTTGAGCTGCCTGAGACACAAACTCTGCGTTCCCGGCTCCTTCCCCAATGACAAGTGTCCTCCAGAATGAATGAATCTGCTCTAAGTAAATTCCGTTTTCTGATTCAAGACATCCACGGATAGTACATGCGCAAGGTATCCCATGAGAAGTCAGAAAAGCGCACTCGCAACGATATTCAACTTCATCATCTAACTGTTGCATTCTATTCACCTCCTGACTCAGCAACTGCAAACAGTGATGCGAAACTCTACCATTTATGTGACGATATAGAGCATGTCCGAAATTAGTCAAATTTCGCCGTCTCGAGTCTTCAACAAAGTTTCGAATATTCGTCAGCTGCATTTCAGTAGCCGCGTTGACGCGCTCGAAAAGAGTGTCCAGAGCTGCAGTCGATGTAGAAATCCACTCTTTTAGAGCCGAATGAGCACTTTCGACCCTACAATTCGTGGTGTTCCCAAAATGAAGGACTTTGTTCGTCCAATTCAGCACAAACTTTTCTTTATGCACCAACCACGTGGTGTCCAGATACTCCGTGATAGCCGGCCACGATCTATACAAATCTTTCAGAGCATACACAGCTCTATCATACTCGGCTTCTGAAGTAGAAAGCATGATCTTCCTCCATCTTCCACGCCTCAAAGTCTCTGCCATCTCCTTATTCTTGCCGAATACGTGGTATGCGTAATTCAATACGTCTTTGTTGATGTGCCATGTGCAGAGTAAATGAGCAGAGTCAGGAAAAACCTCTCTCACTGGTCGCATAAGGCCTAACTCCCGGTCTGTTATTATTGCAGTCGGGCTGACAGTCCCCAATAACAGATCTCTCAACTTCTCCATCACCCACAAATAACTGGAGTAAGATTCATCCATCAAAATCGCATATCCAATAAGGAAATTCATGTTTGCTGGTGTGACCCCAATCATTTCGAACAAAGGCATCTTATACTTGTTCGTCTTGTAAGTCGAATCCATGCAGATAACGAAAGGATATGTCCGCAACAACTGGACTGACGTCGGATGTGCCAAAAAAGCGTGAGTTACGACATCAGTTTCTGGATCCGCCATAATCCAATGTAAGTACTCACACTGCACTGCTTGGTAGAGAAACTGCTGGACGGGATTCCGATCTTCAGATTTTGTCCTCCTCATGTAATCTCTGAAATTATAAATATGCCTTTGATTTGGATTGTCCTCCGGGAATTTTTCTTTTACTGCCTTCAAGATGTTCCGTGGTTTTGCTTGCGCCTCTGTCATATCACGAACAATCTTCTTCGCCCCAGAACTTAGACCACTAATTTGACGATGACCCTCTGGATAAACTGCCAGTCTGTGGTTGTGATGTCCGTGAGCACTATTATAAACCACAACCCATCCATCACGATCTCGTCGCTCCACCACTTTTATTAAGAAACGGCAACCGCAACCCTTTCTTTTGGTGTTTCTTCGAAGTGCAGTATCCATATCCCAAGACTCCATTTGATTTCGCCGGTCGCATCTCAAATAACAATTCATCCGACTATCTGATCTTGTTTTGTACGACGACACGACCAAAAAAAACCCAGCTCCGATAGCTACTTGTTTGGCCCATTTACATGCTTCATCGATTGTTTCAAAGATTTGTGTAGTTTGAAATAACTCACTGTAATCCACTCCATCACCACCGAAATCTGGAACCTACAAAAATAAAATCGAAATTAAAAAAATTAAAAAATAAAATTGAAATTAAAAAATTTAAAAAATAAAGTCGAAATTAAAAAAACAAAATCAAAAAAAAAAAACAGGCGTCTGTATTAGACGCTGGCCCCATGGCTAGGGCGTCTGTGTTAAACGCCTTCCCCAACCGTAAGGCGTCTGCGTAGGACGCCTTGCCGTAGGGAAGGGCGTCTAATACAGACGCCTTACCCATGGGGAGGACGTCTACATAAGACGCCTCTCCCATTGTGTAGGCGTCTGCGTTAGACGCCTCGGCCATGGGGAGGGCGTCCTACGCAGACGCCCTCACCATGGGGGAGGCGTCTAATGCAGACGCTCGGCCCAAAAATTTCCCCGCGCCAGGCTTACCTCACCCGATGCATCACCCTCGCCAGACATATTCGTGGTGTTTTTACTGATAAATTATGAATATACAAGACCATATGCCTTATTTATAGACACGGGACGATTTGGGTATTAAATATATTGTTAAGGGCAATTTGGTAATTTCAATGGGCGATTTAAGTAGTTTTGGGGCGACGTTTAGTAGTTCTCTTGATTTTTGATGTCCAATACGAGAATCTTTTTCTCAATGTTTTGTAGTGCGCACAAGGATTTGACTTCCTTGTGAGTGTCGAAGTGCTCTTTGATAGCAAATTTAATGCATTTTAAGGGAGATGGTGTGGACGATGAGGTTCCTGATGTCTCGATACCCTGCCCACCGGTCTTCGAACTTAAAGTAAGTTCTTTTTTATTTGATTCCCACATGCGAAGAATTAGTGGGATATGGTCAGAGGTTGTCTGGGTAATCCAATGCATTGGCTCAATGGGAACAAATCTTCCCATTCGATTGACTGGTATAAACTGCTATACTTTATTGCTTGGGATTTTGTAATGACACATTTTGAACAATATATATTTGAAAATGTCCTCGATGCTTTAGTATTATTTCTGGAGCCTTCTCTTAACCACGACTTAAAAGACAAAGCTGGTAGGGTAGATTCACTTGGTGCAGTTAGGGTCCTAAACCTAGAATAAGTTGTTTGTTCTGTCAAATAGTGGTTCAACACAGTTCAATTCAACTTTGTGGTTATCGAGTATTTTGGTCACGTTGATGTCATAGTTCAACCGGTTAGAGCCAGTTATGGAATCAGTGGCAAATGACCCGCCACCTTCATCTGATCGACGCCCGGTCCAAGCTTTCAAACCTTGCATTTAACAATCCATTTTTTTCTAATTTGCCCCTCCCTTCACCTCCTTTGTGACGATAACATAAAAACTTACTAGTTACTTTCTCTGTACTTTGGACCAAATAATCTTCAATATCGTTGAAGCTGTGTGTTCGATAAAATAGAACGATAGAAGAGAGAAAACTATTATGATAGATTATTGCAAGGGTCTTAAAATAATAGTTGAAAAGAAAAGATATTTGAACAAATACTATCTTTAAGATGGCTCATCAAATATTTTGATTAGGAAGCAAAGAAGACCAAGTGTGTTAACTCAAGGGTCAGTTCTCTCTCCTTCCTCGTCAAGAAAGCAACAAAAGGTCAAACATAATGTATACACCAAGTCATCAACATTTTAAGTGGAAGAAGTTGACCACAACTTTCAACTTCACCCCTTTCTCCCTTCCCCCCAAATCGAAAGCAATTTTTGAGGAGGCAATCACGAGATGGCTTAGGTATGTTACTTATGACTATAATCTCTTACAAGAAATTAAATAATTTGCTCTCTTAAGTTTTTAATATTTGAGCTTAACAAAATTTCTACGAAATTGCAGAAGGTGGTAGTGAAGTTGGATCTACACGATGACAAAGCCAAGCAGAAGGCCCACAAAGTTGTCTCCACCATTCAAGGTAACATACAAAATAACGAAATTAATCTTTGCTTTATTTTTTTATCAAGACTCCATTCAAGTAAAGAGTCAACTCCATCAAATATAAGAGCATTGTTATTACTGATTGATCGTTATAATAACTGCAAGTGCATGACTTATGAGCGAAGACATGACAAATATGAGTTGAACCTCAATGACTTATGAGTGTTGTTGTGACTACCATATTGGAGTAGGAAAGGAGCGGAGAATGAGGAGATTATGTAAGAACGTGGGACGTGAGAGAGTGGGAGGAGTGGGGTGGGTATGGTTGAGGTGTAGGTGGAGTGGGTGGAGGTATGGAGGGGAGTTGGGGGTAGGTATAGGTTTTGCTTATTTAAACCCAAACCCAACCCTCTCTTCTCTTTTCCTTCCCCATTTCATTTCCACCCAACTCACCACTTTCCCTTGGTGTTCCGGCGACCAGAGGAGGAGGAGGAGACCCGGCGACGTGGTGGAGGCGCGCGCGAAGGAGAAGAAGCGAGTTTCGACGCCGGAGGAGGAGGAGCTCGCGGGACGCGGTTTCTTCGCGGTGAAAGGTATGCCAAGTCTTCATAGTAACTCCCCAAGTGGTGTGGGAGTGTAGGGGGCGGCGTTGGTGCCGTTTCCCCCGGCGAAAATCCCACTGAACCAAGGTTGAAGACGACTGGTTCGGTCGACCGTTGTGTGTCTCGGTCGACCGAACATCGTCTAATTGATGCCTGTTCAGTGCGATATTGTAGTGTTTCGGTCGACCGTGTGAGGTTCGGTCGACCGATATTTTATAAAAATAACTTGCTGCCCGAAAACGATCGAATGACGTCTGTGTGACGGTCGACCGTTTATGCCAAATTTTAGCGGGAATATTTTATAAGGGTTATATTAGTCCGGTCGACCGGTGGTTGTTCGGTCGACCGATCCCATTAGATAGGGTAGACAGACCTTCGGCCGACCGAGTGTGTGTCTCGGTCGACCGAACTGCGCAAGGTCGGTCAAGAGCGTTGACCATCTAAACGGTCGACCGCTCTGGATCCGGTCGACCGACCGCGTGCAGATTTCCTGTAGTGAAGTGCCTGTTGATCCGGTCGACCGGAAGAGTTTCGGTCGACCGAATGCAGTGGGTAGGATTCATGCAGTTTTCCTTATCGGTTGAACGGACCCTGGTTCGACCGACAGGATATATATGTATATAAAACGTATAGCGTAGACCTTCCAAACGGTCGACCGCTAGATTTGACCTTGTTCGACTAGTGGGTCGAATTATCTTTCCTTGGTGGATTTATCCACATGCGTGACGTCGAGCAGAGGCGACTACCGGCTGCCGAGCCCACGGTCGATCACCGGACCTCGGAGCTACGGATTTCACCTACGACGAGAGCGTATTTTCTGTTGGACCCCTCGTGGATGCCTGTGCGGCAGAGGGATGCCTGCCATGCCTGTGTGGGTGGTAGATGCCTTCTTCCCTGGTGGGGGAAGGAGATGCACTTTCCCTGTGGAGGAAAGCCGAGACCTCCTCGTGTTGGCCTGGATTGGCAGGGGGGATGCCTCCCTTTTGCCCCTGTGTGCGGCTGGGAGATGAGTGCGGCGACCCCCCTCGTGTGGGCCTGGATTGGCAGGGTGGGGGATGTTTCCCATGCCCCTGGCGCGGCTGGGAGATGGTCCGCAGCGGTTGGGGCATGTATGGGGCCCGAGGCGGATTGCATTGCATGTGCATTCTTGGCATTTTCATCTGTTTTTCTGTATATATAGGAGATGTTGGCATACGGGGTTCCTTTCGGGAACTCAGGCAGATTTTATGTTGCATTTTCAGGTAGCAGGCAGTCTTAGGTTGGTGGTGACCGAGGGGAGTGCCTCCGGGATCGGGTCCTGTTCTTCTGATCTTTTTGTAGAGGTAGTGATTACAGTAGTTATGTAGTAGTTATGTATTAGTTGTAATCACTCTTTTGACAACTCTGTATTATGACTTCCACGTGGAGATATTTTATATATTATTATGTTGACTTTTCTAGTAACGTGCCCGTGTTGACCGTTGACGGTCGTATGTTGTATGTTTAATTTTGAAAATTTTCTTCCGCTGTTTCGGGACGTTACAACTTGGTATCAGAGCCTTGATTTCGGCGTACTATCCCAAAGAAACCACCATCGAGTTAGGATTAGAGTCTAGAGGTCCATGGCATGCATTCATAATCATTCTGACGTGAGTTCTTTGTTCTGTAGAGCGATGCCTCCGAGACGGGTTGTGCCTGCGGTCGAGACTCGCGATTCGAGTGAGACTGGGAGAGAGGAGGCCCGGGAGGCAGAGCGCAGAGTCCTGTTCGATACCGTGGAGCGGTTGAGCGGGATGTTGGAGCGCCAGGCAGCGCAGAGTGCGCAGGCGGGGGCCGGTGCGATGCACGACCGGTTCATGAGGCAGCACCCACCGACTTTCACTGGGCAGGTGGATGCAGAGGCAGCTGAGGAGTGGATCTTCACTATGCAGACGATCTTCAGGGCTATCGACTGCACTCCGGAGAAGAAGGTGGATCTGGCCACCTACGTGCTGAGAGGAGCGGCAGCGAACTGGTGGAGGTCGACTGCTGCTGTTGTTTTCACTGGTCGTGAGGATGTGTCGTGGGAGGAGTTCGTTGAGGAGTTCAACGAGCAGTACTTCCCGGAGCACGTGCGAGACAGGAAGAGAGAGGAGTTCCTGGCTCTGGAGCAGAGTAGCATCACCCTGGAGGAGTACATTGGGAAGTTTAACGCCCTTGAGCGTTACTGTCCGGAGATCTTTGTCACTCAGGCGCAGAGGTCGATGAAGTTTGTCAGGGGGCTCCGGAAGCAGCTGAGGACCCGAGTGTTGTCGAGCATGCCACGCACCTTGGCGGACGCAGTGAGGAGCGCCACTATCATGGAGAGGGACTACCGGGAGAATTATCAGGATGATAGGAGGTCGGTAGGGAGATCCTCAGGGAGGCCAGGAGGGCAGAGTTCGGGGAAGTCGGGCAAGAGGCCCCGGATCGAGGCAGCAGGGGCGCCGCAGCCAGAGGCGTGCAGGAGCTGTGGCAGAGTGCACACTGGGCGCTGCTTTGGGTCGATTACTTGTCATGGTTGTGGTCAGCAGGGCCACATCGTCAGGAACTGCCCTAGCAAGGGCGCTGGACCGAGCAGACCTCCGGGACTTCCGAGTGTCAGTGGCGGCAGAGCTAGGAGACCTGCAGCACCGCAGCAGGGTCAGCGCACTGGACGAGTCTTCACTGTCCAGGCAGAGGAGGCGACGGACGCCAGCACCGTCGTGGAAGGTACACTTCTTGTGGCAGGTTTAGAGGCTAGAGTGCTTTTTGATTGTGGCGCGACACACTCGTTCATCTCGGAGCGATTTGCGGGAGTGTTGGGCTGTACCCCTGCGATGTTGACTGCCACTTTGGAGGTCAGCACACCCCTGGGTCTGGTGGGCACTGTGGGGAGCTTCATCCCCGGCGCCACGATTGGTTCGGGAGACCAAGATTTTCCGGCAGATCTGGTCTTGCTACCGATGGAGGATTTCGACGTTATTCTTGGGATGGACTGGCTGTCCCGGCATGACGTGCGTGTCCTTTGCCGTGAGAGGAAGGTTTTGATTCCGAGGTTGGGGTTGCCTGATATCATGATTAGAGGAGTCAGAAACAGAGGAGGCCGCATTGTGGTGTCAGCTTTGAGGGCTCAGAAGTTGATGCAGCAGGGTTGCAGAGCGTTTCTGGCGACGCTGGTTGTTCCAGAGGCTGAGTCTCCGAAGCTGGACGAGATAGATGTGGTACGGGAGTTTACAGAGGTGTTTCCAGATGATATTCCAGGATTGCCACCTCCGCGAGAGATGGAGTTTTGCATTGAGCTGGCAGCAGACACCTCACCGCAGTCGAAGGCCCCGTACAGGATGGCGCCCGCAGAGTTGGCAGAGTTGAAGAAGCAGCTACAGGAGCTGATGGAGGCTGGTTTCATCAGACCGAGTGTCTCACCTTGGGGCGCGCCAGTGCTGTTTGTGAAGAAGAAGGACGGGTCTTTGCGGATGTGCATTGACTATAGGATGCTGAACAAGGTCACCATCAAGAATAGGTATCCCCTACCTAGGATTGAGGACCTGTTCGATCAGTTGCAGTCAGCGAAGGTCTTCTCTAAGATCGACCTACGCTCAGGATACCATCAGCTGAGGATCCGAGAGGAGGATGTCCAGAAGACAGCATTCAGGACCAGATATGGGCACTATGAGTTTTTGGTGATGCCTTTTGGGTTGACGAACGCTCCGGCGGCTTTCATGGATCTGATGAACCGGACGTTCAGGCAGTACTTGGATAGTTGTGTCGTGGTCTTTGTGGATGATATCCTGATTTACTCACCCGATGTGGAGCAGCACAGAGAGCACCTGCGGATTGTACTTAGCATTTTGAGAGACCAGAGGTTGTATGCTAAGTTTTCGAAGTGCGAATTCTGGTTGGACAGAGTCGCATTTCTGGGTCACATCGTTTCTGCAGAGGGGATTTCGGTGGATCCGGCGAAGGTAGAGGCAGTGACTGAGTGGAGAGCCCCTACGAGCGTGACGGAGATCAGGAGCTTTGTTGGATTGGCGGGTTACTACCGTCGCTTCATCAAAGACTTCTCGAGGTTAGCTGCACCTTTGACTGCCCTGACGCAGAAGGGAGTCACTTTTGTTTGGTCCCAGAAGTGCGAGGACAGCTTTCAGGAGCTGAAGAGACGACTGACGACAGCTCCAGTTTTGACGCTGCCGAGCGGCACAGGAGGTTTTGTGGTCTACAGTGATGCGTCTGGCATTGGTTTGGGTTGCGTGTTGATGCAGCACGGGAGGGTGATTGCATACGCTTCGAGGCAGCTGAAGACTCATGAGAGGAATTACCCGACGCATGACTTGGAGTTGGCAGCCGTTGTGCACGCACTGAAGACATGGAGACACTACCTGTATGGTGAGCAGTTTGAGGTGTTCACCGATCACCAGAGTCTGAAGTATCTCTTCTCCCAGAAGGAGTTGAATATGAGACAGCGTCGTTGGTTGGAGTTCATTAAGGACTACGATTTCACCATCTCTTACCATCCGGGGAAGGCGAATTCAGTTGCAGACGCCTTGAGTAGGAGAGTGGAGCTATCAGTTGCTGGCATGTGCCTTCAGGAGTGGAGACTGCTTGAGTCATTGGCAGAGTGGAGGCCGTTCACTGGGGACTCTGAGGGAGCAGTGGTAGCTGGATTGCGGGTAGAGCCACAGACTGTTTCACAGGTAGTACAAGCGCAGCATGAGGATGATGAGTTGGCCAGTTTGCTGGAGTTGACTGCCAGAGAGGGGTCAGATTTCAGTGTTGGGGTCGATGGAGGTCTGAGATTCAGAGGGCGGATCTGGGTGCCGAGGGTTGATGGGATGAGAGATGACATCATGGAGGAGGCACACAGAGCGAAGTACACCATCCATCCCGGGAGCACGAAGATGTATAAGGACCTGCAGCGGAACTTCTGGTGGAGAGGCATGAAGAAGGACATTGCAGAGTTCGTGAGTCGGTGTTTGGTCTGTCAGCAGGTGAAGATCGAGCACCAGAGGCCAGCTGGGCCTATGCAGAGCATCGAGCTTCCAGAGTGGAAGTGGGAGCACGTGACGATGGACTTCGTTACGGGGCTACCGAAGACGAGGCGGTTCCATGACGCGATTTGGGTGATAGTCGATAGACTGACCAAGTCGGCGCACTTTCTGGCCATTAGGACCACCTTGCCTTTGGAGTGTCTGGCGAAGCTGTATGTAGAGGAGATCGTCAGATTGCACGGAGTACCGGTGAGCATCATCTCTGACAGAGATCCGAGGTTCACATCCAGATTTTGGGGGAGTCTGCAGCAGGCACTGGGGACACGTCTGAGATTCAGTACAGCTTTTCACCCTCAGACAGACGGTCAGTCAGAGAGGACTATCCAGACTTTGGAGGATATGCTGAGGGCTTGCACGCTGGACTGGGCTGGACACTGGGATGAGCATCTACCTCTGATTGAGTTCGCCTACAACAACAGCTACCATGCTAGTATTGGGATGGCACCGTATGAGGCATTGTACGGGAGGCCGTGCAGATCGCCGGTATGCTGGAGTGACGTAGGCGAGAGGCAGTTAGTGGGTCCAGAGCTTGTGCAGATGTACGCAGAGAAGGTTGACCTGATCAGGAGGAGGTTGGCTACAGCACAGAGCAGACAGAAGAGTTATGCTGACCGACGCAGACGGACCTTGAGCTTCGAGGTTGGAGATCACGTCTTCCTGAAGATTTCACCAGCTCGGGGAGTGATGAGGTTCGGGAAGAAGGGGAAGCTCAGTCCGAGGTATGTCGGGCCTTTTGAGATCTTGGACCGTGTCAGGGAGGTCGCCTACAGAGTTGCTTTGCCACCTCAGTTCTCTGGCCTTCACAACGTCTTCCATGTTTCTATGTTGAGGAAGTACGTTGCAGACCCGACGCATGTGATAGAGATTTCAGTGCCTGAGATCCAGCAGGACTTGTCACTTGAGGAGAGGCCAGTTGAGATCATCGATCAGATGGACCATCAGCTCAGGAGGAGGACCATTCCGATGGTTAAGGTCAGATGGCAGCATCACAGTGAGCGCGAGGCCACCTGGGAGATTGAGGAGGATGTTCGGAAGCAGTATCCAGAGCTTTTCGGTGAGTTACCCTTCTGATTTCGGGGCGAAATCCTTTTAAGGAGGGTGGATTGTAAGAACGTGGGACGTGAGAGAGTGGGAGGAGTGGGGTGGGTATGGTTGAGGTGTAGGTGGAGTGGGTGGAGGTATGGAGGGGAGTTGGGGGTAGGTATAGGTTTTGCTTATTTAAACCCAAACCCAACCCTCTCTTCTCTTTTCCTTCCCCATTTCATTTCCACCCAACTCACCACTTTCCCTTGGTGTTCCGGCGACCAGAGGAGGAGGAGGAGACCCGGCGACGTGGTGGAGGCGCGCGCGAAGGAGAAGAAGCGAGTTTCGACGCCGGAGGAGGAGGAGCTCGCGGGACGCGGTTTCTTCGCGGTGAAAGGTATGCCAAGTCTTCATAGTAACTCCCCAAGTGGTGTGGGAGTGTAGGGGGCGGCGTTGGTGCCGTTTCCCCCGGCGAAAATCCCACTGAACCAAGGTTGAAGACGACTGGTTCGGTCGACCGTTGTGTGTCTCGGTCGACCGAACATCGTCTAATTGATGCCTGTTCAGTGCGATATTGTAGTGTTTCGGTCGACCGTGTGAGGTTCGGTCGACCGATATTTTATAAAAATAACTTGCTGCCCGAAAACGATCGAATGACGTCTGTGTGACGGTCGACCGTTTATGCCAAATTTTAGCGGGAATATTTTATAAGGGTTATATTAGTCCGGTCGACCGGTGGTTGTTCGGTCGACCGATCCCATTAGATAGGGTAGACAGACCTTCGGCCGACCGAGTGTGTGTCTCGGTCGACCGAACTGCGCAAGGTCGGTCAAGAGCGTTGACCATCTAAACGGTCGACCGCTCTGGATCCGGTCGACCGACCGCGTGCAGATTTCCTGTAGTGAAGTGCCTGTTGATCCGGTCGACCGGAAGAGTTTCGGTCGACCGAATGCAGTGGGTAGGATTCATGCAGTTTTCCTTATCGGTTGAACGGACCCTGGTTCGACCGACAGGATATATATGTATATAAAACGTATAGCGTAGACCTTCCAAACGGTCGACCGCTAGATTTGACCTTGTTCGACTAGTGGGTCGAATTATCTTTCCTTGGTGGATTTATCCACATGCGTGACGTCGAGCAGAGGCGACTACCGGCTGCCGAGCCCACGGTCGATCACCGGACCTCGGAGCTACGGATTTCACCTACGACGAGAGCGTATTTTCTGTTGGACCCCTCGTGGATGCCTGTGCGGCAGAGGGATGCCTGCCATGCCTGTGTGGGTGGTAGATGCCTTCTTCCCTGGTGGGGGAAGGAGATGCACTTTCCCTGTGGAGGAAAGCCGAGACCTCCTCGTGTTGGCCTGGATTGGCAGGGGGGATGCCTCCCTTTTGCCCCTGTGTGCGGCTGGGAGATGAGTGCGGCGACCCCCCTCGTGTGGGCCTGGATTGGCAGGGTGGGGGATGTTTCCCATGCCCCTGGCGCGGCTGGGAGATGGTCCGCAGCGGTTGGGGCATGTATGGGGCCCGAGGCGGATTGCATTGCATGTGCATTCTTGGCATTTTCATCTGTTTTTCTGTATATATAGGAGATGTTGGCATACGGGGTTCCTTTCGGGAACTCAGGCAGATTTTATGTTGCATTTTCAGGTAGCAGGCAGTCTTAGGTTGGTGGTGACCGAGGGGAGTGCCTCCGGGATCGGGTCCTGTTCTTCTGATCTTTTTGTAGAGGTAGTGATTACAGTAGTTATGTAGTAGTTATGTATTAGTTGTAATCACTCTTTTGACAACTCTGTATTATGACTTCCACGTGGAGATATTTTATATATTATTATGTTGACTTTTCTAGTAACGTGCCCGTGTTGACCGTTGACGGTCGTATGTTGTATGTTTAATTTTGAAAATTTTCTTCCGCTGTTTCGGGACGTTACAACTTGGTATCAGAGCCTTGATTTCGGCGTACTATCCCAAAGAAACCACCATCGAGTTAGGATTAGAGTCTAGAGGTCCATGGCATGCATTCATAATCATTCTGACGTGAGTTCTTTGTTCTGTAGAGCGATGCCTCCGAGACGGGTTGTGCCTGCGGTCGAGACTCGCGATTCGAGTGAGACTGGGAGAGAGGAGGCCCGGGAGGCAGAGCGCAGAGTCCTGTTCGATACCGTGGAGCGGTTGAGCGGGATGTTGGAGCGCCAGGCAGCGCAGAGTGCGCAGGCGGGGGCCGGTGCGATGCACGACCGGTTCATGAGGCAGCACCCACCGACTTTCACTGGGCAGGTGGATGCAGAGGCAGCTGAGGAGTGGATCTTCACTATGCAGACGATCTTCAGGGCTATCGACTGCACTCCGGAGAAGAAGGTGGATCTGGCCACCTACGTGCTGAGAGGAGCGGCAGCGAACTGGTGGAGGTCGACTGCTGCTGTTGTTTTCACTGGTCGTGAGGATGTGTCGTGGGAGGAGTTCGTTGAGGAGTTCAACGAGCAGTACTTCCCGGAGCACGTGCGAGACAGGAAGAGAGAGGAGTTCCTGGCTCTGGAGCAGAGTAGCATCACCCTGGAGGAGTACATTGGGAAGTTTAACGCCCTTGAGCGTTACTGTCCGGAGATCTTTGTCACTCAGGCGCAGAGGTCGATGAAGTTTGTCAGGGGGCTCCGGAAGCAGCTGAGGACCCGAGTGTTGTCGAGCATGCCACGCACCTTGGCGGACGCAGTGAGGAGCGCCACTATCATGGAGAGGGACTACCGGGAGAATTATCAGGATGATAGGAGGTCGGTAGGGAGATCCTCAGGGAGGCCAGGAGGGCAGAGTTCGGGGAAGTCGGGCAAGAGGCCCCGGATCGAGGCAGCAGGGGCGCCGCAGCCAGAGGCGTGCAGGAGCTGTGGCAGAGTGCACACTGGGCGCTGCTTTGGGTCGATTACTTGTCATGGTTGTGGTCAGCAGGGCCACATCGTCAGGAACTGCCCTAGCAAGGGCGCTGGACCGAGCAGACCTCCGGGACTTCCGAGTGTCAGTGGCGGCAGAGCTAGGAGACCTGCAGCACCGCAGCAGGGTCAGCGCACTGGACGAGTCTTCACTGTCCAGGCAGAGGAGGCGACGGACGCCAGCACCGTCGTGGAAGGTACACTTCTTGTGGCAGGTTTAGAGGCTAGAGTGCTTTTTGATTGTGGCGCGACACACTCGTTCATCTCGGAGCGATTTGCGGGAGTGTTGGGCTGTACCCCTGCGATGTTGACTGCCACTTTGGAGGTCAGCACACCCCTGGGTCTGGTGGGCACTGTGGGGAGCTTCATCCCCGGCGCCACGATTGGTTCGGGAGACCAAGATTTTCCGGCAGATCTGGTCTTGCTACCGATGGAGGATTTCGACGTTATTCTTGGGATGGACTGGCTGTCCCGGCATGACGTGCGTGTCCTTTGCCGTGAGAGGAAGGTTTTGATTCCGAGGTTGGGGTTGCCTGATATCATGATTAGAGGAGTCAGAAACAGAGGAGGCCGCATTGTGGTGTCAGCTTTGAGGGCTCAGAAGTTGATGCAGCAGGGTTGCAGAGCGTTTCTGGCGACGCTGGTTGTTCCAGAGGCTGAGTCTCCGAAGCTGGACGAGATAGATGTGGTACGGGAGTTTACAGAGGTGTTTCCAGATGATATTCCAGGATTGCCACCTCCGCGAGAGATGGAGTTTTGCATTGAGCTGGCAGCAGACACCTCACCGCAGTCGAAGGCCCCGTACAGGATGGCGCCCGCAGAGTTGGCAGAGTTGAAGAAGCAGCTACAGGAGCTGATGGAGGCTGGTTTCATCAGACCGAGTGTCTCACCTTGGGGCGCGCCAGTGCTGTTTGTGAAGAAGAAGGACGGGTCTTTGCGGATGTGCATTGACTATAGGATGCTGAACAAGGTCACCATCAAGAATAGGTATCCCCTACCTAGGATTGAGGACCTGTTCGATCAGTTGCAGTCAGCGAAGGTCTTCTCTAAGATCGACCTACGCTCAGGATACCATCAGCTGAGGATCCGAGAGGAGGATGTCCAGAAGACAGCATTCAGGACCAGATATGGGCACTATGAGTTTTTGGTGATGCCTTTTGGGTTGACGAACGCTCCGGCGGCTTTCATGGATCTGATGAACCGGACGTTCAGGCAGTACTTGGATAGTTGTGTCGTGGTCTTTGTGGATGATATCCTGATTTACTCACCCGATGTGGAGCAGCACAGAGAGCACCTGCGGATTGTACTTAGCATTTTGAGAGACCAGAGGTTGTATGCTAAGTTTTCGAAGTGCGAATTCTGGTTGGACAGAGTCGCATTTCTGGGTCACATCGTTTCTGCAGAGGGGATTTCGGTGGATCCGGCGAAGGTAGAGGCAGTGACTGAGTGGAGAGCCCCTACGAGCGTGACGGAGATCAGGAGCTTTGTTGGATTGGCGGGTTACTACCGTCGCTTCATCAAAGACTTCTCGAGGTTAGCTGCACCTTTGACTGCCCTGACGCAGAAGGGAGTCACTTTTGTTTGGTCCCAGAAGTGCGAGGACAGCTTTCAGGAGCTGAAGAGACGACTGACGACAGCTCCAGTTTTGACGCTGCCGAGCGGCACAGGAGGTTTTGTGGTCTACAGTGATGCGTCTGGCATTGGTTTGGGTTGCGTGTTGATGCAGCACGGGAGGGTGATTGCATACGCTTCGAGGCAGCTGAAGACTCATGAGAGGAATTACCCGACGCATGACTTGGAGTTGGCAGCCGTTGTGCACGCACTGAAGACATGGAGACACTACCTGTATGGTGAGCAGTTTGAGGTGTTCACCGATCACCAGAGTCTGAAGTATCTCTTCTCCCAGAAGGAGTTGAATATGAGACAGCGTCGTTGGTTGGAGTTCATTAAGGACTACGATTTCACCATCTCTTACCATCCGGGGAAGGCGAATTCAGTTGCAGACGCCTTGAGTAGGAGAGTGGAGCTATCAGTTGCTGGCATGTGCCTTCAGGAGTGGAGACTGCTTGAGTCATTGGCAGAGTGGAGGCCGTTCACTGGGGACTCTGAGGGAGCAGTGGTAGCTGGATTGCGGGTAGAGCCACAGACTGTTTCACAGGTAGTACAAGCGCAGCATGAGGATGATGAGTTGGCCAGTTTGCTGGAGTTGACTGCCAGAGAGGGGTCAGATTTCAGTGTTGGGGTCGATGGAGGTCTGAGATTCAGAGGGCGGATCTGGGTGCCGAGGGTTGATGGGATGAGAGATGACATCATGGAGGAGGCACACAGAGCGAAGTACACCATCCATCCCGGGAGCACGAAGATGTATAAGGACCTGCAGCGGAACTTCTGGTGGAGAGGCATGAAGAAGGACATTGCAGAGTTCGTGAGTCGGTGTTTGGTCTGTCAGCAGGTGAAGATCGAGCACCAGAGGCCAGCTGGGCCTATGCAGAGCATCGAGCTTCCAGAGTGGAAGTGGGAGCACGTGACGATGGACTTCGTTACGGGGCTACCGAAGACGAGGCGGTTCCATGACGCGATTTGGGTGATAGTCGATAGACTGACCAAGTCGGCGCACTTTCTGGCCATTAGGACCACCTTGCCTTTGGAGTGTCTGGCGAAGCTGTATGTAGAGGAGATCGTCAGATTGCACGGAGTACCGGTGAGCATCATCTCTGACAGAGATCCGAGGTTCACATCCAGATTTTGGGGGAGTCTGCAGCAGGCACTGGGGACACGTCTGAGATTCAGTACAGCTTTTCACCCTCAGACAGACGGTCAGTCAGAGAGGACTATCCAGACTTTGGAGGATATGCTGAGGGCTTGCACGCTGGACTGGGCTGGACACTGGGATGAGCATCTACCTCTGATTGAGTTCGCCTACAACAACAGCTACCATGCTAGTATTGGGATGGCACCGTATGAGGCATTGTACGGGAGGCCGTGCAGATCGCCGGTATGCTGGAGTGACGTAGGCGAGAGGCAGTTAGTGGGTCCAGAGCTTGTGCAGATGTACGCAGAGAAGGTTGACCTGATCAGGAGGAGGTTGGCTACAGCACAGAGCAGACAGAAGAGTTATGCTGACCGACGCAGACGGACCTTGAGCTTCGAGGTTGGAGATCACGTCTTCCTGAAGATTTCACCAGCTCGGGGAGTGATGAGGTTCGGGAAGAAGGGGAAGCTCAGTCCGAGGTATGTCGGGCCTTTTGAGATCTTGGACCGTGTCAGGGAGGTCGCCTACAGAGTTGCTTTGCCACCTCAGTTCTCTGGCCTTCACAACGTCTTCCATGTTTCTATGTTGAGGAAGTACGTTGCAGACCCGACGCATGTGATAGAGATTTCAGTGCCTGAGATCCAGCAGGACTTGTCACTTGAGGAGAGGCCAGTTGAGATCATCGATCAGATGGACCATCAGCTCAGGAGGAGGACCATTCCGATGGTTAAGGTCAGATGGCAGCATCACAGTGAGCGCGAGGCCACCTGGGAGATTGAGGAGGATGTTCGGAAGCAGTATCCAGAGCTTTTCGGTGAGTTACCCTTCTGATTTCGGGGCGAAATCCTTTTAAGGAGGGTGGATTGTAAGAACGTGGGACGTGAGAGAGTGGGAGGAGTGGGGTGGGTATGGTTGAGGTGTAGGTGGAGTGGGTGGAGGTATGGAGGGGAGTTGGGGGTAGGTATAGGTTTTGCTTATTTAAACCCAAACCCAACCCTCTCTTCTCTTTTCCTTCCCCATTTCATTTCCACCCAACTCACCACTTTCCCTTGGTGTTCCGGCGACCAGAGGAGGAGGAGGAGACCCGGCGACGTGGTGGAGGCGCGCGCGAAGGAGAAGAAGCGAGTTTCGACGCCGGAGGAGGAGGAGCTCGCGGGACGCGGTTTCTTCGCGGTGAAAGGTATGCCAAGTCTTCATAGTAACTCCCCAAGTGGTGTGGGAGTGTAGGGGGCGGCGTTGGTGCCGTTTCCCCCGGCGAAAATCCCACTGAACCAAGGTTGAAGACGACTGGTTCGGTCGACCGTTGTGTGTCTCGGTCGACCGAACATCGTCTAATTGATGCCTGTTCAGTGCGATATTGTAGTGTTTCGGTCGACCGTGTGAGGTTCGGTCGACCGATATTTTATAAAAATAACTTGCTGCCCGAAAACGATCGAATGACGTCTGTGTGACGGTCGACCGTTTATGCCAAATTTTAGCGGGAATATTTTATAAGGGTTATATTAGTCCGGTCGACCGGTGGTTGTTCGGTCGACCGATCCCATTAGATAGGGTAGACAGACCTTCGGCCGACCGAGTGTGTGTCTCGGTCGACCGAACTGCGCAAGGTCGGTCAAGAGCGTTGACCATCTAAACGGTCGACCGCTCTGGATCCGGTCGACCGACCGCGTGCAGATTTCCTGTAGTGAAGTGCCTGTTGATCCGGTCGACCGGAAGAGTTTCGGTCGACCGAATGCAGTGGGTAGGATTCATGCAGTTTTCCTTATCGGTTGAACGGACCCTGGTTCGACCGACAGGATATATATGTATATAAAACGTATAGCGTAGACCTTCCAAACGGTCGACCGCTAGATTTGACCTTGTTCGACTAGTGGGTCGAATTATCTTTCCTTGGTGGATTTATCCACATGCGTGACGTCGAGCAGAGGCGACTACCGGCTGCCGAGCCCACGGTCGATCACCGGACCTCGGAGCTACGGATTTCACCTACGACGAGAGCGTATTTTCTGTTGGACCCCTCGTGGATGCCTGTGCGGCAGAGGGATGCCTGCCATGCCTGTGTGGGTGGTAGATGCCTTCTTCCCTGGTGGGGGAAGGAGATGCACTTTCCCTGTGGAGGAAAGCCGAGACCTCCTCGTGTTGGCCTGGATTGGCAGGGGGGATGCCTCCCTTTTGCCCCTGTGTGCGGCTGGGAGATGAGTGCGGCGACCCCCCTCGTGTGGGCCTGGATTGGCAGGGTGGGGGATGTTTCCCATGCCCCTGGCGCGGCTGGGAGATGGTCCGCAGCGGTTGGGGCATGTATGGGGCCCGAGGCGGATTGCATTGCATGTGCATTCTTGGCATTTTCATCTGTTTTTCTGTATATATAGGAGATGTTGGCATACGGGGTTCCTTTCGGGAACTCAGGCAGATTTTATGTTGCATTTTCAGGTAGCAGGCAGTCTTAGGTTGGTGGTGACCGAGGGGAGTGCCTCCGGGATCGGGTCCTGTTCTTCCGATCTTTTTGTAGAGGTAGTGATTACAGTAGTTATGTAGTAGTTATGTATTAGTTGTAATCACTCTTTTGACAACTCTGTATTATGACTTCCACGTGGAGATATTTTATATATTATTATGTTGACTTTTCTAGTAACGTGCCCGTGTTGACCGTTGACGGTCGTATGTTGTATGTTTAATTTTGAAAATTTTCTTCCGCTGTTTCGGGACGTTACAGATTATGCTGAACTAACCATACTAAACGATGAATGAATCAACAATTAAACTAAACTCCCATGGAGTGGAGGAGCGCAAGTGTGTGTGTGTGAGTGGTTCTTGATTACATGAGGCTCAAGTGTGTAAAGTATGTGAAATCAACTAAAAACTAGTGTAGAGTCTAATTAACATCAACTACATTTACATGAATACATGACTAATATAGTTAGACATTAAATTAAAATGCACTTTGAGTTCTCAAGAATGAACTAAGTACCTAGTGTGGACATTAAGACCAATTACCCATCTATACAACTCAATACATTCATGCATACTCTCTTAATCAAGCATCAATGCATAACAAGTAATTTATCATAACAAAATAATCTATTACAAGCAACAAGATCGATCAACTCTAGATCTAGCATGGGAGAGGTATCCAACAAGACTATTTTCCCATCTAATACAAGTTTTAACAAGTTACATGCATAGATCTACATTAAGCATATGAAATGATATAAGATAAGGGGAATTCATCACTAACACTTTAGATTAACAAAAGAGTAATATTACAAGCTTTAACTCTCAACTTTCTCTACTACCCAAATTGGGTAAAACTTAAGCTACTCTAATGGTGGAGGCTGAGCCCAAGAAGAAAGGTAGGAGCAACACTGCTATATATAGAAGAAAGAGTGGTATAGATGAATCTGGAAGCAATTCGACGATTGTAATTGATTTCTCTATAGTCTGGTGCACCCAAATAAACAAGTTCGAGCGACGGATGAATTTGAGGAAAATTTTGAACCAAAATGATCCGCCAGTGACGGATTTGGATCCGCCATTGGCGGATCTGTTGGCTCTGATCCGTCTCGAATTCTCCCAGAAGGTTAAGTTTTCTATTTTGCACGTAAGGTGCACTCCAGGTCCTCTGGTTCGAGCTCGTTTATCCTAAATTTTCCAAAATACTTCTCAAGATCATGATAATTATGGTTTTTTGCACCAAAAATATTTTCCTTATGCTCAGGTCTCTCCGAGTTTCATCTGGGTCATTCCTGAATTGCAGATAGATCATTGAGCATGACAAACAAGTCCAAGATGTTTCAATAAGGTCATTTCTTGTTGCATTTAAGTCATTAATGGGTTCATTTCTCATATTTATTACTTAAAACTTGGAACACATCAAACAAACACTCGAGTAACACAAAATTGTGGTAAACTAAAGAATACATAACATGAAAACAATTTATGATATGCTACTAATCAATCACTATCACTAATGAGAAATTTTGACATGATAATTTTCTTTCTTGTATGATAAAATGAACTTGCCTCCATTCGTTAAACTAGATATTCAATTTTTATGCTTTTGCACAACTAACATCTCCTTTTATATGAATCAAGGATTGATTCAATTTCCACAGACAAGAAGGTGGAGAGGTTGACGGTTATCGGAGTGATCGATCCCGTGGATGTCATGGCCAAATTGAGCAAGAATTGGCAAGCGACTCTTGACACTGTGGGACCCACGAAGGAGCCAGACAAGAAAAAGGAAGAGCCCAAGAAGGATGAGGAGAAGATAGATGTAAATGACTACCTGGCTGAGTACATGGAGTCTGATACATATTATGTTAATCCTCACATGAACAATTATTACGACGTTCGAAGTGTGGAGGAAGACGCAAATTCTTGTGTAATATCTTGAGAACAAAAAGAAGATTTAGGTAGGTCATATGACTTCTTGTAAAGAACCATATAGCCTTTAGAGGGTTATTGTTAAGTTTAATTTATTTTTGAGACTTTTCTATGTACATACTACTGAGTTGTTATTTTATTAATTTGTGTGTATACCAAAACATTGATAGTTTCCACATGAATAGAATTATAAACATCAATTGCTGGTATGATTTTCGATTTAGCACTTTGAGCTAGTTTAAAAGATTAGCTACCCTTTCTACATAGTTGTGGGGGCAAAACTATTTAAGGTTTCTATTAGGACATTGTTGCTGATGTTTGGATTTGTTAGCTCTGTTCGTATAACAATGAGAAACAATCATTGTTTGTATTTGTTAGTTCGATCCCGTAATGTGATTGTTTGTATTTGTTAACAATCACATGTTTTTCACTGATCATGTCACTTATTTTGAGCTTCCACTTTATAAATTCCAAAGGGAAGGTCTACAAAGATTAAAACTTTTACTAAATTAACTTATTTAGCTGAACTTACCGAGAAGGAACATTAAATTCACAGTTTAATATGTTTCCAAAAGAGGACAAACAAAAGAGCAAATGGTTGATGTGTTTACACTAGTAAACACGGAATCATGAGTAAATTTATAATACTGTCAGAAATATTGAAAGAGATTAGACTAAAATATCCCGGCCAATTCTTTTTCAAATACTTGTATCCGTATATACTGTAAAATATATATGTATATCCTCTAATATTTACAATTCAATATCCGTACGCGTATTCAGCCAGATACGGAAAAAATTCGTATCCAAATACCGAGAAAAGAAACGGATATGGACTATTTACACCCCTAATCAGCGCACTTTGTTTGAAAGCACGTCAACAAACTCGAGAGATTAGGTATACTAATTAAAAATCCCATTACTTTCTAAGCCAAATACGGTCTCTATATCTCTGACAAGACCTCATCATTCTTAAGACCTCATCATTCAACAGGTTTCGGAATTTAAAATCCAATCGCTTTCTAATCTAGAATCTTCCTCGTTATATGTAGAAATTAAATAATATACGCTCTTGATATATATCTCTATCACAAGGCCTCGGCAAGACGCCAAAGCTATACTGTAGTTTTTTACAAGAAAATGACATTTGCACCCAAAACAAAATATTTTTAGTGCTTTAATATAAGAACAAAAAAGTAAATTGAGATATCAAAAGTTACGTGAAGGTATTTGATATGTTGGAGGAAAAATGCTCCATTATTTTCGTACATTTTAGATACATATTTTGATACAAAATCCAGTGGCAGAGAGGGTTCTTAGTGATTGGTATGTGCTTCCAACAAATTCACACAAATATCAAGAAATTGTGATTGGTTGGAGGCACATATATATGCTCCATTTTAGAAGCTCTTTTAGTTTTTAGATAGATTTAGAAATTGTTTGGATTTTTGCTGTAATTCCGTCTAAGAAGTAGTATTTTACTGATATCCTCTTCATATTTGCTATTCTGTAGTATTTGTCATGATAATCATGAATTAAAAATTCCCTCTTCACTTCAAAATGATGAAGTATTTCAATATGGTTGAAGTACAAGGTTCGTTAAAACAAAATCATTTTTAGGTAAACTAGAACTGTTATTATACTCTTAGAAGGGTCTAAATTTAAAATCGAACAATAGAAGGACATTTGATTTGACCAAATACAACCTTTAAGATATGGCTACTCTACTATTTTCAGTAAAGAAAAGAAGACCAAGTCTGTTGACTAAAGGATGTATCCCCTCTCCTTCCGCAGCAAGAAATCAAATAATCAAAAATAAGAACACCAAGTCTTTCAACATCACAAGAACAAGAACTTGACCACATACCTCACCTCTTTCTTTTCTATATAAGACACACACACATCTAATTACTTCACATACGGACACACCCTTCCTTCCTTTCTCCTGGAAATTAAGAACGCAATTTGGTAGAAAGACACTAGGAAATGGCTGCAAAGGTATGTTACGTACGATTTAATTTGTTTTACATTAAAGACTCCTTTAGCTCTCTTAATTTTGTTGAGATGTGAGCCTAATAAATTTTTACAATTAAAATGCAGAAAGTGGTAGTGAAGTTGGATCTACATGATGACAGGGCCAAGCAGAAGGCCCTCAAAGCAGTCTCCACAATTCCAGGTACGCAACATATGAATCCTTGCCTATATTTTCTCTTATATCATAGCTGAATTTGATTTCCCAATCAGTAAAAGTCAGACTTTCATTTTTTTCCGCTAATTACTTTTGTTTTTCTTGTATATCAATCAGGAATCGATTCAATTTCCATGGACATGAAGTCGGGGAAGTTGACGGTGATCGGCGATATCGATCCCGTGGATGTGATAGCCAAATTGCGCAAGAATTGGCACGCGACTCTCGACACGGTGGGACCGGCGAAGGAACCTGAGAAGAAAAAGGAAGACCCAAAGAAGGATGAGAAGAAGGTAGATGTAAACGACCACTTGGCTCAATTCATGAAGGCACATCCACATTATGGTAATCCTCACATGAACACTTATTACTATGTTCGTAGTGTGGAGGAAGATCCCAATTCTTGTGTGATATGTTGAGAAGGGACCACAAGCTCCAGTTACATTGGATGTGATAAAATGCTTGTGAAGGACTATGCAAAGTTGTTGAAAAGTTTGGTTTTTGAGAGTTTGCTATGTAAATAGTATTGAGTGGTTATTGTATTTGTGTATACCATGAGATTGGTACTTTTCATGAATATATTTCTAGTACAACAGCTGAACAGACCTTTACCGTTGGTGAAACGCCCATCGTCGGTGTAGGTAAATAACAACGAATATATGTACCGTCGGGGTTATTTGCGTCGGTGTTTAGTTTTACCGACGGATAACCGTCGTCGATGTTAATTTTGGTAGGGAAATTTCCACCAATTTTTTTCTGTCTTGTTTTGTCGGAGCGAAGAACACCGATGGGAAGTACCGACGGATGTATACGTCGGTGAAGGATACACTAACTAATACTAGTTCTCCACAATCACCGACAGATGTCAACTTACACCAAATGCAAGGCTCAGGAACAACTTCAGATTGTCAGTGAATGTCTGCCTAATTTTCTTGTCATATACATTCAACTTCTATCTTAGGTCATGAATCTATCGATTTAAGATGGAAAACAAGTTAAACCTAAAATAACATTTTTTGTTAAAAAATCATAAAATTTTCGACAAAATCTCTCATATATTATCAATAATTTGTCGGCCCTTTAAGAAGACATTTTGGGTTTGAAAGATTGGTTCATTGATTGTTGTGGCTAGACTCATTGCTAAGGTTTTGGCCACTATTTTGTACGGTCCATTGATATGGGAGATTGGTCGAAGGTCCTTAACGGTTTCGATACCTTTCTTTTTTGGGATAAGTACTCTGAAGCAATGGTTTAAACCTTCAAATTTTATTTTGCTAACGTAGCCTCTATGTAATCGACGAAAGTGAAGTCTAACGGGATCCATGACTTGAATCCAAAAATCATGGAAGAAATTAATGTTGAATTGTGTGGGCCGAGAGCGAAGATAACATTTGTTATTGAGTCCTTATACATGGCCGCGTGCGTCCCAGACGCGGCTGACGTGGTCAGTTGAGTCAGTAATCCAGTCAGCAGATAAATTCATTTAATAACATATTGGGTCACATGCAACCTTTAGTTTCCGAATGCAACATTACTTTATCACTGCAACGTTTGGTTTACTCATGCAATTTTTACTTTTCCCAACGTAACTTTTGGTTTCTCCATACAACATTCGAATGCCAAGGTAAAATGAAGAGTTCATTTTTGTCATTTTTCTCCATATAAGCAGGTGATAAAAATGACAAACTTAAAAAGAAAAAACAACTTAAAAAGTCAAACACATGTTCCCTTTTAACATCTAAGTCTGTCTTTTTAACAAAAGAGTTGTTTTCCTTTTTAAGTATTGTTTCATCCTTTTTAAGTGATGTTTGTTCCTTTTTAAGTTGTTGTTTGTTCTTTTTTAATTGTCTATTGTTTTTTTAAGTTATGTTTGTTTCTTTTTAAGTTGTTGTTTTTTCTTTTTAATTTTTTGTTTTTCTTTTTAATTTTCTGTTGTTTTTTTTAAGTTATGTTTTTTTTTTAAGTTGTTGTTTTTTTTTTAATTTTCAGGTTTTCCTTTTTAATTTTCTGTTGTTTCTTTTTAAGTTATGTTTTTCCTTTTTAATTTTCTTTTTTTCTTTTTTAATTTTTGCTTCGCCTTTTTAAGTTATGTTTGTTCCTTTTTAGGTATTGTTTCATCCTTTTTAAGTTGATGTTTTTTCTTTTTAATTGTCTGTTGTTCCTTTTTAAGCTATGTTTGTTTCTTTTTAAGTTGTTGTTTTTTCTTTTTAATTTTCTGTTTTTCCGTTTTAATTGTTTGTTGTTCCTTTTTAAATTATGTTCGTTGTTCCTTTTTTAAGTTGTTGTTTTTCTTTTTAATTTTCTGTTTGTTCCTTTTTAATTTTCTGTTTTTCCTTTTTAAGTTGTTCTTTTTCCTTTTTAATTTTCTGTTTTTCTTTTTAAGTTGTTGTTTTTTTCTTTTTAATTTTTGCTTCGTCCTTTTTAAGTTATGTTTGTTCCTTTTTAGTTAGTGTTTCCTCCTTTTTAAGTTACTGTTTTTGTTTTTAAGTATTCATTCATCATTTTTAAGTTATGTTTGTTTTTTTAAGTTTTATCACACAACAAAACCAAAAACTTTAAATCAACCACAAAAAAACAAACTTTTTCGCAAAAACTCAACACAAAAAACCCAAATCATCTACAAAGAACCACACTTCCAAAAAAAATCAAGATCAATCAATCATGGAACAAACCCAAAAACTTCAAATGAGCCACGAAAACCAAACTTTTCCCAAAAAACACCACACAAAAAACTCAAATCAGCTACGAAGAACCACATTCTTCCTCATCCGCAAAAACTCAACACAAAAAAACTCAAATCAGCTACAAAGAACCACGTTTCCAAAAAAAACCAAGATCAGTCCATCACATAATAAAAACAAAAACTTCAAATCAGCCACGAAAACCAAACTTTCCTCCAAAAACATCATACAAAAAACTTAAATCAGCTACAAAAAATCACATTCCTCCTCCTCTTCGTCTCGAGAAAGACTTCAACGCCAACCACTTCCTCCTCTTCCTCGCCGACCAACTACATCGTGACTTCCTAACCAACGTCGTCGGCGTCCCAACGCATTCAAGACTCATTCCCGCGTCATCTCCTCGACATCCCTCTTACTGATCACGTCTTCCATTGGGAGAAAATGATGGAGAATGAAAGGTTTGGGGGGATAATGGAAGGTTTTGAGGATATATGTATGATGGAAACCAAATGTGACATAGTTCCGCGTGCGTATGATTTGACACAAAATAAATAAATAACATGTGATTTAATTAATCTTTGGTTTTTGCTGACTGGATTGACCACGTCAGACGGCGTCCCGGACGCACCGCGGCCAAAAAACATTTCCCTTTGTTATTCGTCTGCAGTACCCTGTATCAATAAGTTATATTGCATCTCTCATGATCTCATCATTTGTTTTATATTGTATCCACAATTATGGTTAACCTTAAAATAATCATAATTGATTGATCTGTTGATACAACATAAAATATCACAACACAAATTGATATTTCTTTCCATCTTCAACCTCCCAACTCAGATTCAACATGTTTTCTAGAAATTACCCTTTGGATCGAATCACTCGTGATCATTGTTGACATCCAAAGATAGCAAAAAATTAAATTCAAATCTTAATAATAAGACAACTTCCAAGGGGACTAATGGGAGGTTTTCATATCCTCACGAGTCTCACGCGACTTGAAAGTTGACATCAAAACTTCCTCAATGATTGATCGTTTTATATTAACCGCAAGTGCACGACCGCGTTGAAGCGGCGGCAAATACGGGTCGTCCACTGGGAGGTGTGTCGACACTTGGTTTGTGCGAAGGCGAGAGGTAAAGAAAGGGAAGAAAGATGTATTACACTACACTACACTAAGCTAAACTAGTAAACAAACAAGCTGAAATGAACTAAACAACTAAGCTAATCAACTAATGCAAAAGATAAAATCACAGGAATGAAAACCCCTCAGGGGTGGAGTGTGTGTGCACATGAAATAAGTGTGATATGAAATGCATACAAGAAACTCAAGTAGTTAGTGTTGTTAATGCATAAGAAGTACCTAACTATGACAAGACCTATCATTACAACACTAACTTATGTGCATAATATGAGCAATGCAAGGTTGTTATTAAGACACTTAGACAAACATGAAATGTACCTAAGCTATGACAGAAACCATCAAGTAAAGTTCTTAATAATTCAAGCAAGCATACTAATATCAACACAAAACATTCATATTAAGCATTCAAACCATCTACATAACATGTACACACACCTACTCCACCCCCGAAGGGGATGAAACTACTCACTACTCATTACACTAACTATATTAACAAAAGAAAGCATAATACTGAAATGAAAGTTAACTAAGAAAGCAAGAGGTATTAAAGAAACATAAAATGAAAGGAAAGACTAAACAAACATGCACAAATTAAAAGACAAGATTAAAAGAAACTAGAAGAATTATTTTATTAACAAATGACTCACATTGAAGGTAGCATTCTTCTCCACCCAGAGTTATTGCTTCAAGGCTCACTCCTTAGTAGAGAGAATGCCACCAAGCAATGGGTAATTACAATGGAAGGTGAAGACTTCTATTTATAAGCATAGAAAAAGCTAATCGGGGACAATCCCCCGATGTAGGACTAAACAAATACCAAAAATAGCCTAAACGAACATTAATACAAGTCCAGGAGAAATTTGGGCGGATCCTGAGTAATATGGACCGCCAATTAGCGGTCCAAACACTTCGGATCGCGTTGGAATTTGTTGTGGGCTTTTCTTTCTGGTATTGTTGGTCTTTGATGCGGTTACTTGACTTGTTGGAGCTCCGACCCGAATCGAATTGGTAAAATACTCCCCATGATGGTGTGGAGTATTCTGTTTGGTTCTTAGGTCCTTCTGTCTTACATTCAGGTCCTTCTCCCTTGCATCTTAGTCCCCAGATCTCACAATTCAGTCCTTTTTCTCAGCTTTTGGGTCCTTTTATGCTTCATCTCTTCAAACCTATTTATTCCTGAAAAGTAAACATAAAACTCGTAACATAACATTGTTTAGGTGAAAGATAATGGATATAAGATACAAATATAAACATGAAATGATGCCAATCACTCAACATGCTATCATTAGAGGCGATTTTATTTTTTAAAAATATACGAAAAAATACGTGTGCTTAGTTGGAGGTACACATGCTCTCTTTAGCGGAGTTTTTATATTTTAGATAATTAGTTTAACTGAAAATAAAAATAATTAGTTTAACTGAAATGTTTGTAGAAAAATATAAAATAAAAGACATATTAAGATAGGGGTGAGTGATGCATTGCATACATTGCATCATATGTCTTTCATTTAGATTACTTTTATATCAATAAATGCTACTAAGGTATGTGTTTAGTCGTATTTACAGAATACAGGGACCTGGATGCAAATTACCCACATTCCGAGCATAAACGCGTGCAAAAGATTCATTTCTATCATAAAGACCGAGTTCAAGTTTATCGGGTTTCAAATAGAAATGCATCCAAGCATAAAAGCATTCAAGGAGCTAATTACAAAAAGGTCAAGGACTTAAGTGCAAAATGCCAAGGACCTAATTGCAAAATAAAAGGACCAAGTTATTGTGTGGAGAAAGTCAAAAGAAAAATCAAATATAAATCTCCAACAATGGAAGGAATTAATCCGGAGCTCAAAAGAATGGAAACAAATCATCCAGACGCGCAAATAAAGATCAAATCATGCCATAAACGCACCGCAAAAATCCGGACCCGATCCCATCAACCTGGGCGGCGAATTAGCCGCACCTCCCATGCATTGTGCGACGATTTCGCCGCACCAGAGGTGATCTGTGTGCCCGATTTTCGTCCAGTGTTGGGTCGACGCGTGTACTATCCTTTTATGTATTGGTATCCCCTGTATCGGCTATAAATAGCCCTGTAGGACGAATGTAACACATCTTTGAACCTTTGGTCTTGGATCATTAGTAATAAAATTCTGTTTTATTTTGTTTTGTTTTTATTTTATTTTAATGTCTCTAGGATCCCTTCTTCTTCCTCCCTCCATGAGTTTCTAACTCTTTCCAAAGGGTGGAGGTGATGGAATTAGGGGTAGAGAAGATGAATGCATGTTATTGTTTTAAGTTCGTGATTAGTATATTTTGATTACTTGAGTTTATGTTAAATCATTTATCTTGTAATGCTTCATAACTAACATGATTTATTTCAAGTTTCTCCATTCTCCAATCTAAACCTAAGTCTAGACCTCCACCCGACGGAATTCTCCATCTTTATTCTTGTTTTTAGTTTTAATTGTTCTTGTTTCTTGCTTTAGATAATTAAATCAAAAACCCCAAAAAAAACCCAAATTAATTCTTCTCTCCCTTCTTCCCCTAAATCGAAATCACACTAACAACGAAATCTCTCCCTCTTTGTGTTCGACCCGTACTTGCCACGTCTTCATTGACGCTGTGCACTTGCGGTATAAATTTAATTCACAACAAGTTTTTGGCGCCGTTGCCGGGGAGGCGACGCAGATTTTGTGTTTTTGTGTTTTCAATTTTATCCTGTCTACCTTGTGCGCGATCTAAGTATTTGAATTTGTGTAGCAGGAGACAACAGAGCGCGCGGCGAAATCCGGGAGCGTTCTGAGACACTTGGGCGGCGGAATCGCCGCATCTTCAAGAGGACTTGCGGCGGAATCGCCGCACAAGCTAGGGCTCTGGTCTTCATTTTTCTCTGGGGTCGTCGGCATCTCTGGGTGGTCGCATTGAGCTACTGGAATCTCCGAGAGCGGGCGGCGAACCCGACTGAGCATTGCGGAGGTAACTTTTCTTGCCTTTCTCGTAAAATCTGAATAATTGAAAAGTTTCCTTTCGTAGAATTGCACGTGCTAGGGTTACAATTCCATAATTGGCAATAATTCAACTCTGACCTAAAATTGACAAAATTAGAAAGACCTTAGTGCATGCATCATATAATGTTTTGCTTGCATTATTCTTGCTAAATTCTTGCAAATTAATACTTGTTGAAGATTGCTGGAGGCAAGGTACGTATCGAGGTTTTTATCGATTGCATTAGAGCATATAATTTAGTTGCATACAACCTTGCACTTGCCCCCATTAAAAAGACCATTGTTTGACTATCTTTGTTAGATCTAAGTTAAACTATCTTAAGGGCAACTCCGTAGGAAAAGATACGGTGGGGATTTCATCACCTTTCCGTGGCCCACAAACCACAATCCTAAGTGTCACCTAAGCCTAAATTTAAAATCAATTAGACATTGGCCCCTAAGGACTCAGACTCAATTAAGGAGGAGAGTGATTTGACTTGCTATGACCTGAAGCTAATTGAATTCAATTGGTGTCTAGAAAGTGTTTTTGTGTTGACGAAAGTCTTCCAAGCGACGTGGTTGTCTAATTGGCACCGACTCTGTCGGAAGCGCCCCCACTAGCTATACACTAACTGGCCAACTTGGTTTGATTGGTGAGGGAGGTGAATCAAGCAAATCAATTCGACTCAACCAGTTAGGAGTCGTCTAGATCTAAGCGACACTAGGTCTAGGATTGTTTGAACCGTGCTTTCTTAGGAAACCTCTGACCGACCCTCTTTTTTATCTTTAGAGTTAAGTTTCCCTTCTCTTCTGAGTCATCTTCTTCTCACCTACTTATACGTTCTAGTCTCCTCCCCTTTACATTCTCTATTAGCATTTTAGGGTCGAGTCGAGAACTTGTGCTTGCTTAGCCTCATAAGGGTAAGAGTACTTGACTCAAGAGTGTTGTGATGGATGGTTACATGAGCAACCATTCATATCATTGTTGGGACCAGGACAATGCTTCCTGGTATTCTAAAACCATGCAACTTGGGGTGGCTCAGACTAACACCCCATATGGGTGGGACAATCCTAATTGTATGACTGAGCAATCTTCATATTGGGGTAACATGAGAGAGGAACCGACTGCTAGACCACAATCTAGTTATGTCGGATCATATGCTGGTCAACAAACTGAGAATTTACAACAAGCTTTTGCCTCTTTCATGAGTAGGACAGACAACATGAGTGCACCGGTGGCTCCAGTAGCCGTACCGTGCGACTGTTGTGGGTTGAGTGGTCATGTTATCGGGGAATGCCCTTATGTTCCCCCAGAGCCTGAGTATGAGCATACTTTTTCCCAAAACGCTCAAAATGACTATTACGCATCCGCGTACAACCCGAGAGTGATGGATTCGTGGAGAAACAATTCCTATCCAAATTCTTATACTTCATTTTCACCTCAGTATCCTCCTCCCGAATACCCAGAATTCTACCAACTCCCCACGTCAAATCATCATTCTCAGCCCATCAACACCCAATCCCATAATTTCACAAGCTCAAACTTGGACCTCATAGCTGACCACGTACCTAATTCCTTGGAACAAACTTTCCTTACGTACATGGAATCCACTCAACGATCCGTACAAAATATAACATCGCATTTGAGTCAAATGATACAACAATTAGGTGAACGTAAGGAGAGTAACTTTTCGTGTCAACATGAGGATCCACCTTTTGATATCGAACCACCACCACATCCACAAATTCAAAGCACAATCTGTCAAAGCCAAACTCCTAGTCAGTCTGAAGGACTTGGGGTTTCAATTCACGATCACTTAGTGGAGGATTCGATACACATTGACCAATTTCATCATGAGTCGGCCCAGGATTGTGCCTTATCTTCGTGCCCCGTGGCCCTTGAGTCACATGATCTTCATGTTGTGCCTCTTAAGGACTCACTTCCGGTGGAGCAAGAGCTCCCTAGCACCCTCAATTTCAAACAACCTGATGAGAGTTTGCCTCTCACTATCGTTCCTGATCATCTTGGAAATGATGGAACATCAAACGACTACAGTGCTCATGAGGGTATTAGGAGTTCCTTGGAGGATACCTTGGGTATGAGACCCATTTTATGTTTACCCGGTGAGTCGGACTTGCCTAACGAGGCTCCTGACCTCGCTCCGACGCACCAGTCAGTTGGTTGGAGAGTTTGGATTGACGATCATAACTTCAGTACCGCAACGGAAGAAACTCTTCTTCCGTTGCTCCCTATTTCCCAAACTCTCGAGAGGTTCAAGTTCTTTCAGTTTGATCCTTTGTGTGAGACGCTTTTGCGTCCAATTCATGAACCTCTCATTTCTTCTTGTGCTCTTTGTGAAGGGGGCTCACGCATGAATATTCTGGCCCCGCGTGGTGTCATGTTCCCTTTTCAGGTGCACTGACCCACTCTTGAGGTTTCCATTTGATGTCTCTTGACAAATGAAGATGTGAACTTATGTTTGTACATAGTTATATATGTATAACAATAAGTATAAAAAAAAACCAAAAAAATAAAATAAAATAAAATCTGTTGTATTTATCCCTTCTTTAGCATCTCACAGGTTTTTGAGGGAATGCGGGTTTTTGTCCATCAACAGAGCCATGAACTTTCCTTTGTACTTCACGTTGGTGAGATCTTTCCTTTTTCATGCATAAATCCATGTACTATCTTGCTTGCATACATTGAGGACAATGCATGATTTAGGTGTGGGGGAGTGTTTATGTATATATTTATCTATATATTCTGTCATTTATTTTAAAAAAAAAAATTAATGTTTCATGACATAGCTTAAGATTGAACTGCTAAAACCCGTGTACAAATTGCATTGAGTTTTTGTTCCTTATTATATAGTTCTGCTTGTAGAAATTGTGACATAAATCTAAGTTCCAAAGAAATAACCCATTGCCCTTTAAGACATGTATGCACTTAAATTGAATGAATCAAATCTTTGAAGTGGTTGATAAAAAGCAGAGGTTGAGGAAAATATACCGGGAAGTGTGGACTTCTAATAGCAATTAAGCCTTGAGGAAAATAAAAATAAAAATAAAGGAATAAAGTGAAGAAAACACATTTTGCAAAATGATTACAAAAGCCCAAGCCTTTGAGTCACTGGTCCGTAGGGGTATCTTGAAACCCGATAACTTGAGTCTACCAGCTTGGGATTATCGACCAAACTCGCTACACGAATGCAAAAGGGTAAAAGTGTCAAAAAGCAAATGTGTTGAATCACGGAAGAAAAGAAAAGAAAAAAAAATAATACTCAAAGCCCAAAGCTAAAAGAATGATCCATGCCATGGTTGATCCGAATGATACTTCACCACCAAAGGAGGCGTGCAAAATAATTTATGTGATAACATGTGTAGAGGGGTTAGTGGTGTGAATGTTGGAGGAACAAAGACCAAGTCATATTTTTAATGAGTTAGAATTGTATAATGAGCATGCAAGAATTCTCAGTAAGATGTATAAGGTTGAGGTAGGGATATTGAGAACTATTAATGAAATGTTGATTTAGGATTTTGTGGGTATATCCGCTGAAAACCCTCAGGAGACAACACTCCTCCTCCTTGGAAACAAAGAGGTGTAAAGGCTTGTTGCACATGCTAAGTGCAACCGTGATTCCTACGAAAGTGAGTTAGGATTTCCCTGTTTTCATTTTCTTATATTTTGCTTTGCTAGGGACTAGCAAAATCTAGGTGTGGGGGTATTTGATGCATTGCATACATTGCATCATATGTCTTTCATTTAGATTACTTTTATATCAATAAATGCTACTAAGGTATGTGTTTAGTCGTATTTACAGAATACAGGGACCTGGATGCAAATTACCCACATTCCGAGCATAAACGCGTGCAAAAGATTCATTTCTATCATAAAGACCGAGTTCAAGTTTATCGGGTTTCAAATAGAAATGCATCCAAGCATAAAAGCATTCAAGGAGCTAATTACAAAAAGGTCAAGGACTTAAGTGCAAAATGCCAAGGACCTAATTGCAAAATAAAAGGACCAAGTTATTGTGTGGAGAAAGTCAGCAGAAATCCGGACCCGATCCCATCAACCTGGGCGGCGAATTAGCCGCACCTCCCATGCATTGTGCGGCGATTTCGCCGCACCAGAGGTGATCTGTGTGCCCGATTTTCGTCCAGTGTTGGGTCGACGCGTGTACTATCCTTTTATGTATTGGTATCCCCTGTATCGGCTATAAATAGCCCTGTAGGACGAATGTAACACATCTTTGAACCTTTGGTCTTGGATCATTAGTAATAAAATTCTGTTTTATTTTGTTTTGTTTTTATTTTATTTTAATGTCTCTATGATCCCTTCTTCTTCCTCCCTCCATGAGTTTCTAACTCTTTCCAAAGGGTGGAGGTGATGGAATTAGGGGTAGAGAAGATGAATGCATGTTATTGTTTTAAGTTCGTGATTAGTATATTTTGATTACTTGAGTTTATGTTAAATCATTTATCTTGTAATGCTTCATAACTAACATGATTTATTTCAAGTTTCTCCATTCTCCAATCTAAACCTAAGTCTAGACCTCCACCCGACGGAATTCTCCATCTTTATTCTTGTTTTTAGTTTTAATTGTTCTTGTTTCTTGCTTTAGATAATTAAATCAAAAACCCCCAAAAAAACCCAAATTAATTCTTCTCTCCCTTCTTCCCCTAAATCGAAATCACACTAACAACGAAATCTCTCCCTCCTTGTGTTCGACCCGTACTTGCCACGTCTTCATTGACGCCGTGCACTTGCGGTATCAATTTAATTCACAACAGTGAGCATCCGGTCTGGACCGGACCGGACCGGATTTTAATCCGGAGTCCGGACCGGACCGAATCGGTCCGGTCCGGTCAAAAACCGTTTTTAAATAAAAAACAAAAAAAGACCGGTCCGGACCGGACCGAAATTTTAAAATTTTGTCGGACCAAAACCCGGACCGGGCCAGACCCAATCTTCCCAGACCGACCGGTCCGGTGCGGTCCAAAAACCTTGACCGGTCTGCGTTTTTCTCTGCCCTATATTAAGATATTATAATAAGAAATCACAATTCATTTTAAAAAACTGTAAATGTTTTTTTAAGTTGAATGATCAATACCCTCAAAACATAAATATGTGTCTTATTATAATTCGTAGAAGTCACACTTCAAACACAGACACCCAAAATATAAATGAAACATATGGACTAAAAGACCATCTTAAAATTGGAGCATGCTCCATTTTAGAAGCTCTTTTAGATAGATATTAGATATGTGATTCCCAACCAATTCACACACAAGTCAAGAAATTGTGATTTGTTGGAGGCACACATGCTCCATTGTAGAAGCTCTTTTAGATTAGATTTAGAAATTGTTTGGACTTTTGCAGTATTCTCCTTCTAAAAAGTAGTATTTTACTGGCATCCTGATCAGATTTGCTGTTGTGTAGTGTCTTGACTCTGCAGCCTAACTTGTAATGATGATATTGAAATTAAAAACTCCCTCTCTCCTTCAAACTGATCAAGTACTAGACCTGTCAATTGGGTCATGTTCGTGTACTATCGTGTCTGACAGATCTGCATTTGTGTCAGGATTTTGTGTTATCGTGTATAGTATAAATTGAAAAGATTTCATCATGTTTAGATTGAAAATAGTTAAGTGACATTTTATACTGATATTTTTCATTCTAAATAACATCTTAATTGTCTATTATCAAGTAAATGAAGGATTTCTAGATTAATTGTACATATATATTTTCGAAATTTTTATGCACAATAAGGATCAATTATAATTTTCTATGATTTGTTTCCTGCATGCATCGGTTTGTTTTAATAACTAGTTTTAAAACTTTATTAAAACAAACATGGGCTCCAAAATTCATACCTAGAAGTTCTCTAAAACTTCTTGATGATCCGGAGACGTTGATGATGCTTGTCGCTGCGCCGGATGCCTCCGAGTATTCACCAAACTCTAAACAAGATTGGAGAGAGAAGAGCTTTCCTCTCAATCTCTAATAGGGTTTAGAATCTAATTACTAACCCCTATTTAGTTCCTTTGAGAAGAAGATCTCTGAAAACTAAAACTAAACTCAAGAATTAAGTTGAAATTCGTGGAGAATTATGGAGAGAGAAGTTTGCACAAGAAGATAATGAAATTAATTAATGAGGTAATGAGATAAACTTGTATTTATAAGTTCTCTCCAAATTACCTATTCATGTGCAACCTCTTGCCCATGATTTCATGCAAACTTCCATCTAACCATCCATTATTTGCTATCAAATAATCTTATCCACGAATTAAATCAATTATGGACCAATTCCATGCATGATCTAATTAATTCCTAAATTAATTCTGCATTAACCGTCTGAATCGGTCGACCGTGTTGGAGGCTCGGTCGACCGTTCTCAACAGTAAAATATTTCATCGCAATGTTCGGTCGACCGACCGAAAGATTCGGTCGACCATTCCGAACAGACGAAAATTTCCTGTTATCGGTCGAGACGTGTCCGATCGACCGTGCATCCTTCGGTCGACCGTTTATTGTTTATCGGTCGACCGTTTTTGTACAGTGTTGCGGTTTTGTCAAATTTCGGATTAACCCCTACAAAATCTGACATTTCGGGATTAGTAGTAAATTCACAACTTATGTAACATATTATCCTATGTAATGATAAATAATTACACCCCATAATATTTACATCACATATGAATTTAATTTAGATTCTAATTATGTTATTAATCACAACATAATTTTGATTTCGCTTGTTCACCACATGTGTCATATTTTCTACATGAAACCCGACACATCTTATGAACTCAAAATTCTCATTTCTTGTTTCCCAGTTTTGTGGTGTGACCTATGGGAGGATCTAAACTAAGTTGGCAGTGATATTAAGAGCTTAATACCACAAGCTATAAGCGGTATCTAGTTATACATTATAGCTCCCAATTAGTTAGATCTCTTAATTCCACCGAACCAAAACCCGATCCATCTAGTGATGGAGTGCACCACTTGTGTCCGTCTCTTACCTCATGATATTAAGAATACACACAAAGTAGTATTGTGTCATCTTTGTATTAGTATTCATTTCTTGATCTCTTTAAGCTAGTGATAAATATGTGACTTAACTCAAATCACATTGTGCACATTATAACTTTGCTTTATCAAGGGGCCCACTAATATCATCACTCAATTAAGAGGGGCAATGATAATCCTTTGCACTACACTCATTGATAGCTTAAGACACTAGTCTAATTAAGCACTCCTTAAGCGATCAGATATAAGTCTCATATCAAAGGACCAAGGACACAGTAAAATATTAATGACACAGAAACACATTTCTATAATATTTTACTTGTTAGGTCAATTCAGTATACAAAAATAATATTTTTCTCTTTTGCGTACCCGTGTTGTCACTCACTTGTAGAGCTACAATGATCTATGACCAACACGACAATCTTAGCTCGGTAATAAATGTCTGATGTTTATTGCCATGATTGCGAATATCTTTTGCTTTATGTAAACCAATATCTTTTAGAGTCCTACGGTTAAGGACCAAAAGCCTCTTCCTTAATACTTCTAAAAGACGAATAACGTAAACAAGGAACAAAATGATTTCTCATTCAATTCATAATAATTGACATTTAAAAGTAAACTTTTAAAACACATTCCCTTCAGTAAAAAGAATTGATTATCTAACAAAATATGTAGTTCGTGTCTGTTTCGTGTACAAAAACAACTTATCGTGTTCGTGTCAAATCGTGTATCAATTATTTTATATTTATATGTTCACAAAACATCGTAATAAATCATACAAAAAATTTCGTGTAAAGTCGTGTCCATATCGTGTCTCCTTGTCGTGTCGTGTCCGTGTCGTGTAATCGTGTCGTGTCCAAAATTGACAGGTCTATCAAGTACTTCAATATAGGTGAACTAGAGCGGTTGCTATACTCTATGAATATATTTATTATAATAGAAGGACATTTGAACAAATACAACCTTTAAGATAGGTTTTTTTTTACTTGCATGTCATTTCAAACGCTATATTTCCGTTTCAAACACTATAGCTATTTATATTAATGCCACTAAAAACTATACAAATTCTATTAATGCCACTAAAAACTATATAAATTTCATTAATGTCATTCCGTTAACATTTTTTCGTTAACGACGTAACCGTTCTGTTAACGCCGTTAAATATATATTTATTTTAATAGTAATATTTACAAATTCTACCATATATAATTTAATAACTTAGTAATTCAAATCTATCATTTTTATGATCTTTACAACCAAACTTTTAAATTCAAAAAATCAATAATGTTAATTTTCACAACTACAAACAATGGTGATACATGTGTTTTGGTGTTTTTTCCTATTAAAATGAAAATTCTTGATTTTTGGAATTTAAGTGTTTCCTGTGAAAATCATAAAGGTTTAATTCTTGTTTAAGCGTTTTGGAATTTAATTTTCATAAGATAAAAACACCAAAATACCTGTATCACCACCGTTTGTACTAGTGAAAATTAACAGTATTGATTTTTTGAATTTAAGTATTTTGTTGTAAAGATCATAAATATAACAGATTTCGATTACTAAGTTATTAAATTATATAAGGTAGAATTTGTAATTATTATTATTAAAATAATATATTTTGTAACGACGGTAACAGAACAGTAACGCCGTTAACGGAATGATATTAATGGAATTTGTATAGTTTTTAGTGACATTAATTGAATTTGTATAATTTTTTAATCACATTAATACAAATAATTATTCAGTGATGACAGAAACATAAATATAATATTTTGAAATGACATGCAAGTAAAAAACCATTTAATATGACTATGAGAGCACCCTTAACAGGTGCTCTAACATCGGTGCCCGATTTGCCCTCCCATTAAGGGAGGGTGGGAAAATTTCTCCCCCAGGCGGGGCAATCTGGGGACACGTGCCCCTCCGGATTCGTTTATTTTTTTATATTTTAAAATGTCAAAAAATGTTTTAAAAATTATTTTAAATCTTTTATTAAAAAAATGAAAATATGTTTTTTATTTGTTTGTAGTTTTTTTTAAAAAATAATTTTTTTGTGTGTTTTACTTAGAGTTGATCCCCAAATGACGTGGAGATGAGATAATGTAGCATGTCTTGGTTGTTTCTTTGTAGTTTTGATAGCCAAATTGTGCAAGAATCGGCACGCCACTCTCGACACGATGGGACCGGCGAAGGAAACAGAGTAGAAAAAGGAAGAGACAAAGAAGGATGATAAGAAGATAGATGTAAACGGCCACTTGGCTCAGTTCATGAAGGCATATCCACATTATGGTAATCCTCACATGAACAGTTATTACTATGTTCGTAGTGTGGAGGAAGATCCCAATTCTTGTGTGATATGTTGAGAAGGGACCACAACAACGTCAAGTTAGATTGGATGTGATAGAATGCTCGTATTGCACAACACGGAGTTGCAAAGTTGTTGATAAATTTGGTTTTTGAGAGTTTGCTATGTAAATAGCATTGAGTAGTTATTGTATTTGTGTATGTCATGAGATTGATACTTTTCACGAATGGATTTCTAGTACTACAGCTGAAAAGGCCTTCACCGTCGGTGAAGCGCCTATCGTCGGTGTAGGTAAACACCAACGAATAATCGTCAGTGTTTAGTTTCACCAACGGATAAAAATCGTCAGTGTTAATTTTGGCACGAAATTTTCTGTCAAGTTTTTATCTTGTTTCGTCGGAGCGATACAACACCGTCGGTGAAGGTTACACCAACTATTACTACTTTCCCAAACTGACCGACGGATGCCAACTTACACCAAATGTAAGGTTCAAGAATGACTTCAGATTGTCAGTGAATATTTGACTAATTCTCTTGTTATACATTCAATATCTTTGGTCTTGATTCTATCGATTTAAGACGGAAAATAATAATAAATTTTAATATAATTTTATAAAAAATTGGCAAAATCTCTTATATATTTTCAATAATTAAAAATCTTCAAAATCTGGATTGACAAGAAAAAACACATTTTTGACATTCATCGTAAGAACATCCAACCCATTGTCAACGAACAATTTGTATCATAACTTTACAGAAATTCCGACAAAACCTCCTCTATATTTTCAAAAATGAATTTTTTTAGTAGTCTTGGACCAACAAGATTTTTTTTTGACATCCATCATATTTACATTCATATCATCCATTCGCAAGCACAATCAACTCATTGTCAACTAGCACATCTAAATCACATCTACATTTATGGCATCCATTCATAAGGAACATAATATACTTCATTCTTATGCTCACAATGTTTATGTATACAATCCTCCTTTTCAAAATAATCAGACATACTAAACTAAACCAAATCAAAGCAAAGCAATCAAACTGAACTCAATCTAACTAGCGCGTCCAACTAATTGTCAAATAACACATCCAGCTCAATCCGATTTAATTTAGTCTAACTCAATCAATTAACCAATCCAATACACAAATTCAACAAACCAATCCACAAAACAAGTCCACTACACCAATGAAAGTAAATCCAACTAACAACCCAAAACCAACAAAGTCAATGTAATTACCCAAAACCATCAAAATCTAATTACCAAAAACCAACAAAATCAATCTAACAAATCCAAATCTAAGCTAACATCCAAGTCTTCTTAATGTCCATGAAATTTCACATTCATTGTCATCGACAACACAAACTTACAAGCAAATCCAATATCTTTAAATAAAGACAAATTATGCAAATTCACTTAATTAATCTAATAGATCTAACTAAATATACAAAATAGTTAATCATACAAAATATATTTAATTAACAAATTCACAAAATGGATCTAATCAATCAAAATAATGCTTAAGTAACACTTAGGCGAGCCCAAGCGACTAGGCTTGCCGAGTCGCCTAGGTGTTTTGGCAGTCCATTTTTTAATTATTTAATTTATTTTGTTTTTATTAAAAAAAGGAAAAAAGGAAAAATACAAATAAAATATAAAAAAATCCTTACATGTTTGGGCTTCAAAAAGATACCTAGATCACCGACCATAGTCTCATTAGGTACCCCCTCTACTCATCCAAACACTTAAGCATTTATTTTATTAATTTTAGAGTTAGTAATACAATTTAGAAGGCAAAAAAATTACAATACAAGTACCCTAGTCATTCAATTTGACACATTGTTCTGAAGTCCAGTTAGGAACTTTAGTGTTTTCGTCTTCCTCGGAGTCGTTCGGATCGTCAACGTAGATGTCCTCCTCGTCAGTTTCTTCATCATCAGTCGGAATGAAGTCTTCATCGACATCCCGGGGAGCTTCAGAACTCATTGCACCTGGATCTCCATAAGTATACCAAATTATGTTGATGTCTTCATCTAATCCTTCACTTAAAAATGTGTAGTTGAAGACGTCGTGGATGAACGAGCCCGTCTTCGTAAAGAGGAAGGTCATAAGGAAGCTTCCTCCACCGCAACCCATGTCAGACCCTCTTTAGTGAAGACTGGATCCTCTGTTCTGCTAACCAAAGATGATCCTCCAAGAGGTAGTAGTCCACATCGATAAGATCGAAGAAACCATGATGTTCCATTCTTGTTTCGAATCTTGCCGCAGCTTCTGGTTGTAGTTCGCGAAGACTAAATCATTCCACTTCTTCGTCGCCAATTTCTTTCTTCTTTTCGTGTGTATTTGCTCGAGCACACTCCCAATACTCTCGCAACTGGAAGTCAAGCACGTTAGGCTGAGAGTCTTTAATGTCAGCCTCTGTAATGTCTCGTCCTTCATGTCCCCCTCCTACGTACGCCCCCAATCAATCGGTCTTCTTTCAGTGCATTGTCTCTTTACAATGTCCTTCCCGAACATTCCTAGTTGAGAACTGTAATGATCCAGTAAGGTTGAACACTTGTCTTGATCTTCACGAGTATGAACAAGGTGGTAAGTAATGTCTGCGAAGCCCAACATGTGCTCGTTCATGGTTGTGGTTCGTTCATCTATTGGAGTTGAGAAGAAGGTCCCCGGGTAAAGTAGGAATCCGGTTGAGTGTAGGGAGATCATCATTCTTCATTCACCCCTATCTATTGTCGATGCGGTCGACGATATTTTGATAATGCCTTGATTACCCCTAAAGTTTCGAATGATGGTTTCCTTGTCCTTCTCCATTGCGTAAAAATATTAGATAACCCATTGTTGGTTTCTCGTCGCCGTCCACCATCAGAACATTGACTGTTGGTTGGGAGGCTTTGAGTGCTTTCACAACGTTGGCCCAGAAGTGTTGCTGAAGAATTGCTTCAGCCACTTGGGTGGAGGTTTCCTTCAATGTTCTTCATCCACATAGCATTCAGGTCATTGTAGTCGGTGGAGACAACAAAGGGTCTGAGCTGGTCCTTCTTGAAATAGGGTTTGTGCAATGTCAATAGAGTTGTAGCAAATCGGCCTTAACAAGTTGCCCCAATGATTTTTCGCATCCGCGAGAGTAATACGACATGGTCATTAAAATGTCTCACGATCCTTCGGCTTAAGGCAATTGCCTTCAAAAATAACTTGTCAATGTCCTCGAGAATGTGGTCGTTGCAGTGTGTGGCGCAACGAGTCTAGAAAAAGAATGTATCACTAACTTCGTGACAAGTTATGAGTTCTAAGCTAGGACTTTATGTGGAGGTAGCCTCAATGTTTTCCTTAAATTCCGTTGTATTAACATTCAAAAGAATTCCACATCTATTAAAAAAATAGCTCATTTTTTATTAATTGTTGTACGGTCTTCTTTCTTAAAATGCCTATTCGCCTAGGCGACTGCGCCACCTAAACCTTGAATCAAAATAACCTTTCGAAATGTAATTTCACAACTTCAATCATACAAAATCACAAATTTAATTAAACTAATTATCATAGAAACAACAACTATTTTATTTCTACAAATAACAACTAGATTCTAATTAATTGATAAAAAAATAAAACTTAGATCATAAAACTTGTGAATTGGGTTTTTCGCTTCCGTACTAATCAAAACTTTGGAAATTAGCGATGTACTCGTGGTTCTGCGAAAATTGGACGTGTACCTATCAAATAAATTGTAATTATCCATCATAGTGGGTCCCACAATCGTGTGCCTCCGTTTATGATTCTCGTAATGCTCTGTTATTTTTCATCGAGTTTTTTTTTGCTTCCGTATAGATCAAAAAATTAGATTTTTGGCGACATACTCATGATTCTGCGAAAATTGGACGTGTACCTATCAAATAAACTTGTAATTAACCTTATACCTATCCACCACCATCCATAACATACATATTACTCATCCATTTAAAATAACGCTACCTAGGTATTTCCGGTCCAAATACGTATTTTTAGAAACTAGTATAGACGGAGGACTGGGTCAATACTCCGAAACATATCCAGGTCAGACCAACAAGTCCAAAACAATACATCTGTATGTTTGGAACATGCTCTTTCTTTGTCCAAGATTACTTTCTTCCACTTTTGGAATAATGATTGATAAGTTATAATCAATACATATCCACAACCATCCTTCCTACCCAGCCAAGACCGACTACTATATCCTCCTCCCTACCCCAGCCCAGACCTTTGATTGATTAGTTATAATCAATATAATAATGATTGATTATATTCTTGTGTAATATGTATGTTATTGATATGGTTGTGGATAGGTACGATGTCAACAAGTTTATTTGATCGGTACACGTCTAATTTTCACAGAACCATAAGTACGTCACCATTTCTGAAACTTTTGATTAGTACGGAAGCAAAGAACCGATGAAAAATAACTGTGCATTACAGGAAACGTAAACAGACTCACACGATTGTGGGACACACTGTGACGAATATGTATGAGACCAATTAATATTTATTTGATAGGTACATGTCTAATTTTCCTTGAACCATGTGCATGTCGCCAATTACCAAATTTTTGATTGATACGGAAGCAAAAAACCCTTGTGAATTACATTTGGTGGTTGGAGGTGGTGGTCTGTGGTGGTGGTGGGTCGAAAGGATGCTCTTGGAGGTTGTTGGGGATGGTAGTTGTGGGGTGGAGAGAGTGGTGGTTGTGGTGATGGAGAGGGTGGTTGTGGGGTTGGACACCCTTTGAAGCAGTGATATTAAGCATATGATAATTTTTGAATAATTATTTTTAAGACACCATCTTAACAGCTCATTTTTCCAATTCACCACTCTTTTCACCGACTTTGCGAATGATTGTGGAAGAATTTAGCAACTTGATCTTTGCGTTGGATTAAACATGCTCAATATCGTTGAACTTGGAAGTTTGTTATGACAGAAACAGTTGATGTAAGAGCCAAATTGGTTATTATACGCCAGACCAGCAGGCCCAAAAGGCTAAATGGCCCGGGTCATCCCAAGGGTCAAGCCCGACCTACCCGCGGCCCTGTAATTTTATAATTATTTAATATTTTATGTATTTTAAAGGTATTCCTAGAGGGGTTTTTGAGGTATTTTAAAAATAAAAAAATAACGGGTCAAGCAGTCCAGCCCGGCATGCCCTGGGCCCAGCACGACACGGTACAACAGCCTGCAAGCCTTGCCAAGCCCGACATGGTACCCAGCTCTATTATACGTTTTACAAGGTTCTTAAAATTAAGAACCGTGATAGACGGACGCGCGTGTCACTGACACGCCTTACGTGGATCTGTACAACTCAGATATTTTTCTTTGAGTCAGCGTCCAGTCAGCGAAATTTCTCTTCGCGCGTTTTGGTCTTTTTAAAAAACGCCGGTTCTTTAAGTTGAACGATTCATTTCCCAATACACAGATAAGACATTGTGCAGACCCTAGGACATCGTGCAGTCTCATTATTCGTGGAGAACCCACACTTATCATAATAAAATATTTGTTTTTAAGTTTTACGTTGGATCAACTTAATTTGTCTAGCTTACTTTATGTGTATGTGCAGTTTACATTATGTGTTTGTCCTGTTTACGTTATGTGTCTGTCCGGAATAAGTTTATTTGCAGTCCGGAATAAGTGTATTTGTTGTCTGGTTTAAGAATAAAGTGTGTCTAGAAACAGAACATAAAGTTTGTCCAGAATAAGTTGATTTGTTGTCCGGAATAAGTGTATTTGCTGTCCGGAATAAGTGTATTTGCAGTCCGGAATAAGTGTAGTCGTCCAGAATAACAATAAAGTGTGTCCAGAAACGGAACACAAAGTTTGTACGGAATAAGTGTATTTGCTGTCCGGAATAAGTGTATTTGTTGTCCGGACTAAGTGTATTTGTTGTCCGGTTTAAGAATAAAGTGTGTCCAGAAATGGAACATAAAGTTTGTCCGGAATAAGTGGATTTGTTGTCCGGAATAAGTGTATTTGCTGTCCGGAATAAGTATATTTGCAGTCCGGAATAAGTGTAGTTGTCCAGAATAAGAAGAAAGTGTGTCCAGAAACGGAACAGAAAGCTTGTCCGGAATAAGTGTATTTGCTGTCCGGAATAAGTGTATTTGTTGTCCGGACTAAGTGTATTTGTTGTCCGGTTTAAGAATAAAGTGTGTCCAGAAACGGAACATAAAGTTTGTCCGGAATAAGTTGATTTGTTGTCATGAATAAGTGTATTTGCTGTCCGGAATAAGTGTATTTGCAGTCCGGAATAAGTGTAGTTGTCCAGAATAAGAAGAAAGTGTGTCCAGAAACGGAACATAAAGCTTGTCCGGAATAAGTGTATTTGCTGTCCGGAATAAGTGTATTTGTTGTCCGGAATAAGTGTATTTGTTGTCCGGTTTAAGAATAAAGTGTGTCTAGAAATAGAACATAAAGTTTGTCCGGAATAAGTGGATTTGCTGTCCGGAATAAGTGTATTTGCTGTCCGGAATCGGAATAAGTGTATTTGCAGTCCGGAATAATATATGGCTTCATTATTGTCGGAATAAACGAATCAATATATGGAATGCAATAATATGATGTCAAAACAAAAAAACGTCCGCAAAGCGCGCTCCCTCTGTCCGCTCGCTTTGCGGGGGGGACTCACGTCCCCCGCACAAACTCAACAAACCTCCCACTGTATATTTTACCCCACAAGAATTACGTTTAGGAAAAAAATAGCATCTCAGATTTCCTGTTTATGTAGAACATCGGGAAGTCTTCGCACCGTCCCATTCACGCTGCTTACGTTGTAAAGAATCCTGGGAGTCGGCATCAGACGCTTCTTCGACCTAATATCTTGCTCGAAATGGTGATTTATTCTGGAGAGAAAGAATGAAGAAGAAAGAAAGAGTGTCATCATATTTGTATTTGGGTGGAGAGGGAGAACGTGCTGAGTTGAAACGCATTTAATGTGATTTGAGTGGACATCAGGAAGAAAAAACAAAAAAACATTCATGTCTTGGCCACGTAAGGGCTGACATGGATGTCCACGTAGAGCGCGTCCGTGACGCGCTGCGTTCATAAATCATTTTCCTAAAAGAATCATTTTCCTAAAATTAATACCAGAAACAAAAGATATTTGAAGGAATAAGATCTCTTAGAAGGATATTCTATAATTTTTGAAAGAAAGGGAAGGAAGACTGAGTCAACTGACTCAAGAGGATAGATCCATTCTCTTTCCACGTCAAGAAAATGAGCACGCATCTAGATCAAATACGTATATAGGCACCAATACCATCTATACCAAAACCCAAAATTCCCCACAAAAGTTCGGTTCAGTCCGGGTTTTTGGACCGGACCGGACCGATCGGTCCGGGTTCGGTCCAGACCGAACCTGACCGGTCCGGATCCCAGAGAGAATCCGGGTCCGGTCCGGTCCAAGTCCGGACCGATGCTCACCCCTACCATCTATTGCTCACACGTAAAAAAACCCAACATTCTTCTCTCACTCCTACATCCATCACATACTTTCCCAGTTCCCCCTGAAAAGAGAGCACTTTAGAAATGGCAAAGGTATGCTAATTATGAACCTTCTATTATTTTAAAGACTACTTGTGATCCCTTAATCTTTTTTTATATATTTAAGCTTAACAATGTTAACAATCGAATTGCAGAAAGTGGTAGTAAAGTTGGATCTACATGATGACAAGGCCAGGAAGAAAGCCCTCAAAGCTGTCTCAACAATTCAAGGTGCATTACATATCAAATCTTTACTTATTCTATCCAAGTGAAGGCTCAAGCCCCTTAAATCAGAGTACTATTACTATAATGAAAGGGAAATTATTCATAATAAGTTACAATTATCTTAAATGAGATTAGGTAGACACTCCAATCAATGAAATTCATAGTTTTAGCTGTTCCAGCACTCCTTCACATATCCATTAGATTTTCTGCTACTTACATATCCTTCAAATCAATCAGGGATTGATTCAATTTCCACAGACATGAAGTCGGGGAAGTTGACGGTGATTGGCGATATCGATCCAGTGGATGTGATGGCCAAATTGCGCAAGAATTGGCACGCGACTCTCGACACGGTGGGACCCGCGAAGGAACCAGAGAAGAAGAAGGACGAGAAGAAGATAGATGTAAACAACCACTTGGCTGAGTTCATCAAGTCATACCCACATTATGCTAATCCTCACATGAATACTTACTACTATGTTCAAAATCATAGCGTGGAAGAAGATCTCAATTCTTGCGTGATATGTTGAAGTCCAAAACAAGATTTTGGAAGTAGTGATAGATTGTTGTGAAGTATACAAATTTTGAGTGGGTTATTGATAAGTTTTAGTTTTGAGAGTTTTCTATGTAAATAATTGTCATCGAGTTATTTTTTATTTGTATGTAAACCGTAAGTACTTTCCATATATCGATTTTTGAAATCAATTTCTATTATAATTGTTGGTTTATTACTTTGAGTAAGATTCCGAAATATGGGTATGTTAAGCTATAATTTGTTCATGTAACAACACTTTAGCTCCTTAAATTCTTGTCTTTTTCAGTATAGCCTTGATTGGTCTAATTAACTAGCCATCGGCCCATCCAATTTTACAAAATTGGAGAAGAAGCCAGCGAACAAGTTTCGAAACCCGTTAATAGAAGGATAACAATGTCATGAATATGAAATGTGCTTGCAAAAAAAAATAAAAAATGCAAGCCTAAGATGTCAACCTTGATATTGAAATAGAAAATAATATTTTGGTGGTTGGTACGAACCAATTGAATTTGAAATAATTGTTACCTACTCTGGATTCAAGACATATTCCTAACAATACCATAAAATAATCGTATGCTTTGTTAGCATTGGAATGGAAACTGATGTGGATTAGCAACTAATTTTTTTTTAAAAACTAAACCTTATTCCTAACGAATTGTGGCCACACTTGTATGTGTAACGCGTTTTCTGACCCTTTGGTGTAGCAAAAGAACAAGGAGGCCTAAATAATCCAGTCAATATTATCAGCAGTTCGAAATCTCATCGCTTTCTTATGACATCGATCAAGATTCTTCTTCGTTATTTCATTTTTTTGTTTTGAAAGTTTGGGTTTTTAATTAAAACAAAAGGGAGGTTTGAAGAGCTATGAACCACAACTCTTCTACAACAAGTTAAAAGATCATGGTCTGATCGAAAGCGTAAGAGCAAAAGTTCTAGCAAAAAAACATAGGTTGTTTGAGGTGCTCTCCGTCCCTCTTTAAGGTGCCTGACCAAGTAGTTGTCAATTCAAAATATTTATCCAAAATATAAATAAAAGAAAGTAGATTGTCACCTAAAAATCCTGTGGTTGAGCTCTCCAGAAACAACCCAAAAGAAAGCGTTAATTAAGATTTTCCAATATCTCTTCCTTATATCAATGCGATTTTGGACGGAAGATCTAAAAAATGCATTATTATTTTGGATGAGATTCAAGTTAATGGTTGAAGAGTGTACAAAATTTGCTAGCAAAATCACATTCGGAGAATATGTGATCAACGGTCTCGACGTATTTATCACATAAAGAACATTTAGGGTTGATGTCTAGGCCTTTGTTGATCAAGTTGTCTCTTGTGAGAAGTCCACCTTCTGCCAGGACGCTGGAGAATACCTTGACTTTTAGAGGGGAGTTAGATTTCCATATTTTGTCCATTAACGGGTATCTCTCACCTCCATCCATAAGAAATTTGTAAAAGGAATTAGTTGTAAACCGACTTTGGATTTGAAGTTCCAGGCTCTTCGGTTGTTGCCCTGAATTGGGCTGAAGTGTAGGTAACATTGGTATAGAAAAAGGTTTGTATTGAAATCCATCTTCAGAGGCGGTCTCCAAAGAAGCTTTGTATTGAAATCCATCTACATATGTTAAAGCTGTCGGGCTGAGCCGAAGCTAAAGTCGTGTCATGGAACCAAGAGTCCCACCAAAATAGAGTATCATTTCCTTTTTGATCTCGATGGAACTGTAGTTGCATAATGTTGGAATCCATTCCACCGGATCACTTGTAATGTCCCTAACCCTCATTAGGGGTTAATGGTTGGGTTAAGAGGAGGTTTGACTAGAGAAGAGAGAGAGAGGTATGGTTGGGGTGTTAGGGAATAGGTGAGGGTTTGGCTGACGTAATGGAGATGTGAGGAGGTATGGGTGGGGTTGTTACTTGGGCTATTTGAAGGAAACGTTCATCTCACTCTCATCTTTTCTTCTTCTTCTTCTTCTTCTAATCTCCATCTCTCTCACCACATTCTCTCAGCTTCCATCGTAGCAGAGGTGTCGGTGGGAGCTCCGGTGGAGTAAGCGAGCGTGACCAGGAGGCGTGAGACGTGCGGAGGTTGGCGCGCGAGGAGGTTCTGGAGGCAACGTTGCATGAGCAACGCTCCGGCGGGTTTGTCGTGTTTGAAAGGTATGCCGGCTTAATAGTGTGTTTTTGTTGTGCACCCGCAATGAGGTGTTATGGTGGTCAGTCAAGGGAGATCGGAGACCTCACCGGCGACGAGGGTGGCGCAAATCCTTGGCTGGTGCAAGGTTGCAGACAACCAACGATCAACTGGTTCCTTCGGGCGGTCGACCGATGTAATGTATTTTGCTCGACTTTAACCAACACCGGTCGGACGATGCCTTGTGGCGGTCGACCGGTAGTGCATGTGCTGGTGGGTCGGGGTTGCCTGTTGGTTTTCGGTTGACCGGTTCTATGTTTTCATTCGATCGGAACTTTAGTGTACTCGATTATTATGCATGTTGTTCGACCGTTGTTTGGTATGTTGTTCGACCGATATATGACTTAGAAATGCTAGGATGCCTTGGTAGTTTTCGGTCAACCAGGAACCCTGAGTCGGTCGACCGTTAGTATTGATTGATTTTGACCAGACTCCGGATTTTGACCACGTATCGGTCGACCGGTTTTAGACTCTTGTTCGACCATTGAGACTTAGGTTAGGCGCAAAGAGTTCGACTGTTGTAGACTTTTCGTCGACCGGACCCCATCAGAACGGCCGACCGTTTGTGCGCAGAACTGAATTCCCAGTCCTTTTATGATGCCAACTCTGTCTACGGAAACCTGTGTCCTCGCCTAGTGCGTGAGCCGGGAAGTGATGGCGGGCGCGTTACGCGTGCGTACCTAGGGACCGCCAGGTGGAAAAGTGTGGGTATTTGGGACATGTCACCTCCGTGTATGGATCATGACTTCATGTGATGGATTGATGGACTCATAGTATAGTAGCAGACCTGAGGGATCGCGGATCCCAATGTATTATGTGCGGATCGTGGAGCCTGATGACCCGGCGGATTTCGGTCCGGACCCGTCCGATGTTGTGTCACACGTATGTTTGACCACCGATGTTGTGTCGGTGATGCCGCCGATGCTGTTCCGGCGATAATGGGCCGATGATGTTCCGACTATGATGTTTGATTGGCCGATGTTGTTCCGGTTATGATGTTTGATGGGTTGATGTTGTTTCCTCAGCTGGGCACCTATTGAGATGATGATTGATGGACCAACCGAGCGACGACTCCGTTGGGGTGGTTTCGACCACGAAGTTACAGATCTGTTTTTTATGGCGCGGACTTGGCGGATGCTCCTTGCCGAACCCCATGTTTAGTATAGTCGCGTGTGGGGAGAGTCACGTCTTTTCCGTTAGACCGTATGTGCCTACGGTAGGTCTCCGAGGGAGACCCGATGATGATTGTCGGACTGATGTCCCGTTTTACCCTTCGGGGTAACTACTTTCTTTACTGTTGTTGACATGACATGCTACTAGTATGATAGGTTCACTTGTACTACTGCATGCATATATGTCAGTTGGCATACGGGGTTTCGTTATGGAAACTCAGGTATTGTTGTTGCATGTTTTATTTCAGGACCGCAGTAGGTCCAGTTGGGTGGTCACGGTGGGCGCGCGCATTTTGGGATCAGATCATCTCGTTCGGACCACTGAGATCGACATGATTACTTGTATCTCCTTTTGTTATATCTGATGTAATTATGTAGCTTTTTGACAACTCTGATGTAATATGGTGCACAACTCCTATGTTTTATTAAAAGTAACAGTCCTGTCTTTGATTATTGGTCTCTGATATCTTGATTATAAATTTTAAAATTTCTGTTGTTTCGTGATGTTACATCACCGATAAAGGCTAAAGATTTGTTGTGGAGTCAGGCAATAGTGCCATGGAAGTGGTTGTGTTCCAGTATTTGTTGCAAATGCTAGTCTCGCAAAGTCCGAAATGTTCGGATAGGAGGTCCCACAGTTTTTTTAAATTTTGAGGCTTGTTCCGTGGTTTGGAATGTTCGTCCACCAAAACATTTTGATCTGCAAACCCTTTTCCATTTACAAAAGTTTTCGTGTTGTCATTGGAGGAACAATACCTAGTCCCGAGGATGCTCCCAAATCTTTTCGATTGTTTGTTCGAGAAACATTCTTAGTTGAATTGTTCCATAGGAAGTTATTGCGAATTGCTTCTATTTCTTTAGTCACGTTTTCTAGCATTATCCAAAGGCTTGATTGGTTGGAGGCAATGGGTGTTATGACAATGTTTATCATGACGATCTAACCTGCTAAGGTAAGATTTTTGTTTTTCCAATTGTAGACTTTCGAGGTCATCTTGTCCATGATCAATGGGTATCCACGAGGATTGTCACCCAGTTGTATGCCGAAAAAGGACCCCTAGGTAATCAAGGCATCCAAGGATTTGTGTGAATACAAATAAGTGTTGTTTTCCATGTTACAAGAGCTAAGGCAAGATTCGTAGTAGTTTATTTTTAGGCCTACAAGGGATTCAAAGGAGTGAAGCATTACTTAGAACGGATAGGAGCGAGGGCATACGCAGCGTAATGGCGAGGATTCGTCAATGAATCGCAAGTTTATAATCTCGAGGTCTTCCTCCTACTGGCATGCCTTGAATAATTTTGTTTTTCATTCCGAGTCTTAGCATGTGGCCGCAAAGATTGCCACGATGAGGAAGAGCAGAGGAGAAAAAAGGTCTCCCTGTGTAAGACCGTTAGAGGATTTGAAGTAGCCTTCAGGTGATCCGTTAATGATTACCGAAGGTGGAGAGGTTGAGATACACAATTTTATTCAACTACACCAGTCTTGGGTAAAACCAATAGCTCACAAATTAGCGAGTACGAAATCTCAATCTAGTTTGTCGAAGGCCTTTTCCAAGTCTAACTTGAGTATTAGACCATGTCATTTTGTCTTCTTGAGAAAGAGTACGATCTCGAGGGCTGCGATTACAGTGTCAGCAATTTGTCGGCCTTGTAAGAAGGCATTTAGGGTTTGAAAGATTAGTTCATTGGGTGTCGTAGCTAGCCTCGTTGCTAAGGTTTTGGTCACCATTTTTGTAAGGTCCATTGATAATGGAGATAGATCGAAGGTCCTTAACAGTTTAAATACCATTTTTTTGATAAGTGTTATGAAGCATTTTTTGTTTATGAGTGTGTCCGGTAGGATGGGGATTTTGAAACCTTTTGGACTGTTGAAAACAGTTGAAATGGTTCATAATTTCATTGGTACGTGATTTCTTCTTGGAGTAAGTGAGGTGATCATTGATTTTCAAAGAGACGATCTTGTTATGTCTTCCTCTTTCGTTATTTGTTTTGTGAAAAATATTTGTATGTCGGATCACGTGCAAAACAATCCAATCCAACACACAAATCCACAAAACCAATTATATTTTTTGATTTTGTTCTAAAGTGTTGTTTTGATTTTCTGAACTGCTAAACATCGCCCCAAAATTACTTAAATCGCCCATTGAAATTACCAAATTGCCCTTCCTCCTATTTTTGCTTATATATCTCACAATTTCACTCTTTTTTCAAAACTTTCTCTTCCTATACCTACTACACAAGATTACGAATGTCTCGGAGGCCAGGGAAGCAGCCAACAGTTCCCCCGGTGTACCCGTATGAGGTAACATTACGTTATTTATTTGTTTTTAAAAAAAAAAAAAAAAAAAGTCGTCGGCGTCCGAGGGAGACGCCCCCCGCATGGGGCGGGCGTCCGAGGAAGTCGCTCCCCCTATGGGGGGAGCGGCTTCCGAGGACGCCCGACCCATGCGGGGGGCGTCTCCCTCGGACGCCGACCCGAAGCGGGAGACGTCTGCGGAAGACGTCTCCCCGATGGGGGAGACGTCTTCCGAAGACGTCTCCCCGTAGGAGGAGGCGTCTCCGACAGACGCCTCCACCTTGCGGGAGGCGTCTGTCGCAGACGCCTCCTCCTTTTTTGTTTTTTTAATTAATAAATATCATAATTACTTTAATAAATAGTGATAAATCAAAAAAATTAATTTAACAAATTCTTATTAAGTTTAACATTTGTGATATTTAGTTTTAACAAATTTTGATTTAGTTTAACAATTGTTTTAATTTAGTTTAACAAATTTTGATTTAGTTTAACAATTTTGATAATTAAGTTTAACAAATTTTGATTTAGTTTAACAATTTTGATAAATATGATAATTTAGTTTAACAAATTTAACAAATTTGTATTTAAAATTTCAATAAATAGTCATCGGGTCACAGTGGAGGGAGAGGCAAGTCGATACCATTACACGCCTTCCGTTCTTTAGAGGATGATTCAGCACCGCGTCATCCACGTAGACGGGGGATATCTGCTTCGGTCAGGAGGGAGAGGGAGGCAATACGTCGTCGTGAGGAGGAGGATGATTCCTTCGATGATGAGCATGTGGATAGTTTCGACGACGAGAGCGACGATGATGGCCCGTATGATGTGCGGCCGGAGGTGGAGAGGCAGGGGGATTATAGCGGAGGACGTGGTCGAGCGGGTACTTCTACTTCCGCCGGATGGATGGTGCGGAAGGGTAGGGGTGGGAGGTTTACGACCGGGGATTCGAGCTCGTGCACTGTTGATCCCCGCGCTCAGAAGAAGAAGAGGGTCCAGGACGATTCTTGGATCGTGAGCAGTATGACGCCTGGTGGTCCTTTAGATGGGAGCGTCATTCGTAGTTTCTGGGGTCACATTGCTAGACGGATCTGGGACGGAGAGGATCGGAAGGTTCTGAAGTGCCAGAATCGGCACAGAGCCTGTACAGCACTACAGGGTTGGCGGTCTACACTGAGTGCTGATATCAGAGAGGAGATTAGTGCCACGCATTTGGGGCACTTACCGTACAGCATGTTCCCTTATCTCGACATGCCTTTGATTTCGGCGTTTGTGGAGCGGTGGCAGCCTGACACCAACACTTTCCACATGCCTTTCGGAGAGATGACGATCATGCTTCACGATGTTTTCCAGATCCTGCGCATTCCTGTGGATGGTCGTCTGGTTAGTGCTCAGGGGTCGACGTCTGAGCTGAGGTGTTATGTGGCAAAGTTGCTTGGTGTCACACCTGATGGTCTGGCGAGAGATACAGCTTTATGGAGTGGTGGTGGTGTCGGCATCGACTCCCTTGAGGACCTATGCAGACGGGCACGACCTCCGCGGGCCGATGATACACAGTTGACGGCGTACCTATTCTTGATGCTCGGAGCCGTCTTGTTTGTCGACAAGAGTGGTTGTCGGATCAGACCACGCGATCTACTGGAGGCTAGGGACCCGGAGACCGTTCGTGAGTACTCGTGGGAAACAAGTCCGTCCACGTCTTGTAAAAATTTTGCAATGGGAAACAAGTCTGTCCACGTCTCCATATAGTGATTCTCGCCACAAGGTCCCCCGCCCCAATTAATCCGGTGACGAGCCTCCGCCACACCGTCGTAGTATACGTGCTCATAAAAAGATGGGTTCGCAGCTATCTCATTTGAAATCGAACGACGGGCGAGTTGCCAATTGTCTTCACCACCGTGGAAAACATCGGCGACACATCGAAATCCACAGTTTCCATCAGCACGTACATCATTCCACTGGTGTAGGAATGGCATAATGATTCCTGGAATTCTATCTCCATATGGGAAGTCGTCTACGTCAGCCCGCCCAGTCACTACAATATGAACAAAAAATACAGTTAGATATAATAACAAAAGATACATATTTACTGAAATAAATAACAAAATTATAATAATAATAAATATAAGGATGGTATACCTGATCCTCCTCTCACAGACGAAGAACTAGAAGATCAACCACGACCTTTGCTTCCACTACCGGAAGAACGACCACGACCTCTACTCCCACTACCTGAAGATCGACCACTACCTCGCTCTGCATACTCAAACGCACTAGGGTCCCGTCGTGTCGACTTTCCCCTTGGTCGACCTCGTAGCTTTGTTTTTACTGCAGGCTCTTTCAAATTCGAATGTTCGGGGTGTAGCTGCTCGAATAAAACCCGAGAGGCAGATCGAATTACGGTAGGGTCACTTCCTGCAATCTCATCAACCAGACTGCGAAAATGTTCGGCGTCTTGAGCTGCCTGAGACACAAACTCTGCGTTCCCGGCTCCTTCCCCAATGACAAGTGTCCTCCAGAATGAATGAATCTGCTCTAAGTAAATTCCGTTTTCTGATTCAAGACATCCACGGATAGTACATGCGCAAGGTATCCCATGAGAAGTCAGAAAAGCGCACTCGCAACGATATTCAACTTCATCATCTAACTGTTGCATTCTATTCACCTCCTGACTCAGCAACTGCAAACAGTGATGCGAAACTCTACCATTTATGTGACGATATAGAGCATGTCCGAAATTAGTCAAATTTCGCCGTCTCGAGTCTTCAACAAAGTTTCGAATATTCGTCAGCTGCATTTCAGTAGCCGCGTTGACGCGCTCGAAAAGAGTGTCCAGAGCTGCAGTCGATGTAGAAATCCACTCTTTTAGAGCCGAATGAGCACTTTCGACCCTACAATTCGTGGTGTTCCCAAAATGAAGGACTTTGTTCGTCCAATTCAGCACAAACTTTTCTTTATGCACCAACCACGTGGTGTCCAGATACTCCGTGATAGCCGGCCACGATCTATACAAATCTTTCAGAGCATACACAGCTCTATCATACTCGGCTTCTGAAGTAGAAAGCATGATCTTCCTCCATCTTCCACGCCTCAAAGTCTCTGCCATCTCCTTATTCTTGCCGAATACGTGGTATGCGTAATTCAATACGTCTTTGTTGATGTGCCATGTGCAGAGTAAATGAGCAGAGTCAGGAAAAACCTCTCTCACTGGTCGCATAAGGCCTAACTCCCGGTCTGTTATTATTGCAGTCGGGCTGACAGTCCCCAATAACAGATCTCTCAACTTCTCCATCACCCACAAATAACTGGAGTAAGATTCATCCATCAAAATCGCATATCCAATAAGGAAATTCATGTTTGCTGGTGTGACCCCAATCATTTCGAACAAAGGCATCTTATACTTGTTCGTCTTGTAAGTCGAATCCATGCAGATAACGAAAGGATATGTCCGCAACAACTGGACTGACGTCGGATGTGCCAAAAAAGCGTGAGTTACGACATCAGTTTCTGGATCCGCCATAATCCAATGTAAGTACTCACACTGCACTGCTTGGTAGAGAAACTGCTGGACGGGATTCCGATCTTCAGATTTTGTCCTCCTCATGTAATCTCTGAAATTATAAATATGCCTTTGATTTGGATTGTCCTCCGGGAATTTTTCTTTTACTGCCTTCAAGATGTTCCGTGGTTTTGCTTGCGCCTCTGTCATATCACGAACAATCTTCTTCGCCCCAGAACTTAGACCACTAATTTGACGATGACCCTCTGGATAAACTGCCAGTCTGTGGTTGTGATGTCCGTGAGCACTATTATAAACCACAACCCATCCATCACGATCTCGTCGCTCCACCACTTTTATTAAGAAACGGCAACCGCAACCCTTTCTTTTGGTGTTTCTTCGAAGTGCAGTATCCATATCCCAAGACTCCATTTGATTTCGCCGGTCGCATCTCAAATAACAATCCATCCGACTATCTGATCTTGTTTTGTACGACGACACGACCAAAAAAAACCCAGCTCCGATAGCTACTTGTTTGGCCCATTTACATGCTTCATCGATTGTTTCAAAGATTTGTGTAGTTTGAAATAACTCACTGTAATCCACTCCATCACCACCGAAATCTGGAACCTACAAAAATAAAATCGAAATTAAAAAAATTAAAAAATAAAATTGAAATTAAAAAATTTAAAAAATAAAGTCGAAATTAAAAAAACAAAATCAAAAAAAAAAAACAGGCGTCTGTATTAGACGCTGGCCCCATGGCTAGGGCGTCTGTGTTAAACGCCTTCCCCAACCGTAAGGCGTCTGCGTAGGACGCCTTGCCGTAGGGAAGGGCGTCTAATACAGACGCCTTACCCATGGGGAGGACGTCTACATAAGACGCCTCTCCCATTGTGTAGGCGTCTGCGTTAGACGCCTCGGCCATGGGGAGGGCGTCCTACGCAGACGCCCTCACCATGGGGGAGGCGTCTAATGCAGACGCTCGGCCCAAAAATTTCCCCGCGCCAGGCTTACCTCACCCGATGCATCACCCTCGCCAGACATATTCGTGGTGTTTTTACTGATAAATTATGAATATACAAGACCATATGCCTTATTTATAGACACGGGACGATTTGGGTATTAAATATATTGTTAAGGGCAATTTGGTAATTTCAATGGGCGATTTAAGTAGTTTTGGAGCGACGTTTAGTAGTTCTCTTGATTTTTGATGTCCAATACGAGAATCTTTTTCTCAATGTTTTGTAGTGCGCACAAGGATTTGACTTCCTTGTGAGTGTCGAAGTGCTCTTTGATAGCAAATTTAATGCATTTTAAGGGAGATGGTGTGGACGATGAGGTTCCTGATGTCTCGATACCCTGCCCACCGGTCTTCGAACTTAAAGTAAGTTCTTTTTTATTTGATTCCCACATGCGAAGAATTAGTGGGATATGGTCAGAGGTTGTCTGGGTAATCCAATGCATTGGCTCAATGGGAACAAATCTTCCCATTCGATTGACTGGTATAAACTGCTATACTTTATTGCTTGGGATTTTGTAATGACACATTTTGAACAATATATATTTGAAAATGTCCTCGATGCTTTAGTATTATTTCTGGAGCCTTCTCTTAACCACGACTTAAAAGACAAAGCTGGTAGGGTAGATTCACTTGGTGCAGTTAGGGTCCTAAACCTAGAATAAGTTGTTTGTTCTGTCAAATAGTGGTTCAACACAGTTCAATTCAACTTTGTGGTTATCGAGTATTTTGGTCACGTTGATGTCATAGTTCAACCGGTTAGAGCCAGTTATGGAATCAGTGGCAAATGACCCGCCACCTTCATCTGATCGACGCCCGGTCCAAGCTTTCAAACCTTGCATTTAACAATCCATTTTTTTCTAATTTGCCCCTCCCTTCACCTCCTTTGTGACGATAACATAAAAACTTACTAGTTACTTTCTCTGTACTTTGGACCAAATAATCTTCAATATCGTTGAAGCTGTGTGTTCGATAAAATAGAACGATAGAAGAGAGAAAACTATTATGATAGATTATTGCAAGGGTCTTAAAATAATAGTTGAAAAGAAAAGATATTTGAACAAATACTATCTTTAAGATGGCTCATCAAATATTTTGATTAGGAAGCAAAGAAGACCAAGTGTGTTAACTCAAGGGTCAGTTCTCTCTCCTTCCTCGTCAAGAAAGCAACAAAAGGTCAAACATAATGTATACACCAAGTCATCAACATTTTAAGTGGAAGAAGTTGACCACAACTTTCAACTTCACCCCTTTCTCCCTTCCCCCCAAATCGAAAGCAATTTTTGAGGAGGCAATCACGAGATGGCTTAGGTATGTTACTTATGACTATAATCTCTTACAAGAAATTAAATAATTTGCTCTCTTAAGTTTTTAATATTTGAGCTTAACAAAATTTCTACGAAATTGCAGAAGGTGGTAGTGAAGTTGGATCTACACGATGACAAAGCCAAGCAGAAGGCCCACAAAGTTGTCTCCACCATTCAAGGTAACATACAAAATAACGAAATTAATCTTTGCTTTATTTTTTTATCAAGACTCCATTCAAGTAAAGAGTCAACTCCATCAAATATAAGAGCATTGTTATTACTGATTGATCGTTATAATAACTGCAAGTGCATGACTTATGAGCGAAGACATGACAAATATGAGTTGAACCTCAATGACTTATGAGTGTTGTTGTGACTACCATATTGGAGTAGGAAAGGAGCGGAGAATGAGGAGATTATGTAAGAACGTGGGACGTGAGAGAGTGGGAGGAGTGGGGTGGGTATGGTTGAGGTGTAGGTGGAGTGGGTGGAGGTATGGAGGGGAGTTGGGGGTAGGTATAGGTTTTGCTTATTTAAACCCAAACCCAACCCTCTCTTCTCTTTTCCTTCCCCATTTCATTTCCACCCAACTCACCACTTTCCCTTGGTGTTCCGGCGACCAGAGGAGGAGGAGGAGACCCGGCGACGTGGTGGAGGCGCGCGCGAAGGAGAAGAAGCGAGTTTCGACGCCGGAGGAGGAGGAGCTCGCGGGACGCGGTTTCTTCGCGGTGAAAGGTATGCCAAGTCTTCATAGTAACTCCCCAAGTGGTGTGGGAGTGTAGGGGGCGGCGTTGGTGCCGTTTCCCCCGGCGAAAATCCCACTGAACCAAGGTTGAAGACGACTGGTTCGGTCGACCGTTGTGTGTCTCGGTCGACCGAACATCGTCTAATTGATGCCTGTTCAGTGCGATATTGTAGTGTTTCGGTCGACCGTGTGAGGTTCGGTCGACCGATATTTTATAAAAATAACTTGCTGCCCGAAAACGATCGAATGACGTCTGTGTGACGGTCGACCGTTTATGCCAAATTTTAGCGGGAATATTTTATAAGGGTTATATTAGTCCGGTCGACCGGTGGTTGTTCGGTCGACCGATCCCATTAGATAGGGTAGACAGACCTTCGGCCGACCGAGTGTGTGTCTCGGTCGACCGAACTGCGCAAGGTCGGTCAAGAGCGTTGACCATCTAAACGGTCGACCGCTCTGGATCCGGTCGACCGACCGCGTGCAGATTTCCTGTAGTGAAGTGCCTGTTGATCCGGTCGACCGGAAGAGTTTCGGTCGACCGAATGCAGTGGGTAGGATTCATGCAGTTTTCCTTATCGGTTGAACGGACCCTGGTTCGACCGACAGGATATATATGTATATAAAACGTATAGCGTAGACCTTCCAAACGGTCGACCGCTAGATTTGACCTTGTTCGACTAGTGGGTCGAATTATCTTTCCTTGGTGGATTTATCCACATGCGTGACGTCGAGCAGAGGCGACTACCGGCTGCCGAGCCCACGGTCGATCACCGGACCTCGGAGCTACGGATTTCACCTACGACGAGAGCGTATTTTCTGTTGGACCCCTCGTGGATGCCTGTGCGGCAGAGGGATGCCTGCCATGCCTGTGTGGGTGGTAGATGCCTTCTTCCCTGGTGGGGGAAGGAGATGCACTTTCCCTGTGGAGGAAAGCCGAGACCTCCTCGTGTTGGCCTGGATTGGCAGGGGGGATGCCTCCCTTTTGCCCCTGTGTGCGGCTGGGAGATGAGTGCGGCGACCCCCCTCGTGTGGGCCTGGATTGGCAGGGTGGGGGATGTTTCCCATGCCCCTGGCGCGGCTGGGAGATGGTCCGCAGCGGTTGGGGCATGTATGGGGCCCGAGGCGGATTGCATTGCATGTGCATTCTTGGCATTTTCATCTGTTTTTCTGTATATATAGGAGATGTTGGCATACGGGGTTCCTTTCGGGAACTCAGGCAGATTTTATGTTGCATTTTCAGGTAGCAGGCAGTCTTAGGTTGGTGGTGACCGAGGGGAGTGCCTCCGGGATCGGGTCCTGTTCTTCTGATCTTTTTGTAGAGGTAGTGATTACAGTAGTTATGTAGTAGTTATGTATTAGTTGTAATCACTCTTTTGACAACTCTGTATTATGACTTCCACGTGGAGATATTTTATATATTATTATGTTGACTTTTCTAGTAACGTGCCCGTGTTGACCGTTGACGGTCGTATGTTGTATGTTTAATTTTGAAAATTTTCTTCCGCTGTTTCGGGACGTTACAACTTGGTATCAGAGCCTTGATTTCGGCGTACTATCCCAAAGAAACCACCATCGAGTTAGGATTAGAGTCTAGAGGTCCATGGCATGCATTCATAATCATTCTGACGTGAGTTCTTTGTTCTGTAGAGCGATGCCTCCGAGACGGGTTGTGCCTGCGGTCGAGACTCGCGATTCGAGTGAGACTGGGAGAGAGGAGGCCCGGGAGGCAGAGCGCAGAGTCCTGTTCGATACCGTGGAGCGGTTGAGCGGGATGTTGGAGCGCCAGGCAGCGCAGAGTGCGCAGGCGGGGGCCGGTGCGATGCACGACCGGTTCATGAGGCAGCACCCACCGACTTTCACTGGGCAGGTGGATGCAGAGGCAGCTGAGGAGTGGATCTTCACTATGCAGACGATCTTCAGGGCTATCGACTGCACTCCGGAGAAGAAGGTGGATCTGGCCACCTACGTGCTGAGAGGAGCGGCAGCGAACTGGTGGAGGTCGACTGCTGCTGTTGTTTTCACTGGTCGTGAGGATGTGTCGTGGGAGGAGTTCGTTGAGGAGTTCAACGAGCAGTACTTCCCGGAGCACGTGCGAGACAGGAAGAGAGAGGAGTTCCTGGCTCTGGAGCAGAGTAGCATCACCCTGGAGGAGTACATTGGGAAGTTTAACGCCCTTGAGCGTTACTGTCCGGAGATCTTTGTCACTCAGGCGCAGAGGTCGATGAAGTTTGTCAGGGGGCTCCGGAAGCAGCTGAGGACCCGAGTGTTGTCGAGCATGCCACGCACCTTGGCGGACGCAGTGAGGAGCGCCACTATCATGGAGAGGGACTACCGGGAGAATTATCAGGATGATAGGAGGTCGGTAGGGAGATCCTCAGGGAGGCCAGGAGGGCAGAGTTCGGGGAAGTCGGGCAAGAGGCCCCGGATCGAGGCAGCAGGGGCGCCGCAGCCAGAGGCGTGCAGGAGCTGTGGCAGAGTGCACACTGGGCGCTGCTTTGGGTCGATTACTTGTCATGGTTGTGGTCAGCAGGGCCACATCGTCAGGAACTGCCCTAGCAAGGGCGCTGGACCGAGCAGACCTCCGGGACTTCCGAGTGTCAGTGGCGGCAGAGCTAGGAGACCTGCAGCACCGCAGCAGGGTCAGCGCACTGGACGAGTCTTCACTGTCCAGGCAGAGGAGGCGACGGACGCCAGCACCGTCGTGGAAGGTACACTTCTTGTGGCAGGTTTAGAGGCTAGAGTGCTTTTTGATTGTGGCGCGACACACTCGTTCATCTCGGAGCGATTTGCGGGAGTGTTGGGCTGTACCCCTGCGATGTTGACTGCCACTTTGGAGGTCAGCACACCCCTGGGTCTGGTGGGCACTGTGGGGAGCTTCATCCCCGGCGCCACGATTGGTTCGGGAGACCAAGATTTTCCGGCAGATCTGGTCTTGCTACCGATGGAGGATTTCGACGTTATTCTTGGGATGGACTGGCTGTCCCGGCATGACGTGCGTGTCCTTTGCCGTGAGAGGAAGGTTTTGATTCCGAGGTTGGGGTTGCCTGATATCATGATTAGAGGAGTCAGAAACAGAGGAGGCCGCATTGTGGTGTCAGCTTTGAGGGCTCAGAAGTTGATGCAGCAGGGTTGCAGAGCGTTTCTGGCGACGCTGGTTGTTCCAGAGGCTGAGTCTCCGAAGCTGGACGAGATAGATGTGGTACGGGAGTTTACAGAGGTGTTTCCAGATGATATTCCAGGATTGCCACCTCCGCGAGAGATGGAGTTTTGCATTGAGCTGGCAGCAGACACCTCACCGCAGTCGAAGGCCCCGTACAGGATGGCGCCCGCAGAGTTGGCAGAGTTGAAGAAGCAGCTACAGGAGCTGATGGAGGCTGGTTTCATCAGACCGAGTGTCTCACCTTGGGGCGCGCCAGTGCTGTTTGTGAAGAAGAAGGACGGGTCTTTGCGGATGTGCATTGACTATAGGATGCTGAACAAGGTCACCATCAAGAATAGGTATCCCCTACCTAGGATTGAGGACCTGTTCGATCAGTTGCAGTCAGCGAAGGTCTTCTCTAAGATCGACCTACGCTCAGGATACCATCAGCTGAGGATCCGAGAGGAGGATGTCCAGAAGACAGCATTCAGGACCAGATATGGGCACTATGAGTTTTTGGTGATGCCTTTTGGGTTGACGAACGCTCCGGCGGCTTTCATGGATCTGATGAACCGGACGTTCAGGCAGTACTTGGATAGTTGTGTCGTGGTCTTTGTGGATGATATCCTGATTTACTCACCCGATGTGGAGCAGCACAGAGAGCACCTGCGGATTGTACTTAGCATTTTGAGAGACCAGAGGTTGTATGCTAAGTTTTCGAAGTGCGAATTCTGGTTGGACAGAGTCGCATTTCTGGGTCACATCGTTTCTGCAGAGGGGATTTCGGTGGATCCGGCGAAGGTAGAGGCAGTGACTGAGTGGAGAGCCCCTACGAGCGTGACGGAGATCAGGAGCTTTGTTGGATTGGCGGGTTACTACCGTCGCTTCATCAAAGACTTCTCGAGGTTAGCTGCACCTTTGACTGCCCTGACGCAGAAGGGAGTCACTTTTGTTTGGTCCCAGAAGTGCGAGGACAGCTTTCAGGAGCTGAAGAGACGACTGACGACAGCTCCAGTTTTGACGCTGCCGAGCGGCACAGGAGGTTTTGTGGTCTACAGTGATGCGTCTGGCATTGGTTTGGGTTGCGTGTTGATGCAGCACGGGAGGGTGATTGCATACGCTTCGAGGCAGCTGAAGACTCATGAGAGGAATTACCCGACGCATGACTTGGAGTTGGCAGCCGTTGTGCACGCACTGAAGACATGGAGACACTACCTGTATGGTGAGCAGTTTGAGGTGTTCACCGATCACCAGAGTCTGAAGTATCTCTTCTCCCAGAAGGAGTTGAATATGAGACAGCGTCGTTGGTTGGAGTTCATTAAGGACTACGATTTCACCATCTCTTACCATCCGGGGAAGGCGAATTCAGTTGCAGACGCCTTGAGTAGGAGAGTGGAGCTATCAGTTGCTGGCATGTGCCTTCAGGAGTGGAGACTGCTTGAGTCATTGGCAGAGTGGAGGCCGTTCACTGGGGACTCTGAGGGAGCAGTGGTAGCTGGATTGCGGGTAGAGCCACAGACTGTTTCACAGGTAGTACAAGCGCAGCATGAGGATGATGAGTTGGCCAGTTTGCTGGAGTTGACTGCCAGAGAGGGGTCAGATTTCAGTGTTGGGGTCGATGGAGGTCTGAGATTCAGAGGGCGGATCTGGGTGCCGAGGGTTGATGGGATGAGAGATGACATCATGGAGGAGGCACACAGAGCGAAGTACACCATCCATCCCGGGAGCACGAAGATGTATAAGGACCTGCAGCGGAACTTCTGGTGGAGAGGCATGAAGAAGGACATTGCAGAGTTCGTGAGTCGGTGTTTGGTCTGTCAGCAGGTGAAGATCGAGCACCAGAGGCCAGCTGGGCCTATGCAGAGCATCGAGCTTCCAGAGTGGAAGTGGGAGCACGTGACGATGGACTTCGTTACGGGGCTACCGAAGACGAGGCGGTTCCATGACGCGATTTGGGTGATAGTCGATAGACTGACCAAGTCGGCGCACTTTCTGGCCATTAGGACCACCTTGCCTTTGGAGTGTCTGGCGAAGCTGTATGTAGAGGAGATCGTCAGATTGCACGGAGTACCGGTGAGCATCATCTCTGACAGAGATCCGAGGTTCACATCCAGATTTTGGGGGAGTCTGCAGCAGGCACTGGGGACACGTCTGAGATTCAGTACAGCTTTTCACCCTCAGACAGACGGTCAGTCAGAGAGGACTATCCAGACTTTGGAGGATATGCTGAGGGCTTGCACGCTGGACTGGGCTGGACACTGGGATGAGCATCTACCTCTGATTGAGTTCGCCTACAACAACAGCTACCATGCTAGTATTGGGATGGCACCGTATGAGGCATTGTACGGGAGGCCGTGCAGATCGCCGGTATGCTGGAGTGACGTAGGCGAGAGGCAGTTAGTGGGTCCAGAGCTTGTGCAGATGTACGCAGAGAAGGTTGACCTGATCAGGAGGAGGTTGGCTACAGCACAGAGCAGACAGAAGAGTTATGCTGACCGACGCAGACGGACCTTGAGCTTCGAGGTTGGAGATCACGTCTTCCTGAAGATTTCACCAGCTCGGGGAGTGATGAGGTTCGGGAAGAAGGGGAAGCTCAGTCCGAGGTATGTCGGGCCTTTTGAGATCTTGGACCGTGTCAGGGAGGTCGCCTACAGAGTTGCTTTGCCACCTCAGTTCTCTGGCCTTCACAACGTCTTCCATGTTTCTATGTTGAGGAAGTACGTTGCAGACCCGACGCATGTGATAGAGATTTCAGTGCCTGAGATCCAGCAGGACTTGTCACTTGAGGAGAGGCCAGTTGAGATCATCGATCAGATGGACCATCAGCTCAGGAGGAGGACCATTCCGATGGTTAAGGTCAGATGGCAGCATCACAGTGAGCGCGAGGCCACCTGGGAGATTGAGGAGGATGTTCGGAAGCAGTATCCAGAGCTTTTCGGTGAGTTACCCTTCTGATTTCGGGGCGAAATCCTTTTAAGGAGGGTGGATTGTAAGAACGTGGGACGTGAGAGAGTGGGAGGAGTGGGGTGGGTATGGTTGAGGTGTAGGTGGAGTGGGTGGAGGTATGGAGGGGAGTTGGGGGTAGGTATAGGTTTTGCTTATTTAAACCCAAACCCAACCCTCTCTTCTCTTTTCCTTCCCCATTTCATTTCCACCCAACTCACCACTTTCCCTTGGTGTTCCGGCGACCAGAGGAGGAGGAGGAGACCCGGCGACGTGGTGGAGGCGCGCGCGAAGGAGAAGAAGCGAGTTTCGACGCCGGAGGAGGAGGAGCTCGCGGGACGCGGTTTCTTCGCGGTGAAAGGTATGCCAAGTCTTCATAGTAACTCCCCAAGTGGTGTGGGAGTGTAGGGGGCGGCGTTGGTGCCGTTTCCCCCGGCGAAAATCCCACTGAACCAAGGTTGAAGACGACTGGTTCGGTCGACCGTTGTGTGTCTCGGTCGACCGAACATCGTCTAATTGATGCCTGTTCAGTGCGATATTGTAGTGTTTCGGTCGACCGTGTGAGGTTCGGTCGACCGATATTTTATAAAAATAACTTGCTGCCCGAAAACGATCGAATGACGTCTGTGTGACGGTCGACCGTTTATGCCAAATTTTAGCGGGAATATTTTATAAGGGTTATATTAGTCCGGTCGACCGGTGGTTGTTCGGTCGACCGATCCCATTAGATAGGGTAGACAGACCTTCGGCCGACCGAGTGTGTGTCTCGGTCGACCGAACTGCGCAAGGTCGGTCAAGAGCGTTGACCATCTAAACGGTCGACCGCTCTGGATCCGGTCGACCGACCGCGTGCAGATTTCCTGTAGTGAAGTGCCTGTTGATCCGGTCGACCGGAAGAGTTTCGGTCGACCGAATGCAGTGGGTAGGATTCATGCAGTTTTCCTTATCGGTTGAACGGACCCTGGTTCGACCGACAGGATATATATGTATATAAAACGTATAGCGTAGACCTTCCAAACGGTCGACCGCTAGATTTGACCTTGTTCGACTAGTGGGTCGAATTATCTTTCCTTGGTGGATTTATCCACATGCGTGACGTCGAGCAGAGGCGACTACCGGCTGCCGAGCCCACGGTCGATCACCGGACCTCGGAGCTACGGATTTCACCTACGACGAGAGCGTATTTTCTGTTGGACCCCTCGTGGATGCCTGTGCGGCAGAGGGATGCCTGCCATGCCTGTGTGGGTGGTAGATGCCTTCTTCCCTGGTGGGGGAAGGAGATGCACTTTCCCTGTGGAGGAAAGCCGAGACCTCCTCGTGTTGGCCTGGATTGGCAGGGGGGATGCCTCCCTTTTGCCCCTGTGTGCGGCTGGGAGATGAGTGCGGCGACCCCCCTCGTGTGGGCCTGGATTGGCAGGGTGGGGGATGTTTCCGATGCCCCTGGCGCGGCTGGGAGATGGTCCGCAGCGGTTGGGGCATGTATGGGGCCCGAGGCGGATTGCATTGCATGTGCATTCTTGGCATTTTCATCTGTTTTTCTGTATATATAGGAGATGTTGGCATACGGGGTTCCTTTCGGGAACTCAGGCAGATTTTATGTTGCATTTTCAGGTAGCAGGCAGTCTTAGGTTGGTGGTGACCGAGGGGAGTGCCTCCGGGATCGGGTCCTGTTCTTCCGATCTTTTTGTAGAGGTAGTGATTACAGTAGTTATGTAGTAGTTATGTATTAGTTGTAATCACTCTTTTGACAACTCTGTATTATGACTTCCACGTGGAGATATTTTATATATTATTATGTTGACTTTTCTAGTAACGTGCCCGTGTTGACCGTTGACGGTCGTATGTTGTATGTTTAATTTTGAAAATTTTCTTCCGCTGTTTCGGGACGTTACAGATTATGCTGAACTAACCATACTAAACGATGAATGAATCAACAATTAAACTAAACTCCCATGGAGTGGAGGAGCGCAAGTGTGTGTGTGTGAGTGGTTCTTGATTACATGAGGCTCAAGTGTGTAAAGTATGTGAAATCAACTAAAAACTAGTGTAGAGTCTAATTAACATCAACTACATTTACATGAATACATGACTAATATAGTTAGACATTAAATTAAAATGCACTTTGAGTTCTCAAGAATGAACTAAGTACCTAGTGTGGACATTAAGACCAATTACCCATCTATACAACTCAATACATTCATGCATACTCTCTTAATCAAGCATCAATGCATAACAAGTAATTTATCATAACAAAATAATCTATTACAAGCAACAAGATCGATCAACTCTAGATCTAGCATGGGAGAGGTATCCAACAAGACTATTTTCCCATCTAATACAAGTTTTAACAAGTTACATGCATAGATCTACATTAAGCATATGAAATGATATAAGATAAGGGGAATTCATCACTAACACTTTAGATTAACAAAAGAGTAATATTACAAGCTTTAACTCTCAACTTTCTCTACTACCCAAATTGGGTAAAACTTAAGCTACTCTAATGGTGGAGGCTGAGCCCAAGAAGAAAGGTAGGAGCAACACTGCTATATATAGAAGAAAGAGTGGTATAGATGAATCTGGAAGCAATTCGACGATTGTAATTGATTTCTCTATAGTCTGGTGCACCCAAATAAACAAGTTCGAGCGACGGATGAATTTGAGGAAAATTTTGAACCAAAATGATCCGCCAGTGACGGATTTGGATCCGCCATTGGCGGATCTGTTGGCTCTGATCCGTCTCGAATTCTCCCAGAAGGTTAAGTTTTCTATTTTGCACGTAAGGTGCACTCCAGGTCCTCTGGTTCGAGCTCGTTTATCCTAAATTTTCCAAAATACTTCTCAAGATCATGATAATTATGGTTTTTTGCACCAAAAATATTTTCCTTATGCTCAGGTCTCTCCGAGTTTCATCTGGGTCATTCCTGAATTGCAGATAGATCATTGAGCATGACAAACAAGTCCAAGATGTTTCAATAAGGTCATTTCTTGTTGCATTTAAGTCATTAATGGGTTCATTTCTCATATTTATTACTTAAAACTTGGAACACATCAAACAAACACTCGAGTAACACAAAATTGTGGTAAACTAAAGAATACATAACATGAAAACAATTTATGATATGCTACTAATCAATCACTATCACTAATGAGAAATTTTGACATGATAATTTTCTTTCTTGTATGATAAAATGAACTTGCCTCCATTCGTTAAACTAGATATTCAATTTTTATGCTTTTGCACAACTAACATCTCCTTTTATATGAATCAAGGATTGATTCAATTTCCACAGACAAGAAGGTGGAGAGGTTGACGGTTATCGGAGTGATCGATCCCGTGGATGTCATGGCCAAATTGAGCAAGAATTGGCAAGCGACTCTTGACACTGTGGGACCCACGAAGGAGCCAGACAAGAAAAAGGAAGAGCCCAAGAAGGATGAGGAGAAGATAGATGTAAATGACTACCTGGCTGAGTACATGGAGTCTGATACATATTATGTTAATCCTCACATGAACAATTATTACGACGTTCGAAGTGTGGAGGAAGACGCAAATTCTTGTGTAATATCTTGAGAACAAAAAGAAGATTTAGGTAGGTCATATGACTTCTTGTAAAGAACCATATAGCCTTTAGAGGGTTATTGTTAAGTTTAATTTATTTTTGAGACTTTTCTATGTACATACTACTGAGTTGTTATTTTATTAATTTGTGTGTATACCAAAACATTGATAGTTTCCACATGAATAGAATTATAAACATCAATTGCTGGTATGATTTTCGATTTAGCACTTTGAGCTAGTTTAAAAGATTAGCTACCCTTTCTACATAGTTGTGGGGGCAAAACTATTTAAGGTTTCTATTAGGACATTGTTGCTGATGTTTGGATTTGTTAGCTCTGTTCGTATAACAATGAGAAACAATCATTGTTTGTATTTGTTAGTTCGATCCCGTAATGTGATTGTTTGTATTTGTTAACAATCACATGTTTTTCACTGATCATGTCACTTATTTTGAGCTTCCACTTTATAAATTCCAAAGGGAAGGTCTACAAAGATTAAAACTTTTACTAAATTAACTTATTTAGCTGAACTTACCGAGAAGGAACATTAAATTCACAGTTTAATATGTTTCCAAAAGAGGACAAACAAAAGAGCAAATGGTTGATGTGTTTACACTAGTAAACACGGAATCATGAGTAAATTTATAATACTGTCAGAAATATTGAAAGAGATTAGACTAAAATATCCCGGCCAATTCTTTTTCAAATACTTGTATCCGTATATACTGTAAAATATATATGTATATCCTCTAATATTTACAATTCAATATCCGTACGCGTATTCAGCCAGATACGGAAAAAATTCGTATCCAAATACCGAGAAAAGAAACGGATATGGACTATTTACACCCCTAATCAGCGCACTTTGTTTGAAAGCACGTCAACAAACTCGAGAGATTAGGTATACTAATTAAAAATCCCATTACTTTCTAAGCCAAATACGGTCTCTATATCTCTGACAAGACCTCATCATTCTTAAGACCTCATCATTCAACAGGTTTCGGAATTTAAAATCCAATCGCTTTCTAATCTAGAATCTTCCTCGTTATATGTAGAAATTAAATAATATACGCTCTTGATATATATCTCTATCACAAGGCCTCGGCAAGACGCCAAAGCTATACTGTAGTTTTTTACAAGAAAATGACATTTGCACCCAAAACAAAATATTTTTAGTGCTTTAATATAAGAACAAAAAAGTAAATTGAGATATCAAAAGTTACGTGAAGGTATTTGATATGTTGGAGGAAAAATGCTCCATTATTTTCGTACATTTTAGATACATATTTTGATACAAAATCCAGTGGCAGAGAGGGTTCTTAGTGATTGGTATGTGCTTCCAACAAATTCACACAAATATCAAGAAATTGTGATTGGTTGGAGGCACATATATATGCTCCATTTTAGAAGCTCTTTTAGTTTTTAGATAGATTTAGAAATTGTTTGGATTTTTGCTGTAATTCCGTCTAAGAAGTAGTATTTTACTGATATCCTCTTCATATTTGCTATTCTGTAGTATTTGTCATGATAATCATGAATTAAAAATTCCCTCTTCACTTCAAAATGATGAAGTATTTCAATATGGTTGAAGTACAAGGTTCGTTAAAACAAAATCATTTTTAGGTAAACTAGAACTGTTATTATACTCTTAGAAGGGTCTAAATTTAAAATCGAACAATAGAAGGACATTTGATTTGACCAAATACAACCTTTAAGATATGGCTACTCTACTATTTTCAGTAAAGAAAAGAAGACCAAGTCTGTTGACTAAAGGATGTATCCCCTCTCCTTCCGCAGCAAGAAATCAAATAATCAAAAATAAGAACACCAAGTCTTTCAACATCACAAGAACAAGAACTTGACCACATACCTCACCTCTTTCTTTTCTATATAAGACACACACACATCTAATTACTTCACATACGGACACACCCTTCCTTCCTTTCTCCTGGAAATTAAGAACGCAATTTGGTAGAAAGACACTAGGAAATGGCTGCAAAGGTATGTTACGTACGATTTAATTTGTTTTACATTAAAGACTCGATCCTTTAGCTCTCTTAATTTTGTTGAGATGTGAGCCTAATAAATTTTTACAATTAAAATGCAGAAAGTGGTAGTGAAGTTGGATCTACATGATGACAGGGCCAAGCAGAAGGCCCTCAAAGCAGTCTCCACAATTCCAGGTACGCAACATATGAATCCTTGCCTATATTTTCTCTTATATCATAGCTGAATTTGATTTCCCAATCAGTAAAAGTCAGACTTTCATTTTTTTCCGCTAATTACTTTTGTTTTTCTTGTATATCAATCAGGAATCGATTCAATTTCCATGGACATGAAGTCGGGGAAGTTGACGGTGATCGGCGATATCGATCCCGTGGATGTGATAGCCAAATTGCGCAAGAATTGGCACGCGACTCTCGACACGGTGGGACCGGCGAAGGAACCTGAGAAGAAAAAGGAAGACCCAAAGAAGGATGAGAAGAAGGTAGATGTAAACGACCACTTGGCTCAATTCATGAAGGCACATCCACATTATGGTAATCCTCACATGAACACTTATTACTATGTTCGTAGTGTGGAGGAAGATCCCAATTCTTGTGTGATATGTTGAGAAGGGACCACAAGCTCCAGTTACATTGGATGTGATAAAATGCTTGTGAAGGACTATGCAAAGTTGTTGAAAAGTTTGGTTTTTGAGAGTTTGCTATGTAAATAGTATTGAGTGGTTATTGTATTTGTGTATACCATGAGATTGGTACTTTTCATGAATATATTTCTAGTACAACAGCTGAACAGACCTTTACCGTTGGTGAAACGCCCATCGTCGGTGTAGGTAAATAACAACGAATATATGTACCGTCGGGGTTATTTGCGTCGGTGTTTAGTTTTACCGACGAATAACCGTCGTCGATGTTAATTGTGGTAGGGAAATTTCCACCAATTTTTTTCTGTCTTGTTTTGTCGGAGCGAAGAACACCGATGGGAAGTACCGACGGATGTATACGTCGGTGAAGGATACACTAACTAATACTAGTTCTCCACAATCACCGACAGATGTCAACTTACACCAAATGCAAGGCTCAGGAACAACTTCAGATTGTCAGTGAATGTCTGCCTAATTTTCTTGTCATATACATCCAACTTCTATCTTAGGTCATGAATCTATCGATTTAAGATGGAAAACAAGTTAAACCTAAAATAACATTTTTTGTTAAAAAATTATAAAATTTTCGACAAAATCTCTCATATATTATCAATAATTTGTCGGCCCTTTAAGAAGACATTTTGGGTTTGAAAGATTGGTTCATTGATTGTTGTGGCTAGACTCATTGCTAAGGTTTTGGCCACTATTTTGTACGGTCCATTGATATGGGAGATTGGTCGAAGGTCCTTAACGGTTTCGATACCTTTCTTTTTTGGGATAAGTGCTCTGAAGCAATGGTTTAAACCTTCAAATTTTATTTTGCTAATGTAGCCTCTATGTAATCGACGAAAGTGAAGTCTAACGGGATCCATGACTTGAATCCAAAAATCATGGAAGAAATTAATGTTGAATTGTGTGGGCCGAGAGCGAAGATAACATTTGTTATTGAGTCCTTATATATGGCCGCGTGCGTCCCAGACGCGGCTGACGTGGTCAGTTGAGTCAGTAATCCAGTCAGCAGATAAATTCATTTAATAACATATTGGGTCACATGCAACCTTTAGTTTCCGAATGCAACTTTACTTTATCACTGCAACGTTTGGTTTCCTCATGCAACTTTTACTTTTCCCAACGTAATTTTTGGTTTCTCCATGCAACATTCGAATGCCAAGGTAAAATGAAGAGTTCATTTTTGTCATTTTTCTCCATATAAGCAGGTGATAAAAATGACAAACTTAAAAAGAAAAAACAACTTAAAAAGTCAAACACATGTTCCCTTTTAACATCTAAGTCTGTCTTTTTAACAAAAGAGTTGTTTTCCTTTTTAAGTATTGTTTCATCCTTTTTAAGTGATGTTTGTTCCTTTTTAAGTTGTTGTTTGTTCTTTTTTAATTGTCTATTGTTTTTTTAAGTTATGTTTGTTTCTTTTTAAGTTGTTGTTTTTCCTTTTTAATTTTTTGTTTTTCTTTTTAATTTTCTATTGTTTCTTTTTAAGTTATGTTTGTTTCTTTTTAAGATGTTGTTTTTCTTTTTTAATTTTCAGGTTTTCCTTTTTAATTTTCTGTTGTTTCTTTTTAAGTTATGTTTGTTCATTTTTAAGTTGTTTTTCCTTTTTAATTTTCTTTTTTAATTTTTGCTTCGCCTTTTTAAGTTATGTTTGTTCCTTTTTAGGTATTGTTTCATCATTTTTAAGTTGATGTTTTTTCTTTTTAATTGTCTGTTGTTCCTTTTTAAGCTATGTTTGTTTCTTTTTAAGTTGTTGTTTTTTCTTTTTAATTTTCTGTTTTTCCGTTTTAATTGTTTGTTGTTCCTTTTTAAATTATGTTCGTTGTTCCTTTTTTAAGTTGTTGTTTTTCTTTTTAATTTTCTGTTTGTTCCTTTTTAAATTATGTTCGTTGTTCCTTTTTTAAGTTGTTGTTTTTCTTTTTAATTTTCTGTTTGTTCCTTTTTAATTTTCTGTTTTTCCTTTTTAAGTTGTTCTTTTTCCTTTTTAATTTTCTGTTTTTTCTTTTTAAGTTGTTGTTTTTTTCTTTTTAATTTTATGTTTTTCTTTTTAATTTTTGCTTCGTCCTTTTTAAGTTATGTTTGTTCCTTTTTAGTTAGTGTTTCCTCCTTTTTAAGTTACTGTTTTTGTTTTTAAGTATTCATTCATCATTTTTAAGTTATGTTTGTTTTTTTAAGTTTTATCACACAACAAAACCAAAAACTTTAAATCAACCACAAAGAAACAAACTTTTTCGCAAAAACTCAACACAAAAAAACCAAATCATCTACAAAGAACCACACTTTCAAAAAAATCAAGATCAATCAATCATGGAACAAAACCAAAAACTTCAAATGAGCCACGAAAACCAAACTTTTCCCAAAAAACACCACACAAAAAACTCAAATCAGCTACGAAGAACCACATTCTTCCTGATCCGCAAAAACTCAACACAAAAAAACTCAAATCAGCTACAAAGAACCACGTTTCCAAAAAAAACCAAGATCAATCCATCACATAATAAAAACAAAAACTTCAAATCAGCCACGAAAACCAAACTTTCCTCCAAAAACATCATACAAAAAACTTAAATCAGCTACAAAAAATCACATTCCTCCTCCTCTTCGTCTCGAGAAAGACTTCAACGCCAACCACTTCCTCCTCTTCCTCGCCGACCAACTACATCGTGACTTCCTAACCAACGTCGTCGGCGTCCCAACGCATTCAAGACTCATTCCCGCGTCATCTCCTCGACATCCCTCTTACTGATCACGTCTTCCATTGGGAGAAAATGATGGAGAATGAAAGGTTTGGGGGGATAATGGAAGGTTTTGAGGATATATGTATGATGGAAACCAAATGTGACATAGTTCCGCGTGCGTATGATTTGACACAAAATAAATAAATAACATGTGATTTAATTAATCTTTGGTTTTTGCTGACTGGATTGACCACGTCAGACGGCGTCCCGGACGCACCGCGGCCAAAAAACATTTCCCTTTGTTATTCGTCTGCAGTACCCTGTATCGATAAGTTATATTGCATCTCTCATGATCTCATCATTTGTTTTATATTGTATCCACAATTATGGTTAACCTTAAAATAATCATAATTGATTGATCTGTTGATACAACATAAAATATCACAACACAAATTGATATTTCTTTCCATCTTCAACCTCCCAACTCAGATTCAACATGTTTTCTAGAAATTACCCTTTGGATCGAATCACTCGTGATCATTGTTGACATCCAAAGATAGCAAAAAATTAAATTCAAATCTTAATAATAAGACAACTTCCAAGGGGACTAATGGGAGGTTTTCATATCCTCACGAGTCTCACGCGACTTGAAAGTTGACATCAAAACTTCCTCAATGATTGATCGTTTTATATTAACCGCAAGTGCACGACCGCGTTGAAGCGGCGGCAAATACGGGTCGTCCACTGGGAGGTGTGTCGACACTTGGTTTGTGCGAAGGCGAGAGGTAAAGAAAGGGAAGAAAGATGTATTACACTACACTACACTAAGCTAAACTAGTAAACAAACAAGCTGAAATGAACTAAACAACTAAGCTAATCAACTAATGCAAAAGATAAAATCACAGGAATGAAAACCCCTCAGGGGTGGAGTGTGTGTGCACATGAAATAAGTGTGATATGAAATGCATACAAGAAACTCAAGTAGTTAGGTTGTTAATGCATAAGAAGTACCTAACTATGACAAGACCTATCATTACAACACTAACTTATGTGCATAATATGAGCAATGCAATGTTGTTATTAAGACACTTAGACAAGCATGGAATGTACCTAAGATATGACAGAAACCATCAAGTAAAGTTCTTAATAATTCAAGCAAGCATACTAATATCAACACAAAACATTCATATTAAGCATTCAAATCATCTACATAACATGTACACACACCTACTCCACCCCCGAAGGGGATGAAACTACTCACTACTCATTACACTAACTATATAAACAAAAGAAAACATAATACTGAAATGAAAGTTAACTAAGAAAGCAAGAGGTATTAAAGAAACATAAAATGAAAGGAAAGACTAAACAAACATGCACAAATTAAAAGACAAGATTAAAATAAACTAAAAGAATTATTTTATTAACAAATGACTCACATTGAAGGTAGCATTCTTCTCCACCCAGAGTTATTGCTTCAAGGCTCACTCCTTAGTAGAGAGAATGCCACCAAGAAATGGGTAATTACAATGGAAGGTGAAGACTTCTATTTATAAGCATAGAAAAAGCTAATCGGGGACAATCCCCCGATGTAGGACTAAACAAATACCAAAAATAGCCTAAACGAACATTAATACAAGTCCAGGAGAAATTTGGGCGGATCCTGAGTAATATGGACCGCCAATTAGCGGTCCAAACACTTCAGATCGCGTTGGAATTTGTTGTGGGCTTTTCTTTCTGGTATTGTTGGTCTTTGATGCGGTTACTTGACTTGTTGGAGCTCCGACCCGAATCGAATTGGTAAAATACTCCCCATGATGGTGTGGAGTATTCTGTTTGGTTCTTAGGTCCTTCTGTCTTACATTCAGGTCCTTCTCCCTTGCATCTTAGTCCTCAGATCTCACAATTCAGTCCTTTTTCTCAGCTTTTGGGTCCTTTTATGCTTCATCTCTTCAAACCTATTTATTCCTGAAAAGTAAACATAAAACTCGTAACATAACATTGTTTAGGTGAAAGATAATGGATATAAGATACAAATATAAACATGAAATGATGCCAATCACTCAACATGCTATCATTAGAGGCGATTTTATTTTTTAAAAATATACGAAAAAATACGTGTGCTTAGTTGGAGGTACACATGCTCTCTTTAGCGGAGTTTTTATATTTTAGATAATTAGTTTAACTGAAAATAAAAATAATTAGTTTAACTGAAATGTTTGTAGAAAAATATAAAATAAAAGACATATTAAGATAGGGGTGAGCATCCGGTCCGGACCGGACCGGACCGGTTTTTTATCCGGAGTCCAGACCGAAGACCGGACCGGACCGGATGCCCACGGACCGAAGACCGGACCGGACCGGACCGGACCGAATCGGTCCGATCCGGTCAAAAACCGTTTTTTAAATAAAAAACAAAAAAAGACCGGTCCGGACCGGACCGAAATTTTAAAATTTTGTCGGACCAAAACCCGGACCGGGCCAGACCCAATCTTCCCAGACCGACCGGTCCGGTGCGGTCCAAAAACCTTGACCGGTCTGCGTTTTTCTCTGCCCTATATTAAGATATTATAATAAGAAATCACAATTCATTTTAAAAAACTGTAAATGTTTTTTTTAAGTTGAATGATCAATACCCTCAAAACATAAATATGTGTCTTATTATAATTCGTAGAAGTCACACTTCAAACACAGACACCCAAAATATAAATGAAACATATGGACTAAAAGACCATCTTAAAATTGGAGCATGCTCCATTTTAGAAGCTCTTTTAGATAGATATTAGATATGTGATTCCCAACCAATTCACACACAAATCAAGAAATTGTGATTTGTTGGAGGCACACATGCTCCATTGTAGAAGCTCTTTTAGATTAGATTTAGAAATTGTTTGGACTTTTGCAGTATTCTCCTTCTAAAAAGTAGTATTTTACTGGCATCCTGATCAGATTTGCTGTTGTGTAGTGTCTTGACTCTGCAGCCTAACTTGTAATGATGATATTGAAATTAAAAACTCCCTCTCCCCTTCAAATTGATCAAGTACTAGACCTGTCAATTGGGTCATGTTCGTGTACTATCGTGTCTGACAGATCTGCATTTGTGTCAGGATTTTGTTTATCGTGTATAGTATAAATTGAAAAGATTTCATCATGTTTAGATTGAAAATAGTTAAGTGACATGTTATACTGATATTTTTCATTCTAAATAACATCTTAATTGTCTATTATCAAGTAAATGAAGGATTTCTAGTTTAATTGTACATATATATTTTCGAAATTTTTATGCACAATAAGGATCAATTATAATTTTCTATGATTTGTTTCATGCATGCATCGGTTTGTTTTAATAACTAGTTTTAAAACTTTATTAAAACAAACATGGGCTCCAAAATTCATACCTAGAAGTTCTCTAAAACTTCTTGATGATCCGGAGACGTTGATGATGCTTGTCGCTGCGCCGGATGCCTCCGAGTATTCACCAAACTCTAAACAAGATTGGAGAGAGAAGAGCTAGCCTCTCAATCTCTAATAGGGTTTACAATCTAATTACTAACCCCTATTTAGTTCCTTTGAGAAGAAGATCTCTGAAAACTAAAACTAAACTCAAGAATTAAGTTGAAATTCGTGGAGAATTATGGAGAGAGAAGTTTGCACAAGAAGATAATGAAATTAATTAATGAGGTAATGAGATAAACTTGTATTTATAAGTTCTCTCCAAATTACCTATTCATGTGCAACCTCTTGCCCATGATTTCATGCAAACTTCCATCTAACCATCCATTATTTGCTATCAAATAATCTTATCCACGAATTAAATCAATTATGGACCAATTCCATGCATGATCTAATTAATTCTTAAATTAATTCTGCAGTAACCGTCTGAATCGGTCGACCGTGTTGGAGGCTCGGTCGACCGTTCTCAACAGTAAAATATTTCATCGCAATGATCGGTCGACCGACCGAAAGATTCGGTCGACCATTCCGAACAGACGAAAATTTCCTGTTATCGGTCGAGACGTGTCCGATCGACCGTGCATCCTTCGGTCGACCGTTTATTGTTTATCGGTCGACCGTTTTTGTACAGTGCTGCGGTTTTGTCAAATTTCGGATTAACCCCTACAAAATCTGACATTTCGGGATTAGTAGTAAATTCACAACTTATGTAACATATTATCCTATGTAATGATAAATAATTACACCCCATAATATTTACATCACATATGAATTTAATTTAGATTCTAATTATGTTATTAATCACAACATAATTTTGATTTCGCTTGTTCACCACATGTGTCATATTTTCTACATGAAACCCGACACACCTTATGAACTCAAAATCCTCATTTCTTGTTTCCCAGTTTTGTGGTGTGACCTATGGGAGGATCTATACTAAGTTGGCAGTGATATTAAGATCTTAATATCACAAGCTATAAGCGGTATCTAGCTACACATTATAACTCCCAATTAGTTAGATGTCTTAATTCCACTCGAACCAAAACCCGATCCATTTAGTGATGGCGTGCACCACTTGTGTCCGTCCCTTGCCTCATGATATTAAGAATACACACAAAGTAGTAGTGTGTCATCTTTGTATTAGTATTCATTTCTTGATCTGTTTAAGCTAGTTATAAATATGTGACTTAACTCAAATCACATTGTGCACATTATAACTTTGCTTTATCAAGGGGCCCACTAATATCATCACTCAATTAAGAGGGGCAATAATAATCTTTTGACTAACTATCTTCTCCAACAAAAGTCATACTTAACTAACTAATGCCTTTGCACTACACTCATTGATAGCTTAAGACACTAGTCTAATTAAGCACTCCTTAAGCGATCAGATATAAGTCTCATATCAAAGGACCAAGGACACAGTAAAATATTAATGACACAGAAACACATTTCTATAATATTTTACTTGTTAGGTCAATTCAGTATACAAAAATAATATTTTTCTCTTTTGCGTACCCGTGTTGTCACTCACTTGTAGAGCTACAATGATCTATGACCAACACGACAATCTTAGCTCGGTAATAAATGTCTCATGTTTATTGCCATGATTGCGAATATCTTTTGCTTTATGTAAACCAATATCTTTTAGAGTCCTACGGTTAAGGACCAAAAGCCTCTTCCTTAACACTTCTAAAAGACGAATAACGTAAACAAGGAACAAAATGATTTCTCATTCAATTCATAATAATTGACATTTAAAAGTAAACTTTTAGAACACATTCCCTTCAGTAAAAAGAATTGATTATCTAACAAAATATGTAGTTCGTGTCTGTTTCGTGTACAAAAACAACTTATCGTGTTATCGTGTTCGTGTCAAATCGTGTATCAATTATTTTATATTTATATGTTCACAAAACATCGTAATAAATCATACAAAAAATTTCGTGTAAAGTCGTGTCCATATCGTGTCTCCTTGTCGTGTCGTGTCCGTGTCGTGTAATCGTGTCGTGTCCAAAATTGACAGGTCTATCAAGTACTTCAATATAGGTGAACTAGAGCGGTTGCTATACTCTAAGAATATATTTATTATAATAGAAGGACATTTGATCAAATACAACCTTTAAGATAGGTTTTTTTTACTTGCATGTCATTTCAAACGCTATATTTCCGTTTCAAACACTATAGGTATTTATATTAATGCCACTAAAAACTATACAAATTCTATTAATGCCACTAAAAATTATATAAATTTCATTAATGTCATTCCGTTAACATTTTTTCGTTAACGACGTAACCGTTCTGTTAACGCCGTTAAATATATATTTATTTTAATAGTAATATTTACAAATTCTACCATATATAATTTAATAACTTAGTAATTCAAATCTATCATTTTTATGATCTTTACAACCAAACTTTTAAATTCAAAAAATCAATAATGTTAATTTTCACAACTACAAACAATGGTGACACATGTGTTTTGGTGTTTTTTCCTATTAAAATGAAAATTCTTGATTTTTGGAATTTAAGTGTTTCCTGTGAAAATCATAAAGGTTTAATTCTTGTTTAAGCGTTTTGGAATTTAATTTTCATAAGATAAAAACACCAAAATACCTGTATCACCACCGTTTGTACTAGTGAAAATTAACAGTATTGATTTTTTGAATTTAAGTATTTTGTTGTAAAGATCATAAATATAACAGATTTCGATTACTAAGTTATTAAATTATATAAGGTAGAATTTGTAATTATTATTATTAAAATAATATATTTTGTAACGACGGTAACAGAACAGTAACGCCGTTAACGGAATGATATTAATGGAATTTGTATAGTTTTTAGTGACATTAATTGAATTTGTATAATTTTTTAATCACATTAATACAAATAATTATTCAGTGATGACAGAAACATAAATATAATATTTTGAAATGACATGCAAGTAAAAAACCATTTAATATGACTATGAGAGCACCCTTAACAGGTGCTCTAACATCGGTGCCCGATTTGCCCTCCCATTAAGGGAGGGTGGGAAAATTTCTCCCCCAGGCGGGGCAATCTGGGGACACGTGCCCCTCCGGATTCGTTTATTTTTTTATATTTTAAAATGTCAAAAAATGTTTTAAAAATTATTTTAAATTTTTTATTAAAAAAATGAAAATATGTTTTTTATTTGTTTGTAGTTTTTTTAAAAAATTAATTTTTTTGTGTGTTTTACTTAGAGTTGATCCCCAAATGACGTGGAGATGAGATAATGTAGCGTGTCTTGGTTGTTTCTTTGTAGTTTTGATAGCCAAATTGTGCAAGAATCGGCACGCCACTCTCGACACGATGGGACCGGCGAAGGAAACAGAGTAGAAAAAGGAAGAGACAAAGAAGGATGATAAGAAGATAGATGTAAACGGCCACTTGGCTCAGTTCATGAAGGCATATCCACATTATGGTAATCCTCACATGAACAGTTATTACTATGTTCGTAGTGTGGAGGAAGATCCCAATTCTTGTGTGATATGTTGAGAAGGGACCACAACAACGTCAAGTTAGATTGGATGTGATAGAATGCTCGTATTGCACAACACGGAGTTGCAAAGTTGTTGATAAATTTGGTTTTTGAGAGTTTGCTATGTAAATAGCATTGAGTAGTTATTGTATTTGTGTATGTCATGAGATTGATACTTTTCACGAATGGATTTCTAGTACTACAGCTGAAAAGGCCTTCACCGTCGGTGAAGCGCCTATCGTCGGTGTAGGTAAACACCAACGAATAATCGTCAGTGTTTAGTTTCACCAACGGATAAAAATCATCAGTGTTAATTTTGGTACGAAATTTTCCGTCAAGTTTTTATCTTGTTTCGTCGGAGCGATACAACACCGTCGGTGAAGGTTACACCAACTATTACTACTTTCCCAAACTGACCGACGGATGCCAACTTACACCAAATGTAAAGTTCAAGAATGACTTCAGATTGTCAGTGAATATTTGACTAATTCTCTTGTTATACATTCAATATCTTTGGTCTTGATTCTATCGATTTAAGACGGAAAATAATAATAAATTTTAATATAATTTTATAAAAAATTGGCAAAATCTCTTATATATTTTCAATAATTAAAAATCTTCAAAATCTGGATTGACAAGAAAAAACACATTTTTGACATTCATCATAAGAACATCCAACCCATTGTCAACGAACAATTTGTATCATAACTTTACAGAAATTCCGACAAAACCTCATCTATATTTTCAAAAATGAATTTTTTTAGTAGTCTTGGACCAACAAGATTTTTTTTGACATCCATCGTATTTACATTCATATCATCCATTCGCAAGCACAATCAACTCATTGTCAACTAGCACATCCAAATCACATCTACATTTATGGCATCCATTCATAAGGAACATAATATACTTCATTCTTATGCTCACAATGTTTATGTATACAATCCTCCTTTTCAAAATAATCAGACATACTAAACTAAACCAAATCAAAGCAAAGCAATCAAACTGAACTCAATCTAACTAGCGCGTCCAACTAATTGTCAAATAACACATCCAGCTCAATCCGATTTAATTTAGTCTAACTCAATCAATTAACCAATCCAATACACAAATTCAACAAACCAATCCACAAAACAAGTCCACTACACCAATGAAAGTAAATCCAACTAACAACCCAAAACCAACAAAGTCAATGTAATTACCCAAAACCATCAAAATCTAATTACCAAAAACCAACAAAATCAATCTAACAAATCCAAATCTAAGCTAACATCCAAGTCTTCTTAATGTCCATGAAATTTCACATTCATTGTCATCGACAACACAAACTTACAAGCAAATCCAATATCTTTAAATAAAGACAAATTATGCAAATTCACTTAATTAATCTAATAGATCTAACTAAATATACAAAATAGTTAATCATACAAAATATATTTAATTAACAAATTCACAAAATGGATCTAATCAATCAAAATAATGCTTAAGTAACACTTAGGCGAGCCCAAGCGACTAGGCTTGCCGAGTCGCCTAGGTGTTTTGGCAGTCCATTTTTTAATTATTTAATTTATTTTGTTTTTATTAAAAAGGGAAAAAAGGAAAAATACAAATAAAATATAAAAAAATCCTTACATGTTTGGGCTTCAAAAAGATACCTAGATCACCGACCATAGTCTCATTAGGTACCCCCTCTACTCATCCAAACACTTAAGCATTTATTTTATTAATTTTAGAGTTAGTAATACAATTTAGAAGGCAAAAAAATTACAATACAAGTACCCTAGTCATTCAATTTGACACATTGTTCTGAAGTCCAGTTAGGAACTTTAGTGTTTTCGTCTTCCTCGGAGTCGTTCGGATCGTCAACGTAGATGTCCTCCTCGTCAGTTTCTTCATCATCAGTCGGAATGAAGTCTTCATCGACATCCCGGGGAGCTTCAGAACTCATTGCACCTGGATCTCCATAAGTATACCAAATTATGTTGATGTCTTCATCTAATCCTTCACTTAAAAATGTGTAGTTGAAGACGTCGTGGATGAACGAGCCCGTCTTCGTAAAGAGGAAGGTCATAAGGAAGCTTCCTCCACCGCAACCCATGTCAGACCCTCTTTAGTGAAGACTGGATCCTCTGTTCTGCTAACCAAAGATGATCCTCCAAGAGGTAGTAGTCCACATCGATAAGATCGAAGAAACCATGATGTTCCATTCTTGTTTCGAATCTTGCCGCAGCTTCTGGTTGTAGTTCGCGAAGACTAAATCATTCCACTTCTTCGTCGCCAATTTCTTTCTTCTTTTCGTGTGTATTTGCTCGAGCACACTCCCAATACTCTCGCAACTGGAAGTCAAGCACGTTAGGCTGAGAGTCTTTAATGTCAGCCTCTGTAATGTCTCGTCCTTCATGTCCCCCTCCTACGTACGCCCCCAATCAATCGGTCTTCTTTCAGTGCATTGTCTCTTTACAATGTCCTTCCCGAACATTCCTAGTTGAGAACTGTAATGATCCAGTAAGGTTGAACACTTGTCTTGATCTTCACGAGTATGAACAAGGTGGTAAGTAATGTCTGCGAAGCCCAACATGTGCTCGTTCATGGTTGTGGTTCGTTCATCTACTGGAGTTGAGAAGAAGGTCCCCGGGTAAAGTAGGAATCCGGTTGAGTGTAGGGAGATCATCATTCTTCATTCACCCCTATCTATTGTCGATGCGGTCGACGATATTTTGATAATGCCTTGATTACCCCTAAAGTTTCGAATGATGGTTTCCTTGTCCTTCTCCATTGCGTAAAAAGATTAGATAACCCATTGTTGGTTTCTCGTCGTCGTCCACCATCAGAACATTGACTGTTGGTTGGGAGGCTTTGAGTGCTTTCACAACGTTGGCCCAGAAGTGTTGCTGAAGAATTGCTTCAGCCACTTGGGTGGAGGTTTCCTTCAATGTTCTTCATCCACATAGCATTCAGGTCATTGTAGTCGGTGGAGACAACAAAGGGTCTGAGCTGGTCCTTCTTGAAATAGGGTTTGTGCAATGTCAATAGAGTTGTAGCAAATCGGCCTTAACAAGTTGCCCCAATGATTTTTCGCATCCGCGAGAGTAATACGGCATGGTCATTAAAATGTCTCACGATCCTTCGGCTTAAGGCAATTGCCTTAAAAAATAACTTGTCAATGTCCTCGAGAATGTGGTCGTTGCAGTGTGTGGCGCAACGAGTCTAGAAAAAGAATGTATCGCTAACTTCGTGACAAGTGATGAGTTCTAAGCTAGGACTTTATGTGGAGGTAGCCTCAATGTTTTCCTTAAATTCCGTTGTATTAACATTAAAAAGAATTCCACATCTATTAAAAAAAATAGCTCATTTTTTATTAATTGTTGTACGGTCTTCTTTCTTAAAATGCCTATTCACCTAGGCGACTGCGCCACCTAAACCTTGAATCAAAATAACCTTTCGAAATGTAATTTCACAACTTCAATCATACAAAATCACAAATTTAATTAAACTAATTATCATAGAAATAACAACTATTTTATTTCTACAAATAACAACTAGATTCTAATTAATTGATAAAAAAAATAAAACTTAGATCATAAAACTTGTGAATTGGGTTTTTCGCTTCCGTACTAATCAAAACTTTGGAAATTAGCGATGTACTCGTGGTTCTGCGAAAATTGGACGTGTACCTATCAAATAAATTGTAATTATCCATCATAGTGGGTCCCACAATTGTGTGCCTCCGTTTATGATTCTCGTAATGCTCTGTTATTTTTCATCGAGTTTTTTTTTGCTTCCGTATAGATCAAAAAATTAGATTTTTGGCGACATACTCATGATTCTGCGAAAATTGGACGTGTACCTATCAAATAAACTTGTAATTAACCTTATACCTATCCACCACCATCCATAACATACATATTACTCATCCATTTAAAATAACGCTACCTAGGTATTTCCGGTCCAAATACGTATTTTTAGAAACTAGTATAGACGGAGGACTGGGTCAATACTCGGAAACATATCCAGGTCAGACCAACAAGTCCAAAACAATACATCTGTATGTTTGGAACATGCTCTTTCTTTGTCCAAGATTACTTTCTTCCACTTTTGGAATAATGATTGATAAGTTATAATCAATACATATCCACAACCATCCTTCCTACCCAGCCAAGACCGACTACTATATCCTCCTCCCTACCCCAGCCCAGACCTTTGATTGATTAGTTATAATCAATATAATAATGATTGATTATATTCTTGTGTAATATGTATGTTATTGATATGGTTGTGGATAGGTACGATGTCAATTACAAGTTTATTTGATCGGTACACGTCTAATTTTCACAGAACCATAAGTACGTCACCATTTCTGAAACTTTTGATTAGTACGGAAGCAAAGAACCGATGAAAAATAACTGTGCATTACGGGAAACGTAAACAGACTCACACGATTGTGGGACACACTGTGACGAATATGTATGAGACCAATTAATATTTATTTGATAGGTACATGTCTAATTTTCCTTGAACCATGTGCATGTCGCCAATTACCAAATTTTTGATTGATACGGAAGCAAAAAACCCTTGTGAATTACATTTGGTGGTTGGATGTGGTGGTCTGTGGTGGTGGTGGGTCGAAAGGATGCTCTTGGAGGTTGTTGGGGATGGTAGTTGTGGGGTGGAGAGAGTTGTGGTTGTGGTGATGGAGAGGGTGGTTGTGGGTTGGACACCCTTTGAAGCAGTGATATTAAGCATATGATAATTTTTGAATAATTATTTTTAAGACACCATCTTAACAGGTCATTTTTCCAATTCACCACTCTTTTCACCGACTTTGCGAATGATTGTGGAAGAATTTAGCAACTTGATCTTTGCGTTGGATTAAACATGCTCAATATCGTTGAACTTGGAAGTTTGTTATGACAGAAACAGTTGATGTAAGAGCCAAATTGGTTATTATACGCCAGACCAGCAGGCCCAAAAGGCTAAATGGCCCGGGTCATCCCAAGGGTCAAGCCCGGCCTACCCGCGGCCCTGTAATTTTATAATTATTTAATATTTTATGTATTTTAAAGGTATTCCTAGAGGGTTTTTTGAGGTATTTTAAAAATAAAAAAATAACGGGTCAAGCAGTCCAGCCCGGCATGCCCTGGGCCCAGCACGACACGGTACAACAGCCTGCAAGCCTTGCCAAGCCCGACATGGTACCCAGCTCTATTATACGTTTTACAAGGTTCTTAAAATTAATACCAGAAACAAAAGATATTTGAAGGAATAAGATCTCTTAGAAGGATATTCTATAATTTTTGAAAGAAAGGGAAGGAAGACTGAGTCAGCTGCCTCAAGAGGATAGATCCATTCTCTTTCCACGTCAAGAAAATGAACACGCATCTGGATCAAATACGTATATAGGCACCAACACCATCTATACCAAAACCCAAAATTCCCCACAAAAGTTCGGTCCAGTCCGGGTTTTTGGACCGGACCGGACCGATCGGTCCAGACCGAACCTGACCGGTCCGGTCTTCCGTCCAGACCCCAGAGAGAATCCGGGTCCGGTCCTGTCCAAGTCCGGACCGATGCTCACCCCTACCATCTATTGCTCACACATAAAAAAACCCAACATTCTTCTCTCGCTCCTACATCCATCACATACTTTCCCAGTTCCCCCCGAAAAGAGAGCACTTTAGAAATGGCAAAGGTATGCTAATTATGAACCTTCTATTATTTTAAAGACTACTTGTGATCCCTTAATCTTTTTTTATATATTTAAGCTTAACAATATTAACAATCGAATTGCAGAAAGTGGTAGTGAAGTTGGATCTACATGATGACAAGGCCAAGAAGAAAGCCCTCAAATCAGTCTCAACAATTCAATGTTCATGACATATCAAATCTTTACTTATTGTCTTATTCTATCCAAGTGAGGGCTCAAGTCCCTTAAATTAGAGTACTATCAAATCTTTTTAGCTGTTCCAGCACTCCTTCACATATCCATTAGATTTTCTGCTACTTACATATCCTTCAAATCAATCAGGGATTGATTCAATTTCCACAGACATGAAGTCGGGGAAGTTGACGGTGATTGGCGATATCGATCCAGTGGATGTGATGGCCAAATTGCGCAAGAATTGGCACGCGACTCTCGACACGGTGGGACCCGCGAAGGAACCAGAGAAGAAGAAGGACGAGAAGAAGATAGATGTAAACAACCACTTGGCTGAGTTCATCAAGTCATACCCACATTATGCTAATCCTCACATGAATACTTACTACTATGTTCAAAATCATAGCGTGGAAGAAGATCTCAATTCTTGCGTGATATGTTGAAGTCCAAAACAAGATTTTGGAAGTAGTGATAGATTGTTGTGAAGTATACAAATTTTGAGTGGGTTATTGATAAGTTTTAGTTTTGAGAGTTTTCTATGTAAATAATTGTCATCGAGTTATTTTTTATTTGTATGTAAACCGTAAGTACTTTCCATATATCGATTTTTGAAATCAATTTCTATTATAATTGTTGGTTTATTACTTTGAGTAAGATTCCGAAATATGGGTACGTTAAGCTATATTTTGTTCATGTAACAACACTTTAGCTCCTTAAATTCTTGTCTTTTTCAGTATAGCCTTGATTGGTCTAATCAGCGAATGCTGTTGTTTCACCTCTAGTGAGTAGTGAGACACCAAATAAGTGAATAGAAATCATTGATTTGGATTAATGAGTGCCTTATATTGCAATCGGCCCAACCGATTTTAGAGAATTGGAGAAGAAGCGAACGAATTTCCAAACCCGTTGAAAGAAGGATTACAATGTCATAAATATGAAAATGTCCTTTCAAAAAATCATGGCCACTACGTGTAACGCGTTTTCTGACCCTTTGGTGGTGCAAAAGATCGAGGAGGCGTACAATAATCCAATCAATATCATCAGCGGTTCGAAATCTCATCACTTTTTAATGAGATATCGATCCATATTCTTCTTCATTGTGTTTATTTTTGTTGAAAGGTTGGTTCTTTAATTAAAATTAAAAAAGAGGTTTGAAGAGCTATGAACCACAACTCTTCTACAAAAAGGTGCAGCGTAGTGTGCAACCAAATAACGAGTATCAAAGCAAAGTAATACAAAAAGTTAAAAGATCATGGTCTAATGGAAAGCCTAAGAGCAACAGTTCTAGCAAAAAGTCATAGGTTCGTTCTTCACGCAAGCTTATATGAGGTCTAAACCAGGCGATCGTCGACAGCTTCTCCATCGAAGAGTAGTTGTCGATTCAAAACATTTATCCAAAACATCAATAAAAGAACTCCTCGAAGAACCCAAAAGAAAGCGTTAATTAAAGTTTTCCAATCCCTCTTCCCTAAATCAAGGTGATATTGGATAGAATATCTAAAAAAAAATTATTATTTTGGATGAATTTAAGTTAATGGTCCAAGAGAGTGTCCAAAATCTGCTGGCGAAATTGCATTTGAAGACTATGTGATCAATATAGTTTCGGCGTATTTATCACATAAAGGACAAATTGGGTTGATGTACGGTCTTTATTGAGGAAGTTGTCCATTGTAAGAAGTTTACCTTCTATCAGGAGCCAAGATAATACTTCACTTTTGGAGGGAAGTTAGATTTCCATATTTTGTCCATTAATAAGTTTCTCTCGCCTCCATCCATAAGAAATTTGTAAAATGAATTAGTTGTAAACTAACCTTTGGAGTTGAAGTTCCAGGCTCGATCTTCGGTTGTTGCCCTGAATTGGGCTGAAGTGTAGGTAACATTGGTACAAACAAAAGGTTCGTGAGTCGTCCAATTCATAGGTGAATCTCCTTGTCGACCATTCATGTTGGAAGAGGTGGTCTCCAAAGAAGATTTGTACGAAATCCATCTTTGTTTATAGATGTCAAAGATGTCTGGACAAGCTGAAGCTAAAGTCGTGTCATGGAACCAGGAGTCCCACCAAAAAGAGTATTATTTCCGTTCTTGATCTCGATGGAACTGAAATTGCATAATGTTGGAATCCATTCCACCAGATCTCTGATGAAAGCTGAAAGTTTTGTTGTGGAGTCAGTCAACGCAAGGCTAGAGTAGTGGTTGTGTTGTATTTGTTACGAATGATAGTCTTGCAAAGTCCAGATTTTTAGGATAGGAGGTCCCACAATTTTTTAATTCTTAGGCTTGTCCCGTGGTTTTGAATGTTTAGTATACCAAGTCCACCAAAACGTATTGGTTTGCAAACCCTTTTCCATTTTACCAAAATTTTGGTGTTGGCATTCTTAGTTGAATACCATAGGAAGCTTTTGCGAATTGCTTCTTTATCTTTAATCATGTTTTCTGCCATTTCCCGGAGGCTTGATTGGTGGGAAGCGATGGGTGCTATTACAACGTTTGTCATGACGATCTGACTTGCTAAGGAAAGATTTTTGTTTTTCCAATTATCGACTTTCGAGGTCATCTTGTCAATGATCGGTTTCCACGAGGATTGTCTCCCAGTTGTATCTTGAAGAGGGACCCTAGGTAGTTGAAGAACTGGTTTGACATCCAAAGATTTGTGTGAATACAAATAAGTGTTGTTGTTCCATGTTAGAAGAGCTAAGGTAAGATTTCTACATACTAGTTTATTTTTAGGCATACAAGGGATACATTCAGGTTATTCGTTATCGGGATATCATGAAGTCTTATTTGTCTGATCGCGTCTTGCGTCAGTTAGGATACATTCAAGTTATCCCTGTTGACATCCCGACACTAGAGCATGCAATGTTGTCTGCGATTGCGACGACGTACGACGTCAGGTACAAACGCTTCGATTACGGAATTGATTTAGATGACATTTCCGAGAGGAGGTCGACTTCACCTTGGTGATCTCGCACGTAGTCGTGACCCCTGCATTTATCATGCGAATTATTTGGATTTGTTCGGTAGGTACTCACATCCATCTCTCGTGTACGGTACCACCCTGAGACCTGAGAGACCACTAGATAGGACATGTGGGGATGCGGTAAGTTTGTCTAATTTTTTTTTATTTTTTTTTTATAATTTATATTTTATTGTTAATGTACACTAATTTTGATGTTATATACAGTGGACGAGTAGGGAGATACAGCTTGCGTAGCCGTTCTTGGATTATAGAGACCAGATGCCCAATAAAAAGATGAGATCTGCATGTGTAGATTTGGATGATTTCATACAGTCGTGGAACAGTCAGTTGGGCATTTCCGATCACGATTCGCAAGATGAGTTGTAGTCGGCTTGTACATTATTTACTTTATTATCTGTTGAACTCTTACTATTTGTATTTGTATTTGCTTACTTGTTTTACTATTATTATTTATTTCTGACGAACATATCTTCTCCTTATTTGCTATATTTGATGCATTTTAAATTTGAAATCTGATAAAAAACAACACGATAAGAAAGAAACACAAATAGATTACACATTAAAAACATAGTAATTTAACCATTACATTACAAATTACAATCAAAATCTACTACGTAACTGGTCCCAATATGCTCTCCTACTTTCGTAATCCACCTCCCATCCAAGAACACACTTGGCTCGCATTTGAAACCACAGGGTCGTTATAGGAGATATTGTAAATCCCTCTTCTAATTCTAAGTGAATGTAATGTTTGTAACTCCCTAAATGAGCAATAATAAACTCTCTGCTTGGCTTCATCATGGTAGACAGACTCTCCCAAGGCAGCATTGTAATACACGGGTACAACGAACCATCCGTTTCCACTGAGAAAGACATAATTGCAAACTTGTAAAAATTGGCAATCGGGAACAACTCGCACCAAATCTCCATATAGTGATCCTCACCACAAGGTCCTCCGCCCCAATCAATTCGCTGATGAGCTTGTACCACACCGTCATAATAAACATGCTCATAAATGGGATGCACCCCTATCTCATTAGAAATCGCACGACGGGTGTAAAGCCAATTGTCTTGACCATCATGGAAAGCATCGGCAACACATCGAAATCGACAGTTACCATTAACACGTACATCATTTCACCTCTCCAGAAATGGTAAGATGATTCTTGGAAGTCTATCAACATATGAGAAGTTATCGACGTCAATCCGTCTGGACACTACATGATGAAAAAATAGCAAAGTTATATATAATAACTGGAAGAACATGTTTACTGGAAAAAACAACGAAGTAATAATAATAACAGCAAACATGTCATCATACCAGATCTTGTACTCATGTTTACGGACGATCGAGACGAACTAGAAGATCGACCACGAACCCTACTCTGACTACTAGAAGATCGACCATGACTTCGCTCAGCATAATCAAAGGCACTTGGGTCCTGACGTGTCAACTTTCCCCTTGGTCGACCTCGTACCTTAGTATTTTCTGCGGGCTCTAAATAGTTTGACTGATCGAGGTGTAACTGTGCGTATAAATACGAGAGACACTACGAATTACTGCAGGGTCGCTCCCCGAAATCTCATGAACGAGGTTCCGAAAATTTTTGACGTCTTGTGATGACTGATCAACAAACTCTGGCATGTCGACTCCTTCAATGACAAGTCTTTTCCAGAATGGATGAATCTTCTCTAAATAAATTCATTTGCCTGACTCAATATAACCGTGGATGGTACATGCACAATGAATCTCATGTGATGTCAGAAAAGCACACCCGCAATGATATTCAACTTGATTGCTTAAGCCCTGCATTCTTTCAACTCCTCACTCAATAACGACAAGCAGTGATGCGAAATTCGACCATTTATATGCTTATACAAAGCATTTCTGTAGTTAGTCAAATTTTGACTTCTCGACTCTCCAAGAAAGTTTCGAATATTCGTTAGCTGCATTTTAATAGCCGCGTGAACACGGTCGAAAAGAGTATCCAGAGTTGCAGTCAATGTAGTGATCCACTCTTTTAGAGCCGAACGAGCACTTTCCACCTTACAGTTCGTAGTGTTGCCGAAATGAAGGATTTTGTTCGTCCAATTCAACACAAAATTTTCTGTATGCACTAACCACGTGTTGTCAAGATACTCCGTGATAACTGGCCAAGACTTAAAAGAATCTTTCAGATTATGGACAACTCTATTATAATCGGGTTCTGAAGTATAAAGCAGGATTTTCCTCCACTTTCCACACTTCAAAGTCTCTGCAAACTGCTTGTTCTTGCCGAATGAGTGGTATGCGTAGTTGTATACGTCTTTGTCAATATGTCAGGTACAAAGTAAATGAGCAAAGTCAGGAAAAACCTCTCTCACTAGTCGCATAAGCCATAACTCACAGTCTGTTATTATTGCAGTCGGGCTGACAATACCCAATAACAGATCTCGCAACTTCTCCAACACCCACCGGTAACTAGACTCAGTCTCATCCTTCATAATCGCATAGCCGACAAGGAAGTTCGTGTTTGTTAGTATCACCCCACCATCTCGAACAAATGCATCCTGTACTTGTTCGTTTTGTACGTCGAATTCATGCAGATTATGAAAGAGTATGTGCACAACAACTGAACTGATGTCGGATGTGCCAAAAAAGCGTGAGTGACGATATTGGTTTCTTTGTCCGCCATAATCCAATGCAAGTAATGATACTGCACTGCCTGATGCAGAAACTGCTGAGCGGGATTCCTATCTTCAGATTTCGTCATCCTCATGTACTCTCTGAAGTTATAAATGTGTCTCTGATTCGGATTATTCTCTGGGAATTTCTCATTTACTGCCAACAAGATGTTACGTGGTTTCGCTTGTGCCTCAGTCATATCATGAAAAAAATTCTTGACCCCAGAACTAAGACTGTTGATCTGTCGGTGACCCTCTGGATAAACTGCAAGTTTGTGGTTGTGTTGCTCATGAGTACTCTTAGAAACTACGACACATCCATCACGATCCCGTCGCTCGACCATCTTTATCAAAAAACGACAATCGCAACCCTATCTTTTCGTGTTCTTACGTAGTGCAATATCCATATCACGAGAACTCATTTCATTTCTGCGATCGTATCTCAAATAACAATCCATCCGATTATATACTTTTGATTTGTAGTATGATATTACCAAAAAAGCTCCCTGTATCTACTTCATCACCACCAAAATCTTGTAACGGAACCTGAAATAATTTAAAATAACACAACATAAATAAATTTAAAATCAAAAAAAAATTAGGGCGTCTGGTTGGGATGCCTCCTCGTTGGAGGGGCGTCTGGCTGAGACACTCCCTCTTTGGGCACGACGACTTAGAGAGGCACCACCCCCAAGGATGGGGCGTCTGGCTAAGTCGCCGCCCCCGAGGATGGGGCGTCTGGCTTGGACGCCTCTGGAAGGAATGTGTTCTAAAGTTTTACTTTTATATGTCAATTATTGTGAATTGGATGTGCAAACATTTTGCTCATTGATAGTGGTATTCGTCTTTTGAAAGTGTTAAGGAAGATGCACATGGTCCTTAACCGTAGAGCTCTAAAAGATAATGATTTACATAAATCAAAAGTTATTCACAATCATGGTAATTAACATGGAACATTAATCACCCAGATAAGATTGTCGTGTTGTTCATCGATTGTTGTAGCTCTACAAATAATTGACGACACAAGTATATAAAAGAGGAAAAGATTACTTTTATATATTGAATAGACCTAACAAGTAAAACATTATGGAATTGTGTTTCACATCATTAATGTTTTACTGTGTCTTGGATCATAAGATATGAGACTTATATCTTTTCACGACTCAAGAAGTGCTTAATTTGATTATTGTCAAAAGCTATCATTGAGTATAGTGATAAATGCAATAGTTGGTTTAACATTGCCCCTCTTAATTGAGTGATGATATTAATGTCCCCCTTGATAAAGCAAAATTATATTGTGCACAATATAACTTGAGTTAAGTTACATAGTTATAATTAGCTTAAAGAGATCAAGAAATGAATATAATAGAAAGGTGACACATTTATACTTTGTATATATTCTTAATATCATGAGGCAAGGGACAGACACAAGTTGTGCACTTGCATCACTAAATGGATCGTGTTTAGTTCGAGTGGAATAAAGACATCTATGCTAATTGGGTAACTCTAATGTGTAGTTAGATACCGCTTATAGTTTGAGATATTAAGTGTTCAATATCGCTGCCAATTTAGTTTAGATCCTCTTATAGGTCACACCACAAAATTGGGAAACAAAAAGCTTGATTTTGAGTTCATATGATGTGTCGGGTTTCATGTGAAAAAGGGACACATGTGGTGAATGAATAAAATCAATATATCATGAGAATTGAGATAATTAGAATCATAATAAATTCATACGAGGTGTGTATATTATGGGGTGTAATAATTTAATATTACATAGGATAATATATTACATAAGATATGAATTTTCTAAAAACCCAAAAGATCAAATTTTGTTGGAAATAAATCTAAAATTTGACAAAGGAAAAATCAGAGTCAAACATGGTAAACCGTTTAGGGTTCGGTCAACCGAGGTGTCTTCGAAATGGCCAACCGAATGGGGAACGGGTAAAACACAATTGGTTGACCGAAATTGCGTGGAGTGCCTAGACAATTGGGTTCGGTCAACCGAGCGTGAACGGTCAACCGAGAGAAAATATCCAGGAGATATCTTGGGATATTTTCGGTAGACCGAAGGTGACACGGTCGTCCGATGAAGATTCGTCAAGAGAAATTTTGGTAGTCAACAGTCGACCGGAGCAAGATGCGGATCGTCCGAATTTTTCCATAGAATTTTTCTTATGCATATTCGGTCGACCGTCTAGCTCACGGTCCACCGAACATGTGTTAAAACCGAATGGTTCGGTTAACTGAGAAGATTTTTCGGTCAACCGAACAACATGATTTTTGCCTTAATCATTAAGAGAATAATTAGATCATGGGTTGGATTAATTCCAGATTTCATCAAACGTTTTTTAGGATGCTTATGTGGCAATTTGAGATTTATTTTAGGAGAGAATAAACAAGAGATCATGACTAAAGAATAATTCTTAATAAGGATGTTTTGGGAGCCTATAAAAGAACTCATCATCCTACTTGTTTTTGTCAATGCCTAAATTCTTTCTCTCATTAATCTCTCCCTTAATTACCACGAAAATCTCTTAATAGTTTTAAGTTTTAGATATAGAAATCTCTGGAGTTTAAAGAAAGGTTATTAGCTAGATTATAAGCTTAATTAGAGATTGATTGGTTAGCACATTTATCTCTAATCTTGTTTAGAGTTTGGTGAACACTTGAAAGCAAATTGGCGGACGATTCGACGAGCAACGGAACTTCGGATCTTCTGAAAGGTTTTAGAGAACATTTGGGTATGATCTTCTATCCTTTGTTTATTTTAATGTGTAGGAATGCGTGATATTAGAATAAACAAATACATGTACGTAAAATCAATGAAAATATGAAATCGATCTTGTATGTTTGTATTAAAATTTTAAAATATATACATACATGGCGACACGAAATCCTACAGCCTCCTCCAAGGAGAGGGCGTCCCATCCAGATGACCCATCCTTGGGGGCGGTGGCTTAGATAGATGCCCGAGACGAAAAAATAATTTCTCCCCACTTACCTCACTAGATTCAGGTGCTTCGCCAGACATTTTCGTGGTGTTGGTACTGCGAATGTTAGGGAAACTCAGGCAAAAACCTTGTTTTAAGACACGTGACGAAATATGTATTAAATGAATTGTTAAGGGCAAAATGATAATTGTCGGAGACGATTTAAGTAGAAAACGATTTAGTTTTCTACGGCGAATAATAATTCGACTGAGATATGGCTATTATATTATTTTTCGTAAGGAAAATAACAAATCTGTTGACTCATGGATCAATCCTCTCTCTCCTTCGGTCCTTCCTCAGCAAGAAAGAACAAAAAATCAAAAATAAAGAACACCAAGTACGTCATCACAAGAGCAACGTCACAAGAGCACAAACTTGAACAACATCCATCGCCTCGTTTCTATAAAAGACACCAATACCATTTATTTCTCACATCAAAGAAAGAACTCCACTGATCTCACTTCTGCTTTCTTCACATAGCCAACCTTGCTTTCATATAGCCAGCCTTGCTTTCTCCAATTTCGTGGACACTTGAAAGCAACTGGGAATGGCAGCAAAGGTATGTTATTTATGACTTTCATATTAAATAATTCTTGTCCTCTCTTAGTTTCTTGAAGTTTGAGCTTAACAAAATTTTCTATCAAATTAATGCAGAAAGTGGTAGTGAAGTTGGATCTACATGATGATAGAGTAAAGCAGAAGGCCATCAAAGCAGTCTCCCTAATTCAAGGTAACATAAAAATCTTGTTTGTAATTCTCTGATGTTATAGGTAAATTTGACTCTCAATTCAATAAAAAGAACTTTTATTAACATTTTCACTACTAACACATCCTTTATATCAATCAGGGATTGATTCAATTTCCGTGGACATGAAGTCAGGGAAATTGACGGTGATCGGAGATATCGATCCTGTGGTTGTGATCGCTAAATTGCGCAAGAATTGGCACGCAACTTTCGACACGGTGGGACCCGCAAAGGAACCGGAAAAGAAAAAGGAAGAGCCCAAGAAGGATGAGAAGAAGAAGGAAGACCCAAAGAAGGATGAGAAGAAGATAGATGTAAACGGCCACTTGGCTCAATTCATGAAGGCACATCCACATTATGGTAATCCTCACATGAACACTTATTACTATGTTCATAGTATGGAGGAAGATCCCAATTCTTGTGTGATATGTTGAGCGCGGAGTACATAATCTAGTTACATGTGATGGACTACTCGCAAAGACTGCTATAGAAGGGGCTATTGAGAAGTTTTGGTTTTCGGAGTTTTTCTATGTAAATAGCATCTCTTTCTTATTTTATTTGTGTGTGTACTATATATAAGATTAGTCTTTGTAGTAAATGGATCTCTAAACTTCAATTATTTGTATACTTTGATTTGTTAATTACTCTAATAAAATTCTAGCGAAGACTAAACTAAACAAAAAAATTCAAAATCATCATGAAAAAAATAAAAATATAAGACTGAGAAACTTATTTGACAAAATATAAGGCAAATAAATGACACATATAATACCATTTTTATTACACCAAAAATGGTATAACAAATGTCGTTTTCATTATACAAGTTTAATGAAAACGGCATCGCGGATACTGATTTCATGAAATAGAAAATGATATCTGAGATACCGTTTTCTCCTAGGGCGAAAAAAGACCGTCAACCCTAGGCAAAATTGGGGGGGGGGGGGGGGGGGAAGAAGGGATTGATGATTTTTTTTGCCATAGGCAAAAATGATATCTCAGATACCGTTTTCTGATTCATGAAATCGGTATCCGCAACGCCATTTTCATTAAACCTATATATGAAAACGTCATCGATCTGTTATAACTTTTTTAGTGTAATAAAAAATAGTACTCGAATGTCGTTTATTTGTCTCATATTTTGTCAAATAAGTTTCTCAACCTTACATTCTTCATTTTTTTCATGATTTTTTTGATTTTATCCCTCAAACTGACATGCCAATTTAGCTTGATATTTTTAAGTAGGACGGTCAAATTCAGTTTGAACTCATTACTCGTTCGAGTTTGACTCGATAAAGCTCAGACTCAAACTCTTTTTGACTATAAAGAAGTTGAATTCAAACACGGTTTTAAGTTTCCTTAGTTAAGCGAGTCAAGCCTGGGTAAATTAAAAGGAAAGGAAAAAAAACCATTTTAGTGAGCATACTTTAAATCGCTAGCATACATTAGATATAATATATATTCTTTAAAAAAACATATTCAATGAGCAAACTAGAGAAGCACCCTACAAAAGCTAACTAACCTACTAGTTTAGGGTGTTGAGAGACGGACGCACCATTTGACTCAATTTAAGGACACGTCCCAGTTAGCATCGCACGTGACTGCCAACCCAATACATTTTTATCACAATTTTAAGATACATTGACACATGACGTGATGACAGGTAACACTCTTCACATTACGTTTTCTAAGAATACACTATTAACAATATTTTTTCTTAGAAAACACTATTAACAATATTTTTTGCTTATAATTTTTAATTTTTAATCAATAATTTTAAATAATGTAACATGGAATCATTTTGGCTAGGTAGAGTAAATACATGGTTTAACCAAATGTATTACTTAAAAATAATATTACTTGAGAAATTTAACCAAATGTTTGTAAATACTTTGATAAAATATATTTCTTTCATGAAAATGATGTCAAGTACAAAAACATTTTCTCACACAACATCAAAAATGTTATGCCATTGGACAAAAATATTTTATTGAAAAATAGATATAAAAAATGTTATGCCATTGAACAAAACTGTTTTACCTGTCATAAAAAAATGTGATGATTTAAAATGTTTGTGTGGCTTCTATAGGTTGAAAAATAGATAGAATGATTCTTTGTTCTTCGAAACCCGGTACTTGAATTGAAATTTTCATATCTCAATTAAGATAACAATGACTACAAATTTAATCAAAGATTTGTATAATAAAAAAAGTTGGCGAAGGTGGAAAAAATGACGACAACATTTTCATCTTTGATGAATGTCAACAATAATTTCACATTATCCACGATTTCATCTCGTAATTATCGTAACCAACAACAACAACTACTTATTGCATAATGACAACATCAAAAAATATTTCACACAAGATTTCACACGTTATTGAGTAAACTATCATTCCAAGGCTTCACATACTAAACAAGACCCATCAATATTTTGTCACTGGAATAAAACTGTCTTAGTTAAAAGATTTGAAAATCCTTATATAAAGCAAAAAATTACAAACATATCAAAAAGGTAAATAACTCATAACATTCTTGATTCATATGTAAACCTCAAAATCAACCACAATTTTTTTAACAATCAGACACTTTCCAAAAAGAACATGTCATCTTCATCGTCGTTTCCTAACCACCATTCAGAAGAACCACAAAAATCTTAACTCAACATGAACAAGGTGTTGGCTTTTTGGCCTTAATCCGTATTTTGATGATGTAATTAAACCTAATCTTAATAAGAACATGTAGATTAGCACATGTAGTATAATAGTATACATATTGTATTGTGCTAACATCTACAGGTGATCAAGACTCAAGAAAGAAGAAAAGTCAAGTCAAGACATGTAATCAAGCTAGGATTGAAGACATGTAATTTTTCCTTTCTTTGAGTATTAGGAACTTATGTAAATTGAGCATAACTTAAGCTAATATGCATGCATTCACACACTAGGTTCCTTTTAGGAGTCACACACAAAATATCATATAATTTGGACTCCATTAGATCACCTAAACACCTAAAACATTGGTCGCTAGTCTGCCTGAGTTCGGTCGACCGTTCACCTTTCGGTCGACCGGTTATACACAATATTTGTTATACCAGACCAATTCGTTCAACCGATTCCACTTTCTATTAACCGATTACCCAGACCTGTTCGGTCGACTGGTAGACCTTCGGTCGACCGTTTCGTTTGCTATTTCTGGTAAAAATACGACCGTTTTATTTGTCGTATTATACAACGGTCGTATACACATTTTTCCTATATACACCCCCAAATACTTTTGAACCGGTCGAACAAAATACCATTTTCGGTCGACCGTTCAATTCGTGAAAAACCCCCTGCTATCGGTCGACACAAGTTTGTCCAACCGATCAAGATTTCTCTCTACCGAACCCAGTAGTTCGGTCGACCGGTACCTGCTCGGTCGACCGTTGACCTATAGAACTTAAGTGATTCGGTCGACCAGTACCTATGTTCGGTCAATTGATCCATCAACAGACTCAAGGGTTCGGTCGACCGATACACCTTTCGGTCTACCGTTTCTGGACAGATTTCTGAACCCGATTTTCTGTTTTGTGTATCTTGCACAAAACCCAATCAAATCTTGTCCAAACGGCTAGAAATCTTTAGGAGCTTATAAATAGAGGTTCACACTTAGTTTTCCAACAGATTTCACAACTCCAAAGTGTCAAACCTATAGTGAGATTTTCCACAACCTCAAAGCTCCAAATTAGCCATCCAAAGCCTAATTTCCACATCCTTCATCATACAATCATTTAGCAATTGTTGTGCTCAATTAGAGAGTGAGTTCCACTCAGTTACTTGTGTTGTAAAGTGAGCAAGGGTCTTGGTGAAAGCCCAAGACAAAGAAGCAAGGGTCTTGGTGAAAGCCCAAGACAAGAAGTAGAGATTTCGGTGAAAGCCCGAAGTGATCCTCTCGGGTTGTGAGAGGTGGTGCCAAGCTCGGCGAGGGTTGTTCGCGAGCTTGAAGACTTGTAAAAGGCGTTGCTCCCGGCCCGGAACGGGGAGGCATAGTGAAGACGCAAGAGGAGCTCGAACGGGGATTCGAGAGGGGCTTGCAAGAGAGGACGTAGGCGCGGCCGAACCTCTGTAAATCCGGTGTCTTCTTTGTGGTTTGCATTACTTCCTACTTGTGTTTGATTTGTTTTTAATTTCCGCTGCAATTCTTTGATCAATCAACCAAGTAGTTAATTAGGGCTTAAATAGTGATTAGTGGACCCATAACCCACACGATCCTACATTTGGTATCAGAGCCTTGTTCGTTAATTTTGTTCTTAACCGATAAATTAACATGGCTCTTAATGCATCCACAACTATATGCTCTTCTAGACCACCATTTTTTGATGGAACTAATTTCTATTCATGGAGAAGTAAAATGAAAACATACATGAAATCCATGACTAATTTAGATATGTGGTCCATAGTCTCAACTCCATATAATTTGCCTAAAGTTGATTTTAATCTATGGAGTTTAGAAGAAGAGAAATTAGCTTGCTTGAATGCCAAGGTTATGAATGTACTATATTGTGCACTTAAGTATGAACTTTTTGACCTTGTGTCTTATTGTGAAAGTGCACATGAGATTTGGCAAGTTCTTCAAGCTAAGTATGGTGACAAGGAAGAATCACCAACCAGGGAAGAGGGAGACTCAAGCCAAATGGATGAAGCTCATGAAAGATGCGACAAGAACACATCTACATCATATTCCTCCTCAAGCTCATCCAAGGGAGAAGATGCTCACACATGCCTCATTGTAACAATCGATGAAGAAAGTGAGGTATCTTCAAAATCTTGCTCATCAAGTTCTAGTTCTAGTTCTAATGAAGAATCATATTCCTTTAAAGAACTACAAAATGCATTCCATGAACTTGTTGAAAGATATGAGCTTTTATGTCAAAAGACCAAATTAGCTAGAGAAGTAAATCATGATCTTCATTGTCTAAATGAATCAACCTTGCTTGAGAAAAATGATTTACTTGCTAAAATTGATAAGCTCATCTTAGAGAATGCATGTTTAAAAGATGAGAATGAGAAATTGAAAGTTAAAACTACCACATCAAATGCAATTGAAAGTCATATGCTTGAAAATGACAAAATCGACTTGCTAAAGAAACTTGACAAATCTTATCTTGAAAGCAAGAAATTAATGAATGACTTGAATTGCATGACCGACAAATGTGTCGAATTAGAGATTCACATACATCAAATGAGTGAAAAGCACAATTCTTTGATTCAAAATCTTAAATGCATGAATGAATCTTTTGAGCTTAAAAACAGTGAACTTAATACCTTAAATGAAAATTTGTCAAATAAATTGCATAAGTTCACTCATGGCAAACAAAATAACTTTTATGTTAAAAACATTCCATTTCAAATAATTGTTAAACATAATTATGCCATGAAAAGGAAAGTAAGTGTAGAGGTACCAAAATCAACTTGGATTTGGGTACCAAAAGCTAAACTTAATGGACCCAAGCAAAAATGGGTACCAAAATCTACACTTGTAGGTACTTGAGGAAATTGGTGGTGACCGGGTGAGCCAAAGCGTCGAATTCGAATCCGGTTGCATCACCAAATGAGATTGGAGCTAATCAAGATTCAAGTTTGGTATAAATTTCTATCCTTGAAATTTCTCAAAATTTAGCTCTAATCTAATTTATATGCTCAATTGTCATATCTTTATAAGTTCAATTCATTGAAAATCATTATCCCTATTCATTGCAAATCTTTTACCACATCCATTGATTTTAAATGTCAAATTTTAAATGGATGTTAGAATAAGGCTTAAATAGAAACTTAATTGAACTTAACTTTAATCATACTCATAGTTTCCATCTAGCCTTATTGATAGGGGGAGCTTAATAGTTATATCTTTTATTAGAGTAATGAAGTGCAAAATTTAGGGGGAGCATCTTCATTACAAATGACATCCTACATTGAACTCAAATAGTTATATATAATTGTCAATGGGGGAGAAATTTAAATTCATATATTACATTGATTATTGTATTTTTTTTGATGGATGTCAAAGGGGGAGAAGTAATAGATTAGGGTTACTTGAAATATACATGAAATTATCAAGAAAAACTATGCACATCCATAGGGGGGCATTTATATGCATAGTTAACTTATACATGTTTCAAGTATTAGGTTGGTTTAAGATATAGGTTGCCATCATCAAAAAGGGGGAGATTGTTGGCTTTTTGGCCTTAATCCGTATTTTGATGATGTAATTAAACCTAATCTTAATAAGAACATGTAGATTAGCACATGTAGTATAATAGTATACATATTGTATTGTGCTAACATCTACAGGTGATCAAGACTCAAGAAAGAAGAAAAGTCAAGTCAAGACATGTAATCAAGCTAGGATTGAAGACATGTAATTTTTCCTTTCTTTGAGTATTAGGAACTTATGTAAATTGAGCATAACTTAAGCTAATATGCATGCATTCACACACTAGGTTCCTTTTAGGAGTCACACACAAAATATCATATAATTTGGACTCCATTAGATCACCTAAACACCTAAAACATTGGTCGCTAGTCTGCCTGAGTTCGGTCGACCGTTCACCTTTCGGTCGACCGGTTATACACAATATTTGTTATACCAGACCAATTCGTTCAACCGATTCCACTTTCTATTAACCGATTACCCAGACCTGTTCGGTCGACTGGTAGACCTTCGGTCGACCGTTTCGTTTGCTATTTCTGGTAAAAATACGACCGTTTTATTTGTCGTATTATACAACGGTCGTATACACATTTTTCCTATATACACCCCCAAATACTTTTGAACCGGTCGAACAAAATACCATTTTCGGTCGACCGTTCAATTCGTGAAAAACCCCCTGCTATCGGTCGACACAAGTTTGTCCAACCGATCAAGATTTCTCTCTACCGAACCCAGTAGTTCGGTCGACCGGTACCTGCTCGGTCGACCGTTGACCTATAGAACTTAAGTGATTCGGTCGACCAGTACCTATGTTCGGTCAACCGATCCATCAACAGACTCAAGGGTTCGGTCGACCGATACACCTTTCGGTCGACCGTTTCTGGACAGATTTCTGAACCCGATTTTCTGTTTTGTGTATCTTGCACAAAACCCAATCAAATCTTGTCCAAACGGCTAGAAATCTTTAGGAGCTTATAAATAGAGGTTCACACTTAGTTTTCCAACAGATTTCACAACTCCAAAGTGTCAAACCTATAGTGAGATTTTCCACAACCTCAAAGCTCCAAATTAGCCATCCAAAGCCTAATTTCCACATCCTTCATCATACAATCATTTAGCAATTGTTGTGCTCAATTAGAGAGTGAGTTCCACTCAGTTACTTGTGTTGTAAAGTGAGCAAGGGTCTTGGTGAAAGCCCAAGACAAAGAAGCAAGGGTCTTGGTGAAAGCCCAAGACAAGAAGTAGAGATTTCGGTGAAAGCCCGAAGTGATCCTCTCGGGTTGTGAGAGGTGGTGCCAAGCTCGGCGAGGGTTGTTCGCGAGCTTGAAGACTTGTAAAAGGCGTTGCTCCCGGCCCGGAACGGGGAGGCATAGTGAAGACGCAAGAGGAGCTCGAACGGGGATTCGAGAGGGGCTTGCAAGAGAGGACGTAGGCGCGGCCGAACCTCTGTAAATCCGGTGTCTTCTTTGTGGTTTGCATTACTTCCTACTTGTGTTTGATTTGTTTTTAATTTCCGCTGCAATTCTTTGATCAATCAACCAAGTAGTTAATTAGGGCTTAAATAGTGATTAGTGGACCCATAACCCACACGATCCTACATTTGGTATCAGAGCCTTGTTCGTTAATTTTGTTCTTAACCGATAAATTAACATGGCTCTTAATGCATCCACAACTATATGCTCTTCTAGACCACCATTTTTTGATGGAACTAATTTCTATTCATGGAGAAGTAAAATGAAAACATACATGAAATCCATGACTAATTTAGATATGTGGTCCATAGTCTCAACTCCATATAATTTGCCTAAAGTTGATTTTAATCTATGGAGTTTAGAAGAAGAGAAATTAGCTTGCTTGAATGCCAAGGTTATGAATGTACTATATTGTGCACTTAAGTATGAACTTTTTGACCTTGTGTCTTATTGTGAAAGTGCACATGAGATTTGGCAAGTTCTTCAAGCTAAGTATGGTGACAAGGAAGAATCACCAACCAGGGAAGAGGGAGACTCAAGCCAAATGGATGAAGCTCATGAAAGATGCGACAAGAACACATCTACATCATATTCCTCCTCAAGCTCATCCAAGGGAGAAGATGCTCACACATGCCTCATTGTAACAATCGATGAAGAAAGTGAGGTATCTTCAAAATCTTGCTCATCAAGTTCTAGTTCTAGTTCTAATGAAGAATCATATTCCTTTAAAGAACTACAAAATGCATTCCATGAACTTGTTGAAAGATATGAGCTTTTATGTCAAAAGACCAAATTAGCTAGAGAAGTAAATCATGATCTTCATTGTCTAAATGAATCAACCTTGCTTGAGAAAAATGATTTACTTGCTAAAATTGATAAGCTCATCTTAGAGAATGCATGTTTAAAAGATGAGAATGAGAAATTGAAAGTTAAAACTACCACATCAAATGCAATTGAAAGTCATATGCTTGAAAATGACAAAATCGACTTGCTAAAGAAACTTGACAAATCTTATCTTGAAAGCAAGAAATTAATGAATGACTTGAATTGCATGACCGACAAATGTGTCGAATTAGAGATTCACATACATCAAATGAGTGAAAAGCACAATTCTTTGATTCAAAATCTTAAATGCATGAATGAATCTTTTGAGCTTAAAAACAGTGAACTTAATACCTTAAATGAAAATTTGTCAAATAAATTGCATAAGTTCACTCATGGCAAACAAAATAACTTTTATGTTAAAAACATTCCATTTCAAATAATTGTTAAACATAATTATGCCATGAAAAGGAAAGTAAGTGTAGAGGTACCAAAATCAACTTGGATTTGGGTACCAAAAGCTAAACTTAATGGACCCAAGCAAAAATGGGTACCAAAATCTACACTTGTAGGTACTTGAGGAAATTGGTGGTGACCGGGTGAGCCAAAGCGTCGAATTCGAATCCGGTTGCATCACCAAATGAGATTGGAGCTAATCAAGATTCAAGTTTGGTATAAATTTCTATCCTTGAAATTTCTCAAAATTTAGCTCTAATCTAATTTATATGCTCAATTGTCATATCTTTATAAGTTCAATTCATTGAAAATCATTATCCCTATTCATTGCAAATCTTTTACCACATCCATTGATTTTAAATGTCAAATTTTAAATGGATGTTAGAATAAGGCTTAAATAGAAACTTAATTGAACTTAACTTTAATCATACTCATAGTTTCCATCTAGCCTTATTGATAGGGGGAGCTTAATAGTTATATCTTTTATTAGAGTAATGAAGTGCAAAATTTAGGGGGAGCATCTTCATTACAAATGACATCCTACATTGAACTCAAATAGTTATATATAATTGTCAATGGGGGAGAAATTTAAATTCATATATTACATTGATTATTGTATTTTTTTTGATGGATGTCAAAGGGGGAGAAGTAATAGATTAGGGTTACTTGAAATATACATGAAATTATCAAGAAAAACTATGCACATCCATAGGGGGAGCATTTATATGCATAGTTAACTTATACATGTTTCAAGTATTAGGTTGGTTTAAGATATAGGTTGCCATCATCAAAAAGGGGGAGATTGTTGGCTTTTTGGCCTTAATCCGTATTTTGATGATGTAATTAAACCTAATCTTAATAAGAACATGTAGATTAGCACATGTAGTATAATAGTATACATATTGTATTGTGCTAACATCTACAGGTGATCAAGACTCAAGAAAGAAGAAAAGTCAAGTCAAGACATGTAATCAAGCTAGGATTGAAGACATGTAATTTTTCCTTTCTTTGAGTATTAGGAACTTATGTAAATTGAGCATAACTTAAGCTAATATGCATGCATTCACACACTAGGTTCCTTTTAGGAGTCACACACAAAATATCATATAATTTGGACTCCATTAGATCACCTAAACACCTAAAACATTGGTTGCTAGTCTGCCTGAGTTCGGTCGACCGTTCACCTTTCGGTCGACCGGTTATACACAATATTTGTTATACCAGACCAATTCGTTCAACCGATTCCACTTTCTATTAACCGATTACCCAGACCTGTTCGGTCGACTGGTAGACCTTCGGTCGACCGTTTCGTTTGCTATTTCTGGTAAAAATACGACCGTTTTATTTGTCGTATTATACAACGGTCGTATACACATTTTTCCTATATACACCCCCAAATACTTTTGAACCGGTCGAACAAAATACCATTTTCGGTCGACCGTTCAATTCGTGAAAAACCCCCTGCTATCGGTCGACACAAGTTTGTCCAACCGATCAAGATTTCTCTCTACCGAACCCAGTAGTTCGGTCGACCGGTACCTGCTCGGTCGACCGTTGACCTATAGAACTTAAGTGATTCGGTCGACCAGTACCTATGTTCGGTCAACCGATCCATCAACAGACTCAAGGGTTCGGTCGACCGATACACCTTTCGGTCGACCGTTTCTGGACAGATTTCTGAACCCGATTTTCTGTTTTGTGTATCTTGCACAAAACCCAATCAAATCTTGTCCAAACGGCTAGAAATCTTTAGGAGCTTATAAATAGAGGTTCACACTTAGTTTTCCAACAGATTTCACAACTCCAAAGTGTCAAACCTATAGTGAGATTTTCCACAACCTCAAAGCTCCAAATTAGCCATCCAAAGCCTAATTTCCACATCCTTCATCATACAATCATTTAGCAATTGTTGTGCTCAATTAGAGAGTGAGTTCCACTCAGTTACTTGTGTTGTAAAGTGAGCAAGGGTCTTGGTGAAAGCCCAAGACAAAGAAGCAAGGGTCTTGGTGAAAGCCCAAGACAAGAAGTAGAGATTTCGGTGAAAGCCCGAAGTGATCCTCTCGGGTTGTGAGAGGTGGTGCCAAGCTCGGCGAGGGTTGTTCGCGAGCTTGAAGACTTGTAAAAGGCGTTGCTCCCGGCCCGGAACGGGGAGGCATAGTGAAGACGCAAGAGGAGCTCGAACGGGGATTCGAGAGGGGCTTGCAAGAGAGGACGTAGGCGCGGCCGAACCTCTGTAAATCCGGTGTCTTCTTTGTGGTTTGCATTACTTCCTACTTGTGTTTGATTTGTTTTTAATTTCCGCTGCAATTCTTTGATCAATCAACCAAGTAGTTAATTAGGGCTTAAATAGTGATTAGTGGACCCATAACCCACACGATCCTACATTTGGTATCAGAGCCTTGTTCGTTAATTTTGTTCTTAACCGATAAATTAACATGGCTCTTAATGCATCCACAACTATATGCTCTTCTAGACCACCATTTTTTGATGGAACTAATTTCTATTCATGGAGAAGTAAAATGAAAACATACATGAAATCCATGACTAATTTAGATATGTGGTCCATAGTCTCAACTCCATATAATTTGCCTAAAGTTGATTTTAATCTATGGAGTTTAGAAGAAGAGAAATTAGCTTGCTTGAATGCCAAGGTTATGAATGTACTATATTGTGCACTTAAGTATGAACTTTTTGACCTTGTGTCTTATTGTGAAAGTGCACATGAGATTTGGCAAGTTCTTCAAGCTAAGTATGGTGACAAGGAAGAATCACCAACCAGGGAAGAGGGAGACTCAAGCCAAATGGATGAAGCTCATGAAAGATGCGACAAGAACACATCTACATCATATTCCTCCTCAAGCTCATCCAAGGGAGAAGATGCTCACACATGCCTCATTGTAACAATCGATGAAGAAAGTGAGGTATCTTCAAAATCTTGCTCATCAAGTTCTAGTTCTAGTTCTAATGAAGAATCATATTCCTTTAAAGAACTACAAAATGCATTCCATGAACTTGTTGAAAGATATGAGCTTTTATGTCAAAAGACCAAATTAGCTAGAGAAGTAAATCATGATCTTCATTGTCTAAATGAATCAACCTTGCTTGAGAAAAATGATTTACTTGCTAAAATTGATAAGCTCATCTTAGAGAATGCATGTTTAAAAGATGAGAATGAGAAATTGAAAGTTAAAACTACCACATCAAATGCAATTGAAAGTCATATGCTTGAAAATGACAAAATCGACTTGCTAAAGAAACTTGACAAATCTTATCTTGAAAGCAAGAAATTAATGAATGACTTGAATTGCATGACCGACAAATGTGTCGAATTAGAGATTCACATACATCAAATGAGTGAAAAGCACAATTCTTTGATTCAAAATCTTAAATGCATGAATGAATCTTTTGAGCTTAAAAACAGTGAACTTAATACCTTAAATGAAAATTTGTCAAATAAATTGCATAAGTTCACTCATGGCAAACAAAATAACTTTTATGTTAAAAACATTCCATTTCAAATAATTGTTAAACATAATTATGCCATGAAAAGGAAAGTAAGTGTAGAGGTACCAAAATCAACTTGGATTTGGGTACCAAAAGCTAAACTTAATGGACCCAAGCAAAAATGGGTACCAAAATCTACACTTGTAGGTACTTGAGGAAATTGGTGGTGACCGGGTGAGCCAAAGCGTCGAATTCGAATCCGGTTGCATCACCAAATGAGATTGGAGCTAATCAAGATTCAAGTTTGGTATAAATTTCTATCCTTGAAATTTCTCAAAATTTAGCTCTAATCTAATTTATATGCTCAATTGTCATATCTTTATAAGTTCAATTCATTGAAAATCATTATCCCTATTCATTGCAAATCTTTTACCACATCCATTGATTTTAAATGTCAAATTTTAAATGGATGTTAGAATAAGGCTTAAATAGAAACTTAATTGAACTTAACTTTAATCATACTCATAGTTTCCATCTAGCCTTATTGATAGGGGGAGCTTAATAGTTATATCTTTTATTAGAGTAATGAAGTGCAAAATTTAGGGGGAGCATCTTCATTACAAATGACATCCTACATTGAACTCAAATAGTTATATATAATTGTCAATGGGGGAGAAATTTAAATTCATATATTACATTGATTATTGTATTTTTTTTGATGGATGTCAAAGGGGGAGAAGTAATAGATTAGGGTTACTTGAAATATACATGAAATTATCAAGAAAAACTATGCACATCCATAGGGGGAGCATTTATATGCATAGTTAACTTATACATGTTTCAAGTATTAGGTTGGTTTAAGATATAGGTTGCCATCATCAAAAAGGGGGAGATTGTTGGCTTTTTGGCCTTAATCCGTATTTTGATGATGTAATTAAACCTAATCTTAATAAGAACATGTAGATTAGCACATGTAGTATAATAGTATACATATTGTATTGTGCTAACATCTACAGGTGATCAAGACTCAAGAAAGAAGAAAAGTCAAGTCAAGACATGTAATCAAGCTAGGATTGAAGACATGTAATTTTTCCTTTCTTTGAGTATTAGGAACTTATGTAAATTGAGCATAACTTAAGCTAATATGCATGCATTCACACACTAGGTTCCTTTTAGGAGTCACACACAAAATATCATATAATTTGGACTCCATTAGATCACCTAAACACCTAAAACATTGGTTGCTAGTCTGCCTGAGTTCGGTCGACCGTTCACCTTTCGGTCGACCGGTTATACACAATATTTGTTATACCAGACCAATTCGTTCAACCGATTCCACTTTCTATTAACCGATTACCCAGACCTGTTCGGTCGACTGGTAGACCTTCGGTCGACCGTTTCGTTTGCTATTTCTGGTAAAAATACGACCGTTTTATTTGTCGTATTATACAACGGTCGTATACACATTTTTCCTATATACACCCCCAAATACTTTTGAACCGGTCGAACAAAATACCATTTTCGGTCGACCGTTCAATTCGTGAAAAACCCCCTGCTATCGGTCGACACAAGTTTGTCCAACCGATCAAGATTTCTCTCTACCGAACCCAGTAGTTCGGTCGACCAGTACCTGCTCGGTCGACCGTTGACCTATAGAACTTAAGTGATTCGGTCGACCAGTACCTATGTTCGGTCAACCGATCCATCAACAGACTCAAGGGTTCGGTCGACCGATACACCTTTCGGTCGACCGTTTCTGGACAGATTTCTGAACCCGATTTTCTGTTTTGTGTATCTTGCACAAAACCCAATCAAATCTTGTCCAAACGGCTAGAAATCTTTAGGAGCTTATAAATAGAGGTTCACACTTAGTTTTCCAACAGATTTCACAACTCCAAAGTGTCAAACCTATAGTGAGATTTTCCACAACCTCAAAGCTCCAAATTAGCCATCCAAAGCCTAATTTCCACATCCTTCATCATACAATCATTTAGCAATTGTTGTGCTCAATTAGAGAGTGAGTTCCACTCAGTTACTTGTGTTGTAAAGTGAGCAAGGGTCTTGGTGAAAGCCCAAGACAAAGAAGCAAGGGTCTTGGTGAAAGCCCAAGACAAGAAGTAGAGATTTCGGTGAAAGCCCGAAGTGATCCTCTCGGGTTGTGAGAGGTGGTGCCAAGATCGGCGAGGGTTGTTCGCGAGCTTGAAGACTTGTAAAAGGCGTTGCTCCCGGCCCGGAACGGGGAGGCATAGTGAAGACGCAAGAGGAGCTCGAACGGGGATTCGAGAGGGGCTTGCAAGAGAGGACGTAGGCGCGGCCGAACCTCTGTAAATCCGGTGTCTTCTTTGTGGTTTGCATTACTTCCTACTTGTGTTTGATTTGTTTTTAATTTCCGCTGCAATTCTTTGATCAATCAACCAAGTAGTTAATTAGGGCTTAAATAGTGATTAGTGGACCCATAACCCACACGATCCTACACAAGGAAGGGAAGATCAATGTAGTGCGTCTGAAGTTGCTGATTCTCATCCAAAGAAAGTATCACTTGCAGGAGGAAGACAAGAATAACGTTGTGTGCTCAGAGCCACCGGTTTTAACTGGAGAAGGAGCCCTCTAGCAAGAGTAGATCGTTGGGTCAGAGAAGCTAGTCGAAGAAGGTTTGGTTTTGTACGAGGAGAAATGGTGGTGGGAGAGAGATAAATGCTACATGAGAGATGGTGGGTAATAAGTTGCATGGGAAAAACAATTTCTTGCTACTCAAGTATCTTATGACATCTTCCATGTGACATTTGATTTTATATTTTAAATTTTAAGTTTCAAATTTTGAAATCCAAATGGTGTGATGAGTCATCTGCATACATGTGTGCCACCTAGGATGTGTCAAATTGTGGTTCTAAAATTTGGGTACACCACTCAGTTTCCAATAGTTAATAAGCTCCTATCAAACCGGGCTCCTGTAGCTCCGAAGTTTAAGTCAACCTGAGTAATCTTAGCAAAGGCTAGCAACTTATCAGTTTGATTGAAATTGTTTGAAGTAAACATATGTGATTCTAACTAAAGATCTGACTTGTATAGTAAATGAACGAGTTTTAAAAAGCATTGTTTGGTTCATTTACGTTTGTTTATAACTTTATTATCAAGTCGTGGAACTAAAAATATAACCAAGTTTGTAACTTAGGATTTTTTTTTATTATTTAGATGTGTTAGTATGATCTATAACAATACTTAAGTCTTTTTGACCTCTGATGTTTTCTAAAATATCTCATATTTTTCACTGGATTTGGCAAAAGGTAAAATGATTGTTTGACTAGATTTATCATCTCATGTGAGGAACGGTTGATCAAAGTCAAGCGTCCAAAGAAATTTGTAAGCCAAGAAGAGATGGAAATAGACTACCCATAAAAGGAATGTGTTAGTTTTGTGCCTTGAGACCTATGTGGAACGGTCAACCGATTGGCCAATGATCTACCAAATAGTTGGCGATTGGATTTTTTGGACTACTAAAAAATGGTCAACCTATACCAATTCGGTCGATTGATTATTCTGGAGTTTTGACAGAGTCAAGTTGGATTTTACTGTTCACACCTGTTCAGTCGGCCTTTTGACTTTCGGTCAACCGAAATCACAATTCCGGACAACCGAAAGCTATTTGGTTGCTCGATTCGCAGATTCCAGAGTCATTTCATCATTTACTAGAACTTCAACTTAGAACGACCAATTGGCAAACTGCCAACCGTTTCAGGCCGTTGACAGAACTTATTAAGGACTATTTTGGTCATTCCTTCTCCACCATTTATGTGTCATAAGCTTTAGTATATATATATCCATTTACCATGTAGGGTTTGGGCTGTGGAAAAACCACCACCAAGTATGGTCTCCTTCCTCCTACGACCTCCATAGAGTCACCAAGGGTGGATTCCTATATCATTACAACCACCTAGTATGGATTCCATAGCTCAATGAGTCATCTAGTTGAGGAAGTTATTGGAGCCATCAAAAGAAAAACTTTGAGAAGTTGAAGAAGGTTAGTGGAGGTGAGGTATTCTTCCCTATACTTAACATTTGTGATCTCTATGTTGCTTGAAGATTGGGGACTCATCAGGGTTGAGATTGGGCTTCCAACTGGTTTGCTAGCCTATACTCTCGTCTCTGTATCATCTTGTATGGAGATTAGATTACTCATCTTGTTAAGTTTAGGGTTTGTTGATTGAGAATTTATTGTACTCGAAGATGTATCCATCCACGACCCTGATCTAGTTCAAAGTTATTATCTCCACGTTATGTTACGTTGCTTGTATCGCCGTTTACACCATAGTGAAGCTCAACTATCTCCGCTGGTGTTTTTCTTAAATTGAGTTTCCACTTATATCTTAGTGTTTGGGTTGATTGTTTGTAGTTTGCTTTAGATTTTGTTTGATTTGGTACATGCATGCTAGGCGTTTGTAAATTTGTCTAGTCTAGTTTTCTTTTAGTTTTTTCCGCACTCATCGCCATCTCTTCCGCATTATGACTCGGGCACACTACCGTTCTAATTTCTGTCACATAATGATCAACAGTTTTAGGGTTTGACAGTTTTAGTGAAATTTGTAAGTCAAAATGATCGACCCGAAGAGGGATAAGCCAACTCATTTTGTAATTTGACAAATTGTTCAACAACTAAAAAGTAACTAGCCATTGGAGATCTTAACTGATATCTCTTACACACTTATAGTTACTTTGGAAAATGAAAACCGTAAAACTCGACAATCGATGAGAAAATGGTTCACCTGTTTATGGGTAAAGTGGTGCGAAGGTAAAGCTGCAGAAACAGTCGACCAAAGAAAGAATCAGTCGTCTGATTTGAAACAATGAGATGATTTGGAATTTAAGGTTTAGAACTGGTGGACTCAAAGGAAAATGGTTGGCAAAAATATTTCACTGATGATTAGATGGTAAGTCTATAAGAGCATCCCTTACGGTGCTTAAAAAGCACCCCACGACCTGGTCATCCTCTGAAATGCCCGGTCGACGACCTGGAAGACCAGGTTGTCCGAATAAAAAAAATATTATTTTGGTTTTTTTGTTTTGATTTTTTGAATTTTTTGTTTGAGTTTTTTGAATTTTTTTGAAAATACGTTTATAATTGTTTTGATTTTTTAGATTTTTTTTAATTTTTTTTAGTTTTTTACCCAGATGAAACCTGAAATGATGTCAAAGAGAGAAATAGGTTGTTGTGGGTTGTGATTAAGATGTGAATAGTGTAGAAAAGAAAAGAAAGTGGGTTGGGGAGAGAGAAAGCTGATGTGGAAGAGAGAGGAGAGAGAACGCTCATGACCATATTGTCTGGGGTCATGGTTAGTGATGACCTTACGGGATAAATTCCCCCTGCATGACCCAGTCATGCAAAGATGACCGATCATCTTTGCCAGGGTTGTCGACCCGGACGACCGGGTCGTCCGAATAAAAAATTAATTTTTTGGTTTTTTTGTTTTGAATTTTTTGTTTTAATTTTTTTTGAAAATAAGTTTTATAATTGTTTTGATTTTTTAGATTTTTTTAATTTTTTTTTAATTTTTTTCCAAGATAAACCCTAAAATGATGTGGAGAAGAGAGATATGTTGTCGTGAGTTGTGGTGAGTTATGAATTTAGACCTGTCAATTTTGGACACGACACGATTACACGACACAGACACGACACGATAAGGAAACACGATATAGACACGACTTTACACGAAATTTTTTGTATGATTGAAATGATTTATTACGATGTTTTGTGAACATATAAATATAAAATAATTGGTACACGATTTGATACAAACACGACACGATAACACGATAAGTTGTTTTTTGTACACGAAACAGACACGAACTGCATCTTTTGTTAGATAATCAATTGTTTTTACTTGATTATAGTCAATTAAGATGTTATTTAGAATGAAAAATATCAATATAACATGTCACTTAACTATTTTCAATCTAAACATGATGAAATCTTTTCAATTTATACTATACACGATAACACGAAATCCTGACACGAATGCAGAACTGTCAGACACGATAGTACACGAACACGACCCAATTGACTGGTCTAGTTATGATTAAGATGTGAATATTGTAGGAAAGAGAAAAAAATTGGTTGGTGAGAGAGAAAACTGATGTGGAAGAGAGAGAAGAGAGAGAACGCTCGTAACCAGATCGTCCAAGGTTATGATTAGCGTTACTTAACACACGTGACTTTTGAAGATTATTTCACCATAAGGCAAATTGCTCAATTCCAACACTCGTGCACAAGATTTCCTATAGATTCAATAACTGGAAAATCAAAAATCTTCATCAAAGTTTTGTTATATTTCGTGAGTCTTGTCTTAATATTTTCTTATGATTGTCGTCATCTTAGTCAACTTTAGAGAGAATTTGCACATAAATTCATGTAGGCAATGCATGAATCGTGTTTAACCAAACCGGTTGACTATAATATATGGAATTGAAGTTTAAGTCAATTTGAGTTGAATTAATATTTAAATTTATTTAAACGTTAAAAAATTCCATAATAAATGGACTTATTTGTCAATCTGATGTTGATATTCTTGTGTTAACTAAAACTGAACCTCCATTTTTCAACTCAAATCTCTCCACACAAATCATTTTCCAAGGGAATCACTGTTTCATCACCTTGTTCCTTTGGGTTTTCATCCTCTAATTTGTCGGAATTTATAATAATCGTCTAGACTTATCCACCGTTATATTTTATTCTTTATCTAATCTTAATACTGATTAAGATGGGCCATTGAGCCATATCCTAACTGCAAATATTAATCCCTGAACAGCTGAACGGCTTAGCTACGATGACAACGATGTTGATTGTAGGCAATCACAGTCTAGTCCACTAACATGGACCGTAATTTAGTCTTATAAGAAACCTTCGATTAATAAAGTTAGAGCTTCTTGATTCCTTCAATTTCATTTAGATTATTCCACAAAGCTGCTTCAAGAAGGTTTCCATTGATAGTACGGTGATAGCCATATCAGTCACCAAATACCAATGTTGGGAAAATAATAAATATTAAACAAGAAGGTTAACGAAATGTTATTCGGAATTAAGTTGTGATCCAGATGAAAACTTGGTTGGAGTTTAGACCACCACACCGTAGGATTGGATTTACATGGAAAAAACTTAAGTAGTGTTTGACTTTTGCTTTTGGATTTTGTTTCAATTTTTTTGACTAAACCAAAAATCTAGAATGTCGGAGGCTTGGAGCAAATATTGAAGTAGTACGATGAATCATTTAACGAATGATATTGTACTGTTAATCAATTACTTGGTTTAATTTATCAGCTCTAAGACAGAAGTTTGACATTTATATGTATCAAGGCTTGTCGCTACGTTCCGTGGGCAAAGATATTTAATTTATAAGCTCTAAGACAGAAGTTTTGTTTTTTTTTTCTTTTCCAAATCAATTTTCTTTCTCATCCATGTCAGTTTTCTTTTTACTAAACTCACTTTATTCTCTTTCCTACATTATGCACATCTTAACCACAATCCACTGCAACTCATCTATCTAATTCACATCAGGATCAATCTTAAAAAAGTTAAAAAAAATCAAAACAAAAAAATTACTTTAAAAAAAATTGTCAATCAGGTCGTCTCACGCGGGACGACCCCATGCTCTTAGGAATAATAAAAAATGATTCTGTCGGCAGTTACAAATTTTAGATAGCCAAATGGAATTTGTGTTACTTGAGGGAAACACGACAAAATCCGTCACTTCAGCATGTCTGAAGTCCTCTTCTGTTGGAAGGAAGTGTATGGAAGTCTTTGATGCCGTGGTTTTCAAGAAAACGTAAAAGACTGAAGTGAAAAAGAAATCTACATTTACTTTTTAACATTTATAATATGCATGTGGTATTACATATTCCATTTGTAAGTGTAGCCATCCCGCCTAAGGAATCGATTAAGTTGAGTCGCTTGCTTCACGAAGATTCTTATAGCACCTTTTACCTTTCTCAATCGATTTCTCGATCCTACCCTTTGCCTTAATCCCAAACCGTCACCTTAAAAACCTTAACGACCACCTTAAACAACATTTAAACCCTAATCAACCCTAAAACAACACCCTACTCAACCCTAAATCACAAACTAAACCTAAAATAATCAATAAAAACACTTACCCTAAAACACTTAAAACACAACTATAAACAACTATAAAACCCAACGAAACTTCTAATCACCTCTATTAATCATCTAAACACACAATAAACCCTAATTATCCCGTCAAAGTTCCATGTCAAGAGGGAAGGTCAGAAATGAGCTTCAAATAGGGTTACGAGAACAAACCAAAACCTTAATACACCCACCCAAGCCTTAATTCAGTCTAATCCTTAAAACCAAACCCTTAATCCACACAATTAAGGACTAACTAACTTAATTAGGCAAGAGTAGGTCATGTTAAGAAAGCATGACCTCTAATTAATCTTAAAGTCAATCAGTAAACAACCTTAAGCTTCCTTCACCCAAATTAATAAAACAAAGCCCTAATCCACCAAAAAACCTTAATAAACTTACTTAAGCCTAAACCTGCAAACTAATGAAAATACGTAACACCATAAACCTTAAATGGAACATCAAAACTTAATAGCTAAGTGACTTTAAAACTAATGATCCGGTAAAATTAACTTGAACTGAACCCCAATGCACACCTTCACGACTCTAAACCAAACCTTAAAATGCACTAAATAACCAAATCGAAGCGTAAAATAACAATCTTACTGAAACCGTAAACCCGATTCTAGAAGTTTCACTCCAAAATATCTACAGATTCTCCCACACTTCGAACCTTAACTTCTTCTTCACTTCTTGCTCACTCCAAGCCCATACTTAACCCATGATTTTAATCTCAAAAGAATAAACTCACAACTCCTAAAAATTCACTCTTGTACGACAAGGAATCCCTACGAAACCACACTGCAACTCTAGTTAAAGACTTAGGTTAAACCTCATCCAAAGCCCTATAAATACCCTCCTATCCAGCCATGTAGAATCCCTCTTGAATTTCTAAAAGCCTTGTAATAATCCGAGCGTAGATAATTTCTTGAGGGTGCGTTTGGATGCGTCATTTGCAACTTCAATGGAACTTTGAAACGTCGAAATTTGCACATCCTGGGATTTCTAAATATCGTCATTTGTTTTCACCTTGTTTGGGTAAGTATGTCATTTTGAGATGAGAGGTGGTGGATCTCGGGGAGGCAGTAGGTCTCGAATGACGGTGGAACTCGAAGAATGTCGTGAAGTTCAACAGTGGCAGAGGGGTAGAGGTGGTGAGAGAAGGTGTCAGGATTTGGGGTAGAATTTGGAGTTGGGAATTAGGTTGGGAATTGTAAATTCTACCAAAAAATGTGAAATTTTGTTTTGTCACTTTTTTATGAGGTTTGAATTTCTAAAATTCCATTTGGAATTTACAAATCCAATCTTCAATCTACTCAACATGGTAGTTACAAATGATGCATTTTAAAATTCCACAAAATTTGAAATTTCATGTATGAGCGACACATCCAAACACAACCTTAGAGAAGTAGTAGTTATTGTTCCAAATCTCCAACCGATTTGGCCTAAAATGAGTGAGTTGTCCATTTTCTCCTAGCCAAGCTTTGCCAAAACACATCTAAATACCCTCCAAAACTACCATCCTCTAGCCACAAACACTCTAAACATCCTCCCAAATTATTAGGTCAATCCGCCTATCCCAGGGTTGTAAATGGGAAGGGTAAAAATCATTTAACCGTCCTAATTGCATGGGTGGGTACGGTTATCGGTAGAAAATTCTAACCGTTAAATAAAAGGAACGGGTAAGGGTAAGAAAATTGTAGCCGTTTAATAAATGAGCCGAGTAAGAGTAAAAGAGCTCACCCAACCATTTAGCCGTTTAGCCGCAAAATATAATTAATATGTATATATACATATATAATATACATCTAATTTATTTGTATTCTAATTTTCTAAATTTCCTCTAATTTCACTACTTATGATGTTTCTTTGTATGTTGTTACATGGAACATTTTGTCAATGTTTCATTATGGATTTGTGGATGTTTTGATTATAAATTTACGGATGATTGATGTTAAATGTTGTAAGTATTATAAGTTTTAGCTAGTCCTTATCTATTTATCTTTTTAATAGGTTTTTACCTATTTAATCATTTTCCTAATCCATTTTGGTATCCACTAAGATTTACCCATATAATCATTTAACTGCCCAAAATCGTTTAGTTATATGGGGCAAGTAGGGTCATGTATAGAGGTAAAAACAAATGAGTTTCTAACCAAACCATGAACTGTTTAATTAGATTGGTAGTGTCATGGGCAAGTCCTATAACCGCCCACGAACCGCTCATTTACAACCCTAGCCTAGTCATTCAGATGTCACCCGGCTGGTTAAACACTACCTACCTAATCCCCGTAGAAAACCGAAATAACCTCGGAGTCACCCTCAAACCCACTGAAACAATCCAAGACAACCCACCACTAGAACAAAGTTCTAAATTGGACAACCAAACTAGAATCTAAATTGTTTGAACATAAAATTGTATTTATTTAGTTTTGAAATTATATAAATGTCTCGACCCCTTTTAAAATAGCAGTGAAAAATTACAATTGACGAAAAATTAAAATTCTATCATTTTCTTTAATTATGTTGACTCTAATTTTTCATTCCCATTTTAATAGTTTATGACTTTCATCAAATTTCAAAAATAATAAAACACAACTTTGTTTAACTCTAGAGATGAGCACTTTTGGGCAAATTTGATGACATTTATTTTGTTTCTTTTTCTCTTTAATTAAAGGACAACGTTAGTATGATTTTGATATGAAAATCATGTTTCTATCACGAGATAGTAAGGTTTTTGTGAAAAATATATTATGAAGTAAAACAAAAAAAGTAGAATAAAAGGTTGAATTGGTCACATAGCAGAAACTTATATTATTTTGCTATAGCTTTTATGTGTTTATATTTTGACAAATATTTCTAAAAAACAAATATTCATAATATTCTTCTTTAAAAATATTGTTCTAATCAAGAGTATACTTGACTATAATATTTTTATTTTATTTTATGGCTAATTTGACCTCTATAGCTTTTTCTCTTTAATTTGACTACCTATTAGGATGATTTTGATATGAATTTGCTAACATTTTGATGAGAAAAAAAAATCAACAAATGCATCTTAGGCGTGGTTTGTGTGTTCTTTTTATAATGTCGAGCCGTTAAGGGCAAATGTCTTGGTCTTTCATGATGATGTAGAGATAGAGCAAGTATTTGTCGAAATTTATTAGATTTGATGGTTTAGGGCCCTTACGTAGAAAAAACCCAAGCCCAATTAACCTTCGGCCCATCCTAGCACACAAAATCGTGATCAAACTCAGTCTACACATACAACTCTTCTTAACTAAATTCATTTGTATAGCCACTTGTTTAAAAACTTCCAGATCATGTATGAATGCAATGGTTATAAAAATAGAAATGGAGAACAAAACAGACTGGTTATGGAATAGCTGCAACCAAACATCCATGCACTTATGGATAAATAGAGAGAAATCCTTTTAACAAACAATCCTAGTAATCAAATGACCATCTTATCAGACCTTCATTATAAAAGAAAATACCTTCAATCTGTATTACTTTGGAGACCATGACCAACACATGGTCTTAAATTAAAGCTAAGTACAAAATTTAGTCATTGATCGACATGATGTGATGCAAACTGTAAATTGTCGCAGATCTCATCTCATATTCATGTGACCGGAATGAATGTGATTAAAAATGAATGACTATATGTGGGTTTATATGGACCCAGTTGGGCCAGCCAAGTGGCACCGATATGACCAAGTACATATCTATAACTACCAAAGGTCACCCGTTATTCTTCTGAACTGTTATTTATCGTCAGAAAACTACTTAAATCGTCCGTGCGAATTATCATTTTGCTCTTCTGTCCTATTTACTTATATAACTCTTCATTTCACTCTCCTAACATCATTTTCTTCATATTACACTCATATTCACCCAAAAGTATGTCTCGGAGGCCCGGAAAAGAGCTAACGGACATCGCGACCTACTCGAATCTGGTAAAATACCTTATTTAGTTTTTGTACTTAAAAAAAATTGGGTCGGGCGTTCGCGGGAGACTCCCGATCCAACGGGCGGACGCCCGCCGAATCCGCCTCCCCCAATAATGATAAGCAGTGATGCGAAACTCGATCATTTATATGCTGATACAAAGGACCTATATAGTTTGTCAAATTTCGACGTCTCGACTCTTCAAGAAAGTTATGAATATTCGTTAGCTGCATTTCAATAGCCGAGTTCACGCGTTCAAAAATAGTGTCCAAAGCTGTAGTCGATGTAGTAATCCACTCTTTCAGAGTCGAATGGGCAATTTCCACCCTACAGTTCGTAGTGTTGCCGAAATGAAGAACTTAATGCATCCAATTCGACACAAACTTTTCTTTATGCACTAACCACGTGTCTTCTAGATACTCCTTGAGCACTGGCCAGGATTGGAAAAATCTTTCAGATTACTGACTGCTCTATCATAATCCGTCTGTGAATCAGAAAGCATGACTCTCCTCCACTTTCCATGCCTATAACTCTCTGCAAACTGTTTGTCCTTGCCGAATATGTGGTATGCGTAGTTGTACACGTCTTTGTTGATATGTCATTTGCAAAGTAAATGAGCAGACTCACGAAAAATCTCTACCACTGGTCGCATCAGACCCAACTCCTGGTACGTTATTATTGCAGTCGGGCTAACAGTATCCAATAACAAATCTCGTAACTTCTCCAACACCCACCGGTAACTAGACTCAATCTCATCTTTCAAAATCGCATAACCGACGAGGAAATTCATGTTTGTTGGAGTAACCCCAACCATCTCAAACAAAGTCATCTTGTACTTGTTCGTCCTATACGTCGAATCCATGCAGATTACGAATGGGTATGTGCGCAACAACTGAACTGGCGTCGGATGTGCCAAAAATGCGTGAGTGAGGACATTAGTTTCTTCATCTGCCATAATCAAATGCAAATACTTATACTGCACTACCTTACTGAGAAACTGCTGAGCAGAATTCCTGTCTTCAGATTTCGTCATCCTCATGTACTCTCTGAAGTTTTAAATGTCTCTGATTGGGATTATCTTCCGGGAATTTCTCCTTTACTGCCAACAATATGTTACGTGGTCTCGCTTGTGCCTCGGTCATATCACGAATAATTTTCTTTGCCCCTGAACTAAGACTGCTGATCTGTCGGTGACCCTCTGGATAAACTGCAAGTCTGTGGTGGTGTTGTCCATGAGTACTATTAGAAACAACGACTCATCCATTACGATCGCGTCGCTCGACTACCTTTACAAAAAAACGACAACCACAACCTTTTCGTTTCGTGTTCTTCCGTAGTGCAATATTCGTAACACGAGAAACCATTTCGTTTCTGCGATCGCATCTCAGGTAACAATCCTTCCGATTATCTGCTTTTGATTTGTCAGATGATATTACCAAAAAAAATCTGGTTCCTATGGCAACTTGTTTCGCTCATTTACATGTTTCCTCAATTGTTGTAAATACTTGTTTACTATCAAAAAAACACACTGTAATCTACTCCATCACCATCGAAATCTTGCAACGGAACCTGAAAAATTTAAATTAACACAAAATAAATAAACTTAAAATTTAAATTTTTTTTGGGGCGTTTGGCTTAGACGCCTCATACAATGAGTGGGGCGTCTGGCAGAGACGCCCCCTCCATGGGCGAGGCGTCTTAGCCAGGCACCTCATCCATGGATGGGGCGTCTGGCTTAGTCGTTGCCCCAATGGATGAGGCGTCTATCTAAGTCACCCACACCAAGGTGGAGGCGTCCTATCCGGACGCCCCATCCTTGGGGGAGGCGGCTTAATCAGACGTCTGAGACGGGAAAAACCGTTTCGCTTACCTCACCAGATCTAAGCGCTTCGCCAGACATTTTCGTGGTGTTGGTATTGGGAATGTGAGGAAAATTGAAGCAAAAACCTTGTTTTTGGACTCATGACGAAATGAGTATTAAATGAATTGTGAAAGGCAAAATGATAATTGTTGGGACGATTTAAGTAATTTTTCGGCGTCGAATAGTAGTTCCCAAATTTTAATATACGATCTTACAAGGGCCTTAAAAATAATAGCTGAAACAAAAGATATTTGAAGGAATACTATCTCTTAGAAGGATATTCTATAATTTTTGAAAGAAAGGAAAGGAGGACTGAGTCAGTTGACTGCAAGAGGATCCATCCATTCTCTTTCCACATCAAGAAAATGAGCACATATCTAGATTAAATACAGATATATAAGGTACCAACACCATCTATAGCTCACACATCAAAAAAACCAACTTTCTTCTCTCACTCCTACATTCATCACGTACTTTCCCCTGAAAAGCGAGCACTTTAGAAATGGCAAAGGTATGCTAATTATGAACCTTCTCTTATTTTAAAGACTTCGTGTGATCCCTTAATCTTTTTTATATATTTAAGCTTAACAATGTTAACAATCGAATTGCTAAAAGTGGTAGTAAAGTTGTATCTGCATGATGACAAGGCCCAAGAAGAAAGCCCTCAAAGCTGTCTCAACAATTCAAGGTGCATTACGTATCAAATCTTTACTCATCCTTCAATCGCATAACCGACGAGGAAATTCATGTTTGTTGGAGTAACCCCAACCATCTCAAACAAAGACATCTTGTACTTGTTCGTCTTATACGTCGAATCAATGCAGATTACGAATGGGTATGTGCGCAACAACTGAACTGATGTCGGATGTGCCAAAAATGCGTGAGTGATGACATTAGTTTCTTCATCTGCCATAATCAAATGCAAATACTTATACTGCACTGCCTTACTGAGAAACTGCTGAGCAGAATTCCTGCCTTCAGATTTCGTCATCCTCATGTACTCTCTGAAGTTTTAAATGTGTCTCTGATTGGGATTATCCTCCGGGAATTTCTCCTTTACTGCCAACAAGATGTTACGTGGTCTCGTTTGTGCCTCGGTCATATCACGAATAATTTCTTTGCCCCTGAACTAAGACCGTTAATCTGTCGGTGACCCTCAAGATAAACTGAAAGTCTGTGGTTGTGCTACCCATGAATACTATTAGAAACAACGACTCATTCTTCACGATCCCGTCGCTCGACTACCTTTACCAAAAAACAACAACCACAACTTTTCTTTTCGTGTTCTTCCGTAGTGCAATATCTATATCACGAGAACTCATTTTATTTTTGCGATCGCATCTCAGATAATAATTCATCCGATTATCTGCTTTTGATTTGTAAGATGATATTACCAAAAAAATATGGCTCCGATGACAACTTATTTCTCCCATTTACACGCTTCATCGATTATTGTAAATACTTGTTTACTATCAAAAAGCTCATTGTAATCTACTCCATCACCACAGAAATCTTGCAACGGAATCTGAAATAATTTAAAATAACACAAAATAAATAAAGTTAAAATCAAAAAATAAAATAAAATTGGGGCGTCTGGTTGGGACACCCCTTCCTTGGAGGGGGCGTCAGGCTGGGACGCACCGTCCATGGAGGAGGCGGCTAAGCCAGACGCCTCAACGAAGGATGGGGTGTCTGGCCTAGCCGCTGTCTCCATGGATGGGGCGTCTGGCTAAGCCACCCCTGCCAAGGAGGAGGTGTCCCAGCCAGACGCCCCATCCTCATGGGAGGCGACTTAGTCAGACGTCCGAGACGGAAAAAAAATTCCATCACACTTACCTTACCGATCCAGACGCTTCGCTAGACATTTTCGTGGTATTCGTACTGAGAATGTGAGGAAAACAGAAGCAAAAACCTTGTTTTAAGGCACTGGACATAATGTGTATTAAATGAATTGTGAAGGGCAAAATGGTAATTGTTGGGATGATTTAAGTAGTTTTCCGGTGGCGAATAGTAGTTCCCTTATTCTTGGGTCAAGATGACCTCCCTTAATGGGAGGTCACTTCCTCGTGGGATCCCACCATGGCAGCAAACGTGAAATCCTAGCAGGATCCCGCCATGAATGGCATTGGGCGGTGGCCCAATTTTTTATTTAATTATTTTTTATTTTGTTAATTGTTAATTTTAAATTTTTTAATTTCTGATAATAGTAATTAATATTACTAATAATTTCTGATAATATTAGTTAATGTTAGCAATATTTTATTCTAATATTAATTTTTGTTAGTGATGATTTTGTTGCTATTTTAATTAATTATCATTACTTAATTTATGTTAATGATCGAATTGATCCGATTTGAGCGAGAATTTATGACAACGCTACGGACGGAATGCAAATTATCAATGTTTTTTGAATATGTATTTTATTATTTATGATTTAATTATTATAATATTTAGTTGTCAATTATTATTTATCAATAATATTTTGTGGTTTTAATCGTAATACTTGTTATGTAATTATATAATGTAATTGCAATGATAAAGTAATATTTAATTTGATGATTATTATGAAAGAATAAAAAAGAAGATAAAAGGAAATGATGTGGAGGAAAGAGAGTGTTGAAATTTTGGGGGGTTTAGGGGAGGGTTAAGAGGGGAATAGTGAGTAGTTGGAGGGTTTTGGGCTGAGCTGACATGGCAGAGAGAAAATGAGATGCCACTGAGTGATTTTAGGGAGGGTTAATGGTGCCCTAAGGTGGATCACGTTAATTCCGTAACACAACCATATACATGTGGTGGTACATTGATATTCGACTCAATTAGCCTAGTAGAGGCCCTAGACCTTACAAAGAAAAGCAATTATTCCGCCGAACTAGCAAAATGAAAATTCAGATGAGTTCAATTTCTCAGGCAACTTCTGCATTCGTGTGGATCATCGAATCGGTAATTCCCTTGTTTATGTTATCTAAGGGCAACGGGGTGCCGTAGGATCGTGCGCTGGTGCACGATCCTGCTTGGATCCGTGGGGAATCCTTGTCCCGCTCACACCAGGCATGGAGCGCGCAGAACTGTTCTTGTGCGGTGGAGATCCCACATGAGTCGGTCCCACCCCAGTAGTTTAATTTTTTTGTTTTGTTTTGTTTTGGTTTGGTTTGGTTTTTTGTTTTGTTTGTTTTTAGTTAATTACATGATATTAGTCATTATTATTTTTATTCAGTTAAATTTTTCAATAGTTTTCTCAAATCATTTAAATATTGTTTAATCTAATTTAATTTATTATTCAACTAAAATTTCTGAAATTAAACTTAAATTATAAAAATAAATGAACAACATAAGTAATTAAAAATCATAATATTTTTAAGACCAACTAAAATTACATTTAAACAAAAATACATAAAGCATAATAAATAAATAAATTCTAATTATACAGTTGTTTTCGTAGATTTGCTCAATGTGTCCTCCCCGGGCATCAAATTTTCCTTACTTAACATCATCAACAAGTCTTTTTTGTCTTTATTTTCTTTGTGTCACAGTTTTAATTTCTGATATTCCAGCTTTTCCTTCTCCATTGCGAGAATATTTTTTTACTTGCGACGAATATTCGAGTTGGGAACAAGCAGTATAGAGGTGTTCATTGGGTTGCCCGGAAATCTTTCATTTTCCTCTAGCCTTTGCCTTTTTCACTCATTCTAGACGAGTGAGGGGATTTTCTGAATTTGCAGTTGGGCATTCGTCGGATTCAGAAATACGCATTCGTTTTCTGATGCTACTTATTTCTGGTGAATCCTCCACCCTGATGTTGCAGCGACGACAGCGTGGGTTGTTCAGGACAGATGTTCGAAGGATGGAATCCCATTTTGGATACTTGTTCAGAAGGGCCCATGCATGAAAGAATTGAAACTTACCATTATTAGTTCGCTCATAAATGACATGAGTTTATCTGATTACGTCTTCATCATTCATTCTGCTCCTTTTTCGTTGTAGTGATTCATCGTGACAACCGATCCACTTAAGGGCCGATGCTGTCAATCTTCTCCAACGTCCTTTAAGAGAAGTCGTGTTCCGCCATGCCAGCTTGTTGTTGTTGGACCATGCGACGTCGTAGGGTTTTTTCACGTTGTTTCAGAGGTTGTTGCTTTTCTTGTTGGTGCTGACAATCCCATCGCAACTTACATTCATGTATGAGGAGATGAGGACCTCATCTTCCTGAGTTGACCATTTCTTGCTCCCCTGGGTCGTTGGTTGTGTGTCAGGTTGTGATGGTGGATTAAATTGTTGTGATAAATCGGTAGGACAATCATCCACAAGCTCTTCCTCTAAATTGACAACTGATTTGTCAGTTGTGTCCGCCTCTTCGTTTACATGGCTGGAACCTCCTTCAAATTGAAGGTAGTTTGAATAAATGGTGTAACTGTTGGGTTGAGGTGGTGGAGTATATTCTGGATTTTGGTTGTTGGATCGTAAGGGTCTCTAATTCTATTCACTTTTTAGGCTACTTAACTACTTGTTTAAGCAATCAAGAATATGCTACGGAATTAAGAACTAAACAAGCAAATAAAGAGGAAATAAGAAAACCACAATGAGATGGGTTTTTTTTATAGAGGTTCGGCACCCCACCCGGGTCCTAGTCCTCTTTTGCAAGCTCCGCTCGGATCACCGAGCTCCGCTCACGACTTCACTAACAACTCCACGTTCCGGTCCGGGAGAGAACGCATTTACAATCTTCAAACTCGCGAACAATCCTCGCCGAGCTTGGCTCCTCCCCTCACAATCCGAGAGGGTTGCTTTGGGGCTTTCACCGAAACCTTTGCTTGACTTTGACAGCAACAAACTTGAGTGGGACAATCACTCTCTAAATTTGAGCACACTTGAGAAAGATAAGGAATTGATCTTAAGTGTGGAAAATGAAGCTTGGAGTGTTTGGAATGATCTCTCTAATGTAGGAGGCAAATATGTGTGGGAGAGTTGTATAAAATGGTGTTGGGAACACCTATTTTTAAGCTCCTAAGATGTTATAGCCATTGGGGTTAATTAGGTAAGAGTTTGTGTAAGAAACATAAAATAGATACCTCCAGGTTGCATTTCAGCATAAGTTCGGTCGACTGGATCGGGCAGAACGGTCGATCGTGTGGCAATTTTGAACATGGTTCGGTCAACCGGTTAAGGAACGGTCGACCGCCAAAGGCTATAACTTAGGTACACTTACGTTAATGGTCGAACACCGAAATAGGTTTGGTCGACCATAAACTAACAGGCTCTACTGGGTTGGTGAAAAAGATCAAGTTCGTTTGACCGAGCCAAAGTCTTCGCTCGACCGGAAACTTCCAGGCAGTTGCACTTTGTGGAGAAATTCAAGATTCGGTTGACCGAAACAAGTTCACGGCCGACCGATGGCAAAAAGCATTTTAGGGTATTGGGAAATAATACGAATACGACCGTTGGTATAATACGACAATTCTAACGGTCGGAAAAATGTTGATACACGGTCGACCAAACGAATGATAGAAAACAATAACTTGATAATTGATCACTCGGTCGACCGAACGGTCTGTATAAGTCGACCGAATGTGGGCAGATAGTCCTGGTTTTGGTTAAGTGTTTTGCGGTCTAACTTTGGGTGATCTATTGAAGTCCAAATTATATAAATTTTGTGTGTGACTTCTATAGGGAACCTAGTGTGTGTTTGAGTTGATTTTATCTCAAGTATAATCAATTACACATAGTTCCTAAGACTCAAAATAAATCAAGATTACAAGTCTTCAAATAAGCTTTATTACATGTCTTGACTTGATTTTCTTTCTTCCATGAGTCTTGATCTCCTGTAGAGGTTAGCACAATACAATATATATGCTATGCAATATGTGTGCTGCTCTACATTGATTACAATTAAGATTAGGTTGATTAAATCATCAAAACATAGATTAAGGCCAAAAAACCAACACTGGTATGGTTGGTATTGAGGGTGTTGGGGATATTGTGGGTGTACATAGGAGGGATCGAATGTTGGTGATTGATATTGGGGATAATGATTAGGAAACAGACTACATGGGTTACGTGGTTGTGGTTGTTGTTCGTTGTTATGGTTAGGAGAATCCATTGTAAATCAATGAAGTTTAGATAATTGGTGTGCTCCTACTGGTAACGTAATAATTCCTTTATAGTATTCTGAGGAATCTTTTCCTCTATTCCCAACGACTATTTTCTCGTGACCCAACAACTCTTTTCTCATGACCCGAGGTCTCCTTTCTTGCGACCCAAAGATTCCTTTGTCGTGGCTCGAGGATTCTTTTCCCCTATTTCGAAGTTTCCTTTCTCGTGACCCCACACCTCCTATCTCATGACCCAACGACTCTTTTTTCGTGACTTGCGACTCCTTTCTCATGACCCGAAGGTTCCTTTGTCGTGACCCAAGGAATCATTTCCCCTATCCTGAAGCTGCCTTTCTCGTAACCCAACGCCTCTTTTCTCGTGACCTAACGACTCCTTTCTCTTTAAGTACCAACACTTTAACACCTTTACCTACACATACTTCAATCACCTTACGATTTTGATTACCCACAACCTCTTCACACTGCAATCACCTTCTCCAAATGAGTTATGAATTTGATACCCGTCTCCATCTTCCATAAGCGTAGACTCTTCATCATCAAGTTCTGATGATGACAACTTTCGTGCAAGATACGAGGAGTACGAGCAGTTTGAGCAAATCCTTGCAGATATGAGTGGTGAGTTAACACAAGCACTTCAAGGTTCCAACTCAAGACGGTGGGAATCACGACCTAATAGATATCGCCACACTCATAGAGTTCGGGAATGGGCTTACAATCGTCTCTTGAATGATTACTTTGTCGAAAATCCTGTGTATTCTGATCGAATGTTCAGAAGAAGATTCAGAATGAGGAAGCCCTTCCAACGACGACCTGACACAATGGATAACCTTGGAATCTCCAGATTACAAAAATGCATTGCGGCTCTTCGTATGTTAGCCTACTGTGCAATGGTGGATACAGTTGATGAATATTTACGTCTTGGTGAGGGAACTAAAGAACATCTCTGCAGAAATTCGCAAAATGTGCCATTGCCAACTTCGGTGAGGTATACCTTCGAAGTCCCACACCAACGGACTTAACAAGACTTCTTCATGTTGGAGAGACATGCGGGTTTTCAGGAATGATTGGGAGCATTGATTGCATGCACTGGGAGTGGAAAATTGTCCTGCTGCTTGGAAAGCACAATATTAGGGGCGTAGTGGAAGGACAACAATTGTCTTTGAAGCAGTGGCATCCTACCATCTCTGGATTTGGCATTCTTTTTATGGTATTGCAAGTTCATCCAACGATCTGAATGTACTACATCGATCACCTCTTTATAATGACGTCCTGGAAGGACGAGCACCACCAGTAAATTTTGTGGTAAATAATCATCAGTACAATATGGCATACTATCTAACATATGATATCTATCCACAATAGTCGGCATTCATCCAGTCAATTATTCTTCCGCAAACTCCGAAGAATTGATTATTTGCCTAACGACAAGAGGCAACTCGTAAGGATTTAGAACGGGCATTTGGAGTGCTTCAATCAAGATTTGCAATTGTTAGGAATCCATCTATTGCATGGAATCCATATTTACTAAACAAAATAATGACCGCATGTATCACAATGCACAATATGATAGTGGAGGATGAATAAGACTCTTATAACCATGCAGATACAACCAAATTTGTCGAAGAACAACATCAACATCGAAGAAGAACGACAACATCCAATGATGAGACTTTCCATTACTCTTCTGATCGTATTGTGGATATTAGTGAATACGTGGATAATAAAGACCAGGTTCGTGACAGAGTTAAACATTTGGCTTTGAAGAATGACTTGATCAAGAACATATGAGATCGTTTGGACAAAATGATGAATGAGAGTGTAATTTATTTAATCATGTTTTAATTATTTGTAGCTTAAATTGTTGTAATACGTTATTAATATTTAATAAGATGTTGTTTTGGATTTTCCGAATTATTAATTAATTACGTTATTGATGATTTTCGTATTTATTAATTAACTATGTTAAGTTAGGTAAATGAATTAAGTTATATATAAGATGTTGGGGAAAAGTATAAAATAATGGAGAAGAAAGTGAGGTGGAGGAAAGATAAAGTAGTGGGATATGATTTCAGTTGAGGAGTGAATAGTGTAAAGACTGTGAGAGTAAAGATCGTGCTGATGTTGAGGATAGAACGTGGATTGTGATCTTTAAAACATGATCACTGTAGAAAATTCTAATGCTAATATTACATTAGAAAGAGTATCACTCTCTTTCATTCCCTAATGCTAATAAAATAATCCCTTCATTCATTAGTTCATTGTTTCAAATTAATTGACCTTAAATTGCACAAAATAATAGTTACATTGGATTTGCACGACGAGAAAGCTAACCGGAAGGCACTTAAAGCGGTCACCAAAATTTCAGGTTCATATAATTTTATTAAATGCCCTTAAAGACCAACATAATTGCTTATTTGATTTTGCATGTTACCGGAATCAGCCTCGTAGGGGTGTATTCCGAATCAGGTTGAATCAAAACCAACCTTAATTGAGTCGAATTGGTTCGGTGAAGTCTGATTGTTTCAAGTCAAAGTCATAGATGATATAGATTGAGTTTGTTTTAGAATGTTTAGAAAAAAGTGAGAGAATGGAATCCGGGTCTAGAATGACACGACCTGCAAATTAATATTAACAATTAATGAATTAAGTCTTAATTTCATAAATATATGTGATATAAACTCTTTACAATTGTACACTGATTGAAGTTAAATCATTTAAAAAACAACTGATGCGAGTTGTTAGCTTAGTTAAAGAGAATGAAAATAGCTTTGAAAAGGTCCGAGATTTCATTCAACTACTCAACTTAAAATTCCATAGTCCAAACCAAATGATTTGTGTTTAGTCTGGGCTTTTATAGATGGGTACAAATCTTTTTATTTTTGTAGTAAATCTAGATCTGGGTGCTGGGATGTGCCGGTGGGCCGGGCCGGGCCAGTGGCACGGTACTGTTCCAACGGCTCTAAGAGGCGTTGGGTTTTTTCGGTTTTTGTTTTTTAAAAAATCATAAATTATTCATCCCCTATCCTATATAAACTCCTTAACCCTTCTCATATTTTTCAAACAATTCTCTGCATCTTTTTTCCAATTTTTTCTAATATTTCTCTAATTGCTTTGATTTTGGTGGATACGGGTCAAGTTTGAGCTAAAACCTGAAGCCTAAAGCAACAAGTAGACCGTTGACTGGTGATTTCACGACACCCTTATTCATTTTTCAGGCTTTTCTTATCTTTTTAGTTAACCATGGCCTTATCGTTTATGAAAAAAACTAAGTTTCTCTTGGCATATTTAGTAATTTGCATGACTTTAACATCAGATTCTGAAGATAATGATACCGTACAACCCCTTCATGCTAAACCACCCCAAAAAACTACTCCCGGTTTTAGAAAAAAAACTTGCCCAGTATGGAATGATTTTGAAAAAGGTAGAGATAAAAATGGTAAAGTAATTGCTACTTGTAAACATTGCCGTCATGTATATTTTCGGGTAAGTCAAGTGGGGGACCGGTCATTTAGGTAGACATTTAAAAGTATGTAAAGTTAAGAACAATCCTGGGTTAATAATAGATTCACGTCAATCGGTTTTAGACACGGGTAGTGGAAAATTATCTTTTCGGAAATATTGTCCAATCAAAGATAGAGAAATAATTGTTGATTTCATAATTAGATTTGAATTATTATTTAACACTGTGAATCTGAATCCCTAAGGGCAACAATTCACTATCATAATCCTCAATTTAAACCATTGTCTAGAAGAACTCTCAAAATTGTTGCATTTGATAAATTCAAAAAACAAAGACAATCATGATTAATTATCTTTTTGAAATGAAAAATAAGGTGGCATTAACTAGTGATGTTAACCGACCAAAATTGGGAAATTTGTACTATTATGTTAGTTTTTGTAAATACTTTTTTTTACCTTGACTAAAAGATTAAATGGATAATATTACCCGACCTCTAACATATTTATTTACGAAATACGTCCAATTACAAACGTATTTGCGAAATATAAGAGAAATCCTTGTTTTTATGACATTTTAACTGTAATGGGGGCTAAATTTAATAAATATTGGAATCCTCCTCTACTTAGCTTTTGTTTAGTTTTTATTATGGATCCTAGATTTAAAATTACTGGTTTACAAGTTTACTTGGAATAAATTTACGAAAACATGAATTATGAAAATTTTCAAAACCATATAGATAAAAGTAGATCTTTGTTAATTAATTATTTTGAAGAATATATAAAAGACTAAATAGACAAATAGGTTCAAATGTTGCTAGTTCATCATCACAACCACCTCCAACTGCAGTGGATTCAGATGATAACAACTCCCAATGGAATTGGTTAAGTCAAAAAGGCTAAATTTGTGCAAACTGAGACTCAAAATGAATTAACGCATATCTAAACACTGAATTTTACTTAAGTAATGCTGAGTTAAAATGTTTTGATGTTTTAGACTGGTGGAGAAAGAACTCAGGTAGGTTTGCACTAATCTCTTTAATTGCGCGAGACTTATTATATCCTTCAGCATCAACTATGGTGTCGGAGGCTGTTGTTAGTGCAAGTAAGCGGGTCTTGTCCGACAAAAGGCAAAACTTGTCCGACAAGTCCATCGAGATAAGCGTATGTCTGAAGGATTGGCTCGACGCTGCAGACAAAATGCAAAATTTGGTTATTCACGACAACAACGACGGTGACGACGAAGATTGAAGAAAAATTAACTAAACCACTTTGTTTAAGGAGTAATCTTTTCCTAATATACCATAGGTTTTTTCATTACTCATTAGGTTTAGTTAGCCTTCGGGCCTTTTTATATGTAACCAATATATTGTTTCTCGAATTGAGTTAACAATTTATAATAAATAAATTGGTTACTTTGGGGAAAATTAAAATGTGTTTGTGTTTTATTTAACTAAATTGTGATTGTATACTTAATTCAACACCCAACCCGACCAAAAATAAATCAACTTGACCCACCTTGGATCCGGCACGACCCCCGTGCCATGGGTCGTGCCGGGCTGGGGATACGGGTACCGTGCAGGCACGGTAGCCGGATGTCGACACGACCCACAACCCACGTTCAAGTAGATCCAATATAGTCTGGTTTGAATTTGATCCCGAACCCAACCCAAGTTCACTTCTTCACCCTCATGGGTTATTGACAAGGGAAATTTGACTTTCTATGCCTCAAGTAACCCAACTTCTGGAGAGAGAAAATCCCACTTTGACATCCTCTGAAAAATATATTTATCTTTTCACTTATTCCCAAATATACTTATGTATAGGCATCAGTTTTTGTAGTATAACCGACGTCTATACCTCCTTAATCATTTAAATAAGAAAATTTTAATATTATTTGTTCATATAATTGCTAGGATCTATGACCCGCTAATCGATAGATAAATGCGGAATTAAAAATAATAATCGAAGGATTAAGGAAGAGACAATTGCAAACCACAAATTCGTCGACACCGAAGTTTAGAGAGGTTCGGCACCCACACCCGGGTCCTAGTCCTCCTCGCAAGCCTCGCTCGATCCCCCAAGCCTCACTTACGGTACCACTAACCGATCTCCGTTTCGAGCCGAGATCAACGCCGTTTACAACACCGAGCCTCGCGAACAACCTCGCCTAGCCGTGTCTCCTCTCACAACTTGAGAGGGAGCTTCCTCGAACCTTTACAACTCTTTGATTCTTGAATATGAAAGTTGAATCACACTCTAACACTCTATACTTGAGCACACTTGGATATTGATATGGAATTGGATATTCAAGTGGTGAAGTTTAGGTTTGAGTGTTGTGGATTGAGAACTTGAAGATGGAGAGGATTTGGATTTGAGTATTGGATAGATAGGAAGTGTTCAAGATATTCAAAACCAACAAATGAGGTCCTATTTATAAGCCTTCAAGCTAAACGAGCCGTTTGGGAGTTGGTGGGGGAAATGAACCAATAGGAATGTAAGATGTGACTTAAGCTCGGGCAGAAATTGTGGCATGTTCGGTCGACCGTTATCCAAACGGTAGTCCGAAGAATTGGCCTGAATTAAGAACTCGGTTGACTGATTATGTATCGGATCACCGTTCACCAACCTCCAGTAGCTTTTATCTATTTGGCCATAATTAAGTTCGGTTAACCGAAGTCCATTCGGTTCACCGTTCTATGGTGGACAGTAGAATTGGTTGGGCTCTGATCTACTCAAGTTCGGTTGACCGTGTACACTTCGGTAGCCAAAGTTAGCACGGGTTATCTGTTGACATTGAGTGGGAAATTGGTTTATCGATAACGATCAAGTGTCACGTGTAAATAGTTGTTGGGCTCCTAAAGTCAATAAGGAATCGGTTGACCGATAGGTATTTGATCGTCCAAAATAGGACAAGTCAATTGGCTCTAGGGACTCATTTCGAAAGCGACTATTGGAGCAAAGTCCAAAACCGGTCCAGGGTTATTCGGTCGACCGAAGGTGGTTCGGTATTCCGTTAGGGCAATTCCAGAGAACACCTAAGTTTTACTGGTGAGAAGTATTAGGGTGTCCGAAAGGTGTTCGATGGACCGAACTAGACAGGATTCGGTTGACCGAAATATGTTCGGTTTACCGATGCATGACGGGACAGAATCCTAGTGCTCAAGTTTACATAAAACCTTATGGACTCAATAAATACAAAGTTACATGTCTTGGTCCAAAGCTTTGATTACAAGTCTTGAGTCTTGATGTCTTTGTCCCAATGCTCATTTCGTTGATTGTTTTGATCAACCTATTAAGATGATTGCAAGTATACAAATATATATGCAATGCATGTAATCGTGTTTGCTCACTTTGATTGATTAGGTTGATTGATTAAGATTAGTTTATTAATCATCAAAATTAATATAGTTTAAGGCCAAAAAGCCAACAATAATATCCTTAATCATTTCTCATCATTTAAACCTACATAAGAAATAATAACAACATATATATATAATATGTAAGAAATCATTCATCTCTGTTTTTATCTAAATACCTACATGTCTTCCTTCACATTGACCTAAATGTCTTCAAGTATAAGTGTATAATTTGAGATTATAACATGCTATAATTAAAAGTGGAGTGGACCACTAGCACTATTGGATCATGGATGCAAAACCACATGGGCAGAAGCTTCCGGATTGATGAAAAATGAAAACATCTTATTAGCAAGAAAGTGAAGTACCAAGTATAAGTTAAGCAAAGAAGAAGGTACTCCGTTTTGCAGTTTGAGATCGGTGGATATTGTATAATTTAGGACTAAACCTACAGATCAAGCATATGTGTCGTCGAAGTTTAGTCTCACATTGGAGAAATTTTTTTGTAGGTAGGGTTGATGTACTCCACCACTTCTTTACTTCCAAATGGGAGTTGAGTACCATACTACAATAGGCAAGTGAGATATATATTTTTAATGGTCAAAATATTGGTACTTTGGATATATATATATATATATATATATATATATATATATATATGTAATGGTCAAAACTTGGGCTTAAGATGGTTGATTTATTTATTTATGGATTATTTAAAGGAATAGACGTCGGTTTTATAGGGTAGCCGACATCTATGGATCATAATGTATTTTTATTATTATTTAAAGGAATAGACGTCGGTATCACCCTATATATCTGATGCCTATTATATGTGTTGTAGTTTAGTCCCACATCGGGGAATTTGTTTTATTGGTGTGGTTGATGTACCCCACCCCTCATTCACTGCTGAATGAGATCGAGTTGGGGCATCTTGGGCTCGATGTACTTGGTTAATGGTCAAAAGATTGACACTTAGGGCACTTTAGCATCTTGGGCTTGATTATTGTACAAGTTGAATGTCTGCTATAGGTTGTAATGTAGTTTTTTATTTAAAGGTATAATAGATATCAACCGTATATAACCAACGCCTATACACCAAGGCATAGGCGTCGAGGACATATACGACGGTCGTTGGACCGCCAACATCCGTCGTATATACCCTTGTATATCCGACGTATATGGACTTTTCTGCACTAGTGACCCCTACCTATCTCGTGGGACCACTAACATGGAACAACATATGTCTGCTTTGTTGGGGTTGTGAGTACTTTCGATGCCAAACATTTTTCACGATATGCCCTTTACAGGATGAGCTCGATATGCACTCGATAGTTGTTCAATAATATAGTCGACCCACAACGGTATGATTACTGAGAAAGCCTTCGGCGGTTCAACTCCCTTCCATACAAACATCACGTCAGCAATTAAGAGCGAAGCATGAAAACTGCACAATGGCGGTACGATGTGACCTCGATATGATAAATCAAGAGAGTCGTCTTTGTTTGGATCGATGAGCTCGATATGCACTCGATAGTTTACTCGACACAATTAGTGAGGATATTTTTTTGTTTCACTTACCTAATCACCAAATGACAACTCAACAATTAAGAGGGAATCGTGAAAACTGTACCAATGTGTGGTTTGAGGTGACGCTATGTTGGGATCGATGAGTTTGATACATACTCGATCCGAGCTCAATAGGTAACGCTACTGTCAAGGCACATACGTTTTCGACGGTCGGGTTCTGTTGAAATGTCTCCTCGGTTATGAGCAAAGTGTAAAAACTATACCCATAGGAGGCTCGATATGCGCGCGATATGATGAAGAAAGAGAGTTCTCTAAGTTCAGACCTATGAGCTTGGTATGTACTCAACATGAGCTCTATATTTTCTCAACCTTCTCTCTACCATATGAGCACGACTGAAATGCACGATAATCGAGGGTGTTACCTTCTCTCCCAACGTCGCATCTGTCATCCGGGTAGTATAAAAACCATTCCCTTCTTTAGTCCTTACAACATTACACTTCTCTTGCCAACACCTTCTTCCCTCGACCACATTCCAGTCCCAGAATGATGCACAATGACGACATCACCGAGGTCTCACTCATCGAAGACATCCTCTGCTTGTGCAATTACGTCGTACGACGAGTGTGTGTCATGTCCTCAACCGGCCCGGTGCATGTTACTGGGCGTTGTGGGACCCTACGACGCCAGAGATGCACCTTCTACATGTATGACGCCATGTCTCTGGTACGACCACCCCCGGAACCACTGGAGGAAGTCAAGCAGACCCTGGTGGAACTCCGCCACTTGATCACTGACGTGGAGCATTGTTTGGAAACCATACAAGACACAGTGGTAGACATCCTCATCGACAGTGGTAGGTTTTAATCGTCTCTTCCTTTAATTTTCAGTTCCCTTTAGTTATAAGTTATTGTCCAACTACATATTGTTGAGATTTTAATTTATACCGCAAGTGCACGACGTCGATGAAGACGCGGCTAGTACGGGTCGAACACAAGGAGGGAGAGATTCTTATATTTTTGTGATTTTTTTTATTAAGGAGAGAAAAAGAGAAATAGGGTTGGTTTGAGATTTTTGGATTTGTTTTAATTTTTCTAAAGCAAGAATCAACAAAAACAAAAACTAAGAAGGAACAACTATTGATGAGAGTCCAGCGGGTGAGAGTTATGAATCTTCGAGTTAGATTAGAGATCACGAAAATTATTATAAATCAAGTGAGATATTAAGCATCATATGATAATTGATTTAACAAAAACTCATATGATCAAAACACTAACAAGAAATTAAAATAAAAACGATCTCTCTTCTCTAACCCTAAATCTGTCACCCCCACCATTTGGAGGGTTTTAGAAACCCATGGGGAGAAGATGAGTCATGGAGATCATCGAGAGAATACGGAAAAGAAAGGGAAATATTATACTAAACTACGATCTACGAAAATAAAAGCAATTATTCTAAGCACGCAACAAATTATTCTAAGAGAAAAATAAAGAACAACTAAATTACTCTACTGGAATTAAGAACATGAAACATTAATCTAAAACTAAGCTTACAAAAGACAAAGATAATGGAGAATTAAAAGGGCAGAATTTTATTGCTTTAGAATGTAATACAAAAAGTTCCCCTCACAATACAATTTCGTGGCTATTTATAGCCGATACAAGAAACCCTAGGTATGAATAAGGAAGGACACGTGGTATTACACGAGTGGTTGAAATTCGGAGGCATGGATCTCAACCCGAGCGGCGTTTCCGCCGCACAATGACCGTCAGATGCGGCGGAATCGCCGCATGGATAGTCCAGATCGTTTGGTGCTTTTTGTGGTGTGTTTTTGGTATGTTCTAGCTGGCCTCCATGCGTCTGAATCAATCATTTCATATCTTTGGAGATCCGAATTTAATTTCTTCTTGAATACCTCTCCAAAATAACATTTTAGTCCTTCTAATTTGCGATCAGGTCCCTGGCTTCTTATGCAATCAATTGGACTTCAACTTGAGCTTGAATCTCTAGCTAATTGGTCTTTGTGATCCATCTCAGTCCATTGCAAGCGTTTTAGCTTGAATATTGGTAAATTGCATTGTAACTCCTGAATTCTGCACAGTTGCTCAAAACAATACCTTAGTAGCATTTATTTATATAAAAATAATCTAAATGAAAGACATATGATGCAATGTATGCAATGCATCAAATACCCCTACACCTAGATTTTGCTAGTCTCGAGCAAAACAAAACATGAAAAATATATGTATGAAAGCAGGAAAATCCTAACTCACTTTCGTAGGAATCACGGTTGCACTTAGCATGTGCAACAAGCCTTTAAACCCCTAAGTTTCCTTGGAGGACGAGTTTTGTCTCGTGAGGGTTTTCAGTTGACACACCCACAAAGTCTTAATTCAAAGTTTCATTAATAATTCTCAATATCTCCATCTCAACCTTATACATCTCACTTAGAATTCTTACATGCTCATTATATAAATCTAACTCATAAAAATTCTAACTTGGTCTTTGTTCCTCCACATTCACACCACTAACCCTTCTACACATGTTATCACTTAAATTATTTTGCACGCCTCCTCTGGTGGTGAAGTATCATTTGGATCAACCATGACATGGATCATTCTTTTAACTTTGGGCCTTGAGTAATAATTCCCCGAGATTCAACATATTTGCTTTATTTGACACTTTTACCCTTTTGCATTCGTGTAGCGAGTTTGGTCGATAATCCCGAGCTGTCAGACTCAAGTTACCAGGTTTCAAGATACCCCTACGGACCAGTGACTCGAAGGCTTGGGCTTTTGTAATCATTTTGCAAGATGTGCTTTTCTCACTTTTATTCCCCTTTTATTTTCCTCAAGGCTTAATTGTTATCAGAAGTCCACACTTCCCGGTATATTTTCCTCAACCTCTGCTTTTTATCAACCACTTCAAAGATTTGATTCATCCAATTTAAGTGCATACATGTCTTAAAGGGTAATGGGTTATTTCTTTGGAACTTAGATTTATGTCATAATTTCTACAAGCAGAACTATATAATAAGGAACAAAAACTCAATGCAATTTGTACTCGGGTTTTGGTGGTTCAATCTTAAGCTATGTCGTGAAACATTGATTTTTTTTTGATTTTTTTTTGAAATAAAAATAAAACATATAGGTAGATAACTAGTCACCCCCTACACCTATTTCATGCATTGTCCTCAATGTATGCAAAATTAAATAGTATAGGACATGCAAGAAAAATAAAGTTACCGCCTTCGGGATGATGACTCTCCACGGTCGGAGAGTGCTTTGTTCAGTTTGCTATTGAGGCGCTTCATCCCGCCCCACATTCGGGACCTATGCTCGTCAGAGTTTTCTGTGGTTGACTGAGCCCAGAATGTTGCGGAGTCTTCAGACGACTCACTTGATTGCACAACATCCTCCATTTCTGGAGGTGTCCACAGGTCCGCTATAGTGCCACGGTAGGAGGATGTCTCTCGTTCCACCGTACAAGGGAGCATGTCGGCTTCGTATACCCAGAAAGACTCATAGGCCATGAAGTGCTTGCAGATAGTGGTGACAAGGCATGGCAGAGGTTGGGAGTTGCGTTGGTGGCCTTCTCCAATGGATGTCAGAAGCCGTCGGCACATACAGTAAGTGCGATCACGGGTCATCAGGGAGTGAACGATGCCCATCTCAACGGTGCGAAAAGAAGTGTTGTGGGTATTACTCGTGACGTTTTGGCATGCCCACCTACATGTTGTAAAGACATTCCGGTACATGGATGTGCCCTTGATACCCCGATCACGACTCAGCACACAATCTGGTCCCATGAGTGACCGATAGAAACTGAGTTCCTCGAATGGCAAAGTGGAGGCCCCTTGTGGTATGTCAGTCAAGTTGGAGATGATGTGGAGGTCAATCGCCCAGACTTTGTTTCTCCAATTCAGTAAAATGTACCCACTGTCCAGGTCTATGTTAGTGATACTGCTATAGAACTCCTCCACTAAGCTAGGGCAGTACACATCATTGTTATTATGGACCAAGTAGCTCCAACTCCGTGCTATGATTTCGTCGTAAAAGTGGGTGCCGTTTTGATCACTAACAAGCAACGGGTGGAAGTTCCTCTCAGGAAACACCATGGTGATAGAATACTGCTAAAGTGGTATACGTTAGATTTAGAAAAATAAGTCATGTACCAAATTATTATTATTTTTTTCCGTTTTTTTTGAGAAATAAACTAAAACTTAATCAGAATGAGGAATTGCGTGTAAAAACACGACTTCCTCTACAACATTGGAGGGACGATTTAAGTAGGGCTTCAATCGATGCCCGTTAACTTTAAAGTTTTCACCGTTCTCCGGATTACTGATCTCGACCACTCCGTGAGGGAAAACGGTTTTGATCATGAAAGGGCCGGTCCAGCGACTCTTGAGTTTGCCGGAAAAGAGATGAAGGCGAGAGTTATAGAGAAGGACCAACTGTCCAGGAAAAAAAGATTTCCTAACGATGGATTTATCATGAAAAACCTTGGTTTTTTCCTTATAAATTTTAGCATTCTCATACGCCTCATTTCTTATTTCCTCAAGCTCAACTAAATCCAATTTTCGAGCATTACCGGCTGCCTCTAAATCCATATTCAGTTGCTTAATAGCCCAAATGGCTCTATGCTCCAATTCGACCGGTAAGTGGCACGTTTTTCCATAGACTAACCGGTAAGGGGACATTCCTAAATTGGTCTTGAAAGCGGTCTGATAGGCCCACAACGCATCATTAATTCTTACAGACCAATCCTTACGTGAGGCATTAACCGTTTTTTCCAGAATTTGCTTGATTTGTCTATTGGAAACCTCAACTTGTCCACTTGTTTGAGGGTGATACGGGGTAGCTAACTTATGAGTTATGGAATATTTTCTCATCAAAGCTTCAAATGATCGATTACAAAAATGAGTACCCCGGTCACTGATAATGGTACGTGGAGTACCGAATCGGGAGAAAATATTCTCCTTCAGAAATTTGACAACAACTTTGTTGTCATTTGATTTTGTGGGGATAGCCTCAACCCACTTGGACACATAGTCCACAGCTAGCAAGATATACTCCTTCCCAAAAGACATTGGAAACGGGCCCATAAAATCGATGCCCCAAACATCGAAGATATCAACTATGAGAATAGGATGCAGAGGCATCATGTCTCTACGAGAGAGTTTTCCTAGCTTTTGACATCTAGAGCAAGAATTACAAAATGCAAATGCATCCTTAAATAGGGTGGGACAATAAAATCCACACTGTAAAACTTTGGCCGCGGTTTTCTTAGCTCCAAAATGTCCTCCACATGCTTGGTCATGACAAAAAGATAGAATACTTGCAAATTCCTCCTCAGGAACACATCTCCCAATGCTTTGATCCGAACAATACTTGAAAAGATATGGGTCATCCCAATAAAAATTCTTCACTAGGGACCTAAATTTGACTTGATCGTTCTTAGACCATTCAGTCGGGGTCACACCAGTTACTAAGAAATTGACTATATCAGCGAACCATGGTTCGCCAGATACAACCATAATTTGTTCATCTGGAAAGTTCTCATTCACTGGTGTGTTATTCACTGGGATAAGAGGAATTCTAGACAAGTGATCGGCGACTACATTTTCACAACCTTTTTTATCACGGATTTTGACATCAAATTCTTGCAGTAGTAAGATCCAACACAATAAACGCGGCTTGGCATCCTTTTTGTTCACTAAATGTCTTATTGCCACATGATCCATGTAAATAATCACATGTGTGCCTATCAAATATTGTCGAAATTTTTCCAAGGCAAAAATGACTGCTAGAAATTCTTTCTCAGTTACCGTATAGTTCAATTGGGCATCATTCAATGTTTTACTAGCATAATATATCACGTGAGGTTTCTTTTCAATTTTCTGACCCAACACCGCTCCTATGGCGTAATCCGATGCATCACACATTATCTCAAAGGGTTGGGTCCAATCGGGTGAATGAATAATGGGTGCTGACGTCAATTCCCTCGTAAGGTGGTTAAAGGACTCCAAACATTTATCCGAAAATTCAAACTTAGAGTCCTTCGCTAATAATTCAGTCAATGGTCTAACCACCTTACTAAAGTGCTTGATAAACCTTCGATAGAATCCGGCATGCCCTAAAAATGAACGAATCTCTTTGACATTTGTTGGTGGAGGGAGATGCTTAATCAAATCCACCTTGACTTTATCCACTTGAATGCCATCCTTAGACACAATGTGACCAAGTACTATTCCATTCTTAACCATGAAATGACATTTTTCCCAATTTAAGGTCAAGTTCTTCTCCTTACACCTTACTAGTACTAATTCCAAATGGTTCAAACAATTGGCAAAAGTGTGACCAAAGACAGAGAAATCATCCATGAAAATTTCCATGAAGTTATCCACCATATCAGAGAAGATGCTAACCATACATCGTTGAAATGTGGCAGGAGCATTGCACAAGCCAAAGGGCATGCGACGGAAAGCAAACGTGCCGAATGGGCACGTGAAGGTAGTTTTCTCCTGATCCTCAGGAGCGATAGGAATTTGGTTATAGCCGGAATATCCATCTAGAAAACATTAATACTCATATCCGACTAACCGTTCTAACATTTGATCTATAAAAGGAAGAGGGAAGTGGTCCTTACGGGTTGCAGAATTCAGTTTCCTATAGTCAATGCAAATCCTCCAACCGGTTTGGATACGGGTCGGGACTAACTCATTAAGCTCATTCTCAACTACAGTAACTCCAGATTTCTTAGGGACAACCAGAACAGGACTAACCCAAGCACTATCGGATATAGGGTATATAATTCCATTGTCCAACCACTTAAGTATTTCCTTTTTGACCGCCTCAGTTAGGACCGGGTTAAGCCGCCTTTGCGGATCCCTACGGGGTTGAGTATTATCCTCCAAATGGATCCTATGTTGGACTATAGATGGGTTAATCCCCTTGATATCGGTCATGGTCCATCCAATAGTTTCTTTATTCCTACTGAGAACTCTCAACAATTCATTCTCTTGATTGGGGGTCAAATCCGATGCTATGATAACTGGGAAGGTGGATGAGGGTCCTAAAAATGCATACTTAAGTGTAGTAGGGAGAGGCTTCAACTCTAGTGATGGTGGTTCTTGTAGTGAGGGTTTGGCTTGAGGTCTTGGTTCGGCTAAAAGTCTGCCTAAGGCTGACCAATTGGGTGAAGATCGATTCAAACCTATATGATTGATTTGGTCACAAATTGTGGCTTCACCACTCAGGTTCTTTTGAAAATCAACTTCATCCAATTGGGTGAAATTTAAGTAATCTGAAATCAAATCATCTTCACTACAATCCTGAATATAATTCAATTCACTCGATTCATCAGAGAAAATTCCAGGTTGCTTCCCTAAGTTAAAAATATTTAGCTCAGCAGTCAAATTTCCAAATGACAATTTCATCAATCCATTCCTACAATTGATTAGGGCATTGGAAGTGGCTAAAAAAGGTCTTCCTAAGATCACAGGAATTTGATTGCTAGGGTTAGCAACAAGCTCTGTGTCTAAGACAACAAAGTCCACAGGAAATATGAATTCACCCACTTTGATCAGAACATCATCAACCACACCTCTAGGAATCTTAACAGATCTATCAGCCAATTGGAGTGTGGTCCTAGTCTGTTTAAGGTCTCCTATATCCAATTCTTTATATACAGAGTAAGGAAGCAGATTAACACTAGCACCCAAATCCAGCAAGACCCTATTGATTAAGGTGTTACCAATTACACATGAAATAGTTGGACAACCAGGGTCTTTATATTTGATTTGTGTGGGTTTGGTTAACACAGAGCTTATATTTGCAGTTAAGAATGCTCTTTTTGGTACTTGTGTTTTCCTTTTCTTAGTGCATAAGTCTTTTAAGAATCTTGCATAAGGTGGAATTTGTTGAATAGCTTCTAATAAAGGGATGTTTACCTTTACTTGCTTAAAGACTTCCAACATTTTTTTCCATTTGATTTGTATGATTCTTATTAAGTCTATTAGGGAATGGTGCTTTGGGAATGAATACTCTTTCAGGTTCAGTGGGTTCAATTTCAATTGGTTCCTCAAATTGAATTGGTGACTCATTAGATGGCTCAGGTATGACAGAATTATTAGGCTCATTAGCCAAAGGGTGAGTGACATTGTTATTAACAGATTTTCCAGATCTTAATGTAAGTATAGCATTAATGTGTTGATTTTGCTCTTCTTCTTGAACCATATGAACTGGTCTGTTATTATTGTTCACATTAGGAGGTGGTGCATTATGTGGTACATTAGGTGGAGGCCTAATGTGTTGAGGATTGAATGATTGAGGATTAAATGGTTGAGGTGGTTGATATGGCATATGTTGATTATGTGGTTGATATGGCATATGTTGATTATATGGATTGTTAATTCTTGGATTCACCTCGGGTTGGCTTGGGAATCTTCCTCTTTCTCTTTCTCCTACAACTTGTGCTAATTGACTTACTTGAGTCTCTAGCTTTTGAAAAGATTGAGTAGTTGTTTGAACAAATGTTTTCATTAAGTTTTTTAAATCAGTTAATCGGCCATCACTATTATTGTTGTTGTTGTTTGAGTACATTTGTTGTCTAGATGGTTGACCTTGCTGAGGCATGGGTGCAGGATTGAATTCCCTTGGCTTCATGAAAAATTGGGATGGTTGCGCCAACCTGGATTATAGGTTGACGAATAAGGGTCATTCCTAGGACGATTAATGCAGCATTAACTTGTTCCATGTTCGAAGGAATGTGTGCACACTCCTCCAAAACATGACCAGTTTGACCACACCTAGAGCAAGAAACAGAAGAGATTTGATTTACTAGGGGTCGGGTTTAAAGCTCTAGAGTTTCCATTCTACGCATAAGGGTGGCTAATTTCGCTTCAGCAGCTATAGAAGCATCTACAGCTAAGACACCTGATCTGGATTGATTTGCTATTCTAGATCCAATACTTGGGTTGGTCAGTGCCCTAGCCGTGTCCCATTGCATACTATTATCAGCTAAGTCTTCAAGAAAAGTCGAAGCATCATTCTCATTTTTGGACATAAAGCTTCCTTGACTTACAGATTCTAACATAACTCTAGATGTAGGTGTCAATCCCTCATAGATAATTTGGCACAATTGCCATCTTGGAATTCCATGATGAGGGCATTGGGTCAGTAGGTGCTTAAATCTCTCCAAATAGGAATAGAACGGCTCGCTCTCAGATTGAACGAATGCACAAATTTCATTTCTAATCCTAATAGTCTTATGGTTGGGGAAATATTTCTTTAAGAACACTTGAACAAACTCAGCCCAACTCCTAATAGATCTTTCGGCTAGACTATATAGCCATTTCTTAGCGTCGTCCTTCAGTGCTAGATGCACGAATTTAAGACGCACTGCCTCCTCAGGGATATGCTGGTATTGCATAAGGGAGCAGATTTCCTCAAATTCTCTAAGGAAGAGATATGGATCTTCCTTAGAGGTGAACTTGGGCAACATACTCACGTATTGTGCCTTGAGTTCGAAGTCGCGACCCGGTATGGTGGGCATAACGATGCACGATGGCTGAGCAACTATCGTTGGGTAGCATCGATCCCTCAGAGTCATAGGTGGTGCAACAGGTGGGTCCACTACATTCTCACCCATTGGATCCGGGTGAGGTGGTGCAACAGGTGGATTGGGGCTAAGCTCTAGACTGGAATCTAGATGAACTCATGATAGTCGATTGCTCAAGTCCCGAACCCAAATCTGAGTGCACCGGTTTGAATTAATTTTTGAATTCAAATTCGAAATTTAAATTCCAAATTCAAATTCAAGAATTAATTACTTTTTGATTTTTTTTATATTTTTTTTTCAAAAAAAGAAAAAGAAAAAAAAAGGAAACAAACAATAGAAGGAGGAAAGATGAGGAAGGAATCCTAATCTAGAGAATTGAGGTGAGAAGAGAAAGAAGACTCAGATGAGAAGGGAAACTTAACTCTAAAAGATAGATGAGAGGGTTGGTCAGAAGTTTCCTAAACAAGCACGATTCAAACAATCCTAGACCTAGTGTAGCTTAAGTCTAGACGACTCCTAACTGGTTGAGTCGAATTGATTCGCTTGATTCACCTCCCTCACTAATCAAACCAACTTGGCCAGGCCGTGTATAGCTAGTGGGGGCGCTTCCGACAGAGTCGGTGCCAATTAGACAACCACTTCACTTGGAAGACTTACGTCAACACAAAAACACTTTCTAGACACCAAATTAAATTCGATCAACTTCAAGTCATAGCAAGTCAAACCAATCTTCTCCTTAATTGAGTCTTAATCCTTAAGGGCCAATGTCTAATTGATTTTAATTAAGGCCTGGGTGACACTTTGGGATTGTTATTTGTGGGCCACGGGAGGGTGATGAAATCCCCACCGTATCTTTTCCTACGGAGTTGCCCTTAAGATAGTTTAACCTAAATCTAGCAGAGATAGTCAAACATTGGTCTCTAGTGGGGGACAATTGCAAGGTTGTATGCAAACTAAATTATATGTTTAAATGCACTCAATAAAAACCGCGGACGTACCTTGCCTCCAGCACTCTTCAACAATGAATTGATTTGCAAAATTTATCATACATAATGCGAGAAAATCTTTAAATGATGCATGCACTAAGGCCTTTCTAATTTTGCAAAATTTTAGGTCACAAGTTGAATTAGTGCCAATTATGGAAGTTTGCCCTACACATGCAATTCTACCAAAAAGGCAATTTTCCGAAAATGGAAATTACGAGGAAAAAGGCAACAAATGTTACCTACGCACGCTCAGTCGGGTTCGCCGCCCGATCTAGAAACTTCCCAGCTGCTCTACGCGTCCACCCAAAGATGACTCACGTCTCAGAAAACTTTCACGCCAGAAGTCAAACCCGTGCGGCGTTGCCGCCGCAAACTACACTGCTGGTGCGGCGATTTCGCCGCTTGGTCACCTTGGATTGCGTTCGGATTTTTACGTCGTCTCTAATACTTCCTGAAAAGCACAGATAAAACGTTAGATCACGAAAACCCAAGATCCAAACAAAACAAACAAAAATCACAAAACAAAACTTGAAATTCTCGTCGCCTCCCCGGCAACGGCGCCAAAAACTTGATGAGATTTTTATTTATACCGCAAGTGCACGGCGTCGATGAAGACGCGGCTAGTACGGGTCGAACACAAGGAGGGAGAGATTCTTATATTTTTGTGATTTTTTTGATTAAGGAGAGAAAAAGAGAAATAGGGTTGGTTTGAGATTTTTGGATTTGTTTTAATTTTTCTAAAGCAAGAATCAACAAAAACAAAAACTAAGAAGGAACAACTATTGATGAGAGTCCAGCGGGTGAGAGTTATGAATCTTCGAGTTAGATTAGAGATCACGAAAATTATTATAAATCAAGTGAGATATTAAGCATCATATGATAATTGATTTAACAAAAACTCATATGATCAAAACACTAACAAGAAATTAAAATAAAAACGATCTCTCTTCTCTAACCCTAAATCCGTCACCCCCACCATTTGGAGGGTTTTAGAAACCCATGGGGAGAAGATGAGTCATGGAGATCATCGAGAGAATACGGAAAAGAAAGGGAAATATTATACTAAACAACGATCTACGAAAATAAAAGCAATTATTCTAAGCACGCAACAAATTATTCTAAGAGAAAAATAAAGAACAACTAAATTACTCTACTGGAATTAAGAACATGAAACATTAATCTAAAACTAAGCTTACAAAAGACAAAGATAATGGAGAATTAAAATGGCAGAATTTTATTGCTTTAGAATGTAATACAAAAAGTTCCCCTCACAATACAATTTCGTGGCTATTTATAGCCGATACAAGAAACCCTAGGTATGAATAAGGAAGGACACGTGGTATTACACGAGTGGTTGAAATTCGGAGGCATGGATCTCAACCTGAGCGGTGTTTCCGCCGCACAATGACCGTCAGATGCGGCGGAATGGCCGCATGGATGGTCCAGATCGTTTGGTGCTTTTTGTGGTGTGTTTTTGGTATGTTCTAGCTGGCCTCCATGCGTCTGAATCAATCATTTCATATCTTTGGAGATCCGAATTTAATTTCTTCTTGAATACCTCTCCAAAATAACATTTTAGTCCTTCTAATTTGCGATCAGGTCCCTGGCTTCTTATGCAATCAATTGGACTTCAACTTGAGCTTGAATCTCTAGCTAATTGGTCTTTGTGATCCATCTGAGTCCATTGCAAGCGTTTTAGCTTGAATATTGGTAAATTGCATTGTAACTCCTAAATTCTGTACAGCTGCTCAAAACAATACCTTAGTAGCATTTATTTATATAAAAATAATCTAAATGAAAGACATATGATGCAATGTATGCAATGCATCACATACCATTATTTGGTTTACGTAGTTTCCACCTCGAGGACACCAATCCCAACACTCCCTTCCTCAAGCACACCTGCCCTAACTGCGGGGCGACCTGCCTCACCGAGACACTCATCCCTGACCCAACGCCCTCTGCACTGCCTGACGTCCCTTCTGGCTTTGAAGAACACACAGGGTGGACTAGTAAGAGGGCGAAATTATTTTAGTTATTGTAGTTAATGTTTTATTCTATGATACTTTTTTTGTTTTTGTTGTGTATGTGTTAGTTGCAAACTTTGACAACCCTATTATTTTGTAAATGTGTGGTCAATACACACGCAATTATGTTGTTTACGTTGTTTTTTGTTAATATTCGAATGTTGTGAATGGTTTACGTTGTTTTTTGTTAATATTTGAATGTTGTGAATGGTGTGATTGTTCTCCTCATGCAAACAACGTAGTCGAAGAGGTAATAAAACAATCATTAACCAACATCAAGCAACCGTCGAGCTCTATCGAAGTAGAAGGGCAAAACTGACTTGAACGGGCGAAGTTGTTCGTTTAAAACTGCACAATACCATCGAGTTATTATCGAACTAATTTTTTGTTAAACCCTAACCCTAAAGTCCCTGAGGCCTTCATTTGAAAAGACACAAATAAATGGTGGTTCATTTATGTCCTAGTTTGTCGAGTGCTTATCGAACTACTATTGAAGCACAATTGAGGTTAAATGAGAGACTTCATTCAAACTTTGTTTGAAAAGACTGAAATAAATGGTGGTTCATTTAAGTCCTAATCCGTCGAGTGATCATCGAACTACCATCGAACCACAATCGAGGTTAAAGGAGAGACTTCATTCAGACTTCGTTTGAAAAGATTCAACTAAATGATGTTTCTTTTTAATCCTAGACTGTCGATGATTATCGAACTACATTCGAACCATAATCGAGGTTAAAGAAGAGATCAAGGGAGATAACAAACACAAAGAGAGAAAAAACACAAACATCGAGCTATTATTGATATTAGTAACACAAACACATAAAAATTATATATTTCTTCCCAGTCAATTGGAAGAGAATGGTCTGCTCAAATGTCACATGCAAGCCTAAAAGATAGTTTTGTTTATCTCTTAGCTCTGACTCAACTTAGCAGCATTCTAGAGAAGCTTCCTCATCCCTGGGTCGTTTACGCTCTGGTCGGGTTTATTCATCGGTGGTATCGGTGTTCCCTCGTCCCAAATGAAGTACCGACGGCGAAGGATTAGCTCCAAAGAGCCACGGACGTAGAACTTCTTGCTAATCTTGTTCGGAGTGTTGGACCACATCTCTGTTGCCTTCAGTCTGCACCTACAGGTGCAATATGGCAAAAGTAAAACTCTCGGTATTGGGGGACAACCTCCCCATATTGATCTACTGACGATGTGCTCAGCTTCGACGGAGTAGTCGTCTGAGGCATTGTGTTGGAAGACTATTTTTTGGGGTGGAGAAGATGAAACAAATACACTTAGTTGAGACTTGGGAGGGGATCGAATACACAACTAAATGGAAGACACCCTAACCTCTGATTTTATAGACCCTATCATGAAGGGTGTGTCTCTTCGCACAATAATGAAAGGTTGTGTCCTCTCAAAAGGAAGGAATGTCTAATGGTTGTGTCTCTTCGCATAATGATGACCTGACCCATCATAGGACATTTTACTTCGACATGTGAACATTTATCATGTTGATCATCCAGCGTCATCGAGCCCATGTCAAGTCTAAATAACACATATCGAGTTCAATCAGACCATAGCAAAGTATAACTATCGAGAATACACATCGACCACACTATCTATCACGTACCGTCCCGAGTACCATCAAACCTTATTGATTTTTGAAACAATTTAAAATATCGAGACATAAAGAGATAGAGAAAGTGTTCCAGAGGATGTTAGTGGTCCCACGAGATAGACATGAGTATTTTGGGAAGAAGTAGAAAGAGAAACATATATTTCAGAGGATGTCAAAGTGGGAGGTTTTTCCAGAGATTTGGCCACTTGAGGCATAGAGTTTACAATTTCTTCTTATAAACTTTACAATTTCTATTATAATTTCTATTACAATTTCTTCTTATAAAGTTTCCAAGAAAGTAGATGTTTGCAATGTTAATGAGAAAAATTAATTAGTAAACCAACTTTTAAGATAACTTACAGCTTCAGGAGGATAACACTAGTGCAGAATAGTCTTTACTCGTCGCCCAATAGACATCGGCTGTTAAAACAGTCGACGTCTAATTTGGCGAAGATAGCATAGACGTCGGACGTTACCACAACTGACATCTATGGGGTACTATAGACGTCGGTTGTTGGAAAACCCATTGTATCCGACGTCTATACCCTATAGACATCGACCTATAGACGTCGGATGTTATAGACGGTCGACGTCTACCCCCATGCATATAGACGTCAGAGTATAGACGTCGGTTGTCGATAACATCCGACGTCTATAGCTCTTAAAGAAATCAAACAGTTGCGTTTTGTCATTCATTCCAAACAAAATAACAAAACCTAGCCAGTCCGCGACCGATCTTCGACCTATCTGCAGCATTCTCCGGCACCGCCGCGACGTCCCAACCTCTCCTCCAGTTCTCCAGCCATCTCCTCCGTCTTCCTCCACATCCCTAACCACCGTAAGAGTTTCGTTTAGTTTTGGTTAGTTTAGTTTCGGATTTTAGGTGGAGTTATGTGTCTTGTCTGTCTTGGTTTCGTTAATTTGTTTTGGCAACAACAACATTTCTCTAGGTCCTGGATGAACAAAAGGTTCACTTTTGCGGTATTTGAGGAACAAGTCAATTAGCTATTTTTTTCCTTCTATACATGACATTCACACCAAGTAATCTCCCAGATAGCAACATTGGACATTAAGTAAAACATGACATTTCACGATTAAGAGCTTCTATCATTTTCTAAATGAAAATGACAACGAATACCGCTCTTCAAGCATATTTAGAGATCCAACAACCCTCTCAAAGTTAAAATCCATAATTGGACTTTGTATGAACAAAGATTATTAATTAGGGATAAGACTTATTAAAAGGAAAACTCATATTGATCCCAAATACCCAATGTGTGGTATTGAGAATGAAACAATGGAACATTTATTCTTCACTTGCAAGTTCGCAAAGCAATTCTGGGATGTGACTAGATGTAAACATGTATAGTGTGTTTGTGATGAATTGGGTGGAATTGAGATCAAGTTTATATCGTGTACTGTTATAAAAAAATTCTTGTTAATTCTAGGATTTGAAGATTTTTACCTAGCAAATTTTAGGAGAGGTTCGGCCAAAAATTCAAATAATATATATTCTCAATTGTTATTAATAACATGATATTTTAAAATAATAACTTAAATTTTATATTAAAAGGACTATAACTTAGATCATGTAAAAAACTTATGTTTAATTAGTTTAGTGAGTTCATACATTTATTTATGTTTATTAATGTTTAGCTTAGTTAAATGTTTATTTATGCTTAAAACAATTTATTTTGTTTAGTTAAATGTTTATTTATGTTTAGTTTCTAATAACTCATTGCCCCCTTAAGCAACTTGACCTTTAATAACCTAAAGCAAAAGATTAGACAATATTGCTAAGTCATTCATTATATAGGATTTGCATTCATCGTATTTATTATTTATTTTACGATTTCTGTCGTAGATTTCTAGTGTAAGGTACGTAATATCTTTCACTCATCATTCATTAGAAAGCACGCATTAGTTAGTAGGACTTGCATTGGAACAAGAGTGAGATGAGTGTTTGTTTGGTGTGTTGTTTGTTAGATTAAGGTATGAAAAACACTTAGGGGGCAGTCACCTATAGGAGATGAGGTGGGGGATTTCATCACCATTTCCTTGGCTCAAAAACCACTTAATAAAAGAACCTTAATAAAATCAATTAGACGTTGGCCCCTAGGATTTTCGGACGCATTAAGGAGAGGAACCGTTTAAGACCGTTATGGCCCGAACGTCGTTGCCCATCTAGTCTCCCTGAGATTTTAGGAACCTTCGGGTTCTTGATTTCCTACAGAATAGTGGTCCTCGATGTTTAAGACCGTTTTGGCCTGAACGTCGTTGCCCATCTAGTCTCCCTGAGATATTAGGGACCTCCGGGGTTCTTGATTTCCTACAGACTAGTAGTCCTTGGTGGGACCTCGAAGTTAGGCGTCGTCTAATACTAAGGACCTATAGTGGACTTTAGACTTATTTTGGCCTTGATTGCTTAGTTAGGTTTCTAACCTTCCTTATTCCCACGTTAGATTAAGGACTTCATCTCCTCTCCTCTAAGTCATTCTTTTCTCATCTTAATGTCTCTAAATCTTCTCATCTATGAACACATTATTTTAAATTGAAATTTTATTTATTTCCTCCGATAATAACTATCATTTTTGTTAATGTTAAGATTGAAATGGATCGAGAGTGGATTCTTTCAAACAGATTGAGTGATGAGTGTGAGAACGGAGTGAATATGTTCTTAGAGGTTGCCAAAAAACATTCAAAAAATGAAAGACAATGACATGGCGTATTGTTCGTGCAATAAGTGTCATAATATGTCAGTGCTGACTTTTCGGAAAATTAAAGATCATTTGTTTGAGAAATGTTTTGACAAAAATTACAGACGGTGGATATGGCACGGAGAAAATGAATCATTTAGTCATTCCAAGAATGACGGAGACAACGTTAGTGTGGAAGATAACTTAGAGGAAATGGTTCAGGATATGGCTGAAAAGTTTTCGTCCAACCTCGATTTATTTGGAAGTTTGTTGAGTGACAATGAGAAGTTGTTGTATAAGAGTTGTACCAATTCACTAGATTTTCAGCGGTGTTGAAGTTATATAATTTAAAGCAGGAAATGGTTGGTCTGATGTCAGTTTCACATCAATGTTGAAGTTATTGAAAAAGATGCTTCCAGATGATAATGAGTTGCCAGATAGTACTTATGATGCTAAGAAATTGTTGTGTCCTATGGGAATGAAATATAGGAAGATACATGCATGCCCGAACGATTGTATATTGTATAGGGGTGAGTTTGAAAACTTACATTCTTGTCCCAGGTGTAATGTTTCACGATACAAAATGAAACGTAGTGGACCGAACCACAATGAAGAGGCTGATGAGATGAAAATCAAAGGACATCCTGCTAAGATTTTTGGTATCTTCCGATAATACCAAGGCTTAAATGTTTGTTTGCGGCTAAGGAGGATTCCAAGAACATGACATGGCATGTTGATCGTGAGAAACCGAATGATCAGTTGCTACGTCATCCCGCAGATTCACCTCAGTGGAAAAAAATAGATTTCGTTTTTCCTGTGTTTGGTGAAGAATCTAGGAATGTACGACTTGGACTCTGTACAGACGGAATGAATCATTTCGGTAGTTTGAGTAGCATTCACAGTTCTTGGCATGTTCTGCTTGTAATTTACAATCTGCCCTCGTGGTTATGCATGAAACACAAATATATTTTGTTGTCCTTAATGATTTCTGGTCCGAAACAACCTGGAAACGACATCGATGTGTATTTAAGACCTTTAATTGATGACCTAAAGAGATTGTGGGATGACGGAGAGCTAATGTGTAATACTTATCGTCAGGAGTCATTCATAATGCGGGCAATGATATTTTGCATGATTAATGTCTTTCCAGCTTATGGTAATATGTCTGGATATTCAGTCAAAGGTCATAAAGTTTGTCCAATTTGCAAAGAAAATACATGCTCTTTGCAACTAGTTAATGGTTATAAGACCAGATGCTAGTATTGTTGAAGGATACATAGCTGAGGAGGTTATCGAGTTTTGCACTGGATACCTAGCAAACACCAAAACTGTTGGACTTCCGAAGAATCGTCATCATAAGCGTGCCGATGGTAATGGGACATGTGGGATGAAAATGTTAAATCCAAATGGTGAGGACTTAATGACAGCATATTTTTATGTGTTGTGCATTTCTAATGAAGTTCAACATTTCCTAAATGAACACATGAAGTTTCTAAAGGAAATAAATCTTTTGTGAACTGATCGACAAGTAATAAATTGTCACAATAAAAATTTCATCTCTTGGTTCAAAAATGTGGCTTACAAGAGTGATGTTTCTGAGACAATACAATGGTTGGCCTACGGTCCGCATTCTATTGTTATAAGTTACAGTGGTTATGATATTAATGGACATTCTTTCTACACAGTCTGTGAAGATGCCAAAAGTGTTGTTCATAACAGTGACGTCGCCTTAATAGCAGAGTCTTTGCATGTGTCTAGTTCTAAAGACAAGAATCATGTATATGTCGACATGTCCTATTACGGTCTAATTGAAGACATATGGGAGCTAGACTTTGTTAAATTCAAAGTACCTGTATTTAGATGCAAGTGTGCTGATAATAAAAGTGGAGTTCAAGTGGATGACTATGGGTTCACTTTAATTAATTTTTCAAAAAAAATGTATAAAGGAGAACGTTTTATTCTCGCTTCCCAAGCAAAAAAATTCTTCTATGTGGATGATTCATGTGATAAGAAATGGGCAGTAATTCTGGAAGGGAATAAAAAAATTGTATTAGATGATAGTCTGATCGAGTATGAAGAGACAACACATTTCTCTAAGCAAGCACCTGAGTTGAACTCAGTAGACGAAGAAATAAATGTTGAGACTTGTATGTTTAGAGATGACCACGGTGAAGCTATATGGATTGAAAATCCATTAAGGAAAAAACAGTAAATGTGCAAATTTTCTATTGTAACACATTGTAATAACCATTTAATGTCTTCACTTTTTATTTTTTAATGCCTTGAGTTTATCTTTTATAGTATCAAGGCTCCGAAAAAGAAACTCACTCCATCAGAGTCTGAAGGCTCGAAGACATACAGTTCACGATGTCCTTGTCTCATGAAAGAATTCATGGGGAGAAGAAATAAAGACGGTAGAGTTTCAATCCAATTTGATGACCGTCTTGAGCCGATAGGCATGCTGTCTGATAATTGGAAAATTATCTGGGTAGCTTAGCAAGGGCCAAGTTGACATTTGTTTGTCGAGTTGGGCCGATGTAGATGAGAAGTTGAAGGACACAATATGGGATAACGTGCAGGTAATGATTCCATTATAGATTTCTATAGTTTTAGTCGAACTTTTGAGATATATAAAGTGAATGTGTTGTAGGAATCTTTTGAGTTCCAATCCACTGACAAGTTGAAGAAAAAGTGGATGACATACATGTCAGTTCGTTGGAGGGATTTCAAAACAAATTTAATGAACAAGTACATATTCGGAGACTACCAGGATAGAAATTAATGCGATGTCTATAACTTTGTCACTCCGAATCAATGGGAACAATTCAGAAAATCCAGAGATAACCCGAAGTTTGAGGTAACTGAGTTTAATTTAGAATATGAACTTATTAAGTTATTGTTTTAAATGACAATCTAATAAACTTGGTTTTAGTCCATCCGAGCCAAAAATCAAAAGATTAGATCTTCTAACAAGTATACACATCGTATGTCTCGAGCAGGGTACCAAAAGCTAGAAGCACAAATGATGGCTGAAAAAATTGCTATGAAGAAACAAGAAGAAATTGACTCTGGTATGAGTGAGGAGCAAGCATGAAACAAGAATAAATCGACTTCTTGGAAGAGAACGAGAGTAAACTCCAAAGGGGCGTACGTCACAGACGAGTCGCAAGTGATTGGCTCAAAGATAGTAAGTTGCATCACTTGTATATGTTATTAATTCAAATTCAATAATTTTATATTTTTCAATTGTTGGTAAAAAAACTTAAACTTTAGGACTCTCTGAAGTTGAGAGAATCTCAAGACGAATTTGCTTCCGATGGTTGGAATGATATTCTACGTGAGGCCTTGGGAAACGACGAACACCCCGGTCGTGTGCAGGGGGAGTAGAGTTGGACTCCAATAATATTATGGAAAGACTCAACGGTCTACTTCGTCGACTGGTCATACCAAATGCCAACAAGAGATCGCAGATTTGAAGAATATGTTGCAACCTGTTTTGGAGATATTGGATCATGATTTGCCTACTTCTCCTACCCGTCGTAGGACCAATTCTTCCCCGTAGACCACTCCACCAGTGCAGCCAGTGTTCCACCCTGATCGACAATATGATTTCGTGACTCATTCTTGAGAATTGGCCCTCGTCGGCGGTCCCTCGTTTGGAAAGTTCAAGGATGGATCTAGATGTGCTTTATTTGTCGAAGACCCTGATCGAAGATTGGTGGGACACGGGAAAGTTTATAACATCTCCAGACACCACTTCACAGAGGTGGGAGGGGGAGAAATGAAGGTTGCAGTTGGGAGTTGCTTAGATGTTAGTGCTTTGGTGCCATTTCCGGAAGAAGAGATTGTTACTCTCGGCGATGCTATCAGTGGGTTCGTGAGGTGACCTAGTTATTTAGTAGAGCTAAACGACAAACATGAGGTATAGTTTAATTTTGAAAGACTTTAAACTTCAAATTTGTTAACAATTGTATTTTAACGGTTGTATATATATTTGTAAGGTGCAAAGCCCCCGGAGGAAAGGGTCAAACAACCAATCTCCGATCAACATTAATTTGCTTCCAAGTAGGTGCAAAATGTTGTATCAATGTATGGTAGGTAGGGAAGCACAATACTTAAGTAGCTGGGAGTTGGAGGGGGGATAAAGGGTTGCCTCCGGCTTTGTACGTCACCAAAGAGGATATCATGCAGTTCTTGGCGATGGATTCATTGTGTATCATGATTATTGACGTGCAAATGAAGTAAGTGTTTTCTTTGGTATAAAATGAAAAATACTGAATAATTTTATCTAAACTGTAATAAAGTATAATTTTTACTCTTGTAGACATCTTTATGACGCCAGAATGTCAGTCTTTCCCGACGATCAAGTATTTGGATTTATCAGTCCATCTACATATATATACGGGAATGACGATAAATCGGATCAGCTTGGGACTCTCATGAAAGAAGAAGACAAAAGATATTATCTGCTCCCTTATCATGAGAGGTAAACTTTGTAATTCAAAGTTGAATTTTATTTTGTAATAAGTTTCTAATTATATATATAACAGGGCTCATTGGATGCTTGTCGTTGTATGCCCCACAACTAATTCGGCATATTGGTTTTATCCGTTGGGGTCGAATAAACCAAGGGACTCAATAAAGAAACTTCTAAATTTGTATGTTCGTTTTAGTTATCGTATTTGTAATTCGTGGATTTTTATTAGTATTATTGAATGAAGGTTTAACTTGTGCTACTCAGGCAATTAAGGTTTACAGAGCTTTAGGTGGCAAGAGAACAACCACAAAAGCAGGAATAACATGACATGGAATGAGAGTACGTTATCTCCCATTTTTGTTAATTAAGTTAGGAACATATATTTAGCAAATTTCTATGTTTGTAGTACCAGAAGCAGGTTGGAAATACGGAATAGGGTTACTACGTGATGAGATACATAGAGGAAATTCTCGAATTAGCAACTCAAGACCTATGCCTATCTGAGATAATATAGATCGTTATTCACTTGTATAGTTGTAGTTTCAATATTTAGATATTAAAAAATTTACTTGTATTTTGATAGGTCTTCCCAAAAAGTAGTGATCCGTTCTCGCAACAGGAACTCGATGAAACTCGCGACCGATGGACTCGCTATTTTAGCAGAAACATGTTGATGAACTAAGATGTTCTCCTGTCACTAGCTTTTTTGTAATTTAGTTAACAAGTTCACTTGTATTACAAACATACAATTTATCCCTTATATAATCACCTCAATTTTAGAATGAATGCCAACTGTTTATGTATGAATTAATTCCAAGTGTGTTGAATGATTGTGTATGCTTGTATGTTTGTGTTTGTGCATGTATCTTGTATGTTTGTGTTTGTGCATGTATTGCATGTATCTTGTATGTTTGTGCATGTACATGTGGATCAAAGTGTGTATGTATTTGTGAACGAATTTGGTGCAGGTTGTATGTACACGATTTACAAATACGATGATTAAATACAAGTGTGCATGATGTTTTTTGTCCAGCTTTACGAATAGACGTCGGACATTTGCATTAGCCGACGTCTATTCCTCTGAAGAAAGGTATAGACGTTAGCTGTATGTATCAATCGACGTCTATACTTAAAGGATAGACCTCTTCGGTTTGTTAACCGACGTCTATAACTAATGAATAGACGTCGGCTCGTACATAGGACTGACGTCTATTCTTTAACTATAGATGTCGGTTGATACATACAGTCGACGTCTATTCTTTAGGAATAGACGTCGGATTTAGTATGTCTGACGTCTATGTATAGATGACGTACACAGAGACGTCGGATCTGGAATGCTTATATCCGACGTATATACGCCCGTACATTTGACGTATATTCCATTTTCTGTAGTAGTGTAACATTGAACCTCAATTATTTCCGTTTCCCAACAACTCCCACCTTTTTATCTAGTTTGTATTAACCCAGCAATCTCTATACATCTTCAATTCACACACACATACATATATGTATATATATATATATTCTGATAAATTTATGAGGAATTCATTCAATTTCCATTGACATGAACGCAAGGAAGTTAACGGTGATCGGCAACATTGATCTAGTGGAGTGGTACGTGGTCTAATTACGCAAGAAATGGCACTCGAGTCTTGACTCAGTTGCGCCCGCAAAGGAACCCGAGGAGAAGGTGGAGAAGAAAAAAGTAGAACCCAAGGAGGAGGAGCACAACATAAATGATCACTTTGTTGAGATTTTTAGAACACATCCATATTGGAACCCTAACATGATTACATGAACGATGGTTACCATTTCATATGTGTGGGATCCCATCCCCTCCTCATGTGTGATTTGCTGAGCAATAATGAAAGATACATTTCCATAAAAACATTCATTTATAATGCATTCGTAAGAGTATAATTCAAACACCCTTGCAGGTTCAGAAACCTTATTCACAGATTTTCTCAAAAACCATGTTATTTTGGACTTTCCAAGCAGACCTTTTGGCTTTTTTATGGTCAAATATTAGGGTGTGCTTGCTAACATCTTTGTCGGGAGCCTTCTCTGTTGAGCAAGAAATTGGAGGAATCAGATTTAAACACACCTTTGCGTAATTTAAAAAGAAACAAGAAGACAAAGTAGGAGATCAGAGAGAGACTTATTTGGAGGAGACTCATAATTAAAGATTGGAAAATATTATTGATATTGAAGATTAGTGCTAACATTTCAAGATACTTGTAGGATATTTGTGAAAACATCAACAGATCCACTGGATTAATTGCAACTGCAACCACATACCACAGAATTAGCCAAGCCATGTTACCCAAATAAAATCTTATTTCTCTTGAACAAATTATTCCAACCATGACACCAATCATATATAAGTATAATTCTCATTATTCAGAGCCACACATCTCTTGTTATTGGGTACATAACCAATCCACACACTAATAAATTAATAATAGCAATAATAATAATACATGTATCCAACATGTTAATTATGTTTTTTTGAGTCCCAAGACACGAAGGAAGAGCTGAAGATAATCAAAATTATAGACAGCCCGAGTAATCTGCAACTTGTTGTCATTCCATGGTGGGTATCTGAACTTGATGTCGAAAATGAACTTTCTTCTCATGACGGCTTTGGCATTGCTGAATGTGTCGAATGAGAACTTGCCATGGTATTTGCCAAATCCACTCTGACCCACTCCTCCAAATGGAAGTGTGTCGCATGCAAACTGCAAAATATATACTTGTATGTTAATGTTGTATAAGTGGTTGATACTTATAATTTGATCACTAAAGAGTTCATACTAGAATTATAGTCATGTACTATGGGGTCGATTTCGTTAGATTAGTCTTATTTTAATTTTCAGGCCATTTTAAGCATGAGTTCTAGGTTTGAAGAAGTGAAATATATTCTGAAATGATTTGGATGAACAAAGTTGCATATATTATTGCTGTACTAGTATGTTGCAAACCATTTTGAAGTAAAAAGGGTCCTAATGAAATTGTTTCATAATCCATAGGCAAATTATGATTTTTCAAAACCAAAGCACATATAGAGTTATAAATCAATTTTACTACTTGCAGTTTTTTTCGTTAGTGTAGAGATTATCTGACCATCACGGTTTCAGTGTGACATCACCCCTCGAATAATTTGAATACGACGATATATACACAGGCATAAAAATAATAAGTTACCTGGATGATAGTGTCATTGAAGGTAACACTTCCAGATGAAGTATCAGCCACCACTCTCCTCATCAAGTTATCATCATCACTGAAAACATAAATCGCCAGAGGCTTTGGTCTTTCGTTCACAAAATCAATGCACTCTTCTATCTTCTTCAGCTGTGTGAATGTAATGGATCAAAGACGTTTAAGTTAAGCTAAATAATAGACACATGCATGTGTAGGATAGATTGGTCAGATTAGTATCATTACTGTTATTATTGGAAGTACAGGACCAAAAATTTCTTCAGTCATGATGTCTGCATCTAGAGGGGGATCCAGTAGAATCGTGGGCTGAATGAACCTACATAAGCACAAATAGAAAACCATCACAAGTAAGGTAATTATTACTGTGAAATCATATTAGTCTATAAAGCCTTCCTTAGGTGGGAGAGGCTGGAAGTAACTCTGCAATAAAAATTTCCAAACTTCTAGTTTTGAAAGATATCGGGCCATATTTACAATAATCTCTTAGATGCATAATCGATATTCTTTTTGAAGTTTATGCATGAACGATATGGGTTGAAGGGAGCCCTCATAGGCCAATCGCCTAATTTGATAACACAGGGAATGATGTTGGTCGACCGGCCGGAAGAGAGTGGACTTGACTCTCTTATAGCGTGTTCTAAACCATTATATAAGCAATTTAGTTTCCGATAAGTTCATTTTCTATGTTACCTACAACTATGTTCGATCGATTTTGTTTGTAAATATTGTAACATGTGATTTAATCATTTTACTACTTTTGAGTTCATTTTTGAATGGAAGTTCAAGTGCCAAACCACATTTTCTTGAAGTCCGATCAACAACATAACTCAAATATATATATGCTTACTGGTTCTCATAATCAATGACACCACCATGAATAATAGTGTTCTTGACTCGAGGGTCTGTGAGGAATCCACATAATCTCTGGAAATGATGTTTGTTGATGATTCTTGAGAGATTTCTTGGGTCTGCAAAGCATCTCTTGATTGATTCCCTCAACAGATCAATCTTGAGCATGCAAGCCACATAAAACAAAACACCCAATAGTTAGTTTGTGCTTCTAGACAACTACTACTAATGTAGTTACAAAACTAATTATAAATGTACATGAAGGTTAACTTAATTGATAATTAATAGATAGTAAGTGTTGTACCATAGTTGATGAAATGTTCTCTTCCACAAGAAGATAATCGATCCCAATGCACGCTTGACCGCAGCAGGCACTCCATTTTCCAGCGACAATACGTCTTACAGCTACCTGTAATACCATCCAATCTATTGTTGTGAGAATAATGTCATACCGGGAAATAGAGAAATGTTCTACGTTATAACGCGGGATCCTTAATTTTGAGTTAGAAGCCCACACTTCAATAGTTTGTTTACTAAACAAGATAAGAAGCAACGAAACAAGAAAAGCGAAAAGTTCATTATAACCTTTTGATCAGATGGACTAGAAAGCGAGTCCAAAATTGCAGGGCATTTGCCTCCAAGCTCCAGAGTAACTGGAGTCAAGTGCCTTGCCGCCGCCGTCATCACGATTCGGCCAACTCGAGGACTACCTGAAAGCAATATGACAAGTATTGAGAAACATAAAGTACTTAAGACACATCGTTTCAGTATGTTTGAACTTTCATAAAATTTGTATTTCTCAGAACCATTAGTTCAAAATGTTTAACATGAGAACATCCTCAACACTATTAACTTGTGTGTGTTGTCTTATGACCAAGCATGTGCATGTCTAAAGATTTGTGGGTTCGGTGATGTCAGTTGTAAGATTTCTTTAACGGTCCGATACCATTTTGAAGTTTGAGTTTCCAATTTAAAACCATTTAGGGTCGAGTGGAGGTATTAGACAACGTAAATTGTCAGACGACGGATGATTAGAAACATAATCAAAAGGCATGATGGCCGATAGTTTGTGAACATTGCAACAACATATAATTTCAATTAAGTAGCAATAAACAAGCTGAAATAGTCAAAGCATAATGAGTTTGACATGGCACCTTAACCTGCATTCCATCAAACATGTAAGTTCGGAACTGATTATTAATTAAGTATTTATTGACCAAACAAAACATTAATCATTAATCATGAATCAGTGGTAGTTGAGTATGTCTTAATTACCTTCTCTGGTGCCATCCATTGATTGAGCCCACGGAGGGCAAAATTCACAGACTTGATCAGAAACTCTACCTGCTCAATGCTAGTTAGAAGGTACCAAAAACATGAGCACAAAAGGATTGGGATTCACTTCACTGATTGAATTATTCAAATTATTCACATTTCAAATAGTTGCAATAACAATTTAATCATCGAAAGTGTAATTACAATTTATTAGTCGAAATAAGGCCAGTAATGCCCGGTACGGTTTTGGTTTTGGGTTTGGGTTCTCCAGTTTGAAAAATCAAATGAGAAAAAAAAACTGAATCAATTAATTTTTAGATTTAAATGTCATATTCTTGCTTCAAAAATATTTATAAAAAAATAAAATCAATAGCAAACAAAAAAACAAAAGTAATTTGAAATTAAACATTGAGATGAGTTTCCTTGTGTTATAAAGGGTCATATATCACTCGTCTCCAATCATATGTTAGTAGTATTGCTACAAGCCTACAACGAATGCACTTGAAATTAATATAAGAAAAATAACATGAATACACTAGAAAATAAACCACATAGAGCTTTGAAGCATCAATTCGATCGATCTAAATTCTCATCCCTACACACATACCTCATCTCTATAAGCCTCGGCACGGTGTTTGCCGAGGTCGGAGTGGAGGGCATGGAAGATGGCCTCCTCTTGCTCCTGGAGCAGACACAAGAGAGCTCTAAGCTGACTCCTCCTCCACAACCCACTTTTTGTCTTCCCACTCCTGAAGGCGTTTCTTACCTCCTCCAAAAAGTCCATCCCTTCCATAATCCTCAGTTGTTTGATTTGCTCTATCTTCTTGTGAAACTTTTTTAAGTATCAATAGTTGTATTACTAATCGGGTGAAGTAGATGAATTAAATGAGGTTGCACCAAACAACCAGCGTCAAATATGGAAGTCATTAAAGAGGTGTGGCAGCTGATTTGTTGGCTTATTATTTGAAACTCCTATTCCTTGTTATAATTAACCAAAGAACTTAGAGCATCCTTAACAGCGTCCGGGTAGTTCCCGGACGTCCTGCTTTCTCTCTCAGCCACGTCAGCTTCTCTCTCCGTCAGCACAAACCAACCCCCCTACAAAATCCTTAACCATTACCCAATCCAACCAGTCACGCTACAGTATTTGTTGTCACGTCATTATTTTTATTCTTCTCTCTAAAACTCTTTCAACAATCAACAAAATATATTAATAATCATTATCGTAATTATTTAATATCAACAATTCATTCGTTTTTAATTAACATTTAATTAATAAATACAAAAATATTATTAAAATTTAGAAAACCACAAATTAATAAATTTAAAATTTAGGACCTACAGTATGCGTGTGACTCAAAAAAGACGAGACGATTAGATCGAAGCTTGGACTTCTCAAGCATCGAGAACCTACAGTATGTGCGTGACTCACAAACGATGAGACAATTGGATCGAGGCTTGGACTTCTCAGACATCGAGAAGCTACAGTATGCGCGTGACTCACAAAAGACGAGACGATTGAATCGAGGACCTACAGTACGCGTGTTACTACTTCAATATATATACCCCAACCACATTAATTCTCTACTCACCTCTATTCCAATCTTACTTCTTCCACCATAATTCTCTACTCACCTCTACTATCTACTCACAATGTCATCTTCAGAAGGCAATGGTTCACCAGATTACCGACGATCTCCACGTCGTCTACCCCCAAGCCAACACTTTTTCCCTTACCAAAATGTTCCACAAACAGGATTCCACCCGTTATACCAAAGTCAATTTACCACACAACTAGGATTCCACCCGTTCCACCAAAGCCAATTTTTACCACACCCAGGGTTCTACCCACACAATCAATACCAACCGCAAACTCAGGAAGAAGGGCAAACTCAATTCCCAATGGGTATGTATACTCGCCTCCTAAGTGGCGAAAGTAGTGGAAATGCAAGCCGCTATACAGCTGATGTGAATGACGAAACCGCGACCGAGGGAACACGCAAAACCGTGACGATGAGGTCGCAAAAATCGTGGTCCGCACAAGAGGATCAACGACTCGCTTCGATTTACATGGCTGTCAGTGGCGATGTTGTGGTTGGGACAAACCAAAAAATGAAATCCTTCTGGAAACGTGTGGAGCGCATCTACAATGACTCAGGCGAGCCAAGTGTAGTAGAGCGTAACGATGAATCATTAAAGGGGCGATGGAGGCATACATTGTCATCTGTGAACCAATGGGTCGGTTGCTTCGACCAGGCGGTGCGGAGGAAGAGAAACGGTTACAACAAGGACGATATCATCCATGAAGCGCACATCATCTACGAACGAACACACAACGCCAAATTTCAGTTCATGCATGTTTGGCTTTTGTTACGCCGGTACCCTAAATGAGAGTATGTTGCGCTTCGACTTCCCACCGGAAACGTCGCTGCAGAAAGTCCGGAGAGTTTTAGCTGCGGGAAAAGAAAAAGCACTGACGACGATGGGAGTAACGCAACACCGTCAGCAGATGAAATGGTGTTTGAAACATATCATTGTCCTGAAGGTGTTAAAAAAGCCAAAAAAAGAGGAAACAACCATTTCAGGCACAACTTGATCCTGATATGTTAGAACTGGGGAAACAAATTGAATATAGCGCAAAAGTGAAAGAGGAAAAATATTTGTGTTACGAAGAACAAATGGAGAGGAAACGCATCGAAGCTGAGGCGAATTTCCAAAGGGAACTGAACAGTAAGAAACTTGATGTCCTCTTCGCTCTAATGAAGAATGAAAACAAGGACGAATTCGATAAAGCACAAGGATATCTGTAGGTGCTTATGTTTTCAATATGTCTGTGGTAGTTTATCAGTATTCTGGTAGTTTAAATTCTGTATCCGTAGGATGATTGTCTTTTCTTTCCTTATTTCTGTAGTATTTCGTATTCTGTATTTGTATTGTATTTTGTTTCCGAAATGTATGAGTATTGTACTACTATTTCTTAATTTGTTTATGATTTTTTTAATTTTATTTTTATCTAAATAAGTCAAAAAAAGTTAATTAATCATAAAATATTTTTTCAATTATTTTTCAATACCTAATTAATTTAATTCAATTTACCTAATTAATATATTATCCTAATTATATATAAATAATTTTTATCTTTAAAATATAAAAAAAAATCGGACGAATTGGGGGGCGCACGTGGCCCCCCGCCCGGGCACCCAGGGCGGATTCCCGGACGGCCTGCCGCCCTGGGCGTGCCCGGGCTGAGAGCACCCGTTAAGGGTGCTCTTAGTGTCCCATGAGACTTGGCTTCCTAATATTTCTGATTGTTTTAAACTATAAGGACCTATCTGGTAATCTAAAATAAAATGTTTATTTATAAAATGTATTTTTCAGATAATACGAAGGTTTTTTGTTTGGGTCATACCAAATAACGCATTGTGTATTTTTTCTGAAAATACTTTTTTTGCACAAAAATTAGGATGGTTCGCCAAACATTTTTGTGGTGTTGGTACTGGTAAATTAAGGAAAACGTAGGCAGAATTCTTAGTTTAAGATACGGGATGAATGAATATTAAAAGAATTGTTAATGACAAAATGGTAATTAGACGGACGATTTAAATAGTTTTGGGACGATGAATAGCAGTTCCCTTACGAAATTGTGTCCTTTGTATCCAAACACTATATATGACAACACATACAAAAATTGTTTTCAAAAAACTTATGAAAAGTTTTTTTTCAAATCAAAGTTTTGAAACCTTTTACACCCTAAACCCAATCGACTGAGCTTATCTAAATTATATTTTGTAGCTTTTTTCTATTTAGTTACAATTAAACCCCAACTGGCCTTTTGTCCATTGAGGCTCAGACTTTTGTTTTGATTGTTCAAAGACCTATGGATTTACTATATGAACTAGCCTCGGACTTATATATCATCTTCTCTTCACAATTTTTGCCTCCAGACAGACGGATCACAATCGGTTTTGGATGGCTATTAACGGCTTATTCACGTCGTCGCTCTGGTGTGGGACCCACAAACGACTCGGGTGCATTTGCACAAATAGGTCGATTTGTAAGTGTATATGCAACAATACCAAAAAAATCAGGTACATATTGCCAATTTAGACACCTGAGATGTGTACTGTAGCAAAACTACTATATTATTTTTAGATTAAGTAAAAAACCCAAGATATTAAAGATCATGAAATCTCAAAAACACTTTTGTTGTTTCCTCCAACATCGATCATTTGATTAATTTCGTCTTCGATTCTGTCAACGACTGGGTCAACTTCTTGCAATATCCCTTATTTATTGATCTTATTAAAAAAGAATTAATCGTTCTATAAGGCAAAATTGTTATATTTTTCTGTTATTCAACTGACGATTTTTATCAAGATATAGGTGACCACTACTTTCTGAAATGATTTTAAAACGAATGTGGCTTGCGCTGATGGATGAGACGGGCTTTTGTGTTGGCTTGGCAAGCAAGGTCCGTCGTCACTGCTAAGAGCATCATTAACCACAACTGAACAATCTCCCACAATCAAGTTTCTCTTTCCACTACGTCAGCAAAAAATACTATGCAACCCAATTCATTTTTCACCTCTTAAACTCAATCTCACTTTCAACACACGTACTCTCCTTCAAATCATTTCTTTTTACATCATTTTTTATTCCACCACAAAAATACACAAACTATTAAATAAATTATTTTTACAATGATTTTATCTTATTAATTTTCATTTATTTTAATTCCCAGAAATTAATTCTAATTATATAAAATAATATACACATCAATTAAATAATTTACCTAATTTTTTTAATATTGATAATAGTTAATAATGTTAATATATTTATTTTAAAGTCATTTTAAAAAAAATTAATTTTTTTTTGGAAATATGTTTTTTATTTGTTTATATTTTTTGCTTTTTTAATTAAATTTTTTACTAAAAATTGATCTCCAAATGACGTAGGGGAGAGAGAATGTAGGGTATTTGGTTATTTGTTTTAATTTTCAAAAAATAATTATAATTATATAAAATATATATATCAATAAAAAAATATTAAACATATAAAAAATTAATTTTTAATCGTTTATTTAAAAAACAACCAACCCGGGTTGGCCACGTGCCCAAATCAGGTCGGGTTGCCGACCCAGGTCGGGACCCGACCTCCCATTTTCCCACGTTAAGGGAGTTGGGGGTGGGTTGAATCCCGTCCCGCCCTTGTTTCCTTCAACGTTAAGGATGGTCTAAGGAGCTTAAGTTGAAGGCTTCGAGTACTACATATTTCGGGATGAACACATTTCAATACAAAACTTGATGCGCAATTAATGCAAAACATTTCAATTCATACAATAGAAATATGTATGTCAAAGCTGAATTTATTCCTAAGTTTTCAATATTAGTTAGCTAATTGATAAAATTTATGTCCTTCCAAGGACTTAATTTTCGGGTATCAAACGGCAAACTTGGATGTGTCATACCTTTCTTTCTCCGCCCAATTACTAATTTTCGTAGGCCATAAATCATGCATAGCCCCAAATCACCAATGTCTTCAAAAAACACTAAACAAATAGAGTAAGGTTGGGTTGTAACCTCTCTTTTAACCGGGTTGGACCGTGAACCGGTAGCAGACCGGACGGTTATGTTAAAAAATTGGCTCCCTTATGAACCAGAGTGAACCGAAGAAAACCGAAAAAACCGATCGTTTTTTCGGTTTGGTCGAACCGAAATGAACCGGTTTTTTCAATTTAAACAAAATTTGAATTTTATTGTTTTATTTTTTGTTCAATTTCGACCCAAATTCTAGGATTTTTATTTTTTACTACTCTTTCCCCAATCCCTCACCTGGCCTCTATCCCTCATCGCTCCACCCATCGCGATCATTTCATTTTTGTTTACAAGTTTTAATTAAATTATTTTACAGATGAGTGATTTTGTTGAATTGTTCATAGTTTAGACACTTGGTTATTACTTATTATGTAAAAAATAATATGAAAAATCAGTTCAATCGGTTGGACTGCTACTACGGAGTCGGTTCGGTTCAACTCTCGGTTCACAAAATTTTGATGTCATGCTGACGTCATCATCGGTTAGACCATGTTGAACCAACGGTTCGACCACTTTGAACCAAACCGAGTTATTTTCGGTTCACTCTTCGGTTCGGTTTTTAAAACATTGGCCGTAACTCGTAAGACACGCTTATTTACGTGAGAATCTAAACACACATATTTTTTTAATTACTAGAAAGAATATGTTACGATGCGACCCACGTCTAAAGTTTTAATTGGTACAGGCCAACTAGCCCATGCACGATCATTTGAATATGACAGCAGTATAAGGTCCTACACAACAAAATTCTCACATCAAAATTTTGCTTCCAAAACATCAAAGAAACTAGCATTACTTGAATCCCATTAACCAGCTTTCTTTCTTTCGTTCAATTCATGTACTGGGCATTGATTGTAAAATAACAGCATGGACATGAAGGTTGGTAGTGGTATTATACTTGCATTTTGTTCTAGGTTACTTACTAGTGTTACATTTGTTGATTGTGTTAGAAACATTTCAGAAAGTTGTGGTGAAATTGGATTTGCATGACAGCAAAGCGAAACAAAAGGCCATCAAATGTATTTGCGCTCTTCCAGGTATCATGGAATTGTAGCTTCTGTTCGAAATTTCTCATAATCATTCTATATGAATTTTATCTGATTCATATTACAACATGTATTGTACATTGTTTTTTTGTTTGGGAAGATTTGTTGCATTAAAACAACTTGTTCATATATATACTTGTAGGAATTGATTGCATTGGAGTCGATATGAATGGCAAACGTTAATGGTGATCGGAGATGCATGTAGTAGACCTTATAGTGGTGGTGAGCAAGCTATGGAAGCGATTGCCAGCGGATCTTTTATCAGTGGGACCATTGAAGGAGCCCGAGAAGGAGAAGAAAGACGCAAAAAAGGAGGAGAAACCCGCGAAGAAGGAAAAGAAAAAGGAGGAGAAGCAACCCAAGAAAGAAGAAACACAAGACAAGAACAAGAAACAACAAAATCAAGAGAAGAAAGAGAGAAGTGATGGTTTTGTTCAGAACGAGTGCACACCATACAATATTGCTCCACAACACATCATTACTACATCCAGAGTGGAGAGTTTGAGGACAACCACAACTCCTGCGTTATATGTTGAAAATTAAACACAATGCCATCATTCTTTTTTTTACTATTTAGTTTGTTGTGTGATCATTTTTTCCTCTTTTTGGGAATCTGAATATGTTGATCGTAAGCTCAATTGAGTCTAAATCATGTAATGCGAAAAATAATTTTTCCTAGTCCTATCTCCTTTTTTTTACTATTGGTTTCAAATAATCCTACTCTTTGATCATCTTAGATTTTGATGACAATCGTCCATGTTTTTAAATTTTCAAAAGATGATTTTTTTGTTGTTATCATACTACCAATATTTTTTATTATACCCATAAGTAAGAGGAGTTTGAATGAATTTTTTTAATCAAAAAACCCTTGTATCAGCAAGCCCTTCCAAACCACAACGATCACCTCTTACGGTTCTAAGTTCTAACACGTCCACTTGTAGCTACACGATATGAAATCCACAAATATTTAATATCATCTATCATTGCCTTGATTGCGGAAGTATTTGCTTTGTTGGAATTCGAAAGGAAAAAATAAAAACATTTAAAAACAGTTAGAAATTGTCAATTATAAAAATAATGTTGGAGATGCAGGGGATCGAACCCTGTACCTCTCGCATGCAAAGCGAGCGCTCTACCATTTGAGCTACATCCCCATTCTTGTTTAACAAACAATTACATAATTACGTATCCTTTTGTTCTTTTCTATAACCAAGCTTTTATTATATATTCCCTTTGTTTTCCATAAATCAGATCTTTTTAAAACTCAAAACTATGTATCCTTCTTATAACACATCAAAATACACACATCATCGTCTCTTATTTCTCTTCTACGTAGGAATTGTGACTATAAGTGTAAAGTCCAATATGAATCAAGTTTTGTCCAACAACGCCCACTTAGGTTTATTAGTAAGAATAACTAATAAGTTCATATGCTAGTACGGTTTCAAAGTACAATCATTTAGGTCCATTTCGCATTTGAATCACATCTTGTTTTTGTTTTTGTTTTTGTTTTTGTTTTTGTTTTTGTTTTTTTTTTTTTGCGCACAGCCTGACAGCCATGTTTCGATATAATTATTACCTCACACACACGTCAATCTGTCATCTTCATGGTTGCAAGGTGTTGAGACCGAAATCAATACGAGCAAAAGCTTAGTTAGTCAATAATCATCATGAGGGTCAGGTTTGGTTAGAAAGCACAACAGCATATTGACCCGAAAAAAGAGAGGCAAACATGACATAATACAGCCAGCCATTCTCTCTGATCTCTCATAAACACAAATTTATCCTCTAACCACGAAATTTATTCCAATTACAGTATAACAATCATATTTCACCAGACACACAAAATCATAAGAAAGTAAACACATCCAACCCTAAACAACCTCAAACCTCAGAAACACCTCTCTCTACCTCCTTATATATATAGTCGAACATAGCTAAAAATTAATTTGGTATAATTACGCATAATATATATCTGATTATAGTTTTAGTTTTTAAACTGAGTCCCGGAATCGTAGACATCTCCAGCCTTCCAATCCTGAGGGATGTTATTGGCGGGTTCGACCCAAGTGCCCCCGTCCACGTCGTCCTCGCCGTCGTTGACCAGCATTCTGACCTTGAGGGGCCCACGCGGTGGGGACACGACGGTCCAGACAGCACCACGGCTCCTGTCCAGCAACTTGCAGGTTAGATTCTGTGTCTCGCACAGTTGGACGGCCGCGACGTCTTGGTTACCCTCCTGAAACCAGATGGCGAAGGCGAGGTAGTTCGGGAAGTTGCTGCTTTCGTCTATCTTGAAGACCATGTTTTTGCCAGGGTACCTGCAAGGAATCCCAGTTTGCTAAACTTATTTGTATGTTGGTACGATTTCAAATCACACTTGAAAATGTTATGTCAGTCGCATGTCTATATATTTTTCGCTCATTTTATTTTGAGGATATAACTATTTATTACAAATTGAATGTGTGTACTTTTTCAATGAAGTATTGATCATGGTTGATAAGTTATGATATGATATTTATAAATTTGTGACTTGAGATTGTTTTTTAGGTTGAAATAGACATAAATTTCTTGGGTCTAGGGATTTGGAATGTGATACGACGTAATTGTTTCTATTTTGATTGCTTGTTGATTCTACCCGAGTGACCTGACTCGTGACGTAAAAAACCAAATATGATTTGACAAAATCGTTTTGCATTGAGTCAATCTCCCTACCCGAGACCACAAGCAGCATTACAACTATTGAGATAGAGAATAAGATGGAAATCATCAGTACCCTCGAAAATAATTGTCCCTACGAAGATAAGGTCACATTAAACGGTTTCTCCGATATAACGAAATATTAAAAGGTATAGTCACATTAAACGGTTTCTCCGATATTACGAAATATTAAAAGGTATAGGCGATATTTTATATTATTATCACTTGAGAGTATGTATGAAATTATAAAAACTTATTTGTAAATACAAGTACAAAAGATACCAACCTTTCTTAGGGTACACAATCTTATCCCAAGTGTGGTTATATAAATCTCATATCTAACTGCAAGTCTACAACACAAAGCCTATTATATTCTACCAAAAAAATGTTTCCATTACCTTCTTCTTAAGTAGTTGGATGTTAAACTTTAGTCGGACTAACGAAAATGAAAATTAGGATTTGCCTTCTTTTGAGGTTGTCTTATAATTAGGGTAGTAAACGGATTACTGTGACGTATTTGTATCAAACTCATTACAACTTAATCCAATCTATACAAACTCATCCTCGGCCCGTTTATTATACAAGTTGAAGAGGTAAACTCAAACCCGACCCCTCTTAAATCGTGTCAACCAACCTGACCCATCTATCTGGTTTTATTGAGTGGGTTGTGTTTGTGTACGAGATTATTCTTACCTATATAATTGTTACTTATGACAAAGCTCAACAATAGTTGCAATTTGATTTGGAGGGGATTATGAAAATTATCATAAATAGTTATGTAATTTGTTGTTGATTGCTAATTAAAATACTTCGGCATAAAAAAATGAAAAGTATAGAGATTTATACTAATTTTGTAACTATATAAAATATTATAAATACAAATGCTATATCTATAAACGGTTGGACATAGGTTACATGTGCTAAACCCAAAACTAACTCATTTAATTACCGCGTTAATCATGTCAACCTGATTATGACCCAAGCCCACATTTTTCGTGTCAGGTTTGTGTCATGACCCAAATTGTCACCCCTACTTATAAAACTTCCAAGTTAAAAGCATATAAATAATCAAATATAATTTAGATTACTATTCCTCATACTACTAAACACCACCACTCCTCACCTGCAGGCGACGCGGCGGAATTGGATGCCGACGACACCCTTTCTCAAGAGAGAATCTCCGGCATCCTTCGTCTGGCCAAGCTTGGCAAAGGCACGACGACTGAGGATGAAATCGGCGCTACCGCTGGAGCCTTGGTCTGTGATTGTGATTGTGACACCGTTGTCGGAGCAAAGGCTAGCATCGGTACACTTTACTTGGTAACACGCACCACAACCGATACCGTTCCGATACAGAGAGGAGGAGGCTGAGACGTCACCACCGTTCACCGTTGCTCCGAAGGAACCGTACCCACATGCTCCAGCTGCATGAATTTAAGGGTACGTATATATGTTAAGTTTGGATTTGTTGTTAACAATTCAAATGTTAAAAAAAAGAATAACGTCAACAGAGTCTCAAATAATTTTAAGGGTAGTGGATCCCTCTTATATAAATGATCAACACACATATAATATAATGATATAAAAGTAGACGCTTATTTTGAAGAATGGATGATTAATACTTCATACTTTAGGTTACCTTATGAAACTTCCGGATGTGATTTTAAATTATACTTGAGTTCTACCTTTTATGTGAGCCATGTATCTTATGTTTTTTATTCATTCCTATTTTAAGAATAATCTTAAATAAAGTATTGGCCACATTTAGATTAAACATATATCAATAGATCATACCTCGTGAATAGTGCTTGTAAAGGATATTGATTTGTAATCATGTTAGCCCTCCATAGGCAAAAATAGAGTGTGTTACTTTGTGAGTTAGTGGACTGATAATCCTATACGTGAGAGTGACGAAGTTGTGACTATTACTATTTGGGTTTTGCAAGGAACAGTGGTCCAACAAGAGTTTACTTTTATTTTTAAAAAACAAACAAACAAGAGTTTGCTTTTCTTATTCATGTACACGGTTACAATATACATTGACCACTAATTTCTTAATTAATTGGTTTTCGTAACAACAATACTAAAATTATGGAACTAATATATATATATACAGAGAGAGGTCAATGGGACCGTAGGAGTTCTTATAGTCAACTTGGTTCTAGCACTTAAAATAAACACATTTTAAAGTTAGTTTTTTTAAATCGAACATAATCACATGTATTTTTTACTCTTAAGCTATAACATGTTAAAATTTTAAGTCAATCGAAGTTAATTTCACTGTTGATCTAAAATGCTCATATTTGAACGACTGAAATTTACTGAATTTCAAAGTGATCGAATCAAGATATACGATATAATCCATTTGATCTGAAATTTTTAACATGTTCCTTATATATAGTATATACCATCCATAATTTTTATAGAAAAAAACTAACCGGAAGTGACTGAAAATGCGATGTCACAGCCAGAATGATTGTAGGCATTCTACATATACATTTTTTCCATATATATATATATATATATATATATATATATATATATATATATATGTATATATATATATGTATATATATGTACATATATATACACACACCTTTCTACGTATGACTTCATAATCGAATAGCACGATACTACTTAATATGTGTTAATCTGATTTAAATTCTACTCCTTATATGTCAAACAAAACATCAACTTAATACTTTTATGACAAAACAAATATTCTAAACATACAAAATGAAAGTCAAACAATTAATCTCTCTAGATCATACACCAACTAGTACTTAGTAACTAAGCAAACAACAATATATATGTTCTTTCAAGCATTGCATAATTTCAACTAAATTTCAACATTATAACTGGTGTACATACTTGAAGTGCCTTGCTCATCAGAATTTGGATAGAAAACAGCCCTTGAGGTGGTGAAGCAATCACGACATGTGGCAGCTTCAACTTGTTGCCCCGCATGAAGTACACCAAATAATATTACTCCCACCACCAAGAAAAAATCAATTGAGCTCCTAAATTTGCTCGCCATCCTAATCACCAAGAATGAATATGAGATAGATGCCTAAACTAATTCAGGAGAGAGATATGACATGTGTACTTCCCTCCAGGAGGTATGCATATATATAGTGAAGCTAAGCCACTCTTAGCAGCAGCTGCCATTCATGACCCAACCAAGGGTTTGGCTGGGGCCTTGGTGTTGACATTCATATATGAGTCGGTTAAAGTCGCACATGAGTTTGTATAATTTGGAAAGGAGGATCAGTCATCTCTAAACGTACTTGCGTGTTTGAGTTTGATATATATATTGCCCCCATCTACCCACTAGTTAGATTATTGATCATCATTAATGGGTCTTGCTAACTACTATTTTACTTTCAGTACTATTACGATTCGTTTTCGTTGCCAAAGGAGATTTGCAGTCATGATTGTTAGGTGCACTTTTATCATGACATCGGGCGGTGCAAAGTTTACCATACCGTTAACTTCTTTTTTTCATTGGAAACTCCTTTGACCCATGTGTTCACCTATTAGCAACATTGCAAACATTAACACATTATGGTAAATACTAACTCTTAGTATTAATTGAGTTAACTCAGATGGAAAATCTTTTGTCTTATATTGTCAAGACCCAAAATTGTTAAATATTAACTCCTCGATCGTACCAGTTGAGACTAGCTCAATTGGAAGATCAATTGTCTTGAGATAGTTAAGACCAATAAATCAAATCTCAACAATCTCGTTAATCTATTTGAGATGTTGAGATTTAAAATTGATGTGGAATAGTACAATAGATAAAATAAATAAAATAAAAAGAATTCCAAATATCATATGTACTAATAGGGAAAGCTAGAAGGTTATATCTACGGAGCTATATATATGAGCATCATTTATGGGCAAAAAATAAATATTAAGAGAAAATTTAGTGTTAGCTTAACATTTACATTCCAATTTAGGGTAAAGTTTTCTTTCCCCAACCCCAAAAGGTAGGGAGGAGTTGAACATTTTAAAGCTACAATGTTAGGCCAAACCAGTGTTTTTTAATTCTCTCTGCTTTGCTTGGAGGTGATGAGATAATGGGACACGTGGAATATCTTGATTTGTCCATGTTTTTGAATTTTTGTGTGTAAAGGAGAGAAAAATGATGAGGTGGTCATGTTAACATTTTGGGGATAATTTGGTAGATTTGGGTCAATGTTAAATTTTAGTGGAAAACTGATGTAGAAGGTGTATTTTGGGTCCATTTACTTTTTTTGGGTTGGAAAAGGAAAATGATAGCCTAAAGGCAAGGTAAAATAAAATGTCAAACAGTAATAGGACTTGTTTCGACATGATGCACATTGTTACAAAATTGTATTATTGTGAATTGAATGTAAAATTCGTCCCACATTTTAATACTAATGAAGTTTATGTACTATTTTTTTTAAACTATGACACCAAATAATTTGTGTGTCGCTATGTTAGATATTTGTATGTGTTAGATGAGGGCATTTAGAAGAAACATAAGTCTCCTTCCAATCAACAATATATCTATTGTTTTCTGGTAATATTACTAAAAAAAGTCTTTCTTCTTTTAAAAAAAAAGAGAACATGCATTATACTTACATACATTATATATATATCTGCATGTATTTGATCAATTTGCATGGATCAACTTCAATGTGGGATTGATATGGTTTTGGTGGGTTGTCCCAATCAGTTCTTGAGTGCCCACATTCAGCTTGGAAAAGAAGAAATCAAAGGGTCAATTCGTGGATGGAATCCGAAATATTCCAAACAGTGTTTAGTGGCGGGTAAGCAGCCCTTTTTTCATCTTTCTTCCTGTTTGAAAGTGCCACTATGGGAATGGGAATTTGGGATAGATGCGTGCACCTTATAGGCCATAGATTTCTACATCATAAATGGGTGTTCTTTATATAAGTGATAGCTATTCCCATGATACCCACAAGGCACTCGCTCCACTGTTGTTTATAGCATAATAATTAAATCTTTTATTTCGAAGGAGTCTGTAACGTCTGTTGACTCGATATTTCACAAGTACTTGTTATGTTGTATTGCCCAACCTTATCTACAAAATTTTCTTTCGTTGGGTTTATCAACAATTTTATCTTCGTCTTGTTGTAATCGAATTCCAACCATAGAAAATATAGTGAAAATATAAGGAAGAAGACCCGACATTAGTCACCTTCCTCTCTCTTTCTCATGAACTAATTGGACTATAAGTCTATAACACTTATCGTGTATCCAAGCAGTTTTTGTGACGTGAGTGGGAAGAAGTCACAAGTTCAACCCTACACTTGTAATAACCTATAGTAGGTAGGATACATGTCCACAATCCACCTAATAATTAAAATTAATCCTACCAATTATCAAAAATAACTATTTGGAATTTTGGACTATAATTTTTTTTACAAAAAGATATAGAAATCTTTCATGTGCTGACTATTTACAGGTCTAGAATACGAGACAATAAGAATATGAAACTGTTTGTGATTCAGCCATTCGAATATGTTTCAATCACCTATAACGCAAGAGTATTAAACACAAACATTCATGGGGAAAAAACCCAGACACAATGATATACATGGAAAATCATCTCCCGATTTGAGGGGAGCAAAACCATAGCCAAATACATCATCTATATATTTCTTTAATAAAAACTAAATCGCACCGGTGAAACACATCAAACTCTTGATCACTCCCTTTTTTCCAAACTACTTACTCAACCTTATATGGAATCTTAGCCTTCGTTGGATTACATCGAGCTCCCACCTTGCTCCTAAGACCAACAATTTAAAAATCTAACCTCTACAATATACTAGAACTTTCATGGCCTCCCTTTTGGCACCCATACTGGCACCCCATTGAGCACACAAAATCCTAAGAATTCTTAAAAAAAAATTGTAGACTCAAACACACAAAGAAATCTCTCAATTACAGTCGAACACATGTAATAGGAGTGATGTCATATCTTGTCTTTGACCTATAGAGGGCAATTCTACCCGCACGTGTACGTGCTTCATGTCCTAACTTCGATTCCAGTTTCGTCGTTTCCTTGGTTATTCTTCTTTGATCTTCTACACCCGTCTATTCATATGCTATAAACAACTCTGAATCCTTCTGCGACCAGATTTGAGACATGTCAACACATTTTGCGATACGTCAGATGATATAAGGACTTGTAATCTACACACCATTGATAGAGATTAGAGAGTATTAACTGTGACGAAGTATAGCAAAAATAATGAGTTTGTTATAACGTATTTTATTAAAATAATTTCATCTGAGTGAACAGAATCAGACTGTTGTAATAACTGTTATTACCTGAAAAACAATAAATGTTGACCTAATTTTTTTAAAGATCTTTAATATAATTTACTTTTACTGAGCGAGAGTCACTCGTGCATCAGCTATGACATGTTTTCCACCAGCACCTTTGTTCATCTTTTCGGAAGTTTGGACCGATAGTTTTGTCGTTTTGTGCGATTTGTCTCCGACAAAAGTTCACTTTTCAAAATAATAAAAAATAGTTCTTCCAAACGATTCTATTTACTTCGTGTTTGATCGAACCAAAATAACCTTAATTTATTGGTAGTTCAAAGCTGATTGCAATAAATTAGTTATGCCATAACGATTCTATCATTACTTCAAGGACGCATTATGCAAAATATGACCCACTATGCCGTAACAAATCCAATACCTAAAATGACGGGTGGGAACTGTGGAACATGAATATCTTTGTTCAACTAAAAGATGTATTATATTATTATTATTATTATTATTAAAGGTGTGAAACTTGAAGATCTTCGGTAAAATCTGTAAGTGTTTCCCAAGGAAAATGGAGTTAAAAGGAGGTTGACAGTTAAGAAAGGAGAGATGTGCAAGATTTGGTTCACAGGTAGTCAGTTATGATGAATTTTCTTTGCATAATACTTCTAGTATGATGAAAATCAAACCATACTATGTCGAATTGCCGACCAAGACTTGGGCCTAACAAAGTATTGTTTGAAACTATACCAGCAGATCCCGAAACCGCTCAAAACCTACTCGGGTCATCTCGATCGCAACCCGACTGATAGCAACAGCAATCGTCAAACTCGTAGTAAAATGTCGGTCGTAATTAACTCATAATCCTGATTTCTGTATGGCGAATACATAATGGTCGTAATTATGTATTTCCAAAAGTCAAATATAATTTACATAGCACATACATGTCTTTCCAAAAGTCAAATCACTATATGTGGACTTAGCAGACCATATACAATACATCGCACAGATATGATAAATTCTGTTTGGTTTTTAGCCTTCATTATAATTTACATAGCATAAGAGTAATAATTAACTTCATAACACCCCATATAATACCATCTATTCCATTTACACCCTGAACTAAAACTTCACATATATATAAATCATGCTAACACGAATTAAGTTCATCACTGTGTCTATGTGATGGTAGCAGCCTTGTTGAGTGCAGCAACAGATGAAACCATGGAATCCACTCCACAAACGTTTCTACCTCTGCAAATCTTGTAGTACCCATTCTCTCCCCAGGCCTCACCCCAAGAGTTCTTTATGATCCAGTAGGGCTTATTCTTGAAGCGAATCGGAGCGAAACCTGCTGACCCGTACCCGACTAGCAGCACACCATGATCCAAGTTTTTGGCGCAGATGTACGGGCAAGACACACCACCTATGTATGTTTGCATGAATACCGCATTTATCCCGACTGCAAGCGAAACAACAAATTATTAGTAAATATACATGCATACATACATGTATATTTACATATTGAAGTGTAAGTATCCAACTCAAAATCAATTGATTATGAGTGGTGGGACATTCTAACTTATTATAACTCACGAAAAAGTTCTCGTTTTAACCGATGTTGAATTGTATATTCTCTAACAGTACATATATATAATCTTAATTTACGTGATAATTATGAATGGATAGTGTTTGTAGTTACTTGCAAGAGGGCCGTTATTGACAAGGTTGGCAGCAATCTGATCTTCGTCTACCGAGACAACGCTGAAGTTGGCAACAGAAGCAGCAATCTTAGATTTATCGAATCTACAGGTCCCGTCCATGCCGTTGTAGGGATAATCATCTTCGCTCTCAAGCCCACCGGATTTGAGTAAGTACTGGAAGGCGTTGGTCATGAGCCCACCGTTGCAGCCCGCATCGCAGGAATCAGGCTCAGATGTATCACACTGCATGAATTACAAAGTGTTGAGCGGAAGGACTCACAATCTTATTTCTCTTTTATATATTACGAGTTAGTTATAGGGTATGAAATTTGGGGGTGTTTTCTTTAGTCACTTCTTTATTAAGAACCAAACTCTAGGTCGTGAGAGATACTAAACAAAATTCGAATAACGTCGGACTATATTTTAAACTTTGCTCCAAATTCAAGAACGAAATTGTTTCTTGTACGCATGGACAATATACATTGGAGTGTAACCTGCAAGTCAACCAACCCACTCCAGTATCAGGTTTAATTTGACTTGCCTACCACTTTTGTAGAATTCAACTATTTAGGTAAGACATATTTAATGGACACACCATAATCATACAATACTCCAAACTTTTACTTCTAAGCAAATTGAGACTTTACTTTCAGCACATCCATGGTAAACAAATGATGGAAAGACTAGTAATCTCTCTAACTAAGTCAAGATCATGTAATGATATAGAGTTGTATGGAGGGGGAAAATATATTAATACCTCATGATCACAGTCCACAAGCTGCTGCTCACTTAAGCTGACAAGTTTTCCTGTTGCCAGAAAGTTGGCTCCTTCAAGGGCTGCTGCAGCACTGAAGGACCAGCATGATCCACAGGCACCCTGAAATTGATCAGAAAATCAACACAACAATCAGTTACGAAAACCCAATTAAGTCAATTGAAAAAACATATACAATGGTTGCTAATCGAAGCGAGATTGTTAGTTCGTGTTATGTTTGTGAATATAATTAAGTTTAACAACTTATAATTATTTTGATGGACCAATTTTTTTCTCAAATATGATAAGTACAAATTGAGTTTCGATGATGGTTATCATCAATAAGATATGCATGTAGTTATTGGAGTGCTAATGATCCTTAATGTTGAACCATTGCACGCAGAGCTTAGACATTCATCTTATGCTTATTAAAATCCTGAAATATGATAAATATTTTCATTTTTTTAATTAACAAAATAAACTCAAAATCAATCTACAATATTGTTATGTGGAAAGAGTTAGACTATTTATATATTTCATTTTTGATGTCATAATAATTCAAAATGATGTAAATTATTTTCTATTTCAAAATTACGAGTGTCGTGATATTTCAATAAAATGATGTAAGTATTTAATTTTTAAATATCAACGGTAAACGTATATGTAGTAATAATAATAATGATAATAACAGATGCAATTCTCCCATATGACTAAAATTTGGTACATACACCTTGTTCGAATATCACCACTGAAATACGATTTAAAACTTTTAAAATTCGATCGCTTGGAAATTAGATGAACCTTTAGTAAAGACACATACGTACAATAGAAGAGTAGACATAAAATATTTGGTTTGAACTGAAAGCCTTTTAAAATTTAACTAGTTAATTGGTATATTCCTGACTTTGAATTAACGAAAATCGAAGATTGCATCTTAATTAGCACCCAACCAAGGGAGTTGCATATTGATCTTTATCAAGCATGGGTAAGCTTTTAGAAGAAAATAAAGACTAGATGGTTATATACCTGGTCTTTGACCGGCGTGACGGCGCCATGATCCCTCCAATCGAAGTCCTTTGGGAGGTTATCGGTGGGCAATATCGGCGCAGAGTGCTCACCAGAAGCCAAACTCGGTCTCTTGGCACCCCTACGTAGCCCAAGTTGAGAATTTTCGAACTCGTCGGGGGTGAGATCGGAGAACTTAGTGACTCCATGGACCGCAGTGGGGTCAAGCAACTGGTGCACCCTCGCGCGCCTCAAATTCTCCTTGAAAACTCGGAACCGGTAGGAGTGCTCGTCCGGCGTCCGGTAGGTTTTCTTGAAGTTAGTAAGAAAAGATACGAAATGATCGGCGGCTTCGTCGTCGGATACGACCACTTGGCGGAGTAGGGAGTCGAAGGAGGCGATGGTGGTGGTGAGGAATGATAGTACGAGGAGGAGGAGGAGGAGGAGGAGAGTTTGGCGCCGGTGGGGTTCCATTGTGGAGTTTGGATAATTGGAGCTTGGAATTGTTGGGTGGTTTTAATTGTATTGGTTGGGGATGTAATCCAATGAGACCGTGACACGTGTGTAATTACTTGGAAATATCTAGTTTTTTTAATAATTGTAAGATGATATTAGGGTAAGGAAATAAAACTTTCGGTTTTGGTGCTACAAAATATTTAGCAATCGATAGAATGGTGTCCTCTTCTTTTACTACAAGTACTTTTATTTTGTAATAGTGAAATAACTTAGCTGGACATCTTAGAATAATGTCAAGTAGATGTTGCCGTTTTGAAATCTAACATCATCTTATATGTCTCTTCAATTAATAATTATTTCGAAACAATATATGATTAATGCAAATAGGTCATACATTAACCTTGCTTCTACGTACTCTAGTGGATTTTAGCTAGATCAATTATTGGGGATTAGATTTTTGGAGTTTATAGTAAGTGGAGTAGGATTGGCTTCTCTCCTATCATATAGTTGACAAATGACAATGATAGATAACGTTCTAGTTGGTGATCCACAGACGTAAATGTGTCTTTTATGGAACCACACATGATATTTACAAGGCTTTGCATCTAGACTATTAATGTTTGTATATATATGTTTATACATTCTATTTGGTGTAATGTCGCATGCACGGATGCACCCTCCATTTTGATTGAACCATGCTAATATGATATATCAGAGGGTCGAATTCTACAGTGTTGAATTACGATACTTCATATGATATTTTATGATGGCTTTTTGAATCTACATAGTATGCCGTGCACCATTCAATAGTTCAGTGGACATAAGAAATGATATTATAATTTAATAATTGAAAAAAAAGGAAGCCATAAAAGAGAAGGATACAAGCAACACAAAGACCACTCATTCACGGCATTGTAGATAAAAGAGATGGGGACAGCAAGAAGAATATACAAGAAGATGCTTTTAAGGTCTTCAATCTTGATTCTTTCGTTTATTTCACCAATTCCACATTTTCTTGATTTTTTTTAAAAATATGTCACCATCTAGTATCTTATTAATCGTATGCAAAGGACAATATATGAATAAATCATGAAAATATCGGATTCACGTTGAAACATTATCATACTAATAAATAATAACTTATTTATTCGGGAATAATACAATCATTAGCAAATAACTCATGGAGTTAAAACCCTTAACATTCTCAAGAATCCAATTAGCGTCTTATTGGGATTTTTCTCGAGACAACAAAAAAAATGATTTTTTTCCTTCTAATTAAAAGAAGAAGAAAAATCATATATATAAGATAAGAAATAGCACAGCTAATCCCGTTAACCAGTGAAAAATAATTCCACTAATCTACTAATAAAGAAACAAACACAAAGACTTGTTTTATTTTCAACTTCTTTATATTTACCATCAAACTCCAACAAACGTTTATCCTAGAATTATTTTGTAACACGTCTGCAATTCAATGGATTAATCATTTTCTTGTGAAATAACACATCCGATATTGTTGTGAATAATTCAGCTAACAAATATAGTCATGTGATCAATATAGTCTAAGCTTCCACTGGATGGATGGTAAATTAGACTTTGGGTACGTTCGGGGGTAGGCTCTGAACCCGCTTTTAGCCTAAAAGCTAATGCACATAAGCACCAGGCTTGTGTCACGTCACTTGTTGCGTGCCCACCATAAGTGACTTCCGAAAGCTCCACCTGGCTTGTTGAAGCTTCACTTCCGATCTTCTACCGACTTCCTGGGGTTGGGAGGAGAGAGAGAGGAGGGTAGAATCAGTGAGTAATAGCGTGGTTGCATGGTAATTTCTTCGATATTGGTAGGGGTGTAAGCGGGGCGGGAAGGGTTTTTGGTCCACCGCTACCCGCCCCGCATAAGTTAAGCGGGTATGCGGGGCGGGGCGGGGCGGGTTTTTGGTCCACCGCTACCCGTCCCGCATAAGTTAAGCGGGTATGCAGAGCGGGGCGGGGCGGGTCAAAAATAAAAAAACCGCTACCCACCCCGCCTAAGGTTGGACTAGGTGAGGCTGGGCGGGTTTCGCGGGTTTTTTAAAAAAAATTATTTTTCCTAAGAAAAATAAAAGAACATCAAAACTTGAAAAATAGTAATTACTCATTGTATTTTTTGGGAAATTGGATGTGTGTTGAGTGAAAAATTAGACATTTGGTTAGTGTTGAATAATGATTTGGTAAGGTGGGTTAATGGTTATGAGTAAAATTGAAACATTAAAATGATTTTGGTATATAAAAAAATAATAATATATTTGATTAGGCGGGTTGCGGGTTATGCGGGACGGGTTGCAAGACAACCGCAACCCGCCCCGCTTATTAGGCGGGTTATGCGGGTGGCGGGTTAGCGGGTTGGCGGGTAACATTTTTTTGTCCGCTACCCGCATTAGGCGGGGCGGGACGGGGCGGGTTGCGGGTAAAATATTACCCATTTACAACCCTAGATATTGGGGGAACTCTTATACCTACGAATTAAGAAGCCAGTACAAGCAACTCCAAGTGTGATTTTGGATTACCGTGCACATGTGAGTGATCAGAAGCACAACCAAAAGCTATATAGTGTTGTGACCTAGAGTTTGTACAAGCGTGTTTGGCATGTTGGGCTTGTAAAAACTAGCTTCCTCATCACAATCTCGACCAAAAAGTTGGTGCCGAACGTAACATTTGTCTCATTTAACTATGGTCAAGTAGCATTTTGATCTTTTGAACTTTAAAATGTCACACTATACCCTTAAACTTAGATTTATGTTACATTTGACTCCATCTCCATAATAAAATTGTTATTTTTCAATATATTTGACATTTTTCCCTCAAATATTTTAGTGTTGTTTGTCAAACATGCTTCTAATCTATCATATGATAAAGTTTGAATTAAATCAAATGTCAGATTTTACTCAAATTTCAGACTGATTGTTCAAAATCTTACCCAAATTTGAAGAAAATTTGATGTCCAGTTTGATTGGAACTTACCACAATGATAGATTAGAAGTATGCTTGACAAACGACACGAAACAAATTGAGAAAAAATGATGAATATATTGAAAAAAATAAATGTTTAAAGGGTGTGAGTATGACGTTGTAAAGTTTAGGATGTCAAATTATTACTCGACCATAGTTGAGGACGACAATTGGGAAATTAAAGTTTAAAACCGCAAGTGCACGATCGCGTTGAAGCGGTGACAAGTACGAGTCGTGTCCACGAGAAGCGAGTGCGGATCGTCGTCGACCATACTCGAGTGGGGGAAGAATATGAGGAATGGGTGAGTGTATCTACACTAAATTACGTTAATTACAATTTGTAAAATAAATACGACTAATCCATAGGAGGTGTAGAATGTGTGAAACAATGTAGATGTGTGATTTGTGTGTGTACAATTGTGATCTCACGACATCAATTAATACGAACATCATAATGGTCATTATCCTAAGTATGTTTCCACATGGATTGAGATTTATCATCATTATTAAAACATACAAAACACTACTTAAGATAAGACTAAAGATAACCATATGCTCACATGTGAATTTTATCTCTTTATCCACTCCAATCTTATCATCACCTCATCATTCCCTCTAAAATGTGTCAACTAACCAAAACATGTGCTAAGCATCCATTATGACCATTAACACATCAAGGTCAAGAGTGACAAACTCATTAAAATGACTATGAAAATCATTTGAAGCTCCAAGATTAAGTGTTAAATCCTAAACCCAAATTAAGGGTACTAATGGTGTTTAGGGAGGAGTTTAGGTAGGAGTTGACTTGGATGTGATGGAGGTATGGAGAGGGTGTGCTTGAGGTGATGGGAGGTAAGGTGGTGGTGTAGGAGAATGATGGGTGGGGGGTATGGTTTGTGTTTTTCATGGAGAAATCACTCACCTCTTTTTCTCTTCCTCACAACCTTCTTCTTCTTCATTACAATCCTCCTCTCTCCATTTTGATTCCAACGAAGGGAGCTCAAGCCGGAGAGGTGGAAAACAAGCAAGGCACGAGCTTGAGGGTGACCTAGAGGTGTGAGACGCGTGGAGCTTAACACAAGGAGTCAATCGTTTGGGTTGCGGACCGAAGGTGGTTGCGAGTGAGCTCCGGCGAGCATCAGCAATCTTGAAAGAAATGTATGCAAAGTTTTAACTCACACAAGGTGTGAGGGGGTGTCTCGCTGGCGACGAGTGGCGGTCGGTTGGCCGTCAGAGTAGTTTGTCCCTGCCGGACATTGGGCTAGCCGACGGTCCGTGCAAGGGTGGTCGGGTTTGGTGTGGAGTGTTGGAAGGATGGACAACACTTCTGGAAAGAGGGACAACACTTATGAATGGAAGGACGCAACTGCGAACTGAGGGACGAGACTGCGAACTGAGGGACGCAGCTGCGGACTGAGGGACGTGATTTCTGGACTGATTTCAGGACAGATTTTGGACGGATTTTTAACGGACTTCTGGACGAAGGGACAAAATTTCTGGACGGGTTACTGGATAAAGCTTCTGGACTGAGGGACGAAGCTACTAGATTTGTTACAAGTATTACCCATGGGTTCCTGCCCTTGTTTAATGTCAACTTTGTCCACGAAAACCAGTGTCTTCGCTTCGTGCGTGAGCCAAGAAGTGACGGTAGGTGCGATGATCGTGTCTGCCCAGGAATAATCGTATGGAAGAGTGTAGATACTTGGTACGTGTCACCTCAGTATTATGGGCAGCAACGTAGCATAGCGCATTTCTTTGGCTCATACTAGGTAGAAGACAAAGGATCGTAGATCCCAATGCATGATATTGCATGACTCCACAGAGGAAGATGACCCTGCAGACTTATGGGCGACGGATATCTTCGACTACCCTTGATGACAATATTGTGCACCGCGCGATCGTGTGGCGGCGGTGTGGGTAGCATGTGTTGTGAGACAGTCACGTGAGGATACCTCCGCGAGATCGAGTGGCGGCGGTGACTATCTGACGATGTATTCTAGCAGGTAGCTTGGTTGTGGCACAGTCAGGTGAGGGTACCTCCGCAAGACCGAGTGGCGGTGGTGACTGTCCGAAAATGTATTCTAGCAGGTAGTTTGGTTGTGGCACAACCAGGTGAGTTGGCACAACCAGGAGATAACAAGCTTATGGAAGTGTTGAAAACTGTGAAGGCCTTCTCGGCTGAGTGAAGGCATGTAGATTTTAGATTAGATCGTATGTATGTGGAGACCACAAACTGCACCAAGTCCCCCTCAAATAACATCTTCCACTTAGCATGTTCTTTTCATTGAAATCCATGCTCGAATGTGTTATTCGTTTAGCATCCTATTTTGCAAGTGCTAGATAGAACTGTCGTTTCGAATATGTTGAAATCATCCAAGGTGGAATTTGTATATAGGAAGTATGTGCAATGTATTATTCTTTGTGAAAACATGTCTTGAAAAGTTTATGTTGGAAGATTGCATGCATGCCTATTAGCCAGTTGACAGGTTTGTAAAATGTGGATGCAATAACCCACAAGTTCTGTGCAATGCCATGTAAGAACAGCAAGAGAAGTTAAATTCTCCACCAGTAGTATCGAAAGGTTCTCGTCTGCTTAAACTCTTCCACCAAAGACGGCAGAAACGTTTGGGAAAGAAACACCAAGCAAGAGGGTTGTTGTTGCTACGTTACTATACCACTGCAAGTGGATGGAACAGTTGAATAATGTTGATTCACAAGACACCATTTTTTTTTCTTCTATTGAAAGACAAATACAATATGATTATTGGAAATGGAGTCTGGAAAGTGGTTGAAAACAAAAGGAAGAATTTCACGCACAATAGAGTATGAAACCATTAACTGATTTATATCAGGAAAGCAGAAATCCACATAAACATCAAATCTTCTATACTGTAAAATGAAGCATCAAAATAAATACTGAAATCTATCTTGGTTGACGCTAACCTATTGTCGACAATAAGTCATCCATCGTAGAGGGAGACAAGGGTGATCCCTCATTTTTCTTGCTAATTGTCTTGTTTAATGATGGATTGAAGAAAATTAACTGAACTGCTAAACATCGCCCCAAAATTACTTAAATCGCCCCTTGAAATTACCAAATTGCCCTTCCTCCTATTTTTGCTTATATATCTCACAATTTCACTCTTTTTTCAAAACTTTCTCTTCTTATACCTACTACACAAGATTACGAATGTCTCGGAGGCCAGGGAAGCAGCCAGCAGTTCCCCCGGTGTACCCGTATGAGGTAACATTACGTTATTTATTTGTTTTTTAAAAAAAAAAAAAAAGTCGTCGGCGTCCGAGGGAGACGCCCCCCGCATGGGTCGGGCGTCCTCGGAAGCCGCTCCCCCCATAGGGGGAGCGGCTTCCTCGGACGCCCGCCCCATGCGGGGGGCGTCTCCCTCGGACGCCGACCCGTAGCGGGAGACGTCTGCGGAAGACGTCTCCCCGATGGGGGAGACGTCTTCCGAAGACGTCTCCCCGTAGGAGGAGGCGTCTCCGACAGACGCCTCCACCTTGCGGGAGGCGTCTCTCGCAGACGCCTCCTCCTTTTTTGTTTTTTTAATTAATAAATATCATAATTACTTTAATAAATAGTGATAAATCAAAAAAATTAATTTAACAAATTCTTATTAAGTTTAACATTTGTGATATTTAGTTTTAACAAATTTTGATTTAGTTTAACAATTGTTTTAATTTAGTTTAACAAATTTTGATTTAGTTTAACAATTTTGATAATTAAGTTTAACAAATTTTGATTTAGTTTAACAATTTTGATAAATATGATAATTTAGTTTAACAAATTTAACAAATTTGTATTTAAAATTTCAATAAATAGTCATCGGGTCACAGTGGAGGGAGAGGCAAGTCGATATCATTACACGCCTTCCGTTCTTTAGAGGATGATTCAGCACCGCGTCATCCACGTAGACGGGAGATATCTGCTTCGGTCAGGAGGGAGAGGGAGGCATTACGTCGTCGTGAGGAGGAGGATGATTCCTTCGATGATGAGCATGTGGATAGTTTCGACGACGAGAGCGACGATGATGGCCCGTATGATGTGCGGCCGGAGGTGGAGAGGCAGGGGGATTATAGCGGAGGACGTGGTCGAGCGGGTACTTCTACTTCCGCCGGATGGATGGTGCGGAAGGGTAGGGGTGGGAGGTTTACGACCGGGGATTCGAGCTCGTGCACTGTTGATCCCCGCGCTCAGAAGAAGAAGAGGGTCCAGGACGATTCTTGGATCGTGAGCAGTATGACGCCTGGTGGTCCTTTAGATGGGAGCGTCATTCCTAGTTTCTGGGGTCACATTGCTAGACGGATCTGGGACGGAGAGGATCGGAAGGTTCTGAAGTGCCAGAATCGGCACAGAGCCTGTACATCACTACAGGGTTGGCGGTCTACACTGAGTGCTGATATCAGAGAGGAGATTAGTGCCACGCATTTGGGGCACTTACCGTACAGCATGTTCCCTTATCTCGACATGCCTTTGATTTCGGCGTTTGTGGAGCGGTGGCAGCCTGACACCAACACTTTCCACATGCCTTTCGGAGAGATGACGATCATGCTTCACGATGTTTTCCAGATCCTGCGCATTCCTGTGGATGGTCGTCTGGTTAGTGCTCAGGGGTCGACGTCTGAGTTGAGGTGTTATGTGGCAGAGTTGCTTGGTGTCACACCTGATGGTCTGGCCAGAGATACAGCTTTATGGAGTGGTGGTGGTGTCGGCATCGACTCCCTTGAGGACCTATGCAGACGGGCACGACCTCCGCGGGCCGATGATACACAGTTGACGGCGTACCTATTCTTGATGCTCGGAGCCGTCTTGTTTGTCGACAAGAGTGGTTGTCGGATCAGACCACGCGATCTACTGGAGGCTAGGGACCCGGAGACCGTTCGTGAGTACTCGTGGGGGTCAGCGACGTTGGCATACCTGTACCGGCAGCTTGGGATAGCTAGCCGTGCGGATTGTTCTGGGATTGCAGGTTGTCTTACGCTGCTGCAGGCGTGGATATACGAGTACTTTCCTGCATTCCGCCCGCATCGTGAGCGGAAGATTATCGACGAGGGTCATCCACGTTCGGGTATGTGGGCTGTCCGGAGCGAGGACAAGAGCGATGGACGATTGCGTTCCATCCGCGCACGGCTAGATCAGATGACTGCATCAGAGGTATCAAACTTTACACCATTTATTTAATTTTAAGATGTATTATTATTAATGTGTTAAACTTTAGGTGGAGTGGTTACCCTATGGTCCTGACCCAGCAGCGGATGTCCCGAGGACTTTATTGATGGGTCTTATTCGTTATCGGGATATCATAGAGCCTTATATGCCCGATCGGGTCTTGCGTCAGTTAGGATATGTTCAGGTGATCCCGGTTGACATTCCGACACCAGAGCATGCGGTGCGGTCTGCGACAGCAGCGACGTACGACGTCAGGTTCCCCGCTTCTACAGCGGAATCGACTTGGCGGACATTTCCGAGATCATGCCGATTGTTCCTTGGCGACTTCAGACGTAGTCGCGACCCCTCCGAGTGTGATGCACGTTATCTTGATTGGTTCGGTAGTTACTCACATCCTATCATCGTCCGTGGTGCCTCCCGGAGAGCAGATCGACCACCAGATAGGACGTGTGGCGATCTGGTAATTTTTTCATTTTATCTAAATTTATTTGTACCGTATAATTTGTTAATGTACGCTAATGTTATTGTTATGTGCAGTGGATGGGTAAGATGATACGGGCTGTAGACCCAATCTTGCAGATGAGGGATGAGCTGCCAGACGATGCCAGAGCTGCATGCGGAGATTTGGATGAGATCATACAGTCGTGGCATACTCAGTTAGGCATATCCGACCATGATTCGGATGATGAGTAGGTTGATCTGTTGTACCGTACTCTTAGTATTTGCATTTATATTTGTTTATCTGTTGTACGCTTAGTATTTGTGTTTCCTTATCTGTTGTACGCTTAGTATTTGCATTTATATTTGTTTATCTGTTGTACGCTTATTATTTGTATTTGTGTTTGTTTTTGCTAACATGTCGTACGCTTATTGTTTGTATTTGTGTTTTGCTTATCTGTTGTACCCTTATTATTTGTATTTGTGTTTGATAACCTTTCGTACTATTATATATAATGCAAATAAAGCAAACATATCAAAACATATTACATAATAAAGCAACACTATATAATGTACAAACATATCAAAACATATTACATAATTATACAAACATATCAAAACATATTACATAATTGTTGCCAATATGCTATCCTATTTTGGTACTCCAGCTCCCATCCAATAACACTCTCATCTCGTATTTGATACCACAGAGTCGCTATAGGAGGTACGGGGAATCCCTCATTCAATTCCAAACGAATGTAATGAGCGTAACTCCCTAAATGAGCAATAATCAACTCTCTGCACGGTCTCGTCACGGTAGGCGGACTCTCCCAAGGTAGAACTGTAAGACATGGGTACAACGAACCATCATTTCCGAGAGAGAAGAACATAACTGCACACTTGTAAAAATTTGCAATGGGAAACAAGTCCGTCTACGTCTCCATATAGTGATTCTCGCCACAAGGTCCCCCGCCCCAATTAATCCGGTGACGAGCCTCCGCCACACCGTCGTAGTATACGTGCTCATAAAAAGATGGGTTCGCAGCTATCTCATTTGAAATCGAACGACGGGCGAGTTGCCAATTGTCTTCACCACCGTGGAAAACATCGGCGACACATCGAAATCCACAGTTTCCATCAGCACGTACATCATTCCACTGGTGTAGGAATGGCATAATGATTCCTGGAATTCTATCTCCATATGGGAAGTCGTCTACGTCAGCCCGCCCAGTCACTACAATATGAACAAAAAATACAGTTAGATATAATAACAAAAGATACATATTTACTGAAATAATGGTAACAAAATTATAATAATAATAAATATAAGGATGGTATACCTGATCCTCCTCTAGCGACTCTGTGATAGCCGGCCACGACGAAGAACCAGAAGATCGACCACGACCTTTGCTTCCACTACCGGAAGAACGACCACGACCTCTACTCCCACTACCTGAAGATCGACCACTACCTCGCTCTGCATACTCAAACGCACTAGGGTCCCGTCGTGTCGACTTTCCCCTTGGTCGACCTCGTAGCTTTGTTTTTACTGCAGGCTCTTTCAAATTCGAATGTTCGGGGTGTAGCTGCTCGAATAAAACCCGAGAGGCAGATCGAATTACGGTAGGGTCACTTCCTGCAATCTCATCAACCAGACTGCGAAAATGTTTGGCGTCTTGAGCTGCCTGAGACACAAACTCTGCATTCCCGGCTCCTTTCCCAATGACAAGTGTCCTCCAGAATGAATGAATCTGCTCTAAGTAAATTCCGTTTTCTGATTCAAGACATCCACGGATAGTACATGCGCAAGGTATCCCATGAGAAGTCAGAAAAGCGCACTCGCAACGATATTCAACTTCATCATCTAACTGTTGCATTCTCTTCACCTCCTGACTCAGCAACTGCAAACAGTGATGCGAAACTCTACCATTTATGTGACGATATAGAGCATGTCCGAAATTAGTCAAATTTCGCCGTCTCGAGTCTTCAAGAAAGTTTCGAATATTCGTCAGCTGCATTTCAGTAGCCGCGTTGACGCGCTCGAAAAGAGTGTCCAGAGCTGCAGTCGATGTAGAAATCCACTCTTTTAGAGCCGAATGAGCACTTTCGACCCTACAATTCGTGGTGTTCCCAAAATGAAGGACTTTGTTCGTCCAATTCAGCACAAACTTTTCTTTATGCACCAACCACGTGGTGTCCAGATACTCCGTGATAGCCGGCCACGATCTATACAAATCTTTCAGAGCATACACAGCTCTATCATACTCGGCTTCTGAAGTAGAAAGCATGATCTTCCTCCATCTTCCACGCCTCAAAGTCTCTGCCATCTCCTTATTCTTGCCGAATACGTGGTACGCGTAATTCAATACGTCTTTGTTGATGTGCCATGTGCAGAGTAAATGAGCAGAGTCTGGAAAAACCTCTCTCACTGGTCGCATAAGGCCTAACTCTCGGTCTGTTATTATTGCAGTCGGGCTGACAGTCCCCAATAACAGATCTCTCAACTTCTCCATCACCCACAAATAACTGGAGTAAGATTCATCCATCAAAATCGCATATCCAATAAGGAAATTCATGTTTGCTGGTGTGACCCCAATCATTTCGAACAAAGGCATCTTATACTTGTTCGTCTTGTAAGTCGAATCCATGCAGATAACGAAAGGATATGTCCGCAACAACTGGACTGACGTCGGATGTGCCAAAAAAGCGTGAGTGACGACATCAGTTTCTGGATCCGCCATAATCCAATGTAAGTACTCACACTGCACTGCTTGGTAGAGAAACTGCTGGACGAGATTCCGATCTTCAGATTTTGTCCTCCTCATGTAATCTCTGAAATTATAAATATGCCTTTGATTTGGATTGTCCTCCGGGAATTTTTCTTTTACTGCCTTCAAGATGTTCCGTGGTTTTGTTTGCGCCTCTGTCATATCACGAACAATCTTCTTCGCCCCAGAACTTAGACCACTAATTTGACGATGACCCTCTGGATAAACTGCCAGTCTGTGGTTGTGATGTCCGTGACCACTATTAAAAACCACAACCCATCCATCACGATCCCGTCGCTCCACCACTTTTATTAAGAAACGGCAACCGCAACCCTTTCTTTTGGTGTTTCTTCGAAGTGCAGTATCCATATCCCGAGACTCCATTTGATTTCGCCGGTCGCATCTCAAATAACAATCCATCCGACTATCTGATCTTGTTTTGTACGACGACACGACCAAAAAAAACCCAGCTCCGATAGCTACTTGTTTGGCCCATTTACATGCTTCATCGATTGTTGCAAAGATTTGTGTAGTTTAAATAACTCACTGTAATCCACTCCATCACCACCGAAATCTGGAACCTACAAAAATAAAATCGAAATTAAAAAAATTAAAAAATAAATTCGAAATTAAAAAATTTAAAAAATAAACTCGAAATTAAAAAAACAAAATCAAAATCAAAAAAAAAAAGAAGGCGTCTGTGTTAGACGTCTGCCCCATGGATGGGGCGTCTGTGTTAAACGCCTTCCCCAACGGTAATGCGTCTGCGTAGGACGCCTGACCGAAGGGAAGGGCGTCTACTACAGACGCCTTACCCATGGGGAGGACGTCTACATAAGACGCCTCTCCCATTGCGTAGGCGTCTGCGTTAGACGCCTAGGCCATGGGGAGGGCGTCCTACGCAGACGCCCTCACCATGGGGGAGGCGTCTAATGCAGACGCTCGGCCCAAAATTTGCCCCGCGCCAGGCTTACCTCACCCGATGCATCACCCTCGCCAGACATTTTCGTGGTGTTTTTACTGATAAATTATGAATATACAAGACCATATGCCTTATTTATAGACACGGGACGATATGGGTATTAAATATATTGTTAAGGGCAATTTGGTAATTTCAAGGGGCGATTTAAGTAGTTTTGGGGTGACGTTTAGTAGTTCCCAAAATTAAAGAAGGAATCAAAGAACTCATGCATAGTCGGAGTTAATCAAAGGGATTGGGTGACAGGGAGGAAGAGAGGGTGAAGAGGGCTTGGGCGAGGACGACCGAGAGGAGGAAAGGGCGAGGACGACCGAGAGGAGGAAAGGGCGAGGACGACGACGACCGGATAATAGGGTCGGCGAGGAGGACGGGTCGAGGGAGAGGGCGATTTTGTTGGGTTTTTTGGGGTGATTTCGTTGGGAGTTTTGCCCCAAATTGGATGGGTTTTGGTGCAGATAGTGATTTTGGGGAAGCAAGAGCGTTTAAGTGAAAATGAACCAAACACCTCAGCAATTTCACTCACGGACGTTGAGGACTACTAAGAGAAAGTGCACAAAAACAATAAAACATGTTCCCAATAAGATCTTTTTAGAAGTGCACCCAAGCAAAAATCCCAACTTTTTTTCCTGTTGCAAAGAATCTATCAAGACTTTGTTGTCATTACTGCTGTTAAGAAATGATCCATACATCAATTGGATGTCCGTAATGCGTTTTTACATGGTGATCTTGAAGAATAAGTGTATATGAAATCACAACATGAGTATCTTAAAGAAGGAGAGACTAGAGTTTGTAAACTCAATAAATCTCTATATGGGCTCAAGTAAGCATCTCGACATTGGTTTGCTAAGCTTACTAAAGCCCTTATAGAAGCTGGTTTCACTCAGCCTCTATCTGATTATTCAGTTTTCACTTGCAAAGGGAGTCAAGGCATGCTCACTATTGTGTTGGTGTATGTAGATGATCTCATTATAGGTTTATAGCTGGTGATGATCACTCTAGAATTGCCACTTTAAAGAAGACTCTCCACAACCACTTTCACATAAAAGATATGGGATCTTTGAAATATTTTTGGGGTATAGAAGTATCTCAATCTGCAAGTGGTATTTGCATATCACAAAGGAATATACTCTAGATGTCAGATGTGATGTTGGGCTTCTTGGAGGCAAGGTTGCTAGGACACCTATGGAAGAAAACCTCAAGTTGCAAAATGAAGGAGAAATCTTACCTGATCGAGGACTGTACATGTGTCTCATTGGTAGACTCGTCTACTTAAGTATTACACTGGAAAATATCTCATACTTAGTCGAAACCTTGAGTCAATTTATGTAGCAACCGACTCAACAGCATATGAATTTTGATCTAAGAGTTCTAAGATATATATAGAACGCTCCTAGTCAGAGGCTTATGTTCAAAAGAAATAATTTCTCGTCATCTTAAATCTTATCGTGATTCATATTGGAAAGGTTGCTCGATTACTAGACAACAATTACAGGCTTTTGTGTTTTCCTTGGAGACTCTTCGATGTCTTGAAAATCCGAGAAACAAGTCATTTCCAGATCTTCTACCGTGGCCTGGGTATAGGTCCATGGCCACTACTGGTTGTGATGTAACTTGGCTTAGATATCCTCTTGAAGATTTGAATGTTCCGCATCCTTTTCCTGCCAACCTTCATAGTGATAATATTGTTGTTATTCACATTGTTTCAAACTCCGTGTAACATGAACGTACTAAACATATGGAACTCGACTATCACTTGATTAGGGAGAATATCAGCAAGAGAATTCAACAAACTAGGTATGTTCACACAACCTCTCGGCTGGTAGACATCATGACTAAGGCTTTGAACTCAGAATCTCACTATCACTTCCTTTCCAAGCTTGGCGTTGCTAATCTCCACGCTAGCAATTGAGGGGGAGTATTGGAGCTTATAGAACATAGCATTGTTCATTTACATTTACATTCACATTTGTAACTAATTAAGGTTGGCGGGTTTCATACTTTAAATCACCACTGGGTTTAGTTGATTTGTATAGGCTCATTAAGCTCTATGAAACATTGTAGTTAGCTGGGTTAGTGGTATACCCGATAACCCACCAAGGAGAATATAAATACAGGGTTTTCTGATCTCCCTCCTCTCGGTTGAATTTGTTGGGAGAGAATGGAGGGTTTCCCCTTAAAAATCTCTCTTGCAGGTGTGTGTTCTTCGTTTCCATGATCAGATCGCTTAGTTTGTTGATTTGCTCGATGGATTTCAACACTTTGTATGCCATTCGAAAGGAGATTGGGCATTATGTGGGGGTAGTGGTAATCTCGTCATCGAAAAACTTGGTGATGCTTGTCTTTCCTTAATGGTTGACGAAAGAGATACGTCTACACGAGCAATCATATGGTTTACAATTCTCTTGGATTAGAAAGGGAGAATAATTAGACTGAGGAATTATCTTATGGATATAAGCACTTTTTTTTATTCATGTCAATGACAATATTATTTATTTATCTTAGAAAGAAAGAATCAAAGCACTTTTTCTTATTTTTAGGGACTTATTATATCAAAAATATGTGGTCAAGGCCATAATGGAGATGGTAACATGTCTCAAACTTTTAATGGGCTTATCTTATGGATATTACATGACCTACTGGAAAGGCGCTTAGCCTATCTGTTCATCAGAAGTTAAACATCTATCAAGAATGTACATCAGACCACCAACAAAATATTTAGCCGAAGACGGTTAATAACATGACTTCATGTTTAATTTCAAAGTCACACGATAAACCATGCAAACTATGGAAACTCAAAAATACGTTGTGCATGTTCGCAGCAAAAATCCACAAAAGAACGCATAGGAGGCACATCGACAAAACTTCGTATTCATATATCTCAGCAGAGCTAACCACAAGACAATTTAAATTTTCAAGTAATGTTAGCAAAACATACTAAGATCTTGTTTGGATAACTAAAGATTTTGAATCTTTGATTTCAAAAATGCATTATTCAACTTGACATCCAATTCAAATAGTATATTTTGAAAATGCATTATCATATGTAATAATGTGTTTGGCTAAAAAACAGATTTTTTTCCCGTGTAATCAAAGATTTCATAATAAACAAAGAAAAGGACACAAGATATTTGATACTAAAAGAGGTACTACCTCTTTTTCGAAAAACATGTTTATTCAGGGTCATTCAAATACCCCATAGGATTCAAAGCTACATTTTTCTGAATAATGCAGTTACCTTCAAAAACCATGGTATTTTGTTCTGTCCAAACGGGCCCCAAGTATAGGTGAACTATAGAAGCTATAAATGAAATTATTAGTTGCTACCGAGAAAAAACTTCATCAGATCTTGACACACAAAATGAAAAACTACACTTATTTAGCTCGACCTCGACTGCTGCTTATCGGTCTTGAACTCTTGATACCTGGTTTTTCTGCATTCGGGAAGGAAAAGGTGGCTTGGGTGTCCAGATTTTTCTTCCACTTTGAGCTTCTCTCTTTTTCATCTTGGTGATACTAGGTCTATACAGGATAACTGAACGTCCGATCTGGCTAACAGTGACAGACCCTGTTGATTCTTCAAGTTGCTTTACAACGTCAACAAACTCTCCTGGACAGGTACCGTGAATCTTGATCTGAAAGAAAGCATGATGAGGAACATATGAGCTAAAAATCAAACATTGGATAACATGATAATAACTAAATGATCAAACAGCAATAATTGAACTCTAAAGGCCTTGATTTAAGGTATGAGTCGTATGACTACAACAAAGAAGAATTTAGGATCCAAGAGTAAAAAAACTAGAATGTGTATGACGTGTAGATTCTCCGGATAACTATGTATGGCAATGGCAACTAGATCTTAATAATTAGCAAACATGTTCATTTCCATTGTGTCAGAGATTAGTTTTTTTTGCATTTCGAGCATCATGAACTATATCAAATGACTATTTAAATGAATCGCAGATGGTCAGTTGTCATTTGCATCATTGAGTCAATTGGAAACAACCTTACTGTTTTACAATGTATGGTTGGGTACACCGACCCATCCTTACCTCGTTTAGGCGGGAGCCTCTTTTGAGGAACTGGGATAATGTTGATGATGCTTGAACATATACCAAACACTTCCATAATCATTGTGAAAATAAATAAGAAGGAAAACGAAAGTATTGGTTTACATATCTGAATTCCTTGCCGAAACTTAACAATGGCTTACACAAATTATTTTCAATTGATGTCAGCACCACATGCACATCTCAGATCTTCAGCTTCTACTGGAATAAAATAAGTCTAAGTAAAGAATCCTAGAGACCATGAAGTGGTGTGCGTATGAACATTAAAATCATGACCCTCGCTTTGTCTGCAAAGTTTTTAATGTCAAACATATTTCGTTAAAACAGATGTGCTGGGTAGACTTGCAGAGGAAATGTTTATGGTTTTCAGTTGTCACCAAAAAAATCTAGCTGCATTGAGTTGAACTAAGCAGCTATGTTTGTTTTTTTGAATGTTGAATTTGACTTTGTTGCAGCTTTAGCTTCCCTTTAAAGGGATAGGTTTATATACTTGAAAGAAATGACCAGTCAATAGGTTTGGGGATGGATCCAGGATTGAACTTTCCACAGAATGGGATAGCTAAATGAGGTTTTGACCACAAACAAATTGGCTTTCACTATTTGTTCTGACATTGACCCTAACTTTGTTAAGATATCTTAGGATGAGATCAATTAGCAGGAAAATATATGAGAACAAATAACTAAAATTCCATATTTGACATCTGACTGAGTAATTGGTTTCAAGTTAACTTCAGTAATTTGTACTTGAAAAGATTTCCAAAATTTTCGACGTTGTAGTGAAGTTTTCAGAAAACAAACAAATATTATATGATTCTTCATTTCTATTCTATATTGAAACTAACCAAAGGATGGGAATATCATTGGAAGAAAATTTAACAGTGAGAAATTGCCTCTGAAAACCTAACTTCAGTGTGGTTGGTTAAAACTTGAGTTTATAACTTGAAAAACTATACATGAGATAACTTCCTAAATGTTTTAGGAAATCAACTAAAAGTTTAGAATAGAAGTGCAAATGCAGTAGATGTGGAGATATGGACACATCAAAGAGCATAATCTAACACAAATACAAGCAAAATAAGAAGAGAAAAGAAAAAGGAATAAACCACAAGAAAATAGGGATTTGATAATGTGGCTCAACCAGAGTGACCTAATCCACAGATAGAAGCATATGGAAAAATGCCGTGAATACGACTACGAATGCAAAACATGAATTTGGAACATAAAAAATCACTTAAAACATGCCATAATTTTTTTATGGGACATTGGGTAATCAGATCGAAGTAATAAGGCATCTGAACATTAGAATTCATCTCATGCACTTATCTCTTTTCCTTAGAAGTTTTGATAATTCAAGGTATCTGATTTTTCTAAGAAGATGTATCCTATATAAAATTTACCCTCAACTCTCTTTTGAAGTGGGGAGAAATGGAGAAACCCGCCATTGGATTTTTCACTGATTACAATTCATCATTCTGATATGTTATCTTAGTAGTGGAACATGTTTTTTTTTCTCGTTAAGCTTATCAAGACAACAAAAACTCATTCCCTTTCATATCTACCAACCACTAATAAACGAACTAAATTTCTCTAACTTTCTCTTCTCCTATAGTGAATCATGAAGCATATTCCTCGAGGAAATTTGACGGAAGCTGGCATAAAACCTAATCCAGTTCCATAGTAAGCCATTGAACTTATAAGGAATTTCCTATATCTAGTTTTACTCGAATTGAAAGAAAAGCTTTAAGGGAATGGGAACTAAACTTCTATAACGACTTCAAACTTATTGGTCTCTAAAAAAATTTACAAATTCATAGAAGTGGAGTGAATTTTCCTAATTTAAAATTTTGCATTTGTAATTAGTTCTCAACTTCCACTGTAAACCAAGGTAATTGTGGAACTAAAGAATGCAAATGAAGTGAGTCCCTCCACTTCGTAGCATGATTGGTACACTAAAATACTCAAAGAAAGTGGGAAACTAGATTTCAAAAACAAATCCCACGTCATTGGTAGGCTAAAAATTAAAAACTCTGGAACTTGAGTTCCGATTAGTGTCCCATGATTTAAACTAGTATTTTCAGTGAATTTCTCTACTTCCACTCTAAAATAAAGGGAAGTCGTGAAATTGAAATTCTACACTTTCCTCCAGTTCCTACCTACCAATATAACTACGGGATCACTACTACACACCCAATTTAAAATCTCAAACCTTCAAACATCCAAACATGCAAATGAGACTATTGGAATTCGACTACTGGTCTTGACTATAGACTAAACATCTCTCAGCTGAACTGAGCTATCTGCCGTTGGTAGTCTTCATTCCCATCCAACATTAACCACGAGGCACTACTACACCCTATTTTAAATCTCAAACTGTCTAACATCCCAAACATGCAAATGAGACTGGTGAGATTTAATCGTTTGTCCTAACCAACTTAGCTGAGATATCCAAACAAAACAACGTAACCACCAAAAAACAACAAAATTCCTTCCTTGAAACAGAAAACCTTGACCTTGAGAAGCTCGTTGGACTCGAGATTCTCAACGAAAGCCGCAGCAACTGACGGAGTGACCCCTGACTTCCCGACGAGCTGCGACTTGAGCTTGTCCCCGAGGCCGTGCGCGTAGGACGCCAGCTCCTTCTTCTCCTTGGTCGTCAGGTCCGGCGACGGCATCGCCTCGAGCGGGTGGGGGGAGGAGGTGGAGAGGCAAAAGGAGAGGTGGGGTTTGGAGAGGAGAGGGTGAAGGGGTTTGGTGGGTTGGAGGAAGGGAGGTTTTGGGGTTGGGAGAAACACAGCCGCTGCCATTGCCATGGCCGTTGCTGCTGCCATTGTTGGAATTGGAGAAGTAGAAGTGGAGAAACTGGATTGGGTTTGTACCAGACCAGACCAGACCAGAACAGAACACTACAGGATGGTCTTTCAGTTTTTTCTTTTTTTTCTTTTTTTTGTGACTCCTAATTCAGTAATTCTACACTTTCAAATTGGAAGCGATGCACCTCCTTTTACTATAAGTATTTAACCGATTCCTTCGCAAGCTAAGCTACGCTCGGGAGTTTTTTTGTTAGGCAATTTTTTTAAATAGATTTATTATAATAGGGTCAAGCTCTAGTGAGCTCACATCTCATCAAATTTAGTTTAAGCCCCCTACAATCTCACAATTAGATCTTATTTACAGTTAATCTCACCATTCATTAGCATAACCGTTTTTTTTTCTTAATCTACCTTACAATTTGAAATGAGTGGTGGATATTGTGGGGGCTTAATTTAGAAAAATGAAACTCTGGGCTCACTAGAGAATTCTTGTATTATAATAATAAAAAATAGCAAACTAGTCCTACCAGTTCGGGATACGTGATGAAGATAGTTTTTTGACTTTTAGTTCCGGGGAACTCGACTGCCCCAATGACGAGTTCATTACTAGAACTCCGCGTTGACATTCTTGAGTTCTATTATAGACTCGGCGATGACTTGTCAAGTTTTAATTTATAAGAATATAGAACATCACATGATAAAATACCAAGGCATAATGGTTCTTTTTCAAAGGGAATGGAAGACATTTTTTTAATCATCTTTTTACTTCTCTTTCATTTCCCAAAATTATCATACAATGTCAACAAATAGTTTAAGTTAAAATTTCTTTCATATAAAGTGACGCACATCTCATAATTCCACGTGATCACAACACATGCTTGTACCAAATAGAGACCAAGTTCACAATTTTATTTGTCGGATATATATCCGTCGGTGTTACGTATATAACACTGACAGATAGATATATCCGTCGGACATTTATACCTCCGATGGAGTATATTAATAACACTGACGGAGATACTCAGTCGGATTAAGTTTTATCATCTGAATGTCTTATACCGACGGATAAATATTGTCGGTGTAGGTTTTCCCCCGAAAAAAGGTGGGCGTTAAAAAAAATCGCGCAAAAATATACTCTGACATAGTGAGTTGGAACATCGATGGATAAAATTTGTTGGTCTAGTAGTTCTTCAAACACCGACGGATACAAATCCGTCGGAAACGGTTTTGAAAATCAGATGTTTATTTAAAGTTACCTTCGTCGGAACATAACATAATACCGATGGATAAAAACGTCGGTGTACTTGTGCTTCCCGGCTCCGACGGAACATAACATAATACCGACGGATAAAAACGCCAGCGTACCTTTGCTTCCCTTCACCGACGGATACTATCCGCCAATGCTAACTTTGAAAATCAACTGTTTCTTGGGCTACTACACCGACGGAACATAAGAATCCGTCGGAGATAAGTTCGAAAATCGAACGTTTCTTCAGCCATTACACTGACGTATATGTTGATAACACCGACGAATATATTCCCTCGGTGTATGGTTTTATCAGAAGCTGATTCAGGGCTTCCCTTCCATTTCCTTTCTCTCCCAAAAAAAACCCTAACTACTTCGCGCGCGCCTCCTTCGTGTCGACCCTCCTCTTTGGTAATGCCTCCCTCTCCCACCCGAGCAACTCCCCCATCCACAGCTGAGCCTCCTCCCCACCACCACCTTGACCTCCTCCCAATCGCCCCGACCCGACCCAATCACCACTCCTATGGACATCATCACCATCGGCCACCATCACCTACCCCAGCCCCGACCCCAAACCCAACCCCCATCCCCAACACCAGCTCTGAACCCCATCCCTGAACCTAGCCATAAAACCCAACCCCAAACTCGACCCCCAACCATAAAACCCAACCCCAAACTCGACCTCATACCGTATAGATTGTTTTTATCTGTATTTTCGTTAAGATTATTTGTTTTGATAAATTTAGATTTTTTTAGTTTAGATTATAGTTTCAATGTTATAAATTCACATCAATTCTTGATTTTAATTTGATTATAGTTTGAATTCAATGTTATAGTTTTGATTATAGTTTACATTAATTATTTTGATTGCTTTTTGTGACTTTTCAATATTAGTGATTTTTCGTTGTCTGTGGACTCGTTTGGTGACTTTAATGATAATTGGTTAATTACCAATGTGACACGACATTAGTATTCAAAATTTGGACCCAAATCAAGTGGGCCTCAAAACCCAACTTCGTATCGGTCCAACTCAAAATAATTGAAACAAAGTGATGTAACCGCGATATACTTTGAGGTTGAGGCTACAAATTTCGTTAGGTTTCGGTATTTACGATTTAGGATTGGATTGTATGATTGTACTTGAATCGTGGGCATATTTTCTTGTCAATATAGGTTTTCTGGAAAAATATATAAAAAATATAGCGGAGGTTCTGCCAAAATTTAGTTAGAATATCAAGAGAAAGTACGAATTAGGATGGGATTGTATCAATAATCATAATTAGTCTTGATATTATTATATGTTAGTCTTGATTAAATGTGATACTCTGCATAGACATCGGTGAATACCATTTTGACCGTGAGGAAGTTGGTTGCAAATTTGTGATTCGAAGTAGATCCTTTTGAGGATTTAGGATTTGATTTAGGATTTGAGATTGGATTGTATGATTACAGTTTGATGAATTGACGATGTTGTGATGCTTGTCTTTGAAAAGTGAACATATTTTCTTCTCAATACAGGTTTTATGAAAAAAAATTACTATCGAAAATATATGGGGGATTCTGTCGAAATTTAGTTAGAATTTCAAATAAATTTTGATTGAAGTTTGGATTTTGGATTCAAGTTTGGATTCGATTTGGATTTCGTAATCGATTTTGGATAACAATTTTTTGGAGACGAGATGACGATCACGGACCTGCATGTGAATCAGGGACTGGAGGTTTGGCGGCTTAGTCGTATTTATTTTGTTACTTTTATCGTCTATATAATCAATGACTGAATCAAACTCATTTGTGAATCAAATTATTTTTTGAATGAATGGGAATGTTTTCTTTTATGGATTGTTTGGTATCAACTTAATGAATGGATGAACGGTTTCAACTTAATGAATGAATGGTTTTGACTTAATGAATGAATGAATGGTTGTGTTATTCTGAATGATTGGAACACATTTCATTTTCTTTGAATAGGGAAAACTGGAATTGTAGAAGAGCCGATGGGCTCATTTCGAATTCTGGAAAGTGTATACACCGACGGATAACTGTCGGTGTAAATTAAGTTTTCCTTTTTTCATCGACGGATATCCGTCGGTGTATATCCACGGTATATACACCGATGGTACATACCAGTCAGTGTATATTACCTTTCGTCGAATAAAATTAGTATTACTAATGGGTCGGTGTTCTTACACTGACGAACTTTTCCTTAGACTTAAACATCGACGGATGCGCCGTCGGTGTGTATCCGTCGGTGTTCTCTTCTTCACCGAAATCGCACACAAAAAGGGGTTGGAAAATTGGCGCCAAAAACAGGTCTGACGGTACTTGTCCTCCGGTGCATCCGTCGGTGTATATATACACCACCGACGTAACACCGATGGAGAATCATTTGTCGGTGTAATGAATCACTGACGGACACTTCTATACACCGACGGTTATGTTCCGTCGGTGAAGACTAGTTCTTCTGTTGTGTTTCTTTACCACAAAGTTTTTATACCATCTTTAAATGTAACTTAAAATTTTAAACTAATTAGATAATAATTAACATTGATCAATCAGACTCAAAGCACCCAAACCTAACCTCACAATACCATTCATTTTCCACTCCGTCAAACCATAATGCCAGATTTTTCTTTCATAACTACTACAAAACGACACAACACAAAAAAACATTTTTTTAAAGCACAATTGAGACGTAATTTCATTACTCGGGCTTGAATTGTACATTTTCATGTTTAGCCGTGAAATATTAGTAGGTTTTGTGTTATTTGTTTTAAAATACTTATTTTAAGTTTACTTTATATTTGAATTGTAAATATAAAATTTATTTTAAAACAAACCTAAAAAAGCATTGCCGAGTTCATTGAACAGAATTCGACATTAGCCTTGCCTAATTTTGTTCAATGAATTTGGCGATTGCAGTCGAGTAATGAACTTCGCATTGGAACGACCGAGTTCTTAATGAACTCGATAATCGTAATGTTGCGTTCTCCAAAACTAAATGACATAAGCTTGCCTCCCCACGTGTCGCGACATGATGGAGGCACATTTAATTTGATAAAACTTTTGTGGGAGGTATAGTGTGCTAATCTTTTTAGAATAAATATATTTCAAAAAAATTGCCTTTTTGTTATTCCTTCAAAAAATAGTTCTTTTTCAGTTAAGGTGGAATGATTTCTTGAGTCAAAGAATAATAAAAGTGCAAAGGTACAATGGTACGTTTCGAATTATTGTCTTTTGACTTTTGTAGTTGTAATACGGTAGATGTTTGATTTTGGTATATTGCATGTAAATTGGTCCCTGGTTTGCGACCAATATAAAGAAGATTTTCATTCCTCCCTGAAGTTAAGTTCTGGTGTGTAAATTTGTAATGGTATATTTGGATAAAAATGAGAAGAAAAGAGAAATGATTTGGAGAGATGAGAAAAGAAGAGAAGAGAAGTGAAGGTGACATTGTTTCGGTAGAAATACATAAATGGAGAATAAAAAATAAACTTTTGACATCATATTACTAAGGACATAAATCGGAACTAACTTCCTTGATTAATTCTAGGATATTTTAGGAAGAATATTCAAGTTAGGAGAGAAATGAAGTATTTTTCCAACTTTGAAGAGAAAAATTAATGTATATTTTCATAAGAGAGATTCCCTTCGTTTATCTCCTTAAAATCCAGCAAAAGTAACTTATTTCCTCTCCATTTTGTCCTACGTAAACACACATGAGAAAGAGTGTGAGAATGATATATACACAGAGAGAGAGAGAGGTAGATATTGTTTCTTAGATTATTTAGGAAGGTCTTGCAAATTTACATTTAAATAGTAATTATAATTGAACATAGTATTTCTGATTATTTGCTCACCATCAGGTTTATTTCCATGCCAACTAACGTGTACAGAATTATTAACCATCCATCCATATAAATTCACAAGAATAATTTTCGCTAACGTTCGAGGTTAGAAATTTAGAATGCCACTAGAGTCGTAAATGGGTGGTTCATGGGTGGTTATTGAGCTTATCCAAATATGTTTATTTTTACATGTACTCATGACCCTACTCACCCCCATTTAGGTGCACTGTTTCAAACGGTTAAATGGTTATATAAGTAAAACTTAGTGGATACTAAAATGGACGGGTAAATGGGTAAATGGGTAAAGACCATGTCAAATGGATGAACGGGTAACTACTATAATTTCTACAACATTTAACATCAAATATCTACAAATTTATAATCAAAGATCCACAAAATGACATAAACACACAATTGCTCCACATAATGACAAACATCAAAAGGTATATGTTCAAGAATTAGATTAAAAATATATTATATATATTATATATAATAATCTAATTATATATTATTTATATTTCGTTGTTAAACGGTTAAATGGGCGGATGAAAACTAGTACCCTTACCCATCTCATTTATTAAACGATCACAATTTTCATATCCTTACTCATCCCGTTTATTAAATTGTTAGGATTTGTCTACCATAACATGCTCGTCCATCTACTTGGGACGGTTAAATGACCTCAAGTAAACAAATCATGCATAACCTCCCACTACCTTATTTTTCGTACTTTGAATGAACTCCAACTGACATTTTCAATCTACAATTTCAATACCATTAATTCTAATCTACCCTCCAAAACACGGGGCGCTCGAGCATGTTCGCTATTTAGAGGTGATTGCTCCAATTGGTCGACCTAGACCACTTCATCTAGGGGTATAACTGGAACGGATATTATCTATTTACCCATCTTATTTAACAAGCAGGTACATGTACAATTTTTGTATCTATTTAAAAAAGTATACCTGTTTACTCATTTACCCGTTTAATTATTTAATTAATATATATAGTTAAAATAATAAAAGTGAGATTTTTGTTGGTAAAAGTGGTTGTTTCGAGGCTTGTTTCTGAGAAAATTGGTGATTTCTCATCATTTTGGCTTAATTCCTAATATCAAAAGCCGTAAATTTAGCATCTTTTTGGCTTAAATCATTTTCATTCAATGATTATGTTATTTTAAGTTTAGTTTTGTTAGTAAAAGTATACATTTTGTTAGCAAAAATTATACCCGCAATATCCGTTAAACTTGACTCATACCCGTTTATTAAACGGGTATGGGACGTGTACGTGTACAACAATATTTAAACGGGTAAATATTTGTACCTGTACTTGTTTAGTTAGGCGGGTATGGGTAGAGTATGACCATACTCGCTCCATACCTAACCCGTTTACACCCGTAACTTCATCACATCTCTATGATCTATTGGTATAGTCTGAAACCATATTTGACTGATTTTGTCTTGAATATGACCCATAAGACTCATTGTTTTGAGCATATCCTTATTTTTTAAAGTAATTACTTTTTACACATATGTTAAATGACATCCAAACCAAAAATGTATTAAAAGGATTAACACATTGAAGGGTGGTTTTCGTGTGGAAAACGACATGCGAAAAGGACGTACACATGCGACTAATTATCATTTCAATACCTAAGCTTTGGTTTTACCATGCCTCAAATTCTTGAATTAATATTTGTCCTTATACAACATTAATATATTATCGTGTATGATAACCGGTACAAATCACAATACCACATAAATGTGAAGGCACAACATTATTTTATATAAAAAAATTAAAAATAGTGAATAGGTGTAGTGGTAATGTCACTATTAAAGAACTTGGTATATGTTCTTGATATTTAGTTCTCATGATTTGAATTTGTTAGACAAATGTATCTAACCATCCGTGTAAAGCATGAAGTTAAATATTTCCAAATAGAAGGTGCCTCTTTACAAAAAAATTGTTATGTTATTCTTAAATTACCTTTAAAACCTACAAAATAAAATTCATATAAGACCCAATTTATCATTGTTCATACATGATAACAGGCTTATCATTGAGCCATCTTTTTTGTAGTTTGGAGGTCTTATATTGTAGATTTAGAGGGTATTTTGGGTCGGATGGGAGTTTTCCCCCCAACGGTTCTAAGTAACAAAATAACCATAAATTACATGTTTTCATGTATGTAATTCATTGTCGTTGAAAAATATAGTTTTTTTCCTTCAAAATTGGATAAACTACCTTATTGTCTTACAAATTAAAAACAGTAAGTACATCCAACACAAAGTGAGTGTTGTAATTAATTGTAATCAAAGTGGGGTGCAGTAGTTAAGACCATAAATAACCCCACTCGGGCTACCCCAGGCGTCCTGCTCCCTCTCTTCGCCACGTCAGCTCACCACACCCACCCAAAAAAAAAAACTTTAACCACGTCTGGGCTACACTCTCTTTCATCCACATAATTTCTTAATTAAATAATTTTAATTCTTACACAACATTTAACAAATTATATTTTACATAATATTAATTGTAATCACTACTTCTAGTTACTTTAATTTGAAAATATTTAATTTTTACTATTAAATCGTTAAATTATTATTAAATATTAAAAAACCACATTACATATTACATAAACTGAAATCGGAAATATTACATCAAAAATTATCACCCCACGTTACTAAAAATACTCAATACATTATCAATTAACTCTAATAACAAAACCTCCACTAAAACAAAAAACTGGACCAACGGGGGGCAACACGTGCCCCCCACTTGATGGGCGCCCTGGCGTCCATTCGGGAGCTCGACGCCCGGCAGGCGCCCTCCCATTAAGGGGAGGTCGCTCGGGCGCCCGGGTCGGGGGCGAGGGCACGCCCGACCCGTTAAGCTTGCTCTAAGAGGAGGTTTTGTTATTAGAGTTAATTGATAATGTATTTGATATTTTTTAGTAATGTGGAGTGATAATTTTTGATGTAATATTTCCGATTTCCGTTTATGTAATATGTAACGTTGTTTTTTAATATTTAATAATAATTTCGTGATTTAATAGTAAAAATTAAATATTTTCAAGTTAAAGTAATTAGAAGTAGTAATTGCAATTAATATTATGTAAAATGTAATTTGTTAAATATTTTGTAAGAATTAAAACTGTTTAATTCAGAAATTATGTGGAGGAAAGAGAGTGTGGGGTGGGGTGTAACCCGGGCGTGGTTAAGGGTTTTTTTGGGTAGGTAGGGTGAGCTGACGTGGTGGAGAAAGAATCTGACGTGGTGGAGAGAGGGAGCAGTGCGCCCGGGAGTAACCCAGGCGTTGTTATTTATGGTCTAAGAGTTGTTCATGTACAATCATCCATCTCTTGTTCTCAACTGCTAATACAAGTTAGGTAGTTCCCAATATAAAGGTTATTTTGAAATGCCATTTTGTATGATAATCAATGGTCTAGATTGAGAAAACCTTTTTTTATTTTACTTATATATATATATATATATAATTCCCCAATAATTGAAGACCTATATATATACGCGCCTCCCAACCATACTATTCCAAAATCGTCTACTAGGAAGATATTCAATGGAAAGTTTCAATTGTTGAACCTAGCGAATCCATAGTACATGTAAATTGTAATTCCTCATTTGATGTTTTCAGATGTCTTTGAGTTGAGTCAATGAAAACTGTGGAGATATATGGCATTGAACTGTGAGTAGGGGTGAGCTTCGGTCCAGGACCGGACCGAACCGGACCGAAACCCGAACTCCCAAAATTCTCGGATCGAAGACCGGACCGAATTCGGTCCGGTCCGACCCGGACCGAACCAGTTCGGTCCAAAACCAGACCGAACCTGTTTGGACCGAATTTATTTTGACCTGTTTTTTTGCTTGATTTAACCTGATTTTTATACAACAATAACAATTAGTATAAATAACATCCAACAATCACTGTTGCCTTTCAAAATAATACTCGTATTAGGGAAGTTTACTATCAATTAAAAAGAAACCAACTTTCTTAAGACAGAAACGATGGATCAATCATATTTCTCGTTCCAAGAGTTGACGAGGAACAATACCCAAGAGCAACCCAACGCAAGATCCCCAACGACCTTCCTCCCCCAATCCCCATCCATCCCTTCCACCCTTCTCTCAACGCAAACCCTCCAAACGGCGACGCCGGCGTGGATGAGAACGCAACCTTTAGCGAAAAAGCCCTCGAAGTCGCGGTCGTTGACGAAGGAGACGAGGAAGAGGAGGACCCCGACAGCGAGGAGGGAGAGGCCGGCGAAGGAGTCGGAGGCCTGTAGGAGGAGGCGGTCGTGTGGGGTGGAGCCACGGAGCTTGACGGCGACGGTGGGGTTGTGGGTGAGGTGGGGGAGGTCGTGGAGGTAGAAGATCATCAGAACGCCGGAGAAGGAGTCGGAGGCCTGGAGGAGGAGGGTGACGTGAGGACTGAGGAGGGAGAGGGATTTGGGTGAGGGGCGTGATCTGAGACTGAGAGAGTTAGGGATTTGGGTGAGCTGAGGGATTTGGGTAATTGGGTTTACGGTTTGGGTAATTGGGTTTGGTATTCGGGTAGGGTTTGGTCACCGGGTATTCGGGTTCTGTGGGTCGGGTTAGTCGGGTCGAACAAACCGGTTACCAATTACATTCGGGTTTCGGTCCGGGTTCGGGTTTTTCGGGTTTTGGACCGGACCGGACCGAACCCGATTTTTCAAAATCTTTAGGACCGAAGACAGGACCGAAAAAATTCGGTCCGGTTCGGTCCGGACCGAAATTTTCGGTTCGGTCCGGGTACCCGGACCGAACCGAATTTTGCTCTCCCCTAACTGTGAGGACAAACAGCAAGGAGAGCGACAAGGACAAGGTGATTTGCATTCCAGATCAACTAGATAGTCCTAGATAGTCCCCCGGATCCATATTTCCATTCCTGGATTGCTTCGTCCACCTGATTAAAGAGGTAATGGTTTACCTCAACAAACTTACTTTATCGTTAAAATTCACAATTACTTCAAGGCTTCAAGCACAACAAATTATAACATGATTGTTTTTTTCCTTATATATAAGGTTCCATCTATGGAGGAAAACACCTATGGAGGCACCTATAAGAAGAGGGTATTGAATCGGATCGAAGACATAAAAAGAGGAAGAGACAGACCACGATTGACTTGAGAGGAAGCGGTCAAAAGAGATTTAAAAGAATGGAATGTTCCTCGAAAATTTGCATTGGATAAAAACGCGTAGAAGAAGACTATTCACGTGCCTAAACCGTGACTCCTTAGAGTTTCATTTTTAGCCTACCTCAACTAGTTTGGGATAAAGGACTTTGTTGTTGTATATAAGGTTTCCATCTACATGGTTAATTAGTACGGTCACGACTTATTTAGCGTTTCTACAAGTCAAGTAACTATCATTGAAACAAATGGAAAATCAAATTTCGTCACACAAATAGTTATTGATCGAAACAAACATCACGAAACTTTGACAACCGCTGCCCACAGGTCAAACAAAAAAAATTAATGCATTCAACGATTAATTTGTGCTCCGAATAATTGAAATTTTATTTTGTACGATTTCACTAATGCAAACCAGAAGAGATAAATCACACAAATGTTGTTTGAAATAGATATAAGGTGCTATTATATTATTGAATCGGAATGATGATTTCATCTTGCATTTCTTTATTTTCTGCAATTAAGGATATAATTTGAAATTCAAACTAAATTTTAAAAAAAAAGATTCGAACCGCCAAAGCCCCTAATTGAATTTCCTTTTGGGGTTTTCAAGTTCTGACAAGAAATTTCTAGTTTCAACTTTTACAGACTCCAGGGAACATATAGGACTCCATAAGAATTAATTTACGGTCCAACATCGCCCATTGTTCGTCCAGAAATATTGGTCCAAAAATCCCAGTCCAGAGTACAGGAAGTTTGGTCCAGCTAATGTGAGATTTCGTCTAAAGTCACGGCCAAGGGAAAAAGGCGCTAAGGATTAAGATGGAGCGGGCCAACGGGAGTTAACTGGGTAACGGGACGTAACAGAACATAATGGGAGAGAAGTTACGGAAGGTGGCCTATTGACATAATAAGTGCACCCAAGCAATTATATCTGCCCCAGAGGTGCACCCAAGTCAATAGACGAAACCCATGTGCAAATAACCAATTACACATCCGCACATGTGCACCCAAGCAAATAACCCAAAAAAGGGTTCCACATTGCTACAATAATAATATCAAATAAAATGGTATCGAAAAATGACAATGTGATCAAAACTACTTGTGCAATGCTACCTGCATATTCAAGACTTTCAAATTTTACATTGAAGCATACATTTTCATATTTTATAAAGTTGTTGAATTTAGCTTTGGTCAAATAAATCTCGACTTACTTGGAAGCACGAAGGATGACTGTTTTGCTTCTAACTATGGCAAGAACTCGTCATGAAATTCAAGAGAGAAATATATTGGCTGGTTCTTTAAAATTTCACAGCAGCTCTCGCCATAGCCATAGCTCCGTCAAAAGTTTTATTCCCTCCAATGAAACCACTCATGTGGACAAACACACAACCAGGGATTCCTAATTCTTTGGACAGTTCGTCGTCTCTCAAACCCCTCCATGGCGATGGAAGAGCCTTTCGGCTTTCAAATTTCTCTGGAGATACAGCCACAGCTTGAACACGCCAGCTCTGGCTTCTTTCATCCTATGTTATAAGAATTGATTGTTTGAACCAGTTTAGAAAACAGCACATAACTAGAATATTTTGATGAACAGAAGCTGAACTCTACCACAGAAAAGCAGCAGAACACCACCAATAATCTTTCAGAATTCGCAAAAAAATAATAAAATAATAAAAATAATAATAGGTAAGGAGTCAGGTATACTTTTCAAGAGTTTATAGAAAGTAAAATAGTTGCATTTGATCATTTTGAGGTTTTAATCATGGTGGTTAATGATTCAGTGTTTTACGGGGATTCAACAAAATAATTCACCAAGGTTGCCCAACAGCAATTTGCAAGGTTTCAAAAAATACTCCCTTCCACAGAAAATGAAACCTATGTTCCAGATGTAACTATGATATACCTGATAGATAATGTACTTAGGAAGGGGATCAATCTTCATCTCTTGTTCAAGCTCAAATAGATGAAGCTTCCACTGTAAGACAGAAGAAATGTCATATTAGATAGGAATCATCAGTCTTCTTTGTCAAAGGTAAGCATCTGGAAAAAGGAATAAAACCATACTTACAGGACAAAACTTATTTAGAAGTAAAATTTCACCGCTGGAATCAACATCATATCTAGATGCAAGGCATTCCATCACAATAGCTCTAGCAGGTAACCACGATCGAGCATAAAATCGAAGACTCTGGGAAGCAAATAAAAACAGAATTACAACCCTCCAAGCTGCTAAATTAATTCAATTCCTGGAGACCACTGAAATGCTACCTATACAACATGTTAAAAAACAAATCTAAAATAAAATTACAAGGAAAAGAAACCACAAGCATGATGGTCAACAGAAATTTTACCTCCAGAAATTCACCACCTGCAAGTTCCATTGCGCGTTGGAATGCTTCATTCTCCTTTTCAGCTGACTGATCTGGCTCAGTCCAATCCAAGTTCAGACGCCCGACACGTGAAGATAAACCTGTATTATTCACATATTTTGGGGGTTGATCTGTATCGTATCGATTTATTCCATTGTCAATTGCATCAATTGCCTGCACTACATGGAGAAATACATCAACAACTATCTAGGGAGACAGATGATTTTTTTATATTTTGATCGATCAAGACTACAAGAGAGATACGAACTAAAGATACATTGCATGTAGCTGCAAAGAAAAAGTATGGTGGCAGTGAGATTACATTACCTCTATGAAACTTCTATAAATAGCAAGGTACAACCGGTGAACATTTTCGTTGCTCTCATCAACATGAAGCTCCTTTGCAATTATCTCCCTACCATAATGCTGAGACCAAACCACACAAACTTTAATATCCTTTCAAAAATACATTTTCATGATTAACTGGTTTCTATTTAACAGCAGCAACAACGATTTAATTATACACAGTTTGTCAAATGAGATATAAGGTTATCGTGAGTTAAACATGTTCATCCAGCCAGGATAAATATGTATCATACATGAGGTCTTATTGTAGTACGCGTAATTTTTAATACCATGCACAGACATTATGTATAATCATCTTTAATACAGTTTGTATGGTATAGAAATTTTGAGCATTGTCCAGACATTACATAATTGGGGAACAGAAAAATATTCCATTAGCCAAAATACCTTCAGAAAATCTTTCTTTTCATTTCACTAATGAGTGTGAATGGTTTGTAAGAAAAGTTCAAACTTAAATGTAGGGAATTAAACTTCAAAAATGACATCTTCATGATGAAGTGTTCTTTTTCTCTCTATTAGTCCAATAAGTCAGGAAAAAAACATAGGTTGCGTTGGGATGTGGTATTTGCAAGTTTTGTGGAAATTGCAATTGATAAGATTTACAAATCGTAGGATTTATAAATGTTGTGATTTGTATTTACTATGTTTGGTCAAACATGATACTTTAAGATAACAGAAAAATTATAAGATATTTCATTAGTTTCCCAATTCGAACTTGTATATAAATAATAAAAACCACATGCTAATGTGCATAAATCGTGTTCAAAACATAACATTAATATTTTGTATTAATCTGAATGACTAAAGTTTAAAAAAATGTGTAAATTTTCGAAATTCCACCACTTAGCACGAAATTTGGTTTTGACAAATTTTGTATAGAGATGGAATTTCAAAAATGTCATGAGTGATTTGCAATTTCTAGCACAATCTCAATCAAACGTAGTAGTTGAAACGTGCAAATGTAGCACTTTGAAACTCCGTGATCAAGTGAAATTCCAGATTGAACTGACGCAACCTCTACAATTTACATAATTTCCTGCGAGGACAAGGAAAACTTGATAACTTCCTCACTTCCCCTCAGAATGTGTTTGGAAGGTAGGAAGCAGAGGGAAGTCTAGAATTCCACTTCTACAGCCTCTCTCATTTTATAATGGAAGCGGGGTTCCTCGCTCTATAAACAAAATATAAAGTTACGGAACTCATTATGGACTTATGATCCAAAACAAATTAAGTATCCCTGCCAACCAATCACCTCAAATACATTTTACATGTCCAGTTTCCCACGTCCTTACAGCTTTGCTAGCTAGACTGGAAAGTTTATAAAATCCTAAAACTTGTGTTCGACAACTAGAGAGAATTTTCCAAGTTCAACTCTAAGAGTGTGATTGGTTTGTAGGAAGTTGTGGAAAAGTCACTACTCAATTTCATAACTTCGTTGAGATTTAGAGTGGAAGTGGGGTAAGTCAATAGGTCAGTGTAATTTTATAAGAGTTTGAAACTCACATAACTTAATTCCCAGAATTATTTTAAGTTTCTTTGCAAACCAATCACCAGAAAACTATTCTGGAAATCAATTCCCCAACTTTGAAGTTGAGTCTATGCAAACAAATTGCACCCTAAAACGAAAGGAAGTCATGAAAGTTAAGTTCTAAACTTCCCTCCTCCGCTTCCTCTCTACCAACAACACCATTTTTTTGTGCCCGTACAGTTTCTAAAAAACCATAAAAAAGCCGAACATCGAATCACTGACCTTGTAGACAAGTCCAGCACTGCTAAGCTTAGTCCCAAACCCGAATCCGAAAACCTCCTCGAACCCCTTCTGATGGTGATCATACCGCTCCGTCTCCGGATCGTAAACCCCTCCGACGTCCACCACCGCATCCAGATCCTCCAGCACCTACGCAAAACAGAAAAAACATCCAAAGATCCGATCTTGGAACAAAAGGTGGGTCGGAGCGTACCTTGGGGTCCCTGGAGCGGACGAGGTGGGCGGAGGCGAACTTGGAGGTGAGGCGGAGGAGAAAGCAGGCGAGGGCCTCGTCGCAGTGGAAGGAGCCGTTGTGGGTCCCGACCTTGGGGAGAGCGGAGGTGGAGAAGGCGGAGAGGCGGGTTGGGGAAGGAGAGGAGGCCATGGAGGAGAGAAAGTAAGGGATGAGTGGGAGGCGGGATCGAAGGTGGAGATGTAGCATGTGGGTTCGGAGTTGGGTTAGGGTTTTGGCTCAATTTTCATTTTTTTCTGTTTTGTTAGGACTGTTTTAACACAAAGCTTCTTCAAATATAAAAATAAAAAGACTGTGGAGATTTCGAGAGAAAGATAATCTTTTCATTATCTAAAGTACAATGCAATAAGCATATATACAGGTAAAAGACATGTTACAACGTAAAGGACAATAATACACTTGAATGTAAAAGACAATGTACATCAAATTACAATAGTGATCAATGTAGAATATGTAACATACAATAATACACTTGAATGTAACATACAATGTACATCAAGTTACAATAGTGATCAATGTAGAATATGTAACATCAAATGTCTAGGTGATTCATCCATAATTATTATCATTTCATAACACTTCTCATTGGATAATCAAATTTGTTATACGTCTTTCGTCTGTCTCGTTAAAAATCTTGTAAAAAAAAACTCATGTAAGACAAAAACTTGGTGAAGAAAAAAAGAGTGCAGAACGTATATTCTTTCCCTCAATTCAACATATATTTATAATACTCTCTTAGACAATATGTGTTATGTTCATGTCTCGTTAAAAATCTTGTTACAAAACCATGTGGGAAAATAGATAAGGAAAAAAAGAGTGAATAACATACGCTGACAGAATTGCACAACTTGCATCATTAAAAACTTTTAACCAATAAAACATTTTAGGAAAAAATGGAAAAAAGGAAAATGAATGCAACTACAAGCCTTTCAGGCTTTATCCTTCAGGGATGAAAGATAAATATAAATCTGCTCCTCTTGATTCATAGTTTACCAAATTTACGAATATATTTTACCAAGTTTCTTAAACACAAAAATTCATGGGATTCCATAAACAAATACATCATAGTTTAATGGATTTAATGGATATACTGGAAATATGTTTGCGCAATATTTCTCAAATGATATACTAGAAATAACACAAACTGTGTTAACTTTTGCAAAATATAAATATGTTACCTCAAAAGATATTACTTATGGATAATTTAAAGATGTCGCATATTTATAGTGATATCAAACCGATATGAGAATGTAAGAATCAATAACTGATTCACCAACTTGCATAAAGGTGTAATTACTCCACATAAAGACACCAAATAGTTTGTGATAATAATTTATGTGGATCGGATATGTAGGAAACATGACAAATATAAATCTTTATCGCATGACTAGAAATTGGTAAATCATTGAACCCCATCTAAATGTTTTCAGATGAACATTATGCTTAGATAAAACATTCATTGTGAACCTTATTAGGTTTCAAGTTATAAGAAAATTTTCATGACGTTTTGATAAGGAGCTTCAAATTCTATTACAATTGGATTTTTGTCGATATACAATAGATACCCTTTGTTAGTGTGCTTTCAAGGTGAGCATTTAGTAGAATATTTTTCTTTAGTAGAATATTTTTCTTTGTACAATTGAATCGTTGTACCAATTCTTTTCTGAAGAATGTTCGAACTTCAGGTCGAAAAACAATTGATTTTTCTCTAGTCATTTATTTCAAAAGTCTCTCCTTTAAATATTTTACATGTTTTCAAAAACTTTGATGGAGGTCCTATGATATCAAGTCATAAGCATGTAATAGATATAATAAATAATAGTAAATTTTATTATTGGGTGAAACATATGGGTAACTAAAATCAACTTTGTATCATTCTTCATGATGACTTTGATTGAAGAGGTTATATGCACACTTTTACTTGTTTCTTCGTATAATGATCTTTTCAAAATTTGTATCGTGTATCTTTTGATTCTTGTCATTATATAATATATTTTGTCATCTTTGTCCTTTAGGGACTTTCATATAGGTATCAATATTAAGTGACTTATAAAATTTTAAAGTCACAACATATCTTATATGCATGTCATATTGATCATGTAACAGAACATATTATCAATATTACGAGAGAATGAGTAACATCACGATGGATGTTGGGGCCTACGAACACTCTTATATTACTTCTCGTTTTATAATGTATCACATTATTATTGTTTTTTTCTATTTGTATCCTTCAGGGATATAATTTCAGAAATCAGGATTACAGGTCCAAATAATATATTTATTCAGCAAGCTTATTTTATATTGGTTGCCTTCTTTTATTTATATCAAATACGAATGCTTCTGGCATTCTTATAATATCATAGGTTTTGGATCCAATTTTTCTCTTGAGATAATATGTTATTAAGAAGGCACATGAATTGTTGACAATAATTTTAATAAATATTTAATATCTCTCGTATCAACATATATAGTTGGTTGCAAGTTTTATGTCAATAATTATCAAATCCTCATAGTGTCCTAAAATTTTAGGATTTGACCATTCTGTATCCCCAGAATTTCTTTTGTTTAGCAGCTGCATTTATTTTACCAAGTTTATATTCTTCAGAAATAATCTCTTCAGGAGGTGCAGTGAGTGTAACTTTTATTTCATTTCAACAAATAATATATGTTCGGGTCCACGTTTCTGGCATGAGATCAGCTCAAATATATTTTATCCTGTAGAGATCTCCAGTACTTTATGTTATGTGTATTATGTCAAGTAATACACAACTTAGTCACTCATTTGTGATCAATAAACATGTACGACAATTACTTGCTAAATATTGCAAGATAATTATTTTACGAACATCAGGTTCAATCATACTTTTACGTATGTATTCTTTTATGAACTTCGGGTTCAATCGTATTTGTACATATATTCTTTTGTGAACTTCAAGTTTAATCATACTTGTATGTATATTGTTTTATGAACTTCAGGTTCAATCATACTTGTATGTTTATTGTTATTTTGAACTTCAGGTTCAATATACTATATTTTCTTGGCATTCTTTAAGCTTCTACATTCTCCCCCTAATGCCAGAAAATTTACATCATATATATATAATAATTGGATTTGATAATAAAAACTTAGCCTTTCAGGAGCTTTAAATCGCAGGAGGGAAAACAATATATTAATTATTGTACAAGTAAAGTAAGTGAGTATTTATAATATGATAATGGTATAAGAAAATATTGGCAAATATGCATGTTGATAAATTGTGTCTAAATTATATTAAACATAAATATGATCAATAAGAAGTGTTCAATAATTTTATCATCTTTGACACTCAAAGTAATCTATATTTGAGGGATACTCTAGCAAGAGAGAGACTCTCAATTATTGTGCAAATCGGTCGACAAACTTGACCTCATTTTTGTTCGTTTGATAGAAGTCAACAAAGTAATCTAAAGCTTCACAAAAACAATACTAACGATGACATCCATAATCGATATAAGATATGATTTTATTTAGGCACTTCTGGGCATGTTTCGTCTCGTTGAAGTCATCTTTATTTCATACATTTTATTTGCACAATTTTCAGTCCACTTTATAGCGTGTGCTTCCGGCACACCAAAATAAACAAGAAAGGTATTGTGATTTTCCAACAACTCTCGTGACCTTCAATCATCGGTAATGCATTACCTAATTTTTTGTTTTTTTTGATTTTGTACTACTACTGGAGTATTAGGTCATTAATTTGTAAAATGATCAATAAAATATTTCTCTTTTACTACTAAACTATATATATCTATGGTCTTCTAGCCATAGAATTTTATTTTAGAGATCGACGTGTATTTTTACTCAATTAGTTATTTGCACGTCGTTTTGACGGTCATACGAATCCTTCAGGGATTATCATAAAATTTCATAATCATCTTTATCTTTAAATCTTTGTATAGTAGCATTGCATGAATATTAAGATATTCACCTTCTGGGTCAATGCATATCATTTTCAATAACAATGATTACTTGTAACATGGTAATTCAAATTCTACTATAATGTAGCACATTGTATTATATATATATACATCTATCAAAATGGATATTATGTGCTCACGAGATAAATGCTCGTAATAAATGATCATGTGATGCATCAAAATTAACAAGTATTAATCACATACTTGAACCACTTTACAAATATTCTTTTAATCAACATGATACTAAAAATTCATATAACTTATACATGTGAATCATTTGATTCTTAAAGATTATAATAAATTAAGATTAATTGGCATGAATTTGCATTTAAAAGTGTGCATAAAAACATGACAAACATTGAAAGCTCATTATGTCTAGTAAATCATATGCATTAAGTGGGCAATGAAATCAAATTGGTCATGTCTCCTTATCAAAACGTATAGAAAGCATTTGTGCCACATCTATGCATGCAAGGAAACTCGCACAAAAGAAAACACGAAATACTCAATCATATATCAATGTTGAGAATAAATTGTGCAAATTTCAAACAAAAAATAATCATAATCATGACCATGACCATGCATTACATGTATCAAAAGAGCTTCACTTATTATATGCACATGATCTTGGAAATCAACTCAAGGTTGTGACATGTAAAACAGAGGTCGGTAGAAATAGATAATCAAGTAATATCCGAGTTTTGAAACAACAAACAAAAATTTCCAATTCTTTTGTCATTTAAATCGCTCTTAGTTATCTTTAAACATATATGCCCAAGAGAAGGTCACTCACACGTGGATGAAGGTTTTATGAATTTGAATGACTAATAACAATAATTGACATCACAAACAAGTAAAGATCTCAATAGAATCAAATACTATGACAAGCAATATACACACACACACACACACACACATATATATATATATATATACGAAGATAAAACAGTGATAACTAACTCCATATTAACATAGTAATTTAACACATAACTGTAAGTATTTTTGTACTAATCAACATAAACATGTGCAAGGTAGGATATATCACAAATAATGCTAAAAATCAATATTTCAATTTGTATAATGAATATCAAACAAGTGAATCTATAAAATGCCACGTGAGATAGAAATAATTTCCTTCTTCTTCCTTTTTCTTAGCATATTATAAAATGCCACGTCATATTAAATTCAAAACCAAGGTTTGCACTTCTATTTCAACAAATCAACACAGAATGAAATAATCGTGGAAGGATATTCAACCTTCACGTCTCAAATACTGTAATCATGAATCTATAGTGCAAGGATTTTGAGACAAATGGATGACATGAAATCAATACAAGTATGAGCAGTTATAAGACTAAACTACGGATTGGTTGTATAAATACGTCGTTGGTAGCAAGTGCAAAATTCTTTCTGCATGGATAATGACATCGTAAAATAAAGCATACAAGATCTAAAAGAAATTTGTACATTCATGATTGATATCAAGATCTAAAACCACTACGGGAAGAAAACCAATCAAATAACGTCGGGATAAAAATTTGATTTCGATTTACATAACCAGTCGTCAAAACAACCGCTCATAACCTATGTGTATTATAAACACTTTTGTCGATTATATTATTGACATTTTATTTTATGATATTAACTCTTTTTTTCTTCAAATCAGCAGCAATGGTTTGAAGGATGCATGATACATACATCACATTGAATTGCATACATTTGTTTCGTGCTCCACTAAATCGATCCGTAAATCAACCGTTCCACCAAATCGATCCATGAGTTGAGAAAATTTTCCCACAACCATCATCTTCAATTGGTTAGCCTAGAGGTGTGAACGTGCTCATAATGTGTTATAAAATAAAGCTTTGTCAAATATAAAAAGACATGGATATTTGGGGAGAAAGATGAATATTTTCATTACCTAAAGTACAATACAATAAGCCTATATATATATAGGTAAAAGACATATATGTTACAACATAATGAATGACAATAATACACTTGAATGAGTCATACAATGTACATCAATGAGTAGGTTACAATACTGATCAATGTAGAATATGTACATCAAATGTCTAGGTGATTCATCCATAATTATTATCATTTCATAACAAGGACGGGCTTCTTCTTCTTCTTTGAATAATGACACGGGTCGGTCGGGTCATGTTGAATCAGAAACTCATCGGAACAAATCGATTGAGTTGAGTGGTTGTTTTGATGAGTGGTTATTTACATGACCAAATTACACACTTCCAACGTACTTGCAACGTTATAAGCTCGACAATTGATTTGGTATAAAATCTTGAATATGAAAAGGAAAATTTGACCTTCTATGCTCAAAGTGACCCAAAATTGAAGACAAAAAACTCCACATTGACATCCTCTGAAAAATATACTTATCTTTCCATTTCTCTACAAAATACCCCTGCATAAACCGTGGGACCATTCCCATCCCTTTCTCCATTTTTCTTTCTCTCTTTCAGTTGTATGTAGCTTCAGTTGGGAGTGAAGACCAGATCGAGCCCACAGTAGCCATTATCGAGCTCAAATCGTCCCCTTCGGACTCCTAGCAAACCCCCACTGGAATGCACAATCTATACTTGTGCCTTATCGAATGCATTCTTCACCACCTTATCACATGTGTACACACACTCCACCCCTTAAGGGTTGTCTTTACTAAATCTTATCTTTCTCATTTGTTAGTTGATAGTTTAGTGTAGTTAGTTAGTATAATTGACTCATTCACCTCTCCTTTCCCACTCGAGTTTGGTTGGAACAACAACACTCATAACTCCTTGAGGTTCGACCCGTATTTGTCATGTCTTCACCGACGTCATGCACTTGCGGTTATTAAAACGATCAATCAGAGCTCGATGGTTGTTTTCCTATGAAGTTGAGTTCGTTCAGATATGTTTTAATGCTGCACTCGACAACTCGATTGTCGTTTTGCTATGGAGTTGAGTTCGTTCAGATATGTTTTAATGATGCACTCGATAGTGCTTGAGACAACTCGATGATCTTTTTTCCTTTGAAGTTGAGTTCATTCAGATATGTTTTAATGTTGCACTCGATATTGCTCGAGACAGCTCGATGGTTGTTTTCCATGAAGTTGAGTTTGTTCAGATATGTTTTAATGTTGCACGATAGTGCTCGATGCACGCACGATGGACGCTCGATGGTCATTTTCCTATGACGTTTAGTTCATTTATACATGTGTTTAAGATGCTCGATGGCTCGATACATGCACGATTGAATCTCGACAGCTCTCGACGCTATATGACTTGACATGGAATTGAAGTGTTTGATTTGTTGTTATTTACTGGAATATTTATGGTTGCATTCGAATGCCTAAAAATTGCCTTCAAAATATTTATGGTTGCAAGCAAGAATAACATTCAAACAAATTCACAAAACATTAACAAAAAATGTTAACCAACAAACATGGTCAACGTTTGTAACTTAAACATTAACAACGTTTACATTAACCCAGGAAAAAGTTTGTAACTTCAACATTAACAACCTTAACAAAAAAAGTTTGTAAATATAAAACAACATTAACCAAAAAATGTTTGTAGCTTCAAAACATGCACATTAAACTTCAAAACGTATCCGTCTCCTGGTCCACCCATAGTGGTATTCAAAACCAAGAGGCACATCGGGCACTGAGGATACCGTAGTTGGGGCAGTTGGTGTCTTCGGGGTGTTCCAGGAAGGGGTGTCAGGAATGGGGTAGCCACACATGCGTAGGAGCTCATCAAGAGCCATGACCTCCGCGATGTCATCGTTGCACATCATTGTCGGACTTTACTATTTAAAATGAATGAGGAGGAAAGATGGCGGTGGAGAGCGAAGTGGAAGGAAGTAACGAAAGAAAGGGCATTGCGTACTTATATCTGAGGTGCCGTGTGGAGGGAAGGAACATTCGAATTCCGAAATGGTTCAAAAAATGCCATCAAACATTGTGTTGTCAATTGTTGTGTTTTTTCAAAAGATCTACTTTATCAAGCTCATATCTAGTGCATATTGATGCATTGCATACATTGCATCATATGTCTTTCATTTAGATTACTTTTACATCAATAAATGCTACTAAGGTATGTGTTTAGTCTTATTTACAGAATACAGGGACCTGAATGCAATTTACCCACATCCCGAGCATAAACGCATGCAAAAGACTCATTTCTATCATAAAGACCAAGTTCAAGATTATCGGGTTACGAATGGAAATGTATCCAAGCATAAAAGCATTCAAGTCCTAATTGCAAAAAGAACAAGGACTTAAGCACAAAAGTAGCCGGGGACTTAAATGCAAAAAGTCAAGGACCTAATTGCAAATCACGAGTAGCTTTTATTCTCTTGGAGAAAATATATAGAAAAATCAATGTATATCTCCAAATATATGAAGGAATTAATCCGGAGCTCAAAAGAATGGAAAGAATCAATCCAGACGCGTAAAGGAGGATCAAATCATACCATAAACATTCAACCAAAATCCGGACAAAATCAGGCCAGATTGTGCGGCGTTTCCGCCGCACCACACACACAATGTGCGGCGTTTCCGCCGCCCAAGCTTCGATCCGTGTGCTCCAATTTCGTCCAGTCGTGTCTGGACACATGTACTTTCCAATATTATACCTAGATCCCTTGTAGCAACTATAAATAGACCCGAGAACGATGTTAGAAAGGTCCTTAGTCTTTGGTTGTAGTTTTTATTCCTAATCTTAGTTTTGTATTCTTCTTTTCATTAATAAAATTCTGTCTTTTATTTCTTACTTTTAGTTTTCTTTTGTAATGTCTCAAGGACCCCTTCTTCCTCCCTCTATGAGTTTCTAACTCCTTCCAAAGGGTGGAGGTGACGGATTAGGGTGAAGAGAAGATGAATGAATGTTATTATTTTAAGTTCGTGATTAGTATATTTTGATTACTTGAGTTTATGTTAAATCATTTATCATGTAATGCTTCATAACTAACATGATTTATTATAAGTTTCTGAATTCTCTAATCTAAACCCTAAATCTAAACCTCCACCCGACGGAATTCACCTCTTTGTTCTTGTTTTAGTTTATTTGTTCTTGTTTCTTGCTTTAGATAATTAAAAAACCAAAAAGCTCAAAACCCAATTTATTTCTTCTCTCCTTCTTCTCCTTAATCGAAAATCACACAAATAACAAGATCTCTCCCTCCTTGTGTTCGACCCGTATTTGCCACGTCTTCATTGACGTCGTGCACTTGCGGTATAAATTTAATTCTCATCACATATCGAGCTTATCAAGTCCAACAGAGCGAGCTTATCTTACATCATTATGTCGAGCTCAAACTAATCCTATTGTGCTCATAAGTAAGGTGACATTTGGAGGGAAGGAAACCACTCGAATTCCAAACTGAACAGTCAAAAAACACCCTCAAAACTTGTGTCGTAAACAATCATGTTTAACTATCGAGCTCATATCGAGCGCATCGAGCCCAACAGAGCGAACCATCTTACATCATTATGTCGAGCTCATATCGAATCCCATCGTGCTCATAACTGAGGTGACGTTTGGAGGGAAGGAAACATTTTGAAATCCAAACCAAACCGGCAAAAAATGCCCTCAAAACCCGTGCTGCGAATAATCACGTTTAATTATCGAGCTCATATCGAGTGCATATCGAGCTCATCGAGCCCAACATAGCGAACCTATCTTACATCATTATGTCGAGCCCATATCGCACTTATCTTGATACTGCCAGATTTGAAGGATGGTGTCACGGTTTATGCAGGGGTATTTTGGGGAGAAGTGGAAAAATAAACATATTTTTCAGAAGATGTCAATGTGGAGCTTCTTATTTTTCAATTTTAGGTCACTTTGAGCATAGAAAAGTCAAATTTTCCTATGAAAACCCCAAGCAGTCGTACATGTTCAACAATTACAACATAGCAGTAAATTAAACAATAGAACCAAAGATTACAAAAAGAACAAAACTAGAACGTAAAGATTCTCTCAACCTATTTACATGTGAGCTTTAATGTGCGCTACTGTATGTCAAATTGTTGAACCATCATGCCGGTGGAAGTTTTAAGCCACGATTTGTTGTTGTATGTCAAACTCTTATCTGGAACAATAAACTTCTTAGCATGAAACACATGCAACAAGAGAAATTCTACTCTGTGTGCCCTGGCACCCTGAATAAAAATGGGCAAATGTGAGGAAAATTTCAGATATAAATGTATAAGTTAAATCTAATAGGAAAGAAATATGTACTTGCTTACCTATAGAATCTTTTCCCAGAGATTGCCACTAATATTTGTCAAATGATGAGTCAACGACAGAATACTTAGATGAAACATGAGCTCCACTGATAACCAAGCATCAATTTCACCACAATCAACCTGAATGTCATCATTATTATTGTCAGCACGGTCATACAATAAGACTATATTTTCTGCAGAAAGCTATTGATTTATTGTCAACTAAACTAGATATAAGAAAGCAAATAAGTTAAAAATAAGAACACTTACAAAGTTTAGAAGAGATCCCGATGCTTGGAACATATGAGGAATATCACGAGGAGAAATTTCCTATCTATCTTTGTTCAATTGTGTCTTAGCAAGTTGTGTCAAAGGATAACTCACCTATAGACAAAACATATTTTATCAATAAATTTGCCATTATAATTCGAAATGCAAATCAAATTTCATCCATTACAATAACTGGGAATACCTCCTTCACTAGGTCTCTGGAAGACAGGTAAGTATCACAGATAAGTTTGCCAGCAATACATGATGTTATATCCCTAACCCTTTTTAGGGTTAATTCGTGATTAAGAGGAGAGAAGCAGGTATGGATGGGTTTGACTTTGGTGGAGAGAGAGAGAGGAAGTGATGGCTTAGGGGGATGGTGCGTGTGTAGGAGTGTGGTGGGGTGGTGTGGGTTGAGGATTGGGTTTTAAGGAGGAGATCTCCCATCTTCTTCTTCTTTTCCTTTCCCATTCCATTCTTCCACCACCTTCCTCACACTCTCCTTTCATTTCCGGCGGCAGTAGAGGAGGACGGAGCTCGTGCGGTTGGTGACGAAGGCGGAAGATTGATCCCGGCGTGAGAGGTGCGGAGTCTTGAGCGCGTGGTGGTCACCGGAGACGGCGTGCGCGAGCGGTGCTCCGGCTTTGTTCGTCGTTCTCGTGAGGTATGCCGCTCTCTAGTGTGGTTTTGTTGTTGACACTCATGAGAGGGTCGTGTTGATCGGTCAGAGGAGGTCGGAGGCCTCTCCGACGTCACGTTTGGGCGAAGAAACCTCGGCTGGCGCGAGGTTGAAGACGACCTGACGGTCGACCGACCCTTGGGCGGTCGACCGAATGCATGTGTATATTTACTGCCTGTTGCGTTTCGGTCGACCGAGGCCTTGTGTTCGGTCGACCGGAACTTAAATATATTGGATTTTATATGCATGTGGTTCGACCGTGGTATATGTTCGGTCGACCGTTATATGACGTAGAAATGTAGGTTGACCCTAACTGTTATCGGTCGACCGAGACCCTGAGTCGGTCGACCGATGGATTAAAAGATTGAAAATGATGTACTGTTAGTTTTCGGTCGACCGGGACCCCTGAGTCGGTCGACCGATAGAATGAATTGAATGTTGACCAACTCCGGATTTTGACCTCGTTCGGTCGACCGGTTTTAGACCTTCGGTTGACCGTTGGGGGGATTGTGTTCTGTGCGCAGCGCTAGACCGTGTTAGGGACGGTCGACCGATTCCTTTCTGGAAACGGTCGACCGAATCACCTCTTACGGTCGACCGTTTGGGCCCAGGACGGAATTCCTGGTTCCCTTTTTGAACGCCAACTTTGTCCACGGAAACCCGTGTCCTCGCCTTGTGCGTGAGCCGGGAGGTGACGGTGGGCGCGTGATGCGTGCCTGCCCAGGGACCGCCGTTGGGAAGAGTGTGGGTGTTCGGGACGCGTCACCTCCATGTATGGACCGTGACTTTTGAGATGATTGTTGGCACTTTGTAGTATAGCAGGCCTGAGGGATCGCGGATCCCAGTGTTGATGTTGTGCGGGCACGCAACTGGCGTTGGGTGAGGTGACTACCGGCCCACGGGCTACGGAGGTCGCTGCCCTGCTTTTATAGCGGCGCGGTTGGTGTTCGCGGCTCGAGGAGCCCGATGACCTGGCAGACTTCGGTCAGGATCTGTCTGATGCTGTGCCGGACTGTTGTGATGGACCACCGATGCTGTGCCGGTGATGCCGCCGAGGTTGTGCCGGCGATGATGATTGTTGGGCCGAGGCTGTGCCGGCTATGTTGTTTTCCTCGGCTGGGCACCTACCGAGATGTTGTTGTTATACCTTCCGGGCGACAGCCCCGTTGGTCCCTGTGGCTCCGACCACTGAGATTTGCAGATCTGTATTCTATCGGCGCGCAGGCGTGACAGAGGCTCCCTGCCGAACCCTTGAGTAGTGTAGCTGCGTGTGGGGGGTGCGATGTCGCGTGCTGTAAGGCTGCATGTGCCTGCAGTAGGTCTCCTCGGGAGACTCGTTGTTGATTGTCGGACTGATGTCCTGTTTTACCCTTCGGGGAACTGTTTTCCTTTCGGTCGATGCCATGACATGATACTAGTATGATAGGTTCATTGTGTAATGCATGCATATATAGGTGAGTTGGCATACGGGGTTTCCTTCTGGAAACTCAGGCATTGTTGTTGCATCTTTTTCAGGACCGCAGTAGGTCCAGTGGGGTGGTGATCGGCGGGCGCGCGCATTTGGAGTCGGATCCTCTAGTCGGACCACTGAGGTCAACATGATTACGTTTATCTTCCTTTGTCGTTTTGTTGTAATCATGTATTCATTTTGGCAAACTCTGATGTATTCTGGTGCACCGCTATTTGTTTATGAGAAGTAACAGTCCCGCCTTTGATTATTGTGCTCTTTGTCTTAATTATGAATTTTTAAATTTTCCGCTGTATCGGGATGTTACACATGATATGATACCACAACTTGCTCCATACCCATAAAGTGTATTTCCTTTGGTTAGTTTTGGCATGATAGAGCACTTTAGTTGACCAGTTTTGGACCACATGTTGTTGGGCACCATACAAGCCTATAGAATTGAAACAAATATGACCATGACTGTGTTTGGATAGGTGGGGATCCGACTCCCAGCCTGTAACCTGATGCATGTTTTTAGCATGGATGGAGACACTCTGGTGAGGAGCTTCTGCAGCTCCTGTAGTTGCAGGGTTGAGGTGAGTATTTTTGTGACGAAACTACCCCCGCTACTTTGAGCAAATACCACATTTTGTATCATATTTTCTTCTAGTTTGGTTTTTGAATGTTGCTTTGTAAGATGGTATATTCTTGATTTTGAACTGTGTTGCATGCCAGGTAATGATGATCAAAGGTTGGTTGAAGTCTTGATTTTGAAACTCTGATCATTGCTACATTGTTGGTGGGGTGGGGATGTGTCCATTTGTTTTCCTAAAAAATTTGTATGTTTGTTTAAAAATGAGTGCATGGAACAAAATGTTAAGGCTGAATTCATGTGGAAGACGTTTATGTCTATGCTACATTTTGTTGAGATTGGTAAATGGTATTGCATCCAATATTCAGTATGTATTCAGGTTACAAAATGTCAACGCTGGCTTGGGGAAGAAGAAAGGTGTGGTGGGTTTAGGGTCAAGTAAGGGAAAACAAGAACATGGGCTTCCTACGAGGGCAATTTGGGGGTTCACTTTAACAAGACATATGAGATCCCCAGATGCCTTCTCCTATCCAAACAACTCTCATACTTGTGGGAAAGAAGTTGCTTCTGGATCCATATTCTCAGAAGTTGGCTTCCCACCAAAAGCCCATTTCTAGGAGCCTCATCCAAACCAACCCTATGAGCGACATAGTCAACTCAATCAATGTGAAGACAAAATGCTAATCTGAAGACTAACCATAACAACTCAATCAATGTGAAGATAAAATGCTAGCCAAAAGAAAAGCAATCATATATACCCATGATCCATGAAGAAGTACATCAAGATCAAACCCCGAGATATTATGTTATATCCTAACCCTAGCTTAGGACTTAACCCTGCTTAGGTGGAATGATCGGTGGCTAATGATGGTTTGACTTGGAGGTATGTGTGGAGGGATGGTTGGGTATGGAGTAGAGGTAACGTGATGTGATGGAAGGTACGGTGGGGGAAGGGGATATTGAGTTGTGGAGGTATGAATGGGTTGATGTGGTTGAGAAAACTCACACCTCTCCTCTCTTCCTCACGTTTCCTCTTCTTCTCAACACTCCTCTTCTCTCACCCGTCTTTTCCCCTCTCCAAGGTTGATGTACGGTGGTGGTGAAAGCAAAGCAAGGTGGTAGATGCGGGAGTGGTTGGTGTGGAGGTGTGCGTTTGAAGGAAGATTGAAACCGCAAGGAGGCACGATGGTGAAGGTGTTGCACGACGTCTCGGGGAGATCGTGTGCGACTCTGAGGTGAGGTGGCGTTGAGACGAATCACAAAAGTTATGCCAAGTTTACATTTTAACTCACACAAGGTGGGCCGCCGGAGTGGTCGATCCCTGCCAGACGTCGGGCTAGCCGACCGTTCGTGCAAGGGTGGCCGAGTTTCGTGTGGAGTGTTGGAATGGAGGGACAACACTTCTGGATTGGAGGGACAATAATTCTGGAATGGAGGGACAACATTCTGGATGGAGGGTCAACATTCTTGGCATAACTTTTGTGGATGGAGGGACAACATTCTGGATGTGATTGCAGAACTAAGGGTGGCGATTGCGAACTAAGGGACGCGATTGCAGAACTGAGAGACGCGATTGCGAACTAAGGGACGCAACTGCACACTGAGGGACAAATTTCTGGACGAACTTCTGGACGAAGGAATAAAACTTCTGGATTGAGGGACAGAACTGCTGGATTTAGTTGCACATACCATCCTCGAGTCTTATTGCTTTTCATGTGACATATTGCATTTGATTTAGTCACTCTAGAGTAGTAGACCTGAGGGATCGCGAATCCCAGTGCACGATGTTGCATGACTCTACGGAACGAGATGACCCTGTGGACTTCAGTCCGGATGAGTCGATTGGCCGTCTTTATGGGCGACGGAAACCTTCGATTGGCCTTGATGGCGATGTTGTATCATCCAATGTTGTTCCAAACGAGATGTCCCGACCGATGTACCGGCGGGAGTGTCATCCGATGTTGTTCCGGACAGGATGACCCGACCGATGTTTTTCTAGCGGGTGTATACTATTTGACGATGTATTCCGGCAGGTAGCTTGGTTGTGGCACAACCAGGTGAGATGGACCGACCTGAGCGACGACTTTTGGTGAGGTGTTGATCTCGAGATTCGGCTGATTCTATTGACGCGGACGTGTGGGCGCCCCTCACTGAACCCCATGATTAGTGTAGCCGCGTGTGGGGTGTGTTACGTACTTTCCGTAAGACTGTATGTGCCTGCGGTAGGTCCCTACGGGTGACCCGATGATGGTTTGTGGGACAGATGTCCTTATTGACCATTGGAGGGTAATGGTTACATATTGCATTGTATGTTGACATGCTATACTAGTATGATAGACTCATTTTGATATCTATGAGCATACATATAAGTGAGCTTGATATACGAGGTTTCATTATGAAAACTTAGGCATTGTTATTATGTTTGCATTTAAGGACCACAATAGGTTCTGCGGGTGGTGACCGAGGACGAGAGCACTCTGGGATCAGATCATCTTTCTTTATTTTCCTAGGTAGTATGACTACTTGTATTTATGGTTCTCGTACTCTGATGTAGTCATACCTTTTGACAAACTCTGATGTAATATGGTGCACCTCTTAGTTATTTTATGAGTAACGTTCTCGCTCTTTTGAGGTCTTAATCATTTTGATAATTGTGTTTTAAATTTTAAAATTTTCCACTATTTCGGGACGTTACATATTATGTCCAGCAAGAACATCACTATCAAGTTTATGCAGTTCGATCATCAAACAATTCAATATCACTCTCTCACTATAAGAACATATCTCCATAGTGTTCAAATAAGAAATAAAATACAAGGTAAAGGCGTCTTAAAGTCCATCAAAAGATAAACTTTTATGTTGTGAAATAGATCCCAACCTACGCTCCATCGCCAACACCTTCGATCCTGCATTAGAATTCCTATCAACAACTTGTTTATCAAAACCCATGGGAACTATGCCTCCATCAAGCTTTCTAATAATACTAAAATAACTAAGTATGCCAGGCCTTTGGCACTCCAACACTATCATTGGACCATCAATCTGAAAATTATAGTTGCAAATGTAAGACTCAATAAACAATTCTGCAGCCAAAATTGTAGGATCATGTATGACCTATTTAATCTAATCCAATTCGCCTAATCTCTACTTAAGATGCAGCGGAAACAATCAATTAAAAAGACAAGTAGAGAAACAAGCAAACCACAATAAGAACAACGATTTTTATAGAGGTCAAATCCACCACCAGATCTTACTTTCTCTCTTGTAAGTTCCGCTCGATTCCACGAGCTTCGCCTATGTCTTCACTATCCACTTCTTGTTCTGGGCCGAGAGAGAACGCCTTACAAAACAAGCCTTGCGAACACCCTTGCAAGCTTGGTTCTTTCTCTCACAATCTGAGATGGATACTTTGGGCTTTCACCGAAACCCTTACAACTTTCTTGACAACAATTGTGAGTGGATAGAACACTCTCTAACTTGAGCACACTTTGAGTATGAATAGAATTTGGATCAAAGGTGTGGAAGTTTTGGCTCTTTAGTGTAAGATTGAGATTTTTAGGAGTCGGAGGATTCTCTCTAAATAATGTGTGAGTTTTGTGAAGGAGAGATGTGTAAATAAGGTGTGTGAACCTCTATTTATAAGTTCCTAAAATTTTCTAGCCATTGGGGAAGATTTAATTGAAGTTTGTGTAAGATACACAAAATGGAAGCTGGGTTCAACAAATCTGTCCAATACCGGTCGACCGGTACAGGATGAACGGTCGACCGTTTCCATAAAGATAAGGAAATGTTCGATCCAAAATAAGCTACGGTCGAACCAATTGGGCTATGACTTAAGTTATCGATCAAACCAGGTCCGGGGTCGGTCGACCGATATTAGGTTTTAGGTCAGGGTAAAGGTAATCGATCGAACACAAAATATGGATACGTTCGACCGAAAATAACAAACACTTTTAGACACAAAATTAGAGTTCATCCGGTCAACCATTTTCAAGTCAACGTTCGACCTGTGGCCAAATGTATTTTAGAGGTTAGGAAGAAATACAAATACGATCGTTCTATAATACAACAAGGTTAATAGTCATCCGAAAAATATGGGTCAAACGGTCGACCGAAAATGTAAAATAGGTCGACCGATTGTGCTGGGTGAAATCACTATTGGTTAACTGAAATAACTGATAAAAACGGTCAAACAAAGAATTTGTTCTGGTCGACCGTTTTGCACATTCAGTTTAGGTTTGGTTTAAGTGATTTTCCGACTAAGATTTGAGTGATCTATTGAAGTCCAATTGAAGTGAAACTTGATGTGTGACTTCTACAAGGAACCTAGAGAGTGTATGTGAAAAGATTTTAGCTCTTATATGTTCAAGTTCACATAAGTTCCTAGGACTCAAAATAAAGGTAAAATTACATGTCTTCAATTTGCTTGATTACATGTTTTGACTTCATTTTATTTTTCCTTGAGTCTTGATTACCTGTAGATGTTAGCACAATACACTAAATGTTATATGCATAATGTGTGCTACTCTACATTTGATTATGATTGAGATTATGTTAATTAAATCATCAAAACATAGATTAAGACCTAAAAGCCAACAAAAATGTCAAAGATATTATGTTAAGAAAATAAATGTAACGAATATAGGTGTAAACTTTGGCCACACTACCCAGTACAATGTTACGTTGAAAGATTCTGCAAAATGAAATGCTTAGTGATGTTAGTTACAAATGGCTGTATTAAGAAAAATGTATCTTGATCTGGCGGCAGCAGATGACAGATGGTGAGACTATTTCACTGATAATTTTTTCCTGGTTTATGATTTGTTTTCAAGTTTACCGCTGTGACAGTTATTGTAGGTATTTCTAACACTTCTTTGGAGTTGAAACCTATAAATTATGAAGTCAAAATCTGTAAATTTAAGCACTTTAATTTTTAATTGATAGTTTTATGGTTAACATTTTCTTAAGATTCATTTATAAATTAAATGTGGTTTGAATTGTAATATTATTGAGATTAAAACAACAGATTTTCATTTGTAAATTTAACTGCAACTACACATATTCTCATATTTTATAATGATAAGCACAAACAACAGAATCTGTTTTCTGTCGGATTCCAGAAACAGATACAAACAACAGAATTTGATCAAATGTAAACTATTTTCCACTGATTATGTTTTCTTTTTTGTTTCCGTTTGACTCAGAAAGTTACTTTCCGAGACTTTTCGCGTCACTAACACCCACTAATATCCTTTGGAAAATGAAAAATCATCAACCATTTCATATTTACACCCGCTCACCTGTGTACATGAATAACAAACGAGTAATATGGCCTATAAACAATTAAATATTTGAAGGAATATAGTAAGGTCCATGTATTATATTTACGTATGATACTCAAAAAACTGAAATGGAAGCAAGAGACAACCCTTTCATGAGGAGGAGATACGGAAAATCTTGAAATTGATAACCAAGAATGTCCTTTGATTTTCCTTTATAGCAGAAAGAGTTCTAAAGCACTGCAAACCAAGTAATGTGGTTAAATACAGAAAATAGTCTAAAAAAATAACAATAATAGACTCTTTAAAGGAACACATAAAAATACAAAAGAAAACACTCTCGAAGAAGCAATTAGATTTTCACTTAATATTCACATAGAAAGTTAGCAAAGACATAAATGGTCTGTTGATAAGAAATAGGTGACATGGCATAAAAGTACTATTTTTTATATTTGCTGGTAAATATATTCCATTACTTGTGTTGGGGAGCTCACTGATATTTGATATTGTGCCATTAATCATACAAAAGTACTATTTTTCTAAAGTAGTATTGAACACAACAACCACTAGATTCAGTTATGTAGAAATAGGCAGTGAAATATAATGTCCTAATTTGTATAACATTATGACCTTCCAGACAAATGTTTTTGTAAAACATTTGTATAACAAATATGATCTTGCAAAGTCGCTCGTGATAACAACCCGGTGTTTGTTCCAAACAATGCATAAAGAGATCCCCTATAAGATCTGTGAGGGGAGCAAGGAATCCTGAAGAAAACAAAACAAAACATAACAAAACTCTTTAGTATGCATACAATCGACATCATTTGACTAACAAATATATTTTTTATCAGTTACTAACAGATAGTTTTCTTTAAGGAAGGGATTTTTTTAAAACTTTTTTTCATACAAAGTTCAAATATGGTCAGTGCATGTGAATCAAACCATGAGATTTGAGTCTTTGACCCTAACACCAAAATTCACCAAAAAGTTCAAGAAAAATGATAACGTTGCTATTTTGCATTTCTGAAGTATCAAAATTGTTTTATAGGCCTTATCAAGATATAATTGGAAAATATGTACCAAATATGAAAACTTTGCTGAAATAAACTTGATCAGCACGAAATAAACTTGATCAGCAACCAAACCCCGCTTCTCCTCTCGTGATCCGAACCTGCCCGCCCGGAGGTGCAAAGGCACTCGAAGAAATGGGTTCTCGATGGTCTCCTTACGACAACAACGGCGGGTACTGTAACCAACTCCTCCCCCAAACCCTAACCCTAACCCTAACCCTAACTTCTTCTCCTCTTTCAGGACGTGCGTTGCGATCGCCGGAAAGGACTACTGCGTCGTGGCCGCCGACACTCGCATGTCCACTGGATACAGCATCCTCACCCGGGACTACTCCAAGATCTCCGTGCTGTGAGCTTTTGCGTCCTTAATCCTTTTTTGGATTTTGTTGGATTCTATGGATTTTGAGTTCAGGTGTTTGATTTGTGAGTGTTGGTTGTCGTAATGTTAATGCACGGTTTGGACACAAATTTGAGTGTTTGCTGTATTTAATATATGCTTTTGGTTGTGGAGCTGATGGTTTTGTGGTTCTTGCAGAGCTGAAAAGTGTGTTTTAGCTTCTTCGGGTTTCCAAGCTGATGTCAAGGCGCTGCAGAAGAACTTATCTGCCAAGCATTTGGTATGTTTGTTCTTTGTGATTTATATACTTGGTTGTGTAACTTCTTTATTTAGCATGAACGTTGGTTGTAGCAACAATAACAGTAAAACAAAAAAAGCTAATTGCAAACTAGTTCAGGAGTATTGATTTTAGCAACAATATAAAATTATTATCTATTTTATCTAAGACGACCTTAGTATAAAGTATATATGTTCAGATCCAAATGTCTTCTCAGTTCTCAATCTCAATGAGACATTGAAAAGACGTTGGCATCATAACCATTGAAGCATCGAAAATATATTGAACTAACATTGGTTGATGAAGATGTTGAGTTGCATTCTTGAATTCATTGTTTTTATCATTTGCTTTCCCGAATTCATAATGGCATCCCAGCTTTGTTTTGTATCCGTGATACCATCGGCATCTCAAATGCTTTAGCACACGTGATCGATAGTTCCCTCGTCTATGCAATCAAATAGCTATGTTGTGTTAAACTGTAAATACAATCTAGAAATATTATAAGATACACAATGCAAATTGGAGTTTCGGGAATGGAAGGATTGCAACACTATATAGGACCATGAAATCAGATAGAATAGGTGGTCATTTGGTTTCATGTTGGTGAATATCGGTGGACAACACATAGACTATGATAGTTATGTCTTTATGGGTGGTCTCTGTTTATATGAAGTGGTTGGTAGTGAACGACAGATCCGTTGTGGTAGTGCATGGCAACCATTGCTGAGAACTCATGTTTTCTCTCATGATTTTGTGAAAGACAAACATTTAGGATAGAGGCCTGCACCAGCAATTGAATATTCCATCCACTGACACCCACATTGGTGGTGTTTCACTCCTCAAAGTTGTAACTCATGCACTTTTTCGATGATGGTGAAAGAAGTCAACAGTTGATGCCGATGTTCTGTTCTCCATGGTGGTGGACATTAACATGTTATGTAAACCTAGTCATGAACATTAATTTGTGAACTCACGAGTATAATTAATAATGGTTCATTTCATATGAAACAGGAGAGGAATACTTTTCTTGTACGGAGGTAAAATGAATTGACGAGAGGAAATATAATACTAATTGTTCATATGGAGTAACAGAAACACTTTTCTCGTAAGGTCAAAATAGTTTTCTCTAGTTTCTGGATCCCAGATAGATAAATTGGATGAAAACAAGTGTTCCTGATTCTGATCTTTACGATGGTGTCATATAATAATGAGAAGAACCTGACACTGTGTTTAAGTGCAGTAAATTCCCAATATTGTCTTGACACTTCTAGTAATAGATGGAAAGGTAATCTGAATTTGTCATGTAATTTGGCATACAGTTGCTTTCATCTTATACTTCTATTGATGTGAGAACAAACTCGTGCAAGTAGTTTGGAGACAAGTTATGTCATGGCTTGCAACTAGAAATTTTGCACTGTGGCACATGTTCCATTGCAAAAACATATTAAGCCTAATAGGAAACATTTTTGACGATATGAAATGATAGTGCTTCTACCATACTCTTTCTAGTTTGATTTTTTTTCCAGCCTAGCATAAAGGTGCTGGTGCTGTAGAGTCCCATCTTATGATATCCTCTAACCTTATATTGTTTTTTTTGTTTGCTTTTAGTAAGTTGACATCAGAGGGACTCTGTGTTGATTGGGTAGGAGGTTAAAAAAATGGTTTTTCTGTCCACTTGGTTTCTGGACTTTTAGAAATCTGAGATTTTATTAGCTTGAAACTGTTCTTGGATTCACGTCTTTGAAATGGTGTTTAGAGGTGGTAATGTGCAAAATATGTGAGTGATGACCATTATACAACTATATGACACGAATCATGTAGTGCGCCATAATAATGCCATTGTAATAGCCAATAGGAATGTTGTACAGTACGTGGCAGCAACTATGTCATATTTCTGAACTATAGAAAATTAGAAATTACCTGACTGTGGGACAGTCCTTGTTGCATGTATCGCTCTTGGAATGCTGCATGTATTGCACACCTTATCACTTATTGCAAGTTCTACTGTTATGCTTTTCTTTTTCTTGTCTAGGGTGGATTCACGATGTGTTTTTGGAGGGTTAAATTGGTTTTGGTGCATTGGTGGCATTTCCTCTATTTTTTTATCCTCTAATGGAATGTTAATACTAGCAGTTTTCCTTATAGACCAAATATGGATGTAACTTGCATTTCTTGGTGTGGGAATGTGATCATTCTTGTTATTTGGCTGCAGATCTATCAGCACCAGCATAACAAGCAAATGAGCTGCCCTGCTATGGGCCAACTTTTGTCAAACACACTATACTACAAACGCTTCTTCCCTTACTATGCCTTCAATGTGTTAGGAGGCCTCGACAATGAAGGTGGGGCATTCTACTAATTGAATCACCAAAATGATTTTTTCCATTGGTTGACAGTATTCTTTGATCTCCACAGGTAAAGGATGTGTTTATACTTATGATGCTGTGGGCTCTTATGAGAGAGTTGGATACAGCACCCAAGGTAGTGGCTCAAGTCTCATCATGCCAGTTTTGGACAACCAGCTGAAATCACCTAGCCCTCTTCTACTGCCTGCTAAGGTTATAACATTATTAAATATTAATTGTACAGCTCAGATGATTATTTACCACTTTCTTTGATTCATGCCTAAAGTTGATGGGTTGTGGTTGTAGGATGCTGTGACTCCTCTAACTGAAATTGAAGCAGTTGATTTGGTTAAAGATGTTTTTGCGTCAGCAACTGAAAGAGATATCTACACCGTAAGTCTTTACTCAATTGGTTTGCTTTTGGATGTAAAACCTAGATGTAAGCTGTGTGTGGCATGGAGTTCTTTTTAATCACTACCATGTTTTCTGCAGGGAGATAAAGTTGAAATAGTCGTCATAAATGCCTCGGGTATTCAGAGGGAGTACATGGATATGAGAAAAGATTGAATTTTTATCACCTGTTGGCAGTATATTTCGAAGTTTCTTGTTGTAACTGGTTGTTTTATCACGATGATGGAAATTGTTTTGCCTGTTTGAACTTCATCGTTGAGGTTTTTTCATTGAATGTGTCATGCGTGTACCATTTTAGAGATATATAAAAACTATTGACACTCCCTTCACTCTTGAAACGGTATATTTTAGTTTATCAGCACCATAAATTGTTTGTAAGGCAGAACATCTTCGTGGCTTTTCATTTTTCTAGGAAGTTTGAAGAAATAAGAATTCTGAATGTCTCCCACCATGTGACTCATTCTGTGTATCAGATGTTGGTTCGAAATTTGATGGTTAGAAATCATTGAAGTGGTTTTGACATCCAAATAATTAATAAACATCATATCATCGAAGTTAAACCAGCGAATGTAATTCATATATGTGTGTTATCGACACGTAGATTAGCAGCCAATGTGACAAAGCATATGATGTTTTACTTCCTTGCCTGTCCATTACTTATATATTAGGAAAATCTGATCTTCATGTTCTTGAACTTTGGACTCTCTTTGTATATTGTTGGAATTATATTTCAAATCTGGTATGCACTAGGTTGAGCCTATAAATCTATAACTGGTGGATTTGGTTTACAAGTGTGGGTGATTAATATGACAATGAGCAAGTGTATAAATGCGTGGTTGTAGAGCTTTAAATGATGTTCTCATATAGTCATATGTAGTCAAATTCTCTGAGAGGTCAATACACATTAGGGCATAATAATGTTTGAGAGGTTAGTCGGCAGTGGCGAGCATTAGATGATGAGGTAAACCCAAGTACCAAACTCCACTGTAATCCAAGTTCTTCGTTGCAGACTTTTGACCGGCTGACGTGGTGAGCTTTGAGAGTCCAAGCTCTAAAAACATAAATTTTGCGACCTACATTCATGCTATAAAAAAAACATTAATATTTCGACCTACATTCATGTTGAGTTTGATATAAGACTTTTACGATCTTTTTGGATCCCTTGTTGCCACCAAATTTGATATGGAGTGTGCCTAGAATATGATTTTTTGGCCAATGGCAAATCTTACTGAATGATATTAGCAACTAGTAGAATAAATCATGTTTTTAATGGAATAGTAGGGAGGAAAGGTTGAGCTAAGTTCAAATGACTACCTAAGAGTATCCTTAACAAGAGATTTCTGCTAAATCCAAAGGTAAGAATTCCAACAAAATGTACGGTTTAGATTACTAAGTGAATTTAATTTAATTCCAGTTGGTAAATTGCAACTGATCTGACAGCTTATGTCGGGTTGAAGGCACATGGGGTATCTGCATGCACCAACACCAAAACAGCAATAGGAAAAGTAATATTTCTCAGAACTGCAAAAGCAAAAGGAGAACCAAACAACGTCCACTTCCGTTAGGAAAGATGTCATAATTTACTCGATTAACTCTTGTCAAGAAGGTGGTCACATCTTCGGAAGTATAACGAACCTTGAGATTCATCCTAACATTACTTTAGATCCCTTCAGTTGGATGTTAGCGGTGCTGTTTTGTGGTTTATGGACCGCTTTTGATGATATATTTTATTTTGTCGTGGGTAAGCAGAAGATTTTGTGAAAGAAATGTTTTCTAAAAGTTTTACTTTTATATGTCAATTATTATGAATTGAATGTGCAAACATTTTGTTCATTGATTATGGTATTCGTCTTTTGGAAGTGTTAAGGAATAGACGTTTGGTCCTTAACCGTAGAACTCTAAAAGATAATGATTTACATAAATTAAAAGTTATTCACAATCATGATAATTAACATGGAACATTAATTACCGAGATAAGATTGTCGTGTTGGTCATCGACTGTTGTAGCTCTACAAATAATTGACGACACGAATATATAAAAGAGGAAAAAATTACTTTTATATATTGAATAGACCTAACAAGTAAAACATTATGGAATTGTGTTTCGTGTCATTAATGTTTTTACTGTGTCTTGGATCCTAAGATATGAAACTTATATATTTTCACTCAAGAAATGTTTAATTTGATTATTGTCAAAAACTACCAATGAGTGTAGTGATAATAACAATAGTTGATTGAACATGACTTGTGCTGGAAAAAGATAGCTAGTCAAACGATTATCATTGCCCCTCTTAATTGAGTGATGATATTAGTGGGTCCCTTGATAAAACAAAATTATAATGTGCACAATGTGACTTGAGTGAAGTTACATAGTTATAATTAGCTTAAAGAGATCAAGAAATGAATATAATACAAATGTGACACATTTCTACTTTGTATATGTTCTTAATATCATGAGGCAAGGGACAGACACAAGTGGTGCACTTACATCACTAAATGGATCGTGTTTTGGTTCAGGTTGAACAAAGACATCTATGCTAATTGGGTGACTATAATGTGTAGCTAGATACCGCTTATAGTATGAGATATTAAGTGTTTAATATCATTGTCAATTTGGCTTAGATCCTCCTATAGGTCACACCACAAAACTGAGAAACAAGAGGTTGATTTTAAGTTCATATGATGTGTCGGGTTTCATGTGAAAATTAACATAATTAGAATCATAATAAATTCATATGAGGTGTATATATTATGGGGTGTAATAATTAATTATTACATAGGATAATATATTACATAAGATATGAATTTGCTAAAAACCCCAAAAGAACACATTTTGTTGGAAATAAATCCAAAATTTGACAAAGGCAAAATCGGGGTCAAACACGGTGAACCGTTCATGGTTCGGTCGACCGGGGCATCTTCGGATCGGTTAACCGAATAGGGAACGGGTAAGCGCAATTGGTTGACCGAGATTGCCCAGAGTGCCTGGACAATCGGGTTCGGATAACCGATTGGAAACGGTCAACCGAGAAGTAGTATTTTTCGGTAGACCGAAGGTGACCCGGTCATCCGATGACTATGTCCCAAGAGCGATTTTGGTGGGTCAACAGTAGACCGAGTAAAAGACGTGGTTCAACCGAATTCTTCCAAGGAATTTTCCTGTAAAGAATCGGTCGACCGTCTAGCTCACGGTGCACCGAATACGTGTTATAACCGAATGGTTCGGTTGACCGAATAATACTCGGTCTACCGAACAAGAACAATTCTGCCTGAATTATTAAGAGATTAATTAAATCATGGGTGGAATAATTCCATATTTAATTAAAACGTTTTTTGTGGGTGATTATGAGGAACTTAGAGATTAATTTTAGGAGAGAAAAACAAGGGATCATGGCTAAATAATAGCTCTTGATAAGGATGTTTTGGGAGCCTATAAAAGGGCACATATTCCTACTTGTTTAAAGACTAATGCAAAATCTTTCTCTCATTAATCTCTCCCTAATCATCACGAAAATACTCTTAGTAAAAATTTAGTTTGGAGATGATGAGAATTTTATTTTTATACCGCAAGTGCACGGCGTCTATGAAGACGTGGCAAGTACGGGTCGAACACAAGGAGGGAGAGATTTCGTTGTTAATGTTATTTTTGATTAAGGGGAAGAAGGGGGAAGAAATAAATTGGGTTTTTGGTATTTTTGATTTGATTATCTAAAACAAGAAACAAGAACAATTAAAACTAAAAAACAAGAATAAAGATGGAGAATTCCGTCGGGTGGAGGTCTAGACTTAGGTTCAGATTGGAGAATGGAGAAACTTGAAATAAATCATGTTAGTTATGAAGCATTACAAGATAAATGATTTAACATAAACTCAAGTAATCAAAATATACTAATCACGAACTTAAGACAATAACATGCATTCATCTTCTCTACCCCTAATTCCATCACCTCCACCCTTTGGAAAGAGTTAGAAACTCATGGAGGGAGGAAGAAGAAGGGATCCTAGAGACATTAAGAGAAAAGAGAAATAAAACAAAATAAAACAGAAATTTATTACTAATGATCCAAGACCAAAGGTTCAAAGATGTGTTACATTCGTCCTACAGGGCTATTTATAGCCGATACAGGGGATACCAATACATAAAAGGATAGTACACGCGTCGACCCGACACTGGACGAAAATCGGGCACACAGATCACCTCTGGTGCGGCAAAATCGCCGCACAATGCATGGGAGGTGCGGCTAATTCGCCGCCCAGGTTGATGGGATCGGGTCCGGATTTCTGCGGTGCGTTTATGGCATGATTTGATCTTTATTTGCGCGTCTGGATGATTTGTTTCCATTCTTTTGAACTCCGGATTAATTCCTTCCATTGTTGGAGATTTATATTTGATTTTTCTTTTGACTTTCTCCACACAATAACTTGGTCCTTTTATTTTGCAATTAGGTCCTTGGCATTTTGCAATTAAGTCCTTGACTTTTTTTGTAATTAGCTCCTTGAATGCTTTTATGCTTGGATGCATTTCTATTTGAAACCTGATAAACTCTAACTCGGTCTTTATGATAGAAATGAATCTTTTGCACGCGTTTATGCTCGGAATGTGGGTAATTTGCATCCAGGTCCCTGTATTCTGTAAATACGACTAAACACATACCTTAGTAGCATTTATTGATATAAAAGTAATCTAAATGAAAGACATATGATGCAATGTATGCAATGCATCAGGAGATAAGAATCTCAGGAGACTTAAAGAGGGGTTATTAGCTAGATTCTAAACCTTATTAGATATTGATTGACTAGCTCGTTTCTCTCTAATCTTGTTTAGAGTTTGGTGAACTCTCGGAGGCAATTCCGTGGACAACTCAACGTGCAACGCGACTCCGGATCATCAAAAAGGTTTTAGAGAACCTTTAGGTATGATTCTATCTTTGTGGATTATTTTAATAAATGTAGGTTGCATGTTATTAGAATAAAACACAAATAGATGTACATAAAATTGCTGAAAATATGAAAATCGATCTTGTATGTTATATTAAAAATTTAAAATATATACATACATAGGGACACGAAATCCTACATTTTGGTTGCGACTCCATGTCAGTTGCAATCGGACCAAAATTAACTCCACCAAAACCACACACAACCACATCAGTGAGGTATCTTCATTGACCTTTGATGATGAGTTTAGTATGTTACCCTACTTTGGTAACTTCATCTAATGGAAATTCTGAATTTATGGAAAAGCATGTCGAATTATCTTTAAGTTATAAAAAAATTAATTATAGTTACCACTCCTCAACTATGACCTAATATCATTTTGACATCCTTAATTGTTTTTAGAAAATGATTTTTAACTGCTCTCTGGGACGCCCTTCGGGGACGTAGTTGAGATAGACAAGTTCAGCTCATCAGAATATGTTGGTGTTTTTTATCGCTAATCTTGGCTCTCTGGCCAAGAAACCTCGCATTTAATGCTTGTCACTAAAAGCTTCTCAAATCAAACCTTTCATACTTTTTGACGCTCTATCCTGCGGATGTTCCATCTTCCCGTAGCCCTTTATCATATGATAATCCATAGAATGACAAGCTTTCGTCTTCCCCTCTATTTAGTTTCTTCCTTTTTCATTTTTCTCTCTTCTATCTGCTCCAATGTTAATTGTATCTATGTCTTCCCAAGAAGACATGTCGTTAAACGTTCCTGAGAAGAAGATATTTTTTCGTTCTTTCGAAGAAGCAATAACTTTTTACAATTACTATGCAAATGCTTGTGGTTTTGGTGTTAAGCTAAGACATACTCATTACGAAGGTGGTGTTGTTACCCGGGCTATGCTTACTTGTTCGAAGGAAGGCAAGACACCAACAAACCAAGGACAATGAATATTGAAGGCTCGTTTATCGAGTAGAGTCGAGTGCACAACTCACATCAGGGTTTCCGAAAACCTAGCAATGGGTTACCAGATTAACTTTGTCAATCTTAAATATAACCACGAAATGCTTCATGAGGAGCAAATGTGTTTTCTAAGACAGAAACAATTTGTACCTCAGGCGGCGATTGCACGAATAGCGTGCAATGATGCTTCCAGGATCTCGACTGCTAAGACCATGCAATCGTTTGTCGTCAAGGCTGGGGGGCATGACAAACTGACTTTCAACGAAAGGGACCTAAGATTTGTGTTTTTTCCGACGTTAGTGTGTTAGAAGAAATCTCCGTCATTCATAACTCTTTTGTGAGCAGGAATGTTATAACCGAAGTTCAAAATTTGAAAATGGGACCCGACGATGCACAAGCTCTTCAGAACTATTTCATTAAGATGCAGAAGATTGATTCAATGTTTTCTATGTCATGGATATGGATGACGAAGAAAGACTAAGGAACATTTTCTGGGTTGACTGTCGTTCGAGAGCTGCATATTCATACTTCGAGGATGCTATATGTTTCGACACTACCTACCTGACCAACAAATACGACATGTTGTTTGCATCATTTGTAGGAGTTAATCACATTTCGAGTTTGTGTTGCTCGATTGCGCTTTGTTGTCCTGTGAAACAACTGAAAATTACATTTGGTTATTCTAGACGTGGTTGTCGTGCATGGGCAGTACGTTTGAAGAGATTGTATTTTTCGTACTAAGGGTGTTTGGCATGTACTTTTTAAGAAAAAGATTGTCTTTTTTACATTATGATTTTTTCCTTTTTAATATGTTGGGTTGTCCTTTTTAATTGTGTAGATGGTCTTCTCATATGAAGTTTCTTGTGCTTGTCCTTTTTAACCTATGGTTGATCCTTTTTAAGGGATAAGACTGTCCTTTCTATGAATGGGCGTATCCTTGATAAGAATAAGTTTTTCCATTTTAACCTATGGTCGATCATTTTTTAGGGATATGATTGACCCTCTTATGAATGAGTGTATCCTTTTTAAGAATAAGATTTTCCTTTTTAACCTATGGTCGGTACTTTTTGAGGGATATGATTGACCTTTTTATGAATGGGCGTGTCCTTTTTATATGTTTGCTTATCCTTATTAATTTTCGCTATTTGTGCAGACATCCCTCCACCTTCTTTCTTCCCTCTTCTGCTCCTCTTCCTCCTCCTCCTCCTCCTCCTCCTCCTCCTCCGTCTTCTTCTTCTTCTTCTTCTTCTTCTTATCATTCTCTTCATCTTCTTGTCTTTTGGCCATTGAGCGATGTCCTTTGCCCTCCCCCCCCCACTTTGTCCTCCTGGCCTTCTCCTTTTCCTCCTCCTTTTTTATTTTCTCATCTATCTATCTTTCTTTCTGTCTCCCTCATCCTGTGCTCCTCCGCCTCCTTTTTTTGCTTTTCTTCTTCCTCTTTCCTTCTCTCTTCCTCCCCACTATCCTCCTCCCTCCTCTGGCCGTCTGTCCTTTTTTCTTCTCTAACCCTCTCTTTTTCATTCTCCTCCTCTCTCCTATTTTCTTCTCTCATCCTATCTTTTCATTCTCCTCCTCTCTCCTCTTCTCACTTCTTCACTTCTCTTCTCTCACCCTCTTTCTTTCCTTCTCCTCCTCTCTCTTCTTCTCTTCTCTCACCCTATGTCTTTCCTTCTCGGCCTCCCTCTTCCTCTCTCTTCTTCTCTTTTCTCACCTTCTGTCTTTCCTTCTCTTCCTCCATCCTCCTCTTTCCTCTTCTCTACTCTCTCCCTCTCTCTTTCCTTCTCTTCTTCCCTTCTATTCTTCTCCTCCTCTCTCCTCTTCTCTTCTCTCTCCCTCTCTCTTTCCTCCTCTTCCTCCCTCCTATTCTCCTCCTCTCTTTCCTTCTCTTTCTCGCTATCCCTATTCTCCTCCTCTCTTTCCTTCTCTTTCTCGCTATCCCTATTCTCCTCCTCTCTTTCCTTCTCTTTCTCGCTATCCCTATTCTCCTCCTCTCTTTCCTCTTCTTATCTATGTCTACCTTGTTCCCTATATCCTCGAAAATATGCAATCTCTTCCTTCAACATCTCATTCTCCTCCCGATACTTCCTCAGCTCCTCATTGAGCCTCTTAACCTCTTCAGTTGCCTCCTTCAGGGCAACTTCGGCTTGCAGCCATTTCGTCTTCAGCCTAACCAACTCCAACTCTTGAAGCAGTGGGTCATGAGGGATGTTGCAGTCTCTCAATTGCACCCTTGGTTCGGTGCTTGTTGAAGGACGACTAGTCTCTGTGTGTTATGTTGGCTCAACTTTTTGAGTCAAACCAATTAATTCCTTCTCCTTCGGTATAAGGATCGGCGGCTGTACCAACACAAATTCGCCTTTGTAAATTTTAGAGAGGGTGAGACCGCATTCCTTCCATCTTTTCAGAATGGTCCGTTTTCCAAACATTTTGGACCACCGGTTCCACCTCGGACATGCACCCAATTTTGGCTCCCCCAAAATGAACTTCTCGCACAACCATACCTAAGAAGAACAAAGCTCTAGCTGAAAAGGACAACTCCATAAGCTAAAAAAGATCACCAGAAATAGAAAGGGGCACCGATACAAGTGAACTTAAAAAGGATAAGCGCACCATAAAAAGGACAAACTAATAACAAAAAAGGGCAACGAAGAATTTAAAAAGGACAGACGAACAAGATAAAAAAGGCAAACTCGAGTCTAAAAAAGAACAACTGGAGAATTTTAAAAGTACAAAATATAATTTAAAAAGAACAAACCATTACTTAAAAAGGAGATGCGAGTAGGTTAAAAAGGACAAATTATAACTTTAAAAAGACAAACTATAACTTAAAAAGGACAGATAAAGAATTTTGATAGGCCAGACGAAGAAGTTAAAAAAGGCAAATTATAACTTAAAAATGACAAATTATAACTTAAAAATGACAAACTATAACTTAAAAAGGACAAGCGAACTTACTTGTAGAACGACCACACACCCATCGACGTTCCCTTTCTTTGTAGTTGTGTTACCGGACGATCTCCTTCCCTGTAGATCCCGACTGGCTTTCTCCAGGCCCGTCACAAGGGCTTCGTGAACAACCTCCACCCATGCGTACTTGTGTAGCCATTTGAAATCAGCCAAGTGGTCCAGGAACCAAACTCTTGTTCGATGCGTGCCATTACAGAACAAAAAAATGGCCAAAGATGTAACAGATAAGGAGCCAGACGTACTCCTCCTCATCCCTCAGATAACTGGTATCCATCATCTGAGCACAAAGTGGGGGCATTGTTAAGGTTCTCCCCCGTTCGGATTGTGACGTCTTTTGGTTGCATGCGTAATGTCTTGCCACGGAGTCTGAGGCTCAACAATAGGACAACGTCTTTAGTTGTAAAGTGTACTACCCCATAGCCGATCCTCAACCAAACCTCCTCAGCGTCGTAGTGTTCCACGAACCAGTTGACAATGTCATTATCGATCGGAACGTTGGTGAGGTCCAGGAAGTGACCGAAGGGGGTAGCCCTAAAAACGTCCTTCTCATCATCCTTCATCTTCCCCAACATCTTCTCTATTGGTGTACACACATTTGGAGGGTTGGAAGTAGTTTATAGACGCCTAACAAGACACAAAAAATAACTTCACATTGTTCTTACTATAAAGAACAGGTGCATTTGTTAAAATAACAAACCTGATGCACCACCACATTGCTAAAGGAAGCTTGATGCGGAGAATCCATTTCTAAGATGACGGAGTGTGGAAGAAAACCGCGTGATCAGACGAAGAAAAATCGAGAAAAGGAAGGAGAGAACTCGGGGAGAAATGTATGGGGTTTTCTTTTGCTCCTCGGTATCTGAACGAACGCCGGTTTGGTGTCTCTTCACGATCTTATCCATGCGGCAGAAGAGTAATCGTCGCACACAAGAAACAAGCATTTTTTAATTTTTCCTAAAAAGGTGTGCTATTTGGGAATGACCTGACTTGCTGACTGGACACTGACTGGATGACACGTAGGCAGCGTTCCGGACGCGCGCGTCTGTGTATAAGGACTCTTATTTTTTGTATCACTTAGGCCTTCTCATCTATCAATGATGATCAAAGACCTTCATTTCGTTAGTTTCTCCATTAGTGTTAACACTTAACAGTCATGTGACCTCACATACTAAAAAATGTGCCTAAAGTTTCAAAATTACTCTCACACCCGCTCCAAACCCCAAATCTCTCTTCCTCACTCTTTCATTCCTCGATTCGAAACCACTCAAATAACCACTTCATTGTCATCCCTCCATTCACTACCTGAAACACTAACATAGTTGTAACAATTCTTGTTTCGATTTCCAATGCAAGCAGGGGCAGATCTATAGTAGTGACTAGTGGGGCACGTGCCCTACCAATAAAAAAATTAAAGTTTCAATTTTTTACATGAAGAAAGTCACTTCATTTATGGTTAAATTTGACATGAGGATTCCGAATAGAGAAAAAATATGTTGTCCCGGGAATAATGATGTTTCGATGTAGTAGCCCACAAGTGACAAATATTCATTATTTTCGAATTGAAGTTTTTATAAGTGCCTTTGATCTACAATTGCAAGAACTTGAAAATCAGTTCAATGAGGTAAGCAAGGAATAACTTGTTTGTATGTCTTGTTTCAATCCCGCTAACCAGATTTCTTTTTTTGACAAAAAGAAATTGGTCCGACTTGCTCAATTTCATCCTAATGAATTTTCAAGTGCCCAATTGATATTATTTGAATATTCACTTTGACAATTTCGTTGACAATAGAAATGATGAGAGATTTTGGAATGTGAAGAATCTTAATGAGCTTTACGTGAAACTTGTTGAGACAAACAAGCATGAAACTCATTTAAATGTCTACTTACTATTGGTATTACTTCTTCCCGTGGCAACGGCAAGTGTTGAAAGAGTGTTTTCCATAATGACTCTAGTGAAAGATAAGATGCGTAATAGCATGGGAGATCAAATGTTGTATGATTGTTTGGTTAGTTATGTAGAGAAATATTTATTTTTGGGTATTAGCATGGATGCTATTATAAACTGGTTTCAAAATACGAAAACTCATCAAGAACAATTTTAATCATTTAAAATACTATTAGGTTGTAATTTGAATTATTTACAACATTTTGCTTCCAATTTTTTATGAAATATTAATATTTTTGGCTTGTATGCTATTTTTTGGTTGTCGAATGATACACTAGTGCGTGATGCCCTACCATACTTAGAATCCTAGATCCGCCACTGAATGCAAGCACAGCATATGTACCAAGATTGTGCAGTCCTTCAATCTTCAGGGAGGTCAAATAGTTAATGGCTAATCGTCAAAAACTATGAAGAGTTAAAGGTGCTCAGGATAAACGAAATCCCAGTGTTTTGATTTTATAAACTTGTCTACCAATTACCTACCTTTCCCATCAATCCTACTTTAGTTATACCGTAGGATGCAAACAACTTCACGAAAATTCAATCTTTGATTTTGGTTATTACGGAACTCTAAAATGCACCAACTAGAGTGGCCCCAATTCCGTCACATACTTAGTAATCACTATAGCTGTGAGTCAAACAATATGAACAAACAAGTAAAAGGGTGACGACTTGCAGCATATTTTTCAGGAGCAAACGTTTCAACAATGTCAGGATTCAGACTTGTATTATTTCTATAGACAGGAAGCCGAAAGGAAAGAAACCTACTCTTCTGTAAACGTCGACGCCGTAAAACTCATCGAATGATGGCTACATTTATTAAACTGAAACTGAAAGATCCTCCAACCGCACCCAAAACATCTTCTTGATCGGTGTTTATGTCTTCTGCATCTTCATGATTTGCACCAAAATTACGTTCTCTCTTTGCCTTTTAGAAATTCCACTCTTTGTGCCATGGCACCACCCTGAATAAAAATGGGCAAATGTGAGGAAAATGTCAGATATAAATGTATAAGTTAAGTCTAATAGAAAAGAAATGACTGGTGGAGAATTTCGGTCAACCGTTGCCCACGTTTTTTGTACGGTTTTGCATGTATTTTGAGTGGCTATTTAAGAGATCCTTAGCCCTAATTTGTGAAGAATGTACAAGTTTTATTCCCTTCATTGTGCATTGAGAGATTATGGTTAGAGATAGATTTAGAGAGCTTTGGAGGACATATTACGTACATAAACTTGTAATCTCGGTTGTTTCTCTTGTTGGAAAAGCGGAAGAAGGAAATGAAACCCGCATGAGACCTCCAAAGACGTAGGCACATTGCCGAACCTTATAAAATGTTGGAGACTAGGGGTTGTGATAATCCTGGACTCTTCTCAGATCGTGTACGAATCACTTTCCGAACAAGATTATTCGACCCTTTTACACTGCCCGGGTTGCACGAATACCTTGCTGGGATAATCCTGAGAAGGAACAATCTCGTTCAGGCAATATGAACTTCGATCAGAAAGGTAGAGAAGGAGTATGAGAATTTCGTATCTTTGTTTTGAGTACCGAATTTCTCTTATAAAGCAGAATGGTGGTTGGGCGGTTACACAAGCACCTTTTGGGTTGGTATTATCCACTCAAACGGAAATACATAAAATCAAATGAAAATTATTATCCAGCCAGGGGCTCTGCCCCTTGGACCCCGCAGGGGCTCCGCCCCTCGACCCCGCGAGGGGGCGCAGCCCCCTCGACCCTTGCTTCATATTCGTAATCGATAAACCGTTAGCTCAACAAGCGTGCACTCCGCACTCCCCAAACTCGTTTCCGAGCCTAACAATAAATCGCATCGGTCTCAAGTAGATCACATTACGACTAAAATGAATCGATGACACTAAAATCACCAACATAAAACACGTGTGTCGTGGTTGATTTCAGGTGTGTGTTCGTTTTATTGCTTGTTTTGTTCATCTTGTGTGTTTCTTTCACATATGAGGAATATCGCGAGGAGAAATTTCCTCTGTCTATCTTTGTTCAGTTGTGTCTTAGCAAGTTGTGTCAAATAATAACTCACCTACATACAGAACATATTTTATCAATAATTTTGCCATTATAATTCGAAATGCAAATCAAGTTTCATCCATTACAATAACTGGGAATACCTCCTTCACTAGGTCTCTGAAAGACAGGTAAGTATCACAGAGAAGCCTGCCAGCATTCTGCTCAAAGGAAAAGCAATCAGATTTACAAAACATACACCTGTGATCCATGGAGAAGTACATCAAGATCAAATCCTGAGATATTATGTCCAACAAGAACATCACTATCAACTTTTTGCAGCTCGATCATCAAACAATTCAATAACACTCTCTCACTATAAGAACATAACTGCATAATGTTAACATAAGAAATAAAATACAAGGTAAAGGGCATCTTAAAGTTCATCAAAAGATGAACTTTTATGTTGCGAAGCGAATCCCAACCTACCCTCCACCGCTACCATCTTCGAGCCTGCCTTTGAATTCCTATCAGCAACTTGTTTATCAAAACCCATGGGAAATATGCCTCCATCAAGCTTTCTAATAATACTAAAATAATTAAGTATGCCAGGCCTTTGGCACTCCGAAACTATCGTCGGACCATCAATCTGAAAATTATAGTTGCAAGAATCAATAAACAATTCTGCAGCCAAAATGTTAAAGATATTATGTTAAGAAAATAAATGTTTAGTATATTAATGAATATAGGTGTAAATTTTGTCCATACTACCCAGTACAATGTAACGTTGAACGTTGTGCAAAATGAAATGCTCAGTGATGTTAGTTAAAAATGGCTTTATTAAGAAAAATGCGCCTTGTCCTAGTGGCAGCAGATGACCGATGCTAAGACTATTTCACTGTTTTTTTTTTCTGGTTTACGATTGTTTTCAACTTTATCGTTGTGGCAGTTACTGTAGCAAGAGTCTGGGAGTTTTATTTATACGTGTCTCACAGTGGTTTTGCTCTAAACACATGTAAAATCCACAAAATATTTTTCTTTCGCAAACACATGAAGATTTTGAAAGAAATGGAAAATTAAAGCTCTCGGCAAACAAAAGAATACAAGTCATCCAAGGATAATGGTATAACAATATATAGCAATGTAAAATATAGCACACTATCATGACTCTAACAATACAAACAAAAGAAAACCAAAGAAAAGGAAAAAGACTCGACTATGTATACACGTAAAGTACCCCCACACTTACTGCATACATTGTCCCCAATGAATGTGAGTATGGCCACTACATAGATTTGTGCATGAACAAAAAAAATCTCACAAACGTGAAACGCAAACGGAAGTTCATAGTTATGTTAGTAGACATAAACTCGAATTCCCCAAAACTGTGAGATACTTAAAAATGGAATACAAATACGCTAACAAATGGAGTCCACATCTTCAAAGAATGGAACCTACGATAACTTTTTTTATATAACTATGTACAAAAAGAAAGTATCATCGTCCTTTGTCAAAGGACAACGAAAGTGAACCACATAGTGCATCAATGTACCTGGAATGAGAACATGACATCATGCGGGGCCAAAATACTTATGTGTGGGACCCCTCACAAAGCGTACTAGGTATCGGGAGAGATTCATGAATTTGACGCAAATGCGTCTGATTAAAAAGATCAAACTGAAATAGCTCGAACATCTCAAGAGTTTTGCCACAATTGCTCAACGGAAGGAGAGTCGTGGCAACGGTGCCAAAAACTTGATTAATCGTTTTAATAACCGCAAGTGCACGACGTCAGTGAAGACGTGACAAATATGGGTCGAACATCAAAGAGTTGTAAGCGTTGTTGTGACTATCATACTCGAGTGGGGGACGAGAAATGGAGATTGAAGGTATCTGATTGACATCATATCATGCATATATTTATGTCTTATATCCTTTATTTTTAGCCTAAGCAATGCTACGTAACGAGTTTTATGTTTAAGTTTCAGGAATAAACAAGTTTGAGAAGAAAAGACTCAAAAATGACTTAAAAGCAAGGAAAAAGACTAGGTTGCAAGACTTATGGACTGAGTTGTAAGAGAGAATGACTCAGATGCAAACCAAAATGACCAATAAGCAAATCAAGAAACTCCACACTATCATGAGGAGTATTTTGGCAATTAGATCTGGACATAAACTCCAATAACCGGTCTGAGTGCACCTCATGTGAAGAATTGAAGAACTAAAGTAGATATCTGAAAATGGGTCGGCCATTTCTCAGAATCCGACCCGGTTTCTCCCGGATATGTGTTATGTGTTTATGTCTATTCTGGGAATGTTTCATTAGTCCCACATTGGGGGACTGTCCCCGATTATTTTTTTCTAAGACTATAAATAGAACTATTCCTCCTCCATTGTAAACATCTCCTCTCTTGGTGGTCGTTCTCTCTACTAGGAGTAAAATTTTGGAGCAAAACTCTGGTGGAGAGATGTTACTTGTAAAGTGAGTGAGCAAAGTTTCTTGTTGTTTCTTTTAATTCGTGCATGCTTAGTTAACTTTGTTTGTTTTAATCTTCATAGAATTAATTAGCATGTTTATTCTTTAATATGAATGTTAGATTAATAATGTGTGAGTAGTTTCATCCCCCTTTGGGGGTGGAGTTGATGTTTATACATGTCATGTAGAATGGAATGAATGTTATATGTTGTTTTATGTGAGAAATGTGAGTATGCTTGTTTGAATTAAAGAGAATACTTAACTTGATGATTTCTATCATAATCTTTAGGTACATTTCATGCTTGTTTAGGTTCTTAATAACAAACTTGTTCATGCTCGTATTAATCACTTAGGTTAGTTATTTGGATGATAGATCTTGTCATGAGGTACTTCTTATGTATAGCAACACTACCTACACTTGTGCTCTATTGAATGCATTCATCACCACTTATTTTATATGTACACATGCTCCACCCCTTAGGGGTTTCCATTCCTGATTTCCAGCTTGCTTCTATTAGTCACTTAGTTTAGTTTTATTTCATCCCGTGCTTTCAACTTCTTTCTTTGTTTTGTGGTAGTTTAGCGTAGTTTAGTTTAAAGTAATCAATTTCTTCTCCCCTCTTTTTCCTACTTGCCTTAGAACGAAGCAGAGTCAACACACCTCCCTGTGGATGGACAAGTATTTGCCACATCTTCGCCAACGCCGTGCACTTGCGGTTAAACTTAAAACATCAATCAGTATCTAACTACACAACAAATGCGACGGAAATAATAAAAAAACTAAACAAAAATAGGTGTCATAGGAGGTGGAGAATGAATGCGAAAATGTAGATGTGTATTCGTGTGTGTGTAACATTTAGTGCTCAAGACATGCATAACATATGAATCTTATAATGCCACAATCCTAAGTGTGTATCTACATGGATTAATATTTACCATCATCATTAAAACATACAAAACACTACTCAAGATGATAACAAAAGACAACCACATGATAACATGTTTAATGACATAAAGAACATGAAATCCATAATGACCACAACCCGAACTATGTGATCTACACATGAATTAAGATTTAACATTATCATTAACATACACAAGACATTAATTAAGACGAGGCCAACAAGAACACATGCTCCCACATGTCATCATTATCTCTTTACTACTCCAACCTTATCCTCACCTCATCATTCCCCGTAAAGTGGGCTCACTAGCCAAAGCATGTGCTAAGAATCAATTAAGACTATTAACACATCAAAGACAAGAGGGATAAACCCAACAAAATGGCTATGGAATTCATGTGAGACTCCAAGATTAGGATTAAACACACACTAATACAACACATCAACACTTCACATCACCCTCCACCCCCAATGGGGATGGACTACTCTCTACTCATCTCCATAATAAAAAAACAACAAAAGCAAAACAACCCATAAGCAAGTAAAGAAAATTAAAGCTAACCAAGGCAAGTGAACAATAATTACATCAAATAAAACATAACAACATAAAGAACATGAAACTTACTTGATTAAGAAAATGAAAATTACAAAGTTTGCTCATCTTCTCCTCCACTACACTACTGGGTAAGGGTTTTTTGTCCGCTACCCGCATTATGCAGGGCGATTTGTGGGTAAAATCCTACTCATTTAAAGCCCTAGATGTGTCGTATGCTAACATTCGCATGACTCCAGTGCAATTTTGTAGTGCTGATATTCCAAGTCTACCAGTGGAATCAGGTTCTCGTTAAAAGAATACATCACTAATCTCAAGAGCGCTTACTATACGAAGAAAGATATGCTTACGCATTCTAAATCTTCTTTGAAACATGTTCTCTCGGTACACAACACCTTACAACGAAGTAGTGACTAAAAACAGTTATAACCAGCTTCATGATCCCTGTCATAGTTGCGATGTTGATTGACTTTTCTTCACTTCCTTCGAGAGCTTGAAGAAAATATCTCGGAAAGCATCCATTCAATTAATTTGTCTATTTTCGTGACCAATTCACGTCTATTCTCATCGTCAGAATCAGATATAGTGGAGTTTGAAAAGGCATATAAATTCATTTCTAGAATATCAATTTAGGAAACAATGAGGCAGAGAAGAAAGAGAGAGGATTGGGCATGACTGAAAGGGTGAAAAACATGTTGTTCTTATATAGTTTGAAAAATGTGGCCATTGGGAAAAAGACGATAACATATTCGTTATGACAATTATGTATAGTGAAAGTTGAGAATACAATCTCTGCAAAGGTTAAAATTAAGAATATAATCTTTGAAAAAGTAAAAGTTGAGAATATAATCTTTGCAGAAGTTAAAGTTGAGAATATATACTTTAAGTACATGTTAATTTAAAAATACGTTACCACATTTCTCATCTTATCTTCCTCCTTTTTCATCGCATCCTCTCGTCTTTCGTGTTGGGAGTTATAGTACATGATTGTATAGTCTGGGTAGTTAATAACAACTAACTACCAATGTCATTCCTTTTTTAAATGCACTGGGATAAACACCACATCAGTCATGTTCAAGTATTTTCTCAACAAGGGCCATTAAAATTTACTCACTATCCACAATGAGGAATAATCCAATCCCATATTTACTTGTGGAATTATAAAATCATGATGATAGTGGGGTTGAACCTGAGCATGCTAGACAGAACTTTTGGGATCGAACTTGCATGATCAAAGTACAAATAAATAAATGAGATGCGAAGTTGAATCCATGACATTACCATTGCAAGAGTTGGCAAGTAGGACTAGTTGATCATATGTGATGCTCGTGACTGTTGGTTGAAAACATTTGAGATGCTTCATCTAACATGTAATAATGTCATTTCTCAATGATCATTTAAACAATAAGCACCAGACTTCATACCCAGACAAGATTTTGTGTGTTTTTGGATTGTCCCATACTCCAGAACTACAAAGAATCATAAACATTATAGACAACCTAAAATAGTCAATAGTGAAATCTCAATGCAAAACATATATGCAGTAGTTTATTGAGATTACCCATGAATTGACTTGTCTAGATATTCATCGATAAGTATTCTTTCAGATTCTGTTACGTAGTCCCTTCCACAAATTTGTCTGCTTAGTTCAATAACAATCTTATCGAAACGAGGGTAAGATTTCGTTCTGAAAGTTTCAAAAATCATCGTAACGGTTTCACATGGAACATTGGCTTCAGATTGCTTAGAGTCTAGCAGGCTTACAATATTTTCTTCCATTAGTGTCTTGTTTTCTTGGGCTAACTCCACATTTACATGTCTCATAACATGTTCCGCAAGCGCTTGACTTTGGGCAACCTCATTCTCTTCTCTAACGACCCTCTCGTTCTTTTCTTTACGATTCATTACTCTTTCTTCACAGTTTGGATAAAATTTCTTCTTTCGGTCGTCTAACTTGGTTCTGCCTTTAATCGCTCTAATTAAGGATCTTTAAATTTTAGAGCTAGTTCCTTCATGGTCAAGATCTATTTTCAGAATGAAGGTGAACTTGATTAGAAAATGTAAATTTTATTATGATGGTAAATGAATGAGTTTAGGAGATCACATTTTCCAATGTCATCCACGTTAGTTTTATTTTCTATTGCAATCTCAATTTTTGGAGTAGGAGAACTCTCTAGGCTCTCATTTTTCTCATTCTTGTTGCCATAATTAGTAGGCTCGTCCTCGGGAAAATGAGCATTGCAACCATCTTCACCGATATGAGAACTCTCTAGTTCCTTATTTTCTGATGTAGTTTCCATTTTTGAAGTTGGAGAACTCTATAGGCCTTCATTTTTCTCATTATTTGCCATAATGAGTAGGTTCATCTTTGGGAAACTGAGCATTTAACCATTTTCACCAACACGAGAACTCTCTAGTTCCTCATTTTTTGATGTTGTTTCAATTTTTGAACTAGGAGAACTCTTTAGGCCCTCATTTCTCTCATTCTCGTTGTCACAAGCCGTAGGCTCTTCCTCCGGAACGTAAACATTGTCACAACCATCACCCCATGAGAACTCTCTAGGCCCTATGTCCCACTCTCATTGCCACAAGCACCAAGTTCTTTCTCAAGAACATTAGAACTATAAGCTTCATCTGTAAGTGCTCTCATGTCTTTCCTTTGTCGTGTTCATTTGTAGCTGAATTTCCTGCCAACACATGCATATATTTTACCAAGGCTTTTAGGCATTTGTTCTCAGGTATGGTCTCACAATAGTTGCCCTTATACTTAGCACCTCAAGCCTTTAGTTGGTCTACTGAGTGATGGAGGAAATCCATTTGCATACTCATAAGTTGAATCTTCGACACTCGATTTGGTTTGCTTGGGGAATCAAAGACCTGTTTGGACCATCGCTCGGTCTGGTAGTCATCCTCTGCAACAACAATTGGATTTTTCCACGATGACGATCAACCTTACGCTTTCGTACTATAGTGGAGTCAACTGCACTGGTCATTGATTGGTTTGCACAAATTGCATGGTGGGATAATGGGTGGTACCGTCCTATTGGCCTCATATTTGAACACTCTATCAACCATTTCTCTTCTTCTTTAATAGGGAAAGGTCGTACCTTAATCAACACAGAATATTCAATATCAACAGTAATTTAATGGCATTGTAATTTGATTGTTCAAATAAATGGTTTGAATTGGATATCTCAATGAATGTAATAGAAGATCAAAGGCCTATTTGGACTGCCGCTCGATCTGGCAGTCATCCTCTGCAGCAACAATTGGATTTTTCCCACGAGGACTATCAACCTTATGCTTCCGTACTATAGTGGAGTCAAATACGTTGGTCACCGGTTGGTTTGCACAACTTGCATGGTGGGATAACGGGTGGTGTCGTCCTACTGGCCTCATATCTGAACACTCTATCAACCATTACTCTTCTTCTTTAATATGGAAAGGTTGTACCTTTATAAACACAAATTATTTAATATCAGAAGTTAAGGGCATTGTAATGTGATTGTTCAAATAAATGGTTTGAATTGGATATCTCAATGAATGAAATAGAAATTTGTGTTTGTTTCTTTTCCTTTTGTTAACCAATTAAACCCATGTGTCCCGCTCGAGACAAATGTATAGCGCCTGGGACAGATGTGTCCTGCTAGGGACGCAAGTATCACCCTCGGGATGCATGTGTCTCACTCGGGACGCACGTCTCCCGACACGAATTGGAAGTGTCTTATGTGAGACTGAAGGGTCCCACTCGAGACAGAAGATTCCCCCTCGAGACTCTATCAACGTTGCTTTTATTCTTTAATATGGAAAGTTCGTACCTTTATCAACATAAAATATTCAATATCAAGAGTAATTTAGTGACATTGTAATGTGATTGTTCAAATAAATAGTTTGAAACAGTTACATCTTCCTTAATTGTTTCAAATAATTCTTTTCTATTATCGAAATTATATGATAAGAAACGAAGTCCTTGACGCATAGTTCGTAGAGGTCCTAGTTATAGTCGTTCGAAACACCAACCTTGTAATCAATGAATACGTAGCCCCACATGAATTAAAAATTATGACGTTACGTTCATATTTAATAACTTAAAAAATAACTTTCTACAAGACCAAACATGCATCCACGAACGTAGGTTAAATGTTTCTTAGGATTTCCAATAACTCACATCAAGTGTTCCACTATATATTCATGCAGAACTAGCCCTCAATAGTAGTTCCAAAGCTTGGGTAAATCTTCCACATAGGTACACAACGAGGTGCTGGTAGCATACAAGGTTGATGGAAACAATACGGATGCAAACAAGTACAACATTAGCATTTATACCTGACCTCAACATCATCACTGAGAAGCAAAGTTGTTATAACTAACCAAATCTCTTTCTTTTTTAAGCCTTCAGTAGTTCTAAAGTACTCTCTAAAATTCACCTTCTTTTTTTAAAGAGTATATTTTCACCTTTGTGAGGTAATTCGAGCACTAAACTTAATTCAACACTCGAGAACTCAATCATGTTTTCTCCGAATTCGAAACTATTGTAGATGTGGTCATATGTGTTAACATCATAGACAAAACTTTTATCCATTGTGAACTATGTATTAAGATGGAAGAATGGGGCGAAAGGAGTGTCATCTAAAAGCTTCCAATGCTCTTCGTCAACTTTCCTTCAAGGGACTTCAAATTCTTTACGAATGTGCTTCGGTAGCATGACAATTGCAACTTTGGTGTAGATCCTATGCCTTTTGACGAGTCTTAAAATTTATTTCAATCGTACGGTTTCATAGCATACGGGTCGAACAAAAGGAGGCATTGGTGAATTCCAATTTGAATGATTTATTCAACTAAACTAACATGCATGCAAAAAATTATGGTGGAAAGAAGTTGATTTTTCCCCTTTTTTTGAATCGTGCTCCTAATGATTTAACTTAAGCTAAAGTAAGGATGTTTGAGATTAGAATTCAGATATTAAAATTGAGATGAGGTATATGGACTTACGGATGATAAGAATTCAAGGTTGAGAAAAAAAGATTTAGATTATAGAAACTAAGCATCACATAAAACAATGTGTTCTTAAGTGATCAAAATTTACTATAACCTTAGATCTAACCAGATTAAATAGTGTATTCCTATGAAATTATATCATTATTCTTTAAGATTTTAGTGATAAAAGTCATATAGTCAAAGTTACTAAAACAAAACAAACAAAAGATTAACATAATAAGAACAACTACACTTTAAAGCCCACTTTTCTCAATCATTTCATTCCTATCAACCTAATCTGTCTACCTTATCCCACAAAAGGCTTATCCACTCACTGCGGTGAGAGACATGGAGAGAATCATTGGAGAAAACAAGATTAAGAAGAAGAAAAAGGAAATAATACAAAGGACCCAACGATAAATAAAGAACGCAAACATCAAACTACTAAAAAAATAAGTAAAAGAAGAAAATGAATTGTATTGCTTCAATAGCTCTAGACTTTTTGTCATTACACTTCTTAAAATTAAAAAAGAAACAAGAAATAAAAAATATAGGGTTGTGGAGGAGGAGAGACTCTCCCTCCTTTCCACCCCTTTATATAGCCAATACAAGTAGGGTCTTTTGTTCTCTCACATCAATAGCCTTTCACGCCCTTTATGAGCCCTGTAGGTTCCAAATTTAGAAATATGTGAAATATGAAAGTGTGCATATGGAAGTTTTCTTTGTAGCGCGTCTTGAATCACCTTATTTGGATATCGTAGCAGAAAATTATGCACAAATTATTGATGATATGTCGATTGTCCACTTTCCAAATAGAGTTTGTCTTGACATAACCCTCGTATCATCGGAATTTGGCAAGTCTTAAGAAACGAATGTATGTACTTTTAACTTATCTTTCCACAACATCTTGAATCACGAGATTTGGATTTCGGTAGTAAATGTTATGATATATTTGGTGAAGTGTTGTCTGGAATCACATCTTTTCAAATTCATAATTGTTTGCTTACTCCGAAATTCCCACTTGAATTTTGCATATTTTCTTATCATTTGAAGCACACGAGAGCACATGAATGTGTTGAATGTATATTTTGAAATGAATATCAATTTTCATTATATATCTACATTTAAGTTCCTCTGTACTTTGATATTTGTGACAATTTCACATATTTCCTTAAAACCTACAAAATCAAACAAACATACCCGACATAGCATTATTCAAATATAAAAATAAGATAATAGTGAAGATAAAAAAGATAAATTATGATACTTATCACCTTTCTTTACAACATGTGGTCAGGTGGATCCTTTCTTTTCATTTTTAACCTACAAAATTAACATTTGAAATTTCCAATATACATTACACTACACTTTGGTATAATAAACATCACATGAAAAAAGATCTTAAACCTTGTTCAAACCGAATGGATTTCTAGGGACAAGAGATTCTCGAACACCAAACAATCTCTTCTTATTGTTGGACTTCACCACGAACAATTATTCGTCAATCGATGTTTCATCGGTACATCTGCGATTTAACAAAACATAAATTAAGGAAATAAGCTAGGTCATTTAATAATACTAAATAACCTAGTTTTTTTAATACTAAATAAGATGGGTCATTTAATAATACTAAATAAGCTCGGTCGTTTAATAATACTAAATAGAATAAGCTGGGTAATTTTTAATACTAAATAACCTAAGTCATTTTCTTGAGCTAAATAAGCTAGGTCGTTGCTTGAGTTGAATAAGCCGGGTCATTTTATAGAGCTAAATAACCTAGGTCATTTTCTTGAGCGAAATAAGTTAGGTCATTTTATAATACTGAATAACACGTGTCGTTTTCCTGAGCTAAACAAGTTGGGTCGTTTCTTGAGATGAGTAAGTTGTGTCATTTTCTAGAGATAAATAAGTTTTGTTTTTTAATACTAAATAAGTTGGGTCGTATGCAACCACTGGTTAGTCAAATTCACTAATTTCTAGCAAGAACCTCCCTTAATTATTCCTAACAAATCCACTTCAACAAGAAATCAACCTCCTTGGGTAGACACAAATTCCTTCTACATGTCAACACAATAAATTATTTGTTTAGCTAGCCAAATGAAAATACACAACTACACTTTGGAACGTGTGACAATTAAAAAAATTCAAAAGAAATCAGTATAGATTCTTTGTTAAGACAATGCTATTTATATTTTCTTCTCTACAATATATGTTCTTGAAGATGGAGAGACACTGCCCCCATTCTATCGAATATATATCCAATACAGAAAGTCAATGGGACAACAAGACTTGAGGGTGGCAGGACTTGAAGTAGGGAGACTGGGGCGGCGGGACTTGGGGGAGATCGTTGGAGGAAGAAGATAGCGGGGTCAGTAACACTTGGGGGAGGGGGACTGGGGAGGCGGGACTTGGGGGAGATCGTTGGAGGAAGAAGATTGTGGGGTTGACAGGGAGACACAACTAATACTACTTTAATAAAATAATTATGATATTCAGTTGTAATAAAACTCAATTGAAGGAAGAAGAAAAAATGACTTGCTATAATTGAAGAAGAGGAAGGGAATTATGTATGACAATTAGGATGTTTATTATGAGGATACATGCATGATAATATCTCTTTTCTTCTTTAGAATTTTCAAATGAAACATACTCATAGCGAATGGTATATGGCAAGACCTTAACAACAACTTCAAACACATCAATAGTGTATCCTAAGAACTTTGTAGCATTGGTGAGTGGATATCTCTCCATCTTAATGAACTCGTAGAATCCATCCTTCACCGGAACGCCAATCTTTAGCTTCCCCTCATTGGTCGGTATCATCCAACCCTTATGAACCACAGTAGAATCCCCAGGCCAAAGCATCGAACCGAGAGCATGCATCAAAGAAGAGTATGACTTGCTATTGTTTTTCGGTAATATCGACCAAGAAATTCCATGTTTGGGAGTCCAAAACCCAATTACTCTTCTCGTATCACCGTTGATGTTGACTATCTGGAATGTAGAGGCATGTAGTTGGTTGTTCTTGATTACGAAATCACCACTAATTGCATCGAACCTCGTCGTCAAGATAGCATCCAGAAGTCGAGGACCGATAACTGATTAGTAGCATATCATGCATTATATTCATGCTATATAACCTTAATTTTACCCTAATTTTGTGTTACTCGAGTATTTGTTGTGTATTTTCGGGTATTAAGTAATAAAGAAGACAACAGAAGAGAAAATGGCTGAAATAAAGAAGAAATGTCTTAAATGAAGCAAACTGGACTTGTTCGTCATACACAAGGACTCATCTGCAAGAGGGAATGACCTGAATGTAAGCCGGATGGACCAAATAGAAAACTGAGAAACTTCACATCATCATGTGGAGTATTTTGGCAATTAGATTTGGGTCCAGAATACAATAACCGATCCGAGTGCACCCCACATGAAGAATTGAATCATTTAAGAAGATAGCCGAAATCGGATCATATTAGACAAAAAGTGACCACCAATTGGTGACCTCAGACCTCCAATTGGCGGTCCATTTTGGTCCAAATCCAATCCAGTTTTGCATAGTTGTGGGCTATGCACGTAGTTTATGTCCGTTTTAGGTATGTTGCATTAGTCCCACGCCGGGGGATTGTCCCCGGTTACATTTTTCATGTCTATAAATAAAACTCATCTTCCTCCTTTGTAACCTACACATTGCTTAGTGATCATTCTCTCTACATGGAGTAAGCCTTTAAAGTAAAACTCAAGTGGAGAGAATGCTACTTGTAATGTGAGTCATTAATAAAATAATTTCTTCTAGTTTTAACTTCATGTTATCTTTTTTAATGTTTTCATGTTTAGCTTAAATTTATTTTCTTAATCGTAGTATAATTAGTTAGAATGTCTTCCTTTCTTAATATAATTGTTAGCTTAATATGTAGTGAGTAGTTTCATCCCCTATGGGGGTGGAGATGGTGTTTTTACATGTAATAAAGAATATGAATGAATGTTATATTATGCAATATATGATGAATGTGATTGTATGCTTGTTTGTTTAAAAGAGAATACTTAACTTGATGAGTTTTGTCATAACCATTAGATACTTCTCATGCTTGTTTAGGTTCTTAATGACCAACTTATTTATGCTCATGTTAATCAACTAGGTTGGTGATTAGAATAAAATATTTTGCCACAACCATTAGGTACTTCCTATGCATGAAAATAAAACCTACACTTGTGCCTTATTTAATGCATTCTTCACCACCTTACCACATGTGTACACACACTCCACCCCTTGGGGGTTTCCTACTGAATTACATCTTGTTTTGCTAGTTGCTTAGTTTAGTTTCAATTACTCTCGTGCTTTCATCTTTCTTGTTGGTTAATTGCTTGTTTAGTGTAGCCTAATTTAGTGTAATCAAACTTCTTCTTCCCTCTATTTTCCATTTGACTTCTAAAGAACCAGAGTCGACACACCTCCCTATGGACTCGACCCGTACTTGTCACTGCTTCATCATGGTCGTGCACTTGCGGTTTTAAACTTTAATCGAAACAACAACCCCAATACTTAGTTTCTTCATGCTAACGACGAAGTTGTTGTTCACGGTTTTTGGGCTCTCATGAGGTTTATTAATTCAGTCAGCTACATCTTCCATAGCCTTGGCTAGCAACAAAACTGTGTCATATTCCCATACACCATAAATACTAGGCTCGATCCTTCCGAATTCTGGATTTTCTAGCCAAAAGTGCCTCTGCCATCTATATTTGAAATCTTTAAGCCTCTTTGATGGTTGTATATAATGCCTCACACCCAAAACTCCCTGCATCGACCCGAAAGGAAGTGAGTCCTTGGATTCCAAGATTGATGTTAGACCGTCAGTCATGATCCAAACATACCCACTCTCCATCATCCCTACCTCTTTGGCCATCGAAAAGAGTCGGGACCCCAAGCCAGGAGACATGTGCACTATGAACACTCTTGTTTGCATGGTCATCAACTTGTACAGTTCTCTTGAGATTTGTTCTTCCGTCCAAGTGAGAGGCAAAATGCTTCGGTACCACACTGAAGTATCGACATTTAGCAAAGCATCAATGACATAGGTTATGATTCTGATGCCGAAACTAGTGTCCTCATAAATTAGCACAACTTCCCTCCATCCAAATGCTTTGACAATGGAAGAGATCGCATTCACCTGGGCGGAGTCATTCGACGTCGTCCGAATGAAGTAAGGTGTGTGGGAGGATGTAAGGGATGGATTTGTTGCAGAGAAGGATATAACAGGAACATGTGTTGCCTCACCAAGATTGGAGACGAACAATGCATGAGCAGAAGTTTGTGCACCTATGATTGCTTGCACCTCCTTGTTTCCTAGCAACTCTAGTGTTGTGTAAATAATAAAACACATTAAGTTCAATAGTAAGTAGTATTGAGAATTGAACTTAATCCTAGGTGACATCCTAGTCACTTGCCACATCACCTATGGAGGGTGAGTCGTCTAGGAGTTGATGACTCAACAAGAAGGAAGGCAGAAGGTTGTAGGAAAGGAAGAGACAAGGGACTCTTCATTTTTTCTATGATTTTCGTCCTATTTTATGATGCAATTTAAGTAGAGGTTGTAATGATCTTGAATGGTCATCTTTATGTAGTTTATGTTATGTTTGTGTTTTAGGTTAAGTTGAAGAGTCTTTGTAAGTGCCTATATAAGCACAAGAGTTCTCCATTTGTAAAACAAGTCAAGTGAAGTCATGTGAAGCCAAAACAAATCAAGTCAAGTGAGAAAGAAGAAAAAAAGATGAGTGTTTGGTGAGAATCTCGTTTTGCTTGTGAGTGTTAAGTAGTTTGTTTTCTTCTTTCATTCGTGTCCACCAATTGAGTATATCAAAGTATGGATCTAGTGATGGCAATAGAAGGCCCTCAGCATGGAGAACAAGGTGGGACAAATCAACCCACCATGCGCAACTTCTGAACCGCCAATTGGCAGTTTGGGACCGCTGGTTGGCGGTCCATGTGCGTCTGGTGGAGGCGTGCTTTCTGGGGTGGCCTGGTTTGGTGCTTCCCGTCTTTCTCCCGCATCTAACATCTGGTATCAGTGCCTCGTCTGATGGGGAGCTCAGGAATGACCTTGTTTGATCATGTATCGTTGCCTCGCCTTTCGAAGGGAAACTATGACAATTGGAGTATCCAGATGTGTGCCCTGCTCGGTGTGCATGATGTTTGGGATCTTGTGGAGAGCGGCTTCGAGGAGGAGGCCGTGACGGGGGTAGGAGTCGTCGCACAAATCAAAGCACAAAAGGAGAGAAGAGCCAAAGACAAGAGTGCTCTCTTCCTTCTCTTCCAAGCGGTGGATGAGAGTGGCTTTGAGAAGATCGTTGAAGCGAAGACATCGAAGGAGGCGTGGGACACCCTTAAGAAGAGCTACAAGGGTGTTGATCGAGTGAGGCAAGTGCGCCTCCAAATGCTTCGAGGTGAGTTCGAGGCGTTGAAAATGAAGGAATCGGAAGGTGTTGCCGATTTCGTGACGAGGGTTCGCATGGTGGCGAACAAATTGAAGAGAAATGGGGAGGTGTTGACTGACAGAAGAGTGATGGAGAAGGTTCTGCGTTCTCTCACCGAAGACTTTGAGAATGTTGTGTGTGCTATCGAGGAATCAAAAGACCTCGAGAAGATGACCGTCGACGACCTAGCAAGCTCGTTGGAGGCACACGAGCAAAGAAAGAAGAAGAAGAGGCAAGATGTCTTGGAGGAGGCGTTGCAAGCGAAGATGTCGCTTAAGGAGGAGAAACCTCACAATGTAGATCGTGGAAGCGGTCGTGACTATGGAGGACGTCCAAAGAAGAAGGAGGTCGAGTGCTTCAAGTGTGGGAAGCGTGGCCATTTTGCGAAAGAATGTTGGTCGCAAAAGAAGTTGGAGGAGAGCTCCAGCCGTGGCCGTGGTGATCGTAGATAAAAGAAGGAGATTGAATGCTTCAATTGTGGGAAGCATGGACACTATGCAAGCGAGTGTTGGTCAAAGAAAAGGGTGGAAGAAAACTCCAACCTCGTTGCCGTGGAGGAGAATGCTTATGATGATGGAGTGGTTTTGCTTGCCAACCAAGGAGCTGAAACCGAACAAGAAGGTATTTGGTATCTCGATACGGGAGCAAGCAATCACATGTGTGGGAATAGACACATGTTCGCACACTTGGAAGAGGGAGTGCATGGGCATGTCTCGTTTGGAGATGCATCAAAGGTGCGTGTGGAGGGGAAAGGGCACATCATGATTCAAGTGAAGGATGGATCACAAAAGCTTATCTCCAACGTCTACTTTGTGCCCGATATGAAGACAAACATACTAAGCATGGGACAACTCTTGGAGAAAGGGTTCACGATCTTGATGAAGGATCGACACATGACCGTGCGAGAACAGGATGGGCGCTTGATTGCAAAGGTAGAGATGTCTGAAAATTGAATGTTTAAATTGAATCTAACATGTGCTCGTGCTAGATGTTTGAATGCATGCATCGAGGGAGATTGGTTGTGGCATATGCGACTTGGACACTTGAACTTTGGTGGGCTCCAAGAAATGGCGCAAAAGGGAATGGTGCATGGCTTGCCGATGATCGAATCTAAAGAAGAATTTTGTGAAGGTTGCATGGTTGGAAAATTACCAAGGAAGAGTTTTCCAAAACAAGCTGAATATAGAGCAAAGAAGGTGCTAGAGTTGGTACATACCGACATTTGTGGACCGATCACTCCACATTCGATTAGTAAGAATCGTTATTTCTTAACCTTTATTGATGATTTTTCACGCAAGACGTGGGTGTACTTCCTGAAGCAGAAATCCGAGGCATTTCGCATATTCAAGAAGTTCAAGGCATATGTGGAGAAACAAAGTGGAAATAGCATCAACATTGAGTTCTGATCGAGGAGGAGAGTTCACATCAACCGAGTTCAACAACTTTTGTGCGGAACATGGCATAAAACGCCATTTAACCGCTCCATACTTGCCACAACAAAATGGTGTGGTTGAGAGAAAGAATAGAACCATCATGGACATGGTTCGAAGTATGTTAAAAAGCAAGAATGTGTCAAAAGAACTATGGGCCGAGGCGGTGGCTTGTGCGGTGTACACGTTGAATCGTTGCAAAACCGCAAGCTTGGAGGAAGTAACTCCACAAAAAGCTTGGAGTGGCTACAAGCCGACTGTGGCACATCTGAAAGTGTTTGGGAGTGTCACCTATGCACATGTACCAAAGGAGAAAAGAATAAAACTTGATGATAGGAGCACAAAACTTGTGTTTGTTGGCTATGATGAACGATCGAAAGCTTATAGGCTTCTCGATCCCACTAACAACAAAATTGTCATTAGCCGTGATGTGCAGGTTAACGAGGAGGTAACATGGGACTCCAAAGAGGAGATTTCAGAAGTGCCAAATGAAGAACAGGAAGAGGAGATTGCAAACCCCACTGAACATGAAACAGTTCCATCCGACAAACAAGACGAAATGAGACCAAGGAGGTTCAAGACACTTCGTGAGATCTACGAGACGACAAATGAATTGCACATGGTGTGTCTTCTCACACAAACCAAAAGCCCTTCCAATCTGTTTGTATGTGAAGTTGCGTAACATACTTGGGATGGTGGATGGAAGATGATTAAGTTCAAGGAGGAGTATTGAGAATTGAACTTAATCCTAGGTGACATCCTAGTCACTTGCCACATCACCTATGGAGGGTGAGTCATCTAGGAGTTGATGGCTCAACAAGAAGGAAGGCAGAAGGTTGTAGGAAAGGAAGAGACAAGGGACTCTTCATTTTTCTATGATTTTCGTCCTATTTTATGATGCAATTTAAGTAGAGGTTGTAATGATCTTGAATGATCATCTTTATGTAGTTTATGTTATGTTTGTGTTTTAGGTTAAGTTGAAGAGTCTTTGTAAGTGCCTATATAAGCACAAGAGTTCTCCATTTGTAAAAAAAGTCAAGTGAAGTCATGTGAAGCCAAAACAAATCAAGTCAAGTGAGAAAGAAGAAAGAAAAGATGAGTGTTTGGTACAAATCTCGTTTTGCTTGTGAGTGTTAAGTAGTTTGTTTTCTTCTTTCATTCGTGTCCACCAATTGAGTATATCAAAGTATGGATCTAGTGATGGCAATAGAATGCTCTCGGCATGGAGAACAAGGTGGGACAAAGCAACCCACCAGGCGCAACTTCTGAACCGCCAATTGGCGGTTTGGGACCGCTGGTTGGCGGTCCATGTGCATCTGGTGGAGGCGTGCTTTCTGGGGTGGTTTGGTTTGGTGCTCCCCGTCTTTCTCCCGCATCTAACAAATAGATATCTACAAGATGGTCAACATGTATGAGCTCATTTGTTAATGGGATTTTTGCTTTGATGCATTTCCAAAAGTGATTTATAGGATCTTTGCTCATGTGAAATTTTTGATTGCTCTGATACACTTGCAAACATGACTATTTCCTTTGGTGCACTTCATCTCTAACGTCGTTAATAGATTTTCGTTATCTCTTGACGTTGTTAACGATGAACAGATGGTGTCTGACCTCGTTAACCACACGTAACATGGCAATATAGCGGCTACTTGCATATATTTCAGTCGACCAAACCCAACCCATGTGCATGTTGGGATTTAGTTTTATCACCGACCAAACCCAACACAAGTGCACTTGTATTCTGGTGTATGTGTTCAGGTGTGGTAGATTGTTAAAGTGGAGCGACATAAGACTCTCATCAAATTGTCCACCAGTGCACAAAAGAATTGTGTGAAGGGTAAGCCAAGTGTCTTAACTTTTTGTTTTAGTTTCAGGGTCCGTTTGGATAACTTGAGTTTTAAGATTTGATGCTCAAAACTTAATGTTTTGGGGTTAGTTGCAAACCTTCAAAACTCCAGCTGCGTAAGCGTTTAAGATTCAAATCTCAAAACTCATGTTTGAATGGTAAATAAGAAAGTTGATTAAAATAATTGGGAAATGAAAATCATGTGTATTTGAAAACACTGGTTCAGGTTAGTGGTTTGCAGAACATATGTTATAAGCTAAAATTACAATTCAAAACTTGAAACTCAAACGTGTTTGGATAGTAAAATATGAGATTTGAGGTTTATAAAATTCAAAACTCTTCAAATTTCAAAACTCAAATCATCCAAACACTCTTTCTGTGTCTTGACTTACTTGGAGTGAAGAGGTTGTGTGTTGCACTCTTCTATTTGATTATTGACCAATTAAAGTTCGATATTCAAAATGTATGAGGTTACATACTTCATAGCGTGAATGGTTAAGATTTAACAATGAAATAGGTTGCGCTCTTCTCGATATAGTCCCTCGAGTGGACCATAGACCCTCTCAGACTCTTCCTATAGGTAAAAATGCTCATTATGGCACCATATTTGGGTGAATTGTCAAAAGATGGACATAGTTAGAAATCCTTAAGGCTTAAGCTAATGGAAAATAGACGGTGAAGCTGAACTAAACGAAACATAAGATGTATAAAATTTGTACACATATTACTCGTCCTTCACTTTCCTGGTCCTCTTAAAGAGGACATGATAAAAGGACTAACTCATATTTGCTTTTGTTTTTGCAACCCATACACACACACACGTACATATATATATATATATATATATATATATATACTAGAATGTGTTCAGAAATTACATTGTTTGTGTGTTATCTTGACCAATGCGAGCTTCTTGTACTTCCACAATCGATACGTCATTGATGGTTGGTTCCAGGAAATGTGGGCAACCTGCACTTCCATCAATTGAGATTCTCATAAGTTGATCTCCTGAATTTGGGCTTCCAAGAGATCCAGAGTTCCTCTCATCAGCTAAAGGGGGATGCCTATAAGATGTGTTGCCCGTTGCAGCATCATGACTACCAACGTTCGAGCCATCTTCATGTTCAGAAGAATTGGTAGGTTCCCCTTTGTAATAGTATTTTACCCACCTCTTTGACAACCCCAAAAAAGAATTGTCAGCTCTAGTTATTGCTTCCTGATTATTGTGAAAGAAGAGAGCAAAAGATAATAGAAGTGCAATAGATGTTGTGGCTCCAGTTATGAGGTAGAGGCCGCAAAAACCTTTTAAAGTTAGGCCTTGCGGGCCTACGTAGTTGGCTTTCTTATGGCAGGTATCCCCAAACCACTTCTTCTCAATGTCGACGATGCTATCTCCTTCGGTGATATTCAAAATTGCCTTCGAGATATCAGGAATAAATGGGGAGCCCTTTGGAAAAACCTGTAGACATATATTGAAAAATCAATGTCAAATGCTACAAAGCACAACTCCATCTTTAGAGATGGGGGATATTGTTGGTTTATATTGTTGCATCATTAACTTTTTGATTATTTAATGGAACGAATGTAGCCCACATAAACCCTGTGAAGAAAGAGGAAAAGAAAATCCAATTCGTATTGCATCATTAGAATAGAAGCCTTCCAACTTTTGGTTGAGGTACCGTAAAGTGACTAGTTAAGTTATCTCAACTTTTCCATGAACGCACAATGCAGTCAAATTGCATTTAAGGCAACTTTCTTAAAATTAGAAAACTAGTAAAAGGGTATAAGATCATCTTACAAAGCCAAATCCTGCAGTTTTATGAGTTGGTTCACTCATCACATAGTCATTGCAGTAGCGCGATAGGAAAACCTTGATGTAAGGGATCTCATGGAAGACGACCGACACCCCCCCGTTTGAACTTCCTTTTGCCAGGGCTTTAACATATTCTTCAGGTTCACCCAATGCCTTCATTTTCGACTCAGAGAACGTCTGTCGTAGTAAACCCTCAAGGAAGGATCCGTTATGGTAGCCAACAACATCACCATTTCTAACAAGTTGATTTATATTTGTGACCAAAGGGCGAGTCTTTACAACTGTAAGTATGGATGTCAAGTTTGCAGTGTAACTTGATATAAGCACGAGTACTACAAACACCCATACAATAACCACCATCCTAGACAAGTTGCTCTTCACGTCATTTCCTGTGGAAATATAATAAAGAGCTAATTAAAATATATAAACGTAACTAGTTCGCATGCTAGTTTAATTTCAAGTAGGATGCATTTGGATAAAACAATTATGAACAGGAAATTAGGCATGTCATTTATTGATGATTTATTCACATTGTTGACTTCACAATTTGCTGATTCTACTAAGGCCGGTTTGGATAAATTAAAGTTTTGAAACTTTGATTTCAAAATATATTTTTCAAGTTGACACTCAATTCAAGTAATGTATTTTGAGAATGTGTTATTGCATGTATTAATATATTTAATTAAGAAATATAGTTTTTGTAAAATCAAAAGTTTCTTATGAAACAAAAAAGGAAGAAGAGACACAACGAAAATTAAAAGAAAAAAGAGGCAAGACCTCTTTTTGGCATTATTGGGGGTGATCTAAATACTCTAATAGGATTGAAAAGCGAGTTTTTCTAAATAAGACAATCCTTGAAAAATGGTATTTTGGGCTATGGAAACGTTATTCTAAATTGCTTCAACCAGGATATCAATAAAAAGTTTTATATTATTCAAATTTCACGTATAGAGGTAGACTGGAAATTCTATATACCTTAGTTTTACCTTGGAAATTTCACGTATCAGAAAAGGTTCAAGTTAATGGCATGAAAAAGAAGTTTCTAATTTCTAGCTACAACTTAGAACTGACATGTACGTTCAAATTAATAAGATCAAATATTGAAATTTATGACTATTTTTTAAATTCGCTTGTGGAATTCAGATAAATGAGTCAAAGCAAAAGAGAATAGCATATTACGTACTATGAGCAAAAACCATCGTTGAGAAAATGAAGTAAAAGATTGCCCCAATCCTTTGGCTCAGTGGCCCAGAGAAGTCTTCATTAGTTGCAGGCTCTATTATGCACAACACAATACTTGTGTAGCTGAAGAATGCGAGACATCCCAACCATAATTCTTTCGACAATGGCTTCAAGAAAAACCAAAAAATGTTGGTCGCATCCTTCTTAATAGGGACTATCATCGCTACTCCGGATTCTGCGAATGGCAATGTAAAGTCCACATTCTTTGATCTGTTTGCCGTGATTGTGACGTCACCGACTACTGCATCATAGTTCTGTTTGCGACTATTGGACGGTATCGTTAAAATGTTCGAATTTATAGAATTATGAGAGTTTTTTCAGCAGACACACTAATACTACTTTAATGAAATAATTATGATATTCAATTGTAATGAAACTCAATTGAAGGAAGAAAAAATGCATTTAATATGAAAACATATTATTTGCATCTGCAAAGTATGACTTGATATAATTGAAGAAGGGGAAGGGAATTCTGTATGACAATAAGGATGTTTCCGAGCCTGTAATTAATTATTGATAAATGAAAGCTTACCTGCACATAGACTTGATTGACAAGTTGGTTATATGATCCAGCCATTTCTCCTTTAGAATTTTCAAATGAAACATACTCATAGCGAATGGCATATGGCAAGACCTTAACAACAGCTTCAAACACATCAATAGTGAATCCTGAGAACGTTGTAGCATTGGTGAGTGGATCTCTCTCCATCTTAATGAACTCGTAGAACCCATCCTTCACTGGAACGCCAATCTTTAGCTTCTTCTCATTGGTCGGTATCATCCAACCCTTAGGAACCACGGTAGAATCCCCAGGCCAAAGCACCGGACTGAGAGCATGCATCAAAGAAGAGTATGACTTGCTATTGTTTTTCGGTAATATCGTCCGAGAAATTCCATGTTTCGGAGTCCAAAACCCAATTACTCTTCCGGCATCACCGTTGATGTTGACTATCTGGAATGTAGAGGCCTGTAGTTGGTTGTTCTTGATTACAAAATCACCACTAAATGCATCGAACCTCGTCTTCAAGATAGCATCGAGAAGTCGAGGACCGACAACCGAAATACTTAGTTTCTCCATGCTAACAACGGAGTTGTTGTTCGCGGTTTTCGGGCTCTCATGAGATTTATTAATTGAGTCAGCTACATCTTCCACAGCCTTGGCTAGCAACCAAACTGTATCATATGCCCATACACCATAAATACTAGGCTCAATCCTTCCGAATTCTGGATTTTCTAGCCAAAAGTGCCTCTGCCATCTATATTTGAAATCTTTAAGCCTCTTCGATGGTTGTATATAATGCCTCACACCCAAAACTCCCTGCATTGACCCGAAAGGAAGCGAGTCCTTGGATTCCAAGATTGATGTTAGACCGTCCGTCATGATCCAAACATACCCACTCTCCATCATCCCTACCTCTTTGGCCATCGAAAAGAGTCGGGACCCCAAGCCAGGAGACATGTGCACTATGAACACTCTTGTTTGCATGGTCATCAACTTGTACAGTTCTCCTGAGATTTGTTCTTCCGTCCAAGTGAGAGGCAAAATGCTTCGGTACCGCACTGAAGTATCGGCATTTAGCAAAGCATCAATGAGATACGGTATGATTCCGATGCCGAAACTAGTGTCCTCATAAATTAGCACAACTTCCCTCCATCCAAATGCTTTGACAATGGAAGAGATCGCATTCACCTGGGAGGAGTCATTCGACGCCATCCGAATGAAGTAAGGTATGTGGGAGGATGTAAGGGATGGATTTGTTGCAGAGAAGGATATAACGGGAACATGTGTTGCCTCACCAAGATTGGAGACGAACAATGCGTGAGCAGAAGTTTGTGGACCTATAATTGTTTGCACCTCCTTGTTTCCTAGCAACTCTAGTGCTGTGTAAACAATAAAACACATCAAGTTCAATAGTAAATAGATATCTACAAGATGGTCAACATGCATGAGCCCGTTTGTTAATCAACCAAGCTAGCTCAAGTTCGGTTTGATTTCAGCTCGTTTTAACTTCAAATCTAATGAACAAACACGAATTATATTTTGCAGCTCAATCAATAAATAAGCTGAACATGAACTCATATTATCAGTCATCGTTACTTGCTCGATTTGATTCGATAATTTATATTTATATATATATACAGAAATTACAAAGTAAGCTCCTAAACATCCACCATCCAAATCAAATTCAAATGTAGATACGAGATCTTTTTATTTTTACTCACAAAATCGTAAAATTGGAAATATCGTTCACCCAATTTCACCCCTCTTCTCTCCCACATCCCACGTTTCACTTTCTCTCCCATTTCACCACATCTTACCCTATTACACCTTTTCTCTCCAACCAAACCTACTCTTGTCACCTTCCCTACCTCGTCGGAGTTTTCGTCGTCGTTCATCGTTCACGACGTCTTGAGCTTTGAAACGAAGATGTTAGTGTCCCATGGTAGAGAAAACAACCCCCCAACGGAGACGACACCATGCATCCCCAACGAAGCGTGAGGCAGAAGAGGGGGAGGGAGAGGGAAGGGTGGAAGCGGCGGAGGAGGGAAAGAATTGTGGGGTTGGTTGGGGATTGGAGGAGGAGGTTGTGGAAGAAGGTGGGATTTAGGGTTTTGATGAATCGGGTTTGGTTGATGAAGATGGACGTGATAACCATTGGTTTGATTTGATGAGGAGAAGATCACCATTTTTGTTGTGAAGAAGAAACGAGTTTGGAATTTCGGAAATTTTAAAATATAAAATTGGGGAGTTTTTTTTTTTGAAATTTAAAAAAATACAAATGTGAAATTTTACAGGAGTTAATAAAATATGTTGACAAAAAGTAAATGTATTTGCAAAAAATAAATACAACTCAAATATTGTTTTCTACTATTATCTTTATTTCTAGGAAATCTGAGCATTCTAATTAAAACAATTCGAATATTGTTTTCTAGTTAGTATCTTTGTATATATGAAATCATACATTCTAATTAAAAGTCAACATATTTTGTATTGGTGGGGTTTGATTTAGAGTTCTTCGTTCAAGATGTGAGTGCTATATTAAGTTTGCCTTCTTCGGTCACAAAGTTAATATAAGAGGAAGTGGGAAATTATCATTGTTAGAGACAAAATACAATCAAGAAAAAACCTTCACTTTTAATACAAACACATATCAAGAAGTTTTGGTTGCTTTACATGATAAAGACGATGAAAAGTCGGTTGACGACTATGTAAGTTCTTGATTTTGTTGATGTGTTCAACTTTCTTATTGACTGAGTCAGACTCAAATGTTCCAAGATCTGCATTGTCAAATTTTGACAAACTAGAAAAAATAAAGTTCTATAATTGGTCTGAGACTATTCACATAGTCTAGGATTGGAGAAAATTCCTTCAATACATGGCCAAATACTAAGCAAAATGGCTGGAAATAGGAAGTTTGTGAGCACATATGCCCTTGGTTCAAGCATTTGCTTCATGGTAATTTACCTTTAATCATTTTCTCCATTTTGAACAAAGTATGATTATATTACGGCAAACGGCGTTTTGTGACTGTTATTTACTTAATATTACAACATTTTATTATAGTCATCCGTTGTTGTTTGGTTGAATAACTTTGGGAATAGAAATTGATTATATTATTTTTATTTCTATAGTCTTATTGTTATGTCTATATTGCTACATTTTTATTCAATATTTTTTGAATTGAACGTTTCAAAATATAATTCCAAAAAAGTTACATATGTTGCAATCATCCACCATTATTTGAGGAATGTTATTAAAAATATTTACATTATATTAGGGGTAACAACATCAAATTACGGCTAACAACTTTATATTACGGTTGTAAATGTAATATTAATTTTGTTACGAACATTGATACATGTTACCGTAATTTACATATTTTTACTTTCATTTGGATAGGTTCGAAAGGAGTTTCAGATATTAATATCACATGTTATTCTAAATTCAAAAACAATAAAGAACTTAAAACATCACCTCGGAAATTGATAAATTCTCGTATGTACTTTATGTATCAACGAAGAGTTGATTTGAAGAATCAAATGATGGGTTCAGATAATCAGAAAGTTGAATTTCTCTCAAAAAAGTTAGGTAACGATTACTAAAGTGTGTGTCATCCGGTGGTGGTGGTGAGGATTCCATTTTAGAGAGGGAGATTTGGATTTCCTGCGGAAAAGTAGAATGAGAATTTGAGTTTGGGAAAAAGAGAAAATTGGGGTTCGTGGAAGAAAATGAAGAAGAAGATGAGTTGACGAGACTTGTAAAATTACTGGAATACTCCAACTTATAATAAATGACTCACAACCATTCGGATTGAGATCAACAGTTAGATCATTAGGAACTCATTTTAACAAAAGTGAGCTCATGAATCATTCTAACCTTCCCCCTCTCTCTATATATATACCCACTCATGAATGGGAAATATATATATATCACAAATTAAAATCAATTTTGGATTTTATCCATAAAATAATTTTTTTGTATAATACCAAGCTAGGGAATCAAAAAACGTTATGCATATCCATGTTTTCAATTTGATTAAATATTTAATCTTATACTGATGTACACAGATTACAGGCCAAGCAATATTAACAAGCTTGGAATTTCATGTTTGTATTCAATTCGTTTGTTAAACAATCATTTAACAATCTGGCGGGTTGAACACGATAAATGAAATTTAGTGAACACGGTCATTTCTTAAAGATAATGAGCTTAGTTCAAACATGAACAAAAAACGAACAACCTAAAAAGCTAATTATAACGAGCTAAACACGAACAACCTAAAAAGTTAATGAGACTGAACACAAACAAACTCTGTTCGCTCGTATGCAACTCGATTAACACTACTTTTGACATGAGTCCATATAATAGAGTTGTGTATATTACTTCTTTGATGAGTTGTCAGATTTTGAGAACAAAACTAACCAAAGTTTAGCATTGAAAATACCTTTAAATAGTCATATTACCTGCTGTAGCCGCACCAACGGTGTTGTTTCCTGAATCCCTTTCATGAAGGACTAGCCTTGTAGTATAATTTTTATGACGACCATAGAAATCATCTAAGGCAATTGAAATGCTTGTCCAGCCTGTCTTCCCAACAAGGCTTCCTCTATCAAGCACCACACCAACATGAAATGGAATGGTAGTCTTAGATTCACTACATGGGACATTTAAGAAGAATGTTATCAATAAGAAAATGGCAAGTTGGAAGAGATGAGGTGATGGTTTCTCCATTTCAACTCTAGTTAGCTCTTTAGGTTACGGGTTTCAATTTCTCAACAATAAATAGATGTTAAGGTTTGGCGAAGTCCAAATGTTAATTTTCAATATATTTAGCTTGACCATAAAATGAAGTTCGAGTCGCCTTACGACACTAAATACATCTATTAAGGTCATTTTTACATTTCCTTTTCATTTCCATTTTTTATGTTGGATATCAATTTCATGACAACTCAAATGCAACTAATTTATAATTTGGACAACAACGTCTTTTCTGTTTTGACTTCATTTCGAAAGCAAACCCTACATCTACCATCCGACATCCTAAAGCATCTGCTTTGCCCACAGGTAGACCTGGGTAACGGACCTGGCTGGGCCGGCATGGAATGCCGGCGGGTCGTGCCAGGCCGGAAACACGACGTGGTCGTGCTAGCCGTGACACCCTAGGTCATGCCGTCCCAGCACGACACAACTCTCAGGTCTACCAACAGGCTACAAATCAAAATGGGTTTTTTGCTTGGGTGCACCTCGTAGGTGTTGTAATTGATGATAGACATTTGGGTTTTCACTATTACCTGTAGTGTTCTGTGTGTCGAACATATTTGTTCATATGCACCTCTGCTATGAGTGGGTCCCACTTTGTCATCATTTTCCTTCAACACCGTTAGAAGTTTTGCAAATTAAACCTCGTAGAATTACAAGTGTCTTTAATATTAAAAACATAAATAAAAATGTAAAAAACATAAAACACCAAAGAAATACACGCCCGCGTCCTCACCTCCATCCCACTCCTCTACGTTGTCCATGAGGCCGCTGACCACATCCTCGCCTGCGACCGCGACCGCTGGACCCGCGCCATCCTCGTCTCTTCTCGCTGCCCCCTCCGCCTCAGGACCGCAAAAAGGAAGGAGAGAAAACCACCGCCGATGAGGAGATCCGGCCTGCCGACACCAACCATCAAGAGGAAGGCGAAGGTGCTGAGGAGGTTGGTGCCCGAATGTCGGAAGTGCTGGGGGGATCAGAGTTTGGTTTTTTTTATGATTTTTGCATTTTTATTTATGTTTTAATATTAAAGACATTAGTAATTTCATGACATTTAATTTACAAAATTTCTAACGATATTTGACAGAAATGGTGACGAAGTGGGACCCACTAACGACAGAAGTATCATGTGTTGGATCGTGTGGGTCTATGGGTCCACAATTAAGACTAATCACAATTAAACCCTAATTAACTACTTGGTTGATCGATCAAAGAATTGCAGCGTAAATTAAACTAAATCAAACACAAGTAGAAAAGTAATGCAAACCACAAGTAGACACGTCGGTTTTATAGAGGTTCGGCCGCGCCTACGTCCTCTCTTACAAGCACTTCTCGAATCTCCGTTCGAGCCCCTCTTGCGTCTTCACTATGCCTCCCCGTTCTGGGCCGGGAGCAACGCCTTTTACAAGTCTTCAAACTCGCGAACAACCCTCGCCGAGCTTGGCACCACCTCTCACAAACCGAGAGAATCACTTCGGGCTTTCACCGAAGTTCTTGCTTCTTTGTCTTGGGCTTTCACCAAGACCCTTGCTCACTTTACAACAATGGTAACTTGAGTGGAACTCACTCTCTAATTGAGCACAACAATTGCTAGATGATTGTATGATGAATGATGTGGAAATTAGGCTTTGGATGGCTAATTTGGAGCTTGGAGGTTGTGGAAAATCTCACTATAGGTTTGACACTTTGGAGTTGTGAAATCTTGTGGAAAACTAAGTGTGAACCTCTATTTATAAGCTCCTAAAGATTTCTAGCCGTTTGGACAAGATTTGATTGGGTTTTGTGCAAAGTACACAAAACAGAAAATCGGATTGCAAAAAAATTGTCCAGCAACGGTCGACCGAAAGATGTAATGGTCGACCGAACCCTTGAGTAAGTTAATGGATCGGTTGACCGAACATAGGTACTGGTCGACCTAACACTTAAGTTCTATAAGTCAACGGTCGACCGAACAGGTACCGGTCGACCGAACTACAGGGTTCGGTAGAGGGAAAACTCGATCGGTTGAACTAAACTTGTGTCGACCGATAGCAGGTAGATTTTCCCTAATAGAACGGTCGACCGAACAAGGTATTTTGTTCGACCGGTTCAAAAGTATTTGGGGGTGTATTAAGAGAAAAAATGTGTATACGACCGTTGTATAATACGACAAATATAACGGTCGTATTTTTACCAGAAATAGCAAACGAAACGGTCGACCGACGATCTACCGGTCGACCGAACAGGTCTGGGTAAACGGTTAACAGAAGTGTGATCGGTTGAACTGATTTGTCTGGTATAACAAATATTGTGTATAACCGGTCGACCGAAAGCTGAACGGTCGACCGAACTCAGGCAGACTGGCGACCAATGTTTTAGGTGTTTAGGTGATCTAATGGAGTCCAAATGATATGATATTTTGTGTGTGACTCCTACAAGAAACCTAGTGTGTGAATGCATGCATATTAGCTTAAGTTATGCTCAATTCACATAAGTTCCTAATACTCAAAGAAAGGTAAAATTACATGTCTTCAATCCTAGCTTGATTACATGTCTTGACTTGATTTTTCTTCTTTCTTGAGTCTTGATCACCTGTAGATGTTAGCACAATACAACATATATACCATTATACTACATGTGCTAATCTACATGTCCTAATTAAGATTATGTTGAATTACATCATCAAAATACGGATTAAGGCCAACATCATGATCTCAAGCATCTTAAATATCTGTAAAAACCAAATCATGATCTCAAGCATCTTGAATATCTGTAAAAACCTGAGATGACATCAAACATCTCGAATCAAAGTATTCTTTAGTATTAAATTATTTAAAATATATAGTATGAAAATTACTTAAATGTAAATATTTCAACGCTAAACACAAGACATCAAACTAACTCAAATCTAAATATTCCCAAACCAAAAAAGTTAAAATACTTGACATGGTACCGATTCATAAATATTAAAATACGTTAATAGAAATTATATGCAATTCCATTGGCAAAACTAAAATGCATGTTTATGTACAGGATATTTACTAAAACGTATTTTTTGATACAGATATAAATGAAAATGCAACTGCAACTGCATTCTAAAGTACTTACTCTTATTGGGCCGATTGACACTTAAATATTCCACCAATAATCCTATTTGATACTTTTAGGCCGAATTGTTGGACTTCCCACCGTTAACTTTTAAGCCAATTTTGAACTTTTCTACCCAAATTACCACTATATTTTGATTTATTTATTTATTTTTGTCTTGTTTTGTAGAGAGATAATTATGAAATATGCAATGTTTTATGTAAAAAAACATCGTCAATTTGTCATGGAAACTTTAGAGAAAAATGTGTAGGGCTCATCACCGCCCTTGGTCATTTTAACCCAAAACTTTCCAAGTATTAATTTGAAATAATAGTTCATATTTTATCATGTCAAATATGAATTGTCTAACGTAAAATTTGTCTGCAAACACTGTGAATATGCTCAAAACCACAACTGTCATACAACACTATTTACTTGTACTTTTTACGTGTAAACACAAGTATAACCCATCAATCCTAACTTTTAGTTATCATCACGATCCTACATGCAGGTGTTTCAATTGATGCGAGAATGAAGTTTTTGAATCAGGAGTTGGCCACTTTGAATGGTTAGGGTGTCTGAATGATATTTTACACGTCTAATTGAAAAGTACATGTTTTTTACACAAAAAGTTGTACACCGAAACCTAGAGGAAGTTATCTTCATATCCGAGATGAGTTGATTAGACAAACATGGAGAGAACAGGAATACAACACCGCCAAGAATAGGCATTTCAAAGGAAAAAGCATATCTATCAAAAGGGCAAAGATAGAATTTTGCTGCAAGAGTGACACATTATCAAATCTTTGTAGATCATTCACAATGCTATGCAACTCAAAGAGTGGATCAACATAACAAAATAAAAAATGAAATTTAATCCAACTCGTATGAAGCTCTCACATCTCAAAGTGCATACTACCTAATTTAATCTGCAGGGGCATGTACACCTTAATGATCTGCATGCTATTCCTGGCGAACAGCGAGGAGAGCCTCTAACATGAAAAAAGGACCTCTAATACCAAGCAGAACGTCCACTGTAAAATTCCACGTGAAAGTTTGGCCTCTTTCATTAGATCACATCACTTGAAGGAGGGATGCTTCAACAGCAAGACTCACATATTCTGATATTTTATCGTGCACACGTTTAAGCTAAAGAAAACAAAAACAGAGATTCAGCTCAAGGTATTGACATATTAAGTGTCTCGAGCTTCTGATTGGATGTCAGCAATACGAGACATCAGTTTAGCTATCTCTGAGATTGTGATAGGAACCTGATTACTATCATCCTCACCATGACTTCGCCAAAATGATGACTGCGAGCCAAATCTGTATTCACTTGTAGTTGCCTTTGCCTGCTTAGAGCTTAATAACGCAGTCTCCAGGTCCGACTGGTTCAGCAACCTAGGCCTCTGAAACAGCATGTATTCGATCAATAATTATTGATTACTTCACAAATATAACTTCATAAAGCCAGGGAATTCAAAAGCTATGAAAACATAACATAAAAACCAAAACTTCGCAAATGGTAGCAAAGAAAGAAAACTGAAGCCATGCGAAAGAATGATACTTAAATACCATCTGCGAATTTGAGAGTTGCAATCCAATTTAACATCCAAAAGAGATATACTTACATGGGAGGAACCACTTCCTTGCTGTTTTTCTTCCTTTAGTAGATCTCTAAGAGGAAAATAAGCAGCTTGTTTGCAGACTTCCAGTAAATCAGACCCAGTGAAACCATCACATAGACCAGCAATGTACTCGTAGTCAATATTATCCTCTACCCTTTCACCCTTCAGAATGACCTTCAAGATCTTAACTCTGTCACTCTTGTTAGGGAATCCTATTTCGAATGCCTGTGGAAGTCGCCGAAGTATCGCCTCGTCTAGCTCCGTTGGCCGGTTTGTAGCAGCTAAAACCATCACACGAGCATTTCCTGTTTAAAAGATAACCAAGCCTAAATTTACTGAGCGTCAATAAAGAGTAAATAATTCAGCAGAGCTTGACCGATCCAGTCAACCATTGAATATTACTACTCGTTTTGTCACTTCCACATGGTCAAAGACTCAATGTAACTAAAATTACAAGAAAGCAATTTTATTGGACTCTTGGTCATATTTCGATATCTCACCATCTCATGTTTAGTTGGTATGAATCGTATGATCCACATGTAGCTTTTGCATGAATTTATACACATACCTCTTAGTGATTGCAATTCTTGGGGAACTTCTGTTTTCGTTCTTTCAAAAACAATTTCACAGAATGTTAGACCTTAAATTGATTTGTTTATTCATTCGATGGAGTACCAAACTCAATCCCCCAAGAGCACCAAGGAGCAACGATTCTCTCTCTACTCATCCTACTTTCAACCTTGTGCAGGAACAGTCACTGATGAATGATTCCTCAAAAAGGACTAATGCGCCTTTTTAGCAATTGAATGGGTTGATTTTTATGCATACACAAACAAGGTAGTGAAAAAGGACGGCCACATTTTTTCCCCACTTCAAATCATGAAATATGAAAGGCTTATGCACAGTTTTGATTTAAAAGAAAAAGGAAATCCATCTCATGCCACACGTCAAGTTTAAGCTTAGCCTACAAAACAAGCTCTAGCTCAACTCGCATCACAAACCTGCTTGGCTCCTCTAATCCACTCGTTGACTTAAATAAATTCATTGAGGAGAGAGAACTTATGTGTTCCCATGAATTTACAAGGGCTTTCTACAATTGAATTTTCAATTTTGGCCATATAAGACTATGTTCCAGAGATGGCAAATAATGTGCAGAGTAAGAATTTTAATAAGTAATAAATACCAAGATCCTATTGCTAAATGCTATGAAATGAACACTATCCGTTTGGGACTCAAACAACACCTTAACCATCAAGCCACGAGAATTTAGTCTATAAGATGACCACTAAGGTGAACCCTCGGACATACTACTCCAACGAGCTCTGCAACATGCCCAATTTCTTATTACAAGGATAAGTCTTTTCAACTTCAGTATTCTTTCCAAGATCATACAGCCATTTTTTTACTCTTGTAAGAATTAGCAATACAATCTGTTATGATCACCCAAAGTCTCTTGATCATCTACTATACTTTATATATATGCAGGTAGCGAACTATTCCTTCTATGGTTTGTATATCCTAATTGTGTGCCTCTCATAAAATTGATGAACAGATAAATTCGTTAATAATCGAATGATAAAAGATAGTATGGAAATGTATAACCATCATAATGCATTTGATAAATAAAAAACTATTGTTCTAGAAATAGTGTATTACTTCAATATTCAAACATGCATGATGCCAATTAAATAAGTGAACAAACAATATACAGTTATACACATTAATTTAGTGTATTACTTCAGCATCATAACAATTAACAGGTAGATAAGAATATATGTATAAAATTCATGTACTTACTGTCAGTGGTAAAACCATCCCACAAGGACATGAACTCAGTCTTCATGTTAGTCAAAGCTTCATTCTCTGCAGAACGGCGTTGCCCCAAGAAGCTATCAACTTCATCGATAAATATAATAGCAGGCTGGAGTTTGTAAGCTAAGCTGAATACAGCAGCAACTGCAGAAATTAAGGACATGGAAGAAATAGTGATTGTTAAAAGATCTAATCCACTGAAGAGAAGAAGAAGAAGAAGAAGAAGAACCAAGAACCAAAAAAATGACTTTACTACTGTACTGCCACTATTCTACAATTCCAGGTGATCTTAAAATGGACAAAGGAACTCTATCATTCACTAAGCAGAGAAAAAAAATTATTCTGGATAAAGCTTATTGCTTCATTAGCAATTAGGATTGAGGAAAATTGAACAAAAAGTCAAAAACCTTTTTAGGTTCCCAAGAAGGAGATGAACATGATCATCAGAGAGTATCAAAGTTAAAAAAACATCAATCTGATTGTTAGCAAGCAAACACTACACAACCTAATCATTAATATGCCAAAAGACAAGGGCAAAATTCCAAACAAACAATTAAATAACTAGTAGCACGTGGAGAGAATGTTTCATGTCTATAAGGTATTAGCACAATGCACAGATACTACTTGTGGTGAAGATGAAACAACTCACCAAGCTTTTGGGCATCACCGAACCATTTGCTCATTAAATTAGAAACCCTTACGTTGATGAAGACCGCTCCAGATTCTTTCGCTATAGCTTTGGCAAGCATGGTTTTGCCTGTCCCTGGTGGGCCATACAGCAAGACCCCCTTCTGTGGGGTAAGAAGCTTCCCATTTCCAAACAAATCTGGCCTCTGAAGTGGAAGAATAACTAGTTCAAAGAGTGCTTGCTTAATGGTGTCCAAGCCTCCAATCGACTCAAACTCCACATCTATGTGGTCAGGATTTATAACGTCACACGCTATTACGTCCTGCAAAGACCAAAAAAGAAGTAATTAATACTTTTCTTCTTTCCCTTTTATGAAAAAGGTAAATTTTCCATCATCCCCAAGTTGGTTTTTTGGCTATCTTAGAAACTCAAGTTCCCTATGTATCTTAACTCTTCGGAAAGGCACTTGATTTACAATGGCATGTACCAATGAACTTCAAACTATATAAGTTACTTTGAATCATAAAAATACTCATATTCCCACTCGAAGTTTTAATCATGTCCTCCCTCCCACCATCTTCATTTCCTTTTATTTCCCACCTTCAAAGGCAACCAAAAATTCAAGGCATTACTATGCAAATCTAAGAAGTTGAATTGTAGGACAAGACAAACTCCAACCTCATATTCCTCAATTTCTCAAATGACTATAATAATAGGGACAGACAAGGATTTTCAAAGATATGCACTACTGAGAAGTGAAGATTGTTCATTCTCTTTTGATCAACTATGTCCAAGCCATAAAGTTAGTGTCTGATGCTAGGCAAATTCAAGTAAAAGTGAGTTCGAAGACTACTCCAATCTTAAACTCCCCAACCTCTCAAGTGACAAGACAAACAATAGGATTTTCAAAGATGGGCATTAGAGAGGATCCCTCAATCTCTTCGCATCCACTACTTTGAAGCCCTGAAATTACTCATTTTACCACCCAAAGTTACAATCATGCCCTCCACTGTCTCCATTTCCTTCAACTTTCCACTTGAGAGAGCAAGCAAATAGTTGAAACCATATAATTAAAACTTAAGCAAAAGCTCAATTCTAGGATAAGTCCAACATTAAAGTCCTCATTTTCTCAAAAAAAAACCCAGCGATGACTCATTTTCAGTTTTTTATTATTACTATAAACATGAGATACGGTTGTTCTGAACTTCGTGCTAAAAACCCCAAAAAACTCGACCTTAATCGCTCCACGATTAGTTACCTAGACAACTAAAACCCCTTCTGATATGCACCCAACAAAAATGTTCAATTTTTATCCTTTCGAGCCCAAACATAGAGCCAATTCTTCCATCTCACTTTCACAAACCAGGGGAGAAAAAAACGATCCCAAGGAAAACAACACAACAACAAAAACCATAAACAAATAAGACCCCTAAACAAATAACACCAAACAGCAAAGCTGCAATTTTTATCCTTCCAAATCCAAAAGACCAACACAAACCACAAAAATAAACAAAATCCAAACAAAACCAAAACAAAAATATTATCCGGCGCAAAACCCTTAACAACTCCCACCTTTCTTCATCAAAATCCGAAGGAAAAAAACATATCAACTCAATCATCCAAAACCCCTTCCGATACAACACACATCGACAAAGCTGCAACTTTTACCCTCTCAAACCCTAAACCATGGAAAAAACGATCCGAACCAACAACAAAAAAACTCTTTTTCGACAAAATTAAAATTAAAATCAACCTACTCACAGCAACAACGCTGCAATATCTACCCTCTCAAATGCTGAACCCATAATAAAAAAACAACGATCCGAACCCAAAATAAAACTCATTTTTTTTCAAAAAAATAAAAAAATCCAACCTACTCACAACAACAAATCTGCAATATCTACCCCTCAAACCCTGAACCCATTAAAAAAACAACGATCCGAACCCAAAAAAACACTCATTTTTCCCCAAAAGAATAAAAATCCAACCTACTCACAACAACAAGCCGCAACTTTTACCCTCTCAAACCCTAAATCAGATTCCAAAACATCTAAAGACGCAATTTCTATCGTCACAAAGCCAAAACCCTAAAAAAAGAAAAAAAAAGAAAAAGAGAACTTCTTCTACACCGACCTCGTACTGGTTGGTTTGGACGACGGGTCGTCCGAGGCGTCTGGAGATTTCCTTCTTGTGTTCCAGCGCCTTCTTGGCGGCGTCGCGGTTGGGGTCGAGCTGGCGGAGGCCGACGACGAGGACAAGGCAGCTGAGCGCGGCGGACGCGGCGTAGAGGATCAGCTCCTGCACCAGCCTCGACTCGCCGCTTCCTCTCCCCATTCTTCCACAATTTCCTTTTCTTGCCGGGGAAGGAAATGGAATTGGGGTTGAAGATGAAAATGATCAACTGGTGACGTTGGGCCTTTTAAATGGGCCGGATTGTTTTTCGTCACGGGTAGAAGGTGGAGGACAAAAACGGGAAGAGGACCTGGCCGTCGTTTTCAGCGTTAGGCAAAAATGATATTTCGCATTTTTACATGTTGTTTTCATTATAGTGTAAAAAAAAATGTGAAGTCATTTTTATTAAAATATTTGTCGTTTTCAATAAATATAGTTTTCTAAATAAATTTTACAGATTCATATTCTTCTAATTTTCTTTAATTCTGTGATTATTCAAAAAATATTCATTGCGTAAATGTTCTTCGTGTTTCTTTAATTACTAAATAATTTTGGTATTCTTTGTGTAGTTGGTCTTTCAAGTAGACTTGTCAATCGTGTCGTGTTTGTGTACTATCGTGTCAAAGTTCTGTAGTCGTGTCTGGATTTTGTGCTATCACGTTAAGCACAATTTGAAAAAACTAATCTTGAAAATAGTTAAGTGACATATTATATTAATATTTTATTTCTAAATAGCATATCACTTGACCATATTTTATTTGTCAGTTTTGTGTAATCGTGTTGTGTACTTGTGTATTAATTATTTTATGTTTATATCTTTAGAAATTATTATAATAAAACATTTCAACCACACAAAAAAATCATAAAATATCATGTCTAAATCGTATCACCGTATCGTGTTCAAAAATTGACATACCGAGATAATTGTAGCGATGTCATAGATAATTGCTTGGTTACAACAATGATCACTACCAAACTAAAAGTCTTACGAACAGGTTGGGATAGTTTCCCATTAAGTTTACAATCCAAAATATGAGCCCAACAAACCAAGGCAGATAACAGATGATTGATAAGCATAATATAAGACAGTTCTAATAGGGGATTTCCAATCAAAGGTGGTAGACCACAGGCTTAAGTTAGAGAGGAGAGAGTTCGTGGGGAAAATGTCCTCCTCTTGTTCATTCCTTCTCTCAACTTCATCCAATCTGATGCAATCCTGGCTTCTTCATGCATGCATTGATATTCTTCTTCCGTCTTCTCACGGTTAGCCAGCCTGTAGGTCTTCATGTCTTGTTCTTCATCTGACGTAGGAGTGGTTTGTGTGTTCGTTGTAGTGTGCAAGGTTTTGTTTGGGAACAGTTGAACGAGAAAAATGTATATAAAAAAGAAAAAAGGGAGACAAGTAGAGAAAATGGGAAGAAAAGTTATAATACAAAGTTAAGGATCAACTTTCTCTATGATTCTCAAGGGAAATGGAGAGGAACTAAACGTATGAAATTTTATTCCGAAACACCATTAATTCTTTCTATCAGAACAATCTTAGCTCACATGGTACTCAGAAGTCACGACCCCAACCCTTCTTTTCTCGTTAATGGGCTGAAGATGACGATTGGAGAAGTTTTGGGATTTCTCCTCATATCTCCCTTTGATGGATTTCGCAATCGGTCCATATCCAATTGTTCTCTTTCGGGCACTTTTGTGATACTTCGAATTTCACTTGATCACGGGATAGATGCCAGCCATAAGGTTATGAACTTATGATTCCACATATGAAGGTGAGGCCACCCGTAGTGGGTGGCCTTTAACGCCCCAGGATGTGTCCCCAGCTCGTTGTGTTTTTTATTATTATTAAAATCATTTAAAATATGTTTTTTTTTTCTAAAATATGTTTCTTATTTTATTCTATTTTATAAATAAAAAAATTATTTTTACCCATGTTAGAGTAGTAAAAAGAAATGATGTTGAAGAAAAAATATGTTGAAAAATGATAGTGAAAGATTTTTGGAACTAGGTGAATAAAATGGTAGATTAATGAGAGCGATGATGTGACGAAAATGAAGGGTCATTTTGGGAAAAAATTGACGCCATAGTCAATATCCTTGCAGAGAAAAATATCTTCGGAGTGTTATTTTTAGTTGGCTGAAGTGTGTTTATTTTCTTCAAACTCATAAAAACATAATTTTTTAGCGATAGGACAAAATACAAAACTTCCACACAGAAAACGTAGAAAAAAATAATTATTTTCTTCTTCCAACCAACAATTTTGTGTTGCTGCCTCAGCCTCTTTGATGCCCATGGTATGTAACTTGAAAGTTCCATTTCTATGTGAAGTCAGAAAACTTAACACCCTTAAGGTAGTTATTCATATATACGTGAAGTTCTTCTCCACATTGTACAGGCGAGGGCATATACTACATAGTACTACTGTACATTGAAACCTTACAAAATACTGAATAGCAGGTACGTCTGAATGCATATTTACCAGTCAAACAACACATACCCTTCCATGTATAGTCAAGAAACTTATCTTCTTCGGACTTGCCGAAGCTCTAAATCAGAACTTATGAGCATAAATTGGTAGAAGTATTGCAAGTGACCGCCTAATACTCAGATTTCACCTTAGCTTCCCCGTTTGGTAACGTATTCTGTGCTTGGGCCAACTGCTTTGTTTCCTGCATGGCGAAGGAAGAACTTGAGAATGGAAAATGAGAAAACATGTCTACATGAAAAATCTGTTGGATTTTTCCTTCAGAAAAATATCAATTGTTATTATCATGTGTATATTGATTAGGATGAAAATTATTTTTATTGGACTATATCCAATGGCTACACTAACGAAAAATGGGACATCTTGTGTTTCATACTTTTTTTCTTCTTAGATGTCTGTAACTCGAGGTTACCGTGAAAACAAATTCTTAAGATTGGTATCAATAGTCAAGTTTCAGATACCAATTTCCAAATGGAAAATGATTTATGAACGCAGCGCGTCACGGACGCGCTCTACGTGGACATCCATGTCAGCCCTTACGTGGCCAAGGCATGAATGTTTTTTTGTTTTTTCTTCCTGATGTCCACTCAAATCACATTAAATGCGTTTCAACTCAGCACATTCTCTCTCTCCACCCAAATACAAATATGATGACACTCTTTCTTTCTTTTTCATTCTTTCTCTCCAGAATAAATCACCATTTCGAGCAAGATATTAGGTCGAAGAAGCGTCTGATGCCGACTCCCAGGATTCTTTACAACGTAAGCAGCGTGAATGGGACGGTGCGAAGACTTCCCGATGTTCTACATAAACATGAAATCTGAGATGCTATTTTTTTCCTAAACGTAATTCTTGTGGGGTAAAATATACAGTGGGAGGTTTGTTGAGTTTGTGCGGGGGTGGCAGGGGGCGGCAGCCCCTGCGGGGGACGTGATATTATTCCGACATCATATTATTGCATTCCATATATTGATTCGTTTATTCCGACAATAATGAAGCCATATATTATTCCGGACTGCAAATACACTTATTCCGATTCCGGACAGCAAATACACTTATTCCGGACAGCAAATCCACTTATTCCGGACAAACTTTATGTTCCGTTTCTAGACACACTTTATTCTTAAACCGGACAACAAATACACTTATTCCGGACAACAAATACACTTATTCCGGACAGCAAATACACTTATTCCGGAAAAACTTTATGTTCCGTTTCCGAACAAACTTTATTCTTAAACCGGACAACAAATACACTTATTCCGGACAGCAAATACACTTATTCCGGACAAACTTTCTGTTCCGTTTCTGGACACACTTTCTTCTTATTCTGGACAACTACACTTATTCCGGACTACAAATACACTTATTCCGGACAACAAATACACTTATTCCGGACAACAAATCAACTTATTCCGGACAAACTTTATGTTCCGTTTCTGGACACACTTTATTCTTAAACCGGACAACAAATACACTTAGTCCGGACAACAAATACACTTATTCCGGACAGCAAATACACTTATTCCGTACAAACTTTTTGTTCCGTTTCTGGACACACTTTATTGTTATTCTGGACGACTACACTTATTCCGGACTGCAAATATACTTATTCCGGACAGGAAATACACTTATTCCGGACAACAAATCAACTTATTCCGGACAAACTTTATGTTCTGTTTCTGGACACACTTTATTCTTAAACCGGACAACAAATACACTTCTTCCGGACAACAAATACACTTATTCCGAACTGCAAATACACTTATTCCGGACAGACACATAACATAAACAGGACAAACACATAATGTAAACTGCACATACACATAAAGTAAGGTAGACAAATTAAGTTGATCCAACGTAAAACTTAAAAACAAATATTTTATTATGATAAGTGTGGGCTCTGCACGAATAATGAGACTGCACGATGTCCTAGGGTCTGCACACTGTCCTATCTGTGTATTGGGAAATGAATCGTTCAACTTAAAGAACCGGCGTTTTTTAAAAAGACCAAAACGCGCGAAGAGAAATTTCGCTGACTGGACGCTGACTCAAAGAAAAATATCTGAGCTGTACAGATCCACGTAAGGCGCGTCCGTGACGCGCGCGTCCGTCTATCACAATTCTTTCCAAATTGAGGGTTAACGATCTTAGATGTCCATGTGGCAGTGCCACTCCTCGTGAGACTCAGTTGTCTCATGTATTAGTTTTCATACCAGCAATGTAACATCTCGAAACAGCAGAAATTTTAAAAATTTAAACAATCAAGAGAATATCAGAATAAACTCATCAACGGGAATGTCACTCAATAAATCAACCGTCGGTGCACCAATAATACAACATAGTTTGTCAAAAGGCGTGATTACAATAGTACAATGAAACGACGGATAAAGTAATCACGACGACCTCGAAGAGTCCGATGAGGATCCTGACCCCAAAATGTGTGTGCCCGCGGTCACCACCCGACAGAACCTACTGCGGTCCTGAAACATGAATCAAACAACGATGCCTAAGTTTCCCATTAGAAAACCCCGTATGCCAAGCTCACCTATATGCATGCAATAATACGGTAAATGAACCTATCATACTAGAAACATGTCATGTCACATCTGCAATGCATCAAGTCCCTCAACAGGGTAAACGGGACCCAAGTCCAACAACCACGACCCTCAACAGGGTCCACAAAGACATCAGTCCAGCAACAACAACAACGGGTCTCCCTCGGAAACCTACCGTATGCACATACGGTCTTACGGACAGTACGCGACGCGTCCCCCCACACGCGACTACTCGAGGCAAAGGGATAGGTGAGGAGCGTCCGCACTTCTGTGCAAATAACCACGTGGTCTACACCACCTTCGACGGAGCCGTAGCCCGGTCGGTCAACATCCCAGGATAGGTGCCCAATCGGGGATCATCGCTGGCACAACATCAGCGGCATCGCCGACACAACATCGGCGGTACAACATACGTCTGGCACAACATCGGACGGCACAACCACAGCCGGAACATCGTCGGCACCATCATCGCCGACAGCAACCTCGGCGGCATCGGCGGTACAACATACGTCCGGCACAACATCGGACGGGTCCAGACCGTAGTCTGCAGGGTCATCATGCTCCACGAGCCATGCGTCACACGCATTGGGATCTGCGATCCCTCAGGTCTGCTACTCATACCATAAGTCCAATCAATCCATCAAATTAGTCACGATCCATACATGGAGGTGACGCGTCCCGGACACCCACACTCTTCCACACGGCGGTCCCTGGGTGGTGAGCAACACGACCCTCCCACGAGGGTGAGCAACAACAAAACAAACTAAGAACCGACATACCTCGATGAGAGGAACGACGAAGAACACCGGAGTCGCTCGACGTCACCCGCATCCGCAACCTCCGATCCCGCGCCTCACGCTCGCGCCTCCGCTGCTCCCAGCACGCCTCCACACACCAGAGCAACCCCCACCTACCACCTCTAGTCCTCTACCCTTCCGAATTACTTACTCAGCAGAAGAAGAACTACCATGTCGCCCCGTCTTCTACCATACTGCTCCTCTCGCCCACGTCGGCTACTATACTCCCCCTGTCTCTCCTCCTCCTGCTGCTCTAACTCCAACCCATACCGGCCCCCATCGTCACTCTCGTCGTCATCACTCTCCACCTCATCTGAAACTTCATCATCATCTACGGAATTATCACGTGTTTGACGACGATGTAAACTATCTCTCTCCCTCGTAACCGAAGCAGATACCCCCCCCGTCTACGTGGATGACAAGGTGATGAATCCTCCACGTAACATGTGCAATGCGTAAGAGTATGAATTTTCCTTTTCCTTCACTGTAACCCGCTGACTATTAATTAAATTATAGAATTAAAATTTCGTTAAATGGATTTAAGTTACTAAATTAACACATTTATTAATTATTTTTTACTAATTACCAATTAATACTAATTATATTTACTAATTATTAGTTATAACTAAATAATAATAATAATTAAGGGGGCGTCTGCCGGAGACACCTCCCCGAAAGGGCCGCCCCCTCAAATTTTATTTTATTTTAAACTTAAAATTATTAAAAATTTAACCGTATTCGAGTGCACATGGGCGTCCGCTGACTCATTTTCTGGCATCCGAGACATTATTTTTGATGATTATAAGGAAGATAAAGAATCAGTGTTGGTAGGAGAGTGAAATGAAGAGATAAATAAGTAGAAATGAGAGAATGACAAAATGGTAATTGACACTGAAGATTTAAGTAATTTACGGGCGACGTTTACCAGTCCAGTAATATTATTCCATAAAAAAATACAAGATTTTAGTCTTCGTCCCAAACGATTTACTAGTAATGCCTTAGGGACACATGCAATGTCATGATCAAGGGAGGGAAAAGATACGAGGTTGTCAGAGAAAGATGGAGACAAAGGATGACAGAGTCTGTAATTTTTTGGTGTGGGTACTGGGTAGTTTGTTTTTCTAAAAATAATATACGCAATAAATTAACTGAATTGCTATTCGTCCTCGGAAAACTACTTAAATCGTCCGTGCGAATTACCGTTTTGTCTTTCTCTCTTTTCTACTTATATATCTCTTAATTTCATTTTCCTACCATCACTCTCTCTTCATCTTCCTCTCATAATCATCAAAAAGAATGTCTCGGAGGCCAGGAAAGAAGACAGCAGACGCGCTGGTGTACTCGAATCTTGTAAAATGTCCAATTTAAATTAAATTTAAAAAAAATTGGGGTGGGCGTCCGCGGGAGTTGTCCTAGCCAAACACCCTACCATGGGGGCAGCGGCTTACGCAGACGCCTGACACGATTTTTTTCCCTGAGCTTACTTCACCGGATCCAGATGCTTCACCTAACATTTTCGTGGTGTTGATACCGGTAAAGTGGGGAAAACGTAGGCAAAATCCTTAGTTTAAGAGACGGGACGAAATGAGTATTAAATGAATTGTGAATGACAAAATGGTAATTAGACAAACGATTTAAGTAATTTTGAGGTGACGAACAATAGTTTCCAAAATCAATACCGGATCAAAAAATCAGGGAGCACTCGTTTTTTTCTATTCCAAAACAATGCATTGTTCGCTTGTGACTTGTGAGTGTGAACAAGTCGGTCTCTTAAGCAAAACATTGTATGCAAATGAGCTTCTGAAAGATTGTTTGGTGTGGTAGGCTTCTAAATGAGGCTTTTATGTGAAAGCTTGGTCCACAAACTATAACTAAATGCACTCTAAGGGCCGTTTGCATTAGTTTTTAGGAGTTCTACTAAACGTCGCCCCAAAACTACTTAAATCGCCCCTTGAAATTACCAAATTGCCCTTAACAATATATTTAATACGCATATCGTCCCGTGTCTATAAATTAGGCATACGGTCTTGTATATTCATAATTTATCAGTAAAAACACCACGAAAATGTCTGGCGAGGGTGATGCATCCGGTGAGGTAAGTCTGGCGCGGGGCAAATTTTGGGCCGGGCGTCTGCATTAGACGCCTCCCCCAAGGTGAGGGCGTCTGCGTAGGACGTCCTCCCCTTGGCCGAGGCGTCTAACGCAGACGCCTACGCAATGGGAGAGGCGTCTTATGTAGACGTCCTCCCCTTGGGTAAGGCGTCTGTAGTAGACGCCCTTCCCTAGGGTCAGGCGTCCTACGCAGACGCCTCACCCTTGGGAAGGGCGTTTAACTCAGACGCCCCTCCCATGGGGTAGGCGTTTAATACAGACGCCCGGAATTTTTTTGATTTTTTTAATTTTGATTTTTTTTTGTAGGTTCCGTTGGAAGATTTCGGTGGTGATGGAGTGGATTACAGTGAGTTATTTCAAACTACACAAATCTTTGAAACAATCGATGAAGCATGTAAATGGGCCAAACAAGTAGCCATCGGAGCTGGGTTTTTTTTGGTCGTGTCGTCGTACAAAACAAGATCAGATAGTCGGATGGATTGTTATTTGAGATGCGACTGGCGAAATCAAATGGAGTCTCGGGATATGGATACTGCACTTCGAAGAAACACCAAAAGAAAGGGTTGCGGTTGCCGTTTCTTAATAAAAGTGGTGGAGCGACGAGATCGTGATGGATGGGTTGTGGTTTTTAATAGTGCTCACGGACATCACAACCACAGACTGGCAGTTTATCCAGAGGGTCATCGTCAAATTAGTGGTCTAAGTTCTGGGGCGAAGAAGATTGTTCGTGATATGACTGAGACACAAGAAAAACCACGGAACATCTTGAAGGCAGTAAAAGAAAAATTCCCGGAGGACAATCCAAATCAAAGGCATATTTATAATTTCAGAGATTACATGAGGAGGACAAAATCTGAAGACCGGAATCCCGTCCAGCAGTTTCTCTATCAAGCAGTGCAGTGTGAGTACTTACATTGGATTATGGCGGATCCAGAAACTGATGTCGTCACTCACGCTTTTTTGGCACATCCGACGTCAGTCCAGTTGTTGCGGACATATCCTTTCGTTATCTGCATGGATTCGACTTACAAGACGAACAAGTATAAGATGCCTTTGTTCGAAATGATTGGGGTCACACCAACAAACATGAATTTCCTTATTGGATATGCGATTTTGATGGATGAAACTTACTCCAGTTATCTGTGGGTGATGGAGAAGTTGCAAGATCTGTTATTGGGGATTGTCAGCCCGACTGCAATAATAACAGACCGGGCGTTAGGCCTTATGCGACCAGTGAAAGAGGTATTTCCTGACTCTGCTCATTTACTCTGCACATGGCACATCAACAAAGACGTATTGAACTACGCATACCACGTATTCGGCAAAAATAAGCAGATGGCAGAGACTTTGAGGCGTGGAAGATGGAGGAAAATCATGCTTTCTACTTCAGAAGCCGAGTATGATAGAGCTGTGTATGCTCTGAAAGATTTGTATAGATCGTGGCCGGCTATCACGGAGTATCTGGACACCACGTGGTTGGTGCATAAAGAAAAGTTTGTGCTAAATTGGACGAACAAAGTCCTTCATTTTGGGAACACCACGAATTGTAGGGTCGAAAGTGCTCATTCGGCTCTAAAAGAGTGGATTTCTACATCGACTGCAGCTCTGGACACTCTTTTCGAGCGCGTCAACGCGGCTATTGAAATGTAGCTGACGAATATTCGAAACGCTCTTGAAGACTCGAGACGGCGAAATTTGACTAATTTCGGACATGCTCTATATCGTCACATAAATGGTCGAGTTTCGCATCATTGCTTGCAATTGCTGAGTCAGGAGGTGAAAAGAATGCAAGAGTTAGATGATGAAGTTGAATATCGTTGTGAGTGCGATTTTCTGACTTCTCATGGGATACCTTGCGCATGTACCATCCGCGGATGTCTTGAATCAGACAACGGAATTTACTTAGAGCAGATTCATTCGTTCTGGAGGACACTTGTCATTGGGGAAGGAGCCGGGAACGCAGAGTTTGTCATGGGGGGAGCGGCTTCCTCGAACGCCCGCCCCATGCGGGGGGCGTCTCCCTCGGACGCCGACCACTTTTTTTTATTTTTTTTAAAACAAATAAATAAAGTAAGGTTACCGTATACGGGTACACCGGGGGAACTGCTGACTGCTTGCCTGGCCTCCGAGACATTCCTAATCTTCTGTAGTAGGTATAGGAAGAGAAAGTTTTGAAAAAAGAGTGAAATTGTGAGATATATAAGCAAAAATAGGATGAAGGGTAATTTGGTAATTTCAATGGACGATTTAAGTAATTTTGGGGGTGATATTTAGCAATTCAGAAAAAGAATTAAACTTTATCATCCAGACACTTTCAAAAATAATTTGATTCTCTAAAATCGATTTTATTCATTCGATTAATGCTCTCACATCTCTCTACTTTCCGAGAATCCATTTTTTTATGCTTCTCCATTTTATTCATGGATTCTTGATTTCAATTGTTGTATCACTCTTATGGTTATATTATTTACGAAACAACAATTACTAGCTTGTCACTATCCTAAAACAAAAGTTAATTGAAATTTTTATATGTTTCATACTTAAAGATGACATTGCTATTTTATATTTTAACCAGTACCAACTTCACATGTAAACCCAACAATATATTACTATTTGATAAAATTAATGACGATGCAATTACACGCCTTTTCAAATATGAAAAATTAAGGGAACTACTAAACGTCGCCCCAAAACTACTTAAATCGCCCCTTGAAATTACCAAATTGCCCTTAACAATATATTTAATACCCATATCGTCCCGTGTCTATAAATAAGGCATATGGTCTTGTATATTCATAATTTATCAGTAAAAACACCACGAAAATGTCTAACGAGGGTGATGCATCGGGTGAGGTAAGCCTGGCGCGGGGCAAATTTTGGGCCGAGCGTCTGCATTAGACGCCTCCCCCATGGTGAGGGCGTCTGCGTAGGACGCCCTCCCCATGGACTAGGCGTCTAACGCAGACGCCTCCCCCATGGGATAGGCGTCTTATGTAGACGTCCTCCCCATGGGTAAGGCGTCTGTAGTAGACGCCCTTCCCTTCGGTCAGGCGTCCTACGCAGACGCCTTACCGTTGGGGAAGGCGTTTAACACAGACGCCCCATCCATGGGGCAGGCGCGTAACACAGACGCCTATTTTTTTTTTTTTTTGATTTTGATTTTGTTTTTTTATTTTCGACATTATTTTTGAAATTTTTTAATTTCTAATTTATTTTTTAATTTTTTTTAATTTTGATTTTATTTTTGTAGGTTCCAGATTTCGGTGGTGATGGAGTGGATTACAGTGAGTTATTTCAAACTACACAAATCTTTGCAACAATCGATGAAGCATGTAAATGGGCCAAACAAGTAGCTATCGGAGCTGGGTTTTTTTTGGTCGTGTCGTCGTACAAAACAAGATCAGATAGTCGGATGGATTGTTATTTGAGATGCGACCGGCGAAATCAAATGGAGTCTCGGGATATGGATACTGCACTTCGAAGAAACACCAAAAGAAAGGGTTGCGGTTGCCGTTTCTTAATAAAAGTGGTGGAGCGACGAGATCGTGATGGATGGGTTTTGGTTTTTAATAGTGCTCACGGACATCACAACCACAGACTGGCAGTTTATCCAGAGGGTCATCGTCAAATTAGTGGTCTAAGTTCTGGGGCGAAGAAGATTGTTCGTGATATGACAGAGGCGCAAGCAAAACCACGGAACATCTTGAAGGCAGTAAAAGAAAAATTCCCGGAGGACAATCCAAATCAAAGGCATATTTATAATTTCAGAGATTACATGAGGAGGACAAAATCTGAAGATCGGAATCCCGTCCAGCAGTTTCTCTACCAAGCAGTGCAGTGTGAGTACTTACATTGGATTATGGCGGATCCAGAAACTGATGTCGTCACTCACGCTTTTTTGGCACATCCGACGTCAGTCCAGTTGTTGCGGACATATCCTTTCGTTATCTGCATGGATTCGACTTACAAGACGAACAAGTATAAGATGCCTTTGTTCGAAATGATTGGGGTCACACCAGCAAACATGAATTTCCTTATTGGATATGCGATTTTGATGGATGAATCTTACTCCAGTTATTTGTGGGTGATGGAGAAGTTGAGAGATCTGTTATTGGGGACTGTCAGCCCGACTGCAATAATAACAGACCGGGAGTTAGGCCTTATGCGACCAGTGAGAGAGGTTTTTCCAGACTCTGCTCATTTACTCTGCACATGGCACATCAACAAAGACGTATTGAATTACGCGTACCACGTATTCGGCAAGAATAAGGAGATGGCAGAGACTTTGAGGCGTGGAAGATGGAGGAAGATCATGCTTTCTACTTCAGAAGCCGAGTATGATAGAGCTGTGTATGCTCTGAAAGATTTGTATAGATCGTGGCCGGCTATCACGGAGTATCTGGACACCACGTGGTTAGTGCATAAAGAAAAGTTTGTGCTGAATTGGACGAACAAAGTCCTTCATTTTGGGAACACCACGAATTGTAGGGTCGAAAGTGCTCATTCGGCTCTAAAAGAGTGGATTTCTACATCGACTGCAGCTCTGGACACTCTTTTCGAGCGCGTCAACGCGGCTACTGAAATGCAGCTGACGAATATTCGAAACTTTCTTGAAGACTCGAGACGGCGAAATTTGACTAATTTCGGACATTCTCTATATCGTCACATAAATGGTAGAGTTTCGCATCACTGTTTGCAGTTGCTGAGTCAGGAGGTGAAGAGAATGCAACAGTTAGATGATGAAGTTGAATATCGTTGCGAGTGCGCTTTTCTGACTTCTCATGGGATACCTTGCGCATGTACCATCCGTGGATGTCTTGAATCAGAAAACGGAATTTACTTAGAGCAGATTCATTCGTTCTGGAGGACACTTGTCATTGGGGAAGGAGCCGGGAACGCAGAGTTTGTGTCTCAGGCAGCTCAAGACGCCGAACATTTTCGCAGTCTGGTTGATGAGATTGCAGGAAGTGACCCTACCGTAATTCGATCTGCCTCTCGGGTTTTATTCGAGCAGCTACACCCCGAACATTCGAATTTGAAAGAGCCTGCAGTAAAAACAAAGCTACGAGGTCGACCAAGGGGAAAGTCGACACGACGGGACCCTAGTGCGTTTGAGTATGCAGAGCGAGGTAGTGGTCGATCTTCAGGTAGTGGGAGTAGAGGTCGTGGTCGTTCTTCCGGTAGTGGAAGCAAAGGTCGTGGTCGATCTTCTGGTTCTTCGTCAGTGAGAGGAGGATCAGGTATACCATCCTTACATTTATTATTATTATTATTTTGTTATTTATTTCAGTAAATATGTATCTTTTGTTATTATATGTAACTGTATTTTTTGTTCATATTGTAGTGACTGGGCGGGCTGACGTAGACGACTTCCCATATGGAGATAGAATTCCAGGAATCATTATGCCATTCCTACACCAGTGGAATGATGTACGTGCTGATGGAAACTGTGGATTTCGATGTGTCGCCGATGTTTTCCACGGTGGTGAAGACAATTGGCAACTCGCCCGTCGTTCGATTTCAAATGAGATAGCTGCGAACCCATCTTTTTATGAGCACGTATACTACGACGGTGTGGCGGAGGCTCGTCACCGGATTAATTGGGGCGGGGGACCTTGTGGCGAGAATCACTATATGGAGACGTGGACGGACTTGTTTCCCATTGCAAATTTTTACAAGTGTGCAGTTATGTTCTTCTCTCTCGGAAATGATGGTTCGTTGTACCCATGTCTTACAGTTCTACCTTGGGAGAGTCCGCCTACCGTGACGAGACCGTGCAGAGAGTTGATTATTGCTCATTTAGGGAGTTACGCTCATTACATTCGTTTGGAATTGAATGAGGGATTCCCCGTACCTCCTATAGCGACTCTGTGGTATCAAATACGAGATGAGAGTGTTATTGGATGGGAGCTGGAGTACCAACATAGGATAGCATATTGGCAACAATTATGTAATATGTTTTGATATGTTTGTATAATTATGTAATATGTTTTGATATGTTTGTACATTATATAGTGTTGCTTTATTATGTAATATGTTTTTGATATGTTTGCTTTATTTGCATTATATATAATAGTACGAAAGGTTATCAAACACAAATACAAATAATAAGGGTACAACAGATAAGCAAAACACAAATACAAACAATAAGCGTACGACATGTTCGCAAACACAAACACAAATAATAAATAATAAGCGTACAACAGATAAACAAATATAAATGCAAATACTAAGCGTACCACAGATAAGCAAACACAAATACTAAGCGTACAACAGATAAACAAATATAAATACAAATACTAAGAGTACGGTACAACAGATCAGCCTACTCATCATCCGAATCATGGTCGGAGATGCCTAACTGCGTATGCCATGACTGTATGATCTGATCCACATCTCCGCATGCAGCTCTGGCATCGTCTGGCAGCTCATCCCTCATCTGCAAGATTGGGTCTACAGCCCGTATCATCTTACCCATCCACTGCACATAACATTAACATTAGCGTACATTAACAAATTATACGGTACAAATAAATTTAGATAAAATGAAAAAATTACCAGATCGCCACACGTCCTATCTGGTGGTCGATCTGCTCTCCGGGAGGCACCACGGACGATGATAGGATGTGAGTAAGTACCGAACCAATCAAGATAACGTGCATCACACTCGGAGGGGTCGCGACTACGTCTGAAGTCGCCAAGGAACAATCAGCATGATCTCGGAAATGTCCGCCAAGTCGATTCCGCTGTAGAAGCGGGGAACCTGACGTCGTACGTCGCTGCTGTCGCAGACCGCACCGCATGCTCTGGTGTCGGGATGTCAACCGGGATCACCTGAACATATCCTAACTGACGCAAGACCCGATCGGGCATATAAGGCTCTATGATATCCCGATAACGAATAAGACCCATCAATAAAGTCCTCGGGACATCCGCTGCTGGGTCAGGACCATAGGGTAACCACTCCACCTAAAGTTTAACACATTAATAATAATACATCTTAAAATTAAATAAATGGTGTAAAGTTTGATACCTCTGATGCAGTCATATGATCTAGCCGTGCGCGGATGGAACGCAATCGTCCATCGCTCTTGTCCTCGCTCCGGACAACCCACATACCCGAACGTGGATGACCCTCGTCGATAATCTTCCGCTCACGATGCGGGCGGAATGCAGGAAAGTACTCGTATATCCACGCCTGCAGCAGCGTAAGACAACCTGCAATCCCAGAACAATCCGCACGGCTAGCTATCCCAAGCTGCCGGTACAGGTATGCCAACGTCGCTGACCCCCACGAGTACTCACGAACGGTCTCCGGGTCCCTAGCCTCCAGTAGATCGCGTGGTCTGATCCGACAACCACTCTTGTCGACAAACAAGACGGCTCCGAGCATCAAGAATAGGTACGCCGTCAACTGTGTATCATCGGCCCGCGGAGGTCGTGCCCGTCTGCATAGGTCCTCAAGGGAGTCGATGCCGACACCACCACCACTCCATAAAGCTGTATCTCTCGCCAGACCATCAGGTGTGACACCAAGCAACTCTGCCACATAACACCTCAGCTCAGACGTCGACCCCTGAGCACTAACCAGACGACCATCCACAGGAAGTCGCAGGATCTGGAAAACATCGTGAAGCATGATCGTCATCTCTCCGAAAGGCATGTGGAAAGTGTTGGTGTCAGGCTGCCACCGCTCCACAAACGCCGAAATCAAAGGCATGTCGAGATAAGGGAACATGCTGTACGGTAAGTGCCCCAAATGCGTGGCACTAATCTCCTCTCTGATATCAGCACTCAGTGTAGACCGCCAACCCTGTAGTGCTGTACAGGCTCTGTGCCGATTCTGGCACTTCAGAACCTTCCGATCCTCTCCGTCCCAGATCCGTCTAGCAATGTGACCCCAGAAACTAGGAATGACGCTCCCATCTAAAGGACCACCAGGCGTCATACTGCTCACGATCCAAGAATCGTCCTGGACCCTCTTCTTCTTCTGAGCGCGGGGATCAACAGTGCACGAGCTCGAATCCCCGGCCGTAAACCTCCCACCCCTACCCTTCCGCACCATCCATCCGGCGGAAGTAGAAGTACCCGCTCGACCACGTCCTCCGCTATAATCCCCCTGCCTCTCCACCTCCGGCCGCACATCATACGGGCCATCATCGTCGCTCTCGTCGTCGAAACTATCTACATGCTCATCATCGAAGGAATCATCCTCCTCCTCACGACGACGTAATGCCTCCCTCTCCCTCCTGACCGAAGCAGATATCCCCCGTCTACGTGGATGACGCGGTGCTGAATCATCCTCTAAAGAACGGAAGGCGTGTAATGGTATCGACTTGCCTCTCCCTCCACTGTGACCCGATGACTATTTATTGAAATTTTAAATACAAATTTGTTAAATTTGTTAAACTAAATTATCATATTTATCAAAATTGTTAAACTAAATCAAAATTTGTTAAACTTAATTATCAAAATTGTTAAACTAAATCAAAATTTGTTAAACTAAATTAAAACAATATATAAACTAAATCAAAATTTGTTAAAACTAAATATCACAAATGTTAAACTTAAAAAGAATTTGTTAAATTAATTTTTTTGATTTATCACTATTTATTAAAGTAATTATGATATTTATTAATTAAAAAAACAAAAAAGGCGGAGGCGTCTGCGAGAGACGCCTCCCGCAAGGTGGAGGCGTCTGTCGGAGACGCCTCCTCCTACGGGGAGACGTCTGCGGAAGACGTCTCCCCCATCGGGGAGACGTCTTCCGCAGACGTCTCCCGCTTCGGGTCGGCGTCCGAGGGAGACGCCCCCCGCATGGGTCGGGCGTCCTCGGAAGCCGCTCCCCCCATAGGGGGAGCGGCTTCCTCGGACGCCCGCCCCATGCGGGGGGCGTCTCCCTCGGACGCCGACGACTTTTTTTTTTTTTTTTTTTTTTTTTAAAACAAATAAATAACGTAATGTTACCTCATACGGGTACACCGGGGGAACTGCTGGCTGCTTCCCTGGCCTCCGAGACATTCGTAATCTTGTGTAGTAGGTATAGGAAGAGAAAGTTTTGAAAAAAGAGTGAAATTGTGAGATATATAAGCAAAAATAGGAGGAAGGGCAATTTGGTAATTTCAAGGGGCGATTTAAGTAATTTTGGGGCGATGTTTAGCAGTTCAGAAAATTAATTGAGGTCAATTGTAATTTCTTTGGAAACTTATATAATATTGTTTTTTCCTTTTATATGTTGGCCTCACTCAATGAAATTCCTAGTTCCGACTGCCTGCACTTTCTATTGCAAATTATGTGGGATATGGATTTTATTGGATTGTTTTATTTCATTAATTTTTTATTTTATGATCAGAAGTAGGGGTGTAAACGAGCCGAGTCAAGTAAATTTTCGAACCATAAATATTATCTAATGTTATTATCAAATACGAAAAAATAATTATAAATATCACAATAAAAAAATTGAACGAGCTACCAAGCTGAACCTCAATTTTTTCGAGTTTGAACGTCTCGTTTACCGAACAAGTTTAAAGTTTTTTTTGTTTTTGGTCAAAATCTTTCATTTTCAAGTTAAACTAGAATCGAACGTTTTTCGAGTCGTGTTCGAGTCGAGTTATTGAGCCGAGTCAAAATCGACCGCCTTAATCGGAAGGGTATGTAAGTCATTTTAACAAATGAATAAAATCAAATTAACCAAACACATAATTTGAAGAATCAACTTCACACGAAGAATCATATTCTTGAAATATTCTACAAAATCGATTTTAGAAAGGAAAAAAAATACTCTGTAAACTAATCCAAACGACCCTCACGTGTGATTGATACTCAAGAAAAATTCAGAAAAGTGGAGAATTGACATTCCAAAATCACTTCGAGTTGATTGGTAGCATGTATAACTTCGGGTTGATTCATATAACTTGAGTTTTAGGATCCAAAACTTCCATTCTAAAATAAGGGAGAATCATAAAGATAAACTTCCATACTTTCATGAATTACCAAAGTACCAATTACACCTAAAATCATAAAAAGTGTACTAAAAAAAATTCAAAAAACAAAGCACCCTAAGAGCATCGTTAACGACGCCCAGGTAGTTCCCGGGCGCTCTGGTTTCTCTCTCAGCCACGTCAGTTTCTCTCTCCGCCACGTCAGCTCAAATCAACCCCCTAAAATTTTCTTAACCACACCCAAAAACATTTCAAGCGCCCTACATTCTCTCCCCTACACGTCATTTCGGGATCAATTTTAGGCAAAATACGAAAAATTATCAAAACATTCTAAAAAATATAAACAAATAAAAAACTTATTTTCATAATTGTTTTTTTGAAAAAACGATTTTAAATTATTTTTAATTTTTTTTTGAAAACAAAAACACAAAAAAACAAAAAAAAAATTCGACCAATTTGGGGGGCCACGTGGCCCCCGCCCGGGCGCCCAGGGTAGATTCCCAGGAGGCCTGCCGCCCGAGAATCCGCCCAAGGCACCCCGCCCTGGGCACACCCTCCCGTTAAGGAAGGACTTCCTGGGCACCCTTCCCGGGCGCCCATGCAAGAGCACCCGTTAAGGGTGCTCTAACTCCCTAAGTATGAATATTTATTTAAAAATAACACATCAATTAAAAAAAAAAGACATGTTCAAAATTTAAATATCAAATAACTTTTACTGACACGGACAGAACAAGTGTGGTGGTGGTTTAGAAGCTTGTTGGATTGGTGGCCTTATCATCGTGTCTTCTTAATAACTTCCAACTCCTTCCACATCCACCACCACCATGGCGATGCCTTTCCCTCCTTCCATCTCAACCCCAAAACCAATACCACAAATCCGGGCTTCAGCCTCCCCCAACTCCCTCTCTCTACTCTCCAGCCTCGCTCCTCGATTCTGGCCTTGGGAAAGGGTAACCAACTCAAACTTTCTTTCCATTTCCAGCTTTGTGTTCCCTTTTTGTTCTTTTTCTTTATTTGGAATCTTGTCCAAAACAATGCAAAAAAAGTTGTTACTAATGTCTGGCTTCTCCGGTATATAAATCCTTATTTGCATTTGACAAGTTGAGGTAGCTCAATTGGTCATCTTGTGGTTGTCTCGACCAAAAATTGCAAGTTCAAATCTCAGTAATTGCAGAAAAGTTACTGTTTTACCCAATATGCTACCAAAGCTTATGTTGTGCTCTAGATCGCTCAACTTTATATCCTGAAATGCATGATTTGAATTCCCCAAACTTTCTTAATGCTCAGAGAGAAACATCAACTAACGACCATAGAATTTTGCAGTCAATAGAGTTAGTTATCCAAAGGATTGATTCAATTTCAACTTCAAAACGCTTCATTCGAGTTGCTAACTCCTGTAAAACCTTAAAAGTGGATCATGTCAAGGTCGAATTTCTTATTGTTATCTTAACTAATGCTTCATTTCACATTTATAGCCTTAACTGAAGTTCCCAAGATGAACCACCTCAAATACCTAAAGTGAAATCAAGAAATTATTGAGGATAATTGAAACTCCATGTATAACTATTATCTAGAGTTGTGTATTAACTAAAGTTTCAACATCGATCCTGGGATCCCATCAATTCTCTATAACCTTTTTAAATCAAAGTAACAAGTCATCATCATTGTCGAAGGATCTCAGTTACTAAAAGCAAATGTATTTAGGCAGTAATTGATTACGAAGAAAGTCATCGAAGTGACGAACTGTAGTTTAAAAATTACAAGCAAAAAGTTTGTATAAATTACTGCCTATATTATAGCTTCAACTTGTTTACCTTTGTCCTGATGTTATGAAACTATGAAAGTACTAAATATCTTATTGGCCGTTGTTGTTGTTTACCTTGAATAAGTGTTTAAAGTATACGTGCAGAAAAACAGACAATCGGTCGACCGGATGGAGTGATTCGGTCGACCGGATGTGTGTTAGTTTACCCAGCAAAAGTGTCTGTCGTTTTTCGGTCGACCGGAATCTTAGATTCGGTCGACCGGGAACACATCTGGAGCTGGGCAAAAGGTTACTGCTGTTTTTCGGTCGACCGGAACCTTGGATTCGGTCGACCGGAAACGTTCGAGGAGCTGGGAGAAAAGTGTCTGTTGAATTTCGGTCGACCAGAACTTAAGTGTACGGTCGACCGATTATGCACTCGCGCAAGCCAGAAAAGTTACTGTCGATTTTCGGTCGAACGAGACTCCAATTTCGGTCGACCGTTGGAATACAGTTATTGGATCGGTCGACCGATGCACCCGATCGGTCGACCGTTTGGACCCAGTTCTGCCCACGTTTTGCACATTACTCCACCCGATTTTGGTGCAACTTATACTTGTTTTGGCCTCATATATAAAGGCAATTTCGTCCACTTTGTATTAATCAGTTAATTCTATTGTCCACTTTTATGTTCTTGAGAGAAAAGAGAGAGAGAGCATCCTTGTGATTCGGTAGGAGAGATTTGAGCCGAGTTCTTCGTCGGTTCGTTCGCGTCTCCTGTAAGCATCTCTTGTAATACGTTTCTCTATAGTGGATTTGAGTTGTGTCGTCCGTGGTTTTTCCCGCATTGGGTTTCCACGTTAAATCTTGCGTGTTTGTGTGGTTTGAATTTTGGATTTGCGTTTTGTTCTCAAGTTTAGCTAATTGGATTCGTGTTTTTTGTTCCGCTGCGTATTTGAGATTGGTTTTAATTCCTAACAACTGGTATCAGAGCATTTGGGTCCGAATTTGGGGATTATTTCTTCAATTTTTGTCAAATACTTATGGCGAATAATTGGAAAATTGAGAAGTTGAGCCGAGATGTTAATTTCGGCTTGTGGCAAGTCAAGATGCACGCAATTCTGGTGCAACAAGAGGTGGAGGACGTTTTTGAGGGCATGGACAAGTTGCCAAAAGAAATGTCCGATCAAGATAGGCAGAAGCTTGATCGAAAGGCGATGTCAACCATCAAGTTGTCATTGTCCGACGAAGTTCTGAGAGAAGTGTTGAAGGAGAAGACGACTGCAAGTATGTGGAAGAAATTAGAAGAGGTCTACATGAAGAAGTCACTTGCTAGCCGGATTATCTTGAAGAAGAAGTTGTTATTATTCAAGATGAAGTCGGGTATCTCCCTTCAGCAACACTTAGATGATTTCAATGCAATCATCATGGACTTGGAGAAGGTTGAAGCAAGGTTTTCTGATGAGGATCAGGCGATCCTTTTACTTTGCTCGTTGAGTTCTTCATATGATCACTTCGTGGAGACGATGATGTACAGCAGGACCGACATCTCTCTTGTGGATGTCAAAAACGCACTCTCCTCCAAATCTGATATGGAGAAGAGGTCTGATGGTTCTGATTCGAGCAAAAGTGAGGCACTTGTTGCTCGTGGTAAGGGGAAAGAGAGGAGTTTCTCAAAGAACATCTCTAAGACCAAGTCGAAGGACAAAGATATTATTTGTCATTACTGCAAGAAGAAGGGTCACAAGATATCAGAATGTTTTAAGCTACAGAACAGAGAGAAGCAAAGGGGTTCTAGTAGTGGTGATCAATCAGGTTCGAATGTTGCGGAGTCCGATTCTGATTTTGTGTTGGCAGCTACAGGTTCTTCTGAAGCTTCCGACGGTTGGGTGATTGACACGGGCAGTACATTCCACTTAACTCCGAATAAACACTGGTTTTCATCTTATGAAACAATGTCAGGTGGAATGGTTGTGATGGGCAATGGTGACATGTGCGAGGTTGCAGGAATTGGTTCCGTCAGATTGAGGACCCATGATGGCCTAGTCAAGATTCTATCGGATGTGCGACATGTTCCGAAGGCGAGCAAGAATCTGATTTCAGTAGGTAGCCTGACTGCAAAGGGCTACAAATTCAGTGGTGAGGATGACTGCATATCCATCACCAAAGGATCACTTATTCTGATGAAAGGGAAGAAGTTTGGGCCCGGTAAGCTTTATATGCTTAAAGGAGAAACTGTTGTGGGTGACGCAGCTGTAGCGTCATCGTTGTCTGGTGAGGAGAATGCCCAACTTTGGCATATGAGGTTGGGGCACATGAGCGAGAAAGACATGGCGGTGTTGAACAAACGTGGTTTGTTTGGAAGTCAGAAAATCGGCAGTCTGGACTTCTGTGAATTTTGTGTTTTTGGGAAGCAGAAGAGGGTTAACTTCTCAGCAGCTAAGCACACCACCAAGGCTACTTTAGATTATGTCCACTCTGATTTATGGGGACCTTCTCAGGTTCCATCAAAAGGTGGAGCTCGCTACATGCTCACATTTATTGATGATTTCTGCAGGAAGACTTGAGTTAATATTCTGAAACAGAAGAGCGATGTGTTTCAGAATTTTCAGCACTGGAAGGTTATGATTGAGAATCAAACAGGAAAGAAGATTAAGGTTCTAAGGACGGATAATGGTTTGGAGTTTTGTTCCTCAGAGTTTAACGATTTCTGCAAGGATGAAGGAATCGTGAGACACCGAACCGTACGTCACACACCACAACAGAACGGAGTAGCGGAACGTCTGAATCGAACTCTCTTGGAGAGAGCTCGATGTATGCTTCTGAATGCGGACCGGACTAAGGATTTTTGGGCAGAAGCAGTGTGTACCGCTTGTTATTTAGTGAACCGTTCGCCTCACACTGTTTTGGATATGAGAACACCGGAAGAAGTTTGGACAGGTGGAGCTTCAGATTTGTACAAGTTGAGAGTCTTCGGTTGTCCAGCGTACGCACATGTAGATCAAGGAAAGTTGAATGCTCGGTCGTTGAAGTGTATATTCCTTGGCTACGATTTGGGTGTGAAGGGTTATCGTCTGTGGTGCAAGGAATCTCAGAAGCTCATGGTTGAAAGAAATGTTCTTTAATGAGCTTGTTATGTTACCTTCCAGGAAAGACACTGTTATTTCTACTCCCGTGTCAAGTGGGACTCCAGTTCAGGTGGAGCCACCGGTAGTGACTGCTGATGAGGATACCGGTGTGACACAAGGATATAGTTCGAAATCTGAGGAAGATGAAGAGTATTTGTTGGCAAGGGACAGAGAGAGGCGGCTGACCAAGAAACCCCGTAGATATGCCGAATCAGTCCTTGCATGTGCTCTTAGTGCAGCTGAAGATATTGGAGCCTCTGGTGAGCCGAGCAAGTATTCAGAGGTAATTTCGGCACCCGATTCAGCTGCTTGGGTGTGTGCAATGAATGAAGAGATGAAGTCTTTTCATAAGAACCAAACTTGGAAGTTGGTAGAACTTCCAAAAGGAAAACGGCCGTTAGCTGCAAATGGGTCTTCAAGAAGAAAATCGAGGGTATTTCAGATGTGAGGTACAAAGCTCGATTGGTTGCCCGTGGTTTTAGTCAGGTGGAGGGTGTGGATTATAGCGATATTTTCTCACCCGTTGTGAAGCATACTTCTATTCGTGTTTTGTTGAGTTTGGTTGCAATACATGATTTAGAGTTAGAGCAACTAGATGTGAAGACCGCTTTCTTACATGGAGAATTAGAGGAGCAAATTTACATGTCCCAGCCGGAGGGCTTTGTGGTCGAGGGTAAGGAGAATCAGTTCTGTTTGCTGAAGAAGTCGCTTTATGGGTTAAAGCAGTCGCCTCGACAATGGTATAAAAGATTTAATTCTTTTATAGTTGGACATGGGTACAGCAGGTCCCAGTATGACTGCTGCGTTTACCGAAAGGTATTTTCAGATGGCTCTCTCGTTTTGTTATTAATCTATGTAGATGATATGTTGATAGCAGCTAAGGACAAGTCTAAAATTTCTGAGCTTAAGGAGTTGTTGAAGGCTGAGTTTGAGATGAAAGATCTTGGATCAGCAAAGAGGATTCTAGGTATGGAGATACGTCGCGATCGTACATGCAAGAGTTTGTTTCTCTCCCAGCAGCAATATATTGAGAAAGTCTTGCATCGTTTTGGCATGAAGAATGCCAAATCTGAAAGAATTCCTCTCGCAGCGCATTTTAAGCTCTCGGTAGACTTGTGTCCCAATGAGGAGGAGGACAAGACATACATGTCACGTGTGCCTTATACATGTCCCAACAGTATGCTATGATATGCACTCGTCCAGATATAGCTCAGGCGGTCAGTGTGGTGAGCCGCTATATGTCGAATCCAGGAAAGAAGCATTGGTCAGTTGTGAAGTGGATTCTCCGGTATCTAAAAGGTACAACTAAGCTATCTCTGAAATTCTGTCGATCTTCGTATTCATTAATGAGATTTGTTGATGCCGACTACGCGGGAGACCGTGATAGACGAAGATCTATGACTGGTTATGTGTTTACTGTTGGGAGCACCGCTATTAGCTGGAAAGCGACGTTGCAACAAACTGTTGCTTTGTCTACAACGGAGGCAGAGTATATGGCAGCGACCGAGGGTATCAAGGAAGCTCTTTGGCTGAAAGGTTTATTTGGAGAGCTTATTCCAGGTCAGAATACAGTGGTTGTTTATTGTGATAGTCAGAGTGTCATTCATCTGACGAAGGATCAGATGTACCACGAAAGGACGAAGCATATCGACGTCCGTTATCACTTCATTCGGGAAGTTGTTGCTGAAGGAGGTGTGGTGGTGAAGAAGGTGGGCACTGAAGATAATCCGGCTGATATGTTGACGAAGCCAGTTATTTCGACTAAGTTCATGGTATGCGTGAACTTGGTTGGTTTGAGTTCCGAGTAGGTGGAGCTAAGACGACGACACAATGAGGAAGGAAGTGTTTCCTTCAAAGAGTTACAGTGGTTATTCAAGGTAAAGGTGAAGATTGTTGTTGTTTACCTTGAATAAGTGTTTAAAGTATACGTGCAGAAAAATAGACAATCGGTCGACCGGATGGAGTGATTCGGTCGACCGGATGTGTGTTAGTTTACCCAGCAAAAGTGTCTGTCGTTTTTCGGTCGACCGGAATCTTGGATTCGGTCGACCGGGAACACATCTGGAGCTGGGCAAAAGGTTACTGCTGTTTTTCGGTCGACCGGAACCTTGGATTCGGTCGACCGGAAACGTTCGGGGAGCTGGGAGAAAAGTGTCTGTTGAATTTCGGTCGACCAGAACTTAAGTGTACGGTCGACCGATTATGCACTCGCGCAAGCCAGAAAAGTTACTGTCGATTTTCGGTCGAACGAGACTCCAATTTCGGTCGACCGTTGGAATACAGTTATTGGATCGGTCGACCGATGCACCCGATCGGTCGACCGTTTGGACCCAGTTCTGCCCACGTTTTGCACATTACTCCACCCGATTTTGGTGCAACTTATACTTGTTTTGGCCTCATATATAAAGGCAATTTCGTCCCCTTTGTATTAATCAGTTAATTCTATTGTCCACTTTTATGTTCTTGAGAGAAAAGAGAGAGAGAGCATCCTTGTGATTCGGTAGGAGAGATTTGAGCCGAGTTCTTCGTCGGTTCGTTCGCGTCTCCTGTAAGCATCTCTTGTAATACGTTTCTCTATAGTGGATTTGAGTTGTGTCGTCCGTGGTTTTTCCCGCATTGGGTTTTCACGTTAAATCTTGCGTGTTTGTGTGGTTTGAATTTTGGATTTGCGTTTTGTTCTCAAGTTTAGCTAATTGAATTCGTGTTTTTTGTTCCGCTGCGTATTTGGGATTGGTTTTAATTCCTAACAGCCGTAAATGTTTCTACTAAAAGATATGCTCATGTTGCAGCACTAAGTAACTTCATTCATTTGTCTCAAAGTTGTTTTGTCATCGTTTTCAATGTAGTATAACTTCTCCTTTTTATTTGGATTGTAAATTTGGCGATGCACAAATTTGGCTTTAAACACATGTTGGTGTGATACATAAGTCAGTGAACCGATTCCTCTTTTTTTTGTTAGTGAAGGTTAAGATTGGTCCTATGTCTGTTTCTCCAATGGGGTTCGGTACATGGGCGTGGGGCAACCAGCTTCTATGGGGTTATCAGGAAAGAATGGATAGTGATCTAAAACAGACCTTTGACCTTGCAGTGAAGAATGGCATAAATCTCTTTGATACTGCAGATTCTTATGGAACAGGGAGATTGAATGGACAAAGTGAAAAACTACTTGGCAAATTTATCAGTGAATTCCAAGGTCAGTAGTAAGTAATTGAATTAAACACTGAAACATTTGTCATGTATTCTGCAGACATCTCTTTTGTAACATATTTTGATTCATCCCAGTATGAGATTCATGTAGCTGTCCCATATTTAGACACTGAATGTTCTTTTTTTGTTCTAGTTTCACATTCATGGCTTCATTTGGCATGCATAAATCATTATTGTACATTTGATTTCACTCCTAAGTACTGAAACACTACCTATAGGAAGTCAATTCAGGTACCTAAGGTGTATCCACAATATCAGTGTCTGTTTTCTTCCCGGACACGAAGACAATGTACTAGGCCTTACGACTCGATTCAGCTTACATGTATCCACAACTTTACCAACAAAATCTAGGTGATGTTTTGTCTAAACTGAAGTTGCACTTGGAAATATTAAGACAACATTTAGATTTCAGCAATATTATGAAAATTATAATGTAGCAGAAATGATATCTAAGATCATTTTAACTGTGAAGTAAAACAAAGCCTTTTTATCAATAACTAAAACAAAGGCATTAACTTTTTGCTTGTTATTGTGTCAAACATGGGATGCATAAGGACCAGAAATTTTAAAAGAACAACAACACAGGAATCAAAATATTGACATAAAAGACAAGAAAAAAGAAGCCTTAGAGCCAACAAACTCCAAAAGGTTTATTACCATAAAAATTATGAAGTTCTATTGGTATCATGAGACATATTGAACTCTATTTATAATCTTGTTTCATTATTTCTTTTGAAGATTATTCGATGTTTTAGGATCGAAGGACACAAAAGACAACATTGTCATTGCTACAAAGTTTGCAGCGTACCCATGGCGGTTGACTCCCAACCAATTTGTTAATGCATGCAAGTATGATTCCTCTCCCAAATGAAGACAATTATTTTCTATTGATGTCAGGATTTGTGATACTTGTAACGTTACCATGGAACAGGGAAAAAATTATAAACCCAAAATAGTAATTTTGAGAACATATTATTAAAGTGTAGGTGTCAATTTGATATATATATATATATATATATATAAACTTAGCTCATATGTTCCATTTTTAAAGTTCTTGTTAATATCATCTGAAGTTGCCAAGTTGGTCACATGACAGGTCGTCCCTAAATCGAATGCAGATCAAGCAAATAGGTATAGGTCAGTTGCATTGGTCAACTTCGAAATACGCTCCGTTCCAGGAGTCGGCTCTATGGGATGGGTTAGTTGCAATGTACGACAAGGTTATCCTATGTTCTCTGGAGCAATGCCAAATGAAATACATGTTTCTCTTGATATAGTTTGAAATCATGTTTCCTCACATTCATATACTAATCTCCGAAGCTTAGCGTGGTAGTAGTTAAGATTCACTTGTTCACTCCATCAGTAAGAACTAAAAACTAAATGTTTTTATTTAAAATTATATGCAGGGAACATTATTTGCATTTTTTTATCCTGTAGAGCAAATACAGTTCTAACCTTATATTTTCATTCCTCTACTATATGATGATTAATATTAAATACATACTGGTTTTTTAATCGGCCCACATTCATTATTTGATCGGACCTCAAAAAAAGTTAAAGAAATTGTACTACAAGATAATTATATAATCAAAATAGTTTCTTTATGCACTTTTGTTTTTGGAAACAGTATCTGATACTCTGTCTGTGTGTTTTTCTTTAAAAGAAAAAGTCTAGCAAACGAGAAGCTTAAATTTCATTATAATGTCTTCTGCTCTGAGCTTCAAAGAATGTTTCTCATTATAGCAATCCAGCGTAGACTTCATATCTGTCGAACCATGGTTTTGTGTTGCAGGGTTTAGTTCGTGCCGTCGGTGTTAGCAATTATGGGCCAAAGCAGCTTCTTAAGATTCACGATTATTTGAAACGCAGAGGAGTTCCACTCAGCTCTGCTCAGGTATCTCTAGTTTAACATTTTTACGAAATCCATTATCTTATTATTGCGCTCACTGGAGCAGGAAAGACATCAAGTAACGAGCTTCTGTTGTTCCAAATTGTTGACTGTCACCGTATTTCAGGTTCAGTTTTCATTGTTGAGCATGGGTACGGAACAAAAGGAGTTGAAAGATTTGTGTGATTCACTCGGGATCTGCTTGATTTCGTATAGTCCACTTGGATTAGGAATGCTTACAGGAAAATACACAGCTTCTAAACTTCCACCTGGGCCAAGGTAGTGAGATCATTCTTGCATCATTTTTATAGAAAAAAAATTCAACATTATGTCTGCAGTAGTCATATGGTTACTCTGGTCAAATTGTTTAATCATGCAGGTCTCTCCTCTTCCGCCAAATTCTTCCCGGTTTGGACCCCTTGTTGAGTTCACTACAAGAGATTGCTCAAAGGAGAGACAAGACTATTCCCCAGGTTTGTTCAGGGTCAGAAATTTGGTCAAATCTTCTGAAATCGAAAATTGTATCAAAATTTCAACACAAAGAGTGAACTTATTATTATGATTAAGTTACCGTTAAAAAAACCCATTACGATTAAGTCCTATGCTTACACAAACAATGGTTCATTTCAATGTGTACTAGTTTTCTAGGTTGACTTTGTTTTAGTTTCTACTTGAATTAAAAAACAAGAATATGAAATGTAAAATGAAATGTTAACTGATCCTTACTGAATTAGTGCTGAAAAACAATATTTTCACAAACAAATTATCACAAGAAATTGTTTGAATTTCCTTTTTTGTAAATTACATGCAACTGTTGTTGGGCAAATACAAATTAAGACGTAGATACACCAAATAGCCAAATCATTTCTTTGACCGAGTTCATTGTAATGTCTGTGTGTTATCTTTGCGTTCTAGTTGCATGCGAGTTTGTTTGTCTTTGATAACATCCCATTCAGAAGGGGGGAACCTTCTTTGCGGGAGAGAATATGAGAATTCATGTGATCATGGACATGCAAGATCCTGTCCAATGTATGTTAGGAGGCTACCATAAAACATTATCATAATGGATTTGGTTTGGTGAACACAGGTAGCTATAAATTGGTGCATCTGCAAGGGAACTGTTCCTATTCCGGGGGTGAAGTCGGTGAGGCAGGCAGAAGAAAACCTAGGGGCGCTTGGTTGGCGCCTTTCCTCGAACGAGGTCCTCGAGTTGGAGTATGCTGCGATGAAATCTTCAGGAAAGATGGTTCAGAACATCTTTCAGACAAGATAAGATACATGACGAACTTGAGACTATACATTATGTAAGTAGCTATTACATGCTCTTAAATACTTTTTTTCTGCACAATCGTCTTATTGATAATAATATACGACATATTGTAGCATGCAAAAGGTGCAACTTGTCATTTAAGCTAGTGCTAGTCATTAACAAATCTCAGTCACGCAGACGATGTTATAGCATTCAATTTGCTATTGTAACTGGCCTTCTCAGTTGATTGGTGAATTATGAGTTCATCTAGTCTTATATAATTTTTCTTTGTTTCAGTATCATTACATTTCATTTTAAGCATGTTAATCATACATATCCTCCATTTTCTTTGCCTTGACATTATACTCTTCATTCTCCAGCAAATATGCCGATAGCCCTTGGATTGATTCACCAGCGGCTACGATGTGTACACAGAGTTCAAACAACGAACCACCCTTGGCGACGCCAACCCTGGTTAGTGACAGCAAAGGTCTTGTTATGCTGTAACTGAATCATTTGTGCTTTATTAGATAGTGATTGTCCAAAATTATGTATCCAGTACTATTTGCTTCTAAAGTCGAAAATATCTATTTTTTACAGACAAATTACGTTAAGATAATGCATTTTGTAATTTTCATTAGGGTAACATACTTTTTTAAATACGCATTTTAATAGAATGGAAGGTATAAATAATGATCAACCTCATGGCAAAGTTGAATTATTATTATTATTATTATTGTTGTAAAAACTTAGATATTAAGTTAAATCATATAAATTGGAGAATTCATGGAAAAACTCTTGCCTTAAAAAATTAATTGCCCAACACCTCCTTCGAAACACTGGCCATCACCGCAGACCGTTTTGGAGATTCAACGGGCAATTTCACCTTTTCTAAATTATTATCTTTATCTACTCTTTGGGCTGCCAAATTATTTGCATAAAGCCTCTACTCTTTACTCTTTAGACTACCAAATTATCAACATAAAGCCTCTACTCTTTACTCTTTAGACTACCGAATTATCAACATAAAGCCTCTACTCTTCGGAGTACCGAAGGCACCAACGAAGCTTTGATAGGGGTGTTAGTATTTCGATCATGGTGGTGTTGGCGGTTCAAAGAAAATTTAAAAGTGTGTAAAGTTTTTGCAAGTTGAACATGAAAATAGTGTTTTGAGAAAGAAAAAAAAAGGAATACTTTGTCCAAACGAGTCATAAAAACAGAAACTAGTTCACAACTTGCCTTGAGTTTTAATGAACACCCTACAAAAATTAGAATATTTGTAATCTAATTTGACCAAACGTACCCGCGTTTTAGAAGGTATGCATTTTATTTAAAAACAGTTCAAAATGAATTTTAACTTGGGATAATAGTTTCTTGGTAATTTTTGTTACATATTCAGAATGTCTTCAACTCAAAGTAGTACCATGTTAGGCTTTGCCGGTTTTGAATTTTTTTAATATTGATAATAATCAAAGCACTAGCATTGTGGTATTTAAATCAAAATTAAAGAAGAAAAATCAATATATAATCAAAATATCCATTTAACTCACAAAACACTAACCATATGCTTATTCAATTAAAGAGAAAAGAAGAGTAATCATCATATTCTATATGATATAAAATTGAAAATATCTATAAACCCATTTTAAAATTTAATATTTTTAAAAAAATATCGTATATCTTAAGTTAACCCCAAAGAGTAGGAGTGGGACATTTGAAAGGTTACCCACGTGGGTTCCTCCTCACTTCAATAATATATTTCTTAAAAATAAAAATTCAAAAGATCAAACCGTTCTAATCATTTTCAAATCACGTTCGACAAAATGTCTATTTTGTTTTGAATTATTAGAACCCTCGAGTAACGAAACTCTAATAGTATATTACTTGAATTGAAAGAAAAAAAAGAGTAATATCAGTATGTGATTAAAATGCTCAAAAAACTAATCTTCGTGTTAAACTTGACTTTTCCAATATAATTCATCATCCCAAAAATAACGTGAGATATATTGCAACATTATTTTTAATAATTGTTTTGAAAAGAAGAAAAACTGCAAGGATGTTCTCTCTTTCAGAAAACGGTACGTATTCAACTATATATGGTCCACTCATCCTTGATTGTTTAGTCCTTAGCATACTTAATTTGCCAAATATTTTCATAAAACTTGTATAGGTATATTTTTTAACATTTCAAAAAAAAAAACCCTATTTATATGGTACAAACAGATAATAAACCGGTGGATAGAGAATCGTGGAATAAAACCATATCCACCACCAACCCACGTACGTATACCCATACAATTCATGCATGGACATGATATATATATATATATATATATATATATATATATATATATATATATATATATATATATATGGTCAAGTTCTAGTGAGTCCAGAGCTCATCAAATTTAGTTTAAGCCTCCTACAATCTCACCGTTGGATCTTATTTACAGTTAATCTCACCATTCATTAGCATAACCGTTTTTTTCTTAATCTACCTTACAATTTGAAATAAGTGGTGGATATTGTGGGAACTTGATTTAGAAAAGTTAAGCCCTGTGCTCACTAGAGAATTCCTGTATATATATATATATATATATATATATATATATATATATATATATATATATATATATATATACCCACGTTATTTTTAGACAAATCAAATCCAAAACAACTTGAATTAAAATTAGAAGCAAACCCACGGTTGAAGAAGAAAAACCCCACGTCTTTGCCGGACAAGTCTAACGAACGAAACCCCCAAACATAGCAAACACACCCCAACAAACCACTAGAAATCACAGGACAAAAGACCCACCTGAACAGGCTCCCTTGCTGCATTAACTGATCTCTCCCTTTGTAATTAACAGAAGACGAGAGAGAGAGAGAGAAGACGGCGAACAATTAATGGCTGCTAAATCCGACGCCGTCGTGCTCTTGTTTGCGGTCGTCGCCGTGATGGGCTTCGCCGTCGCTGCCACGTCCGCTACTATTTCTCTCGACCACATCGTCGGTGGTCGTAATGGCTGGAGCCTCCCACCCAACTCCACCTTCTTCCAGGAATGGGCTCACGACAAAACCTTCGTCGTCGGCGACAAGCTTGGTGATTATTTTCTTACATTTTGCTTCTTTTTGTTTAATTTGGTATCGGAGCTCTTCCAAAATATGAATGGATTTCAAACTCAAAATCAATTATGCTAGTAACTTTACTAGCAGTTTGTTTTTTGTTTTTTGCCGTAGTCGTCAAGGTTTTTTATTTTACAAAATCATATATGAACTTCCAACTCAAAACCAATCACCTCATGGCCATTCATTTCGTCCCTCTTCTTCCTTCTTTTGGGGAATGAAATGCATTTTACCTATGGGTGTTTCAATGAATTTCTCTTATTCCCGGTCGTGTCGGAGTTCAAGAGTTAACTCGGGAGGCTGTGGAAGCATTACTCGAGGACTGTGTTCATGAGCTCGTACTTGGGAGAGTTGATCGACCCGGCGGGGTAGTTGGAGTGGGACGGGGACTTCTCATTGAATACGCTTTATTACGGTCGATTTCTTCATGCAAGGGGAGAAGTGAAGTTGTGGGGTTTTTGTTTTTTCCGACATGTTGTCTTTGGGTTTGGTTGGTTAATAAGTGCTATCTTTGTTTTGCACCGTGCGTGGTTTCAGGGAAGTCTGTTTGGTTTGGAGGTCTTTAATTGGGTTTGGGTTTCATTGGAGGGTTGGGTTGGTTGAGTTGACTGAGATCTCCTATTTGACCCGGAGATTTGCTCAAAATATAGTGTTTTTGTTTGTTGCATCTTGGTTATGTAATTTATGACATGACATTGTTTGGGGGCGTTAGACCTTGATAATAGGAACATGCTTAGTCACACAACACCACCATACCAAGCAATGTAGTCTTGGTGCTTTAATCATCAACAAATAAGAGTGCACACAAACTGTTCGACGAAAAGACTATATGGGTCGTCTTCATCACTAAGAGAGGAGAGAGACTAGAGGGAGAGAATTGAAGGAATTGAAGAGAGACGAAAAGACTGTACGAATTATTGTATTAAAGTCACACAAATTCTAGTGTAGAGAGAGAAGAGAGAGTCTGGGAGAGAGAGGAGAGAGAAAGAGAGAGACTAGAGAAAGGAGAGAGAAAGAGAGAGGAGAGAGATTGGAAAGAGCGAAGAGAGAGAAAGGGAGAGAGATTTCCAATTTTTATTTTGTTGTCTTTTATTTAATATTAACGAGATTTTTAAATTTATAGGGTGGAAAATGTAAAATTTTTAACTTTGCAGTTACAGTGTTATAACAGAATGAGCCATATTAACGGCAGAGGTGCACCCAAGCAAATAACATCGATATGTAGGTGCACCCAAGTAAATAGTTGAAATTCGGGTGCAAAGCCCCAATTAGGGCACCCTTAACGAGGGTGAATCGCCCGGGCGCACCCCCGTTAACGGGGCGAGCGCCCCTCAGGTGCCCACTCGGGCGTTGAGCGTCTGCCCGGGCGCCCTCGGGTGAGGGGCACGTGTCCACCTCCCATTCGTCCAATTATTATTTTTGTTGATTTTTAAGTATTTAGTGGAGGTTTTGTTATTAATGGATTGAGTATTAATTATTAACGCGGGGTAATAAATTTTTGCAAGTGACGAAGATTCAAAAATTTCCAGAACACTGAACTGCTGGATCGTGTGGGTTATGGGTCCACAATACTAATCACAATTTTACACTAATTACCTACTTGTTTAAGTAATCAAGATATGCACAGCGGAATTTAAATAAAACAAACAAGTAGGGAAGGAATATGCAAATCACAATCGACACGGGGGATTTTTATAGAGGTTCGTCACCCCACCCGGGTTCTAGTCCTCTCTTGCAAGCTCCGCTCGGATCACCGAGCTCCGCCCACGACTTCACTAACCACTTCCCATTCTGGGCCGGGAGAGAACACATTTACAATCTTCAAGCTCGCGAACAACCCTCGTCGAGCTTGGTTCAACCTCTCACAATCTGAAAGGGACACTTTGGGCTCTCACCGAAGTCTATACTTGTGTCTTGGGCTTTCACCAAGACCCTTGCTTGCACAAAGATTGAGTGGAACAACACTCTCTAAACTTGAGCACACTTGAGTGAGAATATGAATTAAGACTAAAGTGTGGAAGATTTTGAGCTTTTGAGTGTTTGGATCTTCTCTATAATGTTGGGGACAAATATGTGTGAGAGAGTTGTGTTAAAATGTGTTTTACACCTCTTTATATAGGCATTAAAGAGAATAGAGCCGTTGGGATTGATTGGGTGTGAGTTGATGTGTGATACACAAAACAGAAAATAGCAGGACCCAATTTTGAGTTAATTCGGTCGACCGAAACGGGACGAACGGTCGACCGTTTGACAGTTTTGAACTAAGTTCGGTCGACCGTTTTTCAACAGGAGATTTGGGTTTGTCAAGAGACAGTCATTCGGTCGACCGATCATGATCCTCGGTCGACTGATACATGAAATATATATGGGGTATAATTGGTTTAATACGAATACGACCGTTGGGTATATACGACAAAACTAACGGTCGGAAAAAATAAGTTTCACACGGTCGACCGAAAGGCAAAACACGGTCGACCGAAACTAGGCAGTGAAAACACAAATAGGACAATTGATCACTCGGTCGTCCGAACGGCCTGTTACGGTCGACCGAACGGCCTGTTACGGTCGACCGAATGTGGGCAGACTTTTAGAGTTCAGGTTTAGTGTTTTCCGGTCTAAGTTTGGGTGATCTATTGAAGTCCAAATTATGTGAAATTTCGTGTGTGACTTCTATAAGGAACCTAGTGTGTGTTTAAGTTGATTTTAACTCAAGTATGCTCAATTTGCACATGTTCCTAAGACTCAAAGAAAATACAAAATACATGTCTTCAAAAGAGCTTGATTACATGTCTTGACTTGATTTTCCTTTCTTCCTTGAGTCTTGATCACCTGTAGAGATTAACACAAAACAATATATATGTCATGCAATATGTGTGCTACTCTACATGATTATAATTAAGATTGAGTTGATTAAATCATCAAAACATAAATTAAGGCAAAAAAACCAACACGAACGACCCGTCGAGGTGGTTTAATAGTAAAAAGTAAAAAAAATTCAAGTTAAAGTAATTAGAAGTAGTAATTACAATTAATATTATGTAAAATGTAATTTGTTAAATGTGGTGTAAGAATTAAAATTATTTTATTAAGAAATGATGTAGAGGAAAGAGAGTGTAGGGTGAGTGGGGTAGCTCAGGCATAGTTAATGGATTTTTTTGGGTGAGTTGGGTGAGCTGACGTGACAGAAAGAGAAGCTGACGTGACAGAGAGAGTGCAGTGCGCCCGAAGGTAACCCAGACGTCGTTAATTGCACCTCTTATGCATCCAAAGAGGTGCACCCAATCACCCAATCAAATAACGCTTCTCAAAATCCAAGCACACGTTCATAATGTAGTGAGCACATCGGTGTCATTATATATAGATTAATTTCCTAAATTATATATACTTTTGAGCAATGTATATAAGACTATTTTTCGAAGAGCATTCCTACAATTTATAATGTGATGGGATTGGTTGCAGTGTTCATGTACTCCCCGGGATTATTCAGCATAATGCAAGTATCCAAGGAAGACTTCGAAGCGTGCACGGAGAAGAAAGTCCTCAACTGGTACTATGCCGGTCCGACCGTCCTAACCCTCGACAAGCCCGGACCATACTACTACTACTGTGGAGTTGGAGTCCACTGCGAGCACGGCCAAAAGCTCTCCATCAACGTCTCCGCCACCCCCGTCCCTGACCCCGCCCGAGATGGACTCCCCATAGGCACCCTAGGCGCTGCCTCCTCCGCCCGCGATGTCGCCGCCACCGTCGCCTCCCTAGTGTTCCCCGTCTTGCTCTCCCTCCTCATGTGAAGTTTGTTTGGTTGCACTAGTTTTGTTCTTGTCATTAATTGTGGTGGTAATTAACTTAAGTATATATGCATGTGATTGGAGGACTTTAAGCTTATTTGCAATGGTGGGTGAGGTGGAGTGTGTGTGCATGTACGTAGTTACGTGACTTGTATACCCAAACTTATAACTTTTTATTTTTACTACAATAGGGTAATTGGTTGTTGGTATCAATAAATAAAGAAAATGCAAAACTTAATTACCGTATCAGTTAGTTGCGGTACGTTTCACAAACAGTTGATTCATGTCTGTTTGGAGATTGATTAATCAACTTCTCGTGTTAAAGTTTATGAATATTAGGGATGTACGTTTAGATTGGACTATTTGAACTTATTTTGGTTGGACTATTTTAACCCACCTAATATCCTTTTTTTGGTATTGTATATACGTTAATAACTGTTGATACAATTACAAATATGATCATGTAATACAGTGTGTTACATATGTTGAAAAAAATATTCCGTAAGGATACAGATAAAGCCAACATACAAAACATGTATAGAAAAACAAGAAACGAAGGAACAGTGATCAGAGACGACCTCAAAGACCGAGCCGTCGGAAGGCGACTTGTCTCGGAGAAAATATTGGCCCACATACTAGTGCGTTTGATGGTCTACCGGTTTTCTCCCAGGATAGAACGGTCACACCGTCGATCAGGCGCACACTGGAGTCGACGGACCACGAAAGTGTAGGATTTCTAGTTTAATTGCACATATTTATTTTCAAAATTTTTATGCACAATAATGATCAATTACAATTTTTCTATGATTTGTTTCATGCATGCATCGGTTTGTTTCAATAACTAGTTTCAAAACTTTATTAAAACAAACATGGGCTCCGAATTTCATACCTAGAAGTTCTCTAAAACTTCTTGACGATCCGGAGACGTTGAAGATGCTTGTCGCTGCGCCGGATACCTCCGAGTATTCACCAAACTCTAAACAAGATTGGAGAGAGAAGAGTTAGCCTCTCAATCTCCAATAGGGTTTAAAATCCAACTACTAACCCCTCTTTAGTTCCCTTGAGAAGAAGATCTCTGAAAACTAAAACTAAACTCAAGAATTAAGGTGAAATTCGTGGAGAATTACGGAGAGAGATGTTTGCACAAAAAGATAATGAATTAATTGAATAAGGTAATGAGATAAAGTTGTATTTATAAGTTCTCTCCAAATTACCTATTCATGTGCAACCTCTTGCCCATGATTTCATGCAAACTTCCATCCAACCATCCGTTATTTGTTAAAAAATAATCTTAGCCACGAATTAAATCAGTTATGGACCAATTCCATGCATGATCTAATTAATTCTTAAATTTATTCTGCAGTAACCGTCTGAATCGGTCGACCGTGTTAAGGGTTCGGTTGACCGTTTAGACCAAGTTTCGGTCGACCGTTCATGAACTCGGTCGACCGTTCGTAACAAAATTATTTCATCGTAATGTTCGGTCGACCGACCTATATACTTCGGTCGACCGAAAACGAACAGTAGAAATTCTTGTTACGATCGAGACACATCTGGTCGACCGTGCAATATTTCGGTCGACCGTGCAACATCCGGTCGACCGTGTACGGTTTAGTGGTTGACCATTTTTGCACAGTACTGCAGACTCGTCAAATTTTGGTTTAACCCCTACAAAATTTGACAATTCGGGATTAGTAGTAAGTTCACAACTTATGTAACTTATTATCCTATGTAATGATAAATCATTACACCCCATAATATTTACATCACATATGAATTTAATTTAGATTTTGATTATGTTATTAATCACAACATAATTTTGATTTTGCTTGTTCAACACATGTGTCATATTTTCTACATGAAACCCGACACACCTTATGAACTCAAAATCCCCATTTCTTGTTTCTCAGTTTTGTGGTGTGACCCATGGGAGGATCTAGACTAAGTTGACAGTGATATTAAGAGCTTAATATCACAAGCTATAAGCGGTATCTAGCTACACATTATAGCTCCCAATTAGTTAGATGTCTTAATTCCACTCGAACCAAAACCCGATCCATTTAGTGATGGAGTGCACCACTTGTGTCCGTCCCTTGCCTCATGATATTAAGAATACACACAAAGTAGTATTGTGTCATCTTTTGTGTACCCGTGTTGTCACTCACTTGTAGAGCTACAATGATCTATGACCAACACGACAATCTTAACTCGGTAATTAATGTCCCATGTTAATTACCATGATTACGAATATCTTTTGTTTTATGTAAACCAATATCTTTGAGAGCTCTACGGTTAAGGACCAAGAGCATCTTCCTTAACAATTATAAAAGACGAATAACATAAACAAGGAAGAAAATGATTTCTCATTCAATTCATAATAATTGACATTTAAAAGTAAAACTTTTAGAACACATTCCCTTCAATCTCCCACTTGTTATTAAAGTTTTCTTTCACATACACACTCAATGTATAAAACAATAATAACTAGGGTAAACCCCATCACATATCAATCATCAAGCCAATCTACATGGTTCGTCAATCCCATGGACTCAAAATGCATTTCGCCCTTGGCTTGGGATAAGGGTTTTGTGAATGGATCAGCTATGTTGTTGTTGGTTGTCCACCCATAAAAAATTTATTTTGCCTTCGTCGATGAGGTCACGTGTCACGAAGTACTTACGATCCATGTACTTCACTTTGTGGTGTGATCTAGGATCCTTGATTTGCGAGATAGATGCACTATTATCACAAAATAGCTCAATGGGTCCCTCGCTCGTGGGAACTACTCCAAGCTCTTCAAGGAACTTCTTGATCCACGCTCCTTCCTTGCTCGCTTCAGCGACAACCATTACTACGGAAGCAGTGGTTGAGTCGGTCGTAGTGCTTTGCTTCCAACTACGCCAACTCACAGCTCCACCATTCAGAAGAAAGACGTATCCTGATTGTGACCTTCTATCGTCTGGATCAGTCATGAAACTCATATCCGAGTACCCTTCGGCTATCAACTCCCTTTGTTCTCCATAAACAATAATCTTATCCTTTGTCCGGTTAAGGTACTTTAGGATATTCTTGACCGCAGTCCAATGCTTAGAGCATACGAGACATCGGGTCCTGTGCAAGTCATCGCGTACATGATCGACCCAATTGCCGAAGCATAAGGGACATCTTTCATGTACTCTAAGTCCTTACGTGATTGCGCACGTTGAGACTTCTTGAGTTGCACACTCATACTCATTGGTACACTGCCCTTTTTGGAGTTGTTCATCTTGAACCTTTCCAAGACCTTGTCAATGTATGTACGTTGACTGAGGCCAATGAGTTTACGGGATCTATCTCTATATATCTTGATTCCCAAGATGTATTGAGCCTCACCCATATCTTTCATTGAAAATGCAGATTTCAATGAACTTCTTGTTTGCTCAAGCAAAGGAATGTGATTGCCCATAAGCAATATGTCATCGACATACAAGATTAGGACTACATGGCTCTCACTAACCTTCTTGTACATACAAGGTTCTTCCTTACTTTGAATGAAGTGAAGCCTCTTCACTTCCTCGTCAAAACGTTTGTTCCGACTCCTTGATGCTTGCTTCAATCCATAAATGGATCTTTGAAGCTTGCATACCTTCTCGCTATTCTTTGGATCTTCAAAACCTTGAGGTTGTACCATGTACACATCCTCCTCCAAGTTCCCATTAAGGAACACCGTTTTGACATCCATTTGTCATATCTCATAATCATGAAATGCGGCAATAACGAGCATAATCCGAATAGACTTGAACATGGCAACCAGTGAAAAAGTTTCATCATAGTCAATTCCTTGAACTTGAGTGAAACCCTTCGCTACAAGACTCGCTTTGTAGGTTGTCAAGTTCCCATCCATGTCCATCTTCCTCTTGAAAACCCAATTATTTTGAATGACATTTTTCCCTTGAGGAAGGTCAACCAAGTTCCACACTTGATTATCATACATGGATTCTATTTCGGATTCCATGACCTTAAGCCATAATTTGGAGTCTTCCCTTTCCATTGCTTCTTGGAAGGTCAAGGGATCATTGGTATCAAGTACCATGATTTCATGAAGTCCCAGATACAAGTCGGATTTCTTCCTTTCCCTCGTTGACCTTCTTAGTTATTTTGGTTCTTCTCGTGTCTCTCGAACTTCTTCCACAATTTCTTGAGGAGTGGGTTGAACGTACACTAGGTGAGGATGATTGAGATTCTCTCACAATTTCTTGCGAGGGTCTCTCACTCACGCTCCCACTAACCAAAGGAATCTCGGTTGCGCCTTCATGATCTTGAATGTCATCATTCATGTCATGATCTTGTAGAGTATCTTGAGTTTCCTCAAGCACAACTCTACTCCCACTACTTTTTACTCTTTCCAGGAATTCATTTTCCAGAAATGTGGCATCCCTCTCTACAATCACTCGATTGGAGGTGATATGCCAAAAGTAGTATCATCTTGTCTCACGAGGATAACCAATAAAGAAGCACTTATCCGCTTTTGGTTGAAGTTTGGTCGACATCAATTTCTTGACGTAAGCCTCACAACCCCAAATCTTGAGAAAATTGAGCTTGTGTGTTTTACCACTCCATAGCTCGTAAGGCGTTTTCTCTACGGATTTGGATGGAACATTATTTAGTGTGTAAGCCGCAATTTGTAGTGCATAACTCCAAAAGTAAAGAGGTAATTCCGCATGACTCATCATTGACCGAACCATGTCGAGCAATGTCCTATTCCTCCTTTCGGATACCACATTCCACTGAGGTGTACCGGGAGGGGTGAGTTGAGGTACAATACCAAACTCCTTTAGTATGAGTCAAATTCGGCACTTAAGTACTCACCTCCACGATCCGTTCGTAGAGACTTGATTTTCTTGTCGAGTTGGTTCTCTACTTCATTCTTGAATTCTTTGAACTTGTCAAACGATTCACTTTTGTTTCTCATTAGATAAACATAGCCAAAACGACTATAATCATCCGTGAACGTAATGAAGTACCTGAAATCATCTCGTGCACTAGTACTCATTGGACCACATACATCGGAATGTATCAAATCCAACAAGCCACTCGCCCTTGGACCTTTCTTCTTGAAAGGCTTTTTGGTCATTTTTCCCATTAAACATGGTTGATACGTCTCCAATGATTTAAAATCAAGTAGACCAAGAAGGTTAGCTTCTTGCAATTTCTTGATGCGCTTTTCATTTATGTGACCAAGACGATAGTGCCACAGGAGAGTATCGTTCTCGTGAGTGGTCTTAAGTCTTTTGTTATTGATATTAAAGATTTGTTTATTATTCAATTCAAGCAAATAGAGACCATTCCTTATGAATGCATTTGCATAGAAAACACCATTCTTCGATATAGACAAGCAAGAATTTGAAATATTTATATTGAAATTATCCATATCTAAACATGATACAAAAATAATGTTCTTGTTAATCAAAGGCACATAATAAACATTCTTTAGACATAAATTTAAACCACTACATAATTAAAGCACCACAGAACCTTGTGCAACCGCAGAAACGCTCGCACCATTTCCGACCTTCAATTCTACCTCGTTCCTTACGAGTTCCTTCCTATCCGTGAGTAGTTGCACATTAGAAACTATGTGAGCACAAGATCCGGTATCAATTATCCAATCCTGGACAGAGGTTGCTAAATTTATTTCAATAACAAATATACCTTTGACATTTTTGGGGCGCTGACGTTCAATCACTCCGTTTTCAAGGTCTTCCTTGTACTTGGGGCAATTTGGTCGGATGTGTCCTTTTTCACCGCAGTGAAAGCACTCCGTATTGGGAGTTGAAGATTTCTGAGATTTCCCCTTGAGGCACTCTTATGAGCACCTCCTACTCCCTTGCTCTTGATTGAACCACTTTTGGTAGATTTGCCCTTTCCTTTACCAATCTTTTGGCTCCTCCCATGGACGGCAATGACATGCTTGTCCCTACCCTTGCCCATGTCAACTTCAGCAGTTTTGAGAGCGTTGCGCAGTTCCTCAAGACTCACCCCTTTTTCACGCACGTGGTAGTGCATCACAAAGTCCTTAAAGGACGGGGCTAGAGAGCCAAGAATCATATCTTCAGCAATGTCCTCGGGCATTGGTGAAGAGAGCTTTGCCAAATTCTCAAGGTATCCTTGCATCGTGAGAAAATGCATGGATACCGATGTTCCCTCCGTCATATGGCACCTTGTGAGTGCGATGGTGGTCTTATAGCGCTCCTTTCGAGCACTATCCATGAACATCTTAGACAAAGCCTCCATGGTCTTCTTGGGTTTTGAATCCAAGTATTTCGCTTGAAGCGAGTCACCCATGGATGCTAGCATAAGACCGTGAACTTGGTTCTCTTGGTCTTCCCACTTGGCCTTAGCCTCTTTCTCTTCAGCGGTTAATTTCTCATTCCATTTTGGGATTGGACCTTCCAAAATGTGAGATAGTTTCTCAAACTTTAACACGATGTTGAGTTTGAGTTGTCAACTTATGAAGTTTGAGCCATCATTTGCTAAAGGGTGTTTTTCTATCATGGATCGTACGATAGGTTGGATGTTCGACATTTTTCTACAAAATAAATCATACATGATTTTAATGCCAATTTTATGTTTATCATACATACATACAAATGTAAATAAAAAAAACTTGCCCATAAATGCAACAATCCAACATCCCATCAATTGTAATATAGACTAGCTAAGGGCTATCGAATACATTACAATATCAAGGTAAGAAAAACATTTTCTAATCACAACCTTTTTGAATTTTAGCAACATTAGCATCTTCAAACTCTTGTGATTCTTGTCGTTTTAATTATGAGGGAGTATGACCTATCCTCGTAAGAAAAACTTTTTCCCAAAACCGAGAGAGGGCTCTAGGTAATGTTAAGAAAACTTATTTTCATTTGATACGAGATACGTTTATCCAATGTATTCACAACTAAACATACTTGGGGTTCACTAGGGTTATCATGTGATTTAGAATTTTAGGTTATCATGCATATTATCATTCATACACATCCTAACATTCAACACATTCATCACATGCATAGCAAGATTAAAAACAGAAACTAAACCATTCACACAATCCACATGGTGTGAGTTTATATGTTCCCTTTGATCCTCGATCCCCGATCCTCGATTCTTGATCGATGCGCTACAACGGCGACTTCCTCTTGCACCAGATATGTAGATTTTACAGAAAATAAACATGCTCCTCACATTCGATAAAAACCGACTAGTGCAAATCTTATGTAAAACCTCTCAAATGCAATGCAATTATCTAAAGATAGAAAGAGAGAATTTGACTTTTACATGTAAAAAAGCCCCTGTATAATAATAATTACAAACATTCATAGGCGCTGATTTGGAACATATAAACTCACAATTCCTGCAAAGACAACTCGAGCATTCATGCACGCAATATTGCTATAAACTATACAACCTAGTTTATCAATCATCTAGAATCCCAAGCAATTCTTTGAAAAACATTTTGAAATTCATTAAAAATGTTTTTCATCCGTCCATAAGTTCAAAAAACTATTTTGAACCGCTGTCCATCCGATTTCCTAAAAGGAAAGACGAACCACAGTTTTTTGGTTTTGTTGATTCTCTTACAAAACAATCGTTTATGCTTAAAACGAAATTATTGCAAGTTAGACTTATGTCTAAATCATAATTCTAATAATTACATGACATGTTTTAAACCACTTAAAACATTCAAAACAAAATATTACAAAGAATTATTCCAACAAAACATTTAAAGTTCGAAAACAGAAAATCGAATTGTTCGAACCCTAGATGGTAAAATAAATTTATTTATAGTTTCAAATCATTAGAAAATTGAACCCTAAGCTCTGATACCACTGTAGGATTTCTAGTTTAATTGCACATATTTATTTTTGAAATTTTTATGCATAATAAGGATCAATTACAATTTTTCTATGATTTGTTTCATGCATGCATCGGTTTGTTTCAATAACTAGTTTCAAAACTTTATTAAAACAAACATGGGCTCCGAATTTCATACGTAGAAGTTCTCTAAAACTTCTTGACGATCCGGAGACGTTGAAGATGCTTGTCGCTGCGCCGAATGCCTCCGAGTATTCACCAAACTCTAAACAAGATTGGAGAGAGAAGAGTTAGCCTCTCAATCTCTAATAGGGTTTAAAATCCAACTACTAACCCCTCTTTAGTTCCCTTGAGAAGAAGATCTCTGAAAACTAAAACTAAACTCAAGAATTAAGGTGAAATTCGTGGAGAATTATGGAGAGAGATGTTTGCACAAAAAGATAATGAATTAATTGAATAAGGTAATGAGATAAACTTGTATTTATAAGTTCTCTCCAAATTACCTATTCATGTGCAACCTCTTGCCCATGATTTCATGCAAACTTCCATCTAACCATCCATTATTTGTTAACAAATAATCTTAGCCACGAATTAAATCAGTTATGGACCAATTCCATGCATGATCTAATTAATTCTTAAATTTATTCTGCAGTAACCGTCTGAATCGGTCGACCGTGTTAAGGGTTCGGTTGACCGTTTAGACCAAGTTTCGGTCGACCGTTCATGAACTCGGTCGACCGTTCGTAACAAAATTATTTCATCGTAATATTCAGTCGACCGACCTATATACTTCGGTCGACCGAAAACGAACAGTAGAAATTCTTGTTACGATCGAGACACATCTGGTCGACCGTGCAATATTTCGGTCGACCGTGCAACATCCGGTCGACCGTGTACGGTTTAGCGGTTGACCGTTTTTGCACAGTACTGCAGACTCGTCAAATTTTGGTTTAACCCCTACAAAATTTGACATTTCGGGATTAGTAGTAAGTTCACAACTTATGTAACATATTATGCTATGTAATGATAAATCATTACACCCCATAATATTTACATCACATATGAATTTAATTTAGATTTTGATTATGTTATTAATCACAACATAATTTTGATTTTGCTTGTTCAACACATGTGTCATATTTTCTACATTAAACCCGACACACCTTATGAACTCAAAATCCCCATTTCTTGTTTCCCAGTTTTGTGGTGTGACCTATGGGAGGATCTAGACTAAGTTGGCAGTGATGTTAAGAGCTTAATGTCACAAGCTATAAGCGGTATCTAGCTACACATTATAGCTCCCAATTAGTTAGATGTCTTAATTCCACTCGAACCAAAACCCGATCCATTTAGTGATGGAGTGCACCACTTGTGTCCATCCCTTGCCTCATGATATTAAGAATACACACAAAGTAGTATTGTGTCATCTTTGTATTAGTATTCATTTCTTGATCTCTTTAAACTAGTTATAAATATGTGACTTAACTCAAATCACATTGTGCACATTATAACTTTGCTTTATCAAAGACCCACTAATATCATGACTCAATTAAGAGGGGCAATGATAATCTTTTGACTAACTATCTTCTCCAACAAAAGTCATACTTAACCAACCAATGCCTTTACACTACACTCATCGATAGCTCAAGACACTAGTCTAATTAAGTTATTCTTAAGTGGTCGGATATAAGTCTCATATCAAAGGACCAAAGACACAGTAAAACATTAATGACACAGAAAATACAATTATATAATGTTTTACTCATTAGGTATATTCAGTATACAAAAGTAATATTTTCCTCTTTTGTGTACCCGTATTGTCACTCACTTGTAGTACTACAATGATCTATGACCAACACGATAATCTTAACTCGGTAATTAATGTCTCATGTTAATTAACATGATTGCGAATATCTTTTGTTTTATGTAAACCAATATCTTTTAGAGCTCTACGGTCAAGGACCAAGAGTCTCTTCCTTAACAATTCTAAAAGACAAATAACATAAACAAGGAACAAAATGATTTCTCATTCAATTCATAATAATTGACATTTAAAAGTAAAACTTTTAGAACACATTCCCTTCAGAAAGCAACGCGGAACCTCGCAAGAATCTGTCGCCGGAGAACTCTGGATTCGGAGACCTAAAATCGTCGGAGAGGGACGGTTTTCGTAGAGAGAGGATGGAAATAAAACATGTGTATACAGGAGGAAACCGACTGTGATATATATATATATATATATATATATATATATATATATATATATATATATAATCTTGTAACCGTCAAGGACTTAATTGCAAAAACAATTAACATGAGGTCCAAAAAATAAATACACCCATCACCTTGAGGCTAAAGCCTCTAATTTCCCCTAAAACCCCCTCTGCCTCGCCTCGCCCCGGACCGGGACGGGAGAGGCGGGCGCGGGCGCGTGTGTGGAGAATTCTCTCATCCTCTCTTTCCACTTACAAGGGTCAAGTGAATATGATGTTTATCAACATCCTTCAACTTGTTAGCTTCACCAATGTGTGACTAAATGTGAGGTGAGCACATGGGGCAAAAGTTCTCATCTTCATCTCAACATTGGATTTCTTCAATTGAGTTATTCGGCCTAGCCCAAACTTAATAATCCAACAATCCCCCACAAATCAATTGTTGATCGAGCGACCAAACCTTGCAGCCTAGTGCTTTCAGTAATGGTACGTTTCGGGTTTGAACCACGACCTGAGTCCTTCAACTTTACCCCCACAGGAACTAAGTGAAACGAAGTCTTGAACTTGAACCTTTTGTGTGGAGATGTCCATTGAGAACAACACTAAGCATGTTATGTTGCAATCTACAGGGTTGATGCTTTACGACCATGCATCCGTATCCTGTTTCATGAATGTTTTCAAGGAATGACTCCCATTCCTCTAATTGAGGCCACACAATTGCATTCACATAGTTGGGCTTCTCCAAAGATGCACTGCTAACATCTTGTCTCAAAGACTTGAACCCATTCAGAGTCTACACTCTTACTAAACTTGCAGTTTCAGCAACATATTCATTCTTTGGGGGTATTGACACAGATACAATGTATGACCTACAATGTATCACCAATGAGTTGCACTTGACTCACTCAAGAACTTGTTATTACCGCATTGAACCAACTTTGTGGGATCTCCACTCAGATTGGTTGGGTTGCCATTCTAGACGAGTCATGTAATGGGTCTCAGTCTCATCCCCAACTTGGATTTCAGAACTTGAGCTAGATCAAGTCCTTTGGTGAAAGGATCAGCTGTATTGTCTTTGGTACCAACAAAATCAACAGCTATCACCCTTTCCGAGATTAATTCCCTTACATACTTCAGTCTGACTTGGATGTGTCTCCTTTGTTTGTGGTTATACTTTGAGCTTCTTAACTTTGCAATAGTAGTCATACTATCACAATGCACAAATATTGCAGGAACTAATTTGCTAGTCATTGGCAATTCAGAAAGGAGTCCTTTCAACCATTCAACTTTCATTCCACTTGTATCCAAAGCACAAAGTTTAGCCTCAAAAGTAGATCGAGACAATATGGTCTGTTTTGTAGACCTCCAGGAGACTGCGCCTCCACCCAGAGTAAAAACATACCCTGTAACACCGTTACTCCCAGAGTTTTTGGCTATCCAGCTTGCATCACGGTACCCTTCTATTACAGCTGGGAATTTCCCATAATACAACCCAAGGGTAGAAGTATCCTTCAAGTACTTAAGTACTCTATCCAAAGCCTCCCAATGAGTACGATCAGGACAACTTGTGTATCTACTAAGTTTGCTCACCGAGAATGAAATATCTGGTCGTGTGCAATTTGCAAGATTACAAATATTATCATGTAATACAGTAGGTTACATATGTCGAATAAATATTCCGTAAGGATACAGATAAAGCCAACATACAAAAACATGTATAGAAAAACAAGAAACGAAGGAACAGTGATCAGAGACGACCTCAAAGATCGAGCCGTCGGAAGGCGACTTGCCTCAGAGAAAATATCGGCCCACATACCAGTGCGTTTGATGGTCTACCGGTTTTCTCCCAGGATAGAACGGTCACACCGTCGATCAGGCGCACAACGGAGTCGACGGACCACGAATGCAGCGCAGAACCTCTCAAGAATCGGTCGCTGGAGAACTCTGGATTCAGAGACCTAAAATCGCCAGAGAGGGATGATTTTCGTAGAGAGAGGATGGAAATAAAACGTGTGTATACCAGATCGACCCTAAAACGCTACCAGAGAGTGTAAAGGGGAGGAGACTAGAACGTAGAAGGTAGGTGAGAAGAAGATGACTCAGAGGAGAAGGAAAGAATCCCTAAAGCTAGTGTGGGTAAATGGTGAAGGTAGAAGCCTAACTAGCAAGCACGGCTCAAACAATGTAAGGCAATGGTCCTTAGGCTAGAGGACGCCTAACTTCGAGGTCACTAGCCTTGACACGCCTGACCTCCCTACAACGAAGACCACAATGCCCAGCAAGTGATACCAGATCCGGAGATCCAGTACCTCCTACTATCGACAAGGTAGACAACGCCGATCAGGCCATGACGGTCTCAACTAGATTACTCTCCTAGTGCGTCCGCAATCCTTAGGGCCAATGTCTACTTGCTTTTAGAATTAAGGCTTTGATTAAGAGTGATTTTTGGGGCTAAGGAAAGGGTGATGAAATCCCCCACCTTATCTTTTATGGGACATCCCCTCCTTAGTAGCGTTTTGATCCTAAATCTAGCAATCAACGCTCCAATGAAACGCTCAACTCACTATTGTCCCAATGCACCTTACTAACTAATGCATGATCGAAACATGCATGAATGAGAGATTTGGGTAAACGTACCTCACGCCAGCAATCAACAACAAAATGTAAAGCAAAGAAAAGACAAATGCATATAAGGTCTACAAATGATGCATGACCTAGATGGCAATAAGTCTAATCTTTTGCTTTGAGTTTTATGGTCTAAGTTGATTAAAGGGGATTGAAATTAAATTTGGGAGCAAACTAGAAGTCACAACATGCAAAACAGCAACCAGAAAAAAATTGAGAGAAACTGAGGCTCACCAGGCCGCCAATTGGCGGTCCCAGACCGCTGATTGGCGGTCACTTGTGGGTCTTTTGCTCTCAAATTCCTCCAGTCGTTTCCTCTTGATTCTCAGAATGCCTAAAACGAACAAAAACAAAAAACAAAAAATTAAAACCACTCGAATCGTCCAAACCAAAGTCTAGACAGAGCACCTCCCCGGCAACGGCGCCAAAAACTTGATTGATTCGTTTTATATTAACCGCAAGTGCACGGGCGCGTTGAAGCGGTGGAAAATACGGGTCGATCCACAGGGAGGTGTGTCGACTTTTGGTTTGTTCGAAGGCGAGTGGTAAAGAAAGGATAGAAAGGTTGGTTACACTAAACTACACTAATCTAAACTAGGAAACTAGAAAGCATGAAATGAAATGACAAAACAAACTAAACTAAGCAATTAATGAAAGGAGATAAAACTCAGGAATGGAAAACCCCTAAGTGGTGGAGTGTGTGTGCACATGAAATTAGTGTGGTGAATGCGTACAATAAGCTCAAGTGTGGTTAGTGTTTGTTAATGCATAAGAAGTACCTCATGGCAAGACCTATCATTTACAACACTAACCTAGGTGATTAATATGAACAATGCAAGATTGTTATTAAGAATATAACGAGCATGGAGTGTACCTAACTATGGCAGAAACCATCAAGTAAAGTTCTTATTAATTCAAGCAAGCATACTAATATCTCTCACAAACAATAATATCTAGCATTCATACCACCTACATAACATGTACATACATCTACTCCACCCCCAAAGGGGATGGAACTACTCACTAATCATTACACTACATACATTAACAAAATGAAACATTATACTGAAAGGAAATTTAACTAAGCAAGAAAGGAGCATTAAAGAAGCTTAAAAGGAAATGAAAGACTTAACAAGCATGCACAAATTAAAAGACAAGATTAAAAGAAACTAGAACAATTATTTTATTAACAATGACTCACATTGAAGGTAGCATTCTTCTCTACCTTGAGTTTTGCTTCAAGGCTTACTCCTTAGTAGAGAGAATGCCACCAAGCAATGAGTAGTTTACAATAGAAGGTGCAGAGTTCTATTTATAGCCAAAGAAAAAAGGCAATCCGGGACAATTCCCCAATGTGGGACTAAAAAAATACCAGAAATGGACTAAATACACACTAATACGTGGCCCACCAAAATATTAGCGTATTTGGGCCAAAATAGACCGCTAATTAGCGGTCTTGGACCGCCAATTGGCAGTCTATATGGTCCGGATCACGCTGGATTTTATTCTGGACTTTTCTGGATGTCTTTGTTGGTCTTTGATGCATCTACTTCACTTGTTGGAGCTCCGACCCGAATAGAATTGCCAAAATACTCCCTATGATGGTGTGGAGTTTTATGTTTTGCTCTTCGGTCATTCGGTCTTACGTTCAGGTCCTTCTCCCTTGCATCTTAGTCCCCAGGTCTCACAATTAAGTCATTTTCCCTGCTTTTGGTTCTTTTATGTTTTATCTCTTCAAACCTATTTATTGCTGAAATTCAAACATAAAACTCGTCACGTAGTATTGCTTAGGTGTAAGATAATGGATATAAGATACAAATACAAGCATGAAATGATGTCAATCAATAATCCAACAATAACATCCCAAAGGATCCACAACTACAATAAGATCAAGATGATTCAGTTCGCATTCGTGATTGGTTTTGAGGTCCTCTAATTGAGAATTAGAGTTCCAAGAAATGAAATCAAAAGGTGATAGTTCTAAACTGAAAGCTACGGTGGCCGGTGGAAAGTCATTTAGTTAATTTGTTTATGTTTTTAAATTATCTAATGGAACATATGTCGCAAACATAAATCCTAGAAGAAGGGAAAGGAAATTATAGCTGCATTACAACCGTCAGGAATTAAATATGAAACTTTTGGTTGAGGAAACATCAAGACAACCAATTGATCTGCCTAAACTTATTGGAAAGTCATTTAGTTGCCAAATAGTACAATTACAACTAAATTAATTAAGGAAAAAAGTCATTTAGTAGCTCCTTTCCAAAAAAAAGGTTCATTTAGTTTTCAATTATTTTCCACAAAATAATTGTGTCTCTTCCACCATCCCTCTTGTACCTGTTGGTACCACAAAAAGAAAGTAGTGGACTTATAATGAGAATAATTTTGGTGGAAGCAAAAAATTACTAATTATACTACCAAAAAAAACTTTTTTGCCGGCGGAACCTTCTCGACGGAGAACCATAGTCGATGGACGGGTCGGGTTGTGAAAAATCTGCCCACGCCCAATCAAGACCATGCTGACCGAAAATTCTGAATTAAAAAAAAACTATTGCCGATGGATTTTCCGAACAAAAAAATGTCGCCAAAAAAATGCGGGAATAAAAAAATATCATTGAACCAAAAATTGGCTATTGGCTAAGAAAAGGAATTCTCCATCGACAAAAATCAATTTTGCAGTAGTAACATACGTCCGATATTTTTAACTATTATCAAAAAAGACAATGTAATGTGCTCAAAATACAAAAGACCCAACCCGATTCTAAAATAGTAGAGGTAGGTATACCTGTAGACGACGAACCCTGACAAGAACCTGACAAGTATCTAGGTGGTGTAGTTGACGGCAGTGGCAGGAGGCATATTGCCTGTCGCCCCGATCAATATGGGCATGTTGATGAGGTTGATCCAGGGCTTGTCTGGAAAAGCCCTGTGGGCAAGCCAGACTAGTGCCAGTAAGGTCGCACCCGCAAGAAAGAACCAATTTATGGCGGAATAAGTGCCCAAATCCCCAATATGACCGACGCGTCGTAGAAGACGTGGTCCCCCGGGCATGTCCAGGGGCTATTATCCGGTGGGAGGAGTTGAGTGACGCATTTGTTTGGAACGGTCTCCATTAGCCACCATGCTGTTGAAAGGTAGACTAGTGCAGCAATCACGGTTCCAACAACCTGAACGTTAGAATGATTTCATGCTTCCATCTCATGCTATATATCTTTCCCATTCTATATCTAAATACACAATTTTCTAACTATAGGTAATTCCGCCAAATAAATTAAACCTTGTAAATTGGCTTTCTACATTCCTAAATTTCGTCATCTTTCGTCAAGTATATATAGAAAGCTTAGTCCAAAGTCACAATCTAATATTTTTTTGTAGATAGAGAGTATGTCATAGTTTGAAGTTTTAGGGTACAATTGGTAATGGTTCAATTTAGAGGGTGTATATACAAAACCGCCTTAACCGCTATAACTAATATTTAACTAGGCAGTAATAGTAATTAACCTGTGCCATGAACATAGTTCTTGGAGGAATTTTCATGTAATGACCAAGTTTGAAGTCTTGGAGAAACATTAGAGCCTGTGACATGCTTATCATGTACCCATACACCTTGAAGCAAATATTAGCCACTGGTCTCCCTGGGTATAAATACCCTATAATGTACTCAGTAATCACGTTCAAACCTGGTGACTGCATATGCCCATCAAAACAACAACGTCATCAAATTAGTCACACCTGAGCAGCCAATAATATTTCAAATATATTTATCTGTTTCAACCTTGGTTTTGTTTAATCCATTTTAGGTATAATTAATTTGTCTGTGATTTAATTAGTTAGTGACTTAGGGTGCTTTAATTTTTTGTTTTGGTGCTATAATGAGCATGGAAATCCAGAAATATCACACTCAAAATTTAGATTAAACCATAAAGTTTCTAGTTAAGAAACTGTGAAAAATTAAAAGGTATCAATAATGGGATTAATATATAAATGGACAATAATTCTACGATGAGACATGAGGTCATATTAATGAAATGGAAAAATTTTCAAAATAAATTTTTTAAAAAAAAAATTGCCAAAATAAACCTCCATTAAAAGTAATTTTCAAACTAGACCCGCTGCCACCACGGCGGCAGGTTTTGTTTTTTTGTGCATAGAGAACTCGGCATCACCAGTGTCGAGTTCAACTTTGGTTTTTTATTGGTCAACACTTGAAATTTTCACTTAGGAGGTGACACTTGATACTACTCGGCACTGGTGATGCCGAGTTCAACTTTGGTAGAACTCGGCATGGGTGATGCCGAGTTCAACTTGGTTTTTTATTGGCCAACACTTGACAATTTTTACTGATGTGATTCAAATAGAACTCGACACTGAGAGTGCCGAGTTCTATATAAGAAACTGTTCTCCTGGCGCTCAGATCGTGCATGAGACGATTGACGCGCCAGGAGAACAATTACTTAAATAGAACTCGGCACTGCGAGTGCCGAGTTCTAAAGGAAGAACTCGGCGTTACTAACACTGAGTTCACTTAAAAAAAAGTGAACTCGGCGTTACAACGTCGAGTTCCGTCGGACTATTAAAGCAGCCCGACGCCCCCCCTCTCCCCATCCACCGAGTTCCGAGTTTTTAAGGTTAGGGTTTCGATTTTTTTTCATTTTCCACCGTTTTCTTGCCTTTTTTATCTATTAGGATGATATACATTGTTGTTTTATGTATGATTGTAGTGTTTTTGTTGATTTAGGAACCCGTTTTGGTGGAAACTCGAATTCGATTTTGGGTTTTTAGGCAAAACGTTTTATTTCTTGTTTGATAGTTGATTATTGAATTTAGTTTTGTTGATTATAGGTTTACGGTAGTCATCTTAAAAATAGTTTAGTTTAAGTACTATTATTGTGATTAAAAATAGATTTTATGTTGTTATTTAGGTTTGAATGTATGTTAATTTGAATGAATGTAAACTTAAAAGTGATTTATTTGAGTTTAAATGTATGTGAGTTTGAATGTATGTTAGAATTGAATTTTGTAGTATTGTTAGTTTGTTCTACCGTGCAGGTTTAAATTTACCAATTTGAGAAATATAGGAGAGGTTCTGTCAAAATTTTAAAAAAAAATCTGAAATGATTCGTAATGTTGTTTATTGTAGTTGGTTTTATTGGAGAGATTGTTCGACGTTTACAGCTGTTTGCTACTACACTCGATTGAGGTAATTTCTAAAACATTAGAGTATTCTCAACTTTTTAAGTAGTTAGTAATGAAGAACAATCATCTCACTTGTTAACGTGTTATGTACAGATGGAGTTTCGTGATTCTAGTACTGGTTCAGTTGGAGGTAGCTACGCTTCACAGGGTCCGGTAGACAGATCGGTGTTGGTTTTGCAGGTCAACCACAAGTCTGACTTGTTCAAAGATTTTGTAAGTATTTTACGTTTTCAAGTTAAATATTTGCACGTGAATTTCAATATTCTGTCATTTCTCTAAATTTATGCAGAAGGATGTTGATGGTGTAAAATGCGTTGAGCATGGATCGAAGATCAACGAATGGCAGATCACTGATGAGAGAATGTTGTTTCTGCTAGATATGGCAGGGTTTGACACAGTCACTCGGTTGGCGCGTCAATCGTCTCATGCACGATCTCAGCGCCAGAAGAACAGTTTCTTATATAGAACTTGACACTCTCAGTGCCGAGTTCTATTTGAATCACATCAGTAAAAATTGTCAAGTGTTGGCCAATAAAAAACCAAGTTGAACTCGACATCACCCATGCCGAGTTCTACCAAAGTTGAACTCGGCATCATCAGTGCCGAGTTCTATCAAGTGTCACCTCCTAAGTGAAAATTTCAAGTGTTGGCCAATAAAAAACCAAAGTTGAACTCGGCACTGGTGATGCCGAGTTCTCTATGCACAAAAAAACAAAACCCGCCGCCGCCACGTGTCACCACGTGGTGGCAGCGGGTCTAGTTTGAAAATTACTTTTAATTGAGGTTTATTTTGGCAAATTTTTTTAAAAAAAATTTATTTTGAAAAATTTTCCTAATGAAATTGAGTCATCTGGTGTTACTCACGAATTAATTGCTTGATATATGATCGATCCAGCCGTTAGATTTGACAGACCATATCCATATGAAAATATGAACGTACTAAAAATCAAAGGGTTTTCGATTGGGTGCTGTCTATTTGACATTTGCACACGAGAAATTTTTAATTGCCTCAGAATACTCACCAAACAACATATTTGTTGTGGTGCACATCCCTTAAGCACCGTTTCCCCTCATCATACTACCGTAACAAAAACCGTAGCCCAACCATCCAAATCCAGTGCTTAACCAAACTAATCCAAATGAGTCCGAGTCTAACCAAAACCGAGTCCAATTAAACCCCAAATCAAAACCCCCTAACCGATTAGCAACCCAACCCCTAAATCCCCAAATCGTTTTCTCCCAAATCCCTAAATCCCCAAATTGATTTCCCCCGAAATCCCCAAATTGGAGAGCTCACGTCCCCTCCCTTCATCATCCCAGTGTCGTTGTCTCTCCTTGTCATCAACGTCATTGTTGTGGTCTACCTTTCCACCACAATGCATACCCGTAGTGGGGTTGCAGGTCGTCGACTGAGGTAAGTTCGTATTTTCCCAAAAATCTTGAGTTCCCATGTTTGCGACGCAATGGTTGGGTTGAATAAGGTTTACAATGGATTCAATGGGTGGTACATTGGGTTATGGTGGAGGAAGATGGGATTCACTTGAGGGAAGACGAGGTTATGGTGGAGGTGGAAGAAAGTGTTGATGATGTCATTGCAGGTACCGTGTGTTTTGGGTTTGCTTTTGGAGAGGATGGGAGTGTTTATGTAGAGTGAATTTGGATTGTTCAATTTCAGTTGGAATTAATTGTGAAGGAATTCTAGTTTTTTTATCATATTTATTTTTGTAGAACTAAAATATTTTTATATAAAACTAAGTATTTTTTAGAATTTTTTTTAATAAAAAACTAATTAAATATTTTGTAATTTAAAATATAAAATTTATCGGATGTTATTAGTTTAGTAACCAATTCATTAAGTTTAGGGAGAGAAAAAGAAGAGATGATAGATGGAAGATAAAGATAAAGAGAGAGAGTATAGATAACTTATTTGCGTAATGTTTACATTTTTTATAACACGTATAATGAAATTTATGAATTTTGGGTTTATTTTGGGTGATTTTACAAAATTCTTATTAAATATTAATAAAAGTTAACAACCGTTAACGACGCTGTAACGGAGGGTTGATTGAATGACATTGTTGCAATTAGGGAAAAGTTAATTGTATTAGAGTAATTTTTTGGGTTTTTCTATGACATTGGTGCAAATAGTTATTTTCAGATGACATAAATCCAATTTCGTTGTTTCTTGATCACACTGTTGCAATTCACCCTTGAATGTAATGTTATTCTTGTAGAACATCTTCACGGCGGACACAATGTGGATCGCGTAAACCGTTCTGGCATCCGAGTTGGCAAAGATAGTGATCAACACATGCTCCTTCATGTTGAATGGTCCAGGATTCAAACTGAACTCCCACCTATGTTTTGTTAATATGTAATATATATTATTGATTTGTATATAATTTTATATAAAGTGATCATAAAAATATAACGTAATTCCGACATAACTTTTACATAATCTTTAATTGAATTTTACATAATCTTAGAATAGTAATTTTCGTTTGTTATATATATGCTTACAATTTGGAATTTTTAATTCCTAAACATATGAAATTTGAGAAATAAATAAATAGATAGTCAACCAACCCTTATACCCACGACATGCCCAGCAGACCTTTTTTTTGTCCTACACCAAGTCACCAACCTCTACTAACCTCGTTTCTAGGCATGTAAACGGGTCGGGTATGCCCTCACCCGTACATGCCCAAATTAATGGATACAGGTACGGGTATATACCCGTACCCAATACTGGTCTACCCGTACCCGCCCCGTACCTGTTTGGTTAACGGGTACGGGGCAGGTAAACGGGTAAGCGGGTCACCTATTACAAAAAAGTTCTGTAAAAGACCCAAAAAAAACACACAAACACAAAACAAATATCTTAACAAACACAAATAATGTCTAACAAACACTAAAAAATATCTAACAATCACAAAAAATATCTTAACAAACATAAATAAATGTCTAGCAAACACAAACAATCATTTGTAGAAGTTTGAATTCTTCTATTACAAGTTTACAAATAGTGGACTAACTTCTACTAATCCTCCTCAACATCATCATCATTAATTGAAATTGAATCAACTTCAAGTTCTCCATCATCCGTGTCATTAACTGTGCCCAAAGTTGCTTTACCAAGTGCTTTATCTACAAAATATGGAGATGAGAAGTTAATAAAAATAAAATGGCATGTCATCTAAATAAATACACATGTAAGTTACAAAAGAATTTACCACCAAAAGTTTTCCTTATCCAATCTTGGGAGCATATAAGAGTTTCAACAGTATTTGCATGCATGAAGCTTCTTGATGGATCATTCACTCTAACGCCAGTGCTAAAAGGAGAGTCTGATGCAACTGTTGATACCAGATAGCCAAAAAATCACGTACCATGCGACTAACTAAAGGGTACTTGGGAGCATTCATCTTCCACCATCCATGAATGTCAAATCTATCAACAATAGGATGCACTCCTTCATCCAAGTACATGTCCAAATCACACTTGAACAGTTGATTTGCTGATTTATTAGCAAGAAACTCCTTCAACTCACTTAGTCCACTGGCTAGTTCAAAAGTTTCTTTGCCAAACCTTGTACCTCCACTCAAAGAAGTTCCACTACTACTTCCACTGCATAAACTGCCTACTCAACTTTCACAACTGTAGACGCTCACATCAATTCCTCCAAACCTGAGACGATACTCATTGTAAATCTCTTACAAACTACTTCTGATACCGTCTACCTTCTCATTTCCAACTTTTTCACCATAAATTTTGTTCATGTAAAACCGGAATGTTTCAACTTTGTATTGAGTGTCTAATATCGAGGCAACACACAAAACCAATTTACAACTGTCCCAATACTTTTCACACTTTTCAATCATTTCCCCCCATTTCAAACACAAAAGCAACATCTGCAAAGTTGTTTGAAGCATATAGAAAGTAGAGTTCCACCTGGTTGACACATCTAACACTAGTGACCCATTTGGAGTCTTTACTTGATTTGCCGCTTCTAAAAAAGTTTCCCTTCTAAGTGTAGACGACTTCACATATTTGACACTATCACATACCTTTGTTATTACTCCGGCAATGATTTCAATCCCATCTTGGACAACCAGGTTAACAATATGGGCTGAACATCTGACATGAAACAACAACCCATTTTGTAGAAGATCACCCAAACAAAACTTTGGAACCAGATCTCTTATCAGGGCATCATTTATTGCACAATTATCTAAGACAAGACACATTACTTTCTTGTCGATGTTCCACTTGTACAACTTCTCTAAAATACACTTAGAAAAAGCAATCGATGTATGTTTGTCTTTAACTACCACAAAATTTAGTATTCTCTTCTGTAAAGTCCAATCATCATCAACAAAATGACCCATAATACAAATATACCTCTTGTTTTGGTTTGAGGTCCACATATCACTTGTCAAACTAATACGTCATTGAAGTCCATCTAATGCTTGTACAACTTATCCTTTTCTTCCATGAAAATTTTCACACAATCTTTCTTTATTGTTGTACGAGAAACCATTCTGAACTCAGGTCGAAGACGACTAACAAACTTTCGAAAGCCTACATGTCAACAATTGAGAACAGGTACTCATGCAACACAATCATTAGGGCAAGATCCTTCCTACTAGTCATCTGATCAAACTTGTGATTCTTAACATCTACAATTCCAGCTAAGCTCTTTTCCCACACATTGAATACCAGTTGTCCACTTCCAATATGACCATTAACCTTGGTAGGGTGTTGTTTTCTTAGATGTGTCCACAAATGTGTTGTTCCATCACTATTTTTGGCAGTCAAGGTTTTAGAATAATGATTACACTTGGCTCTTTTATTCTCATTTTCATCATTGTAACTACTAAAATCGTTCCAAATTTCAGAATTCAAACGCCTTTTTTCTTTTTTCTGAATTTGTAGCTATTGGTGTTCCATTTTCATCCATTCCTACAGTTTCAAACATTACCTACTACATGATAAAATTTCGTGTATTACCTAAGGAAAAAAATTCAGATCTTTTTGCATAAAAACCTGGAAATAAAAAATTAAACAAACCAAGAACCGAAAACAACTCCTAACATTCACAAACCAGCAAACAAAAGCAATAACCGAAAACAACACCCAACATTCACAAACCAGCAAACAAAAGAATAACTTTCCCAAAATCCAAATCAAAACAAAAAAAGAAAGTCTTAGCCATTTTGAGGGAAACAAAATCTTGATCGATAATAAAAACTTTTAGAAGCGCTTACATAATGTTGTCATGGTGTTCTTAAAAGTCAGAAACTGCATAGCTGCTTTTGCATTTGTTAACGTTCTTTCAAGAAAATCCTTCAAATGAAAGACCGATCAAGATAGCAAGAACAGATCAATATAATAAATAAAATAATAAAAACTTCTCTCACCATTGGATCCAAATAAATAAACAGATCAAGATAGCAAACATAGGTTTCGAAAGATAAAAATCTAAGTTTCGGAATCCAAACAAACAAATCTAGGTTTCAAATCCAAACCAACAAATATAGGTTTCGGAAAATGGAAAAAAGAAGTAGATCGCACATACTTGATACTTGGTATGAGATTTCTCGCTTCCTACAACAGAACGCGATCGAAACACCTGGGAGGCTGAGAAGGACAAACATATCAAGAAATAAGAAAGGCGTGAGAAGAAGAACAAGATGTTGAATGGAAGAGAACATGCCAAGGAGGAAGGACGATTTCACTGGCAGAAGATGCGGCAACGAGTAGGTGAGGTCGGCAGCGGAGGCAACATTGGTGGAAGAGGCGGCGTGAGATTTGGGTTTGTGAGGTGGCGAGAGATTTGAGTTAGGGTTAGATTTTGCTCTTTTGTGTTTTTTATTTCTGTTTTGTATTCTTATAATTTTGTTTATTAAGTATTTAATATATATATATATAATATTGATAATGGGTATACAGGTACGGGGATTGCACATACCCGTACCCGACCCGTTTATTCAGCGGGTAAGCGGGTATGAATTTTAAAACGGGTATAAAAATTTGTACCCAAACCCGTACCCATGTGGGTCGGGTACATTGGTATACGTGTATTACCTGACCCGTTTACAACCCTACTCATTTCTATGGGTTATGGATGACTTGACGATTTAAATATTCTGAAATATAGTTTTTGACCTGCCATAATCTACCCAATTAGAGGTGATTATATATCAATTAATAGCCCTTTTTCAAACAGAAAGAAGTTGAGATGGTTCAATCAGTCATCTAATAATTTGCTCCGCAATAATAGGTTATACGGTATGAATTCTCGTCCTGCATGTACATTCGCTTGCTTACATTTTCACTCCTTGAAAAGGAGTAACAAACTCTAAGGTGATGTATTTTGGATAATAATATTGATTAAAATGATATAACATTTATTAACAGAGTCAATCATTTCTTCTGCATGTTACCAAACATTTAACGGGTTAATTGAGTTGATGCACCTCGTTAAAGTGGAAATTGAGCGCGTGCACCCGTATTTCCATTTATTAGACTCATGCACCTCACAACCTCTTTTTCTCACCGCTGTGCACCTGCACCGTTACTTGGGCCCACACCCACCAGACGTTGTTCGCAAATCTCGTTCCACCCTGTCAATTCTGTAACGCCACGAGGAAGAATAGTAATGTCGTGAGGAAGTGAGTAGTGATCTAGACTATGACATGTCTACTGAGGAAGAGTAAGAATCTGATGGTAATGATGGGGTAGATTTTGATGACCAGAAAGAAGATATGGATGATTTCCTATCATTGGGTGGTCACAGTGAAGGTGTTGACTTTAATATGAGGAACCCTGACATGACAGTTGGCAAGAAGTTCCCTAATGTGCATAGTTTCAGAATGGCTTTGATTACTCATTGCATCTTAACTGAATGTGAGATTATTTACATTAACAGTTAACCTGAGAAAGTTACAGCTAAGTGTAAAGGAGGATACATGCAAGCAGTTAAAGGAGGATACATGCAAGCAGGTTGAATGATGAATCAATTTTTGAAATAAAGACACTTAGACTCCCACATAGTTGCAAGTCATCAATAGGTGTGCCTCCAGCATGGCTAACAACCATTGGATTGCTCACCAATGTGTTGAATGGCTAAGTTAGGATGATAGGCTATCTGTTAAGTGCATTAGTGATCAGTTGAAGAGGATTTACCACTTAGAACTTCCATATCATACAGTATGGAGAGGTAGGGACACAGCTCTGCAGATGCTACATGGTAGGTGAGAGGAGCAATATGCAATGTTGCCATCTTTAATTTTTCAACTGCACAAAACCAACCCTGGTAGTGTCATTTCATATGAGGTTAACCCTAGGGATGAGAGTTTTCTTAAATTGTTTGTTTGCCTAAGAGGCTGCAGGGAGGGGTTTATTAGAGGTTGTAGACCTGTTTTTGGCCTAGATGGTTGCCATTTGAAGGGAAAGTATAAATGTACTCTCCTCTCAGCCACATCAACTGATGGAAATCACCAACTCTTCCCATTAGCGTTTGGAGTAGTGGAGTCAGAGTCAATTGCTAGTTGTCAGTGGTTTTTGATGAACCTTAAGAAAGCAGTGGGTCACAGGCATGGGTTAGTTATACTTAGTGATAGGTGCAAGGGCCTTGGAGAGGGGGTCCAACAAGTGTTTGGGGGTTGAGTATAGAACATGTGTCGGGCATTTGTACCAAAATTTTAAGAAGAAATTCAAGAGCTCTTTGATTTTAGGTCTCATATGGGATGCAACAAATGCATACACAATTTCAAAATTCAACATGAAGATGGACTAATTGAATGAGGTGAGTGAGAGTGCTTATGACTGGTTAGTCATAGTGGAATGTAATAATAAGGTGTGGAGCAGGAATCAGTTTGGGGGTGAGGCTAAGATCAGTGTAGCCAACAGAAACAGAAGAAATGTCGAAGATGTGGCATTCTAGGTCACCAAGCAAAGACGTGCAAGGAGGCCATGACACCTGCAGAACCTACTAGGTGAGCATTAATTTCAATAATCTATTCTGATCATTTGTGAAGTTTGACCCTCAACCTCACTTTTGAACTTTGACAGCAGCAACAACCAAGCAAAAAGGAAAAGAGGGGGTAAAAGGGTTCAATCCTCTAATGCCACTGAGATTCCTACTGAAGGTCCCCTACGGAGCTCTTCTTCTATTAGTCAGAGCACTCAGAGCTCACAAGGTTTTGGGTTAATGCTGAACTTGCTGGAGTTAGTTGGTGGTCCAGTGAACCTGCAAGATCTTCAATTCCCAGATTTCAACTAGTTGAGTTTGTACTTTGTTTTATAGTTCATATAAGTTTGCATATATTTTTGTGCATTGCTACGTCATGCATCACTTTCACTGACATTTATCTTCCTTTTAGGCCAAAGGAGGCAGACAACAAGGAGGAGGGAAAAAGGAAACAGAAGGTGAAGCCTCTCAAACCAAAAATAAAAAAGTTTCAGAGGAGAAGAAGTCAATCTACAAGCCTAACGATTACATGGATCCTATTGTCCTAGGCCAAATGCTGGAAGAAGCACGGAAGACTTGGGAGTTACTTCTACATGCGGGTTATAAAGATGAAGAAGAGAAATTGGCAATAGAGGGGAAGTTTCAGGATGACCTCAAACAATTCAAACCCAAGTAGTCTATTTTTTCTACTTTGAAATCAATGTATGTAGTGTGATCTTAAGTTTGAAACCAACTTTCGAATCCATTTCTATTTGTGTGGACAAGTGGTTGTAACATGATTGTTATTTTGTGATGGTTGGATGTTAGAGCACGTTAATTTCAAGTCTGGACGAGTTTGGACAGCTTATGGACGAGTCTGGACAACTTTTCAGTGAGTCTGGACAACTTTTGGACGAGTTTGGACAACTTGTGGACGAGTCGTGTACATCTTGTGGATGAGTCTGGACAAGTTGTACAAGTCTTGATTGATTTTGTGGAAATACGATGGTCTTAAGATAATTAGTTAGTGGTCTTCTTTTGTGAACCAGCAAACCAGTTGAAATCCCCATGACTTGCTAACTGATTTTCATTTCCACGAAGCTTTTCTTTATTTGAAGAGAATCCAAACATTTCACGACAACACACAAAGCAAACAAAAATAGCAATGAACAATCTTCAAGAAAGAGTTAGCATGTTTACCATGGAGTCAACATGTTTCAGATAAAATAATGTAACACAACAATAAGTCAAGATTACACAAAAATAAGTCAAAATAGTTAGAACCTAACACGTCTACACCCAACTTTGACCCCCAACCTCACTTTGCTAACATAACATACCCAACTTAGCACAGACCACCTCCTTACTAAACAAACCAGGACCTATAGAACATTGACATCCAACCAAAACTCACAACCATAAACCCAACAACCCAGCCTTACCACAACCACTTGAAGACCAACCCCATAGCAACAACAACACATAAATTCAAAACCATGTCGACCTTGTGTATGAAGATCTTGCTCTCAGCCATGAAAGCGTCCACATCACGAACCGATGCCCTAACTTCCAAACATAGCAACTTGGTCTCCTCTAAGTCATTCTTCAACTCATCAACCTTCCTCTACAACCACTGTTGAAAAGTGGGTCTACCACGTCGCCTCTACCACGTCAGTTAATTACAAACTGGCGTGGAAGACCCCCTACCACATCGATTTTAGTTAACCGACGTGGAAGACCCTCTACCACGTCGATTTTATCAACACCAACGTGGTAGGTTTTTTTTAATTATTAGTTTTTAAATTAAGATCCTACGACGTCAGATTTAGGAAATCCGACATGGTAGGGTGTTTTTTAAAATAAAAAAAATAAAAAAACACCTTACCACGTCAGATTTAGCAAATCTGACGAGGTAGGGTCTCTTTTTAATATGAGGTATTCCACGTCGACCTATAAATAGTACGACATGGAAGGGTTGAATTATTTTTTTGGTATAGCCGCGTAAACCAAATTGAAATCCCGCCAATCAGGAAATCAACAAACATAAACTCTGGCTGCCTACCTCTCCCCAACAACATCGACCTTCCCATCCAGAAGTAGAGATGGGTGAGAGATTCATTTCCCTCTCCACTTCCTATCCACTTCCGACCTCGCGATCCATGGCTCCAACGTCTCACCCTCGTTGGAATCCATTCATGTGCCTCCAAAATGGAGACCTTAAAGACTGATCCGGAATGCATGTATCCTCAAGGAGCAGAGGTGGTGACGTGGTTGGAGAAGACATGGATTGAGATGTTTGTTTATGGAGATCACGTGTTGGAATCAAGGACCACCCCGAGTACACCACAGATATTCTCTCACATTCTTCCTTTTATTACTTTCCTTGCAGTGTCATGGTAGTATACAAGTTGTGGATCAGCGTGGTTGATCTCTTGACGGAAAGGAAACATTCATTCATTCTTTTTTGTAGATTGACTTAAAAAACTGATCCATATATAAGAAGATTTTTTATATTTGTTGTCGTATTAGATGTATCTCTTTGTGTATTGTTTAAATGAATGCGGCAAGAAATGTATGTGAATTTGAAATTTGCTGAATTTAATATGAATGTTGCAGGGATCGAGTGTGAATTACAGACGTTAAATTTAAAATAAAAAAATAAAAAATACCCTACAACGTCAGTTTTCTATAAAACCGACGTTGTAGGGGGCCTACCACGTCGGTTTTATAGAAAACCGACATTGTAGGGTACAAAAATAAAAAATACCTTACAAAGTCGGGTTTTTAAAAAACCGACGTTGTAGGGTATAAAACCGAAAAATAAAAAAAATTATATTAAGGGGTCTACCACATCGGATTTTAGACCGACGTGAAAGAGTACCCCCGTATAACGTCTCCCACCTACCACGTTGGGCAACTAAGCTGGTCAACCCGACGTTGTACCCTCTTAATATCCGACATTATAACCTTTTTCCAGCAGTGAACGCTACGTATTTCTCCAAAACCATGGCATGAAACCTCTCCACATGGCTCCATACAACCACGGCATCGCCCTCATCCCCGTAAACCCAACGAAAATAGTCACACTTTCTTCTGTCGGGCTCCTGATAACCAACAAACATTTCATCAACCACTTACAAGACACCAATTAAACCTTGATAGAAAGTAAGCTTGACTAAATTAAACACTTACACTCCAATAGTGGGGGCAGCAAAAGAATCGACGCCCATAGGACCAGTCCTTCCTGGAAGTGTAGATCCGGCAAAACAACTCACATTCACAAAGGGGACTCTGATCGCCGGTCACAGGCTCAGATGGGCGACGACTGCTGGAATTGGATGAGGTGTCGGGGGACTTAGCAAAGGAGGTGTTGTAGTAGTTGGGTGGTGTATTAATCGTCTTCAAGTGGGAGGTTGAGCTTAGAGAAATGGTCTCCGATTGTACTACTTCTTTCCCTTGGTTGGCCAGATGGTATGTCATCGTCGTTACTTGCACGTTTCAGGAAGAATAATAACCAAGGAAAAAGAAGACGAAGAATGAAAGAAGAAGAAGAAGCATAACCAAGGAAGGAGGAAGACGTCAACGGTGATAAAATGGGGGTCGGGTCGAAAATGGCGGGAATCATTAGAGAATGGCGGGAAAGGTTAGCTGTTAAAAATTGGTTTTAATCATACGTTAAAGTCATGTAATAACGGTCAGTACACACGACATTATTGTTCTTCCACGCAGCGTTACTGAATTGACGGGCGGAACATGATTGGCAAACGACATCCGGTGGGTGTGGACCCAAGTAACAGTGCATGTGCATAGTGGTAAGAACAAGAGGTTGTGATGTGCATGAGCCTAATAAATGGAAACACGGGTGCACTTGCTCAGTTTCCACTTAAACGAGGTGCACCAACTCAATTAACCCAAATTTAACACGGTATCAAAACGACTAAAACTTCCAACAAGCCAATTAACATAACAAAGACACCCCTCCTCCCTTAAACTTGTTACATGCATGCATGCACGCAAATCTTTGGCCTTTGAAAAAGACACGAGACGTGATGGTGTTGGCCATGAGGCGCCCGAGAGGCACAACCGCGATCTGGGCCGAGATCGAGGTGATAGTCAATGGCTCCTTCCGGCCAGAAGAATTGGTTAAGGAAAGACAAGACCACACACAAGACACAATACCAAGAAGCCACATGCGGGGGTCAAGATAGGAATCGAGGGGTCATCGGTGGTCGGAACGGTGAGGGCCACTTGCTCTATTGTCACATCCTCATCCTCAGACACCACCGGATCAGAAGTCGACTCGTGTTGAAGTACTTGAACTATATGGGTAAAATCAAATAAAGAAGATATTAACTGTTAATTGGGATTCTAAAAGAAATCAAAGAGAAGAGAAGTAGATTGTGATTTTTATTTTTTATTTTTTGTGCTTACGCAGAGGTGTAGTGTGGTGTCTGTAGCCTATTCTCTTCTATCTCTCCTCCCTCTACGAGAGTTTGCTTACGCAGAGTTTGTGGTATTGTTGGGAATCTTTGGTTGTTATACGTGTGTGAATCTATTCCACAGATTCTTGAAAACATCGAAAAATGAGTTGGACAATAGATGCGTGCCACCAATGGTAGGAAAAGTTTTTTTTTGTGTGTGGGTGTAGGTAATAATTTCTGGAAATTAAAACAGTATATAAATGTATTATATGAAAAATAATAAAAGTAGAAGTCTAGGGGAGAATATTTATTTGAGATTTTTGCTTGGATGCACTTCCAAAAGGGATTTATTGGACCTTTGCTCATGTGAATTTTTTTATTACTGTGAAACACTTGCAAATATGACTATTTACTTTTGCGCACTCCATCTCTAATGTCGTTAATGGATTTTCATTATCTCTTAACGTCATTAATGAATTTTCGTTCTCCTGACACCGTTAACAGTGAACAAACAATGTCTAACCCCGTTAACCATACATAACGTGACCATATAGTAGCTACTCATGTATATTTCGGTCGACCGTTCGCAAGACGGTAGACTGAAGTGGACGTCTGAAACGTATTCAGACGTCTATTCAGGGAGTCCAGTGAATCCCAGTAGGGTTTGTCGGTTGGGAAACGAACGTCCGAACAAGATTCGGTCGATCGTTTCTTAGGTTCAAAATAATACCAATTTGACTTTGTAGTTATGTCAATGTTCAGATCTTCGTTTTCCCTGTGGTAAATCTCTTTGGGGGACCCGATGTTGGTGGGACCGTTATCCCTTATTGCCTCTTGACGAGGACGGTTTTACTTTACATTCTCAATGCCATACTAGATCCAGAGCAAAATATTAGTTAACGGAACCCAAGAGGCAAAGAAAAGCAAGATTTGGATTTAAGGGATATCTCTCCGTTCCATACTAGTCCATGCCTTAAATGGCTTACAAAAGCTACCTAACTATTTGAGCATCACATTAGGGCTGTCAATCGTGTTGTGTCGTGTGCTAATCGTATCGTGTCAAGTCGTATGTATAAGTTCTAGGTGCTGCGTCGTATCCGACACATTTAATACTCGTGTTGCTAGACTTCTACCGTATCCAACTCGTTTATAATCGTGTTGTCATATTTAACCCGTTTATACACATTTATACACGATTATTACATGTTAAAGACTTAAAATACTAACTACTAAAAGTACTTAAAATACAAATATCAACCACTAAAAGTATAAGACAATCACAATAACATTAATAGAAATCACATGCAAATGAAATAAGAGTAACTAACTACTATTCCATGACCGGACAGAATATGCGTCCAAAAGTCCAATCAACATATCCACGTTATTATTACTTTGCGACAACATGAGTGCAATATATGCGGCATCCAATCCAATGTTTTCATGGAGGAACAAAGCATTTTATATTTATGGAAAATATAGCAATGGAATTCTCAAAATTCAACGTGTTTCTGGTGAATCCTGATTTTACCTGGTCATTGTCTACTATGTTTTCCTTCCTAAGAAACAAGCTTGTGTGGCAAAGCAATCTACGTCAGCTTGTGGGCAGTTGTTAGGAGGAAGATGCACTACCAAATAAACTGAGGAGATTCCAATGATTAATTTGAAGTGATGATAGAATTGTTAAGATAATTTGTGTAATATTTGTCATTCAGTTTTGGTGTAAATTTCACTTGATTATGTACTTGTAATTTCAAAACAAATGATTAACATTGATTTGTCGATTTCCAAAAGAGTCAAAAATCAAACGGCCTTGCGGCATATGGGTTATCATAAATTAAATTAAAATGCATATCTATCTAACTTTTTTACGTTTCTTATTTATTGTGAAATAGCAGAACGTCAATTAACATCACTAAGACAATTGGAAGAAAAAAACTTTTTGACTGGTGTGGTCTAAGTTGAGGTAATGTTAATGCTGATGTAAGTTGTTATACTAAAATTAAGACAATTAACAGAAAAAAGATGTCAAACAAAACTCATTATCACAACTAATTCCACCTCTGCATTCAAAGCACCACATCCACATTCCATAGAAACAGCATGTAACACTAAATTTTGCATTAACATGATTAGAAAGTTAGACAATGATATGCAGTAGCTGAAATATGAGATCTATATACTCTATTGGGGAACAATATTAACATATTTACGGATCTCAGAGTACGCATCGACGAGCTTTTGTGGGGAAAATCTCAAAGGCGGCCCCGTCTAGCTACTCCCAGTTATCTCTCCGTATAAATTCTTGACTTTGGCTATGAGAGCTTCCCTGAACAAAATTATAAAGAATACTCAAGATGGGCTAAATTTGATTTCCCAGATTTGTTGAATTGGTAGGTTTTTATGGTAATTCAATTGAAAACAATACTGCTAAATTAAAGGCGGATTATGTAGAATCTGAATATCTGATTGCATATTTATGAAGGAAAATGGATCCTAACAACATTTAATCATTTATATTACTCCATTTGGAAGTGAAGTTTCATGTAGAGTTTGTATTTCCAGACAGTAGGCCAAGGGTTTATGCAAATTCTAAGATGGTTTACTTTGTTATAACTTTGTACCAGTAATATAATGTATAAATCACATTCAGGATGCCATACCAATCTTCTTGAGGTATTTTTCAGAGATTTTAACTTATATGTTGGTCTGTGTTTTTTTAATTTATGAGTGTAATGCATAAGATTAAAAATCTTATCTTCTCAATGCAATCAACAACAAGAAATCATATTTACATCTGAATTTATTTACAGACATGCAACATAATACAGGTGTATATACTGACCACTGCTGCTATAGACAATTGCTACACTAATCCACCATTTTTATTGGCAAGATATTCTTTTGAATTCTAACGTGTGAGTGTGATGATGATTGATGTAAAATATAAGAAAATATCAGTAAAAGGAAGTACCTCTCAGGTTTGAAAATGAGGTTGCGGTAGGCGAACCACTGTAAAGCAGAAAAAAAGAGCTGTTAGTTGTCATAGATGTCTAAATCACCAGCCCAACCCCATCTAAAAGTTCAACTATGTTTATACATGGGGTAAATTTCTTACTGACACCCTCTACTATGACCCGAGATCACTTTGATACATTGAATTATAAAATGTATGGATTCATATAGCTCGAACCATCAAGTAAATCACTCCTTTATCATATATTCTGAAGTCCACAAGTTTCTATATTATATATATAAGTGGAATCAACCAATTGGCTAACAACTCGAGACTTATTTTAGGTCAGGTATGAACTTCTGAGACCGATACAAGATCACAAGTTGTATCAATGATTTTGCATATGGTAATCACCTAATTAATACAAAATTAACAACCATGAATAATTCAGAGTATTGAAATGTCAAGAAATGCCTTACCCCCTTTGATAGTCTCCCTTCTAGCAGAAAGTTCTATTAATATAAATGCAATTAAATACTCAATTTGCTTGCATACAGAACAAACTAATGCAGTTATTTTTACCTCGTTAACTTTATGATCATATGTAGAATTGGTGATATTTAGACCCTTCTTTTTATAGGCTAAAATAATGGCAAAGAAAAGTCAGATGCTATAAGATTACCCCTGTGTAACCGATTCCAACAACTTCAAAGAGGCCAGGAACCATTGGAATCCTATCAATTGCCTGCAATAGATTCAAAACATCAAACGTTTGTCTAAAGCGACAACATTGATACATTTCTTGACAAAACAGTGGAAACTTGCAGTTGGTTTATCTATAATGATTTGTCAATACCGAAATTGCTCCTGCAGTCCCCCAGAGACCAACGGCCGCAGCCACTGCGAGAGAGCTCACCGCATACTTGTCTTCTACTTTCTCCCACTATAAGAATGCAAGCAACCAACTTTCTTTTTCATATGCTTAGGTCTTTGAAAATGAGATATCAATTAGGAATTAGTGGAAGCTCATGGTTATTTTGTTACCGCATTTTGTACGGTCTTTAGGATTTCCGGGAGATCGGTTGAAACATCAGTTGTTGACTCTGCATTGACAGCTCCAGTTTCCTTCTCCGGTGTGGCATTGCTTGTTTCGGTTGGTTCAGTAGCACTCTCTTTGGAGACATTGTTGGTTTCTGCTGGTTTCATGGCATCTTCGGTTGTTGATGACTCTGCTGCCACTACGGATTCTCCAGTTGCCATTGAAACAAAATTTGTTGCGATTCTACCACCTACAATCAGTTCAAAATTTGACCGTCTCAAGATATAATGTGCTATGATTTTTGTTAATCCATGAAATTCAGCATTTTGATATACAACACTCAAGGAACCTTTAGTGTTTGCTGAAGGACCAAAAGAGCAGGAATGCATTTCTTTTGCTAAAATAGGAATGGTCCACCAACTCTCCAAAATCTAAACACTTAGGTGGGAAATAATGGATCCCAAAATTTTCTCATACGCTTGATTTGTGTTGTTCTTTGTATCCACGCCCGGATAGTAAGGGAACAAGTTTGTTAAACCCGTTCTTTATCTCCCGATTTCAGTTCATATCACCTCCATTCATGTTTCCTTGCATGTGGACTCGTAGGAAAATACAAAATCGTTTAAAGGGAATGAACTTAAAACTCATGAATGAGATATGAAACTTTAAGAATATCCATGAGAAGGCTGAAAAAAAATTCATGCTCCAGTTGTTAAGCTGATGGAACTGATGAAAAAATTATTAAATCACAAACAATTTGCTCCAATCAGGATGGTGTTCTACAATCTAAAAACAAATATATAGGAATTCTCCTCTGTTAGGCATTTTTTCATATACTTGGTGCACAACATCTGAAAGTCAGGAATAGTTGAAAGAATCCATTAGGAAAATGGAGGCTCACACTTGCTTATACAAAAGATAGTTAGGGATAGATATAATCTAAGGATCATTCACAGATTACCACATGACAAGTATAGCTGTCTCCATACTACATATAGTTATCAAATTTAAGGCTCTAGTAAAATAAAAAGGAGACCATTCTGACCATGGATTAGTAGGTACCTTATACTAAGTTGTATTGCTTAACACGCATAAAGTGATGGACTAGACCTTGAAATTTGTCATATTGTTTTGCATCATTTGTATTCAAGTAAAAATCGTATCGACTGAATTCCGATGTGTAATCATCATCAGCAACCATAGTAGGACATTCATTTTATTTTTGTATTGGATTGGTAACCCCTAAAAAAAAGGTTACATCAGGCTATCATGGTTGTAAGTTCGTCTTGGGCGAGTTTACAAACTTAAATTTCCAAACTTTTCGAATAAAAGAATTAATCCGATTCAGGGAAAGCAACAACTTGGTCCCAAGGGAGATTGCATTTTCATTTTGATCTTCAGTTACCAACCTCAACTCTCTAAACACAGTACAAAGCAGTCCATATTAGATGAAAACAAAACAAAGCCAACAATATTTCAGTTAACACAGAGCAAACACTAGTGGGTGCAACAAGTGAACATAAACTTACAGTGGGTCATTGTCTTGTATGTGGGCAAGGCAGGGAGGCTGAGGTAGCGCGACGGCGAGAGGTGGTGGCGGGAGGAGTTGGGTCTGGAGGCATCAGAGAGGAGGGTGGTGGTGGGGGTGGTGGCTGTTGTTGCCATTGCAGACCAAGAGGTGCCTTGTTTTGGTGTAGTGAACAGACCAAAACCAAACAACCACCTGCAGTTAAGGACACAAACAGGAGTAGATGTTGTGTTATTGGTGGGAAGTGTAAGTGGTTGGGAATCAATCTAGTGGGATAACCATTCTTGCTTTTTGTGTGGTTGGTTAAGTGCTGCTGCCTTTGTTATCCATCTTTAGATCTTGAACACCAGAAATATTTTCTTGACCATTTTTTTGTTGCTTAATTAAGAATACATTTCTATTATCCATTTATTAATTTGCGGTAAAAATGCAAATCTCGTCAAAGCATGCTCAATGGATAGTATCTTGTTATTTTACTATTCCAAAGTATCCCACGAGTTTGATTTTTTTACTGAACTATTCGTCGCCGTAAAACTACTTAAATCGCCCGTAAGATTATCATTTTGTCCTTCTACCCTTTCTACTAATATAACTTATCATTTCACTCTTTTAACACAACTTTCTCTTCATATCACTCTTCTATTCACCACATAAAATGTCTCGGAGAACAAGAAAAGAACCAGCGGAGACCCCTGACTACTCACATCTGGTAAATTACCTTGTTTATTTCAATTAATTTAAAAAAAAAAATTTGAGTCGGGCGTCCGCGGGAGACGCCCGACCCAACGAGAGGGCGGTCGCGGGAACCGCCGCCCGATATAAATTGAATATTATGTTAAATTACCCCCAAGGTAATTTAAATAAATTGAATATTATGTTAATAATGAGTTAAATTAGTTTAGTAAATCATTTATTGATTATAAATTGAATATTATGTTAAATTACCCCCAAGGTAATTTAAATAAATTAAATATTATGTTAATAATGAGTTAAATTAGTTTAGTAAATCATTTATTGATTATAAATTGTGATAATTAATAAATAAATCCCTAAATAAATTGATTATTATGTTAGTAATTAGTTGTGTACAATTTTAGTAAAGGATTATTGATTAATTGTGATAATTGCTAAATAAATCGATTATTAAGTTAATAATTAGTTTAATTATTTTAGTAAATCCATTAATAAATTTGTATTTTTAAAATTGAATTAATAGTCATCGGGTTACCGTGGAGGAAAAGGGAAATCAATTCCCTTACGTGCGGTACGTAGTATAGCAGACGAGTCAGGTCCTCGTCATCCACGTACACGTGATATTTCTGCTTCAGTTAGGAGAGAGAGATATGTTACGTCGTCGTCAGACACCTGGAGAGTCTTTCGACGACGAGGATGATTCAGATGAGATGAGGAGTCACGACGACAGTGACGATGGGGGCCGATACGACTTGGGGCCACAGGAGGAGGTGGTACATCAGTCCGGTCGAGGACGGGGGCGACACGGTGGTCCTTCAGCTGAGTTAGTCATTAGGAAGGATCGAGGTGGCCGGTTTGTGACCGATGATTCGAGTTCGTGCACTGCAGACGCCCGAGCTCAGAAGAAGAAGAGGGGTGATGACGAGTCTTGGATCGTCACGGATATTATTCCCGGTGGTCCTGTAGATGCCAGCGTCATTCCGAGTTTCGGAGGCCACGTCGCCAGACGCATCTGGGATGGCGAGGAGCGGAAGGTTTTGAAGTGCCATAATCGGCACAGAGCCTGTACGACATTGCATGCATGGCGTTCAGTGATGACTGAGGATATGACGGCGACCGTGGTTGAGAGTGGATTGGGTCACTTGCCGTACAACATGTTTTCCTGCATCGACATGCCGTTGATTTCGGCATTCGTGGAGCGGTGGCACCCTGACACCAACACTTTCCACTTGCCGTTCGGAGAGATGACGATCATGTTGCATGACGTCTTTCAGATTCTGCACATTCCTGTTGAGGGTCCCATGGTCAGTGCGCAGGCGCCGACATCTGAGTTGAAGTTATATGTATCTGAGTTGCTGGGTGTCAGCCTGGAGGGTCTTGGGCGGGATAGCTCATTTTGGAGTGGCGGTGGTGTTAGTATCGACGTTGTGGACGAGTGTTGTAGACGGGGGCGACCACCACGGACTGAGGATACGCAGATGACTGATTATCTCTTCTTACTGCTAGGCTGCGTATTGTTTGTCGACAAGAGCGGTTCCAGACTGAGACCACGCGACTTATTGGAGGCGAGGGACCCAGATACCATTGGTCAGTACTCATGGGGGTCGGCGACGTTGGCATATCTGTATCGCCAGCTGGGCATATCTAGTCGTGCTGATTGTGGTCAGATTACGGGTTGTCTTACACTGCTGCAGGCTTGGATATATGAGTATTTTCCTGCTTTCCGCCCACATCGTGAGCGGAAGATTGTTGAGCGTGGTCATCCTCGTTCGCGTATGTGGGCTGTCCGGGCGGAGGATAAGAGCGAGAGTCGACTTCTTTCTATTCGTAGACGGCTAGATCAGATGACTGCATCGCAGGTATATAATGTATATATCATTCACGTTTATTTAAATTTAACTTTATTATTATTAACGTATAAACGTTTAGGTAGAGTGGTTACCGTATGGTCTCGAGCCTGCTGTAGCTGTGCCGAGGACTACATTTGCCGGCATTATTCGTTATAGGGATATCACAGAGCCTTATATACCTGATCGCGTGTTACGTCAGTTAGGTTACATTCAGGTGATCCCGGTTGACATCCCGACGCCCGAGCATGCAGTACGGTCTGCGACTACGACGATGTACGACGTCAGGCACAACGTTTCGTCTGCGGAATCGGTTTGGAGGACATTTCCGAGAGTAGGACGACTACACCTGGCCGATCTGAGTCGTAGACGCGACCCCTCCACTTGTGCTCCAGATTATTTGCAGTGGTTCGGTAGGTGCTCACATCCACTACTCGTACGCGGTATCATTCTGAGACCGGAGAGACCACTGGATAGGACATGTGTCGATGCGGTAAGTTTATCTAATTTTATTTTTAATTGTAAAGTACATTTTGTTATTGTACGCTAATTTTTATTTTACATACAGTGGATGAGTAGGGCGATACGGTGTATGCAGCCGTTCTTGCGAGAGAGAGACATCATGCCGACTGAGGCGACGAGACTTGCATGTACAGATTGGGATCGCCTGATCAAGGATTGGAACAACCAGTTGGGCATTTCGGACCATGATTCAGATGCTGAGCTGTAGTTGTCTTGCTTTTACTTTCGTTTTGTTGCACTATTACTACATTTGTTGGTATTTGCTTATGTTTATTTGTGTACTCTTATTATTTATTTCTGACGAACATATCTTCTACATATTTCTTTGACTATCGTATTTTTTAATATTTATTTTTCACAAAAATATTTTCAACTTATTTCTTTAGATATCAAATAATATTTAAATTTCAAATACGGTAAAAGAACAACACGATATAAGTAGAAATACACGATATATTATACATTACAAAAACATTACAAATTACAATCAAAATGTACCATGTAACCGGTTCCAATACTCCATCCTACTTTGGTACTGATCCTCCCATCCAACAACACTCTCATCTCGCATTTGATACCATAAGGTCGTTATAGGAGGTACTGGGAAATCATCAAGTAATTCCAAACGAATAAAATGTCTGTAACTCCCTAAATGAGCAATGACCAACTCTCTGACAGGCCTCGTCATGGCAGACGGACACTCCCAAGGTAGAACAGTAAGACACGGGAACAACGAACCATTCGTTCCCACTGCGAAATACATGACCGCACACTTGTAAAAATTAGCAATAGGAAACAAGTCAGACCAAACCTCCATATAATGATCCTCGCCACAAACTCCCCTGTCCCAATCAATTCGTTGACGAGACTCTCTCACATTGCCAAAATAGACACTCTCATATATAGGATGTGCACCTATCTCATTAGAAATCGCACGACAGGCGTACGACCAGTTCTCCTGACCACCATGAAAGACATCGGCAACACATCGAAATCCACAGTTGCCATCAACACGTACGTCATTCCACCTTTCCAGAAATGGTAAAATGATTCCTGACAGTCTATCATTATATGGGAAGTTGTCCACGTCAACCCGTCCGGACACTGTAAGATAGGTAAATAACAATTCATTAAAACAACAAAATTAGGAGATAATATATTCAACCTCATTTAGATTACTGATATATATTAAATAATATAACAACAAAGATATCGACATACCAGAAGATCATGTGCCCGTATTCACGGACGATCGAGACGAATTAGACCGACGACCCCTGCTCCCACTACTGCCAAACCGACCACGACCTCGCTCAGCATACTCGAAGGCACTCGGGTCCCGACGTGTCGACTTTCCCCTAGGTCGACCTCGTACCTTAGTATTTTCTTCGGGTTCTTCATAGTTCGACTTATCGGGGTGTAACTGTTCGTATAAAATACGAGAGGCACTACGAATTACTGCATGGTCGCGCTCCGAGATCTCATCCACTAGCTTCCGAAAATGCTCGGCGTCTTGTGCTGACTGATCAACAAACTCTGACATCTGGACTCCTTCTCCGATAACAAGTGTTTTCCAGAATGGATGAATCTGCTCTAAATAAATTCCATCACCTGACGCCAAACACGTGTACATGGTACAAGCACAAGGAATCCCATGTGTTGTCAGGAAAGCACACCCACAACGATATTCAACTTCATCACTTAAGACCTCCATTCTCTTCAACTCCTGAGTCATTAACGACAAGCAGTGATGCGAAACTCGGTCATTTATATGCTGAAACAGAGGACCTATGTACTGTGTCAAATTTCGACATCTCGAATCTTCAAGAAAGTTCCGAATATTCGTCAGCTGCATTTCAATAGACGAGTTCACGCGGTCGAAAAGAGTATCGAGAGCGGCAGTCGATGTAGTGATCCACTCTTTCAGAGCCGAATGTGCACTTTCCACCCCTGCAGTTCGTAGTGTTGCCGAAATGAAAAACTTGATTCGTCCAATTCAACACGAATTTTTCCTTATGCACCAACCACGTGTCTTCCACATACTTCGTCAGCACTGGCCAGGAACTGTAAGAATCCTTCAGATTACGGACTGTTCTATCATAATCCGTCTGTGAATCAGAAAGCATGACTCTCCTCCACCTTCCACGCCTAAAACTCTCTGCAAGCTGCTTCTCCTTGCCGAATACGTGGTATGCGTAGTTGTACACGTCTTTGTTGATATGTCAGGTGCATAGTAAATGAGCTGACTCAGGAAAAACCTCTGCCACTGGTCGCATCAGACCCATCTCCCGGTCCGTAATTATTGCTGTCGGGCTAACAATATCCAATAACATATCTCGCAACCTCTCCAACACCCACCGGTAACTAGACTCGGTCTCATCTTGCAAAATCGTATATCCGACGAGGAAATTCATATTTGTTGGAGTAACCCCAATCATCTCAAACAAAGGCATCTTGTACTTGTTCGTCTTATACGTCGAATCCATACAGATTACGAATGTGTATGTACGCAACAACTGAACTGAAGTCGGATGTGCCAAAAATGCGTGAGTCAAGACATTAGTTTCTTCATCTGCCACAATCCAATGCAAATACTTATGCTGCACTGTCTCCCTGAGAAACTGCTGCGCGGGATTCCTGTCTTCAGATTTCGTCCTCCTCATGTACTCTCTGAAGTTGTAAATGTGTCTTTGATTCAGATTATCGTCCGGAAATTTCTTCTTTACCGCCAACAAAATGTTACGGGGTCTTGATTGTGCCTCTGTCATATCCCGAACAATTTGCTTTGCCCCAGCACTAAGTCCGCTGACCTGTCGGTGACCCTCTGAATAAACTGTCAATGGGTGGTTGTGCTGCCCATAGATGCTACTAGAAACAATAACTCATCCATCACGATCTCGTCGCTCCACCACTTTTACCAAAAACCGACAACCGCAACCTTTTCTTTTCGTATTCTTTCGCAGTGCAATACTCGTATCACGAGAACTCATCTCATGTCTGCGATCACATCTGAGGTAACAATCCATCCGGTTATCTGTTTTTGGTTTGTATGATGATATAACCAAAAAAAATCCGGCTCCTATTGCAACTTGTTTCGCCCATTTACAACATTCCTCGATTGTTGTAAATATTTCTTTACTGTCAAAAAGCTCACTGTAATCTACTCCATCACCACCGAAATCTTGCAACAGAACTTGAAAATTTTGAATTTAACAGAAAATTAAAAAAAACAAAAAAAAACACGGGCGTCTGGCTAGAACGCCTCCACATACGTGGAGGTGTGTTAGACAGACGTCTCCACCTTTGTGGAGGCGTCCATAGGAGACGCTTGCACAAAGGTGGAGGCGTCTGTCTAAACCGCCTCCACCTATGTGGAGGCGTGTTAGGCAGACGCCTCCACCTTGGTGGAGGCGGTTTAGCCAGACGCCGAGTTGGGAAAAAATTCCGCCCCCGTTACCTCGCCCGTATTGAGGTGTTTCGCCAGACATTTTCGTGGTGTTGGTTCTGGGAATGTGAGTAAAACTGAGTCAAACACCTTGTTTAAAGACACGGGACGAAATCGGTATTAATTGATTTGTTAAGGGCAAAAAGATCATTTTTAGGACAATTTAAGTAGTTTTCTGACGACGAATAGTAATTCCCTTATTTAATTGATCGTCAAAGTATTCCAAAGCAATTGACCCAGCTTGTTTAGAAGGTAAATTACAATTTGTGCCGTCGCCTGTCATCATTTTAGAAACATTTCTCTTATTCCCAATATCCCTGAAATTTATGGGATACGATAATTTCAGCCCTTTTATTCTTTTAATGTGTGAAAAGTAACAGTTAAAAATAGTCACCTCTTACCACGTCAATACATCCTTAAACTGCAGGTAAATATGACAAACTCTCCAACAGAAGCATAAATTACAATAGAATTTCATCAGCACACTGTTTTCTGAATTACAAAACTAGTGTTACAAAGGTAGAGGTGTGATATGATGTTACAACTTAGAACATGATATCAAAACCTCAGCGTCCACATCAACCTGTAGATGTAACTAAACTACAAAACCAACTAATAGGATCTGATCATCATTGTTCTTGGTGAAGAACTAAACTGCACATCGTCTCCGGAACAATAACAAAATGAATGACATAAATTAGAATTTCACTTGAGTTCTGAAAGTAGAGATGCAGCTACCCTCTTTAACGATTCAGATGCTTTGTGAATGTCGGCCTTTGTATGACCAGCTGAAACAAACATACGGATCCCTAGTGGAAGTCGGCACTTGTCGAGTGTCGACCTCTTGGTAGTTACAAGAAATACAGAATCTTCCTTCAATGCCTGAATAGACACAAATAGTATCATCAGAAGAGGAGATTGATGAAAACTGATTCAGCAAGTGATTTTTTGAGTAAAAACACTTACTTTGTCGACAATCTCCTCTAGAAGCTCGAGATCGTTCCTGGGTGAACCAGTTGACTTCTTGAGGCTGAGAAAGACAATAGGCGACAATGAACTGCTTGTGATTTCCAGTCCTGGTACTCCTGATAGTTCTGCATTTCCAAAAACATACTATTTTGTTATTTATCCATCATTGTAGAATGTAGATGTGTTATTGACAAAAGCCCCTTGATGTCTCGTTCATCGTTCAGAATGGTATTGCCATGTAAGGAAACCCAAGCAATATACCATCCATCAAAATGGCAAAACTGAAAATGCAATTCATCTTATAGGGTGTATTTCTAGGAAACAAACAATAACGGACATGCATCCACTTCTACTAAAGCTCAACAAAGCTCGTACATCAGAGCAAATGAAGATCTAAAAAAATTATTATTTATATCCAAAGATTTGGATGGGATAAGGGCACAAGAAACAAGACAATTCTAGAACTACAACACTGATTCTCCATGTGTTTCATTTCCAACACACCCTAAATTAGTTTGGGATGTAAGGCTCTGTTCTTTCTTTTGTTCACTACCTGAGGGCAGCCAGTTGAATTGCTTAATTGTAAGACTGTGGAAGCTATTAGAAATTTCGTCATACAATTTTTTATTAACAATTTTTCATAATTCATACAATATACATGATGTAATATACAAAGATAGGGATTCTTTCTATTTAACAGCAACTGCTACTGGTAAAAATAATAATCAAACAACAGTATGCACTTGGTTGGCTAAATGTTTTGCCTCGAAAACGGTATTCTTCTTCACAAAAACCAGGAAGGGAGCCAGAAGAAGTGTATTTCTAAGGGGTTCCTCCAAGACCCCAGAGTATTTCTGGTGTGCATCTTGAGGTGCATATGGTCTTGTTGTATAATAACATGTTAGCTGTTATTAGCTGCATATGGTCTTGTTGTATAATAACATGTTAGCTGTTATTAGCAGTGTTGGAAAGTCAAGTGAACATACAAAAATCAAAGGATGTATTGAGATCGCTCTATATGGAGACATTTTCTTTAATTTTCCTGCAACTAACTTGTCCAATGTTCTGCATATATCTTCCTTTTATTTACATATTCTTTTTGTTCTTTCATGTCAGGCAGAGAAAGACATGTTTCTGAATTTTAGGTCTTCTGGAAAGAAGAAGGCATGAAATGAGCACCAATTAAAAATTTATGGGATTGCTACCAAATGTTATATAAACCTATTTATTATTGCTAATAACTACGTTTTCACTTGTTATTAATATGAAAATAATCATGTCAATTTCCATTGTGTCAAAGATTAAGTTGTTTTTTGGCATTTGGAGCATCATGGACTATATATCAAATGACTATTTAAACGATCTGCATTTCTTATCTATTATGAAATCGCAGATGGTCAGTTGATTTGATATTAACATGATAATAGTCAGGATTTGTGTTTTTCTGTAGCCAGTAGCCACAATGTACAGAAAATGAATGACTGGTGTGAAGATGTTGTGCATAAACAACTGTACCATGTCTTTGTTGAAGTTACCTTTCCACAATAAGGCAATGTTTTTCCTTAACTTTTTAAGCAAATCTGGATTGCCTTCTAAGTATTCAACAGCAGCAATTGCAGCACTTGCAAGATATGGAGGTAGAGATGCAGAGAAAACATACCCTGCACTGCTTAGCCGCTGAAAACCCAAATTATGCCATCAGACATCAGTAATCACTCTTAAAAAAGGCTTTGCAAATGTTCACAAGGATCAAATAAATGTTCGATTATCCTGGTTCTGGAAGAAAAGTGAGATATTAGACCAGATTACCTGATGGTCGACAACTCTAACGCTACCCGTGCAAAATCCTCCATCAGTTGCCAGTGCATTCCCCATCGATGATGTTATTATATCGATCTTATCAACCTGCATATACAGAATGTGAGCAGAAAAATAGGCTGCAAAACAGTACCCATGGAGTAATGAATCTAATATACACACACGAACACCATAATGTTCAGAAAGTCCTCGTCCAGATTGTCCAAGCACACCAAATGAATTGCTCTCATCTAACACAAGTCGGAAGCGATATTTCTCTTTCAACTTAACAATGACATCCAGTGGAGCTATTTGACCAGAGTTCTGCAATGCATAGACAGGGCTTGCTTAAAATCTAGAATGAAAAAAATTAAGTTCAAGACCAGAGTCCAGGAAAAGAAGTATATTAATGTGATCAAACATGATTTCCTGTTTCTATGACAAGAAAAAGGGGCGCATACGCATTTAAGGTGTTTGACATGAGAACATCGAAAGGTATAAATCTAAAAGCTAAGAGATTGACGTAAACTTCTATAAAGAATGTTAATTCTTTTTGAATGAAAGAGGAAAAAAGGCACAATAAGAAATAAAAAATAAATAAAGGGGAACATAATCTAATTTTTTACCATATAATACCTATCTACAAAAAAACCTATATTAACAAAAAAAATTGAGTTTCTTCAATTCTTCTAATTGAATAAGTATAAGTAAAGGGTCCATGGATGAAGATACAAAAGTTTCTTTCTAATCGTAACTAGATCTTCATTTTTTTGTATTTTTTGTGTTATAAAAGGGAAATTAAAGCCAGATAAAGATTGTTAATTATTACTTATTAGGAATATTAAATATGTATAGAAAAAATTCCATTGTCTGAAAATTGGATACTCCTTGTCAATACTTTTTACCTGGTAGACAGCTTCAACAACGATGTAACGCCGTATCTTATGTGCTCGTCGGTTTCCACGTGTAGTCTTCTCCAATGTGCTTTCCAAAGAAGACATATTGTTGTGCTTGAAATACACAACAGTGCTCCTTGATAGATAAAGACCATTCTGCACCCCCCAGTGGACACCTTCGTCACTATAAAATACAAACTTAGTGTGTGATTGTGAGTTAGCATTGAACTCATAAAATAATAATAATTGACTAATTGTTAAGTAAAATTGTTGGTTACATGTGATTACATGCTCCTCCCAATAATTAGCCCTGCTTTTGTATATTGAATTACAGTTTTAGAAGTTGAATGATCACATTTGGTAAAAATAAAACCTGGCAAACAATTACTACATTACGTTATATTGATACAGATTAGACTGCCTAATGACAAGCTTAAATTTTCATAGAGGGAATAGCTATTGATATGTAGCAAAAGTGCACAACAAAGAGGAGAAAAGAAGATATTTTGATATATGGTCTAAAAGTGGAGGAGCTAAAACCGTAAAACGTGGATAAAACATATTTACAAAAGATCATATGTATAAAAGCATTTTGATAGTTAATAAGGCTCTTGCTTCTCAAAGGCAAGCCAAATGCTACTCACAAAACTACAAGCAAGCTAATGACAATCACAAAACCAGCTCAAGGAAAAGTGGACAATGACATGGTAAATGAGACTGAAAAATACATAGGAGATACAGCAGCAAAGCTCCTCATATTAGCAACTGCGAAAAACTATGATTTTTACTAAACACTGATTAACTGAATTGTAACAATAGATTATCTATGAAGAAATTGAAGGTTGAAATAATTCACGTAGACAGCCGAACAAACAGTTTAATACTATTTTCATACAGAAAATAGACACAAACGATCTTACGCAACAATGATGTCTCCTTTCTTGCAAAATGCTGGAATCACACTGAAAATGGTAGAAATTCCATATGAATAGAGAATTGAATCTGGAGTGCCCAAAAACTTGGCAATTCTGGTCTCACAGTCAAGATGAACATCTAAGGAATATGCATCATATTAGTGCACTTAAGCTAAAAAGAAAATCAAGCTCATAGCAGAATCTAACTTCCATAATTTAAAATTCCACAAAGTAAAAGCAAGATATCTGATGTGAAGTTCAACTCATACCAATTGTCCCATAAAAGCCACGTGGGCCACAAGAACCAACACCATATTTCTCTAATGAACCCACACATGAATCCTGAAATAACACACCATATTTCTCTAATGAATCCTGAAATAAATTTATCTTAAATTACTATATTGAGATGGATCAAAAAATGATAAAAGTTTATCCTTACAATTAAATTTTTGTGTCCAACTAATCCAAGAAAGTTTGCAGATGCAAAGTTCACAACATCTTTGCCATCAATAACAGTATGAGTTGCAGCAGCACTGCATAAGATAGTAACTTGTTAAAACAATCATATAGAAAAGAAAGAAAAAATAGACTTCTAATACACAAACTGAGTGATGCAAACCAGTAAATCAATACTTCTCGTGGAAATAAATAAAACTATTATAAAATGTTTGAAGAACAAGAACACTTTCTAATAGAATTCTTTGGAGATGAAAAACAGAAAATCAACATAAACCACCAACATAGTCACCTTTCAAGTAACCGATCAAAAAAAAGTCACCTTTCAAGTACAGGAGGTTCATATAGCATTTCCTCGGTGATGGGAGGATGAAGAGATTCTGGCTGCCATTCTTCACAAAGTTCATCAATTTCCTAATAAATAAAATATAAATGCCTTAAGAAAGAGAAAAGGCAATTGAATTTTGACAAGTGGATACACGCACCTACAAGATCAAAAAGTGTGACACAATTATTCCTTATAAGCTCTATTGGTATAAACATTGAACATAAAATCCCATTCAATTGTCCAAAGATACATTGACTAACATTACACAAATGAAATGGGAGGGAGGGAACCAGACAAAACAAGGTTCCTAGGAAAACCCATGAGGATAGAAAGGGCCAGCAGTTACATTCTCAATAGTTGTAATTTTAACCAAAATACATCATGAACAATTATATGAAGAAATTTTCATTCTAGACCAAAGTACAAACACTCACTATAAATTTTGCTGATATCATGCGGCTGCAATCAGTAAAGTGTATGGCCTAAAGATTAACTATTTTGCCACTTGAACAAATAAAATGACAAACCAAAAGGGAGATCAGAAGAAGGTCCTTTGTTGCCTTTGAATGCATCATTACAAATTTCAAAGAACCATGAAATGATGGTGGAATTTCTGAATCCGTAAATGATTTGTTTTCCTCTTATTTGAGGAAACATATCATTTTCTAGTCATGCCAATACTTAACTAAAATTCCAGACAGAAGACTATTGTTTTTACGTAACCACATGGCACCCGAATCTTACCCAAACAAACGTAGGCATGCATATGGATACACATATACATAGTTCATGCCCTAGCAATTTTCCACCCTTAGAAAATGGATGAAATCATGTTCATGTCATAAAAGGTCAACCCGACTTTTCAAAATTCAACATCTACATGATGTATTTTCAAATTTTGGCAACTCACACAAATGCTAATTGCAAAATTCCACCAAGGAAGTGCAAACTCTCAGATGCAACCATCAAAATTTTGCAATTGATATACTACCATATGTCAAGTTCAAGCACAGCCCATTTTAAACAAGACCCCATTTGCAAACTAAAAATATACCATTGACCAACCAACATTCTTAAAGGTTACAATCAACCTTCTCAGTGAGCGGCTTCTTTGGATGTTTGTAACTCTTCCGTGACAGCAAGAAGAGTATAACCACAATGAGTAGCACTTCAACAACCAGATGCCCTTCACAACCAAAGAGAAGCAGTACTTTAGCACAAAACATACAAAAGTGACACTTCCACAACTACAAGACCTTCACAATATACAGTCAAAACAATAAAAGATCAAACTTTCTCAGAAACTGAAAAAAAATCTGTAATTACAAAGGGAAAGAACTGTAAAGCAAAAGGGAAGGGAAAAAATTCATTGACGTCTCCAATAAAAAAAACCCAAATTCTGTCAAAATTGCCCAATTTTTTGCAAAATTCGAAGAAAACCCCAAACTAAACTTCATAGTATCACCATTGGGAAAACCAAACGAAGAAAAAAAACACACACACATAGGAATTAACTTCATCACAAATCATACAGCAAAACTTTGAAAACTTTGAATTCCAAAGCAAACCTGAACTTCATCACAAGCCAGGATACTAAAAAACACGTCACCGATATATGCCGAAAATCCACCAATTTCGGCCTGCAGAAACAACCAACTTATACCAAACCAAAATTCAAACTACATAACAAACCACAACAAAATTGCAAATTCCGAGCGAAACGAAAACCCAAATTTCGCGAGAATACACACTAAAACAGCAAATTCGACCTGAAACCCATATTAAAACCCCAATTTGTACCAACCAAAACCCAAACTTCACCACAAACCACACAACAAAGTTGCAAATATCAACATAAAACATCGCCATAAAACATTAAAAAAAAACACAATTCCGACCCAAAACCTTTCAAAAATACCCCATTCATACCAACCAAAAACCAAACTTCAGAACAAAAATTCCAAATTTCTACCCAAAAAAACCCACGAATTCCACCCCAATTTTACCAACCCAAAATCCAAAGTTGGACCCAAAAACCACATACTCCGACCCAAAAACCGACCAAGCTAGGACACAAATGTCACGACAAAAATTGCAAAATCCGACCGGAAAACGAAATCACCATCAATGAGAAAGCCGAAAACGACGGCGCGCGCGAACGGCGCGTCGAAGGCGGAGGTCCATATCTGACGCGCCTTGAACCACTCTTTGGCCGTCGCCGTGAGGTTGGCGACGGCGGACGCCACGAAGTGAGACTCCATCATAACCAAAAGAAGGTTTCGCGTTGCGGATCGGAAGAAGAAGATCAAAACAGGCGACTCATATCAATCCACGGTTTTGGGTTTCGGAGCGAAACAAAACTTCCGGTTTTTATTTGGGATTTTATGGTGGTTTGGTGTCATTTTAAGGGCGACGTGGGAGATTTAACGCTTTCACCTCTTCGATAGATTAGGTAGGAGAGGGACGATGGGAAATTGGGAATTGATGGTCAGTCAAACGGGTCCAATTTTAATCCACCTTACTTGGGTCGGATTGGATCGGAGGTTGCAAGTTGGGGCACCTTGAGAGATTTAGAAGTCTAAGGGGACACGAAAATTTTTAGAAAGTGATGTTTGGATTAAACGAAAAGCAAAGGAAAAAATATTTTTTCTTTTGACTGAATTCTTTTGTTTGTATATGTTTGGACAAATAATTTCATGAATGGATGGATGACCGAATGCATTTTGGTTATCCGAACTGGTGATTCTTTTTAAAGATTTCGGTGGATCGAAATGTATTCAGACAACCGGTTAAGAACATTTCGGTCGACCGCATATTATAAGTTTTCGTTATTTTCCGACCTCAAACACTGAGAAAGTAAAATGAAAATTTTGTACATACCACAATATCTGACGGAAAGTAGACATGAATTCCTAGAAGTGCACAAACAATCCCCCTCCATGGAGTCAAACGGAATCTCATTTCCTTTCGATTGCTTTCTCCCGAATTCCGAGTGCATGTACCCCCTAAGTTAATTATAAACTCCCTAAGTTGATTATTAAGTTCCCTCAACATCTCTCAACGAGAGTTTGGGCAAAGACCCAAAGTTACAATATTCGGCCCAGCCCACTATACAACTTGTAGGGCCCCAGATGCGCTTTGGTGGGACTTTACAAATTAAGTTGATTAGTATACTTCTACAACATCTATTAGCATGTTCCCGGCATGGTTGAGAGTTGGGTGTTGTGGGATTAAAAATTAAGTTGATTTATGAGGTTTTGTAAGATATATTAGCATGTTTCCATCTTTCAGGTCATGGATGGGGATGGAATGGTGGGTCAATGGGTCGAATTTAATCAAGATTATTCGGGTTGGATTGGGTGAGTATACGTTGTAGGTTGGGAGTTGGGCGTTGTGGGATTAGAAATTAAGTTTTTTTTTTGAAATAATGATTAGAAATTAAGTCATGGATAAGGATAGAATGATGGGTCCAATTGGTTGAATTTAATTGAGCTTACTTGAATCGAATTGGGCGTTTGGGAAATTTAGAAATTAAGTTTGACTTTTAAGATTTTACAATATCTATAAGCATGTTTCTGCCTTTCAGGTTATGGATAGGGATGAAATGATGGATCGAATTTAATTGAGTTGGATTGTGCGGGTATATGTTGGATGTTGAGAGTTGGCCATTTAGAAAATTTAGAAATTAAGTTGACTTTTAAAGTTTTGCAAGATTCATTAGCATGTTTTTGCCTTTCAGGTCATGGATGGTTCTTTTAAGTGTTGTGTTTTTTTGGATGGAAGTTGTGCTTCATATTAGGAGATACTCAATCCAGAGACACATCGACCTGATTGTTCTAAATAGGGTTGTGCACGGTCCCGGTCAGGTCCGGACCAGATTCTCAACCCTAGTTCTAAATATGCAACATCTATCTTTTCATGTTCTACAACATGCAAGGGTTAACACACAAAACAACAAACAGACACGCAACCACGACCACCACACGTGTCTAATCCATTATTTCGTCAAATGTTACATCAAAAGGAATGAATGCAATTATAGGAAAACTCAACCAAAATCTTAATCCTTATGCAAATTGCATGGTACTTCAAGTTATTTATAAACAAGTAAACGGGTCAACATTCAAAGTGAATGTTTGGATCTCTAAAATAAAAACTCCCGCATGCTCATTCCCCACTGAGGAGTTGTCACCCCTTGCATTCACCGATCATCATTCCCCACAGAATTGTCGCCTCCCCCCCCCCCCCCCCCCCCCTCTCATTTGGGAGCAAATTGCGGATATATTGTTTTTTTACAGATATAAGGTCAATTTTTTTTAGTTTTTTTTTGGAGCAAATTGTTTTTTTGTTTTTTAAAGTTGTGTTGAGGTATTTTAAAGGTGTTATCTTTAAATGTTTTAATGTCTATAATGCACAATATGAAATTTCTAACCTTACATAATGACTTTTTCATTTTTTTGCACTATCCGTGGCAGGTATTATTTGTATTCATTTTGGTATTACTTTTACTTTTACTTATATTACTTGTGCATTGTCATTAGAATGTTAACATTTTTGGATGTTGCGTAATGGTAGGTTTTGCAAATCTAAAAATAATTTAGGGGGTTTACCGAGATTATTCGGTGTATATTTATTAATAATCAATGGTATTTTAATTGTTAATAATTAGAGGTTTTTATTTTATTTTTTCAAGTTTCAACTATATCTAGAAGAAGTTTTTTTGGGTGTATAGTAGATAAGTTTTTTTGTTACCCATTTTAACATATAAGAAAGTGATGGAATATCTTTGGGTGTAGATTTTAGTAACAAGCAGGGGTTTGGTGTCAGTTTTTTTAGTAAGAAATTGGTGTGAGTATTATGTTTTGAGGTAGATTTGATAGTTGGGCTGCAGTTATTAAACATGGATTTGACTTTGTTCCAAGTAGAAAAGGCATAGAAGACATGTTTTTCCCAAGTTACCCCATATCAAACTAAATTTACCCCAACGTTCCGAATAGATGAAACAAGTTATAATTTTGTACAATGTTCTGATTGCTTCTTAGGGGGTGTTAGGAAAGTGACGGAAAATGATTTTCGGAGTCAATCGGAATATGGATTCATTTCCCCCACTTTCCCACTGCACAAACCCCCTAGTAGGAGATTGATTGCCCAATAGATTTTAGAGTGGTTCTTAGTAAGACAAAGGCGTTATTCATTGGTAATGGAATGTTTTTGAAAGAGAGAGAAAAAGAAGAATGAATGTCATAAGTTAGTTTTTGTACCAATTGGGAGTTTTAGTACTAGGTGGGAGTGGTTGGGTTACAAAATTGATGTTATTGATTGTTTGTGTTGCAAAAATGCACAATGGAGTTGATTGAGCATTAAATGTTTGGTACAGTTTTTACCAAGAGAAGAATGAACGTCATATATTAGTTTTTTATTGTGGGTTGTTGTTTTTGGTACTAGGTTTGCTGAGTAAGGCATGTGAAGCAAACATGACATGTCAAGTAAGCATGCGTGAGATGTAAGTGGGAAATAGGTTAAAACACTACTTTTTCTTTCGTAAATCAGTAGTCTTAGGTCATCCTTAATCCCAACTCCAAATCCCAACGCAACCTCAGTTTCTTTCTATGTTACGTCAGTAAAAAAAAAATATACAACCCACAACTCAACTCATTTTTCACTTGTTAACCTCAATCTCACTTTCAACACACTCCATCCTCCTTAATAATTTCTTAAAAAACATAAAAAACCGAACGACCCTGGGTAAGGTCTTTGGGGTCAGGTATTGCCCCGACCCGACCCCAAAATGTCACCCGTCAGCAAGGATGGCCTTATCATGCCTTGTTTGAAACTCGAGGAGGTGTACGCGTGGACTCGAGAGACCACCACACCCCACCTGTCTTCTTCCTTTCCCCTCCCTCCAGATCCAACCTCCAAACCCTAATCCTAACCGTATGGCGCTCAACCTCCGGCAGAAGCAAACGGCGGCCGTGATCCGGATGCTCCACCTCAACTCCCCCGACGCGACCCCCTCCTCCTCCTACAAGCTCCTCATCCTCGACCGCTTCTGCCTCGACCTCCTCTCCCCCCTCATCCACGTCAACGACCTCCGTGCGCACGGCGTCACGCTCTACCACCTCATCGACCGCGACCGTCAGCTCGTCCCCGACGTCCCCGCCGTCTACTTCGTCCGCCCGACGGCCTTCAATGTCGGGAGGATCGTCCGGGATGCGGAGAAGGGGATCTACGATGCCACGCATCTCAACTTCTCTTCGTCCGTGCCGAGGGCGATGCTGGAGGAGATGGCGAGTGGGATTGTGAGGGCCGACGCCGTCCACAGGGTTGCGAAGGTGAATAAAGTTTGGATCTTTTTGGGTTTTATAGTTTTAGTTGCTAATTTGAACCTTTGAATGTGGTTTTAATAATTGTTGTCTGCTTAATGGCATTGAATCTGTGAAGTTTGAATCTTTTTGGTGTAGTTTGGTTGATTTTTACGTGGGGGAGGTTAGGTTTGGGTATCTTTGGATCTGCAAGTTCAATTGTGAATGGTGTCGTCGTAAGACCACTAAAATTGTCAAGTTTGGATCCTTTTGGATCTGTGAGTTCGGTTGTTGGTTGATTGATTGAGGATCGTTAGAAGATGGCCCGCGTTATGGTGAGGCTGGATGCCGTCCACAGGGCTGCGAAGGTGAGGAATTTGGATGTCTTTGGGTTATGATGTTTGATTTGGTAGATTGAGAATTTTAATTGGTGGATTCGACTGTTAATTGTTAATATAGTGGGGAATCGGTTGACCAACGTCTGCTTAAGAATGCTAAACCTGTAAAAGTTTGAACCTGTTTGGGACTTTGGGTTTTGCGGTTCGGTTTGGTAGTTTGAAACTTGAGATTTTGGATCACTTTGGATCTGCAAGTTCAATTGTTGATGGGATTTCGGGTGGAGGGTGTTTGATAAATGTCATCGTAAGACCACTAAGTTTGTGAAGTTTGGATTTTTCTTGTATCTGTGAGTTCGGTTTTAGGGTGTATGTCACTGAATTGGCCTATATGTAAGATCTACTTACAACGTTTGGATTTTTTTGGATGCCTGAGTTTAATTGTCAATAGATTCAGACTGGAGGGTTGGATAATAGATCTGCAGGTAAGACCTTTATGTACTTAAAGTCGGAATGGTTTTGGATCTATGATTTTAGTTGTTCATTGATTTTATGATGTACGGTCACCTAATCGACATGTGGAGAATACTATTACATAGTTATACTTTCCACCTTTCTGGATATGCAAGTTCATTTGTTGATTGATTTTAGGGTGGAGGGCTGCTTAATGAACTACTATAAAGGTAAACCTTGAAGCATTTTGGATCTGCAAATTCATACCTCCTCAGGGATTTGGATTGGTGGGGGGTTGTGGATCTGAATCCATCTGAGTGGGTCCTCAACTCTTCATAACAGAAACATCAGCAATATAATTTAGTTGAAAGTGATATGAAGTTGGATGGACTGCATTAACATAAAATTAGTAATAACTTTTGAGTTGTTTTTCTTTTGTGTCAGCAAGTTAACTTTCATTGTTTTCAAGTGACTTGGAGTAGCTTGCTCTTTTTCTCGTTAAAATAATGAAATTAAACAAAGATTATATTTTCAATGGTGCACCACCAATCAAAAATAAATAAATAAAAATCATGGGTGCACCACCAAACAGTCAAGGCTCAGTTGTGACAAGACCACAAGACTCAGAGGGAGTCAACAAAACAAAATAAAATCAGAGGCACAAAATCAGTTACCATAAAGGTAGCTCTCCAAGGACCTTCTAGATGCATGAAATCATGACCTTGGGTCCACCTCATCCCCCAGTACCATAGGATTAACCTCTGAAGTGTCTTCACCCAAACCTTTCTGACCAAGATATATCCATTGCAGAAAATTAGAGTCCCGTGGTCTCCACATTATCCACCATAATGCCAGCGGAAATAGCAACAAAATCAGTCTACCATCCTGTGGCAACTAAACACTAATCCAAGTGTCCCAGAACTCCTTAAAATAGCAGAGCTTGCTATGCATTTATTTTTAATCGAATGAGGATGTGATTTGTTGTCGGTCTCAGATTTTATTTGTTTGCCTATGAAATCCAATTTGTAGTTTTTTGTGTGGGAATTTTGGTCACTACCACATGATTTTTTCGGGCTATTTGCTTGTAGCTCAGTATTTCCTTTTTATTTCTTGACTGGGTTTTTTCCAGCATTTTTGCTCCCCCTTTTTAGGTTGTTTTTCTCCCCTTGTATTCCTTTTTTTTCCTTTCTACTAATGATAAAAAAGAATTCAGTGTGAATGTTTTCTAAATTAAACAACCAAATCGTTGTAAACAAAGCTAGTGACTTTGGAGTTGATTAAGCAATGTGTGGTATTGGTACAAAGTACAATGAGGAAAAACATTGTCTAGGTCATTAGCTGTTGATATATGATGGTGCTGGAGAGCGTAATCAACTTATGCCTTCACCCAAACAATGACGTGTTGCAAGGGTCACATCAATAAATCTACCACCCAATAGCATATTTTAGTGGGAAAGTCTTATAGCAATTTCATGTTCCATGAGCAATATAGGGGAAATTTTTGCGTTTCTTTTAGATTTGAATCTTCCCTTTGGATTTTCATCATGACATTAAATTTTTCATCATTTGCCTATGAGATACAATTACTTCACATTGATGAATTGTATGTTTTAGTGGTAAAGCTTAATTTTACTCGGTTGAGTTTTATGTTAATTTGAGTTATTCCCGAGACATTTAATTGTGGAGTTTTCTGATGAGATATTATTCTATTTGCTTTTGTCAGGTTATGGATCAATACCTGGAGTTTGTGACACTGGAGGATAATCTATTCACACTAGCGCAACCACGCACGTATGTGGACCTCAATAATCCTTCTGCTGGGGATCAGGATATAGAGGAGATTGTGGAGAAGATTGCAATGGGCTTGTTCTGTGTTTTAGCCACACTTGGAGTTGTTCCAGTGATTCGTTGTGCCCGTGGTGGACCAGCTGAGATGGTGGCATCTGCTCTTGATGCTCGACTTCGGGACAATTTGGTTACCAAGAACAATCTTTTCACAGAAGTGGCGAGCTTCGGTGCTTCTTTCCAGCGTCCCATTTTATGTCTTTTTGATCGGAACTTTGAGCTTGCCGTTGGCATCCAGCATGATTGGAGCTACCGGGCTTTGGTTCATGATGTGCTGGATTTGAAGCTGAATAAGATTCAGAAGAAATCCAGTGTGCAATCATATGAGTTGGGCAGTTCGGATGCATTTTGGGTTGCAAACGGCTGGTCACCTTTCCCGAAGGTCGCTGAGGAGATTGAGACTCAACTGAGTAAGTATAAGCAGGACGTGGATGAGGTTAATCGCAGGACTGGTGGGAAGGATGGTGCTGAATTTGATGGAACTGATCTGGTTGGGAACACAAAGCATCTAATGAATGCCGTGAATTCACTTCCAGAGCTGAGAGACCGAAAGAATTTGATAGACAAGCACACCAACATTGCAACTGTGCTTCTGGGTGAAATCAAGGAGAGGTCTTTGGATTCTTATTGCACTCTTGAAGATGACTTGTTGACCAAGGGTAGTGTTGATAAGGCTGCATTGATCAGCCAGCTCAAGGGCAAAGGTACAAACACCGATAAGCTTAGACTGGCAATTACCTATCTTCTTTCGTCCGAGTCAATACCGCAGTCCGAATTAGAACCTATTGAAGCAGCACTAAAGGAGTCAGGTGTTGACCTATGTGCGTTCCAGTATGTAAAGAAGATAAAGTCATTGAATGCATCATTGGCTTCTTCGACCCTCGCCTCAAGCAAGAGCAACATTGTTGATTGGGCCGAGAAACTGTATGGGCAGTCTATTAGTGCTGTGACTGCAGGTATGAAAAACCTCTTGGCTGGCGGGAGAGAGCTGGAGCTGACCCACACAGTGGAAGCCCTCATGGAAGGAAAGCCTAATCCCGAAGTGGATTCTTATCTTACCTTTGACCCAAGGGCACCTCGATCAGGATCACGTTCAGCATCCCATCTGAAAGGACCTTTCAAGGAAGCCATTGTTTTCATGATTGGTGGTGGAAACTATATTGAGTATAGGAGCTTAATGGAACTGGCACAGCGTGTGCAACCATCTAAACATATTGTTTTTGGGACGACAGAGCTTCTCACCGGAAGGGAGTTTGTAGAACAGCTGAAGATACTTGGGCAGAAGATGGGCTTCGGTAGCAGCGAAACAGCACCAGCACAGTAGAAAATTCATGTTATTTTAATCTTCGACTTTCTTAGTGATGTGTTGAGGAACATTGCTGCCAGCAGGCAAGGTGGATACTGCAGATTCTATGATTCTCTGTCCTCAGGTGCCACGAAGAATCAAAGAGTTGCTATTTACTGATGCAGTCTACATCACATTGAAATGTGAGTGTTCCATCCTCCTATCACATTTTCATATAAGAAAATTTGTGGTTGTTAATATTTTTACTTGATGAAATGGAAATGAGTTTGCTGAGCCTATTTTGTATTTCACTTGATGCAATACACATTGTGACGACTTGCTCGGTCTCTTTTTCTTGAATACATAATTGTCGATTAATTCATGATGCTTTGCGCATTCTGAAAATTTTCTGTAATTGGATGAGTTAGTATCTATCTGTATCTTCTAATTTCTAAACAACAAGATCTGTAATGCGGATTTTATTTTGACTTTTTTGTTGCTGATATTTCCTCTTGAGAGTTTGTTCTTGCTGTATTTTTATTTGACTGAAGGGTTGATGTGGCTATAGTTTTGCTTTGCCATTGCATGATGGTCGGTTCTTGTGATGGAAAATATGGAGTCATGCACAGTGTTGTATGTTGGATTAATTTGTAGAAAAAATGTATTATGATACAAAGATTTATAAGAAAATATTATGGAAGCAAGATTTGATAAGAAAATATTATGCAAGTAAGAATGTAAACTTAAGTTCAAAGTCTAGATTATCGATTTGCTTGGAGATGAGGTCGGACATTTGGGTTATTGATTTTAAGCATGAGCTTAAAATGTATTTCTAGGTCAGTAATTTTTTAATTTAATAAAAAATAAATTTAAAATTAAAAAAATAGGAAAAAAAATTATTTCGAAATCTAATGCGACTGGGGTTCACAACCTCGATCCGTGGAATTTGACGATCATAAAACCCACCTTCCACTCTGTTTTTCGTTCATTCTATATTCCCCACTCATTCCACCATACACAGTCTTCGAATTTAGCTGATTTACAAATATGTTTTCCGGTGATATCAAATTTATGATTTGTGGGGCTTAGTTGGTGATATTTGAGGTAATTTTCCTTCTTAATTTGTATTATCACTGATTAATAATTAGTACTTATGTCAAAAATACAACTAATTGTAGTATAAAACTGATGAAAAATATTGCATTATAGATTAACAGAAATGATTGCGATAAGTGCGTACTTTAGTGGTGATATAACTCAAAATGCAAGCTTTGGTGTAGAGTACACGATATGTCCAAGATTTACACGTTCAGTGAGTGAAAAATGTAACCTTAGAAGAAATTAAGAGTTGCATTTATCAATGTCTGCATGTCGAAAAATCTCGGTACTCGATTAATATTCAATGTCATGTCAACATTGCACCGAATTTTTTTTATTTAATGTGATGTCCATACATAGGGATGACAACGGATCGGTTCCGGTTCGGATACTAGTAGAACCGGAACCGGATCCGAATTACAAAGTGAAACTCAGAACCGGATCTGGATCCGGATCGGTTCCCAACATGGGTATCCAGAACCGGGTCCGGTTGGTTAACGAATACCCAAAACCGTATCCGTTGGAACCGGTTTCAGTACAAAATTTGTATTTTTCAATGTGTTCTTTGCGAATTTGGTCAAATTTTTTATCCTAAAAGACTTGTTGAAATCAATGGCCTATGATGAGCTTTTATAGTTTGGATTTGGAGTAAGAAAATCGTTTTTTCCGACGTGGGACTATACTTTCCACACAAAATTTGTTTTTTCCAAAACTATATCTTTTCAGGATAGCATTAATTAACAACTCCCATGAGTTGGTGTAGTGGTGAAGCTCATGTGACTGTGACCCATGTACTCAAGTTCGAATCCTAGTAGGTGACAATATTTTTGAAAATATTATTCATGTCGGATCCGGTTCCGGTTCCAGATCCATTGGCTAGAACCATAACCGAACCGGAACCGGGTCGGTTATGAAAGTGTATATCCAGATCCGACACATATCCGTTTTGTCCCGGTTCGGTTTCGGTACCACCGGTTCCGGTTCGGTTCCATCGGTTCCGGATACACATTGTCACCCCTATCCATACATGACGAGAATTTCTGGAGAATAGTCTATCAAACGACCTATTTGAAAATGGGGATGATGGAGATCTATGTTAAGTTGAATCCTTTCGAAATTGAGTGGAATGCTGAGATGTTTGCGGGTAACCAACATGGTATTACTAGTGGCACAAGATTCATATCTCAACAATCATGTGCTGCAAACACCATAGCAGAAATCAGTCGAGTTGTGAATATAACTTCTTATTTGAATCCACAAGAAAGAACAAATTTCGAGCCGATACCGACCGATGATGATTAAGAAAATGATGACGAAGATTACAATATTGAGTGAGAGGACATGAATGAATCATAAGGTGAGGATGATGATGAGGTTGAGGAGGATGAAGATATTGGTTCGAATGTAAATCCATTTAGAGGTAGGGGTTGGGTTTACCCAGCTAAAAACTTCCATGATTGTTCTAGTTGGCTTCCTGCAGATACATCATTTATAGAAACCAGCATAATAGTTGAGGGTCCGTTAGCTGAGAATCAAGTCTTCTCATCAAAAGACGCTCTAAAGAACGCCATATCAAAATGGCAAGGTGGAAATTGTAGCAAAATCAAATATAATGTAAGATGTAAAGATGAAAATCATAACTGGATGTTGTACGCTGCACGAACTGACTCTGGTGAAGCATGTGCAATAAGAAAATGTCCGTACAAGCATATATGCAGGTCCACATCTGTCGAATTCGATCATGCTCAGCTGACTGCGAAGATGATGACCGATATCATCCGTGAAGATGTCGAAAATAATGTCTCGCTTCCAATTAAACAAGTTCATGGTCTGGTAAGAAAAGTATTTCCAGGTGTTAATCCAAAGTACAATAAATTATGGCGTGCCCGTGAGATTGTTGTTGCATACATGTTTGGAAGTTGGTCGGGTTCATATGCTTTGTTGCCTCAATTGTTAAATGTTATTAAACAATCAAATCCTGGGAGTAAAGTTGTAGTTCATTCCGACCCTTTACCATGTGCTGGTGTCCGTCAGTTTAAATGTGCAGCATGAGCTTTTGGTCCTTGTATTCAAGTCTCCAATATCTGCGTCTTGTTATCAGCATAGACGCCTCATTTCTAAAAGGTAGATATGAAGGAAGGTTACTTGTTGATGTTGGGTATCACGCTGAGAATCAACTTTTACCTCTTACATTTGGGCTCGTTGAGAAGGAAAATATATCTAATTGGGGATGATTTATGAGATGGTTGTGATGAGAAGGGATTGGAGATAGGAAAATATGTGTTATATCTGATCAACATGCTGCAATAAAACACATTTTTCGGAATCCCGGTTATGGTTGGCACGAGGAAGCAAATGAAGCAGTTCACCACTTATGCACACACCACCTTGTCGAAAACTTGCTTAAAAATTGTAAGAACCAGTATGCGGTTGACATCTTCAAAACAGCATGCAGACATAATAGTCCGTGGGATTTCAAAGTCAGTTTGGATCAAGTTGAGTATTGAAGTAAATATGCATTACAATACATAAATGGGATTAGGAAAAAAGATGAAACCAATGAGCATGAACTGAAGTTCCTAGTAAGCGGTCGTTGTGTCACGACGAAGGTCATAGATGGGGAATAATGACAAGCAATGCTGCGGAGTGCCTAAACAATGTATTGGATGGGCCAAAATCATCGTATGATGTATTGGATATACCAAAATTATATGTTGTTTGGTCCTCATGTCTAGGTACCGCATAGTCATCACTGTAGGATTTCGTGTCCCTATGTATGTATATATTTTTAAAAATTTAATACAACATACAAGATCGATTTTCATATTTTCATCAATTTTATGTACATCTATTTGTGTTTTATTCTAAAAACATGCAACCTACATTTATTAAAATAATCCACAAAGATAGAATCATACCTAAATGTTCTCTAAAACCTTTTTGATGATCCGGAGTCGCGTTGCATGTTGTGTTGCCCACGGAATTTCCTCCGAGTGTTCACCAAACTCTAAACAAGATTAAAGAGAAATGAGCTAGCCAATCAATCTCTAATAAGGTTTAGAATCAAGCTAATTACCCCTCTTTAAGCTCCTGAGATTCTAATCTCCAAACTTAATTTTACTAAGAGAAATTTCGTGGTGATTAGGGAGAGATTAATGAGAGAAAGAATTTTGCATTAGTTTTTAAAACAAGTAGGAATAGGTGCCCTTTTATAGGCTCACAAAACATCCTTAGCAAGAGCTATTATTTAGCCATGATCCCTTGTTTTTCTCTCCTAAAATTAATCTCTAAATTCCACATAATCACCCACAAAAAACGTTTTAATTAAATATGGAATTATTCCACCCATGAATTAATTAATCTCTTAATAATTTTGGCAGAATCGTTCTTGTTCGGTAGACCAAGTATTATTCGGTCAACCGAACCATTCGATTATAGCACGTGTTCGGTGCACCGTGAGCTAGACGGTCGACCGATTGTTTATGAGAAAAATTCCCTGGAAGAATTCGAACGGACCACGTCTTTTAATCGGTCTACCTTTGACCCACAAAAATTGCTCCTGGAACATAGTCATCGGATGACCGGGTCACCTTCGGTCTACCGAAAATGCAATTTCTCGGTTGACCGTTTCCAATCGGTTAACCGAACCCGATTGTCCAGGCACTCTGGGCATTCTCGGTCAACCAATTGCGCTTACTCGTTCCCTATTCGGTTAACCGATTCGAAGATGCCCCAGTCGACCGAACCATGAACGGTTCACCGTATTTGACCCTGATTTTGCCTTTGTCAAATTTTGGATTTATTTCCAACAAAATTTGATCTTTTGGGGTTTTTAGCAAATTAATATCTTATGTAATATATTATCATATGTAATAATTAATTATTACACCACATAATATATACACCTCATATGAATTTATTATGATTCTAATTATGTTAATTTTCATAACATATTGATTTTAATTAATTCACCACATGTGTCATATCTTCATATAAAACCCGACACATCATATGAACTTAAAATCAACCTCTTGTTTCTCAGTTTTGTGGTGTGACCTATAGGAGGATCTAAGCCAAATTGGCAGTGATATTAAACACTTAATATCTCAAACTATAAGCGGTATCTAGCTACACATTATAGTTACCCAATTAGCATAGATGTCTTTGTTCTACCCAAACCAAAACATGATCAATTTAGTGATGTAAGTGCACCACTTGTGTCCGTCCATTGCCTCATGATATTAAGAATATATAGAAAGTAGAAATGTGTCACCTTTGTATTATATTCATTTATTGATCTCTTTAAGCTAATTATAACTATGTGACTTAACTCAAGTCACATTGTGCACATTATAATTTTGCTTTATCAAGGGGCCCACTAATATCATCACTCAATTAAGAGGGACATTGATAATCGTTTGACTAGCTATCTTTTCCAGCACAAGTCATGTTCAACCAACTATTGTCGTTATCACTACACTCTTTGGTAGCTTTTGACAATAATCAAATTAAACACTTCTTGAGTGAAAAGATATAAGTCTCATATCTTAGGATCCAAGACACAGTAAAAACATTAATAACACGAAACACAATTCCATAATGTTTTACTTGTTAGGTCTATTCAATATATAAAAGTAATTTTTTCCTCTTTTATATACTCGTGTCGTCAATTATTTGTAGAGCTACAACAATCGATGACCAACACGACAATCTTATCTTGGTAATTAATGTTCCATGTTAACTATCATGATTGTGAATAACTTTTGATTTATGTAAACCATTATCTTTTAGAGCTCTACGGTTAGGACCAAACGTCTCTTCCTTAACACTTCCAAAAGACGAATACCATAATCAAGGAACAAAATGTTTGCACATTCAATTCATAATAATTGACATATAAAAGTAAAACTTTTAGAACACATTCCTTTCAATCACGATAGTCATCATTACCATCATCATCTCTAGGAATCGACTCCACATCTACAGGTAATCCGACATTTGTCAGTACTCTATCAAATTCGTGAACCTGATCGCAATCGACGACATTGAGTTGGTGACTCTTGAGTAACATTTTACAGAGTCCTTTAGTCCCACGTTTGTACAACCGCTTAATAAAAAATGTAGCCCGTTGGATGCCACGTAAACCCTGAAATTGTACTTTGAAAGTTTCTTTTCGCACTTAGGCACACAAGCACTGAACCAAGTCTTTCTAGAATGATGAGAATGAATGTACGTGTGGAACTTTCTCAGTCAAGGTCGTAGTTCCCAAGCATTCCCCGGACAAGATGGAGTTGTTGTAACAAAATCAGCTGGAATTGGAGGAACCCCTAAGCCGAATGTCTATGCCAATTTTGCTTAACTTTTCTTAAAGGGCCCGGACAATTAGTCTACTTGTGAACTTTAACATTAAAACACAACAAAAACCAGTCATCAAATACGTTCAAAAACCATACCATTCGTCGAATACGTGGTCCACCAGGAACGTAACTTAGGTCCTCAATGGAATCACGTAGGGCTGGTAACAGCCTGTGCAGACCGAACTCTATTTAAACTCGTATGTAGACTGTGTACATACCATTATGCTGAAACCACTGACGATACCGTTGATTCTCTCTTTGATCATACAGTCGGCTTCCTCAAGAAACTGTGTTATATAAACTTAATGCTTCGCTGACCAATCATCTCTCTGTCAAGCCGCATGAACTATCTTATCAAGTCTTTTCAACTCTGTCGGGGGGGGGGGGGGGGGGGGGGGGGGGGAGGCTCGGGCGGAGACGTTGTCTGAAAAGTCCAAACTGTCTCATAGTTTTTTCTAGATAGTGTCATGATATCATTGAGAAATGAATTAAGGGTACTCTCGCAAGCCAATATGCAACAACAATAATTACCCGGTCAGGAAGCAATGTCATATATGGATGATACGACTGCCAATTTATACGCTCATCCAACATACATTCAAACTCATTTCTGTAATGCGTGAGACAATTATGTGCGGCACTAACCTCATAAGTATGAGATTATTGCCACTTGATAGCAAACAAAGGTCTGGATTCTGGGTCATCACCACTTAGACACTCAGCAAGACCCACGTGTCTCGGCCGGGCTACAGGAAACTGAGTCCAGGACCAGTGTTGAAGGAGTAATAATGCCCCACCAATTGACTTCTTACCACTTTGACATGAAATAGACAAGTTGCAGTATAAACATGAAAGAACCGTCACATCCCAATTGTACATTATCGGCTTATCCAAACCTGTAAAAACCTCAAATACATGATTGGGACGTTTGCTCCAGAGGTATCAGGGAAAACCAAGGATCCGAACAAATCTAAAATGAAAGCCCATGTGTATCGAGCAACTTGCTCATCTGTCAGATTATCTGGGAGGTTCTCGTAATTGACCCACAACCATTGCATACTGATGTTAAATTCCGATTCTTTAACAATTTGTTGTTCATTTGCTCCCACCGTGCGCTTACCTTTTCTCATCATATCGGCTTTGATATCAATCCCAAAACTGTTTTTAATTATCTTCCGGCTATCTCGATCACTGTGCCCGATTATTGGAAGACCAATACACACAGCTCACATCCTGCAATGTCAGTCCAACCTCTCCAACCGCCAAGTGGAAAGCGTGAGTCTCGAGATGCCAACGCTTTACAAGTGCAGTAATCAATCTGTGATCTGTCCTTGTGTGCCTTATCTGAGCAAGCTGATATAGTCCTAAATTTTTAAGTGCCTCACTACAACTGTCGTGAAAAGGAATGACTAGACGATGTGCACAACAGTCCAAAACAGCCCCGACTATAATATATTACAATATTTCGTCGAACTATACCAACCAAAAAATGTAATTTAAATATTTGGAAAAATTAACACAATATGACATTTGTGCAAATGTCATTCACTCTAAACATGCAATTCAGTATTCTGATAAGTGGGGAAATAAAGTCTCTGTCCACTGCATCATTATACTCACGTTCGTTTTGTACGGAACAACTTCTACTAAAATTTGTCATTTTGACAAAAAACTATTCATAAAAACAAATTTAAATTTAACAATGTAACAAAATAGAAAATGCATGTTTCTTAAACAAATGCATGTTATACAAATGATGAAATGCATAAAAACTATTTTAATTGTAATTATAAAAGGAAACATAAATTCAACTAATATTTAAAAATAAATTTAATATAAAAATAAAAAATTATTCCAAATATTATCTATTTAAAGCTGGAATTAAGTCTTAATTTTAATCATTCTTAAGAAAAACATAATAAATAATGTGAAAGAATTAACCTGGGTCCCGAAATGAGAAGTCCGCTGAGTTAGGTGAGTTATGTATTCGGAATATCGGTCAACGTCAGAACATGAGATAATTGCGATAAGAAGGAAGAGAGATGTGATGAGTAGATGTGAGAGGAAGCTAGGAGATGAGAGGGGAAGGAAGGGAGTTGAGGTGAATTGTGTCACGGATCGAGGTTCGCACTGCGATCGGATTACATTTCGAAATATATTTTTTTCTATTTTTTTAATTTCGGATTTATTTTTTATTAAATTAAAAAATACGGTTTCTAGGTTGTTGATTTCAATAATAATAATAAAGAATTCCAGTTGTCTGATTTACATGAAATTCTAAAGTTGTAAGTTTTATGACTTTTAAGTAACTGAACTGCTATTCGTCGCCGTAAAACTACTTAAATCGCCCGTAAGATTACCATTTTGCCCATCTACACTTTCTACTAATATAACTCCTCATTTCACTCTTTTAACACAACTTTCTCTTCATATCACACTTTTATTCACCAAATAGGATGTCTCGGAGGCCAGGGAAAGAGCCAGCGGACACCCCGGACTACTCACATCTGGTAAATCACCTTGTTTATTTCAATTAATTTTAAAAAAAAAATTTGAGTCGGGCGACCGCGGGAGCCGCCCGACCCAACGATCGGGCGGTCGCGGGAACCGCCTCCCCCCTGGAGGCGTCTGGCTAAGCTGCCTCCACTTAGGTGGAGGCGGCTTAGCCAGACGCCTCCACCTATGTGGAGGCGGCCTAGCCAGACGCCCGAGTCGGAAAAAAAATTCCGCCCCCGTTACCTCGCCGGATTCTGGTGCTTCGCCGGACATTTTCGTGGTGTTTGTACTGGGAATGTGAGTAAAACTGAGTCAAACACCTTGTTTAAAGACACGGGACGAAATCAGTATTAATTGATTTGTTAGGGGCAAAAAGGTCATTTTTGGGGCGATTTAAGTAGTTTTCCGGCGACGAATAGTAGTTCCCTTTAAGTAATCATTCACTTAAAAGTGGAAGGACAGAAATTTAGTTCACATCACTGCAAACCTTGGCAAGTTGGTCACTTCCTCTTAGGGGTGTAAATGAGCCGAGTCGAGCGAATTTTCGGACAATAAGTATTATCTTATGTTATTACGAAATACAAAAAAATAATATAAATGAAACAATAAAAAATTCGAACGAGTTATCGAACTGAGCATCAAATTTTTTTAAAGTTTGAACGGTTCGTTTACTGAACCAAGTTTTAAGTTTTTTTTTGTTTTTATTAAGATCTTTCATTTTCAAGTTAAACTAGAGTCGAACGTTTTTCGAATCGAGTTCAAGTCAAACTATCGAGCTGAACTAAAGTTGTCAGTCCTACTTCCACGGTTCCACCTCTTGAATATTTAGAACTGAGAAATGCAAACTACGAAGTTATGATTGTTATACAGAATTATAATGTTTTTCAAACGGATATAAATGTCCAAAAAATACTCGAGAGATTCCGCTCAACAGGGAAAGATGCGTCTTCAGCTGCATATAATAATACAACTTAAAAAAAGAAGTAATTAAACGCTGGCACTTTTGGAATCGACTCAAAGTCGAATCACTTGTGTCCACACTCGATCCGAAAATGACTACAAATCCTCGAGGAAGAAAGCCTGATCCAGTATGGGGATCCACATCCTATTGGGTATTGGCTACTAATAATTAAGAGTATGATTGGTTTGTACTTTGTAAGAGGAAAAATAATAATTCAGAATTTGATTTTATGAGATATTGTAGAACTCCTATAATTGGACTTCTTGGAAATTCATTAAAATTTCCCACAAACCAATCACTAAAATCTTTTTAGAAGCTCAATCTTCCTGGTCTAGCTATTTTTGTGCAAACTCGCAACACCTTAAAGCTAAACGAAGCATGAGACAGACAGGAACACATATTTATACTTTCATATTTACATACACCATATGTACCTCCATGGCCGTTTCCGGTGCTCCATGGCCATCTCCATCCTCCTCCTTGTCACCCACGTCCCTCTCTCCGGCCATTCTTTCCCTCGTGGCTCCCCAACTTCCTTTTGTTGTATGAGTAGAGGTATACCCGTAGGCAGGTATGTTTTTTTAAATAGGTACAAAATTCGTACATATACTCGTACTCACTTATTAAATGGAACGGGTAAACGAGTAATACTCGTCCAAATTACACCCCGACCCACACCCACACCCACACCCACACCCAAATCCCAATCCAATCCTAAGGGCATCAACAATCATTATATTTTAAAAACCTTAAAAAAATGCTGTGTTAAAAGCTTTTTAAAAACTTGGCAATTGTTGAACAGAAAAAAAACCTTATACACAAACGATCCCACAACCATGTACTCCACGCACCGGATAAGGTTATTGTGGTTTTAACGTGTGGAGAAAACGAGGTCATGATCTTTTGGGATTTGTTTTTGTCTATGATGGGACCACCAATGAATAAAAGAAGATCTATTTATCATGTAAAATAAAAATATGGTGTATGTAAATAGATACTTGTATTGTTATATATTTTTTGTAATTTTAAAATCCAAATAACAGATAGTTAATTCAAATGCCGACACGGCTGGGCCGTCCAACGACACGACACGAGTTACAGGTTTACGTGTAACCCCAAAAATCACAAAAATACACAAATATCTTATTTTGTTATTCTTTAAATGTAAAATAATCTAAATAAATAGAAAAATTACAAAACAATCCTTGATTCAATATCTCTGGTGTATTCGGTGTATTTTCTCAATTTGGCTGGTTTAGCCCAGACTGAATTGGTTCGAGAATTTGAAAAATTCATGTATGATCACATCCTAATTTTTTAAAATTTTATTTTTAAAATAATGGTAAGGGTTATTTGAAAAAAAGGCAATTATTAAAATATCTAATAAACTCAAACTACTAGTGGTTTTTTTTAGTTTTTAATAAAAAAATATGCTTTGGATAAACAAACTCAAACACCTACATATCATAGCAAGTCAAACTCAAACAATTAAAATAAGTTCGAGTTAAACTCAAACTAATCAACTTGTTCAAGTTCGACTCATTTACATCCCTGACGACTCTTTCGGACGAAGAAGAGAAACCCCTTCAAGTATATACCTAATTGGCTAAAATGTTTCTTTATAAACTTGGGAATTTAAGCAAGGACCCTTGTTACACATGTTTGATAAGTTTTTGGTTACTTAATTGTTCTACAAGAGAGAAAAGTTCTGGTTTATCATTGACTTCTGTTTTCTTTAAGTACTTCCTCTCTCAAACCTAGATATATAATTGATGGGAGTCAGAATCAGGCGAGACGAGCCAACTTTTAAACTTTAGCTACTCAGGAATGTTATGTTAAGTATACTTTTTTTATTAATTGAATAAGCCATTGATGGGAAGACTACCGCTGTTTAGTTATTTACCAGTCAATTTTCTTGGGAGAATCTGAGATAATATGTACCATTGTTATTTATTACCTTATCTTACAAATTTTACATACTCTAGCTAACTTGTGAATTGTGATCAGGATGTGTAGAAATCTAGACTCGAGTTTGAGAAGGAAGAAAGAAAAGAAAATCTCTTTATTTTTTATTTTGTTTGTAGTAACCTTACATTTGAACTGATTTATATGTAGTTTTGTTTCCGTTGGAGTTTGTTGTATGCGAGGAGTCGTGTATTAATGTTGTTGTTGTCGAGGAGGTGTATCTTTAATTCTAGTCTCTTTGGATTCTTCAATTTATCCGTTATCTTCAATACGCCCCCTCAAGTTGGGTCCTGAAATAAGTTGAAGAGACCTAACTTGGAAAAGATGTAGTTTGCTTGAGGTTGATCGAGAGCTTTGGTGAAGATATCGGCGAGTTGATCTTTGCTAGGAATATAGGGAACTTCTATTTCTTTGACCTGGATTTTTTCACGGATGAAGTGGCAGTCGACTTCAATGTGTTTGGTTCTTTCGTGAAATACTGGATTTTGAGCTATGTGCCGAGCTGCATTGTTGTCACAGAACATTTTCATTGGGAGATGGTAAGGTTGTCCCATGTCTAGGAGTAACTGCCTTAGCCAGATGAGTTCGCTGGTAGTGGACGTCATAGCCCGGTATTCAGCCTTAGCACTGGATCTGGCAACAACAGTGTGCTTTTTGCTTCGCCATGTTACAAGGTTTCCTCCAACAAATGTGCAGAAACCTGTAGTTGATTTTCGATCGTGGCTTCCTACCCAATCTGCATCAGAGAAACCAGTTATTGAGTTAGAATTGTTGTTTTTCATCCATAATCCTTGTCCTGGAGTTTTCTTAATATATCTAAGTATCCTAGTGATTATATCTAAATGAGGTGTTCGAGGTGAATGCATGGATTGGCTGATGATGCTAACAACATAGGTTATGTCTGGTCTTGTTACAGTGAGGTATATAAGTTTCCCGACAAGTCTTTGATATTGTTGAATATCTTTTATGGGTTCGCCTTCAGTGGTGTTTATTTTTAGTTTAGTTTCCATGGGTGTATTTGCTGGTTTGACTCCAAGTTTTCATGTTTCTTTTAATAGATCGAGGGCATATTTTCTCTGAGAGAGAAAGAGACCATTCTTTGAATGTGCAATTTCTATTCCTAGAAAATATTTTAGTTGTCCTAGGTCTTTAATATCAAATTTTGCTTTTAAGTACTGTTTTATTTGGTTGATTTCATACCTGTTGTTACCAGTGATTATGATATCATCTACGTATACTAGGATGATGGTGGTGATAGTCTGATGATGTTTGGTAAACATATATGCGTCAGCGGAAGACTTTTTAAAACCGTAAGAAAGGAGGCAATAGCTAAGTTTGGCATACCAGGCACGAGGGGATTGTTTCAACCCGTAGATTGCTTTGTTGAGTTTGCAAACCTGATTCGTCGAGGTGTATCCGGGTGGAGGAGTCATATATACTTCTTCCTCGAGGTTTCCCTGAAGGAAGGCATTTTTTACATCCATTTGATAGAGTTCCCAATTTCTATTCACGGCTATAGAGAGTAGAACACGGACTGTGTACATTTTTGCTACTGGCGCAAATGTTTCTAGATAATCTAGACCATAGGTTTGTGTGTATCCTTTTGCTACTAGTCTTGCTTTATATCTTTCTATTGTCCCATCACTATTGTATTTGATTTTATATACCCATTTGCATCCTACGGGCCTAATTCCTTTTGTGACTGGGGTTAGGATCCAGGTGTTGTTTGTCTCAAGGGCTTGGATTTCTTCTTCCATGGCTTTGCACCATTTTGGATCTCTTATGGCCTCATTGTAATTTTTTGGTTCTATGTGAGTATCTATAGTCCCTAGAAAGACTTTATGATGTGATTTTACTTGTTGGTATGATAGGTATTCCTGGATAGGATAGGTGACGTGAGAGGTGATATAGTTGTGCAGATATTTTGGTGGACGGGTTGGTCGAGTTGATCTTCTTAGAATGTTTTCTTCTTCGTAGTCGGATGAAGCTTCATTGTCTTCTTCTTGAAGGTCAGGCGTCCTTGCGGTGATCTCTGGATCGCAGGTGATGGGTATTGGTGTGTCATTGGAGTTGGGTGGTGCTGGAGGTCTGTTGTCTTCATCTTCTGGGCCGAAAAAAGAACTATTTTCTACAAACTGTACATCCCGAGAAGTATACAATTTACAATTTTTTGGGTCATAACATTTATACCCTTTTTTTTAAAAGAATATCCTAAGAAAATACATTTGCAAGAATTGAAATCAAGCTTGTCATCTCTTTTCCTGTGAACAAACACAATACATCCAAAAACTCGTAGGTGATCAAGTAAAGTTTTTCGACCAGTCAGAATTTCTAAGGGTTGTTTGTTTTGGAGACGAGGACTAGGTAGTCGATTTATACGATATGCAGCAGTTAAAACAACATCGGACCAAAAACTTTTTGGAACGTGATTTTGAAAAGGTAGTGAACGTGTTACATTCAAGAGGTGACGATTTTTCCTTTCTGCTACACCATTTTGTTGTGGTGTGTCAACACAAGTAGTTTGATGAAGGATGCCTTTTTGTTTTAGAAAATTTTGAAAAACATTACTAGTGTACTCGGATCCATTATCTGACCTTAAGATTTTAATTTTGAAATCATACATGTTTTCCACAAACCTTGTAAACGTACAAAAAATATCAAAAACTTCAGATTTTGATTTTAATAAGTAAATCCATGTAGTACGAGAAAAATCGTCAATAAAGGTGATAAAATATTTGAAACCATTGTAGGATTCAGTTGGGGCTGGTCCCCAGATATCAGAGTGTATTAGTTCTAATGGTTGTTTTGTTTTAATAGATGACAAATGAAATGATGATCGAGTTTGTTTTGAAAAACTGCATATATCACATAATAATTCCGTTCTAATAGAAGGGAAAAGCGATTTTAAAACAGAATGCGATGGATGTCCCATCCTTTTATGCCATAACTCATGTTTGGATAAATTTCCAACATGTAATGCATGTATACTTTGATCTAGAATATAAAGATTATTAGCGAGTCGACCCCTACCAATCGTCTTCCCGGAGGTACGATCCTGAAATACAACATCAATAGGTGAGAAGATAATATTACAATTTAATTATTTTCTGATTTTTGCAATAGATAACAAGTTTGACTCAAAAGATGGGACATACAAGACATTTTTTGCAATTTTATCAAGTAATTTCATATTTCCTTTTCCTTTTATTTCTACTTGGTTCCCATTAGCTACACTCACAAACCTACTTAGTAGAGATAGGTTTCTTTTAAGATCTAATAATAATTTTTGATTACCAGTCATGTGATCAGTGGCGCCAGAATCAATAATCCATACATTATTTTCCTTTTTTTTCAGATTGGAAGGCTGAAAAATAATTTTCCAGAGTTTGTATCATACCTGCCGAATTACCTGAAGCTGAGGGTCCATTGTTCAAAAACTCATTCAATTTGTTTATAAGGAGATGGATGTTCTCCTCTGAGCCCATTGGGCCTGTGTTTGTTTGGTCCGCGCGTTTGTATGGTGAGAACAGACTCCTATTGGTCGGGTTCGGAACCGACCCGATAGTACTATCCGGATTCGCCGAAGTATTTATCCCCCCCGATCCGACTGCTGACATTCCGAATGCTTCCTGCGAAAAAAATATTAGGGTTAGGGTTAGGTTGGGGGCTGTCGCTGCTGCCTCCCGCGGTGGCGATCTCCTCCTCCTCTTCTGTTGTTGTCTTTTGGTGGTCGGAGATGAGGATGAAGAAACCAGCAGTTGTTTTTGTTGTGTCCGGATTTTTTGCAGTTTTCGCAGTGCTCGTCCTTCCGGTTTCCATATCGTTTTTTGTTGTTTTGATGCTGGTTTTGTGATTTTCCGGAAAAAAAACGCTTGATTCTCGGCTTCGGTTGTTGATTGGGTTTGTGAAGGAGTGATGGTCATTCGTCGCGATTCTTCGTGAAGGATCATCGCGATGACTGCGGTAAGCGGCGGTAGTTCAGGGGCCATGAGCACCTGACTTCTGATGTTTTCAAAAGATGGGTCTAGACCTACCAGAAACTGGTAGATCCGGTCTTGTTCAGTTCTTTTCTCGATTGTTCGTGCGTCGTTTGTTGGTGGTTCATAAATCCCCAACTCGTCCCATGCCTTCCTGAGAGTACTGAGGTACTCAGTGATGCTTTTGTGGTTTTGACGGGATTGAGCGATGTCTTGTTTGAGTCTGAAAATGTGTGTGTGAAGTCTTGCGCTTTCCCGTAGTGTTCTTGGACCGCATCCCAGAGTTCTTTTGCGCTGTCTTTGTAGAGGAAGATTTCCCCTATCTGAGGTTGCATGGACGCGATTATCCATGACATGACGAGATGATCGGAGGTCTGCCATTCTTCTTGCTTTGCCTCCGTTTCTGGTCCGTCCGGTTTTTTTGTGGTTCCAGTGATGTGGCCGACTTTCCCCCTGTCGCTGAGGGAGAGGGAGACCGCCCGCGCCCAGGACAGGTAATTTGTCCCGTTGAGTAATGTTGATACAAGTCGAGATGGGTTTTCGTGGTGGTTTCCCGACATGGTTTTTTAGTGTTTTTTGTGGTTTGGTGGTTTTTGAGGGTCTGGATGTGGGTTTTGCGCCTTCAACCCCCTCAGTGAGGTGAAGATCAGTGATGATTCTTGGGGAATCTGAGATCGGATCAGTGCTCTGATACCATGTAGAAATCTAGACTCGAGTTTGAGAAGGAAGAAAGAAAAGAAAATCTCTTTATTTTTGATTTTGTTTGTAGTAACCTTACATTTGAACTGATGAGTATATGTATGTAGTTTTGTTTCCGTTGGAGTTTGTTGTATGTGAGGAGTCGTGTATTAATGTTGTTGTTGTCGAGTATGTGTATCTTTAATTCTGGTCTCTTTGGATTCTTCAATTTATCCGTTATCCACTTTATGTATACTCATATGAATAATATTTTTCATACTCATATGAATAATATTTATGCGAGGAGTCCAAAATGAATCATGGTTATTCATACTCATATGAATAATATTTTTCTTAGTCATTATCCTATATGAATCATACAAAGGTGAATAATCTTTTTTCTTAGTCATTCCTCTACCACTGAACTATATATGGACCCACTAGTTTTTAGTCATTTTGATTCCTCAATTTTGACCCCAGTTGGGTCTACTTTTGCCTTTTGTTGCTATATGTTCACTCATCTCTGTTGCGGTTACAAAAAAAACTCTCTTTTGGAGCTGCTTAAGCATTATTTTACTAAAATCCATGAGTTACCATAGTTGTGATACCAGTCATACGAATAACCCGAGAATGTTTTTATCTACTTTACTACTCATTCCATTTTAAATCTCAAATATTAAGACAAGAAATCTCCTAACTTAACCCCAATTAGTAATGACTGAACAAAGTGAAAGGGAATAAATGACTTATACCATTACTATGGGTGTGTTTGGTACCAACGGTAGATGTGGTTGCGTCAAAAAATGAGAAAAAACAACGGTTTGGGGGTTTGTTTTGATTGGGTTTAAAAACTTACGTTTTGGTTAAACAATAAATAACACCAAACGCCATGACGCTCACCACACCTGTTTTTTTAAGGATCCTTATACACGGACGCGCCTTATGTGGATCTGTACAGCTCAGGTATTTTCTTTGAGTCAGCGTCCAGTCAGCAAAATTTCTCTTCGCGTATTTTGGTCTTTTTAAAAAACGCCGGTTCTTTAAGTTGAACGATTCCTTTCCCAATACACAGATAAGACAGTGTGCAGACCCTAAGACAGCGTGCATACCCTTTATTCGTGCAGAGCCCACACTTATCATAATAGAATATTTGTTTTTAAGTTTTACGTTGGATCAACTTAATTTGTCTAGTTTACTTTATGTGTGTGTGCGGTTTACATTATGTGTCTGTCCAGAATAAGTGTATTTTGTTGTCCGGAATAAGTCTATTTTCTTGTTCGGAATAAGTGTATTTGCTGTCCGGAATAAGTCTATTTTCCTATCCGGAATAAGTGTATTTGCTGTCCGGAATAAATGTATTTGTTGTCCGATTTAAGAAAAAAGTGTGTCCAGAAACGGAACAAAAAGTTTGTCCGGAATAAGTGTATTTGCAGTCCGAAATAAGTGTAGTTGTTGTCCAGAATAAGAAGAAAGTGTGTCAAAAAACAGAACAGAAAGTTTGTCCGGAATAAGTGTATTTGTTGTCCGGAATAAGTGTAGTTGTTGTCCGGAATAAGTGTATTTTTTGTCCAGAATAAGTGTAGTTGTTGTCCAGAATAAGAAGAAAGTGTGTCCAGAAACGGAACAGAAAGTTTGTCCTGAATAAGTGTATTTGTTGTCCGGAATAAGTGTACTTGATGTCCGGAATAAGTGTATTTGTTGTCCGGAATAAGTGTAGTTGTTGTCCGGAATAAGAAGAAAGTGTGTCCAGAAACGGAACAGAAAGTTTGTCCGGAATAAGTGTAGTTGCTGTCCGGAATAAATGTATTTGTTGTCCAGAATAAGTGTAGTTGTTGTCCGGAATAAGTGTAGTTGTTGTCCAGAATAAGAAGAAAGTGTGTCAAAAAACGGAACAGAAATTTTGTCCGGAATAAGTGTATTTGCTGTCCGGAATAATTGTGGTTGTTGTCCAGAATAAGTGTATTAGTTGTCCGGAATAAGTGTAGTTGTTGTCCGGTTTAGGAAGAAAGTGTGTCCAGAAACGGAATAGAAAGTTTGTCATATTTATGTAGAAAGTTTGTCATGTTTATATAGAAAGATTGTCATGTTTATGTAGAAAGTTTGTCCTATTTATGTAGAATGTTTATCTAGTTTATGTTGGAAGTTTGTGCAGAAATGGAACAGAAAGTTTGTCCTATTTATGTACAAAGTTTGTCCTGTTTATGTAGAATGATTGTCTAGTTTATGTTGGAAGTATGTCCTGTTTATGTAGAAAGTATGTCATGTTTATGTAGAAAGTTTGTCCTATTTATGTAGAAAGTTTGTCGTGATTTATTACGGAGAGAGGTACAACATAAACCGCAAAGACGTAAGTCTTCACCACCGGATCGTCTCATTCACGATGCTAACGCTGACAAGAACCTCGGGAAGTCTTCACACCACAACATTTTTGCTGCATTGTTGGAGTGCCCGTGACAAAAAAAGAACGAAGAAGAAAGAAAGAGTGTCATCATATTTGTATTTGCGTGGATAGAGAGAACGTGTTGAGTTGAAACACATTTAATGTGATTTGAGTGGACAGCAGGAAGAAAAAACAAAAAAAAAATTATTACTTTGGCCACGTAAGGGCTGACATGGATGTCCACGTAAAACGCGTCCGTGACGCGCTTCGTTCATGAATCATTTTCCTTTTTTTAAATACTATTTCACATGTAAATTTGACGTCATCCCCATGCTCTCTACCGCCACAGTGTTTGCTACCAAAATATATTTGGGATCAGGCGGAGGCATTTGGACTTATTGTAAATATAAGCCACGCTGTCACTACTGCAGATCCCAAACATACCTTATGAAAGATTTCAACGTGGAGTTACCCCTAATCTGATCCACACGTCAGTACTTCTTTAATTTGAAGGTAATTTTTTGTGTTCAAAATAAGTATGGATCAACAGTTACTTTTACTAAATTAAGAAATTAAATAGATCTTAGAGAGAGAGAGAGAAGGGCATCAGCATGATATCATTAAGAAGGTATTGAAATCTCAATGGGTCCATAACGCAGAAGATGTCAAATGTGGATTAACATGTACTTTGTCAGTTGGTTTTATGCATCTAACTTTGTTTTTTAACCTGTGGGCTTTACTTTAAGTTCAGACTTCAGACTTCAACTAGGCGTTGGTTAGCGTAAATAATAAGTTGTTATCTAAGTGGTGTAGTTAATTCGAGAAAGTCAAGGAGGAAACATCTTTACTTGAGCCATCACCATCACGTCTGACAATACATATATAGATGGGTGGTTTCTGCTCCTCAGGTGACAATCCGTCTGGTCATTTACTGGACAAACCGAGTCTCGACAATTAGATTATAGAGTGTGGCCAGACTGTGATTTGAAATGCAAAAAAGTAGTAAAGCCTGAATTCTAGATGATAGGTAGGCGTTAATTTTAATTTTAATTTTAACTTTAACTACAACCATCGTTGTTAGGACGATCGAGTTGCGTGTCTTGTTTTAATATATTCGTTTCGATATGATAATACATTAATACTCATTATTTCCAGAGACCACCATGCTATTAGAGAGTAGGTAAGATTTGCCGGTGAGGATATTTGTACATTTTAGATTGTAAGGATTATTTTAATTTTAAATACCATGATATTCATTAGGATGACTACGTGAATCTACATCATATCCGCACCCAATTGGGATGTAATCATTTTGAGGCGATGTAATGCTCATTTCCGAATACTACTACCTTGCTATTAGAGATCAGGTAAAATTTATCGGTGTGGATTTATACTATACTTAGTTTATACTTAATTCACTAGATTCACTTTAAGTAAGAAATATGGCCCACATACAATATACAACTAGTTTTGTTAGTGAGACGGGGGTTGGTGTGAATATTAAATTGTTTGTTTGCGTCTAACTTGTAAGCGTGTGAAAAAAAATGTTGAACACTTTGTTACTTAGTAGACAATAACAACATGTCGTATACATGATTTTTGGGTGATGAACAGGTTATTAATTATCAGATGAGATAAACAAATCACCGCACTTATTGCACAACAAAATATCACTTGCATAATCTTTGTGAAATAACAGGTTATTATCAGGTGAGTTAATTAAACAAATCATCGCCTACAAACTTGGTGGTCACACCTTAATGACCTTCTTTTACCGAAATATCATAATCAATGATAAGAGAAAGCAAGAGATTATAGGATCACAGCTAATTGCATGTTAAGAGTCTAACTGGCATTTGCAACCGCGACCGCGTCCGCACCTTCATTAACACTGGAAGTCTGGTATCCTGATGTCAAAAGCCCACACGAGGAGAAATTTGCAAACAAGTGCTTGGTTTTGGTTTATATTCTAAAATTTCTTGTCCATTGAGGAAATATGACAATTTTTCAAAATTTTGGACTGAAGGTTGAGATTTTCTACGTTGGGTATGGTTGTGACAATTTCCACTTTTCAATACTAATCGGTTAATGGTTAGATGTTATTCACTTATTCTTATAACTAACTATATATGATAGCTTCCTCACGTCAGCTATTGTGATCTTATTTAATTCTATCCATTGGAATGTCTAGATTCCAATGTATTATGTTTTTTGTATTGCTCATATAATGAAATAAATTTATAATTTTTTTCAAAATATGTGATTACGTACGTTACGTACCTGAAAAGAAGTTTTCTTTTTTCTTTTCTGATCAAGATAGAGTAAAGTCCTCAATTCAATCTCCTGAATTGCTTCATTGGCACAATCTTAAACTATGTGTTAACAAAAGCAAGAAAATAATGACAAAAAAATGTGTAAACAAACTATTAAATACAAAAACACCCAAGTTGACCATACAAGTGAAGTAAAGTCGGAAAACAAAACCCACACTTCAAGCTTATTATTTCTGAAAGTTGACAACTCCTCTAGTCTAAATCTGAAAAGGACCAATCCATCATTTCCTCGAAACAAACCACATAGAATGCAATTAAGGTTTGACCGCCTGACATACACAAATCGATCTTCCATGAAAGGTCGGTCCCACAACCAATTCATGTCGGAGACAAATTACCAACGCACACACAGATAGACAGACACACTTGTACTGCGAATACGCCACGTTTGCATTCTCCTACTTAAGTACCACAACTCCATTCCCCTTCTCTCTCATCGATCAAACAAATACCAACTTTTCACTTCCACGTCCATGATAACACTCAAACCCTATCGTTTTTGTATTTTCTTAGCTATATATGTATTGTAACCTTACTATCGTTGCTAGCATGTATGGAAACTCCTCCTCCTCCTCCTCCTCCTCTTCCTCCTTCTTCTTCTCTGTCGTCGTCGTCGCCGCCGCCTTCTTTAACGGTTTCGACGACAAGCAAAAAGCAAAAGAGTAGTAGTATGACAATCGATGCCTCCCAAGCAATGTCCCCTGGGAGGCACCCAGTGTATAGGGGAGTCAGGTCTCGGGGAAGTAAGTGGGTGTCTGAGATACGCGAGCCGGGAAAGTCAAAGCGTGTATGGCTAGGGACTTACCGACTAGCCGAAATGGCGGCCGTGGCCTACGATGTCGCGGCCCTTGCACTCAAGGGCCCTGATATCGTCCTCAATTTTCCCGAGAAAATGCATTTGTACGTCCTTCCTGCAACGACTTCCCCCTCTGATATCCAGGCAGCTGCTTCTGCAGCCGCCAGGACGATATATCAACATCAACTTCAACATGGAGAGCAAAACCAAAAACCCAAAAATGCTAGTGAATTGCTAACACAACACGAACACGAACACGAACACGAACACGAAAACTTCATGGACAAGGAGGAAATCTTCAACATGCCAAAAAAAATTGTTAGAGAACATGAAGAGCAAAACCAAAAACCCAAGAATACTAGTGAATTGCTAACGCAAAACGAACGCGAGCACGAACACGAACACTTCATGGATGAGGAGGAAATCTTCAACATGCCAAAATTGTTAGAGAACATGGCTGAAGGGATGCTAATGAGTCCTCCGAGGATCACTCCGGTGGCTACCGACACTTCACCAGAGGCCTTGGATGAGGATAGCCTATGGAGCTACCCATGGACAATGGAAGAAGGGATGGTGAAAAGTAAGAAGACAGGGGAAGGGAGTAACAATTCAAGTAGGTCACAACAATAATGGGATAAGCATACATGCAATGATCGAACTTTGTGGGGCTTCCATGTTTTTTTGGGGAAACAAACTTAGGTAGTTTGGTGGGTAGTTGAATACTTGTTCCCTTCCTTAGGGTTGTTTTTTTACTACTAGAGGAATTTAGTTTGTAGGGTTTGTAGTCGAAGGTTTTGAGTTTTTCCACTGGTTTGGAATTATGGGAAGTTCCTAGCAATGTTTTACGGTGGGTTTGGATTTTCAAGTTTCAGAAGTGTGTTTTCTTGTTATTAACTATGTATGGGATTTTTAGTATTCATTGACGTAATATATCTTGCTTGTTTTGATTAGTTTTTTGTTTTTGTTTTGAGAATTTATATAGACATGCACTACATGATTAGTTGAATATAACTTTTTTTCTTAATTTTCTTTGAAGTTCAACTAATTGTTCAGTGTAATAAATTTATCATTGTTAAATAACAAAAATGGTCATCCAAATGAAGTCAACATCACCCGTTATCTACTTTATTAACACCCGGCCCGTTGCATAAAGAAGACAAAATTTAACATATTAAACAGTTGCCACATCTCCTGCTCTACCCATTTGAGATCTTTTGATTGTCACTAGCTACTGATTGTCTCAAAACGAAGGTTATTAAAGCATATTCTTTTCCTTTATAACAACTATTAATATTTTAAGAATCCTATATCTTAATATTCCTCCACGACGTACTTAACATGATTAATATGAAAACTGGCTGAATTCTTAATATTCCTCCACAAGTTGACATAATTAAGTACCAAATCTATGAAACTTTTATACGCATCCGACGTACTTACACCATACTTGGTTTGCCGATTGCTTAGAAGATGATTCCATGTAATTAGATTACATTCTCGTGAATTTAATTTCATGTAATCAAATTACATTATTTGGTATCATTGTAATTTAACACATGAATCACAATGTAATTTACAAAATTAATTTGTAATTTAATAAATTTGGTTAACATCCGAAGATGCACTACTACAAAAAGGGTTTTTGTCGATAGACGGTTTCGTCGACAATAAGTGTCATTTCCGTCGGCAATAGCACATGTCGACGGAATTTCCATCAGCATTAGTCCACTGGGAAAGTCTCGTCAGGAGGAACGTTGCCGACGAAAATTCCATTGGTAAGTGTGATTTTACGTGCCAAAAAAGGAGTGTAAAAATACACGGCCGATGGAATTTCTGTCGGCAAAAAAAATTGGTATTGCTTACTGCCGACAGAATATCAATCGCAAAAATAGGGGCTGCTACAAAAATCAGTTAATACATTCACAATTCGACCCATATTGGGTGTTTAGAGATCCTATAATAAAAATCAAACCACAATTTCCATTCGAAACATGTATCCATTCACATACAATCACATACATTCACACTACGATATATTAGAATGTATAACTCATGTGAAATACAATATAAGTCGAAGTCTAAGTCATAAGTTATAAGTCATATATCAAGTTTAAGCTAATTCATATATCAAGTCATAAGTTGTACATATATATATAAAAGTTATAAGAAGTCAGTCTATTGAAATATGTCATAAATTGTACACACATATATATAAAACAACATATGTATACCAACTACGACTCAGAAGAAGTCGGATTCGCCGATGGTTCATCCTCGTGCTACGAAGACGTATCAATATCATCACTCCGTGAAAAAATTAGATTTTCATTACTTGAACAATCTTAAACGTATATATTATTTTAGGAAATTAAAACAATAAATTACACATTCACCATGCATATACCTGATCTCCTCCAAACCGAGTCGTCATCAATTTAGCGACTTGAGTCTTCAACTTCTCGTGTTCCTCATCCAATGTATTTTAATATAATTTTACATATAATGAACATGTAAAATAAATTATGAAGTTAAGTATACACTTACAAGAATGACAACTTTGTGAACTTCTTACATCCTACATACAACGGTTCTTCAGCATCTTTCACAGTTCTGACAGGCGATCTGGGTCACCAACAACTTCAACTTCTTCCATTTCATATTCATTGTCCACAACATCTTCATAAATACTACCGTAATCTTCCGCATTAACTTCTTCACCTCCAACATCTTTGTAAATGTCTTACAATATTCATTGCATGTCGTCAACAACATTTGAAGTTGAAGTGACGGATGCCTGGAATTTCCTATTCCTTCCAGGTGATCTTTTGCCATGACGTACTCACGTAGGATAATCCGGCCTAAAACCCTTGAGGAGAACATGTTCACGAATTTGATGTCGTTTAAGAAGTGCTTGATTTCTGCAATTCTTGCACGGGCAAGGGAATTCTTCCAAATTTGTATTCAAGTGTGAATCTATCATCCAACCCTTTTATGTATTCAAGAACTCATCCAACCATTTTATGTATTCAAGTGTGAATCTATCATCAATTTGTAACCAAGATTTTTCGGGTACAATTGACATCCTATAGAAGTCACATCGAAAAACAATTATATCAAAATTTTAAACAATTAAATTTATTAAAAATTGAGCAAAACCTCCCCTAAAATTGTAAATATGAAACCATTTTCATCCTGCATTTTAACCATGAACCCAATCGATCTCAAAATCCATTACCAAACATTCTACAATTTAATATAACTTTTAGTCAACATTGTGGATCACCTTATAAGCGACTAAATTTCGGGCCAACAAATATAAGCAACTAACCACTAATTAGCAACTAGTTCGAGTCACTAAGCTTTTGCACAACTATAAGCAACTAAAATTCGACCCAACAAATTAAGCAACTAAGTGAACAACTATAAACAAACAATAATCCATATCAATCTATCTACGAATCATAATTCAAATTCAACATTTTCTCCTCGGAACCAAAAGGCAGAAGACAATAAAAATTTTACGACTTGGCAACACCACCACCTCACTTTATTTAAACTAATACCCTTCACAGACGGGCATTCAAACTCTAATAAGAAAACTTGAGATCGAAAAAAATACTCTTCACAAATCAAAGTTTTTAATCTCTAAGTATATCCAAGATACTTATTACGAGCATTATGATCACTCTTCTCCTTCCAATATTAAATCTTTGCTCAGCAAAACCTCACATCCTAATATTGATACAAAGGCATATGAAAGTTCTAATATTGATTTAATATTGGAAGCATCACATTTTTGCTCAACAAAACCTCACATCCTAATATTGATTAAAGTGACGGTTTTAGGCTAACAATATGCAAATGAATAAATATATATCCTAAGTGCATCTGAAAGTCGTCTAATTTCTAATTTAATTTGAACCCTTAACTACATTTTGATAAGGATTTAGTTCTAATACACTCTCACAGTAACTTTGACTTCATGTAATATATATCTCGTTCTACTCATTTTGGTAGTTATAGAAATGGCAGTCTGATCTAAATAAGTTATCTCACAACCATTTCTTGCAATCCACATGTTCTTATATATTTGCTTCAGTCCATCTGAAGTGGTGCATTTTTTTTAAAGCTTTAAATTAAAGTGTTGTCGCACCAAAGTGGAGAGAGAGAATTCAGAACAAGGTTTTTCTTTGTTTGATTGACAACAACATCCAGCGTGGCCAAAGATTCCTGAGAGCACCCTTAACGGGGGTGTGGACCTGTGCGTGCTCGACGTGGTCGTCCAGTTTGGGCGCCTAGACTTGCTACGTGGTGTGTCTGGATTGGTTGATTTTTTTGTGTTTTAGTTTTGATTTTTTTGTGTTTTAGTTTTGATTTTTTTAAAATCTTTTTTTTTTCAAAATACGTTTTCTAATTATTTTCATTTTTTTAATTTTTTCCAGGATCAACCTCGAAATGATGTAGATGAGAGAGATGTGTTGTGGTGGGTTGTGGTAAAGAGGTAAATAATGTTGGAAAGATAAGAAGTATATTGGGGAGAGAGAAAACTGATGTGGAAGAGAGAGAAAACTCATGACCAGGTTATGTTTACGAATGATCTAACTGGTCAAAGCAGCTCTAATTACTACTACAACTACGAACATAAGCATGAAAGTTACATTTCACCATCTTCATCATGTAAAGTGTAAACAACCATCAGAAACTTCATCCAAGCACATAAATAACTCAATCAATCAAACTAAATAACTCAATCTAATAAAAACATAAACTTATTAAAAACTCCATCACATTTCTCACACAAATTTTAAAAAAAAACAACTAAAAAAATATTTTTTTACTTATGCGGCAGAATTAGATCGCACATGGTGAGGGTGGCAAAGAGGTGGGCGGTGCGGAGGTGGCTGGCGTACTTCAGACGATAAGGTAGGGACAACGAGAGGGATGAGACAGCGCGTGAAGACAACGGCAGGGTGACAGTGAAGAGGGGAGAGGAAAGTGACGGGCGACGGTGGGTCGGGCGCATGGTCGGTGGAATTTGGAAGGGGGCGGCGACGGAAACATACATAGAAAATAAATCATTCTATGTATGTTTTTAAAACTATATACAAAAAGATCAAAAATAAATACAAAAATTAAAGCAAAATACATGGGTTATGTGGGGCGAGTGGCAGGTAGTTTTTTTTGTCCGCAACTCGCATTAAGGGGGTCAAACCCGCCTCATTTACGTCCCTAGATTAAACCATGAATTACATGTCATTGTTTGGTTAAGGAATCTAAAAGTTGCAATTAATCCATAATCGAATTACGAACAATTACACCCATGTTAAGGTAATTGGATTGATTTTTTTGTATCTAGGTTTGATCAAAATGGAAAATGTTAAGGAAATTGGATTGATTTTTTATATTTAGCTTTGATCAAATAATAAACCCGCCCCTAGTCCACTCTTAGGCTGGGCAGGTAGCGGTGATTTTTTTTGGCTCCACCCGGCTTACACTCCTAGCGCAGTCATATTACATTATAGTACACTATAATTAATTTCCATAGAATTCAATTTCATGTGATTTGATTATATTATTATGAATTCAATTCCATGTAATTAGATTACATTGCTATGAATTGAATTGAATATGTAATCAAATTACGTTGTTTTTTAACATTGGAATTCTAGCACAAGAATTCAATGTACTTTTAAAAAAATAACCTTTTATTTTATAAATTCGGTAAATTAGAAGAGAGGTTTTTCGAGTTCCGTCGTACTTCCAGTCAGATCAAAATTTAGTTTTCATGACTTGATAATGTTTTAGTAAATTGAAATGAATTGGTTATTACATTACAACATAATTAGATGTAAAACTTCCAGTGATGTAATTCAATTGATCATAATTGGATTACTTCAATAACTAGATTACGAAGTAATTAAAACCTTCAATTTTCTCACCTAACAAGCCAATGTAATAAATGATATAAAATCATATTAGTTTACCTCCTTAATTACGGTAAACCAAATATGACCTCTACCTTTCCTTCTCAGCCAAACCAAGAGCAAGACCTTTTAAAAGCAAAGAGACAAAAGTGGCAGCAACCATGAATCTAATTTAATATTTAAATAGTTGAAGTTGGCTAAAAACAATCCACTTGATGCATATTTGTTTAATGAAGACAGCTCAGAAACCAAAAGACCACGTGACATATTTTGCATATGCTGTATAAAGTAATTCACTAACTCGAAAACTCGAAAAGATTTGGAGTAGTGTAATTTTATTATATATTTATGATAGTTGTGTGGACAATAGACTAGTAGAATGGAACAAAAATGGGAAAAAAAATGGAAGTTGGGCAACAAAAATTATCTCGGGGGTAGAGTTACCATGATTAATTCTATTCTCACTCGTTAGCATCATATTACATGATGTGCCTGAAAACTCCAAAAGGAATAATTAACCAAATTGATCGTATCAGACGTAATTTCTTGTGGAACAACTACACAATCCAATATCAAGACCTTGGTTGAATGATCTAAAGTTTGTCAACCGAAAAGAAACGGCAGACTTGAAATCATCAACATAGAGAAACATAGTTTATGTTTACGTCTCAAGAAGTTATGTGATATACTTTGCGGAAATACTTCCCTGTGCAGCTTAATAATCACAAACAAATTAAAAAATAACAGGAGAACAAAAGGAATATTCCCTAAAACCTCACAACTCATATCACCTACTTTCAGGGATCTAATAAGTTGGATTCCCCACTTATGTAAACTCAGTAAGGTGATGGTCAGGTGAGGGGATCAAACTTTGTTTTGGTTCGATATCTGGTTTAACAATAATCCATTGGTTGAAAGCCATGAAACATTGTTTCAATTGGCAAAACAACCATATATCTCATTAATGCAGTTTTGGGAAGAACAACCTTTCTCAACTATATGGTTCAAAAAAAGATTCAAAAGAGAACTTTCAGAACAACAAATAAATGGGGTTTATGGAATGTATTTAAATTTCATACCGACAAAATCCCTTGACAGGTGATTTCGGACCCTATCTAAACAAGGGAAATACATCGTCAAAAGCATGTACTAATACATGATGGGACAACAATCCCGATATACATTGTTTAATGAAATATGGGGTTCGAATAGTCCTCCTAAGTTAAAGATATTCCTTTGGTTATTATACGAACAAAAATTGCTCACAAGAGATAAAATCTTAAAAAGGCAAATTATGATTGATCCCGGTTGCCCAATGTGTGGCATTGAAAACGAAACGGCAGAGCATCTGTTTTTCACTTGCACATTTACACTTTATTCTGGGACACTGGAGTAGAGTCGAATTTAAATCTACAATTAGGAATCAATAAAGAATTCCGCTTGCTTTCCTTAAACCAACTCGGTTTAGATAATCAAGAATGGAACAACCTTATAAACTGTTTTCTTTGGTCTATTTGGAAAGAAAAGAATAATAGAATTTTTCGACATACTTCAAGATCCTTCTTATGTGTGGTGAATGGATGTTTTGACAATCTTTTGCTTTGGTCAGGTTCAAGGAAGAGGTGGACTGATGAGCTCTCTCAGACCTGTATACAATGGACCTGCTTAGAAAACTTTTCACTGATGTCAGTCACTGTCCGTCGATCCACCCAACCGACAAACTCACCTATCACTCCAGTAGCAAACAATCAAGCTAACCCACTGGCGCATACCGACCCGACAAAGATGGAGTTGGAACGTAGGTACCACCAAGAGAGGATGGACCGTCGGGAGATGCAGATGGAGGTAGGAGTTGTCGAAGAGGTGGTGGCAAGGCCGGAAAGGCAGAGGAGGTTTGAAGAAACGGGACTCCTTCCGAGGGAAACAACCTCAACCTCAGATATCTAAACTCTTGGACTGGACGAAGGGTGACTGTAATCTTTTTGGTGTTTTGTTGTGTTTGATTCGATCATAAGGATCGAAAAACTTAAGCAAATTTTATTGTATGTTTGACCAAGAGGAGGTGTCGCTACAACTCATCTTCTTTGATATTTTAATGCAATTTAACTTGCTATAAAAAAAAGACAATAGACTAGTAGAAGTTGATTCAATTTTATATTTAATCTTGTTTTAGTTGTGAACTTGCTCCAGAGGATTGGTCGATCTTATTTCATCACAGTCCTTTGGCCAAGGAGTTGGTCAAATGGTTAATTAATACTTTCAGAAATTAATTTTCCCTTACTGTGGTCTTCTTTTAGTGTGCTAAACAATTTGTTTCCTAGAGGATTGTGACAAAAAAGTATTCACTGGTCGTCTTTAGATTCTAATTAATTAGGATCAATGAAAAACAATAATTAATGGAAGCCAACGAGGAATATAGAGTTATATAATAATAATACTTTGGGTCTGGTTGAGACGTCTTGAAATCTGTTGGTGTGCTCTCAAATCAAACTTGACACGTTAAGGATGATAAAGATATCTACTGAATTAGTAACACTTTGACATCAACCTTAATTGGCATCATTTGATTGTTGAAGTTAGCATTTAGAATAATTGGTGACAAGGGATATAAAAAGCCAATATTTGCTTTTCAAATGAAGGCTAGATTTCTGGGTTCTTTTTCCATTATTACATGGTTTAATGCCACTCGGGAAGATCACACACTAGTGGAGTACGTGTAGGGGTGCAAATGGTTACCAAGTATCCGAGTATCCGATTCGAAAATTTCTATTTAGTTGGTATTTGGTAAGTTCAATGTTACCAATTTAATTTCGGATACGAATATGGTTTAAAAAAATTTACCAATTAGAATACATGGTCAAATATCCGAATTATTCGAATTATTTTTACCAATTATCCGAATTATTCGAATTATTTTGGTCAAATACACAAATTAGTATTCCAAAATTTAGTATTCCAAAATTTTAATACGAAAATTTAGTATTCGGATTCGGATAGTTCTACTGAATTCGGATTCGGATTCAGATTCGGATAGTTCTACTGAATTCGGATTCGGATTCGGATTCGGATAGTTCTACTGAATTCGGATTCGAATTCGAATTTGGTAATGGAATATGGTATTCGGATTCGAATTCGGATACAGCAGGTATCCGAGTTATATTATCCGAGTTGCAGCCCTAAGTACGTGGCCATTCTCAAACTCACCACTACCACTTTATCCACCCTCAACTCTCCTCCACTATTTTTTTGTAGGCCTGGATAAATATACCACATGAATGTAATAATGTAATACTTTTTTTTATTTGCCTATGTATCGTATTTCACTTTCAAAACATATTTGTTTTTTTATGTTGTAAAACTTTTTCAAATATATTTTTAACATAAATATTTTCTATTTTTCTTTTAAATATAGTTTTAATTTTTTTCCAAAAAATATTGTGATTATGGCGAGGGAACTCATCTCTCGGTTCCTGTATCAATATTCCCAGATAATTTTGGAATTTTCAGTCCCCTTGTAGAGATTTTCATTGAAGTACTATAAAAGAAAATGTATATTACGGTATACCAAGATACTTAGATGTTTATATTTTCCACTTAATTGTTTCCATATCAAAGTTTGGATGAACACAAATAAGAAAAATAAATATTATATTTGTAATTTCTCATACATAACCCAAAAGATGAGTGGTTCAAATTCCTGTCAAGACTTAATAATAAGATCTAGAGTCCTAGACTAACAACCGAATTAAAATTAACAAAAAGGAAACAATTAAAGAAAACAAAAAAATCGACTTGTTATTAATATATGCATGAAAAACAACTTGAATGATAATATACATTACTAAATTTTCTCACTTCAAATTTGAACTTTTTCTCAAATAAAAAAAAAGATTGGACTTGATAAATCTAATAGTATGTTTAGTAGTTTTACTTTGGTATGTTTCTATACATTACTAAATTTTCTCACTTGGAATTTAAACATCAGTTGATAGGGTACAAGCTATTCTATCTTATTTTCAAACAAAAAATAGATCGGACTCGAATAAATCTCATAGTCGTTTAGTAGTATATAAATTAATGATATACAGCTTTACAAATATATAATATCAAATTCATTGAGACTTGCAGTACATGCTCTATGTCCGATTCATTATACTAAATTCAAGTAAGAAAAAGAATCATGTATATCTACATTACATAATTACATTACTATTGAGCAGTTTTGAAAATTATATGACATGCATTAATCTTAATGATTTAATGTGTTTGGGAAATATACAAAAAGTTTATCTCGGTTTGATAACATGAAATAAATTCAATTAGATTGTGGGTAAAAAGCACTAGAAATTAATGTTTAGAAAAATACAATAATTTACCTAAGTTGCATATAATTATCTATTTTGTGTAAAACATACACAATCGAAAACGCATACAATCACACCACGACAATGGCCAAATTCTATTCAGGATCCTTGAGGTTGCAATTTGGTTTAGATACAGATCTTCTCAAACTATAATCTCTGAAATGCAATACTCTAACCGTCAGAACAGACACACCAAGACTCTCATGAATTGACATTTGACAACCGGTTTTGTGTAAAAAAAACGGAATAATTTAAAATTTTATAACATACAATAATCAGAAGACATTACGTAAAATACAAAGAAACATGTGCACCAACATATTATATATATATATATATTCGAGTATTTCAAAAGTGTGATTACATCAAAAGGCTATACAACAAAATACAAGTAATCACTCCGACCTCAAAATAAGAGAAAACATGATTTGGTAGCGGCGCTTATCTCCTCGGTCACCACCCCCTAACATCCTCAAACATGCAACAATGCCTGAGTTTTCAGAATGAAATCCCGTATGCCAAACTCTACAAATGCATGAAACTCGAACTCTCTAGCATGCAATTCTATCAACAAAGAAAAACATAACACAATGCTGGGCTCCTGGGCTTTTTCACCCAATCACAACTCACACAAACAGTTACGGGGCTCCAGGGCTTTTTCACCCAACCATCGCAACATTCAACGTCGTCAAACTGGACTCCAGGGCTTTTTCACCCAATCGCAGCTACCACAACACGACCAGAGCTTTTTCACCAAACCCGAACACTCTAAGGGCTCTAGGGCTTTTTCACCCAACCCTTAACACCAGTAAAATCCACCAACAAAACCACTCAACACCAGTCGACCGAACGACCATCGGTCGAACCCACATTAAGTTAACTTAAGTCATCGGTCGAACGACGATGAATAAGCGGTCGACCATTTAGATGGTCTAGGCTCCAACCGACTTAAATTATGTACGATCGGTCGAACAAGACAACAGATAGTCGACCGTTTAGATGGTTAACGCCCACGACCGTCCTACAATAGTGCACACGGTCGAACAACAAAGGGGACCCATTCGTCCGGAAACCACCAGAGCTTGCCTCTAACGCACCACCGGTCGACCGCCCAGAGGCATTGTTCTACCGACGCGAGGAAAAATCCCAAAATCTCACTAGGAACGGTCGACCGTTGCACCAACCGGTCGACCGATCCAGCAGTAAAACTGCTGCACGTTTGCTTGCGACGAGTCTTTCGGCCTACCGTCGACTTCCAAATACTGACACAACAAAAGTGAGCTACAACTACAAGTTTAACATACCGTGAAGGTCTGAAGAAACCTTCGAAGAACTTCGATGACGCTTCCACGAGCACTTCTCCCAAAATCACGATCCACCGACGAAGTTCTCGCTCGATCAACGATCACCGCGCCTCGTCGATCCACAACCACACCTTCCCCTCGTCGATCCCCTCACCAACCACAAAAACCGGTAGAGAGATGGATTGAGAGAGAGAAAGAAGAAGAAACAAAAGAGATGAGTTTAGCATACAACTAACTTACCTCCACAACCAAACGACGTCGACCATCTCAACCTTGCCAGAGATCACCTACACTCGCCGGAGCACAACACTGAAAGGGAGAGAGAGAGAGACGCGTGAGAGAGAGAGAAACGAGAGAGACGTGAGAGTGAGTGAAAGAGAGAGAATCACCTCATAAACCCCTCCACCACATCTCATCATTCATCCAACTCCACTCCATCCGTCCATCCAATCTCCTCCTAAACACTCCCTAAACAACAATTAAAACCCACTTAAGATTAAGATCTCACATTTTGAGTGTACGATGATACTCTTACATTCTTCGTTATCATTATAGTTCGTCGAAGTTGTCTTTAGAATTCGATTATGAGTTCGTCAAAGCTATCATCAGAATTTGATTATCTAATGAGACCGTTCTAGTACGATAATTTACAAGTAGCTTAAGTCACTAACTCATCTTATTTGAACATCCATAACCATGCCAGAGAAGTAGTGTTCGGATCCGTAATTTTTTTATTTAATAAAAAAAATCAAAAATTCGAAATTTAGGAATTTTTTTTTCCAAAACTACTTGGATCGCGGGTGTGACACGGGTCACACCCGCGATCCGCTCCCCGCCAATTTTTTTTTCGATTTTATGTTTTTGTTTTTTTTTCTGTTTTTATTTTTTATTGTAATTATTTGTAATCTTTTTTTAAATCTTTTTTTTCAAAATATGTTTTCTAATTTATATTATTTTTCTAATTTTTTTAAAATTATTTTTAATTTTTCCAATAATCGACCTCCAAATCACGTCGATAACCCGGCGTATTGAAATGTTAGGGTATTTTATACAATAAGAAAACAATTTTTTAGCCAGATTAATAAATTATTTACAACTAAATATTAAACAAACACTAAAACTAATTAAAACAAAAAATTGGAAACGTTATAAAAAATTAGTAGGGTGTACACACATTGCAAATATTTTTGGAGGTCGATACAGCAAAAAATTAAAAACACAATTAATTTTTTTTAAAAAATAATAACAATTACAAAACATATTATGAAAACAAATATAATAAAAAACATAGTTAAAACAATTTTAAAAATATCAAAACATAAAACACTAAGACTAAAATCCGGGACTTTTTTATTTTCTTTTATTATTTTTGATTTTATGTTTTGTTTTTTTACAAATAATTTTAACTATGTTTTATATATATATATTTCAAAATATGTTTTGTAATTGTTATTAATTTTTAAAATTTGTTAATTGTATTTTTAATTTTTTGCTGTATCGACCTCCAAAATGTTTGTAATGTGTGTACACCCTACGAATTTTTGACAACGTTACCAATTTTTTGTTTCAATTGGTTTTATAGTTTGTTTAATATTCAGTTGTAAATAATTTATTATTCTGACTAAGAAATTTTGTTTTTATATTGTATAAAATACCCTAACAATTCAATACATGCCAGGTATCGACGTGATTTGGAGGTCGATTTTGAAAAAATTCAAAACAAAATTAAATTTTTTGAATAAATAAAAATATTTTAAAAAATAATAAGAATTAGAAGACTTATTTTTAAAAACAAATATATTAAAAAACAGATTAAATGTTTTTTTAAAATATCAAAAACATAAAATCAAAAACAAGAAAAGAAAATTAAAAAGTCACGGATTTTAGTCGTAGTGTTTTATGTTTTGATTTTTTTAAATCATTTTAACTATGTTTTTTATTATATTTGTTTTCAAAATATGTTTTGTAATTGTTATTATTTTTTAAAATTTTTTAATTGTGTTTTTAATTTTTTGCTGTATCGATCTCCAAAAATATTTGCAATGTGTGTACGCCCTACTAATTTTTGACAACGTTTCCAATTTTTTGTTTTAATTAGTTTTAGTGTTTGTTTAATATTCAGTTGTAAATAATTTATTAATCTGGCTAAAAAAATTTGTTTTTTTATTGTATAAAATACCCTAACATTTCAATATGCCGGACTATCGACGTGATTTGGAGGTCAATTGTTGGAAAAATTAAAAATAATTTTAAAAAATTTAGAAAAATAATATAAATTAGAAAACATATTTTGAAAAAAAAAGATTTAAAAAAAGATTACAAATAATTACAATAAAAAATGAAAACAGAAAAGGAAAAACAAAAACAGAAAATTGAAAAAAAAATAAATTTGGCGGGGAACGGATCGCGGGTGTGACCCGCGATCCGAGTAGTTTTGATTTTTTTTTTCTTCCTAAATTTCGAATTTTTGATTTTTTTTATTAAATAAAAAAAATTACGGGTTCGGATCGCATATATTTTTATTTATAAAACAAAACCAAAACACCAGCGACACTAAACAGTCAGACGCTTCCAACTCCTCCGGCCACCAGAATGTTAAACCTCCGGTCACCTTTCCCAATCATAAACACCAACCCTAACCCCCCCCCCCCCCCCCCCCCCCCCCCCCGACCCATCCCGCCTCCCGCGACCTGACGGCGCCGGAGCTGCTCCACCTGGTGGAGGAGGGGAGTTTGGTCATCGTCCATAAGAGCAAGTTCGGGCCCGTCCCGGCTTGGAGGGTCGACTTCGTCGAGCCGGAGGAGATTTGGATCGTCGGGACGTCGCACGTGTCCGGGAAATCGGCCGTAGATGTGGAGAGGGTGGTTAGGGTTTTGAGGCCGGAGAGGGTTGTGGTGGAGCTTTGTCGGAGCAGGCAAGTCGTGGTACCAACCAACTGAATTGTTGCTAAAAATGGGGGTTTTATTTCCACTTTTAGAAGAAAAAATAGGATTTTTATGAATTTAGGAGCACGCAAGTGATGGTTCCAACTTCCAAAGGTGTGATTTTTATTGCTTTTTAGTGAAAATGTGAAATTTTATGAATTTAGGAGCAGGCAAGTGGTGGTACCATTTTTAATTGAATTGTTGTTAGAAAATGAGTTATTTTATTGTGTTTTAGTATAAAAAAATGAATCTACGCACGTGATGGTGCAAAGGTGCAGGTTTGTTTGCTTTGGAAGAATGGAATAGTGTGTTGTGGGTAAAAATATGGTTTTTGTACGTTTTTGGTTGAAAATATGTGATTTTTATCGTTACCACAACGGTAGGTGTTAGGACTCTGACCCGATTTAGGGTTTAATTAGTGGTTAAGTGGAGGTTTGACTTGGAGGAGAGAGGGAGGTATGGTTGGAGGTAAGGTGAAGTGATGGAGGTAAGGTGGAAGGTAGGGGAGGCATGGTTGGGCGTGCTTGGGGTGTGAGGTTTGGGTTTTATAAACCAAAGCAACACCATCTTTTCCTTTTTTTCCTTCATTCTCACCAAGCACTCACCTTCTTCCTCAGTCGCTCAAGCTCAGGCGGAAGAGGCTGCGTCGGCGTGAGGTGTGAGGCGGTCCAGGCGGGAGAGGTGCGGAGTTGAGCGCACGAGGAGATCACTGGAGGCAGCAAGCGCGAGCGGAGCTCCGGCGGTTGCGTTGTCTCCTTCGAGGTATGTCAACTTGATAATGTGATTTTGTGTTGTTAACCCTTGTGAAGGGTTGTGTTGGTCGGACGGGGAGGTCGGAGACCTCCTCGGCGTTGTTTTCCGTGAAAAACCTCGGCTGGCGCGAGGTTGAAGACGACCAACGGTCGACCGGTTCCTTCGGGCGGTCGACCGAATGTAGTGTTTTTGCCCGACTTTAACCTTCACCGGTCGAACGATGCCTTGTGGCGGTCGACCGGTAGTGCATATTGCTGGTGAGTTGGGACGTTCTGCCTGTTTTCGGTCGACCGGTTCCCTGGGTCGTTCGACCGGAACTTAAGTGTACTGGATTTTATTGCATGCTTGTTCGACCGATTGTTGGTTGCGTTCGATCGTTTTATGACGTAGAATGCTAGGTTGACCCTGTAGGATTTCGGTCGACCGGGACCCCTGAGTCGGTCGACCGATAGATCCGATTTTTGATGTTGACCAGACTTCGGATTTTGACCTCGTTCGGTCGACCGGTTTTAGACCTTTGTTCGACCGTTGGGGATTGTGTTTTGTGCGCAGCGGTAGACCGTTTTAGGAGTACGGTCGACCGATTCCTTTCTGGAAACGGTCGACCGAATCACCTCTTCCGGTTGACCGTTTGGGCCCAGGACAGAATTCCAGGTTCCCATTTTGAACGCCAACTTTGTCCACAGAAACCCGTGTCCTCGCCTTGTGCGTGAGCCGGGAGGTGACGGTGGGCGTGACGCGTGCCTGTCCAGGGACCGCCGTTGGGAAGAGTGTGGGTGTTCGGGACGTGTCACCTCCGTGTATGGACCGTGACCTGAGATGGATTTTTGGGCACTTTGTAGTATAGCAGGCCTGAGGGATCGCGGATCCCAGTGTTGATGTTTGTGCGGGCACGCAACTGGCGTTGGGTGAGGTGACTACCGGCCCACGGGATACGGAGGTCGCTGCCCTGCTTTTATAGCGGCGCGGTTGGTGTTTGCGGCTCGAGGAGCCTGATGACCTGGCAGACTTCGGTCTGGACCCGTCCGATGTTGTGCCGGACGTTGTGATGGACCACCGATGCTGTGCCAGTGATGCCGCCGAGGTTGTGCCGGCGATGATGATTGTTGGGTCGAGGCTGTTCCGGCTATGTTGATTCCTCGACTGGGCACCTATCGAGATGTTGTTATACCTTCCGGGCGACGACCCCGTTGGTCCATGTGACTCCGACCACTGAGATTTGCAGATCTGTATTCTATCGGCGTGCAGGCGTGACAGAGGCTCCCTGCCGAACCCTTGAGTAGTGTAGCCGCGTGTGGGGGGTGCGATGTCGCGTGCTGTAAGGCTGCATGTGCCTGCAGTAGGTCTCCTCGGGAGACTCGTTGTTGACTGTCGGACTGATGTCTTGTTTTACCCTTAGGGGGAACTCTTTTCCATTCTGTCGATGCTATGACATGCTTCTAGTATGATATGTTCATTTGTGTAATGCATACATATAGGTGAGTTGGCATATGGGGTTTCCTTCTGGAAACTCAGGCATTGTTGTTGCATCTTTTTCAGGACCGCAGTAGGTCCAGTGGGGTGGTGATCGGCGGGCGCGCGCATTTGGAGTCGGATCCTCTAGTCGGACCATTGAGGTCAACATGATTACGTTTATCTTCCTTTGTCGTTTTGTTGTAATCATGTATTCATTTTGGCAAACTCTGATGTATTCTGGTGCACCGCTATTCGTTTATGAGAAGTAACAGTCCCGCCTTTGATTATTGTACTCTTTGTCTTAATTATGAATTTTTAAAATTTTCCGCTGTATCGGGATGTTACAATTTGGTATGAGAGCGGTCGATTCTTATGTGGTTCCCAATGAAATCACCCTTGTAGTAATGGGATTCATGCATTTTATCTTTTAGCATGCATACATGGCTGAAGTTGTGATTGTTTCTTCTGTCAGATGGCACCTAGGCGCGTGAGGAGTTCTCCACGCGATCGTGATCCCAGTAACGACACTTCTGGTGCTCATTGGGACAGGTTGGGCGAGTTTCTGGAGCGTCAGGCAGCTCAGAGCGCCCAGGGCGGAGTGGGAGCTGAGCACGATCGGTTCATGCGTCAGCACCCACCGACTTTTGATGGCAGGAGGGCCCCAGAGGTTGCGGAGGATTGGATCTTCAGGATGGAGAAGATCTTCCGCGCGATTGGTGTTGCACCGGAGAGGATGGTGGAGCTGGCCACCTATTTGTTCGATGGCGAGGCCGCCAACTAGTGGAGGTCCACGTCCACGGTGTTGTTTGATGATCGTATGGAGGTGAGCTGGGAGGAGTTCTTGGAGGTGTTCCACGAGCAGTACTTCCCCCAACATGTCAGGGATCAGAAGAGGGAGGAGTTCATGTCGCTCGAGCAGAAGGAGATGACTCTGGCGAGCTACATTAGCAGGTTCAACGCCTTGGAGCGTTACTGCCCAGAGATTTGTGTGACACCAGAGCAGCGAGCGAGGAAGTTCGTGAAGGGGCTGAGGCAACCGCTTCGTTCTCGGGTGATCAACAGCATGCCGCGGACCCTTGCAGATGCAGTGAAGCATGCTACGATCATCGAGCAGGACCAGAGGGAGTGTATTCAGGAGGCGCGGAAGGCGCCAGTGAGCACCGGTAGCAGAGTAGCTGGTCGTGGAGCAGGGAACCCGGGCAAATGTATTATAGTGCACAGAAAGCACGTCGCTCGCGAGCCACTCGTGAGCAGGACGTGCCAAGCACGAGCAAAATTTTCCACTCGAAACCCTTATCGAGCCGATCTTGAGCAAACTCGAATCGATCGTTTATGGATCGATTACACCCCTATATAGGTGCTTGTTTGGTGATTTAAGTTCCAATTGGTTGAGATTGATTAGTAGCTATTCTTTGAGCTTGCATTCAATTTTAAGCATAAGCTTGCTAAATGGGGTTTTTATGTTGAGGGATGTAGAATGTTTATGGTTTAGATGTTTTGTTGGGGATTTTATGTTCGAAATTGGATATGATAGTGTCTGAGAAAAGTTGTGATTGGGGATTTTACATATGGTAATTCAATATCTTTTAATGAGTTAGTTCTTTTTTTCTATTTGCAATGTTTGAGGGTTTATTAGATCAATGTTTTGCGAGTTTGACATATGACTGAAAAAATCAGCTCACTTCAACGTGATGGCTTTCAATTGCATTGTATTGTAACAAATTTTCTGTATTCAGTGCTTACTAAGCGATGGATCTACCTGTAACAAACTAAAACTTTTATTTGAAAGCACAACAATGCATTTGATTTGGTTGGATCGCAAGAATGATTCCACAAAGATTCTACTACAATTTTTATTTTGTTTTGTTTTATTTCATATTCTAACTTACTTTTTGCAGAGTACACATTCAGAGCGGGGATAATGTACACTTCCAGCAATGATGAGGACTCTGCTCTTCTGAAATCGAACATGTTTTCTCTTAGTGGTGCCAAATTTATGGATGGAATCGGCCGTAGCATAAATCTTGGTAATTTTAATGCTGCAACATGTGATGATTTGCATGTGAACAGTTGGCATGTTATAATTTTCTGCTTATTCATCCTTGCAAGGTTAAGTAAATGACAATGAAATGAAGAATAAACATAGATGCACAGATAGCTCTATATTTTTGTGACTTCTGTGCAGCAATATAGTATTATAGTGCACAGAAAGCACTATATTGTTTACATAACCAATAAACAAATTACATAACCAATTATTTCACAACAATAAACAAATTACATAACCAATTATTATTGTAATTACTTTAATTAATTAACACGTTTTATTATTAAACCACGAAAATTTTACTAATAATGAATAAATCACACTACATTTTACTATAATTGAAATTTCATAAATTAATTAATTACAAACCAAAAACTAATTAATTACAAACCAAAAACTAAATTAATTACAAACAAAAAACTAAATTAATTACAGTTAATACTTAATATTAATAAATAATATTGATTAATAACAAATAACAAAAAACATAACAAAACCAAAAAAACCCAATGGGGGATCCAAGTGGATTCCTGCCCAGCTTGTGCTCCAGGCGGGAGAACAGAGGTTCCCGCTTGGAGCCACACGCCCCGAACCGGCGGGGGCTCGCGGTGCCCGGATAAAGAGCACCAGCTGTGGGTGCTCTTATAGACTACTCCCTGACCTAGAACCTATTTGAAGACTATGATGGGTCAACGCTTGGTGTCACCTAGACAAAGTTTTGTAATAAGTAAATGTTTACTGACGATCATAATTGTTCTTGGAAACGTTTTGTCATATTCTTCTAGTATGGTTTTTTTTAGGCTTCACATTTTATTGATACTAGTTTTATATACGCAACTTGAATGAGCTGGAATCATGCTCAATAAACATGAACAACTCTTGTAGATATTCATATAGGGTGGAATGCCATCAACGAGCTGATAAACATAAACTTCTATTTTTGACCTTGATTATGTATTAAGTATCCGTTAAATGCTTTAAAAGCCTACTTTCTGTAATGTTGAAGACATGAACATGATGATAAGTACTTGTAAGTACTCTTGATTGAAAATTTGCTGGCCGGCAAGTTAACAAAGGAATGTATGTTTAAAGTTATGTTTTCTTCAATGTACTAATCTATGCCGAACTCGTGAAGGAGGTCAAAGTGCTCTTGCTTTACGACTGCTGTTAGCTTCTTTTTCTTCAAAGATTTCATCTGATACCGACCGGCCTTTTGGTGACGAGGTACAGAATTTCAAATCGGTTACTTGACTACTTCTCTATCTTTTCTGTGCTGTTGAATACTAAGTTGAGGTTTACTACTGAATTTATGTGCCATGTTTTTTCCCCATCTCTTCAAACATCTCAGTTCCGAGCGGCAAGAAAAGCTTCCGAAGAAGTTGGTGCACAATTAGTCCTGGGAGACCGACCAATTGAAATAACTGTACGTTTTTGTACCTTTTGAACTTCTTGAGATGCCTGATATTGAGAGAACATATTTAAATGATACTTTGGTATCATTTCTGCACTGCCTTTTGGCTCTTTTCAGCTTGAAAGAGCTTGGAGCTCTCTGAAATTGAATGAGAAGTTGAGATTTATTTCTTGACTTTTTCGTGGCATTACTTCCAACTCACTTGATGTTCCAGAAGGTACTTTGAAGGTCAGCCTTTTAAGATGTATACGTCCTTGTCGTACATTGCCACTGATGCATCTGAGGTTTTAAGAATGCTATTATCATTTGCTAGTTCTTTGGTATTTAGTATATATCATGAGATGGGGTTTTTTCTTTTTCTTTTTCTTGCCACATAAGAATTCTCCTCCTTACCTATACAGGACAATGATACCAATGGTAGTCCATATCAACTCTATGAACAGCTGAGCTTGTCATATCCTTCACTCCTGCAGCCACTTGTATATGAACGTGACGTGGTATGTTACGATGCAACCATAGTCGTTCTCTGATAATTGTCAAGACTTATGAACTAACATATCAAAACTTTAAATATGCAAATAGACTAATTCAGTATAAATTTTGTTCCTTGTTATTTTGTTTGACGTAATTAACTGCATCTACCTATGTTTATGTCTTCTGGTAAGTCTGACCACATATTTTAGAAACTAAAACAGGACATGGCACATGAAATTTTAATAGAATATTTTCTGAGCGCTAAGCCACAGGGGAATAACGTGAGATGTTAATAGAACATTTACGGAGCGTTAAGCCACAGGAGAACGTGTGATTTTAATAGAACATTTATCGAACGTTGCAACAGCAGAACACATGTAGTCTAGGTTTGACAAAATAAAATTTTCACTTGGTCCCAATACCAAATTAATGTTGTGAGAGTTATTTTTAACTTGTAGAACTTTCATTTGCATAAACTTTAGTACATCGCTTGGTCCCTGAAGAGAAGCAAAGCTGTAAACAATATCAAGAGAGTAGTCGGAGTTATCGGAAAGGGGCACATGAATGGAGTTGTGCATGCTTTGATGGCTGATCAGGGAGACTTGCGATTCCGTGATGTTGCCGGTAAGAGTTCATCTGATTCCACCTCCACCAATTGGTCCACTGCCTTGTTAAAAAGCTTGGTGAGGGATACCATCTTAGGCATTGCATTGTGGGCTCTGTTTGAACTGTTTAAGACTTCACGGAATATGTTCTTTACAATGTAAGTTATTTGTATTTGAAGGATACCCCTGTAGGATTTTATGTTTCATTGTGCATATATATTTTTCGAATTTTTATGCATAATAAGGATCAATTATAATTTTCTACGATTTATTTCATGCATGCATCAGTTTGTTTTAATAACTAGTTTCAAAAACTTATTAAAACAAACACAACAAACTCCGAAATTCATATCTAGAAGTTCTCTAAAACTTCTTGTTGTTCCAGAGACGTTGAGGAAGACGATCGTCGCTTCTCGTTGCACCGGATCCCTCCGATTGTTCACTGAAACCCTAAACAATGTTGGAGAGAAAGGAGCTAGCCAATCAATCTCCAAACTAGCTTAGAATCTAGCTAGAAACTCCTTCCTTAATCTCTGAGATTTCTCCTTCCAAACACTTAGAAAACTAAGAGAATTTTCGTGGCTTTTTGTGGTGAATTAGGATAGAAAATAATTAGAAAAACATCTAACTTAATTAAGGACAATAAGGACCTATTTATAGGCTCCAATCTTAATCTCAATCATGGCTATTCTTAAGCCATGTTTTCTTGAAATTTTCTCTCACAAACTAATTTCATAATGCATTACATGCATCCACAAAACGTTTGACCAAGTTTGGAGCTAATCCAATCATTGATCAAATTAATCTCTTAATTATCAAAGGCAGAAAATCGATCGCGCTTCGGTTTACCGAGTCCTACTCGGTTAACCGAATATGTCACGATTGTTTAACCGAGTATCGGTTAACCCATGTCTTTCATCGAAAATGCAGATTTCAATGAATTTCTCGTTTGCTCAAGCAAAGGAATATGATTGCCCATAAGCAATATGTCATCGACATATAAGATTAAGAATACTACATGGCTCCCACTAACCTTCTTGTATACACAAGGTTCTTCCTTACTTTGAATGAAGTGAAGCTTCTTTACTTCCTCGTCAAAGCGTTTGTTCCAACTCCTTGATGCTTGCTTCAATCCATAGATGGATATTTGAAGCTTGCATACTTTCTCGCTATTCTTTGGATCTTCAAAACCTCGAGGTTGTACCATGTACACATCCTCTTCCAAGTTCCCATTAAGGAACGTCGTTTTGACATCCATTTGCCATATTTCATAATCATGAAATGCGGCAATAACGAGCATGATCCGAATAGACTTGAACATGACAACCGGTGAAAAGGTTTCATCATAGTCAATTCCTTGAACTTGAGTGAAACCCTTCGCTACAAGCTTCGCTTTGTAGGTTGTCAAGTTCCCATCCATGTCCATCGTCCTCTTGAAAATCCATTTATTTTGAATGACCTTTTTCCCTTGAGGAAGGTCAACCAAGTTCCACACTTGATTATCATACATGGATTCTATTTCGGATTCCATGACCTTTAGCCATAGTTTGGAGTCTTCCATTTCCATTGCTTCTTGGAAGGTTAAGGGATCATTGGTATCAAGTACCATGATTTCATGAAGTCCCAGATACAAGTCGGGTTTCTTCATTTCCCTCATTGACTTTCTTAGTTCTTTTGGTTTTTCTTGTGTCTCTCGAACTTCTTCTACAATTTCTTGAGGATTGGGTTCACGTTCAACTCTTGAACGTACACTAGGTGTGGATGATTGAGATTCTCTCACAATTTCTTGCGAGGGTCTCTCACTCACGCTCCCACTAACCAAAGGAACCTCGGTTGGGCCTTCATGATCTTGAACTTCATCATTCATGTCATGATCTTGTAGAGTATCTTGAGTTTCCTCAAGTACAACCCTACTCCCACTACTTTTTACTCTTTCCAGAAATTCCTTTTCCAGAAATGTGGCATCCCTCTCTACAATCACTCGATTGGAGGTGATATGCCAAAAGTAGTATCCTCTTGTCTCATGAGGATAACCTATAAAGAAGAACTTATCCGCTTTTGGTTGAAGTTTGGTCGACATCAATCTCTTGACGTAAGCCTCACAACCCTAAATCTTGAGAAAATTGAGCTTGAGTGTTTTACCACTCCATAGCTCATAAGGAGTTTTCTCCATGGATTTGGATGGAACATTATTTAGTGTGTAAGCCGCAGTTTGTAGTGCACAACTCCAAAAGTAAATAGGTAATTCCGCATGACTCATCATTGACCGAACCATGTCGACCAATGTCCTATTCATCCTTTCAGATACCCCATTCCACTGAGGTGTACCGGGAGGGGTGAGTTGAGGTACAATACCAAACTCCTTTAGGTATGAGTCAAATTCGGCACTTAAGTACTCACCTCCACGATCCGTTCGTAGACTTGATTTTCTTGTCGAGTTGGTTCTCTACTTCATTCTTGAATTCTTTGAACTTGTCAAAGGATTCACTTTTGTTTCTCATTAGATAAACATAACCATAACGACTATAATCATCCGTGAACGTAATGAAGTACCTAAAACCGTCTCGTGCACTAGTACTCATTGGACCACATACATCGGAATGTATCAAATCCAACCAGCCACTCGCCCTTGGACCTTTCTTCTTTAAAGGCTTTTTGGTCATTTTTCCCATTATACATGGTTGGCACGTCTCCAATGATTTAAAATCAAGTAGACCAATAAGGCTAGCTTCTTGCAATTTCTTGATGCGCTTTTCATTTATGTGACCAAGACGATAGTGCCATAAGAGAGTATCATTCTCGTGAGCGGTCTTAAGTCTTTTGTTATTGATATTAAAGATTTGTTTATTATTCAATTCAAGCAAATAGAGACTATTCCTTATGAATGCATTTGCATAGAAAACACCATTCTTCGATGTAGACAAGCAAGAATTTGAAATATTTATATTGAAATTATCCATATCTAATCATGAAACAGAAATAATGTTCTTGCTAATCGAAGGTACATAATAAACATTCTTTAGACATAAATTTAAACCACTACATAATTGAAGCACCACAGAACCTTGTGCAACCGCAGAAACGCTCGCACCATTTCCAACCTTCAATTCTACCTCGTTCCTCACGAGTTCCTTCCTATCAACGAGTAGTTGCACATTAGAAACTATGTGAGCACAAAATCCGGTATCAATTACCCAACCCTGGACAGAGGTGACTAAATTTATTTCAATAACAAATATACCTTTAGCCTTTTTGGGGCGCCGACGTTCAATCACTCCGTTGTCAAGGTCTTCCTTGTACTTTGGGCAAGTTGGCCGGATGTGTCCTTTTTCACCGCAGTGAAAGCACTCCGTGTTGGGAGTTGGAGATTTCTGAGATTTCCCCCTCGAGGCACTCGCACGAGCACCTCCTACTCCCTTGCTCTTGATTGAACCACTTTTGGTAGATTTGCCATTTCCTTTACCAATCTTTTGGCTCCTCCCATGGACGACAATGACATGCTTGTTGATGCATTGCATACATTGCATCATATGTCTTTCAATTAGATTACTTTTATATCAATAAATGCTACTAAGGTATGTGTTTAGTCTTATTTACAGAATACAGGGACCTGAATGCAAATTACCCACATCCCGAGCATAAACGCGTACAAAAGACTCGTTTCTATCATAAAGACCAAGTTCAAGTTTATCGGGTTTCAAATGGAAATGTATCCAAGCATAAAAGCATTCAAGACCTAATTACGAAAAGAACAAGGACTTAAGCACAAAAGTAGCCGGGGACTTAATTGCAAAAAGTCAAGGACCTAATTGCAAATCACGAGTAGCTTTTATTATTATGGAGAAAATATAAAGAAAAATCAATGTGGATCTCCAAATATATGAAGAAATTAATTCGGATCTCCAAAGATATGCAAGAATCAATCCAGACGCGCAAATGACATTGAAATCATACCATAAACACACAGGAAAAATCCGGGTCGATTCGGAGCCAAAAAGGTGGCGATTCCGCCGCACCTCAAGAGCAAATTGCGGCGAATCCGCCGCACCAAATTAGATTAATGCTCTAAAAATGTTACCGGTTGCGTGTTGACGCGTGTACTTTCTTATTTCATGCTTAGGTCCCTTGTATCGGCTATAAATAGCCCCGAGAACGATGTTGTGAGGAGTTCTTCCTTTTGTTCCATAATTTAGCAATAAAATTCTGTTTCTTTTATTTTATGTTTTTAATTTTCTTTTCTTAGTTTCTCTAGGACCCCTTCTCCCTCCCTCCATTTATGAGTTTCTAACTCTTTCCAAAGGGTGGGGGTGACGGATTTAGGGTGATGAGAAGAGAAGATGTTATTATTTTAATTTTGTATTAGTATGTTTTGATTACTTGAGTTTATGTTAAAACATTTATCATGTAATGCTTTATAACTAATATGATTTATTATAAGTTTCAGAATTCTCTAATCTAAACCCGATATCTAAACCTCCACCCAACGGAATTCACCATCTTTGTTCTTGTTTTAGTTTTATTTGTTCATGTTTCTTGCTTTAGATAATTAAAACCCAAAAATCTCAAAACCAACCAATTTAATTGTTCTCTCTCTCTCTAATCGAAAATCAAAAAAAATAACAATATCTCTCCCTCCTTGTGTTCGACCCGTATTTGCCACGTCTTCATTGACACCGTGCACTTGCGGTATAAATAAAATTCTCATCACTTGTCCCTACCCTTGCCCATGTCAACTTCAGCAGTTTTGAGAGTGTTGTGCAGCTCCTTCAGACTCACCACTTTTTCACGCACGTGGTAGTGCATCACAAAGTCCTTAAAGGACGGGGCTGAGAGCCAAGAATCATATCTTCAGCAATGTCCTCGGGCATTGGTGAAGAGAGCTTTGCCAACTTCTCAAGGTACCCTTCCATCTTAAGAAAATGCATGGATACCGATGTTCCCTCCGCCATATGGCACCTGGTGAGTGCGATGGTGGTCTTATAGCGCTCCTTTCGGGAACTATCTATGAACATCTTAGAAAGAGCCTCCATGGTCTTCTTGGGTTTTGAATCCAAGTATTTCGCTTGAAGCGAGTCACCCATGGATGCTAGCATGAGACCGTGAACTTAGTTCTCTTGGTCTTCCCACTTGGCTTTAGCCTCTTTCTCTTCATCGGTTAATCTCTCATTCCATTTTGGGATTGGACCTTCCAAAATGTGAGATAGTTTCTCAAACTTTAACACGATGTTGAGTTTGAGTTGCCAACTAATGAAGTTTGAGCCATCATTTGCTAAAGGGTGTTTTTCTATCATGGATCGTACGATAGGTTGGATGTTCGACATTTTTCTACAAAATAAATCATACAGGTTTTAATGTCAATTTTATGTTTTAAAACACATACATATATATCGAATATAAATGTAAATACTGCAAATAAAATTTTGTCCATAAATGTAGCAATCCAAGATCCCATCAATTGTAATATAGACTAGCTAAGGACTATCGAATACATCACAATATCATGGTAAGAAATAAACTCTTTCTAATCACAACCTTTTTGAATTTTAGCATCTTCAAACTCTTGTGATTCTTGTCGTTTTAATTATGAGGGAATATGACCTGTCCTCGTAAGAAAAACTTTTTCCCAAAACCGAGCGAGGGCTCTAGGTAATGTTAAGAAAACTTATTTTTATTTGATACGAGATACATTTATCCATTGTATTCACAACTAAACATACTTCGGGTTCACTAGGGTGAAACGCACCTCATATATTTAATTGTGGCACAACAATTGACAACCATTATATCTCCCACTATTCCCAAAGATGGAGACAACTATCTCCCGCTAAGGGCGAGCAGAGTATCCCTCGATCAATGGCTGCTAGTGGATGAAATAAGAATGAAAATTACTCTTAATTTTTGTTGGACATTTTCATATATTAACATGTGATTTAGAATTTTAGGTTATCATGCATATTATTATTCTTACACATCTTAACATTCAACACATTCATCACATGCATAGCAATATTATAAAAAAAAAGAAATTAAATCATTCACACAATCCACATCGTGTGAGTTTATATGTTCCCTTCGATCCTTAATCCTCGATCCCTGATCTTTGATCCTCGATTGATGCGCTACAGCGGCGACTTCCTCTTGCACCGGAGATTTAGTTTTTACAGAAAATAAGCATGCTCCTCACATTCGATAAAAACCGACTAGTACAAGTCCTATGTAAAAACCTCTCATATGCAAATGCAATTATCTAAAAGACAGAAAGAGAGAATTTTGGCTTTTACATATAAATAAGCCCATGTATAATAAAAATTACATACATTCACATTCATAGTTGCTGATTTGGAACATATAAACTCACAATTCCTGCAAAGACAAATCGAGCATCCATGCACGCAATATCGCTATAAACTATGCAATCTAGTTTATCAATCATCTAGAATCCTAAACAATTCTTTGAAAAACATTTTGAAATCCATTAAAAACGTTTTTCATCCATCCATAGTTAAAAAATAATTTTGAACCGCTGTCCATCCAATTTCCTTTGGAAAAATGAACCGCAGTTTTTCGGTTTTGTTGATTCTCTTACAAAATAATCATTTCTTTATAAAACGAAATTATTGTAAGTTAGACTAATGTCCAAATCTTAATTCTAATAATTACATGACATGTTTTAAAACACTTAAAACATTTAAAACGAATTATTATAGAGAATTATATCAACAAAACATTCATAGACCGAAAAACCGGTAAACCGAATTGTTTAAATCCTATATGGTAAATTAAATTCGTTTACATCCTTAAATCATAAGAAAATTGAACCCTATGCTCTGATACCACTGTAGGATTTCATGTTTAATTGTGCATATATATTTTTCGATTTTTTATGCATAATAAGGATCAATTACAATTTTCTACGATTTATTTCATACAAGCATCAGTTTGTTTTAATAACTAGTTTTAAAAACTTATTAAAACAAACACAAGAGACTCCGAAATTCATACCTAGAAGTTCTCTAAAACTTCTTGTTGTTCCAGAGACGTTAAGGAAGACGATCGTCGCTTCTCGTTGCGCCGGATCCCTCCGATTGTTCACCGAAACCCTAAACAAGGTTGGAGAGAAAGGAGCTAGCCAATCAATCTCCAAACTAGCTTAGAATCTAGCTACAAACTCCTTCCTTAATCTCTGAGATTTCTCCTTCCAAACACTTAGAAAACTAAGAGAATTTTCGTGGCTTTTGTGGTGAATTAAGATAGAAAATAATTAGAAAAACATCTAACTTAATTAAGGACAATAAGGACCTATTTATAGGCTCCAATCTTAATCTCAATCATGGCTATTCTTAAGCCATGTTTTCTTGACATTTTCTCTCACAAACTAATTTTATAATGCATTACATGCATCCACAAAACGTTTGACCAAGTTTGGAGCTAATCCAATCATTTATCAAATTAATCTCTTAATTATCAAAGGCAGAAAATCGATCGCGCTTCGGTTTACCGAGTCCCACTCGGTTAACCGAATATGTCACGATTGTTTAACCGAGTATTAGACGGATGACCGATTCTTATGGAGAAAAATTCTTCTTAACCGATCAGACTAATTCTTGTCTATAACCGAATGTCTTTTGGTTAACCAAAAATATCAGAACTGGACATTGTTCGGTCGACCGTTTCGGGTTCGGTACACCGTACCAGAGTTCCAGGCACTTTGGTCAAGTTCGGTCAATCAACTATGACTATCCGTTTCATGTTCGGTTGACCGATCCACAGATCCTTCGGTCGACCGAACCATAACGGATTACCGAACTTTTACCCGATTTTGCCTTTTCAAATTTTAGATTTATTTCCAACAAAATTTGAACTTTTGGGGTTTTAGCAAATTCACAACTTATGCAATATATTATCCTATGCAATAATAAATTATTGCACCCCATAATATATGCATCTCATATGAATTTATCATGATTCTAATTATGTTATATACAACATAATTGATTTTACTTGTTCACCACATGTGTCATATTTTCTATAAGAAACCCGACACATCATATGAACAAAAAATCAAGCTTCTTGTTTCCCGATTTTTGCGGTGTGACCTATGGGAGGATCTAGATTAAGTTGGCAGTGATATTAAGAGCTTAATATAACAGGCTATAAGCGGTATCTAGCTACACATTATAGTTCCCAATTAGTTAGATGTCTTAATTCCACTCGAACCAAAACCCGATCCATTTAGTGATGAAGTGCATCACTTGTGTCTGTCCCTTGCCACATGATATTAAGAATACACACAAAGTAGTATTGTGTCATCTTTGTATTAGTATTCATTTCTTGATCTCTTTAAGCTAGTTATAAATATGTGACTTAACTCAAATCACATTGTGCACATTATAACTTTGCTTTATCAAGGGGCCCACTAATAGGATCACTCAATTAAGATGGACAATGATAATCTTTTGACTAACTATCTTTTCCAACAAAAGTCATACTTAACCAACCAATGCTTTTACACTACACTCATCGATAGCTCAAGACACTAGTCTAATTAAGCAATTCTTAAGTGTTCGGATATAAGTCTCATATCAAAGGACCAAAGACACAGTAAAACATTAATGACACAGAAAACACACTTCTATAATGTTTACTTATTAGGTCTATTCAGTATACAAAAGTAATATTTTCCTCTTTTGTCTACCCGTGTTGTCACTCACTTGTAGAGCTACAATGATCTATGACCAACACGACAATCTTAACTTGGTAATTAATGTCCCATGTTAATTACCATGATTGCGAATATCTTTTAGAGTTCTACGGTTAAGGACTAAGAGCTTTTTCCTTAACACTTCTAAAAGACAAATAACATAAAAAATGAACAAAATGATTTCTCATTTAATTCATAATAATTGACATCTAAAAGTAAAACTTTTAGAACACATTCCCTTCAACCCCACCTACAAAGTTTTACCGGTACATCAAATTAGAACATTGTTGTGTGCAAACGTGCATCGTATTTTTTATAATGGCCCTTATTTTATAAACAAGGTGTATTCTGAGTTTTTCTGGTGAATCTTGTTCTGGACATTTTCCCAGACCTTATCTTATGGATATGAGTTACAACTTCGTTTGATCTTGCATGCCATTGTGGGAACAGTCAGGCAAATTTTCTGAAATCTTACTTCATATTTCACAGGAAATGTCATGCTCGTTACTATTTGACCGTCAATGGAAGTAATGCTTTAAGTTCTAACTTAAAATTTAGCAGTGAAATCTCATTGTAAAGCAGGTATGGAAACCTCAAACCATAGACTGGAATCTTATGGCTAAAATTATTCATTATATATAATAAACTAATTCCAGGTGAAACCACTTTTTGACAATGCAACAGTCGTCGTCCACAACTACAATCAGTCTACTTACAAATATAAGGTGCTCTGCTCAACAAAGAATGCAAGATTACAACCTAAACAAAAAAAATACAACTAGTAATTTCAACATTATAAAGCACAATAGATAATTCCAACCATCTGAAACACCAGTTTCAGCAAATTACTGAAGCCACCAATGAATCGCTAAATTATGAGTCTGATTACCAGAATCAATGTTCAAATAGCAGCACTCACTCTTCCTCTTCTTCCATGGCAATGGTGTCAATGTGCACCCTGACATCCTTGTACCAGCAATTATATGGAGCATCTGATCCTTCATAGGTTCCAGCCCAGCGCCCCTCGTCGATTTCGCTTGCATCCCAGACCGATGCGTACAAGAACGACGACTTTGAAGGGAGGTTATTGTCATCATTTCTCTCCTCTTTCCTTACAGAAACACCATCCACAAACCACTCTATCATATCCTCCTCCCACCTTATCAACAATGTGAATTTCATCAGATTGCTAAAACAAGATAATTATAATGTCTTCATCTTTTAACAAAAAAATGATCACTTAAATCTTTACCACTTATAATACATTAAAACTTTTGTGTGGGAATCCAATATAAACTCCTGAATTGTATGTCTGTTATAAAACAAGATCTACATTTGGATTTCTCATGTAGTTCAGATGTGATATTATTATTCAGGAATGATAAATGAAGTTTAAGGGTGTTGAATCCCTTCTGAAAACTTTTCATTATTAGTCGAAAAGAAAACTAACTTCACTTTTTACCTGATGACATATTCATGGAAAACCTCAGAGCTGTCGAACCCGAGCTCATGGATCTGCTCGTTCCCCCCGACACCCTCAACATAATAGTTGGTCTGCACAATGCCCTTGTCCTTGCCCAAGAACTCAAAGCTGATCTCGTCCTGGTTCTCCTCCCCCTTCAATGTTGACAAGTACATCTTGTAGTTCAGTCCACTAGTATCCCCTTCAGGACCCCTGATTTTGGCGCCAAAGGTACCATATTTAAAATCATTCGTCGAACGCCACCTTGCACCCCCACGATCATCAAATTCCATGTGAATATCGTTGTTCTCCGGGGAGTGGTAGCATGCCTCGGGGTTGTACTCGACTGTGATTTCGCTGAGAATCAGTGTTGGGCACCTTGACATCTTTGTACCAGCAAACATATGGTTCGTGGGATCCAACATAGGTTCCTGCTCATTCTCCGTCGTTAATGCAGCTTGCGTCCCAAACGGATGCGTATAAGAACATTGGCTTTGAGGGGAAATCTTCGGTGTCGTTCCTCTCTGCTCGTCTTATCGATTCACCATCCACGAACCACTCAATCAAATTCTCTTCCCATCTGTTTTAGAATAGAAGCCTCTATTGATTAGGCAATGAAGATGAGTTTACTGAGGTCTTTGAAATTTGATAATCATTATGTTATTGAAATAATCAAACAGAAGGCATCTGAACAAATAGTGATTCAATGCTTCACAAAAAATGGGATTTTCGATTACAAATGCGATATTTAAGCACGCATATGTAGGTTAATCTTTACATCTGAATCATTAGCTAAAGTTCAACTCTATCAACTACTTGTTGGTACTACTGGTTATTTATGAAATGCACTGAAGAAGATTGCAATGATCCTTATTCGCGGTTGAAGTTTTAAAACATCAAAATTGCAACATGAATGTTGGTTATGATTCTAAACAACTCAGAATTCTATTGAACAACTCAAGGAAAATATCTTAACTTGAATGACGTCTAAAGCCAAAACTTGTGTCCTTTAATAGATGCACCAAATTTAGCTGAATTTCCCTGAATAAGCGGAAGTTGTGAGAGAAAATCTCACCTTTAAGAACTTGATCAAGACAAACTCAGTAATCTCTTCCAACCAAAAGAAGCCTATGGATCTTTTCTCCCGATTTATTTGTACATTCTACCATGTCACACTTCTTTTTTTTTTGGTCCCCTCCAGTTTCTTTAGTTGTTTATGAAAGTAGTAAGAAGATAGTGGTTTTAAGTTTTAACGACAAACTATATGAAATACATCAAGTCAATCAAACCTTGGGATCAATTCAAGGGTAAGATTCGAAATTCTGGACATTCATTCAGTAGAAATTTCGAAGTGAATTATCAATTATATGGTCTGTCTTTCTATCCAGAAAGCCAAAATTCATTGTCAAAATTCTAAATTCTAAATTCGTATGCATTTCAAAAGAACAACACCTTCCAAACCTTAGAATCGATGACTGACCAAAACTAAAAACCCTCATTTCCTAGAAGCACCAAGATCAATAGCAACAGCCTAAGAAAACATGCTCATGGAAAATATCGAACAACTGATACAAAATGCCGATAACTTATTCTTAGTAAAGCTACATCACTATCAGCATTCCTCCCTAAAGCCCTCCAAATTCCACCAACGTTCCACAATAAAAAGAATGTACCAAAATTACCCGAAAAATAAACTTCAGATCCGGGTCACTTGTTCCAACAAGGCCACATTAATCTGATGGTAGGGTTAATTTTGAATCATTAAGGTAGATTGCATAATCACATCTCACTCCCACTCAACTAGCCAGTCATTAAACCAGTTGAAAACTTGAAATACACATTTGTGTTCTCGACATAGAAATTCACGTTCGACCATTGAATCATGTTAAGTGGATGTTTGAAGTAAATATTTACTTAAAAAGTGAATCGAACACAAAGTAATTAAGAACCAAAAATCAAAAATCAAAAAAAAGTTAGACCTGATAACATAGTCATGGAAGTCCTGAGAGCAATCAAACCCTAACTCATGCACTTCCTCCCTCCCCCCTTCCCCTCTTACGAAGAAATTCGTCTGAACCACCCCCTTATCCTTCCCCAAGAACTCGAAATCGACCTCGTCCTGCCGCTCCTCCCCTTCCAGCGACGACAGATAGAGGTTGTAATTGAGTCCACTAGCGTTCCCCTCCGGGCACCGGATCCTTGCCGAGAAGGTCCCGAAAAGAAAGAGGTGGGTCGACCGCCACCTCGCCCCGCCCCGCTCGTCGTACTCCATGTGGATCTCGTCGGTCTCCGGGTTGTGGTGGCACGCGTCCGGGGAGAATTCCACGAAGATCTTCTTTAGGACTGCTGTCTCCGACGACCCCATCGGAATTCGACTTTCAGAGCTCCAAATCGCCGGATTTTGAGGTTAGAAAAGGCAGATTTGAATTTGGGGCTAACAAATGGGTTTCCTAGGGTTCTAAATTCGATTTCTGAGGCTAAAACCCCGAATTTGGAGGCCAAAAACTAGGTTTTTAGGAGCAAAAAAATAATCAGATTCTTCTGGGTTCAGAATTTTATTTTCGGGGGCTAAAAATCGAATTTTTTTTAGGAATACAATTCAGGATAGTTGGTTTAAAAACCAAATCGAATTTCTGGTTTAAAAACTAGATTTGTGGTGTTAAGAAAGAGGAATTAAGGGTTTTGAAGGGGAAAAGCTTTTTTTTGTTCGCGGGAGAAATTTTGATTAGTATTTATAGAGAACGGAGGAGCGGGTGTGGTCACGCGCGAGAGAGGGAGGTGAAGTTACCGAAGTGGGAATTGGAGGTGGACTTCCGGTTACGGGAGGGAAGTTGCATGCATGGACTGGTTTTGTTTTTCTTTGGGATCTTTTGCAATAATAACATTATATATGTAGATATTTGTTGCGAATTCTCTTAGAAAAATATAATGACATTGTAACGTTAAACATGTTATTTGAGTAGCATTAAGAGAAATACTTATAGCATATTCAACGAAATGATGTTTTCGTGTGACATGCAAACAAAAATCCTTTCTTAATTGCCGAAATAGAAGATGCAATTTTGTATTGTCTGGTGAAGACAATTAATTGACACAACGACTGGTTAAGTTCATCACTATGATAACTTAAGGTTCAAGTATTTTAACAATTGCGTAGGATGATGACTGAATATAAGGGTGTTAGTCGCTTGTGGACTAGTGGATCACAAAGATTTTAGATGTACCTGTGAATGGACCGTTATAAATGGTAGCAAAATTTTTAAGTGTATAAACAAGCAGACTTTTCTTGACGATATTACAAACATAAAAATCTTTTTCGCAATTCTTTTCTTCACTCAAATTTTTTTACTGAACTGTTATTCATCGTTGGAAAACTACTTAAATCGCTCGTACGAATTATCATTTTACCTTTCTGTCCTTTCTACTTATATAACTCTTCATTTCACTCTCCTAACATCACTCTCTCTTCATATTACTCTCATATTCATCAGAAAAAATATCTCGGAGGTCAGGAAAAGAGTCAGCTGACACCCCGGACTACTCGAATTCGATAAAATATCTTATTTAGTTTTTTTAATTTTAAAAAAATTAGGTCGGACGTTCGAGGGAGACGCTCGCTCGTAGGGGGAGACGTCTGAAGGAGTCGCTCCCCCAATAGGAGAGGCGACTCAATCAGACGCACACCCCCTACGTAGGGCGTCTCCGGCAGATGCCTCTGTTTTTTCTTTGAATTTTTTTAAAATTTATTTAAATTGTGATAATTCCTAAATATTCGGATGACCGGGTAGAAGTCGGTAAACCAACTCAAGGATTCCAGGAAGATCAAAAACTTACTATCTCTACGATCACGGTGCACCGATGGAAACTCGGTCATCCTCATGGAACATGTTCGGTAGACCGAGAAGCAAACTGTCGACCATCCAAGACCTCACCAACTCACCAAATCCTGCGCCCGTGGTTAATTATACGGGTTGGATTACAACTGAACGACCTGTCGATGTGGTATTTGTAAGTCGGGAAGTTTTACCACCGGGAAATTTGGATCTTGAAATTGTTGGATCTGAATTTTTTTGAATCTTAATCACTTGCAAAAAAACTCATTGTAAGTCGACCCGTTACCATCGAAAACTTGCAACGAAACCTCAAATAATTTGAGATAACACATCGTATAATTTTAAGATTTTTTTTTAAATTTTTTTGACGGTCGTCTTAGCCAAACCCCCTCCATTTGAAGGCGTCTGGGTAGAACGTCCGACATGATGGTAATTATTAAATGGGGGAGACATCTGGCTAAGACGTCTCCCCCATGGGAGGCGTTTTACGCAGACGTCTGACCTGATTTTTTTTTGCTGGGCTTAATTCACCGAATCCAGGCGTTTCGTCAGACATTTTCCTAGTGTTTGCACTGGGAAAATGAGGAAAACGTAGACCAAAATTTTATTTTAAGAGACAAGACAAAATTGATATTAAATGAATTGTGAATGACAAAATGGTAATTATTAAGGACAATGTAAGTAATTTTTCGACCATCAACAGCCGTTCTCCTTTTAATCTTCAACTTTCTTGTGCTCCAACTTTTGACGTAGCACGATGGTCTTTGCTGAAAGCAGAGAAACATCATATCCTTCGTTAAACTTACTGAATATTGTAATTAACTTTGTGGTCCTTCCTTTCAACTCAACAAATATCACATTTTTCAGTTGAAGGCAGATCCAATCAAGCATCATAAAATGACAAAGTTTCCAAGTTCAAACCCTCCACGAATAATTCCCACATGTAGACATGTAGTTGCATGTGTCAATTATTTGGCAATTTGGACTTTTAGGATCAAGTTGGTGATACGATTCTTAATCCCGATAAATTTATTCTGGAGTTCTCAGAATAAAACAACAAATTAGATGCTAAAACCCTTTATCTTTCTTTAAATTATATGCCAAACTTGAAATTGTGATGATTTTTCGAATCGCATAATTTAATATATAATGTTTGTGGAACTTAAATAGATTGTTCACGCAAATATAATTTTAAAAATGACCTTCATGCATGTTTAACAAAACTCACAAATTTGCATAATTAGCTTTTTTTGAAATTTGGTTCGAAGCACAATGCTAGAGGGGTTTACAGAAAGTAGATATGTAAGCAAAATCAAGTTGTTAATTGATATTAAAATCCATAAATAAGTATATTAAAAAGGAATAAGTAAATGGAAGGGTATGATTATTTAAAGGTTTCTTAATTACAAAAAATAAATAAAGCATTGAACACAAAAAAGTTTGTTTTTTTACTGCAAGTTATTTTAAAACACTATATTTCCGTTTCTACCGTTGTTCCATCGGTATTTATAAATGTCTCACTAAAACAATATTACAACTCCGTTGATGTCATTAAGTTTTTGGCATTTACACTAAGTTTTTTTTTATATTAACGGTAAGTTTTTGGCAATACCACTTCATTAGCTTTTTTGTTGACGGTGTTAATTTAAATTAAATTACGTTAACTAAATTAATATTTAATTGTTAAATTTACAAACTTTTCCTTAAGAAATCTAATAATAATACCTCTCACTCATTTCTTCTCTCTCACATTTCTCACTCATATCTTCTCTATCCCTCCTATTTCTCTCCCCTCTCGTTTCTCTCCTCACATTTTTCGCTAGGTGGCACCCCTTAAGCTCGGAAAAATCAATGCTAGGCTTAGATAGCACCAAAAGCCCATACCATTCGATTGAAGTGTTGTTACTTGAAAAGAGGAAAGAAATAAGAGGGAGAGAGAAAGTGGTGAGAGGTCAATATTAGATTTTTTAAGTAAATTTTGTAAATTTAACAATTGAATATTAATTAAATTAACGTCAAATTTAAATTGATACCGTCAACATAAAAAGACTAACGGAGTGACACTGCCAAAAACCTAATGACATCGACGGAGTATTAGTACTTTTGTAGTGTTACATATAGATATACCGACAAAGTGATGGTAGAAAAATATAGTGTTTGAAATTTACATGCAGGTAAAAAACCCAATAAAGTTTGTGAAGTAGGGGGACTTGGGTACCTAGCAGGGCCAACCTGGCTCGGTCCGGGCTGGCCAACTTGTTTGGCTTGTCATGGTGGGTAGTCGAGTCGGGTTCAGTTTCGGGTCAGGTTCGTGTCGGTCGGGTTTGCGGATTTTATTTTTTGTACTGAAGATATTTAGATAGAACATATAAAAATTAAATTAAAAACACTATCAAATTCAGATTTCAACAAAATAGTCGGTTCATTGACATCATTGCCTCACTGATTACCTCATCTACTCATCCAAACTGATAGTGAAATTTTATTAAGTACAATAAGTTTACAAATTACATAAAATTTCAAATGGATTAAATATTACAATTACAAATTACATACAATTATAAAACTTCATTCGTCTTCGTCGGTGCTGTCGTTGATTTGCATGTTCTGCATCCTCTTTGCGGCATCCAACTAGTCTTTCACGCAAATGTTTGTCTAGATCAATTTATCGGACGTGTTGTGACTCTTGTCGGTCAAGACTTGCTTTTCTGTGCTAAATGCAAACTAAGATGCCACAGTTGACGCATGATGAGTTATTAAATCGTGTGCTAATAAAGAAAACTATTGGGAATCGGTGAGAGTTAGATTTCCACCATCCTAAAATATCAAAAGAATTTGTTTCTGCTGGAGTTAAGTACATTTCACTGTTTAAATATCTAGTTAATTCCTTATATGTTTCATGTTGCATTAATTTTAATTTTTTCTTGTTTAACCAATTCCATTGCGATGTTTCACCACTTTCATCTTCATCCACTAATATGTTTGGTTGGAATGATGATGAACTAGCAATGTTTGAACATATTTGAGTTATATTGTGTGATCTTTCATATTTATTAAAATATCTATTAAGGTGACATTTAATTTCTTTAAAATAATCGTCATACTTCTTGTTTTCAAAAATATGTTCTAAATAAATTTGTAAACCGGTAATTTCAAATCTGGATCCATAACAAACGCTAAACAAAAAAAATACTGGTGGAGGTTTCCAATATTTATTAAATATAAACTACATTACATTTATAATTTCAGCAAAACTACCATTACTCCTATATTTCATAAATATTTTAGTAATTGGAAGAAATTCAACAATAAATATGTTAGCAATTGTGTAATAAGTTCCACTTAATTTAATAGTGAAGTTGTAATAATGTTTCAAAAAATCTTACATAATTCTACAATTTCCCAGTCAAGATTAGTTAAACATTTTTAATTTTGTTTTTCATTATAGTAAGTTTTAATTAAATGATTATAAGGATAACAATATTTTAGCATTTCATCTATGATGGACATCTAATTTAAATTTCCTAGGTTTAATATCACTACTACAACACAATTCCCTAAATTCATGAAATCTATATGTATTACTACTACCTATAAAAGCAACAACATTTCTAACATTTTGTAAATAATGTTTAATTATTTTAAATCCATCTTCTACTAGTAAGTTTAAAATATAACAAACACATCTAATATGGAAAATAATATCATCTAATGGTGGATTACATAAGTTCTTGAGTAATTCAATTGCTCCTGAGTTATAACTAACATTGTCAGAAACTGCAGAAAATTTGTTTTCTATTTTATAAGTTTGTAATACATCTCTTATGTGGTTGTATATAATCATAGTAGAATGTCAATGCAAAATCGGTTGAAATGAAACAATTTGTTTATTTAAAAACCATGAATTATCTAAAAAATGAGCAGTTACGCAACAATATGAAAATTATCAGGATCGATCGAAATATCACTAGTTAATGTCATTTTATAAGTCATTAATGCAAATCTACTAATTAATTCCATTTTTCCAGTATCAATTTTTTTATTTACAACATTTTTAAGTGTATGTCAAGAAAATGGTTGAAATTGTGGGTTATGATAACTAACTGCATCCCTAAGAATGACGATACAATTGTGGGTTATGATAACTAAATGCATCCCTAACAAATGGATTATTACAGTCCGCTTTAAGTGATGAATTAACCGATGAATCAAATGTCATTGATATTAAAAAGTATGCAAACAAAATTTTATTTTGTTTAAACAATGACAAAGCCACCATAAATAAATAAATAAAATTTAACTTAAATAAACTAATTATAATAATTAAATTAAAATAGTAAAGAAATGCAAACGAGAAACGGAGAAGAGTTGTCGACTTGTCACAAATTTGGACGAATCAGACAGTAGTTTTAGACTTTTGCTCTAACTCAATCCGCTTCCAACACAATTGGAAAACTAAGCGAAAGAATTAGGAATTAAGTAAAAATATTAGAAGAGATAGAGAAGATTTGGTGTAAAAAAATGAATGTAATAGGGGATTTATATAGATTATTTGAATGGTATTTTGGTAATTGTTTCAATTTTTTTTAAAAACAAACATCTATTTTAGTGGAGGTTTTAGAAAGGATAAATTCGTTCCACTACACTCCCTTTGTTACATGGGACCCCCATCTTGAACCAAACATCTGACCATCCATATATGAATTTGGTTTTTTATATGTTTTAAACGTGGCCCATGCAGCCATATATGAACTTACAGCTGAATTTCAAATTTCAATTTCACACAGTTTTTACTGTATAAAAAGTTATATCGCTGTTCTCTCCCTTCTCTCACATTTCTCTCTTCCAATTCCATTCCAATTCCAAAAGACCTGGGTGGTGTTGGTTGGTGATGGTCGACCGACTTGTCGGTAGGGATGTACATGAGTCGAGTCGAGTTGAATTTGTGGGTGGACCTGTGTCCAACCTGAGTCGGTTGCTTTTGCTTTTCCCCATAATTTTATTTAAACAGTTGAAATCTAACCAACCCAGTACGTTCAGTTTGGATTTATTCAATTCGGATTGACCCAAATTTCTGGGCTGAAAAGTTATTGTAACAAAGTCGGCCTCACTAGTGATGGGCTTAGTCCGATAATTATTACTTCAGCCCATACTTTGGAACCTTTTATTATCCAAATATTGAAACTTTATTGTCTAATCCTTTTGTTTCTCAACCTTCGACGATCCTTACTTACCCCCTTTGATCAGAGCCATGAAATGCGGTTGTCACAACCAAATAATGAGAGAATAATTATCAAGAGCATGATCTACAATTGTATTTATACTTTCGAGTATACGCCAAGTACATGCCAGATTAATCTATTTCAAAAGACATCAAATGTCTCATTCTATACCCAAGAAATCAATGTATGGGACTAAGCATTGATTTTGCAAGTGTTTAGGCTCCCACTTCAGCAACTCGACCAAAATAAAAGATTCCAAAATCCAATTCCAAAAACTTCTCTAAAATTTTACAGAAACAAACATATATAGATAATTCATCAACAATAAAATCAAACTGCTAATTCAATCTTTCGATTCATAAAATGGTAAACTGTTTTTAGCTCCTAAATCAGTAACTCAACCAAAACAAGAAAAGACACCAAAATCCAATCCCAAAGACAACTTTTTCTCAACATTTACGGAAACAGACATAGATAGCTAATTCATTAGTCAAAACAGCAGAGATTACACACACAAACACAACACTAACATCAATTAGCATTCACTTCAGTTTAGAAACACAACTCTAACAACCATTTTCTGTTTGCTACGTACACAAACACAACACTAACATAAATTATCATTCACTTCAGTTCAGAAACACAACTCTGACAACCATTTTCTGTTTGCTGTTTCATAGAGATTGTGAAACATCTCAAATATCTTATTATTACTTCCTGCTGAACAAACTCCTCAATTTACTACCCCTCTGGAGGCGTTCCAGCAGCTTCTTCGACCCAACCACGTCGATCTCCAATAGCTTCTTCAGATACCCGATCGCTCCGTACGAGATCATAGCCTTCTTGCACCTCTTGCTCGACGAGAGCCACAATAAACACGCGACAGCGTATTTTTTCGCGGTGTTTTGGGGGCTATGATCAAGCAACTGTACCAAATTCGGCACGCTTTTCTCGTTCTTTTTCACTTCCCTTGCATTCTGATGGTAGCACATTAGCCCCGCGAGTGCCTGAGCTGCCACCTCTCGCTCGCCATTCGTTTTGGCATCCAACATGGTTATCAGAAACGGTATACACCCTGATTCCCCAACAACTCTTTTCATCTCGGGTGAGCTTGAGACCTTACAGATGGCCGAAGCGGCCATTTGTTGCGCCCCCGGGGATCCACATTTGAACACGTGGATTAACCGGGGGAGCAACCCAAGCTCAACCAGTTCAGACGGAAGTACAAACCCAAGGAGATTCCGCAGGACACCAACAGCAGGTTCCTGCGGAAAATGTCCATTAATGTAAGACAAAAGGGTGGGAATTCCGCCTTCCGCGACAACCGATCTTCGCAGACTCTCGTTGCTAGATGTCAGGTTCTGAAGGCACTCGGCTGCGTACTCTTTCGACCCAAACACAACCCTATTCTCCAAAATTTCAAGCATGACTTTCACAACGCCTTCCTCCATCAATGTATGCCGGAGCTCCGGCACCAGGGATAAATTCCGTAATGTACCGGAAGCGGTTGCCTGAGTGATTGAATCTCCGGTAAGGCAAATTTCAATAAGCACCCGCCCGCCGCCACAACTAACAATAACACGAGCCGTGTCGGCCCCCACCGAGAGCCGGTGGAGTGCCGACACCGCCTTCTCCCGGCACACCAAATTCCCGGATTCCGCCAACCGAACGAGCGCCAGAACCGCACCTTCCGAGACAAGCATCCCATCACACTTCCCTGACTCTGCGAGAACGCAAACAATTCTCGCCGCCTTTTCTCTAATCCTCACCGGAGTGGCGGCCATGAGTTGCACTAGAGCTGCCATATTGCTCCGGCCGATGGCCGAAATAAAGCTTTTCTCGTCCTCTTTTAACGCCTCCATCACCGCCTCCACTGCCCGGTGTTTCGCCTCGGTGTGCCCAATCTGAAGCCTGGCTAATAACTCTCCGATATTCGCCTCTCCGGCGACTTCAACCGACTCTCCGAGAACGCCGGACTTGACCAATAACCGACAGTCTCGTAAATTCAAATCCAGCTTCCCGGAGATGGAGTCAAGATCACTTTGCAACTGCAATTTTCCGGCCAGTTTGACGGCGTCTTCGTTATGACATTTTCCGGCCAATTCTATGACTTCCGACAAAGTTCCGGCGACGGAGATAAGCTGCTCTCTGCAAAGGAGGTTCTTGGAGAAGAACGGGTGGGTCGAGAGGTCCGACAAACAGGACGGAATCCGGTCAAGTTTCGCGAGAATTAGCTTCCATTTTCCGGCAAAGCCTTTGGCCGACGAGGCGAGTTTTACGGCGGTTGGGACGAGGTTTCGGGCCGATGATAAGAGTTGGTCGGCTGTTTGGGTCGGTCCAGCAATTGGGTCGTCGCCGGTGGCGGCCATGGAGGAGTGGTTGTGGTGATCTGAGAGAATTCAGGTAAAAAACAGCGTGAGAAGAGAATTCTGGAGTTGAGAATCTTTGGTCATGTCATGTGTCCAAATGTTGGATTTGGTTAAAGATGTCTGCTTTAGCATGTCATGTTGGTGTTGTGGAGTTTAGTGGATGATTAGGTTGTGGTTATTAGAATCTTTGGAGTATAATAAAGCTAACAAGATCTTTGCTTGATTTGGATTGTGAAATCTCATTTTTATACACGTCATAAAAAATTATTGAAGCCATTGTGTGTCTGAATTTGCAAAACTGAAGCCTCCAAATTGAGTTACAAGGGAATATGAAAGAAGATAAGATATAGAAAAATCTTATTTTTCTTTTAAGAAGTTTAAGCATGGATGTGGAAGATTGCGAAGGGAAGATCGTTAGTGAGAAGTAAAGAGTACCAACCAAATCAAATTGTGCCCCCACCAAGCAAGAATTACATTAAATGTCAATGCAAGTGTGAGTAGGATGGTGGATTGGGAAGTGGTACCATTTATGATTGGTATGAACTCATAGTAATAACACCTTGAGCTAATTAGATCTCATCATTGAACATGTCAGTGTGTTTTGAACCTATTGTTGTTTCTTCGAAGGACATGAATGACAAATACATTATATGGAAGAGGGGCAATTTGGTCATTTGGAAGTGGAGTAAATGACAGAATAGCTCTTGATGTTGGTTCAAACTTTTGAAAATTTGATGAGCGGACAAGGGTAGGTCTGGTCATTTGGATCTGAAAACAATGTTGCAACAAGAATCTTAATCAATGGTCATGGTGATGAGGACAGACAACACACAGACACAGATAAGGGTGAAGAATCCATTTTACAACATGCAGTGAAGTTTGAAAGCAAAAGAGAAACTTCACTTCAAGTATAAGAAGAAGAAAAAGAATCTGAATCGGAGCAAAGATATTATAGAATAAAAAAAGGAAGAGTACTTACTACTCAACACCACCATTCGCAACCAAGAAAGAAAAAAAATCTAACCGTGACAAACAAAAGTTTTCGAGAAATGTTTAAATTCTTAGGTTGATCGGTATCTGTTTATATAGTTCACAAAATAGGAACAAAAACAACAACAAATTTTTGGATCAATTGGCTTCTAAAACAAAAATACCAACTTTTTTTTTAATTATAAATTGCAATTTTTTTGGATCACTTGGTATTATCTGAACGAAACATACCAAAAAAGCTAATAAAAATCTCATATTTAAGGATGTAGAAAATAGAAGAAGAAAATGATGTAAAAGAAGAAAAATAATGATGATCATGATGATGACGATGATGATGAAAACTGCACCTTTTGTTGTAGAAAGAAGAGATTGTTCTTTGCTTCTTCCTTTCCACTTCCTCTGTTGCCTTCACTTAGAAGCCCAAACACAAAACCATTCCAAACCTTCGAAAGCTCCCACCTTTCCCAATCCCCTACTCAACCAACACCGAAATCTAAAGACCCAAAAGACTAGACCCCAAAAGAACATCTAGAGTGATAGAGAATTCTAGAGATGGACACGGATGTGTCTGTGTTTAGTTTGTTGGCGGTCTGAGTATAACAGAGGGGGGGCAGTGATGATAGAGGACAACTTAAAACGGTCACATGCATTATTTAATGGGCAGAAATTTGAACTCTCATTTTCAAAATATTCAAATCTTTCTTTTATATTAAAGAAGGGAAATGTTTGTTGAACGCAGTGCGTCACGGACGCGCTCTACGTGGACATCCATGTCAGCCATTACGTGGCTAAAGCATGAATGTTTTTTTGTTTTTTCTTCCTGATGTCCACTCAAATCACATTAAATGCGTTTCAACTCAGCACGTTCTCTCTCTCCACCCAAATACAAATATGATGACACTCTTTCTTTCTTCTTCATTCTTTCTCTCCAGAATAAATCACCATTTCGAGCAAGATATTAGGTCGAAGAAGCGTCTGATGCCGACTCCCAGGATTCTTCACAACGTAAGCAGCGTGAATGGGACGGTGCGAAGACTTCCCGATGTTCTTGTCAGCGTTAGCATCGTGAATGTGACGATCCGGTGGTGAAGACTTCGCACCACAACATCTTTGCTGCACTGTTGGAGTGCCCGTGACAGAAAAAGAATGAAGAAGAAAGAAAGAGTGTCATCGACCGTCCCATTCACGTTACTTACGTTGTGAAGAACCCTGAGAGTCGGCATCAGACGCTTCTTCGAAATAATATCTTGCTCGAAATGGTGATTTATTCCGGAGAGAGGTACAACGCTCCGTGGTGAAGACTTACGTATGTTCGGTTTATGTTGTACATCTCTCCATAATAAATCACCATTTCGAGTAAGATATTACGTCGAAAAAGCGTCTGATGCCGACTCCCAAGGTTCTTCACAACGTAAGCAGCGTGAATGAGACGGTCATGTTTAAGTCTTACATCTTCTTTCCGATTTACTGGGAAAATATATATTATCTTTGTAATTTGTGTGTGTTTGTATTGTTTGTTTGTGTGTGATTTACTGGGAGAAGATATATTATTTTTGTAATTTTTGTGTGTTTGTGTTTGTGTTTGTGTTTGTATTGTTTGTTTGTCTTTGTGCTCTCATTGTATCTTATTGTGTAATAGTTACCATCAATAATATGTACCATCAATATCTCATTGTGCTCTCATTGTATCTACATAAACAGGACAAACTTTCTACATAAACTGGACAAACATTCTACATAAACAGGACAAACTTTCTACATAAACAGGACAAACTTTGTACATAAACAGTACAAACTTTCTACATAAACTGGACAAACATTCTACATAAACAAGACAAACTTTCTACATAAACAGGACAAACTTTCTACATAAACAGGACAAAACAGGACAATCTTTCTACATAAACAGGACAAAACAGGACAAACTTTCTACATAAACAGGGAATCTGAGATGCTATTTTTTCCCTAAACGTAATTCTTGTGGGGTAAAATATACAGTGGGAGGTTTGTTGAGTTTGTGCGGGGGTGGCAGGGGGCGGCAGCCCCTGCGGGGGACGTGAGTCCCCCCCGCAAAGCGAGCGGACAGAGGGAGCGCGCTTTGCGGACGTTTTTTTGTTTCGACATCATATTATTGCATTCCATATATTGATTCCGGACTGCAAATACACTTATTCCGGACAGCAAATACACTTATTCCGGACAGCAAATCCACTTATTCCGGACAAACTTTATGTTTCGTTTCTGGAAACACTTTATTCTTAAATCGGACAACAAATACACTTATTCCGGACAAACTTTCTGTTCCGTTTCTGGACACATTTTCTTCTTATTCTGGACAACTACACTTATTCCGGACTGCAAATACACTTATTCCGGACAGCAAATACACTTATTCCGGATAACAAATCAACTTATTCCGGACAAACTTTATGTTCCGTTTCTGGACACACTTTATTCTTAAACCGGACAACAAATACACTTACTCCGGACAGCAAATACACTTATTCCGGACAAACTTTCTGTTCCGTTTCTGGACACATTTTCTTCTTATTCTGGACAACTACACTTATTCCGGACTGCAAATACACTTATTCCGGACAGCAAATACACTTATTCCGGACAACAAATCAACTTATTCCGGACAAACTTTATGTTCCGTTTCTGTACACACTTTATTCTTAAACCGGACAACAAATACACTTATTCCGGACAACAAATACACTTATTCCGGACAGCAAATACACTTATTCCGGACAACAAATCAACTTATTCCGGACAAACTTTATGTTCCGTTTCTGGACACACTTTATTCTTAAACCGGACAACAAATACACTTATTCCGGACTGCAAATACACTTATTCCGTACAGCAGATACACTTATTCCGGACAGACACATAACGTTAACAGGACAAACACATAATGTAAACTGCACACACACATAAAGTAAGCTAGACAAATTAAGTTGATTCAACGTAAAACTTAAAAACAAATATTTTATTATGATAAGTGTGGGCTCTGCACGAATAATGAGACTGCACGATGTCCTAGGGTCTGCACACTGTCTTATCTGTGTATTGGGAAATGAATCGTTCAACTTAAAGAACCGGCGTTTTTTAAAAAGACAAAAACGCGCGAAGAGAAATTTCGCTGACTGGACGCTGACTCAAAAAAAATATCTGAGCTGTACAGATCCACGTAAGGTGCGTCCGTGACGCGCGCGTCCGTCTATAACTGTGGTTGTGGTTACAAAATAGCAGAGCACATGTACTAGTACCGGAAAAGCAAAGTTACTTTTACCGTGAAAGGTGACAAGAAGAAAAAAAACTTTTGTCTAATGTTACCAAACAAAAAAAGGAACTACTAAATGTCGTCCCAAAACTACTTAAATCGTCCTTTGAAATTACTTTTTTGTCCTTAACAATATATTTAATACTCATATCGTCCAGTGTCTTTAAACAAGATTTTTAACTCAGTTTACTAACATTTCTAGTACCAACACCACGAAGATGTCAGGCGAAGCACCTAAATCAGGCGAAGTAACGGAGGCAGATTTTTTTTTCTAACTCAGGCGTCTGGCTAAGACGTCTGTACCATCGTGGAGGCGTCTGGCTAAGACGCTTCCACCATGGTACAGGCGTCTTAGCCAGACACCTCGACCATCGTATAGGCGTCTTAGCTAGACGCATCCACCATGTTATAGACGTCTTAGCCAGACGTCCCTTTTTTTTTTGTCAAATTAAAATTATACGGTGTGTTATCTCAAATTATTTGACGTTTCTTTGCAAGTTTTTGGTGGTAACCGGTCAGATTACAATGAGTTTTTTGCAAGTGATGAAGATTCAAAAAATTTCCAGATCCAACATTTCTTAAGATCCAAAATCCACCGGCGGTAAAACATCCTGACTTACAAATACCACCTTGACAGGTAGTTCGGGGGTCTCGTTTTGGATTTTGAAATTGTTGGATCTCGAAATTTTTGAATTTTCAGTGTACCGAAGGGTTATCGGTCATCCGAATATAGTAATTATTAACTTATTAATTAATCAATTTAACAATTATCTAAATTTATAATCAATTATCTTTTTAAAAAAACAATAAAAAATTACGGGCGTCCGACGGAGCCGCCCCTCGTAGGAGGGGGCGTCTGGGTAAGACGCCTCCCCCATAGGGGAGGCGTGTTACCCAGACGCCCCGCCCATGGGGGAGGTGTTTTACCCAGACACCCCGCCCATGGGACAGACGTCTGTGTAAGACGCCTCCCCCATGGGCGGGGCGTCTGGGTAACACGCCTCCCCTATGGGGGAGGCGTCTTACCCAGACGCCCCCTCCTACGAGGGACGGTTCCGTCGGACGCCCGTAATTTTTTATTATTATTTATTATTTTTTTATTAAAAAGATGTTAGATATTTTACCAGGTTCGAGTACAATGGGGCGTCTGTTGGCTCATTACTGACCTCCAAAACATTATTTTTTATGATTATAAGAGGAAGATGAAGAGAGATGTGTGATAGGAAGGTAAAACGTCGTGTTATAGCAGTAGAAATGAGAGAAGGGCAAAATGGTAATTTCAAGGGACGATTTAAGTAATTTTGGGACGATGTTTAGCAATTCAGAACAAAAAAGTGGTAGTATTTAAAACTGTGAGAAGTCAAATGGCATCAAAACTTCTTCTAATCTTCTATTTGTTTCTGATAACTGTTGGCTCTGGCTTCTATAAAGAGTTTGGAGAGGGAAGTTTTTGGTTTTGTTTTGCTTTGGGTGTTTCTGAAAAGTTTGATTTGTTTGGGGTTTTCTGGATAAAGTTCAAATTTGATTTTTCTTCTGTTTTGAGATACAATTATTTCATTTCGCAATATATATAGATCATAATGTGTAATTTTTTCAATTGGATGGAATCAAATTCTAATTTTGATGTCATTCCGATTGTTCACATTAGCAGATATTCCTAATTATGATTTAGCATATCCTCCTACTTATGCGTCAATATCACATGGATCAATGACAATTGCTTAAAGTTAAAGTTAACTCAACGGACATGTAAAAACACCAACCCAACAACATATTGGAAAATTGAATTATGGCATACGAACTACTGGAATATGACATGCTAGCAACGTAGACCTACGTAACAGGCCGGCCCGGCCTGCCTGCCTAGTTGGGAGGCTATAGCGGCCCGCAACAGGCTCGGGTAGTGCCTGCGAGTCGTGTCGTTACCTAGATCATTAGCAAGTTAATACGTATGTTTTTAACCTTTTATTATCTCTACCATCGTTAAGAAAAATCTCCTAATTCAATTCCAACCAAATCTAATGTGTTGCCTAGGTAGTTACCTGTAAAGCTCATGATCCGCATTCGGGAAACGACGATCAATTAAAACTAAAAACAAGCGAAAAAACGACATTATCAAAAATATATTTAAATTGAAGCCTTAAATTCAAAATAAGAAAAATGTCAATGTCAGAGTACAAGACAGAAGGAAATATAAGAAACTGAAAGTCTACTTCAACAACTACGAGATACAACGGACGCCCCGGTGTACTCGAATATTGTAAAATATCCAACTTCTTTTTAGTAAAATAATAATAATAATAATTTAGGAGGCGTCCGCCGGAGCCGCCACCCTCATGGGGATGACGTCTCAGCCAGACGCCTCTCTATGGAGAAGGCATTTGGCATAGACGCCCCTATTTTTTTTAATAAAAAATCTAAAAATTATATGATGTGTTATCTCAAATTATTTCAGGTTCCGTTCCAAGTTTCCAGTATTAATGGGGTGGATTATAGTGAGTTTTTTGTAAGTCTAGAAGTTTTACCAAATACCACCTTAACAAGTCTGTCGGGGGATCTAGAATTTTTTTGGATTCAACTTGTTACCACCGAAATCTTGCAATGGAATCTCAAATAATTAATGATAACACCCCGTATAAATTTAAGTTTTTTTTTTTTGAAATTCGCCTGTGTCAGACGATTCGCCAGACATTTTTGTTGTGTTAGTACTGGTAAAGTAAGAAAAACGTAAATAGAATCCTTAATTAAAGAGACGGGACGAAATAAGTATCACAAAAATTGTTAAGAGCAAAATGGTAATTAAATGGGAGATTTAAGTAGTTTTTGGGTGATGAATAGTAATTCCCATAATTAATTCAATATTAAACAAATCAAAGTAAAAAAAAACAAAAACAAAAGCTGTGTTTTGAAATGCGGCTGCATCGGTGTGCATATGCGGCCGCATCGGGGAGATACGATGCACTTCTCTCCGCATTGCGGCCGCATTCAACTGCATTTCAGAACACTGGTTACTGTTGGCTTTTTGGCTAATGATTGCTTATCTGTTTTGATGATTAATCAACATATAACTTAAACACTTGTAATTCGTTCATTTCATTATTGCACAATACACATATATCGTTTTGTACTAACATTTCAGGTGACAAGTTTAACGAGAAATGAAGTTGAAGAGTAGATATGTTTACATTATTGTCGTTAGGATTTAAATGTAACTTGAGCACTTAAATCTTGATGCATTGCATATCATGACTCTTTAGGATTTCATAGAAGTAGAACTAAACCTTCAAATTCCATACAAAACTTCTTTAGAAATCAATCAAACTATATCCAGGATTTCTGCACTCAACCGGTCGACCGGTCGACCATCTGGTTCGACCGTTTAATCTAAAAACTATTTTCTGAACCTTTTTCGGTCGACCGAACAGTGTTCTGGTTCGACCGCTTCATTAGAGTAACTTAAGGTATTTTGGTCGACCGATCAACTGTTCATACGTGCTGGAAGACACGTGCCTTAGTGCAAACCGGTCGACCGAAAGTCCTTTTCTGTTCAACTGTTTGATTTCTATTTTTGTCTTCTTTTGTGACCGTTATACTTGTCGTATTATACAACGGTCGTATACACATACTTTCCCTACCCTCAAATACATAGCTTACCGGTCGAACAATTCGTATTTACCGGTCGACCGTTTGACCATTGATCTTTCGTATCATGCTTCCTGTTATCGGTCGATACCACCTTGGTTCGACCGAACACACTTTGTCTCTACTGAACCTTACACATCGGTCGACCGTTTCCTAGTTTCGTTCGACCGGTGCACTTAAGTTTCATCCCAGTAAGTTGGAGTGTTCCTAGTTTGTCTGACCGTTTGACTACTATTCACGTAACCGGTCGACCGTTTCATTCTTACCGGTCGACCGAAACATTGAAAGAATTGCTTCCCGAATTTCTGGTTTGTGTATCTTACACAAAACCCAATCAAATCTTTCTAGAATACTTAAGAGGCTTATATATAGAGCTTAGATCATCTTTACAAGGCACCAATCCGATCTCTAAGCTCTCATTATGTGCTAAAACCTTCCAAGTGCTCTTACTCTCTTTATTGCTCTCAACCACTCTCTTGATCAATCATTCAATTGCATTCATCATCAAATTCAAGTGCTCAAGAGTAGGTTACACAAAGTCTACTACAAAGGAGTTGTACAAGCTTCCGGAGTGAAACTCTTCTCGGGTTGTGAGAAGGAGGTCCAAGCTTGGCGAGGGTGTTCGCAAGCTTGAATTGTAAAGGCTCGATCTTTGCCCGGAAAGAAGATCAATTTAGTGAAGATCGCGAAGTTGCTCAAGGAAGAGCAATTCGTAAGAGAGGACTAGGATCCGGGGCTTGGATCCAAACCTCTATACATCCGGTGTTTGGTTTGCCTTTTCATCTCACTAAATTCATTGGATATCTTGTTATTGCACAAATAGTTAGTAGTGAGAAATTAGTCTATAAACCCCCCCCCCCCCCCCCCCCGTAAGACTAATATTTAGGGCAATTAGATCTTACATTTGGTATCAGAGCCTTGTTAATTGCATATAAACAAATTAACATTTGTAGCAATGACCCAACAACGTGAGGGATTCCACACCGGTAGACCTCCACTTTTTAATGGAACCAATTATGCCTATTGGAAGAAACACATGATAATGTTCATTCAATCATATGATGTTAACCTATGGGTATTCTTTCAAATTCCATATACTCAAAACAAAGAGATTGAACTCATGAGTGATGATGAACTAGCAATGGTTCAAATGAATGCAAAATTAATGAACATTCTCATGTGTGGATTAACCGAAGAGGAATATGGTAGAATTAATGCTTGTGATTATGCATATGAGGCATGACATATGTTAGAAAGTCATTTTGAAGGATGATCATCCGTGAAAGAAACTAGGATAGATTCATTTATGCAAAAATATGAAATGTTTGCCATGAAACCCAATGAATCCATTAGCGAGATGCATACTCGCTTTACTCATATCACTAACTCCTTGAAAATCCTTGGTAAGGTCTTGATTGAAAGTGACAGGGTACGGAAGTTTCTTAGATCGTTGACATTGGAGTAGGAGAAAAAGACAACGAAAATCGAGGAGGCCAAAGATCTCTCAAAGCTAAAGATGGAGGATCTCATAGGAAGCCTCATGGCTTATGAGATTCAAATGGAGGAAAGAAGAGAGAAGGAGAAGGAGCGAGAGGGGTTAAGGAGAAAGGAGAAAACAATTGCTCTCAAAGCAACGCCGGATTTTGAAAGTATCGAAGACGATGACACCGATGATGATGTTGCATTTCTAACCCGCAACTTCAAGAAGTTTCTCGCCAAAAGAAGGTTCACAAGAGGGAAAGGAGAATCATCCCGGACTTTCATGTGCTACGAATGCAACAAGACGGGGCATATGAAGAAGGATTGTCCACTCCTTAAGTCAAGAGATCGTGAACAACGAGAACCAAGAAGATTCCCTCCTAGAAGAGAAAGAGATGAGAGACCGATGAGAATTAGGGAAGATAGGCCTACAAGAAGAGATAAAGAAGAGAGACCTAGAAGACGAGAACGTGATGATCACAAAAGAAGGGATCACCATGACAAAGACGGAAAGAAGGCTTTTAAAGCCACTTGGGATGATTCAAGCTCATCTACATCCTCCGACACCGAATACTCTCAAGAGGAAGAAGCACACATGTGCTTTATGACACACAATGAGGATTCGGATTCAAGCATCGCTACATCCCCAAAGAGAAGCAATCAACCCCAAGTGGTGGAAATTGACGACGATGAGGTATCAATTCAAGAAACCCCTTCCTATGATGAGTTATTAGATGCCTTTCATGAACTTGTAGAAAGATATGAGATGATTTGTCATAAAAACAAATTAGGAAGAAAAGTGCATCTAGATTTATCTACTAAACATGAAGACTTACTTAAAGAGAATGAATTGCTTGCTAATGAGATAAACATGCTGAAATCTACAAGTAATTGTAACAACAACAAAGATCTTATTGCCAAGAATGAACAACTTACAAAAGATCTAGAGAAATTCACATTGGGTAGAAAAATGCTAGACATGCTTCTAGGAACCCAAACTCAATCTTTGACTAAGCATGATTTGGGGTACATGGGTGGAAAACAAAAGAAAGCTACATCTTATTTTGTTAAACATAATAATTCATATGTTAAGAAAGTAAGTTTGTCAGATGTATGGGTACCTAAGACCTCTCAAGTTTGGGTACCAAAAGCTAACCCTCAAGGACCCAAACAAATTTGGGTACCAAAGTCTTCACTTGCTTCTTTGCATGTAGATCAAAGCAAGGAGAAAGGGCAAGTGGATACTCGATAGTGGGTGCTCAAGGCACATGACGGGAGACTCTCAAGTTCTATCAAATCTAAAGCCTAAGAAGGGAGGAACCGTCACATTTGGAGACAACGCTAAAGGTCAAATTGTCAGCATTGGTAATGTTGGCAATTCCTCTACTCCTCATATTGAAAATGTTTTGTTAGTAGAAGGGCTAAAACACAATTTGCTAAGCGTTAGTCAACTAACGGATAAAAATTATATGGTTATCTTTGACAATTCAAATTGCTATATTTTCTCAAAACATAACATGAAAACTATATTTAAAGGTTGTAGATCTCATAATATTTACATTGTGGATATTGTTGTCATTAGCAATCTAGCCTTAGAGACTTGTTTAGTTGCCTCAAATGACGAAGCTTGGTTATGACATAACCGATTGGGACATATTAGTATGTCACAATTACACAAATTATCCAAACTTGAATTAGTTAGAGGACTTCCTAAAATTGATTTCAAAAAGGATAAACTTTGTGATGCATGTCAATTTGGAAAACAATTTAAATCGTCTTTCAAATCTTTAAATGTTGTGTCAACTTCAAAACCTCTTGAGCTTTTACATCTAGATCTTTTTGGTCCTTCAAGAACCGTTAGTTTAGGTGGTAAAAGATATGTCTTTGTGATTGTCGATGATTTTTCACGATTTACATGAGTTTTGTTTTTGGCCAATAAATATGATGCATTTGAAAGATCTAAAAGCTTTTGCAAACGTGTTCAAAGAGAAAAAGATTTACATATCATTACTATCCGTAGCGATCATGGAGGAGAATTTGAAAATGAGTTATTTCAAAAGTTTTGTGAAAAACAAGGGATTGAACATAATTTTTCATTTCCTAGCACTCCCCAACAAAATGGGGTAGTTGAAAGGAAAAATAGAACTCTTCAAGAGATGGCAAGAACCATGCTTATGGAAAAAGGACTTCCAAAATATTTTTGGTGTGAAGCCGTAAATACTTCTTGTTATGTGTTAAACCGTGTTCTTATAAGACCTATTTTGAAGAAAACACCTTTTGAATTGTGGCACAAACGTATTCCAAAAATCTCTTACTTTAAAGGTTTTGGGTCAAAATGTTTTGTCCTCAACACTAAAGATAACTTGGAAAATTTTGATGCAAAATCCGATGAGGCCATCTTTTTAGGATATTCCGATAGGAGTAAAGCTTATAGAGTCTATAACAAATGAACCTATTGTGTCGAGGAGTCTCTACACGTTAACTTTGATGAGTTGGCTTGTGTAGATAATTCCTCTCTTGATGATGACTATATGGATATAATTAGACATGTCTCATCTCAAGATGTCTCCCATGAGCCTCATCAAGATCCTTTAAGTTTTCCACAAGAAAACAAAGAGGAGCTTCCCAAGGATTGGACCTATAGAAAGGAACATCTAAAGGACGTTGTGATTGGAAATGTTTCTCAAGGTGTGACAACACGATCAAAGGCTCATGTAGTTTGTGATTGTTATGCTTTCATATCTAAATTAGAACCTAAGATAGTAGAACAAGCTTGTAATGATGAATTTTGGTTAATGGCTATGCATGAAGAGTTAAACCAATTCGTTCGAAATGACGTTTGGGAACTTGTTGAAAAACCCATTAATCAAACCGTTATTGGAACTAAATGGATCTTCCGAAATAAACTTGATGAGGATGGGAATGTAGTTAGAAACAAAGCTAGACTCGTTGCTCAAGGCTACCGCCAAGAGGATGGAATAGACTTTGATGAAACATATGCTCCCGTGGCTCGTTGGAAGCTATTCGTATGCTTTTAGCTTATGCTTCTTTTAAAGACATTAAACTATTTAAAATAGATGTTAAAAGTGCTTTCCTAAAATGGAATTATTTCTGAAGAAGTTTATGTCGCTCAACCCCCCGGTTTTATAAATGAATCTTATATGAACCATGTATTTAAACTCAAGAAGGCTCTTTATGGACTCAAACAAGCTCCTAGAGCTTGGTATGAGAGGTTGAAGAACTTCTTGATTATTAAAGGATTCGCAATGGGTAAAGTAGATACCACATTATTTGTTAAAACTCTTAATCGTGATTTATTAGTGGTACAAATATATGTTGATGACATTATCTTTGGTGCAAGTAACCCGCGTCTATGCGAAGAATTTTCTAAGTCTATGCAGGGAGAGTTCGAGATGAGCCTTATTGGTGAGCTAAATTTCTTTCTCGGACTCCAAATAAAGAAAACTCAAGAGGGCAATTTCATACATCAAGCAAATTACACAAAGGAACTTCTCAAACGCTTTGAGCTTGAAACTAGCAAACCTCAAAAGACACCTATGAGTACAAGCGTAAAATTGGACAAAGACGAAAATGGCAAAGATGTGGACATCAAGAAGTATCGTGGTTTGATCGGCTCTTTACTTTATCTTACTGCAAGTCGTCCCGATATTATGTTTGCTGTATGTTTATGTGCACGTTTTAAAGTATGTCCAAAAGAAACTCATTTGAATGCATTAAAAAGAATTTTTCGTTATCTAAAGGGCACTTATGATTTTGGACTTTTCTACCCTAAGACTAGGACTTTCGATCTTGTTGCCTATAGCGACGCCGACTATGCCGGTTGTATTTTAGATCGTAAGAGTACTAGTGGCACTTGTCAATTTTTGGGTAACTTTCTTGTCTCATGGTTTAGTAAGAAACAAAACAGTGTTGCATTATCAACAACCGATGTTGAATATATCGCCGCCGGTTGTGCTTGTGCACAAGTCCTTTGGATGAGGCAAACCCTCAAGGACTTGCAACTTGAGTTTCAAATTACACCAATTTTTTGTGATAATACGAGTGCTATCAACCTTTCCAAAAATCCTATCTTGCATTCAAGAACTAAGCACATAGAAGTTAGACATCATTTTCTTAGAGATCATGCAAATAAAGAAGACATTAAACTTATATTTGTTCCCACAAATGATCAATTAGCGGATATATTCACCAAACCATTAAATGTTGATCAATTCAATCTCATTAGACTCAATCTAGGCATGTGTACCCTAAATGACATTTGAGTACGTTTTACTTGAGCCCATTTGACTATATTTGGTTCTAGTGTCTCTTGATATTTGAAGCTTAGTTCTGGCTTTTACTGTTTCACCGGTCGACCGGTAATGAGAATTAGTTCGACCGGTGATGAGTTGTTTCTTGGCCGAAATCTTTTTGTTCAACCGATTGCCTGAGTGTGTTCGACTGGTACATGTTGACTTATGCTATATCGGTCGACCGGTATGTTTTGTTCAACCGATAACAGGGATGATAAGTTTTCGACTTTGAGTTTTTGTTCGACCGCTCGTGTTTTCCGTGCGACCGTTTTTAATCGTTCGGTCGACCGGTATGTTTTGTTCGACCGATAGCAGGGATGATAAGTTTTCGACTTTGAGTTTTTGCTCGACCACTCGTGTTTTTTCCGTGCGACCGTTTTTAATCGTGTGGTCGACTGGTATGTTTTATTCGACTGATAGCAGGGACTTGTGTCTGCCTTGTTCTTCGGTCCGGTCGACCGAAATATGCTTCTGTCCGACCGTTCGCTTTGTCGACTTAAGTTTTTACTTTTTGTTTTAACCATTCGGTCGACCCCAAGATGGATCGGTCGACCGGTTCTGTCGATTTCTGCTACATTTAGGGTAAAATCGAAACTTGTTCTTCACTTTTTACCCATCTCTCTCTCAAACCCTAAGCCTTCCACATCACGTTCCTCCCTCGATTTCGCATATTTCCTGCGGTAAAACTCAAATCTTTTTGCATTTTATCGCTTCTCATCATCTCCTCTTCATTTTGCACACATTTTTCCCAAAGTTTTTTCTCCTCCTTCACCATGACCGGGAAGAAAATGACTATCCGCAAGAAACGCTCGGTTGATCCCACTACTTCCACCGAAAAACGCACCAAAAAGGCCCACGATCGCTCCTCTACTACCCCCAATGTCCGTCATCCGCCCGCGCCTCCAACTCTTGCTTTCCACCCTATTGACGAGTTCGCCAAAAGCGATTGGGAGAAAAAGCTCTCGGCGGCTCCTTTCATTCCGAACCGCACAGTTGAGGTAGTGGACTTTCATGACTAGTCTCTTAAATCTTGCTTAGATGCTAATAGCCTTACACATTGTCTCACAAATCTAGCTTCAAAACCTTATTATCCTTTTTTGGTTCAACAATTCTATTGTAATCTTCGTTTTGAACCAACTCACCACATTGCTCGTACCATGATTAATGGATATAGATATGAAATTGTCCCCGGAACTCTTGCTGAAGCTTTTGGCTTAGAGTTCTCGGGTGTTCATTTATATGTTGATCATCCTCTTAGTGTACTTGAAAACATCACTCATGATGATATGGTTGCTGAATTATATGCCTTTCCACCTCCTTCCAAAAATGGTTTTATTATTCACAACTCCTCCTTGATGCGTCTTTTCGCTAGAGTCTTGGCATATATCGTATCCTTCAATTTGCTCCCTAAACATGGTCATCATAACGAAATCTCTTATACGGAGCTTGTGTGTATCTATTGCATCTACAAGAAAATTCCGGTTAATTAGCCTTTATTCATATTTCTCCATATGTGCTTTAAGAAGGGAAGGTATCTCCCTTATCCCATGTTGCTCACCGCTCTCTTTGACCTTCTTAAAATTCATGTTACCGATTGTCCATCGGCCACATACAAATATCCAATTTGTAAGACCACTCTATAAAAAATGAAAATCATTGCCTCATCTTCTCTTCCACCGTCCTCTGAGGGAGATTCTGAACAAGAAAATGAAGATGATGTGCCGGTCGATCCTCGTTGGATGCCCCAGCCATCTCAGCAGGAGGGTCACTTTTCTTGGGGAGAAGGCGACGAATCTGCTTGGCAGGAGAGTCAGTGGAGATCCGCTTATACTGACTACACTCCGGATCATTCCTTTCAGCAGTTGTCGGATCGATTTGATGTGTTTGAAGCCTCCACTTCTCAACGACTTGATCGTTTTGAAGCTTCGACATCTCAGCACCTTGAGCGTCTTGACGCTAAGTTCGACTCGGTGCTTCATGGCATTGACTCTCCCACATCTATGTTTCGTGATCGCTTTGGACATTGAGTTGGTTGACGTTGTTTTTAATGGTTTAATGTTGGTTGGTCGTGTGTCTTGTATGATATGTTTTCCGCTTTGGTTGTGTGGTGTATCGTTTGCGTTTGATGTATTTTGAACCTTTCATTACTTAATGCATGTTTTGTTTCTCCTTCATTGTTTGTTTTGGCAAATGGATGTGCTTTAGTTGTTGGATATTTTTTCAGCTTTTTGATTATGCCAAAGGGGGAGAGTAATACTACTCATACATGTCTATTGGGTTTACAAATGCCATATAGCTAGGGGAGCTATAAGATAGGGGGAGCATTGAGTAGAATTCATTGAAATAACATGTATTTAATTTGATAAGTTGTCATCATCAAAAAGTGGGAGATTGTTGACTTTTTGGCTAATGATTGCTTATCCGTTTTGATAATTAATCAACATATAACTTAAACACATGTAATTCGTTCATATCATTATTGCACAATACACATATATCGTTTTGTACTAACATTTCCGGTGACAAGTTTAACGAGAAATGAAGTTGAAGAGTAGATAAGTTTACATTATTGTCATTAGGATTTAAATGTAACTTGAGCACTTAAATCTTGATGCATTGCATATCATGACTCTTTAGGATTCCATAGAAGTATAACTAAACCTTCAAATTCCAGAGAAAACTTCTTTAGAAATCAATCAATCCATATCCAGGATTTCTGCACTCGACCGGTCGACCGGTCGACCATCTGCTTCGACCGTTTAATCTAAAAACTGTTTTCTGAACCTTTTTCGGTCGACCGAACAGTGTTCTGGTTCGACCGCTTCATTAGAGTAACTTAAGGTATTTTGGTCGACCGATCAACTGTTCATACGTGCTGGAAGACACGTGCCTTAGTGCAAACCGGTCGACCGAAAGTCCTTTTTCTGTTCGACCGTTTGATTTCTATTTTTGTCTTCTTTTGTGACTGTTATACTTGTTGTATTATACAACGGTCGTATACACATACTTTCACCTACCCTCAAATACATAGCTTACCGGTCGAACAATTCGTATTTACCGATCGGCCGTTTGACCATTGATCTTTCGTATCATGCTTCCTGTTATCGGTCGATACCACCTTGGTTCGACCGAACACACTTTGTCTCTACCGAACCTTACACATCAGTCGACCGTTTCCTAGTTTCGTTCAACCGGTGCACTTAAGTTCCATCCCAGTAAGTTGGAGCGTTCCTAGTTTGTCTGACCGTTTGACTACTATTCACGTAACCGGTCGACCATTTCTTTCTTACCGGTCGACCGAACATTGACAGAATTGCTTCCCGAATTTCTGGTTTGTGTATCTTACACAAAACCCAATCAAATCTTTCTCAAACGGCTAGAATACTTAAGAGGCTTATATATAGAGCTTAGATCATCTTTACAAGTCACCAATCCGATCTCTAAGCTCTCATTGTGTGCTAAAACCTTCCAAGTGCTCTTACTCTCTTTATTGCTCTCAACCACTCTCTTGATCAGTCATTCAATTGCATTCATCATCAAATTCAAGTGCTCAAGAGTAGGTTACACAAAGTCTACTACAAAGGAGTTGTACAAGCTTCTGGAGTGAAGCTCTTCTCGGGTTGTGAGAAGGAGGTCCAAGCTTGGCGAGGGTGTTCGCAAGCTTGAATTGTAAAGGCTCGATCTTTGCCCGGAAAGAAGATCAAATTAGTGAAGATCGCGAAGTTGCTCAAGGAAGAGCAATTCGTAAGAGAGGACTAGGATTCGGTGCTTGGATCCAAACATCTATACATCCAGTGTTTGGTTTGCCTTTTCATCTCACTATTTTCATTGGTTATCTTGTTATTGCATAAATAGTTAGTAGTGAGAAATTAGTCTATAACCCCCCCCCCCCCTTAAGACTAATATTTAGGGCAATTAGATCCTACAGTTACAACCCAAAAAGGAAGTCCCAACGAATCCAAGCTTCAGCAATGAGCAAGTGAACATCAATGGTTGGATGCTAAAGGCACCCTCAACGGGGCGACCATGTAGATCGGCACCCCCTCAATGGGGTTGCGTGGGGGCCGGTCGACCGCCAGGTCGTTAGGCCACGTGACCTCCACTCATTAGTTTAGTTTATTTAATTTGTTTTATTTTTTTAATTAGTTTTAGTTTTATATTTAGTTTTAAATAATTTATTATGCTCCATAGAGAGACTTCATTTTTTATTATATAAAATAACCCATCATTTCAACACTCTCTCATCCACATTATTTGTAAGACAATTTTTTGATAAAATTTTAAAAAAGAAAAGAAGTAAAAAACAAATTTTAAAAAACAGATTTAAAATGAGTTTAAAAAAACCAAAACAAAAAGACAGTTGTTATTACTTTAATAATGTTAATTAAATTTGACAAATAGAAATTACATTTTCGTAATTAATTTACTTAAATTTTGTTGATTTTCTTTGGTGGAGTGTTACTAAAAACAATTATTTGACGTAAATAACTAAAAAAAACAAAACATTTCATTAGATAAAATGTAATTACCCAACACATGGACATGACATACTAGCGACAAAGGGAAATTTACAATTCTAAGTATAATACTAGATTACATTACAATAGTAAAATCCATCATAATTTATGACGTCATTCTTCGTTGAGCTCGTCAACCAATTTTTTCTTTAGTTTTTTCTCCTCCTTGGTCAACGAATCAATTTTTTTCTTCTCCACCAGACACTTTTGGTCTGAACTATAACGGATGCTCTCGGTCAGAGTGTTCACACTATCAGAGAATTCATGGGCAATTTATTTGCTTTTATTTGCTTCTTGACACCCTCCGAATAGACATAAGGTAGATGATCATTATCCACCATATGTACGGGTGGTGTTGGGAAGTCACCAGAGTCATTTGTTGTTGCTCTTTACTATTGGATTTTGGATGGGGAAAACAACTTCGGACGACCACGTTCAACGTTCAAGCACGAAAACGACGTCATTAGTTGTCACTTCGGATACCTACACAACATTACCCAAGTACAATAAATGCATCATAATACACAACATAATAGTGGGGGATGAGTGACACATGTGCTAATTTCAGAGATACAACCAAATTCATTCAGGGATCAACCGAGTTCGTCCAATAGAATTCCTGAAGATCAGTCCTTTCAATTCTCCTCCGTCTGCGTTGTTGATATAAACAAGTACTTGGACAATAGAGATCGCGTTCAAGATCGTTGTAAACATTTGCAACTCAAAAAACACAATTAATAACGCTACGGAGAACATGGGGAATGAGAAGTTTAGTTATTAATTGTGTTTTAATTTAATTCTTGAAGTGTTGTTATTGTAACGCACATTTCATATTTAATAAAATTTATTTTCATTTATCCGTAATTATTCAGCTTTAATTATAATAATTTATGATAAATAAATTATGTGATAGAATTAATTGGAATTGTGGAAAATTAAAAAAGGGAAAATAAATAAGGTTGAAGTGTAAGAGAGTTGATACGACTGAGTTGACATTTATAAGTAAGTTGTAGTTGATGAATGAATAGTAGAAAGATAAAGAATAAAAATATCATACTGATGTGACGAAGAGATAGTAATAATTTGACTATGTTAACATTTTGATCAAGATCATGGTTGCGGATGATATAAGTTTCATCCAGCTTGTCAAACCTACTCCTTCGAGAATAACATCTACCATTTGTGTACCATTCGCAGCGCCGCCCAATTACGCACCATCAGTAGTGCTAACTCGTACGACTTTTTTTATGTTTGGAGTTTTGGTTTCTCAAATGTGGGCTTTTTGCTATTTTAGCTACCAGGGTAATCATATTTTGAGTTTTGGTTTATCAAGCATTGGCTTTTGGCTATCCTTAGCACCCATTAGATTCTAGATGCAACTTCTAGGATATAACTACAAAAAGTAGGCAGACGGTTTTTTTATGTTTGAAAACTTTCAGATTGTATTTTGCTGAAAATGAGGTGGTTACATCTCATGCCCCCATTATCTATGATATTTATGGTTTTCTAAAAAAACTGCAAAAAGACTCGAAAGCCAAAAGCTCACCTCAACCCGCTTCTTAACTGCCATACGAAATCTTTTCTCCAAATGCATTTGAACCCTAGAAGTCAAACATTGCTTTTGTTGTTTGACTAACCCCTCGAAAGTTTGCGGATCACTCATGTAACGACTTCACACATTATTGGTCTTCTTAAATTTAACCACTTTTTTTTGTAAGTTTTGTTGTTGCATTCTGATTAGGGATGTCAGGGTTGTCGACAAGTCAAGCGAGTGAGAGCATGAACTCCTTAAACCTACTTGTTTGATTACACCAAAATTTGAAAGATCAAATTAGTTGAAATGTGCGTCCAAATCACAAAAAATACCTCAATTGTCATTATTGTGATTTTTCATCCAGTATATATCCAGTCTTAGTAAAAAAGATCTAGTGGCATTTTCTACCTTGGTGTAATGAGATGAAAGACTACGTCTGGGTTTGGATGTGGCTCTCAAATGTCAGATCCCTAGAAGAAGCCAGCTCTCGAAAATAATCCCCCAGAAGTCGCTTCGGCCCCCACTCGTCAGAGTCATTTGGATGACAACAACACTGACTCCTCCTCACAGGTCTTGTCACGACAAAATCCCCAAATGCCCTTAAGAAACGTATGCCCTTCTCCCCAAATCCTCCCCTTCTCTCCCATCGCTCCTTCTACTTCCTTCAGAAAGGGCAATGTGTAATACTTGCAACAGTTGTGTGCATTTGCTTTTAAACATTTCTAGTATAGCATGTGAAAGATTGAACTTGATAAATTAACTAAATTTTAATATATTTTTTAGGATGCAACTTCATGAGAGAGGGCAGGACCATCCAAAACTTGAAAAAAATACCCTAGACCAAGTAAGGAGCTGGTGGAACCCCCCCCCCCCCCCCCAACTTCTCGTTGTAGTGAAATTTGGTGCCTTGAAATCCGTATTGGGATTTTCAGTCACTACTCGCCGTTTGGATTACCCTTTCGCACTGTAGCAGATCCCGGGTCATGGAAGAGCCGGATAAAGCTGCATCCAAATGCAATCTACATATGTTTGGATAAAGATTGTTTTAAAATTCTACTAAATAAATTGCACACGACCCCTTATCTACCGATTGATTTACAAAATAAAACTACATTAGCTACTAGAAACATAATATACTTCAAGTAACTTTACGTGAATGATTTTTTTGAGTAAATTACAGTTACTTCTCTTTTACTATGGTTGAGTAACACTTACACCCCCTCATGTATCACATCTTTCTCTCCCTAAGTAGACTCTCGGATTTGAGTAAAAGACTAAAATATCCATCTTTCAAGGGAAAACTCTAAACTTCAAATCCCAAACGTTTTGTTCGGCAATTGATGTTTGCAGTCTTGATCTCTATTTTAAAAACCGGACCAAACCGACGGTCGGACCGGGTTGGACCGTGAACCGGTAGCAAACTGGTCGATTCTGTCAAAAACATGCCCCCGTCATGAACCAGAGCGAACCGAAGAAAACCGATCGAATCGATCAGTTTTTTCGGTTTGGTCGAAACGAACCGATTTTATCAATTTAAGCAAAATTTGATTTTTACTGTTTTATTTTTTATTCACCCCCCCCCCCCCCCCCCCCCCCAAAATCTAGGTTTTTTACTTTTTGCAGCGCTCTTCATCCACCTTTCATCGCACCTCCACCCCCACTCGCGATCGCGCCTCCAGTCCACTCCTCATCGCGCCTCCCCACCCCCCCCCCCCCCCCCCAACCTCATTCAACTGCCGACGGTGCTCCAGGGCAGTCCACCACCCCCGCCTTCACCCTTACGGCCTCAACCACCTCCTGCATCCACCCCCACCTCGACTCCACTGTCCACCCAAGCCCGCAGTCCACCACCCCAGCCTTCACCCTCACAGCCTCATCCCCCTCCTACGTCCACCCCCACCTTAACTGCACCCCTCGCCTCCACCCCAAGGTCCCAACTCCATCTGGTTCGACTCCCACCTCTCCTCCAGTTCGAGCAGCATCTAGTTGGACACTTGGACCAACATCTATCGAGCCACCTACCAACATCCAACCCTCAACCAACCTCCAGTTTTGATGGAAGATGATCTTGGTTAATTATTATTTGTAGGTTTAAATTTAATATTTATGCTTGCTTTCAAATATTTATGTTCATCACTTCATTTTTGTTTATAGGTTTTAATTAAATTATTTTACAGATGCACAATTTTTGTTGAATTGTTCTTCATTTAAGCACTTGGTTATTACGTAAAAGAAAGAAAAAATCGGTTCAATTGGTCGGACTATCGGTTGGATCGTCACTACAGAGTCGGTTCGGTTCACACCTCCATCCATCGTAAACTTCCATCTTGCTTCCTTCAGCAGTCAATATATAAAATCATGGCAGCAGACATCACGACAATGAGTGAAAAATAAAAAAAGTAGTTGCTTTGAAGCTGCTCGTGCCATTATCAGCAGGAATTCCATCACCAAACCAGCATACCTAAATCTACTCCTTTTCCTGCAAATTCACCCTTAACACTCAAAAAAGGCACTAGCCATTTCTATCATACCAAATAAAATGCATAAGGCAGGTCCACATAAATCTAAACGATTGTATCTGACTGATAAGACAGAATAACTCTGGGTGTAGGCCAAGAATAACGCTAATGAAACAAGAATAATAGAAGCACATTTCAACTTTAGACTTAACTTTTTAAGTCATCCATTATGCTCTATCTTAGTCTACTGTCAAAAACAAAGACCACATAATTATATCCATAAACAACCATCACTGACTTTGAAAGAGTAAACCAAACAACAGCAGAATAAAAGCAATCGCTATTGACTTCCACGGTGGGAAAAACTTCATAAGAAGTCCCTTTGAGACACCAAAATATACAAGCCCAGGAGACAATTTACAGTGCAGGTTGGCTACCCGATTTATTCCTATGCTGCGTGGTCCTCAAGCATGAAGCTCCTCTTCGTCGGAGTCGGAGTCGCCTTCCCCTGCACCAAGCAATGTACCAATTATCATTTCATTCAATCCTCTCCAGTTCCTCACACTTTCAGCTATAGCATGCCAGGTAACTGATAATCTAGTTTGCCTCTCATACTGACCAGATGATTCTGCCTGGTCATTTTCAGATGTCACGGGCAACGTCTCATTTCTCATGTTCGAGTTGTATTTCAGAGTCAAATCTTGCCCAGTATTGTCAAAGTAGCAGCTACAATCAAATGCCCTTGGTAATGGTATTCCCCGCACTTGAACAGCAGCTATACTTCAAAATACAAAAACAGGGACAAGAAGACATGAAGAGTCAGCAATAACAACCACAAAATGTAATACTCAGGAGTGATGCCAACAAACAAATCAGAACATGGGCACAGAAATGGAATTTATGACATCAATAGTGAAGGACAGTACTTCGTTAAGCAATTGGAGTAGGACTATACAATTATAATGTAAAACAAGCAAAAGAAAAGCAATAACTTAAATTTTAAGCAACATGCAAACTTGCGTCTGACCCCGTTATAGTGAAGGAGAGTAGAGGATCACTCCAGTCCACGTTATAGACTACAGACTAACCATATGTAATATTGTTCATCCATTTCTTGTGTCTGAACCCGGCCCAAAAATTCGATCTGTAGAACACCACCAATGCAGACTGTTGGTCTTGGAAGTTTGAATGACTGCAATACATTTTCCTGTTCCGAAATAAACAATGCATTCTATTAATAGGCATTTAAATGTACAATGGTAGATATGTTCACAGGAAAAGCATAAGAGTGGAAAATACAGTCGGCTGAGAATGAAGCAACTGAAGACATGTCAGCGAACTACAACTATAGATTACTGAAATTCTGGTAATAGTCAAACACTTATTAAGTAAAGCTAGATAAGGACATCAATTACCTACAGATCATCAATGCATATCAAAATGTGTTCACTTGTCACATACATGAGATTGTCCAAATACAAAGGACAAAACGTATATCAAGATTTTCTGAATCCTAAAAAGAAATTCAAAGACTAAGCATGGACAAGAAAAAAGCTAAAAAAACAAGCAAATGCATAAGCAAGCATTTTTTCTTGGCTTATTGTGTTTTCTGTTTAGACCTTTTGGTCGGTCTACTTGTGAATTTTGCAAAAGCTTTTCCATGTCAGAAGACCGGATTATTAGAAATATTAAAAATAGTGAAGATAAAATGTCCAATCTGCCATCCAAAACCTTTTCCTTGCTTTTTAGCCTCGGGGATGGACTTTGACACTGCCCAAACCAAGGCACAACTTCCATCTTCTAATAAGAGTGATTTTCATCTTCTTTTTCTCACTAGTAGAAAGATAAAAAGGAGGATACAATCATACAAGGATAAGAGAAAGAAGAAAGAAAAAACATTTAACAACAGTACAATGCCAACAAGGATGGACAAATCACAAAAGGAGGAAGTAGAAGCAAACAGACCCCAAAATAACCAGCAAAAACATCAAATTATTATTCCTGTCACAATAAAAAAAATGTGAAAATCCAACTCTCAAATGAAACTTGCATCTAGACCTAGTCCTGCAAACCAACAGAAAATATCCCTTGACATCTTCCTCCAGACGCTTTCAAGCTCCACTTGCTTGTTACTGAAAACAAGATGGTTTCTACATCTCCAAATAATTCTACCACAAAGCTAACGATGCAATCTTTCCAGGGACCCCCATCAGTTCATTGTCTAGACCACATCCAACACTACCTAGCCAGTCCCCACTTCTGATGCCAATTTCTCAAGCAGTGGACGTGTCACTCTACAAATGCCAAGAAGGTGATCATTCCATTGGGTGTTAATCCTTTGGAAGAAATATTTTGTTCCCATTGGGTTACCACAACCGTAAGGCTTATGACCTTCAATCATGGACCAACTACAAGTTGTAAGTTGTAACACTTCTTCACCCATCAAGGTTGACTGTTCAGATCTAAGACACTTCCCCGCTGCAGTGGTAGCCAAAGAACAGAAAAATAATGTGTATTATAGAAATTTTGTAATAGTTTGAAAGTTATTGCATACATAGGCCCACTTAATTCAATGGCAAACCAACTTTCAAACAGGACACTGTAAAATATTTTCATGCTGTCATCATTGGCCAAGCAAAGAAGATTTTGAACAAATATATCAAGACACATTGTAGTCTACAGCATATGTTCCCTTTGTAGTTCTAATTAAGGGGACAAGCAATCAGAAAGTGTGAGATTCTTTTATTTCATGACAACATGTATCTCAAGTGATACTTCCAGTAGTATGGCTATTGACTACTTACCAAGGATTAAAAATGCCTTTCCAATCCAATAGCACAAATATAATACTGAAATGTGACATAGGTACGAAACTTACTTGCAACATGGGGTATGTAGGTGACACATATGACCATATATACATATCACTACCAGACCTCCAATTCAAAGCCTTGTTATCTGAGTCATCTATCTCCAACTCCAAAGGTATTATTTTATAACCCATCCTGAATCGAACAGCTTGTGCTGAATATATGGGATAACCATACTGAAAATACGCTGAAAACGATAAAGTGTGAATTCACAAGCCTGCCAGAAAACAACATATCAAAATCAAATAACAAACCTTGGAATGGCCTGATGAGGATTTCATCAACAATAACCAAACTAGATGCCAAACTGTAAGTCAGTGTCTCGGGTACACTGAGATCCTTCTGTCCTTTGCTTGACCAGTATGAAGGCCTCGTATCTAATCGATTGTCTGGATCCAGTGTGTTTTCTATATGTTCATCGGGAAAATTGTCAGTACTAGAAGCGGCAATTGCCCTGGAAATACAATCCCTAAATTGTGTAGGAGACTCAGATTGTGTAAGGATCTCGAGCTGCTTAGCAAATGCTGCATAAATCATGTGCTGTTCTTTGGAAAGGCCCCATTCACTGAGGTCCCTGACATTTACTGGTACATCTGTGTCTTTTACTTCAATAGTATGCTCAATAACTGAAGCCTCTGGAAACAATCTTATGACTAGCTCTTTGCAAAATCCATTAGCAATTACTGCAACATATTGGGAACCAGAAAATCAGGTTTCAAAATCCAACCAAAAGTGGATAAGCAGTATCAACAAACAGTTTTGATAGCCACAATGCTAGTACAATAGTATTCAACTACTTTCGATGTTCACCTTCACCGGTACATTGGATTAAAAAATAAAGGAATATGTAGTTTAGAGTGCATAACTAGCAGTCTATTATACCTTAAAATGAAGGAACACGGTTACATTAACCAACAAATATTAAGAATGACTTTTAACTTCTTAGGATCATTAAATGGGATTGATGTTCATTTTGTGTAGGAAAACTGGAAAACCAAGCAAGCAGGCATCCCATAGGAAAAATCAATTTAAAAAGAATAATGAAGAAGTGATCCTACAAGAAGCATTTTCTGTACATGTAAAATTAGGGCCAAATTAAAGATTTTTCATCAATGACATCCAGATACAGATAGAGGCCACATGAAACATCAAGCTTGTAGCAGTACGTTCGTAAATAATGGTTTCAGGTTAAGATCGCAGTGTGATTATGTGATACAAGTCTGAAGCTCAAATCATCAACCAGTCCAAGAGAAAGTTATTTTGCTACAGGCAGAATTAAAACCAATGATTGAATTGTCTACAAAACCATCTGGAGTGAGACTAGTATGGAACCTCAAACTTTTGGCAAATGATGTCCCTCGACCATGAATAGGGAATAGACGTACATGAAAAGATCAATGAGGAGGTCCAAAATGAAGAAAAACAAGTCTCGAAAAAAATGGTTTTACTTTAATGCGTGCAATATTAGAACCAAATCAAAAAACTTATCTTCAACATTTCCACACCACATGTAGGCAATAGGTATTGTTTTGTACATTAAAAAATCTAATTTGAAACTCGAACAGAACGAGCCAAAGAAAACCACCTTCAATACAAAAAAGTTTTTTGCTACATGCAAAATTCAGACGGAACACAAGAAACATCCCCAGCATTTCTTTTGATCGGTCGAAACATCCCCAACATTGTCATCAATTCCATCACCAACCAAAAAACAAACCATTTTTACCACAATCTTCACCAACTTGTGTTGTGCACAATAAAAGTCAAAATGTCAATTTCTCCAGGGATCCTGATCAACACAGAAAATTGTTCTCACTACCTGCAGAATTCAGGAAAAACACAGCAAACATCTCCAACACACATATAAATTCCATCACCAACAAAAAAAAGAATTGATTTTTATCACAATCCTCACAAATTCGTACCTCAAAAAAATTAAAAGTTTGATTGTCCAACAGTCACCATTAATATAGAAAATGTTTTTAACTATACGCAGAATTCAGGAAAAACACAACAAGCATCCCCAACAATCACATAAATTCCATCACCAACCAAAAAGAGGAACAATTTTTACCACAATTCTCATGAATCAGTTCATTATAAAAGATTTTTTGTTACATATAAATCCAGGGGAAAAAAGAAACATCACGAACATTGACATTATTTCCACTACCAACCAAAAACGGAACCATTTTTACCATAGTCATCATCTCGTTCACAAGGTTAAAAATTCAAATTTTCCAGCAATCACCTTTAATACAAAAAATGATTCTTTCTATACGCAGAATTCAGGCACAAAACAAGAAACAGCCCTGACATTGTCATCATTTCCGTCACTAACCAAAAAAGAAACGCCTTTTACCCCAATTCACACCAACTACGCGATCTTCCAGCGATCACCAACAATAACCAAAATGCAACTTGCGATACACAGAATTCAGATAATAATAAAATAACACAACAACCATCCCCAACCCTAACATAAACCCCATCATCAACAGAAAGAGAACCATTTTCACCACAATTCTCACCAGCTTGCGCACCAAAAATCCAATCTTCCAGCGATCACCGTCAATAACCAAAATGCATGCTTCCTTCTACACACAGAATTCCGATAAACACAACCCCAAAAGGAACCACCTTTACCACAACTCTCACCAATTACTCGATCTTCCAGCGACCACCATCAATAACTAAAATGCAACTTGCGATACACATAATTCAGATAAAAAAAACACAACAAACACCCCCAACCCTAACACAAATGACAATTAACAAATCCCAAAAGTAAGCACAAATCCACACACGAAAAGGCCCAAAATTGGATGTTTGATCGGTGATCCCGACTGACCAAAGCGACGCCAGCCGTGAGAAACGGCGGCGGCGCGGACGACGTCCTCGGGGTGGTCGAGGAAGAGGAGGACGTTGATGGAGAGGTCGGAGCCGAGGTAGTCGACGAAGTCGATTGTCCGATCCATCCCCGGCGGGATCCGGGATTAGGGGCAATGCGGTTAGGGTTTGGTGATTTGGGGGAGAACGGGAAAGGAAGAAGATTCGACAACGTGTGTGGTGCTCTTATCTTCCATTCTTCCGCTACCTACACGTGAGGGTTACCATTTGGTACGACCGAAAAATCGAAATATATCGGAAAGAAAAACTGAAAACCGATGGTGTTTGGTTACTGGTTGAATCGCGGTGTTACCAAATAAAATTTATATTGCAATATGCATTCTTAACTATGTAAATAACAATTTACCTCAACAATAATTATTTTGTTTGAATCACTAATATTTTCAAATATAATTAGTATTTTGGTATTGTGAACGGATAAATTATAACCAAAAAATAAAATTAATTAACATTATATAACCTTAAACTTCATCTTTTTTCTTTTTGTTGATGGTTGATTATTACAACGTAATAACTAATATGTTCTAATATTTTTATAAACTTCATAATTAATTTTAGTTACATATGTTATATAAGAACTTTTAGAACTTAAATATTTGATAAACTACGTGTAAAATTTGGTGCAATTGGTAAGATCACCGGTTGAACCATCATCCTGGAGTCGGTTTTGTTTAATTTTCGATTTACAAAATGACGATGTCATGTTGATGTCACAACCAGTTGAACCATCGGTTAAATCATTTTGAAACAAAATAAACATTTATCAGTTCACTTTTCGGTTTAGTTTCAAAAACCTTGGGTAACTTATCTTACTGTGCTGAAGGTTGATTATTAAGTTATATGAGTTAGATTGGGGTCATTTTGAAGTTTATTGGAGGCAGATTGGGGTCTTCATGTCCACATGGGATTTGGGACTTGGGAGTTTGGTTCGGCGATCTTCGACCTGGCACAGAATTAGAATTAGAATTAGAATTAGAATTAGAATTAGAAAGAGCACGTTAGCTTTATCATTAAGTTATGTGAGTCAATTGGGTTTTTGCTTGATGTTTATTGGAGGTTTTCTCCTGCAATGTTATGTCTGGCCACTGGGAATTGAGGTTTTGTTTGGTAATTTTCGACTTGATACAAAATTAGTATTAAGAGAGAATGTTTAAGCTTAAGCGTTAAGTTACGTGAGTTGATTGGATGTTTGTTTGATGTTTATCTGGAAATCTATTTCCTTATGTGATGATGGTTTGTGATTTCGATTATTACTCTTCCATTATTGGTTGACTTTTGTGGCCATTGTTTATGAAGAAATTCCGAATTGGATACGAATCTAAGTGTGTTTTTAAGAGTTAAAATGTTTGTTTATAGATCGATTGACTAAATCTTGTTACGAGAGCACAGTTAACGATAGCAAAATATCATAAGAGGAAGTAAGGTGTCCTCCACGTCCACACAAATCGCCGGCCACGTCCCCGCCCGAGTGTCGGATCTGGTGGTGGGCGTCACGATCCCGCTCTCGGGCAAGATGCATCTGTCTGTTGGGGCACGAGTCCCCCCCAACACGCTGAAATATATATATATCTTATAAAATTCGTCTTAAATAATTTTATCTTTATGAAAATATGTTTTTTATTTGTTTTGATTTTGTAGAATTTTTTGTGATTTTTTTTATATTTTGCATAAGATTGATCTTCAAATGACGTGGATGAGAGAGAATGTATGGTGTTTCTGGACGTGATTAAGGAGTTTTTTGGGTAGGTTGGGTGAACTTACGTGGTAGAGAAGAAGTTGACGTGACAGAGATAGAAGCTGACGTGATAGAGATATGAAGCAGCGCCCGAGATAGCCTTGTCACCGTTAATTATGCTATTACGTTCATCCGTGGAAAAACTCTACAAGCCAAATTTCCCCTGCACTCCAATAAAAGTGATTTGAATTTTTTTTCAGGGTTCTTTTGTAAAAACTATGTTATAGATTAACTCTATTTCTATAGATGAATGAGCACATTTTACTCCAAATTTGCTCAGCATTTTTTTTCCCGACGACTTTTACAGTTGGAATTTAGATGTCGATCAAGAAAGACACATTGGAATTTAGATGTTGACTCTGATCTTCATTTACATTGGGAGATATTGATCATATTACAAGCAATAAAACATTGAAAACATGTTTCCTTGTGTCTAAATTTGGCTGAGGTAAATAAAGAAAAGGGTTACAGAAATAATGGTAAATATACTTTTGGCCAGACATTATCAAACGAAAATGGACTTATATTTAATGGTTAATTACAGTTTGCCCCCCTGAACTATGCATTGGTATTATTTTGCCCCCCTAAAGTTTCAAAGTTAACAGATACCTCCCCTGAGCTTTAATTTTGTAACACTTTGCCCCCTTGAATTTCAAAAACTCATTATTTAACACACATTCAACGTTTTTTTCCTAATTTTTTTTGTTGTATCCCTAATACACTCCTAAACCTATATTTACGTGAAAGTTTGGATCGAAACGGATGTCGGATATGGTTGGAATTTGGGTCGGATTGAGTGTCATAGCTCTACAAATAATTGACGACACGAGTATATAAAAGAGGAAAAAAATTACTTTTATATATTGAATAGACCTAACAAGTAAAACATTGTGAAATTGTGTTTCGTGTCATTAATGTTTCACTGTGTCTTGGATCTTAAGATATGAGACTTATATTTTTTCACTCAAGAAGTGCTTAATTTGATTATTGTCAAAAGTTATCAATGAGTGTAGTGATAAGGACAATTGTTGGTTGAACATGACTTGTGCTGGAAAAGATAGCCAGTCAAACGATTATCATTGTCCCTCTTAATTGAGTGATGATATTAGTGTGCCCCTTGATAAAGCAAAATTACAATGTGCACAATGTAACTTGAGTTAAGTTACATAGTTATAATTAACTTAGAGAGATCAAGAAATGAATATAATACAAAGATGACACATTTCTACTTTGTATATATTCTTAATATCATGAGGCAAGGGACGGACACAAGTGGTGCACTTACATCACTAAATGGATCGTGTTTTGGTTCGGGTGGAACAAAGACATCTATGCTAATTGGGTAACTATAATGTGTAGCTAAATACCGTTTATAGTTTGAGATATTAAGTGTTTAATATCTCTGTCAATTTGGCTTAGATCCTCCTATAGGTCACACCACAAAACTGGAAAACAAGAGACTTGATTTTAAGTTCATATGATGTGTCGGGTTTCATGTAAAAATATGACACATGTGGTGAATAAATAAAATCAATATGTCATGAGAATTGACATAATTAGAATCGTAATAAATTCATACAAGGTATATATATTTTGGGGTGTAATAATTTAATATTACATATGATAATATATTATATAAGATGTGAATTTGCTAAAAACCCCAAAAGATCAAATTTTGTTTGAAATAAATCCAAAATTTGACTAAGGCAAAATAGGGGTCACACACGGTTAACCGTTCAAGGTTTGATCGACCAAGATATCTTCGGATCGGTTAACCGAATGAGGAACGAGTAAACACAATTGATTGACCGAGATTGTCTAGAGTTCCTGGACAATCGGGTTCGGTTAATTGATTGGAAACAGTCAACCGAAAAGAGGTATTTTCGGTAGACCGAAGGTGACACGGTCATCCGTAGACTATGTCCCAGGAGAAATTCTGGTAGGTCAACGGTAGACCGAGTAAAAGACATGGTTCGTCCGAATTTTTCCAAGGATTTTTTCTCATGCGGGATCGGTCGACCGTCTCGCTCACGGTGCACCGAACACGTGTTAAAACCGAACGGTTCGGTTGACCGAGTAATACTCGGTCCACCGAATAGAACGATTTTGCCTGAATTATTATGAGATTAATTAAATCATTGGTGAATTAATTCCAGATTTAATTAAAATGTTTTTTAGGGTGCTTATGTGAAAATTAGAGATTAATCCAGAATAAACAAGGGATCATGGTTAAAGAATAGCTCTTGATAATGATGTTTTGGTAGCCTATAAAAGGGCACCTACTCCTACCAGTTTAATACTAATGCAAAAATCTTTCTCTCATTAATCTCTCCTTTAATCATCACGAAATTCTCTTAGTAATTTTGAGTTTAGGAGATAGAAATCTCAGGAGCTCAAAGAGGGGTTATTACCTAGATTCTAAGCCTTATTAGAGATTGATTGGCTAGCTCATTTCTCTCTAATCTTGTTTAATGTTTGGTGAACACTCGGAGGCAAATCCGTGGACGATTCAACGGGCAACGCGACTCCGGATCTTCAAAAAGGTTTTAGATAACCTTTAGGTATGATTCTACATTTGTGGTTTATTTTAATAAATGTGGGGTTGCATGATATTAGAATAAACACAAAGTAATGTACATAAAAATTGTTGAAAATATGAAAACGATCTTGTATGTCGTATTAATTTTTTTAAAATATATACATACATAGGGACACGAAATCCTACAGTAAGATACAAGGCAAGACTTGTAGCGCAAGGTTTTACACAAATACCAGGAGTTGACTATGAAGAAACGTATTCACCTGTAGTGGATGCAACAACTCTTATATTTTTTATTAGCCTTGCAATTGGAGAAAAACTTGAAATGCGACTTATGGATGTCGTTACAACTTATCCATATGGATCACTAGATAACGACATTTTCATGAAAATCCCTAAAGGATTAAAACTACCAAGCACATGTAATACAAAATCTTGAGAGATGTATTCTATAAAATTGAAAATGTCTTTATATAGATTAAAACAATCCAGACGAATGTGGTACAATCATCTTAGTGAAAGTCTTTTCAAAGAAGGGTTTAAAAATATTCTCATAAGTCCATGTGTTTTTATTAGAAAATCAACATCTGGCTTTGTAATTATTGTTGTATATGTTGATGACTTAAATATCATTGGGAACTCTGAAGAGATTGAAAGAACTGCTAAATATTTGAAGAATGAATTTGAAATGAAAGACCTTGGCGTAACTAAATTTTGTCTCGGCCTGCAGATCGAGCACTTACCAAATGGAGTTTTCATTCATCAATCAAATTATATAGAGAAAACGTTTTAATATGGATAAAGCTCATCCATTAAGTTCTCCAATGGTTGCTCATTCTCTTAGTGCTGAAAAAGACCATTTCCGTCCTCGAGAGAATGATGAAGACATTCTTGGTCCAGAAGTACCATATCTAAGTGCTATTGGGGCTTTAATGTATCTAACTAATAATACAAGACCTGATATTGCATTTTCAGTAAATGTATTGGCTAGATATAGTTCTGAACCAACACGTAGACATTGGAACGGAATTAAACATGTATTTCATTACCTTTGTGGAATGCGTGATATGGGGTTATTTTTCCAAAAGAATTTAGAGCCCAAACTAATTGGATATGCCGATGTTGGATATTTGTTAGATCCACATAAAGCTAAATCACAAACAGTATGTGTGTTTACATATGGTGGCACAACAATTTCATGGCGATCAACGAAACAAACATTAATAGCAACATCTTCAAATCATGCATAGTTGATTGCATTATATGAGGCTAGTTGAGAATCTGTATGGTTGAGATCAATGATCCAAAGCATACAAGAAGAATGTGGACTCGACAAAATCAAAGACCATCTAACAATTTTATATGAAGACAATATTGCATGCATTCCTCGAATAAAAGAAGGATACATCAAAGACGATAAGACTAAACATATTTCACCAAAGTTTTTCTCGACGCATGATTTACAAAAGGATAGTGAGATAGATGTCCGCTAGATCCAATCAAGCGAGAATTTAGCAGATTTATCCACAAAGTCATTGCCTACAACAGTTTTTGAGCAACTTGTTCACAAGATAGGTGTTTGTCGTTTGAAAAATATATGTTGAAGTGAGTGGGAGCATCATACGCGCTGCACTCTTTTTTCTTTCACCAAGTTTTTATCCCATCGGGTTTTTCTTGGTAAGGTTTTTAACGAGGCAACATCCCTAGCATATAAAGGTGATCATCCAATGGGGAGTGTTGAGAATTCCAAAGGTTTTGTGAACGATTCATCTTCCTTAACCCCAATAGTTTAAGTCAGTGTTCACGTAGGCGACTGCCTAGGCGATCGCCCGTCGGCGTGGTCGCCTGGGTGAAATGGGCGGTCGCTTCGCCTAGGCGATAGCTATCATCTTTTTGATTTTTTTTCTCCAAAAATTACAAGTTTGCCACTACCCCAAATCCAATATAAACCCTTCCAAACCTCTTCATTTTTCACACATCTCTCATTCTCTTCTTCTTCATAATTCTATTCTAATCATCAAGTTTCCTAATCATCAAGTTTTTGCGATTAAGTTTCCGGTCTGGTGCTTAGTTTTGAAGTTGGAAAGTGAAGTCTCTGATCCGGTTCTTTATCTTCAACCGCCAAAATCAAGTGCACTCTTTCTAACTTCTCTTTAGAATTAAATTAATTAGTATTTCATTTTCATATTAGTCTAAATTTTTATATTAGTCTAGTTTTAAGATATGGCCTACGTACCCGGCACTAGTCTCCCCATGCATCACGAGAGTTACGATGACCTAAGACCTACCGTACAAATGACCCTGGTTGGAATATTGCCCATTACATTAGTGCTAATGATAAAAACTGCATTGTCTGTGAGTTATGTGGTAAGGAAACTAGAGGTGGTATAGCCCGTCACAAACAACATCTTGCACACACACCTGGTAGCAATGCTAGACCTTGTGATAAAGTTCATGACTCTATTAAATAAGACATAACTGCATACATGATTAGAAACAGTAGGACATTACAAAACGAAAATGTATGTCTTGATGATTATGTAGACCGAGAAAAAACATAGAATTTGATCTGGAAACCGGGTCGGGTTCCGGTTCTACTCGGACCCAACCTCACATTCTCGCCCCGTTCCTGGTCGAAAGAGACAAAAATAACGTTTGTGGGACCCATTTTGCGGACGTGGAAAGGACGTGGTTTCTGATCCCCAACAAATAATCATCGAAAGAACCTTTAGAAAAGAAGATAGGAAAACAATTAATCAAAAATGGTCTAGGCTTTTCTATAGATGTGGTATATCATTCAACATTGTAATGACGCCTGAGTGGAAGGAAGTAATATCCGCTACTTGTACTTACGGACCCGGACTTAAACCCATGATGTATCATGAAGTTAGTGATTTGTGCCTTAAACATGAAATTGACTACACTAGAGGTATACTAGAGTCGTACAGACAAGATTGGGCAACATACGGGTGCACGTTGATGACAGATGGCTGGATTGATAGGTCTGGTAGGAATATATTCAATTTTCTAGTAAATTGTCCGACGGGTACCATGTTCATGAGGTCTGTAGATGCTTCCGATCACTCTCACACCGCAGACTACCTGTACAGGCTGATGGACAAGGTAGTTGGCGAGATTGGCAAAGAACACGTTGTTCAGGCGGTCACCGACAACGCCGCCGCGTACGTACTTGCCAGTAGGATGTTGCAACAAAAAAGAAGGAAATTGTTTTTGACTCCCTGTGCAGCGCATTGCATCGATCTCATCTTGGAGGATATTGGCAAGTTGTTTTTGAAGACTACTATTTTAGCTCGTAAGATCGTCAAACATTTCAACAACCATTCCACGTTGTTGAAGAGGATGCGAATTGCCATTGAAGGGAACCTGCTACGCCCTGCTGTCACAAGATTTGTCACCGCCTTTCTGACTTTGCAAAGGTTGTTTCTGAAGAAAGACAAACTCCGAGCCTTTGTTGTTTCCCCGGAGTACAACAATCCTAATGCAAGTTGGATAAAGAACAAGAAAAAGAAGGAGATCTCTACTGAAGTTGCCGAGACTATTCTACAAATTGGCTTCTGGACCAACGTCGTGAAGGCACTGAAGGCCTCAAAACCTATGGTCCAGGTTCTTAGACTTGTTGACGGCGATGAGAAACCACCGATGGGATATCTGTATGACGCAATGGAGAAAGCCAAATAACAAATCATGAGTAACTTTGACAGAAACTCGAGGTTGTACAAGCAAGTCATCGACCTCATCAACACCAGGTGGGGTCCAAGGAAGATGATGTCCTCACCGCTACACTCAACTGGTTTCTTACTCAACCCTGGTATCTTCTTCTTCGTCCCACCTCAGGATCGAAATGTAGCTTTCAATGAGCATATGCCTGGATTCATGGATGTCGTAGAGCGGCTCGTCCCCACTCCTGCAGAACAAGACAAGATTTGCGGTCTACTTGATCGTTACAAGAACTCCCTCAGAATATTCTCGAGGGATATGGTCGTCAGACAAAGGACGGAAAGAAGACTTATAGATTGGTGGCAATCTTATGGCGCAAACATGGGAGAGACCGCATTACAGAGGTTGGCCTTGAGGGTGTTGGGATTGACATGCTCGGCATCAGGTTGTGAGCGGAATTAGAGTGTCTTCGAGCAGTTGCACTCAACGAGAAGGAACGGGTTGGCTGTGAAGAAGATGAATGACTTGGTGTACGTGAACTACAACCAAAAGTTAAGGCAAAAGTTTCAGCAAAGGATGGAGAAGCCCAGAATTTTATGACCCCATCAGTGTGGACTACGATCTCTTCGATGAGCATCAATGGTTGGTAGAAACTGAAGATCTGGTCTTCGCTGGAGAGGAGCTTACATGGGTCGATGCTGAGGAAGCAGCTTTAGGACATTCTTCTTCACGGAGACACTTTGCTCGATCCATGTCCACTGCATCTGACGCGCCATTATTAGGTCTTGGCATGGATGATGTCATCGTTCACATTAGTTCTGGAGATCCAGGTGCATCGAGTTCTCAACCACCGATGGACATAGACAAGCAATATGTCCAATCCAACGATGAAGAAACTGAAGAAGATGATGTCTACGTCGACAATCCGAACGAGAACCACTCTGACGACTTTAACGGTGGTGGAGGATATGATATGGTTCCCAATTGGACATTAGATCAATGTGTCCAATGAAATTAGTTAGTTAGCTTGTAATTCTAATTTCTCTCTTATCTGCTATTGTATGAACTCTGAGTTAGTTAACTACCTTTGTAATCGTACTACTAAGCAATAAATTGTATACCTAAGTGTTTAGGTGGGTAGATGTGGTGCCTAGTGAGGCCTTGGTCGAGGAGCTAGGTGTCATTTTGAAGTCTAAACATGTATGATATTTTTAGATAATATTTGTGCATTTTTTCTATTTTTCCCGATTTTCCTGATTTTTTATATATTTTATCAAATTTAATTGAATTAAAATTAAAAAAAAGACCGCCCAGAGTTGGGCGGTCACACAAACGCCCAGGCGACCGGACGCACCCGGTCGCCTAGGCGTTCCCTGAACACTGGTTTAAGTAGGTTTTACTCCTATTAATATGATGTAATTCCATTTATTTTGGTTGTAACCCCTACTACATCATCAACCTATATATAGGAGACTATTGTACATATTTGGTGATAAGAGAAGAAATGCATACCTTTCTCCCTCCCTCAATCTTTCATCTTTGGTTTGTTTGTTTTACAACACTATTAATATTGATTGTATTGGGTAGTATGGAAGAAGAGGGGGCATGAACAGTTGTCTCATGTTCGCATCAAGAGAGTGTGTATCGAGGCCTTGGGCTACCAATGGACTCAATCACCTATCGGCCAGCCACCGCTGCTCAACCATCCCCGATTCCAACTTTCCAAGCTCAACACTCAGCCGAATCGCGGCACTGCTGACCCGTCTGAAAGCGAGCTTGAAGCAATTAATCGGAGCAAGAGGCGTTGGCAACTGTGGAGGCAGAAGAAAGTGTCAAATACTAGGTTGGATGAACTTGCATTTTTGTGTTGTAACCTTACAGCCATAGTGGTTGGAAATCCTGGGATACAAAGTTTATTTTGAGCTGCTGTAATCGTGGATGAAACCGCTTTCAAAACACATCTCCTGATTTATAATTTTCAAAAAACAAAATCCAGATATACCAACAGATCAACAACCAAGTATAAATGGCATCTCCATTTGATCCTCACATTACAGTTTCCAACCCCACAAATCACTTTGTACCTACAAATTCCTCACATTTACAGTAGCAAACATGAACCAGAACAAAAAGAACAAAAAAAATCTCCCTCTCCAACAAAAAACCTGACTTCATGACTGAAATGTTTTAACTAATCATGTGTGGTTCCTAAAAACATTTTGAGGTCCGGAATCAGTAGGGCATATCAACACTGAATCTACTGTCAGACCTCCTTTCGTGTGTGTGCAGTCAATCTGTCGCATCGTGAACTCGACTTTTGTTAATAATTCGCAGCTCTCGACAATGAAATCACCGACATGGTAATATATCCAGTTGCTGCTCCCATCCAGAATGCATTCTGTTAAAGTACCCTGCCCATCCGACGTTGATAACTGGAACCTCACTGGTTTCACGCTCCATCCGTGGGTGTGTTCCATATTGCAGCAGCGTCGTCCGAGTCTTTTGGAGGATCGACCCAAATGAACCCTGTAAAAGAGGGAGTAGGTGTTGGGAGGAAAGCAGCATTCTATGAATCCGCCTACTTCGAACCACCAAATTTGCTGAAGGTACGCCACTGTGTGGAATCTGTAATCAGAAGAACACATAAGCATCTGACTGGCTTGATTTTGGTAATTCCTAAGCTCTCATTTCAGATATTAGTTTACATTAAAAGATTCCAGCCCTATCTTGCACAAGATGTACATGGCATAGCTTAGTGAATAATTTTTGTATGAAAAGAAGTCCTCATTTACAGAAAACATGTAGCAACGTGCCTATCCAGTCAGTATACAAGTATAAATCGAGAGTGTATGTGACCCTCTGTTAGCTTCATGAACATTAAAATCACAAAAAATGTTCAACTCGAAAGGACTTGTACTTTTCTAATTTCTAAAGATGTGGCTACCAAAGGTTATCTCACCTTTCCTATGTCAACCAAACTAAGGTCTTCCACAGATTTATGGAAACTGATTTGAAATTGGACAGTAGAAACATAGTTCTACAAAATTTAATTCCATCTGTTGCACCTTGCGAATTATAGCATCTGGTTAAGATATTAAAAGCAACCTAAGGTCTACTTCCAAAATGAGAAAGTAAGAAGCAAACAATATCTGAAACTCAACATCCATAACAAAACTCAAAGTGAAAAGAAATAATCAATCACAATTTCTCATTTTGATAGTCTCTTTTGATACATAATGAAGGTTAATCATGCTGATTGCCCATTAGAAAAATCATCAGAAGTGTAAAAAGGGAATTATCATTTCATACATGTATCAAGTATAAGAATGAATGGGCGATCTGGTGTGGTTATTACTTACAAATCTGCACTAGCTCAAGTATAGTTCGATTCAAGTATAAGTTGAATCTAGAACCAATAAAAATGATGAAACATTTGTAAAGTAATAAAGACTTTAATTAGAACCTGGATTCTTCAGTAGGAATAAAGTTCCAGTATCGCCGATCATCAATTCCTGTAATTGACAGAGCCTTGGAAGAGATTGACAAGCAAAGGCCACCTTTACACTTCTCCAGCCAAAACATCTGAATTCACACAATAAACCTATCTATCATTCAATCAATGCACGATATGATAAAATTTGATGGTGGGAATTAAAAGATGAAACAAACAAATTAAAAAACAAATATGGATCATGGAGATAACCAACAAATAGAAATGTGATTCTTTGAAGTATTAAAATAAAGCTCCATAGAGTAACATGATAGGAAAATAAGGTAGAAGCCCATCATAGTGTTACTCACATCTTACAGAAGATCAATTTTTCACAAATTTAAGCACAAAAAGGGAATTTGCCTTTGTGACTTAATGAGAAAGGAAAGGCAATCTTTCCCACAAAAAGCAACAAATGTGATAGTGTGATTATTGGAGTAGGATCACAAACGGAAAGCTATAATTAGGAATTTCCACTGCCACAAGTTGTAATAAACCAAAACCATTTTAAGTTAAATTCAGCTATTTGAGTGAATACATTCTAGAGCCTTCATCCACAAAGCTAACCGAATCAATTATGGTGATTAGATTACCAAGTCAACCTTTTCAAAATCATTCATGTGAAAGCAAGAATATTATGCCTACATTTAATAATGTATCATAGAAACAAATCATAGCCAAGATCAACAAAACTCATCATAAACATAACCCTCTAGCTAACCCTAATCCCATTTTAAGAGTCTTCAAAGAGGGAACCACATACAAATTAAACAGAGTCAAAGAACATGAAAGCAAAATCAGAGGAGCTAAGTATTAAACCTTCGTGCCACCATCAAATTGATTGGGCCGGCAAAGCCGAGCATACATCTCCTTCTTGCTCATATTCATCAACTTCTCCAAGTTCTCTCCTTTCTCGGCCGAGACCGACTTCTCAAGCAAATACAAGTAGTTAGGCGGAAGTTTCAACTCCCAAACAAAATCAGCGGAAGCTGCCGCTCGGAACAACCGGTTTAATTTCGCAAGACCGCAAATCTCTGGAGGATCGAGATACACCAACACCAATGCGACACAACTCTCCGGCAACTCCCCGAGTCCCTCTCCGACATCCCACCCGATGCTGGAAGACCCCGCCCCCATTAAAATCCCAATCTGTTTAAGCCCTAAGCAGCTGAAAACCCTAATTTTTAATGTCTCCAGCACCCAATCCAATTCTATACTTCCAACTTCCACAGCTCAGAATCTGAACTAACAGATTCACTAAGACAACCCTAAGACAACCAAAAAAAACCAAATTGAGTCCAAACCCTATACTCAAAAACCTAATTCTTAAGACTGACGACTTTGACCCAATTCAATCCACACCTTCAAATCTCCAAATTACACCAACAGAAGGTAAAATCTCACAAACACGATCGGATTTCGAACTCCAAAGCTGAAATCTTTCTTGGACCCAATTCACTTCCTGCCATCAAACGCCAAAAGAACCCAACTTTCGAGAGTTGAAAACCAAAAAAGGGGGAAAAACACATACCCCAAATCGATTTTGGGGTCCAAAATCCGAATTTTCTTCGACCCAATACGCCACACGACACGAAACGCGTAAAGGAGGGAAACACGAACCCAAGTCGATTTCGGACCCCAAATTCCGATCTTTCTCGCAGTCGAGAAGAAGAGATGTTCGGATTTAGGATTTTTTTAGGGAAGAAATGGGGATTTTTTAGGGAAGAAAAAGTAGTTGGAAATATATAAGACGCGCATGAGAAACGAGAATATGAGATATTTGTGACTTTTGGGAATATGTTTGGGCCACTCAGAATATTGAATTTGTTGGGGAACATTTTTTAGTTATGTGTCGGTACTAATTATAATTCACAATTGATTTTAGAGTCTCGACTTTGGAGCTGTTAGTTTGGTTTTTGCTTTCGGTCTATCCAAAAACGTGTTAAAATTAGGTCCGTCTGTTTCTAACACGACATTATAACACGATATTATAACACGACACAATTTTTTGTATAAATGAAATGCATTTATTATTATGATTTCTGAAAATACAAATGTAAAATAATTTACATACAATTCGAGACAAACACAACACAATTATACAAGTTGTTGATTTTTTACATGAAACTAATACAAATAACATTTTTGTTACGTAGTCAATTGTTTTTACTTGCTAAAGGTTAAAAATAAAATATTATTTAGAAAGGAAAAAAATACCAATATAATATATCACTTAACTATGTTCAATCTAAACATGATATTTTTTAAATTGTATTTAACACGAAATCTTAAGACGAGTACATAAATGTTTTTACATGATAGTATACAACTACGACACGTTAATTGAAATATGTATTAAAATCGTTAGCATTATGGTACTTTTTTGGGGGGCATAATTTATCATTGTTTTTGAATGATAAACAATTTGTTTTTTTAATAACTTGTTAATTAAACTTTAAATAAAAAATACAAACCTGAGATATTGATATATAACTTAAGTCGTTACTTTTTTGTGAAAGTAAAACAAGTGTCGTAATTTTTAAAATCATATTGATGACAAGTACTAATGTTTGTCGGCATTTTCACCCATCCAATAACAAACTAATCTTAAAATTCTTGCCTCTTCCATTAAAATTCCTGATATCATTATTATACTTACAAAAAAATGATTTTATTAACTAAAATTTGAGATTACCGAGTTAATCAATTTGGTAGTTCGACATATGTTCGTAAAATCAAAGAGTAATACTGCCTAAGGATGTGGACTGAAAAAAATTAGCCAATTGAAATTCATCTCTGCTTTTGTCGGATTTTATATCTAAACCATAATTTAACTTTCACACTAATAGATATTAGACTAATTTAGTATTACCATTTGGTAGGAAAATAAATGCAAATTCAAAAGTATAATTTCTTCTCCATTATTATTTTACTCTCTTTTTTCTTTCAATTTGAAGCATGATTGTGGCTATTACTCTCCACCGACTCCACGTCCACACTAAAATCAGCAGCATCCAATGCTGGAATTTAGAAGGAAAAAAATCATTATTTGACTTTGTTGCTTAATCTATAAGTCATTGTCAAGTTAATAGCTGTATCATATCGTTTTATATATGGTTGTCGTGATTTCTTTAGGAAAACGGTTAGCGAATAACAACCAATAACATATGTTTAAAGATCTAATCTTTTTGAAAGTTGCCTAATCCAGTGAGCAATCAAAAGAAAGATATGGTCCCTTAAATTGTTGGTTTTTCGATCTTTGAATGGCCATAGAATGGACATGTCCTCAAAGAAAAAACTGGCAAAAAATGACTTTTATATTAAATAATAAAATAATAACAAACCCCACTTTCTATTTCTTAATAAGCCGACGCTAGAATATTTTGAAACTCATATTTTTTCCGAAGGTATTCACGATGTAAACGATTTTTAAGTGTTGATGTTATATAAATTAGCATCAGTTAGATTTAAAAAATCAGGAAGTTACTGTTCTTATTTTTATTCTAATTTTAATTTTTTTTACGGAAGGACGTTATTTTGCTGTTCTTGTTTTTACTATTTTTGTTAGCCTTATTATTGTCTTTATTCTCATTGTTATATCGTTGTGAGGGGTATAATTGAGTCCAGTGAGGCAGTGAGCAATCAACTCGTCTAAAACTTAGTATGTTTTAGAAGACCACTGAGTTTAAGTAAAAAATACATTGAAATATAAAACGATCAAAGATATTTGAAGAAGAGAGATATGTGGTTGGGTTAATGTTAGAAAAACATATGGATTATTTATTTTGATACTAACTTACCACATCCTTGGAAGTGGGCAACAATAAACGTGATGTAATTAGATATAAACGAAGGAGATGTAGAAATGCAAAAAAAAAAAGTTATTCTAAAATTGTAATTTTTGTAAAAAAATAAAAACTACTTTTGCCCTGCGTCAACTAAATTTCAGAATGTGATTATTGTAGTTCAAATCTTGATCTTGTTTATTCCAAAAATGATGATATACTTATTGGACACCACAAGTTGGAGCTTCGAAAAATTGAAGGCAAAAAATGCACCGTAAATGTTCACTATGCAAAAAAAAAAAAAAAATTTGAAAGTTCAAACTTATGCAATGTCCAGAGGTTTGTAATAATTAGTTTTTTTCATGATAGTTCGAATGTCAATGGAGTCGCACTTATGAACTGATAGAAGACTGAAACTCAATAAAGCGTTTGAGTTACTAACAACTAAACCTGGGCTTACGGGTCGGGCCGGCGCAAAATAAAAGCCTGACCCGTTTATGTAAACGGGCTACGTCGGGCCTTTACTGTTCACAGTAACAGTAACGGCTCTTTTACCCGTTGGAATTTTTTTATACAAATCTTTCTTAATTATTATGAAAATGTCACTACAATAAATCTATATAAACCATTCATCACATTCATTTCTTCACAACAATCTTCTTCTTCTAATCTTTTTCACTTCCAAATTTCAATCTTCTTAATCTTTCACTAAACTCATTTTGCTACAAGTGGGTCGAGAAGTCGAGTTTGAGCAAAAGCCTAAAGTTGTTGCCCGATTCGTCTGATTTCGCGACACGCTGATGCCCAACACAATCTTCTCCGTTTATCACCTTATAGTTTGCATTTCTTTAACTTTTTACTTTATTTAGTATAATTAGTTTATTTGATTAATTATCATGAATCTATCGTTGGTTAGAAAATTTAGATTTTTGTTTGCCTACTTTTTAATTTCCATGGCATCCGACCCATCAATTAATTCTTCACCTGAACATGAGGATGTTAGTAATCCACCTGTTAATGCATCAAGTATAAGCAAAAGTAGTAGAAGAAGAACTAGTCAAGTTTGGAATGATTTTAACCTATCGCAAGATAAAGATGGAAAAGAATGGACTATATGTAAAATATGTGGTACCGAACTTACTGCATCTGGTGCCGGAGGAACCACTCATCTTAGTAGACATGCAAAAAAAAATGTAAACTTAGGAATGTTGGAGTATCTAGTTCACAACAATATATTTTAGAGTCTAGTTCTGGAACATTAAAAACTAGGAAATATCATCCAATTAAAGGTAGATATGTAATTGTTGATTATATAATTAGAGATGAATTACCATTTAGTCAAGTTGAATCTCCAAATCTCAGGAAGACATTTACTTACCATAATCCACAATTTCAACCATTTTCCTAACGCACATTAGGGTTGCTGCAACTACAAAATATGATAAGGGGAAAATAGACTTAATTAATACATTTGCATCAATGCATTATAAAATAGCATTAACAAGTGATAATTGGATCTCATAATCTGGTTTTCTCTTTTGATTCATAACTGCTCATTTTTTAGATAATTCATGGGTTTTACATAAAAATATTATATCTTATGTACCGATTTTGCACCTACGTACTACTATGATTATATATAACCAAATAAGAAATGTACTACATATTCAATAACAAAAAAAATCTGTGCAATTCCATTGGACAATGCTAGTAATAATTCCGGAGCAGTAGAATTACTTGTAACATTATGTAATCCACCATTAGATGGTATTCTTTTTCATATTAAATGGGTTTGCCGTGTTTCATATCCTACACAGGACCAGGAATTCAGTCCTGCGCAAAAACGGTCGACCGAAAGTCTGCAACGGTCGAACTCTTTGTGCAAAACTTAAGTCCCAACGGTCAAGCGAGCTCTAAAACCGGTCGACCGAAACGAGGTCAAAATCCAGAATCTGGTCAACATCAATTCAAAACTATCGGTCGACCGACTTAGGGGTCTCGGTCGACCGAAAACTACCAGAGCATCATAATAATTCTAAGTCATATAACGATCGACCGCAAACATGCATAAAAATCCAGTACACTTAAGTTCCGATCGACCGACCACAAGGAACCCGTCGACCGAAAACAACCAGACAATCAAAATACACTACACTCGGTCGACAACAACCTTGCGCCAGCCAAGGATATTACGACGTTTCCTCGTCGCCGGTGAGGTCTCCGACCTCCCGCGACCGACCACAACTCCACCCCAACTTGGGTGAGCAATAAAGCCTCTAATGCAAGAACTTGGCATACATTCTTCGCGAAGAACGACGACTTCACCGGAGAACACCAGAGTTCACGCGACGGCGCCTTGGGACCTCTACCTCACGCACGTCCTCCTCCACGCGCCTTCGCACCACAGTCACCCACTCCACCCGACACAGCTACTGCTTCAACGAAGAAGAGAGGAAAATGAGAGAGGTGATGAGAGGAAGAATGAATGGAGAGGAAGGAAAACGTGAGAGATGGTGAGAAGAAAAGGAAAGAGAGATGGGTGTTTCTTCCTTCACCAAAACCAACACCAACAGCAGCAGCAACAACACTTCCCTCCCCTCAACCCACGCCTCCACCATCTTCCCACACCATAGCCCACCTCCTTCACGTCACTCCACCCTCACCTCCACTATTCTTCCCCCAACTCCCATGCAAACCCCACCAATTAGCACCCTAAACGCCTATAAATTCTTAAACAAAATTAGGGTCTTTACAAGCTACATATTTAAATATGGATATGTACTTAACTACTGCAGATTGCAAATCTTTGATGTTTTAAACTGGTGGAAATCTAACTATGTTAGATTTCCAATAGTTTTTTAATAGCACACGATTTACTAACTCCGTCGACGTCAACTGTAGTGTCTGAGGCTGCATTTAGCGCAGGTAAACGAGTTTGGACCGATAAGAGACGCATCACATCCGGTAAATCACTAGAGACAAGTGTTTGCTTGAAGGATTAGTTGGACGCGGAAGAGAGAATGCAAAACATGCAAATCAATTAAAGCACCGGCAAAGACGAATAAACTATATACAATTGTAATTGTAATGCTTAATACGTTAGAAATTGTAATATTGTAAGTAATTTGTATTTAATAAAATTTCATTATCGGTTAGGATGGGTAGACATGGTAGTCGGTGAGACAATGACGTCGATGAACCGATTATTTTGTTGAAATCCTAATTTGATAGTGTTTTTATTGAAATTTTATAAGTTATGAGTTATGACATTTATATGAATATATACAAATCCGACCGATAAAACCTGAATTCAATCGAACCTGACCCAACCCGAATGATCTGACCTGGCCCGCCTGTTTAGCCCGCCGGGCCCGTTTAACTAAGGAGCCCACAGGCTCGGGCCGACCCCCAGTTTTACCGACAACATGAGAGTTCTTGTCGAATCTAGAAGAAGGAAAATTAATTATAGTAAATTAAAACACCCTTGAACTACCATAATGGTCAAGTGTCAAGTTTAGATGAATATTATTATTATTATTTTGTTGGAAAATTAACTTAAGAATCACGTCCTAACGAAAAATTTGCTCACTCCAACTTTATGTACATCATGAGCCATAAATCAATAGTGCATCCTCTTGATCAAGGCGGTGCAAGGAATGATGGCCGAGAAGGTTGGAATTCATCAGGATGAGCCAAAAAAAAATGAAAATTGGTCGGTTAGTTTGATATAAAGTTTGACTTCGTATTTACCTTTAAGTAAATAAATAGATACTCTTATGTTTGACTAATTGGACGAAGTTTTATTTTGCTATTGGTACTTGAAAAAATTCAACAAGATCAAAATCCGAAAGGATACACCTGAACTACGGTTATCACCGTGTCAAGTGTGATAATCAAGTTCAAATTAATATAATTTTTATTTTTGTTGGAAAAAAAATGTACATAAAAATCCGGTCCTCACCAATTTTTTTGTTGACTCGGACTTGTGTGCATCATAATTGCATTTTGTTGACTGTTGACGAGACTAGAATAATGATGAAAGATTTTATAAGAATATTTTTTTCATGGATTCAAACCTATCAGAGACGGATCAAATATTTTTATACATCACCCATACTGATCTCCATGATTTCGAACCATCGGGATTAATTGATTTATACATACAAATCAGATATGAAAAGGTATAAAACATTCATATTCGTATGTTTTTTAAAATCCATGTGGTTGCAATTCCATTCTTCCTCTTACTGTAACAATCCTAAACAGCAGAAAATTTAAAATTTATAATCAAGAAATCAGAGACCAATAATTAAAAGACAGGACTGTTACTTCTCATAAAAACATCCAAGCGGTGCATCATATTACATCAGAGTTTATCAAAAAAATACATGATTACATCAGATATAACAAAAGGAGATACAAGTAATCATGTCGACCTCAGTGGTCCGAACGAGAGGATCCGATCCCAAAATGCGCGCCCGCTGTCACCACCCAACTAGACCTACTGCGGTCCTGAAATAAAACATGCAACAACAATGCCTGAGTTTCCAGAAGGAAACCATGTATGTCAAACTCACCTATATGCAAGCAGTAGTACAAATGAACCTATCATACTAGTAGCATGTCATGTCATCAACAGTAAGGAAAACAGTTCCCCCGAAGGGTAACACGGGACATCAGTCTGACAATCATCATCAGGTCTCCCTAGGAGGCCTACCATAGGCAAATACAGTTTAACGGAACAAGACGCGACGCTCCCCACACGCAACTATACTAAACATGGGGTTCGACAAGGAGCATCCGCCAAGTCCGTGTCATATGAAACAGATCTGTAACTTCGTGGCCGAAATCACCCCAACGGAGTCGTCGCTCAGTTGGTCCATCAATCATCATCTCAGTAGGTGCCCAGCTGAGGGAAACATAGCCGGAACAACATCGGCCCATCAAACATCATAGCCGGAACATCATCAGTCCATCATCGCCGGAACAACATCGATGGCATCACTGACACAACATCGGTGATCCAACATACGTCCGGCACAACATCAGACAGGTTCGAACCAAAGTTCACCGGGTCATCAGGCTCCAAGAGCCGCACATCATACATTGGGATCCGCGATCCCTCAGGTTTGCTACTCTACAATGAATCCATCCATCCATTACATCACGTCACGATCCATACACGGAGGTGACACGTCCCGAACACTCACACTCTTCTACACGGTGGTCCCTAGGCAGGCACGCGTAACGCGCCCACTGTCACCTCCCGGCTCACGCACTAGGCGAGTACATGAGTTTTCGTGGACAAAGTTGGCATCCTAAAATGACCGGGAATTCAGTTCTGTGCACAAACGGTCGACCGAAAGAGGCAACCTGGTCGACCGTCCCCATAAGGTTCGGTCAACCGAAGGTCTGCAACGGTCGAACTCTCTGCACAAAACCTAAGTCCCAACGGTCGAACAAGAGTCTAAAACTGGTCGACCGATACGTGGTCAAAATCCGGAGTCTAGTCAACATCAATCAATACTAACGGTCGACCGACTCAGGGGTCCCGGTCGACGGAAAACAACCAGGGCATCCTAGCAGTTCTAAGTCTTATATCGATTGAACACATACCAAACAACGATCGAACAATCATGCATAATCATCAAGTACACTTAAGTTCCGGTCGAACGAAAACATGGAACCGGTCGACCGAAAACCAACAGGCAACCCCGACCCACCAGCACAAAGCACTACCGGTCGACCGCCACAAGGCATCGTCTGACCGGTGTTGGTTAAAGTCAGGGAAAAATGCATACATCGGTCGACCACCCGAAGGAACTGGTCGACCGTTGGTCGTCTGCAACCTTGCGCCAGCCAAGGATTTACACTAACCATGTCGCCGGTGAGGTCTCCAACCTCCCGCAACCGACCAACACTTCACCCACACGAGGGTGAGCAACAAAACACACTAAGAAGCCAGCATACCTCAAATGAAGACGAAGCACGTCGGAGATTTGCTCGACGTCGACACGCGATAACAACCTCCGCTCCAACGCACCTCACGTCTGTGCCTCCGCCACACCAAGCTCGCCCACTATCGCCGGAGCTTCCTTCTCCTCTGCTACCCACCGGAAAGAGAAGAGGATGAGGGTGAGAGAGAGAGAGTAAGTGAGGGAGAAAAAAAAGAGCATTTAACCCCATGCACCCCCATCACCCTACTCTCCACAGTAACCCCTCATCGTCCTTTCCCCATGCAAACCCCCTTACTAAACACCATTAGCACCCTAAGCAAGAGTCAGGGACATTACACTCACTCTCATAATTAAGGTTGAGAGTATGAATAATTCACCAGAAAAAAATGTGGAGTCAATGTTTTTATTTTATAAAATGTCAATATACATATTAAACACAACTATTTACATTCTATTACTGCAAATGTAAGTTAGTATTGCTGCTACTGCTCTACAAATATGTTACTACCCACTCTATCGATATCCACTTTGAAGGTTCAAAAATAAAATTGGTCACCAAATTTCTCGTGCAAAGGTATTTTTCGATGAACATTATTAAAAACCTACTTGTCAGTTGAAGGTCGTTTATTTGTCAAAAAGATTAAGAACAAGAGAGAGAAAAGTAACATTATTAGATCAACATTTCTTGATTCGTTTGTACAGAGGTCACACAAATCTTCCCTACACATGCACCATTTCTAATATTTTTTCTACTTACATAAAATTCTTGTTCCTGCGTTTGACTTTTAAATCATGCGATTAAATTCCATATATATAAGACGATGGACTTTATTATATTTTCCTATCTCGTTTTTCAAATTAAATGGTAGTTTAGTGTTTTAAACATGTTATTGTGTTCTCTAACCGGATTCATTAATTAAATTGAAAGTCTCAAACATGTTTTTCGTACAAATTGACGATACATCATAGCTTCGTGTAAGAATGTGGATTTGCAACGTGGTTTTCGTGTCATAACAATCACACGAAGATTCAAACTTTGGTTGTAAACCAAACATGTCGAATTTGTTAATGTTGTAAATAAATTCCGAAAGACCTTACAAGTCATACAAGCTAAATCATATAACCAACGTCTTACGACAATCGTGCAAACAAACTAAACCACCACTAACTTGAATTCACTACTGAATTACTAGTATCTTAAGCTTTAACATGTGAAATCCAAACACATCTGAACTGCGATATATAACATATGCAAACGTAGCCTGAATTCGAAGGTATTAGTGTATTACATCAAACTCCTTTCCCTTAATTAGCTTATTATAAATAAAGAACAAAAACTAGTAGAGATTTCAAGTCTCTACCCTGCTTAACTGCTTTTCAAGTAAAATAAACGTATTAATAGCTCAAGGCTTTTACGGGTATAAGCACTATCTATTATCTAATACAGAAGGAAATTAAAAGTGACAAACCAAATGACAATTTGTGGCCACAAACTGTACAAAAGTTAGCCAGTTCAAGCATTGTCATCTTAGCCTTACGAACGACGGAAACAAAATTAAGCACCTCAGGTCAAACAATCGGCAGAGAAAGAACTACAATCCAGTGCCATCATTCTCATAAAAAGGCAAGACCCTATGAAACTTTCGGACCAATATTATTATCTAATGATCACATTTGATAAACCCATACAGAATCCACAACACTATTGAATTAAGACATGAAAGCACAGACTTAAGAACACCACTACAGGAACTAAGAATTATTAATGGACACAATGAAAGAGTTACTTTTACTACAGCACACTGAAAGATAATTGCACTACCATGCCAACCGCTTGATCCCTTTCCAGATCATACTACAATCCACTTCTCCCCGTCCATCGCATCTATACGTTCTATCCAATATGGAATTCTACAAGTAAATGAGGTAGATCATCAAAAAGATCGTCACCTAACAACTACAGCCTCCAGCCGATGGTTGTGACTGAGATGCATTTGTGTTGGTGGTTCTCAGATTCACATCGACCATGTCTTCTTGCTTTGTTGAAGAGAGGGTCTCCATTCCAGGCAAAGCAGCAGCAATTTTCCGGAACAGTGCCTGCAAATGATATTGATGAACTATCCACTAAGGTGTGTACTGTACTGAGGAACTTAAAGAGCATAAGACCAAATATTTAACAACAGTGATTGGGACTGGAACCTTAATATTGAAGCCAGCTTTAGCACTTGTCTCGATAAACATGACACCAAGATCTCGGGCTTTTGCCTCTCCCTCCTCAATTGAGACTTGCCTGATGTAAGTTACAAATATAAAAATAAAGATCAAAAAGCAACTCAAGAATATGAGCATATATTCCTAACCACAGTGTAAACCTATCTCCAATTTCCTTACAAATGGCTAAAGCCTCGTACACAAAGTCAAGTAAGTCTCAAATGTTCAACATCTAAATGGCCATTTGTGTTGTTTAAATCAAGAGTCCTCACAGACACTATTAAAAAGAAAATCATCTAAAATATTGTCTCAATTGCATCGACAGAGTAATAAATTGCATGAATTGTAAAGTTTACTATTAGACAACTTCAATTAAACAAAGCTTTAAAGTGTTGCAAAATGAAACTGAATGGGCATGAGGGAAAATCAAGAAGAGATACAGCCATCACATTCATTTTGAAGTCATATGAAGAAGTGAAGCAGATGATGGATTGGAAATTGATTATAACATGCTGCAAAGGTCCATTGACCTCAGGTAAAATCAAAAGGAAGAAATACTACACATAGATTACAAGATTAGCAGTTACTTACCTTTTGTCAACTAGGTCGGTTTTGTTTCCAACAAGCACAATGATAACATCACTACCTCTCTCGGTACGAACTTCCTCAATCCATTTCAAGGTGTTTAAGAATGACTGCCGGCCTACAGAGTTGAAGAAAGACAAATAAACATATAAAGTATTTGATGCCAGATCCTAACAATCTCAAGCATATTTGCATGTGTATAAATCTTAAGTGTTGGAATAAAGACCATATTTTTAACAATATACTACTCAATTCTAAATACATACAAGTGTAGACTAAAACAAGTTCAAGAATGAGGAAAAAATCCTACATACTTGCAACATCATATACAATGACAGCAACAGAAGAGTCTCTAATGTAGCTTGGAATGAGACTCCTGAATCTTTCTTGCCCTGCGGTATCCCTGTGGAAAATTAAACAAGTTCCCAATTTCAGATCATCAGAATTATTGCAAGCTAATAATCTTAAAAAAGAAATTGTCCTTCCTGAAGAAATTCTTGATGTGCTTATTTTAACTGAGTGTTTTGGAACTTACATCATATAGGAATATAGGATACATGATGCATTATGAGAAAAGAGACCATTACTGTCCTTTTTAGGACTTAGGAGTGATGGAAATTCATACTCTGTTTTTTAATAAAGGGATGTATCCAAGAAGGGATGCCTGGAAGTGGCTATTTTTGGTTTTACCACTTCATAGAACACCAAAGACAGCAGCTACTGGGAGAAATGACAGGTGCTTTACGGTATAAATGTAGCAACACTAATTTCTTGTAACAGGAACAACTAACTCAAACAGTTGCATTGGACATTGCAATGGTTCTTATGAAATTGCTGATACAAGATCATACAAGCTTATTAATTTTGAAGTCTTATCAATTTTAGACTAGTTTAATTAAAATTAACCCTACCAACTGTCCAAAAAGTAAATAATAGAATAAACCGTGCAGTCTAGATTAGCCTGAAAAAGATACTTGCATGACAGCAAGTCAGTAACATGTAATTGTTGGGGGAACCAGGGCTAGAAGGAACGTGACAGGCTGATCAAGGGGGTCATGATAGAATATTATTCTGTCGGTCCCTCTCACATGCTGGTAGTGAATGCTTGAATAAACTATTATTCTGCTGCATTGAGAAGTTTAGAGCTCAATCATGTTCAAATGAGATTCTAGAATACAACTAGAGGTAGTGACAATTCCACATGAAGTCAAGGTATCTTCAGACTTTAATGCAAAATTATTGGAAATTAATTTGGAAGAGACAATTCAACCAAAGTATATTGGCATTTGACAGCAACAGACTTCCAACAAATAAAATGATCAGATCTGGTGGGCATGTAACAACTTTTAAGCTATAACATTTTGCTTTAGAGGTTCATGAAAGATCGGCTTCCGGCCTCCTGACAAACATCCAATTCTTACCGCTGCATGTGATATCTTTTACTGTGAAGCAAAAGAGGCTTTGCTTCGATTTATGAAAAAAGATTGCATGTGCATGATTTTTGTTTGTGTAAAATGTAAGACTTTTTGCATTGAGGTACAGAAGTGGATTCAATTTACTTATATGTTCTAATAAAATTCTTTGAAACCGGCTATTTAGGGGGTGTTTGTGCACAAGAAACAGATGGAAAGTGAATTCGGGGAGTCAAATAAAAAGCAATGGAAAATAGAATCCAACGGAATTAAAATTTCGTTTGACCAAATTCTGTTGTTTGTGCTTGTAACTGGAATATGATGGAATTCAAATTGTCACGCGATAACTTTTCCGGCTACCTCCGGCGATGTCTTTCCGGCCACCTCCAACAATATTTTTTCCGGTCACCTCTGGCGAAGTCTTTCCGGCCACCTCCAGCAACATTTTTTCTGGTCACCTCTGACGAAGCTTTTTCCGACCACCTCCGGCGACACTTTTTCCGGCCACCTCCGGTAACATCCTCTCGGCGACCCCTTTTCGACCACCTCCGACGATGCCTTTTCCGGCCACTTCCGGTAACATCCCCTCCGGCAACTCCTTTTTTAACCATCGCTGATGACATCCCTCCGACCACTCATTTTCCGGTCAATCCTGGCGACACCCCCTCCGACCACTTGTTCTTGTGCACAAACACTGTAGGAGGTGTCACTGGAAAAAGGGTGGCCGGAAAGAAGGTGGTCTGAGGTAACCAGAAGGGATGTCACCGGAGATTACTGGAAAATGGGTCGCCGAAGGTGGTCGAAAATGTGGTCGTCAGAGTTGGCGGGAATGTGGTCGTCAGAAGTGGCAGGAAAAAAGGTTGCCGAAGATGGTCGGAAAATGGGTCGTCGGTGGTAACCGGAGGGGAGGTGGCCGGAGGTGGTCGGAGAGGGTGAGTGGCGTTGTTGGAGAAGTGGAAATGAGCTAGAGTTTCAATATTAAGATTTTCCATCACTTTCTCAATGTGGTGGTGAGAAAATGGAGATGTAAAAATCCTTTGTACTTGGGAATCCAATGGAAAATCTTCTCTTTTCCATTGCATGACACAAACATTAGGAAAAGTGAGAGTCAAAGGGAATTTGTTTTATTTTCTCTTGGAATCCTGATGCACAAACCCCTCATAGCGCATGTGTGGATGACAATTTAAACTTTAAACAACAGGGAACACTTCGTAGAGACAAGTTAATTTTCTTGGTAGTTGACTAGTTGTGGGCCACAAAGGACATAATTAATGCATTATCAGATAGAAGTCATACCAGAGCTGCAGTCGAACTGTACGATCTTCAAGGTACATCGTTTTTGACAGAAAATCAATGCCAATCGTAGCCTGTCTCGTACAAATAGATGTATTAGATTCAAACTGAAACTTTGCTAGAGATTTTTGAAAGATTCACAAAAATATGCAGATAGAATATTCAAATGCATGATTAATGCATTATCAGATAGAACTCATACCAATTCCTATTCACATTTCACAACAATCATCTTAACTGAGGTGAACAATTAATCATCATTAAATCAGCACTACTACCTATTTAAATAGCAACACAAAATCCCATGGGATTTGCTAATATGGTTTCACAACATACTCTGATGGTTTAACCTTGCATGTGAGAAACATCATTCCATACTGTTCACCAGTCCTTCCAAAAATACCTCCTTTTAGAAATGGTAATGTATCACGTGGTGACAAAGTGCTAGTGAAGTACAGTTCAAACCCAAACCACCAAATCCTTAGAAAACACATCCAAAATCAACCTCACAAAAAGTTGGTCACATAACCAATGCATGCCAACATACGCCATACAAAACACACCCGAAACCTAAAGCAGCAGTATTCCAACAAATCCATCACAAGCACAAATTCCAATACCATTCACTCGGTCTCTGCACGGTCCATACTACATCCAAGTTCACAATTTTGGTCAAATATCAATTTTCAATTCACATTCATATTGCCCATAAATCAGTAACCACCAGTGTTCACGCGGGCGGTCGCCGACGCCTAGGCGACCACCCGCATACTGCACACAATGGTTAATGCAATCGCCTAGGCGACATTTTTTCATTTTTTGGTTATTTTTTTAACCCTCCCCCCACTACTTATTCCTATAAATACACCTCCCCACCCATTTTATGAATCCCAAACATGTAAGATTTGTTTATCTATATTTTTACATTTTCCCTGATTTTTTCATGTTTTTTCTTCTATTTTTTTCAAATAAAACAAAAACAAAATTAAAAAAAAGTCGCCCACAACTGGGCGACCGCCGAAACACCTAGGCGCAACCTTAACTTTGGTGACCACTAATCACTTAAATACCAACACACAATGGCCGGATCACACTGTTGTGGGCGACCGCCGAAACGCCTAGGCGCAACCTTAACTTTGGTGACCACTAATCACTTAAATACCAACACACAATGGCCGGATCACACTGCGTAAAACAAACCCTAAATCCACCAAATCCAACACACAACTTCCAACATCACTTACTCCACACTACATCCCAATCTCATATCTTTCTTCACATAACAACCCACATTCATAATTTACAACACAACATCTTGAATCATGTTAATTTCTAATCATATTTGAATCAGTTACTAATCACTTTTTTATCGGTCGGTATCTAATCACTTAAAAACGAACACACCACACACAACGCACGCCAATCATGCCATCCAAAAAAATACTAAGACTAAACAAGTAGTATTCCCCCAAAAGCCCAAACACGCACAAATTTCACTACCACTCACTACAGGCTATATCCCAAGCTCGTATTTTTTGTCAAATATCAATTCAAATTCCACAGCTCATCATCTTGAATAAGATTAACTACTAATCACCTATAAATCGGGAACTGCTAATTAGTAAGCACTTAAATACCAACACACAACACAACACACATCGGCCATATCACACTGCCCAAATTTTAAAAACAATCCAAACGTAACAAACAACATTCCACCAAATTCAACACGCATATAAGTTCCACTACCACTCACTCCACACCACATCCCAAGTTCAAAATTTTCACCAAGCTCATATTTCACAGCACATCATCTTGAATCAGGTTATTATCCACTACTCAGCTTCAAATTGGTAACTACTTTTCACACAAATACCAACACACAACACATAATGGCCGGATCACATAATCAGTGGTGGATGCACTATTGTGCCTGGTGGGGCACGTGCCCCACCATTAAAACCCAAAATATAGCCTAATGTATGATGTATAGGTTGTCAATTCGTATGGGATAACATGTATTATGGGATAATTGGTATGTAATGTGATATTGATAGAGTTATTGCATGGCAACATGAGCTTTATGGCCTTATGGGCTTTCATGTTACGCCTCCACCCCAACAGCCCAAGTGCCCAACTCCCCAAGACCAAGCTAGAGGTCAAAGACCCCAACTTCAAGTTGTCCTAGATTTGGGCATTTTTGTTTCACCCCCAACGACAGCTAGTAAGATCCGCGATGGCCAGGCGAGCTCGCATCCCAAGTCCCAACGACCCTCCAAGGCTCCGAGCAGGCGAGTAACAACGCCAACACAACATCCAACATGTTAGTCTTCTTCTTTTTTCCTTTTTAATTTCCATCTTCTTATAATTGTTGTATTTGAATGATTGAATCTCCCTTTTTTTAATTGCATAGACTGCATAGTTGGTTTTGTTTTCAGTTTAATTTTGGATTGTTAGTCTTTTTTCAGTTTAAATTTTTAATTTTATAATGTTTTGTTTTTTTGGGTGCAAATTTCAGAATGTTGTGACTTTTGTCATATTTTTAATTGTTTGTTTGTCTATTTTCCTTGGAAGATGTTTAATTTCAGATTGTATTATTATGTCATTATGTGTTTCATTGTTTGGGCATCGTATTGTTTTAGTTGTTTTTCAAATTTAATTTCATTTTTTTGTCAATTAGAATGATTATTGATTTGTTTTGGAAAAATTAGATTATTGATAGTGAATTAAATAAATTTCAGAATGAAGAGAAAAAAGGGATATTTCAAGTTTCTTTTCAAAAAGAAAACATACTCCAAGTGAACAAAATTTTCTTCTACCTCAAACAAGTGAACAAAATCCTCCTCCACATCAAGCTAGTGAACAATTTACTTCTCCAGAAGAAAATATTGATGTTCCTCAAATTTAAGAAGGGGAAACATGTGTTAGAGCCAAATTAAGTGCATTTGATGTTGTGAATCTTCCGCAAGACCCAGGAAAAAGAAGAAAGATTACTGATTTTCATCCAGATGACATTCATGTTGTTAGGAGAGAATATATTCAAAGAAAACATTGTTAACCTGAAAATCATGTGTTTCCTTTTCGACCTTTTGGGATTCTCACATGGAGAAAGTTACTTCATTTATGGTTAAAGTTGACATCGAGATTCCGAATATGGAGAGAAAATATGTTGTCCCGGGAAGAAGAATGTTCGAGGTAGAAGCCCACAAGTAACAAATCATCATCATATTCGAGTTGAAGTTTTTCTAAGTGTTCTTGATCTACAATTGCAAGAACTTGAAAATCTGTTTAATGAGGTAAGCAATGAATTACTTGTTTATATGTCTTGCTTCAATTCCGCTAACCGGTTTTCTTTTTTTGAGAAAAGAAAATTGATTTGACTTTCTCAATTCTATCATAATGAATTTTCAAGTGCTCAATTGATATTCTTTGAATATTCACTTGACAATTTCATTGTTGATAATCGAAATGATAAGAGACTTTCGAATGTGAAGAATCTTAATGAACTTTCCGTGAAACTTGTTGAGACAAAAAAACATGAAACTCATTCAAATGTCTACTTACTATTAATGTTGGTGTTACTTTTTCCCGTGGCAACGACAAGTGTTGAAATAGTATTTTCCAGAATGACTCTAGTGAAAGACAAGTTGCGGAATAGCATGGGAGATCAAATGTTGAATGATTGTTTGGTTACTTATCTAGAGAAAAAATTATTTCTAGGTTAGCAAAAATGTTATTATAAATCGACTAAGAAGCACGGAGACGGACACGACACGGAAACGGGGATACGATATTTTTCTAAAAAGTAGGACACAGACACGACATTAAATAATAATTAAAAATTATAATATATATAAATAAAAAATAATATACTTGTAAAAAAATAATTACTCATAAATGTTCATAATAAAATAATATATGTTGCTTCAGGTTGCCTCCTCGTTGTCCATGACAAAAGTAGTCATTGAGCTTATTCTTAAAGGACAGCAAACTGATTATTATCCAATAAAATAATATACTTCAAGGATTGTATTGAAACTTCCTTGACCTAATTGTTTATCTTCTTCTTCTCCTCTATATAAACATTCCGGTACCGAAAAGGAGGAAGAAAAAAAAATCAAAAGTCAAAATCGAGACCAAGGAGTGTCCTAGCCGTGTCCGAGGAGTGTCCACCACTACGAAATGTCAAAACTACCCCGGACACGCCACGTGTCCAAGGCGTGTCCGAGGAGTGTCGGTGTCCGACACGGCCACGACTCGGATACAAAGACCATTCAAAAGTGTATGTGCTTCCTTGTAAATCGGTTCCAAAATATGAAAACTCGTCGAGAATAATTGTAATAATTTTAAAGTACTATTAGGTTGTAATTTGAATAATTTACGACATTTTACTTCTAACTACCATACTTGAAATCCCAGATCCGCCGCTGCACATAATTGGTAACTACTTCCCAACTCCATATCTTCCCGCAAATACCAATTCGTATTCAATTTCACATCACACCATCTTGAATCAGGTTAACTACTAATCCCCTAAAAATCAATAACTACTAATCAAAACACAAAGCAAACCAGATCACACCGCGTAAAACGAAACCCTAACGGAACCAAACAGTCACTCAACACTCCACCCCAGATCACACCCAAACCCGAACAAGGCGCCACCTTTCCACCAGATCCGCCCGAATCCAACACCGAAACCCCGAAAAACCACCATATCGACCCGGATCGAAGGGAAACGAACTACCTGGTAGGTGTTGTCGAACTTGTCGTACATGAAGCGGGTGATGATGCTGGTCTTGCCGACGGACTGGTCCCCGAGGAAGACCAGCTTGTACTTGGCGAGCGCCGAGACGGGGGCCATCGGAACCCTAACGGAGGGGAGGAGAAGGGAGGAGCGGGTCGGATCGGAGTGAGAAGTGGAGAGAGAGAGAGTTGTGGCGTTTTGGGTTTTTGTTTTATATATGCGTTTTGTTTTTATATTTTCGATTTTGGATGCTTTCCGTTGGGGGAAGCGTGTTTGGCGAAGCGATAGCAGCAGCGCGTCTTGGAAAGTCCAGGTCGGCGGGGTTTGAATTTTAGACTTGCCCGGTGAGTTTTAAATTTTAGTGTTTACGTGACTCGGTGTCAATACTGATTTTTAAGTCCACGAAATCAACAGTGCTAGCGTCGAACTCCTTGTTATATTTGATAAATTCCTTTTAGCAAATCCGATATTATTGTTGTCGAGTTTTTATGACACTTCAAATTAGTAGTTTATGTATTTTGTCGTGCGTTGACAATTCTAAGGTTAAAATTCACTTCCATCATAAAAAAAAAATTTATATCAAATCTCAATCGTTATCTAATAACTAAGTTACCCCAAATGTTTTTAACGACATAAATAACGGATATATAAAATATGTGTTTTTCGTGTTAAACTTTAACAAACTAAACTCGAATGAGACTTAAGTTGGTTTACTCTTTTTTTATCATTTTATTTTTGATTATATCAATTCTACCCTCTTATTCGTTTTAAAACTCAATATTCCAAAAATTAGACTGCTCGAATATGAATATGATACTTTGATCTGTCTGAAGACTCTAATTGAACTGAAACCCGAAGACGATTTACTCCAAGTCTCCAACCGTCAAGAAGTAAAAGACTTAACCCCCACTTCTAGGGTTCAACACCTCCAAATCCACCATCCCCATTCCTCACCGGCGATGCTCCTCCGGCGGCTCCCTCCCCTCCTCCGGCACCCCCTCCTCTCCTCCCGTCTCCTCTCCTCCATCCCCCACCCCACCTCAGATCCCACCTCCCTCCTCCGCTCCGACCCAACCACCCTCCTCTCCACCCACTGGATCACCTCCTTCCGCCACACAACCCTCCCCGTCTCCGACCTCACCTCCCTCCTCCGCCGCCCCGACCTCTGGCTCATCGCCTACCAGAAAGCCGCCTCCGACGACACCGGCTCCTACCTCCCCCGCTCCTCCATCCCCCCCTCCGCCCTCGAGTCCATCGTCACCCTCCGCAACGCCGTCCTCGACGGCCGCTTCCGGTGGGGCGCCCGCCTCGAGTTCTTCCTCCGGTCCCCTAAAGACAACCTCGATCTTCAAACCCTCTCGAAACGGAAAACCCGCATTCTGTTAACCACCACTCAACCGACGCCTTTCCAGGATAGAGTCGTGCAGGAAGTTCTTTTTATGGTTCTGGAACCGGTTTACGAGTCGAGGTTTTCGCAGAAGTCGTTCGCTTTCCGCCCCGGAAGGACGGCCCACACGCCTTTGAGGGTCATTCGGAGGAGTTTCGCTGGTTATTTGTGGTACATAAGGGGGGATCTTTCCGAGATTTTGGAGGGAGTGAAGGTTGGGTTGGTGATTGGGGCTTTGTTGAGGGATGTTAGGGATAAGAAAGTTGTTGACTTGGTTAAGTCCGCGCTTCTCACAACGGTGATTACGACTAGGCCGGAGGATGTTGTTAAGAAGAAGAAGGTTAAGAGGAAGCACCAGAAGAAGAGGGTTCTTAAGGACGATGAGCCGAAGCCAGACCCGTATTGGTTGCAGACGTTTTTTGGGTTCGCGCCCGAGGAGGCTGAGAGGTTGCCGAATTGGGGTCATTGTGGGATTCTTAGCCCGTTGCTTGCGAATGTTTGTTTGGATGAGTTTGATAAGTGGATGGAGGGGAAGATTAGGGAGTTTTATAGGCCGTCAAAGACGGATGTTATATGGAACAATGTTGATGATCCAGAAGGTGGGGAGTCGGAGAGGGGGAGCACGTCGTGGCCGGAGTTCGTGCCCACGAGTGGGCCGGATAAGACGAGGAAGATGGATTATATTAGGTATGGTGGGCACATATTGATTGGGGTGAGGGGTCCAAGGGCAGACGCTGCGGCTTTGAGAAGGGAGATGATTGATTTTTGTGACCAGAAGTTCTTTCTTAAGCTCGACAACGAGAGCCTCCCAATAGAGCATATTACAAAGGGTATAATGTTCCTAGACCATGTTCTTTGTCGGAGGATCGTGTATCCTACGCTCCGATACACTGCTAGCGGTGGAAAGATTATTAGCGAGAAGGGTGTGGGCACATTGTTATCGGTTACTGCGAGCTTAAAGCAGTGCATCAAAACATTTAGGAAGTTGGGTTTTTTGAAGGGTGATAGGGATCCTGATCCTCAGCCATGCTTTAGGATGTTTCACGCCACACAGGCACATACTAATCAACAGATGAATAAGTTCTTGTCGACAATGGTGGAGTGGTACCGGTATGCAGATAACCGTAAGAAGATTGTAAACTTCTGCTCTTACATCTTGAGGGGTTCTTTAGCTAAGCTATATGCTGCCAAGTACAAGCTTCGCTCGAGGGCCAAGGTTTACAAGATTGCTTCGAGGAATCTAAGTCGACCACTGAAAGAAAAGAAGGGTCAATCACCAGAATACCAGAATTTGATGAGGATGGGTCTCTTGGATTCTATTGACGGTCTTCAGTTCACCAGGATGTCTCTTGTGCCGGACCCAGATTACACACCCTTCCCAAGTGGTTGGAGACCAGACCACGAGAAAGTTATATTGGAATACATAAGGCTTGAGGACCCAAAAACTCTTGAGGAACAGCAAAAATGTCTAAGAGAACAGGGTCTCATAACTCCACAGGACTTTGTATCAATGCTTGTGTGGGATTACAAAAAGAATACAGGACCATTGCCTGTTGGGGAAGGCAATGATACAGAAAAAGCCAAAGAAATGCTGTTGGAGCTGAGTTGGCAGAGTTCGAGAAATAAAAAAGAAGGTGACGAAGAAAAGGGAGGTGCTTTGCAGGTTGCACAAATGTGATATCGTTGCACTGATTGGGCAGGAGTATTGAGTGAGAGTCCAAGTGCAGGTGTCTATCACAATTTGCAACTTGGATTTTATCCATGATGAGGCTTCTTTAACCACAGAGGGTAATATGTAGAATTTATTTTGTTATCTCTTAGAACTTTAACGTCAATATAACAAGTTAAATTGTCGTTTGTTGATTTGGTTTATTTTCCTCCTTTTCATTCTGTAAATTTTCTTATGGTTTCAATGCATTGCTGGTCTAATTTTTTGGGGGCTTTTAGCAATCAAAAGAATAAATAATTTTCATCACAAATATATTTTAATATCTTAAAGAAAAGAAATGACAATGAAATGTTAAAGGGATGTTATGCTCATGTAAGAAACAAATATAAAAGACTATCGGCTGTAACTGACTCATCTGATGATAACCTGAAAACTAGATGCACTTAATTTTTTTTTTCTGCACAGCACAAATCTTTCTGATGCTCTGCCACCTTAGAGTTTAGCTGCAGCTCAAAAATAACATGTGATTGCAGGTGGTGCCTTATTCCCGTGCTTAGTCAATGTCACTTTCTCGATCAGCATGGTCTTGCACTGGCTCTTGGAAATCGGTCAACCTTTTATTCTCCTTCCCAGGTAACAAGTCCTTAAAGTTTTACTTTTGTCGTAAAACTAGGAAAGAAGATATTGTGGTAGCTTGCAATTACTGTGGTGGTGTGGTTGTTAATATGAAAAGTAAAAATGAGGATGTAGGTGGTCCTGGACTTGTTTTATCATTTTACCTGGACTCAACTAAATTAATTTGTACTTTCTAATCAAGTTGCTTCCTGGTTTCTCAATGGTTGCTTGTGTATCATAACTGGGCAGCCATTTTTTAGTTAGGTCTTCTGCTTATTTCTATTTGATCCTAAATTATATTCATATAGATTCACATCTGCATCGGGATCACTTTAACTTCAATTTGAGAACCATTGAATAAGTAGAGATTTTAGTGACAAAGGTATGGGAAATCCAAATGTTAGGATCTGATAAATCATCACTAAAAATCAAAGCCGACCTAGGATGTGGATTGAGTGAATGAGCGCAAACCATTGCGTTTTAGTGTGCGTCTCTCAGTCAACTTCTTTTATTGTTATCTTTTAAGTTTATACATGCCAACTGCATGCGATATCTTTTAAATCCATATTGCACCTTAAAAATAAATGCGAGAGTGGATGTCCATTTTAATGAGAAGTTTGATTTTACATATTTCGGAATTTGCTTAGGTGTTCCTCTTAGGTATCATATTTTTCAAAACACCCGTGTTTATTGATCTTGTATCCTTCATAATACTTAATAATTGATTAATGGGTGTAATGTCCCCATTTTAGAGTTTGTTTGTTATGTCAACTGCTATGTGACATGTCATGTTGATTACTCTTTATTGCTTGTCAAGAGTACTATATGGGAACAAATCAAAGTTAATGCATTTTCTGTTCTTTTTCTCCAAGTCAACCTTTCCACACCCATCTTTGTACATTGTCCCTCAATTTGATGATTTACATTTTTTTTGTGAAGTGTGATTTACTGATTTTGTTTGAAGATGAAAATTTGCTCATTATATTGGTTTCATTGAAATTGTATAGGAATTTCCATTGACAAAAAGACAAATCATATTCTTATATTAAGAAAGCTAAACCTTCTCACATTGTTGACATACAACACCCAAATTGCCTTTAGGCGGTCCCTTATCAGTAGTCTTTTGTGGTAGCACCAACTCCATGTGGTCTATCTTTAAAGAATTTTAAGCATGTCGGTTGCTCTCCTCCTCTGGGGTATGTAATTATAATAAGGGTATGCACCAACTGTTAAATAATTTTACAGACATGTTAACAAAAAGACATGGGGGTATTTGCTGAAATACACAACTTTAGTCAAGCACCTGCAAAAGGAACCTAGTCAATAAAGGTATTTGACATTACACCAAAGTATATATTTATTTATTTTGCTACAGTTCACTACCTTGTAGATTGATAACTTAAAATCTAGATTCTAGGTGAACACTTAACATAAATAAAAGTCTGAACTAATTGATGCCCAATCCTACCTGAGCAGCTAAGTTCTTGTGGAAGTTCAGCTTATAGGATACCCTTCCAGAAGGAGCAAAGTAGGCTTACTAATGCTCTAGAAAGAGCTTAAATGCACATGATAGCAGTTTATAATTTACTTTGTTTTCATATGAAAAAAATAATAATACGTTGACTGATCTTGTTCAAAATAATCCTGATACGTCACTTGACTCTTCTTAACATGCATGGTTCTCCATTATTTTGCAGATGGGTTTTTCAAGATTCGAGAGCCTTTCTGCGTATCAACATTCTACGTACTGCCACTGAATGAGGATTTCTGTTACCGGCCTTAATATTTTAATATAGGTATTTTTATGTGGGTTGCAACAATAAAGCAAGTTTTTTTATGCATATGGTATGGTTGATATTCGGGGGAAACTCAAGTTGAGGCTCCAGGTGCAAGCTGTGCTGGTTAAGTTGCAGAAAACAGCATGCTGATTATTGTAGAGAAGATTCAGAGATATTGAAAACAGTCGGCATGCTAATGCTTCATAGGCAGTCAAGGGACCCAACCAATGATATTTAGTAAGAGTATTTGTGACTATTGCGTGATCAGTGTATACATGAAATGCTCCGGAGGTAACTTTTTATGATCAAGATGGTAAAAGTCGTCGAGATGACTTTGCCTATTCTGGTTGAATCAGTTTTCTTTGAGAATAGATCGGGTGTAGATATGAATGTCTCCAGCGAAAGAACTAGAGATGCTACTGTATTCTGCTTGCTTCTATGTAAAGTTAATAATTATGTGCCCTGAGACCTGGCGACCACCATTTCATTTCTGAATTAGAATTGGAATCGCCTTCTTAAGAAACAGCAGTCAATGATGCCTCGAACAGCAATAGCGTTGCGTCAGCCAATAGAAGTTTAAATCTTAAATTACTCGTCGGATGCTATGAACGAGATGTACCAGGAGTCATGATTATGATCAGTGAATTGTTTCCTTCCAAGTACTCTTGCCTAATATGGCATTAGTCCAAATGTTTTAAGCCTTCAAGTTTATTTTGACCGCCTCGTCAGATTAAAATCTTGAAGTGTCCTTGCCACTGTATGCTGTGAAGACCTTTTCTTGAACATTTTCATTTCACTGTATCCAAATATTCATCAAAAAAATGTTTACAACTTCCTTGTACTCATCTTGTGCAAATGTTTCTACAAATTTGTGACATTCATCTTGTGCAATGTTGTCCTCTGCTGGATCACCATTCAGATGCATACATATAGTGTATTGAGTTATAATTCAAGATATCAAAAAAAAACTACGTGACATTTGAATTACTCATGTCAGACAATCTGTACCTCTTATCTATACCTGAAAACGGGTTGGGTATGCTTTACCTGTACTCACACCCGACTAAATTAACAAGGGTATATACCTGACTCAAATATTTTGTGCATGTACCCACTAAGTTGCAGCGGGCAAACAAATAAGATGGGTATAACATATTAAAAAATAATCTAAAAATGACATAAAAATGACAATCATATACAAACAAATGTCAACACAAACACAAACAAATGTCAAACAAACATAGGTAAGAAATTAAATTCTTCTAGGACATGTTTCGTGGTTAGATTTAGATTTTAGGGTTTTGATTATTAGATTTTTAATATAAAATATATATTAACGGGTATACGGTTAATGTGTATACCTGTACCAGACTCGTTTATTAATTGGATAAACGGGTAGGAATTTTTAAACGAGTATGATTTTTTGTACCTATACCCATATCCGATCGGGGCTGGTAAACTGGTATACAGGTGTTACTCGTCCAATTACAACCCTACTCGTTTATGCAATTTGGAAATACGAGATTTATTGGTATTTTAGTTTTTCCAAATATATTATTAATGTTTTTGGTAAATATAAATGATTTTGAAATATAATAAAAGTTGAAAAGAAATTAATGATGTGGAAGAAAGAGAGTGAGATGACTTAAATCATGGTTAATGATGATGGTGAATAGTGAAGAAGAAAGATGATGTTGATTCATGATGACGTGACATGTCATTTGGTGGAGAAAAAGAAGGGGAACTACTAAACGTCGTCCCAAAACTACTTAAATCGCCCCTTGAAATTACCAAATTGCCCTTAACAATATATTTAATACCCATATCGTCCCGTGTCTTTAAACAAGGTTATTGACTCAGTTTTACTAACATTCCTAGTACCAACACCACGAAAATGTCTGGCGAAACACCTAGATCAGGCGAAGTAACAGAGGCAGATTTTTTTTTTCCGACACGGGCGTCTGGCTAAGACGCCTGTACCATCGTGGAGGCGTCTGGCTAAGACGCCTCCACCATCGTTGAGGCGTCTTAGCCAGACGCCTCCACGATGGTACAGGCGTCTTAGCCAGACGCCTATACCATTGTCTAGGCGTCTGGTTAAGACGCCTCCACGATGGTACAGGCGTCTTAGCCAGACGTCCCGTTTTTTTAATGTTTTTTGTCAAATTAAAATTATACGGTGTGTTATCTCAAATTATTTGACGTTTCTTGCAAATTTTCGGTGGTAACCGGTTGGATTACAATGAGTTTTTTTGCAAGTGATGAAGATTCAAAAAAATTCCAGATCCAACATTTTTAAAGTTCCAAATCCCCCGGTGGTAAAACATCATGACTTACAAATACCACCTCGACAGGTCGTTCGGTTGTCTCGCTCCCCGGTGAGCGAGCGGCATTCCACCTCGCCGGTGAGGTGGCGGGGGTGGTAAGGGGGCAGCGCCCCCTGGAAATTTTTTGGATTTTGAAATTGTTGGATCTAGAAATTTTTGAATTTTCGGTGTACCGAAGAGGTATCGGTCATCCGAATATAGTAATTATTAACTTATTAATTAATTTAACAATTATCTAAATTTATAATCAATTATCTTTTTAAAAAAACAATAAAAAATAATAAAAAATTACGGGCGTCTGACGGAGCCGCCCCCACGTAGGAGGGGGCGTCTGGCTAAGACGCCTCCCCTATGGAGGAGGCGTCTTACACAGACGCCTGTCCCATGGGCGGAGCGTCTGGGTAAAACGCCTCCCCGATGGGTAAGGCGTCTGGGTAAAACGCCGCCCCCATGGGGAAGGCGTCTTAGCCAGACGCCCCCTCCTACGTGGGGGCGGCTCCGTCAAACGCCTGTAATTTATTATTATTTTTTATTATTTTTTTATTAAAAAGATGTTAGATGTTTTACCAGATTCGAGTACACTGGGGCGTCCGTTGGTTCATTACTGACCTCCAAAACATTATTTTTTATGATTATAAGAGGAATATGAAGAGAGATGTGTGATAGGAGGGTAAAATGTCGCGTTATAGCAGTAGAAATGAGAGAAGGGCAAAATGGTAATTTCAAGGGGCGATTTAAGTAATTTTGGGGCGATGTTTAGCAATTCAGAAAAGAAGAGAGATAAAATTGATAACCTAGGTAACGTGAGTCGTGGTTAACGACGCTCTAACTAAGGTATAAACCATTTTTTATTATCATATTAATCATGTCGCCTAATCACGTTATTCAGTGTAATTGTGTTGCGTCAAATCGCCGGTCTTAAGTCCACCACACGAGGCTCTCCTGTTTAGAGTTTGGACTGAGTTGCATATTTTTGGACTTAGAAAAGTTCCAACCCATCACAAATCCACAAACAAAACCCAATGGCGCAAGATAGCAAAAACCCACTCCCCCAACTACCCTGCGCCATCCCCACCCCAACTAAACAAATTCGAAACAAGATAGCGATAGACCCGAAGAACCCAAAACCCTCCACCTAATCCGTCCCCAATGGCGAACCTCCGTTTGGCGACGGACTCGGCCTTCTACGATCTCCCCGTTGCCTCCTCCCAAACTCTAGACGCCATCGCCAAGGCCGTCCCCGGCGACCCGCCGCCGCTCGACGGCGCCAGGGCGAGTCGCGTCACCCGCCCGCAGCAGCTCGGGTTGCTCCGGCATGGTTTTCCGCTCGGGATACTTCCGTGCTTGGCCCCAACGGTGAGCAAGGAGGTTGGTGGGTTTGCTCTGCAGACGCTCGTCCCCGCGCCGCCTGCTCCCAACTGGTGAGGAGAGAAATATTGGGTTTTTATGGGGTTTTTGGGGGTTGGGAGTGGAGATTTGAGTTGGGTAGGAAGTGGTTTTGGATTTTGAATTGGAGGTTCGGGGTTTTGGGTTGGATGAGAAATAATGGGGGAAATGGGGTGGAGATGGAGATATTGGATTTTGATGGGTCGGGTGGGTTTGGGAAGTGGAGATTTTAATTGGGTAGGAAGTGGTTTTTGATTTTGATTTGGAGGTTTGGGGTTTTGGGTTTTGGCATGGGTGGGAATTGATGGGGAAAATGAGATGGAGGTGGAAAGATTGGATTTTGATGGGTCGGGTGTGGTTTGAAAGTGGAGATTTGAATTGGGTAGGAAGTGGTTTTGGGGTGGGTTTGAAGTTTGGGGTTTGGGGGTTTAAGGTGGGGAGGACTAAGAAACACTAGGAGAATGGGAATGGGGATGGGAAGTTTGGGTTTTGGTGTGTTGGTTGGCTGGTTGGGGTTGGGAAGTGGAGTTCTAAATTGGGTAGGAACTGGTTTTGGGCTTTCTTTTGGAGGTTTGTGGGGGGGAATGTCGAGGTTTTGTTGGTTTTGGTTGTGACTGAAAGTACTGTGATGCGGGTTTTGGGAAGCAAAGTGGAAGTGGAGTTCTGAATTGGGTTGGAAGTGGTTTTGGGTTTTGATTTGGAGGGATGGGATTTTGTGTTTTAATATGTATAAGAAACATCAAGGTTTTTTTGGGGTTCTGGTAGTGAATAAAGGTCTAATTTTGATGTCAATTTTGGGAAATGAAAGCAGCGTGCCAAAATAAAAGGAAATGGAGGTGAAGTTCTGAATTGGGTAGGAGCTAGTTTGGGTTCTTAGTTCTTAAAAAATGGGGTTCTAGGTTTCATCATTGGTAAGAAATGTACGAGGAATGCTGGTTTTGATTCTGTACGGGTTTCGAAAAATGGAAGTAGAGTTAACTTCAGCAAGAAACATAGGGGAATCAGGAGTGCTGACTTTGTGATGTGTTTTTGGGTTTTTGAAGTGGACTTCTGAATTCAGTGGAAAATAATTTGAGCTTTCAGTTGTTGTCTGTGCTCATGGAGTGAGATGTTTAGGTTTGAATATATAGAGTAATTTCCAAGGAATGAAATTTTGGATGTAAGGAACAGTGAGGTGTGTTAGTTCCTTTAAAATCACGAGTATGTATTCGTCTCTTGTACACTTTTTGTATTTACAATATTAATACAAACGACCCAGGTCCTTTGAAAAAAAATATTTCTCAAATTTAGTTGTAAAAATTTATGCTGTGGCTTGGGTTTTTGGTTCTGGAAGTGCACTTCCATGGTAGGTAGGCGATGCTTTTGACTTTCTAATTGCTGTTGGAATGAAATTTTAGGGTCAACTGCTTTGCCAAAAAAGGGTCAACTGAAAAGCTTGTTTCAACTTCAATCTTATGTTGATTAAATAATTACCATATTGCCTGTGTACCTTATCTTGTTCCCTTACCCTAAATAATTATTTGCTTCTTTCTGTGCACACTGCACAGTCTATTGTTTGCAGTACCACAATTTACAATTGGTATGGAACAGTGCAAAATGTTGCTCTAGTCCTTGTTTTATGCGTCTTTTGGGTTAGAAATTAGTTCTAGGTTTTTCAATAATTTGGTGCATTGATTCATTAATAATAATAAAGTTTTGGGTGTTATAAGTCTCAATACCCTTACAAAATTAGTTCTAGGTTGTAAAGGAAATGTTTGCCTATGTTGTTTTTGGGGATGCCTTTTTTTTATTTGTGCTTTTTTCATATTCTTGGATGAACTGAATGATTTTCCTTCTCGACATGGCTCTTTAAAGATTGTTCCATTGTGGATCTTGGGTTCTTTCGTTGTGTCCCTACTTATCTCACTATAAGTTTCTGAAATTGTTGTTTTGTTCGAGCTTAAGTTGTTAATATTTGTCTGTGTTCTGTGTTCTGCTTTTGTGCCTTTTATCCTGAACTGAGAGGTGTTGGTTGAAGTTTCTTAAATCTGTTTCATGGACTTTGGGTTTTATTATCATGGACCAGAACGTATTGAATTGTAAAGGAAATTTTCTCCTTCAGCTGTTTGTCTTGGTGACCATAATCTGACTCCCCTTATCATCCGCATCTCCTGTTCAGCTGACCTTATCAACTGAGAGCTATTCCTTCTGTCATGTATTCACTCAATAGTTGCTTTGCACTTTCTGTTTTTCAACATTATTCCTTTGTTTTTATGTGTTAATCACTAGGGTTATGCTATGACAAAAATAATGTAAATTGCATCATCTTTCAGGTGGGCTGGTTTGATTGGTCAATTCCGTCCAAAGAAACTCATCTCAGCCATCAGAAAGGAAGTAATGGATTGTGATGAGCCAGATCTGAATTTAGCCAAGGACATTGCAAAACACTTCCTTGACAAGTCATTATATGCTCTTGGACTATTCTCCCAAGTTTCTTCTGGAGATGATACTTCACTGTTGTTCAATATAGAGGGGCATGGCGATAAGAAGGGGTATCGTACAAAGGCAACAATGGTTCACAATGTAAACTCTTCACTTATCTTCTTCTCCTTCACTTCACAACGATGCTCAGTCATGGCTATGATCACTTAAAGCTTGTGATTTTCATCTAAAGCTAACTATGTTTTCTTTACTTCCAAAAACATTCTATAGTTTGTAAATTTGTTCATAATACGCAGAATTTCACTTCTACCATTCCTTAGAAGGACAAAGCCTCAGAAGAACTACCATAAAACGAAAGTTACAGTTCCAAAAACACGGTACCTGTTCCTGGCTCTGAACAGGAATCAGGGGTCGGCGAGGGTTCATGGATACTTAAACTAATCAAAGTACCACTACACCACCAAATTTTCCATAGAGAACTACCATAAAATATCTATGGACAAGTTTGGCAAAGGCATAAAAGCCATAAATCCTCTGCTATGGCCTATTGATCTACATAAAATGAGGCAGAAGATATATGATTGGTGAGAATGTAAAACCTGCTTAATAGTTTCCCAACTGCTTCCATTTTCATTCCCATTTCTTTTCTATTAGCCGGCCCTGTTCTACAATAGCAGATGCCTTGGTGAATGATGATGGCTACGACTTGTGATGTTACACTGAATAACTGCCCCTTCGAAGTTCAAATGGTGAAAAATGTTAATAGCCTAAACTTGGAAACCAGTCCTTAATATATTCATGCAGTCATGCTGATAATATCATTGCATATTCTATTATGGTTTTTCATGAACCAAAGGAATCTACTCGATTTGTTGGTTTGTCTGACTGTTAGGGGCGTGATGCCATCTTTCTCTAACTAGTAACTAGTTAACTACTAACTAGTTCTGATATTATGTCTTCTTTTTTGCTTGCACTTATTGCTAACTTCTCTGGAGAAGTCCTCTTGCAACTGAGTTAAGTGTATTGATCCCCTTTATCCTTTGTTTTATATCTTAATATCCTCCAATCTGGTCAGCTTCCAGAGCATGAAATCACACTAGAAGCTGCATTCCCTGAGCTATTTCTTGACAGAAGTGGAACGTACTGGGACGTTCCTGGTTCAGTATCACTGGATCTGGCTTCCACAACATCTGATGCCGGATTTAGGTATCGTCTTGGGCTTCATCAGAATAGTGGTTACCCTCAAGCCCTTAATTCTTCTCGCACTGATGCCCCTTCTACATTATTGCCCGGACTATGCGCAAAAGCCGCATTCTCTTATCAAAAGAGCAAAGATTTTTGGAGGGAAGAGGTAAAGGAAGAAAAACCTGAGGAGCCAGAGTCAGAGGAAGAGTCAATGGTGCCTAAATGGTCTCCTTCATATGACATACGCCTTCAAGAACCTCATGCGGCAATATCAGGACTAATTGGTAAGCATTTGGCTCTTCTGAAGGACCTTCGCAAACATCTTTTGCTTGAAGCAGATGATGCAAGTTTTTTGTCTGAAATGCGCATGAATAGGTAGCATAAGCAAAAGCTATCTCGAATCACTAAGTATCTGTTCATCTTGTATTTTTTGGGGTTAGGCTTGATTTTTTTTAATTGTAGAGAAAGATGCTTAAGTTTCCTTTTTTGGCAATTTGCTAGTAACAACTGCTACAATCTGAAAGCTGGAAATATGTAGTTGAAGCTTGTAGTATTCCATGATTTTCATGTTGCATAAAGATTGGAAAATTGTAATTCTTCAATGCTTTTCAGATTGGAAAATCGTTCAACATTTCCACAAATTTCTGAGTTCACCCGTGACCATTTTTTTCTGACATTTTGTTGAGATTTTATATTTGTGGAAATGTAAAGCATTCCCAACCTTGAGTTCCAAAAATCTAATCTAAGTTCATTTTTTTATCAATGTTCATTACCACTGGACATAACTTGGTTCTGTTGTGTCTCTCTCATGATGTGTTTTCTTTGGGATGCTCTGTGGCTTGTCGATGGTGTTGGGTATCATGATCAAAATCTACTTGCTTTATTAGTTTCAAACTTTTCTAGATATTTGGAAACTAATGTTGTATCCCAATTTGCTATCACAAATCACAATCAAGTAACCAACTAATCAATCCCATTATATTTGTTCAATTCATGTTTATATCATGGTTTCGGTCTTTGATCAACTTTTATTTGATAGCCCTAACTCTTAATTATGCTTTAATGATGGCTCGTGTGGTGGTTGAGTATTTTTTTGTTTAGAATATCATTTGGTTCGACTAGTTCATTTCTTTGATGATTATAAGTGAGACTTGCAAACTAATAATAATATGGCTAAATCTTTAATTTTGTCATCTGCTGCTCTGCTATATAGCATATTTTTGTCGATCAGTTCTTTCTTCTTACTATTTTAACATATTTAGGTGGTTCCTTTGCTACATGGCTGAGCAAGGGAAACTCCTCGAAAAGGGAGCGGTTTAGTGGTGATTTATTTGGATCCTTATGCTACACATTCCAGCGTGGGAAGTTCATTAAGGATTTCAATGATCTGACTCGGATAGATGCTCGTTTAGACATCTCTTCTGCTAGGGAATTCATAAAGGGTGCGGGTCATCTGCTGTCTGGTATCCGTGACGGTTTAACCCAGCCGAAGGCTTCCGCCTCACCACTCTCTTCTCCAAAGCTCAGTTTGATCCTTCAGCAGCAGGTACCTACTTAAAACCTTTTATTTGCTCACGCTATCAGAGAACATATGTCGACATTGTAGAAAAAAATTCCCAATCTATTGTAAGGGGTTTAATACTGCAAAATGTCATGTCCCATTTTTATTTTTTTAAGAAACAACCAACCATTTTTTCTTAATCATCATCATTTTTTTCTGCAAAATGTTCCGTTATTTTCTCGAATATAGTAGTAAAACAAAAGGGCCTATCTTATATAGAAGCCCTTTGTAGGGTATACTGGTATCTGTGACAACCCCATTTATATCCATGTCTACTGCCCACAAGAACTAAATGGCAGATGCAGATCACATTACAAATGACTGATGAGTATCTAAAATGCCTCCTTATGGAAGTAGACCCATATTTCTTTAAAAGCCAATTATTTCTTATCAACGAGGCAATGCTAGACAATTGTCAAGGGCGAGACAATTATTTCTGTAAAAGCCACAATCTCTTACAACTCTATTTCAAACACCCAAAATAGTAAACCTTCTAACTCTAGATTTAGTTGTGATCGATCTGCCTACGAGTTTCACTAAATGAATGCTGTGCTACAGGTGGCTGGTCCTATCATCTTTCGAGTTGATTCAAAATTTTCATTCAACTCACCATCCGGAAGGCACATTCCTCACGTCGAGGATGTCCTGTGCGGGTTGAGTTACTCTTTACGGATGTTAGAATCCGGAAAGATATTTGCCTGGTACTCGCCCAAAAGGAAAGAAGCCATGATTGAGCTACGGATGTTTGAATTCTAATCCCTCTAAATTCGCAACTCAACAACCAGTTAGAAGTGACGCGATTTGTTATTTAATTTTCTCCTGTGAACAGGGTTTTTGGTAGAAATTGATAGATGCCAGAGATTTTCAGAATGAACATGTTTTGGCAGAGCTCTTTAGGATCAAAGTTAGATCCATTCATGTTGAAGATCCTATATCTTGAGTTTAGTATGTTGCTGCAATCCTTTGGGGGATTTTTCTTTTTGTATTGCCCAAAATCTAATTCTTGTTTTATATTTTACTCCCACCAAACATGATATCTTGATTTTCTTCTGACGTTTAACGTGATAGTTTGGTAAAAGAAGTTGGAGAAAAAAAGGAAGGAAAAACCCCACTGGGAGAAGAAAAAGTGCTTGCACTAATTTACTTTTCTTGATATGTTCATCATGGTCTGTTTATAGAATGACAATTGGTTGTGGCTGCTATTTATTTTGTTTTAGCACGTAATTGTAGCAACATATTTTATTGAAATGGTTGGATTTAGTTCTAACGTCTGCAAATAGCTTAGTTTGTTCTGGAAATTTGATCTTTGCACAACCAACTGAATTACTTAGGAAAATTTATACATAGAGAAGTTAAAAGTGTAACACATCAAACGAGCAAACAAACAAATAAACAAACAAAACATTTATTTGTTTGGATGGAAGGCTGACCAAAAAGTGAGAATTTGGAAACTAATTCCAATTGTTTTGAAAATGATGGAAAAAATGCCCCTGGTCTGTTTGGATTTTGATGTTTCTTGACTTTCTTCTGATTTCTATCTCGATAAAAAAGAAATAGAAGGGAAAAGAGAATAAATGAGAAACTAGTAGATATCTTCAACTAGAGTTGCTAAAACAACCTCTTTGTTTATTTGAGTTATTGGTAAAAACTCATATCAAATTTACTCTCATTTCAAAGGTGGGGTAATTTTTTTGGTTCTAACTCAATAAATAGATAAAAAAATGCTTCATGCATTTTACTAATTGTTTCTTTTTGCTCATTTTGGTTTGGCATGTCATAAAAAGGGGAAAAAAACCCTTCATGCATTTTACTACAATAACTTTTCTTCTTTCTTTGTAAAGTAAAGGAGAATTTGTTAGAATTTAACTTTCCACTGATTATAAATAATATAAAAATACCAGAAATTAATATTTAATCTATCTCCATATTACATGTCAATCTTTTCTCCCGTTAGATTATTTTTCAAAACCTTTTCCGTTTTCATGAACGAATCTATAATCTGGCCACAAATGTTCGATCCTTGGTTTTAGAAAATATTAACTCCCTCCTTACATTATCTTCACAACTTAACAAATAAGTTTTAAGCGCCGTAATAAAAGGGGATTGTTATTCGTCGTTCAATTTTTACTTAAATCGTTCTCTCCAATTACCATTTTGTCATTTACAATTCATTTAATACTCATTTCGTCTCTTAAATTAAGGCTTTTATCTAAGTTTTCATCACTTTACTAGTATCAACACCACGAAAATATCTGGCAAAACGTCTGAATCAGACGAATTTTAAAAATAAAAAAATTTGGGCGACACATCTAGGTAAACTGCCCCCACGGGGGAGGTTTTTGGCTAAGACGTTTCGTCCAAAAAAATTAATAAAAAAATCTTAAATTTATACGGTGTGTTACGGGTGGTAACAGGTTGAATTACAATGAGTTTCAAATGTATCTCAAATTATTATATTTTGAGAACGTTAAATTTTCAAAATCCAATTTTTTTCCAAGGGATCCTGCCCCCTTGCCGCCCCCACCACTTCACCGGCGAGGTGGAATGCCGCTCGGTGAGCGAGACCCCCGACTGATCTGTCGACGAGGTATTTGGTAAAACTTCCTGACTTACAAAAAAAACTCACTGTAATCTATTTTGTTAATACCGAAATCTTGAAACGGAACCTAAAATAATTTGAAATAACACACCGTATAATTTTAAGATTTTTTTTTATTTTTTTAGACGGGACCACCTGCAACAGACGTCTCCCCCATGGGGGCGGTTCCGACGGACACCCCCTAATTTATTTATTTATTTAATATTTTTTAGTAAAAAGAAGTTGAAAATTTTATCATCTTCGAGTGCACCGGGGTGTCCACTAGTTCTTTTCTGAAATCAAAGACATTATTTTTTATGATTAAGAGGAAGATGAAGAGAGAGTGATGATGAGAGAGTGAAATGAAGATAGATGAGTGGAAATGAGAGAAATGCAAAATGACGAATTTAGTAGTCTACCAACCATTTTCAACCGTAATAAGATAGGCAAGCAAAGAGTTTTCTTTTCTTTTACCTATTCATCAAAATATGATTTTTCCTTTTATTTCCCCCCACAATGATTGCAACCAAACCCTAAGAAACCCAAACCTTACGACTTCCCAATTCCACCAAAACTCCATTTTCTCCGAAAACCAAGGAAAACCCAATTCCAGCAAGGGCAAAATCGTCATTTCTCACAAACACGCCTCCCTTCCTTTTAACCTTCTTTCCCCGGCGGCACAAACCCTCCACCGTTCGTCTTTCCGATCCAAATGCCATCGATCTCCCCCAACCCCAATCCCCCGATCTCCGCCGCCACGATCGGATCCCAACGAAACTCTTCTCGCCGCGTTTGACGCCTCCTAGCGTTCGTACGGCACTTCCCACTCTTCCTTCCCCTGTTTCCTCTCCTCCTCCGTCCGGCGTCGGTTTGGTCTGGTTCTGGTGAAGTTCGGACCTTTTTGGGATGGGGTTTGGGCTTCCGTCGTCAAAATTTGATCTTGGGGAGAGATTCTGTTGGTGGTTGGTTTTGGGTTAGGTTTGAGAAGGTTTTGTTGGGGTGGAGAGGTTTGGTTTGGTGTGTTTCTGTTTTTTCCTGCAAGTTTGTTGGAAAGTGGGGTATTGTAAACGTTTGTTGTTTGTTGTTTATTGATTGCTTGATTATTTATTGTTTTCTCAAGTTCTTTTTTATTAAAAAAATCCTTTTGGTTCTGTTAAAGAATGAGAGATTGAGAGGAAACTAATGAGGCCCACATGGTCATAGCCTAGTGCTAGAGGTTATCTTAGATGTATAACTTCGTCTGGTCTCATAAATTGATGCGTAGGTGGGTTGAGAGAGTTTCTTGTGTTGTTTTGAAAATAATCAAGAATGATTACAAGATGACATTATTGTGGGGGGTAGAATAGGTCGAGAAAGTTCTCTGTGTTCTTTTGAAAGTAAAGTAATTACCTGATGACATTATTATGGGACCAGTTGGTCATCCTAGAGTTTGTGCATTTGTCACTACTGTCACAAACTGGTGCAAAAGTGGGTCGAAAGTATTCAAGAATAATATAGAAAAAAGCCAATTGGTTGAGATCTATTCTGAAAACTTAGAACATCAAATCATCACAAGTTTTAAGCTTCTGCTCTTTTAGCACAAGCCACTTATGCAAAGGTAATTTTTTCATATCAAAGGTTAAGTGAATACAACTTTGTTCCCACATTTGGGTATTTGGTTTGGCTCATAATGAAGTGGTAGAAGTGGGGTAGTGGGTAGAGAATGTATTAGATAATGTGTTATTCACCATTAAACATCTTTGGGTTTGGCATGTTTGTGCTCCTTCCACGTACATTTGTGTCACTTATTTTAAATTCTTTCGGAAATTATGCAATGGGAAGAATGAACATGAACGTATTAAGCAGTTTGTAGTTTGAGAACTCTACCTAGCAATTCAGAAACTCCTGTGTTTCCTTTCTTTTGTTTTGCAACATGTTTTGAATTACAAGTTATCTTGTGGATTGCCCAATTTGGATGTCAGTGAAACGAAAATCCCCTAAATATTGTTTTTTTTAACTGCAATATATGATTGAAGTTAGCTTATTGTTTCTTGTTCAGTTTTGAACATGGACAGGCCAAGAAAGAGAGGAACATGTAACCTACGGTGGAGAAGAGACATGAGCGAGTTCCTGTTGACGTTTCTTGTTGATCAAGCGAAGAAAGGCCTTAAAGTCGACAAGATTTTCAAGAAGCAAGCCTTCAAAGCAGCCATCGAAGCTGTGAATGAGAGATTCGATGTTGAAGTCAGCGAAGGAAACATCGAAAATCATCTGAAGACCATCAAGGCTAAGCATGCCACAGTTAAGAGACTGATGAGCTTACCGGACACTACCTTCGACCCTGAAAAGAAGCAAATCAACATGGATGCAGAGGCCCTGAGGAAACACCTAAAGGTGAGGCCTTAACTAGAATATTTGCTGCAATGATTTAGCCATATTTGCTCCAAATACTTATAGCATTCATTTTCACTTTTGTAGATGCACCCAAGCGACGATTTGTTCCTTAATAAGACAATAGATTTTTTTGATGAGATGTCTGTTATATGCGGCGATGACTACTCTTCTCATTCTGGAAGGTTTGCTAAAAGCATAATGGACAATATCACATTGGATGTTGATGTGAAGTGCTACCCTTCTGGTGCTCAGACTTTGGCTCTCCCATATGGCAATTCCAATGAAGGTACTACTACTGTGATTGCTGATGACAATGGTTGTATTCATCTGCCAACAGAGAACGTGAATGGAGTTGCCGATAACGACATTGGAGGTGAAAGTCATTCGTTCGACGATGGTAGTGATGATATGAATCCTTATGAAGCTGACCACAATTTGATTGAAAATGATGCATATACATCATTCAGAAGAGATTCAGAAAGACCGAGGAAAAGGGGTACGCCCAATATCCGCTGGAGAAGGGATATGAGTCAATTTCTTCTCGCTTCTCTGGCGGAGTTGGCAACGAGAGGCCTCAAGTTCGACAAGTTTTTCAAGAAAGAGGCGTACGTGACTGCTGCAAGAGCTGTGAACGACAAGTTTGATGCTCAAGTGACTGAGGCGAACGTTGAGAACCATTTGAGAACTGTCAAGACTAAGTATGCCGCTATCAGAAGACTGCTCGATACACCAGGCATCATATTTGATCCGGTTCTCAAACAAATTAACATGGAGCCAGAGGCTGTTAAAAGACACTTGAAGGTGAGCCTTTCATAATCATCATGTGCCAAAGAAATGATTTTTTTAAATGTAATCACTTGAACACTGATATAGTGAATTTTCTCAGGTGTATCCGAACGACGATTTGTTCCTTAACAAGCCGATAGAGTTATTCGAGGAGATGACCATCATTTGTGGTGAATTCCCAGTAACAAGAGCACGCACAAGAGGCACGATAAACAATAGGGAAGCTGATGTTGATGTTGAATCACATGAGAATGCAGATCGTTCCATGGACGATGACAACATAGATGTCGAGTCAACACAGCTGCGGGACCATCAATACGCAGCTCTGTCAGTCTCGGCTGCTACAGAGAGAACTGGTTGTAGGAAAAGGTCAAGGGATTCTGAGCGGCTCGTTTTAAGAGACATTGCTTCAAATATTTGCGACTTACTCTCAGCTATAAAGAGCAGCCTAAACAAGGATTTTGTGAATGAGCTCTACGGCGAGGTGATGCAATTCGAAGGATATGAGGAAGAAGAGTTGGGTATGGCCTTCGATTATCTGATGGAGCACGAAATGCGCGCAAGGTCTTTCTTGGCGAAAAGCCCATCGTTACGCAGGTCGTGGTTGATGCGGCACATCAGGGGTCCTCGACGGTAGCAGAAAGTGTTGTTTCGCTCAGGTATTAACCTCAATTGGTTGGGTGTACAGTCATTAAAATTTATGACAAAGTTATATGAATGTCACATAGGTTTGTTTTTTTAAAACTACATTAGGAGCTTATTTAACTTTCACACAACTCTTTAACATGGGACTACTATATTCCTTTTGTTGACTACTGATACACTCATATCTGAAAGAAAACAAACGCCGTATTATTATGTTTTTTTTTTAATTTTTCTTTAGAGCATATAATATTGTTTGGTTCATGTTATGATACGATGATATTTTTCCTATCAATATGCAAAATAATTTTAAAATAACCCGTGCTTGGGTACAGATGAAAGTTTTATACACCATCAGCTACATCAAGGACACCTTCAACTTGAAAAGAATAATAATCTTTGAACATGAACTGCAAAACTTGAATCAACGCAGTATCGTTTATAAAAAACAGTTTCTTTTTTAAGGAAAGCAGAAATGGTCATTGGCTACGCCCATGCTCTTCTCTTGGGGATGAGATCCATGGTTTTGATCTCATCTATCTTTGCAGCTACTACAAAATCATTCATACTCAATCCACCTGCAGATTACATTTGTAGTGTAAATTTAACTTTGCGATAAACGATTCATACCAACTCGACCGTGTTATTTTAGTATTTTTAGCTTGCAAAATTACAAGTAAGCATGCCAATTAAGAGAAGATTGCAGCAAGAATAAAATAAAAGCACACCACTTTCGGTATCCTAAACAATCTTTACATCAAAATATTTATACGTAAGACTATTTCTTTTGCTAAAACCATGAGAACTCTTGAAGAAGTGGACAACATTATACAGGTAGAAGGTTCTTGGATTTTTAACTTATGACCAACTCTGAAACCAAACGCCAACATGTCAATCCATATCCCTAAACTGAAATTCATAGAACTAAAACTCCTGAAGTTCAAGGACTTCCTTGGAGCAATCAAATTAAAAGTGTAGAACACAAAAAGGAAATGTTAAGCATGAAGATGACCAATTTAAAAGGTCAGAGTCTCGTCGAGCGTACCTACAGATTGAGTCCAGAGCTCAGCCCTGACCTGATTGGATTGGTCGAGATGAAGACATGGGAAATGCCCTGAGGACTCTATAACCTTGAATATCCTATTGATCAACTCCACACCACTTGCGTAATCTCTCACCTTCCACAAGCAATGCAACTTTTCAATTCCATTCTCCTCCGTGACCCTCCAGCCGACAACCTACTGTGGAAAATAACAATAAATTAATCATAAACTCGATGCAACATCCATCTGAAAGGAGGGGGGAAGGCTATGGGTTTTAGGAGCAAATTTTATGCCAAGAGCATGAGAAACACCAGCTTCCCTATAAAAGAACCCCATCTACAATTGAAGGTGTACCCAGAAATCATCAAAGAAATGGCTTAAGAAACTGAAAATTCACAATTACTTCCAGGAGAATAACCAGCCATGAAAACCAATATGCTTATCATGTTGAAGATACCAACTTCAAAATTAAATATACCCATAATATACAAATCTTCATGTCATTTTCCCACCAAAACAAGAGATACAATCTGGTATATACTGAACTAATAGATTTCAAAATTGATCCACTATTATGATCATGACTTCTCAAAAGTAGAACCTTTTACATTAACAGAGTTATAATCCACAACTTCAAACTAAAGTTCCCCAAAATTAGAGCTTTAAATAAAAACGCAAGCCAAGTATCGAAACTGATAACGAATGACATGCCTTGTTGAGGAGGTTGTTGGCATCGTGGGAGCCCAACCGGCGAGGGCTTTGGTCGCAGGTGAGGTTGGCGAGCGAGAGGGCGGCGAGGTTGGGAATGAGGATCCGGTGCTTGGTGTCGGGGAGGCCCAGCACCTTCTCCCCGAACCTGCTCTCGATCTCCTCCGGGAAGGGGTCCCTGGCGCCGAAGTCGCCGAGTAGGTCGCCGCCGTTGCCGGAGACGCGGGTGAGGGTGCGCCGGCGGATGAGGAGGGGGAGGTGGACGGGACAGTGGGGGGTGGAGTGGACGAGGAAGGACGGGAGGAAGGAAAGGGGTGTGCAAGAAGAAGAAGAAGCCATTGGATTGGAATTGATGATTGAATGAAGATTAGCTTTTCTTTCTTTGGTTTGGATACACAAGACAGTAATGTTTTTTTGTATTTTTATTTTATTTTATTTTTGAAATTAGTATAGTGTATTAAAATTAAAATCGCATATATTTAACTTAGAGATCATTAGTTAAGTTACAATATTTGTTCTTAGTAAGTAGAAACTAAAAAAGACTAGTTATTTTTGTTATCTTCAAGTTGCTACAAGAGGATTAATGGAATTGGGACTTGGGATTTTTTTTGAAATAGTTGGTTTACATTTAAAGGATATGATCGTAAATTATGCCGATTCAAATAGTTATATAAGCCGTCATTTTTTAATTTAATAAAATTTAAATCAAAATTTTTAAAACTACGAAAAGAAAAAAAAATCTCGGAAACTACTCGGATCGTTGGTGGGAACCGCGATCCGTGGGCACGAACAACTATAAAATCACCCCCTTCCGTTCCATTTTAATTTAATTCCATTCCTCGCTCTTTTCCACTTCTACTCTACACAGTCTTTGAATTTTGCCCGGTTATATCAATTTTTCTGATCTGTGGGTCTTTGTTGGTGATATCTGAGGTAAATTTTTTTATTCTTAATTTGTATTATTAGTGATTAATAATTGGTAATAATGTCAAATCTTGAAGTAATTTTAATATAAAACTGATGAAAGAATGTAACATTGTAGTTAACGAAATGATTGCGGTAAGTGTGTACTTTGGCGGTGAAATAACTCAAAATGCAAGTTATGGTGTAGAGTGCACGATAGGTCCAAGACTTATACTTTCAGCGATAAAAAATGTAACCTTAGAAAAAATTGAGAGTTGTATTTATCAAAGTTTGAATGTCGTAGAATCTCGATACTCGATGGATATTCAATGTCGTTGCAACATTGCACCAACTGGTTACTTTTTTTTAATGTGATGTCTGCATATGACGAAAATTCCTGGAGAATAGCCTATGAAACAGCTTATTCGAAAATGGGAATGATGGAGTTATATGTTAAGTTGAATTGAGTGGAATGTTGAGATGTTTACAAGTAACCAACCGGGTAGTAGTAGCATTAGTAGTAGTGCACAGTTCATATCTTAACAATCATGTGTTGCAAACATCATAGCAGAAACTAGTCGACCTGCGAATAGAACTTCTGATTTCGTGTCGATACCAACAGATGATGATGAAGAAAATGATGACGAATATTACAATATAGACAGAGAATATGAATGAATCATCAGGTGAGGAGGATGAGGATGTTGATGAGGTTCTAGCATGATTGATGAGGATGCTGATGAGGATGCTAAAAGCTTTCATGATTGTTCTAGTTGGGTTCCTACAGATACATCATTTATAGAAAGCAGCGTAATAGTTGAAGGTCCGTTAGCTGAGAATCAAGCATTCTCATCAAAAGACGCTCTAAAGAACGCCATATCGAAATGACATATTGACAATAATCGAGAGATCAAGGTGCAAGACAGCAGCAAAACCAAATATAGGGTAAGATGAAAATTGTAGTTGGATGTTGTACGTTGCACGGAACGGTTCAGGTGATGCATGGTCGATAAGAAAATGTTCGTATAAGCATATATGCAGGTCTACAGCTGCCCGATTTGATCATGCTCAGCTGACTGCGAAGATGATGACCGATATCATCCGTGAAGATGTCGAAAATAATGTCTCGCTCCCGATTAAACATGTTTTTGGTCTGGTAAGAAAAATATTTCCAGGTGTTAATCCAAAGTACAATAAATTATGGTGTGCCCGCAAGATTGTTGTTGCATGCGTGTTTGGAAGTTGGTCGGGTTCATATGCTTTGTTGCCACAATTGTTAAATGCTATTAAACAATCAAATCTTGGAAGTAAAGTTGTAGTTCATTCTGAGCCTTGACCATGCGATGGTGTCCGTTAGTTTAAATGTGCAGCATGAACTTTTGGTCCTTGTATTCAGGCATTCCAAAATTTACGTCTTGTTATCAGCATAGACGTCTCATTTCTTAAAGGTAGATACGAATGAAGGTTACTTGTTGTTGTTGGGTATGACGCTGAGAATCAACTACTGCCTCTTGCATTTGGGCTCGTTGAGAAGGAAAATATATCCAATTGGGGATGGTTTATGAGATGCTTGCGAAGAGAGGTGATTGGAGATAAGAAGATATGTGTCATATCTGATCGACATGATGCAATTAAACACATTTTTAGGAATCCCGATTACGGTTGGCATGAGGAAGGAAATGAAGCAGTTCACCGTTTATGCACACATCTTGCCGAAAACTTGCTTAAAAATTGTAAGAATCAATATGCAGTTGACGCCTTCAAGGCAGCATGCAGACACAATATTCCGTGGGATTTCAAAGCCAGTTTGGAACAAGTTGAGTGTTGGAGTAAAGATGCATTACAATACATAAAAGGGATTGGGAAGAAAGATGAAACAAATGAGAATGAACCGGAGGTTCCTAGTAAGTGGTCGTTATGTCACGACGGAGGCCAAAGATGGGGAATAATGACAAGCAATGCCGCAGAGTGTCTAAACAATGTATTCAAAGAAGCTCGTGGTTTACCCATTTGTGCAATTGTAGAGACAACATACTATAAACTGTTGGAGTGGTTCAACAACAGAAGACATCATGCACGTGTGTTGGCACAAAGAGGATACATATTTTCCGAGAGGGTTACACAAATATTGGAAAAATCTGCAGCAGTTGCATGTCAACATGAGGTGAAAATAATTGATTTGGATACAGGGGTATATGAGATCATAGCCAAACATGAATTAGTGAGCAAAACAAGAAGTAGGAGGGATCGTAGTTAGAAGGTGATTCTACGTGACGGCACCAGACCGAAGTATAAGTGTCGGGGACTACAAAATACATATATCGTTTGCAGTCATGTTCTGGCAGTGTGTGCCGCACGTAACTACAATGCCAATGAATATACACATTCGTACTACAGTGTCAACTCTCTAGTGCACACATGGGAGGGTCACTTCAATGTGTACGGGAAGGAAGATGATTGACCTGAATATATGGGAGACAAAATCATACCTGATCGAACACTCGTGAAGAAAGGAAGAAGAAGGTCAAAGCGTTTACCGATGACGATGGATGTCATGGAAGGAATGATGGGTTCGGGTCATTGTACAAGTTGTGGTTCGATTACTCACACAAGCGATCGTTGCAATGTAAGGGAAGGTTGAATGTCTTGTAATGTTTAATGTATTGTAATGTTAAATGTATTGTAATGTTTAATCTAATGTAATGTTTAATGTATTGTAATGTTGAATGTATTGTAACGTTAAATATATTTTTTACTAGTCATATTTATAAGTCAAACCATATCAATTAAAATGACAAAACCAAATCATAAAATCTTAAAGTAGAACATGTTTACAACTGAACTACAATATGAACTACTACGTGGGAGTGAAAATCTTCGTCTTCATCTTGTGTCGGCACCCTCGACCGACTGGAGTCGCAACATGCACTAATTCTTCATCCTCCTCAGATAAAACGTATGGAACCAAGGAAGAATGTGCTTGAGTCTCAACATGTACAACATGTGACTGAGTCTCAACAGGACGAACAAGTGACTGAGTCTCAACAGGCAAAAAAGGTGACTGAGTCTCGTAAACTATAGAAGGTACATGATTTAGTTCACAAGTGTACCTTTGGTCAGTTAATGGGCTGAATATACCATCAAACAATGTTCCGAAGTCTGTTTGCGGCAACTGAAGGGTATCATAATTACTACAAGGTGTCTGATAAGTTGGATAATCTTCGGGAATCTGGGAAAGCCCGAACTGGGATGATTGCGATGGACTTGCGCCAATGTTACCGTATGTATGAGAATATCCAAACTGGGATGGACATGCGCCAATGTCACCGTATGTATGAGAACGTTCAAACTGCGATGGTCCTGCGCCACTGTCACCGTATGTATATGAACCTCTCAACTAGACCTGTCAATCGGGTCGTGTACGTGTCTTATCGTGTCGTGTATGGGCGGATGCTAACATGTATTGGGTATACACGAACCCGACACGATAAGAAATCGTGTACACGAACCCAGACACGGACACGACACGGTAATTGTCGTGTATACACGGACACGACACGATTGTACACGAATTCTTATCGGGTCGTGTAACACGATACACGATAATACCCGAATAGACACGGGTAGTACCTGTATACACGATAAGTACCTACAAACACGATAACAACCTACATACACGATAATATATGCATACACGAATAACCATGATGATACCTGTATACAATAATAGACACGATAAAGACACGATTACACGATAAACACAAAACTATAGAATTTTTGGAAAATACCAAATAAACCAAACAAATACAAGAACATTATAGTATAATACTAGTTTACTCTACTTCAAAGCTTTAAATAAATAGTTTCACAACAAATAATGGTCTAATAATATACGCAAAAAAACATAATAGTTCAAGACTTCAAGTTCATTTTCCTTCCAACTCCTCATACTTCCAATTTTGTTTCTTCATGTCTTCCATACCGTAAGTAGTTTCATAGGTTATTCTCTAACCTCTACGTATTCCCAACATTACTTGATGAAGGATCTAAAAATAGAAACAAGACATAAGCATCAATGTTAGTATATTTTCATATTTCAAAACAATAATTGAAAATGGTTAAAGTTTAATAGTTTTGAAATAAGCTCATGGACCATGTAAGCATCAATGTAAGACATAAGCTTTAACAAGACAGTATGAGAACTTGAATAAGAAATGTGTTGTTTAATAAGACAGTATGAGAACTTGAATAAGAAATGTGTTGTTAGACATAAGCATCAATGTTAGACATAAGCTTTAACAAGACAGTATGAGAACTTGAATAAGAAATGTGTTGTTTAATAGTTTTGAAATAAGCTCATGGACCATGTAATGAAAGCCATATATCAGCTCAGAAATGAAAGCCATATGTACTAGTTAGCTTAAGTCTAGCCATCACATCCCAAAAGGCATGACTATGGTTCATCTTAAATTGGACAATAGATGTTAGCATCTATCAGATTGTTGGCACATGCATTCCTGGATAAAAGGAATTCTGGTCTCATGTTAATTTGTTATAAAGCTGCATAATTTGGCATCAAGATCTTCTCTCTAAAGTAAATAAGATATATATAGTGTCCTCAATTTTCTTGTCATTGTTTAGTGTGTACTGTGCAGTCTTCTTCAGGCTTCTATTGACGGGTTTTCTTCATTTTTCCCTGATTATCAAGAAAGGATTGCTAGGCACGAAGCAACTCATTTTTTAGGTTAATTGAGGTAATTTTTCATATCATGTCTGCATTAACATTCAGTAATGTTACATGCTCTGATCTGTGATCCAAAGTATGAAAGGAACATCATCTATTTATTTCAACACATTTCCTGGTAATCTAGATGATTTATCATGTTTATTCTCTTCATCTTGTGTAAAATCATGTGGTGAAATATTAGAATCAAATTGCAGAAATGAGACATTATATGATTACCATAAGAAGGATTGACTACATGAACAAACAAACAGAAAATGAACCCAAAGCAAATAAATGAATCCAAGATTGAAGTACTCACACAAATAATCTGGGTTCAACAAATGGGAAGAAGGCAAGAAGCTTTCTTCTAGTTGAGGACTTTGTCCTGCTTCAACAAATTTGGCAATAGGAGGGGCTGGGTGGGGTGTGGCGGTGAGAGGAGGGGATGTGGTGGTGAGAGGAGGGTTTGGGGTGGGGAGCAGAGGGGCTGGGTGGGGAGTGGTGGTGATAGGAGGGGTTGGGGTGGGGAGCGGAGGGGTTGCGTGGGGAATGGCGGCGAAAGGAGGGGCTGGGGTGGCGAGAGGAGGGGTTGGGGTGGGGAGCGGAGGGGATGGGTGGGGAGTGGCGGCAAGAGGAGGGGTTGGGTGAGTGAGTGGGGATTCGGGAATGGGGAGTGGAAAAGTTAGGGTTTGGACTTTGGACTTAGGATTCAAGGGTGAGGAGGACTTTTGTGTTTTGCTCCTAATTTCCCAACGTGTTCAGGTTAGTAATTGCCTAATTGGGTTTGGGTTTGGGTTTGGGTTTGGTTAGTTGGTTTGGGTTCAGGTTAGTCGGTTTGGTTATACGGATCGGGTTCTAACGTGTATATCGTGTCAATCGTGTCTACCGTGTATCGTACACTAAGATGTCCAATCGTGTCTATCGTGTATCGTGTACACGATAACATACACGATAACGCACGATACCTTATCGTGTATGTTATCGTGTATATCGTGTATAGACCCCTATACACGAACCCGACACTATAAAGGTTCGTGTATCGTGTCGTGTATGCTTATCGTGTATTCGTGTACAGGTTCCTATACATATACACTAAATTATCGTGTCGTGTTATCGTGTCGTGTCTGATTTTGACAGGCCTACTCTCAACTGCGATGGATCTCGGCCAAAATCATCTTATGATGTATTGGATAGCCTAAAACTATATGTTGTTTGGTCTACAACTCTAGGTACCACACAATCATCACAAATGTCATTATTACCATCATCATCTCTAGCAATCGACTCCACATTTGCAGGTAATCCAGCATTAGTCAGTACTCTTTCAAATTCGTGAACCTGATCGCAATCGACGACATCGAGTTGGTGATTCTTCAGCAACATTTTACAGAGTCCCTTAGTTCCACGTTTGTACAGCTGCTTGATAACAAATTTAGCCCGTTGAATACCACGTAAGCCCTGAAATTGTAGTTTGAAAGTTAAATAGTAAAACACAACAAACAATAATTGTCAAAGTCATTAAAAAAACATACCATACGTCGAATACGTGGTCCACCAGGAACGTAACCTAAGTCCTCGATAGAATCACGTGGGGCTGGCAACAGCCTGTCCAAACCGAACTCTATTTGGCCTCGTATGTAGACTGTGTACATACCATTATGCTGAAACCACTGACGATACCGTCGATTTTCTCTCGGGTCATATGGTCGACTTTCCTCAAGAATCTGCGGTTTGTCCCTCTCGTATGTAAATTTCATGTTTCGCTGACCAATCATCTCTCTGTCGGGCCGCATGTACTATATTATCAAATTTTTTCGATTATGTCCACGGATGAGGTTCTGGTAGTGACGTCGTCTGAAAAAATCCAAACTGTCTCATAGTTCTTTCTGGATAATGCCATGATATCATCCAGAAATGAATCAAATGCACTCTCGCAAGCCAATATGCAGCATCGGTAGTAAATACCCTGCCAGGAAGCAATGTCATATATGGATTATACGGCTGTCAGTTTACATGCTCATCCAACATACATTCAAATTTATTTCTGTAATATGTAAGGCAATTATGTGAGACACTAACCTCATAAGTCTGTGAGTATTGCCACTTAATAGCAAATGGAGGTCACGATTCTTGGTCGTCTCCACCTAAACACTCAGGAAGACCCACGTGTCTCGGTCGGGCTACGGGAAACTGAGTCCAAGACCAGTACTGAAGGAGTAATAATGCACCAACAATGTTCTTCTTACCAGTTTGACATGAAATAGACAAGTTGCGATATAAACATGAAAGCACGGCCGCACCCTAATTATATACTATCGGCTTATCCAACACCTGCAAAAACCTCAAATACATAACTGGAACGCGTGTCCCAGAGCTATCAGGGAAAACCATGGATCCAAACAAATCTAAAATGAAAGCCCATGTATATTGTGTCATTTCTTCATCTGTGGGAAAATCTGGGAGGTTCCCGTAATTTACCCGCAACCATTGCAAATTGATGCTAAATCCCGACTCTTTGAAAATTTGTGGCTCATCTGCTCTGATTGATTCGTTTTATATTAAACCGTAAGTGCACGGCCGCATTGAAGCGATGACAAATACGGGTCGATCCACAGGGAGGTGTGTTGACTTTTGGTTTGTGCGAAGGCGAGTGGGAAAGAAAGGAGAGAAAGGTTGGTTACACTAAACTACACTAAAATGCAAAAGGAAATGGAAGATAAGCAATAAAACTAAACCCCAAAGGGGGTAGAGAAATAATGTGAATATAAAGATGTGTGTGTGTTCAATTATGCTCATCACAACATGTAGTACATGAAATCATAAAACTAAATCCAACTTTGCCTCCACATGAAATAAGATAAGATCGTATCATTAAAACATACAAGACAATAATTGAATGAAGCTAAATGAACTCATGTATAAAGACTAGACCCTATTATGCCTCCACATGAAATAAGATAACCCAATATCATTAAAACATACAAGACATTAACCAAGGTAAAGGCAACAAGAGTACATACACTACAAATTGTGTTTCTAATATTAATTCTATCCATATCCTCACCTTATCGTTCCCCATAAAATAGGTTCACTAATCTAAGCATAAACTAAAGTTTCATTCAAGAGCATTAGCATATCAAAGATAAGAGTGAAATTACATTAGATGGTTATGGAAATCATATAAGGCTCAAAGGATTAAGATAACACACACCTAATACACAACATGATCATATCACATATTTCTCCACCCCAAATGGGGATGGATCTACTCACTACTCATTATTGGATTTCATGTTTAATTATACATATATATTTTCGAATTTTTTTATGTATAATAAGGATCAATTTTCAATTTTCTAGAATTTATTTCATGCATGCATCAATTTGTTTTAATATCTAGTTTCAAAACCTTATTAAAACAAATATGGACTCCGAAATTCATACCTAGAAGTTCTCTAAAACTTCTTGAAGATTCGGAGACGTTGGGGATGCTCCTCGCTGCGCCGGATGCCTCCGAGTATTCACCAAACTCTAAACAAGATCGGAGAGAGGGAAGCTAGTCCCTCAATCTCCGATAGGGTTTAGAATCCAATTACTAACCCCTCTTTAATTCTCTTGAGAAGATGATCTCTTAAGAACTAAAACTAAACTTAAGAATTAAGGGATTTTCGTGGAGAATTATGGAGAGAGAATTTTTGCACAAGAAATAATGAATGAATTAATTGGGTAATGAAATAAGCTTGTATTTATAAGCTCTCTCCAAATTACCTATTCATGTGCAACCCCTTGCCCATGATCTCATGCAAAATTCCATCTAACCATCTATTATTTAATAATAAATAATATTAGCCACGAGTTAAATCAATTATGGACCAATTCCATGCATGATTTAATTAATTCTTAAATTAATTCTGCATAAAACCGTCTGCCCGGTCGATCGTTCGCGAGGTCCGGTCGACCGTTTCGACCGAGTTTCGGTCAACCGATCAATATTCTCGGTCGACCGTTCGCAACAAAAAGGTTCATCGCAATGTTCGGTCGACCGACCGAGAATACTCGGTCGACCGAAAACGAACAGACGAAATTCTCGTTACACTCGATACACATCCGGTCGACCGTGCAATATTACGGTCGACCACGCAACATTCGGTCGACCGTTTATGGTCTAGCGGTCGACCGTTTTTGCACAGTGCATGCAGACTTGTCAAATTTCGGTTTTAACCCCTACAAAATTTGACATTTCGGGATTAGTAGTAAATTCACAACTTATGTAACATATTATCCTATGTAATGATTAATCATTATACCCCATAATATTTACATCACATATGAATTTAATTTAGATTCTAATTACGTTATTAATCACAACATAATTTTGATTTTGCTTGTTCACCCCATGTGTCATATTTTCTACATGAAACCTGACACATCCTATGAACTCAAAATCCTCATTTCTTGTTTCCCAGTTCTGTGGTGTGACCTATGGGAGGATCTAAACTAAGTTGGCAGTGATATTAAGAGCTTAATATTACAAGCTATAAGCGGTATCTAGCTACACATTATAGCTCACAATTAGTTAGATGTCTTAATTCCACTCGAACCAAAACCCAATCCATTTAGTGATAGTGTGTATCACTTGTGTCCGTCCCTTGCCTCATGATATTAAGAATACACACAAAGTAGTATTGTGTCATCTTTGTATTAGTATTCATTTCTTGATCTCTTTAAGCTAGTTATAAATATGTGACTTAACTCAAATCACATTGTGCACATTACAACTTTGCTTTATCAAGGGGCCCACTAATATCATTACTCAATTAAGAGGGGCAATGATAATCTTTTGACTAGCTATCTTCTTCAACAAAAGTTGTACTTAACCAACTAATGCCTTTACACTACACTCATCGATAGCTCAAGACATTAGTCTAATTAAGAACTCCTTAAGCGATAAGATATAAGTCTCATATCAAAAGGACCAAGGACACAGTAAAATATTAATGACACAGAAACACATTTCTATAATATTTTACTTGTTAGGTCAATTCGGTATACAAAAGTACTATTTTCCTCTTTTGTGTACCCGTGTTGTCACTCACTTGTAGAGCTACAATGATCTATGACCAACACGACAATCTTAACCCGGTAATTAATGTCCCATGTTAATTACTATGATTGCGAATATCTTTTGTTTTATGTAAACCAATATCTTTTAGAGCTCTACGGTTAAGGACCAAGAGTCTCTTCCTTAACACTTCTAAAGGACGAATAACATAAATAAGGAACAAAACGATTTTCTCATTCAATTCATAATAATTGACATTTAAAAGTAAAACTTTTAGAACACATTCCCTTCAATCTCCCACTTGTTATTAAAGTTTTCTTTCTCATACATACTCAATGCATAAAACAATAATAACTAGGGTAAACCCCATTACATATCAATCATCAAGCCAATCTACATGGTTCCTCAATCCTATGGACTCGAAATGCATTTCGCCCTTGGCTTGGGATAAGGGTTTTGTGAATGGATCAGCTGTGTTGCTGTTGGTGTCCACCCATAACAGATTTATTTTGCCTTCGTCGATGAGGTCACGCGTCACGAAGTACTTACGATCCATGTACTTCACTTTGTGGTGTGATTTGGGATCCTTGATTTGCGAGATAGATGCACTATTGTCGCAAAATAGCTCTATTGGTCCCTCGCTCGAGGGAACTACTCTAAGCTCTTCAAGGAACTTCTTCATCCACACTCCTTCCTTCCTTGCTTCAGCGACAACCATTACTTCGGAAGCAGTGGTTGAGTCGGCCGTAGTGCTTTGCTTCCAACTACGCCAACTCACAGCTCCACCATTCAGAAGGAAGACATATCCTGATTGCGACCTTCTATCGTCTGGATCATTCATGAAACTCACATCCGAGTAACCTTCAGCTATCAATTCCCTTTGTCCTCCATAAACAAGAATCTTATCCTTAGTCCGGTTAATGTACTTCAGGATATTCTTGACCGCAGTCCAATGCTCAGGACCTGCGTTGGATTGGTGACGACTTGTCACGCTTAGAGCATACGAGACATCGGGTCTTGTGCAAGTCATCGCGTACATGATCGACCCAATTGCCGAAGCATAAGGGACATCCTTGATGTACTCTAAGTCCTTACGCGATTCCGCACGTTGAGACTTCTTGAGTTGCACACCCATACTCATTGGCACACTGCCCTTTTTAGAGTTGTTCATCTTGAACCTTTCCAAGACCTTGTCAATGTATGTACGTTGACTGAGGCCAATGAGTCTGCGAGATCTATCTCGATATATCTTGATTCCCAAGATGTATTGAGCCTCACCCATGTCTTTCATCGAAAATGCAGATTTCAATGAACTTCTCGTTTGCTCAAGCAAAGGAATATGATTGCCCATAAGCAATATGTCATCGACATATAAGATTAGGAATACTACATGGCTCCCACTAACGTTCTTGTATATACAAGGTTCTTCCTTACTTTGAACGAAGTGAAGCTTCTTCACTTCCTCGTCAAAGCGTTTGTTCCAACTCCTTGATGCTTGCTTCAATCCATAAATGGATCTTTGAAGCTTGCATACCTTCTCGCTATTCTTTGGATCTTCAAAACCTTGAGGCTGTACCATGTACACATCCTCCTCCAAGTTCCCATTAAGGAACGCCGTTTTGACATCCATTTGCCATATTTCATAATCGTGAAATGCGGCAATAGCGAGCATGATCCGAATAGACTTGAACATGGCAACCGGTGAAAAAGTTTCATCATAGTCAATTCCTTGAACTTGAGTGAAACCCTTCGCTACAAGCCTCGCTTTGTAGGTCGTCAAGTTCCCATCCATGTCCATCTTCCTCTTAAAAACCCATTTATTTTGAATGGCCTTTTTCCCTTGAGGAAGGTCAACCAAGTTCCACACTTGATTATCATACATGGATTCTATTTCGGATTCCATGACCTTAAGCCATAGTTTGGAGTCTTCCCTTTCCATATTTCGGATACCAATGATCCCTTTACATAGTTTGGAAGGTCAAGGGATCATTGGTATCTAGTACCATGATTTCATGAAGTCCCAAATACATATCGGGTTTCTTCATTTCCCTCGTTGACCTTCTAAGTTCTTTTGGTTCTTCTCGTGTCTCTCGAACTTCTTTCACAATTTCTTGAGGAGTGGGTTCACGTTTAACTCTTGAACGTACACTTGGTGGGGATGATTGAGATTCTCTCACAATTTCTTGTGATGGTCTCTCGCTCACGCTCCCACTAACCAAAGGAATCTCGGTTGGACCTTCATGATCTTGAATATCATCATTCATGTCATGATCTTGTAGAGTATCTTGAGTTTCCTCAAGCACAACCCTACTCCCACTACTTTTTACTCTTTCTAGAAATTCCTTTTCCAGAAATGTGGCATCCCTCTCTACAATCACTCGATTGGCGGTGATATGCCAAAAGTAGTATCCCCTTGTCTCACGAGGATAACCAATAAAGAAGCACTTATCCGCTTTTGGTTGAAGTTTGGTCGACATCAGTCTCTTGACGTAAGCCTCACAACCCCAAATCTTGAGAAAACTGAGCTTAGGTGTTTTACCACTCCATAGCTCATAAGGAGTTTTCTCCGCGGATTTGGATGGAACATTATTTAGTGTGTAAGCCGCAGTTTGTAGTGCATAACTCCAAAAGTAAAGAGGTAATTCCGCATGACTCATCATTGACCGAACCATATCGAGCAATGTCTTATTCCTCCTTTCGGATACCCCATTCCACTGAGGTGTACCGGGAGGGGTGAGTTGAGGTACAATACCAAACTCCTTTAGGTATGAGTCAAATTCGGCACTTAAGTACTCACCTCCACGATCCGTTCGTAGAGACTTGATTTTCTTGTCGAGTTGGTTCTCTACTTCATTCTTGAATTCTTTTAACTTGTCAAAAGATTCACTTTTGTTTCTCATTAGATAAACATAGTCATAACGACTATAATCATCCGTGAACGTAATGAAGTACCTGAAACCATCTCGTGCACTAGTACTCATTGGACCACATACATCGGAATGTATCAAATCCAACAAGCCACTCGCCCTTGGGCCTTTCTTCTTGAAAGGCTTTTTGGTCATTTTTCCCATTAGACATGGTTGGCACGTCTCCAATGATTTAAAATCAAGTAGACCAAGAAGGTTAGCTTCTTGCAATTTCTTGATGCGCTTTTCATTTATGTGACCAAGACGATAGTGCCACAAGAGAGTATCATTCTCGTGAGTGGTTTTAAGTCTTTTGTTATTAATATTAAAGATTTGTTTATTATCCAATTCAAGCAAATAGAGACCATTCCTTATGAACACATTTGCATAGAACACACCATTCTTCGATATAGACAAACAAGAATTTGAAATATTTATATTAAAATTATCCATATCCAGACATGATACAGAAATAATATTCTTGCTAATCGAAGGTACATAATAAACATTCTTTAGACATAAATTTAAACCACTACACAATTGAAGCACCACAGAACCTTGTGCAACCGCAGACACGTTCGCACCATTTCCGACCTTCAATTCTACCTCGTTCCTTACGAGTTCCTTCCTATCCATGAGTAGCTGCACATTAGAAACTATGTATGTAACGTCCCGAAACAGCGGAAGAAATTTTTCAAATTTAAAACATACAACATACGACCGTCAACGGTCAACGCGGGCACGTTACTAGAAAAGTCAAGATAATAATATATAAAATATCTCCACGTGGAAGTCATAAAACAGAGTTGTCAAAAGAGTGATTACAACTAATACATAACTACTACATAACTACTGTAATCACTACCTCTACAAAAAGATCGGAAGAACAGGACCCGATCCCGGAGGCACTCCCCTCGGTCACCACCAACCTAAGACTGCCTGCTACCTGAAAATGAAACATAAAATCTGCCTGAGTTCCCGAAAGGAACCCCGTATGCCAACATCTCCTATATATACAGAAAAACAGATGAAAATGCCAAGAATGCACATGCAATGCAATCCGCCTCGGGCCCCATACATGCCCCAACCGCTGCGGACCATCTCCCAGCCGCGCCAGGGGCATGGGAAACATCCCCCACCCTGCCAATCCAGGCCCACACGAGGGGGGTCGCCGCACTCATCTCCCAGCCGCACACAGGGGCACAAGGGAGGCATCCCCCCTGCCAATCCAGGCCCACACGAGGAGGTCTCGGCTTTCCCCCACAGGGAAAGTGCATCCCCTTCCCTCACCAGGGAAGAAGGCATCTACCACCCACACAGGCATGGCAGGCATCCCTCTGCCGCACCGGCATCCACGAGGGGTCCAACAGAAGATACGCTCTCGTCGTAGGTGAAATCCGTAGCTCCGAGGTCCGGTGATCGACCGTGGGCTCGGCAGCCGGTAGTCGCCTCTGCTCGACGTCTCGCGTATGTGGATAAATCCACCAAGGAAAGATAATTAGACCCACCAGTCGAACAAGGTCAAATCTAGCGGTCGACCGTTTGGAAGGTCTACGCTATACGTTTTATATACATATATATCCTGTCGGTCGAACCAGGGTCCGTTCAACCGATAAGGAAAACTGCATGAATCCTGCCCACTGCATTCGGTCGACCGAAACTCTTCCGGTCGACCGGATCAACAGGCACTTCACTACAGGAAATCTGCACGCGGTCGGTCGACCGGATCCAGAGCGGTCGACCGTTTAGATGGTCAACGCTCTTGACCGACCTTGCGCAGTTCGGTCGACCGAGACACACACTCGGTCGACCGAAGGTCTGTCTACCCTATCTACTGGGATCGGTCGACCGAACAACCACCGGTCGACCGGACTAATATAACCCTTATAAAATATTCCCGCTAAAATTTGGCATAAACGGTCGACCGTCCCACAGACGTCGTTCGACCGTTTTCGGGCAGCAAGTTATTTTTATAAAATATCGGTCGACCGAACCTCACACGGTCGACCGAAACACTACAATATCGCACTGAACAGGCATCATTTAGACGCTGTTCGGTCGACCGAGACACACAACGGTCGACCGAACCAGTCGTCTTCAACCTTGGTTCAGTGGGATTTTCGCCGGGGAAACGGCACCAACGCCGCCCCCTACACTCCCACACCACTTGGGGAGTTACTATGAAGACTTGGCATACCTTTCACCGTGAAGAAAACGCGTCCCGTGAGCTCCTCATCCTCCGGCGTCGAAACTTGCTTCTTCTCCCTCGCGCGCGCCTCCGCCACGTCGCCGGGTCTCCTCCTCCTCCTCTGGTCGCCGGACAACAAGGGGAAGGTGGTGAGATTGGGTGGGAAAGAAATGGGGAAGGAAAAAAAGAAGAGATGGTTGGGTTTGGGTTTAAATAAGCAAAACCTATACCTACCCCCAACTCCCCTCCATACCTCCACCCACTCCACCTACACCTCAACCATACCCACCCCACTCCTCCCACTCTCTCACGTCCCACGTTCTTACAATGTAAGCACAAGATCCGGTATCAATTACCCAATCCTGGACAGAGCTGGCTAAATTTATTTCAATAACAAATATACCTTTGGCCTTTTTGGGGCGCCGACGTTCAATCACTCCGTTGTCAAGGTCTTCCTTGTACTTGGGGCAATTTGGCCGGATGTGTCCTTTTTCACCGCAGTGAAAGCACTCCGTATTGGGAGTTGGAGATTTCTGAGATTTCCCCCTCGAGGCACTCGTACGAGCACCTCCTACTCTCTTGCTCTTGATTGAACCACTTTTGGTAGATTTGCCCTTTCCTTTACCAATCTTTTGGCTCCTCCCATGGACGGCAAGGACTTGCTTGTCCCTACCCTTGCCCATGTCAACTTCAGCAGTTTTGAGAGCGTTGTGAAGCTCCTCAAGACTCACCCCTTTTTCACGTACGTGGTAGTACATCACAAAGTCCTTAAAGGACGGGGCTAGAGAGCCAAGAATCATATCTTCAGCAATGTCCTCGGGCATTGGTGAAGAGAGCTTTGCCAACTTCTTAAGGTATCCTTGCATCGTGAGAAAATGCACAGATACCGATGTTCCCTCCGCCATATGGCACCTTGTGAGTGCGATGGTGGTCTTATAGCGCTCCTTTCGGGCACTATCCATGAACATCTTTGATAGAGCCTCCATGGTCTTCTTGGGTTTTGAATCCAAGTATTTCGCTTGAAGCGAGTCACCCATGGATGCTAGCATAAGACCGTGAACTTGGTTCTCTTGGTCTTCCCACTTGGCTTTAGCCTCTTTCTCTTCATCGGTTAATCTCTCATTCCACTTTGGGATTGGACCTTCCAAAATGTGAGATAGTTTCTCAAACTTTAACACGATGTTGAGTTTGAGTTGCCAACTAATGAAGTTTGAGCCATCATTTGCTAAAGGGTGTGTTTCTATCATGAACCGTACGATAGGTTGGATGTTCGACATTTTTCTACAAAATAAATCATACAGGTTTTAATGCCAATTTTATGTTTTAATACACATGCATACATATATCGAATATAAATGTAAATGTTGCAAATAAAAATTTTGCCCATAAATGCAACAATCGAAGATCCCATCAATTGTAATATAGACTAGCTAAGGGCTATCGAATACATTACAATATCAAGGTAAGAAATACATTTTCTAATCACAACATTTTTGAATTTTAGCAACATTAACATCTTCAAACTTTTGTGACTCTTGTCGTTTTAATTATGAGGGAATACGACTTATCCTCGTAAGAAAAACTTTTTCCCAAAACCGAGTGAGGGCTCTAGGTAATGTTAAGAAAACTTATTTTCATTTGATACGAGATACATTTATCCATTGTATTAACAACTAAACATACTTGGGGTACACTAGGGTGAAACGCACCTCATACATTTAATCGTGGCACAACAACAGACAACCATTATATCTCCCACTATTCCCAAAGATGGAGGAAGCTATCTCCCGCTAAGGGTGAGCAGAGTATCCCTCGATCAATGGCTGCTAGTGGATGAAAATAAGAAGGAATTTTATTCTTAATTTTTGTTGGACAATTTAACACGTGATTTAGAATTTTAGGTTATCATGCATATTATTAATTATACACATCCTAACATTCAACACATTCATCACATCCATAGCAAGATAAAAACAGAAATTAAACATTCACACAATCCACATCGTGTGAGTTTATATGTTCCCTTCGATCCTTGATCCTCGATCCTCGATCGATGCGCTACAACGGTGACTTCCTCTTGCACCGGAGATGTAGATTTTACAGAAAATAAACATGCTCCTCACATTTGATAAAAACCGACTAGTGCAAGTCCTATGTAAAAACCTCTCATATGCATATGCAATTTATCTAAAAGATGGAAATAGAGAATTTGGCTTTTACATACATAAGCCCCTGTATTATAACAATTATAAACATTCATAGCTGCTGATTTGGAACATACAAACTCACAATTCCTGCAAAACAACTCGAGCATCCATGCACGCAATATCGCTATAAACTATCCAACCTAGTTTATCAAGCATCTAGAATCCCAAACAATTCTTTGAAAAACATTTTGAAATCATTAAAAAACGTTTTTCGTGCATCCATAGTTCAAAAAATTAATTATGAACCGTTGTCCATCCAATTTTCAATGGAAAGATGAAATGCAGTTTTTCGGTTTTGTTGATTCTCTTACAAAATAATCATTTATACTTAAAACGAAATTATTGCAAGTTAGACTTATGTCTAAATCATAATTCTAGTAATTACATGACATGTTTTAAACATTCAAAACATTTAAAACGAATTATTACAAAGAATTATTTCAACAAACATTTAAAGACCGAAAAAACGGTAAAACGAATTGTTTAAATCCTAGATGGTAAACTAAATTTGTTTACAGCCATGCTCTGATACCACTATTGGATTTCATGTTTAATTATACATATATATTTTTGAATTTTTTTATGTATAATAAGGATCAATTTTCAATTTTCTAGAATTTATTTCATGCATGCATCAATTTGTTTTAATATCTAGTTTCAAAACCTTATTAAAACAAATATGGACTCCGAAATTCATACCTAGAAGTTCTCTAAAACTTCTTGAAGATTCGGAGACGTTGGGGATGCTCCTCGCTGCGCCGGATGCCTCCGAATATTCACCAAACTCTAAACAAGATCGGAGAGAGGGAAGCTAGTCCCTCAATCTCCGATAGGGTTTAGAATCCAATTACTAACCCTCTTTAATTCTCTTGAGAAGATGATCTCTTAAGAACTAAAACTAAACTTAAGAATTAAGGGATTTTCGTGGAGAATTATGGAGAGAGAATTTTTGCACAAGAAATAATGAATGAATTAATTGGGTAATGAAATAAGCTTGTATTTATAAGCTCTCTCCAAATTACCTATTCATGTGCAACCCCTTGCCCATGATCTCATGCAAAATTCCATCTAACCATCCATTATTTAATAATAAATAATATTAGCCACGAATTAAATCAATTATGGACCAATTTCATGCATGATTTAATTAATTCTTAAATTAATTCTACACAAAACCGTCTGGCCGGTCGACCGTTCGCGAGGTCCGGTCGACCGTTTCGACCGAGTTTCGGTCAACCGATCAATATTCTCGGTCGACCGTTCGCAACAAAAAGGTTCATCGCAATGTTCGGTCGACCGACCGAGAATACTCGGTCGACCGAAAACGAACAGACGAAATTCTCGTTACACTCGATACACATCCGGTCGACCGTGCAATATTGCGGTCGACCACGCAACATTCGGTCGACCGTTTATGGTCTAGCGGTCGACCTTTTTTGCACAGTGCATGCAGACTTGTCAAATTTTGGTTTTAACCCCTACAAAATTTGACATTTCGGGATTAGTAGTAAATTCACAACTTATGTAACATACTATCCTATGTAATGATTAATCATTATACCCCATAATATTTACATCACATATGAATTTAATTTAGATTCTAATTACGTTATTAATCACAACATAATTTTGATTTTGCTTGTTCACCCCATGTGTCATATTTTCTACATGAAACCCGACACATCCTATGAACTCAAAATCCTCATTTCTTGTTTCCCAGTTCTGTGGTGTGACCTATGGGAGGATCTAAACTAAGTTGGCAGTGATATTAAGAGCTTAATATCACAAGCTATAAGCGGTATCTAGCTACACATTATAGCTCACAATTAGTTAGATGTCTTAATTCCACTCGAACCAAAACCCAATCCATTTAGTGATAGTGTGTATCACTTGTGTCCGTCCCTTGCCTCATGATATTAAGAATACACACAAAGTAGTATTGTGTCATCTTTGTATTAGTATTCATTTCTTGATCTCTTTAAGCTAGTTATAAATATGTGACTTAACTCAAATCACATTGTGCACATTATAACTTTGCTTTATCAAGGGGCCCACTAATATCATTACTCAATTAAGAGGGGCAATGATAATCTTTTGACTAGCTATCTTCTTCAACAAAAGTTGTACTTAACCAACTAATGCCTTTACACTACACTCATCGATAGCTCAAGACATTAGTCTAATTAAGAACTCCTTAAGCGATAGGATATAAGTCTCATATCAAAAGGACCAAGGACACAGTAAAATATTAATGACACAGAAACACATTTCTATAATATTTTACTTGTTAGGTCAATTCGGTATACAAAAGTACTATTTTCCTCTTTTGTGTACCCGTGTTGTCACTCACTTGTAGAGCTACAATGATCTATGACCAACACGACAATCTTAACCCGGTAATTAATGTCCCATGTTAATTACTATGATTGCGAATATCTTTTGTTTTATGTAAACCAATATCTTTTAGAACTCTACGGTTAAGGACCAAGAGCCTCTTCCTTAACACTTCTAAAGGACGAATAACATAAACAAGGAACAAAACGATTTTCTCATTCAATTCATAATAATTGACATTTAAAAGTAAAACTTTTAGAACACATTCCCTTCACTCATTACACTAACTACATTAACAAAATGAAACATTATACTGAAATGAAATTTGTTGGCTTTTTAGCCTTAACCTTTATTTAGTTTTGATGATTAAGTAATCTAATCTTAATCTATATTTAATCAATCAACCTAGACAATCAAAGTAAGCAAACATGAATACATGCATTGCATATATATTTGTGTATTTGCGATATTCTTAATAGGTTGATGAAGAATCAAGCTAAGGAGCTTTGGACAAGAAGATAAAGACTCAAGACATGTAATCAAGCTTTGGACCAATATGTAATTTAGTATAATTTGAGTCCTTAGGATTAATGTAAACTTGAGCACATTAGGATTCTGTCCCGTATCCCCACGGTTAACCGAACCCCACTCGTTAAACTGAAACATTTAGAGTTCGGTCCACCGAACACCTTGCTGTCAACCGTGTAGAATCCTTTAGGTGTTCCCTGGAATAATCACCTCGGTATACCGAACCACCTTCGGTAGACCGAATTAGCCTGGACCAGTTTTGGACTTTGCTCCAACGGTCGTATTTAAATCTTGACCTAAAGCCAAATTGACTTATCCATATTCGGAACACCGAACTTCATTCGGTCAACCGAATCATATTGCTTTAGGAGCCCAACGGCTATTTAACTTGACCGTTATTGTTAAAACAATTTCCCACGCATTGTCAGCGCAAAACCCGCGCTAACTTCGGTATACCAAAGTATACACGGTCAACCAAACTTGAGTAGATCAGAGCCTAATCAATTCTACTGTCCACCTTGGAACGGTGAACCGAATGGACTTCGGTGAACCGAATTTAATTAGGGCTAAATAGATAAAAGCTACTAGAGGTTGGTGAACGGTGATCCGATACTTAATCGGTCAACTGAGTTCTTAGTTCAGACCAATGTTTCAGACTACCGTGTGGATAACGGTCGACCGAATCTGTCTCGATTTCTGGACGAGCTTAAGACACATCTGGCATTCTCATTGGTTCATTCCCCACCAACTCCCAAACGGCTATATGAGCTTGAAGGCTTATAAATAGGACCTCACTTGGTTTCTTTGAGCTTCTTCAACACTTCCTATCTATCCAATACTCAAAGCCAAATCCTCTCAATCTTCAAGCTCTCAATCCACAACACTCAAGCCTAAACTTCACCACTTGCATATCCAATTCAATATCATATCCAAGTGTGCTCAAGTATAGAGTGTTAGTTAGAGTGTGATTCAACTTCCATATCAAAGAATCAAAGAGTTGTAAAAGCTTCGAGGAAGCTCCCTCTCGGGTTGTGAGAGGAGACACGAGCGAGGCGAGGTTGTTCGCGAGGCTCGGTGTTGTAAACGGCGTTGGTCTCGGCCCGGAACGGAGATCGGTTAGTGGAACCGTAAGCGAGGCTCAGGGGATCGAGCGAGGCTTGCGAGGAGGACTAGGACCCGGGTGTGGGTGCCGAACCTCTCTAAACTTCGGTGTCGATGATTTGTGGTTTGCATTGTCTCTACTCCTTAATCCTTCGATTAGTATTTTTAATTCCGCATTTATCTATCGATTAGAGGGCCATAGATCATAACAAAATTAACCTAAGAAAGCAAGAAATATTAAAGAAGCTTAAAAGGACAGGAAAGTAAAACTAAACAAGCATGCAAAAATTAAAAGACAAGATTAAAATAAACTAGAACAATTAAATGACTCATATTGAATGTAGTATTCTTCTCCACCTTGAGTTTTTCTTCAAGGCTTACTCCAAGTAGAGAGAATGTCACCAAGCAATGGGTCGTTACAATAGAAGGTGAAGAGTTCTATTTATAGCCATAGAAAAAGGTAATCCGGGACAATCCCCCGATATGAGACTAAACAAATATCAGAAATAGACTAAATACACACTAATACGCGACCCACCAAAATCTTAGCGGATTCTGGCCAAAACAGACCGCCAATTAGCGGTCTATATGGTTCGGATTCCGCTGGATTTTCTTCTGGGTTTTCTGGATGTCTTTGGTGATCTATGATGCATCTACTTTGCTTGCTGGAGCTCTGACCCGAATCGAATTGCCAAAATACTCCCCATGATGGTGTGAAGTATTCTTGTTTGCTCATTGGTCCTTCAATCTTACATTCAGGTCCTTCGATCTTGCATCTTAGTCCTTGAGTCTCTCAACTCAGTCTTTTTTCATGCTTTTGTAGGATCTAATTGCCCTAAATATTAGTCTTAAGGGGGGGTTTATAGACTAATTTCTCACTACCAACTATTTGTGCGATAACAAGATAACCAATGAAAATAGTGAGATGAAAAGGCAAACCAAACACCGGATGTATAGATGTTTGGATCCAACCACCGGATCCTAGTCCTCTCTTACGAATTGCTCTTCCTTGAGCAACTTCGCGATCTTCACTAATTTGATCTTCTTTCCGGGCAAAGATCGAGCCTTTACAATTCAAGCTTGCGAACACCCTTGCCAAGCTTGGACCTCCTTCTCACAACCCGAGAAGAGCTTCACTCCGGAAGCTTGTACAACTCCTTTGTAGTAGACTTTGTGTAACCTACTCTTGAGCACTTGAATTGATGATGAATGCAATTGAATGATTGATCAAGAGAGTGGTTGAGAGCAATAAAGAGAGTAAGAGCACTTGGAAGTTTTTAGCACAATGAGAGCTTAGAGAATGGATTGGTAACCTTGTAAAGATGATCTAAGCTCTATATATAAGCCTCTTAAGTTTTCTAGTCGTTTGAGAAAGATTTGATTGGGTTTTGTGCAAGATACACAAACCATAGATTCAGGAAGCAATTCTGTCAAAGTTTGGTCGACCGGTAAGAATGAAACGGTCGACCGGTTACGTGAATAGTAGTCAAACGGTCAGACAAACGAGGAATGGTCGAACTAACAAGGATGGAACTTAAGTGTACCGGTCGAACGAAACAAGTAAATGGTCGACTGATGTGAAGGTTCGGTAGAGACAAAGTGTGACCGGTCGAACCAAGGTGGTATCGACCGATAGCAGGAAGAATGCTACGAACGATCAATGGTCAAACGGTTGACCGGTAAATAAGATTTGTTCGACCCGTTAAGCTATGTATTTGGGGGTATGGTGAAAGTATGTGTATACGACCGTTGTATAATACGACAAGTATAACGGTCACAAAAGAAGACAAAAATAGAAATCAACCGGTCGAACAGAAAAGGACTTTCGGTCGACCGGTTTGCACTAAGGCACGTGTCTTCCAGCACGTATGAACAGTTGATCGGTCGACCAAAATACTTTACGTTACTCTAATGAAACGGTTGAACCAGAACACCGTTCGGTCGACCGAAAGGGTTCAGAAAAACAGTTTTAGATTAAATGGTCGAACCAGATGGTCGACCGGTCGACCGGTTGAGTGCAGAATTCCTAGATATGGTTTGATTGATTTCTAAAGAAGTTTTGTATGGAATTTGAAGGTTTAGTTCTACTTCTATGAAATCCTAAAGAGTCATGATATTCAATGCATCAAGATTTAAGTGCTCAAGTTACATTTAAATCCTAATGACAATAATGTAAACCTATCTACTCTTCAACTTCATTTCTCGTTAAACTTGTCACCTGAAATGTTAGTACAAAGCGATATATGTGTATTGTACAAGAGTGATATGAATGAATTACATGTGTTTAAGTTATATGTTGATTAATCATGAAAACGGATAAGCAATCATTAGCCAAAAAGCCAACAGCTTTTAGGTCCTTTTATGACTCTTCTCTTCAAACCTATTTATTTCTGAAATTCAAACATAAAACTCGTCACGTAGCATTGTTTAGGTGAAAGATAATGGATATAAGATACAAATATAAGAATGAAATGATGTCAATCAAATATAAGATACAAACATAACTGGAACGCCTGTCCCAGAGCTATCAGGGAAAACCATGGATCCAAACAAATCAAAAATGAAAGCCCGTGTATATTGTGCCACTTCTTCATCTATGGGAAAATCTGGGAGATTCCCGTAATTTACCCGTAACCATTGCAAACTGATGCTAAATCCTGACTCTTTGAAAATTTATGGCTCATCTGCTCCTACAGTTCGCTTACCTTTCTTCATCATCTTGACATTTATATCAATCCCAAAAGAATTTTTAATTAACTCCCGAGTGTCCTGATCACTGTGCCTGATTATTGGAATACCAGTGATAGGTAGACCCCACAAACAGCTCACATCCTGTAATGTTAATCCAACCTCCCCAACCGGTAAGTGGAAAGTGTGAGTCTCAGGACGCCAACGCTCTACAAGTGCAGTAATCAATCTATTGTCTGTCCTTGTATGTCTTATTTCGGCAAGTTGATATAATCCCAATTTTTTGAGAGCCTGACTAAAACTATCGTGGAAAGGAATGATTGGACGATGTGCACGACATTCCAAAACAGCCTCCGGCTATATTATATTAAAATATTTTGTGAAAAATACACCAACTAAAAATATGTAATTTAAATATTTAGACAAATTAACACAATATGATTTTTGTTGGTACTTACATTTGTGCAAATATCATTGACTCTGAACATGCAATTTGGTATTCCGAGAAGTGGGGAAATAGACTCTCTATCCACTGCATCATTATACTCACGTTCGTTTTGTACAGAGCGACTTCTACTAAAAGGACTCATTTTGACAAAACATTATTCATGAAAATAAAAACATAATTAATTTTAATAATGTAAATAAAAAAGTAGGTTTCATGACAAAATGCATGTTATAGAAATGATGAAATGTATAAAAATTTAAAACATAAATACAACTAATATTTTAAATTTAATTTAATAGAAAAGAAAAAAAATTCCAAATACTTAGTGTAACCTTTTCAACTTTTTACTTTAAACTAAAAGGAAGTAATGGAAGGTAAGCTCAAAACTCCCAACTTTCTTACTACCAATCATTAATGCAACAAAACTTTTCGAGTTCTATTATAAAAACAAAAAATATTATAAAGCTTCTATTTATTTATTTTTGCAAGAAAAAAGGAAATCTATTTGAGACTTTAAAGGTTTCTAAATACTAATTATTCTACCAAAAAGTTTCTGATTGACTAATTATACGTCAAATTATTCTCAAGTGTTATAGCATAATTTGGTTTTTAATGTTGTGAGTTTTCATGCTTGTGGGTGTGAGAATTTTGGTTTTATCAATATCTCTTCAATACATTTGGTTCTAGAAAAAAGTTAGATGATATTTTTCCACTTTACAATTAAGCCATTAAACCAACTTAAAGTGTTAGAAAGTGGAATGATTGTTTATGATGTTTATTATGTGTGTTTGTCTATATTATATAATAAATTTCGTAAATGTACGTTATAGAAATGATAAATGTATAAAAATTTATTTTAATTTTAATTATAAACATAAACATAAATACAACTAATATATAAAATTAAATTTAATAGAAAATAAAAAAGTATCCGAATATTTTTTATTTAACAAAGAAATTAAATCTTAATTATAATTATTTTTAAGTAAAAAATAATGTGGAAAATTAACCTAGGGGTCCCAAGATAAGCTCGGAGGGGTTGTGTGATGTGCCGATGGGAGAAGAAACTAAAGTAAGAGAGAAGCTAGCAGTGTAGGTTTTTTTATTTTCCAAACCCAACCCACGGATCGCGGTTTGCACCTGCGATCCGACTAGTTTTCGAAAAAAAATCTTTCGTAGTTTTAAAAATTTTGATTTAAATTTTATTAAATTAAAAAATAAGGTATATAAGTCAACATATAACCTAATATTAATAACCACGTATATTGGATGCCAAAATTGTCATTTTCCGATATTTAAATATGGTTTGACATTTATCTGAATTCGTATCCGAATTTGAAAACTGTAAAAAAAAATCAATTTCAATTTCAAATTATATTCGGTAAAAACTTATTTACCAAATATGAACCAAATTGTAAATTTCGAATCAGATACTTAGATAATCGGTTACTATTTGCATCCCTAGCTGACAAACACCCCAAACACTCATACCCGCAAGGATCTTGGACACCCAATTTTTCCACCCTCTCCATGGGCAACGTGCTTACCTACGAGCAACGTGAAAACACATGATCTCATTCCGAACTCGATATATGGAATCATTTTGCACCATATGTACTGAAATTGTTCAGGAGACATGGTACCAAGTCGAGCTACTATAAACAGATGCAAATGAGATCAAATAATAGGTCCAGAACGGAACATAATGGAAATCTTTGCATTCGGATTTTCCTCCTCGGGAGTAGATAGAGTAGGCTACTTCCGCTTAGCGAGTGAGACAAACTCTTAGAAAATCATAGTCAAACGAGTCTCATCTTCATCACATTGCAAAGACAGAATCAAACATGGTATGAGTTTTGTAATGGTTGGAGCTGTAAACTTAGATTCGAGAAAGACATCCCACAAGTTGCTGCCCACGGGCAAAGACAACGTCCACAAGTTGCCCATGAGCAACGAAACGAAACATTACCCACAGGCAAGAGTAACGTCCAGAAGTTGCCCAGAACCAACCAAGCACTACCCACGGGTTTAGAGTTTAAAGCAAATTAAACAACATTTCAGTGGTACAATGTGCATCAGATTTTTGAAAACACGCTGCACAAAAATCTTAACCTGACCCAATGTGCACCCTGTAATATACAAAGACCATTAATTATGGGAACTACTAAACGTCGCCCCAAAACTACTTAAATCGCCCCTTGAAATTACCAAATTGCCCTTAACAATATATTTAATACCCATATCGTCCCGTGTCTATAAATAAGGCCTATGGTCTTGTATATTCATAATTTATCAGTAAAAACACCACGAAAATGTCTGGCGAGGGTGATGCATCGGGTGAGGTAAGCCTGGCGCGGGGCAAATTTTTGGGCCGAGCGTCTGCATTAGACGCCTCCCCCATGGTGAGGGCGTCTGCGTAGGACGCCCTCCCCATGGCCGAGGCGTCTAACGCAGACGCCTACACAATGGGAGAGGCGTCTTATGTGGACGTCCTCCCCATGGGTAAGGCGTCTGTATTAGACGCCCTTCCCTACGGCAAGGCGTCCTACGCAGACGCCTTACCGTTGGGGAAGACGTTTAACACATACGCCCCATCCATGGGGCAGGCGTCTAATACAGACGCCTTGTTTGTTTGTTTTTTTTGATTTTGATTTTGTTTTTTTAATTTCGACTTTATTTTTTAAATTTTTTAATTTCGATTTTTTTTTTAATTTTGATTTTATTTTTGTAGGTTCCAGATTTCGGTGGTGATGGAGTGGATTACAGTGAGTTATTTCAAACTACACAAATCTTTGCAACAATCGATGAAGCATGTAAATGGGCCAAACAAGTAGCTATCGGAGCTGGGTTTTTTTTGGTCGTGTCGTCGTACAAAACAAGATCAGATAGTCGGATGGATTGTTATTTGAGATGCGACCGGCGAAATCAAATGGAGTCTCGGGATATGGATACTGCACTTCGAAGAAACACCAAAAGAAAGGGTTGCGGTTGCCGTTTCTTAATAAAAGTGGTGGAGCGACGGGATCGTGATAGATGGGTTGTGGTTTTTAATAGTGGTCACGGACATCACAACCACAGACTGGCAGTTTATCCAGAGGGTCATCGTCAAATTAGTGGTCTAAGTTCTGGGGCGAAGAAGATTGTTCGTGATATGACAGAGGCGCAAGCAAAACCACGGAACATCTTGAAGGCAGTAAAAGAAAAATTCCCGGAGGACAATCCAAACCAAAGGCATATTTATAATTTCAGAGATTACATGAGGAGGACAAAATCTGAAGATCGGAATCCCGTCCAGCAGTTTCTCTACCAAGCAGTGCAGTGTGAGTACTTACATCTTTTTATGAGCACGTATACTACGACGGTGTGGCGGAGGCTCGTCACCGGATTAATTGGGGCGGGGGACCTTGTGGCGAGAATCACTATATGGAGACGTGGACGGACTTGTTTCCCATTGCAAATTTTTACAAGTGTGCAGTTATGTTCTTCTCTCTCGGAAATGATGGTTCATTGTACCCATGTCTTACAGTTCTACCTTGGGAGAGTCCGCCTACCGTGACGAGACCGTGCAGAGAGTTGATTATTGCTCATTTAGGGAGTTACGCTCATTACATTCGTTTGGAATTGAATGAGGGATTCCCCGTACCTCCTATAGCGACTCTGTGGTATCAAATACGAGATGAGAGTGTTATTGGATGGGAGCTGGAGTACCAAAATAGGATAGCATATTGGCAACAATTATGTAATATGTTTTGATATGTTTGTATAATTATGTAATATGTTTTGATATGTTTGTATAATTATGTAATATGTTTTGATATGTTTGTACATTATATAGTGTTGCTTTATTATGTAATATGTTTTGATATGTTTGCTTTATTTGCATTATATATAATAGTACGACAGGTTATCAAACACAAATACAAATAATAAGCGTACAACAGATAAGCAAAACACAAATACAAACAATAAGCGTACGACATGTTAGCAAACACAAACACAAATACAAATAATAAGCGTACAACAGATAAACAAATATAAATGCAAATACTAAGCGTACCACAGATAAGCAAACACAAATACTAAGCGTACAACAGATAAACAAATATAAATGCAAATACTAAGAGTACGGTACAACAGATCAGCCTACTCATCATCCGAATCATGGTCGGAGATGCCTAACTGAGTATGCCACGAGTGTATGATCTCATCCAAATCTCCGCATGCAGCTCTGGCATCGTCTGGCAGCTCATCCCTCATCTGCAAGATTGGGTCTACAGCCCGTATCATCTTACCCATCCACTGCACATAACAATAACATTAGCGTACATTAACAAATTATACGGTACAAATAAATATAGATAAAATGAAAAAATTACCAGATCGCCACACGTCCTATCTGGTGGTCGATCTGCTCTCCGGGAGGCACCACGGACGATGATAGGATGTGAGTAACTACCGAACCAATCAAGATAACGTGCATCACACTCGGAGGGGTCGCGACTACGTCTGAAGTCGCCAAGGAATAATCGGCATGATCTCGGAAATGTCCGCCAAGTCGATTCCGCTGTAGAAGCGGGGAACCTGACGTCGTACGTCGTTGCTGTCGCAGACCGCACCGCATGCTCTGGTGTCGGAATGTCAACCGGGATCACCTGAACATATCCTAACTGACGCAAGACCCGATCGGGCATATAAGGCTCTATGATATCCCGATAACGAATAAGACCCATCAATAAAGTCCTCGGGACATCCGCTGCTGGGTCAGGACCATAGGGTAACCACTCCACCTAAAGTTTAACACATTAATAATAATACATCTTAAAATTAAATAAATGGTGTAAAGTTTGATACCTCTGATGCAGTCATCTGATCTAGCCGTGCGCGGATGGAACGCAATCGTCCATCGCTCTTGTCCTCGCTCCGGACAGCCCACATACCCGAACGTGGATGACCCTCGTCGATAATCTTCCGCTCACGATGCGGGCGGAATGCAGGAAAGTACTCGTATATCCACGCCTGCAGCAGCGTAAGACAACCTGCAATCCCAGAACAATCCGCACGGCTAGCTATCCCAAGCTGCCGGTACAGGTATGCCAACGTCGCTGACCCCCACGAGTACTCACGAACGGTCTCCGGGTCCCTAGCCTCCAGTAGATCGCGTGGTCTGATCCGACAACCACTCTTGTCGACAAACAAGACGGCTCCGAGCATCAAGAATAGGTACGTCGTCAACTGTGTATCATCGGCCCGCGGAGGTCGTGCCCGTCTGCATAGGTCCTCAAGGGAGTCGATGCCGACACCACCACCACTCCATAAAGCTGTATCTCTCGCCAGACCATCAGGTGTGACACCAAGCAACTCTGCCACATAACACCTCAGCTCAGACGTCGACCCCTGAGCACTAACCAGACGACCATCCACAGGAATGCGCAGGATCTGGAAAACATCGTGAAGCATGATCGTCATCTCTCCGAAAGGCATGTGGAAAGTGTTGGTGTCAGGCTGCCACCGCTCCACAAACGCCGAAATCAAAGGCATGTCGAGATAAGGGAACATGTTGTACGGTAAGTGCCCCAAATGCGTGGCACTAATCTCCTCTCTGATATTAGCACTCAGTGTAGACCGCCAACCCTGTAGTGCTGTACAGGCTCTGTGCCGATTCTGGCACTTCAGAACCTTCCGATCCTCTCCGTCCCAGATCCGTCTAGCAATGTGACCCCAGAAACTAGGAATGACGCTCCCATCTAAAGGACCACCAGGCGTCATACTGCTCACGATCCAAGAATCGTCCTGGACCCTCTTCTTCTTCTGAGCGCGGGGATCAACAGTGCACGAGCTCGAATCCCCGGTCGTAAACCTCCCACCCCTACCCTTCCGCACCATCCATCCGGCGGAAGTAGAAGTACCCGCTCGACCACGTCCTCCGCTATAATCCCCCTGCCTCTCCACCTCCGGCCGCACTAACTCATACGGGCCATCATCGTCGCTCTCGTCGTCGAAACTATCCACATGCTCATCATCGAAGGAATCATCCTCCTCCTCACGACGACGTAATGCCTCCCTCTCCCTCCTGACCGAAGCAGATATCCCCCGTCTACGTGGATGACGCGGTGCTGAATCATCAACTAAAGAACGGAAGGCGTGTAATGGTATCGACTTGCCTTTCCCTCCACTGTGACCCGATGACTATTAATTGAAATTTTAAATACAAATTTGTTAAATTTGTTAAGCTAAATTATCATATTTATCAAAATTGTTAAACTAAATCAAAATTTGTTAAACTAAATTATCAAAATTGGTAAACTAAATCAAAATTTGTTAAACTAAATTAAAACAATTGTTAAACTAAATCAAAAATTGTTAAAACTAAATATCACAAATGTTAAACTTAATAAGAATTTGTTAAATTAATTTTTTTGATTTATCACTATTTATTAAAGTAATTATGATATTTATTAATTAAAAAAACAAAAAAGGAGGAGGCGTCTGCGAGAGACGCCTCCCGCAAGGTGGAGGCGTCTGTCGGAGACGCCTCCTCCTACGGGGAGACGTCTTCGGAAGACGTCTCCCCCATCGGGGAGACGTCTTCCGCAGACGTCTCCCGCTACGGGCCGGCGTCCGAGGTTGACGCCCCCCGCATGGGTCGGGCGTCCTCGGAAGCCGCTCCCCCCATAGGGGGAGCGGCTTCCTCGGACGCCCGCTCCCCCCATAGGGGGAGCGGCTTCCTCGGACGCCCGCCCCATGCGGGGGGCGTCTCACTCGGACGCCGACGACTTTTTTTTTTTAAAAAACAAATAAATAACGTAATGTTACCTCATACGGGTACACCGGGGGAACTGCTGGCTGCTTCCCTGGCCTCCGAGACATTCGTAATCATGTGTAGTAGGTATAGGAAGAGAAAGTTTTGAAAAAAGAGTGAAATTGTGAGATATATAAGCAAAAATAGGAGGAAGGGCAATTTGGTAATTTCAAGGGGCGATTTAAGTAATTTTGGGGCGATGTTTAGCAGTTCAGTTAATTATTCAGCGACCCTTTTGGGTTTAACATGGATAATCTCTTATGGGCCTAGTTTAAAACTGAGTCCTATCACCACATGGGCTACAAAACCCAGTGTTCGAAAAATAGAGATGTTAATGTAATTAAATATCAGCACCATTTCCGTAAATTTGTTATATAATAAAAAAATAAATTCAAATTTCGAAATTTAGGAGGAAAAATTTCAAAAAGTAGTCGGATCTCGGGTGTCGTCCCAAAAAACAAAATTGTTTTTTTATCGGATCGCGGGTCTGAACCGCGATCAGTCAATTTTTTTTAAATTTTTTTTCCACGCGATCCGTGGAAATTTAAAAATTTTTTTTTGCAAAAAATTTCATGGATCGCAGTTGTGAACCGCGATCAGTAATTGTTTTTTTAAAAATAACTTTTTATTTAAGTTTTCTGTTTTAGTTTTATTTTTTTATTTCTGTTTTTCTTTTTCATTGTAATTATTTGTAATCTTTTTTAAAATCTTTTTTTTTCTCAAAATATGTTTTCTAATTGATATTATTTTTTAAAAAAATTTAAATTTATTTTAAATTTTTTCAAAAATCGACCTCTAAATCACGTCGATAACTGGGCGTATTGAAATGTTAGGGTATTTTATACAATAAAAAAATAAAATTTCTTAACCAGAATAAGAAATTATTTACAACTAAATTTTAAACAAACACTAAAACTAATTAAAACAAAAAATTGGTAACTTTGTCGAAAATTCGTAGGGTGTACACACATTACAAACAGTTTTGGAGGTCGATACAGCAAAAAATTAAAAACACAATTATTATTTTTTAAAAATAATAACAATTACAAAACATATTTTGAAAACAAATATAATAAAAAAACTTAGTTAAAATGATTTAAAAAAATTCAAAACATAAAACATTAGAACTAAAATTCGTGACTTTATTTATTTTCTTTTATTATTTTTTATTTTATGTTTTGATTTTTTAAAATCATTTTAACTATGTTTTATATATATATATATATTGATGCCTCTAAAAATGGTCGATGGTTTTACCAATCTTTCTATGATTCCCTTTTCCAAAGATTTCTCGGGCTAAAAAGGTCATCAATGTTGTGAAACATCATTGATGCTTCACCTTCTCCTCTCATAACTCCATCAACCTCTCACTCACATTCTCATTACTCTTGTAACATACACCCTTTCATTTTCCTCCTATAACCTATAAATAGGAGATCATTTTAAGACCATTGGCAATACTTTTGGTGATGATGAAATACAACAAATATTCTCCCCAAATCTTTTATCTTCTTTGTTCCATGTATATTTATTTTATAACACGTTATCAGCACGAATTGACTCTTGCATAATCTTCTTCAGAAGCACGAGTTTCTCCCGATTGGTATTATAGAAATCATCCAAAGGTATTTTGCCTACACCCAATATTTGAATCAAGTCTGACATAGTATCTATCTACATCTAAAATAACTTGAGAAGTTTTCGTTTCATTTCCTAACCATTTTGTTTTGCCTCGTCATACTAGATCTTAAATCTTCTTAAATTGAAGATTTAATGTGAATGTTCAATTGACCTTTATTGATTTGTATTATTCATAAAAGGTGTAAATATCAAAATATGTAGGTATACGATTATTTTACTTACATCTTGAATTTGTATTTATTCATCATGAGGTAACTAATTACTCACATGTAACTTTGTATTGATTCACTTGCTTAGTATAAGTTATATGAATTCTTAGTATCATGTTGATTAAAAGAATATTTGTAAAGTGGTTCAAGCATGTGATTATTACTTGTTAATTTTGATGCATCACATGATCATTCACAACCAATACGAGCATTCATCTCGTGAGCACATAATATCCATCTTCATAGATGTATATATATAGTACAATGTGCTACAATATAGTGGAATTTGAATCACCATGTTACAATGTGATCATTGTTATTGAAAATGATATGTATTTGCCCAGAAGGCGAATATCTTAATATTCATAAAATATTACTATACAAAGATTTAGAAATCATTCATTTAAAGAGGGTTATGAAATTTTATGATAATCCCTGAAGGATTCATATGATCATCTAAACGACGTGCAAATAGCTAATTGAGTAAAAATGCACGTCGATCTCTAAATCAAACCCTATGACCAGAAGTTCATAGATATATAGAGATTAGTAGTAAACGAAAAAATATATTTTATTGATCACTTTACAAATTAATGACTCAATACTCTTTTGGGTTATGCATCACCGATGATTGAAGGTCATGAGAGTTGTTGGAAAATCACGATACTTTTTATACTTTTTTGTGTGTGCCAGAAGCACTCACTACAAAATTATCGTGAAAACAAGAGCATAAGCAGTGGACTAAATTTTGTGCAAATAAATATGAAATAAAGATGACATCAACGAGACGAAACATGCCCAGAAGTGCCTAAATAAAATCATCTCTTATATTAATTATGGATGTCATCATTTGTATTGTTTTTGTCAAGCTTTAGATAAAATTGTTGACTTCTATCACGACCAAAATGAGGTCAAATTTGTCGACCGATTTGCACAACAAAATTAGAGTCTCTCTGTTTTTAAAATATCTCTCAATATTGATCATTATGGGATCTTAAAATTTATACATGATACATTAATGTGCAAATATACCTGCTAATATTATTCATTAATTTTTATGGTTGATATACATCATGTTATGAATCTTCCCCTACTTTACTTGTACAATAATGAATAAATTGTTTCTCTCCTACGATTTAAAGCTCCTGAAGGGCTAAGTTTTATTGTCCAATCCAATAATCATATATATATATATATATGATATACATTTTCTGGCATTAGGGGTGAAGCTAGAAGCTTAAAGAATGTCAAGAAAATGTACTATATTGAACTTGAAGTTCATAAGAGAATATACGTACAAGCATGATTGAACCTGAAGTTCGTAAAATCATTATCTTGCAATATCTAGCAAACAATTATCATACATTTGTATTGATCACAAAAGAGTGACTACGCCTTAGATTACTAGACATAGACCACATAATATAAAGTGAAGATCTACACATGATAAAATATATTTGAGCTCAACCAACGCCAGAAGCGTGGACCATAACATATATTATTGGTGGAAATAAAATAAAAGTTAGTCACTCTCATTGCACCTCCTGAAGAGGTTATTCCTGAAGAATATAAACCCGTAAAAATACATGCAGCTGCTAAACAAAAGATTAATGAAATTACGGGGATACAGAACGGTCAAATCCTAAAATTTTGGGAAACGATGAGGATTTGATTATTATTGACGTAAAACTTGCAATCAACTATATATGTTGATACGAGAGATATTAAATAATTATTAAAATTATTGTCGACAATTCATTCGCCTTCTTAATAGCATGCTATCTCAAGAAAAGAAAAATGGATCCAAAACCTATGATATTATAAGAATGCCAGAAGCATTCGTATTTGATATAAACAAAAGAAGGCGAACAATATATAATAAACTCGCTGAATAAATATACTATTTGGACTTGTAGTCCTGATTTATGAAATTATATCCCTGAAGGATAAAAATAGAAATCAGAAAAACATGTGATACATTATAAAGCGAGGAGTAATATAAGGGTATTCGCAGGACCCAACATCCATCGTGATGTTACTCATTCTCTCGTAATATTGATAATAAGTTCTGTTACATGATCAATATGTTGTGATTTTAAAATTTTATAAGTCACTTAATATTGGTACTTATATGAGAGTCCCCGAATGACTAATATGACAAAATATATTATATGATGACAAGAATAAAAAATGCACTATACAATTTTTGAAAAAATCACTATATAAAGAAACAAGTAAGAGTGTGCATATAATCTCTTCAATCAAAGTCATCATGAAGAATGATGCGAAGTTGATCTTAGTCGTCCATATGTTTCATTCAATAATAAAAGTTACTGTTATTTATTATATTTATAACATGCTTGATGTCATAGGACCTTCATCAGAGTTTTTGAAAACTCATGAAATATTTAATGGACAATTTTTGCAATAAATGACCAGAGAAAACTCAATTATTTTTCGACCTGAAGTTCGAACATTCTCTGGAAGAGAATTTGTACAATGATTCAATTGTAGAAAGTGAATATTGTAGAAAAAATATATTCTACTTAATACTCACATTGAAATGACACTAAGAAAGGACATCTATTGTATATCAACAAAGATCCAATTATAATAGGACCTGAAGTTCCTCATTAAAATGTCATGAACATTTTCTTATAACTTGAAACCTAACAAGGTTCACAGTAAATGTTTTATCTAAGCATAATGTTCATTTGAAAACATTTAGATGATGTTCAAGGATCTACCAATTTCTAGTCATGCGATAAAGATTTACGTTAGCAATGTTTCTTATATGTCCGATCCACATCAATTACCATCACAAAATTTTGGTGTCATTGCGTGGAGTCATTACAATTTTATGTAAGTTGGTGAATCAGTTATTGATTCTTACACTCTCGTATCGCTAGGACATCAATATAATTATGAGACATCTTTAAATTGTTCATAAGTAATATCTTTTGAGGTAACATATTCATATCAAAAGTTACCACAATTTGTATTACTCTCAGCATATTATTTGAGAAAAATTGCGCAAACATATTTCACAATCTTATTATCTAAGTGAAATATAGTAAATATTCATTAAATCCGTTAAACTATCATGTATTTGTTTATTGAATCTCCATGCAATTTTGTGTTTAAGGACTTCGTAAAATATATTCGTAAGTTTGATAAACTACGAATAAGGGGATGCGGATTTGTATTTATCGTCCCTGAAGGACGGATATCCCTGAAGGATAAAGCCCAGAAGGCTTGTAGTTGCACTCTTTTTCCCTTTTTCCAATTTTTGTCCTAAAAGGTTTTATTGGTTAAAGGTTTTTAATGAGGCAACTTGTGCAATTTTGTTAGCGTATGTTATGCACTCTTTTCCTTGGCTACTTTTTCTCACAGGGTTTCGTAGCAAGGTTTTTAACGAGACATAAACATAACGCATATTATATAAGGAAGTGTTAAATGTATGTTGAATTGAAGGGGAGAATTATACGATGCACTCTTTCTTTTTTCCTTCACCAAGTTTTGTCCCATAGGGTTTACTTGGCAAGGTTTTTAATGAGGCAGACCAATCATGTGACAACTGATCAGATCCAATCAAACGAGAATTTGGCAGATTTATTTACAAAGTCCTTGGCCACCAAAGTCTTTAAGAAGCTTCTCTTTAAATTTGGTGTTCGTTTGAAGAATATATGTTGAAGTGAGGGGTAACATCATACGCGTTGTACTCTTTTTTCCTTCATCAAGTTTTTATCCTATCGGGTTTTCTTGATAAGGTTTTTAATGAGGCAACATCCCTAGCGTATAAAGGTGAAGATCCAAGGGGGAGTGTTGTGAAACATCATGGATGCTTCACCTTCTCCTCCCATAACTCCATCAACCTCTCACATTCTCATTACTCTTGTAACCTACACCCTTTCATTTTCCTCCTATAGCCTATAAATAAGAGATCATTGTAAGACCATTGGCAATACTTTTGGTGATGATGAAATACAACAAATATTCTTCCCAAAATCTTTTATCTTCTTTGTTCCATGTATATTTATTTTATAACAATCAAATTATTAATCTTTGATTGGAGGTCTTATTTTCATCCATGGGCCTTTTCTGATACATGCGAGGTAATATGAATAAGGTGGAAGAAAATAGCATAGTAACCTCAAACTTTCGCAAGATATTTCCAACCTAATGTATTGAATAATTTTCAATTTGTTGTCATTGTTGCTAATTTATAATATTATCACACATAAATTGCTGTATAATATCAGGCACAGATGAATTTCAAGCCGGCCTTCAAATTATTGTATATATATACTTAGCTATCAAATATGACACAAATTAATTCCATTTTCGGAAGGACAAAAAATTAAAAGAATGACTAAGATTGGTGGAAGGATAAGATATTAAGAGTTCTTGTGGCAATTGGCAAGATATCTCTTTATTTATGATAAAAAGAATTGGTACTATGGCAAGGTGTCTTTTCATGGCATGGGGAAGCTGATAGAAAACCCTAGAAGCATCTCATAACCTGCAAGACAACAAAATTTGTCTAGTTCTAGACTTTCGGTACTTTTTGAGTTCAAACTCCCTTTTAGTTACATGTTATCACAATATCATTACTCCCTTTGTTCCAAAAAGGATGCCAATTTGTCTTCAAACTTCCTTTTAGTTACATTATATCACAATATCATTACCCCCTTTGTCCATAAGGGATGCCAATTCCTAGTTTAATTAGTTCCTTTTCTTAAACAGAGGAGCACTAATATTATGATAACTTGTTTTGCATGTTTCATTTTTGTACTGGTTTTTTGTTTGTCCCTCACTTATTGAAACATGAGGTGAGCATAACCCCATCATGCAATCTTCTTTTTACAAATCTAAAATCCATTTTCCTATTGTAAAGTACTATAAATATGAAGGTTGAAGCAGATGTTTTTCAATTTTGGTATCAAAAATCAAATAAAAAACCCAAGAGGTGTGTGTGTGTCTCTTTTTCTGAAAGAGCACATGAAAATCAAAATATTAGGGATGTTTTTGGCCTCAATGGTATTGTTTCCATGTCAAGCAAGTATTCAACAAGTGGTGGAAGGAGATGTTGAGAAGCCAAGTAATCTCTTTCCCAGAAGCAATGTTAGTTTGGCATTACTATGGCAAAGTCCACATGGGTATATATTTACCTATCTTTGGTGTTTTCAGGTGAATGGTCGGTTGATCACTCCATCATGTTTTGTATCTATCTGTTTAGGTTTACTAGAACTTGGACAATTCATTGAAACTCCTATTAATTTAGTGTGGAAATGTGGAAACATAACCAAATTGATTTGGTTATCCATGCAATAGAGGAACCATGGTCTCAGAGAAGTCCTAAATTCTTGTGGTAATTTCGGTTTAGATCATGGAAAATTCCTCATCTCTACTTACTTACCATCAAAACCTTTTAATTTATTCCAACAATTAATTTTGGAGGATAAGAGACGTGAGAAGGATGTAAGGAACTTGTTCCATAAAACAAGGATGACCACAACAATTTGGAGGGGGTACAAAACACCCATATTGGCATGGCTAAATATAGGAGCATAATTTATTGGCACTTGATTTTTCTCAATAATTTATCCAAAAATTTACCAAGTAAAAAAATAAATCCACAGACAAATGATTTTTATTTTTTTATGGATAAGAAAGATTGAATCACTTATTAATAGGAGAAAGTATGAAATTGTGATCTTTGGTGGAAGGTGGACCGTGAAGTTATTATGTATGATAGGAACCACCAATCCATGCCGACATGGAAGAAACCAAGTGGAATTACAAAAACACCCACAATTTCCGTGTTTGGATCTTTGTCTCGTACACGTGTCAAAACATGCGTGCAAGCAGAAACATAGGCCAAATCTATATATGGACCTCCTCTCCTCTCCTATTCTCGATATAAAAGCCAACCAAACCTTGCATCCATATTCTCCTAGAGACTTCATCACCAACGAATTCTTCATAATCCAATTATTTCCATATCCTCCATCCTCCCCAAGGCCATGGCTGACCCCTCAACCATGGCCTTCGCCTCGCATGTCACCTCATCGACTTTCCTTATTAATAATGTTTCGCTCACCTCCAATATTGGTCGGTCAACATGCAATCCTCCAGAGTCACCTCGGGCTTGCTTAGCCAACGCCTCGCTTTTCCGTAGATCATTGTCTCTTCGGGCCACTTCATGTCAATGCGTTGCTAGCAAAGAAATGACACATAATTATTATTATCCATCCAACTTCTCCTACGATGACAATGCGCTTGAGGATGAGAGAATACTCCACAGACGCTCATTGGGCCATGATGCGACGTTGGGCAAAGGGGTCCCGGTGTTCGTTATGTTGCCGTTGGACACGGTTTCTATGGATAGAAAATTGAGCAAGGCAAAGGCGCTGAATGCTAGCCTGGCGGCGCTCGCGAGCGCCGGGGTGACTGGTGTCATGGTAGATGTGTGGTGGGGATTGGTTGAGAAGGATGGACCCTTGATGTATGATTGGGAGGCATATGTTGAGCTTGTTGAGATGGTCCGAAGCCATGGCCTCAAGATCCAAATGGTCATGTCTTTCCACCAATGTGGAGGAAATGTTGGCGACTCTTGCACGTATGTATATATATTAACCGTAGAATAACCACAATTAAATATAATGGTGAGATCATATGAGACTTAAATTTCTAAGTTGAATCCTAGACTCACTAGATCTTGACTCTATATACATATTTTTTTGTCAATTTTATTTTTCAATATTACTATATATGCATGATCTTTAATTTTCTAAAATAATATCAACTTTTGAACGTAAAATTTGATCAGACTAAAGTAAGTAGATAGAACTTTGATTTTGGAATAATCTAGATCTAAGATTGCCTAGTTTCGAAAAGTAAAATTTCAAAAATTTACATTTTATATTTTGTGAGTATTATATATATATATATATATAATTTGAAATATTTATAATGAAGATTAAATTGAAATTGAATTGGTGGTGATGTAGCATTCCTTTGCCTCCTTGGGTTCTAGAAGAAGTGAGCAAGGATCAAGACATAGTGTACACAGACAGATCAGGAAGGAGAAATGCAGAGTACATATCTTTGGGGTGTGATGATGTTGCAGTTCTCAGTGGAAGAACTCCAATCCTAGTCTACGCAGATTACATGAGGAGTTTCAGAGACAGATTTCAACAGTATTTGGGAGACACCATTGTGGTAATTAATTAAGAACAATTATAACAATCCACTCCTCCTATCCTAAGTTAAATGGACATTTTTAATTCTAATTAAATCTCAGTACACAACATGTCTTTTACGTTAATATGTGATTTTGACTTGAAACAGGAAATACAAGTGGGTATGGGTCCCTGTGGAGAGCTGAGATACCCATCTTACCCTGAAAGCAATGGCACTTGGAGGTTTCCTGGAATTGGAGAATTCCAATGTTATGACAAGGTATCCTATTTGTTATCATTTTATATTTTATAAACCTCAAAATAATAGTATAATTTTGAGTCGTACGTGCAGTTTAAGTTTTGTAAACTCTAGAAATTCATTGAGATTGGTTTCAAATTTAAGGCTTAACCAATACCATATAATACATCACGTTAAAGTAGGGTCAACTTCCTGCAAAGTAAAGGTTAGAAACTTCACTATTACGTCGAGATCATAATGATTAAGAGATGAGTGCCTAAGTTCTAATTAATAATATTCAATAAAATTGTTGAAACCTATGATACGATAAAACAATTGAAGGATATTAGTAATATTTGAACCACGTGAAGAACAATATTTGTTTGTGACAGTGTAAAATGTTTCTAACAAATTGTTTTAACTTAATTGTTCACCTAATTAATATTTAGATTTTGCACAACTCAAATTCATTGTGCGCGCAAACACAGTACATGAAGGCTTCTCTAGCGGCGGCGGCAGCGGCGGCGGGGCATGAGGAGTGGGGCTATGGTGGGCCCCACGATTCGGGCAATTACAACCAATTCCCGGAGGAAACTGGGTTTTTCTATAGGGAAGGAACGTGGAACTCCGACTACGGCCGGTTCTTCCTCGAATGGTACTCCGGCGCCCTCCTCAACCACGGTGATCTAATCCTCTCAGCCGCGGAGGCCATATTCCGGGGGACCGGTGCCACCCTATCGGGCAAAGTGGCTGGAATCCACTGGCACTACCGGTCCCGGTCCCACGCGCCGGAGCTAACCGCGGGGTACTACAACACGAGGTACCGGGACGGGTACATTCCGTTGGCGAGGGTGTTCGGAAAGCACAATGTGGTTTTGAACTTCACTTGCATGGAGATGAGAGACGAGCAGCAACCGGAGCATTGCTCGCCGGAGCTTCTGGTTAAGCAAGTCCGGCTCGCAACCGAGGCCACTGGGGTTGAGCTTGCTGGGGAAAATGCTCTTCAAAGGTACGCTTAAATTTGGATGATTCATTTATCATCTATCTATCATCTCATCTCATTTATATAAAAACCTTCAACCAATAAGTGTAACATACTTTGATTATTTTTTTAGGGTTGGATATGTTTATGTACTTATGTTATACTATTGTTTGTTGTGTTTGGGATTAATTGATTTATCGACGGCTATGACATTCTTTTTTAAGTTTCATTTCCATGGAATGTATAACGATCGTTATGACATGTCTATCTTAACTAGTTTGGGATTGAAGGTTTTGTTATTATTATTGTTGTTGTATCGACCGTTATAACATGTATGGTTCGCTCGCTATCTAACAGGTATGACGAGAACGCCTATTCGCAAATTGTGAGGACATGCAACGACGATTCCACTAACAGGCTGAGCGCATTCACATATTTGAGGATGAACAAGAGGTTGTTTGAAGGGGACAATTGGCGACAATTCGTGTCGTTCGTGAAGGGCATGGCCGGCGGGAGGAGAGGAGGGTTCTCTGGCCGCGACCGCCGTCGATCGGATCTTTATGTGGGTTTCCTCAACAAGAAGGCTGAGGGGCAAATGGCCTCAGCCTAGAGGAGATACAATGAGATTGCTCCAGAGCTTAACATGCTACTCCTTCAGCTAGTCCAATAACTATCACATGTTTTCTTGTATTGGGTGGTTATGTGTAAATTTGAAAATGACTAACTGTTGTGGGATTCAAATAGGCGAAAGAAAAAAAAAATACTACTGGTCTGGTTTTGTCTTCATCTTTGGAGTTTAAGGGGGTGATTACCATGTAAGTAGGTGCAAGGGCTTGTACTTAAAACATAATGTATCTGAATTCAAGTTATGTATTTATCTGTGCAATTTTATTTTTTTCTGTCGTGTTGGAAGTGTTTTTCATTTAGGTTATCTAAGAATTCTTCAAGCAGTCGTATATAGTCACTTTTAACCACCACCATCGTGTACAACAAATGTGATCTACTAAGTAAATGATTAACACATATCAGTAGATGAAACTAAGACCAAAAGTTTGTTTAGCACAGCAAAAAAATTTCCTTTTCAGATATCCATCTAAACCAGAGAGAATTTACGTTAAACCTTGTCCGCATTTTTGTCCATTCTAATTTCTAAAGTACACTTCCATCACTTCAGAATTCAATTTTGATTGGTAACAGCAGATTAACATTGACGACTTAGAAGGTTTTTTATTATTTAATGCATTAGAAAAAAACTTCATAAAAAACATTGACGGCGTAGAACTTTGACATTTACTTTACTCAAAAAAGTAATGCCAAAATTGCATATCAGGAACCCCTCGCATAAACTACATGTGGTAAACTGGTGATATATAATGATCATGTTTGTTCTTAACCTGCCTTGCCACAACTTCAGTGGTTGAGGAGCAATTATCAATTCCTTTAATATTATATACATCACCAACTCTAAAGTCGAGTTATTAAGCTGAGAAACTTAAGCCGCGGAAAGACATTACAAACTCCAAAACAAGTTCAAAGCTAGATAAATTATCTACTAACCAGAGTTTATTTCTCAAACCAATCACCAAAATATCGACCTATTTCTTTGAAACCAATCACATTCTAGGTAGAACTGTAACTGGAAAACAAGTTCATATTGTGAAAGTAGCATGTAACCAAAGCATGATGTAAACACCAGAGGAGATGACAAACCCCCATTTATTACTTTATTGCAATTCAAACTACACGAAAATTGAGATACAGAGCGCGAAGTTGAGAAGGTGGTAAGAAAGGTAAGGAAGAACAGGGGCATAAACGTACAAAGATAATTCTAAAACCTACAGGTAAGGTAGCTGCAGCACAGTATCAGCTCGGTGTATATCTTCGGCCAAATGATCTGCAAAAACCATTGCAAACCCCGACACAAAGAAACATTCCTTCCCAGTTGTTTGAAGAAGAGTTACTACTGCATGAAGAGAAGAAAAATATCATTAGATGTACAGAAACTGTCCTCAGGCTGGCTGAACACTCCAATAACAGGACTGCATACATACACTGGTAAAAGAAATCGTAGTTATGATACTTAAAAAAGACCTGAATCTCCAGATACAATTGACCATGTTCAGACCTGATACCACTAATTGGAAACTAAGAGCCAAGACCATCAAGTAATAATAAGTCTCATTTTATTTAGAGCGGAACCGCTTTGTACCCAAATGCCAGGATAGCTAGACCACTTGAGAAATTAGGGACCATTAAAGTTGATAACTTGCCTATCCCAACTACTTTGAGATCAAAGACTTTTTGTTGTTGAAGTTTATAACTTGATTTTCACAAGAAGACGCCTACTAGGAATTCCTGGCCTTTTAAAGATTGGTCCAGTAGGTTAAAAATGACTATAAATCTCTGACACATCATATTTAGCATAAGAAATTTATAAAAACAATATAGCCCTGATAGATCAATCACTCAAGCAAGAGTGGTTTCTCAACCCGAGTGCCAAGAGGCAACTTGATCAAAAAGCACCAGTTGAAACTTACCTTCTCTATAGCTCATCTTTCGGAGAGTCAGTTTCAACAGCACTTGTGTCAGATTCAACAGCAATCTGTATGACATCTCTGTTAGCCTGAATAAATTCAATGATGTCCTCCTTTGATCTGCCCCCATCATAATTCACAAGTTTTCCGCTAGCAGATGTGAAGTACATTGTGGGAAAGCCTTGAACATCGAACTCCTTTGGCACATCATTTGCAGTGGCATCCTACATAAATGATGTCTTGTCATTACTGTAATACGAAAGCTCAATACCACTGCCAGCCAACGTAAACCCACTGTAAATAGCTCAACACCACACAACTATTTTTCTGTCAATTGCAACTGATATCGAAGAATGTGTATCAGTATATCACTACTGGAAAAAAAATTCCATGGAAGAATTATTAGTTGAAAACCCTTAAAATAAAATTACAAAACTATAGTTATAGCACAGCCACAAGGCATGTTAGAATAAAAACTAGGTGAAATCAGAACCCAATATTTGACATGGTGAGTTCTGTTCAATAAAAACATCTCACATGCAGAGTTACTATAACCTGATAACTTTAATGAAATTTCACTATTTCAGAAATGCCAGGGTGGATGTCGCAGTACTTATCAATAAACATAAATGACAAAACTTGGTGATCAAATATGGAAAAATAGAGGTCATGGAAGAGAAGGACAACGTTGAAACCCAAGATATGTGGACCAAAGAAAGATAAAAATCATTTTGTTTGGTTTAACTATAATTTTGTGCTGTTGGACTTTCCAGTTGCCTCACCCAAACTTAACATGAGCAAAAATGATTTTTGTCTAGGTAATTGTGTCAAGTAACTTATTTAACATAAGTATCACTAACATCAGGCTTTGCATTAATTCTACATTATAAATTGTAACGGATCATATTGTTCTTGCAGGATTCGAGATTCAAGATGCTGAGTTCAGTAACTCTGTTTTTGTCTAAAAGAATTCCTGACATGCTATCTGCTCTACTGGTAGTCGGGAGCTTTAGCAGGAATTATGTTTGAACTTACAAGAGCTAATTTTATTTTTTTTAGAAAATAAATAAATTTTATAAAAGATTAGAATATTATGTTGGCATCAATAAATCCTTATATAGCTAAGTTAAAGATCAACTTTAGACCCAGGTAACTCTATGATAGTAAGAGGAGCAGTCTACCAATTTCGCAATGATCACATCAGGGTCTTTTTCGAATGAGATGGCAACTTCCTCCAGGATAGGAGCTAACTCCTGACAATGACCACACCATGGCGCGTAAAATTCAATGAGAACTGTAGAATGGAGTAATACTAATGTTAGTAGCAAATTTAGAATAAAAACGGAGAAATAAAGAAAGAACTAAAATTATAAATTGGGAGGGCAAAATAAAACCTCAATCTTACCATTCTTTCCAGATCCCAAAACGAAGTCGTGGATATTGTCACCCACAACCACCTTAACGGGCTCATTATTGACTTCAGGAATAGGTTCTGATTTTTTGAAAGGCTTCGCTTTGCCATCCTGTAACATTGCATCAAATCTACTATAAAATCATGAAAGAGAACAAGGGAACACAGATATCAAAGATAAAATGACAAAAGTGATGTGTTTACATTGATGATAACATTATATAGTTAACACTGAGAACTATATTTAAACACAAGCATTACCACAAAAAAGAAATTGTAAATGTTATCTTCACTATCTCACAAAATTATTAGCTAGCACCGCATTTAAAGGATTACAATTCAATCATGTAAACACACACCTGATCAGCTCAAATAATGGTTCCTTGATTATAGCAACGTTATTAGTATCAAATAGGTTTTCCAAAAAAAACTCAAGCATAATAAATAAAATCGAATATCCTTTTTGATCTTTCGAATAAACAAAATTCAATATAGGACAACTAACAGAGTATGGTAGGTTAGAGGGTAAACAAATTACAAAATATTCAGCAAAAGCCATACCATGTACTCCTTAATCCAAGCCACAATATCAAGAGGCTGCAAATTTGTTTTAAGATATTTATTGCCATCGGTACTTTGTATGACAATGAGTGGCACTTGGTCTTCCTTTAGACTAAAATACTGCACTTGCGGTCAAAAAGAATGATACCGGTATTAGTTAAGAATATAAAACATCACAAATAAGTTTCCGCAAACATATATTGACCATGCCACTAACCTGGAATGCACCCTCACTAGCCTCAAGGTCACCCATCAAAAAACTTATTTTTTCTTCGGTGTAAGTGTCTGCAACTTCAGTATACTGTGACTTGAATTGCTCAAAATTCTCAGAGCTAAAATTCAGGAAGAACATAGCCTGCAATTTAATTATCACTATTGAGATTTTCAATTCAAAAGTAATATTAGCGTAGTCATGAAAGAAACATGTCATGCACACATGTGGAAGCAGACACACTACGAACACCAACACAGTACAGATACATATCAAAACTATTAATGTTAGCAGTTCTTACGAACCAGTTAACATTGACACAATCTATTTTCACGCAACAGTTCAACTCAGTAAAAGCTAAATATCACATCTCAATTGAGACAAGGAAATGGGAAACATCATGACAGTAGTAGGCTAATGGGAACTTCATCTATTAACCACTAAAATGGTAATGAGAAGTAGAATGGTATCGAATCAAAATAATACTGTAATGGTGTAATGCTCTAGTTTTGAACCTAACTGGAACAAGAAATAAATCATGTCAGTAAAATGGTTGCCATAGGCAGAAGTTACTAACAGAAAGAAAAGAACCACAAACTATTACAATAATCAGCACCTTCGCATTTTCATTGTTGAAAAACTTCATCACATAAGGCTGGTTGCTGGGGTCATTGTTAAAAATGGTAACAAGAGGCTCGCTAGATTCTGAAATGAATTTCTCCAAGGCATCCACATCGAAGTCCTGAAAAACAAATCATCAGCACAAAATTTCAAATAAGGCTTCCTTAGAGGGCAAACAATATAGCATGTACCTGGAAATCAACAGCAAGCTCATCAAATGGCTTCAACAATCTGACTGTGGGGGCCTTTACTGAAGGCTCGCCTTTAGGAAGAAACTTAGCTACCAAGGTGTGACCAAAATCATACTCAGACCGCATCTTCTCAGCCACAGTCATGAAATTTTTATACTCTTCACCAGAATACTCAGGGAAAATACCCACCTATAGCATTGATCAAAGCATTAAAAAAGTTTATCCATCAGACGGAGCATGTACGTAGGAATAAGAAAAAACACAAAGGAGGACAAGGGTTTAGGAATTACAATGAAGACTTTCTTCTCATCAATAACATTATCATCTGCAGATTTAATCTCGACAGAAGCTGGGCCGGATTGTTTGGTCAAATATTCAACAATGCCATCTGCCTCTCGAGGACCATTGTAGTCTTGAACTTGTTGACCTTTGTTTCTGAGAATCTTAAGGGTCGGATAACCACTCACATCATACTTAGAGGCAAGTTCTTTGTTTGCCTGGTCATCTGCATCCACCTTCGCAAGAACGATTGAGGGATCATGTTTGCTCAAGGCAGCTGCCGCCGCCTCATACTAAAATGGCAGAAACATGCAAAACTTCAGATCATGACATCCTTAATAGATATAATTGATTCATAATCTATAACTCAAAATTTAAACATCGCGGGCAATCACAGAAGTAGTTACCTCTGGCTCAAGGCTCTTACAGTGGCCACACCTGCCAAAATGGAAAGATAAAAATCATTCCTTTAAGAAAACCATCAGGAGATACAAAAGAAAAGTTCTTTTATTTTTGGAAAGCAAAAAGGGAGGAGGAACCCCCGGGGATTTATTTATCGTACAACCAGAAAATTACAAACTCGGGTCATGCAAAAACACACAATCGGACACTCTAATCAACATACGCATAATGCTTCTACAACTCATAACAAAGAAGAAGAAAAAACCACTCAGTTTTAAACCCATCTAACGTAGCAGGTTCCTTCAACAATTCTTTGCATGTAGCTACAAAAGAATACAACATTATATTTGACATTTACAACTTTTTTTTTGGAGAGTGTAACCAGTCTATCGGGTAACGATCGAAAAGACATAGACACATAGTGAAAGTCAACGTAAGCATGGATTGCCAAAAGGACAACATATTCTCCATGCAAACAGAAAAAGGACCAAAAAAGGACATGCAGAAAAACTGATCTGAGAGAGAAACAAAACCTACATTTCCTACCATGCACTGGCATACTTATGAATTAGCTTCTAAAACAAAACCCCAAAGTAGAAGTCCCGATCACAAATCTGAAACTCCAAAAAGTAAACAAATCTCGATTTCTAAAACCCAACAAAAGAAACACAAAGTGAAACTTTCCCAAAAGAAAAAAAAGAAGCAAATCCATCAACACAAATCCCAAACACCCAAAAAAAACCCATCTTTGGACCCGATCCGACGACCAAAACCCAAACCAACCATCAAATCCAAACTTGCACCAACCAAACGTCACCCGAACCAACACAAAAAAACCCCACCTTTATCCTCCATCCGACGACCCAAACCATAACTAACCTTCCAAACCCAAACCCCCCCTACAAAACCCCACCTTTCCCTCCGATCCGACGACCCAAACCCAAATCCACCACAAAAACGAAATTTTTTCGCACCAAAATTCGTCAAAATTCCATACCACGGCGCGTAGAACTCGACGACGAGGAAGTCGTGTTTGGCGACGGTTTCGTCGAAATTGGCAGCGTGAAGGGCGAGGACGTGGGACAGTGAAGTCTCCGACGCGTCCTCGGCGGAGTAGACGGCGAGGAGGAGGGCGGAGAGGAAGAGGAAGAGCAAAACCCTAGAAATGGAGGAAGCCATTGGAGACGAGAGGAGGAAGAAGAAGAAGAAGTGTGACCGATCTCGAGGAGGGTTTTGGTGGTGGACTTATAGCGGTCTTTGTGGGTCAATTGTAATAAACCCCTGGGATTTGTTTTTTGTTTTCAGACTTGCTTTAACGGTTTCGTCGGTTGGAAACTTCTGGAAATATATGTGTTTCTTTTAAACACACAGTCTTAACAAAAAAATTAGATTAAATGTCACAATGCAAGTCTGAGTTCAAAATACAAAATATCAAAATTTGTTCCGCACCCTATAAGCAAATATCGCTCTGCTTTTTCGGAAGTGATTTTTTTTTGTAAAATTTACAATTAAATATTACATATATTTAAAACCGTTTAATTGTAGTTAACTTTAAATATTAAGAAACTAAAAAATTAAGGGAACTACTAAACGTCGCCCCAAAACTACTTAAATCGTCCCTTGAAATTACCAAATTGCCCTTAACAATATATTTAATACTCATATCGTCCCGTGTCTATAAATTAGGCCTACGGTCTTATATATTCATAATTTATCAGTAAAAACACCACGAAAATGTCTGGCGAGGGTGATGCATCCGGTGAGGTAAGTCTGGCGCGGGGCAAATTTTGGGTCGGGTGTCTGCATTAGACGCCTCCCCCAAGGTGATGGCGTCTGCGTAGGACGTCCTCCCCTTGGCCGAGGCGTCTAACGCAGACGCCTACGCAATAGGAGAGGCGTCTTATGTAGACGTCCTCCCCTTGGGTAAGGCGTCTGTAGTAGACGCCCTTCCCTAGGGTCAGGCGTCCTACGCAGACGCCTCACCCTTGGGAAGGGCGTTTAACTCAGACGCCCCTCCCATGGGGTAGGCGTTTAATACAGACGCCCGGAATTTTTTTGATTTTTTTAATTTCGATTTTTTTTTGTAGGTTCCGTTGGAAGATTTCGGTAGTGATGGAGTGGATTACAGTGAGTTATTTCAAACTACACAAATCTTTGAAACAATCGATGAAGCATGTAAATGGGCCAAACAAGTAGCTATCGGAGCTGGGTTTTTTTTGGTCGTGTCGTCGTACAAAACAAGATCAGATAGTCGGATGGATTGTTATTTGAGATGCGACCAGCGAAATCAAATGGAGTTTCGGGATATGGATACTGCACTTCGAAGAAACACCAAAAGAAAGGGTTGCGGTTGCCGTTTCTTAATAAAAGTGGTGGAGCGACGAGATCGTGATGGATGGGTTGTGGTTTTTAATAGTGCTCATGGACATCACAACCACAGACTGGCAGTTTATCCAGAGGGTCATCGTCAAATTAGTGGTCTAAGTTCTGGGGCGAAGAAGATTGTTCGTAATATGACTGAGGCGCAAGAAAAACCACGGAACATCTTGAAGGCAGTAAAAGAAAAATTCCCGGAGGACAATCCAAATCAAAGGCATATTTATAATTTCAGAGATTACATGAGGAGGACAAAATCTGAAGACCGGAATCTCGTCCAGCAGTTTCTCTATCAAGCAGTGCAGTGTGAGTACTTACATTGGATTATGGCGGATCCAGAAACTGATGTCGTCACTCACGCTTTTTTGGCACATCCGACGTCAGTCCAGTTGTTGCGGACATATCCTTTCGTTATCTGCATGGATTCGACTTACAAGACGAACAAGTATAAGATGCATTTGATCGAAATGATTGGGGTCACACCAACAAACATGAATTTCCTTATTGGATATGCGATTTTGATGGATGAAACTTACTCCAGTTATCTGTGGGTGATGGAGAAGTTGCGAGATCTGTTATTGGGGATTGTCAGCCCGACTACAATAATAACAGACCGGGAGTTAGGCCTTATGCGACCAGTGAGAGAGGTATTTCCTGACTCTGCTCATTTACTCTGCACATGGCACATCAACACAGACGTATTGAACTACGCATACCACGTATTCGGCAAAAATAAGCAGATGGCAGAGACTTTGAGGCGTGGAAGATGGAGGAAAATCATGCTTTCTACTTCAGAAGCCGAGTATGATAGAGTTGTGTATGCTCTGAAAGATTTGTATAGATCGTGGCCGGCTATCACGGAGTATCTGGACACCACGTGGTTGGTGCATAAAGAAAAGTTTGTGCTGAATTGGACGAACAAAGTCCTTCATTTTGGGAACACCACGAATTGTAGGGTCGAAAGTGCTCATTCGGCTCTAAAAGAGTGGATTTCTACATCGACTGCAGCTCTGGACACTCTTTTCGAGCGCGTCAACGCGGCTATTGAAATGCAGCTGACGAATATTCGAAACGCTCTTGAAGACTCGAGACGGCGAAATTTGACTAATTTCGGACATGCTCTATATCGTCACATAAATGGTCGAGTTTCGCATCACTGCTTGCAATTGCTGAGTCAGGAGGTGAAAAGAATGCAAGAGTTAGATGATGAAGTTGAATATCGTTGTGAGTGCGCTTTTTCTGACTTCTCATGGGATACCTTGCGCATGTACCATCCGCGGATGTCTTGAATCAGACAACGGAATTTACTTAGAGCAGATTCATTCGTTCTGGAGGACACTTGTCATTGGGGAAGGAGCCGGGAACACAGAGTTTGTGTCTCAAGCAGCTCAAGACGCTGAACATTTTCGCAGCCTGGTTGATGAGATTGCAGGAAGTGACCCCACCGTAATTCGATCTGCCTCTCGGGTTTTATTCGAGCAGCTACACCCCGAACATGCGAATTTGAGAGAGCCTGCAGAAAAAACAAAGCTACGAGGTCGACCAAGGGGAAAGTCGACACGACGGGACCCTAGTGCGTTTGAGTATGCAGAGCGAGGTAGTGGTCGATCTTCAGGTAGTGGGAGTAGAGGTCGTGGTCGTTCTTCCGGTAGTGGAAGCAAAGGTCGTGGTCGATCTTCTGGTTCTTCATCTGTGAGGGGAGGATCAGGTATACCATCTCTATATTTATTGTTATTATAATTTTGTTATTTATTTCAGTAAATATGTATCTTTTGTTATTATATGTAACTGTATTTTTTGTTGATATTGTAGTGACTGGGCGGGCTGACGTAGACGACTTTCCATATGCGGATAGGATTCCAGGAATCATTATGTCATTCCTACACCAGTGGAATGATGTACGTGCTGATGGAAACTGTGGATTTTGATGTGTCGTCAGTAATTATCATATTTAATAATTTAAAAAAAAAATTGTGGAGGCGTCTGCGAGAGACGCCTCCCGTATGGTGGAGGCGTCTGTCGGAGACGCCTCCTCTTTGGGGGAGACGTCTGCCGAAGACGTCTCCTCCATCGGGAAGACGTCTTCCCCAGACGTCTCCCGCTAGTGGTCGGCGCATGGGGGGAGTGGCTTCCTCGGACGCCCGCCCCATGCGGGGGGCGTCTCCCTCGGACGCCGACCACTTTTTTTAATTTTTTTTTAAAAACAAATAAATAAAGTAAGGTTACCGTATACGGGTACACCGGGGGAACTGCTGGTTGCTTGCCTGGCCTCCGAGACATTCCTAATCTTCTGTAGTAGGTATAGGAAGAGAAAGTTTTGAAAAAAGAGTGAAATTGTGAGATATATAAGCAAAAATAGGATGAAGGGCAATTTGGTAATTTCAAGAGACGATTTAAGTAATTTTGGGACGATGTTTAGCAGTTCAGAAAATTAATGACGTTTATGCACAAAAACTATATTTTTACTAGCACATAAAGAAATACCTAAAGAATAATATCATTCTAAAAATTAAGTTGTTTTCGAGTGTCAGACAAACAAAACTACGTGAACCTAATAATACTTAGCTTTGTTGATCTTAGGAGTTGTTTAGGATGTGGTTTTTGATGTTCTAAAGTTCTTAGAAAAATCATGTTGTATGGTGTTAGGAATCCGGTGTCGTTATGGTTTCTTATGAATTAAAGTTGAATTACAAAGTTAATATTGCTCGTAAAAAAAAATGCTCCAACGTCTTTTGGCTTCATCATGCGACATGCATGAGCAGATATTTTGCTATCTAAAAAAAACTAAAATATTTTCGCCAATCAGAAAAGAGCATTCTACCATTTAGTAAATAATAGCGTCGTTATGTTTCATCCATTTCATAAGATGTTTCGTCCATTTTTATAAGATACATTCACACCCAATAAGGATAGCCAAACGAAAAGGATGTAATTGGAGGAATGTCATGCTAGTGACATGTTGTAATAAATTACAAATTTGTGACGAATTAGTGATATTAATTATGCTATACATGTCGTTACTGACATATATACTTTCTTTTGGAAAAAAATTCACATATAAAGACGAAGTCGTTATGTCTTAGGAGATTGGACATTTGTTTTCTCTCGTCGAACCAGAGCAGTAGACTTATGGACTTTTTGTGCAAATATAATATATTAAAAGAGGAGGATCCACCGTTATTAAATTTTGTTACAATACGACTGTAATTAAAAATAAAATTAAATTTAAACTACAACTTGAAAATCTGAACTGTAGATCTACAATATAAGTATAAGGATATCGAAAATCATAAAAAATTGTAATCATTTCATATATAGAAATTGAGTTTTTTAGCGAAGTAGTACCTCATTTTTATATCTCTAGATATTACATAAAATATATTTCAAATTTTATGATTTTCGATATCATTAATATACATATGTTGTATATCAAGAGTTACAGTATAGATTTTATATTTAGAGTTTAGATTTAATTTTATTCTCAATCGCAACCGTGTGTTAACGAAATTTAAATGTAGTAGATCCCTCTCAATCTTTCCTATAAAAAATAGAGGGTATGTGTTACGTTTGGTTTTTATTTTCAAACGTTATTTTCAAGACTTGTTATATAAAGGTTTAACCACACTATCTATATTCTTTTGTAAACATCATGATATTTTTTAATCAGTCGTATCAAGAAGTAAATCGTGCCTATCAACTCACTTGTTTAAATAGAATGTCATAATTTTTAGACTTATGGACTTTTTGTGCAAATATAATATATTAAAAGAGGAGGATCCACCGTTATTAAATTTTGTTACAATACGACTATAATTAAAAATAAAATTAAATTTAAACTACAACTTGAAAATCTGAACTGTAGATCTACAATATAAGTATAAGGATATCGAAAATCATAAAAAATTGTAATCATTTCATATATAGAAATTGAGTTTTTTAGCGAAGTAGTACCTCATTTTTATATCTCTAGATATTACATAAAATATATTTCAAATTTTATGATTTTCGATATCATTAATATACATATGTTGTATATCAAGAGTTACAGTATAGATTTTATATTTAGAGTTTAGATTTAATTTTATTCTCAATCGCAACCGTGTGTTAACGAAATTTAAATGTAGTAGATCCCTCTCAATCTTTCCTATAAAAAATAGAGGGTATGTGTTACGTTTGGTTTTTATTTTCAAACGTTATTTTCAAGACTTGTTATATAAAGGTTTAACCACAATATCTATATTCTTTTGTAAACATCATGATATTTTTTAATCAGTCGTATCAAGAAGTAAATCGTGCCTATCAACTCACTTGTTTAAATAGAATGTCATAATTGAGTTTCTAAATTTAATTTTTATTCTTTTAATCAATCTTATCTTTAAGTAAAAACTGGGTAGAAAAGATATGATGATGTAGACGAAGACCGAGTGTTTCCCCCTTTAAAAAGAATTAAGATGGACTTTTTCTATTGTTGAAATTTTAAAAATCTTAACCTTCGTTTAGCAAAATTACTAACCAAGCATTACTAGTTTCAACACTAATGTAACATGTTATATACATCAATACATGTGCATAAGAATACTAACTTTAATTTAGCATTTTGAATGACATTTTTTTATAATCAAAAGATGGTAAAAAGCACGATTAGTACTCTAGTAATTGACTGAGTTATTTTGATTAGCTTGACATTATTTCGATTAGCAAGTTTGATTTCGAGCTTGCTCAACTGAAAATGGATTCGGATATGTAGGTCGGCGACTTGATGAGTTGAACTTGAATTTACTTATTATTATTATCGATATGGAGGGTATTTCTACAATTGAAGCTAAGATTTTGAAGTTAAAATACTTATATTTGAAGCTTGAGCACGACTCATTTACTAACAAGCTTGAAAATCTACACTATTTTAGCATTTAGGAAGGACGTAGAGAGGAAACACTTCAAATATTGGGAGCAATATCAAAAGAAAAACTTGTGTTTTACTAATAACAATCTTTCACGGGTTGTTTGCAAATCTCAATTCTATTACAAAAATTGCTCCCAAATCGACCATTACAATAATAATAAAAATGTTTGATTCACTAAATCCAGACGGACCCTTGAACTAAGTAGAGCAATGTCAACTTGAAAGCTAAATCTGAGCTTGAATAAGTTTTGCCCGATTAGGACCTCTATTTAATATTACAATTTACAACACAAAAAAAAATTACAACTATGGATCCAGTTGATTTGAAAGGAGGAGGTCTCTATCATAAAATTATGTAGTAAACAATAATGTAAAACAAAATCCAATCCAAATGTTTCGAAAGTGCTACCAAGTTTTGATCTTATTGTTTAAATCCTTTTCAATGAATTGGGCACCTCTTTTATTGCCACAATCAATACCAATTCTTGATTACATCCTACTTTTTGGAAATTTTTTGTTTCTAGTTTCTAGTCTAGAGTTTGACCTTTTAAAACGTTGACGTGTTTCTATGGTAAATTTCCATTGATCTATCACTTCTTTCAAATCAAAATGCTTCAAGCAAAAGAGTGTGGGTCTAGACCCGTTAAACGTGTCGGGTCCGGTAATTTTATTTATATTTTATATTTTAGGTATTTTTGAAAACATTTTATGTATTGGAGGTATTTTAAAAATAAAAAATTTGTTTTTTTACGGTATGTAGGGTCCGTGTCCATGGGGCGGGCCGAGCCGGTACACAGGACTTGTGGGCACGAGACTTCCTAATTCCCATTCGCATGATATGAAATATGAATTATAATTTTTTGTGTCTGTAATGATGCAGTGGAGAAAATACCTGCAACGTAATCTATATATCCAAATCTCAAGTCTAAATTTGTTTTATACTTTAAATAAACCTTAGAAAATAATAATCAGTGTTTCGTAATGAACACGAGTGAAACGTCTAAACTCTTATTTTGTTTTAACATAAGACCACCTTTTAACGGAGGGTCGTCTCGCCCGACGACCTGGCCGTCTGGGTCGTCGCCCCATCCCCGGGGGGCGACAACCCGGTTGTTACGACCGGGTCGTCGACTGTTCACGCATACATGCGTGATTTTTTTAACTTTAGTTTTGATGTTTTTTTAAATTATTTTTTTTTGAAAATATGTTTTCTAATTTTTTTGTTTTTAAAAAAAATATTTTTTAAATTTTTTTCTAAGATCGACCTCGAAATGATGTGGATGAGAGAGATGAGTTGTGGTGGGTTGTGGTTAAGATGCGAATAGTATAGGAGAGAAGAAAGTGAGTTGAGGAGAGAGAAAACTGATGTGGATGAGAGAGAAAGTTGACGTGGATGAGAGAGAAAACTGACGTGAAAGAGAAAGAAAGTTCATGATCAGGTCGTCCACGTCATGACTAAAGATAGTCTAAGGTACAAACGAATACTAATTAATTTAAAAATACGAGTGCTTACCATGTTATGAGAAAATAAATAATATTTGTGATATTTTAAATAAATAAGAATACTTCAGAAATTAACCTTGAGGCATTGCTTGGGATGAGAGGAATGGGTGAGACGTTATTAAGATCGGAAAATTTGGTATTGAAAATTCAGAATTTTAACTACTTAAATAATTCTCTCCATTACTCTCATTCCAAGCGCCTAAATTAAAATAACCTGAAAGAGTGAAAGACAATACTGTTGAATATACACCAAGGAATATGTATTGTTGTTAAAACTAATCCAAACATTTTATCTGCTCATGCCTCCTCGGATCGATGTAAATAAGATTGCAGATTGTTTAACTTGCAATATGGTAGCTAGATGTGAGTTTTGTTCAATGTTAACTGTGATATATTCCGATTGAAGGCAAGAATTCCTCAATCCTCTTTTTTTATTCTTTTTTTTAAATTTTGTTTTTGTATCATCATATTATAAACAAATATTAAGACATATCTTTAAAAAGTTGAATTTAAAAAAAATAAAAAAAAATCCAGACCGGACCGGTTCAATCTGGTTTTAACTGGAATCGATCAGTCCAGCTCAGCTCAACCTTTCTGATTTCCATTTTCCAGATCCCTGTTGATTTGGTTCCCTGGATTGATTCAATCCGATTTAAACCGGTGAACACCCCTAAACATGAGCCAACCTAAGCTCAATTTGTACATGTATAACATTGTACATACCTTTTTCGGGAAAAAAAGTTTTTTACTTGGATGTCGTTGCAAAATGTTATAATTCCCAAAAATCATCACTCGACTAATATTTGTATATATGTTATTGAAAAACCAACATCATGTCCCAAATCTCATTAAATTTTCGACTATGTCATTTCGTTTATCGATTTCAACGATCACCTCATCAACCGAATAAAAAACATTTTTTAATTGTAAAATTTACAGATTCTACCTTTATATAATCTAATAATTATTTTTCCAAAATCCTTAAATTTGTATTCATTCTCTTTCTTTCTCCTCTTTTCCCAGTCACACCTAATTCTATCCTAAACCCCTGGAAAATCAAAACATTCACAAACCCAAAACCCCCAATCCACCTCCATCCCCTACGTCGACCTCGACTTCTCCCCCGACAAGCCTGCAAGGAGTGGATGTTGTCGACGATCCAGAAGCAGCCTACCTCTCCACCCTCGCCCTACAACACCGCAACCAGGAGGGCGCCTAAATAGTCTCTGAACACGAGAGGAAGATCTAGTCCGTCATCGGCCTTGACCTCGTAAACGAGGTCTTCTCCCTACCGTCCAAGCTCCAAAAGCTCGTCGGCTCCTCCGCCATCGGTCATGTGCGGCGCAAAAGAGAAAAAAAGAGAAGAATTTTTTTTAGAGATTTGAGGATTTTGGAAAAAATATATTAGATTATATAAGGTAGAATTCGTAAGATTTACAATTAAAAATTATTTTTCTATTTGGTCAATGATCCGGTTGTTGGGAGGAGGATCTAAGATGCACTAGCACGACACGGATTAAACGCACCACGTATAATAGAATATTGATTGCGGAAAAGTTAACTTCTGACCATCTCCCAAACTCAATTGCAACAAGTAAACACGAATAAGATAAAATAACAAGCAATCACACAACACACCTGAAGCAAACCACGACACACGCAATTTTACAAGGTTCGACAAGATGCCTACGTCCTTTCCTTGAAGTTCTTCTCCAATAAGAGAAGTCTCCGAGATTACAAACGATTGGAAGCAATATGTCTCCCAAAGCACTCTAGATCTCTCTCTAGCCTAGTCTATCTCAAAGAAATAAGTATTGTATGTTGTCTTACAAGATTAGGGCAAAAAAACTATTTATAATGGGCTAAATTCGTACAGAGAATAATTCAGATCGGGCATAACTGCCTCAAAACGGTCGACCGGAATTGCCCATCGGTCGATCGATTTTCGGTTAGTTCGCGTAACTGCCAACATTCGGTCGACCGCTTACCCCGAGCCGGTCGATCGTTCCGCGCTTCTGAATAGCGCCCGAAGCTCCTGGACGTTTTCGGTCGACCGCGAGTCCAACACCGGTCGACCGATCTGCATACCGATTTTCATCTCGCAGCTACTGTCGCTTTTTGGTCGACCGCGTGCCCAGCATCGGTCGACCGGATCTCGATCGATCCTGAGCTCCAAATCTACTGACGTTTTTCGGTCGACCGAATTCCCAGAACCGGTTGACCGATCCTCGATCTGTTCCGAGCCCCATGGCTCCTGGAGTAATTCGGTTGACCGGAACCACACGTTCGGTCGACCGATTCTCCCAGAATTCCTGTATTAAGCAATTATAAACCAATTCCAACAATCTCCACCTTGGTTTCGAATTGTTACCTTAGCCTTCTCTGCCCCGCATCCGTTGTGCTTCCTAGAAGCACCTTTAGCGCTACCCCCCGGAGCGCTTCTACTTCTCACTCTCTGAGGACATTGAGAAGCTTCGTGCACAACTCGAACTTCTCCCGATTGACGACCTTGGTCATCATATCTGCAGGATTCTCACTTGAGTCGATTTTCTGGAGAACAACCTGCCCTTCTTCGATCCACTCTCGGATCTTATGGTACCTTACTTCAATATGTCTGGTCCTTGAATGGAACGTCTGATCCTTGGCTAGATAAATTGCACTTTGACTATCGCAATGCAATTTGGTCACTTCTTGTTCCATCCCCAAAGAGCTAACCAAACCCTTTAACCATATAACTTCTTTTCCGGCATCGACAACAGTCATGTACTCCGCTTCCGTTGTAGACAACGCGGTAGTATGTTGGAGAACCGATCTCCAACTCACTGGACCTCCACCCAAAGTGAACATGTACCCTGTTGTGGACCTCCGCTTATCCAGATCTCCAGCATAATCTGAATCAACGTACCCCTCCATCTGCCTTTGTGCTCCATCTTTGGTGAACTTCAAGCTAACATCCATGGTTCCCTTCAGGTACCTCAACAGCCACTTCAACGCTTCCCAATGCTCTTTTCCTGGGTTAGTCATATAATGACTCACGAGGCTAACTGCGTGTGAAATGTCTGGCATAGTGCAGATCATAGCATACATACCGGATCCGACTGCACTATCATATGAAATTCTCTCCACATCTCTCATTTCCTTTTCAGTAGAGGGGCTGCACTTCAACGAGAGCTTGAAGTGAGCACTAATAGGTTCTCAATACCCATTTCCACCTCTATTGGAATTGGATCAACAAAAGATTTGGTTTAAAACAACGGTTCATGCTGGATCGCATCCACATGAGCATTCGATGAAATTCTTGGGAGTCCATGTTGGAAAATTAGTGCTCATATTCCCAGCACAATGGTGTATGTGTAAGAAGTATGGTGAGAATATTCTCACATTGTTCAAGTTGATACACCTTTTTTTGATAAATAAGAAGTTTAAGGTACCCACAACCAATATTTTTGAATTCTAGTTTATTACACATATAAAACAACCAACATATTGTGATCAAGGTAGGTACAGTGGGAGGTTGTGAAGATGGAAAAAAGAAAGGGACAACATAGGTATAAACACACAAAGCACAGTACAACTTGAAACAAGTAGCTGCAATAGATCATTAACACTTCTTTTCCACTCTAACCAATTCCTTTTGCAAGGAAACGTGTCCTTCACTCCTTTCAAATATTTAGGCAATATTTCCTACATTGATTAAAAAAACATATCATACTATGTACAACAAACATCTAAACTATAGTTGTATAAGTATTGTGCAAACCCTTAGACTAATGTTGTTGTAAACTAATAGATTGTCAATGGTAAAACTGACAAGCACAAGAATTACAAACAAAATACATGTGAATTACAAACAAAATACATGTGAGTATCCACATTAAAGTCCTTATATATATAGAACCATAATCAGTACCCCAAAAGTGTTTAAAAATGAGTGTAGAAGAAATAGAATCACAAATTAAAAATTATACCTGAAAATCAACAAAAAGCTCATCGAAAGACTTCAACAATCTAACAGTTGGACCCTTTACAATAGGTTCGCCTTTCGGAAGGAACTTCGCTGCCAAAATATGACCGAATCGTAGTCGGAACGTAGCTTCTCGGCCACAACCATGAAAGCATCGTACTCTTGACCAGAAAATTCAGGAAAGATGCCCACCTAGAAATAAATACAACAACATGAGCTTATAACAGTTTTAAGAGAGAATATTGAGCAATTAGTCACACCTAACCAAACATAAGATGCGTGCAACGGTTTATAATAGAGTTGAATTCATTATTAGGTTTTGTTGAGATGTTGACCAACCGAATTTCACAAAAAACATGAGAAGATAATAAAGGGATGAAGAATTACAATGTGAATTTTGTTGGCATCGATAACACTATCGTCTGCGTATTTGATCTCGACAGTGGCTTGACCAACTTGTCTCTTAAGGTAATCAACTATGTCATTTGCATGTCGAGGACCGGTGTATTCTTGAACCTTTTCTCCTTTGCTCTTGAAGATCTTCATGGTGGGATAACCATGCACGTTATACTTGGAGGCGATTTCGTTGTTATTTTGGTCATCTACGTCTAACTTTGCTAGAACGATTGGAGGGTCGTGTTTGCTCAGCGTAGCTGCTGCAGACTTGTACTAAAATGACAAGCAAAAAACTCTAGAACATAATGCATTGAACTGATCATCGTTGTTCGATCGGAAATTGTTACATCCTAACCCTTGATTAATGGGTTGTTTGTGTTTTAGGTGGAGGATTAGAGGAGGTTGAGATGGAGGGCTGAGATTGATTGGGAGTTGAGGTGGTGGATGGTGGAGATTGAAGGAGGAAGGGTTTATAAGGTGGGGTTTCTCTCTTCTCTCTCTCTCTTCACTATCTCTCACTCGTCTCACGTCCTCACCCTCTCAACTCTCTTCCTCCCTCTCAGCTGCCGGTGTGGAGGTGTGGATCGGCGAGGAGACGATTCAGTAGAGCGCGAGGATCGTGTTCATCGGTGGCTCGGTTGGATTCGCCGGAGGTGAAGAGTTTGTGAGGAGGCGCTCGCCGGGATTCTTCAAAGGCTTCTTCAAGCCTTAAGGTATGCCAAGCTTTAGTGTAGACCTCCTTTTAGCCTTTGCGAGGGTTGGAGTGGCCGACGGTAGGCCGGAAGGCTCGTCGAGAACCTTGCAGCAGCATTTCTGCTCTGCAACGGTCGACCGGCGGGATGGCGCGGTCGACCGGTCGTAGTGTATTTTGGGCGGAAAACCCTTGCACCGGTCGAACGATACTCTTCGAGTGGTATACCGGTGGTGCGTTTTACCAAGGGAGAAATGCTCTGTGTGTTTTCGGTCGAACGGGTCCCCTTTGCCGGTCGACCGAAAAGCACTGTTGTAGGTCGGTTGGGGGCGTTGACCATCTAAACGGTCGACCGCTCATTGACTTCGTTCGACCGACGTTTAAGTTAACTTATTGACCGGTCGACCGGGAGTGTGGTTTCGGTCGACCGTGTAGTGCGGTTTTGTTGGGGAATTTCCCTGGTGTTTTCGGTCGACCGTGACCTGAGGGTCGTTCGACCGTTGGTGCTTTTGAGCGAGAGAGGATTTTCCCTGTTGGATTTCGGTCGACCGTGATTTGAGAGTCGTTCGACCGGTTGGACGTTAATTCGGTTTTTCTGAGGAATAGTTGTGGTGTTCGGTCGACCGTGTGTGTTCTTCCGTTCGACCGTTTGGGCACTGTTTTGCATATGGATGCTTGTGCCGTGTGTTGTTGGATCCGCCTCGAGGGCAACGGGTCTCCGGCCTTTTTTGGGGCGACGGTACAGACATTGCCGGCCTGAGAGGAGGGTCGTGTTGTGGCTCTGAGGAGCGGGTGTCGTGTGTGCACGTTGTGTTGTGGCTCTGAGGAGCGGTGCCGTGTGTGCACGTTGTTGTTGTGGCTCTGAGGAGCGGGTGCCTTGTGTGCACGTGTGATTGAGGGGTTGGGGTGAGAGGACCCTTGAGACCCGTGGCCGATGATGTTCCGGCGGTGCCTTGTATGCACGTGTGATTGAGGGGTTGGGGTGAGAGGACCCTTGAGACCCGTGGCCGATGATGTTCCGGCGGTGCCTGGTGTGCACGTGTGATTGAGGGGTTGGGGTGAGAGGACCCTTGAGACCCGTGGCCGATGTGTTCCGGCGGTGCCTGGTGTGCACGGGAGATTGTTGTGTTTTACTGCATTTCATTTCATTTCATGTTTCATTACGCATATTATGATCATATTTTAGGGGTCTGGCATACGGGGTTTCCCACGGGAAACTCAGGCATATTCATGTTTTATGTCAGGTCGTACACGTCAGTAGGAGGTGGTGACTGCGGACAGGAGCACCCAGACCAGATCCTGTCTCTTTTGGTTCTTCGAGGTGGATGATTTTTCCCCTGTACATGTGTTGTATATCTTTTGTGTTGGGTTGTAATCATCCTTGACTCTTGTATTGTACAGTTTCCCTATTATATATATATGAACTCGTGGTTGGTGACGTCCCCTGTGTTAATTCTTTATCTGTTTAAAGTTTTAAATTTTCCGCTGTTTCGGGACGTTACAATTTGGTATCAGAGCCTTCGGTCCCGGTGTGCTTGTCCAATGAAACCACCTTAGAGGTCTTGCATTAGTTTCCGTTCATCATACATTCATTCATAATCATTAATTCATTGTCGTTTCTTGTCCTCTTGTGTAGATGGCTCCGAGACGTGTGAGGCCACCTTCACGTTATAGGGGCGCCAGTGATGAGACTGGTAGGGAGGACAGAGAGGAGGAGAGGAGGACCCTTCAGGGGACTCTTGGTAGGCTGGGCGAGTTTCTTGAGCGCCAGTCTGAGCAGGCCGAGCAGGCAGGGGCAGGGGCAGTGCTGGATCGGTTTATGCGACAGCACCCTCCTTCCTTCGATGGCAGTGGTGAGCCGGAGGTAGCTGAGGATTGGGTCTTCAAGATCTGGAAGATCTTCAGAGCGATTGGGTGTCCTTCTGAGAGGCAGGTGGATCTGGCCACCTATGTGTTGGACGGTGAGGCGGCCAACTGGTGGAGGTCCACGTCGGCTGTTGTGTTTGAGGACAGCGAGGAGGTGGGCTGGGAGGAATTCCTCGCGGAGTTCAACCAGCAGTATTTTCCCCAGCATGCGCGGGATAGGAAGAAGGAGGAGTTCCTGGCACTCGAGCAGCGAGAGATGACGCTGACGACCTATATTAGCAGGTTTCACGCCCTGGAGCGTCACTGCCCGGATACTTATGTGACACCGGAGCAGAGAGCTCGGAAGTTTATCCGAGGGTTGAGGCCGCAGTTCCGGACTCGTATGACCACGAGTATGCCGCAGACTTTAGCTGATGCAGTGAAGTTTGCGACGATTATGGAGCAGGACTATCAGGAGACGGTAGAGGCCAGGAAGGTGCAGACGAAGACCAGTGTGCGACCTGGAGATCAGATTTCGGGAAATCCGAGCAAGAGGCCCCGGATTGATAGTGGTGGATCTCAGCATTCAGGGCAGTGCAGGCAGTGCGGTAGAGTTCACCCCGGGCGCGGGTGTGGGGCTAGGTCGGGTGCTTGCCATGCTTGTGGCCAGATGGGCCACTTCATTCGTTCCTGCCCGAGTAGGTCAGGTGGACCTAGTGGACGACCAGGTTCCTCCTCAGCTAGCGGAGCTGGACCGAGTCGACCAGTTGCACCCTCCCAGCAGGGGAAGAGTGTGGGACGTGTCTTCACCATTCAGGCGGAGGAGGCTAGAGACGCCAGCGCTGTGGTGGAAGGTACGCTTTATGTTGATGGTTTGATTGCTAGAGTGCTTTTCGACTGCGGGGCCACACACTCGTTCATCTCTGAGCAGTTTGCGAGCGTGTTAGGCCGTACCCCTGCGATGTTGACTGCCACGTTGGAAGTCAGCACACCCTTGGGTTTGGTGGGCATTGTGGGGAGATTCCTCCCCGGCGCCACAGTTGCTTCGGGAGACCAGGAGTTCCCGGCAGACCTCGTCTTATTACCGATGGTAGACTTCGATGTCATACTTGGGATGAATTGGCTGTCCCAGTACGATGTTCGGGTCTTGTGCCGAGAGAAGAAGATTCTGATCTCGAGGAAGGGTCTTCCTGATTTGCTGATCAGAGGGACTAAGAGTGGAGATGGTCGGATTTTGGTTTCGGCAGTGAAGGCTCAGAGGATGATTCACCAGGGTTGTAGAGCGTTCTTAGCGACGCTTGTGGTACCAGATTTTGAGGTGAAGAAGTTGGAGGATATCGAGGTTGTTCAGGATTTTCCTGAGGTATTTTCTGATGAGATCACCGGGTTACCGCCTCACAGAGAGATCGAGTTTGGTATCGATTTGGTAGCAGAGACTACACCACAGTCGAAGGCTCCCATAGGATGGCGCCTGCGGAGTTAGCTGAGCTGAAGAAGCAGTTGCAGGATCTGCTGGATTCAGGTTTGATCAGGCCCAGTGTTTCACCCTGGGGAGCTCCAGTGCTCTTCGTGAAGAAGAGGGATGGCTCGCTGAGGATGTGTATTGATTATCGGATGTTGAATAAGGTTACCATTAGGAATCGGTATCCTTTACCCAGGATCGAGGATCTTTTCGATCAGTTGCAGTCAGCGAGGGTCTTTTCGAAGATCGATCTGCGATCCGGTTACCATCAGTTGAGGATTCGGGATGCAGATATCCAGAAGACAGCGTTCAGGACGAGGTACGGGCATTATGAGTTTTTGGTGATGTCGTTTGGACTGACGAATGCACCAGCAGCGTTTATGGATCTGATGAATCGGACCTTCCTGAAGGGAATCTGTTCTAAAAGTTTTACTTTTAAATGTCAATTATTATGAATTGAATGAGAAATCATTTTGTTCCTTGTTTATGTTATTCGTCTTTTAGAAGTGTTAAGGAAGAGACTCTTGGTCCTTAACCGTAGAGCTCTAAAAGATATTGGTTTACATAAAACAAAAGATATTCGCAATCATGGTAACTAACATGGAACATTAATTACCGAGTTAAGATTGTCGTGTTGGTCATAGATCATTGTAGCTCTACAAGTGAGTGACAACACGGGTATGCAAAAGAGGAAAATATTACTTTTGTATACTGAATAGACCTAATAAGTAAAATATTATAGAAATGTGTTTCTGTGTCATTAATATTTTACTGTGTCTTTGGTCCTTTGATATGAGACTTATATCTAATCACTTAAGGAATACGTAATTAGATCAGTGTCTTGAACTATCGATCAGTGTAGTGTAAATGCATTGGTTGGTTAAGTATAACTTTTGTTGGAGAAGATAGTTAGTCAAAAGACTATCATTGCCCCTCTTAATTGAGTGATGATATTAGTGGGCCCCTTGATAAAGCAAAGTTATAATGTGCACAATGTGATTTGAGTTAATTCACATATTTATAACTAGCTTAAAGAGATCAAGAAATGAATACTAATACAAAGATGACACAATACTACTTTGTGTGTATTCTTAATATCATGAGGCAAGGGACGGACACAAGTGGTGCACTCCATCACTAAGTGGATCGGGTTTTGGTTCGAGTGGAATTAAGACATCTAACTAATTGGGAGCTATAATGTGTAGCTAGATACCGCTTATAGCTTGTGATATTAAACTCTTAATATCACTGCCAACTTAGTTTAGATCCTCCCATAGGTCACACCGCAAAACTGGGAAACAAGAAATGGGGATTTTGAGTTCATAAGATGTGTCGGGTTTCATGTAGAAAATATGACACATGGGGTGAACAAGCAAAATCAAAATTATGTTGTGATTAATAACATAATTAGAATCTAAATTAAATTCATATGTGATGTAAATATTATGGGGTGTAATGATTGATCATTACATAGGATAATATGTTACATAAGTTGTGAATTTACTACTAATCCCGAAATGTCAAATTTTGTAGGGGTTAAACCGAAATTTGACAAGTCTGCAAAACAGTGCTCAAACGGTCGACCGGTTAGCAGTAAACGGTCGACCGGTAGGGCACGGTCGACCGGACATGTCTCGACCGATAACAGGGAATTTTCATCTGTTCGAACGGTCGACCGCAACTGATCGGTCGGTCGACCGAACATTGCGATGGAATAGTTCCTGTTACGAACGGTCGACCGAGCTATTGAACGGTCGACCGAACCTCCAAAAACGGTCGACCGGTCCAGACGGTTTATGCAGAATTAATTTAAGAATTAATTAGATCATGCATGGAATTGGTCCATAATTGATTTAATTCGTGGCTAATATTATTTATTATTAAATAATGGATGGTTAGATGGAATTATGCATGAGATCATGGGCAAGGGGTTGCACATGAATAGGTAATTTGGAGAGAGCTTATAAATACAAACTTATTTCATTACCCAATTAATTCATTCATTGTTTTCTCATGCAAAAATTCTCTTCCCATAATTCTCCACGAAAATTCCTTAAATTCTTAAGTTTAGTTTAGTTCTTAAGAGATCATCTTCTCAAGGGAATTAAAGAGGGGTTAGAAATTGGATTCTAAACCCTATCGGAGATTGAGAGACAAGCTTCCCTCTCTCCGATCTTGTTTAGAGTTTGGTGAATACTCAGAGGCATCCGACGCAGCGAGGAGCATCACCAACGTGTCCGAATCTTCAAGAAGTTTTAGAGAACTTCTAGGTATGAATTTCGGAGCCCTTGTTTGTTTTAATAGAGTTTTGAAACTAGATGTTAAAACAAACCGATGCATGCATGAAATAAATCAAAGAAAATTGTAATTGATCCTTATTATACATAAAAATTTCGAAAATATATATGTATAATTAAACATGAAATCCTGCAGTGGTATCAGAGCTTAGGGTTCAATTTTCTTATGATTTATGGCTGTAAACAAATTTAGTTTACCATCTAGGATTTAAACAATTCGTTTTACCGGTTTGTTGAAATAATTCTTTGTAATAATTCGTTTTAAATGTTTTGAATGTTTAAAACATGTCATGAAATTACTAGAATTATGATTTGGACATTATTCCAACTTACAATAATTTCGTTTTATTTAAAAACAATTATTTTGTAAGAGAATCAACAAAACCGAAAAACTGCAGTTCATCTTTCCATTGGAAATTGGATGGACAGCGGTTCAAAAATAGTTTTGAACTATGGATGAATGAAAAATGTTTTTTAATGGATTTCAAAATATTTTTCAAAGAATTGTTGAGAATTCTGGATGATTGATAAATTAGATTCTGTAGTTTATAGCAATTGCGTGCATGGATGCTTGAGTTGCTTGGCAGGATTGTGAGTTTATATGTTCCAAATCAGACACTACAAATGTATGTAATTATTATTATACAGGGGCTTTTGCATGTAAAAGCCAAAATTCTCTCTATTTCCGTCTTTTAGATAGTTGCATTAGCATATGAGAGGTTTTTACATAGGACTTGCACTAGTCGGTTTTATCGAATGTGAGGAGCATGTTTATTTTCTGTAAAATCTACATCTCCGGTGCAAGAGGAAGTCGCCGTTGTAGCGCATCGATCGAGGATCGAGGATCGAAGGGAACATATAAACTCACACGATGTGGATTGTGTGAATGTTTAATTTCTGTTTTTAATTTCTGCTATGCATGTGATGAATGTGGTGAATGTTAGGATGTGTATGAATATTAATATGCATGATAACCTAAAATTCTAAATCACATGTTAAAATTGTCCAACAAAAATTAAGAATAGTTTTCCTTCTTATTTCATCCACTAGCAGCCATTGATCGAGGGATACTCTGCTCGCCCTTAGCGGGAGATAGCTCCCTCTATCTTTGGGAATAGTGGGAGATATAAAGGTTGTCTGTTGTTGTGCCACAATTAAATATATGAGGTGTGTTTCACCCTAGTGAACCCCAAGTATGTTTAGTTGTGAATACAATAGATAAATGTATCCCGTATCAAATGAAAATAAGTTTTCTTAACATTACCTAGAGCCCTCGCTCGGTTTTGGGAAAAAGTTTTTCTTACAAGGATAGGTCGTATTCCCTCATAATTAAAACGACAAGAGTCACAAGAGTTTGAAGATGCTAAATGTTGCTAAAATTCAAAAAGGTTGTGATTAGAAAATGTTTTCTTACCTTGATATTGTAATGTATTCGATAGCCCTTAGCTAGTCTATATTACAATTGATGGGATGTTGGATTGTTGCATTTATGGGCAAAATTTTTATTTGCAACATTTACATTTATATATTCGATATATGTATGCATGTGTATTAAAACATAAAATTGGCATTAAAACCTGAATGATTTATTTTGTAGAAAAATGTCGAACATCCAACCTATCGTACGATCCATGATAGAAAAATACCCTTTAGCAAATGATGGCTCAAACTTCATTAGTTGGCAACTCAAACTCAACATCGTGTTAAAGTTTGAGAAACTATCTCACATTTTGGAAGGTCCAATCCCAAAGTGGAATGAGAGATTAACCGATGAGGAGAAAGAGGCTAAAGCCAAGTGGGAAGACCAAGAGAACCAAGTTCACGGTCTTATGCTAGCATCCATGGGTGACTCGCTTCAAGCGAAATACTTGGATTCAAAACCCAAGAAGACCATGGAGGCTTTATCAAAGATGTTCATGGATAGTGCCCGAAAGGAGCGCTATAAGACCACCATCACACTCACAAGGTGCCATATGGCGGAGGGAACATCGGTATCTATGCATTTTCTCACGATGCAAGGATACCTTGAGAATTTGGCAAAGCTCTCTTCACCAATGCCCGAGGACATTGCTGAAGATATGATTCTTGGCTCTCTAGCCCCGTCCTTTAAGGACTTTGTGATGCACTATCACGTGCGTGAAAAAGGGGTGAGTCTTGAGGAGCTTCACAACGCTCTCAAAACTGCTGAAGTTGACATGGGCAAGGGTAGGGACAAGCAAGTCCTTGCCGTCCATGGGAGGGGCCATAAGATTGGTAAAGGAAAGGGCAAATCTACCAAAAGTGGTTCAATCAAGGGCAAGGGAGTAGGAGGTGCTCGTGCGAGTACCTCGAGGGGGAAATCTCAGAAATCTCCAACTCCCAATACGGAGTGCTTTCACTGCGGTGAAAAAGGACACATCCGACCAAATTGCCCCAAGTACAAGGAAGACCTTGACAACGGAGTGATTGAACGAAAGCGCCCCAAAAAGGCCAAAGGTATATTTGTTATTGAAATAAATTTAGCCACCTCTGTCCAGGATTGGGTAATTGATACCGGATCTTGTGCTCACATAGTTTCTAATGTGCAGCTACTCATGGATAGGAAGGAACTCGTAAGGAACGAGGTAGAATTGAAGGTCGGAAATGGTGCGAACGTGTCTGCGGTTGCACAAGGTTCTGTGGTGCTTCAATTGTGTAGTGGTTTAAATTTATGTCTAAAGAATGTTTATTATGTACCTTCGATTAGCAAGAATATTATTTCTGTATCATGTCTGGATATGGATAATTTTAATATAAATATTTCAAATTCTTGTTTGTCTATATCGAAGAATGGTGTGTTCTATGCAAATGCGTTCATAAGGAATGGTCTCTATTTGCTTGAATTGGATAATAAACAAATCTTTAATATCAATAACAAAAGACTTAAGACCACTCACAAGAATGATACTCTCTTGTGGCACTATCGTCTTGGTCACATAAATGAAAAGCGCATCAAGAAATTGCAAGAAGCTAACCTTCTTGGTCTACTTGATTTTAAATCATTGGAGACGTGCCAACCATGTCTAATGGGAAAAATGACTAAAAAGCCTTTCAAGAAGAAAGGCCCAATGGCGAGTGGCTTGTTGGATTTGATACATTCCGATGTATGTGGTCCAATGAGTACTAGTGCACGAGATGGTTTCAGGTACTTCATTACGTTCACGGATGATTATAGTCGTTATGGCTATGTTTATCTAATGAGAAACAAAAGTGAATCCTTTGACAAGTTCAAAGAATTCAAGAATGAAGTAGAGAACCAACTCGACAAGAAAATCAAGTCTCTACGAACGGATCGTGGAGGTGAGTACTTAAGTGCCGAATTTGACTCATACCTAAAGGAGTTTGGTATTGTACCTCAACTCACCCCTCCCGGTACACCTCAGTGGAATGTGGTATCCGAAAGGAGGAATAGGACATTGCTCGATATGGTTCGGTCAATGATGAGTCATGCGGAATTACCTCTTTACTTTTGGAGTTATGCACTACAAACTGCGGCTTACACACTAAATAATGTTCCATCCAAATCCGTGGAGAAAACTCCTTATGAGCTATGGAGTGGTAAAACACCTAAGCTCAGTTTTCTCAAGATTTGGGGTTGTGAGGCTTACGTCAACAGATTGATGTCGACCAAACTTCAACCAAAAGCGGATAAGTGCTTCTTTATTGGTTATCCTCGTGAGACAAGAGGATACTACTTTTGGCATATCACCTCCAATCGAGTGATTGTAGAGAGGGATGCCACATTTCTGGAAAAGGAATTTCTAGAAAGAGTAAAAAGTAGTGGGAGTAGGGTTGTGCTTGAGGAAACTCAAGATACTCTACAAGATCATGACATGAATGATGACATTCAAGATCATGAAGGCCCAACCGAGATTCCTTTGGTTAGTGGGAGCGTGATCGAGAGACCATCACAAGAAATTGTGAGAGAATCTCAATCATCCCCACCAAGTGTACGTTCAAGAGTTGAACGTGAACCCACTCCTCAAGAGATTGTGGAAGAAGTTCGAGAGACACGAGAAGAACCAAAAGAACTTAGAAGGTCAACAAGGGAAAGGAAGAAACCCGATTTGTATCTGGGACTTCATGAAATCATGGTACTAGATACCAATGATCCCTTAACCTTCCAAGAGGCAATGGAAAGGGAAGACTCCAAACTATGGCTTAAGGCCATGGAATCCGAAATAGAATCCATGTATGATAATCAAGTATGGGACTTGGTTGACATTCCTCAAGGGAAAAAGGTCATTCATAATAAATGGGTTTTTAAGAGGAAGATGGACATGGATGGGAACTTGACAACCTACAAAGCGAGGCTTGTAGCGAAGGGTTTCACTCAAGTTCAAGGAATTGACTATGACGAAACTTTTTCACCGGTTGCCATGTTCAAGTCTATTCGGATCATGGTCGCTATTGCCGCATTTCACGATTATGAAATATGGCAAATGGATGTCAAAACGGCGTTCCAGAATGGGAACTTGGAGGAGGATGTGTATATGGTACAACCTCAAGGTTTTGAAGATCCAAAGAATAGCGAGAAGGTATGCAAGCTTCAAAGATCCATCTATGGATTGAAGCAGACATCAAGGAGTTGGAACAAACGCTTTGACGAGGAAGTGAAAAAGCTTCACTTCATTCAAAGTAAGGAAGAACCTTGTGTATACAAGAAGGTTAGTGGGAGCCATGTAGTATTCCTAATCCTATATGTCGATGACATATTGCTTATGGGCAATCATATTCCTTTGCTTGAGCAAACGAGAAGTTCATTGAAATCTGCATTTTCGATGAAAGACATGGGTGAGGCTCAATACATCTTGGGAATCAAGATATATCGAGATAGACCCCGTAGACTCATTGGCCTCAGTCAACGTGCATAGATTGACAAGGTCTTGGAAAGGTTCAAGATGAACAACTCCAAAAAGGGCAGTGTGCCAATGAGTATGGGTGTGCAACTCAATAAGTGTCAACGTGCGCAATCACGTAAGGACTTAGAGTACATGAAGGATGTCCCTTATGCTTTGGCAATTGGGTCGATCATGTACGCGATGACTTGCACAAGACCAGATGTCTCGTATGTTCTAAGCGTGACAAGTCATCACCAATCCAACGCAGGTCCTGAGCATTGGACTGCGGTCAAGAATATCCTGAAGTACCTTAACCGGACTAAGGATAAGATTCTTGTTTATGAAGGACAAAGGGAATTGATTTCTGAAGGTTACTCAGATGCGAGTTTCATGAGTGATCCAGACGATAGAAGGTCGCAATCAGGATACGTCTTCCTTCTGAATGGTGGAGCTGTGAGTTGGCGTAGTTGGAAGCAAAGCACTACTGCCGACTCAACCACTGCTTCCGAAGTGATGGCTGTCGCTGAAGCGAGCAAGGAAGGAGTGTGGATTAAGAAGTTCCTTGAAGAGCTTGGAGTAGTTCCCTCGAGCGAGGGACCAATATAGCTATTTTGCGACAATAGTGCATCTATCTCGCAAATCAAGGATCCCAAATCACACCACAAAGTGAAGTACATGGATCGTAAGTACTTCGTGACGCGTGACCTCATCGACGAAGGCAAAATAAATCTGTTATGGGTGGACACCAACAGCAACACAGCTGATTCATTCACAAAACCCTTATCCCAAGCCAAGGGCGAAATGCATTTCGAGTCCATAGGATTGAGGAACCATGTAGATTGGCTTGATGATTGATATGTAATGGGGTTTACCCTAGTTATTATTGTTTTATGCATTGAGTATGTATGAGAAAGAAAACTTTAATAACAAGTGGGAGATTGAAGGGAATGTGTTCTAAAAGTTTTACTTTTAAATGTCAATTATTATGAATTGAATGAGAAATCATTTTGTTCCTTGTTTATGTTATTCGTCTTTTAGAAGTGTTAAGGAAGAGGCTCTTGGTCCTTAACCGTAGAGCTCTAAAAGATATTGGTTTACATAAAACAAAAGATATTCGCAATCATGGTAACTAACATGGAACATTAATTACCGAGTTAAGATTGTCGTGTTGGTCATAGATCATTGTAGCTCTACAAGTGAGTGACAACACGGGTATGCAAAAGAGGAAAATATTACTTTTGTATACTGAATAGACCTAATAAGTAAAATATTATAGAAATGTGTTTCTGTGTCATTAATATTTTACTGTCTTTGGTCCTTTGATATGAGACTTATATCTAATCACTTAAGGAATACTTAATTAGATCAGTGTCTTGAACTATCGATCAGTGTAGTGTAAAGGCATTGGTTGGTTAAGTATAACTTTTGTTGAAGAAGATAGTTAGTCAAAAGATTATCATTGCCCCTCTTAATTGAGTGATGATATTAGAGGGCCCCTTGATAAAGCAAAGTTATAATGTGCACAATGTGATTTGAGTTAAGTCACATATTTATAACTAGCTTAAAGAGATCAAGAAATGAATACTAATACAAAGATGACACAATACTACTTTGTGTGTATTCTTAATATCATGAGGCAAGGGACGGACACAAGTGGTGCACTCCATCACTAAGTGGATCGGGTTTTGGTTCGAGTGGAATTAAGACATCTAACTAATTGGGAGCTATAATGTGTAGCTAGATACCGCTTATAGCTTGTGATATTAAACTCTTAATATCACTGTCAACTTAGTTTAGATCCTCTCATAGGTCACACCGCAAAACTGGGAAACAAGAAATGGGGATTTTGAGTTCATAAGATGTGTCGGGTTTCATGTAGAAAATATGACACATGGGGTGAACAAGCAAAATCAAAATTATGTTGTGATTAATAACATAATTAGAATCTAAATTAAATTCATATGTGATGTAAATATTATGGGGTGTAATGATTGATCATTACATAGGATAATATGTTACATAAGTTGTGAATTTACTACTAATCCCGAAATGTCAAATTTTGTAGGGGTTAAACCAAAATTTGACAAGTCTGCAAAACAGTGCTCAAACGGTCGACCGGTTAGCAGTAAACGGTCGATCGGTAGGGCACGGTCGACCGGACATGTCTCGACCGATAACAGGGAATTTTCATCTGTTCGAACAGTCGACCGCAAGTGATCGGTCGGTCGACCGAACATTGCGATGGAATAGTTCCTGTTACGAACGGTCGACCGAGCTATTGAACGGTCGACCGAACCTCCAAAAACGGTCGACCGGTCCAGACGGTTTATGCAGAATTAATTTAAGAATTAATTAGATCATGCATGGAATTGGTCCATAATTGATTTAATTCGTGGCTAATATTATTTATTATTAAATAATGGATGGTTAGATGGAATTATGCATGAGATCATGGGCAAGGGGTTGCACATGAATAGGTAATTTGGAGAGAGCTTATAAATACAAGCTTATTTCATTACCCAATTAATTCATTCATTGTTTTCTCATGCAAAAATTCTCTTCCCATAATTCTCCACGAAAATTCCTTAAATTCTTAAGTTTAGTTTAGTTCTTAAGAGATCATCTTCTCAAGGGAATTAAAGAGGGGTTAGTAATTGGATTCTAAACCCTATCGGAGATTGAGAGACTAGCTTCCCTCTCTCCGATCTTGTTTAGAGTTTGGTGAATACTCGGAGGCATCCGACGCAGCGAGGAGCATCCCCAACATGTCCGAATCTTCAAGAAGTTTTAGAGAACTTCTAGGTATGAATTTCAGAGCCCTTGTTTGTTTTAATAGAGTTTTGAAACTAGATGTTAAAACAAACCGATGCATGCATGAAATAAATCAAAGAAAATTGTAATTGATCCTTATTATACATAAAAATTTCGAAAATATATATGTATAATTAAACATGAAATCCTGCACTTCCAGCAGTATCTCGACAGGTTTGTGATTGTCTTCGTGGATGATATACTGGTATACTCACCAGACAGAGAGCAGCATCGGGAGCACCTGAGGATTGTGCTTAGCATTCTGAGAGATCAGCAACTCTATGCTAAGTACAAGAAGTGTGATTTCTGGCTAGATCGGGTGGCCTTTCTAGGACATGTAGTGTCAGCAGACGGGATTTCTGTGGATCCAGAGAAGGTCGAGGCTGTGACTCAGTGGAGAGCTCCGACCAGTGTGTCTGAGATCAGGAGTTTTGTGGGCTTAGCAGGTTATTATCGTTGGTTTATTCAGGACTTTTCCAGACTTGCTTCCCCACTGACGACTTTGACACAGAAGGGTGTCAAGTTCGTTTGGTCCCAGAAGTGCGAGGACAGTTTCCAGGAGCTGAAGAGGCGACTGACTACAGCACCGATTTTGACGTTACCGAGTGGTAGCGGAGGCTATGTGATTTACAGTGACGCTTCTGGCATCGGTTTGGGTTGCGTGTTGATGCATCACGGGAAAGTGGTTGCTTATGCTTCGAGGCAGTTGAAGGTTCATGAGAAGAATTATCCAACTCATGATCTGGAGTTGGCAGCGGTGGTTCACGCGCTGAAGACCTGGAGGCATTATCTATATGGAGAGCAGTTTGAGGTTTTCACAGATCACCAGAGTCTGAAGTATCTCTTCTCGCAGAAAGAGTTGAATATGAGGCAGCGCAGATGGCTAGAGTTCATAAAGGATTATGACTTCACCATTTCGTATCATCCGGGGAAGGCGAATTCTGTCGCGGTTGCCTTGAGTAGGAAGGTGGAGTTGTCAGCTGCGAGCTTATGCATTCAGGAGTGGAGGTTGCTTGAGGCCTTCACGGAGTGGAGACCTTTTACGGAGGGCTCTGAGGGGGCAGTGATTGCGGGACTTCGAGTGGAGCCGCAGACTGTTTCGGGAGTTGTTCAGGCTCAGAGAGCAGATGATGAGTTGGTCAGTCTGATGCAGTTAGCTGCTAAGGACGGATCAGACTTCAGTGTCGGAGTCGATGGGGGCTTGAGGTTCAGAGGTCGGATCTGGGTACCGAGAGCAGGTGATCTGAGGGATACTATCATGGAGGAGGCACATAGAGCCAGATATTCCATTTACCCGGGGAGTACCAAGATGTATAAAGATTTACCGCGGAGTTTCTGGTGGAAAGGGATGAAGCGAGATGTAGCAGACTTCGTGTCCAGGTGCTTGGTTTGTCAGCAGGTGAGGATTGAGCACCAGCGGCCAGCAGGGCAGTTGCAGAGTATAGATCTGCCAGAGTGGAAGTGGGAGCACGTGACTATGGATTTCGTCACAGGGTTGCCGAAGACGAGGAGATCTCACGACGCGATTTGGGTCATAGTTGATCGACTGACCAAGTCGGCGCATTTTCTGGCTATCAGGACCACCTTACCGTTGGAGGGTTTGGCGAAGCTGTACATCGAGGAGATAGTCCGGTTACATGGTGTACCTGTGAGTATTATCTCTGATCGAGATCCGAGGTTTACCTCCAGATTTTGGGGCAGTCTGCAGAAGGCTTTGGGGACTCAGTTGAAGTTCAGCACAACTTTTCATCCACAGACGGACAGACAGTCAGAGAGGACTATCCAGACGCTAGAGGATATGCTGAGAGCGTGTACTCTGGATTGGGCAAGGTTTTGGGATGAACACCTGCCGTTGATCGAGTTCGCCTACAACAATAGCTAGCATTCGAGCATTCGGATGGCACCGTACGAGGCTCTGTACGGTCAGCCTTGCAGATCGCCGGTATGCTGGAGTGATGTAGGCGAGAGGCAGTTGGTTGGACCAGAGATTTCTCAGATGTATGCTGAGAAGGTTGGCGTGATCAGACAGAGGTTGGCGACGGCTCAGAGCAGACAGAAGAGTTACGCAGACAGGCGTAGACGAGAGTTGAGATTTGAGGTGGGCGATCACGTTTTCTTGAGGATTTCACCAGCTCGTGGAGTGATGAGATTCGGGAAGAAAGGGAAGCTCAGTCCGAGGTACGTCAGACCGTTTGAGATTCTTGATCGTGTCGGAGAGGTTGCCTACCGTATTGCTTTGCCGCCGCAGCTTTCGGGTATTCACAACGTTTTCCACGTTTCTATGTTGAGGAAATACGTTGCCGATCCATCGCATGTGATTGAGATCTGTGTTCCGGAGATCGGTCAGGACTTATCTCTCGAGGAGAGACCCGTGGAGATTGTAGATCGGATGGAGCATCAGCTCAGGAGGAGAACCATTCCGATGGTGAAGGTCAGGTGGCAACACCATAGCGAGCGTAAAGCCACTTGGGAGATCGAGGATGAGGTCCGGAAGAAGTATCCGGAATTGTTCGGTGAGCATTTGGTTCTAATTTCGAGGACGAAATTCTTTGAGGAGGGTGGATTGTTACATCCTAACCCTTGATTAATGGGTTGTTTGTGTTTTAGGTGGAGGATTAGAGGAGGTTGAGATGGAGGGCTGAGATTGATTGGGAGTTGAGGTGGTGGATGGTGGAGATTGAAGGAGGAAGGGTTTATAAGGTGGGATTTCTCTCTTCTCTCTCTCTCTTCACTCTCTCTCACTCGTCTCACGTCCTCACCCTCTCAACTCTCTTCCTCCCTCTCAGCTGCCGGTGTGGAGGTGTGGATCGGCGAGGAGACGATTCAGTAGAGCGCGAGGATCGTGTTCATCGGTGGCTCGGTTGGATTCGCCGGAGGTGAAGAGTTTGCGAGGAGGTGCTCGCCGGGATTCTTCAAAGGCTTCTTCAAGCCTTAAGGTATGCCAAGCTTTAGTGTAGACCTTCTTTTAGCCTTTGCGAGGGTTGGAGTGGCCGACGGTAGGCCGGAAGGCTCGTCGAGAACCTTGCAGCAGCATTTCTGCTCTGCAACGGTCGACCGGCGGGATGGCGCGGTCGACCGGTCGTAGTGTATTTTGGGCGGAAAACCCTTGCACCGGTCGAACGATACTCTTCGAGTGGTATACCGGTGGTGCGTTTTACCAAGGGAGAAATGCTCTGTGTGTTTTCGGTCGAACGGGTCCCCTTTGCCGGTCGACCGAAAAGCACTGTTGTAGGTCGGTTGGGGGCGTTGACCATCTAAACGGTCGACCGCTCATTGACTTCGTTCGACCGACGTTTAAGTTAACTTATTGGCCGGTCGACCGGGAGTGTGGTTTCGGTCGACCGTGTAGTGCGGTTTTGTTGGGGAATTTCCCTGGTGTTTTCGGTCGACCGTGACCTGAGGGTCGTTCGACCGTTGGTGCTTTTGAGCGAGAGAGGATTTTCCCTGTTGGATTTCGGTCGACCGTGATTTGAGAGTCGTTCGACCGGTTGGACGTTAATTCGGTTTTTCTGAGGAATAGTTGTGGTGTTCGGTCGACCGTGTGGGTTCTTCCGTTCGACCGTTTGGGCACTGTTTTGCATATGGATGCTTGTGCCGTGTGTTGTTGGATCCGCCTCGAGGGCAACGGGTCTCCGGCCTTTTTTGGGGCGACGGTACAGACATTGCCGGCCTGAGAGGAGGGTCGTGTTGTGGCTCTGAGGAGCAGGTGCCGTGTGTGCACGTTGTGTTGTGGCTCTGAGGAGCGGTGCCGTGTGTGCACGTTGTTGTTGTGGCTCTGAGGAGCGGGTGCCTTGTGTGCACGTGTGATTGAGGGGTTGGGGTGAGAGGACCCTTGAGACCCGTGGCCGATGATGTTCCGGCGGTGCCTTGTGTGCACGTGTGATTGAGGGGTTGGGGTGAGAGGACCCTTGAGACCCGTGGCCGATGTGTTCCGGCGGTGCCTGGTGTGCACGGGAGATTGTTGTGTTTTACTGCATTTCATTTCATTTCATGTTTCATTACGCATATTATGATCATATTTTAGGGGTCTGGCATACGGGGTTTCCCACGGGAAACTCAGGCATATTCATGTTTTATGTCAGGTCGTACACGTCAGTAGGAGGTGGTGACTGCGGACAGGAGCACCCAGACCAGATCCTGTCTCTTTTGGTTCTTCGAGGTGGATGATTTTTCCCCTGTACATGTGTTGTATATCTTTTGTGTTGGGTTGTAATCATCCTTGACTCTTGTATTGTACAGTTTCCCTATTATATATATATGAACTCGTGGTTGGTGACGTCCCCTGTGTTAATTCTTTATCTGTTTAAAGTTTTAAATTTTCCGCTGTTTCGGGGCGTTACAGAAATAATCGAGAGAATGTACAATTCAAAATTATGGTATTAAAGCAATATTAGAAACGGTTACCTCGGCTCGAGGCTCTTACAATGGCCACACCTGCAAAGAAATTAATGGAAACATCAAAATCTTCGTCTAGGGGCAAAAATCTAAACTATATATAAAAGGAAAAAAAATTATTTCATCTTGGAATGGTGAAGGTACATCAGCAAGACAACAACTACTTTAACCACATCAAAGTACAATTAGAGCCCTTAGCTAGGAATTAGTCGAGTTTGCAGGTGCACATGACCAATATAAAACTACACGGCAGCAAATATCCAATAAATCAATTTGACAAGTGCACCCAAGCAAAAACCCCCATTGTGATAATGACCGGATTCTTTATTTCAAATATATTCAAAGACATTCCTTCTATATTATGGTTATCTGGACCTTATAAGTTTTAAGTATTGTTTCCAAAATTGTAGCCGATTAGATACGAAATTTAGTTGGTTATCATGTCTTCAAAACCTTGCTAAGTGATTTGGTGAGCTGTGAAGAAGACTCGATCTCATGCAACATATTTGAAATCTCAAACCGAAGCTAAGTTACAATTTCCTCGAGAACCAATCACAATAAACGAAACCCAAACTACAATTGAAGAAACCTTTCACAAACCAAAAGATATGAAAGGGTTGTTGTATAATTTTTATAGGAAATATAAGCTAGGTTGAAAAACCACTACACTCGTTAAGAAATTAACACCAATTAATATTGCAAACAAGAAGGAAATAGAGTGTTTTACCATTTTGAATTTTTCGATCTTCTCTCTATATTACTTAATTAACTACTTAAGCTCAAGCTCAAACTCGAATGTTTTAATGCATCTCAAAATACATCATAACACTTGGAAGTTAAGCAGAATAGTTGTATGTTGATTTTGTGACTATGAAACAAAAAGGCAATTGACATGTTAAAACCCCAACAAAGCATCATAACTAATCAGAATGAAGGAAATTGGTGATGATGGTACATAATATCATTTAATTATTATTTTTTGCAAGATAATATCATTTAATTATCATTTTCATTTAAGTGTTGCAAACATGACACATTGGCCAAGGTCCCAAATCTAGAACGTGAAAAAGACCGGCCTACTGGAGCATCATTAACAGCGCCCGGGCAGTTTCCGGGCGCCCTGGTTTCTCTTTCAGCCACGTCAGCTTCTCTCTCCGCCACGTCAGCACAAATCAACCCCTCTACAAAATCATTAACCATTACCCAATCCATCCAGTCACGCTACAGTACTTGTTACCACGTCATTATTTTTATTCTTCTCTCTAATACTCTTTCAACAATCAACAAAATATATTAATAATCATTATCGTAATTATTTAATATCAACAATTCATTCGTTTTTAATTAACATTTAATTAATAAATACAAAAATATTATTAAAATTTAGGAAACCACGTTACATAGTACATTAACTGGAAATCTAAAAACTAAAACTAAAAATACATCATTAAATACTAAACTTAAAATACATCAAGACGCATTTCCTCCAAAGCGTTGCCATATATTGTCGATCAAATCGGCTTGAAGGTTCAAATGTGTGGTGCAATCACGCACTTGATCTCTCCTTCTCAAGTATCTAGTAATATCGACTACACGGTCAGCAGAATACCGAACCGCGTCGTTCACGGAATTTCCAAGTTGATCCTCAACAAATTCGTTCCAATCTCCAAAATTACTGAAGGAATCACGTTCATCCTCCACTATCATATTATGCATTACAATGCAAGCTGTCATTATTTTGTTAAGTACAACCTTACTTCATGCAAGAGATGGCTTCTTCACTATCGCGAACCGCGCTTGCATGAACTCCAAATGCACGTTCTACATCTTTGCGTACTGCTTCTTGTCGTTCAGCAATCAAACGGTTGTAACCAAGCTCCCTATCTCTATCTGGGTTCGAAGTTCGCCTTCTGCGCCTCGTAGGACGTCAGTCCACCACTTGAGAGACATACTCCGTTAAGCAGCTCAACACTTGGTCGTAAACTTCGTCATTGGATGTTGAAGATGATGAAGACTTCGAACTGGAAGACATTGTTCGTAGATGAATGAGATAGAACCAACCAGGAGGAGTACATTTATAGTTGTGAGAAGTAACCTACAATATGCGCGTGACTAGGCAAAAGACAAGACGATTGCATTGAGGTTTGGACTTCTCAAGCATCGATGACCTACAGTATGCGTGTGACTCACAAAAGACGGGACAATTGCATCGAGGCTTGGACTTCTCAAGCATCGAGGACCTACAGTATGCGCGTGACTCGCAAAAGACGAGACGATTGCATCGAGACTTGGACTTCTCATGCATCGATGACCTACAATATGCGCGTGACTCGCAAAAGACGAGACGATTGCATCGAGGACCTACAGTATGTGCGTGACTACTTGAATATATATACCCCAACCACCTTAATTCTCTACTCACCTCTATTCCGATCTTACTTCTTCCACCATAATCTCACAATGTCCTCTTCAGAAGACAATGGTTCATCAAAGTACCGACGATCTCCACGTCGTCCACCCCAACCGAACACTTTTTCCCCTACCAAAATGTTCCACAACCAGGATTCCACCCGTTATACCAAAGCCATTTTACCCCACAACCAGGATTCCACCCGTCCCACCAAAACCAATTTTTCCCACACCAGGGTTCTACCCGCACAATCAATACCAACCGCCAACTCAGGAAGAATGGCAAACCCAAATCTCAATGGGTATGTATACTCGCCTCCTAAGTGGCGAAAGTAGTGGAAATGCAAGCCGCATTACACCTGATGTGAATGACGAAAATGTCGTTCAACCTACAAGTCGTGAGGGAACACGCAAAACCACGACGATGAGGTCGCAAAAATCATGGTCCACACAAGAGGATCAACGACTTGTCTCAACTTACATGGTTGTAAGTGGCGATGCTGTGGTTGGGATAAACCAAAAAATGAAGTCCTTCTGGAGACGTGTGGAGCGCATCTTCAATTACTCAGGCGAGCCAGGTGCAGTAGAGCGTAACGATGAATCATTGAATAGGCGATGGAGGCGTACATCGCCATCTGTAAACCAATGGGTCGGTTGCTTCGACCAGGCGGTGCGGAGGAAGAGAAGTGGTTACAATGATGATGTCATCCATGATGCGCACACCGTCTACGAACGAACACACAACGCCAAATTTCAATACATACATGTGTGACTTTTGTTACGCAGGTACCCTACATGGGAGTTTGTTGCGCTTGGACTTCCCACCGGAAACGTCGCTGTAGAATGTCCAGAGAGTTTTAGCAGCGGGAAAAGAAAACACACCGACGACGATGGGAGTCACGCAACACCGTCAACATATGAAACAGTGTTCGAAACATGTCATCATCCTGAAGGTGTTAAAAAAGCTAAAAAAAGGAAACAACCATTTCAGGCATAACTTGATCCTGATATGTTAGAACTGGGGAAACAAATTGAATATAGTGCAAAAGTGAAAGAGGAAAAATACTTGTGTTATGAAGAACGGGTGGAGAGGAAACACATCGAAGTTGAGGTGAATTTCCAAAGGGAACTCAACAGCAAGAAACTTGATGTCCTATTTGCTCTGATGAAGAAGGAAAACAAGGACGAATTCGATAAAGAAACACTTGCTGAACTCAATGAGTGGGCTAAAGCACAAGGATATCTGTAGGTGCTCATGTTTTCATTTGTAATATCAATATGTTTGTTGTAGTTTATCAATATTGTAGTAGTTTAGATTTCGTATCCGTAGGAGGACTGTCTTTTCTTTCCCTATTTCTGTTGTATTTCGTATTCTGTATTTGTATTGTATTTTGTTTCCGAAGTGTATGAGTATTGTACTATTATTTCTTATATTGTTTATGATTTTTTAAATTTTAATTTTATCTAAATAAATCAAAAAAAGTTAATTAATCATATAATATTTTTTCAATACCTAATTAATTTAATTCAATTTACCTAATTAATACATTATCCTAATTATATATAAATAATCTTTTTTAAATAAAAAAAACAAAAAAAATTCGGGACCAATGGGGGGGGGGGGCATGTGGCCCCCTGCCCTGGGTGCGCCCTCCCGTTAAGGGAGCCCTTCCCGGGCGCCCGAGTAAAGAGCACCCGTTAAGGGTGCTCTTAGATCGTGGTTGAGAAGGAAGGGGGTTGTGATATTTCTCTCTTTCAAATATTTGGTGGCGGCTGTCGTAAGTTTTGTTAATCATTTTGTTCCAACGATGTCACAAATTTGTGAGTTTGTTAAAAAAGTTGAGAGGCATAACTTATAAAATCATAAAAAAATATCAAAGAAAAATAGACTAAAGTGTGGCACCATTCATTCCATGGATGAAAACATAGACTTTATTTATTTATTGTAGTGATGACAACACAAAGTTAATGGACTTTTTCCATGAAAATAACAAGGATTTTTTGCTTGGATGTCAATCCAAAACAACTAAATTGTAAGAATGTCATCCATCTTTGCCTATTTTCTTGTATACCACCAGAAAGCTGAAAATAGTTCATAATTGTCATTACTTTTGTTGTTGTGCCATTTTGTTTTCCATCGTTAGTTGTTTACACATGTCCTCTTGTTATTGGTTGTCTTGTTAAATGGTTTAATATGCTTTTCTAATCATTTCTAGCCAATTCATTTAGTCTTAATCCTAATTAATCAATGACTTCAAACCCTAACTCAAACCCCAACTTGATTTAGACCCCACCCCCCACCCATGAAACCCCCAAACCCCCGAATCGACGAAACCCTAACTTCGAATTCTCCGCCCCCTATCTACCCCCAAAATCCACCAAATTGAGAAATCAACTGGCGTGATTCGTCTGAGAACCCTACATTCCTCCTGTTATTGGTTCTAGGATGTTATATGCCAATGATGCTTTGTTTGTTGATTTTTGTTGTTGTGATGGATTTTTGTATGGAGCGAAAGGAATGCCACAAAATGTGATCTAATTGAGGCAGAGTACATCATACAAGATGCTATAGATGCAATTAATTACTTCAACAAATTGATAGTCGATGTTAATGCTTATTTACATGTTACTACTAAATGGTTTGAAGTTGTTGTACTTGATTGACTTATTTAACTTATGCTTACTTAGACTTAATACTTATGCAGTCAATCGTTTTTTTGGTAATGGATGACTGTGGTTAACAACTTAGTCTGTTATGAATGTTGTTATTCCAGGTTGTTCTCTATTCAAAGCATCCTTAACGGGGTCATCCCCATGGATGACCTAGTTGGCTGGTTTGTTTGTTTTTTGTTTTGATTTTTGTTTGTTTTGGTTTTGGTTTTGGTTTTGGTTTTTTTTGGTTTTGGTATTTGTTTTAATAATTAGGGGTTTATATTTTGATAAATAATTAGGGGTTAAGTAGTTGTAGTTTATATTTTGATAATAATTAGGATTAGGGTTATGAATTGGAGTATTATTTTGTAAATTGGTGAGCATTTATTAATTTGGAGTATTATTTTGATAACATTAGATTTTCAAAATTCAATTTTTTTTTCAGGGGACGCTGCCCCCTTGCCACCCTCGCCACCTTACCGACGAGGTGGAATACCGCTTAGCGAGACCCCCGACCGACGTTATGATTTGGGGATAGAATAAGAGTTGAGAAGAAAATTAATGATATTTACTATTTGGTAATCATTGATGGCTAAATAAATAATGTTTTTGGTAAATATATATGATTTTGGAATATAATAAAAGTTGAGAAGAAAAATAATGATGTGGAAGAAAGAGAGTGAGATGACCTAGGTCATGGTTAATGGGTGAATAGTGAGGGAGAAATATGAGGTTGAGTCATGATAACGTGGCAATGAGATAAAAAAGATAGAGAAGGTGGATTACCTAGGTCATTGTTGCGGATGATCTCATGTACCAAAATAAAATGTGATTACAAAACATCACATTGCAAAGCACTTTTAGAAGGAGGGCATGGTCTCTGAGATGCATTTGATGGCTTCGCCTACACTGACTTCAATCTCTTCAACAAAAGTTCTTCTGGCTTTGGCCTTTTCTCCTTGCTCTTCTCGTCACCTAATTTCCAATCGAAATTATGAGATGTTGGAGGTTGGTTAGAGGGTTGGTTTAAGGGAGATTACCATTAATCTAACGACAGGTTAAGGGGCTAACGGTGGAAAACAAACGGAATGACACGACAAGAAAAGTAATGATAATTATGCACTAATCTCGTTGTATAGTGATATACAATAAACTAGGCAAAGATGAGTGACATTCTTACAATTTAGTTGTTTGAAGGGACATTCAAGCAAAACACCCAGATAATAAACCTTACTACTCAGGCTCCCTAAATTCTTATTATTGGGATTTTTATTTTCAAGAATTGAAGACATGGAATCACGATCACAACAACACACAGATTAATATTTTCAAGAATTAATTAATGGGATTTGTTAATACAGATTCCTAATCATTGGTACTGTTCATAAATATCAAATCCAAATCATTGGTTTCTTTTCAATGTTTAACAAATCTTAATCACTTTTCAGAGACATGTTCCATCTTTAGTTATAAAAAAATATTATGAAAAATATTAAGGTTGGTGTTTAGCAGAAAAAATGGATGGACCTACAATGCAGACAGAAAATAGAGCCCTCCCTTAATGGGAGGGCGCACCCTGGGCGCCCGGGCGGGGGGCCACGTGCCCCTCCCATTCGTCCGTGTTTTTTTTGTTTTTGTTTTTGTTTTAAAATAAAAATTATTTATTTATAATTAGGATAATGTATTAATTATGTAAATGAAATTTAATTAATTAGGTATTACAGAATAATTGAAAAAATATTTTGTAATTAATTAACAATTTTTTGATTTACTTAAAAATAAAAAAAATAAAAAACAAATTAAGCCTCGAACCAATCGTCTCGTCTTTAGTGAATCACGCGCGTACTCTAGGTCCTCGATGTTTGAGAAGTCCAAGCCTCGATCCAATCGTCTCGTCTTTAGTGAATCACGCGCGTACTGTAGGTCCTCGATGCTTAAGAAGTCCAAGCCTCGATCCAATCGTCTCGTCTTTAGTGAATCACGCGCGTACTGTAGGTTACTTCTCAGAACTATAAATGTACCCCTCCTAGTTGGTTCTCTCTCATTCATCTACGAACAATGTCTTCACCCGATAAGTCTTCCAGTTGGAAGTCTTCATCATCTTCAACATCCAATGACGAAGTTTACGACCAAGTGTTGAACTCCTTAACGGAGTATGTCTCCCAAGTGGTGGACCAACGTCCTAAGAGGCGTAGAATGCGAACTTCAAACCCAGATAGAGATAGAGAGCTTGGTTACAACCGTTTGATTGCCGATTATTTTTCTAACGACCCTGTTTATCCTGACAACATTTTCAGGAGAAGATTTAGGATGCGAAAACATGTATTTCTTCGCATTGTGAGTGCCATTGAGGCGACTGATGTCTTCTTCCAACGTAATCCAGACGCCACCGGTAGGATGAGCATCTCTGGCCTGCAGAAATGTACCGCGGCGATTCGTATGCTAGCGTACGGTGTTGCGGCTGATGAGGTGGACGAATACTTGAGGCTAAGCGAATCCACGGCAAGAAACGCACTTGAGAAATTCTGCGATGGTGTAATTAACAACTTCGGCGGTGAGTATCTCCGAAGACTTAATGCAAATGACCTAGCACGACTACTTCACGTTGGTGAGCAGCGTGGGTTCCCAGGCATGATGGGAAGTATCGATTGCATGCACTGGGTGTGGAAAAATTGCCTTGTTGCTTGGAGGGGCCAATATCAAGGGCGTAGTGGCAATGTCACTCTTGTTCTCGAGGCAGTGGCGTCGGCTGACTTGTGGATATGACACTCGTTTTTTGGCACACCAGGATCATGCAACGACTTAAATGTCCTGCAACGATCTCCGGTTTTTGACGACGTAATGGAAGGACGAGCTCCACCTGTGAATTTTGAGGTAAACGGTTCTCGATATAATATGGGATATTATCTTACTGATGATATTTATCCAAAATGGGCAGCATTCATTCCGTCCATCGTTCATCCACAAACACCGAAGGACAGGTTATTTGCTGAACGACAAGAAGCAACACGCAAAGATGTAGAACGTGCATTTGGAGTCTTGCAAGCGCGATTCGCGATAGTGAAGAAGTCATCTCTTGCATGGAGTAAGATTGTACTTAACAAAATAATGACAGCTTGCATTGTAATGCATAATATGATAGTGGAGGATGAACGTGATTCCTTCGGTAATTTTGGAGATTGGAACGAATTTGTTGAGGATCAACCTGGAAATTCCGTGAACGACGCGGTGCGGTATTCCACTGACCGTGTATTGGATATTACCAGGTACTTGAGAAGGAGAGATCAAGTGCGTGATCGCACCACACATTTGAACCTTCAAGCCGATTTGGTCGACAATATATGACAACGCTTTGGAGGAAATGCGTCTTGATGTATTTGAAGTTTAGTATTTAAGTTTAGTTTTTAAGCATGCATTTTTAGTTTTAGTTTCTAAATTTCCGGTTAATGTACTATGTAAGGTGATTTTCTAAATTTTAATAATATTTTCGTATTTATTAATTAAATGTTAATTAAAAACGAATGAATTGTTGATATTAAATAATTACGATAATGATTATTAATATATTTTGTTGATTGTTGAAAGAGTTTTGGAGAGAAGAATAAAAATAATGACGTGACAACAAATACTGTAGCGTGACTGGGTGGATTGGGTAATAATGGTTAAGGATTTTGTAGGGGTGTTGGTTTGTGTTGACGTGACAGAGAGAGAAAACAGGGCGCCCGAGAACTGTCTGGGTGCCGTTAACGATGCTATCAAAGGTGACGTTAGTTTGTGTATCACCTTTTGGTTTATCGTCTCGTTGAAGGATGTGACACTCTAAAGTTTTAGCCTCCACTCGTTGTTTGGTATCATCCGGGTAAGGACTTTTTTTTAGTTACTGAAAAATAAAAAAACTTAACGGAATTTAGATAAATTTAATTTCTGGTTAGAGTAAATTTAATTTCTAGGTATGGACTTGCAGAAATATTTTTGTAGATCCTTCTGTGAAGCCTTTTTGAAACAATAAAAACCCAAGCCAGCACAAACTTGGAAAATTTGAGAAACTAGAAGTCCAAAATGTTTTTTGATGGAAAAACAACTTACATGTTGGAATTTTTCAAACTATTGCATTGGAATTTAGTTGAACTTTGATGCCGACTTCCTGACTTCACTTTTGGTGAATTTAACATCCTTAGTTGGGGGATTACTTTTTTTTATACAACGTACAAGCGATGCCACGTTACTTTCCTACGTTTTGATTTACAAATATTTCTAGGTTGTATTTTTAATGATTTAAAACAATTATATTTAAAATCTGTCAAAGTTTTCAGTAATTCTTTGGTAATTATTTTGTAATATTATATTACTTGTGTATTACATATGAACTTAGCAGTGCATATATGTAGATACGAATCTAGAGCGAATATTTTATAAATAGATCTTATCATATATTAATAATAGAAAATGGGCTGAGATGTACACATTAGAATTTTAATTTTAGAACTCAGTGAAGGAGCACTTATACAAAAGAAAATTATATATGGAGTTTTCAAAATAGAGAAAATATTTTTTGTATTAGCTGTTTCAAATTCTTCAGAGAGCTAGACGTGCGTTCTATCTATGGAAAAATAATGTTTTATGTTAAATAGTAGAGAATTATTTTTATCAAATCATAATCAAATTTATATAAAAAACTCTATATGAGCTCATACAATGAAGTCAAAATTAACATAAACGAAAATGAACAGTACCTGTACGAAGTGGTAAGTGTTTATGATTGACATAAAGTAACGACAGGACATACTAAGAAGACAGGCAAATATGCAATCATTTTGCTGTAATTTTTTATTTAATAAATTTTAAATCGAAAATTTTAAAATTAGAAGAAGAAAAAATCTAAAAGTAATCGGATCGCAGGTCTAATTTAATAAATCTAAAATATAAAATCTAAAACTAAATATTTAATAAATTATTTATATTTAACTAATTTTCAGAAATTAATTCTAATTATATAAATATATATATACATATCAATAAAATATTATTTAATAATAAAAATAAATGATTTTTAATAGTTTCTTTAAAAAATTAAAAAAATAACAAAAAAATGAGTCAATGGAAAGCCACGTCTTTTGGAAGTGTTAAAGAATAGACTCTTGATCCTTAACCGTAGAGCTCTAAAAGATAATTGTTTACATAAATCAAAAGTTATTCACAATCATGGTAATTAACATGTAACATTAATTACCAAGATAAAATTGTCGTGTTGGCCATCAATTATTGTAGCTCTACGAATATTTGACGACACTAGTATATAAAAGAGAAAATAGTTACTTTTATATATTGAATAGACCTAGCAAATGAAAATTATGGAATTGTATTTGTGTCATTAATATTTCATTATGTCTTTGAATCCTAAGATATGAGACCTATATCTTTTCACATAATGAGTGTATGATTTGATTATTATCAAAAATTATCAATGAGTATAGTGATAAATGTATTAGTTGGTTATACATGACTTGTGCTAGAAAAGATGATATGTCAAAAGATTATCAGTGCCCTTCTTGAATTGAGTTATGATATTGTTGGGCTCATTGATAAAACGAAATTATAATGTGCACAATGTAACTTGTGTATAGTTACATATTTATAATTAGCTTACAAGATTAAGAAATGAATATATAATACAAATGTGACACATTTCTACTTTGTATAATATTCTTAATGTCATGAGGCAAGTGACAGACAGAAGTGATATTTTACATATCACTAAGTGAATCGTGTTTAGTTCGAGTGAGCAAAACATCTTTGTTATTTGGGTAACTATAATGTATAGCTAGATACCGCTTATAGTTTATGATATAAAATATTTTATATCATTACCAACAAAACTTAGATCCTCCTATAGGTCACAAAACTGAGAAACAAGATATATGATTTTATATTTTATATGATGTATTAAGTTTCATGTGTTATGAAATAATATACGTGTGGTAAAATAATAAAATCAATATGTCGTAAAAACGACATGGTTAGAATAATGAATAAATTCGTATGAGATGTATATATTATGAGGTATAATGTTTTGACATTATATATGATAATATATTACATGATATAATGTGATCTACAACATTACAACATATGAATTTGCTAAAACCCCAAAGTCCAAATTTTGTTGGATATTAATCCAAAATTTGGTGGAGTCAAAATCAGTGATAAATGGTTCAACCGTTTAACCACTTTTTTGCATATATTAATAAGAGAATTTTTACTGAAGGCTTAATTTAATCCACATTGGTTAAAGGTAGTTATGAGATGATGATGTGACAAAATAAATAAAAGTTCATGTGCAAAGTGGTTTGCACATGATGTGGTTTAGTGGAGATGTAAACAAGAGATCATGTGTAAGTGGTTTGCACATGATGTAAGTTAGAAGAAATCTATAAATAGGTCCCTCCTCCCTTCCTTGTTAATACTAATGCAAAAATTCTCTCTCTCCCTAACCACCCCATTAATCCATCCGAAAATTCTCTTAATTATTCAAGTTTTTGGAGATTAAATTCTCAGGAGCTTTAGAGAGGTTATTAGCTAGATTCTAACATTGATTTAGAGATTGATTGACTAGCTCATTTCTCTCTAATCTTGTTTAGAGTTTGGTGAACACTTAGAGGCGAATCGGTAGATGATTCAACAGGCAACGCAGCTCTGGATCTTCATAAAGATTTTAGAGAACCTTTGGGTATGATCATCTTATATTTATTTTAATATATATCTAGATAACATGATATTATAATAAATATAAAATAATGTACAAGAAATCGTCGAAAATATGGAAATCGATCTTGTATGCATGTATAATTTAAAAAAATATAAACATACATAGGGGTATGAAATCCTACAGGATGGACGTGCGTAATCATATGTTAGGTGCCCATCCACCAAGCGTGCCTGAGTGGGTGTTGGTTGTATCTCCATTTGGCTAGTGGTTAGGAGCTGCGCGGGGGTTCCATCATGTGTTGGTGCAAAGACCAATCTCGCTCTCTTTTGGACCGAGTGTTGTAGTGGCTCTCCACTACGTTTGAGTGAACTTGTCCATAATTTCAGTAAATTAAAGCAGTTATTTATCAAATAATCAAAGGGGTGAGCTATGCCACGGAAAGTATTAATGAAACAATTACAAGTATCATTGTCAAAATCAATGCAGTTTCGAACTGACATTCAGAACTGTTTGTTATTACAAGTACCATTGTCAAAATCGTTACGCTCAATCCATACACACCAGCAGAAAGTATTAATGAAACAATTACAAGTATCATTGTCAAAATCAATGCAGTTTCGAACTGACATTCAGAACTGTTTGTTATTATTAAGGCTCGTGTTAAGGTCTATTTGGGCAGCGGTTGTTCAGAATCGGGATGCCATCTCACAGTTGAAGAAGATGTGATCGGTGAATTCATTTTCTATTCCACAAAGTGGGCAAATCGGATCTATCTGTACCCATTTTTTAATTAACTTATCACGTGTAAGGATCTTATTTTCGCTGAGCAACCATGAAAATAACCGAACCTTTGGGGGGTAATAACTTTTCCAGATTTGTTTGTATAGGGGCTATCTTGTCCCGCTATCCGTGAATAGCTTGTACATGCTTGGACATGCATAGCTCCCTCGTTTAGTGAGATTCCACAACCTCTTGTCTTTATCAGAGGTTGGTGTAAACACCAGGTACATGCAATATAATCGGAGGATTTGGTCTTGTGTTAAGTGTTGGCTTTTTGGCCTTAATCTATGTTTTGATGATTTAATCAACCTAATCTTAATTATAATCATGTAGAGTAGCACACATATTGCATTGCATATATATTGCTTTGTGCTAACCTCTACAGGTGATCAAGACTCAAAGAAGAAAGGAAATCAAGTCAAGACATGTAATCAAGCTCCTTTGAAGACATGTATTTCTTATTTTCTTTGAGTCTTAGGAACATGTGTAAATTGAGCATACTTGAGCTAAAATCAACTTAAACACACACTACGTTCCTCATAGAAGTCACACACGAAATTTCACATAATTTGGACTTCAATAGATCACCCAAACTTAGACCGGAAAGCACTAAACCTGAACCCTAACTATCTGCCCACATTCGGTCGACCGCAACACGCCGTTCGGTCGACTGGATGATCAAGTATTCTGTTTGTGTTTCCCTGTCTAATTTCGGTCGACCGCACCTTCTCTTTCGGTCGACCGTTTGAACTTATTTTTCCGACCGTTATTTTTGTCGTATTTACCCAACGGTCGTATTCGTATTAAACCAAAAATACCCCAAATACATTTCATGTATCGGTCGACCGAGGACCATGATCGGTCGACCGTTTGTCCATCTCTTGACAAACCCGAATCTCCTATTGAAAAACGGTCAACCGCTAGACCTGTTTCGGTCGACCGAATATCAAATTGTTTGTCAACCCCAAAGTGTCTGGTACAAATCGGTCGACCATTCCCCTTTAGGTGTTCGACCGATCACTTAAGTGTACCAAAGACGTAGCGTTGGGTGGTCGACCGTTGCTTAACCGGTCAACCGAACTTAGTGCAAAACTGCCTAACGGTCGACCGTTCAGCCCGATCCGGTCGACCGAATTCATCCTGAATTGGGTCATGCAGTTTCTGTTTTGTGTAATCACACATCAACTCATACCCAATCAATCCCAACGGCTCTATTCTCTCTAATGTCTATATAAAGAGTTTTAAAACACATTCTAACACAACTCTCCCACAGCAAACTTGTCCAATACATTAGAGAGAATCCCAAACACTCAAAGCTTCAAACCTTCCACACTTTAGTCATAATTCCAATCCTACTCAAGTGTGCTCAAGAATTAGAGAGTGTTGCTCCACTCAATTGTTTGTCAAAGGAAGCAAGGACTTCGGTGAAAGCCCGAAGTGTCCCTCTCGGATTGTGAGAGGAAGAATTCAAGCAAGCGAGGTTGTTCGCGGTGTTTGTGGTGTAAAGGTGTTCTCTCCCGGCCTGGAACGGGGAGTGGTTAGTGAAGACGTAGGCGGAGCTCGCGGAGTCGAGCGGAGCTTACAAGAGAGGACTAGGACCCGAGTGGGGTGCCGAACCTCTATAAAATCCCCGTGTGATTGTGGTTTGCTTATTTATTCCCTACTTGCTTGTATTTGTTTTAAATTCCGCTGCATCATCTTTTGACTTGCAAGTAGAGTTTGTTTAGGATTATATTTGTTAATTAGCCTTAATTGTGGACCCATAACCCACACGATCCTACGTTAAGTTGATGGTGAAACGCTCACGGAACCAACTTCCTTGTATGGGTGTATGTTCCCAGAATTTTGACAATGAAACCAATGATTGCTTTACCAATGCGAATATATCCGCTGATGTTTCGCTGAGTGTACAATTTTCGTACCATTTATCAAACCACATTAATGTGTTCTCCCATTTCCTAAAGTAATGCTGCTAAAGTTGCAAAGTAATGGAATGTAGCTGGTTAAGTTTCGGAGGAATTGGGAGACATTGTGTTTGAAGGATTCCCAACCAAGTGTTATTATTTTGATATTTCATTTTTAGTATTTGATGCATTGCATACATTGCATCATATGTCTTTCATTTAGATTAATTTTATATCAATAAATGCTACTAAGGTATGTATTTAGTCCTATTTACAGAATACAGGGACCTGAATGCAAATTACCCACATCTCGAGCATAAACGCGTGCAAAAGACTCATTTCTATCATAAAGACCAAGCTCAAGATTATCGGGTTTCAAATGGAAATGCATCCAAGCATAAAAGCAGTCAAGACCTAATTACAAAAAAAGACAAGGACTTAAGCACAAAAGTAGCCGGGGACTTAATTGAAAAAAGTCAAGGACCTAATTGCAATTAAAGCACCAAAATATTATCTTGGAGAAATTATAAAGAAAAATCAATTTGGATCTCCAAATATATGAAGGAATTAATTCGGAGCTAAAAAGAAAGGAAAGAAAGCATCCAGACGCGCAAAGGAGGATTAAATCATAACATAAACATTCAACCAAATCCGGACCTAATCAGAGCATGATTTGCGACGATTCCGCCGCAAATTACACATACCATGCGGCGATTCCACCGCCCCCTAGTCGATCCGTGTGCTCAAATTTTGTCCAGTCGTGTCTGGACACGTGTACTTTCTTATTTTATACTTAGGTTCCTTGTATCAACTATAAATAGCCCCGAGAACGATATTATAAGGGTCTTGGTCCTTAGTCCTTAGTCCTAGCTTGTAGTTTTTAATTCTTAGTCTTAGTTTTGTATTCTTCTTTTTAGTAATAAAATTCTGTCTTTTATTTCTTGTTTTAGTTTTCTTTTGTACTTCCTCTAGGACCCCTTCTTCCTCCCTCTATGAGTTTCTAACTCTTTCCAAATGGTGGAGGTGACGGATTTAGGGTGATGAGAAGAGAATAAAGTTATTATTTTAATTTCGTGATTAGTATATTTTGATTACTTGAGTTTGTGTTAAATCATTTATCATATAATGCTTTATAACTAATATGATTTATTATAAGTTTCTGAATTCTCTAATCTAAATCCTATGTCTAAACCTCCACCCAACGGAATTCACCATCTTTGTTCTTATTTTAGTTTTAATTGTTCATGTTTCTTGCTTTAGATAATTAAAAAACCAAAAATCTTAAAACCAACCATATTTCTCCCTTTCTCTTCCTTAATCGAAAATCACAAAATAACAAGATCTCTCCCTCCTTGTGTTCGACCCGTACTTGCCACATCTTCATTGACGTCGTGCACTTGCGGTATAAATTTAATTCTCATCAAGTTTTTGGCGCTGTTGCCGGGGAGGCGATGCAGATTTTGTTTTTTGTTGATTTCGATTCTATCATGTTTATCTTGTGCGCGATCTAACTATTTGGGTTTGCATTTCAGGAGACTACAGAGTACATGGCGAAATCCGGGCACAGTTGGAGCAAGAAGGGCGGCGGAATCGCCGCATACTAAGAAGAATCTGCGGCGGAATCGCCGCACATTTGAAGAATCTGGGTTTCATTTTTTTCTGAGGTCGTCTCCATCTCTGGGTGGACGTGTAGAGCATCTGGGAATTTTCGAGAGCGGGCGGCGAACCCGTCTGAGCATTGCGGAGGTAACTTTTCTTGCCTTTCTCGTAAAATCTTAATTTTCGAAAAGTTCCTTTTCGTAGAACTGTACGTGTTAGGGAAAAATTCCATAATTGACAATAATTCAACTCTGACCTAAAAATTGGCAAAATTAGAAGGACTTAGTGCATGCATCATATAATGTTTTGTTTGCATTATTCTTGCTAAATTCTTGCAAATTATTTTTATTGTTGAAGAGTGCTGAAGGCAAGGTACGTATCGCGTTTTAACGATTGCATTTAAGTATATAATTTAGTTTGCATACAACCTTGTAATTGCCCCCAATTAAAGACCAATGTTTGACTATCTTTGCTAGATTTAAGTTAAACTATCTTAAGGACAACTCCGTAGGAAAAGATACGGTCACTAGTGCAGAATGCTCAATAGACGTCACCAAATAGACGTCGGATATAAAAACATCTGACGTCTATTGGTATAGACGTCGGATGTTTGGACATCCGACGTCTATAGGTTTGTATAAACGTCGGTTGTTTAGTATAACCGACGTCTATACCTCCTAAAAGAAGAAAATATTTTTTGTTTATTTTTTTGGATTTATTTCGTATAAGAATTTATGTGGATTATTTTGTATCAGAAATAACACATTTTTTTTGGGATTTATTTCGTGTAAGAATTAACACATTTTTTTGGGATTTATTTTGTATAAGAAATAACATAATTTTTTGGGATTTATTTTGTGTAATAATTTATGGGGATTATTTTGTGTAATAATAGTTACATCATTATAACTATCACATGTGTGTTGTACACATGTGTGTGTATGGTGACATGTTTAGTCCCACATTGGAGAAAGTTTTTTATTGGTGGAGTTGAAGTACTCAACTACTCCTTTACTTCTAAATGGTAGTTTGGTACCACATTACAAAATGCAAGTGAGATACATATATATATTTAATGGTCAAAAGATTGGCACTTGGGGCACTTGGGCTTCAAATGGTTGCAACGTCTTTTTTTACTATTAACTCATGTATAGACGTCGGTTGTATATGGTAGCCGACGTCTATAGGGCGTATTTTTTATTAATTATTGTTATTTCAATGTATAGACGTCGGATGTATAGCATGACCGACGTCTATAGGTCATGTTGTATGAATAGACGTCGGTCAATATAAATATCCGACGTCTATTGGGTGTAATACTTTAGTCCCACATCGGAGAATTTATTTTTGTTAGTGTGGTTGATGTACTCCACCACTCCTTTACTGCTGAACGCGAACGACTTGGAGCACCTGTTTATGATGAGCTTGATATTCGTGGTTATTTGTCAAAAGATTGGCACTTGGGGCACTTGGGCAACTTGGGCTTGATTAATGTGAGTGCAGAATGCCCGATATACGTTCCAATGTATTTTTTTGTTAATTAACATATAATAGACGTCGGTCGTATATAGCCGACGTTTATACACTGTATAGACGTCGGTCGTATATAGCCGACGTCTATACAATAAGGAATAGACGACGGGAAAATAGACGTCGGGTACTTGGACCGTCGAAATCCGACGTCTATACCCCTGTATATCCGACGTATATGGACTTTTCTGCACTAGTGGGTGGGGATTTCATCACCCTTCCGTGGCCCACAAATCACAATCCTAAAGTGTCACCCAAGCTTTAAAATTAAAATCAATTAGACATTGACCCCTAAGAACTCAGACTCAATTAAGGAGAAGAATTGGTTTGACTTGCTATGACCTGAAGCTGATCGAATTTAATTTGGTGTCTAGAAAGTGTTTTTGTGTTGGCGTAAGTCTTCCAAGCGAAGTGGTTGTCTAATTGGCACCGACTATGTCGGAAGCGCCCCCACTAGCTATACACGGCCTAGCCAAGTTGGTTTGATTAGTGAGGGAGGTGAATCAAGCAAATCAATTCGACTCAACCAGTTAGGAGTCGTCTAGATTTAAGCGACACTAGGTCTAGGATTGTTTGAACCGTGCTTGTTCAGGAAACTTCTGACAACCCTATTATATATCTTTTAGAGTTAAGTTTCCCTTCTCCTCTGAGTCATCTTCTTCTCACCTTATTCTATGTTATAGTCTCCTCCCCTTTACACTCTCTGGTAGCGTTCTTAGGGTCGAGTCGAGCACTTTTTACGAGTTTAGCCTCATGGTGGTGAGAGTGGTCGACTCTAGAGCTCTTTGTGAAGATGGAAGGTTACATGGGCGACCATCCATATCATTGTTGGAACCAGGACAATTCGTCCTGGTATTCTGGACCCATGCAACCTGGTTGGCTCAGACTAACACCCCATATGGTTGGGACAATCCTAATTATGTGGCTGAGCAATCTTCATATTGGGGTAACATGAGAGAGGCACTGACTGCAAGACCACAATCTAGTTATGTCGGATCATATGCTGGTCAACAAACTGAGACATTACAACAAACTTTTGCCTCCTTCATGCGTAGGACAGACAACATGAGTGCACCGGTGGCTCCAGTAGCCGTACCGTGCGACTGTTGTGGGTTGAGTGGTCATGTTATCAGGGAATGTCCTTATGTTCCCCCAAAGCCTGAGTATGAGCATACCTTTTCCCAAAACGCTCAATATGACTATTACGCATCCGCGTACAACCCGAGAGTGATGGATTCATGGAGAGACAATTCATATCCAAATTCTTATACTTCATTTTCACCTCAGTATCTTCCTCCCGAATACCCAGAGTCCTACCAACACCCCACTCCAAACCATTGGACTTACTCTCACCCCATCAACACCCAACCTAAAAATTTCCCAAGCTCTGACTTGAACCTCTTAGTTGACCGCATACCTGATTCCCTGGAACAAACTCTCCTTACATTCGTGGAATCCACTCAACAGTCCGTACAAAATATGGTACTGCAATTGAGTCAAATGTCGCAACAATTAAGTAAACGTGAGGAGAGTAACTTGTCTTGTCAACATGAGGATTCATCTTTTGATATCGAACCACCACCACATCCACAAATTCAAAGCACAATCTTTCAAAGCCAAACTCCTAGTCAGTCTGAAGGACTTGGGGTTTCAATTCACGATCACTTAGTGGAGGATTCAATACACTTTGAGAATAAAATTGACCAATTTCATCATGAGTCGGCCCAGGATTATGTCTTATCTTCTTGCCCCGTGGCCCTTGAGCCACATGATCTTCATGTTGTGCCTCTTAAGGACTCACCTCCAGTGGAGCAAGAGCTCCCTAGCACCCTCAATTTCAAACAACCTGATGAGAGTTTGCCTCTCACTATTGTTCCTAATCATCTTGGAAATGATAGAACATCAAACGACTACATTGCTCATGAGGGTATTAGGAGTTCCTTGGAGGATACAGTGGGTATGAGACCCATTTTTTGTTCGCCTGGTGAGTCGGACTTGCCTGACAAGGCTCTTGACCTCGCTCCGACGCACCATCCAGTTGGTTGGAGAGTTTGGATTGACGATCATAACTTCAGCACCGCAACGGGAGAAACTCTTCTTTCGTTGCCCCTTAATTTCCAAACTCTCGAGAGGTTCAAGCTCTTTAAGTTTGATCCTTTGAATGAGACGCATTTGCGTCCAATTTATGAACCTCTCATTTCATCTTGTGCTCTTTGTGAAGGGGGCCCACGCGTGAATACTCTGGCCCCACGTGGTGTCATGTTCCCTTTTGATTTCTTTTGACAAATGAAGATGGGAACTTATGTTTGTACATAGTTATATATTTCAAAAAAAAATCAGAAAAAAATACAATAAAAGACTCCTTCAGTGAGCATTGTTTGTGTGGGCTCCAACCCTTAAATATTTGAGCCTCATTTGTTTCCCGTATTTGACTCCATTCTTTAGCATCTCACAGGTTTTTGAGGGAATTCGGGTTTTGTCCATCAACATAGCCATGAACCTTCCTTTGTACTTCACGTTGGTGAGATATTTTCCTTTTTCATGCATAAATCCATGTAGTATCTTGCTCACATTCATTGAGGACAATGCATGATTTAGGTGTGGGGGGTGTTTATGTATCTATCTATCTATATATATTTTTGTTTAAAAAAAAATCAATGTTCCATGACATAGCTTAAGATTGAACCACCAAAACCCGAGTACAAATTGCATTGAGTTTTTGTTCCTTATTATATAGTTCTACTTGTAAAAATTATGACATAAATCTAAGTTCCAAAGAAATAACTCATTACCCTTTAAGACATGTATGCACTTAAATTGGATGAATCAAATCTTTGAAGTGGTTGATAAAAAGCAGAGGTTGAGGAAAATATACCGGGAAGTGTGGACTTCTAATAGCAATTAAGCCTTGAGGAAAATAATAGTAAAAAAAAATAAAAAAAATAAAAAGGAATAAAGTGAGGAAATCACATTTTGCAAAATGATTACAAAACCCAAGCCTTTGAGTCACTGGTCTGTAGGGGTATCTTAAAACTCGGTAACTTGAGTCTGCCAGCTCGGGATTATCGACCAAACTCGCTACACGAATGCAAAAAGGGTAAAAGTGTCAGAAAAAACAAATGTGTTGAATCACGGAAAAAAAATACTTTAAGATACTCAAGGCCCAAAGCTAAAAGAATGATTCATGTCATGGTTGATCCGAATGATACTTCACCACCAGAGGAGGCGTGCAAAATAATTTAAGTGATAACATGTGTAGAAGGGTTAGTGGTGTGAATATTGGAGGAATGAAGACCAAGTCAGATTTTTTTATGGGTTAGACTTATATAATAAGCATGCAAGAATTCTAAGTAAGATGTATAAGGTTGAGGTGGAGATATTGAGAGTTATTAATGAAATGTTGAATTAAGACTTTGTGGGTGTGTCAACTGAAAACCCTCACGAGACAAAACTCGTCCTCTAAGGAAACTTGGGGGTTTAAAGGCTTGTTGTACATGCTAAGTGCAACCGTGATTCCTACGAAAGTGAGTTAGGATTTCCCTGTTTTCATTTTTCTTATATTCTGTTTTGCTAGGGACTAGCAAAATCTAGGTGTGGGGGTATTTGATGCATTGCATACATTGCATCATATGTCTTTCATTTAGATTAATTTTATATCAATAAATGCTACTAAGGTATGTGTTTAGTCCTATTTCTGAATACAGGGACCTGAATGCAAATTACCCACATCCCGAGCATAAACGCGTGCAAAAGACTCATTTCTATCATAAAGACCAAGCTCAAGATTATCGGGTTTCAAATGGAAATGCATCCAAGCATAAAAGCAGTCAAGACCTAATTACAAAAAAAAGACAAGGACTTAAGCAGAAAAGTAGCCGGAGACTTAATTGCAAAAAGCCAAGGACCTAATTGCAATTAAAGCACCAAAATTTTATCTTGGAGAAATTATAAAGAAAAATCAATTTGGATCTCCAAATATATGAAGGAATTAATTCGGAGCTAAAAAGAAAGGAAAGAAATCATCCAGACGCGCAAAGGAGGATCAAATCATACCATAAACATTCAACCAAATCCGGACCTAATCAGAGCATGATTTGCGGCGATTCCGCCGCAAATTACACATACCATGCGGCGATTCCGCCGCCCCTAGTCGATCCGTGTGCTCAAATTTTGTCCAGTCATGTCTGGACACGTGTACTTTCTTATTTTATACTTAGGTTCCTTGTATCAACTATAAATAGCCCCGAGAACGATGTTATAAGGGTCTTGGTCCTTAGTCCTTAGTCCTAGCTTGTAGTTTTTAATTCTTAGTCTTAGTTTTGTATTCTTCTTTTTAGTAATAAAATTCTGTCTTTTATTTCTTGTTTTAGTTTTCTTTTGTAATTCCTCTAGGACCCCTTCTTCCTCCCTCTATGAGTTTCTAACTTTTTCCAAAGGGTGGAGGTGACGGATTTAAGGTGATGAGAAGAGAATAAAGTTATTATTTTAATTTCGTGATTAATATATTTTGATTACTTGAGTTTGTGTTAAATCATTTATCATGTAATGCTTTATAACTAATATGATTTATTATAAGTTTCTGAATTCTCTAATCTAAATCCTATGTCTAAACCTCCACCCAACGGAATTCACCATCTTTATTCTTATTTTAGTTTTAATTGTTCATGTTTCTTGCTTTAGATAATTAAAAAACCAAAAATCTCAAAACCAACCATATTTCTCCCTTTCTCTTCCTTAATCGAAAATCACAAAATAACAAGATCTCTCTCTCCTTGTGTTCGACCCGTACTTGTCACGTCTTCATTGACGCCGTGCACTTACGGTATAAATTTAATTCTCATCAGTATTGCTTGACTTAGTCCTTCGCTGCTAGCCAAATATTCCCAAAGCTTCTTGATTTGTAAACTTATGTCGTGGTTTGAAAGATTAAGGATCCCCAATCCTCCCCACCTCTTGGCTATGCAGACCTTCTTCCAGCAAACTAAAATTTTAATATTTGAGTTTGCGTCGCTATTGCTCAATAGGAAATTTCTCCTTATTTTATTCATTTCTTTGATTACGCTTTTTAGTGCTTGTATATTCCCTAAATGATAGGAGGTGATCAGTGTAAGCATCGAATCATTGTAATGCGACCTGCCATTGATATGTTTTTTGTTACTATAACTTTCCATTTTGTTTCTCATCTTTTCTAGGATTGGTCCCCATGTATTAGGCACTCTTTTAGGTGTGAGGGGTATTCCTAGGTATTTGAAAGGAAGTGTGCCTTTATCGCATCTTAAAATGGATTGGAAGCGAGTTAACGAAGCCAGACTTACATGTGTCCCGCTAATACATGATTTTTCGAAATTTATTTTGAGTCCAGAGATGGTCTCAAAAATGACCAAGATTCTTTTGATGTTGATCAGATTTTGTTCTTCTGCTTGAAGGAAGCGGATGGTGTCCAGAATTGGGTTGTGTTGTAGGTTGCATAATATTTTTTGCTGACGTGACAGAGAAAAAACTAATGTTGTTGGGGATTTGGGGTTGGGGTCAAAGATGCCCCTGAGATTTGACCTTTATATTTAATAATCTTATTTTGACGTGGAGGTTGGATTGAATCTGTTTATTTTCAAATCAGTAGGATCCAACACAATCTATCCGTCAAATTCAGAAAAAAATTTATTTCGTATCTCTTGAGATTAGGGTACCAAGAAGAGAATGATTAAAGCGATACAAATTTATTTTGAAAAAGTACTACTTTCAATTTAATTTTTTACCTCCTTATTAATTTCATAACATGTGATACCTAATTGAATTAAATATTTTAAATTTCTTTCTCCTGTAGTCCACTTCTAAAAGTGATTCGTTCCTTTAGAATTTACCTGTTTTACTTATGATTGGTTTTAATTCTTTAATGTTTTAAAGAACTATTTATATTCATTTATATCAACTATTCCATTGTGTTGCATCCAAGGGTGGGAATGTTTAAGCCGAATTATCAAAACAAAACCGCCTCAAACTAAAGCTTGAAAGTGAATGATATTTTAGTTTGGGTTCAGGTTGCGTCTATTTCTGAATTGAATTTATTTATATGCCATGCATACTCAAATTAATGAAACCTATAACAAAATATAAAAGTTAGATTTACAACTCTCGATATAATAGTAATATGTTTACTCAAATTCTTCTTAATGCAAATCTTCTGCATTGAGAGAAGAAACATCATGACACACAAGGCTGGTAATATAAGTGTTTTAGAAAGCCTTAAATAATATTCTTGTAAACAAGAAGACTGCCAATGACAATTATCATCTCGGAGAGTAACGTATGAAGAAAAGTGACATTTCAACATGTTCTTACCAGATATTGTAAAACTAATGAAGTAGAAAATATTTCTATCTTTCTTTTTTCTTCTTTGAACTTTGTTTTCCAAAACAAGAGATACCAACTCTTCTTTCCTTATTCTCTTCTTCCAGCATATGAAATCAACAAGAACAATATACCTCTAACAAACATCAATAATAAAGTATGGTCTGTTCCAGAATACAACTGACAGAGGAAGAAGCACAAATTTTACATTTCATTTATTTCAACAGACTCTATTCTGTCTCAATTAGCCTTGATTAGCTCGAATGAAATCAACAATGTCATCTTTAATCATGTTCCCATGATATTTCAGAAGCTTCCCGCCAGCCGATGTAAAATATAGTGTAGGAAGGCTATCGACTTTGAAGTGTTTCGGGAAATCATTTGTAGTAGCATCCTACAAAATAGTGATGCCTCATCTTCAGTGTGATACGAAAAAAAGAACATTATTAAAACAGCTACAAACAACACTTACTCATAAAATAACATGTATGTTATTATACCACTACAGAATGGATGTGCAAAACTTATGCTAAAAATGATCACCATATGGGTAAACCGTCAACTCCGAATCGGGCTTGAAACTTGATTCGAAAAGAGCTTGATATTGGTTTCTTTCAAAAAAAAAAAATATGAGCTCAAAAATGAAAACGTCCCCCAAAATAGTTTGATAAACTAACTGGCTTGAGCTTGATTCATTTTTTGCAGTGAGTAATATTATGCACTAATATTCGACTAGGCTCGTTTACGCCTCCCCTAAACATAAGTAAGAAGTTACGTAATGGAACAACCATTTCAAAGAACTAATTGTCTGTAGATATATGTCGTTAAGATGGAGCTCGACTCAGAATTATTATACATGTTATACAGGGAAGGGAGTTACCAATTTTACAATGATAACATCACGCTCTTCTTTAAATGAGACAGCAACTTCATCAAGGATGTTGGATAATTTCTGATGACAATAACCACCCCATGGTCCATAAAACTCGATGAGAACTGCAAAATAAACATGGATATGTATAGGTTTACCAGCAAATGGATCGACAAATAAAAGCAAGATTATGATTTGGGGAATGAAATTTGAACTTCAACTAACCATTCTTGCCACTTTTTGGAACAGCTTCAGTGAAATTGTTGTCACCCACAATTACCTCCACTGACTCTTCTTTAACTTTTGGAATAGGTTGTGGTTGTCCACAAGATGTAACTTTGCCATCCTACATACCGATACATATACAAAATCATCAGGACCAACTACTAACATAAAAAAAGAAAACTAATAACAGAATTTTGTAGTTGTCAAATGATTTATTCGAAAGATTTTCCACACTACTCTTGCCAACTAAAACATTATTATCAGAATCACTTCGTTGGACTGCATTTGGCTATCCCAACTCAAAAATAGTTTACTTTGACCTGGAATGAGGGTTATGAGATGGAAAAGATCAAGGGGGTAAAAAATTTGAATCAAATAAAATATTTTAAAACTTTTTATCCTCTCAATAATTTTCCTATCATTACCATTTAATCCAAATGACTTCCACCAATTAAACAACAGTGATACCCCTGACAAACCTATCAAGTTATATGATAAGAGATTATGAATTGATCACACCAAGGGCTAGTTCCTTCCAACTAATCACCATATGTTCTCTAATCTTATGTGTAATCTCACGTATCCTTTATGAGAGCAAGCAAGAATAAAGAAAAATATTTTTAGACAATATATGGTAAGCTTTACACTTCGCCTAAGAAGCACCGAGACGGACACGGGACACGGACACGGACACGGGGATACGACATTTTTCTAAAAAGTAGGACACGGACACGGCATTAAAATTAAAATTAAAAATTATAATATATATAAATAAAAAATAATATAGTTGTAAAAAATAATTACTCATAAATGTTAAATGTTCATAATAAAATAATATATGTTGCTTCATGTTGCTTTCTCATTGTCTATGACAAAAGTAGTCATTAGGCATATTCTTAAAGAGCAACAAACTGATTACTACCCAATAAAATAATATATTTCAAAGGTTGTATTGAAACTTCCTTAACCCAATGGTTTATCTTCTTCTCCTCCTCTATATAAACATTCCGGTACCGAAAAGGAGGAAGAAAAAAAAAGTCAAAAGTCAAAATCGAGACCAAGAAGTGTCCAAGGAGTGTCCTAGCCGTGTCCGAGGAGTGTCCAAGGAGTGTCCGAGGAGTGTCCACCACTGCGAAATGTCAAATCTGCCCCGGACACGCCACCTGGCGTGTCCGACACGTGTCCAAGGCGTGTCCGAGGAGTGTCGGTGTCCGACACGACCACGACTCGGACACGACGACCATCCAGAAGTGTCTGTGCTTCCTAGCTTCGCTATCAAATAAAATGTCAAAAAAAACAGAGAACAAAAAATCTTATTTCCTTCCTCTCATTTTAGCACATGAAATCAACTATATATATATATATATATATATATATATATATATTTATCTGTGACAACATCAATGATAAACTATGATTTGTCCTACAATACGATAGATAAATAAGAACCACAAATTGTACTATATATATATCTGTGACAACATCAATGATAAACTATGATTTGTCCCACAATACGATAGATAAATAAGAACCACAAATTGTACATTTCCATTATTATAACTAAATCTTTAAAGCCAAAGTTCAGAGATAACCTTGTCCATGGTGTCCCTATTAGCCTGAATGAAATCGACAATATCCTCCTCCTTCTTGTTGCCTTCATATTTAAGAAGCTTTCCACTGGCAGATGTAAAATATATTGTGGGGGAAGCTATCGACTTTGAAATGTTTTGGGACATCATTTGCAGTGCCATCCTACAAAATAGTGAAGTCTTATCCTTAGTGTGATAGGAAAAAATATAACCACCACTGATATAAATAAAGCTATATCATGAAATGACACTTGTTATTATAGTAATGCAAAAGTGTGTTGCAAATTTATGCTTAAAAAAGATGATGAAGTGAGAAGAAGGTATGTTGATTGAATGATTGCGGAGCATAAGGAAGAGGGTATGCAACTGAACAGTAACTGTTAAAGAGAACTAAATGTCTTCATTAGATGTACATAGAAATGATGAAGCCTAACTTTAAACCTACTAAATTAGATAAATAGAGAATAAGGTTACCAATTTCGTAATGATAACGTCAGGATCTTCTTTAAATGAGATGGCAACTTCATCAAGTATAGCAGCTAGCTTCTGATGATAATGCCCACATTTTGGTGCATAAAACTCAATGACGACTGCAAAAATTGAACATATACACTTGTTATAAAGATTAAAGATATATACACACCAATAACTAAATAAAAAGCAAAGCACAGTGCCGGATTGACTTAGGGCCTTCTCTCACCAAGAAATGGTACCTCCCAAATAATATTTTCATCATTTCTATGTCTCTAATATGCATTATATGTTTGTACCATTTATATGATTTTTGTGTCAAGCACATTGTTTGTATGTTACATGTGTCATCATGAGATCACAAAAACTTTTAACATATCGCAAACTTTCTTCAATAGTACCAATTTAAAAATAGAAGGATAATATCAGCAGTTGACATAAATCAAACGATGTTATGTCTAGCATGATGATGCTTATATCAGCAAAAAACAGATCGACAGAATAAGCAAGACTGTAACTTGCGGGAATAAAAGTTGAACTCCATCTAACCATTCTTTCCACTTTTGTAACAACTTCGGGGAGGTTGTCACCCACTATCACCTTAACCAGCTCATCATTAACTTCTGGAATGGGTTGTGATTGTCTATAAGGTGTTGTCTTGCCATCCTACATATATGCTTCTAATTCAGGATACATGACCATCAAAAGCAAAATATAGACAAAAAGAGATATCTAGTGAAAAAAACAAAGACAGCCGATCCCACGTTTTTGTTCTCAAAAATATATTTATACAGAACTCTAAATTAAAGTCCGCGATACAACTCACATGGTTGGAATGTGAATCATGGTTTTAGCTATTCAAAGTCAAGAATGGTTTGTGATTTCTCTTAAAATGAGGGTAATAGAAGGGGAAATATTAAGGGTTAACATTAGTAAACAGAAAACACTTTTTTTTCAATAGTGTGATTAACCCATAATCTTTCTTATGATTTCAGTTTATAATTTTGTCAGGCAAATCAAAACCAAAGTTGCCTCGTTGTTAGGCATCGTTTGGTGAGGGTAATAAACGGGAAATGACTAGTGTAAAAAAATGTATTGAAAAAAATGTTTTCTGTTTCCTAACGTTATCTATTTTGACGTATTATTTAATTACTAAACATATCAAATAACATCAAAGATGGGACAAAAAAGATAAATGTGGACAAATTAGGTGTGTGAATGAACAAACCAATGAAAGGTGCAAGCAAACAAAGTCCTTTTTTATTTAAAAGCATCACATATTTTCATTTAAATCCCAAACATGTAACTCACATGTTGGGTATCAATCTATGATCCTATCTAATCCAAGAGTACAAATCTAGCAACTGAGCTAGCCCCAGTTGGTAGAAAGTCATAATATCAAAAACATGGTAATAAAACAAGCATTGAGCATCAAGAAGAAAAGACAAATCATATACTCCTTAAACCAAACTGCTATTTCAGGTGGATGTAGATTTGTTTTGAGATATCTTTTACCATCATTGTAAGTATCAACAATTATTACTGGCGCCTGGTCTTCCTTAAGACCATAAAACTGCTTAGCACAAAAACGAAAAGAAATGATTTTTAGCAATATAAAACTCAGAAAACATAGATCCACAATGAATATATACACACTCATATAAACATTGATTGTTTGACGAACCTCTAAGGCACCAGGACAGTAGGCAAGATCAGTGATTGAAAAACTAATATTTTCTTCCTTGTAGGCCTTGGCAACATCATTATATTGTGATTTGAATTGTTCAAAATTATCATCACTAAAGTACGTGAGAAGCATAACCTGCAAAATCAAATAAATTGCTTATGAGATATTATTATAACATAATTTTGACCATGATTTTGAGCAAAAAAACTGTATTTGGTCATTCAAATATATACCTTCATTATCAATTATATCAGTTCATATAACCGATTGTAGAAATAGAACCAGATGTATTTTGCTTCTAACAGTATAAGCTATGATATACCAATTTGCCTAACTATGTTCTAAAGCCTAGAAATGAAGGTTTTGGTTGTGTAAAACCTACACAAGTTCATTGGTAAACCACCACATACAAAACTAGTATTGGTAGAACTAAAGAATGGTATAAAAAGTAAAACAAGATTAGATAATTTTTGAACTTAACAAGAAAATTACACAAATTTTAAGTTTTGTTCAACAAATTTTAGATAACACTATCTATATCAACATCAATATCAACAATACTGAATAGTCTCTAAATAGGCTCGTCTGCATGTATATCCTAGTGACAACAAAGATGTTGCTTTTGATTAATTGATTTGCCCATAACATGATATGGATCGATTGTATGCTATTACTCAGCAAATAAGAAGTGCAGACAATTCAATGAGTTACTCTTGTTTAGTCCATTATAATCTTAAAAACAAAAATAATGAATCTTTATTTGATTGGGAATTTCGAAATAAAACTATTTAACTAGGTTAGAAGTGTGGAAAAATTTGTAGAACAAACATATCCAACCAAAAGAAGAGAAACTGCATACAAAGTGTATACCTTGTCATTGCTGTTTTGTTTGAATTTTAGAATAAAAGGAAGGCTGCTAGGGTCTGAAAATTTAAGAATTGTAACAAGTGGTGTGCTAGCTTTCACGATAAACATCTCCAGAGCATCCAGATTAAAATCCTAAACTGAAATCATAAGTACCCAAGAATTTTGAAAATGAGAATCCAAACAAAAGTATACAACGATAAAATTTTACCTGGAAATCAACAACAAAAAAAACTCATCAAATGGCTTCAACAATCTAACAATTGGACCCTTCACAACAGGCTGTCCCCTGGGAAGAAACTTTGCATCCAGAGTATGGTTGAAATCATAGTTGGAGCGTAGCTTCTCGGCAACAACCATGAAATTATCGTACTCTTCAACAGAAAATTTGGGAAATACACCCACCTATAAAAATCATTACAACAAAAAGAACTTCTAATTCATTTTAGGGAGCAAACATGTTAATTAAGGTGAGGAGAAGAGCTAAACATTACAATGTGTATTCTTTTGAGGTTGATAGAACTATGATCTGAGGATTTGATCTCAAAAGAGGCTGGACCAACTTGTCTCTTAATGTATTCAACAATAGCATTTGCTTCTCGAGGACCATTGCAGTGATGAACTTTCTCTCCATTCTTTAAGATCTTGATGGTGGGATAGCCAACCACATTATACTTAGATGCAATTGCTTTGTTTGCCTGGTTATCTACATCCACCTTTGCTAGAGCAATCAGGGGATCATGTTTGCTAAGAGTAGCAGCCGCAGCCTCATACTAATGAAATAGACAGACAAAAATTAGATTATGTCCTCCGCAATGCAAGCAATGAGCTGATTGTTGTACAAAATCAACCGAGATAATGTATTTTACAACTTGTGTTTTTAACCAAATTCTAAAAGCAATTACCTCCGGCTCAAGACTCGTACAGTGGCTGCTCCTGTAAAATGAAGATCATATTTATTCAGAAATTTAAGGAAAAAAATTCAAAAACTACAGAAGGAGAACAGTACATTGTTATCTTGATACTTGGAACTGATTCAACAGTGGGTGTAACGTGGGATCAGATGAAACTGACAAAAACATTAGTTCCTATCTCAAAAATGTATAACTTTCTCACCTTCTTTCAAAACTTTCTAACTTCAAACTTGAAATCGTTCACTAAATGTTTATTAGTCACTTCCATATGCTAGGTTTTCATGAACTAGTGCTTCAACAATTACAGGTTATATAGGTTCATCATTATTAGAATTCTCACGAGACCAAGTTCCCTAGTATCATTTCCAGATCAGAATGCAAAATTTGATTGCCACATCACCTATTCAAAGTTTTAGCAAAGCGGGAGGTAGTAGACACAATTATTTTATAAACTGTTAATGACAAGAGGAGCAAGATTCCTACACAAAAACATAAGAGGCCTTAACGACATTTTTGAAATTCTTGGACAACATCTCTATTTTCTCATTAACTCAAATGAAGTTGGGACAAAGTGATGCAAATTCTTGATTCAGGAAGTGGGACTTCTAATAGTTGAAGAGGCAAAGTATCACTGAACACAGAGTTTAAGGGGACCAACAGTAATTTACCCTTTTGGAAAATGTGGAACTTAATTATGATAATAAAGCTAAAGAGTTCCTTCTTTATTAGAGCTTCCAAGAACTGAATTTCTTAAATGCTCCTTCTAAACCAATCACAATAGCAAACTCATCAACAATCTTTCACCAAGTAAATGAGGTTGTCAATGATAGAGACCATACCATGGTGTGTAGAATGCGACAACGATGAAGGTGTGCTTGGTGATGGTCTCTTCGAAATTTGTGGCATCGAGCGTGAGGACGTGGGACGGCGAAGACGATTCCATGGTCAAACCAAAGCTAAAAATAAGGGTAGAGAAGGAGAAGATCACAAAATCTTAATAATGGAGAAGGAAACTTTTATTGGAGAGGATAGCGAACTCTTGTGTTTGTTAATGTTGGTTGACTCATACAGGACTACGAAGGTAAATCGTGTGAAGTCGGCTCTAGATTTCTGCCGTATCCAATTTGTTTATACATGATTATTAAACGTGTTACTTTGTGTACACGGTTAACACGACTATCGTTTACATCATTAAACAATAATTCATTCACGATTAGTTCTATTTATTACATGAATATCGGATTGCATGATTGCACGTCACTCGTTCATCATAATTTATAACTTATATATTACTTGTAGACTTGTCGATATTAGTCGTGTATTATTCGTAATTGTGTGCCTAATTACTTGATTACTTATCGTGTTAATTGTTTTTGCAACAGAAATTCATATCAAACTCATTTAATAATCGTGTTGTCATATCCAATCTATTTATTAATCGTGTTCAAATTCTCAATCTATATATGCTAATTTCGTGTCGTGTAATCGTGTTTCGTGTAAAATTGACAGTCCAATATAGGACCATGTAAAAGGAAAATTCAATGGAACCCCCAAATTTCTAGCATTTTTAATTCTTTGTTTTTTAGGTTGTAGCATTTAACCCCCAAATTCAATGGAACCCTCTTGTCAACTCAATCTTATTTTTTGACATTTTCTGAAACTTTCATCCATGTACTCCTGGGAGCTTCTCAAAGTACTGATCAAACTGCATATATTTATATCCGCTACCAATCCTCTCTCTCTATTTTTAGGCATCAATAAGTTCTTTACAAACTTCTTATTAATAAAAATTTGAAAATTTGTGGATTTCTCACTTATAGAATGTGTGAGGCATAACTTCTAAACGAACCAAAATATGAAACATAAATACACTATAGATGTGGCACTATTCATTGCTTGCTTGTAAGCATGAAGTTGGTGGAATTTTCTGATAAAAAAACTTACTTAATAAGGCTCCCTAAACTCTTATATTAAGTTTGATTTTTTTTTTTTAAAAAGACATGGGATGACGATGACAACACCACACAGATCAAGCACAAATCATTATCAAGATACAGGAAATCTACACGTTCAGTAAATAACAAGTTCTAATCTTTGGTATTTTGTCCAATAAATAACACAAGTTATGGAATGGGTTTGGGTTTATGTAAAATATGAAAGTACTTGAAGAACCTATGAGATGGAGATGTTGAGAGTGTACCACACTTCTTGTGGTTAAAAAGTGCAAATTGATCAGATATTGACAATATTAGATAAATCAAAAAAATTGTCATCATAGTTAGTGGTAAGAAAACATTTTTCTAATCATAACCATTGTGTGAGTTTATATGTTCCCGCGTCCTTGATCTTCGCGCTTCTTCAGCGTCTTCCTCTTGCACCACGGATGTTGATATTGCAAAATATATAAACATGCATCTCTCAACTTTGAAAAATTGTCTAGTGCAAGTCTTATGTAAAAATCCTCTCATATGCATGCAAATACATAGAAATAGAAATTTGGCTTTCACATATACATAATCTCCTGTGATTGAATAATAATAACATACACATTCATTTATTCATTCACACATGGCTTCTTCAGAACATACAAACTCACATATCCCTGCATTAGAGAACTCGAGCAACGCATGTACATATATTATATATTACTCCATTTAGTTTATCATGCATCTCTAAATCAAACAATTTAAAATCATTTGAAATCCATTAAAAATGATTTTATGCATCCATAGTTCAATATTCAAAACATTTGAACTGTTGTTTATTCAATTTCCAAAAATAAAAATTTAAAGAAAGTTAAACATTTCTTTTTCGTTTTGTCGATTCCTTATAAAATAATCATTTAACTAAAAAAGAAAATTCTATAAATTAGACATAAGTCTAAATTTTATAAATTAGACATAAGTCTAAATTTTAATTCTAACACTCACATGATGTGTTTCAAAACATTTAAAACTATCAAAAGAATCAATTAGAATTAAATCAACAAAACTATCGGAAAACTCGAAAAAGACATAGAACATGAATTGTTTCGATTGTAGATGACAAACTAAAATTAATTATATAGTCTAATAATTGAAAATATGAACTAAATGCTCTGATACCAATGAAGGATTTTGTGTCCCTATGTATGTATATATTTTAAATTTTTTAATACAACATACAAGATCGATTTCATATTTTCAAGAATTTTTATGTACATTACTATGTGTTTATTCTAATATCAAGCAATCCTACATATATTAAAATAAATCACAAAGAAAGAATCATACCTAAATGTTCTTTCAAACATTTTGCAGATCCGGAGTCGCGTTGCCCGTTTATCGTCCGCCGATTCGCCTCCAAGTGTTCACCAAACTCTAAATAAGATTAGAGAGAAATGAGCTAGCCAATCAATCTCTAATAAGGCTTAGAATCTAGCTAATAACCCCTCTTTGGGCTCCTGAGATTTCTATCTCCCAAACTCAAAATTAATAAGAGATTTTCGTGGTGATTAGAGTAGAGATTAATGAGAGAAAGAATTTTTGCATTAACTTAAACAAGTAGGAGGAGGGGTCCTTTTATAGGCTCCCAAAACATCATTATCAAGAACTATTCCTTAGTCATGATCTCTTGCTTATTCTCTACTAAAATTAATCTCTAATTGTCATATAAGCATCCTCTAAAACGTTTTAATTAAATATGGAATTAATCCACCAATGATCTAATTAATCTCTTAATAATTCAGGCAGAAATCGTATTGTTTCGGTTGACCGAGAATTTTTCTCGGTTAACCAAACCATTCGATTTTAACACGTGTTCGGTGCACCGTGAGCTAGACGGTCGACCGAATCTGCATGAGAAAAATTATCTGGAAAATTTTGGACGAACCACGTCTTCTCTTCGGCCTACCGATGACTCACAAAAATTTCTCCTGGAGCATAGTCATCGGATGACCGTGTCACATTCGGTCTACCGAAAGTACTTTTTCTCGGTTGACCGTTCACACTCGGTTAACCGAACCCAATTTCCGAGGCACTCTAGACAATTTCGGTCAACCAATTGTGTTTACCCGTTCCCCATTCGGTTAACCGACCCGAAGATTCCCCGGTCGACCGAACCTTGAACGGTTCACCGTGTTTGACCTCGATTTTGCCTTTGTCAAATTTTGGATATATTTCCAACAAAATTTGAGCTTTTGGGGTTTTTAGCAAATTCATATCTTATGTAATATATTATCCTATGTAATATTAAATTATTACACCCCATAATATATACACCTCATATGAATTTATTATGATTCAAATTATGTCAATTCTCATGACATATTGATTTTATTCATTCACCACATATGTCATATTTTCACATGAAACCCGACACATCATATGAACTTAAAATCAAGCATCTTGTTTCCCAGTTTTGTGGTGGGACCTATAGGAGGCTCTAACCCAAATTGGCAGTGATATTAAACACTTAATATCTCAAACTATAAGCGGTATCTAGCTATACATTATAGTTACCCAATTAGCATAGATGTCTTTGTTCCACCCGAACCAAAACACGATCCATTTAGTGATGTAAGTGCAACACTTGTGTCCGTCTCTTGCCTCATGATATTAAGAATATATACAAAGTAGAAATGTGTCATCTTTGTATTATATCCATTTCTTGATCTCTCTAAGCTAATTATAACTATGTAACTTAACTCAAGTTACATTGTGCACATTATAATTTTGCTTTATCAAGGGGCCCACTAATATCATCACTCAATTAAGAGGGGCAATGATAATCGTTTGAGTAGCTATCTTTTCTAGCACAAGTCATGTTCGACCAACTATTTCCTTTATCACTATACTCATTGATAGCTTTTGACAATAATCAAATTAAACACTTCTTGAGTGAAAAGATATAAGTCTCATATCTTAGGATCCAAGACACAGTAAAACATTAATGACACGAAACACAATTCCATAATGTTTTACATGTTAGGTCTATTCAATATATAAAAGTAATATTTTCCTCTTTTATATACTCGTGACATCAATTATTTGTAGAGCTACAACAATCGATGACCAACACGACAATTTTATCTCGGTGATTAATGTTCCATGTTAATTACCATGATTGTGAATAACTTTTGATTTATGTAAACTATTATCTTTTAGAGATCTACGGTTAAGGATCAAACGTCTCTTCCTTAACACTTCCAAAAGACGAATACCATAATCAAGGAACAAAATGTTTGCACATCCAATTCATAACAATTGACATATAAAAGTAAAACTTTTAGAACACATTCCTTTCACCTCTACCCCGTCATCTGCCACCACCGGCAGCCACAACCATCACCACCACTACTACCAGCCACACCATGACCACACCACCATCGTGGTTATGTATACTTTGAATTTGATTTTATATACAATATGAATATAGTTTGAATGTAGTTTAAATTTTATTTGAATGTGATTTTAAATAAGTTTGAATATAGTTTGAATCTAATTTAAATATGTGAATATAGTTTGAATGTAGTTTGATTATGTGAATATAGTTTTGTGTACTTGTAATGTGATTTTGTTGTGAAATTGGTTTTGAATGTGATTAGTAGCCCGGAAGTGTATGAAAAGTTTAAATGTGTGTTGGATTGGACTATATGAATGCTATTTGAAATGTGATGTGACGTGGTGGTCCGATGATATATACGAATGTAATGTGATGGATGTTGAAAAATGTATTTTTCTTGTCAATCACTGACTTCGAATATTTTTCATTATTGAAAATATAGGAAATGATTTGTTAAAAATTCTAAAATACATGTTGAACTGAAATTTCTAATTTGACTTAGTTAGATTAACCCAAATCAGATTTGGTTAGATGAATTTGTTAGTTGGATTGGTAAGTTTGATTTTGTTGGATTGGTTAGTTTGATGACTTGGATTGGTTAGTTAGATTGTGTTGGATTGGTTAGTTGATTGTGCTAGATTTGTATTGGATTGAGTTGGTTGTTTTAGATGTGTTAGTTGGATTGTGTTGATGTGCTAGTTGTATTGACTTGAATAGTGTGAAAGGAGACAAGATGCGATCGTCAAGATAATCCAAAACCCAACATAACAATATTGTAGGTTGTAATTAGGAGTTATTTATATGATTTTGGGATTGAATTGAAGTTGTATGTATACAAGATAAGAGTGTTTATGTTTGTAATGGGAATGTGATATTGTGGAGTATAATATACATGACATGGATGTGAAATGCAATAGATATTGAAAATTTGAAATTTTCTTTTCTATCCAGAGATTTGAAAACTCACTATTGATATTGAAATGCAATAGATATCCTGATATTTCTACAACAATTAACGAAAATTGTTATTAATAACACGTTATTGATTCACTTTTAAAATTGAATTGAATTTTAAGTTTAATATGTTTTTTGTCTTAAACCAGTAGAATCATGACCTCACACAGAAGTTTGATGTATGACATAAAAACATGGCTAATTTAATCATACCACATCAGTGCGGTACGAAGTCTGTTATGCGACATAGGGAGAAGATGGTAACACTTTATTTTCAATTTCTAAATTCTTATAAATTCAATACATTTTTTATACAAAATAACAAAATTGTTATTTTAATAGTATTACAGATTACAGAAAACTCGAACGCACCTGAGCCTACTCGTACATGAACATTTGGCTTCTTGACGAGAACGGAGAAACATCGTTTGTCATTGTAAGTTTATATTCATATTAGTTTTCAATTAATTTAACATGTTAATAGCATACCGTCAGTCTCTATTGAAGAATTATGAGGATTTGATTTGTCGAACTGTAAAAACATTAAATAGATCGAACAATAAGAACATTAAATAAAAAATGAATCAGATTAAACACAGGAAGTCTATGTTTTGTTTTTGCTTTACTTAGAACAGTAGAAGCTATATAAACAAGTTTGTTGATACATACAATTCAGTGATTGAAGTCTCGGGAGAAACCGATCAGCCAAGTTTATGGCATTTGCAATTCTTGCACACATAATCATACAAAATAATTGAAAAGGTGATGAAATTAGGAAATTTGAGAGAAAAGAAATGTGTATTGGATAATAAGGTACCTATGAGTATGAGTGTTGAGAAAGGAAAAGTTGTAAGCAACAAATCTTTTCGAACTTCCACCAACCTTAAGCTTTACATTAGCAAGTTCCTACCTACAAATAAAACTTCGAATACCAAAAAAGACAACAAAAGCAGACGACACACTTTCGTTCAACTAGAAGTCTGGAAGTTTAAAAGTTTAGTTCTTTTTATTATTTAGTCTCTCAATGATTTAAGAACTTCCACAAAAACCAAACATCAAGCTCACATTCCCCAACACCAAGCAACAAAAATATTTGATCTTCAAAAATATTAACTGAACTCAACTCACATCCCTTGACTCCAACTAGAAAAGGCTCATTTTATTGAACTACATAATATCATTCTATTGAAAGCCTAAACCCTTACGCATTTTGATCATTATGTCTGAAGCATTACCAATCAACGCTAAAAACTTGATCTTGATCCCTCCTACAAATTAAGAAAATAAGTCCTTTGGAATTGAAAACCCATGTTTATGTAGGGTTATACCGATGCTGGGACAGCCACAGATGTAAAAAGAGGTGGAGGTGTGGGTACAAATGTGTTTGGGGAGAGGATAACAGATGTTGGATGAGGGTGACGAGGTCGGCACGTCTGGAGAGAGCGATGGAGGCCGACGCGTCTGGAGAAGGCGACGAATGCCGCCAGAAGTGGAGGGAGCGGGGTGGAGGTCGGAAGATGGCTCGCCAGAGGCTGGGAGAGGACAGCGATGCGGGGTGATGTTGGCGAAGGTGGGGAGGGATCGCCAGAGGCCGGGATCGAACGGTGGTGGTGGGAGTTTGGTGGATTAGGGTCGGTTGTCACGGATTTGGTCGGGTGTCGGGGTTTCGGATTTGGGATTTCCCCCAAATTAAGGCCATGCTGACGGAATTTCCGTCGGCTATAGCTTCTGCCGAGAAAAGACTTTTTTTTGTGGTAGCGTGGGTTGTATTCATTTATAATTTCTTATATTTTCTACTTGCACGAAAGATTAGAGGCTCTACGATGATCAAGTGCGACGAACTATCAGGGCTCTAACACATTGATGGTTGCCGTTGAGGACCCGATAGAGACTCTTATGGGCAACGAGCAGAATATTAATATCACATCCATTTACACACCACCGTCGCTGCCACGACGAGATAAAGATCATGGACCATTGGACAGAGCAAGCACTGGAGGTTTGACGACCTAATATTTTTGTTGTTTGTCTACTATTGTTGTTAGACTTTGTTAGAATACTTTGTGAGTTGAAATTTTCATTTCAATATAGTTACAACTTTTTTGTATGCAATTTGTTATTTGAATGGATTTGTTTGAGATGAATGCATATATGAGTTCTTAAGTTTATATGTTTGTGGAAGAATGCATGAATGTGTTGTGGATGAATGATGCCTGAAAAATATTTCCTCTAGGGAGGTTTTTTCTGTGGGTCTACGTCCTGACATTTGTCAGGTAATCTACACCGACAATACTTATAAGTAGGTGAAGATTACCCACATAATAATGGGACAGAGACTATTTGTCGGTGTAAGCCCACATCCATTGGTAATACTGGGAAAGAAGTATTAGTCGGTGTATCCTACGTTGACGGATACATCTGTTGGTGTATAACATCGACAGATAACCGTTGGTGATTCCCCGTCGGTGTTATTCGCTCCGACGAAACAGTGCAAAAAAATTTGGTGGAAAATGACATGTCAAAATTAATTCCGACGATATTTATCCGTTGGAACATCCATCATTGTAACTAAACACCGACGGCAGGTATATCCGTCGGTGTTCACCTGCACCACCGACGGATAGATATAGTTGTTGATACTCTGTTCTGCTGTAGTGATTCATCTTTTGTAGCGGTGAATACTTACTCTTGAGATAGCTTGGAATGATGATAGTTATGTGTGGAAGGATATCAAGAGGGAAGTAACATCTGGCGTTGATGTTTCTAGTGTTGAAAGTTGGTCCCACGTTACTAAACTTAAAATGTTACGGATCGTACGTGGCTCATCTGTAGGGGTGAAAAAGTCGTATGCCTACAAATGCAACTGATTGGGGAATTATAAAGTAAGTAATAAATATCAAACCACTGGTAAATACTAGAAATTCAAAGAAGTACATCACCATCATGATCTAAGTCCCACATGGGATAAATTCAGATTTCTCCTCCCCTTTTCCAACTATCAAACATCAGCAGAGGAAATTTCAAAGACAAACTCCTTGGGCATTGGTGTCTCTCTTCATGAAGATGAACAATATTGTTCTATCATGTTAAATTTATCAAGTGAAATTATGTTAAAACAAAATCAATACTTAGTTTTTGAAATCAATAAAATTTTCGTGTACATTTCGTGTTTACACGAAATTGGGTGGGTCGTTTTCATGTATCAAATATTGATACACAAATTTATTTCATGTCGTGTTCGTGTGTGGTCAAAATGACTAATGCACACGAAAAAGTACGACACAACACGATTGTCAGGTCTAGTTATTTTTGTACTTGTTTATGTTGAGTTTAGGTTGTCGCTGGTTTGAAAAAAATGAAGAAATTTTAGTTCTATGATTATTTTGAGATTTCCAAAAGAGGTGGGAAAAGGTCATTCCAAATACAAGTTTACAAGGCTGGTACTCTTAAAACTAGACTTCCCAAAAGATCAATGATTTTCTGCATCAATCAAAAGAGATCATTCTTAAGTCTAATTTCTCCACTTCTAGATTATTTCTAATATAAAGAAGTTTTCACATCATAAGAAACACGCACGGTTAAAAGGGTTACACTACCTTTGCTTCCAAGAGAAATAAAACGTTACTATGATAATAAAAATGACAGATTGGAAAGTTTATGAAAGTGTAAAACACAGTCCTCAAGTCAACTCCTCATGTTCCCCACCATTAGCTGGTGTTACATATAATGAGAGAGAGACGGGAAATAAACAAGTCAATGTTGAACATCCCATGCAAAGAGACGTCTAATTTAAGTTTCAACACCTCTCTCTCTCTCCTCTATTTCCGTTCAAAACGCAATCACTAAGTGCGAGGTGTTTAATTAGTCTCGAGGGGAGGTCTCATTTACCCAAAGGAAAAAAGAGATTGAACTTCACGGGGGCTCATTTTTATCACCTTGTGGTTGTGGGAGTTTCTTCCATTCCAGCTGCTTGATAAATTGGTAAGAATTTAATTTTGTACGTATATTTTTTAAGAAAATGAGTACCGACGCTAAAGCCCAACCTTTTGCGTTTGGGGCTGGTGGTGATGGTGAATGATGTTTTTTCTCGACCGGCTTTTCAACTTGAGTGCAATTAAATCTCCCAAAGCATAGTTTTTTCTACTGCTATATAGGTCTATGTATATAAAAAAATTCGAATGCAGGCCGTGTTAGTGTAAGTGTTCATTAGAAAATTAACAAAAAAAATGGCATTCTTCTTCTTTCTTGTGTAATTTCCTTATAAAGATTTTAAGTGTAATATTTAACGCAGTTATTGACTAAGAAAAAGCATAAAACATATTCAACTGAGAAATGAATCAATCCCTTTGATTTGTTCGTCGACCTGTTGTTGTGAACTCAACGTGTCATCCTGAGGTTCCATTTGCACTTTCGTCTCTACTTGCTATATTATTGTTGCAAGCTAGGTTGATTTGGAGTTCAATAATACCGAAGGGAAGATAATAAAAAACAATGTCTCGTTGTTGTAATGATGTTTCTAAGTTTTTTTTCTCGCGATTGTGTAAAAGAAAGTAGCTACAATATCATCACAAAAAAATGGATTTTATTTTTAAAACATATTTTAGTAATTTAAAATACCTAAAAATATTATATTATAATTTATAGTTTAAGAAACAACATCACACTAAACCTCTTTATACATACACATACATACATAAATACATACATACATACATATATATGGAAAAAAATAGAGAGTTGTGGGCTTTAAACAACCTATATGGCAGTATGTAATAAATATCAGTCATTAGATAACAAAGATATGGTTCAAATTGGATGATAACTTAAACAAATGAATATTCACACATGTGAAACTTGCATCACACTCCATCTTTTCCCCTATTTTTTGTTTTACCCTTCTCTAACTCAAACCTTAAACCCAAGTCCTAAACCCATCTCTACTCCTGGTCAACGTCGACTACCACATCGGAGGACAGACTTTGGTGACTTCGGTGAGTATTGTTAATGCAGAAAGGTTGTGTTCTAAATGACAGGCTTTGACGACTACCACATTGTACGATGTCGGGTTTCATCCGTAGAAAGAGCAATGAAAGTTGATGCAAATTCTTAGGGATTAGAATAAAAAACAATTTAGGAAACCACATTTTGTTTCAACTAATCAACTGTTTGGGATGTTTATATTTTATTGATGTGTAGACAATGTACATTTATTCACTACTACAGAAAAGGAATATATGTCGGATGTACGGGGGTATATACGTCGGCTATCAGCATTCCCAGATCCGACGTCTATGTGTACGTCGTTTATACAAAGACGTCGGACGTGCGAAATCCGACGTCTATTCTTTAGGAATAAACGTTGGTTGTATGTATCAGCTAACGTCTATACTTAAAGAATAGACTACACCCTTATATAGGACCAACATCTATTCTTTAGGTATAGACGTTGGTGAAATAACAGACGACGTCTATTCCTAAAGAATAGACGTCGTCTGATACATACATCCGACGTCTATTCCTTTCTTCAGAGACATAGACATCGACGAATACAAACATCCGACGTCTATTCTTAAACCTGGACAAAAAATAGCATCTTGCAAACTTGTATTTAGTCATCGTATTCGTGTACATACAACCTGCACAAAATTCGTTCACAAATACTTACACACTTTCATTCACATGTACATACAAGCATACAAGCACAAACACACAAGCATACATGCACAAACACAAACATACAACCATACACAATCACTCAACACACTTGGAATTAATTTATACATTAACAATTGACATTCATTCTAAAATTGAGGTGATTATATTAAGGCATAAATTGTAGGTTTGTAATACAATTGAACTTGTTAACTAAATTACAAAAAAATGCTAGTGACAGGAGAACCTCTTAGTTCAACATGTTTATGATAAAATAATGACTTCATCGGTCGCGAGTTTCATCGAGCTCTTGTTGCGAGAATGGATCACTACTTTTTGGGAAGACCTATCAAAATACAAGTAAAAATTTTAATAACTAAATATTGAAACTACAACTATACAAGTGAATAATGATCTATATTACTTCGGATAGGCATACGTCTTGAGTTGCCAATTTGAGGATTTCCTCCATGTATCTCATCACGTAGTAACCACATTCCGTATTTCCAACCAGCTTCCGGTACTACAAATATAGAAATTCGCTAAATATATGTTCCTAACTTAATTAACAAAAATGGGAGAGAACGTACTCTCATAACATGCCATGTTATTCCTACTTTTGTGGTTGTTTTCCTGCCACCTGAAGCTCTGTAAACCTTAATTGCCCTGAGTAGCAGAAGTTAAACATTCATTCAATAATACTAATAAAAATCCACGAATTACAAATACGATAACTAAAACGAACTTACAAATTTAGAAGTTATTTTATTGAGTCTCTTGGTTTATTCGACCCCAACGGATCAAACCAATATGCCGAATTAGTCGTGGGGCATACAACGACAAGCATCCAATGAGTCATGTTATATATAATTAGAAGCTTATTACAAAATAAAATTCCACTTTGAATTACAAAGTTTACCTCTCATGATAATTGAGCAGATAATATCTTTTGTCTTCTTCTTTCATGAGAGTCCCAAGCTGACCCGATTTATCGTCATTCCCGTATATATATGTAGATGGACTGATAAATCCAAATACTCGATCGTCAGGAAAGACTGATATTCTGGCGTCATAAAGATGTCTACAAGAGTAAAAATTATACTTTATTACAGTTTCGGTAAAATTATTCAATACATTTCATTGTATATCAAAGAAAACACTTACTTCACTTGCGCGTCGATAATCATGATACACAATGAATCCATCGCCAAGAACTGCATGATATCCTCTTTGGTGACGTACAAAGCCGGAGGCAACCCTTTATCCCCCTCCTCCAACTCCCAGCTACTTAAGGGTTGTACTTCCCTACTTACCATACATTGATACAACATTTTCCACCTACTTGGAAGCAAATTAATGTTGATCGGAGATTGGTTGTTTGACCCTTTGCTCCGGGGGCTTGACACCTTACAGATATATATATATATATATATATATATATATATATATATATATATATACAACCGTTAAAATATAATTGTTAACAAATTTGAAGTTTAAAGTCTTTCAAAATTAAACTATAACTCATGTTTGTCGTTTGGCTCTACTAAATAACTAGGTCACCTCACGAACCCACCGATAGCATCACCGAGAGTAACAATCTCTTCTTCCGGAAATGACACCAAAACACCAGCATTTAAGCAACTCCCAACTGGAACCTTCACTTCTCCCTCTCCCACCTCTGTGAAGTGGTGTCTGGAGATGTTATAAACTTTCACGTGTCCCACCAATCTTCGATCAGGGTCTTCGACAAATAAAGCACATCTAGATCCATCTGCGAACTTTCCAAACGAGGGACCGCCGATGAGGGCCAATTCTCGAGAATGAGCCACGAAATCATATTGTTGATCGGGGTGGAACACTGGCTGCACTTGAGGAGTGGTCTCCGGGGAAGAACCAATCCTACGACGGGTAGGAGAAGTAGGCAAATCATGATCCAATCTCTCCAAAACAAGTTGCAACGTATTCTTCAAATCTGCGATCTCTTGCTGGCATTTGGTATGACCAGTTATAGATCTAAACCGTTGAGTCTTTCCATAATATAGTCGCAGTCCAACTCTACTCCCAACCCCCACACACGACCGGGGTGTTCGTCGTTTCCCAATGCCTCGCGTAGAATATCATTCCGACCATCGGAAGCAAATTCTCCTTGAGATTTTCTCAACTTCAGAGAGTCCTAAAGTTTAAAAAAATATTTACCAACAATTGAAAAATATAAAATTACTGAATCTGAATTAATAACATATATAAGTGATGCAACTTACTATCTTCGAGTCGATCGCTTGCGACTCGTCTGTGATGTACTCCCCTCTGAAGTTTACTCTCACTCTCTTCCAAGAATCACAACGAGCTACGGGAGAAGGAGGAGATAGGTTACTTGCTTGCTCCTCACTCATACCGGAGTCAATTGCTTCTTGTTTCTTCAGAGCAATTTTTTCAGTCATCATTTGTGCTTCTAACTTTTGGTACTCCGCTCAAGACATACGATGTGTATACTTGTTAGAAGATCTAATCTTTTGGTTTTTGGCTCGGATGACCTAAAACCAAGTTTATTAGATTGTCACTTAAAATAATAACTAAATAAGATTATCGGAAGATACCACAAAATCTTAGCAAGAGGTCCTTTGATTTTCATCTCATCAGCCTCTTCATTGTGGTTTGGTCCACCACGTTTCATTTTGTATCGTGAAACATTACACCTGGGACATGAATGTAAGTTTTCAAACTCACCCTAAAACAATATACAATCGTTCGGGCATGCATGTATCTTCCTAAATTCCATTCCCATAGGACACAACACTTTCTTAGCATCATAAGTTCTATCTGGCAACTCATTATCATCTGGAAGCATCTCTTTCAATAACTTCAACATTGATGTGAAACTGACATCAGACCAACAATTTCCTTCTTTTAAATTGTACAACTTCAACACCGCTAAAACTCTAGTGAATTTGGTACAACTCTTATACAATGGCTTCTCATTGTCACTCAACAAACTACCAAGTAAATCGGAGTTGGACGAAAACTTTTTAGCCATATCCTGAACCATTTCCTCTAAGTGATCTTCCACACTAACGTTGTTTCCGTCATTCTTGGAACGACTAAATGATTCATTTTCGCCGTGTCATATCCACCGTCTGTAATTTGGGTCGAAACCTTTTTCAAACAAATCATCTTTCATTTTCTGAAACGTCAACACTGACATATTATGACACTTATTGCACGGACAATACGCCATGTCGTTGTCTTTTATTTTTTTGAATGTTTTTTTGGCAACCTCTAAGAACATATTCACTCCATTCTCATATTCATCACTCAATCTGTTTGAAACAATCCACTCTCGATCCATTTCAATCTAAATATTAACAAAAATTATAGTTATTATTGGAAAAAATAAATAAAATTTCAATTTAAAAGAATGTGTTTCTAGATGAGAAGATTCGGAGACATTAAGATGACAAAAGAATGACTCAGAGGAGAGGAGATGAAGTCCTTAATCTGGCGTGGGAATAAGGAAGGTTAGAAACCTAACTAAGCAATCAAAGCCAAAACAAGCCTAAAGTCCACTATAGGTCATTAGTAATAGACGACGACTAACTTCGAGGTCCCACCGATGACCACTAGTCTGTAGGAAATTAAGAACCCGGAGGTCCCTAATATCTCAGGGAGACTAAATGGACAACAACGTTCAGGCCCAAACGGTCTTAAACATTGAAGACCACTAATTTGTAGGAAATAAAGAACCCGGAGGTTCCTAAAATCTCAGGAAGACTAGATGGGCAACGACGTTCAGGCAATAACGGTCTTAAACAATTTTCTCTCCTTAATGCGTCTGGAAATCCTAGGGGCCAACGTCTAATTGATTTTATTAAGGCTCTTTTCTTAAGTGGTTTTTGGGCCAAGGAAATGGTGATCAAATCCCCCACCTCATCTCCTACATGTGACTACCCCTAAGTGTTTTTCATACCTTAATCTAACAAAAAACATACCAAACAAACACTCACCTCACTCTTGTTCCAATGCAAGTCTTATTAACTAATGTGTGCTTTCTAATGAATGATGAGTGAAAGAGATTACGTACCTTACGCCAACAATCTACGGCAGAAATCGTAAATAAATAATAAATACGATGAATGCAAATCCTATATGATGAATGACTTAGCAATATTGTCTAATCTTTTGCTTTAGGTTATTAAAGGTCAAGTTGCTTAATGGGGGCAATGAGTTAACTAAACAAAATAAATTGTTTTAAGCATAAATAACATAAATAAATAAACAAAAATAAATAAACATTTAACTAAGCTAAACATTAATAAACATAAATAAATGTATGAACTCACTAAACTAACTAAACATAATTTTTTACATGATCTAAGTCATATTCCTTTTGATATAAAATTTAAGTTATTATTTTAATATATCATGTTATTAATAAATATTGAGATTATATTTTTTTAAATTTTGGCAGAACCTCCCCTAAAATTTACTATGTAAAAGTCTTCAAATCCTGGAATAAACAAGAAAATTTTATAACAATACACGATATAAACTTGATCTCAATTCCACCAAATTCATCACAAACACACTACATCCAAACCCCTCAAACTTCAACACAACACATGTTTACATTTAGTCATATGTTTACATTTTCCACATAACAAAATTGGCTCCTTGATTAAAGAATAAATAGCTAAAGGCTAATCCTTAATACATGTTATCTCATGAGCAAGCTACCAACAAACTCCATTAACAATGATTATTGACAAATACATAACTAAGTGGACACAAACATACAATTTATTACTTATATATTTATATTTCTTCCAAACATATTACAATGCATCAATTTTAAACACACAACGGAAAAATTACTAACAACAATTCAAACTAAGAGACAAAATGAGTGGAATCACGAACCAGCAAACGCACGTCCTCCTTCTACTCGAACGCGCGTCCTCCCTCGAATCTGTCAAATATAGATAGATCTAAACCACACTTGACTGGTAATTGAATAATCAGACAACACATAAACCACATACAACAACAACAACAAACCATGCATTTAATCACAAACTAAATGATTTTCAACCAACACAAGACCACAAACAAATCATAAATAACCAACACCAAATCCGACATGCCAAAAAAATTAATTTCATACAATTAACTAGATAATGAACTCTTACAAAGTTATGGGAATTTTTATCAAAAAGGTTGTCGGGAAGCTAATATTTGTTTGTTTTCTGTCTTTATTCCAAATCATATATTTCCAAATCAGAGATGACAACAAACTTGGGAGAACACACAACACGCCCATTGTGCCAAAACCCACTTCTAATCCACATCAATCCACAATTCCGAACTAAAAATCCAGAAAAATACAAACACAATCAATCCCAAGCATCTAAATCCACAAACATCATCAACACGCGAATTTTCTGAAAAACCATCAAATTGAATCCGACAAACGCGAGTCACTCGAATGAGAAAAGATACCTCTTTGATGATGGTGGAAAGGTTGGCGGTGACCTTTATGTTGACGACGACTTTCTCGGTCGTCCGCTTGTCCAACCCTTTCAAAATACGAAAAAAAATCGAAATGTTGAATCCGAACGAGACGAGAAGTTTACCAAGAAAGAAAAAAGTCATTACTCCACCAAAAATCCGAAACTAAACCAACCAAAACTAAATGAAACTCTTACGGTGGTTAGGGATGTCGAGGAAGACGGAGGAGAGGGCCGGAGAACGGGAGGAGAGGAGAGGTTGTGTGTCGCTGCGGTACCGGAGATTGCTGCAGATCGGTCGGAGATCGGTCGCGGAGGAGGGTTCGGTCGCGGAACGACTAGGGTTTGGTTGGGTTTTCGTCTGAAGTGAATGACAGAAAACGCAACTGTTCGATTTCTTTAAGACCTATAGACGTCGGATGTTATGGACAGACGACGTCTATATGCATTGGGGTATAGACGTCGGTCGTCGATAACATGTGACGTCTATAGGTCGACGTCTATAGGGTATAGACGTCAGATGCAATGGGTATTCCAACAATCGACGTCTATAGGTCGACGTCTATAACGTATAGACGTCGGATGCAATGGGTATTCCAACACCCGACGTCTATAGTACCCCATAGACGTCGGCCTTGGTAACGACCGACGTCTATTGGGCGACGAGTAAAGACTATTCCGCACTAGTGATTGAACAATTATGTTCCACAATGACATCGAGCCTCTGTCGAGGTCTATCAAGCACATTAAAAACAAACTCAACATTAAGTTAAAAAAACTCAACAAACTGTTGTCGAGCCTTATCGAGCTCACATAACAAATTGTTGTCGAGCCTTAACGAGCTCACATGCAAAGGAATCGAGCACAACAATCACGTTCCTATCGAACATCAATCTAGCCCATCGAGCTTCGTTGGAAACACAGAAGATCAGTCCGACTTCCATCGATTCAATTCACTCCACAAAACACCCAGTTTAATCCTATCGAGCTCACATGCAAAAGTAATCGTGTCTATCGAACACAACAATTGTGTTCATATCGAACTCATATCGAGCTCATCGAGCTTCGTTAGAGTGAGTGTTCAAAATTGGACCAACGTCTAGAATGAGTGTCCAAAGTGTGTCCATCGAGCATCTATCGAGCATATCGAGTTTCGTTGGAAACTAGTTAGGTAGTCCACGCACTGACGGATACATGACCGACGGATATACATCTGTCGGTGATTACCATATTTATAATAGTGTAAATTGAAAACTTTTCATAAATTAATAACCAAACATATCACTCACAGCTAGGAGGATGTATAAGCTCCTACAACCCCCATTGATCTATATACATACATACATACATACATATGTATGTATGTATGTATATACAGTAATTCTCTAGTGAGCCCTGAGCTTAATCTAACTATTTTAAGCTCCTACCATATCCATTACTCATCTTAAAATGTAAGGTAAATTAAGGATATGACAGTTATGCTTATAAAATGATCTAACAGTGGATATTAACCGTAGATTAACCATAATTAAATCTAATGGTGAGATTGTAGGAGACTTAAACAAATAAGATGAGTCATGAGCTCTCTCTCTCTTTATATATATATAACTTGAGTTCTCTTAGAAGAATGGGTATATATGCAATCACATACCAATGTTACATGATCTAAAATTGAACTATTTCAACTTGTCTTGCATGCTTGGATGATTACTAATTTTGCGCTCTAAGAGCCAAATTTGTAGTAATATTATCTGAACTGCTACACATCGTCCGAAAACTACTTAACTTGCCCGTGCGAATCACCATTTTGTTATTCTCTCATTTCTACTTATATATCTCTTCATTTCACTTCCCTACCACCACTCTCTCTTCATCTCATAATCATCAAAAAAAGTCTCGGAGGCCAGGAAATGAGTCAGCGGACACCACGATGCACTCGAATTGGGTAAAACATCCCTTTTATTTCAAGTTTCAAAAAAACATGGGGGGGGGGGTATTTTTATTAGTTAAAAGTAATAATTAATACTAATTGGTAATTAGTTAAAAATAATTAATGATTTTGTTAATTTAGATGCTTAAATCCATTTAACAAAATTTTATTTTTAAAATTTATTTAATAGTGATTGGGTTACCGTGGAGGAAGAGGAAAATTCATACCCTTACGCGTTGTACATGCTTACGAAGAGGATTCAACACCTCGTCATCCACGTAGACGGGGTATATCTACTTCGGTTAGGAGGGAGATGGATAGTTTACGTCATCGTCAGACACGTGATGATTCCTTCGACGATGAGGTGGAGAGGGACGACGAGAGTGACTATGGGGGTCGGTATGAGTTGGAGCGGTAGGAGGAGGAGAGGAAGGGGGAGTATGGTAGAGGACGTGGGCAAGAGGAGCGGTACGGTGGAGGATGGGGGTGACATGGTAGTTCTTCTGCTGAGTGAGTAATTCGGAAGGGTAGAGGTGGTAGGTTTGTGACCGGTGATTTGAGTTCGTGCACTGTAGATGCCCGAGCTCAGAAAAAGAGGAGGGGTGAGGACGATTCTTGGATCGTGACTGCTGTGATGTCCGGTGGTCCTTTAGATCGCAGCGGCATTCCTAGTTTCGGGGGCCACATCGCCAGACGCATTTGGGAGGGCGAGGATCGGAAGGTTCTGAAGTGTCATAATCGGCACAGAGCCTGTACTACATTGAATGGTTGACGTTCAGTTTAAGTGATGATATCACTGGGGCCATTACTGATAGCGGACTGGGTCACCTGCCTTACAGCATGTTCCCCTGCCTTGACATGTCGTTGATATCTGCGTTTGTGGAGCGATGGCAGCCTGACACCAACTCTTTCCACCTGTCATTCGGAGAGATGACAATCATGTTGCATGATGTGTTCCAGATCCTTCATATTTCTGTTGGGGGTTGTATTGTCGGTGCTCAGGGATCGACGACTGAGCTGAAGAGTTATATAGCCGAGCTATTCGGGGTGACCGTTGTTGGTCTTGGGAGGGATAACCCCTTTTGGAGTGGCAGTGGTGTTAGCATCGACGCTATTGACGACTTTTGCAGACCTCTGTGGGCCGAGGATACGTAGTTGACTGCCTTCTTATTCTTACTGCTCGGATGCGTCTTGTTTGTCGACAAGAGCGGTTGCAGGATCAGACCACGCGACATATTTGAGGCTAGGGACCCATATACCATTGGTCAGTACTCATGGGGGTCGGTGACGTTGGCATACTTGTATCGCCAGTTAGGGATAGCTAGTCTTGCTGATTGTTCTGGTATTACGGGTTGTCTAACGCTGCTGCAGGCTTGAATATATGAGTATTTTCCTCCTTTCCGCCCGCAACGGGAGCGGAAAATCATTAAGTCGGGTCATCCTCGTTCGCGTATGTGGGTTGTCCGGAGTGAGGATAAAGTGCGAGGGGCGACTACATTCCATTTGTAGATGGCTAGATCAGATAACTGCATCGCAAGTATAAAACTCTATATCATTCACGTTTATTTAATTTTAATTTTTACTATTATTAACGTGTCAACGTTTAGGTGGAGTGGTTGTCATATGGTCCTAAGCCTGTTGCGGCTGTGTCGAGGACTTTATTGATGGACGTTATTCGTTATCGGGATATCATGGAGCTTTATTTGCCTGGTTGCGTCTTGCGTCAGTTAGGATACGTTCAGGTGATCCCGGTTGACATCCCGATCGACGCTAGAGCATGCAATGTGGTCTGCGATTGCGGCGACGTACAACGTTAGGTACAACGCTTCGATGGCAATCGATTTGGAGGACATTTCCGAGAGGATGTCGTTTTCACCTTGGCGATCTCACACGTAGCCGTGAGCCCTCCATTTGTCATGCAGATTATTTGGATTGGTTCGGTAGGTACTCACATCCATCTCTCGTGTGTGGTACCGCCCTGAGACCTGAGAGACCACTAGATAGGACATGTGGGATGCGGTAAGATAGATATTACCAAAAAAATCGGCTCCGATGACAACTTGTTTCGCCCATTTATTCGCGTCATCGATTGTTGGAAATACTTGTGGACTTACAAAAAACTCCCTGTAATTTACTTCATCACCACTGAAATCTTGCAACGGAATCTGAAATAATTTAAAATAACACAACATAAAGAAATAAAATAAAAATTTGGGCGTTTGGCTATGACGCCTCACTCCCATGGGGGCGGTGACTTAGACAGACGGCCGAGGTGATTTTTTTTTCTGGACTTACTTCACCAGATCTTGACACTTTCGTCAAACATTTTCGTGGTGTTGATACTAGTAAAGTGAGGAAAAATTAGACAAAAGTTTAATTTAAGAGACATGGCGAAATAAGTATTAAATGGATTGTGAAGGGAAAAATGGTAATTGGATGGACGATTTAAGTAAAAATAAGACGACGAATAATAATTCCCAATGTTTTTTTACTTACGCTACTGTTCTAGATTCTCATTTTAGTGGGATTAATTTAGTATTAGCGTCCTTTACTTATCACGCTACTGTTCCCTCACTTATCACGTCCTTTATTTATCTTTCGCCGTACTTCTGGACGACTAAGTGAAGTTAGTGGGATTAATTTAGTATTACCGTTGATTAAGGATCTTTGAAGCCAAAAGAAGTTTCTTAATCACCCTCTCCAAATATATATTCTATGAATCGATGGAACAGAGTGAGAGGGGACTAATTAATAAGCAAGTACTCAACGTACGTTTAGGATCATGTGACGGAGATGCGTCGGGCTTAAGGTTTCAACTTTCAAGTAGATATCTGGTACTACTTTTCTCTTAGACCTCGCCCGGGTAGTTCTCGGGTGTCCGATTTTCTCTCTGAGTCATGTCAGCTTTCTTTCCGTCACGTCAACTCAAACCAACCTCCTAAATTTTTCTTAACCACACCCAGAAACAACTCAAACGTCCTACATTCTCTCCCTTCTACGTCATTTGGAGATCAATTCCAAGTAAAACACAAAAATGTCAAAAAAAATTAAAAAATATAAACAAATAAAAAACATGTTTTCATAAAACAATTTTAAAAAAACGATTTTAAATAATTTTTAAAACATTTTTGAAAATAATAAATCAAAAAAAATCACCCAATCGGGAGGTCACGTGGTCCTCCGGATTGGGCGCCTGGGCGGATCCACCCTCCAATTAAGGGAGGGCATTTCGAACTCCTGGGCTGGACGCCCGAAAAAGACCACCAATCAAGGGTGGTCTTACAACTTCGTGCAGCTGGCTAGAAGGGAGTCCTTCATTTGCAGGAGAATTTGCAATTTGAAAAGGTTTAAAGTTGTCATTTGGTTTATGTTCTTCCTTTTCTGGCTGCTTCTTATGTTTGTAACAATTTTAGTTCGTAATATATGCTTTTGACTACCTGTGCTTATTTTTGGACTCAACGCTAACATTGTGTTTAATTGGATGGTCTTGTCTATAGAATTTTTGTCACACACTACGTACATTCCTGGAAAAGTTAAGCTAGCCTTCATATACATAGTGAAAAATTAAGAATGTAATATTTGTTGTGATGGTTGGGAAGAACAGCCTAAGGTTATAAGTTGCGGCCATAGCGAATACCAACAACGAGGTTGCGTGATGTTATACCAAAACACACCTTACCTCTTTACTTAGGGTCTACTTCAGTGAAGAATAATAATAAGAGGATCCGTACGTAATTTTTCACCCACGTATGAGTGTTTGGATTGGGTGTAATTTTTTTTATCGTGTATATATATAACCGTATTAAAAGCACTAGTGTTTGGATTGGGAGTATTTTTTTAACCATGCATATTTGATTTGATTACATATTTATGAAATTTATTAAAATCCAACTTTATTATAAAATCCAAACACTTAAGTGAATGGTAGTAGATCTAATTTTATTATAAAGTATTCATATTTTTTGTGTTTAACAATGAAAGATTATTGTCCTGACAATACGAAGTCTGAACTTTACGAACTTTAACGTGTAGGTTTACTTTATCTTATAAATCAACATCTATGGTTTCAATTTGTCCATCTGAGTTTGGATTTTAATTATTAAGAAAACATTAAATGAGTGACAAATTTCAACACCCCCGAATATTAAAATTATAAATGTTATGATTATACAATTGCAAGTTCTCTTCCAATTAAAGAACATCTAACTAATATTGTGAATTTCTTGAGATACATTCTGAAATTATGCCTGTTATGTATGCCTGTGGTTAGTGACAATCCAGATTATATTATGCTAACTAACGAAATTGGTTTCATAATGTCATCGGTATTTTTGGTGAAATAGGAGAACGTCTTGATGGGCTTCCATTTAACAGCATTAGCGGTTTCCTCTATTTTGCTATCCATTGCAACCTTCTCATTTTTGTGGGGCTACATTGGCCACGGAGTATATTTGGAAAGTGATACTTATTATTCAGTTGAAAAGGTAAACAATAATTAGGTATCTCAAAACTATAATTATATAGTTATATACGTTCTTCTGGAACATACAAAATGGAACTAAATCATGATAGGCATATCATTAGCGGTGGAACCAGGAATTTTGTTTAAGGGGGCGAAGACATAAAGGAAAATAAATAATATATGATGAAAGATCGCTTAGAGGGAAACTTTGATTCTAGAAAAATTAAAATTGACCTCATGAGTTTTCATATTAGAAAACGATACATGATTATCTCATCGTTAACTTTAGCAAATAAATCTTTTTCAATATAAAACACCAAACTGTCGTTCAACCAATGATTCTCTATTTTCTCATTAGAAAATCTAACATGCTATACATGGAGAATCCATTAGGATAATATTCTGTTAAGCATATTAGTTTTGATCTAAGCATGATGACATGTAAATGAATAATTCTATATTTCTTTCATTGAATGATTGTTTAATCTTTGAAGTTTTGTATTTATGACAAAGTAAAATAACTCAGAACGATGATGATAAAAATTTATGATTTCTTGACCCATTTGGTATAGTCGGTCATCAAGTATAAATTGTTTATCCATAATATATAAACCACAATTTCATTCCTCGAACAAAAGAAGTGTACTTCCTTTAATACGTAGGTCATCCTAGTTTTTATCTTACAATTTTGGTTAAGTCTTTATTTCAAAATTAAGAGAGAGAAGACACATACTCCCCATGATATTAGTTCCACTCTTAGAAAATACAAATATTGAAGCTAATACAAAATTCGTCGAAATAGAGAAATATTGAGAAGAATAATGAACTTTTTTAAGAAAAAATGTTGTATGTTAATAGTTTCTTAAAAATTTCAAAATTAAGAAAAAGGGGGGAAGTCCACCACCCATGATATTTTGTTAAACATCTTTGAAAAATATTGTACACTATGACCTTAAATAATTCCAAAGTTTAAGAGGGGATAGGACGACTACCTCCATGATATTTTGTTATACATTTTGGAAAATATTGTATAATACTACTCATTTAACAAATTTCAAAATTCCAATGAGGCGACTGCCCCCTTGCCCCCTTGGTTCTGCCCGTGGATATCATGTATCCTTTGTATATATGGCTATTGTTTAACTAATTATTGTTGTTAAATCATAAAAAAATATTAGACTCAAATCGTCTACAAAGATGAGCTTGAAGCTCAACTGGAAGCAACTTCCATGGTCAATAAAACCCTAATCATTGCCGTCCTCAACAAACCCTATACTATCAAGGATGGCATGCTAGACCTATTCCTCAAAAGCTTAAAGGTAGGAAAGGACACAAGTTTCTTGAGAAACCATCTTCTGATTGTTGCGGTCGACGAAATTGCATATGAAAGATGCTTTGCGAGGGAGCTACATTGCTTCAAATTATTTACCGACAATGCTGAATTCTCGAAAGAGAACATCTACATGTCCAAAGGCTTCAACAACATGATGTGGAGGAGGACTCATTTTCTCTTGGAGGTTCTCAAGCGTGGGTATAGTTTCTTCTTTACGGTAAGTGAGATTTTAAGTAAGTCTATAAGCTTCAATATTGTTTCTCATGATACTCTTCTATTAGACGGAAACTATAAGATAACTACCCATAGGACTTATGAGATTTGTTCTTACTTAAAGTCTATGATTCATAGCGAAATTTCAATGTTCACAAGGATATGCACTTTTAATTAATGTACAAGCTAGTTGTATTTAGTATCATAATATTATAAAAATATATAGATCATTTAAAGTATTACAATAACAAATGAGTAAACCATATGCGTAAGATCACTCCCATAGTCCCATACATATCCCATTTTCAGATAAATAACATCTTAAATGGCAAACATTTTTTAATATACGTTCTACATGCACTCATGAGTACACGACACGATAATACACGACAGGACATGGATGTGATGTGGATACGCAATCCCATACCAGCACTAGGCAATGAAGGGGAAGATATGCAATTAAGCGTGGACAGGTTCAACGGCCGACCATTCGATAACCATAACCCCCTCAACACTGGCTTCTACTTCGTGGTCTCCAATAACAAAACCATCGCTCTCTTCCAACGATGGTACGACATTCGCGACTCATTCAAAGGCAGGAAGGACCAGGATGTGTTGGTACATATTAGAAATCGGGGTATTTTTCAAGAGCTAAACATGAAGGTATGTATGCATGCATGATCCTAACATGATTCTTTGGCGAAGTTGTTCCAAAATTAAACATGGCAATAGACTTGATCCATTAAACTTTTCATCCTTTCTTTTATTCAGGAATAGTCAAGTAGATGTTAATTTTAACATTCATTATGAAGTTCAGTAATTGTTGTCTTTTATATTTTGTTGCTCTTGATAATTCCGATAATACACATCCAGGTTCGATACTTGGACACAAAGTACTTTGGTGGTCTTTGCCAGAACAGTCAGGGATTCGAGCACACAATAACAGTGCACTCCAATTGTTGCCGGAGTATTAACGCCAAGTTGGCGGATTTGAGTGTGGTTTTGGAGGAGTGGAAGAGGTTTAATGGAACAGATGAGAGCTCTTATGAGTGGCCTAAACGCAAGGCCTGCTTGCAATCATGGAGGGCTCCTGTAAAACTTACTGAATAGAAATTTATTTTGTTGTTAATATATAGAGAGGTCTCAATTTTATGGCTAAACTACCAAAAAAGAGAAAAATAAATTTCACATTGAATCATAACAAGAGAAAAATTGTTATACGCATTGCAGGCTTAAACCATTCTGATGTTTTTTACTTGTTTTTCAAAATATATATGCCAAGATTTATTGTGACGTTTTCCTTGTGTTCGGTTTTATATTATTGGCTATTAATATTCATTGTATACTTTGAAGAAATTGAGTCCTTTTATGTTCCCATTATCTGATCATTGAGTTGTCAGGGTAACTCAAAACTCAAATGGTTTGGTAATTCAAGTAAAAAATACTTCATCTTGATCAAAACGATTCATGTTGGTTAAAATTTACATTCATATTCATTCCCAGACCTAATACTTTATTGCCATGATATACGAAAAATTAACATTAGTATAGTAACTTATTTCATAAAATGTTCATGTAGATCAAAATCTCATTAGGACATGAAGTAAATAAATCTGATCTTATTTCACAAAATGTCCATGTATCTGATCTTATTTCTCAAATTAACATTAGGACATGAACTTCATAAATCTCATCTTCCACCCATCCGAATGTCCATCATTTCCTAACTCATTTTCTCCCTTGACTCTTGTGTCATTTTATTTACGGAGTTTCCATTTACCGAAACATACCTTCACAATATAAGTTTCCATATTAAAATAGATAAGTAGTGTGATTTAAGTATACCGTCTCATTTTCTAAATTTGTTGGCTTAATTAAAGATACATCAACTATGACCCTGTAACATTTAGAATCTTTGAACTTAAAAACGTCACAAGAAACACATCTTAAGTCTTAACTTTGATTTTTTGTCTTACTTTGACCCACTCTCTATTGTTGTTTTCAATATATTCATGGTCATTTCTTGTGTTTTTTGTATCATTTTTCATAAACATTCCGAATCTAGATTTTTTATCAACATGAAATTCAAAATTGCATTAGTTTGTTTCCATTTTTTATCGATTCGTTATCAACTCTATCACATTTTAAACAAATATGAAATGACATTCGGAATTTCATTTTGTTAAAAAGTTAAGATTATAAGTCACAGAAAATAATTTGCAAAAATTAAAAGATTTTTTTGAAATATTAAAAAAATCCAGAATATAAATCATTTGAAACTATTTATCAAAGTATTAATTTCAAGAACATTAATAATTAGAAAATAATTTAATAAATACTTTTAAATGATTTATGTGTAGGAAATTTCTTGTTTTTATTTTAGTATTTTAAAATAAATCTAAAATAATGATAAGTATGTTAAAAAACAACAAATTATAAAAAGAAAAAAAAGTCAAAGTAGGAAAATTCAAGTGTCTGGCTCATTCCATCACCATATCTCCGCTAACTCTCTCTTAAAGTACTTATCTCGAGTCATACTTTCTTCTCCACCGCATGCAAAATATCTCCGCTTATTCTCTATCTTCCTCCACCATATACCAAAGTGATGTACGATGTCCACGTAGAAGCAAAGATATGGGTCAAATATATCATAAGATGAAACACACCTAAAATAGGGTAATTGATATAGCACTTGTGATATATCTAGCATATATCTTCACCCAAACAGTGATATATCTGACCATACTTTTCGTTTTCTCTCAAAAGATCGTTTGAATATTCATCTAAAGAGATGTATCACGTCCAGTGGATATATATCTTGCCCATATTTTTCGTTTCCTCCAATAAGATATGAATCAGATATATCACAAAATGAAATCCACCCAAAATAGGGTCAGATATATCACATTGGACGTGATATATCTAACCCATATCTCCACCTAAACAATGATATATCATGTCCAGTGTGATATACCTGACCATATTTTTCGTTTCCTCTCAAGAGATCGTGTGTATATTCATCCAAACAATGATGTATCACATTCAGTTGGATATATCTGACCTAGACCCACATATTTTCGTTTCCTCCCAAAAGATATGGATAAGATATATCACAAGATCGATGAAACACACCCAAAATATGGTCAACGGGGTGGATATGGATTGGATCTACCAATATCTGTAATCGTATCCGAGGAACAAATGTTACATCCGTATCCAGATGGATATTAAATTGAATATCCATTTTAGAATCCGTCGGATACGGATTGAATACGGGTATTATCCGTATCTGGAGATAAATATCTGTATTAAAAATTTGTATCCGATTCGGATATCCGTTCCATTTTTTTGAACTAATAGGATCCCCAAATATCCTAATCCATGTGGAAATCCGCCTAAAAATTATTTTTACACCTAAGATATAATCATATAATTATACACAATAACACAAATCCATGTAACAAACTAACAATATTTTAAGTTTTAACATCACCACAAAATATGAAGAATGATCCCTGCTTTAACCAAATCCTTGTTTTAACATCATCAAAAGGTACGAAGAGAAATACAAGTTTTTTGCAAACAAGAGCTTAAAGTAAAAGTTACTTAAGACAAATTCCATGATAATTAAAATTCAAAGTTCCATTCCAACACTTGATTCTGATGCTAAAATTCAAAGTCATCTTCAACTCTTTATACTAAATCCAAAATCAAACATCTTTGTCAACTTCACCATCATGAAAAAATCATATCAAGTGAGTAAAGACATAAAAATGAAATTGGAATTAAAACCTAAACAAGAAAAAGAAATAAACTTACCAAGATTTAAAAGTGGCATCTTTTGTAGAAACTAAAGCTTCTACATCATCCATACCCAACCGAGATCAAGTATCATCAATGATTCTACGTGCACATCTAAAAGCATATTCAGATCCAATTGTTGAGACCGGAATCTTCAAGATATCACGAGCCATGCTAGTGTTGGGAACCTAGGTCCATGCTGGCTCCACTAATGCAAAATATCAAATGACTTATCATCCTTACTCAAACGATATAACGACTCCTTTAAATACTGCTCCAGTTCTGATTTCGTGACACTTGATTCAATCAGTTGTTGTGTGGTTGAATATATGAATCCTCCCATGAAAGGGTCACCATAATCAACACTCATTTGTCCCGTTATAATATTAGAACCACCAATTTCAGGAGCATCTACATCTAAATACACCAAAAATAATTCCTTGAGCTTACTATTGATCCTTTCAATATTTCTATCAGCACCCAAACCAAATAAGGGACAATTTGCATATTCAACAAATGTTATCTTGAAACGAGGGTCAAGTACCAAACCAAAAGACAATATCAAACTGCATGAATTCCAATATTTATCAAATTTCAACTGCATCTCAGCTGCCATTGACCGAATATACTCAATAGGACTTTTGTGCCACTCTATCAACTTAAAATGAATGTGACAAATATCATTGAAGTAGTAATTAACGGTGGGATATTTAGTGCCTCAAAGACGAACAGTCATATCATAAAATAACTTCAAGCAATCACGTATATTCCTACCCCTCTCCCACTCTTCTGGCGTTGACAACAATTTGTACTCATTATCTAATTCTGCTAAACGATCAAATGCATCTCGGACATCCAAAGCACTATCAAGCATGAGATAAGTTGAATTCCATGAGTATTAACATCATAAGAAACACCCATATTTCCAGTCAACCTAGTTTGATTCAGTGCAAATTTGAACTTGTTAGCCCTATGTACAGAAGAGTTGACATACTTCATACTTTTGCGAATTTTCTCTAACAAATGACCAATAACTTGCAAACCATTCTTCACAATCAGAATGAGGATGTGAGCAGTGCATCGAGTATGAAACAATTCACCTTGAAGAGGAAGTGCATTCTTTCCATTCAGACATGACTTGATCGTGTTCACCATTGGTTCATTATTGTTGGCATTATCCACAACAGTGTTGAACAACTTCTTATCTAGGTTCCAATCCATAATACGTTTTTAAGCCAATCGGCTAAAACATCACTAGTGTGTGGTGTGTCAATAACTTGAAAAGCAACGATGTTCTTATGCAACACCCAACTATCATCAATGTAGTGACAAGTGACACAACAATACCCATGATTCTCATCCTTTGGTTTCCACAAATCTATAGTGAAAGTGATGTTGGCTTTTTGACCTTAATCTATGTTTTGATGATTTAATCAACATAATCTTAATTATAAATCAATGTAGAGTAGCACACATATTGCATTGGCTTTGTGCTAACTTCTACAGGTGATCAAGACTCAAGGAAGAAAGGAAATCAAGTCAAGACATGTAACCAAGCTCATTTGAAGACATGTAATTTGTATTTCTTTGAGTCTTGGGAACTTTGTGTAATTGAGCATACTTGAGCTAAAAACTACTCAAATACACACTAGGTTCCCTATAGAAGTCACACACAAAATTTCACGTCATTTGGACTTCAATAGACCACCCAAACTTAGACCGGAAAACACCAAATCAAAACCAGAATTGTCTGCCCACGTTTGGTCGATCGAGAGATCAATTATTCTGTTAGTGTTTTACTGCCCGGTTTCGGTCGACTGTCCAGACCTTTTCGGTCGACCGAGTCAACACAAATTTCCGACCGTTAGAATTTGTCATATTATACCAACGGTCATATTCGTATTATTTACAAATACCCCAAAATACTTTTTCCTATCGGTTAACCGAGGACCTTGTGTGGTCGACCCAACTTAAGATGTCTCGACAAACCCAAACTACCTGTTGGTTTTCGGTCGACCGTGGACCTTGTTTCGGTCAACCGAATTTGATCTTGTTTGTCAACCCCAAAGTGTCTGTTAGTTTTCGGTTGACCGAACCATATTCGGTGTTCAACCGATAACTTAAGTGTACCTAAGTTATAGCCCGATCCGGTCGACCACACTTTTATCAGTCGACCAAATCGAGTTCAAATTTGCCTAACGGTCGACCGTTCAACCCGATCTGGTCGACCGAACTCACTCAGTTTTGGGTCATGCAATTTGTTGTTTTGTGTTTCTTCCGCAAACACTTACCAAACTTGTCCCAACGTCTATAACTCACTTAAAGCTTATAAATAGGTGTTCCTATGACACAATTACACAACTCTTACACTTCCTATTGTCATATACACCTAAGAGAAACTCCCAAGTCTCTTATTCCCCAAATCTACTCTCCAAGCCTAAACTTCCACATTTTATTATCAATTCCACATCCTAAGCTAAGTGTGCTCAAGTTAGAGAGTGTGTTTCACTCAACATCTTTGTTGTGAAGAAGCAAGGACTTCGGTGAAAGCCCGAAGTGTTCCTCTCGGATTGTGAAAGAAGAAAGTCAAGCTCGCGAGGGTGTTTGCGGAGCTTGTTTTGTAAAAGGCTTAATCTCGGTCAGGAACGAGGTTGATAGTGAAGAGAGGAAGTATGCAGAAAGCTGAACCTCTATAAAATCTGGTGTCATCATTGTGGTTTGCTTTACTTGTTTGTTTTTGTTTAATTTCGTTGTGCATTCTTTGATTGCTTAAACAAGTAGGTAATTAGCTTAAAAGTTATTAGAATTAGAGACCCTTACGATCCTACAAGTGACCCTACTGCAATTTCCTCAAGAGTTTTATAAAGTTTGCTTTCCAATGCGAATAAACATCCATGCAATCTTTCCTAAGTGTATTCTTTGACCGACATTTATAGGAATGATCAATATAACAAATCCATCTTCTAAAATAGTCATTGTCACAAGTTGTGAAAGGCAAATCCATTTTCATTATCATTTCAGCAAAATATTCTCTTTCAATTTTAGGATCAAACTTATGAGTAACCAACTTAGAAGAACACCTATTAAGAAGTTGTTGGGCAATGTCCTTTCTTGGTCTACGCATGCAAAATTTCGAATGATTTTTAGACGAGTTGTACCTTGAGAGCTTGATGCATTAAATGACTTATTGCAATAATTGCATACAACCTTCAAATCAGAACCATTGTCTACTCTTTCGAAATGCAACCACACTTCAGAATAAAAACTATTTTGACGCTTTGCACCACCACTGTTAGACTGTCCAACATCATCAACGGAAGACCCTTTGTTAGTCTCAACATGTGTATCACCAATGCTTAGAATCATTGGATCGGCAACATCAGTTGGATTGGAACTTTGACTGAGAGGATCATTGACAATTGGAGTAGAAACACATTCTTCTATGCTGAAAAAAGAAGAAAATGTGGTAAATAAATAAATGAACCACATAACCAATTGCTATCCACACCCCCATCAACCAAACACTCATCCAAACACTCAAAAACCATAAGTACCAAGCAAGCATAAAAATAACAATCATTAAACGAAAAATGGAGAACGGAAGGATGGAACTCACGAAGACAGATGACGGGAGGAGGGAACGACGGGAGAGGAGGAGACAACGACGTGAGGGGTTGCGGCAGCCAGCAAGAATAGGATGTAGTTTTGTGTTTAGGGTTAGGAATTTAGGATAGTTTATATACTTGGGTAATTTACAGAAAAAAATACCTAACTTATACATATATTTCATTAATTTAAAGAATAGCTATATATATAATTATATATGTTATATAAGATTGCGGATACGAATACAGTCTTACAAATATTTTTTCTCTGATCAAATGTCGAAATTTGAATACGGACACAGATGAATTTTCGGATATTCGAATATCCACTGACACCCCTACTCGTATTGCTACATAAATATTGTATATTGAAACATTAGATTTTGAATGGTTAACTCAAAGGGACAATCTCAGTAAGTTTGATTTATCATGTCACTATTATCCGTTTGCAGTTAATAAATCGATTCTTTCACAAATGTTTGTCCAACAATTATTTTTGGAAAATTAAAAATATTAGCTGCAAAATTTATTATAATTATACATAATAGAAATAAATGATGATATGTATATTTATAAATATTAGTTGCAAAATATTTATATTAACTTATTAAGTGTTATGGTTGAGAAGATAAAAAAGAAAAAAAAATATGATTAAATGTTGTGCGTAAAAAAATGATTATAAAGATCATGGTTGTTGGTGCTTTTAAGAGCACCCTTAACAGGTGCTCTTTTTCGGACGCCCTGCTGTGGCGCCCGACTCCCTTAACAGGAGGGCTCCTTGGTGGGGCGCCGAGGGGGCTTTTCCTGGCGCCCATTCGCCCGAAAAAGTGTCCCAGGCACCCGACGGCCCCCCAGATTGGTTTAATTTTTTTAAAGAAAAAAGATTATTTATATATAATTAGGTTAATGTATTAATTAGGTAAATTGAAATTAAATTAATTAGGTTTTGAAAATTAATTGAATTTTTTTTATGATTAATTAAATTATTTTGGATTTATTTAGATAAAAGTAAAATTAAAAATTAAAAAATTATAAACAAAATAGAAATAGTAGTACAATACTCATATACTTCGGAAACAAAATACAATACAAATACAGATACGAAATACAACAGAAATACGGAAAGGAAATGCAGTCCTCCTACGGATACGAAATTTAAACTACCACAATATTGATAAACTACAACACACATATTGATATTACAAATGAAAACATGGACACCTACAAATATCTTTGTGATTTAGCCTACTCCTTGAGTTCAGCAAGTGTTTCTTTATCGAATTCGTCATTGTTTTCCTTCTTCATGAGAGCAAATAGAGCATCAAGTTTCTTGCTGTTAAGTTCCCTTTGGAACTTTGCCTCAGCTTCGATGTGTTTCCTCTCCACCTGTTCTTCGTAACGCAAGTATTTTCCCTCTCTCACTTTTGCGTTATATTCAATTTGTTTCCCCAGTTCTAACATATCGGGATCGAGTTGCGCTTGAAATGGTTGTTTCCCCTTCTTTTTTTTAGTTTGAACCTTCAAGCCAATTTGATCGACAATATATGGCAACGCTTTGGAGGAAATGCGTCTTGATGTATTTTAAGTTTAGCATTTGATGATGTTTTTTTAGTTTTAGTTTTTAAATTTCCAGTTAATGTATTATGTAACGTGGTTTCCTAAATTTTAATAATATTTTCATATTTATAAATTAAATGTTAATTAAAAACGAATGAATTGTTGATATTAAATAATTGCGATAATGATTATTAATATATTTTGTTGATTATTGAAAGAGTTTTAGAGAGAAGAATAAAAATAATGACGTAGCAACAAATCCTGTAGCGTGACTGAGTGGATTGGGTAATGGTTAAAGATTTTGTAAGGGGTTGGTTTCTGCTGACGTGGTGAAAAGAGAAACTGACGTGGCTGAGAGAGAAACCATGGCATCCGGAAACTGCCCGGGTTAACGGTGCTTTAAAGTAGGGCTGTCAATCGTGTCGTGTCGTGTGCTAATCGTGTCGTGTCAACTCCTATATATAAGCTCTAGGTGTTGCGCCGTATCCGACCCATTTAATAATCGTGTTGCTAAATTTCTGCCGTATCCAACCCATTTATAATCGTGTTGCCATATCCAACCCGTTTATACCCGATTATTAAACGGGTTACTTCGTGTACACGTTTAACACCGCTACCGTTTACACCATTTAACACACGTTTAACACACAATTATCTACTCGTTCAGAGTTCAGAGTTCAAACTTCAAAGTTTCAAACCAATTATATATATAATTGGTAAAATTATAAATATGGCATTCAGTTATTAGAATTTGTTTATTATAATTTATAACTTATATATTACTTATAGACTTGTCGGTATTAGTCGTGTATTAATCGTGTCGTATTCGTAATCGTGTGCCTAATTACCCAATTACTTATCGTGTTTTATCGTGTCTTAATCGTGTTAATCGTTTTTGCAGCAGAAATCCATATCCAACCCATTTAATAATCGTGTTGCCGTATCCAACCCATTTATTAATCGTGTTCAAATTCTCAATCCATATCCGCTAACTTCGTGTCGTTTTCGTGTCGTGTTATCGTGTTTCGTGTAAAATTGACAGCCCTACTTTAAAGGTTGACAATTGACGCGTTACGTAATCATACGCAAGGAAATGGGTAGGGTTTTGTCCTCAAGTGCAAATTCTAATAACTACACAGATTTCCAAGCAAACCTTCTCCGGAGATCGCCGGAGATGGAGAGATCGTCGATGGAGCTGATCTCCGACCATCTGGCTTCAATCGAGGACCTCTACTTCCCGCGCTCGTTCCTTGACGGCGCCGCCGCCTCCGACCACTCCAGCCGCAGGACTGCCCTCCTCGACCTCCTCTCCCGCGACGCCTCCATCTTCCTAGGTATGGACGCCTAACCCTAGGTTTTGGTTGCTTCTCATGGTTGTATGCTGAAAGGTGTGATTTTTATGGGGTTTTGGCTTTGTCGTCGTAGAGAATCTATTGGTTTGAATTTTGGTTGCTGAGAAGGAGTTTGGAAGTGTGAACTTCCGATTAATCAAACTAGAAGCTAATCCTATAGTAAAAAGTGTGTTAGAGCAATTAGTTGAAATTCTGTTTGTATACCTATTTATCAATTTCGTATTTTTAAAAGCCTGAACTTCAGTTTTGTGTTTCTTGTTCATTGCTAATGAGTCAGGAATCAAACTTTTTTTTTGACATTTTGGATTGAAATGGTCTTAATAAAGTGACTATCCAAACGGTCTACTTTCTTATTTAGTGTGAGATGACAAGCTATCAATTGCACATTGAATCAATGAGTCAATTGGAAACAACCTATCTGGTTACCAAAGGGTATGGAAGTGTATGCACCCCCCCCTGCAAGAGTCTCTTTTGAGGCATTGCGGTTATGTTGATATTGACATTCAATTTGATTTTGCGGTGGAATCCTATGTTGTAACCTTTTGCTCGCTGGAGATGTGAGATGATTAGTACTATAGTATCTAAATGTGCTTTTGTCAACTTGGTAAAAGCCTAGTAACTGGATTTTGAATGGAATTCCACAAGAGGTCACTAAACTCATCTTTTGCTCATCGTTTGAAAAAGAAATTAAAAAACTCTCGTCCTTGCATGTTAGTTGTCTGAACTACTATCTACTTCTTACTTCCTCCTTTCTATGATTCACAAATTGGCATTTCTTTGATTTTGAATGCAATGTGGTTCTGAAGTTCTATCATCTTAATAATTGGTTGATTGGAGATTTTATATCTGCCTATGCTTTTGATCAAAAAAGATTTTGCCTGTGCTTTGTCTGCTTGGTATGGCTACAGATAAAACTTCTAATCTGTAAATTTTATCCATTTGCTCAGAGAATTGCGAAATGAACTCGAACAATCTTTTTCTTAACGTGGTTAAGTTTGTAAGCTGAATTTTAGTGGAGTTTAACAATGAGGTTCCTATGTGCTGTGGCAGGTCTTACGTAGAACTACAAAAAACAGTCCATTCTGCCTAAAGTCAGAAACCAAAAATGTTGACACAATATACACTAATCCCTTAGGTAGCTTCTAGGTTAAGTAGCCTACTGCAACATGGGTCCCTTAAATTTCCATCTTTTTGCTCATCAGCTAGGTGGAGTATTTTCTGACTTGCTCCTTGGATGCCAAATCTAAAATTTCATTTTAATTTCCTTTCATTGAGAGCCTTAAAAATCTGGACATTTTTTTGCTTAAATCTTGACCATCTCGTCTTACTAATGTTAAATCATATCAGTAGTTGTGCTATGCAGAATTTAGACCTTGTGTTTAGCTTATTCTTTTTATTATTATCGGTAAGGTGTTTAGCTTATTCAATACCCCTAAGTTTTCTAACTCTCTTTTCTTTTGCTATTAGTAGAAATCTGATTGTTCTGGGCCTAGCTTATGTTGTATCACTTGTTTTTGGCTTGGAAGTTGGAAGTGAAGAAATGATAATTCATTTCACCTCACATATTTACCAAAAGCTCTGAATTTTTTTACAACTTTTACTTATAGTTGTTTATAGTCTCGTACTAGAGACTCTCTATAATGTTTATAGTATCTTCTCCTATCCTTTCCTTCTCTGTGTAACACATGTAAAATTCATCCAACTTTTTACTGCAGAGCGTTATGGTTCCGAACTGACAGTGGATGAGCTTTTCGCATTTGACAAAATTAATGAGAACTATGAGGTCAGATGGCATTTGAATAAATTGCGAAGTTCTAGGGAGCCAACAGCAGAAGAAGAGAAAACAAGGGCAGCAATCGTGAAGAACAGGAGAAGGGCGTACTTGGATGAGCTTATAAGAGGAGGGGAGTATTTCTCCGAGGATGCAATGCGGGAGAGGGAGCCTTACTTGCATCATGAGTACGTTGGAAAATTCCAGGACCCAGTGGGAAGGGGCATGCCCCGACCTGGAGAGAGATGGTCAGATACACTGATGCGGCAGGCAGAGGAGGCCTTTATTATGCAAAAGATCCGTGGAGAACAGGAGAGACTGGGAGTTCCCCAGAAGGACTGGGTTGGTGGTGCTGAAGAGGTGGAAGAGGAAGAAGAAGAAGAAGAAGAAGAAGAGGAGGATGAGGAGTTAGCAAGCGAGGAAGACGTTGGTGAAAAGAAAGTCCCGAATTCTAGCACTTCAGAGGTAATAACTGATATATCTAGTACTTGTTTTGTTTCATCAATATTTTAGCATTTTGTCTTTTGACCCAAGTTATGCTCAGTTATAGGGGTTTAGAAGTAGTCTGATCAACAAGTCATTATTTTCTGAATAGCATTCATTCCCACTGCATTTCCATCCAAGTTGACACAAATTGAAGTTCAAATGTCTTTTAAAATAACAATAAAAAGTAGCTAACGGTGGAAAAGTTGATATTTTAGCAGCTTCATACTGTTCCTGCCTACTTCCACCCTTTTTCAGTGCTGCCTTGATTTGTTAATGTGTTTGTTTTAGCTTCTGAACTGTTCCTGTTACCAGTTTGTATAAACTAGTGAAACACCGTGTCAATGGTTAAATTGTTTTTTGGCATTTGGATCATCATGGACTATATCAAATAGTTTCTAAATTATCTGCATTTCTTATATGTTGTGAAATTGCAGATGATCAATTGTATTTTACATCATTAGGTCAATTGGAAACAACCTCTCTGTTTTTATAGTGGTATGGTTGTGTACACCCGACCCCTCCTTACTTCGCTTAGGAGGGAGCCTCTTTTGAGGCATTGAAGTAATGTTGATGTTGAATTGTTGATGTAGTGAAACACCATAATGATGGGTGCATAATATAATTCAACTTCGTACTGCATGTAATTGTAGTGGTGGCTTGAACATTTTTAACACTAGTTTCCCTTGTTTTTTGAAAAACAAAAGAAGTGGTCAGTGTGTCAAACATAACATTTCATATTACACTTGGTGGTGGTAATGGACTAATTATATAACTCGTAAGAGAACATAATTCATGTGTTCATGTAATGTCAGCTGAATACGAATCTTAGTTACAGAAAAACAAGTTTTGTGTAGTATTTATAATACATTAGAGTGGCAATTGTTAGAAATTGGTTTAAATTTGTTAAGACAGAAACATGCAAAAACGGTCGACCGGTGTGAGACACTGTTCGACCGAAATTATCATGCACTTTCGGAATTGAAGAACGGTCGAACGGTGTCCAACACCGTTCAACCGAATTTTTCAGGTACTTTTTGGAGGTCAAGAACGGTCGACCGAGGGCGATGCTGGTCGACCGGAAAGTGGTTGCGAGTTGAAGATAACCGTGGAGCGGTCGACCAATGTTGGACATTGGTCGACCGAAATTAACAGGAATCGTTTTGTTAACCGTTTGAAATATGTGTAACCTCCAATCCCTTGTAATCTCGGTTGCTTCTCTTGTTGGAGAAGCGGATGAAGGAAAGGAAACTCGCGGAGGACCCCCATAAGAAAGTAGACATGTTGCTGAAACTTGTAAATCACGTGTGTCGTGGTTGTTTCAGGTGTGCGTTCGTTTATTGTTTGCTTCTTTCATCTTGTGTGTGTGTTTTGTTGCTATTAAGTTTAGGAGAGAGTCGGAAGTTATTTAAGTCCGCATTTTAATATTCGTTTTCGTATTCCGTTGGTGCGTTTGATCCGTTGTATCGTAGTAGCATTGTTTAGATTCTCTCACAACAGCAATTGTGTTACATTTTGTGGATAGTGGATGTTAGGTTGGACATCACAAGGGAGTGAAGTGAGGTCTTTGGAAAAGGATCTTACATGACTTCTCAAGACTATAGAAAGTAATAGGCCAAACATTTAAACTTAAATTGTGTTACACGACTGACATGTAAAAAGGCTTTATGATTTAAGATGTATATAAATGCACCAAAGCTTGGTGACGATTAGATTTTGTTTGTGGCAAAAAAAACATTATATTCACTTTGCATCGTAACATTAAATACATCCTTTAATTAATTAATTCTTTTCAATTACCATAAGTCTATATTCTGTGGTTGATTTGGTTTTATCAATGCATGTAAAGCCTTTATTTCTACATATCTGTCATTCTAATAGCAAGATGCTTTTATTCAGAAGTTTTGAACTTGTAACTTATCCAGCCCTGTCTAGTTCAAAAGCTGTGATGGTGACGGTAGAAGTTCAAATAACTACCATTTTATCTCTAGGATTACTTTAGTGACCACTGACCATACACAGCTGAACTTAATTCCATTGCCAATGAACAGGTACATATGAAGTCGGAAACCGATGACCCTTGCGCCATGGTGCAGACCAGTGAAGCCGGAGTATCTTCCGAAGAAATGCAGGACCAGCTGGAGCAGTTCACTCGCATAATGCAGCAGAAATTCCTTGCAGGTAAAGACTCTTTAGACTATTCTCGCATAGACAACAACGAAAGATTAGATGATCACTGGCTGAAGGAAGCCAACTATGACGCAGAAGAAAAGTATTTTGCAGAAGATTAAGGCCAGAAATTGTTGTACTAATGTTCTCTTTATGATCTGCTGAGTTAAGTTTTAGGGTGGCAGTTGTTTAGCTATACTAATAATAACCTTTACTTCTATGTGTAAATATTTATATAGCCTGTCCCTGTAGTCTTGCTTCTCATTTTTTATCTGATTTCTGAAATCTATCATGACCGGAACAGTTGAATCATCCAATTATCTCTGGTATAGATTGTAAGACGGGCAGGATCGTCTAACATCATTTACTAATCGCATCGGTGGGGGATCTTTAAGCCCGATGTCTCTTCCCCTTACCCAAACAGTTGATTCTTAAATTTGTACCGATTGAAGAAGTGATGCATGTTTTGGACCTTGACATGGCAAGAGTAATTACTAGGCCATAATTACATACATTAGTTAATAGTTTCTTATGTTGATTGTATTTTGCCGACAGAGCTTGGTTACATCTCTCCTTTTGTGTGTTTATGTTATCAGGAACTCACTACACCCTTCTATTTGTATCTTGTCTAGTAAAGTTTTTCAAAACATTTTAATTTTGTTAATTTCAAATAAAACATGTTGGGTTCGGTCTCTTATTCAAAACTCGAGATCTCCCAACTAAGGTAGCCAAGAGTGGTATCACTTTGAGTCAATGAGCAGTCGTATCCCTCTAGATTTGGTCGTTTCATCTTGTTTCTAAGATTTTTTTGGCATTTCGAACTGGTGGAGTTGATTTTTGCCCTTCAAATTCACAGTTGCTGTGTATGGAAAGTTGATATCATATTCTCAGGATATCAAGAAAAATTGAGAAGGATCTTCAACATGACAGATCCATTGTGTTTGGATCTGAGACTAATACAATATTATAATTAATTAAGAACAGTGTTGATTATAATTAATTATACCTTCAAAACATATATTATAATTAATCAAGAACAGTGTTCATTCCTTGCAGACGCAATCCCATGTGGCGACTGGGGATTGTTAACTGTTATTTCTCACCTTTGTATTCTGTTTGCACGTTAATGAACAACAATGAGCATAGACTAGTTGGTCCACCTCTAACCTTACATTAGTCAAAATATGACTTATCTTAGATTAATCAAAATCTGACATTATCACTTCAACATATCATTCACTTCTATTTTTATTCAATGCTTTTGAAACCGAATCGAAAATTAAACATATAAATGCTCAATTTGGTCCAACTGATGATGACGTCAGCATAACATCATTATTTTGTGAACCGAGAGTTAAAACGAACTAATTCTATTATGACAGTCCAATCGGTGGTTAGACAATTGAATCAAATTTGCATGTATCTTTATACAACTTATGCAACTAAAATTAACTACAAAATTTACATCAAAACATATTAGTTATTATATGGTAATCATTAACCATCAACAAAAAGAAAAAAACCGAAGTTTAAGATTACATAATGTTAATTAATTTTATTTGGTCATCATAATCTGCCTTTTCACAAACCCAAAACACTAATTATATTTAAAAAGTTTAGTGATTGAAATGAAATATTATATTTTTAGGATAAATTGAAACAAAATAATTATTTTTGGGGTAAACTATTACTTTTTATATTATAGGGTGTCAATTGCAGTTTAACCTATTTTTTGTGAGACTACGGTTGAACAAATTACCAAACCGATTGGTTTTTTTGATTTTTTGCCGATCTAACCCGGTTCAATCCAGTTCGAGGGCTTTGGTGTTTTCAGTGAACCGATCCGTTAATTTCTGGTTTTCTGTCAAAATCTTTGTCCAACCGCCCGTTCAGTTCAGTTTTCAAAACATAGATTTTACTACACCATAACACCAAGTGGTACAGCAAGGAATTAAACTTGCAACTAAACCGAATCGATTACCAGAGGGGTTATTCTTGTGCTCGTTTATGTTGAGTTTAGGCTGTCGTTGATTTGCATAAAATGAGAAATTTAAGTTCCATGATTATTCTGTGATTTTCAAAAGAAGGGGGGAAAGGTCAATCCAAATACAAGTTATAAGACTGTGATACTCCTAAAACTAGACTTCCCAAAATATCAATTAATGTTTTTCCTGCATCAATAAACAAAGATCATTCTGAAGTCTAGTTTCTCCACTTCTAGATTATTTCTTGCAAACCAATAATATTCTTAATAAAAAGAAGTTTCCACGTCATAAGAAACATGCACGGTTAAAAGGGTTGCACTGCCTTGCTTCCAAACCAAAAGAAATAAAACGTTACCATCATATATAATAAACATGACTGTAACGTTCCCGAAAACAGCAGAAAATTTAAACAATATAAAAGACCGTCAATGGTCAACAAGGGGCACGTCACGGAAAATAAACCAATATATATATATAAAGGGTCCACGTGGAAGTCAAACATACAGACTGACTGCGATTACAAATAAAAGATATATAACATGTAATCACCTCAAAAGAAGGGATAAACAAACACAGGATCAGATCCCGGGGGCACCCTCCTCGGTCACCACCTCAACTCTAATGTTGCTCGCTACCTAAAATGCAAACAAACAAACATGCCTGAGTTCCCTACTAGAACCCCGTATGTCAAACCTCCTAAAATACAAAATGGAATTAAAGACAATGCAATGCACATGATCATCCACCTCGGGTCCACAATAATACCCCTCTCTGCCTCCGCGGTACTGAACCACTCCTGCCACCACGAGGGTCAAGTCAGTCCACCACTGCCTCACAAGGGTCAGTCGGCACCACTGCTCCCCAAGAGCCGCAGAAAGGAACCCTGGTACTACGCCCCCACCCCAGGAGCGAGTTAGCCCGCCGAATGCACAACTCGGGCCAGACGACAGCCGCTGCTCCCCCAAGAGCCGCCAGACGCGCACCCTGCCGGAACATCCTCGGCCTACGGACAAACCCCAGCAACAAGCCCAAGGTTTACGACAATCATCTCTCACACCCCGCTCGATATAAGAGGCCCAACAATAATACGCCTTCGTCGAAGGTGAAATCTGTCGCTCCCAAGGCCGGTAATCGACCGTCGCCTCAGAGCCGGTAGTCGACCTATACTCGACGGCTCGTGTGTGGATAAATCCACCAACCTACGGCAAATCGGTCGACCGCTACAAGCACACTGGTCGACCGGTCTTCCGCACAGTACTCGGTACTGTACAAACAAGTGTATCGGTCGAACCACGCCAACCGAAATACTGACCAATCGGTCGAACAAAAGTCATCTAGCGGTCGACCGTTTCGATGGTCTACGTTATACAATATTTATAATATTTATATATCCGACCGGTCGAACCAAGGGTCCGTTCAACCGATAACAGGGATTCTCAGCATTTTGCCCAAGGCATATTCGGTCGACCGGAACTGAGATACAGTTCGACCGAACACAGGCACTCTACTGCTTGATTAAAATGCTCAGTCGGTCGACCGAAAGTTAAAGAGTGGTCGACCATTTTGACGGTCAAAGCTCCCAACCGACTTAGCATCGAATAGATCGGTCGAACCAGGTTAAGGATGTTCGACCGTTTAATAAGTCAAAATCCCCAACCGACCTATTCTCATTGTTTCGGTCGACCGGCTAAGTGGACTCGTTCGACCGATAACAACATCTAACCATTTTTCCCGCACAAATCTGGCATAACGGTCGACCGTCCTTAGACATCGTTCGACCGTTTGCGGGTGCAAAACAATATAATAATAGAATCGGTCGACTGCCCACAGGCACCGGTCGACCGATTGCCGTCTTCAACCTCTGAATAGGTTGCAGTCCGACGGGGAATTCGACACCAACGTCGATCCCTAACACCCACAAAGCTTATGTGAGTTATAATGAAGACTTGGCATACCTTTTTGACGTTCGTGGAAGCCTCCAAAGCTTTGGCAAGCCCAACCCAACTTCTTCTCCTTTTCCTCCTCTTCTTCTCCTTCTCTCCTTCTTCTTCTACTCCAAAACTGCCTCTCTCACTCTCTGAATAACCCAAGCAAAGAGAAAAACGTTTTATTAAACCTAACACCTCTATTTATAGGAAAAATCCAAATCTTATCCAACACCTCCACCTCATTCTTTACTATTCACGGCTTAATTAAGGTTTAATTAGGTTTAGTTTAGGTTAATTAGGGTGCTTAGATTAAGGTTATTACAATCTACCCTCCTTAAAGGAATTTCGTCCGCGAAATTTGAAACAACTGACTTACCGGAATAACTCTGGATACTGCCTCCTGACGTCCTCCTCGATCTCCCAGGTAGCCTCTCTGATGTTGTGATGCTTCCACCTGACTTTCACCATCAGAATCGCTCTCCTCCTGAGCTGATGTACCATCTGATCCACAATCTCAACTGGTCTCTCATCTAACGACAAATCCTGCTGGATCTCTGGTACTGCTATCTCTATCACATGAGCTGGATCGGCCACATACTTCCTCAGCATAGAAACATAGAAGACGTTGTGAAGTCCAACTGCGGTGGTAAAGCAATCCTATATGCCACCTCCCCGACTCGATCCAATATCTCAAAAGGTCCGACATACCTCGGACTCAGCTTCCCCTTCTTCCCGAATCTCATCACCCCTCTGGAAGGTGAGATCTTCAGGAAGACATGATCTCCTGCATCAAAAGTCAGCTCACGCCTCCGCGTATCAGCATAACTCTTCTGTCTGCTCTGTGCTGTAGCTAGTCGTCTCCTGATCACGTCGACCTTCTCTAAATATAACTGTATAATGTTAGGTCCAACTAGATGTATCTCGCCCACGTCACTCCAGCATACCGGCAATCTACACGACCTCCCGTATAATGCCTCATATGGTGCCATCCCAATACTCGAGTGGTAGTTGTTGTTGTAGGCGAACTCTATCAATGGCGAGTGCTCATCCCAATGCCCGACCCAGTCGAGTGTGCAAGCTCTCAGCATGTCCTCCAATGTATGTATCGTCCTCTCTGACTGACCATCTGTCTGTGGGTGGAAAGCTGTGCTAAACTTCAGGCGTGTCCCCAGTGCTCTGTGTAGGCTCTCCCAAAATCGCGAAGTGAATATGAGATCTCTATCTGAAATGATACTGACTGGTACACCATGAAGTCTGACAATCTCCTCAATATATAACTTAGCTAAACCATCCAGAGCAAGAGTGGTCTTAATAGCTAAGAAATGCGCCGACTTGGTCAGTCGATCGACTATAACCCAAATCGCATCGTGGAATCTCCGTGTCTTCGGTAGCCCCGTAACGAAATACATCGTCACGTGCTCCCACTTCCACTCGGGCAACTCAATCCTCTGCATCTGCCCAGCTGGTCTCTGGTGCTCAATCTTCACCTGCTGACAGACCAAACACCTCGACACAAAGTCTGCAACGTCTTTCTTCATCCCTCGCCACCAGAAGTTCCGCTGCAGATCTTTGTACATCTTGGTGCTTCATGGATGAATGGAATATCTCGATCTGTGTGCCTCCTCCATGATATCATGTCTCAGGTCCTCTGTCCTCGGCACCCAGATACGGTCTCTGAATCTCAGACCTCCATCAACCCCAACTCTGAAGTCTGACCCATCTCTCGCCGCTAACTGTAACAAACTGCTCAACTCCTCATCTGTCGTCTGAGCATGAATCACTGTCGATACTGTCTGAGACTCTACTCTCAATCCTGCAATCACTGCACCCTCAGAGCTATCTGTAAATGGTCTCCACTCTGCTAAAGACTCCAGCAGTCGCCACTCCAGAATGCATAGGCCTGCTACTGATACCTCCACCTTCCGGCTCAAAGCGTCTGCAACCGTGTTCGCCTTCCCTGGATGGTAAGAGATAGTGAAATCGTAGTCCTTAATGAACTCAAGCCATCTGCGCTGCCTCATGTTCATCTCCTTCTGCGAGCACAGGTACTTCAGACTCTGATGATCTGTAAACACCTCAAACTGCTCGCCATAAAGGTAGTGTCTCCAGGTCTTCAGTGCGTGAACCACTGCTGCTAACTCCAAATCATGAGTCGGGTAATTCCTCTCATGGACCTTCAGTTGTCTGGATGCGTACGCGATCACCCTCCCGTCCTGCATAAGTACACATCCTAAGCCAATACCTGAAGCGTCGCTATAAATCACAAATCCACCTGTGCCACTCGGTAATGACAAAACTGGTGCCGTAGTCAACAATCTCTTCAGCTCCCGAAAGCTGTCCTTGCACTTCTGCGACCATACAAAAGTGACTACCTTCTGCGTCAGAGCCGTCAGTGGTGCTGCCAATCTCGAGAAGTCTTTGATGAAGCGACGGTAATAACCCGCCAGTCCAACAAAGCTCCTAATCTCCGTCACGCTCGTAGGGGTCCTCCACTGTGTCACTGCCTCTACCTTCGCCGGATCCACTGATATCCCCTCTGCTGAGACAATGTGCCCGAGGAACGCCACTCTGTCCAACCAAAACTCGTACTTTGAGAACTTAGCATATAACTGCTGAGCTCTCAAGATGCTGAGTACAATCCTCAGATGCTCTCTATGCTGCTCCACATCTGGTGAATAGATCAAAATGTCATCCACGAAGACAATCACAAATCTATCAATATACTGCCTGAATGTCCGGTGCATCAGATCCATGAACGCTGTCGGAGAATTCGTCAATCCAAATGGCATCACCAAGAACTCGTAGTGTTCATATCTCGTCCTGAAAGCTGTCTTATGGATGTCCTCATCTTGGATCCTCAACTGGTGATATCCTGAACGCAGGTCAATCTTTGAGAAAACCTTCGCTGACTGCAGCTGGTCGAAGAGGTCCTCGATCCTAGGTAAAGGATACCTATTCTTCACCGTCACCTGGTTCAGCATCCTGTAGTCTATGCACATCCTCAAATATCCGTCCTTCTTCATCACAAACAAAACCAGTGCACCCCAAGGCGAGACACTCGGTCTGATAAATCCAGAGTCCATCAACTCCTGCAACTGCTTCTTCAACTCTGTCAACTCAGCAGGTGTCATCCGGTATGGAGCCTTCGACTGTGGTGTAGTGTCAGCTGCCAACTCAATGCCGAACTCCAACTCTCGGTGTGGTGGTAAACCTGGAATCTCCGCTGGAAAAACATCCACGAACTCCTGCACCACCTCAATGTCCTCTAACCTCTGAGACTCTGCCTCCGCAACCACAATCGTCGCTAAAAATGCTGCACAACTCTGCTGTAACAGCCTCTGAGTCCTCACAGCAGATACAATAACGCGACCTCCTCTGTTTCTGACCCCTCTGATCAGAATATCAGGCAAACCCTTCCTCGGAATCAAAATCTTCTTCTTACGACACAAGACTCGAACATCATATTGGGACACCCAATCCATCCCAAATATGACATCAAAGTCCTCCATCGGTAGCAAGACCAGGTCGGCCGGAAACTCCTGATCTCCCGAAACAACTGTGGCACCGGGGACAAATCTCCCCACAGTGCCCACCAGACCCAGGGGTGTGCTGACTTCCAAGGTGGCAGTCAACATCGCAAGGGTACAACCCAACACTCCTGCAAATCGCTCTGAGATGAATGAGTGTGTCGCGCCACAATCAAATAGTACTCTAGCTACCGAACCAGCGACAAGAAGCGTACCTTCCACAACAGCGCCTCCATCCCTAGCCTCCTCTGCCTGGATGGTGTAAACTCTGCCAGTGCGCTGCCCCTGCTGTGGTCTAAAAGGTGGTCTACCTCCGCCTCCACCTCTGTCTGGCGCTGGTAAACCCGGTGGTCTGCTCGGCCCAGCTCCTCGGCTCGGACAGCTCCTAATAAAGTGGCCCAGCTGGCCACATCCATGACAAGCTCCGGTGGTGAAACACTGCCCAGAGTGAAACCTGCCACAACTACCACAAGACTCAGGTCGTGGTGCTGCAGCTCCTGCTCCCTCAAATTGGGGCCTCTTGCCCGGATTTCCCCAGTCTGACCTCCATGTCTCCCAGAGAACCTACCCGAAGGCCTCCTCTCATCTTTATAGTTCTCCCTGTAGTCACGATCAAGAACAGTGACACTCTTCACGGCCTCGGCTAACGTGCTCGGCATACGCGTGAACTTCCCAGCCCTCTGCTCCTGCGTGATGTACATCTCGGGACAGTAACGCTCAAGGGCGTTGAACTTCCCTATGTTGCCTGCCAAGGTCATGTCTCCCTGCTGAAGACTCAGAAACTCCTCCCTCTTCGCATCCTGCACATGCTGCGGAAAATACTGCTCGTTGAACTCGCCAACGAACTCCTCCCAGGCTATATCATCTCTATCCGCAAACACCACTGCAGATGTGGACCTCCACCAATTGGACGCAGCACCGCCCAAAACATAAGTGCCCAGACCCACCTTCACCTCTGGAGGACAACCGATAGCACTGAAGATCTTCTGCATCGTGAAGATTCACTCCTCCGCTGCCTCTGCATCGTACTGCCCCAGAAAGGTAGGCGGATGCTGGTGCATAAACCGGTCATGCATAGCGCCAGTCCCCGTCTGCCAAGTCTGTGTTGTCTGCTACTGTATCATCTATGTTAGATGTCCGACCGTATCGAACAACGTCTGACGCTCCTCCTCCCACACCTCATTCCTCGTAGTCTAACTCTCACTGTGAGTATGAGCGACAGCCTTCTCCCGTCTAGGAGGCATCTGCCAAAGGAAACAAGACAATCATCAATATAATTTATGCATGCATGATCCTCTAAGACCTAATTCCTAACTCAAAGGTGGTTTCTTTGGACAAGTACGCCGGGATCAACGCTCTGATACCAAATTGTAACTTCCTCGAAAACAGCGGAAAATTTAAACAATATAAAAGACCGTCAATGGTCAACAAGGGGCACGTCACGGAAAATAAACCAATATATATATATAAAGGATCCACGTGGAAGTCAAACATACAGACTGACTGTGATTACAAACAAAAGTTATATAACATGTAATCACCTCAAAAGAAGGGATAAACAAACACAGGATCAGATCCCGGGGGCACCCTCCTCGGTCACCACCTCGACTCTAATGCTGCTCGCTACCTGAAATGCAAACAAACATGCCTGAGTTCCCTACTGGAACCCCGTATGTCAAACCTCCTAAAATACGAAATGGAATTAAAGACAATGCAATGCACATGATCATCCACCTCGGGTCCACAATAATACCCATCTCCGCCTCCACGGTACTGAACCACTCCTGCCACCACGAGGGTCAAGTCTGTCCACCGCTGCCTCACAAGGGTCAGTCGGCACCACTGCTCCCCAAGAGCCACAGAAAGGAACCCTGGTACTACGCCGCCACCCCAGGAGCGAGTCAGCCCGCCGAATGCACAACTCGGGCCAGACGACAGCCGCTGCTCCCCCAAGAGCCGCCAGACGCGCACCCTGCTGGAACATCCTCGGCCTACCGACAAACCCCAGCAACCAGCCCAAGGTTTACGGCAATCATCTCTCACACCCCGCTCGATATAAGAGGCCCAACAATAATACGCCTTCGTCGAAGGTGAAATCTGTCGCTCCCAAGGCCGGTAATCGACCGTCGCCTCAGAGCCGGTAGTCGACCTATACTCGACGGCTCGTGTGTGGATAAATCCACCAACCTGCGACAGATCGGTCGACCGCTACAAGCACAATAGGTTGCAATCCGACGGGGAATTCGACACCAACGTCGATCCCCAACACCCACAAATCTTATGTAAGTTATAATGAAGACTTGACATACTTTTTTGACGTTCGTGGAAGCCTCCCAAGCTTTGGCAAGCCCAACCCAACTTCTTCTCCTTTTCCTCCTCTTCTTCTCTTTCTCTCCTTCTTCTTCTACTCCAAAATTGCCTCTCTCACTCTCTGAATAACCGAAGCAAAGAGAAAAACGTTTTATTAAACCTAACACCTCTATTTATTGGAAAAATCAAAATCTTATCCAACACCTCCACCTCACTCTTTACTGTTCACGACTTAATTAAGGTTTAATTAGGTTTTGTTTATGTTAATTAGGATGCTTATATTAAAGTTATTACAATGACAGATTGGATTGTTTACAAAAGTGTAAAACATATTCTTCAACTCCTCATATTCCACCATTAGGCAAAAGCTGGTGTGAAAATGTGTGTAGAGACTAGAGAGAGAGAGAGAGGAAATAAACAAGTCAATGTTGAACATCCCATGCAAAGAGACGTCTAATTTAAGTTTCAACACCTCTCTCTCTCCTCTATTTCCGTTCAAAACGCAATCTCTAAATGCGAGGTGTTTAATTAGTCTCGAGGGGAGGTCTCATTTACCCAAAGGAAAAAAGAGACTGAACTTCAGGAGGGCTCATTTTTATCACCTTGTGGTTGTGGGAGTTTCTTCCATTGCAGCTGCTTGATAAATTGGTAAGAATTTAATTTTGTACGCATATTTTTTAAGAAAATGAGTACCGACGCTAAAGCCCAACCTTTTGCGTTTGGGGCTGGTGGTGATGGTGAATGATGTTTTTTCTCGACCGGTTTTTCAATTTGAGTGCAATTAAATCTCCCAAAGCATAGTTTTTTATAATACACAATGCTGCAAATAAATGTTCTTAATTAGTTCAAACAACAACAAAGCAAAGTACATATCCTTGGATTTAGTCTAAAGAATGGTACAAAATCTTTCATTAAAACAATGCACAATGATATTACAAAACATGATTTTCGTGCTTAAATCTTGGTATTCCCTTTCATGCACTCAATAATTGTAACATCTCGGAATGTTACTCATAAATATAATCAGTCGGTGCACCACAATACAATAGAGTTTGTCAAAATACATGATTACATCAATACAACGAAAGACAAATACAAGTAGTCATGAAGACCTCGAAGAGTCCGAAGATGATCCTGACCCCAAAACGTGTGTGCCCGCTTTCACCACCCGACAGAACCTACTGCGGTCCTGAAACATGAATCAAACAACAATGCCTGAGTTTCCCATTAGGAAACCCCGTATGCCAAGCTCGCTTATATGAATGCAACGGTACGGTAATAAACCTATCATACTAGTAGCATGTCATATCATTATCTGCAATGCAACAAATCCCCTCCAAGAGTAAAACAAGATCTCAAACCCTCGGCAACAACAAATACTCTCAAAGGGTCAACAAGGACATCAGTCCAGCAACAACAACGAGTCTCCCTCGAAAACCTACCGTATGCACATACGGTCTTACGGACAGTACGCGACGCACCCCTACACGCGACTATTCGAGGCAAAGGGATCGGTGAGGAGCGTCCGCACTTCCACACAAAGTAATCATGTGGTCTACACCACCCCAACGGAGTTTTAGCCCGGTCAGTCCAAACATTCCCCGATAGGTGCCCAATGAAGAAATCATCGCCAGAACAACATCGGCGGCATCACCGACACAACATCGCCGGTACAACATACTCTGGCACAACATCGGACGACACAACCACAAGCCGGAACATTGTCGGCAACATCATCGCCGGCAGAAACCTCGACAGCATCAGTGGCACAACCTCAGTGGTACAACATACGTCTGACACAACATCAGGCGGGTCCAGACCGTAGTCTGCAGGGTCATCATGCTCCACGAGTCATGCATCAACATGCATTGGGATCTGCGATCCCACAGGTCTGCTACTCTACAGAGAGTCAAGCAATAACACGTCGCACCACGATCCATCAACGGAGGTGGTACGACCCAAGTATCCACACTCTTCCACACGGAGGTCCCTAGGCAGACACGAGCAACGTACCCGTCGTCACCTCCTGGCTCACCCTCTAAGTGAGGACACAGGTTTCCGTGGATAGAGTTGACACAGCACAAAGACCGGGAATTCGGTTCTGCGCACAAACGGTCGACCGAAATAAGCTATCCGGTCGACCGTTCCCAATAGGTTCGGTCGACCGAAAGTCTGCAACGGTCGAACTCTCTGCGCATCACTTAAGTCTCAACGGTCGAACAACAATCGAAAACCGGTCGACCGAATACGGGGTCAAAATCCGAAGTTGGTCAAAATCATACAAGTCTAATCGATCAACCGACTCAAGGGTCCTGGTCAACCGAAAACTGTCAGGGTCATCCTCATAGTCTAGGTCATAAAACAGTCGGACAAGATATATAATCGATCGAACAACATTCAGTAATATGAAGTTCACTTAATTTCCGGTTGGACCAAAGGTATACCGAAAACTAACAGGCAATCCTCCGACCCACCAGCACACATGCAACCGGTCGACCGCCACATGGCATCGCTCGACCTGTGTTGGTTAAAGTCGGACAAAACAGTAAACCGGTCGACCGTTGGTCGACAGCAACCCTGCACCAGCCGAGGATTTTACGCCGTTTTTCGTCGCCGGTGAGGTCTCCGACCTCCCACGACTGACCACAACTCCTCATCAACGTGGTGAGCAACAAAACCAAACTATTTAGCCGACATACCTCTTCCAAGCGATCGACGACGCCCGCCGGAGAACCCAAACCACCTCCGGTCCGCAACCACACGCGCTTCTCTTTGCACACCGACCTTCACGCCTCACACCAGAGCAACCTCCACGCCCTGGTCACCGGAAGAGTAAAGAATTGAGTGATGGGTAGTGGCAAGGCGAAAGGAAAGAATGGAGAGAACATTTTGGTTTATAAAACCAAAATCTCAGCTCAACAGCGACCTTCCTCATCCACAACACCCTACACACCCCAACCCATCACCCTCTCGGCGCCTCCACTATTCACGCCTCAATTCCCCCAAGCAAAACCTCCACTAATCAAGGGATTAGTCCTTAAAGCAAGGTTAAGGACATAACAATAATCAAGGAAGACCCTCTCATGCACTCAATAATTGAGGAAGATGAGAGATCAATTATTAATATTTTCTTAATGATCGTCAAAACCACCTAACATGGAGGATTCCTCTCAAATGGTGTATATGTATATATATGTATATGTATATATATATATATATATGTATATATATATATATATATATATATGGTCAAGCTCTAGTGAGCTCAGAGCTCATCAAATTTAGTGTAAGTCTTCTACAATCTCACCATTAGATCTTATTTATAGTTAATCTCACCATTCATTAGCATAACCGTTTTTTTTCTTAATCTACCTTACAAATTGAAATGAGTGATAAATATTGTGGGGATTAATTTAGAAAAATTAAACTCTGAGTTCATTAGAGAATTACTGTATATATATATATATACATATACCAGACCTAACCGGGCCGACCCGTTTAGTCTTCCGGGCCTCCAGGCCCGGTACCCAGGTCTTTACCTCTGGTCATTTAATGTCAATGACATTTGGAACTTCACATGTAGTAGCTTAGATGTTATCCCTACTTCAGAAATCTAGGTTAGCTAAATGCGGTTGTAGTAAATTCACATAATGTTAGGTTGGTAATTAATTTCCTTAAAATACTAGCAAACCGGCGAGTCGGTGACAACATTTGGTTCTATTAAATTCCAGGCACAATTTATCTTTCCAACATCATATATAGTGGGCCTGTAAGGAATGTCAAGTTCTAAATATTGTTCAATGTGTATTTTAATTGAGATTGACCATTTTTACTAAATATTGCAATGTACAAAATATGAATTTTGAAATGATTGATATTACCAGTATTCATAAATTTAGAAATTTTAAACCTACTATTAGATAATAATAAAATGCTCGTGTTATATATCCACGTGACAACTCTTGATTGGTTGGATCTGCAGAAATCATGTATACCGGAAGTAAAATATCATTCCAAAATCCTAATACATTTTTCTGATCAAATGATACAATTGAATGTCAATTTGGAAATGAGAACACTTAAATTGTCTTGTAAAATAAGATGATACTTGTGTTGTCTTTGCTTTATTTGAAAATATTTATGAAATTGTCTCCTTTATGGATGAAGATGTGTGTCATAATCTAGAAGATAACAAGCTAGGCAACAAAATTGGTTTCTTACATTATAGTTTTTTGTTTTGTTTCGTAAGATAGGTAAAGGCATTGATGGAATTCCATTTAACAGCATTAGTGGTTGCATCAATTTTGCTATCAATTGCAACTTTCTCAATTTTTTGGAGCTACATTGCTCATGGAGCGAGTATATTTGGAAGGTGGCATTTCTTCTCTAAATAAGGTACGCAATTCATTTTGTTACCATACATACATATGAGAGGGCATCAAATGTTCTCAAAATGTGTGATTGTAAGCTAACACTGCTAATAATTTACAATTTAAACTTAAAATGTTAAATTTGAACCATAAATCATATTCTATATAACGTATAGTTACGACAAATGAATCTATATTCAAACTCATAAAATTTGAACTTCATCATATACTTATTCAAGAGACAAAAATACGACATATACCTTAAGTAGTTTATTTTAAAAATTACTTTTGACCTAATGCGCGCATGATCCATCTTTTCCATGCATATGTATTTGATGTTAAGTTGTCTCTAAAACTATAGTTAGAGCATGCACAGCCCTGACCTGGGTCATCCGGATGACCCAGATCATCCACCTTCCCTCTCTTCTTTTTCTGTCTGCCACGTCATCATGACTAAACCTCATATTTCTTCTTCACTATTCACCCATTAACCAGGTCATCACACTTTTTTTCCTATACATCATTAATTTTCTTCTCAACTTTTATCATATTCCAAAATCATTTATATTTACCCAAAGCATTAATAATCTATTTATTTCCAATTTGCAATTACTTTATTTATTTAACCATCAATGATTACCAAATACTAAATATCATTAATATTAAGAAAACAAATATTACATTATTTTTAGCAAACGTCCGCTTACATCAAAGGAGACGACAAAACATAAACCAAATAATACACGACATAATTCAAATATTACATGACATAAAACATAATTAAGCGTCGCTTCCGCAAATCGCTGTCAGATGTTCTCCATCAAGTTTGTTCTCATCGCGAGATGCTGGGTTTTATTACGAACACAATCTCTGTTTTTCGTGTAGCCATTGATGTCTAGAACCCGTGCAGCAGAGTAAGGCGTTGGTTTCAAACCCGTTATTTAGTGATCCTGCTCAACCTCAATTGTATCATAAATCATGGAATAAGATTCACACTCGTCCTCCACAATCATGTTGTGCATTATGATGTACGCAGTGATTATTTTGTTTAGGAGGTCAGCATTCCACGCAAGAGATGACTTCCTTAGGATTGCCCATCGTCCTTGCAACACTCCAAAAACGGTGACGGAGGATCCGGATGTGGTCGACAACGACGCACGCTTCCAGTCTCTTCAGGTCGCGGCCTCGGTCAAACATGATGAAATTGCACTTCCCCGAGAGGATACCATTGGAAAAGAAGAAACCCATCAGGCTTCTATGAAGTACGACATTTATATTTTAATTCTGAAGGCCAAGGAACTCGACATCCTGACCCCGAATGATGAAATTAATCTGGAAAGAATCAGTGATGAAATCTTTAAGTAGAACTCCGTCTCCCCCCCCCCCCCCCCCCCAGTTTATGACTTATCTTCCTTATTTTCAGTTTATTTTTAGTTTATATATGACATATCTTCCCTATTTTCAGTTTTAATTTCAGTTTATTTAAGACTTATGTTCCATATCTATTTTATCAGTTTAGATATCAGTTGTTATTTCAGTTTAGTTGTTGTTTTCTACTTTAAATTTAGTAAAATATTCCCTATTTGAGAGAAGTTAGTGTATTTAAGTGTAATTTTCGTACTTTAATTGAACATGTTATCAAAATATAATCAACCCTAAACCTAATTATTATCAAAATATAAACTACAACTACTTCAATCCTAACTATTTATCAAAATATAAACCCTTAATTATTAAAACAAATAACAAAACAAAAACAAAATAATAAAAATCCGGATGAACCAGGTTGTGCCAAGTGGCACAACCCGGTCGTCGCCTAGGTCGTCCAGCGACCCAACCAAGGGGGGTTGTCCCCGGTCGTGGGGTGGGGGACGACCTCGTTAAACATGCTCTTAGTGTGTCATCTATAAACTGAGTTCACTTTGTACCATCTACCAATAAGAAGTTGGGTTATTTGCTTGGGTGCATATCAAATGTTGCGTAATTGGATCTTTGCACTCGATTTTTGAGTATTTCCTTCTATGCGCCTACATTTCAATTTTAGCTCTTTTCGTTCACCAACATTTCCATTTATTTGATAGTATGCAGGTGCACTGTTAGTGGGACCCCACTCCTTCACCAATTCCGTTAGATATTTTACAATTTACACCATCTAAATTTAAAAATATCTTTAATATAAAATAAAAAAACATAAAAATAAATATTGAAAAAACCCAAACCTCCACTTCTCCTCTCTCTCATTTTCTCTCTCTTCTGTCTTCTCTCCTCTCAATCTTCTCTCTCCACTCCACCACCACCACTTTCGCCAGCAGGCATATGGGAGGAGAGAAGTTTAGAAAAGAGAGATGACTAGAGAGAGGAGAGAGAACTAGCGAGAGAATTGAATACAGAGAGAGGAGAGAGTACTAAAGAGAGAGAGGGGGATAGAAGTGAGGAGAAAAGAGACTAGAGAGAGATGACTGAGAATTGGAGAGAGAGGGCTGGAGAGAGAGAGGAGAGAAGTGGAGAAGAGAGGAGAGAGATTGGAGAAAGAGAGGGGATGTGAGGGTTTAGATTTTTTCAGTTTTTATTTCTTATTTCTTATTTAACATTAAAGACATTTTTAAATTTAAATGATGTGAATTGCAAAATTCCTAACAAAATTTGACAGAATTTGTAACGGAGTAGACTCCATTAACGTTGCAGGTGCATACATACAAATAGATGAAAATGTAGGTGCACAAAAAGAGCTAAAATTGAAATGTAGGTGCATGGAAAGAAATAGTCGAAAATCAAGTGCAAAGATCCAATTACACAACATTTGAGGTGCACCTAAGCAAATAACTCAAGAAGTTAATAATGAGTACAACTGTGAATATGCTGTATTCTCATTATTAACTTCTTGAGTTATTTGCTTAGGTGCACCTCAAACTGTACAACTGAGGTATGTAAAGATATTGAGTTATTTTCACAGTTGTAATTATACCTACTCGTTTTTCACAGTTGTACTCATTGCTTAGTACAAAAACAATGTAGGATACTAAACAATGAGTACAACTGTGAAAAACGAGTAGGTATTGATTAACTAACTTTTGTGAAGCCATCATATTCTAGCAGAGTCAAATTATCTACAAAGATGAGCTTGAAGCAAAACTTGAAGCAACTTCCATGTGCAACAAAACCCTAATCATTGTTGTCCTCAACAAACCCTACACTGTCAAGAATGGCATGCTAGACCTATTCCTCGAAAGCCTTGAGCTAGGAGAGGATAGAGCTTTCCACAGAAGCCATCTTTTAGTCAATGCAGTCGACCAAATTGCGTACGAAAAATGCATAATTGCCATAGACTCTTAACCGACGATGTCGATTTTTCAAAAGAGAAGATCTACATGTCTAAGGCCTTTAATAACATGATGTGGAGGAGGACTCTTTTTCTTCTCCAAGTTCTCAAACGTGGGTACAACTTCGTCTTCACGGTAAGTTGTGATTTTTATGAGCCTCGTGTTTTCTCATGATCTATCTTCTATCGTATGAAAAATATAATTTGACAAGAAAATTAATCGAGCGCTCAACGGATGTACTATTGATACATGTATGGACACACACTGGACACACATTAATTTACACGACAAAATAACATGATAGGACATGGATGTGATGTGGTTACGCAATCCGATGGCAATGCTATGCAAGAAAGAAGAAGACATGCAGTTCAGTGTTGATTGGTTCAACGGACGACCCTTGGACGACCACAACCTCATCAACACTGGTTTCTACTTCGCTGCCTCTAACAACAAAACCATCGCTCTCTTCCAAAGATGGTACGACTCTCGCAATGAGTCCAATGGCAAGAAGGACCAAGATGTGTTGGCCGAGATGAAAGATAGTGGTGTTTTCAGACAACTCGAGATGAAGGTATATATATATGGGTTGTTATACACGGATGCAGGCGTCCGTGACGCGCCCTACGTGGCACCCAAAAGTTGGCGAGTCAGCGTCTAGTCGGATTTCCATGTCACTCTTTCGAAACGCGCCTTAAATTGTTTTTAAATTTTTTTTGACGGTTTTCGAAGAACGACGGTTGCTTTCCAGATAAGACAGCGGTAGACACCCTACGAACGACGGTTCGGATACCGAGGAAGATACAAAAAAATATCCAGACCGAAATGGAGAGTTTCACTTTCTTTCTCGTTGTATTACCTGTGAACGGAGGAAGCGTACCTGTGAACCTTTTCCGCCTTTCTTTCTTCCTGATTAAACGATAATGGATTCTTCGACTCCTGCCGTCGATAGCGAACTTGTCCCAGAACCAGTGGGTCTCTAAATTTTTTTCCCCTGGGTCGTTATTTTTTTGATGAACTTTCGTTTCTTCAATTTTTTTGTTTTAGGGAATCACCTACTACTTCCGGGAATCCCGGTGCTCCTGGACGGCCATCCGAAAGCAGTTTGACAGGATGAAGAAGGTTGAGAAGGAGGTTTTCCGAAGCACCCCTTTCGGTCACTTCCTAGACCTTCCTAACATTACTACGGACAACGAAATAGTCGGTTGGTTCGTCGAACACTACGATGCGGAGGAGGTGGGGCTGAGAATAGGATCAGGGGTAGTTCCCCTTACACCGGAAGACGTTGCCCTAATTTTGGGGTTACGTGTGCATGGGAAGACCGTGGTGATGGAACCATTGGGTGTACAGAGGCGAGAAGGGGTGAACCTTGACAACACACAACTTTTAGGTCATCTGCTGGCAAGCAGTACCATGGGCGAGACGGAGGAGTACGTTCGTCTACTGATTTCTTTCATCTTCAACCATTTTTTGTTTTATGATGGAACACTTCGCCGAAGCAATGGTTCATGCACCCTTTGAGGAACATCAGACGCATAAACAGATACGCATGGCAAATGCAGTTCACGAAGCCCTGGTTGGGGGCCTAGAGAAAGCCAGCTTAGAACTGCAGGAGAGAAGAAAGGCAGGGAACCTCATTATGAGGCAGGGGAACGTCGACGGTTGTGTGGCAATACTACAAGTAAGTGTTTTTTGGTTTTATTGTCTGTTCGGATTAAGTGGTGTGTATGTTCGGATTAAGTTTTCTGTCTGTTTGGAATATGTTGTGTGTCTGTTCGGTTTAAGTTGTGTGTCTGTTTGGTTTATGTTGTGTGTCTATTTGGAATAAGTTGTTTGTCTGTTCGGAATAAGTTGTGTTTCTGTTCGGAATATGTTGTGGGTCTGTTCGGATTAAGTGGTGTGTCTGTTCGGATTAAGTTTTCTGTCTGTTTGGAATATGTTGTGTGTCTGTTCGGTTTAAGTTGTGTGTCTGTTCGGTTTAAGTTGTGTGTCTGTTCAGAATATGTTGTGTGTCTGTTCGGAATATGTCGTGTGTCTGTTCGGAATATGTTGTGGGTCTGTTCGGAATAAGTTGTGTGTCTGTTCGGATTAAGTTGTGTATCTGTTCGTAATATGTTGTGGGTCTGTTCGGAATAAGTTATGTCTGTTCGGATTAAGTTGTGTGTCTGTTCGGAATAAGCTGTCTGTTTGTTCGTAATATGTTGTGTGTCTGTTCGTAATATGTTGTGTGTCTGTTCGGAATAAGTATCTGTCTGTTCGGATTAAGTTGTGTGTCTGTTCGGATTATGTTGTCTGTCTGTTTGGATTAAGTTGTGTCTATTTTGAATATGAACGTATGTCTGTTGAGTCGTTCTAAACAGTTGATTTTTTCCATTTGAAGGTGTGGCTTTGTGAGAAATTCAAATTGGGGGAGCCCAGAACTGGAGTATTTCCACGAATGAGAAGTTGGACGGAAATGTTTAGGAAACGATTAACCCTGAGAAAATGTCGTTAAACAGTATCTCTAGGGAGCTAGAGCAAGGTGAAGATCTAGAGCAGACCATAGGCGTACATGAATGCGCAGCAGCGGATGTGGCTGACTACTGGAGGAATCTACTAAAGGTTGACTGGCCCTTGAGAATCCTCAGGAAAAATAGCCAACGACAACCACCGGGGAGCAACGATTGCGGTGCCTATATTTTATACTGGATAAGGTGCCTAATGCTAAAACTTGACCCGATGAAGGAGAAGGACACCAACAACATCCACTGTATCAGGGGTGAATTGGCGGTCATGTTACTTAGGGACCGCCGATCGTGTGTGCAGATCTGAACAGAGACACAACTTTTAGTGTTTATTTGCTTAGATGTACAAATTACAAACTCTTTATTTTGGTTATTTTTATAGTCTTGTGTTTTTTATATTTACAAATTACAAACTCTTCCCAGACAACTTATTCCGAACAGAAACACAACTTAATCCGAACAGACCCACAACATATTACGAACAGACAGACAACTTATTCCGAACATACACACAACTTATTCCGAACAGACCCACAACATATTGATGAGAATTAAATTTATACCGCAAGTGCACGACGTCAATGAAGACGTGGCAAATACGGGTCGAACACAAGGAGGGAGAGATCTTGTTATTTTTGTGATTTTCGATTTAGGGAAAGGAAGAGGGAGAAATAAGTTGGTTTTGAGATTTTTTTTTGGGTTTTAATTATCTAAAACAAGAAACATGAACAATTAAAACTAAAACAAGAACAAAGATGGTGAATTCCGTTGGGTGGAGGTTTAGATATCGGGTTTAGATTAGAGAATTCAGAAACTTATAATAAATCATATTAGTTATAAAGCATTACATGATAAATGATTTAACACAAACTCAAGTAATCAAAATATACTAATCACGAAATTAAAATAATAACTTTATTTGTCTTCTCATCACCCTAAATCTGTCACATCCACCATTTGGAAAGAGTTAGAAACTCATAGATGGTGGGAGGGAGAAGGGGTCCTAGAGGAATTACAAAAGAAAACTAAAAATAAGAAATAAAAGACAGAATTTTATTACTAAAACTAAGGACTAAAATTAAGAACTAAAGACCAAGGACCCTCACAACATCGTTTTGAGGCTATTTATAGCCGATACAAGTTACCATAATATGAAATAGGAAAGTACACGCGTCAACACATGACTGGACAAAATCCGGGGACACGGATCGCAAGGCGGGCGGCGGAATCGCTGCATGGTATATGTGTTGTGTGGCGGAAATGCTGCATAATTAAGTCTGATTAAATCCGGATTTTTGCTGAGTGTTTATGGTATGATTTCAAAGTCCTTTGCGCGTCTGGATGATTTTTTCCCTTTCTTTTGAGCTCCGAATTAATTCATTTATATATTTGGAGATCCAAATTGATTTTTCTTTAGAATTTCTCCAAGATAATATTTTGGTGCTTTAATTGCAGTCGGGTCCTCAGCTTTTTGCAATTCAGTCCCTGGCTACTTTTGTGCTTAAGTCCTTGGCCTTTTTGCAATTAGGTCATTGAATGCTTTTATGCTTGGATGAATTTCCATTTGAATCCCGATAATCTTGAACTTGATCTTTATGACAGAAATGAGTCTCTAGCACGCATTTATGCTCGGGATATGGGTAATTTGCATTCAGGTCCCTCTATTCTGTAAATAAGACTAAACACATACCTTAGTAGCATTTATTGATATAAAATTAATCTAAATGAGAGACATATGATGCAATATATGCAATGCATCACATATTCCGAAGAGGAAAACAACTTATTCCGAACAGACCCACAACATATTCCAAACAGGAAACAACATATTCCGAACATGAAAATAACTTATTCCGAACAGACCCACAACGTATTCCGAACAGACACACAACATATTCCGAATAGACATACATCATATTCCGAACAGACACACATCATATTCCGAACAGACCCACAACTTAAACGGAACAGACACACAACTTAATCCGAACAGACACACAACATAAACCGAACAGACACACAACATAAACCGAACGGACACACTTCATATTCCGAACGGACACACATCATATTCCGACCAGACACACAACTTAAACCGAACAAACACACAACTTATTCCGAACAGACACACAACTTATTCCGAACAGACACACAACTTATTCCGAACAAACACTCAACGTATTCCGAACAAACACACAACATATTCCGAACAGACACACAACTTAATCCGAACAGACACACAACATAAACCGAACGGACACACAACATAAACCGAACAGACACACAACATAAACCGAACACACACAACTTAAACTGAACGAACACACATCATATTCCGAACAGACACACAACTTAATCCGAACAGACACACAACTTTAACCGAACAGACACCCAACATAAACCGAACAGACACACAACTTAAACCGAACGGACACACATCGTATTCCAAACGGACACAACATATTCCGAACAGACACACAACTTAAACCGAACAGACACACAATCACATGTGAAGTTCATGGATATGTTTTGTACTAAGAAACATTTCGACGGTAGCTGCTCACCAGCCAAAACACGTTCAGATACCTTGTACTGAAATGTGTCATTCATATTGAACTCCTCCGTTATATCGCAGTATATAATCTTCCCAATTTCTAACAGCACTTTCTTGAAGACCCCTACCGTATACAACTCGCTCATCTGTCTCTCGAATGGATAAATTAAAATCAACTGGGGTCTCTTATGAAGACAATCAAAATTTGATTGAGCTTCCTTCTCGTACTTATGGCAGAACGCAAGTTCGTATTGTTGAACAAACTGCTTAAGGGTGGTCTTCGAAGTAAGATACTTGTCGAAAAAGGCGTTCATACTCTCGCTTCTCTGAGTAGATGTCGTTCCCGTGAAAAAACTATCACCAACAAATGCAGGTATCCACGACTCTCGGATTGCATAAATCGATTTGAGCCAGCTATGGTTCTGCAGGTCAAAATCAAGAACGAAACCCTGCCAATTATGATCAAATTCTGCTGGGGTTTTGGAATCATATACAATCAATTTCAGATCAAATAACATGTGCTTCCGATACTGCGTCGGCAACTTCACGGGAGCTTTGTTCATTATGTGCCATATACAGAATCTGTGTCTTGAATCTGGAAAGACATTCCTTACAGCAGCTGTAATGGCACCACATTGATCTGTTATTATGGCTGGGGGGTATATCTGCATAAGGGGGGCAATTTAAAAGGAGTGAGTCATATATTGAAAGGTACAAAATCCTACTTTGAAAACTTTAACCGAACAGACCCACAACTTAATCCGAACAGACCGACCACTTAAACCGAACAGACCCACAACTTAAACCGAACATACCCACAACTTAATCCGAACAGACATACAACTTAATCCGATCAGACAGTCAACTTATTCCGAACAGACAGACAACTAAATCCGAACAGACAGACAACTTATTCCGAACAGACCCACAACTTAAACCGAACACATACACAACTTAAACCGAACAGTCACACCACTTAAACCAAACCGTTCCACCACTTAAACCGAACTGTTCCAAAACTTAAACCGAACAGTCAAACCACTTAAACCGAACAGTCACACCACTTAAACCGAACAGATTCACACCTTAAACAGAACAGTCCCACCACTTAAACCGAACATTTCCACCACTTAAACCCAACAGTTCCACCACTTAAACCGAACACATACATAGCTTAAACTGAACAGTCACACCTTACCGTTCATGCACGACAACCATGTTTGGAACAACCTTATGTAATTTTCAGTGGTCTCAGAAGACAGCAAAGCGCAACCGAGCAAAACTGACTCGAAATGGTGATTAACTCCTACAAATGGGGCAAAAGGCATGTCGTATTTGTTTGTAACGTAGGTGGTGTCGAAACATATTGCGTCTCCAAAGTATGAATATGCAGCTCTAGAACGACAGTCAGCCCAAAACACGTTCCGTAGTCTTCCTTCGTCATCCATATCCATTACATAGAAAAACATGGAATCAATCTTCTGCATCCTAATGAAATAGTTCTGAAGAGCTTGTGCATCACCAGGTCCCATCTTTAAATTTCTGACTTCGTTTACAACATTCTGGCACACAGGAACCACTAAGACCAGGCGCAAAATGTTCAACTTCAATTATGTTAGGCAGAAAGAACACAAACCTTAAATCCCTTTCGTTGAAAGTCAATTTGTCATGACCTCCAGCCTCGACCACAAAAGATTGCATGGTCTTAGCAGCCGATATCTCAGCAGTATCATTGCACGATATGCGTGCTTTGGCGGCCTCAGGGACGGTTCGTTTTTGTCTGAGAAAACGCATTTGCTCATGTTCAAGCATGGCGTGGTTATGTTAAAGATCCACAAAGTTAATGTGGTAACCCCTTGCTGGGTTTCCGGAGACCCTTATCCGAGCAGTGCATTGGACTCTACTGGATAACCTAGGCTTCAATTTTCCTTGCCCTTGGTTTGTTGGTGTCGTGCCCTCCTTGGAGCAAGTCAGCGTGGCCCGTATAACAACACCACGATCGTAATGAGATTGCCTTGTCTTAACACCAAAACCACAAGAATCGGCATAAGCAACGTGAAATGTTTTGGCTTCTTCGAAAGAAGGAAAAAACATCTCCTCCTTAGGAACGTTTGCCGACTGCTCCACTTGGGGGGCACATGAACGATTTCCATTGGAGTACAGAGGAAGGACAACAGAAGAGAAGAGAAGAGAAGAAAAAGGAAGACGCATCTTGAGATGAATAACAAGTCTTCTGCTGTGTAGGAGCGCCAAAATGATGAAGGAAGGGAGTGATTTGAGACGCATTAATGAGGAATGGAGGGAGGTATGGAGAGATGTAGACATTTGTACGTATAACCAAAGAATTGAGGAATAAAATAAAAAAAGAAACTTTTTTCTGTGCTGACATGGATAGTGCAAACTCAGCCGCGTCACCGAATATATCATTAAAGACCTGGATAGACGCATTAAAGAGCGACCATCTATCATTTTCCGTATATATGCTATATGAACATGCATCTATGTTACATGATTAAATTACAATGATTTTTTGGCTAAATTATCAAAATGTTCTGCCTTCGTTTATTTGACATATTCTTGCACTTCTATAAATTTTACAATTTCGAACCAATTCTGAAATTTCCTAAATAAAATATTTTTACGGTTATTTTAGGTACTTGTATGTCACTTGAAAATATATTGTTGCCATTTTTGCATCATAATTATAAAGTTTTTATGTTTCTTCTTGAACTATATCAGGTGTTACCGATCAATTATATTATACCTTCAATAAGATTATAAAATAATACACACACAATTGAACATTAAGGATATATTGTCTTTGTTAATCTTGCTCGTGATATCATATATATCCAGGTGAGTTATCTAGACACCAAATACTTCGGTGGGTTTTGCACCAACAGTGGGGGATTCAAGCTAACTAAAACAATGCATTCCAATTGTTGTCGGAGTATAAAAGCAAAGCTAACGGATTTGAAGGTAGTGTTGGAGGAGTGGAAGAGATTCAATGGAAAAGATGAGATTTCTTATGAGTGGACTAAGTACAAGGCTTGTCATCAATCATGGAAAATTGATATTAAACTTGATTAGAAATTTACTTGTTTTTGTTAATATTTAAGATTTCATGTTATCTATCCCAATCCGGAGAGCGAAGAAGATAGATTAGAAAGAAGGCGGGAGTTTGTTGAGAAGATTGTTATTGTGTTGGATCTGATCACGCACACAATAAATAGTGTGATGTGTGTGCAAAAATTATGTACATAATCGGGTCACATAAACGGGTCATATACAAACTCATAAAGAATACATTGGATTACGATGAATGATGTAAACTAGTTGTTAACTATATATCTCAATATGATCGTTACATCATTTTAGGAATATATATTTACCAACATAATTGCAAATGTTTTTTTTTGTATTTTACTCTATACTCTCGAAGTTAAATTCGATAGTGACAATGTATTTAAAATTTTCATTTTTATGCCTTTTCGAATTAATAATAAGGATACTGAAACACGTTCCCACTATACAAACAGGTTTGGTCCATCAACGATAGATTACTAGAGAGAACTAACCTCGAATTAATGGGGAGCCAAGCCCCACATGTGACATGTGTAATCATTTATTTTTCAGTATGAGATGCCAAAAAAGTTTTATGACTTAATTTCTTTTCCTAAACCTTAACTTACAGTGTGATGGTAAAATTAAACACCAACTGTGGCACTCTAATTTTTTTTGGCTTAACTTAGAAAAATGTAGCATGTTGAAATTAGTTGTATTTGATTATCTTAAAAATATTAATAAAATGCTTGAGATCGAATATATTCTCGAAGAAAATTAATGTCATCTCAAATATTTTTGATTTTATTAACAAATAAACAAATTTGAATACCATAATGGCAGGAGAGAAATCAATTTGGTCTATTAACATTTAAAGTAAAACGATATCAATTTTGATGTTTATCACATGCTCTGTGTTACAATGACTGATATTATCGAAAAAGATTTTTTTTTGCTTTGGTGTCGAAAATAACCAAATTTGAGAAAAATGAGGTTGATACTGGTTTTCTCTTACCGCATAAAATGAGGTTACGGAGTAACTTAGGGAATTTTAAAAATAACAGAATCATCATTTTGACTTGACATCATTATTTTTACAAACAAAAACCAAATCAGACATTAAAACTCTAATTAATAATAATTTTTAAATTAAAGAAAAACTAAATTAATTGCGAACCTACAAAACATAAATTCATTAATAAATTAAATATAATAAATCCAATATTAATCTAATATCACAACACAAAATATTTTTGTCAAATAGAAATATATTGAAAAATCAAATTATCTACTTCATGAAAAAGAGGTGGTAGGTACATATCAATTAGTGTCTTAGTATTTGAGGGAAAAGCCTTGTGAGACTCAACACATTAAATGCATAATATAAGTTGGACGTGATGTAAGTCTGGGATAGGTAGTATGTTCGCTAAGATATAAATTGGTTAAGAAGAAATTTTAAGACTAAACCATTTCCCCGACGTGTCTACACCCTTAAATCTCATTCATCTAAAAAAATTTGAAGCAAGCTTAAGCAAATCTTACATTATGCAATGTAAAATTTCCTTAAGCTTGCATCAATTTTTTAAAATTAATGAGATTTTCAACTATAATACTCAGCTGAGTTTCAACGTAATAAAAGCAATTCAGATAGACGTTAAGATGAAGAACATTTATTTGAGTTGGATGGAAATGGCAAAACACAAACCAGAAGTCAATTCAAATTTGAGATATGTGTATTGTAGGATTTCGTATCTCTATGTATGTATGTATTTTAAAAAATTTAATACAACATACAAGATCGATTTCATACTTTCAACAATTTTATGTACATTACTTTGTGTTTATTCTAATATCATGCAATCCTACATATATTAAAATAAATCACAAAGAGATAATCATACCTAAATGTTCTCTAAAACCTTTCGAAGATCCAGAGTCACGTTGCCTGTTGAATCGCCCGCCGATTCGCCTCCTACTGTTCACCAAACTCTAAACAAGATTAGAGAGAAATGAGCTAGTCAATCAATCTCTAATTAGGCTTATAATCTAGCTAATAACCCATCTTTAAGTTCCTGAGATTTTCTATCTCAAAAACATAAATTACTTGCATTAATATAAACAAGTAGGAGGAGGGGTCCTTTTATAGACTCCCAAAACATCCTTATCAATAAATATTCTTTAACCATGATTCCTTGCTTATTCTCTCCTAAAATTAATCTCAAATTTCCACATAAGCAACCTAAAAAATGTTTTAATTAAATCTGGTTAATTCATCCATCATCTAATTAATCTCTTAATAATTCAGGTAGAAATCACACTGTTTGGTCGACCGAGCATTATTCGGTACACCGAATTGTTCGGTTATAACACGTGTTCGGTGAACCGTGAGCTCAACGGTCGACCGATTCCTTGTGAGAAAAATTCTCTGGAAAAATTCGGACGAACCACGTCTTCTCTTCGGTCGACCGTTGACTCACCAAAATTTCTCCTGGAGCATAGTCATCGGATGACCGTGTCACCTTCGGTCTACCGAAAATACTCTTTCTCAGTTGACCGTTCACACTCGGTTAACCGAACCTGATTGCCAGGTACTCTAGACAATTTCGGTCAACCAATTGTGATTACCGGTTCCCCATTCGGTTAACCGATCCGAAGATACCCCGGTCGACCGAACCCTAAACGGTTCACCGTGTTTCACCCCGATTTTGCCTTTGTCAAATTTTGGATTTATTTCCAACAAAATTTGATCTTTTGGGGTTTTTAGCAAATTCACATCTTATGTAATATATTATCATATTTAATATTAAATTATTACACCTCATAATATATACACCTCATATGAATTTATTATGATTCTAATTATGTCAATTTTCATGACATATTGATTTTATGCATTTACCACATGTGTCCTATTTTCACATGAAACCCGACACATCATATGAACTTAAAATCAAGTCTCTTGTTTCCCAGTTTTGTGGTGTGACCTATAGGAGAATCTAAGCCAAATTGGCAGTGATATTAAACACTTAATATCTCAAACTATAAGCGGTATCTAGCTACACATTAGAGTTACCCAATTAGCATAGATGTCTTTGTTCCATCCAAACCAAAACACGATCCATTTAGTGATGTAAGTGCGCCACTTGTGTCCGTCCCTTACCTCATGATATTAAGAACATATACAAAGTAGAAATGTGTCACCTTTGTATTATATTTATTTCTTGATCTTGTTAAGCTAATTATAACTATGTAACTTAACTCAAGTTACATTGTGCACATTATAATTTTGCTTTATCAATGGACCCACTAATATCATCACTCAATTAAGAGGGGCAACGATAATCGTTGTACTAGCTATCTTTTCCAGCACAAGTCATTTTCAATCAATTATTGTCTTTATCACTATACTCATTGATAACTTTTGACAATAATCAAATTAAGCACTTCTTGAGTAAAAAGACGTAAGTCTCATATCTTAGGATCCAAGACACAGTAAAACATAAATAACATTAAACACAATTCCATAATGTTTTACTTGTTAGAGTAGAGCTACAATAATCGATGACCAACATGACAATCTTATCTCGGTGATTAATGTTCCATGTTAATTACCATGATTGAATAACTTTTGATTTACGTAAACCATTATCTTTTAAAGCTCTACGGTTAAGGACCACGCGTCTCTTCCTTAACACTTTCAAAAGACGAATATCATAATCAAGGAACAAAATAATTGCACATCCAATTCATAATAATTGACATATAAAAGTAAAACTTTTAGAACACATTCTCTTCAAGTACAAAATATATCAACCTCATTCACATGACAAATAGATAAATGAAAATAAATTTGTAAGTTTAGAGAAAACAAACATTCGAAGTTCTTCCATTGAAGATTTTGGTTATCTTACCATGTAAAACATTATCTTCGTCTTATTCCACACACACGAGTGTCGTCTTACAAAAGATGTCTCGTGGGCAAACTTGAACCTTGAAGAATCTGGGAAATGAAAAGTTTAGACACCAGTCTTACAAAAAATTTCTAACAACAATCGCATTTGCAGAATATTGTATTTATATAGTACTATAAGTAGGGGTGCACATGGGTCGGGTTGGGTCGGGTTGAGGCCTCAACCCGACCCAACCCGAAATTTTCGGGTTGGGAAAAAACCCAACCCAACCCGAACCAGTTTGGGTTCAACCCAACCCGACCCGAAATTTTCGGGTTGGGTCGGGTTGGATCGGGTTGAACCCGAATTCGGAAATTTTCTCCCAAACTTGGTCGGGTTTGGTCAACCGGTGCTTAAACGGTCGACAGGTGGCTTGAAAACCCGAAATTTTCGGGTTGGAAACAGTCGACCGAACGTTTATTTGGGGGAAAAAATCGGGTTAAGGTTGGGTTGGGTCAACCCGACCCCCTCAACCCGAACCCGACCCGAAAATTTGGGTTTTTGATTTTCCCAACCCAACCCAACCCGACACGAACCCCTCCCCAACCCGACCCAACCCGACCCGACCAGTCGGGTTCGGGTTGGGTTTCGGGTTGAACCCAACCCATGTGCACCCCTAACTATAAGAACTTATTTGTACCTAGTTTTTTTGGATCAACCTACGGATAGAAAGCCCATACTCACGGGACTGCGTCTCTTTTTCCCAATGTTTCCATCTACGAATCTGCGTTAACATAACACCCGGTAAATGGCAACAAAGACTCATCAAGTGAAAGGCAGAGATAATGTTTATTTAATCGACGTGTTCATATATTCGGAATCTACATATTTGTATCAAGGGTAGAACTTGAAAATAAAAAATAAAAAATGAGAAAGAACCTTACATTCAAACTTGAAGTTGTTGTGTTGCTCTCGGGGATTCTGACCATTGTATTTTCTTCAATTAGATAATCTCGCTGCAAATACGAATAGCAAATGAATTTAACTTTAGTTTAAAAACTCCAAAAAAGTAGCACTAACGAAAGAACTCCGATGTTGATCTAGAACCCTTCCATCGGTACTGAAAGCAAATTCTGAAGACAGATTGTTTCTTCCCAAATCCTAAAGCACAACAATTTTTGTTGTGACGATTCATACTACTAGTACTGTCATGTTTCCCTAGGATAAAGATTTACTTCATGCTTTGCATTTCAACCTCCATTATTTTTTGCCCTTCCAAATCATCTCAACCACTTCAAAATTGTCCAAAACTTTGGATGTTTTCTGTCTTTTGGCAGGTTTTTCATCCTCAAGCATTTCCTCGTTTGAAATAACTTCAGGCTGGTCTGCAAAACATTCGTCACTTACCTCTGGTGATCGAGATCCAACTCTTGAAGATATCCTTGCAAAGAAGAAAAATCAATATCATAAAAAACATCGTGATTCTTGAAACATATATAAGGTGTTGCGACTCATAGAGAAAGAGAGAAAAAAATATAAAGACATTCATTGTTCCATTCATTCAAAAGCTTAGGCAACATAATCATATTAGGAGATCAGGGTATTTTCCTTCGGAGATTGAAAATTGTCTACTCGGTTTCATCAATTTGCAAATTCTTCCCCAGCTAGTTAAAGAACAAAATTGACTGATATCATGACAATACTAGGTAGTATATGTTGCATTTTTTGCCTTAATCTTTATTTTGATGATTTAATTAACCTAATCTTAATTATGATCATGTAGAGTAGCACACATATTGCATTGCATATATATTGCTTTGTGCTAACCTCTACAGGTGATCAAAACTCGAGGAAGAAAGGAAAATCAAGTCAAGACATGTAATCAAGCTCGTTTGAAGACATGTATTTTGTATTTTCTTTGAGTCTTAGGAACTTGTGTAAATTGAGCAATACTTGAGCTAAAATCAACTTAAACACACACTAGGTTCTTTATAGAAGTCACACACGAAATTTCACATAATTTGGACTTCAATAGATTACCAAAACTTAGACCGGAAAACACTAAACCTGAACCCAAACAGTCTGCCCACATTCGGTCGACCGTAACAGACCGTTCGGGCGACCGAGTGAACAATTACCCTGTTTGTGTTTTCACTGCCCGGTTCGGTCGACCGTATATACCGTTTCAGTCGACCGTATGAACTTATTTTTCCGACCGTTTATTTTGTCGTATTATACCCAACGGCCGTATTCGTATTAACCAAATATACCCCAAATACATTTTATGTATCGGTCGACCGAGGACCTTGTTCGGTCGACCGAATATCTGTCTCTTGACAAACCCGAACCTCCTGGACAAAATCGGTCGACCGCTAGACCTTAGCTCGGTCGACCAAATTGATCACTGTTTGTCAACCCCAAAGTGCCTGGTGCAAATCGATCGACCGAACCCTTTTCGGAGTTCGACCGATCACTTAAGTGTACCTAAGTCGTAGCGTTGGGTGGTCGACCGTTACCTAACCGGTCGACCAAATTAACTCAGAATTGGGTCCTACGAGTTTCTGTTTTGTGTAATTTACACCAACACTCACCCAATTAATCCCAACGGCTCTATTCTCTCTAATGCCTATATAAAGAGTTGTAAAGCACATTTTAACACAACTCTCCCACTTCTATTTGTCCAATACATTAGAGAAAAGATCCAAAACACTCAAAGCCTCAAACCTTTCACACTTTAGTCATAATTCCTATTCTCACTCAAGTGTGCTCAAGAATTAGAGGGTGTTGTCCCACTCATTGTTGTCAAAGAAGCAAGGGTCTTGGTGAAAGCCCAAGACAACGAGTATAGACTCCGGTGAGAGCCCGAAGTGATCCCTCTCGGATTGTGAGAGGAGGAGCCAAGCTCGGCGAGGGTTGTTCACCAGCTTGAAGACTTGTAAATGCGTTCTCTCCCGGCCCAGAACGGGGAGTGGATAGTGAAGTCGTGAGCGGAGCTCGAAGTGTCGAGCGGAGCTTGCAAGAGAGGACGTAGGCGGTGGCCAAACCTCTGTAAAACCCCCGTGTCCATTGTGGTTTGCATTATTCTCCCTTCACTTGCTTGTTTGTTTTAAATTCCGCTGCATATCTTTGATTGTTAAACAAGTAGGTAATTAGGGATAAAAGTGATTAGCATAACCGACCCGTACGATCCTACAGTATAGATATCATTATGGGAGAGGTAGATCATAAAAATGATAATTGATACGACAGAAAATTATCAATTCTTTTTCTGAATCAGAATTCTTAAAAGATTTATGAACTCACATTTTTCATTGACTGGTGTGCAAACTACGTTCCCATGTGATTATGAGATGGTCAAACCCAGGCCAAATCCGGAGAGTGGGTCTTCGAGTGATAGGCGATGATTGATATTTGGTCTTCGAAAGAACTTTGTTTGTCCTTATAAACGAGGAGTTTGCCCAGCCTTGTTCCAAGGAGGTGGATTTCCGAAAAAGGCCCTTGAGCAAAGTCAGAAGCGCATTTGTCTCTAGAGGGGAATTGTTTCACTTTGTTTTGAAAGCTACTTGAGGGGAAGCTTTATTTTGTACAGTACAACTAGGCTACGACTGTTTTATGAGAGTATCTTGCTTTCGTCTTCCACATCCATATGAACCTCTGATATGAGATATGTCCATCGCCTCAGCTCCGTCTCCACCGCAACGGAGCTTGATCACACTGATCGTGTGTACAATCCAAGAAGGGTCTGATAGTATCATTTGTCGCAGCATTTCATCGCATCCAGATATCTCTCTGGAGTCCGGACCCAAGTCCTTTCATAATGATCGGTTAACCGGAGATTACGATGATGCTTCTTTTGCAATCAAAGTTAAATCAATTCAAAGTGCAAAAGTGAGCATCCAAATATCCTAGGTGAGTGAGTATTTATAAAATGAGTCATGGTTGCTTTTTCGTCTATAGATCTTGATTTCTTCGTGGTGGACCTCATTGGTGAGTGGGTGCTTTCATTCTTAAAACCAAAGAGTATGAAGGCGATTTCACGAAACACAACCAATTCAACGAAATTTGGACTTAAGATTCAGCCATCCAGGGGAAAGTAATTTTGTTTCGAAGGAAAATGTGTTAACCATAATCATCTCTGCAACTTTACTATAACATGATGAGGATAGCAAGAATCTAATATAAGCTTAATGTCTGATGATGATAATTATTTCAGAAAAAAAAGTCTGCAAATTAAAAAGGTAAACAATGAAGAAGAGAAGACCAAAATGTTTGACCATAAAATAGACACCTAGTACGTACTGGATCAGAGGAGGAGATGGGTGGACCAGGTTGATGACATGGAAGAGAAGAGGCGGTGGTGGTGTGGAGGAGTCCAGGATGGGAGTGTCGAGTGTGGTGGCGTGGAGGGGTTGCTTTGGTGAGGTGGTTGGCTTGGTGACGTGGAGTCAGTTCGGCGAGGTGGTCGGCTTGGTGGCCAGGAGGAATCAGTCTGGCGAGCGAGTGACCAAGCTAACGAGCGAGCACCGAATAAGCAGGGGTTTTGCTAAGCTCGGCTTGTTTATTTTCCCGAATGGATTTTTATTGCTCATGCTTGACTTGTTAACAATCGAGTTGAGCTAGTTAGTCAGCGAAACTGAACGTGTTAGAACCCTAACCCTTGATTTAGGGTTAATCATGGTTTAGAAGGGGGTTTGCATGGGGAAGAGGAGGAGCACAGTGGAATGCATAGGGTGGAGCGTGAATAGTGGCCGAGGAGTGTAGGGTGATGGTGAGGGAGGTGTGCACTGTAGCGAGGAGGGGTTGTGTTGGGTTTATAACGTGTTTTTTTTTCTCTCTCTCTCTCTCTCTCTCATTTTTTATCTCTCCCATTCACTCATTCTCTTCCTTTTCCCTTGTGCGGCGAGCAGCAGAGGAGGAGACGACGCCGGTGGCGTAGGCGTGAGGAGGTAGAGCGCGAGGGAGGCCGGAGGTGACGACCTGCGTGAGCGGGCTCCGGCGGTTCGTCGTCTTCGTTTGAGGTATGTCGACTTGATAGTGTGGTTTTGGTTGCTCACCCAAGTGTGGGGGAGGCGTTGGTTGGCCGGGAGAGGTCGGAGACCTCTCTGGCGGCGTGTTTCTTCGTAAAACCTCGGCTGAAGCGAGGTTGAAGGCGACCAACGGTCGACCGGTCCCTTCGGGCGATCAACCGAATGTAGTGTTTTTACCCAACTTTAACCTTCACCGGTCGAACGATGCCTTGTGGCGGTCGACCGGTAGTGCGTATTGCTGGTGAGTTGGGACTTCCTGTTTGTTTTCGGTCGACCGGTTCCTTGGGTCGTTCGACCGGAACTTAAGTGTATTGATTTTCTATGCATGTTTGTTCGACCGTGGTATGTTTGCGTTCGACCGATTATATGACGTAGAATAATAGGTTGACCCTGTTGGTGTTCGGTCGACCGAGACCCCTGAGTCGGTCGACCGATAGATTTGAATTTAATGTTGACCAGACTCCGAATTTTGACCTCGTTCGGTCGACCGGTTTTAGACCTTTGTTCGACCGTTGGGGATTGTGTTTTGAGCGCAGCGGTAGACCGTGTTAGGCGTATAGTCGACCGATTCCTTTCTGGAAGCGGTCGACCGAATCACCTTTACCGGTCGACCGTTTGGGCCAAGGACAGAATTCCTGGTTCCCTTTTTGAATGTCAACTTTGTCCACGGAAACCCGTGTCCTCGCCTTGTGCGTGAGCCGGGAGGTGACGGTGGGCGCGTTTTGCGTGCCTGCCCAGGGACCGCCGTGTGGAAAAGTGTGGGTGTTCGGGATGCGTCACCTCCATGTATGGACCGTGACTAAGTTGATGGATTGATTGGACTCATTGTAGTATAGCAGGCCTGAGGGATCGCAGATCCCAATGTTTGATGTTTGTGCGGGCACACAACTGGCGTTGGGTGAGGTGACTATCGGCCTACGGGCTATGGAGGTCGCTGCCCTGCTTTTATAGCGGCGTGATTGGTGTTTGCGGCTCGTGGAGCCTGATGACCTGGCAGACTTCGGTCTGGACCTGTCCGATGCTGTGCCGGACGTTTGTGATGGACCACCGATGTTGTGCCGGTGATGCCGCCAAGGTTGTGCCGGCGATGATGATTGTTGGGCCGAGGCTGTTCCGGCTATGTTGATTCCTCGACTGGGCACCTATCGACATGATGTTGTTATACCTTCCAGGCGACGACCCCGTTGGTCCCTGTGGCTCCGACCACAGAGATTTGCAGATTTGTATTCTATCGGCTCGCAGGCGTGACAGAGACTCCCTGCCGAACCCTTGAGTAGTGTAGCCGCGTGTGGGGGGTGCGATGTCGCGTGCTGTAAGACTGCATGTGCCTGCAGTAGGTCTCCTCGGGAGACCCGAAGTTGACTGTCGGACTGATGTCCTGTCTCCTCCGGACGGGAGCGGAAGAGATTGTCGGACTGATGTACTGTAATCAAAACGGTGGAACTGTTTTCCTTTCTGTTGATGCCATGACATGTTACTAGAATGGTAGGTTCATTTGCGTAATGCATGCATATAGGTGAGTTGGCATACGGGGTTTCCTTCTGGAAACTCAGGCATTGTTGTTATATATTTTTCAGGACCACAGTACGTCCAGTTGGGTGGTGATCGGCGGGCTCGCACATTTTGGAGTCGGATCCTCTACTCGGACCATTGAGGTCGACATGATTACATTTATCTTCCTTGTTGTTCTTAGTAATCATGTATCTGTTTTGACAAACTCTGATGTAATTTGGTGCACCGCTTTTATGTTTTATGAGAATTAACAGTCCCGTCTTTGATTATTGAGTTTCATTGTCTTGATTATGAATTTTTAAATTTCCGCTGTTTCGGGATGTTACAGAACGAGTCTCGGATGAGTTAGCGAGTGCGAGCAAAAACTGACAGTCCTATGTGAACCCCTTGATATTACATATTACACTTGATATACACAAGTTCAATTCAATCAAACATGTTTAATGCTCTAGTTTAAAAACTGAATCGAACTGGTGGTTAGACCGAAGTTCAACTGAAAATCGGAAGTTACCGCTCAGTTCACTAAAAATCTGAAGTCTTCAACAAATAGATTGGTGGTATGACAAAAAAGGGTTTAAACTACAGTTTGCACCCCTCAACTATATACGTAAAGAATAAATCTCCAAAAACATTTATTTTATTTCAATTTAGCCCAAAAATATTATTTTGTAACCATCACTTAACTTTTAAAAGATAACTAGTGTTTTGGGTTTGTGAAAGGGAACTACTAAACGTCGCCCCAAAACTACTTAAATCGCCCCTTGAAATTACCAAATTGCCCTTAACAATATATTTAATACCCATATCGTCCCGTGTCTTTAAACAAGGTTTTTGACTCAGTTTTACTAACATTCCTAGTACCAACACCACGAAAATATCTGACGAACCACCTAGATTAGGCGAAATAACGGAGGCGGATTTTTTTTTCCGACTCGGGCGTCTGGCTAAGACGCCTGTACCATGGTGGAGGCGTCTGGCTAAGACGCCTCCACCATGGTACAGGCGTCTTAGCCAGACGCCTCCACCATGGTACAGGCGTCTTAGCCAGACGTCCCGACCATGGTGCAGGCGTCTGGCTAAGACGCCTCCACCATGGTACAGGCGTCTTAGCCAGACGCCTCAACCACGGTGGAGGCGTCTTAGCCAGACGTCCCGTTTTTTTTTAATTTTTTTGTTAAATTAAAATTATACGGTGTGTTATCTCAAATTATTTGACGTTTCTTTGCAAGTTTTTGGTGGTAACCGGTCGGATTACAATGAGTTTTTTGCAAGTGATGAAGATTCAAATAATTTTCAGATTCAACATTTTTTAAGATCCAAAATCCCCTGGCGGTAAAACATCCTTACTTACAAATACCACCTCGACAGGTCGGTCGGGGGTCTCGCTCCCCGGTGAGCGAGCGGCATTCCACCTCGCCGGTGAGGTGGCGGGGGTGGCAAGGGGGCAGCGCCCCCTGGAAATTTTTTGGATTTTGAAATTGTTGGTTCTGGAATTTTTTGAATTTTCGGTGTACCGAAGGGGTATCAGTCACCCGAATATAGTAATTATTAACTTATTAATTAATTAATTTAACAATTATCTAAAATTATAATCAATTATCTTAATAATAATAAAAAAAAATTTACGGGCGTCCGACGGAGCCGCCCCACGTAGGAGGGGGGCGTCTGGGTAAGACGCCTCCCCCATGGGGGAGGCGTTTTACCCAGACGCCTCCCCCTTGGGCGGGGCGTCTGGGTAAAACGCCTCCCTTATGGGGGAGGCGTCTGGGTAAAACGCCTCCCCCATGGGGGAGGCGTCTTACCCAGACGCCCCCTCCTACGTGGGGGCGGCTCCGTCGGACGCCCGTAATTTTTTATTATTTTTTATTATTTTTTTATTAAAAAGATGTTAGATATTTTACCAGATTCGAGTACACTGGGGCGTCCGTTGGCTCATTACTGACCTTCAAAACATTATTTTTTATGATTATAAGAGGAAGATGAAGAGAAATGTGTGATAGGAGGGTAAAATGTCGCGTTATAGCAGTAGAAATGAGAGAAGGGCAATTTGGTAATTTCAAGGGGCGATTTAAGTAATTTTGGGGCGATGTTTAGCAATTCAGTTGTGAAAATGTAGATTATAACAAAAAAATAATTAACTAACATTGTGTAAGCCTAAACTTCATATTTTCCTTTTGATTTATAGTTGATTATCATTATATAATAACTACTATGTTTCAATATTTTTGTAAATTTTATAGTTAATTTTAGTTACATATGTTATTTAAGGACTTTAAAGAACTCAAATATTTGGTAAAATACATGTAAAATTCGGTTCAATTAGTCAGACCACCGGTTGAACCGTCGTCCTGAAATTAGATTATGTTGAATCAAATCGAACATTTATCGGTCACGCTTCGCTTCAAAAAATTGGTTTAATGTAATCCAAACGGGACAGACCATATATATATACAAGAATTCTCTAGTGAGCCTAGGGCTTAATTTAGAAAAATTAAACCCTCACAATACCCACCACTCATTTCAAATTGTAAGGTAAATTAAGATAAAAACGGTCATATTAATTAAATATGAGATTAACTACAAATAAGATCCAACGGTGAGATGGTAATGAACTTAAACTAAATTTGATAAGCAGTGTGCTCAATAGGGCTTGACCATATATATATGTATATATATATATATACAGGAATTCTCTAGTGAGCCCAGGGCTAAACTTTTCTAAATTAAGTCCCCACAATATCCACCACTTATTTCAAATTGTAAGGTAGATTAAGAAAAAACGGTTATGCTAATGAATGGTGAGATTAACTGTAAATAAGATCCAACAGTGAGATTGTAAGGGGCTTAAACTAAATTTGATGAGCCATGGGCTCACTAGAGCTTGACCCTATATATATAAATGTATATATAAATGTATCACTAAAATACTCAACTCCTAACCAAATTCCCCATCACTTTTCCCCACGTTTCGCAGAAACTACCCGAAGCACTTGCAAAATGTCTTCCGCCGGCGACGGAGAGAAATCCTTGCCGGAGCCAATGACCATCGGCGAGGCGGGAGATCCGAAACCCTGGACGGAGCACGTGCTGGAGCAGGCGATTCTTCTCAAGAACGACGCCGACGCCTCTGCTCGCGCCACCGTTCGCGCCACCACTGCTCGCCTCGCCGAGATCAGGGCCACCGCCACCGCCCACTCGCTCTCCACTCTCGTTAAGAATCCCCGATCTCGACCTTCACGTTTTCGCCCGTCTCGTGTTAGGGTTTTGCAAAAGATGAATTTCTTTTTTTAAGAATATTGTCTTCGGATTGTGTATTGTGCGAAAAGAAGTGATTTTGAGAAATTTAGATTTTTACCGAACCTTCGTGCTCATTACCAATTGGTTTTGAAACGGTGGAAACGATTCCACCGCAGTAGGGAGGAATGAGAAAGGCTCCCACCTCTCTAAGTCTGCTTCCTCAAGTCTTTTACTTCAAAGCAGAGTCACATGTGAAAAATCCAACCGCCAATGCCTCAACGGCAACATCAATTTGTTGTTTGGATGAGTTTCCGCGTTAGAGGAAAAAGTGTAGAGAACCCACTGCCAATTTCCCAACCCCAACGTTGGGAACCAATCAAACCATAACCAAGTTATTCGCCTGGTGAAATTGTAGCTCTAGGGGTTTAAGCGTTTGAATTTTGCATTTAGTTATACGAGTGACACTATTAAATATTAATGATGTTTTAAAGTGGTGCGGAGGAAAGTAGAGACAAAATAGAAGTTTGTATTCCCGTTTCCATGTTGGTGTGTTTAGAAAATCAAATAAGTCAAATATAAGATGTTTAGAAGCTGAAAAATATTTTTGCTATGACAATTTAACAAGCAACCAGTTGTAATTCATACAAAAACACCTTCTTTCATGGGCTTACCATGCATCTTATATATGGATGTTGCATTTTTTCACTTGATAGGTATATCTGGTTGTTGCATTTTATAGACATACACTCAACTCTTCAATTCTTTATATTTCTAAAAAATGCAACATTGATGAATTTCGTAACAACAAATGTTAAAAGTTGGAAAACATGTCTCCCACTTAAGGTGTTGTGTGACTTATATTCACAAAGACAAACATAAGTTATAGCGTTGTATGTTTCGAGGTTTTGCACTTGTATGAGTGGAATTTACGTTTTTGTATCTAGTAGTTATCATTTGTGGAAAAAAAGTTGGGATTTATTGTTTGAATGTTCCATTTGGTTTTACATAGGCAATACTAAGGTGTTTTTGATAGAGATAAGATAATCTAGAAAAAAAGAAAATACGGCAACAAAAGAAAATTAATTATGATTTATGATATCATTTCACGAGTTACTGCTTCATAAGTTATAACGTTGTAAGCTCCGAGGTTGTATACTTATATGAGTGGAATTTACATTTTTGGAGAGAGTAGTTATTTTCTGTGGAAAAAATGTAGGCCTCTTTATTGTTTTGAATGTTCCATTGGTTTTACATAGGCAACACTAAGGTGTTTTTGATTGAGAAAATACAGAAAAAGAAAAGAAAATGCAGTAACAAAAGAAAATTTATTTGTGTGATCATTTCACAAGTGCAACTCTCTTTATTTCACTGAAATTAAGTTTTAAAAATTAATTAAAGGACTTGATGGTTTCTAGAGTTAATTGTTGGACAACACTTTGTTTCTATGGATTCCATTTGAAGTTTGTTTAGTTAGCACTTTATGTGATCATGGAAGAGGGGAAGAATCCTCAAAGGGAGCATGGTTGATTTACTTCTCCCATTCAATATAGTATAAATATTTTTTAAAGATAAAGACAGAGGGCTCTAAAGAACCCTAGGAACTACGACCTTGACTGAGAAAGTTCCACACGTACATTCATTCTTTATCTATGGTCAATGAGTGAGCTACGGCGAGGTGGGAATTGTTCTTGTTCCGAAGGATGATGCCTCTGATCTAACTGGAGGGTAAAGTCCCATCAAAAGACAGATCGCAAAATGTTTATTTTTAATGTTCTTGACGTGTAGGAGATGGTCAAAGTCTATGTTGCTGAAGCTGATGAATTGGCAGTTTCAAAGTTAAAAGGTGTTATCTTGCATATTGTTATTCTTTTGCCCTTTTCTTTTCTGCAATAACTAGTTTCTGCGTGTCTGAACTTGTCTATTTTTCCAGAGGGTGTCTTGGTTGCCTCAGCCAACCCACTGGTGTCCTGCAGTGTTGTTGTTGGTCTTGGAGTTGTTGGATTGAAAGGTACTTCCTTTGACCGTTTGCCCATTTATTAATGCATGTGTGTATCATTTGCCTTTATGCAAATACCAAAGATGTTCTCTTGTAGAATGTTGCATTTTGTTCTATGTAACTCTTCTCCAGTCACCCCCATTTACGCCCTCTACAAAAGGTCTACTTTTGTGTGTTCATACAAGTCCTTTTGATAAAACTTAATCCACCTGGATGTGGACATTGAGTCTAAAAGGTTGTGATATTAGGAAAAATTGACCAAATATTTTGATTGGTTTATAGGATTTGATCCCTATATGATAGAACTCTCTGATAATTATGATCCTGGAGTTGTTAATGTGCCCATACTTTCCTATATTGGCTAATTATAATTAAGAAATGTGGACAATGATATACATCCTCCCCAAGGATTGAAAGGGAGCTAGGCACCTAGTGGGCAGGGGAAGGGGGCCTAGAGCCACCTAGTTTGCCTAGGCAGCCAATCACCTAGGTTTTTCCTGGTAGCAAACCACTTACCTCATTCTCAAATATTCATATCCTAACTTTTATGACATGGTACTAGACAAAATATATCTATATTTATAAGAAAATGCAATAAAAATGAATAAAAGATATTTTTGCTTGTCAAGTTTCTATCTTAAGTTCAAATATAAGAAATGTATTTGTCAAGTGTCATCAACTATATCATATAAAATTCAAGATTGGTCAATAAGTTGACTCATCGTTCTCAAAGTTCTCTTTATCTTCTCTCTTGCTTGTAGCATTGCATGATCATATCTCATATGCTTAAGATGTTCTCTGTCAACAAGTCATAAGGCATTTACAATTGGCAACATAGTCTAAAATTGACTTTGACATCACCGCCGATCAGAAAATTAATCTAGAAAATGTTGTTCATGTAACTACGAATACTATTGCGATTTAATGATTTCTAATCAAATTTGATCGATTGATTTACATTTCACTATGTTTTCTTTGTTGTAACTAATAATGCTTTTTAGTTGCTAGTAATAAACTAATGGATAAGAGGCCACAAATCTTTTGGACATTATGTGTTGCATATTGTTGAGATTTAATGTTGGAGTATATTGAAAAGATAACAAATGAGAATGCAATGAAAAGAGGAAGAGTTGTAATTGTTTTCACCTACAACAACAATCAATTGATAGATTTTTTGAGACAACAGAGCTTATTAATTCAAGAATTACTCGTTTTGCGACACCCTTCCTCGCTTTAATAACCTTCTCATCAATAGAACTATATTGAGAAAGTTATAAAACTTCTACATGACATGGGAGTGCATGGGCGAAAAAAGTTCAAGGTAAAAAAAGTGGCGACAAGTTGTAAGACTTCGCTCGGCATTTGAGTGTAAACGAAACTATAATGCATTTGAACATGTATGTCACTGCTTACAATTAAGTTGTGTTAAAATTTTCATGGTGAAGTTTTGAATTATGAAATTATTAAATTTAAAATATTGATATCGTAGGTGCACACAAAGAAAAGAAATAGATTTGACCATGAGAATTTGAATGTTTTGGTTTATGTGAAGCACAATCAAAGACTCAAGAAGATATTTTAAAAAAGAAAAGAAGATCCCAAGGATAAATTGAGAAACTAGATAATCCAGTGAGTGGTTGGTTGGTAACGAGCTCGTATTCGATGAAAAAGGAAAGAATTAACGTGGGGCTTCGTGGATGAGCAATGAGGGCATCAAAATCTGCAGAAGGTCGATCTTCTAGGACGAGGTCCACGACCACGAAGATACGTAAACAATGCAGGCAACATGCTAGACGTGGGGTTGCAGTTCGTGACTTCAAATTGTAGACGAGGAAAATGAGTTGGAGGAAATTGTTCCTTCAGAAGATGGCTCGAGTGGAGAGGATGTTGCTTAATTTGGACCTTGATGACTGAGTTATTGGATTGAAGATTTGAAGTCTTTATAATTTACAATTTAGATTGATAGCTAGATACACATACACATATGCTATAGTTATATATGTTTGAACTTTTGAACTCATAGGCTATTGAAGTTTAATAGTATATATACTATAGTTGATGACACTTTGACGTATGCATTTCTTGTGTTTTTTAACTAATAATAGACTCTGGACAAGCAAAAATCATGTTTTGTTCGATTTATTGAAATTTTCTTATAAAAATATAAATTTTATTCGTCTACTACCTTGTCATATAAGTTAGGATATGAATTTTTTTGAGAACAGGAAAGTGATTTGCCCACTTAGGGGGTTTTGTCGCCTAGGTGCCCTTCTGCCGCCTGCTAGGCACTTATCCACCTTTCAATCCTTAGTACTTCCAATCTTTCCCTTAATTTTGATGGTCTTCAGGTTCTTCTTGCAGGACCAAGACGCTTCTTTTTCCGCCACCTCAGGCGCTTATTTATGAACGAAGAGGTTGGAAATGCGGTCTTTTACTGAGATCATACTGCAAATACTGGTTCTGAGTTCTTTCTTCCTGGTTCACTGATCAATTAGGGATCAAAAATAAACATGACCCAAGTCTATGGTTAGCAAACTGAAGCTGTTAGGCTGTTTTTTGTATCATAAATCCACCATCCTGAAAATAGTAAGTCCAGACGAATGTCATCTAATAACAATCAGTAGCAAATTGTAGAAAGTTGTCATCTTTTATATACGATATTTTCAGCATTGCTTACTGAACAACTAATCATTGCTTTTCAAGAAATACCAACTGTTTGCAATGAGCTTGATCTTTGAATCCTTTTATTGAAGAAGTGCCAATTTTCTGTTTACATTGTCTAACAAACACCCACTTTTCAAAAAATATATCCACTGGAATTTTCCTACGTCACTGAAGTGAATCAAGGATTTGCCTCTCCATACCGATCAAACAAAAAAAAGGAAGGATTTGCCTCTCCATGGTTTCAAGTGTAGCATTTTGAATCTCTCTCCGATATTAGTATGTTTTGATGATTTCGGTAGCTTTTCTTAAAAAATGGTTTTCAGTTCTGACCTAAATCAAGTGATACTTTGACCAAGAGAGGTCTGTTGCTTTTGAATCCATCCGTAATACCATGAGGTCTGCATATGACTTCGAATTCTTGTACAAGCTCAAGCACGTGCTGCCAAGGACCTCATCTTTGTAGGTGGGAAACCTGTTATTTAGTTGTAACATGAGGTTATAGTATCATTTGGACGTCAGTCTGGTTATGTCTTTATAAGTTTACACTTCAGATAACTTGCTTTGCTAAATTTTACTGATAATATTTCTGTAGTCATTGCTTTCCAGTGCGGAGGCCAAAACCAAAGAACTGAAAGATGTATTTGCTAATCTGAAGCATGAAGGAAAAAAATTAGAGGTATTTTTCTTTAAAAAATAAAACATATGTCAAAATCATGAAGCTTTTGCTGTTATCTAATATATAAAGATTAGTTACTCTGTAAATCTGCCATTTCACTTGCAATCTTTAAAGAAGCTTCTTGCATTAGTATCTAAAATTAATTAAGAAAATAGCAAGCATCCATTCATACTCCATTCTATTGTAGTGAAATTTCTTCGTAGTTATTAGCGCAAACCTTTTTTAAACATAGATATCCCTTTGGGCCTCCAACCCCTCTAACCAGATTTGAAAATTTCGCTGCTTTTCCCACCATTGAGTATCCATATCTCATGTCAATCCTTTGCAGCTCTTAATGGTTCTGTGTTTTGCTGTTTGTCTTTCATGTTGGGTGGGTGGAGGCTTTTGTTGTCTGACTTTTACTTACGACTCTATTTTTATCATGTTAGGAAAGAGCTTCAATGGCAGAGAATGATTTCTTATCTGGAAGAACCAGGCTCAGGTGTGTTGTTCGGAATGTATCTATTACTCTCTCTATTATCTGATAACAATATCCATTCTTAAGCTTAAAGTTTGCAGGCACGCTGGACAACAAATTGAAGGAGTTATTCGCTCGACCTACAGGGTTGAAAAAGAAATAAGGGGTATGAAGTTATGTTTTTTTTTTCAACCATCAGGATCCTCAACATAGTGAAAGTATTATCTTAAACCTGTTTTTCCTTGTAATTGTTTTTTCAGGTTTGAAGGACGTAGTTGGAGATCTTCCTAGAAAAGATGCTGCTTTGTTTAGATCAAAGGTCAGATCTTATTGTATATTAGAAATGCTTTATCTTTGTTGGTGACGGTCACAATTACAGCCATTTTTCTACTGATTGCCTTAAAACAAGTGCAAAAGTCGGTTGTGGTTTTTTTGTCTTTTCATTACAATTGCATCCTTGCCTTTTCCCAAAAAGAGTGTGCAGTATATTATAACTTTTATTTTCAATCCTCGGATAAATTCTTTTATCAGTGACTCTTCTGGCTAATCAACATTTGTGAGGTTTTTATATTCCCCATAAATGCAAAGTGGTTCTTTTTCTTATTAGTTGACTTAGTTGTCTACTTCTCTTGCTATATGCCCTCAATTGTTAAGAGATATGTTGGAGGTCTATTTTTCATTCTCTTCATTTTTTTTATTTACCTTGACCGTTTATTTATTTCCCATTCTAGTTCTAGATGAAATTTTATCTTTGGCGATTAAGGTGTTCTCAGAATGTATTTTTCGTTTCCATCTTTGGTTGTACCGTTGTCTGATTTTTATTCCTGTTTGGCAATGAAGTGTCCCTGAGATGCTATATTTATTCCAAGCTCTTCCATAATTGAGCTATTGATGTTAATGTATTTTGCATTTTCAGATTTCATCTCTGAGTTCCGAGATCAAGAGGGAAAAGGCCTCCCTAGGGAAAGAGGTCAGCAAGATCACTGGCTATGGCATCTCGATATAGAAGCTCTCTTAGTGTTATTTTTCTTCTTTCAATGCAAAATTTTTACTGGCTATAATGATGAATTACATCCCAAGAAGATGCATGTTAAAGAAACCACCTCCATAATGCTAGCATGTGCATTCTCCATGCTGATTTTGTTGCAGGACATGTCAAAAGGTAAAGGCTGCTGGAGGGGTAATGTAATGGTGTTGTAGTCTACACTTTTTTACCTGAAAACATTATTTTCAGTTCATAATTCATAACAATTTACAACACGAGGAGCATGCAGTAAATCATAATTTTGCTCAAAAAGACTGCACCCTTTTAAATGAGGTTGGTTGATGATATAAGCTACAGTTTGGTATCATTTGAACATGCTCTAAAACAATGAGTGTCTGAAATTGTGATCTCCGGAAAATCGTAAAATTAGTGTACTCTATCTTTAGTTATCTTATTCCGCAAACTACACAGCATGATATCTCACAAGTTATAACTTATTATCCGCTTACATTTGTGATTTAGCCTGTAAATTTTTATTCTGGGTTTTGGCAGAAACATCATTACGACTAACTAAGCTTTCTCTAGATCCAGTGTTTGTTTCACCATGCAATTGTTCCGAAGGAAAGAAGAGGTGTGTTGCAAGTGTATATAATCTACTAACATCGGGTTCTTTTATTGGTTGATATCCTTACCAACACATTTTTTGAATTAGAAGCAAAGGTACACATAGGTAGCTTGAACGAGCCCATGGCACAAGAACCAAGTGACACTTTTGCCATTTGATGATGAGACCACTTCGGCTTTTGATATTTTCATGTGATGGGATGTGGTTCGTACTCAAAACCTTCACTTGTTTTATGGATGAAACCACTCAGTTCAACTGGTCCATCTGTACAGTAAGCTGAGAAATATAACCGGAAATTCACTTATTTTGGGTTGAGAAATGAGCATTGTCTACAACTCAAATGATATCCATCCAAGAGGTGCATCGAACAAGTCAAAGTTTTTGTTCTATTCATGTGGGGAAAACCATGTCTTGACACGAAGAACACACCCTTCTAATCCGGAGCATGTCTCCCAACCTCTTCCAATTTTATGCATGTCTATTGACTATTATAAAAAAAATAAAAATAAAATCATGCTAAATACCCCGTCAGAAGAAGAAGAAAAAACATGTTGGAATTCAGAAAATCATACGTGTCATTTTTTATCTGCTACCCACTTAATCCCAATTTAAATCCCAAACATGCGAGTATGTATGTTGAAATTTGATTTCTAGTAAAGATCTTCTAACCAAAATAGCTTCAATTAGTACTAGTACGAGTGTCTATTCATCATAACATATGAAGTTATTAGAAATTAAATCTATGCAAATTTACATTGCAATTTTACGATGATATTCTTTGACATACATATGGGTAAACTAAAATTTATCTCTTTGAAGTTTGACTCGATTTTAATGTCAACTTAAGATTTAAAACTAATTTTCTCTCTGTTTCTTATCTATCAAAATGTCGTTAGTGGCTTACCCTCTTCTATAATTTGCCTTTCTTTTCCCAACTTCACCATTTTTGTTTTTCTTCCCTACGACTTCTCCGTACCACTTCGAGTTCTAAATTAATAAAATAAAACAAAGAGAAGCGTATTGAGTGAAGGGGGAGCAAGCATGAAGCCATGTCCCCTTTGTCTCCTTCTCAGACGCATTGTGTTTTGTGCCACTACCAAACTACTACACTCATATAACATATACATATATATATACCACCACCACACCAACTCTATCACAATTTTGTGTTGTTAAGCTTTGATCAGTAGGGGAGGGATGTGGAGAAAAGGAGTAGTATGGTCCCCCAAGAGGATTAGCTTGGAGGACTTGGTGGAGGAAGACGGCAACGACGACGACGAAGATCATGATGAGCTGGGGATTTCACCACCCCAAACTCCTCGAGAGCCGATGGAATTCCTCTCAAGATCGTGGAGTTTATCGGCTTCCGAGATAACAAAGGCTCTCTTGGCCAGCAATAAGGGCCGCGACGGCGTAAAACGGAAATATGATTGGGCAACTTTAGCTAACGAGGCCTTCTCCGATGATCATTTGCAACGATTTTATGTAAGTGGTAGCTTAGTTAACAACGAACGTATGCTTACATTTCACTCCACGCATTTACTTACTAGCATATTATCAGTCTAAGAATGCTCTCTTACTCGTGGACAGTCCAGTAGTTAATGCATTACTTTTACTTTGTATCTCTATTTTTTTTGTATTTTAACTGATGGATAGCTAGGTAGATATGGGTAAAACAGGTAGAAACTTTTAAATGTATATTATTTCAAATTCGTAGTTCACGCTCATATCCAAAGAAGTGAGCTAATTAATGGATTATACATGCCCAAATTACAGCTCTTAAAGATAAAAAGGAAGATGTGGATGGTTAAACTTGTGTGAGAAAGCCCAACTCTTTTTAGTAATTGTTTCAAACACAAAACATACTTTAAAATTACAAAAAGCCTCCTAAATTCTGTACGTCCTACTAGCCATGCAGCAGCACTGGCCCAGTCCCCGGCACCGGAGAAGGCTGCGGCAGGAGGTGGTTGCTGCCGCCTGGCGAGCAACCAGACAAGAAATTGGAGAAAAAGGAAATGGAACGTGTCGAGCGAGCCAATGTACACGCTGCCGTCACAATAGCCGGAGTGGCAGCGGCGGTGGCCGCAGTGGTGGCCAATGGGAAAGCCGAGCATGGGGACTCAAAAATGAACGCGGCGATGGCGTCCGCTACGGAGTTGTTGACTTCTCATTGCATTGAAATTGCGGAGTTGGCCGGAGCCGACCGGCAGAAGGTGGCGACCACCGTCCGGTCGGCGGTGGAGGTTGGAACTGCCGGAGATCTGATGACACTTACGGCAGCAGCAGCTACTGGTAAATTGGTCACATACCTCTAATAAATCATCAATTGACAATGATGCAATTTCATGTATGGTTTTGCATTTTTGAAAAATAATAATTTCCATTTTTTTCTCGACAAGAAAGATCTTTTATTTTGGAAAAACAAGGCTTAACTGTTTTAAGGTGTTCTTTATTTTCTGGAGATGAAATAGTTGAAGTTTGGTTTAACAAAGCAAATATAAATGATGTGAAGCTTTAAGAGGAGCAGCAGCACTGAAGAAAAGGGCACAGCAAAGGGAAGAAAGAAGCAGTGGTGGTCCTTGTGACAGTCATTGCACCAGTCCATATGTCTCTTGCAAAGGACACCTCCTCAAGAGATCAGAGGATGGTAACTTTCAACTTTTCTTCTGTTTGTATTTTATAATTATTGATTCAGATAGATCAATGCTGTTTTTTGGCAAGCAAGAAGGTATCTGAAACTGAAAATGGTACTTAAAAATTTCAGTGATGAGAATATAGTTTTATGTCTCCAAGAAACAAGTACTTTGTACAAAATGGATCAATTTTTTTAAGCATAACTAGTTCATTCATAGCTGATTCATACACGGTCCAAATCAATGGTCACTGGAGCAGAAATAATTTTGTTTGATTATTCCTGGACCAGACTTCTACCAATTGGATTAAGTGAAAATAAAAATAAAAATAAAAATGGCATTACCTGATTATCCACCTTAGTTTAAAAGATGGTGACTGACAACTAATTTACGTGGAAGATAATAACCGATGCATTTTGTGTTGGGTTGAATTCAACCATGTATGGCAATAATTTTCCTGATTGCTTTGATTCTTACAGGTACATTTGAGTGGAAGAGAGTATCTGTTAATGTGAACAAGGACAACCAGGTAAGCAAAGCAAACATGAGAAAATAATTATCTTCAGCATTTATTGTTTCCACTTTCCAAAACTAAGTTCTGCCTTTCAATCCTCAGGTTGTACTTAAGATAAACAGCGAAAGTGTTGGGCTCAGTTTCTCAAAGAAGAAAACATGTAAGTCCTTTTCAACATCTCATAATTTCTGCAAGAGAAGAAAACTACTGAATAATTTATTCTGTGGGTGTCTCAGTTGTTGTGCAGAGTGTTCATGAAGATGTTTCATGGGAAGATAGAGAGGGTGAGAGAAGATGTTTTGGCATTGGAACAGCAAAAGGTGTACTAGAGTTCGAGTGCCAGACCCAGAAGCACAAAAGGGAGTGGGTGGACGGAGTGAGGAATATGCTCAACCATGTCAGTTTCCGGTTCAATCTAATAGACAAATCATTTGGGATGTTAAGACTCACTCACTAGTGTTGTTTGCTATCTCTAGCTTTGCATTGCAACAACGAAAATGTTCCAAATATTTGATGTATAGAAGACATGGTTGGTTTTGTACTTGAAATGCTAGAGAATCTGGAAAATAAAACATAATTTTCTCCCAAAAGGAGCACATTATGATATTTGTACTTTGTGCTGCATGTTTGCCATTGCATCTATCATAACATCCCATACTTCACTTTTGGACTTGAAGAAGCTGGATTCAGTTCATGAGGGTGTTCCAGATGACTGACAAGAAAAACTACAAATTCAAACTCACGATCAGAAGATTCAAATAAATGGAGATACTTTTATTTTAGAAATAAACAGTTTAAAATACAAATCAAGCATACGTCACAACAATAACAGCATAATGATAAGACTTCGTATTGTAAAACTAAACAAAACAAATGTAATACATCACTTTTTTTCTAAGACCGATATGTCCCAAACAATTGGCCAAGACTCACAGCACCTGCATTACCGATCTTATTTCCCGTCTCCTCATCAGTTCTTCCGAAGTAAATTTAACATACAACAATCTTAGAACTATTGGACATGACAAAAAATAACTACTACAAAAATAAAAGGGAAGATGAAGCATCATACAGTAATATGTGACGGTGAATTTAGTACCTTGTCTGTGAAGGCGAACACAACAACCCAGATGCATCTGAGCCAACCACTGCAAGTTCGCAAACCTGGCATAGTTGACCATTGATGCTGGGCACGAATCGAGCACCACAATAAGGACATGAAACGTCTTTCTGTCCACGGTATATGGGCACATAGGTCGCCCCACAAACCACAAAAGGATTTCTGTAGTCATAATTCAGCTGGGTTGTGTCCTTTTTGTCACCACAGTTCCTGAGAATATTTTTTAGTTTTGTTCCTTGAGCGTCACTTGTGGGGCTGATATCAAGTAGCATCCTGGCAAAATTGGCTGCTGTGCTGTAGTTTCCTCCCTTGTAGCAAATAGTCATTGCACTCATCAACGCAAGCCTCAAATGACCCTTTTGAAGTTTGCAGTTAGTGAAGTACGCAGCTAGCTCCTGCTGTTTCACCACATCATCCTTGGTTTCCTTTCTTTTGATTTCCATTTTCAAACCCAAAACATATTCTCGAGCAATCTCAATCAACTCCTTCACTTCATCAACCTCCCTCCTTGAATCCACCACAATAAGGGGGATGGTGTGCAATATAGTGAGGAACAGGCGTAGAGCTTCAGGGAACTTACCCTCTGTAGTAGTTTTATAAGCAATTTTGAGCTTATCCTCCAGCTGTTGAAACTTGAACACCAATTCAGGAGGGTTCCTCACGTTGGGGCTGGCGTTTTCATTCCATCCCTTCTCGATTGCAAGCGTTACAGCAGGAGTAGAAACAAAAGCAGCTAGGTATGAATGACTCCCCATATGTAAATCCATAAAAAGGGTCTTCAGTGGACCAAAGTTCTTTATTCCCAGTTGACGGCTGAGCAAACGCATTGCAGTATCGAAATTTCCAGCCGCCACATGCTCACCAGCAAGAGCTGATTTCTGGGTCCAGATTTGACTAACAGGCATGCCAGGAGTGGGAGCGACGAAAAAAGAGAGAGAATTGGAACTGGCTTTGGGTGTTTCTGCTTCAGGAGGAAGTTCCAGATCTTCTAGGTCCCATCCTCCTTCCTCATCATTCTCTTCATTTGTCTCTCCATCCAGAATTGCAGAAACATCTCCATTTTGGATCACTCTCTCCACCTCAACAATGTCCAAGTCCTCATCACCCCACTCAGCACCATTAACTTCATCCTCTTCTTCATGACCTCGTCCTACAGTATCCAGCCCACCCTCAAAGATACCTTTCATAACTCTTAATAGAGGCCAGTCTCCACTGCACATGAGAGGGCGAGGTGGCATTAAGAGAGAAAAAGTTTTGTCCTGTGGGATAGAGGGAATATTATCACCTAATTCAGATGCAAGCCTATCTGCAACCTCTGTGAGTCCATGTGCAGAGGCTGTTGCAAATGCAAGAGGTAACTGGCCAGCATTCTCCAGAATCTTAACACGCTCTTCCACGTCTCCCAGATACAAGGCATTGTGGAACTGACCCATAATGTCATTCTTAACTTCAGCTATCTTCAGCATCTTAGCTAACTTCTCGATGTTTCCAGTTACAAGATACAAAAAGGATAGCCTTTCAAAGTTCTTTGTCCTTTGATAGGCATATTCCACTATGCTGGTATTGCCCTGACGTAGAGCCTCAATCCCTAGTCTATACCAGTAGTCCTTCTCATCTATCTCCTTGGCAGAAGCAACAGCAATCTGAATGTTCCCACTTTCAAGAGCCAAATTAAAGCGGGTCTTTTCATCTTTTACAAAATGCAGAGCTACCTCAGGAAATCCTTTCTGCTGCAGGTAAGCAATTACAGCCTGCCCACAAAGTTGTGATCCTCTGATCATATTCATGACATGATCATAACTTTTCTTTATGAGTGCTAGCTTGAAGATATATTCAGTTGCATCAATGGTTATTACACGGTTCTTGCCATCTCGGTCCAAACAAAAAATATTATTTGCCACCACCTTTGTAATGTATATTGGAACATCCAATGTTTTTATGATTCCGCTATCCCCATTTGGAAGGCAGTACTTGATGTGATTCAATGTGGTATATATGAAAACCCCATTATCATCCCAAGCACCACTTTTGACACGAATTGTCTCATGGAGAGTGCAACGGTGCACAAGTTTCTTGCTGGCAATAACAACAACATGTTTACTGAGCAACGCAACACTTTCCATGTCACTTGACCAAGACACATACTTCACTGAAGGTGTTACAAGTTCACCTAAAACAAGTCTTTGTTGGAGATCAAATATTACCACCCTGTCCTCGGCCTTGCACAATAAATTTCCAGTCCCAGCATAAAAAATTGCATCGGACACAATAGGAAGGGGGCTTTTCTTCACAATTTCATTTTTCAGATTCTTGGCTAAGACTTGGTTACTAGCTTTGTCAAGGACTGCAAATCTATTACGAGCAACAAAAACAGCTGAACCTCCAGATCCTTTTTTTGAGTCGTGAATACCATCACCTCTACCCATACCATCCTTGGACACAATATACAGCTCATATGATCCTCCATCAGCATCAGAACAGATGAGAACAGCACCCTCTGTAGGGCTATACGACACTGTCCTTGGTCCCTGATTCAAGCTATGTGAACCCGGTCTCCTTATTGGAATGACTTGATTATCCCTTTGGGTAGAAAAGTCATAATATCGTAGGAAACGATCTTTGATATAATACAGTGAGTCCCCGCTAACTGAAAAAGCAGGTCGTTCCCTCTCCAGTTTAAAGACAATCATACCACTGTCATGGCCAGCAGCAAGAAGATTCATTTCTGGGTGTGCTGTGAGGATCCAAAAACGGTCATGTTCACGACGGAAAGTTTGAATACCAGATCGTTTTGTAACATCCCATACGCGGATACTTTTGTCTTCCGAATTGGAAACAATGATATCCTGTTTGGCGTGAAACATCACGCAAGAAACATTGTTCATGTGGCCCCTCAGTGTGTCTACTTCCCAAGCTTTTGTGTCTGAGAAATGCAGTAAAGAAAATCAGATCTAATCACAAACAGTTGAGACGTACAATCATGATTCATGACAGGCGAAGTACGCAATCAATTTAAAGAAGATTATAGTAAGATGCCTACCGTTCATTCTCCATAGTTTGACTTGACGATCGTCTGCTCCAGACACGATGAGTGGCAGGCTAGGATGGAATGAAGCCCAGTTGACTCCACGATCATGACCTTCCAGGACATATTTGACAACAGCGTCAACACCACCAAACAAATCTGTGTTCATCTGGCTAAGACGCAAAATATCATCAGCAGGAGATACTGTCTTCTTTCTAAGAGCACCTATATCCCAAACACGAACAGTCTGATCCAAGGAGGCGGATACAACTAGGTCTTCTTTGGGATGAAATGAAGCACACATAACATAGTGGTTGTGCCCGGTCAGGACAGACACACAAGTTCGTGACTGCCAGTTCCAAATTCTAATGGTTTGATCATCACTTGCACTAACTATCCAAGGATATTCATTGTGAAACTGGACAGTACGAATATAGTCAAGGTGTCCAAGAAGCGTAAAAAGACATCGATGCATCTTATAATTCCACACTTTGATCTTGTAGTCATCCCCTGCAAAAGAAATGTGGAAAAATCATTAGGTATGAATATGTCAGATAATCATATAGTAACTGTCATCTTGACATGCATACTGCAACAACACTCAAAAGCTCACAGAACCAGCCCTTCAGTTAACTAAGTACTTAAGTAAATAAATACAACGTACATACGGACTCTTTCAAAAATATGGTTCCAAGTAAAAAAATTCACCTGCAAATACCCACAAAATTGATAAAAATACTCGAGACATGGTATTTATTAAAATAACAATGCAATTGCACATGGAAGTTTTAAGTAATTTTTTTTATGAAAGATTAAGTTGATCTCAAGGTAACATGTGGAACCAAACAAAGGGATCACTTGAACCGTAAGGCAAAAGGTTTACTACCATTGCACATACTTGGGGGATTTTTCATAACTTTTTAGTAAGACCTAGTTGAACAGATTGCAAAGCCTAATCCAGCAACTCTCTCAATTCCACAAACCAACCATTTTTTCATCATTAAACAACAAATTGCAATATAATAAATTAATAATATGTTATATGGCCAAAAGTTTTAAAAAAAGTCAATAAAGATGATTACTTTAACGAATATGACAAGTTCATTTTACATGTGGTAATAAAATACAGATCCAAAAACCACAATGGCAGAGAGAGGAGTCATCTGGGAGATTTCTTCAAAAAGAGCATAGAAAAGGAGTGGGATCAAGATAGAGATAGCAAGTCTCCTACGTTAGCAGGCTTGAGAAAGAGGGGAAATTCTTTGATAAACCGACTTAGCCACCTTTCGGAAGGCCCTTAGTTTGAGGGATCAGTCTTTCAAAAGATGGATTCAGCATGTACCATTCCGTACTTTAGAGAGACAACAACCTCCGCTCAGAAACATGCTAGAAACATGCATTTTTATTTTTGTTTTAGAGATCAGGACAAAATGGATGCCAGGGGGGGCCATTTTTAAACAAATCAGTAGAAAACCATTTGCTAACATACACACAGTATAGATCCAGCAAAGTCAACAACATTGACATATTTGTACTCCTAGTCCACCAATAATCAAGAGTGAAGATACCACTTCAACTCTAATTTGATAAGACTAGATTAATTCATGTTGTTCTGTTAAACCAAAACTAATTTTATAGAACACATGCATAACAGGTAGTCTTCAAGGAGAAAAATGTATGAGATTTAAGTGGTGAAATCTTAAAAGAGAAAAATGTATGAGATTTAAGGATAAACTTATGGCAGATGGACCTTGAGATGTTGTAGTAGATGCTAATAGTATGCGGGAGAGTATGTCATCTTACATTCGACGAGTGGCTAAAGAAGTTTGTGAGGAGAGTAGAGGAGGTAGACTAAATTCGAGAGACACGTGGCGGTGGAATGATGATGTACAACAGACAATTAAAACTAAGAAAGAATGTTATAAGATGTTGTTTAAAGATAAAAATTAAACTAACTTAGAGTATAGGTTGGCTAATAAAAAAACTAAAAAAACAATAAGAGAGGCTAGAGAGGTTGTTTATGAGAATTTATACCAAAAGTTGGGATCAAATGACGAAAATGTTGGATATATATGCTGGCTAAAATAAGAGAGAAGAAAACTAGAGACCTTAATCAAGTTAAATGCATTAAAGATGATAATAATAACCTTTTAGTTAAGGCGGATGATATCAACAAAATGTGAAGAGGGTATTTTGATAAGTTGTTAAATAAAGAAAATGATAGCGACACTTTTGAAGTGGATGATAGAATTGAGGAATCTGATAGACGATTTGTACGGAGGATAAGAGAAGTTGAGGTTAAGGAAACCTTAAAAAGGATAAAAGTTGGTAAGGCTTTAACACCAGACGAAATCCCGATTGAGGTGTGGAAATGTTTTGGGTATAAAGCAGTAACGTGGTTAACTAAATTGTTTAGTAATATCTTTAAGAAAAATAAAATACCAAATGAGTGGAGAAGAAGTAATTTGATGCTAATTTACAAAAATAAAGGGGATATTCAAAGTTGCACTAACTATAGAGATATCAAACCCATATATCATACTATGAAATTGTGGGAAAGAGTAATTGAGCATCGTCTAAGGAAAGAGACATGTGTTAGAGATAAACAATTTGGTTTCATGCCTGGAAGGTCAACGATAGATGTCATATTTCTTATTAGACAACTTATGGAGAGGTATAGAGAACAAAAGACAGATCTACACATGATTTTTATTAATTTAGAAAAGACATATGATAGAGTTCCAAAAAATGTTACGTGGTTGACCTTAGAGAAGAATAAGATATCAACAAAATATATGAATTTAATTAAAGATATGTACGAAGGGGTTGAAACTAGCATTAGAATTTGTGATGGTGTGACTAAAGTTTTTCCGATTAAGATTGGACTTAATCAAGGTTCAACTTTAAATCCATCTCTCTTTGCTTTAGTAATGGACGAGGAGACAAAAAACATACAACGTGAGGTTCCATGGTGTACGCTTTTGCGGATGATGTAGTATTAATTAACGAGAGTAGAGTAGGTGTGAAGAGAAAACTAGAGTTGTGGAAAAATACTTTAGAAACAAAAGATTTTAAACTAAACAGATCTAAAACTGAATATATGAAGTATTGTTTCAGTACTGTTAATACCGAGGAAGATGAGATTATATTAGATGGGCAAGTGATGCGTAGAAAATATATCTTTAGATATCTTGGATCAATACTTCAAAAAGATGGGGTTACAATGTTCCTCAACAAAAGACACCAAATTTTGACCAAACAAACACAAATCACATTTCACTCTTTACTGCTACTTAGGAGTAACACAGTCAAATCAAACCTCCCTCAAGAAAAATTCACAAGGCAAATTCAAACTTCTACCACCAAAAACCCCGACCTCAAACAAAAAATCAAAAAGTCAAAGCACTGATCCAGACCGCTACAACCACACCAAATCTATATGTTTCCACTATAGTCCACTCGTACCGACGTTTAAAATAGTGTTGCAATTATAGTATCAAATGCACCATCACAAAATCAAGTAGTTCACGCGAAATCTGAATTCTCTCCAACAAACCGAACACATCACGTTGCTCCAAAAGAAACAAAAAATTGACCAAAACAAAAACAAAATGCACATCCAAAACCGATCTGGAAGCTACCATTCGCTCAGATCAAATCCACTCCACACAAACTCCTCTTCCCACAGCAAATCAAAAACCCATCCATACTTGGCAAATCCACAACTTCTTTCAATGGCCAAACACATCACGTTCCTCCAAAAGTAACCAACCTTCTTCCAAAAAATATCCAATAATCCGACCACCCCAAACCCGATCCGAACCCCAACCCCACACCTCCAAACCCGAAAGATCAAATATTTCCACTCCAAAAAGATCATCGACCGCCGTACCTCCGGAAACGAAGAGCGGCTGCGAGCCGTGGAAGTGAACCCCCCTGACGGGTCCATCGTGCTCGTCGAAGCGGTCGATGAGCGTCCCCATCCGGTAGTCCCAGAGCTGGACGACGCCACTGTGGAGACTGGCGAGGATCCATGGCCGGTGCGGGTGGAAGCTGAGGCCCTTCACGCGGTTGCTCTTCGTCTCGAACTTGGTCAGCATCGTACGGATCTGGGGCGGATCTGAGGGGATCACTGGGGCATTGAGGACGGGAGAAGGTTTCTCTATCTAGATCTTGGCCTCTTTGCCTCTTCGAAGAGAGAGAGAGAGAGAGAGAGAGAGAGAGAGAGAGGGTATTTATATATGGGACTGGAAAGGATGGGGATTGGGAAGATAAACGGGAGTTTTGTTTGGAGGTCCGTCCGGAGGTTGGGGTTGGGGAAATTGTCTGGGGACGGTGGACACGTGGTGGATGGTGATTTGTTCGGTGATGTGACTTTTGAAAAAAATGTTAATTACTGTTAATTTCGTAGGACATACGTAACAAGGGACCGTTTAGGTATTGGACGTCCCAGCTCCTCCAACATGCAGGAACGGTGGATTGGCGTCATCCAAATGCATACGAGATTCCAAAATCCCAGCTTCCCACCTGCGTCCGAAGACTGCATTTTTGCCCTTGACCACAAAAGCTCACGAGCTCCTCTCCAACTCGGCAGTCAAATTTATTGATTTCAGTCCGTTTTGCCCCCAAACTTTTGAAGGAAGTCCTCATCCTATCCCCAAATCCAATTCGAATGGGACAAGCTTCACACCTTTATTACCCAAAAAATCATGGTTGGAATTAGGGGTGTAAACGGGTCGGGTACGGGTCGGGTATGCCCCTATCCGTACCCGTACCCGGCTAAATTAGCGGGTACGGGTACGGGTATATACCCGGCAAAAAACATATATACCCGTACCCGACCCGTACCCGTTAAGTTAGCGGGTACGGGGCGGGTAAACGGGTATAGCGGGTATAATATATAATATATAAAAATATAATATATATTATATAAAAAATATATTATATATAAAAAATATATAATATATAACATATAAAATATTAAAAAAATATTATATATATAATATAATATATCTTAACGGGTATACGGGTAAACGGGTATGGGTAATGCGTATACCCGTACCCGACCCGTTTATTAAGCGGGTAAACGGGTACGGGTTTGAATTTTTAAACGGGTATGGATTTTTGTACCCATACCCGTACCCGCTCGGGGTGGGTGACCGGGTATACGGGTATTACCCGCCCCGTTTACACCCCTAGTTGGAATAACCATCGCTGCCCCGCTGCCACCTAGAATTAATATACGTGAAGTTTTGCCTTTCCCATTTCAGATTTGGTAGGGTCCGTCATGTAGATCAGGAAGACCGTCTACTCGTCGTCGAGTTGCAGCGGTCGGTGGTGGAGCACAGTGTTGGCTTTTTGATATTAATCTATGTTTTGATTATTTAATCAACATAATCTTAATTGTGATCATGTAGAGTAGCACACATGTTGCATTGCATGTATATTGTTTTGTGTTAACTTCTATATGTGATCAAGACTCAAGGAAGAAAGGAAATCAAGTCAAGACATGTAAACAAGCTCATTTGAAGACATGTAATTTGTATTTATTTGAGTCTTAGGAACTTTGTAATTGAGCATACTTGAGCTAAAAACTACTCAAACACACATTAGGTTCCCTATAGAAGTCACACACGAAATTTCACATAATTTGGACTTCAATAAATCACTCAAACTTAGACCGGAAAACACTAAACTAAAACCTGAACAGTCTGCCCACATTCGGTCGACCGAAACAGACCGTTCGGTCGACCGAGTGATCATATATTATGTTAGTGTTTAACTGCCCAAGTTCGGTCGACCAAGTTAACATATTTTTTCGACCGTTTGTTTTGTCGTATTATACCCAACGGTCGTATTCGTATTATCTCCATATACCCCAAATACATTTAGTGTATCAGTCGACCGAACTTTTGTTCCTTGACAAACCCAAAGTGCCTGTCGGTTTTCGGTCGACCGTGGACCATGTTTCGGTCGACCGAATATAATCTTGTTTGTCAACCCCAAAGCGCCTGGTGTGAATCGGTTGACCGAACCTGTCTCGGTGTTCGACCGATCACTTAAGTGTACCGAGATTGTAGCCTTTGGCGGTCGACCGTTCCTTAACCGGTCAACCGAACCTTAATCTAAATTGTCAAACGGTCGACCGAACAACCCGATCTGGTCAACCGAACATACTCAGATTTGGGTCCTGTCAGTTTCTGTTTTGTGTATCTTACACAATCGTTACTCAATTCATCCCCAACGGCTATAACTCTTTAGGAGCTTATAAATAGAGTTGTAAAACACATTTTAACACAACTCTCACACTACTAGTCGTCCAATACATTAGAGAGAAAGCTCCAAATACTCCAAGCCTCAAACCTTCCACACTTTAGTCTTAAATCATATTCTCACTCAAGTGTGCTCAAGATTAGAGAGTGTTGTTCCACTCACTGTTTGTTCAAGAAGCAATGGTCTTGGTGAAAGCGCAAGATAAGAGTATAGACTTCGGTGAGAGCCCGAAGTATCTCTCTCGGATTGTGAGAGAAGGAGTCAAGCTCGGCGAGGGTTGTTCGCGAGTTTGAAGATTGTAAAGGCGTTCTCTCCCAGCCCGGAACTAGGAGTGGTTAGTGAAGTCGTGAGCGGAGCTCGGTGATCCGAGCGGAGCTTGCAAGAGAGGACTAGGACCCGGGTGGGGTGCCAAACCTCTATAAAAATCCCCCGACTCCTTGTGATTTGCATTATCTCTTTCCTTTACTTGCTTGTTTAGATTTAAATTCCACTGCATATCTTTGATCGTTAAGAAGAGATAATTTAGGGTTAAAAGTGATTAGAATTAGTGACCATCACGATCCTACACACAGAACTCCGAAGCGGTGAAGGATGGATTGAGTGACACAATGTATGGCATGCGCCCTTCCCCCTTCACTTGTAGATGGTCGAGGATTATGGCCATAAGAAATCGTATTTGTACCCGTTGAATCAATTTTTGGATTTTCATTTTCGACACACACTAATAACAAAGTATGAATTGTTCAGATTGTTGATTTATGCATTTTCCCCTTCAATTTTAGCGTTGGGCGTAAGTTGTAGGTTTTATACCCTACACATGCAAGCTCTCAAAATCATTACAGTGTCATACCCTATGTCTAAACAAGATGGTTCTACACATGCAAGTATAATGTTTTGCACATGCTTGCGAATTGAAATAACATGTCACATGGTCACCCTATTAAAGTTGACATTGTTTTTAAATTATTTGCGGTTGTTACATAATTTATTGGTTAAACTTTATAAATCATCACATTGTTATGCCTAAATTAGATATACATTTATGATAGTTGGCTGAATGAACAACTATTCGTCTAATTGACAGTGAATTCATATATGTAGGGAATCTTAATGGTCTACTAGTTAAGCAAACATGAGTGTTGAATCAATCGACCCATCCTTTGAGGATGATGATGAGCTAGAGGATGTTATATTAAGTGTTGTGGAGAGTGTCGAGGAATATGTCTAAAGATATCTACTCAAAACTAAAGTTCACGTGGCCTCTTGTACCGGTCAACAAAGGACCTAAGATCTTCTAACCGAGCACTACCGAGTGTGCTTGGATGATTGCCGGATGATGTCTAACGTCTTTGTCAATTTGTGTAACCTTTTTAAGGAACACAGACTTCTAACACCAACTAGAAACGTAATCGTAGAAGAGCATATGCATATTTTTCTTGTATGCTTTAGGTCATGGTCACATCAACCGGGCGTAGCAACAATATTTCCAACATTCGGGCGAGACAATTAGTCGTCACTTAAACCACGTACTTAGAGCAATGACCATATGGTCATGTGACCTGATAAAACCAAAGGACGACCTAAATGCCATCCCAGATCACATATTGCATCACCGGGGGGAGTTTTTCCCTACTTCAAAGATTGCATTGGTGTCTAGATGGGACACATATACATGTCTCTGTTCTAAAAGCAAAACAACCTATGTATCGGTATGGTCGACAACCAAAGTACACCACTAAAAATTTCATAGGTGTTTGTGACTTCTGAATGTGATTCATTTTCATGTCGACTGGCTGGGAAGGTAGTGCCCAGGACAATCGGATGTTGAACCATGCTATTTACGAGTCTGGCGGCTTCTTGATGCCCACATTCGGTAAGAAAAGATAATGGTCTTACATTCATAAGTGCAATCTTAGATAATTCAAATGGTAGAGTAATAGTTCTTTTAACTGAAACCTATGCAGGTGAATATTATTTGGTCGACTCTGGTAACCCAATAGGCAAGGGTTTCTCGTGCCATATCGTAACATGCGTTATCATCTTCCAGAGTTCCAGTCCAGCCAACCACAAGGGAAACAATATGCATTCCTCTTTACGGAATGTTATCAAGAGGGCGTTCGGAGTACTGAAGAAGAGATGGTGTTTGCTCAATCTTATGGGCCCATACTCGCTGGATGACCAATCAATGTTCGTATCGGCTACAATGTCGTTGCATAACTACATCATCGACGAGTTGACAGTAGAGTTCGATAATTAAAACCTCACTAGATCGTGCGATCATGAGAACACAAATCAAACTCATAACAATAGTGGTGGTTGTGGCTCTATAGGCGGAGACGATATTAGTATGATGGTCGTTCGTGATCACATCCGAGATGAGATAGCTACGAGTAGAGGGTTGTAGTGTTGTTATCTTATAGAATGGAACTTTGCTGACAATTTTATGCACTTGGTTATTTTTCAATGTATGCGCTTGGTTATTTTTTGTCTTATGCACTTGGTTATTTTTCAATGTATGCACTTGGAGGAGATAGAACTTGTGAGTTGCTTTAGTGCAAAATCAGAAATTTACCACTTAACAAATATGAATTGTACAAACTATTAGGAGGCATTCAGGTAAACGTGGCATCAGGTTGACAAACTATTACGAAGACAATGTGGCCAACTACAACCTATGTATAAGTAACATTTATAAATTGGCACATCTACTTCAAAGAAATGACATTCATGCAATCCACAACGTAGACAAACAAAGAAGCATGCCCACGAGTTCTATAATATCAAACATGAGTTCAAGTGTTCGGTAATGGAAATTATTACCACATAGGTTGGGTTTAGGAGGGCATCTTGCCTCCTCTTTTGTTCGGTTCAGCACCCTATCGATGACGCACTCCACAAGACCTTCTACCGTCCCTAAGAATGCCTTCTCCAACTTGTCAATGTGCTGCTCTTGGTGAGCGACTACGCCCCCAACGGTGGTGATGACCGACTCCTTCGACGACATGTAGTGGCAACAAAATGGATCAAGTTGAGACACAAACATAAAAAGAGAAGGTAAGCCATCTAGAAAAGGAGCAAACAGTAATCGAACAAAATATGCATTCGAAGAACAAAATATGGAGTAGAGGTCTAATGTTGCCCACCAGATCGCGATTGTATTCAAAGTACACCCTAATTGGAGCACCTTCTTCAAGTCTCCACCACACCTTCGTCGTCCGACCGCAGTAGCAGAAGGGCACTAAAGTTGGGGGTTGAACACAAGTGGAAGGTCCGACCATGGTAACACTTGTCGTCGAGCTCAGCAGTTGCAGATCAGAAGACGGGGAGGGAAGACAAACGATGGTTTGGGGAGGAAGGTAAGGGGGGAGGTCGGTAAAATGATGTGGGCATCCATGGTTGAGAGGTAAATTGGGTTTTTGGCTATGACAAGACATGTAAAGAAGCTTCTCCTTGCTGTCATCCAAGCACTTCCAGCTTCTGGAGCCATGGGATCGGCTCCTCACCTTCAAAAGGGTAGAAGCTGGATTCTCAAAGGAGCTCTTACTAGGGGAGCTGATGCATTGCATACATTGCATCATATGTCTTTCATTTAGATCACTTTTACATCAATAAATGCTACTAAGGTATGTGTTTAGTCTTATTTACAGAATACAGGGACCGGAATGCAATTTACCCATATCCCGAGCATAAACGCGTGCGGAAGACTCATCTCTATCATAAAGACCAAGCTCAAGATTATCGGGTTTCAAGTGGAAATGTTTCCAAGCATAAAAGCATTCAAAACCTAATTACAAAAAGAACAAGGACTTGAGCACAAAAGTAGCCGGGGACTTGATTGCAAAAAGACAAGGACCTAATTGCAATTCGCGAGTTATTATGGAGAAAATCTAAAGAAAAATCAATGTAGTTCTCCACACATATAAAGGAATTAATCCGGAGCTCAAAAGAATGGAAAGAATCAATCCAGACGCGCAAAGGAGGATCAAATCATACCATAAACTACCAGCAAAAATCCGGATTAAATCAGAGAAGATTGTGCGGCGAAATCGCCGCATATCACATACATTGTGCGGCGGAAACGCCGCCCCCTCAGCGATCTGTGTGCTCCAATTTTGTCCAGTCGTGTCTGGACACGTGTACTCTCCAATTCTATACTTAGGTCTCTTGTAACAACTATAAATAGACCCGAGAACGATGTTAGAAGGGTCCTTAGTCTTTGGTGGTAGTTTTTATTTTTAATCTTAGTTTTGTATTCTTCCTTTTCATTAATAAAATTCTGTCTTTTATTTCTTACTTTTAGTTTTCTTTTGTAATGTCTCAAGGACCCCTTCTTCCTCCCTCTATGAGTTTCTAACTCCTTCCAAAGGGTGGAGGTGACGGCTTTAGGGTGAAGAGAAGACGAATAAATGTTATTATTTTAAGTTCGTATTAGTCTATTTTGATTACTTGAGTTTATGTTAAATCATTTATCATGTAATGCTTCATAACTAATATGATTTATTATAAGTTTCTGAATTCTCTAATCTAAACCTTAAATCTAAACCTCCACCCGACGGAATTCACCTCTTTGTTCTTGTTTTAGTTTTAATTGTTCTTGTTCTTGCTTTAGATAATTAAAACCCAAAAATCTCAAAACCCAATTATTTCTTCTCTCCTTCTTCCCCTTAATCGAAAATCACACTAATAACAAAATCTCTCCCTCCCTGTGTTCGACCCGTATTTGCCACGTCTTCATTGACGCCGTGCACTTGCGGTATAAATTTAATTCTCATCAGGAGCCCTATCCAAACAGGCCCAAGGTCTCTGAGGCCACCCACTACCGGTGACCTTTAATCGGGCGCCAATGGGGCGGCCGATTCTCCCCCCCTAACGGGGGCGGCCCTGGGTGGGACGCCTTGCGCCCCTAGGCACGCCCCCAGATAATGGGTTGGGGACACGTGATTTATACATAAGTGATGTTTTGAAGAAAAAAGTCAAGTTCAAGAGGGTTAGGTTGGGGAATTTGTTTAAGGGGGGTTGTCCAGATGTGACTTTTGAAAACAACTGCTTGACTTATCATGTTAATTTTGTAGGGAATGTGCATCCAATAAAATTTGTAGGAGGGTAGTAATAAGGTCTCTATTGTAATCATCAAAGATGAGTTTAGTTGGGAATTGTTAGAAGAGGAGAAAAAAATGTAAGACCTCGTGATTACTACCAAGGGAAGGAGGGGAATGTATTACAATGGGAGTAATAAATTCTTCTACCCAATCATTTCCCTCCTTCCAAATATTCCTGGTGTAACAAACCTTTTAAAATTCCACTCTCATTCCCACAACCTAAATGCACCCTAGGGAGACAAGTATGGTCAAGTAGAATCAATTTGGATTGATCAATTAGGCAGGTTAGTTGTTCCAATTTGGGGTTACTTCATATTTGTAGTTTTTGTACACAAGAATTTCATGTTGTGTTGAATATGAAGGTCAGGTCATACTGATCTAGAAATTAACTTACATTAAGGGTCTATTTGATAAAGGCTTTTGTTAGTGGCTTATAAGAAAAATCGTGATTTATGGTTACCTTATTTACAAAACAAGTTTTTGAAAGCTCGAGCATGCTTTTCTATTTGGCTTTTACTTCCTCAAGCATAAAGCGTAAAAAAACTTAAGTGGTGCTTTTGTTGGCTTTTGATCAGTAATCGTCAATATCACATTAAATTTCTTAATAATTACAATGCAACAACATTAGAATCATTAGCCCTACCACTGAAAAGGGTAGAGTGAGAAAGACAAATATGTGACAAGCGAGAAGACGAAGTTGGTAGAAGCAATGAGAAACTTGTAAGAGTGGCTTGTCGAGACATAGGTTTGGTCACAAGTCGAGTGATCTTTTGGTGTATAAGCTTGGGGCAAAAGTTGTTAGGATCAATGACCTTTTAATCACTAAACTAATTGTGTAATTAAAAAAACTAAGTGAAGGATTAAGAGAGAAGACATTGCAAACCACGAAATTTGACGACATCAAAGTTTAGAGAGGTTCGGCACCGCACCCCGGTCCTAGTCCTCCTCGCAAGCCTCTCTCGATCCCCCGAGCCTCGCTTACGGTTACATTAACTGATCTCCATTCTGAGCTGATATCAACGTCGTTTAAAACACTGAGCCTCACGAACAATCTCGCATCGCTCGTGTCTCCTCTCACAACCCGAGAGTGTGCTTCCTCGAAATTTTACAACACTTGGGTGATTATTGAATATGGAAATGGAATCCCAATCTAACTAACACTTTATACTTGAGCACACTTGGATATTAATATGGAATGAATATGCAAGTGGTGAAGTTGTCTTGAGTGTAGAAGAAAGAGAGCTTGAAAATGAAGAGGATATGCCTTTAGGTAAAGGATCAATGGGGAGTGTTCAAGTGTACTAAAACCAACAAATGAGATCTTAGTTATAAGCCTTCAAGCTCGACTGGCCATTGGGGAGTTGGTGAAGAAATGGACACTTAACAAGCAAGATGTGAAAGAAGCTCAGGTGAATTTTAGACCATGTTCGGTCGTCCGTTCATGTAATGGTAGTCCGAGACACAATAAATGGATTGGTCATATATAAGCCATCGGTTGACCGAATAAGGTTCGGATAACCTTTCACCAACTTCCAGTAACTATTTTCAATTTAGCGCTATTTAATTTCGGTTAACCGAATTCCATTCGATTCACCATGTTGGCTTTTAGACCTTAATCCATGTTTTGATGATTTAATCAACCTAATCTTAATAATAATCAATGTAGAGTAGCACACATATTGAATGACATATATATTGTTTTGTGCTAACATCTACAGGTGATTAAGACTCAATGAAGAAATGAACTCAAGTCAAGACATGTAATCAAGTTATTGAAGACATGTAATTTTGCATTTCTTTTGAGTCTTAGGTGTTGGCTTTTTGACCTTAATCTATGTTTTGATGATTTAATCAACCTAATCTTAATTATAATCAATGTAAAGTAGCACACATTATGCATGTCATATACATTGTATTGTGTTAACTTCTACAAGTGATCAAGACTCAAGGAAGAAAAGATTTCAAGTCAAGACATGTAATCAAGCTATTGAAGACATGTAATTTGTAATTCTTTTGACTCTTAGGAACTTTATTTATTTGAGCATACAATAGTTAAAAAATAAATTAACACACACTAGGTTCCTTATAGAAGTCACACACAAAATCTCATAACATTTGGACTTCAATAGGTCACCCAAACTTAGATTGGAAAACACTAAAACCCAAATCTGAACTGTCTGAGCCAAATTGGGCGACCGAACCAGTTCTCAGTTCGACCGATTGGATCAGTTAATTAGTTAGCCTTTAGTGTCAAACCGGTCAACTGTTGCCTACAATGTGTTCGACCGTTTACGCATGTCTTGTTACTGTTAAACTTGTCGTATTATACCAACGGTTGTATTTGTATAAACCTAAGAAAACCCCAAAATACTTTGGCCACCGGTCGACCTTTACCAAGACCTCGGTTGACCGTTCCTGGACGTTTTCTTGAACCCCAGAGTTCTTGATATTTTCGGTCGACCAATCCAACCTTTTTGTTCGACCGAATGTAAAACCTCATAGTACATGTTAGATTTCAGTCGACCGTTCCACCCTTTAGTTCGACCGTTAACTTAAGTTATAGCCTAGTTAGTTCGACTGTTCTTGTTTCGGTTCGAACGCTTCCACACCTTTATCAAAATGGTCGATCGTTGATCTCGAGTCGGTCGACCGTTTGTGTCCCAAACTGTGACCTGCACTTACCTATTTTGTGTTTCTTACACAAACTTTTCATATACTTATCACAACGGCTATAACTCCTTTAGAGTTTATAAATAAAGGTTCCCCAACCTTATTTAGATAACTCTCCTACTACTATTTGCCTCCAACATTAAAGAGATAAATCCAAACACTCCAAACCTTCAAATCCACACTTTAATCATCAACTCTTATTGATTGACATCATTTCATGCTTATATGTGTATCTTATATCCATTATCTTTCACCTAAACAATGCTACGTGACGAGTTTTATGTTTAAATTTCAGAAATAAATAGGTTTGAAGAGAAGAGTCATAAAAGGACCTAAAAGCATGAAAAATGACTGAGTTGAGAGACTCAATGACAAAGATGCAAGATCGAAGGACCTGAACGTAAGATCGAAGGACCAATGAGCAAACAAGAATACTTCACACCATCATGGGGAGTATTTTGGCAATTCTATTCGGGTCGGAGCTCCAGCAAGCGAAGTAGATGCATCAAAGACCACCAAAGACAACCAGAAAAGCCCAGAAGAAAATCCAAAGCGATCCGAACACTGTAGACCGCTAATTAGCGGTCCAAGACCGCTAATTGGCGGTCACTTTGGTCCGGATCCGCTAAGATTTATGTGGAGCATGTATTAGTGTGTATTTAGTCTATTACTGGTATTTTTTTAGTCCCATACCGGGGGATTGTCCCGGATTACCTTTTTCTATGGCTATAAATAAAACTCTTCACCTTCTATTGTAATTACCCATTGCTTGGTGGCATTCTCTCTACTTAGAGTAAGCCTTGGAGCAAAATCTCAAGGTGGAGAAGAATGTTACCTCAATGTGAGTCATCTAATAAAATATTTTTTCCATTGTTTTGTTCTTTTGTTGTTTCTTTATGCATGCTTAACTTAGTTTTATTTCTTTGATTGTAGGCTAAAGTAGTTAGAATGTTTCTTTTCTTCTTTAGTTTAATTATTAGAGTAATGTGTAGTGAGTAGATCCATCCCCTTGGGGATGGAGATGATGTTCATACATGCATTAAAGAATGGATATGAATGTTTTATATTTTGATTGTGTTGATAAATGTGAATGTATGCTTGCTTGTTAGAATAGAATACTACACTTGATGAGTTTTTCCACACATCTTAGACACCCCCCATGCTTGTTTAGGTTCTGAAATAACCAGCTTGTGTATATGAATGTTAATCAACTAGGTTAGTGAATGGATTGATATGTTTTGTCATAACCTTTAGACACTTCCAATGCATGAAAACACTACCTACATTTGTGCCTATAGAATGCATTCTTCACCATCTTTTTACATGTGTGCACACACTCCACCCCTTAGGGGTTTTCCATTTCTGATTTCCAACTTTCAATTTCCCTCGCTTTCGTTTTCCTTGTTTAATGCTTACTCGTTTAGTGTAGTTAATCTAGTTTAGTGTAATCACAACTTCTTCCCCTCTTTTCCCACTTGCCTTCGAACAAACCAGAGTCTACACACCCCCTTGTGGATCGACCCGTATTTGTCACCGCTTCAACGCGGTCGTGCACTTGCGGTTAATTAAAACGATTAAACACTTATTCACTCAAGTGTGCTAAAGTTTAGCGAGTGTGTTCCACTCATTTGTTTGTCAAAGAAGCAAGGATTTCGATGAAAGTCTGAAGTGTTCCCTCTCGGTTTGTGAGAGGAAGAAGTCAAGCTAGCAAGGGTTGTTCGTAAAGCTTGTGGTGTAAAAGGCTTAATCTCGGCCTGGAACAAGATTGATAGTGAAGATGTAGGCGGAGCTCGAGGGAGATCGAGTGGAGCTTGCAAGAGATTAAGTAGGCGGGACGTCGAACCTCAATAAAAATCACCGGGTCATTTTTGTGGTTTGCGATATTTTCTTACTTGCTTTTGTTTGATTATTCTGCTGCATCTTTGATTAAACAAGTAGGGAATTAGTTTGAAAGTGATTAAAAATAGAGGTCATTACAATCCTACATTAGGAACTTTGTGTACTTGAGCATACTGGAGTAAATAACTAATCACATACACACTATGTTCCTTATAGAAGTCACACACAAAATCTTAGATCATTTGGACTTCAATAGGTCACCCAAATGTAGACCGGAAATCACTAAACCAAACCTGAACTGTCTGTGCCATTTCGGTCGACTGAACCACCTTTATTCGACCGATTTATATTTTAACCAAAAGTGATTTTAACTGCTAGACTGGTCGACCGTCTACACGTGTCATTTGACCGTTAGACTTGTCGTATTATACCAATCGTCGTATTCACATTTTATCACATACCTCATAAATACATTTGATCACGGGTCGACCGTGGACCTAGTTTCGGTCGACCGAACTTAGACATCTCTTGAATCACGTAGTGTCAATTTTTATCGGTCGACCGAACAAACCTTTTTGTTCGACCGATTGTCCCTGGACTTTCCTGGACAATAAATCTGGACTGCTTAATCGGTCTATCATTCCACCTTTGGTTCGATCGTTAACTTAAGTTATAGACCTTTTCGTTTACGTGTTTACAAGATAGGAAGTAGGCGGAAGACCGAACCTCTATAAAAATCTCTGTGTCCTTTGTGGTATGCATATTCTCCTTCTTTACGTGTTTGCTTGTTTAAATTTCGTTGTGCATCTTTGTTTGTTAAGCAAGTAGAGAATAAGTTTAAAAGTGATTAGAATTAGCGACCCACATCGATCCTACACACCTTCCATGCATCCATCTTTCTTCCAACCTTTATTTGTTAGGGACTGGTCCTATTTCCAAGGTGGTAGTAAAATTGGTTGGACTTTGATTACTCAAGTTCGGTTGATCGTGTATACTTCGGTAAACCGAAGTTAGCATGGGTTTTGCGCTGACAGTTTAGGCTCAAATAGTCGTTGGGTACAACAATCAAGTGTCACGTGTGAATAACTGTGGGGCGCCTAAAGCCAAGAAGGTTATTCGGTCGTCCGAATTAAGACAAGTCAATTGGGCTCTATAGGCTCAATTCAAATGCAATCGTTGGAGCAAAGTCCAAAAACGGTTCAAGGTTATTCGGTCAACCGAAGGTGTTTCGGTCATCCATCTGGACAATTCCGGAGAGCATCCTAAGGTAACCTTATGGGAAAGATTCAGTTAATCGATAAGTGTTCGGTGGACTGAACTTGAAAGATTTCGATTGACTGTGAAGGGTCTAGTTTACCAAATAGTGACGAGACGGAATCCTAGTGTTGAAGTTTACATAAAACCTTATTGACTCAATAAATATAAAATTACATGTCTTTGTCCAAAGTTTTGATTACAAGTCTTGAGTCTTGATGTCTTTCTCTCAATACTCCTTTTCTTGATTATCTTGATCAACATATTAAGATGATTGCAAGTATATAAGTATGTATGCAATGCATGTAATCGTATTTGCTCACCTTGGTTGATTAAGCTGATTGATTTAAATTAGTTTGATTAATCATCAAATTTAATATAGATTAATGGAAAAATGCCAACAAAAGTCACTAGAAAATGAACCCTAAGTCTTAAAGTGTTAACATAATATGGCATGTTAATTACATGCTTATTAAAATGGAAAATATTTGTTTGCAGATGAATAAGCTCAATCTTGGATATCATTTATGTAGATTGTAGGGTCAATTATCACAAAGATAATCAAGTTGTAATTTCTATTGTTTCTGTATCAATATTTGAAGAGGAGTCAACCCAAGATCATCCTTACTTAAGTCGCAATTTCTAAAGTCAAGTCCAATAAAAGTTCATGCTAGGTTTAGATTTTTAAAACCTGAAGAGGTTAAATTGGGTATGAATTTAGCTCAATCTTGAGCTCAATTTTGAGGTCTATTCAAACTATATCTTGATTTTGAAGGCTACCAAATCGAGAATAAAACAATAGTTTTAATCCTAATTAGTCCAATTTGTTATGGTTGTAGGATCTAAGACCCTACTAGAGGTTTAATGTGTGGTCTAGAGTCTAGAGGGGTGAAATACACATATATGGATGCAAATGCGGAAATGAAACAAGGTAAGAGAATGCAAACCACGCGATACACAGGGGGATTTATAGAGGTTCAACAAACTCTCGCATCCTAATCCTCTCCTCGAGTCCCGCTTAACCCTTGAACAACACTTGAAAGTTCCATTATTGACCTCCTTCTCGGCAGAGACCAAACCTCTTACACAAAAGCTAGGGAATAACCCTCGCGTAGCTTGATCCGCTCCCACAACCCTGGAGGATGCTCCAAACCGGAACTACAAACTTGAATGCTTGAAGGAATACTCAAACTTGGCACTTATAACCAAAATGAGAATTTAAGAGTAGTCAAAGTGAGTGTGTGAAAGCTTGAGAGATTATCAATAATATTGTGTAAGAAGTGTATTGAGTGTAAAATATAATGATCTATTTATAGGCTCCCATAGGGTAGAAGAAAGTACAAAGAATAGGCAAGAAAAGTTTAAGTAGAAGAGTAAGTCAGCCCCAGAATCAGACAACATAAGCACTGGTCAATCGTTCGAATGTCTTTGGTCAACTCAAGTTGGTTATGATTTTGACTGTGAGCGGAGGGCTCACAAGAGGACCAGTCGTCCAATTTTAATATCAGTGACGGTTTGAAGTTACTTGATCATAGGCTCAGACGACTCGAGGAAGATGAATTCGTCTGATGAGTGAGAGATGAGATGTCTGGTTTTTCAATAGGTTGTCTAAATTAAAGGTGTTTAGCATAAGTCAAATTGGATATAATCGTTGGAATAAAGTTTAAACTCTTACCAAAGAAACAACTATATTTGGTATAAACTCTTCTAACACATATGTGGATTGGACGACTCACTCACCAACTAGTCATCTGAACGGACAATTGCTTAAAGTAAAAAACTAACGGATCGGACGACTAAAAGAGACATTGTCCAAATGAAAAGGTTCAAACACTTAAGGTGTGGGATGACTCGAGAAGGCTTTAGTCATCCAAATTATTTTAAATGAAATGTTTGAAAATACTAAGAAATTTGATCATACGACTCAAGGCAGATCCAGATCGTCTGAATCTGGGTAGACTTAAGAATTAGTTTACTGTAAACTCGGATCATACGACTCAAAGAGGGTCTAGTTGTCTAAATATGGGTGGAACAAGGAATTGATGCTACTGTCATATTAAAACGGACGACTCCAATAAGTCATTCGACTGAAAGTGTTGACAAAACCTTTTTTTAAGTGTTTCAGTTTTGATTCCAACTTGTCCTATGACTCAATAAAAGTAAAATTACAAGTCGAGCTTGATTATATGTATCAACTTCAATTCATTGTTCTTTGAGTCTTGATCACCTATCAAGATAAGAACAAGCACAATCGTGTAATATGGTGTGTGTGTGTGCGCGCGCGAATAATATGAGTGATTGGATTAAGTATTAGAGTTAATAGTTACCATCAAAATAAAGATCGAATTAGGGGTATTTAGCCAACAATGGTACTTCGTACAAATGTGTAATGAATATGTGAAGTAGCAACAACTATCCGATGGACAATATAAATAAGCAGATACAAACACATAAGAACTTCATTTTTCTTTGGCATTGCTACCACTCGGAGTATCAATTTGAATTTTTTCCCCTAAGTATTGGCGCTCTTTGTTCACTTTTTTCTTGATTGCAACTACATTGGCCTTGGCTTTTACCATCACTTGTGTAATCTCGTCATTGTTATCCACATCACTGTTGATATGATTAATAACACCCAACAAGATCTTCGACTTTTGGTGGTAGGGATTGAGGTCACACAATTGAGCATGGTTACAATGAAGATCTCTCCCACCATCACCTATTTTTTCTAGGTAGGGTAATTGTCTTTCCAGAAGGTGGCTAAGCTGACCAAGTTGAATATGCATAAGAAGGGGTTTATTGGCAAATCCTTGACCTAAATTTGCTCCTTTTCGAATTAGGTCATGGCCCTGACCCAAAAGGTATCTTTTGCTAATGCAGCCCTCAAGTGTGATTTTGGGCTGCAAAAGAGTGATTGTAGGTTGTTGTGTGTGACCCCCAAATGGTAAAACGTGGGCTTCTTGGCCAGCTATTGGAAAGGGTGATTTGTCGTCCATTTTAGACCTACTTGGTATCTCAAATTCCTTGTTTTGAATCGAAATGTGAATCAACACCATTGGACTTTCATGGTAAGTAATGCATGTCATTGCAGGTGAGATTCTTGGTTTTCTCCAGTTGGAGTGTTCGAGATCACTATACCAAGTGTAATTATGTAACTTAAATTCTCCCAAGTGAGGTGGTGATGTCTAACGATCCGCCCATGCATGTTTCAAACTGAGCGACCCACTTCTGGTCGACAGAAGTTCCTCCAATTTCCTTGAGTCTTATCCATTGAAAGCTAGAACCTCCTCTTCTTGGATGATTATGCAACATCGTCTATGAGGTTGTACCTTCTTCGTGACCCAATGCTCTCCCAACTAAGTGATGCCCTTCGACAACCTTTAAGACGTCATACTCTTCAATATGGTCAAAATGGATCCATTCAGGGTTAGGTTTTGAGGATATCAACTTGACCTCAAATCGAGAAACTTAGAGCATCAACTTCGTAAGCGACAGTTCATCGTGGCTAGAGATCGATTGGAGTCCTTCATACAATGATCCAAGTATACTCCAAGTCGATATTCTTAAGCCAGTTTTCGTTCAACTACATCTTCGGAGAGGGAGTTTTTGTACCAACAATGTTTCGTTGTATGTCCATCAACATCGCTTGTCATTTTGGCAAAAGTGAAATGAATCAAGAAGCTCTGGGCACTGAGAGCGCACACATCCAATCTTGTAAGTGCAACCACTTTGTGTAGAGTTCCTACATGAGATCAAATTGTTGGTCATATCACTCACCACCAAGTTAAGCATGCAACAATTCAGATCTTAGAGCTAGGTTACTCCAATGCTTCATCACAGGTTGGATGGAGAGGATTGACATAACAACCCAATTGGGCTGGTGTGGTGCGCCATAATTAGTGGTATGGTTTTTGGGTGACAAACAAAAATAGTGTTGGAGTGATAGCTGCGGATAAGTATTGTATTTTAGAGTCAGCCAAGAAAAAAACCCAAAATAAATGTAACTGTAGTATTTCATAACCTGAGAATCTGTGATCGCTATATACGTACAATACTACACGTGGAGCAAATGCTATTGTAACAAAAAGATGTTAAGTCTGTTCCAACGTGATAGATTAGAAAAAGAGTGATCCCATTACCATTCTGGTAACTGAGTTCATATCTTGGTTATTTGAAGGGAAAAATAGAACTACGTTAACCAAAATATAGAAATTCAACTCATGTCTAGCCTACGTAATATGCTTTGACTCCAGTAAGAAGCATGAAGTAGGTAACATCATACAAAATTGTCCACATCTAATTTCATAAATTTTTGAAAATATTAAGACAGCTTGGGTAAAAACAAAAATATAGTAACACAATACCAACCTCAAGATAAATAAAGGCAAAGAATTTAAGCAGAACAGAACCCCCAAGGGGCTAAATCCTGTTTCCAGGTATATGAAACTATTTTGATAAAAAAAAGGTACAGGACAGTATCCCAAAAACAGTTCCACCAAATAGGCATTGCTCATCGTGTAACCCTGTAAGCCTGCAGACAAAACAGAGAGAGTATTTGGTAAATCAAATCAAGCAAGAAAAACTTCATGTTTTATCATGACTGAACTACCCAGAGACAGCAAGCAAGTGAAGCAACACATTCAGATACTCCTAACATTTTTCCGCCAATGATACTCCCTCCTAGTAGCAAGACAATCTAAACAATCTAACCAGGAATGTTGAATAGTGACACACGAGCGCGCCGTTAACCAATTGAAGTGTGAAGCTCGTATTTGTACTAATTATGTATCCATGTTTCTAGTCACAGGTAGGAGAGGCACCACATTGCATCATTTGGTTTTCAAGAAGAAATGAAGAAACTAATGTTTTTTACCTTTACAGCCTTCAGTAGATCTCTAGCCTCAGCATTGTTTTTGAAGTGGTCGCGAACAGGCTGCATGAAAAGGCAATGACTCGGTTATACAGTCGAATGGCCTGTTGCTAGCTTGGCAAGGCAAACAAAGCTGATAATATCGCCACAGAATGGATACTTAAAGGTATCTCCACAAATTTAAAGAGATTGTAACACCACATCTTTCTAAACATATTCAAATCTATTTTCATTTTGTTAGTTGTTACATATTCAGATATTCTAAACATTATATCTGAGACCTCAATACGTGGAGATAAGAGAGCAAATTATTGCTCATTTGTTTTAAACCAAATCCAATTGTGCCTTTTTACGTGGGGATTCATCACCTGTAAGATTTTATTGATAGCTTTCGACAAGGACGGTTTCACATCACTAGGATGCAGTGCTCCAGATTCATACTCAGCAAATAGTTCCTCTATAGTAGAGTAAGTCCTGCCACATAGGAAACCAACACGGGTAATATCTTTTAAGATGCTCAAGGTAAGTGATGGCATAATTTACTAAGAAAAGAAAAGGAAAAAAACTGTAACAGGAACTTTATGCAAAATTAACAATAGAGAATGAAAAGATTTTCAGAGAGACTAAACAAACTTACTTGCTCCCGCCATTTTTCTCATCTCGCATAACATCGAAATGCCCAAACCAAGGGAAGATTATATATTTGATGTACTCTAAACATGGGTTTCCTTCAACAATCTTTGGAGGACAGTAGGCTTTCTTTATCTTTAAATTCACTTCAGCCTGTAAATGAAGATAAAGAGGCTAAGGACCACTTCAGCACTTCCTATGGAAATGATGTTGCGGTATTTTTCTCAGCTATATGGTAGAGATACTATGCTATATTATAAGATACGCTGATACGCATACGCAGTCAATTTCTCCCCAGAGAAGGTTGCCAGTGACCTCAAAAAACAAAACTAACAGAACACGTTTTTTAATTTTTTATCAGAAAAAAATAATAAAACGATTACTACAATCTAATGTATAAATCTATTAAGATTCTTTAAGTTTTTACCGATATGCTTAAATTATATTCTAGGTTAGGGGTGAGTATCCGGACCGGACCGGATTTTTATCCGGTGTCCGGACCGAAGACCGGACCGGACCGGATTCTCGCGGACCGGACCGGTCAAAAACCGAATTTTTTAAATAAAAAAACAAAAAACCGGACCGGTCCGGACCGGACCGAACCCGAAAAATCCAAATCCTCCGGACCGAAACCCGGACCGGTTCCAACTGGTCCGGACCGGTCCGTGCACAGCCCTATTCTAGGTTCTCAAGTGATGCTGCTTTAATGGGCTTGGAAGTAAAAAAATATTCATTAGAAAAATCTCTACCACTTGGTGTGGAACCACGAGCTGGTACTTGTGTCATGATAGGTTAACAAGTGTGGCGTCGCCACCAAACTTGGGCATGAATTTCTACACTCAAAAGAAGCAAGTGGTATTAATATATACCTCCTCATCCTCCATGAAAATTGCGGAACTAGGATCACTTTTTGACATCTTTTCCTGTCCAGCCTGTAACCCGGGAAGCATGTCTGCATTTCGACATTTTAGTCAACCTATCATAGCAGTAAGACAGATAACGTTTTGAATTCAATGATAATATTATAAACAAGTAACATACGATGGGACAAGATAATCGGCTTGTTCTTTCTCTTAATTGCATCGCAATACTCTCTAGCAAGAACATTCACTTTCCTCTGATCCATGCCTAGTTGGCAGATATCAGCCTGAAGAACCAAAAAGGACACAATTCAATGCACAGCTCAAACGTCAGAAGAAAAAAAGTATGCACGAGAAACAAAATCTGATGCAACCAGACACTAAGCATTTGACTAAAATACTAGAAGGGTTGACTAGCGAAAATTTGAAGAACCTTTAGAAAGAATATATCCGCACATTGCATGCAAGGGTACATGATCTGAGCGGCACTTAGTTCATCCTTGTCATCCCTACCCATAATCTGACCACACCTGCAGAATGAAGTGGTTAAACATCATCCTTATAGAGATGATAATAATAGGGCAAAACGAGTTCCAAAATGGTTGCATTGCAGGAAAACGGTCAGAAGAGGAACACCTTACAATCCGAGCCAGAGTGTTCCTTCGAGCAATGTCCATCACAAGAGGCCAGTACTCATGTGCGCGGCTGTTGATTGCTTCAGAGGTCCACACAAATTCAACTTTCCCAAGATCCATACCGAGGGCCTTCCAGATCTCTATAAAATACCGACCTGTTGTTTGGATCTTCTTGAGGTCACCTCCCATTTTATTATTCAATTGGGCGAACCAGTCTGCGATCCATATCTTCATACTGCACCCAGCCTTTGTCAGCTTGTTCACATTAATGGCCTTCAGGACACCCTAAAGATCCGAAATGAAGAATATAGACGTCAACAAACACGGAAAATTGTCGTCTGACTATAAAAAGAAGCAAATTGTACCCACAGTAATAAAACAATCCCTTGCGAGGTCAAATAATAATTCTAATTCATGGTTCTCAGGATGACAGTTATACTAACACTACACGTACTTTTGAAAGGGCTATTGTCTTGACAAAAATCAAAGCTACTGAAATAAATGGGCCCAAGGCCAAAAGTATTCACCATTCTTCAAATTGATGAACAGGCATTACTATCTGGCACATAACACAACCACCACATTGCAAAAGGTGCAATTTTCGGAAAAAGAACACCAATACCTGGGCATGTCCATCCTTCTCAAAGGATTTAAGCTAAAATAACATTGGAGTTGGATCAAATGGTCATTTCATAGAAGGTCACACAAAACTCCACCTAAAGGAGGAGATTCAAGCAGGAAACCCATAAAAAATAAAACTTTCCCACACATTAAGGAATCAACCAACTACACATTGCCTAGAAGACTTGACTTTAAGCAAGTAAAGAAGAAATCCAAACCTCTTCGATGTGCATTCCACAGGATGGCTCAAACCCATCATGCGGAATGGTCATCTTAGGAAGACTGAAAACCAGCAAATTTAAGCAAAAAAACATAGAGATCAAAATTCATGACATGTGAAGAAGAAAAAAATTGACCAACGAAAATCCTAAAAATACACATATTTCAGATTCAAGCAAGAAAAGCCAGACTGGAGTAATGTCCATTCTCCTCAAGGCTCTTGCTCAAACTAAAAAACAACAGTTTCAAACAGTAACACGTCAAGAGATCAAATATTTTCTACAAATCAACCATAAATTCAACCACCCACAAACATTCCTCCAAAGGAGAAAAAAGGCAGATCTTAGCAACGTGTGTTCTCCTTGAAGGCTTAATTCAATCATCAGAAATTATTATTAGAAACACGCTCAGATTAAAAACTGTTCAAACTCAAAAGGTTCCTACACATGAAATTCAGACTTTCATAAAGCAAAAGAATAAAAAAAATCTTACAAAACCAAAAAAAACTCAACCTACAAGCCAAAAAGGATCCTAGGAGCAAACATAGCATTCAAAGAAGAAAACCCAAACCTGAGTCATGCATGTTTGTCCTCTACGGCTCAAACCCATATACGTAATTGTGATCATAAACAAAGTCGAGCTCAAACTTCAGACAGCATAACGCAAATGGTTCAAACTTCTCTACAAATCAAACAAAAGCATCAGCCACCCAACCAAAAACAACCACAGAACACGGAAATTCAGCATTTGAAAACACTACCCAGCTATCACTCAATATGCTCCGCAAGAGTTCGAACCTAATATAAGAAATTGTCATCATAAACAAACTCCAACTCAAACACCAACAAATTCTGACTGGTCAAAGGAAAAAAAACACTCCAACAAACCAAACAAAATCTCAACCAAAGGCAACCCAAAGACACAATTCAGCATCCGAAGAGCAAAACCTAGACCTATGCAATGTGCATTCTCACCAAGAGCTTTAAACCCAACATAGGAGAAAGTTGTCATCATAAACAACCTCAAACTCAATAACCAACAAATACATCCTTAATAACTCAAAACATTAAACTTGCCACAAATCCAAACCCAAAAAAACCCAAAAGATGCTATTCCAGCATCCAAACACCAAAATCCAGACCTGGAGAATACATGATCTCCCAATAACCTACAACCCAACACAGAAAATTATCATCACAATCAAACCCAAACTCCAAAACCAACAACATTACCCTTATATAAACAGGAAAAAATCAAAACTTTCCCGTAGATAAACCAAAATCTCAACCACAACCGACCCCCAAAAAATACATTTCAGCATCAAAACACCAAACTCCAAACCCGACTGTTAGGAGACAGTTAAGTTCGTTGAAGCTCTCCATCCAACGACTCTTAAAATCACAACTTAAGTTGAATCTGACGGGCGAGATGAGTCGGGTCCCTGAAAAACCCGGATTCGGGTCCGCGGACACTACCAACGCTAGCCATCCACCCCTTCCGAATTTCTCAGATATTTTCCTTGTTTTTTCCTGATTAATTCTTAGATTCTGATGTAATGATGTGAATGAGTTTTAGACTCGATTAACAGCTGTAATTAACACTTAATTACAAGCTTAGAAGTTAGGTGGGTTTTTTTTCTCTCTTCCTACACTGGGAAGGGTTTTTCCCCGCATATATAAATAGAAAATGAAATAAAAAATGGGTATCGATTGATTTCCCGAAATTTGTGTTCTGCTTGTTCTGGAGGTTGGAAGGCCCTCGAAGCTTTCTTCTGGAGGTCGTGCAACCTCAAATTGCACTTTAGCCATCCCCTCTCTAATCGGTCAACGACGGCGACTCGAGCTCGAGTTAGTTTCGATCGGGAACTGTTGACTGGGATCGATCGAGAACCTCGTAGGAGTCGTATCAAAGTGGTATCAGAGCCCAACAGTTCCATGGCGGAGTCGGGATCTGGGCAAGGATCGACCATCGGCGACGAATTAGAAGCGATGAAGTCGTTCGTGCTCAGAACAGGTGATGACAAGCTCGAATCGATGGATTTGAGGTTGGAAGAGATGGAGAGGAGCACAGATCTAAAATCGAGAGATATAGACAAGAAATTAGAGTCGATTTCGACTACAATCAGTGTGAATAACGCCGATCTGATAAGCATACTAGAAGATCTAGGGGGGAAATGGGAGCTAGTACCAGTACTTTTGCTTCCCCAATTCTCTTAGTCAAGAAGGCCGATGGTGGGTGGAGAATATGTGTCGATTATAGAGCTCTCAACCTTAACACCATTAAAGATAAGTACTCTATCCCTCTTATATATGAATTACTTGATGAATTGCATGGAGCCAAGGTTTTTTCTAAACTAGACCTGAGACCAGGCTATCACCAAATAAGAATGAGGGATGAAGATGTGCAGAAACTGCCTTTAAAACACATGAAGGGCACTATGAATACCTAGTCATGTCATTTGGCCACACTAATGCACCATCCACCTTCCAAAATCTTATAAATGATCTCTCCAAAAAACACCTAAGGCATTTCATTTTGGTATTCTTTGATGATATACTCATATATAGCAAGAATTAGGATTTACATGACTCATTTACAACAAGTGTTCACCATTCTGCAGCAGAATCAACTCTATCTTAAGCTCAGTAAATGCAGGTTTGGCTTGCACGAGGTTGATTATCTAGGGCATGTTATATCTGAACGAGGTGTTGCAGCTGATCCTCAGAAAATTTAGTCTATGGTTGCTTGGCCAAAACCAAAGACTTTGAAGGAATTGAGGGGTTTCTTAGGTTTGACAGGGTATTACATAAAATTCATTAAGATGTATGGAGTCATAGCTGCACCATTGACTCAAATGTTGAAGAATGACCAATTCAAGTGGTCAGAAGCAGCAAAATCAGCATTTGACCAGCTGAAGATAGCCATGACTACAACACCTGTTTTAGGTACACCAAATTTCTCTCAGCCTTTTGAGATAGAATGTGATGCAAGTGGGAGTGGAATTGGGGCAGTACTCCTGCAAAATGGTCGACCACTTGCTTACCTCAGCAAAGGGTTCAAAGGCAAGCAGCTAGGGTATTCTACTTATGAAAAGGAACTAGAAGCATTACTCCTAGCAGTAGTCAAGTGGAGATCCTACTTATTAGCTCAACATTTCACCATTAAGACTGACCATCAGAGTCTTAATTACTTGTTGGAGCAAAGAATTCATACCCCCACTCAACACAAGTGGCTTGTAAAATTATTGGGGCTCGGTTATAAAGTAGAGTACAAGAAAGGAAAATATAACAAGGCAGCAGATGCCCTCTCTAGAGTGAGTGAAAAAACAAAAGAATTCATAGAGGGAGAACAAGTTACAGCGATCTCGTTAGTCATTATTGACTGGATCACGGAAGTGAAACAATTATATGATATGGATGGAAGGTATAAAGAGCACCTGGAACAGTTAAGAAGAGGGGATCTGGACCGAATCAAATATCAGGAGAAGGGTGGCTTAATTCACTATATTGGTAGGATTTTTCTATTCAAAGAGACCCATGATTCCTAAAATCTTACAAGAATATCACTCAAGCACTCTAGGAGGTCACTCAGGGCACTTAAAAACACTCCAGAGGTTGAGAAGAGATTTTTTTGGAGGTATGTCCCAAGATGTGAAGAATTACATCAAGGACTGTGCAATCTATCAGAAGTGCAAGTATGACACTACTAGACCTTCGGGGTTATTGCAACCGTTACCTATTCCAGAGAGGATTTGGGAGGAGATCACCATAGATTTTATAGATGGTTTACCTGTTTCTCAACATAAAAACTCAATTTGGTTGTGGTGGATAGGCTCAGTAAAGGTGCTCACTTCATACCCCTTAAACACTCTTACTCAGCTTCGGTTGTAGCTCAAGAATTTCTGAAGAACGTTATTAAGTTGCATGTATTACCCAAAAGTATAGTTAGTGACAGGGGCTCTATATTCACCAGCCTCTTCTGGTAAGAATTATTCAAACTCTATGGCTCCTCACTCAAACTCAACACAGCTTACCACCCCCAAACTGATGGACAGACTGAGGTGGTGAACAAGTGTCTTGAAACTTATTTGAGATGCTTTTGTCATGAGAGGCCAAAGGAATGGGTAAGTTGGCTTCCTTGGGCTGAGTTTTGGCATTGCACTAACTATCTTTCTTCTCTCAATACCACCCCCTTCAATATTATATATGGCAGAGATCCACCCTCATTGCTAACCTATGTTCAAGGGACAGCCAAGGTTGATGCAGTAGCTAGTCAGCTAAAGACAAAGAGATCAGGTGTTGGTAGAACTGAAATACCACCTGCAACGAGCTCAAGATCGAATGAAGCAACAAGCTGACAAGCACAGACAGGAAAGGAGTTTTACAGTGGGGGATTCTGTCTTACCTCAAGTTGCAACCTTATCGACAAGGGTCAGTCGTCTCTAGAACTCATCCTAAGCTTGCAGCAAGATATTATGGACCCTACATAAGGGAAATCAAGTTGTCACTCAATTGCTGGTTCAGTGGGAGAGTCACACAGAAGAAGACTCGATATGGGTCGATTACAGTAGTTTCAGCAAAAAGTATGCTTGGTTTTAACCTTGAGGACAAGGTTTAAGTTAAGCAAGGGGGATTGTTAGGAGATAGTTAAGTTCGTTGAAGCTCTCCATCCAACGGCTCTTAAAATCACAACTTAAGTTGAATCTGACGGGCGAGATGAGTCGGGTCCCTGAAAAACCCGGATTCGGGTCCACGGACACTACCGACGCTATTCATCCACCCCTTCCGAATTTCTCAGATATTTTCCTTGTTTTTTCCTGATTAGTTCTTAGATTCTGATGTAATGATGCGAATGAGTTTTAGACTCGATTAACAGTTGTAATTAACACTTAATTACAAGCTTAGTAGTTAGGTGGGGGTTTTTCTCTCTTCCTACACTGGGAAGGATTTTTCCCTGCATATATAAATAGAAAATGGGTATCGATTGATTTCCCAAAATTTGTGTGTTCTGCTTGTTCTGGAGGTTGGAAGGTCATCGAAGCTTTCTTCTGGAGGTCGTGCAACCTCGAATTGCACTCTATTCATCCCCTCTCTAATCGGTCAACGACGACGACTCGAGCTGGAGTTAGTTCCGATCGGGAGCTGTTAACTGAGATCGATCGAGAACCTTGTCGGGGTCGTATCACTGACTAAGACCCAAAGCAGGAAATTATCGTCCCAAACAAACCCAAACTCCAAAACCAAAAACTTAACCATTACAAACAAAAAAGGTCACAACTTTCCCGCGGATCAACCAAAATTTCAACCACAATCAAACCGAAAGGACACAATTCCAGCATCCAAATACCAAAATCCAAACCGGACTCAGACGCATGAAATTATCATAACAAACAAACCCAAACTCCAAAACCAACAACTTTACCATTCCAAAAGAAAAAAGATCACAACTTTCCCGCAGATTAACCAAAATTCCAACTACAACCAAACCCAAAGGATGCAATTCAGCATCCGCACACAGAAATCCAGACCTGAGCGATGTGCATTCTCCCGGAGGGCTCGAACCCATCGTACGACACCGGATTCGGCTTCTTCTCCAGCAGATTCAGCAGCTCCCCGTCCGTAATGCACTCCTCCCCGATGCTCCTCACCAACTCGAACCTCTCATCCAGCGACAACTCCCTGAGAAAACATCAAAAATTAGGGTTCCGGGGAGGACAGAAGAGACGAAGGTGGAGGTTTTAGTACCCGGCGGAAGAGGTGGAGGTGGAGGTGGAGATGGAGAGGGAGTCTACGGCCGGGATCGGGCCTTCGGAGGGTGTTCCGGCCATCGACGGTGGAGATCGGGGGTTCTTCGGCGATTTTGGGGGATGGTGGAGTTGGAGAGTCCGATTGGGGTTTTAGGGTTTCGGGTTAAGTGCATTGACGTTGACTTTCGGTTTGGGCCCCACTTGCTCTGTGCTCACGAGTCAGCTAATTTTTCTCGGGTAACAAAACAACAGGAAATGAGGTGATCGAAGGATCAGCATTGGGAAAAAGAGATTTCTTAATATACAATTTCCCGACGACCCAAACTTTTTCTTAAACCAACGGACAATATTATAGACGTTAAAAGAAGGAAAACATTTCAAAATAATATTTTTTTTTTAAAAATTGTCAAAATAAACCTACATTAAAAATAATTTTCAAACTAGACCCGCTGCCACCACGTGGTGACACGTGGCGGCGGCGGGTTTTGTTTTTTTGTGCATAGAGAACTCGGCATCACCAGTGCCGAGTTCATCTTCTAAGACCTCGGCACTGGTGATGCCTAGTTCACCTTTGGTAGAACTCGGCATGGGTGATGCCGAGTTCTACTTTATTTTTTATTGGCCAACACTTGACATTTTTTACTGAGGTGATTCAAATAGAACTCGACACTGATAGTGTCGAGTTTTTTTTAAGAAATTGTTCTCCTGGCGCTCAGATCGTGTATGAGACGATTGCCAGGAGAACAGTTACTTAAATATAACTCGACACTCTCAGTGTCGAGTTCTAAAGGACGAACTCGGCGTTACCAACGCCGAGTTGCGTCGGGCTATAAAAGCAGTCTGACGCCCCCCCTTTCCCCATCCGTCGAGTTTCTGAGTTTTCAAGGTTAGGGTTTCGATTTTTTTCATTTTCCACCGTTTTCTTGCCTTTTTATGTATTAGGATGATATACATTGTTGTTTTATGTATGATTGTAGTATTTTTGTTGATTTAGGAACCCGTTTTGGTGCAAACTCGAATTCGATTTTGTGTTTTTAGGCAAAACGTTTTATTTCTTGTTTGATAGTTGATTATTGAATTTAGTTTTGTTGATTATAGGTCTACGGTAGTCATCTTAAAAATAGTTGAATTTAAGTATGATTATTGTGATTAAAATTAGATTTTTTTTGTTGTTATTTAGGTTTGAATGTATGTTAATTTGAATAAATGTAAACTTAAAAGTGATTTATTTGAGTTTAAATGTATGTGAGTTTGAATGTATGTTAGAATTGAATTTTGTAGTATTGTTAGTTTGTTCTACCGTGCAGGTTTAAATTTACCAATTTGAAAAATATAGGAGAGGTTCTGTCAAAATTTTGAAAATAATTCTGACATGATTCGTAATGTTGTTTATTGTAGTTGGTTTTATTGGAGAGATTGTTCAACGTTTAGAGTCGTTTGCTACTACACTCGATTAAGGTAATTTCTAAAACATTAGAGTATTCTCAACTTTTTAAGTAATTAGTAATGAAGAACAACTATCTCACTTGTTAACGTGTTATGTACTGTGGGCACGGATGCAAACAACAGAATTTTTCTTTTGGCATTTGTTGTTGTAGAGAGCGAGAATACAGAGTCATGGACGTGGTTCCTTCATTTGCTGGCAAGTAGAGTTACAAGGCGACCCGATTTGTGTATTATCACCGACAGATTTTTGGGAATAAATGCTTGTGTGCGAGCCGCATTTCCACCTTTGGAGGGTCATGTACATCGATTCTGTCTTCAACACATGAAAGCAAATCTTGCTAAACATCGAAATTGCAAGGAAAAATTGAGACAAATCAAGTTTTACGAAGCGGGTAAAACTCATTCATTTATGAAATTTGAAGAGTTAATGAAGGCTATTGTAAAGGAACATAAACTGATATACGAGTGGATTCAACATCAAGGTCCTTTGGAAAGATGGACTTCTTGTCACGACGGGGGTCGACGTTTCGGATGTATGACAACAAACATGTCAGAAAGCTTCAACAATGTCTTACGAGGGGCACGCGGTATGCCAATTACAACCATGATTTTGATGACCTTTCTCCGCTTGAACAAATTCTTTGTTAAAAGAAAGGACGTCGTCGAGTCGTGCAATGAAACATATGTACCGACAGTCCACACCGTTGTGATGGCAAACAGTAATCTGACCAGAACACATACAGTAACTCGGTACCACCAGCTGATGTATCAGGTTGAAGCCAATGACCAGAAAAAATACCTCGTGAAATTTGAAGGAGTTATTACTTGCACTTGTGGATACATAATTGCAATGCACGTCCCATGTTCACATGTACTAGCAGTTTGCAGTGACAGACATGCAAATGTCAACACTTCACATTTGGTGTCCCCGTATTATGAGGTTCAAATGTACAGGGAGGCGTACAAACCGATATTTATCCCAATTCCTGAATTGAGGTATTGGCCAGATCGAGGCAACATCACAATGAAGCCTCCCCAAACCAAAAGACCTCCCGGTGCCTAAATCAACGCGAATCCGAAACAAGATGGACGAACACTCTGGAAGAAGGGTAAGGTGTGGGAGATGCGGCGGTATAGGGCATAACCGAAAGCGATGCAAGGAACCTATATAGCAAAATGTTTTGTATGTGAGACGAAAGAATGTAAGAGTTGATTAATTGTAAGACTTGTAATGTATTTGTAATTTATTTTGTTATGACTTGAATGAATGTATGACTTAAATCTTTTTTAAGAGTTGATTAATTGTAAGACGAATGAATGTAATGTATTTTTTAGGACCGCAAATTTGCCTACTTCAGCCTATTAAACTCACTTTTTTTAAGTGAACTCAGCACTGAGAGTGCCGAGTTATATTTAAGTAACTGTTCTCCTGGCAATCGTCTCATACACGATCTGAGCGTCAGGAGAACAATTTCTTAAAAAAAACTCGGCACTATCAGTGTCGAGTTTTATTTGAATCACCTCAGTAAAAAATGTCAAGTGTTGGCCAATAAAAAACCAAGTAGAACTCGGCATCACTCATGCCGAGTTCTACCAAAGGTGAACTAGGCATCACCAGTGCCGAGGTCTTAGAAGATGAACTCGGCACTGGTGATGCCGAGTTCTCTATGCACAAAAAAACAAAACCCGCCGCCGCCACGTGTCACCACGTGGTGGCAGCAGGTCTAGTTTGAAAATTACTTTTAATGGAGGTTTAGTTTGGCAATTTTTTTTTAAAAAAATATTATTTTGAAAAAATTTCCTTAAAAGAATTTTAATGATCTTTGAACAAATCTCCGAACTAACAATAAATTTCGAAAAGTCTAGCGTTATAGGAGTGCACGTAAGTGACATAAACGTAATTGCTTTTTAAATATCATGGGATGTGATCGAAGCACGTTGCCAATCAATTTTTTTGGGATCCCCTTGCGAGCCATCAGGCTCTCAATCAATCCGGAACGGGGTGATTCAAAAAATGGAACAGAAAATTAGAAGTTGGACAACAAAAAATATCTCAATTGGGTATAGAGTTATCATGATTAATTATGTACTCACCCCATTAACATCGTATTACATGATGTGCCTGAAAACTCCAAAATGAATAATTGAAAAAATTGATTGTATCATATGTAGGATTCTGTGTTCCTATGTATGTATATATTTTAAAATTGTTATACATGCATACAAGATCGATTTCCATATTTTAGACGATTTCATGTACATTATTTTATATTTATTCTAATATCATGTAATCTACATATATATTAAAAAAAATATTAGATGATCATACTCAAATGTTCTCTAAAATATTTATGAAGCCAATCTTTTGGAGAAGTATCCGGAGTTCGATAGCCAGCTTCCATCCTGCGCTGCTAAATCAGCGTCTCAGAGCTGTCGTGCTTTCCTTCTCAGGGGTTCCGCGGGCAGGGCACACTCGCTCGAGCAACCCTACCAAAAGAGAGAGACTGTGACTCATAGAGACCGGGTCCAAGGACTCTGTACCAACAAAGAGACGGGGCTATAGCCAGGATTGCTGATTCTAATATGGAGGACCTGACTTCTTCTCAAGAAAGGAGGGGAGCGGGCCAAGACTATACTCAGAGACCCCATTCCCGTACGACAAAAAGAGAAAGAGGACATGACAAAGAAGTTCTTGCATTGCCTATTAAATCGTCCGCCGATTTGTCTCCAAGTGTTCACCAAACTCTAAACAAGATTAGAGAGAAATGAGTTAGTCAATCAACTCCAAATCAATGTTAGAATCTAACTAATAACTCATCTATAGCTCCTGAGAATTTAATTTCCAAAAATTTGAATAATTAAGAGAATTTTCAGATGGATTAATGAGATGGTTAGGGAGAGAGAATTTTTGCATTAGTATTAACAATGAAGAGATAAGAGACATATTTATAAGATTTTCTCTAACCACATCATGTGCAAACCACTTACACATGATCCCTTATTAATCTTTTCACTAAACCACATCATATGCAAACCACTTACACATGATCTCTTATTTATATCTCCACTAAACCACATCATATGCAAACCACTTTGCACATGCTCTCTTGTTTATTTTGCCACATCATCATCTCATAACTACCTTTGACAAAGGTGGATTAAATCCAGTCATTAATCAGTAAAAAATCTTTTATTAATATATGCAAAAAAGTGGTCAAATGGTTGGACATTTTTCACTATTTTTGACATTACCAAATTTTGGATTAATATCCAACAAAATTTAGATTTTGGGGTTTTAGCAAATTCATATGTTATAATATAGTAAATCACATTATATCATGTAATATGTTATCATATATAATGTCAAAACATATCGTTTTTATTTATTATTCTAACCATGCCGCTTTTACGACATATTAATTTTTTTATTTTACCACATGTATATTATTTCATAACACATGAAACTTAATATATCATATAAAATTTAAAATCATATTTCTTGTTTCACAGTTTTGTGGTGTGACCTATAGGAGGATCTATCTTATGTTGACAATGATATAAAACACATTATATCATAAACTATAAGTATTATCTAGCTACACATTATAGTTACACAAATAACAAATATGTTTTACTCACTCGAACTAAACACGATCCACTTAGTGATATGTAAAATATCACTTGTGTTTATCTCTTGCCTCATGATATTGAGAATATTATACAAAGTAGAAATGCGTCATCTTTGTTTTATATATTCATTTCTTGATCTCTCAAGCTAATTATAAATATGTAACTATACACAGGTTACATTGTGCACATTATAATTTCGCTTTATCAAAGGGCCCAGGAATATCATAACTCAAGTCAAGAGGAGCAATGATAATCTTTTGACATATCATCTTTTCCAGCACAAGTCATGTATAACCAACTAATACTTTTATCATCATACTCATTGATAACTTTTGATAATAATCAAATCATACACTCCTTATGTGAAAAGATATAGGTCCCATATCTTAGGATTCAAAGACACATTGAAACATTAATGACACAAACATAATTCCATAATGTTTCATTTGTTAGGTCAATTCAATATATGAAAAAACATTTTTCATTTCATATACTCATATTGTTAAATATTTGTAGAACTACAATATCTCTCTTAACCAACATGACAATCTTATGTCGGTGATTAATGTTTAACGTTCAATGTTAATCACCATGATTGTGAATTACTTTTCATTTATGTAAACCATTATCTTTTAGAGTTCTACGGTTAAGAAGAATATCTTCCTTAACTCTTCTAAAAGATAGATACATTAATCAAGGAACTAAATGTTCAATACATTCAATTTTTAATAAAAGGCATATAAAAGTAAAACTTTTAGAACACATTCATTTCATTGTATGTAATTTCTTGTGAAATAACTCCACGAGGCATTCTAATATCAAAACCTTGGTAAAATGGTCAAAAGTTTGCCAACTAAAAAAAGGCAGACTGGGAATCATCAACATAGAGAAGCATAGTTTATGTCTACGTCTAAAGAAGATATGAGATAAAAATTTGCAGGAAATAATTCGCCGTGCAGCTTAATAATCACAAAGCAAATTCAAAATAACAGGAGAACAAAATGAATATTCCATAAAAACTCACAACTCATATCACCCACTTTCAAGGATCTAACAAGTTGGATTCCCCACTTATGTAAACTCAGTAAGGTGAGAGTGGGGCGAGCGAATAAAACTCTATTTTTGTTCGATATTTGGTTTAACAACAACCCATTAGTTGAAAGCCATGAAACATTATTTCAATTGGCAAAACAACCATATATCTCATTAAGGCAGTTTTGGGAAGAACAACCTTTCTCAACTATATGGTTCAAAAAAGATTCCAAAGAGAACTTTCAGAACAACAAATAAACGGGGTTTATGGAATGTATTTAAATTTCATACCGACAAATTCCCTTGACAGGTGATTTCGGACCCTATCTAAACAAGGGAAATACATCGTCAAAAGCATGTACTAATACATGATGGGACAACAATCCCGATATACATTGTTTAACGAAATCTGGGGTTCGAATAGTCCTCCTAAGGTAAAGATCTTTCTTTGGTTATTATACGAACAAAATTTGCTCACAAGGGATAGAATCTTAAATATGCAAATTCTGATCGATCCCGGTTGCCCGATGTGTGGCATGGAAAATGAAATGACAGAGCATCTCTTTTTCACTTGCACATTTACACGTTTTTTCCGGGACACTAGTAGAGTTGAATTTAAATCTACAATTAGGAATCAATAAAGAATTCCATTTGTTTGCTCTAAACCAATTCAGTTTAGACAAACAAGAATGGAACAACCTTATAAATTATTTTCTTTGGTCTATTTGGAAAGAAATGTATAATAAAAAAATCGACTTACTTCAAGACCTTTCATATGTGTGGTGAATGAATGTTTCGACAATTTATTGCTTTGGTCAGGTTCAAGGAAGCGAGGGTCTGATGAGCTCTCTCAGACTCAAATAAAACGGGTGTGCTTAGAGAACTTTTCACTAGTACCAGTCAATGTCATTGTCTGTCAGTCCACCTAGCCGACAATCTCATCTCTCACTGCAGTAACAAACAATCAAGTTAACCAACATGCGCATACCGACCCGATAGAGAGTGAGCTAAAGCGCACGTACTACCAAGAGAGGATGGACACTCGAGAGATGCAGATGGAGGTAAGAGTTGCCGAAGAAGATGCGGCGAGGGCGGAAAGGCTGAGGATGTTTGAAGAATCAGGGTCCTACCGCGGGAACCAACGTCAATCTCAGACATCTAAGCTCTTGGACATGACGGAGGATGACAGCTATTTTTTGTTGTTTGTAAAGAAGGATGAAACATTATAGTTGTTATGTTGTGGCTTATTCGATCATAAGGGTTGAAGACTAAGACAAACTTTAATGTATTTTTGGGCAAGAGAAGTGTCGCTATAACTCATCTTCTTTGCTATATTAATGCAAATCAACTTATTATCAGAAAAAAAGGAAATGAAACCTATGAAAATTATTTAGAAAAAGAATTAAATTTATAGGTTCATCAACGACATTTGGGTCATTGATTTTAGGAAGTTTGAATGGTAAATTGGGATTAACTGGTGCACTAATAGTAGGTCTTGATGTTGGTTTGTGAGAGTCGGGGAATGTTCGACTGACTAAGCTTCCTAGTGTTGAGAGACGTGTTGCTAGAAGCAGCTTTGTTTGTAGTAGTAGATTTTTTTATGGTTTCGATCTAGGTTTTCATTGTCCCATTCTGACCAATTTTATTTGGATATGATTAACTTAAACAATTGTTTTCATGCCCACAACAATTTATATCTAGACTGTAGTGAATCGTGGAATGCATGGAATCATGTAATGTATGAAAAATGTTTAATGTTACTGAAATATTGATTGCGGGGTCAATTTGTTTTAGGATTTTTGCTTGAGTGCACTTTTAAAAAGTCTATATTGAACATTTGTTCTGTGTAGTTTTATATTGCTCGCAAACACTTACATACAAGACTATTTGTTCTGATGAACTTCACTTCTAACGACGTTAACCGTCGTTAACGACGAACCAAAACAATATCGAACTCCGTTAACCCCAAGCGAATGTCCAACATAGCTGCTATTGTCAACTAAATTTCGGTCGATCATTGAAGAGACGGTGGACCTAAACGAACGACCAAATCAAATTCGACGTCCAATCTGGGACAATGCGTAGGGCTTTACAAAAACATTTACATTGGTCAAGAAAGAAAATCCGTGAGAAGCAACTCCAAACCAAGATGGCATCATTGGCAGGAAGATGGAAGAAGAGATCCACATCTCACCTCACACTCGCATCCCCTCTCGCACTCCTCTCTCTCCTCCTCCTCCTCCTCTCCCTCCTCCTCTTCCTCTCCCTCTCCCTCTCCCTCTCCCCTTCCTCCAGCCCCAAACCCTTCCCGACCCAATTCCCCGAATGCCCCCAAACCTCCGAAAGGCTCCTCCTTTACGCCCCACACAGCGGCTTCGGCAACCAAATCGCCGAGCTCCGCAATGCCGTTGTTGTCGCCGGGATTCTCAACCGGACTCTCGTCGTCCCGCCCGTGCTCGACCACCACGCCGTCGCGCTCGGGAGCTGCCCCAAGTTTAGGGTTCTCGATGGGAATGGGATTAGAGGTGCCGTCTGGGATCACGCCGTGGAGATGATAGCGGAGAGGAGGTAAGTTTGTAAATGTTTTCGTTGGTATTTGATTGGGATTGTTGAATCTTTTACACAGTATTTAAACATCATGTTATATGTCATTTGTTTCAGTTTGTGTGGAGCATAAATCATATGCAAATCTTGGAAGAACATATAAAGCTGTTGATAAAATCGTAATTGAAGTGTATTGGTAATGTTTTAATCAATTTAAAAACGAAACAAAACTAAGTCGTATGGTATTCCCAAATTTTATCGCTTTACAAGATATTTATTTTGAATTTTTTTCTTCTATAGAGATGACATTCTAAAGTTCCGTGAAGTAATCACATAAACAGGAAATTCGTGAACCGCATTCGCTAAAGTTAAATTTTCACATCCAAAGACATCCTATTATTACGTTGATGAGATTTTCACAATTGCTATGATGATGGACAGAAATCTTATGTGCTTCCTTTTGTTTGTTTTGCCACAATTGTTATTTCACAGGTACGTCTCGATGGGGGATATCATTGATCTCTCTTCAGTGCTTTCTTCTACTGTAAGAGCAATTGATTTCAGGGTATTCCTTTCAACTTGGTGTGGCTTGAAATCGGACGTTACTTGCTCTTCGTGGAAATCTTTGTCAAAAGACTTGGAACAGTGCAGATCATTGATCACTGGCTTTCTTGGTAACGTTAGGAATTGTGTATATGCTGTTCAAGAAGACTGTCGAACAACTGTTTGGACATACAACCAAAATGATGATGGAACTTTAGATCCTTTCCAGCCTGACGAAGAACTAAAACGGAAGAAAAAGATTTCCTATGTGAGGATGCGTAGGGACATCTATAAGACCTTTGGACCAGGTTCGGATGCAGAAATGGCATCAGTTCTGTCTTTTGGAAGTCTGTTTTCATCATCCTACAGAGGTTCAGAGCTTTACATTGACATCCACGAAGCTCCGGGAGATCCTCGAGTGGCGTCATTGCTTCAAAAGGTCGAATACCTGCCATTTGTTCAAGCAATAAACAACGCAGGAAAGGACTATGCTTCAAACAAAATAAAAGAGCCTTTCTTATGCGCCCAGTTAAGATTATTAGATGGGCAGTTCAAGAACCACTGGAAGACTACTTTTTCGACATTAAAGAAAAAGATACAATCCTTGCCGCTGGAAATGAAGGAAAACCAAGCAAATGGCCCCTTAAACATTTTTGTCATGACCGATTTGCCTTCCGCCAATTGGACGGGAAGTTACTTGGCTGAGCTGGCAAGTGATCCCGACTCGTTCAGGCTGTATACTCTTCAAGTAGGTGATTCCTTCTTGATGCAGACTGCCGAGAAAGTCAGAGCTGCCGGGCATGGACTGAGTTCTAGAGTTTTTCCTGCAAGTCATGATTTGCGTAGGAATGGCCAGCATTGTGATACGGTTTTGCCTGATATCAGTCTTTACTTGGAGGAAGCAATCTGCAGCTGTGCTGCTTTGGGATTTGTTGGAACCGCTGGATCTACGATTGCGGAAAGTATTGAGGTCATGAGAAAGAATAATAACTGCATCAGTACTGGTCCATCTTGATCGACAACCAGCTTGAATGGATTTGACAGACCGACAATTTGAGATGTTGGTTTACGATTGATGTTGACGGCAGCCAAAAGAATAATTACATGGCTTATGTTCCACCAGTTGACAGGAAATGTAGGTGTTTAACATTCGCTAGTCAAATAAGTGCTTCCTACAGAAACCTTGCTTCTGCAGTACATCTTTGGTTATTCCATTATAGTTGCAGAAGTGAAGTTGAGATTGTGAACATGGTTGATTTGTCATTATCGCGTCGCCCCTACTGGTGCAAGCAAGAACTGCATACTTAAAGTGCCCCAAGGATTTTTTTTCGCAGATTGTTTTCATTGGTTTTTGTATACATATGGCATCTGATGCTGTTTATACTTGTAATTTGAGCATATTGTATAAGTTCTCAAACCTTTATTGTAATTGTTACCTTCTGGTTAGAAAATGTAGTAGCGGGAGAAAGAATTAAAAAAATATGAAGAAGGTTAAAGAGCGATGAATTTCCAGCCAGAAACGACAGCCCTAGGGATAAATTTGATGGAATATCAATAGAGCCGTGATAGACGGACGTGCGCGTCACGGACGCGTCTTACGTGGATCTGTACAGCTTAGATATTTTTCTTTGAGTCAGCGTTCAGTCAGCGAAATTTCTCTTCGCACGTTTTGGTCTTTTTAAAAAACGTCGGTTCTTTAAGTTGAACGATTCATTTCTCAATACACAGATAAGACAGTGTGCAGACCCTAGGACATCGTGCAGTCTCATTATTCGTGCAGAGCCCACACTTATCATAATAAAATATTTGTTTTTAAGTTTTACGTTGGATCAACTTAATTTGTCTAGCTTACATTATGTGTTTGTCCTGTTTACGTTATGTGTATGTCCGGAATAAGTATATATTGTTGTACGGAATAAGTGTATTTGCTGTCCGGAATAAGTATATTTGTTGTCCGGTTTAAGAATAAAGTGTGTCCAGAAACGGAACATAAAGTTTGTCCGGAATAAGTTGATTTCTTGTCCGGAATAAGTGTATTTGCGGTCCGGAATAAGTGTACTTGCAGTCCAGAATAAGTGTAGTTCAGAATAAGAAGAAAGTGTGTCCAGAAACGGAACAGAAAGTTTGTCCGGAATAAGTGTATTTGTTGTCCGGAATAAGTCTATTTGTTGTCCGGTTTAAGAATAAAGTGTGTCCAGAAACGGAACATAAAGTTTGTCCGGAATAAGTGGATTTGCTGTCCGGAATAAGTGTATTTGCTGTCCGGAATCGGAATAAATGTATTTGCAGTTCGGAATAAGTGTATTTGCAGTCCGGAATAATATATGACTTCATTATTGTCGGAATAAACGAATCAATATATGGAATGCAATAATATGATGTCGAAACAAAAAAACGTCCCCCGCAGGGCTGCCGCCCCCTGCCACCCCCGCACAAACTCAACAAACCTCCTACTGTATATTTTACCCCACAAGAATTACGTTTAGGAAAAAAATAGCATCTCAGATTTCCTGTTTATGTAGAAAGTTTGTCCTGTTTATGTAGAAAGTTTGTCATGTTTTGTCCTGTTTATGTAGAAAGCTTGTCCTGTTTTGTCCTGTTTATGTAGAAAGTTTGTCCTGTTTATGTAGATAGTTTGTCATGTTTTGTCCTGTTTATGTAGAAAGCTTGTCCTGTTTTGTCCTGTTTATGTAGAAAGTTTGTCCAGTTTATGTAGAAAGTTTGTCATGTTTATGTAGAAAGTTTGTCTTGTTTTTGTAGAAAGTTTGTCTTGTTTATGTAGAATGTTTGTCCAGTTTATGTAGAAAGTTTGTACTGTTTATGTACAAGGTTTGTCCTGTTTATGTAGAATGTTTGTCCAGTTTATGTAGAAAGTTTGTCATGTTTATGTAGATACAATGAGAGCACAATGAGATATTGATGGTACATATTATTGATGGTAACTATTACACAATAAGATACAATGAGAGCACAAAGACAAACAAACAATACAAGCACAAACACAAACACAAACACACAAAAATTACAAAAATAATATATCTTCTCCCAGTAAATCACACACAAACAAACAATACAAACACAAACACACACAAATTACAAAAATAATATATATTTTCCCAGTAAATCGGAAAGAAGATGTAAGACTTAAACATGACCGTCTCATTCACGCTGCTTACGTTGTGAAGAACCTTGGGAGTCGGCATCAGACGCTTCTTCGACGTAATATCTTACTCGAAATGGTGATTTATTACGGAGAGATGTACAACATAAACCGAACAGACGTAAGTCTTCACCACGGAGCGTTGTACCTCTCTCCGGAATAAATCACCATTTCGAGCAAGATATTATTTCGAAGAAGCGTCTGATGCCGACTCCCAGGGTTCTTCACAACGTAAGGAACGTGAATGGGACGGTCGATGACACTCTTTCTTTCTTCTTCATTCTTTTTCTGTCACGGGCACTCCAACAGTGCAGCAAAGATGTTGTGGTGCGAAGTCTTCACCACCGGATCGTCACATTCACGATGCTAACGCTGACAAGAACATCGGGAAGTCTTCGCACCGTCCCATTCACGCTGCTTACGTTGTGAAGAATCCTGGGAGTCGGCATCAGACGCTTCTTCGACCTAATATCTTGCTCGAAATGGTGATTTATTCTGGAGAGAAAGAATGAAGCAGAAAGAAAGAGTGTCATCATATTTGTATTTGGGTGGAGAGAGAGAACGTGCTGAGTTGAAACGCATTTAATGTGATTTGAGTGGACATCAGGAAGAAAAAACAAAAAAACATTCATGCTTTGGCCACGTAAGGGCTGACATGGATGTCCACGTAGAGCGCGTCCGTGACGCGCTGCGTTCATAAATCATTTCCCATATCAATATCATACCTATTATTTATCATATTATAAAATTGGCAAAACATTACTAAGGTTCATATTGAAGTCAGGGGTTACATGGGTAATTAATCTTGAATCCTGATTTTTTTTTATGGAAAATGGTTAGACGAGCGTCTTTTTGGTTACCGAGGTCTACTCAGAGCATCCTTGGCGGTAGGGTTGTCAATTTTACATGATTACACAAAAATGACACGAACTTAGTGGATATGGATTGAGAATTTGAACACGATTAATAAATGAGTTGGATATGACAACACGATTATTAAATGAGTTGGATATGAATTTCTGCTGCAAAAATGATTAACACGATTAAGAAACGATAAAACACGATAAGTAATCAAGTAATTAGGTACACGATTACGAATACTACACGACTAATACCGACAAGTCTACAAGTAATATATAAGTTATAAATTATAATGAACGAGTGATGTGCAATCATGCAATTTGGTATTCGTGTAATAAACAAAACTAATTGTGTATGAATTATTGTTTAATGATGTAAACGATAGTCGTGAAATGTGCTTAAAGCACTCTGAACGCTCGTTCCACATCTTTACATACTGCTTTCTGATGCTTAGCAAATAATTTGTCTTGTGGAGTTTGGGGAAGAATGACGAATTGGATGAATGCAACCCATTGCGGATATATATCGTCCGTGAGATAATACCCCATATTGTAGTAATAGTTGTTTAGCTCAAAATTCATAGGGGCGTCTTTCTAGAACATCGGTAAAAATAGGAGATCAATGAAAGACATTTAGGTCATTACACAGCCCCGGAATGCCAAAAAAGGAGTGTCATATCCACAAATAGTAGGAGACAACGACTTCAAGGACAAGTGTTGCATTCCCGCTCCGCCTTTGATATTATGTTTTCCAAGCATCTCGACAATTCTTTCACTCCCAGTGCATGCAGTCAATGCTCCCCATCATACCTGGGAAACCACGTCGCTCACCAACGTCAGGTAGCCTAGTAAGGTCAGTCGGTGTAGGCCTTCGTAGGTATTCCGCTCCGAAGTTGTTGATGATCCCTTCTGTAAACTTTTGAAAGGAGTTTCTTTTCGTTCCTTCACTTAGATGTAGGTACTCGTCTACCGCATTAGCCGAAGATGAGGCCCTCATATCCTCCTTAATGTCCATTAGTTGCGATGCTATCGTTGTAGGATTTCGTGTCCATATGTATGTATATATTTTAAAATTTTAATATAACATACAAGATCGATTTTCATATTTTCAGCAATTTTATGTACATCTATTTGTGTTTTATTCTAATAACATGCAACCTACATTTATTAAAATAATCCACAAAGATAGAATCATACCTAAAGGTTCTCTAAAACCTTTTTGATGATCCGGAGTCGCGTTGCACATTGTGTTGCCCACGGAATTGCCTCCGAGTGTTCACCAAACTCTAAACAAGATTAGAGAGAAAGGAGCTAACCAATCAATCTCTAACAAGGTTTAGAATCAAGCTAATTACCCATCTTTAAGCTCCTGAGAATCTTATCTCCAAAACTTAAATTTACTAAGAGATTTTCGTGGTGATTATGGAGAGATTAATGAGGGAAAGAATTTTGCATTAGTTTTAAAATAAGTAGGAATATGTGCCCTTTTATAGGCTCCCAAAACATCCTTATCAAGAGCTATTATTTAGCCATGATCCCTTGTTTTTCTCTCCTAAAATTAATCTCTAAATTCCACATAATCACGCACAAAAAAACGTTTTAATTAAATCTGGAATTAGTCCACCCATGATTTAATTAATCTCTTAATAATTCAGGCAGAATCGTTCTTGTTCGGTAGACCGAGTATTATTCAGTTAACCGAACCATTCGGTTATAACACGTGTTCGGTGCACCGTGAGCTAGATGGTCGACCGAATCCGTATGAGAAAAATTCCCTGGAAGAATTCAGACGAACCACGTCTTTTACTCGGTCTACCGTTGACCCACCAAAATTGCTCCTGGTACATAGTCATCGGATGACCGGGTCACCTTCAGTTTACCGAAAATACTACTTCTCGGTTGATCGTGCACACTCGGTTAACCGAACCCGATTGTCCAGGCACTCCAGACAATTTCGGTCAACCAATTGCGCTTACCCGTTCCCTATTTGGTTAACCGATCCGAAGATACCCCGGTCGACCGAACCATGAACGGTTTACCGTGTTTGACCCCGATTTTACTTTTCTCAAATTTTGGATTTATTTCCAACAAAATTTGATCTTTTGAGATTTTTAGCAATTCACGTCCTATATATATTATCATATGTAATATTAAATTATTACACCCCATAATATATACCTCATATGAATTTATTATGATTCTAATTATGTCAATTCTCATGACACATTGATTTTAATTAATTCACCACATGTGTCCCATTTTCATATGAAACTCGACACATCATATGAACTTAAAATCAACCTCTTGTTTCCAAGTTTTGTGGTGTGACCTATAGGAGGATCTAAGCCAAATTGACAGTGATATTAAACACTTAATATCTCAGACTATAAGCGGTATCTAGCTACACATTATAGTCACCCAATTAGCATAGATGTCTTTGTTCCACCCGAACCAAAACATGATCCATTTAGTGATGTAAGTGCACCACTTGTGTCCGTCCCTTGCCTCATGATATTAAGAATATATACAAAGTAGAAATGTGTCATCTTTGTATTATATTCATTTCTTAATCTCTTTATGCTAATTATAACTATGTGACTTAACTCAAGTCACATTGTGCACATTATAATTTTGCTTTATCAAGGGGCCCACTAATATCATCACTCAATTAAGAGGGGCAATGATAATCGTTTGACTAGCTATCTTTTCTTAATATTTTTTCCAGGAAAAGATAGCTAGTCAAACGATTATCATTGCCCCTCTTAATTTAGTGATGATATTAGTGGCTCCCTTGATAAAGCAAAATTATAATGTGCACAATGTGACTTGAGTTAAGTCACATAGTTATAATTAGCATAAAGAGATTAAGAAATGAATATAATACAAAGATGACACATTTCTACTTTGTATATATTCTTAATATCATGAGGCAAGGGACGAACACAAGTGGTGCACTTACATCACTAAATGGATCATGTTTTGGTTCGGGTTGAACAAAGACATCTATGATAATTGAGTGACTATAAAGTGTATCTAGATACCGCTTATAGTCTGAGATATTAAGTGTTTAATATCGCTGCCAATTTGGCTTAGATCCTCCTATAGGTCACACCACAAAATTGAGAAACAAGAGATTGATTTTAAGTTCATATGATGTGTCGGGTTTTATGTGAAAATATGACACATGTGGTGAATTAATTAAAATCAATATGTTATGAAAATTAACATAATTAGAATCATAATAAATTCATATGAGGTATATATTATGGGGTGTAATAATTTAATATTACATATGATAATATATATAGGATGTGAATTGCTAAAAACCCCAAAAGATCAAATTTTGTTGGAAATAAATCCAAAATTTGACAAAGGCAAAATCAGGGGTCAAACACGGTGAACCGTTCAGGGTTCAGTCGACCGAGGGATTTTCGGATCGGTTAACCGAATGGGGAACGGGTAAGCGCAATTGGTTGACCGAGATTTCCCAGAGTGCCTGGACAATCAGGTTCGGTTAACCGATTGGAAACGATCAACCGAGAAATAGTATTTTTGGTAGACCGAAGGTGACCCGGTCCCAGGAGCGATTTTAGTGGGTCAAAGGTAGACCGATTAAAAGACTTGGTTCGTCCGAATTCTTGCAGGGAATTTTTCTCATAAAGAATCGGTCGACCGTCTGGCTCACGGTGCATCGAACACGTGTTAACCGAATGGTTCGGTTGACCGAATAATACTCGGTCTACCGAACAAGAACGATTCTGCCTAAATTATTAAGAGATTAATTAAATCATGGGTGGAATAATTCCAGATTTAATTAAAACATTTTTTGTGGGTGATTATGTTGAATTTAGAGATTAATTGTAGGAGAGAAAAACAAGGGATCATGGCTAAATAATAGCTCTTGATAAGGATGTTTTGGGAGCTTATAAAAGGACACATATTCCTACTTGTTTTAAGACTAATGCAAAATCTTTCTCTCATTAATCTCTCTCTAATCACCACGAAATTTCTCTTAGTAAAATTAAGTTTGGAGATTAGAATCTCAGGAGACTTAAAGAGGGGTTATTAGCTAGATTCTAAACGTTATTAGAGATTGATTGAATCCTTTCTCTCTAATCTTGTTTAGAGTTTGGTGAACACTCGGAGACAATTCCGTGGGCAACACAATGTGCAACGTGACTCCAGATTATCAAAAAGGTTTTAGAGAACCTTTAGGTATGATTCTATCTTTGTGGATTATTTTAATAAATGTTGGTTGCATGTTATTAAAATAAAACACAAATAAATGTACATAAAATTGCTGAAAATATGAAAATCGATCTTGTATGTTATATTAAAATTTTAAAATATATACATAGATATGGACACGAAATCTTGCAGTGGTATCAGAGCTTTTAGTTCGTATTTTCAACAATTAGACTATATAATTAATTTTAGTTTACCATCTACAATCAAAACAGTTCATGTTTTATGTCTTTTTCGAGTTTTCGATAGTTTTGTTGATTTAATTCAAAATTAATTCTTCTGATAGTTTTAAATGTTTTAAAACACATCATATGAATGTTAGAATTAAGATTTAGACTTATGTCTGATTTATAGAATTTTCATTTTTAATTAAATGATTATTTTATAAGGAATCAACAAAACAAAAAAGGCATATGTTTATCTTTCTTTAAATGTTTAATTTTAGAAATTGGATAAACAACGGTTCAAATATTTTATGAATTGAACTATGAATACATAAAATCATTTTTAATGGATTTCAAATGACTTTAGAATTATTTGATTTATAGATGCATGATAAACTAAATCGAGTAATATATAGTATATGTACATGTATTGCTTGAGTTCTCTAATGCAGGGATATGTGAGTTTATATGTTCCATCGAAGCCATGTGTGAATGAATGAATGAATGAATGAATGTGTTTGTTATTATTATTCAATCACAGGGGCTTATGTATGTAAAAGCCAAATTTTATTTCTATGTATATGCATGCATATGAGAGGATTTTTCCATAGGACTTGCACTAGACAATTTTCAAAATTGAGATATGCATGTTTATATTTTTGCAATATCAACATCCATGGTGCAAGAGGAAGACGCTGAAGAAGCGCAAGGATCAAGGATCAGGGATCAAGGGCGCGGGAACATATAAACTCACGCAATGTTTGTGTGAATGAATTTATTTATATTTGTGTGCTTGATATATATATGTGATTGTATGGATGAATGTTAGGATGTCTATAGATGATAATTACGCATGATCACCTAAATTCTAAAATCACATATAGATGTTTAAATTGTCCAACCAAAAATTAAGAGTATCTTTCTTTCTTATTTCATCCACTAGCAGCCATCGATCGATGGATATTCTGCTCGCCCTTAGCGGGAGATAGCTTCCTCCATCTTTGGGAATAGTGGGAGATATAAGGTTGTCTATTGTTGTGCCACGAATAGATGTACGGGGTGCGATTCGACCTTAGCGGACACCGAGTATAATTGTTTGTGAATACAATGGATTAACGTATCTTGTATCAAATGAAATAAGTTTTCTTAACAGGACCCGGAGCCCTAGCTCGGTTTTGGGAAAGAGAGTTTTTCTTACGAGGATTGGTCATATTCCCTCCTAATTAAAACGACAAGAGTCATAAGAGTTTGAAAATGCAAATGTTGCGATATTTCGAAATGGTTATGATTAGAAAAATGTTTTCTTACCTTGATTTTATAATATATTCGATAGCCCTTAGCTAGTTTATATTATATTTGATAGGATCTTGGATTGCTGCATTTATGGACAAATTTTTATTTGCGGTATTATTGATTTTAAAAACATAAAATTGACATTAAATCCCATATAATTTATTTTGTAGAAATGTCGAATATTCAACCTATTGTGCGATCTATGATTGAAAAACATCCTTTGGCAAATGATGGCTCAAAGTTCATAAGCTGGCAACTCAAGTTCAATATCGTGTTAAAGTTTGAGAAACTTTCTCATATTTTGGATGGTGAAATCCCAAAATTAAATGAGAGGGCAACCGATAGCGAGAGAGAGGCAAAAGCCAAGTGGGAAGACCAAGAGAACCAGGTTCACGGTCTAATGTTAGCCTCCATGGGTGACTTGCTTCAGGCGAAATACTTGGATTCAAAACCCAAGAAGGCCATGGAAGCTTTAACAAAGATGTTCATGGATAGTGCTAGAAAAGAGCGCTATAAGACCACCATTGCACTCACAAGGTGCCACATGGCAGAGGGAACATCGGTATCCATGCATTTTCTCACGATGCAAGGATACCTTGAGAAGTTGTCGAAGCTCTCTTCCCCGATGCCCGATGACATTGCGAAAGATTTGATTCTTGGCTCTCTAGCCCCGTCCTACAATGACTTCATTATGCACTATCATGTGCGTGAGAAAGGGGTGAGTCTTGAGGAACTTCACAACGCTCTCAAAACGGCTGAAGTTGACATGGGTAAGGGTCAGGACAAGCACGTCCTGCCCGTTCATGGAGGGAGCAAGAAGATCACCAAAGGTAAAGGCAAATTCACCAAGAATACGTCAATCAAGAGCAAGGGAGTAGGAGGTGCGTGTACGAGTGCCTCAAAGGGGAAATCTTTGAAATCTCCGACTCCCAATACGGAGTGCTTTCACTACGGTGAAAAGGGACACATCCGGCCAAATTGCCCCAAGTACAAGGAAGACCTTGACAAAGGAGTGATTGAATGTAAGTGCCCCAAAAAGGTCAAAGGTATATTTGTTATTGAGATAAATTTAGCCACCTCTGTCCATGATTGGGTAATTGATACCGGATGTTGTGCTCACATAATTTGTAATGTGCAGCTACTAAAGGATAGGAAGGAACTCGTAAAAAACGAGATGATTTTGAAGGTCGGAAATGGTGCAAGCGTTGCTGCGATTGCACAAGGTTCTGTGAAGCTTCAATTATCTAGTGGTTTACATTTATATTTAAAGAATGTTTATTATGTGCCTTCGATTAGCAAGAATATTATTTATGTATCATGTTTGGATATAGATAATTTTAATATAAATATTTCAAATCCTTGCTTGTCTATATCGAAGAATGGTATTTTCTATGCAAATGCATTCGTGAGGAATGATCTCTATTTGCTTGAATTGAATAATAAATAAATCTTAAACATCAATAACAAAAGGCTTAAAACTACTCACGTGAATGATACACTCTTGTGGCGCTATCGTCTTGGTCACATAAATGAAAAACGCATCAAGAAATTGCAAGAAGCTAACCTTCTTGGTCAACTTGATTTTAAATCATTGGAGACATGCGAACCTTGCCTAATGGGCAAAATGACCAAGAGGCCTTTCAAGAAGAAAGGACCGAGAGCGAATGACTTGTTGGATTTGATACATTCCGATGTGTGTGGTCCGATGAATACTAGTGCAAGAGACAGTTTCAGGTACTTCATTACGTTCACGGATGACTATAGTCGTTATGGATATATTTATCTAATGAGAAACAAAAGTGAATCCTTTGACAAGTTCAAAGAATTCAAGAATGAAGTAGAGAACCAACTCAACAAGAAAATCAAGTCTCTACGAACGGATCGTGGAGGTGAGTACTTAAGTACCGAATTTGACTCATTCCTAAAGGAGTGTGGTATTTTACCACAACTCACCCCTCCCGGTACACCCCAGTTGAATGAGGTATCCGAAAGGAGGAATAAGACATTACTCAACGTGGTTCGATCAATGATGAGTCAAGCTGAATTGCCTCTTTACTTTTGGAGTTATGCACTAGAAGCTGCGGCTTACACACTCAATAATGTTTCATCCAAATCCGTAGAGAAAACGTCTTATGAGCTATGAAGTGGTAAAACACCTAAGCTCAATTTTCTCAAGATTTGGGGTTGTGAGGCCTACATCAAGAGATTGATGTCGACCAAACTTCAACCAAAAGCGGATAAGTGCTTCTTTATAGGTTATCCTCGTGAGACAAGAGGATACTACTTTTGGCATATAACCTCCAATCGAGTGATTGTAGAGAGGGATGCCGTATTTCTAGAAAAAGAATTTCTGGAAAGAATAAAAAGTAGTGGGAGTAGAGTTGTGCTTGAGGAGACTCAAGATACTCTACAAGATCATGATATGAATGATGATATTCAAGATCATGAAGGCCCAACCGAGATTCCTTTGGTTAGTGGGAGCGTGTGTGAGAGACCTTCGCAAGAAATTGTGGGAGAAACTCAATCCTCCTCACCTAGTGTACGTTCGAGAATCGAACACGAACCAATTCCATAAGAAATTGTGGAAGAAGTTCGAGAAGTACACGTAGAACCAAAAGAACTTAGAAGGTCAATGAGGGAAAGGAAGAAACCCGATATGTATTTGGGACTTCATGAGATCATGGTACTAGATACCGATGATCCCTCGACCTTTCAAGAATCAATGGAAAGAAATGACTCCAAACTATGACTCAAGGCCATGGAATCCGAAATAGAATCCATGTATGATAATCAAGTGTGGAACTTGATTGACCTTCCTCAAGGGAAAAATGTCATTCAAAATAAATGAGTTTTCAAGAGGAAGATGGACATGGATGAGAACTTGACAACCTACATAGCGAGGCTTGTAGCAAAAGGTTTCACTCAAGTTCAAGGAATTAACTATGATGAAACTTTTTCACTGGTTGCCATGTTCATGTCTATTCGGATTATGCTTGCTATTGCCGCATTTCATGATTATGAGATATGACAAATGGATGTCAAAACGGCGTTTCTTAATGGAAACTTGGAGGAGGATGTGTACATCGTACAACCTCAATGTTTTGAAGATCAAAAGAATAGCGAGAAAGTATGCAAGCTTCAAAGATCCATTTATGGATTGAAGTAAGCATCAAGGAGTTGGAACAAGCGCTTTGACGAAGAAGTCAAAAAGATTCACTTCGTCCAGAGTAAGGAAGAACCTTGTATATACAAGAAGGTTAGTGGGAGCCACATAGTGTTCTTGATCTTATATGTCGATGACATACTTCTCATGGGAAATCATATACCTTTGCTTGAGCAAACGAGAAGTTCATTGAAATCTGCATTTTCGATGAAAGATATGGGTGAGGCTCAATACATCTTGGGGATAAAGATATATAGAGATAGATCCCGTAGATTCATTGGCCTAAGTCAACATACGTACATTGACAAGGTCTTGGAAAGGTTCAGCATGAACAACTCCAAAAAGGGCAGTGTGCCAATGAGTATGGGTGTGCAACTCAAGAAGTCTCAACGTGTTGAATCACATAAAGACTTGGAGTACATGAAAGATATCCCTTATGCTTCGGCAATAGGATCGATCATGTACGCGATGTCTTGCACAAGACCCGATGTCTCGTATGCTCTAAGCGTGACAAGTCGTCACTAATCCAACACAGGTCTTGAGCATTGGACTGCTGTCAAGAATATTCTGAGGTACCTTAACCGGACCAAAGATAAGTTTCTTGTTTATGGAGGACAAAGGGAATTAATAGCTGAGGGCTATTCGGATGCGAGTTTCATGAGTGATCCCGACGATAGAAGCTCGCAATCAGGATACGTCTACCTTCTAAATGGTGGAGTTGTGAGTTGGCGTAGTTGGAAGCAAAGCACTACGGCCAACTCAACCACTGCTTCCGAAGTAATGGTTGTCGCTAAAGCGAGCAAGGAAGGAGTGTGGATTAAGAAGTTCCTTGAAGAGGTTGGAGTAGTTCCCTCGTGCGAGGGACCCATAGAGCTATTTTGCGATAATAGTGCATCTATCTCGCAAATCAAGGATCACAAATCACACCACAAAGTGAAGTACATGGATCGTAAGTACTTTGTCATACGTGACTTCATCGACGAGGGCAAAATAAATCTGTTATGGGTGGACACAAACATCAACACAACTGATCCATTCACCAAACCCTTACCCCAAGCCAAGGGCGAAATGCATTTCGAGTCCATGGGTCTGAGGAACCATGTGGATTGGCTTGATGAGTGATTAGAGATGGTTACCCTAGTTATTATTGTTTTATACATTGAGAATGTATGTGAGAGAAAACTTTGATAACAAGTGGGAGATTGAAAGGAATGTGTTCTAAAAGTTTTACTTTTATATGTCAAATATTATGAATTGAATGTACAAACATTTTGTTCTTTTATTATAGTATTCGTCTTTTGGAAGTTTTAAGGAAGAGACGCTTGGTCCTTAACCGTAAAGCTCTAAAAGATAACGGTTTACATAAATCAAAGATTATTCACAATCATGGTAATTAACATGGAACATTAATTACCGAGATAAGATTGTCGTGTTGGTTATCGATTGTTGTAGCTCTACAAATAATTGACGACACGAGTATATAAAAGAGGAAAAAATTACTTTTATATATTGAATAGACCTAACAAATAAAACATTATGGAATTGTGTTTCGTGTCATTAATGTTTTTACTGTGTCTTGGATCCTAAGATATGAGACTTATATATTTTCACTCAAGAAGTGCTTAATTTGATTATTGTAAAAAACTACCAATGAGTGTAGTGATAACGGCAATAGTTGGTTGAACGTGACTTGTGCTGGAAAAGATAGCTAGTCAAACGATTATCATTGCCCATCTTAATTTAGTGATGATATTAGTGGCTCCCTTGATAAAGCAAAATTATAATGTGCACAATGTGACTTGAGTTAAGTCACATAGTTATAATTAGCTTAAAGAGATCAAGAAATGAATATAATACAAAGATGACACATTTCTACTTTGTATATATTCTTAATATCATGAGGCAAGGGACGGACACAAGTAGTGCACTTACATCACTAAATGGATCATGTTTTGGTTCGGGTGGAACAAAGACATCTATGCAAATTTGGTGACTATAATGTATAACTAGATACCGCTTATAGTCTGAGATATTAAGTGTTTAATATCGCTGCCAATTTGGCTTAGATCCTCCTATAGGTCACACCACAAAACTGGGAAACAAGAGGTTGAGTTTAAGTTCATATGATGTGTCGGGTTTGATGTGAAAATATGACACATGTGGTGAATTAATTAAAATCAATATGTTATGAAAATTAACATAATTAGAATCATAATAAATTCATATGAGGTATATATTATGGGGTGTAATAATTTAATATTACATATGATAATATATATAGGATGTGAATTTCTAAAAACCCCAAAAGATCAAATTTTGTTGGAAATAAATCCAAAATTTGACAAAGGCAAAATCAGGGGTCAAACACGGTGAACTGTTCAGGGTTCGGTCGACCGAGGGATTTTCGGATCGGTTAACCGAATGGGGAACATGTAAGCGCAATTAGTTGACCGAGATTTCCCAGAGTGCCTGGACAATCGGGTTCGGTTAACCGATTGGAAACGGTCAACCGAGAAATAGTATTTTCGGTACACCGAAGGTGACCCGGTCATCCGATGACTATGTCCCAGGAGCGATTTTGGTGGGTCAAAGGTAGACCGATTAAAAGACGTGGTTCGTCCGAATTCTTCCAGGGAATTTTTCTCATAAAGAATCGGTCGACCGTCTGGCTCACGGTGCACCGAACACGTGTTATAACCGAATGGTTCGGTTGACCGAATAATACTCGGTCTACCGAACAAGAACGATTCTGCCTAAATTATGAAGAGATTAATTAAATCATGGGTGAAATAATTCCAGATTTAATTAAAACGTTTTTTGTGGGTGATTATGTGGAATTTAGAGATTAATTTTAGGAGAGAAAAACAAGGATCATGGCTAAATAATAGCTCTTGATAAGGATGTTTTGAGAGCCTATAAAAAGGGCATCTATTCCTACTTGTTTTAAGACTAATGCAAAATCTTTCTCTCATTGATCTCTCTCTAATCACCACGAAATTTCTCTTAGTAAAATTAAGTTTGGAGATTAGAATCTCAGGAGACTTAAAGAGGGGTTATTAGCTAGATTTTAAACCTTATTAGAGATTGATTGGTTAGCTCCTTTCTCTCTAATCTTGTTTAGAGTTTGGTGAACACTCGGAGGCAATTCCGTGGGCAACACAACGTGCAACGCGACTCCGGATCATCAAAAAGGTTTTAGAGAACCTTTAGGTGTGATTCTATCTTTGTGGATTATTTTAATAAATGTAGGTTGCATGTTATTAGAATAAAACACAAATAGATGTACATAAAATTGCTGAAAATATGAAAATCGATCTTGTATGTTATATTAAAATTTTAAAATATATACATACATTGGGACACGAAATCCTACAAGATCTACCTGCCTCTTAGAAGGACATCCGATCGCTCTGAATATTTCTGGATCTTGAAGACCCAATCCTCAACAGCCTCCGGAACACCGCTACCATCGAAAGAAGGAAGGTGCTGACACATAAATCGATCCAGTACAACCCCTACTCTTGCCTGCTCAGACTGGGCAGACTGGCGCTCAAGAAGCTCGCCCAGCCTACCTAGAGTCTCCTGAAAAGTCCTCCTCTCCTCCTCCCTGTCCCCTCCACCAGTCTCCTCACTGGTGCCCCTATAACGTGAATGTGGCCTCACACGTCTGGGAGACATCTACACAAGAGGACAGAAAACAACAATGAATTAATGATTATGAATGCATGATGAATGACAACTAAATGCAAGACTGCTAAGGTGGTTTCATTGGACAAGTACACTGGGACCGAAAAGCTCTGATACCAAATTGTGACGCCCCGAAAACAACGGAAAACTTGAACTTTTAAAAGATACAGGGATCAACACCAGGGTCGTTACCAAACCACACGTCTCCGCGAGGGATCAACATCACTACCAGAACTTTCTATCATTTTCTTACTAATGAAAGTCCAATCCACTTATGAAAGTCAAGGTTTATAATTGGCTCATGACCAAGAATATGATACTCACTCGTGACAACCTAATGCATAGAGGCTTAAAAGTTTACCCAATGTGTTTAATGTGTAACAAAGTAATATAAACTATTAACCACTTATTTTTTGAATGTGAATTGGCTAATACATTTTGGGATAAAACAACCTTGCTCAACCTAAACGTAGCTTGATGGAATAATCGATCTTTTCGAACCAAGGTTCAAAATCGACTCGATTTAGGAAGTTTTGATTGGTTCACTTTAATCAATGTTTTTCTTTGGTCTCTTTGGCTTGAAATGAAAAATATATATTTTAGAAAAAATGCATCAAATCATGATTTCATTCTCAACACTTGTTTTGATCTTTTTGAGCTTTTGATATGTACCCTCAAGAGACATGGAGAACCTTTAGTCCAATCCAAAGGAGTGAAAAAGGCTAGGACTGGTTTTCGAGGCACCCCAAGCTGTCGGTATCCCGATGGATTTTGACACCCCAATGAACCCTCCATTAGCAATAATGGTGACAATCAGAAACCACTATAGGATCTAAGTAGCCCTAGAATTAGTCTAAAGGGGGGGGGGGTGAGTATTAGACAAAAAGTCAACCACAACTCACATGTTGCTAATGACGAGGATGGACCTCTCGAAGGGTATTAATGGACCCAGACTAGTGCTGGTTGCTGCGGATCAGTTGGGCTCTCCGGATAGGGACCATGTCTCTCTCTCCTCCAACCATTGAGGAAGAATTCAAACTTAGCAAGGGCATGACTAACGGTCCCTGGATTGAAGACTTGTCTTTAGCTACTTAATTTGAACCGTTTGACTCTTTTGTTGCTTTGCTGCTTGGGTTTGTAACACCCCTACTATGAGGTTAACTACTATGTTCTATAGACCTTTGTATCATTGTTGTGGCTCATAGCAAGGATAATTTTTAATCTATGCACTAAACAACTTCAAAAAACACACCCAAAAACACTTCATGAACTTCTACACTAAAGCCACGACATAAAGATGTAGAGTTTTTGTTTGCGTGTCATTTTAAAATACTATATTTCCATTTTTCTTACCACTATATAACTATTTGTATTAGTGACACTGAAAAACTACACAAATTTCATTGATACCATTACTTTTTCACGCATGCCGATGGATTTTGTTTCTGTTATCGTAAAAACTACACAAAGTTTGGTTCACAAAAAACCAAAATACTATATTTCTGTTTCTGTTATCACCATTGTTTGTACTCGTGAAAATTAAAATCTTTGATTTTTGGAATTTTAGTTTTTTTCTTTTAAAATCGTAAAAATGACAGATTTGAATTACGAAGCTATTACTTATTAGATTATATAATAAAATTTGTAAATATTATTATTAAAATAATATTTTTTAACGTTGTCAACGGAATTATAATAACGTTAATATAAATATTACTGAAGTGTCATGTGCAAAAAAGTAATAACATCAATGAAATTTGTGTAATTTTCCAGTTGCATTAATACAAATAACTAATGAAATTTGTGTAATTTTTCAATTACACTAATACAAATAGCTATGGAGTGATGACAAAAACATAAATATAATGTTTTAAAATAACATACAAGAAAAAAATATAATGTACATTAGTGTTGACGACTTTTCGTTTCCCGTGCCCCCTACAAAAAAATTGAACTGCTAAACGTTGCTCGCGAATTACTTAAATCGTCCGTCCCAATTACCATATTGCCATTCTCTCCTTTCTAGTTATTTCATCTCTTCATTTCACTCTCCCACCACCACTCTCTCTTCATTTTCCTCTGAACCAGCAAAAACAATGTCTCAGAGACTAGGAAAGACTCCGACGGACGTACCGTTAGATTCGAATACGGTAAAAATTATACATCTTTCAAAAAAATATAAAATGAGGAGGCGTATGGCGGAGACTCCTCCCCGACTCATTTTTTAAAATTAATTAGTAATTAGTAATAATTGGTAATTAATAATTAATAATTATTAATTTTGTAAAAATAGTAACTAAATTCATTTAACGAAATTTATTTCTAAAATGTAATTAATAGTCATCGAGTCACCGTGGAGGAAAAGGAAAATCAATACCATTACGCGTTGTGAGACCTCATGAAAAAGACCCAGATCCTCGTCATTCACATACCCGTGGTATATCTGCTTCGGTTAGGAGGGAGAGGGAGTGTTCACGTCATCATCAGACACGTAATGACCTGTTTGATGATGATGACATTTTCGATGAAGAGGAGGGTGACGATGTGGGGTGGTATGAGTTGGAGTTGGAGCGGGAGGAGTATGGTAGAGGACGAGGACAACGTGGTAGTTCTTCGACTGCTGGGTATAAAGTTCGGAAGGGCAGATGTGGTAGGTTTGTGAGTAACGTATCAGTTTGTGCAGTGTGGATGCCTGAACTCACAAAAAGAAGAGGGCTGATGACGATTCTTGGATGGTGGCTGATATGATGTCCGGTGATCCTATAGATGTGAGCGTAATTACTAGTTTTAGGAGCCACATCGCAAGACGAATTTGGGTGGGAGATGATCAGAAGGTTCTGAAGTGTCATAATCGAAACAAAGTTTGTACTACACTGCAGAGCTGACAATCAGTTTTGAGTGTCGATATCACGGAGACCATTGTTGCTAGCAGATTAGGTCACTTGCCTTTGAGCATGTTCACTCACATTGTCATCTCGTTGATATCTGCGTTTGTGGAGCGGTGACAACCTGACACAAACTCTTTCCACCTGCTTTTCGGAGAGATGACGATCATGCTGCATAATGTGGTCCAGATCCTTCGCAATCCTATTGATGGTCGTATGGTCGGGGCTCGGGCATCGACGGTTGAGCTGAAGGGTTATGTCGCCGAGCTACTCATAATTGTTGGCTTTTAGGTCTTAATCCATATTTTGATGATTTAATCAACATAATATTAATCACAATCCAAAGTAAAGTAGCACACATTATGCATAACATATATATTGTTTTGTGCTAACATCTACATGTAATCAAGACTCAATGAAGAAATGAATTCAAGTCAAGACATATAATCAAGTTCTTGAAGACATCTAATTGTACTTTTAATTGAATATTAGGAATTTGTGTATACTTGAGCACACTACAGTAAATAACTAATCCCACAAACTAGGTTCCAAGTAGAAGTCACACACAAAATCCTAGATCATTTGGACTTCAATAAGTCACCCAAATTTATACCAGAAATCACTAAACCTTAACCTCTTCTGTCTGTGCTAATTCGATCGACCGAACGATCTCCGTTCGACCGAATGGTCAGCTTATTCAGTTTATCCATCTTCGATCGGTCGACCATTTTGACCTTTTCGTTCGACTGTCTACACGTGTCATTTGACTGTTAGACATGTCGTCTTATACAACGATCGAATTTCCCAAAACCCCAAAATACTTTGGTCACCGGTCGACCGTTCCGTAGACCCCGGACGAACGATCGTAGATTTCTCTTGAAACTCATAGTGCCTGGAAGTTTCCGATCGACCGTTCCCAAGACCCCGGTCGACTATCCCATATTTTTAGTTTGACCATTCACTCAAGTTATAGCCTTGTTCGTTCGACCGACCCTTGTTCGGTCGACCGTTTAATTCCTAGATTCCCCTGGACTTCTTTTCTGGACGACATCTGGTCGATCGAACTCAACCCAAATTGTGTCCTGAGCTTTTCTGTTTATGTTTCTCATACAAACTCTTACCATATTAATCTCAACGACCATAACACATTAGGAGCTTATAAATAAATGTTACCTAGACACAATTCAAAATCTTTTCAACTTCCAATTGTCTCATACATTAAAAAGAAGTGTCACAGTCATCAAAGCTTCAAACTTATACTCTCCAAGCCTTAACTTCACACTTAAGTCATCAATTCCTAATTCACTCAAAGTGTGCTCAAGTTAGAGAGTGTTGTTCAACTCAATCTTATTGTCAAAAAAAGTAGAGGTTTCGGTGAAAGCCCGAAACATCCATCTTGGATTGTGAGAGGAAGAAATCAAAGTTCACGAGGATTATTCGCGGAGCTCGCTCTGTAAATGCGTTCTCTCCGGGTCCGGAATGGGGAGTGGTTAGTAAAGACGTAGGCAGAGCTCGTGGAGTCGATCAGAGCTTACAATAGATGAAGTAGGCGGGAAGCCGAATCTCTATACAAATCAAATTGTATACTTGCGTGGTTTGCTTGCTTTTCTCTATCTTTTTAATTCCACAACATAACTTGTTTAGGAAGATAATTAAGCTTAAAAGTGATTAGAATTAGGGGTCATCGATCCTAACATTTGGTATCAGAGCATAAATGCTAAATTTCATATACTTAATCATATTTTAACATAACTTCAACATCTAATCATATAGAAGGTTTATGCACAACTAGACCACATTTGCTTAATGGGTCAAATCATGTTACGCGATTTCGTTTGTGCCCCAATCGTATCACGAACAATTTTCTTAGTCAGATGACTAAAATCGTTGATCTGTCGGTGACCCTCTAGATAAACAGTAAGCATGTGGTTGTGCTGACCATTTGAACTATCAGTAACTACGAACCATCCATCACGCTCCTGTCGCTCGACCACCATTATCAAAAAACGACATCTGTAACTCTTTATTTTCGTGTTCTTCCGTACTGCGATATCCATATCCTGAGAATTCATTTCATTTCTTCAATCACATCTCAGATAACAATTCATCCGACATTCTCGTTGTGGTTTATAAGAGGCTACTACCAAAAAAGTCAGTCTGAAGGCAACTTGTTTCGCCGATTTTATAACGTCCTCGCATGTTGAAAATACTTCATCACTTACAAAAACTCACTGTAATCCACCCCGTCACCACCGAAATCTTGTAACAGAAACTGAAATAATTTGAAATAACACAACGTATAAATCTAAGATTTTTTTATAAAAAAAATACTGAGACGTTTGCAAAAACTCCCCGACCTAATTCAGACGATTCCTCAGACATTTCCTTGGTGTTGGTACTAGTAGCGTGAGAGAAACTGAGAGAGAATTCTTTTAAGAGGTGGAAATGAATGAGAATTACATGAAAAATGAAAGACAAAATAATAATTGACACAAATGATTTAAGTAATTCGAAGACGACGAATAGTATTACCCAAAAAAAACCTTGATTTTTTTTGCCTAGGCACCATCGTGGAACGCCCTCTGCTACTTTCAAAGTTGACTCGTTGGGATGCCTAATGGATCCACTCTTTACGCTGCAGTCTTTTTTTCTCCGCAATAATAGTTAACCAGTGAACGCAAAACTTTGATCTGACTCAGATCCCATAATAATTGCAGCTTATGAATATTGTAAGCTCCATTTGAGCTCACCCTTCTCAAGTAAGATAGACAACTGATAAAATGTATCTTAAACTCAATGCACAAAGAAAATGAACAAGGATCATGACCACCCAAACACATAATTTCATAGCTCACACAAAAAGAAGCTGAATTTCTCACCTCAAGAAAAGAGCTACAAGTTTACAAAATTTCCTTCAACCAAGCTTGCGATTATAAAAGACAGCATAGATAACAAATATAACTGTGTGGATCTATAAGATGGGGCAAAATCAGAAGCTGGTGTAAACCTACATGTCTGTACAATTTTTTCCTTTCTCCATTTTTTCCTTTTTTTTTCTTCTTCTTCTTCTTCTGTTGAGTATTCCCAAATGTTAACCAAATGCCTTCTTCAAACCACTCAAAACAACAAAAATAAGCATAACTGTGGCCACCTTCTTGGACGCCAAACCCCTCAAGTTTATCCTCCAACCCCTCTCTCTTGTGAACTTCAGTATAATCTGAACTGATATTGCAGCCAAAGAACCAATGAAAGCTAGTAAGAACCATACAGCATCCTTTAAACAATGCACACTATTTAATTCACTTGGAGGCACCTCGATATAGGTTGGCCCAGAAGGCTCATTGCCACTTCCATCCCTATTGAGACCAAGAAACTCATTCAAGAAATCAGAAAATCGGACTAGATATCTGGCAAGCCAGGTAACCTCATTATCTGAAATTGGTCTCCGCATCCAGTCGCCTTCGTATTTGACATCAGCCCATGTCCGCTTTCCAATTCCTGGATGCTTTGGTGTGAACATACCATCATGTCCATGTTGTTGGCCTCCATTATCTTCAGGTTGTAATGGAGCTGAGGGCCTAATATGTGTTGTACCAAAAAGAATGTTCATCTTCTCTCTAAGGCGATCTAGATTCTGAAGATTTCGTGATTCATTGACACCAGAAATGCTCCAGATTTCAGGTTCAGCACGTAAGATTAATAGCTGCAGGCAAACACCAAAAACCTTAAGTAGAAGAAATTTAAGTGGCTGTTATCATATGGGAAATGAGCAAAATTTGGGCTATAAGACACCCGTAGCCATGCTGACTTAACAAGTCAAATAACATTATACTCTGCTATCTGGATAGCAGAGTATCTGTCTAGAGTTAAACCTTTTCCAATCCAATCAAATCAAATAACATGTACTATAAACTATTGAACCAGCAGTTATTCAGTTAATTGGTGAATCCAAGTTGATATGAACCCTTAATATGATTTTTTTGTAGTGCCCTTAATATATAATTGACAAGTGACAACCAATAAACCTGTGGAATCAAATTTTATAGCCATAACCTTGAAATTTCATTGCAATGTTAGTTCAACAATTACAAGTTTTTGGAGTCATAACCACAAAAATAACTATTCTGCTATAGTCAAGTCTACAACACAAGAAAGGATTTTTAGGTAAATTGGTTATAACATACGTTTTCTCTGTGGATAAAATAAAATACTTAGAAATTAAAGCAATTCTTAGATGTTAAAAGTCACAAGAGGTGTAATAAGATGCATGAATGAACTGTGAGATTTAACATGCACATGATGCGGCTTTAGATGGCAAAGAGAAAATACGATGAAGGCCTAACTCAATAAGGTACTGAAAAATGGCCTTGCAATCGTCATAACTGAAAGATACCTGAAGCAGCTGGTGTGCTCCATCTTCACAATCACTGAAAAGACTGATATTCCGAGTCCAATTTTCATGTAAGAAAGAACCATCTCCACTAGTTTCACATAAACCATCCTCCCAATCCTGATGTACAAGTGATAGTAACACAAGTATTAGTAGAGATGCAATGGAACAGTGTCGCTAGTAAACCATTCACATATCCATTACAGTAACCACGTTAGACCTTTTGGAGCTACTGGGCATTACTTAAATCTCAAAGGTAAGCAAACAATCAGTACAAACAATTCCAACAGTACAAGTCACTAAAACTCAACGATACCGTATCACCCAAGTCAAAATTTCTCTGCTAAATCAAATTAAACAGCACAGAGGTGCTATCTTTTTTTATTATCAGTAAGGTAACTATATTAATAAGAAGCCAAAACTGTACAAGAGGGGAGGTGGTAGAGCCACAGGCGGCACCACCGAGCAAAACTCAATCAAAACAAAACTGACAGTATAAAGCAAAACATTAAGACACATGTAGACTCTTAAGCCAGGCAAGCACAGAGGAGCTATCGAGCATCTAAATTTTTAAAAGAAGAACCATTCCCTGTGTAGTGATTCTAATCTACCCAGAAAACATACAAAAACTTGTGCTTTATTAGATTTTTTTATCAAGTCAATCTCCAAAAACAAGCCACAAAAAGGGGTTTTCAATTACCATGCAAAACATTAGAATGTTACCAATACCAAGCAGCACAAGTATATGCAGCTATTCATCCTATCGTTGACTAATTAACATCCAAAATGTAGGTGCTACCATAACCATGACACTCTAAACTCATTCCCAAAGATATCAAAATTTTCCCATTTGCATAAGAAATACTCACATTCAATTGTTCAGTGACTGATGGAATATTCTTGTAAATAGAATCAGAAGATGCAGAAGATGATGCTGCAAGTTTAGAATGATAAACAGCATCAACTTTTTTCAGAAGATCCATCAGCTCCTTTGATGACGATAAAATGTTCAACACCTGTAGAAAGGAAGCAGTAGCATTGTGAAATCCTTACTCCTTTGGAAAAAAAATTATTTCAAAAAACCCACACCAAGACTTCATTATATCCGTACATTTCAATACTGATGATGGTTGATTAATACTTTAATAGGAAATCCAAATACACATTATTTGCACACTTTCGGTGGCATGTAAAGGTAACATATAACATTTTAGATGTAGATTTTATATAAGATCTGGCATTATAGTATCTATGTGCTACTGCCAACTATTTGGAAGCCTTCTGCTAATGCAGAAATGGATAATACCACCATATTTTTTATCACATAAAAGTGCAACAGGTAAAAGATCAAGTGTGTATAGGCAATTGTAGTTGCTTGTTAAAAGCATGAGTTCAGTAAAAAAAATGCCACTTCTGTCATTTTTTACTTGGTGAAGTTTCCCCTCTTAGAAATTATCACCATTTCTCTGAGATCACAAAACAACCAATGAAATGTGAAATAGTAGCTATACAGGATGACTACACTTTAACAAATCCGTTCTAAAAATGTGCCTAAGAGTAAACTGACACTCTTAGATGAAAGAAAAGTTATCACAGATGAATCGAGTTTACAGGTTAAAGGTGATTAAGAAAAAATTATATTATGCCAAACAATAAGTGACTAACCTCTAGAACCCTCTCAATTATTGTCTCAGTGTTGTTATGTAGAAACTTGTGTGCAAATCCAAGGAAATGAACAACCAACGAGTTGTAGAAGAGATAATTAGACAGTACATAATCTTGCCACACAATTGAATAGCTAGTCGGCAAGCTTGATCGCTCATTCTCTCTTTTCTCCTCATTTCCATTCCCCTCTTTCTTGGTTTCCAGCGATTCAAAGTCATCAAAATCCTTGGCAGTAATTTTCCAAGGTTCCAAGTAGGTTGTCCACACCGAGAACACCTGAACAGCGTTCCTAATAGAAGTTCCCATCGGGCAAAACAGAAACGACCTCAATATAAACCTATACAACGGCCTCTGCATCAACAAGTTCCATGACAAATCAACATTCTCATATGAAACCAACGCACTACTACTCCCACCATCATAAAACAATCCTCTTTGATGAGTTTCCACTTCAGATCGAACCAACCCACTATTAACATACTTCACAAACAGCTTCAAAACCTCTCCGAGCCCAGGAGAAGGTGGAGCCTCACCCACCACCATCCGGAACGGAAAACTCAACCCGAACGCCCGACACACCCCAACCGACACCGGCGAGAAGTCATTATCAACCATCCAAAACTGGACCAAAGCATTCACCAAAAACTCTGCTTTCTCCACGACATCCAAATCCGAACCCCCTAGACCCGAATAATGCAACAGCGAGCTCCGATACGGCCGACAAACGCCAAACATCGGCACAAACTCCTTCAAATAAGCATACAAAAGCCTCAAATACAACCCGCATTTCGACTTCCTTTCCGACCCCTTCCCGACCACCGGCCAACCGGCCGTCCAATTCTCCAACCGAAACAACTTCCTCTTCTCTCCCCCTCTCTCCACGCTCTCCCCACTGCCTCTACAAACCGGATAATAAACAAACCACAGCAAGTAATACTCCCAAACCCCAACCTTAAACTCAAAGCTCCCACCTTTAACCCTAATCCTACCCCTGAAAAGCTGGCAAGCGTCCGAAACCGACTCCAGACGCCGCGTCCACTCGGGTAGGCGCTCGACGGGGAAGAGGAAGCTGACGTTGGAGTGGGGGAAGGCGGCGAAGAGGGGGCCGGAGGGGGAGAGGAGGTCGAAGAGGGGGTCGGAGAGGGCGGGGGATTCGATCCAGGGCTTGGAGGGGTCGTCGAAGCCGAAGAGCTTGAGGATTAGGGTTGGGAGGGTGGAGGAGAAGAAGAGGCGGGATTGGTCGGAGGGGTGGCGGCGGACAAAGGCAGAGACGGCGGAGAGGGCGGAGAGGATTTGGTGGGGATTCGAGGCGGAGAGGAGGTGGGAGGTTAGGGTGGAAGCGTCCATTAGGGTTAGGGTTTGGGGTTTTGGGTTTTGGCCTTTTGGGGGAAGAAGAAAGGAAGGGAAGGGAAAAGTCTACTGTTGGGTTACTTTTTTATTTTTAGGAAATGATGGTTTTGCTTATTTTTGTAGGGAGAGTTGGTAGGAAGATTTTGGCCGAATTGGTGGCGTCCAATGACATGGCACGCTCAGAAGACGACAAGTGGATCGAATGCTACAAGTGGTTACATGACGTGTTTCCAAAAAAAAAAACAGATGGTGGTGAGACCAATGTTAACGGATCGACCGGGTGCATGACCTGGTCGTGCAGGTCGTGAACTGTGCGTACGTTTTTTTAAAGCAATTTTTTTTTTGTTTTGATTTTTTAATTTGATTTTTTTTTGAAAATAAATTTTCTAATTGTTTGATTTTTTGAATTTTTTAATCTTTCTAAAGTTTCTCTAAAATCGACTCCAGAAAATGATGTGTACAAGAGATGTGAGTTATGGTTAAGACGTGAAACGTGTAGGGAAAAAAACTGATTTAGAAGAAAGAGAAAATTAATTTGGAAGAAAAAGAATGGAGAAAAAGCTCATGACAGGTCGTCCAATTCATAGTTATAAGTTATCCGAGATAACTCAATTAATTAGGTTTTGTTTAACCGAAGTTGAAGGGTCAAATGTCAACTGAAAGTCGCTAGAATTTTATTATCCACATTACTTTTGGTTAGAGTCGTTATACACGGACGCGCGCGTCCGTGACGCTTCCTACGTGGACGGACCAGTCAGCTGCCAGTTCAGCATCCAGTCAGCCAAAACTTCTGCGCGGGGAAAAGTAAATTACGAATTTTTGGGTGCGACGGTTCATTTCCCGAAATCACGATTAGACGGTTAGACTTCACGTACATCAGTAGCGGCGGTACAACATTCGAGTAACTTTCCTCCCAAGTCTTCTCCTTTTCCATTCCCCATTTCACCCGGAGTTCATTTCCATACGCTCATCCAAAACCTTCATTCCTGTTTTAGTCGAACGAAAATTATAACCAGGCGAAAATGGATCCTTCTCTACCTGAAACCTCCATCGCTCCTGAAATTGTAGCCGCGCAGGTGTTGTGTCAACCACGTTCTTTCTGGTTCATTTTAAGGTTCATTATTGGCCTCTAACAATTTTTTTTGGTGGTTTAAGGGAAGCACGTACTACTTCCGCGAAACCAAGTGCGGTTTCACGGCCCTTCACAAGCAGTTCGACCGGATGAAGAAGGAGGAGAAAAATGTCTTCCAACGGACGCCTTTCGGTCACTTCCTCACCTTTCCTCACGTCACAACTGACAACGAGATACTGGGTTGGTTCGTCGAACACTTCGACGCCAATGAAGTCGGTCTGAGAATAGCCACTGGGGTGGTCCCATTTACGGTAGAAGACGTCGCCCTTCTACTTGGACTAAGAGCACATGGGCAGAGAGTGGATATGGAAGCCATGTACGTAGAGAAACGTGACGGGGTTAACCTCGACAACACCCATCTACTGGGTCATCTTACCGCCACGAGCTTGATGGGCGAGGAGGAGGAGCACGTCCGACTCCTTATTTCTATGATTTTCAATCATTTTTTGTTCTTCGATGGATCACTGCGAAGTAAAGCGTGGTACACGAAGCACCTGAAGAACCTCAAGCGCCTCAAGAGATATGCGTGTGCAAATGCGGTTCACACTTTCTTGGTTGAAGGCCTGGAGGAAGCCCAAGGGGACCTCTCGAGGAGGAGATTGTCAGCGAACTTCTCTATGAAGCAGGGCTATGTGTATGGTTGCGTTGCCGTATTACAAGTAAGCATCTTGGTCCGGAATGAGTGTTGTGTCAGTCCGGAGTAGTGTTGGTTTATGTCCGGAATAAGTGTTTTGTCTGTCCGGGATAAGTCTTGTGTCTGTCCGGAATAGTGTTGTCTCTGTCCGGAATAAGTGTCTTGAGGTTATCCGGGAAAAGTATTACGTATGTCCGGAATAGTGTTTTGTCTGTCCGGAATAAGTGTGTTGCCTGTCCGGAATAGTCCTGTATATGTCCGGAATGATTGTCTTGTATGTCCGGAATACGTATTGTGTCTGTCCGGAATAAGTATTTTGTCTGTCCGGAATAAGAGTTTTGTCTGTCCGGAATAAGAGTTTGTCTGTCCGGAATAGTGTTGCGTATGTCCGGAATACGTATTGTGTCTGTCCGGAATAAGTATTTTGTCTGTCCGGAATAGTGTTGCGTCTGTCCGGAATAAGAGTTGCGTCTGTCCGGAATAAGTATTTTGTCTGTCCGGAATAGTGTTGCGTCTGTCCGGAATAAGAGTTGCGTCTGTCCGGAATAAGAGTTTTGTCTGTCCGGAATAGTCATGTATATGTCCGGAATGATTGTCCTGTCTGTCCGGAATACGTATTGTGTCTGTCCGGAATAAGTATTTTGTCTGTCCGGGATAGTGTTGCGTTTGTCCGGAATAAGAGTTTTGTCTGTCCGGAATAGTGTTGCGTCTGTCCGGAATAAGAGTTATGTCTGTCCTGGGGAAGTTATGTTTCTGGTTTTTAACTCATTCCTGTTTTCAGGTGTGGCTTTGCGAGAACTTCAAATTGGGGGATCCCCGGTCAGCATTTCCACGATTCAAGTGTTGGACGGAAATGTTTAGCAGACGCCAAATCCTTAGAAAATGGGAAGATCGAGGCATCAACTTGTCCCGGATTTACTCGGGCCAATTTGAGTTGAAGGGCACCCCAAAACTCAGTGAACGGGAGCATTCACTGTTGTCAGAGGATGAATTTCCTCCTGCAGAAGCAACTCCCGCAACAAAGGTTGCCTCGAAGGAAACACCTTCAACATCCACTCTACCAAGGGTACAACTCAGTGAATGCAGCATTCCATGTGACCCACTGCTACAAGAGTTGGAACTTAGTGAGGTGAAGACGAATTGGCTGCGAGCCGAAGCAACACTTAGGGAGGCGACCGTTAAAATTAACAACCTGGAGGAAGAACTCCGGATCTCTCAAGAAGAGTGTCGTAGGCTGAGAGTCCGTGGGGAGGAGAAAGAGAGGGAAAAGAGGGAGGAGGAAGAGAGAAATAAGAGGGAGGCGGAGGAGAGGGAAAAGAGGGAGGAAGAGAGAAATAAGAGGGAGGCGGAGGAGAGGAAGAAGAGAGAGGAGGAAGAGAGGGAGAAGAGAGAGGATGAAGAAAGGAAGAAGAGGGAGGAGCAAGAGAAGAAGAAGAGGGAGGATGATGAGAAGAAGAGGAGGGAGGAGGATGAGAGGAATAAGAGGGAGGAGGATGCGAGGAAGAGGAGGGAGGAGGATGAGAAGAAGAGGAGGATGAGGAGGGAGGAGGAAGAGAGAAAAAAACGGAGGGAGGAAGAGAGGAAGAAGAGGGAGGAGGAAGAGAGGAAGAAGAGGGAGGAGGATGAGAGGAATAAGAGGGAAGAGGATGAGAGGAATAAGAGGGAGGAGGAAGAGAAGAAGAGGAGGATGAGGAGGGAGGAGGAAGAGAGAGAAAAACGGAGGGAGGAAGAGAGGAAGAAGAGGGAGGAGGAAGAGAGGAAGAAGAGGGAGGAGCAAGAGAAGAAGAAGAGGGAGGAGGATGAGAAGAAGAGGAGGGAGGAGGAAGAGAGGAATACGAGGGAGGAGGAAGATAGGAAGAAGAGGAAGGAGGATGAGAAGAAGAAGGAGGAAGATATGAGGAGACAGCAGGAAAGAAAGAGGAAGGCTGTGGTATCGCTACCGTTTTTGCACCCTCAAAAAATGCAGACCATTAAACCACGCTTGCGCACAGAACATATAGACGAAGCGCAAAGCAAATCTGGCCAAGATGAGGCACAGAAGAATGCCGCAGAAAAACAAGAAGAAATAAAGGAGGCCGAAGAAGCCACCACAAAAACAAAAGGGGCCGAAAAAGCCAGTGAAGAAATATACGAGGCCGACGAAACAACGAAAGATGAACTGGTCGCCCATGTTTCGTCCACGAGGCCCGATGTGGATGCGACCGCCTTGAGAACGCTGACCAATGATGAGGTACGTCGTTTATTGAATGCAACGGCTCCCGAATGAGAAACCAAAGATATTATCTGGAGGGGGGTTCTGAGCAATATCACCAGGGGTGATCTCAAGGAAATAATTTCGCCAAAAACAGAATTCACCAACGAAACTCTTGATGGCCTAATTGAGGTACTCCTCATAAGAGGAGGGCAACAAAATGTGGTCTGCTTATCATCCTTCGAATCGGAAATGATTGTGGAGGGACAGGGAGAAGATATAAGGAAAGATTATTTACTCCCAAAAATTGAAGGAATAAATGTGGAGGAAGTCATCATCGCACAGCCATGCTGTTTGGCCGGCCACTGGACTCTGTTCGTTGCCCACGGACCTCGATCAGAGTTCATTCAGTACAACAACCTAAAAAAGGTGACAATCCTAACCGTTTTGTCGGAACTCATGAATGCACCGCGTCTAAGATAGCGGGATTCTGACGAGGGTTGTTGAAGGTCGAGTGACTGCTGAGAGTTGAAGGAAGGGTAGCCAACGACAGCAACCGGGGAGTAACGACTGCGGGCCATACGTTTTGTACTGGATGAAGCGTTTGATGGAGAATGCTGATCCGACGAAGCCGAAGCAGAGCAAGGTTATTCACCGTTTTAGAGGCGATTTGGCCAATTTCTTACTCGAAGACTCTGGGATGTGCGATCAACAATAAACGCCCTGAAAATGTTTTAATTTACTTTGCACCATTGCGCACTCAACAATTTTTTTCCAAAGTTATACATGTATACATGTTAAAATTACATAGACTGTTTGAATGATTTATCAATACAAGGACATTTGGTGTTGGGTTTTTATAAAATTATTTTCTTGTTTCCGGACATACATGATACGTAATCCGGACGTTATTTGCAGTCTTATTCCGGACTGCAAATACACTTATTCCGGACAGCAAATACACTTATTCCGGACAAACTTTATGTTCCGTTTCTCGACACACTTTATTCTTAAACCGGACAACAAATACACTTATTCCGGACAACAAATACACTTATTCCGGACAGCAAATACACTTATTCCGGACAAACTTTATATTCCGTTTCTGGACACACTTTATTCTTAAACCGGACAACAAATACACTTATTCCGGACAGCAAATACACTTATTCCGGACAAACTTTATGTTCCGTTTCTGGACACACTTTATTCTAAAACTGGACAACAAATACACTTATTCCGGACAGCAAATACACTTATTCCGGACAAACTTTATGTTCCGTTTCTGGACCCACTTTATTCTTAAACCGGACAACAAATACACTTATTCCGGACAACAAATACACTTATTCCGGACAGCAAATACACTTATTCCGGTCAACAAATACACTTATTCCTGACAAACTTTATGTTCCGTTTCTGGACACACTTTATTCTTAAACCGGACAACAAATACACTAATTCCGGACAACAAATACACTTATTCCGGACAGCAAATACACTTATTCCGGACAAACTTTATGTTCCGTTTCTGGACACACTTTATTTTAAAACTGGACAACAAATACACTTATTCCGGACAACAAATACACTTATTCCGGACAGCAAATACACTTATTCCGGACAAACTTTATGTTCCGTTTCTGGACACACTTTATTCTTAAACCGGACAACAAATGCACTTAAACCGGACAACAAATACACTTATTCCGGACAACAAATACACTTATTCCGGACATCAAATACACTTATTCCGGACAAACTTTATGTTCCGTTTCTGGACATACTTTATTCTTAAACCGGACAACAAATACACTAATTCCGGACAACAAATACACTTATTCCGGACAGCAAATACACTTATTCCGGACAGCAAATACACTTATTCCGGACAAACTTTATGTTCCGTTTCTGGACACACTTTATTCTTAAACTGGACAATAAATATACTTTTTCCGGACAACAAATACACTTATTCCGGACTGCAAATACACTTATTCCGGACAGCAAATACACTTATTCCGGACTGCAAATACACGTAATCCGGACAGAAAAACATTGTAATCCGGACAGCCTAAGTACGTCTTCTGGACATACTGGTCACTTAATCCGGACATAAATAAACGTAATCCGGACATTGATGAATCGTAATCCGGACGGACATATAACGTAATCCGGAAATACTGATAACTTAATCCGGACATAAATATAACTTATTCCGGACAGACATACAACAAACCAAAATTACTTAAATATATTTGTCGCCATCCGAAATTAATTCACAAACGAACAAGCAAAGAAAAGATTGAATCTTATGTAATAATATGGACAGACATACAATGACTTTCAACAAAATTACATAGGAATAATTCCAACCAAGGACAAATACAATACTCAAGGAGGAACTCCCTCGTAATGCAAATTCATGTCCCAGTCATCGAAATCGTGATCCCCGGGTTTGGGTGCTGCAGGGTGTAACGGGGGTAGAACCTTATTCCTGATGATTTTCTTAACGTTACTTTTAATTATTTTCTCAGACAAAGAAATCCGTCGTTTGCTCGGCGGTCTGCCTTTCCGTCTTGTCTTATCCGGATTGAGAACGGATGTACCATCGAACACAGGATCAGGTCGTTGCATACGTTTCTTAAGCAACTCAAGTGCCTCTACCGCCTGAAGATATCTGTCGTTTGAGTCGAAAGCGGCCTCGGCGATCCAAACCGCACGACTCATTATGTCGTCGTGGCGACGAAGCCCATCGTTCCCCGTTATGCCACTTTGAAGGGGAAACTTGACTTCATAGCTCCTTCGGATATCCTTCCTCCATCGGTGGACGATGTAAGACTCGGGGAGCAACGCGTTTGGACGTATTCGGGCAATAACAATATAAACGTGACAACATAGGATACCGACGTGATCAAACATTCTGCAATCGCATACCCACTTCTCATCTCTAATTTGCACTGTGAACCGTTTCGACAATGGGAGGATATGTGTCAATACATGTTCGGTCACGTTGAAGTGCAATGTGTCGTCCTCGTTGAACTCATCCTTGATGTCGCAGTACATCACCTTCCCAATTTCTAACTGCACCGTCTTGAAGACACCCACCGTATACAACTCGCTCAATTGCCTCTCGAATGGATATTTCGAAATCAATTGCGGAGCCTTATGCTGACAATCGAAATCAGACTGAGCTTCCTTCTCATACTTGTGGCGTACTGCGAGTTCGTATTGTTTCACGAACTGCTTAAGTGTCGTCCTTGATGTGAGGTACTTATCGAAGAAGGCGTTCATACCTTCACTTCTCTGGGTTGATGTCATTCCTGTGGAAAAACAATCCCGCCAAAATGCAGGTACCCAGCGCTCTCGAATTGCATAAATGGATCAGAGCCAATTATTGTCGTGGAACTCGAAATCATCTAGAAAACCCTGCCAATTCCGCTCGAATTCTGTCGGAGTCTTGTAATCGAATACACAGTTGTTGAGGTCAAACAACGTATGCTCCCGGTACTTCGTGGGCAGCTTCACAGGGGCCTTATTCATTATGTGTCATATACAAAATCTGTGCCGCGCTTCAGGGAACACAGTCCTCACAGCCGCAGCTACGGCGTCACATTGGTCTGTTATGATCGCCGAGGGGCTTGTATCTGCACACAACACGATCAAGATAAAAACATATGTTAATCCGGACAGAAATAACGTAAACCGGACAGACGTCAAGGGTAAACCGGACGAGCAAAAAACGTAAACCGGACAGACGTAAAGGATAAACCGGACGAGCAAAAGACGTAAACCGGACAGACGTAAAGAGTAACCGGACAGGCACATAACGTAAAACGGACAAAGCCGGACAAAATAAAACACGTACCGTTCATGCACGTCAACCATGTTTGGAACAACCAAATGTAATTTTGTGTCGTCTCGGAAGAGAGGAGTGCACAACCGAGTAGGACAGACTGGTAGTGGTGATTTACCCCACAAATGGGGCAAAAGGCATGTCATACTTGTTTGTTATGTATGTTGTGTCGAAACATATTGCATCTCCAAAGTAAGAGTAAGCAGCTCGAGAACGACTGTCGGCCCAGAACACATTTCGTAGTCTGCCTTCGTCGTCCATATCCATTACGTAAAAGAAGCGGGAATCATTCTTCTGCATCCTGATGAAATAATCTTGGATAGCTTGCGCATCTCCTGGTCCCATTTTGAGGTTTCTAACCTCGTTCACAACATTCCTGCGAAACATAATTTTTATGACAAAGCTAAATGCGTAACTTCAACCAGGTTAAGTGGAGAATAAATAACCTTAGGTCTCGCTCGTTGAAAGACAATTTATCGTGACCTCCAGCTTCGACCACAAAAGATTACATGGTCTTGGCGGCAGATATACCGGCAGCATCATTGCACGAAATGCGTGCTCTGGCGGACTCCGGGACGAATCATTTTTGTCGGAGGAAGCGCATCTGGTCTTCCGACAGCATGGCGTGATTATGTTCGAGATCTATGTAGTTAATTACGTAGCCTCTGGATGGATTACCGGAGACCCTAATCCGAGCAGTGCATTCGACCCTACCGGATAACCTATGTTTCGGTCTACCTTCACCTTGGTTTCCGGGAGCATTACCCTCCTTTGAGCAAGTAAGAGTGGCCCGTATTACAACACCATGATCGTAATGAGATTGCCTTATCTTCACACCAAAACAACAGGAATCAGCGTATGAAACGTAAAATGCTTTGAATTCTTCGAAGGAAGGAAATTTTATCATCACTTGAGGGACGTTGGAGGCATAAGCCGGTTGTGAGGACACATTTACGAGTGCCATTACAGTACAACAAAAATGGAGGAAGGAGAGAAGAAGGAATGGTTCGTAGGATTGGAATAACCAAGACACTCATATTTGTATCTCCGTGAAGCGCCAAAGAATAAGAAAGAAGACGGAGGACGTGCTGATTTGAAAAGCATTAAATGCGATGGTGGACGCATCGGGAAAATAAAACAACAGCAAAAAAATTCAGCAGTAAGTAGTACGTCTGTCCGGAATAAGTGTTCCAACTGTCCGGCATAAATAGTAACTGTGTCCGGAATAAGTTATGCGCTTGTCCAGAAACTAAAGAAAATGACTGATGTGTGTGTCCGGAAAAAAATGAATTTATTAATAAAGAGAAGGGAAAAAAATAGGAGGACGGATGTTGAGTAACTAGTCTTCAGTCTGTGTAGGAGCGCCAAAATGAAGTGAGTGATTTGAGACGCATTAATGTGGGATGAAGAAATTTGTACGAAACGAGGAATAAACTAAACAAAGAAAGGGAAATTGTTTCTGGGGAGAGTGCGCACTCAGCCGCGTCTGCTGACTGGGTTGCCCACATCAGCCAGTGTGCTGACTGGGTTAGCAGCGTCCGTGACGCGAGCGTTCAACAAACATTTCCCTTTTGGTTAACTGTACTTTCGGTTTAAGAAAAAGACATGCCGAAAAGACAGGTTGTACACCTTTGAGGAGTTCATTTGATAACATTTGGAAAGAGCGTAAAAATTAAAGGGAAAAAGACTTTGGGGGTAACCATTTGAAAGTAAACTTTTAACTTTTAAGAGGTAATAGTTATTTCGTCTCTTGTATGTGTAGTTACCTCTCCCCTCTCTTATTGTTTGAGATGGTGGCCCAAGTGGAAGATTTGGTTACTAAATAAGTTGTTTGCGATATATTGTACTAGTTCTTGTTGTTTGTGTCCTCTTGTGGGTTTGTTTGAACCCTTCATTGGTGTTTATCTTACTTTTCATTGTTTTAAGATAGAGTTGTAATGTGATGTTGTGTAGTGTTTGTTTAGGGGTTCCTTTAGATCTCGATGATGATCAAGTTATGGCAGATGCATGCCACTGATCTTTGCAGCCATGGCTTCCATCTCGTGATCCCGAGCTTATCTTTGGTCGATCTGATTGTGCTCCAACATATGCTGCCTACTGCCATGCATGTCATTGGTGAAGAGTGAAGACTCTTTCTTGATGAGGTGATGTTTCCACCTTTTGGCGCATATCCCATATCATGCTACTTGTGATTCCCAACCTTGGCTTATATAGGTACCGTATTGTTGGGTTTGTGTTTTTGTCTTTGTGTCTTCACATTCTTGTAATCCGACTTTGTCTCCCGGAGTTTGTTGTAACCCAGAGTCTCTTAACTCCTTCGAAAAAAGAAAGTAACAATTTCAAACGTCAAAAAACTCAACTCAGACTTGACCAAATTAGTATAAATCGATTAGTTTTTTATTTTTGTCTCCCTACAGCTACAGTACATTTTTAGAAGGGGAAAAAGAAAGAAAAAATCAAATTTATAACTTGTATCCACCACGGAGAGTAGGGGTGTAATCGATCTCTAAACGAGCGATCCGAGTCTGCTCAAGATCGGCTCGTTAAGGGTTTCGAGCAGAAAATTCTGCTCGTGCTCGGTTCGATCTGCTCGCGAGCGGCTCGTTAACCTAAACCTTTTTTTTGGTATTGAATTCCTAATAATGTTGTCCTAATAAGTAAATTATAAAATTACTTAAGACAAATATAATAATAGTTACTAACACAATCTTAAAATTAACACCTAAAATAAAACACAATCTTATAAATTATACGACAACATTAACATCTTATAAATAAGATTATACACTTGGATCAAACAAGATCAACACAATATTAAAATCAAACACAATCTTCTAAATTGTAGGACAACTCACAACATTAACATCTTATAAATAAGATCATCTACCTGACCCAAACCTTAATTTATTTGAACTTTTGGTGTAGAAAACAATGAGAAAAAAAATAATAATGAAAAAAATGAAAAGTTTAGTACTAATATGGTTTTGATTCTAATGAGTATTTTGGTTTGGTTTGTTAAATCGATTGTTGGGTTTGGTAAATTAGTTTATTTAATGAGTTTAACAGTTTACCGATTGAGTAATTGGATAGAATATTCAGGTTAATCAAATAATTGGATATAGTAATCAAGTTTCGAGCGATAATTGAGCGAGCATCGAGCGAGCGGGGTCTGCTCGTGCTCGGCTCGTTACTAACCGATCCGAGCAATTTCGAGCAAAATCAGAGCAAAATCGAGCGAACATCGAGCGATCTATCGATCCCGAGCAGAACTTGACAGCCCTAACGGAGAGGAAGAATGAATATTCCCATACCTTAATTATTCCTTTCGAATTCTCACGTGCTTGGGGAGGTGAAAAATTACATTCCTTATTTGCAACCCTAATTACCTTTATCTAACACATCCACAAATGGAGTCGTCATAAGATGTGTTTAGGTGACTCAGGATTCCTTAATCTGAAAAGAATTTGGATCACCCATTCAACCCAATTAGGGGTGCAACTCGGATAATTTAACTCGGATACCTACTATATCCGAATTTGAATCCGAATACCATATTCCATTACCAAATTCGAATTCGAATCCGAATTCAGTAGAACTATCCGAATCCGAATCCGAAACTTCAAAATTTTCGAATACTAATTGGTATTCGGATATTATCCGAAATTGCATAGATATATATATATATATATATATATATTATAATTAATTTTCGAATCAAAATTTTCGAATACTAAATTTTCGTATTAAAATTTTCGAATACTAAATTTTCGAATACTAATTTGTGTATTTGACTATGCATTCGAATAATTCGGATAATTCGAATTTTAAATAGCTTGTATCCGAATTCGTATCCGAATTCTAATTGGTAATTTTTTTAAACCAAATTCGTATCCGAAATTAAATTGGTAACATTGAACTTACCAAATATCAACTAAATATAAATTTTCGAATTGGATACTCGGATACTTGGTAACCATTTGCACCCCTAAACCCAACGCCATGTCTCAAGTGAGTAGAGTAAAAATTGTTATCTGCCCCAATCGCACGAGAATGGCCATGGGAAAAATTCTAACCATTTAATAGCCGAGGTGGATATGGTGCATGCAAATTTGGACCATTTTATAAACTGGGCGGCGGGTAAGACTTTGTCATTTCACTGGCTCATTTTACCACTTAATAGTGAAATTTAAATAATATATCATTTATTTCTATTTTGAATTTCTAACACACACCAAAAGAACATCAAATCTTACTTTCAAAGTCTAACATCAATTTTGCAAATGGTTTATTATTAATTTATCGATGTCTAATGTTGTAGAAATTATAAATTTTTAGCTGGTTATCTGTTTATCCATTGAACGTATTTTTATCTATTTATCCAATTCATTTCTCGTATCTATTAAGTTTTACCAATACGAGTATTTAGTCACCCGAAACACAAGATCTCTATTGACATGCTCATCTCACTTGTTTACATGTCAATCTGCTTCAAACAAGTTATGACTATCCGTAATCATGACCTCCGACGACCTAGTCATGAATTTTTTTCTTCTTCTTTATCTTTTACATTAGTTTTCACTATCCCCAACTCACTTTCTTCTCTTTCCTACACTATTTGCATCTTAACCACAACCCACTAAAATCCATCTCTCTCATCTCCACATCATTTCAGGGTCGATATTGGAAAAAATTAAAAACATTCTAAAAAATAGTAAAAATTAGAAAACGTATTTTCAAATAAAGATTAAAACTAATTTTAAAAAATAAAAAAAAACTTAAAAAATGTGCCCACAGTGCACGACCCGATCGTGCACCCGGTCGTCGGCACGACCATGTCGATGACCTCGGTGAGGGGGCGACGACCCAGTCGTCGGGGTCATCCCACGCGGGACGACACCCATTATTTTTTCTCTAAGTCACCCACTTGTATTTGGGTATATTTGCAAATTACCCAAATACCCAACTATTGACATTAATGGTGGTCACTCAAATGGACGAGTAAGCACACTTATGCCATCCTTAACAGATTACCTTTTGGGATCGGGTCGACCCGACCCCAAAATACCCCTGACCCGAAATTATCTAAAAATACCATACATATTATTTAAACGGGGGGCCGACCAAGGTCAGGCCGCGACCTGGGTCGGGGACCCAACATGGGTTGGACCTTTTTTGTTTTTTTTAAAAATAAAGATCAAAAATTAGTTTTTTTATTTGTTAAATAATATTTAATTAATATGTATAGGTTTTTATATAATTAGAATTAATTTCTGAAAATTAAAATAAACAAAAATAATTAATGAAAATTACTAAAGTAAATGTAAATAATTATTCAAAATTAGTAAAAATAAATGTAAGTAATTTAAAATTTTAGTAAAATAATTGAAAATATTGTAAATGTATATAATTAAAGAAAATTACCTAGCAAAATAGAACACACGAAACTACTCATGTTCACCCAAAAACACATTGGTAACCTAAAAAATCGATAGAGAATTATTAATAAATCCCAAACTCAAAAAAATCTTCATGAGGTGCTGCCCCTTGCCACCCCGCCACCTCACAGGCAATGTGGAACGCTGCTCGCTCACCCCCGACCGACCTGCTGGGGTGGACATTATAATTACAACTAATTAGTAAAATAAAAAAATATTAAATAAATGTAAAAATATACTAAAAAAAGGAAAATAAATTAACATAAACTGTTTGACAAGCAAAAACATAAGAGGACTACTCCCATAACTGGAATTACGAAGGAAATGCAAGTTAATTTTGTTTGTAATATGTATTGTAATCAGTGTTCAGGGAACGCCTAGGCGAGCGGTGCGTCTCGTCGCCTGGGTGATCGCCTAGGCGTTTGTGCGACCGCCCAGCTCTGGGCGGTCTTTTTCTAAATTCAATTAAATTTGATAAAATAGATAAAAAAAATCAGGAAAAATCGGGAAAAATAGGAAAAATGCACAAATATTATCTAAAAATACCATACATGTTTAGGTTTCAAAAAGACACATAGTTCCTCGACCAAGGCCTCACTTGGAACCTCGTCTACCCACCTAAACACTTAGGTATACAATTTATTGCTTAGTAGTATGATTACAAAGGTAGTTAACTAACTCAGAGTTCATACAATAGCAAATAAGAGAGAAATTAGAATTACAAGCTAACTAACTAATTCCATTGGACACATTGATTTAATGTCCAACTGGGAACCATATCAAATCCTCCACCACCATCAGAGTCGTCGGAGTGGTTCTCGTTCGGATTGTCGACGTGGACATCATCTTCTTCAGTTTCTTCTTCGTTGGATTGGACATATTGCTCGTCGATGTCCATTGGTGGTTGAGAACTCGATGCACCTGGATCTCCAGAACTAATGTGAACGATGACATCATCCATGCCAACACCTAATAACGGCGCGTCAGATGCAGTGGACGTGGATCGACCAAAGCGTCTCCATGAAGAAGAATGTCCTAAAGTTGCTTCCTCGGCATCGACCCATGTAAGCTCCTCTCCAGCGAAGACCGGATCTTCAGTTTCTACCAACCATCGATGCTCGTCGAAGAGATCGTAGTCCACACTGATGGGGTCATAAAATTTGGGCTTCTCGATCCTTTGCTGAAACATTTGCCTTAATTTTTGGTTGTAGTTCACATACACCAAGTCATTCATCTTCTTCACAGCCAACCTGTTCCTTCTCGTTGAGTGCAACTGCTCGAAGACACTCCAATTCCGCTCACAACCTGATGTCGAGCATGTCAATCCAACCACCCTCAGGGCCAACCTCTGTAATGCGGTCTCTCCCATGTCTACGTCATAAATTTGCCACCAATCTATATGTCTTCTTTCCGTCCTTTGTCTGACGACCATATCCCTAGAGAACATTCCAAGTGAGTTCTTGTAACGATCAAGTAAACCGTAAATATTGTCTTGTTCTTCAGGAGTGGGGACGAGACGCTCTACGACATCCATGAATCCAGGCATATGCTCATTGAAAGCTACATTTCGATCTTGAGGTGGGATGGAGAAGAAGGTACCGGGGTTGAGTAAGAAACCAGTTGAGTGTAGCGGTGAGGACATCATCTTCCTTGGACCCCACCTAGTATCGTTGAGGTCGATGACTTGCTTGTACAACCTCGGGTTTCCTTCAAATTTCCTAATGATTTGTTCTTTGGCTTTCTCCATTGCGTCATGTAGATATCCCATCGGTGGTTTCTCATCGCCGTCAACAAGTCTAAGAACCTGGACCATAGGTTGTGAGGCCTTCAGTGCCTTCACGACGTTGGTCCAGAAGCCACTTTGTAGAATGGTCTCGGCAACTTCAGTTGAGATGTCCTTCTTTTTCTTGTTCTTTATCCAACTTGCATTAGGATTGTTGTACTCCGGGGAAACAAAAAAGGCTCAGAGTCGGTCTTTCTTCAAAAACAACCTTTGCAAAGTCAGAAAGGTGGTGACAAATCTCGTGACAACATGGCGTACCAGGTTCCCTTCAATGGCAATTCACATCCTCTTCAACAACATGGAATGGTTATTGAAATGTTTGACGATCTTACGAGCTAAAGAAATAGTCTTCAAAAACAACTTGCCAATATCATCCAAGATGAGATCGATGCAATGCGCTGCACAGGGAGTCCAAAACAATCTCCTTTTTTGCTTCAACATCCTACCGGCAAGTACGTACGCGGCGGCGTTGTCGGTGACCACCTGATCAACGTGTTCTTCGCCAATCTCGCCAACTACCTTGTCCATCAGCTTGTACAGGTAGTCTGCGGTGTGAGAGTGACCGGAAGCATCTACAGACCTCATGATCATGGTACCTGTTGGACAATTTACTAGAAAATTGATTATATTCCTACCGGACCTATCAGTCCAGCCATCTGTCATCAACGTGCACCCGTATGTTGCCCAATCTTGTTTGTACGACTCTAGTATACCTCTAGTGTAGTCAATTTCCTGTTTAAGGCATGACTCACTAACTTCATGATACGTCATGTGTTTAAGTCCGGGTCCGTAAGTACAAGTAGCGGATATTGCTTCCTTCCACTCAGGCGTCCTTACAGTGTTGAATGATATACCACATCTATAGAAAAGCCTAGACCATTTTTGATTAATTGTTTTCCTATCTTCTTTTTTAAAGGTTCTTTCGATGGTTGTTTGTTGGGCGCTGGAAACCACGTCCTTCCCACGTCCGCAAAATGGTCCCCACAAACGTTGTTTTTGTCTCTTTCGAGCAGAAACGGGGCGAGGACGGGAGGTTGGGGTCCGAGCAGAACCGGAACCCGACCCGATTTCCAGATCAAATTCTATGTTTTCTCTGTCTACATAATCATCAAGACATACATTTTCGTTTTGTAATGTCCTACTATTTCTAATCATGTATGCAGTTATGTCTTGTTTAACATAGTCAGGAACTTTATCACAAGGTCTAGCATTGCTACCGGGTGTGTGTGCAAGATGTTATTTGTGATAGGCTATACCACCTCTAGTTTCTTTTCCACATAACTCACAGACAATGCAGTTTTTATCATTAGCACTAATGTAATGGGCAGTATTCTAACTAGGGTCATTTGTACGGGTAGGTCTTAGGTCATCGTAACTCTCGTGATGCATGAGGAGACTAGTGCTGGGTACGTAGGCCATATCTTAAAATTAGACTAATATAAAAATTTAGACTGATATGAAAATGAAATATTAATTAATTTAATTCTAAAGAGAAGTTAGAAAGAGTGCACTTGATTTTGGCAGTTGAAAAATGAAGAACCGGATCAGAGACTTCACTTTCCAACTTCAAAACTAAGCACCAGACCGGAGACTTAATCGCGAAAACTTGATGATTAGGAAACTTGAAGATTAGAATAGAATGATGATGAAGAAGAGAATGAGAGATGCGTGAAAAATGAAGAAGTTTATATAGGATTTGGGGGTAGTGACAATCTTGTAATTTCTTTAAAAAAATAAAAAAGCAGATAGCCGTTGGATTCTCTCCAACGGCTATTTTTATTTTTAAAAATAAAAAATAAAAAAGGCGAGGCGACCACCGATTTCACCCATCTTTGCTGGGCGAAAGGCGGTGGTCGCCCAGGCGACCACGCCGATGGGTGATTGCCTACCGCCTAGGCGACCGCCTACCTGTACACTGATTGTAATAATTTAATTTACAATAATTGTATTATGTAATTGTAGAATTTTAATTAAATCACTTTTTCGAAATTATTTAACAAATAACGTAATTTAATTAGATTAACTCACTGTAGAAATAATTTATTAAGTAGTTTGTGTATTTTTGTGATGGAATAAAAAATGAGGTAAAAATAATGATGTGGATGTGAGAGAGTGTTGAAAGTGAGGTTAAAGTTAATGAGTGAAAAATGGATTGGGTTAGGTGGTAGGTTGCATAGTATTTTTTACGTTCTAGAGGGGGGGGGGGGGGGGGGGAATTTGGCTTGGGGTTGTGGATGCTCTTAGCCGTAAAGTATAGACGTATGATGTTATAACAAAGGAGGGGAGAATATTAGCATAACCATAGTCGAGGTTAGAACATTCAGCTTTTAATCGACTTTACGGCTTAAGTTTAAGGTGACCAATTGAGCTTACTTAAATTGTTGTACTCATAAGATATTTAACTGAGCTAATTTTGCCCTTGTTGCGTGCGAAATTCAAGAAAGACAACCAATTTTTTTATTTATTTTGAATCAATATCAATTTACTTAATTCTATAGAATCAAGGAAGCAAATTACCAAGGAAATAACATTTACAGAAGAAAACCACAACAAGACATGCATTGGTAATATTATACAAAGTATTTAATGTATATTTTATACAAAGGTATCATACCAACTTATCGATCGGTCAACCCTCTTCACAGGCTTTATGCAAACCATTCTCAGCTAGTCAGCTAACTTAAATACATCACTTTTAAGTATCAAAATCTGAATTAAAAGATGAAGCTAATTTAAAACTCGCATATTTACAACTATACAACGTTAGAATTATCACAAAACAAAATCAAAAGATCAGGTCATGGTCACGATCAAATACAAAATACTAAAAATATGGATCACAAGTTTGATGTGGAGTGCACATCAATCTTGCCTCCACGTAATCGCCCCGAACCGGCCCCAGCGTGCGTGACATGATCATGATTCCTTGTGGGTTTCTGTTCTCAAAATTAAATCATAATTATGTTTTGTTCAGATGTAGTGTTGAAATGCACTCCCAACGGCTCTCTAATCCTAAATTTGGCTCAAGTTTCATCATCGCCAATCAAGGACTTGCCTCTTTCTTCACAAAGAATCATCAAGATTGCATTTGTCATCCCAAGTATCTCTATCTAATATGAAATATGTACAAACGGCTACATGCAGCCTTATATATATGTATTCTCAGTTTCACAAATAAGATAATAACAACAAATAAAACTTTCAAACAATTCTCTGTCACATTCTTATGTTTTCTAAAATGGTATCAGAATGTAGATCCTGATCTCAGACGAGCTCAAGCTCCTCATCATCGATCGGTGCCTCAGAAATTTAGTAATCTCCTCACTGGCCGTGACTGTCATCCTCAAAACCAAGGTGGAGGGGGTTGAAGCTTGCGCAACCTCCAAACCCTCAAAATGACAAACAAAGGCAACACCGGCCAAGAAGCCAACACCACCCAACGTCTTACCACCCAACCCTGAAATGTGACAAACTTTTATCATGGGCACAATCAGTCTCCCTCTCCCTTAGCGGGAAAGGAAAACTCGGACACATCACGGGCAAAACGCAAAAACCAACCGGTGCAAACACATAATCACAACAAGAAGCATGACAAAACTCAAATCATCTCATCATGCCATGGATCCTCAACTCCATGACACCCCAAATCGCCGAACTTTTCATATTCTCGAGCTCCGCAAAGGAGCTCTGGGAATCAGTTGAAGCGATGTATGGAAACCAAAAAAAATCGCCCATGTGTTCAAACTCAAACAGGAAATCGCACAAACAAAACAAGGGGACAAAACCATGACCGACTACCTTGGATCACTCAAAAGCAAATGGGATGAGCTCGGGGTGTACGAACCACCAAGCGTCGACCTCAAAACCATACAACAAAGGATTAAGCAGGACCGTGTGTACCAGGTTTTGATCGGACTCAACTTAAGCTTCGAGCCGGTCAAGTCATAGATCCTTCTGGCATCCGAGCTCTCGCCGTTCTCCAGCATCGTGGCGATGGTCCACCGAGAGCAAACCAGACGCAACACGATGAACCACCGACCTGCAGAGAAAGAGAGCCAGACGTTTGTTTCAACCGAGGAACAAACCAAAAAACATCAAAGAAGGACTATGGGAACCAGAAGGAGGAGTTTTGCGACAACTGCAAGAAATAAGGTCATAACCGAAGCCGCTGTTGGTTCCTGTACCCACACCTCTGGCCACCACTCAAAGGAAGAAACCCTAGATCGGGAGAAGGTGGCGAGAAATGGGAGCAAGATGGGTCAGATCCGAGTAATTGGGTTTTTGTAGGAGTAACCAATGGACAAGTGCACAACCCGATCCATATAACTGATCCACATAACCAACCAACATCAGACTCCCATGTGGCTCGAGCTCAGTACCAGCACCAAGCAAGAGATCCATTTGCAGCACGAGCCCAATCACTCCAGACCGCACCAATCCCCAATTAACCCAAATTTTGCATCAACTCAACCATATCCCGCAACATCAAAACACAGGTAGTGCTTCAGGTATGGGTCCTACCTCCTTCTTTGTCAATTCTTCTAATCCCAATGTATGGATAATTGATTCGGATGCTACTGATCACATGACTAGTAATTCAAATCTAACATGCAACATAAAAACAAAGTCCAATAAATCAGTAATTGTTGCTAATGGTAAGCATGTCACTATCAAAGGAGCAGGACACATATGTTTGTTGAAAAAAAATAAATCAACATGTTTTATACATCCCTGATTTTAATGCTAATCTTCTATCGGTTGCCAGACTCACTAGAAATTTAAACCGTAATGTGATATTCTCACATTATTGTGTGATCTTTTAGAATCGAATAATAGGGAGGATGATTGGTAGCGTCTCTCTCGTGAATGGTCTTTACATTCTTAATCATGAAATTGTTAGTGCTAATAAGGTCTCTCTTGAAGACCAAAATCTATGGCATAATCGGATGGGTCATCCATCAAATTTAGTTTTGAAAACTTTCTTCCCAATCATTATTTTAAATTCTCGTTGTTGTGATGTATGTCACTTAGCAAAACAAACTAGGTTACCCTTTTTCAAATTCTGACAGCAGAACATGTGCTCCTCTTGAGTTGGTTCATTCCAACATTTGGGGTCCAGCCCCTCTCGAATCCTACAATGGGTTCAAATATTTTATTTCCTTTATTGATGATTTCTCTCGTACAACTTGACTATATCTGCTTAAAGCCAAGTCCGATGCTTTTTCATTTTTATTGAATTTGCTAATTTAGTCGAAAATATGTACAATTCAAAAATTAAAATTTTCAGATCTGACAATGGCGCTGAATACACTAGTCACAATTTTCAAAATGTTTTGAAAAAAAAAGATTTTTCACTAGACCACTTGTATAAATACACCAGAACAAAATGAAGTTTCAGAAAGGAAAAATCAACACCTTCATAATGTTACTAGATCTTTGCCTTTTCAAAATAATGTTCCCAAAATTTATTGGTCTGATGTTATTCTAACTGTTGTTTACCTAATCAATCGGCTCCCTAGCCCCACTATTCATATCCAACAACCTCTCAAAATTTTGAACAACAGAAAGATGCACCTTCACCACATTCGTATTTTTGGATGTACATGCTTTGTTCATAAAAAAGTGACATGATAAACTTGATTCTAGTTCTATTAAAACAATCTTTCTTGGTTATTCATTTCAGAAAAAAAGTTATAAATGATTTGACCCAAAAGGTCATAAACTTTATATTTCTAGAGATGTTACATTTTATGAAAATGAACCCTACTTCAAAGAATCTTGCAACACTTTACCTTCTCCAGGTCAAAACATTCCACTACCTGAAATAAGCCTCCTCGAGGAATGTCCCACTCCTCGTGAAGAGGGGGAGAGAAATAATGCAGGGGGAGAAGACACAGAACACGACCACCACAACGAACAACAAAATGAAGAACCTCAGAGAAGGCCACACAGAAACAACAAACCTCCTACCAGGCTACAAGTTTACGTCATATACAATGTAACATATCCCATCAAAAAGGATGTGAGCTATGGTAACATCTCTCCTAACCATCGTGCTTTCCTTACTAATATAGCAAACTACAAGGAACCAAGTAATTTTTATGAAGCAATAAGTATTCTTGAATGGGCCCAAGCCATGAAAGATGAAATCAAAGCACAAGAAAGTAACAAAACTTGGACTCTTGTTCCCAAACTCCCTGGAATAAAACCCGTAGGTTGTAAAGGGATCTACAAAATAAAATATAATAGCAATGGGACAATTGAAAGGTACAAAGCTAGATTAGTAGCTAAAGGATATACTCAAACATATGGGATAGACTACCAAGAAACCTTTGCTCCAGTTACAAAAATGAACATTGTTCGAGTTTTACTTTCTGTTGTTGTTAATCATGGATGAAATCTATTTCAGATGGATGTCAAGAATACTTTTCTCCAGGGCAATCTAGAGGAAGAAGTATATATGACACCTCCTCTGGGATATCAGGGAAATCATACCCAAAACCAGGTTTGTAAGCTTCACAAAGGTATTTATGGGTTAAAATAATCACCTCGAGCCTGGTATACCAAACTCAGTCACGCCCTCATTACTTATGGTTTTTTCAAATGTTCTGCAGATACATCCATGTTTATCAAACACTATGCACATACGACTCTCATCATCTTAGTTTATGTTGACAACATCATAATAACTGGTAGTAACGATCATGAAATTAACATTGTGAAAGACTATCTAAAAAGAAAATTTGATATCAAGGACGTAGGACATCTAAAATATTTTTTAGGTATAGAAATTGCATACTCTAAAAAAGGTCTATATTTGTCTCAATGTAAATATGTCCTAGATCTACTTCAAGAAACTAGGAAACTAGGAGCCAAACCGGCAAAAAACCCGATGGAATCAAACCGAAAGGTTGGCCCCACGGATGGCACTCCTCTAGAGGATATAGGACGATTTCAAAGACTAGTAGGAAAACTTATATATCTCACTGTCACACACCCTGACATTACATACGTTGTTAGCACCATCACTCAGTTCATGCATGCACCTCACACTCATCATCTTGAAATTGTAGATTGCATACTTAGATATCTAAAGAATACTTCGGGTCAAGGATTATGGATGAAACCGAACAAATCTAGTGACTTTGTAAGTTATTCTGATGCAGACTGGGCAAGAAACTTTGACACGAAATCCACCACTGGATTTTGTACATTTTTTGGAGGAAATCTAGTTACATGGAAGAGTAAAAAACAAAAGATGGTAGCCCGATCAGCTGTCGAGGCTGAATACCATCTCATGGCTTCCACTACAAGTGAACTCATATGTCTTAAGCAACTCCTCCGTGAAATGAAGATGCCCCACCAAGAACCGGTGCCCATGTTCTGTGACAACCAAGATGCCTGACACATAACATCCAATCTGGTCTTCCATGAGAGAACAAAGCACATCGAAATCGACTGTCACTTCATCCGTGAAAAACTACAAGCAAAAGAAATTAAAGTTCCTTATGTTAACAACAAGGATCAACTCGTTGACGTATTTACCAAAGCTTTGGACAACACGCACTTCCAAAACATTCTCCACAAGTTGGGATCTTTTAATTTTTTCTGAGCCCAACTTGAGGGGGAGTGTTGAAATACACCCCAACGACTTTTTAATCCTAAATTTGGCTCAAGCTTCATCATTGCTAATCAAGGACTTGCCTCTTTCTTCACAAAGAATCATCAAGATTGCACTTGCCATCCCAAACATCTCTATCCAATAGAAAATATGTACAAACGGCTACATACAGCCTCATATATATGTATTCTCAGCTTCACAAATAAGATAATAAGAACAAATAAAACTTCAAACAATTCTCTGTCACATTCGTATATTTTCTAATAGGTAGATATTTCACTCTCGGGGCCACAATTCTACAAACTGACGGTGTTTAAGATGGAAGATTGGAAGCAGTCGAAAAGAAAGAAAGAAAAAGTTGTTTGTTTTCTTCGGGTTTTCTCTCTAGAATTCTCTATTGAATATGTCACCATAGTCTCTATTTTAAAAATTGGATAGAACTAGCGGTCGGACAGGGTCCGACCGAAAACAAGTATCTATTGGTTGACTGGTCGGTCCACGATAAAAAACGAACTCCAACCCGAACCGACGCAAAACAAATTGAATCGAAAAACCAATCAAACCAGTCAGTTTTTCTACATGGTCAAACCACGGTTTGCTCGATTTGAATTTTACTCATTGAAAAAATATCCGAAAAACTAAAAATTAACCTTTTGTTTAGGGTTTTACTTTCACACTGCATCACATTTCCACTCCTCCCTCCTCATACATCTTCTACTGGTGCCACCTGCCGGCCACCGACAACCATCATCCGCTGGTGATCATCATCCGCCGGCCACCTCCGTCCTCACCTCAAGTACGATTTCATTTCCTTTCATTTTTCTTCCTTTTTCTTCTCAATTTTTTCAATTATGTTTTTACATGTTAACTTTTAACAATAAATTAAGTTGATTCATGCCAACCTTTTTTTGTATGATCATGCTAACCTTTTAAGTCATAGACTTTTAACATGATTTTGTGTTAATTTTTCAAATAAAAGTGAATTTGGTGGTCTTGGGGTGGGAGCTGAGTCTGAGCCGATTCAAAGTACTTCTACTGGTCTTGAAATTGAGGTAAACATCTCTTCATCGGTTTGAAAGAAGACTCATATTGCTTGTGCACATGTGACAAGGATAGGAGTAATGTTGTGAAATGTATTTACTATAATAAAGTTTTCAAAAAAGATGGAATTTATATAAATAACTCATGCAAAAGTAGAAGGAGACTCTACTTTTTGTGCCGAAGTACCAGCACATGCACTATTATTAAATGGAATCAAGTGTGAAATCTCATCTCATAAAGAATGATGCAAGCGTGAAAATGGAATCAAGTTTTGCACGTAGTTCTCAAAGTGAAAATTTCCACGAGGTGGCTGAATGTAGTAACAAATTAAAATGCTAGTGATGATCGATGGACCTCCTATTAACAAGGGTAGTTTAGAGAATTATTTTTCTTCGTTAACTACAAGGTCCCGACCATCCACAAAGAGTGTTATGACAACTAAAGAAACAATAGGTGCTATGATTTTGCTATAGCTAAATGGATGTATGATGTTTGTAGCTTTTAATGCAATAAACTTGGTTTATTTTCAGAAGATGGTGAATGCAATCACTTCAATTGGGTTCCGATACAAGGCACAAACATATCATGCTATTATGAGTCATTTGTTAGAAAATAATATGGCTGAGTTGTCAGAGTACATTGAACATTTAGGAAACACCGAGAGGCGTATGAGTGCACCACAATGCCTGATGGGTGGATAGATACTAGGCAAAGTGCTCTTATAAACATTCGTGTATGTTGTCCCAATGGGACAATCTTTTTGAAATTAGTTAATGCATCACATGAGTCTAAAACTGCAGAAATATTATTTGAATTTTTTAAGAAAGTAGTTGAGTATGTTGGTCCAGAAAATGTGGTTCATTTTGTAAAAGATAATGTTTCTAACTATAAGAGTAGTGGGAAATGTTGCAAAAGTATTATTGTCACATATTTTGGAGCAATGTTCGTTGTCTTGATTTGATGCTTAAAACATTCAATAACTTCTTGCCATTTGGTAAGGAAGAGTCATAACAAGATTTATGTATAATCATAATTTTGTGCTACATTTGATGAGTATTGCCAAAGGGATTTGCTTTGATATGTCGCAATTAGATTTGCTACCAACTTTTGACATTGCAAAGTCTAAAAGAGTATATCTTTATATTTAACAAATCAAATTAGAAAAAATTAAGAATTAAACATAGAAAGTAGGAATAACCCGCTTAATAAACCCATTGACAAGTGTAATAAAACTAATGTGTGGACCGGAAAACTTTCGATTTAATGTGGTATGACCGTTGGTTCAAATCGGTCCAACCAATGATGACATCACCATGACACTATGAACCGTGTAGAACCCGATAAAACCAAATTTAACCGTCTATTAACACATTTTCTAGATATACATATGTGCTTGAGGCATATAAATAAAAAGCGAAGATGTTATATTTGTCTTACCAAAAGTTAGATTTAAGAATTAATTCCTATCAAATAGCAATTATTTGCATTTTAAAATAACATGATAACTTAGTTTTTGATAACAAATGAATATTTATAAAGATATTATTCGATAAATTTGTTTGTAGACAAAAAGTGATTTTTGGTGCAATGGTTGCATGGTTTTGTTAGTTAAGAGACTTGAGTTCAAACCTCACTATTGATATTTTTCAGAAATAATTTTAAAAAATTGTCCGATTCAGTTCAATGGTTTAGTCCGATTTGAATCAACCGATTTTCAATGGTTTTATTCGGTTAATCTGATTCAATATATGACCCGGGTTTTTTAGCAAGTCGAACTGTTTCTACCACTGATTCATGGTCTGATAGGTTGAACCAACCAGTTCGGTTTGGTTTCCTAAACACTGAATACAACTTGTGAACTTGCGAACAAACTCATAAACTCAAATGAATATAGGTTTCCTAAACATTGAATAAAACCCACCAACTCATGAAACAAATCCACAAACTCAATTGGATAATTTTAAATAATTCAACCCGTTTGATCCATCAACCCACCCCAATTACCCGCAAAACTTTGGTGGGTGGGTAGCGGTGGATGGGAAACCCGTTCCTTCCAGCCTCGCTCCGTTTGCTACCCTACAAGCCATTGCATTACGACACGAATATGTTAATATTTCAAAAATGCTAATATATAATATATGAATATACACAATCATTATATGCCAATCATTTAAATATTTTTATGCAATAATTTATTACAGGTAGGTATATAATATAATGTATGAATACATATGCGTATGTTGGTGTTATGATAAGAATATCCAATTCCGGATCCGATATAATGCGAACTGGATGTGCTAGCATCCATATCGGCTCTGTAACTACATGAATATCCAATAAACATAAATGAATACGTTCAATGTCAGATTCTCCGATAAAATGAATACGGATTGAGACAGATTCTTAGATTTCGAACATCTACTTGACACCCCCAATGCCACTACTGAACATGGAATAAATGTTTGGCACAAGAGCTGAGGGAGAAGAAAAAAGTTATTTAGATAGCCATGTTTGTAGGATTGGGAAATATAGAGACCATGGTCATACCATATGTATGAAGTGATTTCACGGGCTTTGCAAGTATATTTTATGCGGTTTGCAACTTCTGCTTCGCGAAGCATGACTGAGAGGGTGTCTTAGAAACAATATCTTATTTGTCAAATTTCAATAGAGATTAGACATATTCAATAGCTGTAGTACAAAAATTGTTTGGAATTTACTTATGGAAGACACGTACTCGAAGGGTGTGCATGTCTCCCTGGTTTGTATGTAAGGGCGGGATGAAGGAGTTACTGTTATAACTAAATAAAAAACTGAACTGCTAAATCACCGGTAAAATACTTCAATTGTCCGTGTCAATTATCGTTTTGTCATTCTTTTATTTCTACTGGTATATCTCTTAATTTCACTTTCCCACCACCACTCTATCTTCATCTTCCTCTTAATTATCAAAAATAATGTCTCGAAAGTCAGGAAAAGATCCAACAGACGCCTCAATGCGCTCAAATACGGTAAAATTTCCAACTCCTTATTAGTAAAAAATAAATAAATAATTTAGGGGGTATCCACCGGAGCTGCCCCCTCCATGGGGGAGGCGACTAATGTGGAGGGTGTCAGGCTTAGACGTCTCCGCGATAGGGAGGGTGTTTTTTGCAGACGCCTCCCCCATGGTGGTGGCGTCTGGCTTAAACGCCCATATTTTTTTAATAAAAAATCTTAAAATTATACAGTGTGTTATCTCAAATTATTTCAGGTTTATTTTTAAGATTTTCGGTATTAATTGGGTAGATTACAATGAGTTTTTTGTAAGTCAGGAAATTTTACCAAATACCACCTCGACAGGTCGGTCAGAATTTTTTTTTAAACTTGAAATTGTTGGCTCTTGAAAATTTTGGATCTTTATCACTTGCAAAAAAACTCATTGTAATCAAACCCGTTACCACCGAAATCTTATAACGGAATCTCAAATAATTTAAGATAACACACCGTATAAATTTAAGATTTGTTTTTTTATAAGGCATTTGCAACAAACGTCTCCTCCATTGGGGAGGCGTCTTAGCCAGACGTCACCCCCAGAGGGGAGGCGTCTAGGTAAAACACCCCCATGGGGGTGGTGTCTGGGTAAAACGTGCCCCCCATGGGGAGGTGTCTGAGCCAGCCGCCTTGCCCATGGGAGGGGTGGTTTACCCAGACGCCCCGCCCACATTTTTTTTATATTTTAAAATTCGCGTGATCCAGAAGCTTTGTCAGACATTTTCGTGGTGTTGGTACTGGTAAAGTGAGGAAAACTTAGACAAAAGTCTTAGTTTAAGAGACGGGACGAAATAAGTATTAAATGGATTTTGAAGGGCAAAATGGTAATTAGATGGACGATTTAAGTAATTTTGGGGCGACGAATAATAGTTCCCATAAAAAATTATCGACAAGAGTGATACACACACAGAGACACATTGTTATATGAGTAAATACTTCATACTAGTAATAGATATCTACCAATGTTGAAGCACAGAGACACAGGGTTATTGCTAGTCTAAACTAATCCCCAGGAGCATACAATTAGTTAATTCATAAACTTTTAAGTCGAAATGTAAATAACATGGCAAAACCCAAATAACATAGGTTTTAGGAATATTTTTTTGAAATAATCATCAAATAAAAGAAAATTAAAAGAATATGCACATGGAAAACTTAATTAGCAAACTATACATTTTAAATATGACAGTTGTGATACCATTTTCATTAACTAAAAACTGCACCACATGACTGTTTTTACCCATAATGAAAATGACATCATCAATGTCACTTTCAAAAGAGGTAAAAACAACATCCGAGATGCCATTTTTTTCCTTTTACAAAAATGGGGTTGAACGACCACCATCTTCCTTCTCCCACACCCAAATTACTCCCCACTCCTCATTACTCCCTCTCTCCGGCGACAAGCACTATTCAGGTTGGTTTTAATTTTTTTTATTTCCATATGAAATGTAATGCATGTATAATTCATGTATGGTTGTTATTTTCATGTATCAAATGTAGATTTTGTACACCCTAAGTAATGATCTTCGGAACTGGATTGATTATAGTATTTTTTCGATGGAGTGTTACATTCGTAGATGACATTCCAGAATATGAAGGTGCTTATAGACGGATGATGAATGTTAATACTAAAATGCGATATAACGATCTTTGTGAAATAGTTTGTCGAGTTTGAGGTTTACGAGAAGAAGAGTTTGAAACGAAGTTAACAGTAAGTGGTCACCGTATGAAAAGTATACATATGTTGATGTTTTTAATGATAAAAGTATGACTATGATGTTATCTTTATATAACATCGTGAATACGGTTGTACTGTTTGTTCAGAAACAACCCAAGCATTATACTTCTCTGCACTAAAGTCAGTTGATTGAGAATTATCAAGCAATGACACAAACATGTAGCCAATATGAAGCAGGTCCATCGTCGGTAGTTCATCAATCGTTTTTTGAACTATATGAGCACCAATGGATATTAGTAATTATTAAGCAGACGTAATTCAGTTACATTCTCAAGGAAGACATGTTAAAAATGTAGGCAATGAAGAGACAGATGTTGATGAGGCAGATTGTTAGATGATGGTGAGGAGATAGACATTCTTGATGTAGATTCAACACCACTTTCGGAGTTGTAGAACATGTTTCATCATATGGTAGACGTAGTGAATCGAGAACTTGATAACAATGTACATAAAGCCGTCGTTAGTAATGAATTACCATCATTGCTAGTACTTCTGGATTTGAGACACTTGCCGGATGTAGAGTCTGACGAGAATTGGATTGAAGATTCAATCCTTGAAAATGTCGATTGGCGTATTACTACATACAATGAATATGATAACTTACAAAATGGACGAAATTATTGGTTGCATAGAACTTTCTCCATAAATTAGGAGCAGAAAAATGAAAATCTTTAGTAAAAGCATAAAAACTAAATTTCTTACCAAATAATGATCCCCCTAGCTGCTGCAGGCCTATAATTTGGTAAGTTTGCATCTTTAACTCTTCTCGTCAGCCATCACAACATAATCTGCCAGTACCACTCCATATAAATACGTCTACAACTGGTAGAGTCTTCTGGTAGTGAAAGTGTTTCCATCTGCACAAACTCTCGCCGATGTGACCATGCTTGAATGTATAACTACTGCTCTTGCAACCAGTTTACTCTAGGCTTCCCCTGAGACTTCTTCATCTTGCAAATACCCATTAATTCTACAATATGTTGCCGTATTCCAAACTGACACCACCGTGTCCGACATGTGCATAACGGCAACTCCAAAACAAACCATCAATGTTTTACTCATCCAGACTACATCTCCTTGCCTACAATCAACATGTAACACCATCATATCTACTTCTTCGTTAAGGGTCCAACAAACTTCTTCTTGAACGTCTAACTCATTCCTATAAAATTCATTATGAGCCAAATTGTTGACTCACAACCTAGGAGTCCATAAATTTGAACCTAAAAGACACAATGGAAGTTGCACACTGGGACTTCTAGATGGTTGTTCGACATGAAGATGTTCCCAACAGTAAATCTGTAACAATGTAAGGAAACTAGTTCCTTCTTTTCCTTTTTTCAGACGTGCCTAATCCATATAGTTGTACAGAATAGCCAATAATGCAGCTCCCCAACTGTAGTTTCCACATTCAAAGAGATTCTCCAATAAGAGTAAATATCTAAGGAGGATTTTGTTTCCACTCTTATCACCTACTATCTCGGATCCTAACTGAAACAAAATGTCACTGGTGCAGAATGCACAATAGACATCGGATATCCAAACATCCGACGTCTATAGGTTTGTATAAACGTCAATTTTTTGTAGTATAACTGATGTCTATACCTCCTGAAATAAGAAAAATGGTTTTTGTTTATTGTTTGCGATGAATTTCGTATAAGAATTTATGTGGACTTATAGTTTTCTTCAGTTTTAGGATGAGTTTAAATTGTTGTGAGGAGATTATGCAATTTGGTACTTCGTAGAAAGTAAGGTGAATTATTTGGATTGATTTAAAATAGTTACATCAATGTAACTATCCCATATGTGTTGAAGTTTAGACTCACATTTGAGATTTTTTTATTGTTGGTGGAGTTGATATACTCCACCACTCCTTTACTTCTGAATGAGAGTTGGGTACCACACTACAATAGGCAAGTGTGATATATTTTATGTAATGGTCAAAAGATTGACACTTGGGCAACTTGGTTTAAGATGGTTGCAATGTTATTAGAAATATGGTAGTATTGCATTATTTTTATTATTATTTACCCCTGTATACACATTGGTTTTATAGGGTATTCGACGTCTATAGGCCGTAATTTATTATTATTATTATTATTACGACCTATAGACGTCGATTACACTATAAACCTGAGGCCTATAGGTCGTAATAGTTTAGTCACACATCAGAATTGTTTTTGTTAGTGTGGTTGATGTACTCCACCACTCACCTACTGCTGAATGAGATCGAGTTGGGGCACTTGGGCATCTTGGGCTTGATGTACGTGGATATTGGTCAAAAGATTGGCACTTGCGACACTTGAGCAACTTGGGCTTTATTACTGTACAGGCTGAGTGTCTGTTATAGGCGGTAATGTAATTTTTGGGTTAATTAAATGTATTATAGGCGTTGGTCGTATATAGCCGACGTCTATACACTGTATAGACATCAGTCATATATAGGCGTTGGTGAAATATATGTCGGGCACTTGGACAACAAAATTTGTCGTATATACCCTTGTATATCTGACGCATATGACCTTTTCTGCATTATTGTGTAAGCTCTCTTGTGTTGCATCACCTGCTCATCTGTTGCATTTGGTGCCACGACACGATAATTTTGTTGCAATCACTGCAATGACAAGTATCCCCTTTCACTGCAGTCGTCGCCTCATCTTCGCTAGTACCCAACAAGTTGATGCAAATATCAGACCAATCACGATCTAAAGTTGCACAAACTGTCAGGCTGTCAATACGGAGACCAGTAAGAATAACTACATTTTGTAGCATGATCGTCATTTCCCTGTGTCTAAAATAGAAGGTGCGAGTCTTAGGCTTCCACCTCTCCACCACAACACGGATCAGATTCCAATCCATTTGCAGTCGTTGCAAACAAGACATTGTAGCAAATTCAACAATCTTTAACAAATTGCATACCCAATCATCTTCCACATTTCACGTGTTGAACTGAATGACGTGCTCGATACACTTAATATCCGTCAATTGCTCTTGAAAAAGATAATTAATTACTTAAGATCTAATATAAACTAATACATAAAATTTTAATTTCAAAATCAAAACACGTATATTTTCGAGAATCGAATAGGATATATGATCTTTCTGTAGAACTAGGATTGAATGGTCAACATAATCGTGAGAATCGTGTGAAGTAGACATTTTTGCAACTGTTCAAAGAGAATTAACCAAAAAACATGAGTTATTCTAGGGTTTAAATAAAACAATCCAAACCAATTTCATACCCAAAGAAATCTATATTTCTTACTTATATGCTTTGTATAATCAAATCCCAAACTACATGCCAAGTTGGTGTTGTTGCAAACCAAATATTGAATTGTAAGCAATTTATCTCTACGTAACGAGCATATAACCAAGTCGAATCGTAAAAATCAAACTCAATAATACAAACATAAAATATATGAAAAAATCATAACATTATATAATTATTTATAGTTCAATACATTATTCTCAATCAACCCAATTTCAAACAAAAACAATCTAAATCAATCAACCAAACACCAATCAATCCAAACCAAACCAATCCACACATATCCAATCCAATCCAATCCACACAAATACAAACTAATCAAGCAAAACCTTAACAAAAATAAGCTTAATATACCTTAAAATGAATGAAACGCGTGGAACTAGTACCGTGAGCTCGAAAATCGCCGGAGAGATGGAGGAGACGAGGAAAACGGTTATGGGAAGAAATGGAGAAAGAAGGGGGCTTGGATGACATTTTTTGCCCTAGTTAATGGCATTGGTGATGCCTTTTGCATTATGTGAAAAAACGGTACGTGTTGTGTAATTTTTAGTTAATGAAAACGATATCACATGTAATGTTTTAAAGATGTATAGTTCTAATTAAGTTTTTCAAGTGTATATTATTTCAATTTTCTTTTATTTGGTGATTATTTCAGAAAAATCCTAGGTTTTAATTAAATTTTAACAAAATTTATTATCTAAAACGACGAATGTAGACAGTCGTGAGCAACTGAAAAAAGAGAAAACAAAAAAAAATTCTAGTTACTGCGGTTTATTAAAACCTGCAACAAACCTATATAATCACTTTTATTCCAACTCCCCTCTCTCTGTCTCTAAGATCTCACCACCACCACCACGCAAATGCTCTCTTACCCTGACTACCACAGTTTTTCCTACTCCATATGCTACAAGAAAGTACCGTGGTCATTCCTACTATTCTTTCTAGGTTTCACCTGAATTTTAGTCCTTAGTCAACCACTGCCAATCGAACAACAAGAGGAAGACATGTTTGTTGATAATTATGGTGTGTTGGGGGTATGTAATGTTTGAGATGGGACGTGGGTTTGGGACCGGGAGGGTACAAGTTCCCCCCGGAGCAGCTGGAGCAGCTGCCCTACGATTCCGGAGTCCGAGAATTGCGAGAAGAATGGGAAGATCATGGTCTATGTCATATGTGAATTGGACGTGGAAGCCTAAGGGATGCGAGCTGTTGAAGTTCGACCCCAATTTGTCCTTGGAAGTTGTCCAAGGGAAGACCTTGGCCATCGTTGGGGATTCTATTGCTCGAAACCTGTCTGATTCCTTGGAGTGCTTCTTGTCGCAGGTGATCTTAATAACATTTTGTTTGTTTGGTTTTGTAAATGTCCTTGTGTCTTCATTAGTATTAGGCTGCTTTAATCTAGTGCATAATTTAAGACCAAATTTTAAGATGCGTAATTTTTAGAATATAACCATGCAGAAGAATTAATAGTGGTTTAGTGGTGGATAGCGTCGATTGCAAGTGATAGAATGCAGGGTTTTTTATTTTTATTTGATCGAGAGAGATTGTAGAGATAAGTTTTGGTTATGCGTAAAGTTGAAGTGAAAATTAGGAAGATGGTTGAGTCAGTTTCCTTTCGCACATAAGTCGTGGATGAATAAACGGCACCCATAGTTTTAGACATTGGATTAGGTGATTACAGGCTTACTACAACGCACAAAGTCGTTTCCAGGAATGAGAGTCAATAATCCGGCTTAGTCAAGGGATAATTAAATTTAGTTTTAGGTTACATTTGAGTCAGTTTCCTTTCGCACATAAGTCGTGGATGAATAAACGGCACCCATAGTTTTAGACATTTGATTAGGTGATTACAGGCTTACTACAACGCACAAAGTCGTTTCCAGGAATGAGAGTCTATAATCCGGCTTAGTCAAGGGATAATTAAATTTAGTTTTAGGTTACATTTTCTCTTTGCATGTCGTTTGCAAGTTACGTCATCGTCGTCGTCATCGTTGTTATTATTATTATTATTGTAATAATCCGAGATGAGCCACCACCAAGAATTTATCACCAAATCTAAGTCAAGACTAATTACTTGATTTGCTGGATTTGTTACTAGAAGGACTCGGATTGGGTACGTTGGTCTAAGCCTATTTATAATTCGTAGACCTACCCTACTATTGGGAGGGGGATCTAACAGTGCAGTAACACGAATACAAATTAAACACACCACGTAAAACCGAATATTGATTTTCGGAACTTAACTTCTGACTCTCTCTCAATCTTAATGCAACAAGAAACCTAAAACGTACCACGTAAGATGAAATAGAAAAGCAATCACAAACGCACACCTAAAACAACCACGACACACGTGATTTACAAGGTTTGGCAATGTGCCTACGTCCTTGGGGGGGTCTCCTGCGGCTTTTCTTTCATTCTTCCACTTCTCCAACAAGAGAAACAACCAAGATTACAAGTATATGGAGGTAATATGTCATCCAAAGCACTCTAGATCTATCTCTAGCCTAATCTCTCAACTCACAATGAAGGAAATAATACACTTGTACGTTATCTTAAAATCAAGAGCAAACAAGCCCTTTTATACTAAAAAACCAAGTTAAAATCAAGCAAAACAGTGCAAAAATCGTGGGCAACGGTTGACCAAACTAGCTCCTTCGGTCGACCATTTTGAGTAGCAGGAATGCTTCCTGTTCCGATTCGGTTAACCGAATCCTTCCCGGTTGACCGTTGGACCACTTCTCATTGTGATTCGGTTAACTGCTAGAACGCTTCCTTTAACAATTAGGTTACCCGAATCGTTCTCCCGGTTGACTGCTTCCACGAACAGACTTATTCTCCAACACCTCCACGGTTAACCGAACTCCCCTCGGTGGATCGTTCCTTTTTCGACAGACTCTCTCGTGGTTCTCGGTAAACCAAAATTCCACCATTGGTTGACCGAACACCGCTAGTCCGAAGTGCCTGGAGTCTTTGGACGGTTGACCGAATCCAATCTGGTCGTCCGAAACCAGCATCTCGCAAAGTGCCTGGAGTTTTGGTGCGGTTGACCGGATCCTATCTGGTCGTCTGAACCCATCAGCTCCCAAAGTGCAAGGAGTTTTGGGATGGTTGACCGGATCCCATCCGGTGGACCATTTATCCTGGTTATTCTTCCTTAACAAATGCAAGACAATATTCAACAATCTCCACCTTGGTTTAGATTTGTTGCATGAGTCTTCCTCTAACCCGCATCCTTCGTGCCTCCATGAAGCACCGATTGGCGCTACCGCCCGGAGCACCCTCCTTCTAAGTTTCTGAGGACATTGAGAAGCTTCGAGCACAACTCGAACTTCTCCCAACTGACCACCTTGGTCATCATATCCGTAGGATTCTCGCTCGTGTCGATTTTCTGGAGAACAATCTGTCCTTCCTCGATCCATTCCAGGATTTTATGGTACCTTACTTCAATATGTTTGGTCCTTGAATGGAACGTCTGATCATTGGCTAGATAAATTGCACTTTGACTATCGCAATACAATTTGGTCACTTTCTGTTCCATCCCAAAGAGCTAACCAAACCCTTCAACCATATAGCTTCTTTTTCGACATCGACAACTGCCATATACTCCGCTTCCATCGTAGACAATGCAGTAGTATGTTGGAGAACCGATCTCCAACTCACTGGACCTCCACCCAAAGTGAACACCTACCCTATTGTGGACCTCCGTTTATCCAGATCCACAACGTAATCTGAATCCACGTACCCCTCCACCTGCCTTTGTGCTCCATCTTTGGTGAACTTCAAGCTAACATCCACGATTTCCTTCTGGTACCCCAACATCCACTTCAACGCTTCCCAATGCTCCTTTCCTGGGTTAGCCATATAACGACTCACGAGGCTAACTGCGTGTGAAATGTCTGGCCTAGTGTAGATCATAACATACATAACAGATCCGACTGCACTAGCATATGGAACTCTCTCCATATCTCTCCTTTCCTTTTCAGTAGAGGGGTTGCACTTCAACGACAGCTTGAAGTAAACACTAATAGGTGTGGCCACCTGCTTGGCGTTCTCAAGATTATACCTCTCGAGTATTTTCTGGATATAGCTCCTTTGAGTGAGCAGAATTTCACATTTCTAGGTATCCCTGGAGATCTCCATACTGAGAATCTTTTTTGCACTCCCGAGGTCTTTCATCTCAAACTCCCCGTGAAGCTTCAGTTTGAGATCATCTATATGCTTCATCTCTTTAGCCACGATCAACATATCATCAACATATAAGAGCAAGAACACGTGTGTTTCGTCTCCAAGACTCCGCAAGTAAACAAACCTATCATAGTCGCAACGTACACAACCATTATCAATCATGAATGAGTCGAACATTTTGTACCTCGGTGACTGCTTAAGTCCATAGAGGGACTTCTTTAGTTTGCAAACTTGTTATTCCTTGCCTCGTGCGATGAACACATCCAGCTGCCTCATATAGATCTCTTCCTCTATGTGCCCGTGAAGAAAAGTTTTCACATCTATTTGCTCTAACTCCATGTTGTCCATAGCCACCATGGCTAACACCACTCAATCGAGGTATGCTTTACAACAGGTGAGAAGATCTCGTTGTAATCGACCCCTTCCTTCTGAGCATATCCTTTTGCCACCAACCTTGCTTTATACTTTAACTCCTCCATAGGAGTTGACCCTTCCTTCTTCCTGAAGATACAGTTGCACCCAATCGCGCACTTTCCCTTTGGAAGCTCCGTTAACTCCCAAGTTTGATTCTTGTGAAGAGACTCCATCTTTCCCAAGCTTTATTACTGTACAGGTTGAGTGCATGTTATAGGCGGTAATGTATTTTTTGGGTTAATTAAAGGTATTATAGGCGTTGGTCGTATATAGCCGATGTCTATACACTGTATAGACGTCGGTCATATATAGGCGACGTCTATACACTAGTGCATAGGCGTCGGTGAAATATATGTCGGGCACTTGGACCACAAAAATTCGTCGTATATACCCTTGTATATCTGACGTATATGACATTTTCTGCATTATTGTGTAAGCTCTCTTGTGCTGCATCACCTGCTCATCTGTTGCATTTGGTGCCACGACACGATAATTTTGTTGCAATCACTGCAATGACACGTATCCCCCTTTCACTGTAGTCGTCGCCTCATCTTCGCTAGTACCCAACAAGTTGATGCAAATATCAGACCAATCGTGATCTAAAGTTGCACAAACTGTCAGATTGTCAATACGGAGACCAGTAAGAATAACTACATTTTGTAGCATGATCGTCATTTCCCTGTGTCTAAAATAGAAGGTGCGAGTCTTAGGCTTCCACCTCTCCACCACAACACGGATCAGATTCCAATCCATTTGCAGTCGTTGCAATTTGCAGTCGTTGCAAACAAGACATTGTAGCAAATTCAACAATCTTTAACAAATTGCATACCCTATCATCTTCCACATTTCAAGTGTTGAACTGAATGACGTGCTCGATACACTTAATATCCGTCAATTGCTCTTGAAAAAGATAATTAATTACTTAAGGTCTAATATAAACCAATACATAAAATTTTAATTTCAAAATCAAAACACGTATATTTTTGAGAATCGAATAGGATATATGATCTTTCTGTAGTACTAGGATTGAATGGTCAACAGAAACGTGAGAATCGTGTGTAGTAGACATTTTTGCAACTGTTCAAAGAGAATTAACCAAAAAACATGAGTTATTCTAGGGTTTAAATAAAACAATCCAAACCAATTTCATACCCAAAGAAATCTATATTTCTTACTTATATACTTTGTATAATCAAATCCCAAACTACATGCCAAGTTGGTGTTGTTGCAAACCAAATATTGAATTGTAAGCTATTTATCTCTACGTAACGAGCATATAACCGAGTCGAATCGTAAAAATCAAACTCAATAATACAAACATAAAATATATGAAAAAATCATAACATTATATAATTATTTATAGTTGAATACATTATTCTCAATCAACCCAATTTCAAACAAAAACAATCTAAATCAATCAACCAAACACCAATCAATCCAAACCAAATCAATCCACACATATCCAATCCAATCCAATTCAATCCACACAAATACAAACTAATCAAGCAAAGCCTTATAAAAAATAAGCTTAATATACCTCAAAATGAATGAAACGCGTGGAACTAGGACCGAGAGCTCGAAAATCGTCGGAGAGATGGAAGAGAGGAGGAAAACGGTGATGGGAAGAAATGGAGAAAGAAGGGGGCTTGGATGGCATTTTTTGCCCAAGTTAATGGCAATTGTGATGCCTTTTGCATTATGTAAAAAACAGTACGTGTTGTGTAATTTTTAGTTAATGAAAACGACATCACATGTAATATTTTAAAGATGTATAATTTACTAATTAAGTTTTTCAAGTGCATATTCTTTTAATTTTCTTTTATTTGGTGATTATTTCAAAAAAATCCTAGGTTTTAATTAAATTTTAACAAATTTTATTACCTAAAACGACTAATGTAGACAGTCCTGAGCAACTGAAAAAAGAGAAAACAAAAAAGTTCTAGTTACCGCGGTTTATTAAAACCTGCAACAAACCTACATAATCACTTTTATTCCAAACTACCCTCTCTCTGTCTCTAAGATCTCACCACCACCACCACACAAATGCTCTCTTACCCTGACTACCACAGACCGCCAATTGGCGGTCTACAAGGTTTGGATCCGGTCTGGAATTTTTGTGGGCTTTTCTGGATGGCTTTCTTCATGTGTGATGTATCCAAGTTGGTTGCTGGAGCTCCGACCCGAATCGAATTGCCAAAATACTCCCCATCATGGTGTGGAGTTTCCTGATTTGCTCATTGGTCCTTTGGATTTACATTCAAGTTCTTCTCCCTTACATCTTAGTCCCTAAGTCTCTCAAATCAGTTTTTTTTCCTGCTCTTATGTCATTTGATGCCTCTTCTCCTCAATCTTGTTTATTCCTGAAACTCAAACATAAAACTCGTTACGCAGCATTGTTTAGGTGAAAGATAACGGATATAAGACAGAAATGTATGCATGATATGATGTCAATCACCAAGCTCACCTATATGAATGCAACGGTACGACAAGGAACATATCATACTAGTAGTATGTCATGTCATCATCAGCAATGCAACGAATCCCCTCCAAGGATAAAACATGACCTTCAAGGGTTAACAAAGACATCAGTCCAACAAACAACACTGGGTCTCCCTCAGAGACCTATCGTAGGCACATACGGTCTTCCAGACAGTACGCGATGTACCCTCACAAGTGACTACTCAAGTCAAAGGATCGGTGAGGAGTGTCTGTAATTCTGCGCTAATGAAACAATGTGGTCCACACCACCCCAACGGAGCTGTAGCCCGGTCGGTCCAACCATCCCTCAATAGGTGCCCAATCGAGGAATCGTCGCTGGAACAACATCGGTGGTACAACATACGTCTGGAACAACATCGGACGACACAACAAGCCAGAACATCGTCGACAACATCATCGCCGGTACCAACCTCGACGGCATCGCCGACACAACATTGGCGGTACAACATACGTCCAGCACAACATCGGACGGGTCCATACCGCAGTCTGAAAGGTCATCATGCTCCAAGAGCCATGCATCAGCATGCATTGGGATCTGCAATCCCTCAGGTCTGTTACTCTACAGAAAGTCAAAATAACAACACATCACGCCATAGTCTATAACCACAGAGGCGGCTCGTCCCAAGTACCCACACTCTTCCACTCGGAGGTCACTGGGTAGGTACGATCAACGCACTCACTGTCACCTCCTAGCTCACGCATTAGGCGAGGACACAGGTTTCCGTGAACAGAGTTGGCATATCACGAGAACTGGAAATCGGGTTCTGCGCACAAAAGGTTGACCAGAATAGGCAATCCGGTTGACCGTTCCCTTGGGGTTCGGTCGACCGAAAGTCTGTAACCGTCGAACTATCTGTGTATCACCTAATTCCCAAACGTCAAACTAGAGTCCCAAACCAGTCGACCGAACGTGGTCAAACTCCGAAGTCGGGTCAAAATCATACAAGTCCAATCGGTCGACCGGAAACTACCAGGGGCAACCTAGCAGTTCTAAGTCATCTATCAGTCGAACAAAATATAAAAATCGGTCGAACAACATACAATATACATAAGTTCACTTAAGTTCCCGTCGGATCACAGGTCTGGAACGGTCGACCGTTTAGGTGGTCAACGTCCGGTTCGAGCAAAACATGAAGCAACGGTCGAACGGTTCAAGGGTCCCGTTCGACCAAAAACTTCCAGACAATCCTCTGACCCACCAGCACAAGCACGGCCAGTCGACTGCCACAAGGCATCGTTCTACCAGTGTTGGTTAACATAAGCATTGGTCGGGTTATGAACTTGGTCGCCACGGTGCTTGTGCTGGTGGGTTATACACGATCTCCATCCCTAGGATCTCCCGTGTCTCCTGGGTTAAGGATGCAAGGTGGCAGACTTGGGCCTCTTGTGGTGCAGTCTCATCTCCCGTGCATTTCACGAAGCACAGTATTGGACCTTCGGCGATAAAGATCCCCCTCAGATGAGCTGCGATTGATACCTTGGCTTGAACGAGGAAATTCATACCTAGGATTACCTTGAAATCGTTGAGAGGGACTACCATGAACGTGCTTGTGCCTCTCCAGTCTCCCACATCTACTCGCGCGCGCACAACTCTTGCCACGTCGCGAGCCGCTGAGTTTACGGCCTTGATTTTAGACCCATCCTTGGTCAACTCCAAGCCAATAGCTATGACCTCTGCCTGAACTTTGGAAGTTGTGTGTGGCCCCGGAATCCACCATGACGCGTAGTTTACGCCCATCGATCATAACTTCAACATAGAGAAGGCTCCCCGAACCTCTCTTGGATCGGATGGCATTTAGGAGTCTGAGAGAGCCCGTACACGCCTCTTCTCCAGATCCCTCGCCTTCCTCGGCAACTAGAGCCCCCAATCTCTCCCTTTTGGTGCACTCTCGGGCCATGTGCAGTCCTTTGCAGATGAAGCATCCACCCGGCGGATTATTGTCTTTGCCACCTCTGGCTTGACCCGTCTGTTCGCTGCTAGTCCCCCCTTTACCATGTTCCTTCTTCCGATTGTCTCCCTTGCTTGGTTCTCCCGCACCCTCCTTGGTGTGGTAGTCTACCAAAGCATCCACAACAATCAGTCCTGCCTGTAGGTCTCGCACCTTCAAGTGCCCGAGCTCTACCTGAGCCCACCCTTGGAGACCTGCCGTGAAGTTAAATAGCTTGTCCTCCTCGGACATGCCCTTCACGTCTAGCATCAGGGATTGGAAGCTCTTAACGTACTCTCGAATCATCCCGCTATGCTTTAGTTTTCTCAAGGCCTCGTGTGCCATCCACGCGGTGTTGGTGGGGAGGAATTGCCCGCGCAACTCTTTGGCCATTTCTTCCCAAACCGTTAGCTCCTTTAACGCTTCGTCGGTGGCCCGACTCCTCCACCATAACTTGGCGTCACTAGCTAAGAACATTGCCCCCAGGGTAACTCGATCTTCTGGTTGTGTTGTCGTGGCCTTGAAGAACTCCTCCATGTCCCAGAGGAAGTTCTCCACCTCTTTCGCATCTCGAGTGCCTGTGAAGGCCTTGGGCTCGGGTACGCACATCCTACGCGCTCCAAGCCTCCCTTCACCCGACTCCCAACGTAGCTTGGTTACTTCACCCTTGAGGTCTTCCACGCGTTCTAGGAGATACTCCTTCATCTCCTGAACCTCCTTGCGCAACTCTTCTTCGACCTCCCCGGACGTGACCTCTCCGTCCTCACCACGGCTTGAGATCCACGTCTCAACATCTTTCATACGAGCCTCCAGCCCGCCGATTCTTCTGGAATTGGACATGGCTTGCGTTGTGGATGTGCGTACGTCCCTCCGAACCTAGGACACGCGGTCGACCGGTCGTGCTTGTCGACGATTTCACACCGTTCGACCGCAACAAAGCATTGGTCGACTGTTGGTCAACGACAACCTTGTGCCAGCCAAGGATTTCACACCATTCTTGCCGCCTGTGAGGTCTCCGACCTTCCGCCACCGACTACCACTTCACCCCACATGGGTGAGCAACAAAAATATGTTATTGACCTGACATACCTTTCGAGATCGACGGAGCACACCGGAGATCACTCGACGTCGGAAGTCTCAACGGTCACGCCGCGCACACGCACCTCGTGACACCGTGTTTCTCCTCGACCTTCATGCTGCTGCAGACCGGAGCTCCACTCGACGGTGGATGTGGAAGCGGAGGAGAAGAAGAGATGAGTTGGAGATGGAGTGGGGAATGACAATGGAAAAGGAGAAGGGAAGAATGGAAGAAGAAAACGTTGGTTTTCTTCCAAAACCAAAACCAAATCCATCAAATCAAACACATTCCTCCATACCCCATCACATCCTCTTCTTGCCTTCCCCATGCAAACCACCCTTGAAACCTCGATCAACCCCCTAAATTAGGGTTAGGGACATAACATGTCAATTATTAGATAATGTATCTCATCAAAACATTACTAGGAAAAGCCTTTAAGGATAAAACATCAGTGAAGAAAAAAGTGTGCAACAAGTTTTATTCTCAAATAGAAGCTAGAAAAAAACGTAGAACCATTAGAGCTGCTTACAACATTACTTGCATCTAACCACTCTACTTTCATTAAGCACGACCCAACCACAAAGACAAATATCCAATCCATGACACACCAATATTTTGAATGGAAACTCTTTGTAGCTAGATTTAAAAAAAAAATAATCTACTCTATCCGGTTCCTAAATCTCAAACATCTCAATTCTTAAACATGTGAATGAGATTGCTGAAATTCGATCTTAAGTCTTTATTATCTCGAAACTAAGAATTTCGCAACTAAACTTGTAACATCCCGAAACAGCGGAAAATTTAAAAATTCATAAACAAGACAAAGAGCACAATAATCAAGGCGGGACTGTTACTTTTCATAAATAAATAAGCGGTGTACCATAATACATCAGAGTTTGCCAAATGAATACATGATTACAACAAAACGACAAGGGAAGATAAACGTAATCATGTGGACCTCAGTGGTCTGACTAGAGGATCCGACTCCAAACGCACGCGCCCGCCGATCACCACCCCACTGGACCTACTGCGGTCCTGAAAATATATAACAACAATGCCTGAGTTTCCAGAAGGAAACCCCGTATGCCAACTCACCTATATATGCATGCATTACACAATGAACCTATCATACTAGTAGCATGTCATGGCATCGACAGAAATGGAAAACAGTTCCCCCGAAGGGTAAAACAGGACATCAGTCCGACAATCAACAACGAGTCTCCCGAGGAGACCTACTGCAGGCACATGCAGTCTTACAGTACGCAACATCGCACCCCCCACACGCAGCTACACTACTCAAGGGTTCGGCAGGGAGCCTCTGTCACGCCTGCGGGCCGATAGAATACAGATCTGCAAATCTCAGTGGTCGGAGCCACAGGGACCAACGGGGCTGTCGCCCGGAAGGTATAACAACAACATCTCGGTAGGTGCCCAGCCGAGGAAAACAACATAGCCGGAACAGCCTCGGCTCAACAATCACCATCGCCGGCACAACCTCGGCGGCATCACCGACACAGCATCGGTGGTCCATCACAGCAGTCCGGCACAACATCGGACAAAACCAGACCGAAGTCTGCCAGGTCATCAGGCTCCTCGAGCCGCGAACACCAACCGCGCCGCTATAAAAGCAGGGCAGCGACCTCCGTAGCCCGTGGGCCGGTAGTCACCTCACCCAACGCCAGTTGCGTGCCCGCACAACATCAACACTGGGATCCGCGATCCCTCAGGCCTGCTATACTACAAAGTGCCAACAATCAACTCAAAGGTCACAGTCCATACATGGAGGTGACGCGTCCCGAACACCCACACTCTTCCGAACGGCGGTCCCTGGGTAGGCACGCATCACGCGCCCACCGTCACCTCCCGGCTCACGCACACGGCGAGGACACGGGTTTCCGTGGCAAAGTTGGCGTTCAAAAAGGGAACCAGGAATTCTGTCCTGGGCCCAAACGGTCGACCGGAAGAGGTGATTCGGTCGACCGGTTCCAGAAAGGAATCGGTCGACCGTACGCCTAACACGGTCTACCGCTGCGCTCAAAACAGAACCCCCCAACGGTCGAACAAAGGTCTAAAACCGGTCGACCGAACGAGGTCAAAATCCGGAGTCTGGTCAACATTAAATTCAACTCTATCGGTCGACCGACTCAGGGGTCTCGGTCGACCGAAAACAGACAGGGTCAACCTATTATTCTAAGTCATATAATCGGTCGAACGCAAACCTCCAACGGTCGAACAACATACAATCGGTCGAACGCAAAATACAATCGGTCGAACAAATCATGCAAATCTACTCAGTACACTTAAGTTCCGGTCGAACGACACAAATCACCGGTCGACCGACAACAGGCAGAAATGTCCCAACTCACCAGCAATATGCACTACCGGTCGACCGCCACCAGGCATCGTTCGACCGGTGAAGGTTAAAGTCGAGCACAAACACTACATTCGGTCGACCGCCCAAAGGGACCGGTCGACCGTTGGTCGTCTTCCACCTCGCACCAGCCGAGGTTTTCCACGGAAAACAACGCCGAGGAGGTCTCCGACCTCCCCGTCCGACCAACACAACCCTTCACAAGGGTTAACAACACAAAACTACACTAATGAGTCGACATACCTCAACCACGACGACGAAACGCCGGAGCTCCGCTCACGCACGTCGCCTCCTCCGGTCTCCTCGCGCTAAGCCTCCGCGCGAAAGTCTTCCTCGTCCGCCCCCTCCGCGACCGCTGCTCCCACCACGCGCACCAGCAAGGAAGGAAGAAGAAATGAGGAAGGAGAAATGAGAAAGGAGAAGAAAGAAGAAGATGAAGGAAAAGCCCTATTTAACTCGGATGCTACAGTAACCCCGCCTCTTCACCTTCCCATGCAAACACCTGCAACCCCACTTCCCCATGCAACTAACCCTTTAAACCTCATTAGTCCACTAACCCTAGGTTAGGGATCTAACAATCCACCCAACTTAAAAGGATTTCGTCCCGAAATCGAGCAAACACTCACCGAAAAGCTCTGGATACTGCCTTCTGACATCCTCCTCGATCTCCCAAGTGGCCTCGCGCTCGCTGTGATGCTGCCACCTGACCTTCACCATTGGAATGGTCCTCCTCCTGAGCTGATGATCCATGCGATCAACAATCTCGACTGGCCTCTCCTCGAGCGACATGTCCTGCTGAATCTCTGGCACCGCTATCTCAATGACGTGCGACGGATCTGCCACATACTTCCTCAGCATCGACACATGGAAGACATTATGCAGACCCGAAAACTGTGGCGGCAAGGCAATCCGGTAGGCAACCTCTCCAACTCGGTCGAGGATCTCAAATGGTCCAACATATCTCGGACTGAGCTTCCCCTTCTTCCCAAACCTCATCACACCTCTGGCTGGGGAAATCTTCAGAAACACGTGATCACCCACCTCAAAACTCAATACCCGTCTTCGTCGATCAGCATAACTCTTCTGCCTGCTCTGTGCTGTGGCCAGCCTCCTCCTGATCACATCCACCTTCTCTGAGTACATCTGCACAATCTCTGGCCCCACTAACTGCCTCTCGCCCACATCAGTCCAGCATACCGGTGATCTGCAAGGCCTCCCGTACAACGCCTCGTACGGTGCCATCCCAATACTCGAGTGGTAGCTGTTGTTGTAGGCAAACTCTATCAGTGGCAAGTGCTCATCCCAGTGCCCTACCCAATCCAGTGTGCATGCTCTAAGCATATCCTCCAGGGTCTGAATCGTCCTCTCTGATTGACCATCTGTCTGCGGATGAAACGTTGTACTGAACTTCAGACGCGTCCCCAACGCCTGCTGCAGACTCCCCCAAAATCTGGAAGTGAAACGAGGATCTCGATCTGAGATGATGCTCACCGGCACTCCATGAAACCTGACTATCTCCTCCACGTACAACTTAGCTAGACCCTCCAAAGGCAACGTGGTCCGGATCGCTAAGAAGTGCGCCGACTTGGTCAGTCGATCGACTATCACCCAAATCGCGTCGTGGAACCTCCTCGTCTTCGGCAAACCCGTGACAAAATCCATCGTCACGTGCTCCCACTTCCACTCAGGAAGCTCAATACTCTGCATCGGTCCTGCCGGCCTCTGATGCTCAATCTTCACCTTCTGGCAGACTAAGCATCGCTCCACAAACTCCGCGATGTCCTTCTTCATACCCTTCCACCAGATGTTCCGCTGCAGGTCCTTATACATCTTTGTGCTCCCCGGATGAATGGTGTATCTAGCTCTGTGTGCCTCCTCCATGATGTCATCTCTCAGCCCATCAACCTTCGGCACCCAGATCCGACTCCTGAACCTCAGACCACCATCAACTCCCACACTGAAGTCTGATCCATCTCTGGAAGCTAACTGCAGCAGACTAGCTAACTCATCATCCCCCTGCTGAGCCTGAACCAACCGTGAGACAGTCTGCGGCTCCACCCGAAGTCCGGCAATCATCGCTCCCTCTGAACCCTCAGTGAATGGACTCCATTCCAAAGCCTCGAGTAGCCTCCACTCCTGGATGCACAGACTCGCAACAGAAACCTCCACCTTCCTGCTCAGTGCATCCGCAACCGAATTCGCCTTCCCCGGGTGATAGGAAATGGTGAAATCGTAGTCCTTAAGGAATTCAAGCCATCTGCGCTGCCTCATGTTCAGCTCCTTCTGAGAGAACAAGTACTTCAGACTCTGATGATCGGTGAAGACCTCGAACTGCTCGCCATACAGATAGTGCCGCCAGGTCTTCAACGCATGAACTACCGCCGCCAACTCCAGATCATGCGTAGGGTAGTTCTTCTCATGCACCTTCAGCTGCCTCGAAGCGTACGCGACCACCTTCCCATGCTGCATCAGGACACAACCCAAGCCTATCCCTGATGCATCACTGTAAATCACGTAGCCTCCACTGCCACTCGGTAGCGTCAGAATAGGTGCTGTCGTCAAACGCCTCTTTAGCTCCTGAAAGCTGTCCTCGCACTTCTGGGACCAAACGAACTTGACGCCCTTCTGCGTCAACGCTGTCAGCGGTGACGCAAACTTGGAGAAATCCTGGATAAACCGCCTGTAATACCCTGCCAGACCTACGAAACTCCTGATCTCAGTCACGCTCGTCGGGGCTCTCCACTGAGTCACTGCCTCGACCTTCGCCGGATCCACTGAAATCCCATCTGCTGACACAATATGGCCCAGAAAAGCCACCTGATCCAACCAAAACTCACACTTTGTGTATTTGGCATAAAGCTGTTGCTCCCTCAAGATGCCCAACACAATCCTCAGGTGCTCTCGATGCTGCTCCCTGTCAGGCGAGTATACCAAAATGTCATCCACGAACACCACGACAAATTTGTCAAGGTACGGCTGGAAGGTCCTATTCATCAGATCCATAAATGCCGCAGGCGCATTCGTCAGTCCAAAAGGCATCACCAAGAACTCATAGTGGCCGTACCGCGTCCGGAAGGCTGTCTTCTGAACATCCGCCTCGCTGATCCGCAACTGATGATAGCCCGAACGCAGATCGATCTTCGAGAACACTCTCGCCGTCTGCAACTGATCGAACAAATCATCAATCCTGGGCAAAGGGTACCGGTTCCGAACGGTAACCTTATTCAGCATCCTGTAGTCGATGCACATCCGCAACGATCCATCCTTCTTCTTTACGAAGAGCACAGGCGCTCCCCATGGAGAAACACTCGGTCGAATGAACCCGGACTCCATCAACTCCTGCAACTGCTTCTTCAGCTCCGTCAACTCAGCAGGTGCCATCCGATAAGGTGCCTTCGACTGAGGTGTCGTACCCGCAACCAACTCGATGCTGAATTCAATCTCTCGGTGCGGTGGTAACGCTGGAATCTCTGCTGGAAAAACGTCTGGAAATTCCTGCACTACCTCTATATCCTCCAGCCTCCTTGTCTCAGGATCAGGGACTACCAGCGTGGCCACAAACGCTCTGCATCCCTGCTGTAACAGTCTCTGTGCCTTAACCGCAGACACAATCAGACGACCCCCTCTGCTCCTCGCACCTCTGATCAGAACATCTGGCACGCCGTCCATCGGAATTAGGATCTTCTTCTCACGGCAAAAGACTCGCACGTCGTACTGTGACAGCCAGTCCATCCCCAGTATGACGTCGAAGTCCACCATCGGTAACAAGACCAGATCTGCCGGAAAATCATGGTCTCCCGAAGCAACTGTGGTGCCGGGGAAATAGCTCCCCACAGTGCCCACCTCTCCCATGGGCGTGCTGACCTCCAAAACATCAGTCAGCCGCACAGGGGTCCGACCCAACTCGCCAGCAAACTTCTCCGAAATGAAGGAGTGAGTGGCGCCACAATCAAACAACACGCGTGCTACAGAACCAGAAACTGAAAGCGTACCTTCCACGACGGTGTTGGAGTCCCTCGCCTCCTCAGCCTGGATAGTGAAGACCCGCCCGGTCCTCCTGCTCTGGCCCGGTGGAACAACTGACCGGCTGCCTCCGCCTCTGCCTACTACTGGTGGTCCTGGCCTCCTGCTCGGCTCGCCCTGCCTCTGAGGACAGTCACGGACAAAGTGTCCCATCTGACCACAACCCATGCACGCTCCAGTCCGACGGGGACACTCCTGCCCTGGGTGGAACCTCCCGCAGTAAGTGCACGCCCCTGACTGACGTGCTCCTCCTCCATCGAACCTGGGCCTCTTGCCCGGGTTTCCTGCCCCACGACCAGTCACTCTGCTAACGGTGCTCACTGGCGCCTTCCGCGCCTCCTAATTACACTCCCTCTGGTCCTGCTCGATGATCGTAGCATGCTTCACCGCATCTGCAAGGGTCCGCGGCATGCTGTTGATCACCCGAGATCGAAGCGGCTGTCTCAGTCCCTTCACGAACTTCCTCGCCCGCTGCTCTGGGGTCACGCAGATCTCTGGGCAGTAACGCTCCAAGGCGTTGAACCTGCTGATGTAGCTCGCCAGAGTCATCTCCTTCTGCTCGAGCGACATGAACTCCTCCCTCTTCTGATCTCTGACATGCTGGGGGAAGTACTGCTCATGAAACACCTCTAAGAACTCCTCCCAGCTGATATCCACACGGTCCTCAAACAGAACTGTGGACGTAGACCTCCACCAGTTGGCGGCCTCGCCGTCAAACACATAGGTGGCCAGCTCCACCATCCTCTCAGGTGCTACTCCAATAGCACGGAAGATCTTCTCCATACGGAAGATCCAGTCCTCTGCGACCTCTGGGCCCTCCTGCCATCGAAAGTCGGCGGGTGCTGACGCATGAACCGATCATGCTCAGCTCCCACTCCGCCCTGTGCGCTCTGAGCTGCCTGACGCTCCAGAAACTCACCCAACCTGTCCCAATGAGTACCAGATGTGTCGTCACTGGAAGGACGATCGCGTGTAGAACTCCTCACGCGCCTAGGTGCCATCTGACAGAAGAAACAAACACCACTTCAGCCATGTATGCATGCTAAAAGATAAAATGCATGAGTCATATTACTACAAGGGTGATTTCATTGGGAACCGCATAGGAATCGACCGCTCTGATACCAAGTTGTAACATCCCGAAACAGCGGAAAATTTAAAAATTCATAAACAAGACAAAAAGCACAATAATCAAGGCGGGACTGTTACTTTTCATAAATAAATAAGCGGTGCACCATAATACATCAGAGTTTGCCAAATGAATACATGATTACAACAAAACGACAAGGGAAGATAAACGTAATCATGTGGACCTCAGTGGTCTGACTAGAGGATCCGACTCCAAACGCACGCGCCCGCCGATCACCACCCCACTGGACCTACTGCGGTCCTGAAAATATATAACAACAATGCCTGAGTTTCCAGAAGGAAACCCCGTATGCCAACTCACCTATATATGCATGCATTACACAATGAACCTATCATACTAGTAGCATGTCATGGCATCGACAGAAATGGAAAACAGTTCCCCCAAAGGGTAAAACATGACATCAGTCCGACAATCAACAACGAGTCTCCCGAGGAGACCTACTGCAGGCACATGCAGTCTTACAGCACGCAACATCGCACCCCCCACACGCAGCTACACTACTCAAGGGTTCGGCAGGGAGCCTCTGTCACGCCTGCGGGCCGATAGAATACAGATCTGCAAATCTCAGTGGTCGGAGCCACAGGGACCAACGGGGCCGTCGCCCGGAAGGTATAACAACAACATCTCGGTAGGTGCCCAGCCGAGGAAAACAACATAGCCGGAACAGCCTCGGCTCAACAATCACCATCGCCGGCACAACCTCGGCGGCATCACCGGCACAACATCGGTGGTCCATCACAGCAGTCCGGCACAGCATCGGACAAAACCAGACCGAAGTCTGCCAGGTCATCAGGCTCCTCGAGCCGCGAACACCAACCGCGCCGCTATAAAAGCAGGGCAGCGACCTCCGTAGCCCGTGGGCCGGTAGTCACCTCACCCAACGCCAGTTGCGTGCCCGCACAACATCAACACTGGGATCCGCGATCCCTCAGGCCTGCTATACTACAAAGTGCCAACAATCAACTCAAAGGTCACGGTCCATACATGGAGGTGACGCGTCCCGAACACCCACACTCTTCCCAACGGCGGTCCCTGGGTAGGCACGCATCACGCGCCAACCGTCACCTCCCGGCTCACGCACACGGCGAGGACACGGGTTTCCGTGGCAAAGTTGGCGTTCAAAAAGGGAACCAGGAATTCTGTCCTGGGCCCAAACGGTCGACCGGAAGAGGTGATTCGGTCGACCGGTTCCAGAAAGGAATCGGTCGACCGTACGCCTAACACGGTCTACCGCTGCGCTCAAAACAGAACCCCCCAACGGTCGAACAAAGGTCTAAAACCGGTCGACCGAACGAGGTCAAAATCCGGAGTCTGGTCAACATTAAATTCAACTCTATCGGTCGACCGACTCAGGGGTCTCGGTCGACCGAAAACAGACAGGGTCAACCTATTATTCTAAGTCATATAATCGGTCGAACGCAAACCTCCAACGGTCGAACAACATACAATCGGTCGAACGCAAAATACAATCGGTCGAACAAATCATGCAAATCTAATCAGTACACTTAAGTTCCGGTCGAACGACACAAATCACCGGTCGACCGACAACAGGCAGAAATGTCCCAACTCACCAGCAATATGCACTACCGGTCGACCGCCACCAGGCATCGTTCGACCGGTGAAGGTTAAAGTCGAGCACAAACACTACATTCGGTCGACCGCCCAAAGGGACCGGTCGACCGTTGGTCGTCTTCCACCTCGCACCAGCCGAGGTTTTCCACGGAAAACAACGCCGAGGAGGTCTCCGACCTCCCCGTCCGACCAACACAACCCTTCACAAGGGTTAACAACACAAAACCACACTAATGAGTCGACATACCTCAACCATGACGACGAAACGCCGGAGCTCCGCTCACGCACGTCGCCTCCTCCGGTCTCCTCGCGCTAAGCCTCCGCGCGAAAGTCTTCCTCGTCCGCCCCCTCCGCGACCGCTGCTCCCACCGCGCGCACCAGCAAGGAAGGAAGAAGAAATGAGGAAGGAGAAATGAGAAAGGAGAAGAAAGAAGAAGATGAAGGAAAAGCCCTATTTAACTCGGATGCTACAGTAACCCCGCCTCTTCACCTTCCCATGCAAACACCTGCAACCCCACTTCCCCATGCAACTAACCCTTTAAACCTCATTAGTCCACTAACCCTAGGTTAGGGATCTAACAAAACTAGTCCCACTTAGGGTTGTAAATCTGTCGGGTATTGGGCAAGTATACCCGTACCCAACTAATAAACAAGTACAAACACGACTATGTACCTGTTTCCGAAAAATTCATGTCCATACCTGCCTTATACCCGCCTAATAATCGGGGATGATGTGATAACCAGGTATACATGTAAAACATATACAAAAATTAAATAGAAGATGATTCACATATAACAACAATATAAAAAATGGATACCTTAAATGAGTAAAAGCTATAAGTTCAACCACAAATAACAGAGGAAGTACGTAATAACCTACAACAAGAAGTTTATTATCTACGTGGAAATTTTACAATTAAAATACCACACTTTTATATGTATGTATGTATATATATTAATTAAGTAATATACTAGTAATCGAGTATACATGTACGAGTAAGGATCATACTTGTCCCCGACACATTTATAGGTTGGCTATATGGATAGTCGGGTACGGGCTAATCGAGTTATAAACACATTAGTGAAACTACTGGGATTCGATCCTTAACTGCAGCAAACCAAGGTTTTTATGTTGGTTTATTGATTTATTACGTTGGGTTGATCATAAATGTTGACCAACTTGGTAAGGGGCGGACGTAGTAACCAAGAGGATTTTACGTCGGTCCAAAAACCTATGTGGCAGGGTTGGTCGGGTGGCTAGAGGGGGATGGTCGGGGCTTGGGGCAAAGGTTGGGTCGATGGCGGAGGGGGATGGGGGTTGGGATTGGGTTTATGTTTCAGTGTCTTGTTTGATTTGGGGGAAAAAGAAGAACAGTAAATTATAAAATAAAAAACTTATGTCATTACCGTGTCGGTTACAAGAAAACTATGTCGGTTAAACCAACATGGTATATACGAAACCTAAAGGACAATGTCATAAGTTTATTTTACAATAGTGCTTGGTCTTAATATTCTTAAGATAAGATAATTTCCAAGTGAGCTAGCCTCGTTTGCTTTCATCATTATACGTTATTATTTTTATTTTATCTACTCTATTTTTAGACGTCATTTTAAATATTAATATTTTAAAATAATTCGTAATCATGATCTCTACGACCTGGTCATGAGCTTTCTCTCTCTCATATCTCTTACATATCAGTTTTCTCTCACATTCACGTTAGATTTCTTTCTCCTAAACTTACTTTCTTCTTTTTACTATACTATTCACCTCTTAACTACAACTCACATCTTTCTTCCACATCATCTTTGCAGGTCGATTTTGGAAAACTTAAAAAAATTAAAATAAAACAAATTATAAAACATTTTTTGAAAGAAAAAAATAATAAAATAATAATATTTTAAAAAACAAAACAAAAAAGCAAAATTTTTAGCACCCCGTGAGAGGGGACGACCGGGCGTGGGGGTCGTCCCTCACGGACGCCCGTTAAAACTGCTCTCACCCTTAACGGGTGCTCTTGCCCGGGCGCCCGGGCGGCCCTCCCTTAATGGGAGGGCGCACCCTGGGCAGGGCGCCCAGGGTGCATTTCCGGGCGACAGGCCGCCCGGGAATGCGCCCTGGGCGCCCGGGCGGGGGGGCCACGTGGCCCCCTCCCATTGGTGGTTTTTTTTTGTTTTTTTGTGTTTTTGTTTTAAAAAATGTTTTAAAAATAATTTAAACTCGTTTTTTCAAATTTTATTTTATGAAAATAAGTTTTTTATTTGTTTATATTTTCTAGAAATTTTTGATAATTTTTCGTGTTTTGCCTAGAATTGATCCTGAAATGACGTGTAGGGGAGAGAATGTAGGGCACTTGGGGTGTTTTTGGGTGTGGTTAAGAAAATTTAGGGGGTTGGTTTGAGCTGACGTGACGGAGAGAGAAACCAGGGCGCCCGGGAACTGCATGGGCGCCGTTAATGATGCTCTAAGGATTTTGTATGGGGGTTTGTTTGTGCTGACGTGACGGAGAGAGAAGCTGACGTGGCTGAGAGAGAAAGCAGGACGCCCGGGAACTGTTCGGGCGCTGTTAAGGATGCTCTGAAAGAATAATACACTAAATGACTTATTTATGTCCACCAATCACTTCTTGCCACCTGACACTCTCTCAACCGTTAGCGGTCAACACCCATTAGTTGGTGTGTTTTTTCCAACCTCCCCTCCACACCCATCTTTCTCTCGACTTCAAAATCCTCAACTTTTCCTCTCTTAAGAAACTCCACTTTTCTATAACTTCTAAAAGATCTTCAACATTTCTTATATTATGGAGACTTTGATTCTCCAACAAGGAAATGGTGGGGGTAACAAAGAATGCTCGCAAGTTACAAGTCAATAGAGACGAAATGAGAAATAAATTACTGAGATAGAAGATGGGGAAAATCCTAAACTCCAGAGCATCCAAAGCTTCCAATCTCCAACAATCTTCTAACTTATTGATACAAACGTATAAAGTCCATGGTATGAGCTTGAACTTTCAAAAATATCCTTAGTTTAAGAACTTTAAACTTCAAAGGGAGGAACAAGTCCAACATAATTCCGATAATTAAAAAAAAAGAGTATGCAAACATTCAGACAATGAAATCACATTCAAATGTGGTCAGTTACGAGTTAAGAATGATGTGCGTTGAAGATTAATATTCGAGCTAGGTGGAATCCTTGAGGTTTGAGAATTGTTTTTAATTTTACTCGTTATGTTGCAACATGTACTAATATTTTCTAGACGGCCAGATTGAGCTCTTTCTCGAAGAACATCCGAGTTTTCAACCCTAACAAAATAGGAAAGTGTTGCCAAACAAAACAAACCAAAGATGAAAAATTGAGGGAGGGAGAGAGGTATGTATTTCTTCTCTTGTCACCAAATATGTGCAATAGTCCCCTATATATAGGGTGAGGATGTAGTAGGAGTTACAATCAAAATAAATGGAATTACATCGTATTAATAAGAGTAAAACCTACTTAAAATATTGGGGGTTAAAGAAGGTGAATCATCCACAAAACCTTTGGAATTCTCAACACTCCCCTTGGATGATCACCTTTATATGCTAGGGTTGCTGCCTCGTTAAAAATCTTACCAAGAAAAACCCGATGGGATAAAAACTTGTGAAGGAAAAAAAAAGTGCAGTGCGTATGATGCTCCCCCTCACTTCAACATATTTTTCAAACGACGAACACCTATCTTGTGAACAAGTTGCTCAAAAACTGTTGTAGGCAATGACTTTGTGAATAAATCTGCTAAATTCTTGCTTGATTGGATCTGACGGACATCTATCTCACCATCTTTTTGTAAATCACGCGTCGAGAAAAACTTTGGTGAAATATGTTTAGTCTTATCGCCTTTGATGTATCATTCTTTTATTTGAGCAATGCATGCAGTATTGTCTTCATATAAAATTGTTGGATGATCTTTGATTTTGTCGAGTCCACAATCTTCTTGTATGCTTTGGATCATTGATCTCAACCATACAGATTCTCAACTAGCCTCATATAATGCAATCAACTCTGCATGATTTGAAGATGTTGCTGTTAATGTTTATTTTGTTGATCGCCATGAAATTGCCGTGCCACCATATGTAAACACATATCCTGTTTGTGATTTAGCTTTATGTGGATCTGACAAATCTCCAGCATCGGCATATCCAATTAATTTGGGCTCTAATTTTTTTTTGAAAAAATAACCCTATATCACGCGTTCCACAAAGGTAACAGAATACTGTTTAATTCTGTTCCAATGTCTACGTGTTGGTTCGGAACTATATCTAGCCAATACATTTACTGAAAATGCAATATCAGGTCTTGTATTATTAGTCAGGTACATTAAAGCCCCAATAGCACTTAGATATGGTACTTCTGGACCAAGAATGTCTTCATCATTCTCTCGAGGACGGAAATGATCATTTTCAGCACTAAGAGAACGAACAACCATTGGAGAACTTAATGGATGAGCTTTATCCATATTAAAACGTTTTAATGTCTTCTCTATATAATTTGATTGATGAATGAAAACGCCATTTGGTAAGTGCTCGATCTGAAGGCAGAGACAAAATTTAGTTACACCAAGGTCTTTCATTTCGAATTCATTCTTCAAATATTTAGCAGTTCTTTCAATCTCTTCAGGGTTCCCAATGATATTCAAGTCATCAACATATACAACAATAATTACAAAGCCATATGTTGATTTTCTAATAAAAACACATGAACTTATGAGATTATTTTTAAACCCTTCTTTGAGAAGACTTTCACTAAGACGATTGTACCACATTCGTCCGGATTGTTTTAATCCGTATAAAGACCTTTCAATTTTATAGAATACAACTCTCGAGATTTTGTATTGCATGTGCTTGGTATTTTAATCCTTCAGGGATTTTCATGAAAATATCGTTATCTAGTGATCCATATAGATAAGCTGTAACGACATCCATAAGTCGCAATTCAAGTTTTTCTCAAATTGCAAGGCTAATCAAAAATCTAAGAGTTGTTGCATCCACTACAGGTGAATACGTTTCTTCATAGTCAACTCCTGGTATTTGTATAAAACCTTGTGCAACAAGTCTTGCCTTGTATCTTACAATTTTATTTTTCTCATTTCTTTTAATTACAAATACACACATGTATCCTATTGGTTTTACATTATTTGGTGTCGGAACTACATGTCCAAACACATGACGTTTCTCAAGTGAGTTCAGTTCTTCTTGAATTGCATTTTTCCATTGTGGCCAATCTTTTCTGTGTCGATACTCTTCAATTGATTTTGGCTCACAATATTCAACATTCATCACATCATTTGCTATAGCGTATATGAATTTTTCATCAATAATGGTTATATTTCGGTTCCATCTTTTTCCATTGTGCACATAATTGATGGAGATCTCATCATCATTTTCATTGTCAGGTACATGTACCTCTTTCGGAAATTTGTCATTGTCCATTTGTTGTTGTGTTATCACCTCTATAGGGGTTTCAATAATATCACCAACTGCGTTATTTTGCTCTTTCTTTTTCCGTGGATTTGCATCTTTGGAACCGATTGGTTTTCCACGTTTTCGGCGTATAATATATTCATTTGTAACATTAGGAATATCAATCCGAACATGTGCATTTAGAGCTGGTATATGTGATTTTGTGACTCTTTTAGTATCAGTGAATGCATCAGGCAACTCATTTGCAATTATTTGTAAATGTATAATCTTTTGAACTTCAAGTTCACATTGACCTGTTCGAGGGTCTGGAATTGATGATGCATTCCAAGTCACTTCTTTGTTTTCTAATTTTTATTTTTCTCCACCTAAGATTGGGAATTGATTCTCATTAAATTGACAATCAGCAAATCGTGCTGTGAAAATATCACCGGTTAACGACTCTAAATATTTTATAATTGATGGAGATTCAAAGTCAATATATATTCTCAATCTTCTTTGAGGTCCCATCTTTGTACGTTGTGGTGGTGCAATTGACACATAAACGACACGACCAAAAACCCTTAGATGAGACAGATTTGGTTCTCTACCGGAGACCAATTTTAAAGAGGAGTATTTATGATAAGTAGTTGGTCTTATTCTTATAAGTGCAGCAGCATGTAAAATGGCATGTCCCTAGGCAGATGATGGTAATTTAGATCTCATTACCAATGGTCTAGCAATTAATTGTAATCTCTTAATTAATGATTCAACTATACCATTTTGTGTATGGACATGAGCTACAAGATGCTCAATTGTGATCCCAACAGACATGCAATAATCGTTAAACGTTTGGGATGTAAATTCTCCAGCATTGTCAAGTAGAATTTTCTTAATTGGATAATTTGGGAAATGTGCTCTCAATTTGATTCATTCTTCTAGAAGTCTAGCAAATACGACATTTCGAGTTGATAAAAGGCAACCGTGTGACCATCGGGTTAATGCATCTATCAATACCATAAAATAATGAAATGATCCACACGGAGGAGTAATGGGTCCACAAATATCTCATTGGATTCGCTCTAAAAATGCAGGCATTTCATTTTCAATTTTATTTGTGGAAGACCTTATTATCATTTTTCCAAGGGAGCATGTTGCACATGAAAAATTCTTTGATGAAGGAATCTTCAAGTTCCTCATTGTGTACCCACTTGAATTTTCAATAATTCTTCGCATCATTATGGCACCTGGGTGACCCAATCTGTCATGCCAAGTTTCAAAATTTGGATCGACTAACTTCTGGTTAGTGATCATATTTGATTCAATAGGATTTATAAATGTGCTATATAACCCAGAAGAGAGAGCTTGCATTTTTTCCAACACAATTTTCTGGCCAGACACATTAGATGTAATGTGGAGATACTCAATATTATCTTCGTTCACCGTCTCAATGTTATAACCATTAAGACGTATATCCTTAAAACTAAGTAGATTTCTTCTAGATCTACTAGAGTATAGAGCATCACTTATTATTAATTTTGTATTGTTAGATAACAAAACACAAGCTCTTCTGGAGCCTTCAATCAAATTGCTAGTGCCAGAAATTGTGTTGACATTTGTTTTTGCTAAACGTAATTGAGAAAAGTATTTTGTACTTTTCAAGATGGTTGTTCCACTGTCTAATAGACATTGGTCTCCATCATTTGGTATAGCATTAGTCATATCTTTGTCTTTGTTGTGCGTGTTTGAAGACTCTAATCGATAGAGCTTTGTGCTGATAACGTGTTGTGAAACAAAACAAACCAAATATGAAAAATTGAGGGAGGGAGAGAGGTATATATTTTTTCTCTTATCACAAAATATGTACAATAGTCTCCTATATATAGGGTGAGGATGTAGTACGAGTTACAACCAAAATAAATGGAATTATATCATATTAATAAGAGTAAAACCTACTTAAAATATTGGGGGTTAAGGAAGTTGAATCATCCACAAAATTTTTGGAATTCTCAACAAAAAAGAAAAAACTAGAGGGCTGAGAAATTTCAATAGCACAAACTTAATACAATAGCTTAATTTTAACAATTACTGAGGAAGCAGTGAAAATATTTAATGATCATGCAAGCACGTATTTATTGAACAAACGCATATGGTCCGAAAACATCACTCTTTTATTTTTTACAGGATAAACATTAAAGAGAACAAACCAAAAGAAACGCTACATATTTATATTAATCTGTGCTTCTCAACCCACAAAAGCTCATCAAACAATATAACTTTTATCTAGTAACAACACAACTCAAAATCCAATAAAACAAAATAATCAAAATATAGATGGTAATCCTCAAGCCAACAGGAGGTATCCAAGGAAGATCATCAATCCAGAGAATCCCATGATTGTTGTCTTGCTTGCACCACCTACTTCTGCAACAAAAATAAAATGATCCAACAAAATGTGAACGTTTGTAGAATATAATATAAATATTTCATGTTAATTGGATGCAATTATTTTATTTACGTTAACGAAATTTAAATACTTCGAGGTTATATATATTTATTTAACAAAAATTTGAATTTCACCACATTTTGACAGTTTTGAACTTACCTTTGAATTAAAATATATTATGACTTTACACGCTTCAACTTTCAACGTCACAACCAACAGAGGAATGTTTCAGCTCTAGACGTTATTCAGCTATTCGAGATGATGGTGAAATTTGAAAACGAGCTCAAATTAGATAAAATCATGATATTATGGAATATAACCTACTTTGAATTAGAGGACGGCCGGAACTTACAAATTTATCATAATTAAAGTATTCTTTAGCATCATATATAACTCAAGATACTCTTAACGACTAGCATTTCCTTTGAAATTATTATCTAGCACACTAGTTATAACTATGGTAACCCAGATGCGATCTCTAATTTTGGCTTTGTGAAATTCTACCAATTGTATTGGCAGTATGACAATGACATAATATAATTATTGAGTGATGTTACATAAATCACCACAAATGCACCTGCAATAGTATTGGAACGCATCCTCCTTATGTTTTTTTTTTGAAAAAAAAATATTCCATAAATTATTAGTAAGAAAAAAGAATCATTGGAGCAAACCTGCAGGACTAGGAGCAGGACTTTGAGGAGTTAGAGTTGGAGGACTTGGAGGGCTGACAGCAGGAGTGGGTCCTTCTGGAGGGGAAGTTGGAGGGACCTCAGAGGGAGAGGATCCCGGAGCAGGAGGAGACATGTCGGTCGGGGGAGGGGCCATTGAAGGAGGCATTTCTGTGGGAGGAGGAGTCATGTCTCCTGAGGGTGACATTGTTGGAGTTATAGGAGGAGCGGTGGGTGGGGCGGTAGGAGTAGAAGTTTCCGGTGTCGGAGGAGTTGTAGGTGGAGTCATCGGCGGGGCCATTGGAGGAGCTGTGGATGGGGTTGTTGGAGGAGGCATTGGTTCATTACCTCCCGTAGGAGGAGTTGCCATTGGTGTAAGTGGAGGGGCCATTGAAGGAGGCATTTCTGCATGAGAAGGAGGAGGAGTCATGTCTCCTGAAGGTGGCATTGCCGGAGTTACAGGAGGAGCTTGGGGAGGGACCCCAGATGGAGGCCCTTCAACTGAAATAGGGTAATGACAATATCTTTAGCATGTTCATATGTTGATAGCCTCATTAATTTACAAGGGATATGTACGTGCACGAATTTCTTTGTTTTAATTAGCACCTAAGACACAATATAATAGCCAACAAGTGTTTCAAATCTATGTTTTAAGTTATACAAAAGACCAAGTAGGCATACCTGGAGGAGGTGTGGAGCCAACTGGAGCTGGTGAAACGAAAACAAGCCAAAAATAAGAATATATAATTTCAACAATATTGTAGCTAATCAATATGAACTCAAATTGCAAACCATATCAGATGCAACTTTTTATACATACCCATTTATTTGCTTTGATCATACTTTTATGTTCACAACTCAGAATATTTTCATACTTTTAATGTCATTATATAGTCTTTTCTTAAAATACCCAAGATCTAACATTTCGTTCACGAATCGGTGATATGTTAAAACATAAAATTACTTGTTAGATGATAGAACGTACGTGCATCAACGGGCACTTTTTTTCTTCGGATAAAAGTGCTTTAACAGCTTGAGACATTCGTTATAGATAATGGAGGTCAACAATAACTTTCGCTTTTATTTTACTCAAAAGGACAAAAGGTATTGTAAAGATGGAGAAGTGCATGAAAATATATATGTAACTTTAGAATATACGGATAATTTCTTAAATAACCTCTAAAGATTTTAAAAAATATCAAAAGTGCTCTTCAATATTTCATAATATTTTGAATACTCTCCAACTTGACCAAAATTTTCGATTATATCTTTTTCGCACCTACTCAAATCATACTTATGACTTTAATTTTAAATAAAATCGGCTTTAAAAACTTAAATTCACTATTACAACGTCATAGGATCCAAAGCAAGATTATTTCAATTTGGGGGGTATGAAGAAATTATGAAACAATGAAGGGTATTGATGACGTTTTAAACTTTAGAGGGTGTTCAGAAATTATTATTTCAATAGAACCACATATGACGGTGATATACGTGCAAAAATCTTGTTGGCGTCTTGTATTATATACGTTAGTTGATAAAAATTATGAAATCTAACCTAAGTCCGGATATAAGAAGGAAAATGCATTTACCTGTAGGAGTAGAAGGGGTAGGTGGAGTAGCGGGGGCAGGTGGTGCTGGTTCAAACAAAACATGAAAAAAACAATTAATTTCTTATTTCCTAAAGTAAATCAATATGTTAGTGCAAACTTAACGAGATTAAATTCAATATATACTGCTTGCAATCAAAATGCAAAACTAAAGTCAAAGTTCAATTTGTTAGCAATCTAATATGTTGATACATTACTTGTTAAAGAAGTGATAAAACACCATAATCCTACATATTCTTCAATGTTACTCTAACTAATTAGCAAAACAATACCATGATTTTACAGATCCAATCAATTTAGTGATGATGTTTCCTAATAAGCTCCTCTAAACCCAATCTTGATTTAAATTAGTTCGGACTTAATTCATTAATATCGAATTGAGACTAAAGAGAATTAAAAATAGTTCATGTTTCCTGGATTACGAGATGCAAAATTTTCTAAGAACTATCTCACAACACTACAAATACCACGTCATTCCACTAATTAACACCAATTGATTTTTGATAAAAGTTCAAAATTTGGTAACCTTCTAACTAAAGAAAACTCCTCTTGAGTCATGACGGTTAACTTGAAGCCTACAAAATTAAGGTAAGAAATCTTACTGGTCGAAGAGGAGCAAGCGCTAGCATCTGCAGAGACACCGCAAGTTTTGAAGATCATGTTGATGGTTTCGGCCTTCAACCCTCCAAGCGAGAAGACTTGGCACAGACATGAGCGGTCGTTGGCGTAAAGTTTGGTTATTGCAGCGCAGCACGTGGCCTCGACACCCTGATTGCAAGCCAACACTTCACTGAGACAGGGTGGAGCACCAGGCGGCTGTGCATTCGCTACTGCGAATATCGTCGTCACCGTCACCACCACCAAACTCACCTTAATTACCATCTCCATCCCTAACCAAATCAAAGAGGGAGGTTTTATTCTGGTGCAAAGATGAAGGATGATATTAGAAGTTGGATGGGGAGTGGGATTTATATAGAGAGAGAATGTTTGATTGATTGGTGGGATGAGAAATGAATGTGGTCTGGCCACGTTAAATAGACGTGGAGTGGTGTATCGTGTATGTGATTTAAAAGTCAAACGCGCATCCTGGCGACGCGAGTTTGTAAAATGAAGTTGTGCGTTGCTTGTATTTTCGGATCTCTGCCTTTCCAGAATTTCTATATCTGCACGTACCCATCATTACTTCATGCCTCGCACTATCTCAACGACATCATTTTGTTATTCGTTTATTTAGTTTTTTTCTTTGGTTTTGTATTTTCATCCAATAGTTTGTACGAACTTATTGTTGTATTATTGATTTTGCACTAGGCCATGAATAACTCAATTAAAGAAATCTAATGTTGAGATAAAGATGAGAACTTTTATCCCATGTGTCATGTACTCACCTCACTTTTAGTCTCACATTGGTGAAGCTAACAAGTTGAAAGATGTTGATAAACATCCTATTCACTTGACCATTTGTAGGTGGAAAGAGAAGAGGAGAGAATTCTCCACACACGCGCGCGCGCCCGTCCCGTCCAGGGGCGGGGCGAGGCGAGGCAGCGGGGGTTTTGGGGGAAATTAGAGGCTTTAGCCTCAGGGTGATGGGTGTATTTAATTTTTGGACCTCATGTTAATTGTTTTTTGCAATTAAGTCATTGACGGTTACAAGATTAATTACATATATATATATATATATATATATATATATATATATATATATATATATATATCACAGTCGGTTTCCTCATGTACACACACGTTCTATTCTTATTCACTCTCTACGAAAATTGTCCATCTCCGGCGATTTTAGATCTCTGAATCCAGAGTTCTTCTGCGCCCGATTCTTGCAAGGTTCTGCGCCTGATCGACGGTGAGACCGTTCTATCCTGGGAGAAAACTGGCAGACCATCAAACACACTAGTATGTGGGCCGATATTTTCTCTGAGGCAAGTCGTCTTTCGACGACTCGGTCTTTCAGGTCGTCTCTGATCACTATTCCTTTGTTTCTTGTTTTCCTATACATGTTTTTGTATGTTGGCTTTATCTGGATCCTAATGGAATATTTACTCGACATATGTAACCCACTGTATTACATGAATATATTTGTAATTGTATCAACAATCTCAGATAAAATATTGTTAATTATGTCATCTAATAATTCGTTTGTGCCAAAAGTGGACATGTCAGGCATGTCGGAAAAAAATTTCCGGGTAGAATTTCAAACGTTGGCAACAACGTATGAAGATCTGGTTGACCACTATTGGTTTAGGTTATGTAATTGAAAATGCTTTTCCACTTTCTGAAACTGAAGGTCCCAAAATCAAAGCAGCACAAGAACTGTGGATAGAGAAGGACAAATTATGTCGAGGTTGCATTCTGTTGGCTCTGTCGAACGTGCTCTTCTATGTTTATAGTTCGTCCTCCTCTGCCTCTGTGACTGCAAAGAATTTATGGGATGACTTGGATAAAAAATGTAATACTGAGGAGTTAGGTCATGAAAAGTATTATGTTGGAAAATTCCTGAAGTTTCAAATGGTGGAAGGCAAGTCAGTTACTCAACATGCCCATCAGTTTATGATTCTAATCCATGGCTTAAAAGAGGCTGACATGAAGCTTCCTGAGAAGTTTCTGGTAATGTCAATTATTGAGAAGTTCCCTCGATCCTGGGAGGACTTCGGGATGTCTTTAAAGCATAGGAGAGGAAAACTAACTATGAATGACCTCATGGTTGCTATTGCAATCGAGGAGGAACATCGGGGTGAAAAATCTGTGATGCCTGTAGAGTTCCAACCAAAGGCAAACTTATTAATTGGATCCCCATCTAAGTCGCATTTTAAAGGAAAACCACAATCTTCTAATAAGACAAAACCTAAAGCCAAAATCCAGAAAAAGTCAACAAACAAACCATGTTGGAACTGTGGACATGTTGGGCACTGGGCTAAGGATTGTCCTTCTAAGAAAGTCAAATGCCAACAAGGTACCACTGAATTGTTTGTTCAATTTATGTTAATCCTCAAGTTTGTTTCTGTTAATCCTCAAGTTTTTTCCATTTATGAACCACTTGAGTGTTTGGTTGACACTGGGGCTAATGTGCATGTATGTGCTGACAAGTCCATGTTTGTCTCTTACCAGTCTGTTGATTGTAGATCTGTGGCGATGACCAATGGGAATGTTGCAAAGGTGCTTGGAATTGGACGTATCGACTTGAAGTTACCTTCAGGACGAGTCCTTTCACTGCACAGGATGCATCATGTGCCTGCTGTTTGTCGCAATATTATTAGTGGTCCATATCTGGTAGTTGAGGGTTATGAAGTAACATTTAAATGTAACAAAGTTATGATTACTCTTTCTGGTACTTTTATTGGCAATGAGTATTTGTCTTGTGGTGCTTTTTTAATTCATGTTGAACCTGCTTTTTATAATCGCAATGCTATTTCTGTTAAAGATGTGTCTTCTCATGTTGTTTATTCCATTGAATCTGGTGATGTTTGACATAAACGATTAGGACATGTGAATTATCAATGTTTGAAAAGAATGATGAATTTAAATATGATTCCTAAGTATGTTATTGAGAATAAAAAATGTCAAGTGTGTGTACAGGCTAAACAACCGAAAAGACCATTTCATTCTGTGACTAGAAATACTAGTATTTTAGATTTAGTACACACTGATACTTATGAATTCAATGGCATGTTAACTAAGGATAAAAAGAAATATTTTGTCACTTTCATTGATGATAGTTCAAAGTATTGCTATGTTAATCTTTTGAAAAGTAAATATAAAGCGTTATCTAAGTTTCTTATTTTTAAGAATGAAGCAGAGACACAAACTGAAAAGAAACTTAAGAGGTTGAGATCCGATAGAGGTGGTGAATATACGTCCAACCTGAAGTCTGTAAGGAAATTAATCTCGGAAAGGGTGATAGCTGTTGATTTTTTTGGTACCAAAGATAATACAGCTGATACTTTCACCAAAGGACTTGATCTAGCTCAAGTTCTGAAATCCAAGTTGAGGATGAGACTGAGACCCATTTCATGACTCATCTAGAATGACAACCCAACCAATCTGAGTGGAGATCCCATGAAGTTGGTTCAATGTGATAATAACAAGTTCTTGAGTGAGTCAAGTGCAACTTATTGGTGATAGATTGTAGGTCGACATACATTGTATCTGTGTCAATACCCGAAAGAATGGATATGTTGCTGAAACTGCAAGTTTAGTAAGAGTGTAGACTCTGAAAGAGTTCAAGTCTTTGAGACAAGATGTTAGCAGTGCATCTTTGGAGAAGCCCAACTATGTGAATCCAATTGTGTGGCCGCAATTAGAGGAATGTGGGTCATTCCTTGAAAGCATTCATGAAACATGATACAGATGCATGGCCGTAAAACATCAACCCTGTAGATTGCAACATAACCTGCTTAGTGTTGTTCTCAATAGACATCTCCACACAAAAGGTTCAAGTTCAAGACTTCGGTTTCACTTAGTTCCTGTGGGGTAAAGTTGAAGGACTCAGGTCGTGGTTCAAAACCGAAAGGTACCATTACTGAAAGCACTAAGCTGCAAGGTTTGATCGCTCGATCAACAATGGATTTGTAGGGGATTGTTGGATTATTGAGTTTGGGCTAGGCCCATGAATAACTCAATTAAAGAAATCCAATGTTGAGATGAAGATTAGAACTTTTACCCTATGTGTCATGTGCTCACCTCACTTTTAGTCCCACATTGGTGAAGCTAACAAGTTGAAGGATGTTGATAAACATCCTATTCACTTGACCCTTTGTAGGTGGAAAGAGAGGAGGGGAGAATTCTCCACACGCGCCCGCCCATCCCGTCCAGGGGCGGGGCGAGGCGAGGCAGCGGGGGTTTTGGGGGAAATTAGAGGCTTTCGCCTCAGGGTGATGGGTGTATTTAATTTTTGGACCTCATGTTAATTGTTTTTTGCAATTAAGTCATTGACGGTTACAAGATTAAATACACACACACACACACACACACACACACATATATATATCAGTCGGTTTCCTCCTGTACACACACGTTCTATTCTTATTCACTCTCTACAAAAATTGTCCCTCTCCGGTGATTTTAGATGTCCGAATCCAGAGTTCTTCTGCGCCCAATTCTTGCGAGGTTCTGCGCTGCTTTCGTGGTCCGTCGACTCCGGTGTACGCCTGATCGACGGTGAGACTGTTCCATCCTGGGAGAAAACCGGTAGACCATCAAACGCACTGGTATGTGGGCTGATATTTTCTCTGAGGCAAGTCGTCTTCCGACGGCTCGGTCTTTCCGTCTCTGATCACTGTTCCTTCGTTTCTTGTTTTCCTATACATGTTTTTGTATGTTGACTTAATCTGGATCTTAACGGAATATTTACTCGACATATGTAACTCACTGTATTACATGAATATATTTGTAACTGTATAACACTTATATCAAAATAAGTTCACAATATATACCCATGTCATCCATCATTACCTCTTCAAAACATATTTAATTAATTCGGTGGAAGGCAGTCGACATGATTACTCCGTCGATCACCAATGTTATCAACATTTGAGAGACGTGTTTCAGCATTTTCAATACTTTCCCTCGATCCAAATTATTCTTGGTGCACAATGTATTTGTACTACTACACAAATAATATGCCTATGAGCGACTCTAACAGGGAGATCACCATGATCTCTGATATACCATGTTTAGCTTGGTTGATTAGTCATTTCTGGCAAACTGGAGTGGATATACAACTCGATTATGACAGGCTTCAGACTTTATGGTGTAACAAACATTTGTACGAGCTTAATTATTTCAACTCAATATATATGTCAAACTAACAACATAAACACAAGTTCAAATCGGGTCGTTAAGTTTCGAGCCGAGAATGAGTTTGAATGAGGAATCGGCCCTCGTTTTTCACTTGAAGAATGATAAGTACATTAAATGCCTGCACACAAAATAACTAAAAAGTAATGATACTTGTAAATCAAAATCCTTCAATTGCTTTGTACAAATGATTACATGATGCAATACATGTATCTTATGACACCAGTAGCGTAAACAGACAAAGCCTCCTACATGTAGCATGTGTTTTATTAACATTAAACAACACAAGTCTTCTTCAGGAGTTCGATTGGAAAGATAGTGGATTAATAAAGTTATTTTTTCAATTAAAGTTGGACATGCGATTCAATTTGCTCAATTAGATTCAAGACGTAGTATAAATTAAGTTTCTATTTTCCTGAAGTATCTGAACAAACAGTATCTCGTACAAGTTCAGTTAATTTTTGGGTGCATATTTGGCATAAGTTATATTTATTTTATCAAAATATATAATTTTTAAAACCAGTTATTATGAAAGGAAAAAGTAGTTATACTGGCTGGATCCGACCTTTACTTATTTCCATTTTCATCTTGATCATAAAATTTTATTTAGATCATAATAATCAATTAAGAGGAAAATACTTACTCTTTAGGTTTCCTTTATGCAAGACAACAAGGCAAATGCACGTGATATACGTGCAAATTGTAACTGATTAATTAGTATGGACAATATTCTAAATATTATATAACTGCACGACATTGTCATGGAACATGTAAGGTCAAGTTGCTAACAAAATTACAATTACAATTTTAAACAAATTTAGACCTTAGTTGCTATTACTGCACAGTCAGCCAGTTTTTCTTTCAAAAAAGTTAATATCAAATTAAATCAAGGATATTTTCCTCAAAATAATAATAAAAAAGAAAAATTTAGCAAAGTATAAGAGTTGTAAAATATTTGATAAAATAAAAGAAATGAAAACAGTAGTTGAGGTACCGTTTTCAAAAGTAGAAACCGATACCATTTTTACAACTTTTATATTTTGTCAAATATTTTCACAACTCTTATGATTTGTGAATTTTTTATTTTTTTAATATTTTGAAAAACTTTTCTTAAATCAATATAATTAAAGTTTTACACTTAAAAGCATAAACTTATTCTTCTCCTCCGACACAAATTCCTTCTCCCCGTTGGCGATCGCATTTGACAAACACTCAACATCACTGTCATATGTAATTTTTTTGGGGCCAAATAAGGTAGATGGGAATTTGCTACACAGCCACCATTTTCTCTGCAATGCCACCAACAAAAACCATGGTTAAAAGCCCAATCACAGTTGTTTAAAATGGACCCGAAAACAATTTTACTTAATTTTTTTCATTGAGTAAGACCCGAGTGTAGTATTTTTATGTAGACCTACCTCAAATTGGAAACCCCAACTCCTATACATCGAAGAAAATTTAAAATTGAGTGGGGAGATAGCCCCCTTGAGCCCTTAATTACTAAGTCCACCCCAGTAAAGTGTAGAGACCTGACCTGAAGAGAGAGTGAGACAGAGAGAGGTATGGGGTGGATGTGATGGAGGTAAGGTGAGGTGATGAGGGTACGGGGGGGAGGAATGGTTAGGGTGTTGGGTAGGTGTAGGGTTTTGGTTTAAAAACCACCCAACTCATCTCTTTCTTCTTTTTTCTCTCCATTTTCTTCCCCACTCATCACTCCCTCAGTTCCTTCCCTTGTTCCGGCGACCAGGAGGAGAAGATCTCCGGCGGCGTGGTGGAGGCGCGCACGAGGAAGGAGCGGAGGAAAGAAGGAGAAGAAGCTAGGATCGACGTCGGAGGAGGAGGAGCTCACCGGACGCGTTCTCGCCTCGGAAAATGTATGCCAAGTCTTCATAGTAACTCCCCAAGAGGTGTGGGAGTGTAGGGGCGGCGTTGGTGCCGTTTCTCCGGTGAAAACCCATCTGGACAGAGGTTGAAGACGCTCTGTTCGGTCGACCGATTGAGAGTTCGGTCGACCGAACAACGTCTAAATGATGTCTGTCCAGAGGGAAAATGTATAGTCCGGTCGACCGGTGGTTGGGTCGGTCGACCGATATTTGTAAATAATAACTTACTGCCCGAAAACGGTCGAACGACGTCTGTGTGACGGTCGACCGTTTATGCCAAATTTTAGCGGGAAATTAAGGGTTACATTAGCCCGGTCGACCGGTGTTTGTTTCGGTCGACCGAACCCCTTTAGATAGGTTAGACAGACCTTCGGCCGACCAAGTGTGTCTCGGTCGACCGAACTGCGCAAAGTCACTGATGAGAATTTTATTTATACCGCAAGTGCACGGCGTCAATGAAGACGTGACAAGTACGGGTCGAACACAAGGATGGAGAGATATTGTTATTTTTGTGATTTTCGAATTAAGGAAGAAAGAGAGAGAAATAAGTTTGGTTTGAGATTTTTGGATTTTAATTTTCTAAAGCAAGAACAACAAAAGAAAAACTAAAAAGAAAACAAATATGGATGAGAGTCCAGCGGGTGGGGGATTAGATATCGGGTTTTGTTTAGAGAAATGGATGAGAGTCCGAAACTTATAATAAATCACATTAGTTATAAAGCATTACATGATAAATGATTCAACATAAACTCAAGTAATCAAAATATACTAACATGAAATTAAAATAATAACATCATTCTTCTTCTCATCACCCTAAATCCGTCACCCCCACCATTTGGAGAGAGTTAGAAACTCATGGATAGAGGGAAGGAGAAGGGGTCCTAGAGAAACTACAAAAGAAAACTAAAAACAAGAAAATAAAAGAACATAATTTTATTGCTAAAGAGAAGAACTAAAAAACAAGCCTCTTCACAACATCGTTTCGGGGCTATTTATAGCCGATACAAGGGACCCAAGTATAAAATAGGAAAGCACACGCGTCAATACACGACTGGACAAAATCCGGGGCCACAGATTGCAAGGGGTGCGGCGTTTCCGCCGCATTTTGTATGTAAGGTGCGGCGATTTCGCCGCAAATTGTGCTCTGATTGGATCTGGATTTTTCCTGTGTGTTTATGGTATGATTTAAATGTCCTTTGCGCGTCTGGATGATTTCTTTCCTTTCTTTTGAGCTCCACCATAATTTCTTCATATATTTGGAGATCCAAATTGATTTTTCTTTAGAACTTCTCCAAAATAATATTTTGGTACTTTAATTTGCAGTCGGGTCCTCGGCTTTTTGCAATTAAGTCTCTGGCTACTTTTGTGCTTAAGTCCTTGGCCTTTTTGTAATTAGGTCTTTGAATGCTTTTATGCTTGGCTCGAATTCAATTTGAAACCCGATAATCTTGACTTGGTCTTTATGATAGAAATGAGTCTCTTGCACGTGTTTGAAGGGAATGTGTTCTAAAAGTTTTACTTTTAAATGTCAATTATTATGAATTGAATGAGAAATCATTTTGTTCCTTGTTTATGTTATTCGTCTTTTAGAAGTGTTAAGGAAGAGACTCTTGGTCCTTAACCATAGAGCTTTGAAAGATATTGGTTTGCATAAAACAAAAGATATTCACAATCATGGTAATTAACATGGGACATTAATTACCGAGTTAAGATTGTCGTGTTGGTCATAGATCATTGTAGCTCTACAAGTGAGTGACGACACAGGTATGCAAAAGAGGAAAATATTACTTTTGTATACTGAATATACCTAATAAGTAAAATATTATAGAAATGTGTTTCTGTGTCATTAATATTTTACTGTTTCTTTGGTCCTTTGATATGAGACTTATATCTAATCACTTAAGGAATACTTAATTAGATCAGTGTCTTGAACTATCGATCAGTGTAGTGTAAAGGCATTGGTTGGTTAAGTACAACTTTTGTTGGAGAAGATAATTAGTCAAAAGACTATCATTGCCCCTCTTAATTGAGTGATGATATTAGTGGGCCCCTTGATAAAGCAAAGTTATAATGTGCACAATGTGATTTGAGTTAAGTCACATATTTATAACTAGCTTAAAGAGATCAAGAAATGAATACTAATACAAAGATGACACAATACTACTTTGTGTGTATTCTTAATATCATGAGGCAAGGGACGGACACAAGTTGTGCACTCCATCACTAAGTGGATCGGGTTTTGGTTCGAGTGGAATTAAGACATCTAACTAATTGGGAGCTATAATGTGTAGCTAGATACCGCTTATAGCTTGTGATATTAAGCTCTTAATATCACTGCCAACTTAGTTTAGATCCTCCCATAGGTCACACCACAAAACTGGGAAACAAGAAATGGGGATTTTGAGTTCATAGGATGTGTCAGGTTTCATGTAGAAAATATGACACATGGGGTGAACAAGCAAAATCAAAATTATGTTGTGATTTATAACATAATTAGAATCTAAATTAAATTCATATGTGATGTAAATATTATGGGGTGTAATGATTGATCATTACATAGGATAATATGTTACATAAGTTGTGAATTTATTACTAATCCCGAAATGTCAAATTTTGTAGGGGTTAAACCAAAATTTGACAAGTCTGCAGCACAGTGCACAAACGGTCGACTGCTAAACAGTAAACGGTCGACCGGATGTGGGACGGTCGACCGCAATATTGCACGGTCGACCGGATGTGTGTACATCGTAACAGGGATTTCGTCTGTTCGTTTTCGGTCGACCGAATTTATCGGTCGGTCGACCGAACATTGTGATGAAATATTTTAATGTTGCGAACGGTCGACCGAGTGTCTAAACGGTCGACCGAAACCAGGTCTAAACGGTCGACCGGACCTCGCAGACGGTCGACCGGTCAGACGGTTTTATGCAGAATTAATTTAAGAATTAATTAGATCATGCATGGAATTGGTCCATAATTGATTTAATTCGTGGCTAAGATTATTTATTAATAAATAATGGATGGTTAGATGGAATTTTGCATGGAATCATGGGCAAGAGGTTGCACATGAATAGGTAATTTGGAGAGAACCTATAAATACAAGGTTATCTCATTACCTCCTTAATTAATTCATTATTTTTCTTATGCATAATCTCTCTCCATAATTCTCCACGAAAATTCCTTAATTCTTAAGTTTAGTTTTAGTTCTTCAGAGGTCATCTTCTAAAGGAAACTAAAGAGGGGTTAGTAATTAGATTCTAAACCCAATCGGAGATTGAGAGACTAGCTTCCCTCTCTCCGATCTTGTTTAGAGTTTGGTGAATACTTGGAGGCATCCGGCGCAGCGAGGAGCATCCCAACCGTCTCCGAATCTTCGAGAAGTTTTAGAGAACTTCTAGGTATGAATTTCGGAGCTTCTTCATGTTTGTTTTAATAGAGTTTTTGAAACTAGTTTGTTAAAACAAACCGATGCATGCAATAAATTCTAGAAAATTGAAAATTGATCCTTATTATACATGAAAATTCGAAAAATATATATGTATAATTAAACATGAAATCCTACAATGGTATCAGAGCATAGGGTTCAATTTTCTTATGATTTATGGCTGTAAACAAATTTAGTTTACCATCTAGGATTTAAACAATTCGTTTTACCGGTTTTTCGGTCTTTAAATGTTTTGCTGAAATAATTCTTATAATAATTCGTTTTAAATGTTTTGAATATTTAAAACATGGCATGTAATTATTAGAATTATGATTTGGACATAAGTCTAACTTGCAATAATTTCGTTTTAAGTATAAACGATTATTTTGTAAGAGAATCAACAAAACCGAAAAACTGCGATTCATCTTTCCATTGGAAATTGGATGGACAACGGTTCATAATTAATTTTTTGAACTATGGATGCATGAAAAATGTTTTTAATGGATTTCAAAACGTTTTTCAAAGAATTGTTTGAGATTCTAGATGCTTGATAAACTAGATTGCATAGTTTATAGCGATATTGCGTGCATGGATGCTCGAATTGTATATGCAGGAATTGTGGGTTTATATGTTCCAAATCAGAAGCTATGAATGTATGTTATTATTATAATACAGGGGTTTGTGTATGTAAAAGCCAAAATTCTCTCTATTTCCGTCTTTTAGATAGTTACATTTGCATAAGAGAGGTTTTTACATAGGACTTGCACTAGTCGGTTTTATCGAATGTGAGGAGCATGTTTATTTTCTGTAAAATCTACATCTCCGGTGCAAGAGGAAGTCACCGCTGTAGCGCATTGATCGAGGATCGAGGATCAGGGATCGAAGATCAAGGATCAAAGGGAACATATAAACTCACGCGATATGGATTGTGTGAATGTTTAATTTCTGTTTTTATAATTTCTGCTATGCATGTGATGAATGGTGAATGTTAGGATGTGTATAAATTTTAATATGCATGATAAACTAAAATTCAAAATCACATGTTGATAAATGAAATTGTCCAACAAAAATTAAGATTATTTTTTCCTTCTTATTTCATCCACTAGCAGCCATTGATCGAGGGATACTCTGCTCGCCCTTAGCGGGAGATAGCTCCATCTATCTTTGGGAATAGTGGGAGATATAAAGGTTGTCTGTTGTTGTGCCACAATTAAATATATGAGGTGTGTTTCACCCTAGTGAACCCCAAGTATGTTTAGTTGTGAATACAATAGATAAACGTATCTCGTATCAAATGAAAATAAGTTTTCTTAACATTACCTAGAGCCCTCGCTCGGTTTTGGGAAAAAGTTTTTCTTACGAGGATAGGTCGCATTCCCTCATAATTAAAACGACAAGAGTCACAAAAGTTTGAAGATGCTAAATGTTGCTAAAATTCAAAAAAGTTGTGATTAGAAAATGTTTTTCTTATCTTGATGTTGTAATGTATTCGATAGCCCTTAGCTAGTCTATATTACAATTGATGGGATCTTGGATTACTGCATTTACGGGCAAGATTTTATTTGCAGTATTTACATCATATTCGATATATATATGTATGTATTAAAACATAAAATTGGCATTAAAACCTATATAATTTATTTTGTAGAAATGTCAAATATCAAACCAATTGTGCGATCTATGATCGAAAAGAACCCTTTGCAAAATGATGGCTCAAACTTCATGAAATGGCAACTCAATCTTAATATCGTGTTGAGGTTTGAAAAACTATCTCATATTTTGGATGGTGAAATCCCGAAATTAAACGAGAAGGCAACCGATAAAGAGAAAGAGGCGATAGCCAAGTGGGAAGACCAAGAGAACCAAGTTCACGGTCTTATACTGGCATCCATGGGTGACTCGCTTCAAGCGAAATACTTGGATTCAAAACCCAAGAAGACCATGGAGGCTCTAACCAAGATGTTCATGGATAGTGCCCGAAAGGAGCGCTATAAGACCACCATCGCACTCACAAGGTGCCATATGGCGGAGGGAACATCGGTATCCATGCATTTTCTCACGATGCAAGGATACCTTGAGAAGTTGTCGAAGCTCTCTTCTCCAATGCCAGTGGACATTGCCGAAGATCTAATTCTTGGCTCTCTAGCCCCGTCCTTTAAGGATTTTGTGATGCACTATCATGTGCGTGAAAAAGGGGTGAGTCTTGAGGAGCTTCACAACGCTCTCAAAACGGCTGAAGTTGATATGGGCAAGAGTAGGGACCATGAGGTCCTTGCTATCCAAAAGAAGAGCAAAAAGATCAACAAGATCAACAAAGGTAAATGCAATTTTACCAAAGATACGTCAATCAAGAGCGAGGGAGTAGGAGGTACTAATGGGAGTGTCTCAAGGGAGAAAACTTACAAGTCTCCAACTCCCAACTCGGAGTGCTTTCACTGCGGTGAAAAAGGACACATCCGACCTAATTGCCCCAAGTACAAGGAAGACCTTGAAAATGGGATGATTGTACGTAGGCGCCCGAGAAACGTCATAGGTATGTTTGTTATTGAGATAAATTTAATCACCTCTATCCTTGATTTGGTAATGGTTACCGGATCTTGTGCTCACATAATTTTGATGTGCAGCTATTGAAGGATAGGAAGGAACTCGTTGGGAACGAGATGATATTGAAGATTGGAAATAGTACAAGCATCGCTGCGATTGTACAAGATTCTATGGAACTTCAATAGTCTAGTGATTTAAATTTATGCTTTGTAGAATGTTTGTTATGTACCTTCGATTAGCAAGAACTATTCTGTATCAAGTTTTGGATATGGATAAATTTTAATAAATATTTTAATTCTTGCTTGTCTATATCGAAGAATGGAATTTTCTATGCAAATACATTCATATAGAATGATTTCTATTTGCTTGAAATAAATAATAAACAAACTCAAACAAACAATAACAAAAGAGAAACTAAGATAACTCACGTGAATGATATAATCTTGTAGCACTATCGGATTGGTCAAATAAATGACCAAGAGACCTTTCAAGAAGAAAGGAACGAAAACGAATAACTAATTGGATATGATACATTCTAATGTATGTGGTCCGATAAGTACAAGTGCAAGAGACGGTTTAAAGTACTTCATTTTGTTCACGGACAACTATAGTCATTATGACTATATTTGTCTAATGGGAAACAAAAGTGAATTCTTTGACAAGTTCAAGGAATTCGAGGATGAAGTAATGAACCGACTCAACAAGAATATCGAGTCTCTATGAACGGTTCGTAGGGGTGAGTGCTTAGGATACCTAATTTGACTCATTCGTAAAGTAGGAATAGGATATTGCTCGACATGGTTCGATCAATAATGAGTCAATTTAAATTGCCGATTTACTTTTGGAATTATGCACTACAAATAATGACAAACTCACTAAATAATGTTCCATCCAAATCCGTGGAGAAAATGGTTTATGAGCTATGGAGTTGAAAGACACCTAAGCTCAACTTTCTCAAGATTTGGGGTTGTGAGGTCTACGTCGAGAAATTGATGTCGACCAAACTTCAACCAAAAATGGATTAAGTGCTTCTTTATAGGTTATCCTCGTATGACAAGAGGATACTACTTTTGATATATCACCTCCAATCGAAAGATTGTAGAGAGAGATATGTTTTTCTGGAATTTCTGGAAAAGAGAGAAAAGTAGTGGGAGTAGAGTTGAGCTTGAGAAAACTCAAGATACTCTACAAGATCATGATGTGAATGTTGCATTCAAGATCATGAAGGCCCAGCCGAGATTTATTTGGTTAGTGGGAGCGTGAGCGAGAGATCCTTACAAGAAATTGTGAGAGAATCTCAATCATCCTCACCTAGTGTGCGTTCGAGAGTCGAACATGAAACTATTCCTCAAGAAATTGTGGAAGAAGCTCGAGAGACACGAGAAGAACCAAAAGAACTAAGAAGGTCAATGAGGGAAAGGAAGAAACCCAATAAGTATTTGGGACTTCATGAGATCATGATACTAGATACCAAAGATCCCTCGACCTTCCGAGAAGCAATAGAAAAGACTCCAAACTATGGTTAAAAGCCATGGAATCCGAAGTAGAATCCATGTATGATAATCAAGTATGAAACTTGATTAGCCTTCCTCAAGAGAAAATATCATTTGGTATAAATGAGCTTTTAGGAGGAAGATAGACATGGATAGTAACTTGACAACCTACAAAGCAAGGCTTGTAGCAAAAGTTATACTCAAATTCAAGAAATTGACTTTGATGAAATTTTTGAGAAGTTGCCATATTAAAATCTATTCGGATTATGCTCACTATTACCGCATTTCACAATTGTGGGATATGGAAGATGGATATCAAAATGGCGTTCCTTAAACAGGAACTGGGAGGAGGATATGTACATGGTACAACCTCAAGGTTTTGATGATCCAAATAGTAGCGAGAAGAAATGCAAGTTTCGAGAATCCATTTATGGATTGAAGCAAGCATCGAGGAGTTGGAACAAACGCTTTGACGAAGAGGTGAAGAAAATTCACTTCATTCAAAGTAAAGGAGTACCTTGTATATACAAGGAGATTAGTGGGAGCCATGTAGTACTTCTGATCTTATATATCGATGACATATTGCTCATGAGCAATCATATACCTTTGCATTAGCAAACGAGAAATTTCGTTGAAATCAGTGTATTCAATGAAAAGAAAAGGATGAGGCTCAACACATCTTGAGAATCAAGATACATTGAGATACATCCTGTAGACTCATTGGCTTCGGTCAACGTGCATACATTGACAAGGTCTTTGGAAATGTTCAGGGTGAACAATTCCGATATGGACAATATGCCAATAAGTATGAGTATAGGTGTGCAACTCAAGAAGTCTCAATGTGCTCAATCACACAAAGACTTGGAGTACATGAAGGTATCCCTTATGCTTCGGCAAAAGGAAGGACCATGTACACAATGACTTGCACAAGACTCAATATCTCGTATGCTCTAAACGTGACAAGTGGTCACCAATCCAACGCAAGTCCTAATCGTAGGATTGTGGTCAAGAATATTCTGAAGTACCTTAACCGGACTAAAGACAAGGTTCTTGTTTATGGAAGACAAAGGAGAAAATAGCCGAGGGCTGTTTTGATGCAATTCTTATAGGAATTCTAGTGATTTAGACAATAAGAGGTTGGAGTGATGATGCGTCATCATTATCGAATGTGGAGGTATGAGCTAGTGTAGTTAGGAGTAATATCACTACAGCTAACTCAACCACCAACGAAAGACAAAATAAATAAATAGGTGGACACAACAGTGACACAACTGATCCATTCAACAAACCTTCATACCAAGCTAAGAGACGAAATATATTTCGAGTCCATGGATCCGAGGATCCATGTGGATTGGCTTGATAGGTGATTTGGGAAGGTTACCCTAGTTATTGATGTTTTATGCATTGAGAATGTATGTGAAAGAAAACTTTGATAACAAGTGGGAGATTGAAGGGAATGTGTTCTAAAAGTTTTACTTTTAAATGTCAATTATTATGAATTGAATGAGAAATCATTTTGTTCCTTGTTTATGTTATTTGTCTTTTAGAAGTGTTAAGGAAGAGGCTCTTGGTCCTTAACCGTAGAGCTCTGAAAGATATTGGTTTGCATAAAACAAAAGATATTCACAATCATGGTAATTAACATGTGGCATTAATTACCGAGTTAAGATTGTTGTGTTGGTCATAGATCATTGTAGCTCTACAAGTGAGTGACGACACGGGTATGCAAAAGAGGAAAATATTACTTTTGTATACTGAATAGACCTAATAAGTAAAATATTATAGAAATGTGTTTCTGTGTCATTAATATTTTACTGTGTCTTTGGTCCTTTGATATGAGACTTATATCTAATCACTTAAGGAATACTTAATTAGATCAGTGTCTTGAACTATCGATCAGTGTAGTGTAAAGGCATTGGTTGGTTAAGTACAACTTTTGTTGGAGAAGATAGTTAGTCAAAAGACTATCATTGCCCCTCTTAATTGAGTGATGATATTAGTGGGCCCCTTGATAAAGCAAAGTTATAATGTGCACAATGTGATTTGAGTTAAGTCACATATTTATAACTAGCTTAAAGAGATCAAGAAATGAATACTAATACAAAGATGACACAATACTACTTTGTGTGTATTCTTAATATCATGAGGCAAGGGACGGACACAAGTTGTGCACTCCATCACTAAGTGGATCGGGTTTTGGTTCGAGTGGAATTAAGACATCTAACTAATTGGGAGCTATAATGTGTAGCTAGATACCGCTTATAGCTTGTGATATTAAGCTCTTAATATCACTGCCAACTTAGTTTAGATCCTCCCATAGGTCACACCACAAAACTGGGAAACAAGAAATGGGGATTTTGAGTTCATAGGATGTGTCGGGTTTCATGTAGAAAATATGACACATGGGGTGAACAAGCAAAATCAAAATTATGTTGTGATTTATAACATAATTAGAATCTAAATTAAATTCATATGTGATGTAAATATTATGGGGTGTAATGATTGATCATTACATAGGATAATATGTTACATAAGTTGTGAATTTATTACTAATCCCGAAATGTCAAATTTTGTAGGGGTTAAACCAAAATTTGACAAGTCTGCAGCACAGTGCACAAACGGTCGACCGCTAAACAGTAAACGGTCGACCGGATGTGGGACGGTCGACCGCAATATTGCACGGTCGATCTGATGTGTGTACATCGTAACAGGGATTTCGTCTGTTCGTTTTCGGTCGACCGAATTTATCGGTCGGTCGACCGAACATTGTGATGAAATATTTTAATGTTGCGAACGGTCGACCGAGTGTCTAAACGGTCGACCGAAACCAGGTCTAAACGGTCAACCGGACCTCGCAGACGGTCGATCGGTCAGACGGTTTTATGCAGAATTAATTTAAGAATTAATTAGATCATGCATGGAATTGGTCCATAATTGATTTAATTCGTGGCTAAATTATTTATTAATAAATAATGGATGGTTAGATGGAATTTTGCATGGAATCTTGGGCAAGAGGTTGCACATGAATAGGTAATTTGGAGAGAACCTATAAATACAAGGTTATCTCATTACCTCCTTAATTAATTCATTATTTTTCTTATGCAAAATCTCTCTCCATAATTCTCCACGAAAATTCCTTAATTCTTAAGTTTAGTTTTAGTTCTTCAGAGGTCATCTTCTAAAGGGAACTAAAGAGGGGTTAGTAATTAGATTCTAAACCCAATCGGAGATTGAGAGACTAGCTTCCCTCTCTCCGATCTTGTTTAGAGTTTGGTGAATACTCGGAGGCATCCTGCGCAGCGAGGAGCATCCCAACCGTCTCCGAATCTTCGAGAAGTTTTAGAGAACTTCTAGGTATGAATTTCGGAGCTTCTTCATGTTTGTTTTAATAGAGTTTTTGAAACTAGTTTGTTAAAACAAACCGATGCATGCAATAAATTCTAGAAAATTGATCCTTATTATACATGAAAATTCGAAAAATATATATGTATAATTAAAGACTTCTCGGTGGATCCGGCGAAGGTAGAGGCAGTGACTGAGTGGAGAGCCCCTACGAGCGTGACGGAGATCAGAAGCTTTGTTGGGTTGGCGGGTTACTACCGTCGCTTCATCAAAGACTTCTCGAGGTTCTGCACCTCTGACTGCCCTGACGCAGAAGGGAGTCACTTTTGTTTGGTCCCAGAAGTGCAAGGACAACTTTCAGGAGCTGAAGAGACGACTGCCGACAGCTCCAGTTTGACTCTGCTGAGCGGCACAAGAGGTTTTGTGGTCTACAGTGACGCGTCAGGCGTTGGTTTGGGTTGCGTGTTGATGCAGCACAGAAGGGTGATTGCATACGCGTCGAGGCGGCTGAAGACTCATGAGAAGAATTACCTGACGCATGACTAGGAGTTGGCAGCCGTTGTGCACGCATTGAAGACATGGAGACACTACATGTATGGTGAGCAATTTGAGGTTTTCACCAATCACCAGAGTCTGAAGTACCTCTTCTCCCAGAAGGAGTTGAATATGAGACAACGCCGTTGGTTGGATTCATTAAGGACTACGATTTCACCATCTCCTACCACCCGGGGAAGGCGAATTCAGTTGCAGACGCCTTGAGTAGGAGAGTGGAGGTATCAGTTGCATGCTTGTGCCTTCAGGAGTGGAGACTGCTTGAGTCATTGGCAGAGTGGAGGTCGTTCACTGGAGACTCTGAGGGAGCAGTGTTAGCTGGGTTGCGAGTGGAGCCACAGACAGTCTCATAGGTAGTGCAAGCACATCGTGATGATGATGAGTTGGCCAGTCTGATGGAGTTGACTGCCAGAGAGGGGTCAGATTTCAGTGTTGGGGTCGATGGAGGTCTGAGATTCAGAGGGAGGATCTGAGTGCCGAAGGTTGATGGGATGAGAGATGACATCATGGAGGAGGCACACCGAGCAAAGTACACCATCCATCCAGGGAGCACGAAGATGTATAAGGACCTGCAACGGAACTTCTGGTGGAGAGGCATGAAGAAGGACATTGCAGAGTTCGTGAGTCGGTGCTTGGTCTGTCAGCAGGTGAAGATTGAGCACCAGAGGCCAGCAGGACCCATGCAGAGTATCGAGCTTCCGGAGTGGAAATGGGAGCACGTGACGATGGACTTCGTCACGGGGCTACCGAAGACGAGGCGGTTCCATGACGCGATTTGGGTGATAGTCGATAGACTGACCAAGTCGGCGCACTTTCTGGCCATTAAGACCACCTTGCCTTTGGAGAGTCTGGCGAAGCTGTATGTAGAGGAGATCGTCAGATTGCACGGAGTACCGGTGAGCATCATCTCTGACAGAGATCCGAGGTTCACATCCAGATTTTGGGGGAGTCTGCAGCAGGCACTGGGGACACGTCTGAGGTTCAGTACAACTTTTCACCCTCAGACAGACGGCCAGTCAGAGAGGACAATCCAGACCTTGGAGGATATGCAGAGGGCTTGCACGCTGGACTGGGCTGGACACTGGGATGAGCATCTACCTCTGATCGAGTTCGCCTACAACAACAACTACCATGCTAGTATTGGGATGACACCGTATGAGGCGTTGTACGGGAGGCCATGCAGATCACCAGTTTGCTGGAGTGATGTAGGTGAGAGGCAGTTAGTGGGCCCGGAGCTTGTGCAGATGTACGCAGATAAGGTTGACCTGATGAGGAGGAGGTTGGCTACAGCACAGAGCAGACAGAAGAGTTATGCTGACCGACGCAGGCGGACTTTGAGCTTCGAGGTTGGAGATCACGTCTTTCTGAAGATTTCACCAGCTCGGGGAGTGATGAGGTTCGGGAAGAAGGGGAAGCTCAGTCCGAGGTATGTCGGACCTTTTGAGATCTTGGACCATGTCGGGGAGGTCGCCTACAGAGTTGCTTTGCCACCACAGTTCTCTGGCCTTCACAACGTCTTCCATGTTTCTATGTTGAGGAAGTACGTTGCAGACCCGACACATGTGATAGAGATTGCAGTACCTGAGATCCGGCAAGACTTGTCACTTGAGGAGAGGCCAGTTGAGATCATCGACCGGATGGACCATCAGCTCAGGAGGAGGACCATTCCGATGGTTAAGGTCAGATGACAGCATCACAGTGAGCGCGAGGCCACCTGGGAGATTGAAGAGGATGTTCGGAGACAGTATCCGGAGCTCCTTGGTGAGTTACCTTTCTGATTTCGGGGCGAAATCCTTTTAAGGAGGGTGGATTGTAAAGACCTGACCTGAAGAGAGAGAGAGAGAGAGAGAGAGAGGTATGGGGTGGATGTGATGGAGGTAAGGTGAGGTTATGAGGGTATGGAGGGAGGAATGGTTAGGGTGTTGGGTAGGTGTGGGGTTTTGGTTTAAAAACCACCCAACTCATCTCTTTCTTCTTTTTTCTCTCCATTTTCGTCCCCACTCATCACTCCCTTAGTTCCTTCCCTTGTTCCGGCGACCAGGAGGAGAAGATCTCTGGCGGCGTGGTGGAGGCGCGCACGAGGAAGGAGCGGAGGAAAGAAGGAGAAGAAGCTAGGATCGACGCCGGAGGAGGAGCTCACCGGACGCGTTCTCGCCTCGGAAAAGGTATGCCAAGTCTTCATAGTAACTCCCCAAGAGGTGTGGGAGTGTAGGGGCGGCCTTGGTGTCGTTTCTCCGGTGAAAACCCATCTGGACAGAGGTTGAAGACGCTCTGTTCGGTCGACCGATTGAGAGTTCGGTTGACCGAACAACGTCTAAATGATGCCTGTCCAGAGGGAAAATGTATAGTCCGGTCGACCGGTGGTTGGGTCGGTCGACCGATATTTGTAAATAATAACTTACTGCCCGAAAACGGTCGAACGACGTCTGTGTGACGGTCGACTGTTTATGCCAAATTTTAGCGGGAAATTAAGGGTTACATTAGCTCGGTCGACCGGTGTTTGTTTCGGTCGACTGAACCCCTTTAGATAGGTTAGACAGACCTTCGGCCGACCGAGTGTGTCTCGGTCGACCGAACTGCGCAAAGTCGGTCAAGAGCGTTGACCATCAAAACGGTCGACCGTTCTGAATCCGGTCAACCGACCGCGTGTAGTTTTCCTGCAGTGAAGTGCCTGTTGATCCGGTCGACCGGAAGAGTTTCGGTCGACCGAATGAAGTGGGCAGGATTCATGCAGTTTTCCTTATCGGTTGAACGGACCCTGGTTCGACCGACAAGATATATATGTATAAAAAATGTATAGCGTAGACATTCCAAACGGTCGACCGGTAGATTGACCTTGTTCGACCGGTGGGTCGAATTATCATTGGTTAGGACTGGGCGGTGACTTGCTAAACGGTCGACCGTCCGAGAGACCCTGTCCGACCGATTGATAGTGTTTTACCTCAGTACTGAGTACTGAGCGGGAGACCAGTCGACCAGTGTATTTGTTGTGGTCGACCGATTAACCGCAGGTTGGTGGATTTATCCACACGCGAGCCGTCGAGCATAGGTCAACTACCGGCTCTGACCCCACGGTCGATCACCGGACCTCGGAGCTACAGATTTCACCTTCGACGAGGGCGTATTCAGTTGGACCCCCTATTCTTGTGTAGGTAGGGGATGCCTTCCATGCTTGTGTAGGTGGGAGACACCTTCTTTCCTTGTGTAGGAAGGAGATGCTCTTTCCTTGTGTAGGAGAGTGATGCCCCTTGAGCCTGTACGGCAGAGGGAAACCTTTCATGCCTGTGCGACTGGGAGATGGACCGTAGTGGCGGTTGGGCATTCATTGGGCCCGAGGCGGATTTGCATTGCATGAGCATTATTTGGCATTTTCGTCTGTATTTCTGTATATGATAGGAGATGTTGGCATACGGGGTTCCTTTCGGGAACTCAGGTGGATTTTGTGTTTCATTTTCAGGGAGCAGGCAGTCGTAGGTTGGTGGTGACCGAGGGGAGTACCTCCGGGATCGGGTCCTGTCATCTTATCGTTTTTGTAGAGGTGGTGATTACAGTAGTTATGTATTAGTCATGTAATCACTCTTTTGACACTCTGTATTATGACTTCCACGTGAAGATATTTTATATATATATTCAGTTGACTTTTCTGGTAACGTGCCCTCCTTGTTGACGGTCGTATGTTTAATTTAAAATTTTCTTCTGCTGTTTTGGGACGCTACAACAACAGTATCAAATTACTCACTTATTGATAAAATACTTGAATATACATCACCACAAACAAAACCAATGAATTCCCGATCATTTTTAGATCTTCCTGACACCGCCTAATGGAGCGAGAGGTAATTGTTTCAAGTCACCATCTTTACAATAGCTAAATAACGAATATATAACCATTAATGAATAGCGCAAGTTAGGCGGAGGTAACAATCTGAAGGATTAATTTTTTCTTTTTGTCTTGGTGTGGAAGATTTTGCAATGACACAAATGGAACCGACAATTACTCTAAATTCATTTGTTACATAATATATAACAGTCTTCTTCCCTCAAAGTATTGTTTGATTTATTCATAGCAGATGGAAAAGTTATGATGGATGAATATAACCTGTATTGTACGTTCAACTTAATTTTTTGTAAACAAAGATAACAATATTTTGGATTTTCACAACAGTCGTCATAATATTAATAATTTAATTATGAGTATTTTCGTCTGTTTAGATGCTGCTTTTACTTGTCGGTTTAATAGTCAACGATAACGATATAGGGAGTTAATGTATTTTACGTAGAGTTTGATTCTCCAACAAATGTTACCTTAAACTATGAAAAGAATCCACCTCATTTGTTTGATTATGTCTTAGCCATAATATTATACATAATATACAAACGTTCCTTGGTCATTCGGCACAAGTCATAGAGTACACCTCATTTTCATGCCTTTTTTTACCTCAACAAAATATATAGCTATGAGTTTTTTTTTTGTTCAGGATTGATTGCAGTTTGCATCATATTTTAACTCGTTGGCCCTTTCTGATCTTTAAAACATTGTAATTTATCTTCTGTCCTTTCACTCTTGGCAATTTGCTCCTTGTGATTGTTTTGATCCTAAAAATGACCAAATTGCCTTCAATTTAAAATACAAATTACCATGAAAGTTTTTAGAAAAACATTAAAAATAACTCCACAAACTATCATGTTTATTTTTTACATTAAATTTTTTAATGTCTTTTTAAAAACATTGGTGGTAATTTTGGATTTTCGGAGTCATAGACAATTTCGTCATTTTTTTGGTCAAAATTAACAAAAGGAGGCAAACTGCCAACGAGTAAAAAGATATGGAGCAAACTGTAACATGTTTAAGATCAGGAATGCAAAGTGCCCGCAACTCAACGATGAAAAAGATAGACCTTTTTATTTATTTCTCTTGACATAAACATGCATGCAAGTGTTACTGTGAAAATGATAAGGTAATTAACGAAAGAACAACATCTAAAAGTACATAACATTTTGAATTCATAGTAACGTAAGAAAGCATCAAAATTTGTCAAAGGTAGAGATATGTAAAGCAAGATGACATTGTACATGATTGATAATAAAATTCAAAGAGAAAACTCACAAATGATAAGATTTAAGAGGATTCAAAGACAAAGCGCACTCGTAGAAATAATTATACTTGAAGGTCTTAAAAATAGAGTACTTAAATTATTCTTCTAAACGGTCGATAAATCCTGAAAAAACCATTTTTTGCTGAAAATTTATGTTATCACCGAGAGTTTCCTTCATGCCGCTAACCTTCTAAAGAAATTATGTAAGTCTATACATCAGATTAAATTATTTTCTTTATTGTTGTTTAAATAACTGTTTGTTTTTGTTTTTATTTTTTTCTGTCGGCCATCAAATTAAGCCGGGCATCGTGTATCACATTAATTATTTGATGATTCCATCCTTTATGGGTTGGCATGATTAATTGCTTTAAGAGTTTACTTTGTGACCGTGTTAAAATTTATCTATATATTCTTCGTATAATAAATAACTTTTTCAGAACTTTCTTGCTTGTCGGCTTGGTTGTTAAGATGTGTCCTTATCTCCTAGAGATTTTAAATCAGAAGGTGTTTGTCTTTGAAAAAGGTTTTTTTCAAGAGAGTGAACATGACCTCTTTCAAATATCAAAGTAAGAGTTAGAATTACTGAAACAAATTATTAGTAGGCCATCACACTACTGGCACTTATAAATCAGATAGTGACAAGTTATGGCATAAAAGTATCATTTGTTGGTTATAACTCGAACTTGAATTAGGGGCTTTTGCATCTATAGACTTAATTTTAGTTATATGTTTGTTCAGTCTTGAATCATAACTATCACTTCATGTACCTCCAAATTTGATAACACATTAGCAATACCTAAAGCAATTACCACAGAGACAAATGATTTGGCGGGCAGGCCGAAGACGGCAACTTACATACTAGTTAGATATTTTTCTTTTTTTGAAATACAAACAAACTTTTAATATATTAGCAGGATATCTATATCTTGTGATGTGCGGGATTGTAGCTCCATAGTCCCAAGCTTTATTAAAATTTGTGTAAACTAGCCATTATTTCAAACAATAAAACCCTAAATGATAAAACCATACACCGTAGATTGCATACACAATTTTGCTTTAAAAACAACAACAAAGTCTTTATTCCCGCATAAATATAGAAATGAAATGAAATTAAGAAATCTCATTTTTGGCACATATTGAACCGCCTTCTACCAGACTCTTATCCAAAGCAAATCTTTGGATATGTTCCATTTCTTAGTTGTTTATCAAGCGAGAAATCAAATTGATTATTTCTAACTAAAGTCTCTCCTAAGCCCACATTGTACTTTTGTCCTTTCTAAAACTTCCTAAGCCATCACAAAGCATCTACTAGTGTCATCAAAACGGTCCTCAAGGCACATAAAAGATCCAAGGCGAGCAAATGAACTACGATGAACGTGTATATATAATGTGGAATACGTGCAAGACTAGGAATTATGGATATGAAAGGTTGATTATGCGAATGATTTCTACTCCGAAGTATGCGTCTCAAAATTGATTCGGTCAAGTTGGTGGGAGTGCTTGGCAACACTTTAGGAGCACAGAGTAGAACGAGAAGTCTTTATTAATGCAATGTTTAGAGTATTCTCGGGCTAATACCATTCCTAAAGTTGAACATGCATGTGATCTTGGACAAAGGAAGTAGTTTATGTGTTAGAACCCTAACCCTAGATTAGGATTAAACTTGGATTAGAGGAGGATTAGGGTGGCTTTGCATGGGGTTGTGTGGGTGCATGGGGAAGTGGGGATTGCAGGTGTCTGCATGGGAAGGTGAAGGGTCGGTCACTGTAGCAACGGGTTTTAATAAGTCCCCCTCCTTTTCTTCTTTCATCTTCTTTCTCATTTCTCCTTCCTCATTTCTTCCTTCCCTTCCTTGCTGGTGCGTGTGGTGGCAAGCAGCGGAGGAGGAGACCGGAGATCGCGCGGCGTGAGGCGTGCGGAGTCGAGCGCGCGGGGAGATCACCGGAGGCGACGTGCGTGAGCGGAGCTCCGGCATTTCGTCGTAGTGGTTGAGGTATGCCGCTCCTTAGTGTGGTTTGTTTATTACCCTCATGTGAGGGATGCGTTGGTCGAGTCGGGGGAGGTCGGAGACCTCTCCGGCGATGCGTTTCTTCTAAAATCCTCGGCTGGCGCGAGGTTGAAGACGACCAACGGTCGACCGGACCCTTCGGGCGGTCGACCGTTTTAGCACTGTTTGCCCGACTTTAACCTTCACCGGTCGAACGATGCCATGGGGCGGTCGACCGGTAGTGCATTACTGCTGGTGAGTTGGGATTTTTCTACCTGTTGTCGGTCGACCGGTCCGTGTTGTGTTCGACCGGAACTTAAGTGTACCTGTTAGTTTTGCATGATTGTTCGACCGATTTATATTGCGTTCGACCGATTGCATGTTTGTTCGACCGGTAGTATGTTTACGTTCGACCGTTTGATGACGTAGAATACTAGGTTGACCCTGTCTGTTTTCGGTCGACCGAGACCCCTGAGTCGGTCGACCGATAGAGTGGAATTTAATGTTGACCAGACTCCGGATTTTGACCTCGTTCGGTCGACCGGTTTTAGACCCTTGTTCGACCGTTGGGGGTTCTGTTTTGAGCGCAGCGGTAGACCGTTTTAGGAGTACGGTCGACCGATTCCTTCCTGGAACCGGTCGACCGAATCACCTCTTCCGGTCGACCGTTTGGGCCCAGGACAGAATTCCTGGTTCCCTTTTGAACGCCAACCTTGTCCACGGAAACCCGTGTCCTCGCCTTGAGCGTGAGCCGGGAGGTGACGGTGGGCGCGTGATGCGTGCCTGCCCAGGGACCGCCGTTGGGAAGAGTGTGGGTGTTCGGGACGCGTCACCTCCATGTATGGACCGTGACCTTTGAGTTGTTTGTTGGCACCTTGTAGTATAGCAGGCCTGAGGGATCACGGATCCCAGTGTTGATGTTGTGCGGGCACGCAACTGGCGTTGGGTGAGGTGACTACCGGCCCACGGGCTACGGAGGTCGCTGCCCTGCTTTTATAGCGGCGCGGTTGGTGTTTGCGGCTCGAGGAGCCTGATGACCTGGCAGACTTCGGTCTGGTTTTGTCCGATGCTGTGCCGGACTGTTGTACCACCGATGCTGTGCCGGTGATGCCGCCGAGGTTGTGCCGGCGATGGTGATTGTTGAGCCGAGGCTGTTCCGGCTATGTTGTTTTCCTCGGCTGGGCACCTACCGAGATGATGTTGTTATACCTTCCGGGCGACGGCCCCGTTGGTCCCTGTGGCTCCGACCACTGAGATTTGCAGATCTGTATTCTATCGGCCCGCAGGCGTGACAGAGGCTCCCTGCCGAACCCTTGAGTAGTGTAGCTGCGTGTGGGGGGTGCGATGTCGCGTGCTGTAAGACTGCATGTGCCTGCAGTAGGTCTCCTCGGGAGACTCGTTGTTGATTGTCGGACTGATGTCCTGTTTTACCCTTCGGGGGAACTGTTTTACTTTCTGTTAATGCCATGACATGCCACTAGTATGATAGGTTCATTATGTGATGCATGCATATAGGTGAGTTGGCATACGGGGTTTCCTTCTGGAAACTCAGGCATCGTTGTTATATATTTTCAGGACCGCAGTAGGTCCAGTTGGGTGGTGATCGGCGGGGACGCGCATTTTGGAGTTGGATCCTCTTCTCGGACCGCTGAGGTCGACATGATTACTTTTTATCTTCTGTTGTCGTTTTGCTGTAATCATGTATCTTTTGATAAACTCTGATGTATTTTGGTGCACCACTTTTATGATTTATGAGAAGTAACAGTCCCGCCTTTGAGTATTGAGTTGATTGTCTCGATTATTTTTTTTTTTAAATTTCCGCTGTTTCGGGATGTTACAACTTGGTATCAGAGCGGTCGATTCCTATGTGGTTCCCAATGAAATCACCCTTGTAGTAATAGGACTCATGCATTTTATCTTTTAGCATGCATACATGGCTGAAGTGGTGTTTGTTTCTTCTGTCAGATGGCACCTAGGCGCATGAGGGGTTCTACACGCGATCGTCCTTCCAGTGACGACACATCTGGTACTCATTGGGACAGGTTGGGTGAGTTTCTGGAGCGTCAGGCAGCTCAGAGCGCCCAGGGCGGATTGGGAGCTGAGCACGATCGGTTCATGCGTCAGCACCCGCCGACTTTCGATGGCAGGAGGGCCCCAGAGGTCGCAGAGGACTGGATCTTCCGTATGGAGAAGATCTTCCGTGCTATTGGAGTAGCACCTGAGAGGATGGTGGAGCTGGCCACCTATGTGTTTGACGGCGAGGCCGCCAACTGGTGGAGGTCTACGTCCACAGTTCTGTTTGAGGACCGTGTGGATATCAGCTGGGAGGAGTTCTTAGAGGTGTTCCATGAGCAGTACTTTCCCCAGCATGTCAGGGATCAGAAGAGAGAGGAGTTCATGTCGCTGGAGCAGAAGGACATGACACTGACGAGCTACATCAGCAGGTTCAACGCATTGGAGCGTTACTGCCCAGAGATCTGTGTGACCCCAGAGCAGCGGGCGAGGAAGTTCGTGAAGGGACTGAGACAGCCGCTTCGTTCTCGGGTGATCAACAGCATGCCGCGGACCCTTGCAGATGCGGTGAAGCATGCTACGATCATCGAGCAGGACCAGAGGGAGTGTAATCAGGAGGCGCGGAAGGCGCCAGTGAGCACCGTTAGCAGAGTAGCTGATCGTGGGGCAGGAAGACCGGGCAAGAGGCCCAGGTTCGATGGAGGAGGAGCACGTCAGTCAGGAGCGTGCACTTACTGCGGGAGGTTCCATCCAGGACAGGAGTGTCCCCGGCGGACTGGGGCGTGCATGGGTTGTGGTCAGATGGGACACTTTGTCCGTGACTGTCCTCAGAGGCAGGGAGAGCCGAGCAGGAGGCCAGGACCACCAGTAGCAGGCAGAGGCGGAGGCAGCCGGCCAGTTGTTCCACCGGGCCAGAGCAGGAGGACCGGGAGGGTCTTCACTATCCAGGCTGAGGAGGCGAGGGACTCCAACACTGTTGTGGAAGGTACGCTTTCAGTTTCTGGTTCTGTAGCGCGCGTGTTGTTTGATTGTGGCGCCACTCACTCCTTCATTTCGGAGAAGTTTGCTGGCGAGTTGGGTCGGACCCCTGTGCGGCTGACTGATGTTTTGGAGGTCAGCACGCCCATGGGAGAGGTGGGCACTGTGGGGAGCTATTTCCCCGGCACCACGGTTGCTTCGGGAGACCATGATTTTCCGGCAGATCTGGTCTTGTTACCGATGGTGGACTTCGACGTCATACTGGGGATGGACTGGCTGTCACAGTACGACGTGCGAGTCTTTTGCCGTGAGAAGAAGATCCTAATTCCGATGGAGGGCGTGCCTGATGTTCTGATAAGAGGTGCGAGGAGCAGAGGGAGTCGTCTGATTGTGTCTGCGGTTAAGGCACAGAGACTGTTACAGCAGGGATGCAGAGCGTTTGTGGCCACGCTAGTAGTCCCTGATCCTGAGACAAAGAGGCTGGAGGATATAGAAGTAGTGCAGGAATTTCCAGACGTTTTTCCAGCAGAGATTCCAGCGTTACCACCGCACCGAGAGATTGAGTTCAGCATCGAGTTGGTTGCGGGTACGACACCTCAGTCGAAGGCACCTTATCGGATGGCACCTGCTGAGTTGACGGAGCTGAAGAAGCAGTTGCAGGAGTTGATGGAGTCCGGGTTCATTCGACCGAGTGTTTCTCCATGGGGAGCGCCCGTGCTCTTCGTGAAGAAGAAGGATGGATCGTTACGGATGTGCATCGACTACAGGATGTTGAATAAGGTTACCGTTCGGAACCGGTACCCTTTGCCCAGGATTGATGATTTATTCGATCAGTTGCAGACGGCGAGAGTGTTCTCGAAGATCGATCTGCGTTCGGGCTATCATCAGTTGCGGATCAGGGAGGCGGATGTTCAGAAGACAGCCTTCCGGACGCGGTACGGCCACTATGAGTTCTTGGTGATGCCTTTTGGACTGACGAATGCGCCTGCGACATTCATGGATCTGATGAATAGGACCTTCCAGCCGTACCTTGACAAATTTGTCGTGGTGTTCGTGGATGACATTTTGGTATACTCGCCTGACAGGGAGCAGCATCGAGAGCACCTGAGGATTGTGCTGGGCATCTTGAGGGAGCAGCAGCTTTATGCCAAGTACACGAAGTGTGAGTTTTGGTTGGATCAGGTGGCTTTTCTGGGACATATTGTGTCAGCAGATGGGATTTCAGTGGATCCTGCGAAGGTCAAGGCAGTGACTCAGTGGAGAGCCCCGACGAGCGTGACGGAGATCAGGAGTTTCGTAGGTCTGGCAGGGTATTACCGGCGGTTTATCCAGGATTTCTCCAAGCTTGCGTCACCGCTGACAGCGTTGACGCAGAAGGGCGTCAAGTTCGTTTGGTCCCAGAAGTGCGAAGACAGCTTTCAGGAGCTAAAGAGGCGTTTGACGACAGCACCTATTCTGACATTACCAAGTGGCAGTGGAGGCTACGTGATTTACAGTGATGCATCAGGGATAGGCTTGGGATGTGTCCTGATGCAGCATGGGAAGGTGGTCGCGTACGCTTCGAGGCAGCTAAAGGTGCATGAGAAGAACTACCCTACGCATGATCTGGAGTTGGCGGCGGTAGTTCATGCGTTGAAGACCTGGCGGCACTATCTGTATGGCGAGCAGTTCGAGGTCTTCACCGATCACCAGAGTCTGAAGTACTTGTTCTCTCAGAAGGAGCTGAACATGAGGCAGCGCAGATGGCTCGAGTTCCTTAAGGACTACGACTTCACCATTTCCTATCACCCGGGGAAGGCGAATTCGGTTGCGGATGCACTGAGCAGGAAGGTGGAGGTTTCTGTTGCGAGTCTGTGCATCCAGGAGTGGAGGTTACTCGAGGCCTTGTCTGAATGGAGTCCTTTCACCGAGGGTTCAGAGGGAGCGGTGATTGCTGGACTTCGGGTGGAGCCACAGACCGTCTCACGGTTGGTTCAGGCTCAGCAGGGGGATGATGAGTTAGCTAGTCTGCTGCAGTTAGCTTCCAGAGATGGATCAGACTTCAGTGTGGGGGTGGATGGTGGTCTGAGGTTCAGGAGTCGGATCTGGGTGCCGAAGGTTGATGGGCTGAGAGATGACATCATGGAGGAGGCACACAGAGCTAGATACACCATTCATCCGGGGAGCACAAAGATGTATAAGGACCTGCAGCGGAACTTCTGGTGGAAGGGCATGAAGAAGGACATTGCGGAGTTTGTGGAGCGATGCTTAGTCTGCCAGCAGGTGAAGATTGAGCATCAGAGGCCGGCAGGACCAATGCAGAATATTGAGCTTCCTGAGTGGAAGTGGGAGCACGTGACGATGGACTTTGTCACGGGTTTGCCAAAGACGAGGAGATTCCACGACGCGATTTGGGTGATAGTCGATCGACTAACCAAGTCGGCGCACTTCTTAGCGATCCGGACCACGTTGCCTTTGGAGGGTCTAGCTAAGTTGTACGTGGAGGAGATAGTCAGGTTGCATGGAGTGCCAGTGAGCATCATCTCAGATCGAGATCCTCGTTTCACTTCCAGATTTTGGGGGAGTCTGCAGCAGGCGTTGGGGACGCGTCTGAAGTTCAGTACAGCATTTCATCCGCAGACAGATGGTCAATCAGAGAGGACGATTCAGACCCTGGAGGATATGCTTAGAGCATGCACCCTGGATTGGGCAGGACACTGGGATGAGCACTTGCCACTGATAGAGTTTGCCTACAACAACAGCTACCACTCGAGTATTGGGATGGCACCGTACGAGGCGTTGTACGGGAGGCCTTGCAGATCACCGGTATGCTGGACTGATGTGGGCGAGAGGCAGTTAGTGGGGCCAGAGCTTGTGCAGATGTACTCAGAGAAGGTGGATGTGATCAGGAGGAGGCTGGCCACTGCACAGAGCAGGCAGAAGAGTTATGCTGATCGACGAAGACGGGTATTGAGTTTTGAGGTGGGCGATCACGTGTTTCTGAATATTTCCCCAGCCAGAGGTGTGTTGAGGTTTGGAAAGAAGGGGAAACTCAGTCCGAGATATGTTGGACCATTTGAGATCCTCGACCGAGTTGGAGAGGTTGCCTACCGGATCGCCTTGCCGCCACAGTTTTCGGGTCTGCATAATGTTTTCCATGTGTCGATGTTGAGGAAGTATGTAGCAGATCCGTCACACGTTATTGAGATAGCGGTGCCAGAGATTCAGCAGGATTTGTCTCTCGAGGAGAGGCCAGTCGAGATTGTTGATCGTATGGATCACCAGCTAAGGAGGAGGACCATTCCGATGGTGAAGGTCAGGTGGCAGCATCACAGTGAGCGCGAGGCCACTTGGGAGATAGAGGAGGACGTCAGAAGGCAGTATCCAGAGCTTTTCGGTGAGTGTTTGCTTGATTTCGGGACGAAATCCTTTTAAGTTGGGAGGATTGTTAGAACCCTAACCCTAGATTAGGATTAAACTTGGATTAGAGGAGGATTAGGGTGGCTTTGCATGGGGTTGTGTGGGTGCATGGGGAAGTGGGGATTGCAGGTGTCTGCATGGGAAGGTGAAGGGTCGGTCACTGTAGCAACGGGTTTTAATAAGTCCCCCTCCTTTTCTTCTTTCATCTTCTTTCTCATTTCTCCTTCCTCATTTCTTCCTTCCCTTCCTTGCTGGTGCGTGTGGTGGCAAGCAGCGGAGGAGGAGACCGGAGATCGCGCGGCGTGAGGCGTGCGGAGTCGAGCGCGCGGGGAGATCACCGGAGGCGACGTGCGTGAGCGGAGCTCCGGCATTTCGTCGTAGTGGTTGAGGTATGCCGCTCCTTAGTGTGGTTTGTTTATTACCCTCATGTGAGGGATGCGTTGGTCGAGTCGGGGGAGGTCGGAGACCTCTCCGGCGATGCGTTTCTTCTAAAATCCTCGGCTGGCGCGAGGTTGAAGACGACCAACGGTCGACCGGACCCTTCGGGCGGTCGACCGTTTTAGCACTGTTTGCCCGACTTTAACCTTCACCGGTCGAACGATGCCATGGGGCGGTCGACCGGTAGTGCATTACTGCTGGTGAGTTGGGATTTTTCTACCTGTTGTCGGTCGACCGGTCCGTGTTGTGTTCGACCGGAACTTAAGTGTACCTGTTAGTTTTGCATGATTGTTCGACCGATTTATATTGCGTTCGACCGATTGCATGTTTGTTCGACCGGTAGTATGTTTACGTTCGACCGTTTGATGACGTAGAATACTAGGTTGACCCTGTCTGTTTTCGGTCGACCGAGACCCCTGAGTCGGTCGACCGATAGAGTGGAATTTAATGTTGACCAGACTCCGGATTTTGACCTCGTTCGGTCGACCGGTTTTAGACCCTTGTTCGACCGTTGGGGGTTCTGTTTTGAGCGCAGCGGTAGACCGTTTTAGGAGTACGGTCGACCGATTCCTTCCTGGAACCGGTCGACCGAATCACCTCTTCCGGTCGACCGTTTGGGCCCAGGACAGAATTCCTGGTTCCCTTTTGAACGCCAACCTTGTCCACGGAAACCCGTGTCCTCGCCTTGAGCGTGAGCCGGGAGGTGACGGTGGGCGCGTGATGCGTGCCTGCCCAGGGACCGCCGTTGGGAAGAGTGTGGGTGTTCGGGACGCGTCACCTCCATGTATGGACCGTGACCTTTGAGTTGTTTGTTGGTACCTTGTAGTATAGCAGGCCTGAGGGATCACGGATCCCAGTGTTGATGTTGTGCGGGCACGCAACTGGCGTTGGGTGAGGTGACTACCGGCCCACGGGCTACGGAGGTCGCTGCCCTGCTTTTATAGCGGCGCGGTTGGTGTTTGCGGCTCGAGGAGCCTGATGACCTGGCAGACTTCGGTCTGGTTTTGTCCGATGCTGTGCCGGACTGTTGTACCACCGATGCTGTGCCGGTGATGCCGCCGAGGTTGTGCCGGCGATGGTGATTGTTGAGCCGAGGCTGTTCCGGCTATGTTGTTTTCCTCGGCTGGGCACCTACCGAGATGATGTTGTTATACCTTCCGGGCGACGGCCCCGTTGGTCCCTGTGGCTCCGACCACTGAGATTTGCAGATCTGTATTCTATCGGCCCGCAGGCGTGACAGAGGCTCCCTGCCGAACCCTTGAGTAGTGTAGCTGCGTGTGGGGGGTGCGATGTCGCGTGCTGTAAGACTGCATGTGCCTGCAGTAGGTCTCCTCGGGAGACTCGTTGTTGATTGTCGGACTGATGTCCTGTTTTACCCTTCGGGGGAACTGTTTTACTTTCTGTTAATGCCATGACATGCCACTAGTATGATAGGTTCATTATGTGATGCATGCATATAGGTGAGTTGGCATACGGGGTTTCCTTCTGGAAACTCAGGCATCGTTGTTATATATTTTCAGGACCGCAGTAGGTCCAGTTGGGTGGTGATCGGCGGGGACGCGCATTTTGGAGTTGGATCCTCTTCTCGGACCGCTGAGGTCGACATGATTACTTTTTATCTTCTGTTGTCGTTTTGCTGTAATCATGTATCTTTTGATAAACTCTGATGTATTTTGGTGCACCACTTTTATGATTTATGAGAAGTAACAGTCCCGCCTTTGAGTATTGAGTTGATTGTCTCGATTATTATTTTTTTTAAATTTCCGCTGTTTCGGGATGTTACATTATGTACCGGGCAATTGCTTGAGGTCCATCCGAAGACCGAGTCCAAACTTATGGTAGAATCTATATTCCTTGCTCTAAATTCCAAAATACCGAATTCGATGTGGTCTAGCCTCCCTAGTTGACTATATATATTACCGTTAGTAGGGGCCCAAATTAACACTTTCGGTCTACCAAAAATATCCCAAGACAACTCCTAGATAATTTCCTATGGTTGATCGTTTACGTCCGGTTGACTGATCCTAATTGTCCAGGCACTCCAGATAATTTCGGTCAACCAATTGCGTTATCTAATCCTCGTTCGGTTGACCGTTCCGAAGAAACCTCGGTCGACCGAATCCTAAACGATTCACCATTTTGACGCTGATTTTTCCTTTGTCAAATTTTAATATCCAACAAATTTTGATTTTTGGGTTTTTTTAGCAAACACATGTCTTATGGAATATATTATCCTATGTAATATTAAATTATTACACCTCATATGAATTTATCCATGATTCTTATTATGTCAATTCTCATGACATATTGATTTTATTAATTCACCACATATGTCCATTTTTTAATGAAACCCGACACATCATATGAACTCAGAAATCAAACTTCTTGTTTCCCAATTTTGTGGTGTGACCTATAGGAGGATCTAAGCTAAATTGACACCGATATTGAACACTCAATATCTCAAACTATAAACGGTATCTAGCTACACATTGTAGTTACCCAATTAGCATAGATGTATTGTTCTACTCGAGCTAAACACGATCCATTTAGTGATGTAAGTGCATCACTTGTGTCCGTTCATTGCCTCGTGATATTAAGAATATATACAAAGTAGAAATGTGTTACATTTGTATTATATTCATTTATTGATCTCTTTAAGCTAATTATAACTATGTAACTTAACTCAAGTTACATTGTGCACATTATAACCCAACGTAAAAATAGATTATGTCTTCCGATTATGACGTCGGTAAAAATGAACAGTAAAACCGACGTGATATGGTCAAAAAACCCAACGTAAAAACACTATTTTCCAGCAGTGATCGCAAGTACTTTCTCACATATGACTTCATTGACAAAGACAAAATAGATTTATTAGGGGTGGACACAAACAACAACATAGCTGATCCAATAACAATCCCTTATCCCAAGGCAAAACGGAAATACATTTCAAGTGCATGAGTCTGAAGAACCATGTGGAGTGGCTTGATGACTGATTTGAGAGGGTTATCCTAGTTATTATTGTTTTATATATTGAGAATGTATGTGAAAGAAAACTTTGATAACAAGTGGGAGATTGAAAAGAATGTGTTTTAAAAGTTTTACTTTTATATTTCAATTGTAGTGAATTGAATGTGCAAACATTTTATTTCTTGATTATTGTATTCATCTTTTAGAAGTGTTACGGAAGAGACTCTTGGTTCTTTATTGTAAAGCTTTAAAAGATAATGGTTTACATAAATCAAAATTTATTCACAATCATGGTAATTGACATGGAATATCAATTATCGAGATAAGATTGTCGTGTTAGTCATTGATTATTGTAACTCTACAAATATTTGACGAGAAGAGTATATAAAAGAGTAAAATAGTTACTTTTATATTTTGAATAGACCTAGCAAGTGAAACATTATGGAATTATGTTATGTGACATTAATGTTTTCACTATGTCTTGAATCCTAAGATGTGAGACATGTTTTTTCACATAGGAAGTGTTCAATTTGATTATTGTTAAAAACTGTCATTAAGTATAGTGATAAATGCAATAGTTGGTTAAGTATGATTTATGCTGGAAAAGATAGTTCGTCAAAAGATTATCATTTTCCATCTTTACTTGAGTAATGATAGTAGTGGGCCCCTTGATAAAGCGAAATTATAATGTGTACAATGTGACTTGTGTTAAGTTACATATTTATAATTATCTTAAGAAATGAATATATAATACAAAGGTGACTCATTTTTACTTTGTATAATATTCTTACTATCTTGAGGTAAGAGATAGACACAAGTAATATTTTACATATCACTAAGTGGATCGTGTTTAGTTCGAGTGAGCAAAACATCTTTCTTATTTGGGTAACTATAACGTATAGTTAGATACCGCTTATAGTTTATGATATAATGTGTTTTATATCGTTGTCAACATAACTTAGATCCTCCTATAGGTCACACCACAAAACTGGAAAACAAGAAATATGATTCTATATTTTATATCATGTATTAAGTTTCATGTGTTATGAAATAATATACATGTGGTAAAATAATAAAATCAATATGTTGTGAAAATGACATGGTTGGAATAATAAATAAATTCGTATGAGATGTATATATTATGTGGTATAATGTTTTGACGTTATATAAGATAATCTATTACATGATATAATGTGATCTACAACATTTTAACATATATTTGCTAAAATCCCAAATTCCAAAATTTGTTGGATATTAATTCAAAATTTGATGGAGTCAAAAATAGTGAAAAATAGTCTCATCGTTTGACCACGTTTTTTGCGTATATTAATAAGAGAATTTTTACTGATTAAATGTTGGATTTAATCCACCATGGTCAAAAGTAGTTATGGGTTGATGATGTGGCAAAATAAACAAGAGATCATGTGCAAAAGTGGTTTGCACATTGATTGACATCATTTCATGCTCATATCTGTATCTTCTATTCATTATCTTATACCTAAGCAATGCTACGTGACGAGTTTTATGTTTAGTTTTCAGGAATAAAGAGGTTTGAAGAGAAGAGCCATGAAAGGACCCAAAAGCAGGAAAAATGACTTAATTGTGAGACCTAGGGACTGAGATGCAAGGGAGAAGGACCTGATCGTAAGACCGAAGGACCTAAGAGCAAAACAGGAAACTCCAAACCATCATGGGGAGTATTTTGACAATTTGATTCGAGTCGGAGCTCCAATAAACAAAGTAGATGCATCAAAGACCCACAAAGACCACCAGCAAAGCCCACAACAAATCCCAGATGAATTCAGATCCAATAGACCTCCAATTGGCGGTCTTGGACCGCTAATTGGCGGTCTTGGACCGCTAATTGGCGGTCCAAATCATTCTGGATCCTCTCAGATTTGTGGGGCACGTGTATTACTGTATTCTTAGTCCATTTTTGGTATTGGTTTAGTCCCACATCTGGGGATTGTCCAGGATTAGCTTTTTCCATGTCTATAAATAGAACTCTTCACCTTCCATTGTAATTACCCATTGCTTGGTGGTATTCTCTCTACTAAGGAGTGAGCCTTGAAGCAAAAACTCAAGGTGGAGAAGAATGCTACCTTCAATGTGAGTCATTTGTTAATAAAATAATTCTTCTAGTTTCTTTAAATCTTGTCTTTTAATTTGTGCATGTTTGTTTAGTCTTTCTTTTCCTTTTATGCTTCTTTAATATTTCTTGCTTGATTAGTGTAGTTTTATTTTAGTATAATGCTTCATTTTGTTAGAGTAGTTAGTTTAAATATGTGTGAGTAGTTTCATCCCCATTTGGGGGGTGGAGAAATATGTGATATAATCATGTAGTGTATTAAGTGTGTGTTATCTTAATCCCTTGAGCTTTGTATGATTTCCATAACCACCTAATGAGTCTCCACTCTTATCTTTGATATGCTAATGCTCTTGAATGAAGCTTAGTCTATGCTTTGATTAGTGGACCTATTTTATGGGGAATGATAATGTTAAGATATGGATGAAATTAATATTGGAAACACAATTTGTAGTGTATGTACTCTTGTTGCCTTTACCTTAGTCATTATCACATCGTCAAACTCAACTTCGATGTTACCATATAATAAGTATAGTAGAGCTTGGACAACCACAAATTAATTTTTTGAATTACAATGTTATAAAGTAATATAATTTGATTACATAGAATTCAATTCCTTAAATTGAATTTCATGGAATCCAATTATGGTGAACCAACGAGGGCCTTACTGTAATCTTTTAGTTGCAATATAAATTGGCTTGTTTGATTATCTTAAATGCATGTCATTTTTTTTTCATTATGAGTCGCTAAAGGGACGGGAACAATGATAAGATAGATATCATTGTACTTTCGCCGAAGAAAGGTAGTCACTTGCACAACCTTGAATCAGGAATTCACATCAAGGGCTTTGAGGTTTTAAAAACAATCCTAAGAAATTAAGAATTCCTAATTTGTTTTGGGGTGCATTTGAAGGAACACCCGGTGCACAAAAGAAACTTTACAAGGGCAATAAAGAAAATTGAGAATATTGAAGTATATATATCTATGGAATCATCAATATTTGAAAGGTAAGCATGGGATTAAGTCTCCTAAATATTAAGTCTCAAGGAAGAAGTAGTCACAAGGTTGGTACATATAACACAGTGATATTGTCAAAGTCTAATGTAATGTTTGAGTTTGACAATTTCTACTTCGAAACCTGAAAGCAAATACCAAACTTGAAGAAAGAGAACTCCCCCTTACTTCTAGCTTAAGATAATAAGCACTTTAATTCATTGACATTTAATAAATTGGTTCTTCCTTACACGAAGTCTTCAACAATATTCCAAAATAAAGTAACCTCAACAGTTAAATGAAGGTCAATGACATGATTTTTATTTGTTTTTTGCTCTTCCATATATCTTTCTTTCTGACGAATCCCAAAGATTTTATACAAACTAGCGAAACTTAAGCCACAAGAAAGTGATTAAAATACAAAGCAATTATTTGGTTTTTTTAACTGTCGACGGTTGCCCATGTTTTCTATATGTTTGTTAGTAACGCAACACATTATTATTTCCAGAGATTAGGGCTATTATGTGTCTATTTAAAAGCTTGACAATCCTTGTTTGTTAGTAACGCAACACATTATTATGTGTCTATTTAAAAGCAATTATGTGTCTATTTAAAAGCTTGACAATCCTTGTTTGTTAGTAACGCAACACATTATTATTTCCTTGAGAGAGATTAAGACTACAGAGAGATCTAAAATGCTTTGGATGACATGTTGACTCCATCTACTTGTAATCTCGGATTGCTTCTTTTATTGGAGAAACGGAAAAAGTAAATGAAATCCGCAGAAGACTCCCCTAAGGATGTAAGCACATTGCCGAACCTTGTAAAACGCATGTGTCGGGGATTGTTTCAGGTGTGCGTTCGTTTATTGTTTGTTTATTTCATCTTGTATTTGTTTGTTGTTGCTATAAGTTTGGGAAAGACCGAGAAGTTTATTTTCCGCATTCTATATTCTTCTTTATGTATTCTGCTGGTGCGTTTGACCTGACATCTCGTATTAGCATTGTTAGATCCCTCTCCCAACACACACAAGCAAGGTTCTAAAACCCGAGCTAAAAGAAATTTTGGTTTAATGTATTTTACCTACGTCCAACTTATTAAGTATTACATGGACGACCAATATGATTAATTGGATTAAGCACATGGAATATGATCAAAACCAATGGTAGATTTATTTCTGGTATTTATCACGATTTTATCTTAAGTAGCTATTGTAGGTAATCTGTAAAGTAATATCAGAAGTCCTAAAATGATGACATTCTATAAGTTTACAAAAATATTTGGTTACAATTCAGAAAAATAGCTGGAGAAGCGTGTACTGTAGGGTTGTCAATCATGTCGTGTCGTGTGCAAATCGTGTCATGTCAAGTCGTATATATAAGTTCTAGGTACTGCGCCGTATCCGACCAATTTAATAATCCTGTTGTTAGACTTCTGCCGTATCCAACCCGTTTATAATCGTGTTGCCATATCCAACCCGTTTATACACGATTATTAACACACGATTATTACTTGTTAAGGACTTAAAGTATTGTACCAAACAAATATCAACCACTAAGAGTACTAGACAATCACAATAACATTAATAGAAACCACATGCAAATGAAATAGTAGTAACTAATTATATAATACAATAGTAAACATAAACTACTTAATACAATAGTAACTAACTAACTACCTAATTACCTGATTACTTATCATGTTTTATTGTGTCTTAATCGTGTTAATCATTTTTGTAGCAGAAATCCATATCCAACTCATTTAATAATCGTGTTGCCGTATCCAATTTATTAATTAATCGTGTTCAACTTTTCAATCCATATCTGCTAAATTCATATCGTGTTACGTGTAAAATTGACAGTCCTGGTACTGTTAGATGGTTTGGCGGTCAACTTCATTATTTATTATTTGATAAAAAAGGGCCTCTCGGTTCTGTGTAATCTGCTGGGTATAATCCCGTTCAATCCGGATCATTGATGAAATTGTTATTTTATACGATTGAATAAAAATTCTCTAGTTTTTGGGGACAGATTGAGTTTCCAGACAAATATTATAATATTTTATTTGGAAAACACACAAATATAGAACATTTCTATATCTCCCTCCGTATTTGACAGATATAGGTATTAAAACAAAAGCATTAAGAAGAACACAGAAGTAAGAATAAGGAAGAAACAAATCAAATTATAGGATAATCAAGATTAAGCGCAAACGACAACGACGACGATAATGATCGTTGAACTAGCTACTTAATTTGATTTCGTTCTCGATGTAATTCTTATATGATATCTAAGAATACAAAGAAGATGGTTATTCCAAACAACAAAATCAGTGTATTCTGATGCACGCCTATGTTCCTATCTGATGCACCTGAAATCCAACAAAAAAAATCCAAAGAAAATAAGGGTGTAATGTAAACATAGTGTAACGTAATTTTTTTATTTTATATGAATAAATGTGACAAAGGTATTATTCGAAGGAAATTTTAAAATTGTTTCAAATGCATAAAAAATGAACAAAGAAAACTTTCTGACAATTTTATCAAACTCCACCATTTACAAAATATTCTAATTCGATCAGATTCTTTTATGAAATGGGCCTGCATATAGGTGGAGTGCAGGGCATGTTCGCAGATTTAAAGTTTTGTCAATGGGGACAAAATGATAGGTCTTAAACAAGTATATGAAGACGGGTTTCTGGGTCATTTTTTATTATAAGTGGTAAGGATAATTTAATTATTATGGTAAGTTGTAGATCCGCATGACCACAGCCTACAAATTACATGTTGTTTACGTATATGTAGGGCTTGCACCTCCGTTCTACCCTACCTAAGAGACACGCACTTCAAGTAGTTAGGATACTCAATAGGTATTTATGTATCGGCATAAGAGTGAGGTCCACAGGCCAATTTATTGTAGTGAGTTGAAAATTAAACTCGTATTCTTCTAAAAACCAGATTGGTATAGTAGTGGCTAACAGGTTGAACTTGTCCCATGCTCAACCCTAGTCATGTGTTCAAGCATTCTCTAGAAACACAAATAAATATAACCGGAAATTCTATCCTTCAACTTGCAGGAAAATTGATCCAAAGCAACAACAAAAAAAACTCTTTTCCATTCTTTTCTTGCTTATTACGTTTGTTTTGGTTTTACTAGATGCAACTGCAAGTGTTGAGAGAACTTTATATACTATGAATATCATAAAAAAAACATAATACACAATCGGATGGGAGATGATAAAATCAATGATGCTCTAGTTGCGTTCATCCAAAAAAATATTTTTGAAAAAAATGACAATGAAATAATAGCCAAAAGATGTACGGAAATCCGTCGAGCAAATTATAGTTTTTTTCGCAATAAATATATTTTTATTTTTACTACCAAATTTCTTCAGGGGATTCGCCACCGATAAGAGATATTATCTATAAAATATACTAGGAAAAATCATAACCAAAGGAGTAGAATGAATCGTACCAGAACACAAGATGTTGCTTTCAATATTGATGTTGCAAAAGGACATGGCTTCTGTTATGACGTCGATGCTCCCGTGGCTCGACTTGAACGCATCACAGAGACAAGAAACATCGTTGCTCACGAGATCCGACATTGCCGTGCAACATCCAGTTTTATTAGATGCAGCGTCGCATGGGCCCAACATCTCCAGACAAGGGGCAAACCCTTCCCCATTCGCCATATCGAACATCGTCGTCAACGACGGCACCACCACCGCTACGAAAATCAATGTTAACCTTGACATCTTCATGTCAAAATCTCTAATATGGGAACTGGGATTTATACGTAGATTGTAGATCTTGAACTTTGGTTACGTAGAACAATGTTACACTCCTTATATACGCAAAGTGATTGTGGAAACGAACATGCAAAGTGGAAAAATGAGCATGATTGCTTGCTGACTTCCAACGCTTTAGATTATAAAATGCAGATCAAAAGTGTTTTGATCACAATAGCCATTTTAATCATTGACCGGAATCTCCTAGGGTGTATGTTGTGGAGTCACAACACCCCTGAATCCTGTTTGAATGACTTGAGATTTACTGTTATGATCTCAAATCACATTTAGTTGGTTTTGTTTCGATGTGAGCCACAATACCTCATGTCTTACAATCATCTTGTTTTTAAAAGTAGCTACTTTTTCCACACGAGGATTTACCACTTCTTAAAGCAAATATCAACTAAGTATGAGAAAAACTCATACTAGCATATCCTCGTTGGGTTTAAATCTGTCATGGTGGGAAGTGGCGAATACTGTGTCACCTTTGTTTAGAACTACAACTCATTTGTTATCAATAAAAGCAAACATGAAAATACAAGTACTTAAATCGTCTGATGTTCCTTATGACAACATTGCAACCCAAGTCACTTCCATACAAAATACAAAATATCCAGGACCATAATTTTAATTGAATTTGTTATTGATAACTGAAGTTTTTAATTGATTAATTCTATGATGTCAACATAATTCTTCTTAATAGAAATATTCGGGTCACGAATATTCAACTTAAATTGCACATTGGAGGAAAATGAGTATTCAGAAAAGGACATCGTCGTGTTGTGCATTTCAAAGAAGCTGAGGAGATGATGTTGATTGAAGAAGTGAATTTTAGTGATAATCGTAGGTGGGCTGAGAAGTTTGTTGAGGTTTGTGTCAACCAAGTATTGCGAATTGACTACATGGTTCCTCATCCGAAGATGAAAGAGTATCGAACCATCTCTTCAGATATGGATTTAGAGGAAACACTATTGTCCACTACTCGAAAGATGGAGTTGCACATCTTTGGAAGTGCAGAAAAGGTCTCTACGGCGGCCATAGGTGACGGTCCTTATTTGACCCAAAATGAAAGCAATAGGGAGGAAGAATGTGAGGTTGAAGGACTACACCGTGTAGACTCATGTTCATGTAGCAGAACTGTGGATCAACCTGAATCTCCAATTGTTATAGTATCAGAAGGTCAACTTCAAGCCACAAATATCGGCCCACATCAACCACAATCTCCAATCCATCCTTCTACAAATGAACTTACGCAAATGGAAGGTTCCAAAAAACCCAGTCAACCAAGAAGGTCCAGCAGTGGGACTTGTAGGAGGGATTTTCGTGGAGTCCAAAATTATGACCTCACAATCGAAGGCAATGATGATGTTGACATGGCCGCTGCTTGGGATTCTGATGAAGAAGGACCCAAATACATGTCGGGTGGGGAGTTAGATTGTGAAAGAGATGGGCAAGAAGAAGTTCTCTTCCCGGAGTTTGATGACCACCTTCGACGATGACATTCTTCAAGAGTTGGACTATAGTTTCGATGATGACCCACATCCCCTTCATGTTGACATCAAGAACCCAGTGATGACTATCAGGGCAATTTTTCCAGATGTCGGATGCTTTAGATTGTGTTTGTTACAACATTGCATATTATCTGAGTGTGCAGTTGATATCATTAAGAGTCAACCAGATCAAGTGACTGCAAAGTACCAAGATGTGAATTGCACAGGGAGAATTCATGTGTCATGGATGCAAGAGTCGAAGGTGTTCCATATCAGACATTTAGGACTCCCCACACATGCTCCTCGGTTAATAGTTGTGCTTCAAAGATGGCTACGAAGCACTTGATTGCCTATCAAGCACTTGAATGGTTAAGGCAAGATGAGAGACTGATAGTGAAAAACATTGCCGATCAACTGCAGCGACAATATCACCTGAAACTCCAGTATCATAGAGCCTGTAGAGGTCGGACGCTGGCCTTACAGAACCTACATGGAGCAGACGGTCTGCAATATGAGTTAGTTCATAGTTTGATTGGTACACTAAACAGGCAGAACCCCGACAGTGTTATCGTGTTCCAACTTTATTCGAACAATCAATTTCAGTACTTGTTTGTATGCTTGTAGGCAAGGTTTCCTCGATGGATGCAGATCAGTCATAGGTAGGGGTGGCAATTAGTATCCGGAACCGATCAAACCGAACCGGATCCGGTAGTACCAAACTGGGATAAAACGGATATGGGTTGGATCTAGATATTCAATTTCAGAACCGACTCGATTCCGGTTCGGATCCAGTTCTGAACACGGGAACCGGGTCTGATTTTTTTATTTAAAACTAACCCTACACCTACACGTGACCAAGTTACCAAGCATTTCCAGCCCACTTCCCAACACCAAGTTACCACGAAAAACCCTAATCCACTCCCTCCCTCTTCTGTCACCTCCACTCCCACTCCCACTCCCTCTCCGTCTCCCAAGTCTCCACTCTCCACTCTCCTGTCTCCCTCTCCCCCTCCCCGATATCGCCCTGCTTTGCTCCTCCACCCCTCTTCCTCTACGCCTGCCTCCTTATTGACCGATAGAGTGGGTCATGGGATGGTTGAGAAGCTTGGGTTGCAGTAGAATGTTTATTTGGGTAACACCATTGTGCAAATGTATGCTAGCGGGGCCGAGATTGAGAGTGCTCGATTGATGTTTGTTAAAATGCCATAAAGGGATATTGGGTAGGAAATGGGATGGTGGTGGTGCTAGGGAGCTTTTTGATTGTGATTGTGGTGTTTCTAGTTTGAGTAGACCGTCGTCTGTTAGGCAGGAGGAGAAGTGGTGTTGCTTCTATCTTAATATTATCTTCTTTATTAAGTTAATGGTTACTAACTCATGAATTCCCCCCATTACGTTCCTATTATCTGTCTTTGTACTTGCATACATAATTTTTTTCCCTTGAAGAAATATTAGTTCTCATTTCAAGCAATCTTGTAGTTGCAAAAATGTACCTACATTTGTTGTCTCTTATTGATTCACTTATTGACTCTCCCTGATTTACATTTGTTTTCTGCATAATTGGTCGGGTTTGTGCTACATCAATATTGACTCTGCATATATTCTGTGGTTATTTTTTTTCTTCAAAATCATAACAATTTTCTTACTGAAGGATGGTTAAATGCATGCATCATTTCAACTATGCTATGTTCTTCCTGTTTCTTTTGTGGAAATGAAAAATAAGGCATCATTGGAGATGAAAAATAGTATACATGTAAATGTAGGAGAAAAACAGATTTTTCATACCGGATCCGGTTTTGGGTACCCGCGAGCCAACCGGATCTGGTATTGGGTATCCAAGTTGGGAACCCAACTTACTGGAATACATATAATTGTCACGAGACGTCTTATGTTAACCCAACTTTAAGTGCGAGACCTATTTTAGAAAATCATATTTTCTGACGTTGACATTTTAGAAAGTGTGAATTGAATCAGACTTCGTTTATCTATATTTTTGGGTTGTATCTAACGTTGTTAACGTATCACAGTGTCGCAATATATGTATTTAGACAACATCGATCAAACAAATTAAGAAGTCTGACGAACCACTCCTCCATGGGGTGGAGAACCTCGTTAATGTTGAAGGCAAATACCATAATGAAGGGATAGTGTGAAGGTATACTTTGAAATCCCTAGGGCACACCCAGAAATGTCAACCGAACGAGGCTGCCTTGTTGGAGGTTTGGATTTTGGCTGGAAGTCCACATTTGCAGGTGGGGATGTCAGAAAGAGAAATCGAGGGTGAGTTAGCGACAAACGACATTTGCACTTGAACGGTGGACCATAGGGGAGGAATGTCGGGTAGCGGAGGGTCGGGATTGCAACGGAGCACCGGAGAGGAGGAAGTCTTCCGTTTGCAAAGAAAAAGGGTTTAGGAAGAGGATGGTCGGGTTTTTAAGGGGAGGGGGTTAAGTTTGCTTGGGAGATTACCATTAATTGGGATGGTTAATCACCTTTAAGTGTTGCCTAAACAATACCGTCGGATCCAAGCGGAAAAGTATCTAACGTTGTTAACGGTGGACGGGTTGAAGTGCGCAAACGCAATTAGTCGAGTTTGCAAGTGTACCTTGCCAAAATAAAACTAAAAAGGAGCAAAGATCTAATAAACGGATTTTACAAGTGCACCTAAGCGAAAATCCCAAATCGAATTTGCAACGGAATATGCTCTGGTGAGGGTCTTCTTTGTTCTTAACATTAACAGAACATGGACATACGGATACGGTGTAAGAGAGTGGAGCAGAAGAATCTTTATTTGTATTGTACGTGAAGTGTGTTACAACAAACACCACTCCCTAACTCAACAAATAGCTCATCCTTCCACTTCAATATATGTTACATGACATAGAACCACGATTTGGTTGAAATATTTAAAAATAATTTTATTATTATGAAACATTACACCCATTAAGGCCACTGACCAGGCCGAATTGTCCTTATATAAGTACGTATCCAAAGAAGATTGTTGTAAAAAGCATCGCAGTTTTTCCTTCCCAAACGTTCTTGCTTGATGCTCCTTTTCCCTGCCCAACCTTTTCGCCTGATGTAGCAAAAAAAATTGAATTAATAAATAATAAAATGACAAAACGAAAATTGTATTGCTAAATAAACTTCTCTCCCTAATTCCAAAGTCTTAAACAAACAAAACTACTTAAAGGTTATTATATTTTTCATGTTGATGTTTTACTATCTCTATTCTGTTGTATCTGTTTAATTCTACTTTTGATAGCTTAAGTTATGTTATAGTATATTTTGTTATGCTTTTTTTTGTATTCTAGAAGTGAAGGTATGTTGCTAGTTAAAATTTTGGATGTTAATTTTCGGCCCACAACCCGTTTAATAACCCAGTAATTAATCCGTATAATAAGTCATCAACTCACAAATTTGACTTACACAATTTTGTAACATTTAAACCTAGATTGATTGATAATAATAGATTGTTGTACCGTGAGGGGTTTTTAGATTTTATTAATGCTAAATTGGTATTTTTATTTTTAGGGATCTAGTGAATTTTAAATAAAACATGTAGAAACATCAATTTTTGTGAGTAGTATATAACGACAATCAATATAAGTTCAAATATATATATATATATACATGAATTCTCTAGTGAGCTCAGAGTTTAATTTTTCTAAATTAAGCCCCCACAATATCCCCCAATCATTTCAAAAGGTATATTAAGAAAAAAACGGTTTTGCTAATAAATGGTGAGATTAACTGAAAATAAAATTCAATAGTGAGATTGTAGGTGACTTAAATTAAATTTGATAAGCCATGCGTTCACTAGAACTTGATCCTATATATATATATATATATATATATATATATATATATATATATTTGAGGATAAGTTCAAATAGAATATCAATATTAGGTGTAATACTAGTAGATGCAAACCTAATTACACCGGTTCACTTTTTTTTATTGCGTGCCTGCCCTACATCAATGTAGGTTTGGTTCTTTCGTAATCTTGTTTACTCTACTCTTGATAGTTAGTTAAAAAAGAGAAACATTGAAAAAGAAGGATCCGCATCCTCTTTCATTTTTTGGAGAATTAGAGAGGTCCAATTTCTACGAACCTGACCATCCAATGAAGATAACTGGTTGTAGTCTTTAAAGGCAGAGGCAGTGCAAGCAAGATAATTTTATTATTATTGGATCTACAGAGGTTAACTTATAATTTGCTCACCGCACAACGTTTATGTGTTGTGTTGTGATTTCGGTACGAACCTTGCCATGTGAGTTGTATCTTACATGTATAAAAGAGTTATTTGCTTGGGTGTATTTCAAGAAGTTCAATATTGGATCTTTACATTTACGTTTTTTGATTTTACTTGATTTCTTTTAAAATTAGTTTGATACACTTGAGGAGTTGTGTGAAACACTTCGGTGACATAATCTATTATATTCATATTAGAAAATTAAATATTTTGCATAGTAACCCAAGACAATTCAGGAAATATTTTCGAGTCCTTAATTAATTACATTTTTCTTCGAAACCTCAATTCAATATTACTAAGGTTAAAAAAATTAGATTAATTTTTTACTTTTCTTTTATAAACTTACCAACTACTTAGGCAACTCGTATGTCTTAAAATTGATAGCATTATGTTGACAAACTAAAATAATATATAAATTTTGTACTAGACGCTCCAAAATAGGGAATAAATGCTATAAATTGAGGTTTAACTTATTTGAATACATATAATTGTCACCAGACGTCTTATGTTAACCCAACTTTAAGTGCGAGACCTATTTTAGAAAATCATATTTTCTGACGTTGATTTTTAGAAAGTGTGAATTGAATCAGACTTCGTTTATCTATATTTTTGCGGTGTATCTAACGTTGTTAACGTATCGCAGTGTCGCAATATATGTATTTAGACAACATCGATAAAACAAATTAACCTTTCTTGATCTTTCCAAGTGTAGGAAAGGTACGTAAGAAACTCACAAGTGCTAGGGTCTCCATTGGTCGTGCAATGCTCGAAGAATGCAGATATAGCGTTGGGAGCTGCGTTTCCGCGTTTTAAAATTGAACAAAGACACGGATGGTCCGTGATTGGAAGAGCAAGAGCAGCCGCGCAACATTCCTCCGTCCCTTCTTGCTCGCACACATTTAACTTATTTACGCAGGATAAATCATCACATTTTACTGTCATCATCATTGTCGCCACGATGATCAGCACCACAATCTTAACCATCTCCATCTCGTTTAACCAACACAAGTAATTGGTTGTGTTGAGTGAATTGTGAAAGATGGACAGAACTGGAGGGATGGGAGATGGGGATTTATAGATTATAGGAACTAATTTGTTGCTTGTGTAACGTCCCGAACAGCGGAAGATTTAAAATTTCAAAATAACCAACATAACAGACAACTCACGCGGGAACGTCACTAATATATAAATATATAAATCCGGGTGCACCCAAATACAAGGAGTTTTCCAAAAGAAGTACAACTACAATACTGATACAAGGAATAGAATACAAGTAGTCGTACGGTCTAGCAACTGCCGAAGAGGATCCGACTCCAAAGCGTTCCGTCCTCGGTCACCACCCACCCGGACCTACTGCGGTCCTGAAAAAGATGCAACAACAATGCCTGAGTTTCCAGAAGGAAACCCCGTATACCAACTCACCTATATGCATGCATCACATAATGAACCTATCATACTAGTAGCATGTCATGGCATCAGCAGATATGGAAAACAGTTCCCCCGAAGGGTAAAACAGGACATCAGTCCGACAATCAATCATCGGGTCTCCCGAAGAGACCTACTGCAGGCACATGCAGTCTAGTAGCCCGCGACATCGCACCCCCCACACGCAGCTACACTACTCAAGGGTTCGGCAGGGAGCCTCTGTCACGTCTACGCGCCGATAGAAACAGATCTGTAAATCTCAGTGGTCGGGGCCACAGGGACCAACGGGGCCGTCGCCCGGAAGGTATAACAACATCATCTCGGTAGGTGCCCAGCCGAGGAAAACAACATAGTCGGCACAGCCTCGGTCCAACAATCATCATCGCCGGCACAACCTCGGCGGCATCACCGGCACAGCATCGGTGGTCCATCACAACAGTCCGGCACAGCATCGGACAGATCCAGACCGAAGTCTGCCAGGTCATCAGGCTCCTCGAGCCGCGAACACCAACCGCGCCGCTATAAAAGCAGGGCAGCGACCTCCGTAGCCCGTGGGCCGGTAGTCACCTCACCCAACGCCAGTTGTGTGCCCGCACAACATCAATACTGGGATCCGCGATCCCTCAGGCCTGCTATACTACAAAGTGCCAACAATCATCTCAAAAGTCACGGTCCATACATGGAGGTGACGCGTCCCGAACACCCACACTCTTCCCAACGGCGGTCCCTGGGCAGGCACGCATCACGCGCCCACCGTCACCTCCCGGCTCACGCACAAGGCGAGGACACGGGTTTCCGTGGACAGAGTTGGCATTCACAACGAGACCTAGGAATTCAGTTCTGAGCAGATTCGGTCGACCGAAATAGTCTAACCGGTCGACCGTTTCCACGAGGAATTCGATCGACCGAAAGTCTGAATCGGTAGAACTCACTGCGCAACACTAATTCCCAAACGGTCGAACAAAAGTCTAAAACCGGTCGACCGAACGAGGTCAAAATCCGGAGTCTGGTCAACATTAAATTCCACTCTATCGGTCGACCGACTCAGGGGTCTCGGTCGACCGAAAACAGACAGGGTCAACCTATTATTCTAAATCATATAATCGGTCGAACGCAAAACTCCAACGGTCGAACAACAAACGATCGGTCGAACGTCACATGAAATCGGTCGAACAAATCATGCAAAACTAACAGGTACACTTAAGTTCCGGTCGAACACAACAAGGACCGGTCGACCGACAACAGGTAGAAAAATCCCAACTCACCAGCAATAATGCACTACCGGTCGACCGCCACAAGGCATCGTTCGACCGGTGAAGGTTAAAGTCGGGCAAACAGTGCTAAAACGGTCGACCGCCCGAAGGATCCGGTCGACCGTTGGTCGTCTTCAACCTCGCGCCAGCCGAGGTTTTACAAAGAAACGCGTCGCCGGAGAGGTCTCCGACCTCCCCCGACTCGACCAACGCATCCCTCACATGAGGGTCAACAAACAAACCACACTAAGGAGCGGCATACCTCAAAAGAAACGACGAAAATGCCGGAGCTCCGCTCGCGCACGTCGCCTCCGGTGATCTCCCCGCGCGCTCGACTCCGCACGCCTCACGCCGCGCGATCTCCGGTCTCCTCCTCAGCTGCTCACCACCACACGCACCAGCAAGGAAAGGAAGGAATGAGGGAAAGGAAGAAGAAAAGAAGAAGAAGAAGAAGAAAACTAGATTTATAACCCCGAAATGCACAGTACACGCCTCCTCCCCCATCACCCTACTCTCCTTGGTCACTGTAGCACGCCATTTCCCCACGCAAACACTGTACAACCCCTCTTCCCCAAGCTAAACACCCTAATCCTCCTCTAATCTCCATTAGCCTCCTAATCTCGGTTAGGGACATAACAGCTTGCATGTTTTGGTTTCGAAAGATGATATTAGAAGTTGGATGGGGAGTGGGATTTATAGAGATAAAGTGTGTTTGTTTGATTGGTGGGGTGAGAGAGGAACGTGGTGTATGTGATTTAATGAAGTTGTGCGTTCCTTGTGTTTTCGGATCTCTTCCTCTCGATAATTTCTATATCTGCACGCACCCATCATTACTTCATGCCTCGCACTATCTCAACAACATCATTTTGTTATTCGTTTATTTAGTTTTTTTTTGGTTTGTATTTTTATCCTTTAGTTTGTACAAACTTATATGAAAATAAGTTCACAATATATATCCCATGTCATCCATCATTACCTCTTCAAAACATACTTAATTAAATCAGTGGAAAGCAGTGGACATAATTACTCTGTCGATCACCAAGTGTTATCAACATTTGAGAGACGTGTTTCTGCATTTTCAATACCTTGGTGAAAAATGTATATGCACTACTACACAAATAATATGCCTACAAGCGACTCTAACAACGAGATTATTATTGTTTACCTTGAATATGTGAATCAAGTATTTATGTGAGAAAATTAGACAAACGGTCGACCAATAGAAGTTCGGTCGACCGGTATTGTAGCTTTACGTCAAAGACAAAGTTCATTGTTATTTTCGGTCGACTGGTCTTTCTCAATACCTTGTCCAGTGATGTCCAGATATGTCCGACCGATGTCTGGACATATCTGGACATCACTGGACAAGGCATCTGGACACGTCCGGTCGACTATATATTCTCAGTCGGTCGATCGTGTTTGCATTTCTAGGTCCGGGACATGTGTCTGGAAATTTCCGGTCTACCGGTAGGTCTCACTCGGTCGACCAGTTGGAGTGTTGTGACATTACCTGGAAATTTCCGGTCGACCAAAGGCGCGCGATGGTCAACCAGTGGAGCTCCAGATCGTGCCATAGTTCAAGTTCGGTCGACCGTTCCAATAGATCGGTCGACCGTCCAGAACGGTTTTGCCCACGTTTTGTAGTTCTCTCCACCTCGGTTTTGGTGCAATTAATACTTGTATTGGCCTAGTATATAAAGGCAATTTCGTCCACTTTGTATAATCATCTTTAGTATCATCTACTTTGCATTTTGAGAGAAAGAGAGAGAGCATCCTTGTGTGGATTCGGTAGGAGCAAATTCAACTGAGTTTCTTCGTCGGTTGGTTCGTGTGTTTTGTAAGCATCTCTTGTAATTCGTTTCTTTATAGTAGATTGGGGTTGTGTCGTCCGTGGTTTTTCTCGCATTGGATTTCCAATTTAAATCTTGTGTCTTGCGTGTTTTGTGTGGTTTGGTGTTGGTGATTTGCATTATTTGTGTTGCTCTTCTTCAATTGGATTTGCTATTTCGTCCTGCTGCGTATTTTGGGATTGATTTTATTTCCTAACAACTGGTGTCAGAACGTTTTGGTCCAAATTCTTGGGTTTTATCGATCGTTTTCTCAAATACACATGGCGAACCAATGGAAGATTGAGAAATTGAGCCAAGATGTCAATTTTGGTTTGTGCCAAGTCAAGACGCACGTAATTCTGTGCAGCAAAAGGTGGAGGACGTTCTTGAGGGCATGAAGTCGTTGCCAAAAGAAATGTCCATACAAGATAAGTTGAAACGCAACAGGAAGGCGATGTCAACTATTAAATTGTCTCTTTATGACGAAGTTCTGAGAAAGGTATTGAAAGAGAAGACGACTGCTAGTATGTGGAAGAAGCTAGATGAAGTCTACATGAAGAAGTCATTTGCGAGCCGTATTATCTTGAAGAAGTTGTTCCTATTCAAAATGAAGTCGGGTATTTCTTTTCAGCAACACCTAGATGAGTTTAATGTAATCATCATGGATTTGGAGAAGGTGGATGCAATGTTTTCTGACGACGATCAAGCAATCCTCTTACTTTGCTCGTTGAGTCCTTCATATGATCACTTCGTGGAGACAATCATGTACAGCATGGCCGACATCTCTACTGCTGATGTCAAAAATGCACTCTCCTCCAAATCTGATATGGAAAAGAGGTCTGATGGTTCTGATTCGATCAAAAGTGAAGTACTGGTTGCTCGTCGTAATGGAAAAGAGAGGAGTTCCTCAGAGAACACATCTAAGGCCTAGTCGAAGGATAGATATATTTGTCATTACTGCAAGAAGAATCGTCACAAGATATCAGAATGTTTAAAGCTACAAAACATAGAGAAGCAGAGGGGTTGTGGTAATAGTGATCAAACAGGTTCAAATGTTGTCGAGTCCGATTCAGATTTTGTGTTTGCATCTACATGTTCGCCTGAGGCTTCCAATGGTTGAGTGATTGACATAGGCAGTACATTCCACTTAACTCCAAACAAGCACTGGTTTTCATCCTATGAATTGGTGTCAGGTGGAATGCTTGTGATGGGTAATGGTGACAAGTGCGAGGTTGAAGGTATTGGCTCTGTCAGATTGATGACCCACGATGGCTTGGTCAAAGTTTTGTCGGATGTGCGACAAGTTCCGAAGGCAAGTAGGAATATGATTTCAGTAGGTAGTCTGACTGCAAAGGGCTACAAATTCAGTGGTGAGGATGATTGCATATTCATCACCAAAGGATCACTTATTCTGATGAAGGGGAAGAAGCTTGGGCTCGGTAAACTTTATATGCTTAAAGGAGAAACTGTGGTGGGTGACGCAACTGTGGTGTCATCGTTGTCTTGTGAGGAAAATGCCTGACTTTGTCATATGAGGTTGGGGCACATGAGCGAGAAAGGCATGACGGTATTGAACAAATGTGGTTTGTTTGGAAGTCAGAAAATTAACAGTCTGGACTTCTGTGAGTATTGTGTGTTGGGGAACCAAAAGAGAGTTAGTTTCTCCAGAGCGAAACACACCACTGAGGCCTCTCTGATTTATGGGGACCCTCACAGGTTCCATCAAAAGGTGGAGCTCGCTACATGCTCACATTTATTGAAGATTTCTCTAGGAAGACTTGGGTTTATATTCTGAGACAAAAGAGTGATGTGTTTCGGATTTTTCAGCACTGGAAGACTATGATTGAAAATCAAATAGCGTAGAAGATTGAGATATTAAGGATGGATAATGGTTTGGAGTTTTGTTCCTTAGAGTTCAACGATTTCTGCAAAGATGAAGAAATCGTACGACACCGAACTGTTCGTCATACATCACAACAGAACGGAGTAGTGGACCGTTTGAATTGAATCTCTTGGAGAGAGCTAGATGTTTGCTTCTGAATGCTGACCTGACTAAGGATTTTTGGGCAAAAGTAGAGTGTATCGCTTGTTATTTAGTGAGCTGTTCTCACACCATTTTGGATATGAAAACACCAGAAGAATAATCCGGCTGATATGTTGACGAAGCCCGTCATTTCAACTAAGTTCATGGTATGCTTGAACTTAGTTGGTTTGAGCTCCGAGTATGTGGAGCTACAACGACGACACAACAAGGAAGGAAGTGTTCTTTCAAGTTTTGGGGATTATTTAAGGTAAATGTGGAGATTATTGTTGTTTACCTTGAATATGTGAATCAAGTAGTTCTGTGGAAAAATTAGACAGACGGATGATCAGTATTGCAGCTTTACGTCCAAGACAAAGTTCATGGTTATTTTCGGTCAACCGGTCTTTCTCATTCGGTCGACCGGTCGATGTTTGGACATATCTGGACGTCACTGGACAAGGCATTTGGACATTTCCGTGTCTGCATTTTGAGGTCCGGGACAAGTGCTTGGAAATTTCCGGTCGACTGGTAGGTCTCAATCGCTCGACCGGTTGGAGTGTTGTTACATTACCTGGAAATTTCCAGTCGACCAAAGGCGCGTGACGGTCGACCGGTGGAGATCCGGATCGTGCTACAGTTCAAGTTCGGTCGACTGTTCCTCCGGAACGGTTGACCGTCCAGAACGGTTTTGCCCACGTTTTGCAGTTCTCTCCACCCCGGTTTTAATGCAATCAATAGTTGTATTGGCCTATATAAATGCAATTTCGTCCCATTTTTTATAATCATCGTTAGTATCATCTACTTTGCATTTTGAGAGAAAGAGAGAGAACATCCTTGTGTGGATTCGGTCGGAGCAAATTCAATCGGGTTTCTTTGTCGGTTGGTTCGTGTTCTGTAAGTCTCTCTTGTAATTCATTTCTCTATAATAGATTGGGCTGTGTCGTCTGTAGTTTTTTCCGCATTGGGTTTCCATGTTAAATCTTGTGTCTTGCGTGGTTTGCGTGGTTTGATGTTGGTGATTTGCATTATTTGTGTTGCTCTTCTTCAATTGGATTTGTTATTTCATTCGGCTACGTATTTTGGGATTGATTTTATTCCCTAACAGAGATCACCATGATCTCTGATACCATGTTTAGATTGGTTGATTAGTTACCTCTGGCAAATTGGAGTGGTTACAACTCGATTATGACAGGCTTCAGACTTTAAAGAGCAACAAACTTTACTATCACATAATCCGAAACCATTTGTACTATCGTGTTTATTTTTTACATTAAAGCTTTTAATGTCTTTTTAAAAACATCGGTGATAATTTTGGATTTTCGGAGTCAACGACAATTTCGTCATTTTTTGTGTCAAAATTAACAAAGGGAGGCAAACTGCCAACGAGTAAAAGGGTATGGAGTAAACTGTAACGTTTTAAAGATCCGGAATGCAAAGTGCACACAACTCAACCATGAAAAAGATAGAAAGGGCACGGTACAATTAACCTTTTTATTTATTTCTATTGACATAAACTTGCATGCAAGTGTTACTGTGAAAATTAGAAGGTAATTAACGAGAGACGAACTACATCTAAAAGTACATAACATTTTGAATTCATATTAACGTAAGAAAGCATCAAAAATTGTCCAAGCTAGAGATATGTAAAGCAAGATGACATTGTACATGATTGATAATAAAATTCAAAGAGAAAACTCACAAATGATAAGATTTAAGAGGATTCACAGGACAATGGAAAACGTTGCAGCGCATTCGTAGAAATAATTATACTAGAAGGTCTTAGAAATAGAGTACTTAAAATATTCTTCTGAACGGTCGATAAATCCTGAAAAAGACAATTTTTTGCTGAAAATTTATGTTATCACCGAGAATTTCCTTCATGCCGCTAACCTTCTAAAGAAATCATGTAAGTCTATACATCAGATTAAATTATTTTCTTTATTGTTGTTTAAATAACTGTTTGTTTTTGTTTTTATTTTTTTCTGTCGGCCATCTAATTAAGCCGGGCATCGTGTATCACATTAATTATTTGATGATTCCATCCTTTATGGGTTGGCATGATTAACTGCTTTAAGAGTTTACTTTGTGATCATGTTAAAAGTTATCTATATATTCTTCGTATAATAAATAACTTCTGCAGAAGTTTCTTGCTTGTCGGCTTGGTTGTTATGATGTGTCCTTGTCTCCTTGAGGTTTTAAATCAGAAGGTGTTTGTCTTTGAAAAAGGTTTTCAAGAGAATGAACATGACCTCTTTCAAATATCAAAGTAAGAGTTAGAATTACTGAAACAAATTATTAGATGGCCATCACACTACTGGCCCTTATAATCAACAAGTTATGGCATAAAAGTATCATTTGTTGGTTATAACTCGAACTTGAATTAGGGGCCTTTGCATCTATAGAAATGAAATGAAACTAAGAAATCTCGTTTTTGTCACGTATTGAACCGCCTTCTACCAGACTCTTATCCAAAGCAAATCTTTGGATATGTTCCATTTCTTAGTTGTTGATCAGGCCAGAAATCAAATTGATTATTTCTAACTAAAGTCTCTCTCCTAAGCGCACATTGCCTACTTTTGTCCATTCTAAAACATCCTAAGCCACTTCTTTTATCCTATCCACAAACCATCTACTAGTGTCATCAAAACGGTCCTCAAGTTCTACTATGTTATTGTCGTTATGACCATTAAACAACATGTAAAAATACTCTCTCCACCTACTCTTGATCTTAGCGTGATCATCTGTAAAAGTTTTTGAGTTTCATCCTCAACGCATTTTACTTGATTAAGGTCTCTAGGTTTTTAACCGCAGTTTAGCCAACCTGTACATGTACACCAATTTCCCACGACTTGGTGCCTAATTTTCTATACAATCTTCTCAGCCTCTTTTTTAGCCGACTTATATTTCTCCAAACTATCCTCATTCTCATGGTTGTACCAGCACCTATAACATTTTTTAAAAATATAAATTCCTATAAAAATGTGCTTACATAAATTCCCATATAATTTATAATAGAATATTAGTCAAGTGTCAAATCCCTAAATCGGAGGTGACGAGTATACATATGGTATTAAGTCATTCAGGTCAAGGCAAAGAAAGATCCAAGGCGAGCAAATCAACTGCGATGAACGTGTATATATAATGTGGAATACGTGCAAGACTAAGAATTATGGATATGAAAGGTTGATTATGCGAATGATTTCTACTCCGAAGTATGCGTCTTGAAATTGGTTCGGTCAAGATGGTGGGAGTGCTCGGCAACATTTTAGGAGCACAGAGTAGAACGAGAAGTCTATATTAATGCAATGTTTAGAGTATTCTCGGGCTAATACCATTCCTAAAGTTGAACATGTGATCTTGGACAAAGGAAGTAGTTTATGTACCGGGCAATTGCTTGAGGTCCACCCGAAGACCGAGTCCAAACTTATGGTAGAATCTATATTCCTTATTCTAAACTCTAAAATACCGAATTCGATTTGGTCTAGCCTCCCTAGTTGACTATATTACCGTTAGTAGCGGGCCCAAATTAAAAAAAGGTTCTTGGGTTAAGCGTTGAATTAGATGTATATTATAATCACATCATGAATACCCGAGCAACTTCTTTGTGTTTGAATGAATTAGTCTCACAATTGTATGATTAGTTTTCTCATTTCTTAGGCTATACTTGGTTCGTTGTCATCAAGGGTGTAATGTAATTAGATTACATTTTGTATTACATTTCACTGTTTGGTTGGGAAAATTGAATGTTGCAATCACTTCGTAATCCAATTACGTCCTTTTAAGTCAATTGAATTACATCGTTGGAGGTCGTAATTCAATTACATTGCAATGTAATTAACTCATTTTATATAATTTAAACATTGTCACATCGTCAAACTCAACCGTCGACATTTGTCACATCAGATCTTACAGGAAGCATGCTAGAGCTCGGACAATCACTTTCGACATTTATCGGATCTATTAAATTACAAATTAATTTTTTGAATTACATTACAATTCATGTGTTGAATTACAATGTTGCCAAATGGTGTAATTTGATTACATGGAATCTAATTCCTTGGAATGTAATCTTTTTACGTGAAATTGAATTCTATTAAATCCAATTAAAGTGAACGAAGCATGCCTTATTGTAATCTTTTAGTTGGAATATAAATTCGTGTTTGCTAATCATAAATGCATGCCATTTTTCTTTCTTCGTGAGTCTCTAAAGGGACGGGAACAACGATATGATAGATGATATATATCATTGTACTGTCACTGAAGAAAGGTAGTCACTTGCATACCCTTGAATAAGTCTCCTAAATATTAAGTCTCAAGGATTATATTGTTGGTAGAGGTTCTAACGATGTTCTACACAACGACGGGTGAAGATGCACAATAGAATACGAAATAATGAATATTGCACGTGGAATTAACTAACTTCTTGCTCTCTCCCAAACATTAAATGCAACATAACACACACAAGATAAATAAACAAGCAATAGACGAACACACACCAGAAACAACCCTGACACATGAGTTCTACAAAGTTCGACATCGTGCCTACGTCCTTTGGGGGGTCTCTTGCGGGTTTCATTTCCTTCTTCTACTTCTCCAACAAGAGAAACAACCAAGATTACAAGTTTATGAAGGCAATATGTCCTCCAAAGCACTATAGATCTCTTTCTAGCCATAATCTTTCTTTAGGAAATAAACTCACAATGTATTGCATCCGTCGTACAAAAACAAAGGCAAACAAACCCTTAGATGGACTCATAACCGAACAGAAAAAATCCAGAAAACATGGGCAATGGTCGACCGTTCGGTTAAGAGGAACGATTCATGTTAATTTTGGTTAACCGGTGTAACCGACCGGCTAACCGCACCATGGTTTGTCTTCAGCTCACAACCACTTTCCGGTTTACCGAAATCACCATTGGTCGACCGTTCCTGACTCCAAAAAAGTTGATGTTATTTTCGGTCCACCGGTGTAACAACGGTCGACCGAATCTTCAATTTGCAAGCTCCTGATAAAATCGGTAGACCGTTTTATCCTATTTTCTATTTACTTAACAAATTTAAACTAATTTTCAACAATCTTCACCTTGCTTTTAATTTGTTGCCTGAGTCGTCTTCTAATCTGCTTCCTTGAAGCACCAATGAGCTACTGTAGGATTTATTCTAATATCATTTAATCTACATCTATATTAAAATAAATAGAAAGGAAATCATACCCAAATGTTCACTAAAACCTTTATAAAGATTTGGAGTTGTGTTGTCCGTTGAATTGTCCGCCGATTAGTCTCCAAGTGTTCACCAAACTGTAAACAAGATTAGAGAGAGAGAAACTAGTCGATCTATCTCTAAATCAAGGTTAGAATCTAGCTAATAACCATTTGTATGCTCCAAAAAAATTGTTCTCTAGCACACAATTAAAACTAAGAGAATTTTGGATGGAATGATGGAAAAATTTCCTCTAACCCACATCATGTGCAAACCACTTACAATAGGATTTCCTCTAACCCACATCATGTTCAAACCACTTACAATAGAATATTATACAAAGTAGAAATGTGTCATCTTTGTATTATATATTCATTTCTTGATCTCTCAAACTAATTGTAAATATGTAACTATACACAAGTTACATTGTGCACATTATAATTTTGCTTTATCAAGAGCCTTAGCAATATCATAACTCAAGTCAAGAGGGGCAATGATAATCTTTGGGGGCTACTATTCGTCGCCGGAAAACTACTTAAATCGCCCCAAAAATGACCTTTTTACCCTTAACAAATCAATTAATACCCATTTCGTCCCGTGTCTTTAAACAAGGTGTTTGACTCAGTTTTACTCACATTCCTAGTACCAACACCACGAAAATGTCTGGCGAAGTACCTGAATCCGGCGAGGTAAGGAGGGCGGAATTTTTTTTCCGACTCGGGCGTCTGGCTAAGATGCCTCCGCCAAGATAGAGGCCTTTGGCTAAGCCGCCTCCACATAGGTAGAGGTGTGTTAGCCAGACGCCCATTTTTTTAATTTTCTGTTAAACTCAATTTTTTCAGGTTCCGTTGTAAGATTTCGGTGGTGATGGAGTAGATTACAGTGAGCTTTTTTACAGTAAAGAAATATTTACAACAATCGAGGAAGCTTGTAAATGGGCGAAACAAGTTGCACTAGGAGCCGGATTTTTTTGGGTTATATCATCATACAAACCAAAAGCAGATAACCGGTTGGATTGTTACCTGAGATGTGATCGCAGACGTGAAATGAGTTCTCGTTATACGAGTATTGCACTGTGAAAGAATACAAAAAGAAAAGGTTGCGGTTGTCGGTTTTTGGTTAAAGTGGTGGAGCGACGGGATCGTGATGGATGTGTCATTGTTTCTAGTAGCTTCTATGGGCAACACAACCACCCACTTGCAGTTTATTCAGAGAGTCACCGACAAGTCAGCGGACTTAGTGTTGGGGTAAAGCAAATTGCTCGTGATATGACAGAGGCACAAGCAAGACCACATAACATTTTGTTGACGCTAAAAGAGAAATTCTCGGAGGATAATCCCAATCAAAGACACATTTATAACTTCAGAGAGTACATGAGGAGGACGAAATCTGAAGACAGGAATCCCGCGCAGCAGTTTCTCAGGGAGGCAGTGCAACATAAGTATTTGCATTGGATTATGGCAGATGAAGAAATTAATGTCCTCACTCACGCATTTTTGGCACATCCGACTTCAGTTCAGTTGTTGCGTACATACCCATTCGTAATCTGCATGGATTCGACGTATAAGACGAATAAGTACAAGATGCCTTTGTTTGAGATGGTTGGGGTTACTCCAACAAACATGAATTTCCTCGTCGGATATGTGATTTTACAGGATGAGACCGAGTCTAGTTACCGATGGGTGTTGGAGAGGTTGCGAGATCTGTTATTGGATATTGTTAGCCCGACTGCAATAATAAAGGACCGAGAGATGGGTCTGATGCGACCAGTGGCAGAGGCTTTTCCTGAGTCTGCTCATTTACTATGCACCTGACATGTTAACAAAGACGTGTACAACTACGCATACCACGTATTCGGCAAGGACAAACAGCTTGCAGAGAGTTTTAGGCGTGGAAGGTGGAGGAGAGTCATGCTTTCTGATTCACAGACGGATTATGAAAGAGCAGTCCGTAATCTGAAAGATTCTTACAAGTCCTGGCCAGTGCTGACGGAGTATGTGGACGACACGTGGTTGGTGCATAAGGAAAAATGTGTGCTGAATTGTGCGAATAAAATTTCTCATTTCGGCAACACTACGAACTGCAGGGTGGAAAGTACACATTCGGCTCTGAAAGAGTGGATCACTACATCGACTGCCGTTCTCGACACTCTTTTCAACCGCGTGAACTCGGCTATTGAAATGCAGCTGACGAATATTCGGAACTTTCTTGAAGATTCGAGACGTCGAATTGTGACAAACTACATAGGTCCTTTGTTTCAGCATATAAATGGCCGAGTTTCGCATCACTGATTGTCGTTATTGACTCAGGAGTTGAAGAGAATGCATGACTTAAGTGATGAAATTGAATATCGTTGTGGGTGTGCTTTCCTGACAACACATGGGATTCCTTGTGTCTGTACAATGTACGAGTGTTTTGCGTCAGGTGATGGAATTTATTTAGAGCAGATTCATCCATTCTGGAAAACACTTGTCATTGGAGAAGGAGTCCAAATGTCAGAGTTTGTGGATCAGTCAGCACAAGACGTCGAGCATTTTCGGAAGCTAGTTGATGAGATTTTGGAGAGCGACCCTACAGTAATTCGTAGTGCCTCTCGTATTTTATACGAACAGTTACACCCCGATCAGTCGAACTATGGAGAACCCGTAGAAAATATTAAGGTACGAGGTCGACCTAGGGGAAAGTCGACACGTCGGGACCCGAGTGCCTTCGAGTATGCTGAGCGAGGTCGTGGTCGGTCTGGTAGTAGTGGGAGCAGGGGTCATCATCGGTCTGGCAGTAGTGGGAGCAGGGGTCGTGGTCGGTCTTCCAATTCGTCTCGATCGTCCGTGAACACGGGCACAGGATCTTCTGGTATGACGATATCTTTGTTTTTATTTAATATATATCAGTAATCTAGATGGGGTTGAATATATTATCTCCTAATTTTGTTGTTTTAATGAATTGTTATTTACCTATCTTATAGTGTCTGGACGGATTGACGTGGATAACTTCCCATATGTTGATAGACTGCCAGGAATCATTTTACCATTTCTGGAAAGGTAGAATGACGTACGTGTTGATGGCAACTGTGGATTTCAATGTGTTGCCGATGTCTTCCATGGTGGTCAAGAAAGCTGGTCGTACGCCCGTCGTGCGATTTCTAATGAGATAAGTGCACATCCTATTTATGAGAGTGTTTATTTCGTCAATGTGGGAGAGGCTCGTGAACGAATTGATTGTGGCGGGGGAGCTTGTGGCGATGATCATTATATGGAGGTTTGGGCCGACTTGGTTCCTATTGCTAATTTTTACAAGTGTGCGGTCATGTATTTCGCAATGGGAACGAATGGTTCGTTGTTCCCGTGTCTTACTGTACTACCTTGGGAGAGTTCGTCTGCCATGACGAGGCCTGTCAAAGAGTTGGTCATTGCTCATTTAGGGAGTTACAAACATTTTATTCGTTTGGAATTAGCTGATAATTTACCAGTACCTCCTTTAGCGACCTTATGGTATCAAATGCGAGATGAGAGTGTTGTTGGATGGCAGACTCAGTACGAAAGTAGGATGGAGTATTGGAACCGGTTACGTAGTACATTTTGATTGTAATTTGTAATGCTTTTGTAATGTATAATATATCGTGTATTTGTACTTATATCGTGTTGTTCTTTTACCGTATTTTAAATTTAAATATTATTTGATATCTAAAGAAATAAGTTGAAGATATTTTCATGACAAATAAATTTTAAAAATACGATAGTCAAAGAAATACGTAGAAGATATGTTCGTAAGAAATAAATAATAAGAGTACACAAATGAGCATAAGCAAATACCAACAAATGTAGTAACAGTGCAACATATAGCAAAACGATAGTAAAAACAAGTCAACAACAGCTCAGCATCTGAATCATGGTCCGAAATGCCCAACTGGTTGTTCCAATCCTCGATGAGGCGATCCCAATCTGTACATGCAAGTCTCGTATCCTCAGTCGGCATCCTGTCTCTCTGTCGCAGGAACGGCTGCGTACACCGTATCGCCCTACTCATCCACTGTATGTAAAATAAAAATTAGCGTACATTAACAATAATAACAAAATATACATTACAATTAAAAGTAAAATTAGATAAACTTACTGCATCGGCACATGTCCTATCCAGTGGTCTCTCCGGTCTCGGAATGATACCGCGTACGATAAGTGGATGTGAGCACCTACCGAACCACTGCAAATAATCTGCAGCACAAGTGGAGGGGTCGCGGCTACGACTCAGATCGTCCAGGTGTAGTCGTCCTACTCTCGGAAATGTCCTCCAAACCGATTCCGCGAACGAAACGCTATGCCTGACGTCGTACGTCGTCGCAGTCGCAGACCATACTGCATGCTCGGGCGTCGGTATGTCAACCGGGATCACCTGAACGTAACCTAACGGACGTAACACGCGATCAGGTAAATAAGGCTCTGTGATATCCCTATAACGAATAACGCCCATAAATATAGTCCTCGGCACAGCTACAACAGGCTCGGGACCATACGACAACCACTCCACCTAAACGTTTATACGTTAATAATAATAAAGTTAAAATTTAAATAAACGTGAATGATATATACATTATATACATGCGATGCAGTCATCTGATCTAGCCGTCTACGAATAGAAAGAAGTCGACCCTCGCTCTTATCCTCGGCCCGGACAACCCACATACGCGAACGAGGATGACCACACTCAACAATCTTTCGCTCCCGATGTGGGCGGGAAGTAGGAAAATACTCATAGATCCAAGCTTGCAGCAGTGTAAGACAACCAGTAATCCGAGAACAATCAACACGACTAGATATACCCAGCTGGCGATACAGATATGCCAACGTCGCCGACCCCATGAGTACTGATCAATGGTATCTGGGTTCCTCGCCTCCAGTAGGTCGTGTGGTCTGACTCTGGAACCACTCTTGTCGACAAACAAGACGCAGCCTAGCAGTAAGAAGAGGTAAGCAGTCATCTACGTATCCTCAGTCTGTGGTGGTCGCCCCCGTCTGCTATACTCGTCCACAACATCGATACTGACACCACCGCCACTCCAAAATTAGCTATCCCGCCTAAGACCCTCCAAGCTGACACCCAGCAACTCAGATACATATAACTTTAGCTTAGATGTCGGCGCCTGCGCACTGACCATAGGACCCTCAACAGGAATGTGCAGAATCTGAAAGACGTCATGCAACGTGATCGTCATCTCTCCGAACGGCAAGTGAAAAGTGTTGGTGTCAGACTGCCACCGCTCCACGAAAGCAGAAATCAACGGCATGTCGATGCAGGAAAACATGTTGTACGACAAGTGACCCAATCCACTGTCAACCACGGTCACCGTCATATCATCAGTCATCGTTGAACGCCATGTTTGCAATGTGATGAGAATTAAATTTATACCGCAAGTGCACGGCGTCAATGAAGACGTGACAAATATGGGTCGAACACAAGGAGGGAGAGATTTGTTATTTGTGTGATTTTCGATTGGGGGAAAGAAGGAGAGAAGAATAAGTTTGGTTTTGAGATTTTTGGGTTTTAATTTTCTAAAGACGAAACATGAACAAATAAAACTAGAACAAGAACAAAGAGGTGAATTCCGTTGGGTGGAGGTTTAGATTTAGGGTTTAGATTAGAGAATTCAGAAACTTATAATAAATCATGTTAGTTATCAAGCATTACATGATAAATGGTTTAACATAAACTCAAGTAATCAAAATATACTAATCACGAAATTAAAATAATAACATTTATTCATCTTCTCTTCACCCTAAATCCGTCACCTTCACCCTTTGGAAAGAGTTAGAAACTCATGGATGGGAGGAAGGACAAGGGGTCCTAGAGGAATTACAAAAGAAAACTAAAAACAAGAAATAAAACAACAGAAATTTATTAAACTAAGAAAAAAAACTAGAACATAAGCTCAGGGACCATCACAACATCGTTTCAGGGCTATTTATAGCCGATACAAGGGACCTAAGTATAGAATTGGAGAGTACACGTGTCCAGACACGACTGGACAAAATTTGGAGACACGGATCGACTAGGGGGCGGCGTTTCCGCCGCACAATGCATGTAATATGCGGCGATTTCGCCGCACAATCTCCTCTGATTTAATCCGGATTTTTGCTGTGTGTTTTTGGTATGATTTGATCCTTCTTTGCGCGTCTGGATTGATTCTTTCCATTCTTTTGAGCTCCGGATTAATTCCTTCATATATTTGGAGATCCATATTGATTTTTCTTTAGATTTTCTCCAAGATAATAAAAGCTACTCGTGATTTGCAATTAGGTCCTTGTCTTTTTGCAATTAAGTCCCCGACTACTTTTGTGCTCAAGTCCTTGTTCTTTTTGTAATTAGGTCTTGAATGCTTTTATGCTTGGATACATTTCCATTTGAAACCCAATAATCTTGAGCTTGGTCTTTATGATAGAAATGAGTCTTTTGCACGCGTTTATGCTCGGGATGTGGGTAAATTGCATTCAGGTCCCTGTATTCTGTAAATAAGACTAAACACATACCTTAGTAGCATTTATTGATGTAAAAGTAATCTAAATGAAAGACATATGATGCAATGTATGCAATGCATCACAATGTCGTACAGGCTCTGTGCCGATTGTGGCACTTCAAAACATTCCGATCCTCGCCATCCCAAATGCGTCTGGCGATGTGGCCTCCGAAACTCGAAATGGCGCTGCCATCTACAGGACCACCGGGCATAATATCTGTGACGATCCAAGACTCGTCCTCACCCCTCTTCTTCTTCTTCTTCTTCTGAGCTCAGGCGTCTGCAGTGCACGAACTCGAATCACCGGTCACAAACTGGCCACCTCGATCCTTCCTAATGACCCACTCAGCCATCGTCACTCTCGTCGTGACTCCTCAACTCATCTGAGTCATCCTCGTCGTCGAAAGAATCCCCAGGTGTCTGACGACGACGTAACATATCTCTCTCTCCTTATTGAAGCTGAAATACCACGTGTACGTGGATGACGAGGACCTGACTCATCTGCTACACTACGTACCGCGCGTAAGGGAATTGATTTCCCTTTTCCTCCACGGTAACCCGATGACTATTAATTCAATTTTAAAAATACAAATTTATTAATGGATTTACTTAAATAATTAAACTAATTATTAACTTAATAATCAATTTAGTTAGCAATTATCACAATTAATCAATAATCCTTTACTAAAATCGTAGACAACTAATTACTAACATAATAATCAATTTATTTAGTGATTATCACAACTTTTAATCAATAATTCATTACTAAAACTAATTATTAACTTAATAATTGATTTATTTATTAATTATCACAATTTATAATCAATAAAGGATTTACTAAACTAATTTAACTCATTATTAACATAATATTCAATTTATTTTAAATTTATCACAATTTATCACAAGGGGGAGGCGGTTCCGGCGGCCGCCTTCTCGTTGGGTCGGACGTCTCCCGCGGACGCCCGTCCAATTTTTTTTATTTTTAAAATAATTAAAATAAACAAGGTAATTTACCAGATGTGAGTAGTCTGGGGTGTCCGCTGGTTCTTTTCCTGGCCTCCGAGACATTATATCTGGTGAATAGAAGAGTGATATGAAGAGAAAGTTGTGTTAAAAGAGTGAAATGAAGAGTTATATAAGTAGAAAGGGTAGATGGGCAAAATGGTAATCTGTTGGGGCGATCTAAGTAGTTTTACGGTGACGAATATCAGTTCAGTAATCTTTTGACATATCATCTTTTCCAGCACAAGTCATGTATAACCAACTAATACCTTTATCACTATATTGATTGATAGCTTTTGACAATAATCAAATCATACACTCCTTATATGAAAAGATATAAGTCTCGTATCTTAGGATTCAAAGACACAATGAAACATTAATGACACAAGCACAATTCCATAATGTTTCATTTGTTAGGTCAATGCAATATATGAAAGAAACATTTTCCATTTCATATTCTCATGTTGTTAAATATTTGTAGAGCTACGATATCTCTCTTAACCAACATGACAATCTTATCTCGGTCATTAATGTTCAATGTTAACCACCATGATTGTGAATTACTTTTGATTTATGTAAACCATTATCTTTTAGAGCTCTACGGTTACGGACCAAGAGCCTCTTCCTTAACACTTCCAAAAGACGAATACATTATCAATGAACAAAATGTTTGCATATTCAATTCATAATAATTGACATGTAAAAATAAGGACACATTCCTTTCAGCGCTACCCCTCAGAGCGCTCATCCTTCTAAGTTTCTAAGTACATTAAGAATCTTCGAGCACAACTCAAACTTCTCCCAAGTGACCACCTTAGTCATCATATCCGCCGGATTCTCACTTGTATCAATCTTTTGGAGAATAACCTGCCCTTCCTCGATTCATTCGTGGATCTTATGGTACCTTACTTCAATAAGTTTGGTCCTTGAATGGAACGTCTGATCTTTGGCTAGATAAATTGCACTTTGGCTATCGCAATGAAATTTAGTCACTTCATGTTCAATCCCCAAAGAGCCTACCAAATCCTTTAACCATATAACTTCCTTTCTGGCATCAACCACTGCCATATACTCCGCTTCCGTCGTAGACAATGTTGTTGTATGTTGGAGAATGGATCTCCAACTCACTGGTCCTCCACCTAGAGTGAACACATACCCTGTTGTGGACTTTGTTTGTCCAGATCACCAGCATAATCTGAATCAACGTACCCCTCCACCTGTCGTTGTGCTCCATCTCTAGTGTACTTCAAGCTAACATCAATACTTCCCTTCAGGTACCTCGAGAACCACTACATCGCTTCCCAGTGCTCCTTTCCAGGATTACCTTATAATGACTCACCAGGCTAACTGCGTATGAAACGTCTGGCCTAATGCAGATCATAGCATACATAACGGATCCGACTGCACTAGCATATGAAACTCTATTCATATCTCTCCTTTCATTTTCCGTAGAGGGGCTGCACTTCGGGAAGAGCTTGAAATGAGCGCTTATCGGTGTGGTAACATGCTTGCCATTCTCGAGATTGTACCCTTCGAGGATTTTTCAGATATCACTCATTTGAGTTAGCAAAATTTCACCTCTTTCAGTATCTCTGGAGATCTCCATACCGAGAATTTTATTAGCAATCCTGAGATCTTTCATCTCAAACTCCCCACGAAGCTTCTGTTTGAGATCATCTATATGCTTCTTCTCTTTAGTCGCGATCAACATATCATCAACATACAAGAGCAAGAACATGTGTATTGTATCTTTCAGACTCTGCAAGTAAACACAACTATCATAGTCACAACGTACAAAACCACTCTCCAACATAAATTATTGAACCTTTTGTATCACTGCCTCGACAACTGCTTAAGTCCGTAGGGAGTAGGGCTGTAAATGGGTTGAAATTTACCCGCAACCCGCCCTGCCCCGCCCCGCCTAACGCGGGTTGCGGACAAAAAAATGCTACCCGCCAAGCCGCCACCCGCACAACCCGCATAATAAGCGGGGCGGGTTGCGGTTTTCTCCCAACCCGCCCCGCATAACCCACAACCCGCATAAGCCTTACATGTTTTTGATTTTTTTATATTTAGTTATGATTTAGTTTGTATTTAGCTTTAATTTTTTTATATATAGCTTTAAAAACATACATTGATTGATTTTTTCCTTCATTTTTGTACTTAACTTTGATTAAAATAGATAATATTAAAGAAAATAAATTGATTTTTGTATTTAGCTTTAATAAAAAGATTAAACCCGCCAAACCCGCCAACCCGCCCCGCATAGCCCAGTCCATCCTTGCGTGGGGCGGGTAGCGGAATTTTTTTTTGAACCCGCCCCGCCCCGCCTACCCGCTTACAACCCTAGTAGGGAGACTTCTTCAACTTGCATACTTGTCCTTCTTTGCCTTGTGTAATGATACCATTGTAGGGTTTTCATGAGGATTATAGAGGTTAAAAAATCTTTTCTTTCATCCTCTTTAATCATCAAAACCGATCGTCTCTATTGCTAACCTCAAACAAATAATCAATCAAACATTTTGTATCACTTTGTTTTCCTATTTCCTACGCGTCGTAGTTTCATTCCGATCGCATCACTCTCTTTTTCTCCCCCACTCGAGTATCGTGAATCTGACTCACACACGCTCCCTGTCGACCGACCTTTACTTGCCACCGCTTTCAACGCGGTCGTGCACTTGTGGTATATTAAACTGAATCAATCAACCACATTACGCCGCAAGAACACCTTCTTTCCCACTAGATCCCAAAACTTATATCCCTTCATTAACCTATCGTAACCAAGGAAAATACATTCCTTCGATTTTGAATCCAACTTCGACTGTTGTGTTTCATCAACCAACACATAAGCTTTGCATCCAAATATCCTCAGCCTTGAATAATCAAATGACTCACCCGTCCACACTTCCCGAGGCCTCTTTAAATAAAGTGTCAATGACAGTGAGATATTTACCAGATAGCATGCAAGATCTACTGCTTCAGCTCAGAAATCATTTGACAGATTCGTATGAAGCCTCATGCTACTTGCCCGTTCACATAATGTCAAGTTTATCCTTTCAGCTACTTCATTCTGTTCCGGACTTCGCTGTGTAGTGAAATGCCTTATGACGCATTCTTCTTCACAGAAACTCGTGAACTCCCTTGAGGTGTACTCACCTCCATTATCTATCATCAAGTACTTAACAAATTTACTAGTACTTTTCTCTACCTGAGTCTTGTATGCCTTAAACTTCTCAGAAGCATCAAATTTATTTCCAGAACATAAACTCATACATTCCTTGAGAAGTCATCGATAAATTTGACAAAATATTTGGCTCCACCTTTTGACTAAATCGGCACCGGTCCCCAGACGTCTGAGTGCACATACCCCAATATAGGTCGATCGCCATCTTGAATCGAATCCTGTGATGTTTACCGAAGAAACAGAATTGCAAAAATCCAATTTGCAACTCTTAAAACCCGTTAGCAGACCTTGTTTGTGGAATTCACACAAACCATTTTTCGACATATGACCAAGCCTCATATGCCAAAGTGCGGTGTTGTCTTCGTCTTGTGCAACACTTGCTGCACCCCTTCCTGCTACTGCATTTCCCTGCATCCAATACAAGTTGCCTACTTTGGTTACCTTTATCACTATCATCGCTCTATGAGTGAACTTGACCTTTCCGTCCACCTTGGACCATCTCCACCCGAGGGTATCAATCTCTCCTAGAGATATCAGGTTCTTCTTAAACTCCAGAATATGACGCACACCCGTCGGCGTTCGAATATACCCGTCGAACATCTTGAACTGTATAGAACCAATTCCGATGGTAGTGCATGACGCAACATTGCCCACAACAACGATCCCTCCTTTCAGCGGTTCATACGATGTAAACCACTATTTAACCAGGCACATATGGTATGATGCTCCTATATCTAAAATCCAACCTGTTGAGGATTTATCAATACCTGCAGCGCAAACTGTCAGGACGTCCCATTCCTCCACCACGCTGGTAGAATCAAGCTCCACGTATATACCCTTATGTTGTGCCTCCTTGAAGGCTCTCCATGTTACATCCTAACCCTTGCTATTTGGGTTTAATTGTGTTTTAGGTGAGGGATTTGAGGATGATGAGGTGGGTTGAGATGGATGGCTGGGATTGATGGGAGGATATGTGGTGGATGGTGGAGATTGAAGGAGGAGAGGTATATAAGATTTGGTCTTCTCTCTCCTCACTCGTTTTCTCTCACTTTCTCACACGTGTGTCTCTCTCTCTCTCTCGATCCTTCTCATCCAGCTGAGGAAGACGTGGAGGCGAGGCCGGCGAAGCTCGGAGGGGATCTGGAGTTGCCGGAGTCGAGGTGATTGCGGTTGAGTTCCCACCGGAGGAGAAGAGTTTTGCGAGGAAGCGCTCGCCCAGATTCTTCGAAGGCTTCTTCAAGCCTTAAGGTATGCCAAGCTTTAGTTTAGTCCTCCTTTTAGCCTTTGCGAGGAGTGGAGTGGCCGACGGTAGACCGAAAGGCTCGTCGAGAACCTTGCAGCAGCTTTTCTGCTCTGTAACGGTCGACCGGCAGTTGGCGCGGTCGACCGGTCGTAGTGTGATTCGGGCGAACACCCTTGCACCGGTCGAATGATACTCTTCGAGTGGTCGACCGGTGGTGCGTTTTAGCAAGGGAAAGATGCTCTGGCTGTTTTCGGTCGAACCGGTCCCCTTTGCCGGTCGACCGAAAGCACTGTTGTTAGTCGGTTGGGGTCGTTGACCATCTAAACGGGCGACCGCTCATTGACTTCGTCCGACCGGAACTTAAGTTAACTGATTGGCCGGTCGACCGGGAGTGTGGTTTCGGTAGACCGTGTAGTGCAGATTGTTCGTGAGTTTTACTGGTGGGAATCGGTCGACCGTGATTTTTAAGTCGTTCGACCGTTGGTGCTTTTTGAGCAAGAGAGTATTTTTCCCTGTTGGATTTCGGTCGAACGGGGCCCCTTTGCCGTTCGACCGGTTGGACGTTATTTCGGTTTTTCTGCGGAATAGTTGTGGTGTTCGGTCGACCGTTTGGGGTCTTCCGTTCGACCGTTTGGGCACAGTTTGCATATGGATGCTTGTGTCGTGTGTGGTTGGATCCGCCTCGAGGGCAGCAGGTCTCCGGCCTTTTTTGGGACGACGGTACAGACATTGCCGGCCTGAGAGGAAGATCGTGGTTGCGGCTCTATGGAGCGGGTGCCTTGTGTGCTCGTTGTTGTGGCTCTACGGAGCGGGTGCCTTGTGTGCACGTTGTTGTGGCTCTACGGAGTGGGTGCCTTGTGTGCACGTGTGATTGTGGGGTTGGGGTGAGAGGACCCTTGAGACCCGTGGCCGATGATTTTCCGGCGGTGCCGTGTGTGCACGTGTGTTTGGGGTTGCCGGTGTTTTCCGGCGGTGCCTGGTTTGCACGGGAGATTGATATGCTTTTACTGCATTCTTCATTTCATGTTTCATATACACATATTATGTTCATATTTTAGGGGTTTGGCACACGGGGTTTCCTCTCGGGAAACTCAGACATAATCATGTTTTATGTCAGGTCGTGCACGTTAGTAGGAGGTGGTGGCTGCGGACAGGAGCACCCAGACCAAATCCTGTCTTTTGTTTTTCGAGGTGGATGATTTTCCCTTGTACATGCGTTGTATATCTTTTGTCTTGGGTTGTAATCATCCTTGACTCTTGTATTGTACAGTTTACCACCTTATATTATATATACTTGTGGTTTGGTGACGACCCCAGTGTTGATTCTTATCTGTTTTAAAGTTTTAATTTTTTCGCCATTTCGGGGTGTTACAATTGGGTATCAGAGCGTTCGGTCCCGGTGTGCTTGTCCAATGAAACCACCTTAGAGGTCTTGCATTAGTTGTCATTCATCATGCATTCTTTGATAATCATTAATTCATTGTCGTTTCCTGTCCTCTTGTGTAGATGCCTCCGAGACGTGTGAGACCACCTTCACGTTTTAGGGACGCCCGTGAGGAGACTGGTAGGGAGGACAGGGAGGAGGAGGAAAGGAGGACCCTACAGGGGACTCTTGGTAGGCTGGGCGAGTTTCCCGAGCGCCAGTTTGCACAGTCTGAGCAGGCAGGGGCGGGGGCAGTGCTGGATCGGTTTATGCGACAGCACCCTCCTTCCTTTGACGGCAGTGGTGAGCCGGAGGCAGCTGAGGATTGGGTCTTCAAGATCCGGAAGATCTTCAGAGCGATTGGATGTCCTTCTGAGAGACAGGTGTATCTGGCCACCTATGTTGTGGATGGAGAGGCGGCCAACTGGTGGAGGTCCACGTCAGCTGTTGTTTTTGAGGACAACGAGGAGGTGGGCTGGGAGGAATTCCTCGCGGAGTTCAGCCAACAGTATTTTCCCCAGCATGCGCGGGATAGGAAGAAGGGGGAGTTCCTAGCACTCGAGCAACGAGAGATGACGCTGACGGCTTACATTAGCAGGTTTCACGCCCTGGAGCGTTACTGCCCGGATACTTATGTGACACCGGAGCAGAGAGCTCGGAAGTTTATCCGAGGGTTGAGGCCGCAGTTCCGGTCTCGTATGACCACGAGCATGCCGCAGACTTTAGCTGATGCAGTGAAGTTTGAGACGATTATGGATCAGGACTACCAGAAGATGGTAGAGGCCAGGAAGGTGCAGACGAAGGCCAGTGTGCGACCTGGAGATCAGACTTCGGGAAATCCGGGCAAGAGGCCCCGGATTGTAGTGGTGGATCTCAGCAGTCAGGGCAGTGCAGGCAGTGTGGTAGAGTTCACTCCGGGCGCGGGTGTGAGGCTCGATCAGGTGCATGCCATGGTTGTGGCCAGATGGGTCACTTCATTCGTTCCTGCCCGAGTAGGTCAGGTGGACCTAGTGGACGACCGGGTTCCTCCTCAGCTAGCGGAGCTGGACCGACTCGACCAGTTGCACCCTCCCAGCAGGGGAAGAGTGCGGGACGTGTCTTCATCATTCAGGCGGAGGAGGCTAGGGACGCCAGCGCAGTGGTGGAAGGTATGCTTTATGTTGATGGCTTGATAGCTAGGGTGCTTTTCGATTGCAGGGCCACACACTCGTTCATCTCTGAGCAGTTTGCGAGCGTGTTAGGTCGTACCCCTGCGATGTTGACTGCCACGTTGGAAGTCAGCACACCCTTGGGTTTGGTTGGCATTGTGGGGAGCTTCCTCCCCGGCGCCACGGTTGCTTTGGGAGACCAGGAGTTCCCGGCAGACCTGATCTTATTACCGCTGGTAGACTTCGATGTCATACTTGGGATGGATTGGCTGTCCCAGTACGATGTTCGAGTCTTGTGCCGAGAGAAGAAGATTCTGATCTCGAGGAAAGGTCTTCCTGATTTGCTAATCAGAGGGACTAAGAGTGGAGATGGTCGGATTTTGGTTTCGGCAGTGAGGGCTCAGAAGATGATTCACCAGGGTTGTAGAGCATTCTTAGCAACGCTTGTGGTACCATATTTTGAGGTGAAGAAGTTGGAAGATATCGAGGTTGTTCAGGATTTTCCTGAGGTATTTTCTGATGAGATCACCGGGTTACCGCCTCACAGAGAGATCGAGTTTGGTATCGATCTGGTAGCAGAGACTACACCACAGTCGAAGGCTCCATATAGGATGGCGCCTGCGGAGTTAGCTGAGCTGAAGAAGCAGTTGCAGGATCTGCTAGATTCAGGTTTGATCGGGCCCAGTGTTTCACCCTGGGGAGCTCCAGTGCTCTTCGAGAAGAAGAGGGATGGCTCGCTGAGGATGTGTATTGATTATCGGATGCTGAATAAGGTTACCATTAGGAATCGATATCCTTTACCCAGGATCGAGGATCTGTTAGACCAGTTGCAATCAGCGAGGGTCTTTTCGAAGATCGATCTGCGATCCGGTTACCATCAGTTGAGGATTCAGGATGCAGATGTCCAGAAGACAGCGTTCAGGACGAGGTACGGGCATTATGAGTTTTTGGTGATGTCGTTTGGACTGACGAATGCACCTGAAGCGTTTATGGATCTGATGAATCAGACTTTTCAGCCGTATCTTGACAGGTTTGTGATTGTCTTCGTGGATGATATACTGGTATACTTATCAGACAGAGAGCAGCATCGGGAGCACCTGAGGATTGTGCTTCGCATTCTGAGAGATCAGCAGCTTGTGTTTTAGGTGGTGGATTTGAGGATGATGAGGTGGGTTGAGATGGATGGTTGGGATTGATGGGAGGAGATGTGGTGGATGGTGGAGATTGAAGGAGGAGAGGTATATAAGATTTGGTCTTCTCTCTCTCCTCACTCGTTTTCTCTCACTCTCTCACGCGTGTCTATCTCTCTCTCTCGATCCTTCTCATCCAGCTGAGGAAGACGCGGAGGCGAGGCCGGCGAAGCTCGGAGGGGATCTGGAGTTGCCGGAGTCAAGGTGATTGCAGTTGAGTTCTCACCGGAGGAGAAGAGTTTTATGAGGAAGCGCTCGCAGGGATCTTCGAAGGCGTCTTCAAGCCTTAAGGTATGCCAAGCTTTAGTTTAGTCCTCCTTTTAGCCTTTGCGAGGAGTGGAGTGGCCGACGGTAGGCCGAAAGGCTCGTCGAGAACCTTGCAGCAGCTTTTCTGCTCTGGAACGGTCAACCGGCGGGTTGGCGCGGTCGACCGGTCGTAGTGTGATTCAGGCGAAAACCCTTGCACCGGTCGAACGATACTATTCCAGTGGTCGACCGGTGGTGCGTTTTAGCAAGGGAAAGAGGCTCTGGGTGTTTTCGGTCGAACGAGTCCCCTTTGCCGGTCGACCGAAAGCACTGTTGTAAGTCGGTTGGGGGCGTTGACCATCTAAACGGTCGACTGCTCATTGACTTCGTCCGACCGGAACTTAAGTTAACTTATTGGCCGGTCGATCGGGAGTGTGGTTTCGGTAGACCGTGTAGTGCGGATTGTTGGTGAGTTTTACTGGTGGGAATCGGTCGACCGTGATTTTTAGGTCGTTCGACCGTTGGTGCTTTTTGAGCAAGAGAGATTTTTCCCTGTTGGATTTCGGTCGAACGGGGCCCCTTTGCCGTTCGACCGGTTGGATGTTATTTTGGTTTTTCTGCGGAATAATTGTGGTGTTCGGTCGACCGTTTGGGGTCTTCCGTTCGACCGTTTGGGCACAGTTTGCATATGGATGCTTATGTCGTGTGTGGTTGGATCCGCCTCGAGGGCAACGGGTCTCCGACCTTTTTTGGGGCGACGGTACAGACATTGCCGGCCTGAGAGGAAGATCGTGGTTGTGGCTCTACGGAGCGGGTGCCATGTGTGCACGTTGTTGTGGCTCTACGGAGCGGGTGCCTTGTGTGCACGTATGATTGTGGGGTTGGGGTGAGAGGACCCGTGGCCGATGATTTTCCGGCGGTGCCGTGTGTGCACGTATGTTTGGGGTTGCCGATGTTTTCTGGCGGTGCCTGGTGTGCACGGGAGATTGATGTGCTTTTACTGCATTCTTCATTTCATGTTTCATATACACATATTATGTTCATATTGTAGGGGTTTGGCACACGAGGTTTCCTCTCGGGAAACTCAGGCATATTCATGTTTTATGTCAGGTCGTGCACGTCAGTAGGAGGTGGTGACTGCGGACAGGAGCACCCCCACTAGATCCTGTCTTTTGTTTTTCGAGGTGGATGATTTTGCCTTGTACATGCGTTGTATAACTTTTGTGTTGGGTTGTAATCATCCTTGACTCTTGTATTGTACAGTTTACCACCTTATATTATATATATACTTGTGGTTTGGTGACGACCCCAGTGTTGATTCTTATCTGTTTTAAAGTTTTAATTTTTCCGCTGTTTCGGGGCGTTACACTCCAGTCACGCTTCATGTGACCTATCTTCTTGCAGAAGAAACATTCAAATGTTCTCCCTTTTGATTTTGACCTGCCCCTATTGCTTCCATCTTTGTTATTCATCCTGCCCCTTCCATTTGATGCAATGATCAGTCCTTCACCCTTGTCAGAAGAGCTACTACCAGAATTCTTTCTTGCATCAAAGCATATCAACATGCCCTTGACCTCCTCCAACACAAACAAATATTTCCTATATATGATCTTGTTCACCAAATTCTTAAACGAGTCTGACGGCGACGTCAACAACATTTCCTCATCTTCATCTTCCAATTTGACACCAGCTACGTCAAATCTGCAAACAACTTGTTGAACATCGATAGATGATCAAGGAACGATGTGTTCTCCCTCATCTGAAGCGTGTACAACTGACACTTCAAATTCAATTTGTTGTCGAGGCTTTTCTTCATAAACCTCTCCTCCAGAAGTTTCCAATATTCAGCCGCTATCGCCGCCAATTCTTCGAAGAGAATATCAACGGAAAGGCACAACTCGATGATCCCTATCACCCGGAGATTGAGCATCTTCCACTTCTCATCGGTCATCTTCGACGACTTCTTCTCTACACCATCCAAAGTATTCAAGAGTTCATCCGTTTGCGACATCAACACACATACCCTTTTACGCCTTGTCGAGAAGTTCCCTTTTCGAGAGAATTTCTTCACATGGAAGTTTCTCGCATCTTCTTCCATCGATGAACACAACCTGGCTCTGATACTAGCTGTTGGGAGAGGTTCTACCAATGCTCTACAAAACGACGGGTTAAATAGATGAACGTACACCTGAAACAACCACGACATAATGTTTTACAAGGTTCGCACTGTGCCTACATCCTTGGGGGGTTCTCTTGCGGGTTTCCTTTCTTTCTTCCGCTTCTCCAACAAGAGAAACAACCGAGATTACAAGTTTATGGAGGCAATATGTCCTCCAAAGCACTCTAGATCTCTCTCTAGTCCTAATCTCTCTAGTCCTAATCTCTCTCTAGGAAATAAACTCACAATGTATTGTATGCATCGTACAAACACAAAGGCGAAGATGCCTTTAAATAGAATCATAACCGAACATAACCGAATAGAAAAAAATCCAGAAAACGTGGGCAATGACCGACCGGAATCCCTCAAACGGTCGACCGTTCGGTTAACAGGAGTGATTCATATTAATTTCGGTTAACCAGTGTAACCGACTGGTTAATCACTCCACGGTTTGTCTTCAGCTTGCAACCACTTTCCGGTCGACTGGAATCACCAACGGTCGACCGTTCTTGACTCCAAAAAAGTCCATGTTATTTTCAGTCCACCGGTGTAACACCGGTCGACTGAATCTTTAGACCTCAAGCTCCTGATAAAATCTGTCAACCGAACTTCTATCGGTCGACTGTTTTAACTTGTTTTTCTATTTCCTCAACAAATATAAACCAATTTTCAACATATGCATGGAATTAGGTCTCAAGGAAGAATAGTCTCAAGGTTGGAACATATAACAAGGTGATATATTCATAGTCTATTGTAGTGTTTGAGTTTGACAACGCCATTCTACTTCGAAACCTGAAAGCTAATACCAAACATGAAGAAAGAGAACTCCCCATTACTTCTAGCTTAAGATAATAAGCACCTTAATTCATTGTAAATACGGACATCTGTCCCACAATCCATCATCGGGTCTCCTACTCAGACCTACCTCAGGCACATACGGTCTTACGGAGAGTACGCAATGTGCCCCACATGCAGCTACACTAGTCATGGGCTTCGGTGAGGGGCACCCGCACGTCTGCGTTGGTAGAATCAACTAAATCTCGAGGTCAACACATCACCGACGGAGTTGTCGCTCATGTCAGTGCACTCACCTGGTTGTGTCACAGCCAAGCTACCTGTCGGGATACATCTTCAGAGAGTCACCGTTGCCATCTTGGTCGGGCGATCCTCTCCGCCGCCACTCGGTCGCGCAGAGGAATCCTCACATGGTTGTCTCTCAGCACAGGCTACCAACACCGCCACCATCAAGGTCGCACGGGTCACATCATCGCCATCAAGGCCAGTCAAAAGTATCTGTCTCTCGCAGGCCGGCCAATCGACTCATTCAGATCGAAGTTTGCAGGGTCATCTCTCTCCGTAGAGTTGTGCAACATCGAGCACTGCGTCTGCGAGTCCACATGTCTACTACTCTAGTGAGTGTCAATGCTAGCTCTGAGCTATGCCACAATCTATAGAATAAAGGTGGCACGTCCCAAGTGCCCAAACTCTTCCACTCGGCGGTCCTTGGGCATGCATGATCAACGTACCCACCATCACCTCCCAGCTCACGCACTAGGTGAGGACACGGTCGCCCGTGAATAGAGTTGACACTCCACAAGGACAATGATTCAGTCTTGAGCACAAACGGTCGACCGAAAAAGGCAAATCGGTCGACCGTTCCCCAAACGAATAAGAAACTTTCGATTAGGCGCCTCGACCGGTCGAACACTGGGCTCATGACTTAAGCCCCAACAATCGAACAAAAGGTAGAAACTGGTCGATCGAACTACGGTCAACACCAGTCTAAGACTAAGTCAAAATCAAGGCACCGGTTGAACGGCTCAAAGGCCCCGTTCGACCGAAAGTAGCAGAGACGTCCCTATTTTACCAAGTCACTATCGGTCGAACCACTAATCAAATGGTCAAACAAACATCTAGTACACTGAAGTCACCAATCGGACTAGAGTCAAGGGCGGTCGACCGTTTCGATAGTCAACGCCCAGTCCAACCCAAAATACAAGGCAACGGTCGAACGGCTAAGGGGCCCCGTTCGACCGAAATTATAAGACTTCTCCAACCCAACAAATATTCACAATCGGTCGACCGGTGGTTGGTAATCTCGGAGAAATACACGGCATCTGGTCGACCGGCAAAAGGCACTGGTCCACCGTTTACTGACAACTATTTGGCCTTGCCACGTATAACTTGTTGCCCTCGTCGCCGGCGAGTTCTCCGACCTCCGGCTACTGAAAAACCTCACACACTCTCGTGTGAGCAAATTCTAATGCAAAGAACTTGACATACCTCTTTTCATGCTCACACGCCCTCATTCCCGCGTCAAGCTCCACCTGGCACACCTCCCCGTGCAAGCTCGCCACTAGCCGCTGGAGGTCCCGCAATCTCCTCTGCTCGTCGGAAAATAGGGAGATGAGAGAGTGAGGGAGAGAAGTGTGTATTTTTATATTTTTGTATAAATTCAATGTATTTTCTAATGAAAAATCTCAATTTCAAATGCAAATGCAGGAAAACAAAGTTTAGTGCGTAAAAATAAAATAAGAAAATTTATGTCAAATTTTGTGTTGATGAAATTAAAAAAGTTGCAATTGTAAATACTAAATACTCAAATAACACAAATTCACTCAACATTACCAAATTAAATATCACTATATGTGAAAATTAAAACCCAGTTATGCTCAAAATTTTACTTTCGATATTTTCTCTCCTATTATTATAAATTTTGAATTTTATTTTATTTAGTTACTCTACTACCCACCACATTTAATACAAACATGCGAATGAGTGGGATTCAATCCTTAATCTTAACAATCTTAAGATAAAGGAAATCCCAACTTAACTAACCTCAGTTGGTGTAAGTTTAGATTTCAAACGAGAAAAATTGAAAAATTGTCTGCATATTTAATTGTGTGAAGATCATTAACTGAACGATAACTTGGTGGTTTATTGAGAGAAAAAACTACTTGATAAAACTTACTGCTGTAAGCGTGTATCATCTCCGAAATTTGAAACCTTGTTGTAGTCGATTGAAGTTTTTTTGTTTAATTACAGATACCCGTAGCCAACAATACTCCTGTAGCACTTGAACCCCTTGCACTTCAAATCGTCAAAACCACACCTCTCTTTTTTTGTGATACGTAACACTTTGTAATAGTTCCCCCATCTCCATTCATAAAATGTTACGGAACGACCTATGGGAATGATTGATATGTTATAAAGTTGAGAGAGAAAATATTTTATATCTGGAGGCATAGTTGAGAAAAACAATTTTTAAACTTTTTATGCCCACCTCGATGAAATACTTGGTTTTACACCTGTTTCAAATAGGTCTGGCAATTTGACACGAAACACGATAACACGACACACGAAAATAAATTACGTCGTGTCATGGACGTCGTGTTTACGGATTGTCTAAGCATTCACATGTACAAGAGACGTGACAATCGAGCTCACCGGCATGTGCATGCACATGTAGAGGGGATGACCAAGGGGTTGACGTGACCTGGATGCTTAGTCAGTGCATGAGCATGCACATACCTAGCAATATCTTAAGTATATCTAGTTGCCTTAGCTTATGAATATTTACTCCATAGTAGGATAGCCTTAGTTTTAATGATTAGATGCATGGAGGCATGTAATAGGGTATCGAAGCACTAGTGCAGAATTGGCTTTACTCGTCGCCCAATAAACGTCGGCCGTTACAACCACCGACGTCTAGTGTGGAGAGGACAGAATAGACGTTGGTTGTAATGGAAGACGACGTCTATGTGACATTATAGGCGTCGGTGTGGGAATAACACGTTTAGCCGACGTCTATAGTGTATAGACGTCGACCTATAGACGTCGGTGTTTTAGTACCTTGTGAATCCGACGTCTATAGTGTATAGACGTCGGCTTATAGACGTCGGACGTAATGGAAGACCGACGTCTATACGCCAACCATATAGACGTCGAGGTATAGACGTCGGTGTTATGGAACATCCGACGTATATAGGTCCTACAGAAATCGGACAGACGCGCTTTCTTTCATTGATTTCAGTCAAAACCCACCCAAACCCTAGCCGTCCCGTGACCAAACTCTCCTCCGCGACCATCCTCCGACCGATCCGCACCGTCTCTGGCACCGCAGCGAGCTCCCAAGCTCTCCTCCACTTCTCCGGCCCTCTTCTCCTTCTTCCTCCGTCTCTTTCCACATGTAGGTTTTAAGTTCGTTTTTGGTTGTTTTAAGTTCGTCTTTCTCCACATATTCTTTCTAACTTAGCCTCCTCCACATGTAGCTTCCTCGTGTCGTTTACAGCCGTCTCCTCCGCGACGTCTTCGGGAACCACAAAGAGCTCCTCCGGCATCACAACTTTTCCCTCCTCTGGTTCGTGCTCAATTTTAGATCCTTAATTTAGGATTATTTTAGACCAAGAATCCAACGCCAAATTAGGATTAGTTCACAATAATAACGTATTGATGCAAATATTGGTTAATGTGATAATCATTATTGGTTAATGTGATAATCTAAGTGTATTGATGCAAATATCAACATTTAGAATTCCTTTTATTTTCCAAGTTAATTAATGATTCAATTTGTTGGTGTGTAGCAAATGGTTTCCAAAGTATGAAAGGGCGTAATAGAGTATGGAAGGATGTATCAAACTATATAAGAACATGGGGTATGAAACATGGGAGATAGAACAATAATTATATCATATACGTTCTCGTTGATTTATTAAACAATAATTATATTCTTAAAAATGTTATGTAAATGTGGTATACGCTAATATTGAAGATAACTGATAAATTGAAGAATCCAAAGAGACCAGAATTAAAGATACACCTCCTCGACAACAACAACATTAATACACGACTCCTCGCATACAACAAACTCCAACGGAAACAAAACTACATATATATACTCATCAGTTCAAATGTAAGGTTACTACAAACAAAATCAAAAATAAAGAGATTTTCTTTTCTTTCTTCCTTCTCAAACTCGAGTCTAGATTTCTACATGGTATCAGAGCACTGATCCAATCTCAGATTCCCCAAGAATCATCACTGATCTTCACCTCACTGAGGGGGTTGAAGGCGCAAAACCCACATCCAGACCCTCAAAAACCACCAAGCCACAAAAAACACCAAAAAAACCATGTCGGGAAACCACCACGAAAACCCCTCTCGACTTGTATCAACATTACTCAACGGGACAAATTACCTGTCCTGGGCGCGGGCGGTCTCCCTCTCCCTCAGCGGCAGGGGGAAAGTCGGCCACATCACTAGAACCACAAAAAAACCGGATGGATCAGAAACGGAGGCAAAGCAAGAAGAATGGCAGACCTCCGATCATCTCGTCATGTCATGGATAATCGCGTCCATGCAACCTCAGATAGGGGAAATCTTCCTCTACAAAGACAACGTAAAAGAACTCTGGGATGCGGTCCAAGAACACTATGGGAAAGCGCAAGACTTCGCACACATTTTCAGACTCAAACAAGACATAGCTCAATCCCGTCAAAACCACAAAAGCATCACTGAGTACCTCGCTACTCTCAGGAAGGCATGGGACGAGTTGGGGATTTATGAAGCACCAACAACCGACGCACGAACAATCGAGAAAAGAACTGAACAAGACCGGATCTACCAGTTTCTGGTAGGTCTAGACCCATCTTTTGAAAACATCAGAAGTCAGGTGCTCATGGCCCCTGAACTACCATCGCTTACCGCAGTCATCGCGATGATCCTTCGTGAAGAATCGCGACGAAGGACCATCACTCCTTCACAACCCCAATCAACAACCGAAGCCGAGAATCAAGCGTTTTTTTCCGGAAAATCACAAAACCAGCATCAAAACAACAAAAAACGATATGGAAACCGGAAGGACGAGCACTGCAAAAACTGCAAAAAATCCGGACACAACAAAAAAACTGTTGGTTTCTTCATCCTCATCTCCGACCACCAAAAGACAACAACAGAAGAGGAGGAGGAGATGGGAGAAGTTCATCGCACGAGGGATCATTGGGCGGCAGCGGCTACATCGCCACCGCGGGAGGCAGCAGCGGCAGCCACCAACCTAACCCTAACCCTAATATTTTTTTGCAGGAAGCATTCAGAATGTCAGCAGTCGGATCGGGGGGGATAAATACTTCGGTGAATCCGGATAGTACTATCGGGTCGGTTCCGAACCCGACCAACAGGAGTCTGTTCTCACCATACAAACGCGCGGACTAAACAAACACATGCCCAATGGGCTCAGAGGAGAACATCCATCTCCTTATAAACAAATTGAATGAGCTTTTGCACAATGGACCCTCAGCTTCAGGTAATTCGGCAGGTATGATACAAACTCTGAAAAATTATTTTTCAGCCTTACAATCTGAAAAAAGGAAAATAATGTATGGATTATTGATTCTGGCGCCACCGATCACATGATTGGTAATCAAAATTTATTACTAGATCTTAAAAGAAACCTATCTCTACTAAGTAGGTTTGTGAGTGTAGCTAATGGGAACCAAGTAGAAATAAAAGGAAAAGGAAATATGAAATTACTTGATAAAATTGCAAAAAATGTCTTGTATGTCCCCTCTTTTGAGTCAAACTTGTTATCTGTTGCAAAAATCACAAAAGAATTAAATTGTAATATTATCTTCTCACTTGTTGATGTTGTATTTCAGGATCGTACCTCCGGGAAGACGATTGGTAGGGGTCGACTCGCTAATAATCTTTATATTCTAGATCAAAGTATACAGGCATTACATGTTGGAAATTTATCCAAACATGAGTTATGGCATAAAAGGATGGGACATCCACCGCATTCTGTTTTAAAATCACTTTCCCTTCTATTAGAACGGAATTATTATGTGATATATGTAGTTTTTCAAAACAAACTCGATCATCATTTCATTTGTCATCTATTAAAACAAAACAACCATTAGAACTAATACACTCTGATATCTGGGGACCAGCCCCAACTGAATCCTACAATGGTTTCAAATATTTTATCACCTTTATTGACGATTTTTCTCATACTACATGGATTTACTTATTAAAATCAAAATCTGAAGTTTTTAATATTTTTTGTACGTTTACAAGGTTTGTGGAAAACATGTATGATTTCAAAATTAAAATCTTAAGGTCAAATAATGGATCCGAGTACACCAGTAATGTTTTTCAAATTTTTCTAAAACAAAAAGGCATCCTTCATCAAACTACTTGTGTTGACACACCACAACAAAACGGTGTAGCAGAAAGGAAAAATCGTCACCTCTTGAATGTAACACGTTCACTAATTTTTCAAAATCACGTTCCAAAAAGTTTTTGGTCTGATACTGTTTTAACTGCTGCATATCTTATTAATCGACTACCTAGTCCTCGTCTCCAAAACAAACAACCCTTAGAAATTCTGACTGGTCGAAAAACTTTACTTGATCACCTACGAGTTTTTGGATGTAATGTGTTTGTTCACAGGAAAAGAGATGACAAGCTTGATTTCAATTCTTGCAAATGTATTTTCTTAGGATATTCTTTTAAAAAAAGGTATAAATGTTATGACCCAAAAAATTGTAAATTGTATACTTCTCGGGATGTACAGTTTGTAGAAAATAGTTCTTTTTCGGCCCAGAAGATGAAGACAACAGACCTCCAGCACCACCCAACTCCGATGACACACCAATACCCATCACCTGCGATCCAGAGATCACCGCGAGGACGCCTGACCTTCAAGAAGAAGACAATGAAGCTTCATTCGACTACGAAGAAGAAAACATTCTAAGAAGATCAACTCGACCAACCCGTCCACCAAAATATCTGCACAACTATATCACCTCTCACGTCACCTATCCTATCCAGGAATACCTATCATACCAACAAGTAAAATCACATCATAAAGTCTTTCTAGGGACTATAGATACTCACATAGAACCAAAAAATTACAATGAGGCCATAAGAGATCCAAAATGGTGCAAAGCCATGGAAGAAGAAATCCAAGCCCTTGAGACAAACAACACCTCGATCCTAACCCCAGTCACAAAAGGAATTAAGCCCGTAGGATGCAAATGGGTATATAAAATCAAATACAATAGTGATGGGACAATAGAAAGATATAAAGCAAGACTAGTAGCAAAAGGATACACACAAACCTATGGTCTAGATTATCTAGAAACCTTTGCCCCAGTAGCAAAAATGAACATAGTCCGTGTTCTACTCTCTATAGCCGTGAATAGAAATTGGGAACTCTATCAAATGGATGTAAAAAAGGCCTTCCTTCAGGGAAACCTCGAGGAAGAAGTATATATGACTCCTCCACCCGGATACACCTCGACGAATCAGGTTTGCAAACTCAACAAAGCAATCTACGGGTTGAAACAATCCCCTCGTGCCTGGTATGCCAAACTTAGCTATTGCCTCCTTTCTTACGGTTTTAAAAAGTCTTCCACTGACGCATCTATGTTTACCAAACATCATCAGACTGTCACCACCATCATCCTAGTATACGTAGATGATATCATAATCACTGGTAACAACAGGTATGAAATCAACCAAATAAAACAGTACTTAAAAGCAAAATTTGATATTAAAGACCTAGGACAACTAAAATATTTTCTAGGAATAGAAATTACACATTCAAAGAAGGGTCTCTTTCTCTCTCAGAGAAAATATGCCCTCGATCTCTTAAAGAAAACAGGAAAACTTGGAGTCAAACCAGCAAATACACCCATGGAAACTAAACTAAAAATAAACACCACTGAAGGAGAACCCATAAAAGATATTCAACAATATCAAAGACTTGTCGGGAAACTTATATACCTCACTGTAACAAGACCAGACATTACCTATGTTGTTAGCATCATCAGCCAATTCATGCATTCACCTCGAACACCTCATTTAGATATAATCACTAGGATACTTAGATATATTAAGAAAACTCCAGGACAAGGATTATGGATGAAAAAACAACAATTCTAACTCAATAACTGGTTTCTCTGATGCAGATTGGGCAGGAAGCCACGATCGAAAATCAACTACAGGTTTCTGCACATTTGTTGGAGGAAACCTTGTAACATGGCGAAGCAAAAAGCAAACTGTTGTTGCCAGATCCAGTGCTGAGGCTGAATACCGGGCTATGGCATCCACTACCAGTGAACTCATCTGGCTAAGGCAGTTACTCCTCGACATGGGACAACCTTACCATCTCCCGATGAAAATGTTCTGTGACAACAATGCAGCTCGGCACATAGCTCAAAATCCAGTATTTCACGAAAGAACCAAACACATTGAAGTCGACTGCCACTTCATCCGCGAAAAAATCCAGGTCAAAGAAATAGAAGTTCCCTATATTCCTAGCAAAGATCAACTCGCCGATATCTTCACCAAAGCTCTCGATCAACCTCAAGTAAACTACATCTTTTCCAAGTTAGGTCTCTTCAACTTATTTCAGGACCCAACTTGAGGGGGCGTATTGAAGATAACCGATAAATTGAAGAATCCAAAGAGACCAGAATTAAAGATACACCTCCTCGACAACAACAACATTAATACACGACTCCTCGCATACAACAAACTCCAACGGAAACAAAACTACATATATATACTCATCAGTTCAAATGTAAGGTTACTACAAACAAAATCAAAAATAAAGAGATTTTCTTTTCTTTCTTCCTTCTCAAACTCGAGTCTAGATTTCTACAGCTAAGTCTTTGGTTGCCTGCAAACGGAAGACATTGATGAATATAAATATATTGTGTTTTGATTCCTGGAAATTTCTCTGATACTGACACTCCGCGTCGAAATGGGTTGGAGTCACCTTTACTATTGCGAATGTCAACTCCTTCAGATCACATCATAGTAACAACTTGACACCCCCAAAGTCAACGTAGCCTTCTCCAACCTTCCTTCTCCACATTGTGCTCTACCTTCCGACTTCGCTTCTCCATTTAGCCGATCTTCGCTGTCCTCAATCAAAATCTTTGCCGTCCAACATTTGACTTTATTTTATTTTGTGTTTTCATCACTTCATGAAACCTAGTATAGGTATGACTCTATTTGGTCATTCAAGTATTTGACTAGTAGTTTTAATGAACTTCTCCATTTAGCCGATCTTCGCTTTCGTCGGTCAACGTCATCATTTTCACCCAAATGTCGTCGCCATGAAACATCGGATTTTATTTGTTTCTGTTTTCATCTCGTTTGATATGACACCTTGTTTATGTCTCTACTTGGTATTTCAAGCAGAAGTGGATCCAAGTTAAGGCCCGTGTGCGTACATGCCCAGGCGTCCATTTGTATTTTCCTTTAAATAATATACTTTGGGTCTACTTAAAAAAAATACTCATATATATTACTCCTGGTATTTATTAAATTTATTTTAAAAACAAACAGCCACCATAATTTCCAGAGAAAATATTAAATAAACCTAATAAATAAACACATTTAGAAGGTTTGAACAAATACACATACAATTAGAGGCTTGTTTCCATTTGCTTTAGATCTAAGCTTCTTATTTGACTCTTCATAACCCTAATAACGGCAGATACAACACCTCAATCTTATCTGGGAATCTTCCTAAATTCAACAAGCACAAGATAACCTATCAGCAAAAAAATTCTAAAACCAACCTCTACTGCACTCAAGAATCATCCACACAATACTTCTCCACATGCGATAGCATGCACACCACAAGACATCTTCAATTCACCACTTGACTAGTTGCCCACTTGCAATTAGCAACATGCAGCACAAGTCAACAGTTGTGCAACAAGCCCGACAATATTACATTCAAGAGGCGATTTCTGAATATGTATTCACCGAGGTGGCGAGGTGAATGCAAAGTTACTTTGTTGCTTATCGTAGTGAAGTTCAGAAAAAAACATTCTCTGCATTTGGCAAAATGTTACTTCAACTTACTGAATTCTATCCTAAATAATGTTCTGCTGGTCTTAAAGTTCTTGGAAATTAATTTGAGACGGAAGTCCAGTATGTCGAATTCGATCCAGGATTTGCTGAAAAGATGGTTCCAAAAAAATATCACTTTTCCATCAGTTTTCGTGCTTATTACATTAGCATCAGTCTTGTTGGTTAATTACAACTGAAGTGTTGAAAGAACATTTTCAGCTTTGAACATCATCAAAAATATTTTGCGTATTCAAATGAAAGTTTGTTGGATTAACGTTGCTCTCGTTACTTAAATCGAAAAAGACATTTTTGACAAGATCGATAATACAGTAATAATCAAAAGATTTAAGAGTATGAAAACTTGTCAAGGTAACTGTAATAAGAAAGAAGGAATGAGTGAGATGTTTATTTTAATTTCAAAGAATGATATTTTTATTGTACTCACCCTTTTTTCATTCTTTAATCCTCCACGGCTTTCAAGTTGGCAAGAATTGGCTTTGTATAAATTCTAAAAAACTATTTACAAAATTATTTTCGTGCATATATATTAATGTTTATGGGTTAGTCATCCAACATAGTTTGGGTTTCCATTTGGTTTGCTCAAGCCTACTCCATTTTATCCGTCTGCGAAGTGGCTTAATGATTTCTCTTGTGGTTCGCTTGCAGGTGGAGGATCCAAATATCCTACATTGACAAAGGAATTAAAAGAAAAAATGTTGGTAAAAAGGTAGGATCATACATTTGGTCGATCAGCCCTTTGTGAGACGGAAGAATGGAACGGGCCAGTCAATGCCGCTTTTCATCTCTTTGGGATTTAAAATGAGCATAGGCGATAGAGTAGAATAAATCAAATAAACAAAACGAGTCTATTTATGAAGATATAAAGATGGGTTTTTGCAAATAATCCACAATAAGGTTCTGGAAAGAAAAAATATATATTTATATATCAGTATACATGTTGAAGGTTACTTATGAATGGCAAAGTATGAAAGGAAATTTTTGGATTCTCAAATTCAATTTGTTTTCTGTTTTCTGAATTGATTGGAAGTGTTTAAAAACAGGTGAAATCAGCGTTATCTGCTTAACCTTCCTCTTGAAATGTTTGCTTGGTTGGTTGAAGTTGCTTGAGATGAGGTGATATCATTATCGGTCTCGCTCATGCTAGTACTGGTAGTTGCATGATTGAATTTAAAGTCAGTCAAGTAGCCTGGCCTCGAGGCAACGACCCTTATTGCCATGTCTCCAACTAGCATGGAAACCACCCTTGACATGGTCGGTCGTAGCGAAGGTGATGCCTGTGTGCAGAGAAGTGCCACCCTGAGCACTCGAAGGGCCTCGTTTTCATCGTATGACGGTAACTTAGGGTCAATCATTTCCAATATGGCATGTTGCTCAGTTAGACGCCATGCCTGCAAAAATTCAAACGATTTCTAAGACATCCTGATTCGCTCGCATAGGGCTGTCAACTATGGCTCAAACTCAAAACTCAACTCGAACTCGAACTCGACTCGAAAGACGTTCGACTTTGATTTAACTTGGTAACGAAAGATCTTGATGAAAAATAAAAAATTCTTCCAACTTATTTCGGTAAACGAACCGCTTGAACTCAAAAAAACTGAGGTTCGACTCGATGCTTGACTCAAATTTTTTATTGCTCAATTTATAACTTTTTGTATTTGGTAATAATATTGGTTAATACTTTTGGTCCGAAATTTTTACTCGACTAGACTCGTTTACACCCCTAACATATATTTTGGCCTTTGTACCTCATTTTACATTAACTTCCGACCAAAATTGAGATTTTGTGATTTGTCCCCTCCAATTTATTCCACCATGCCAAATATACCTTCAATAGCACTTTTCAAGAGTACTTCTCAGTTTAATGTTTAATACAAATTATTATGTTTCTCCAGCATTCGAGTATGAACAACCGTTGATGTGAAGTTAGAGGCATAACAATGTCAAAGTAAAATATGATTGGAAGGCATATGTCACAGTCTATTTAACATGACAACATTAAATTGGAGGGGATAGTTGGAGGGAAACTTTGTCGCATCGAATTCGACGATATAATCAACACTATAGTTCAAATTGGATGGTAAAACTAACATACCCGTTCGAGAAGATAAGTGTCTTCACCCAATTTTTGTTCTGCATTACGTCTTCCAGACACAAGCTCAAGAGTGACAACTCCAAATCCAAAAACATCAGCCTTTTCGGTAAGATGTCCTCTCATTGCATATTCTGGTGCAAGATACCCACTGAAAAGGAAAGTAAAAACTAATGTAATCATTTTATGGTTAAAGTATTGTGGGGAATCACAAAAAAGTGTGATTTGTGTTCTTGACCATACACTGTGCCGGCAACTCTAGTGCTTATGTGTGTTTTGTTGTCGTCATAAAGTTTTGCAAGACCAAAGTCAGATATCTTTGGGACAAGTTCGTCGCTAAGGAGGATGTTGCTAGCCTTGATGTCCCTATGTATTATTCGGAACCGAGACTCTTCATGAAGATATGCTAATCCTCTTGCTGTGCCCAAACATATGCTAAATCGAGTTGGCCAATCCAGCTTCACACCACTCCATCCTGAAGTACGTACAATTGTGTATATATAAGAAGCTTGATATCTAAATGAGCACGTAATATATATGTAAGAAGTTTGGATTTGAGTTGGGCATACCAAAAAGCGCTTGATCGAGGCTCTTGTTTTCAAGGTATTCATAAACAAGTAGCCTTTGATCTCCCTCGCAACCACAACCATACAACCGCACGAGATTTCTATGTTGCACAGACGAAATGGTTGCTATTTCTGTAACAAACTGAGTCTTTCCTTGAGTAGAAGCACCAGAGAGTTGCTTCACGGCCACTAATCTTCCATCAAGAAGTTTACCCTTGAAAGTGTAGCAACATAATAAACCAATATTGGATGTGCTTGGAGGCAATTTTGAAAAGAACTAAGGTCAATAAATAATGAAAAATCGTTTACGTCGGCAAAATGGATCAGGTCGTACAAAACTTATCAGGCGAAACATTCAAATTACACGATCTAGTTAGTTTTTGGAAATGTCTCATGAGAAATTCTAGACTATATGCTTCAAGGACCAAGTACTTTATCTTGTTCTGAAACGACTAGATTTAGTGAAATTATTGTTTATATATACAAATTCACATCTATGTAATCTCCACTTGACGATGACGTAAAAAAATTGTCATAAATCTCTCCTAGGAACAAATATGCAAACACTAACCTTGTAAACTGAACCAAATCCTCCCTCTCCTAATTTATTCTCTGGGTTGAAATCACTTGTAGCAGTCTTCAACTCCGCATAGCTGAAAATATCAGGTTTGCCTACCAATCCTCGCAATTCTGCAGCAATTCATGGCAAATCGTAAAATCAGTTTTACTCATTACATCATTTTACAAGATTTCTATTTACTTTAACATAATATTTGAAATTTAATTTACCTTCATCATCATCATTAACAATGTTTTCATCATGATGATCAACAGTCTGTTGTTATTTCTTATTTCTCCGTATTAACACAAAACTCCATATCAATCCGGAAACTGCCAGAACAATGAGAACTACAACACCAACTATGACACCTGCAATTAGGCCCACTTTTGTTTTCTTTCCTGCAGTTGATGGAGAATAGTTGTAACGTACCCGAAAACAGCGGAAAATTTAAACAATAATAAAGACCGTCAATGGTCAACACAGGGCACGTCACGGGAAAACAAACCAACATATATAAAATATATATAAGATACAGACCCACGTGGAAGTCAATCTATATAAATGAGTCAACTGTGATTACAACAAAAGTGAATGTGCATGTAATCACTACCTCAAACAAAAGAAGATAATAAGGAGAACAGGATCTAATCCCGGGGGCACCATCCTCGGTCACCACCTGACTCTAAACCTGCTCGCTACCTGAAATGAAAACAAACAAACATGCCTGAGTTCCCTGAAGGAACCCCGTATACCAAACCTCCTAAAAATATAAAAAGGAATTAAAGACAATGCAATGCTATGCACATGATCATCCGCCTCGGGCCCACAATAATGCCCTCACCGCCTCCGCGGCACTGAACCACTCCTGTCACTAGGGTCAAGTCAGTCCACCGCTGCCTCACAAGGGTCAGTCGACACCACTGCTCCCCAAAAAGTGCAGGAAGGAACCCCCGGTACACGCCGCCACCCAAGGAGCGAGTCAGCCCGCCGAATACACAACTCGGGTCAGACGACAGTCGCTGCTCCCCCAAGAGCCGCCAAGCGCGCACCCTGCCGGAACATCCTCGGCCTACCGCTAAACCCTCGCAAACTGCCCAAGGTTTACGGTACACATCCCTCACACCCCGCTCGGTAAGAGAGGAAAATGGTAGTACAATAATACGCCTTCGTCGAAGGTGAAATCCGTAGCTCACAAAGCCGGTAATCAACCGTCGCCTCGGAGCCGGTAGTCGACCTATATTCAACGGATCGCGTGTGGATAAATCCACCAACCTGCGGCAGATCGGTCGACCGCTAAAAGCACACCGGTCGACCGGTCCCCCACACAGTACACAGTACTGTACAAACAAGTCTACCAGTCGAACAACGCCAACCGAATTACCGACCAATCGGTCGAACAAAAGTCATCTAGCGGTCGACCGTTTGGATGGTCTACGCTATACAATTTTATATAATATATATATCCGACCGGTCGAACCAAGGGGTCGTTCAACCGATAACAGGACTTTCCGCATTTTGCCTAAATGATATTCGGTCGACCGGAACTGCTATACAGTTCGACCGAATCAACACAGGCACTCTACCGCTTAAATAAAATGCTCAGTCGGTCGACCGAAAGTTAAAGAGCGGTCGACCGTTTTGATGGTCAAAGCTCCCAACCGACTAAGCATCGAATGGATCGGTCGAACAAGGTTAAGGACGTTCGACCGGCTAAGTGGTGCCGTTCGACCGATAACAGCATAACCCCTTTTTCCCGCACAAATCTGGCATAACGGTCGACCGTCTAACGACATCGTTCGACCGTTCGCGGGTAAAAATCCATATAATAATAGGATCAGTCGACTGCCCACAGGCACCGGTCGACCGATCGTCGTCTTCAACCTCTGAATTGGTTGAAATCCGACGGGGAATTCGACACCAACGTCGGTCCCCAACACTCACAAGGCATATGTGAGTTATAATGAAGATTTGGCATACCTTTTTGACGGTTGTGGAAGTCTCCCGAGCTTGAGTCACTTCACTCCTCTTCTTCTTCCTTCTTCTCCTTCTTCTCCTCTTCTTCTACTTCACCTTCTTCTTCTTCTCCGAAATTCACCTCCTCTCACTCTTTGTTAAGCCACGAAATGAAGAAAACGTTTTCAGCTTAACCTAACATCCCTATTTATAAAAGAATCCAAGCTTATCTCACCTCCCTATCCTCCAATCAAAGCTATCCACCTCAATCTCCACATGTCTAACACCTCCACCTCTTCATGCATGTATTAATTAGGGTTAATTAGGTTTAGTTTAATTTAATTAGGGTGCTTAGATTAGGTTATTACAATAGTTACTGCCACTAAGGCTGAGAACTGTTAAATAATTAAAGTTCAAATATATGTTAACTAATAATTTGCTCAAACGTATAGAGTCATAACCTTTACCACGTGTGAATTTATAATGTATACTTACATGTTAAATTCTAGCTAGTTTTTGGCCTAAAATGTCTCATGAGAAATTCTAGACTATAAGCTTCAAGAACCAAGTAGTTTACACATATATTGAGTAAAAAATATATTTTGTAAGGTGAGTCTATCACACTAAAAGTTGCTTGTTTGTACAATACTATAACATATTCACGTAGATATGGAGTAGGGGAGGAAGACGGTACAAAAGTTCTTGCCAAAAATAAAACACGAGGTAAATCATTTCTTGCTTGTATACAATTAAATATATTTTTAGTTTCCAATATTAATTATCAAGTAATGCAAAGAGTGTTGGAAAGAGCAACCATGATGGACTAATGGATGTTGCAGAGAAAGGAATTAATCAAGCTACTAAATTAGAGTAAATTTGAGGGGTGAACCAGGTCATGATGAAATTGGTTGGGTTACCCGTTTAATGGTCTCATACTGGTTCACCTATGTAATCAGTTGATCTATTCGGTTCGAGTCTATTCGGATACCCGTTTAATGTTAGGGTTTCGCTATAAAAGCTTTGTAAACCTTCGTAAATTTTTTGATCTCTTCAGCTGAAATAATATTAGGGTTCCACCCTCATCTTCTTCCTCTGTCTTCGTGTGTGCAATCGTTGTAGATCTCACGGATTTGAAGCCTCTTGCTTTGAATCTGATATTGGAGTCATTCTTGCTTCACTTGAGCCCTTTTCTTGCTCCGTTTGTCTACCAGATCCAAGCTTCTTGTGGCCATGTTGGCTCCAACGAGGTCAGGATCTCAAGATTAACTGCTGGTCATCGTTTCTCCGCATGGTATCAGAGCTAAACTGGGAAGATCTTCGTGAAAGATGACGTCTACTGGTGGATCGATCTCTGAGAGCGATAATATCTATCCTTTTCCGATGAACTTGAATGTTACTAACTTTGTCACAATGAAGCTCACTTCCACGAACTACTTACTGTGGGAGACTCAAGTTCTTGGACTTGTGGAATCACAAGGAATGCTAGGCTTCCTCGATGGAGGATTTCCTTTGCCCGAGTTGGTGAGGAAAAGTACAGATAAGGATGGATCGCTCGTTGAAGAACCAAATCCAAGCTATGCTATGTGGAAGCGGTCGGACAGGCTCCTGAAGGTCTGGATTATTAACACTTTGAGTGAGGAAGTTCTGAGTGTTGTTGTTCGCCTGGAGACCTCCAAGCAAGTCTGGGAGGCACTGCAAGGCTCCTTTGCTCAAGACTCAGAGGAGAGGGAGTTCTTCTTACTCCAACAACTCCAACTCCTTTGGAGAAAGAACTATAAGACTCTGGCTGAGTACTTGAGGCAATTCAAACTGCACCGTGATGAACTAGCAGCCATTGGGAGACTGGTTAAGGACCAAACGAAGGTCTTTTGGGTCCTTAACGGGATAGATATGGATTATAATTCTTTTACTACCTCTACTCTCAAGCCTCCTCTACCTTCCTATGCAGATGTGATTCCCATGCTTCAAAGTTATGAAATGAGAACCCAAATCCATAACTCTAATGCGGTGGGAAACATGGCCTTTTATAGAGAGAGGCAAGAAGGGAAAGGCAAGGGCCATGGTAAAGGGGAAAAAGATGAAACCTTCACCTCAAAAGGAAGGGGATTCCAAACCACTAACCAAGGTCAACCTCCCCCACCTCCTCAGGGCAATGATCCTTCAAACTCCAACAAGGAGAACTTGAAAGACGACGACACCAATCATCAGCGACCATATATTGAGTGCCATATCTGCTTGAAACTTTGGCACTTGGCAGCCAAATGTTGGAACATATTCAATCACTCTTATCAGCCCAAGGATGTCCCGTAGGCTCTTGCTGCACTCACTATAAATGAGTCAGACCATGATTGGTACCCAGATTCAGGTGCAACAACTCATGTTACTGGAAACTCAGGTATACTCTCTAAACTCAAACCTTATAAGGGGTATGACTCTATAATGGTTGAAGATGGAGACCTTATACCAATAACTCATACTGGAGTAGCTAAAATTCACCATAAAATTGGCTCATTCACCCTTAAAGATGTGCTTCTAGCCCCAAAAATTAAAAAGAACTTGCTCTCTGTAGGAAAATTCACTGATGACTTTCCTTTAAACATAGAATTCACTAATGATAGCTTTCTTGTAAAAAATAGATACACAGGAAATGTGATCACCACGGGAGATAAGAAACAGGATATGTATACCTTATTAAATAGTGCTCCTAAGCTTTTCTTTCTTAATAGACATAAATGTGTTGATCCTCACACTTGGCATTGTAGGCTAGGGCATCCAAATACCTCTGTTGTTTATCATTTGCAGAAAAATGGTCTGATCTTCATTTCTGTTAAAGAAAGAAATAATACCATTTGTGAATCTTGCCAACTTGGCAAGTCCACTAAACTCTCTTTCACTATTTCAAATTCAGTTTCTACTAAACCTTTTGACAAGTTACATTGTGACCTATGAGGTCCCTCTCCTGTTATAAGTAGGAACAGATTTAAGTACTATGTGTGTTTCATTGATGATTGCACCAGGTTTACTTGGATGTTTGCTCTCAAACTTAAGTCTGATTTTCTTGATTGTTTTAAAAACTTTGAAAAATATTTGCTAAGACAATTTAATGCCACCATAAAAAAAATCAGTGCGATGGTGGAGGGGAATTTAGTTCGAAGGATTTTCTTGGTCATATTACAAGACATGGCATGCATTTGCAAATGAGTTGTCCCCATACCCCTGAACAAAATGGAATAGCTGAAAGAAGACATAGATTGATTACTGATATGGGTCTAACACTTCTGAAAAATAGCAACATTCCTAAGAGATTTTGGGTAGAGCTTTTAGCACTAGTGTTTTCTTATTAAATAGGATTCCTAATAAAAATGGATGCATACCTTATGAAAAATTATTTGGAAAACAACCCGACTATTCTTGTTTGAGGGTGTTTGGATGCAAGTGTTATCCATGCTTGAGAGATTACACACAAAACAAATTTTGTGATAAATTTGCCCCATGTGTTTTCCTAGGATACAACATTAGACATAAGGGTTATTTATGCTTTAATCCTTCCTCAAACAAATATTACATGAGTAGACATGTCATTTTCGATGAGCTCTATTTTCCATACAAAACATCTACATCCATCATGCTTCCTCCAGAGAGTGATACCACTATTGCCACTTTCTCTGATTGGGCTCTTGAGTCCCCTAGTAACCCCTCCACCAATATAAATGGTAACCATGATCAAGAGACTTCTAATGTAGAAGGAACTCCAATCATGGTACCTACATTTATTCCTCAAGAACAGGCAATACACCATAGTGGAGTTGCTAACTCACCAAATCAATATAAGCACGAGTCAACAAGGAGACAACCTCTAGAGATTAATAATGAAGTCAGTGATGAAGATGCTACCTCTCACCACTCTTCCGAGCCACCTCCTGCAGAAGCACAAAGACCAGAGCAGCAACTAAAAAGTGACTCAGAGGAACAAACTTCCTGAAGCTCACATAACTCGGATGGCATGTTCGAGTTAACCTTAGGAGAAAGAGAGGAGACAATGGAGAGCATCTTACAACCACATATAGACTCTTCATCTACTGACAACAGTACACCAGGTGGACATGAAATGGTCACACGAGGTAAGGCATGTATTGTAAAGCCAAACCCTAAATATGCACTTTATCATAGTAACATCACTCTGCCCACTGAACCCACATCTGTTGATGAGGCACTTAGACACCCAGGCTGGCATGCTGCCATGAAAGATGAACTTCATGCTCTCCATGTTAATAATACATGGGACCTAGTACGTAAGAAGAAGGGTATGCATACTATTGGTTGCAAGTGAGTCTTTAAAACAAAATTGCATGCTGATGTAACACTAAATAAACTTAAAGCTAGGCTAGTTGCCAAGGGATATAAGCAAGTAGAGGGAATTGATTTCCTTGAAACATTCTCTCTTGTGATTAAACCTGCCACATTAGAATAGTTCTATCCATTGATACCACCTATGGATGGCCAATTAGGCAACTTGATGTAAAGAATGCATTTTTACATGGTTCTATTGATGAAGATGTTTTTATGACACATTGTCCAGGCTTTGTTGACCCTCAACACCCTAACCATGTGTGCAAATTAAAAAGGGCCCTTTACGGACTAAAACAGTCCCCTAGAAAATGGTTTGATAGATTCAATACTTATTATCTAAAGGCTTCTTTAATAGTCTTGCTGATAGTTCCTTGTTCATCTCCTTCAATACTGATGGACCATTTTTTTGCTATTATATGTTGATGACATAATTTTAACTGGAGCTAGCCTAAATAATTTTAAAACTTTCATATCTGAACATGCAAATGAATTATCTCGAAACCTCCATCATTTTCTTGGCATCACGGTTACTAGAACTAATGATGGATTGTTTCTTTCTCAACAATAGTATGCTGAATCCATTTTATGTAGAGTGAATATTGATTGTGCTAAATTCATTAGTACCCCAATGGCTACCAAGTTAGATAAAAATAGAGATAATTCCCCTTTTCCTTATCTCACTTTATTCAGGCATGTAACTGGTTCCCTTCAGTACTTAACACTCACTCGCCCTGACTTAACATTTCCTGTTAACTTTATTTGTCAATTTATGCATGCACCCACTATGTTTCATTTTAAACTTGTAAAGCGGATCCTTAGGTATGTAAATGGATCTCTTCATCTTGGTTTGTGGATTCATAGTTCCTCTACTTTAGATTTATATGCATTCTCATATTCAAATTGGGTTGGGTGTGAGACTACTATAAGGTCAATTAGTGGGTTTTGTACCTTCCTTGGTGCAAACTGCATCTCTTGGAAAACCAAGAAGCAACCCACAGTTGCTCGCTCCAGTGCAGAAGCTGAATACAAAGCTATGGCAGTTGCAACTGCTGAACTTACATGGATCACTTACATTCTCAGGGACCGCATTCCTTTGCTAAAAACACCTATTTTATTTTGTGATAATATAAGTGCCTTGCATATGTCAATAAATCCTATTTTTCATGCAATGACCAAACATGTAGAGATTGACTACCACTATGTGCGAGAACGAGTCAGGCTTGGACTTCTGGTCACAAAGTTCGTCCATCAACCTCTCAATTAGCTGACGTCTTCACTAAGGCTCTTCCCAAGAGTGGCTACTCGCTGGTCCTCAGCAAACTTGGTCTCATAGATCAACCAAGTTTGAAGGGGAGTGTTGGAAAGAGGAACCATGATGGACTAATGGATGTTGCAAAGAAAGGAATCAAGATACTAAATTAGAGTAAATATGAGGGGTGAACCAGGTCATGATGAAATTGGTTGGGTTACCCGTTTAATGGTCTCATACTGGTTCACCTATGTAATTGGTTGATCTATTCGGTTCGTGTCTATTCGAATACCCGTTTAATGTTAGGGTTTTACTATAAAATCTTTGTAAACCTTCGTAAATTTTTTATCTCTTCTGCTGAAATAATATTAGGGTTCCACCCTCATCTTCTTCCTCTGTCTTCGTGTGTGCAATCGTTGTAGATCTCACGGATTTGAAGCCTCTTGCTTCGGATATGATATTGGAGTCGTTCTTGCTCCACTTGAGCCTTTTTCTTGCTCCGTCTGTCTACCGGATCCAAGCTTCTTGTAACCTTGTTGGCCCCAACGAGGTCAGGATCCCAAGATTCACCGCTGGTCATCATTTCTCCGCATAGAGTTCAACCTATTTATTTTACAAAAACTGCAAGCGATATTATTGAAAAAGGGTTACTTTGCAAGATATCACGACAAAGTGATAGCAATTAGGGTTTAGAATTAGAGTAAGTACCTTTTCTATGTTGATGGAATAATAATTAATAATTTTTTTACATTATAATTATTCATTAAATTTTTTACAACTTAAGTACTATCATATAATGCTCTTTTCGTACAACATGAGCGCATATTGTTGACGAAATCATAACATCACAATCTTAAAGTTATGTGTAATTGGAATATTATATACACATATGCCTAAACAAGAGTTCCTAACAAAAATAAAAAATAAATATTATCATTTCTCTTTTATATATGTGATTCGATGCATATATTCTTTATCACAAATTAATTTCAATGATGTAAGTAGTTCATTTCATAATTTTGGCTAAATTTAAGTATATATCATTGAACTGAGATTCTTTGCTATGTACTAATATCGTTTTTTATAATTAGAATGTAGAACTAGAGTGTATACCGTTTCCAAATTGTTGGAAGATCAGTAATATTTTTTATGACATTCTAAGAATTAATTTCTTCAAATACTTAAGCACATTGATATAGCATGTTAGTCCGTAACTAAAGATGAATAAATATTATTGACAAAATCCGATATCAAAATCTTAAATTTTGTGTACTTGGAATATTTACCCGTGATCACTACCTTACATACCTAGAGCTGCAGGAGTGGAATTAGGACTGTCAACTATGACTCAAACCACGTGTGTTCCAATTTGGGGCGTAAAGTTTGATTATTGCAGCGCAACCCGCGGCCGGGTCACCCGCAAGGCATCATTTCAGTGAAACAGGATGGAGTATCCGTCTGTGCATTCGCTACCGTGAATATCATCACCACCATAATCACCCCCAAAGTCACCTTAACAACCCCATCTCCAACCAAAAGAGGGAGATTTTGGTGCAAAGATGAAGGATGATATCTGCACGTACCCATCATTACTTCATGCCTCGCACTGTCTCAACAACACCAATTTGTTATTCGTTTATTTAGTTTTTTTTTTGGTTTTGTATTTTTATCCTATAGTTTGTACAAACTTATATAAAAATAAGTTCACAATATATATCCATTGTCATCCATCATTACCTATTCAAAGCATATTTAATCAATTCGGTGAAGGCAGTGGCATAATTACTCCGTCAATCATTAAGTGTTATCAACATTTGAGAGACATGTTTCTGCATTTTCAATACTTTCCCGCAATCAAAATTATTCTTGGTGCACAATGTATTTGCACTACTACACAAATAATATGCCTATGAGCGACTCTACAAGGAGATCACCACGATCTTTGATACCAACTTGGTTGATTAGTCACATCTTCCAAACTGGAGTGGATACAACTCGATTATGACATGCTACATACTTTTAAGTGCTACAAACTTTACAATCATGTAATTTGAGACTATTTGTACGAGCTTAATTATTTGAACTCAATATGTATGTCAAACTAACAACATAAACACAAGTTCAGACCGGGTTGTTAAGTTTCAAATTGGAACGAGGAATCAACTCTCATTACCTCAGCCACTTTCTTCTTCTCAAGAGCCCACCACATGACATTTTTTGGTACTTTATAGTAGGTCTTCTCTAGATCAATAAAAACTATGTGCAAATCCTTCGTTTGGGCGTTATACCTCTCTATGACTTATTTATTAAAAAATATGGTCTTAGTTGTTGACCGTGAAGGCATGAAACCAATTTGAATAACCCTAACTAAAGTCTCACTCCTAAGATGATGTTCAATTACCCGCTCCCACAACTTCATAGTATGAACATGAGTTTGATGCCTCGATAGGCAATGCAACTTTGAAATCTGCTTTATGTTGGATTATTAAGTTTGTTTAGGCCCATGAACAACTTAATTGAGAAAATCTAATGTTGATTTGAAGATGAGATGTATTGAGCCATGTGCCATATGCTCACCTCTCTTTTAGTCCGACATTGGGGAACTTGGAAAGTTGGAGAATGTTGATAAGCATTCTCCTCCCATGACCTTTTGTTGGTAGAAAGAGAGGAGTATAGAATTCACCACACACGCGCGTGTGCACGCACCCGTCCGTTACGGTCCGGTCTGGGGCACGACGCGGCGAGGTGGCGGGGGATTTGGGGGAAATTAGAGGTTTTAGCCTCAAGGTGATAGTTATATCTTTTTGGTCCTCGAGTTAATTGCTTATTGCAATTAAGTCCTTGGCAGTTACAAAATTATATATATATATATATATATATATATATATATATATATATATATCACGTTTAGTTCTCCCATGATATACACGTTTTTAATCTCTCTCTCTCTCTAAAAAAACCATCTCTCTCTCGCAATTTTTCTCCTCTGAATCCAGCGTTCTCCGGCGGTCAGATTTTGCGAGGTTACACGATGCTTTTGAGGTTCGTCGACTTCGGTGTGCGCCCGCTCGACGAAGGAATCGTTCTATCTTGAGAGAAAAGCATCAGACTCATCACACTGGTACGTAGGGGCGATATTTTCTCTAAGGCAAGTTGGAACTCGACGACTCAGTTTCTAAGGTGTTTTCTGATCATTATTCTTCGTTGTTTGTTGTTCGAACATGAATTTGTATGTTGGTTTAATCTGAATTCTGCTTAAATATTTATTCGACATATGTAACCCACTGTATTACATGATCATATTTGTAATTGTAACAACAATCTTAGAGAAAATATTTGATATGTCGATGAATAATTCGTTTGCACCAAAAGTGGACATGTCAGGCATGCCGGAAACAATTTCCGGGTAAAATGTCAAACGTTGGCAACAACGTATGAAAATCTTGTTGACCACTATTGGTTTAATTGATATAATTGAAAATGTTTTTCTACTCTATGAAACTGAGGATCCCAAATTTGTAATTGTAACAACACTTTATTCTTGTAGATCAGTACTAAGATACTCTTTTTCCACTCATTTGACATTATATTTGTCCTAAATATACAAGGGTTAGATAACCTAGTTAAACTGCAATATATAGCCCTCTCTCCAAGGGATCTCCATAGCTCAATTGGTATGTTATCAGGACCAATTAAAAGCACGCATTCTCTACTTTTGTCCTTTTTAAAGCTTCATAAACCACCACTTCTTTTATCCTATGCACAAACATCTACTAGCGTCATCAAAAGGGTCCTCAAGTTCTACTACGTTATTGTCATTTTGACCATTAAAAAACATGTCAAAATACTCTCTCCACCTAATCTTGATCTTTGCATCCTCTCTGAAAGTTTTTGAGTTTCATCCTTAACGCATTTTACTTGATTAATTCTTCAATAAGTTGAAATTTTAGTCTTTTATTTGAGTACGCTGCATCAATTTTAGTATACATATCATAAAGGTTATCTAAGAAAAAATGTTTTCGTTTTGTTCGAAAATTGGTTGAACCTATTTCAAAGCAAGATATGATTTATATTCGATCTCTACCAAATCTTTAAATCTCCATCCAAGTTAAATTTGATTTTAATTGTAATGTTATTTTTTTCAAGTTCAGTACAATTTACCATGAACACCATTGAGTTAAGCATATCGGTTTTTACACAGCGCTCATATCAGTAACATCAATTTGATCAGTCGTCCTATTGCCAGTCCTCTTGACTTATCTTGAGTTAAGCTATTTATCTGGTAATCGCAGTAAAAAACCGTAGGGCTATAATTACGGAATGTAGATTTCTTGCACTAATGGAAAATATATTTCCAATTAATTAGAGATATCAATATTAGATATACTTCCTATTTTATGAATATGTAGACTCTATATAAGTATTCTCTTATTATTGAAACAACTACTTGTACTCTTAGAGTTAGAGTTCAGCCATCAAAACAAATAATATTATCAGATATATAGCCACCAAGTATTTCAAGTCTACGTTTAATTTACAAAAGCGAAGTGGACATACCCGGAGGAGACGTGGAACGAACTGGAACTGGTCAAAAGAAAACATGCGAAAAATAAGAATACAATTTATATAAGCTAAGAAGCTTGTATAGGTGCAATATATTGCTCGCATATAATGGTGTGTGTAATTCATATAAAAACAAATTAGGCATAACCGGAGGGGGAATGGAATCGATCGACTGCGGTTGGTAAAAAAAGGCAATTAACATTAAGAATATGACTTTTGCCATGTGGTAATTAGTCAATGATGAATTCAAATTGTGAACTATATATTTGTCAGATGCAATACTTCATGCATACCTTCTAATTTACTTTGGTGATTTTAATTTTGTGGTCTAGAATTTACAAGATTTTTATTTTTAGTTTCATTATATAGTCATTTTTACTATACATTTATCCAACATTGATCCGAACCCAATAAGGTCAGCAACAAACATTAGACCTGGATTAGAGGTTACTTATTAAAGTGCCATATCAGTCAACATTTAATTATGAAGGGAAACAACAATAAATCCATATAACTAATAGACTTCACTAAGGTTCTAATATGTAATCCACTAACCTTCTAATAGGTTATAGGTCGGAAATGGCACAAATCGTATACTAAAGTTTAGTCATTCAAACACATTATATTATGTGACATATAGCAAACAAATATTTCAAGTGTATGCTTGATTTATTTATACAAACAGCGAAGTGGATATATATATACCTGATGGAGACGTGAATCCGACTGGAGCTGGTGAAAAGAAAACATTCGAAAAATAAGAATGCAATTTATATAATTTATATAAAAAATTAAGTAGGCATACCCCGAGGAGGAATGGAACCAATTAATGTAAAGAAAACATGCCAACGTACAATAAGAATAAAATTTCTACTATGTGGTAATTAACCAATAATGAATTCAAACCGCAACCATATATTTCAGATGCAATGTTTCATATATACCTTTTTATTTACTCTGATAATCTTTAGTGGTTTAGAATTTTCCATCACTCTATAGGCATGCTTGTGCCAAGTAAACAGGAAGAAAATGAATTCTTAGAGTTACAAGGAAAACGGTGGAAAAATAATCTGGTCAAATTTATTTTCCATTTCACCAATTTTTCTGCAGTTTATGCATACGACTGAACTGGAATATGGTGGAGATTTGGTGGGACGGTTGGTCGGAGAGGACACTTTTTTATAGCAATATTGCCGGAAACCGGAACAAAATCAAATTTGCAACAGAATATGCTCTGGTGAAGGGCTTCTTTGTTCTTAAGTCTTAACATTACAAGAACATGGACATACGGATACGGTGTGAGAGAGTGGAGTAGAAGAATCTTTATTCATACTGGACGGGAAGTGTGTTACAACAAAAACAACTCTTTATTGTTTGGATGTCATTACAAAACACTATAATTCTCAAAAATCACCATTATACACATATTTGCTTATATGTCATTGAAAAAATTAACATTATATCACACATGCCATTACAAAAGACTACAATTCTCAATGACCACTACTACCGTGACGGTTTCCATTAATGACGTCATCAATCTGTTGATGACGTCATCTTTTCCCCAGATGAAGTTATCAGTGGAATAAAATATTAAATTGTAAAATTTACAAATCTCACATTATATAATCTTTTAATTCCTTTTGAAACTTTTTTTCTCTCTTATCTCTCTCCTCTCTCTCTCATCCTTCTTTCACACTCTTTCCCTACATTTTCACTCTCTCTCTCTCTCTCCATCCTTCTTTCACACATTCTCTCTCTCATCCTTCTTTCACTATCTCTCATCCCTCTTTCACTTTCTCTCATATTATACAAGGTGCGATTTGTAAATTGTACAATTTAATTTAACCTTTTATTCCACTGATGACGTCATCGATGGAAAAGATGACATCATCAACGGAAACCATCTCGATAGTGGCCATTGAGAGTTATAGTCTTTTGTAATCACATTTGAGACATAATGTTGGTTTTTTGATGGCATATAAACAAATATGTGTACAATGATGGTTTTTGAGAATTATAGTATTTTGTAATGACACGTAAGCAATTAACTCATATATGTTACATGACATAGAACCACGATTTGGTTGAAATACAATTTTATTTAAAAATAATTATTTTATGAAACAACACTATCTCATAATACAATACACGAAACCCATTATGCCCACTGACGAGGCCGAATTGTCTTTATATAAGTACGTATCCAAAGTGAGCATCGCAGTTTATGAATTTGTAGACCCTCTATTTTCTTATTCTAATCATCTCATCTAAATACGCTTACGGTTGAAATTAGACGACGCTTGTTTACGTTTTGGGTGGTGGAGGTGGTGGACAAGAGGTAGATAGACAAGAGGGTAGAAGCTGGAAAAACTCTTTTTTTGTAACCTTTAACAAGATAATACAACACGTCTTTCTCTACACTTTCTTCCACACTTAACACACATAACTTATGTGTTATTTATACTACTACAATGACTCTTAGACTTCCTCTACATTATGATGACATTTAACATTCTATCTTCTATGCTAATGATAATAATTAATCAAAACTATTCAAAACGAGTTATTACAACCGTTTTGAGACCTATTGTTCCAGTTTCCACGTTAAGTTTAACATTCAACACTTACCTCTCTTATTTCTCTCTCTATCCCTATCTCTTTCCGTATTATCACTTCTCCTCTTCCCTCAACCAATACCTAAACACCATCGCCACCTTACTTTACATAATTATTACCCTACAAAAACATATACCTTCTTTACGGCGTTTGATTAGAACTTTAAGATGTAACAAAACATCGAAGCTTTTTCTATAGTTTCAGTGAACGAGAGGTGTGAGATTTTACCAGCCGAACAAGCGTCACCATGTGCATTGACACCGCATGTTTCCAAGAAAGTAGAGATCTGGGTGGAAGTGTAATTAATATTCTTGAGAAGCTCACAGATACACGAGGGATTTTTAGAGTAGGCACCACGGATCTCTGGACAACAAGTTGTCGAGGTAGGAGCAGTAATTATACAAGGTATCCCTGGTGTTCCCGATGAGCAGTAATGAGTATCCCCTACTATTCCCACAACGAAAACTGAAATCGTCAGCGTCACCATCACTAGCGCCAACTTAAGCATCTCCATATCTCTTAACCAACAAAAGTATTAGGTTGTGGTGAGTGCAATTTGAAAGATGGAGAGAAGTGGAGGGATGGGAGAAGGCATTTATTATAGGATGTTTGGTTTGAGAGAAGAATGTGATGTGGATTGCACGTTGGAGCATGTCATTAATCATGGATCTTTTGTGCATCTATAATCGATTTTGAACTTTCGATTGTGTACACATATGAGAATGTAACTAGAAAAAAAAAAGTATACGTGCATGCACGATCTATGTTCATATGAACATGGTTTCTTTCTTTTGCAATTGAACAGTAGCAACTTTTGGCGTGGACTATGCAGCCAACGAATAAATTGTTTCTCTTTTGTTTTCTTTTCCATAAAATAAAGTAGTACAGAAGATTATTTTCTGTTATTATTCTTTTATATTATAGACATATATGGAAGAGTTGTAAAGTATTTCCTTTGACAAGCAGATCCGAGTTGCCCTGATTGATTTCCGAATAAAGTTAAAGAAAATTGTGGATTTTTTTCCGGATGGTTTGCAATCCCTCTTCCCTTAAGTTTAGAAAAATAATTTGTTGACGCGGTATGTCCGGGACACCGTCTGACGTGGTCAATCCAGTCAGAAAAAAACCAAAGATTAATTAAATTACATTTTATTTATTTATTTTGTGTCACATCACACATACGCTAAACTAAGCGACATTTGATTTCCACCATACATATCTCCTAAAAACCTTTCATTATCCCCCAAAACCTTTCATTCTCCATCATTTACTCCCGGTGGAAGGCGAGATCGGTAAGATGGATGTCAAGGGAGACGATGCGGGAATGAGTCTTGAGGAGATGGGACACCGACAATGTTGGTTAGGACGTCACAGTGTAGTTGGTCGGCGAGGAGGAGGAAGTGGTCAGCGTTGGAGTCTGCCTCGAGGCGATGAAGAGGATGAATGTAGTTCTTTGTAGCTGATTTGAGTTTTTTGTGTTGTGTTTTTGGGGGAAAGTTTTGTTTTCGTGGCTGATTTGAAGTTTTTGGTTTTGTTTTTTGATGGATTGATCTTAGTTTTTTGGAAGTGTGGTTCTTTGTAGCTGATTTGAGTTTTTTGTGTTGAGTTTTTGCGGAAAAATTTGTTTTTTTGTGACTGATTTGAAGTTTTTTGTTTTGTTATGTGATGGATTGATCTTGGTTTTTTGATGTTATTTTGTAAAGTTTGTTTCTTTGTGGTGTTCTTGTTAAAGTTGGTTTGACTTTGATATTAATTTTTGCGGGTTTCTGATTTATTTTCACGGAATTAGATTTGATTTCTTGTTCTTGAAAAAGACAAACGTAGGTGATAAAAATGACAAACTCATACTTAAAAAGGACAAACCACATAGTTGAAAATATCAGGTTTGCCTACCAATCCTGGCAATTCTGCAGCAATTCATGGCAAATCGTAAAATCAGTTTTAGTCATTACATCATTTTACAAGATTTTTATTTACTTTAACATAATATTTGAAATTTAATTTACCTTCATTATTATCATTAACAATGTTTTCATCATGATGATCAACAGTCTGTTGTTGTTTCTTATTTCTCCGTATTAACACAAAACTCCATATCAATCCGGAAACTGCCAGAACAATGAGAACTACAACACCAACTATGACACCTGCAATTAGGCCCACTTTTGTTTTCTTTCCTGCAGTTGATGGAGAATAGTTACTGCCACTAAGGCTGAGAACTGTTAAATAATTACAGTTCAAATATATGTTAACTAACAATTTGCTCAAACGTATAGAGTCATAACCTTTACCACGTGTGAATTTATAATCTATACATACATGTTAAATTCTAGCTAGTTTTTGGCCTAAAATGTCTCATGAGAAATTCTAGACTATAAGCTTCAAGAACCAAGTAGTTTAAACATATATTGAGTAAAAAATATATTTTTGTAAGGTGAGTCTATCACACTAAAAGTTGCTTGTTTGTACAATACTACAACATATTCACGTAGATATGGAGTAGGGGATCGAGGAAGACGGTACAAAAGTTCTTGCCAAACATAAAACACGAGGTAAATCATTTCTTGCTTGTATACAATTAAATATATTTTTAGTTTCCAATATTAATTATCAAGTAATGCATAGAGTGTTGGAAAGAGCAACCATGATGGACTAATGGATGTTGCAGAGAAAGGAATTAATCAAGCTACTAAATTAGAGTAAATTTGAGGGGTGAACCAGGTCATGATGAAATTGGTTGGGTTACCCGTTTAATGGTCTCATACTGGTTCACCTATCTAATCGGTTTGATCTCTTCAGCTGAAATAATATTAGGGTTCCACCCTCATCTTCTTCCTCTGTCTTCGTGTGTGCAATCGTTGTAGATCTCACGGATTTGAAGCCTCTTGCTTCGGATCTGATATTGGAGTCGTTCTTGCTTCACTTGAGCCTTTTTCGTGCTCCGTCTGTCTACCAGATCCAAGCTTCTTGTGGCCATGTTGGCTCCAACGAGGTCAGGATCTCAAGATTAACTGCTGGTCATCGTTTCTCCGCATGGTATCAGAGCTAAACTGGGAAGATCTTTGTGAAAGATGACGTCTACTGGTGGATCGATCTCTGAGAGCGATAATATCTATCCTTTTCCGATGAACTTGAATGTTACTAACTTTGTCACAATGAAGCTCACTTCCACGAACTACTTACTGTGGGAGACTCAAGTTCTTGGACTTGTGGAATCACAAGGAATGCTAGGCTTCCTCGATGGAGGATTTCCTTTGCCCAAGTTGGTGATGAAAAGTACAGATAAGGATGGATCGCTCGTTGAAGAACCAAATCCAAGCTATGCTCTGTGGAAGCGGTCGGACAGGCTCCTGAAGGCTTGGATTATTAGCACTTTGAGTGAGGAGGTTCTGAGTGTTGTTGTTCGCCTGGAGACCTCCAAGCAAGTCTGGGAGGCACTGCAAGGCTCCTTTGCTCAAGACTCAAAGGAAAGGGAGTTCTTCTTACTCCAACAACTCCAACTCCTCCGGAGAAAGAACTATAAGACTCTGGTTGAGTACTTGAGACAGTTCAAACTGCACCGTGATGAACTAGCAGCCATTGGGAGACCGGTTAAGGACCAAACGAAGGTCTTCTGGGTCCTAAACGGGATAGGTATGGATTATCATTCTTTTACTACCTCTACTCTCAAGCCTCCTCTACCTTCCTATGCAGATGTGATTCCCATGCTTCAAAGTTATGAAATGAGAACCCAAATCCATAACTCTAATGCGGTGGGATACATGGCCTTTTATATAGAGAGGCAAGAAGGGAAAGGTAAGGGCTGTAGAATTTCTAGTTTAATTGCACATATATTTTCGAATTTTTTTATGCACAATAAGGATCAATTACAATTTTCTATGATTTGTTTCATGCATGCATCGGTTTGTTTCAATAACTAGTTTCAAAACTTTATTAAAACAAACATGGGCTCCGAGTTTCATACCTAGAAGTTCTCTAAAACTTCTTGATGATCCGGAGACGTTGAGGATGCTTGTTGCTGCGCCGGATACCCCCGAGTATTCACCAAACTCTAAACAAGATCGGAGAGAGAAGAGCTAGCCTCTCAATCTCCAATAGGGTTTAGAATCTAGCTACTAACCCCTCTTTAGTTCCCTTGAGAAGAAGATCTCTGAAAACTAAAACTAAACTCAAGAATTAAGGAAATTCGTGGAGAATTATGGAGAGAGATTTTTGCACAAGAAGATAATGAATTAATTAATAAGGTAATGAGATAAACTTGTATTTATAAGTTCTCTCCAAATTACCTATTCATGTGCAACCTCTTGCCCATGATTTCATGCAAACTTCCATCTAACCATCCATTATTTGCTAACAAATAATCTCAGCCACGAATTAAATCAGTTATGGACCAATTCCATGCATGATCTAATTAATTCTTAAATTAATTCTGCATAAAACCGTCTGAACTGGTCGACCGTTGGGAGGTTCGGTCGACCGTTTAGACCGGGTTTCGGTCGACCGTTCATAACTCGGTTGACCTTTCGTAACAAAAATTAATTTCATCGCAATGTCTGGTCGAACGACTGATATATTCGGTCGACCGAAAACGAACAGATAAAATTCCCTGTTACCGGTCGAGACACATCCGGTCGACCGTGCAACATTCGGTCGACCGTTTTTGCACAGTACTGTAGACTTGTCAAATTTCGGTTTAACCCCTACAAAATTTGACATTTCGGGATTAGTAGTAAGTTCACAACTTATGTAACATATTATCCTATGTAATGATAAATCATTACACCCCATAATATTTACAACACATATGAATTTAATTTAGATTCTAATTATGTTATTAATCACAACATAATTTTGATTTTGCTTGTTCACCCCATGTGTCATATTTTCTACATGAAACCCGACACACCTTATGAACTCAAAATCCCCATTTCTTGTTTCCCAATTTTGTGGTGTGACCTATGGGAGGATCTAAACTAAGTTGGCAGTGATATTAAGAGCTTAATATCACAAGCTATAAGTGGTATCTAGCTACACATTATAGCTCCCAATTAGTTAGATGTCTTAATTCCACTCGAACCAAAACCCAATCCATTTAGTGATGGAGTGCACCACTTGTGTCCGTCCCTTGCCTCATGATATTAAGAATACACACAAAGTAGTCTTGTGTCATTTTTGTATTAGTATTCATTTCTTGATCTCTTTAAGCTAGTTATAAATATGTGACTTAACTCAAATCACATTGTGCACATTATAACTTTGCTTTATCAAAGGGCCCACTAATATCATTACTCAATTAAGAGGGGCAATGATAATCTTTTGACTAACTATCTTCTCCAACAAAAGTCATACTTAACCAACCAATGCCTTTACACTACACTTATCGATAGCTCAAGACACTAGTCTAATCAAGCATTTCTTAAGTGATCAGATATAAGTCTCATATCAAAGGACCAAGGACACAGTAAAACATTAATGACACAGAAAACACAATTATATAATGTTTTACTTATTAGGCCTATTCAGTATACAAAAGTAATATTTTCCTATTTTGTGTACCCGTGTTGTCACTGACTTGTAGAGCTACAATGATCTATGACCAACACGACAATCTTAACTCGGTAATTAATGTCCCATGTTAATTACCATGATTGCGAATATCTTTTGTTTTATGTAAACCATTATCTTTTAGAGATCTACGGTTAAGGACCAAGAGCATCTTCCTTAACACTTCTAAAAGACGAATAATATAAACAATGAACAAAATGATTTATCATTTAATTCATAATAATTGACATTTAAAAGTAAAACTTTAGAACATATTCCCTTCAATCTCCCACTTGTTATTAAAGTTTTCTTTCGCATACATACTCAATGTATAAAACAATAATAACTAGGGTCAACCCCATTACATATCAATCATCAAGCCAATCTACATGGTTCCTCAATCCCATGGACTCGAAATGCATTTCGCCCTTCGCTTGGGCTAAGGGTTTTGTGAATGGATGAAGTCACGTGTGACAAAATACTTTCGATCCATGTACTTCACTTTGTGGTGTGATCTAGGATCCTTGATTTGCGAGATAGATGCACTATTATCGCAAAATAGCTCAATGAGTCCCTCGCTCGTGGGAACTACTCCAAGCTCTTCAAGGAACTTCTTGATCCACACTCCTTCCTTGCTCGCTTCAGCGACAACCATTACTTCGGAAGTAGTAGTTGAGTCGGCCGTAGTGCTTTGCTTCCAACTACGCCAACTCACAGCTCCACCATTCAGAAGAAAGACATATCCTAATTCCGACCTTCTATCGTCTGGATCACTCATGAAACTCGCATCCGAGTATCCCTCGGCTATGAACTCCCTTTATCCTCCATAACACAAGAATCTTATCCTTAGTCCGGTTAAGGTACTTCAGGATATTCTTGACCGCAGTCCAATGCTCAGGACCTGTGTTGGATTGGTGACGACTTGTCACGCTTAGAAGCCTACGAGACATCGGGTCTTGTGCAAGTCATCGCGTACATGATCGACCCAATTGCCGAAGCATAAGGGACATCCTTCATGTACTCTAAGTCCTTACGTGATTGCGCACGTTGAGACTTCTTGAGTTACACACTCATACTCATTGGCACACTGCCCTTTTTGGAGTTGTTCATCTTGAACCTTTCCAAGACCTTGTCAATGTATGCACGCTGACTGAGGCCAATGAGTCTACGAGATCTATCTCGATATATCTTGATTACCAAGATGTATTGAGCCTCACCCATATCTTTCATTGAAAATGCAGATTTCAATGAACTTCTCGTTTGCTCAAGCAAAGGAATATGATTTCCCATGAGCAATATGTCATCGACATATAAGATTCGGAATACTACATGACTCCCACTAACCTTCTTGTATATACAAGGTTCTTCCTTACTTTGAATGAAGTGAAGCTTCTTCACTTCCTCGTCAAAGCGTTTGTTCCAAATCCTTGATGCTTGCTTCAATCCATAAATGGATCTTTGAAGCTTGCATACCTTCTCGCTATTCTTTGGATCTTCAAAACCTTGAGGTTGTACCATGTACACATCCTCTTCCAAGTTCCCAATAAGGAACGTCGTTTTGACATCCATTTCCCATATTTCATAATCATGAAATGCAGCAATAGCGAGAAGCCTCGCTTTGTTGGTTGTCAAGTTCCCATCCATGTCCATCTTCCTCTTGAAAACCCATTTATTTTGAATGGCCTTTTTCCCTTGAGGAATGTCAACCAAGTTCCACACTTTATTATCATACATGGATTCTATTTCGGATTCCATGACCTTGAGCCATAGTTTGGAGTCCTTTCTTTCCATTGCTTCTTGAAATGTCGAGGGATCATCGGTATCTAGTACCATGATCTCATGAAGTCCCAAATACATATCGGGTTTCTTCCTTTCCCTCGTTGACCTTCTAAGTTCTTTTGGTTCTACGTGTACTTCTCGAACTTCTTCCACAATTTCTTGTGGAATTGGTTCGTGTTCGATTCTCGATCGTACACTAGGTGGGGAGGATTGAGTTTCTCTCACAATTTCTTGCGAATGTCTCTCTGATGAGAATTAAATTTATACCGCAAGTGCACGGCGTCAATGGAGACGTGGCAAATACGGGTCGAACACAAGGAGGGAGAGATTCTGTTATTAGTGTGATTTTCGATTAAGGGGAAGAATGAGAGAAGAAATAATTGGGTTTTGAGATTTTTGGGTTTTAATTATCTAAAGCAAGAACAAGAACAATTAAAACTAAAACAAGAACAAAGAGGTGAATTCCGTCGGGTGGAGGTTTAGATTTAGGGTTTAGATTAGAGAATTCTGAAACTTATAATAAATCACATTAGTTATAAAGCATTACATGATAAATGATTTAACATAAACTCAAGTAATCAAAACATACTAATACGAAATTAAAATAATAACTTTATTCTCTTCTCATCACCCTAAATCCGTCACCTCCACCCTTTGGAAAGAGTTAGAAACTCATGAAGGGAGGAAGAAGGGATCCTAGAGGCATTACAAAAGAAAATTAAAAACAAGAAACAAAAGACAGAATTTTATTACTAAGAAGAACAATACAAAACTAAGTCTAAAAATAAAAACTAAGGTTAAGGACCAAGGACCCTTCTAACATCGTTCTTGGGGCTATTTATAGTTGTTACAAGCGACCTAAGTATAGAATTGGAGAGTACACGTGTCCAGACGCGACTGGACAAAATTGGAGCACACAGATCGCTGAGGGGGCGGCATTTCCGCCGCACAATGTATGTGATATGCGGCGATTTCGCCACACAATCTTTTCTGATTTAATCTGGATTTTTGCTGGTAGTTTATGGTATGATTTGATCCTCCTTTGCGCGTCTGGATTGATTCTTTCCATTCTTTTGAGCTCCGGATTAATTCCTTTATATGTTTGGAGAACTAAATTGATTTTTCTTTTGATTTTCTCCATAATAACACGCGAATTGCAATTAGGTCCTTGTCTTTTTGCAATCAAGTCCCCGGCTACTTTTGTGCTCAAGTCCTTGTTCTTTTTGTAATTAGGTCTTGAATGCTTTTATGCTTGGAAACATTTTCACTTGAAACCCGATAATCTTGAGCTTGGTCTTTATGATAGAAATGAGTCTTCCGCATGCGTTTATGCTCGGGATATGGGTAAATTGCATTCAGGTCCCTGTATTCTGTAAATAAGACTAAACACATACCTTAGTAGCATTTATTGATGTAAAAGTGATCTAAATGAAAGCCATATGATGCAATGTATGCAATGCATCACTCTCACTCACGCTCCCACTAACCAAAGGAATCTCGGTTGGGCCTTCATGATCTTGAATGTCATCATTCATGTCATGATTTTGTAGAGTGTCTTGAGTTTCCTCAAGCACAACCCTACTCCCACTACTTTTTACTCTTTCCAGAAATTTCTTTTCCAGAAATGTGGCATCCCTCTCTACAATCACTCGATTGGAGGTGATATGCCAGAAGTAGTATCCTCTTGTCTCACGAGGATAACCAATAAAGAAGCACTTATCCGCTTTTGGTTGAAGTTTGGTCGACATCAATTTCTTGACGTAAGCCTCACAACCCCAAATCTTGAAAAAATTGAGCTTGGGTGTTTTACCACTCCATAGCTCATAAGGAGTTTTCTCCACGGATTTGGATGGAACATTATTTAGTGTGTAAGCCGCAGTTTGTAGTGCATAACTCTAAAAGTAAAGAGGTAATTCCGCATGACTCATCATTGACCGAACCATGTCGAGCAATGTCCTATTCCTCCTTTCGGATACCACATTCCACTGAGGTGTACCAGGAGGGGTGAGTTGAGGTACAATACCAAACTCCTTTAGGTATGAGTCAAATTCGGCACTTAAGTACTCACCTCCACGATCCGTTCGTAGAGACTTGATTTTCTTGTCGAGTTGGTTCTCTACTTCATTCTTGAATTCTTTGAACTTGTCAAAGGATTCACTTTTGTTTCTCATTAGATAAACATAACCATAATGACTATAATCATCTGTGAACGTAATGAAGTACCTGAAACCATCTCGTGCACTAGTACTCATTGGACCTCATACATTAGAATGTATCAAATCCAACAAGCTACTCGCCCTTGGACCTTTCTTCTTGAAAGGCCTTTTGGTCATTTTTCCCACTAAACATGGTTGGTACGTCTCCAATGATTTAAAATCAAGTAGACCAAGAGGGTTAGCTTCTTGCAATTTCTTGATGTGTTTTTCATTTATGTGACCAAGTCGATAGTGCCACAAGAGAGTATCATTCTCGTGAGTGGTCTTAAGTCTTTTGTTATTGATATTAAAGATTTGTTTATTATTCAATTCAAGCAAATAGAGACCATTCCTTATGAATGCATTTGCATAAAAAACACCATTCTTCGATATAGACAAGCAAGAATTTGAAATATTTATATTAAAATTATCCATATCTAAACATGATACAAAAATAATGTTCTTGCTAATCGAAGGCACATAATAAACATTCTTTAGACATAAATTTAAACCACTACATAATTGAAGCACCACAGAACCTTGTGCAACCGCAGAAACTTTCGCATCATTTCTGACCTTCAATTCTACCTCATTCCTTATGAGTTCCTTCCTATCCATGAGTAGCTGCACATTAGAAACTATGGGAGCACAAGATCCGGTATCAATTACCCAATCCTGGACAGAGGTGACTAAATTTATTTCAATAACAAATATACCTTTGGCCTTTTTGGGGCGCCGACGTTCAATCACTTCGTTGTCAAGGTCTTCCTTGTACTTGGGGCAATTTGGCCGGATGTGTCATTTTTCACCGCAGTGAATGAAGGGAATGTGTTCTAAAAGTTTTACTTTTAAATGTCAATTATTATGAATTGAATGAGAAATCATTTTGTTCCTTTTTTATGTTATTCGTCTTTTAGAAGTGTTAAGGAAGAGGCTCTTGGTCCTTAACCGTAGAGCTCTAAAAGATATTGGTTTACATAAAACAAAAGATATTCGCAATCATGGTAATTAACATGGAACATTAATTACCGAGTTAAGATTGTCGTGTTGGTCATAGATCATTGTAGCTCTACAAGTGAGTGACAACACGGGTATGCAAAAGAGGAAAATATTACTTTTGTATACTGAATAGACCTAATAAGTAAAATATTATAGAAATGTGTTTCTGTGTCATTAATATTTTACTGTGTCTTTGGTCCTTTGATATGAGACTTATATCTGATCACTTAAGAAATACTTAATTAGATCAGTGTCTTGAACTATCGATCAGTGTAGTGTAAAGGCATTGGTTGGTTAAGTATAACTTTTGTTGGAGAAGATAGTTAGTCAAAAGATTATCATTGCCCCTCTTAATTGAGTGATGATATTAGTGGGCCCCTTGATAAAGCAAAGTTATAATGTGCACAATGTGATTTGAGTTAAGTCACATATTTATAACTAGCTTAAAGAGATCAAGAAATGAATACTAATACAAAGATGACACAATACTACTTTGTATGTATTCTTAATATCATGAGGCAAGGGATGGACACAAGTGGTGCACTCCATCACTAAATGGATCGGGTTTTGGTTCGAGTGGAATTAAGACATCTAACTAATTGGGAGCTATAATGTGTAGCTAGATACCGCTTATAGCTTGTGATATTAAGCTCTTAATATCACTGCCAACTTAGTTTAGATCCTCCCATAGGTCACACCGCAAAAACCGTGAAACAAGAAGCTTGATTTTTGGTTCATATGATGTGTCGGGTTTCTCATAGAAAATATGACACATGTGGTGATCAAGTAAAATCAATTATGTTGTATATAAACATAATTAGAGTCATGATAAATTCATATGAGATGCATATATTATGGGGTGCAATAATTTATTGTTGCATAGGATAATACATTGCATAAGTTGTGAATTTGCTAAAACCCCCTTAAGTTCAAATTTTGTTGGAAATAAATCCAAAATTTGAAATAGGCAAAATCGGGTAGAAGTTCGGTAATCAGTTATGGTTCGGTCGACCGAAGGATCTATGGATCGGTCAACCGAACGTGGAACGGATAATCGTAATTGATTGACCGAACTTGACCAAAGTGCCTGGAGCTTTGGTACAGTGTACCGAACCAGAAACGGTCGACCGAACAATGTCAAGTTCCGATATTTTCGGTTAACCGAATAGTACTCGGTTTTTGGACGTGAATGGGTCCGATCGGTTAAGGAGAATTTTTCTCCTTAAGATTCGGTCATCCGTCACGTACTCGGTTAAACGATCGTGACAAATTCGGTTAACCGAGTGGGACTCGGTAAACCGAACAGCGGTCGATTTTCTGCCTTTGATTATTACGAGATTAATTTGATCGATGGTTGGATTAGCTCCAAATTTGGTCAAACGTTTTGTGGGTGCATATAATGCATTATGGAATTAGTTTGTGAGAGAAATTGTCATAAAACCGTGGCTTAAGAATAGCCATGATTAAGAGTAAGATTGGAACCTATAAATAAGTCCTTATTCTCCCTAATTGGGTTACACAATTCAGAAATTATTTTCTCTCCTAATTCACTACTAAAACCCACGAAAATTCTCTTAGTTTTCTAAGTCTTTGGAAGGAGAAATCTCAGAGGCTAAGGAAGGGGTTTGTAGCTAGATTCTAAGCTTGTTTGGACATCGATTGGCTAGCTCCTTTCTCTCCAACCTTGTTTAGGGTTTCGGTGAACACTCGGAGGCATCCGGCGCAACGAGAAGCGAAGATTGGCTTCCTCAACGTCTCTGAAACATCAAGAAGTTTTTGAGAACTTCTAGGTATGAATTTCGGAGTCCCTTTGTGTTTGTTTTAATAAGTTTTTGAAACTAGTTGTTAAAACAAACCGATGCATGCATAAATAAATCGAAGAAAATTGTAATAGATCCTTATTATACATGAAAATTCGAAAAATATATATGTATAATTAAACATGAAATCCTACAGTGAAAGCACTCCGTATTGGGAGTTGGAGATTTCTGAGATTTCCCCCTTGAGGCACTCGCACGAGCACCTCCTACTCCCTTGCTATTGATTGAACCACTTTTGGTAGATTTGCCCTTTCCTTTACCAATCGTTTGGCTCCTCCCATGGACGGCAAGGATATGCTCCTCCCATGGACGGCAAAGAGGGAGAGATATTGTTATTTGTGTGATTTTCGATTAAGGAAAGGAAGAAAGAGAAATAAGTTTGGTTTGAGATTTTTGGTTTTTAATTAATTTCTAAAGCAAGAACAACAAAAACAAATTAAAAATAAAGTAAAGATGGATGGGAGTCCAGTGGGTGGAGGTTTAGATATCGGGTTTAGATTAGAGAATTCTGAAACTTATAATAAATCATATTAGTTATAAAGCATTACATGATAAATGACTCAATATAAACTCAAGTAATCAAAATATACTAACACGAAATTAAAATAATAACTTTATTCTTCTTCTCATCACCCTAAATCAATCACCCCCACCCTTTGGAGAGAGTTAGAAACTCGTGGATGGAGGGAAGGAGAAAGGGTCCTAGAGAAACTACAAAAGAAAACTAAAAACAAGAATTAAAAGAACAGAATTTTATTACTAAAATTTGGAACAAAAAAACTAAGACTCTACAATATCGTTTCGGGGCTACTTATAGCCGATACAAGGGATCCAAGTATGAAATAGGAAAGTGTTGAGAATTAAATTTATACCGCAAGTGCACGGCGTCTATGAAGACGTGGCAAGTACGGGTCGAACACAAGGAGGGAGAGATTTCGTAGTTGATGTTATTTTTGATTAAGAGGAAGAAGGAGAGAAGAATCAATTGGGTTTTTAGGTTTTTGGATTAAGTAGCTAAACATGCACAAATAAAACTAAAACAAGAAATAAGAGAGAAATCCGTTGGATGGAGGTTTAGATTTAGGTTTAGATCAGAGAATTGCTGAAACTTATTGTAAATCATGTTAGTTATGAAGCATTACAAGATAAATGACTTAACATAAACTCAAGTAATCAAAATATACTAATCATGAACTTAAAATAATAACATGCAATTCATCTTCTCTAACCCTAAATCCGTCACCTCCACCCTTTGGAAAGAGTTAGAAACTCATGGAGGGAGGAAGAAGAAGGGATCCTAGAGACATTAAAAGAAAAGAGCAACAAAACAAAATAAAACAGAAATTTATTACTAATGATCCACGACCAAAGGTTCAAAGATGTGTTACATTCGCCCTACGAGGCTATTTATAGCCTATACAAGGGATACCAATACATAAAAGGAGAGTACACGCGTCATCGCACCACAGGCCGGAATTTCAAATTTCAAACCCTAAGAGGGGCGGCGAATTCGCCGCCTGTTATGTACAATATGCGGCTAAAACGCCGCCCAGGTTGAAGATATTGCGCCCGGATTTCTGTCATGTGTTTATGATATGATTTTATCCTTCTTTGCGCGTCTGGATGGATTCTTTCCAATCTCTTGAGCTCCGGATTAATTCCTTCCATTGTTGGAGATTTATAATTGATTTTTTCTTTTGACTTTCTCCACACAATAACTTGGTCCTTTTATTTTGTAGTCAGGTCCTTGACATTTTGCATTTAAGCCCCTGACCTTTTTGTGATTAGCTCCTTGAATGCTTTTGTGCTTGGGTGCATTTCCATTTGAAACCCGATAAACTTGAACTTGGTCTTTGTGATAGAAATGAATCTTTTGTACGCGTTTATGCTCGGAATGTGGGTAATTTGCATTCAGGTCCCTGTATTCTGTAAATACGACTAAACACATACCTTAGTAGCATTTATTGATATAAAAGTAATCTAAATGAAAGACATATGATGCAATGTATGCAATGCATCAAATACCCCCACACCTAGATTTTGCTAGTCCCTAGCAAAACAGAATATATAAAAAAATGAAAACAGGGAAATCCTAACTCACTTTCGTAGGAATCACGGTTGCACTTAGCATGTGCAACAAGCCTTTAAACCTCCAAGTTGCCTTAGAGGACGAGTTTTGTCTCGTGAGGGTTTTCAGCTGACACACCCACAAAGTCTTAATTCCATTAATAGCTCTCAATATTTTTACCTCAACCTTATACATCTCACTTAGAATTCTTGCATGCTCATTATACAATTCTAACTTATAAAAAGTTTGACTTGGTCTTTATTCCTCCAACATTCACACCACTAACCCTTCTACACATGTTATCACATAAATTATTTTGCACGCCTCCTCTGGTGGTGAAGTATCATTTGGATCAACCATGGCATGGATCATTCTTTTAGCTTTGGGCCTTGAGTATCTTAAAGTATTTTTTTTCTTTTTCCGTGATTCAACACATTTGCTTTTTCTTTTTGACACTTATACCCTTTTTGCATTCGTGTAGCGAGTTTGGTCGATAATCCCGAGCTGGAAGACTCAAGTTACCGGGTTTTAAGATACCCTTACGGACCAGTGACTCGAAGGCTTGGGCTTTTGTAATCATTTTGCAAGATGTGTTTTCCTCACTTTATTCCTTTATTTTTATTTCTATTTTCCTCAAGGCTTAATTGCTATTAGAAGTCCACACTTCCCGGTATATTTTCCTCAACCTCTGCTTTTTTTTCAACCACTTCAAAGATTTGATTCATCCAATTTAAGTGCATACACGTCTGAAAGGGTAATGGGCTATTTCTTTGGAACTTAGATTTATGTCATAATTTCTTCAAGCAGAACTATATAATAAGGAACAAAAATTCAATGCAATTTGTACACAGATTTTGGTAGTTCAATCTTAAGCTATGTCATGGAACATTGAAATTTTTTTTTAGAAGAAGAAAACAAACAAATAGATATATACATAGATAAACACCCCCCCACACCTAAATCATGCATTGTCCTCAATGTATGCATAGATAAAATAAATGCACTTATTACCTGAGTCGGCTTGCGGTAGAGGGGTTGAGTTTGCTCAGAGTCAACCGTAATCAGAACTGGATTGAATGACACCATATTGGTGCATGTATCCAGTTGAATTGATCCCCATGTTGACTTGAGGAAAAGATTCCACTCTTCTCACTTGAATTGGTTCGCTTATTTGCTCGAGTGATGGTGGTTGAGTAAATGAATCACTCCCTTTTTTCTTACTTCCTTTTTGCTTATGTGATGATTTATTTGATTCAGAATTCTGATAAATACGTGCTCTCATCACAACATCACTTGGGTTGCATATTATTTCTGGCTCATTATCAATATGGAAGATATTAAATTCTGCTTTTAAGTTCCCGAAAGATAATTGCATGAGCCCATTTCAACAGTTTATTAATGCTTCCGAAGTGGCTAAAAAGGGTCTACCTAGAATTACAGGGATTTGTCGATTAGGATTTACAACAGGTTCAGTATCAAGTACGACAAAATCCACTGGATAAATGAAGTCACCAACCTTAATCAAAACGTCCTCTACTATACCTCTCGGTTTCTTAACAGAACAATCAGTGAATTGGAGGGTTGTCTTAGAGGGTTTCAGTGGACCAAGGTTGAGTTGCTCGTAGACAGAAAATGGGAGTAAGTTAACGCTTGCACCTAGGTCTAGAAGGGCTTTATTGATAAAAGTATCTCCTATTGAACATGAAATTATCGGACACCCAGGGTCCTTATATTTTATAGGAGATGTGTTGGAAAGAATAGAGCATATGTTTGCAGTTAAGAATGCCTTCTTTGGTACATTCGTTTTTCTCTTTTTAGTGCACAAATCTTTCAAGAATTTAGCATAAGCAGGTATTTGTTGAATCATATCTAAGAGTGGAATATTCACCTTAACTTGCTTAAATACTTCTAAGATTTTCTCCATTTGTGCACTTGAGCTCTTCTTGAGTCTATTGGGAAATGAGGCTTTAGGAACATAGACTCGCTCAGGTTCAGGTTGAGCTATGGGTTCAGGTTGTGTAGGTGGGTTGGGCTTTTCAATTTGGACGTCAGGTTCAATGGTCAGGTCATATGTGGTTGCTTGATGGCTAGGTTGATTAGACATTCTAGGGTTTACCACATTGTTATCAACTTGTCGTCCGGACCGTAATGACACTACTGCATTGATTTGTTGGAACGGTCCTTCCTCGTTAACCATTTGAACCGGTCTGGGGTTGTTATTTCCTCAGGGTGGTTGATAAGATTGATATTGATTATTAGTTCTTGGGTTCACCTCAGGTTGACTTGGAAATTGACCATTTTCTCTTTCACCTACTATTTGCGCTAATTGGCTGACTTGTGTCTCTAGCCTTTGGAATGATTGGTTGGTTGTTTGTATAAAAGTTTTCATTAAATTTTCCAAGTTTGTCAACCTAACTTCATGATTTCCATTGTTATTACCCCCAGATGATGTATTATTTTGGTTATATGGGTTTGGTTGTTGTCTAGGAGGTTGACCTTGTTGGTTCCACGAAAAATTGGGATGATTACGCCAACCCGGGTTGTAGGTTGATGCATAAGGATCATTTCTAGAATGGTTAAACGTGGCATTAACATGTTCCAAGTCTACACAGTCCTCCATTAAATGACCAGTCTAACCACATCTAGAGCAAGGGGTAGAGGATGCTTGTCGGGTTTGGTTTTGCAGCTCTAAACTTTCCATTCTGCGCATAAGGGTGGCTAGTTTTGCCTCAGTCGCTATGTTGGCATCTATAGCTAAGACACCTGGTCGGGGTTGACTTGCTATTCTAGATCCAATACTCGGGTTGATGGGTGTTCTAGCATTGTCCCATTGCATACTGTTTTCAGCTAAATCCTCAAGAAAAGTCCAGGCATCATTTTCGTTTTTCGACATGAAATTCCCTTGGCTCACAGATTCTAGCATAACTCTAGATGTGGGTGTCAATCCCTCATAAATAATTTGGCATAATTGCCATTTTGGAATTCCGTGATGAGGACATTGGGTCAAGACACTTTTAAATCTTTCAAGATAAGAATAGAACGGCTCGCTCTCAGACTGAACGAATGCAACAATTTCATTCCTAATCTTCATAGTCTTATGGTTGGGGAAATATTTTTTTAGAAACACTTGAACAAACTCAGCCCAACTCCTAATAGATCTTTCGGCTAGACTATATAGCCATTTCTTAGCGTCGTCCTTCAGTGCTAGAGGCACGAATTTCAGACGCACTGCCTCCTCAGGGATATGCTGGTATTGCATAAGAGAGCAGATTTCCTCAAATTCTCTAAGGAAGAGATATGGATCTTCCCTAGAGGTGAACTTAGGCAGCATACTCATGTATTGTGCCTTAAGTTCGAAATCGCGACCCGGTATGGTGGGCATGACGATGCACGATGGCTGAGCAGCCATCGTTGGGTAGCACCGATCCCTCAGAGTCATAGGCGGGTTCACAACATTCTCACCCATTAGATCCGGGTGAGGTGGTGCAACAGATGGATTGGGGTTAAGCTCTAGACTGGAATCTAGATGAACTCGTGAGAGTCGATTACTCAAGTCCCGAATCCAAATCTGAGTGCACCGGGTTGAATCAATTTTTTGAATTTGAGTTTGAAATTTAAATTTCAAATTCAATTTCAAAAATCAATTACCTTTTTTTTTTAAAATTTTTAAATTTTAATTTTTTTTATGAAAATGGAAACAAACAATAGAAAGGTAAAGATGAGAAGGGAAAGAAGACTCAGACGAGAAGGGAAACTTAACTCTAAAGGTAAATTCAAGGGTTGGCCAGAAATTTCCTGAACAAGCACGGTTCAAACAATCCTAGACCTAGTGTCACTTAAATCTAGACGACTCCTAACTGGTTGAGTCGAATTGATTTGCTTGGTTCACCTCCCTCACTAATCAAACCAAATTGGCCAGGCAGTGTATAGCTAGTGGGGGCGCTTCCGACAGAGTCGGTGCCAATTAGACAACCACGTCGCTTGGAAGGCTTTCGTCAACACAAAAACACTTTCTAGACACCAAATTGAATTCAATTAGCTTCAGGTCATAGGAAGTCAAACCAATCTCCTCCTTAATTGAGTCCGAGTCCTTAGGGGCCAATGTCTAATTGATTTTAAATTTAGGCTTAGGTGTCACTTTAGGATTGTGGTTTGTGGGCCACGGGAGGGTGATGAAATCCCCACCGTATCTTTGCCTACGGAGTTGTCCTTAAAGTAGTTTAACTTAGATCTAGCAAAGATAGTCAAACAATGGTCTTTTTAATGGGGGCAATTTCAAGGTTGTATGCAAACTAAAGTATATGCTTAAATGCAATCGTTAAAACTGCGATACGTACCTTGCCTCCAGCACTCTTCAACAATAAAAAAAATAATTTGCAAGAATTTAGCAAGAATAATGCAAGCAAAACATTATATGATGCATGCACTAAGGTCTTTCTAATTTTGCCAATTTTAGGTCCGAGTTGAATTATTGCCAATTATGGAATTGTAAACCCTAACACATGCAATTCTACGAAAGGAAACTTTTCAACAATTCAGATTTTACGAGAAAGGCAAGAAAAGTTACCTCCGCAATGCTCAGTCGGGTTCGCCGCCCGCTCTCGGAGATTCCAGTAGCTTAATGCGACCACCCAGAGATGCCGACGATGCCCCAGAAATTTGAAGACCAGAACCCACACTGGTGCGGCGATTCCGCCGCAAGCCACCTTGTAGATGCGGCGATTCCGCCGCCCAAGTGTCTCAGAACGCTCCCGGATTTCGCCGCGCGCTCTGTTGTCTCCTGCTACACAAGTTCAAATACTTAGATCGCGCACAAGGTAGACAGGATAAAATCGAAAACACAAAAACACAAAATCTGCGTCGCCTCCCCGGCAACGGCGCCAAAAACTTGATGAGAATTAAATTTATACCGCAAGTGCACGGCGTCTATGAAGACGTGGTAAGTACGGGTCGAACACAAGGAGGGAGAGATTTCGTAGTTGATGTTATTTTTGATTAAGAGGAAGAAGGAGAGAAGAATCAATTGGGTTTTTAGGTTTTTGGATTAAGTAGCTAAACATGCACAAATAAAACTAAAACAAGAAATAAGAGAGAAATCCGTTGGATGGAGGTTTAGATTTAGGTTTAGATCAGAGAATTACTGAAACTTATTGTAAATCATGTTAGTTATGAAGCATTACAAGATAAATGACTTAACATAAACTCAAGTAATCAAAATATACTAATCATGAACTTAAAATAATAACATGCAATTCATCTTCTCTAACCCTAAATCCGTCACCTCCACCCTTTGGAAAGAGTTAGAAACTCATGGAGGGAGGAAGAAGAAGGGATCCTAGAGACATTAAAAGAAAAGAGCAACAAAACAAAATAAAACAGAAATTTATTACTAATGATCCACGACCAAAGGTTCAAAGATGTGTTACATTCGTCCTACGAGGCTATTTATAGCCTATACAAGGGATACCAATACATAAAAGGAGAGTACACGCGTCATCGCACCACAGGCCGGAATTTCAAATTTCAAACCCTAAGAGGGGCGGCGAATTCGCCGCCTATTATGTACAATATGCGGCTAAAACGCCGCCCAGGTTGAAGATATTGCGCCCGGATTTCTGTCATGTGTTTATGGTATGATTTTATCCTACTTTGCGCGTCTGGATGGATTCTTTCCAATCTCTTGAGCTCCGGATTAATTCCTTCCATTGTTGGAGATTTATAATTGATTTTTTCTTTTGACTTTCTCCACACAATAACTTGGTCCTTTTATTTTGTAGTCAGGTCCTTGACATTTTGCATTTAAGCCCCTGACCTTTTTGTGATTAGCTCCTTGAATGCTTTTGTGCTTGGGTGCATTTTCATTTGAAACCCGATAAACTTGAACTTGGTCTTTGTGATAGAAATGAATCTTTTGCACGCGTTTATGCTCGGAATGTGGGTAATTTGCATTCAGGTCCCTGTATTCTGTAAATACGACTAAACACATACCTTAGTAGCATTTATTGATATAAAAGTAATCTAAATGAAAGACATATGATGCAATGTATGCAATGTATCAGAAAGTACACGCGTCAACATGCAACTGGTAAAAATTTGAGCGCACAGATCCACTTTTGTGCGGCGGAATCGCCGCAATTTGTACATGAGGTGCAGCGGAATCGCCACCTTTTTGGCTCATATTCGGTCCAGATTTTTCCTGTGTGTTTATGGTATGATTTAAATGTCTTTTGCGCGTCTGGATTATTTCTTTCCTTTCTTTTGAGCTCCCAATTTATTTCTTCATATATTTGGAGATCCCAATTGATTTTTCTTTAGAATTTTTCCAAATTAATATTTTGCTACTTGTAATTGCAGTCGTGTCCTCGGCTTTTTGCAATTAAGTCCCTGGCTACTTTTGTGCTTAGGTCCTTGGTCTTTTTGTAATTAGGTCTTTGAATGCTTTTGTGCTTGGATGGACTTCCATTTGAATCCCGATAATCTTGACTTGGTCTTAATGATAGAAGTGAGTCTCTTGCATGCATTTATGCTCGGGATATGGATAATTTGCATTCAGGTCCCTGTATTATGTAAATAAGAGTAAACACATACCTTAGTAGCATTTATTGATATAAAATTAATCTAAATGAAAGACATATGATGCAATGTATGCAATGCATCAAATACCCCCACACCTAGATTTTGCTAGTCCCTAGCAAAACAAAATATAAGAAAAATGAAAACAGGGAAATCCTAACTCACTTTCGTAGGAATCACGGTTGCACTTAGCATGTGCAACAAGCCTTTAAACCCTTGAGTTTCCTTAGAGGACGAGTTTTGTCTCTTGAGGATTTTCAGTTGACACACCCACAAAGTCTTAATTCAACATTTCATTAATAACTCTCAATATCTCCACCTCAACCTTATACATCTCACTTAGAAAATCTTGCTCATTATATAAATCTAACTTATAAGAAATCTGACTTGGTCTTTGTTCCTCCAACATTCACACCATTAACCCTTCTACACATGTTATCACTTAAATTATTTTGCACGCCTCCTTTGGTGGTGAAGTATCATTCGGATCAACCATGGCATGGATCATTCTTTTAGCTTTGGGCCTTGAGTATCTTAAAGTATTTTTTTTTCTTTTTTTCCCGTGATTAAACACATTTGCTTTTTCTGACACTTTTACCCTTTTTGCATTCATGTAGCGAGTTTGGTCGATAATCCTGAGCTGGCAGACTCAAGTTACCAGGTTTTAAGATACCCCTACGGACCAGTGACTCGAAGGCTTGGGCTTTTGTAATCATTTTGCAAGATGTGCTTTCCTCACTTTTATTCCCCTTTTATTTTCCTCAAGGCTTAATTGCTATTAGAAGTCCACACTTCCCGGTATATTTTCATCAACCGTTGCTTTTTATCAACCACTTCAAAGATTTGATTCATCCAATTTAAGTGCATACATGTCTTAAAGGGTAATGGGTTATTTCTTTGGAACTTAGATTTATGTCATAATTTCTACAAGCAGAATTATATAATAAGGAACAAAAACTCAATGCATTATGTACACGGGTTTTGGTGGTTCAATCTTAAGCTATGTCATGGAGCATTGATTTTTTTTAAATTTTTTTTAGAATATATATATATAGATAGATACATAAACACCCCCCACACCTAAATCATGCATTGTCCTCAATGTATGCAAAGATAAAGCAAATGCACTTATTACCTGCGTCAACTGTGGTGGAGGGATTGAATTTGCTCAGAGTCAACCATAGTCAGAACTGGATTGAATGTCACCATGTTGGTGCATGTATCCAGTTGAATTGTTCCCCATGTTGCCCTGAGGTAAAGGTTCCACACCTCTCACATGTATTGATTCTCTTGTTTGTTCGAGTGATGGTGGGTGTGTCGAAGAATTACTCCCCTTTTTGCACTTTCTTTTTGATTTTGTGATGATTTATTTGATTCAGAAATCTTATAGATACGTGCTCTCATCACAACATCACTTTGATTGCATATTATTTCTGGCTCACTCTCAACATGAAAGATATTAAATTCAGCTTTTAAGTTCCCAAAAGATAATTGCATGAGCCCATTTCGACAGTTTATCAATGCTTCAGAAGTGGCTAAAAAGGGTCTGCCTAGTATTACAGGGATTTGTTTATTAGGATTTACAACAGGTGCAGTATCTAGCACGACAAAATCCATTGGGTAAATGAAGTCACCCACCTTGATCAAAACGTCATCGACTACACCTCTTGGTTTCTTCATAGAGCAGTCAGCAAATTGAAGAGTTGTCTTAGAGGGTTTTAGTGGACCAAGGTTGAGTTGCTCGTAGACAGAGAACGAGAGTAGGTTAACACTAGCACCAAGGTCTAGAAGGGCTTTGTTGATAAAAGTATCTCCTATTGCACATGAAATTGTGGGACACCCAGGGTCCTTATATTTTATAGGAGATGAGTTGGACAGAATAGATCTTATGTTTGCAGTTAAGAAAGCCTTCTTTGGTACATTTGTTTTTCTCTTTCTAGTGCACAGATCTTTTAAGAATTTAGCATAAGCAGGTATTTGTTGAATCATATCCAGGAGTGGAATATTCACCTTAACTTGCTTAAATACTTCCAGGATTTTCTCCATTTGTGCACTTGACTTCTTCTTAAGTCTATTGGGGAATGAAGCTTTAGGAACACAGACTCGCTCAGGTTGAGCTATGGGTTCAGGTTGAGTAGGTGGGTTGGGCGTTTCAGATTGGACGTCTGGTTCAATGGTTAGGTCATATGTGGTTGCTTGATGGCTACATTGATTAGACGTTCTAGGATTTACCACATTGTTATCAACTTGTCTTCCGGACCGTAATGATACTACTGCATTTATTTGTTGGAACGGTCCTTCCTCATTAACCATTTGAACTGGTCTCGAGTTGTTACTTCCTAGAGGTAGTTGATAGGGCTGATATTGATTATTAGATCTAGGATTCACCTCAGGTTGACTTGGAAACTGACCCTTTTCTCTTGCACCTACAATTTGTGCGAGTTGGCTGACTTATGTCTCTAGCCTTTGGAAGGACTGGTTGGTTGTTTGTATAAAAGTCTTCATCAAATTTTCCAAGCTTGTCAACCTAACGTCATAATCTCCATTGTTACTAAACCCAGATAATGTATTATTTTGGTTATACGGGTTTGGTTGTTGTCTAGGAGGTTGACCTTGTTGGCTTGATGAGAAATTGGAATTATTACGCCAACCCGAGTTATAGGTTGATGCGTATGGGTCATTTCTAGCATGGTTAAACGTGGCATTAACTTGTTCCCAGCCCGCACAATCCTCCATTAAATGACCAGTCTGACCACATCTAGAGCAAGGGATAGACGAGGCTTGATTCACTCGGGGTCGGGTTTGTAGCTCTAGACTTTCCATTCTGCGCATAAGGGTAGCTAGTTTTGCTTCAGCCGCTACATTGGCATCTACAGCTAAGACACCTGGTTTGGGTTGACTTGCTATTCTAGATCCAATACTCGGGTTAAGCGGTGCTCTAGCATTGTCCCATTGCATACTGTTTTCAGCTAAATCCTCAAGAAAAGTCCAGGCATCATTTTCATTTTTTGACATGAAGTTCCCTTGGCTTACAGATTCTACCATAACCCTAGATGTGGGTGTCAATCCCTCATAAATAATTTGGCACAGTTGCCATCTTGGAATTCCGTGATGAGGGCATTGGGTCAGCACACTTTTAAATCTTTCTAGATAGGAATAGAACGGCTCGCTCTCAGATTGAACGAATGCAACAATTTCATTCCTAATCCTCATAGTCTTATGGTTGGGGAAATATTTTTTTAGGAATACTTGAACAAACTCAGCCCAACTTTTAATGGACTTTTCGGCTAGACTATATAGTCATTTCTTAGCGTCGTCTTTCAGTGCTAGAGGCACGAATTTCAGACGCACTACCTCCTCAGAGATATGCTGGTATTGCATAAGAGAGCAGATTTCCACAAATTCTCTAAGGAAGAGATATGGGTCTTCCCTAGAGGTGAACTTAGGCAAGATACTCATGTATTGTGCCTTAAGTTCGAAGTCGCGACCCTGTATGGTGGGCATAACGATGCACGATGGCTGAGCAGCCATCGCTGGGTAGCATCGATCCCTCAGAGTTATGAGTGGGTTCACAACATTCTCACCCATTGGATCCGGGTGAGGTGGTGCAGCAGATGGATTGGGGCTAAGCTCAAGACTGGAATCTAGATGAACTCGTGAGAGTCGATTACTCAAGTCCTGAACCCAAATATGAGTGCACCGGTTTGAATCAATTTTTGAATTCAAATTTGAAATTCAAATTCCAAATTTAATTTCAAGAATTAATTACAATTTTTTTCGTTTTTTTTATATTTTTCTTCAAAAGGGAAACAATCAATAGAAAGAAGAAAGATGAGAAAGGAAACTTAACTCTAAAAGATAGGTTCTAGGGTTGGTCAGAAGTTTCCTGAACAAGCACGGTTCAAACAATCCTAGACCTAGTGTCGCTTAAATCTAGACGACTCCTAACTGGTTGAGTCGAATTGATTTGCTTGATTCACCTCCCTCACTAATCAAACCAACTTGGCTAGGCAATGTATAGCTAGTGGGGGCGCTTCCGACAGAGTCAGTGCCAATTAGACAACCACTTCGCTTGGAAGACTTACGTCAACACAAAAACACTTTCTAGACACTAAATTAAATTCGATCAGCTTCAAGTCATAGCAAGTCAAACCAATCTCCTCCTTAATTGAGTCCGAGTCCTTAGGGGCCAATGTCTAATTTATTTTAATTTTAAAGCTTGGGTGACACTTTAGGATTGTGATTTGTGGGCCACGGAAAGGTGATGAAATCCCCACCGTATCTTTTCCTACGGAGTTGCCCTTAAGATAGTTTAACTTAAATCTAGCAAAGATAGTCAAACAATGGTCTTTAGTGGGGGGCAATTGCAAGGTTGTATGCAAATTAGATTATATGCTTAAAAGCAATCGATAAAAACCGCGATACGTACCTTGCCTCCAGCACTCTTCAACAAGAATTAATTTGCAAGAATTTAGCAAGAATAATGCAAACAAAACATTATATGATGCATGCACTAAGTTCTTCTAGTTTTGCCAATTTTTAGGTCAGAGTTGAATTATTGCCAATTATGGAATTTAAGCTTAACACGTGCAGTTCTACAAAAGGAAATTTTCCGAAACTAGAAATTACGAGGAAAGAGGCAACAAAGGTTACCTATGCAATGCTCAGTCGGGTTCACCGCCCCCTCTCGATATTTCAGTAGCTCCACGCGTCCACCCAGAGATGGCTCTAACCCCAGAAAAATTTGAAGCCCAGAAGCCTTTGTTGTGTGGCGGATCCGTCGTAGCTTGTGCTTGATATGCGGCGATTTCGCCGCCCTTCTTGCTCCGGCTGCGTTCAGATTTCACCGCGTACTCTGTTGTCTCCTGAAACACAAATCCAAATACTTAGATCGCGCACAAGATAAACAGAATAGAAACGAGAACACAACAATAAACAAAATCTTCGTCGCCTCCCCGGCAACGGCGCCAAAAACTTGATGAGAATTTAATTTATACCGCAAGTACACGGCGTCAATGAAGACGTGGCAAGTACGGGTCGAACACAAGGAGGAGAGATATTGTTATTTGTGTGATTTTCGATTAAGGAAAGAAAGAAAGAGAAATAAGTTTGGTTTGAGATTTTTGGTTTTTAATTAATTTCTAAAGCAAGAACAACAAAAACAAATTAAAACTAAAGTAAAGATGGATGGGAGTCCAGTGGGTGGAGGTTTAGATATCAGGTTAGATTAGAGAATTCTGAAACTTATAATAAATCATATTAGTTATAAAGCATTACATGATAAATGACTCAACATAAACTCAAGTAATCAAAATATACTAACACGAAATTAAAATAATAACTTTATTCTTCTTCTCATCACCCTAAATCCGTCACCCCCACCCTTTGGAGAGAGTTAGAAACTCATGGATGGAGGGAAGGAGAAGGGGTCCTAGAGAAACTACAAAAGAAAACTAAAAACAAGAATTAAAAGAAACAAAAAAACTAAGACTTTACAATATCGTTTCGGGGCTACTTATAGCCGATACATGGGATCCAAGTATGAAATAGGAAAGTACACGCGTCAACACGCAACTGGTAAAAATTTGAGCGCACAGATCCACGTTTGTGCGGCGGAATCGCCGTAATTTGTACTTGAGGTGCGGCGGAATCGCCACCTTTTTTGCTCAGATTTGGTCCGGATTTTTCCTGTGTGTTTATGGTACGATTTAAATGTTCTTTGCGCGTCTGGATTATTTCTTTCCTTTCTTTTGAGCTACGAATTTATTTCTTCATATATTTGGAGATCCCAATTGATCTTTCTTTAGAACTTTTCCAAATTAATATTTTGCTACTTGTAATTGCAGTCGGATCCTCGGCTTTTTGCAATTAAGTCCCTGGCTACTTTTGTGCTTAGGTCCTTGGTCTTTTTGTAATTAAGTCTTTGAATGCTTTTGTGCTTGGATGGACTTCCATTTGAATCCCGATAATCTTGACTTGGTCTTAATGATAGAAGTGAGTCTCTTGCACGCATTTATGCTCGGGATATGGGTAATCTGCATTCAGGTCCATGTATTATGTAAATAAGACTAAACACATACCTTAGTAGCATTTATTGATATAAAATTAATCTAAATGAAAGACATATGATGCAATGTATGCAATGCATCACTTGTCCCTACCCTTGCCCATGTCAACTTCAGCAGTTTTGAGAGCGTTGTGCAGCTCCTCAAGACTCACCCCTTTTTCACGTACGTGATAGTACATCACAAAGTCCTTGAAGGACGGGGCTAGAGAGCCAAGAATCCTATCTTCAGCAATGTCCTCGGGCATTGGTGAAGAGAGCTTTGCCAACTTCTCAAGGTACCCTTGCATCGTGTGAAAATGCATGGATACCGATGTTCCCTCCGCCATATGGCACCTTGTGAGTGCGATGGTGGTCTTATAGCGCTCCTTTCGGGCACTATCCATGAACATCTTAGACAAAGCCTCCATGGTCTTCTTGGGTTTTCAATCCAAGTATTTCGCTTGAAGTGAGTCACCCATGGATGCTAGCATGAGACCGTGAACTTGGTTCTCTTGGTCTTCCCACTTGGCATTAGCCTCTTTCTCTTCATCGGTTAATCTCTCATTCCATTTTGGGATTGCACCTTCCAAAATGTGAGACAGTTTCTCAAACTTTGACACGATGTTGAGTTTGAGTTGCCAACTTATGAAGTTTGAGCCATCATTTGCTAAAGGGTGTTTTTCTATCATGGATCGTACGATAGGTTGGATGTTCGAAATTTTCTACAAAACAAATCAAACAGGATTTTAATGACCATTTTATGTTTATCATACGTACATACAAATGTAAATGCTGCAAATAAAAAAATTTGCCCATACATGCAACAATCCAAGATCCCATCAATTGTAATATAGACTAGCTAAGGGCTATCAAATACATTACAATATCAAGGTAAGAAAAGAATTTTCTAATCACAACCTTTTTGAATTTTAGCAACATTAGCATCTTCAAACTCTTGTGATTCTTGTCGTTTTAATTATGAGGGAATGCAACATATCCTCGTTAAGAAAAACTTTTTCCCAAAACCGAGTGAGGGCTCTAGGTAATGTTAAGAAAACTTATTTTCATTTGATACGAGATACGTTTATCCATTGTATTCACAACTAAGCATATTCACTAGGGTGAAACGTACCTCATATATCTAATTGTGGCACAACAATAGACAACCATTATATCTCCCACTATTCCCAAAGATGGAGGGAGCTATCTCCTGCTAAGGGCGAGCAGAGTATCCCTCGATCGATGGCTGCTAGTGGATGAAATAAGAAGGAAAATTACTCTTAATTTTGTTGGACAATTTCATATATTAACATGTGATTCAGAATTTCAGGTTATCATGCATATTATCATTCATACACATCCTAACATTCAATCACATTCATCACATACATAGCAGAAATTAAACCATTCACACAATCCACATCGTGTGAGTTTATATGTTCCCTTTGATCCTTGATCCTCGATCCTCGATCGATGCGCTACAGTGGCGACTTCCTCTTGTACCGGAGATGTAGATTTTACAGAAAATAAACATGCTCCTCACATTTGATAAAAACCGACTAGTGCAAGTCCTATGTAAAACCTTTCAAATGCAATGCAATTATCTAAATTTAGAAAGAGAGAATTTGGCTTTTACATATAAATAAGCCCCTGTATAATAATAATTACAAACATTCATAGGCGCTGATTTGGAACATATAAACTCACAATTCCTGCAAAGACAACTCGAGCATCCATGCACGCAATATTGCAATAAACTATACAACCTAGTTTATCAATCATCTACAATCCCAAACAATTCTTTGAAAAACATTTTGAAATCCATTAAAAGTATTTTTCATCCATCCACAAGTTCAAAAACAATTTTGAACCGCTGTCCATCCAATTTCCTAAAAGGAAAGACGAACCGTAGTTTTTCGGTTTTGTTGATTCTCTTACAAAACAATCGTTTATGCTTAAAACGAAATTTTTACAAGTTGGACTTATGTCTAAATCATAATTCTAATAATTACATGGCATGTTTTAAACCACTTAAAACATTCAAAATGAATTATTACAAAGAATTATTCCAACACAACATTTAAAGACCGAAAAACCGGAAAATCGAATTGTTCGAACCCTAGATGGTAAACTAAATTGGTTTATAGTTTCAAATCATTAGAAAATTGAACCCTAAGCTCTGATACCACTGTAGGATTTCCAGTTTAATTGCACATATTTATTTCGAATTTTTTTATGCGCAATAAGGATCAATTACAATTTTCTATGATTTGTTTCATGCATGCATCAGTTTGTTTCAATAACTAGTTTCAAAACTTTATTAAAACAAACATGGGCTCCAAATTTCATACCTAGAAGTTCTCTAAAACTTCTTGATGATCCGGAGACGTTGAGGATGCTTGTTGCTGCGCCGGATGCCCCCGAGTATTCACCAAACTCTAAACAAGATCGGAGAGAGAAGAGCTAGCCTCTCAATCTCCAATAGGGTTTAGAATCTAACTACTAACCCCTCTTTAGTTCCCTTGAGAAGAAGATCTATGAAAACTAAAACTAAACTCAAGAATTAAGGAAATTCGTGGAGAATTATAGAGAGAGATTTTTGCACAAGCAGATAATGAATTAATTAATAAGGTAATGAGATAAACTTGTATTTATAAGTTCTCTCCAAATTACCTATTCATGTGCAACCTCTTGCCCATGATTTCATGCAAACGTCCATCTAACCATCCATTATTTACTAACAAATAATCTCAGCCACGAATTAAATCAGTTATGGACCAATTCCATGCATGATCTAATTAATTCTTAAATTAATTCTGCATAAAACCGTCTGAACCGGTCGACCGTTTGGAGGTTCGATCGACCGTTTAGACCGGGTTTCGGTCGACCGTTCATAACTCGGTTGACCTTTCGTAACAAAAATTAATTTCATCGCATGTCTGGTCGAACGACCGATATATTCGGTCGACCGAAAACGAACAGACGAAATTCCCTGTTACCGACTGTGCAACATTCGGTCGACTGTGCAACATTCGGTCGACTGTGCAACATTCGGTCGACCGTTTACCGTTTAACGGGCGACCATTTTTGCACAGTACTGTAGACTTGTCAAATTTCGGTTTAACCCCTACAAAATTTGACATTTCGGGATTAGTAGTAAGTTCACAACTTATGTAACATATTATCCTATGTAATGATAAATCATTACACCCCATAATATTTTTACATCACATATGAATTTAATTTAGATTCTAATTATGTTATTAATCACAACATAATTTTGATTTTGTTTGTTCACCCCATGTGTCATATTTTCTACATGAAACCCAACACACCTTATGAACTCAAAATCCCCATTTCTTGTTTCCCAGTTTTGTGGTGTGACCTATGGGAGGATCTAAACTAAGTTGGCAGTGATATTAAGAGCTTAATATCACAAGCTATAAGCGGTATCTAGCTACACATTATAGCTCCCAATTAGTTAGATATCTTAATTCGACTCGAACCAAAACCCGATCCATTTAGTGATGGAGTGCACCACTTGTGTCCGTCCCTTGCCTCATGATATTAAGAATACACACAAAGTAGTCTTGTGTCATTTTTGTATTAGTATTCATTTCTTGATCTCTTTAAGTTAGTTATAAATATGTGACTTAACTCAAATCACATTGTGCACATTATAACTTTGCTTTATCAAAGGGCCCACTAATATCATTACTCGATTAAGAGGGACAATGATAATCTTTTGACTAACTATCTTCTCCAACAAAAGTCATACTTAACCAACCAATGCCTTTACACTACACTTATCGATAGCTCAAGACACTAGTCTAATCAAGCATTTCTTAAGTGATCGGATATAAGTCTCATATCAAAGGACCAAAGACAACGTAAAACATTAATGACACAGAAAACACAATTATATAATGTTTTACTTATTAGGTCTATTCAGTATACAAAAGTAATATTTTCCTCTTTTGTGTACCCGTGTTGTCACTCACTTGTAGAGCTACAATGATCTATGACCAACACGACAATCTTAACTCGGTAATTAATGTCCCATGTTAATTACAATGATTGCGAATATCTTTTGTTTTATGTAAACCATTATCTTTTAGAGCTCTACGGTTAAGGACCAAGAGCAGCTTCCTTAACACTTCTAAAAGACGAATAACAAAACAAGGAACAAAATGATTTCTCATTCAATTTATAATAATTGACATTTAAAAGTAAAACTTTTAGAACATATTCCCTTCAAGGGCCATGGTAAAGGGAAGATCCTTCACCTCAAAAGGAAGGGGATTCCAAACCACTAACCAAGGTCAACCTCCCCCACCTCCTCAGGGCAATGATCCTTCAAACTCCAACAAGGAGAACTTGAAAGCCGACGACACCAATCATCAGCGACCATATATTGAGTGCCATATCTGCTTGAAACTTTGGCACTTGGCAGCCAAATGTTGGAACATATTCAATCACTCTTATCAGCCCAAGGATGACCCGCAGGCTCTTGCTGCTCTCACTATGAATGAGTCAGACCATGATTAGTACCCGAATTCAGGTGCAACAACTCATGTTACTGGAAACTCAGGTATACTCTCTAAACTCAAACCTTATAAGGGGTATGACTCTATAATGGTTGGAGATGGAGACCTTATACCAATAACTCATACTGGAGTAGCTAAAATTAACCATAAAACTGGCTCATTCACTTTTAAAGATGTGCTTCTAGCCCCAAAAATTAAAAGAACTTGCTCTCTGTAGGAAAATTCACTGATGACTTTCCTTTAAACATAGAATTCACTAATGATAGCTTTCTTGTTAAAAATAGATACACAGGAAATGTGATCACCACGGGAGATAAGAAACAGGATATGTATACCTTATTAAATAGTGCTCCTAAGCTTTTTTTTCCGAATAGACATAAATGTGTTGATCCTCACACTTGGCATTGTAGGCTAGGGCATCCAAATACCTCTGTTGTTGATCATTTGCAGAAAAATGGTTTGATCTTCATTTCTGTTAAAGAAAAGAAATAATACCATTTGTGAATCTTGCCAACTTGGCAAGTCCACTAAACTCTCTTTCACTATTTCAAATTCAGTTTCTACTAAACCTTTTGACAAGTTACATTGTGACCTATGGGGTCCCTCTCCTGTTATAAGTAGGAACAAGATTTAAGTACTATGTGTGTTTCATTGATGATTGCACCATGTTTACTTGGATGTTTCCTCTCACACTTAAGTCTGATTTTCTTGATTGTTTTAAAAACTTTGATAATTATTTGCTAAGACAATTTAATGGCACCATAAAAAAATGCAGTGGGATGGTGGAGGGGAATTTAGTTCGAAGGATTTTCTTGGTCATATTACAAGACATGGCATGCGTTTGCAAATGAGTTATCCCCATACCCCTGAACAAAATGGAATAGCTGAAAGAAGACATAGATTGATTACTGATATGGGTCTAACACTTCTGAAAAATAACAACGTTCCTAAGAGATTTTGGGTAGAAGCTTTTAGCACTAGTGTTTTCTTATTAAATAGGATTCCTAATAAAAATGGATGCATACCTTATGAAAAATTATTTGGAAAACAACCCGACTATTCTTGTTTGAGGGTGTTTGGATGCAAGTGTTATCGATGATTGAGAGATTACACACAAAACAAATTTTGTGATAAATTTGCCCCATGTGTTTTCCTAGGATACAACATTAGACATAAGGGTTATTTATGCTTTAATCCATCCTCAAACAAATATTACATGAGTAGACATGTCATTTTCGATGAACTCTGTTTTCCATACAAAACATCTACATCCATCATGCTTCCTCCAGAGAGTGATACCACTATTGCCACTTTCTCTGATTGGGCTCTTGAGTCCCCTAGTAACCCCTCCACCAATATAAATGGTAACCATGATCAAGAGACTTCTAATGTAGAAGGAACTCCAATCATGGTACCTACATTTATTCCTCAAGAACATGCAATACACCATAGCGGAGTTGCTAACTCACCAAATCAATCTAAGCACGAGTCAACAAGGAGACAACCTCTAGAGATTAATAATGAAGTCAGTGATGAAGATATATTTTAATATATATAAAGATCATATTATTTCAGAATATATATAAATAGTGTACATGAAATTGTCGAAAATATGGAAACGATCCTAATTGCATGTATAATTTTTTTTAAATATATACATACATAGAGACACAAAATCCTATAGTGGTATCAGAGCATTTTGTTCATATTTTCAATGATTAGACTATATAATTAATTTTAGTTTACCATCTCCAATCGAAACAATTCATGTTTGATGTCTTTTTCGAGTTTTACGACAGTTTTGTTGATTTAATTCTAATTGATTCTCTTGATAGTTTTAAATGTTTTGAAACACATTATATGAATGTTAGAATTGAGATTTATACTTATGTCTAATATATAAAAGTTTCATTTTAATTACATGATTATTTAATATGAAATCGACAAAACGAAAAAGACATACGTTTATCTTTCTTAAAAACAATTCTTTTGGAAATTGGATAAACTGCGGTTCGAATGTTTTGTATTTTGAACTATGGATGTATAAAATAATTTTAATGGATTGAAAATGATTTTGAAATTGTTTGATTTAGAGATGAATGATAAACTAAATCGAGTAATTTATAGTATATGTACATGCGTTGCTCGAGTTCTGTTTTGCAGGGATATGTAAGTTTGTATGTTCCGACGAAGCCATGTGTGAATGAATGTTGTGTATGTTGTTATTATTATTATTATTCAATCATAGAAGCTTATGTAAATGTAAAAGCCAATTATTTATGTATATGCATGCATATGAGATGATCTTTACATAGGACTTGCACTAGACAATTTTTGAAATTGTGAGATGCATGTTTATATTTTGCAATATCTACATCCATGGTGCTAGAGGAAGTCATGGAGAATGCGCAAAGGTCAAGGATGCGGGAACATAAAAACTGACACCAATGTGTGTGTGAAAGGATATATCTATGTTTGTGTGTTTAACATGTATGTAGTTGTATGAATGAATGTTAGGATCTGTATAGAGATAAATATGCATGATCACCTAAATTCTAAAATCACATATAAATGTTTAATTGTCCAACCAAAAATTAAGAGTATTTTTTTCTTATTTCATCCACTAGCAGTCATCGATCGAGGGATATTCTGCTCGCCCTTAGCGGGAGATAGCTTCCTCCATCTTTGGGAATAATGGGAGATATGAGGTTGTCTATTGTTGTGCCATGAATAGATGTACAAGGTGCGATTCACCCTTAGTGGAGACTGAGTGTATTTATTTGTGAATACAATGGATAAACATATCTCGTATCAAATGAAATAAGTTTTCTTAACAAAACCCGGAGCCCTAGCTTGGTTTTGAGAAAAATAGTTTTTCTTAGGAGGATTGGTCAAATTCCCTCTTAATTAAAACGACAAGAGTCATAAAAGTTTGAAAACGCAAAATTTGCAAATTGTTCGAAATGGTTATGATTAGAAAATATTTTCTTACATTGATTTTATAATATATCTGATAACCTTTAGCTAGTTTATATTATAATTGATAGGATCTTGAATTACTGCATTTATGGACGTATTTATTTATTTGTGGTATTGATTTTCAAACATAAAATTGATGTTAAGACCCATATAATTTATTTTGTAGAAATGTCGAATATTCAACCTATTGTGAGATCTATGATTGAAAAACATCCTTTGCCAATGATGGCTCAAACTTCATAAGCTGGCAACTCAAGCTTAATATCGTGTTGAAGTTTGAGAAACTATCTCATATTTTGGATGATGAAATACCAAAATTAAATGAGAAGGCAACCGATAGCGAGAGAGAGACAAACGCCAAGTGAGAAGACCAAGAGAACCAGGTTCACGGTCTGATGTTGGCCTCCATGAGTGACTCACTTCAAGTGAAATATTTGGATTCAAAACCCAAAAAGACCACGGAAGATCTAACAAACATGTTCATGGAAAATGCTAGAAAAGAGTACTATAAGACCACCATCGTGCTCACAAGGTGACACATGGTGGAGGGAACATCAGTATCTATGCATTTTCTCACTATGAAAGGATAGCTTGAGAAGTTGTCGAAGCTCCCTTCCCCGATGCCTGATGACATTGCGGAAGATTTGATTCTTGGCTCTCTAACCCTGTCCTACAAGGACTTCATTATGCACTATAATGTGCGTGAGAAATGGGTGACCTTTGAGGAGCTTCATAATGCTCTCAAAACGACTGAAGTTGACATGGGCAAGGGTCGAGACAAGCACGTCCTAGCTATCCATGGAGGGAGCAAGAAGATCACCAAAGGTAAAGGCAAATTCACCAAAAAGACGCCAATCAAGAGCCAGGGAGTAGGAGGTGCTCGTGTGAGTGTCTCGAGGGTGAATTCTTTGAAATCTCCGACTCCCAACATGGAGTGCTTTCACTATGGTGAAAATGGACTCATTCAGCCAAATTGCCCCAAGTACAAGGAGGACATTGACAATGGAGTGATTGAGCGTAAGCACCCCCAAAAAGGACAAAGGTATATTTGTTATTCAGATAAATTTAGCCACCTCTATCCATGATTGGGTAATCGATACCGGATCTTGTAATCACATAATTTCAAATGTCCAGCTACTAAAGGATAAGAAGGAACTCGCGAAAAACGAGATGATTTTGAAGGTTGGAAATGGTGCAAACGTTGCTGCGATTGAACAAGCTCCGTGGATTTTCAATTTTCTAGTGGTTTAAATTTCTATTTAAAGAACGTCTATTATGTGCCTCCGATTAACAATAATATTATTTTTGTATCATGTTTGGATATGGATAATTTTAATATAAATATTTCAAACTCTTGCTTGTCTATATCGAAGAATGGAGTTTTCTATGCAAATGCATTAGTGATATTGTACCACAGCTCACTCCACCTTGAACACCTCAATGGAATGGGGTATCCGAAAGCAGGAATAGGACATTGCTCGACATGGTTCGATCAATGATGAGTCAAGCTGATTTGCCGCTTTGCTTTTGGAGGGAGTTATGCACTAGAAGTTGCAGCTTACACACTAAATAATGTTCCATCCAAATCCATAGAGAAAATGCCTTATGAGTTGTTGAGTGGTAAAACACTTAAACTCAATTTTCTCAAGATTTGGGGTTGTGAGGCCTACGTCAAGATATTGATGTCGACAAAACTTTAATCAAATACGGATAAGTTCTTCTTAATAGGTTATCCTCGTGAGACAAGAGGATACTGCTTTTGGCATGTAACCTCCAATCAAGTGATTGTAGAGAGGGATGTCGTATTCATAGAAAAAGAATTTCTGGAAAGAATAAAAAGTAGTGGGAGTAGAAATGTGTTTGAGAAAACTCAAGATATTCTACAAGATCATGATATGAATGGTGACATTCAAGATCATGAAGGCCCAACCGACGTTATTTTGGTTAGTGGGAGCGTGAGTGAGAGACCCTCACAAGTAATTGTGAGAGAAACTCAATCATCCTCACCTAGTGTAAGTTCGAGAATCGAACAAGAACCAATTCAGCAAGAAATTGTGGAAGAAGTTCGAGAAGTGCACGTAGAACCAAAAGAACTTAGAAGGCTAGTCAACGAGGGAAAGGAAGAAACCTGATATGTATTTAGGATTTCATGAGATCATGGTACTTGATACCCTTGATCCCTCGACCTTTCAAGAAGCAATGGAAAGAGAGGACTCCAAATTGTGGTTTAAACCCCTGGAATCCGAAATAGAATCCATGTATGATAATAAAGTATGGACCTTGATTGACATTCCTCAAGGAAAGAAAGTCGTTCAAAATAAATGGGTTTTTAAGATGAAGATGGACATGGATGTGAACTTGAACAACTACAAGGCAAGGCTTATAGCAAAAGATTTCACTCAAGTTCAAGGAATTGATTATGATGAAACATTTTCACCGGTTGCTCACTATTGCCGCATTTCATGATTATGAAATATGGCAAATGGATGTCAAAATAGCGTTCCTTAATGGGAACTTGGAGGAGGATGTGTACATGGTACAACCTCAAGGTTTTGAAGATCCAAAGAACAACGAGAAAGTATGTGATGCATTGCATACATTGCATCATATGTCTTTCATTTAGATTACTTTTACATCAATAAATGCTACTAAGGTATGTGTTTAGTCTTATTTACAGAATACAGGGACCTGAATGCAATTTACCCACATTCCGAGCATAAACGTGCGCAAAAGATTCATTTCTATCATAAAGACCGAATTCAAGTTTATCGGGTTTCAATTGGAAATGCATCCAAGCATAAAAGCATTCAAGGAGCTAATCACAAAAAGGTCAAGGGCTTAATTGCAAAAATGCCAAGGACCTAATTGCAAAAGAAAAGGATCAAGATATTGTGTTGGAAAAGTCAAAAGAAAAATCAACTATAAATCTCCAACAATGGAAGGAATTAATCCGGAGCTCAAGACAATGGAAAGAAATCATCCAGACACGCAAATAAAGATCAAATCATACCATAAACGCGTGACAAAAATCCTGATTAAATCCGACCAACGTGGGAGGCGAATCCGCCGCACAATACACATGATGTGCGGCGATTCCGCCGCCCATTGGTTGATCCGTGTGTCCCAATTTCGTCCACTCGTGTATGGACACGTGTACTATCCAATTCTATACCTAAGTCCCTTGTAGCAACTATAAATAGACCCGAGAACGATGTAAATAGGGTCCTTGGTTGTTGTTCTTATTTGTGTACCTTAGTTTTATTAATAAAATTCTGTTCTTTTAATTCTTGTTTTAGTTTTCTTTTAATGTCTCAAGGACCTCTTCTTCTTCCTCCCTCCATGAGTTTCTAACTCTCTCCAAAGGGTGGAGGTGATGGAATTAGGGTTAGAGAATGATGAATGCATGTTATTATTTTAAGTTCATGATTAGTGTATTTTGATTACTTGAGTTTATGTTAAGTCATTTATCTTGTAATGCTTCATAACTAACATGATTTACAATAAGTTTCAGTAATTCTCTACTCTAAACCTAAGTCTAAACCTCCACCCCACGGATTTCTCTCTTTGTTCTTGTTTTAATTTTAATTGCTTTTGTTTCGTACTTTAGTTAATTAAACCAAAAACCCCAAAAACCCAAATTAATTCTTCTCTCCCTTCTTCCCCTCAATCGAAATCACACTAACAACGAAATCTCTCCCTCCTTGTGTTCGACCCGTACTTGCCACGTCTTCATTGACGTCGTGCACTTGCGGTATAAATTTAAATCCACATCAGTATGCAAGCTTCAAAGATCCATTTATGGATTGAATCAAGCATCAAGGCGTTGGAACAAACACTTTAACGAGGAAGTCAAAAAGATTCAATTCGTCCAAAGTAAGGAAGAGCCTTGTATATACAAGAAGGTTAGTGGGAGCCACAAAGTGTTCTTGATCTTATATGTCGACGACATACTCCTCATGGGAAATCATATACATTTGCTTGAGCAAACGAGAAGTTCATTGAAATCTGCATTTTCAATGAAATACATGGGTGAGGCTCAATACATCTTAGGAATAAAGATATATAGAGATAGATCCCTTAAACTCATTGGCCTAAGTCAACGTGCGTTCATTGGCAAGGTCTTGGAAAGGTTCTGCATGAACAACTCCAAAAAGGGCAATGTGCCAATGAGTATGGGTGTGCAACTCAAGAAGTCTCAGCGTGCTGAATCACGTAAAGACTTGGAGTACATGAAAGATATTCCTTGTGCTTCTGCAATTGGATCAATCGTGTACGCGATGACTTGGACAAGACCCGATGTCTCGTATGCTCTAAGCCTGACAAGTCGTCACTAATCCAACGTAGGTCCAGAGCATTGGACTGCGGTCAAGAATATTCTGAGGTAACTTAATCAGACCAAAGATAAGGTTCTTGTTTATGGAGGACAAAGGGAACTAATAGTCGAGGGCATTCGGATGCGAGTTTCATGAGTGATCCCGACGATAGGAGGTCTCAATCAGGATATGTCTTCGTTCTGAATGGTGGAGCCGTGAGTTGGCGTAGTTAGAAGCAAACCACTACGGCCGACTCAACTATCACTTCCAAAGTTATGGTTGTTGCTGAAGCGAGAAAGGAAGGAGTGTGGATTAAGAAGTTCCTTGAAGAGCTTGGAGTAGTTCTCTCGAGTGAGGGACCAATATAGCTATTTTGCGACAATAGTGCATCTATCTCACAAATCAATGATCCCAAATCCCATCACAAGGTGAAGTACATGGATCGCAAGTACTTTGTCACACGTGACTTCATCGACGAAGGCAAAATAAATCTGTTATGGGTGGACACAAACAGCAACATAGCTGATCTATTCACCAAACCCTTATCCCAAGCCAATGGCGAAATGCATTTTGAGTCCATAGGTCTGAGGAACCATGTGGATTGGTTTGATGAGTGATTTGAAAGGGTTACCCTAATTATTATTGTTTTATACATTGAGAATGTATGTGAAGGAAAACTTTGATAACAAGTAGGAGATTGAAAGGAATGTGTTCTAAAAGTTTTACTTTTATATGTCAATTGATGAATTAAATGTGCAAGCATTTTGTTTCTTGATTATTGTATTTGTCTTTTGGAGGTGTTAAGGAAGAGACTCTTGATCCTTAACCGTAGAACTCTAAAAGATAATGGTTTACATAAATCAAAAGTTATTCAGAATCATGGTAATTAATATGGAACATTAATTACCGAGTATATTTGATGACACGAGTATATAAAAGTGGAAAATATTATATATTGAATAGACCTAACAAGTAAAACATTATGGAATTGTGTTATGTGTCATTAATGTTTTACTGTGTCTTGGATCCTAAGATATGAGACTTATATCTTTTCACATAAGGAGTGTTTAATTTGATTATTGGCAAAAGCTATCAATGAGTATAGTGATAAAGGCAATAGTTGGTTGAACATGACTTATGCTGGAAAAGATAGCTAGTCAAAAGATTACCCATGCAACGGCGCCAAAAACTTGTTTAATCGTTTATATTTACCACAAGTGCACGACCACGATGAAGCGGTTGCAAGTACAGGTCGATCCATAGGGAGGTGAGTCGACTCTGGTTTGTTCGAAATCAAGTGGCAAAATGGGTGGAAGAGATTTTATTATGCTAAGCTAAACTACACTAAACTAGTAAGTAAGAAATGCGAAAGAAAGAAACTAGCCATTGATGAAAACTAAATTAAGAGAACTTGGGAAAAAGGTTGGAAATCAGGAAGAAAAACCCTTAAGGGGTGGAGTGTGTGCACATATGAAGTGAAATAAGTGATGAATGATGCATGTAAGCATGTATGTATGTGTGTCATGTGTGTGTCTTCATGCATAGGAAGTGTCTAAAGATTTGGCAAAACCTATCAATCCATTCACACAATGTATCAGCAATTACTACTTGATTATCATAAGATTAGGCTAAGCATGAGAAGTGTCTAAAGTTATGGCAAGACTCATAAAACCATGAACTCATGTCAAAAATAAAGCTAAGCATGGGAGGTGGCTAATTCTTATTGCAAAACCCATCAAAACAAAGTTTTTTCAATCAATCAAGCAAGCAACACAAATACAAACACATAACTAACATGTAGCATATTCAACAGGAAATTCTATCAATAAACATGAGGAAACTAAGCATGGGAAGTGTCTAATGGTTGTGACAAAACCTATAAAAATCCCCCAACATGTAGATGATTAAAACACCCACAAGGAACATACAAACATGCAAGTCTACACAATCAAAAATTCATCAAACATCCAAACTTGACAACATGTATGTACATCATCTCCACCCCAAAGGGGATGGATCTACTCACTACACATTAAACAATCATTCATATAAAGAAAAGGAGACATTCTAACTAATTTAGACTAAGATTAAAGATATTAGACTAAGCTAAGCATGAAAGAAAAAGAGACAACATGAGAACAAAACTATGAAAAATTATTTTATTAAATGACTCACATTACAAGTAGCATCTCCCCACTTGAGCTTTTGCTTCAAAGCTTGACTCTAAGTAGAGGGATTGACCACTAAGCAATGAGTGAATACAAAGGAAGGTGAAGAGTTCTATTTATAGGCATGGAAAAAGTAAATCCGGGACAATCCCCCGGTATGGGACTAAAAGCATACCAAATATGGACTAAATACAACCTAATCTAACACCCAACCAATGCATGTGCATTTTGAAGCAATCTTAACCGCTGATTGGCGGTCTGGGACCGCTAATTAGCGGTTTGTATTTGTCTAATCGGGTCTGGATTTGTTTCACTTGGTTCTAGCTTGATTTCTTGGTGTTTGATGAACCCGATTTGGTTGTTGATGGTTGGACCCGGATTTAATTGCCAAAATACTCTTCATTAAGGTGTGGAGCTTCTTGATTTTCTCATTGATCCTTTTGGTTTTACATCCGGGTCCTTCTCTCTTTCATCTCAGTCCATAAATCTTGCAGCTTAATCTTTTTCCTTGCTTTTGAGTCCTTTTTGAATCTCTTTTTCTCAAACCTATTTATTCCTGAAACTTAAACATAAACTCATTACATAGCATTGCTTAGGCTAAAAATAAAGGATATCAGACACAAATATATGCATGATATGATGTCAATCACATAAGGAGTGTTTAATTTGATTATTGCAAAAGCTATCAATGAGTATAGTGATAAAGGCAATAGTTAGTTGAACATGACTTATACTGGAAATGATAGCTAGTTAATTGAGTGATTATATTAGTGACCCCTTTGATAAAGCAAAATTATAATGCGCTCAATGCGATTTGAGTTAAGTTACATAGTTATAATTACCATAAAGAGATCAAGAAATTAATATAATACAAATGTGATACATTTCTAATTTGTATATATTCTTAATGTCATGAGGCAAGGGATAGACACAGGTGGTGCACTTACATCACTAAATGGATCGTGTTTAGTTCGAGTGGAACAAGACATCTATGCTAATTGGGTAACTATAATGTGTAGCTAGATAACACATATAGTTTGAGATATTAAGTGTGTAATATCACTTTGAATTTAGCTTAGATCCTCTTATAAGTCACACCACCAGACAGGGAAACAAGAAGCTTGATTTTTGAGTTCATATGATGTGTCGGGTTTCATGTGAAAAGGGACACATGTGGTAATGAATAAAATTAATATGTCACGAAAATTAACATAATTAGAATCATGAATAAATTCATATAAAATGTATATATTATGGGGTGTAATAATTTAACATTACATAGGATAATATATTACATGATATATGAATTTGCTAAAAACCCCAAAGATCAAATTTTGTTGGATATAAATCCAAAATTTGGTAAAAGGAAAAAATGGTTAATACGGTTTTGCCCGAATTAATAAAAAATTAGTATTAATCATGTATTGGAATTATTCCAATTATGGGTAAATGTGGAGGTAGATGAATATGTGTCAAATTTTGATTGATTTTAGGGAAAGAAAAACAAGAGAACATGAGTTAGTGGTTAGCCCAAGATGTTGGTGTTGGGAGACCCTATAAATTGGTCTTCTCTCCCTCTTTGTTTTTATTAATGCAAAAATTTCTCTCTCCTTAACCACCATATTAATCCATTCGAAAATTCCATAATTATTTCAAGCTTTTGGAAATTAAATTCTCAGGGAGCATAAATAGGTTATTAGCTAGATTCCAACCTTGATTTAGAAATTGAATTGACTAGCTCATTTCTCTCTAATCTTGTTTAGAGTTTGGTGAACACTTGGAGGCGAATCGGTGGGCGATTCGACGGGCAACATAACTCTGGATCTTTATAAAGATTTGAGAGAACATTTGGGTATGATCCTCCATCAATTTGTTTTAATATATATAAAGATCATATTATTTTAGAATAAATATAAAATAGTGTATATGAAATTGTCGAAAATATGGAAACGATCCTAATTGCATGTATAATTTTTTTAAAATATATACATACATAGGGACATGAAATCCTACACATTCATCTTTTTCAAATGGTCATCCCTTTTAAATGTTCATCCTTTAGGTGGGAAGGAGGGGAACAAGGACGGGAGGGGAGGGGGAGGGGTAGTGGGGTTGGGAGGGAGTGGAGTGGAGTGTAATGGAGGAAGAAGATGATATAGATAATATGGTCATTGCATCATTCTTTTTAAGATAAGTGTTTTTGCTTTTCAATGAATGGAGTTGTCTTTTTTAACCTCCCAGTTTGTCCTTTTTAAGGTATGAGTTTATCATTTTTAAGATATTGGTTTTTCCTTTTTAACCTACTGGTCTGTCCATTTTATGGTGGTGGATTTTCTATTTTTAAGATATAAGTTAAAAGGGAAAACCCAATATATTAAAAAGGATAAACACAGATGATGAAAGGGACAAACTCATATATTAAAAAGGACAAACACAGATGATAAAATAGACAACACTCAGAGGTAAAATGGACAAAACCAAAGGTTAAAATAGACAAACCCACAACTTAAAAAGGGCAAACTCAAACCTTAAAATTAACAAACCAGAAGGTTAAAATGGACAAACTCAAACCTTAAAATTAACAAACCAGTAGGTTAAAATGGACAAACCCACATCTTAAAAAGGTCAAACTCACACCGTAAAAATGAAAAATCCAAAAGTTAAAATGGACAGACGCACATCTTAAAAAGGGCAAACCCACACTTTAAAATAGAAAAACCAGTAGGTTAAAATGGACAGACCCACATCTTAAAAAAAGCAAAACCACACATTAGAATGGACAAACTCAAAGGTTAAAATGACAGACCGACATCTTAAAAATGGAAAAACCACACCTTAAAATGGACAAACACAAATTTTAAATGGACATGCCCACATTTTAAAAAAGGCAAAATCACACCTTAAAATAGACAAACCCAAAGGTTAAAATGGACAGACCCACATCTTAAAAAGGGAAAGCTCACACCTTAAAATGGACGGACCCACATCTTAAAAGGGCAAACCACACCTTAAAATGGACAAACCAATAGGTTAAAAAGAACATACCCAAATCTTAAAAAGGGCAAACTCATACCTTAAAATGGACAAACCAATAGGTTAAAATGGTAAGACCCATATCTTAAAAAAGGAAAACACACACCTTAAAATGAACAAACCAATAGGTTAGGATAAACTCACATCTTAAAAAGGGCAAACACGCACCTTAAAATGGACAAACCAATAAGTTGAAATGGACAGACCCACATCATGAAAAGGGCAAACCCACACAAACCCATGTTGTAAGGTTTCTTCGTTTTACATGAACTCTTCATTTTACCTTTGTATCCGAGACTACTGTAGAAAAGGGAATATACGTCGGATATACAGGGTATATACGTCAGATATAAGGCTTTGTTGACCCGACGTTTATCTATACGTCGTATATACATAGACGTCGGTCGCTTAACGACTGACGTCTATACCTAAAGAATAGACGCCAGCCGTTAGATACGACCGACTTCTATTAGTAGGTATAGACGTCGGTTGTTTCTCCCAACCAGCGTCTATTCCTTAGGTATAGACGTCAGTCGTCTCTAATAGCTGACGTTTATACCTAACTAATAGACGTCAGTCTCTTAATGGCTGACGTCTATACCTTTTTTGAAACGAATAGACGCCGGCTAAGCTAAACAACCGACGTCTATTCCCTTACCTGATAAAAAATAGCAACCATAGATACCTGCAACAAACACATTCAATTAACCTGCACAAGAAAAACATTCATTCTACACCAAATTCATTCACAAACATAAATACATACACACATTCATTCACAAACACAATCATTCAACACACTTGGCATTCAACACATGCCAACATGCAAATTTTTTATTAGAAAACATATTAAAACCAAACAAACCAAAGTCGTCATCAATATAGTCATTCAAAAAGGCAGGCAAGTGGAATGACAAATTAATAATTAAGAAGTAGAACAAATTCCACGATCGCACTATATGTGTACAATTCCACAATCTCAAAAATGATAATAATCCAACACAACCTCGATTTAACCTTCTTCCGACGACAAACAGAAAATGAAACTCTACAAGACTACATCCAATAAACCCATAAAGCAACACACAACACCTACGAGCTATGGGATCCAATCATCATACTAACACCACCACTTTAACTCAACCGGTAAAACAATTAAACACAAACATGTTAAAGATCCAACCATCATACTACAACATCTACGAACCAGAGGAGGAGGAGGAGGTCGCGGAAGTGGAGGAAGACGGTTGCGGTGACTGCTGTGGCTGCGGAGGTCGGAGATTGGTCTGAGGGTCGCAGAAGGAGAAAGACGGTTGCGGTGACTGCTATGGTCGCAGAGGGTCGCGGGGGTTAGCTAGGGTTTGGTCCGGGTTTTTTCAGGATAAAAGAAAAAATGAAGGGAACGGTTCCAAATAAAGACCTATAGACGTGGGCTGTATGAACAGTCGACGTCTATGGTTGTGGGGAATACATGTCGGGGTATACACGTATGTTTCCATGGGAATTTCTAGAACCGATATCTATGGTACCCAATAGACATCAGTTGTATTAACAGCTAACGTCTATACCTATAGATGTTGTCTCTAATATAGCCGACGTCTATTGGGTGACGAGTATGCACTGTTCTGCACTAGTGCGAAGGTTGCATGGGAAACCAAAGGTTGCATTGGAAAAGTAAAGGTTGCATAAGGAAACCAAATGTTGCATTGGGAAAGTAATGTTGCATGGGGAAAGTAAATGTTGTATGTGACACAAAATAAATAAATAAACATGTTATTTAATTAATTTCAGAAACTAAAAGACATTTAACTTTTGCTGACTGAATTGCTGACTGTACTGACCACGTAAGGTGTATTCGTGACACCCGCGTCCGTGTACAAAGGTCCTATCTCGAAAGTCATCAATTCTTTGCCACTAGTTGGAGCACCAGGTGGCTGTGCAGTGGGATTTATATATTGAGAGAAAGTTTGTTTGTTTGATTGGTGGGATGAGAGACGAATGTTGTTTGGCCACGTTAGATAGACGTGGCGTTGTGTATGTTATTTTAAAAGTCAAACAAGCTCCAGGTGACGTCGTTTCTGGAGTTTGTTTGATGACGTCTACATCTGCACGTACCCATCATTACTTCATCCGTGGCAACAACACCATTTTGTTTCTGAATTGCTATTCGTCTCATAATCATCAAGAAGAATGTCTCAGAGGCCAGGAAAGGAACCAACAGATGCCTCAGTGTACTCGAATATGGTAAAATGTCACATTTAAATTAATTTATTTTAAAAAAATAATTGGGATGAGCGTCCGCGGGAGCCACCCCCACCCTGGGGGAGGAGTCTCCCGCAGACGCCCCTCCCTTTTTTTAATTTTTTTATAAGTAATAATTAGTATTAATTGATAATTTAAAAATAATTAATAAATTTGTTAATTTAGATGCTTAAATCCATTTAACAACATTTTATTTCTAAAATTTAATTAATAATCATCGGGTTACCGTGAAGAAAAGGAAAATCCATACCTTTTACACGTTGTACATGCTTATGAAGAGGATTCAGCACCTCGTCATCCACGTAGACGGGGTATATATGCTTCGGATAGGAGGGAGAGGGATAATTTACGTCGTCCTCAGACACGTGAGGAATCTTTCGACGATGAGGAGGATTCAGATGAGGTGGAGAGTGACGACGAGAGTGACGATGGGGGTCGGTATGGGTTGGAGCGGCAGGAGGAGGAGAGGTAGCAGTGTGGTAGAAGACGGGAGCGACATGATAGTTCTTCTTCTGCTGAGTGGGTCATTTGGAATGGTAGAGGTGGTAGGTTTGTGATCGGTGATTCAAGTTCGTGCACTACAGATACCCGAGCTCAGAAGAAGAAGAGGGTTGATGACGATTCTTGGATGGTGACTGGTGTGATGCCTGGTGGTCCTATAGATGGCAGCGTCATTCCGCGTTTCGGAGGCCACATCGCCAGACGTATTTGGGAGGGCGAGGATCGGAAGGTTCTAAAGTGTCATAAACGGCACGGAGTCTGTACTACATTGCAGGGGTGACACTCAATTTTGAGCGATGATATCACGGGGGCCATTTTTGATAGCGGATTGTGTCACTTGCCTTACAACATGTTCCCCTGCCTGGACATGCCATTGATTTCTGCGCTTGTGGAGCGGTGGCAGCCTGACACCAACTCTTTCCACTTGCCTTTCGAAGAGATGACGATCTTGTTGCATGACGTCTTCCAGATTCTGCACATTCCTGTTGAGGGTTGTATGGTCAGTGCTCAGGCATCGACGCCTGAGCTAAAGAGTTATGTATCAGAGTTGCTCGGGGTGAGCGTCGATGGTCTTGGGAGGGATAGCCCATTTTGGAGTGGCGGTGGTGTTAGCATCAACGTTGTTGACGACTTCTGCAGACGGGGACGACCACCACGGACTGAGGATACGCAGTTGAGTGCCTACCTGTTATTACTGCTTAGATGCGTCTGGTTTGTCGACAAGAGCGGTTGTAGAGTCAGACCATGCGACTTATTGGAGGCTAGAGACCCATAAACCATGGGTGAGTACTCATGGGGGTCAGCGACGTTGCATACTTGTATCGACAGTTGAGGATAGTGAGTCGTGCTGATTGTTCTGGTATTGTGGGTTTTCTTACACTGCTGCAGGCTTGGATATATATGTACTTTCCTCCTTTTGAGCCCGCATTGGGAGCGGAAAATGATTGAGGAGGGTCCTCATCGTTCGCGTATGTGGGCTGTCCGGACCGAGGATAGGAGCGAGGGGCGACTTCATTCTATTCGTAGACTGCTAGATCAGATGACTGCATTGCAGGTATAAAACTCTATACCATTCACATTTATTTAAATTTTATTATTATTATTATTATTATTAATCTGTAAATGTTTAGGTGGAGTATGGGTGTTATTCGTTATCGGGATATCATGGAATCTTATTTGCCTGATCATGTCTTGCGTCAGTTAGGTTATGTTCAGGTTGTCCCGGTTGACATCACGACGCCAGAGTATGTAGTGTGGTTTGCGACTGCGACGACATACGACGTCAGGTACAACGCTTCGAGCGTGGAATCAGTTTGGAGGACATTTCAGAGAGGAGGCCGACGTGACCTTGGCGATCTCACACGTAGCCGCGACCCCTCCACTTGTCATGCAGATTATTTGGATTGGTTCGGTAGTGCTCACATCCAGTTCTCGTGCGCGGTACCGCCCCGAGACCTGAGAGACCACTGGATAGGACCTGTGTTGACGTGGTAAGTTTTTCTAAATTATTTTTAATTTGTAATGTATATTTTGTTTGTATTGTTAATGTACACTAATTTTTATGTTATATACAGTGGATGAGTAGGGCGATACGGGTTGTGCAGCCGTTCTTGACTCACATGGACTGATGGCGAACGAGGCCACGAGATCTGCATGTGTAGATTAGGATGACCTCATACATGAGTGGAACAGTCAGTTAGGCATTTCTGACCATGATTCAGATGATGAGTTGTAGTGGGCTTTTACATTATTTATTTTATTATATGTTGAACTATTACTACATGTATTGGTATTTGCTTTTCTGTTGTACTCTTATTATTTATTTCTGACGAACATATCTTCTCCATATTCATTTTTCTGTTGTACTTTTATTATTTATTTCTCACGAGCATATCTTGTCCCTGTTTGGTATATGTAATGTAATTTAAATTTAAAATACACGATATAATCGCGAACAGATTATACATTAAAAATACAGTAATTTAACAAATACATTACAAATTATAATCAAAATGTACTACATAACCGGTCCTAATACGCTCTCCTACTTTCGTACTCTACCTCCCATCCAGCAACACTCTCATCTCGCATTTGAAACCACAGGATCGCTATAAGAGGTACTGGGAATCCCTCAGCTATTTCTAAGCGAATGAAATATCTGTAACTCCATAAATAAGCAATGATCAACTCTTTGCATGGCTTCTTCATGGTAGACGAACTCTCCCAAGGTATCACTGTAATACACGGGTACAATGAACCATCCGTTCCCACTGAGAAATACATACCCGCACACTTGTAAATATTGGCAATCGGGAACAAGTCGCACCAAATCTCCATATAGTGATCCTCACCACAAGGTCCTCCACCCCAATCAATTCGCTGACGAGTTTGTACAACACTGTCATAATAAACATGCTCATAAATGAAATGCGTCACTATCTCATTAGAAATCCCATGACGGGCGTAAAACCAATTGTCTTGACCACCATGGAAAACATCAGCAACACATCAAAATCCACAGTTGCCATCAACACGTACATCATTCCACCTCTCCAAAAATGGTAAGATGATTCCTGGAAGTCTATCAACATATGGGAAGTTATCGACGTCAATCCGTCCAGACACTACAAGATGAAAAAATAGCAAAGTTATATATAATAACTGCAAGAACATGTTTACTAAAGAAAACAAACAACGAAGTTATAATAATAACAGCAAACATATCGTCATAGCAGATCTTGTAATCATGTTTATAGACGATCGAGACGAACTAGAAGATCGACCACGACCCCTGCTCCGACTACTAGAAGATCAAACACAACTTCTCTCGGCATACTCAAACACACTCAGGTCCCGACGTGTCGACTTTCCCCTTGGTCGGCCTCGTACCTTAGTATTTTCTGCGGGCTCTAGATAATTCGACTAATCGGGGTGTAACTGCGCATATAAAATATGAGAGGCACTACGAATTTCTGCATAGTCGCTCCTTATAATCTCATTAACGAGGTTCTGAAAATGCTTGACGTCTTGTCATGACTGATCCACAAACTCTGGCATCTGGACTCCTTCTCGAATGACAAGTGTTTTCCCGAATGGATGAATCTACTCTAAACAAATTCTTTTGCCTGACTCAATACAACTGTGTATGGTACATGCACAAGGAATCTCATTTGATGTCAGAAAAGTGCACCCACAGTGATATTCAACTTGATTGCTTAATTCCTGCATTCTCTGGAACTCCTCACACAATAACGACAAGCAGTGATGCAAAATTCGACCATTCATATGTTGATACAAAGCATTTCTGTAGTTAGTCAAATTTCGATGTCTCGACTCTTCAAGAAAGTTTTGAATATTCGTCAGCAGCATTTCAATAGCCGCGTTGACGCGGTCGAAAAGAGTGTCCAGTGCTGCAGTCGATGTAGTTATCCACTCTTTCAGAGCCGAATGAGCATTTTCGACCCTACAGTTCGTAGTGTTGCTGAAATGGAAAACTTTGTTCATCCAATTCAACACAAACTTTTCTTTATGCACTAACCACGTGTCTTCCAGATACTCCATGATAGCCAGCCAAGAATAAAAAGAATCTTTCAGATTACGGACAACTCTATCGTACTCGGTTTCTGAAGTAGAAAGCATGACCTTCCTCCACTTTCCACACTTCAAATTCTCTGCAAACTGCTTGTTCTTGCCGAATACGTGGTATGTGTAGTTGTAAACGTTTCCAACTGGGGACCTAAAGTAATAGGAGGAATGGCTAGGTTGAGGTCCCCACCACCAATGGTGGACCTAAACAACCTCTCACCTCAATCCACATTTCAAGGAGTGTGTGACGCGGTATTGAGACAACAAATTTTAGTGAAGACCGGTGGGCCGAACATGACGACACGTGAGGAGCTCACGCCAAGCGATGTTGAAGACACCGCTCTGATGGGATTAGATCGTAAGGAGTTCATGCGCCTAAAAAAGAAATATGGAGATGTGCGATCATATGTTGAGGAAACATGGTGTTACGACTCCAAATCAGATGACATGAGTTTGGGTACCCGCCAACTTGGGAAGGGGTCACAAAATAAGAAGGCAAAGAAGAAGAAAGGTCGACGATAACTTGAGTCCTTGGATGCACGACCGAGTTTTATGACTTAGGAACTAATGTTAGATTAGCCAACTTATTTTAGTGTGGTGTAACGTGTTTGCTGTAGTGCAGTGTATCCGATTACACACGTCATTGTAATCCAAAATCTGTAAACTTTTTTAAGCCATTAATATAATTTCACGGCGAAACCGTCCTTTTGCTTTGCAAAATTTTTTTTATGATTCATAAAATGAAACCTTCACAACCTAAATCAAAGTGTGTGAGGTGAATGATATTTTATAGGAGTAGTGTACAAAATACATTGATCCTAGACATTACAATATAAAATCTAGTAAGTTCTGAAATATACCAATACAATCGATATGGACACAAATTATGTATACAATTGATGTAACCAAGATTTGGTTAATGGGTCTGGACTTATGGATATGATCTTATTTATTCGTGGGCCTGAGTTGGGCGTGGGCCTTGTTCCTTAACATGTTGTATGTGTATCTGATCTTCCTCCATTGATGTGGACACGTCTATATGTGTAAACGATGTAGCTAGGTTGAATTAGGGTGACATGAGCTTATAATCAACTTGCTCTCTACTAGGACTGTCCATTAAACCAAATTGATTTGAGCCAATTTCGATTTGAAATCGGATCGATAAGAATTTGCTTTGTTTTGTTTCGAAAGTAAATTAGTTTAATACATATTTGATTTTTCAGCTCGATAGTTTAATTAACTGAATATAAACTCATATATGTTCATTTGTTAACACTTCCAGTCTTCCCTCAGCTCAATATTTTTTATACATAATACGGATTTCATATATTTTTTTTCTCGAATAAATGTTCAATTTCAAATACGGATGCGGTCGGATTTCAAGATTTCGGATATCCATTGACATGACTAGTGGGAGAGTGTTGAAGAGGAATGGGTTCGAGTGAGTATGCTAATGTAAGTTCGAAAAAGAAAATTTGACTCTCTATACTCCAAGTAACCCAACCTATGAAAAAAAGGCTACACTTTGACATGTTCCGAAAAATATGCTTATGTTTCCCGTTCTACCCAAAATACCCCTGCACAAACATGAGAATACCTTTTCTCCCCTCTTTCTGTATGTTTCTTTCTCTCTGTCTTTCAACCCTCGAAAATCAGGCGGTGAAAGGTAACGTTTTTTTTTAAAATCTAAATTATCGAGGTCATATCGTGCACCTACCGAACGAATCAAGCCCATTGAGTTTACAGTTCCCCACACCCAAACGATTCAAATTTCGTCAGTCATAAAACTTCCTCGAAAATCGTGCGGTGAAAACGATATCGAGCTTCATCACGCCTTTGTCGAGCCTTATCGAGCTCACATGCAAAGTTATCGAGCCTGTCGACCACAATAATCGCGTTCCTATCGAACATCAATCGAGCTCATCGAGCTTCATTGGAAACACAGAATATCAGTCTGGCTTCCATCAATTCAATTCATTCCACAAAACACTCAGATATCGAGCTCACATGCAAAAATAATCGAACCTATCGAACACAGCCATCGCGTTCTTATCGAACTCATATCAAGCATATCGAACTCGTTGGAAACACATTCGGTCGTCCATTTTTTGTATCCAAACTGTTAGAATTCCTAAGGAATTCCCAAGCCCAAAAATACGTTGTGTTTGGCTTCCCGATCGACCCGTCGGAGTGGGCATAAGGAGTATGAGTCCATCCCAACACAAAAACCCCTGAAATCACTTTCCGACACTTGCACAAACAATCCCCTATAAGATACATATGCGGTCGACCACGACGGGGAATGGTTGTGTGAAATAGAGAAAGAAGATGGGTGACACCCTGAAAGAGAGAGGTTTTTAGTGCTTTTAAAGATAGGGGTATTTTGGGTAAAACACGAAATATAAGCATATTTATCAGAGAACCAAAAAGTGGCCTTTCTCAGAAGTAGAGTAACTTGAAGCATAAAATGTCAAATTTCCTTCGGAGATTTGGGTTCGCTTTTGAGCGTGTGAGGTCACATATCCATTAAAACTAATGGATTAATGTATGCGATTAAAAAAATAGTTGAGGGGGACAAAGTGCTATTACGGTGCTAGTTGTAGTTAAGCCAAAATTCATTTAAAGAAATTAGTATCTTGGCGCAACTTGCCAAAATCTAAGAGATAAATGAGCGAATGCTTAATTTTAAAAGGACATGATTGCGAAGTAGTTCAGAACCAAAATAAAAAATTACACATCGACACAATAACTGTATAGAGGCAGTCAAGATCGACTCTAAATTCAATTTACCTATTTTATCAAAATTATACTAATCAATAGTTTAAGACAAATGGGATTCCGTGGACCAAATTGATTTTTTATTTTATGGTATATTGCAAGAAGGGTACAATATAAGTTAGCCACGAAAAAGGTTATACATATTCCATAAGTTCTACGAACCTTAATCTTTGATCTTTCTTTATGTTAGGGTTTAAGGATAGGTCCAGAAATACATTGCGGAACGAAATAGCGAATGCAATGGAAAAATAAAAGCGACTAATGCAAATCACAAACACAAATCATGAAAACACGCAAGACACAAGGAATTTAACCTGGAAACCCAATGCGGAAAAACCATGGACGACACAAGTCAATCTACTATTGTTAATCGAATTACAAAGGAGACTTACAGAACACATGAATCAACCAGTGAGAATCCCGATTTAACTTTGCTCCATCGAATCCACAAGGATGCTCTCCCTCTCTCTTAAAGATTAACAATATATATAATGTAGATATGACACTAAGATCATTAATCCAGGGACGAAATTGCTTTTATATACTAGGCCAATACAAGTAGTGGTTGCACTAAAAATGGAGTGGAGAAAATGCAGATCGTGGGCAAACCATTCTGAATGGTCGACCGATCGGGCGAAACGGTCAACCGAACTTAAAACATGTAGCGAGATCCTGGGCTCCACCAGTCAACCGGTACACCCCCGTTCAACCGAAACTAGGGATTTTTCATCCAGATTTTCAAAATAAATGGTCGACTGGTACACCACCGTTCGACAGAAACCAGGGATTTTTTCAGACCTCCAAATAAACGGTCGACCGGTAAACCACCGTTCGACCAAAACCTGGGATTTATTTTCAGACCTTCAAATGAACGGTCCACCAGTTTAGATGACCGGTAGACCGATTGGTCATTTTCCCCACAAAATCTACTTATCTAACATATTCAAGGTAAAAACAACAATCTCCACATTTACCTTGAATAGCCCCCGAAACTTGAAGGAACACACTTCCTTCCTCGTTGTGTCGTCGTCGTAGCTCCACCTACTCGGAGGTCAAACCAACCAAGTCAAGCATACCATGAACTTAGTTGAAATGACTGGCTTTGTCAACATATCAGGAATCAAGTTGAATCAAGACAAGAAATCAAGAATGAAGATTAGATAGGTTTACATTTCTTGTACTTAGGTTATAATGTAACTTGGCACTTGAAATCTTTGATAGATTGCATTTCTTGGCCCTAGGGAACCTATAGAAGTCTTACAATTAAGTCAATTTCAATTTGGCTTCAATAGGAAATCGACGAAACACAGAAAATCCATTAGAACAAGATTTCTGGGTGAACCGGTCGACCGATAGAACCATCTGGTTCGACTGGATTTCAACAGACAACCTTTTTGTTTCCAAAACGGTCGACCAGGAACCTCTTTTAGTTCGACCAATTCAATATTTGGTTTCCCAGTTGATTGAACGTTTTAAAATAACTGCAAGTGCACGGCCGCATTGAAGCAGTGGGAAATACGAGTCGATCCACAGGGAGGTGTGTCGACTTTGGTTAGTTCGAAGGCGAGTGGGAAACAAAGGGAAGAAAAGATTGATTAAACTAAACTACACTAAACTAGTAAACAACAAGAAGGAAATGAAAGCACAAAACAAACGAAACTAAGCTAAGCAACTACTAATAGGAAAGATAAAATTCAGGAATGGGAAACACCCCTAAGGGGTGGAGTGTGTGTACACATGAAATAAGTGTGGTGAATGCATACAATAAGCTCAAGTGTAGTTAGTGTTTATTAATGCATAAGAAGTACCTAATGGCAAGACCTATCATTCAAAGCACTAATCTAGGTGATTAATATGAGCATGGCAAGTTTGTTATTAAGAACATAAACAAGCATAGAATGTACCTAAACATTATGGCAGAAACCATCAAGTTAAGAGTTCTCATTAATTCAAACAAGCGTACTAACATTTCTCACATACAATTATGTTTAGCATTCATTCCATCTACATAACATGTAGAGAGATCTACTCCACCCCCAAAGGGGGATGAAACTACTCACACATATTTAAACTAACATTAATACTAAGGAAAGAAAGCATTCTTAAACTAATTTTAAGAAGACTAAAACAAACAAGTTAACTAAGTATGCAAGAATTGAAAAGAGTCAATATGAAGAAAACTTAACAAAACATCTATTATTACTCACTCAATTACAAGTAGCCTCTCTCCACCAGAGTTTTTGCTCCAGGATTTTACTCCTAGTAGAGAGGAAGGTCACCAAGAGAGAGGTGGATACAAATGAGGAGGAAGAGTTCTATTTATAGCCATAGAAAAAGGTAATCCGAGACAATCCCCCGGTATGGGACTAAAGATGTACCGAAAATAGACTAAATACACCTTAATACATGACCCGACTAAACAGCATCGAATCTGGAGCAACCTAGACCGCCAATCGACGGTTCCAGACCGCCAATTGGCAATCTACAGGGTTTGGATCCGGTCTGGATTTTTTGTGGGCTTTCCTGGATTGCTTTCTTCATGTGTGATGCACCCAAGTCGGTTGTTGGAGCTCAGGCCCGAATCGAATTGCCAAAATACTCCTCATGATGGTGTGGAGTTTCTTCATTTGCTCATTGGTCCTTTGGGCTTACATTCAGGTCCTTCTCCCTCGCATCTTACTCTCCAAGTCTATCAACTCAATCTTTTTCTTGCTTTTAGGTCCTTTTATGCCTCTTCTCCTCAAACCTGTTTATTCCTGAAACTCAAACATAAAACTCATCACGTAGCATTGTTTATGTTCAAGCTAATGGATATATGATACAAATGAATGCATGAAATTATGTATACAAACATATATACAAACATAAACCCCCCCCACCTACTTCATGCATTGTCCTCAATGAATGTGAGCATGATACTACAAGGATTTATGCATGAAAAATGGAAGATCTCACCAACGTGAAATGCAAAAGGAAGTTCATGGTTATGTTGATGGACACAAACCCGAAGTTCCTCAAAACCTGTGAGATGCTAAAGAAGGGATACAAATACGTGAAATAAATGGGGCCCAAATACTCAAGGGTTGGAGCCCACAACAATCGATGCTCACATAAGGAGTCTTTTGTCTTTTTTTTGGAAGATAACTAACGACACTATATAAAAACCTGAAAACTCAATCATCCATGTAGGTCATGAATGGTTGAGTGTGAGAGATGTTCATGAAGGGACATGACCTCCTCGACTTCAGCTGGTGCCCCCACCAAGTAAGGTTTGAGGCGTTGTCCATTAACTTTGAACACATCCCCATTCCCTAGGTTCAGGATGTCAACCGCTCCATGAGGAAATACGGTTTGGACAATAAAAGGGTTAGACCAGCGATTGCGGAGCTTACCCGCAAACAGATGAAGCCGAGAATTGTAGAGCAACACATTCTCCCCGCCGTAAACACCTTTCGCATAATCATGCGATCTCCACAATGTCGAGTTTACGCTGCACACCTGCTTGATCAAGATCCATATTCAGGTTCTTGATCGCCCAGAAAGCACGATGCTCAAGCTCGACGGGTAGGTGGCAAGCCTTGCCGTACACTACCTGATATGGGGACATACCCAAATTGGTCTTATACGCGGTGCAGAAGGACCACAATGTGTCATTAAACTTAGTCGACTAATCCTTCCTCGAGGAATTAACCATTTTCTCAAGGATTTGCTTTAATTGACTATTAGAGACTATGACCTGCCACTAGCTTGCAGATGATATGGGGTCGCAAGCTTGTGGGTGATCGAATACTTCCTCATAAGCGCTTCAAAGGAGTGATTGCAGAAGTGGGTACCCCTGTCGCTTATTATGGTACGCGGAGTACCAAATCGCGCAAAAATGTCATTTGATAACTTGGTGACCACCTTGTTGTCATTGGTCTTTGTGGAGATCGCCTGAACCAACTTAGACACATAGTCAATGACAACCAGAATGTAAACATTCCCGAACGAATTCGGGAAAGGACCCATAAAGTCGATGCCCCACACATCGAAGATGTCGACAAGGACATTTTGCAAAGGCATCATATCACGTCGACTAATCCTACCAAGGCGGTGACACCTATCACATTGCTTACAAAATTTGTAAGCATGTTTGAAGAGAGAAGGCCAGTAGAATCCAGATTGGAGCACCTTGGCGGCAATTTTCTTTCCTCCAAAGTGTCATCCACATGCCTTAGAGTGGAAAAAATGGAGCATACTTTGGAACACGTTATCTTGGACGCACCACCTGAAAATTTGGTCAGAACAGTATTTGAATAGGTAGGGTCGTCCCAGTGAAAGAATCTAACATAAGATCTAAATTTGGTTTGGTCAGATTTTGACCAACCCACAGGAAGTTGCTTGGTCACGAGGTAGTTCACGATGTCGGCAAACCAAGAGTTATCTTCGATCGTGAACAACTAATCATCAAAAATTTTGTCATTAATAATTTGGTCATGTGGGTTGCTCGTCTCAAGACGAGACAGGTGGTCTGCTACAACATTTTTTCACACTTTTTTGTCCCGAACCTCGAGATCGAATTCTTGTAACAACAAGATCCATCTCAAGAGTCAGGATTTTGCATCTTTCTTCGCCATGAGGTGTTTGATGGCTGTGTGATCAGAATAGAGAATCATGTCGGAGCCAATCAAGTACGACTAGAATTTCTCCAAAGCGATTATGATCGCTAAGAATTCCTTCTCGGTCACAATGTAGTTCAATTGGGCATCATTGAGTGTTCTACTGGCATAGTAGATCACATGAAGCAATTTGTCCAATCGTTGGCCAAGCACTGCTCCCACAGCGAAGTCAGATGCATTAGACATTAACTCAAAGGGTTCAATCCACACCGGTACCTTAATTGTGAGAGCTGAAGTCAACTCTTTCTTCAAGGTCAAAAATGCATGGTGGCAATCCGGTGTGAACTCAAAAATGGCATCCTTAGCCAATAAGGCGGTGAGAGGTCGACCAATTTTGCTAAAATTCCGAATGAACCGCCGATAGAATCCAGCATGTCCCAAAAAGGCACGGATATCCTTCACATTACGTGGCGGTGGGAGATTAGCAATAAGACTCACTTTGGCGGGATCGACCTCAATTCCCCTACTTGAGACCACATGTCCAAGTACAATCCCTCGCTTCACCATGACGTGGCATTTCTCCCAATTGAGAGCAAGGTTCTTCTCACGGCATCGCTTGAAGACAAGGCTCAAGTGATGAAGGCACTCATCGAAGGAAGCACCAAATATGGAAAAGTCCTCCATGAAAATCTCAAGGAAACGCTCTACCATATCGGAGAAGATGTTGATCATACACCTTTGAAACATTGTTGGCGCATTACATAACCCAAAGGGCATACGACGGTAGGCAAATGTGCCAAAGGGACAAGTAAATGTGGTTTTCTCTTGATCCTTTGGAGCAATGGGAATTTGGTGGTAACCAAAGTATCCATCAAGAGAACAATAATACTCATGTCCGACCAACCTTTCCAACATCTGATCAATGAATGGCAACGGGAAATGATCTTTCTGCGTTGCCGCATTGAGCTTGCGATAATCAGGATAAACTCGCCAGCCAATTTGCAGGCGTGTTGGGATAAGCTCATTATGCTCATTCTCAACAACCGTCACGCCTGACTTCTTGGAAACCACATGGACATGACTTACCCACGAACTATCAGAGATAGGATAGATTATACCATGATCCAAGTACTTGAGAACCTCCTTTCGGAAGACTTCTTTCAGTATAGGATTCAATCTTCGTTGTGGGTCCCAGAGCGGCCTAAAATCCTCTTCCATGTGGATCGTGTGCTAAACAATACCAGGGCAAATTCTCTTGATGTCCTTCAAGGACCACCGGATAGCCAATTTGTTTTCAAAGAGCACTTTTTTGAGGGAAACCTCTTGATCTTTTGCAAGATCAGAAGAAATAATGAGTGGCAATGACTCATTATCCCCTAAAAAATGTATTTAAGGTTATCGGGGAGCGATTTGAGCTCGACCGGAGGTGGGTCCTTGGTAGGATTCAGAGTTAATGTCCAGTGGTGCAAGGGCCACAGGGTAAGAGGAGCAAGCACCCAGATGTGCCTCCTCATCCAGAGGTTCACAAACGGATTCCTCAAGATCGTCTTCACTCTCAACCTGGTCATTAGGCACCTCAATAATATGTCGATGTGAGTCGAACATGCCTAGTGACTCGGGCTCATCCGTGTCCTGAATGAAATTGGCTCTGACAGTGATGCATTGCATACATTGCATCATATGTCTTTCATTTAGTTTAATTTTATATCAATAAATGCTACTAAGGTATGTGTTTACTCTTATTTACATAATACAGGGACCTGAATGCAAATTACCCATATCCCGAGCATAAACGCGTGCAAAAGACTCATTTCTATCATAAAGACCAAGTCAAGATTATCAAGATTCAAATTGAAGTTCATCCAAGCATAAAAACATTCAAAGACCTAATTACAAAAAGGCCAAGGACTTAAGCACAAAAGTAGTCAGGGACTTAATTGCAAAAAGTTGAGGACCCGACTGCAAATTAAAGTACCAAAATATTATTTTGGAGAAGTTCTAAAGAAAAATCAATTTGGATCTCCAAATATATGAAGAAATAAATTCAGAGCTCAAAAGAAAGGAAAGAAATCAATCCAGACACGCAAAGGACATTTAAATCATACCATAAACACACAGGAAAAATCCGGATCCAATCAGAGCATAAATTGTAGCGAAATCGCCACACCTTACATACAAAATGCGGCGGAAACGCCGCCCCCCTTACGATCCGTGGCCCTAGATTTTTTCCAGTCGTGTCTTGACGCGTGTACTTTCATATTTTATACTTGGGTCCCTTGTATCGGCTATAAATAGCCCCGAAACGATGTTGTAAAGAAGTTCTTCTCTTTAGCAATAAAATTCTGTTCTTTTATTTTGTGTTTTTAGTTTTCTTTTGTAGTTTCTCTAGGACCCCTTCTCCTTCCCTCCATCCATGAGTTTCTAACTCTCTCCAAATGGTGGGGGTGACGGATTTAGGGTGATAAGAAAAAGAATGATGTTATTATTTTAATTTCGTGTTAGTATATTTTGATTACTTGAGTTTATGTTGAATCATTTATCATGTAATGCTTTATAACTAATGTGATTTATTATAAGTTTCAGAATTCTCTAAACAAAACCCGATATCTAATCCCCCACCCACTGGACTCTCATCCATATTTGTTTTCTTTTTAGTTTTTCTTTTGTTGTTCTTGCTTTAGAAAATTAAAAAACCAAAAATCTCAAACCAAACCTTATTTTTCTCTCTTTCTTTCCTAAATCGAAAATCACAAAAATAACAATATCTCTCTGTCCTTGTGTTCGACCCGTACTTGCCACGCCTTCATTGACGCCGTGCACTTGCGGTATAAATTTAATTCGCATCACAAAAGATTAGGCATTATTTCTTGTTTAGGTCATGCATCATGTGCTCGACTTAGGCACGTAGATTGTCTTTTCTTTTAGCTTTGCTTTCAGTTGCTGAGTGCTAGCGTGAGGTACGCATTTCCTTCTCTCATTCATGCATTTTGTATGAACATGCATTAGTTAGTAGGAAGTGCATTGCAACAAGTGTGAGTTGAGCATTTGTTTGTAGAGTTGATTGTTAGATTAGGACTCCAAAACGCTACTAAAGAGGGGTTATCTCATATAAGATAAGGTGAGGGATTTCATCACCCTTTCCTTTGCCCCAAAAACCACACTAATCAAGAGCCTAATTTTAAAATCAAGTAGACATTGGCCCTAAGGATTTCGGGCACATTAGGAGAGTGATCCGGTCCCGACCGTCATGGCCTGATCGGCGTTGCCCACTCTGTCGATAGTAGCAGAGACAAGATCTCCGGATCTTGACTCACTTTTTGGGCTTTGTGATCCTCGTCGTAGGGAGGTGAGGCGTGTTGAGGTTGTGTGACCTCGCAGTTAGGTGTCGTCTAGCTGTAAGGACCTATAGCGACCTTAGGATTGTTTGAGCCTTGTTTGCTTGTGTGCTTCTACCTATACCCACCCGCCATAGCATAAGGACTTCTTCCCTTCTCTCCTGAGTCACTCTCTCTCTCTCCTATGTCCTCCCGTCTTCTCCTCTACGTACATTCTTTGTTTAAAAAAAGGTTTTCGTTTGTGTGTGTGCACCTTTGTGCATGTTTGTGTGGGCACGAGACAAAAAAGAGGCCATTTGACGAGGAGTGTCGTCAACCCTGCTTCGGTAGTCGATTTCTCGATGCCTTCCTCCTCTCGTGTCGCACACAGTCCATGTTCAATGGCTGCTAATTTCCGCGAGGAGGAGCAGTTACTGGACCCACCTGTTCTGCTTATTCTTCTTGTTGTCACTCTCATACATCTCCGTGATCGATGCTACCTGAGCCGTAACGCTCTACCCTCATGCATCGTATTGCCAGAGGCAAATGGGATCCATTTCCAGGTTAAGCCTCAGTTTATTTCCATGCTCCCTCACTTCACTGGGAAAGGTGACCCCTATATCTTTCTCAGGGAATTTGAGGATGTCTATGCTATGTTCAAGCTGCAATAACTTGGCACAGACTCCATCCATCTTAGGCTTGTCCCCTTTGCGCTGAAGGATGATGCCAAGAAGTGGTTGTATAGCAACCAGGCGAATGCCTTTAGGACTTGGGATGTGTTTCAATCTGCATTCCTCAAGAAATACTTTCCAAATCATCGGACTCAAAAATTGAGGAACAGAATCAATTTGTTCTATCAACATGAGACCGAATCATTCCATGCATACTTAGAGAGGTTCAAGGAGCTACTATCCTCATGCCCTCACCATGGCATCGAGTTGTGGCACCTGTGGCAGATTGTTTACGAGGGTCTTCACATCTCATCCCGAACGCTCCTTGAGTCCATGTGTCAAGGAAAGCTCTTGGGAAAGGATGAAAGGGTGGCATGGGCTTTGCTAGAAGACCTCACTGAAAAAATCATGCAATGGGAGAGTGTAAGGGAACCACCTGCATAATCTAGCATAGGAGCGAGGATCAGAAATGCAAACTCGACTACATCAGGTGCCACATTCGTCGTCGATACCACTACAGCCACCGAGGCACGCATGGTGGCCTTAATGCGCCGTATGGATTCGATTGAGCTCCAAAACCAGCACGATGTATCTCATGTGTCTGTATCTGGTTCAGTTCCATGTCATTTATGTGGTAGGATAGGTCATATAAGGGGTGAGTGTGCATCCATTCCTCCTGAGATGGACCATGTTAATGTCATCTATGATAGATCCAGGAATGACCCATATTCATCATCATATAATCCGAGATGGAGGAACCACCCTAATTTTTCATGGAACCATAACAATGCCCCATGTGGTCCTTCAAACTCTTCTCGACCACCTAACCGACCACACCACCTTCCCATGCATTCACAGTCTTATCAGTCACCCCAAAGTCAGAACAACTCACCAGGTTTCCCAAATTCTAACAACTTGGAAACCCGGTTTAATTCGCTTGAGAACTTAACTCGTGGACTTGAGAACTCTGTAAAAAACTTTATGTCGTCAACGAGTAAAGTCCTCACTTCGGATCAGCAGACCATCAAGCTTCAGATGGGCCAGTTGGCTTAGTCTATACATGAGAGAGAGGGGGAGTCTGCCTAGCCAACCTGTGGCTAACCCCCGTGCTCAACAACACTCGAACATACAAAATGCAAATTCAAGACCACAGGGGGGGCAAGTGAACTACGTGGAAGAACCTGTGGACCATGTTAATGCCATTGTAACCCTGAGAAATGGGAAGCAGGTCAACAACCATGTTTCCTTACATGTAAATCCATCTGTGCAGCCCCCTTGTGGGAATGATGGTGAGAAAGAGGGCGAGGGTGAGAGTAATACACTAACGCCTCCTTCTTCGGCTCCACCTAAGACATACCTACCAAAAGCTCCTTATCCTAGTAGGTTGTCTAAGAAACAGATTGACAGTGTGGATAAAATGCTGGAGATATTTAAGAAAGTGAATGTCAACATTCCTTTGTTTGACATGATTCAACAAATACCTCCATATGCAAAATTCCTGAAGGATCTTTGTACAACTAAGAGGAAAATCAATGTCCCTAGAAAAGCCTTTTTGGCGGCTAATGTGAGCTCGATCATTTCGAACCCTACATACGTAAAATTGAAGGACCCGACTAGTCCAACAATCTCATGTATCATTGGGGACTCTCGCATTAATAATGTTTTGCTAGATCTAGGGTCAGCGGTTAACCTCTTACCAGCTTCTGTGTATCAACGATTAAGCCTAGGCACTCTCAAGCCTACGAAAACAACTTTGCAGTTGGCTGATCGTTCGATCAAAGTCCTGTTGGGGGTCATTGAAGATGTCCTAATCAATGTCGGTGATTTTATATTTCCTGTTTACTTCGTCGTCCTTGAGACCGAACCAATTAAGACTACCCACTCTCAGATTCCATTGATTTTGGGTAGACCTTTTTTGGCGACGTCAAATGCCTTGATCAATTGTCGTACTGGACTCATGAAATTGTCGTTCGGGAACTTGACTGCGACATTCCATGTGTTTAATATGTCTAGGCAGCCGACATCTTTCGACGACCCCATGGAAGTCAATCTTATCCGGGACTTGGAAGAAAAAATAAAAGAAGAGTACCCCCTGATTCATGAAAATCTAAGTGCTTACATCATGGATGATTCCAATCATGAAGAGGACGGGGGCGAGTTGAGCAATGATGTGTATGTTGTTCAGTACATGCGAGCTCCTCCTATCTTACATCTCGAGCTAGATATCACGCCTCGCCTTGAGGAACCACCCACAGTTGAGCTTAAAGAACTCCTTAAGGAACTGAACACGTTTTTCCCGATCCCAACAAGTCATTTCTGGTGATTATTTCATCGATGTTGGCTGGTGATCAAGAAGAACGTCTGATTCGAGTCCTAAAGGAGTACAAATCAGTCATTGGGTGGTCCTTGAGGACATTAAAGGAATAAGTCCCGACGTCGTGCAGCACCACATCTTTATGGAGGATGAGGCACGACCACGTCGCGACCCACAGAGGCGTTTAAATCCAGCCATGACAAAAGTAGTTAAAAGAGATCATCAAGTGTTTAGATCATGACATCATTTCCCTCATTTCGGATAGTACTTGGGAAAGTCTTGTCCAGGTTGTGCCCAAGAAGTTGGGTATCACTGTTGTCCAGAATGACAACAATGAGCTTGTACCCACACAACTTCAAAATGGGTGGCGAGTTTGTATTGACTATAGGAAGTTGAACGCGGTCACGCATAAGGACCACTTCCCTCTACCTTTCATCGACAAAATGTTGGAGAGACTCGCTGGGCACACCTATTACTGTTTCCTTAATGGTTATTCAGGGTACAATCAAATCCCAGTCACCCCCGAAGACCAGGAGAAAACCACGTTCACTTGCCCTTTTGGGACGTTTGCTTATAGACGGATGCGTTTTGGACTATGCAATGCACCGGCAACATTCCAACGTTGCATGTTAAGTATCTTTTCCGATATGGTCGAGAACTTCCTTGAGATCTTCATTGATGATTTCTAGATTCATGGCACCTCCTTTGATGAGTGCTTGCACCACCTGAGTGTTGTTCTCAAAAGGTGTTCGGAAACGAACTTAGCCATTAATTGGGAAAAGTGTCATTTCATGGTTACAAAAGGCATCGTCTTGGGTCACGTGATATCTCGTGATGATATCGAGGTGGATAGGGCAAAAATTGAGCTTATTTCTAAGCTTCCGCCACCCACCTCGGTAAAAGAAATCCGTTCATTCCTTGGACACGCCGGTTTTTACCGGCGATTTATTAAGGATTTCAGCAAAATAGCTCGCCCCTTGACGAGCTTGCTTGCTAAAGGTACCTCTTTTGAGTTCACACCCGAGTGCATGACTGCGCATGAGTTTCTGAAGTGTGAGTTGACCTCCGCTCCTATTATTATGGCACCGGTGTGGACTCTACCTTTCGAGCTGATGTGTGATGCATCTCAGGTCCTCTGTCCTTGGCACCCAGATACGGTCTCTGAATCTCAGACCTCCATCCACTCCAACTCTGAAGTCTGACCCATCTCTAGCTGCTAACTGTAGTAAACTGCTCAACTCCTCATCTGTAGTCTGAGCATGAATCACTGTCAATACTGTCTGAGACTCTACTCTCAATCCTGCAATCACTGCACCCTCAGAGCTATCTGTAAATGGTCTCCACTCTGCTAAAGACTCCAGCAGTCGCCACTCCTGAATGCATAGGCCTGCTACTGATACCTCCACCTTCCGGCTCAAAGCGTCTGCAACCGTGTTCGCCTTCCCTGGATGGTAAGAGATAGTGAAACCGTAGTCCTTAATGAACTCAAGCCACCTGCACTGCCTCATGTTCAGCTCCTTCTGCGAGAACAGGTACTTCAGACTCTGATGATCTGTAAACACCTCAAACTGCTCGCCATAAAGGTAGTGTCTCCAGGTCTTCAGTGCGTGAACCACTGCTGCTAACTCCAAATCATGAGTCGGGTAATTCCTCTCATGGACCTTCAGTTTTCTGGATGCGTACGCGATCACCCTCCCGTGCTACATAAGTACACATCCTAAGCCAATACCTGAAGCGTCACTATACATCACAAATCCACCTGTGCCACTCGGCAATGACAAAACTGGTGCCGTGGTCAACAGTCTCTTCAGCTCCCGAAAGCTGTCCTCGCACTTCTGCGACCATACAAAAGTGACTCCCTTCTGCGTCAGAGCCGTCAGTGGTGCTGTCAATCTCGAGAAGTCCTTGATGAAGCGACGGTAATAACCCGCCAGTCCAAGAAAGCTCCTAATCTCCGTCACGCTCGTAGGGGTCCTCCACTGTGTCACTGCCTCTACCTTCGCCGGATCCACTGATATCCCCTCTGCTGATACAATGTGTCCGACTGAGCATTTTAATTAAGCAGTAGAGTGCCTGTGATGTTTCGGTCGAATTGTATCTCAGTTCCGGTCGACCGAATATTAGTTAGGCAAAATGTTGAAATCCCTGTTATCGGTTGAAAGGACCCTTGGTTCGACCGGTCGGATATATAAATATTATAAATATTGTATAGCATAGACCATCCAAACGGTCGACCGCTAGATGACTTTTGTTCGACCGATTGGTCGGTAATTCGGTTGGCGTGGTTCGACCGATACACTTGTTTGTACAGTACCGAGTACTGTGCGGAAGATCGGTCGACCGGTGTGCTTGTAGCGGTCGACCGATCTGCTGCAGGTTGGTGGATTTATCCACACGCGAGCCGTCGAGTATAGGTCGACTACCGGCTCCGAGGCGACGGTCGATTACCGGCTCCGAGGCGTAGCGACGGATTTCACCTTCGATGAGGGCGTATTATTGTTGGTCCTCTCATATCGAGAGGGGTGTGAGAGATGATTGTCGTAAACCTTGGATTGTTTGCTGGGGTTTGTCGGTAGGCCGAGGATGTTCCGGCAGGGTGCGCGTCTGGCGGCTCTTGGGGGAGCAACGGCTGTCGTCTTGCCCGAGTTGTGCATTCGGCGGGCTGACTCGCTCCTGGGGTGGCGGCCTAGTGCCAGGGTTCCTTTCTGTGGCTCTTGGGGAGCAGTGGTGCCGACTGACCCTTGTGAGGCAGCGGTGGACTGACTTGACCCTCGTGGTGGCAGGAGTGGTTCAGTACCGCGGAGGCGGAGAGGGGTATTATTGTGGACTCGAGGCGGATGATCATGTGCATTGCATTGCATTGTCTTTAATTTCCATTTTTGTATTTTAGGAGGTTTGGCATACGGGGTTCCACCAGGCAACTCAGGCATGTTTCAATTGTTTTCATTTCAGATAGCGAGTTGCATTAGAGTCGAGGTGGTGACTGAGGAGGGTGCCCCCGGGATCTGATCCTGTAGTCGTCAGTCTCTTCTTTTTGAGGTGATTACATATTGTATAGCTTTTGTCGTAATCACAGTCAGTTTGTATGTTTGACTTCCACGTGGATCATATTTATATTATATATGTTGGTTTGTTTCCCATGACGTGCTCTTATTGACCGTTGACGGTCTTTTTATATTGTTTAAATTTTCCGCTGCTTTCGGGGATGTTACAATAACCTTAATCGAAACATCCTAATTAACCTAAACTAAACCTAATTAACCTTAATTAAGCTTGCTACAGTAAAGGGTGAGGTGGAGGATTGGATAAGATTTAGATTTTTAGGTTTTGGCTATAAATAGAGGTGTTAGGTTTTATCTGAAACGTTTTCTTCATTCCTAAGTTTATCAGAGAGTGAGAGAGACAATTTGGAGGAGAAGAAGAAGGAAAGAAGGAGAAGGAGAAGAAGTTGGGTTGAGTTTGCCAAAGGTTGGGAGGCTCCCACGAACATCAAAAAGGTATGTCAAGTCTTCATTATAACTCACATAAGCTTTGTGGGTGTTGGGGATCGATGTTGGTGTCGAATTCCCCGTCGGATTGCAACCTATTCAGAGGTTGAAGACGACAATCGGTCGACCGGTGCCTGTGGGCAGTCGACCGATTCTATTATTATATTGATTTGCACCCGCAAACGGTCGAACGATGTCTATGGACGGTCGACCGTTATGCCAGATTTGTGCGGGAAAAAGGGTTAGATGTTGTTATCGGTCGAACGGATCCACTTCGCCGGTCGACGGAAACAATGAGAATAGGTCGGTTGGGGATTTTGACTTATTAAACGGTCGAACATCTTTAACCTGGTTCGACCAATCTATTCGATGCTAAGTCGGTTGGGAGCTTTGACCATCAAAACGGACGACCACTCTTTAACTTTCGGTCGACCGACTGAGCATTTTAATTAAGCAGTAGAGAGCCTGTGATGTTTCGGTCGAACTGTATCTCAGTTCCGGTCGACCGAATATTACTTAGGCAAAATGCCGAAATCCCTGTTATCGGTTGAACGGACCCTTGGTTCGACTGGTCGGATATATAAATATTATAAATATTGTATAGCATAGACCATCCAAACGGTCAACCGCTAGATGACTTTTGTTCGACCGATTGGTCGGTAATTTGGTTGGCGTGGTTCGACCGATACACTTGTTTGTGCAGTACCGAGTACTGTGCGGAGGTCAGAAACTCGACAAATTGCCCCATGTGATCTACTATGCAAGTCGTACTCTCAATGACGCCTAGCTCAACTACTCCGTTACTGAGAAAGAGTTCCTCGTGATCATATTTGCGTTGGAAAAATTTTGCCAGTACCTCATTGGGTCGCATGTCATCATCTACGCTGATCACTCAGCTCTCCGCTACCTTTTGTCTAAAAAGGATGTGAAACCCCGTCTCCTGCGTTGGATCTTGTTGTTACAAGAGTTTGACCTTGAAATACGAGACAAGAAGGGATGCGAGAATGTCGTGGCTGATCACCTCTCTCGCATCCCAGTTGATCTTTCATCGGATCCACCGTTGAACGAGTTCTTCCCTGATGAGAACCTTATGGCAATAGCCTCATCCCCTGGTTCGCTGACATTGTGAACTATTTAGCAACCGGGGAGGTGCCAGCTCATTGGAGACACAGTGAGATAGCGAAGTTGTTAGTTAAGCACTTCTATTGGGTTGATCTCTACTTATTTAAGTATTGTGCTGATCAAATCATTAGGAGGTGCATTCCTGACGACGAGATTCAGTGCGTCTTATCCTTTTGCCATAAGGAGGCATGTGGTGGGCACTTTGGTGCCAAGAAAACCACTGCCAAAGTACTCCAATGCGGTTTTTACTGGCCCACGTTGTTCCAAGACGCTTTTGCATTCTGCAAAGAATGCGATAGATGCCAACGTGTGGGCCGCATTGGCAAGCGTGATATGATGCCACTGAATCCTATCTTAGTGGTCAATATCTTTGATGTTTGGGGAATTGACTTCATGGGTCCTTTCCCCGTGTCCCTGTAGGATTTTGTGTCTCCATGTATGTATATATTTTAAAATTTTATTACAACATACAAGATTGATTTCATACTTTCAACAATTTTATGTACATTACTTTGTGTTTATTCTAATATCATGCAATCCTACATATATTAAAATAAATCACAAGGAGAGAATCATACCTAAAGGTTCTCTAAAACCTTTCAAAGATCCGGAGTTGCATTGCCGTCGATTCGCCTCCAAGTGTTCACCAAACTCTAAACAAGATTAGAGAGATAGGAGCTAGCCAATCAATCTCTAATTAGGCTTAGAATCTAGCTAATAACCCCTCTTTAAGCTCCTGAGATTTTCTATCTCCAAAATGTAAAATTACTAAGAGATTTTCATGGTGATTAAGGGAAAGATTAATGAGAGAAAGAATTTTTGCATTAACATGAACAAGTAGGATGAGGGGTCCTTTTATAGGCTCCCAAAACATCCTCATCAAGAACTATTCTTTAGTCATGATCTCTTGTTTATTCTCTCCTAAAATTAATCTCAAATTGACACATAAGCATCCTTAAAAACATTTAATAAAATCTGGAATTAATCTAACCCATGATCTAATTATTCTCTTAATAATTTAGGCAAAAATCGTATTGTTCGGTTGACCGAGAATTTTTCTCGGTGAACCGAACCATTCGGTTATAACACATGTTCGGTGGACCGTGGGCTAGACGGTCGACCGAATTTGCATGAGAAAAATTCTCTGGAAAAATTCGGACGATCCGCGTCTTGCTCGGTCAACCGTTGACCCACCAAAATTTCTCCTGGCGAACATTCACCGGACAACCGTGTCACCTTCGGTCTACCAAAAATATTCTTTCTCGGTTGACCGTTCACACTCGGTTAACCGAACCCAATTGTCCAACCACTCCAGACAATTTCGGTCAACCAATTGTGTTTACCCGTTCCTTGTTCGGTCGACCGTTCCGAAGACACCCCGGTCGACCGTGTAGGATCGTGTGGGTTATGGGTCCACAATACTAATCACAATTAATCCTAATTACCTACTTGTTTGAACTATCAAAGATATGCAGCGGAATTAAACAAACAAACAAGCAAGTAGAGAATAGAAAAGCAAACCACAATGAGACGGGGGATTTTTATAGAGGTTCGGCACCCCACCCGGGTCCTAGTCCTCTCTTGCAAGCTCCGCGCCATCTCCCTCGAGCTCCGTTCATGACTTCACTAACCACTCCCCGTTCCGGGCCGGGAGAGAACGCCTTTACAAGTCTTCAAGCTCGCGAACAACCCTCGCCAAGCTCGGCTCCTCCTCTCACAATCTGAGAGGATCACTTTGGGCTCTCACCGAAGTCTATACTAGATGTCTTGGGCTTTCACCAAGACCCTTGCATTCTTTCACAAACATTAAGTGGAACAACACTCTCTAAACTTGAGCACACTTGAGTAGAATATGGAATTCATTACTAAGTGTGGAAGGTTTTGGGCTTTTGAGTGTGTGGAGCTTCTCTCTAATGTTGGGGACAAATAGTAGTTGGAGAGTTGTGTTAAAATGTGTTTTACAACTCTTTATATAGGCATTAGAGAGAATAAATCCATTGGGATTGATTGGGTATGAGTTGGTGTAAGATGCACAAAATAGAAACTTGCAGGACCCAATTCTGCCTAAAAACGGTCGACCGAAACGGGTATGTTGTTCGACCGTTTGGTCAAAATTTAGCTTTGACTTAAGTTCACTTAAGTTAATGGTCGAACGGGCTCAGGGGATTAGTCGACCGAATACGTCCAGGCACTTCTGGGAGACCAAATTGTGTTGGTTCGGTCGACCGCTAGGAAAGTTTCGGTCGACCGGATGTTTGGTAATTTTGGGGTATTTGAGAATAATACGACAAAACAAACAGTCATGTGACACGTGTGAACGGTCGAACAAAAAGGTTTAAACGGTCGACTGTTTGCTCCAGGCAGTTCAAGTATTGTTTAGGTGTTTTCCGGTTTTAGTTTGGATGATCTATTGAAGTCCAGATTATGTGAAATTTTGTGTGTGACTTCTATAGGGAACCTAGTGTGTGGTTGAGTAGTTTTTAGCTCAAGTATGCTCAATTAGACAAGGTTCCTAAAAACTCAAAGAAATACAAAATACATGTCTTCAAATGAGCTTGATTACAAGTCTTGACTTGATTTCCTTTCTTCCTTGAGTCTTGATCACCTGTAGAGGGTAGCACAAAGCAATATACATGCAATGCAATATGTGTGCTACTCTACATGATTATAATTAAGATTAGGTTTATTAAATCATCAAAACATAGATTAAGGCCAAAAAGCCAACAGACTGAACCCTAAACGGTTTTCCGTGTTTAACCCTGATTTTGCCTTTGTCAAATTTTGGATTTATTCCCATCAAATTTGATCTTTTGGGGGTTTTAGCAAATTCATATCTTATGTAATATATTACCCTATGTAATATTAAATTATTACACCCCATAATATACACACCTCATATAAATTTATTATGATTCTAATTATGTCAATTCTCATGACATATTGATTTTATTCGTTCACCACAAGTGTCCCTTTTTCACATGAAACCCGACACATCATATGAACTCAAAATCAACCTTCTTGTTTCCCAGTTTTGTTGTGTGACCTATATGAGGATTTATGCTAAATTGGCAGCGATATTAAACACCTAATATCCCAAACTATAAGCGGTATCTAGCTACACATTATAGTTACCCAATTAGCATAGATGTCTTTGTTCCACTTGAACCAAAACACGATCCATTTAGTGATGTAAGTGCACCACTTGTGTCCATCACTTGCCTCATGATATTAAAAATATATACAAAGTAGAAATGTCTCACCTTTGTATTATATTCATTACTTGATCTCTTTAAGCTAATTATAACTATGTAACTTAACTCAAGTTACATTGTGCACATTATAATTTTTCTTTATCAAGGGCTCACTAATATCATTGCTCAATTAAAAGGGGCAACGATAATCATTTGACTAGCTATCTTTTCTAACTCCTTGATGCTTGCTTCAATCCATAAATGGATCTTTGAAGCTTGCATACTTTCTCGCTATTCTTTGGATCTTCAAAACCTTGAGGTTGTACCATGTACACATCCTCCTCGAAGTTCCCATTAAGGAACGTTGTTTTGACATCCATTTGCCATATCTCATAATCATGAAATGCGGCAATAGAGAGCATAATCCGAATAGACTTGAACAATGCAACCGGTGAAAAAGTTTCATCATAGTCAATTCCTTGAACTTGAGTGAAACCTTTTGCTACAAGCCTTGCTTTGTAGGTTATCAAGTTCCCATCCATGTCCATCTTCCTCTTGAAAACCCATTTATTTTGAATGGCATTTTTCCCTTGAGGAAGGTCAACCAAGTTCCACACTTGATTATCATACATGGATTCTATTTCGGATTCCATGGATTTTAAACCATAGTTTGGAGTCCTCTCTTTCCATTGCTTCTTGAAAGGATGAGGGATCATCGGTATCTAGTACCATGATCTCATGAAGTCCCAAATACATATCAGGTTTCTTCCTTTCTCACGTTGACCTTCTAAGTTCTTTTGGTTCTTTGTGTACTTCTCGAACTTCTTCCACAATTTCTTGCGGAATTGGTTCGTGTTCGATTCTCGAACGTACACTAGGTGGGGAAAATTGAGTTTCTCTCACAATTTCTTGCGAGGGTCTCTCACTCATGCTCCCACTAACCAAAGGAACCTCGGTTGGGCCTTCATGATCTTGAATGTCATCATTCATATCATGATCTTGTAGAATATCTTGAGTCTCCCCAAGCGCAACTCTACTCCCCCTACTTTTTATTCTTTCCAGAAATTCTTTTTATAGAAATACGGCATCCCTCTCTACAATCACTCGATTGGAGGTTATATGCCAAAAGTAGTATCCTCTTGTCTCACCAGGATAACCTATAAAGAAGCACTTATCCACTTTTGGTTGAAGTTTGGTCGACATCAATCTCTTGACGTAGGTGTCACAACCCCAAATCTTGAGAAAATTGAGCTTAGGTGTTAATCACTCCATAGCTCATAAGACGTTTTCTCTACGGATTTCGATAGAACATTATTTAGTGTGTAAGCCGCAGCTTCTGGTGCATAACTCCAAAAGTAAAGCGGCAATTCAGCTTGACTCATCATTGATCGAACCATGTCAAGTAATGTCCTATTCCTCCTTTCGGATACCCCATTCTATTGAGGTGTACTGGGAGGGGTGAGCTGTGGTACAATACCACACTCATTTAGGAATGAGTCAAATTTGGTACTTAAGTACTCACCTCCACGATCCGTTCGTAGAGACCTGATTTTCTTGTTGAGTTGGTTCTCTACTTCATTCTTGAATTCCTTGAACTTGTCAAAGGATTCACTTTTGTTTATCATTAGATAAATATAGTCATAATGACTATAGTCATCCATGAACGTAATGAAGTACCTAAAACCGTCTCTCGCACTAGTACTCATCGGACCACATACATCGTAATGTATCAAATCCAACAAGTCATTCACTCTCGGTCCTTTCTTCTTGAAAGGCCTCTTGGTCATTTTGCCCATTAGGCAAGGTTCGCACGTCTCCAATGATTTAAAATCAAGTTGACCAAGAAGGTTAGATTCTTGCAATTTCTTGATGCGTTTTTCATTTATGTGACCAAGACGATAGTGTCACAAGAGTGTGTCATTTACGTGAGTAGTTTTAAGCCTTTTGTTATTGATGTTTAAGATTTGTTTATTATTCAATTCAAGCAAATAGAGATCATTCCTCACGAATGCATTTGCATAGAAAATACCATTCTTTGATATAGACAAGCAAGAATTTGAAATATTTATATTAAAATTATCCATATCCAAACATGATACAGAAATAATATTCTTGCTAATCAAAGGCACATAATACACGTTCTTTAAACATAAATTTAAACCACTAGATAATTGAAGCTCCATAGAACCTTGTGCAATCGTAGCAATGCTTGCACCATTTTCGACCTTCAAAATCATCTCGTTCTTCACGAGTTCCTTCCTATCCATTAGTAGATGCACATTCGAAATTATGTGAGCACAAGATCCGGTATCAATTACCGAATCATGGATAGAGGTGACTAAATTTATCTCAATAACAAATATACCTTTGACCTTTTGCGGCGCTTACGTTCAATCACTCCATTGTCAAGGTCTTCCTTGTACTTTTGGCAATTTGGCAGGATGTGTCCCTTTTCACCGCAATGAAAGTACTCCGTGTTGGGAGTCGAAGACTTCGTAGAATTCCCCCTTCAGGCACTCACACGAGCACCTCCTACTCCCTTGCTCTTGATTGGCGTATTTTTTGGTGAATTTGCCTTTACCTTTTGTGATCTTCTTGCTCCCTCCATGGACGGCTAGGATGTGCTTGTCCCGACCCTTGCCCATGTCAACTTCAGCCATTTTGAGAGCATTGTAAGTTCCTCAAGACTCACCCCTTTCTCACGCACATGATAGTTCATAATGAAGTTCTTGTATGACGGGGCTAGAGAGCCAAGAATCAAATCTTCCGCAATGTCAACGGAAATCAGGGAAGAGAGCTTCGTCAACTTCTCAATGTATCATTGCATCGTGAGAAAATGCATGGATAACGATGTTCCTTCCGCCATGTGGCACCTTCTGAGTGCGATGGTGGTCTTATGATGCTCTTTTCTAGCACTATCCATGAACATCTTTGTTAAAGCTTCCATGGTCTTCTTGGGTTTTGAATCCAAGTATTTCGTTTGAAGTGAGTCACCCATGGAGGCCAACATTAGATCATAAACCTGGTTCTCTTGGTCTTCCCACTTGGCTTTTGCCTCTCTCTCGCTATCGGTTGCCTTCTCATTTAATTTTGGGATTTCACCATCCAAAATATGAGATAGTTTCTCAAACTTCAACACGATATTGAGCTTGAGTTGCCAGCCAGCTTATGAAGTTTGAGTCATCATTTGCCAAAGGATGTTTTTCAATCATAGATCGCACAATAGTTTGAATATTCGACATTTCTACAAAATAAATTGTATAGGATTTAATGTCAATTTTATGTTTTAAAAATCAATACCGCAAATAAAAAAATTGTCCATAAATGCAGCAATTCAAGATCCTATCAATTATAATATAAACTAGCTAAGGGCTATCAGATATATTATAAAATTAAGGTAAGAAAACATTTTTCTAATCATAACCATTTCGAAATATCGCAACATTTTCATTTTCAAACTCGTATGACTCTTGTTGTTTTAATTAAGAGGGAATTTGACAAATCCTCGTAAGAAAAACTCTCTTTCTCAAAACCGAGATAGGACTCCGGGTCTTGTTAAGAAAACTTATTTCATTTGATACGAGATACGTTTATCCATTGTATTCACAAACAAATATACTCGGTGTCCACTAAGGGTGAATCACACCTCGTACATTTATTCATGGCACAACAATAGACAACCTTATATCTCCCACTATTCCCAAAGATGGAGGAAGCTATCTCCCGCTAAGGGCGAGCAGAACATCCCTCGATCAATGGCTGCTAGTGGATGAAATAAGAAAGAAAAATACTCTTAATTTTTAGTTGGACAATTCAAACATTTACATGTGATTTTAGAATTTAGGTGATCATGCATATTTATCATCTATACACATCCTAACATTCATCCATACAATCACATATATGTCAAGCACACAAACATAAATAAATCCATTCACACACACATTGTGTGAGTTTATATGTTCCCGCGTCCCTGATCCCCGCGCTTCTTCAGCGTCTTCCTCTTGTACCATGGATGTTGATATTGCAAAAATATAAACATGCATCTCTAAATTTTGAAAATTGTCTAGTGCAAGTCCTATGTAAAAATCCTCTCATATGCATGCATATACATAGAAATAGAAATTTGGCTTTCACATATACATAAGCCCTATGGTTGAATAATAATAACATACACATTCATTCATTCATTCACACATGGCTTCGTCGGAACATACAAACTCACATATCCCTGCATTAGAGAACTCGAGCAATGCTTGTACATATATATATATATTACTCGATTTAGTTTATCATGCATATCTAAATCAAACAATTCTAAAATCATTTGAAATCCATTAAAAATGATTTTATGCATCCATAGTTCAAAACACAAAACATTTGAACCGTTGTTTATCCAATTTTCAAAAATAAAAATTTAAAGATAGATAAACATATGCCTTTTTCGTTTTGTCGATTACTTATAAAATAATCATTTAATTAAAAACGAAAATTTTATATATTAGACATAAGTCTAAATTTTAATTCTAAAATTCACATGATGTGTTTCAAAATATTTAAAACTATCAAAAGAATCAATTAGAATTAAATCAACAAAACTATCGGAAAACTCAAAAAAGACATAGAACATGAATTGTTTCAATTGTAGATGGTAAAGTAAAATTAATTATATAGTCTAATCATTTAAAATATGAACCCGGCTCTGATACCACTGTAGGATTTTGTGTCCCCATGTATGTATATACTTTTAAAATTTTAATACAACATACAAGATTGATTTCATACTTTCAACAATTTTATGTACATTACTTTGTGTTTATTCTAATATCATGCAATCCCACACTTATTAAAATAAATCACAAAGAGAGAATCATACCCAAAGGTTCTCTAAAACCTTTCGAAGATCCGGAGTCGCGTTGCCCGTCGATTCGCCTCCAAGTGTTCACCAAACTCTAAACAAGATTAGAGAGATAGGAGCTAGTCAATCAATCTCTAATTAGGCTTAGAATCTAGCTAATAACCCCTTTTTAAGCTCCTGAGATTTTCTATCTCCAAAACTTAAAATTACTAAGAGATTTTCGTGGTGATTAAGGGAGAGATTAATGAGAGAAAGAATTTTTGCATTAACATAAAAAGTAGGATGAGGGTCCTTTTATAGGCTCCCAAAACATCCTCATCAAGAACTATTCTTTAGTCATGATCTATTGCTTATTCTCTACTCAAATTAATCTCAAATTGCCACATAAGCATTCTCAAAAACATTTAATTAAATCTGGAATTAATCTAACTCATGATCTAATTATTCTCTTAATAATTCAGGCAAAAATCGCACTGTTCGGTTGACCGAAAATTTTTCTCGGTTAACCGAACCATTCGGTTATAACACATGTTCGGTGCACTGTGGGCTAGACGGTCGACCAAATTTGCATGAGAAAAAATCTCTGGAAAAATTCGGAAGATCCACGTCTTGCTCGGTCGAACGTTGACCCACCAAAATTTCTCCTGGCGAACATTCACCGGACGACCGTGTCACCTTCGGTCTACCAAAAATATTCTTTCTCGGTTGACCGTTCACGCTCTGTTAACCGAACCCAATTGTACAGCCACTCCAGACAATTTCGGTCAACCAATTGTGTTTACCCGTTCCCCGTTCGGTTGACTTTGATCACTATACTCATTGATAGTTTAACCAACTATTGCCTTTATCACTATACTCATTGATAGTTTAACCAACTATTGCCTTTATCATTATACTCATTGATAGTTTTTGACAATAATCAGATCAAGCACTTCTTGAGTGAAAAGAATTAATGACATTAATGACACGAAACACAATTCCATAATCAGATCAAGCACTTCATTATACTCATTAATAAAACATTAATGACACGAAACACAATTCCATATTGTTTTACTTGTTAGGTCTATTCAATATATAAAAGTAATCTTTTCCTCTTTTATATACTCGTGTCGTCAATTATTTGTAGAGTTACAACAATCGATGACCAACACGACAATCTTATCTCGGTCATTAATGTTCCATCTTAATTACCATGATTGTGAATAACTTTTGAATTATGTAAACCATTTTCTTTTACAGTTCGACGGTTAAGGACCAAGCACCTCTTCTTTAACACTTCCAAAAGACGAATACCAAAATCGAGGAACAAAATATTTGCACATTCAATTCATAATAATTGACATATAAAAGTAAAACTTTTAGAACACATTCCTTTCAGTCCCATGGTCACACTTACATCCTTGTGGCGGTTGATTATGTATCAAAGTGGGTTGAAGCAATCCCCACTCTCACTAACGATCGCAAGGTTGTGATCAAATTTCTTAAAGAACACATCTTTGCGAGGTTTGGGACACCTCGTTGTATCATAAATGATCGGGGGACACACTTTGTGAACCGATCCCTTGAGGCAGTGCTGAGGAAATACTCCATCACACACAAGTTTGCCACACCTTATCATCCTCAAACCTGTGGCCAGGTGGAAATTTCCAACCGTCAACTCAAGCAAATTCTTGAGAAAACGGTTAATGCTTCAAGGAAAGATTGGTCGGTCAAGCTTAATGATGCATTGTGGGCTTTCCGTACTGAATTTAAAACCGACCTTGGCATGTCCCCCTTACCGGCTGGTTTATGGCAAAGCTTGCCATCTTCCGGTAGAGCTTGAGCACCAGGCATTATGGGCAATCAAACATCTTAACATGAGTCTTGACGTTTCCGGTGCCAATCGCAAGTTAGACCTCAACGAGTTGGAGGAGTTGAGAAATGAAGCATATGAGAATGCCAAGATCTGCATGTCCCGCACTAAAAAAATTCACGATCGTTTGGTTCGAATCAAAACCTTCGAGGTGGACAAAAGGTCTTGTTGTATAATTCTCGCCTCCACTTATTTCCGGGGAAACTTTGGAGTCGTTGGTCAGGGCCCTTTATTGTTTTAACCGTTTCCCCTCATGGGGCGGTTGAGATTCAAAATCCAAGGAATGGGGACGTGTTCAAAGTTAATGGACAACGCCTCAAACCGTACTTGGAAGGGACCACGACAGAGGTCGAGGAGGAAGTCGTGTCTTTGCACAAACTCCCCACGGATGTGGTCACTTGATGTGATCCATCCCTTCATTTGTTTGTACATATCATTGTTTTGTTGAAAAGGAAAAAAATTGAAAAAATGAAGAAAAACAAAAAAATTGGAAGGCTTTTTGATATTTTCCCTTTCCTATGTTAGAAACACGTGATTCCCTTGCCCTACGCATTCGCCAGCAGAAGAAATGCGTCTTTCTCTTTTCTATCTCCACCACCCAAATCCCACCCCCAAATCGCACGAACAGACCGCTAATCAGCAATTTTTCACCGCCAATCAGCGGTCTGTTGTGCTTTGTTTTCATTTTATCTTCGTCGGGTCGCGTGATTTTGGGTGTTCAGTTGGTTTCGTTGGTGGGGTTTCTGTTTTGCTGCTGGTGTCGGTGTGCGGTGGTCTCCATCCCTCTCGCGTCGTGTTCGTCTTCGCCGTCGTGTGCTCCACCGTTAAAGCTCGCCAAGGTAGGTGCTGGTATGGCCAGCCACCATTTAATTCTAGAACTCAATTTTGCCTCCCTGATTCGTGAATTCGGAGCACCCTCTTACGATCGAATCGTAGCTAAAGGGTGGTACCATTTGTTGTATGAGGGCGACGAAACCATGTACGAAGAGCCTCTCGTATATGAGTTCTTTACTAAACTCGAGTGTGACCAGACCGGACCACTCGAGTTTAGTGTCACTTGATGCATTGCATACATTGCATCATATGTCTTTCCTTTGGATTAATTTTATATCAATAAATGCTACTAAGGTATGTGTTTAGTCTTATTTACAGAATACAGGGACCTGAATGCAAATTACCCATATCCCGAGCATAAACACGTGCAAAAGACTCATTTCTATCATAAAGACCAAGTCAAGATTATCGGGATTCAAATGGAAGTCCATCCAAGCATAAAAGCATTCAAAGACCTAATTACAAAAAGGCCAAAGACTTAAGCACAAAATTAGCCAGGGACTTCATTGCAAAAAGCCAATGACCCGACTGCAAATTAAAGTACCAAAATATTATTTTGGAGAAGTTTTAAAGAAAAATCAATTTGGAACTCCAAATATATGAAGAAATAAATTCGGAGCTCAAAAGAAAGGAAAGAAATCAATCCAGACGCGTAAAGGACATTTAAATCATACCATAAACACACAGGAAAAATCCGGATCCAATCAGAGCACAAATTGCGGCGAAATCACCGCACCTTACATGTAATATGCGGCGGAAATGCCGCACCTCTTGCGATTCGTGGCCCCGGATTTTGTCCAGTCGTGTATTGATGCGTGTACTTTTCTATTTTATACTTAGGTCCCTTGTATCGGTTATAAATAGCCCCGAAACGATGTTGTGCAAAGGCTTGTTTTTTAGTTCTTCTCTTTAGTAATAAAATTTTGTTCTTTTATTTTGTGTTTTTTTTAGTTTTCTTTTGTAGTTTCTCTAGGACCCCTTCTCCTTCCCTCCATCCATGAGTTTCTAACTCTCTCCAAAGGGTGGGGGTGACGGATTTAGGGTGATGAGAAGAAGAATGATGTTATTATTTTAATTTCGTGTTAGTATATTTTGATTACTTGAGTTTATGTTGAATCATTTATCATGTAATGCTTTATAACTAATGTGATTTATTATAAGTTTCAGAATTCTCTAAACAAAACCCGATATCTAATCCCCCACCCGCTGGACTCTCATCCATATTTGTTTTCTTTTTAGTTTTTCTTTTATTGTTTTTGCTTTAGAAAATTAAAAAACCAAAAATCTCAAACCAAACCTTATTTTTCTCTCTTTCTTTCCTAAATCGAAAATCACAAAAATAACAATATCTCTCCCTCCTTGTGTTCGACCCGTACTTGCCACGTCTTCATTGACGTCGTGCACTTGCGGTATAAATTTAATTCTCATCAAGTTTTTGGCACCGTTGCCGGGGAGGCGACGAAGATTTTGTTTATTTTTTGTGATTTCGATTCTATCATGTTTATCATGTGCGCGATCTAACAATTTGGGTTAGCGTTTCAGGAGACAACAGAGTGCGCGGCAAAAACCGGGCACAGTTGGAGCAAGAAGGGCGGCGGAATCGCCGCACACCAAGAAGACCCGGCGGCGGATTCACCGCACGTTTGGAGCATCTGGGCTTCAAACTTTTCTAGGATCGTCTCCATCTCTGGGTGGACGCGTATAGCATCTGGAAATTTGCAAGAGCGGGCGGCGAACCCGACTAAGCGTGCGTAGGTAACATTTGTTGGTTTTTTCCTCGTAATTTCTAGTTTTGGAAAATATCCTTTTTAGTAGAACTGCACGTGTTAGGGCAAAATTCCATAATTGGCAATAATTCAACTTTGACCTAAAAATTGGCAAAATAGAAGGACTTAGTGCATGCATGATATAGTGTATTGTTTGCATTATTCTTGCTAAATTCTTGCAAATTAATTCTTGTTGAAGAGTGCTGGAGGCAAGGTACGTGCGCGGGTTTTTTTATCAATTGCATTTAAGCATATAATCTAGTTTGCATACAACCTTGCAATTTCCCCCCACTAAAAACACCAATGTTTGACTATCATTGCTAGGTTTAAGTTAAACTATCTTAAGGGCAACTCCGTAGGAAAAGATACGGTGGGGATTTCATCACCCTTCCGTGGCCCACAAATCACAATCCTAAAGTGTCACCCAAGCCTTAAAATAAAATCAATTAGACATTGCCCCCTAAGGATTCAGACTCAATTAAGGAGAAGATTGGTTTGACTTGCTATGACCTGAAGCTGATCCAATTTAATTTGGTGCCTAGAAAGTGTTTTTGTGTTGACGTAAGTCTTCCAAGCGAAGTGGTTGTCTAATTGGCACCGACTCTGTCGAAAGCGCCCCCACTAGCTATACACTGCCTGGCCAAGTTGGTTTGATTAGTGAGGGAGGTGAATCAAGCGAGCCAATTCGACTCAACCAGTTAGGAGTCGTCTAGAATTAGGCTCCCTTAGGTCTAGGATTGTTTGAACCGTGCCTGTTTAGCAAACTTCTGACCAACCCTCTCATCTATCTTTTAGAGTTAAGTTTCCCTTCTCCTCTGAGTCATCTTCTTCTCACCTTCTTCTACGTTATAGTATCCTCCCCTTTACACTCTCTGGTAGCGTTTTTAGGGTCGAGTCGAGCACTTTTTTACGAGTTTAGCCTCGTGGTGGTGAGAGTGGTCGACTCTAGAGTTCCTTGTGAAGATGGATGGTTACATGGGTGACCATCCATATCATTGTTGGGACCAGGACAATTCGTCCTAGTATTCTGGGCCCGTGCAACCTGAGGTGGCTCAGACTAACACCTCATATGCTTGGGACAATCCTAATTGTGTGACTGAGCAATCTTCATATTGGGGTAACATGAGAGAGGCACCGACTGCTAGACCACAATTTAGTTATGTTGGATCATATGTTGGTCGACAAACTGAGACATTACAACAAACTTTGGCCTCCTTCATGCGTAGGACAGACGACATGAGTGCACCGGTGGCTCCAGTAGCCATACCGTGCGACTGTTGTGGGTTGAGTGGTCATGTTATTAAGGAATGTCCTTATGTTCCCCCAGAGCCTGAGTATGAGCATACCTTTTCCCAAAATGCTCAATATGACTATTACGCATCCGCGTACAACCCGAGAGTGATGGAATCGTGGAGAGACAATTCATATCCAAATTCTTATACTTCATTTTCACCTCAGTATCCTCCTCCCGAATACCCAGAATTCTACAAGCACCCCACTTCAAATCATTGGACTTATTCTCAGCCCACCAACACCCAACCTCAAAATTTCCCAAGCTCTGACTTGAACCTCATAGTTGACCGCATACCTGATTCCCTGGAACAAACTTTCCTTACGTTCATGAAAACCACTCAACAATCCACACAAAATATGGTACTGCAATTGAGTCAAATGTCGCAGCAATTACGTGAACGTGAGGAGAGTAACTTTTCTTGTCAACATGAGGATTCATCTTTTGATATCGAACCACCACCACATCCACAAATTCAAAGCACAATCTTCCAAAGTCAAACTCCTAGTCAGTCTGAGGGACTTGGGGTTTCAATTCACGATCACTTAATCGAGGATTCGATTCACATTGAGAATAACATGGCCCAATTTCATCATGAGTCGGCACAGGATTGAGCCTTATCTTCTTGTCCCGTGGCCCTTGAGCCACATGATCTTCATGTTGTGCCTCTTAAGGACTCACCTCTGGTGGAGCAAGAGCTCCCTAGTACCCTAAATTCAAAACAACCTGATGAGAGTTTGTTTCTCACTACTATTCCTGATCATCTTGGAAATGATGGAACATCAAACAACTACATTGCTCATGATGGTATTAAGAGTTCCTTGGAGGATACCTTGGGTATGAGACCCATTTTTTGTTCGCCTGGTGAGTCGGACTTGCCTAACAAATCTCTTGACCTCGCTCCGACGCACCAGCCAGTTGGTTGGAGAGTTTGGATTGACGATCATAACTTCAGCACCGCAAAAGGAGAAACTCTTCTTCCGTTGCCCCTTATTTCCCAAACTCTTGAGAGGTTCAAGCTCTTTCAGTTTGATCCTTTGAATAACACGCCTTTGCATCCAATTCATGAACCTCTCATTTCATCAGATGCTCTTTGTGAAGGGGGCCCACACATGCGTATTCTGGCCCCGCGTGGTGTCATGTTCCCTTTCCAAGTGCATTGACCCACTTTTGAGGTTCCCATTTGATGTCCTTTGACAAATGAAGATGGGAACTTATGTTTGTACATAATTATATTAAAAAAATCAATATTCCATGACATAGCTTAAGATTGAACTGCCAAAACCCGCGTACATATTGCACTGAGTTTTTGTTCTTTATTATATAGTTCTGCTTGTGGAAATGATGACATAAATCTAAGTTCCAAAGAAATAACCCATTGCCCTTTAAGACATATATGCACTTAAATTGGATGAATCAAATCTTTGAAGTGGTTGATAAAAAGTAGAGGTTGAGGAAAATATAATGGGAAGTGTGGACTTCTGATAGCAATTAAGCCTTGAGAAAAATTATAAAGGAATAAAAGTGAGGAAAACACATCTTGCAAAATGATTACAAAAGCCCAAGCCTTCGAGTCACTGGTCCGTAGGGGTATCTTAAAACCCGGTAACTTGAGTCTGCCAGCTCGGGATTATCGACCAAACTCGCTGCACGAATGCAAAAAGGGTAAAAGTGTCAAAAAAAGCAAATGTGTTGAATCACAAAAATAAAATAAAATAAAATATTTTAAGATACTCAAGGCCCAAAGCTAAAAGAATGATCCAAGTCATGGTTGATCCGAATGATACTTCACCACCAGAGGAGGCGTGCAAAATAATTTAAGTGATAACATGTGTAGAAGGGTTAGTGGTGTGAATGTTGGAGGAACAAAGACCAAGTCAGATTTTTTTTTATGAGTTAGATTTATATAATGAGCATGCAAGAATTCTAAGTGAGATGTATAAGGTTGAGCTGAAAATATTGAGAGTTATGAATGAAATGTTGAATTAAGAATTTGTGGGTGTGTCAACTGAAAAACCTCACGAGACAAAACTCGTCCTCTAAGGAAACTTAGGGGTTTAAAGGCTTGTTGCACATGCTAAGTGCAACCGTGATTCCTACGAAAGTGAGTTAGGATTTCCCTGTTTTCATTTTTCTTATATTCTGTTTTGCTAGGGACTAGCAAAATCTTGGTGTGGGGGTATTTGATGCATTACATACATTGCATCATATATCTTTCATTTAGATTAATTTTATATCAATAAATGCTACTAAGGTATGTGTGTGTTTAGTCTTATTTACAGAATACAGGGACCTGAATGCAAATTACCCATATCCTGAGCACAAACAAGTGCAAAAGACTCATATCTATCATAGAGACCAAGTCAAGATTATCGGGATTCAAATGGAAGTCCATCCAAGCATAAAAGCTTCAAAGACCTAATTACAAAAAGGTCAAGGACTTAAGCACAAAAGTAGCCAGGGACTTAATTGCAAAACGTCGAGGACCCGACTGCAAATTAAAGTACCAAAATATTATTTTGGAGAAGTTTTAAAGAAAAATAAATTTGGATCTCCAAATATATGAAGAAATAAATTCGGAGCTCAAAAGAAAGGAAAGAAATCAATCCAGACGCGTAAAGGACATTTAAATCATACCATAAACACACAGGAAAATTCCGGATCCAATCAGAGCACAAATTGCAGCGAAATCGCCGCACCTTACATGTAATATGTGGCGGAAACGCCGCACCCCTTGCGATCCGTGGCCCCGGATTTTGTCCAGTCGTGTATTGACGCGTGTACTTTCCTATTTTATACTTAAGTCCCTTGTATCGGCTATGAATAGCCCCAAAACGATGTTGTGCAGAGGCTTCTTTTTTAGTTCTTCTCTTTAGCAATAAAATTTTGTTCTTTTATTTTGTGTTTTTTTAGTTTTCTTTTGTAGTTTCTCTAGGACCCCTTCTCCTTCCCTCCATCCATGAGTTTTTAACTCTCTCCAAAGGGTGGGGGTGACGGATTTAGGGTGATGAGAAGAAGAATGATGTTATTATTTTAATTTCGTGTTAGTATATTTTGATTACTTGAGTTTATGTTGAATCATTTATCATGTAATGCTTTATAACTAATGTGATTTATTATAAGTTTCAGAATTCTCTAAAAAAAACCGATATCTAATCCCCCACCCGTTGGACTCGCATCCATATTTGTTTTCTTTTTAGTTTTTCTTTTGTTGTTCTTGCTTTAGAAAATGAAAAAACCAAAAATCTCAAACCAAACCTTATTTTTCTCTCTTTCTTTCCTAAATCGAAACTCACAAAAATAACAATATCTCTCCCTCCTTGTGTTCGACCCGTACTTGCCACGTCTTCATTGACGTCGTGCACTTGCGGTATAAATTTAATTCTCATTATCACTCTCAAAGGGGTGAAGCACACCGTGACACCCCAATTTATCTCTGACGCGACTGAGATCCCCTTAGTCGATGAGCTCGTACCTACCCACGACATTAATTTTACAATCTATGCTTGGGCACGGGCAACCTATATCATCGCATGGGGGAGTACCTAATGCGCAAATTTAGTCCAATGTGCACATTGTAGCCAGGTGGGTGTGTAGAAATGTGTTGGGCCAAGAGCGGACCTCCACATTTTTCACACCTAATTTGCGAATCGTGTATAGTCTGATGGATGGTTCGCCTCGCTACATTTGTCGAACATTGTTCCACGTTTTGGTGAACGCTAAGCTAAAAGAAATACACTGTTTGCCTACTCTGGTTACCAAATTGTGTGGTATGTTGGACATCCCACGATTTGAACACATTCTGAGGCGCCAAGGCACCGGCCTCGAGGTAGCGAAGATGACCCCGTCATTTCGCCATTGCTTTCTTGAGGCATGGGTGCCTTACTAATGGAGGAGGATGTTAGAGACAGTTCCTCAAGCTCATCTATGAGCTTAGGATCACTCTTTAACACCGACATTTCTGAGATGGCGGTCGAGCATCAAAACGTCATCTTAGCCAAACAAAACCGGAAGATCTATAGGAAATTGTCAGCTCTTGAGAGAGGTGCCTCTTCTGGCACCTCTGGCCGTCGTCATTAGTCTGGTACACCCTATCCATGCATTGACACCATTTTGTCATACATTGAGGACAATGCATGGATTAGGTGTGGGGGTGTTTTCACGTTTGTACTTAGTTTGTGTGTCTTTTTGTTTTTATTTCATTTTCTTTTGGTTGTACTGCTAGGGTCATGTTAGAGTGTTGCATTTAACATTGATATATATGCTTGCCATGATCATTGGCTGACTTGTCTTCTTTTGCTTGCCATGATCCTTGGGTGACTTGTCTTCTTTTGCTTTCGTTTCACATTTCTTTCAAAATCTTCATGTGTTTGGATAAGAAAATATTTTCGCCATTGCCTTCTTGAGGCATGGGTGCCTGACTACATGGAGGAGGATGTTAGAGACAGTTCCTCAAGCTCATCTATGAGCTCAGGATCACTCTTTAACACCGACATTTCTGAGATGGCGGTCGAGCATCAAAACGTCATCTTAGCCAAACAAAACCGGAAGATCTATAGGAAATTGTCGGCTCTTGAGAGAGGTGCCTCTTCTGGCACCTCTAGCCGTCGTCATTAGTCTAGTACACCCTATCCATGCATTGACACCATTTTGTCATACATTGAGGACAATGCATGGATTAGGTGTGGGGGTGTTTTCACGTTTGTACTTAGTTTGTGTGTCTTTTTGTTTTTATTTTGTTTTCTTTTGGTTGTACTGCTAGGGTCATGTTAGTGTGTTGCATTTAACATTGATATATCTGTTTGCCATGACCATTGGCTGACTTGTCTTCTTTTGTTTGCCATGATCCTTGGGTGACCTGTCTTCTTTTGCTTTCGTTTCACATTTCTTTCAAAATCTTCATGTGTTTGGGAAAGAAAATATTTTTGTAGGTTTTGCGTGTGTTTAGCATGTGCAAAACCGTTGAGAGGCAAAGTAAAAAGAAAGATCCCAAAATTGTCTTGAACATGATGCATTAGGATGTCCAGTTTACTGGCTTTAGGTCTTATCGAGTCGTTAAGATGCACCCCGGTTTTCCCTCGGGAGGCGAGTAATCATAGGGTTTCAGTACTCAAACAAATAAAGAAGTCCACCCTGAACCTAGTGAGTCAAATAATTCGTGTTTGTTAGTATAAGGAAGTTTGTCGTAGTCAATGGCCCTTAATCTCTTTTTGTGAAACTTAAGTGTAGGGGTTTCGATTCCCATGTAGATAAATGAATAAGTGGTGTTCTCTCTTCTCGCACGACTCCCATCACTCGGGAAAGTAGGTCTGAGGGGACTTTGTGCCTGGTGCTTTCGAGTCATCTGACTTGGGATGCACCGACCGAACTCCCGTTACACGGGTGGTAGGGATCGCCCTATGTGGAGATTTGGGGGAAGGTGTACGTGATAGTGTAAGTCCTCATAGGCAATGATGAACGAAACCCGACCCTGGGAGAATCAAACACCAACCAATAAAATGCTCCAAAGAAAGAAAAAAATATATAAATAGAAGAAAAAGAGAGTCAAATAAGAACCTTAATGGACTTTACACATTGTATCACTTTCAGAAGTTAAGGTTGCCCATGTATTTCACTTCAGTCCTTAACTAACTTTCACAAATGATTCATTAGGCTAGGTGTGTGGACCGATCACATATATAGAGTCGGCTCGTAGTATTACCGCGTCCCATGATCGGCAAAATAAGTCCAACGAGTCGGGAAGCTAGGTTGAATAATGTATCATTGTTCGGATTTTGTGGGTGTATCCGCTGAAACGCCTCAGGAGACAACACTCCTCCTCCTTGGCGACAAGGAGGTTTAACGACTTGTTGCACGTGCTAAGTGCAATCGTGATTCCTACGAAAGTGAGTTAGGATTTCTTGATTTTCGTATGCTTTTCTCTTTCTTTGTTTTGCTCGGGACTAGGAAAAGTTAGGTGTGGGGTATTTGATTGACATCATTTCATGCTTATATTTGTATCTTATATCCATTATCTTTCACCTAAACAATGCTACGTGACGAGTTTTATGTTTAAATTTCAGAAATAAATAGGTTTGAAGAGAAGAGGCATAAAGGACCTAAAAGCATGAAAAAGGACTAAGATGCAAGATCGAAGGACCTGAATGCAAGATCGAAGGACCAATGAGCAAAAAAGAATACTCCACACCATCATGGGGAGTATTTTGGCAATTCGATTCGGGTCGGAGCTCCAGCAAGCCAAGTAGATGCATCAAACACAAACAAAGAGATCCAGCAAAGCCCAGAAGCAATCCTAGACGGATCCGGACTCTGTAGACCGCTAATTGGCGGTCCTGGTGGCTCCGAATCCGTTAATCTTTATGTGAGGGTGTGTATTAGTCTCTTTAGTCTATTTCTAGTATTTGTTTAGTCCCATACCGGGGAATTGTCCCGGATTACCTTTTTCTATGGCTATAAATAGAACTCTTCACCTTCTATTGTAATCACTCCATGCTTTGTGGTCATTCTCTCTACTTGAAGTGAAAACCTTGAAGTAAGAAACTCAAGTGGGGAGATGCTACTGGTATTGTGAGTCTGAAATCAATAAAGTTTCCCTTGTTTTGTTGCTTCTTTTATTGTTCTTTTATAGTTCTTGCATGTTTAGTTTAATTGTCTTTTATTAAATCTAGCTTAGTTAATATGTTTTCTTATCTTAGTGTAATAGTTAGTTTAATGTTTAGTGAGTAAAATCACTCCCCTTTCGGGGGTGGAGCGGAAACAATTTAAAGACTAGTAGGGAAAAGGAACAAGCAAACCACAAATCGACTCGGCGGATTTTATAGAGGTTCGGCACCCCACCCGGGTCCTAGTCCTCTCTTGCATGCTCCGCTCGACTCCGCGAGCTCCGCCTACGACTTCACTATCCGCTCCCCGTTCCGGGCCGGGAGACAACGCCTTACAACCATCAAACTCGCGAACAACCCTCGCCGAGCTTGGAATCCTCTTCTCACAATCCGAGAAGGATCACTTCGGGCTCTCACCGAAGTCTATACTTGTGTCTTGGGCTTTCACCAAGACCCTTGCTCTCTTGATAATAAATGTAACTTGAGTGGAACTAACTCTCTAATTGAGCACAACAATTACTAGATGCTTGAAAGATGAATGATGTGGAAATTAGGCTTTGGAATCACTAATTTGGAGCTTTGAGGTTGTGGAAAATCTCACTATAGGTTTGACACTTTGGAGTTGTGAAATTCTGTGGAAAACTAAGTGTGAACCTCTATTTATAAGCTCCTAAAGATTTCTAGCCGTTTGGACAAGATTTGATTGGGTTTTGTGCAATGTACACAAAATAGAAACTCGGGCTGCAAATCTATCCAGAACCGGTCGACCGAAACTAGTAAACCGGTCGACCGTTAACTCGATTTCAAAGAGAATGGTCGAACAAAAGAATATTCGGTCGGACAAACGAGCTAGAACTTAACTCTACATAAGTGAATCGGTCGAACCAAAGTATGAGGCGGTCGACCGATAAGGGCATTCGGTTGAGACAAAGGTGCAACGGTCGAACGAAGAATGTGTCGACTGATAGCAAAAGAAATATTAAGTGTTCAACCGGTCGACCGAAACAAGGTCTTCGTTCGACCGATTACCGAATGTATTTTGGGGTTAAGTTTGTTTTATACGAATACGACCGTTATACGAATACGACAAAGGTAACGGCCATATTAAAATCCGGGATCGGTCGACCGAAAAGGTAGAACCAGTCGACCGGTAGAGTTCGGTAAAATCACTGTGGAGAGTCTGTTATAAACCGGTCGAACTGAGAACTGGTTCGGTCGACCGGTTCACACAGGAATTCTGGGTTTAGGTTTAAAGTGATTTCCGACTAAGGTTTGGGTGATCTAATGGAGTCCAAATGATATGAGATTTTGTGTGACTCCTACAGGGAACCTAGTGTGAATGTGATATGTTTTTAGCTCTTGTATGCTCAATTTACACTTGTTCCTAAGACTCAAAATAAAATCAAGATTACGAGTCTTCATATAGCTTTATTACAAATCTTGACTTGATTTTCTTCCTTCCATGAGTCTTGATCACCTGTAGAGGTTAGCACATGCAATATATATGCAATGCAATATGTGTGCTACTCTACATTACTTATGATTAAGATTGGGTTAATTAAATCATCAAAACAAGGATTAAGGCCAAAAAGCCAACAGATATTAGTGGGCCCCTTGATAAAGCCAAATTATAATGTGCACAATGTAACTTGAGTTACGTTACATAGTTATAATTAGCTTAAAGAGATCAAGAAATTAATATAATACAAAGGTGACACATTTCTACTTTGTATATATTCTTAATATCATGAGGCAAGGGACGGACACAAGTGGTGCACTTACATCACTAAATGGATCGTGTTTAGTTCGAGTGGAACAAAGACATCTATGCTAATTGGGTAACTATAATATGTAGCTAGATATCGCTTATAGTTTGAGATATTAAGTGTTTAATATCGCTGCCAATTTAGCTTAGATCCTCCTATAGGTCACACCACAAAACTGGAAAACAAGAAGCTTGATTTTGTTCATATGATGAGTCGGGTTTCATGTGAAAAAGGGACACATGTGGGGAATGAATAAAATCAATGTCATGAGAATTGACATGATTAGAATCATAATAAATTCATATGAGGTGTGTATATTATGCGGTGTAATAATTTAATATTACATAGGATAATATATTACATAAGATATGAATTTGCTAAAAACCCTAAAAGATACATTTTGTTGGAAATAAATCCAAAATTTGGCAAAGGCAAAATCGGCGTCAAACACGGTGACCGTTCAGGGTTCGGTCAACCGGAGTATCTTCCGGTCGATTAACCGAATGGGGAACGGGTAAGCACAATTGGTTGACCAAAATTGTCTAGAGTGCCTAGACAATCGGGAACCGAGTGTGAACGGTTAATCGAGAAAAAGTATTTTCGGTAGACCAAAGGTGACACGGTCATCCGATGACTATGCTCCAGGAGAAATTTTGGTGAGTCAATGGTAGACCGAAGAGAAGACGTTGTTCGTCTGAATTTTTCCAGAGAATTTTTCTCATGCGGATTCGGTCGACCGTCTATCTCACGGTGCACCGAACATGTGTTATAACCGAATGGTTCGGTTAACCGAGAAAATTTCTTGGTCAACCAAACAGTGTGATTTATGCCTGAATTATTAAGAGATTAATTAGATCATGGGTTGGATTAATTCCAGATTTAATTAAACATTTTTAGGTTGCTTATGCGGCAATTTGAGATTAATTTTAGGAGAGAATAAGCAAGATATCATGACTAAAGAATAGTTCTTGACGAGGATGTTTTTGGGAGCCTATAAAAGGACCCCTCATCCTTCTTGTTTATGTTAATGCAAAAATTCTTTCTCTCATTAATCTCTCCCTTAATCACCACGAAAATCTCTTAATAAATTTAAATTTTAGAGACAGAAATGTCAGGAGCTTAAAGATGGGTTATAAGCTAGATTCTAAGCCTAATTAGAGATTGATTGGCTAGCTCCTTTCTCTCTAATCTTGTTTAGAGTTTGGTGAACACTTGGAGGAGAATCGGCGGGCGATTCAACGGGCAACGCGACTCCGGATCTTTGAAAGGTTTTAGAGAACCTTTGGATATGATTCTCTCTTTGTGATTTATTTTAATTTATGTAGGATTGCATGATATTAGAATAAACACAAAGTAATGTACATAAAATTGTTGAAAGTATGAAATCGATCTTGTATGTTGTATTAAAATTTTTAAAATATATACATACATAGGGACACGAAATCCTACACGCTGATGGGCATGGAGGGTGATAAGGTGAAGGTTGGGGTTGAGCGTGCGAGTACTGACCGTGGCCCCCACTAGGCCCCCAAGAGAAGTTAGGGTGGTTACGTCATCCCGGGTTGTAGGAGTGACTGTACGAGTCATTACAGGGCCTCTGTTGATACATCGCATTTGCATGCTCAGTATCCCTTGGAGCGTAAGCGCAATCCAAGTCATCATGTTCCGTAAGTCCACACCTACTACACGCGGGAGTAGCGACCTGAGCTATAGGAGCTCGGTCCAACTCTAAACTCTCAATCCTACGCATGAGAGCAGCCATTTTCACCTCAAACGCGATAATTGACTCAACTTGATATGATCCTGCCTGACCAGAAGATCTGGCGGCTGGTGGCTCGCTCAAGGTGTCTCACTCAAAGGTACGTTCAGCCATAAATTCAAAAGTGTCACATGCGTCATCGATAGGTTTCATTTGGAAATCACCCTGACACATCGACTCCAACAATGTGCGAGTGTTGTAGTTGAGGCCCTCATAATCAATCTGGCATAGCTGTCATAGCTCACGTCCATGATGAGGGCACTGCGGGAGAAGGTCTTTGAACCTCTCAAAGAAAGCATGAAATGATTCAGTCTCAGTCTGATACATTTGATGTATTTGGTGCCGTATCTATTGCGTTTTCCTTTGAGGGAAAAATCTCTTCAGAAAGACGGTCACAAAGTCATCCCAAGACCAAATAGAGCTCGTCGGGAGGTTGTACATCCATTTCTTCGTGTTATCCTTCAACGCGAAAGAAATCATCCTCAACCAGACTGAATCCTCATCAAGCTGTTAAAGCTTGAACATGGAGCATACCTCCTCGAATTTTCGTATAAAAATATACAGATCCTCCTTATTGGCAGTGAAGGTCGGAAGCATGCATGCTCACAAATTGAGGTTTCAGTTCATAGTTGTTCCCGCGAGTTGGGGGAAGAACTATGCAAGAAGGTTGCGTGGCCCGAACAGGATGGGTCCGCTCCCACAAAGTCATCGGCATATCCTGTCGAGCTAGAGGTGGTGGTGCACCAAGAACCCGATCCTGACCGAATCCCTCTTCCTCTCGAGTCAGAGGAGGAGGAGAAGGAGGTCTACGTTGTGGTGGGAGCGGACCGAGGTAATCCATATATGGAACTCAATCTCCCTTATCGCCGCAAGACGACTCGGCCTCATGCTCCAAAGGAGCACGAGGCGGAGATGGTTGATCACCAAGACTGTCCATCTCAGACAAATGCACTCTCTCAAGTCGAGCGCTCTCACCAGAACGAGCCCAACCTCGCATAAAACTCTCAACTCGACTCTAAAATAACACACAACAGAAGGTGTACTCAGAGCAGGAGACTACTCGTAGAATATAGATGAGGAGAGGACTCACATGAGGAGGGAAGAATCCTTAGAGCTAGCGTGGGTAGTGGGAGAAGGTAGAAGCCTAGTTTAGCAAGCACGACTCAAACAACCTATAGCTATAGGTCCTTACGCTAGACAATTCGTAACTTCGAGGTTACTAGTCTCGACACGCCTCACCTCCCTACAACGAAGACCACAATGCCCAGCAAGTGATACCGAATCCGGAGATCTAGTACCTCCTACTATCGACAAGGCAGGCAACGCCGATCAGGTCTTGACGGTCTCAACTCAATCACTCTCCTAGTGCGTCCGAAATCCTAGGGTCAATGTCTACTTGCTTTTAGAATTAAGGTTTTGATTGAGAGTGATTTTTTGGGCAAAGGAAAGGGTGATGAAATCCCCCACCTTATCTTGTATGGGACAACCCTTCCTTAGTAGCGTTTTGAGTCTTAATCTAGCAATCAACTCTCCAAACAAACGCTCACCTCACTCTTATCCCGATGCAATTCCTACTAACTAATGCATGGTCAAACAAAATGCATGAATGAGAGTAGGAAATGCGTACCTCACGCCAGCGCTCATCAACTGAAAGTAAAGCTACAATAAAAGACAACTACGTGCCTAAGTCAAGTATATGATGCATGACCTAAACAAGCAACAATGCCTAATCTTTTGCTTTGGATTTTAGTGGCCAAGTTGATTTAAAGGGGATTGATTTTTAATCTGGGAGCAAACTACAAGTCACACATACAAGATTGAGCTCCCAGACAACTAATATGAAACAACAAAAAACCAGAACAAAAATCGGAGCTAACGAAGCTCACCAGGCCGCCAATTGGCAGTCACTGTAGTGGCTTTCGCCCTCCAATTCATCCAGTTGCCTCCCCTTGATCTTGAGGATCCATGAAACAAACCAAAACTAAAAACGAAAAATTAAAACCACTCGAATCGTCCAAACCAAAGTCTTGACACGAAAAATTAAAACTTAATTTGAACATTATAAAATAACCGCAAGTGCACAGCCATGTTGAAGCGGTGGAAAATACGGGTCGATCCACAGGGAGGTGTGCCACTTTGGTTAGTTCGAAGGCGAGTGGGAAACAAAGGTGAGAAAAGATTGATCAAACTACACTAAACTAGTAAACAACAAGAAGGAAATGAAAGCACAAAACGAACTAAACTAGGCTAAGCAACTACTAATAGGAAAGATAAAATTCAGGAATGGGAAACACCCCTAAGGGGTGGAGTGTGTGTACACATGAAATAAGTGTGGTGAATGCATACAATAAGCTCAAGTGTAGTTAGTGTTTGTTAATGCATAAGAAGTACCTAATGGCAAGATTTATCATTCAAAGCACTAACCTAGGTGATTAATATGAGCATGGCAAGTTTGTTATTAAGAACATAAACAAGCATGGAATGTACCTAAACATTATGGCATAAACCATCAAGTTAAGAGTTCTCATTAATTCAAACAAGCATACTATCATTTCTCACATACAATTATGTTTAACATTCATTCCATCTACATAACATGTATAGACATCTACTCCACCCCCAAAGGGGGACGGAACTACTCAAATATATTTAAACTAACATTCATACTAAGGAAAGAGAATATTCTTAAACTAATTCTAAGAAGACTAAAACAAACAAGTTAACTAAGTATGCAAGAATTGAAAAAAGTCAATATGAAGAAAACTTAACAAAACATCTACTATTACTCACTGAATTACAAGTAGCCTCTCTCCACCAGAGTTTTTTCTCCAAGGATTTTACTCCTAGTAGAGAGGAAGGTCACCAAGAGAGAGATGGATACAAAGGAGGAGGAAGAGTTCTATTTATAGCCATAGAAAAAGGTAATCCGAGACAATCCCCCGGTATGGGACTAAATGTGTACCGAAAATAGACTAAATAGACCCTAATACATGACCCGACTAAACCGCACCGAATCCGGAGCACCCAGACCGCCAATCAACAGTTCCAGACTGCCAATTGGCAATCTACAGGGTTTGGATCCGGTCTGAATTTTTTGTGGGCTTTCCTGGATTTCTTTCTTCATGTGTGATGCACCCAAGTCGGTTGTTGGAGATCAGGCCCGAATCGAATTGCAAAATACTCCTCATGATGGTGTGGAGTTTCTTCATTTGCTCATTGGTCTTTTGGGCTTACATTCAGGTCCTTCTCCCTTGCATCTTAGTCGCCAAGTCTATCAACTCAATCTTTTTTCTTGCTTTTAGGTCCTTTTATGCATCTTCTCCTCAAACCTATTTATTCCTGAAACTCAAACATAAAACTCATCACGTAGCATTGTTTAGGTTCAAGCTAATGGATATATGACACAAATGAATGCATGAAATGACGTCAATCACCAGTCTAAATCGGTCGACCAAATCCCTCTTCCGTTCGACTGTTTCCTATTGTCAACTGGTATAACTCAGCTCGACTGATACAAATCATCTCACCTATCGTATGTTGACACGTGTGTCGGTTAGTGTGACAACCGTTCAACCAAAACTTTGTTTTGTTCGACCGATTGCATTTTCGTATTTGTCATAAATATGACCGTTAAGATTGTCGTATTTTACAACGGTCGTATACCTACACTCACCTAATCTCCTCATTTAGATATCGTCTTTCGGTCGACCGAAACTCTTTTAACGGTTGACCGGTTCATGAAACTTCCCAACTCCAGGACTTTAGAAGTTTCGGGTCGAACCCACGATCCATTATGTTCGACCGTTATCCTTTTGCACAGATTTATCTAGACCAAATTTTCCAAACGGTCGACCGAACCTAGTTATACGTTCGACCGTTCACTTAAGTACTAGTCCTGTTGGTTTGACCATTTGCACCTTTGCTCGTCCGAATTCTTTGTTTTCACATACCGGTCGACCGATTGACCCGATCTGGTTGATCGTTGGTGTTCAGAAATGTGTCTTGTCATTCCCTGTTTTGTGTATCGTTACACAATCTCTTTCTAATTTAATCCCCACAGCTAGATTAAGTTTAAAGCTTATAAATAAAGCTGAGAACGTACTTCTAAGCACACCAATCTTTCTCCAAGCTCAAACATTCTCACTACTCACATTTTGCTCTAAACTTCATTGTGCTTACATCTTCTCACTTGAAACTAGCTCATTGGTTGCACTATTCATTTTCAAGTGCCAAAGATTAGTTGTTGAAGTATTTTCTTCAAGAGTTGTAGTAGCTTCTAGAGTGAAGCTCTTCTCGGATTGTGAGAAAGTGGTCCAAGCTAGGCGAGGGTGTTCACAAAGCTTGTGGTGTAAAGGCGTGATCTCGGCCCGTAACGGAGATCGGATTAGAGGAGGACGCAAAGTTGCTCGAGGAAGAGCAATTCGTAAGAGAGGACTAGGATCCGGTGATTGGATCCAAACCTCTATACATCCGGTGTTGTGGTTTGCATATCTCTCCTTCATTTTTATTGTTCTAGATTTTAATTTGCAATAGTTGTTTAAAGAACTTAAATAGTCTATCCCCCCCCCCTTAGACTATTATTATGGCACATTATATCCTATAATCCGAACCAACCAGGTGCTGATACCAGTTGTTAGGGTTTAATGATCGGTTCAGATATACGCAATGGAACAAAATAGCGAATGCAATGGAAAAATAAAAGAGACTAATCCAAATCACAAACACAAATCACACAAACACACAAGACACGAGGAATTTAATGTGGGAATTCAATGCAGGAAAAACCACGGACGACACAACACAATCTACTATTGTTAATCGGATTACAAAGGAGGCTTACAGAACACACGAATCAATCGGTGAGAATCCCGGTTGCACTTTGCTCCACCAAATCCACAATGATGCTCTCCCTCTCTCAAAGATTAACAATATATCCAAAGTAGATATGATACTAAGATCATTAAAGGGGGACGAAAATTGCTTTTATATACTAGGTCAATCCAAGTAGTGGTTGCACTAAAAATGGAGTGGAGAAAGTGTTGATCATGGGCAAAATCGTTCTGAACGGTCGATCAATCGTGGGAAATGGTCGACCGAACTTAAAACTTGTAGCGAGATCCTGGGCTCCACTGGTCGACCGGTACACCACCATTCGACCGAAACCAAGAATTTCTTTTCAGACCTTCAAACGAACGATCGACCAGTTTAGGAGATCGGTCGACCGATTGGTCGTTTTTCCCACGGAATCTACTTGTCTAACTTATTCGAGGTAAAAACAACACTTTATAATTATTTTAGGGTACTATTCATCACCGGAAAACTACTGAAATCGCCCCAACAATTACCATTTTGCCCTTCACAATTCAATTAATACTTATTTCCAGTGTACAGGTAGGTGGTCGCCTAGGCGGTAGGCGCCTCTCGGCCTGGTCGCCTGGGTGACCACCGCTTTTCGCCCAATAAAGCTGGGCAAAATGGGCGGTCGCCTAGCCTAGACGATAGCCGTTGGAGAGAACTCTCCAACGGCTATCTGCTTTTTAAAAAAAAAATTAAATTTAAATTACAAGATTGCCACTACCCCAAATCCTATAAAACCCCTCCAAACCTCTTCATTTTTCACACATCTCTCATTCTCTTCTTCTTCATCATTCTATTCTAATCTTCAAGTTTCCTAATAATCAAGTTTTCGCGATGAAGCCTCTGGTCTGGTGCTTAGTTTTGAAGTTGGAAAGTGAAGTCTCCGATCCGGTTCTTCATTCTTCAACCGCCAAAATCAAGTGCAATCTTTCTAACTTCTCTTTAGAATTAATATTTCATTTCATATCAGTCTAAATTTTTATATTAGTCTAGTTTTAAGATATGGCCTACGTACCCGGCACTAGTCTCTGGTGGTCTAGTTTTAAGATATGGCCTACGTACCCGGCACTAGTCTCCGGTGGTCTAGTTTATTTTTATATTAGTCTAGTTTTAAGATATGGCCTACATCACGACTATTACGATGACCTAAGACCTACCCGTACAAATAACCCCGACTGGAATACTACCCATTACATTAGTGCTAATGATAAAAACTACATTGTCTGTGAGTTATGTGGTAAGGAAACTAGAGGTGGTATAGCCCGTCACAAACAACATCTTGCACACACACCTGGTAGCAACGCTAGACCTTGTGATAAAGTTCCTGACTCCGTTAAACAAGAAATAACTGCATACATGATTAGAAACAGTAGGACATCACAAAACGAAAATGTATGTCTTGATGATTATGTAGACATAGAAAACATAGAATTTAATCTGGAAACTGGGTCGGGTTCCGGTTCTGCTCGGACCCCAACCTCCCGTCCTCGCCCCGTTCCTTCTCGAAAGAGACAAAAACAACGTTTGTGGGTACCATTTTGCGTACGTGGGAAGGACGTGGTTTCCGGCGCACAACAAACAACCATCGAAAGAACCTTTAAAAAAGAAGATAGGAAAACAATTAATCAAAAATGGTCTAGGCTTTTCTATAGATGTGGTATATCATTCAACACTGTAAGGACGCCTGAGTGGAAGGAAGCAATATCCGCTACTTGTACTACGGACCCGGACTTAAACCCATGACGTATCATGAAGTTAGTGAGTCGTGCCTTAAACAAGAAATTGACTACACTAGAGGTATACTAGAGTCGTACAGACAAGATTGGGCAACATACGGGTGCACGTTGATGACAGATGGTTGGACTGATAGGTCTGGTAGAAATATAATCAATTTTCTAGTAAATTGTCCGACAGGTACCATGTTCATGAGGTCTGTAGATGCTTCCGGTCACTCTCACACCGCAGACTACCTGTACAAGCTGATGGACAAGGTAGTTGGCGAGATTGGCGATGAACACGTTGTTCAGGTGGTCACCGACAATGCCGCCGCGTACGTACTTGTCGGTAGAATGTTGAAGCAAAAAAGAAGGAGATTGTTTTGGACTCCCTGTGCAGTGCATTGCATCGATCTCATCTCGGAGGATATTGGTAGTTGTTTTAGAAGACTATTGTTTTAGCTCATAAGATTGTCAAACATTTGAACAACCATATCATGTTGTTGAAGAGGATGCAAATTGCCATTGAAGGGAACCTGCTATGCCCTGCTGTCACGAGATTTTCCACCACCTTTTTGACTTTGCAAAGGTTGTTTCTGAAGAAAGACAGACTCTGAGCCTTTGTTGTTTCCCCAGAGTACAACAATCCGAATGCAAGTTGGATAAAGAACAAGAAAAAGAAAGAGATCTCTGCTGAAGTTGCCGAGACCATTCTACAAAGTGGCTTCAGGACCAACGTCGTGAAGGCATTGAAGGCCTCACAACCAATGGTCCAGGTTCTTAGACTTGTTGACGGCGATGAGAAACCACCGATGGGATATCTACATGACGCAATAGAGAAAGTCAAAGAACAAATCATTAGGAACTTTGAAGGAAACTCGAGGTTGTATATGAAAGGAATGTGTTCTAAAAGTTTTAATTTTATATGTCAATTATTATGAATTGAATGTGCAAGCATTTTGTTCATTGATTATGGCATTCGTCTTTTGGAAGTGTTAAGGAAGAGGCGTTTGGTCCTTAACTGTAGAGCTCTAAAAGATAATGGTTTGCATAAATCAAAAGTTATTCACAATCATGGTAATTAACATGGAACATTAATCACCGAGATAAGATTGTCGTGTTGGTCATCGATTGTTGTAGCTCTACAAATAATTGACGACACGAGTGTATAAAAGAGGAAAAGATTACGTTTATATATTGAATAGACCTAACAAGTAAAACATTAAGGAATTGTGTTTCGTGTCATTAATGTTTTTACTGTGTCTTAGATCCTAAGATATGAGACTTATATCTTTTCACTCAAGAAGTGCTTAATTTGATTATTGTCAAAAGCTATCAATGAGTGTAGTGATAAAGGCAATAGTTGGTTGAACATGACTTGTGCTGGAAAAGATAGCTAGTCAAACGATTATCATTGCCCCTCTTAATTGAGTGATGATATTAGTGGGCCCCTTGATAAAGCAAAATTATAATGTGCACAATGTAACTTAAGTTAAGTTACATAGTTATAATTAGCTTAGAGAGATCAAGAAATGAATATAATACAAAAAAGACACATTTCTACTTTGTATATATTCTTAATATCATGAGGCAAGGGACGGACACAAGTGGTGCACTTACATCTCTAAATGGATCGTGTTTTGGTTCGGGTGGAACAAAGACATCTATGCTAATTGGGTAACTATAATGTGTAGCTAGATACCGCTTATAGTTTGAGATATTAAGTGTTTAATATCGCTGCCAATTTGGTTAGATCCTCCTATAGGTCACACCACAAAACTGGGAAACAAGAGGGTTGATTTTAAGTTCATATGATGTGTCGGCTTTCATATGAAAATAGGACACATGTGGTGAATGAATAAAATCAATATGTCATGAGAATTGACATAATTAGAATCATAATAAATTCATATGAGGTATATATATTATGGGGTGTAATAATTTAATATTACATATGATAATATATTATATAAGATGTGAATTTGCTAAAAATCCCAAAAGATCAAATTTTGTTGGAAATAAATCCAAAATTTGATAAAGGCAAAATCGGGGTCAAACACGGTGAACCGTTCATGGTTTGGTTGACCGGGGTATCTTCGGATCGGTTTACCGAATGAGGAACGGGTAAGCACAATTGAATGACCGAAATTGTCTAGAGTGCCTGGACAATCGGGTTTGGTTAACCGAGTGTCAACGGTCAACCGAGAAAGAGTATTTCGGTAGACCGAAGGTGACACGATCATCCGTAGACTGTCCCAGGATAAATTCTGGTAGGTCAACGGTAGACCGAGTAAAAGAGTGGTTCGTCCGAATATTTCCAGGGAATTTTTATCATGCGGGATCGGTCGACCGTATCGCTCACGGTGCACCGAACACGTGTTAAAACCGAACGGTTTGGTTGACCGAGTAATACTCGGTCCACCTAACAGAACAATTCTGCCTGAATTATTAAGAGATTAATTAAATCATGAGTGGATTAATTCCAGATTTAATTAAAACGTTTTTAGGGTGCTTATGTGGAAATTAGAGATTAATTTTAGGAGAGAATAAATAAGGGATCGTGGCTAAGGAATAGCTCTTGATAAGGATATTTTGGTAGCCTATAAAAGGGCACCTACTCCTACTTGTTTAATACTAATGCAAAAATTATTTCTCTCATTAATCTCTCCTCTAATCACCATGAAATTCTCTTAGTAATTTTGAGTTTAGGAGATAGAAATCTCAGGAGCTCAAAGAGGGGTTATTAGCTAGATTCTAAACCTTATTAAAGATTGATTAGCTAGCTCATTTCTCTCTAATCTTGTTTAGAGTTTGGTGAACACTCGGAGGCAAATCCGTGGACGATTCAACGGGCAACGTGACTCCGGATCTTCAAAAAGGTTTTAGAGAACCTTTAGGTATGATTCTACCTTTGTGGTTTATTTTAATAAATGTAGGATTGCATGATATTAGAATAAACACAAAAGTAATGTACATAAAATTGTTGAAAATATGAAAACGATCTTGTATGTTGTATTAAAAAAATTTAAAATATATACATACCTTGGGACACGAAATCCTACAGTACAAGCAAGTCATCGACGTCATCGACACTAGGTGGGGTCCAAGGAAGATGATGTCCTCACCGCTACACTCAGCTGGTTTCTTACTCAACCCTGGTACCTTCTTCTCCATCCCACCTCAAGATCGAAATGTAGCTTTCAATGAGCATATGCCTGGATTCATGGATGTCGTAGAGCGTCTCGTCCCCACTCCTGAAGAACAAGACAAGATTTGCGGTTTACTTGATCGTTACAAGAACTCACTTGGAATGTTCTCTAGGGATATAGTCGTCAGACAAAGGACGGAATGAAGACCTATAGATTGGTGCCAATCTTATGGAGCAGACATGGGAGAGACCGCATTACAGAGGTTGGCCCTGAGGGTGTTGGGATTGACATGCTCGCATCAGGTTGTGAGCGGAATTTGAGTGTCTTCGAGCAGTTGCACTCAACGAGAAGGAACAGGTTTACTGTGAAGAAGATGAATGACTTGGTGTATGTGAACTACAACCAAAAATTAAGGCAAAGGTTTCAGCAAAGGATGGAGAAGCCCAGATTTTATGACCCCATCAGTGTGGACTACGATCTCTTCGACGAGCATCCATGGTTGGTAGAAACTGAAGATCCGATCTTCGCTGGAGAGGAGCTTACATGGGCTGATGCTGAGGAAGCAGCTTTAGGACATTCTTCTTCACGGAGACACTTTGGTCAATCCACGTCCACTACATCTGACGCGTCGTTATTAGGTGTTGGCATGGATGATGTCATCGTTCACATTAGTTCTGGAGATCCAGGTGCATCGAGTTCTCAACCACCGATGGACATCGACGAGCAATATTTCCAATCCAACGATGAAGAAATTGAAGAAGATGATGTCTACGTCGACAATCCGAACGAGAACCACTCCGACGACTCTGATGGTGGTGGAGGATTTGATATGGTTCCCAGTTGGACATTAGATCAATGTGTCCAATGAAATTAGTTAGTTAGCTTGTAATTCTAATTTCTCTATTATCTGCTATTGTATGAACTCTGAGTTAGTTAACTACCTTTGTAATTGTACTACTAAGTAATAAATTGTATACCTAAGTGTTTAGGTGAGTAGATGGGGTGTCTAGTGAGGCCTTGGTCGAGGAACTAGGTGTCTTTTTGAAGCCTAAACATGTATGGTATTTTTAGATAATATTTGTGTATTTGTTTCCTATTTTTCTCGATTTTTCCTGATTTTTTAACTATTTTATCAAATTTAATTGATTTAAAAATAATAAAATATTAAAAAAATGACCACCCAGTGCTCGGCGGTCGCACAAACGCCCAGGCGACAGAACGCACCCGGTCGCCTCAGTTTTAGTTTATTTATTTTGTGTTATTTTAAATTATTTCAGGTTCCGTTGCAAGATTTTGGTGGTGATGGACTAGATTACGGTGAGTTTTTTTATAGTAGACAAGTATTTAAACCAATCGAGGAAGCGTGTAAATGGGTGAAACAAATTGTCATCAGAGCCGAATTTTTTTTGGTAATATCATCCTACAAATCAAAAGCAGATAATCAGACGGATTGTTATCTGAGATGCGATCGCAGAAATGAAATGGGTTCTCGTGATACGAATATTGCACTACGGAAGAATACGAAAAGAAAAGGTTGTCAGTACCTCCTATAGCGACCACATGGTTTCAAATGCGAGATGAGAGTGTTACTGGATGGGAGGAAGAGTACCAAAGTAAGAGAGCGTATTGGGACCGGTTACGTAGTACAATATGATCGTAATTTGTAATGCATTTGTAATGTATAATATATCGACGATTATATCGTGTATTTGTGCTTATATCGTGTTGTTCTTTTATCAGATTTTTAAATTTAATTTACGTTACATATACCAAACATGTCTATGATATGCTCGTGAGAAATAAGTCCTAAAAATACAACAGATAAACAAATATGGAGAATATATGTTCGTCAGAAATAAATAATAAGAGTACAACAAATAATCAAATACCAACAAATGTAGTTATAGTTCAACATATAATAAATAATGTGCAAGCCAATTACAACTCATCATCTGAATCCTGGTCTGAAATGCCCAACTGATTGTTCCACTCCTCAATGAGGTCATGCCAATCTGTACATGTAGCTCTCGTCTCACCACGTTTGGCATTTGGTCCTTGTGGTGCAAGAACGGCGCGTATACCGTATCACCATACTCATCCACTTGTAACATAAAAATTAACGTACATTAACAATAAAAACAAAATATACATTACAATTAAAAATTAAATTAGATAAACTTACCGCATCGCCACATGTCCTATCCAGTGGTCTCTCCTGTCTCAGAATGGTACCGCGAACGATAACTGCATGTGAGCACCTACCGAACCACTGCAAATAATCTGCATCACAAATGGAGGGGTCGCGAATCAAAGGGGGATATGGAAAAATTGGTAGACGCTACGGACTTGATTGGATTGAGCCTTGGTATGGAAACCTACTAAGTGTTAACTTCCAAATTCATCAGATCGTCCAGGTGAAGTTGTCTTAATCTCGGAAATGTCCTCCAAACCGATTCCGCGCTCGAAGCGCCCAGCCGAAAGACTACAATGTTGCCCCCGTCCTCGACCATACTGATGTCTCGCCTCCTCCCGCGGCTCCAAGTCATACCGACCCCATCGTCACTCACGTCGTGACTCCCCACCTCATCTGAAACATCCTCGTTGTCGAAAGAATCCTCAGGTGTATGACGACGACATAAAATATATCTCTCTCTCCTAACTGAAGCAGAAATACCCCGTCTACGTGGATGACGGGGACCTGACTCATCTGCTAAACTATGTACAGCGCGTAAGGGAATTGATTTCCCTTTTTCCTCCACGGTAACCCGATGACTATTAATTCAATTTTAGAAATAAAATTTCGTTAATGGATTTACAAATTGATCACGAAACTAATTGTAATAATTAATCAATTTAACTAATTACTAAACAAATTTAAATAATTATTAACTTAATAATCAATTTATTTAGCAATTATCACAAATTATAATAAAATTAAATTAAAAAATCTGAAAAAAGGAATGGGCGTCTGCCGGATCCCCCCCCCCCCTACGTAAGGCGTCTCACGGAGACGCCCGACCCAAAAAAATACAATAACTAAACAAGGCATTTTACCAGATTTGAGTTGACCGGGACGTCCGCTCACTCTTTGCCGGACCCCCGAGACATGTTTTTGGGTGAATATGAGTGTAATATGAAGAGAGAGTCTCGTCGCCCGACCCAAAAAAATTAAAATATACAAAAACTAAACAAGGCATTTTACCATATTCGAGTAGACCGCGGTGTCCGCTGACTCTTTTTCGGGCCTCCGAGACATACTTTTGGGTGAATATGAGTGTAATATGAAGAGAGAGTGGTATTTGGAGAGTGAAATAAAGAGTTATATAAGTAGAAAGAATAGAATGGCAAAATGGTAATTCGTACGAACGATTTAAGTAGTTTTCCGTCGATGAATAACAGTTCAGTTATAGTGTTCCGAAAGGACCATATTTCCACTAACTATATTCCTGAAAAGTAAGTAAAAGATATATTGATATGGATGATGCATTAATATGCCGATTTGATCTCCTTTCTGGGTTTTGTTAAACGTTTGTTTAATAAGGAATTACGTTTCTATCAATTTAGTACCACAAAACGTAAGTAAGCATAAACATAAAATAAAAAACTCATTTTCTCCCCGAATAATTAAGCATATACGTGCCCTACCGGTATCAACGAATCAGTGTAAGGGCATGGGCAAATATGAATTACCTGATCAAAATAGTTCACCTATAAAGAAATTAAAAAGTAAGTAATCGTCGTTGCGATTGTAGTTTTAATATAAGGGTGCACATTGCAAATGGCCTAGAAAGTAATCGGATAGGGGTAGGGTTGATCAGATTTTATCAAATATTAAAATTGGAATATTATTTGTTAACAAGTTTTAGAACAGAAAAGATCTGGTCCGTGTATAAACATAGATCTTTGATGGCAAAACGAAAGCTAGTTGACAAAATCAAGACCTTCGAATCCACACAGATAGATAATACTACATTTTTGTTAAAAATTTATGCTTTTAAGAAAATAAATATACTACATAATTCTTTGGGCCGAAAAATATTGCTTTACTATTTTGTTTCATTCGTCTACACAACCTTGTGAATTGTGATCCCAATTAGAGTAGGTTTCATCTCTACGTTTCAAATCATACCTCCTTTATATATTATTATTATTATTATTATTATTATTATTATTATTATTATTACTACTACTACTGTTATGTTTTGGTGATTTAGGTTGACTTAGTCATCATGAATGATAATGTATGTAGAAACCCCCACCAACGTGGCTACGTGTGGCTCCCGAGTCTAGGAAAGTCCAATATAGATATCATAATCATACTCTAGAAATATTTCGACTACTTAGGCCTTAGCTAGTAAATCATACCCAAATTCGATATTATTGATTGCATCTTATCATATTTTTTGCATATCATTTATAATCGCAATCCTTAAGCCCAATCCATTGCATGTTATAATCAACATGCACACAAGGCCTAGCTAGATTGACATAATTCCTTGCATATCAAATTTGGCTCAAAATTTATAAACAACCCAATTCTTTGCAAATAATCTACAACCCAACACCTTCAGCTCATAGCAATTAGCAAATGCGTAGTGCATTTGAACTCAATTCCGCTTTTTTTATTTCTATCATTTTAGCACAATCCAAAGGCCACAGAGCAATTAAAATTCTCATCTTAAAATTGAATAATTAGATCAAAACGTAGCACACATTTGCACTACCAAACTATTAAACTAACTTTTATCCTAGGGTGGGTATAATATATGATATAAAAAAATATAATATATAAAAATATATAATATTTCTTAACGGGTAACGGGTATAAGTATACTCGTACCCAACCGGTTTATTAATCGGATATACGGGTATCATTTTTTTTACAGGTACCCGACCATGACAAGTGACCGAGTATTACCCTCTCCGTTTACACCCCTGGTTAGAAGTTAAAAAAACATAAAAATATAAAATCTAATAGATTTTTCCACCATAATTATTCATCCCAATTCAACAATACTTGAGTGGTTGAAAAATAACCCCTTCAATTTTTTACAATTAATTATAAGTTTGAAGAAAATATTTTTGAGGTAGTCACCAAAAAACTCGGGGTGTAGAGAATTTCTTGTTATCATCATTCTCATAGTAAAAGCTCCACCGACTGTCTTTACCCGTGGTTTTTCCGATTCGGTACCTAAAAATTCTTCATGTCGTGGTTGATTCAACATCAGAGATTGGAATCCACGAGGAGGATACAAACATTAAATTTTAGATTTTTTGCTTATGTCTCATTTTAAAATAGCATAATTCTAAATTTGTTGTCAATCGTCAAGTATTTCTAGATGTCAATAGGAAAATAATACTTTCAGTGTCATTACTTGTATGGACTTAGCACTCTGTTACCCCGCTCGGTTAAGATCGAAAATCTCCGTGACAAGGTGCCACGCGTTAAATTTTTGGGCCGACTAATATTATTTTTTCTTTTTCGTGTCCCGTAAAACGAAGTCATAAACACACGGAAAACAAACAATTTTTTATTTATTTCCAGTACGTACTCATAAATATTTGGTTTAGATCTTATTACACGTGTAAGAGAGCAGTAGCCTACTGATTGGCAGGATACTAGAAGGTGTGGGACTAAAGTTCCGGAAAATCAGACAAACAAAAGGAATCTACGTATATATTTGAACATTCAACATATACGGAGATAAAGTTTGGTTAAGCGGTTAGTTGCAAGTTTTCAAGTTTATTACTGTTTGATAATTAGGACATTTTTTCTATTTTTTAAATTTCAAAAATAAAAGTGTAGGCAGAGTTGGGTCTGCATGTTATTCCAGTTAACCAGACACACCAGCAGAACACTTCTATTTATTATTAAGTTTTAATTAATTAGTATCATTTGTGTCTTTTTTGGGTACACGGATTAAGTATACGAAAATGACACGAAAATTATTCATGTACTCGAAACACGACACGAAATTCTTAAACCTAATTATTATTATTTTTGTCGTGTCAAATTGTTGTAATTCCACTGTGTTTAGAATTTATATATACCTTCTTTATTCTCTTTTATTTAATCATCGTGATCATGTCGGCTGGTATTTTGGTTGAAATGTTGTGATCGCTGATAATGTTGATTTCCCTCTCTCTCTCTCTCTTTCATATATAGTATAAAAATGATGTCCAAAGTCAACAAACGCGGAAGCTTAGATTCATTACTCATTTCCTTGACTTCTGTCCGGTTATTGTCCGGTCTTCTTTGGATTTATCTGTGAATGGTTTGAATTCTATAGTTCCTGCAGGTTTCGATATAGCAGAAAGGGAATCATCTGAAAGAAAATCACCACATTACACTTCGAATATTTTCTATTAAATTAATAAATCAGATGGAGGTAGTAGAATTAGATTGCCAAAGTAATGTTTACAAATCTATCTGTTAGTCCTAAACACGATCAACACGTCAAATTATCTGTAGAACTTTGTCTCATGTTAAAAATAAATTATCACAGACCATAAATAAATTTTTATTATGAAAGGTAACATATTTCAAGGTACAAGTTTATATATAACTATAATGCCTCAAGGTGGAAACGAATAAAATGAGAAGCAAAGACGATTATGATGATGACAATAAAACATCTATCGATTACACAAATTCATTCTTAGGTGCTTTAAATGATTTTCTCATCCGAAAAATAAGCATCCAAAGAAGGCCACCATTCCAACCGACCCGACGAACCTATTCTTCGGTGCATCGTTCGCACTTGGACCACCTGATAATAAAATAATAATTAATAATCTTAAATTAGGATGAACAAAAAAAAACAAGAGTATATGATCTTGGAAAACAATATTTATTAATATATGTAGGCTAAATTATATATAGTCTCTCAAACTATGGACTTAAAAAACTTAATTCCTATGAACTTTCAAAGTTAATACTTAACTCTTTGAACTATAGATCTGTAACACTTTTCTCTTTTAAAATTATTTTAATCGTTAGATTTCACATTTTAACCGTTATATTTTTTGAGTTGTTTGCCTAGAACTCTCGTGAACCTAACTTTATCGTAAAGTTCGGCTCAGATCAAGTGTTAGATCTGATTCATATTTGAGTCCAATTTGATATCAATCGAATCTAAATTCCACTCAAATATGACTTCTAAATTGAACTGAACTTTGCAATTAAGTTAGATTTATGAGTATTGTAGGCAAACAACATGAAAAAATAAAAAATTAACGATTACGATGTGAAATCTAGTAATTAAAAGAAATTCAGAGGTGTAAAGTATTACAAATCCAAAGTTCAGAGGGTTTAATTGTTAACTTTGAAAGTTCATAAATGTTAAGTGATCTGGGCTCATAGTTTGGGGGATTATATGTAATCAATTCATATATGTACGTGTAAGATTGTAAGAACATATCAATTTATGTAAGGCTAGAATAACGGCATTGACGGATTATAACTTTATAAGGGTATGGTTTTGGAAATCATTTTATTGTTTTGATGAGGAAGATTGAAAATTTTCGTGAAATATTTTCTTGCATAGAAGTAATTTGAAGACCATATGTTCATGCAGACCAAATTCTAAACATAACTTTGGCAAAGTTGCATATATTCTAAAACCTTATGATGATTTTTTTATCACTTCCTAACCTATAAAAACTATTTCCAAATGTACCTGCGGCTGCCATCGGGGAAGGTCCAGAAGCGAGAGTGGTGCCTCCAAGTACTGGAGAGGTTCCAGTTGGTGTAATGGCTGCAGGCGTGATACTTGAAGGTGAAGCTGAAGGAGCATTAGGAGGTGTGGAAACTGAAGAGTTGCCTCCAAGTACTGGAGAGGTTCCAGTTGGTGTACTGGCTGCAGGCGTCATACTTGAAGGTGAAGCTGAAGGAGCATTAGGAGGGGTGGAAACCGAAGAGTTGCCTTGAGATGAAGGGGTTGAACCTAAAATTCGAGAGAAAAAAATCATATTAACAGAAAAATTATAATAAGTAGTTTGTTTTCTCATCTTCCGAACTGGGATGAAAACGTACGTGGATTTTGGTTAGAACGGCAAAAACAAATAATAGAAATATAAATTGTCCAAATAGGTTAAAAAATGGTATATCTGCAACATTTTTTTATATTTTCTAGTAGTTCCTTTATCTCTGATTGCTTTGTAATAACATATTTAAATCCAATACATAAATGATAAAACCAACTTTAGGAGTTAGAACCAACCATCAAAATATCTAATATATTTTTCGAGGCATAAATTTTTGAATTGCGGTTCCAAAATCTCAAACCAATCGCACCTATAGAATAAGAATTAAGCGAAAATTGAGAACTCACGGATCAATGCATTAGGGCAAAGGGCACTGCCTCCAGTACCAGTGACATTGCAAAGATCAAGAAGTCCGATATTGATATTGCTACTAAGGCCAATGAGCTCGAATCCAGCACAAAGGCAAGGAGGATCGCTCTTTGCGAGTCCCGATAGGCCCAAGCAACACTGCAGTGTTGGCGAGCCCGACGAGTTGTTGCACACCATCAACTTATGCAAACACGGCGGGTTCGATTGTCCGTTCGCTACAGTGAACATCGTCATCGCCACCACCACCATCATCAAGCCAAACCTCCTCATCTCTCTAAAATGTAGTTAGTTGGTTATTAATTAGTTGCAAAGATAACTAAGTATGTTTTGAGATGGATCCGAAAGAAGGTTACTGTTGAGATTTATAGGTACACTTGCCCTGAAGTACTGATTAGTACAAAGTCAAACGTCATTTCATTTAATTTCTTCTTCTTCTTCTTGTTCTTTCTTTTAATTATTATTGGTTTTAGGTGGTTGCTGCTATCTTCTAGATTAGAATCTTAATTGATTTTCTGCTTCATGTCAACGAGACAAAAATATTGGAGATTATGTACGTAATAGGACTTTGAAATCAAATACGTATATGACTAGTGCGTATATATGTTCCTCAGATATTGTGGTTGCTCTTCAAATTTTCAACATTTAAGTACTTCCAAATGAAATAGCAAACTAACCCACTGAAATAACTTTTTTAAACTTTTACTCGAGCAATTGAAAAATATCTTATTAATTTTCACTCAATCGAAGATCATTTTTGAGATTGTATTTGGAAATAAAACTTTTCGTCTGCAACGATCAAAAAAAGTATCTACGAAGATCGTGGTAAGTAGCATTTGTTATAACCAAAGTTTTTCTTCTGAAATTTGTTATTAGACAAGGGTATATGACAAATTAATTTTTTGGTCTTGAAGCATAATTCTACTTTATTGTCAAATGCCGGTGCAATTTTAGGTATTCCGGTTCCACCAAATCAATTAGCGTCATCAAACTCAAATCATTCCGGTGTTCAATACTTAAACAAAGATAATGACTGTTTAACCAACGCGATTTAATTAAATTATCTATTAGAGTTACAGATTCCTTTGGAATACCAAAGAAATAGAAGATAATGGCACATTGGCATCCACATCGAAATCACCTACAAATCATAAGTTCGTTAGTAACGTGTCTATTACCCTAGGAGCTGCTAAAAATGGAATCCACGGCAAGTGGTTTCTAGAAAAACCTAGAATGGCTCGAGCAAAGAAGAAAGAGAGAGAGAGAGGAAGACGGTTAAAGAAACATGTTGTCCAACCAAAGTTGCAGATTTACATTACACTGTATAAACATGTTGGATGATTTGAAAAATCATGGTCAGTGATTTGAGAAATCATGGTTACGATTTTTTCTTTATTTAATGCAAACTGACAACTTTCCAAAAAAAAAAAGAGAGTTAGTCCCATACTACTCCCACTGCAGTTTATCTGTGATACAACAAGAAACCTAAGAATGTCCCCCGGGGGATGGTGTGGTGTTAGGGATGGAGGTTGTTAAGGACCCAAGTTCGAATTCTTATCCCGCATGTTAATTTCTCCTGGTGCAAGCGGTGTGGGTCATCTCGGGGTTTGTAGTTTGGCCGGCGTCCAAAGGACGGTGGTCCGGTGAGTTACCTGGATATCAAAAAAAAAAACAAGAAACCTAGGAATGGATCAAGTGCCCGGAAAGTTAAACATAACCAATTTGTCTCTATTCGATCGGAGAGTCGTTTTGCTTCGTTAGTCGGGTTACAACATTACACTAAATTTGAACGCACAAGGACCAACTGAATTGACTCTTTTTCTAATCAATTTGCTTCAGTTAGCTGATTTGGCCAGACCACATAAGCCAAAACCACACAATTCTAGAGGTTGAGTTCTGGTGTCGTCAAATTTAGATCTATGATTGTGGTTTAATGAGCCTAACAACTTTTGATTTTCCCAACATAATTTTATCATATGCCGAAACTCCCCTTCAAGCTTAATTGGCTTCGTAGATGAGTATATGACCAAGTTTGACCAAAATAGATCGAAATTCAAAAGGCATCATTGAATGAAGTCTTAGTGAAAATACCAAGAAGCGAGAAGTTTGAGAGGCCGAGCCACCGAGGAGACGAATTTAAGTGAGCAAGATCGTCTAGCATGCTTGGTTTTGTCATAGAAAATAAAATTTTCTGAAATCTACAATGAACTAATATTGTCACACAAAAAGAGGATCAGAAATAGCAATTTGGGCATCTTCTCATCTTAATAGAGAAGGGAAAGCAAGTATAAGGAGAAGGAGAAAGATGAGAGTAAAGTTAGAGGACTAAGCTAGACATAAAGGTCAGCCATATTAATTTCTTAAATAAGTTATGAATGATTTTGCAAAAATTACAACTTAGAAAGGCGAATATTGTTTCTGAGATTGTCTAGCATACATCTTACAAATTTCTCAATTAAATATTCGTTTAGTTAACGAATTTTGCTGGTAAAGAAAACAAAACGACATGATTCAAAAACCTAATAGCACTAACATAAATAATCAAGTTTTCCAATGACACAAACAAAAAGAACACAAAAGTGATGGCATATAATCATCAAACTAAATTGTAATGACATTCACACAAAAGACCCTTTGTTTTAGTTGTTGAATTATGCTCATATTTTCATTTTTGTCCATTAATTTTAATTTTTAAATGCATCTTCAAAACAAATAAAAATAAGACGACATACTCCATAATATGTGATTAAATTTGTCTACTACATCTTCAAAATTTAAGCAGTTCAACAGATGAGATGGACCTAAATATATTATGAAGCATTTTACAACCAACACTTAGCCCATTATAGGGAAGCGGGGCGGGCCTAAATGGGCCCCAATAGGCCCTTGTTCCTCTTTGGTTTAATATTATAATGTATAAAGTAAAGTCATACATAATATAATATATATTAAGGTAATTAATGCAAAATATCCAAATTTCTACCTACTCGGGTGGTTTAGTCAATTGATATTTCAGGATTCTTAAGATCAAAAATATTTTAGGATTCTTTGAAAAATGTCTAGATCCACCAATGGACGAAAGGATTCTTTTCGACACTAACCCATTTATATTATATTACGTACATATTAGTATCGTGGCTGGTAGGAAATCGCCATCTCTAATTGCATTCGCAAACACGACACACGATGGCATCCAATTGAACATAAGCGTAATAACGACTACACGTGCATCTTTATAACTTTATATTAGTTCACACATGAACAAAGTACTGGCATATGGGATTAGACATCCTCGCACTAGCTTATTGCCTAATTATAATCTGCCCTCATGTTAATAATTATGTAGCTTCATTCTTTGAAATGGTAGAGCTCTAATGCTACTTGCAAGCCTACAGGTCTAGGCCTGGTGTACTTTGTGAAAGCAACCTAATCGAATATTATTAATTACGTGATCAAGACATGAAAATAGAGAATGCACAGAATTAAAGAAACAACTTTGTTTCGTAAATTAAGTGTTCACTTTTTAGTTTTGACACAGATAATAATGAGCTCATGCCCGTGGCATATTTTATGTTACTTTCATTGACTTTTCTTATAGTTGATCAAATATTGCAAAGGGACATGCTGAAACAAATATTTAATATTCATTTTACTCAGCATGAAAATTATAATTGTGTTCAATATATCTTTACGTCTGTGTTTGGTTTATAGAATAACAAAGATTCATATGATTTTAGAGCATACTTAATTGAATAATGAGATGTAATATTGATTAATTGTCATATATGAAAGCTCTTACGGAGATAAAAGATGGTGACAACGAAAGAAATGGATCACCAAGGATGGTTGTTTGCAAAAATATTTATGAGAAACAATTGATGATCTGTGCAACTCAACCAATAAAATACAGACACATGGGCAAGCATATATATATATAGAGAGAGAGAGAAAGGTTAGAATGAGCCCGTGGCTCAATTTGATTAAATGAGCTCCTCAAGATCTAATCATTCATTTTAATCTGATGGTTGTGGATGTTTTACTTTAAGTTAGGGTATTTAAGTAAATTCGTTGGTCTTCCCAAACCCTTCAATCAACCTTACCAAAAGAAACCCAATTTCTTCCTTCTATTTTCGTCACCTCTTACCCCTCCCCCTCCAAACCGTTGTTGCTTATCAATACCACGGATTCGATGCATCTTGCTTTTTTTGGTTAATTTTTACTACTGATATCGTTTTTTTGGGTTTTTAATCCTGATCTCAGTTCTTGTTGTTTTTATTTTGGGAAAAATTTCGTCTTTGCTTAGATTTCACTACGCCGGATTCTTCGAGACGTCTTGCTTTTTTTGGGTTAGATGTTGCTGCTGATTTTGGTTAGATTTGCTGCTGATTTTGGGTTAGATGTTGGTTTTTTGCTGCTGATTTCGGTTTTGTTTTGGTTAGATGTTGAGGTCGATTTCAGTTTTGTTTGGTTTGTTGCTGTTGATTACAGTTTTGTTGGGGTTTCTTTTGCTGATTTCGGTTTTGTTGGTTTTTTGCTGTTGATTTTGATTTGGTTTGGTTTTTTGCTCCTGATTTTGATTTGGTTTTGCTTGGTTTTTTGCTGCTGATTTCGATTTTTATTTTGTTAATCTTTAATCTTGCGGTTTATTTGGGATGTAGATAAATTTTGGTAGGATATATTGGTTAAAAATTAACATAATCATTGTTAATTTAACATTAAGTTATGCTATTTAATTTTAAATAAACAAGTATTATTTTAATGCCACTCTCCAATAACATATTGTCGAATTAATTTCAGTTCTTGTGCAGGTACATGTACATTACGATTCTTTTCAAGCTTGCATATATATTGGATTAGCTGTAACATAATTGTTATAACTGTAATATTAAGTTATGATATTTAATAATATTGAATGTTACATAAACAAATATGAGTAGTTCAGCCAGTTTTCGAATTCAATATCATACGTTTGAAATAAGTGGAATGTGATGCTATAAATTGAGCATTGTTTTTATTAATGTAGATTAGAAGTGACTCTAAAGCGTCAAAGAGAGAATGAAAATAGATGAGATTATAATGACAATAATAACAAAGGAGAACTACTAACTGAATGAAACCTTGAAGCTGAAATGGAAGAAATATACACTAGAAGTATCTTTCACATCTTTCAGATAGAGCTAAAGAAGAGTTTTATGTGCAATGTTACGATTGAAAATAAGGACGAAATTTCAGTTACATACAATGTCAGCAAGATAGATGAAGACAATGGAACGATGCATGTAAGGTTCGAAGGCATTGATCATGTGTTATGTAACTTGTATGAATAAATCTATTAGCTATAATATTACGTAACATTCCATTTTTATTGTAAAAAAAATTATTTCTTATCACAAATGTCCTTAGGGGAGCAATTCTCCTCCATAGCTTTGGTCTCGGTGGTCGTCCCGTACTCATCCGTCCCACACACGTAGATGACATTATATCCCCGTAACTTGTATGATTGTATCTATTAACAGTAGTATTACGGTAACAACTGTAATATCAACAAGATGCTGTAATATTATTTTTTAAAACTTAATATAAAAAGGGTATTACATTCACAACGGTAATATAATAATGTAACCATAAAATTAGTTTGTTCGTCGTAATATACTGATTTTTTACTAAAGTCACATGAAGTGATAGATGATAGCATCATGTGTAACTAAAATTGTTGTTCGTAAAAAAATTAATATTACGTTCGAAACTGTAATATAAATTTGGTGTAATAATATGATATCGTTAGCCATAATATAATGTAATTTTGTTTTAGTAACGTTTCGTAAATACTAATGGATGACTGCGTCATGTGTAACGGAAATTGTTGTTTGTAAATAGATTAATATTGCGTTCTAAACCATAATATAATGTTGTTTCCGTAATATTAGTTTGTTAGCCGTAATATGTAGATTTTTTTATACAAAAGTTTGTCAAACTCCAAGAACATTGGTTTCAATCTATTCATATAACACATTCAAAAAATAATTTATTGAATGTGGAATATGAGAATGGAGCAAGCAAAATCTGGTTTCAGTACTTATAAATACCAAAAATAGGAAACTCGAACCATTTAAAAAAGTAATACTAAGAATGGGAGTGAAGCCTGTTACTAAATACTAGTTGTATCTATTAGCTGTAATATTACGGGAACAACTGTGTATATTTTAAAACCTACTTGTTTAAACAATCGAGTAAATGCAGCGGAATTTAAAACAAATACAAGTAGGGAAGGAATAATGCAAACCACAAGAAGACACGGCGATTTTATAGAGGTTCGGCACCCCACCCGGGTCCTAGTCCTCTCTTGTAAGCTCCGCTCGACTCTGCGAGCTCCGCCTACGTCTTCACTAACCACTCCCCGTTCCGGGCCGGGAGAGAACGCCTTTACACCACAAGCAACGCGAACAACCCTCGCTTGCTTGAATTCTTCCTCTCACAATCCGAGAGGGACACTTCGGGCTTTCACCGAAGTCCTTGCTTCTTTTGACAACACTTGTAACTGAGTGGGATTCACTCTCTAATTGAGCACACTTTGAGTAGGATGAGTATATGATCAAGTGTGTGAAGTTTAGGCTTATAGAGTGTAGAAATGGGAGCTTTGAGGATTGAGGTTTCTCTCTAATGAGTTGGGACAATTGGAGTTGGAGAGTTGTGTTAACAACAAGTCTTGATCCTCTATTTATAAGCTCCTAAGGTATTCTAGCCGTTGGGGATAGATTTGATTGGGTTTTGTGCAAGATACACAAAGCAGAAAATCGGGCTGCAAATCTGTCCAGAACCGGTCGACCGAAACTAGTACACCGGTCGACCGTTAACATGATTTCAAAGAGAACGGTCGAACAAAAGAATATTCGGTCGGACAAACGAGCTAGAACTTAACTCAACTTAAGTGAATCGGTCGAACCAAAGTACGGGGCGGTCGACCGATAAGGGGATTCGGTTGAGACAAAGGTCAATCGGTCGAACGAGAAATGTGTCGACCGATAGCAGGGGATTTGGTTTCTGAAAATATGTTCAACCGGTCGACCGAATCAAGGTCGTCGTTCGACCGGTTACCGAATGTATTTTGGGGTTAAGTTTTGTTTTATACGAATACGACCGTTATAGGAATACGACAAGAAAAACGGTCATATTAAAATCCGGGATCGGTCGACCGAAAAGGTAGAACCGGTCGACCGGTAGAGTTCGGTAAAATCACTGTGGAGAGTCTGTTATAAACCGGTCGAACTGAGAACTGGTTCGGTCGACCGGTGCACACAGGAAATCTGGGTTTAAGTTTATAAGTGATTTCCGACTAAGGTTTGGGTGATCTAATGAAGTCCAAATAAGGTGAAATTTTGTGTGTGACTTCTCTAAGGAACCTAGTGTGTATGTGATATGTTTTTAACTCTTGTATGCTCAATTTACACATGTTCCTAAGACTCAAAATGAAATCAAGATTACAAGTCTTCATTTAGCTTTATTACAAATCTTGACTTGATTTCCATCCTTCTTGAGTCTTGATCACCTGTAGAGGTTAGCACAATACAATATACATGCAATGCAATATGTGTGCTACTCTACATCATCATAATTAAGATTAGGTTAATTAAATCATCAAAACATAGATTAAGGCCAAAAAGCCAACAATCTCCCCCTTTTTGATGATGGCAACCTATATCTTAATTCTATCTAAATACATGGAATTTGTATATGTAAACTATGCATATTAATGCTCCCCCTATGGATGTGCATAGTTTTTGATCAATTTTATGCCAAATTCCAAGTTACCCCCTTAATTATCTCTCCCCCTTTGACATCCATCAAAAATAATAATTATTTAAGACTTTAAGCATAGAATTTGGATGTCTTGTAATGAAGTTGCTCCCCCTAAATTTTGCACTTCATTACTCTAATAAAAGATATAACATTTAAGCTCCCCCTATCAATAAGGCTAGATGAAAACTATTGATATGATTCAAGTTAAGTTCATTTAAGTTTCAACTTAAGCCTTATTCTAACATCCATTTAAAATTTGACATTTAAAATCAATGGATGTGGTAAAAGATTTGCAATGAATAGGGTATATGATTTGCAATGAATTAAACTATATGATATGACATTTAAGCACATAAACTAGATTAGAGCTAATTTTTCAGAAGATTCAAAGATAGAAATTTTATACCAAACTTGAATTTGATTAGCTCCAATCTTGACTTGGTGATGCAACCGGATTCGAATTTGACGTTTTGGCTCACCCGGTCACCACCAATCTCCTCCTCAAGCTCCTACAAGTGTAGATTTTGGTACCCATTTTTGCTTGGGTCCATTAAGTTTAGCTTTTGGTACCCAAATCCAAGTTGATTTTGGTACCTCTACACTTACTTTCTTTTTCATGGCAAAATTATGTTTAACATTAATTTGAATAGGAAAGTTTTTAACATAAAAATTGTTTTTATTGCCATGTGTGAACTTATGCAATTTATTTGACAAATTTTCATTTAAGGCATTAAGTTCACTATTTTTAGTTGCTAGAGATTCATTCAAGCAATTTAGATTTTTAATCATTGAATTATGCTTTTCATTCATGTTAAGCATGTGAATCTCTAAATTTGCAACCTTGTTATTCATGCAATTCAAGTCATGTAGTAATTGCTTGCTTTCAAGATGAGATTTATCAAGTTTAATAAGCAAGTCATTTGTATCGATTTCTAGCATATGACTATCAATTGCATTTGATGAGGTAGTTTTACCATTTAAATGTTCATTCCTCAAGCATGCATTTTCAGAAGTTAGAACTTCAATTTTAGCAAGCAAATCATTTTTGTCATCTAAGATAGATGCATTTTGACATTTCAAATCAAGAATTTGCTTATTTGCTAACTTATTAGACTCATGAAGTTCTTTAGATTTTTCTAAAAGTTTTAGAAATGCATTTTGTAGTTTATGTGAATGTGATGATTTTTCACTTAAACTACAACTTGAAGAGTGACTAGAAGATACCTCATCTTCACTTTCTCCATCGGATGAGCTTGATGTTGAACAAGATGTTGAATTGATTTCTTCACATCTAACTTGAGCTACATCCATTGGAGTGGCTTCTCCCTTCTTCCCGGTTGGTGAATCTCCTTCACCAAAATTCTTTTCTAATGTTTGCCATATATGATGAGCACTATCACATGAGCAAACAAGATTAAAATATTCATCTCCCATTGCATAAAATAAGACATTCATAGCTTTTGCATTTAGGGATGCATTTTTCTCATCTTCTAAACTCCATTTACTAATATGATATCTAGGTGATTCATATGGAGTTTGAATCATAAACCACAAGTTAGCATTCATGGATTTAATAAATGAAGACATTTTAAATTTCCATGAGCTAAAGTTATTTCCATCAAAATATGGTGGTTTACATGATTCATTTGGTGTGGATGCATTAAGAGCCATGTTAATTTATCGATTAAGAACAAAATTAACGAACAAGGCTCTGATACCAAATGTAGGAAAGATCGTGTGGGTTATGGGTCCACTAATCACTAATTAAGCTAATCACCTACTTGTTTAAACAATCGAGTAAATGCAGCGGAATTTAAAACAAATACAAGTAGGGAAGGAATAATGCAAACCACAAGAAGACACGGCGATTTTATAGAGGTTCGGCACCCCACCCGGGTCCTAGTCCTCTCTTGTAAGCTCCGCTCGACTCCGCGAGCTCCGCCTACGTCTTCACTAACCACTCCCCGTTCCGGGCCGGGAGAGAACGCCTTTACACCACAAGCAACGCGAACAACCCTCGCTTGCTTGAATTCTTCCTCTCACAATCCGAGAGGGACACTTCGGGCTTTCACCGAAGTCCTTGCTTCTTTTGACAACACTTGTAACTGAGTGGGATTCACTCTCTAATTGAGCACACTTTGAGTAGGATGAGTATATGATCAAGTGTGTGAAGTTTAGGCTTATAGAGTGTAGAAATGGGAGCTTTGAGGATTGAGGTTTCTCTCTAATGAGTTGGGACAATTGGAGTTGGAGAGTTGTGTTAACAACAAGTCTTGATCCTCTATTTATAAGCTCCTAAGGTATTCTAGCCGTTGGGGATAGATTTGATTGGGTTTTGTGCAAGATACACAAAGCAGAAAATCGGGCTGCAAATCTGTCCAGAACCGGTCGACCGAAACTAGTACACCGGTCGACCGTTAACATGATTTCAAAGAGAACGGTCGAACAAAAGAATATTCGGTCGGACAAACGAGCTAGAACTTAACTCTACTTAAGTGAATCGGTCGAACCAAAGTACGGGGCGGTCGACCGATAAGGGGATTCGGTTGAGACAAAGGTCAATCGGTCGAACGAGAAATGTGTCGACCGATAGCAGGGAATTTGGTTTCTGAAAATATGTTCAACCGGTCGACTGAATCAAGGTCGTCGTTCGACCGGTTACCGAATGTATTTTGGGGTTAAGTTTTGTTTTATACGAATACGACCGTTATAGGAATACGACAAGAAAAACGGTCATATTAAAATCCGGGATCGGTCGACCGAAAAGGTAGAACCGGTCGACCGGTAGAGTTCGGTAAAATCACTGTGGAGAGTCTGTTATAAACCGGTCGAACTGAGAACTGGTTCGGTCGACCGGTGCACACAGGAAATCTGGGTTTAAGTTTATAAGTGATTTCCGACTAAGGTTTGGGTGATCTAATGAAGTCCAAATAAGGTGAAATTTTGTGTGTGACTTCTCTAAGGAACCTAGTGTGTATGTGATATGTTTTTAACTCTTGTATGCTCAATTTACACATGTTCCTAAGACTCAAAATGAAATCAAGATTACAAGTCTTCATTTAGCTTTATTACAAATCTTGACTTGATTTCCATCCTTCTTGAGTCTTGATCACCTGTAGAGGTTAGCACAATACAATATACATGCAATGCAATATGTGTGCTACTCTACATCATCATAATTAAGATTAGGTTAATTAAATCATCAAAACATAGATTAAGGCCAAAAAGCCAACAGTAATGTGGTTCTTCATATAATTTTAGGTTTAGAAACGTTTCAAAAAATGATCTAGAATTACAACGTGTAATGTAACTTGCACAATATATGTATTAGCTGTAATATTACAGAACATTCTATATTCTCTTATTTTTTATTAATATGTTAGGTTTTGTTCAACGCAATGGTTAATGAGTACCGACTATGTACGTTGTCTGTCTGTATATTGTAGCCGTAATTTGATGGTAACAACTGTAATATCGGGATGCTGCTGTAATATAACTTTACAAACCGTAATATTAAAATAGTATTACCTTAACCATACGTAATATCAAGATGTAATATTAATTTGCGAGATGTAAGATACAATAGTCCTACCCAATTTAAAAAATGGATGCCTAATAATATGTAAAATGTAACGTGGATCTTAAGATTATTTGAGGTTTATAAACGTTTAAAAAAGAAGTAATGGAGAAGTACAACATGTGTTATGTAACTTGTATGAATAGAGTATATCTATTAGCTTTAATATTACGGAAAATTCTATATACTCTTACTTTGTTGAATATGTTAACTTTTGTTCAACGCAACGGTGAATGAGAACAAGTTATGTACCTTGTTTGACTGAAACTATTAACTGTAATATTATGGTAAGAACTGTAATATCGACAAGCTGCTGTAATATTATTAGTCAAAACGTAATATTAGAAGGGCATAACACTAAGCATAAGTAACCTCAGGGTATGATATACATCAACATTCAACATAATGATAATTTAGATGAACACTTCCATGCCAATGTTATCCACATCTATCACAAAGCCCACAAAAGAACAAGATAAGGCCTATACAATAAGAAAAATTAGATCAAAATTCACATTATGGAAGACACCATCATTGTTACAGGGACATGTTCTCTCAACAAAGTTCACCTTGTCCAGCTTACACACAAAAAAACAACCCAAGTGCACATCATTGGGTTATGACACTGTAGACAAGGAAACTAAGCTGAAAGAAACAAAGAGAAAGAAAAAGAAGAGAACAAACTGAAGAGAAGGTTCCCTTTGCACGTAAAAGGAAAAGAAACTCATCCATCTTACTTTAAGAAGCTCCTGTACTTTTATACTTTGTAAGCCATCCAATTTTGCCATGATTCTCTTGCACCCGCACTTTTCAACACCTTGTCAGCCCCATTTAAAGCTTAAATCCGAGCAAAACTGAGAGAATAGATCTTTCTATCTCTGAAATAGATACAACAACCAGAGAATCCACAATGTTGCTAGACTAGTTAAAGAACAAGATGGGAAAAAATCAGAGCTTTGGCGAAGTTAGTGCCTGGATGGCTGGCTTTGTCACTTATGAATCTACAGAATCAGTAGACGAATGCGAGTCGTGGCTAGTTTCCTCGCCCGAAGAATCTGATGGACTGCTCTGGTTGTTGTCTTCATTGTTTTGAGTCCTTAGTCTCCCCGACCTGGATCGAATATTTGAACCCACAGGGAATGGTTCCTGCCGGATGAAGTCGTGTTATAAAGAGCTTGAAGCCTTATAATAGGTATTACGTAGCTAGAAAAATAATTACTAGCACACGCAAATGAAATTAAATAACAACTGACTGTAAGGTTCTTTCAGGCTGTTACAATCACCAATGTAAGACGAGGGAGTAATCTGAACAACCGTACCAGGATAATAGAATTAGCAAATTAACTGACATAAAAGAAACCAAGTAACTATACCTGATCGCCAGCATTTGGACCATCTGAGTGAAACAGAATTGGACGACATCTTTTATCCTCATTCATCAAGCTTGAATTCTGGAAATGAGCAATTAGCGCAGCCTTTCCTTGGATTCTGGCATATGTCAGTGATGCTACTTTCTCGCTGTTGAATTTTTCCCATCTTTTCCCATTAAATGCCTACATAAGTCACTAAGATTGTCACTCTACCAACACTAAGATTAAACAGCTCATGCTCCACTCTACCAAAGAAAACTTCAAAACTTAAGCGCATCCCCATATTATCGATCAAAAAAAAGTGCATCCCTATATTCAAACTGTGAAGAGCATAGAATAGAACCTTATAGAATGAAACAATTTGTTGGGGATCAATGATATTGATGAAGGCATAACCCACATTGCACTTGTTCTGAAAGATATAAATGATGTCAGTAAATACAAATAAGAACATAAATCCAGTATCATATGGACCACTTCTCTGGAATTACCTTAAAATCTATAGGCAAATAAATGAAGTCGTAAGTACCACGATGATTCTCATCAATAGCAACCAACAACATCTTTGAAGTGTATCTGAAAAGGAAGACATCAACGGGAGTAATTGACTTTATACATGTAGAATAAAAGTCATACAGAAAATTAAAATAGAAATTGCAAGCAAAATGAAGAAAGAATTATGGATTAGATATATGTACTTGTTGGGACTTCGTTCCCAAATTAGGCTGGCGCCGAAAGCCGACTCAAACCGCACCAAAACCCTCCCTTTCCATCCCAGTAATGGTGTCAGCCTTCCGAGCCGGGACTTCGGATATCTCGCGCAGGCTCCGGTCGATCCCCTGGTCGACAATGGTCACGAAAGCCACCTCCGCCTGCTTCTTCCTCACCAAGGTCGCCTGCGTCGTCCACCTCGTCAATGCCCACCTCGTCGACCTCTTGCAGAGCCCCAGGCCACTAGGGTTAGATGTTTCACGATGGGGAGGTGGGGAGGAAGGAGAGGGTTAGGGGTTTGAGGAACCACGTTTTGGGAGAGAGAGATTTGGGGTGCGTGAGTTTTGTGTTGGGTGAGGGTGAGAGGGTTTTGATTTTTCTCTAATACCAAGTTTACCCTTCTGTGAGTAATTGTGAGAAGATCTTATAACCACCATTAGATTTAATTTGGATGGTAGATGATTAAGGGGCTCACTCAAACCTAATTGAGCCCCGAGCTCATTCTATAATTTCTGTATATATATATATACCAAACATCACGTATTCGATATAGTTTTATTATCAATTTAATTCAAAAAATTATTATCATTAGTTTCGAAAGAAGTAAAAGGTCATTTATATTTGAAACTATATACCACATGACACATGTTCTGCCATGTGGCTTATCTAGAGCCGGCTCTTGTGGAAGGGTTGATGGGCACCATCAGGTTTTAGCACTTACCTGTGATCGCAAATGGCACCGGGACGAGGATTTCCTTGACAGAAAAAGTATTTGCAAAAATATATAAATCCTTCTAAGCCAACAGAAGGCGGTGACTAGGTTTGGATTATACCGTCAAAACTCAATTAACGAGTTTTGGTAACTAATTAAATATGCTACAACAGTTTCCCTTCACGATTCTTCTTTCCCACGAATTACTTAAAGTTTGCGTCAATTATAATTTTCTTATTATCTCATTTTTACTTATTTCTGTTCCCAATAAGTTATTCTCTTTTCATATTATAATAAAAAATAACCATGAAAAATAATATTGGAGTATGAATGCGGGGTGGTAGGAGAGGCAACCCCTGCAGGGGACGCTAGACCCCCCCCCTCGGGGTGAGACTTTTTTTTGTAGACGTCCCGATTTTTTTTTTTATAGGACATAATGGGTATTAAATGGAATGTAAATGACAAAATGCTAATAGGCGCGAACGATTTAAATAATTTACGGGTGATGAATAATAATTCCCAGTTATTTTATTTCATTTTCTTGTCAATTAAATCTTGGGGTCTGCTTGCAACTGAAATTCAACCTCAATTCAGTCTGGTTTCTAAGAATCCATTTGGATACCTTGAATTTTGAGGTTTAAGACTTCATTTTGAGACTAGTTGCAGACCTCAAACTCCACTTACGTTTCATACCCAAACCTCTCTCACATACACGTTTGAGTTTTAAGTTTTGAAATATTAAGTTTTGGTATCTCTCATGGATACTCTAAAATCAATCTTCAAAAACTCATGTTTAGAAACGGTAAATAAAGATGTTGAGTCATGATACATGGACTGTTAGAGAATAGTCTCACATCGTCTAAATGTGGACATTCTCCTGGACTATAAGTTGTAGGGTCCCTCCACTCATTGTCAATTGGTTTTGAGTTGGAAACTCACACTTTAATACGATATCAAAACCTGAAAGGCCCAACGGTTGGCTCGACACTTCACTTTTTGTTGTCCACGCGTAGACACGGAGAAAAATAAATCTCGATCACGCGTGCGGGGGAGTGTTAGATAATAGTCACACATCGGTTAAAAGGAAGACTTTCTCGTGAGTTATAAGTTGGAGGGTCCCTCCACTCATCACCAATTGGTTTTGAGTTGGATACTCATACTTTAACATGGTATCGAGACAATTATGCCAAACGGCGGCTTGACGCTCCACCCTTTGTTGTCCACATGTACACGGAAAAATTACCCAATCACGCGTGCGAGGGAGTGATAGAGAATAGTCCCACTCTGTTTAAATGAGGATATTCTCCTGGGTTATAAGTTGTAGGTGTAGGATTTTGTGTCCCTATGTATGTATATATTTAAAAAATTTAATACAACATACAAGATCGATTTCATATTTTCAATAATTTTTATATACATTACTTTGTGTTTATTCTAATATCATGCAATCCTACATATATTAAAATAAATCACAAATGTAGAATCATACCTAAAAGTTCTCTAAAACCTTTTGAGGATCCGGAGTCACGTTGTCTGTTGAATCGCCCACAGATTTGCCTCTGAGTGTTCACCAAACTCTAAACAAGATTAGAGAGAAATGAGCTAGTCAATCAATCTCTAATAAGGCTTAGAATCTAGCTAATAACCCATCTTTAAGCTCCTGAGATTCTTATCTCTAAAACTTAAATTTACTAAGAGATTTTCGTGGTGATTAGGGAGAGATTAATGAGAGAATTTGTTTTGCATTAACATAAACAAGTAGGAGTAGGTGCCCTTTTATAGGTTCCCAAAACATCCTCATCAAGAGCTATTATTTAGCCATGATCCCTTGTTTATTCTCTCCTAAAATTAATCTCTAATTTCCACACAAGCACCCACAAAAAACGTTTTAATTAAATATGAAATTAATCCAGCCATGATCTAATTAATCTGTTAATAATTCAAGCAGAATCGTTCTTGTTCGGTGGACCGAAAATCACTCGGTCAACCGACTCATTCGGTTATAACACGTGTTCGGTGCACCGTGAGCTAGACGGTCGACCGACTCTGCATGAGAAAAATTCCCTGGAAGAATTCGGACAAACCACGTCTCTTACTCGGTCGAGCGTTGACCCACCAGAATCTCTCCTGGGACATAGTCATCGGATGACCGTGTCACATTCGGTCTACCGAAAATACTACATCTCGGTTGACTGTGCACACTCGGTTAACCGAACCCGATTGTCCAGGCACTCCAGACAATTTCGGTCAACCAATTGTGCCTACCCGTTCCCTATTCGGTTAACTGATCCGAAGATACCCCGGTCGACCGAACCCTGAATGGTTCACCGTGTTTGACCCCGATTTTGCCTTTGTCAAATTTTGGATTTATTTCCAACAAAATTTGATCTTTTGGGGTTTTTAGCAAATTCACATCTTATGTAATATATTATCCAATGTAATATTAAATTATTACACCCAATAATATATACACCTCATATGAATATATTATGATTCTAATTATGTTAATTCTCATGACATATTGATTTTATTTGTTCACCACATGTGTCATATTGTCACATGAAACCCGACACATCATATGAACTTAAAATCAAGCATCTTGTTTCCTAATTTTGTGGTGTGACCTATAGGAGGATCTAAGCCAAATTGGCAGTGATATTAAACACTTAATATCTCAAACTATAAGCGGTATCTAGCTACACATTATAGTTACCTAATTAGCATAGATGTCTTTGTTCAACCCGAACCAAAACACGATCCTTTTAGTGATGTAAGTGCACCACTTGTGTCTGTTCCTTGCCTCATGATATTAAGAATATATACAAAGTAGAAATGTGTCACCTTTGTATTTTATTCATTTCTTGATCTCTTTAAGTTAATTATAACTATGTAACTTAACTCAAGTTACATTGTGCACATTACAATTTTGCTTTATCAAGTGACCCACTAATATCATCACTCAATTAAGAGGGGCAACGATAATCGTTTGACTAGCTATCTTTTCCAGCACAAGTCATGTTCAACCAACTATTGTCTTTATCACTATACTCATTGATAGTTTTTGACAATAATCAAATTAAGCACTTCTTGAGTGAAAAGATATAAGTCTCATATCTTAGAATCCAAAACACAGTAAAACATTAATGACACGAAACACAATTCCATAATGTTTTACTTGTTAGGTCTATTCAATATATAAAAGTAATTTTTTCCTCTTTTATATACTCGTGTCGTCAATTATTTGTAGAGCTACAACAATCGATGACCAACACGACAATCTTTTCTCGGTGATTAATGTTCCATGTTAATTACCATGATTGTGAATACTTTTGATTTATGTAAACCATTATATTTAAGAGCTCTACGGTTAAGGACCAAACGTCTCTTCCTTAACACTTTAAAAAGACGAATACCCTAATCAAGGAACAAAATGTTTACACATCCAATTCATAATAATTGACATATAAAAATAGAACTTTTAGAACACATTCCTTTCAGTATGGTCCCTCCACTTTTTTTTTCAATTGGTTCTGAGTTTGATACCCACACTTTAGCACAGATCATCCATGTCATCATTTGTGTTTTTTATTTTATTGTTTAAAAATGTAGTTTCCGATAAAGTCAGAGACAATTGATTTTCCCATTAGTAGACACTTTAAATGCAAAGAAGGTACACACATCCATCCGTGTGGGACACACCACATCCGCGGGGGACATACCAATCCCGCATGAGACCCACCACGTCAGCGAGGGACATACCTGTCCCGTATGGAACACACATCAGTCCCGCACGAGACACACACCAATCTCACGCGGGACACACACCAATCCCTCACGGGTCACACATTTGTTCCGCGTATGACACATCAGTCCTGCGTGGGATACACCAGTCTCGTGTGAAACATACATCTATGCATCTTGGAATGTCAATGGCCACATGCATTGGGAAACCAACAGATGCCTAGATTATCATGTCATCTATTTTTGAAACAAATTAAATAGTTAATAAAAAACTTCATGTGCATGTAACTTGGAACGTCTAAAGGAACGTGTTAAAAAGAATTCATAAATCATTTTCCAAAGATGTTGATTGTATTGGTCGTTGAACGAATCATTCGTTTTGCATAACACTGATCCTAATTGGTGTTTTGCAAGACACAAATTACAAACCAAATGAATAACCGAAAACTCAAAAGTCAACTCCTAGAAAAACAAATTTTGGACGACAAAGTGTGAATTTTAGAATTTGAAATACTCAAAACTTATTAGCCTCAAAACTAAGTTATCAAAATACACTCTTACACCAACGAACTATCTTAACATTTCAATATTAAAAAGAAGTATGAACGTTTTTTTAAAAATCTAATTCGAAAAATAAAATTTGACACAGTAAAAAAATAATCCAACAAAAAAAACACAAAACCAAAATGTCGACACATGTTGTGAACTCTACCCTTCTCAAACAATGCCAAAGATTTGGTCAAACCTCAATAAACAAACAATTTTTATTTCCAACTCTCATTTTATTTGTTCTTAATAATAACGCGAAAACACCAGAACAAATAGAAGAGATTAAGGAGAAGAGATGTGGCGAAGAGCGCTTTCATTCTCCTCCAGATCCATTCCCAGACCCCACTGGGTAACTTTCTCTATCACACGACCCCCCTTTTGTTGCAAGATCTCAGCTTTTTTCGTTTTGGTCGGTTTTAAAGTGTTTTCTGGTTATATATTTTGTGGGTTTTGTTTTTTTCGTAGTTTTATGGCTTCGTCCGGTTCTGGGTTGAGATTTGGATGGTGGATTTGGAGGAGTTTCAATCGAATGAATGGTTTTGGGTGGAAAGGGATTGTTTGTATTTGATTTGCAACTGTGTGTAATGTTGTAATGGTGGTGGGCTTCTTGAATTGGATGTGTCTAAGAGTTTGGTTGTTTTCTGCTAAGAATTGGAAACTACTGAAGGAATCATGAACTTCGGTTTATGTGTCTCGGTTCCAATTTATTGTCTAAGAACTCACTTCCAAAATCTTGCTCTTGTGATGAAAGAACCTAAGCTACATGACCTAGCTGGAATGGTTGGTATGAACGGTAACGGTACAACACGGTTCTGAATTAAGCGTCCTTATCGCCCTTTATTCCTAGTATGTCTAACTCCACCCTCCGGTTAATCCAGCATTTAAGTGACCCTCTCTGAGAGTTGAACCAGAATTGTGAGAATTGGCTTGGACACCGCTGCCCACTGGATACTCTTAAGAGAATTCATCTCAAAAGGTTGTCACGGAAGTGAAAGATCCTAGGTTTATCAACGCATCATGGTTACCTATAGATCCAACATGTTACAATTGTTTTGGACCATGAATGTTCTCTCCACGAGTTTGAACGATAGGATAAACCCCCATTTTTTGTTTAGAAGTACATTCAAGAGAAGACAATTGAAAGTTGAATTATGCTTGTTTGCACCTATGATTGTTAACTGGAGGTGGTATGTATATGTCTCAGCTTTTACAAGTGTGGGATATTAGGTGATCCCATGGTAGTTGGAAACAATAAATTGTTTCTATGGCATATGCATTTAGATAGTGGGAAAGATGTTAAGAGTACAGGCTTCCTTTCATCATAACCTCAGCTTTGGCAATGTCATTTGATTCTTATAGTCACTCATTCTAATGATATATTTCTTTTAATCTTGCTGCAGGTGGCAGGTAACCTGAATTTTTCACATGTGTTCAGCACTGAATCCGAAAAGAAGGTACTCATTTGAAAGTATATTTTAGAAACGAGTCAATGAAATTATATTTTGGAAATGACAATGGTATTATGGTGTGTTGGAGACGTCCTAAATGGTATTTCCTTGTGTTATTTTCAGCATAAAGTTTTAAATATGAACCACAAAGAGTAAATGAGTAGAATGTATTCTTAGAATTATCAAAGAAATTAAATTTGTCTCGCATCACCATGCATCATTCTTAAGAATGAAATGAAAGAATTACTGATTACGTATGTCTTTCAGGATTATTGACTTACATATAACACCAATCTACTATTTCCACGTTCCATTTGTCCTTGGATATGTTCTTAAACTTTCCTACAACTATGCATTAAACGTAATCTATGAAGGAAAAGTAGAGCTAGTGAACGTATGTTTGATACATTTAGTTGGTTCATCATGCTTATTACTTAACAAAAATTTCAAGAGATAAATGAAACTAGGTGTAAGATACGCAACATTGTAACTGTCATTTGGGATTTGTTTTGTTCATTAATTGTATATGTCAAAGATTCAGTTATTTTTTGACTTTTGAGTTACAATAGACTAAATCAACATGGTTCATATAAGTTGTTTACGATTTTTATTTATTGTGAATTAGCATAAAGTTATCTAGGCATCAGATGACATGTAAATCGGAAACAACCTCTGTCAGAGGGTGACAGGGGTAGGTTGCGTACATCCAACCCCCGTTACCATGCTTATTGTGGGAGCCTCTTTTCAGGTTTTGGGGCAATGTTGATGATTGATTGTATGTCATTTAAATAGAAAATGTACACATTCTGCAATGTAAATCTGCTAGCGTATACCTGAATGTGGCATGTCTACCATTTTATAGGTCAATGGTCCCAGCTCCTCAAAAGTGAGGGAGTCCTTCATAGCATTTGTTCTAGGTAACCTTTTTTTCCTTTTCAGATCGTCAACTTTAAGTTCTCCACTTGGATATCTAATGAGAAGTATAATAACCATAAAATTCTAGTTTAATCTCTATTCCGACAAGAAGAACATGACCCTTTTTTAGACCTCTGTTCTTGTCATCTCTTTTGCTGCATAACAAACTTTCTTGTTTTGAGAGACATAATCCTACTTCCTTTCAGGTGGTCCAGGCAGTGGCAAAGGAACACAATGCGAAAAAATTGCAGAAACATTTAAATTCACTCATCTAAGTGCTGGTGATCTACTCAGAAAGGAAATGTCTTCTAAGAGCAAGGATGGGTATGCATTGGTACCTCATCTTTACCTTTAATCTTCTTTTAACCTTTGTTCTGATCTTAATCATTTAATCATAATGATAAGTTATAATTTTTCCTCAAATTTATATTTAGAGAGATGATATGTAACATGATCAAGGAAGGGAATATAGTCCCATCAAGTTTAACTGTGAAGTTGCTCAAAGAAGCAATCGAATCAAGCGAAAGCCACAAGTTTCTTATCGACGGCTTCCCACGTTGTAATGAAAACCGTATTGCATTTGAAAATTTTGTGAGTACCTTTTGTTCTTCACAATAATATAGCCCTTGATTTCATAATACATTTGATACAATTTTCTAGTTTGTTTGCTTCTCCAAATGAACATGGGCTTTCAATAGTGATTTTGATAACAGTATAGTGTTTGTCTTTCGTGATGAAATCATATCATCCTACTAGTTCCAATGAAATATATAATTCACAAATCCTCTACCTAAATCCTAAAGAATATTTGACGATCATGTTGAGTAACACATAAGCACGTATCCTCAACGATAATTAATCTTTCTTTGCTCAGAGATCCCAGATTTATGAGCCATGCCATTTATCTCCAAATGACATAGCTTAATTAATGGTAAATTGGTAATGTTTAATTATCAAAAAAAAGGAAAACCAATGTGAGTTTATTATTGGATCAGCTTCCCTGTGCATCTTCTAATCCCTTACTCTCACATGATTGCTCCTGACATGTTTCTCATCTTGTCATCTGTTTTTTAAACCTTAAATACGGCTCAGGTTTTAACATGAGTTATTTTTACAAAAATGAGTGCTGAATGATAAAAAATGATGTCAAGTATTAACATGGTAACTCTTGTTTTGACATTTGAAAATGCAGATGGGAGTAGAACCAGAGTTCGTTCTTTACTTCTATTGTCCAGAAGACGAAATGGTGAAAAGGGTTCTAGGACGCAACCAGGTTTTTCAATTTCTTTTCCTTTCCCTTCCCTTCCTTTCAACTAATATTGCTTTATCGTATTTATCTTTTCTTTGTTCTAAAACATTTGTATAATCCCAGGGAAGGCTAGATGACAATATTGAGACAGTTGAGAAGCGGCTTAAAGTCTTCTCTGAGCTAAATCTTCCGGTCATTGATTATTACTCTGCTAAGGGAAAAGTTCACAAGGTTTAACAATCTGTTTTTATACTCTTTTCTTACGATTGGCATTTTTTCCTGTAACTGTCACGAAATGGAGGATTAAAGAGCCAATATTATACCAAGATTTATCTATGAAGTTGGCTGAGTCAGCTGACAGATAATTCACAGCATATGCTTCGTACATCGAAGAAAGACCATACATGTTCACTATACAAACTACAAAAAACTTTGTTTCCCTTGTGCACTGTCTATAACATTGCTAGAAAGGTTCTGTTTTCATGAAATTTTGACAACTCTCCTCTACCTATGTTCAGATCTGTGCAACTGGCACGGTGGAAGAGATCTTTGAGAAAGTCCGTCCACTTTTTGCGTCATGCAAGTATGTTTATTCTCAACAAGTGTTTCGCAGTGAATCTCTGTATTAGCGTATTTTAAATTATGAAGTTGGCATCTACTGGAATAAACATGTGCATATTCTACGCGTTAATTTTTACTGTTAACTTGTACCGACTGTGTTGAAACCATTCAACCATTAGGAGTAATAAGGTATTCATAATGAGCACACCAGTGAACCTTTTTATCTTAGGACTTTCATAATCAACTTGTACCGAGTACCGACTCTCTATTAGAATGCATTTAATCAAATACTACAACTTTTATGTCTTCAAACGCTTTCATGTATTTCTTATGCAGGTGAAAACAGCATACTAAAGACCGGATTGGGAAAATGGACGGTAAGTTGAATAAGACCAAATATGCTCGATTCATCGTTTAAGTTTTGGATACTGTTTAGTTAAATGTAACCTCTTACGTTTTGGCAGATCTTGATCTCGAACCTCATTGTCCCCTCTAAAGTATAGCAAGCATTGCTGAAACTTCCAATGAAGTGCTCTAAGGTGGAAAACTGGAAATGCTCATGAATTACGGCTTCCAAATCTTTCAAGTGGTTTCGAATAAAACCTTTTGTGGTTCAGTTTTGTTGGTAATTAAGGGGTCACCATACGGCACTGTAATGCCAATTTAGTAGAATTTCATGGTCCTTAGGATAGGATTCATCCGTAGATATTTCCTTTTGAAAGGCGGGTCGCATGTCTCGTTGCATGTTACTAAACGGTGATAGTTACATTATTCGTTCAGTTAATACAACCTTTTTCCATACTACATTTCATACAATACAATATTACACATATTTACAATGTTACAGATTTTAAAGTTTATTTTCCACCCCTCCATTTTTCGGTAATTGTGGTGACGGGATTTGAACTTGGAAACTCAGAGTCTAATCATGTGTGATTATTTTGCTCGCAATTGAAGCTCTAATAGACGATACGAAGTTCTAGCGGTAGGATGTGCTGTTATAGGTTTGTATAATGCTTGTCTGGTACTTGCTTCAAAAAATTACACATATCTGCTTGTAAAAGGTAATTTAAAAAAAAATAAGAATGCAAAATATGAGATAGTGTGGCTCACATTCAAAGCATAACCAATCAAGTATGGTTTGAAACTATAACAACATATCCATGGGTGAAAGTCCAATCGACCTAAATGATGGAGATATAAATTCTAAACACACTAATGGATCCAGGAAAAATAGAATGCTTACGGTCGCGCTCAATGTCCCTAAAATTATGGATGAACGTGGATACAAAGTGGATGTAATAGTATTCATATTCGCATCCACGTAAAATCCAAATATAGATACGGATGCAGATTATTAGTGAAGGTGAGAATTGGATATCCATACAGATATTTAACGAATTCGGATCAAATACGGATAATTTCACATCCATAATAAAATAACTTTTTCTCCACTTCAGAAAATCTAACGATTTTTTACATATTTTCTAAAAAAAGTAACCATATTTAATGTAAAAATAACAAGTGAAATTTAAGATACTTATATATAATATATAACAGAAATCAGGTACAAACTGAGTCATAATATTGCAAATAATAATAGAAATAACATATTAATAATAAATAATATATTTTCTTTTTGAAATAATCATCCAAAAAAACGAACTTGGTAGAATGTAAGGTTGTGAAACTTATTTGACAAAATATTAGGCAAGAAAGCAACTTTATTACCATTTTTATTACAGAAAAAATGATATCATGGATGCTGATTTTATTATACATGTTTAATGAAAACGGAAATAAGAATACCGTTATTAAAGAGAAAATTGTATCTTGGTATCTCAAAAGGTCACACCCAAACCTTATCACACCTCATCTTCCTCCCTTCTCTTCAAGGTTAGGGTTTTGTCAATTTTTTTGGTATATTTCGATTTGATGCACTTATTTTTGTGTGTTTTACATTTAGACCATTTGAAACTTTAGTGAAGAGATTTGATTGTTGTTGATGGATTTTGTGCAAAATAGTGTTGATATTTTGTTAGTATGAATTTAATTTTTTTTGTTTATTAATTTGTTTTGGTTTCATGTATAATAGGCAGATTTTGTACACTCTCAATAATGAGTTTCGATACCACTTTTTGTACTAGTTTTTTTCAACGTGGTTATCCAATTCAGAGACGGCAATTGAGAATATGAAGAAGGTTACATATAAAATGATGAATATTATTTGTGAAATATGATATGATTGTGTGAAAACGTTTGTGCATTTTGTAGTTTTCCAAACGAAGGGTTTGATTTGACATTGACATGCAAGTAACCACCATATGAAAAGTACAATTATGTTGATGTATTTGACGATCAAAGCATGAAATTGATGTTATCTTCATTTGAAGGCACGAAGATTGTTGTATTGTTTGTTCAGAAACAACTCAAACATTATCATACTTTGCAAACAAGTCAGTTGATTGAGATTTCTCAAGCGATGTCACTAAGATACAACCAATATGAAGCACATCCTTCTTCCTCAATTCCTAACTCTGTATTTGTGACATCACATCACACACCAATGGATTTTGGTCATTATAAAGCAGGCATAGTAGAGTCAGAATTAGAGGATAGTCAGGTTGAAGAGACAGACAGTGATGAGATAGATGGTGGTGAGACAGAGAGTTAGATAGAGAGTCAGGAGATAGACATTGTTGATATAGATCCAACATCATTTTCAGATGTGTAAAACATGTTTTGTCATATGGCACACGTAGTGATTCAAGAACCTGATAACATCGTACTTTAACCTGTCATTAACAATGATTTGTTGTCATTTCCACCGCTACCATATTAATTTGAGGCACTTACCAGACATAGATCCTAATGAGAATTGGATTCGAGATTCAGTGATTGAGAATGTCGAACACTGAATTGGTTCATATAATGAAGTTACTAACACCGAAGATGGACATAATTATTGGTTGCATAAGGATTTTCCAACAAAACAAGATTTTCTAAATTATTTAAACGATTGCCATTTGGGAAAGACATACAATTCAAAGTAATGGTGTGCGGGAAGAAGTTATTTACAACAAGTTGTTTGAGGGAAGACCGTGATTGGAGAATACATGCATCTTACAATGAAAAGAAAGAATATTTTCAACTGAAGATATACAAATTTTAACACACCTGCAGTAACAAGAGGATTTTGCATGACTATGTGCAATGTGATGCATGTTTAATTTCCAACAAGATTTTTGTTGCTATTCGAACAAACATCAGTATCACCCCCTGCATAAATTCAAGCAATAGTGAAGACCAATTAATTCATAGACATTAAGTATGATTAAACTTGGTATGCCCAGAAGAAATCATTGGAAAAAGTATATGGTGTGGATTAGGCATCTTATCGAAATTGAAGATGTTTTATGACCAATATTTGCACCATCAACCCTGACACATGGTCGAGATTCATACGAAGATGTTAAACCCAAAGACGAAGCAATTTCAGCGGGTTTTTTGGACTTTTGTCGTATCCATTGAAGGTTTCAAACATTGCAGACTTGTACAACTGAGTATTGATGACACACATTTATTTGATAATTTTTAGGGTACTCTTCTGGTTGTCATGGGTACTGATGCGAACACCGGTTTATTTCATTTGAAAAAGAATATGGAAGCTTGTGGTAGTGGTTCTTAAGTATATTGCGAGCAAAGTCTGCACACGAGATGGACTCTGCATCATCAATGACAGATTTATGGGCATTACCAATATTGTGAAGACAATGTTTTCCCTGAGCGAGATCATGTTCACATATTAAGTTTGAGATACATGGGAGCAAATATGACGAGACATGCTCGGTATAAGAACCAGAAGTTGAAAAGTAAATTTTGGCACGCTCGTATGGCTCCTGATAAAAAGACGTTCAAAGAGCATATGAAATATATTGAGACTACTATCGGAATCAAGTGGATTAAAGAACATGATGATGTTTCGTATTGGGCATTAAGTCATGATGACGATCGATGCTTTGGTATAACGACATACGTCTGTAATAAAAACGTAATAAAGTTGTCATGTTATTGTCTCATATTTTGCCAAAGAAGTTTTTCTGCCTTATATTCTACTAAATTTCGTTTTGATGATTATTTCAAAAAGAATCTAATATATAATATTACATAAGGATTACAAACATGAACACATATATAATATAATGATTTTGTTTTCGAAGCATATAGTATTCCAATCGGATGTACCAATATTCACATTGATTTTATTTTTTTTGCGGATGTTCAAATCTGAATAGAAATACGGGCCTACGGATTCTTTTTTCTTAGATAATTTTTATATTTCAGATATGGAGGCGGTTAAACGTGGGATTTCGATTTCAAACGCGAAGTGTCACTGCTACCCAAAATCACACGTCTTGTGCCAAATTTATGTTTTCCAAACCTAACTCTAACCCCAATCCCAAGTCTAAAATTCCCAAACCCATCGTCAGCAAACCGAACATCTTATTCTATTCTAATGGTAAAAACCGTCACCAAAAGAATCCCAACAAAATGGAAACATTACACAACTCAATTCCCATCTCATCCCTCCTCTCCATAACCAACAAAAACATGCGCAGAAACACCAAACAAAACCACCACTACCGCCTCCGCAACCGTCGCCACCACCGACCATCACAAAAACCGACCTTTTTCTCCAAACCAACCCCCACCCCACTTCAAACCCACCAACCCCCACAAAACAAACACCAAGCCCTCGAGAACATCGTTCGTGACATCGAATTCTCGATATCGAACGGTGTTGTGATCGACCGAGGGATTTTCTCGTCCCTCCTCGAGACGTGCTTCCAAACGGACCAATTCGCCCACAGGATAAGGCTGCGGTACCTTATTCCGCCGTGTCCTACGCGAAAGCGCGGACCTCTCCTCGAAGTTGTTGAGGTTGTATGCTGCGAGTGGGCTCGACCGGTGTTGTTTCGGTCGACCGAACCCAGTAGATAGGTTAGACAAGCCTTCGGCCGACCGAGTGTGTGTCTCGGTCGACCGAACTGCGCAAGGTCGGTTACGAGCGTTGACCATCCAAATGGTCGACCGCTCTGGATCCGGTCGACCGACCGAGTGCAGTTTTCCTGTAGTGAAGTGCTTGTTGATCCGGTTGACCGAAGGAGTTCCGGTCGACCGAATCCAGTGGGCAGGATTCATGCAGACTTTCTTATCGGTTGAACGGACCCTGGTTCGACCGACAAGATATATATATATATGTATATAAAATGTATAGCGTAGACCTTCCAAACGGTTGACCGCTAGATGACTTTTGTTCGACCGATTGGTCGGTATTTCGGTTGGCGTGATTTGACCGATAGACTTGATTGTACAGTACCGTGTACTGTGTGGGGGACCGGCCGACCGGTGTGCTTTTAGCGGTCGACCGATCTGCCGCAGGTTGGTGGATTTATCCACACGCGATCCGTTGAGTATAGGTCGACTACCGGCTCCGAGGCGACGGTTGATTACCGGCTTTGAGAGCTACGGATTTCACCTTCGACGAAGGCGTATTATTGTACTACTGTTGCCTCTCTTACCGAGCGGGGTGTGAGGGATGTGTACTGTAAACCTTGGGCAGTTCGCGAGGGTTTAGCGGTAGGCCGAGGATGTTCCGGCAGGGTGCGCGCTTGGCGGCTCTTGGGGGAGCAGCGGCTGTCGTCTGACCCGAGTTGTGTATTCGGCGGGCTGACTCGCTCCTTGGGTGGCGGCGTGTACCGGGGGTTCCTTCCTGCACTTTTGGGGAGCAGTGCTGTCGACTGACCCTTGTGAGGCAGCGGTGGACTGACTTGACCCTAGTGACAGGAGTGGTTCAGTGCCGCGGAGGCGGTGAGGGCATTATTGTGGGCCCGAGGTGGATGATCATGTGCATAGCATTGCATTGTCTTTAATTCCTTTTTATATTTTAGGAGGCTTAGTAAACGGGGTTCCTGCAGGGAACTCAGGCATGTTTGTTTGTTTGCATTTCAGGTAGCGAGCAGGTTTAGAGTCAGGTGGTGACCGAGGACGGTACCCCCGGGATCAGATCCTATTCTCTTTTATATCTTCTTTTGTTTGAGGTAGTGATTACATGTATATTCACTTTTGTTGTAATCACAGTTGACTCATTTATATAGTTTGACTTCCACGTGGGTTTGTATCTTATATATTTTATATATATGTTGGTTTGTTTTCCCGTGACGTGCCCTGTGTTGACCGTTGACGGTCTTTATTATTGTTTAAATTTTCCGTTGTTTTTGGGTACGTTACAGGAGGTACGGAGAGGAGTGTGGTGGAGTGATGGGTGAAGTGATGGTGAGAGGATGGAGGTATGGGCTATTGGTGAGGAGGAGCAAGGTGGTGTGCGGACGTGACCAACTAGGAGGTGTTTGGAGCTCCGGTGAAATTTGTCGATCCCGTTTTTGAGGTATGTCAAGTTCATGGTTTTCGCTCACCCAAGGCGTGTGAGGAGTTTAGGCCCGTCGTCGGAGGCCTCGTCGGCGACGAGGGGTAACAAAGTGCGTTTGGCTAGGTCAGGTAGCTAACGGCCAACGGTCGACCGATGCCTTTGGGCGGTCGACCGGTTGTAGAGTAATTCTCCGATTTTAAACAGCACCGATCGAATGTTGCCTTTAGGGGGTCGAACGGTCGTGCATATTTGTTGGGTCGGAGAGTCTCTGTTATTTTCGGTCGAACGATGCTCATTTGTTGTTCGACCGTTGCCTTGTCATGTAGTTTTGACAGTGCGCTGACCATCTAAACGGTCGACCGCCCTTGACTCTCGTCCGACTGATGACTTAAGTGAACTAATGTTTGGTTCGACCGGTTCGTACTTTGGTTTGACTGGTGACTGCTTTGCGAAAACATAGAAAGTCGTTGTTATTTTCAGTCAACCGGAATCACATTGCCGTTCAACTATGCGAATATTTTAATATTATTTTGGCATAGACCATTTAAACGGTCTACCGCTAGTGACCTTTTGTTCGACTGTTTGTGTATGTATTGTTTGGCCGGTGAGTTTTGTAGTTCGACCGCTCTATCAGTTTTAAGGGCAACGGTCGACCACTTTGCCTGTTTCGGTTGACCATTGGTGCCTAGTATTCATTTATCATGTTTTGCTTGTGGTGTCACCTTTGTCCACGGAGGTGATGGGATGACGGTGACGGGAGGTGACGGTGGGTGCGGTAATCGCGCCTGCCCAGGGACTGTTAGGTTGAAAGGTGTGCACACGTGATGTTTGTGCTTGTGGCACTCATTTCATTTGCATTGACCCACCCGATGTAGTAGACTTGTGGGATCACAGATCCCAATGCTTGAGTGGCCATGCAGTTTCGGGTGAAGTGACTACCAACCTTGATGGCTACGGAGGTAACTGCCTTGCCGTTATGGTGGCAGAGTTGGTGTCCGCTTGTGAGAGCATGAGTCATCATTTTTCTGTAGCTTGTGGGATTGTGAATCTCGATACATTGCATTACATGGTACCTGACTCCTTAGAGCAGGAAGCCCGCCTGGGCATTGGCCGACAGAGGGGATAGTACAGCTTGTGTGAGCGACCCTTATTTACAGTTTGTGTGAGCATTTCCGGGAGTACAACTTATGTGAGCGCCCGATGACTACAGCTTGTGTGAGCATTACCAGGAGTACTACTTGTGTGAGCGCTTGGAGATCAAATCTGTATCTTTTACGTGGAAGTACGTGTGATCCTCACCGAACCCTCATGATTAGTATAGTTGCGAGTAGTAGTGTGTCGCGTACTCTTCGTAAGACCGTGTGTGTCTGCGATATGTTTCCTTTGAAAACCCGATGTTATTGGAAGGACGGATGTCACTTAGTGCCCAGAGAGGGAAATTTCATGTTGCATTTATGTATGGCATGATCACTAGTATGATAGGTTCATGGTTTTGTAGTTGCACGTGCATGTAGGTGGACTTGGTATACAGGATTTCCTTATGAAAACTCAGACATTATTATCTCATTTGCATTTCAGGACAACAGTAGAAGATGTTGGGGTTATGGGACCCCAGCAAATTCCTTGGTGGTTATGGGACCACCCGTATAGATGAGGGGTTGTTGCCAAGCAATCTCTTACTATGGCTCGTGGGCCTAAAGGCCTAGGTGTTTAACAACCCGACTCGTTGGCACAAACGTGCAGCCCCTCATGTCCACCCGACGCTTAGTTTGGGGCTCTGCATTGCCTGGGAATGGACTATATTGGAAGTGGCCCCCTCACTAACAACAATTGCTTTTAGTGGAGTGGTAAAGTCGCTGGAGATAAGTCCTTCAGAAGAGAGTGATCTTAAGAATACAACCCCAAACACACATAATTCTTAAAAGAGAAACATATGAAGAAAATGATTTCTAGGAAGAGAAAAAAGATTTCCTGAGAAATGGAACGAATATTAGAAACAAGTCATGAATAACATTGAATGTCAATATTATTGAAGTGTGGATATCCAACTCAAAACTAACGGGTGGTGGCTGAAATAACTATCTCTAGTGTAACACTATTCTCTAACACGTATGAGCATTTGCACTGCCTTAACAATTTGCATATAGACATAGATATCAATAAATACTTTGAGAACATAGTTTTCTTAATCTACTTTATTTCTTCTTCTATTTTTATTTTGGTTTCTAGTTTATGCATTTCAAAACTTTATTTTTCCATTTCTGTAACCATAGTTTTTGTATGCAAAATTTTGGCTTTGCTTTTATATTATTTTGTTCCCGAGTTTTTATAACTATGATATTTTGAAATGCTTGTGTTTATTTTTTTAATTTTTTGTCGTGTTTTTCTGTTGTTTGTTAAAAGTTTTTGATAAAAAGTAGATGACGACTCCCAATTTAATGATTTTTGATAAATATCAAATGTGTTCACGAGCAAGATTACCTGAACAACCTGGTGTAGGCTCTGAGAGGTTGTACTATTTTCCTCCAATGATCACAATTTACTTTTTTGTCCCAATTAATTATTTAGATTTAGAAATTCAATGATTGATATGATTGGAAATTCAATTATTGAAGCAACAACAAATGTGATTTGCATTTATTTCTTAATTACTCACTGAATGAGGTTACCCGACAAGTTACACATTATCTAACTTACATCTTATCTCTTGTTTGTCAAAAATTTATATTCTTATTTTTTCCTATTTTTCGGGGCTATCAGAACTAATTTATTTACTCAAGTAGTGAACAAACAAAAAATGGTGGTTGTTAGTAATTTGTCAAGAGAATAAAACTTCTTCAATTATTCCATTAACCTAAAAAATCAAAAAATTAGTTTTATTTGAATATTCTCCATTTTTTATGAATTATTTATGTTGACATAAAACAAATATGATGACCTAAGCCTTTGATAGTCAACTGAATGCCAGAGAGGCGGAGAAGGAGTGGTTGACATGGATAGGAATAAGGTGGTGCAACTTTCGGTCCGGTCCGGGTTCGGTCCGAACCGAATCCGACCGGTCCAGGTTTCGATCTGGAGCCCGGGACAAATTCGGTTTTTGGTCCGGTCGGTCCGAATCCGGTCCAAAATCTATTTTTTCCCTTTAAAATTTGGTCTGGTCCGGGTTTTTGGACCGGACCGATCAGTCCGAGTTTGGTCCAGTCTTCGGTCCGGACCGATGCTCACCCCTAGATTGGGGAGGTTGTGGAAGAGAAATGTAATGTAGTGGTATTAGGTACCGTGAAATAGCTTATGATATAACAAATAATACATTTAATGGTTTAGCTTATGATATAACAAATAATACATTTAATAGTTTTTACAATACCATCCAATGGAGGTGGGAATCATTCTTTCCCCGTGTTCATCCGAACAAAACATCAACCTCTTGGGCTCGTAGACCTTTGTGAACACCTCCTCTTGTCATTTTCTTGATTAATTATTCTTGTGTAAGTGTTTGTGCAATCAGTTTTGTTCAGTTTTTTTGTAATTTTTGTGAAAAGTTTGCAAACAATGTCAAATTGCAATACAAAAATATATTTAGATCCAATATATCTTAGATTGATTATTTAAACTTACAATAAAATGTTAAAAATTTGATCAAGGAAGAGAGTTATGAATAGTTTTAGAAAGAGAGAAAGAGAATAAGATTTTTAAGCGAGGTAAATAGTGACTTCTACGGACAAAAGGACATTTCAAGAGAAATAAATTTGTAGAGAGAGAATAAGAGAAATCTAGAGAGAAACATATTTCTAGAGAGCGGAGGAAAATAAAAAAAGGCCAACTATCTCCAGTATCTCTCTTCCTCTCTAAATTGCTCTTTGGAATTCTAATTCTTTCTCTTGAAATCTTTCGTCTTACTTGTTTGATCATGAGCCCTATGTTTTCTGGTGTGCTCCATTTGAAGCTTTAAGAGCTTTTCAAAAAATGGTTTCGTTTGGTTTTGAACCGGATCACACAACTACCTTTACAATTTTATCTGGTCTTTCGACGCCTAGTTTCAGGCTTCAGATCTACGGTTGGGCCTTTGACGAGGACTCGACGACAATATAATAAGCGGTGGTGAATGCATCGATAAGCATGTTTTCAAACAGAGTACTCCTAAAGTGTTGTTCGGGCGATTTTTGAAGCTGGACCAACAGTTTGTGGAGCTTTGCTGTTCTGTTGCTCATTACATTGCAATATTGAGGTGGTAGAGGTTGCCGCAAAAATGTTGTTTGAGCTTCATCCCCACAAGTCACATAATTTCGAGCTTTTGGTAAAGATCTACAAGAAAGCAGAGAGAAGGAGATATATGGAAAACTTAAGGAAGATGATGATCAACAGAGGTCTTGACTACTGAAAATGCCTGAAGTATCTTGTTTATAAGCTAAAAGCTATACCATCAGATCTTTGAATGGATTGCTCGATCAAAAGATTTCACCAACAAAGATGGATATCGGTATCAAAATGAAATGGTTTACATGATTCAACAATTGTATTGAATTCATATTTAAATGCGTCTAAAAACAGACCCAGGGAAAGCCCAGCTTTCCAATAATTAAACATAGTTATTAAACTCTTAAACCTACCGACGACAGTAAATGAGGCCTTGTACATGACAGCGCCAATAGCCTCGACCACGACAACTGCTAATCCAGCAGATAAAATGTCCCAGTCACCAGTTTGGCCAATTACTGTCGAAAATGCAGTAGAACAGTAGAAGCCAACCAAGAAAAAGAGTATCTTCCCTGCTAGACCTTTCTTTAGTTCATTGATTCTTGTAGTCAATCTTCCACTGAATGATGAAATCACCTTCATTAGACGTGTTCCAGTGTCAGACTTACTCGTTGGAGGATCCGATTGACCACGATCAACGTTGCTCCTACATGACCAGTTTATCTGCCTACATGTATGTATATTAAAAACAAATCAGCTTAAAATTTTCCGAAATAATTAAACAGATGCTAAATGATTGATTAGTATACCATGTTCAGTTTTTCCCCTAAATGAATTTTTTAGGTGATCTATACGAAACAATCTTCTGAGTTTAAACATATTCTGATAGCTTCACAAAGTAGATTGAAGAAGATTTACTTTTTTGTTGAAATTGCTTCTTTTAATTTCTAAGACAAGAATATTGATATTTAAAGAAGTTTTTCAAGGTGGAATATATTATAAGAGACTGCCTTGACCCTGTAACAGTTCTAGATGTTCATCCAATTTCATTGCTTTTCCAACTTCCACAAAAAATCAAAACAGTAACATGCACAAAAAGCACACTAGAATATCACAATTCGTGTAAAATTTTGAAATGAAATCAAATGTTATTGTGAAATCTTGAACTTTTCATAAAGCAAAGAAGACCTTGAGCTGATACACGGCTGAGCCAGTTTCGTGAGCTGAGGGCAAGAAAACAATCTTGATCTGAGATTGTGCACAACCATCTGAGGGCAATTCATATGCACGTCCCTTTGATTGAAGGGTTTAGGCGGTATGAATATAGTTCTCCTATATTCTGGCCAAATATAAATAACTTTTGTTTTAATATGTACATCTGCAAAGGAGAGGAAAAGGGAAAGAATGAAAGGATTGTCAGAGAAAAATATTTTCATGCAATAGAAATGACCATATGAACTCTTATGTTTATTCAGAACAAGAAAAATAAGCACCAGTTCAGATTGAAAATATATTAATGTTCAATCCTAAAAAGATGTAATTTCATGGGAATCAAACAATCTCTTTTCAAAAGCTAACCAAGATTTGTGTAAAAATATACCATACACTGTACCAAATGTGTGGATATTACGAAGTAATATAAGGCAATATGACAGTGTTCATTTAAATGTAAAGAATATACATTATCAATTGATTGGTAAGGCAAAGATTAAAAAAAATCTAGAAATTTCAGACAAGATACGCAAATGATCAAGTCCAGATAACAATCTTCATAGTTACCATCAGAATCAAGCATTTGCATGAGATTGATAAATAACATTTCTTAACAATCAATGGAAATAACTTCAGGGTTCTGCTGCAATCTTCTCACCCACCACAGTATCAAGTTGACAGTATCAGTTAAAGTCACACTAATATTGTAACCGATAGAATATAAGGAAACAACAAAAGAACCTACATAGTTAAATTAAAAGTCCATTACATTAGATTGCCTTCTCAGCATGTTTTACTAAGTAAAGAGAACATGTCTGCAAGAGTGCAACTAATGTGCAGAAGGTTCTTTTTACCAATAAAAAAAACTAATGGAATCGATAGAATCAAGTTGCCACTAAAGAATCATTCAGTTCCCATCCAACTCCTCTCATCTAAGTATCTCAAATTTAGCATCCATAATTAAAATATATGTGCAGTAGCAATCAAACATAACCATTATTCAAAAGTTCAGAAGATAAGGCAGCAGCATTTGATTTCCATTCACCACTTTGAATTGTTTTATAGTGATAACAAAATGCATATTAAGATGCTAAGAATTAAGTGTTTCACCTAAAACTCCAAATTGACAGAGCAGCATGTTGTGCACCACACGGAAGCTAAGTCATTGTGTTAATCTCATTTACCTGCACCAAGACATTGGAGGAACCATAAGCCAACTCAGAATGAAATAGATTCTATAGGAATTGGAATTACTAAGGTGTTAATTGAAGCAATCTACTTCAAGTGCTATTCAAAATCGGCCCTGTTTGAGCTGAACCATACTTAAATATATACAAAGTAACAAGCCAAATATAAAATAATTTTTGATCTCTACATTTAGCAAGATGCAGACTACTTACTAGACTCATGCCCATAGTATAAATAACTGTATCAATCAAAATTTTCATATACTAATTGAATAGTTATCATGTATACACACATGTGTATATATATGTATATACATATTTCAACTTCAGTGACTGAAATAAAATATCGAAGTTTAAAAATATCTGTATGTGTACCTGATGTACAAGAAAAACATAAAGTTATAAAGCCCGAAACGAAAAACTTCACAATCATCTTAGCTCATTATTTCAATAAGTTTGAGCGTAGGTTAAGTGCAATTCTGAACCAGAAACATGTGAGTGCGAACAAAGTCTTTGTAAATTCACCGGAAATGCCATTAGACATCAATTCTTTCAGACATCATATGGTTCTCAAACAGAATTTAAAAATTGGAATCGAAAGGATAATAAGAACACACCACTTCAAGCGGACTTTGTTTTGTGCCCTAAGAAACAGTAGAAATCGAAAAAATAAGCGAACTCGAACCCGATAGAGAAGATGGCGGATGGCGTCGGCAAGAGGATCAGGGAAAGGGGTAGACTGATGAGAGAGTGTGACTCATGTCATTTTGAAGTTTTTTTTTTAGGAAAAATTATTTTGTGCTGAATTTTAATATACTCTACACTACTTTCAAGTTAATTTTGAAACCCCAATAAACAATACTACTGGAACTCGATCACTAATATTGAGTATTTCAATATAAGAGATATACCAACTGTACTGGTCTCAATTGGGTTTCTACCGATTTATCAAAGAATATAATATTTTGTCAACAAGTAGTTTTGGGGTAAATTGCAATTCCCCTCGTGATCATTGATTGAGTTGCACTTTGCACTCCTGTTCTTTCGAAATAGACACTTGACATCCTTGTCCAATTTTTTTATCAAATTACCCTTAATTTTACAAGCTAATAAATGCTAAGTGATTTTATAAGGTCATTTTTAATCATTATAATTTTGTCCTTATGCTTTCTTTGTCAAAAGAATAACAAGTAATTAAAGAAAGATGTTACAAAAATAAAAAATAAAAATGATGAGGAATGAAATATTATTTTGCAATATTAAGGGCATTTTGTTTATTTTCCTTTTATTTTTAAAATATATTTCTTAAATTCATTATTAATTTTTAGAAGAAAAAATAAAAAAATGAAAAATGACCTTATTAAATCAGTTACCATTCATTATCTTCTAAAATTATGGGCAATTTGGGAAGAAGAATTTGACAGGAGATAGTCAAAATAATAAAGATGACGGGTGTTAAGTGGCTATTTCCAAATGATAAGGGTGCAAAATGCAATTATATCAAAAGTGAAGAGCAAACTACAAGTTACCCTATTCCTATTTTTATTTAAAGTGGTCGTTTTGTTCGTGAATACAATTTTATTTTATTTTGGGTAACTGAGAAATATCCAGAACTAGCCTCGTCATTGAAAAATGTCGTGTGGATTATAACAAAAGGGTAAGGAACGTCAGTTCAGTTTTAAATTTTTGGTATTTGTTAAAAATATGTGATGAAATATTATCTAAGATTTGAGATTGTTTGGTATTTTATTACAATTTTTTAACTATTTTTTGGTCCATCTATTTTTTAATTTGTAAACGGCACTTTTCGGGAACAATAATAGCATCTCATACTTCTCTTTCAAAGTGTTGTGTGTTGTTAAAAACTACATTCGATATACACTTTTAATTTGGGGAATTACTATTCGTGTCCGGTTTTTACTTAAATCGTTTGTCTCAATTATCCTTTTGTCATTTACAATCCATTTAAAACTCGTTTCGTTTCGTCTCTTAAACTAAGACTTCTGTATCAGTTTTTCTCACTCTACTAGTACCAACACCACGAAAATGTCAGGATCCGGTGAAGTAAGCCTAGAAAAAAAGCACCCCGGACGTCTGTCTAGACTGCCGCCCCTATGGTGGGGGCGTCTTACCTAGACGCCCAATTTATTTATTTTTAAATGTTGTGTTATTTTACATTATTTCAAATTCCGTTGCAAGATTTCGGTAGTGATGGAGTTGATTACAGTGAGCTTTTTGTAAATCCACAAGTATTTTCAATAATCGATGACGCGAATAGATGGGCGAAACAAGTCGTCATCAGAGTCGGGTTTTCTTTTGTAATATCATCCTATAAACCACAAGCAGATAATCTGATGAATTGTTATCTGATATGCGATCACAGAAATGAAATGGATTCTTGGGATATGGATATTGCAGTACGGAAGAACACGAAAAAAAAGGTTGCAGTTGTTGTTTTGATAAAGGTGGTCGAAAGAAACATGTTGTAAGGCAAGTGACCCAATCCGCTATCAGTAATGACCCCCGTGATATCATCACTCAAAACTGAACCTTCCAACATCGCCCTCCCAAGGGGTCGAAAGAAACATATTATTAAGAATTTGAAGAGTTACAAAATGAACGATGCGACAAAAACCTCGATAGAACCTTCAAAAGTAAATTATTGCTATGTCTTTCTATACATCTACTAACAAACTTTGCAACCCACCAAAAATTTCCAACTCATACCGAGTGCCACGAGAGATAACCATGACTCTAATCAAGATCCAAGCTTGCAGAGAAACAGTCAGGGATCAATCGTACAACTGCCTTCAGCGTCATGATGAAAGCTAGCTTAATTGCATTGGAACAAATTCCCCTCATGTAGCTTAGAAGGAGTAGCCGCTCCATGCCACCCCACTTAGCCCTAGGGTTAGGCCATAAAGCCATGGAACCAAGGATAGAAGTCCAAACTATGTTGGCAAAGGGACATTTGGAGAAAGAGGTGGTCAATGGACTTTGTTTTTCTTCTACATCACATAAAACACACATGTCTAGACCAGCCTTACGTCTGTTTAGTCGATTGATGGTTAGCACTCCACCGCCGTAAATCTACCAAGCTGCAAATGAAAGGCGTTTAGTCGAGCCCTTAAACCAAACCAATTCACCCCACGGTTGCTTGTCGCGCCTATCCCTAGCAACCTCCCAAGTAGAGACAACTAAATTGACCATGATTAGAGTTCCATGTCGGTGTCTCGACCACATGATCATTAGAGCACTGTTAACAGCGTCGGGCAGTTCCCGGGCGCCCTGATTTCTCTCTCAGCCACGTCAGCTTCTCTCTCCGTCACGTCAGCTCAAACCAACCCCCCTAAATTTTTCTTAACCACACCTAGAAACATTTCAAGCGCCCTACATTTTCTTTCCTACACGTCATTTCGGAATCAATTCTAGGCAAAACACGAAAAATTGTCAAAAAATATAGAAAATATAAACAAATAAAAAACTTATTTTCATAAAACAATATTTGAAAAAAAACAATTTTAAATGATTTTTAAAACATTTTTGAAAAGAAAAACACAAAAAAATTGGGGACCGATGGGGGGACATGGCCCCCCAACCCGGGCGCGCCCTCCCGTTAAGGGAGGGCAACTCGGGCGCCCTTCCCGGGCACCTGAGTGTAGAGCACCTGTTAAGGGTGCTCTTAGTGCACATTTCCACCACACCATCCATGAGCCCACGAACTCAAAGGATGTCACGCCAAGCCCTCGAGGCCTTGTCACCGTAACCTGCCAAATTAAAGTCGCTCTTAAATACTTTGCTCGCATCCACTTTTAGCCAAGAGACTCTTATTGAGAGATAAGGAGCCATGAGACCGATGTTATTCCATTTTCGCGTCGATCGGATACCAAGACCTCCCTCACTTGTCGGTTTGTAGCAAGATGACCAAGCCACTGGAAAATGGGACGGAGGAGTTTCCTTACCCGACCAGAGAACATTCTTAAGAAGTTTATCCACCTCGTCAAGGAAAGCCCGTGATAGCCAAAATGTGGAGGTCTAGTAAAGCATCATAGGAGAAAGGACCGATATAATAAGTTCCAATCATCCCGTTGCCGAGAGGAGGTGGTGCTTCCATGAGCTAAGGCGTGCCTTCAGCTTGTCCAATGGTTCTTGGCACACAACAAGAAGGCATATGCATGGAAAATAGTGGAAGGTCTAGGTACTTCACAGGTAAAGATTCAAACGCAATGTTAAGAATACCAGAAATCTCTTGCTTGTTTGGACATCCCCCCCCCCCCCCCCCCCCAAATGAATTGAGAACTCTTGTTAAGCTTCAACCCCGAAATTGCAGCAAAGTTGTCGAGGACCCATTTGATTCCTTTCGCTGATCGACTATCTGCATTAAGGTGTGATTAGTTTGAAGGAAGTCAAAGAATTTTGGAACTTTAGTTTCATCACTTCCCTTTACTTTGGAGTGGTAGTGGAGGAAGTCATCATAAGTACAAAATTATAAGGTTATTGAACTCTTGGAACTAAACTTCCAGAACTTTATTAAGTTTTCCTACAAACCAATCACAAGAACTCATTCTGAAAGTTCAGTTCCCCCACTTGTTAATATCCTGCAAACCAATCATACCGTCGGTGAAAAGCATGAATCATCAGCAAAAATGACAATTTAGGGAAATACTCCCATTGGTGACAACATTAGACAACATGCGCATGAGACCTTACACAGCAAGAACAAATGGGGCAATGGGGTCTCTTTAACGAATGCCCGTGGTAAAGTGAAAGACTTTTGTAGTGCTACCGTTGATACAAACCGAGAAAGACGCCTGCAAGCAAGCTTTGATACAACCAATCCACTGATCCGCAAACCCATGCTGTCGTAATAACTCACACAAATACTCCCACAACAGAGAATCTTAGGCTTTACGCATGTCCACTTTCAATAATAACTTCGGTCGTCCCCTTGAATGATGAATATTATGGAAAAGTTCATGTACCGATAACACAGCATCAGAGATCTGGCGGTCCGCTACAAAAGTGTGTTGGTTGAGGCTCACAAGTGTCGGCAATAGTGGTTTGAGACGATTAGCTTTTAGCAAGTAATTTGGCCACAATACGGTACAGGAGAGTACATAAGGAGATAGGACGGAAATCTCTCAAACATGAAGCACTCTTATGTTTCAGGATTAGGCAAAGTAAGTTATGGTTAACACTACCCAAAATCTGACCCGAATCAAGGTTATATAGCTCTTAGAATCCTAAAAACCACAAATCCTTGATCTTAAACTTGCATTTGACATGATAAACACAATTTCTTAATAGGATAATCAGTTTCCTAACACAAAAAGTACATAACACCACCAAATTGATAAACCGAATGAGATTTGGACTAAATGTTTGATATTTGCTAGCTTCGTGTGATACATTGTGGACTTCATTCTTCCTAAAATTGTCATAGTTTATGTTAAATATTTTATATTGCTTTGTAACTTTGTGAGTATTTGTCAAATGTGATGCATATGAAATAGTCGTATATGTTTAAGTAGTTTTAAATCCATTATCAACAACAATCGAGCTTAACGAAATTATTGTAAAAAACTAAATTATCAATGTGATAGCTAGACATAAGTCTAGTTGTTTCTCATTTTACAATTTTCCCATACTTTCTTTTATAAAAAAAGCAACCCTTAGCTAACCCCGGGAAATTTGATCATATTCTTCAATTTTTATCTTCCACTATAAATAGAGTTATTCATCATTGTTCAATTAATCAAAATGCAAGTCCACGTATACCATAAGAGCAAACAAGCGTGGAAGTTACTAGAATGGTTATAAAGTATAATTTATTATTATTATGTCAACTAGTTTAGGTTATGTTTGGATGAAGCTCCCATGTATGAGCTTCTGGTGGGAATTCAACTTCTGGGAATGTGAATCCAAGAACAACTTCTTCCTCAGAAGTTAGGAGTTGTTTGGATGTACAAATGACTTCTGGGAGTTTCAGATGTCTTGTCGAAGCAAACCTTCAAATTACCTTTAGACTTTGATTAAATAAAAATTTATGCAGGTATATGCTGAAACTAAACAAGGGTAAAATCGTCACAAAAATCCAACAAGTGGAAGAGCCGCCAGACACCCCCCTCCCCCCAAGTTTCTCCTTGCTATAAAAATTGTTGTCTTGAAATTCACACTGAGAGCTAAGATTTTCATCTGTCACAACATGTTTGGATGCATCTCTGGTATTGTTGCAGCTTCGAGAGCACCCGAGAGAAGTTGCATCCAAACAAGATCTTAGTATGTGAAAGCTATAGAGCAATAATTTTTTTATATTAGGTATACATCTAAAATCATATGTGAATTCAATTATAAATTTTGATACATATGGCGTGCTTGTACAAAATAATTCACTTGCAATAGACACATTATATTAAAATGTCATGTAAATTAATTAAAATGTATGATTAAAAATAAAAACAGTTATTTCATTTAAAAAGTTATGATAACACAATAAAAATAAAAAATACCCAATTATTTTACCAATATTTCGGATAAATTGAGTAATCAGTTGATTTTTATATAATTAAGTGATAATCACGGCTTTTAATGAGTTTAGAATTCTAAATTAACAAACAACAATAATCCAAAGAATTTACAACAAAAATAAGAGAAAAATACTAGACATTTGGAGTGAATTAGTGAACATTGTCGGTCTGCTCCACGGACCCGGATTTGGGTTTTTTGGGACCCAACTCATTTAGTCCGCTTTAAAAAAATAAGTTCACGTCTCCGAGTCGTTGGATCTCAACGACTTAATACTCTCCAACACCTCAACCCGAACTGGAACAGATTCACGTCCCTTAAACCGGTTGAATCACATGGTTATTCTAAACAAATTTAAATTAGATATCTTAAAGTACAACACGAAAAATAATATAAATTGACATGCATAAAATTAATACTCTTATACTTAGCAAACCCGTAATTTTACGAATCTCGCAGAAAAACACAAAAAAACACCGAAGATAACCTCTAAAACCGGAAATGGTCACTTAAAAATAACCCGCGAACGGGGAGAAAAGTCGAAAAATAACCTCTAAAATACTCCACAACTCGGCCACACCAGTCTCTCTTACTTGGTTTTGTTGTTTTAAATAACATGTTAAAATCCGAGTCCGAAAATATCTATAAAGTCTTTAAAGCACAGAAGAAAAACAAAAACACAACTTGACTTAAAGATTCGAAATGGAAACAAATCCAACTGTTGGTGCTGATTCGACGAGACCCCTTCGCTCGTTCTATACGTGATAGATTGATCCAGATAGTAGACGTGCGACGCTTCTGGTGGCTAATATGAAGATGTTTTAGGGGTTTATTGTATATTTGTGGGTTATTTGGGTGTTCTGTGAAGATTGAGAAGGTAGCATTTTGAAGGTCGCATAATTCCTAAACAGTCGGTCCGACGGTAGCATTTAAGACCTTAAAACGAGAGAGAGAAGATAAGCAAACACTTACATTAACACAATTGACAAGAACCTGATTAATGGTGGCACACACTTCTTTTGAAACCCAATTAAGTTGATCATCACCTCCAACGTACACCTACTAACTTATACGAACCACTCGTACATTGATCGGAATTCAAATACCCAAAGTCGAAATTTCCTCGAAAATTAATAGGAACCAAACCATCACTCCCCCCAAATTCCATTTCAGTCCAAACACCTCTAGTCCTCTACGTTTTTCATACAAAATCACACAACAAGCTTAAATCCCACTACTACGAACCTAAACTTTGAGCCAACAAATTAAGTAACTAAACAACTACTAGTACAGAAAAGCTCATATACGTCGGATATACAATGGTATAAACGTTGGACTTCGGCGGTCCAAGTGTCCAACGTATATTTCCCTGTCACCTATGCATTGTTGTATAGACTCAGCTACATACGACCGACGTCTCTATAATGTATAGACGTCAGCCGTATACGACCGATGTCTATTATACATTTAATTAACCCAAAAAATAATTACCGCCCATAACAGGCACTTAACACAAACATTAATCAAGCTCAAGTCGCCAAAGTACCCCAAGTCCCAGTATTTTGACAATTAACTAAGTACATCAAGATCAAGATACGCAAGTACCCCAACTCGTTCACGTTCAACAGTAAATGAGTGATGAAGTACATGAACCACACCAACCAAAAAAATTCTCCGATGTGGGACTAAATTGTTACGACCTATAGACGTCGGCCATATAGGGTGACCGACGTCTATACATACATTATGACCTATAGAACTGACATCTATACATTAATATAATAATAATATTGTGGCCTATAGACGTCGGCTACCATATAAACTGACGTCTATACCTTCAAATAATATTAAAAAAATTGCAATCATCTTAAGCCCAAGCTGTCAACTGCCCCAAGTGCCAATTTTTTAACCATTTAATATATATATCTCACTTCTCTATTGTAGTGTGGTACTCAACTCCCATTTAGAACTAAAGGAGTAGTGTAGTACTTCAACCCAACCAACAAAATATCATTCTCCAAGACTAAACCACGTGTATCAATTTATCATATAAATAAACACATGGTAAAATATTTAATTTAACATGTACTCCACCCCCATTCAATTGGTCATTCTAATCAAACCTCACAAACAAAAACATATTATCAAAACAAAAAAAAACATTCCAATCGAATGAATCCAAAAAAAACCAAATTTTTTTATAACATTTTTAAGGAGGTATAGACGTCGACTACACAACAACCGACGCATATACTTATAGACGTCTATAGTTATGTATAGACGTCGGTCTCCCTTACACCCGACATATATACTTATAGACATCGTATTTGTTAGAACCCTAACCCAGTTTAGGGGTTAATCCCGGATTAGGTGGGGGTGATGTGAGAGGGTATGGGAGGTAATGGAGGTATGGGCTAGGAGTGTAGGGGATGGTGGGGAGTGTTGCCTTGGGTTGGGTTTTGGTTTTTAAAGCAAAAACCTTCTCTCCTCCATTCTTCTTCTCCAACTCTTCTTCCTCACTCACCTTGGTTCTCACTCTTCCTCTTTTCGGCTGCACCAGAGGAGGCGACACCGGCGACGGAGGAAGGTGCTCGTGCGGGGGAGGAACGACGCGTGCTCGAGGTCTACCGGAGGCGACGTGCGTGAGTGAGCTCCGGCGGTTCGTCGTCTTCGCTTGAGGTATGTCAACTTGATAGTGTGATTTTGTGGTTCCTAACCCTCGTGGTAGGGTTGTGTTGGTCGGACGGGGAGGTCAGAGACCTCTTCGGCGTTGCTTCCGTGAGAAACCTCGGTTGGCGCGAGGTGGAAGACGACCAACGGTCGACCGGTCCCTTTGGGCGGTCGACCGAATGTAGTGTTTTTACCCGACTTTAACCTTCACCGGTCGAACGATGCCTGGTGGCGGTCGACCGGTAGTGCATATTGCTGGTGAGTTGGGACATTCTGCCTGTTGTCGGTCGACCGGTTCTTTGGGTCGTTCGACCGGAACTTAAGTGTACTGAGTAGATTTGCATGATTTGTTCGACCGATTGTATATTGCGTTCGACCGATTGTATGTTGTTTGACCGTTGGAGGTTTGCGTTCGACCGATTATATGACTTAAAATAATAGGTTGACCCTGTCTGTTTTCGGTCGACCGAGACCCCTGAGTCGGTCGACCGATAGAATTGAATTTAATGTTGACCAGACTCCGGATTTTGACCTCGGTCGGTCGACCGGTTTTAGACCCTTGTTCGACCGTTGGGGATTCTATTTTGAGCGCAGTGGTAGACAGTTTTAGGCGTACGGTCGACCGAATCACCTCTTTCCGGTCGACCGTTTGGGTCCAGAACAGAATTCCTGGTTCCCATTTTGAACGTCGACTTTGTCCACGGAAACCCGTGTCCTCGCCTTGTGCGTAAGGCAGGAGGTGACGGTGGGCGCGTGATGCGTGCCTGCCCAGGGACCGCCGTTGGGAAGAGTGTGGGTGTTCGGGACGCGTCACCTCCGTGTATGGACCGTGACTCGAGATGGATGGTTGGACACTTTGTAGTATAGCAGGCCTGAGGGATCGCGGATCCCAGTGTTGATGTTTGTGCGGGCACGCAACTGGCGTTGGGTGAGGTGACTACCGGCCCACGGGCTACGGAGGTCGCTGCCCTGCTTTTATAGCGGCGCGGTTGGTGTTTGCAGCTTGAGGAGCCTAATGACCTGGCAGACTTCGGTCTGGACCCGTCCGATGTTGTGCCAGACGTTGTGATGGACCACCGATGTTGTGCCGGTGATGCCGCCGAGGTTGTGCCGGCGATGATGATTGTTGGGCCGAGGTTGTTCCGGCTATGTTGATTCCTCGACTGGGCACCTATCGAGATGATGTTGTTATACCTTCCAGGCGACGGCCTCGTTGGTCCCTGTGGCTCCGACCACTGAGATTTGCAGATCTGTATTCTATCGGCGCGCAGGCGTGACAGAGGCTCCCTGCCGAACCCTTGAGTAGTGTAGCCGCGTGTGGGGGGTGCGATGTCGCGTGCTGTAAGGCTGCATGTGCCTGCAGTAGGTCTCCTCGGGAGACTCGTTGTTGACTGTCGGACTGATGTCCTATTTTACCCTTCGGGGGAACTGTTTTCCATTTCTGTCGATACCATGACACGCTACTAGTATGATAGGTTCATTTATGTAATGCATGCATATAGGTGAGTTGGCATACGGGGTTTCCTTCTTGAAACTCAGGCATTGTTGTTGCATCTTTTTCAGGACCGCAGTAGGTCCAGTGGGGTGGTGATCGGCGGGCGCGCGCATTTGGAGTCGGATCCTCTAGTCGGACCACTGAGGTCAACATGATTACGTTTATCTTCCCTTGTCGTTTTGTTGTAATCATGTATTCATTTTGGCAAACTCTGATGTATTCTGGTGCACCGCTATTTGTTTATGAGAAGTAACAGTCCCGTCTTTTATTATTGTGCTCATTGTCTTGATTATGAATTTTAAAATTTTCCGCTGTATCAGGATGTTACAGTATTTACGAGAGACCAGCGTATATTTGGTGACGTTTATTCGTTATTCTGCACTAGTGAACTATAAGCAAACAACAACAAAATCATACCAAACAAACAACTGCATAGGTTCTCGAACCTTAGGAGGAACCACAAAATAGGCAAATCTGAACCTGGCAAACACGGACCCAACCGAGATAGGACCCAAGACGGAGAGTGGAAATAGCTCTACGACACGAGAACTAGACCGCACATGGTGGGGGAGGGAAGAAGGTGGACGGTGCGGACTTGGGGTGGCGCGGAGGTGGGTTTCCGTTGCAATGCTGACGGAATTTCCGTTGGCGCACGTTTGCCGAGAAAGACCATTTTTTCTAGCAGTGAAGGCTAAGTTTGGTTAGTAACGGTCATTAGGGCTTAAGGAGAAGTTTTAGGTTACTAACGGTCTTTGGTCGTGACAACGCTTTTTAGAGAAACAATTAAACGAAAAAAAACATGTCGATTCCTTAAGCAGGGGTGTGTACAATTAGTACCTTTATCTTAGATATAGGATTTTAATTGATAATGTTAGGTTCGTGTTTTACTGTTCAAGTTTTGATTGCATCCCAAAAACATGAAAGATGAGAACTTCAACTTTATCGGCTGCAAACCACGAGTATTAAGTTGCATTTGTAGGTGTTACAACCGGAACATTTATATAGTCTAATTTAATTATTGGGCTCATAACATATTGTATATGTACCGCACAGTACCGTTCATATTTAAAGCTTATATAGGCTATATTCGAATTTATGCCTATATTATTTCAGTTATGATGTTTTTTTATGTGGTCGGTTTAAATATGAATTCCACGTTCCATATTACAATCATACTTCTGATGCAAGTATCACTAAATTAGTGTCGACTGTGTAGTGTGCTCTGAAGAAACTTCTTATATGAAATTTGTTACTTTTGAAATGGCACGAGGTTGCCCTATTGGAGAGAGAAAAACATGTCATATATGTAGTTACATCCGAGTCGGTAAGCAACTAAACAGAGAGGTATAACCGTATTAGTTTAATTATTTTTTATATTATTGGTGTAATTTCATAATCAACTCCAAAATAACTCGAAGTATCATTGATTTTTCTAATAGGGGAAATTTCACTTGTATCATTCAAATGAGTTAATATCACCAATATCTTCCGATTAAATCAAGGCTGTCAACTATGCCTTCCGGTTCCAAATTTTGTTTCCTAATAATACTCACGAACCTTCTTTCATCTATAGTCTTTTGTCCTCCTTCTCAACTAAACATGAGTTAACTCTTAATGCCTAATAAATGTCAAAAATAAAAATTACATTAAAAATCAGAAGAAGAAAAAAATATGAGAAGAAAACCATGAACCCAATTTCAAATCTTCCACCAGCACTCAAACAAGAAAAACCCCAATTTCTTATACTCTCATTTTTTCTAACAAAAGAATTTTATTTTTATTTGGGATTTATAACAAGAAAAAATGGCAAACTTTTTTGAATTCAACTCTTAAAAGTTACGTTAGCTCAAGTTTTGTTGAAAAAATAGTATAAGGCCAGTATTTGGTAAAAGATTGTTTTAACATTAAAGGGTGTAAATGATAGTTTATTTAATTATACGATATTGTTGATTGTTGAACCTCATTTAAGAGTTATCCAATACATTCACACTTTTTATAACATCTGTTGATTCAACTTGAATGCTCAATTCTAACCTCAAGTTGGAACATATCGGGCATTGTCCTGTCAATATGGTAACTAAAATTGGCAATATGAGCTCTTAAAGACGATTTTATATGAAATTGAATTGATGTATGTCATAATAAAGATTGGAATGACAATCAAAAGCGAACAATTGCAAGTTTTAACCGAATGTAAAGGTTTCTAAGTTATTACAAATATTTGAAGAGTATAGCTATTGTGAATTATTTAAGAGATATTTATAAAATTATCTTGTGTTTATGTATTGTTTGTTGAAGAAATGGTATATCACATTTTTCCAACATTATTGAGTACAAGAGTGGTAGACCGAGGATTTAATTATTCCGGAAATTAACGTATTCGTTGTAACAATCTTAAAACTACTTAAAAACGTATGGATTAGAGCCATCATACATGTACCTATTGTAACATATACCTGCACTTTAAAAAAAAATTGGTTATTAGTATGCAATCTTGATGAATTTAACTCAAAAAATGGTCCCAATAATAATACATTACGCATGTACGTACAATTCATATATTTCATATGGGATCATTACATTATCAAGGAGAATTTGCTACAACAAATGGTTAGTACCCATTTGTTTTGAGGGAATTTGATGCCTTTAATAAAAGAGAAGATCAATTGCATAAAGCAAAGGAACAAATTAAGGGAAAGCTGAAATCATCAAACCCCACCACTAGCTTAGCTAGTCACTTTCTACGCAATTTGCACGTTTGATGTTGTGTTTATCCTGCATATAAGAAAGTAAAACAATTGAGATTTGTTTATCACTATTATATGTTTATCACACGCAGAACTTAGTTTAAGAAAACAATACGGCACATATATCCTTGTTAAAATCATGCACAATCTATTTACATATATAAAACACAAATTATACATATATTAACTTGTAAACGTTTATACAACAGTTACCAATGACTTGTGTCGTTCTAAATAAAAACGTAAGGTTAGCTTGTCTTTGTAATACATGTATAATCAAAAGTAATTAAATTTCATTTAGCAAATGCAAACATGCAAGTACGTGCATACATAGACAAATATTACATATTTAAGGGTAGAGTTTGTTGAAATGTAAACTTATATTTGTAACAACTAATGTTACAATACTATAACTAACACACTATCTATTTTGCGAGACACTCACAATCCACAACTACATTTTCTACTGCTAAACTCACTACAAGACTTACTTTATTTCAATACTCTCTACGAGACTCTCTCTTTACATTATCGAAGACCAACTTTTACTTGAGATTCTTGAAATGGAGGTAGAAACATCTATTTATAGTGATTGATGAAAGTGTGTGAAGATTGTGGAAATTTCTAGAGTTCAAGTTTTTAAAATTTTCATTATAATGGAAAAAATTGAATTATTGAGAGATAGTTCTGGATTAAGACAACTTTATTGAGTTGTGGACTCCTTACCTTAGATTTTTTTTTGTTAGACTTGGGTTTGAATTGGGTTTGGTGGTAGATTTGTGATTTGATGTATATTGCTATATCGACAAAATATATGTGCCAAAAATATTTGTTCATTAAAGATACGAAAAAGACATGAGTGGTGGGTGCTCACCTACTGACTTTCTCAGGAAGGAGAGAAAGACAACAATTAGGGCAAGGCCTGCGAGAATCCCTACTATGATGGCCACTGTTTTCCCAATATCATCATCTGTCATCCCTGCAATTTCAAAGGGCAAAAGGTTGACCGTTATTTACTAAACAATAATATCCTAATATCTACCTTAATGATTAAGGATTCAGTGCATGCATGAATCCTGATCTTGGTAAACTATATATGTATATGATATGGCCCAGGTAGGATTTGGTTTAGTCGTGCAACTTTGTGTTGAGGAATGGTGGTTGAATTGTCTTCTTATAATAACGCAAGTATAGCATAGTGTTAATGTTATTTACGTTTATGTATTAACCCTTTTATTTAAAAAAACATGTGGCTTTAGCAAATATCAGGTGAGGGTAGCCTAGCTGATCGATGAAGACAAGTAAGGATTATGAGTTGCTAAAGAAAAGTCTGTAATATAAAATTGCAAAAAATTATACCGACAAAGTTCAAAATTATTCGTTCTTAACTAGAACATTTAAAGAGAAACTATATCTTCTAGGCAATAGAGATTTTGTTAAAACGTATATAATACAAAAAAACATCCATTTGATATGTTTTACTTCACGGAAAAGATAGAACAATTTAGCTTTGTTAAGAATTTCGCAAGACAAATTTAAGACAAAACATGAAAAGTAAGACAAATAACGTAATTTCCCATTTTAATAAATAAAAGCTCATCACATAATTTTTGAAGACTTTTTTGTACGAATTAGGAAAATAATGAGAGGAAACCTTCGAATTTCAATTGTTTAAAAAAAAACTTTTCAATCACATGTTATTAACTTTTTTGATACAAATTAATTATATATACCAACTGAACTATCTTCAGAATAATTTCAAATATTAAACCTACCAGAACTTCCGGTCGGATTTCCAATGGCATAGTAGCCGGTAGCCCAATACCTAGCATAGCACTTCCCAAGATACACCGTGCCCGCTACCGCCGCCCCACACTCCCGGACCACCTCGGCGACGGCCACCCGAACACAATCCTCACAAACCTCCTTCCCAACATCCCCCAAGCACTGCACCATCCCATGCACAACACCCCCACCAGCATCACTAACCCTAAACCCCACCCCAACCCCATGCAAGAGCTCCCCCACAACATCGTCCCTTCTTCGGAAAAACTCCTGCTCCGACGTGGTCTTGGGGTTGCACGTCTTGTATACCAACGTGTTATCCGAGGAGGAGAGGAAGTTTGAAGTGGAGTAGCGGAGGAGGCAGAGATCGAGCTGGAGCGAGGCGGAGGTGGAGGAGGGGCACAGGAGGGAGAGATGGTTGGAGGCGGAGTGGAGGCAGAGAGAGCATTGGGGGAGGGAGACGTCGGAGCGGCATTGGTAGAGAGAGAAAAGAGGAGGGGAGGAGGAGGTGGTGGTGTTGAAGAGGGTGTGAGAGGAGGATGAGAGTAGGAGGGTTAGTTGGGAGTTTAGGGTTTGGAGGAAGGCAAGGGATGGAGAGCTCGGTGGGGAGCAACCTGCGTATACGAACGTCGGTGAGGAGGTGGAAGATGAGAATGGGATGATGGAGGACAAGAGGAGAATGATGATGATGATGATGAAGTGCATCTTCATCTTCTTCTTCTTCTTGTCGTTCTTTCTGTTGGATATCTTTGGGCATTGTCACATATAGCTAGCCAGAAGCTAACATGCATGACCTAGCAGGAATTAAGGGTGCAATTGAGAGAATACATTGCACCCTAAAGGATTGTCTTGAAGGTTTAGTTTTGCAACACTATGTGACTATGTGATACTTTACCTTTTCAATGATTTTTGTGTTCTAATTATACTTAAGATACAATTTGCTATCATTTATATTTGACACGTAACATATGTGTAAAATGCAAAATAAGAGTGAATTTGTGTGTTGATACGATTGGAAAAAAGAATTTTCACGTCGATTCTTTTGATCATATCATATAAATTTTACTGTTCCAATATACCGACATCGTAACAGAGACGTAAAATGTAGGGCGTTCGTATTTTGGGATGAGTAATCTTGTTCCGAACTTGATCCTGGCTACAAGGCAATAACTTCACTTACCAACCAAAAAAATTTGCGCAGTCATTTTTGTTTATGGTTAGAGTCCAAACATCATACTAATTCAAGTATCCTTAAGTTTAATTATTTTTGTTGCATTTTCATAATCCCGGTCTTTGTGACTATTTTACTTTGCCATATTTTGGGACGGTGCATGTAAGCATGTGAAGTTATGGTTTATATTCTCTTGTCCTCTTCCTCTGTCTCTACGTAATTCTGACATCAATCACTTTCTTTTGTGAAGGTTTTGTGCCTGAATTGAGGGGGGTTGACCAAATTAATGCATTATTTATCCAACGCCCTCGTTAGGAGTACATCCAATATTAGTTAACTCCATTTAAGAACCCCCACCGACCATACCCAACTTAATTACTACAAAACAAGCTATTTCTTATCCAATGGATGGTGGATTGGATGATTTCTTTAAAGTGTCTCATTAAATTTGATTTCAAATCTAATTTCAATAAACTTGTTTTTGTAAAATGCTCGTCTTAGTTAATATTAAGAACTTAACATGTAATACGTAGTGAATATTAGATGTTTGGGTGTCTTATCAAATTAACTGTTGAATTAAACTGATAATCACATTTCTAAACATCCTTTACTGACAAGATACAGTGTTTTCGGCTAAACCTTCGAAAACTGTGTTAGAACATAAATTCGAGATACGCTAAAGGGAATCATTACAACATCAAAACATAGTTGTATGTACACATTTTTAAAGTGGATTCTTTTGCGAACATCTAAGTTTTAATCTTAGCAAACAGTAGACAGTCAGTAAAGATTACAACCCCCAATCAAAATTACTGGTGAATGTGTAGGAGTAGGACCATTATCTTTTGATATGGATAATGGACACTAATCCTCCAGCTTTTTTACTTTAAATTTTGACCATTCGGTTTATAAAGTAGCTTCAAATTAATTTAAAATCGATCACTTAATTAAGTTCAATGAACATCGGAAAAAGAAGGGAACATTGAGAAGATGTATTATTGAGGTCTTGAAAAATTGGAAGAATAAGATCATGTTGCTGGAATATGTGGGGAATAAGAATAGTTAAAATTCTAGCTATTGTGTACAGGGAACAAGGAATTTGATACCTACTGAGCATTACAAAGCTTGACTTTGCATTCTTCAATAATATTATCTAATTATAATAAAATCTCAATTATCGTTTTAGTTCTGCGATAACCGTGTGAAATTTGATGTAGTAAAAATTAAATTTCGAATACCAATATAGGTACATTTTAAAATTGGTAACGTTGTCAAAAATTCGTAGGGTAGATACACGTTACAAACAGTTTTTAAAGGTCAATACTGCAAAAAATTAAAAACACGATTAAATATTTTTTAAAATTTATAAAAATTAGAAAACATATTTTGAAGTATATATATATAACATAGTTAAAATGATTTTAAAAAATCAAAACATAAAATCAAAAACAATAAAAGAAAATAAATAAAGTCACGGATTTTAGTCGTAGTGTTTTATGTTTTGAATTTTTTTAAATCATTTTAACTAAGTTTTTTTATTATATTTCTTTTCAAAATATGTTTTGTAATTGTTATTATTTTAAAAAAAATTAATTGTGTTTTTAATTTTTTGTTGTATCGACCTCTAAAACTGTTTGTAATGTGTGTACACTCTACGAATTTTCGACAACGTTACCAATTTTTTGTTTTAATTAGTTTTAGTGTTTGTTTAAAATTTAGTTGTAAATAATTTCTTATTCTGGTTAAGAAATTTTATTTTTTTATTATATAAAATACCCTAACATTTCAATACGTCGAGTTATGGACGTATTGAAATGTTAGGGTTATCGACGTGATTTGGAGATCGATTTTTGAAAAAATTAAAAATAAATTTTAAAAATTTTAAAAAATAATATAAATTAGAAAACATATTTTGAAAAAAAAAGATTTTAAAAAAGGTTACAAATAGTTACAATAAAAAAGAAAAACAGAAATAAAAAAATAAAACTAAAACAGAAAACTTAATGTGATTTGGAGATCGATTTTTTGAAAATATATAATTTATTTTTTTGTTTTATATTTAGTTGTAAATAATTTATTATGCTGAAAATATATATTTATTTTGTAATATATTTATTTTTGATTTAATTTTTATTAGAGAATTAGTATTATTGATGAATACTAAGTTTTTGTCAATTAAATTTATTAGTTTAATTAAATTTGTATTGTTAATTACTTTACTAATGTTGATTAGTTTGATAAATTTAATTACAAATTACATTTGCTTAATTAATTTTCTTAAATTTTATTAATTTCTTTGGTTGATTATTACATTTTGTTAAATTTAAAGACCCAAACACACAAACCACATATTAGACGAGGAACAAACCACGAATTAAAAAACAAATGATTTTTACCCAGGTCCACCAAAAGTAGTATAGAATTACTAATAAATCTCCAAACCCAAAAATATACATTGTGTTTGGCTTCTAAGGACGTTGCCTCTTGCGACCCTCGCCACCTGACCGACGAGGTGGAACGTCGCTGACTCACCGAGGAGCGGGACCTCTAACCGACCAGTCGGAGTGGGCATAAGGAGTATGAGTCAATCTCAACACATTTTATAGAAGTAGTTACAAATAATAATTATTTTACATAAAAATTTAAAAAACAACCAAACATTGCATTAGATATACAACACAACACACATTATCTCAAAGTTCAATATTTAATAAAATTTATTTTCAATTATCCGTAAATATTCACATTTAATTATAATAATTTATCATAAATAAATTATGTGTGATAATTAATTGGAATTGTGAAAAATCAAAAAAATGGAAAATAAATAAGGTGGAAGTGAGAGTATATTGATGTGACTAGGTTGACATTTATGAGTGAGTTGTGGTTAAGATGTGAATAGTAGAAAAAGAAGAAAAAAAAAATGTCATATTGATGTGACGAATAGAAAATGTTAATTTGACTATGTTGGTATTTATGAAAATGTCATGGTTGAATATGACCTAAGGAATTGAAGTTATAGCCCCCATTGGAATTTGTAAAAATCACCCCAATGTACTTGTATGTGTTTTTCTACAAATATGTTGTTGTGTAATATTCAACAAAGAGGAGGAAATTGGGGAATTGCAACTAAAAAATATTGAACTATACATTTGGCTTTTGTTTAAATGCATGGATTTTATTTCGTGCCCGCACAATCATCATACATTGGGATCCGTGATCCCTCAGGCCTGCTACTCTACAATGAGTCCAATCAATCCTTCATATTAGTCATGATCCATGCATGGAGGTGACATGTTCCGAACACCCACACTCTTCCACACGGCGGTCCCTGGGCAGGCACGCGTAACGCGCCCACCGTCACCTCCCGGCTCACGCACAAGGTGAGGACACGAGTTTCCGTGGACAAAGTTGGCATTCAAAAAGGGAACCAGGAATTCAGTCCTGTGCAAAAACGGTCGACCGAAGGACGCAACTCGGTCGACCGTTTCCTCAAAGGAATAGGTTGACCGAAAGTGACAACCGGTCGACCGCTTCCACAAGGGAATCGATCAACCGAAAGTGACAACTTAGTCGACCGCTTCCACAAGGGAATCGGTCGACCGAAACGTCTGCAATGGTCGAACTCTTTGCGCAAAACTCAAGTCCCAACGGTCTACCGAAAGTCTAAAACCAATCGACCGAAACGAGGTCAAAATCCGGAGTCTGGTCAACATCAATTTAAAACTATCGGTCGACCGACTCAGGGGTCTCGGTCAACCGAAAACTAATAGGGCATCCTAGTATTTCTACGTCAAATAACGGTCGACCGCCCACATGCATAAAAACCAGTACACTTAAGTTCCGGTCGACCGAACACAAGGAATCGGTCGACCAAAACACAACAGACAGACAAAATACACTATATTCGGTCGACTGCCCGAAGGGTCCAGTCGACCGTTGGTCGTCTTCAACCTCGCGCCAGCCAATGTTTTTCACCAAAACTCTTCGTCGGAGAGGTTTCCGACCTCCCCCGACCGACCAACACAACCCTCCCACGAGGGTTAACAACCAAAAACACACTAAGGAGCGACATACCTCAAATGTGCGATCACCGGAGAAGATCGAAGATTCGCTCCACGATCAAGCCGCACCTCGCATCACCCGCGCCGACATTGACTCCACCACCTCTGGAACACCCAAAAAAGGAAGAACTGAGGAATGAGTGTTGGAATGGAGAGGAAGAAGAAGAAGAAAGGAAGAAACGTTTTGGGTTATAAAATCAAAACTATGCTCAACAGTGCCCTACTCGTCCAACCCATCACCTCTCACCCCTCAACAGTGCACGCCACCTCTTCTCCTTCCCCATGCAAAGCCTCCTCTCTCCTCCTAAACCCTTCTCCTAATCACCATTACCCTTAAGCAAGGATTAGGGATCTAACACATTCACCTCATTTTTAATCTCAAACATTCAAATAAGTACGGGTTAGTGATTTGATTCTTGATGTTAACAATTTCAATAAGAAAAGAAATCTTCTAACTGAGCTAGTCCGACTCGGTAATGATGGCAAATTCAAAACAAGTTAATGAATCTTAATGTAAGACTCTTGCTAATCTGAATTTCCCAAATTTGATCCTCAGTATTAACAATTTCAATAAGGAAGAAATCTTCGAACTGAGCTAGCCCGAATCGGAAACGATGCAAATTGAATTTCCCGGCTGATCAAAAGAATAAACCAAATTGGAGTTTGGTTGTTTCAGAAAAAGAATAAACAGAACCTGTGAAAAATAAAAATAATTTATGGGGATAAACATAACATAAATTACATTATTAACCATGCCATCATTTATTTCACTAACCTTCCATTAACTATAATACCTTACATTCTGCCCTCTTCAAATTATACCATTTCACTTACCAAGGTTTAACTTACAATTTTATAATATCCTCTCTGAATTGTGTTCTCATTTTGAACGATTCGGCAAATTGGGTGGAGAATATAAACACACATCTTCCAAAATCTCGTTATCTCCAATCATTCAAAAACACAACTTCTAACATGATATTTCAATCCAATACACTTGAACTCCAATCATTTTACGAAATGTCGACTTAAAATTACAATTCAAATGTTTAGTGACACCATAACATAATGTACATACCTCACCAAGCATAACAAATACCAATAAAAAAGTAACTGATTTTCCAACTTCAATCTCATTTTTATCTTGACATTTACTGACTGCTGTAATGAGATAAAACGGTTTACCAGAACAAATAAATAATCGAAATGGAAAATGATTTATGAACGCAGCGCGTCACGGACGCGCTCTACGTGGACATCCATGTCAGCCCTTATGTGGCCAAAGCATGAATGTTTTTTTGTTTTTTCTTCCTGATGTCCACTCAAATCACATTAAATACGTTTCAACTCAGCACGTTCTCTCTCTCCACCCAAATACAAATATGATGACTTTCTTTCTTTCTTCTTCATTCTTTCTCTCCAGAATAAATCACCATTTCGAGCAAAATATTAGGTCGAAGAAGCGTCTGATGCTGACTCCCAGGATTCTTCACAACGTAAGCAGCGTGAATGGGACGGTGTGAAGACTTCCCGATGTTCTACATAAACAGGAAATCTGATATGCTATTTTTTTTCCTAAACATAATTCTTGTGGGGTAAAATATACAGTGGGAGGTTTGTTGAGTTTGTGCGGGGGTGGCAGGGGGCGGCAGCCCCTGCGGGGGACGTGAGTCCCCCCCCCCCCCCCCCCCCCCCCTCCCAAAGCGAGCGGACAGAGGGAGCGTGCTTTGCGGACTTTTGTTTGTTTTGACATCATATTATTGCATTCCATATATTGATTCGTTTATTCCGACAATAATGAAGTCATATATTATTCCGGACTGCAAATACACTTATTCCGGACTGCAAATACACTTATTCCGATTCCGGACAGCAAATACACTTATTCCGGACAGCAAATCCACTTATTCCGGACAAACTTTATGTTCCGTTTCTGGACACACTTTATTCTTAAACCGGACAACAAATACACTTATTCCGGACAACAAATACACTTATTCCGGACAGCAAATACACTTATTCCGGACAAACTTTCTGTTCCGTTTATGGACACACTTTCTTATTATTCTGGACAACTACACTTATTCCGGACTGCAAATACACTTATTCCGGACATCAAATACACTTATTCCGGACTGCAAATACACTTATTCCGGACATCAAATACACTTATTATTCCGGACAACAAATCAACTTATTCCGGACAAACTTTATGTTCCGTTTCTGGACACACTTTATTCTTAAACCGGACAACAAATACACTTATTCCGGACAGCAAATACACTTATTCCGGACAGCAAATACACTTATTCCGGACAAACTTTCTGTTCCGTTTCTGGACACACTTTCTTCTTATTCTGGACAACTACACTTATTCCGGACTGCAAATACACTTATTCCGGACAGCAAATACACTTATTCCGGACAGCAAATCCACTTATTCCGGACAAACTTTATGTTCCGTTTCTGGACACACTTTATTCTTAAACCGGACAACAAATACACTTATTCCGGACTGCAAATACACTTATTCCGGACATCAAATACACTTATTCCGGACAACAAATCAACTTATTCCGGACAAACTTTATGTTCCGTTTCTGGACACACTTTATTCTTAAACCGGACAACAAATACACTTATTCCGGACAGCAAATACACTTATTTCGGACAGCAAATACACTTATTCCGGACAAACTTTCTGTTCCGTTTCTGGACACACTTTCTTCTTATTCTGGACAACTACACTTATTCCGGACTGCAAATACACTTATTCCGGACAGCAAATCCACTTATTCCGGACAAATTTTATGTTCCGTTTCTGGACACACTTTATTCTTAAACCGGACAACAAATACACTTATTCCGGACAAACTTTATGTTTCGTTTCTGGACACACTTTCTTCTTATTCTGGACAACTACACTTATTCCGGACTGCAAATACACTTATTCCGGACAGCAAATACACTTATTCCGGACAACAAATCAACTTATTCTGGACAAACTTTATGTTCCGTTTCTGGACACACTTTATTCTTAAACCGGACAACAAATACACTTATTCCGGACAACAAATACACTTATTCCGTACAACAATATACACTTATTCCGGACATACACATAACGTAAACAGGACAAACACATAATGTAAACTGCACACACACATAAAGTAAGCTAGACAAATTAAGTTGATCCAACGTAAAACTTAAAAACAAATATTTTATTATGATAAGTGTGGACTCTGCACGAATAATGAGACTGCACGATGTCTTAGGGTCTGCACACTGTCTTATCTGTGTATTGGGAAATGAATCGTTCAACTTAAAGAACCGGCGTTTTTTAAAAAGACCAAAACGCGCGAAGAGAAATTTCGCTGACTGGACGCTGACTCATAGAAAAATATCTGAGCTGTACAGATCCACGTAAGGCGCGTCCGTGACGCGCGCGTCCGTCTATCACGGTTCATAAATAATAACCAAATGCAAAATCAAAAGATTCTTCAAGATCCATTACTGGTGTTCAATAAGATTTAATTCACAATTTAGCATTAAACTGGCATAAGAATGTAAGAAAATGAAACAATTCCACACCCATTAGACGTGCTAAAAAAATAAACATTACATGTCGAAACCATTCACAAACTGAAACTGCACTTCGCAATCTCAGAATTCCCCAAATTTGTCAGCTGCAACGAGCAAGTGTGTGCTCGCCCGCCAACACAAATCCACTGGATAAAGATGATTTAAAGCAAAAGAACGGTTGACACGAAGAGAACCAGTAAACCAAGGATCTTGCTTCTGTTGGCGGAAGGAGCCGAACCTCTGTGATGCGCTTGAGGCCTGAAAAGAGTGAATTAAGAAAGCATCGTTAGGTTATGGAAAGATACATGACAAGGATTCGTTAACTCGAGGAACGTTGATGTACTTTTGCTTTGATTTTAGTTGGCCACAGAAAAGAGCATTATGTGGTCGGCGAAGTTCAGTCTCATGGCCGGGATCTTCTGGGTTGACAATTCTGATATATGTCTCTTGTCCAAGGTACCACGAATCGAGATTTGATGTGCGAAGATTCCATATGCCGACGTTGTCGAGAGAGACTAAGATTGCTGTCCATGCTCCAGGGAAAACCTGTAAAAAAAAAGAACACAAATTCAGGCCTCATTTAGCTTGGATCCCTTTTCAGATTCTTGATTTGTTGGTTTTGAAAATAAGATGATGATAAGCTAAAATGGTATGGATAATCTTAATATCAATCGAGACCAAACTGATACGGCAATTGGCATAGTGTGGCCTTGAAGGGGATTGCTCTGGTCGTAAAGTACCTAACCTGACTGGCTCAAATTTAGGCCAAGAAAGAACTTATCCCTCACAAATCTAATCAGATGGAATGCCCAAATTGCACAGCGTTGGCAGGAAATAATTTAAGCATAATTTGTTTGTGCAGTAGTTTCATACTTTCATCATATTTTTAGTAATTTGGCTGTAATCTTGAAGAATGGCCCACCAAAATACAGTAACCAACAACTGGAAGCTGACAAGGCATTACAGATTGAACTTTTTATTCCTAATGAAGGCTGTCAGAAAGTTCAAAAACTTGGTATCATCAAAAGGTCTGGCATATATTTGTGGAGAAAGTTGCCAAATGTAGGCTTAGAATGCAATATATGACCCAACTGGAAACAGATGTATGGTCTAATGGCATTACTAGATTGCATGTTTGCGTCCATCTTGATAATATGACTCTTATCTTGGTTTTCAAGGAAGAAATAGACGCATACAGATCAAAGAAATTTAAAACAAATATCTATTTGCTTCATTCACTGCCCATTCGAGCAATCAAATCAGAGAGAGTTCTCTCCGATTTTCGGCTCCTTACTTTGCTTTCAATTATTTACACTTCCATTTAGGTACCAGGAGTTGCACAAAACAAGCCAAGGAAGAAATAACTGATAACCATGTCTTCAGTAGTAATTGGGCAAACCAGCACTTTGTTTATTATATTGCTTGTCAAGAACAAACTACTTTAAAAGTTAAGTGGATATCATATAGAAAGACAAGATCATCACGGAAAAAGATTTCTTAAACTTAAAAGGGCATACCAAAACACAAGTGTATAAAGTGGCTTACCTGCGTCGTACATCTTGACACACCATCCCATTTGTTATAGGTACCTCTACTCGCTTCTGTCCACTGACCAAAGTCCATGCTGCAGTGAACAACCAAATCATTGAAGGTTCAGAAAAAGAAACAAAACAAGCTACCATGTGAAACTTCCGTAGCAATAGGAATAACTAAACGGGAGTGATTTTACCCAACAACAAAAAATGCATATCCATCCAGATGGTAGGAGTGAACTTTGGTGTCATTGTTCTGCAAAACGATTTCAATGAATCCTCTGTATGAACCGTTGATCACTGATCGTCCAATCTTAGGTGGACCACTGATGGGCTTTGTTGGAAAATCAAGAGTATAAACGCCTTTCAAGTTGTAATCGTCCGCAAGCCTCAACGGCGTATCAGGTGGAGTATATGAGATTCCATTCAGTGTCGCTCGGTGTTTCCCATTTATAACCGCTGAAGGTTTGTTTTCCATCAAATAAAATTGGGTCACATTTATCTGGCCATATCTGAAGGCCCCCTGTGGATTGGGACGAGCAGCACCAGAGCTACCATTGGTCCTGTAAAATTTACAAGATCAAAAATCAAATTGACATTAAGTACACAGGTCAGCAACACGCACAATTATCTTAATCTGGATGTTCCAGAAAAGGTATGTAAGATGTAATTACAGCCAAAAAGTGCAACTTATCAAAATAGCAATTTTAAAAATAACTATATGAGGTGCTTAAGCAAGCTGCACTTACAATTCACCCCACACTTCCAAACAGTAGTTTTGTGTTTGTGTTAGCATATGTAATTGAAAATTTAAATAACATTTTTTTCTTGAATGCAACCTACGATTTTTAATCTTTCCAATTCCAATCAAATCATGAATATGCAGAGATTCATTCCTCAAATGGATTCCATTCATCTAGCTTGAGTTTTGCCCCTCAAAGGTCTTCAAAATAACATGCACAAGGCTGATGAAATCATTCCAACAGACAAAACACATTTGACTAAGTAAATTTCAAATACAAAAACACCAAAAAAAACCAACCTGACAGACTTCGCTTGATTCATCGAAAATGTCTTATCGTAAAAATCATCAGGGGAAGGCGGCAGGGGACCAGAGGCTTTGCCTTTCGAGTTTGAGTAATGCAATAGCCCAACACCAGTAACTCTGGACCAAACAGATTCATTTACAAATCTTGCACTAGCCACAATATAGTAATCACTGCTGGCATTTTGGTCCATCGTGACCAAAAAGGAGTAGGATTGACCAACATGAATGTCAAGATTACTGTAATTCGACTGGATGGTGTATGTTCCTTCTGTCTCTACAAGAAGCATGTTGTGATTCTGGATTCTGAAATTCAAACTCGTAGAGATGCCAACATTGTGCACGCGGATCCTGTAAGTCTTTCCTGTTACAAGTTATATGAATAGTTTTGGACTGTTGGCTCAAGAAAAATCTATAAACAAAGCTACACCTACAATAAATAAGAGTTACATACACACTAAAAGAAGATACATTCTTATAAACTACAAAATAGCCCAAAGTAGGTGAATAATATGTAATATAACAAATAAGGCAATGATATGTAGAAGAGAATAGTATGGATAGAAATCAAATGCTTCACCAACAAAATATATAATTCAAAACAGATAAACCCAGCAGAAAATGGGGCACAAAGCCTTCCATTCTAAGTTCTAACTTCTAATCAGTGGCAGGTAAGTCACGTCCAAAGCACTTTTTACTCAGATTTTAAAAACATTCTGACAAGTGAAAATTTCAAATTATTTATGGATAACCTATCTATTTTCAGGAATCAAAGATTTACTATTTTTGCCTTTAAACTAAAATGGACTAATTTAAAATAGCTTATTAAGTTGTCGGAGCAAAAGTTAATCTAAACAACCTCTTTACTGTCTGTCTCAGGGAAATGCTGCTCTTATACCCCCACATAAGGCACACTCTAGAAAGGCCTCGGGTTTTGTTGAAATATTTGACAAACATCATAATAGATAAAATCACTGACGAAGTAGAAATGCTGAAATGGAGTGTTAAAATATCACCTGGGTCAACGTTGATTGTTTCATGCTCAATGCCATCAGGAACAAGGGAATTGTTGTAGCGGTAAGGACCTTTTCCGTTGATGAGAACACCATCCGGCATACCAAGGCTTTTCCCATCGTCAAGCTTCTTCCTCAAATCCTACACCAAACAAGACTCACATTACATCTCTGATACGCACCGTTTCTCTTCGAGTACATAAAAGTATACGACCACTAACGGGGTGATTTTTGTTGAACCAGTCTCCGATGAAAATGTAGATGTCGCCATCTGGTTGCCCAAAAGGAACAGGGATCACGACACGGTTGTTCACTGTTATACCACCATAACCACCAGCAGCCCGTTGCAAGTTGGTCGAAGGGAAATAGTAGAAGCTTCCTATCTGGTCCTTCACTTGGAATCTATATGTCCAGTTCCATCCTGCGGGGATGGGGCAATTCGTGCCCAGCACACCATCCTGCCAACAATTTCGTCTCTGCTGAATGCCACTCCTGCCAAGAGAGACAGAAATTCACAACCACAAAATACAAGTGGCCACCGAGCTAAAGAAGGCGTGATGTGATGACGATTATATATACCAGGTTATAAGCAGTGGTTCATCCAAATCATTTTGAACATTAACAATGACATTGTCGTTTGTGGTTAGATTGAGTACTGGACCAGGGAATTGCTTGTTAATAGCTATCACCTGCAACCACCAAATTAAACAACTTAAATTGAAGAATGCAACTCAAGCTAAATAAGTACAAAAAAATTCAGAAATCAGTAATTTGAGAAGCAAAAGAAATGTAAGTAAATGGTAGACGGTTTAGAAAAATGACTTCTTAGGAAATCCCCAATGTTTTCAACACAAAGAGATCTAGTGTTTGCCGGGGGATTGATGGTTATGGCAAGCACTGAAAGGAGCAACTTCTAAGGCATTCTTAGTCACTCAGGCAAGATCTCATGAAAGTAGCTTTGGGTCTAAGTGTCTTACTCTCCTTCCTGAGTTTGTACCTGGTAAAACACAAATCTTGGGAGAAGAATTTGAGATAAACAGATATCAATCAATCTCTTAAATTATTAGAGATTGATCAGATGTATTTATATCAAGTGGTTGGATTACAAAATTACATTTGAGCAGTATGGGATTAATAAAATACAGAGATGAAATGTATGTAGACTAGAAGGAAGGCCTAGTACATTGGGCTTTATATGGATGTTCTAATAGTACCTCAGCTTGCTCTCACAGTGCTACATTGTAAGTGTGGTTGGATCAAGGAAGTTATAAGTTTCAAAAAAGATGGTGCATTACTCTACCCTCACTTTGTAGATTTACCATTATTTCTACAGCAAAAAAAAAAAAGAAAAATAGCAAATCTGATAGTGCCTAAGGGAAAATAATAATGCATGCACACAAAGAAGTAAATATATTTACCACACAAAAATGAGAACTGAAAATACTTAAAATACCAACAACCCAAAGTACAAACATCTAGCAAGATCCAGACAACCCCATTTACAAAAAATAAAACCAAAAAAACAGCTTCAACAGAGAAAAAAATTCACCAGAACACACCACACTCCACAAAACGCAAAACTAATCAAAACCCACATCGCAAAATCCCAACTTTTTAACAACCAAACCCAAAAAACCACCGAAAAAATCCAAAAACAGTGATGGGTCAAACCCCCCACCTTCTGCTCCACACCCAGAGGAGACGCATTGATGTAGGAAACATCCCATTCGAAGTTGAGAACTCGATCTCCAGCAAAAGACCCACCAATGAGAACGCAAACAACAACCCAAAACAACTCCCACCCCATTCCACCTCTCTCTCTCTCTATAACTCTCTCTCTCTCTCTTGTCCAAAGGTGGGAGCTTTGAGGTGGAGAAGACAAAGCAGGTGGAGTGGTTAAAACTTAAAAAGGTGGAGAAAGAGAAGGATTTTGGAGAGAGAAAACAGGAGCGATTTTAGTAATATGAGTCTGTTCGCTTTTTGGTGAGTCTTGTGCTGTGTTTTGTGGCTTTCTCTCTCTAGAAGATGAGAGAGAGTGTGGGAGAGTGGGAGTGGTTGTTTTAAATGTGAGATTGGAAGGGTTTAGGAGAGAGAGAAGGTGGGAATGGGGGGGAGTGGCGGCCAGCGAATGGGTGGTCTTTGAACAAAAAATGTACAGAGAGAAAGTAAGGATTTTGTTTATCTAGAGAGAGTGGGCAACGGTCGGATACGAATATATACCAGTAGTAACATGACGGTATATATAATTATGTGTGGGATTGTTTGAGATGAATATATATAACTCATGTGAGGAGGAATTCACTAACTTTAAGTTATGTTGAGACACGGTTGTGCTTGACTATAATATCAAATTTAAACTTAAAATTGAAAATCTAAACCGTAGATCTTAATCTACAACATATGAAGATTAATGACGTCGAAAATCATAAAATTCAGAACATGTTTTACGCAATATTTATAAGTGTAAAAATAAACGTACTACATTCATTAAAAAACTCGATTTCTAGATCTTACGTGAAACAATTACTAAATTTTATGATTTTCAACATCTTTAATCTACTTATATTGTAGATCAAGATCTACGATTTGGATTTTCAATTTGAAGTTTAAATTTGATATCATCGTCAAGTACAACTGTGTGTCAACATAATTTAAGGGTAATGGATCATTCCTCAACTTATATTGTGTTTTATTCATCAAGCTCACTCCATTGAATGTTGCGTTAACATATCTAAATGTTGAATTTGCATCTTCCAACTTGACTCGGTCACACTGGTAGTAGGGCTGTAAACGGGTAGGGTTTGGGGTGAGACGGGGTCGACCTGCACCCGATCCGTCAGGAATTAGTAGGGTTGTAGAAAACCCACGAACTCACCCGCCCCGCAACTCGCCAAGGAAGCGGGTTGTGGGTGGGTCAACGAGTTGGTGAGTCATCTATTTGAAAATTTGTTTTATGTAAAAAAAACTGAAAATCACTTAAATAACAATATATTTTTTACGAAAAATGCATAATTTCTAACTTCTAAATAATAATATGTTTAAGATTAAGTTGTAATTTGTTATTTGTTAGATTAAGAATTTGTGATGTGTTAAACAATAATTTATGAGTGATAAGTTATATTATATATATTATTTATTATTTAACTTTAACAGGTTGGTACGTTAGTATGTTTGGACTTTTGCTTGATCCCACCCGACCTGCTTTTATTGTCTAAATGGGTCAGAAATTGCGACCCTAACCTAGATCCACAAGATTAGGTTTTACGGATTGACAGGTCTGACATGCTCTATATGCAGCCCTAATTAGAAGGAATGAGGAGCAAGATGTTGCGTCTCTGCGAATGATTACTACAAAAACAGTTTAGAAGGAATGAGGTGCAAGATGTTGCGTCCTTGTGAACGAATACTAGAAAAACAGCTCTTGGAACGAGTGATGTTTACTATGTTTTGCAACTGAAATTGAAAAAATTTATATGTTGTACTATGATAATAAGGGCATAAGCCTTAGTGTTTTTTTTTGTCTAAACTTTTTTGACTTGTGTGGCTGCGGTTAGGAGTCTTCACCAAGCCAAACATGGACCAAAACAAATCAGACCAGAGATCAGATATCCAAAATACATCTGACCCCATTGTCTTCACCTCTAGTTCATAGTCTAACTTGCAACAAAAAAACCCTACTAACTTCGCGTCCTTTTCACGTCGGGTTGCAAAACAAAAAGAAAAACGATCGTTAAAATTGACAAGACCAAAGGGAATCAGGTAAAACCACATATCATACAAATATTTGGGGGACCCTAACACGGTGTATAGTTAGTTGTCTACACATTCCCACACTGTCCCAACATCACTCACGTTGGGTCCAGCTCACTTCCTAAGTGTAACACTTCTAAAACACCCGATTCCCACTTCAATCCAAAACCTCTATCTCCATCACCTCTTTTGTTCTTGTTGCTTCCAATTAAGCATCCAAATCCAACCACCACTGAAAATATAATATTTCTCAGATTGCTTCCACCAATCAACTTGGTGTTACCGTTTGAATAATGGGTGAGAACGATGATTCTTTGTTTTGGCATCACCCAATTGTTGTTGTTGTTGTTGTGTTTTTTGTATGTGATTTTGTTGTTTGAGGGGCAAGAAAGGAAGAAGACATGGGATTTGGACATGAGCTGTTCTTGCATGTGTTGAACTGTTGGCGCGGTTGAATAACGTCACTTTTTAATTTGTGACATTAATTGCCAACGAAGTGATTCCTAAACCTTCAACCTTCCTTTCCATTTATTCTCGTTCTATCGTACTAACAAAGGTTTATTTTATCATTACGGAAATATTAATATATAATAAAGTCGGTGACGAAAACAAAACGTGTACGTCTTGGTATCTTTTGTGAGCAAATGTGATATAACTTTGGGTTTTTTACTTAGATATATCTTCAAAAGATGTCAATAACTGATTTATACCTGTGTTTTCCATATTTACTTGAGTACACCTTATGTGTTGTATTTTTACTTGAGTACACATTCCCCGTCAATGGGACTCACTCCGTCAGACCTCCGTAACGCCCATGTTAAACTCTACAATCCTCAAGTAACTGATTTACACTCGTGTTTTCCATATTTATTTGAGTATGTCTTACGTGTTGTGTTTTTACTTGGGTACACCTTCCCCGTCAACCCTAAACTTTAACATTTGATGAGTGTGATTTGGTTTTAATTGAGGTTAATGTATTAAGTGAATGTATTGATTGAATGTTAGTGTAGCTTGACTATAAATGATGTGCATGTATTGATCTAGGATTGATTTGTGTTTCTATGACTATGGTGCTTAGATGTTAGATTGATTTATGCTTACATCTCGGATTGATTTGTGCTTAGATATATGAATTTCTAATGTTAAAGTTTAGGGTTTAAAACATATATAGAAAATGTTATATCATTACATGCATTTCTCAGATTGATACATGATGAGAATTAAATTTATACCGCAAGTGCACGACGTCAATGAAGACGTGGCAAGTACGGGTCGAACACAAGGAGGGAGAGATATTGTTATTTTTGTGATTTTCGAATTAAGAAAGAAATAGAGAGAAATATGTTTGGTTTGAGATTTTTGGTTTTTTTTTAATTTTCTAAAGCAAGAACAACAATAGAAAAACTAAAAAAGAAAACAAATATGGATGAGAGTCCAGCAGGTGGAGGTTTAGATGTCGGGTTTTGTTGAGAGAAAACAAATATGGATGAGAGTCCAGTGGGAGATTGAAGGGAATATGTTTTAAAAGTTTTATTTTATATGTCAATTATTATGAATTGGATGTGCAAACATTTTGTTCATTGATTAATGTATTCGTCTTTTAGAAGTATTAAGGAAGAGACTCTTTGTCCTTAACCGTAGACCTCTAAAAGATAATGGTTTACATAAATCAAAGGTCATTCACAATCATGGTAATTGACATGGAACATTAATTACCGAGATAAGATTTTCATGTTGTTCATCGATTATTGTAGATATACAAATAGTTGACGACACGGGTATATAAAAGAGAAAAGTTGTTACTTTTATATAATGAATAAACCTAACAAGTGAAACATTATGGAATTGTGTTATGTGTCATTAATGTTACATTGTATCTTGAATCCTTAGACACGAGACATATGTCTTTTCACTTGGGAAGTGTTCAAATTGATTGTCAAAAGCTATCAATGAGCATAGTGATAAAGACAATAGTTGGTTGAACATGACTTGTGTTGGGAAATATAATTCGTCAAAAGATTATCATTGTCTCTCTTTACTTGAGTAATGATAGGGTCCCTTGATAAAACGAAATTATAATGTGTTAAGTTACATATTTATAATTAGCTTAAGAGATCAAGAAATGAATATATAATATAAAAGTGACACATTTCTACTTTGTATAATTGTTTTAATGTCATGAGGTAGGGTATATACACAAGTGATATTTTACATATCACTAAGTGGATCGTGTTTAGTTCGAGTGAGCAAAATATATTTTTTATTTAGGTAACTATAATATGTAGCTGAATACCGCTTATAGTTTATGATATAAAATATGTTATATCATTGCCAACATAACTTAGATCCTCTTATAGGTCACACCACAAATACTGAAAAATAAGAAATATGATTTTATATTTTATACGATGTATTAAGTTTTATGTGTTATGAAATAATATACATTTGGTAAAATAATAAAATCAATATGTCGTAAAAAACGACATGGTCAGAATAATAAATAAATTCGTATGAGATGTATATATATTCTGGGATATAATGTTTTGACATTATATATGATAATATATGACAGGATATAATGTGATCTACAACATTATAACATATGAATTTGCTAAAACCCCAAAGTCCAAATTTTGTTGGATATTAATCCAAAATTTGGTAGAGTCAAAAACAGTGAAAAATGGTCCAACCGTTTGACCACGTTTTTTCGTATAGTTATAAGAGAATTTTTACTGATTAATGACTGAATTTAATCCATATTGGTCAAAGGTAGTTATGGGATGATGATGTGGCAAAATAAACAAGAGATCATGTGCAAACCACCACATGATGTGGTTTAGTGGAGATGTAAATAAGAGATCATGTGTAAGTGGTTTGCACATGATGTGAGTTAGAGGAAATCCTATAAATTATAGGATCGTATGAGTCTCTAATTCTAATCATTTTAATCCTAATTACCTACTTGTTTAACAATCAAAGATATGCAGCAGAATTTAAAACTAAACAAGCAAGTAAAAGAATGGAAAATGCAAACCACAAGAAGACGGGGGATTTTACAGATGTTCGGCACCCCACCCAGGTCCTAGTCCTCTCTTGCATGCTCCGCTCGGATCACCGAGCTCCGCCCACGACTTCAATAACCACTCCCCATTCCGGGCTGGGAGAGAACGACTTTACAATCTTCAAGCTCATAAACAACCCTCGCCGAGCTTGACTCCTCTCACAATCCGAGAGGGACCACTTCGGGCTCTCACCGAAGTCTATACTCTTGTCTTGAGCTTTCACCAAGACCCTTGCTTCTTTGACAATCAATGAGTGGAATAACACTCTCTAATCTTGAGCACACTTGAGTGACAATATGATTTAAGACTAAAGTGTGAAAGGTTTGAGGCTTGGAGTGTTTGAAGCTTTCTCTCTAATGTAAGGGACAAATAGTAATGGGAGAGTTGTGTTAAAATGTGTTTTACAACTCTATTTATAAGCACTATAGAGAATATAGTCGTTGGGGTTAATTGGGTAAGAGTTGATGTAAGATACACAAAATAAAAATATGCAGGACCCAATTCTGGATAAGTTCGGTCGACCAAAATGGGCAGAACAGTCGACCGTTTGGCAAAATTGAACTCAGTTCGGTCGAGCGGTTAAGGAACGGTCGACCACCAAAGGATATGTTCTAGGTACACTTAAGTTATCGGTCGAACACCGAATCAGGTTTAGTCGACCGAAAACTAACAGACTCTTATGGGTTGACAAACAGATTTAATTCGGTCGACCGAAACAATGTCCACGGTCAACCAAAACCAACAGGAAGTTTTGGTTTGTCGAGATGTCTTAGTTCGGTCGACCGAACAAGGTCCTCGATCGTCCGATACACTAAATGTATTTGGGGTATTTAGGAATAATACGAATACGATCGTTGGTTATATACGGAAAAACAAACAGTCAAAAAATTATTGTTACTCGGTTGACCGAAAAGGTCTGGACGGTCGACCGAACTTGGGCAATAAAACACTAAGATGATATATGATCACTCGGCCGACCAAACGGTCTGTTTTGGTCTACCGAATGTGGGCAGATTGTTCAGGTTAAGTGTTTAGTGTTTTCCGGTCTAAGTTTGGGTGATCTATTGAAGTCCAAATTATATGAAATTTTGTGTGTGACTTCTATAAGGAACCTAGTGTGTATGTGAGTTGATTTTAACTCAAGTATGCTCAATTACACAAAGTTCCTAAGACTCAAAGAAATAAAAATTACATGTCTTCAATAGAGTTTGATTACATGTCTTGACTTGAGTCCTTTCTTTCTTGAGTCTTGATCACCTGTAGAAGTTAGCACATAACAATATATATATGCAATGCAATATGTGTACTACTCTACATGATTACAATTAAGATTAGCTTGATTAAATCATCAAAACATAGATTAAGGCCAAAAATGCAACATAAATAAGTCAATCCTCAATTCCTTGTTAATAATAATGCAAAAAAAATCTCTCTCCCTAACCACGTCATTAATCCATCCGAAAATTATCTTAATTATTCATGGTTTTGGAGATTAAATTATCATGAGCTTTAGAGGAGTTATTAGCTAGATCCTAGCCTTGATTTAAGGATTGATTGACTAGCTTATTTCTCTTTAATCTTGTTCAGAGTTTAGTAAACACTTGGAGGCGAATCGACAAAACGATTCAACGAACAACGCAACTCGGATTAGTACGTAAATCTACACGTGTAGATGCTTGAAGGAGGAGATCGGTGGTGACCGGGCAAGCTTAGAAAGTCAAATTCAAAGCCGGTTGCATCACTGAATGAAGATTGTGTTGGTTTCTTGGCCTTAATCTATGTTTTGATGATTTAATCAACCTAATCTTAATTATAATGAATGTAGAGTAGCACACATATTGCATTGCATATATATTGTTTTGTGCTAACTTCTACTGGTGACCGAGTAAGGCAAAAGTATTCAATTTAATTCCCGCTTAAGTTTGAACATGCTCGATTGATTACTCGTTTATCTACTGGTGCAAACATTCTAATTATTTTTTCAGTGGGTAACATGTTTGGTGCTGCTTTTAAAAAGGTTTTACTATAGTTCGTTCTGCAACGTACCTAACAATGTTGAATTTATCCCAAGTGGATATTATTCAAACATGTGAACATTGTTTGAACACTATTACTAGATTTTTTATTTTACTATCACAGTTATTATTGATTTGTATCTAGCTTCCGTAATTGACGATGAAATTCCTTGGGCAAGCTTATAAAAAAATGATTTTAAAGTTAGGATTAAGTAACTAAAATTATCGTAGTACAAAGTAGGTTATAGACACTGAAAACTCGGACCTTATGTCGCCTTACGATTCCTTAATCTAACTTAAGATGAAAAGTGAGCGTGAGACACAAGAGTCCGCAAGTATGTTCTTTTATATTTATTGTGTATCTAAAATGATTTAAGTACCTATTAAGTGGGGGTAAGAAGCAAATTCAATTTTGATGATTGGTGGGACACGAATCATGACACGCCATTAATAATTAAAATTAGGGTTAATTACAGTTTGCCCTCCTGAACTATATCTTGGTATCACTTTGTCCCCCTGAACTTTCAAAGTCAACAGTTACCTCCCCTGAACTTTAATTTTGTAACACTTTGCTCCCCTGAACTTCAAAAACTCATTATTTAACACACATTCGACGTTTTTTCCTAATTTTTTTTGTTGTATCCCTAATACACTCTTAAACCTATATTTACGTGAAAGTTTGGATCCAAACGGAGGTCGGATATGGTTGGAATTTGGGTCGGTTTAACACTCAATCCGACCCAAATTCTAACCATACCCGACCTCCGTTTCGATCCAAATTTTCACGTAAATATAGGTTTAGGAGTGTATTAGGGATACAACAAAAACATTAGGAAAAAAACGTCGAATGTGTGTTAAATAATGAGTTTTTGAAGTTAGGGGGGCAAAGTGTTACAAAATTAAAGTTCAAGGGAGGTAACTGTTAACTTTGATGGTTCAGGGGGCAAAGTGATACCAATGCATAATTCAAGGGGTCAAACTGTAATTAACCCTTAAAATTAACCATAACATCCATACAAAATGTCATGTCGAGAATACATCAATGTCTACCTTAAAACAAAACAAAGTAGAAGATCCCAATTAGAAACTAGATCAGGGGACGAGACAAACCCGTCCGACCCGGACCGAATCCGGACTGGACCAGAACCGTTAGCCAGACGCCTCCACGATGGTACAAGCGTCTTAGCCAGACGCCCGAGTCGGAAAAAAAATCCACCTCCGTTAATTCGCCTGATCTAGGTGCTTCGCCAGACATTTTCGTGGTGTTGGTACTAGGAATGTTAGTAAAACTAAGTCAAAAATATTGTTTAAAGACATGAGACGATATGTGTATTAAATATATTGTTAAGGGCAATTTGGTAATTTCAAGGGACGATTTAAGTAATTTTGGAACGACGCATTTGTGTCGAATATATATTTTACAACATGAATTTCCTAAAGTATAATCTCCTTGAAATCCGATTCTGTGACAAAAAAAATAGTACAAAGAAGGTCATCTTCGATCCTGTGCTTACTCTTGTGGACTTGTAGCCTTTCAAATTTGTGCTTAAAACTAATCTTAACACACTAATTTGGCCATATATATTAATTTTAAAATAATCAAGATCTCTAATCAAGTTCCAGCGGCAATTGTCAGGTTTAAGTATGGGGAAACGGCCTTTTGATAAACGATAACGTCAAAAGTTGGTTTTAGCTAATTATAAAATTAGGAGTCATAATGAATGGTAAGTTTAAATTAAAGTAACAACGACTCAACCTATCATACTATCATAGAAAAGTAACAATAATTTATAGGTGTCTTTTAGAACTTTAATGTTCACCGTTATCAAGGGTTGGCTCATGGCTGACTATAATTAGTTAGTCAACTAAGGGGGAACCGATTAATCAATTACTAAGACAAAATCATGGAGCAGTGAGTGTGATAGTGTAACATCCTCAAAGCAGCGGAAAATTTAAAATTTATAAACACTCAATCAACAGAGGATATTACGCAAATAAAGGAACACAGGTGCACCAACATATATATATATATCCGAACATCAGAGTTTACAAAAGTTGTGATTACATCAAAAGCATAAACAAGGAAACAGTAATCACACGACCTCAACCGAGAGAAAGCTGGATCCGGTAGCAGCGCTCCTCTCCTCGGTCACCACCCCCTAACCGATCACGGCCTGAAAGTAAACATGCAACAATGCCTGAGTTTCCAGAAGGAAACCCCCCGTATGCCAAACTCTAAATGCATGAAATGAAAAGGCACCCTAGCATGCAATTCTAATAAACAAGAAAAGCATCACAACCAGGCTGGGCTCCAGGGCTCTCTCACCCAACCACAACACACACCGCAGGTACGGGGCTCCAGGTCTAATCTCAACCAACCGCCGCACCCACCACAGTCACGGGGCTCCAGGTCTAATCTCAACCAACCGCCGCGACACACACTCGTCGCCAAGCTGGGCTCCAGGTCTAATCTCAACCAACCGCAGCTACCACGACACAACCAAGGGCTCCTGGTCTTTTTCAACCAACCCAAACGTCTAAGGGCTCCAGGTCTTTTTCAACCAACCACTAGACGCGGTCCCAGCTCAGGCTCCAGGCCTTTTTCAGCCAACCTGAACGCACTACGGAGCTCCAAGTCTTTTTCAACCAACCCCGCACAGACTAGCTGGGCTCCAGGTCTTTTTCAACCAACCGCAGCTCTCACACAGTCACGGGGCTCCAAGTCTCTTTCAACCAACCGCCGCAACACCACAATTCTAAGCTGGGCCTCAGGCCTATTTCAGCCAATCCCAAGCTCACACACGGCTACAGGGCTCCAGGTCTAATCTCAACCAACCACCGCAACCCTCGTGCACCTAGCACACTTGCCGGAAGAACATCGGCACCACAACTCGCCCCACACGGACAACCACGACAACAACACCTCCATAGTGCAAAACTTGACACAAACGGTCGACCGAACCAAAAGTCTCGGTCGACCGAATCAAACCAATACAAAGCAATCCACCTCGACCGGCACTCCATCGGTCGACCGATTCCCAAAACCACACTCGTTCGGTCGAACCAAAATCACGGGACGGTCGACCGTTTAGATGGTCAACTCCCAGGTTCAACGAACAAAACGTCCGATCGGTCGAACTCCGAGCATCCTTCGGTCGACCGATCCCACAGGGAATAATCCCTCTCTCGCGTCCTGAAACCGGTCGAACGCCGAGACCTACTCGGTCGACCGATTTCATCCAGAGCGTTCCTCACGCTCAACATGCAGGTCCGGTCGACCGAACCCACCTTCGGTCGAACCGACCACTATTCTCACTTAAGTCACGGTCGGACAAAGTCGATGAGCGGTCGACCGTTTAGATGGTCAACGCTCCCAACCGACTTAAGACAGTGCACACGGTCTACCGGCAAAGGGGACCCGGTCGACCGAAACTCACCAGGTTTGCCTTTTATGCACAATCGGTCGACCGCCACAAAGCATCGTTCGACCGATTTCAGGCAGAACCCGTATTTTCTTCACGAACAGTCGACCGTTTGCACCAACCGGTAGACCGATCAGGCAGTGAAATCTGCTGCACATTTACTTGCGACGAGCCGAACGGCCTACCGTCGACTTCCAAATACTCACAGTAATTAAGTGAGTGAGCTTGACATACCGGAAGGTCTGAAGAGACCTTTGAAGAACCGCGACGACGCCTCCACGAGCACGTCTCCCCAAATACGATCCGTCGACGACTCTCGCGTCCAAACGACGATCAATCGCCTCCTCGACTATCCACAGCGACGAATCCACCTCCGCCAACCTCCAACACCCAACCATGACCACAGAACACGAGTTAGGTGGAGGGTGAGAGAACCAACGGAAAGGAGCGAGTAAAACCAACAAGTCACCTCCAACCACCACCTTCGTTGTTCCTCACTTCGCTGGAGATCACCAACCCGCTGGAGCTCGAACCTCTCGCCGGAGCACACCACTGAGGTAGAGACAGAGTGAGAAACGGAAGTGAGAGAGAGCAACGAGAGAGAGAGAGAGGGAAAACCAACCTAAATATCTCCTCCACTCAAATCCACACCATCTATTCCACTCCTCTCCATCTCAACCACTCATCTCATCCAAATCATCCAAGCCCTTCATCCAACCATCTTCAATCCCAGCCGTCCATCATCATCTCCCTCTAATCTCCACCTAAACATCAACAAAACACAATTATGATAGGGTTAGGATCAGAATCCCACAATCCACCCTCCTAAAAGAATTTCGTCCTCGAAATTAAGACTGATGCTCACCAAACAACTCCGGGAACTCCTTCTGGACCTCCTCCTCGATCTCCCAAGTGGCCTCTCGCTCACTGTGGTGCTGCCACCTGACCTTCACCATCGGAATGGTCCTCCTCCTCAACTGATGATCCATCTGATCCACAATCTCAACCGGTCTCTCCTCAAGAGACAAATCCTGACGGATCTCTGGAACCTCCAACTGAATCACATGAGAAGGATCCGCTACGTACTTCCTTAACATCGAAACGTGGAAGACGTTGTGAAGACCCGAAAACTGCGGTGGCAGCGCTACCCTATAGGCAACCTCTCCAATCCGCTCGAGAATGTCAAATGGTCCGACATACCTCGGACTGAGCTTCCCCTTCTTCCCAAACCATATCACTCCTCGAGATGGTGAAATCCTCAGGAAGACATGGTCACCTGCCTCAAATCTCAGCTCTCGCCTACGCCTATCCGTGTAGCTCTTCTGCCTGCTCTGCGCAGTCGCTAGACTCTGCCTGATCACATCAACCTTTTCAGCATACATCTGCACAATCTCAGGACCAACTAGATGTCTCTCGCCTACATCACTCCAGCATACCGGTGATCTACACGGTCTCCCGTACAGGGCCTCGTACAGTGCCATCCTAATGCTCGAATGGTAGCTGTTGTTGTAGGCGAACTCGATCAATGGCAGATGCTCATCCCAATGACTTGCCCAATCCAGAGTACACACTCGCAACATATCCTCTAGCGTCTGGATGGTCCTCTCAGACTGACCGTCTGTCTGCGGATGGAATGTCGTACTGAACTTCAACCGAGTCCCCAAGGCCTGCTGCAAACTCCCCCAGAATCTGGAAGTGAACCTCGGATCTCGATCTGAAAATAATACTCATGGGCACTCCATGAAGCCTGACAATCTCCTCAATATACAACTTAGCTAGACCCTCCAGAGGTAACGTGGTCCGAATAGCTAAGAAATGCGCCGACTTGGTCAGTCGATCGACTATAACCCAAATCGCGTCGTGGAATCCTCTCGTCTTCGGCAGCCCGGTGACAAAATCCATCGTCACGTGCTCCCACTTCCACTCTGGAAGCTCGATCCTCTGCATCGGCCCTGCAGGTCTCTGGTGCTCAATCTTCACCTGCTGACAAATCAGACATCTGCCAACAAACTCTGTGATCTCCGTCTTCATCCTCTTCCACCAGAAATTCCTCTGAAGATCTCTAAACATCTTCGTGTTGCCCGGGTGGATCGAATAACGGGATCTATGCGCCTCCTCCAGAATGTCCTGCCTCAGATCTTCTCCCTTCGGCACCCAGACACGGCCTCTGAACCTCAGCCCACCATCAACTCCAATACTGAAGTCTGATCCATCTCTGGCAGCTAACTGCAGCAACCCAGCTAACTCATCATCAGTACTCTGAGCCTGAACAATACTCGAGACCAACTGAGGCTCCACTCTCAGCTCGACGATCACTGCACCTCGCGACTCATCGGTGAACGGTCTCCACTCGGTCAACGCCTCAAGCAGCTTCCACTCCTCGATACAAAGACCTGCTGCGGTGACCTCCACCTTCCTGCTCAAAGCATCAACAACCGAATTCGCCTTCCCCGGATGGTACGAGATGGTGAAATCATAATCCTTAATCAGCTCGAGCCATCTGCGCTGCCTCATATTCAGCTCCTTCTACGAAAACAGATACTTCAGGCTCTGATGGTCTGTGAACACCTCGAATCGCTCGCCATACAAGTAATGCCTCCAGGTCTTCAAAGCGTGCACCACTGCCGCCAACTCCAAATCATGAGTGGGGTAGTTCCTCTCGTGCACCTTCAGCTACCTCGACGCGTATGCAACCACCTGCCCGCGCTGCATAAGTACACATCCCAGTCCAACTCCTGACGCGTCACTGTAAATCACGAACCCGCCACTGCCACTGGGAAGTGTCAGAACTGGAGCAGTCGTCAGCCGACTCTTCAGTTCCTGAAAACTGTCCTCGCACTTCTGGGACCACACGAACTCGACGCCCTTCTGCGTCAGAGTCATCAACGGCGAAGCCAACCTCGAGAAATCCTGAATAAAGCGGCGATAATAGCCCGCTAGACACACAAAACTCCTGACCTCTGCCACACTCGTCGGGGCTCTCCACTGTGTAACGGCCTCGACCTTCGCTGGATCTACGGAAATCCCGTCACCTAACACGATGTGTCCCAAGAAGGCGACACTGCTCAGCCAGAACTCGCACTTCGATAGCTTGACATACAACTGATGATCCCGCAAAATGTCAAGTACAACTCTTAAGTGCTCTCGATGTTGCTCCACATCTGGCGAGTAAACCAAAATATCGTCCACGAAGACGATCACAAACCGGTCGAGATACCGACTGAACGTCCTGTTCATCAAATCCATAAACGCTGCAGGCGCGTTCGTCAACCCAAACGGCATCACCTGAAACTCGTAATGCTCGTACCTCGTCCTGAATGCTGTCTTCTGCACATCTGCCTCTCTGATCCTCAGCTGATGATAACCGGATCGCAGATCAATCTTCGAGAACACCTGCGCTGACTGCAACTGGTCAAACAGGTCCTCGATCCTGGGCAAGGGATACTGATTCGTCACGGTAACCTTGTTCAGCATCCTGTAATCAATACACATCCGCAGTGATCCGTCCTTCTTCTTCACGAAGAGTACTGGCGCTCCCCAAGGTGAGACACTGGGGCGTATAAATCCCGAATCCATCAGGTCCTGCAACTGCTTCTTCAGCTCTGCCAGCTCAGCAGGTGTCATCCGATACGGCGCCTTCGACTGCGGCGTAGTCCCAACTACCAAATCGATCCCAAACTCAATCTCTCTGTGAGGCGGCAACCCAGTGACATCATCTGCAAATACATCTGGGAACTCCCGAACAATCTCAATGTCCTCTAATCTCCTCGCCTCTGGATCTGAAACTACCAAAGTGGCCACGAAAGCTCTGCAACCCTGCTGCAACAACTTATGTCCCCTCACTGCTGATACGATCACTCTGCCTCCTCTATCTTTCGTCCCCCTGATCAGCACATCAGGTAGACCCTTCCTCGGGATCAGGATCTTCTTCTCCCGGCACAAAACTCGCACATCGTACTGGGACAGCCAATCCATCCCCAGTATGACGTCGAAGTCCTCCATCGGCAACAAGATCAGGTCAGCCGGAAACTCCTGATCTCCCGAAACAATCGTGGCGCTGGGGAGGAAGCTCACCACAATGCCCACCAGACCCAAGGGTGTGCTGACCTACAACGTGGCAGTCAACATCGCAGGGGTACGACCCAACACGCTCGCAAATCGCTCCGAGATGAACGAGTGAGTGACCCCACAATCAAACAGCACTCTCGCACTCAACCCAGCAACAAAAAACGTACCTTCCACCACCGTGCTGGCATCTCTCGCCTCATCCGCCTGGATGGTAAAGACCCGTCCAGTCCTCTGACCCTGCTGCAGCGACGACGCAAAAGGTTGACGAGCTCCGCCTCTGCCTCCTCCTGGCTGCCCTGACTGCCTGCTGGACCCGCCTGGCCCACTCGGACAATCTCGCACAAAGTGGCCTGGCTTGCCACACCCGTGACAAACCCCACGACCCCAACACTCACCAGAGTGAACTCTGCCACAACCTCTGCACGCCTCAGGCTGGCGTGGCCCACCTCCTCCGATCCGGGGCCTCTTGCCCGGGTTCCCTGCTAGCGGAGCACCCAGACGTCCACTGACCTTCCCCGGTGCTCTCCTGGCCTCAGCATAATTCTGCTCGTAATCCTGATCGATGATCGTCGCAAACCGCAAGACATCGGCCAGCGTCTGTGGCATACTGTATGTCACCTGAGTACGGAGGTGCTTCCTCAGCCCCCGTATAAACTTCCTCGCCCTCTGCAGCGGCGTCACGCAAATTTCCGGACAGTAACGCTCCAGCGCGTTGAACCTCTGGGTATACTCAGCCAGGGTCGCCTCTCCCTGCTCGAGAGTCATAAACTCCTCTCGCCTCCCATCTCTGACATGCTCTGGGAAATACTGCTCATTGAACTCCCGTAGGAATTCCTCCCAGCTGATCTCAGTCCTGCCCTCAAACACCACTGCAGATGTGGTCCTCCACCAGTTGGACGCGTCTCCGCCCAACACATATACTGCCAATCCTGTCTGCCTCTCAGGCGGGCACTCAATCGCCCGAAGGATCTCCTGAATCTTCAAGACCCAATCCTCCGCAGCCTCAGACTCTCCTCTACCATCAAAGGTAGGAGGGTGCTGTCTCATAAAGCGGTCGAGCATCGCTCCTGCTGCTGCTGGCTCTCCCCTGCCTGACTGGCGATCCAACATCGCTCCCAGTCGCCCCACCGTGTCATAGAGTATCCGCCGCTCCTCTGCCCAGTCCGCGCCCCAGTCTCACTCCTGGTGCTGCGGTCCCGTGGGGGAGGTCTCACGCGTCTCGGAGGCATCTATACACAAAGAAAACAGCACACATCAAAACCATGAATGCATGAACTAATCCAGACTCTAAAACTCTAAGGGTGGTTTCTTTGGATAAGGACACTGGAACCGACCGCTCTGATACCAAGTTGTAACATCCTCAAAGCAGCGGAAAATTTAAAATTTATAAACACTCAATCAATAGAGGATATTACGCAAATAAAGGAACACAGGTGCACCAACATATATATATATATATATATATATATATATATCCGAACATCAGAGTTTACAAAAGTTGTGATTACATCAAAAGCATAAACAAGGAAACAATAATCACACGACCTCAACCGAGAGAAAGCTGGATCCGGTAGCAGCGCTCCTCTCCTAGGTCACCACCCCCTAACGCCGATCACGGCCTGAAAGTAAACATGCAACAATGCCTGAGTTTCCAGAAGGAAACCCCGTATGCCAAACTCCAAATGCATGAAATGAAAAGGCACCCTAACATGCAATTCTACTAAACAAGAAAAACATCACAACCAGGCTGGGCTCCAGGGCTCTCTCACCCAACCACAACACACACCGCAGGTACGGGGCTCCAGGTCTAATCTCAACCAACCGCCGCACCCACCACAGTCACGGGGCTCCAGGTCTAATCTCAACCAACCGCCGTACCACACACTCGTCGCCAAGCTGGGCTCCAGGTCTAATCTCAACCAACCGCAGCTACCACGACACGACCAAGGGCTCCAGGTCTAATTTCAACCAACCCAAACGTCTAAGGGCTCCAGGTCTAATTTCAACCAACCCCTAAACGCGGTCCCTGCTCAGGCTCCAGACCTATTTCAGTCAACCTGAACGCACTACAGGGCTCCAGGTCTAATCTCAACCAACCACCGTACAGACTAGCTGGACTCCATGTCTAATTTCAACCAACCGCAGCTCTCACACAGTCACGGGGCTCCAGGTCTCTTTCAACCAACCGCCGCAACACCACAATTCTAAGCTGGGCCTCAGGCCTATTTCAGCCAATCCCATGCTCTCGCACCGTTACGGGGCTCCAGGTCTATTTCAACCAACCACCGCAACTCTCGTGCACCCTAGCACACTTGCCAGAAGAACATCTGCACCACACTCGCCCCACACGGACGACCACAACATCAGCACCTCCATAGTGCAAAACTAGACACAAACGATCGACCGAACCAAAAGTCCCGGTCGACCGAATCAAGCAAATACAGGGCAAATCACCTAGACTGGCACTCCCTCGGTCGACCGATTTCCCAAACCACACTCGTTCGGTCGAACCAAAGTCAAGGGATGGTCGACCGTTTAAATGGTCAACTCCGAGGTTCAACGAACAAAACGACCATTCGGTCGAACGACAAAGGGGCCCCGTCCAACCGAAAGTCACCAGGGACAAATCCCACAACGAATTCGGTCGAACACCCGAGCACTCTCGGTCGACCGAATCCCACCAGGGAAAAAACCCTCACACGCACCACGAATCCGGTCGAACGCCGAGACCTCCTCGGTCGACCGAATTCCTCCAGAGTGTTCCCCACGCTCAGCACACAAGTCTGGTTGACCGAAACTACCTTCGGTCGAACCGACCACTATTCTCACTTAAATCACGGTCGGACGAAGTCAATGAGCGGTAGACCGTTTGGATGGTCAACCCCGCACAGACTAGCTGGGCTCCAGGTCTTTTTCAACCAACCGCAGCTCTCACACAGTCACGGGGCTCCAGGTCTCTTTCAACCAACCGCCGCAACACCACAATTCTAAGCTGGTCCTCAGGCCTATTTCAGCCAATCCCAAGCTCACACACGGTTACGGGGCTCCAGGTCTAATCTCAACCAACCACCGCAACCCTCGTGCACTGATGAGAATTAAATTTATACCGCAAGTGCACGGCGTCAATGGAGACGTGGCAAATACGGGTCGAACACAAGGAGGGAGAGATTCTGTTATTAGTGTGATTTTCGATTAAGGGGAAGAAGGAGAGAAGAAATAATTGGGTTTTGAGATTTTTGGGTTTTAATTATCTAAAGCAAGAACAAGAACAATTAAAACTAAAACAAGAACAAAGAGGTGAATTCCGTCGGGTGGAGGTTTAGATTTAGGGTTTAGATTAGAGAATTCTGAAACTTATAATAAATCACATTAGTTATAAAGCATTACATGATAAATGATTTAACATAAACTCAAGTAATCAAAACATACTAATACGAAATTAAAATAATAACTTTATTCTCTTCTCATCACCCTAAATCCGTCACCTCCACCCTTTGGAAAGAGTTAGAAACTCATGGAGGGAGGAAGAAGGGATCCTAGAGGCATTACAAAAGAAAATTAAAAACAAGAAACAAAAGACAGAATTTTATTACTAAGAAGAACAATACAAAACTAAGACTAAAAATAAAAACTAAGGTTAAGGACCAAGGACCCTTCTAACATCGTTCTCGGGGCTATTTATAGCCGATACAAGGGATCCCAATATATAAATGGAACGTACACGCGTCAATACAGCATTGGTAAAAATTTGAGCACACGGATCGACTTTTGTGCGGCTAAATCGCCGCAATTTGTACATGAGGTGCGGTGGAATCGCCACCTTTTTGGCTCGGATTCGATCCGGATTTTTCCTGTGTGTTTATGGTATGATTTCAATGTCCTTTGCATATCCGGATGATTTCTTTCCTTTCTTTTGAGCTCCGACTTTATTTCTTTATATATTTGGAGATCCACATTGATTTTTCTTTAGATTTTCTCCAAGATAATATTTTGGTGCTTTAATTGCAATTAGGTCCTTGGATTTTTGCAATTAAGTCCCCGGCTACTTTTGTGCTTAAGTCCTTGTACTCTTTGGAATTAGATCTTGAATGCTTTTATGCTTGGATACATTTCCATTTGTAACCTGATAAACTTGAACTTGGTCTTTATGATAGAAATGAGTCTTTTGCACGCGTTTATGCTCGGGATGTGGGTAATTTGCATTCAGGTCCTTGTATTCTGTAAATAAGACTAAACACATACCTTAGTAGCATTTATCGATATAAAATCAATCTAAATGAAAGACATATGATGCAATGTATGCAATGCATCAAATACCCCCACACCTAGATTTTGCTAGTCCCTAGCAAAATAGAAAATACGAAAAATAAAAACAGGGAAATCCTAACTCACTTTCGTAGGAATCACGGTTGCACTTAGCATGTGCAACAAACCTTTAAACCTCTTTGTTGCCAAGTAGGAGGAGTGTTGTCTCCTGAGGGTTTTCAGCGGATATACCCACAAAATCCTAAATCAACATTTCATTAATAGTTCTCAATATCCCTACCTCAACCATACACATCTCACTAAGAATTTTTGCATGCTCATTATATAAATCTAACTCATTAAAAATATGACTTGGTCTTTGTTCCTCCAACATTCACATCACTAACCCTTCTACACATGTTTATCACTTGAATTATTTTGCACGCCTCCTCTGGTGGTGAAGTATCATTCGGATCAACCATGGCATGGATCATTCTTTTAGCTTTGGGCCTTGAGTATTTTTTTTCTTCTTCCGTGATTCAACACATTTGCTTTTTGACACTTTTACCCTTTTTGCATTCGTGTAGCGAGTTTGGTCGATAATCCCGAGCCGGTAGACTCAAGTTACCGGGTTTCAAGATACCCCTACAGACCAGTGACTCAAAGGCTTGGGCTTTTGTAATCATTTTGCAGAATGTGTTTTCCTCACTTTATTCCTTTATTTTTAATTTCCTCAAGGCGTAATTGCTATTAGAAGTCCACACTTCCCGGTATATTTTCCTCAACCTCTGCTTTTTATCAACCACTTCAAAGATTTGATTCATCCAATTTAAGTGCATACATATCTTAAAGGGCAATGGGTTATTTCTTTGGAACTTAGATTTATGTCATAATTTCTACAAGCAGAACTATATAATAAGGAACAAAAACTCAATGCAATTTGTACACGGGTTTTGGCAGTTCAATCTTAAGCTATGTCATGAAACATTGATTTTTATTTTTTTATTATTTTTTTTAGAAATAAAAGACAGATATATAGATAAATATATACATAAACACCCCCCACACCTAAATCATGCATTGTCCTCAATGTATGCAAATATAAAGCAAATGCACTTATTACCTTGGTGAATTGCGGTGGAAGGATGGAATTTGCTCAAAGTCAACCATAGTCAGAACTGGATTGAATGACACCATATTGGTGCATGTATCCAGTTGAATTGTTCCCCATGTTGCAATGAGATTCCTGAGTCACAGGTTCCACACCCCTCACATAAATTGGTTCTCTTATTTGCTCGAGTGACGGTGGGTGTGTAGATGAATTCCTCCCTTTTTTCTTACTTCCTTTTTGATTTTGTGATGATTCAGAAATATTATAGATTCGTGATTTCATCACAATGTCACTTTGATTGCATATTATTTCTGGCTCACTATCAATATGAAAGATATTAAATTCAGCTTTCAAGTTCCCAAAAGATAATTGCATGAGCCCATTTCGACAGTTTATCAATGCTTCCGAAGTGGCTAAAAAGGGTCTGCCTAGAATTACAGGGATTTGTCGGTTAGGATTTACAACAGGTGCGGTATCTAGTACGACAAAATCCACTGGGTAAATGAAGTCACCAACCTTGATCAAAACATCCTCTACTATACCTCTTGGTTTCTTAATAGAACAATCAGCAAATTGAAGGGTTGTCTTAGAGGGTTTTAGTGGACCAAGGTTCATTTGCTCATAGACAGAGTACGGGAGTAGGTTAACACTAGCACCAAGGTCTAGAAGGGCTTTGTTGATAAAAGTATCTCCTATTGCACATGAAATTGTGGGACATCCAGGATCCTTATATTTTATAGGAGATGTGTTGGACAAAATAGAACTTATGTTTGCAGTTAAGAATGCCTTCTTTGGTACGTTCATTTTTCTCTTTTTAGTGCACAAATCTTTTAAGAATTTAGCATAAGCAGGTATTTGTTGAATCATGTCTAAGAGTGGAATGTTCACCTTAACTTGCTTAAATACTTCCAAGATTTTCTCTATTTGTGCACTTGAGTTCTTTTTGAGTCTATTGGGGAATGAGGCTTTAGGAACATAGACTCGCTCAGGTTCAGGTTGAGCTATAGGTTCAGGTTGAGTAGGTGGGTTGGGCGTTTCAGATTGGACGTCGGGTGCAATGGTTAGGTCATATGTGGTAGTTTGATGGCTAGATTGATTAGACGTTCTAGGATTTACCACATTGTTATCAACTTGTCTTCCGAACCGTAATGATACTACAACATTTATTTGTTGGAACGGTCCTTCCTCATTAATCATTTGAACCGGTCTAGGGTTGTTATTTCCTAAAGGTGCTTGATAGGATTGATATGAATTATTAGATCTTGGGTTCACCTCAGGTTGACTTGGAAACCGACCCTTTTCTCTTTCACCTACTATTTGTGCTAGTTGGCTGACTTGTGTCTCTAGCCTTTGGAAGGTCTGGTTGGTTGTTTGTATAAATGTTTTCATCAAATTTTCCAGGCTTGTCAACCTAACCTCATGATCGCCATTGTTACTAAACCCAGAAGATGTATTATTTTGGTTGTACGGGTTTGGTTGTTGTCTAGGAGGTTGACCATGTTGGTTTGATGAGAAATTGGAATTATTACGCCAACCCGAGTTATAGGTTGATGCGTATGGGTCATTTCTAGCATGGTTATACATGACATTAACTTGGTCCCAGTCCGCACAATCCTCCATTACATGACCAGTCTGACCACATCTAGAGCAAGGGATAGACGAGGCTTGATTCACTCGGTTTTGGGTTTGTAGCTCTAAACTTTCCATTCTGCGCATAAGGGTAGCTAGTTTTGCTTCAACCGCTATGTTCGCATCTACAGCTAAGACATCTGGTTTGAGTTGACTTGCTATTCTAGATCCAATACTCGGGTTAAGCGGTGTTCTAGCATTGTCCCATTGCATACTGTTTTCAGCTAATTCCTCAAGAAAAGTCCAGGCATCATTTTCATTTTTCGACATAAAGTTCCCTTGGCTTACAGATTCTACCATAACCCTAGATGTGGGTGTCAATCCCTCATAAATAATTTGACATAATTGCCATCTCGGAATTCCATGATGAGGCCATTGGGTCAGAACACTTTTGAATCTTTCTAGATAGGAATAGAACGACTCGCTCTCAGACTGAACGAATGCAACAATTTCATTCCTAATCCTCATAGTCTTATGGTTGGGAAAATATTTTTTCAGGAATACTTGAACAAACTCAGCCCAACTCCTAATAGATCTTTCGGCTAGACTATATAGCCATTTCTTAGCGTCATCCTTCAGTGCTAGAGGCACGAATTTCAGACGCACTGCCTCCTCAGGAATATGCTGGTATTGCATAAGAGAGCAGATTTCCTCAAATTCTCTAAGGAAGAGATATGGGTCTTCCCTAGAGGTGAACTTAGGCAACATACTCATGTATTGTGCCTTAAGTTCGAAGTCGCGACCCGGTATGGTGGGCATAACGATGCACGATGGCTGAGCAGCCATCGCTGGATAGCATCGATCCCTCAGAGTTATGGGTTGCACAACAGGTGGATCCACTACGTTCTCACCCATTGGATCTGGGTGAGGTGGTGCAACAGGTGGATTAGGGCTAAGTTCCAGACTGGAATCTAGATGAACTCGTGAGAGTCGATTACTCAAGTCCCGAATCCAAATCTGAGTGCACCGGGTTGAATCAATTTTTGAATTCAAATTCCAAATTTAATTTCAAGAATTAATTACAAATAGTTTTTTTTTTAATTTTCGTTTTTTTTATGTTTTTTTTTCAAAAGGGAAACAAACAATAGAATGGGGCAAGATGAGAAAAGAATCCTAATCTAGAGAATTTAGGTGAGAAGAGAAAGAAGACTCAGATGAGAAGGGAAACCTAACTCTAAAGATAGAAAGAGGGTTGGTCAGAAAATTCCTAAGAAAGCACGATTCAAACAATCCTAGACCTAGTGTCGTTTAGATCTAGACGACTCCTAACTGGTTGAGTCGAATTGATTTGCTTGATTCACCTCCCTCACTAATCAAACCAACTTGGTCAGACCGTGTATAGCTAGTGGGGGCGCTTCCGACAGAGTCGGTGCCAATTAGACAACCACTTCGCTTGGAAGACTTACGTCAACACAAAAACACTTTCTAGACACCAAATTAAATTCAATCGGCTTCAGGTCATAGCAAGTCAAACCAATTCTTCTCCTTAAATGAGTCTGAGTCCTTAGGGGTCAATGTCTAATTGATTTTAATTTAAGGTTTGGGTGACACTTTAGGATTGTGATTTGTGGGCCACAGAAAGGTGATGAAATCCCCACCGTATCTTTGCCTACGTAGTTGCCCTTAAGATAGTTTAACTTAGATCTAGCAAAGATAGTCAAACAATGGTCTTTAGAGGGGGGCAATTGCAAGGTTGTATGCAAACTAAATTATATGCCTAAATGCAATCAATAAAAACCGCGATACGTACCTTGACTCCAGCACTCTTCAACAAGAATTAATTTGCAAGAATTTAGCAAGAATAATGCATACAAAACACTAAATGATGCATGCACTAAGGTCTTCCTAATTTTGCCAATTTTAGCTCAGAGTTGAATTATTGCCAATTATGGAATTTTGCCCTAACACATGCAGTTCTACGTAAAGGAAATTTTCTGAAAATAGAAATTACGAGGAAAAAGGCAACAAAGGTTACCTACGCAATGCTCAGTCGGGTTCGCCGCCCGCTCTCGAAATTTCAGTAGCTCTACGCGTCCACCCAGAGATGAGTCGCGTCCCAGAAAAAGTTGAAGCCCAGAAGCTTCAGGTGTGCGGCGATTCCGCCGCAGTTTGCTCTTGGTATGCGGCGATTCCGCCGCTCGTTTAGCTCAGACTGTGCTCGGATTTCACCGTGCACTCTGTTGTCTCCTGAAACACAAATCCAAATAGTTAGATCGCGCACAAGATAAACAGAATAAAATCGAAATCAACAAAAAACAAAATCTGCGTCGCCTCCCCGACAACGGCGCCAAAAACTTGATGAGAATTAAATTTATACCGCAAGTGCACGGCGTCAATGGAGACGTGGCAAATACGGGTCGAACACAAGGAGGGAGAGATTCTGTTATTAGTGTGACTTTCGATTAAGGGGAAGAAGGAGAGAAGAAATAATTGGGTTTTGAGATTTTTGGGTTTTAATTATCTAAAGCAAGAACAAGAACAATTAAAACTAAAACAAGAACAAAGAGGTGAATTCCGTCAGGTGGAGGTTTAGATTTAGGGTTTAGATTAGAGAATTCTGAAACTTATAATAAATCACATTAGTTATAAAGCATTACATGATAAATGATTTAACATAAACTCAAGTAATCAAAACATACTAATACGAAATTAAAATAATAACTTTATTCTCTTCTCATCACCCTAAATCCGTCACCTCCACCCTTTGGAAAGAGTTAGAAACTCATGGAGGGAGGAAGAAGGGATCCTAGAGGCATTTCAAAAGAAAATTAAAAACAAGAAACAAAAGACAGAATTTTATTACTAAGAAGAACAATACAAAACTAAGACTAAAAATAAAAACTAAGGTTAAGGACCAAGGACCCTTCTGTAGGATCGTGTGGGTCTATGGGTCCACAAACTAATCACGATTAAGCCCTAATTAACTACTTGGTTGATTGATCAAAGAATTGCAGCGGAAATTAAAAACAAATCAAACACAAGTAGGAAAGCAATGCAAACCTCACAAGAAGACACCGGATTTACAGAGGTTCGGCCGCGCCTACGTCCTCTCTTGCAAGCCCCTCTCGAATCCCCGTTCGAGCTCCTCTTGCGTCTTCACTATGCCTCCCCGTTCCGAGCCGGGAGCAACGCCTTTTACAACTCTTCAAGCTCGCGAACAACCCTCGCCGAGCTTGGCACCACCTCTCACAAACCGAGAGATTCACTTCGGGCTTTCACCGAAATCCTTGCTTCTTTGACAACAAATGTAACTTGAGTGGAACACACTCTCTAAACTTTGAGCACACTTGAATGAGATTGGAAATATGATTAAGTGTGGAGATTTGAGGTTTGGAGTGTATGGAATTCTCTCTAAAGTTTGGGACAAGTTTGTAGTGGGAGAGTTGTGTTAAAATGTGTTTTACAACTCTATTTATAAGCCTTAGAGAGAATAGATCCGTTGGGACAAGATTTGGTTGGATATTGTGCAAAGAACACAAAGCAGAAAATCGGGCTGCAAATCTGTCCAGAAACGGTCGACCGAAAAGGTGCAACGGTCGACCGAACGCTTGGGTTCGATAGGGATACGGTCGACCGAAATATGAATCGGTCGACTGAACACTTAAGTCAATTAAGAAAACGGTCGACCGAACAAGATTACCGGTCGACCGAACAAGCGTTTCGGTAGAGGGAAAAATGGATCGGTCGAACGAAATTGTGTTGACCGATAGCAGGGGATTTTGACAAGGTTAAACGGTCGACCGAAACTGGTTTTGGCGGTCGACCGATTATGGACAGACACTTTGGGTTTGTCAAGAGATGAACCAACGGTCGACCGATCGTGGTCCTCGGTCGACCGATACATGAAATACATTTGGGGTATTTTTGGTTTAATACGAATACGACTGTTGGGTATATACGACAAAAGTAACGGTCGAGAAAATATGATCTGACGGTCGACCGAAAGGTAAAACACGGTCGACCGAATATGGGCAGTGAAAACACAAACAAGAGACATGATCATCCGGTTGACCGAACGGCCTGTAGCGGTCGACCGAATGTGGGCAAACAGTTGGGTTCAGGTTTAGGTGTTTTCCGGTCTAAGTTTGGGTGATCTATTGAAGTCCAAATTATGTGAAATTTCGTGTGTGACTTCTATAGGGAACCTAGTGTGTGATTAAGTTGATTTTAGCTCAAGTATGCTCAATTACACTTTGTTCCTAAGACTCAAAAGAAATCAAGATTACATGTCTTCGATTTAGCTTTAATTACATGTCTTGACTTCATTTCCTTCTTTCTTGAGTCTTGATCACATGTAGAGGTTAGCACAATACAATATATATGCAATGCATAGTGTGTGCTACTCTAATTAAGATTCCGTTGATTAAATCATCAAAACATAAGATTAAGGCCAAAAAGCCAACACCTTCTAACATCGTTCTCGGGGCTATTTATAGCCGATACAAGGGATCCCAATATATAAATGGGAGGTACACGCGTCAATACAACATTGGTAAAAATTTGAGCACACGGATCGACTTTTGTGCGGCTAAATCGCCGCAATTTGTACATGAGGTGCGGCGGAATCGCCTCCTTTTTGGCTCGGATTCGATCCGGATTTTTCCTGTGTGTTTATGGTATGATTTCAATATCCTTTGCATATCCGGATGATTTCTTTCCTTTCTTTTGAGCTCCGACTTTATTTCTTTATATATTTGGAGATCCACATTGATTTTTCTTTAGATTTTCTCCAAGATAATATTTTGGTGCTTTAATTGCAATTAGGTCCTTGGATTTTTGCAATTAAGTCCCCGGCTACTTTTGTGCTTAAGTCCTTGTACTCTTTGGAATTAGATCTTGAATGCTTTTATGCTTGGATACATTTCCATTTGTAACCTGATAAACTTGAACTTGGTCTTTATGATAGAAATGAGTCTTTTGCACGCGTTTATGCTCGGGATGTGGGTAATTTGCATTCAGGTCCTTGTATTCTGTAAATAAGACTAAACACATACCTTAGTAGCATTTATCGATATAAAATCAATCTAAATGAAAGATATATGATTCAATGTATGCAATGCATCATGCACCAAGCACACTTGCCGGAAGAACATCGGCACCACAACTCGCCCCACACGGACGACCACGACAACAGCACCTCCATAGTGCAAAACTGGACACAAACAGTCGACCGAACCAAAAGTCCCGGTCGACCGAATCAAGCAAATACAGGGCAATCAACCTCGACTGACACTCCATCGGTCGACCGATTCCCAAAACCACACTCGTTCGGTCGAACCAAAATCACGGGACGGTCGACCGTTTAGATGGTCAACTCCTAGGTTCAACGAACAAAACGTCTGATCGGTCGAACTCCGAGCATCCTTCGGTCGACCGATCCCACAGGGAATAATCCCTCTCTCGCGTCCTGAAACCGGTCGAACGCCGAGACCTCCTCGGTCGACCGATTTCATCCAGAGCGTTCCTCACGCTCAACACGCAGGTCCGGTCGACCGAACCCACCTTCGGTCGAACCGACCACTATTCTCACTTAAGTCACGGTCGGACAAAGTCAATGAGCGGTCGACCGTTTAGATGGTCAACGCTCCCAACCGACTTAAGACAGTGCACACGGTCGACCGGCAAAGGGGACCCGGTCGACCGAAACTCACCAGGTTTGCCTTTTATGCACAATCGGTCGACCGCCACAAGGCATCGTTCGACCGATTTCAGGCAGAACCCGTATTTTCTTCACGAACGGTCGATCGTTTGCACCAACCGGTCGACCGATCAGGCAGTGAAATCTGCTGTACATTTACTTGCGACGAGCCGAACGGCCTACCGTCGACTTCCAAATACTCACGGTAATTAAGTGAGTGAGCTTGACATACCGGAAGGTCTGAAGAGACGTTTGAAGAACCGCAACGACGCCTCCACGAGCACGTCTCCCCAAATACGATCCGTCGACGACTCTCGCGTCCAAACGACGATCAATCGCCTCCTCGACGATCCACAGCGACGAATCCACCTCCGCCAACCTCCAACACCCAACCATGACCACATAACACGAGTTAGGTGGAGGGTGAGAGAACCAACGGAAAGGAGCGAGTAAAACCAACAACTCACCTCCAACCACCACCTTCGTTGTTCCTCACTTCGCCGGAGATCACCATCCTGCTGGAGCTCGAACCTCTCGCCGGAGCACACCACTGAGGTAGAGACAGAGTGAGAAACGGAAGTGAGAGAGAGCAACGAGAGAGAGAGAGAGGGAAACCCACCTAAATATCTCCTTCACTCAAATCCACACCATCCATTCCACTCATCTCCATCTCAACCACTCATCTCATCCAAATCATCCAAGCCCTTCATCCAACCATCTTCAATCCCAGCCGTCCATCATCATCTCCCTCTAATCTCCACCTAAACATCAACAAAACACAATTAGGATAGGGTTAGGATCAGAATCCCACAGATAGCATCTTATCAAATCCAACCTGTGCTTTGTACAAAACAGTGGCATTCTATGACTCTATCTATGTTTAGAAGATTAGGCCTTCATTTTGTCAATGTACCTATCGTATAAGTTTCGTATTGGTCAGAAATGTTGGTAGAAAACCTACAACCTAATGCAATAATGTTGCAAACATAAGAAGAATTATGGTAATATTTGAACTCATCTCGGGGCTCAAAATTAGCACTTAAGTTTATTTTCAGCCATCCACAAGGGATGATAATGAACTTAACTTTTATAAAAACATTCTACATTGTGCAATCGCGAAACCGCCAATCACATATTTGGGTGCCACTTTGCCACGTAAAGAAGCTCTGGGGTGAGGTAGCAAACCGTATAACTTAAAAAATTGAACGATCGATGTAAACCTCTTAATGGTGGGAGACTTGCTATGTTGCTATAATATATTTGTCATTACTCCCACTAGTTGTGGTCTAAACGAATCGAGTTGAGTCAAAATTTAGGGTATTACATATTATTATATATTATTACTAAATACTAAAAATAAATATAAGTTAAACAATAAAAATGTCGAATTGAACCATTGAGTCAAGCTTGGGTTATTTCGAGTTCAGAGACGACTAGTTTTCAAATCTGAGTTGGAGTTTTTTTTATTTTTAAATTTTCACTTAGCTCTTTTATTTTCAAGATGAATCGGAGTCAAGTCTTAATAGAGTTGAGTTTGACCCATGAACTATACTTTAATATCACTTTGCACATCTAAACTTTCAAAGTTAACAATTACATCATCTAAACTTTCGTTTCATAACACTTTGCTCATTTGAACTTTAAAAATCAAACACAGAATCCAACCAAATTCGGCACCCGTTTATATTCGAACATTCATGTAAATATAAGTTTAGGAGTGTACTAGGGATGCAAAAAAAACGACGAATGTGAAGTTAAATAATTGATTTTTAAAGTTTAAATAATATATTTTGAAAGGAAATGTTAATCTTGAAGCATTGGAAGATTTTGAGGATAGTTTTCGAGAACAGAGAGTGGTGTGGGCTTTCAGACTCCTCGAGAGGCCGAGGAATGTGCCCTTCTTTAATTATTTATGTTTAATGATTTCAGTGGCCAGTTTTGTTGAGCCATTGAAGAGTTACTAGATGAATTTTGCCTTACAGCATTGGAGAATTCGTCTAGGTTTGGTCATACACATGCCATTATTATATTTGGACCGACAAGTCGCCCCCAATTCACTAAGTGGAAGCCGACTTTAAATTCTTTCAGCCAGATGAAAATTTGTTGATGGGAATCAATAATTTCTAGATTTTTAGTGGTTATGACCATTAGATAGTATCAGGGAATGGTCGAGAGAACAAAGTGTATTAGTGTTAAGCAACCTCTGTGTGAGACATAATTTCCCTTCCAATCTTCTAGTTTGGATTGGATCTTATCGATGATAACGGTTAATTATGAAAGTTTAAGGGTGCAAAATGATATCAATGTATAATTCAGGAAGTCAAATTATAATTAACATGCAATCTATCATTTATAGCCAAAGAAACTTCACTTATTTATTTATGCCTCGTAAGCACAAGAATGTTAAACTCTAACTTAAGCTTTAGTTACGACAGGTAGTTGAAAAAAATCTTCAGTTAATGGTGGTTATCCAATAACAAAAGGTTTAGAGGATCATAAGACATGTGTAACCATGCACGTCATGCCAACTAATTGTATTATCACTTACAGTTTTGATGCGATTCTTTTGGACAAAGCTATAAATCAATGAGCATAGTCCTTAAAATATTAACAAATTGTGGTGGCGTGAAGAACATTAGTTTAGCTTCACATGTAATCATCATTAATGTTCTTCTCTGCGAAAATACAAATAATTCAATATCGTACCATGTTGTGATGAGCGATTTTGTTTAAATGATGGTTATCTGATGTCGAAGGTTTGGGCTGGGCCTGACCCAAGATTTCCTATTAAGAACTAATGTTTGTGGGTTAGGGTGGCAATTTTGTTTTTATCAAATCAGCAATTTACAATATTTAAGTAACTTATTTGAATTATAACTAACAGGCTAAAGCTAATGATCTTTTTTCTTTTTTTTTATATCACAACATACCATTTTTTTGATATTTAAATCAGACCAGAAATTGGCTTTTCAAAATCAAGAAAGATCATATGAACAAGAACGCTTATGACCGTAAATCTTCTAACTATCAACTAGTGCATTGTGAGGCTCCGAGTATTACTACATAATCAAAATGTATTGGAAATTGAATTGTAAATCTATAAAACTTTGGGTGGTTTAAAAAATGTAAGTAGTGTTTGTGATTCTACATCTTTATTTATATTTCACATAATTATGCGCTAGTTGTGTAGCTTTTCAAAGTAGTTACTAGTTAGAGACTTTTAAGAACACATCTAAAATGTGATGCCTTTTTAGAAAAGAGGGAGTAAAGTAAACGATTTTTTTATTTTCAAATCCACCTTATCACTCAATTTTACAGTTAAGGTTAAATATTTTAACTGAAGTATACAATTTTTAGTCGTGAATATTTTAACTCTACTCCATATGCAATCGCAACATTTTGTTTCCATCCAAGTTAGTCGTGGTCTTAACAAATACCAGGACCGAAAATAGTTGATTTGGAACTAACACTTACAAAAAATAATTAAAGCTATGTCAATTATTAACATAACACCAAATTCTCTTATTAAAATAAAAGTATATCTTTCTCGATGACATCTAGGGGTGAGCTTCGGTCCGGGACCGGACCGAACCAGACCGGACCGAAGACCGAACTTTTTGGTAGACCAGATCGAAGACCGGACCGAATAAATTCGGTTCGGTTCGGTCCAAAACCTGAATTTAACCCTTAAAATTTCGATCTTTGACCGGACTGGACCGGACCGAATTCCCGTGATCTCCCAGACTGAAGACCAGACCGAAAAAGTTCAATCCGGTACGGTCCGGACACCCAGACCGAATCGAATTTTGTTCATACCGGTGGCATCCATTACACCGTTAAGAAACATTTGCAAATTCAACAGTCAACACCCTTAAATTACCATTACAACTTCCCACCCTTCCCAACCCCTACAGAAACAGAATGTTATTTTGGTCATTTTGTAAATAAGCACCAGAATCTAGGGGTGAAAACGGAGCGGATACGAAGCGGATGTGCCAGTATCCGAATTCGTATCCGTTTTTTTTTCTCGAATCCGAATCCGAATTCGAATCCGATCGAATGTATGAGAAAGGGATCCAAATTCGTATCCGTCGAATTCGGATCCGAATTTGAATAAATTCGCATCCGAATTAAGTTTAAAATCCATTCCGAATTAGGATATCCGAATTCGTTAAAAAATCCGAATAGACTTAAAAATATTTTTTGATTGATCTAAACAAGAAAAATTTCAACCTTTATTTTTTGCCTACATGAAAAAATATTAAATATAATATAAATAACATAATTTAATTCATATATATCGTATATATATTTTATTTTTATTTATATGTGCGTATAAAATACGAACCGGATATTATTCGAATCGGATGTACCAATATCCATATTCGCTTCGTTTTTTTACAGATGTTTATATCCGAATACAAATTCGGTTGCGGATTTTTTTTTCTCGGATAATTTTTTGATTTCAATAGGGAATCGGTCAGATTGACGGATTTTGGCCACAAAGTTTCACCCCTACCAGAATCCAGTAAGACACTTTGAAAGAACGTGAACATCCGGTCTCATTCCCTCTCTCTCACTAGATTCTGCTGATCTTCCACGGCTGTTCTCCCTCTCTCTCTCTCTCTCTACTTTGCTTCTGTTCTTTGGGAGGTTTGTGTTTTGCAAGATGAGTGGTGGAGATCTTCTCCAAGTGCAGCCCACAGAGCTGAAGTTCCCATGTGAGTCCACTCCTCTTGTGTGTTCTTGGAACTGAGATCTGAGGTTTTGGTGTTTGGCCTGTGAGGCCCAAGATTGGATTTTGAGATTTGGAAGTGGTAGATTAGGGGGTTTTGTTTGTTGGGTACCTTTTATATTTTTTTAAAATATGTTTTATTTTGTTCACGTTCCTGATGTTGTGCTATTGAAATGTTGTCTTTTTAGATTAAGGTTTTTTTGTATTTATTAAATTTTATGTTGGGATGTGGAAATGGTAGATTTTGCATTTATCAAACTTGTGACTTTGTTTTGTTTATTTTGGTACTGATCATACTGAATAAGGTGTCCTTCATTTGTGTCCTAAAAATATATTGCAGGTTTATTTTGGACATTTTTGATGTTACTAGATCTGTTGTTTTACAATTTCACCCATCTGAAAGTTCTAATATAAAGTGTGAAAGTGACGGAATGGGTATGTGGATCATTTGATTTGGCTGCTAGTCCTCAAATTTATGTTCTTGTATTAGCTTTCATTCCTGTTGTTGTATTGCCTAATTTTCAGATGTTTCAAAGAAATTTTGCATTTTCAGTATAACATTATGTTGGTGATAATTAGTGTTCATTTTCTGACATAATGTACAATTGATATATCCTTTTTGTGAAAAGTTGAGTTGATGAAGCAGAGCTCATGTTCGGTGCAGCTTAGTAATAAGACGGATCAAAATGTTGTGTTCAAGGTGACATAAATTGCAACTCCGTTGGTTTATTTCTTCATGATCTTTTTAAGATGACAAAAGACATAATACTTGCTGTTTACAGGTAAAAACTACCAACCCAAAGAAATACTGTGTACGTCCAAATTCCGGAATTGTTACCCCTGGCTCAACATGTGAAGTCAAAGGTTAAACAGTTTGGAAATGTTTTGTTTTTGGGCTCTTCCATTGTTGTGTGGATAGTTATTCATTACTTTATAATTATGTAGTGTTCTTCTATGTCATTTTTTGGTCCTTTAGTTACAATGCAAGCTCCGAGGGAGACTCCCCTTGATTTGCATTGCAAAGATAAGTTCCTTCTTCAAGCTGTTGTTGCTAGTTGCGGAGCTACCACTAAAGATATTACCCCAGAAATGGTTTGTGTCTGCAGTTCTGAAAATCCTCATGCTTCGTATCTTAATGAATATTTTCTTAACATGGCTATATGATTTCAGTTCAACAAAGAACCTGAAAAGGTTGTACAGGAATTCAAATTCAGAGTTATTTATGTTCCTGCAAACCGACCAATTCCTGTCCCTGAGGAACCAGAAGAAACTTCATCTCCAAGGTCTTCTACGGCAGACAATGGTAGTCAAAGTTCGACTTTGTTTGATGCAGTAAGCACATTTGTTCAACGACGTCCTGCTTTCAAGTAATTTTTGGTGTTATTTATACTGATGATATGAAAACTCATCAGGATTCAAGGTATATGGAGGAGCGCAGCAAAGACAGATCCACTGAGGTAATCACATGTGTCATTATTTATTTAAATGCAAATGTTTGAACTAGTCTTAACAGGACTAAATTATGTTGAATTTAGAGGCAGAAGGTTCATGAATGTGGTACTTGAACTTCAATGTTAGACTTCATAAATACATTTTAAATACACACTTCTGAAATTAATGCATATGACATTTAAGTAGACTTCTGTTACGATGTTCCCCAAAAAGTAATGCAATTTTGTTAGTTCTAAATTGATCATGTGCGCGACGAGAATGTGTAACCTCCCTTACGAGGCCCACATGGAGCCTGATCCGGTCCATCATACACGAGTCTACTGTCCCACAACGCTTCTTAAGTTGCTACAATTTTAAGTTGAAGCATGTTATGGCAGTAGACTCATATCTCGTAATGTGTAACCTCCCTTACGAGGCCCACATGGAGCCTGATCCGGTCCATCATACACGAGTCTACTGTCCCACAACGCTTCTTAAGTTGCTACAATTTTAAGTTGAAGCGTGTTATGGCAGTAGACTCATATCTCCATAACCTGCCTCAACAAAAAATTTCTTTCTTTTTTCGCACGATACCTCGATAATTTCTTGTTAGGCAAATGTGGGACTATGTTTTAGTTATTGCTGCCTCGTAGAGATGCAGATTGGCATCTGCAAAGTTTTGACCATTTTGGTTGAATGGTGACTGAAGCTGCAGGTTTCAAATTACTTGAGTTATAAGTTTTTTCAATACATTAAATTTGATACTAGATATTAACATACTAATGAGAGTGTGGCCTATCAAATTATGTAAAGTATAAAAGGTAAACTCTTAAAACTCATGCTTACTGGTAGGGGCGGACCCCGGCGTCGGCACGCGTAGGCAAGTGCCCACGCCTGAATTTTTATGTTAATAATGTTATGGATTCTTTTCTTGAAGTGTGTCCACCCTTATTTTTCGCAAGAGGGTGTCCACCCTTTGATTCTTAGGTCATCTTTAACAGCATTCTGCTTTCTCTTTATGTTCACCTTTAACTGTGCCCTAAAATCCCCCAAACACCCTACATTCTCTCACCTCCACGTCATTTGGAGATCAATCTTGGGTAAAATAAATAAATAAATTTTAAAAAATTGTAAAAAATAAAAACAAATAAAAACATATTTTCAGAAAAAAGAATTGAAAAAAAATTTAAAATAATTTTGAAATAAATATATTATCATTATTAACTATTAACAAAATAAAAAAGATAAAAAGGGGGAAGTACCTCCCACTCGCCCGTGTGGCACGCCCCTCCTAGGAATGCAAATGGATATTTTTAAATTTGATATAATTTGTATCCGAATTCGAATCTAAATTCCAAATAAACATACCAAATCCGAATTAAAAATCAAAATTTTATAGCTTACAAATTTCATATCCGAATATTATAACTTTTCGAATTCGGATAATGTTCAAATTCCTATAACATATTTTTATATATCTTTTGTTGTATAATCTAAAATATTTTGGAAAATTGTTTTAAGAGAATTATATTATAATTTGCTTTTGCATTTCTATTATGTTTATATTTACACAAGAAATAACTTTGTTTTTTTTAACTCACAATAACCAAATACGAACTAAATTGTAATTTTTGAATCGGATACTCGGATAATTAGTTAGCATTTGCATCCCTAGCCCCTCCCGTTAGGAGGGGTTTCGCCCGGGCGCTTGATAAAAGAGTCTCATTAAGGATGTTTTTAGAGACAATTTACAGTTATAAGGTGCCCACCATTCAATTCTGTCCTGGGTCCTCCCCTGCTTACTGTAACAACTATATTGGGGGTACAATGAGTTCAGAATAGAGGGAGTTGAGACCTAAAGTTTGAAATTTTAAGATCTTTTATGTGATTCTTGAATTTTTATTGCTTACAAAAAGAATAAAAAATGAAGACACCAAATTAAATACCAAATTCTTATTGAAAATATATAAGAAAACATCAGAACAAATAATCCTCAACTCATTACTTGGTCGTAGGTGACTATTGGGAGAAAATTTAAACTGGTTAACTTGCTGGTTCTGCAATCACATAGAGATAGAACTAATGCATCAGAAATATTCAAATAAACTGGAATCAGAATTAGACTGGACTTGCTGGTTCTGTAGATATTATATACATTGTCTAAGAAGTGCCTTATTATGTGCATTTTCTTGTAAAAAGATATTCATTTTACATGCTTTTTTGATATAATACCATTGATCATAGAACCTTCAAATCCAAAAAACTAATCACAGACCATCGTATGTTTGAGGGCACATTCTACATATAAATTCTGAATATATTTTATGAGGTGAGTAGTTGTATCATCCAAGGTTCAGAGTTACAAATGGTTTAAAAAATTATCCAAAAATATCAAAAAGTGACAAAGTTATGCCTATTTTCAAAACAATTATTCTGACGGCAGCCGCATTAGCATGCCCTTTTTTGTGGCAAAATGGATGCTGCCATGGTGGACCGAGTTATGTTTCCTAAATTTCCAGGAGCTTTCATTGGCACAATCTAATCCATATGCACATGCTACTTCTAGGACTAGAAACATGCTAGTTGTAGAAACATCTTCTTAGTTATTTGTTAACCATTTTCTTGCTTGTGAATTTGGTCAGTTGATATTTTTATGTTAATAAACTTGATTAGCTGTATTTTATTTCAATTTTTTGCTAGCTATTTGCTTTTGAATTTCTAAACTTTATGAGAAACTCGTTTCGGACAATCTTCTACATGTTATATTATGGTCTTCAATATGTTTAAATGTTCAATATGTTTTAGGTCGCTCTTCAACAGTTCCATCACTTTTTAAAAACAAAAGTTATTCAAAATTTCTTAGGAACTCGACAAATCCAGCATCGAGTTCACTTTTCAGCAAAAGAAATACAAATGCACGATGTTGCAGCACCATTATCACGTGGTTTTCTCTGAGCCACATCTTGGCGAAATGTTTCATACAGAGCTATTCCTTCACAGATTTTTTGTATGAAATGAATGAATTTTAAAACGATCTTGAGAGATGTTACTGATCATGCTTGTTGTCTAGTTAATTTTCAAAGGGTGACAACAGCAACAAAGCCTTTTTGTATGAAATGAATGAATTTTAAAATGATCTTGAGAGATGTAACTGATCATGCTTGTTGTCTAGTTAATTTTTTGAAGGGTGACAACAGCAACAAAGTCTTTACGCTTTACCTCAATTTCAAATTGTGAATGAATAGTAAAATTGCTAAATGAACTATAATGGCTTCGAAAAAACTAGATATATCTTATTACGACTTAGCGATGTAATTAGATATCCCAAATGATTAAAAGTGAGCAAGATCTAATTCACTCTATGGAGAAAGCACGGTATTGTAGTTTCATCCTGTCAATAGGGAGGCTTGTTGTTGGACCTCAAAAAAGTTAAAGAAGTCATTAGTGTTCAATGGAACTTAGTTTGGAATTTTCACTTAATCGCTTGTCTTGGAAAAATGATGTAACGAAGGCTATCAAAATTGAATCATGTTGTTTGAAAGATGTATTTGGTGTTTGATAAAAATAACCCTTTGTCCAAAGACATTAACAAATCTACGAACATCTTAAAAACTTTTTTGTTAAACTCGTAATTTTTCATATAAGTTTCTATAATACTTGGAGTTACTTTGAACCTTTTCATTTCTATGCTATTTTGAATGTTGCTAACTCAGGCACGATCATTTAACTGATAGTTTTTCTTTAACTCTGCAGGAATTGTCCATTATTAAAAAATTAACGGAGGAGAAAAATTCTGTAGTTGTACTAAATCAGAAACTCCAACAAGAATTGGTATACCTTTTACTTCTGAGCTTATTATAAATTTTCTTTCAACCCTTTTTTCTATAGTTGCATTTCTTCTACTCTTTTATATTTTTTAATCCCGGTGTCGGAATCTGAATTTCGCCAATTACCATCATATTAATCTAGTGCGAACAGTTATATTCGTGCTGAAATTTGAAATTTTCTTTACAGGAACTTCTGAAAAGAGAATACAACAGAAGGAAAGGTGATGGTTTCTCTATGAGAGTTGCTGTTCTTGTTGGCCTTCTTGGGCTCATAATTGGGTACTTTTTGAAGAAAAAATGATGTGTATTGTGTTTGTTTTTACTGATCCAAATTTGATACTTCTGGTGAATGCTGGCTTGTTCTTAGTATCTCGGTTTGCATTCTTCAAGTCACTCATCCTTAATTTGTTGGTTCAATTTACTTAGCCGTGAGAACTAAAGAGATGTGGTCTTCAATTTTTTTTCTTTTTAATAAATTGTATTTGTTACTTTTTAATGTGACATTTGTATGATTATTATAAATATGTATGATCATATAAGTGGTCTCCACCTTCACTGGACAGAAGTCATCAACAAATCCCTTTCTCAAAAGCCCCACTTCCTAATACACAGAAAATGGTATGTAGTCATATATGTCTGTGATTTGGTTTGATTTGCTTTCTTTTGTGATGCTACAAACCAAAGGTCAATAAATTTCACATTTAATTCGAACCCATGTGACAAATGTTTTGGAGTTTTGCTCGGATTGAGATGTTTCACCATTATATCCAAGAGATTTTTCTCACAATCTACATTTCACAGCGTGAAACTTAGAAGATAGAACCATCATTACAATGCCATTAATGCCTTTTTTAGAGTAAATAGACAACAAAAGACTGGATATTGATCAATTCAATTGGTACCCACATGTTACTGGAAACAACAATCTCTACTTTTATATGCTAACATGTGCACTGATATATTGGTACAAGTAACATATGGATGTGTCATGTATAAGAGCATAGCAATTAAGTGTAATATTTTGTATTCACTAAGGGGCCTATTTAGCCCAAAATAGCACGGTATTTGAGGGAAAACGTATTTTTCGAAAAATACAGTTTTGCAATCTTTAGGAGGACTTTTGGGTCACCTCTAAAAATGCACTATAGATATTCTGTGGTTTTGTTTTTTATGAAAATGAAGAAAGGGTAAGACATCCTTTTCTCATTGAATATGTTGTCTTTTCTCCGCTCATCATTTCTTATAAAATCTTTGGTTTTACAAAAAATAATTTTTATCCAAACAATAATAATAACAATAAATGCATTTTTGAAATTAATGTTTCAATGTTTTTAGTCATCCAAATGAGGCTTAAGGATTTGTTTAGTAGTGGCCTTTGTCTCAAGCTTATACACCAAAAGTGGAGCCGTTAATTTTATACGATTAGACGACACAAAGTTAGCATATATGAATCAAGAATTTGAACACGATTGATAAATGGGTTGAATATGGAAACACGATTATTAAATGAGTTGGATATGAATTTCTGATGTCAACCGATTAACACGATCGAGACACAATAAGTAATCACGTGCTTAGGTACATGATTACGAATAGTACATGATATATATATATATATACATGATTACGAATAGTATATATATATATATATAAGTAGGTTTTACTTTTAGTTATTTATAATAACGTACTTAGAAACAAATCATGTAATAAACGATACTAAATGTGTATTGGTTTTTGTTTTAAACATGTAAACTAATTCGTGTTGAACTTGTCCTAACATTTACTAGACACGACCATTTTATTTAATCATGTATAAATGGGTTAGGTCATGTGTTCAAAGTAATAAATGAGTTGGATATGATTCGAGTCTAACAACACGATTATTGAATATGTCGGATATGAATTGCAATATATGATTAATATATACGACTGAACACAACACGATTAGTACACGACATGACACAATTGACAACAAGTCATTTTTACACATTTGACATGACAACCCTAACCAAAAGCTTACTCAACCTATGACCAAACTTATGTCTCAACAAGTCATTTTTAGATGTTTCTCATTACTTTTGCAAGTTTCATCTTCTGGCTTGTCATGGATTTGCCATCCTCATTATGTCCTTTTTGGTGGCATGTTTCCTAATTCTGGTGTGGTTGCATTGTGATTCTCAATAAATCCAAGGCGATGTTAACGACTAGAACAAAACCAGCAAAAGCATCAATTGGGTTGTTTTTATCTTTGCTTATGAGTTGGAAAAAGCCGAATAGAAAAATATGATTGGGATTTTAAGAACTTTGTTTGGTAAATAAAGTAATCACAAGTCATGTTTTTGCTCCTAAGTTACTAACAAAAGTCTTCACAAAACAAAGCGTAATTCACATTCCCTTAGGCCGTGTTCAATGGGCCCGCCAAAAAAATGCCGCCTATGGTGGATTTATTTTTTCACTCAATGGCAGTGCAAAACTAGGCGGCCCAAAGCTTGGTCGCGCGATCAGCACCCGGGTGGAGGTCACGTTGTCCCCACCCATTAGTGGATTTTTTGTTTGTTTTAAATTTAGCTTAAATTTTATATTAATTAGTTTGAATAGTTTAAAATTAGTTTAATTAATTTGAAATTAGTTTAATTTGTAAATTAATTAGTTGAAATAGTTTAATTAATATTATTGATTGTTAATTACATGTATTGGTGTAATTAAATTTATATTGTAATTAATTAGTTTGATTTTTTGTAATTAATTTTCTTAATTTTTATTATATTTCATTAGATAAACAAGTAAAATTAAAAACATCATAAGTACACCAGCAATAAAATTAATAAAATCTAATTACGGGCAACGGAAGTTCATAAGTACAATACGGGCAACAGAAGGAAACATAATGTAATACATTGCAATACTAAAATGCATCATAATTTATGGTCTTACTTATAGTTCAGTCTGTCAGCCATTTTTTTAGTTTCTTCTCCTCATTAGTCAACGATGGATTTCCCCACAGACTCTTCAATCATTCGAACTTGATTTTGCATTCTTTCATTTTGAGTTTCTCTCGAAGAAAATCAAAATTTTCCTTCTCGATTCGACACTTTTGGTTTGAACTATAGCAAATACTCTTGCTCAGAGTTGTAACGTTATCGAAAGATTCCTGGACGACTTTCCCCTTCTTTTTGGCTTTCTTGACACCCTCTGGCCAGACATAAGGTTGAGGCTCCCCAAAGTCCATATCTATGGTTGGTGTTGAGAACTCACCAGTCATCAATTCATGTTCTTTTTCCCGATACTACTGGATTCTGGGCTTGGTGCATGCGGTGGGGGGAAACCTCTACGGGCGGCCACATTCAATGTTTAAGCACGAAGATGACACGAATTGGTTGCTAGTTTGGATAACTGCGCAACATAACTGAGGCATGATAGAAATAAAATTTCCCATGATGCGTTCGCTCATAAATGGCGTGAGCTTCCCTTACGACGTCCTCGTTGTTAATGCTGCTATGACGGCGTGCAACCGCCTCGTCGAAGCAGCCCATCCACTTTGAAGTTGTTGCCCCGATTCTTCGCTAACGACCCTTCAGCGAGTTTGTGTTTCGTGCTCCGATGCCGGGTTTGTTTCCCAAACCAAGTCCTACGCGTCCTTGATTTTCCTCCACAGTTGACCGCTTTTTAGTTAATGCTAACGATAACATCACAACTAATGGTCACGAAGGAGGATATTAGGGCCTCATCTTCGTCTATTGACCAAAGTCTTTTCGTTACATCAGTATTGGCCCAATTTCCACATGACTTTGGATCCAATTGGCACAGTGAGAAATTCATCGGGCATGGATCCTCCTTGTCACATCCACCCGCCATAGTTTCTTCCGCGTCCTCATTGACCGAATTCTCATACGAATTACTACCTTCCCCACAGAGGTATTGAGAGTATATGTTGTATGTCTGAGTCGGGTTTCAGGGGAGGGGGAAATGGATATTGGTCGTGCTGGTAGCTTGGGTAGTTTGAGGATTCTCTGGAATGCGGAGGGAAAGACGGATGTCCATAAGGATGTGGGTGAGCAACTCCACCTCGAAACAACTGATGTTGGTTGTTTCCACGCTGACAGTCAATATTGTGGTCAACGGAAGACATTCTAAGAAGTTACGAGTGGTGGTGTGGTTAGGGGAAGACATTTAGTGTGTTTGGTGGTCTTGATTATATAATTCTAATCTCGAAGGTTAATAATTGAAATCGATAGAGCTTTCAATCAAATCGATACAACTTTAAATCACATTGTGTCGGATAGCGAATCTCGAGGGCGAATCTCTCAAGCTTTAAATCAAATCGATACAACTGTAAATCAAATCGTGTTAGATAGTGAATCTCGATGGCAAATCTCTCCAACTTCAAATCAAATTGGTACAATTTTAAATACGTAACTTTGCTTCATAGAATTCACACGTCAATCGCTCATTCATTCGATTCATTCCTAATTTTCACAAAATGTAATGGAGTTTGTTGGAAAAGATAATGATTCAGACTTACCTGTTGGCTCATCTTCTGAATCAAAGGATGATGTCCTTCTTGTCGACTCCGACAATGAAATCAAACAATTCATAGGGATGATTCAATCTGTACTGCCTGAACAGTTCTAGTCAAATTGACCGAGGCAACGGCGACCCTTTACTATACCTCGCAACCTTCATCGTGATCATGATGAAGGGTACAACCCTCCTCGAAAATCCTGTGTACTTCGATCAATTATTCAGAAGAAGATTCAGAATGTGAAAGCATGTGTTTCTTCGGATAGTAAATGTCGTTAAGTCGTCTGATGCCTTCTTCCAACGCCGACCGGATGCAGTGGTAAAGTCAAGATACGAGCCTTACAGAAATGCACTGCGGCTACGCGAATGTTGACATATGGAGTGTCAACTCATGCGGTGGACGAGTACCTACGTCCAGGCATAAGATCGACAAGAAACTCCCTCTAGAAGTTCACAGAAGGTGTCATCAATAACTTCAGATCAGAATACCTAAGAAGGCCTACACCGACAGAGCTAACTAGGCTACTCGACGTTGGTGAGTGACGTGGTTTTCCAGGTATGACGGGGAGCATTGACTACATGCACTGGGAGTGGAAGAATTGCCTAGCTGCTTGAAAAACACAATATCAAGGGCAGAGCGGGAAGACAATACTTGTCCTTGAAGTCGTTGCCTCCTACGATACGTGGGTATGACATTCCTTTGTTGGCATTCTCGGGTCATGTAATGATCTCAATGTCCTCCATCGATCCTCTGTTTTTACCAACGTTCTAGATGGACGAGCACCCCCTGTGAATTTTGAGGTGAAAAACCATTCGTACGATATAGGGTATTATCTTGCGGATGATATATATATCGGTAATGAGCTGCATACATCCAATCCGTCATTCTCCCACAAACTCCACGAGACAAATTATTTGCTAACCATCAGGAGGCTCGGTTCGTAAGGATGTGGAACAAGCATTCAGAGTGCTTCAAGCACGCTTGCAATTGTTAGGAGACCATCACTCGCATGAAATCCTAATATTTTAAACAATATCATGATGGCGTTCATCATAATGCACAACATGATAGTGGAGGATGAGCGAGACACATATGCTAATTTCGGAGATACCTCTTAATTGTTGGCTTTTTGGCTAATAATCGTTAATTCATTTTGATAATTAATCAACATATCAATAAACACATGTATCAATTAAAAGATCATTGCTTGCATATACTTGTATTATCTAACCTTTCAGGAACCAAGTTTGAGTTGAATTGAGAGATGAAGATTGAAGCGTAGCAAGATTTAAATTCTATGTATCTAGGTTATCAATGTAACTTGGCACTTGAAATCTTTGATTCATTGCATTGCATGACACTTAGAATACCTATAGAAGTCTCACATAACATTCCAATTATCTTTAGACTTCAATAGGAAATCATCGAAACTCATTAGAAAACTAGAACATGATTTCTGCACTCAAACGGTGGACCGGTAGAACCAATTGGTTCGACCGGATTTCAACAAACTATCCCAGAAAGCTTATTTTGTCCAAAACGGTTGGCCGACTTACATTTCCAGTTCGACCGTTCCTTCAATATGTTTTGCCTGCTTGAAATCGGTCGACCGACATATCCATTCAGTTTGATCGTTTATTTAATCTATTTTGCCTGTCTGAAATCGGTCGACCGAAATACCAATTTTGTTCGACCGTCTCACATTGTCGAATGATAGGATTTAGTTCATCCTATACAAATCCTGCAACCTATCAGTTGTCGACACGTGTCCTAGTTAGTGAGACTTTCGGTCGAATACGGAAATGCAATCGGTCGACCGAAACTTAGTTTTTGTTCGACCGATTGCATTTCCGTATTCGTATTAAATATGAACGTTATACTTGTCGTATACTCCAACGATCGTATACACATTTCTCACCTAACCCCTCTTTTGGATTTGGTCTTCCGGTCGACCGAAAGTTACGTAACGGTCGATCGAATCTTGAAAACTTCCCAGACCCATTTTTACTGGGAGTTTTCGGTCAAACCCTCAATTCATTCTGTTCGACCGATTGCATTTGGTTTTATCTTGTCTAAAATCCAACACGTCAAACGGACGATCAAAACTCTCTTCACGGTCGACCGATACTTACATCTTTTCCAGATCAAGTCCTATTGGTCGTTTTTGGTCGAACTGGTGATCCAAATCGTTTGACCGATCACTTAAGCTCTAGCCAAATTGGACCGACCGTTTGCATCTTCGCACGACCAAAGCTTTTACTGTTGCATTCCGGTCGGCCGAGTAACTCGATACGGTCGACTGTTCGGGTCCTGAAATGTGTCATGTCACTTCCTGACTTGTGTTTTCTTGCACAACTTTTTAACATTTCATTCCCAAAGGCTAGAACTAGTTTAGAGCTTATAAATAGAGCTGAGGACACTCATCTAAGATCACCAATCTTTCTTTACGCTCAAATCTCATTACTACTCTCATATTTGCTCTAAACACTTGTGCTCACATCTTCTCACTTGAAATCACCATTCTTTGATTACATCATCCATTTCAAGTGCTCAAGATTAGTTGCAGAAGTAAAGTATTCAAGAGTTATACTAAGCTTCCGGAGTGAAGTTCTTCTCGGATTGTGAGAAGGTGTCCAAGTTAGGCGAGGGTGTTCGCAAAGCTTGTGGTATAATGGCGTGATCTCGGCCCGCAACGGAGATCAGATTAGTGGAGGACGCGAAGTTGCTCGAGTAAGAGCAATTCGTAAGAGAGGACTAGGATCCGGTGGTTGGATCCAAACCTCTATACATCCGGAGTTGTGGTTTGTTGTTCTCTCATTCATATTAATTGTCTTAGCTTTTAATTTGGCATAATTTGTTAAACAACCTTAATTAGTCTACTCACCCCCTTTAGACTAAAATTAGGGCTAGTAGATCCTACATGAATTCGTCTAGGATTAACCGAGTTCGTCCGGTAGAATTTATGATAAACAATCCTTTCCGTTCTCGTTCATATGTGTTGTGGATATCAACATGTACTTGGACAATAAAGATCGTGTTCAAGACTGTCGGAAACATTTGCAACTCAAAGAGGACATGATCGAGAACATCTGGCAGCGCTACAGACAACATGGGGAATGAGAATGATTTATATCAATTATGTTTTATTTTAAGTTTGAAGTTTAGTTACTGGATTGCTAAACGTCGCCCGTAAATTACTTACACGAGTTACAATTTCTAAGTCAGTGGGACCAGTTGCGGATGCTGGTGAAACTAGTTAATAACGCGGCAGGTTCACGGTTGGCAATCTCTCAGTCAATAAAGTCAGTCCGAACTTTCCAAGCTCTGAAACGGAGCTCTGATACCTACGGGAAGCAAGACCGAATTGCTTGTGCCAATTACCATTTTGTCATCATCTCATTTTTACTTATTTCTGCTCCCAATATACCCTCCTCTTTTCATATTACAACAAAAAATAACCATGAAAAATAAAATCAGAGTAGGAATGCGGGGGTGGCAGGGGCGGCAACCCCTAAAGGGGACACTAGCAAAGGGAGTGCGTTTTGCGGATGTTTTTTGTTTCAACACCCTATTATTGTACTGCGGATATTGATTCTTTTACCTGTTTATTTACGTTTGTGTTTTTATTATTATTCCGTCACCACCGAAATCTTGCAACGGAACATGAAATAATTTGAAATAACATCATTGTATAAATTCACGATTAAAAAAATGAGGCGTTTGGCTAGGACGCCCCCACCAGGGGGCGTTTTTACGAGACACCCTGATTTTTTTAATTTTTTACGAGACATAATGAGTATTAAATGGACAATGAATGACAAAATGATAATTGAGACATACGATTTTAGTAAAAACACGGACGACGTTTAACAATTCCCATTAGTTATTGTAACATACGTTTAATATTTAATAAAATTTATTTTCAATTATTCGTAAATATTTACATTTAATTATAATAATTTATGATAAATAATTTATGTAATATAATTAATTAAAATTGTGGAAAATTAAAAAGGAGGGAAAATAAATGATGTGTAAATAAGAGAGTGTTGATGTGACTAGTTTGACATTTATGGACAAGTTGTGGTTGAGAAATGAATAGAAAAAAGAGAGAAGAAAAATATCATGTTGATGTGACAAAAAAAGAATGTGTTAATTTGATTATGTTGACATTTATAGCTGAACATGCCCTTACCTGCATTATTTTGAACCTTATGTTGCAGAAACAATACAGAATTTCAGGGTCAGCACAACTGCTCTATTATATTATATCATATTATATTATATTATATTATATATAGTAAATAAGGTTACCTTTTTTTTCTTAATTAGGAATATTTCAATCGAGTAAAAGTTCGAGATATTGTGACACTATAAAACAAGTTCAATTAAGTTAATATTTAATTTCATCCATGTGAATGTGTGACAATACTTTGGACTATTGCATGATTTTTACTACTCGAAAAGCAACAAGCAGCGATCGATTTTTCCAAGTGAAGGAGACTTGTCGCTTTCGAGTCTAGACATGTTGTCCCCTGAATATTTTATTTGTATTTTTCCACACAAAAAAAAACTTAACAACAAAGCACTATATATTTCTATTTGTCTGGGATTTTTTTGTGTGTATTTTTTTATCCCAATCAAAGTACACTGAAACCATTTTGTAAAACGATCAATTAGCCACATAAGACATTTATCCACATAAGACATGCATATGTATTTTACATACATTCTACCACAAAGGTCACAATCGTCTTAAACCCTAATTAGAACACTAATGCACCAAACTTTGGTGACATGATATGCCACTTCCTAGGTACCAAGTTATCAAACTGCATGCATATATGTTCCCCTCCATCCATCCATGGTGAACCTCATCTATCTTTCAAACTATTCTTCCTCTATAAACCCTACGAAATTCATTGCTACGGTATAAACGCATACTATATCGTGACACTATATATTTAGTTAATTATCATATGCAATTTATCATTTCTTAAAAGTTAAGACGATCGTGGTTTTACCCAGTACAGAGAATTGGCGGATTGACGAATTGGCGGGTCAAAAATTATAAATGAGATGAGATATCATTAATATATGTCTATCTCAACTGTAACAAAATTTAATATAGATTGACAGGTTGAACCTGCCCACTCCTAGCAAAACTTGTGTCAAGAATCACCCATGAATTAAGCTCCAAATCCATAACAACATGCTTCACTACCCTCTAAAACCCTAAGAAGTGTCCGCCACACATGATGATAGTGGTAATGGAACCATCCAACTATTCCTACAATGTCCTCTAGCTTCCACTTCACGTCATCCCTAACATGGTGGTCCTCCCCTTCTTGCAAACCTAAAAAAAATATCATCTCACTTCAACTCTATAAAACCCCCACTCCTCCCTCCCAAACTCAACAAAAACAAAAGCTTCATTATATAGCTAGAATTAAGTTGAACTATATATTCCATAGTTTAGCAAAATGGCATCCATATCTGTATCCGTATTCGTATTGTTCATGATCGTCAATCTTTTGTCTGTGCCCTTGGTGAGCTCATGCGGTGAGTGCCCTCCTAAGCCGAAGCCAAAACCAAAACCAACGCCAAAACCATGTTCTCCTCCACCTACACCTATCTATAGTAAGTGCCCAATCGACACGCTAAAACTAGGCGTGTGTGCCAATTTGCTCAATGGTGTGGTTAATGTTGTCATTGGAACGCCCCCGAAAACTCCATGCTGCTCTCTCATCCAAGGCTTGGTTGACCTTGAGTCCGCGGTTTGCCTTTGCACCGCAATCAAGGCCAATGTGCTTGGATTGGTCAATCTCAACCTCAACATCGACCTCACTTTGCTTCTCAACTACTGCGGAAAGAAGGTCCCTGAGGGCTTCATTTGTCCTTCTTAAGAATTGCAATTATCAATCGGTTATTGATATATCATCATATATAATATTTGAGCATATGTTCTGGTGTTAGTTTTTTGTGGGTTGAGATTGGTTTTGGGTTTTTTTGTTTTTGTTTGAAGTTTGTCGTTGGGGGTGAGCAGTAAAGCTCTCTGTATAAACTCAGTGTTTACATGAAGTTGTATTAGTTTGCGTTTGTTTGTGATTTGGATTGCTGATTATTGAGAGGCTTTATGTTTTTTTTTTCTTCGTAGTATTGAAGAATATATAATGTCTTGGTGTGAATTTTCCAAGTTCTTTTATTGTTTTAGTAGTTCTAATACAATGATCCCTTCCTTGCCTTCAAGTTTCTTTAAATAACATGATGCAACAAAGGACGGCTACTACATCTGAAATATATAAATCGATGGATAAAGGACAATAATTAACTATCTATTGAGTTAATTTACAAGGAATAAAGGTGAACATTTTACTCAATACGAATATGAAGATCAAGATCAGACCGTGCTTCGTGACCCATAGATAATAGAAAAAAGATCACTCTCAAGAACCTGAGGTATTTTTCAAGAGTAATTTTGTTCTCCTTGGGAAAAAAAATCTGGAACACTTCAACTCTTAATTTTCTTAACTTCGTTAATTTTTATCCTTCATGTCGTAATACCCATTGTGTAATATAAAAATATTAAATTAAAACGATAACGCCCCCAAAATAGTGAAAAATTTAAACGAAATTTCAATAAGACATAAGACCAAAAAAACGGGAAAATTACTCATAATAATGTTCAACAAGGTGCACCATTACAAAAGATTTCAAGTTGATTACATCAAGGACGTGAAAATGACAAAATGCAGGTAAAGACAAAAACCTAATGATAAGATTGGAGGATCCGGTCTTGGTATGCACTTGTCCTCGGTCTCCACCCAATCAGTACCTAACAAGGTCTTGAAATGCAAATATTATAAAATGTCTGAGTTTTCGTAACGAAAAATCTGTATACCAAGTCCATCTATGAGTATACATGCACAGTACAATGATCATATCATACCAGTATAACATGACACAAAAGAATGCATCTGTATAACCTTCCACAACCAGGGGCATAATGGACAACAATCCTACTAACAACATCGGGTCCCCCGAGTGGACCTACCGTAGGCACACACGACCTTACAGAGAGTACGCGACACATCCCCACTCGCGAATATACAAGTCATGAGGGTTCTGTGGGGATCACACACATTTCTGCATCATACATATAGATATGATCTCGTGGTCGACAACACCACATCCGCCAGAACCGTCACTCTGGTCGATCATACACGTCGGGCCGTGTCACATCTGGGCGATCATACCCGCTGGAATAATCGTCGGTCGGTCATCTCCGTTGCCACAAAGGTCGGACAGTTTATCTCGCTCCATGGAGCTGCATAACAATACAATGCATTGAGATCCGCGATCCCTTAGGTCTACTACATAGGATGACTCCATGAAATGTAACATGCTTTACTATAGCTCATAAATATAAAAGTGGCACGTGTACCAAACGAAGCTGGCACGTGTACCAAGTGTCCATACTCTTTTGCCCACCGTCACCTCCTGGCTCATGCTCAAGGTGAGGACACAGGTTTCTGAGGAAATAATACGACACACAACTAAAAGGTAAGAATTTGATTCTGGGCACCAATGGTCGACCGAAAATCGGCAAAGTGGTCGAAAGTTTCCTTATGAATGGGAAAACGCTCAAACAAAAGCACAAGCCGGTCGAACACTGAAGCTAAAGCTTAAGTGAACGGTCGAACCAAAGTCTATTGGCGGTTGACCGTTTAGAATGTCTTGGCCAGGATAAACTAAACAATAAGAAGCAACAGTCGAACACAAAGGGGAAACCGACTAGGGCTGTTCGTAGGGCGGGTTTGACTCGCCAACCCGCCCCGCCCCGCCCCGCGTAGGGCGGGTTGCGGTTGAAAATTTTCCTACCCACGACCCGTTAACCCGCCACCCGTTAACCCGCCGGACAAAACGGGGCGGGTTGCGGTTAATGTGTTACCAACCCGTTAACCCGTTTACCCGTTACAAATATAATTATTAAAAAAAATACATATTTATGTATTAAAATTTTCGTTATTTCATTCAACTTCTAACATTTCTTCTAAAATTAAAATTTTCCTACCCGTGACCCGTTAACCCGCCACCCGTTAACCCGCCGGACTAAACGGGGCGGGTAGCGGCCCAATTTTTTTTACTCGCCCCGCCCCGCCCCGTTTGCCCGCCTGATTTTGGTGGGGCGGGTAGCGGGCGGAGCCAAACCCGCCCCGCCCCGTTTGCAGCCCTAAAACCGACTGATCAAAAATATCAGAGACTTCTTACGCACAGACTCAACTACATCCGGTTGACCGCCCACAAGACATTGGTCGACCAGTGCCTGGGCTACGCCAAGCAACACTTGGGCATTGCCTCGTCGCGCACTTCGGTCGTCCCTCGTCGCCGGTGAGGCCTCCGGTGATGAGCTAAAACCCCTCACACGCCTTGTGTGAGCAAAAGAAATGAACTTGACATACCTTTAAGTGTTCGTCGGAGTTCGCTGGATTTCCGACTATCACCGGTAGCTACTCCCTCGCAGCCGAGCACCTCCGGGAACCAAACACCAAGACGCACGACCACCTCCTTCGCCTTGCACCGCGCCTTCAAGCCTCACACTCACCTTCCGCTGTCTCCTCCGCCGCCTGCCTGAGCTCTGACAACCTCCTACGAGGAAGAAAGGGAGAGACAGAGGTGTGGTGGGAGGAGAGTTGAGGAAGAATGGAAGGAGATGTGTGTTTACTCCTCAAAACACACACACCCCATCCAAGCCAAAGCATGGACCATCATGCTTCTACCCTACCTTCTACACCCTACCATACCTCACCCATGCTCACACCTTACCTCCCTCGTGCTACACAAGTCAAAGAATGATTAGCACTAACCATTACATTTAAATTCTTTCCTAACATGATTAACCACTAATCCTAGGTTAGGACTTAACAAAAACACCACAATTCACAATCTCAACAAAGAACCATTGAATTTTGATGGTTTATGTTGTAGGAGTCATTGTGCAACCTTAATCAGAGTGTGCATGAAGGTTATTTGGCAACCTTATATAATGACTTCACCCAACCTAAGAAATTTATAACCATATTTAGTCATAGTCATGCAAACAAGAGATTATTAAAAATAAGTGTAAACAAGAAGAGAAGATCAGCAATCACCGAATAGAAAGAAAGAGATATTCAGCAATAACCAATTATTAAAAAAAGAGAAATTGAGCAATGACCAATTTTTCACAATAGTTGAGGGTTCACATGCATACCAACAATCGCTATCATGGAATAAACAAAATTGTGAAACGAGCTTTTTCTTGGTATGGTTTCATATCAAGGGCCCTACGAAGCTGTCTTCTTGTACTCACTTTAGATTCATCGCAATGTGACAATGCTAATTATTTACAATCTATTATCACAAGTAATTAATAGTAGATTCGTCCACATATGGTATCATTGATCATTTTATATCTTCTTTATACTGTTACATATACATCATCATTTCCGCACTTTAGTTTCAAAATCAACTTAATAAATTTTACTAGGAACTAAATATAAATTTGAAAGTAACAAATGACAACTTTTGAAGTTGGAGTTTATATAAAATTGAGACATAATTATTAACAATACCACCCAAAAAGATACTTCTTATCTTCTTGAAGTTCTCGCAGGTATGTATCATCAAGTTAGAAAATTCTCTATATTTGATTTATTCATGTAGGTAAATATGATAATAAAAAATCGTACAAAATAAACATTGAAATATATAAGAACTATAATTATAAAGACGTAAAAATATATGAAAAATAAAAAAAATACTTTGCAGATTCTTCTTGTACCTTTTTCTTGTTGAAGTTAAATTCTTGTACTTGCCGATCAAAAACATGCTTTTTATTTAAGTGGGTGGATAAAAGACAAAAGTGTCACGAAACTGGAGGGGAAAACGCCAATTATGAGTCTACTATCGTAAAACATGTTAAAAATAGTATTACTTAACCAATTAGACAAAATCGTCGGGGTCGGCCGCAGGAGGAGGTTAGGATTTCGGGTTGGAGGGGTGAGCGTAATTCCCTCGGATTCGGAAGGGTAAGGGAAAGAAATGAAGGAGAAATCTGTTGAATTATTGAGTTTGGCTAGGTCTATGAATAACTCAATCGAGTAAATCCAATGTTGAGTTGAAGATGAGAACTATTGTATCATGTGACATGTGTTCACCTCACTTTTAGTTTCACATTAGTAAATCTAAAAGTTGGAGGATGTTGATAAACATCTTCTTCACTTGACTCTTTGTAGATGGAAAGAGAGGAGGAGAGAATTCTCCACACACGTGCGTGCGCGCCCGCCCATCTGGTGCGAGGCGAGGCGTGACAACGGTTTTTTGTGTGGAAAATTAGAGGTTTTAGCTTCAGGGTGATGGATGTTGATACACACGTTTTATTCTCATCCTCTCTTTACGAAAACCGTCTCTCTCCGGCGATTTCCGATCTCCAAATCCAGAGTTCTCCGACGATCGATTCTTGCGAGTTCCACGATGTTCTCGTGGTCCGTCGACTCTGGTGTGCACCTCATCGACGGTGATACCGTTCTACCCTGGGAGAAAATCGGCAGACCATCAAACAGACTGACATGTGGGTCGATATTTTCTCTGAGGCAAGTCGACTTCCGACGACTCGGTCTTTGATGTCGTTTCTGATCACTGTTACTTCTTTTGTTGTTTTTCTATACATGTTTTTGTATGTTAGCTTTATCTGGATCCTTATGGAATATTTATTCGACATATGTAACATATTGTATTAAATGATTATATTTGTAATTGTTTCAATAACATCTTAATTTATATTTCGGAATGGAAATGAATTCGTTGGGAACGACACAAACAACCTGGACCTTTGCAGTCAAACGGAACCCAATTACTTTCCCTTCCTTTACTTTTCCTTCTCACCGCACTAACCCCACTCGATGTTTTGTTGTGATTTTGGACATTCACAAAGATGTTTAATGGATTCAGAGTAGATACAGATTAATCTGCATCTCCAATGAAAATATTATAGTGCATATAAATATTTCATTTTCATTTCAAAAAAAATAAATCAACAATCCAAATCACAACAAAAATCATTTTCAAAAAATAATATGTTCATTATATATTATAATTAAAAATGATTTACTAATGAAAATGTAACCATATTTAATGTAAAAGTTAACAACATGATTTGATATTTAAGATAAAGTGATATATTATATATAATGGTACATAGATATGAGTTGAATCATACTAAATCATAGAAATAAAGTATAATAACAACTTATAAAAAAGGACTGGGATCTCAAGAAATAATATATATTATTCAAATAAGCTACGGGTTGATGAATCATTTCTGTGGTCTAAAATGAGCTTATTAGGTTTTTTCTTGGGCTTATTGGGTTTTTTTCTTGGGCTTTTGCATCTTTACACTCCATGCTAGTTATATTTGTATCATTATTTTGTTAATTATTACCCTCCTGTTTGGTGCTATATGTGGAATATATCCTCGAATAATGTCGATACTGCATCAAAACCCTTCTTTTTAATCATATTTGTGTTAATTCCTTGATTTCAACGCCATGATTTAAAGTAACATGACATTTCGCCTCTAATTAGATATATGCATTCTTGACGTGTCAGTTCTACATATATTCTCGGATGAGCATTAATTTCGTTAGAGCAATGCTCATTGGGCTCTTTTTTTAGGCTCAAAATTGGGCTGTTTCGAACTTCTCCCACTAACTCGCAGAAACCAATCAACACGTCTTTCCAAAGATTACTATTTATGAAAACCTATCAATCACACGTCTTTCCAAAGATTACTGTTTATGAAAATTATTTTCCATTCCTCTCATCTCTTTTTCATTCCTCCCACGTCTATTCCTCCCATCTTCTTCCTAAATTTTTTTTCCCATTACTCCCATCTCTTTTCCGTAACACTATTGTGCCCCCATCCAAACCCTTCTCATTGTGTCCCTTTGTGTTCCCATCCAAACGGCGATAACTTTTTGGTTCTTCAACTCCCAATCTAAACCCCCCAAAGGTACTGAACTCCCACGCCAGAGCGAGCCGTTGCCGCGATCAGGGGATCCATGTCTTCCGACGCTAGCGCTCACGGTGAGTTCTATTGAGCACATTTCATGTTATCGGGGGTATATGGTTTGCAGCAGTGGAAGTATTTTTTTCGTTTTTGGGTCTCACCGCGATCAGTGGAAGTATTGATCACATTTTAGTTAGCGATGTTGGGTAGATTATTTTTGGGTGCCCTTTTGTCAAATTTTTGGGTCTGTTTTTTTAGGTTGAAAGACGTTGATTTTTGGTTGAAACACGTTGAAACCATGAATCGGAGATGTCAAATTTGTAGGATCTTTTTTTAGGTTGAAACACGTCGAAACCGCGAATCCGAGATTTAGGTTGAAACACGTTTATTTTTGGTTTCAGCATTGAACTCTATCTTAGTTCGTTGTCAAAATCATATATCTTAGTGTGAACGAGAAACCAAAGCGAGATATCTGAACCAATGCACAAATCAGTGATAAAATCCAAATCTACAACATTGAACATGTATATATAATTTTGTTCTGATATATCCCATGTTTAAACTGTAGAGTTTAGTCTTCTGTTTTTTAGTTCAATGTAGATTTTTCTTCGTATTTAGAAACCGAATAAGGTCAGATATATCTAAAATCCAAAAATGGGACAATATATCCAAAAGAAAAATATAAAGAGATATGTAACTGATATCTAACTCATTTTGGTAGTGATAGATAAGGGTAAAATAAAGGAATATTTATATCGGTAAAACATTACATGTAACTGATATCATCTTCATACGAATTTGTGCATTGTTGAAGGCACGTGATATATCTAACAAAATAGATTTGGTTTTGATTGGCTTGTGTTGTGCTCTGAGTTCTAGATATATCTGAGTCAATAATTAAGCATTTGTCTAATGATCATTGTTTCTCTTCGAAATGATCATTGTTTTATTGGTCAGAGTGGCTATGATATATCTTATTGCATCTTCTAACATATCTCTGTCCTTAGCGTTTTGCCTTCTAACATATGAGTAGGTGGTAGATATATGTGAGAATTGGTATTGTGATATATCATTTTCCAGATATATGATATAGAAGCATTAAGTAATGATATATCCGTACCTATATCCGTACTAGATAGATCACTTCGATTTAAACCCATGCGTTCATATGATATATCCGTACCTATATCTGAGCATATCTCCTGCAGATATATCACGATCATTGGAGTTATCTTTTTAAATTAGGTCGGTATACAGATATATATGATATAGTGTAGGATTTCATGTTTAATTGTGCATATATATTTTTCGAATTTTTATGCGTAATAAGGATCAATTACAATTTTCTACGATTTATTTCATGCATGCATCGGTTTGTTTTAATAACTTGTTTCAAAACTTATTAAAACAAACACAAAGGACTCCGAAATTTATACCTAGAAGTTCTCTAAAACTTCTTGATGTTCCAGAGACATTGAGAAACACTATCGTCGCTTCTCGTTGCGCCGGATGCCTCCGAGTGTTCACCGAAACCCTAAACAAGGTTGGAGAGAAATGAGCTAGCCAATCAATCTCCAAACTAGCTTAGAATCTAGCTACAAACCCCTTCCTTAATCTCTGAGATTTCTCCTTCCAAAGACTTAGAAATTTAAGATAATTTTCGTGGCTTTTGTGGTGAATTAAGAGAGAAAAGAATTAGCAAAAACATCTGTTTCATTTAATGAGAATAAGGACCTATTTATAGGCTCCAATCTTACTCTTAATCATGGCTATTCTTAAGCCATGTTCTCTTGACATTTTCTCTCATAAACTAATTGCAAAATGCATTATATGCACCCACAAAACGTTTGACCAAGTTTGGAGCTAATCCAACCATTGATCAAATTAATCTCTTAATTATCAAAGACAGAAAAATCGATCGGGACTCGGTCTACCGAGACATACTCGGTTAATATGTCATGTTCGGATTTCCGTGCACTTGACGGATGATCGATTCTTAAGGAGAAAAATTCTTCTTAACCGTTCGTACGAATTCACGTCTTTGACCGAACGCCATTCGGTTAACCGAAAATATCGGAACTGGACATTGTTCGGTCGACCGTTTCTGGTTCGGTACACCGATCCAGAGTTCTAGGCACTTTGGTCAAGTTCGGTCAATCAACTTGACCATCCGTTCCACGTTCGGTTGACCGATCCACAGATACTTCGGTCGACCGAACCATAACGGATTACCGAACTTCTACCCGATTTTGCCTTTTCAAATTTTGGATTTATTTCCAACAAAATTTGAACTTTTGGGGTTTTTAGCAAATTCACAACTTATGCAATATATTATCCTATGCAATAATAAATTATTGCACCCCATAATATATGCATCTCATATGAATTTATCATGATTCTAATTATGTTATATACAACATAATTGATTTTACTCGTTCACCACATGTGTCATATTTTCTATAAGAAACCCGACGCATCATATGAACCAAAAATCAAGCTTCTTGTTTCCCGGTTTTTGCGGTGTGACCTATGGGAGGATCTAGACTAAGTTGGCAGTGATATTAAGAGCTTAATATCACAAGCTATAAGCGGTATCTAGCTACACATTATAGCTCCCAATTAGTTAGATGTCTTAATTCCACTCGAACCAAAACCTGATCCATTTAGTGATGGAGTGCACCACTTGTGTCCGTCCCTTGCCACATGATATTAAGAATACACACAAAGTAGTATTGTGTCAGCTTTGTATTAGTATTCGTTTCTTGATCTTTTTAAGCTAGTTATAAATATGTGACTTAACTCAAATCACATTGTGCACATTATAACTTGGCTTTATCAAGGGGTCCACTAATATCATCACTCAATTAAGAGGGGCAATGATAATCTTTTGACTAACTATCTTCTCTAACAAAAGTCATACTTAATCAACCAATGCCTTTACACTACACTCATCGATAGCTCAAGACACTAGTCTAATTAAACAATTCTTAAGTGATCGGATATAAGTCTCATATAAAAGGACCAAAGACACAGTAAAACATTAATGACACAGAAAACACAATTCTATAATGTTTTACTTATTAGGTATATTCAGTATACAAAAGTAATATTTTCCTCTTTTGTGTACCCGTGTTGTCACTCACTTGTAGAGCTACAATGATCTATGACCAACACGACAATCTTAACTCGGTAATTGATGTCCCATGTTAATTACCACGATTGTGAATATCTTTTGTTTTATGTAAACCAATATCTTTTAGAGCTCTACAGTTAAGGACCAAGAGCCTCTTCCTTAACACTTCTAAAAGACGAATAACATAAACAAGGAACAAAATGATTTCTCATTCAATTCATAATAATTGGCATTTAAAAGTAAAACTTTTAGAACACATTCCCTTCATATAGAAGAATCGTTTGGATATATCTTAGAGATGTTATATATGTTCCACTGTAATTGTTAAATATAAAGTTAATCCCTAAAGTTAATGATCTATAGATTAAAACCAAAGATTGCACTGGATAGTAGATCCGATTATATGTCCTGAACAATTGTCACGATCTTGGGATATATGTGGAACACTGGATAGTAGATTTCTTCTTAATATCTGAGATACATGATATATCCGAAATATGTTAGATTGTAGATATATCTATAGTTTGTCAATGACATCTATGATATCTGACATGATGAATGACTGCAGATGATGAATACTTTCATGGAAGTAATGGATGAGCAATTAAAGTTGGGAAAGTTTACCAAAAAATTGGTCTTTGTCTCTGTTGAACTATCACAAAATATTATTTGCCTAAATTACAATGGCAATGCAGCACACATATATGAACGGATTGTACTTCGCTGGAACAATACGCAGTGTCCCAGGTATATCTTCCAGCCAGTGTTGGCAATGGGAAAGTGGCACCTGCTTGTGGTAGACTTGGGGAAAAGCATGATACATTTAGGGAACACAACATTGACCTTTACTGTCGTAGATAACTTAAAAAAACCAAGTGGCTTTGTCGACGAAGCATTAATGAGGGTGAAGGCCTTTTGGATCCGTTTTTTAAGGATCAGAATAGGAATTAAAGAAAGTGAATCATTTGATTGGAAATTTGAAAGAAACGTTCAATCAGAGAGCTCAAATAGCAATGACAGTGGAACTTTGGTTATATATTGGATACACTGCTTAATGAAGAACGTGAACCAGTGGCAACCCTGTGAATTTAAGAAGCTTCATGGAATTAGAGGTCGAGTACTCATTGAGATTTCCCGAAGCACAAGCGCACATGACAATGTGTTTGATTAAGTGTTAAAATTATGACTATTCCTCATATAGTCTTTTTGGGTTTTGTTATGTAATAGGTCATGTGTTCCTATTTATGTAAAGTGTTTAGGAAAAATTAAACTCTGGTATGGGTTGTGGTTGGTATCTCGGGAAACTCTAAGAGATATCTTTGTACAACCCATTTTACAATACGTAAACTAGGTTTTTGGTAATATTTCAGATTATGTAATTGGACATTTGAAAGATTTGAACTTTAGTAACAAACCCCAACAATCAATATAAATTGTCATGGTCTGCAATCATTCATGTTCTACTTGAGTTTTTATATCAGATGGACTCCAACTTCGCATGTCACTGAATTAATGTTGAGATCCTCATTATCTGTATAGATATGTCTGAGATATATCTGGAAGTATATCTGAAATATATCTGTATGTTGCGATCCTCTTGATCTGTATAGATATCTGAGATATATCTAAGACGTCATGGAAGTATTTGTCGGAAAAATTAAATTTGGAAAACTTCGAAAGATATATCTTCACTAAGTTCTATCTTAGATAGCCCAAACATTACTTCATTTGCCAACCCAGATATATGTTGTGAAGTAGGGGTGAGAATCTATCTTAAATAAAGTCAAATAAGCAGGGGTGAGAATATATCTGGAACTCATACGAGCAAACTACACGTAACAAACACGACAGGAAAAACTTATTCAACAACATGACCCATACTTGGCTCACCAGATTAGATATACGTAGAACATTTACAAGAGATAGTCCACTTAGTCTCACAACAAGTACTACATCACCAAAAGTTAGTTAGGATTTAGGTTACATATCAACCGCATAAACAGTGTGAAAGAAAACATTTCACTTCAAATTATTACCTTGACAGGTCGTTGTTTGGTTGTTTGCTCTCTTGGATTTTTTTTCCTAAGCGAGGTGGGTCTGCCAGGTCTCTTGACATTGATCGGATTGTTGATGGTTGGCCCATTTTCGGACGGTCTAGATTGACCACACGCCCTACATGTCTGTGAATTAATGGGTGAAGAATCCAAATGAAGCATTGCAATGGCAGTATCAATAGCTCTTAGAACTTGCTCATACTTTTGCACCGACAAAACAACAGTCTCAGCAAATACCTCACAACGTTGATGTATATCTTCATGCCTAGCAACAATATTGTTGCATGATTTTAAAGGTGGAAGATTAGGAACAGGAGCTTATGGACGCAACCTATCTTTCATCCATCGTTGTAGAACATACTCTCCTCCAACTTCATCCACATGCCAATGAGTCAAAACTAAAAGGGCATGGCAACATAAGATACCGTCTGTCACAAACATGGAACATATGCAGTCAACTTTCCCACCGTCTGGTTCATATGAAACTAAAAATATGTTGTGATATGATTCGCATGTTTCCTTATTTTTCCACATTTGAGTTACAGTGTGCTGGAATACTATTCCCTCTAATGACTTGTACGTGATCTCACAGTACAACATGTGGGCTAGTTGTTTCTGAAATCTTCTAAACATAGTGGGTGTGTACGCATCCCTGAATTGTTCCTCAAGGTTATATTCAGTACGACAAGGCTCGATTTTATCCATGCTCTCAAAGTCAGCATGGCTTTCCTTCTCAAACTTCTTACGTAGAACAAGATCATATTTTTCCACAAAGAGCTTCAATGACAATTGGGAACATAGATAACCATCGAAAAAAGAATTCATACACTCAGATCGTTGCGTAGAGGACATACCTGTGAATATTACTTTGATAGTTAGAAATGATTCTAGGTCTTAGTAGATAGATATTATGCGATCGCTATTCAGATATATCTGGACGTTGGATATATCTTTGTAAATATATTTACATATAACTTGGGGTATATTTACAGATTGTTCATTCTTGCACCTTCATATAAGAATGTAAAATAGGAACCCAACAAGCATTGCTCTTCCTACTTTCATAGAAGAAATATCCAGATATAGTCAACGTATGGGTGGTGTTATATTCCTACAGATATATCTGTAAACATTCCTACTTACTTTAAATATGGAAGAAAAATCCATATATATCCATTGTGTGGGTGGTTGTACTTAGTTTATGTTCCTATCCAAATCTATCTGAATGGATTTAGGTATGCTACAATTCAAAAAACACGACATGTTTTCGTAAGAAAGAAACTTGTATTTTGCCTAAAATTGATCTTTCAAATAACATGGTACCCACTTCTCCTTCAACTCATACATTGAAATCAACCAGGAGTTGTCTTGCAATTGATGTGTGGATATAAAGTACCCCCATCCATACTCAAATTGGGATGGCGTCTGGGACTCGTAAACCAAACGCTTAAAGGACAATCTTACATAATCATCATCTTGAACTCCAAACTTGCCGGGGATCTTGTTCATTATATGCCAAATGCATAGACGGTGTCTAGTGGTTGGAAATACTATTTCCACTGCCTTCATGATTGCACGAGACTGATCAATTACGATCGCCATTGGTTGATGACCTAAAAAGTGTAAGATTACATACAAAGAGGTTATCTTACTTATAATATATCAACAATGATACCGAAATATTGTATTTTTGGAAATGTAATCTTTTCCAAATCATGTGATAAGTAGAACTAACCGTGCATACAATCAAGCCAAGTTGAAAAAAGCCAAACATAATTTTGGGTAGTCTCCTCACATAGTAAACCACATCCAAGCAAGATCGATTGAGCATGGTGATTGATTCCCACAAAGGGTGCAAATGGCATTTCAAATTTATTGGTTAGGTACGTGGTGTCAAAAGACACAACATCCCCAAAATACTTATAGACAATACATGACCGTCCATCCGCCCAAAAAACATTTCTTAAGCAACCATTATCATCAAGATCCATTATGTAGTAAAAGCTAGAATTCATTTTTTGTTGCTTCTTGAAGTGTGAAGGGCTTCGACGTCTCCCTCGCCAAGGCGTAAATTCCGTTGTTTACGTACCTCGTTCCTAAACATAAGACAATAAATCATTCTAGAAGGACTATCAAGCGTTAGACATCATAATATAATTGAGTACTGACCTAACATCTTTCTCAATAAAAGGAACATTAGCATAACTCCCGGCTTCCACAACGAAGGATGCCATGGTTTTGCTCGGTCGTATACCCGCACGATCATTAACTTCAATTCTTTTACGTAGTTGGTCAGACACCTTTCTTTTGGAAATCAGATATCGCACCCCAGAGGGTGCAAGGAAGTTATGATTATGATCGGGTATGATCTTCCCATATTTATAGCCTCCATTGGATGTACGTGAAAATTTGATGCTAGCCAGACATCTTGTTTTCACACTATGGCGCATATGATAAAGATGGCAATTTGGACTCTACAAATACGGGCCATATATGATATATGAAACAGATAAATTTGATGTAACTTGTTCAGTTTTTCAACTACAAGATATATCTATGATTTCATAACTCTTATGACAGATATATCTAGTGATATCTCTTGGGAACTAATTCATAGCATTTTATTACACATATATCTATGATATAACTGATATGTCCACCGATAAACCAGATATAACCGGGACATAATTTAGTAACACAACTATAACACAGATATATCATAATGAATTATTACTCTATAAGTGAGATGTTATTGCATTGTGTTAACGAATCAGATATATTTGATGTAACTTGATCAATTTGACAACAAAATCGGATATATCTGAGTGCGATAACAGGTAAATTAAGTTCAGATGTGTCTATAACACAAAAATCTTAATATCTGAGTTACATATAAGGTATATGAAGGTGCATAAAGAATTCATGCTCCCAGGTCGGATCAGATCATCGGTCAGATATATCTGAGGAATTGTATATTATGTGATATACGTAAATGTTCCATACCGGTGGAGGGTTCCCAGATTTGTGATATGCAAACTTCCCTCTCATCAAAATACCTTCACGCCACACACAATTTCGTTTCTTGATTCCAAACCCCAATGTTGTGGCATAATGCTTGTAGAATTGCATCGCAGACTCTATATCAACGAATAACATACCACTCGATGGAAGTTGGACGTCTGGGGTTTCTGGTACTTCTGGAACAGATATATCTGAGTCAGATACAACCATACCAACTGACTCAGGAACATAAATATTATGTGATATATCTAGGTCAATATCGTCGTGACTATGGACTGATTGATCGTCATTACAGTTGGCATCTCGATCCTCTGACAACGAGAGACTACGAGGACCTATGAGAAAAACATAAGTGTAAAGATTAGAGAAAGAAAAAAAAATGAAAGTGTAAAGATTAGAGCACTACTTCCTAACCGTAATCAGAAGCCATTAATGCGGAATAGAAGTACATGGGTCAAGAGCAAGGTTTTCCCATTGAATGTTAAATGCTCAGGGACATGAAGAAGTTTTGGAAGGAAAATCTCTGCTGAAAAACTTCACACGTATATACCTCTCATACCCAAGTGGAGTAAAGGAAAACAAGATGGAGAAGAAATCCGAAGGCAGATCTTTGTATGGTAAATCTTTAATAACAGGAAGAAGTTTTGGAGGGAAAATCTTGTGCGAAAAAATTCACACCTATATGCCAAAGTCGGAAGCTCCATAGGTTTAGGAAAAGAACACGTTTAGAATTTTCTTTAGGAAAGTAGGATAATAAAATAAGATAGACTAGCAATCATTTCTTTTGCAACTGGGATAATAAAATAAGAAACAAAAAGCTTGAGAGTAGGAGAGAGAGTTAGTGGAGTTGGAATTGCAAAGGAGAGCCCGGAAATGAGCCCAGAAAAAGAGCACGTTTAGAATTTTCCATTTCGTTACCATGATTAGAGAAGTATAAGTATTTTACACCTAAATATTCTAATTCACAAGTATATATCCCAAAAAACTTTACAGGGGTTTTATTTGTTGACTTTTAGGTCTTAATCCATGTTTTAATAATTTAATCGATCTAATATTTATAGCAATCAAATATAGTGTAATACACATTATTCATGACATACATATTGTATCGTGCTAATATTTACAGGTGATCAAGATTCAAGGAATGAATTCAAGTCAAGACATGTAATCAAACTTTTGAAGACATGTAATTATGTATTTCTTTTGAGTCTTAGGAACTTGTGTATACTTGAGCATACTAGAGTATAACTAATCACATACACACTAGGTTCCTTGAAGAAGTCACACACTAAATCTCAGATTGTTTGGACTTCAATAGGTCACCCAAACTTAGACCGGAAAACATTTAAACCTAAACCTCACTGTTTGAGCTAAATCAGTCGACCGAACGAGTTTTCTGTTTGATAATTTTGGATTAGTTAATTTGTTAGCCAATAATGTTAAACTGATCGACGGTTTTGAGCATTTTGTTCGGCCGTCTACACGTGTCATTTGACTGTTAGACTTGTCATATTATACCAACGCTCGTATTAACATTTTTATCCATACCCAAAAAATACAAGTGACCATCGGTCGACCGTGGACCTTGATTCGGTCGACCGAGCATAAACGATTTGTCAACCCCGTAGTGCCAGTTATGGTCGGTCTATCGAATCAATCATTTTGTTCGACCATTTGTCCCTGGACTTTCCTGGACAATTATTTTGGACTGCCTAATCGATCGACTGTCTCATTTTTGGTTCGATCGTTCACTTAAGTTATAGCCTTGTTCGTTCGACCATCAATTGTTCTGTCGATCGTTTGTTTCTGGAACTGTATGGACTCAATTTCTGGACAGAACTTGGTTGACCATTTTGTAGAATTTCGTGTCCCCATGTATGTATATATTTTTGAATTTTTAATACATCATACAAGATCGTTTTCATATTTTCAGCAATTTTATGTACATCTATTTGTGTTTTATTCTAATAACATGCAACCTACATTTATTAAAATAATCCACAAGGATAGAATCATACCTAAAAGTTCTCTAAAACTTTTTTGATGATCCGGAGTCGCGTTGCACGTTGTGTCGCCCACGGAATTGCCTCCGAGTGTTCACCAAACTCTAAACAAGGTTAGAGAGAAAGGAGCTAGCCAATCAATCTCTAACAAGGTTTAGAATCAAGCTAATAACCCCTCTTTAAGTCTCCTGAGATTTTAATCTCCAAACTTAATTTTACTAAGAGAAATTTCGTGGTGATTAGGGAGAGATTAATGAGAGAAAGATTTTTCATTAGTATTAAAACAAGTAGGAATAGGTGCCATTTTATAGGCTCCCAAAACATCCTTATCAAGAGCTATTATTTAGCCATGATCCCTTGTTTTTCTCTCCTAAAATTAATCTCTAAATTCCACATAATCACCCACAAAAAACGTTTTAATTAAATCTGGAATTATTCCACCCATGATTTAATTAATCTCTCAATAATTCAGGCAGAATCGTTCTTGTTCGGTAGACCGAGTATTATTCGGTCAACCGAACCATTCGGTTATAACACGTGTTCGGTGCACCGTGAGCTAGACGGTCGACCGAATCAGTATGAGAAAAATTCCCTAGAATAATTCGGACGAACCACGTCTTGTAATCGGTTTACCTTTGACCCACCAAAATCGCTCCTGGAACATAGTCATCGGATGACCGGGTCACCTTCGGTCTACCGAAAATACTACTTCTCGGTTGACCGTTTCCAATCGGTTAACCGAACCCGATTGTCCAGGCAGTCTGGGCAATCTCGGTCAACCAATTGTGCTTACCCGTTCCCTATTCTGTTAACCGATCCGAAGCTGCCCCTGTCGACCGAACCATGAACGGTTCACCGTGTTTGACCCTGATTTTATCTTTATCAAATTTTGGATTTATTTCCAACAAAATTTGATCTTTTGGGTTTTTAGCAATTCACATCATATATATATTATCATATGTAATATTAAATTATTACACCCCATAATATATACCTCATATGAATTTATTATGATTCTAATTATGTTAATTCTCATAACATATTGATTTTAATTAATTCACCACATGTGTCTCATTTTCACAAGAACCCCAACGCATCATATGAACTTAAAATCAAACCTCTTGTTTCCCAGTTTTGTGGTGTGACCTATGAGAGGATCTAAGCCTAATTGACAGTGATATTAAACACTTAATATCTCGGACTATAAGCGATATCTAGCTACACATTATAATCACCCAATTAGCATAGATGTCTTTGTTCCACCTGAACTAAACCACGATCCATTTAGTGATGTAAGTGCACCACTTGTGTCCGTCCATTGCCTCATGATATTAAGAATATATACAAAGTAGAAATGTGTCATCTTTGTATTATATTCATTTCTTGATCTCTTTAAGCTAATTATAACTATGTAACTTAACTCAAGTCACACTGTGCACATTATAATTTTGCTTTATCAAGGGGCCCACTAAAATCATCACTCAATTAAGAGGGACAATGATAATCGTTTGACTAGTTATCTTTTCCAGCACAAGTCATGTTCAACCAACTATTGCCGTTATCACTACACTCATTGGTAGCTTTTGACAATAATCAAATTAAACACTTCTTGAGTGAAAAATATAAGTCTCATATCTTAGGATCCAAGACACAGTAAAAACATTAATGACACGAAACACAATTCCATAATGTTTTACTTGTTAGGTTTATTCAATATATAAAAGTAATTTTTACCTCTTTTATATACTCGTGTCGTCAATTATTTGTAGAGCTACAACAATCGATGACCAACACGACAATCTTATCTCGGTAATTAATGTTCCATGTTAACTACCATGATTGTGAACAACTTTTGATTTATGTAAATCATTATCTTTTAGAACTCTACGGTTAAGGACCAAGTGCCTCTTCCTTAACACTTCCAAACGACGAATACCATAATCAAGGAACAAAATATTTGCACATTCAATTCATAATAATTGACATATAAAAGTAAAACTTTTAGAACACATTCTTTTCACATTTTACCCGTTTAGGTCGACTGAACTTAACCCGAACAGTGACCTGAGCTTTTCTATTTTGTGTTTCTTACACATTCATCTACCATTTTTGTCACAACAGATATAACACCTTAGGGGCTTATAAATAGAGAATTGAACACTTTGTTTAGACAACTCTCCAATTTCCAATTGTCTCATACATTAGAGAGAAGTCTCACAATCTCAAAATCTCATACACTATACTCTAAGCCTAAATTTCACACCTTTGAACATATACAAATTCACTCAAAGTGTGCTCAAGTTAGAGAGTGTTGTTCCACTCAATCTTTTTGTTAAAAGAAGTAGAGATTTCGGTGAAAGCCCGAAGCATCCCTCTCGGACTGTGAGAGGTGGAAGCCAAGCTCGCGAGATTGTAAAGGCGTTGTCTCCCGGCCCGGAAAGGGGAGCGGATTGTGAAGATGTGAGCGGAACTCAAAGTGTCGAGCGGAGCTTGCAATAGAGGACATAGGCGGGTGACCGAACCTCTATAAAATCCCCGTGTCGTGGTTTGCATTGTTTTTCTCTACCTTTGTTTAAATTATTTCCATTGCATCTTTGATTGTTTAGGTAGAGAGTAAAGTGTTAAATTGATTAGATAATTAGGATCATAACGATCCTACATTATTAACATAAGATCCAAATATAAAATATTGTAGATGATGGCTCAACTCGTTGTTTTTATGAAAATATGACAAACGTAGAGGGTATGGCTGCAAATATCTTATTTTTCGTGTTGACTGTTTTTTAACGTCGACTGTTAGGAGTTACATGTCGTGGATTGATCGGCAACTCTGAAAGTGTTACGGACTTAAAGTAGGTGATCACACATCTGTTCTACATTTTACTTTTCTGTGGACGTTGAAATTTAGTCGGATAATCAGTTGCCTTCGCAAACGATTCTTAGCCATGATCTTAAAAAAAGGTCATCACATTATTTCTTTTTGACACGTCAATTTTTCCATTTCACAATATTTATTCATAATCTTTTTCTCTTTCATCATCTCAACCATGATCCTTATAAAAAAACTCATGTTATCAAATCAACTATTCTTTTTTTTTTTCTGACTCATTTCTTACATTTTACAAAATAAATAAATAATTACTATATCATAATTTATCTCGTTTATGTATATATAAATTAATATTACTAAAATTTGATACCAATTACTCTCATTTTTATTTTTTTCAAAATAAATTGTTCGACAAATGTGGGTAAAATAATTAATTTATTAACTACAAAAAGATAATAGTGATATGACTTAATGGAGTAGGAAATTATTGTTGGAATGGAAAATGTTGTCTAGTTGGGAATAATGAATTACTCGAAAAATAGTTAAGATACGGATTACCACCTATGTTACTATCGGAAATCTAATATTTCGAAAATACAATATTTATATAGCAACGTGATGAGATAAGAATTATGATGATTTTTTTAAAATTTTATTACTTTTATTTTCTAATATATCTCCATTTTAAAACAATACAATCATCTTGATTAAAACGAAGAGTAATGCTCATTGAGCTCTTTTTTCACGCTCAAAAGTGGGCTCTTACGCACTTCTCCCACTAACTCGCACAGAAACCAATCAACATGTCTTTCCAAAGATTACTGTTTATGAAATCCTATCAATCACACGTCTTTCCAAAGATTACTGTTTATGAAAACTCTTTTCCATTCCTCCCATCTCTTTTCCATTCCTCCCACGTCTATTCCTCTCATCTTCTTCCTAAAAAAGTTTTTTTCCATTACTCCCATCTCTTTTCCTTAACACTATTGTGCCCCTATCCAAACGCTTCTCATTGTGTCCCTTTGTGTTCCCATCCAAACGGCGATAACGTTTTCGTTCTTCAACTCCCAACCTAAACCCCCCAAAGGTACTAAACTCCCACGCCAGAGCGAGTCGTTGCCGCGATCAGGGGATCCATGTCTTCCGACACTAGCGCTCACGGTGAGTTCTATTGAGCACATTTCATGTTATCGAGGGTATATGGTTTGCAGCAGTGGAAGTATTTTTTTCGTTTTTGGGTCTCACCGCGATCAGTGGAAGTATTGATCACATTTTAGTTGGCGATGTTGGGTAGATTATTTTTGGGTGCCCTTTTGTCAAATTTTTGGGTCTGTTTTTTTAGGTTGAAAGACGTTGATTTTTGGTTGAAACACGTTGAAACCATGAATCGGAGATGTCAAATTTGTAGGATCTTTTTTTAGGTTGAAACACGCCGAAACCGCGAATCGGAGATTTAGGTTGAAACACGTTTATTTTTTGTTTCAGCATTGAACTCTATCTTAGTTCGTTGTCAAAATCATATATCTTAGTGTGAACGAGAAACCAAAGCGAGATATCTGAGCCAATGCACAAATCAGTGATAAAATCCAAATCTACAACATTGAACATGTATATATAATTTTGTTCCGATATATCCCATGTTTAAACTGTAGAGTTTAGTCTTCTGTTTTTTAGTTCAATGTAGATTTTTCTTCGTATTTAGAAACCGAATGAGGTCAGATATATCTAAAATCCAAAAATGGGACAATATATCCAAAAGAAAAATATAAAGAGATATGTAACTGATATCTAACTCATTTTGGTAGTGATAGATAAGGTAAAATAAAGGAATATTTATATCGGTAAAACATTACATGTAACTGATATCATCTTCATACGAATTTGTGCATTGTTGAAGGCACGTGATATATCTAACAAAATAGATTTGGTTTTGATTGGCTTGTGTTGTGCTCTGAGTTCTAGATATATCTGAGTCAATAATTAAGCATTTGTCTAATATATCTGATTCAATACTTTACTAATTTGGATCGGGTTTTTATATAAGGTAACATCCAATTCTGTGTGAACATAAGATATATCTGTCTTGTTGTAGATATGTAACCATTGTACTTAGATATATCTAACTGTAAGTTGAGCATAGTAATGGATGTCGAATATATCTGACCTCATTGCAAATATGACAATCTATATCCATTGGATTTCGGATATATCTGACCTCATTACAAAACATGATGGGCAACCATCATAGTGTTAATGTTGTCCCATTTATGGTCCGAAAGTGGTCATTCCAGATATAGCTTCCCATCAGATGTGATTTTGCAGTAGCTCGTTCGGGTATATCTGTGTTGCAGACAATAATGAAGCATTTGTCTGATATATCTCATTCACTACTTTACTAATTTTAATCGAACTTTTTATACAAGGTAAGATCCAATTCATCATATCTCTTCGAAATGATCATTGTTTTATTGGTCAGAGTGGTTGTGATATATCTTATTGCATCTTCTAACATATCTTTGTCCTTAGCGTTTTGCCTTCTAACATATGAGTAGGTGGTAGATATATGTGAGAATTGGTATTGTGATATATCATTTTCCAGATATATCACATATTGATGTCAATTTTACATCAATTTCTATTTTTCGGTATCCATATTTCAGTTATTAACGCTTTGCCCTCATTGTTTTGCTAATATTTGTCTTGCATTTTACAAAAGGTAACATTAAAGACGTAAACACCAGATGTACATTCAGCAAGACTAGAAGTTGTTTTAAAAGTCTCACTGAGCGTCATCAAATGTTATTGAGAGAGACTTCTTTCGGAAACCTTAGTTTTGTGGGGCCAAAGACAGATCGTACACTGCTGACAAAGTTGGTTGAGGTGTATGATCTTGAAAGAAAAGTTTTCTGTTTTGGAGCCTATGAGTTTGGATTGAAGGCAAAAGAGTTCGAGCTTATGATGGGTCTTCCAATCAGCGGAAGTAGAGTCGATAAGAAGGTGAAATCCAAGTTGCTGAAGCAAAAGTACTTTCGCGATGGTGATATGTCAGTTGCTGCAATCAATCAAGCTATGGAGAAAATTAAGTCCAAAAAGGAAGACAAGGATGAGGAATATATTCAGCTTTTGATATCCTTGATTTTGGTGCAGTATTTGTTTCCACATTCCAATCAGAAAATTAATGAGCATCTTATTGCTGCAATTGAAGATGCAGAAACAGTAAACAAGATAGCATGGGGCCTCGAAAGCATTGAGTACTTACAAGATGAACTCGATCGGTACAAGCATCGATACATCTAGAAACAAACGAACCCCAAAGTCACCCTTGGATACTTGAACGGCTGCACTGCTTTCTTATCAGTGAGTGTACATTTACAGATGATATTTTTTGGTGTAGTTGTGTTTTATTTAGTCTTTCATATAGATGACATTAGTGGTGTATCGTTGTTTCATATCGTCTTTTCATATCGTTGCTTCAATATGTTAGAACACATGGGAACATATAGATCATCTCAAGATATACCAACTGGCTACATTGGATGTTAGATATATCTGACGTTGTCGTAACATACATTTCGGTAAGAAGTAATCTGAGCAAGATCATATTTTTCCACAAAGAGGTTCAACACTTAATCAATCCTTATGAGGATATATTTGTAGTTGTGCTTGATTTAATCTTTGATATAGAATTGTTATTTTAGTGTGTAGGCTTAAATTTGTTATCTCATGTATTTCATAACTGATTATCAATGGTCCGTATCTATAACATGGTTTTGTTTCATTAAGGTTTGGTTTTTGGAGAAAGTTGAGCTCATTGCCTTCCAACCTAAAGCTTGGTTGATACCAAGAGCATCGCAGTGGGAGGAGGCATATCGTAAAGGCATCTCTAAAAAGTTGGTTGAAGAAGAAGTAGACTTGACTGACATTGAATCATCCATTTTCAAGACAACAGAAATCCTTCTCACCGAGGATGAAATTTCCTTCTTTCGCAAATCAGAAGAACGTGAAGAAAGAATAAAAAATATCGTTCAAGAAAGGAGTTGGATCCAACAAAATTTTGGATAACAACCTCTGTGGCTGGCAAAGAAGAGAGTCAGCATAGTACGAACGACAGCGCGAAGAAAGTGTTGCTGACTCAACCAAAAGGCAGGCAAAAAATTACTCACACTTCACCCAAGCTTAAAATAGTTGTAAAAGACTGCGGGGAAGCAAGTGGGGTGGTACAAGAGAATTCACCAAAGAGGATAAGGAACATGTTGTCAATGAAGAGGCCACCACCCACTCCCACCAGAAAGAGCACGAGGATTTCATCTGCACCGAAACGTGTTCGAAAGGAGTTGCACTTGGAACAGAAGTAAAAGGCAGAGATATCAGTGGAAGGGGATCCAAGGTGGGCAGATATATCTAGAGAAAGAGTGCCGGGAGTCCCAGATATATCTGAACTGCCTGAGAAAGAAGTACAACTATCACCATGCCTCCAACTCCAGACAATAGATATAACAGAAAAGGTAGAACAATTGTCAGATTCTGAACAGATGTGTCCATCTGAAGAAAGATAGGATGATGGAACCATTGTCGCTGAGGGAGAGAATTCAAACTAGGATGGAGGAATTAGATTTTGAAAAAAAAGGCTGCAAGAGATGGGGTTGAGATTGGATTTGGAGGGTAAATTGAAGAATATGGAGCGAGAAAAGAACAACGAGATTGATTCAGCCCTTAAAGGTTTTGCAATGAAGATAGCGGAGAATGAAGATCATGTAAAGTAGATATCGGCTGAGAAAGACATGGACATTGAAGCATTGCAACAAGAAGTGCAACAACTGATGAAAGAAGCAAATATTAGAGAACAGGAGCATGAGGCTCATCTAGAGGAGCAAAAAGTTATGTTGCAGGCAGAATTCAACAAGCAAGGGAATACCATTGAAGCAAGCAACGAAGAGCAAGAGAAGGAACTAAGAGAGAAATAAAGACTCATATTGAGATATGTAACCAAGGCTGATAAGTTGGAGCAGGAACTGAGCCAGCTAAAAGAAACCCTTACAAAGGTGGATGAAGTGAAAACAAGTGTTGTAGTTGAGGTTCCGGTGAAGGAGACAACTGACAAGGTTCCAGTGGAGGAGACAACCGATCTTCAATCTGCAGTGTTAAAAAACTCTGCAGTAAGTCAGCTTTCAGATATATCTTGACATTCATGTTTACTTAAGCAGACAAAATAGAATGGTCGTGCACCACATATTGTTTCCTGCATTTTATCCAAACCTTCAGAATATAGTAACTAGAATAAATGTGAGCAAACCCAAACATTGGTAATTTAATGAACAATAGGGTAATTTAAGTGCACTCAATACCTAAAAGAACAATTGTTTCATATTGACATCTAACAAATTTGTTTCTCAGGAAGTAAACCTCTCCCTTTCGGAGGTGACGACTGCGCGTCGATACCCCGTGCGATCAAAGAGAAACACATTGGCAGTTGGGAAGGAGTCAATAGTGGAGCAGAAAGAAGAAATTCTCGAGGGCCAAGAACATGAAAGGAAATCAGCAAGGATAAGAACAACGACGGAGAAGGAAGAATTACTGAAAAATTTGGGAGAGGTTGACAAGATCATTGAAAAATTAGAGAAAACCAATCCTGACGTAAGTTAAGTGTTGTTGTAGTGGTATTTGACTCATTCCTACTTTATTGTCATTGTTAACTTGTAGTTTTAAATTACTAGGCCAAGGTTGAAGAAAAGGAGGAGGCTGAGGTTGAAGAAAATGGACAAAAGAAGGAATTTCCTGGAAGCTCCAAGACATTGATTACTTCTGTGAATGAGAAATGAACATGAATCCATTTAGCAAGAATGTTATGTCAGAAGTGTATGAAGTGTTCTCTATTAGTGTACTTTTATATAATATATTTTTAGGGAAATGCTAAATATGCTGGCATTGCCTTATTTTATATTTGTGTGAAAATCGATCTTAACGGCTTATACTTTGGAATATGTATTTTTTTCTTGCTTACGAGCTTGGTTCTATATCTTCAAATTGGTTTTAATTCCTAACTTTGTTGATGGAAGATATATCCCGTTTCTGGAAGCCAACTCCTGGTTTGTTGATGGAAGATATATCCCAATTCTGGAAGCCATTTATTAAGTTGAAGATTCTTTTCGGGCGTACAAGCTTAAACACAGTCTATTGTTGATGGTTTCAGGTAGGTGAAACCATGAGCGATGGCTGCGAAAGCTCCCCGGAGAGAGTAGCAGAGCAACTTTCACCCGTTTTGAGCAAAGGAACATATATTAATGAAAAGTTTGTGAATTGGTCGGACTTGGATATCATGAACATTGCTGATTTGAAAAGGAGTCACAAAACTTTTCTGGAGTTTGTTACTTCTATGGGGAAAAATCAGGAAGAACTTGTTTGGACTGGACAAACAACTTGCCTGAAACAATCAGCTTTTAGAGAAACACTTAGTTGGGGAAGACCGATTAGAAATGAGGTAAAAAAATTCACAACATATTGTAGACAGATCACTTCGATTTAAACCCATGCGTTCAGATGATATATCCGTACCTATATCTGAGCATATCTCCTGCAGATATATCACGATCATTGGAGCTATCTTTTTAAATTAGGTAGGTATACAAATATATATGATATAGAAGAATCGTTTGGATATATCTTAGAGATGTTATATATGTTCCTAATTGTTAAATATAAAGTTAATCCCTAAAGTTAATGATCTGTAGATTAAAACCAAAGATTGCACTGGATAGTAGATTTCTTGTTAATATCTGAGATACATGATATATCCGAAATATGTTAGATTGCAGATATATCTATAGTTTGTCTATGACATCTATGATATCTGACATGATGAATGACTGCAGATGATCAATGCTTTCATGAAAGTAATGGATGAGCAATTAAAGTTGGGAAAGTTTACCGAAAAATCGGTCTTTGTCTCTGTTGAACTATCACAAAATATTATTTGCCTAAATTACAATGGCAATGCAGCACACATTTATGAACGGATTGTACTTCGTTGGAACGATACGCAATGTCCCAGGTATATCTTCCAGCCAGTGTTGGCAATGGGAAAGTGGCACCTGCTTGTGGTAGACTTGTGACAGGTAAAACAAAGAGAATCAATCTAAAACCACACCAAGTGGGGTAAATATGGGATATACCCCATATTTATAGCTTCCATTGCTGTTATAAATATGGGATATTCCGAGCCTTTTTCCGGACTAATTGCTAGTTTAGGTTAACACAAATATGTGAAAGTGATTGATCCCACAAGAAGTTGGACATTACTGAATTATTTTGATGAAACAGATAAATTTGATGTAACTTGTTCAGTTTTTCAACTACAAGATATATTTATGATTTCATAACTCTTATGACAGATATATCTAGTGATATCTCTTGGGAACTAATTCATAGCATTTTATTACACATATATCTGTGATATAACTGATATGTCCACCGATAAACCATATATATCCGGGACATAATTCAGTAACACAACTATAACACAAATATATCACAATGAATTATTACTCTACAAGTGAGATGTTATTGCATTGTGTTAACGAATCAGATATATTTGATATAACTTGATCAATTTGACAACAAAATCGGATATATCTGAGTGCGATAACAGGTAAAATTAAGTTCATATGTGTCTATAACACAAAAATCTTAATATCTGAATTACATATAAGGTATATGGAGGTGCATAAAGAATTCATGCTCCCAGGTCGGATCAGATCATCGGTCAGATATATCTGAGGAATTGTATATTATGTGATATATGCAAATGTTCCATACCGGTGGCGGGTTCCCAGATTTGTGACATGCAAACTTCCCTCTCATCAAAATACCTTCACGCCACACACAATTTCGTTTCTTGATTCCAAACCCCAATGTTGTGGCATAATGCTCGTAAAATTGCATCGCAGACTCTATATCAACGAATAACATACCACTCGATGGAAGTTGGATGTCTGGGTTTTCTGGTACTTCTGGAACAAATATATCTGAGTCAGATACAACCATACCAACTGACTCAGGAACATAAATATTATGTGATATATCTAGGTCAATATCGTCGTGACTATGGACTGATTGATCGTCATTAGAGTTGGCATCTCGATCCTCTGACAATGAGAGACTACGAGGAACTATGAAAAAAACATAAGTGTAAAGATTAGAGAAAGAAAAAAATGAAAGTGTAAAGATTAGAAACCATTAATGGGGAATAAAAGTACATGGGTCAAGAACAAGGTTTTCCCATTGGATGTTAAATGCTTAAGGACATGAAGAATTTTGGAAAGAAAATCTCTGCTGAAAAACTTCACACGTATATACCTCTCATACCCAAGTGGAGTAAAGGAAAACAAGAAGGAGAAGAAATCCGAAGGCATATCTTTGTATGGTAAATCTTTAATGACAGGAAGAACTTTTGGAGGGAAAATCTTGTGTGAAAAAATTCACACCTATATGCCAAAGTCGGAAGCTCCATAGGTTTAGGAAAAGAACACGTTTAAAATTTTCTTTAGGAAAGTAGGATAATAAAATAAGATAGACTAGCAATCATTTCTTCTACAACTGGGATAATAAAATAAGAAACAAAAAACTTGAGAATGAGAGAGAGAGTTAGTGGAGTTGGAATTGTGAAGGAGAGCCCGGAAATGAGCCCAGAAAAAGAGCACGTTTAGAATTTTTCTAAAACGAATACAAAAATAGAAACATGTCCCACAACAAATGAAAAACAAATAAAAATATTAAACTAAACGCATGGATCGTGGGCTTCCTCCACGAAATAAAAATATTTCTGCTTGCCTTCTTGGTATGTTTGTTTAGCATGCTTAGATTTAGATCTTCAAATAAGTTCGGACGTTTTTATTGGTATCCTTCTTTTTTAATATTTGTTCTTTCGCAAAAGAATTGTTTTATTTTCCTTTTGATCTGTTTTGTGCATGCTTAGATCTCTACTGTAATAACTTCTGCATTTTACAGGTAACATGTTACAATATCTATTCTTTAAAAAAGAAAATTTGTTCTCAAGAAAATCAAAAAATAACTTCCGTACGTTTTTGTTTCTCTTTTATCTTTTATCTTGTGCATCACTCTGTAATCTTTCTCTCAAGTTTTACCGGTTCTGACATTACAAAAAGAAAAGTTTTTTTTCAAAAAAAAGTCTCTAGTGGTGCTTTCGTTTTATTTCTTCAACAAACAAAAAAACTTTGTGTTCTCTAAGCTTTCTTTCCTTTACGTAAAATGTGTCTTCTTTCTTAGCCATGACGACTTCAAGTTAGAGCTCCACCAGTACTCCCAGGAGCAATACCTCCATTTATTTTCCTATTTCTAATAGTCCATCCTTTCCAATACATGTGCGTCATGATCACACGAACTACCTTCTATGGCGGTCCCACTTACTGCCCATAGTCTGTTGTAATGACTTGTATGGTTTTCTGGATGGATCTACTACTCCTCCCTCCACTTTTTTAGATGAGGCTCAAGCCATCCAAACCCTGACTTTAGAGTATGGTCTCGCCGGGACCAAATACTGTTAGGTTGGGTGTTTTCCTCTCTTACTGAGGGAGTTTTGGGACAAACTGTTGGTTGTAACACCTAGCGATTTGCCTGGGTTACCTTAGAGAATGCCTTTGCCTTATAATCTTGATCCCGTATTATCTAGCTTAGGCTACAACTTCAGACAACTAAGAAAGGAAATGTATCCATCTCAGATTATCTTCAGAAGATGAAGTCCATTTCTAATAGTTTGTCTGTTGTGGCTCATCCTATTTTTGATTCGGATTTAGTTCTTCATGTTTTTGCTGGATTAGGGACCGAGTATGACTCCTTTGTGGTTTCTATTTCCACACGTTCTGATCCCCCAACCCTTGAAGAACTACATGTCATGCTTCTTAGTCATGAAATGTGATTAGAAAATAACATGGTTACCCATGATCCCTATGCTAATGCTGCCACCCAAGCCCCTACTCAGAATAATCAGGATGAGCGCAATAACAAAGACAGAGGTGGTGGCCGTGGACGTTTTTCCAACAACAATAACAATCGCCCCATACCAACTCTTATGTTAATTCTGACCGACCATGAGTTCAGTGCGAGATTTGTGCAAAGATGGGTCACGCTGCTATTCAATGTTATGAACATTTTTTCTCTCTCTGCTATGATGGCAAGCTCATGCAACATAGCAAATGAGGCATGGTGTCCTGACTCAGGAGCAACAAACCATCTGATTAATGATCAGTCTACACTTCAACACTCTAGAGAATATACAAGTTCTGACTCTATCAGAACAACTAATGGTACATATTTGCCTATTTTATGTACTATATCATTTACTGTTCCTGCATCTTCTAGATTATTACGAATTCATGAAGTAGTTTATGAGCCTAGTGTAACTTGTAAATTACTCAGTGTTGCTAGTGATAACAATGTATATTTTGAATTATTTCCTACATGTTTTGCGAAGGATCTCTTCTCGGGCCAGGTCCTTCTCCGGGGGCGCCTTAAACATGGTCTTTATCGACTTCAGATCTCTGGTTCTCTACCTCGGAAACTTGCGTTCTTTAGGGAAGATACCTCTGTAAATGTTTGGCATCAGAGACTTGGGCATCCTTCTACTCGTATTCTTCAAATTATTCTTCATGACTATGCTTTTCCTACTGAAGGAAAAAAACTATTAAGCAACTGCCATACTTGTTCTTCTATTAAAAATCATAAACTGTCTTTTACTACAACAATATTAAAGCTAGTGCTCTTTTAGAAATAATTCATTCTGATGTTTGGGGACTTGCACCTGTGATTTCTCATACTGGATGTCGTTTTTATGTTAGTTTCTTAGATGATTATAGTCGGTATACATGGCTTTTTTCCTATTGCATCCAAATCTGATGTTTTACCAATTTTCAAAATTTCAAAGTTCAAGTTGAAAATCACTTTTCCTGCAATATGTTTCTAAGAAACATTTTAATGGTATTTGTCATTGAGTTTCCTTCCCCCATACTCATAAGTAGAATGACTCGATTGAAGGAATATGTAGGATCTAATTAGACCTAGAATTAGTCTAAAGGGGGGTGAATAGACTAATTAAGTTCTTTAAAAATTAAACAATTAAAACATAAACAATATAAGGAAATAGAGAATTAGAGATGCAAACCACAACAACGATGTATAGTTGTTTGGATCCAACCACCGGATCCTTGTCCCTCTTACGAATTGCTCATCCTCGAGCAACTTCGCGTAGTCCACTATTTTTCTCCTCGTTCTGGGGCGGGATCTCACCTTTACACTTCAAGTTTGTGAACACCCTCACCAAGCTTGGATTACCTTCTCACAATGCGAGAAAAACTTCACTACGGAAGCTAATACAACACTTCACTAGAGAATGAGTAACCACTTCTAATCTTGAGCACTTGAATGATTGATGAATGCAATGAGTGATTCAAGTGGAAGATTTAGCACAAAGAGAAGTTTAGAGCAATTGAGAGTAGTATGAGAGTATGAGCTTTAGAGAAACGATTGGTGTATTGAAAATCATGTTCTAAGCTCTATTTATAATCTCTAAACTAAATCTAGCCGTTAGGATTGATTTGGTAATGATTTGTGTAAGATACACAAAACAAAAAAGTACAGAATACAAATCTGTGCACCAACGGTCGACCGGTACAGGAAAAAAGTTCGACCGTTTTCTTATTTCGTTCGACCCAAAGGACACACCGGTCGAACCGCTAAGGCTAGAACTTAAGTGAACAGTCAAACCAAGTATAGGGGTGGTCGACCGTCAAGTGGGATTTGGCCAGGATAATGTAAAACAAATGAGGTAACTGTCGAACCAAATAAGGTCCAGTCTGACCGAAAATAACAGGAAGTTTTGAGGTTAGAATTGTTCTTGAACAGGTCGACCGCAGTAATGGCACTGTTCGACCGGTGGCAAAAATACGAATTGGGTTAGTTGAACTATGTGTATACGACCATTGTATAATACGACAAGTATAAACATATTTAAGAAACATACGAGATGTCAAACGGTCGAACCAAAATCAAATTTTGGTCGACCAATTTCCATACTAACTATGACACGTGTCAAGATATAAACAGAAGAAGAAGATTGAATTAGTCAAACTGGAATATATCGTTTGACAGAGGGTAACGGTCGAACTGGGATGTAAAATCGGTTGAACCAGGTTAACTGTCGTTCAACCGTTCGGGGAAAGGAATTATAGTCTGTTAAGTTACCAGTCAAACCAGATTTTCAACTGGGGGATCGTGTTATGCAGGAACTCTGAACCAATGGGAGTTTTTAAGTGTAAGGGGTCTCATAAGGAGTCGGTTTGATTTGGAATTTCATATATGACTTCTATAGGTTTTCTATGAATCAATGCAATGTAAATCAACAATATTTCAAATGTCCAAGTTACAATTGAATCCTAAGAACAAAAAAAACATAAATGCTATATTTTTTCAACTTGATTTCTTGTCTTGTGTAACACTTGTCTCCTGAAATAATTAGTAAAACCAAATATATGTGTACATATGCATGCGATATAATGATAGATATACATGTGTTTATTGATATGTTAATTAATCATCAAAACATATTAACGAGTATTAGCCAAAAAGCCAACAGAATACGCGGACATATAGTTGATTGTGGCTTATGTCTAATTTCTTATGCATTTCTTCCAGCACATTTCTAGGATTATGCCTTTTCCACTGATGTTTTTTAATTAATCGGTTACCGCATGCTAACTCTCGGCTTTCTCCTTACGAGACTTTGTTCAAAACTGCTCCTGATTATTTTGTTTTAAAGGTTTTTGGTTGTTCGTGTTTTCCATGTTTGCGACCATACAATACTAATAAACTTCAACCTCGATCTCGACAATGTGTTATTCTGGGGTACAGTTCTATGCATAAAGGATATAAGTGTTACAATATAGTTTCTGGACAGATGTATGTAGCTCGTAATGTTATATTTGATGAATCTCACATTCCTTATGAGAGAGCTATTGATTGACATCATGATGAGAATTAAATTTATACCGCAAGTGCACGGCGTCAATGGAGACGTGGCAAATACGGGTCAAACACAAGGAGGGAGATATTTGTTATTAGTGTGATTTCGATTGGGGGAAAGAAGGAGAGTAGAATAAATTTGGTTTTGAGATTTTTGGGTTTTAATTATTTAAAGCAAGAAACATGCAAGATTAAAAATAAAACAAGAATAAAGATGGTGAATTCCGTTGGGTGGAGGTTTAGATTTAAGGTTTAGATTAGAGAATTCAGAAACTTATAATAAATCATGTTAGTTATGAAGCATTACATGATAAATGATTTAACAAAAACTCAAGTAATCAAAATATACTAACACAAAATTAAAATAATAACTTTTATTCGTCTTCTCTTCACCTTAAATCCGTCACCTCCACCCTTTGGAAAGAGTTAGAAACTCATGGAGGGAGGAAGAAGGGATCCTAGAGGCATTACAAAAGAAAACTAAAAACAAGAAATAAAAGACAGAATTTTATTAATCCAAAGAAAAGACTAAAACTAAAAACAACAACTAAAAACTAGGTCTAAGGCCAAGGACCCTTCTAACATCGTTCTCGGGACTATTTATAGTTGTTACAAGAGACCTAAGTATAGAATTGGAGAGTACACGTGTCCAGATACGACTGGACAAAATTTGGAGGCGCGGATCGACTAGGGGGCGGCGTTTCCGCCGCACAATGCATGTAATCTGCGGCGATTTCGCCGCACAATCTCCTCTGATTCAATCCGGATTTTTGCTGTGTGTTTTTGGTATGATTTGATCCTTCTTTGCGCGTCTGAATTGATTCTTTCCATTCTTTTGAGCTCCGGATTAATTCCTTCATATATTTGGAGATCCACATTGATTTTTCTTTAGATTTTCTCCAAGATAATAAAAGCTACTCGTGATTTGCAATTAGGTCCTTGTCTTTTTGCAATTAAGTCCCCGACTACTTTTGTGCTCAAGTCCTTGTTCTTTTTGTAATTAGGTCTTGAATGCTTTTATGCTTGGATATTTTTCCATTCGAAACCCGATAATCTTGAGCTTGGTCTTTATGATAGAAATGAGTCTTTTGCACGCGTTTATGCTCGGGATGTGGGTAAATTGCATTCAGGTCCCTGTATTCTGTAAATAAGACTAAACACATACCTTAGTAGCATTTATTGATGTAAAAGTAATCTAAATGAAACATATGATGCAATGTATGCAATGCATCACATCATATCATGCATATATTCATGTCTTATATCCTCTATTATGAACCTAAGTAATGCTACGTAACGAGTTTATGTTTAAGTTTCATGAATAAAAATGTTAGAGAAGAATTGACACACAATGACCTAAACACAAGAAAAAACTGATTCGTGAGGCTTATGGATTGATATGCAAGAGGGAATGACCTGGTTGTAAACCAAAATGACCAACATGAAAATCAACAAACTCCACACCATCATGAGGAGTATTTTGACAATTGGATTCGGGTCTCAACTCACACAACCAATTCGAGTGCACCCCAGGTAGGCCTGGTAATTTGACACGGAACACGAAAATACGACACGAAAAAATACTGTTTGGGTTTAAGGATTTCGTGTCGTGTTTCGGGTACACGAAAAGATTTCGTGTCGTTTTCGTGTGTTCCAATCCGTGTGCCCGAAAAGTACACGAATGATACTAACTAAATTAAACCTAACAATACGCAGAAGCCTTTGCGCCGGTGCATTGGTTGGAATGTTACGTAGACCTAGGTTCGAAACCCCCTGCTAACGGGAAAAAACTTATAAACCAGCCATTGAAGGGAATGTGTTCTAAAAGTTTTACTTTTAAATGTCAATTATTATGAATTGAATGAGAAATCATTTTGTTTCTTGTTTATGTTATTCGTCTTTTAGAAGTGTTAAGGAAGAGGCTCTTGGTCCTTAACCGTAGAGCTCTAAAAGATATTGGTTTACATAAACAAAAGATATTCGCAATCATGGTGATTAACATGGGACATTGATTACCGAGTTAAGATTGCCGTGTTAGTCATAGATCATTGTAGCTCTACAAGTGAGTGACAACACGGGTACGCAAAAGAGTAAAATATTACTTTTGTATACTGAATAGACCTAATAAGTAAAATATTATAGAAATGTGTTTCTGTGTTATTAATATTTTACTGTATCCTTGGTCCTTTGATATGAGACTTATATCCGATCACTTAAGGAGTGCTTAATTAGACTAGTGTCTTAAGCTATCAATGAGTGTAGTGCAAAGACATTAGTCGGTTAAGTATGACTTTTGTTGGAGAAGATAGTTAGTCAAAAGATTATCATTGCCCCTCTTAATTGAGTGATGATATTAGTAGGCCCCTTGATAAAGCAAAGTTATAATGTGCACAATGTGATTTGAGTTAAGTCACATATTTATAACTAGCTTAAAGAGATCAAAAAATGAATACTAATACAAAGATGACACAATACTACTTTGTGTGTATTTTTAATATCATGAGGCAAGGGACGGACACAAGTGGTGCACTCCATCACTAAATGGATCGGGTTTTGGTTCGAGTGGAATTAAGACATCTAACTAATTGGGAGCTATAATGTGTAGCTAGATACCGCTTATAGCTTGTGATATTAAGCTCTTAATATCACTGCCAACTTAGTCTAGATCCTCCTATAGGTCACACCGCAAAAACCGGGAAACAAGAAGCTTGATTTTTGGTTCATATGATGTGTCAGGTTTCTTAAAGAAAATATGACACATGTGGTGAACAAGTAAAATCAATTATGTTGTGATATATAACATAATTAGAATCATGATAAATTCATATGAGATGCATATATTATGGGGTGCAATGATTTATTGTTGCATATGATAATATATTGCATAAGTTGTGAATTTGCTAAAACCCCCTAAAGTTCAAATTTTGTTGGAAATAAATCCAAAATTTGAAAAGGCAAAATCGGGTAAAAGTTTGGTAATCCGTTTATGGTTCGGTCGACCGAAGGTTCTGTGGATCGGTCAACCGAACGTGGAACGGATGGTCAAAATTGATTGACCAAACTTGACCAAAGTGCCTGGAGTTCTGGTTCGGTATACCGAACCAGGAACGGTCGACCGAACAATGTCCAGTTCCGATATTTTCGATTAACCGAATGACATTCGGTTTTAGACGTGGGTTCGTTCGATCGGTTAAGGAGAATTTTTCTCCTCAAGAATCGGTCGTCCGTCTAATGCACAGTAAACCAAACGTGACATATTCGGTTAACCGAGTGTGACTCGGTAAACCGAACCCCGATCGATTTTCTGTCTTTGATAATTAAGAGATTAATTTGATCGATGGTTGGATTAGCTCCAAACTTGGTCAAAAGTTTTGTGGATGCATGTAATGCATTATGGAATTAGTTTGTGAGAGAAAATGTCAAGAGAACATGGCTTAAGAATAGCCATGATTGAGAGTAAGATTGGAGCCTATAAATAGGTCTTTATTCTCCTTAATTATGTTAGATGTTTTTGCTAATTCTTTTCACTCCTAATTCACCACAAAAGCCACGAAAATTCTCTTAAGTTTCTAAGTCTTTGGAAGGAGAAATCTCAGAGACTAATGAAGGGGTTTGTAGCTAGATTCTAAGCTAGTTTGGAGATTGATTGGCTAGCTCATTTCTCTCCAACCTTGTTTAGGGTTTGGTGAACACTTGGAGGCATCCGGCGCAATGGGAAGCGACGATCGTCTTCTTCAGCATCTCCGGATCATCAAGAAGTTTTAGAGAACTTCTAGGTATGAATTTCGGAGTCCCTTGTGTTTGTTTTAATAAAGTTTTGAAACTAGTTATTAAAACAAACCGATGTATGCATGAAACAAATCATAGAAAATTGTAATTGATCCTTATTGTGCATAAAAATTTCGAAAATATATATGTGCAATTAAACTAGAAATCCTTCAGTCATGGGGTGAATCGAACCTACGTCCAACATAAACTTATAAACCCACCACTAACCACAAAGGCAAACTTCATTTCTGTATATGTTGGATGTTAAAAGATATAAATAGATTCCTTTTGTGTGTTTGTTGCTCTGAAACTTTAGTCTCACATCGCTTGCTTTTGATTTTCAACATGTAAGACTACCATCCCCAATACCTTCCATCGAGTTGTCGGCTGCCCTTTACCAATGTTATTTCAAGTTCTAAAGAAAATGTTTTAGAATTAATACTGGGATTTAAAAAAATAATTATTTGTTTTTCGTATTTATCTGGGTCGTGGTCGTGTTTGAAGGACCACTCGGTCAAATGTATACGGTTAGATTGTCAGGTCTAACCCCAGGAGAAGAAATGAAGCCACTCAGTCAAATGTAAACGGGTCCGATTGGAGCACTCCATACCCGATTAGACTTAATCGGGTGTTGTAGTAGTGTGTTTTATGTTCATTTGTAGTATGTCATTAGTCCCACATCGGGGGATTGTCCCGGTTACATTTTCTCATGCCTATAAATAGAATTTTTCCTCCTCCTTTGTAATCTAGCAATTGCTTGGTGACATTCTCTACTTGGAGTAAGCCTTGGCGTAAAATTCAAGTGGAGAAGAATGCTACTTGTAATGTGAGTCATGTAAATAAAATAATTCTTCATAGTTTGTTTGCATTTGTTTGTTTATTTTCTTTATAGTATAATTAGTTATAAATGCCTTTCTTTTTATAGCTTAATGAGTAAAGAGTAGTTCCATCCCCTTTGGGGGTGGAGTTGATGTTTATAAATGTCATGAAGAATGAGATGAATGCTATCTTTTGTTTTACGTGATTAATGTTGATGTATGTTTGATTGAATAAAAGAGAATACTTAACTTAATGATTTCTGCCATAATCATTAGGTACATCTCATGCTTGTTTAGATTCTTAATAACAAACTTGTTTATAATCATGTTAATCAACTAGGTTAGTGATTTGGATGATAAGGTTTGTCACAATCATTAGGTACTTCCTGTGCATAAAAACACAACCTGAACTTGTGCTCTATTGAATGCAATCCTCACCACTTTATTTTATGTGTACACACACTCCATCCCTTAGGGGTTTCTCTTCCGAAATTCTAGCATCTTTGTTAAGTCTTTAGTTTAGTTTTAGTCAATCTTTAGTTGCTATCTTTTGCATTTGTTAACTACTAGTTTAGTGTAGTTTAGTTTAGTGTAATCAACTTCTTCTCCCCTTGATTCTTCACTTGACTTCGAAAGAACCAGAGCGGACACACCTCCTGGTGGATCGTCTCGTACTTGTCCTGTCTTCACCGATGGTCGTGCACTTGCGGTTTTATAACTGATCAAAACGCCGATATCTGGTAGTTGTAGGCCATCTACTTCGGCCATACCCCATTATAACTAACTCTAACATTGCTACTCCAGTTACTCCTTCATCTTGCTGTCAATCTTTTCCCACTACCACACCACCATGATCAAAATCCTCTGAGTCCTGTACCTACACTTCCTTTTAATCCTTCACACCATATGACCACATGAAATCGTGATAACACTAGAAAGACTAAAAACTTCCCTGGCTTTCAGACCTTTTCTGCAACAAAACATCCTCTAGCACCTTCTTCCCTTCAAGGCACTGAGCCAACTTGTTTCTCCCAGGCTTGTCAGGATTCCAACTCGAGAAAAAGCAATGGATGATGAGTATAATGACATAATTCTGATTAACACTTGGACCCTAGTTCCCATGTCACGAGCTACAAATATAATAGGCTGCAAATGGATTGTTCGGTTAAAAAGAAATCCATATGGATCTATAAATAGATATAAGACATGTCTTGTGTCCAAGGGTTTCATCAAGAAGAAGATATTGACTACACTGACAATTTTAGTCATTCTTACCCTTGTTGTTTCCAAGAGTCATTCTTACCCTTGTTGTTTCCAAAAATTGGTCCATTAAACAACTCGATGTTAACAATGCCTTCTTAAATGGCGATCGACTGACTCCCTCAAGAAACATGCATGGTTCAACCGTCACCTAGCCGGTCGAACCAAAAGTCATGGGCAGTCGACCATTTGGATGATCAACTCCCAGGTTCAACTAACAAAACGACCAATCAGTCGAACAGATGGTCACAGTCGGTCGACCGTTTTGAAGGTCTACTCCCCAACATTATTAATAATAAACATCCCAACGGGCGAGAGACAAAGGGGACCTGGTCGACCGAAAATAGGGATTTGCAACGTTTTTCTAAAGTCCACAACCGGTGGAACGAAGCACGAACCGATCGAATAGACTTAAACTTAACTTAAGCTATCGGTTGAACGTCTCCAGGCGGTCGACCGTTTTGAATAGTCTAGGCCCCAACCGACTTGCTACAGGTGAAATCGGTTGAACTGGTCATCAATGTGGTCAACTGTTTAGATGGTCTATGCCCTCGAACCGACTAGCAACAGTGTCACCGGTCGAACGGCAAAGGGGACTCCTTCGACCGAAAAAGAACAAAGTCCACCTAAAATGCTTCACCGGTGACCGCCCAAGGGCATCGTTCAACCGGTGCCAGGCAGAAATCCACATTTACAATAGCATCGGTCAATCAAGGCATGCCGATCGACCGTTATTCAGTAGAATCATGTTGTTCAGCATCCTCCGACGAGCCTAACGACCATAGTCGACTAAATTCACCACTCACACACCTTGAGTGACTATTAAGAAGAAACTTGACATACCTCTAAGACTAAATTTACCTCCTCACCACAAGCGTTTCTCCGGCGAATCACTTCCCGAGCACGATCACCCACTTCGTCGACTTCCCCGACCTCTTCCTCCGCCTCCGTTCGCAACTCGTCGTCGGTGCTCAGATGACTTGAGAGAGAGAAGATTAGAGAGGGAGAGGGAGAGTGACGAGTGAGAGGGAGAGTGACGAGTGAGAGAGAGAGAGAGATACCTTTAAATACCTCCACAAATTACAAGCCTCCACTCCATCATCCCAAAACCTTCCCTTAACCCCCATCAACCACCTAAACACAAAAACCACCTAAACAAGGATTATGATATAACACTATCGCTGTAGTCTTCGCATATAATAGGGGAGCCTAGCCCGGGGTCCTGAATGAATCAAATAGAGTGATCATCACCAACCTCAAAGTAGAACTTCCGCCCAGAGAGAGATACCTTTAAATACCTCGGCGTGTAATTGTGTTTATGTATAAAGTTGATCACTCTACTTTGACTTTTAAAGTTCCGTGCAAGTCCAATATATATTGGATTTGGTCATATTTTTTAATTGACAAGTGACATTATAAAATCGTTCAAGTAGTGTATATTAATTGTTGGAAAATTTCTAAAATTAACTTCCCCTGTTAGAAGAAAGTCTTCTGCGAACGATGTATGAGATAAAAATTACATGATGCGTGAGATACCATCCACTGCAACAATTTGTCAAGGCAAAGACCATCAACATCAACCGTTTTTGTTAGTTCCAGACACGTTCATTTAATCCAAAACCTTTTAAATTATATTGATTATACACGTTCATACTTAATATAAAAACTTTTTAATTATATTTTATTATACACGTTTGGCTTATGTAGGGGCGTATGTCATCCTCTGATCCTCTCACCCATTAAAGTCGTCGGAATAACAAAGTCGATATTCAAAAAAAACCTTCAAAATATATATTTGTAAGTGGTTCTCTTCTATTTCAATATTCTCTGAGGTACTTTTCTTCGTACCCAAGTTTTTCAAGATTTCCTTTTAGGTCATCACTAACCATGACCCCAGAGGTCGTGAGTGTTCTCTCTCATCTCTTTCTCTTCCACATCAGTTTTCTCTTTCCCAATCCACTTTCTTCTCTCAGTGCAATAAATTTGTTTGATGATATCACAATAAATTGCCAACTTAAGACATTCTCCTTTGATCTCATATCCCAAAGTGGGTTGTACCATACCACTCTATGTTTACATTTTACTAAGGATATGGTTATTTGGAGGAAAACTTTAAGAAAATGAAAAATGGACTTCTGTAATAATTTTTTAAGTTGATTTGCATAAAACTTTTATAAAATAGAAATTAGATTTTCATGACTTAAATTAACCCACTTGTAAGGAGTTTGCAACATTCATTCAATAATCAAGGTAGGTCAAGAGAACGAGGTTATGGGTTTTCCTAGATATAATAATGCTAATTTTATTTATGACGTTACGGGAAATTTTATAAATATGAATATGAAAGAGTATGTTTGTGTATCAGATTTTGATATTTGAGAGGTTAGTTTATGAGATAATTTTTTTCCAAACTTCCAAACACAAGTTGTGGAGAGTTTGCAAAAAGAACTCAGGCCCTTAAGATTTGCTACACCAATTCAAGTAAATCTCAAAAGCTAAAAACTAAAGTTGATCTAGCGCATTTAGGAACAAAGATTTGAGGTTGCATTTAGAGGTTTGAGGCTCCACACCACTAAAACTCCACTTTTTGCTCCCAACCATCCCATTTGGGGTTTTAAAGTTTGAGTGATAAAGAGGTTTGAGTTGTATACAAAATGACGTTTTCGAAAATGTGAGGTGAGTTTTACAAAACAGATAAAAATTTGACTAATTGGTCCCCAACAATCACACCATTTCCTACCCATGTATTTTTAATGGACTAATTGCAATTCCCTGCTCATTAACTGGATCAATTAATATTAATATTTGAATGTATGTTTTGTTTGATATTAATGTGATATTTTTGATATGTATTGCATGTTTGATATAACTATTTTAATCTTTAGGAAATTAAATGATTGATAGTTGCCCAACTTTGTAAAGCTGGAAGTGCGATTTAGCTCAATTTAGGTACCCACAACTTCATTATTTAAAAAATAACAGTAATAACTACTACTAAGGTCTTCCAATAATAATAGTAATAACTAGCAGAGTCTTCCAACAAAATGATATTTTTTAATGACATTTATATCGGTAACCTAAGGATTAAAGTAGTCATTGCAATACTCTCTTGGTTGATACCAAGAGGCCAAAATTCAAAACGCCAAAACAGAACCCCAACAAACAGTAAAGGTTGCATTTTGACGTGACGGGTTCCAAAAATGGATACCTTCTTCTAGGGGTGCACATGGGTCGGGTTGGGTCGGGTTTGGGCCTCAACCCGACCCAACCCGAAATTTTCGGGTTGGGAAAAAACCCAACCCAACCCGAACCCGAACCGGTTTGGGTTCAACCCAACCCGACCCGAAATTTTCGGGTTGGGTCGGGTTGGATCGGGTTGAACCCGAATTCGGAAATTTTCTCCCAAACTTGGTCGGGTTCGGTCGACCGGTGCTTAAACGGTCGACCGGTGGCTTGAAAACCCGAAATTTTCGGGTTGGAAACGGTCGACCGAGTGATGTTCGGTCGACCGGTTTATTTGGGAAAAATAAAATAAAATTAAAAACAAATAAAAAAAATAAAAAAAATAAAAAATCGGGTTCGGGTTGGGTTGGGTCAACCCGACCCCCTCAACCCGAACCCGACCCGAAAATTCGGGTTTTTGATTTTCCCAACCCGACCCGACCCGAACCCCTCCCCAACCCGACCCAACCAGTCGGGTTCGGGTTGGGTTTCGGGTTGAACCCAACCCATGTGCACCCCTACCTTCTTCTAAAGTGGATTGGCTGTGAGAGAAAGAGTTATGGTCTGGGAAATGCAAACTCAAAAAGTCAAACTACCACATTAAAACCTCTCCCTCAAAACTCAAATTATGGAAACCTTAAATGCAACCTTGGCTCCCAAATGGACCCAAACATCATGTGTCAAATAGGGTCGTAAATGGGTAAGATTTTACCCGCCCCGCCCCACCTAATGCGGGTAGCGGTTCAAAGACTCTTACCCACCAACCCGCCAACCCGCCACCTGCGTAACCCGCATAATAAGCGGGGCGAGTTGCGTTTGTCTCACAACCTGCCCCGCATAACCCGCCACCCGCAAAACCCGATAACCTGCCTACCGATTACCCAATTAATCAATATGTTGCCTACCGATTAACCGACAACTCACAATCCAAACTGACAACCCTTAATCTAACGTTGATTCCCATTCCCTCCTCCACGCATCCCCCTCTCCCACGCCGATCTGATCCCTTCCTCCACGCATCCCCCTCTCCCACGTCGATCTGAACTCCTCCAACCAGATCCCCCTCTCCTCCACGCTGATCTCGCCCCCAGTCCCCACTCCCCACTGACCCCACTCCTCCACGCTTCACTGATCTTGTCCCTGTTGGCTTTTTGGCCTTAATCTATGTTTTGATGATTTAATTAACCTAATCTTAATTATGATCATGTAGAGTAGCACACATATTGCATTGCATATATATTGCTTTGTGCTAACCTCTACAGGTGATCAAGACTCAAAGAAGAAAGGAAAATCAAGTCAAGACATGTAATCAAGCTCTTTTGAAGACATGTATTTTGTATTTTCTTTGAGTCTTAGGAACTTGTGTAAATTGAGCATACTTGAGCTAAAATCAACTTAAACACACACTAGGTTCCTTATAGAAGTCACACACGAAATTTCACATAATTTGGACTTCAATAGATCACCCAAACTTAGACCGAAAACACTTAACCTGAACTCTAAAATTCTGCCCACATTCGGTCGACCTCAACAGGCCGTTCGGTCGACCGAATGATCAAGTATATTGTTTGTGTTTTCACTGTCTAGTTTCGGTCGACCGTGTTTTGCTTTTCAGTCGACCGTCTGAACAAATTTTCCCGACCGTTACTTTTGTCGTATATACCCAACGGTCGTATTCGTATTAAACCAAAAATACCCCAAAATACATTTCTTGTATCGGTCGACCGTTTGTTCATCTCTTGACAAACCCAAATCTCCTGGACAAAATCGGTCGACCGCTAGACCTGTTTCGGTCGACCGAATACATCATTGTTTGTCAACCCCAAAGTGTCTGGTACAAATCGGTCGACCGTTTCCCTTTAGGTGTTCGACCGATCACTTAAGTGTACCTAAGTCATAGCGTTGGGCGGTCGACCGTTGCTTAAACCGGTCGACCGAACTTAGTTCAAAACTGTCAAACGGTCGACTGTTCAGACCGATCTGGTCGACCGAATTCATCCAGAATTGGGTCCTGCAGTTTCTATTTTGTGTAATCACACATCAACTCACACCCAATCAATCCCAACGGCTCTATTCTCTCTAAGGCTTATAAATAGAGTCGTAAAACACATTTTAACACAACTCTCCCACTACAAACTTGTCTCAAACATTAGAGAGAATCCCAAATACTCCAAGCCTCAAATTTCCACACTCAGCGTCAATTTCAATCTCATTCAAGTGTGCTCAAGTTTAGAGAGTGTGTTCCACTCAAGATTTCATTTGTTCAAGAAGCAATGACTTCGGTGAAAGCCCGAGGTGTTCCTCTCGGATTGTGAGAGAAGAAAGTCAAGCTCGCGAGGTTGTTCACGGAGCTTGTTTTGTAAAAGGTGTTCTCTCCCGGCCCGGAACAGGGAGTGGATAGTGAAGACGCGAGCGAAGCTCAAAGTGTCGAGCGGAGCTTGCAAGAGAGGACGTAGGCGGTGGCCGAACCTCTGTAAAAACTCTCGGCGTCCATTGTGGTTTGCTTATTTCTTACTTGCTCGTTTAGTTGTTTAAATTCCGCTGCATATAACTCGATCGATAAAACGAGTAGGTAATTAGTTTAAAAGTGATTAGCATAGCCGACCCACACGCTGATCTCGCCCCATCCGACCAGATCCTCCTCTCCTCCACGCTGATCCCGCCCCCTCTGACAAGATCCCCCTCGCCTCCACGCTGATCCCGCCCCCTCCGACCAGATCCCCCTCGCCTCCACGCTGATCTCGCCTCCGACCTGAGATTTGAGGTTGTTCGTTTGTATGTTTACTTGTTGTAATTTATGGGTTTTTGTCGTTTTGATGTTGAATTTTCATTAATTATGAACGTGTTTTTGCTGTGGGATTCAGAGATCACGAGGTGTTGTGTTGTTGACAAAGGCAAAGATTATGTGAACAAAACAAAGATGCTTAATAATGAACATTTTTTGTATACATTTTTTGTATTTCAGCTTCCTAATAATGAACATTTTTTGTATACATGAATAATATGTTCTTTGTATAATGAACATTATAGTCTACTGTATTCGACATTTCTTTGACAATATGATGGGTCTCGTAGCGCAGCTGTTGCTATGATTCATGTTTCTTCTTTTTGTCCATTGATTGGTTCATATTCTTAGCACATTTTGTCAGAATGTTGTAGTTGTGAACAAAACGATTATGTTTGATAGAATATGTTCTTTGTTACTCTAATTACGCCCATAACCAATCTTTGGAAAGTTCCAACTTTTGGGAGAGCAATATCAACAACTTACATTTGTTGCTTCTTCATAACTTATTCTGTTAGAAACCTTTTGAGCTACTTTAATTTTTTTATTACATTTGTTTATTCTTCATTACTTGTTTTCGTAATAGCTAATTTTTATCCCTTGAAGATACTTGATCAAGGACTACGAAGAGATGACAACCACTAGCACGCCCGATTGCCTGAATGACCAAACCACTACAGATGGTATGTATTTTGAGTCTCATTATTTTGCCAACTTCTACGTTTCTGAAATTAGTGAAGTATTATTTTGTTTAAGTACTCAAGAATACAGGGCATAGTAATGTTGAGACACAAGTTTGTAAACGAAAAAGGTCTCTTACTTCAGATGTTTGGATTTTTTTTTGAGAAAATAGAGGATAAAGAGAATGGTAAACATGTGGCTAAATGTCTTCATCGTGGAAAAATTTACACCGCCAAAAGAAAAGATGGGACAAGTCACTTAAGTAGTCACTTAAAAAGCAAACATATGAGGATGTTGAGTGAAGATTCTAATCAAATGGCGTTGTCTTTTGGTGATAAAAAGAAACATGGAACTGTAGAGGTCACAAATTTGATCAGGATGCTAGTAGGAAAGACTTGGCTGAAATGATCATACTTCATGAGTACCCATTTTCTATAGTTGAAAACAAAGGATTCAAAAAAATTGTGAAAGGTCTAAGACCAGAGTTCAAAATGGTTTCTCACAACACCATTAAAAAGGATTGCATTAGGATATTTGATGTTGAAAGAGAGAAGGTTTATGCTCAGTTAGAACAAATTTCTGGACGTATTAGCCTTACTAGTAACATGTGGACATCCAACACAAATAAATGTTATGTTTCTTTGACATGCCACTTCATAGATGATGAATGGAGACTTCAGAGAAAGCTTTTGAGTTTTGCCTTCCTCGAAGCACCTCACACAGCCAATGCAATAGCAAAGACATTAATAGAAAGATTTTTCAAGTGGAACATTGATAAGAAGTTAATGTGTATTGTGCTTGATAATTATACCACAAATGATGCTATGGTGAGAGAGTTGGTTGACAAATTTTCCCCAAAGGGAGATTTGTTACTTGATGGGAAAATGTTTTACGTTAGGTGTTCGACCCACATTGTGAATCTTATAGTGCATGAAGGACTTGATGTCATCAAGGATGTTATTTTTAAAGTGAGGGAGAGTGTGAAATACGTTAAGTCTTCCACACTTAGACAACAAACTTTCAATGAAGTGGCAAAACAAGTGAAGGCTTCAACCAAGTGTCTTGTCTTAGATGTCCCTACAAGATGGAACTCCACCTTTTTGATGTTGCAAAATGAGTACTGTAGAATATTACATGAAGAAGATTTATGAGAAGAAATCAGAAATGGGAGGAGAAACATGGAGAGATTAAAACTTCATTTGCTGAGTTGTATGCTGATTATCGACTTAGATATGGGGACAGTGACAGTTTGACCATTTGGGGTGGTGAGAGCAACTCAGGGGCAGCGAATGTTATAAGTGATGATGCAGGCGATGTTTGTTTTACACTAGAATCATCAGAATTACCATTGTTCACTGATCCTCAGGAAGAGCTTAACAAGTTTCTTGATACCAAATATGCTTCTGAACCTCAACAAAATTGTATGGAAACATACTTGAAGGATTCTGTGCAACCGCGGGTGCTGAATTTTGATGTGTTGAGTTGGTGGAAAATGAATGGACCTAAGTATCCTATTGTTGCATGTATAGCACGTGATGTTCTCTCTATTCCAGTGTCTACTGTTGCATCTGAAAGTGATTTTAGCACAGGAGGACGAGTTCTTGGGAAACATCGTTGTTCGATGACTTCCACTACTTTAGAGGTTGTTGTGTGTGCACAAGATTGGTTAAGAGCTGAATTTGAAGGTAATTAATCTTCCAAAGTAACGTATGATTAATCATTATTATATTATTTATGCACATTATAATGTTAACTTATCGTGTTTCGTAGGTGTGGTTGAAAGTGATGATGGTGATGGAGCACTTGCAACAATGTCAACTCATTACGTGGAAGAAGAGCACGACGAGGTAGAAGATGTTGAGGGTGATGATGGGTTGGGACAAGCTCCGACAACTTGAATGTTTTCAATGATTTCATATATTGATGTTGAATTTATTATGTTATAATTATTGTTGATGTTATTGTTATATGTTGGAGTTTGTTATATGTTTGGATTTATTATTGTTATTTAGTTTGTGTTTTGAATGTTTAATGTCGAAGTTTGTTATTATGTTATCAGAACATTGTTATAATGAATGTTATTAGGAAAACAAATGTGATGAGTCATTAATATTTATGAAGTTTTGATATTCATTTGTTTTATTAGGAAAACAAAAAATTAAAGAATAACCCGCCAGACCCGCATAACCCGTCCTGTATTGCTCAGTCTAGTCTTAGGCGGGGCGGGTAGCGGTATTAATTTTTTTGCCCCGCCCCGCCCCGCCAACCCGCTTAACTTAGGCGGGGCGGGTAGCGGTTGGGCAAGTACCCGCCCCGCCCTGCTTACGGCCCAGTGTCAAAGCTTGTCTAGAATCTCTCACCTGCCCTTTTGTGTCTTGCAAATGGAGACACGAGCTTCTTAAACATATCCAACTTTTTTCTCTAACATGCGTATAAGGAGATGAAAAGTAACCTAGACACCAATTCTCTTACATATTATCTTCTCAACTCCAATACAAATTACTCTTCATTTTAACGTCGCAAATAACCTGACATATGATGTGTCGATTCACACACCCAGATGTATTTGGGGGTAGGAATGCAAAATTATAGCTAGAGGTACACTTTAAAAGCATACCAAATAATACCAAAAAACATAACATCCCAAAGTAAAATAATAAAAAACCCGGAGTAATTAGTAAAATAAATTTGCATTTCAGTCCCCAAACCAACCCATTTGCCCAAAAAAAGGAAACTACTAAACGTCGCCCCAAAACTACTTAAATCGCCCCTTGAAATCACCAAATTGCCCTTAAGAATATATTTAATATCCATGTCGTCCCGTGTCTATAAATTAGCCCTACGGTATTGTCTATTCATAATTTATCAGTAAAAACACCACGAAAATGTCTCCCGATGGTGATGCATCCGGTGAGGTAAGCCAGTCGCGGGGCACAATTTGGGCGGGGCGTCTGCATTAAACGCCTCCGCCAAGGAGAGGGCGTCTGCGTAGGACGCCCTCACCTTGGCGGAGGCGTCTAACGCAGACGCCTACCCAATGGGAGAGGCGTCTTGCGTAGACGCCCTCCCTTTGGGCAAGGCGTCCTACTAGGGGTGAGCAAAACCCGGTCCGGTCCGGGTTCGGTCCGGACCGGAACCAACCGGTCCGGGTTCCGGTCCGGACCGAAACAAAAAATTTGGATCCGGTCCGGTCCAATTTTTTTTTAAATTAAGGTAAAAAATCGGTTTTTGGACCGGACCGGACCGAACCGGTCCGGTCCGGTCTCCGGTCCGACCTTTCAAATTTTTTCCGGTCCGGTCCGGTTTTCGGTCCGGACCTGAATTTTTTTTCCGGTCCGGACCGGACCGATGCTCAACCCTACGTTCTACGCAGACGCCTAACCCTTGGGGAGGGCGTTTAACACAGACGCCCCACCCATGGGGCATGCGGCTTATCCAGACGCCTGGATTTTTTGATTTTTTTTAATTTCGATTTTATTTTTGTAGGTTCTGTTGGAAGATTTCGGTGGTGATGGAGTGGATTACAGTGAGTTATTTCAAACTGCACAAATCTTTGCAACAATCGATGAAGCAAGTAAATAGGCCAAACAAGTACCGGCGAAATCAAATGGAGTCTCGGGATATGGATACTGCACTTCGAAGAAACACCAAAAGAAAGGGTTGCGGACATATCCTTTCGTTATCCGTGGGGGGAGCTGCTGACTCGGACGCCCACAAAATTTTTTAAATTTTTTTTTGAAAACAAATAAAATATGTAATGTTACCGTATACGGATACACCGGGGGAATTGCTGGTTGCTTGTCTGGTCTCCGAGACATTCGTTATCTTCTGTAGTAGGTATAGGAAGATAAAGTTGTGAGAAAAGAGTGAAATGGTGGGATATATAAGCAAGAATAGGAGGATTGATAATTTGGTAATTTTAAGGGACAATTTAAGTAATTTTAGGACGATGTCAGACAAAAAAAACCAACCAAGTCAGGATTATTCCAGAAGGTGCCGTGCGTGTTGAGTTGGCAAAGTGGGTGGCCCACCAACAACGTCGGTGACGCGGCACGATCCACACGTCGTCCAATCCTGACCGCACGATCTCCCCCACCTTCGTCCCCTATAAAAAGCCCTCCCTTTCCTATTCCCCTCAATCAAACCCCAATCTTGTAGAGATCCGATTTCAGATTTTCCCTTCCGCAAACAAACCCTAATCTTGTTGAGATCGCCGAGAAAGGTACCGATTTCTTCCTTCTCTTTCTGGTTCCGATCGGTCTGATCGTCTCTTTGGCTATCGATCGGTGCTTCTGCGATCCGGATTTGTAGTTTTATGTTTTTAGGGTTTGTTAGATCGCTTTGTGATGATCGGTTAGCTTTGGCTTGTTTATCTACAATCCATAATTTAATTGAGAACATATCACATACAATAACAAAAAATCAAGGTAATTCCTTTTTTTCTTGGACGATCCTACTTTGGTGGTGTTGAAAAAGTTTAGATTTTGTTAGATGACGATCCTGTAATTCGATTCATGAATCTGTTTCTCGTGTTGAATTATTGAATTAATTGTGTATTTGTATGGGTTTATGTGTGTCCTGTTTTTCTTTTTTGGTTGCCGACGCTTTGTAGATATGGTGATATTATCTGTTCGTGTTCTCTTATCTACTTCTGCTCGGTTCTTTCTTTTGGTTTTGATTTGACCTTTTGGAGCTGTTGATTTTTTGTTTTGTTTAGGTGTCCTGCTGCGTTGTTTCCGATGCTGTTTATGTTGATCGGCCTTCTCTAACGTTTGTTTTCTTTCTAATTGTTGATTTGATTTTCCGACGCTGTGATTGTCACGAATTGTTTGTTTTGATGCTCTGTATTGCTTTCGAGTTCTTGCGGTTTGGTAGATATGTTTTCGACTATACAACACACTACCCGATTTTATGAATTCCTTACTTCTGTTATTCCCAGCCACAGTTTTCATTGATGACCATTTCTATTGTAAATTGTCGATTTTACTTTAATGAGATCTAATTCTAGATTTCTTTGGTTGTTCAACTCCTGTTGATAGTCTAATTTTTAGTGGTTTTGCATGTCTTTGTTATCTCTCAGAGTTCACTTTCAAAATTTTAGTCGGGCTATATTTTCCTGGTCTGTTTTTCTCCTTTCTCATAGATGTTACATATCTGTACTTGACATGGAAGCATTCTTCAACATAATTTATCCTTTATAGATTAACCCAAGTAACATTCTTTGCATTAGGCACTTCATGTTATTGTTGTTGTGTGGTATGGCACTGATCCATTGTCCTTGCATCCACGTGTAAATTGCTGGTTCTATTTTGTTTGGGTGATCTGATTTATGCGTTAAAGTCATTTTTCTAGTTTATCTTCTAACCCAATATTACATTAACTACAGATGCAGATCTTTGTCAAAACCCTCACAGGAAAGACCATCACGCTAGAGGTTGAGAGCTCTGATACTATTGACAATGTTAAAGCTAAGATTCAGGACAAGGAAGGCATTCCACCCGATCAGCAGAGACTTATCTTTGCTGGAAAGCAGCTAGAGGATGGAAGGACCTTGGCCGATTACAACATCCAAAAGGAGTCCACCCTCCATTTGGTTCTTCGTCTGAGAGGTGGGATGCAGATCTTTGTCAAGACATTGACCGGAAAAACCATCACTCTTGAAGTAGAGAGCTCAGACACGATTGACAATGTGAAAGCTAAGATTCAGGACAAAGAAGGTATCCCTCCGGACCAGCAGAGGCTTATTTTTGCCGGGAAGCAACTTGAAGATGGAAGAACCCTTGCTGACTACAACATCCAAAAGGAATCTACCCTTCATCTTGTTCTCCGCCTCCGCGGTGGAATGCAAATCTTTGTGAAGACTCTCACTGGCAAGACAATCACTTTGGAGGTTGAGAGTTCAGACACCATCGACAATGTAAAGGCCAAGATCCAGGACAAGGAAGGCATCCCTCCGGACCAGCAGAGGCTTATCTTCGCCGGAAAGCAGCTTGAGGATGGACGGACACTCGCAGACTACAACATCCAGAAGGAGTCCACCCTTCATCTTGTTCTCCGTCTCCGTGGTGGGATGCAGATCTTTGTGAAGACACTTACCGGCAAGACCATCACCTTGGAGGTTGAGAGCTCAGACACCATTGACAATGTTAAGGCCAAGATCCAGGATAAGGAAGGCATCCCTCCGGACCAGCAGAGGCTTATCTTTGCCGGAAAGCAGTTGGAGGATGGCAGGACTTTGGCTGATTACAACATCCAGAAGGAGTCCACTCTCCATCTTGTCCTCCGTCTTCGTGGTGGTATGCAGATCTTTGTGAAGACCCTGACTGGCAAAACCATCACCTTGGAGGTTGAGAGCTCAGACACCATTGACAATGTGAAGGCAAAGATCCAGGACAAGGAGGGCATTCCCCCGGACCAGCAGAGGCTCATCTTCGCTGGTAAGCAGCTTGAGGATGGACGGACACTCGCAGACTACAACATCCAGAAGGAGTCCACCCTTCATCTTGTTCTCCGTCTCCGTGGTGGGATGCAGATCTTTGTGAAGACCCTGACCGGAAAGACGATCACCCTGGAGGTGGAAAGCTCAGACACAATTGATAATGTGAAGGCAAAAATCCAGGATAAGGAAGGCATTCCCCCAGACCAGCAGAGGCTCATTTTCGCCGGGAAGCAGCTTGAAGATGGTCGGACCCTTGCTGATTACAATATCCAGAAGGAATCAACCCTCCACCTTGTCCTTCGTCTCCGAGGAGGAATGCAAATTTTCGTGAAGACCTTGACCGGAAAGACAATCACCCTGGAGGTGGAGAGCTCGGATACGATTGACAACGTGAAGGCAAAGATTCAGGACAAGGAGGGCATTCCCCCAGATCAGCAGAGACTTATCTTTGCCGGGAAGCAGTTGGAGGATGGCCGCACTCTTGCTGATTACAACATTCAGAAGGAGTCCACTCTTCATCTGGTGCTTCGTCTCCGTGGTGGTGATCACTAGTGTGGTTAGTTTGTGTTTCGTGTTTCGTTTGAAAACTCTTCTTTTGAACTCTTTTTAAGTGTAGAATTTATCTACCTATCTACTACCCCTGCAGTAATGGGGATATGATGTGTTGCAGTCTGGTGTCAAAACTCAAAACTCTTATGTGGTACTCTTCTTTCAGTTTGGTTTATATATATGTGAATCGTTTGTGTATGTAATATTCTGCTGTCATCATTGCGTATGCTTGTTATTTTCGTGTTCATGCCATAAATGCCTGTTCTGGAACTTGGTTATGAAGTTCTTCGCCGGGATGAGTGGTATATTTTTGTGTCATGTTCGGTTAAAACTTGTATTAGTGATTGTAGGGAGTAAATGATCTATGGATTTGGAGATGCACTTGGGCCTCCCTTTCTCGTCGAAGGCATTCTTGCTTGTCATTTGCTATCTTGCTGGTAGCTAAATTCGCCTCTGGTTACACACACTATGGATTCAATACAAACCACAAAAAGTCGACCCTAATAGAACAAGCAAGCCCACCATGATTTAAGCAACAAAAAACCCACCCCTCGTTCGGTATAGCTTGAATTCTTATTCTAGGACCTGGGTTTTGGAAAGAAAAGAATCAGGTTTGCTCTTTTCTGGAGTGAAATAGAAAGATGTTAGTCCTTTTTCTTGATTTCCGTGGTTAATATCAGGGGTGTAAACGGATCGGGTATGATCATATTCATATCTATATCTTCCTAATTAAATGGGTATGGGTACAGGTATATACACATTTAAATATTGTTGTACCTGTACCTTACCCGTTTATTCCGTTTAATAAACGGGTATGGGGCGGGTATAATGTTTGCTAACAAAATGGATAGTTTTGCTAACAAAACTCAACTTGGAAGAACCTAATCATTGGATGAGAAAAATTTAAACCAAAAAGATATTAAATTTACGATTTTTGAGATTAGGAATTAAGCCAAAAAATCACCAATTTTCCAAACAAGCCTCGAAAACAACCACTTTTGCCAACAAAAACCCCACTTTTATTATTTAACTATATATTATTTAAATAATTAAACGGGTAAATGACTAAATGGGTATATGACTAAACGGGTAAATGACTAAACGGGTAAATGACTAAATGACTATATATTATTTAAATAATTAAACGGGTAAATGACTAAATGGGTATAGGTAGAGGTATACCCGTTACCCACCCCATTTATTAAACGGGTAAAGCGGATATGGGTAAATGACTATATATTATTTAAATAATTAAACGGGTAAATGACTAAATGGGTATATGACTAAACGGGTAAATGACTAAACGGGTAAATGACTAAATGACTATATATTATTTAAATAATTAAACGGGTAAATGACTAAATGGGTATAGGTAGCGGTATACCCGTTACCCACCCCATTTATTTACCCGTTACCCACCCAATTTATACCCGTTACCCACCCCATTTATTTAACTATATATTATTTAAATAATTAAACGGGTAAATGACTAAATGGGTAAATGACTAAATGGGTATATGACTAAACGGGTAAATGACTAAATGACTATATATTATTTAAATAATTAAACGGGTAAATGACTAAATGGGTATAGGTAGAGGTATACACGTTACCCACCCCATTTATTAAACGGGTAAAGCGGATATGGGTAAACGAGTATATTTTTTTAAATTAGTACAAAAACCATACCCGTACCTTTTTTTTAAATGGGACAGGTAAACGGGTAATACACACCCCAGTTACCCCAGTTACACTTCTCTCTCTGTCATATAAGCTTACCAAACCCATCAAAAAAACTTCCTTACTCACGCCCAGAAACACTTCAAACACCATACATTCTATTTCCTCCACGTCATTAAGAGTTTAATCCTACATAAAATTAAAAAAAATTCACAAAAAATTTACAAAATCAAAACATATTTTTAGAAAAAAAATTGATAAAATAATTCAAAATGAATTTTCAGTTTTTTAACAAAAAATAAATTAATTTAATGAATGGGGGCACACGTGCCCTCCACCCAACCAAATCAAACTGTTAGTTTTATTTGCTTCATGATTAGTGCACAATAAAACCTTAATTGCACATTATAAGATCTTGAATAAATGATTTCCACAATGTTATTAAAGAGAAGACAAAATACGCATACCTTGTTCCATGATTCTATTCAACGAAGAGAAATCTCCAATTGCTAAGAATCGATTCTCCCTCTCAACCCTCACACACTTTTGCTTGATAGAAGTTTTGATAAGGAAAACTATTTTGTCTGGAAAATGGAGGATCAATCCTTATATAGAAGTAGAGGGAGTAACTACTCATCATGGTTTAACTACCCACTTAACATAAATCTCTCTTAATTAATCAATTAATTTTAGCCTCATAATATTATTAATTTAATAAAGTTGAGAATACATGGGTTACAAGAAAATATCTAACATTCTCCCACTTAGTCCAGGTAACATAATTCAACTTCAAGTATTTAATAATAAAACATCAAAATTTAAGCTAAAATCTTTCTTATATCAATTAAAACATTAGTCAATACTAAGTATGAAAACCTATAAGGATCATGACAGTTGTACATCATAGATTCTGACACATTCTCTTCCATGTATCACAATATAGATTTCATAGTATGATCATTAATGAGAGATATCATAATGGTCTAACATAATGTCTTTATAAAAACATTTCCCGGTTAATCATATAAATCATTGACGTACATGTACTATGATAATGAAATAGGAAAATATAATTTCAGAAACAATTCATAAGTGAATTCAAGAGATCAACAACATAACATACATACTAAATTAATATGCATCATCAATAATTGTTTTCAATAATGTCCATCTGTTCGACATGTTCCCTAAATGTATTTGGTGGCAAACATTTAGTCAACGGATCCGCAACCATTAAATTGATGCTAATGTGTTCAATTGACACCTTTTGTTTCTAAACTTCTTCTTTAACGGCATAGTATTTCAATTCCATGTGTTTAGCACCTTTTGAATACTTATCGTTCTTAGAAATAAGACTGTTGCGGCATTATCACAATAAATTTTCAACGGCTTGGCAATAGAGTGCACAATTCCAAGTCCTGAAATATAATTCCGCAACCATAAACCATGAACGGTAGCCTCAAAGCATGCGCTACAAACTCAGCCTCCATAGTGGACGCAGCAATGACAGAATGTTTTGCACTCTTCCAAGATATTGTCCCTTCAGCTAAAAGAAACAAATATCCAAATGTAAATTTTCTAGTATCTACACATCTTGCAAAGTCTGAATCTGAATATCCAATCACCTCAAGGTGATCAGACCGCCTATAAGTGAGCACGTGATCATTCGTTCCTTGCAAGTATCTCAATACTTTCTTTGCAGATCTCCAATGATCTATTCCAGAATTGCTTTGATATCTACCCAGCATACCGACAACAAAAGTGATGTCTGGTCGAGTACAAGTCTGAGCAGACATCAAACTTCCAACAATGGATGCATAAGGAATATTCTTCATTTGTTTGTGTTCCAATTCATTCTTTGGACATTGCTTCAGATTAAATTTATCATCTTTTTGAATTGGAACAACATCTGCTGAACAACTTTCCATCTTAAATCTCTTTTAAACTTTGTTAATATATGTTTTTTGAGACAACCCTAACAATACTTGTGATCTATCACGGAATATTTATATTCCTTTACATAGGATACCTCACCCATATCTTTCATTTCAAAGTTGTTAGAGAGAAATTTCTTGGTTTCATGTAATAAACCAAGATCATTAGTAGCTAGCAAGAGATCATCAACATACAAAATCAGAAATATAAATTTACTCCCACTGACCTTCAGATATATACATCGATCAACGACGTTTTCATTAAATCCAAAGGGAGTAATGGTATCATTAAACTTGAGATACCATTGACAGGAAGCTTGCTTAAGTCCGTATATTGATTTCTTAAGTTTACACACCATGTGTTCATTTCCTTCAATTACAAAACCCTCAGGTTGTTCCATGTATACTTCTTCATCTAAATTTCCATTGAGAAAGACAGTTTTCACATCCATTTGATGCAACTCTAAATCATAATGAGCTACTAATGGCATAATAATTCTAAGAGAGTCATTTTTACATACAGGAGAAAATGTCTCTTTGTAGTCAATACCGCTTTTCTGAGTGAAACCTTTGGCAACAAGTTTAGCCTTGTGTCTTTCGATATTGCCATTAGAATCGAGTTTAGTCTTAATGACCCACTTACACCCAACTCTTTTATAACCTTCAGGCAATTCTACAAGATCCCAGACTTTATTGTAATCCATTGATTTCAATTCTTCTTTCATGACATCCAACCACTTAATAGAATTAGTACTTTCCATGACTTGTGAAAATGAAACTGGATCTTCATCAATTCCAAGATCAAGTGCTGACTCTTGAAAATAAACCACATACTCATCAGAAATAGCAGGTTTCCTTGGTCTTTCAGACCTTCTTAATGTCACTTCATGTTGTTCATTTACTAAAGTTTTATTGTTGACGACTTCATTGTGGGGTGTTTGGTCATTCATTTGTTGTTCTTGTACATCGTCAAATTGCTCTACAATTCTAGGAACAACAACATTAGAAGAAGTAATGGGTAAAGAAACTTGCACACTTACTTCTTGAATTTTCACTTTACGTGGTTCTTTACTCCCACTAATCTCATCATTTTCAATGAATTTAGCATTTCCAGTTTCAACAATTCTCGTACTATGATTACGACAATAAAATCTAAAGCCTTTAGATTTTTCTGGATAACCAATGAAGAAACCACTGGTCGTTCTTGAATCCAGTTTCTTTTCATGTGTATTATAAATTCTTACTTCCGCGGGACAACCCGAAATATGTAGGTGCCTTAAACTAGGTTTCTTTCCCGTCCACAGTTCAAAAGGAGTCTTTGGAACTGTCTTACTAGAAATCATGTTTAACAAATACACAGCGGTTTTTAAGACATGCATCCACAATGATAAAGGCAATGAGCAATTATTTAACATACTTCTAACCATGTCCATTAAAGTACGATTACGCCTTTCTGCAACATCATTCTGTTGTGGTGTGTCTGACATTGTGTATTGAGCACAAATACCACGTCCTTCAAGAAATTTAGCAAATGGACCAGGACATTGTCCACTTTCATCATACTCTCCATATTATTCACCACCTCTGTCAGATCTAATTATTTTCACTTTTTTGTCTAGTTGTCTTTCAACCTTATTAACAAACACCTCTAAAGTATTTGCTGCTTGAGATTTTTCATGCAACAAGTAGACATAATCATAACGTGAAAAAGCATTAATAAAGGTGATAACATATTTTTCCCCACTAAAGGATGGAACATCAAAATGTCCACATATATCGGTGTGTACAATTTTAAGGAGTTGTGTGCTTCTTGTGGCTGATTTCTTAATTGTGTTTTGTGAATTTTCTATTAATACAATCCACACATACATTAAGATCAGTAAAATCCAAATTATGAAAGATTGCATTCTTTACTAATCTTTGCATTCTTTCTTTGGATACATGACCCAATCGTTTATGCCACAAGTAAGCTGAACTTTCATCCACTAAACCACGTTTCATACTAACATTATCATACAAGGTCAATAAGGTTTCAACAAACAAATTATCAAGAATTAACTTGTATAAACCATCACAACGGACACTAGAACCAACAAGAAGATTTTGTTTAAACAAACTGAAACTTCCATTCCCAAACTTAAAACAATAACCAGCTATATCAAGTTTAGACAAAGAAACTAAATTACGAGAAAAAGATGGAACATAAAGAGTCTGATAAAGATCTAAATTGTCTTGTATCTAAAAGTAAACGGTATGTCTCAATCCCTTCAACTGGTGCTTTGACACGGTTCCTCATAAGCACAAAGTTCTCATTTGGGTTTGTGGTTTGGATCGTAACGAATCTTTGCATCGTATTAGAAACATGAGTGGTACAACCAGAATCAATCCACCAAGTATTATAAGGAATTTCTGCCAAATATGATTCGAAACATACAAAAACATCATGTTTACCTTTACTTTCGAATCATGTCTTACGTTTATGGTAGTCTTTCTGATAGTGTCCAAGTTTGTGGCAGAAATGACACTTATCACCCTTTTGTTCCTTCTTGTGGATTTGAGCAGATGACTCGTGAATCTTTAACTGTCCTTTATTGCCCTTTCCATGCTTCTTTCCTGGTTTCCTTTTAACTCCTGAATGACCTACGAGATTGATAGTGTGGATTCCTTGTTTCTTAAGCCTTGACTCTTCTTGAATAAGCATACTTTGAAGTTCAATCACATTCCATTTATTGTTCATTGTGTTATAATTTATTTGGAATGGACCGTACTCCTGAGACAAAGAATTTATGATAAACTGTACGATGAAACTATCATCCACTTTCATTAACATGGTTCTTAATCTTGTTGCTATGTTGGACATTTCTGTCACATGTTGATGCATAGTACGTGAACCATCAAACTTCATGGTGGTTAACATACTCATTAATGTACCAGCACGCGACTTATCAACAGATTCAGATTGAGCAGTATTTTTCACATACTTCATAAATTCCTTAGCATCATTAGTTTCAGGAATAATAGTTTTAATGTTATTTGCCACTGTCATTCGCATAAGCATTAAACGCAGTCTATTAGATCTTTCCCAACTCTTATGAAAAGATTTTTCTTCATTATTGTGTGTCTCGGTAAGAGCAACAGACTTGTCAGTCATGAGTGCTAAGTCAAGATCAAGAACACCTAAATGAAACTTGACTTCTTCACTCCATTCATTATAATTAAGCCCATTAAACTTTGTAATAGACGAAGCTTGCGAATGAAGTGAAACATTAACTGATGCTGCAAAATAAATAAAATGTGCCTACATTAATGCTTTGAGACATAACTTAATCACATAAGTCAGACTTATATAGCTATAAAAAATATTAAATTAAATATATATTGAAAATCTCATGGGTGATATAAAAATATATAACAATAAACCATAATTGATGCTTAATTAAATTTTATATAATTTGAAATTAAATATGCTTCAATAAGACATGTTTGTTATCTTTGGATATACTAAACACATCCAAATCGACATATTAATTAACCACAATAATGTTCAGGATCACAAATAGGTTGATCCACCTTTTGGGTGACCTTAAATATTTTGTAATCTATGAACTTCAATTATTCATGATAAATCATTAAGTCATATAATTATAGCATCACGTAATCATGAATAATAGAATCTAACTTAATTTGACATATATGAGAAACATTTTAAATCGGTCACTTTGGCGACTACGATTTATACATAATATAGATATCATATGAATAGTTCAACTATTCTATGTACATAATGTAAGTAGGCAAAGTTACTTAATTGTGATAAGATAATAAACAATCAACATTAGAATAGTCATGATAATAAGTTGTGAATTCACATGATACATATTATAAATCATATCCATGATATGCACGTATACTAATTTATATTTCATTGAACATAAAATATGAAAGCGAAGACGTGCTTTCAAACAACAACAAGAACAGTAACCGTTCATTGTTAAGTACAACATGTGACGGAAAAGAAATGAACATGGAACCAACTTAAACATGTGTCACTACGTATGTGAACCTATAATACGTCTTAGATCTCAACAGATCTAGTTAACCCGATTTTTAATCTTAATATATTAAATGGTAAAAGACATCAACTATGTATTGCAAACATGTGTCTTAGGAAAACAACAATACACACGTGATCAAAAGTGTGTGAATAGTTAAGTTCCTCAAAATCCAAAGATCTGTGCTTTAGGATCAAAATGGTCGGCATAATAACACGAAAGATTTGTAAATTCAGCAGAAGCCATAAATATCTCGTTAATACGATGATTGGGAAATCATAAGTTCTTAAACCATGCTCTTGATACCAAATGTTAGTTTTATTTGTTTCATGATTAATGCACAACAAAATTCTAATTGCACATTATAGGATCTTGAATAAATGATTTCCACAATGATATTAAAGAGAAGACAAAGGACACATACCTTGCTCCATGATTCTATTCAACGAACAGAAATCTCCAATTGCTAAAAATCGATTCTCCCTCTCAACCCTCACACATTTTTGCTTGATAGAAGTTTTGATAGGGAAAGTTAACTTGTGTCTTTGGAAGAGGGATGATCAATCCTTATATAGAAGTAGAGGGAGTAATCACACATCATGGTGTAACTACACACTTAACATAAATCTCTCTTAATTAATCAATTAATTTTAGCCTCATAATATTATTAATTTAATAAAATTGAGACTTAATACATGAGTTACAAGAAAATATCTAACACAAACTGCCCGATTTCCCGCCTAGGTAAGTGTTACGCGGGGGAGAAGTGCAGGTGATTTTGGGCGGGAGATCTATGTGGCGAGCGCCCTTCATCTTCGCCCTACCATTAACAATGGTCTTAGGAGGTGGACGTCGGAGGATTAATTAACAGTGCCTGGAAGATTGGAAAGAAGAGTGGTGTCTTTTAATAAGACCAAGACAGTTATAACTTGATCTTAATTCATAAAAGAAGTAAAGAGAATATTTTGTCAAAGAAGACGGACTGGAAAAGCTGAAATTTGGAATGGTCAATTTTGCTTGGGTCCCATATCGAAAGGAAGTCCCATATCTTGTTTGGTATCAAGATCAACCATAATTAACTAACTACAACTGATTAGTAAATGTTGAAAGAATTTCAAAGAAATACACTTTCAAAGAAATTACATTTTACCTTTTAAAAGGAGAAACAACAATCATGTTTCTTTACACCACATTCTATAGAATTTTATTTGAAGGGAAAAGGTACAATTCAATCTGCAAGAGTAGTTTCAAGTTCATATGACCAAAATTTCTTATATTTGAAGTCAAAAACTAGAATCTCAAAAATCACTAGAACAATTGTATCCTCCACAAAACCAGTACATGAACCCTACCTCTACATTAATCAAAACTACAGTATTTGCACTTTTAGCCTCTTTAACGAGCCTCGACATCTCTCCTCCAATTCGATCACGTGAAGTGATAGGATCAATAATTTTAGCAAATTGTACATCAAGTTTTTTTGAGGTAAGTTACTGATTGCCGCAGTCCAACTCATAGACTTTAAATCGTAATGACACTTATTGCTCCATCCCCATCAATAATGTGTTACTTTTCAACACGTTCATTGTTATTCTTTTAATTTTTTAAATTGTTTCAAAGAATACCCTTAAGATTGATAGACACACACACGCGCACACATATATATATATATGGATACGAATAATTTATGTTTGACCATCTGTACTCATTTTCTATTCATGTCCACCTAAATTTATTTCCTAGCAATATCTGAAAGGTACTCATTAAAATCAACGATGCTCCGTTTGGGTAACTAGAGGTTTTGAAACTTTGATTTAAAAATACAATTTTCAAGTTAACATTCAATTCAAATAATGTATTTTGAAAATAAATTACCTTACGTACTAATACGTTCAGCTAATTTTTTTGTAAAACAAAGATTCAAAAAAAAACAAAGAAGAAGAAAAACAACCTAATTGAGAAGAAGAAAAATGTCTTATTTGTTATTTTTTGAGAACATGATTCACGGACCTGAGCCGTGATTCTTTTGAATTCGTTGCTGGTCTACTCCAAATAGTTTGAGATTAAATATTGTGTAATTGTTGTTGTTGAGAAATGCGGTTTCTCACCAAAAATGGTGATTTATAATGCATTACTAAGTTGATCCAAACACCTTTGGCATTCAAAACTAAATAATACAGTTTCCCTCCAAAACCATGGTGCTATATATAGGTTATCCAAACAGGCCCTAAATTGTTCGCTTCGGAAGTGAAATTTTGTAAGGAATCAATTTTGGGTAAGGAATCGATTTCTAGTGATTTATAGAAACCAAAGAGGCAGTCACAGTGCCACGCTATTGGCGTTACAGTTTCCCGAATCGATTTATGGCCGAAAGTGTAACATCCCGAAACAGCAGAAATTTAAAACTTTATAATCAAGTCAATAGAACTCAATAATCAAAGACGGGACTGTTACTTCACATAAAACACATAAGCGGTGCACCATATTACATCAGAATTTGTCAAAATGGTACATGATTACAACAGAACTACAAAAGGAAGATAACGTAATAATGTCGACCTCAGTGGTCCGAATAGAGGATCTGATCCCAAGATGCGCGCGCCCGCTGATCACCACCCAACTGGACCTACTACGGTCCTGAAAAAGATGTAACAACAATGACTGAGTTTCCATAAGGAAACCCCGTATGCCAAACTCACCTATAAGCATGCAGTAGTACAAATGCACCTATCATACTAGTAGCATGTCATGTCATCAACAATAAGGAAAACAGTTCCCCCGAAGGGTAACATGGGACATCAGTCCGACAATCATCATCGGGTCTCCCGAGGAGACCTACCGTAGGCACATACGGTCTAACGGAACAAGACGCGACACACCCCACACGCGGCTACACTAATCATGGGGTTCGGCAAGGGGCATCCGCCAGGTCCGCGCCATAAGAAACAGATCTGTAACTCGTGGTCGAAACCACACCAATGGAGTCGTCGCTCGGTCGGTCCATCAATCATCATCTCAGTAGGTGCCCAGCTGAGGAAAACATAGTCGGAACAGCATCGGCCCATCATACAACATAGTCGGAACAGCATCGGCCCATCATAAAACATAGCCGGAACAACATCGGCCCATCAATCATCATCGTCGGAATATCATCGGCGGCATCACCGGCACAACATCGGACGGTCCAGACCGAAATTTGCCAGGTCATCAGGCTCCACGAGCCGCAAACACCAACGGCGCTGCTATAAAAGCAGGGCAGCGACCTCCGTCGCCGTAAAGGCTGGTAGTCACCTCACCCAACGACAGTTGCGTGCTCGCACAATCATCATACATTGGGATCTGCGATCCCTCAGGCCTGCTACTCTACAATGAGTCCAATCAATCCATCACATTGGCCACAATCCATACATGGAGGTGACGCGTCCCGAACACCCACACTCTTCCACACGGCGGTCCCTGGGCAGGCACGCGTAACGCGCCCACCGTCACCTCCCGGCTCACGCACAAGGCGAGGACACGGGTTTCCGTGGACAGAGTTGGCATTCAAAAAGGGAACCAGGAATTCAGTCCTGTGCAAAAACGGTCGACTGGAAGAGGCAACCCGGTCGACCGCTTCCTCAAGGGAATCGGTCGACCGAAAGTCTGCAACGGTCGAACTCTTTGCGCAAAACTTAAGTCGCAACGGTCGAACAGAGATCTAAAACCGGTCGACCGATACGAGGTCAAAATCCGGAGTCTGGTCAACATCAATTCAATACTACCGGTCGACTGACTCAGGGGTCTCGGTCGACCGAAAACTACCAGGGCATCCTAGCATTTCTAAGTCATAAACGGTCGAACACAATCATAATAACGGTCGAACAAACATGCATTTCTACTCAGTACACTTAAGTTACGGTCGACCGAAACACAACAGACAGTCAAAAATACACTACATCGGTCGACCGCCCGAAGGGCCCGGTCGACCATTGGTCGTCTTCAACCTCGCGCCAGCCGAGGTTTTACACCAAAACTCTTCGTCGGAGAGGTCTCCGACCTCCTCCGATCGACCAACACAACCCTCTCACGGGGTTAACAACAAAACACACTAAGGAGCGGCATACCTGAAAGAAACGACGAACTCGCCGGAGCCTCGCTCGTGCACGTCGCCTCCGCACCTCCTCGCGCGACCACCTCCTCGCAACGACCTCCACTCCTCACGCCGGACGAGCTACCGCCTCCTCTGGTCGTCGGAAGGGAAAGGAAAGAGTGAGAGTGAGATCAAAACGAGAGAGAAAAGAGAGAGAGAGAAACTCAATTTATAAACCCAACAAACCCTCTCCTCGCTACAGTGCACGCCCCCCACACCATCACCTACACTTCCTATTCTTCTTCATTCCCATGCATACGACTGTGCAACCCATCTCCCCATACTAACCACACCACTAATCTTCATTCTCCTCCTAATCCTCATTAGCACCCATAATGGGTTTAGGGTTCTAACAATCTGTAACGTCTCGTCCCCGAACCCGCATCGAGCCCGGGTCCCGGTCCGTCACCCATGTGCCCACTGGCCCACAACACACATCTATTGCCACAAAACTTAAGTTGGTAAGTATTATGGAAGTGGGCTCATGCCTTTATATCCCACCCCCAACATTCTCATGTTAAGCAATGTCGGACTAAACTTGGGGGTTTTACAACCTACCCCACTTGAACACCTGACGTCCTCGTCAGGGTCAAGCCACTCAGTCACCAGGCGTTGTGGGATTCTAGAGGTGGCTCCCACCCTTTAGGTGTAGCACTTAGTTCCCACAATTCCGGCTGGTTCAAGCTCTGATACCATTTGTAACGTCCCGTCCCCGAGTCCGCATCGAACCTGGGTCCAGGTCCGTCACCCATGTGCCCACTGGCCCACAACACCCACTTATTGCCACAAAACTTAAGTTGATAAGTGTTATGGTAGTGGACTCATGTCTTTATATCTCATCCCAACATTCTCATATTAAGCAATGTGGGACTAAACTTGGGGGTTTTACAGGAAAGTATGCCATGTTAGGTTCGCTTTAATTGGATTTCTCATGTGGATTTCATGTGATCAGATTAGATTTCATAACTAAATTCCATATAATGTTGGAATTAACACATAACCTCAATGCACTTGAGAAATTAATAATTTAGTAAATCAATCGTTCCAATAAACATAAGATTAGGTCATCAGCCTACTATCTAGAGATTACCGGTAAACCTTGAAGGTGCAGTGGAAGTACATCCCCAGAATCCAATTACTAATGATTGCAACTTTCAATTTCCTCGACACACACAAACACGCGCACAAACACTTCTCTTAAATATAAAACAAAATACTTCTGATTCTTCATGTCATCACTCCACCTCATAAGGCTCATTCCATTAATTAGTACATTCACATCTCATTTAGTGCTTAGGTAGTGTAGATTCTCTGCACTTGCAGAAAACCCAACAAAATTACAGCTACAACACCAACTACGATTCCTGTAACCATTGGAACACTGTCTTTCTTTGTTGCACTTGATGAAGGATGGTTACTGATAGATAATCTGGGGTCTACAAAATAATTTGGCAAGGATTGTTAGCTACGATTTTCCTTTGAGATATCAAAAGACCTAACTTCATGTATTAATTTTCAAGAGCATATATACAAAATCCATCATATATACTCTCTAATTTCTAAAGCCCAGTAGGTAGAATTTTGTAATGACAATGTTAGTTTAATCTCATTTGAGATATATAAGGTTGTTGACTTTAGCTGTCGGATTTAAATCTTAATGGTTTAAAAAAGGACAAAGTGTTGCAGGTATTTATGGAAGTTTTCTTTCTCTTCTAAACATTTATGGTAGAGTTAAATGATAACAAACTTGTACAAACTTTGCAATTTACAAAAACTATTTTTAGCAACTACAAGTCTACAGCTCATATAATCATATATGGTGAAACTACTTATTAAGAAAGATAACTATTGTCTATTGATATTCCTTCTCTTAATTTGAAAGTCATACCAACTCTCATATGCATCTTTTAAATTCTTTCTAAAACTGTTGTCTACCTAAAACATGTATTTATTGAGATATTTGTGAACCAAAAACGAGCTTCCAAGTATACATCTTGATTGGTAACTTAGGAAAGTCTTACATGCCATTATATCTAGAATTATATTTGTCAAAAAATTAACAAAGTATTAGAAAACAAGGACACAAGCAACCAAATGCAATTCTATACTGCTACATAAATGAAAAAACAACATTTAAATAAAAGTATTATAACCAAAATAATTGCAAATTTAATATCTTTTATTGCATAATTTAAAAAATTACAAAAAACCCTGCAAGTATTAGAAGTTAACAGATAAAATATAACAATACTTTCAAAATACACTAAGAAAATATCTTTTTTAGTGGTTATGTATATGAAGTGCAAAAGTAAAAAAGAAAAGCATTAAAAGATGAATTAGGAAAATACATACACCACAACCAAAACACACCTTTTATGACTAAAATTTTAAAAAGGCACTAAGGCAGAATCAAAGAAAACACAACAAACTATATCAAGTGGTTTTTATAAAATGAAAAAGTAATCCACTATGAAAGTGTACAATTGAGAATCAACCCCAAAGTTAGAGATTGTTGATGATGGGCTCATTTGGTGTAAACCAAAAGGCAGTCAATCGGTTTCCACACTGGAATTTCCAGTAGCAAAAGTGGTCAACTGGTCTGCCAGACCGGTCTATTAGTTCCGATGTTGTAGATTTTGTGGCATTTTTTTTGGTAATTTACAGGTCTGAAATTTGAAGATCCAAGTTTGGAAGGTCCAAGTCTGGCAAGTCTTGTTAGCATAGAAGGCCCAACCCAGTCTAATGGTCTCATAAGCCTCTTCTAGATCATACTTAATCTCAATGTATAAATTTATCTTTCAATATTAGATTTAATCTCACATTGTTTATTCACATATTTGTAATTTAAACTTATAATATAAATACCATTACTCTCACTCTCTTGAGATCAAGAGTTTGAGATTTAGTTTTCTCTTGCAAAAGTCTCATTATAATTTCTCTTCAAACATGATATCAGAGCAACAAATAAGTTTAAATCTTTGATCCAAATCCTTCTTCTCCTTCAAGCCCAACCCATCTTCATCCAAGAAATCTGCATGACCCATAACAACCCACCCATCCCATAACAACCTCATTCTTGAGAAATCGCTTCCTCTTCCTCCTTCTTGATCCAACGGCCTAGATCTTCTTTCTCTAAGCACACGGATCATGCTTCTTCAAACAACATCTAACCGTTCAACTTCTTGATCCAACGACCACCCTCGTCTTCCTTCTCCTTTTCTGCGCACCAATCTATACCCTTGATTTCAAAATATCTACATCCAACGGCTCTACTTTCTGCTCGTTCTACAGTGTTAGAGCTTTCCAAAGAACGAAATCCCACCCGTCCCTTTTCTTCAGCCGAATCCAACAATCCCAATTCTGTCCTTCACCTATCCCTCAGATCACCATCATCACTGTCCGCACAAAACAACTGTTAGGAACCTTATACGTTTAGATTCAACGACAGACACGTAAATATTCACTGACGAACGTTCTCCGTCGATGAATCGCTTTATAAGGAGAATGATTTGGGCTTCCTCTTCATTCAACATTCTCCTATACCAAACCTAATCCACCGACGAACATCCCTCTCCCACCACCAATGTCGTGCCCCCACCCTATCAGGCCCCGCCGCGCTGACGTCGTGCACCACCATCTTGCATTGTGTCGTGCTGACGTCGTGCCCCATCCTTCCTTACCCTGTCGTGCCGTGTTGCCACGTCGCTGCTACCGTGGTAATTAAGCATCCTCGATGACCCTGCCTGACCCTCTCCACGACCTCCTTCCTTACCCCCTACCCACAGAAGTCACCGACGATACCTTTTTGTCGGATAAGTCACCATTTGTCGATGCTACTGGGGTAATAGAATTAGTTAGAGTAACCTACACCGACGGATAGCCGTCAGTGATCTTCGCTTCGACGAAACAAGGTGAATAGTTTTGGCTGGAAATTTCACGTCAAAATTAACACCAACGACACTTATCCGTCGGTACATCCGTCGTGTAACTAAACATCGACACAAGATAATCCGACGGAGGTACATTCGTCGGTGTAACTGTACACCAACGGATAAGTACTGTCGGTGAAATCTTTTTTGCTGTAGTGAACTTTGAACTTGTTTACCAACTAAATTGAATGATCTAACTTGGTGTCTATTCAGGAAGTGTCTATTCAATTGATGGTAGACATTCCAGTTTTTCACCACCACTACTTTATTAACTAGATGTGAAGTGACTACTCAGTTGATGGTAGACATGGTGTAACATCCCGAAACAGCGGAAATTTTGAAAATTCATAATCACAACAATAAAGGATAATAATCAAAGACGGGACTGTTACTTCTCATAAAACAAATAGCGGTGCACCAAATTACATCAGAGTTTGTCAAAATGATACATGATTACAACAGAACAACAAAAGAAGATAAAACGTAATCATGTTGACCTCAGTGGTCCGAGTAGAGGATCCGACTCCAAAATGCGCGTGCCCGCCGATCACCACCCAACTGGACCTACTGTGGTCCTGAAAAATATATAACAATAATGCCTGAGTTTGCAGAAGGAAACCCCGTATGCCAACTCACCTATATGCGTGCATTACACAAATGAACCTATCATACTAGTAGCATGTCATGGCATCAACAGAAATGGAAACAGTTCCCCCGAAAGGTAAAACAGGACATCAGTCCGACAGTCAACATCGGGTCTCCCGAGGAGACCTACTGCAGGCACATGCAGTCTTACAGCACGCGACATCGCACCCCCCACACACGGCTACGCTACTCAAGGGTTTGGCAGGGAGCCTTTGTCACGCCTGCGGGACGATAGAATACAAATCTGCAAATCTCTGTGGTCGGAGCCACGGGGACCAACGGGGCCGTCGCCCGGAAGGTATAACAACATCATCTCGATAGGTGCCCAGTCGAGGAATCAACATAGCCGGAACAGCCTCGGCCCAACAATCATCATCGCCGGCACAACCTCGGCGGCATCACCGGCACAGCATCGGTGGTCCATCACAAACGTCCGGCACAACATCGGACAGATCCAGACCGAAGTCTGCCAGGTCATCAGGCTCCACGAGCCGCAAACACCAACTGCGCCGCTATAAAAGCAGGGCAGCGACCTCCGTAGCCCGTAGGCCGGTAGTCACCTCACCCAACGTCAGTTGCGTGCCCGCACAAACATCCAACATTGGGATCCGCGATCCCTCAGGCCTGCTATACTACAATGAGTCCAATCAATCCATCAACTTAGTCACGGTCCATACATGGAGGTGACGCGTCCCGAACACCCACACTTTTCCACACGGCGGTCCCTGGGCAGGCACGCAGCACGCGCCCACCGTCACCTCCCGGCTCACGCACAAGGCGAGGACACGAGTTTCCGTGGACAAAGTTGGCATTCAAAAAGGGAACCAGGAATTCTGTCCTGGGCCCAAACGGTCGACCGGAAGAGGTGATTCGATCGACCGGAAGAGGTGATTCGGTCGACCGGTTCCAGAAAGGAATTGGTCGACCGTACGCCTAACACGGTCTACCGCTGCGCTCAAAACACAATCCCCCAACGGTCGAACAAAGGTCTAAAACCGGTCGACCGAACGAGGTCAAAATCCGGAGTCTGGTCAACATCAAAATCAACACTATCGGTCGACCGACTCAGGGTCTCGGTCGACCGAAAACAGACAGGGTCAACCTAATATTCTACGTCATATAATCGGTCGAACGCACCATACAACGGTCGAACAAGCAAACATAATAAATCGGTGTACTTAAGTTCCGGTCGAACGTCCCAAGGACCCGTTCGACCGAAAACAGACAAAGAGTCCAAACTCACCAGCAATATGCACTACCGGTCGACCGCCACGAGGCATCGTTCGACCGGTGAAGGTTAAAGTCGGGTAAAAACACTACATTCGGTCGACCGCCCGAAGGGACCGGTCGACTGTTGGTCGCCTTCAACCTCGCGCCAGCCGAGGTTTTACGAAGAAACACGCCGCCGGAGAGGTCTCCGACCTCTCCCGGCCGACCAACGCCTCCCCCACACTTGGGTGAACAATCAAAACCACACTAACAAGTCGACATACCTCAAACGAAGACGACGAACCGCCAGAGCCCGCTCACGCACGTCGTCACCTCCAGCCTCCTCGCGCGTCTACCTCCGCACGCCTACGCCACCGGCGTCGTCTCCTCCTCCGCTGCTCGCCGCACAAGAGAAAAGAGAGAGAGAGAATGAGTGAATGGAGAGATCCAAATGAGAGAGAGAGAAAAAAAACACTTATAAACCCAACACAACCCCTCCTCGCTACAGTGCACGCCACCCTCACCATCACCCTACACTCCACGACCATTGTTCACGCTCCATCCCATGCATTCCACTGTGTTCCTCCTCTTCCCCATGCAAACCCCCTTCTAATCCAAGCTTAACCCTAATCAAGGGTTAGGATTCTAACACATGGCCCCTCTCAAGGATCATGTTGGTTCAAAAAATGGACGTCTCCACCATCACCACCCTAAGGCAAACCAAGAAATTGCTGAAACCCCAAGTAACTTGAGTTGTCTGGACGATCCACAAGAATACGGAGGTCAACTGTAAAATGAATTAACATGATCATGTGATTTGCACACGGGGGAATGTTTTGTTTTAAATCTGCTTGAAAGGTGTAAGACCGAATGTTATATATATCTGCATGAGTCGTTTAATCCCTTTCTTTCACACACTTATATGCTGCATCTGACTGATGACCTTGTACTTTAGGGTTTTTTTTGATATACTGGAGAGTCGTAAATTGAATGATCTTGCGCAATAACTACCAGCATCAATATTGTCATCGTCGTCATCACAATGGCTACCTTCAAACAGGCCACCTTCATGTCTGACCGGTAAAGCTACGTTATTTTGGTAAGAGAGATGAGAGATTTAGAGGAGGGAGAGAGGGAGGGATGGAAATAGGAAGACTTTTGATTGATAGCTGGAACTTTTAAAGAAATGCTTTGATAGGTTGTAGACATGAAGTGGCGTATGTGATTCAATAAATCAATCTCAAATTGGACTACTTCTTCCATGTGTAACGAATACGGGTTTTAATTGATAAATTCAAGCTGGCCGAATTACGGTTGTCAACATAAGTAACTACGTGTCCATATATATATGTATTAATTTTATACCCATATCAGAAATCAAAAACATGTGAACCACCTACTGATATGAATAATTGTATACCTATTTTGTATAAAATTAAATATAGATGGATATGAATAATTGAGGTTTGAGAACTGACCTCGAGATCAATTATTTATATCTATATGTACTCATTTATTCATATTGATATGTGTGATTGTACTAAACGTACTTCTCATCAAATCGTAAATGGACAACTTCCATGTGTAACGAATTTTTTTGTAAGGAAAAAATTGCATTAGAATTTTTATCAACATGCACAATTAGTTCTAGTGATTTATAATGACTAAGATTTTGTTTGGATAACTTGAGTTTATCTTAAACTTAAAGTTTTGCGACTAGTTACAAACATCAAAATTTCCCATGGATTTTACTCAGATCTCAAACCTCATGTGTAATTGTTTGGGCTTTGAGTTTTGAAATTTTGAGTTTTGATACCTTTTATAAAAACTAAAAACTTAAAACTCATGTGGTATGCTAAATAGGTCTCGTACTTATTAGACATATCTAGTTGTTATTTTTGTAAATATGCAAATAATTGATATTCATATAAAAATAAATCACGTAAAATTATAGAAAACAAAATTAAAGAAAGTAATCACATGTACAAACATTTAAGTAAGCTATATATCTTTCTAGTTGTTAACAATTAACACGAATTTAAAATTTGTAAGAACTGTAGAAAAATAAATTATGAAACCAAAAGTGAGTAAAACACTTTTGACACATATTGGATTCAAAGTTAGGAATATGGAGCGAAAATAAGGAAGTTAATAGGTGTAATTTGGGAATAAATTTTTGAGTTTTGCAAAACACTTGTCTGGATGGTACTGTTTTGCAAAACTCGACGTTCAAGTTAAAATGGCAGCCCAAAACTTAAAACCCAACCTTAAGAAAAATAAATTTGAATGATGATAGTTGAGTTTGATATTTACAAAACTCAAAACTCTTTCAAACCTCAGAACTCAACCAATCCAAACACACCACAAGGAGGTTGCCACGTTCTTCTATTACAATTTCTCCTAAAATATATTTTGGAGTAAAGTACATTTAATCACCTTGTTTCATTTAACTTCTCGAATTATAAAAATAACATTTTTACACCTAAACTATGATGATGTATCAGTTTAGTCCATATCATTTTGCCCCTTCAAGTATTGACCTTGTCTCTCTCCCAAACATTGTTATTTTTTCATGTAAAATGTCCAAATTACCCTCATTTTCATACAAAATTAAATGGACTCGAACCTAATTTCCTCCCTTCATGAACCCAATTACAAACCCTAGTTTGAAGAAGTTCTCTTGTTCCCTAATCCTAATTTCATTATCCCAAATTTAATGTTACAACTGAGTCTCCTGCTAATTTCAAATCCCTTACCCAAAATTGCTGATCACAAAGAATTCTAGCATCTGCAGATCTTGTGTTGTCATTTTTGAACGTGAGGATCTTGTGTTGGTACTTGAACTCGAAATGTGTTGAACTGAAATTGGAACTATGCAAAATTTGGTTCATTTTCATTGATTTGCTGGAGGAAGAGAAGAGATTAGAATTTGGGTTACATAGTCGGGCTTAAGAGACCCTCAAAGGGTAATTTGGGCACTTTTTTTCTTTCAATTTTAGTAGATGTGGTGTCTCATTGGGACATTACGGTTACAGATAGCAATCAAACCAACGGAAGAGATCTTTTTGTTGTGAAATCATACTTTAGGGGTGTAACTATGATTTTGTATACTTCAGGGGGAGCAAAGTAATACATGATCTTCAAATTGTATTTAACCCAAAAAAAAGTATGTTAAGCAAGAAAACGAGGAAGATGGGCAATCTAGGCTTTTGCTTTTCTGCACAAAGGTCGAGAGATTCAAACAAGCTTTGTTTCCTATGGTGAAGTTAGGCGAGAGAACGAGAAGATAGAAGGTGAAGTGGGATTTCTTGGTATAATTTTCCCCCATACTTAACTGATACTTATCGTGTCTCACATTGAAAGTATTATCAATTAAGTATGATTTGACATCATACCAAATCTTAAGTACCAGAATGTAGGGTTTTTCAAGAAACCCCCCAAATAGAGAGGACATCCAAACTCAACTTAGTGTTCAGCGGAGTTTTTCTCTACATATAACCAAAACACTGACAAAAGGGGGGGAAAACAAAATCTTACACTTCGTTCTGAACCCAATACAAAATCAAAATTAAACACAGGAATTCTATATCACATAAGGAAATTTATCACTTGACAAGCCAGAAGAGTCGAGACACAATTACATGCTCTGCCGACTTTGCCACATCCTAAACTGAAACGCTTGCACAAATAATCTAATATCAACTAATTCAAGTGGTCATCGATGTCCCAGGGGATGTGCTTTCCCATATACCAAATTTAAAATGTGGCTTTGCCATATTATAAGTTCAGTTTGAGATTGTCACTCTGATCGCATCAATGATCATGGATGTCCTAGGCAGCAATCTATGGAGATTGTTTTGAGGCTTCATTGACTTGTCGCATCAAAGACCTCGGATATCCCAGTATCAACATATCCTGTGAAATTGTCTGAAGGGATATAGTCATTCTAATCATGTCTCAGCTTCTAGGGCATCTAGGAAGTAAAGCGTAACTCCTTCCAGTGACCATGTTGTTACCAATCTACTTCGTCCATAGAAACTCGCTGTAGCTTCTCTTGAAGATCTAACTGCCTCGGTAGAACCAGTTCAGTTCCACTGCCATGAGACGTGAAGTACCTTTCAAGTACCATCTGCGAAAAACCATGTGGAAGATTGCAGTTAGAGGATCTACAAAAGTTAAAGAAATGGAAACTTTGATTCCCATACCATAGCTGAATAAGCATCGATTTGTCCCCTTCGGGCTTGCTTTTTTACGCCCCTGCATAAACAAAGAACAGCTTACACACAAATATCACAATCAAACCATATATGAAACCAATGATGATCGGCACAGCTACGCTTTTACTGTATGGGTTGTTTATGTACATTTGGTTTGATAATAATGGAAGTAGAAAAGGAAGGTATTTCATCATCAAACATGCAATGAAAGCACATAGATTTTAAAATCCAAACCAATACGGACTTACACATTTATCATGAAATCAAGAGCATCAACTGATGTTCCGTTCTCATCCTGTAAGTATAATCTCAACCCCCTGCAATTTAATAAGTTGTATATTGATTACCAGTAAGTATTTTCTGTCAAGCTTTTCAGCTTTTTACTGATACATGATATAAAAGAAGCAGGAAAAATCACCAAAATTTCATGAATGATGAGAAACAAATTAACAAATAGCATCAGGAGTGATTAAAGGATTGCCAACCTCTCCGCAGCACGAATAGCAAGTCTACCAGCAATGCTGCGCGTTTTATTTGACTGTGGCGTCTCTTTCCCATCCCATGATCTGGGAAGCCCAACAATGAACTCATCAACCTCCTGGAACAGGACCAGCAGGAATAATAAGCAGCAAAACCAACCATATTCTTCCGAAATAATTGCACACCACTAAAACAAAAGTACTGTATTCACATGTGAAAAATTTATGATTATATTGCTGGGAGTTAGGAACCCACTTAAACATGGAAATCGCTTGATAGAATACCAATTTATGCATGCAAACAAGTTTCCTACCTAACCGACATCAGTTTGCAACTTTGCATTTAAACAAGACTAAAACCTTGAAATTTGAGTTTAGAAACATTATAACGACCAAACTTGGCTTATTTACAGCTTGAAAAATAGAAGACAAACACGAAGTACAGCCCTATTTTCATACAAATGCATACTCTTAAACAGTCAATACTAGCTTAGAAAGTGAGTACTAATCTATCTTTGCTGTCATCGGTATTAGAAGACTTGGTCGACTTTAGTGTTGATCTCAATACATCACTAATTGAGGCATGTATCTGTGTTAGTTAAGCCATCAATTTTAGTATTTTACGACAAACTAAAACATGATGTAACTAAAAAAATCATTCTAACTAAAGAATAACCCATCTGATGCATCTTCAGTGACTACACTGTCCACATTGCACTAGCAATTACACAAAAAGGAATATATTTGGAGTCAACCAGTTGCAGACATTGCATATCACCTCTTCTTAGCTTGTAAATTCACAAAAAGATTAAAATTGAGATATTGAATATGAATCATATATTTGCATATTTACACGTAGCGCTGAGCCGCTGACATCATTATATTTATTACACATGTAATTGGATTCTGTATCCTACTAAACGAATTCAAATCCGTCGGTCAGAGTGAATGCTATCCAATCCAGACCACTTTAACCCCTAATACATAGGAGCTAATAACCACAACGATATTTTATGATTTTACACATTCTTATTTTCGAGCAACACAGAACTACATTTCCAATACAAACAATGCAAAACCTTTAATAATAATAATAATAATAATAATAATAATAGAATACCTTATTCTTAGCAATTTCCATGAGCCGCATCTCCAGCTTCTGCCCTCTCGCCTCCAAAACCTGACAGAAACACGAAATCAACACGAAAGCAAACATCAAACCGGGAACTCGGGATCTAACTCTCACGGAGAGGGGACGAGACGCGAAGCCCTTTCCGAGGGCGAGACCGGTGCGGGCGTCACCGAGGTCGACGCCGAGGCTGAAGCCGCCTCGCCACGTGGGGTCCTTCTTCCGGCGAACGGCGTTGGGGAGAAGCCAAGCGTCCCCGTGGAGGTGGGACGAAACCCTAGGTTTGGGGGGACAGAAGGGAAGAGGAGTTAATGAGGGTGTGGAGGAGTAGACCGCCATTGCCTTTGCTTGCTTGCTTGCTTAGGTGTGCTTTGGATTTTGATTTTTCAAGTGTTGCTGTGTTTTTTTTCTTTCTTTCTTTTTTATATTAAGATTTAATCTACTCTTTAAGTCTTTAACTAATTACTCATGTTCGATTACTGATCTTGATTGTCTCAAGATAAAGATATCCTAACCAATGTTCACGCACCGCCTAGGTGAGCCTAGGAGACCGGGTGCATCCCGTCGCCTAGGCGACTGTGCGACCACCCAGTTCTGTGCGGTCATTTTTTAATATTTTTTAATCAATTAAATTTGATAAAATAGTTAAAAAATCAGGAAAAATTGGAGAAAATAGGAAAAAATATACAAATATTCTAAAAATACCATACATGTTTAGGCTTCAAAAAGACACCGAGTTCCTCGATCAATGTGTCACTATGCACTCTCTCTACCCACTTAGGTATACAATTTATTGCTTAGTAGTACGATTACAAAAGTAGTTAACTTTCCACCTAAAAGAGAAGTTAGAAAGAGTGCACTTGATTTTGGTGGTTGAAGAATGAAGAATCGGATCGGAGACTTCACTTTCCAACTTCAAAACTAAACACCAGATCGTCGACTTAATCGTGAAAACTTGAAGATTAGGAAACTAGAAGATTAGAATAGAATGATGAAGAAGAGAATGAGAGATGTGTGAAAAATAAAGAAGTTTAGAGGAGTTTATATAGGATTTGGGGTAGTGGCAATATTGTAATTTTAAAAAAATAAAAAAGGAGTATACAACGACTATCGCCTAGGTGGTCGCCCACCGCGAGTGGCGATCGTCTAGGCGGTCGCCTACCTGAACATTGATCCTAACCAAGCTAGTCACAATTGGGGTTTTTTTCATTTTGTTTTGTTTTTTTCTTCTTACTTGGCACTTAAAAATACTTTATTTTGTTGTGTGAATTTGAAACTGAATTTATGAGTCTAACCGAATTTGATGTGTTTTCGAATTTCATTCTGTTGAAAGTTAAGATTACGAGCATTCGTTGAAAACAATACAATACAATTTCAAAAAAATAATGATAATATGTTGAAAGTTAACATATTGTCGATGAAGAATCCGCAAAATGTTGTAAATCAAAAGTGTAGAATGTAACTGTTTTAAAGTTCAAGATGTATAACTATGTAAGCGTTATGGAAGCATAATTGGGTAAGATACTTGTAAAACATGTCATATTAGATATCCTATTGAAACTAAGGTGAGAGGTCAAAGCAAAGAGATAATAAAAGTGCTAGCAAAATACAAGCTCACGGTCAAGGCTCAATATTACTTTCGAATGGACTTTAAGGTTATATTTTTGGTTCGTCATAATTGGATTACATTCAATTCAATTCCCTATAGTAATATCAATTCCAATAAATTGAATTCATCATTATCAAATTACATCGCTTTGTAACGGGTAAGATTTATATTCATAACATGAATCGCAGTATAAAAAAATAGTGATTTAATATCTCCAATTACATTGTAATATAATTAGATGACAACCTCCGATGGTCTAATCATGACCTCAGAAGGGCTTTCCGAATTAAATGTCAGAGTAACAACAAACTTCAATTTTCTTCACCGAACTATGAAATGTATTATGTAATCAAATGTTTGATCAGATTACATTATACTGTTGATTATGGAAAACCAAGTACTACCTCAGAATCTAAATGAAACCGAACGTACCAACGATATCATTTTGTAATACATGCCTTACCAATTCACATTAAATGGATATTCGCCTCTTCGCCTTCAAACTCGAGTACAAACAGAAGAAAAAAAAATTACGAGAAAGTTTTCATATTCAAATGTCACATGATACAGCATTCAGGAGATTGCAACATTTCAGGTGACCTGCAAATACCAACAAACAGAAATCAGGACCATTAAATGCTGTGGATATAACTTATGTGAAAAATAGCATAAATTGTGATGTAAAATTCTTACATATTTTCTGAAAGCTAGATGTCCATTCCATCATTATTTTGCAAACAAAATATAATATGATCAACCAATAAAATCAAAGATACATTTCTTAAATACATATATTTCCAAACACATTCAAGGACAACATGATTCTAGTGGGCTTAAGCAAAAAGGCTCTTTTACAAGCACGGGTTTGACAATGACCATGCTAGTCTAAGACAAAGAAATAAATCATGAAGTATAGACTTGAATAACTGAACTTAGAAAGAACATAATGAACTGCTTAAGTATGTTGATGAGATTGTGATGGGTGCAACAAGCCAACGAAAAAAAGAAAAAGAAAACATTTCTCACCGGAAAAAAAACTCAAACTTAGTTTCCTTTCTAGCCTATTTACAACTAGTTTGGAACTTAGGATTAAAGGCTTTGTTGACGTTAATTTTCTTTCCCATGATTTACACAAATAAGAATATGATGAATAGATGTGAAGTTGTTGACTCACAATTGACCACTCAAGCCAGCCAAATCGAGATCAGGTGCTAGCTGATTAGCAATTTCATTTGGAGGTTGGCCACATTCCTGCATCTTCTGAAGTAGGTCTACAATCTTTGGGAAGTTATCTGGCTCTTTTTCGTAAACTTCATTAAGTTTTAACATAAGCTGATGCTGGCGAGAATGTCGATCATAGTCCTCTGGTGCTAAATCTGCTTTGTGCTCTTCTAACCATCTTGGATATCTTTCTCCAATTTCTTTCATAGGTTCTTGAAGAGTCTCTTTAGATAAAAGTTGTTGCATCATATTCTGGACAATTGATTCCATATCCTAAACAAAGAAAAAACTTCAGCATACCATGATTAAACCAATAGCAGATAAAAGCTTGGTATTCTTCAAAGCGGGGGGAGAGTACAAGAGGGCATCAACCAAACCTAAATGTGCATACTGCAGCTAGCTTTTCTGGGGAAATACATAGCACACCATTGAACTAGAATTCCAAATGGAGAATGGTCTTATTGTTTTTCAGTATGGAACAAAAACCATAGAGACTAGTATTTATTGTGTGTGACATGTGACTTCTAAATTTGTGTACGCTCTCATCTTGGTTCTTACATACTGCTACTAAGTATATTCTACGAACTCCTCGGTTCAAAAACCCATATCTGTATGTCCACTGCAGAAAGATTTGCAAGAAACACTCATTGAACGTCTTATCTAGAAAAAAAGTTACACCATAAAACTTAGTCTTCTTATAAATTTATTCTTCTTCAATTTCGTTTTGCCAGCAGAGACCAGTTCTTAAGGCTCAAAGACTCAAAGTGCCTTTTACACCTGATGGCACTTATATAGTAGCTATTCAAGAAACATTGTTCAAGCTGACACAACGGAAAGGCACCTTTAGAGTTCAAACACAGACCTGAATAACGGATACTGAGTCCCTAGGTCCTTACTGGATAACAATATTCTCATAACTATCTGAACCCTAGCACCATCCAAACAAATTCATGCGGTAGCATAATGGAAGAACAGGCATATCAATTATTTAAAAAAAAACACACACACATCTTAACTGGCTGAACTTGCGGTCAGGTTCTAATCCACAAGCAGAAAAGAATTTGGTACCTGAGGTGCAGAAAGCCCTCCAAACTGCTTCAAAAATTGCTCCACCATAAGGTCACTATCCAGATTAGGTCCAGAAAGCCCTCCAAACTGCTTGATAAATTCCTCCGCCATACGGTCACCATCCAGATTGTCACCCTCTCTTTGCCCACCAGCACCATCCATCAGAGCTGTCTGCATCCCTAAAAAAGTTTCTTGAGTGTGCTTAGTAAGCTTCTCGAGGGCCTCTGAGGCATGTGATGAGCCTTTTGTCGTGGCACTTTGCTTTCCTTTTTTTCTATTTTTGGGACCTGGCAATCCCATTCCCATTCCTAAACCGTGCACAGCTGCTGATGATGATGACGATGGAGATGAAACCGAATTCAATCTAGCATTCGTTTCCGGTTTCTGTTCCTCTTCTTTAGAAACCCTATAACGATCACACCACATAAATAAACCATGAAATGAATCGACGAGCCTCATGTAAAAATCCTTGGAACTGATTATAAAAGAATGACAAAAAAACTCAGAAGTGACAGAGCTTAACATAATAAGAACTCGGAAAGATAGAAACTAACCTCTTAAGGTAGTTGAAACAAATTACCAATTATAAGAACATCAAACCTGAAAGAGATACCGACAAACAAAACAAAAGCATAGGGCGACTAAAACGTGAAATTAAAGGCAAAATAGATCAGAGTTACCAAACAAGAATCACCAACACAAATGAATTATAGAGATCACCAAAAAAATAGAATCCTAGACCCAACTTGGTATTAGCGACAAAATGGGTAGAAAGTGATTAGATTAGTGGAGGATGGGGCCTGGGAATTAGAAACCTCCCCCCCCCCCATAGTTAAAGAATTAATGGCAACAATAGAAGCAAAGATGTACAGTAACCACCAATTTGTAAGGGAGAAATTTATCGAAGTTAATGCAGTATCAAAGGTAGAATTGTCAAAGCTATTAGAAAAGTACTGGAAGCTACCACCCAAATTTCAAGCAGAGCTTAAATGAGGATGAGATCAATAGGCAACAAAAAGTCAAAAAGAACTGAAGACTGAGGCCATAAAGATAGAAAGTTGGCAGGGGCATGAATTCAATGGAAGAGGAAGTTGTTGTACTCCATCCAAGTCAAACACCCGTGTGGCCTCATCCTTACCTACTACTACTGCAATCAGCCTACAACCAAGAGCTATTGTTTCAGTGAGCCATGCCAAATTACTCATCGAGTATTTCATTGCTCGGTTGCACTGTTCCTCAAAGACAGATTCACATGACATTAAAAAACAAGAGATCTTTGATGGTTAGGGTTATACATGTTGTGACATATTTTGGAATCGGAAACTGAATCAGTAGATCTATTCTTCTGTCTAATCTCTGAGTTTTTTTCTTGTATTATTTCCTATTATGTTTTCAATTTTCTATTCTGAGAATAAATCCTTGGTGATTATTAGTAGAAATTCTATAACATTTAGGCATGTGTCAAGTATTCTGCTACATACAAAATAATTGTGCAACTATTAGCCCAGAAGATCGCACCAATGAAACCCCTCATCATTGGGGACTCCTCCATTGGCCTCTACCAACTTTGGATCATAAGAAACCCCCAAACTAAGGGAAATGTCAGTTGAATGTTATCCAATTTACATTGAAGGGAAAAGTTATATTATATTCTTCATGTCAACACAATAGGTTGACAAACGCCTCCTTTAGCATCTAGTTTAGCTACAACATTTTATTACTGACCTTCTAGGTTCTCAAAACCAACAATTACACTTGCACCCCCCCCCCCCCCCCCCCAATTAACCAAAGGTTTTCTTACAAAAAGCAGCATGTTTTAACATTAACGGAGCGAATGTACACACAAAACCCTAGGAAAAGGAGGATAGAAAAATCCAAGTTGTTTTATAGCTTCTGGGTTTGAACCAGCTACCTTTGATTAATGTATCCCCAAGATGACTAGTTGACCTATCGCAACATGCCTCCAGAAGGTTGCTCATGTTTGGTTCAACTTGGGTGTGCTTGTTTTGCAAGAAGTGAAAAAACTCCACTACTCCAATTCCACGACTTCCCCGTAATTGGAAGTGGAAGTAAGGAAAGTCAATTCAAGTACAATGTTATAAGGTTATGAAACTCTCAGAATTGGATCTTCCCATATCTCATTAAGTTTCCACAAACTGATCACAAAAAATCATTTTGAAAGTACAATTCCCTACTTCTAGGTTATTTACTACAAACCAATCATACCTCACAGAGAATTGAAGATTTCGTGTGAAATCATGCACTCTATAACCTAAACAAACACAAACCAAGAAGCAAACTATAAGGTTGTAATACTCCCAGAACTGGATCTTCCTCGTAACTTCATTAAGTTTTCCCGCAAACCAATCACCAACAATCATTCTCCTCATGGTTATTTTACCGCAAACAATCACACCTTACAGAGAATTGAAGGTTTCATGTGAAATCATGCATTCTAGAACCTAAACAAACATAACCAAAGAAACCAAATTAATCACCACCACAACACAAGAACCTCAACCTACACCCCCCAACCCCAAACTGAACACACCCACCAAAGATTCAAACTTTAACCAAAAACACCAACAAAACTCTCACTTTTTTCCGGTGGCGAGGTCGAGCTTGCGGAAGTCGTCGAGAGCACCTGAAAAGGCCAAAAGAACGGAATCGGTCAAGTCGGAGAGAGAGAGAGAGAGAGAGAGAGAGAGAGAGAGAGAGAGAGAGAGAGAGAGAATTACTGTCGAGGATCTGGTCGAGGTCGTCGGATTCCGCCATCGGAACCAAAAAAAACCCCTCTTTTGGGATTTTTCTGTCGGAAGCGAAGGTGGGATGGGATTTGGTGGAGAAGTGGTTCTTCGGTTTGTTTTGTGTTGGGGGTTTTCTTTTATACGAAGGTGCTAGAATCCGAATTTTTTTAATTTAATAAACTTTACATCAAAAATTCAAAAATTAGGGGAAAATTTCAAAAACTGATCGAATCACGGGTGTGAACCGCGATCCGTGGGCACGAACATCTATAAAAACTCGTCCCGCTCCGTTTCTCTTTCATTCCATATTTCTCACTCCCACTCTACACAGTCGTCGAATTTAGTTGATTTACAAATATTTAGCCCGGCGATATCCAAATTTCTGATCTGTGGGGTTTTGTTGGTGATATTTGAGGTGATTTTTTTCCGTCTTAATTTGTATTATGAGTGACTAATAAATAGTAATAATGTTGAATCTTGAAGTAATTTTAGTATAAAACTGATGAAAAAATATTGCATTGTAGATTAACGAAATGGTTGCGGTAAGTGTGTACTTTGGCGGTGATATAACTCAAAATGCAAGTTATGGTGTAGAGTACACGACAGGTCCAAGACTTACACTTTCAGCGACCGAAAATGTAACATTATAAGAAATTAAGAGTTGGATTTATCAAGGTTTGCATGTCGAAGAAGCTCAGTACTCGATTGATATTCAATGTCGTGTCAACATTGCACCGACTGATTTCTTTTTTTTAATATGATGTACGTATATGACGAGAATTCCTAGAGAATAGCCTATGAAACAGTTTATTCGAAAATGGGAATGATGGAGCTATATGTTAAGTTGAACCATGTGGAAGTTGAGTGGAATGCTGAGATGTATGCAGGTAACCAACCTGGTAGTAGTAGTGGTGCACGGTTCATATCTCAACAATCATGTGTTGCAAACACCATAGCAGAAACCAGTCGACCTGCGAATAGAACTTCTGATTTGAATCCACAAGAAAGAACAAATTTTGAGCCGATACCGACTGATGAAGAAGAAGAAAATGATGACGAAGATTACAATATTGAGTCAGAGGACATGAATAAATCATCAGGTGAGGAGGAGGATGAAGATATTGGTCCGAATGTAAATCAGTTAAGTCAATTCAACCCATTTAGAGGTAGGGGTTGGGTTCACCCAGCTAAAAGCTTTAATGATTGTTCTAGTTGGGTTCCTGCAGATACATCGTTTATAGAAATCAGCATAATAGTTGATGGTCCGTTAGATGAGAATAAAGTTTTCTCATCGAAAGACGCTCTAAAGAACGTCATATCGAAATAGCATATTGACAATAATCGGGAGATCAAGGTGCAAGACAGCAGTAAAACCAAATATAGGGTAAGATATAAAGATGAAAATTGTAGCTGGATGTTGTACGCTGCACGGACCGGCTCTGGTGATGCTTGGTCGATAAGAAAATGTTCGTACAAGCATATATACAGGTCTACAGCTGCCCGATTCGATCATGCTCAGCTGAGTGCGAAGATGATGGCCGATATCATCCGTGAAGACGTCGAAAATAATGTCTCGCTCCTGATTAAACAGGTTCATGGTCTGGTAAGAAAAGTATTTCCAGGTGTTAATCCAAAGTACAATAAATTATGGCGTGCCCGCGAGAATGTCGTTGCATACATTTTTGGAAGTTGGTCGGATTCATATGCTTTGTTGCCTCAATTGTTAAATGCTATTAAACAATCAAATCATGGGAGTAAAGTTGTAGTTCATTCTGACCCTTTACCATGTGTTGGTGTCCGTCAGTTTAAATGTGCAGCATGGGCTTTTGGTCCTTGTATTCAGGCCTTCCAATATTTGTGTCTTGTGATCAGCATAGATGTCTCATTTCTAAAAGGTAGATATGAAGGAATGTTAGTTGTTGTTGTTGGGTATGACGCTGAGAATCAACTTCTGTCTCTTGCATTTGGGCTCGTGAGAAGGAAAATTTATCTAATTGGGGATGGTTTATGAGATGGTTGCGACGCAAGGTGATTGGAGTTAGGAAGATATGTGTCATATCTGATCGACATGCTGCAATAAAACACATTTTTCGGAATCCCGGTTATGGTTGGCACGAGGAAGCAAATGAAGCAGTTCACCGCTTATGCCCACAACACCTTGCCGAAAATTTGCTTAAAAATTGTAAGAACCAGTATGTAGTTGACGCCTTCAAAACCGCATGCAGACAAAATAGTACGTGGGATTTCAAAGCCAGTTTGGATCAAGTTGAGTATTTGAGTAAAGATGCATTACAATACATAAAAGGGATTGGGAAAAAAGATGAAACCACATAAAAGGGATTGGGAAAAAAGATGCATTACAATACAATACTAATTTAAGGTTTACAAATAACAAATATGAATAAAACTTTGTATTGAGATATCTGGGCCTAATGGGCCACATCTGGATGAGTTGGGCTTTGATCCTTAACACGCCCCCGCAAGCGAAACGGGAGAGTGGTCACGTTGAGCTTGGAGCGAAGAAGGTTGAATCGGAGTGAGGAAAAAGGTTTAGTTAAGATGTCTGCTAGTTGATCTTGACTGGAGACGAACTTGACTTGTAATTGTTTCGTGGCGACACGTTCGCGGACGAAATGAACTCGGCGTTTTTATAGAGGTTCGGCACCCCACCCGGGTCCTAGTCCTCTCTTGCAAGCTCCGTTCGACTCCGCGAGCTCCGCCTACGACTTCACTATCCGCTCCCCGTTCCGGGCCGGGAGACAACGCCTTACAACCGTCAAACTCGCGAACAACCCTCGCCGAGCATGGAATCCTCTTCTCACAATCCGAGAAGGATCACTTCGGGATTTCACCAAAGTCTATACTCTTTTGACAAACTTTGTAACTGAGTGGGATTCACTCTCTAATTGAGCACACTTCGAGTAGGATGAGTAATTGATCAAGTGTGTATAGTTTAGGCTTATGGAGTGTAGAAATGGGAGCTTTGAGGATTGAGGTTTCTCTCTAATGTATTGGGACAATTGGAGTTGGAGAGTTGTCTTAACAACAAGTCTTGATCCTCTATTTATAAGCTCCTAAAGATTTCTAACCGTTTGGACAAGATTTGATTGGGTTTTGTGCAAAGCACACAAAGCAGAAAATCGGGCTGCAAATCTGTCCAGAACCGGTCGACCGAAACTAATAGACCGGTCGACCGTTCACTTGATTTCAAGGAGAACGGTTGAACAAAAGAATATTCGGTCGGACAAACGAGCTAGAACTTAACTCTACTTAAGTGAATCGGTCGAACCAAAGTATGGGGTGGTCGACCGTTAAGGGGATTCGGTTGAGACAAAGTTGGATCGGTCGAACGAAAGGTGTGTCGATCGATAGCAGGGATATTTTAAGTGTTCAACCGGTCGACCGAAACAAGGTCGTCGTTCGACCGGTTACCGAATGTATTTTGGGGTTAAGTTTGTTTTATACGAATACGACCGTTAAAGGAATACGACAAGAATAACGGCCATATTAAAATGCGGGATCGGTCGACCGAAAAGGTAGAACCGGTCGACCGGTAGAGTTCGGTAAAATCATTGTGGAGAGTCTGTTATAAACCAGTCGAACTGAGAACTGTTTCGGTCGACCGGTTCACACAGGAAATCTGGGTTTTAGGTTTTAAGTGATTTCCGACTAAGTTTTGGGTGATCTAATGAAGTCCAAATAAGGTGAAATTTTGTGTGTGACTTCTCTAAGGAACCTAATGTGTATGTGATATGTTTTTAGCTCTTGTATGCTCAATTTACACATGTTCCTAAGACTCAAAATAAAATCAAGATTACAAGTCTTCATATAGCTTTATTACAAATCTTGACTTGATTTCCTTCCTTCCATGAGTCTTGATCACCTGTAGAGGTTAGCACATGCAATATATATGCAATGCAATATGTGTGTTACTCTACATTACTTATGATTAAGATTAGGTTGATTAAATCATCAAAACAAGGATTAAGGCCAAAAAGCCAACAATACTTTGTTTACGGAATAGGTTATTTCAGGTCTCGTAATGGTGACGTATTGAAGGGCACCAACAGTGCTCCGATAGAGGTGGGGATCACTCATCGATTCCCCAATATAACGAGATAGCTTAGTTTTACAGCATGCAGGTGAAGAGATGGGTTTTACTTTATCCATTTTAGTTCGAAGTAGTAGATCATTAATATATTTGTGTTGACTGAGAAATAAACCAGTTTTTGTAAAATGTGATTCGATTCCTAAGAAATAGTGTAAAGAACCAAGGTTTTTAAGAGAAAAGGAGTTAAGAGTAGATACAACCTGATCCATAACCGAACTGGAGCTACCTGTGAGGATTATATCATCAACATAAACGAGTGCAATGATAATGTGAGCACCTGTTCTAAGAATAAATAAGGAATTGCATTTTGTCTGCTAGTTTCTTAAACCAGGCTCGAGGTGCATGTTTTAAGTCATAGAGGGATTTGTGAATGCGACAAACATGTTGGGGAAGATTTGGGTTTGTGAACCCTGGAGGTTGGGACATATATACTACCTCCTGTAAATCTCCATGTAAGAAGGCATTGTTAACGTCCAATTGTCTTATAGGCCATTGTTTGGAGAGAGCAATAGATAAAATAATATGTATTGTGACACCTTTGACACCAGGACTAAAGGTTTCGTCGTAATCTAGTCCAGGCTCCTGGTGGTACCCTTTAGCTACTAGACGAGCCTTATATCTGCTAACAGACCCATCTGGATTTCTTTTTATTTTAAAAACCAATTTACATCCTACTACATTAGAAGCATAACTATATGGAACTAATGACCATGTTCCATTGGAAATCAGAGCATTGTACTCATCAGACATAGCTTGTCACCATCTACCATCCTTAGCAGCAGTTGTGAAGCAAGTTGGTTCAGTGTCAGAAAGAGAGGTGGAAGGAAGTGGGTATTTGGTGGTGGTATAAACTTGATAGCCAGGGAACTGTTTGGATTTCCTGGTGTGATCCTTGGCTCTGGTTGTCATGGGGTGAGGTGGAGGATGTGGTGATGGTGGAGGAGGTGGTGAGGTAGATGTAGTTGTTGGAGGTGGTTGTGTTGGTGTCGATATATCTGTGATAGGGCAGGTAGAGGTATTAGGATGAGGGTATTGTGTTGTGATTGAGGTGGTGTGAGAAGGAGGAAGGGTACTGGAAGGAACTGCTTCTGGGGCAAATGGAGTGATTATGTGAGATGTACAAGCAGTAGGTATGGTAGATGAACTCAATGTTCTACTGCCAAATACCTGGGTCTCATTTGTTGGCTTTTTGGCCTTAATCTATGTTTTGATGATTTAATCAACCTAATCTTAATTATGATCATGTAGAGTAGCACACATATTTCATTGCATATATATTGCCTTGTGCTAACCTCTACAGGTGATCAAGACTCAAGGAAAAAAGGAAATCAAGTCAAGAAATGTAATCAAGCTCTTTTGAAGACATGTATTTTGTATTTCCTTGAGTCTTTAGGAACTTTGTGTAATTGAGCATACTTGAGCTAAAAACTACTCAACCACACATTAGGTTCCCTATAGAAGTCACACACGAAATTTCACATAATTTGGACTTCAATAGATCACACAAACTTAGACCGGAAAACACTAAACCTGAACCCAAACTGTTTGCCCACATTCGGTCGACCGATATGTAGGATCGTGTGGGTTATGGGTTCACTAATCACTTTTTAATCTAATCACCTACTTGTTTAAGCAATCGATATGCGCAGCGGAAATTTAAAACAAAACAAGCAAGTAAAGGAAAATAATGCAAACCACAAGAAGTCGGGGGGTTTTTATAGAGGTTCGGCACCCCACCCGGGTCCTAGTCCTCTCTTGCAAGCTCCGCTCGGATCACCGAGCTCCGCCTACGACTTCACTATCCGCTCCCCGTTCCGGGCCGGGAGACAACGCCTTACAACCGTCAAACTCGCGAACAACCCTCGCCGAGCTTGGAATCTTCCTCTCACAATCCGAGAGGGACACTTCGGGCTTTCACCGAAGTCCTTGCTTCCTTTTACAACAATTGAGAACTTGAGTGGAACAACACTCTCTAAACTTTGAGCACACTTGAGTAGGATGAAGAAATGATCACTAAGTGTGGAAGATTTGTGGCTTTGAGTGTATGGGATTCTCTCTAATGTTTGGGACAAGTTTGTAGTGAGAGAGTTGTGTTAAAATGTGTTTTACAACTCCTTATATAGGCATTAGAGAGAATAGAGTCGTTGGGATTGATTGGGTATGAGTTGATGTGTGATTACACAAAACAGAAAGTTCAGAACCCAATTCTGGCTGAATTCGGTCGACCGGATCGGGACAATCGGTCGACCGTTAGGCAGTTTTACACTCAGTTCGGTCGACCGGTTAAGCAACGGTCAACCGCCCAACTCTACGACTTAGGTTCACTTAAGTCATCGGTCGAACACAAGATAGGGTTCGGTCGACCGATTTCGTCCAGGCACTTTTGGGGTGACAAACAAATGTGTGAACGGTCGACCGAAACTGGTTTTGGCGGTCGACCGATTATGGACAGGCACTTTGGGTTTGTCAAGAGATGAACCAACGGTCGACCGATCGTGGTCCTCGGTCGACCGATACATGAAATACATTTGGGGTATTTTTGGTTTAATACGAATACGACTGTTGGGTATATACGACAAAAGTAACGGTCGGGAAAATATGATCTGACGGTCGACCGAATATGGGCAGTGAAAACACAAACAAGAGACATGATCATCCGGTCGACCGAACGGCCTGTAGCGGTCGACCGAATATGGGCAGACAGTTGGGTTCAGGTTTAGGTGTTTTCCGGTCTAAGTTTGGGTGATCTATTGAAGTCCAAATTATGTGAAATTTCGTGTGTGACTTCTATAGGGAACCTAGTGTGTGATTAAGTTGATTTTAGCTCAAGTATGCTCAATTACACTTTGTTCCTAAGACTTAAAAGAAATCAAGATTACATGTCTTCGATTTAGCTTTAATTACATGTCTTGACTTCATTTCCTTCTTTCTTGAGTCTTGATCACCTGTAGAGGTTAGCACAATACAATATATATGCAATGCATAGTGTGTGCTACTCTAATTAAGATTCGGTTGAATAAATCATCAAAACATAAGATTAAGGCCAAAAAGCCAACAATCTCCCCCTTTTTGATGATGGCAACCGATATCTTAATACTTGAAAATTTTATATGTAAACTATGCATACAGATGCTCCTCCTATGGATGTGCATAGTTTTTGTTCAAGTTTTATCAAGTTTTTCAAGTTACCCCCTTAATTTTCTCTCCCCCTTTGACATCCATCAAAAACAACAATTAATTAAGACTTTAAAGCATAGAATTTTGGATGTCTTGTAATGAAGTTGCTCCCCCTAAATTTTTCACTTCATTACTCTAATAAAAGATATAACAATTAAGCTCCCCCTATCAATAAGGCTAGATGAAAACTATGAATATGATTCAAGTTAATTTCATTTAAGTTTCAACTTAAGCCTTATTCTAACATCCATTTAAAATTTGACATTTAAAATCAATGGATGTGGTAATTGATTTGCAATGAATAGGGTATATTATTTGCAATGAATTAAACTATATTATATGTCAATTAAGCATATGAAGCTAGAGTAGAGCTAATTTAACATGAATTGTATAGATAAGAATTTATACCAATGTTGAATTCGAATTTAGCTCCAATCTCATTTGGTGATGCAACCGGATTTGAATTTGACTCTTGAGCTCACCCGGTCACCACCAATCTCCTCCTCAAGCTCCTACAAGTGTAGATTTAGGTACCCAAACAACTTTGGGTCCTTGAACATTAGCTTTTGGGATCCAAACCATTTTGGTTTTGGGTGCCCACACACTTGAGGAACTATGGTTAATGAACATATGCTTACCATTTAGAGTAGTGTGAGATACATGGTTTTTCAATTTAAAATTGTAACCTAAACCATGTTTTTGCAAAGATTGCCTTTGAATACCTAATAGCATGTTAAGCATATGAGTTCCATTAGTGAATCTTTCTAAATCTTTTTTTAATTGCAAGTTAGAAGCTTGAAGATTTAGTTGATCACAATCTATAGGTGTTGCTCTTAATTTTTCAAGATTTGATGCATTCTTTTCAAATTTAGCAATCACCTCATTCTTCTCATTTATGCATGTATCAATTTGGCTTTGGAGATCTTTGATTAACTTTCTAGCATTCTTGTTTTTATCACATATGATCTCATATTGTTTAACTAAATCATGGAATGCATTTTGAAGTTCATCATAAGAATAAGTTTCTTCTTTAGAACATGAACTATCACTAGCATATGATTTAGATGAGCAAGAATGTGATCTACTAGAGTAAGAGTTAGAGGATACCTCACTTCCTTCATCTTGAATTGCCATGTAGCACATATGTGCATATTCCTTTGTTGATGAAGGTGTGGTTGATTTGGATGACGATGAAGACGATGAATCGTCCCAAGTAGCCTTGTGAGCTTCCAACCTCTTCTCTTTTCTCTTACTTTTCTCCTTTTCTTTTCTCCTCTCCCTTCTCTCCTTTTTCTTCTCCCCTTCTCTCCTCTCATTTTCACTCTCCTCCCTCTCTTTTTCTTTTTCTCTTTTCTCACTTCTTCCACCTCTTCTTTCATTCTTTTCTCCCTTATCTCTCTTGAGGTATTTGAAGAAGTCTTTGGCTAGGACCTCAATGTCCACTTCTTCCACTCTCCTTGGCTCATCAAAGTTTGCATGTAATGCCAAGGTGGATGTCTTCTTGGTGGCTTCCTTCTCCTTCCGATGATTGATTTGAAGTTCATAAGTCATCAAGTTTCCAATTAATTCCTCCATCTTGAGTTGGGAAAGATCGTGTGCTTCTTCAATTGCAACCACCTTATCTTCCCAATCGTGGTTTAAAGACCGGAGGAATTTTCTTGTCATCTCTCCTTCATTTAATCTTCTTCCAAGAACCAAAAGAGAGTTAGTGATATCGGTGAAGCGAGTGTTCATTTCGCTTATGTTTTCACCGATTTGCATAGAAAATATTTCATATTTATGCATGAGGAGACTAATGCGGGTTTCCTTAGTTTTACTATCCCCCTCATGATGCATTTGAAGTCTATGCCATATCTCATGTGCACTAACACACCCTCTAATCCTATTATATTCACCCTCATTTAGCCCACAATATAGAATGTTCATGATTTTTGAGTTCATCTCAATTTCTTTCATTTTGGGCCTAGTGAGTGAATCTAATTCATCTTCATTTGGTGGTGTGTATGGATTTTGGAGAAACATCCAATACTTAAGGTCATTAGAAATTAGGAAAATCTTGATCATATTCTTCCAATAATCATAATTTGACCCATTAAGCAAAGGAGGTCTAGTGGTGCATAATCCCTCTACATGATTAGATGTGCTAGCCATGCTAAAAATACGATTAAGTATAGAATTTAGCTAACAAGGCTCTGATACCAAATGTAGGATCGTGTGGGTTATGGGTTCACTAATCACTTTTTAATCTAATCACCTACTTGTTTAAGCAATCGATATGCGCAGCGGAAATTTAAAACAAAACAAGCAAGTAAAGGAAAATAATGCAAACCACAAGAAGTCGGGGGGTTTTTATAGAGGTTCGGCACCCCACCCGGGTCCTAGTCCTCTCTTGCAAGCTCCGCTCGGATCACCGAGCTCCGCCTACGACTTCACTATCCGCTCCCCGTTCCGGGCCGGGAGACAACGCCTTACAACCGTCAAACTCGCGAACAACCCTCGCCGAGCTTGGAATCTTCCTCTCACAATCCGAGAGGGACACTTCGGGCTTTCACCGAAGTCCTTGCTTCCTTTTACAACAATTGAGAACTTGAGTGGAACAACACTCTCTAAACTTTGAGCACACTTGAGTAGGATGAAGAAATGATCACTAAGTGTGGAAGATTTGTGGCTTTGAGTGTATGGGATTCTCTCTAATGTTTGGGACAAGTTTGTAGTGAGAGAGTTGTGTTAAAATGTGTTTTACAACTCCTTATATAGGCATTAGAGAGAATAGAGTCGTTGGGATTGATTGGGTATGAGTTGATGTGTGATTACACAAAACAGAAAGTTCAGAACCCAATTCTGGCTGAATTCGGTCGACCGGATCGGGACAATCGGTCGACCGTTAGGCAGTTTTACACTCAGTTCGGTCGACCGGTTAAGCAACGGTCAACCGCCCAACTCTACGACTTAGGTTCACTTAAGTCATCGGTCGAACACAAGATAGGGTTCGGTCGACCGATTTCATCCAGGCACTTTTGGGGTGACAAACAAATGTGTGAACGGTCGACCGAAACTGGTTTTGGCGGTCGACCGATTATGGACAGGCACTTTGGGTTTGTCAAGAGATGAACCAACGGTCGACCGATTGTGGTCCTCGGTCGACCGATACATGAAATACATTTGGGGTATTTTTGGTTTAATACGAATACGACCGTTGGGTATATACGACAAAAGTAACGGTCGGGAAAATATGATCTGAAGGTCGACCGAAAGGTAAAACACGATCGACCGAATATGGGCAGTGAAAACACAAACAAGAGACATGATCATCCGGTCGACCGAACGGCCTGTAGCGGTCGACCGAATGTGGGCAGACAGTTGGGTTCAGGTTTAGGTGTTTTCCGGTCTAAGTTTGGGTGATCTATTGAAGTCCAAATTATGTGAAATTTCGTGTGTGACTTCTATTGGGAACCTAGTGTGTGATTAAGTTGATTTTAGCTCAAGTATGCTCAATTACACTTTGTTCCTAAGACTCAAAAGAAATCAAGATTACATGTCTTCGATTTAGCTTTAATTACATGTCTTGACTTCATTTCCTTCTTTCTTGAGTCTTGATCACCCGTAGAGGTTAGCACAATACAATATATATGCAATGCATAGTGTGTGCTACTCTAATTAAGATTCGGTTGAATAAATCATCAAAACATAAGATTAAGACCAAAAAGCCAACACGATACAGACCGTTCGGTCGACCGAGAGATCAATTAATCTATTAGTGTTTAACTGCCTAAGTTCGGTTCGACCGTTCAGACCTTTTTGGTCGACCGAGTCCCAAGTATTTTCCGACCGTTAGTTTTGTCGTATATACCCAACGATCATATTCGTATTAAACCAAAAATACCTCAAATACATTTCTTGTATCGGTCGACCGAGGACCTTGTTCGGTCGACCGAATATCTGTCTCTTGACAAACCCGAACTTCCTGTTGGACTTCGGTCGACCGTGTACCTTGTTTCTGTCGCCCAAATATGATCTTGTTTGACAACCCCTTAGAGCATGTTGTGAATCGGTCGACCGAACCCTTTGCGGTGTTCGACCGATCACTTAAGTGTACCTAAGTCTTAGCGTTGGGCGGTCGACCTTTCCTTAACCGGTCTACCGAACTGAGTTCAAAACTGCCTAACGGTCGACCGTTCAGCACGATCCGGTCGACCGAACTCATCCAGAATTGGGTCCTGCGAGTTTCTGTTTTGTGTATCTTACACCAACTTATACTCAATCAACCCCAACGGCTATATTCTCTCTAATGCTTATAAATAGAGTTGTAAAACACATTTTAACACAACTCTCCCATACATACTTGTCCAATACATTAGAGAGAAACCCAACACACTCAAAGCCTCAAACCTTCCACACTTTAGTCATAAATCTTATCTCACTCAAGTGTGCTCAAGTTTAGAGAGTGTTGTTCCACTCAAGATTTCGTTTGTTAAGAAGCAAAGACTTCGGTGAAAGCCCGAAGTGTTCCTCTCTGATTGTGAGAGAAGAAAGTCAAGCTCACGAGGGTGTTCGTGGAGCTTGTTTTGTAAAAGGCATTCTCTCCCGGCCCAGAACGGGGAGTGGATAGTGAAGACGCGAGCGGAGCTTGCAAGAGAGGACGTAGGCGGTGGCCGAACCTCTGTAAAAACACCTGAGTCCATTGTGATTTGCATTATTCCTTCCTTACTTGCTTGTTTGTTTAAATTCCGCTGCGCATAACTTGATCGATCAAACAAGTGGGTAATTAGCTTAAAAGTGATTAGAATTAGAGACCCTCACGATCCAACATTTGGTATCATAGTCTTGTGAGCTAAATTACAATACTTAATCGTATTTTTAGCATGTCTTCTACATCATCTAATCACATAGAAGGATTATGCACTACTAGACCTCCTTTGCTAAATGGGTCAAACTATGATTATTGGAAGAATAAGATGAAAATTTTCCTAATTTCTAACGACCTTAAGTATTGGATGTTTCTTCAAACCCATACACACCCCCAAATGAAGATGAATTAGATTCACTTACAAGACCCAAAATGAAAGAAATCGAAATGAATTCAAAAATCATAAACATCTTGTATTGTGGCGTTAATGAGGGTGAATATAATAGGATTAGGGGTTGTGTAAGTGCATATGAAATATGGCATAGACTACAAATACATCATGAGGGGGATAGCAAAACTAAGGAAACCCGCATTAGTCTCCTCATGCATAAATATGAAATTTGTTCTATGCAAATCGGTGAAAACATAACCGAAATGAACACTCGCTTCACCGATATTACTAACTCTCTCTTGGTTCTTGGACTGTACCCCAAAAAGACACATAGTTTAGAATGTGGTTGTAGTTTATTCAATGTATAAGGTTGTAAGCATGGATAACTGATTGACATCATTTCATGCTCATATTTGTATCTTATATCCATTATCTTACATCTAAGCAATGCTATGTGACGTGTTTTATGTTTAGTTTTCAGAAATAAAGAGGTTTGAAGAGAAGAGTCATGTATGGACCCAAAAGTAGAAAAAAAGGACTTAATTGTGAGACCTAGGGACTGAGATGCAATGGAGAAGGACCTGATCGTAAGACCGAAGGACCTAAGAGCAAAACAGGAAACTCCACACCATCATGGGGAGTATTTTGGCAATTCTATTCGGGTCGGAGCTCCAACAACCGAGTAGATGCATCCAAGACCAAGACACACTTCAAGGAAAGCCCACCAGAAGACCCAGACGGGTCTGGGCTTTATAGGCCGCCAAGCCAATTGGCGGTCTGGAACCGCCAATTGGCGGTCTGGATCATGCCAGATCCGCCCCAACTTCTCCTGGACTTGTATTAATGTTCGTTTAGGCTATTTTTGGTATTGGTTTAGTCCCACATGGGGGATTGTCCCGGATTAGCTTTTTCCATGCTTATAAATAGAACTCTTCACCTTCCATTGTAATTACCCATTGTTTGGTGGCATTCTCTCTACTAAGGAGTGAGTCTTGAAGCAATAACTCAAGGTGGGGAAGAGTGCTACCTTCAATGTGAGTCATTGTTAATAAAAGTTTATTTGTTTCTTTTAATCTTGTTTTGTTATGTTGCTTGTTTTGTGTGGGTTGCTTTACTTTGTTTAATCTCTCGTTTAGTAATTTTAGTATCTTAGTTAAATGTTTTTTTACTTAGTCTAATCAGTAGTGTAATGAGTAGTGAGTAGTTCCTTCCCCATTTGGGGGGTGGAGAAATATATGATATAATCATGTAGTGTATTAAGTGTGTGTTATCTTTATCCTTTGAGCTTTATATGATTTCCATAACCATCTAATGGGTTTTCACTCTTATCTTTGATATGCTAATGCTCTTGAATGAAGCTTAGCTTATGCTTTGATTAGTGGACATATTTTATGGGGAATGATAAGGTTAGGATATGGATGAAGTTAATATTGGAAACACAATTTGTAGTGTATGTGCTCTTGTTGCGTTTACCTTAGCTAATGTCTTGTATGTTTTAATGATGTAGTGAAATCTTAATTCATGTAGAGGCATAGTAGGGTATATAGTCTTTATACTTGAGTTCATGTAGCTTCATTCCAATTATTGTCTTGTATGTTTTAATGATGTAGTCTTATCTTAATTCATGTAGAGGCAAAGTTGGATGTAGTTTTAGGATTTCATGCACTACATGTTGTGAGGAGCTTAATGAACACACACACACTTCTTTATGTTCACATTATTTCTCTACCCCCTTTGGGGTTTAGTTTTCTTGCTTTTCTTCCGTTTCCATTTGCACCTTAGTGTAGTTTAGTGTAACCAACCTTTCTTCCCTTTCTTTACCTCTCGCCTTCGCACAAACCAAGTGTCGACACACCTCCCAGTGGACGACCCGTATTTGCCACCGCTTCAACGCGGTCGTGCACTTGCGGTTAAATATAAAACGATCAATCAATAACAAGCACAGCCAAACACTCGAAAATGTTTGTAGTCAGGTGGTCGACCGAAACGTTTTTGAAAAGGAGAAATATTATGAGAAACAGAGCTAGGCAGACTATTAATCAGAAAACATGCAGTAGAAAAAGCTTCAACCCAAAAACTATTTGGGACAGAAGAGTGAGCTAACAAGGATAAACCAGTGTCGATTATGTATGTGTTTTCGTTCAATAGCCCCATTTTGCCGATGAATATTGGGACAAGAAATTCTGTGTAAGATGTCATGTGATTCGTTGCATACATTGCATCATATGTCTTTTATTTAGATTATTTTTATATAAATAAATGCTACTAAGGTATTGTTTTGAGCAATTGTGCAGAATTCAGGAGTTACAATACAATTTACCAATATTCGAGTTAAAACGCGTGCAATGGACTCAAATAGAGCACAAGGACCAATTAGCTAGAGATTCAAGCTCAAGTTGAAATCCAATTGATCACATAAAGGGCCAGGAAATTGATTGCATAAAAAGCCAGGGACCTGATCGCAAATTTAAAGGACTAAAAAGTTATTTTGGAGAAGTATTCAAGAAGAAATTAAATTCGGATCTCCAAAGATATGCAATAATTGATTCAGACGCATGGAGGCCAGCTAGAACATACCAAAAACACACCAGCAAAAGAACAAAACGATTTGAGCCATCCATGCGGCGTTTCCGCCGCATCTGACGGTCAATATGCGGCGGAAACGCCGCACGGTGTGCGATATGTGCCTCCGAATTTCAACCAATCGTGTCATAGCACGTGTCCTTCCTTATTAATACTTAGGGTTCCTTGTATCGGCTAAAATAGCCCCGAAATTATGTTGTGAATGGAACTTTTTTGTATTGGATTCTATAGCAATAAAATTCTGCCCATTTTATTTCTCCCTTATCTTTGTCTTTTGTAAGCTTAGTTTTAGATTAATATTTCATGTTCTTAACTCCAGTAGAGTAATTTTGTTGTTCTTTATCCTTCTCTTAGAATAATTTGTTGCATGCTTAGAATAATTGCATTTGTTTTCGTAGATCGTAGTTTAGTATAATATTTTATTTGTAGTCTCTCGATGATCTCCATGACCCCTTCTCCTCATCTTCTCCCCATGGGTTTCTAAAACCCTCCAAAGGGTAGGGTGGGGGTGACAGATTTAGGGTTAGAGAAGAGAGATCGTTTTTATTTTAATTTCTTGTTAGTGTTTTGATCATATGAGTTTTTGTTAAATCAATTATCATATGATGCTTAATATCTCACTTGATTTATAATAATTTTCGTGATCCCCAATCTAACTCTAAGATTCATAACTCCCACCCGCTGGACTCTCATCCATAGTTGTTTCTTCTTAGTTTTTGTTTTTGTTGTTCTTGCTTTAGAAAAATTAAAAAAAATCCAAAAATCTCAAACCAACCATATTTCTCTTTTTCTTTCCTTAATCAAAAATCACAAAAATATAAGAATCTCTCCCTCCTTGTGTTCGACCCGTACTTGCCGCGTCTTCATCGACGTCGTGCACTTGCGGTATAAAATAAAATTCTCATCATCATGCGTTTCAAGGAACTTAGAAACATAATGAAATTCCCCACCCCAGCCACTCTGAAAGGATTTTATTTTGGTGGAAAATAGGTTTCGACTTGTGTTTTAAATTTTTGAAAAGTTTGAAGAACATCAGATTTAAGGGTTATTAGAAAAAGCCAAGTATATATGTTAAATGATGAGAATTTTATTTATACCGCAAGTGCACGGCGTCAATGAAGACGTGACAAGTACGGGTCGAAAACAAGGAGGGAGAGATATTGTTATTTTTGTGATTTTCGATTTAGGAAAGAAAGAAAGAGAAATAAGTTTTGTTTGAGATTTTTGGTTTTTAATTATCTAAAGCAAGAACAACAAAAATTAAAAAGAAAATAAAGCAAATATGGATGAGGGTCCAGCGGGTGGAGGTTTAGATGTCGGGTTTTTGTTTAGAGAAATCTGAAACTTATAATAAATCACATTAGTTATAAAGCATTACATGATAAATGATTCAACATAAACTCAAGTAATCAAAATATACTAACATGAAATTAAAATAATAACATCATTCTTCTTCTCATCACCCTAAATCCATCACCCCCACCCTTTGGAGAGAGTTAGAAACTCATGGATGGAGGGAAGGAGAAGGGGTCCTAGAGAAACTACAAAAGAAAACTAAAAACATAAAATAAACCAACAGAATTTTATTACTAAAGTATGGAATAAAAACTAAGACTCGTTTCAATACATGATTCGGCTTTATTTATAGCCTCAACCGGGGATCCCAATACATAAAAGAAAAGTACACGCGTCAATACAGCATTGGTAAAAATTTGAGCGCACGGATCGACTTTTGTGCGACTAATCCGCTGCATTTTGTACATGGGGTGCGGCGGAATCGCCACCTTTTTGGCTCAGATTCGATCCGGATTTTTCCTGTGTGTTTATGGTATGATTTAAATGTCTTTTGCGCGTCTGGATTGATTTCTTTCCTTTCTTTTGAGCTCCGAATTTATTTCTTCATATATTTGGAGATCCCAATTGATTTTTCTTTAGAACTTTTCCAAATTAATATTTTGGTACTTGTAATTGCAGTCGGGTCCTCGACTCTTTGCAATTAAGTCCCTGACTACTTTTGTGCTTAAGTCCTTGGCCTTTTTGTAATTAGGTCTTGAATGCTTTTATGCTTTGATGAACTTCAATTTGAACCCGATAATCTTGAACTTGGTCTTTATGACAGAAATGAGTCTCTTGCACGCGTTTATGCTCGGGATATGGGTAATTTGCATTCAGGTCCCTGTATTCTGTAAATAAGACTAAACACATACCTTGGTAGCATTTATTGATATAAAATTAATCTAAATGAAAGACATATGATGTAATGTATGCAAAGAATCACTCCTCCAAGTCACAAGATTACCACCAACATGTGTATAGAAGCATGATGTGGATTTGCGATCCCCTATATGTGCATAATTAGAATCTGAATATGCTGCAACATCTAGATGACCATGGTTCCTATAAAGAAGCCCTTTTCCAAGAGCTCCCCTTAACAGTAGGAGAGGGTCCCCAAACATCGGCATAAATCAATTGTAAGGGTGCAGAAGAACGAGAATCAGATCGAAAAACGGTTACTATTATTTTTTATTAAGGGACAGGTGTTACAAAGCTGTAAATTTGTAGAACCAGAAATAGGTAAATGATTTTTATGAATTATAGAATGTGTTGTTTGAGCATTAGGATGCCCAAGGCGATTATGCCAAGTATTAACAGAAGTTCGTTCAGACAAAAATACCAAGTTGACCAAGGATGGTTTGGAAAGATGAAGTTTGTAGAGACCGTTCTCAAGTTGCCCTTGGAGAAGGACCTGCCCCGAGAAGAGATCCTTCACAAAGCAATGAAAGGGACAAAATTCAAAATAAACATTGTTGTCTTTTGAAAACTGAGCAACACTTAAAAGTTTTTTTGTAACTGAAGGAACGAAAAATACTTTATGCATTCTTAAGGAACGAGTGTGAGAAGGAATAGTAAATGATCTACTACGAAGAATAGGCAAACATGCACCATTAGCGGTGCAAATATTCTCACCACCATGGTGGTCAGTGGAGGTTTGGAATTAGGCGTCGTCATTAGTCAGATGATTTGTTGCACCGGAGTCTGGGTACCATGCATCATCAGAGATTTGACAGGATCTAGCCATCATCAGTGAAGGAAGGGTCGTAACGGCGATAGCATTGAAGGGCATTGTGCCCATTTTGGAGCAGATTTGGCATTGGATTTTCGAGCGCTGGGAGTTATTGTGCGGAGGAAACGGTGGCCGTTGTCCAGTGTTGGAACCACCAGGAGGACCAGGACGGTTGTTGTTGTTGCGAAAACGCCCCCGACCCCGTCCACGACCTCGGTTGTTGCAAGTGTTGTTGTAGTTGTCTGGGTGTCCAGACTTGACTACTGTGTTGGCGGAGGCATCAAAGGGGAGAGTTCGTTGAAGATGGAGTTCCTGGCTAAGAAGCATGCCATGGAGGTCCTCAACAGTTATAGATTCAGTGCGCGTGGACACAGAGGTGACGAAAGACTCGTATTCAGAGCCAAGACCAGAGAGGACGTGAAGAACAAGATCATAGTCAGTAACAGAGTGTGCAACTGCGTCAAGGTTATCAACGATGGTTTTCATTTTCTGAAGGGAGTCGGAGATAGGGAGATCTCCTTTTTTGTGGTTTGCAACTGGAGACGGAGTTGGATAATACGAGAATGAGAGGCAAAAAGTCGTTCTAACGTGGTCCAAACAGTTTAGGAGGAGTTACAACCAATAACATGCGCAAGAACCCCCTCTGTCAAGGATGACAGGAGCCAACCTAAAAGAAGCTGGTCTTGCTTCTACCAATACAAAAAGGCAGGATTTATTGTTGTTGGATTTTCAGTGGTGAACTCGGGAGGGCAAGGGAAAGTGATTGACATCATTTCATGCTCATATTTGTATCTTATATCCATTATCTTTCACCTAAATAATGTTATGTTACGAGTTTTATGTTTAGTTTTCAGGAATAAATAGGTTTGAACAGATGAAACACAAAAGGACCCAAAAGCTGGGAAAAGGACTGAATTGTGAGATCTGGGGACCAAGATGCAAGACAGAAGGACTTGAACACAAGACAGAGGGACCTAAAAGCAAACCAGAATAATCCTCACCATCATGGGGAGTATTTTAGCAATTGGATTCGGGTCGGAGATCCAACAAACCGAGTCGATGCATCCAAGACCGATAAATACATCAAGACAAGCCCACAACAAAACGTAGCTCGATCCAGAACCAATAGACCGCCAATTGGCGGTCTGTTTAGCTCTGGATCCGATTATCTTTGGCGGTCATGTGTATTAGTGGATTCTTAGTCTATTTTGGGTATTGGTTTAGTCCCACATCGGGGAATTGTCCCAGATTAGCTTTTCTCATGCCTATAAATAGAACTCTTCACCTTCCTTTGTAATTACTCCATATTTTAAGTGGCTATTCTTCCTACTAGAAGTGAGGTCTTGAAGCACACACTAAAGTAGGAGGATGCTACTTTTAATGTGTCATTTTATCAATAAAGTTTTGTGTTTCTTTCATTGTTTGTTTATGCTATTTTTATAGTTTGTGCATGTTTTAGTTTAATCGTCTTTCATTTCTAGCTTAGTTTTAATATGCTTTCTTTGCTTAGTTTAATAATTAGTGTAATGTCTAGTGAGTAGTTCCATCCCCTTTGGGGGGTGGAGTAGATGTACATACATGCATTAGAGAATGGGATGAATGCTTTAATTTCAATGTGTTGATTAAACATGAATGTATGCTTGCTTGTTTAGGATAGAATTTATAACTTGATGAGTTTTGCCAAAATGATTAGACACCTCTCATGCTTGTTTAGGTTCTGAAATAAACAATTTGCATATGTAAATGTTAATCAACCAAGTTGGTGAATAGATTGATAGGTTTTGCCATAACATTTAGACACTTCCTATGCTTGATAAACACCACCTTCATGTGCTTAAAGAATGTATTCTACACCCACCTCTTTGCTTGTGTGCACTCACTCCACCCCTTAGGGGTTTTCCATTCCTGAAATTCCAGCATTCTTGTTTTGTTCTTAGCTTAGTTCTTATTTCATCGTTTGTTTGCTTCGTTCGCATTTCATACGTCTTAGCGTAGTTTTGTGTAGAGTAGCTTAATAAATCTTTCTCCCCCAATCTTTGCCACTTGATTTCGTACAAGCAAGAGACTACTCACCTCCCTGAGGACGACCCGTACTTGCCACCGCTTCATCGCGGTCGTGCACTTGCGGTTTAATTAAAACGTTCAACAGAAAGTGTCGTCCAAGTAACCAAATAGATCATGACCTCGTATGATCGGAAGAATCTGTGTACGCCAAACTAAAAAGTTGTTCCGATCTAGGTGCACATGCACCGTAAAGGAAGGGTTTGAAATAAGTGTCATCGGGGCCAATGATACTCCCGAAGAGGTAGAGGTAGTAGACCCAGTCATTTGAACAAGCAAGACAAAACCTAAAGAGAGAAGAAACGACAATTGAACAAGTTGATTAAAAAAATGAATGCTTAATACAGATCAAGAATGATGCGCGGTAGCTCAGGACCAAGCAAAGAACGTTGATCGGAGCAAACCAGATATATTATGTGCTCATGCTTAATATTCCAAAAAAAGGAGGAAAGAAAGAAGAAGAAAAATGTTTGTGCTTGCAGTGATTCGTGCATATGTTTAGGATCAGATCTGGGAAGATCACGATCGAAGCAAAGAAATGCACAAGGAACCAGTTCTTGAATGACCAAGAATGAAGCATAAAAAAACTTACTGGAAGAGAGAAAGGAAAAAGAACGTCGATAAACCAGATCTTGCAAAAGAACAATAACAACAGACAAACGGGAAAAAAAGATGTATTACAAATCCAATGATGATCAGGAGAGGGAGATGTTACGGAAACTTTGTATTGAGATATTTAGGCCTAATGGGCCACATATGGATGAGTTGGGCTTTGATCCTTAACACTTCCATCAAGGTTTGAAAGCGATTTCTATAATGAATTGATGGCATTAACACATGACAGGCATGAATCATATCGTAGTGTCTTATTAGTTGTGCGTTTGTTCATTCGAAGAGCAAATCGATTTAGAAGACAACATGTTATTTGCCGAACTTTTTGCATGTTCGCATTGAAGATCTTCAAGTCATATACTCACATGTTGGTGGTCAAGAATTAAGATGGTGGAAGAACCAAATGTAGTTCAACGAAAAGTAACAATTGCGTATTGGCTAAAAGAAGATACATATGTAAACAAGCAAGTTGTATAACATTCTCTTTTAAATTAATTGTATAAAATTATTATTCTTAGTCCTCAATGTTATTTTAAGACATTGTAAATGATTTACTCATTTACTTTTGAGTTCAAATCCCATCTCACTTTGTGTCATTATTTTATAATTTGACAATAATAAATAAAACTAATATGCCGACAAGTTCTAAAGTTGATGAGTTGCTCAGTTCGGTTTTGTTGGTATTTAAAAGAAATCGTGTAAATATGGGACCATCATGTTCTAATTGTACCTTAAGTTTTTTTGATGTTAAATCTTCGTTTCACATGTTGGCATGTATAAGAGGATGCCAAACACTAATTAAGGATTTACATGATGAATTTAGACATAATTAGTGTAAATCCTTAATTGTTGATTTATATATTGTCTTTAACTACGGACACGAGAGAGATGAACTACATTCCATAACTATCTCAAGCACATTGATGCCGAAGAAAATGGTGAAAATTTGGTAGACAAACGAATTACAATATGGACGATGAGGAGGATGACTTAATTACATCACCGATGCAAACAGAAGAAAGGCTTGGAAATTCGAAAAACATTTTAAACCAATATTTTGCTCCAAATTATCTTTCCAAATTCATCTACAAAGATTCTGGAGACAAACCTTCACACGAAAGAAATCAGTAGCAGTGAATAAAATTAAGGCAGATTCGGTATTACTGGAACTTAATCTTACCCAACCAACCACTTGGGAAAAAAATCAAATTAAAGATAGACAAGAACACGTATTCATACATTACATCCTACAAAAATATTCCTGTTGTCAAAAATAGATGCACCTAAAAGTAAGGATGCCATAATAAAAATATAACTTAATAAGAATCATCTACTAATTAAACCCAATAAAAAACATTAGCCATCAAACCATATTTGCAATATCTATGAAACATGCCTCTGTTCGAACTCCACCACTTTTCCTCAGACTTGTAAGAGCAAAAAAACTGCTCTTCTCCGACCTCCTAAACTATTCCCACCAAGAGCACCACCAAAAACTTGCCAATTCCTCTCAATAAATATATAAAAAATCAACTGTACAAAGAAACTAGCATTTTTTTCATGTAAAAAAAAAACCAACCCCAGAGAAGAGGAACCACTCTTGGGCATTTCTTTATTTTCTGTGTGCGGGCCCATCTCCAAGCTCTTTGATAGGGCAGATGGAATAATATACAGAAAAAGGTCATGTTGCCTTGATTTGTCCGATTTTAGAGTTCAACCTCGTGGAGATCGTCTCCGAAGCGGCCACCGTTAACCAAGGGAGAACCTCCAAGTTGATCTCTTGATGAATTATCGTTTGACATTGATACCGCAGATGATGTACCGAGTTTACTTAGTTGGTGCTTATTCGAACCGGACATCTTCTGGTTTTGTGCATTGGTAATACCTCCGCTCCATGAGGCTGCTCTCGGTGGGGCCAGGCCATTGCCATTTTGCATGCCCATGTTAGCATCTTTATTTTTCATGGAACTGATGTTATCCATGCTCGGAAAACGCTGCATGGAGTGCGATGACAATGTTGAGGGGAGAGATGAGGTGGATGAGAATGCAACCACTGAAGATACATCTTCTTGACTGGATACTTCCTGAATACTCTCCGAACCGCCTCCTGTTTCCTCTCCAGATGTTTCACTGGAGGGTATAGGAGCAGGAACGAAAAATTTGGGACCACCCATTGGTTTGAAAGATTGGGCAGAGGGTGTCTGGAATGACGTACCACCACCACCCTTGTTGAATGTATCAACATACCTGGAGAGATCAAATTTCCAAACATTTACTTCTCGCGTGATCGACGGAGAACATACGATTTGTAAGTGGCTTGATGAGATGGGAAAAGATTACCTTGCTCTAACCCCCAACCGCCCTCGTGCTGAAAATTGATTTTGACTGGGAGGCAACGGCGGAATCCCCGGGCTATGCTGCGATGTAGGATTGGGAAGTTTCGGCTCCACTTCGCCGTTAACTGAAGTTGTTGTGGTATTAAACGCACTGTTTGATAGCTCATTCTGGAAAGATGCCATTTTTGGAGGCGGTGGTGGAGCAGCTTCTTCTGCTGTAGGTTCAGCACCTTCCTCAACCCATCTGTTCAATTTCTTATCAAAATAGAACTTGTTCTGGTCTCCCAGTTTTGCCTTTTCAGACCAAGACAAGGATTAGAACATTATTCAAAACGAAAGGCTCTTAGTGATAAAACAATGAAGAGTACCTGCCGTGACCTGGACACCCATCCCACGGTTCTCTGCAATAAACCGGAGCCAAAAAGAGAAAACCGAGATGAACCACCAGACTTCAATGGCTTGCTCTTTTGATCGGGAGAGGATACACTACTTGATGGATTCGCTTCCGCCTGCATGAAACAAGCAGATGACTCAATGGCAGCTATAGGAAACACAGAGCATGAAAAAAAGATACAAGTCTATTGACGGTGCCATCTGAACAAATATATAATAATAAAATATACATACATAAGAATAAAAACATTGAATATAGATGAGCATATAGCAACAATAAATTAATAATGAGTTCTTCTTTGAGGTTCTATGGTTCTACCTAACGCTTGCTCAAATTTATACAAAAAAAATATATAATTATTTTCACCTTTGGGGTTCATAAGAGAGAAACACAAGCTTACTTGAGGGTTCCTGCCAAAATCTGGCTCTGAAATGCTTCTACTGTGCATGTTCTTAAACCCATCACCAGTCCACTTGTTAAGTGTTTCTCCGGATGCAGACTGTGTTAAGGAGGACATTGCCATTGTCGACTGACTGGTGGCAAATTTTGGAGGTGCAGCAGAAAGATCATATTCATTGGTCTGCATTTTGCTGTCAGGCAACGGTGGCAGTGACGGTGGAGGTGCACCAATCATGCGATGGATCGACTTATCTATTGACGTGATAAGTTTACCAACCAACTTTGCAGGAGCCAGGTTTGTGCCATACCCACCCTAGAGACATTACCAAGCAAACCATAAGGCTCACATATTTTATCAGTATCACTAGAGAATAGCTAAAGACTAGCACCTATGGGTACAATAAAATTGCAAGTATCACCTGCTGATGTGTCCTTAGCCGCTCCTCAAGAGATGATGCTTCTAATTTCCACATCTCAACTTCTGGAGTACGGTTAGAATGCTTTAGTAACTTTAATATAGCTTGGGAGTACCTGCAACGGAAACATACCATTAGAAATTGTGGTCTATAAATCATAGGAAAGTGGGAACTGCTTCTCTCACACACCTTAGTGCATCAGGAACTTTTCCCACCTCAGCTAGCATGTGGGCATAGATAAGTTTGTATGGCTGGAACGTCAGCAACTGAAACTGGGAATTTCCAAGCACCTTGGAATGCTCGTAAAATTCAGTCCTCTGCATCATTAGACATGGTTTTCAGTTGTAAAATTCATCGCTATAATGACATTTAAGATTTCAAGGACACTTTTCACTTCTTACAATGTAGAGCAATCATCAATCTACAACCATTTCCGCGGACTAAAAAACAGTCCCGATGTGGAGCTCATGTTTTTAACCTTGTTTAGTAATTTAACCAAACAAATTTATGGGACTTGCCATTTCAATGCTCAGGTAAAGCCTAGGCGACTGGCCTTGCCCAGTCGCCTAGGCGTTTGGGCGGCTGCTTTTTTGTTTTTTTGTTTTATTTTTGTTTTAATTTAAACAATTAGGGAGGGAAATTGAAAAAAAAAACAGGAAAAATATTTTTTAAAAATATAGAAAAAAAATCTTACATGTTTGGGTATAAAAAAGAAACTTAAATCACCAACCCATTAGGTATTATAGGAATGGAAGAGAGGTAGGGTAGGGGGTAAAAAAAAATGAATGACTAAGATTGCATCACACAGGCAGTATCTATACCGGCCCCGGATTGGTTTTATAGTAGGTGATCCGGATGTGATACGATGTGATTTATTGTCCGGGATTGCGCGGTGAATCTATGAGCGAGGCATTCGAGTTCGAGTGGCTTTGGTACCAGACAGAGGAAAGAGACAGAAGAAAATGATGACATGGCGAATCTATCTCGATCTCTTTCCCGAAGGTGTACTTCGAATAAAAAACCTAAACCCTAAAGCCACTCACTATATAACCTTCTCTCCCCCAAACCCTAACCCAACCACCCTCTCTCCCCCAAACCCTAACCCAGCCACCCACTCTTCTCCAAACCCTAACCCAACCACCCTCCCTCTCCCAAACCCTAACCCAACCACCCTCCCTCTCCCAAACCCTAACCCAGCCACCGGATCTTCTTCTGATCTTCTCTCCCGATACAGTAGCAACCAGCAACGGCTAGAAAAACTAGCCGTTGCTGTGCACAGCAGTGCACAACACAGGATTGCCTAGGTGACCCTATGCGGTTGCCCAAAACGCACACCTGAGTGATGTAGTTGGTCACATATGTGAGTGCCCGGCTGAACATAGTGTCATTTACACATCAACTTCTTCCTGTTATTTGTTTTTACAGTTTCATGTTTACAACATCAAGCATCACATATAAATATAAAGCTCGCCATCAGTGCATACTTCTTATTATTGATATGCATTATACACGCTATTGTTAGTTTCCATGTCCTAATAGGCCAATGCTTTAATGTCGCATATGTGACCCTGTGCGGCTGGGTGCCACAGGGTCTTTCAGTGGTAGGCATTAAACACAAAATAACAAGTTTTCAGGCTTACTACGAACTAAAAATAAATTATAAATTTGTGAACCGTATTTGGCCATGGATAACAACATAGACCCAATTTCAAAGGCAAAAGGATAATTTTGATGTGATTTACCTGAATAGCATCAGGGCTAGCATATGTTCGAGGATAGCTCAAATGGTCTGCACCAATCAGGCATAACCTTGCACTGCCTGAGTATGACTCAAAATTTGATTCGGCTACCAGGTAGCAAGTGTGTGCAGCAATTGTCTGATTCACAATACTTGATTAGAGCAATGCATAAAAATGAAATTATTATTATCATTAGTAATCAACAATATTAATTGTACCTCCCCTCTATCTTTCCACAAGCAATCCCCAAGATGAATCAAAACCCGTTCATCATCTTTTGTTCTGTTTGCTGATATTACAGCCAAGTTCTCTTCCCAATCATCAAGCATCCCATTTGCACTGACCTACACAAAATTGAATGGATGTATCTAATGCTGTCAAAATAAGTCTCAGAAACAGAACTCGCACAGCAATACGGAAGATTAGAAATAGTGCAGGGGATGGTTTGCATGTGCTTTATAATGAGTATATGATTCATCATAGAGTGTATTTCCTTCGCTTTGACTACTGTATCCCAACCTATAAGCACAATGATGCTTCCAGAAATGCAGTGAAAGAAAAGAAAATAAAGCTAAAGTGCAATAGCCAGACATCAAGCAGGCGGCTGCAATTGAACTTAGGATTCTGCCGCTGAGCTCACCTGACCAGCCTGTTCAGCAACACTTCCTCCACCACCTAAACTTTGAGATAAGCTGCCATCAAATACATCAGCAGGTTGCCCCGCAATGAGCAGGCATAGCGTTCGTAAAGGTGATCCCGGAACAAACTGGCGATTAGCCATTTGCCTGACAGTATCTACATAAAACTGCAAAGGAAATAGGGAAAAATTAACTGTATAAGAGTCGGACTCTCTAAAAGAACTAATGTCATCAGGAAACAAATGGTAGGTCATATGAGAACAACCAGCGACCAATCTAATTGAAAACAAACCTTCTCACCAAGCTGCCCTGCAAGGACAAGAGCAGGACCCCAAAGTGCACCTTCTTGTGCACATTGAAGAGCTTCTTTCCTTTTGCCAGATACCAGAAGCCCCTGAACCTCAGCAGCGGTTGCCTAACAGAAGAACAAATTGATCAACAGAATGATTATGCGAAATGAGAAGCAACCACAAACATCTAGGTCCAGCTGTGAGTTCGGAATATACTTGACTCTGCCCTTCAGTTGGCAAAGCATGCATGCAACAGGTGATAGCACCGTGATCTCCAAAATGGGTGCCAGTTCTCTTGGAAGAAGAGAAGAGCTTTGTAACTGCTAATTCTGGGCAATCATTTTCCTATCAAAATCAAATTATGGGTTAAAGCAGCCACAAATTATAAACATTCTTCATTAGATACACATTCAAATAACCAATTCGAAGGAAGCATAAATCATGTTAAGCATTAGGAAATAAGGAAAAATTACTGGAATTGATGATAGTTAAGCAACAGATGAAGAAAAATCAGAAATTGCTCAAATTTTAGATGGTGAGCATGGCCAACAATATCCGTCTCACTGTTGACATGATTTTTTTTGTTGAATAAAAAATTCACATCAACTCCAAAATATAAAGAACAAAAAACCCACCTTAAACCTCACCTTTTGAGAATATACCAGGGAGAGCTCAGGTGATAATTGTGTCACGGTTTTGATATTATATGAAGAAGAGCATGTAGGGACGTCTCAAGAATCTAATACTAATAAGCGAGTCAAAGAAAGTAAATTGAACAGATTCATAAAAATCAAAGCAAGTAGCAAACGTTCATGGTAGCGGAAGAAAGGGTACCTACTGACTTGTTATAATCTATAAGCATTTTCCCACCTTTGAATCATGGCCAATAAAAAAATACAAGTAGGGAGGGAAACAAAACAAAAGACTTCAATCTGCACAAAACCCGCTGCAGGGGTACTCGGTAAAGAGAAGGAAATAAACTGCAGACGCGAATCTTACAATACAGATGGCCGGGTTATGGTAGATTGTGGCTACGATCACTATTAACCTTGAAGGAATAAAATATAAATGTAAATAACCAACACGAAATAAAAATACATAAATGGAATATTACCAGGGATGATAGGTCAGTGCCAAATGGAGATCGAAGTTTTCCATAATACTGATTGGAAATTTTCAATAGAGAAAGAAGTAACTTCAGAAGTTCTCCTCTTCTAAAATCAGAAGAAGTAGATTTACACAAAGCAATCCTCTCGTCGATCCACTTGTTCAAATCCTTAGTAGAAGCACTTCCACCAACAAGTGGACCAGGGAAGGACTGGTTGCACAAAGAATGAAAATAAACATCGTCTTCAAATCCCGTACTGTTACTGCCACTCTTTTCCTTCACAGCATCCACCAAGTTGAGAATGGATATTGTGCATCCAACAGTGCCCTTCACGTAAAAATGAATGATTTTTAGAGAACGGGAACTGAAAACATTAGAGAGACTCTTAACATGGTATACAGAATGTCTTTACATGTTTGTATTAAATTGAATGAGAAATGCAAAAACTTCAGTTATAGTACAAGATCATTTATTTGGCAATGGCAAAGCTGATTGGGTCCGTATGCAAACCTGATTTCCAGAGGCAAAACTTTGAGCAGAGGAAGTACATTTCGTTATCACTAGCTTCCCACCGAATCCAAAACTAACCAAGGCATGTAGAGGACGTCCAGCAGATGATCTGCCTTCAGTCGGAGCATTAATGAATGCCGACTGAGACGAAATTCCAGTTTCAAACAATTGCTGTGAGTTCATTACACTAACATTTGGATTGCTATAATAGCTTTGAGACATATCCACCTGTTGTCTCTGCTCCACCCTAGGCTGATTGAAACTATATAAGCTCTCTGCAGGGTTAAAACCCTGAAGAGAAGCTCCCCCACTAATGTTTTCATGACCTTGATTAGCAACCACCTCTCCTACCTGATTTACTGAGCCATAAAACTCTGGAACCTGCTGGTTTTTGCCTGAAAAATCATAAGCATTGCTAGTATTTGGTTGCCAAAGATTATGTTGAGGCTCTTGCAAGACAAGTTCTTGACTAGCTTGATGCAATAAAGTCTGGTCACTGACTTGATTTACATTGTTGTTATACAAATCATTATTCTGTCCTGAGAAATATTCATCTTTAGTGTAATTTTCAACTGAAAGCTGATTTTGTGTTGTGTTTGTTACAGCCTGAGTAGACTGTGTGTAGGATTCCAAAGTTAGCCATTGTTGAGTGATTGTATCATAGTACCAACCAGGATATTGGGGGTCAAAAACCATGTTTTCTGGGTATCCTGTGTTTCCTTGTGATGCCATATTCCAATTGGAAACACTGCCCATATGAGCACTGTCTGCTACACTAGACACTTCTGACACGGAAGTTTGTTGCATGTACAGAACATCAGAGTTTTGTTCAGGAACAACCTCCTTCTCGACTTGCTCTTCACTATTTGCTACTTGAGTGCTACTTTCAGAGCTTTCTACAGTATTAGCAACTGTAGTCCCATAGTCCTCCAAATGAGCATTAGAGCTGGCATCGGTACCTTCTACCTGATACCACTGACCAGTATTATAATCGTATTTCCAGCCAGGATAAAGGCTTTCCCAGTACTGTGGGCTGTTGGCATCCGAACTAGCTTGTCCATGTTGCTGCTCGGAAGAACTTCCATATACAGCCTGCTCACCAGCCACATTCCAAGCTTGATTAACCAGCTGCTCTGAGGAACCGAAATAAGTGCCCATGTTGTTAGGAGCAGTTGCCTCAGTTACTGACTTGGAGTCTGAAATTTCTGAGACCACAGAAGGTTCGCTTGAGCCCTCCGGGAAGAAATCTGAATACGACCCAAAACCACCCAAGTCAGACTGGTCTCCGCTACCTGAAAAAACACTCCACTGCACCTCTTTCACACTAGTCCCTCTGGACAAAGTGCTCTTTTCTAAGGACGAATCAGGCAATACAATCTCAGCTTTCGTCTCCACAGACCGATCGTCACATGGGACAACCTTCTCAAATGTGAAAGCCTGAGGCACAATGGAGGCACTTCTATCCTCTGGGACAATTTTCTCTTCCAACTTAGAAACATCCGTTCCCACTACAGGACCCTCAACATCATCATCCGCTTCAAAGGTTTCAAATGACCTATCAGCAACAGACAATTCTCCCTTTCCCGCCAAGTTCATATTTGGTTTTGACCCTGACATGCTCATAATCAATTTTGCCCCCGGCATGCCCTCACTCGAATTCACCTCCGGCACGATCTCACTCGAATTCCTGTCCGACACACCCTCACTAGAACTTGCCTCCGGTACGCCCTTACTTGAGTGTGCCACCGGCGCACTTGCAACAACCTCACTAGACGCAGGGAACCCAAAATCATCGTCGTCAACAAGCTTGTCGAAAAAATCCTCATCGGTCTGATCGTCTTGGAACAAATGCGAAGAAGACGCCATTTCAATCTCTCCAAAACACAACTTCAACCAACCCAACACCACCACCAACGACCAAAACCCTCTCTAATTCCCCTTCCTCACAGATCCAAACCCCTAACCCAACCTAGCCAACTCCAACCAAGCTCGAATCCCACAAAGACACAATCTTTCCTGATTCCAACAGCTACCAAGTTCTCAAAATCGAGGATTGCGCCACCTAATTTGTTAGAGTCGAGATTTTTACGGATTCGGCACGAAAAATGGTCAAAATGTCCAAAAAACGAGATTTTTCGACGGAAACGTATGGGAATCGGAAAAGGTAGGTCTTACCGGCGAGACGAGGCGAGGGAAGGGAAGAAGGGGATCGATCTGGAGGAGGGGGAAGTGGGGGGAGGCGATTTCGTAGTAGTAGCCGACATCACATCACACACCACAATAAGCCCCAATTTTTTTTACTTCCTGTTCTTGTGGGATTTTGCATGTGGATACCTGAAGTTTTATAATAATAATAAGAAGAAGGCAAAAACCTGAAGGTAAAGTCTAAAAGGTTGGTAATTATAATCCCGATAAGGTACCCAACACCTACGTGGTTGTGTGTTTAGTAATCACTGTGATATGAAAATAAAACTATAAACGTTGATGGAATGTAAGACCTCGGATTTAACTTAGGGGCTACTATTCGTCGCCGAAAAACTACTTAAATCGTCCCAAAAATTATCTTTTTGCCCTTAACAAATCAATTAATAAATATTTCGTCCTGTGTCTTTAAACAAGATTCTTGACTCAGTTTTACTCACATTCCTAGTACCAACACCACGAAAATGTCTGGCGAAGCATCTGGATCCGGCGAGGTAACGGAGGCGGATTTTTTTTCCGACTCGGGCGTCTGGATAAGACTCCTCCACCATGGTGGAGGCGTGTGGCGCAGACGCCCATTTTTTTAATTTTCTGTTAAATTAATTTTTTTCAGGTTCCATTGCAAGTTTTCGGTGGTGATGAGTAGATTACAGTGAGTTTTTTGATAGTAAACAAATATTTACAACAATCGATGAAGCTTATAAATGGGCGAAACAAGTTGCAATAGGAGCCGGATTTTTTTTGGTTATATCATCATACAAACCAAAAGCAGATAATCGGATGAATTGTTACCTGAGATGTGATCGCAGACATAAAATGAGTTCTCGTGATAAGAGTATTGCACTGCAGAAGAACACAAAAAGAAAATGTTGCGGTTGTCGTTTTTTGATAAAAATAGTCGAGCGATGGGATCGTGATGGATGGGTCGTTGTTTTTAATAGCACCTATGGGCAGCACAACCACGCACTTGCAGTTTATTCAGAGGGTCACCAACAGGTCAGCGGACTTAGTGTTGTGGTCAAGCAAATTGTTCGTGATATGACAGAGGCACAAGCAAGATCATGTAACATTTTGTTGGCAGTAAAGGAGAAATTCCCGGAGGATAATCTCAATCAAAGACACATTTATAACTTCAGAGAGTACATGATGAGGACGAAATCTAAAGACAGGAATCTCGCTCAGCAGTTTCTCAGTCAGGCATTGGATTGTGGCATATGAAGAAACTAATGTCCTCACTCAAGCATTTTTGGCACATCTGACTTCAGTTCAGTTGTTGCGTACATACCCTTTCGTAATCTGCATGGATTCGACGTATAAGACGAACAAGTACAAGATGCATTTGTTTGAGATGGTTGAGCTTACTCCGATAAACATGAATTTCCTCGTTGGATATGCGATTTTGAAGGATGAGATCTAGTCTAGTTACCGGTGGGTGTTGGAGAGGTTGTGAGATCTGTTATTGAGTATTGTTAGCCCGACTGCAATAACAACGAACCGGGAGATGGGTCTGATGCGACCAGTGGCAGAGATTTTTCCTGAGTTTGCTCATTTACTTTGCACCTGACACATCAACAAAGACGTGTACAACTATACATACTACGTATTCGGCAAGAGCAAGCAACTTGCAGAGAGTTTTAGGCGTGCAAAGTGGAGGAGAGTTATGGGTTTTGATTCACAGACGGATTATGATAGATCAGTCCGTAATCTGAAAGATTCTTTCAATTCCTGGCCAGTGCTCACGGAGTATGTGGAAGACACATGGTTGGGTCGGGCGTCTCCCGCGGACGCCTGACCCAAAAAAACTTAAAAAAACTAAACAAGACAATTTACCAGATTTGAGTAATCTGGGGCGTCCGCTGGTTCTTTTCCTGGCCTCCGAGACATTTTTTCTGGTGAATATAAGAGTAATATGAAGAGAGAGTGGTGTTAGGAGAGTGAAATGAAGAGTTATATAAGTAGAAATAGTAGAATGATAAAATTGTAATCTGTACGAACGATTTAAGTAGTTTTACGGCGATTGAACTTACGGTATTTTTTTATATTACATGATTGTTTGATGAGAAGTTTAATATATATTAATTTTAATTTTTTATGTTTTAAGAATTATGTTTGTTTCGGTGACGAAGAATATAGCATGTGTCAGGCAAACTAACTTTTTTACCTTTTCTACTTATTGTTTTGTCTATAGCATGTGTTTGTTTTGACGTGGTTTAAGCGAATGAAGATGAACAATCGAAGTTAAAAACTTAGAAGTTGCAATTTCTGCCTACTACTTAGTTACAATGGAAATGCTTGTGTTTATGTTTTCAATTGTGACATGATAATGTATTCTCATTAACTTTGGACGTTTGATGGCTATGGATTTCAGATTCATTGTTCATTTTGTTAATAAATCGTTGATGAAAAGTTTCTTTCCAGTAGAATTCTGAACTATCAAAGCACAGCCACACAGGGTGCAAGTAAACAACTACTGTAAGAACTAGTTTTTTTTTAGTTTGTTTTTAGATTATATATAGCTACCTATAGAGTTTCTAAGCAACATTGAGTTTGACTTTTATATAATCCCTCACTTCCACGAATGCCCTCAAACCATTTAGCTTGGCTCAAGGTGTAGATGATCTAGTTTGAAATTATAATCCTCTAGTACTTGATTAAGCTAAGCATTTATGAATTGTGATGTGTTAAAGGTGTGTTTCTTAAAAGTTGGACGAGCGCAATGCGACACATAACATAAAATTAGCAAGAGGTTCAAAGTCCCAAACACGGTTGTCACGACTCATGTGGTAGAAAACCTAGTACCAAATCTTGAGAATCATGCAGAAATGTTTACTTTAATGAGATAATAACAATCACAACTTTCCACAATTAACGTACTAACTGAAAATTCAACATTCATCTTACTTTTATGTTTCATGAATCAAATATGCTATATAATTTCAAAGTTATTAAAAGTGCATTAGGCGTAAAACGTTTACTTACCCGGATCGCATCACAGAAAGTCAGAAACATCAAACATTGGCCTGTGATGAGAAATTATATCTATTTCCCTGCAATTAGAAATTTCTTTACAAATTGTTGCTTGATCGACATTGTTATTAAATCAATAAATATCTGATAGGGGAATGGTACACAATATAAAACATTAAGTGCTTTTCTAGCAAAAAACGTCTCCTTTTTTTAATAGACATAGAATAAAACGGATGAAGGCTGGAGACCACCAAAAGGAGTTGTAGAACTGCTCAAACCAACCTCTCTAATCTAATCTAATCTAATCCAATCCAATCTAATTAATCTATAAATATAATCAAATATCTAATAATAAACTACTTATTGAAGTTGTCTACATGACTAGCCCTTGCGTAGGTTCTCTCATCCATCACAAAGTGGACCTCAATTTAGTTATTTTCTCAACGTATAGTTATATAAATAATCTATTAAAAGAAAGACAAGGATGATAATATTATGTGTTCACCAAATAGATGATTATAGGCGAAAGTAAGATTATTTCATGTTTTCAATTATGAATTTGTATCGATTTTGTATGTATCTCGATCGTTGATGAATATATTTTTAAAGTACTTGTGAATCAACAAGGGATATGAACACAAATTTGATGAAGTCAACAATAATTTTTATATGCATTTTTTTAACAAGATGTTTCTATTCTATTCTGATCTAAACTAAATATTTGGAAGTGTCTTGTTTTCCGGAAAATAGATCTTAATCTTAATTGTCCTATGAATGCTTACCAACTAGATTAACGGTAAAGACCTGAAGAGAGAGAGGTATGGGGTTGATGTGAGAGGGTATGGGAGGTGAGGGAGGTATGAGTTAGGAGTGTAGGGGATGGTGGGGAGTGTTGTCTTGGGTTTGGGTTTTATTTTTAAAGCAAAAAACATTTCTCCTCCATTCTTCTTTTTCTCCAAATTCTTCTTCCTCACTCACCTTGTCTCCACTTCTCCCTCTTTCCGACGGTGCAGAGGCGGAGGAGGCGGGTCCGGCGTGAAGCATGCGGAGGATAGCGTGCGAGGAGGCGGTCGTGCGGGTGGTTGCGTTCGGGAGGCGACGTTGCGCGAGCGAGGTTCCGACGGGTCTTCGTCGTCTTGAGAGGTATGCCAAGTCTTCATAGTAACTCCCCAAGAGATGTGGGAGTGTAGGGGGCGGCGTTGGTGTCGTTTATCCGGTGAGAACCCGACTGGACAGAGGTTGAAGACTCTCTGTTCGGTCGACCGATTGAGAGTTCGGTCGACCGAACAACGTCTAAATGATGCCTGTCCAAAGGGAAAATGTATAGTCCGGTCGACCGGTGGTTGGGTCGGTCGACCGATATTTGTAAATAATAACTTACTGCCCGAAAACGGTCGAACGGCGTCTGTGTGACGGTTGACCGTTTATGCCAAATTTTAGAGGGAAATTAAGGGTTACATTAGCCTGGTCGACCGGTGTTTGTTTCGGTCGACCGAACCCCCCTTTAGATAGGTTAGACAGACCTTCGGCCGACCGAGTGTGTCTCGATCGACCGAACTGCGCAAAGTCGGTCAAGAGCGTTGACCATCTAAACGGTCGACCGCTCTGGATCCGGTCAACCGACCGCGTGCAGTTTTCCTGTAGTGAAGTGCTTGTTGATCCGGTCGACCGAAAGAGTTTCAGTCGACCGAATACAGTGGACAGGATTCATGCAGACTTTCTTATCGGTTGAACGGACCCTGGTTCGACCGACATGATATATATGTATATAAAACGTATAGCGTAGATCTTCCAAACAGTCGACCGCTAGATTGACCTTGTTCGACCGGTGGGTCGAATTTTCATTGGTTAGGACTGGGTGGTGACTTGCTAAACGGTCGACCGTCCGAGAGACCTTGTCCGACCGATTGATAGTGATTTGCCTCAGTACCGAGTACTGAGCGAGAGACCGGTCGACCTGTGTATTTGTTGCGGTCGACTGATTAACCGCAGGTTGGTGGATTTATCCACACGCGAGCCATCGAGCATAGGTCGACTACCGGCTCTGAGCCCACGGTCGATCACCGGACCTCGGAGCTACGGATTTCACCTTCGACGAGGGCGTATTCAGTTGGACTCCCTATTCTTGTGTAGGTGGGGGATGCTTTCCATGCTTGTGTAGGTGGGAGACGTCTTCTATCCTTGTGTAGGAAGGAGATGTCCTTTCCTTGTGTAGGAGAGTGATGCCCCTTGAGCCTGTGCGGCAGAGGGAAGTCTTTCATGCTTGTGCGGCTGGAAGATGGACTGTGGCGGCGGTTGGGCATTCATTGGGCCCGAGGCGGATTTGCATTGCATGAGCATTATTTGACATTTTCGTCTGTATTTCTGTATATGATAGGAGATGTTGGCATACGGGGTTCCTTTCGGGAACTCAGGCGGATTTTGTGTTTCATTTTCAGGGAGCAGGCAGTCGTAGGTTGGTGGTGACCGAGGGGAGTACCTCCGGGGTCGGGTCCTGTCATCTTATCGTTTTTGTAGAGGTAGTGATTACAGTAGTTATGTATTAGTCATGTAATCACTCTTTTGACACTCTGTATTATGACTTCCACGTGGAGATATTTTATATATATATTCAGTTGACTTTTCTGGTAACGTGTCCTCTTTGACCGTTGACGGTCGTATGTTTAATTTAAAAATTTCTTCCGTTGTTTTGGGACGTTACATTAACCTCCGTTTGGTTGTTTTATGCTCCGTTTGTAAAAGTTTTTGTTAATGCCTTATGAGAAAAAATGTGACTTGTGGTTACCTCATTTACCAAACAAATTTTTAAAAGCTCAAACATCCTTTTCTATTGGGTATTTTCCTCGTAATAAGTACGGTGCAAAAAAAAACTCAAGTGCTTTTGTTGACCTTTGTTTTAGTTGTTATTAATGTCACTTTAAATTTCTTCAAAATTACATTGCAACTACACTAGAATTACAAGTAGTGCAACCAAAAATTGCATAACAAGAATGACAAATCCGTGACAAACGAAAAGATAGAGTTTGTAGAAATAATGAGAAATTTCGAAAAATGACTTGTTGAGACATAAACTTGATCGCAAGTTAAGTAAGCTTTTGGTGTATAAGCTTGGGATAAAAGTGTAATAACCCTAACTTGTTTAATGGTTTAATGGTGATTAGGGTGCTAATGGTGGAGGTTTGCATGGGAAGTGGGGTTGTTGTCACTGTTGTTGGTGAGGTGTGGGAGACGTGGGAGGGGGGTGGAAGTGATGGGCTAGGGAGGATAGGTGCATGGTGGGAGTGATGGGCTGGTTTGCTTGGAGAAAACCCATCCTTCTCTCTTCGCTTCTCACTCTCTCTCTCTCTCACGTTCCTTCTTCCCTTCTTTTCTTCTTCTTCTTCTTCAACTTTTCTTCTCTCCACCCATCCATTTCCTCATTTTGATCATTGAGTTCCGGTGGTGCGGGTTGCGGAGCAAGGCGAGCGTGCAGGGCGTGGTGTGGTGCGAGGAGGACGCGCGTGAGGTCGCGGTCTCGAGGTGCCGTCGTGTGAGCTCCGGTGTCTTCGTCGTTCTTCAAGAGAGGTATGCCAAGTTCTTGCATTAGAAGCCTTAGTGATCACCCACGTTGGGGTGATGTTTGGGTAGGTCGCGGGAGGTCGGAGACCTCATCGGCGACGAGTTTGGGCGTCGAAACCTCGGCTGACGCGAGGTTGAAGACGTCTGTCGGTCGACCGGGTCCCTTGGACGGTCGACCGAACGTAGTGTATTTAGTCTGCCTGGTGTGTTTCGGTCGACCGGGTCCTTGTGTTCGGTCGACCGGAACTTAAGTGTACCGGACCCTTGGTGTGGTTGCGGTCGACCGTTTATGACATAGAAAATATTAGGTTGACCCTGTAAGGTTTCGGTCGACCGAGACCCCTGAGTCGGTTGACCGATAGATTGGATTTTGATGTTGACCAAACTTCGGATTTTGACCTCTTTCGGTCGACCGGTTTTAGACCTTCGGTAGACCGTTAGGAATTATTGTGTTGCGCAAATAGTTCGACCGTTGCATACGCTTCGGTCGACCGATTCCCTTGTGGAAGCGGTCGACCGAGCTGTTACTTTCGGTCGACCGATTTCCCTTGTGGAAGCGGTCGACCGGTTGTCACAGCGGTCGACCGGTTGTCACAGCGGTCGACCGATTCCCTTGAGGAAACGGTCGACCGAGTGTCTCTTTCGGTCGATCGTTTTTGCACAGGATAGAATTCCTGGTTCCGCTTAGGATGCCAACTCTGTCCACGGAAACCCGTGTCCTCGCCTTGTGCATGAGCCAGGAGGTGACGGTGGGCGCGTTACGCATGCCTGCCCAGGGACCGCCGTGTGGAAGAGTGTGGGTGTCCGGAATGCGTCACCTCCATGTATGGATCGTGACAAATCTGGTGGATCGTTTGACTTGCGTTAGAGTAGCATCCTGAGGGATCATGAATCTCATTGCTTCAGCAACACGTAACTGCTGACGGGTGCAGTGACTACCGGCCGATGGCTACGAAGGCACAGTGACTACCAGCCAGGATTGGCGACGGAGGTCCAGAGAGGTACCGGCCTATTGACGGCGACGAAGGTCGCGACCCTGCTCGTTTGGAGCCGGAGTTGGTGTTGCACGTGGAGCTCGTTGACCATGCGGACTTCAGTTCAGATATGTCGATTGTCTGGCCCTGTGTGTGGCAGATATGTTCGACTGGCCTTGATGGCAGTGATTGCACGTGTCGTGCGGTCTGTGTAGCGGCGGTAGGGCCCATGTGCGGTCTGTGTGGCGGCAGGGAGGATCGCGCGTAGCCTGTGTGGTTGCGGCGATGGACTGCCGATGATGTGTTCCGGCAGGTAGCTCGACTGGGCACCTATCGAGTGATATCCTGTGCGGTCTGTGTGGCGCCGGTTGATGGACCGACCTGAGCGACGGCTTCGTTGGTGTGGTGGTGGAACACGATGTTTTCAGATCTGATTCTACCTGCGCGGAAGTGTGAACGCCTCCTCACCGATCCATTGGCTTGTGTAGTCGCGTGTGGGGATGTGTTGCGTACTGTCCGTTAGACCGTATGTGCCTACGGTAGGTCTCTACGGGGACCCGATGTTTGACCGTGTGGCCTGTGTGGTACCGGTGGTTGTTAGACCGTGCGGCCTGTGTGGCGGCGGTGATGATTAACCGTGTGGCCTGTGTGGTACCGATGGTTGCTGGACCGTGCGGCCTGTGTGGCGACGACGATGTTGCGGACCGTGGGACCTGTGTGGCAGCGGGAACGATTGCAGGACGGATGTCCGGTTTTACCCTTGTGGATGTTTACTACTTTGTATTCCATGCCATGCTATACTAGTATGTTAGGGCATATAGATGAGCTTGTCATACGAGATTTCCTTATGAAAACTCAGGCATTGTTGTTGCATCTTTTTCAGGACCGCCTTAGGTTCCGGCGGGTGGTGACCGAGGGAGATTGTACTTTGGGACTGGATCCTGTCGTCTACCTACTTTAGGTTGTCGTGATTGCATGTTTTATGTATTTTGTATTCCGATGTAATCACTCTTTTGACAAACTCTTATGTAATATGGTGCACCTTATGTATTTGGGTATTTCTTTCAGTAATGTCCCCACTCTTGATGGTTTTATCCACGTGTTTCCCTTGATTTTAAAAGTTTAAATTTTCCACTGTTCGGGAATGTTACAAAAAGTCCATACCAAACGGGTGTAAATTGATTGCAACATGAGAAATGGCAAATTGAATATTGATTATAATGTTCAACATATCTGTCATTTTGCCTGGGTAATTTGCAATCAAGGACATGAACTTAATCCAAATAGTATCTATAAATTTACAAAAAAATATCTATAAAATGACAACAAATTTACAAAAAATATATATATAAAATGACAACAGGGATATTATCGAGTGAGCTGGAGATAACAAAAAGAGAATCTAGATTCTTAAGAATCTGATGAACCAAAAGGGTCTAAATTATACAAAACTAAGGTTTGTGTTGTACATGTGCTGCTTAAGCGGTTTCATGCATAATCAGGATTGTCTATAATGTAATACATATATACATTGCCAGATAATTTTGTATATTGTTTATTTATGTTATGGGAGAATAATAGAGTTTGATGGAAAACTAGAGGCTGCCCACAGAGAAAACCATAAAACATTTGAAAGGTGATATACCAAATGACTAGATTTATGAAATAATATGTTTATGTTTTTAATTTCCAATGTCAGATTACGTTTCAACAATGAGCATAATCATAATCAAGTTTTTTTAGGATGTGATCGGTGGATAGGAAGTGCGGGAAAATCTAAAACATCATGTCTGCTTCGTTTTTTCCCATTCCAAAGTGGGAGATTGGAACTCACTGTAAATGCATATTTTTAAGTAATAGAATTGTTTGTGAAACTCAAATTTTATTTTTTTTACGATTTTCTCCACTACAACTGAGAAGCCATTTTTAGAAATCCAACTCATTCATTTCTTCCCTACCGATCTCAGAGAACAAAAAGAGCGTTTAATTTAACAAAAGAATCGTGTCATGGGAGGACTCATTTGGGGAACTCAAACTCTAGAATTTTTTAGGTTTTCCAACACACGAATAATCAAGAAGTTGTTTTAGAAATTCATTTGCAGACTTCTTTTAAGATTTTGTTTTCTACCGATCAATTCTAAGTTTGTGACAAACCAAAACCTCGTTTATATTAACTAGTACAAACCAAGAAGACAAAATTCTAAATCAAATATTTGTGACTTAAAGCAACGACAGTCCAAACTCCCAAATCTTTCACGCAACGATAAAAGTGATGTGTTTAAGAAGTAAATGACTTCAAAATCAAAATCTTCTTACAAATTTCAACAGTAAGAACCAACAACTCACTTGTGAGTCGTGAGATAAATGAACAGATTCTTTATACACGTGGATATGATTAGTTACACGAGGAACTCTAAATAAAGTTAATAATACTATTTTGATGGATTCCACAATAATTAATAGGCATAACGGTTTTAGTATTTATAATAGCACGCTCGAACGAGTGCTTCCGTAGCATAGTGGTAGTGCGTTCGCTTCGTAAGCGAAAGGTCGCGAGTTCGATCCTCGCCGGGAGCTTTTTCTTTATTTTTTTCATTTCTGACCTTTTTTAAATCCGATTTCTTCATTTGTGGGTTTTTAATCGGATTTCGTTCTGGATCCGTATCTGTTTGGGTTTTCCCTTCAAAGAACAAAGAAAATATAGGTATAATGAGATTTTAACTTTTAATTATACAAATCATTTTAACTTTTAATTATACAAATCATTTTAACTTTCTACAAATCTTATAATATATAAAAATATTTGAAGCCCTCACTAAACTTTGCTACACACCTAGGCTTGATTTGGACATGACTTTGGTTGGATTAGTGTGCAAATAAGGGAAACATCTTAGGCATCATGTAATTTCGGATGTCAAGAAGATCGGCCAACCTCAGCCCAATCTCATAATGCGAAAAACACATATATATCCAATTAAAAAAGCCGTGATTTTTATATATAATATTAAAAAATTCAAAATTATAAATATAGAAATAAAAAATATCGAATTCTACTCGGATCGCGGGTGTAAACCGCGATCCGTCACTTTTCTATTTTTTTAGCACATATCGCGGGTGTGAACCGTGATCCGTCAGTTTTTTTTATAAAAAAAATCCACGGATTGCTGTTCACACCCGATTCGTCACCTCTTTTTTTAAAAACTTTTTTGGGATAGATTGCGGTTCACACCCGTGATCCGTCACTTTAAAAAAAATAAAAAAATCACGGATCGCGGGTGTGATTTTTTTATTTTTTATGATTTCTGTTTTTGATTTTTTAAAATTATTTTTAATCTGTTTTTTAATTATTATTATTTTCAAAATATGTTTTTAATTGTTATTATTTTTAAAAAAATTAATTTTTGTATTCAATTTTTTGCTGCATCGACCTTCAAATTACGTGGATAACTCAGTATGTTCTGTTGAAAAGTTAGGAAATTTTATACAATAAAAAAAATTCTTTTATCCAGAATAATAAATTATTTACAACTAAATATTAAACAAACACTAAAACTTATTAAAACAAAATATTGGTGACGTTGTCAAAAATCTGTAAGGTGTACACTCGTTGCAAACATTTTTAGAAAAAGTTAAAACAAAATTATTATTTTTTAAATAACAACAATTAGAAAACACATTTTGAAATATATATATATATATATATATTATAAAACATATTAAAAAAGATTTTAAAAATAATAAAACATATTTATTGTTGCATTGGACAATACTTTTTGAAATTAATTAAATAACATATTTATTTTGTGTTACACGTGACATTACGTTCACAATGGAACATTTTGTTTCCCCATACAACATTACGTTCCCAATGCAACATTTAGTTTCCCGATGCAACATTTAGTTTTCGCATTCAACCTTTGATTCCTCACGAACAGACCCACAACTTAAAATGGACAGATCCATACCTTATTCTGTCTAGATTAGGTTGTATGTCTATCCAAATTAGGTTGTGTGTCTGTCGAGAATAAGTTGTGTGTATGTTCAGAATAAGTTGTTGGTTTGTCCCAAATAAGTTTTGTGTCTGTCCAGAATATGTTGTGTGTCTGTCCAGAATAAGTTGTGTGTCTGTCCACATTAGGTTGTGTGTTTGTTCAGAATAAGTTTTGTGTATGTCCAGAATAAGTTGTATGTCTGTCCAGATTAAGGTGTGGACAGACCCAGACCTTAAACTGGACAAACAAACACCTTAAAATGGACATACTCACACCTTAAAATGGACAGAATTAAACATTTAAATAGACAGACACACAACTTATTCTGGACAGACACACAACCTAATGTGGACAGACACACAACTTGATGTGGACATACACACAACTTGATCTGGATAGACACACAACTTGATCTGGATAGACACAACATGATCTGAACAGACAAAAAACTTATTCTCGACAGATACACAACCTAATCTGGACAGACACACAACTTATTCTGAATAGACAAAAAACTTATTCTTGACAGACACACAACCTAATCTAAATAGAATAAGGTGTGAGTCTATCTATTTTAAGTTCTGGGTCTATCCGTGGGGAACCAAATGTTGCATTGGGAAATCAAATGTTGCATTTAGGAAGTAGAAGTTGCATGTGACACAAAATAAATATGTTATTTAATTAATTTAAGAAAGTAAAAAACATTAGACTTTTGCTGACTGGATTGATCACGTCAGCGCACGTCCCGAACACAAGCGTCTATTAATCATTTTCCATTAAAAAATACAAAATACTTAAAAAAATATTTATTACCTAGCTAGGTATCCATTTCCCTAATTTAGGTTGCGTCACTTCAACATGTAATTTCATTTGAACATACATTTTTAAATGTTACATTTACAAGTACCATGAAATTTACAAATCTTGGTGACATTTTGAAATCTCACATCCATACAAAATTGTCAAAAACCAATTCGATGCTAAAAGATGAAATTTCTAAATTTCACATAGTTTTTGGGAACTACTGTTCGTCGCCCCAAAATTACTTAAATCGTCTGTCTAATTACCATTTTACTATTCACAATTCATTTAATACACATCTCGTCTCGTCTCTTAAACTAAGGATTCTGCCTACGTTTTCCTCACTTTACCAGTACCAACACCACAAAAATGTCTTGCGAAGTGTCTGAATCCGGTGAAGTAAGTCCAACAATTTTTTTTTCGTGTCGAGCGTCTGGGTAAGCCCGTTGGGGGGGGGGGGGGGGGGGGGGGGGTCCGCGGACGCCCACCCCAATTTTTTTTAAAATTTAATTTAAATGAGACATTTTACCAGATTCGAGTATACCGGGATGCCCGCTAACTCCTTTCCTGACCTCCGAGACATTTTTCTTCTTGATGATTATAAGAGGAAGATGAATAAAGAGTGGTGGTAGGAAAGTGAAATGAAGAGATATATAAGTAGAAATGAGAGAACGACAAAATGGTAATTCACACCGACGATTTAAGTAGTTTTCCGACGACGAATAACAATTCAGTAGGTTATTTTAAACTTTAGTCATTCAAAGTAATAAAAAAAATTAATATTATGTTCCAAATACCACTTTACACGCAATAGTATTTATTTTTGTGGTGGATACAATTTCGAACTGGAAAACTAATATTTTTATGGGTTAATTACAATTTGTCCCCCTGAATTGTGTCTTAGTATCACTTTGCCCCCCTGAACTTTCAAAGTTAACAATTACCTCCCCTGAACTTTAATTTTGTAACACTTTGCCCTCCTGAACTTCAAAAACTCATTATTTAACACAAATTCGATGTTTTTTTCATAATTTTTTTGTTGTATCCCTAATACACTCCTAAACCTATATTTACGTGAAATTTGGATCGAAATGGAGGTCGGATATGGTTGGAATTTTGGTCGGATTGAGTGTCAAATCGACCCAAATTCCAACCATATCCGACCTCCATTTCGATCCAAAATTCACGTAAATATAGGTTTAGGAGTGTATTAGGGATACAACAAAAAAAATTAGGAAAAAAACGTCGAATGCGTGTTAAATAATGAGTTTTTGATGTTCAGGGGGGCAAAGTGTTACAAAATTAAAGTTCAGGGGAGGTAACTGTTAAATTTGAAAGTTCAGGGGCAAAGTGATACCAATGTATAGTTCAGGGGGTTAAACTGTAATTAACCCTATTTTTATATATAAAGTAACATGTTTATCGAAAAATAGTAAATACAAATAAGATCGTTTATAAATATAAATTCCACGAATTACAAATTACACGGAAAATACAACAACCTAGGGAAAATTCCAACCCATCACCCAAACAAAGGCTAACTTCACATCACCAACTTTCTCCAAATTTCATTCCCCCCTCTGGATAAAGTCACCATCCAAACAAATCACGATAAATAAAATTAAAAAAACCCAAAAAAAAACACAAATGAAATGAACTCCAACTAAACATCATCATATAAATAACTCCACAAGTTGGCCGAAAATCAGATCCAAACTCGCCTACACACACGACACCAAACCTGACATGGACGAGACCCAACCGGAGCACGACCTCTACGGCGGCGAGATCCCCGTCGACGGCGACATGGACGCCGACGACGACAACCCCGGTTCCAAAGAGGTAGCCTAGGTTTTTCTTTAAAACAAAAAAAAACCCGGAACGAAAAAAAAGGAAAAAAATCGGGTTTTTGGGGTTCAGGATCTGGAGGAGATGAAGAAGCGGCTCAAGGAGATCGAGGACGAGGCTGGCGCGCTCAGGGAGATGCAGGCTAAGGTCGAGAAGGAGATGGGGGCGGCCCAAGGTTCGTTTTTTTGGGTTTGTTTGTGGGATTCGCGGTGGAAGTTTGACAATGATTGTGAATTTGAAGTTCATGAATTTACACTTGTGTTAGTAAGCATGGTACTTAATTTGGGATCCTTTGATTTTGAGGTGGAAGTTTGGGTTATGGTGTTAGTGATCATGATTATGAAGTTAAAGTTCATGGTTTAGTTTAGGGGTATTTGCTTGTTTAAATGGAATTTACACTTGTGTAGTAAGGATGCTTCTTAATTTAGTAATACTTTGATTAGGAGGTCGAGAGTTTGGGTTATGGTGTTAGTGATCATGCTCGTGAATTTGAAGTTCATGGTTTACTCTAGGGGTGTTTGCTTGTTTAAGTAGAATTTACACTTTGTTAGTAAGGGTGTGATTGGTTTGGAGGGAGTGAAGGAACTTCGTGAATTCTAGTTACATGACTTTCTTGGAATTTGTAGTGGAAGTGGAGGGAAGTCATTTCAAGTACAAGTTTGTAAGGTTGTGGAATTCCCAGAACTAGACTTTCATAACTTTATTCAGTTTTCCTGCAAACCAATCACCACAAATAAATCGGAGTCTTGAATTCCCCCTACTTCCAGGCTATTTTGTGTATTTTCCTGCAAACCAATCACAACCTAAGCATAGTACTTAATTTTGAAATATTTGATTAGGAGGTGGAAGTTTGGTTTGGGTATTACGTGTTTAATTTTTGATTTCTACTTGTATTAGGGACCATGATTGTGAATTTGAAGTGCTTTGCCGTTTAGGGGTTTGGTAGGTTTGTGGTTTTGAGTGTCGAGTTTGGACATTTATTTGGTTTTTATTGTTGTTTTGTTGATTTTTTTAAACTTATATTTTGATTTAAGAATGTTGATTGTTTTATGCTTGTTTAGGTGAAACTTCCACTTGTATTAGTAAGCATGGTACTTAATTTGGAAATACTTCTAGTGAAACTTGCCTATGAGTGTGTCATGGATGTCTTTTTCGTTCAGGGGTTTGGAAGGTCTGTTATTTTGAGTGCAAAGTCGACCTGTTTGGATTTTATTGTTGCTTTTTTATTTTTATTTTGTTTTTGAAATTTATATTTATGGTAGTGGATATAAGAGCGTTTGTTTTTGATATCGGGTTGAAACCTATATTGGTGGTCATGGATATAAGAGTGTTGTTTGGTTTTGAAATTGGTTTTTTTTTTCATGTTACGTATTGCTTGTTTAAGTAGAATTTCCACTTTTGTTAGTAAGCATGGTTCTTAATTGGGAAATACTTTTAGTAAAGCTTGCCTATGACTGTCATGGATGCATTTCCATTTAGGGGTTTGGAAGGTTTGTGGTTTTGAGTGCAACGTTTGGGCATTTGGGGTTTTCTTTGTTGATTTTTCAGCTCTAATTTTGTTTTTGAAACTTATACTTGTGGTCATGGGTAAAAGTGTTGTTTGTTTACATTAATAGGTCTCCTTTTGAAGGTTATTGGTGTGGATGTTATTGGTTTCCCATACTTTAATTGTGAAAATTGAGGCTTTCTTACTGAAAATAAGTTGTAAATTGTGGTATTGCATGTTTAAGTAAAAAATTCACTTGTGTTGGTACACATGGTACTGATGTTGGAAATTGACGTCATTTTTTATATTTTTGGTGAGATTTTGATCTAGTGGCCTAGGATAATTGGTGGATAAGTTCTGATTGTGTTTGGGCAATTCGCTTTGGGTTTAGCCAATTCTGGAACCCAATCCAACGTTTTTCTGAAACAATAGATAATATTGACCCAAGTTTGAATTATAGATGATACACATTTACACACATGTTGCGTAGCTCTTCGTTACACAATCCTTGTGAAATACTCAAGTAGGAAAAATTGTGGCTTTTAGTGACATTTAGAACTTCAGTGAAAAGCATATGAAATCTTGTTGGTTCACCACCTCTTTAAAATTCAAGTGCTTACATAGGATATGGTGGACACAACTTTATCATGCAGTGTTTTCATACTTCTAATGTTGAACCAATGTGGAACTACACAGTGGCGGATCCACGTTGGGGGCAGGTGCCCCACCTGCCCCACCCAGATTTCCCAAATTTCTTCTTCTTTTTTTCAATCCTAATTTCCAGTCAATTCAGTCACGCCTAGGGGTTGTCATGGGTATTCGGAACTGATCAAACTGAACAAGGGTAAAACAGATATGAGTTGGATATGATTACCCAATTTCAAAACCGATCCAGTTCCGACTCTAGCTACTAGAACCAGATCCGAAACCAGCGTATTATTAAAATAAAAAAATTAATCCTAAAAAGCTGTTGTAAAAAATGAAAATAACAGTTTTATAGGTAAAATTGAATTTTTACAGATTTGGTGTCGGATCCGGTTCCAACGAATCCGATTCCAACGAATCCGATTCTGGGTACCCAAGTTGGGAACCGACCTGGATCAAGTTTGGTTCCGGATACCCAAATAAAAAACGGATCTGATTCTCTCAATACCCAAACCGGAACCGATCTGTTGTCATCCCTAGTCACGTCCAAATCCAATCCTCTCCTCCTCTGTTAATACGATATCATCCTAAGCTCCTCGCCTCCTCCCCAAATCTCAGTTGATTCTATTGATGATGAAACGATCATGAAATATTTTCATGACATCAAGCCTAGAAGAATGATTTTGTAATGACTTTTATTTGTGTTTTTATGTTATATTATTTAGTTAATTAGTTGTTCAAATTTAGTTAAATAGTTTCTTTTAGAGAATCACATGGAACGATCAACCAAACTACAAGAAGCAAGTATTAATTGCTTAAACAACGAAATTAGGAATGAAAGTAACTTAGTGAAAATACATACCAATGGATGTCAAACGCGTGGAAAGAATTGGCGATAAGACCTATGACAAATCTAGTTGGAGGAGATTAGAAATATGTAAACTTCACCGGCGAGAGAAGCATTTGTTGGGAGAGAATTGTAGCTGCAGAGATGTCTCAACATTTTAATCTCAAGATGAAGAGTTGAGTTATTCATCTGCTTCTCTCTTTAACTAATACTAGTAAATTTTATTTAGTCCTTTATGCATCAATTTTCCATTGCAGCGTGATGCTCTCCTGCTTGATTATTAAAATGATCTGAATTTGTTTCTTCTGATTTGTAAGTAGTCATTTGATGCCCTTTCAAGAAGAGCAACAAGAAAGAACTTTTACCTTTTCATTTCATGAAGTATATAAGTTAATTTGGGTTCAATTTGTTCTATTATCTCATGAATGGTCTTTAAGGACAATTTTATGTTCTTCAAAGTGACAATTTATGCTTATTTACTTCCTTAAAATGGTCTAACTAATTATGTAGGACAGATCTGAAATTTGATAATGAAAAGATATTGAGTGGCTGCATTTGTCTTTTGCTTTTTTGCAGTGCATATTTCGACTTTTTACATTTTCAAACTAATAAGAAGCTTGAGATCTTATTTGCTGGTTAATTTTCTATATTCAATGTGAGCTGTATATATGCTGAAACTGATCTTTATGGGCAGTGGCCGTTTTTGGTTTTTTCGCGAGGCACACTGTATCATGTTTTAATATGATAAAATTTATTATTGTTGCTGACTTAAAGTGTGTATATACATTTTAGTTGTTCTTACCAAAAGAACGTTAGACGTCTAGGAACAACATCATGGAGAGAAACTGAGTAACGACTATTCTTAAGGGTCAACTGTTGTATAATTTGGCTTTAGATGTATGCTCTTTTACTCACGATATTGTGTGATATTTTTCCTTCTTTTTTCTTTTCTTTTCGATGCATTATTTTCAGTATTATTTACCCTTTTGAAGTATATCGCGAGCAAGAGAAAAAGGTGAAGTGTCCAAGCAAGATTTGGAGTTTGAAGTGTTTTTTTGAAGTTATTTCTTAAGAAAACCCAGATGTTTACACAAAGTTGTACTTGGTTTGGTGCACAGGGCAAGAGAACTGCAACCTAATTTTCTTATTCATGTGTTGGTTGGTGGTTGTTTAGCTCTTCTGAGCGACCTGGAGTTGTGTTTCTGATTGTTGCAAAATTTTAATGAACATTATTCAGTTGCAAATTGCATTTCCTTTTAAGTTCTAACTCAACTTTTTTATGGAAAAAGCGCATACTTTCCAAAAATAGATAGTTTTCCAGAATATCTAAGTTGACACTTCAACTGAGTATAAAAATTTCATAAACAAATAAAAAATAAGTTTAAAAGAAGTATACAAATTAAACTTCATTCGCCAAGTTCATGAAAGTATAGAACTTTGGAATTTGAAATTTTTAAGTCTGATTCTTTTTTTCTTATTGAAAGTCGCTCATTGTTCTTGGTCAGATTTTTGTGTGTGTTTTAGCTTCTTGCCTTTTTTCTGCAATTGTTGGAAATATGGACTTCATTTTTGGGTTTCTTGTTGATAAGCTCATGGTTTAACCTGTTTGTTAGTTAGTCAAATTTTAGTTGCATCATCACAGTTAGAGAAACATTCACAAAAGCATTTTGACTTTTCACTAAAATGTCGAAAGTCCAAACTTTCTCTTTGAAAATGTCGAACAAATGTTTGAACTTTGAAGCTTATTTTCTTCTTACCCTGCAGTCGACAATTTCTATTACTAATTATAGTTTTCTCATTGTTGTTTGTTCATATGTAAAGAGTCTTCAAATGCTGCCACCACTCAAGCTGAAAAGGAGGAAGTTGATTCTCGTTCTGTTTATGTTGGAAACGTAAGTCTTTCTGTTCCATGGTATTCTGACCTCCGGTTACCGTGTACTGTTTTCCAGGTTTATCTTTTCAAATTTGTTGTGTTATTCCTACAAAAGGCTTTGGTCTCGTTATATTATTCCTCAAAAGTATATTCATTGAGGTGTTGGAATTGTTTTCTAGCCTCACAAAACCACCGCAGAGAACCTTAATGTGTTATTTTATCAGTTGCATTTGGTCTAAAAGGTGGAGTGATCACAATACGGATTGTACAGTCATATACGACTATTGATCCATGCAAGTACCTTTTTTTTATCGGTCATGCAAGTACATTCTTATCTGCAACATGTAGATCACTAGAACTTAATCTTCATTTGTTTGATCTTCCTGAGAAATCCATCTACGAACAAAATTTTAGTTAATATAATTATTTGTACGCAAATATACTATATGTAGAACTAGATAGAGTTTGTCTCATGGAAAAGAGGTGGCTAACTGCTTGAAATCTAATGTCTCTCGAACGACAATGTATTTTTCTTTTTCCTTCAAAATTAACGAATGGTCAATTTTTGTTTACTTTTGCTTGTTGAATGTTGTTTTGAGTAGTTATGCTCACATGACTTGCTATTGTTGGAATGAACTGTTTCCTTAGATTTAGTTTCATTTGAATGTAAAAGTCAAAACACGAAATGAATGTCTCAGTTTGTGTTTCCATGAAGCATGTTCTGTGGAAGCTTTGTACTGTGTCATTAGAGAAATTGTTTATCTTGAAATTTCACATTTTTTTAAATGTATTATTACATTATTATAATTTTAAAGAGGAACAATATAATTTTGAGTATTTCAGTGATATGCAAAATGTTTACCTCGTGTTACTCTTTGGTGTCTTTGGTTGTGCATCTGTAGAAATTAGAAAAGTGATCATGAATCGTAAATTGAGATTGCCTTGAGCTATTTGAGTATGTGTTGCGTTATTATGTAAAACTTGAACTAATTGGGAGAGAAAGTTTGGGAAAGAGAACCAAAACTTATGTCTTTTAGACTCGAGACTCATATGCAATAATGGAAGGCCCATTATGGTAGTCTTTTGTGTGACAAATTCAGGTTGACTATGCATGCACTCCTGAGGAGGTCCAACAGCATTTCCAGTCCTGCGGAACTGTTAATAGGGTCACAATTTTGACTGACAAATTCGGGCAACCCAAAGGGTTTGCATATGTGGAGTTTCTGGAGGTTGATGCTGTGCAGAACGCGATCCTGTTGAATGAATCTGAGTTGCATGGTCGTCAATTGAAGGTCCTTGTTTGGCTGTATGAATCGACTCATTTGCTATCTGGTTTTTTCATTTCCAGTACTAAAATGTTCCTGAACATACAGGTTTCAGCTAAGCGTACAAACGTTCCTGGGATGAAGCAGTATCGTGGAAGGCGACCCAATCCATATTCAGCTTTTCCACCTCGCCGACCTTTCATGGGCGCACCCTTTCCACCCTTTGGTTACGGGTAAGATTGGTGAATCTTTTTTACCCATCAATTGCTTTTGAACTCATCCTGCAACATGGATTGCTCAACTAGTTTAGTGTTGGTGTAGATCCTGCTGGTTCATGCGTATACTTTAAATCCTAAGTGTCATCTTCTATTTTCTATTTTAAGGTGCTACGTGAAGTATATTCTTCATAGGGACTTAGGAAGTAGGGTGATTCGTTAGACTTAGAGCTGCTGAAATCTTACTAGGCATCGACACATTTGAAACCTTACAAATCTAATTACCTGTGGTAATTTTGATGGTTGTTTTTTATTCATAGCACTGGTGCTTATGTTGTACCCGAATCTTAATACCCTATGTTAATTTTTTCTCTTTGCAGAAAAGCACCGAGATTTAGGCGGCCAATGCGCTACCGCCCATACTATTAATCTGTGGTGCCGCAGCTACTGCAGTATCTGTATTTTGCATCTCGACTTGATGTCCTAGTCAAAGAAATATTTCATACTTTTTGTATGCTTTAAATGCTCTTTACTATTAGTTAAACTGTTTGTAATTTTAAATAAGTTCAAGTTGATGTAATATTGCCGACAGTTTGATTGCATCTTTATCTCATTTATGAATTGAAATCTATTTAGCCAACACGGGATACAATTAGCAAGAACAATGTAAAATCAGCTCATTCCTCGCTGGCAAGTTGCTGCCACAAAACAAGAAAAAATATACCTCCATCATGAAAATCAAGAAACCCATTAAGATATTAATGGTAACATGTTGTTGCCATATTAACATATTTCGCATCAACTCTATGGGTAAGCGTTGCTTGGCAAGGTCCGTAGCAGTAACCGTAAGCAGGGGTGAGCAAAATTCGGTCCGGTCCGGGCATCCGGACCGAACCGAATTTTTCGGTCCGAACCGAACCGGACCGAATTTTTTCGGTCCGGTCTTCGGTCCACAAAATTTTGGAAATTCGGTCTTCGGTCCGGACAGGACCGAAAATTTAAAGGGAAAATTCGGGTTTTGGACCGACCCGGACCGGACCGGACCTATTCGGTCCGGTCTTCGGTCCGGACTTCCCGAAAATTCGGGTTTCGGTCCGATTTGGTCCGGTCCTGGACCGAAACTCACCCCTAACCGTAAGCATCATATTTTTGTTAGGACTTGGGTTCGGATCTTGCGAAGGTGAACCTCAAATAGGAGTACTTACTGTTGCCAATGGATCCGAAGCTGCCGGAATGAGACTCGTTCAAGGTGAAGGCTTGTTGAGGGAATGAGGGCGTAAGATCATCCGAAGCTACGTAACATAGTACCATGTATTTCAACTATATGAGAAACTAACGGTGTAGACATGCGTCGGCTTCCATACCTCATTAATCTTTTGGAATGAGCTCTTCCAGTTTCTTGTCTCATTATCCGAAACTTCCTAGCCATGACCAACCCAAACCCAAACAATTCATCATGAATGAATTACATATGTTAGCATACACCTGAGCTACGTGCTTATTATAAGCCGAACATCATATTGTGCCAACGAGTAACATCATTTTGTGCGAAATAAGAAACAAGCACTTAAAAGTTAAAACCTACTTACAAGAAATCTTAGAATTGTAAGTTGTGACTACCATCACTGGAAGGTTATTTGAAATTTGCAAATGATGCACCCAAAACTGAATACATTGCGTACCATACTACCTTCACCAAAAGAATTCTTGCAACCCCAGGTTACTGATATTCTCTTACCAAACGAGTTCTGTCCCCTTATATAGTATAAAAGAAATACAAAAAGAGAATCTGCTCAAGGTTCAAGGATTCTACATCTTCACACCATACAAACTGTTTTTCTGAAGTCTAATAATGAGAGGAACAGAAGAAACCTGTAAAAATGCCGTGGTAGCAACACAAAGCTTCAGAAATTTCTGTCAAGGTAATGGAATCTCGCATCCAAAGAATCTGCCCTCTCAACAAAAACCAATTTTTTTTTTTACCACAGATCACTAGACTTAACAATTCCAACCAACTTAAAACTGCTCAAATGAAATAAGAGGGTAGAATAGAATAGTTGCCTGTACTTTCACGTAACACAAGCATTCAAACAGCACAACCATAACATTATTAGCTTCAGCCAAAAATCCAATGCAAAAAAAAAACATAGAAGGGCTGCAACACTTTTAGGTCTCCAATGCAGAACAAAAACTCTCGCTGATCACTTATTTTTCTTAAAAATCTGGTTATGGTTATCCAGTTCTGGTTACCTAAAAGTACACAGATCTTACAGAAAATCGATCTAATCAAGCATGGGCTGGGCATTAGATTATCATCATAACCTTGAATATGTGAACCACCTGTATTCTAAGCAACCTGAAATACCAACCTGAACAACCCTGAATCCAAATGAAATTTCTTTGCATGCTTATTTCCACAATTACGATTTGGTTCCTGGGCAATGATGATAAGTAACATTCTAACAACTTGTATAACACTTCCACGAATGCACAGTCGCGCACCCCTATCTTTACACATGTCTAAAAAAATTATTTTTAATCAAAATACTAAAGCTGAGATAAAAGTGCAAGCAAGACAGATGGAATAAGCTAAAAATTGTAGAGGATAGTGAATATGACCTCTGATAATATTTTTTATCAATAACACTAACAGCTAAACAAGGTTCTTTATTTAAGGAAGAATTTCATGTAAACTCTAACTTGCAAACTGCAAGAGCTACCAATCTACCAAACAATAAAAACACCAAAGCCAAAAATACTCTTTTTTCTTATAAAAAAGAAAGATGTCTAATATATAAATCGAAAGAAGAAAAGATGTGATAACGAATAGCTACCGATTAGGATCATAAACATGTGTATGATAGTTAGTCCAGCCATCAGAACAAGAAAAGGAATCAGGGGTCTCAACAACTAAGCTGCTTCTTGACCTGTACCATCTGTTAGATCTCTTAGTTGTAATGGGCTTTGCCGGAGCCACATATTTGCATTCATACTTCACTGGGAACAATATTTAAACACTCATTCCAAGTGTAATCATAAATTTGCAGTGAATGTGTGGCATAAGTTCTCATAACATAGTCTTACCTATGGAAACCAAGAAAAACACAAAGCTACCAACTTCAAATTCAGAACATCACTGTATATGTCATAGAACAGAAGCAAACAAGTAAAAAGGACTCATTTAACATTTCAAGGTGATTACAAGAACATGAACAGCAAAGTAACATGTCACAAACAAAAGCACATAACCCCCAACTCCTATAAATAGGAAACCCCCAATTACTAGTTGCTAATTGCTACTGCCAGTAGAGTTCATATGAATTTACTTGCCAAACCAAGAGTGCAATTTAAAAAAAGAAAGAAGGGAAACCTACTAATAAGACCAAGGAAACATACTATAATCCAGAAGACATCTTACTCCTCTTCTTCCCAACAATCCCAGTGAGAAAAGCATCAACAATCCGACGCTGCGTATCGAGTATCGTCTCAGTATGTTTGAGCTCCATCTCCATTCTCAAATTATGAATCTCCCTTGTCATATCCATTTTCATCTGCTCCATCCTCATGAATCCATCGCCCAACATCCTGATGGCCGAAACAATCTCCCCCATACCACCACCGCCTTCCTCCCTCTCCTTCCTCTTCTTCCTCTCTACATTCCTTCTCATCTCCTCCACATCAAACCCCACCGGTTTCGGCGTATGATCCCTGAAAGAACCACTCTTAACATCCGGACTCGGGTAATCGACACTTGGTATCCCCACCTTCGACGTCCTCATAGCCTTTGGAATCTTAAACTTAAACTTCGTGCCCGATCCCGATGCCGACCCCAACACACTCTCATGTCCAATTCCGTTAGGAGTCAACCCGAACCGGTTCCTCCCACCGTTATAACCATCGTCATCCTCGGACAAAGACACGCTCCCGGAGTCCGATGGAATCCCTCCTCCGGTGTCGGATCCCAACTCCAAGGTCTCCATCTTCCTAAAAAACACCCACGACGACGCGACGACATTAGAATTAGGGTTAAACCTGAGGGCGCGCTGGCGCTCGGAGCGGTAGCGTTTGCGGAGCTTCTCGATCTTGTGGCGGCACTGGACGGCGGTCTTGGTGCCGCCGCAGCGGCGGAGGACGGCATCGGCGACGTCCTGCCACTGGGAGGCTTTGAGGTTGCCGCGGCGGAGGGAGTACCACTTGTCGCGGTAGGCGTCGATGAGGGCGAGGGTCTCGTCAGTGGACCAGCAGGGGGGTGGGACCCGGCGAGGGGTGACGCCGGGGACGGCAATCGTCGGGGTGATGTTAGGGTTAGGGTTCGGAGGGGCGGCCATGGGAGGGTGGTGGTGGCATGTGGGGTGGTGATGGGAGTGGGGGTGGTGAGTGGGAGGTGAGGGGAGGAGTCGGGTCACCGCGGGAGGGATGGCATGGGCGGTGACGTGAACGGGTGGTGGGCCTTCCCGGTGGTGGCAGGGGCGGTGCTGGGCCTACTCGCTCCCATGGTTTTTTCTTTTTTAATTTTTCCATTAAATTCAGGAGGAATGGTGATTTTTTTGTTAACCTCATCTTACCGTTGTTAAAGACTTAATTTTAAATGGAAAATTTAGAATATCTTTGTACGTCGAAAATTAATTTTTTTAGCAGTTATTGATATAAGATCAAAATATTATATATTTTTGAAAAATATAATATATTCATTTTTTCATATTTTGACTTTATATCAAATGTTTTTTTAAAATAATAATTTGATACGTACGTAATGTAAGATTTTCATTGAAAGTCAAGCACAACGTATGAATTCCAACAATTTGGATAGCAAAAACGGACGACCGAATTAGTTTTGGTTGATCGAATGAAAATTCCAGTGATTTCTCTGAGTGAACGTAAATAGTCGACCGAACTAATTTCGGTTGTTCGAACTTATCATTCCAGTTACGAATTTCGGTGGACCAAAATGTGTTCGGTCTCCCTTTTTAATCATTTCGGTTGACCGGATAGTTGACGGTCGACCGAAAAATCCAATTTCCGTTGCTTTCCGACCTCAAACGTTAAGAAAACTCAAAGAAAATTTTACACTTACCACAGATCCGAAGCATAAATTCCCTACAATGCACAAACAAATTCTTTTTCAGAGTCAACTGAAATTTGATATCTTTTCCCTCAGATTCCCCCATATTCCGGGTGCACCAACCCTACCTAAATTTCACAATCTTATTGTCCCAAAGACAACCCCTAGTTCCTAGTGACGATAAACGGGAATAGAATAAGGTATTATTAAGTTGCTTCCACAAATGTTTCTCATTGGTGGCTGCGACATTACCCTTTCCGAGTCATTTAAGGTGGTGGTAAATAAATTTTATTGTTATTTTTATGACCAACATTTCTCCAGAAGTTATGATCTCATAGCAATAAACATTGATAACATGGTAGAGATTTAGGGATTTCAATGCTACACTCTCACATATTAGTGGATTATTGTTTGTAGTAACACTCGATATGATATCTGGGAATTTTGATCCAGACCAACTTTACATGTGTACTTACTGTCTTGGGACAATAGTCGTTTCACTTAACCCTCTTCAATAAATACATATGTTTTTTAAAACAAAAAAAGCATAATTAATAGATAAGATTACTCAATTCTTCGTTTTAAGGTTTCTTCAATCAAAACTTACATGTGTAAATTCTAGTGTATAAAACAACTAATATTTTCTTTTCCTCTTCTAAGATTTATGTTTTTTTATAAATAAGCTATTAAGCTCCATTAGGTAAAAGAATTTCAAAACAACTACATAGAAGTCAAATGACTCATGTAGGTTGGGTAATCGTTTAGCATAGTTAGAAAAATTTACGAAGGATTAAATGAAATGAAATAACACGATTTCATAGGAAAATGACACGAATACACACCTTTAACGTATTATGTAATATTGATTGATTGTTGTACTAGGTTGTATATTTCCGAAATATGATAATAAATATGACATACATGGAAATACCTTACATGAAAAATACAACACAGACATGAGTCACGATTGACGACCACCCATTTGACGATTTGTACTTCTTGTAATTGTACATAATGTTATGTCCCTAACCCTAATTAGGGTGTTAATGGAGGTTTAAGGTGGTGTTTTGCATGGAGAAGAAGGTTGAAGTGATGGGGTATAACGGGGGTGTTGGTTTTGGTTTTGGGAGAAAAACCAACATTCTCTCTCTCTCTCTCTCCTTTCTCCCTCAACTCCTTTTCGGAGATTTAAGGAGACGACGACTCCGGTGGGTGGAGGTGATCTTGGAGTTGTGGAGGTGCAAACGTAAGGCGTGCTAGATCGGGGTTACGGTCGGGTGCAGGCGACGTTTAGTGATCTCTGGTGTGCTCCGTCGAACTCGAAGGTATGCCGGTTCAATAGTATGTTTTTGTTGCTCACTCATGTTGGGTGGAGTGGTGGTCAGAGACCTCACCAGCGGCGAGAACGGCGTAAAATCCATGGCTGACGCAAGGTTGTTGTCGACCAACGGTCGATCGGTGCTTAGTGGCGGTTGACTGGTTAGTGTATTTTTGCCTGACTTTCACCAACACCGGTCGAATGATGCCTTGTGGCGGTCGACCGATCATGCTTGTGCCGATTGGTCGGAGGATTGCCTGGAAGTTTTCAGTCGGACGGGACCCCTGAGTCGTTCGACCGTTGCTTCATGTTTCGCTCGGACCGGACGCTGACCACCGAAACGGTCGAGCGTTTCTGATTTTTGGTCAGACCGGAACTTAAGTGAACTTATGTATCTTATTTCGTTGTTCGACCGTTTGTTCTTTTGTTCGACCGATAGATGACTTAGAACTGCTTGGTTACTCTGGTAGTTTCCGATCGACTAGGACCCCTGAGTCGGTCGACCGTTGGATTTGTATGATTTTGACTAGACTCTGGATTTTGACCACGTTCGGTCGACCGGTTTTAGACTTTGGTCCAACCGTTGGGACTTAGGTGATGCGCAGAGTGTTCGACTGTTTCAGACTTTCGGTCGACCGAACCCAATGAGAACGATAAACCGCATTGCCTATTCTGGTCGACCGTGATGTGCCAACTCTGTTCACGGAAAGTTGTGTCATCACCTAGAGTGTGATCCAGGAGGTGATGGTGGGTGCGTGATGTTGGCTTTTTGGCCTTAATCCATATTTTGATGATGTAATTCAACCTAATCTTAATTAGGACATGTAGATTAGCACATGTAGTATAATGGTATATATGTTGTATTGTGCTAACATCTACAGGTGATCAAGACTCAAGAAAGAAGAAAAATCAAGTCAAGACATGTAATTAAGCTGGATTGAAGACATGTATTTTACTTTTCTTTGAGTCTTAGGAACAAATGTGAATTGAGCATAACTTAAGCTAATATCCATGTATTTACACACTAGGTTCCTTAGAGAAGTCACACACAAAATTTCAGATCAATCGGACTTCGATAGGTCATCCAAAACATAGTCGGAAAATCACTAAAACTAAACCTTAAATCCTGTCCGAAAACGTTCGACCGATTGGACCTTTTGTTCGACCGGTTTCAGTAGATTTAGAGTTTTTACATGACCATTTTGTTCGACCGAACCATCCATTTGTTCAACCGATCCATTAGTTTTTGTAAGGTTTTGTTCGACCGGTTCAACTTTAGGTCGACCGGTTGGAGACAGTTTTTGCTGAATTTGAATTCTGTTTTGTGTATCTCTTACACAAATCAATCAAATCTTTCCCCAACGGCTAGGAATCTCTTAGAGCTTATAAATAGAGGTTCACACTTAGTTTTCCACAAGATTTCACAACTCCAAAGTGTCAAACTTATAGTGAGATTTTCCACAACCTCAAAGCTCCAAATTAGTCATCCAAAGCCTAATTTCCACATCCTTCATCAATCATCATACTAGCAATTGTTGTGCTCAATTAGAGAGTGAGTTCCACTCAAGTTACCATTGTTGTAAAGTGAGCAAGGGTCTTGGTGAAAGCCCAAGACAAAGAAGCAAGGATTTCGGTGAAAGCCCGAAGTGATTCTCTCGGTTTGTGAGAGGTGGTGCCAAGCTCGGCGAGGGTTGTTCGCGAGCTTGAAGACTTGTAAAAGGCGTTGCTCCCGGCCCGGAACGGGGAGGCATAGTGAAGACGCAAGAGGAGCTCGAACGGGGATTCGAGAGGGGCTTGCAAGAGAGGACGTAGGCGCGGCCGAACCTCTGTAAATCTGACGCGTCTTTGTGTGGTTTGCATTGTCTTTCTTTCTCTACTTGTTTGTTTATTCCGCTGCGCATTTGATTGCTTAATCAAGTAGAGAATTGTGGATTAGCTTAAAAAGTGATTAGTGGACCCATAACCCACACGATCCAATCCTACATTTGGTATCAGAGCCTCGTTCGTTAATTTTGTTCTTAACCGATAAATTAACATGACTCTTAATGCATCCACACCTCTAGAATCTTGTAAACCACCATATTTTGATGGAAATAATTTTGTTTCATGGAAATCTAAAATGTCATCATTTATTAAATCCATGAATGCTAACTTGTGGTTTATGATTCAAACTCCATATGAATCACCTAGATATCATATTAGTAAATGGAGTTTAGAAGATGAGAAAAATGCATCCCTAAATGCAAAAGCTATGAATGTCTTATTTTGTGCATTAGGAGATGAACATTTTAATCTTGTTTGCTCATGTGATAGTGCTCATCATATATGGCAAACATTAGAAAAGAATTTTGGTGAAGGAGATTCACCAACCGGGAAAAAGGGAGAAGCCACTCCAATGGATGTAGCTCAAGTTAGATGTGAAGAAATCAATTCAACATCTTGTTCAACATCAAGCTCATCCGATGGAGAAAGTGAAGATGAGGTATCTTCTAGTCACTCTTCAAGTTGTAGTTCAAGTGGAAAATCATCGCATTCACATAAACTACAAAATGCATTTCTGAAAATGGTAGAAAAATGTAAAGAGCTTCATGAATCAAATAAATTAGCAAACAAGCAAATAGATGAGCTTAAATGTCAAAATGCATCTATGTTAGATGATAAAGTTGATTTGCTTGCTAAAATTGATGCTCTTACTTTAGAAAATGCATGCTTGAAGAATGAGTGCTTAAATGATAAATCTACCTCATCTAATGCAATTGAAAGTCATATGCTTGAAAATGACAAAATTGACTTGCTAAAGAAACTAGATAAATCATATCTTGAAAGCAAGCAAACTTTAAATGACTTAAATTGCATGAATGAAAAAGTTGCAAATTTAGAGATTCACATGCTTAACATGAATGAAAAGCATAATTCTATGATTAAAAATCTAAATTGCTTAAATGAATCTCTAGCAACTAAAAACAGTGAACTTAATGTCTTAAATGAAAATTTGTCAAATAAATTGCATAAGTTCACACATGGCAATAAAAACAATTTTTATGTTAAAAACTTTCCTATTCAAATTAATGTTAAACATAATTTTGCCATGAAAAAGAAAGTAAGTGTAGAGGTACCAAAATCAACTTGGATTTGGGTACCAAAAGCTAAACTTAATGGACCCAAGCAAAAATGGGTACCAAAATCTACACTTGTAGGAGCTTGAGGAAGAGATTGGTGGTGACCGGGTGAGCCAAAGCGTCGAATTCGAATCCGGTTGCATCACCAAATCAAGATTGGAGCTATTCAAGATTCAAGTTTGGTATAAAAATTTCTATCTCTAAAATTTCTGAAAAATAGCTCTAATCTAGTTAATATGCTTAATTGTCATATCCTTAGAGTTTAATTCATTGCAAACCATATACCCTATTCATTGCAAATCTTTTACCACATCCATTGATTTTAAATGTCAAATTTTAAATGGATGTTAGAATAAGGCTTAAATAGAAACTTAATTGAACTTAACTTTAATCATACTCATAGTTTCCATCTAGCCTTATTGATAGGGGGAGCTTAATAGTTATATCTTTTATTAGAGTAATGAAGTGCAAAATTTAGGGGGAGCAACTTCATTACAATGACATCCTATTTGAACTTGAATAGTTATATAAATGTCAATGAGGGAGAAATTTCATTTCATATCTTAGATTGATTATTGTTTTTGATGGATGTCAAAGGGGGAGAAGTAATAGATTAGGGTAACTTGAAATATGCATGAAATTGTCAAGAAAAACTATGCAATAGATTTAAAGAAACATTTTGAAGCATAGTTTGCATAATATATTTCAAGTATTAAGTTAGTTTAAGATATAGGTTGTCATCATCAAAAAGGGGGAGATTGTTGGCTTTTTGGCCTTAATCCATATTTTGATGATGTAATTCAACCTAATCTTAATTAGGACATGTAGATTAGCACATGTAGTATAATGGTATATATGTTGTATTGTGCTAACATCTACAGGTGATCAAGACTCAAGAAAGAAGAAAAATCAAGTCAAGACATGTAATTAAGCTGGATTGAAGACATGTATTTTACTTTTCTTTGAGTCTTAGGAACAAATGTGAATTGAGCATAACTTAAGCTAATATCCATGCATTTACACACTAGGTTCCTTAGAGAAGTCACACACAAAATTTCAGATCAATCGGACTTCGATAGGTCATCCAAAACATAGTCGGAAAATCACTAAAACTAAACCTTAAATCCTGTCCGAAAACGTTCGACCGATTGGACCTTTTGTTCGACCGGTTTCAGTAGATTTAGAGTTTTTACATGACCATTTTGTTCGACCGAACCATCCATTTGTTCAACCGATCCATTAGTTTTTGTAAGGTTTTGTTCGACCGGTTCAACTTTAGGTCGACCGGTTGGAGACAGTTTTTGCTGAATTTGAATTCTGTTTTGTGTATCTCTTACACAAATCAATCAAATCTTTCCCCAACGGCTAGGAATCTCTTAGAGCTTATAAATAGAGGTTCACACTTAGTTTTCCACAAGATTTCACAACTCCAAAGTGTCAAACTTATAGTGAGATTTTCCACAACCTCAAAGCTCCAAATTAGTCATCCAAAGCCTAATTTCCACATCCTTCATCAATCATCATACTAGCAATTGTTGTGCTCAATTAGAGAGTGAGTTCCACTCAAGTTACCATTGTTGTAAAGTGAGCAAGGGTCTTGGTGAAAGCCCAAGACAAAGAAGCAAGGATTTCGGTGAAAGCCCGAAGTGATTCTCTCGGTTTGTGAGAGGTGGTGCCAAGCTCGGCGAGGGTTGTTCGCGAGCTTGAAGACTTGTAAAAGGCGTTGCTCCCGGCCCGGAACGGGGAGGCATAGTGAAGACGCAAGAGGAGCTCGAACGGGGATTCGAGAGGGGCTTGCAAGAGAGGACGTAGGCGCGGCCGAACCTCTGTAAATCCGACGCGTCTTTGTGTGGTTTGCATTGTCTTTCTTTCTCTACTTGTTTGTTTATTCCGCTGCGCATTTGATTGCTTAATCAAGTAGAGAATTGTGGATTAGCTTAAAAAGTGATTAGTGGACCCATAACCCACACGATCCAATCCTACACGTGATCGCGTCTGCCCAGGGACCGCTGAGTGGAAGAGTGTGGGTACTTGGGACGAGTCACCTCTGTTGATAGACTGTGGCGTGTTGTTCTTGTTGTCTTGACTCACTGTAGAGTAGCAGACCTGAGGGATCGTGGATCCCAATGCATGTTGATGCATGGCTCTTGGAGCATGATGACCCTGCGGACTATGGTCTGGATCCGTCTGATGTTGTGCCGGACAAATGTTGTACCGCCGATGTTGTGCCGGCGATGCCGCCGTGGTTATGCCGGCGATGATGTTGTCGACGATGATCCGTCTTGTGGCCATCCGATGTTGTGCCGGACGTATGTTGTACCACCGATGTTGTGTCGGCGATGCCGCCGATGTTGTTCCTGAAGGGAATGTGTTCTAAAAGTTTTACTTTTAAATGTCAATAATTATGAATTGAATGAGAAATCATTTTGTTCCTTGTTTATGTTATTCGTCTTTTAGAAGTGTTAAGGAAGAGACTCTTGGTCCTTAACCGTAGAGCTCTAAAAGATATTGGGTTACATAAAACAAAAGATATTCGCAATCATGGTAATTAACATGGGACATTAATTACCGAGTTAAGATTGTCGTGTTGCTCATAGATCATTGTAGCTCTACAAGTGAGTGACAACACGGGTATACAAAAGAGGAAAATAGTACTTTTGTATACCGAATTAACCTAACAAGTAAAATATTATAGGAATGTGTTTCTGTGTCATTAATATTTTACTGTGTCCTTGGCCCTTTGATATGAGACTTATATCCGATCGCTTAAGGAGTTCTTAATTAGACTAGTGTCTTAAGCTATCGATGAGTGTAGTGTAAAGGCATTAGTTGGTTAAGTATGACTTTCGTTGGAGAAGATAGTTAGTCAAAAGATTATCATTGCCCCTCTTAATTGAGTGATGATATTAGTGGGCCCCTTGATAAAGCAAAGTTATAATGGGCACAATGTGATTTGAGTTAAGTCACATATTTATAACTAGCTTAAAGAGATCAAGAAATGAATACTAATACAAAGATGACACAATACTACTTTGTGTGTATTCTTAATTTCATGAGGCAAGGGACGGACACAAGTGGTACACTCCATCACTAAATGGATCGGGTTTTGGTTCAAGTGGAATTAAGACTGTTGGCTTTTTAGCCTTAATCTTTATTTAGTTTTGATGATTAAGTAATCTAATCTTAATCTATATTTAATCAATCAACCTAGACAATCAAAGTAAGCAAACATGAATACATGCATTGCATATATATTCGTGTACTTGCGATATTCTTAATAGGTTGATGAAGAATCAAGCTAAGGAGCTTGGGGACAAGAAGATAAAGACTCAAGACATGTAATCAAGCTTTGGACCAATATGTAATGTAGTATAATTTGAGTCCTAAGGATTAATGTAAACTTGAGCACATTAGGATTCTGTCCCGTATCCCCACGGTTAACCGACCCCTTCTCGGTAAACCGAATCTTGTAGAGTTCGGTCCACCGAACACCTTGCGGTCAACTGTGTAGAATCCTTTAGGTGTTCCCTGGAATAACCTCCTCGGTATACCGAACCGCCTTCGGTAGACCGAATTAGCCTGGACCGGTTTTGGACTTTGCTCCAACGGTCGTATTTATATCTTGACCTAAAGCCAAATTGACTTATCCATATTCGGTACACCGAACTTCATTCGGTCAACCGAATCATATTGCTTTAGGAGACCAACGACTATTTAACTTGACCGTTATTGGTAAACCAATCTCCCACGCTTTGTCAGCGCAATTCCCGCGCTACTTCGGTATACCGAAGTATACACGGTCAACCAAACTTAGCATAAACAGAACCCTACCAATCTTACTGTCCAGTTTGGAACGGTCCACCGAATAGGTTTCGGTAAACCGAATTATATTAGGGTTGCTAGTTAGAGAGCTACTGGAGTTGAGTGAGCGGTTAACCGAATAAGATTTGGTAAACCGAAATGACCTTTGTCGGTAATCCGTTGGGTTAACGGTCTACCGAGGAGCGTGCAAATTCTGCCCGAACTTTTGTCACATCATCACATTTCATGGGTCAACTTTCTCACCCACTCCCCAACGACTCTAAGAGCTTTGAAGCCTATATAAGGACCTCATTAGAAGCACAACACAAGCACTACACTCTCCAAAACATCAAGTATCCTTGTGCTATCTTTCCCAAACCTTCAAAGCTCAAATCCTATACACTCAAGCCAAAACTTCACCACTTGTATTCTAGATCCATATCATAATCCAAGTGTGCTCAAAGTTAGAGTGTCATTAGCAAGAGTTGTGATTCCATTCTTTCATCCAAATCACAAGAGTTGTAATAGCTTCAAGGAAGCTCCCTCTCGGGTTGTGAGAGGAGACACGGGCGAGGCGAGGTTGTTCGCGAGGCTCGGGTTTGTAAAGGCGTTGATCTCGGCCCGGTAACGGAGATCGGATAGTGGAAACCACAAGCGAGGCTCGAGGGACGAGCGGGGCTTGTGAGTGAGGACTAGGACCCGGGGAGGGTGCCGAACCTCGTTAAATCGGACGTCGACTTCAACGTTGGTTTGCAAGTTCTCTATCTCTTAGAATAACCCTTGCATGATTAGTTGTTAGTTCGTAATTAGTTTTTAATTCCGCATCTTGTTTAATTACGATCACTAGAGGGCCCCTTAAGATCCCCACAAAGACATCTAACTAATTGGGAGCTATAATGTGTAGCTAGATACCGCTTATAGCTTGTGATATTAAGCTCTTAATATCACTGCCAACTTAGTTTAGATCCTCCCATAGGTCACACCACAAAACTGGGAAACAAGAAATGGGAATTTTGAGTTCATAAGATGTGTCGGGTTTCATGTAGAAAATATGACACATGGGGTGAACAAGCAAAATCAAAATTATGTTGTGATTAATAACATAATTAGAATCTAAATTAAATTCATATGTAATGTAAATATTATGGGGTGTAATGATTGATCATTACATAGGATAATATGTTACATAAGTTATGAATTTACTACTAATCCCGAAATGTCAAATTTTATAGGGGTTAAACCGAAATTTGACGAGTCTGCAGAACAATGCTCAAACGGTCGACCGGTTAGCAGTAAAAGGTAGACCGATCGGGCACGGTCGACCGGACATGTCTCGACCGATAACAGGGAATTTTCATCTGTTCGAACGGTCGACCGAAAGTAATCGGTCGGTCGACCGAACATTGTGATAGAATAATTCCTGTTACGAACGGTTGACCGCGTCATTGATTGGTCGACCGAAACCAGGTTCGAGCGGTTGACCGAACTTTCAAACGGTCGACCGGTGCATACGGTTTTATGCAGAATTAATTTAAGAATTAATTAGATCATGCATGGAATTGGTCCATAATTGATTTAATTCGTGGCTAAGATTATTTATTATTAAATAATGGATGGTTAGATGGAAGTTTGCATGAAATCATAGGCAAGAGGTTGCACATGAATAGGTAATTTGGAGAGAACTTATAAATAAAAGTTTATCTCATTACCTCCTTAATTAATTCATTGTTTTTCTCATGCAAAAACTCTCTCCATAATTCTCCACGAAATTCCCTTAATTCTTAAGTTTAGTTTTAGTTTTTAAGAGATCATCTTCTCAAGGGAACTAAAGAGGGGTTAGTAATTAGATTCTAAACCCTATTGGAGATTGAGAGACTAGCTATTCTCTTTCCAATCTTGTTTAGAGTTTGGTGAAATCTCGGAGGCATCCGGCGCAACAACAAGCATCCTCAACGTCTCCGAATCTTCAAGAAGTTTTTGAGAACTTCTAGGTATGAATTTCGGAGTCCCTTTGTGTTTGTTTTAATGAGTTTTTGAAACTAGTTGTTAAAACAAACTGATGCATGCATGAAATAAATCGAAGAAAATTATAATAGATCCTTATTACGCATAAAAATTCCGAAAATATATATGTGTAATTAAACATGAAATCCTACAGTTCCGGCGATGATCCTCAGTTGGGCACCTATTGAGGGATTGTTGGACTGATCGGGCTACGACTCTGTTGGTGTGGTGTAGACCACGTGGTTTTGTTTGACGCGGAAGTACGGACGCTTATCACCGATCCATTGGCTCGAGTAGTCGCGTGTGGGGGTGCATCACATACTGTCCCTAAGACCTATGTGCCTACGGTAGGTGTCCGAGGAGACCCGATGTTGTTTGTTGGACTGACGTCCTTGTTGACCCTTAGAGGGTTTTGTTGTTGTAGGACTGAGGTCTTGTTTTACCCTTGGAGGAGTTTTGTTTCATTGTTGTTAATGACATGACATGCTACTAGTATGATAGGTTTATTACCGTACTGTTGCATTCATATAGATGAGCTTGACATACGGATTTCCTAATGGGAAACTCAGACATTGTTGTTTAATTCATGTTTCAGGACCGCAGTAGGTTCTGTGGGGGTGGTGACAGCGGGCGAGCACATTTTGGGGCCAGGATCCTCTTCGGACTATTCGAGGTCGTCATGATTACTTGTATTCATTCGTTGTATTGATCTAATCATGTATTTTTGACAAACTCTGTTGTATTTGGTGTACCGACTAGTTATTTATTTGAGTAACATTCCTGCTTGACTTGAGATCTCTTTTATTGTTAAAATTTCAAAAGTTTCCAATGTTTCAGGATGTTACACATAGGTTATCGATCGTATCATGTCGTGTACTAATCATGTCTAGCATACTCATATATATTAGTCTTATATGCAAATTTGTATCCGTCTCATTTAGTAATCATGTTGCTAGACTCTTATGCATATCCGACCCATTTATAATAATGTATAATTGTGTTTACCCATTTATACACGATTATTAAATGGGTGTACATGCTGAAACACTAACCTTTACATGTCTAGCACATGTTATTGAAATATTATTATTATCTATTTAATACTCCTATAATATCTTTACTAAACGATTACACAAACTCTAATTGTTTAATATATAAATCTTATATGTTAATCACACAATTAAAACAACAGAAATTATAAGTCTATTAGAATGAATACCCAATCATGTACTCGTGTATATTTGTGGAGTAATCACACATTTTTTGTACCCAAGTAAGTGATTAGTTATTGTGTCAATCGTGTTTGACTCTTAAATCCATATCCGGTCCATTTATTAATCATGTTACAACTTACACTCATTTATTAATAATTTTTTTCTTCTAATTCATATATGCTAATTTCGTGTCGTCTAATCATGTTTGGTGTAAAATTAAAGGTACTAACTCCTAACGGTAACTTTTAGGTCATAGGTTGGATTCCTTAGTGTCAATATCACGGCCCATTTAAGGCCCACGATCCAGAAGTCCGAACTCAAACCCTCCCATTGAAAAGACATCAGAGTTCTGCCCAAGAAAGAATCTCTCGAGAGAGGTGTGGAAACGCCTGAAATCAGTTGGTCAGTTCCGCCCTTTCTCTCCAATTTCTACATGTTTGATCTGTAATTGCCTTGTTCGTTTAACAGATTTTACGGTGGTTGTTGTGATTAGGTTTTGTTGTCAATAAAGCTGAATCTTGGTTGTGGGTTTGAAGATTACTCGATAATTTCCACATAAAAACTTCACCTTTTCTTCCCTCTTTCAAATACACACTTTGGCACCCAAATTTGACTTGGTTTCTCTGATGAGTCCCTTGTTTTGCTATTGGTATTGGTGGTTAGTGGAGAAAATTCGAATCTTGATAGTTGTGAGTGTTGGACCTTAACATAAAAACTATATTTTTCTAGGGTTTGTAGGATGTTGTTAGCATTGAACAGAACCTCAAACCTTGGTTGTGGTTTTTCAGTTCATCGTCTATCATTGGTAATTGTTATTTGAAACAAAAGAAACCCCATATACATGTTTTTGCATGTTTAATTTTTTGTTCTATGAGTTGGGGAACTGGAATTCTTGAATGATTTTTGGGTGGATACCCTTGAAAAACTTCAAAAAAATTGAAACTCGAGTTCCAGAATGACTTCCAAGGCATAAAAATTGTATTTAGAGTGACTTCCCCAACTTCAACTCTAAAAGATGAGGGGAAGTCATGGAAGTGAAGTTCTAGACTCCCCCACCCACCCCCACCCAACATTTTAGGTACCAATCACACCTTAAATCAAATACTCATCTTACTTTGTTTGAGGCCGTTTTCAGATACACTCCTTTTTCCTTTTCTTTTCAAGTTACATCCCAATCTAAAATGTTTTTTTTACTTTCAAATTCAATTGTTCAAGTTCCATGTTTTAGTGTTCATGTCCGTATGATGCAACATTGGAATAAATCGGTCATTTATACATATGAAATTATTCCAGCCTTGTAAGGCAATTGTGTTTCCATGTTAGACTCTTGTGTATGTCTTCAACTACAGTACTGAAGAGGCATGACCGATGAGAAGTCTGAAAGCAGATTATATGTTGGCAACCTTGATCATCGGATAACAGAGTATGTTCTACATCTGCATATATAATGCTAGTTAGCCATCTCTTTCAAATGTCAGTGCAACTTAGCAGCTATGTCCGGCTTTTCAGGTCCAATGTGATAAAGATGTTTTCACCATTTGGCAAGATTGTGTCGGAAGATTTTCTGTGGCATACTCGCGGTCCGAAACGTGGAGAACCGCGTGGTTATGTATTTATCCAGTTCAGTACTAAAGAGGTAAAAAGTCCCATTCCTGTCCTTGGAACATCATGTAGTGTTGTATTACTGACCCACTTGCTGTTTTTAAGGAATCATTAACTTCTACCTAAACCACATGAAAATAAGATGGACATTGAAATAGATTAATCATACTCTCGTGCTTATGCTGGTCTATAATTTGTGTCGTAGGAAGCACAGTGGTGCAGTTAGGCGTCATCTTGAAAGTATATGATGTATAAAAGTGAGTTATTTGTTGTATGTGTTATTACCATCCTAATGCTGTGATAATAATTATGCTGATAACTAAATTCGAAATCTTTAGTTTTTACATGATACTCACTTCAGCTTGTGTGCTGTATTTAAAGGAATCAGCTACCAATTTGCATCCTTCTACAGTTATGTTATGAATTGTAACTGGGAAGTATTCTTGTTTCTAATATTTATCATTGAAGTGAGCATGCAGGAAGCTGAACATGCTAAAATGAAGATGAATGGGAAGCTGGTGTACGGTCGGCCGTTGCTTGTTCATTTTGCCAGTGAGAGGAACACAACACAGACAACAAATCAAACCGGGGTTTTAGGCAGATCAGATAAACGAAGTGCTTGTAGTAGTTCCAATGGACGACTAAGTCGTGGTGCTACAATTGCAGCAATAAAGAACAAGTTGAAATCACTCGAAGAAGAAAGCTTCAGCGTGAAGAAGAGAAAGCCGACAACACCGGTGGTGATACCTTCAAAAGGTGAATCATGTGGTAATAGTACCATTTCCTGAAAGACAAATCCTGACTACGGGTTGGCAAAAGCGAGCTTATCAAAAAATATTTGGACTTCCTGATAATGAAAACTCAGAAACTTATGATGAAATGACTAACAAAATGTTGATGAAGATCTTGTTTTCTCATCATTTGTTTATAATGGAAGCAAGGCTCATTAGCAGCAATGGACGCTATTTGTCGTACTGTAAATTCCCACTTACTCGCAGATGTCTATTAACCTGGATTCTGGACTGCAATCGTCTGGTTAAGCATCTCATCTAACGGTTTGCTTTGCTCTTTGTTAGTTATTGCAGAACACGTGCCAATGTAATCGCAATTTGGTTTAGAAAACACCCTCATTAAATCCTTAACTCTACTGTCATTTTCACTATCTTAATTCGTTTTGGCTTTGAAGGATGAAAGTAAAGAAAATATTTCGAAAAAGAATCACGCCCACAAACTATACTGCTACGATAGCCTTCTCAGCACAAACTTTTTTGAAATTCTTATAACCTGTATTTCTAAGATCATGTAGGGGTCTGATTTGACAAGAATGCGCCTACCTTTTCGGTGATTTTAAGACATTTACTGAAAGTAATCTAATCTTCCACCCACCTAGCAAAGTTGATCCGTATAACTTAGAACAGTAGTAGTTCGAGAAGTAGACCAAGATGACAAGGAAAGGTGAGAGGAACGTGCATGTCAAGCTAATTCCCATAAAAATTAAGAAGCGGCAAAGAAGTTTACTTCAGCAATGCAACATTCAAATGTGCAGCATATTTTCCCTATGACACAAATCAGTATTAAGATATTTTTGAACCTCACACCATTAGATGCTCATAGTCCAAGATCTGACACAATTTCATATCATGATTCATGATGCCAACAATATCAACAATAACTTGACATCCTTCGATATCAACAAGTGAATGAAAGTTCCAAAGTTTTTGTAGCAAGAACAATTTCTTGGAAATTGGAATCTATTCCTTCAGAAATTTACGTGCAATTTGTGCAATAGTAGTTCTTGAACTGAAATTATCAACGTTACCTCTATCAAGCACTAGGAGACTCTCATCAAGCAAGATAAAGATGTGTCAAATGTATGCAATCATACCCCTATCACCATGTGAGAGAGGTTGTTTCCAATTGAACAAATGCTTAGACAACTTTATGCTAAAATTCACAATAATAAGAATCACAGATAATTTATATGAACCATGTTGATTTAATCCATTGTAACCCAAAAGCCAAAAAACAACTTAATTTTTAACACTTGATTTAGTTCATGAACTGAAATGAAGTACATAAAATAGCAACAGTTTACCAAAGATACAGACCCTATTTTCAGAAAAAGAATCAAGGTACACAAACATGTTACAGATAGACAACGGGTCCTACTCTTCAAACATCCTAATCTCGAGGTTGTTGTAGATTAATCATTGGTTTTTGCCACTGATTATTGTTGGAATCCTCAGAGAGTTTCTGAGTTGCTAGACGATGGCTTGGCACCAGGCAACAGTAAATTTCTAAACCAGGATCCTTGGTTTGTGGGATTTACTCTGTTGGTAGAATCAGGCGTTGCTGGAGTTCTCGAGGCCACACCCATGAGAAACTTGTATGCTACTCTGCTAGCTGTGACAATCTCAGTCTTCGCTTGTCTAAACTGCAACAGCACAATAAGTTTTGTTGGCAACAGGTGAAGAAAAATAAGTCAAAGTAGCTTAACCATTGACGTAAGCCAGTTGTTTGCAGAAGTTCAAGGGCACAACCTCCATTGGAAGTTTTATGACTTCCAGTAACGAAAAATAAGCTTTGATTGGTATGTGCATGAAAATGGTATCCGTAAGATCATTTTTCTCCTGAGTAAAATAACTGAATTGTTATTCGTCGCCGAAAAACTACTTAAATCGTCCGTACGAATTACCATTTTGTCATTATCTTATTTCTACTCGTATATCTCGACATTTCACTCTCCTACCACCCCTCTCTTCATCTTCCTTTCATAATCATAAACAACAATGTTTCAGAGGTCAGGAAATGAACCAACGGACGCCTCAGTGTACTCGAATATGGTAAAACGTCCAACTTCTTTTTAATAATAATAAAAAAACATTTTGGGTACGTCCATCCGATCCCCCCCATGAGGCAGGCGTCTGGCTAAGACACCACCCCCATGGGAGAGGCGTCTGCAACAGGCGCCTCCCCATGGGGGTGGCGTCTGGTTTAGACGCTCATATTTTTTTAATAAATTTTTTAAAAATTATACGATATGTTTTCTCAAATTATTTCAGGCTCCATTCCAAAAAAATTGGTATTAATTGGTAATTATACGAGTTGGATATTATACGGGTTGAATTACAATGAGTTTTTTGCAAGTGATTAAGATTCAAAAAATTCCAGATCTAACAATTTCAAGACCAAATAGGAAACCTTAAATAATTTGAGATAACACACCGTATAAATTTAAGTTTTTTTTAAAATTATTTTTGGACGAGCGTCTTAGCCAGATGCCTCCTCCATGGGAGAGGCGTCTGGGTAAAACGTCCGGCCCGATTTTTTTTGCTAGACTTAATTCACTGAATCCAGGCGCTTTGTCAGGCATTTTCGTGATATTAGTATTGGGAAAATAAGAAAAACATAGGTAGAAACCTTATTTTAAGAGACATGACGAAATGAATATTAAATGAATTGTGAAGGGAAAAATGGTAATTGTTGAAGCGATTTAAGTAGTTTTTAGACAATGAATAATAGTTCCCTAAAATAACTAGAAAATATAAGACACCACTTTAAAAGTTAGCCAACATGGATACAAACAATATCCTCGAAAACCAATCTTTATCCATTTCGTCATTATGTTGGAAGATCGAATGACAATCTGAAAAAATTGGTTATCCTTCCCACATGAGTTGAAAACTGAGTAAAGTTACCAGAAAAAGATAATCCTCAAGTAGAAACATAATCAAAGCAGATACAAGAAATGACATAATTATCAAGAACGAGTAGAAGGCATTTTCACCTTCTGGGCTGTCATCTCTGCAACTTCAGCAGCAGTGTCGCCAGCATTTGCAAAACGATTTACCCAAGCTGTTGAAAAGAAAAGAAAAATTATTTATTTATTTAAGGTATCTTATGCTCTAGGAACGACATAATTTGAAACTTAACATAATTAAAGAAATCCAGGATCTACCCAAACACCAAGGCCATTTTAACTAGCACGGTATCCTCAGGAGTTCCTTGGACCTTGATAGTTCATCCAGAAAATGGATGTTTGGAGAATCATGCAAAGATGAATAATCATATATACATCATTTTCAAGTGTTCTTCTGGCCAACACATCACCAAATTGTTCAAACTTTTACTTGTTATTATCCTTTTGTTGATGACTCCTTGAGATAGAAAATAAATACTACAAGTAGAGCAGCTACAATGGCAAATTGCTACTAAGTACAAACTAAGATGTAACACATATCCTGTGTGCATCCATCAATCGGATAACATGCAATCTTTTCTCAACACTCCTGATAGTAAAAAAAAATAGTCTCTTTATAGCTACACAACTTCAATCAAGTCAACAATCCTTATAAGTGCATTAGATCAGTATAAGGTTACTTCACTTCATCGGTTCACGGTTCACCTATCATATGATATTTCCAATGCCAACATGCTCCATATTTTACAACTAAGAAAGATCACAATGTAATCTAGGACTCTTCAAAGTAAACAAATGGCATAAAAAACAGAAACCATAGTAGTATACGAACAAAGTAACTTTATTTATCACAGTATAAGCACCTACGTCCCATTGTTCCACCATAGAACCCTACACTTTGCAACTAAGCTCGGAAAAAGACTCCGAGTATCATGGTAAACATGGATCCCAACGAGATATCATTAGCATGCCACCGAGAAAATTTGAGTAGATTTCTTCCATGAAAGGGGATATTTTGTACCTACGTAAGTATCAAAATTATAATAGAAGAAGAGTTCAAGGAACCATTCTGATTTCAGTGGATGAAGTTAACGTTTTACTGTAACAGAAAAGATACTTCTGTAGAAGAGGATTGGCACATTTGTTGGCAAAAAGACGCACGTTCTTAATGGCAGGACCTACTCCTTACTGTGTTCTGAAAGTTGAAGGCTCAGCCGCTCGAGTATAAGACGGCATGGAGAAATTTCACTTGAATCAACATGAATATCCTTGTCAAATAGTAAAATGACTGAATAAGTGGAAAAGAAGTAAACACCTGGAAGTTTTTGTACTTGAAGCCTTTCACATAGCATGTCACAAAAATGATTGCAGTTCTTAGACAGCAGATCATACGAGTTTCCAGGCCATTCTCTGCTCAACTCCCTCAAAATCTGGTTTACAGCGGAATTTGATAGTGGTGTTTCGCCAAGAAGAATACACTCACGATAAGTGTACATGGGATTTTTACCCCATGGACAATTGAAAACGCCTGTCCCGTTCTCACAGAATCCAAATGACCATTCATCATCACCATAAACCTGGAAGGAAACAATAAGTACATATAAATCAACAGTTTACCTGATATTAGTTTATAGAACCAGAGGAATTAACAAGAACATGAAGAAGGATATGGTGATTCTTCTTAAGGCTTCAAGAAACAGAACAAATATGCAAAATAGAATAGCAAATGGACATGTAATGACATAGATGACAAGTATATGTAGCGCAGAAAGCAAATAGATGCAGACCTAAAAAGGTTGAGCTTTGTTCCCCATGAAAATGAGGCCAGCCAAAAAAACTCAAACTAACCAAAATGGCCTGGATGTAGATTTTACAGCAATTTTTTTTCCAAAAAATAGATTGGATATACTAATCAAACTTAGGCACAAAGCAAATGCTCTGGTTTTCCAAATCATTTGTTGCGATAGCTAATTCACATTAAAACCATCTCAAACTTCATATAGACATCCGAGGAAGTCTATAAGAAGAGGATATTACAGCTATTTCAGCAGCATAAGTGACAAGGATAACCAACTGAAAAGAAAAGAAAAATTACTTATTAATCCTTTTCGGTTATTTATCCTCTGTGAGGAACATCCATTAATATCCACAAATATACATTGAAGCACAGCACCCAGATCGAGTAAGCAAAACTCAACCAATTAAGCCAAATGATACTAATAAGTCCCGAAGTGCAAACCCCAGGACATGCTTAAACTGTAGTTTATGAGGGTCCAGCATGAAGAGCACAGGCGTAACCACTAACCAGGCAAGGAACAAATTCATCACGTAAAAGCAAATCTAGAAGTTTACCCACTCAAACTAACGTTCCAAAAGCACCAATAAACATCATTTTGAAAAATCAGGTAATATCAACAAAGATAGACAGGTAATTGTATGTCCCAACTACCAACCCATTGCGTCCACAGTTTCACAACCTAATTCTCTGGAAGCTTTCCAGATGAGAATAAACTAACCTAGCAAAGAAATCTAACATCTCCCCCTTCCAGAAACACTACCTTTTCCCCCAAAAAACTAAAAAAATCCACCTTTATCTACAAACTCTAAATTTACATTTCAGGCAAAAGAACACATCAAACCGAACCAAAATCCAACAAACAAACATCATTCTTATTCGTTTTCCCAAAACTAAAAAAATCCACCATTTTCCAAATCCATCTCCAAAATCCACATTTCAGACAAAAAACGAATCAAACTGGCCCAAACCAAAATTCACAATACAAAAACTACTATATTTCTTTCCAAAAAAATAACTAAAAAAACACCACCTTTTCCAAAAACCAACTCAAAAATCTACATTTCAGGCAAAACAACGCATCAAAACCAAATCCCCACCAAACAAACACTATCATTTTTATTTTCCCCTAAAAAAGCCATCTTTTCCCAAACTTCAACTACAGAACCAACGTTCAAGGAAAAACACCGCATCAAAACCACAACCCTAACCAAAATCCACAAACAAGCTCCCGAATCTACATTTCCAGCGAAACAACGCACCAAAACCGAACCTTAACCGAAATTCACCAATCAAACACTACCAATTTTATTTTTCCCAAAAATAACTAAAAAACCCATATTTTTTCCGAAAAACCAACTCCGTAACCCAAATTCGAGGCAAATGCCACTGAACCGAAACCCTAGATTCGTCACCAAAGATCTAAACTTTTCAGAAAAGAGGACCGAAATGGACCTGAACGGCGCTGTGGAAGATGCCACCGATCCCGATGCCGTCCTTGAAGATCCGGTTGATCTGGAGGATGGTGTTGTTGGTCTTCTCGTTGTCGCTATTGGTGACGTCGTAGACGTGAAGCTTCACCTCCTTCGGCATCGCTGCTGAATCGCCACTTTCGCTCCGGAATTGAAGCCCAAAATTAGGGTTTGGTTCCGTTAATTTAGGGGTGGTCGCGGTTTTTAGGTCGTTTATCGATTTGAGCCGTACGTACGTTTGTAGGTTTCGTGGATTCCGGAACCAACCCTCCTCAATCGTTTCTTAAAATAACTGTATTTGTCGTTGGAGGTGCTCTTTTAATCCAATCCAATCAAATCGAATTTAACATAACATAACATAGATACAGTGCCGATTCTTGTTTGGACGACATGCTTGGAGGTCGATGTTATTTGCTTAAGTGCCCATCTATCATAAATGAGACTCATTCCGTACATTAGGAATTTTGCAATTCATACATCTAAATTTAAAATTGTACTTAATGTTAAATATATATAAAAAATTGGAAATGGCTCCCCATTTCTCTCTCCTCTCTAAGGTCATCCAGTGTCATATCCTTTAATCCAACCTAACTCAACATTTCTCTCTGCCATGTCAGCACAACCTTTAATCCAACATTGTATCCAACCTAACACAAAAATCATCAACTATGACAACCCAATATTTCAACACTTTCTCTCATTCACATCATTTCTTTTACCTTTTTTTATTCTTTCACAACAATCCACAACAACAACAAAGTCTTTTATTCCAAACTAGTTTGAGTAGACTAGAAATGAAATTCTAAGGAGTCACGATTCAGGCACGTGAATCACCTTCTTCCACGCGTTTCTTTCCAATGCAAATTCCCGAGGAACATTCCAATCTTTTAAATCTCTTTTGACCGCTTCCTCCCAAGTCAATCGTGGTCTACATCTTCCTCTTTTTATGCCTTCGATCTGATTCAATACTCCTCTTCTTATAGGTGCCTCCATAGGTCTTCTTTGTACATGTCCAAACTATCTCAGTCTGTGTTGGATAACTTTCTCTTCCATTGGAGCAACTCCAACTCTCTCACGAATGTCTTTATTTCTAATCCGATCCATTCGCGTATTACCACAGATCCACCTCAACATCCTCATTTTATATACATTCATCTTTTGTATATGTTGTCTTTTAGTGGCCCAACATTCCGCACCATATAGCATTGCAGATCTTATTGCGGTTCTATAAAATTTCCTTTTAACTTAAGTGGAATTTTCTTGTCATATAAGACACCTGAGGCTTGTCGCCATTTCATCCATCCTGTTTTAATCCTATGGTTAACATCTTCATCGATCTCCCCGTCTTTTTGAAGTATTGATCCAAGATATCTAAAGATATCTTTTCTACGCACTTGCCCATCTAATATAATCTCATCTTCCTCGGTATTAACGGTACTAAAACAACACTTCATATATTCAGTTTTAGATCTACTTAGTTTTAAACCTTTTGTTTCTAAAGTATTTCTCCACAACTCTAGTTTTCTCTCCACACATACCCTACTCTCGTCAATTAATACTACATCATCCGCAAAAAAACATACACAATGGAACCTCACATTGTATGTCTTTTGTCAATTACTAAAGCAAAGAGATATGAACTTAAAGCTGAACCCATGATGAAGTTCAATCTTAATCGGAAAAGCTTTAGTCACATCATCACAAATTCTAATGCTAGTTTCAACTCCTTCGTACATATCTTAAATTAAATTCACATATTTTGTTGATATATTCTTCTTCTCTAGGGCCCACCACATAACATTTCTTGGAACTCCATCATATGCCTTTTCTAAATCAATAAAACCATGTGTAGATCTTTCTTTTGTTCTTTATACCTCTCCATAAGTTGTTTAATAAGAAATATGACATCTATCGTTGACCTTCCAGACATTAAACCAAATTGATTATCTATAACACACGTTTCTTTCCTTAGACGATGCTCAATTACTCTTTACCACAATTTCATAGTATGACACATGAGCTTGATACCTCTATAGTTAGTGCAAATTTGAATATTCTATTTATTCTTGTAAATTGGCACCAAAGTACTCATTCTCCACTCATTTGGTATTTTATTTTTCTCAAAGATACTACTAAACAATTTAGTTAACCACGTTACTGCTTTATCCCCGATACATTTTCACACATCAATCGGGATCTCGTCTGGTCCTAAAGCCTTACCAACTTTCATTCTTTTTAAGGCTTCCTTAACCTCAACTTCTTTTATCCTCCATACAAATTGTCTATGAGATTCCTCAATTGTATCATTCACTTCAAAAGTGTCGCTATCATTTTCTCTATTGAACAACTTATCAAAATATCCTCTCCACATTTCCTTGATATCCTCTGCCTTAACTAAAAGATTATTATTATCATCTTTAATGCATTTAACTTGATTAAGGTCTATAGTTTTCTTCTCTCTTATTTTAGCCAACTTATATATCCCAACCTCTCCCTCTTGTGATCCTAACTTTTGGTATAAATTCTCATAAACAACCCCTCTAGCTTCTCTTACTGTCTTCTTAGCTTTTTTATTAGCCAACCTATACTCTTCTAAGTTAGTTTCATTTTTATCTTTAAACCACATCTTATAACATTATTTCTTAGTTTTAATTTCCTGTTGTACATCATCATTCCACCACCACGTGTCTCTCGACTCTAGTCTACCTCCTCTACTCTCCCCCACAAACTTCTTTAGCCACGCGTCGAATGTAAGATGACATACTCTCCCACATACTATTAGCGTCTCCTACAACATCCCAAGGTCCCTCACCATAAGTTTATCCCTAAATCTAATACATTGTTATCCTTTAAGATTCCACCACTTAATCTTCACATCTTTATTACACTTATTTCGTACCACCCCAATACGAAAGCGAAAGTTCACTACTACCAACTTATGTTGAGTCACCACACACTCTCCAGGTATTACCTTACAATCTATACAAGATCCTCGATCATCTTGTCGAGTAAGCACAAAATCAATTTGACTCCGATGTTGACCACTACAAAATGTGACTAAATGAGATTCTCTTTTCCTAAAGACAATAATTGCTACCATGAGGTCATATGCTACAACGAAATTCAGAAAATCTTCTCCTCCTTGGTTCCTAACACCAAACCCAAACCCTCCTTGAATACGTTTAAACCTTTCTCTATCTTTACCAACATGACCGTTAAAATGTCCTCCAATACAAAGTTTCTCACTACTAGGAATCACTCTCATCATAATGTCAAGGTCCTCCCAAAACTGTTTCTTCACTGTTTTGCTCAAACCTATTTGTGGGGCATAGGCACTAATGACATTCAAAATCAATTTTCCGATAACTAACTTAATCAAAATTATTCGATCACCTTGCCTTTTAGTCTCTACCACCTCATCTCTTAGGCTCTTATCTACTAAGATTCCTACTCCATTTTTGTTTCTATCTTTTCAACTATACCAAAACTTAAACCCTGTATTTTCAACTTCTTTAGCTTTTTCACCTACCCATTTGGTCTCCTGAACACAAAGAATATTGATTTTTCTCCTGTTGATCACATCCACTAACTCTCTCAACTTCCATGTTAAAGATCCAACATTCTAACTACCTATGTGTATCCTACTATCCTCAACTAGCTTCCTTACCCCTCGCACCTGTTGAGTAAAGTACGAGGACCCTAACTCCTTGTGCACTACATCCGGGCGCCGATGCAGTGTGCCACTAAGGTGGTGGCGTCCCTCCACTTTGAATCACTACATCCAGGGCCCGATGTAGCGCGTCGCTAAAAGGGTGACGCCCCAAACACGATTCTCTTATAAGTTTCATTTCCATGTGAGTAGCTAGGGTTTTACGCTGGCTCGGAACACCTATCACAACCATCCTCCTTTATCCTGGCTTGGGACAGGCTATGTACACGTACATAGGCGGAGTATTTCACAACAATCCACAAACTACATAATATTTTTTTTGCAATAACTTAATCTAATTGAATAACAATTATTTTGATTAAAACCACACAAAAAAATATTGATAAATAATAATTGACAACTACATATGACAATAATTAAAATATTAAAATACATATTGCAAAATCATTGTTAATTTGCATTCCCTCTATAGCGTTGTCATACATTATCGATCAAATCAGACCTAATTTAAATTAAATGAAGATTACCAGAAATTTAGATCAACACAAATTAAGATTAATAAAAATTTAAGAACAAAAAAAATAATATTAACAAATTTATAATTAAAAAACAATTTTAATTTTAATGTAATTAATATATATATATATATATATATATAAACAAAACAAAACAATTTTTTTTAAAACGGACCAATGGGGGGGAGGGGGATATGGGGCCCCAGGCCCACACACGGGGTCGTGACCCTGGGCGGCAAGGTGCCCAGGGTCGCACCTCGAACATTGTTCGCCCCATTAAGGGGTTGTATCTTGGCATGCCCGGTAAAAAGCACTCGTAGTGGGTGCCCTAATCACAACAGATTACACACATGTAACAATCGAAATTCCAAATTGCGACACCCGCAGTCGGCTATTTTTCCTATTCAATCAAATTATAATCAATTTTTTCCTATTTTTCCTATTTAATCAAATTATAATTTTAGTGTCTAATAAGTATCATATATGTACTATTGTATTTGTCTTATTCTTGGCCGGCAAGACCAAATCCTCGGAGATGGACAAAATGTGCGGAGATAAGAATAAATTTTTTTCTTCAACATGGTATATGTCTATGTATGTAATAATTTATAATTTATGTCATCAATACATGTTGGTTGTGTTTGAATGTTAAGTTTTCTGTTCTGGTTTTGGGTGGAAAAAGACATGATTTGACATATTTCCCCAAAATCTACATTCTTGTCCCAAAAAAGTAAGACATGTCACCGAATCTTAATCCTCATAAAGTCAATTTTACTTTTTACAAAAAAATTCAAATAGACTAATATTGTAAATAAAGATCACCGAGAGGGTAAAAATGTATTTTCCCAGAATCTAACCCATAGAACGTAATTCAGGTAGAAATCCAGTTTCCTCGAGTAGATATAGAACGTAATTCCTCTGCGAGAGAGTCATCTTACCCTTGGCATATGCGAACTCAATACCAAGGAAAGATCTGAGTCTTCCCATGTCTCTCGTGACGAAGTGCTTCATCAAATGTTTCTTTGTTGCCTGAATGCCTCTGTTATCACTCCCTGTCAATAGAATGTCATGTTGTTTGATGAATGATACCAAACGACTCACATAAAGACTTGAGAATAGAAGAAACAAATTCCAAGCAATGTTCACAGACCACCTAGGCGATTGGGTGGGTCCCGACGCCTAGGCGATTGTGCGGTCGCCCAGCTCTGGGCGACCCACTTTTTTTTAAATCATTTTAATTTGATAAAATAGTTAAAAAAATCAGGGAAAATAGGAAAAAAAATACAAATACTATCTAAAATACCATATATGTTTGGGGGGGGGGGGTTATATAGGATTTGGGAGTAATGATATTTCTATAAATTTTTAAAGAAAAATAATAAAAAAATGTTGGAGAGAGCCTTGGCGACTGCCTATTTCTCCCAACTCCGTTGGACGAAAGGTGGTGGTCATCAAGCGGTCGCCTCTCGCCTACATGAACATAGATTCCAAGGGATTATCAGTGCAAAGACATTTAAGAACAATTGAAAATTAATTTTTTATTTCTAAGATAATTTTTTTGAGTACATCAGCAATAACACGACAATCCTTCAACAAATATACCCAAGACACTCTAGAAAAATCATCAACATAAATAACATAATAAAATGACCAGACATAGAAGGAACCCTAGAGGGTCTCCAGACATCACAATGAACTAACTCAAACAAAGGTTGACTGGGCACAAGACTTGAATGTTTGAAAGTAGCACGATGGTGTTTACTCGACTGACATGACTCACAATCAAAATACTCGACACTTGTAGGATTTTGTGCCCCTATGTATGTATATATTTTTTTAAAAAAATACACATGCATACAAGATCGATTTCCATATTTTCGACGATTTCATGTACATTATTTTATTATTTATTCTAATATCATGTAATCTACATATATATTAAAATAAATAGAAAAAGATCATACCCAAAGGTTCTATAAAACCTTTATTAAGATCCGGAGTTGCGTCGCCCATTAAATCGTCCGCCGATTTGCCTCCAAGTGTTTACCAAACGCGAAACAATATTAGAGAAAAATGAGCTAGCTAATCAATCTCTAAATCAATGTTATAATCTAGCTAATAACCCCTCTAAAGCTCCTGAGAATTTAATCTCCAATAACTTGAATAATTAAGAGAAATTTTGGATGGATTAATGTGGTAGTTAAGGAGAGAGAATTTTTGCATTATTATTAACAACGAAGGGATGATGGACCTATTTATAAGATTTCTTCTAACCCACATCATGTGAAAACCACTTACACATGATCTCTTATAAATCGCTCCACTAAACCACACCATGTGTAAACCACTTACACATGATCTCTTGTTTACACATCTCCACTAAACCACATCATGTGCAAACCACTTTGCACATGATCTCTTGTTTATTTTGCCACTTCATCATCCCATAACTACTTTTGACCAATGTAGATTAAATCCAACCATTAATTAGTAAAAATCTCTTATTAATATATGCAAAACCGTGGTCAAACGATTAGACCATTTTTCACTGTTTTTTGATTCTATCAAATTTTGGATTTGGACTTTGCGATTTTAACAAATTCATATGTTATAATGTTGTAGATCACATTATATCATGTAATATATTATCATAAATAATGTCAAAACATTATACCCCATAATATATACATCTCATACGAATTTATTTATTATTCTAACCATGTAGTTTTTTTACGACATTGATTTTATTATTTTACCACATGTATATTATTTCATAACACGTGAAACTTAATACATCATATAAAATTATATTTATTTTGATGTTCTATGTCAATTACCATGATTGTGAATAATTTTTAATTTATGTAAACCATTATCTTTTAGAGCTCTATGGTTAAGGACTAAGAACATATTCCTTAACACTTCCAAAAGACGAATACATTAATTAAGGAACAAAATATTTGCACATTCAATTCATAATAATTGACATATAAAAGTAATTTTTTTAGAAGATATTCCTTTCAACACTATTCCAAAGAAGTGCATGTTGGAGACATTTATGAGATGGATGACCTAATTGACAGTGCCACATGTGTTGACTCTAGTAGAAACATACGCTGCCAATCCGCGTGGAATCTCATCACGTACCAGCTGTAGGATTTCGTGTCCCTATGTATGTATATATTTTAAATTTTAATATAACATACAAGATCGATTTTCATATTTTCAGCAATTTTATGTACATCTATTTGCGTTTTATTCTAATAACATGCAACCTACATTTATTAAATAATCCACAATGATAAAATCATACCTAAAAGTTCTCTAAAACCTTTTTGATGATCCGGAGTCGCGTTGCACGTTGTGTTGCCCACGGAATTGCCTCCGAATGTTCACCAAACTCTAAACAAGGTTAGAGAGAAAGGAGCTAGTCAATCAATCTCTAACAAAATTTAGAATCAAGCTAATAACCCCTCTTTAAGTCTCCTGAGATTCTAATCTACAAACTTAATTTTACTAAGAGAAATTTCGTGGTGATTAGGGAGAGATTAATGAGAGAAAGATTTTATATTAAAAAAAATTAAAACAAGTAGGAATAACTGCCCTTTTATAGGCTCCCAAAATATCCTTATCAAGAGCTATTATTTAGTCACGATCCCTTGTTTTTCTCTCCTAAAATTAATCTCTAAATTCCACTTAATCACCCACAAAAAATGTTTTAATTAAATCTGGAATTATTCCACCCATGATTTAATTAATCTTTTAATAATTCAAGTAGAATCGTTCTTGTTCAGTAGACCGAGTATTATTCGGTCAATTGAACCATTCGGTTATAACACGTGTTCGGTGCACCGTGAGCTAGACGGTCGACCGGATCTGTATGAGAAAAATTCCCAAGAATAATTCGGACGAACCACGTCTTGTAATCGGTTTACCTTTGACCCACCAAAATCGCTCCTGGAACATAGTCATCGGATGACCGGGTCACCTTCGGTCTACCGAAAATACTACTTCTCGGTTGACCGTTTCCAATCGGTTAACCGAACCCGATTGTCCAGGCAATCTGGGCAATCTCGGTCAACAAATTGCGTTTTCCCGTTCCCTATTCGGTTAACCGATCCGAAGATGCCTCGGTCGACCGAACCATGAACGGTTCACCGTGTTTGACCCCGATTTTACCTTTGTCAAATTTTGGATTTATTTCTAACAAAATTTGATCTTTTGGGGTTTTTAGCAATTCACATCCTATATATATATTATCATATGTAATATTGAATTATTACACCCCATAATATATACCTCATATGAATTTATTATGATTCTAATTATGTTAATTCTCATAACATATTGATTTTAATTAATTCACTACATGTGTCTCATTTTCACAAGAAACCTGACACATCATATGAACTTAAAATCAAACCTATTATTTCCCTGTTTTGTGGTGTGACCTATGTGAGGATCTAAGCCTAATTGGCAGTGATATTAAACACTTATATCTCAGACTATAAGCGGTATCTAGCTACACATTTTAGTCACCCAATTAGCATAGATGTCTTTGTTCCACCTGAACTAAAACACGATCCATTTAGTGATGTAAGTGCACCACTTGTGTCCGTCCCTTGCCTCATGATATTAAGAATATATACAAAGTAGAAATGTGTCACCTTTGTATTATATTCATTTCTTGATCTCTCTAAGCTAATTATAACTATGTGACTTAACTCAAGTCACATTGTGCACATTATAATTTTGCTTTATCAAGGGGCCCACTAATATTATCACTCAATTAAGGGGGACAATGATAATCGTTTGACTAGCTATCTTTTCCAGCACAAGTCATTTCAACCAACTATTGTCGTTATCACTACACTCATTGGTAGCTTTTGACAATAATCAAATTAAACACTTCTTGAGTGAAAAGATATAAGACTCATATCTTAGGATCCAAGACACAGTAAAAACATTAATGACACGAAACACAATTCCATAATGTTTTACTTGTTAGGTCTATTCAATATATAAAAGTAATCTTTTTCTCTTTTATATACTCGTGTCGTCAATTATTTGTAGAGCTACAACAATCGATGACCAACACGACAATCTTATCTCGGTAATTAATGTTCCATGTTAACTACCATGATTGTGAATAACTTTTGATTTATGTAAACCATTATCTTTTAGAGCTGTACGATTAAGGACCAAACGCCTCTTCCTTAACACTTCCAAAAGACGAATACCATAATCAAGGAACAAAATGTTTGCACATTCAATTCATAATAATTGACATATAAAAGTAAAACTTTTAGAACACATTCCTTTCACTAGCATGTACACACTATTACCGCCATTATGAACCAAACCAATCATCTTCCCTGTCTGCAGATCCTGAAAGGTGCAGTGAAAAGAGAAGAATGTCACACTCCAATGTAAAGATATAGTGATCGCAGAAATAGAAAAAAGATTCACGGGAAATTCTGGTACAAGAAGAACATGATCAAGTCTAAGTTGAGAAGAGACCTACACATTCCCTTTTCCGAACATTGAGCACGATCATACATCAGCAATAGCCACAAAACGAAAGTTAGATTTAAAAAGACGAGAAAACAATGTTCTTGTACCTGACATATGAGAAAAGGAGCCAGAGTCGATTATCCAGGAACTAACCCTGGATGCTAGAAAGGCATTACCTGAGGAAGTGGCCTGAGAAGCTGTGGCATGAGAGGTTATAGCTTGTAGCTACTGAAAACGCTCGAAGTCTCCCTGAGATATGGAAACTATCCGTTCAACACTAGGATATGACGGATTTTCCTTCTCACCCTCTTCTGTAATGATGTGAGTGGTGGCAAGTCTGCCATGCTTATCCCAACAACAATCTTCCCGATGTCCAGGTCGTCCACAAAAACTGCAGGAATGGTCTCCCCTTAGAATCACCACGTCCCCCTCCCCTACCACCACGAGAGGAACCACGACCACGACCGCGAGATGCTATAAGAGCAGACTGATCAGAAATCGGAGTGGCAAAAGGTATCACTGAGGTGGAGGATAGATGTAGTACACGAGCATAAACAACTACAAGATCGGGAATCTTATCATAGCCAAGAATGGAACCCTTCACTTACTGTTGAACCTCAGGAGGAAACCCAGAAAGATATGCAACAACAACGACTTTGTTCTGATATCGTCGAAGAGGTGGCTAAATCAAGAACCAGTGGCTAGTAATATCAATCTCATCTAGAATACTGTGGATATGGGTAAAGAACTACGGTGCAGTACGATCTCTCTGACGTGCAGAGAATAACTGCTTATACAACTTAAAAACACGAGAAATGTTATTCTTATTCCTGTGGGTAAGCCGACACATCTCCCAAATGGTCTTAACCGACTTAATCATCATCACACTCTAAGCAATATCAAACTCCATATTGTTAAGTAACCACGATAGAATGATGACATCCTCAATTAAGCAATCATTGTTAACTCACATCGTTATTATTTGTAGGATATTTTGTAAGATAATGCAACTTTTTATGCGCAACAAAAAACTGCTCAAAACTTTAAGCCAAAAATAAGTAATTCATTTCATTCAATTTCTGCTAGGTACTTTGCAGATTCTTCACTAACGAATCCGTAGACGACATTATGACGGAAAAAACAATGAAACGACAATGATTATCAAGATATCATACCAGATGGGTTAACACAACCAACAAAACTTCATCAGCCTCGACGAAAAGATAAAAGTTAAGCACTTGTACATGAGCATCACCGATGAAGAATGAAAAATGCATCGGGTGCCCATACACTGAGAGAATCACATGGAAAGAGTGACAGTGGTTGACCGACGACCTAAGGAATGTCCGACCGATGCTGGGAAGGTTGGCTGTTAAAAGCACTTTTAGCTGGCGGTGAACAATAACTTCCAATGGTGATCAGTAATGTCGCGGTGGTGGTGAGGGTTAGGGTAGGGGTGTGGGTGGCGGCTAGGGTTAGAACTTATGCTATAGTACTATGTGAAATAAGATTTTATTGTATATGAGTAAGAGAGAATACATTGGGGTATATATAAGGACTCCACATATACGGATATCCATATAACCTAATAACACAATTATACTAATACGCTAACACCATCAAACTATGGTCTTATATTTTCACCTAGCACTATGTATCTCTCTCTCTCTCACACACACATGCACAAAAATACGTAATTTTTTAGCTGAGTTTGAGTTAGGATTTCCTTTAGGTTGTGTTTAGATGCAATATTTGTAAGTTCTATGGAATTCGTAATTGATAGGATTTCAAATTCATAGCATTTATAAATGACGTGATTTGTATTTAGTAGGTTTGGATAAGCATGTTACTTTGAAATGACAACTAAAAAATTATATGATATTTTTGTAGTTTTTCAATTTAGAATTGTATCCAAACCATACCCTATTGCTCATAAAATATCAGAACATAACACTAATATTTTGTATTAATTTAAATGACTAAAGTTAAAATAAGTTACGTGGAATTTCGAAATTCCACCTTTCAACATGGAATTTGGGTTTGACAATTTTTTTATAAAGGTGCAGTTTAAAAATAACAAGAAGGATTTGCAAATTACAACACAATGTCATCCGAACATGGTATTTGTAAATGTGATACTTTGCAATTCCATGTTCAAGTGAAATTCCATGTTGAAATGATGCATGCAAACACAACCTTATGGATTTGGTTTACGTTTGTGTTTTTCTAGAAAGGAAAGCATGAATATGAGCGTCAAGGAAGTTGCTAATGGAACTTATCTATCTTGTACTAGCATATTTTAGATGGTGGTTTTCATGTATGATTTTTTTATTATCAATGGTGGTTTTTTATGCTAACTCTTTTGTTGATGCACATCGTCATTTGTATCTAGAGTTCATGGTATTAAGCGAAATACACGCTCGACGATGGGTCATGGATCTTTCGTTTGTATGATTTTTAGATTTTTCTGTACATTGATGATGTCACGTCGTTAATTTGGCTCCTGAGCGCTTGACTGATTCAATTTTTGTTTTGGTATGAAAATCATGCCATGAAGAATAAGTAATTATATTTAACTTCATATTTGTTTGGATTTTAGCCTAGCTTAGAATAAAATTGCATGGACTAGGTTGTGAAAATATAAAACTGTAGGAGAACTAATGAAGTATGACTTGCCTACTAGTATAAATCATAATTACATATTGCCTAACACAAATTGGTTGCAAAAGTGTATATCTAGGAACACATTTGAGATCCTTAGGAACTCACATTACACAGAATTTTCTTGGTCATTATTTTTTGTGATCAATAAAACCTTTGTCATTATTGTAAAATAATATAGAGAATTTACTAGCTTTTAATTCTTTTGTTTAATAAAAGTCTTCTCCAAGCAAATGATAATTCATAAAATCTAGGGCTATAGATTGGTTGCAATGATCAATAGTTGTTTAATACTCTAATGCGTATGTCACAATCATGATTTAGAAAATCGGACCAGACCGGCCAATCTAAACTAATGGATTGGGAACTGGTTGGTCTGCTGGTCTAGTCAGGCTCTCAAACCTGGTCTGAATGGTTCCTACTTCCTAGTTTGGAACGGTGGTCGAACCGGGTGAATTGGTGGTTCAATTGTCATTCCAAGATCTGTTCAATCCAATAAAAAACCTAGTTCTGCTCTTTGTTCCCAACTTCGATCCAACACCCCTTCCTCTCCCACCTACTACCGCACTGCTTCTACTGCCCCCTCTGTTGTTGTCCAGAGAGACCAATTTTAATGACGTCGGATCCCTTTTTTGTTCCATTGTAGTATTTCTTTTAGGGTGATTGGTTTGGAAGTCAAAGAACTTTTGGAACTTTAGTTCCATGACTTTCCTTTCACTTTAGATTGGAAGTAGAGGAAGTCGTATCAAGTACAAAATTATAAGGGTATAGAACTCTTGGAACTGGATTTCTTTTAATAAGTTTTCTTGCAAACCAATTACCAAATTTTGTTCTTAAAGTCTAGTTCTCCCACTTCCCTGTTATTTTCCTACAAACCAATCATATCCTTAATATATATTAGATATATTTTGTAATTACAATATTACATATATTTTGAATTTTTTTGAAATAATAAAAAAATAAGAAATTGTAAGAATGTAAAACATTTGATAGTATTTGTCAAAGTATAAACATTTCACTAAGAAAGTGAGATGTGGTGACAGTTAGGTATGAAATTTAACTCCTACAACTCGGTGATTCAAGTGCCGAGTCTTGGGACAAAAAAATCCACGGGCAAAGGGCCCAAAGAGGTGTGCTCAGTTTGGTGACATCACAGATATCAGTGCTTGAAGTAGTCGTGCTTCCTGATTTTTGGTTCGATTCGTTCGTCCAAAATTGCTATTTTGCAATTCAGTAAGCATTTCAACTGTTAGATCCCTAACCTAGGGTTAGTGGACTAATGATGTTTAAAGTGTGGTTTGCATGGGGAAGTGAGTGTGCAGGAGTTGCATGGGAAGGTGAAGGGTCGGATACTGTAGCATCCGAGTTTTAAATAGGGCTCTTCTCTCTTCTTCTTCTTCTTTCATCTCCTTCCTCATTTCTTCTTCCTTCATTCTCACCAAACACCCACCTTCTTCCTCAGTCGCTCAAGCTCAGGCGGAGGAGGCTGCGTCGGCGTGAGGTGTGAGGCAGTCCAGGCGGGAGAGGTGCGGAGTTGAGCGCACGAGGAGTTCACCGGAGGCGGCGTGCGCGAGCGGTGCTCCGGCTTTGTTTGTCGCTCTCGTGAGGTATGCCGCTCTCTAGTGTGGTTTTGTTGTTGACACTCATGAGAGGGTCGTGTTGGTCGGTCGGAGGAGGTCGGAGGCCTCTCCGACGTCGCATTTGGGCGAAGAAACCTCGGCTGGCGCGAGGTTGAAGACGACCGGACGGTCGACCGGCCCTTGGGCGGTCGACCGATTGCATGTATATCTTTACTGCCTGTTGCGTTTCGGTCGACTGAGGCCTTGTGTTCGGTCGACCGGAACTTAAGTTTTGTTTGTCTATATTGCATGTTGTTCGGACGTAGGCTTGAGTTCGGTCGACCGTTATATGACGTAGAAATATAGGTTGACCCTAACTGTTGTCGGTCGACCGAGACCCCTGAGTCGGTCGACCGATGGATTAAAAGATTGAAAATGTTGTACTGTTAGTTTTCGGTCGACCGGGACCCCTGAGTCGGTCGACCGATAGGATGATTTGAATGTTGACCAAACTCCGGATTTTGACCTCGTTCGGTCGACCGGTTTTAGACCTTCGGTAGACCGTTGGGGGATTGTGTTCTGTGCGCAGCGGTAGACCGTGTTAGGGACGGTCGACCGATTCCTTTCTGGAAACGGTCGACCGAATCACCTCTTACGGTCGACCGTTTGGGCCCAGGACAGAATTCCTGGTTCCCTTTTTGAACGCCAACTTTGCCACGGAAACCCGTGTCCTCGCCTTGTGCGTGAGCCGGGAGGTGACGGTGGGGGCGTGATGCGTGCCTGCCCAGGGACCGCCGTTGGGAAGAGTGTGGGTGTTCGGGACGCGTCAGTTCCAAGTATGGAGCGTGACTAAATGTGATGGATGGATTGGACTTATTGTAGTATAGTAGGCCTGAGGGATCGCGGATCCCAATGTTGTTGTTTGTGCGGGCACGCAACTGGCGTTGGGTGAGGTGACTACCGGCCCACGGGCTACGGAGGTCGATGCCCTGCTTTTATAGCGGCGCGGTTGGTGTTTGCGGCTCGAGGAGCCTGATGACCTGGCAGACTTCGGTCTGGATCTGTCCGATGCTGTGCCGGACTGTTGTGATGGACCACCGATGCTGTGTCGGTGATGCCGCCGAGGTTGTGCCGACGATGGTGATTGTTGAGCCGAGGCTGTTTCGGCTATGTTGTTTTCCTCGGCTGGGCACCTACCGAGATGTTGTTGTTATACCTTCCGGGCGACGGCCCCGTTGGTCCCTGTGGCTCCGACCACTGAGATTTGCAGATCTGTATTCTATCGGCCCGCAGGCGTGACAGAGGCTCCCTGCCGAACCCTTGAGTAGTGTAGCTGCGTGTGGGGGGTGCGATGTCGCGTGCTGTAAGACTGCATGTGCCTGCAGTAGGTCTCCTCGGGAGACTCGTTGTTGATTGTCGGACTGATGTCCTGTTTTACCCTTCGGGGGAACTGTTTTCCATTTCTGTCGATGTCATGACATGCTACTAGTATGATAGGTTCATTGTGTAATGCATGCATATATAGGTGAGTTGGCATACGGGGTTTCCTTCTGGAAACTCAGGCATTGTTGTTATATATTTTCAGGACCGCAGTAGGTCCAGTGGGGTGGTGATCGGCGGGCGCGCGCGTTTGGAGTCGGATCCTCTAGTCAGACCACTGAGGTCCACATGATTACATTTATCTTCCCTTATCGTTTTGTTGTAATCATGTATTCATTTTGGCAAACTCTGATGTATTATGGTGCACCGCTTTATTGTTTATGAGAAGTAACAGTCCCGCCTTGATTATTGTGCTCTTTGTCTTGATTATGAATTTTTAAATTTTCCGCTGTTTCGGGATGTTACATCAACTACTTATCATTGTTATTATTTTATTGAGCGGTACTTACTAGTTTATGGTTTAACTAGATGATTGGCTTTTATATATAATATAATCTCCAGATTTGTTGAGTATGTTGCTCATTATAAGTTTATAGCTCTTAGGAAGTCGTTGTAACCGTTACAATTGTTGGTGGTCCTTTAACATATCATTGGTGCTTTAGTTGGATTTAAAAGTCATGCATGATACACTTGCTTACGGTGGTGCTTACTTGGGTTTACTGCATACATGATAGTATGAATGTATGATACACTGGTCTGGACTCAGGTTGGTCATATATCTCCCCACTTTTTCTCAGGGACGCAGGAGTTGCAAAAGTATTTTTAATTTTGTTGTTCATAATACTATTGCAAGCTTGAAGTATTTTTGGAGTTACGAAAGTACGTACGTTTTCTTTGCTATTTTACCGTCGTAGGAATAATTCAGTTTTCCATTTGTTTTTCTGGTATCTGTCTATCATTGCAAATGCAAAGCTTTATTTATCTAATTGTTTGATCGGCTGAGCTAGCCATCACTGGACTGGACTTGACTTCGTCCTCGGATGATCTATCTTTGCTGTCAATGAGATTGTATATATGCACTTTTCATACCATTTATAGGTGTTTACAGGTCATTTTAACCAAGACCAAATTGACCTGACGTTAGCGTTTACCGGTCATTTTAACCAAGAACAAATTGACCTGACGTTTTTCAGGAATAAGAATTGAAATACTATTTTTTAACAAGTTAGATTTTATTGAGCGGGTGAAATTAAGAAGCTTGCAGTGTTTTTATTCAATTTTTTTTTCTTTGTTGATTTGTATGTCCATTTTAGGGTATCCAACGCTCTGAAGTGGAGAAACATTTAGAAATTAGAAAGTGGAAACTGTATGATTTCGTGTTCATATGTATGTATATATTTTAAAAAATTTATACATACATACAAGATCGATATTTTTATATTTTCAGTGATTTCATGAATATTATTTTGTATTTATTCCAATATCATGCAAATCTACATTATTTTGTGTTTATTCCTAATCTTAAGATTGTGCATAATTTATATTGCTCCCTGTGTTGGGACGATTGCCCCCATCAAATGATAAAAGTCTCAAGAAATTAAGTAGTCCTTAAAACTTGAAGTTAAGATTATTTTACTTAAAGCTCAAAAAGTTTCATTTATAAATGACAGTCAGTTGATTAAGAATTGGGCTGCATGCATCCTATTGGGGATTTGTTTAAGGTATCCGTTACGTTTTCATGCAATATAAAAGTGAGGTGTACAAAGCCCAACTTCATTCTCAGAAGAACGAACCATTTAGGCTTATCACATACAAAAAAAACTACCGTCATCGAAATCATATAGCTTTATTTATCTTAGCAAAATGGAGTAAGTTTATATATATATATATATATATATAAACACAAATATGTGTTTTTTAATTTTTAATAAAAAATACGAATATATGGTCCAAACATCACGACTTTTGGAAAATCTGACCGTCGAATTTCATTGAAAGAAATATCATCATTTGACTAATCTTCTCTTCAGCAGAACATTCCTATCTTTTTAAAATTATATGGTTGTAGAATATAATTTCCACTGAACCGGATAAACTACCATTACGCAGACGCAGAAGAATATGCTACCAAATTTATATGGAACCGGAATTGTTCCGTTCAAAGGCTCTTTTTTCATCTTTAAAAAGTCATTTGATGTGACATTTCAAATTATATGCACATCACCATGCTTTTATTTATATGATAAAAATGGCGTAACACGGTAACACCTTCAGAGCCGTATCGCATATTCTCATTGTTACATATAAAATGGAAAGTCTCGATGCAATTGAGTGCGTGACATACATCTGAAAAGACGATCGAAAAATTAAGTGCCGAATATGCTAGAACGAGAGTTAGAGAGAGGAGAGAGAAGAGATGAGAGAGAGGGGATAGAGAATTCTAGAGGGAGATGAGAGAGATAATTCGAGTGTGACAAGAGAAAGAGAACAAGAGAGAGAGCATAGAAGAGATGAGAGCGAGAGGAGAGAGAGGGAGGGGAATAGAGGGTGTTTTTGTAAAAGAAATATTTGTTTTGTATTTTTGTATTTAATATTAAAGACAATTCAATTTTAGAGGATGTATTTTGTAAATTTTCTAATATAAAAATTAAAGAAGTGTGACTAATAGACAGACTATGTGCATGCAAGCAATTAAACTGTAAATATAGGTGCACCCAAACAAATAATCTTTAATTAATTTACTGAATTGTTAAACGTCGCCCCAAAATTACTTAAATCATCCGTGGAATTACCGTTTTGTCATTCTCTCATTTCTACTTAGATATATCTTTATTTCACTCTTCTACCACCTCTCTCTTCATCTTCATCTCATAATCATCAAAAACAATGTTTTAGAGGCCAAGAAAGGAGCCAACGGACGTCCCGGTGTACTCGAATCTGGTAAAATGTCTAACTTCTTTTTAGTAAAAAAAATAAAAAATAAAAAAATTTAGAGGGCGTGGCTTAGTCGCTTGCCCCATGGGGTGGCGTGAGGCTTAGACGCCCCTATTTTTCTAGTAAGTTTAAAAAAATATATACGGTGTGTTATCTCATATTATTTCAAGTTCCGTTCCAAGATTTTTGGTATTAATGAGGTGGATTACAATGAGTTTTTTATAAGTCGGGATATTTTACCAAATACCACATTGACAGGTCGGTCGGGGGTCTCGCTCCTCGGTGAGCGAGCGGCATTCCACCTCGCCGGTGAGGTAGCAGGGGTGGTAAGTTAAGAAGTTTTACCAAATATTAACTTTTTGGATCTTGAAATTGTTGGATCTGAATTTTTTTGAATCTTCATCACTTGCAAAAAACTCATTGTAATCCAACTTGTTACCGCCGAAATCTTGCAACACGACCTCAAATAATTTAAGATAACTCACCGTATAAATTTACGATTTTTTTAATTATTTTTTGGGCTAACGGCTCGGTAAAACGCCCCCCTTGGGGGAGCGTCCAAGCCAGACGCCCCTACCATGGGGCGGTGTTACACAGACGTCCGACTTGATTTTTTTTACTGTGCTTACTTTATCGGATCCAGACGCTTCGTCAGACATTTTCGTGGTGTTGGTACTGATAAAGTGATGAAAATATAGACAAAATCTTTAGTTTAAGAGACGTGACGAAATGAACATTAAATGAATTGTGAACGATAAAATAGTAATTACACGGACAATTTAAGTAATTTTGAGAAGACAAACAGTAGTTCTCTTGATTTACTATAGTTAATTATTTTAAAGATTCCACGTGGTACCGCACGACTTATATAATTTGACAAGTTTGAATAATATTGTAAGTAAATTGGGCATAAATAAATAAAGCCAGTGAATGGACGAATCACAAAAGCATTTCGAAAGTTTGTTTTATTAATTTTCTGAATTCTGTACGATAAAAATGTAATGCATAGTTGTCCACTTGTCCATGCGTGATTTCTAAATTAATGATGACCTCAATATTTATAATTTAAAAATGTAATCATTGTTAATATTATTGTCATCGCATCGGCCCTTCAACATATACATGCACCGGACTTGTATTGGACTTTAAGAAATATTTTCGGCCGACGTTACTACAAAAAATGGAATGAATGACAGAAAACACAACTATTCGATTTTTTTAAGACCTATAGACGTCAGATGTTTTATACAGCCGACGTCTATACCCCGATGTTTATATGCATGGGAGTATAGATGTCGGTCGTCTATAAAATCCGACGTCTATACTCTATAGACGTCGGATGCACCAGGTATTCGAACACCCGACGTCTATAGCGTATAGACGTCGGATGAAATGTGTATTACAACGCCCGACGTCTATAGTACTACATAGACGTCAGTCTTGGTAACGACTGGCGTCTATGTTATCTTCACCCAACTAGACGTCAGCTGTTATAAAAAGCGACGTCTATTGGACGACGAGTAAAAACTATTATGTACTAGTGATTATCAAATCAAAATATTATTTTTGTCTTATCTTTAATTATTTATTTGTTAAAATACATCAATTATTTTTGTGCACCCACATACTCTACAGCTCCACTTGGGCTATATTCATGTTAGGGATTTGTATCACCGTATCATAGATATTAATCAGTTTGTATTGTTGAATCTAAGAATCAAAACTAAAATAAGTGGAAGTGAACTTGAATTCATTTATATGGATTGCCGTGTCGAGCGAGACTTCGATCTTCCGATTCAGGGAACATATTCGGATATCTCTTTCAGTAATGAGATGCAGGGAGTGTAGACTAGGATGGTATGATTTGGAAAACAAGAACCTTTATATAATAACCCGTTGGGGTTTGTTTGGGTAAACATCGTTCCAACCCATCACGTAATAATATTTACCTTCTTAGGATTCTACGCATTAAATATCCACACCCTGTGAGATACTTTTAGTTATATTACATTAATAAATCATAGTAGATCACTTTTATATGATTTAAACACGATAGTCTAGATTACATAATTATTTTATATACAAGCCCAACGTTGGATTAAGAATCCAACACTACTGAATTAAATATCAAACAATTCACATCAACACTGTTCAATATAATTTTCTTATTCAAAAGTACTTTATGTTTTTTTAGAAAAACAAAGACACAATACTAAAATCGAGATATAGTAAAGTTGTAAATTAATTTAAGTGAGTATCTTTTTTTAAATTATTAAAGCGAGTATCATCAACATGAGAACTAAATTGAAGAGTATTAATGCAAAACAACGTAATTAAAGGGTAGAATGACGTTATGATATCAGAATGAAAGATATGGATGCCAATAGTACTTGAAATAAAATAACAAAGTTTATGTTACTTATGCATATAGACTAAAATGTCAGCCATATATGGAAATTCCCCCATAATTATTTTGTCATCAAGTTGTAAAATATACACATTTTAATGCTATTAACTTAAGCAAAGAACTTCAATGTAATATCAACCAATTACTAAGCCGACAATATTTTAGTTAACGTAACACTCCATCCATACATCCATCCATCCATTGACTTGGGGTGTTAGCTGTAGGAGATAATCCAAGAAGGTGTTGTTCTAAAAATTGTGATCTATATATCCTAGAGTTAGTTGTGCTTAATAGTTGTGTGGTCGTGATGGGGGAGAATCCGCCGTCGAACGTCGCCCCGGCCGAGGTTTTGCCGGAGAACAAGAGCAAATCCTGCAAGGTGACTTCAGTAGATGAATGTGGGTGCTCCTCCCCACAACATTGCTGCGTTTATCTACCACATACAAAGATTCCCATAGTCAAGAAGGTTTGTACACATAATTTCCTCTTCATATTCACCTTTTTTTACATGTTATGGGGTCGAAAAGTAGACATTTAATTTTTAAAAAAAAAATGAAAATTTGCAACATCTATCATATGCAGGCAATGGCGGAGTTTGTAGGCACATTCATCTTGATATTCTGTGCAGCAGGTGGTGCCATAGTAAACCAAAAGTACGACGGAATCCAAACCTTAGTGGGCTCGGCAGCGAGTGCCGGTGTCGCAGTCATGATTGTGATATTCTGCATAGGCCACATGTCTGGAGCTCACCTCAACCCTGTAGTCACCATCTCGCTCGCCTCGATCGGCCACTTCCCATGGATTGAGGTTCCGGGATACATCTTTGCTCAAGTGACGGCCTCCATTTTGGCGTCGTTTGTTCTGAAGGGTATTTTCCATCCCTTCATGTCTGGCGGCGTCACCGTGCCTCTGCTGACCCTACCTCAAGCCTTCTTCCTTGAGTTTTTCACCACCTTCAATCTCATGTTCGTCATCGCCTCTTTCAGCATCGACAAACATGTGGTACGTACGTACTTGAAATTATTTGCATGTGAAATGAGTACTTTAGTTTAGATTGTTTTCTTGGCTGTATATTAAACCTATATAAAATCGACAAACAAGTGGTACGTACGTGTGGACATATACCAGTTGAGTTGTAAGCAAAAGTTCTACATTAGCTAACTCAGTTTGACTTGAAAAATTATTTATTAAATAATTAACCCTAGCATCACCTTTTTTGGTTAAATAATCAACTGTGTGCGTTCTTCAGACATCAGAGATGGCTGGGATTGGTGTTGGAGCAGTGGTATTCCTCGACATCCTAATTGCTGGGTAAGTATATATACAATTACATCCCTAACTAATTGCACTTCACAAATCAAATACATGCATGTTTCATAAAGAAATTCCAAAGAAAACAATGATATGTGTTCTAGCTTCATATGTATCGATCATTGCAAATATCCTTCAATCACAAGTCTACAACTACTCCCTCAATTTTCACTACCCTTAGCCACTGTACATGTTAGATTATTTCAAAACCTTCAATAAAGTATTAATATCAATGTTCGGTTTTTGTCTTCTTCCTTAACTGAAACTGCGGTTCGTACGGTACAAATATGTCGATTGATGCAATTTTTCGACAGATCAAGCACTGGAGCATCAATGAATCCAGTGCGTACTTTGGGCCCTGCGGTGGCGACGGGAAACTACCAACACATATGGCTATATATATTAGCACCGGTGGCTGGAGGGCTCGCCGGTACAGCAGCAAAACTCCTAATCAACACTAGGTGAAGATGTAAGCCATATATATCTGTAAACCATATAAGCCATACGGTTGAATGTATGAATTAAAATCTCTCTTACACAAAAAATATTATTTGTAAGGCATAAGAGTTCTAAGTTGGAATGGTCACTTCTATCATCAAATCATTTGCTCTCGACCTGCGCATGCATTTCATGCGGGACCAGTGGTATGTGTTGATACAATTACAAACATGATAACGTAATACAATGAGTTACATGTGTCGAATAAATATTCCGTAAGGATCCAGATAAAACCAACATACAAAAATTGTATAGGAAAACAATAAAATAAGAAACAGTGATCAGAGACGACCTCAAAGACCGAGCCGTCGGAAGGCGACTTGTCTCAGAGAAAATATGGCTCACATACCAGTGCGTTAGTTGGTCTGCCGGTTTTCTCTCAGGATAGAACGATCTCACTGTCGATCAGGCGCACACCGGAGTCGACGGACGACGAAAGTAATGCGGAACCTCGCATGAATTGGGCGCAGAATAACTCTGGATTCGGAGACCTAAAATCGCCGGAGAGGATGAGAATAAAACGTGTATGTACAGGAGGAAACCAACTGTCATATATATATATATATATATATATAATCTTGTAACCGTCAAGGACTTAATTGCAAAAAAACAATGAACATGAGGTCCAAAAATTAAATACACCCATCACCATGAGGCTAAAACCTCTAATTTCCCCCAAAACCCCCGCTGCCTCGGACCGGGACGGACGTGTAAGATTTCTAGTTTAATTGTACATATATATTTTCGAATTTTTTTGTACAATAATGATCATTCATATATTTTCTATGATTTGTTTTTCATGCATGCATCGGTTTGTTTTAATGATTGCTTAAAACACATCAAAACAAACATTGGGCTCCGAAATTCATACCTAGAAGTTCTCTAAAACTTCTTAAAGATCCGGAGACGTTGAGGATGCTTGTCGCTGCGCCGGATGCCTCCGAGTATTCACCAAACTCTAAACAAGATTGGAGAGAGAAAAACTAGTCTCTCAATCTCCAATAGGGTTTAGAATCTAACTACTAACCCCTCTTTAGTTCCCTTGAGAAGAAGATCTCTGAAAACTAAAACTAAACTCAAGAATTAAGGTGAAATTCGTGGAGAATTATGGAGAGAGAAGTTTGCACAAGAAGATAATGAATTAATTGATTAGGTAATGAGATAAACTAGTATTTATAAGTTCTCTCCAAATTACCTATTCATGTGCAACCACATGCCCATGATTTCATGCAAACTTCCATCTAACCATCCATTATTTGCTAACAAATAATCTCAGTCACGAATTAAATCAATTATGGACCAATTCCATGCATGATCTAATTAATTCTTAAATTAATTCTGCAGAAAACCGTCTGGACCGGTCGACCGTTTGGAGGTTCGGTCGACCGTTCGAACCAAGTTTCGGTCGACCGTTCGACATTCAGTCGACCGTTCGCAACAATAAAATATTTCATCGCAATGTTCGGTCGATTGACCGATAGATTCAGTCGACCATTCCGAACAGACGAAAATTCCCTGTTATCGGTCGAGACTTGTCCGGTCGACCGTGCACCGACCGGTCGACCGTTTACTGTTAACCGGTCGACCGTTTGTGCACAGTTCTGAGGATTGGTCAAATTTCAGTTTTACCCCTACAAAATTTGACATTTCGGGATTAGTAGTAAATTCACAACTTATGTAACATATTATCCTATGTAACGATAAATCATTACACCCCATAATATTTACATCACATATGAATTTAATTTAGATTCTAATTATGTTATTGATCACAACATAATTTTGATTTTTCTTGTTCACCACATGTGTCATATTTTCCACATGAAACCCGACACACCCTATGAACTCAAAATCCCTATTTCTTGTTTCCTAGTTTTGTGGTGTGACCTATGGGAGGATCTAAACTAAGTTGGCAGTGATATTAAACCTTAATATCACAAGTTATAAGCGGTATCTAGCTACACATTATAGCTCCCAATTAGTTAGATGTCTTAATTCCACTCGAACAAAAACCCGATCCATTTAGTGATGGAGTGCATCACTTGTGTCCGTCCCTTGCCTCATGATATTAAGAATACACACAAAGTAGTATTGTGTCATCTTTGTATTAGTATTCATTTCTTGATCTATTTAAGCCAGTTATAAATATGTGACTGAACTCAAATCACATTGTGCACATTATAACTTTGCTTTATCAAGGGGCCCACTAATATCATCACTCAATTAAGAGGGGCAATGATAATCTTTTGACTAGCTATCTTCGCCAACGAAAGTCATACTTAACCAACTAATGTCTTTGCACTACACTCATTGATAGCTTAAGACACTAGCCTAATTAAGCACTCCCTAAGCGATCGGATATAAGTCTCATATCAAAGGACCAAGGACACAGTAAAAATATTAGTGACACTGAAACACATTTCTATAATATTTTACTTGTTAGGTCGATTCAGTATACAAAAGTAATATTTTCCTCTTTTGCGTACACGTGTTGTCACTCACTTGTAGAGCTACAATGATCTATGACCAACACGAAAATCTTAACTCGGTAATAAATGTTCTATGTTTATTACCATGATTGCGAATATCTTTTGTTTTATGTAAACCAATATGTTTTAGAGTTCTATGGTTAATGACCAAAAGTCTCTTCCTTAACAATTCTAAAAGACGAATAACATAAACAAGGAACAAAATGATTTCTCATTCAATTCGCAATAATTGACATTTAAAAGAAAAACTTTTAGAACACATTCCCTTCAGGGCGCGCGCGTTTGTGGAGAATTCTCTCCTCCTCAAGGTTTTCAGAACCGAACCGTTCATCGAACCGATAAAACTCTGGTTTTGGTTCAATGTGGTCGAACCACGGTCGAACCGTTGATGATGTCAGCATGACACACTACAAGAAATTAGGCCTACAGCCACGGAAAGTGTATCCGTGGCTGTAGAATCCGTCGCAGCGACGGATATGTACCAACCAGCCACAGATAAATCCGGTGGCGGTAGAGTTAACCCCAATATGTAAAAACAAAATCCCGCAATCCTCCAACAAAAATCCCCAAAACCTCCTCATTCGCACCTCCGCACCCCGAAGCCTCCTCCTCAACGTGCCGGCGCTGCCTCCTCCCCCAGCCGCCACAGGTAATCTCCTCCTCCTCCCCCAGCCGCCACCTCCTCCTCCCTACCCCAGCCTTCTCCTCGTCTCCCTCCCCCGACCACCACCTCCTCCCGCCGACCCCAACCTCATCCTTCCCCTGGCCCCAACCTCCTCAATTTTCTAAATCGAGTTTTGGAGTTTTGTTGGGATTTCGGCTCGGTTGTTTGTTAAAGGATTGTAGGAGGAATTGTTTCTTTGCTTGTTTGTGTAGTTTGGTTTTGGGATTTTTGAGATGATTTAAAAAAAGGTTGTCTTCGTGTAACTATGGTTGAAAGACTTTTTTGTTGTTTCTGAAGGGATTGTGGGAGAAATTATTTATGTTGTTTGTGTAGTTTGATTTTGGGATTTCTAGGTGAATTACTTTGGTTCATTGTGGATGGTTGAAATTGTTGTTTTTATAAATTTATGGTTGTTTTCGTCTAACTATGGTTGAGATTTTTTTTGGTGGGTTTGTTGAAGTGATTTTCGATTTGGTCTATTTTGTAGGATATGCACAATCCTGGAAGACGTGGTGGGAGTAGCCAAGAGCAGATTTCTGCTTTGCTTGATTCCCCAGATTTGTCTGTGGAGGTGTCGCGTTTGGATCTGATATGATTCCGCCCAGACATCTCCACCGTGCACGGAGGATTCGGCGATCTCCCCGGGGATTAGATGAGGTGACTCTGCATTATTTACTTCTAAATTTGTCTTTGTAACTTGGTTACTAATTTATCTGAAATCTTTTCATGGTCACTAGACACTAATTGATGTTGCTCTTCTGAAAGTCATAGGTTCAATTTGATAGGTTTGTTTATCTGTTTTTGATGTGCTGGGTCAATCCTCTACACCATTTCTGTATCTTTAGAATTTATACTGGTTGGTTGCTTAATTTAGAGACTCATATCCATCCCGATTTAATTGCACACAAAACAATGTTGTGCTGTTTGGATTTTCTTTTCAGTGTGCTTAACTGATTTTCTTGAAATAAGCCATCAGCGCTATTTTTAGGTTTTGATTGCTACTTTCCTTAAAATACTTATGAGACATCATGCTGCATATTTTTGTATATTTCCTGTTTGACATTTGTTTGAGGTTGGGTTTGCAGGTTATATCTCTTCTCAAGGTGTCACGGGAACACCTTAGTCTTTATTTGCCAAGATATGAAAATTGAGGAGACTCAATAGGATACATCACGTTAAAAAGAGAGTCCTAGGCATATGATTTTTCTAAATCGAAATTAGGTGACATTATCATTTACATCGTACTTTAGTTGCTTCAAGAAGTTTGGAAGGAACTCATCACCTCAATGGTCATGATGTTGGGTCTCGAACCACTTGAGACGAGCAGCTGCCTTTTCACAATACATCATGTTGCTCTCTGCAGGTATAGGTGCTTTAGTCAATGTGTAGTGCAAGAAAATTGGACAATATTTTGACAATATATGTTTGCCTGTGCCAATCTAAATTTAACATATGAATAGACTGCAGCACCAGGTAGAGTTTTTATTTTCAGTTTCATATTTATTTATTTTCCTTTTGATTATTTGAGTTGAACAGTTCAAATGGTTATGTGGTTTCTGTAGCGACGGATTAAATGGATTCATATGCTCATGTGAAGATCAAATGGGCAAAGTTTGCAACTTGGCTTGTCCTAAGAAGCAGATGGAAGATATAAAAGATCATGTCATGTAAGTTGCTAATAAACATGACTATCTAGATGAGTACAATAGTTGTTGATTCATATTTGGATTATTCTACTGACTTTGCCTAATTATTGACTTGAAATTGAGCTCTCTTAAAATTCTGATTTTGTCTTCAATTGCTAATTTTGGTCTCGACTTGAGTTGGTATTTGCTTGATTAATCTTGAATTATTGTCTCTCTTGTGCTGAATTTTTGAGCTGAATCACATCTAATCCTTTGCTGCATTTGTGCTGAATAATTGAGCTAATATTGTGATGCAACTAGGCTATTTAAGTGTCAAATTTTGGTTGCAATTGTAGCTGTGCTTGAGATACATTTGGGCTGCTTTATTACTGAATTGAAGAGCTATTTTGTGTGCTGAAGTTGCTGGAGTTTGTGCTGAGATTTTGGATTGAATCTTTGGCTGCATCTTGGCTTATTTTGGTAGTGATTTTTGCTGAATTTGACAGTGCTTTGTGCATTTTTTTGTGCTTTATTCAAGCAAAAGTGGAAGAAGTAAAAATTTAAAATTTTGAGATGCTTATATCAATGTCAAAGTAGTTGTTTGTATTTTATTAAATGCGTGAATAGTGGAATCATATTTGTCTATTTATTTGTCGATTAGGATATTGATTCGGAATGAAATATCAATTTGAATATTGTTAGTGTTATTTGACAAGATCATATTCATTTTGTATTATATAATTGTTTATAAGAATTTGATTGTGGTTTACAATGTTATGTAATTGTGGATGTTGATAAGTATAGGTGTACAAGTGATTTATTCAATGCTGAAAATTTATGTTTAACTTTTATACTCTTGTCGAGTTGTCGCACTTAAAGTTAAATCACATTTATAGTTACGAATCGAACATTTGTATTTTTTTTGAGAGATATGTGTTATATATGATGATGATTTGTTGAGATTATGAGTTATGAATGTTGAAAATAGGGATATGTTTATGTTTTATTTATTGCGCGGTTGTAAGTTATTAGGATGAATCTAGATATGTTTATAAATATAGGTGTATTAGTGATTTATTAAATGCTGAGAATTTATATTTTTTTTTCTGAGAAAAACCTTTAGCCACGGGAAAAATCCGTCACTATATGTCTTAGAATCCGTCACTAAAGGTCTTTTTCATCCCGCCATTTCTTCCCTCCAAAAAGTATCAGTAACGGTACACATTCGTTACACAATCCGTCGCTGTTACCCTACAGTGACGCCAGCAATAGCCACGGTAAATATCCGTGGCTGTTGCTTCATAGTGACGGATACTTAGCTACAACCACGGATAACTACCGTGGCTAAAGGGTAAAATTGTCGTAGTGACATCATCATTTTTAAACCCGAAGTTGGACCAGACCGAATAAATATTAACGGTCGGACCGGTTTGAACCAATTTCTGTAAAACTATTTAATATATGCATACCAAACATTAAATATAATACATGATATTAATCACAATTTACTTACTTCAGCAAATTTGTTATATTTATTTAACTCAACAAATTTGTTATCTTTACTTAACTCGACAAAGTTGCTTGAATAAGAATTAGAGAAAACAATATTTGAATTAAGAATCTAAAATTCTCATATTTCTGATTTTTAAAAAATTAAGAAAATTTGAAAAAAAAATTATGTTCGGGCCGACCAACCGGTCCAACCACCCGGTCCGACCCAGCCCAATCCATTTCAGAACGGTTCGATTAGAGGTTCTGTTTATTGGGTGAACCGACCGACCGTCGGACCATCGAACCGTCCGGTCCAATTCGGTTTTTAAAACCGTGCTCCTCCTCTCTTTCCACCTACAAAGGGTCAAGTGAATATGATGTTTATCAATATCCTTCAACTTGTTAGCTTCACAATGTGGGACTAAAAGTGAGGTGAGCACATGACACATGGGCAATAGTTCTCATCTTCATCTCAACATTGGATTTCTTCAATTGAGTTATTCATGGACCTAGCCCAAACTCAATAATCCAACAATTCCCCACAAATCCATTGTTGATCGAGCGACCAAACCTTGCAGCCTAGATCTTTCAGTAATAGTACATTTTGGGTTTGAACCCCGACCTGTCCTTCAACTTTACCCCCACAGGAACTAAGTGAAACGAAGTCTTGAACTTGAACCTTTTGTGTGAAGATGTTCATTGAGAACAACACTAAGCAGGTTATGCTGCAATCTACAAGGTTGATGCTTTACGGTCATGCATCTGTATCCTGTTTCATGAATGCTTTCAAGGAATGACCCATATTCCTCTAATTGCGGCCACACAATTGCATTCACATAGTTGGGCTTCTCCAAAGATGCACTGCTAACATCTTATCTCAAAGACTTGAACTCATTCAGAGTCTACACTCTTACTAAACTTGCAGTTTCAGCAACATATCCATTCTTTGGGGGTATTGACACAGATACAATGTATGACCTACAATGTATCACCAATTAGTTGTACTTGACTCACTCAAGAACTTGTTATTACCACATTGAACCAACTTCGTGAGATCTCCACTCAAATTGGTCGGGTTGCCATTCTAGATGAGTCATGAAATGAGTCTCAGTCTCATCCCCAACTTGGATTTCAGAACTTGAGCTAGATCAAGTCCTTTGGTGAAAGTATCAGCTGTATTGTCTTTGGTACCAACAAAATCAATAACTATCACCCTTTCCGAGATTAATTCCCTTACAGACTTCGGTCTGACTTGGATGTGTCTCATTTGTTTGTGGTTATACTTTGAGCTTCTTAACTTTGCAATAGTAGTCATACTATCACAATGCACAGATATTGCAGGAACTGGTTTGCTAGTCATTGGCAATTCAGAAAGGAGTCATTTCAACCATTCCGTTTTCATTCCACTTGTATCAAAAGCACAAAGTTCAGCCTCAAAAGTAGATTGAGACAATATGGTCTGTTTTGTAGACCTCCAGGAGACTGCGCCTCAACCGAGAGTAAAAACATACCCTGTAACACTGTTACTCCCAGAGTTTTTGGCTATCCAGCTTGTATCACTGTACCCTTCTAATACAGTTGGGAATTTCCCATAATGCAACCCAAGGGTAGAAGTACCCTTCAAGTACTTAAGTACTCTATCCAAAACCTCCCAATGAGTACGATCAGGACAACTTGTGTATCTACTAAGTTTGCTCACCGAGAATGAAATCGGGTCGTCTGCAATTTGGAAGATAATCAAGCTACCTATAATCAGAGAATATCTCAGTTGTGAAATTGGAACATCACTCTTGTTCTTGTACAAAGGTTTTGATGAATCATATGGGGTTTTCACAGATCTACAATTCGTATAGCCAAATCTCTCAAGAATCTTCTCAACATAGTGAGATTGAGATATGGAAATACCATCAACTGACCTAGTCAGTTTGATACCCAAGATCACATTTGCAACACTCATATCCTTCATCTCAAACTTAGTACACAAGGACTTAGTTTCATGTATTATATTCAGATTAGAGTCAAACAGTAAAATGTCATCAACATATAAACATAATGGAATACATGCATTACCTTGAACTTTGCAATAGACACATTTGTCATAATCAATAACGTGGAATCCAAATGATAATATAATTTTGTCAAATTTCTCATGCCAAGCTTTTGGGGCTTGTTTAAGTCCATAAAGAGACTTAACAAGTTTACAAACTTTGTTATCGTTTCCAAAAGCTACAAATCTTTCAGGTTGGTCCATATAAATTTCTTCTTCAAGATCACCATGAAGAAAAGTAGTTTTTACATCCATTTGATGGATCGTAAAATCATATACAGACGCCAATGCTAAGAGCACTCGGATAGTAGTCATATGAGACACTGGAGAATAGGTATCGAAATAGTCTATTCCTTCATTTTGTTTAAACCCCTTGGCAACTAATCTGGCTTTATACTTTTCAATGGATGTATATGGTTTTAATTTCTTTTTAAATATCCATTTACAATCGATCGTGAAAAACTTGGAGGAAGATTTACCAACTCTCATGTCCCATTAGAGACAATAGAGTCCATCTCGACCTTAATTTCCCCTAAAACCCCCGCTGCCTCGCCTTGCCTCGCCAGGCCCCGGACCGGGACGGACGCGCGCGCGTGTGTGGAGAATTCTCTCATCCACTCTTTCCACCTACAATGGTCAAGTGAATAGGATGTTGATCAATATCCTTCAACTTGTTAGGTTCACCAACGTGAGACTAAAAGTGAGGTGAGCACATGGCACATGGACAATAGTTCTCATTTTCATCTCAACATTGGATTTCTTCAATTGAGTTATATACCAAATTTTAGCTCCAAACCGATTTGAAAAATCAGATCAGCCTTGGACCGAACCTGTTCGGACTGACCATTAATTATGGTCCAAAATCAAGTTTGACAATCTAAAATCCAATTTTTATATTCTTATTCTTTCTTCATGTTTTGTAACATCACTATTAACATTATTTCAAACTTTTAATTCTAAGTTCCCAATATGTCCTTGCAAACCTCTCAATTGATTGTCTCACGTTTCACTTATAATTGTATTTTGAGGTTGAAATCCAAATTGTGTTGCCTACAAAGTCTTCGAACGGTTACGGACATTAAAGTAGGTCAATCGGAAAAGAAACAAAACGTTTTCTACTTCTCTTGGTCCAAGTTAGGCCTTAAGAAAGTTTTTGCTTTGCTTAGTCAAAGCCTAAGAAAATGAACATGATTAGAACTTAATTATATATATGGGCTTAATCAATACGAACTTAAGGCAGATTAATTCAAAGCGCGACGACCCAGTTCCCGTGTCATTGACTAATTGGTTTGCATATATAATACGTTAACAACTAAAACAACAAGTAATATTAATTATACTCTTCATTGGATAAAAAAGAGTGAACATAGAATAATGGAAATCTAAGTTTCCTTTTTCTTTTTCCTTCTATATCATCATACATTACGTCTAATTTATAACGTATTATTTTCTGCCAACGTATTTGATACAATGATATAAGATATACCAAACTGTAATTAATTGATAATATAGTCAGATATTATTTGGTACAAGTTCAACTTGAACATCCAACTCCAGATAATTTTTAAAGGACATTCTTTTTCTTTTCTTTTTGGGATAAAAAGGGCATTCTCTTGTCAATGCCTCCTGAATCAGGAAGCTCATAGCATTAAATAGATTTAAAAAATGCATCTAATGCTGTATACCAAGTCTTCCATTTGAAAGAAAATTAATTCATCGTTCTCAAGATCAATTGTTTGATAAAAATGCATTGAATAGATATGATATAATATTTAATACTAGGATATGATATGAATGAATCTTAACTACAATTAGTGTCTTACATACATTATATGGTACAAATCTCATCTACAAATAATGAAATGGTTCAACTATATATTGTCAAGTAACAATTTGATTTTGTAAAATGTCACACTCACACCCTTAAACTTTGAATTGTGTAACATATATTGATCATAATCTATCAAACACTGATTATTTTTCAACATATTCATCGTTTTTTCTTTAAAAAAATCGTGTTGTTTGTCTAACATACTTCTAATCTATCTTTGTGGTAAAGTTTCAATCAAAGCAGATGTCGAATTCGCTTCAAGATTTGGTTGAATTTTAAACCAATTAATCTCAAATTTGAGTAAAATTAACTTATTTTATTTGACTCAAAATTGACCATAACATACATTAGAAGTATGTTTGGAAAACAATACAATTTTATTTTGATGAATTCATTCCATTTCATGGGTTATGTGTAAATTGATTTATTTTTACTTTGTATTGTGATCTTTTTATGCATGATGGACTTCAAAATTGGATTAAAAGTCATATATTTGAGTTATACAAATAAATGGTCTAGAGTCTAGATGTGGAGGAAATTTATTGTCGTCTACCAACTGTTTGTGATAATTTCTCAACCTGAATAGCTTGGATTTGCATGACATGGATAGAAATGGGGGGATTTTGGTATTTTCCTTGAGTCTGTTGACAAAGTTGGGTGTAGAACGAATCAATATTTCAAAGGGGTTAAGTATTAACTTTCAGAGTTCACGGGTGTAAAATGATTTTGGCTTCTAGTTCAAGTTATTTTGGTAATTCACCCTTTTTCCTCCTTTCATCTTTGAGAGGTGACAAGAGGGGCTTGAGCAACAACGTGAGAGGAGTTAAACTTGAGAAAATTTTGGACCATCACGTTCTATTTTTCCCTTAGATAATATATCAACATCTACATCAACATTTTTGGATTTTAGAAATACAAATATTGAATTTGAAGTTTGATCGTCACATCTAATCAAGTGGTTGTTGAACATCTTAGATAACAATTTTATTTCTCAATAACGAAGCAAGTACACATCTAATCAAGTGGATTGGAACTCTGAACTCACAATTCGTCGAACAAGAGACCATATTACATCGGGCATGTTGATGCAACCCATGGAACTCTCAACATTTATATTAAAAATATAAGTATAAGATGGTCTCCTTCACAAAAAGCCTCAAGTTTAAATATCACTACCATAACATTCAGGAAAACAAAGAAACAATATCACTTTATAACATCAATCATTTACCAGACCAAAGAAACGATCCATGAAACTTCACCAACAACCAAAAAACAAGAAAACATGTCTTATTGTATTGATAGGGTACTGGTAGAGGAAATTCCATATGAAAGCGGTCTGCAATGATTAACACAATATTGTCAATAAAAATCAGTTAATGCATGATATCGAAAGTGAGAAGTTCACAAAAAAATGATTACCTTTGCATTTTTATTTTTGCGGTTCACATACAACTCACATCTTTCCCAGCATATCAATGTTTTCCTGTAGGCCAAGAAAAAAAAATTCTCAAATAAAACCTCATATATGATCTCACATTTTAAGCAAGCAACACTATTTTTTTCAAACAAAAAATTGTTTCGTTACTTTGCATTTAAGTTTGTTGTTTCAAGGTTAGGTAAAGCGACTTAATTGATTTTTCTCATCTTGATTCTGAAGGGATTATATATTCCTAAATCTTGCCAAGTTAGAAGGCACGCATTTAATAACGTACTAAGCCTTTTTTTTCCGGAGATATCATATATAAGACTTTTACAAATTTGTTTTCTAGTTTATGTGGAACTATATGTGGCTCCCTCCTCCCTTGTTCGATGTACATCAATTATCTTAGGGGATTGAATTTTGTGAGGGTGGACTTAGGAACAAAAGAATGTGAGTGTGGACTTAGGAACTTCTCAAATGTAAAAAGAAAATACTTCTTCAAGATCTAAATTTTCAAGGGTGTCGAATATGTGGTTTGTTTCTTTGTAATTCCGAGCATTAACATACTTGCTCCACAAACATACACACGTTGAAAACGTGTGCATTAAATGAGTTTCTTCTAATTTGTTGTCTGATTAATTGTATTGGTGCACGATAAGTTTGTTGGTAAAATGAATGGCAAAATAATAATATTGATGCATATATAATAAAAAAAGTTCGAATAAATAATTATATTTTTGAATTAATTCTAAGACCTGATATATTGTAAAAATGTTCAATAATTAAGGGACTCTAATTGATGATGAATGAAGAGACTCTATAATTGATAACTGAAGAAAGTCTTCAAATTGTTAAATATTAGATCTATTGTCTAACAAACAGTAGAAAACAAAATCCAAATTTTGGCTTTTGATTTGCATTAATTTCGTGGTTCATTATCATGAAAAGGTAAATGAAAAGCTAGGTGTAACGTACCCGAAAACAGCGGAAAATTTAAACAATAATAAGGACCGTCAACGGTCAACACAGGGCACGTCACGGGAAAACAAACTAACATATATATAAAATATATAAGATACAGACCCACGTGGAAGTCAACTATATAAACGAGTCAACTGTGATTACAACGAAAGTGAATGTACATGTAATCACTACCTCAAACAAAAGAAGCTACTAAAGAGAACAGGATCTAATCCCGGGGGTACCGTCCTCGGTCACCACCTGACTCTAAACCTGCTCGCTACCTGAAATGAAAACAAACAAACATGCCTGAGTTCCCTGCAGGAACCCCGTATACCAAACCTCCTAAAAATATAAAAAGGAATTAAAGACAATGCAATGCTATGCACATGATCATCCGCCTCGGGCCCACAATAATGCCCTCACCGCCTCCGCGGCACTGAACCACTCCTGCCACTAGGGTCAAGTCAGTCCACCGCTGCCTCACAAGGGTCAGTCGACACCACTGCTCCCCAAAAAGTGCAGGAAGGAACCCCTGGTACACGCCGCACCCAAGGAGCGAGTCAGCCCGCCGAATACACAACTCGGGTGAGACGACAGCCGCTGCTCCCCCAAGAGTCGCCTAGCGCGCACCCTGCCGGAACATCCTCGGCCTACCGCTAAACCCTCGCAAACTGCCCAAGGTTTACGGTACACATCCCTCACACCCCGCTCGGTAAGAGAGGAAAAAGTACAACAATAATACGCCTTCGTCGAAGGTGAAATCCGTAGCTCTCAAAGCCGGTAATCAACCGTCGCCTCGGAGCCGGTAGTCGACCTGACATCGACGGATCGCGTGTGGATAAATCCACCAACCTGCGGCAGATCGGTCGACCGCTAAAAGCACACCGGTCGACCGGTCCCCCACACAGTACACGGTACTGTACAAACAAGTCTACCGGTCGAACCACGCCAACCGAATTACCGACCAATCGGTCGAACAAAAGTCATCTAGCGGTCGACCGTTTGGAAGGTCTACGCTATACAGTTTTATATAATATATATATCCGACCGGTCGAACCAAGGGGACGTTCGACCGATAACAGGGATTTCAATATTTTGCCCAAGTCTCGTTCGGTCGACCGGAACTGAAATACAGTTCGACCGAATCAACACAAGCACTCTACCGCTTAATTAAATGCTCAGTCGGTCGACCGAGAGTTAAAGAGCGGTCGACCGTTTTGATGGTCAAAGCTCCCAACCGACTTAGCATCGAATGGATCGGTCGAACAAGGTTAAGGACGTTCGACCGTTTAATAAGTCAAAATCCCCAACCGACCCATTCTCATCGTTATTCGGTCGACCGGCTAAGTGGTCCCGTTCGACCGATAACAGTATATCCCCTTTTTCCCGCACAAATCTGGCATAACGGTCGACCGTCTAACGACATCGTTCGACCGTTCGCGGGTAAACATCAATATAATAATAGGATCGGTCGACTGCCCACAGGCACCGGTCGACCGATCGTCGTCTTCAACCTCTGAATTGGTTGAATTCCGACGGGGAATTCGACACCAACGTCGATCCCCAACACTCACAAGGCACAAGTGAGTTATATTGAAGATTTGGCATACCTTTTTGATGGTTGTGGAAGTCTCCCAAGCTTGAGTCACTTCACTCCTCTTCTTCTTCCTTCTTCTCCTTCTTCTCCTCTTCTTCTACTTCACCTTCTTCTTCTTCTCCGACGTTCACCTCCTCTCACTCTCTGATAAAAGTAAAAATGAGGAAGAAACCGTCTGCAATTAACCTAACACCCCTATTTATACCAAAAACCTAATCTTATCTTCAACTCACCTCCAATTCCTCCAATCCAAACAATCCACTTCATCCTCCACTTGTCCAACACCTCCACCTCTTCATGCAGGATTAATTAGGGTTAATTAGGTTTAGGTTTAGTTAATTAAGATGTTTTAGATTAGGTTATTACAATCTACCCTCCTTAAAAGAATTTCGTCCGCGAAATTCGAAACAACTGACTTACCGAAACAACTCTGGATACTGCTTCCTGACATCCTCCTCGATCTCCCAGGTAGCCTCTCTGTCAGTGTGATGCTGCCACCTGACCTTCACCATAGGAATCGCCCTCCTCCTGAGCTGGTGTACCATCTGATCCACAATCTCAACTGGTCTCTCATCTAATGACAAATCCTGCTGGATCTCCGGTACTGATATCTCTATCACATGAGCTGGATCGGACACGTACTTCCTCAACATAGAAACATGGAAGACGTTGTGAAGTCCTGCAAACTGTGGCGGTAGTGCAATCCTATATGCTACCTCACCGACCCGATCCAATATCTCAAAAGGTCCAACATATCTCGGACTCAGCTTCCCCTTCTTCCCGAATCTCATCACCCCTCTAGAAGGCGAGATCTTCAGGAAGACATGATCTCCTACCTCAAAAGTCAGCTCACGCCTCCGCGTATCAGCATAACTCTTCTGCCTGCTCTGCGCCGTAGCTAGTCGTCTCCGAATCACGTCGACCTTCTCTGAATACAACTGGATAATGTCAGGTCCAACTAGCTGTCTCTCGCCCACATCACTCCAGCATACCGGCGATCTACACGGCCTCCCGTATAATGCCTCATAGGGTGCCATCCCAATACTCGAGTGGTAGCTGTTGTTGTAGGCGAACTCGATCAACGGCAAATGCTCATCCCAATGCCCGGCCCAGTCAAGTGTACACGCTCTCAGCATGTCCTCCAATGTCTGTATCGTCCGCTCTGACTGGCCATCTGTCTGTGGGTGGAAAGCTGTGCTAAACTTCAGACGTGTCCCCAGTGCTCTGTGTAGACTCTCCCAAAATCTCAAAGTGAATCTGGGATCTCTGTCTGAAATGATACTGACTGGTACGCCATGAAGTCTGACAATCTCCTCAATATATAACTTAGCTAGACCCTCCAGAGCAAGAGTGGTCTTAATAGCTAAGAAATGCGCCGACTTGGTCAGTCGATCGACTATAACCCAAATCGCATCGTGGAATCTCCGTGTCTTCGGTAGCCCCGTAACAAAATCCATCGTCACGTGCTCCCACTTCCACTCGGGCAACTCAATCCTCTGCATCTGCCCTGCTGGTCTCTGGTGCTCGATCTTCACCTGCTGACAGACCAAACACCTCGATACGAAGTCTGCAACGTCCTTCTTCATACCTCGCCACCAGAAGTTCCGCTGCAGGTCTTTGTACATCTTGGTGCTCCCTGGATGAATGGAATATCTCGATCTGTGTGCCTCCTCCATGATATCATGTCTCAGGTCCTCTGTCTTCGGCACCCAGATACGGTCTCTGAATCTCAGACCTCCGTCCACTCCAACTCTGAAGTCTGACCCATCTCTGGCAGCTAACTGTAACAAACTGCTCAACTCCTCATCTGTAGTCTGAGCACGAATCACTGCTGATACTGTCTGAGGCTCTACTCTCAATCCGGCAATCACTGCGCCCTCAGAGCTATCAGCAAATGGCCTCCACTCTGCTAGAGACTCCAGCAGTCTCCACTCCTGAATGCATAGGCCTGCTACTGATACCTCCACCTTCCGGCTCAAAGCGTCTGCAACTGTGTTCGCCTTCCCCGGATGGTAAGAGATAGTGAAGTCGTAGTCCTTAATGAACTCAAGCCATCTGCGCTGCCTCATATTCAGCTCCTTCTGCGAGAACAGGTACTTCAGACTCTGATGATCTGTAAACACCTCGAACTGCTCGCCATAAAGATAGTGTCTCCAGGTCTTCAGTGCGTGAACCACTGCTGCTAACTCCAAATCATGTGTCGGGTAATTCCTCTCATGGACCTTCAGCTGTCTGGATGCGTATGCAATCACCCTCCCGTGCTGCATAAGTACACATCCTAAGCCAACACCTGAAGCGTCGCTATAAATCACGAATCCACCCGTGCCACTCGGCAATGATAAAACTGGTGCTGTGGTCAACAGTCTCTTCAGCTCCTGAAAGCTGTCCTCGCACTTCTGCGACCAAACAAAAGTGACTCCCTTCTGCGTCAGAGCCGTCAGTGGTGCTGCCAATCTCGAGAAGTCTTTGATGAAGCGACGGTAATAACCCGCCAGTCCAACAAAGCTCCTAATCTCCGTCACGCTCGTAGGGGTCCTCCACTGTGTCACTGCCTCTACCTTCGCCGGATCCACTGATATCCCCTCTGCCGATACAATGTGTCCGAGGAACGCCACTCTGTCCAGCCAAAACTCGCACTTTGAGAACTTAGCATATAACTGCTGAGCTCTCAAGATGCTGAGTACAATCCTCAAATGCTCTCTGTGCTGCTCCACATCTGATGAATAGATCAGAATGTCATCCACGAAGACAATCACGAATATATCAATATACTGCCTGAACGTCCGGTGCATCAGATCCATGAATGCTGCCGGAGCATTCGTCAATCCAAATGGCATCACCAAGAACTCATAGTGTCCATATCTCGTCCTGAAGGCTGTCTTCTGGATGTCCTCATCTCGGATCCTCAACTGGTGATATCCTGAACGCAGGTCAATCTTCGAGAAAACCTTCGCTGACTGCAGCTGGTCAAAGAGGTCCTCAATCCTAGGTAAGGGATACCTATTCTTCACCGTCACCTGGTTCAGCATCCTGTAGTCTATGCACATCCTCAAGGATCCGTCCTTCTTCTTCACAAACAAAACTGGTGCACCCCAAGGCGAGACACTCGGTCTGATAAATCCAGAGTCCATCAACTCCTGCAACTGCTTCTTCAACTCTGTCAACTCAGCAGGTGCCATCCGGTATGGAGCCTTCGACTGTGGTGTAGTGCCGGCTACCAACTCAATGCCGAACTCCAACTCCCGGTGTGGTGGTAAACCTGGAATCTCTGCTGGAAAAACATCCGCGAACTCCTGCACCACCTCAATGTCCTCTAGCCTCTGAGACTCTGCCTCCGCAACTACAAGTGTCGCCAGAAAAGCTGCACATCCCTGCTGTAACAGTCTCTGAGCTCTCACAGCAGATACAATAATGCGACCCCCTCTGCTTCTGATCCCTCTAATCAGAATATCAGGCAAACCCTTCCTCGGGATCAAAATCTTCTTCTCACGGCACAAGACTCGAACATCATATTGGGACAGCCAATCCATCCCAAGTATGACATCAAAGTCCTCCATCGGTAGCAAGACCAGGTCTGCCGGAAACTCCTGATCTCCCGAAACAACCGTGGCGCCGGGGACAAATCTCCCCACAGTGCCCACCAGACCCAGGGGTGTGCTGACCTCCAAAGTGGCAGTCAACATCGCAAGGGTACAGCCCAACACTCCCGCAAATCGCTCTGAGATGAACGAGTGTGTCGCGCCACAATCAAATAACACCCTAGCTACTGAACCTGCGACAAGAAGTGTACCTTCCACGACAGCGCCTCCATCCCGAGCCTCCTCTGCCTGGATGGTGAAAACTCTGCCAGTGCGCTGCCCCTGCTGGGGTCTGAAAGGTGGTCTACCTCCGCCTCCTCCTCTGCCTGGTGCGGGTAAACCCGGTGGTCTGCTCGGCCCAGCTCCTCGGCTCGGACAGCTCCTGATAAAGTGACCCAGCTGGCCACACCCATGACATGCTCCGGGGGTGAAGCACGGCCCGGAGTGAAACCTCCCACAAGTACCACAAGGCTCTGGTCGTGGTACTGCAACTCCTGCTCCCTCGTATCGGGGCCTCTTGCCCGGATTCCCTCCAGTCTGACCTCCTGACCTCCCAGAGAACCTACCTGATGGCCTCCTCTCATCCTGGTAGTTCTCCCTGTAGTCACGATCAAGAACAGAGGCACTCTTCACTGCATCGGCCAACGTGCTCGGCATGTGTGTCAGCACCTTCGACCTCAACTACTTCCGGAGCCCCCGGACGAACTTCCCAGCCCTCTGCTCCTGTGTAACATACATCTCGGGACAGTAACGCTCAAGGGCGTTGAACTTCCCGATGTAGCCTGCTAGGGTCATGTCTCCCTGCTGAAGACTCAGAAACTCCTCCCTCTTCTGATCCTGGACATGCTGCGGAAAATACTGCTCGTTGAACTCGCCAACGAACTCCTCCCAGGCTATATCATCTCTGTCCGCAAACACCACTGCAGATGTGGACCTCCACCAGTTGGACGCAGCACCGCCCAAAACATATGTAGCCAGGCCCACTCTCGCCTCTGGAGGACAACCAATAGCACTGAAGATCTTCTGCATCGTGAAGATCCACTCCTCCGCAGCCTCTGCGTCGTACTGCCCCAGAAAGGTAGGCGGATGCTGGCGCATAAACCGGTCATGCATAGCGCCAGTCCCCGTCTGTCCAGTCTGTGCTGTCTGCTGCTGTAGCATCTCCGTCAGACGTCCGACCGTATCGAACAACGTCCGACGCTCATCCTCCCAAGCCTCATCCCTCGCAGTCTCACTCTCACCGCGAGTATGGGCAACCGCCTTCCCCCGTCTAGGAGGCATCTGCCAAAGGAAACAAGACAATATCAATATAATCTGTGCATGCATGATCCTCTAGACCTAACTCCTAACTCAAAGGTGGTTTCTTTGGACAAGTACGCCGAGATCAACGCTCTGATACCAAATTGTAACGTACCCGAAAACAGCGGAAAATTTAAACAATAATAAGGACCGTCAACGGTCAACACAGGGCACGTCACGGGAAAACAAACTAACATATATATAAAATATATAAGATACAGACCCACGTGGAAGTCAACTATATAAACGAGTCAACTGTGATTACAACGAAAGTGAATGTACATGTAATCACTACCTCAAACAAAAGAAGCTACTAAAGAGAACAGGATCTAATCCCGGGGGTACCGTCCTCGGTCACCACCTGACTCTAAACCTGCTCGCTACCTGAAATGAAAACAAACAAACATGCCTGAGTTCCCTGCAGGAACCCCGTATACCAAACCTCCTAAAAATATAAAAAGGAATTAAAGACAATGCAATGCTATGCACATGATCATCCGCCTCGGGCCCACAATAATGCCCTCACCGCCTCCGCGGCACTGAACCACTCCTGCCACTAGGGTCAAGTCAGTCCACCGCTGCCTCACAAGGGTCAGTCGACACCACTGCTCCCCAAAAAGTGCAGGAAGGAACCCCTGGTACACGCCGCACCCAAGGAGCGAGTCAGCCCGCCGAATACACAACTCGGGTGAGACGACAGCCGCTGCTCCCCCAAGAGTCGCCTAGCGCGCACCCTGCCGGAACATCCTCGGCCTACCGCTAAACCCTCGCAAACTGCCCAAGGTTTACGGTACACATCCCTCACACCCCGCTCGGTAAGAGAGGAAAAAGTACAACAATAATACGCCTTCGTCGAAGGTGAAATCCGTAGCTCTCAAAGCCGGTAATCAACCGTCGCCTCGGAGCCGGTAGTCGACCTGACATCGACGGATCGCGTGTGGATAAATCCACCAACCTGCGGCAGATCGGTCGACCGCTAAAAGCACACCGGTCGACCGGTCCCCCACACAGTACACGGTACTGTACAAACAAGTCTACCGGTCGAACCACGCCAACCGAATTACCGACCAATCGGTCGAACAAAAGTCATCTAGCGGTCGACCGTTTGGAAGGTCTACGCTATACAGTTTTATATAATATATATATCCGACCGGTCGAACCAAGGGGACGTTCGACCGATAACAGGGATTTCAATATTTTGCCCAAGTCTCGTTCGGTCGACCGGAACTGAAATACAGTTCGACCGAATCAACACAAGCACTCTACCGCTTAATTAAATGCTCAGTCGGTCGACCGAGAGTTAAAGAGCGGTCGACCGTTTTGATGGTCAAAGCTCCCAACCGACTTAGCATCGAATGGATCGGTCGAACAAGGTTAAGGACGTTCGACCGTTTAATAAGTCAAAATCCCCAACCGACCCATTCTCATCGTTATTCGGTCGACCGGCTAAGTGGTCCCGTTCGACCGATAACAGTATATCCCCTTTTTCCCGCACAAATCTGGCATAACGGTCGACCGTCTAACGACATCGTTCGACCGTTCGCGGGTAAACATCAATATAATAATAGGATCGGTCGACTGCCCACAGGCACCGGTCGACCGATCGTCGTCTTCAACCTCTGAATTGGTTGAATTCCGACGGGGAATTCGACACCAACGTCGATCCCCAACACTCACAAGGCACAAGTGAGTTATATTGAAGATTTGGCATACCTTTTTGATGGTTGTGGAAGTCTCCCAAGCTTGAGTCACTTCACTCCTCTTCTTCTTCCTTCTTCTCCTTCTTCTCATCTTCTTCTACTTCACCTTCTTCTTCTTCTCCGACGTTCACCTCCTCTCACTCTCTGATAAAAGTAAAAATGAGGAAGAAACCGTCTGCAATTAACCTAACACCCCTATTTATACCAAAAACCTAATCTTATCTTCAACTCACCTCCAATTCCTCCAATCCAAACAATCCACTTCATCCTCCACCTGTCCAACACCTCCACCTCTTCATGCAGGATTAATTAGGGTTAATTAGGTTTAGGTTTAGTTAATTAAGATGTTTTAGATTAGGTTATTACACTAGGTATGGTAGCTAGCGAATCAGTATTGTAGAATTATGTATAAATATCACACTTAGAGATTATATAAAAAATAATTTTTTCATTTAGGATTGTTCAAGGATTTGCTTGACAATGATATTTAGTCATATATGTGGTTGCATTCCTATCTCATGAACATGAAATCACTTAGCCAATCAAGCCTAAGACGTGATTACTATGAATATGTCTATTCATATTGCAAGTTTTCATAAAAAGGATTGGGCAATCTTCGCCGCCTATCGCAAATGAAGGCCAATAAAGATGTGAATAATCAAAAAAAAACATTCTTCAAAATTTTCAAGAACTGGAGAGAGGATCTAATTATGATTGCATGTGTCGTATAATTGATCCCGATAGATGCTAGTAAAGCGTGAACATTATAAACGCGAAGGAAATAATTTATATTTATATCATATAGTCATTTTCTGTTCGAATAAAAAACTAATTTGTGAACCAGAATCTAATAGATGAAATGAAGATGTATGTTTATACCTCAATTCTCTTCATATATGCATCGCCAGAGTAGCTGCTTACACTTCCTGATAAATACCATACATCACAATCAATTAATTATGATCAACTGTGGATATTTCAGTTGGTAGATTAGATGGGACGGAGGATCATATCCAAACATGTAACTCATATGATAGAATAAACGAAAAACACTAAATACTTTAAAAATCAATTAGTTAGTCAATTATGTTATAACATTGTTGTTATATATTCTTGCCAAACTAATATATGTAAAAAGAATTGACGGAAAATATTGTACTAAATTTAAAGTATAAAACAACAATTAAACTGAAATAACAACAACCGAAACTACATGAAAATATAGAAGATACCGTGGTTTATAATACAACTGAGTTTGAGCAGGATCACGACATACCGAGTCTGGGACCAATACCTTACTCCACTGCACGGGTTCTTGACATTACTAGTTACATGGTGAACAAAGATCACGTTCGTGATAAAACTCAGCATCTCGCAATAAGGACCGATTTGATCGAAAACATCTGGCAACGATTCGGCGATAGTGACGCTTAAGTGTGTTTTATTAATATGTATTGTAGGTGTTTTGTGGTTTGTGTCGTTTAATATTTGATTTATGTCGTGTGTTATTTTGTTTATGTCGTGTATTTGTTTTATCATTTCGGATAATGTAAGCTTATGTTTGTTTAATTTAATGTAGTATTTGCTTTATTAATATTAATGATATTTACTATTTGCTAATCATTGATGGTTAAATAAAAAATTATATGTAATTTGGAAATACGAGATTTATTGGTATTTTGGTTTTTCCAAATAGATAATTAATATTTTTGGTAAATATAAATGATTTTGGAATAGAATAAAAGTTGATAAGGAAATTAATAATGCGGAGGAAATAGAGTGTGATGACCTAGGTCATGTTAAATTGGTGAATAGTGAAGAAAAAAGAGAAGGTTGATCATGATGACGTGACAGAGAGAGAAATGAAAAGAGAGTGTACATGACCCAGGATGACCTAGGTCATGATAGCTGATGCTCTAACGTATCAGTGCAACCTGCATAGTAGAAGAAGTTACAAAAACACCGAAGATCGGTCGAAGCCGACTTCAGTAACGCGGTGCAACATGTTATGCCATTGTTCTTAGGGTTTTTATCGTCGTATCCTGTTGTAATCTTGTAAAAACAGACCGGAAATTTTCCTTTGCTCGCCGCATCGCCAAACGTACACATTGCTAGTACGACCAACATCAATAACGCCCTCTCACTAATCATCATCGTTGGTGTTATGTCTTTTTTCCTAATTAATTATCACCTATTTCTTAGAGTTGGGGTATGTATAGAGTTGTGGATGTGGTTTGAGAAAAAGTTTTTGCATGGGTGGGTATTTATAGGGGTTGGTTAATTAAGTTTGAGATCAACGTGGGCTCCATTACTTTTTTTATTATTTACATTCGAAATATTAATTAAATTGGTTTTCTTCCCTATAGGTAGTAAGAATATTGGGTATATATAAAGAAAGCATTAGAAATGTAATTTAAAATGATATTTTTCGAAATAATGATATATGTCCTATTGTTCGTGAGGCGTCGAAGAGGAATGGTTAATTCCACATATATGGAAGTCGAAGATGCATCGATAATGCCTGTACCGGTTGTCCGCTGATTACAATTTAAGATCCATATTATATTGTATTATGGCTATTGCATCGATCCCATCACGTTCTTGATATCAATTTGTGGCCACTATAACATAATACAATATAATATGGATCTTAATTGTACTAAGTGGACAACCCGTTCAAGCATTATCGTTGCCTCTTCAACTTCAACGTCCATATACGTGGAACCAATATTCCTCTTGGGGTCCGATTGGATGCATGAATTTGGATAATCATGTTCCTGTTAAATTGAGAAAATTACAATTGATTTTATTTTTCACAAGTTTACTGTCATCAATTTTTTATTAAAAATCTACACTTGATTTTGTTAAAAAACTCAGGTAGTACTTCAAAAAAATTATTACTAATATTTTTCTTTTATTTGTTGTGTAAATGATAGTTAGGCAATATAGTTGAACAATATTCACAAAATTATTTAACGGGTTAATCTTTAAAAAATAAAATTTTATACATGATTTTACAATTTTGAGTAAAATATTTTGCTTCGTTGGATGACACTTTAAGAATTTAGTTGGACAAGAGGGTTAGGAATCCAAAAAGTTTATTACCATTCAAACAATTTTGATTTTGACCGAAAAGAAGTAACTTCTAGATCTAAAATCCTGAAAATTGACTTCCCACTAATAGCTCACGTGTGATAACTCAATCCAAACACACCCTTCAACGCCTCACGAACGATACTAATTCGCGAGCTACCATACCAAGCTTTTCATTTACTTTTTCATGATCTCCAACCGTGTAAATACTCTTGGCCAATATGATGAGGTTACACAGCAACTCCTAATAATTAAAATTAGCCATATACCAATTATCAAAAAAAAAAAAACACAACAGATGGGACAACTCAACATCCAATTATACTGTGATAGCCGTTCCAGTACTCTTGTTTTATACAAATATTGTCGAAATTTTACAGGTTTTCGTATTTGTTGTCGGTGAAAATGTCATCGTGGAATAGTTCTTAAGAAAACATTTGGTCATGCAGACTCTAGACTATTGTCATGGAGTAAATAAGTAAACAAGTGTTCCTAAGAAATTCTCATGGAGTAAACAAGATGACATGTTGCTCGCATGATCTAATAAGATGAGGTGACGACATAAATGTTATGTCACACACACACACACACACACACATATATATATATATATATATCAAGGTCAAAGTGAACATAATAATATATAGTTTATATGTTCATAAAGAATTGTGAATAATTGGTTGATAGAATAACCAAAATAATGTGTAATAGTGTACTCTTGATTCGAGCAGCTAGCATGCTTAATTTATGTTAATGATTGCTCTTTGTTCCCAACACGTTATCAAGAATTAATTTTCTAGAAAAATGTTTAATACTTGTGATAGTGGGGAAATAATACACATAGTTTTCTTGAACATGTTTTGGGCAAAGGGGTCATTTGGGTAATTTGAACTGATTGGAGCTAGTTGGTGAAATGCACTAAAGAAAACAAAGTCGGTTAGATGTAAATGGGTTGACAAAATCGATTGGATGCAGTGGAGTTTTATTTGCATAGCATTAGGCTCAATTATATATAACAAAATGATTTTTATGTTTGTTCTCAAGTAAGCATAATCAGGTGAGTGAGTCATGTTCCATCGGCTAAGGTTAAAATTAGGTCAGTTGTCGTCTCATGGGGTGTGTATACCAATATGAAGTAGACTTCAACTAAAGTCAGTGGGTAATATATGTGCGGATATATATTTGATGCATCTCTAACTTTAAATTTCACGTGTAAAATCATGTGTAACTTTACATTCGAATTCTCTAAATTATACCTTCTTCATAAAATATTCATAAAAACAAATTGTGTAATATTGGGAAGTTTGATGTTAACCTTCACAAAAAATGAAAATCCCAATTTAATCATTCTAAGACACGTCCAATATGATCACACGTACGCGCACACATGCATTTATGTATTTGGCTTGGGTTATGTACACTTGTGTTGTGTGCAAATAATCCATATCTCAGTGAAAAGATGTACCTGCAAGCTCGATAAAAATACAAACCATAAATTTTCGTAAATGCAATTTATAATTATTTGTTATATGTATACACTTTATGATCAATCATGATGGTGTAAATGGTAAATGATAGTGGCCCGAATGCAATTAAAGTCTATCATCATACTAAAACATATGATAAATATGGTTCACAAAAAAGTTGAAAATTGGCAAAAATAATGAGCATTATTATAACCTTGATTGGAGAATGAACCCTTCATGTTTTGCGCTTCCTTCCCATCACGTTATCAATGTTAATTTGTGGGAATTAGCCATAATTAATACGATATCATATGGATCTTAATAATAATCAGTTCGCAACTCCACACAGGCATTATCGATGCGTATTCAACTTCAACCTTGTTGAACCATTTTCCTCTTTAATGCCTCACGAACATTAGGAAACAATTATTTGGAACTATATAATTACTAACTACAAGCGTCATGGTTTACATATGTCAAGCCTTACTCGCTATAGGAAGAAAACCCAGTATAATATTTTGATATTAAATTTTTTAAAAGAGATTAATATATATATCAAAACAAGTGATAAAGTCCCAGGTTGATCTCAATAACCTTACAAACCACTATAAATACCCAACCAAGCAAAAACTTGTTCCCAAACTACATCCATGTATATAATAACCAGTACTACCCTGCCATCAAGAATTAGATAATATTAACCAGCAAAAAACGATAAAAACCTGTGATGATGATGAGTAAGATGATGTTATTGATGTTGGTCATGTTAAGTAGAAGAGACTCGTAGATAGACGAATGTTAGTTTGTATTTATAACAACTAATGGTACAATACTACAACTTACACTTACATACTATTTATCTTGTAAGACACACTCACAACTATACTATATTCACTATTATACAAGACTCTATTTGTCACCATACACACTCCCTAGCTAATAACTCAACTATATATAAGACTCTCTCTTTGTAGTGGTGCAGACTACCCATTGCTTGGGATAGTTTGCAATGAGTAGTAACACCTTTACTTATAGTTGTGCATGTAAGATTATAAAGAAGATTGAAAGTTCTAGAATAGAATTCTCTAAAATCTTTGAAGTGTAGGAAACTATGGAGATTTGTAGAGTTGAGAAAATTCTAGGATTGGGCATATTCCATTGGGTCAACTAATTATCTTGACTAATATTTATTTATTGGGCTATAGCTTAGATTTGGGTTGGTGTTGGATTCTTAACATGTCATGCTAACAACAACATCTATGTTTACTAGGGCGACGAGTTTGGAAAAATATCCAGCGTGTTTCTACAGGATCGCAAATGAATGCGATGACAAAAACCCTAAGAACAATGACGTAACTTGTTGCACTGCATTACTAAAGTCGGGATCGACGGATTTCCAGTGTTTTTGTTCCTTCTTCTACTATGTAGGTTTCGCTGACGCGCTAGGGATTTATCTCGTCAACTATTGTGGTGTAAACTACGAAGGAAAGAGATTTTGTCCAAACCTTCCTCATGGTCAGATAGGTAAGATATATACATTAATTTTCTTCATTTGGTTACATCAAAAAAGTTGGTTTTAATAAGTTTAGATGCATGACAAAAATATAAAAGGGGTTAAAACGCTAGCGGGGGGCGTGTCCTCGGCAAGGGATTCCCGCCCGGGCACATTTAGGGTGGGGTCAACTCCCCCCCCCCCCCCCCCCCCCCCCCCCAATTGATGCTTTTTAAAAAAAATAAAAAAGTGTTTTTTTATTTGTTTTTATTTTTTTTGTTTTATACATGTTTGACCTCTAATGATGTGGAAGAAAAAGAATGTAAAGTGTGTGAAGTGTTTTAGGGAATGGTTAAGGATAATTTACGAGAGATGCAGGTATGACGTGGTAGAGGGAGAAACGAGTGCCGCCTAGGGGTTGTCCGGGCATGGTTAAAGATGACCTAAAAAATGATCAAACTACCTTGAATGTAAAATTCCAAAATTACCACATTTAAAAAAACAGTAAAAATAACCCCACATATTATCTTGCTTATTTTTAACATTTGAGACAATATTTGATTTTCGGGTTTAAAGCATTTTGCTAATTTTTGATGTCAAAACTGATAAAGATGGCAAAGTACCAAGAAGTGAAAGAACATAGAGGTAAATTGTTACGTTTTAAATATTAGTGGTGCAAAGAAAAGACTAAATGGTCAGAAGTCAAACTGCAATTAACATAATTATAATTTACATGTTGTCTTCCTAAAATAATTGTTAATAATTGGTGGATAGAATAACCAAAATGATGCAGCTTGAGTCGAGCAGCCGAAGTTATTTATGTTAATGATTGCTCTTTGTTTCCAACACGTTATCAAGATTAACACGTTATCATGATTGCTCTTTGTGTTGGTGGGGAAATAATACACTTTTTTTTCTTTCTTGAACATATGTTGGGCTAAGGGACCATTTATTTGAGCTCATGGGAGGTAATGTTGAGCTGAATGAGTTAGTTGGTGAATTGCACTAAGGAACATGAAGTCGCTTGGATGTAAATGGGTTTGACTAAACCAGTTGGGTTCAGTGGATTTTTATTTGCATGCGTTTGTGTATGCGCGTGTGATCATATTGGACGCCCTTGGAATGATTAAATTGGAAGAGAGAAAAAAATAAAGTTTAACATCAAACTTCTCAATATGACTACAATTTGTTAATATTTAGTGAAGAAAGTATAATTTAGACATTTCGAATATAAAGCTAGATATTATTTCACTTGTGAAATTTAAAGTTAGAGATGCATCAAACATATACCCTCGCATATAATTACCCATAGACTTTTGTTGAAGACGACAACCATACCTAATTGGCTGATGAAACTTGATTTACTCATCTGATTATATATGCTCACTTGAATAACTACTTAAGAACCATTTGCTAAATTGAGCCTATTTCTATCAAAATAGAAGTATTTCTGTTGGGTTACGTGCTTTCGTATTGTTTGCAAATAGTCCATATCCTAGTGGAAAGATCTAATTGCAAGATCCATAACAATTTAGACCATAACTTTTATACATTTTACGATCAACCATGCTTGTAACACCCCGAAACAGCAGAAATTTAAAAATTCATAATCAAGACAATGGAACTCAATAATCAAAGACGGGACTGTTACTTCTCATAAAACATAAAAGCGGTATACCAAATTACATCAGAGTTTGTCAAAAACGATACATGATTACTACAGAACAACAAAGAAGATAAATGTAATCATGTCGACCTCAATGGTCCGAGTAGAGGATCCAACTCCAAAATGCGCGCGCCCGCCGATCACCACCCAACTGGACCTATTGTGGTCCTGAAAAATATATAACAACAATGCCTGAGTTTCCAGAAGGAAACCCCGTATGCCAACTCACCTATATGCATGCATTACACAAATAAACCTATCATTCTAGTAGCATGTCATTACATCAAGAGAAAGGAAAACAGTTCCCCCGAAGGGTAAAACAGGACATCAGTCCGACAGTCAACATCGGGTCTCCCGAGGAGACCTACTGCAGGCACATGCAGTCTTACAGCACGCGACATCGCACCCCCCACACGCTGCTACACTACTCAAGGGTTCGGCAGAGAGCCTATGTCACGCCTGCGGGCCGATAGAATACAAATCTGCAAATCTCTGTGGTCGGAGCCACGGGGACCAACGGGGTCGTCGCCCGGAAGGTATAACAACATCATCTCGATAGGTGCCCAGTCGAGGAATCAACATAGCCGGAACAGCCTCGGCCCAACAATCATCATCGCCGGCACAACCTCGGCGGCATCACCGGCACAGCATCGGTGGTCCATCACAAACGTCCGGCACAGCATCGGATGGGTCCAGACCGAAGTCTGTCAAGTCATCAGGCTCCACGAGCCGCAAACACCAACCGCACCGCTATAAAAGCAGGGCAGCGACCTCCGTAGCCCGTAGGCCGGTAGTCACCTCACCCAATGCCAGTTGCGTGCCCGCACAAACATCAAACATTGGGATCCGCAATCCCTCAGGCCTGTTATACTACAATGAGTCCAATCAATCCATCACATTAGTCACGCTCCATACATGGAGGTGACGCGTCCCGAACACCCACACTCTTCCCAACGGCGGTCCCTGGGCAGGCACGCGGAACGCGCCAACCGTCACCTCCTGGCTCATGCACAAGGCGAGGACACGGGTTTCCGTGGACAAAGTTGGCATTCAAAAAGGGAACCAGCAATTCTGTCCTGGGCCCAAACGGTCGACCGGAAGAGTTGATTCGGTCGACCGCTTCCAGAAAGGAATCGGTCGACCGTACGCCTAACACGGTCTACCGCTTCACTCAAAACACAATCCCCAATGGTCTACCGAAGGTCTAAAACTGGTCGACCGAACGAGGTCAAAATCCGGAGTTGGGTCAACATTAAAAACAATTCTATCGGTCGACCGACTCAGGGGTCCCGGTCGACCGAAAACTAACAGTACGTCTTTTACATTATTTAAATCCATCGGTCGACCGACTAAAGGGTCTCGGTCGACCAAAAACTTACAGGGTCAACCTATTATTCTACGTCATATAACGGTCGACCGAAAACATGCATAATAGACCAACACGCGCGCACAGTAACCGACCTCCACTCCAGCACCCTACACCACCTATCTCCTCCTTCCCCACGCACACAACTGTGCTGCACCTCTTCCCCATGCAAAACACCATCTTAACCACCCATTAACTCCTAATTGGGTTTAGGGTTGTAACAATCCTCCCAACTTAAAAGGATTTCGTCCTGAAATCAAAGCAAACTACTCACCGAAAAGCTCTGGATACTGCCTTCTGACGTCCTTCTCGATCTCCCAAGTGGCTTCGCGCTCACTGTGATCCTGCCACCTGACCTTCACCATCGGAATGGTCCTCCTCCCGAGCTGATGGTCCATGCGATCGACTATCTCGACTGGTCTCTCCTCGAGCGACAAGTCCTGCTGAATCTCTTGCACTGTTATCTCAATAATGTGAGCTGGATCTGCAACGTACTTTCTCAACATCGATACATGGAAGACGTTGTGAAGACCCGAAAACTGCAGTGGTAATGCAATCCGGTAGGCAACCTCTCCAACTCGGTCGAGGATCTCAAACGGCCCCACATACCTCGGACTGAGTTTCCCCTTCTTCCCAAATCTCATCACGCCTCGGGCTGGGGAAATCTTCAGAAACACATGGTCGCCCACCTCGAAACTCAACACCCATCTGCGTCGATCAGCATAACTCTTCTGCCTGCTCTGTGTTGTGGCCAGTCTCCTCCTGATCACATCCACCTTCTCTGCATACATCTGCACGATCTCTGGCCCCACTAACTGCCTCTCACCCACATCACTCCAGCATACCGGTGATCTGCAAGGCCTCCCGTACAACGCCTCGTACGGTGCCATCCCATTACTCGAGTGGTAGCTGTTGTTGTATGCGAACTCTATCAGTGGCAAGTGCTCATCCCAGTGCCCTGCCCAATCCAGTGTGCATGCTCTCAGCATATCCTCTAAGGTCTGAATCGTCCTCTCTGACTGACCATCTGTCTGCGGATGAAATGTTGTACTGAACCTCAGACGCGTCCCCAAAATCTGGAAGTGAATCGAGGATCTCAATCAGAGATGATGCTCACTGGTACTCCATGCAACCTGACTATCTTCTCAACGTACAACTTAGCTAGACCCTCCAAAGGCAACGTGGTCCTGATCGCTAAGAAATGTGCCGACTTGGTCAGTCAATCTACTATCACCCAAATCGCGTCGTGGAATCTCCTCGTCTTCGGCAATCCTGTTACAAAATCCATCGTCACGTGCTCCCACTTCCACTCAGGAAGCTCAATACACTACATCGGTCTTGCTGGCCTCTGATGCTCAATCTTCACCTGCTGACAGACTAAGCATCTCTCCAGAAACTCCGCGATGTCCCTCTTCATGCCCTTCCACCAGAATTTCCGCTGCAGGTCCTTATACATCTTCGTGCTCCCCGGGTGAATGGTGTATCTCGCTCTGTGTGCCTCCTCCATGATGTCATCTCTCACCCCCCATCAAACTTCGGCACCCAGATCCGACTCCTGAACCTCAAACCACCATCAACCCCTACACTGAAGTATGATCCATCTCTGGAAGCTAACTGTAGCAGACCAGCTAACTCATCATCCCCCTGCTGAGCCTGAACCACTCGTGAGACAGTCTGCGGCTCCACCCGAAGCCCAACAATCACTGCTCCCTCTGAATCCTCTGTGAACGGTCTCCACTCTGACAATGCCTCGAGTATCCTCCACTCCTGGATGCACATACTCGCAACTGAAACCTCCACCTTCCTGCTCAGCGCATCTGCAACCGAATTCGCCTTCCCCGGATGATAGGAAATGGTGAAGTCGTAGTCCTTAATGAACTCAAGCCATCTGCGCTGCCTCATATTCAGCTCCTTCTGCGAGAACAAATACTTCGGACTCTGATGATCTGTGAAGACCTCGAACTGCTCGCCATACAGATAGTGCCGCCAGGTCTTCAACGCGTGAACTACTGCTGCCTACTCCAGATCATGAGTAGGGTAGTTCTTCTCGTGCACCTTCAGCTGCCTCGATGCGTACGCGACCACCTTCCCGTGCTGCATCAGAACACAACCCAAGCCTATCCCTGATGCATCGCTGTAAATCATGTAGCCTCCACTGCCACTCGGTAGAGTCAGAATAGGTGCTGTCGTCAATCGCCTCTTCAGCTCCTGAAAGCTGTCCTCACACTTCTGGGACCAAACAAACTTGACGCCCTTCTGCGTCAACGCTGTCAGCGGCGATGCAAGTCTGGAGAAATCCTGGATTAACCGTCTGTAATACCCTGCCAGTCCTACGAAACTCCTGATCTCCGTCACGCTCGTCGGGGCTCTCCACTGAGTCACTGCCTCGACCTTCGCCGGATCTACCGAAATCTCATCCGCTGACACAATATGCCCCAAAAAAGCCACCTGATCCAACTAAAACTCGCACTTCGTGTACTTGGCATAAAGCTGTTGATCCCTCAAGATGCCAAGCACAATCCTCAGGTGCTCTCGATGCTGCTCCCTGTTAGGCGAGTATACCAAGATGTCATCTACGAATACCACGACAAATCTATGAATGTTGCAGGTGCATTCGTCAGTCCAAATGGCATCACCAAGAACTCGTAGTGCACGTACCGCGTCCTGAAGGCTGTCTTCTGAACATCTGCCTCCCTGATCCGTAACTGGTGATAACCCGAACGCAGATCGATCTTCGAGAACACTCTCGCTGTCTGCAACTGATCAAACAAGTCATCAATCCTGGGCAAAGGGTACCGGTTCCGAACGGTAACCTTATTCAGCAAGCTGTAGTCGATGCACATCCGCAACGATCCATCCTTCTTCTTCACGAAGAGCACAGGCGCTCCCCATGGAGAAACACTCGGTCTAATGAACCCGGACTCCATCAACTCCTACAACTGCTTCTTCAGCTCTGTCAACTCAGCAGGTGCCATACGATAAGGTGCCTTCGACTGAGGTGTCGTACCCGCAACCAACTCGATACTGAACTCGATCTCTCGGTGCGGCGGTAATGCTGGAATCTCTGCTGGAAACACATCTGGGAACTCCTGCACTACCTCTATATCCTCCAGCCTCCTCGTCTCAGGATCAGGAACTACAAGTGTGGCCACGAACGCTCTGCATCCCTGCTGTATCAGTCTCTGTGCCTTAACCGCAGACACAATCAGACGACCCCCTCTGCTCCTCGCACCTCTGATCAGAACATCTGGCAAGCCCTCCATCGGAATCAGGATCTTCTTCTCACGGCAAAAGACTCGCACGTCGTACTGTGACAGCCAGTCCATCCCCAGTATGACGTCGAAGTCCACCATCGGTAACAAGACCAGATCAACCGGAAAATCATGGTCTCCCGAAGCAACTGTGGTGCCGGGGAAAAAGCTCCCCACAGTGCACACCTCACCCATGGGCGTGCTGACTTCCAAAACATCAGTCAGCAGCACAAGGGCCTGACCCAACTCGCCAGGAAACTTCTCCGAAATGAAGGAGTGAGTGGCGCCGCAATCAAACAATGCACGCGCTACTAATCCAGAAACAGAAAGTGTACCTTCCACGACGGTGTTGGAGTCCCTCGCCTCCTCAGCCTGAATAGTGAAGACTCGCCCGGTCTTCCTACTCTGTCCTGGTGAGACGACTGATCGGCTGCCTCCGCCTCTGCCTACTGCTGGTGGTCCTGGCCTCCTGCTCGGCTCACCCTGCCTCTGAGGACAATCACGGATGAAATGTCCCATCTGACCGCAACCCATACACGCTCCAGTCCGACGGGGACACTCCTGTCCTGGATGAAACCTCCCGCAGTAAGTGCACGCTCCTGACTGACGTGCTCCTCCTCCATCAAACCTGGGCCTCTTGCCCGGGTTTCCCGCTCCACGACCGGCTACACGTCTACCGGTGCTCACTGGTGCCTTCCTCGCCTCCTGAAGACACTCCCTCTGGTCCTGCTCTATGATCGTAGCATGCTTCACCGCATCTGCAAGGGTCCGCGACATGCTGTTGATCACCTGAGATCGGAGCGGCTGCCTCAGTCCCTTCACGAACTTCCTCGCCCGCTGCTCTGGGGTCACACAAATCTCTGGGCAATAACGCTCCAAGGCGTTAAACCTGCTGATGTAGCTCGCCAGAGTCATCTCCTTCTGCTCAAGCGACATGAACTCCTCCCGCTTCTGATCCTTGACGTGCTGGGGAAAATACTGCTCATGGAACACCTCTAAGAACTCCTCCCAGCTGACATCCACACGGTCATCAAACAACACCGTGGATGTGGACCTCCACCAGTTGGTGGCCTCGCCATCGAACACATAGGTGGCCAGCTCCACCATCCTCTCTGGTGCGACTCCAATCGCGCAGAAGATCTTCTCCATCCTAAAGACCCAGTCCTCCACAACCTCCGGAGCCCTCCTGCCATCAAAACTCGGTGGGTGCTGACGCATGAAACGATCGTGCTCAGCCCCCACCCCGCCCTGCGCACTCTAAGCAGCCTGACGCTCCAGGAACTCGCCCAACTTGTCCCAGTTAGCGCCCTCACCGGCGTCACTGGAACCGTGATCGCGTGGAGAAATCCTCACGCGCCTAGGGGCCATCTGACAGAAGAAACAATCACAAACTTCAGCCATGAATGCATGCCAAAAATATAAATGCATATGTCCTATTACTACAAAGGTGATTTCATTGGGAACCGCATAGGAATCGAGCGCTCTGATACCAAATTGTAACATCCCGAAACAGCGGAAATTTAAAAATTCATAATCAAGACAATGGAACTCAATAATCAAAGACGGGACTGTTACTTCTCATAAAACATAAAAGCGGTGCACCAAATTACATCAGAGTTTGTCAAAAACGATACATGATTATTACAGAACAACAAAGAAGATAAATGTAATCATGTCGACCTCAATGGTCCGAGTAGAGGATCCAACTCCAAAATGCGCGCGCCCGCCGATCACCACCCAACTGGACCTACTGTGGTCCTGAAAAATATATAACAACAATGCCTGAGTTTCCAGAAGGAAACCCCGTATGCCAACTCACCTATATGCATGCATTACGCAAATGAACCTATCATTCTAGTAGCATGTCATGGCATCAACAGAAACGAAAACAGTTCCCCCGAAGGGTAAAACAGGACATCAGTCCGACAGTCAACATCGGGTCTCCCAAGGAGACCTACTGCAGGCACATGCAGTCTTACAGCACGCGACATCGCACCCCCCACACGCTGCTACATTACTCAAGGTTTCGGCAGAGAGCCTCTGTCACGCCTGCGGGCCGATAGAATACAGATCTGTAAATCTCTGTGGTCGGAGCCACGGGGACCAACGGGGCCGTCGCCCGGAAGGTATAACAACATCATCTCGATAGGTGCCCAGTAGAGGAATCAACATAGCCGGAACAGCCTCGGCCCAACAATCATCATCGTCGGCACAACCTCGGAGGCATCACCGGCACAGCATCGGTGGTCCATCACAAACGTCCGGCACAACATCGGACGGGTTCAGGCCGAAGTCTACTAGGTCATCAGGCTCCACGAGCCGTAAACACCAACTACGCCTCTATAAAAGCAGGGCAGCGACCTCCGTAGCCTGTAGGCCGGTAGTCACCTCACCCAACGCCAGTTGCGTGCCCATACAAACATCAACCATTGGGATCCGCGATCCCTCAGGCCTGCTATATGATGCATTGCATACATTGCATCATATGTCTTTCATTTAGATTACTTTTATATCAATAAATGCTACTAAGGTATGTGTTTAGTCATATTTATAGAATACAGGGACCTGAATGCAAATTGCCCACATCCCAAGCATAAACGCGTGCAAAAGATTCATTTCAATCATAAAGACCAAGTTTAAGTTTATCGGGTTTAAAATGGAAATGCATCCAAGCATAAAAGCATTCAAGACCTAATTACAAAAAGAACAAGGACTTAGCACAAAAATAGCCGGGCACTTAATTGCAAAAAGCCAAGGACCTAATTGCAATTAAAGCACCAAAATATTATCTTGGAGAAAATCTAAAGAAAAATCAAGGTGAATCTCCAAATATATGAAGGAAATAATTCGGAGCTCAAGGGAATGGAAAGAAATCACCTAGACGCGCAAAGGAGGATCAAATCATACCATAAACACACAGCAAAAATCCAGATGAAATCAGAGAATATATTGCGGCGTTTCCGCCGCACAACACATACACCATGCGGCGATTCCGCCGCCTACCTTGCGATCCATGTGCTTAAATTTTGTCCAGTCGTGTCTGGACACGTGTACTTTCTTATTCTATAGCTAGGTCTCTTGTAGCAACTATAAATAGCCCCGACAACGATGTTAAAAGGGTCATTGGTCCCTTAGCTTATGTTCTAGTTTTTATTCCTTAGTTTAATAAATTTCTATTGTTTTATTTCTTGTTTTTTTGTTTTCTTTTGTAATTCCTCTAGGACCCCTTCTCCTTCCTCCCATCCATGAGTTTCTAATTCTTTCCAAAGGGTGGAGGTGACGGATTTAGGGTGAAGAGAAGATGAATAAATGTTATTATTTTAATTTCGTGATTAGTATACTTTGATTACTTGAGTTTATGTTAAATCATTTATCATGTAATGCTTCATAACTAACATGATTTATTATAAGTTTCTGAATTCCCTAATCTAAACCCTAAATCTAAACCTCCACCCAACGGAATTCACCATCTTTGTTCTTGTTTTAGTTTTATTTGTTCTTGTTTCTTGTTTTAGATAATAAAAACCAAAAATCTCAAAAACTCAATCTATTCTTCTCTCCTTCTTTCCCCCAATCGAAATCACACTAATAACAAATCTCTCCCTCCTTGTGTTCGACCCGTATTTGTCACGTCTTCATTGACGCATTGCACTTGCGGTATAAATTTAATTCTCATCACTATACTACAATGAGTCCAATCAATCCATCACATTAGTCACGCTCCATACATGGAGGTGACGCGTCCCGAACACCCACACTCTTCCCAACGGCGGTCCCTGGGCAGGCACGCGGAACGCGCGTACCGTCACCTCCCGGCTCACGCACAAGGCGAGGACACGGGTTTCCGTGGACAAAGTTGGCATTCAAAAAGGGAACCAGAAATTCTGTCCTGGGCCCAAACGGTCGACCGGAAGAGGTGATTCGGTCAACCGCTTCCAGAAAGGAATCGGTCGACCGTACGCCTAACACGGTCTACCGCTGCGCTCAAAATACAATCCCCAACGGTCTACCGAAGGTCTAAAACCGGTCGACCGAACTAGGTCAAAATCCGGAGTTGGGTCAACATTAAAAACAATTCTATCGGTCGACCGACTCAGGGGTCCCGGTCGACCGAAAACTAACAGTACATCTTTTACATTATTTAAATCCATCGGTCGACCGACTCAGGGGTCTCGGTCGACCGAAAACTTACAGGGTCAACCTATTATTCTACGTCATATAACGGTCGACCGAAAACATGCATAATAGACCAATACACTTAAGTTCCGGTCGACCGACCCCAAGGACACGGTCGACCGAAACACAACAGACATGCAAAAACGCTACATTCGGTCGACCGCCCGAAGGACCCGGTCGACCGTTGGTCGTCATCAACCTCGCGCCAGCCGAGGTTTCTTCACCAAAACTCAACGTCGGAGAGGTCTCCGACCTCCTCCGACCGACCAACACAACCCTCTCATGAGGGTTAACAATAAAACCACACTAGAGAGCGGCATACCTCAAAGAAACGACGAACCCGCCGGAGCCTCGCTCGCGCACATTGCCTCCGGAGATCACCTCGCGTGCTCGCCTCCTTGCACAACCTCCGCTGGATCTGGATCCGCCTCCGCCTCCTCTGATCGCCGCACAAGGAAAGGAATGAGATGAGTGTAAGTGAGAGAGAGAGAGAGAGAGAGAGAGAGAAAAAACAAAACAAAACAATACATAAACCCAACCAACACCCTCTCTCCACGCGCGCACAGTAACCGGCCTCCACTCCAGCACCCTACACCACCTATCTCCTCCTTCCCCACGCACACAACTGTGTTGCACCTCTTCCCCATGCAAAACACCATCTTAACCACCCATTAACCCCTAATCGGGTTTAGGGTTGTAACAATGCTGGTGTAAATGGTAAATGATAGTGACCCGGAATGGAAAAGAGATTCCGAGTCTGTCTTCGTACTAAAACGTACATTGATAATTTGGTTTATTAATTGGTTGAAAAAATTGGCAATAATGAGCACTATTATAACCATAATATTTGAGAATGAAGTCAATGAACCCTTCATGTTTTGCTCTTCCTTCCCACCACGTTGTTGATATTAATTTATGGCCACTGGCCATAATACAATATGATATGGATCTTAATTGAAATCAGTGGACAACCGTAATTATACAATATGATATGGATCTTAATTGTGATCAGTGGACAACCGTAACAATACAATATGATAGGGATCTTAATTGTAATCAGTGACAACCGTACAGGCATTTTATTGATGCATCTTCAACTTCAACATCCGTATATGTGGAATTAATCATTCCTCTTCAACGCCTCACGAACAATAGGACATATATCATTATTTGGAACAATATCATTTTAAATTACAATTGTGATGCTTTCTTTATATATATACACCCAATACTCTTACAACCTGTAGGGAAGAAAACCAATTTAATTAATATTTCGATCGTAAATAAAAAACAAGTGATGGAACCCACGTTGATCTCAGACCTTATTAAGCAACCACTATAAATACCCACCCATGCATACACTTTTTCTCAAACCACATCGATCCACAACTCTATACATACCCCAACTCTAAGAAATAGGTGATAATTAATTAGGAAAAAAGACATAACTCCAACGATGATGATTAGTAAGAGGGCGTTATTGATGTTGGTCGTGCTAGCAATGTGTACGTTTGGCGATGCGGCGAGCAAAGGAAAATTTCCGGCCTGTTTTTACAAGATTACAGCCGGATGCGACGATAAAAACCCTAAGAACAATGACATAACATGTTGCACCGCATTACTGAAGTCGGCTTCGACCGATCTTCGGTGTTTTTGTAACTTCTTCTACTATGCAGGTTTCACTGATACGTTAGCCATTTATCTCGTCAACTATTGTGGTGCAAATTACAAAGGAAGGAGATTATGTCTAAACCTTCCCTTTGGTCAGACAGGTAAGATATATATTTATATATATCGATTTTCTTTCCTTTTTAAAAAAAAGATAGTTTTATATATAATTAAGTTTTGATGCATGTATATATATATCTTACACATTTGGACTGCTTCAACACAATTGACTGACTTATTGTTTTTTAAAGTATTTAGACCATAAACAACAGTCTTTCTGTCGCGTCAGTTTCTCTTTCTGCCCGAATAACTCGAACTGACATGTTTGACACAAATTTTTACAAACACGAATTATCTTGAACACGAAATAACATGTTTGACACCAATTATGACATGTTTGACACAAATTTACACAAACACGAATTAACCTGAACACGAACTAGCATGTTTGACACGAATTACACTAAACACGAAACAGACCCGAATTGCAGTTCGTGTTATTCGTGTCAACCCGAATTACACGAAACACGAAATATTCCAACCCGAACCCGACCCAAATTACAGTTCGTGTCATTCGTGTCGACACGAATTACAGTTCATGTCGTTCGTGTCGACCCGAATCGTGATATTTAGTGTCGGGTTCGGGTTTCGTGTCATGACCCAAATTGTCAGTCATACTTATCCACCTTACATTCTCTCCCCTCCACGTCATTTGGAGATAAATCTTAGGTAAAATATATTAAAAAATCACAAAAAAATCCAAAATCAAAACAAATAAAAAATATTTTTTCCAAGAAAAAAATTTGAAAAAATAATTGAAAACAAATTTATAAACATTTTAACCTAAACAAAAATAAATAAATAAATTTTAGTGTAACGATGGCCTTGGTGTATTTCGTTAATTCTATCACATGAGTTATGTTGGGATTTGATCTTTTGTCCCATCCAGTCTACCAACTGAACTTGTAACGTACCCGAAAACAGCGGAAAATTTAAACAATAATACAGACCGTCAACGGTCAACACGGGCACGTCACTGGAAATCAAACCAACATATATATATAATATATAAGGTACAGACCCACGTGGAAGTCAAACTATACATAAGAGTCAACTGTGATTACAACAAAATGAATGTACATGTAATCACTACCTCAACAAAAGAAGATAAAAGAGGACACAGGATCTGATCTCGGGGGCACCGTCCTCAGTCACCACCTCAAACCCTAACCCTGCTCGCTACCTGAAATGCAAACAAACAAACATGCCTGAGTTCCCTACAGGAACCCCGTATACCAAACCTCCTAAAAATATAAAAAGGAATTAAATACAATGCAATGCTATGCACATGATCATCCGCCTCGGGCCCACAATAATGCCCTCACCGCCTCCGCGGCACTGAACCACTCCTGCCACTAGGGTCAAGTCAGTCCACCGCTGCCTCACAAGGGTCAGTCGACACCACTGCTCCCCAAAAAGTGCAGGAAGGAACCCCCGGTACACGCCGCACCCAAGGAGCGAGTCAGCCCGCCGAATACACAACTCGGGTCAGACGACAGCCACTGCTCCCCCAAGAGTCGCCTAGCGCGCACCCTGCCGGAACATCCTCGGCCTACCGCTAAACCCTCGCAAACTGCCCAAGGTTTACGGTACACATCCCTCACACCCCGCTCGGTAAGAGAGGAAAAAGGTACAACAATAATACGCCTTCGTCGAAGGTGAAATCCGTAGCTCTCAAAGCCGGTAATCAACCGTCGCCTCGGAGCCGGTAGTCGACCTGACATCGACGGATCGCGTGTGGATAAATCCACCAACCTGCGGTAGATCGGTCGACCGCTACAAGCACACCGGTCGACCGGTCCCCCACACAGTACACAGTACTGTACAAACAAATCTACCGGTCGAACCACGCCAACCGAATTACCGACCAATCGGTCGAACAAAAGTCATCTAGCGGTCGACCGTTTGGAAGGTCTACGCTATACCATTTTTATATAATATATATATCCGATCGGTCGAACCAAGGGGCCGTTCGACCGATAACAGGGATTTCAATATTTTGCCCAAGTCTCGTTCGGTCGACCGGAACTGAAATACAGTTCGACCGAAACAACACAAGCACTCTACCGCTTAATTAAATGCTCAGTCGGTCGACCGAAAGTTAAAGAGCGGTCGACCGTTTTGATGGTCAAAGCTCCCAACCGACTTAGCATCGAATGGATCGGTCGAACAAGGTAAGGACGTTCGACCGTTTAATAAGTCAAAATCCCCAACCGACCCATTCTCATCGTTATTCGGTCGACCGGCTAAGTGGTCCCGTTCGACCGATAACAGTAAAATCCCCTTTTTCCCGCACAATCTGGCATAACGGTCGACCGTCTAACGACATCGTTCGACCGTTCGCGGGTAAACAACAATATAATAATAGGATCGGTCGACTGCCCACAGGCACCGGTCGACCGATCGTCGTCTTCAACCTCTGAATTGGTTGAATTCCGACGGGGAATTCGACACCAACGTCGATCCCCAACACTCACAAGGCACAAGTGAGTTATAATGAAGATTTGGCATACCTTTTGGTCGAGTGAAGAAGCCTCCCGAGCTCCCTTCAAGACTTCTTCTCTTCTTCTTCCTTTCTTCTTCTTCTTCTTCTTCTTCTTCTTCTTCTTCTTCTCTCCTTACTGCCTCCTCCGACTCACCTCACTTCTAATATCCTTATCCAGCCAAAACCTTCTCCCGCTTCACAGCAAATCTACATATATACACACACCTTATCTCACCTCCCTCTCCTCCAATCACAAGCTAGCATCACAACCTCACCACTATCCTACACGTTACTTTCCATCTCATCCTTCCAACACCTCCTACTCTCACATGCATGCATTAATTAGGTTAAGTAAGTTTAGTTTAATTTAATTATGATGTTTAGTTTAGGTTATTACAATCTACCCTCCTTAAAAGAATTTCGTCCGCGAAATTCGAAACAACTGACTTACCGAAACAACTCTGGATACTGCTTCCTGACATCCTCCTCAATCTCCCAGGTAGCCTCTCTGTCAGTGTGATGCTGCCACCTGACCTTCACCATCGGAATCGCTCTCCTCCTGAGCTGATGTACCATCTGATCCACAATCTCAACTGGTCTCTCATCTAATGACAAATCCTGCTGGATCTCCGGTACTGATATCTCTATCACATGAGCTGGATCGGCCACGTACTTCCTCAGCATAGAAACATGGAAGACGTTGTGAAGTCCTGCAAACTGTGGCGGTAGTGCAATCCTATATGCCACCTCACCGACCCGATCCAATATCTCAAAAGGTCCGACATATCTCGGACTCAGCTTCCCCTTCTTCCCGAATCTCATCACACCTCTGGAAGGTGAGATCTTCAGGAAGACATGATCTCCTACCTCAAAAGTCAGCTCACGCCTCCGCGTATCAGCATAACTCTTCTGCCTGCTCTGCGCCGTAGCTAGTCGTCTCCGAATCACGTCGACCTTCTCTGAATACCACTGGATAATGTCAGGTCCAACTAGCTGTCTCTCGCCCACATCACTCCAGCATACCGGCGATCTACACGGTCTCCCGTATAATGCCTCATAGGGTGCCATCCCAATACTCGAGTGGTAGCTGTTGTTGTAGGCAAACTCGATCAACGGCAAATGCTCATCCCAATGTCCAGCCCAGTCCAGTGTACACGCTCTCAGCATGTCCTCCAATGTCTGTATCGTCCGCTCTGACTGGCCATCTGTCTGTGGGTGGAAAGCTGTGCTAAACTTCAGACGTGTCCCCAGTGCTCTGTGTAGACTCTCCCAAAATCTCGAAGTGAATCTGGGATCTCTGTCTGAAATAATACTGACTGGTACACCATGAAGTCTGACAATCTCCTCAATATATAACTTAGCTAGCCCCTCCAGAGCAAGAGTGGTCTTAATAGCTAAGAAATGCGCCGACTTGGTCAGTCGATCGACTATAACCCAAATCGCGTCGTGGAATCTCCGTGTCTTCGGTAGCCCCGTAACAAAATCCATCGTCACGTGCTCCCACTTCCACTCGGGCAACTCAATCCTCTGCATCTGCCCTGCTGGTCTCTGGTGCTCGATCTTCACCTGCTGACAGACCAAACACCTCGACACGAAGTCTGCAACGTCCTTCTTCATACCTCGCCACCAGAAGTTCCGCTGCAGGTCTTTGTACATCTTGGTGCTCCCTGGATGAATGGAATATCTCGATCTGTGTGCCTCCTCCATGATATCATGTCTCAGGTCCTCTGTCTTCGGCACCCAGATACGGTCTCTGAATCTCAGACCTCCATCCACTCCAACTCTGAAGTCTGACCCATCTCTGGCAGCTAACTGTAACAAACTGCTCAACTCCTCATCTGTAGTCTGAGCATGAATCACTGCTGACACTGTCTGAGGCTCTACTCTCAATCCTGCAATCACTGCACCCTCAGAGCTATCTGCAAATGGTCTCCACTCTGCTAAAGACTCCAGCAGTCGCCACTCCTGAATGCATAGGCCTGCTACTGATACCTCCACCTTCCGGCTCAAAGCGTCTGCAACTGTGTTCGCCTTCCCCGGATGGTAAGAGATAGTGAAGTCATAGTCCTTAATGAACTCAAGCCATCTGCGCTGCCTCATGTTCAGCTCCTTCTGCGAGAACAGGTACTTCAGACTCTGATGATCTGTAAACACTTCGAACTGCTCGCCATAAAGATAGTGTCTCCAGGTCTTCAGTGCGTGAACCACTGCTGCCAACTCCAAATCATGTGTCGGGTAATTCCTCTCATGGACCTTCAGCTGTCTGGATGCGTACGCGATCACCCTCCCGTGCTGCATAAGTACACATCCTAAGCCAATACCTGAAGCGTCGCTATAAATCACGAATCCACCCGTGCCACTCGGCAATGATAAAACTGGTGCTGTGGTCAACAGTCTCTTCAGCTCCTGAAAGCTGTCCTCGCACTTCTGCGACCAAACAAAAGTGACTCCCTTCTGCGTCAGAGCCGTCAGTGGTGCTGCCAATCTCGAGAAGTCCTTGATGAAGCGACGGTAATAACCCGCCAGTCCAACAAAGCTCCTAATCTCTGTCACGCTCGTAGGGGTCCTCCACTGTGTCACCGCCTCTACCTTCGCCGGATCCACTGATATCCCCTCTGCCGATACAATGTGTCCGAGGAATGCCACTCTGTCCAACCAAAACTCGCACTTTGAGAACTTAGCATATAACTGCTGAGTCCTCAAGATGCTGAGTACAATCCTCAGATGCTCTCTGTGCTGCTCCACATCTGGTGAATAGATCAAGATGTCATCCACGAAGACAATCACAAATATATCAATGTACTGCCTGAATGTCCGGTGCATCAGATCCATGAACGCTGCCGGAGCATTCGTCAATCCAAATGGCATCACCAAGAACTCATAGTGTCCATATCTCGTCCTGAAGGCTGTCTTCTGGATGTCCTCATCTCGGATCCTCAACTGGTGATATCCTGAACGCAGGTCAATCTTCGAGAAAACCTTCGCTGACTGCAGCTGGTCAAAGAGGTCCTCAATCCTAGGTAAGGGATACCTATTCTTCACCGTCACCTGGTTCAGCATCCTGTAGTCTATGCACATCCTCAAGGATCCGTCCTTCTTCTTCACAAACAAAACTGGTGCACCCCAAGGCGAGACGCTCGGTCTGATAAATCCAGAGTCCATCAACTCCTGCAACTGCTTCTTCAACTCTGTCAACTCAGCAGGTGTCATCCGGTATGGAGCCTTCGACTGTGGTGTAGTGCCAGCTACCAACTCAATGCCGAACTCCAACTCTCGGTGTGGTGGTAAACCTGGAATCTCCGCTGGAAAAACATCCGCGAACTCCTGCACCACCTCAATGTCCTCTAGCCTCTGGGACTCTGCCTCCGCAACTACAAGTGTCGCCAGAAAAGCTGCACATCCCTGCTGTAACAGTCTCTGAGCTCTCACAGCAGATACAATAATGCGACCCCCTCTGCTTCTGATCCCTCTAATCAAAATATCAGGCAAACCATTCCTCGGGATCAAAATCTTCTTCTCACGGCACAAGACTCGAACATCATATTGGGACAGCCAATCCATCCCAAGTATGACATCAAAGTCCTCCATCGGTAGCAAGACCAGGTCTGCCGGAAACTCCTGATCTCCCGAAACAACCGTGGCGCCGGGGATAAATCTCCCCACAGTGCCCACCAGACCCAGGGGTGTGCTGACCTCCAAAGTGGCAGTCAACATCGCAAGGGTACAGCCCAACACTCCCGCAAATCGCTCTGAGATGAACGAGTGTGTCGCGCCACAATCAAATAACACCCTAGCTACTGAACCTGCGACAAGAAGTGTACCTTCCACGACAGCGCCTCCATCCCGAGCCTCCTCTGCCTGGATGGTGAAAACTCTGCCAGTGCGCTGCCCCTGCTGAGGTCTGAAAGGTGGTCTACCTCCGCCTCCTCCTCTGCCTGGTGCGGGTAAACCCGGTGGTCTGCTCGGCCCAGCTCCTCGGCTCGGACAGCTCCTGATAAAGTGACCCAGCTGGCCACACCCATGACATGCTCCGGGGGTGAAGCACGGCCCGGAGTGAAACCTCCCACAAGTACCACAAGGCTCTGGTCGTGGCACTGCAACTCCTGCTCCCTCGTACCGGGGCCTCTTGCCCGGATTCCCTCCAGTCTGACCTCCTGGCCTCCCAGAGAACCTACCTGATGGCCTCCTCTCATCCTGGTAGTTCTCCCTGTAGTCACGATCAAGAACAGAGGCACTCTTCACTGCATCGGCCAACGTGCTCGGCATGTGTGTCAGCACCTTCGTCCTCAGCTGCTTCCGGAGCCCTCGGACGAACTTCCCAGCCCTCTGCTCCTGTGTAACATACATCTCGGGACAGTAACGCTCAAGGGCGTTGAACTTCCCGATGTAGCCTGCTAGGGTCATGTCTCCCTGCTGAAGACTCAGAAACTCCTCCCTCTTCTGATCCTGGACATGCTGCGGAAAATACTGCTCGTTGAACTCGCCAACGAACTCCTCCCAGGCTATATCATCTCTGTCCGCAAACACCACTGCAGATGTGGACCTCCACCAGTTGGACGCAGCACCGCCCAAAACATAAGTAGCCAGGCCCACTCTCGCCTCTGGAGGACAACCAATAGCACTGAAGATCTTCTGCATCATGAAGATCCACTCCTCCGCAGCCTCTGCGTCGTACTGCCCCAGAAAGGTAGGCGGATGCTGGCGCATAAACCGGTCATGCATAGCGCCAGTCCCCGTCTGCCCAGTCTGTGCCGTCTGCTGCTGTAGCATCTCTGTCAGACGTCCGACCGTATCGAACAACGTCCGACGCTCATCCTCCCAAGCCTCATCCCTCGCAGTCTCACTCTCACCGCGAGTATGGGCAACCGCCTTCCCCCGTCTAGGAGGCATCTGCCAAAGGAAACAAGACAATATCAATATAATCTGTGCATGCATGATCCTCTAGACCTAACTCCTAACTCAAAGGTGGTTTCTTTAGACAAGTACACCGAGATCAACGCTCTGATACCAAATTGTAACGTACCCGAAAACAGCGGAAAATTTAAACAATAATACAGACCGTCAACGGTCAACACGGGCACGTCACTGGAAATCAAACCAACATATATATATAATATATAAGGTACAGACCCACGTGGAAGTCAAACTATACATAAGAGTCAACTGTGATTACAACAAAATGAATGTACATGTAATCACTACCTCAACAAAAGAAGATAAAAGAGGACACAGGATCTGATCTCGGGGGCACCGTCCTCAGTCACCACCTCAAACCCTAACCCTGCTCGCTACCTGAAATGCAAACAAACAAACATGCCTGAGTTCCCTACAGGAACCCCGTATACCAAACCTCCTAAAAATATAAAAAGGAATTAAATACAATGCAATGCTATGCACATGATCATCCGCCTCGGGCCCACAATAATGCCCTCACCGCCTCCGCGGCACTGAACCACTCCTGCCACTAGGGTCAAGTCAGTCCACCGCTGCCTCACAAGGGTCAGTCGACACCACTGCTCCCCAAAAAGTGCAGGAAGGAACCCCCGGTACACGCCGCACCCAAGGAGCGAGTCAGCCCGCCGAATACACAACTCGGGTCAGACGACAGCCACTGCTCCCCCAAGAGTCGCCTAGCGCGCACCCTGCCGGAACATCCTCGGCCTACCGCTAAACCCTCGCAAACTGCCCAAGGTTTACGGTACACATCCCTCACACCCCGCTCGGTAAGAGAGGAAAAAGGTACAACAATAATACGCCTTCGTCGAAGGTGAAATCCGTAGCTCTCAAAGCCGGTAATCAACCGTCGCCTCGGAGCCGGTAGTCGACCTGACATCGACGGATCGCGTGTGGATAAATCCACCAACCTGCGGTAGATCGGTCGACCGCTACAAGCACACCGGTCGACCGGTCCCCCACACAGTACACAGTACTGTACAAACAAATCTACCGGTCGAACCACGCCAACCGAATTACCGACCAATCGGTCGAACAAAAGTCATCTAGCGGTCGACCGTTTGGAAGGTCTACGCTATACCATTTTTATATAATATATATATCCGATCGGTCGAACCAAGGGGTCGTTCGACCGATAACAGGGATTTCAATATTTTGCCCAAGTCTCGTTCGGTCGACCGGAACTGAAATACAGTTCGACCGAAACAACACAAGCACTCTACCGCTTAATTAAATGCTCAGTCGGTCGACCGAAAGTTAAAGAGCGGTCGACCGTTTTGATGGTCAAAGCTCCCAACCGACTTAGCATCGAATGGATCGGTCGAACAAGGTAAGGACGTTCGACCGTTTAATAAGTCAAAATCCCCAACCGACCCATTCTCATCGTTATTCGGTCGACCGGCTAAGTGGTCCCGTTCGACCGATAACAGTAAAATCCCCTTTTTCCCGCACAATCTGGCATAACGGTCGACCGTCTAACGACATCGTTCGACCGTTCGCGGGTAAACAACAATATAATAATAGGATCGGTCGACTGCCCACAGGCACCGGTCGACCGATCGTCGTCTTCAACCTCTGAATTGGTTGAATTCCGACGGGGAATTCGACACCAACGTCGATCCCCAACACTCACAAGGCACAAGTGAGTTATAATGAAGATTTGGCATACCTTTTGGTCGAGTGAAGAAGCCTCCCGAGCTCCCTTCAAGACTTCTTCTCTTCTTCTTCCTTTCTTCTTCTTCTTCTTCTTCTTCTTCTTCTTCTCTCCTTACTGCCTCCTCCGACTCACCTCACTTCTAATATCCTTATCCAGCCAAAACCTTCTCCCGCTTCACAGCAAATCTACATATATACACACACCTTATCTCACCTCCCTCTCCTCCAATCACAAGCTAGCATCACAACCTCACCACTATCCTACACGTTACTTTCCATCTCATCCTTCCAACACCTCCTACTCTCACATGCATGCATTAATTAGGTTAAGTAAGTTTAGTTTAATTTAATTATGATGTTTAGTTTAGGTTATTACAGAACTACCCATAGTTGATCATAACTAAATGATTGTGTTTATGTTATTTATCAGGAAGTGTAACCAGCTATTCTGGCAATGCATATATGAAGAGAATTGAGGTATGAACATACATCTTCATTTCATCTATTAGATTCATTTCCTCTAGTTGGATCCGGTTCGCAAACAAGTTCTCTTATTCGAACAGAAAAGGACTATATAACACAAATATAATTTTGTTTACTTTGGTTTTATAATGTTCACCCTTTACCAGCATCTAGGGCAGAGCAAAATCCGGACCGGTCTGGGTTTTTGGACCAGACCGGTCGGTCCAAGTTCGGTCCGGGAAGTTGTGATTTGGTCTAGTCCGGTTCGGGTTTTGGTCTTGAAGATTTTAAAATTTCGGTCCGGTCCGATCCGGACCGGTCTTTTTTTGGCTTTTTATTTTTAAAAAATCAATTTTTGACCGGACCGATTCGGTCCGGTCCGGTCTTCGGTCCGTGGGCATCCGGTCAAATCCGGTCTTCGGTCCGCGGGCATCCGATCCGGTCCGGTGTTCGGTCCGGACCCCGGATAAAAATCCGGTCCGGTCCGGACCGGATGATCACCCCTACCAGATTAGATCCTCTCTCCGATTCTTGAAATTTTTGAAAAAAAAATCTGATTATTTATATCTTTATTGGCATTCATTTGCAATGGGCGGCAAAGATTGCCCAATCCTTTTTATGAAAATTTGCAATACGAATAGATATGTACATAGTTAATCACGTCTTAGATTCGATTGCCTAATTGAATTCATGTTTATGAGATTACAATGGAACCACTGTCCACTTATATGACGAAATATCATTTTCAAGCAAATACTTGAACAATCCTAAATGTGAAATATATTTTTAATTTATACATAATTCTGCAATACTAATTCTCCAGCTACCATCCCTATCTTTTCACGACGACGAATAATGGAACTTACGTGTAAACCAAAAGCTAGAATCTAGATTGTGTTTTCTGCTTCCGTAGATAATCGTCTCAACATTTGAGAATTTAGAGATATCTTTCTGTGTTATAAATTGAAGAGTCCTTCCATTCATCATCAATTGAAAATTTGGAAGACTTTATCCTGAGTTATAAGTTAGAGGATCACTCTACTTATTAATAATTGATTTTGATTTGGATACTCACAACTAAATATCGTCTTCCTTGAGCCTTTTTTTGTGGTCCGCTGGTAACACTTCATGGATCGTTTCTTTGTTATGCTTCATGTGTTATGGAAGTGAGATTATTATATGTGGTTTTATTAGAGAAATTGTGTTCTTAACCTATAGAAAAGCATGGAGGCCATGGGAAAAATTGGCTAATGCCTACGCTCGTCGCGCATAAACGGTGTGTGGACCGAAGAAAAACTTGAAATTAAGGTATTATTTATTTATTTATTTATTTTTGCAAAATTTCTAACTTTGGAAACCATGCATTGACTTATTTGTTTTAACATTATGTTGATCATTGCAGACAACTTTCATAAGGAATTCCCTCGTTGTGTTTTCGGATTCCATCTTCCTTTTACTTTTTGTTTCTTTTTGTGGTTCGTTGGTGATGTGTTACGGACCGTTCTTCTGTTATCATAAATGCTTCATGTCAATGGAAGTTATATTTAAACTTGAGCTTTCATGCGAATTAAAGAAGACCATCTTACTGCTTGTATAAGTATTGGTTTAAATAAATATTGAGATTTCCGTGAGATGCATCAACATGCATGATGGAATAGTTTCTCAAGTTGAATTACGTAATAGCTTGTGATGTAATTGAGATAAGTTCAAATCAACTTTTCTCCACGTACCAGTCAAGTGTGCAACAAGACGTTCTCTTATTCCATCTTTCGTCCCTTTTGTTCTATTTTGTTTGTTGTTCTTCTGATAAGTGCTCATAGTTGATGTTAGTCAATATATAGCATTGGATTGTAGATCTATATCCTATCAAGCGCAGATTGTTACGAGAGTGGAACTAAAAGTCACATCTTATCCTTATACAGTTTGTGCTTACCTGACTGGGATATACAATGAGTGTACTGTTTTCGTTATTGAGAAATAAATTTGTTATTGAAGAAGTTTCAAAAACCGCTTGTTTAGATGTGATGATTAAATTTCAAATTCAATATTTGTATTAATAAAATGTTTTTTTTGTTATTGCGTCACTCAAAAATGTCATTTCCTAAATTATCATCCAGTTACATGTATTTTATTTCGTTATTGCAACTGAATAAAAGGAATTAAGTCCATAATGACATTATGTTTTCAATCGTCATTCCGTTATCTATTTTCTGTTAACCCTCTTTTTTTCCATTTGATTATGTTTAATTAAAAAATTATCACATTATTTATCAAAAATTCGTTACCTACCTATCACATTAAAAAAAACATTCCCTTCCTTCCCACACTCTAGTTTGGTTTCCAACCATGAACACCTTCCTCTCCTCCTCCCATGTTAGCCCCACGATCGACGACGGCGACAGCTGGGTTCGACCGACCACGTCTGCGAGTGTAATGAGCTACGGTGGTCGGGAGGAGGATGGCGAGTCCCTGAGGAACGCCGGGGAGGAAGCAATGCGAGTTTCGAGCACTCGTTGTGCTCCAATTTCCAAAACCCTAATTTTGATGGCAAACTAAACTGAATTGCTAAACATCGCCCCAAAATTACTTAAATCGCCCCTTGAAATTACCATTTTGCCCTTCTCTCATTTCTACTGCTATAACGCGACATTTTACCCTCCTATCACACATCTCTCTTCATCTTTCTCTTATAATCATAAAAAATAATGTTTTGGAGGTCAGTAATGAGCCAACGGACGCCCCAGTGTACTCGAATCTGGTAAAATATCTAACATCTTTTTAATTAAAAAAATAAAAAATAATAAAAAATTACGGACGCTCGAAGGAGCCACCCCCACGTAGGAGGGGGCGTCTGGGTAAGACGCCTCCCTCATAAGGGAGGCGTTTTACCCAGACGCCCTGCCCATGGGGGAGGCGTTTTACCTAGACGCTCCGCCCATGGGACAGACGTCTGTGTAAGACGCCTCTCCCATGGGGGAGGCGTCTTACTCAGACGCCCCCTCCTACGTAGGGGCGGCTCCTTCGGACGTCCGTAATTTTTTATTATTTTTTTAAAAAGATAATTGATTTTAAATTTAGATAATTGTTAAATTAATTAATTAATAAGTTAATAATTACTATATTCGGATGACCAATACCCCTTGCCAGGGGGCGCTGCCCCCTTGCCACCCCCGCCACCTCACCGGCGAGGTGGAATATCGCTCGCTCACCGGGGAGCGAGACCCCCGAACGACCTGTCGAGGTGGTATTTGTAAGTCATGATGTTTTACCGCCGGGGGATTTTGGATCTTAAAAAATGTTGGATCTGGATTTTTTTTGAATCTTCATCACTTGCAAAAAACACATTGTAATCCGACCGGTTACCACCGAAAACTTGCAAAGAAACGTCAAATAATTTGAGATAACACACCGTATAATTTTAATTTGACAAAAAAAAACTAAAAAAAAGGGACGTCTGGCTAAGACGTCTGTACCATCGTGGAGGCGTCTGGCTAAGACGCCTCCACCATGGTCGAGGCGTCTTAACCAGACGCCTAGACAATGGTATAGGCGTCTGGCTAAGACGCATGTACCATCGTGGAGGCGTCTGGCTAAGACGCCTCCACCATCGTTGAGGCGTCTTAGCCAGACGCCTCCACGATGGTACAGGCGTCTTAGCCAGACGCCCGTGTCGGAAAAAAAAAATCCACCTCCGTTACTTCACCTGATCTAGGTGTTTCGCCAGACATTTTCATGGTGTTGGTATTAGGAATGTTAGTAAAACTGAGTCAATAACCTTGTTTAAAGACACGGGACGATATGGGTATTAAATATATTGTTAAGGGCAATTTGGTAATTTCAAGGGGCGATTTAAGTAGTTTTGGGGCGACGTTTAGTAGTTCCCAAACTAAATCCAACCCCAAATCGGATTGTTCAGTTTTATTTATAGTCCAATAGTACAAGGAATAGTTCGTTACAGATTACTCCACTTAATCTAAAAAATGAAACTAAAACGCCTAAAAAATGTCTTTGTCGTGGAAGAAGACGACGAACAGTGGAACCATTTCTCCCTCCACTGGTCCTACAAGCCGTTGGCCTCCATCGTCAACAGTTCGATTCAAACTGCCTCAGAAAGCGAGATTAAGACACATCCGTCGGATGCTCTTTAAGTGAACTGTTCCGGACAGTTCATGCCTCTTACACTAGAAAATCGACCTTTCCCGACCGACTAATTAGATGGATAGAGAGGGAAATGCCCGGATCCGACCCGATAAAATGGTAGTTAATTCAGTTAAGGCTAACATCCCACCACTACGTCCTCTGAATCCCATAAACCCCCACCTTCCCTCCCACTCCACCTTCCCATCCTCGCCATCGCAGGCCATAGAACAGGCCATCTAATTTGCCATGTATTCAAATTCAGAGAATTTATACGAGCATTAATCCAAACCCAAACACAAACCCAAGAGTCAAAACCAAAAGCAAAGCCACAAAAGAAGTGTTGTGCAGATGTCATCGACTCATCATTGCCTCTTATGGAAGGATGGACAAATACATGGAGATATGGAGCAAACATAATGATTGGAAAACTAAGATAAAGGAGACGACTCACTTTCAGAAAGAGGCAGCCACTTTCAACTTCCTCCAATTAGAAGACCACAATTCTTTCTTTTTCTTTGGAGAAACAAAAGTGATTTTTAGCTCAAATACAAGTGCAAGAATAAGCCTTCTGGAAAGGGAAATGTTTGTTGAACCTGTAGCAACCCACCCAAATCATTTTACATCTATGAGCTTTGAAAGTTAATACCAAAATTTGGATGAAACAAAATACCAAAATCCCCCCATTTCTATCCATGTCAGGCAAACCTTATGCGCTTCCTTCCTACTACGCTCCACCCACTTATCATCAAGAACCTCATCCGCACCTCCCCGTTTCACCTCTCCAGTCTTCCTCTTTCCATCCTCGCTAAAACCCCACTGAACAGGCTCATGAGCTCCTTCTCCCGCACTCGGAGACCCCTCGGAAGCATAAGACATATCGCTCCACATTCTCTCGCCAGTCGCCACATTGCAAACCTCTCTTAAGGCTCTCAATTATCTGTTTCGATATGATACGCACCCGGATGCTCTCGGGGTGGATAGACGGGAGGATTTTCCCCTTCAAGCCCACCTTCAATTTCTTAAACTCAACCTCACCAAGCTGCCTCTCAACATTGGCCGGGAGAGGAATAACATGTCTCCGTTTCGTGTAAGGGACCGTCTCCAAATTGCCGTAGTAAAACGTGACAAACACAACCGACCCCGAAACAGCAACAACAATCACATTCCTAGGATTCGACCACCAATGCCGCGGGCCTCTCCGGCGGAAATGGACGACCTATTCTCTCTCCACATAATACGATCTCCTAAAGTGGGCGTAATAAGCCGGGGGTTTCGCGGTCGTAATCGGGGTTCTGGAACGGCAATTCCGGAGAACGGAAAACAAAGCCGGGGTCGATTTCCGGAGAAAGTTCATGTTTTGGCCCTAAATTGGTGGGATTGGGGAAATGGGTCTTCACTCTACAACAGAACCAACCGAAAGAACCTATCTTTCTTCTCAAAAACAGAATTTCGGGAACTATAATAAGCAGAATTTTAGTTACCAGATCAAATTGGGGAGAGAAGGTTAGGGTTTTTTTCCTTCCATCGTCAGTTGAGTTGCTGAGATGGGAAAAATGGTACCTTTGAGGGTTTGTAAGACGAGAATGATCGGATTGGGGTATGACATCGAAGATTACTGGATTTGGGGGTTTTGAGAGGTGGAAGGAAGCAAGAAAAAAAGAAAAGGTTTTGGGTTTTGGTGATAGAGCGAATTGGAGTGTTTTCTAGAAATAATATTGGATTATTTGCTTGGGTGAAGTTGTAAATCGGTAATATTGGATTTATTTACTTGAGTTTTTGGATTTTATTTGGATGAATTTACATACAAATTATATTTATTTTGTACATTCCAAATGGAAAGTATTTCACTCTCTCACTTCACTGTTCAAAGAAATCTTTATCCATCCGTTACATTACTTTTCTCAACCACCTTCTCCATCCAAAAACTATGGCGGATTCAAACTTTCTTTAATTACAACACCTTCCTGACTCCTCTAACTCGTTCTACATCCTCTTCTGTCCATCAGTTGGTTGTCACATCCGCCAAATCTCCTCCGTCTTCGAAGTCTTCGCCAAGAGGATCATTGGTGTGGTGATATGTTGCCTGAATGAGGTCAGGGCTTTGGTATCGTAAATTTGGAGTGCACAAAATCAATATGATTTTTATGCAAGTGCACCCAAGTAAAATCTGAAAATTAAAGTGCACAAATCCAATAACACCATTTTGCAAGTGGACTTGAGCAAATAACCAAAAAATATTAAACTATTAACGGTTATAATATTTTCTACATTTCAATTTAGATTCTTTTTAGAAGGACCCAAGGATTAATAGTAAATAATGTTACATTTTATGAATTAAAATTATAGATTGTAGTGGTGCAATAAATGTCTAATTTTTGTGTAGTATTTGCATTTAATTGTATTTTTTTCTTATACATATAGATAAGTAATAGTGGTCTATTATAACTTGTATTAATACGTCTTCCATCTTAAAATAACAACAACAAAACTTTAAAGTTATTTTTTTGTCTCAATTTTCTGCCAGTTTCTAAAGATTTGCGCACCCTATTATTGGTAATTGGTATCGAGAAATATTCAAAAACGGAAAAACCCTAACAACATCAATCATTAACTATTAGAATTTTTAACATCCAAAACAACACTAATATTTGCATTTAAATTAACTAGAGATAAGGTAAGAAATGTGTTCCTCTAAACTACACACATGCAGGCGGGTCACATTACCTCTGATTACACATGAAACTCTCCAAAATGACTTATCTATTAGGATCTACGACAAGCATGGGTGACATTAATTAACACGTATAAATAGTTAATTGTCCACAAAGAAATGCTCACGTATATTATGTTTGGTTTTTTTATAAGAAACATCGAAATACATAATACCAAAACAAGTGCAGTAGCAAAAACCATGATCAAACCCTAGTAGGATATGTCGTATTATGAGATTTAATTAAAAAATTACAAAAATTCTTTGAGAAACATGAATCGATTTTATAGTGTCATCAGAAAAATAACAAGCAATTAGACCAATGTGCTCACATACGCCCAATGCTACCTTAACCAATTAAATGCGGTCATAATTAACCTCTAAACCAAGGACAGAAAAAATGCTATATACATTAGCGCAAAAAACGACGGTTAATTTTCCTGATATCAACGTCCGGTGGGAGAGGCGGCCTCGGTGCTACGTAGGGCCTTGCCGGAGCGCCACCGCCGGGGCGGCAGTTGGCGGCGTAGGGGTCACTTTTGCATGGTATTCCGTCCCTCCCTAGCGCCGGATAACCAATGTAACGTTGGTTATTGCTGTTGTCTTGTGTATTGCTCGTGAAGAGGAAGACAGAGAACACGAAAAGTAAAATCAAGAAGAGAGATTTGGAAGCCATGTTTGATCGTATCTTGCTTTGTTTTGTTTGTTTTTGTTTGGTGTCTGGGTTAATTATTTATACTACGTGCATGAGTTGTGATGGGTCAAAGGTTCGTAGAAATTTTAGGATCTTACCGTTGAATTATTATTCTAGCTGTTTCTAATTAATCACGGTTCAAACTGGTGGAATTATTCCCAGTGATGGATTGAATAATTATTTTGATGTAATTTTTGAAATATTTCGACGGGAAATATGGGGAGATATGACTTCAAAAGAACAATGAATGTTTTAATATATATTATGGTTTGTGAATCATAAAGAAGGTTATGTCCGTGTTAATATATATGATTGGTAATTAAGTGGATCTTATTAGTTATCGATTCAAGAGAACTTACTGATAAAAATTAACCGACTTATCCTCGAATTCGAGCTAATTCTCCCTTTTTATTACGGCATTTTCTTACCAAAGTGAATAATTTTATTATTAAGGTAATGCTTGGAGCAAAGGTAAAGAAGACTTTTGCTTGCAAAAATTGTGAAATTGTTAAGATATCACTCCAAAAATTGTATTTACGTGAATGTCATTAAATAAAAGGTCTTTGACTTATCCTTATTTTTAGAAATCATATGTTTTAAATTAAAAAAATTGAACTTATTTTCAATATGATGGAATATTTTTTTGGGTATTCTGATAACATATTTATGTTCTTATCTTTCTTGTCATCAATTCAAATCCCACATTATTAGTGTTTTGTTGATTTTTGAAATTATCTTTTTAAGTAAAAATTAGACATTTCAACAAAACTATAGAAATTTGGTACTTGATCTAAAGATCAAAAAAACGATGAATTCGATTTTGTGATAAAATAATCAAAAAAGATTATATTTTTTGATAAAAAATATTATCAAAAAGGATACATTTAATTTATACACAAAAGATATTTTTTTGGTTTTTTTATCACAAAATCGGATTCATTGTTTTTTATCTTTAGTTCAAGTACCAATTCCTTATAGTTTTGTTGAAAAGTTTAATTTATAATTAAAAAAAATTCAAAGTCAGCGAAACATATTTGAATTGTTATCAGAATACGTAAATATTATTTTATCACGTCACTAACAATGTGGTATTTCAAAAAAAAATTAAATTAAAATGCATGATTTTTAAAAATAATGATAAGTCAAAAACGGCGTGGCTACCAAGTCAAAAACGGCATCCGTGATATCGTTTTATTTAATGAAAACGATATTATAGTTACCGTTTTTAATAAACATATTTTGTCAAATAAGTTTTCCAGGTTTATATTCTTCTAATTTTTTATTTTTACCACATTATTTAAAAAAATCTTTAAATAAAAATCATATTGGCTTGGAGGTAGATGGACTCAAAACTCATAATACTCTAAAACTTTGTGTTATTATCGTCAACTATATTATTATTTACTTTGATTTTTTGTAAAGTTAATGCTAAACTATTTATTATTTAATAGTTATATCTATTTGATTGTAAATTTTACAAATATACTCTTACCATTTTAGAGTAAAAGAGAGGAGAGCGAGAAGAGATAAGTGAACAGTAACAGTAAATTTAGAAAATTTACAACTAAATATATACAACTATCAAATTACTACTACTAGTTGTTTGCAAAGCTTCAAATTAAATAACACTGCAATTACAAAAACACAATGACATGCGAAGAAATCGTGGTTTATGGTCTTCAAACGTGTTTTTATCGTCCAACAAAAACACAATAACACTGTAATTACAATTACACCCCCCCCCCCCTCCCCATATCACTCTCTCTTACGCCAATTAATGTAACATTTTATCGTCCATTTCCAAAAACCGTCCACCACCGTGCCTTATTTCTCAATATTCTCTTCCATTTACATCATTTTTGTTTAGCTTTTTTTATATTCTTTCGTGGTAATCTACAAAGCACATTATTAATTAATTTTGTAATTATTCAATTAAAACACATGTTACATATATTTTAAAAATAATTAAAAAATCGAAAAAAATAAATTAAAAACCAGTCAATAGCCTTAAGACATGTTCCTCGTTAATAAAAACAAAAAATAGAATAATTTGGAATAAAATGAAAACATATATTTTTTTAAATAAAAATATATTTCAAATGATTTTAAATAAAATTCAAAACAAAATATAAAAACATATTTCAAATGACTTTAGCCACTTAGCGTAAGGCTGTGTACCGGTCCAAACTCGGATCAAACCCGAACCATCTCTAGGGTCTGGACCGGACCGAATTTTTCGTATAAAAATGTGAGAAATGGACCGAACCCGAACCCAGTTCATCGCCAAAGTCTGGACCGGAACCTGGACCAACAACCCGGACCGGTCCATGCACAACCCCACCGTAGTGGGTGCTCTTAGGTCCATTCCTACCTCCACCCTGCTAGGAGTTATTTCATCTCTACATACGAAATGCAGCCAACGATTAACAGGAAAAGACACGCAACAACAACAACAAAAATACAGACTCGTCATTCTCATAGCATTAATATATTGCGGATAATACTCCATTTTATTTAATTAATAAACTGCTGAACAATGCCAATCAAAGAGAGAAGCACAGCAAGTACAACATTGGGTATTTCTATGGCAAAACAAGTAGACCAGCAAACGAAAAACATGGACACGATTGTTTGATTGAACTGGACAAAGCAGAGAGAACACGATGGAAACAAACATCACAAAATCTATTCCTTCGGTTTCTTGAGCAGCAGCGGTCCAACATTGTCACCAGTCTCCTTGTTATGCTTCACATGGCTCCCATCACACATTGGGAAAGTCCCAGACCTCCAGCACCTGCAAAGACCAATTAAAAACAAGCTATTATGACGATAAAAAGGTAGCAGATGGTTTTAATTAATCAATCATTATTCTTCTAATCTTTCCAACTGCTCTGGAACCACTGGAAAGGGAGAAAACTGAGAAGAGGTAGAATTAAAATAGTTCCTCATTCTAGTTTATTACTTAACACACACATATATATAAATAAAAATGGCAAAACTGAAGAAAAAAATGGTAAAATACAATTAATTCTTGTTCTATTTTCCAATTTACAACTACACGTCTATACGCCCATTATTATTTCAATTTCATGGGATTCCAATCGGAAGAGACTTCTGAGAAGTTAGCGGCACGAAAACTACTACCTCTTATTCAAGACGAGGAGACAATAGAAAGATGATTAGAGGAAGAAAAACAAATTTCTTCTACAACATTAATTTTGATTTGACCCACTTACAAGATAAGTACATGGCCAAGACATAAAATTCTCTCTTGTTGTGAAGTGAGAGGAACAAGACATTCTCCAAACAATAAACAACCTTTTAACGCTCACAACAGCAGTAGCAGCATGAAGATCGAAGACCATAACATATTGAAATAGCTCAAACAAACTATAAAGGGATCAATAGGCAACATTCTAAAGACCACTCCTCCCACAGTTCCTCTGCAAAGCAAAGGCAATAGAGATTATGAATAAAAATCTCAAAATGTTATGTAAAAAAAAAAACCTTTCCTATTACAAACTTAAACACTCAAATACCTGCCAATCCAATTGTCTCTTCAATTTTGGAATCACTACCTTTTTCATCCAAAACAAGATGAACACCATAACCAATACAAACAAACATAAGAACCCAACGTTTCACCAATTTGAACCAATCAATCACAGCCCAATTCTCATCTACGAAGAGCCCACAGGGGCATGGTCAAATGTCAAGCATAGGCCTGTGCGCCCAGAGGTTCAAAGATCGGACCTCAAGCTCATCCAATCAGTCATCTTATAATTTATACACCTATCTGATTTTATAGTTCTGCAATTGGTGCGAGGTTGAGCTAAGGCGTAAGTCAGAACGAGTCCTCAACTACTTGGGTTTATATTAAGGGAAAAAACTCTTATCTAAGCATGTGATTGCTTGCAAGAACTGAACAGTAGTACAGAATTTCAGTTCCTTAACTTCCCTTGGTTTTTATAGTTATTGAAGTGAGTATCCAACTCAAAACCAATTGGTGTTGAGCAAAGAAACCCAACACATAGATTGTGTTTGGTTGTTTCACTTAAACATGGGAATTTCAAAGTGTTACATTTGTAAATACCATGTTTGGTTCAAATTATACAGGAATTTTCAAATCTTTCGGTCATTTTAATATTCCACATCTATACAAAATTAATTAAATCCAAATTTCATGCCGAGAGGTTAAATATTAAAATTCCACGGAATTTTTTCTAACTTTAATCATTCAAGTTAATAAAGACTATTAATGATATGTTCCGAATATGATTTTAAGCACAATACTGTGTGGTTTTATAGTTTGTATACAATTCCAAATTGGAAAAGTAATAAAATTGCATATAAAAGATTTTGTTGTAATTTTAAAATAACATTTCTATCCAATCGTAGTAAATACAAATCACCTCATTTATAAATCCTGTCAACTGCAAATTTCATGGAACTTACAAATAACGCATCCAAACACAACCTTACAGTGACAAATTCTCCAATGGGAGATTATTCTCTAACAAAAGATATCTTAGGGGGAAAAATTAAGTTACGGAACCTCCATTGAAACCGTTCCAGGTTTTTCAAATTTTCCTGCAAACCAATAATCAATCCCAACCCCCAAAAAAAAACACTTTTCACGAGTTCCAGTTCTTTTTTATCTTTTAACAAAGAAAAGCTTCTTCTTTTCCTCACCTGCAGTAGGCGACGAGCGGTTTGGGGAGCTCGGAGACGACGACGGTGTCGACGACTTTGGCCTCCTCCTTCCGGATCCCGGGGTTGATGGCCTCGGCCCGCACGCCTCGTCTCGCCTTCGGACAGGGGACGCCGACGCGGGGGTTCCGTCGGAGGACGGCGGAGTGGAAGACGCCGGAGGGCACCATCGAAGCCGCCATCGGGGTTGGGGTTGGTGTGGTGTGTGTATGCCACACTTCCCAAGTTTTGGATTGGGAACGTGAGGTTGGATCCGGGTGAGCGTAGTCGGATCCAAAACTTACCCGATTACCCGAATGGTGGAGATGTTTTTTCTGGTAGTCGTTGGAAATTTTATGGAGGTAGGGGTGGTTGCTTCGAGCGCTAAGAAAGGGATCCATTGGGACTTTGTAGTGAGAAAACAGATGAATAGCACCCGTTCACGCACTGCAATCAGTTCTTATTCCGCCCATAGTTCGATGTCCCACCACCTTTGAGTTCATCGACGACTACCGACGTGACAGAATGACGATTTTGTACCCAAAAAACAATCTACAATATCTATACCAAACATGCCTCTGGTCCTACTACTTTTGTGAATCTAAGGGAGGGTTTGTGCCATGGGAATTGGGGGGAAAAGAAAGGAAAGGAAAGTATTTACCGTTGACTGTTTTATTTTCCATTGTTTGTGCACTCAACGGAAATGGGATGACTTTCCCTTGGTTTCTGAGGTATAAAATAAAATATCACTTCCCTTTTCTCAGTTCTCCACCTCCGAAACCAACGGAATCCACCCCCTCCACCCTCGCGATTCTACTCTCCAGTCCATGAACAAAAGACATCCTCCCCCTCCAGCCCGGCGACATCTCCGACGACGTTTAGGGTCCGTTGCTCCACGGAGACACCTCCGACGATCACATCTTCTTCGACGACGACCCTGATCTCTGGTAGGGGTTTCTTCTCCAATGGGGTTGAAGGTTCACTTTGATTTTCGTTGGATTCACATCTGATTTTGGTAACTTTTGACGGGATTAGGGTTTGTGTCAACTTTTTTGTTGGATGTATGTCTAATTTTGTTTGATTTATGTCTGATTTTGTTGGTTTTATGTTTGATTTGTCTAATTTTGTTAAATTTATGTCTGATTTGGTGTTTTTTTGTTGAATAATTGAAGAATATTCTTCTCTTTTTATGATTTATGAACTGATTATACTCTTTGGTAAAGTCAGAGAAAAATAAATAGTGAGCCTTGAAACGAAAGTATTGACAAAGTAAGTTTGTATTAATGGACAGTTGCATAATTTGTGATTCATGTTTCACTTCTTCTCTGGTTTGATACTATGAAATACAAATGCTTGTGGTTTGTGATTTCTGGTGGTTCCTTATGAAATGCAGTACCAACAGTCTGGAAGCAACTTGGTTGTGCAGCAAAGAAATGTTTATTTTCTCAAAATGGTCTAGGGTGTTATGTTGTTGGTTAGGTTGTTGGTGTTAAAACATGTTCATCATTGGAATGACTGATCTACAAACAAAAATGATATAAGGGTGTTCTATGATACAAGTGTGGGGTTTCAACTTTCAACTTAGTGTTTAGTGTGCGTAAACAGATTATTGGATCAGAACTAGATCTCTTATTTAAGAACTGGATCTCACTTGCTTTGTGAGGAAATCAGAATATTGTTAGAATCTACTTAATTATTTATTTGCAAATGTGTGTTGTTTGGCAATGCTTGTTTAATATCGATGTTACAGTGTTGGTAACAATATTACTATATTGGTTCAAGAAGTTTTGCAGTGATATTAATTAATGCTTCATATAATGATGTGTAGTCTCATGTTTGGTTTTGGTGCTTTTTTATGCCATGAGTTTGGATTATACTATGGTAATCATAAGTCCAAGCTTTACTAGAAAACAATCTTTCATCGTATGTAGTTTTGATTCTATCATGTTGCTTGTATTTAATGTAAGGGTGAGTTTGAGGTAATTAGGATGTTTTGCCGGTTCTCATTTTGCATACATACTGATCTCAAGATTTGCCTCATTTTCTGTTGCTTCTTTTCTAACTGAGCATCATTTATTTTTACTGTACTGCTCACTAGATGCTTGAGGAGAAGAGAAAGCAGAGAGTTCTTATTTCATATGAAAGGGAGAAGCAGGTCGTGAAGCTTCGGGTTAAGGTGACTAAGGCTGCGGAAGAGAAACTTGGAGCACAACTTGATGTACTAGAGCCGATTAAGTACTAGAGAAACCTGAAGCACAACTTGATGTAGACCGGTTATGTTTTGTTTTTTGGATTTGTTTGAAGCTTATCTTTTGAACTTCTCCTTTGTTTATCAACTAAATTTTGGTACTCTTGTATTCTCTCTTTCAATGGTATAAGTGAGCTTTACATTCCCCATTGGCTTATGTTGGAGTGATTGAAAATTTGTGTAGTTTGTTAAAAACTTGACAGACTTGTGAAAAGAGCAATGGAATTGGTGTAGTTTGTCAAAAACTAAACACAGTTGTTAAAAACTTATATGTATTTTGGTATTACGTGGTTAGGATTGTAATATTATTGTTTTTGAAGCAATAATTTTCATTTATAAATAAAATGTGATTTGGATAGTAATATTTTTGACATTAGAGTAACAATTTTTTAATTTATAAATTGAAGTGCAATTACCAAATTTCTTTTATAGTTTCTAATAATAGTTACAAACAACAGAATCTATTTTCTGTCAGATTCCAGAGACAGATACAGACACAAACAACAGAATCTGTTTTCTGTCGGATTCAAGAAACAGACACAAACAACAGAATTCGGTCAAAAGGAAATTGGTTTCCATTGGATTTTGTTTGCTTCTACTTTCCATTTGACTCCGAAAATTATTTTCCGACAATTTCCACGCCACTAACACCCCCTAAGTCACAAATTCGTGTTCACCGTGTGCATCATATTTGAGGTTGAGAATATTTCAAATTTAATAAAAAATACAAGTATGGAAAGGTGTTATTTTAGAAACACAATTATTCAACAAGAAAAGCTCATATTGTCTTAAAGTTAGGTACATAAAATTATATTTTCTAGTACTTGTATTATGTCATTGTGTGCGTGTGTGTTTTTCTGTTTAAACACGGACGGGAGATCTTTGGTCACAACTCACAAGCCATAACTCATAAGATCTTATTTGGGTGTTCGGTTTAGATGCTTAAGTCGGGTTATTGGATGTTTGAAGAAATCCAGATAAAAACAAAATTATGAGATATAGTTTTTTGTCAAAATAATAATAGTGAGATATTCATATAATCTACCTAATATGTTCTTGTATTTTGATTTCATTAGGTGTTAACATGACTAAATGTTGATTCTAATTTCTTGTCAATTTTACATCTCTATGTTAATTTAGATGTCTTATTGGGTTAAAAGTATATGCATTTGGATACCTTTTTTTTCTTGTCACATGCATTACTAAAGATTTATTAATACATATTCTGAAGGAGCATTTTGTAAATTTTCAAATGAGACCATGACTACAATAAGGAACTTTTCTTGTGGTCAATTTAGCCAATTTCAACCACAATGTACCAATGGCCAAGGGTTTTTTTTTTGCCAAATCCCCACTACATGTACATCCTCCCTTCCCTTCAGCCCGTGAATCTCTCCCTTCTCTAGATCTCGTGATCACAAAGCAAGAGGGGAAAAAAACTTTTCTTGTGGTCAATTTAGCCAATTTCATGAAGACTTCACACCCATCAACCATTCCATCCTTCCTCAACTTTCTCTACCTTCTCTCGTGACCACATTGCATACATGAATGGATCCATGCAAATCCATGCACATGTGAACACAACCACCTTCCATAACACCTTCAAATATTTGTGTGGCTCTCTTGGTTTTTCTAATTAGAGAGGGGAGAGACTAATTAGGGTACAATGGCTTCCCCGGAGCAAAGGCGTGTTGATACTAATCCGGTCCGCCGGAACTCCAATAGGGCTAACGGGGTGGTGGATGGGAGTGGAAGGCAGCCATCCAATAGTCCTGTGAGGATTCGCGAAAGGAAGAATAGTTTCGCTCGTCAGGTTTATTTTTCACTCTTAAATTTTGTTAATGGTTTCAAATCATAGTTGACTAGTTTTACGTAAGTTTTTGTACATCATCGAAGGACAACATATTATCTCGATTATGAGTTGATTGTTTTCCTACAGGTTTCGTTGGAGTCTGGTATTGGCATACTCGAAATAGAATCTGCTGGTAATAATGGCGTCGGTAGCAGCAGTTCACCACTACATAACAAAATCAGTAAAAACGAAAGGCTCCTATCGCGGAACGGTAGGAGCCTCGGCGTTGGTGTTGGCACTGGTGTTGGTGCGAAGAGGGGCGATTTCAATATGTTTAGGACGAAATCCACCCTAAGCAAACAACCCTCTTTGCTTCCCGTGCGAAAGGAAAATAGTGATTTTGAGTTGGTACGTGATTGTGTAAACGGAGGAGGACCGCCGGAGAATTTGGCAAACGAAACCGTGCCCGCCGGTCGGTACTTTGCTGCCTTGAGGGGCCCGGAACTCGATCAAGTTCGGGTAATAATTACTAGTAATTTTGTAGTTATCATGACGGATAAACATCCTTTGTTGCTATAAATTCATATTGTTTTCTCGAACTAGCTAGACTTTTTTGACCATTGACATGGTAAGAAATCAAAAAACTTTATAATTATTGATTAATTTGAGAAGGAAGTACAACACAAGTGTTTTATTTTTGCAACAAGCTAGCTGGATGTGGTACATGTATATTGAATATTTGAATTAAGGATCGTAACAGAAACTTATCTCACAATATATTACAGTATATATGGAAAAGCAATAACTTTAGTTCTCTTCTATTATTTCAACAATTCGATTTAAAACAATACATATCCATGTAATATGAGTAATCCAATTTCGCCAGTAGACGTACGGGAGCAAAGTAATAAATAGACAGGTCAAGTAATTCATATTGTCACTAACCAGCTACTAAACTATATATAACTTTTTGCAGCACATATTTTCAACTTCCCCATGGGTAGACGACTCATACATGGTCTTTCTTTGATAAAATAATATTAACCCACATGATTAAAACATTGTTGTTATGATGTGTTTTTTTAATGAATTTCTGCTCTATGCAATCTAGGTTTTTTTGCAGTTTGTCGTACCTTCACCACATCAGCATATGAAATCTATGTATTCATCACTCAGCCAACACCATTTTTGTTTGACTATAATAAACAAATTAAATGATAATACTGTCAACCTAATGCATGTTCTGGTCAATCAGCATATTGTTTCTATTATTAATCTAATATTTTTCCTTCTCACATTCTATTAATTGATGACCTCTTTACTCCCAAACCAACTTCAGAACCACATTACAAGAATAGTTAATAAACAAACTGAAACATGAGATAATTGTAATTTATCTCAGGACTATGAAGACATTCTCCTTCCAAAAGATGAGTTATGGCCGTTCCTCCTCCGGTTCCCCATCGGATGCTTCGGTATCACCCTCGGTCTTAGTAGCCAAGCGATTTTATGGCGAGCCATCGCCACAAGCCCCGCCACGGCTTACCTCCACGTAAGCCCTATCGTCAACGTTGTGCTTTGGATCCTAGCCCTTGTCGTCTTGACCTCTATATCTATCACTTATGGCCTCAAATGCGCCTTCTACTTCGAGGCGGTTCGAAGGGAGTACTTCCACCCAATTAGAGTTAACTTCTTCTTCGCTCCGTGGATCGTTTGTATGTTTCTTGCGATTGGTGTTCCTCCAATTATTACTCCTAAAAACGTTCATCCGGCAGTTTGGTGTGTGTTCATGTTCCCAGTGGTTATTCTTGAGCTCAAAATATATGGGCAATGGCTATCCGGAGGAAAGCGTCGCCTTTGCAAGGTGGGTGTTATATATGCTACGTACCAAAAAATCAAAATTTATACATTAACAACATTCATAAGTATGACAAGATATAAACAACTTTTAGCTAGGGTTTATAGTCTAGTAGTGTAACAACTTTTAGGGTTTAAAGTCAGTTATAAGCTATATCAACGACACTTTCAAAAAAATACTCATAATCATCTACTCTATTCTACTTTAGTTCCGAATGTGACCCTCAAATTTCTATTGATTTGTTTTGTTACTAAAGGTGGCTAATCCTTCGTCCCATCTGTCTGTTGTGGGGAACTTTGTGGGAGCAATCTTAGCAGCCAAGGTGGGCTGGAAGGAGCCTGCGAAATTCTTTTGGGCAATTGGATTTGCCCACTACATCGTCTTGTTTGTGACATTGTACCAAAGGTTGCCGACCAATGAAGCGCTTCCGAAAGAGCTACATCCGGTCTACTCGATGTTCATCGCTGCCCCGTCGGCGGCGAGCATTGCCTGGCAGATGATATACGGGGAGTTCGATGAAGTTTCTAGGACTTGCTACTTCATTGCCTTGTTTCTATATTGTTCTCTCGTCGTACGTATCAACTTCTTTACAGGTTTCAGGTGAATAATATCGTTCTGACATTTATCGTTTTTTTCTCTTAATATTGTACGCATGTGGTGTTTTGTGGTCATAATCAAATAGTTAGCAATTTTATTATACAATTTTTATATGTTTTTACTTATTCTGTTGATGTTTCAACTTAAGTACGTAACGAAATCGCATAATTCTTTGTTTTGTTTTCAGATTCTCGGTTGCATGGTGGTCATATACATTTCCCATGACAACTGCATCCCTGGCTACCATCAAATACTCCGAGGCAGTTCCATGCGTTATAAGCAGAGGCCTCGTCCTTATCCTTTCCGGCTTCTCATCCTCGATGGTCTTTCTCCTTTTCGTTTGCACGCTCATGCACGCCTTATACTACCACACCCTCTTTCCGAACGATCTTGCAATTGCCATTACCAAGAACAAGATATCGGGAGGCGGAGGAAAACAAAAGGATAAGAAAGGAGGAAAGAAGAAAAGCTATGACATAAGAAGATGGGCAAAGAATGCCCCATTATCGCTAGTATCGGCCATAACCAAGAACGGCAATGGTAGTCATAAGTCCCGCGACAAGGATTGAATTAATACGAGGAAAGGAGTTGATGAATTGACATACTTAGTGTCGGATGATTTCTAATATTGAAAAGAGAATATTTGATAGACATCTTAGGTGATCTTTTGATTTCAAATTTTGCATTTTTTATGATGTCTTATATATTTAAATTAGAATTCATGTGCATTCAGGGAGGATCCCTTTGATTATATAATTTTATACTACTTTAATTTTATCAAGAATAAAAGTATCAATACTCTGGTAATAAAAAATTTGTCCCCCCTAAATTGTCTCCAACTTCACTCACTCTAAATTTGCCTAGATGGGATAGATTGGGGGTTACAGATGATATAATTGCTTGCTTCTCTCTCAACTCCCTTCTATGAAAACCCAAAACCTAAAAGACCTTAGGTTACTGAAATAGTGTGAGCTATTTTTGATATAATACTGTGGGTTATTACTAACACCTCCACATCTAAAGGTCGCTTTGTCAAATTAGGCTGTATTTATGCATCATTCTTGAGATGTTTATTGTTCATAAGGTTGTAGATTGATAGACATATATGTTGAGTAAATGAAATAGTACTCCAGATTAATTTGGATAGACATATCACATCTATGTTGAGTAAAAGAATTATAGCCCTCCACATTTCTCTTGCTTTATGATCATTTTACTGAAAAGAATTAGATTTGTAACTAGGTTACATGAATGCATCTTATGTAGCATACAATATGGACACCTTAGATGTTCCATATGTAGAGGGTGAAGTTTATGAAAATGTAACATGTAACATCCCGAAACAGCGGAAATTTAAAAATTTAAACAATCAAGAGATTATCAGAACAAACTCATTAACGGGAATGTTACTCAGATAAATCAACAATCGGTGCACCAATAATACAACAGAGTTTGTCAAAAGACGTGATTACAACAATACAATGAAAAGACAGGTACAAGCAATCACGATGACCTCGAAGAGTCTGAATAGGATCCTGACCCCAAAATGTATGTGTCCGCTGTCACCACCCGACAAAACCTACTACGGTCCTGAAATATGAATCAAACAACGATGCCTGAGTTTCCCATTAGGAAACCCCGTATGCCAAGCTCACCTATATGCATGCAATAGTACGGTAAATGAACCTATCATACTAGTAGCATGTCATGTCACATCTGCAATGCATCAAGTCCCTCAACAGGGTAAACGGGACCTCAGTCAAACAACAACGACCCTCAACAGGGTCCACAAGGACATCAGCTCAGCAACCACAACGGGTCTCCCTCGGAAATCTACCGTAGGCACATACGGTCTTACGAACAGCACGCGATGCGTCCCCCCACACGCGACTACACGAGTCTAAGGGATCGGTGAGAAGCGTCTGCACTTCCGCGCAAGGAACCACGTGGTCTACACCACCTTCGACGGAGTCGTAGCCCGGTCGGTCAACATCCCAGGATAGGTGCACAATCGGGGATCATCACTGGCACAACATCGCCGACACAACATCGACGGTACAACATACGTCTGACACAACATCAGATGGCACAACTACAAGCCGGAACATCGTCGGCACAATCATTGCCGGAAAAAACCTCGGCGGCATCGCCGGCACAACCTCGGCGGTATAGCATACGTCCGGCACAACATCGGATGGGTCCAGACCGTAGTCTGCAGGGTCATCATGCTCCACGAGCCATGCGTCACACGCATTGGGATCCGTGATCCCTCAGGTCTGTTACTCATCAGAGAGTAAGGCAACAACACGTCACACCACGTCCGATACGGAGGTGGCGCGACCCAAGTGTCCACACTCTTCCACACGACGGTCCCTGGGCGGCACGAGCACGTGCCTGCCGTCACCTCCCGGCTCACGCTCTAAGCGAGGACACGGGTTTCCGTGGACAGAGTTGACACAATCACAAGACAGGAATTCAGTTCTGCACACAAACGGTCGACTGAAAGAGCCTAACCGGTCGACCGTCCCCAATAGGTTCGGCCGACCAAAAGTCTACAACGGTCAAACTATTCTGCACATCACTAAAGTCCAAACGGTCGAACAACAGTCTAAAACCGGTCGACCGAACACGATGTCAAAATCCGGAGTTGGTCAAAATCAATAAGACTATTCGGTCGACCGACTCAAGGGTCCCGATCGACCGAAAACTACTAGGGTCATCCTAATAGTCTACTTCATAAAACGGTCGAACAATATACATAAATCGGTCGAACAGCATGTAGATTCATCGAGTACACTTAAGTTCCGGTCGACCCCAAAACAAGGAACGGTCGACCGAAAACCGACAGTAGGCCTCCAACTCACCAACACATAAGAAACCGGTCGACCGCCACAATGGCATCGTTCGACCGATGATGGTTAAAGTCGGGCAAAAAGGTAAAACCGGTCGACCGCCCGAAGGCACCAGTCGATCGTTGGTCGACAGTAACCTTGTGCCAGCCAAGGATTTTACGCCGTTTCTCATCGTCGGCAAGGTCTCCGACCTCCCACGACCGACCACAACTTCCCACCAACGTGGGGAACAACAAAAACACACTAGAAGCCGGCATACCTCGAGGAGAAGACGGAGCGCGCCGGAGACCCGTTCAACATCGACGCTCGACACCAACCCTCGCACGCACGCCTAACGATTGTACCTCCGTGACCCCGAACTCGCCTTCACACGCCGGAGTCGCCGTCACGTTCTCTGAATCGCCGGACAAGAGAAGAAGAAGAAGAAAGGGTGAGAGAAATGGTTGAGTGAAGAAGAAGAAGAGATGAAACGAAGAGGTTATGGATTTCTCCTCAAAACCAACCAAACTCAACAGTAACCGCTCCTTACTCCATCACCCATCACCAGCCCAATATTCCCCTTCCCCATGCAAAGCACTCCACTAATCAAGGGACTAGTCCAAAAATGAGGTTAGAGTCTAACAACCCACCCACCTTAAAAGAATTAGATTTGTAGCTAGGTTACATGAATGCATCTTATGTAGCATACAATATGGACACCTTAGATGTTCCATATGTAGAGGGTGAAGTTTATGAAAATGTAACCACCCAAGATCATTCTAAAGCACGATGTTGAAGGAATTTGGAAATCCAAAAAGATTTGCCTAACTATATATTCCAGTGATGAGGCCCCTTCTAATCTTAATTAATTGGTTCTCCTTTTGGTAAACTTAACTACCCTTTTAAAATAAGAAAGCCAATGGAGAAACTAAAGTTAAAAGTATGAATTGAGTACCTCAGTGATTTTCGAAAGGCCATAAAAGAGATGAACTTAGGTGTTTGGCATTCATTCTTAATTAGTGGTACTCAAAGAAAGGTTGGTCATCTATATGCATGCGTCACCTTCAAAGGTGCATAAGGGTGTCTTTCAAAATAAAATATTCAAAATGTGTTGTCTTGTACAAATTAATGTCACTTGGTTAGTTCTTCTCAGTTGACACAATGGTTTCTAAACATTGTTAATGAAATATCCTCAATTGGAAATTCCAACAATTTAGAAGTGACTTTAGAGGGATTACACGTTGGATGTATCCAAGACACAACTAGATATATCGGGATAAAAAAGGTTATAAATATTTAAGATTGAGGGTGCATGATCATAAAGAACTTATAAGACTACTATCCGAGCTATACTACATCGATCTTTTGTTTAAGTTTAGGTTGTTTTAGAGAGGAATATATAATTATTTACTTCCCAATAGTTAAGATCAAGGAATTATGAGTGGTTTTTGACCACTTCTTTAGAGCACCCTTAACGGGTGCTCTTCGCCCGGGCACCCTCCGGGGCGCCCTGGGCGGATTCCCAGGCGGGGGCCATGTGGTCCTCCATTCGTCCGATTTTTTTTGTTTTTTTTGTTTTAAAAATAACGATTATTTATATATAATTAGGATAATGTATTAATTAGGTAAATGGAATTTAATTAATTAGGTATTACAAAATAATTGAAAAAATATCTTATAATTAATTAACAATTTTTTGATTTACTTAGATATAAAAAAAATTAAAAAAAATCATAAAAAAATTAAGAAATACTAGTACAATACTCATACATTTCGGAAACAAAATATAATACAAATACAGAATACGAAATACAACAGAAATAAGGAAAGGAAAGACAATCATCCTACGGATACGGAATTTAAACTACCAGAATACTGATAAACTACCACAGACATATTGAAAACATAAGCACCTACAGATATCCTTGTGCTTTAGCCCACTCCTTGAGTTCAGCAAGTGTTTCTTTATCGAATTCGTCCTTGTTTTCCTTCTTCATTAGAGCGAAGAGGACATCAAGTTTCTTGCTGTTCAGTTCCCTTTGGGAATTCGCCTCAGCTTCGATGTGTTTCCTCTCCATCCGTTCTTCGTAACGCAAATATTTTTCCTCTTTCACTTTTACACTATATTCAATTTGTTTCCCCAGTTCTAACATATCAGGATCAAGTTGTGCCTGAAATGATTGTTTCCCCTTCACCTTCAGGACGAGGACATGTTTCGAACACCATTTCATCTGCTGACGGTGTTGCGTTACTCCCATCGTCATCGGTGCTTTTTCTTTTCCCGCTGCTAAAACTCTTCAGACTTTCTGCAGCGATGTTTCCGGTGGGAAGTCCATACGCAACAAACTCTCATTTAGGGTACCTGCGTAACAAAAGTCAAACATGCATGAACTGAAATTTGGCGTTGTGTGTTCGTTCGTAGATGATGTGCGCTTCATGGATGACATCATCCTCGTTGTAACCGTTTCTCTTCCTCCGCACCGCATGGTCGAAGCAATTGACCCATTGGTTCACAGATGACAATGTACGCCTCCATCGCCCCTTCAATGATTCATCGTTACGCTCTACTACACCTGGCTCGCCTGAGTCATTGTAGATGCGCTCCACATGTTTCCAGAAGGACTTCATTTTTTGGTTTGTCCCAACCACAGCATCGCCACTGACAACCATGTAAGCCGAGACGAGTCCTTGATCCTTTTGTGCGGACCACGATTTTTGCGACCTCATCGTCGCGGTTTTGCGTGTTCCCTCGGTCGCGGTTTCGTCATTCACATCAGCTGTAGAGCGGCTTGCATTTCCACTACTTTCGCCACTTAGGAGGCGAGTATACATACCCATTGGGAATTGAGTTTGCCATTCTTCCTGAGTTGGCGGTTGGTATTGATTGTGTGGGTAGAACCCTGGGTGTGGTAAAAATTGGCTTTGGTGGGACGGGTGGAATCTTGGTTGTGTGGTAAATTGGTTTTGGTATAACGGGTGGAATCCTGGTTGTGGAACATTTCGGTAAGGGAAAAAGTGTTGGCTTGGGGGTGGACGACGTGGAGATCGTCGATAATCTGGTGAACCATTGCCTTCTGAAGATGACATTGTGAGTAGAGAGTAGAGGTGAGTAGAGAATTATGGTGGAAGAAGTAAGATTGGAATAGAGGTGGGTAGAGAATTAATGTGGTTGGGGTATATATATTGAAGTAGTCACGCGCGTACTGTAGGTCCTCGATCCAATCGTCTCGTCTTTTTTGAGTTACGCGCATACTGTAGCTCCTCGATGCCTGAGAAGTCCAAGCCTCGATCCAATTGTCTCGTCTTTTGTGAGTCACGCGCATACTGTAGCTCTTCGATGCCTGAGAAGTTCAAGCCTCGATCCAATCGTCTCGTCTTTTGTGAGTCACGCGCATACTGTAGATCCTCGATGCCTGAGAAGTCCAAGCCTCGATCCAATCATCTTATCTTTTTTGAGTCACGCGCATATTGTAGGTCCTAAATTTTAAATTTTAAATTTATTGATTTGTGGTTTTCTAAATTTTAATAATATTTTCGTATTTATTAATTAAATGTTAATTAAGAACGAATGAATTGTTGATATTAAATAATTACGATAATGATTATTAATATATTTTGTTGATTGTTGAAAGTGTTTTGGAGAGAAGAATAAAAATAATGACGTGACAACAAATACTGTAGCGTGACTGGGTGGATTGGGTAATGGTTAAGGATTTTGTAGGGGGGTTGGTTTGTGCTGACGTGGCAGAGAGAGAAACTGACGTGACTGAGAGAGAAAACAGGGCGTCCGGGAACTGCCCGGACGCTGTTAAGGATGCTCTTAGGTTTAGATGGTTGCCACTTGAAAAGCCAATTTGGTGACCATGCTTGGGTAAACATGGATTATCAGAATTCGCGTATTGGAACTATATCTATTATTGATATTAACATTTATTAGAATAGAAGTATGAATTCGTGGTATGTGTTACACATTTACACCTTGATGTAGAGAATACGATGTATATTGGAAGAAAAGACTTTCAACAGTATACTTCATAATAATTGCTTTTTTGCCATGAGATTTATCTGATTCACAGTCATCAAACTACAAGTATAGATAACAACCTAATAAGATCAACAAACAAAGAACAGAACAGTAGTTTTTTTTTAAAAAGAAAATAAAAGAGGACATATATAACTCCAGCGTACGTGATGATCACTAGTGCATATTTATCTTGTGTTCTTCAGAAACATGTCATCAACTTCTTCTTCATGAAATCCTGCGTCACGCAAAACATATATAACTCCATTACCAACATAATTACTAACAAAAATATCTACTTATGTCCACACTATTATCTTCCTTTAAATAATCCACATATGCTTATTTCAAAGAGATTTTTGCTTGAGTACACTGCGAAACGATCATAATTGGTTCTTTGTCCTTGCATTTTCCAAATTTACTTGGGTACACCTCTCGACCATTTTTTTACTTGCGTACATCCTTTGAACTATACAAATTTGCAATTATACATATCTACAACTCCTATTTTGATGGCTTTATTTTACGGTTATGTTTATTTTAGCTATATTCATGTTAATCGCAAATTAATTTAATCACAAATAGAAAACATTCACAAGCTTATATTAATTGGAATAATTTAAAATTAAAAGAATCTTTAAGAAATATTTATAATAATATTGAAGAAATATTAGAATAACATGTTAACAAATAATTTGTGTACTCAAAATTATCTACATATTGCAAACTTGTGGATTTTTTTCTATTTGAAATTAAAAAAGTTATGAACAATCTTTAAAAAACATAGCGGAAACGTAAGGTCGTTGAAATAGTAACCAAAAAAGGTGTATGCAAGTAAATACGTGTGGTTAAGAGGTGTACGTACCCAAGTAAAATTGAAATATCATAGGGTAAAGATCCAATTATGATGATTTCGAAGTGTATCTAAGTAATAATATATAAAAAACTATTTGAAAATACCTTCCATAATATCAAGTTTTGTATTTTTGCCCCCCCTTGTACTACGATAGAATGACGGCATTTTTCCTGATCCATTTAAGGAAATTTCTACCCCGATTTCTTAATAAAGGTTTACAAAATAAGTTGAACCCACCGGTTATAATAAACAAGCAAAGTTAATTAACGTGGACCGTATAGCAATCCAAGCTAAATAACACGGGGAGAAAGATATCGTACCATTGTTATATTATTATGATGATAATTATTTCCATTGTTGGAAGTGTTGTTCCCCTTGGAACTCAACTTCCTACTCAAGAGCATGAGCTCTTCGAGAGTGTGAGTTCTCCTCTTGAAATCACTTCCATAATCAACCCCAATATCTTCATTCTCAAGGAAGCAAGCCTTCCTAACAAATCCATAGTCAGGAGTAGACAATGGGAAGAAGAATTCAATAACCGAGACATCGCCCTTTTCACCATCTTCTCCTTCACTAGATGCCTCAGACCCCTCCTCAGCATTCACCTTGTAAGCAAGTGGGATGTGATCATTTGGATAAAACTCGATAAACGACATATCTTCTCCCTCATTTGAGTCACTCTTCCCCTTTAATTCTTCTCCTACGATCTTTTCGTTCGTTATATTCAACTCGGTCTCTGGATTAAACTTAAAGGTCTCGAGGTAAGACCCTAAAATCTCTCCCTCCTCTCGGCTACTCACAAAAGGGTTGTTATATCGGGGGAGAGGTAGCCCAGGCCTCTCTTCCCATTCGAACGGAATCGACGCAAGAGATGGAGCGACCGGAGAAATTTCTAGTGGTGATTGTGTCATGGGACTAAGTGAAGTTGGCGTGTGATCATCCCATTCCTTCTTAGGCCTTCCAGGTTTGTCTTCCCAGAGGGACGGAACCGATATTTGCTGCTTCGGCCGCCCCCCTGAGGCGACAAATTCGTCGGAGCACTCATCAAAGAAATTCTTATACATTGTAGTAAACAAATGAAATTTGGTTGATCTAATTATTGGAAGTGAAGTGTGTTTGATCCAAAGAGAAGGTATGAATATATAGAAGGTTGTTGGTGGGGTTGGAGGGAATGGAAATAACCACTACAATATTATTTGAATACTCGCTTTGTTATATGTTTGTTGATTTGGTTAAGAGTGGTCTTGTTGTGGCTACTTCTAAGAAACCAAAGACATGTTGGTTTAGACGTAGAGTTCAAAAGGCGCTTGAAATGGTATTTCTCTATTTGGTTGACTATGTTGTTCACGTACGTACGTAGTGATTTGGTTGGATACTTTTTTTACCGAACTGTTGGGTTTTTTTTTCATTTGGCCGAACTTTTGACGTTCACTCATGCAACTCCAACGAAGTATACTACCTGAACCTCTGATTTTGGAAAGAAGTTTTTTCAAAATAACGATGAAAAAATAAAAATTGGTAAAGTATAAGAGTTGTGGAAATAATTTGTAAAATATAAATCTGGAAGTGGATTTACTGGTTTTAAAACTGAAAACCGTAACTCTAAACGTCTTTTTCACTTATACTTATTTTTTAAAATCATGCATATCAAATTTTAAAAAACTCGAACACGTTTCAACATCATAGAATAATTTTTCAGTATTTTGATAACATATTCATGTTTCTCTCTTTTTATCATCAATCAAAGTACCACATTGTTAGGTTTCGTTGATTTTTGAAATTAACATTTTTAATTATAAATTAGACATTTCAATAAAATCATAGGAAAATTGGTACTCGAATTTGTGAAATTTGGTTGGTCCACCATTCAACTTTCATTCTACTTGTATCCAAAGTACAAAGTTCAGCCCCAAAAGTAGATCGAGACAATATGGTCTGTTTTGTAGACCAACATGAGACTGCGCCACCACCCAGAGTAAAAACATACCCTGTAACACCGTTACTCCCAGAGTTTTTGGTTATCCAGCTTGCATCATTGTACCCTTCTAGTACAGCTGAGAATTTCCCATAATGTAACTCAAGGGTAGAAGCACCCTTCAAATACTTAAGTACTTTATCCAAAGTCTCCCAATGAGTACGATCAGGACAACTTGTGTATCTACTAAGTTTGCTCACCGAGAATGAAATATCTGGTTGTGTGCAATTTGCAAGATACATCAAACTACCTATAATCTGAGAATATCTCAGTTGTGAAACTGGAACACCACTTTTGTTCTTGTACAAAGGTTTTGATGAATCACATGAGGTTTTCACAGATCTACAATTTGTATAGTCAAATCTCTCAAGGATCTTCTCAACATAGTGAGATTTAGATATGAAAATATCATCAACTGACCTAGTCAGTTTCATACCGAAGATCACATTTGCAACACCCATATCCTTCATCTCAAACTTAGTACACAAGAAAGACTTTGTTTCATGTATTATTTCAAGGTTAGAGCCAAACAGTAATATGTCATCGACATATAAACACAATGCAATACATGCATTACTTTGTACTTTACAATAGACACATTTGTCAGAAATAATAACCTGGAATCCAAATGACAGTATAATTTTGTCAAATTTCTCATGCCAAGTTTTTGGGGTTTGTTTAAGTCCACAAAGAGACTTAACAAATTTACAAACTTTCTTCTCATTTCCAGAAGCTACAAATCTTTTAGGCTGGTTCATATAAATATCTTCTTCAAGATCACTATGAAGAAAAATAGTTTTTACATCCATTTGGTGGATAGTAAAATCATATATAGATGCCAATGCTAAAAGCACTCGGATAGTAGTCATACGAGACATTGGAGAATAAGTATCGAAATATTGTTTAAACCCATTGGCAACTAATCTGGCTTTATACTTATCGATGGGACCATCTGGTTTTAATTTCTTTTTAAATATTCATTTACAACCGATTGTTGAACTAGGAGAAAGATTTACCAACTCCCATTAGAGACAATAGAGTCCATTTCGACCTTAACTGCATCTTTACAATGCTTTGCTTCAAATGAAGTCATAGCATCCTTGAAAGTGTTAGGTTCACCCTCGATGTGGTATGTGATAAAATTGAAAAGAATGTGTTCTAAAAGTTTTACTTTTATATGTCAATTATTATGAATTGGATGTGCAAATATTTTGTTCTTTGATTATGTTATTCGTCTTTTGAAAGTGTTAAGGAAGAGGTGTTTGGTCCTTAACCGTAGAGCTCTACAAGATAATGGTTTACATAAATCAAAAGTTATTCACAATAATGGTAATTAACATGGAACATTAATTACCGAGATAAGATTATCATGTTGGTCATCGATTGTTGTAGCTCTACAAATAATTGACGACACGAGTATATAAAAGAGGAAAAGAATACTTTTATACATTGAATAGATCTAACAAGTAAAATATTACGGAATTGTGTTTCGTGTCATTAATGTTTTACTGTGCCTTAGATCCTAAGATATGAGACTTATATTTTTTTCACTCAAGAAGTGCTTGATTTGATTATTGCCAAAAACTATCAATGAGTATAGTGATAAAAATAATAGTTGGTTGAACATGACTTATGATGGAAAAGATAGCTAGTCAACGATTATCATTGTCCCTCTTATTTGAGTGATGATATTAGTGGACCCCTTGATAAAGCAAAATTATAATGTGTACAATGTATCTTGAGTTAAGTTACATAGTTATATTTAGCTTAAAGAAATCAAAAAAAGAATATAATACAAAGGTGACACATTTCTACTTGTATATATTCTTAATATCATGAGGCAATGGACGGACACAAGTGGTACGCTTACATCACTAAATGGATCGTGTTTAGTTCGAGTAGAACAAAGACATCTATGCTAATTGGGTAACTATAATGTGTAGCTAAATACCGTTTATAGTTTGAGATGTTAAGTGTTTAATATCGCTGTCAATTTGGCTTAGATCCTCTTATAGGTCACACCACAAGACTGGGAAACAAGAATCTTGATTTTGAGTTCATAGGATGTGTTGGGTTTCATATGAAAATGGACAACATATGGTGAATCAATAAAATCAATATGTCATGAGAATTGACATAATTAGAATCATGGATAAATTCATATGAGGTGTATATATTATGGAGTATAATAATTTAATATTACATAAGATACGAATTTGCTAAAACCCCCAAAATGTCAAATTTTGTTGGATATAAATCCAAAATTTGACAAAGTCAAAATCGGAGTCAGCACGGTAAACCGTTTAGGGTTCGGTCGACCGAGGTGTCTTCGGAATGGTCAATCGAACGGGAACGGATAACGCATTTGGTTGACCAAAATTGTCTGGAGTGCCTGGACAATTGGGATCGATCAACCAGGCTTAAACGGTCAACCGAGAGAAAATATCCAGGAGCTATCTTAGGATATTTTTGGTAGACCGAACATGACACGGTCATCCGAAGAAAATCACCAAGAGAAATTTTGGTGGGTCAACGGTCGATCGGAGCGAGAACCGGATTGTCTGAATTTTTCCAGGGAAATTTTCTTATGTATATTCGGTCGACCGTCTAGCTAACGGCCATCCGAACATGTGTTAAAACTGAATGGTTCGGTTGACCGAGAATAATTCTCGGTTAACCGAACAACGCGATTTTTGCCTGAACTATCAAGATAATAATTTGATTATGGGTTGGATTAATTTCTAGATTTGATCAAATATTTTAAATATGCTTATGTGGCAATTTGAGATTAATTTTAGGAGAGAAAAAAGCAAAAGATAATGACTAGAGAATAGTTCTTGATATGGATGTTTTGGGAGCCTATAAAAGAACCCATCATCCTACTTGTTTTATTACATGCAATACAATTCTCTCTCTCTCTCTCTAATCCCTTCCTTAATCACCACGAAAATCTCTTAATAGTTTTAAGTATTGGAGATAGAAATCTCAGGAGCTTAAAGATAGGTTATTAGCTAGATTCTAAGCTTAATTAGAAATTGATTGACTAGATCATTTCTCTCTAATCTTGTTTAGAGTTTGGTGAACACTTGGAGATGAATCAGCAGACGATTCGACGAGCAACGGAGCACCGGATCGTCTGAAAGGTTTTAGAGAACCTTTGGGTATGGTCCTCTCTCTTTTGTTTATTTTAATATGTGTAGGAATGCATGATATTAGAATAAACATATACATGTACATAAAATCAATGAAAATATGAAATCGATCTTGTGTGTTTGTATTAAAAAAATTTAAAATATACAAATACATAGGGACACGAAATCCTACAAAAATCACTTCCCAAATCCTTGGCAATTCGAGAATGTTTGCTCTTCCCTGGTTCAATTTCAACTTGAGCTTGAGAAGACTCAAAATCGGAAATGGACAAATTTGCCCCTACATTTGTCATCCTTTCCACATGCTTGTGAATGAAACAAGACGTAGAGGGATCAACTGAAGAAAATTTTGTTGAGGAACTCCATATTTCATGTGAAATACATCCTCAAAAATGTGGCATCACGAAATTCAACAATTGTGTTAACATCTAAGTCAGATATCTCGGCTTGATTACCAAAAATCTGTACGCATAACTATTAATTGACATTAAGGCTAGGTTTACGACCACACCAGAGTTCGAATGGACTATCCTCCTTATGTTTTTTAGGAACTTATTCAGAATATGGCAAGCTGTATTCAAAGTTTCTCCCCACATATATTTGGGTAATCCAAAACTCTCCAATAATGCTTTAATCATATCAGATAATGTTCTATTTTTTCGTTCAACAATTCTGTTAGATTGTGGAGAATACGGGCACCGTCACCTCATGAACTATGCTAGAATCCTTACACTCTTGTGTCGAACAAGTTAGACGTATATTCACCACCTCTATCGGACCTCAACCTCTTAAGTTTATTTTAGTTTGTGTCTCTGCTTCATTCTTAAAAATAAGGAACATAGACAACACTTCATCTTTACTTTTCAAAAGATAAACAAACATAGCAATACTTTGAACTATCATCAATAAAAGTGATAAAATATTTCTTTTTATCCATAGTTAACATGTCATTAAATTCACAAATATCAGTTTGTACCAAATCTAAAATACTAGTATTTCTAGTCACAGAATGAAACAATCTTTTCGGTTGTTTAGCCTGTACACACACTTGACATTTTTTATTCTCAATAGTATACTTAGGAACCATATTTAAATTCATCACTTTTTTCAAACATTGATAATTCACATGTCCTAAACGTTTATGCCAAACATCACCATATTCAATGGAATAAACAACAGGAGAAGACACATTTTTAACAGAAATAACATTGCGATTATAAAAAACAGGTTCAACATGAATTAAAAAAGCACCACAAGACAAGTACCCATTGCCAATAAAAGTACTAGAAAGAGAAATCACAACCTTGTTACATTTAAATGTTACTTCATAACCCACAACTACCTGACACTAACCACTAATAATATTGCGACGAACAACAGGCACATGATGCTTCCTGTGTAGTGAAAGAACTCATCCTGAAGGTAACTTCAAGTCGATACGTCCAATTCCAAACACCTTTGCAACATTCACATTGGCCATCACCACAGATATACGATCAACAGGCTGGTAAGAGACAAACATGGATTTGTCAGCACATACATGCACATTAGCCCCAGTGTTAATCAACCACTCACGTGGTTCATAAATGAAAAAAACTTGAGGATTAACAGAAACAAACTTACTGTTGGTCTCGTCCACCCAGTCAATACATTGACCTGTGAAGTCGTTTCAATGGTACCTTGTTGGCGTTTGGCTTTCTTGGAAGGACAATCATTAGCCCAGTGCCCAACCTGTCCACAATTCCAACATGGTTTGTTTGTTGGTTTTTTCTGGATTTTGGCCTTAGGTTTTATCTTATTAAAAGATTGTATTTTTCCTTTAAAATGTGACTTAGAAGATGATCCAATTAATACGTTTGCCTTTGGTTGGAACTCTACAGGCATCACTGGTTTTTCACCCCGATGTTCCTCCTCAATTGCAATAGTAACCATGAGGTCATCCATAGTTAGTTTTCTTCTCCTATGCTTTAGAGACATCCCGAAGTCCTCCCAGGATCGAGGGAACTTCTCGATAATTGATATTACCAGAAACTTCTCAGGAAGTTTCATGTCAACCTCTTTTAAGTCATGGATTAGGATCATAAACTGATGGGCATGTTCAGTAACTAACTTGTCTTCCACCATTTGAAACTTTAGGAATTTTCCAACATAATACTTTTCATGACCTAAGTCCTCAGTATTATATTTTTTATCCAACTCATCCCACAAATCCTTTGCAGTTACAGAGGTAGAGGAGGACGAACTATATACGTCGAAGAACACGTTAGACAGAGCCAACAGAATGTAACCACGACATTATTTGTCTCTCTCTATCCACAACTCTTGTGCTGCTTTGATTTTGGGATCTTCAGTTTCAGAAAGTGGAAAAGCATTTTCAATTACATCAACTAAACCAATAGCGGTCAACAAAATCTTCATACGTTATTGCCAACGTTTGAAATTTTGCCCAGAAAATTTTTCCGGCATGCCAGACATGTCCACTTTTGGCACAAACGAATTATTAGACGACATAATTAATATTTTCTCTGAGATTGTTGATACAATTACAAATATGATCATGTAATACAGTGGGTTATATATGTCGAATAAGTAAATCAGGAGAATCCAGATTAAGCCAACGTACAAATTCATATTTAGAAAAACAAAAACAAAGAATAAAGGTCAGAAAACACCTTACAAACTGAGTCGTCGAATTCCGACTTGCCTCAGAGAAAATATCACCCCCACATACCGATGCGATGGGTCTGACGCTTTTCTCCCAGGATAGATCGATTCCTTCCCAGTCGACGAACCTCGAAAGTAGATCAAAACTTCGTAAAAATCGACCGCTGGAGAACGTTGGAATTCATGGAGACAAAAAATGCAGAAGTGTTTTTTTCGTTGAGAGAGAGAGAGAGAGATAAAAGATGTGAATCTTGTGTGTATTTTTCTGGGTGGGGTACAAGCCAATTTATAGTAGTCTATGACATAAAAATAGGACTCATTAACCCTACTAACATGGGCACATGATCACCATGTGTGCAAGTGTACATGGGTCTAACCACCCCTCCACTCCTTCCATTATCTCCACTTCTCAACATTGGATTTCTCAATTAAGTTGTTCATGGGTCTAGCCCAAACTTAATAATCCAACACTTACTTGCGGTTGCCGGAATCATTTTAATGCACGTTATCATTAAATTATTTTTAAGAATAGTGTTTGAACAAAAATGCGATAAGACTTCAGCCATTCCAAGTTTTGAACTAGTTGGGTTTGGTAAGAGTTAACTTGTATCCACACAAGGTTTGGTTACAAATAGGGTTGTAAATGAGGTGGGTTTTACCCGTAGCCCCGCCCATCCCCGCCTAATGCGGGGTAACGGACAAAAAAACCTTACCCACCTACCCGTCACCCGCATAACCCGCCTACTAAGCGGGGCAGCCCCACATAACCTAAAACCCGCCTAACTTAAATGTTTTCAATATTTTCATTGTTTGATGTTGGAGTTTGTTACGTTATAATAAATATTTTCATTATTTTTATTGCTTGATGTTGGAGTTTATTATGTTATGATGAATATTATTGTTATATGTTGAAGTTTGTTATGTATATCGGGTGTTCTTTTTATAAACTTATAACGAATGTTTGATGTTAGAATTTGTTATTATTATTTAGTTCGTGTTTTCAATGTTCTATAATGAATATTATTAGGAAAAATGTGGCGAGTTATAATTATTTCTCAAGTTTTATATTCTTTTGTTTTTCTTAGAAAAAATCTAAAAAGTTACAAAAAAAACCCGCCAACCCTGCACAACCCGCCCCTCACCGCCTAGTCTAGCCTTAGGCGGCAGGTAGCAGTTTTTTTTTATTTTTGACCCTCCCCTCTTACACCCTTAGTTACAAACGAACCATTAGTTTTTTTTAAAGATTTTTTTCTAAACCAAATTCGAACATGTAAATGTTGCTCTCAAGAGTTACATGTTTCTCATCATGTAACTATCAATAGTTATATGTTGAGACTCGTCCCTAATCCATTTTTATCAAGATTATAGATCTACCGTATAATCTAGTCCTAATTAGTAAACTGTAAGTTTAGTAATCGACCATTAGATCATCCGTAACCATGACCTCCTCAACTTGGTCATCAACTTTATCGCTCTCTTCCAAATAAGCTTTCTCTCTCTTATACATCAGTTTTCTCTCTCCCCGACTCATTTTCTTCTATTTCCTACATTATTCACCTCTTAATTACTACACACCACAACTCATCTCTCTCATCCAGTCATCCACATCATTTCGGGGTCGGTCTTCGAAAAAAATCTTAAAAATAAAAAATTTAGAAAAGTATTTCAAAAAAAATATTACAAAAAGATTAAACTAATTTAAAAAAAATCAAAACAAAAAAATATTAAAAAATGTGATGAGCAGACTACCCGGTCGTAACGACCAGGCCGTCGCCCCCTTAATTCTGCTCTTACTAAGTAGACAGATCATATTATTACTAGTTGTACGGTTTACCCAAATGCATCGACCAATACTTTTCATATCCAACTTAGTTATTGTACCATAAATTGGATGAGGCTCTACCCTCTACCCGTACCACAACCGGCACTTTTACAATAGACCATCCCTGTGGATTTTTTATTATTTATATTTTTGGTACTTTAGCTCGAGCAAAAAGATTTTCCGAATTGCACGCAATGGGTAATATTTTCCAATGGGGACATTTGTAACAAGAGAATTAGGCAATTACAAAAGTCTGAAATCATGATAGTAAATATACTAATTAATCAGTAAACGTTGCTTTCAGACTCCATAATAAACTAATCATTGCATGCTGTCTTTGAAAAATCTCTGTTTGGATTTTGTTGGTGAATTGTTTGCATCATGATGTTGAGTGATAGCATTAGCTGCTGTTTCAATCATTATTCAAATGTTATATCTAGTCACGTGTGTAATATTTTGTTTGGATTAAAAGGTGTGGCTTTAGTTTAATTTCAATTCCATATCATTTATGCAGGTTGGAACTTACACGCACCTAAGAAAAGGAAAGTAAGCTGCTTACTTTCGGATTTTGCGGTTCAATCTTACTAAGATCATCCGTAATCATGATCCGGATGATCTGATCATGAGTTTTCTCTCTATTCCAAATCAATTTTCTCTCTCTTCCACATAAGTTTTCTCTCTCTCCAATTCACTTTCTTCGTTTTCCTGCACTATTCACCTTTTAACCACAACCCACCACAACTTCTCACTCATCTACATCATTTCGAGGTTGATCTTGGAAAAAAATTAATTTTTTTTAAAATATCAAATCAATTAGAAAACATATTCTAAAAAAAGATTCAAACTATTTTCAAAAAAATCAAAAGGAAAAAAATTGCTTTAAAACCGTTCTCATAATCGTCGATGGTAGTCGGTAGGACGACCCGTTAACGTTGCTCTAATGGGTAATATGCACCGACGGAACAGGAGTTTTGTTTAGGTGACGGAAATATATAAGAAAATGATTAATATATATTTTAAATTTACAATTAGTCTCAACAAGTTTTCATATTATTGAAAACGACATGATCGTCTCACTAGTAACTTTGTTACTAGTGATATTTTGTTATAAATTTGGGAAAATATTGTATACTACTACCTTAAATAATTCTAAAGTTTCAGGGAGGTGACTACCCCTCCGATATTTTGTTACACTTTTTCAAAAATGTTGTAGAGTACTACTTTAAAAAAAATCCAAATTCCATAGGGGTGACGATTCCTCATGCCCCCTGGGTTCCGCACCTGGTAATATGAGTCGTGAATGAATTTAATATTTTAATTTTTGTTGTTGTTGCATACATGATGTATCTTGACTTATTTCATGGTAAATTCAATCAACCTTTGACATATGCACATTCCATAGGTTTTAAATGTTCCTTGACCGGACGATGGACAAATGGGTCGTAGCTCAGTGTCAGACCAAGATGAACTCGATGTACCAAGTGTCAGCCAACAAATTCACGAATACGAGTATGATTCTAAAGCAAATCAACAAATTCACGATATGGGTCTGATTCTAAAGCAAATCGATTGAGTCAAATCTATTAGTCTCAGTGACAACAAATCAATTTAGTGTATCTGGGATGATTGGTTCAAGTTTGTATAGTTGTTAGATCTTGTTGTATTTTGTACATGCATTAGTCGGTCCTAATTTGCATCACGGTATGATCCGTTTATTCTCGTGAATCCAGATGATCTGATTGAGTACAGACGGTGTGTAAAAAACCTTGTAACAATCCATAACTCCTATTAAGATACCTTATTTTTCTCTCATCGGCAACTTTCTTCTCTTTTCTTCCTCCGTCCAAACCATAACCCTAATCTCCTAATTTGTGCTCTTGAGTCCTCTTGTATCAGATCTAGAGCCATATTGAGTTTTAGTGCATAGTATCATAGTCTTCTTAGCGAGATGTACCTTTTAGACACTTCAAGGCTCCTGCGACCAAACTTGCTCCTAAGACCTAACCTCATCCCGCATCCACCGGTGTCCTCAACTTTGTTTCTGTTAAACACACCTCCTCAAACTACCATTTCTAGGATATGAAAAATATGGGGTTCCTCGAGTCCCAAGGCATGGTGGGCCTCATCAACAAGACTTTCCCCGCCCCTGAGAAGGAGGCAAATCTCAATTATGTCACAAACCCAGAGTACGAGCTCTGAAAGAGATCAGATTGTTTTCTGTAGGCGTAGATCATCAACAATCTAATCTAGGCAATGCTAAGTGCAGTCATTCTTCTCAAGACCTCTCAGGAGGCCTGAGGAGCACCCAAGCATGCTATGGCTCAAGATTTAGAAAAAAGCAGTTTTACCTTACGCACCAACTTCAAATGTTGTGTAGAGAGAACTTCAAGGGTCTACAAGAATATATGAGGCACTTCAAGCTAGAATGTATACGACGAGTTGGTAGTGATCATGCGTTCATTGGGGGATCAGACAAAGGTCTTATGGATGTTGAACGAGCTTGGCCTCGAGTACAACCCCTTCACCACCACTTATCTCAAGTCTCGGTTGCCATCATATGCCATTGTGACACTTTTACTTCAAAACTACGAGATGCGCATATGCAGATCCACTGCCCTGATGGGAACATGCTGATGACCTTCTTTGGCCAAAGGCAAGGTGAAAGAGGCAACAATCAGGGGAAGGATGAAAAAGATTGAGGTTTTTCCTCCGATGACTAAGAATCCATTCTTACTAACGAAGGTTAGCCACCTGACTCTACCTCTGATACCTGAGTCACCACCACCTCTGATGGGTCGAACGTCAAGTAAAGGCACCAACTCGTATTATGTTAAATCTATAGGAGAAACTCTATAGTGAAGTCATGATGCCCTTAAGTGCTGGCATAGGTTCAACCAAACCTATATGTCTTGTGAACTTTCACAAGTTTTGACACAACCATGATACTGAACGACTATGATACTTCGGAGACACCACCCACATGACAAATAACCCAAATATCTCACCCCCCCCCCCTCCCCCCGTGTGATGAGGTAATAGTAGGAGATGACAACTTGGATTCTCAACGCAGACATTGGTCATGCTACAATAAACCACAATTTTGGTAGTTTCATAGGTAAGGATGTTCTTTTTTCCCTCCCAAACTGAAAGTTAATCTTCTCTCTCTCAAGAATCTTACAAAAAATCTTCCCTGCAATATTGAGTTGTGAGAGTAATTTTTTCATTAAAGATAAAAGTTGTTAATCAGCACTACTGGTAGCTTCTTCCTAGTAATTTACACAAGGAACATTCACCACAAAAACTGTTAAAGTAAAACCTACGTTGAGGAACCTAGATCAACTACTCAGAGATGGAAAATAACTTGGAACAAATATGTATCATTGGGAATTTGACCAAAAGAGAAATATCTAATCATTATCCCATCTTTCATAAGACACCAAAGATCGATGTCTACTTAACAACGTAATTTTGAGACATGCACAACATGTAAAAGAAAGAAGATTTACAATAATAATTAATTCCTAATTGTGTGACTTGCTTTGTAACATCCCGAAACAGCGGAAATTTTAAATTTTTTCATCAAGACAATAGAAATCAATAATCAAAGTCGGGACTGTTACTTCTCATAAAACATATAAAGTGGTGTACCATATTACATCAGAGTTTGTCAAAAGGATACATGATTACAACAGAACGACAAAAAAGGATAAACGTAATCATGTCGACCTCAATGGTCCGAATAGAGAATCGGATCCCAAGATGAGTGCGCCCGCTGATCACCACCCAACTAGACCTACTGCGGTCCTGAAAAAGATATAACAACAATGCCTGAGTTTCCATAAGGAAACCGCATATGTCAAGCTCACCTATATGCATGCAGTAGTACAAATGAACTTATCAAACTAGTAGCATGTCATGTCATCAACAGTAAGGAAACCAGTTCCCCCGAAGGGTAACACAGAACATCAGTCCGACAATCATCTGAAGGGAATGTGTTCTAAAAGTTTTACTTTTAAATGTCAATTATTATGAATTGAATGAGAAATCATTTTGTTCCTTGTTTATGTTATTCGTCTTTTAGAAGTGTTAAGGAAGATGCTCTTGGTCCTTAACCGTAGAGCTCTAAAAGATATTGGTTTACATAAAACAAAAGATATTCGCAATCATGGTAATTAACATGGAACATTAATTACCGAGTTAAGATTGTCGTGTTGGTCATAGATCATTGTAGCTCTACAAGTGAGTGACAACACGGGTATGCAAAAGAGGAAAATATTACTTTTGTATACTGAATAGACCTAATAAGTAAAATATTATAGAAATGTGTTTCTGTGTCATTAATATTTTACTGTGTCTTTGGTCCTTTGATATGAGACTTATATCTAATCACTTAAGGAATACTTAATTAGATCAGTGTCTTGAACTATCGATCAGTGTAGTGTAAAGGCATTGGTTGGTTAAGTACAACTTTTGTTGGAGAAGGTAGTTGGTCAAAAGACTATCATTGCCCCTCTTAATTGAGTGATGATATTAGTGGGCCCCATGATAAAGCAAAGTTATAATGTGCACAATGTGATTTGAGTTAAGTCACATATTTATAACTAGCTTAAAGAGATCAAGAAATGAATACTAATACAAAGATGACACAATACTACTTTGTGTGTATTCTTAATATCATGAGGCAAGGGACGGACACAAGTGGTGCACTCCATCACTAATTGGATCAGGTTTTGGTTCGAGCTGAATTAAGACATCTAACTAATTGGGAGCTATAATGTGTAGCTAGATACCGCTAATAGCTTGTGATATTAAGCCTTTAATATCACTGTCAACTTAGTTTAGATCCTCCCATAGGTCACACCACAAAACTGGGAAACAAGAAATGGGGATTTTGAGTTCATAAGATGTGTCGGGTTTCATGTAGAAAATATGACACATAGGGTGAACAAGCAAAATCAAAATTATGTTGTGATTAATAACATAATTAGAATCTAAATCAAATTCATATGTGATGTAAATATTATGGGGTGTAATGATTGATCATTACATAGGATAATATGTTACATAAGTTGTGAATTTACTACTAATCCCGAAATGTCAAATTTTGTAGGGGTTAAACCGAAATTTGACAAGTCTGCAAAACAGTGCTCAAACGGTCGACCGGTTAGCAGTAAACGGTCGACCGGACATGTCTCGACCGATAACAGGGAATTTTCATCTGTTCGAACGGTCGACCGAAAGTGATCGGTCGGTCGACCGAACATTGCGATGGAATAGTTCCTGTTACGAACGGTCGACCGAGTTATTGAACGGTCGACCGAAACTGGTTCGAGCGGTCGACCGAACCTCCAAAAACGGTCGACCGGTCCAGACGGTTAATGCAGAATTAATTTAAGAATTAATTAGATCATGCATGGAATTGGTCCATAATTGATTTAATTCGTGGCTAATATTATTTATTGATAAATAATGGATGGTTAGATGGAATTTTGCATGAAATCATGGGCAAGAGGTTGCACATGAATAGGTAATTTGGAGAGAACCTATAAATAGAGGTTATCCCATTGCCTTCCTACATCATCTTAATTAATATTGCTTCTCATGCAAAAATCTCTCCCCATAATTCTCCACGAAAATTCCTTAATTCTTAAGTTTAGTTTAGTTCTTAAGAGATCATCTTCTCAAGGGAATTAAAGATGGGTTAGTAATTGGATTCTAAACCCTATCGGAGATTGAGAGACTAGCTTCCCTCTCTCCGATCTTGTTTAGAGTTTGGTGAATACTCGGAGGCATCCGGCGCAGCGAGGAGCATCCCCAACGTCTCCGAATCTTCAAGAAGTTTTAGAAAACTTCTAGGTATGAATTTTGGAGCCCTTGTTTGTTTTAATAGAGTTTTGAAACTAGATGTTAAAACAAATCGATGCATGCATGAAATAAATCAAAGAAAATTGTAATTGATCCTTATTATACATAAAAATTTCCAAAATATATATGTATAATTAAACATGAAATCCTACAGTGGTATCAGAGCATAGGGTTCAATTTTCTTATGATTTATGGCTGTAAACAAATTTAGTTTACCATCTAGGATTTAAACAATTCGTTTTACCGGTTTTTCGGTCTTTAAATGTTTGTTGAAATAATTCTTTGTAATAATTCATTTTAAATGTTTTGAATGTTTAAAACATGTCATTACTAGAATTATGATTTGGACATAAGTCTAACTTGCAATAATTTCGTTTTAAGTATAAACAATTATTTTGTAAGAGAATCAACAAAACCGAAAAATGTGATTCATCTTTCCATTGGAAATTGGATGGACAGCGGTTCATAATTAATTTGTGAACTATGGATGCATGAAAAATGTTTTTAATAGATTTCAAAATGTTTTTCAAAGAATTGTTTGGGATTCTAGATGCTTGATAAACTAGGTTGGATAGTTTATAGCGATATTGCGTGCATGGATGCTCGAGTTGTTTTTGCAGGAATTGTGAGTTTATATGTTCCAAATCAGCGGTTAGCAATGTATGTTATTATTATAGTACAGGGGCTTATGTTTGTAAAAGCCAAAATTCTCTCTATTTCCGTCTTCTAGATAGTTGCATTTGCATATGAGAGGTTTTTACCTAGGACTTGCACTAGTCGGTTTTTATCGAATGTGAGGAGCATGTTTATTTTCTGTAAAATCTACATCTCCGGTGCAAGAGGAAGTCGCCGCTGTAGCGCATCGGTCGAGGATCGAGGATCAAGGATCGAAGGGAACATATAAACTCACACGATGTGGATTGTGTGAATGTTTAATTTCTGTTTTTATCTTGCTATGCATGTGATGAATATGGTGAATGTTAGGATGTGTATGAATATTAATATGCATGATAACCTAAAATTCTAAATCACATGTTAAAATTGTCCAACAAAAATTAAGAATAGTTTTCCTTCTTATTTCATCCACTAGCAGCCATTGATCGAGGGATACTCTGCTCGCCCTTAGCGGGAGATAGCTCCCTCTATCTTTGGGAATAGTGGGAGATATAAAGGTTGTCTGTTGTTGTGCCACAATTAAATATATGAGGTGTGTTTCACCCTAGTGAACCCCAAGTATGTTTAGTTGTGAATACAATAGATAAACGTATCTCGTATCAAATGAAAATAAGTTTTCTTAACATTACGTAGAGCCCTCGCTCGGTTTTGGGAAAAAGTTTTTCTTACGAGGATAGGTCGTATTCCCTCATAATTAAAACGACAAGAGTCACAAGAGTTTGAAGATGCTAAATGTTGCTAAAATTCAAAAAGGTTGTGATTAGAAAATGTTTTCTTACCTTGATATTGTAATGTATTCGATAGCCCTTAGCTAGTCTATATTACAATTGATGGGATCTTGGATTGTTGCATTTATGGGCAAAATTTTTATTTGCAACATTTACATTTATATATTCGATATATGTATGCATGTGTATTAAAACATAAAATTGGCATTAAAACCTGTATGATTTATTTTGTCGAACATCCAACCTATCGTACGATCCATGATAGAAAAACACCCTTTAGCAAATGATGGCTCAAACTTCATTAGTTGGCAACTCAAACTCAACATCGTGTTAAAGTTTGAGAAACTATCTCACATTTTGGAAGGTCCAATCCCAAAGTGGAATGAGAGATTAACCGATGGAGAGAAAGAGGCTAAAGCCGAGTGGGAAGACCAAGAGAACCAAGTTCACGGTCTTATGCTAGCATCCATGGGTGACTCGCTTCAAGCGAAATACTTGGATTCAAAACCCAAGAAGACCATGGAGGCTTTATCAAAGATGTTCATGGATAGTGCCCGAAAGGAGCGCTATAAGACCACCATCGCACTCACAAGGTGCCATATGGCGGAGGGAACATCGGTATCTATGCATTTTCTCACGATGCAAGGATACCTTGAGAAGTTGGCAAATCTCTCTTCACCAATGCCCGAGGACATTGCTGAAGATATGATTCTTGGCTCTCTAGCCCCGTCCTTTAAGGACTTTGTGATGCACTATCACGTGCGTGAAAAAGGGGTGAGTCTTGAGGAGCTTCACAACGCTCTCAAAACTGCTGAAGTTGACATGGGCAAGGGTAAGGACAAGCAAGTCCTTGCCGTCCATGGGAGGAGCCAAAAGATTGGTAAAGGAAAGGGCAAATCTACCAAAAGTGGTTCAATCAAGAGCAAGGGAGTAGGAGGTGCTCATAAAAGTGTCTCGAGGGGGAAATCTCAGAAATCTCCAACTCCCAATACGGAGTGCTTTCACTGCGGTGAAAAAGGATACATCCGGCCAAATTGCCCCAAGTACAAGGAAGACATTGACAACGGAGTGATTGAACGTCGGCGCCCCAAAAAGGCCAAAGGTATATTTGTTATTGAAATAAATTTAGCCACCTCTGTCCAGGATTGGGTAATTGATACCGGATCTTGTGCTCACATAGTTTCTAATGTGCAGCTACTCATGGATAGGAAGGAACTCGTAAGGAACGAGGTAGAATTGAAGGTCGGAAATGGTGCGAACGTGTCTGCGGTTGCACAAGGTTCTGTGGTGCTTCAATTGTGTAGTGGTTTAAATTTATGTCTAAAGAATGTTTATTATGTACCTTCGATTAGCAAGAATATTATTTCTGTATCATGTCTGGATATGGATAATTTTAATATAAATATTTCAAATTCTTGTTTGTCTATATCGAAGAATGGTGTGTTCTATGCAAATGCGTTCATAAGGAATGGTCTCTATTTGCTTGAATTGGATAATAAACAAATCTTTAATATCAATAACAAAAGACTTAAGACCACTCACGAGAATGATACTCTCTTGTGGCACTATCGTCTTGGTCACATAAATGAAAAGCGCATCAAGAAATTGCAAGAAGCTAACCTTCTTGGTCTACTTGATTTTAAATCATTGGAGACGTGTCAACCATGTCTAATGGGAAAAATGACCAAAAAAGCCTTTCAAGAAGAAAGGTCCAAGGGCGAGTGGCTTGTTGGATTTGATACATTCCGATGTATGTGGTCCAATGAGTACTAGTGCACGAGATGGTTTCAGGTACTTCATTACGTTCACGGATGATTATAGTCGTTATGGCTATGTTTATCTAATGAGAAACAAAACCTCCTCATCCACTGCGTCGGAAATGGGAAAGAAAGGAAAGTGAGAGGGAGAGAGCAAGTTAGGGAGAGAAAGAGAGAGAGAGAGATTTTCTTCTCTTAAACCCAACAAAACCCTCTCCACGCTACAGTACGCCTACTCAGTCCATATCTTAATCCTTTTATTTTAAATTAACGAGATAAAAACGCACATATTAAATTTAAAATATTTTTAATCATTTTTGGCATATTCAAATTATTTTTATTATTTCTGCCCGTCACGTCTAACTTCAACCATTTTTTTCGTGTTTCTAACCTTTGTATTGTAATGTCATTTACAATGGTTATAAAACATTTTTTCTTAGATTAATCATTTTCACCCCCACTGCAATGCCGTAATTTTTTTATATAATAAAAAAAATTTAAAAAATTCGAAATTTAGGAGGAAAAAAAAAATCCAAAACTACTCGGATCGCGGGTGTGACCCGCGATAAGTGGAGGCACGGATCGCGGGTGCGACCCGCGATCCGTGGAGCACACCCGCGATCCGTGTTCCCGCCAAAAAAAAAAAAAATTTTGATTTTCTGTTTTTCTTTTTGATTTTCTGTTTTTCTTTTTTATTGTAATTATTTGTAATCTTTTTTTAAATCTTTTTTTTTCAAAATAAGTTTTCTAATTTATATTATTTTTCTAAATTTTTTAAAATTATTTTTAATTTTTCCAATAATCGACATTTAAATCACGTCGATAACCCGACGTATTGAAATGTTAGGGTATTTTATACAATAAAAAACAAAATTTTTTAGCCAGATTAATAAATTATTTACAACTGAATATTAAACAAACACTAAAACTAATTAAAACAAAAAATTGGAAACGTTATCAAAAATTAGTAGGGTGTACACACATTGTAAATATTTTTAGAGGTCGATACAGCAAAAATTTAAAAACACAATTAAAAAATTTTAAAAAATAATAACAATTACAAAACATATTTTGAAAATAAATATAATAAAAAACATAGTTAAAACGATTTTAAAAAAATCAAAACATTTTAATAAACGTAGTGTTTAAGTCGTAGTGTTTTATGTTTTGAATTTTTTTAAATCATTTTAACTAAGTTTTTTATTATATTTCTTTCCAAAATATGTTTTGTAATTGTTATTATTTTTTAAAAAAATTAATTGTGTTTTTAATTTTTTCAAGAAACGACCTCCAAATCACGTCGATAACTCGGCGTGTATTGAATTGTTAGGGTATTTTATACAATATAAAAACAAAATTTCTTAGTTAGAATAATAAATTATTTACAACTGAATATTAAACAAACCATAAAACTAATAAAAACAAAAAATTGGTAACGTTGTCAAAAATTTGTAGGGTGTACACACATTACAAACATTTTGGAGGTCGATACAGCAAAAAACAAAATTTCTTAGTTAGAATAATAAATTATTTACAACTGAATATTAAACAAACCATAAAACTAATAAAAACAAAAAATTGGTAACGTTGTCAAAAATTCGTAGGGTGTACACACATTACAAACATTTTGGAGGTCGATACAGCAAAAAATTAAAAACACAATTAAAAAATTTTAAAAATTAATAACAATTACAAAACATATTTTGAAATATATATATATAAAACATAGTTAAAATGATTTGTAAAAAAACAAAACATAAAATCAAAAACAATAAAAGAAAATAAAAAAGTCACGGATTTTAGTCGTAATGTTTTATGTTTTGATTTTTTTAAAATCATTTTAACTATGTTTTTTATTATATTTATTTTCAAAATATGTTTTGTAATTGTTATTATTTTTTAAAAAAATTTAATTGTGTTTTTAATTTTTTGCTGTATCGACCTCCAAAAATATTTACAATGTGTGTACACCCTACTAATTTTTGATAACGTTTCCAGTTTTTTGTTTTAATTAGTTTTAGTGTTTGTTTAATATTCAGTTGTAAATAATTTATTAATCTGGCTAAAAAAATTTGTTTTTTTATTGTATAAAATACCCTAACATTTCAATACGTCGGGTTATCGACGTGATTTAGAGGTCGATTATTGGAAAAATTAAAAATAATTTTAAAAAATTTAGAAAAATAATATAAATTAGAAAACTTATTTTGAAAAAAAAGATTTAAAAAAAGATTACAAATAATTACAATAAAAAAAACAAAAAAGAAAAAACAAAAACAGAAAATCAAAAAAAAAAAAATTTGGCGGGAACACGGATTGCGGGTCACACTCGCGATCCGAGTAGTTTTGGGAAAAAAATCCTAAATTTCGAATTTTTTTAATTTTTTTTATTATATAAAAAAATTACGGCTGCAATGCTACCATTGCGTTTTATTTTTGTTTTGTTAATTGGAAGCATTAGTATTCCGTATTTGGGTAAATTACAGTTGTCCTGTCAACTATGGCCGTGCATTAGTCCCCCTCGACTATTCGAATTAGAAAAAAAGTTTTTCTCAAAATTTTCGTATTATTTTCTAAACATGATTCTAATGTATCTTATAATAAAATTTGAATCCAATTGGAATTCATATTTTACTCGACCATAGTCGACATAACATTTTGACATTCTAAACTTTAAATCACCACACCCACACTCCTTAAACTTTGATTTCTACAACACGTTGACCTCATCTACATCATAAAATTGTTATTCTTCAATATATGAAGAAACACAAGAGCGTTTGAGTGTTATTGAAGATTTTTGTTGTAATTATTTTTGAATTTCAAATACATTGGTTTTATATGAGTGCATTTATCCGTTGAGATGGAGCGGGCTCGAGAGTGAAGCGTTGTGTTGCTTCGCTGGAGAGGTTGCGCCGGTTGGGTGGATGCGTTGTGTTGGTTCAGTGGATGCGTCAGTTCGGTTCTTTTTAACACTCCCCCTCAAGTTGGGTCCGAAAGAGGTTGAAGGTACCCAGCTTGTCGATGATCTGACTGAATTGCTTTTGACTTAGAGCTTTGGCGAAAACATCTGCTAGTTGTTCTTTACTGGGTATGTAGGGAACTTCTATTTCTTTTGCTTGGATTTTTTCGCGAATGAAGTGACAATCAACGTCAATGTGTTTGGTTCTTTCGTGGAACACCGGATTAGACGCTATGTGTCGAGCAGCATTATTGTCGCAGAACATCTGTGTGGGTATGTTAGGAGATTGTCCCATATCGTTGAGAAGTTGTTTTAACCATACAAGTTCACTAGTTGTAGATGTGCCATTGCGCGATACTCAGCTTCTGCACTGGATCGTGCAATAACTTTTTGCTTTTTACTCCTCCAGGTTACGAGATTCTCTCCTACAAATGTGCAAAAACCTGTAGTTGATTTACGATCTTGGCTTCCTGCCCAATCTGCATCCGAGAAACCAATGATATTGTTAGAGTTATTATTTTTCATAAGTATTCATTGTCCTGGAGTTTGTTTTATATACCTTAAAATGTGATCAATGATACCTAAGTGTGATGTTCGAGGTGCATGCATAAATTGACTAACTATGCTAACAACAAAGGTTATGTCTGGTCTAGTTACTGTTAGACATATGAGTTTGCCTACAAGTCTTTGGAACTGATGAATATCTTTGACAGGTTCTCCATCAGTAGAGTTGGTTTTGAGGTTCGTTTCTACTGGTGTGTTGGCGGGTTTAACTCCAAGCTTTCTTGTTTCTGTTAATAAGTCTAGAGCATATTTCCTTTGTGATAGAAAGAGACACTTTTTTTAGTATGCAATTTCTATTCCTAAAAAGTATTTTAAGAGGCCGAGGTCTTTTATGTCGAATTTTGTTTTTAGGTAGTGGTTGACTTGACTAATTTCATTGTTAATGTCTCCGGTGATGATGATGTCGTCAACATAAACCAATACTATGGTGATTCCTTGTTTGTGATGTTTAGTAAACATAGAAGCGTCAGCGGAAGATTTTAAAAAAACCATAAGCAAGTAAGAAATGACTGAGTTTGGCATACCAGGCGCGTGGAGATTGCTTTAGACCATAGATAGCTTTGTTGAGTTTTCATACCTGATTTGAGGTGAGGTTGTATCCTGGTGGAGGAGTCATGTATACTTCCTCTTCAAGATTCCCTTGTAAGAAAGCATTTCTTACATCCATTTGATGGAGTTTCCAATTTTTGTTGACAGCTATGGACAGAAGGACACGAACCGTGTTCATTTTCGCAACAGGTGCAAAGGTCTCTAGGTAGTCAATCCCGTAAGATTGAGTGTACCCTTTGGCCACAAGTCTAGCTTTATATCTTTCTATGGTTCCATTACTGCTATATTTTATTTTATAGACCCATTTGCACCCAACTGGTTTGATCCCTTGTGGTTTTTGGATAAGCGTCCATGTCTTGTTATTTTCTAGGGCGTTGAGTTCCTCACTCATGGCTCTGCGCCATTTTGGATCTCCTATAGCTTCTTGGAATGTCTTAGGTTCTAAGTTATTTATTTGGGTTAGGTATATTTTGTAGGTTGGGAGAATTTTTTTTCGTAGGAGATAAGGTTTTCGATGGGATAGGTAACGTGTGAGGTAACAAAGTCGTTAAACCTGACCGGAGGACGACTTGGACGAGTGGATCTCCTTATTTGAGGAATTTCTTGATTGTCTTGAGGTGGAGTCCCTTCTTCCTCTTCTTCTTCTTCCTCGTTTTCTTGGTCGCTTTCTTGCCCTTCTCTTTCTTCCATGTGGCTTTGTGGTAGAGTAGTTGTTGTAGCCGGGAGGGTCCCAGTTGTACTCTTTTTTTCGATTTTAAAGTAGAACTCACTCTCTCTAAAGGATACATCTCTCGATATATACATTTTACAAGTTTCGGGGTCAAAGCATTTGTACCCCTTTTTGTTGACAGAATAACCAAGAAAAATACATTTTACAGAATTGCTGTCAAATTTGTCCACCCGTCTCCTGTGAACAAAGTAGACACAACCAAAAACTTTAAGATGATCTAATTGTAGTGCCCGGTTTAACAATATTCCTAAAGGTTGTTTGTTTTGAAGGACGAGGCTTGGTAAACGATTAATTAGATAAGTGGTAGTAAGAACTGTGTCGGACGAAAAATGTTTTGGTGCATTACTTTGAAACAACAGAGATCAGGTGACATTCAAGATGTGATTGTTTTTTCGTTCAGAAATTCCATTTTGTTCGGGAGTATTAACACAAGTAGTTTGATGAAAAATTCCACGAGTATTTAGAAAAATTTGAAAATTGAGACCGGTATATTCTGTCCCATTATCGGTTCTTAAGGTTTTATTTTTGAAATTATACATGTTTTCAACAAATGTTACAAATTCGCAAAAGATTTTAAAAATGTCTGATTTATTTTTAAGAAGGTAAATCCAGGTGTTACGCGAAAAATCATCAATGAATAGAACAAAATATTTGAAACCGTTGTAAGATTCGACCGGAGCGGGACCCCAGATATCGGAGTGAATTAAATCGAGGGGAAATCTAGATTTGTTTTTAGATGTAGGAAAAGGAAGTCTAGTTTGTTTTTAGAAATGACAAACATCACATGCATATTTAGAAGAAAATGTAGGGAATAAAGTTTTAGGACATGGTAGGATGGATGTCCCATCTGTTTATGCTAGAGATCCTGATTAGTGTTACTAGAGGTATAAAAAACAGTTTTTTGAGTATCTAAAATATAGAGTCTGTTGCTGTTGACTCCTTTATCAATCATCTTCCCTGTAACTCGATCCTGAAAGAATACATCATTTGGGGTAAATACAACATCACAATTAAGACGTTTTGTTATCTTTGCGACAGACAGAAGGTTGGAAGTAAGGGTTGGAACATATAATACATCTTTGTTTATTTGATTTAATAACATGGTTTCTCCCATTCCTTCAATTTCAACTTGATTGTTATTTGCTACAGTTACAAATTTATTAACCATATTTGAGTTATTTTTAATGTTTTGCAACAAAGAAGAATTTACGGTCATGTGATCTGTAGCTTCAGAATCAATAATCCAATGATTGTTATATTTAGGTCTTCTATTAAGCATATTTCTAAAAATATTTGCAGAAAACGTTTGTGGGGAGGAAGTTATACCTGTATAATTACCTGATCTTGGGGGGTTCTGTTGCAAAATGGAATTTAATTGGGTCGGAAACTGATCCAAATCCGGTCTGGATCCGGATCCGGGTCCACTGGATCCGCTGGTCGCGGATATAAGAGGGTCGGGTCGGGTTCCGCTGCAATCGGGTCATCCTCCGTAGGATCCGACCGTTTCTCCGCGCGTGCATATAAATCCCCGCTGATCCGCAAACACGTTCGATTCGTCTTCCCATCTCCTCTCCCTTTCTCCGCTAGGGTTAGCCACCGCTCTATTTCCTGTTGCTCCGCCGTTGTTTTTCTTTCGATTCCGATGATCTCCCCCTCCTTCCCTTGTCGGTCGGAGATGTGGATGTAGGAACCAGCAAGCGTTTCTATTATGACCTGTTTTTTTACAGTTATCCCAAGTTTCTTGTGGCTTATTTCCATATTTTTGTTTATTTTTACTGGGTTGTGGTTTTCCGACGTAAAACGCCTGAGATTCTGATGCATGGTCGGTATTATGAGCGGTGGTCCGACGGGACTCCTCCCGTTGGATCATCGCAATGATGGTTCCGAGGTCCAACAGTTCGGCGGTCATTAGGACTTGACTCCGGATGGCTTCATAGCTGTCGTCAAGTCCGATAAGAAACTGGTAGATGTGGTCCCTTTCCATGCGTTCGAGTGTGGTTTTTGGGTCTGCCGTCGCTGGTTCGTAAATGGAAAGTTCATCCCATCCGCGTTGAAGTGCCCCGAGGTACTCCGTGATGGTCTTTCCTTGTTGCTTTGTCTGCGAGATCTCTTGTTTTAGTTTAAAAATATGAGGAAAGTTTTGTGATTTACCGAATATATTTTGGACGGAGTCCCAGAGCTCTTTCGCAGAGTTTTTGTAGAGGAAGATCGCCCCGATCTTTGGTTGCATGGAGTTGAGGAGCCATGACATGACGAGGCGGTCTGTCGCCTGCCATTCCTCCTGTTTTGTCTCGGTGCCCTCTTCATCTGTTTTTTTTGTATTCCCGGTGATGTGTCCGAGTTTTCCTTTCCCACTGAGGGCCAGCGTGACAGCACGTGCCCACGACAGATAATTCTGTCTGTTGAGTGGTTGTGATACCAGTTTGGGAGCAGCGTTCACCTCTTGATCCATCATTGTTTTTTTTCTTCCCCTGGGTTTGGATGTTGGTGTGTTTTTCCTTCAACCCCCAAGGAAGAAGAAGAAGGTTGCTTTTGTGGGTTTTGTTTGTGGGTTTTTCTGAGGGGTCCGGTGATGAGTTCAGTGAACTCTGAGGATCACCGGTGATGAGGAACGAAATTTTGTATGCTCTGATACCATGAAGAAACGCAAGAGCGTTTGAGTGTTATTGAAGATTTTTGTTGTAATTATTTTTGAATTTCAAATACATTGGTTTTATATGAGTGCATTTATCCGTTGAGATGGAGCGGGCTCGAGAGTGAAGCGTTGTGTTGCTTCGCTGGAGAGGTTGCGCCGGTTGGGTGGATGCGTCGTGTCGGTTCAGTGGATGTGTCGGTTCAGTTCTTTTTAACAATATATTAGTCATTTTTCTCTAATTTTTCATATTGTTTGCTAAACATGCTCTAATGATTTTATAGTAAAGTTTGAATCCAATGGGAAGTCCGATTTTACTCGAATTTGGGATTGATTAGTTCAATACAAATTTTGAAGCAAATTCGATATCCGATTTGATTGAAAATTTGTCAGAAAGATTATTAGAAGTATGTTTGGCAAATAAATTAAGAAAAATGATAAAAAATGTTGAAAAATAATTTTTTTATGGACAAGAGGTTAATGTGTTACATAAAACAAAATTTAATGATCGTAAGTGTGATGATTTGAAGTTTAAGGGATTAAAGTGTTGCTCACACATAGTTAAGATAAACAAACTATAATTTACCCTAACAAAACAAATGCAAGCACATGAACATGTAACCACTAATGCATCTTAACTTGGATGATTTTTTTATAAACTCAATTAAACGATATAATGTTAAATAAATCGTAGCGATTTGATAGAAACTAACGTTATATAAAAAGTAGTTATGTGATAGAAACTAATTAACGTCTTTAATCTTATTAATATGTTGGGGAAGTTACTTTACATATTTCCCTCGTGTATAACAAGATCCATACGTACGTTTGGCATGTAAATATTTAGTAACTGAAATTGCACCAAAGTCCTCACCAAGTTGAAAAGCTTCTGTCTTAGGAGAGTACATCTGGATCTGGTGGATCAAGACCTGTCCTAGTGTCCAATCGTGAAGTGTTTGCGATGTAGACAACAATATGTTCCAACATTAAATCCATCTTCACATGTTTGGTCTGATTTATTACTTGGATTCGGACGCATCCCTCCAAACAATAATTGTACATAGGCAACAATTAAATAATGCCACTTGCATCTAACTAGTGAGTAGTAGGTTTGGCGAATATGCAAGTCAAGGGGTGAATTCGGTCCGGACTGGACCAAATTTTTATCTGGAGTCCGGATCAGACCGGATGCTCATGGACCGAAGACCAGATCAAATTGAATCTGTCTGGTCTGGTAAAAAACCGAATTTTTAAAATAAAAAACAAAAAAACGGACCGGTCCGAACCGGACCGAACCGAACCCGAAATTTTAAAAACTTCCGGACTAAAACCCGGACCGAACTGGACCAAATCAAAATTTTCAGACCGAACCCAGACCGACCGGTCCTGTCCAAAAACCCGGTTTGGACCGGACCGTGCACAGCCGAGGAATCCTCTCAATTAAAATGCTTATAATGTTTTAGAATAAACTTTTGTAATGCTTATGTAGGAAAAAACTTTGCAAATATAAGTGGGTTGATTTTTGACGATGAATTTCGTTGACCGCCTCACGTAAATTTGTGGAACTGAGATGAGAAGTTGAAGTACAAACTCTCAAGATAAACTATTGGTTAGCACAATCTTCTTCTAAGGTCAAACTTTTACTTATTTTAATTAAGTTCCATACTTGCAATATGACTATATTGTTGTAGCATATTTGTTCCAAGACGTTCAAAGATTCGTTTTGATTGGTCCTGTGTTTTTAATAATCAAATGTTTATATGTATTTAGTGGATGGCAACAAAAAAATTATATATTTAACTATTTTTTTCTTCGTGGTTGCAAAATAGTTAAATGATAAAGCCTGTGAAGAAAAATAAAAGATACATGAACAAATTTGTTAAGCAACTTAACATTGCACTCAACTTTATATCACGAAGTTCGGAGACCAAAGTGCCATGACTTAGAAAACTATTAACTTATTATGAGAACCAACCGTTGTCCTACACACCACTTTCATATGATTATTTTACTTATTGCTTTAATCTTCTTACATATCTCAGATCGTGACCATCAAAATATAATGGTCATGGCAAGAAAATTCTAGTGGGGAATCTTTGTTTTCTAAGTAAATTTAAGTAAATTACTGTTCGTTGTTCGATTTTTACTTAAATCGTTTGTCTTAATTATCATTTTGTCATTACAATTCATTTAATATCAATTATGTCCCGTAAAAAAATTGAAACGTCTGACTAGGACGCCCCCACCAATGGGGGGGTCTGGCTAGGATGCCATTTTTTATTTTAAATCTTGAATTTATACGGTGTGTTATTTTAAATTATTTCAGGGTCCATTACAAGATTTCAGTGGGACGGGGTGGGGAAAAAAACACAAACATAAATAAACGGGTAAATAGATTAATATCCGGAGTACAATAATAAGGTGTCGAAACAAAAAACGTCCGCAAAGCGTCCCCGCAGGGGCTGCCGCCCCCTGCCACCCCCGCATTCATAATCTGATTTTATTTTTCATGGTTATTTTTTGTTATAGTATGAAAAGAAAATGACCTATTAGGAGTAGAAATAAGTAGTAGAAATAAGAAAATGACAAAACGGGAATTCACACTGGTGATTTAAGTATTTTTGGGACGCTGTTTAGCAGTTCAGTAAAAGAAATGTATTTTGAATGGAAATTTTTCGTGCATACCTTCAAGAAACACCTTTTTTACACCGTACGATAAATTTTAGTATTTATTCCCATATTATTACGAAAATGTTAACATTTATAATCATGTCATTAGCTACTCACTTCCCATTACCACCTACAAAAAACTTAGTTTGCCCCCATTGTCCATTTATTTCAATTTTTTTTATACTAACTTGTCCAATCCGAACACAAAACCTTCTATCTCAGAACCAGGAGCGGATCAAGAAATATTTTTTGGGTGGGGTAGAATTTCTTCACGTTGCACGATTTTTTTGGAGGATTCACAACTTTAAGTTGATATTTTAAATAAATTAATTAATTAAAACAAATAAAAGATTGAAAATATTTTTCCTATTTTTAACATTTTTCCAAACCTGAATATATTAAAATTCAAAAATCCAAAAGACATTTTTACAACAATAAAACACGACACATCAGTTAAATTGATTTTATTCTTACAACTTAAATTCCAATATCCAAACACAAATCATGTGGTTTGGGAAGATATTTTGGCTATGTTCGTTCTTAAGCTTAAAATTGATAAAATATAGACAAACAGATGGAACAAAATAGTGTATAAGTATAACATAAAATTATAATAAAAGAATTTTATAATAATTGTTACTATTTATGGTCATTGCTATTTTCGTCGTGGAATCTCAGGTTTTAGATTTATTATTCATTCTACGACTCTTATGTATAGGATAACCTTGATAGATAAGTTTCTTATAAATGTTAGTTTATTTTAATATTCATTCCATTTTCAGTCAACAAACTAACTCGACAATATCAAAGTGAGATATAACAACATGCCAATAAGCATAATTGTACTAGAAAAGTAAGATTGCACGTCATAATAATAAAAAGTTAAATCCCAAACATCAACAACAGCTAACTAAAATCTACGCAATGTTCATTTTTCAATTAAAATTATCAAACTTACACAACAATGCAAGTCCAAAAAATTAGAACTTATTTTCCAAATGTAGTTCAAAAAAACTTCAAAGCTCCAATTTGAATCAAATTGATTCTAAAATCAATTTTGTGAAAATATTATCTTAACTCTTCTGAGATTAAACAACAGGTAAACAATTATACCACCAAATTCAAGCCAATACACTTAAATATATGAGATTGAATAAAAAAATATTAAGATTGTTTTTGCAAAAATCTGGGTGGGGCAGATGCCCCACCTGCCCATAACGTGGCTCCACCACTGCTTAGAACTTCTGATTCCCAAATCACACTTCATTTCAAATTCAGATAACATTTTTCACTGTGATACGTTTGAGAACAATTGACCTAGGGAAATGGAAAGGAAAAAGAAAAAGGAAAAGAAAAGAAATCTGAGTTTTCTCTGGTTTGAGAAGCGACTTGAGGAGAGAAAAGAAAAAAATTGTGAAAAACTCTCCGATACGAAATGAACATCCTATTTTCACTTCAATTTCGCAAAGAAATGTAAAAAAATATTTTTACCTCAAACTTCCTATTCTCTCGAAATACCATATTAGGGTATGATTGGTTTCCACGAAAATAACATAGAAGTGGGAGAACTGAACTTTCAGAATGAATTTTAGTAATTGGTTTGCATGAAAACTTATTGAAGTTTGGAAATCCAGTTTCAAAAGTTCCACACCCTTATAATTTTGTACTTGGAATGATTCCTTTCACTTTCCATCCAAAGTGAAGGGAGGTTGTGAAATTAAAGTTCCAAAAATTCTTTTACTTCGTCCAAACTAAAATCGCCCCTAAAATGAAATAACATAATTAAACAAGCATGTGCATCTGTGTAATACGATGCAACTCATTTTTTAATTTTATCTTCTAATTTATTCCCGTTCAAAGATCGGACAAGACACATATTTTATCTTCAATTTTTTTCTTCCTATTCTCTCAATTCTTTTATCTTTGTTGTTGATATCCAAACATCTTATTGTTCGTCTTTCTTCGTCCAATCCCGTAAAGTTAAGTTTAGACATTCGGAAGAAATTATTCTTGTTATAGGATTTAACAATTATATTGGATTGTACTGTTTGGTAAGTCTTACAAGGAAAGTGCAAAATAATAACGTGATTAACGAGGGAAAAATGGCCTAAAATAAGAAAATAATTCACGTGACCACGTATTTAACAATTAGTATCCCAAGCCAAAGGATGAAATAAATATAAGTAAACGTTGTAACGGGATTGGAATAAAACAAAAAAAATGATGATATAAAGCTAACGCATTTCTTTGGTGGCTATTAAAGAAAAGAAAAAAAACTCATTTTTATTCACAGGTATGAAATCCAGGGGTCTTTCTATAATGTAATTTGGTAGGGGATTGGGATTTGCGAGCAATAGTTTTTTTTTTGAAAATATTTACCCCTAATAATTAAAGCATTAAAGTGGAAACTGGAAAGTGGGACCCATATGGGTAAAGAAAATGTTCTTTTTCTCGTTGGCCCCACCGAACCAATAAATGCTTTTCTCTTGTGATATTGTCACGTTGGTCCTTAAGATAGAGAAATTCATAAGTTAATCCGTCAGCAGCTTCTTGAATTGATAGGTAAATTATAGGTTAAACCGTTAAACCTTCAAAAGACTTGACTTATTCTCTTCTTTGGGATTTTAGCTTTTTGTTGTTTTTAAAAATACAATTACAAGTTGGTACTACGAACAATGATACCCAGTTGAAAATTTTGGGGAATTTATTGTATTTCAAGTTGCGGAGTTTTTTTGTGTGCTTCTTTAAGAGTGATAATAATATTTGTAAAAGATTTTATGATATGAAGTTGATGAGAAATCATTTTAAGATTTAAAAAGTAATTTGTGCTATTAGAAATACTAGTTTTAAAATTGAAAATGGAAAATGAAGAATATAGTGTGTTCAATTTCCAATGTTTGATTCGAAGGAACGTTCATTTGTTCGATTTTCCAAATGCTTGGTTTGAAGAGTGTCGCATGTAAAATCATTTTTTAAACCAATCAATGCTTGATTATCTTCAATAAAAACCCTAATAATGGTGGCGTCTACAAAAAATTTATCTACATGAACCATGTTCCTTCAACAACGTGAACTATAGTTTACAATTTTTTCAAAACAACTGTTCTTCAAGTAATAAGGTAGATAAAAAAGGAGACGAGGATAAAAAGCAGATGTATGCATTTGTATTTGCTTAGCTTGAAACTATTGTATCAGTTTTTTTTCATGTACTACATGTTTGAAAACACGTACTTGATAAAAAATTAAGTTCATTTTGATTTTTTCCCAGGATACCATACCTGTAAAATAACAACTACAAAAATGTAATCACATTTACTATAACTTAATTATTTAAATATAAAATATAATATGAATAAGTTTCTTCAAAAGAAAATAAAGATAAGAATAACAATGATGTCATACAAAAGTAAAAAACGTCAAAACATCATGTTTTTAGAAAAAAACATGTATATATTTGTTAAGAATTAAAACTAATCCCAAATACGCAGCGGAACCAAAAATGCGAATTCAAACGGCTAAACTTGAGAATACAATGCAAATCCACAATCCAAACCACGCAACACACGCAAGATTAACGTGGAAACCCAATACGGGAAAAATCACAGACGACACAACTCAAATCCACTATAGAGAAACGTATTACAAGAGATGCTTACATGAGACGCGAACGAACCGACGAAGAACCCGACTCAAATATCTCCTACCAAATCACAAGGATGCTCTCTCTCTCTTTTCTCTCAAGAACATAAAAGTGGATAATAGAAATAAATTGATTGATACAAAGGGGACGAAATTGCCTTTATATATGAGGCCAAAACAAGTATAAGTTGCACCAAAATCGGGTGAAGTAATGTGCAAAACGTGGGCAGAACTGGGTCCAAACGGTCGACCGATCGGGTGCATCGGTCGACCGATCCAATAACTATATTCCAACGGTCGACCGAAATTGAAGTCTCGTTCGACCGAAAATCGACAGTAACTTTTCTGGCTTGCGCGAGTGCATAATCGGTCGACCGTACACTTAAGTTCCGGTCGACCGAATTTCAACAGGCACTTTTTTCCTAGCTCCTCGAACGTTTCCGGTCGACCGAATCCAAGGTTCCGGTCGACCGAAAATCGACAGTAACTTTTGCCCAGCTCCAAAACGTGTGCCCGGTCGACCGAATCCTAGATTCTGGTCGACAGAAAAACGACAGACACTTTTGCTGGGTAAATTAACACACATCCGGTCGACCGAATCACTCCATCCGGTCGACCGATTGTCTGTTTTTCTGCACGTATACTTTAAACACTTATTCAAGGTAAACAACAACAATCTCCACCTTTACCTTGAATAACCCCTGTAACTCTTTGAAGGAAACACTTCCTTCCTCATTGTGTCGTCGTCTTAGCTCCACCTACTCGGAACTCAAACCAACCAAGTTCACGTATACCATGAACTTAGTCGAAATAACTGGCTTCGTCAACATATCAGCCGGATTATCTTCAGTGCCCACCTTCTTCACCACCACACCTCCTTCAGCAACAACTTCCCGAATGAAGTGATAACAGATGTCGATATGCTTCGTCCTTTCGTGGTACATCTGATCCTTCGTCAGATGAATGGCACTCTGACTATCACAATAAACAACCACTGTATTCTGACCTGGAATAAGCTCTCCAAATAAACCTTTCAGCCAAAGAGCTTCCTTGATACCCTCGGTCGCTGCCATATACTCTGCCTCCGTTGTAGACAAAGCAACAGTGTGTTGCAACGTCGCTTTCCAGCTAATAGACGTGCTCCCAACAGTAAACACATAACCAGTCATAGATCTTCGTCTATCGCGGTCTCCCGCGTAATCGACATCAACAAACCCCATTAACGAATACGAAGATCGACCAAATTTCAGAGATAGCTTAGTTGTACCTTTTAGATACCGGAGAATCCACTTCACAGCTGACCAATGCTCCTTTCCTCGATTCGACATATAGCGGCTCACCACACTAACCGCCTGAGCTATATCTGGACGAGTGCATATCATGACATACATCAGACTGCCAACTGCACTAGTATAAGGCACACGTGACATGTATGCCTTTTCCTCCTCCTCATTGGGACACAAGTCTATCGAGAGCTTAAAATGCGCGGCGAGAGGAATTCTTTCACACTTGGCATTCTCCATGCCAAAACGATGCAAGACTTTCTCAATATATTGTTGCTGGGAGAGAAACAAACTCTTGCATGTACGATCGCGACGTATCTCCATACCTAGAATCCTCTTTGCTGATCCAAGATCTTTCATCTCAAACTCAGCCTTCAACAACTCCTTAAGCTCAGAAATTTTAGACTTGTCATTAGCTGCTATCAACATATCATCTACATAGAGTAATAACAAAACGAGAGAGCCATCTGAAAATACCTTTCGGTAAACGCAGCAGTCATACTGGGATCTGATGTACCCATGTCCAACCATAAAAGAATTAAATCTTTTATACCATTGTCGAGGCGACTGCGTTAACCCATAAAACGACTTCTTCAGCAAACAGAACTGATTCTCCTTACCCTCGACCACAAAGCCCTCCGGCTGGGACATGTAAATTTGCTCCTCTAATTCTCCATGTAGGAAAGTGGTCTTCACATCTAGTTGCTCTAACTCTAAATCATGTATTGCAACCAAACTCAACAAAACACGAATAGAAGTATGCTTCACAACGGGTGAGAAAATATCACTATAATCCACACCCTCCACCTGACTAAAACCACGAGCAACCAATCGAGCTTTGTACCTCACATCTGAAATACCCTCGATTTTCTTCTTGAAGACCCATTTGCAGCTAACGACCCTTTTTCCTTTTGGAAGTTCTACCAACTTCCAAGTTTGGTTCTTATGAAGAGACTCCATCTCTTCATTCATTGCACCCACCCAAGCAGCTGAATCGGGTGCCGAAATTGCCTCCGAATACTTGCTTGGCTCACCAGAGGCTCCAATATCTTCAGCTGCACTAAGAGCATATGCAAGGACTGATTCGACATATCTACGGGGTTTCTTGGTCAGCCGCCTCTCTCTGTCCCTTGCCAACAAATACTCTTCATCTTCCTCAGATTTCGAACTCTCTCCTTGTGTCACACCGGTATCCTCATCAGCAGTCACTACCGGTGGCTCCACATGAACTGGAGTCCCACTTGACACGGGAGTAGAAATAACAGTGTCTTTCCTGGAAGGTAACATAACAAGCTCATTAAAGACAACATTTCTTTCAACCATGAGCTTCTGAGATTCCTTGCACCACAGACGATAACCCTTCACACCCAAATCGTAGCCAAGGAATATACACTTCAACGACCGAGCATTCAACTTTCCTTGATCTACATGTGCGTATGCTGGACAACCGAAGACTCTCAACTTGGAACTTGGACAAATCTGAAGCTCCACCTGTCCAAACTTCTTCCGGTGTTCTCATAACCAAAACGGTGTGAGGCGAACGGTTCACTAAATAACAAGCGGTACACACTGCTTCTGCCCAAAAATCCTTAATCAGGTCCGCATTCAGAAGCATACATCGAGCTCTCTCCAAGAGAGTTCGATTCAGACGTTCCGCTACTCCGTTCTGTTGTGGTGTGTGACGTACGGTTCGGTGTCTCACGATTCCTTCATCCTTGTAGAAATCGTTAAACTCTGAGGAACAAAACTCCAAACCATTATCCGTCCTTAGAACCTTAATTTTCTTTCCTGTTTGATTTTCAATCATAACCTTCCAGTGCTGAAAATTCTGAAACACATCGCTCTTCTGTTTCAGAATATAAACCCAAGTCTTCCTGGAGAAATCATCAATAAATGTGAGCATGTAGCGAGCTCCACCTTTTGATGGAACCTGAGAAGGTCCCCATAAATCAGAGTGGACATAATCTAAAGTAGCCTTGGTGGTGTGCTTAGCTGCTGAGAAGCTAACCCTCTTCTGCTTCCCAAAAACACAAAATTCACAGAAGTGAAGATTGCCGATTTTCTGACTTCCAAACAAACAACGTTTGTTCAACACGGCCATGCCTTTCTCTCTCATGTGCCCCAACCTCATATGCCAAAGTTGGGCATTCTCCTCACCAGACAACGATGACGCTACGGCTGCGTCACCCACAACAGTTTCTCCTTTAAGCATATAAAGCTTGCCGGGCCCAAGCTTCTTCCCTTTCATCAGAATAAGTGATCCTTTGGTGCTGGATATGCAGTCATCCTCACCACTGAATTTGTAGCCCTTTGCAGTCAGGCTACCTACTGAAATCAGATTCTTGCTCGCCTTCGGAACATGTCGCACATCCGATAGAATCTTGACTAGGCCATCATGGGTCCTCAATCTGACAGAACCAATTCCTGCAACCTCGCACCTGTCACCATTGCCCATCACAACCATTCCACCTGACATTGTTTCATAAGATGAAAACCAGTGTTTATTCGGAGTTAAGTGGAATGTACTGCCCGTGTCAATCACCCAACCGTCGGAAGCTTCAGAAGAACCTGTAGCTGCCAACACAAAATCAGAATCGGACTCCGCGACATTCGAACCTGACTGATCACCGCTACTAGAACCCCTTTGCTTCTCTCTGTTCTGTAGCTTAAAACATTCTGATATCTTGTGACCCTTCTTCTTGCAGTAATGACAAATAATATCTTTGTCCTTCGACTTGGTCTTAGAGGTATTCTTTGAGAAACTCCTCTCTTTCCCCTTACCACGAGCAACAAGTGCCTCACTTTTGCTCGAATCAGAACCATCAGACCTCTTCTCCATATCAGATTTGGAGGAGAGTGCGTTTTTGACATCCGCAAGAGAGATGTCGGTCCTGCTGTACATCATCGTCTCCACGAAGTGATCATATGAAGAACTCAACGAGCAAAGTAAAAGGATCGCCCGATCCTCATCAGAAAACCTTGCTTCAACCTTCTCCAAGTCCATGATGATTGCATTGAAATCATCCAAGTGTTGCTGAAGGGAGATACCCGACTTCATCTTGAATAGGAACAACTTCTTCTTCAAGATAATCCGGCTAGCAAGTGACTTCTTCATGTAGACTTCCTCTAATTTCTTCCACATACTTGCAGCCGTCTTCTCCTTCAACACTTCTCTCAGAACTTCGTCGGACAATGACAACTTGATGGTTGACATCGCCTTTCGATCAAGTTTCTGCCTATCTTGATCGGACATTTCTTTTGGCAACTTGTCCATGCCCTCAAGAACGTCCTCCACCTCTTGCTGCACCAGAATTGCGTGCATCTTGACTTGCCACAAGCCGAAATTAACATCTCGGCTCAACTTCTCAATTTTCCAATTATTCGCCATAAGTATTTGACAAAAGTTGAAGAAATAATCCCCAAATTCGGACCCAAAAGCTCTGATACCAGTTGTTAGGAATTTAAACCAATCCCAAATACGCAGCGGAACCAAAAACGCGAATTCAAACGGCTAAACTTGAGAATACAATGCAAATCCACAATCCAAACCACGCAACACACGCAAGATTAACGTGGAAACCCAATGCGGGAAAAACCACGGACGACACAACTCAAATCCACTATAGAGAAACGTATTACAAGAGATGCTTACAGGAGACGCGAACGAACCGACGAAGAACCCGACTCAAATCTCTCCTACCAAATCACAAGGATGCTCTCTCTCTCTTTTCTATCAGGAACATAAAAGTGGATAATAGAAATAAATTGATTGATACAAAGGGGACGAAATTGCCTTTATATATGAGGCCAAAACAATTATAAGTTGCATCAAAATCGGGTGGAGTAATGTGCAAAACGTGGGCAGAACTGAGTCCAAACGGTCGACCGATCGGGTGCATCGGTCGACCGATCCAATAACTGTATTCCAACGGTCGACCGAAATTGAAGTCTCGTTCGACCGAAAATCGACAGTAACTTTTTTGGCTTGCGCGAGTGCATAATCGGTCGACCGTACACTTAAGTTCCGGTCGACCGAATTTCAACAGACACTTTTCTCCCAGCTCCTCGAACGTTTCTGGTCGACCGAATCCAAGGTTCCGGTCGATCGAAAATCGACAGTAACTTTTGCCCAGCTCCAAAACGTGTGCCCGGTCGACCGAATCCTAGATTCCGGTCGACCGAAAAACGACAAGCACTTTTGCTGGGTAAATTAACACACATCCGGTCGACCGAATCACTCCATCCGGTCGACCGATTGTCTGTTTTTCTGTACGTATACTTTAAACACTTATTCAAGGTAAACAACAACAATATTAATGGTCACCAATATGCTATTATATTACCGTTGATGATGACTCATATAGATTATAACATAAAAAAATCTTTATGTGAAGTCTAATTTTCTTCTTTCCTTGTTCTAATCACATCCTTTGTGTGAAAGTTAAAAACTTGTGAAAAGAAAGTGAACGTCAACTAACAGAAGATAAAAATATCTAAAATGTGAACGAACAAGACTAGATCATCCCAAACTTTTTTATTTATATTCTTCTAGTTTATACTTAAATTATACCTGTGAAATGTGAAGTACAATATAAATGTCAATAAGAACATCTCTAAGAAAATTTCAAACAATAGGAACAAATCTAAAAACACACCTAATTAGAGAGAACATTTTCGTTTTTCTTTCTTTCTTCGTTCCTATTATGATATTATTGTCAAACTAACCTCACAAAAATTCAACACTCAATCAAGGGACCCAAAAGCCAGATGAGCAAGCCAAAGCCTATATCCTTTATACTAGTTTACTTGTACGCAATGTACCTCTTACACTAAAGGTCGCATGTTAAACCCGGAGTTGACAATCTATCGAAGATGCAACTTAGAGTATGAATGATTGAAGAAGTGATGGAAAATTCAGAATCTAGTTTCATGACTTCTGAAGAAATTATAGTGGAAGTGACGGAAATCATTCATAATATAAAAAATTGTAAGAGTTTGAAAATCACAAAATTTAGTTTCCTCACTTAAAAAATGTTTTCCTATAAAACAATCACACTGTTAAAAGCTACAGCAAAAGTCATAAATCCTCGGAGAAAAAGTCGAACAAGCCTAGAACAACAAACAAAACAAAACATCTCCAAGGACCGAACTGCAAAACCCCCACTTTTCTCCTTCCCCAAATCATCCTCCATTTGAGGCCTCAACACAGTTCAGACTTCAGACCTCCAACACTTCCCAACTCCCCACTCTCTCTCTTCCCCAAAACCCCACATTTTCCTCGTGAAATCCCTCCGATCTCGCCCTAATCCAACCCGATCCCGACCATGGCGACCGCCTACCGGACCGCCTCCTCCTCCCGGACCGCGTCGAAGCCACCGTTTCTCTCCACCCCCAAAACCGCCGCCAAGTCCAGGGTCTCGTCCGGCGGAGGCGTGAAGAGGAGCGGGACCGGGACAGGCGCCCGGGACGACACCGGAGGTGAGGGATTGGCCGGAAAGTTCGAATCTTTGTTTGGTTTTTGTATGGATCTCGAGTTGGGGAGTCGATGAGGTGATCGGGATTTGGGGTTCGGGGTTGGGAGTTGCAATGTGTGGTTGAGAAATGGGAGTTCGGGTAGTTGTTGGAGTGTAGGTTTCAGTGGATTGAATCGATCGATCTTCAAATTTACCGAACATTAGCCCACCGGTACAATAAGTAAATCCCGTGCCAATGGTCACAGGTTTAATCCCCGGGAGTGACATTAGCTTAGGAAATATTTGGAAGTAGTAGTGATATAGACTTCCCTTCTCGTTGCAAAAAGAATTCTTTAGATTTGCTTTGTTGGTTCTTAGGGTGTGATTGGTAGTTATGAAAACTTAAAAAAATTGAAGCTTGATTTGTAGAAGGAGTTCAATGGCTTAAAATTTGTAGCTGAAATGAGGAAAAGTCATGGAAGCGAAATTCTAGACTTCCCTCCACTTCCTACCACCAATCATACCCTTAGAGTACAAGGGTGATTACATTGGTGAAGATAGGCTGGATTTATGAGGTCAAGTGGAAATTTGCGGAAAAGTGTGTTGGATTTTAGAGGTTTGAGTGGGATTAATCTTTGTGTCTGCTTAATGTTCTTGGGGTGTGATTGGTAGCCAGGATTACTAAAAGAATTTCGGAACTCGTGTTCCAGAAGGAGTTTAATCACTTAAAATTTTGTAATTAGAGCTAAAATGAGGAGAATTAATGAAAGTGAAGTTCTGAACTTCTGTCCAGTCCCTACCTATGAATTACACCTTTAGAGCACAGGGGGCAATTACATTAGTGAAGAGAAGCTAGGTTTGTGAGGTCAAGTGGAGATTTTTGGAAAAAGGTGTGGTGTTTGGAGGATTGCAGTGTTGGTATTGATTAGATATTATAATACTTAGTTGGTAATACTGAATTGCTGATGCCGTGATCGTGCAGTGGAAGCAGAAGGGTTTTCTGATTGCGGAGCTAATTTTGGTTTGAGTGTAAGCTGTTGGAGGGCAATCGAGAGGCTTTAATTGGTTGCTCTTCTTAGGGTTTTAAGGATCTGATGTTTGAGGAGAAGCTTCCGAGGCTATGTTGGTGTTCAGATTTAAGCTTCCCGGGCCCTAAGGGGCCTTAAACCCTAGCTTTCTGTGCGTAAACTGAATACCGGCTATGCAGTTGTGTGCTTCCTTTTAAGCACAACAATGGAACTGCATATTTTGTTGTTTTTGCTAAAACATTATAGCAAAGGACTCTAGGTTGCCTATTCTGAGGCCATTTGATGATTGTATAGTGTTCATTATCTATATTTTGAAATCAGGCTTTTGTGTGAAAGGCATTGACCTTGTGTTGAGTTTGGGATATGGTTGATAGGTTGGTTCTTTATCAAGACAATTTCTTTTTCTAATGTATTATGCGGGTGAGGGTGTTTACTGTCTGTTATCTGTTCCAGATGTTTGATGTACTGTATCTTAATTTGAATAAACTATGAAAGAGGCTTTGCCAATCATGTAATATGGTAGTGCAGAGGTAATAAATCACAATGTCTTCACTCAATGAAGTTTGTTAATATGCTACAAGATTATCATTTTTTATGATTTCTTTCAAATATTGATTCGACCTTTTGATCACAACATTAAGCATAGCTATATCATATTATTGAGATGTAGTGGTGGGGCCAATAAATTGAGGACTCAGGAGGGTTGGAATTTTTTATGGTAATTGGTAAATAAAGACTGAAATGAACTTAGTAGTTTCTTTTTTGTTTTTCCATGTTTCTTGCTATTCCATGAAACTTGGAAAAATTGATCAGCTTTGGAAATTAAAATCTCATATGGATCCACGTAATAATATAATTGGGATTGATATTAGGTTTGTATTTTCTGACTCTTGAGGATTTATAAAATAGTTTTTTTGGGTTTGTAACATACAAATGTATGTGTTACATCACCTTTTGCAATACTATACAAGTAACTTTCTACAGTCTAGACGGATTGCTTGCTTCCCTAATTAACATGCAGCTCTGCCACTGTTTAGATGTCTATTGATCGTTACATGTAGAAAATTCAATGTTTGTTTGTTGTCACTAACTTTATCTGTAATGAAATTTATTTCTTTGTCAGGAGTTATGTTCTCTCTTATTTCCATGAAATGATTACATATCATTTGGTTTTCTTCCTTTGTTGCATGCCAAATATATTTTGTCTTATGTGCTGATTATTATTCTTTTCCATGGTAGTCCTTGGGAGGGTTCGAGTGGCTGTAAGACTGCGACCTCGAAACACAGAGGAGTTGATAGCAGATGCTGATTTTGCAGATTGTGTAGAATTGCAGCCAGAGGTACTCCCGATCACCTTGTTCCGCATCTTAGCATGGTGGATGTGAATCTGGAATCTTGATCACCTTGTTCCACATCTTGGTCGTAATAGTTTATGCATTTGTTTGTCATTCTTGCATAGCTAAAAAGGTTGAAACTTCGCAAAAACAATTGGGATTCGGACACATTTGAGTTTGATGAAGTGCTTACAGAATTTGCCTCACAAAAGCGTGTTTATGAAGTGGTTGCAAAACCAGTAGTGGAGGTACTTGACATTTCACATTTTCAACATTTTTTTCCTGTTATTCACACACTTTACTGTGGCACTTATTAATTCTTTATTCACTGTATTTGATTGTTACTGTCCTTAAATGTTAAATTGTAACTTCAACTAGAATATTCAAATACTTTATGAAACAGCTACAATCTTGATCAAAGAAGGTTTGATAATTTTTCTGTATTCTCCTTCTTTGTTCACCGTGTACAGCCAGTACAAGTTGTCTGTTGTCATTCACATAACTTCTTTCAATAACTTAGTTTAATGACTTTATCTGTTTATCTTTGATACACAACCCATTTGTTACACTATTTGTGGTGCAGAGCGTTTTGGATGGTTATAATGGTACAGTTATGGCTTATGGGCAAACTGGAACTGGAAAGACTTTTACTCTTGGAAAACTGGGAGAAGAAGACACAGCTGCACGTGGCATTATGGTTCGTTCCATGGAGGATATCTTAGCTGATGTTAATCCCGAGACTGATTCTGTGTCAGTTTCGTACATGCAGGTAATCCTTTCTCCTACATTATGAACATGCTTACCTGCTTCATGCCATTTTCCACTTCAAGCACATATGTTATTTTTAATCCTTATGATGATGTAATTTTATTCTTTGCATTCAGCTTTATATGGAGACAATCCAGGATCTCCTCCTTCCTGGAAATGATAATATTGCCATCGTAGAGGATCCCAAAACAGGTGATGTTTCAGTTCCTGGTGCAACTCTTGTAGAAATTAGAGGCCAAAAGGGCTTCTTGGACCTCTTAAGATTAGGGGAGGCACATCGTTTTGCTGCAAATACAAAGTTGAACACTGAATCTTCTCGAAGCCATGCAATATTAATGGTATTCAGTGTTTCTCCGCACATGAAGTCAATGTACATTGTAGTTTTTTTTGGGGAAATTCGTGAGCACTTCTAAATTCTCAGAGACTATTAATTTTGAATGGCGTTGCTTTTCTCAGGTACATGTTAGGAGATCTGTCCAAGGAAACCATGATGAGAGTGTTAATGGTTCTCTAGTCAAATCTTTTAGACCTCCTATGGTCAGGAAAAGCAAACTTGTTGTGGTTGATCTTGCAGGTTCTGAAAGAATTGATAAATCAGGTATGTCATTAGCAACGCTTCACATCCACTGTTTTCATCTGAATGTTGCCTTTTCACTTGTGTTATTTAATTGAAGTGAACAATATCTCATTGATATATTTGCAATCTAGACTTCTGCACCATAGAACCTCTGTTTTATGATAATTGCCTGTAATTTGTAATCATAATCACAGTACTCAAAATCGTCTTACAAATTGGACTATTCAACATTCATCTATCAGAGTAAGGATCAATAATGTTTACAATCAGTTGCTAAGATGACATCAACCCTTTGTATGGTGATACTTGTAAAGAAAGTGTAGGATCTCCGAGGTTGCAACGCTGCATCTACTCAAAGAAATCACTAAAAAGTTTCAGTTGTTTGGACTTAATATGCATGGCAAACTCTCATTTTGACCTGCTCTGTAAGTGGTGCAGTGTTATTTCAGGTTGAATCCATTTCATGAGAGATTTATGACTGCTTCAAAAAATGTTTATCTGTAAAACTCAACTCTTGCACTTTTATGGTGTGGGAAGTTAGATGGTTTTGTGATTTTGAAATAACATACATGTTAAGTTAGTGAGTGATTTTCTGAGAAATTCCTTACTATTCTTTGTTGCAGGTAGTGAAGGACATATGCTAGAAGAAGCAAAATCTATCAATCTTTCCTTGAGTTCTCTTGGGAAATGCATTAACGCCCTTGCTGAAAATAGTCCACATGTACCTGTTCGTGATTCAAAGCTTACTAGGATGCTTCGTGATTCATTTGGAGGTTGGATGTCAGATTCATTTTAGTACTTAAACTGCTGTAATATGCGAGAAACCTTGTCAGCGTAGCCAATCAAGTTTGTGAAAAACCTGGTTTTGTTGCACTTTTTCTTTAGTTTGACGTGAAAGAAGCACTATTGTTTAGTTTAACCTTGAGGTTCTTAAATTGGCACTTGATATGGAAAATCAGTACTGTTATGCAAATGAATTTACATTTATCTAATATATGTTTATGGGTAAACTAATGATAAAAAAATTATGGATAAAAGTGCAGTTTGCTCTTGGACCTTTGGTCTGAAGCACTTTGCATTGAAGAAAGCAATATGTGATGTAAAAAGTCCATCGGTTGACATCCTCTTCTCCATTTTGTCTGACCTGATAGCCAGTATCTGTATTGTTTATGAGCCGTTGCTAAGCCATATATCTCTTCATTATTTTAGCCATTGGAACTCTTAAGGAATAAGGAATCCCCAGATGATGGTGTTGTGTGAGGGAAACATGGTATTAGGCTTTTCTTTCCCCTCCACCATCCTACGAGTCACACACCCTCACCAACATTTAGAAGTGAAACGATTTCTCCCATTTTTCAGTAATGGAGATGGCTTGCAAACAAATTGACCAGTTTTAGATGTAGATAGTTGAGATGAAGTCTTCCTGTTTACCAGTATTTTATGTAGTCATGTTTGTTTGGGAGAAGTGCATTTGCCTCTATAAAAAGTGTATGAAATCTTTAATAATTCAATTTCTAAATAACTGAACTGTTTCAACAACATGTTGAGTATCTTTGTGCATTCTCCATATCATTTCCTTTTCAAAATAAGTGCATGTTGTATACCTGTATTTTTGGGGTGCTTATAGGATATTATGCAAATTTGATGCATGTCTAAAGTCTAAACAGAATATAGTATAAAATTCATTGTATTTTTTGGTTACCACAGAATGTGATATATGGAATGGATGGCACCCTAAACTCTATAACAATCACCAATTAATTTCTCTATGAAAACTATCTTATTCAATGAGTAGCTTGAAGCCTTGAATCCTAGTTGAGAATTCTCATCATGATATTTTTTATGTATTTAAGTTTTGAATAATTTTTCATTCATACCTTTCCTGCCCATGGGAAATTTGCTGGCATTACATTTCCGAGGTGCATAATCTTTTTAGACTTAAAGTGGCCAATGGTGTACTTGTTTTTGGTGGTATTTGATATGTATTATGTTCCTAACCTAAACCTTCTATCTGGAGTCATTTTTATTAACAACATTCCTTATTGTCTTGTATCATCGAATCCAACAGGAACTGCTAGGACCTCCCTTGTTGTAACTATTGGTCCTTCTCCACGCCATCGAGGAGAGACCACAAGTACAATAATGTTTGGACAGAGGGTATGTTTCCTGAATGCTACCATATTGTCATTAATTAATGTTACCAGTGGGTACTTTAATTGAACAGATTGTAAGTGCAACTGTGTATTAGTTTATCTGATGTGCTGCTGGAGTAGACATTTCATAAAATTAAATTCTCACCAAGAATTGCATTTCTATTTTAGCCCAAGTGCTTTTGATGAAGTAGTCCATTTTTCTCTTGGCATAAGTACATTGAACCTCAAAGCTATAGGTTGCGTTTGGATGTCTTGAAACGGCTCCAGTTTTTGAAAAAATGCGACTGTTCATGACACGGTTTTTGATGTGGTTGTAAGGTTGTTGATGGTTCGTATTTTGACTGTTTGGATGTTAAAACTGCTTTTCAGTTTTTCGATGTCTAATCACGACGAAAATACACATTAGCCCTTTCCTTCAGGTTATAAAATTTGGTCTTCAATTGAGAAAAATACACTAACAATGGCTTAACCGTGCATATTTTGGAGAAATGGGTGGATTTCGGGTTGGTGTCAAGGGGAAGTTGGATTTTGGGTGAGTGGATTAGTTTCTAGTAAGGGCATTCAATGAAATAACCTAATAAAGTCGGGAGTATAACAGTAAAAGATCAAGTGGTAAAATATATAATTGTACAACAAACAATGTTTGAACAACAAACCTTTTATGTGGGCCCCACCCAAAACCCCGGAAAGCTAACTTTCTCAGCTTTTGAAACTCAGTGTTAAATGCCAAAAACTGGGCACAATTTTTTAGGAAAACGGGATCTAACAATTTATGTTTGGATGTCCAGAAACCAAAAAAACTTGGGTTTATCAAAAATTGTGTCCGTTTTTAAACCATCCAAACGCACCCATAGTTTGAGTTTGCTGATTTTTTTACTAAACATGTTTGTTGATCTACAGTGATTAATATAAATAATAGCTTGAATGACAGTGAATACTGAACACTGTAAGTCATTAGTGTCTTATTTTTGTGTCATTTCACCGATAAAAAAACTGTGCCATTTTTCGTAGTCCTGTTATGTAGTGCAAGCAAGACCATGTGTACGAATTCTCGTTGTTGTTTGTTATGATATTTGTCATTCTTATTTGGTGTGCTACGTGAACAGCCGTTACAATACAAAGATTGTGGATATGGAACCAAGACCGAAATTTTGCAATAAATATAGGATGGCATAGTATCTCACACAACAGAAGTCTTTTTCTTGGTCTTTAGTGTTTAATTCGTCATTTAACACCCAACCTCACAGACTTTTGTCTTATGGACTTTCATTTATATACGTAGGGTGTTACTTGAGTAAATTTATCATCCTTACAAAGAAAAGTAAAACTTTCGACTGTATTTTTAAAATTAGAATCAATTATATATTTTTGTAAAGGCATCATTGTATTCAAGTGATCTTTTACATCTTGTCAATCACAGGCAATGAAAGTAGAGAACATGGTGAAACTAAAAGAGGAATTTGACTACAAGAGCTTATGCAGAAGACTTGATGTAGAACTGGATAAGCTAATTGCTGAAAATGAAAGACAGAAACGAGACCACGAGGAAGATATTGGGAGAATAAGAGATGATTCTCGAAAACTTATCGCCGAAGCTGAAAAGGGATATCAAATTGCTTTGGAGGTATGGATTTAAGGATTTTATGTTTGCTTGACATTTGGCCTTGGGGTTTAGACTGTTGCAAAGTCTTGTGGATGCACATATTGGCATGATGCATCTCTTTTTTAGATGACTTCAATTTAACATGTTGACCTAAAAGTTCTATTGCTTGTCTTTACATATTTATTTGCTCTAACATGTTTTGTGAAAAGCAGTTGTGGTGCTAAAATATTGATCTGGCATATTTCAAAACTTGCCATCTTTTTTCACGGCATCATAAATACTAGAGACAGAGGCGGTGCGGTGCCACATTGTGAGCAGGGGTTGGGTTACCCCTTTGATATTTGACCCCTGAATTGGTAGTATTTCACATTCACATACTTTGCAAATACCATATGTGATTTCGACCCCGCTGAAAATGTTGGCCTCCCTGAATAATTTTGAATGCCAATAATAGGATAAGTAGATGATATTTTTGTTCAATCAGTTTAGTGAAGAGTATTGATCTACCCACTTATTGTAAAATACCTAATCAGATTCAAAATCAAACCAACTAGTGAATTCCAATTACGTTTTGATTGTCTTTACAAATTTCTACCCCCTTGAAATGAATTCCTAGCACCGCTCTTGATTAGAGATGACCATTTAGTATCTTGGCAATTGTGCATCCTTTTGTTCCTGCTATGCTGCTTCGTTTTTATTACTTTTATCAATGCAATATGTGTCTCCATTATTCTAGAAGGAGAGGCTGAAGTATCAAAAGGATTACATGGAGTCTATAAAAAAGCTCGAGGAACAGTGGACAATAAGCCAAGGGAACAAAGCGGAAAATGATAAGGTAGATATGATCCTTCTTACTACTCACTAGTCTCTCGTAAAGAAGATATCCAATTTAATTACACTCTCTTTGGTACATCATGATTGCATTTGGATGTGGCTTTCCTATAATTCTTTTTCTACTTATAAATAATTTTGACATTACGTTGATTTTATCGACTTCTAATCTGTTTTAGTATTTCTTTTCTGTTATTTGGATGAAGTTGATTTTCCGAAGCCAAATTTACAAATAACAAAAATATTTTGAATGAAGAAGAAATATATAGGCGGGAGCATCATGGACTATATCAAAGATAAAGTTATTTTTTGACATTTGGAGCATCATTGACTATATCAAAGAGTTATTTAAACGATCTGCATTTCTTTTATTGTGGAATCGCAGATGGTCAGTTGCATTTGCATCATTTGGGTCAATTGGAAACAACCTCACTGTTTTACAGTGGTAGGGTTGCGTACATCCGACCCCCCCTTACCTCGCTTAGGCGGAAGCCTCTTCTGAGGCATTGGGGTTATGTTGATGTTGTTGACGTTGAAGAAGAAACATATAAATCCAACATCCCCCACAATCCTTTCCCCACTTCATTTATCTCCCTCGCTCCTCCATAGCAAGCAACACCATGCCAACCAATCCCTCTAGCTCCATCCGTTACTGGAGGACTTTGTGTTAGGTTGAAGAAAGTTATAGACCCTTGTTTCCTTCTTTTACCCATTTCCAGATTCTGGGAACTTTGAAAAATAGGTGGTCAAAATTCAATTGTTGAATATTGGAAATGTCAAAGAACCCTAAACTCTAAGCTTAAAACACAACGAAGACGATAGCGACAAGGTTTTCAATTCCAAACTAGTTGGGGATATGCTAGGAATGAATCAATGAAACTCAATACGATTCATGATTCTGGTTCGTGAATTGTCCCTTGTTTAAGGCCAAGTCTTTTGGCATATTCTAATTTTTCAAGTTTCCTTTGATTGTCTCCTCCCAAATGAATCTTGGTTTACTCCTACCTCTCGTTATGCCTTCCTCATGGGTTAAAATTGCCCTTCTCACTGGTGTTTCTAGAGATTTACAATTATGAATTGGACATGTCCAAACCATCTAAGACTGCTGTACAAGGTTCTTTTCAAGCGAGACTATCCCAACATTCTCTTGAATATCCTAATTTCTAATCCGATCTGTCATCGTATGTCCACATCTCTACAACAACATGCATCTTTTCTTCTTTCGTGTACGGTGTACGTGGACATGTCCATCCCATCTTTGGCATTATATTGGTGTTAGACCACATCCTAATTCTAGAACAGTCAGAACTGAGAAGAGTGGTGTTGATATCATATGGGTTTCTGCAATATTGAATGTTTGATATCTGCATTCCTAAACACACCAATATCTGTGGCAAATTGTCATTCCTTGATAGGGAAAATTATATTTCAAGAAAATTATTTATCACACTTTTTAAGATATTAACTTTTTATTCTTTGAAATATACCGATCTTGTCAAATATTCCACTAATTTTTCATTTTTTTCCTTCGGATCTGATCTGATCTGATCTGATGTCATCTTCTTCACCCATTCAATAATGAAAAACCAATATCTTTTATACTGAATCACTTCTGCTTGATCTCTGCAGATTCCACTTTCATGTGCTTCTGAAGAGGTTGCTCAGCTAAAAGAGCTGCTTAGGAAAGAGGCCATGTCTCGCCAATCTTTGGAAGAAGAGCTTAGTATCAGTAAGAGCCAAATTGTATCATTAAAAAAATCAGAGGTAATGCTTGTTATACAATCTAGTAACTAGCACTTATGAGTTAAACTAGTTTTTTATTTTCTTGAACATTGGGTGATGGTTGCTTCTTTTTTGTATTTTAGACAGCTTTGAACACTGAGATTCTTAAACTTCGAAAAATACTGGAAGATGAAGCCTGCCAGAAAGAAAAACATGAGGAAGAGATAGCGATACTTCGGAGTCAGTTGTTGCAGTTAAGCTATGAAGCTGATGAGGTATCTTAGAAATGTAGTGCCGTAATTTATTTAGTTGGTGCTTCTACATGGTGCTGATGCCTGTTGGTTTCTTGGTCTACCCATATCTTCTAAAGTCCCGTAGATGATTCAAGTGCTCAGTTATCAATTTGACATGGAAACCTTCATTGTTTATTGCATTATTGACTGACAGCATGTGCTTGTATCTGATAGATTTTTTATATTTCATCTATCACTTCTCTTTGATTCATTTTCAGACTAGAAGGAGTCTTGATAGAGGTGGATCTGCAAAAATATTTCCTGGTTTAGATTCTCTTATGTCTCAAATCAGACAGTCCCAACTTAGAGGCTCAGGAAATGGTCAGAAAGCTTCTTTTGCAAAACTTTTTGAACAAGGTCTGTGGTTTTATTATGTTTGTTTTGAACATTATATATAACAGATATGTATGTACACCATATTAATATGCGAAAGTATTTTCATTTCTCTCAGTCAATTCATCCTGCTGCTATTTTCAATTTGACAGTGGGACTAGAAAAGATATTATCACTACTGGAATCAGAAGACGGTGATGTGCGGATTCATGCTGTCAAAGTTGTTGCTAATCTTGCAGCTGAAGGTTATTTTTAATTTTGTAGCAAATCCAAAATCTGTAGCATGAGAAGTAATTCATATTCACCCTTCCCATGTAGTGAAAGGCTAAAACCACACCCTGTAGCCTATTAAGTATTTCCTCAATAGAAATTTGGAACTGCTCTACAACACCATAGTCAAGCAGAACATAAATTGTTTGTTTTTCACAATTGCAAATATTATCACTTCAACAATCATGCCGCTACATCATTGAGGAGGAATTAAAAAAGTTACATGCTTTATTATGGTTATTGTTATTATCATCCAACTCCATGTAGGATGTGCCTTGAAATCGCTTCATACAATGGTTAGCTGTTAAATGTAAGGTGTACTTTTGAAGAACACTTCGTTCGGTGGCAGTTATTACTTTTTCATCTTTTACCGATCAATAAAATAATACAAATGTTGCTTTCTCAGCTTTTGTTTTAGCTTTGTAATAATTTGCAGACATAAAATTGTTGGAAGGTGCAAAGGTTTAACTTTTTTTTTGATCGGTGTGCAAAACTTAACTGTTAAACTCACTCTTGTATTTGTAGAAGTAGTTTGCACTTTGTATCTTAATGGTATTTGCAATTTTAGTATTTGTTATAACATCATTTTTAGTTTAAATCAATTACTTTCACTTTTTTTGTCCCACTTTCAAGATAAGTCATGTATGACTAGCAGTTGCTACTGATCATCAAGCAGTTTTGGGATGTCTTTGGATATTATTTGTGCTTCTATTTTATTCACTATGCAATTTTGTTGTATGCAGAAGTGAATCAAGAAAAAATTGTAGAAGCTGGAGGACTCACTTCTCTGTTAATGCTCCTTAAAAGTTCCGAGGATGAGACAATACGCAGGGTAGCTGCAGGAGCTATTGCGAACCTTGCAATGAATGGTGAAAATACTAGATAGATTGTCCTTTTTCTGTTTTCCATAATTTTGAATTATCATTGTATTGCAGATAATTGCTATGTTAATTGCACTCCTTTATTCTTTTACTGCAGAAACAAATCAGGAGCTTATAATGGCTCAAGGAGGAATCAGTTTGCTATCCATGACTGCAGCTGATGCTGAGGACCCCCAAACACTTCGAATGATTGCTGGTGCCATAGCTAATCTATGTGGCAATGGTGAGCGTCTCAGGCACTACACTGGAAATCCGTCTATTTCTTGGGATTGTGAAGCTTTTAACCCTTTATATCTGCTGGTTATTGTTTATGGATCAGTAGATATAATTTCTTAAACCTGTCTTTTTCAAATTTAAACGTCATGGCAAAGATGTTCTTTTTTGGATTACATTCCAATTGAGACTTTCGTTTTCATAATAGATAAATTGCAGTCCAAGCTAACTGTTGAAGGTGGTATAAAGGCATTGCTAGGGATGGTCAGATGCAGGCATCCTGATGTTCTTGCTCAAGTTGCACGAGGCATTGCAAACTTTGCAAAATGTGAATCTAGGTCTTCGACTCAAGGTCGGGGGATTTTGCTTTTATGCCATGCGATGAGTTACTTTTAGAGCATTGTAGTTAAATAATGCCAACTTTACAAGTTGAAAATGTGTATAACGGTTAGCTAGATTCAGTGCCCCGTAGGGGTGAGAAAAATAATCCAGGCAGTCACATTATCACTTTTGTCATTGATAAATTATAACCTTTCAGTTTTCCTATGTTGTTATTATCAGTCAATATTGTAGGAACGAGCAAATTTCAATGTTTGAGGTTAGTTTTTTATCCCTTGGTTTTAGGTTAGAATGATGTGTATTAGGTTAGAACTTTTTTCATAGATGGGTTTCATAAATGCATTTTGTTAGAGATGGTCCCACATCGTGTAAAATGGGGACATTCTCCTGGGCCATAAGTTGTAGGGCCCCTCCTCTCATTGCCAATTGGTTTTGAGGTGGATGCCCAGTCTAACACACTTTTAATCTTCCATTACACAATTTAGAATAGGCTGACAAGCTTTATTTCTCTTTGCCATTAATTTTGCATGTCTTACTTTCTTGTACTTGTAGCTGCTACATCGTTATTCTTATAAAAACCTTTAATGCAGGAAATAGAGCTGGGAGGTCTCTGTTGATAGAAGATGGTGCACTTCCATGGATTGTGAAGAATGCTAATAATGAAGCCTCACCAATTCGACGGCATATTGAGCTTGCTTTATGCCACTTAGCACAACATGGTATGCAACACATGCAATTCTTATTTCCAAGCGAATTTCTGCTTCTCTGCATTCTGACATGCTTTACCTTTTCAAATTGAACAGAGGTAAATGCGAGGGACATGATCAGTGAGGGTGCCTTATGGGAATTGGTCCGCGTCTCTCGAGATTGTTCTAGAGAGGACATTAGGAATCTGGCACATCGCACTCTGACTTCTTGTCCCATTTTCCTAGCAGAACTAAGAAGATTGAGGATAGACTGCTGAGAATAAATTAGGATATTTATTAACATATTTTTTTGCAGAAGAATCATCTTGGCAAGTGAGAAGCATCGTACATTCATAATCAATGCTTTGCACCATTTGTCTTGGCTATGCTGTGGCATTGATTCACGAGTACGAGGATGAGCCAACCACAATATCGATGGAAGTTTCTGACAATTGATTTATCTTGTTGTACAGAAATGTTCTTGTAGAGCAACATTGCGAGTTATTTGTAGACTTTGAAAGTTTGAAGCATGTTTCTTGTAATATATTGTACATGTAGAATACATGGAAAAGAGGGAATGCTGGTGTGTAATAGAACAATGAAACCATATCTCGCAGCTGGGCTGCTAAATAACTTTTTTTTGTCTACTACTGGAACAAGCTTGATCCTAGCAGATAATGGGAAAATCACAAGCATGATTTGAATGCAGGGCAATAAAGTGGAGGTCTATTGATCTGATTGGAATATTTAATCAAAATAGATGGTGGAGGTGAGGTCAGACTTATGCTGAACTATGTAGTGATAACTGAGCATTTTGGCTTCTCTATGGTTCACAAGAAACGGTTCTTGCTTCTCATACGACAAAGGTCAACTTCTCGTATCTGTCCAGATTAGTTTGTAAACTCCTATTTAAGCTTTGCGCATCCTTGAAACCTTGGTTACGTACATCTATCTTGAATTTTGTTTCTTACCTAAAGTCAGGGTCCAGGGAAACCATTGTACATGATGACTAGATGGCTTTAAAATGTAGGGTTGTCAAAGGAAAGGTATCAAATTTATTTTTTAGTAAAAGACAAAAAAAAGTTTATCAAAACAATTCGTTGCTGGAAGGTAGGACCTAAGTGTTTTTTTTCCTCCTATTGATGAATAATAGATTTTCATGATTGATTTTATTCCTCCTATTGGTAATTATATGTTTATGGAGATGTAAACTTAGTTCGGGCAATTTAGGAAATAATAAGTGGGCGTAGGGGTACAAGGGCACCCTTAACGGGGGGTACTCGCCTGGGTGCCCCTCGTTAACGGGGAGGGTGACCCTCGGGTCCCCGCTCGGAGCGCCCACTCGGTCGTTGGGCGTTCCGGGAAGACGCCTGGGGCGCCCCCTTGTGGGGGGCACGTGTCCCCCCATTCGTCATTTTTTATTTATTTTTGATATTTGAGTGGAGATTAAATGATTTGTATTTGGCGTTTTTAGTTAATGTAAATTATTTTTGATTAATGTATTGGTTATTTGTTAATAATGTATGTTATTTTTGGTTAATCACGCGTGCACAGTTCAATCACGCGTGCACTTTTATCACGCGTGCACTATGTAGTCACGCTAGCACTGTTCAATCACGCGTGTACTGTGTAATCACGCGTAAACTGTGCAACAGATACATCTACACCCTCCCAACTATAAATACATCTATCTCCTAACTCCTCACATTTCCTTAATTCTTAACTTCTTCTCTCATCAATGTCGGATAATTGTTCAAACTCCGGTCAATCCGACGATGATAACTGGAATGAGACATTAAATATAATGGACCACACTGTTGAATTGGTTGGTCGGGTTGTTCACGAAAGGACTACACGTCCTAAGCAGCGTCGAAGGAGAACGACGAACCCAAATAGAAATCATGAACTAGGTTACAAACGCCTTATAGACGATTATTTGTCTGACAACCTTGTGTATTCTGATACTCTTTCCAGGACAAGATTTCGGATGAGAAAGCATGTCTTTCTGCGCATCCACAATGCCATCGAAGCATCTGATGTCTTCTTCCAATGAACACCAGACGCAGCTGGTATGATGAGCATATCCGGCATACAAAAAAGTACGACAACAATGCAAATGCTAACATATGGCGTTGCAGCTGATGTGATAGATGAGTACCTACGAATGAGTACGACAACATCCAGAAATGCTCTCCTCAAATTATGTGAAGGTGTTATTCACATCTTCGGCCCTGAGTATTTACGTCGGCCAATTGCAAATGACTTGGCGCACATACTTTACGTTGGTTTGCTACGTGGGTTTCCAGGTATGATGGGGAGTATCGATTGTATGCACTGGGAATGGAAAAACTGCCCAACTGCTTGGAAGGGACAACATCAATGGCGTGCTGGGCTGTAGGATCGTGTGGGTTATGGGTCCACAATACTAATCACAATTAATCCCTAATTACCTACTTGTTTAAACAATCAACGATATGCAGCGGAATTTAAAACAAACAAGCAAGTGAAGGGAGAATAATGCATACCACAATGGACACGGGGCATTTTTATAGAGGTTCGGCACCCCACCCGGGTCCTAGTCCTCTCTTGTAAGCTACGCTCGACTCCGCGAGCTCTGCCTACGTCTTCACTAACCACTCCCCGTTCCGGGCCGGGAGAGAACGCCTTTACACCACAAGCACCGCGAACAACCTCGCTTGCTTGAAATTCTTCCTCTCACAATCCGAGAGGGACACTTCGGGCTTTCACCGAAGTCCTTGCTTCCTTTGACAAACAATTGAGTGGAGCAACACTCTCTAATTCTTGAGCACACTTGAGTAGGATTGGAATTATGACTAAAGTGTGGAAGGTTTGAAGCTTTGAGTGTTTGAGATTCTCTCTAATGTATTAGACAAGTTTGTAGTGGGAGAGTTGTGTTAAAATGTGTTTTACAACTCTTTGTATAGGCATTAGAGAGAATAGAGCCGTTGGGATTGATTGGGTATGAGTTGATGTGTGATTACACAAAACAGAAACTGCATGACCCAATTCTGGATGAATTTGGTCGACCGGATCGGGATGAACGGTCGACCATTTGGCAGTTTTGAACTAAGTTGGGTCGACTAGTTAGGTAACGGTCGACCGCCCAACGCTACGACTTAGGTACACTTAAGTCATCGGTCGAACACAAGAAAGGGTTCGGTCGACCGATTTCGTCCAGGCACTTTGGGGTTGACAAACAATTAGATATTCGGTCGACCGAAACAGGTCTAGCGGTCGACCGATTTTCAACAGACACTTGGGGTTTGTCAAGAGATGGACAAACGGTCGACCGATCTTGGTCCTCGGTCGACCGATACAGAAAATGTATTTGGGGTATTTTTGGTTTAATACGAATACGACCGTTGGGTATATACGACAAAAGTAACGGTCGGAAAAATTAAGTTCAGACGGTCGACCAAAAGGTAAAACACGGTCGACCGAAACCGGGCAGTGAAACACAAATAGGATACTTGATCATTCGGTCGACCGAACGGCATGTTGTGGTCGACCGAATGTGGTCAGACAGCTAGGGTTCAGGTTTGGTGTTTTCCGGTCAAAGTTTGGGTGATCTATTGAAGTCCAAATTATGTGAAATTTCGTGTGTGACTTCTATAAGGAACCTAGTGTGTGTTTAAGTTGATTTTAGCTCAAGTATGCTCAATTTACACAAGTTCCTAAGTCTCAAAGAAAATACAAAATACATGTGTTCAAAAGAGCTTGATTACATGTCTTGACTTGATTTTCCTTTCTTCTTGGAGTCTTGATCACCTGTAGAGGTTAGCACAAGGCAATATATATGCAATGCAATATGTGTGCTACTCTACAAGATTATAATTAAGATTAGGTTGATTAAATCATCAAAACATAGATTAAGACCAAAAAGCCAACAAAAACAACTCTGATCCTTGAGGCGGTGACATCGTACGATTTATGGATCTGACACTCCTTTGGAATACCGGGTTCATGCAATGACTTGAACATCCTGCAACAATCTCCGGTTTTCGACGACATACTAGAAGGCCGAGCACCACCTGTAAATTATGAGGTAAATGATGTTCAATATAATATGGTATACTATCTTACTAATGATATTTATCAACAGTGGGCGGCCTTCATCCAATCCATCCTTCACCCTCACACCCCGAAGCACATATTGTTTGCTGAAGTGCAGGAGACAACGCGTATAGATGCTGAACGCGCTTTCGGAGTGTTGCAAGCGAGGTTCGCGATCATCAGAAACCCGACTCTTGCGTGGAGCAAGGACGTTCTCTCCAAAATAATGACAACTTGTATCATCATGCATAACATGATAGTGGAGGACGAACGCGACTGTTACGCTAATTTTGGAGATATTCACGAATTTATGGAAGACCGTCCTGGAACTTCAGCTGATGAAACGCCGTATTCGACCGATCGTATAATGGATATTCACGAGTTTTTTGCCAATCAAGATCGAGTGCGTGACAGGAACCAACATTTGGATCTGAAAGGCGATTTAATCGAGCATATATGGCAACGCTACGGACGAGGAGCAGTTTGAAAATGAGTTAACGTAGTTGCTAATGTAGTATTTGAAAGTTTAGTTTATGTAATATGTACTATTATTTCTTAACTTTGAGTGTAATATTTCCTATTTCAGTTTATCTTATATGTAATGTGGCTCTGTAATATTTAATAATAATTTCGTGATTTTGCAGTAATTATTAACAATATTTCGAGTTAAAATAGAAATGTAATGTAATTAGAATTATATAAAATATAATTTGTTAAATATTGTGTGAGAATTAAAATTATTTAATTAAGAAATGATGTGGAGGAAAAAGAGTGTATGGTGGGTTGAGTGAGCCGACGTGGCAGAGAGAAGCTGACGTGGCAGAGAGAGAGTGCAGGGTGCCTGGGGTAGCCCGGACGTTGTTATTTGTGCTCTAAGTGGGGGCAGAGTCGGGGTGGATTTTTGCCCCATTACTACCTGCCCGGCATGAAGTAAGCAGGTAAGTGGGGCGGGGTAAAAAAACACTAACTGTCTCACGTAAGGGTGGAATAACCAGGGAGGGTGATGCGGGGCATTTTCAATTTAATGTGTAGTATAATTACTTTTTAATGAAATTTGCTTACACAAACATTTAATGATGTTGTATAATTTATTTTAAATAATAACATGGAACATTAATCAAATGAAATATGACCGACACCAAGATTGAACATATTAGACATTCTATTTGTTAAAAATAAACTATTCTTGGTGTTTTATATACAAATATTTTTCATCTAAAGAATACTAACCAAAATCATAAAGTTGACTCAAATTAACTAACTATACAAAAAGTTAAGTCCCAAAACCAACAAAAAAACTCCGAAAAAAGTATTGAAATGTGGAATTGTTGTACTACAATATAAGAAATTATACATGAATTATGAATATCTCTAACTATGCGGGACATGTTGCGGGAAAATCGCAACCCATCCCGCTTATTAGGCGGGTTATGCGAGTGGCGAGTTGACGGGTAAGATTTTTTGTCCGCTACCGCATTAGGCGGGGCGGGTTTGCGGGTTAAACTCGCCCCATTTACATCCCTAAGTGGGCGCAGTTCAAATCTTTTTTTTAAATTTTAGTCTTAAAAACAAAAATCTATTTGTGATCATACAAAGTTTGGACTTGTTATTCGGCATATTCTACTGGTTAAAATTGAAATTATTTGACGTGGATGTGCTTCTTTGGTCTGGCTAGGACACGAGCATCTTACCGTAAAGTGACGTGATACTAGGACGTGTTTCACGTAGGGCCGTCAATTTTACACGAAATACGATTACACGACACGAACTTAGCGGATATGGATTGAGAATTTGAACACGATTAATAAATTAGTTAAATATGACAACACGATTATTAAATGAGTTGAATATGAATTTCTGCTTTAAAAATGATAAACACGATTAAGACACGATAAGTAATCAGGTAATTAGGTACACCATAACGAATACTACACGACTAATACCGACAATCTACAAGTAATATATAAATTATAATGAACGTGTGGCGTGCAATCATGCAATCGGGTACCATCAGAGAAACATGAAAAATAGTCACTAAACCTGTTAACACACCTATCGAAACCAACAAAAAAGTAGGACCCACCGATGGTACACCCGTAAGTGACATCGGTCAATTTCAAAGATTAGTAGGAAAAATTAATTTATCTCACTGTCACTCGTCGTGACATCACTTATGCTGTAAACACTTAATTTCCCTTTTTATAGGAAAAATACGGTTTTATGTTGTAAACACTTAATCGTCATTTTTTATTTTTGGATAAAATTAATTATATGCTGAAAATTTTTATGCTGCAAATTTATGATTATAAATTACTCTTTTCATGATGACACTTGTATATTTCCAAATTTCATTTTTATGCTGAAACTTTTATGATTATAATTTTTTATGCTGAAAATTTCATTTTTATAAATGATTAATTTCTAAAAAAGAGTAATTTATGATGACGATTATTTTTCTAAAAAGGAGAGTAAAATAAATTTGTAAAAAAGAGTAATTTATGATGACGATGATGACGATTAAGTTATTTTTATGTTGAAAATTTATGATGATGATTTATAGGAAAAATACGGTTTTCGATAAAGTAAGAGACGATTAATTTCCCTTTAGTAAACACTTTAAATGCAAACAAATGACACATATTTTGTCCCGTGTAAGACACACCAGTCCCGCATGCAGTCCGAGAGAGACATCTATGCATCCTACGTTGGAAAAATAAGGGAACTACTAAACGTCGCCCCAAAACTACTTAAATCGCCCCTTGAAATTACCAAATTGCCCTTAACAATATATTTAATACCCATATTGTCCCGTGTCTATAAATTAGCCCAACGGTATTGTCTATTCATAATTTATCAGTAAAAACACCACGAAAATGTCTGACGATGGTGATGCATCCGGTGAGGTAAGCCAGGCGCGGGACACAATTTGGGCGGGGCGTCTGCATTAGACGCCTCCCCCAAGGAGAGGACGTCTGCGTAGGACGCCCTCACCTTGGCGGAGGCGTCTAACGCAAACGCCTACCCAATGGGAGAGGCGTCTTGCGTAGACGCCCTCCCTTTGGGCAAGGCGTCTTGCGTAGCCTTCCCTTTGGGAGGTCGTTTAACACAGACACCCCACCCATGGGGCAGACGGCTTATCCAAACGCCTGGATTTTTTTTGATTTTTTTAATTTCGATTTTATTTTTGTAGGTTCCGTTGGAAGATTTCGGTGGTGATGGAGTGAATTACAGTGAGTTATTTCAAACTGCACAAATCTTTGCAACAATCGATGAAGCAAGTAAATGGGCCAAACAAGTAGCTATCGGAGCTGGGTTTTTTTTGGTCGTGTCGTCGTACAAAACAAGATCAGACAGTCGGATGAATTGTTATTTGAGATGCGACCGGCGAAATCAAATGGAGTCTCAGGATATGGATACTGCACTTCGAAGAAACACCAAAAGAAAGGATTGCGGTTGCCGTTTCTTAATAAAAGTGGTGGAGCGACGGGATCGTGATGGATGAGTTGTGGTTTTTAATAGTGGTCACGGACATCACAACCACAGACTGACAGTTTATCCAGAGGGTCATCGTCAAATTAGTGGTCTAAGTCCTGGGGCGAAGAAGATTGTTCGTGATATGACTGAGGCGCAAGCAAAACCACGGAACATCTTGAAGGCAGTAAAAGAAAAATTCCCGGAGGACAATCCAAATCAAAGGCATATTTATAATTTCAGAGATTACATGAGGACGACAAAATCTCAAGACCGGAATCCCGTCCAGCAGTTTCTCTATCAAGCAGTGCAGTGTGAGTACTTACGTTGGATTATGGCGGATCCAGAAACTAATGTCGTCACTCACGCTTTTTTGGCACATCCGACGTCAGTCCAGTTGTTGCGGACATATCCTTTCGTTATCTGCATGGATTCGACTTACAAGACGAACAAGTATAAGATGCCTTTGTTCGAAATGATTGGGGTCACACCAACAGACATGAATTTCCTTATCGGATATGTGATTTTGATGGATGAATCTTACTCCAGTTACCTGTGGGTGATGGAGAAGTTGCGAGATTTGTTATTGGGGACTGTCAGTCCGACTGCAATAATAACAGGCCGGGAGTTAGGCCTTATGCGACCGGTGAGAGAGGTTTTTCCTGACTCTGCTCATTTACTCTGCACATGGCACATCAACAAAGACGTATTCAACTACGCATACCACGTATTCGACAAGAATAAGCAGATGACAGAGACTTTGAGGCGTGGAAGATGGAGGAAAATCATGCTTTCTACTTCAGAAGCCGAGTATGATAGAGCTTTGTATGCTCTGAAAGATTTGTAAAGATCGTGGCCGACTATCACGGAGTATCTGGACACCACGTGGTTGGTGCATAAAGAAAAGTTTGTGCTGAATTGGACGAACAAAGTCCTTCATTTTGGGAATACCACGAATTGTAGGGTCGAAAGTGCTCATTCGGCTCTAAAAGAGTGGATTTCTACATCGACTGCAGCTCTGGACACTCTTTTCGAGCGCGTCAACGCGGCTATTGAAATTCAGCTGACGAATATTCGAAACTTTCTTGAAGACTCGAGACGGCGAAATTTGACTAATTTCGGACATCCTCTATATCGTCACATAAATGATCGAGTTTCGCATCACTGCTTGCAATTGCTGAGTCAGGAGGTGAAGAGAATGCAACAGTTAGATGATGAAGTTGAATATCGTTGTGAGTGCGCTTTTCTGACTTCTCATGGGATACCTTGCGCATGTACTATCCGCGGATGTCTTGAATCAGACAACGGAATTTACTTAGATCAGATTCATCCGTTCTGGAGGACACTTGTCATTGGGGAAGGAGCCGGGAACCCAGAGTTTGTGTCTCAGGCAGCTCAAGACGCCGAACATTTTCGCAGCCTGGTTGATGAGATTGCAGGAAGTGACCCTACCGTAATTCGATATGCCTCTCGGGTTTTATTCGAGCAGCTACACCCCGAACATTCGAATTTGAGAGAGCCTGCAGAAAAAACAAAGCTACGAGGTCGACCAAGGGGAAAGTCGACACGACGGGACCCTAGTGCGTTTGAGTATGCTGAGCGAGGTCGTGGTCGATCTTCAGGTAGTGGGAGCAGAGGTCGTGGTCGATCTTCCGGTGGTGGAAGCAAAGGTCGTGGTCGATCTTCTGGTTCTTCGTCTGTAAACATCAGGGGAGGATCAGGTATACCATATATTTATTGTTATTATAATTTTGTTATTTATTTCAGTAAATATGTATCTTCTGTTATTATATGTAACTGCATTTTTTGTTTATATTGTAGTGACTGGACGGATTGACGTAGACGACTTCCCATATGTGGATAGAGTTCCAAGAATCATTATGCCATTCCTAGAGCGGTGGAATGATGTACGTCCTGATGGAAACTGTGGATTTCGATGTGTCGCCGATGTTTTCCACGGTGGTGAAGACAATTGGCAACTCGCCCGTCGTTTGATTTCAAATGAGATAGCTGCGAACCCATCAATTTATGAGCACGTATACTACGACGGTGTGGCGCAGGCTCGTCACCGGATTAATTGGGGCGGGGGACCTTGTGGCGAGAATCACTACATGGAGACGTGGACGGACTTGTTCCCCATTGCAAATTTTTACAAGTGTGCAGTTATGTTCTTCTCTCTCGGAAATGATGGTTCGTTGTACCCATGTCTTACAGTTCTACCTTGGGAGAGCCCGCCTACCGTGACGAGACCATGCAGAGAATTGATTATTGCTCATTTAGGGAGTTACACTCATTACATTCGTTTGGAATTGACTGAGGGATTCCCCGTACCTCCTATAGCGACTTTGTGGTTTCAAATACGAGATGAGAGTGTTATTGGATGGGAGCTGGAGTACCAAAATAGGATAGCATATTGGCAACAATTATGTAATATGTTTTGATATGTTTGTACATTATATAGTGTTGCTTTATTATCGAAATTTGTTATTATATTTGCATTATATATAAGAGTACGACAGGTTAGCAAACACAAATACAAATAATAAGCGTACGACAGATAAGCAAACACAAATACAAATAATAAGCGTACGACAACTTAGTAAACACAAACACAAATACAAATAATAAGTGTACGACAGATAAGCAAATAGAAATGCAAATACTAAGAGTACGGTACAACAGATCAGCCTACTCATCATCCGAATCATGGTCGGAGATGCCTAACTGAGTATGCCACGACTGTATCAAGTCATCCAAATCTCCGCATGCAGCTCTCATGTCCACCTAAACTTTAACACATTAATAATAATACAAATCAAAATTAAATAAATAAATGTAAATGGTGTAAACTTTTATATCTCTGATGCAGTCATCCGATCTAGCCGTGTGCGGATTGAACGCAATCGTCCCTCGCTCTTGTCCTCGCTCCGGACGGCCCACAAACCCGAACGTGGATGACCCTCCTCGATCATCTTCCGCTCACGATGCGGGCGGAATGCGGGAAAGTACTCGTATATCCACGCCTGCAGCAGCGTAAGACAACCTGCAATCCCAGAACAATCCGCACGGCTAGCTATCCCAAGCTGACGGTACAGGTATGCCAACGTCGCTGAGCCCCACGAGTACTGACGAACGGTGTCCGGGTCCCTAGCCTCCAATAGATCGTGTGGTCTGATCCGACAACCACTCTTGTCGACAAACAAGACGGCTTCAAGCATCAAGAACAGGTACGCGGTCAACTGTGTATCATCGGCCCGTGGAGGTCGTGCCCGTTTGCATAGGTCCTCAAGGGCGTCGATGCCGACACCACCACTACTCCATAAAGCTGTATCTCTCGCCAGACCATCAAGTGTGACACCCAGCAACTCTGCCACATAACACCTCAGCTCAGACGTCGACCCCTGAGCACTAACCATACGACCCTCCACAGGAATGCGCAGGATCTGGAAAACATCGTGAAGCATGATCGTCATCTCTCCGAAAGGCATGTGAAAAGTGTTGGTGTCAGGCTGCCACCGCTCCACAAACGCAGAAATCAAAGGCATGTCGAGATAAGGGAACATGTTGTACGGTAAGTGCCCCAAATGCGTCGCACTAATCTCCCCTCTGATATCAGCACTCAGTGTAGACCGCCAACCCTGTAGTGCTGTACAGGCTCTGTGCCGATTATGGCACTTTAGAACCTTCTGATCCGCTCCGTCCCAGATCCGTCTAGCGATGTGACCCCAGAAACTAGGAATGACGCTCCCATCTAAAGGACCACCGGGCGTCATACTGCTCACGATCCAAGAATCGTCCTGGACCATCTTCTTCTTCTGAACGCGGGGATCTACAGTGCATGAGCTCGAATCCCCGTTCGTAAACCTCCCACCCCTACCCTTCCGCACCATCCATCTGGCGGAAGTAGAAGTACCCGCTCGACCACGTCCTCTGCTATACTCCCCCTGCCTCTCCACCTCCGGGCGCTCTAACTCATACGGGCCATCATCGTCACTCTCGTCGTCGGGATTGTCCACATGCTCATCATCGAAGGAATCATCATCCTCCTCACGACGACGTAATGCCTCTCTCTCCCTCCTGACCGAAGCAGATATCCCCCGTCTACGTGGATGACGCGGTGCTGAATCATCATCTAAAGAACGGAAGGCGTGTAATGGTATCGACTTGTCTTTCCCTCCAATGTGACCCGATGACTATTAATTGAAAATTTAAATACAAATTTGTTAAATTTGTTAAACTAAATTATCATATTTATCACAATTGTTAAACTAAATTATCACAATTGTTAAACTAAATCACAATTTGTTAAACTAAATTAAAACAATTGTTAAACTAAAACAAAATTTGTTAAACTTAAATATCACAATTGTTAAACTTAATAACAATTTGTTAAATTAAATTATCAGATTTATCACAATTTATTAAAGTAATTATCAGATTTAATAATTAAAATAAATAAATAATGTGGAGGCGTCTGCGAGAGACGCCTCCCGCACGGTGAAGGCGTCTGTCGGAGACGTCTCCTCCTTCGGGGAGACGTCTGCCGCAGACGTCTCCTCCATCGGGGAGACGTCTGCCGCAGACGTCTCCCCGAAGGAGAGACGTCTGCCGCAGACGTCTCCCGCAATTGTAGGGCGTCCGCAGGAGACGTCCCCTGCATGGGGCGGGCGTCCGCGGCAGCCACTCCCCCCATGGGGGGAGCTGCTGACTCGGACGCCCACAAATTATTTTAATTTTTTTTTTGAAAACAAATAAAATACGTAATGTTACCGTATACGGGTACACCGGGGGAACTGCTGGCTGCTTGTCTGGCCTCTGAGACATTCGTGATCTTCTGTAGTAGGTATAGGAAGAGAAAGTTGTGAGAAAAAAGTGAAATTGTAAGATATATAAGCAAGAATAGGAGGAGGACAATTTGGTAATTTCAATGGATTATTTAAGTAATTTTGGGACGATGTTAGCCATTCAGAAAAATAATATATGATATCATTAAATTTAAAAACAAATTAAACAGACCGAACATCACCATCACATATAGCCTCTTGAATCATTTTCCTACTGTAACCCCAAACTCCAAAGCCTCCCTCACCAAATATCTTACTAGAGACCATAGACAGAGAGCAAGCAAAGGTAGCAAAAAGAAATGGCATCTCGGGCTCTATCTTCTTGTCTCTCAACCCCCCACCTCTCCTCTCCCCACTCCCCAAAACCCTCCTTCGCATCTCCACCGTCCATTCTCAGATCCAACGCTCCAAAATGCTTCCTCGCCAAAAAAACCCTCTTCCTATCCGTCCACCGCCGTTCCTGGCCGGCCACCGTCCTCTCCATGCTCCCCACCGCGTAAGCCCCCAAACCCTAATTCCCACGCGTTCCCTTCCTGAAAGGTGGAATCTTTGTGCAGGAACCCCGAGCGAGCCGCGTCCGGGAAGATCCCCAAGTGAGTGAGTGGTTGGGGATTGGGATTGGGAGGTGTGGATTTGGATTTTTGAGTTATTTTTGGTCTGGCGTGTTTAGATGGTCGGAAGGGGCGGTGAAGTCGTTCGGGATGGGTGAGTTGGAGGCGAGGAAGCTCAAGTACCCGACGACCGGGACGGAGGCGCTTCTGATGGGGATCCTTGTTGAGGGTAATCTCACCTTCGTCTTCTATTTTTCGGAAATGCATTTGGTTGATTGTTTTGTTCTATTTCTTATTGTGTACTTGTAATTGTTTATAAAAAAAACTGAGTTTGTAGTTATATTTTGGATTTTGGTTGCTGCTGCTTGTTAAGTATGTGATTCTAATCGGTGAATGCGGGGGTCGAGCGTGCGAGTAACTATATTTTATTTCGGAAGTCCAAATATGCATTTGAAGTTGATCTGTTTATCTGCAACTTGATGTGCCGTGCAGATTACACCTGGATTAAAGTTTTAGTAGGGTTTTTCCTATAAATACCCATGCCTCCATTCTCTTTGATGTAACCTTTGAAGATATAGTGGATTAGATATCATGGGGTGGCCGTGCGCAAGGGTTTCCATGTAAAAATAGTGTATTGTGGTTGTGTGCTTGCTTGACTTGTTGTTTGCTTCGTTTGATTGCTTCTACTGGGTCTAATTCCCAACTTTAGTTGTTTGGATTAGACAAATACCGGTCTCACTTCAGTGTCTTGTGATTTTCTTGGCAAAGTCACGTTTATATCAGCAATTATAAAACGTTTGCGAATATAGAATGACTTATGATTGTGTTTTCTAATGGTTGATTATTGATCATATAGTTTGAACTGATATGGTCAGTGGATTTTGACATTTGATGAGAACGAAATTCCAGACTTGAATGTCATTCTTGGGTCACATTAACTGTTTATCTTTTAGTTTTTGTGAGTAAAACCTTCAAAGTCTACTAAATAAAACATTGGCCTTTGGTGTTGTCTGCTCTGCTGACTTGAAAAGCTGGATATTTCCAGCCAGTTTATGTTGTTTGCCTTTTCTATATGAAAGCTTTTGTGCTTATACTTTCGGTGTACTCTACTTTGTACGAACGAATATAGCCGTGAAGTTTCTACGAGCAAGTGGGATTACACTTTTCAAAGTACGCGAGGAAACAGTCAAGTTAGTTGGAAAATCAGATCTCTACTTCTTCAGTCCTGAACATCCACCATTGACTGAATCAGCCCAAAGAGCGCTGGATTGGGCAATTGATGAAAAGCTGAAATCAGGTAGTTTTCCAAAATGAGAACTTCCGTCAGATAAATTTATTTCTGAAGCTGGATAAACCTAATATATTTGATGTGCATGAAGAATTAGTTATATTTCGAACATCTTATATTCCCCTGACTACATACATACCAGACACCGTGAATTTGTATTCCGTTTTATCCTTTCTAACAGGTGCAGATGGTGAAGTAACAACCGCACACGTACTTCTCGGTATATGGTCAGAGAAAGATGCACCTGGGCACAAGATTTTGGCTTCTCTTGGTTTCGACGATGGGAAAGCTAGCGAGCTTTCTAAATCATGTGAGTTTATATAGCACCACTTTTTTTAGATACCTCGCAGATCTTTTAATACTGATGTAGATTGTATCCTCCATTTCTTCAGGTCAATAGAGGGTGATCGAAGATAGCTGATAGTGAGAGGTTTGATCAGTACCTAAGTTGCTTCTTACATCAAAAGTTGCAACCTGAAAAGGGAAAGTTTGTTCTTGTTTCCGGTTATTGAAATTTTTGCTGAGTTCAAGTGAATTCAAGGTGTGAAATGGTTCCTTGAAGAAATTGCTAATTAGCTTTACGCCACTCATTTCTTTATGTGAGTTATCTTCTGGCCACACGAGACCATTAATTGAGATAGTTAGCAAACAAAGAGGAGGCACAAAAAAAAACGTGTTGGGCTGTATCTAAGAGAGTAAGACGAGGCTAAATGCAACTATACAATCTTCATTTTGGATATAAGTATAAATTACATGGGCTACTGAATATTTTCTAGTGTCAACTGTAGAGATAGGCTTTTGTGTGTCTAATTTTGTTAACTTTCGTTTCACCAGAGTTTTAACGACATTTCTCGAAAAAAATTAAAAGTTAATTAATATTGAATAAGTTATATTTTGATTAGTAAAATGTCTGTGTAAATATCAAATAATTCAAATGTTTACTTTTACAAATGAACTCACAAAAAATATTACTTTTTGAGCTATTTTATTTTTAGGTTATTTGTGTACAATTTTGAGATACTACATGTTTACTTTTTTGAAGTACAAAATCATGCGGAGATACCACTTATTTCTAATATGTATATATATATTACAATGAGATCATGTCTCAATTTAATATAATGAGACCACAAACATGCACTTTGTCAAGAACAAATCTTACGGTGAAAGATGAAAAATAATAATTTCGTAATCACTCTGTCCTTTTATCTCCTCTCATTCCTTCCCATACGCACTCACCTCATCCTTTTCCTCACTTGTTTTTTCCTTCCCAATCACACCCATCACGTCCTCATTCTTTCTTCTCTCATTTCGTCCTTCCTCATCTAATCAAACCATCGACAACCACGAGGGAGTTTCATATTCACAACAAGATTTTCTTTGTTCGTTAAATTTACGATGCAAGTTGAATCCTACAACGTGTAGTATAATTTTTCCGTTTTTTATGATTTTTCATGCTTCTTTACGGAGCAAGCAAGGTATGTAGTGATATTAATAAACAACTCTGCAAATGTGTTGTTTGAATGACAACTTGTAGAAATTTTGTTCAACTATGTGTTACGTTTAACAAACAACTCTATCAATAAAATCATTTATTAGCCTACATAAGCATAACATAAATAACTAGTTTAATACACAAACATAACAGTTTAATACACAAAAATACAATAATAATACATAACACCACTATTACAATACATAACTACACTAGTTCAATAGACATCTATCGACTATTATTATTTTTATAGGTTGAATTGAACTCAACGGTAAACCATATTGTGGTTCAACAAACATTTCCCGTTACACATATTCTAAGTATTCTTTTTGAAATGTTTTATAATCTAGTTTAGTTGTTTAATATAGTATTGTTGTGATTGTTATTCATTATATAGGTGGAAACATCAATGGAAAATCATTTGTTTGTTCGACCAACATCTCAAGTGACACCTATTGTAAATATTATTCTTGTTAACTTATATTTAAAGTAATATATTGTCACATTTGTTCAATAGTTTGGTTTAGTTCTTTAATTTAATAAAACTATTGTTTAGTAAAATAAGTTAGTTATGTAATAAAATGACAAATATTTGTGCTACACTAGAAAATTGTTTGATCAACTATTGGTAATTAATATAAACTACTTTTACAAACTAATTGACTTGTCTACTTCAAGTAATAAACAATGATAGTTCTCAATGTTTCATTCCCAATGTTCACTCCACAATGAAACCAGAAATTGGAAAAGAATTTCAGACATTGGAAGATGCATATAGTTTCTACAAGATATATGCTAGTTAGAGTGGATTTAATATCAAGAAATCAACTTCAAGGCTTCCGGTTAGTGAAAATCCAACAAAATGAACCATGTTGTTAAAATTATTTGTTTGCTCGAAGCAAGGATTTCATTCAAAGACAAACAACGAAGATATTCAAGAAAAAGAAATTGTACTAAACTTCATCGAAGCTCATAATTAGCACTTTGAAACTCCAAATAAAAATCATTACTTCAGAAACAATAAAGGCATTAGCCCTGAAAAAACTTCTTTATTGGAGAAAATGACGAGTACCAATATTCCAACAATAACACCAAGCAATCTATCTTGAAAAGTAAAGTGGATGGTATAATAAGATGAGTTGTACAGTTCAAGATATACGAAATCGGAAGTCAATCCAGAGGAAAGACAATGATGCCCATGACGTGGACATGATATTGGAGCATTTGGTTAGAGGAAAGAGTTCGACAAAAGCTTCGTCTATTCTTATAGAACTGATGAAAATGATAGTTTGACTCACTTGTTTTGGGTAGACGGAACAACAAAACAGAACTACCAATTGTTTGGTGAAGCCATCACTTTTGACACAATATATTGTACAAACATATATTTGATGGTCTTTGCAGCATTTTGTGGGTCAACCATCATCGCAGTACAAGTTTTTTGGAACGACCTTCATGATAAATGAAACTATAGAGACAATTGCATGGTTGTTTCAACATTTAAAAAATGTATGAGAAGTGTACCTCCTGCAATAGTTACTGATCAAGATCATTCCATTAATTCAGTGTTATCTTCAGAATTCCCAAATGCAGTTCATAGGTTTTGTGTATGACATATTATGGACAAAGTGAAAAAGAAAATCAGAAACATAAACAATAAAGAAAATTTCTAACAAGAATGAGTGATTGTGTGTATCTTATTGAGACTCCAACAAAGTTTGAGATAAGTTGGATTTCAATTGTAGAAGAATATCAGATTCAAGACAATGAATGACTAAATTTGATGTTCCAAACAAGAAAGAAGCGAGTTTCAACTTTCATGCAAGATACATTCTTTGTTGGTATGAGAAGTACCCAAAGAAGTGAATGGATGAATTCATTCATCAAACATAATGCAAATAGGAAAAATACATTGTTTGAGTTCATATGCAGGTATAAATTACACTAATCATTTTTTGTTGTTTAATGAACTTATATTTTTACTACTGCTATTGTTGTGTAACAATTTGATATAATTGTGTATTAAACCATTAGAGTTCTGCACTAAAATAGTAAGATATAGTAATGTAACATACTGATATAGAATAGACTTGGGTACTATTAAACCAGTATGATATAGTAGTGTAAGATATTGATATGATTATGTAAAATACTGATAGTTGCGTATTAAAATAACACGGTTATGTATTAAACTAATAGAGTTGTGTCGTAAAAGGATATTATTGTGTATTTAACTGATATAGTAGTGTAAGAATCTGATAAAATTGTGTGTTAACTACATGTTTGAAACGACTTTGAAATTCCAAAGAAAGAAAATAGATAAGACTTTGATAGTAGAGAAAGAATACCTCAATTCATCACAAGATAAGCAATGGAGAAACAAATGGTCAATGTTTATACACTGAATATCTTCAAGCTCTTCCAAAATCAATTGGATAAATCTTTGTCGTGTAACGTCAAGATTGCAAGGTTAGAAAATAATTCAGTTATTTACTTTGTAACAAATATAGATGATGATTTTGGTTCTATTAGAGATGTGATATATTATAATGAAGAAAAAAGGGGTTCGTGTGAATGTTGTTTGTTGGAGTTTGAAAGAATACATTGTATGCATACATTGGCAGTGTTGAAACATCTTGAATGCAGAGAATTACGAGATGTTGTACTGCTTCAGCCCAGTTGTAGAACTTAATGTGCTCTAAATTTTCCAAATAAATCACAACTGACTTGGGAACTTTGGTAGTACTTTCTGGAGTAATGAATGTCGATAACATCAAAAAAATCCACATTCTGACATAATCATCAATAAGTTTTCCATCTTTGGATATGGAACTCATAAGAGATGTTAACTTTTTACTATCACAAACATCTGCTCCATATGAATTCAAGAGAGATGATGAGAACTTTTTTTAAGGAAAAAATTTCAAAATAATCAAAAAAAAAAAAATAAAAAATTGGAAGAATATGCACTTTGAAAACTTAATTGGCAAAGTATGCACATTAAAAACGACACGACAGGTGCCGTTTTCATTAACTAAAAATGGCATCACTGATGCCGTTTTTACACTTGATAAAAACGACATCACTGATGCCGTTTTTACCTGGGAATTTTTTTTCTTGGTTTCGAGCTGTTGTTTTTAGCTAAGTTATGTTGAACAAGCAACGGGTCGGTCGGGGGTCTCGCTCATCACAATCAGTATGTTTTCGATTAAAAAATCAGTATGTTTTGGATTAAAAAAAATCTATATCAAACAATTTAAAGATCCAAAAAAAGATAATTATAAAAAGATATAGATTTTTCTACTTTGATTTTATCTACTTTACTATTAAAGTACCATTGTCGTTAATATTCAACATGCATGACTATTAAGATTTGATCCAAGATCTATGTAAGAGATCTCCGAATTGAACTGACCTTAGTTGTTAAAAACAAAATATAAATTACTGCTTCAACTATGACGAATCTACAACAACCAAGAAACAATTAATTGGTCGGGTCGAGTTACATATTCACTAACATGAAAATACCCTTTAAAGGTTACGTCCAAAGTGTCAAAGAAGATAACAGCAAACCCAAATCTCAAAACCATTAATCATCAATATAATAAAATCCAACGGTCAGCGTCGATTGGGAATAAAAAAGGGAAGGTGGAAAAATTCGGCGCGTGGATGATGAGTAGGAGCTGAGCTGGTCATCCAATCCACATTTTACGTTATTTTATCAGCAATAAATAATTATAATGGAAGTCATAAATAATAATTTATGAGGACACGAGAAACGAAATAAGAAGAGAAGAGAAGAGAAGAGAAGAGAAGGGGAAGCTCAACAATTTACCCTTCCATCCCACGGCCGAAACCTCTCCTAACTCCTAAGCTTCATTTCAGGTAATAATAACAACAACAATAATAATAATAATAATAATAATATGCGTGAGAGATTTTGTGTTTGTGTTTTGTTTTCGTTGATTGTCCTTTTTGTGTGTGTGTGTTTTCGATATGAAAATTTGGTAGTGTCGATATTTTGTCGGAAATCGAACGGATTTGAGACCATGTGCGGGTGCATGTGGGCTTTGTGGTGAATCCGTTTAAGGTTTTTTGGTTGGTTGATTTGTTGCGGTGATTGGGGTCGATTTGAGTGTGGTCGACCCTTTAGGGTCAATGGATTTGACAATTTGCTTAGAGAAGTGGGAGTGATTAGGAGAATTTTAGGTGGAGGTTTGGGAAATTAATTTTCAATGGAATTAATTCCTCTTTTTTTGATTTAACAAGTTAATACTCTTCATGATTTGATCAATGATCTTAACTATTTCAAGACTAATAATTTTCAAACCGAGCTAGCCCGAGTTGGTGGATTTTGTCTTTTCTTCGTAAATCTCTGCCCCGAAGCCCCGAGCAGAAATTTTATTTTGCACTTTCTTCTATTTGGAATTCAAATTTGTGTTTCCAGAGTAAAAATTGCGTGAGTGAAAGGTTGTAGATTGAATCAGACCTCAAGAATTGCTTGATTCTCAGATACCACTGGAATAAGCAGCAGACGCCAGTCACGCCACATAAGTGCCAAGACTAAGAATGTGTAGGAGTTGAATTTTGAAACTGATGAACAGTTTAGAGAATTACACGCACTGAGTATAGTTTTAATGAATTTTCATGTTTTCACTTGCAACTGTGTAACTTATGTTTCTGAAAATCACTGCTAATAGTACCCTTACTCATATGCATGCATGCATTCTTGATGCGATGCATACAAGATTTTTTTTTGAGTAAAATGTATGCAAAAAATTGTTTTTTTCCTTTTCTTTTTTTGATAAGTTATACAAGAACTAGATGATGGATGGACTTTTCTGGGATGAGCAGTACCCACTCTTCATTCTCTATTGCAAACAAACAAAGCACACAGTACACCGCACACACACAGACTGACACCATTGTGCTCACCCTTAATATGATATCCAGTCTACACGAATTCTACTGCATACGGGTTTTAACTACCACCATGCTTACTTGTGATATTTAAGGGGTTAATCTTGTTTGGAGATATATCTAATGATATTATGAAGTCAAGCAGTCTTCACCCAAAATAATCAGAAGATCCTCAATTATTACAGAAACATAACTTATATTTCTAAGTTGGTTTATGAATTCCAAACCATAGATAATTGTGCATCTTGTGCCCAATCGTTTCACTTTAATGTTCAGCTCAAGAATCAAATGTGTATCTGTTTATACTTCCATGTTATGCAAGCTAGTTATGGTCTGTGTGTGTGTGGAGATTTCTGGAGCGTTTAGTGACCACTCCCTTGAATAGCGTAATTGCTGGAGTTAATGATTCTTATGTTGACTTATTTGCAACCATGCTTTTAAGGAGACCATAGATCATAACAATATTTTATATCAATGAAAAGGTTTTCATTTGGGTAAAAAAACCCACGCCTTTCAAGTAATTTTGATTAGTCTTGTTTTCTTGTTAGCTGTTCTGTTAATATCTTGTGCATGGCTTGTGCAGTCTATATATGGATCTTGACCCCGAGCAACATATTTCCGTAGAATTCGCTCGACAGTCGCTTATAGCGATATCCGATCCAAATAGTAATCGGCTTCCGAAGGCATCAGCTGGTATTGGAATAGATGCAACTAAGCTGAACGGTACTACTGATTGTGGTGTTGTGGAGGAGTGTAGATCTAAACTCATTTCCATTTCCTACACGCCATCACCTGATCCTAAACCACTAACACATTCTTCACCCACAAGCAATGGCATGTAGTAGTTTGAATTTGATGTTCTGTTTGATGTGTGCCACAGAATTCGTTCTCTGTGATTGTCAAGTAAGTGTAAAGAACTGGTTCGCCATGCCAATGTGAAAGCTTGAAGTTTGGACATGTATATTATTCTCTTCCTGTTTTGGTCACGTTTCATCAGAACTTGAACGTAATAGATGCCACATTATAATTCTCCATAAAAGTGCAAACGAACAAGAAGAATGCCCGAACATGCTCACATTAGTAAAATAGCACTTTCTTGGTTGGGAATTGATGACAAATTGGACAAATGAGACCCCCGACTGACCCGTTGCTTGTTCAACATAACTTAGCTAAAAACAACAGCTCGAAACCAAGAAAAAAAATTCCCAGGTAAAAACGGCATCAGTGATGCCGTTTTTATCAAGTGTAAAAACGGCATCAGTGATGCCGTTTTTAGTTAATGAAAACGGTATCTGTGGTGCCGTTTTTAATATGCATACTTTGCCAATTAAGTTTTCAAAGTGCATATTCTTCCAATTTTTTATTTTTTTTGATTATTTTGAATTTTTTTCCTTTTTTTAATTCAATGGGTAAACCAAAATCAGGTAACCCAAGAATGCTAGCCACATCTTTAACCGAGAAGTTTAATAATTTTCCACCAACAAGAAAATTATTATTATCTTCGTATCTCGAAAAAAGGTATTCTAAAAGTCTAACATTAATTGAGAATGTAGAGATGTTATGAAGACTTGAGAAGAGATTTATTGCTAACTTTTCAAATTGCTTATATGTTGGTTGTAGCTGCTTAATTGCATCTGAATAACAGCTTATGAAGCAACGTTGATTAATGCAATTATAAACTGCAAATAAACAAACATAGAAGTTTATTAAGGAATAATACAATCCTGTTAGACAAGCATATCAAATTTAAATACTATCATACATCACTAGTTTAGTACTTTACACAGAAAAATACGCCTAGTTTAAAAACAATTATAGCATATAGTTAGGGATGATAATGATAATTTAAGCATGAACCATTGTTTGTGAAATTATATACCTTCGTGGAGGAAAACCTTTTTGTTTTCAAAGCTTTTGTGCTCTTTTTTGTTTATTCAATTTCTCTTGCAAAACAACACAATGTATATTGTCACGTTCATTTGACTAACTACAATACAATACAACACCGTTCGATTTGCTCCGTGAAGAATGTATTTTTTTGTTCAATTTAATGAATCATCCAGATTCCAGAGACTCTTTAAACTGAAGTCACAGATCAGCGAGGTCAAACAAATAATGATGGATAACATTGAAAATGTATGTTTTTGTCTGAACTGAAGTATATATATCATTTTGGATGAAATGAGTACAAGTGAAGCTGTCTCTTCTCTCTTTGTATTAATTTGTTTATGTCAAAAACCTTAAAAAATGAATACTAAATTAGATACTAGTATTTGATTGATTTTCTCCAAACTAGAGGATGATGATGTTGATATTTTCAACCTCAAAATTTGATGAGATGCTTTGCTTAATTGGGCCAACCTACTCCGCTTTGTGCCACACATTCATAACAAACAAACCAATCTTACTTTTCATTCGATATATAAAACATAAAAACGTGAGATTTAAGGCAAATCCAACCAAGAAACTGTCAAACTACACTAAATACTTAAGGTTCAAACAATGACTTCAAACAAGAAAACTAGAAAATAGTTTGATGTTTTGCAATATAATGGTTAGATATGCTTATGTTTTCTTATCTTACAGAATAAATAAAAAAGATTTTGGTATCTCTCTCAAGTCATGGTCCTAAACATAACGAGGAGTTCAATTTCAAAATTCTAGCAATGTATGTATTAGTTGGTTGGTTAAAGTAGATAAGATTTGATTTGAATCTTGACACTTTCCAAGTATCACAAGACTAAGACAAATCTTTTGTTTAAAGCCTAACACTATTCCAAATACTAACCCCCAAAATATAAGATAAAACATGTAGACCAAACGACGATCCACGATCCAAACCCTAACCCCCAAACACAGTAAAAGGAGACTTACATTGAGAATAAGATCGTGAAGGCGGGAATCAAAGGGCGGTGACGTCGGAAATGATGATGAGTCTGAGGCAACGGAGGACCGACGAACTGAGAGGAGATCATCAGAACGGTAGGAGACGGATGTCGGCGACAAGGGAGTCGAAGACTGGGGTGGGCGGCGACGTAGGACCGGGAGTGGGCAACCAGAGTAGGCGGCGGCGGAGAGGGCGATAAAGACTACAGAACAGAGAAAAAGAGGAAATGGGAAGAAGACGGTGTCGTGTGTTGTGTTTGTGTGATTACCATATTACCTTTTGATTGTATAAATTGAATGTTGGATAAATCAGCCATTGGATCTAGATCTAAGGGAGAAAAATATGGGGTCTCATTTTTTTACAATGAGACATGATCTCATTGTGTGTGTGTGTGTATATATATATATATTTATTTACGGTTGGATATTTTTAAACCTTTTTATTTTGGGTGAATTGCAACAGTGCCATCAAGAAACAACGAAATTGGATTTATGCCGTCTGAAAGTAACTATTTGCACCAATATCATAGAAAAACCCAAAAAAATACTCTAATGCCATTAACTTTTTTCCTAATTGCAACAGTGTCATTTCGTCAGCCCTCCGTTAACGGCGCCGTTAATGGTCGTTAACTTTTATTAATATTTAATAGGAATTTTGCAGAAAATGTATCTTTTATAATAAAAAAATTAAATATTTTTTAATTTTAAAATATAAAAATTATCGGATATCATTAGTTAGTAACCGAGTCATTAAGTTTACGAAGATAAAAAGAAGAGATAATAAAGTAAAGATAAAGATGAGAGAGTATAGATAAATTATTTGCGTAATGTTTTGCATTTTTTACAACACGTATAATGAAATTTATGAATTTTGGGTTTGTTTAGGGTGATTCTGCAAAATTCACATTAAATATTAATAAAAGTTAACGACCATTAATGGAGCCGTTAACGGAGGGTTGATGGAATGACACTGTTGCAATTGGGAAAAAAGTTAATGACATTTAAGTAATTTTTTGGGTTTTTCTATGACATTGGTGCAAATAGTTACTTTCAGATGACATAAATCCAATTTCGTTGTTTCTTGATTGCACTGTTGCAAATTCACCCTTTATTTCTTGATATAACTTGTGAATAACTGTGGAGTTTTTAAAAGTTTAATTTGGTATTTAATTCGAAAATAAAACAAAGTTTTGAAAATTATGTTAGGGTGAAAAATAGAGTTTTAAAGAATCAACTTTAATTTTTTATATAATCAAAACCAAGTTTCACGTGTAAAGAACTCTTGACTCTTAAATTTTGAAATAAACTTAAAAACTCATTTTCTTTTCACATAAGAATATTTACCGTAGGAAATACTGTGATGAAAATTTTGCTTTTTTCACCCTATTTTGATAAACACAATATAGTTAATATTTTGCATTATTTATACATACTTTACAATTAATTATCTTGTACAAATAAGTATGTGTCACATATATATACAAGATATTGCCATAAAACTTGAGGAAACTCATAACATCAAATCTCCACTCATAAATTATTACACACACATCTCATAACATTTGCTATTACTCTTTGTTCATATCATTTGTGTTTAAGTGAATTGGAAACGAGAGTAAAGTGGGTATTTGTAGAAGCAATTGGAAGATTGTGGAAGACACGTTCGAAGTCTACGGGAATATAATCTTAAATGTAAAATGACAATATCTTGGCCGAGAAAAGTCCAAAGAAAAAGAACTCCTTTAAAATATGGTTAATTATACATGTTCCCTTCACCTTTATTTTGGTTTTACTTTAAATTCAACCCTTCAAAACACTTGACATCCATCACCTTCAAAACCCAACAATTTATTTTTTGCAAACAAGTGAAGTTTATGATTATAATTTATAAGAAAACCCTGAGGAATTAATTACCATATGTAGGAAATGAACCATTGCCATATAAGGTAGCTTAATTATTTCTTAGCGACCATAACCTCATAATCTCATATATATACATAAGAAATGCCACATTATTAATCATATATAAATAATGGAAACACAAAAATGCAGAAAAGTAAGAAAGGAGAACGAAAAACAAACATTGAGCCAGCAGTTCAATCTTTGGTTCAACGACCGGTTCATGCAGAAATCTAGTTTTCTTAACTAAAGGCAAGTGGCTGGTATAGTTTCCGATTCTCATAACAATCGGATTTGGGTTGAGTTGGATTAGAGCCTGAGGTCAATTGGGGAATTGTGTTTGGTGGAGGTATTGTGTGGTAAAATTCTTCATCATATAGGAACAAATTAACACGTAAAGATTAGGGATCAAAGTGTCATTCACTATTCCAAGTAAATAAGTCATTGGAATGGAGTTGTTGGAGAAACATAAGAGGGAAAAAGATAATTTTATTTAGTTAATCATATATTAAGATAAATATATATGATTGTTACAGCGTGTTTTACAACATAGAATAATTTGCCGGATCATTTTGTGACCATATTCATCTCTAATACGAAAGCTAAGACTTTAAGTAGTACACGCGTGATTCGCAGGTATGTCCTCTATAAATGACATGTTTTTCTTAATATTCTTCTTACTTGACCAATTTACGATGCATATAGTTAGGATCTTACTTACGTATCCTTTTTGTTTATCCATCATTGATTGCCCGCCGATAATGAAAAAGATAGGCGTCGTTAACAACCATATTTATCCAGAAAATTAAGGATTAACTTATTTTTTAATGTGAAGAAAGCAAAAATAAAATAAAATCAATCCTTAAAACAGAAACGTGAAAATGTATGTGTAATTGTATAGTCTTTATTGCTTAGAGGCTCCAGACTCCAGTGCGTCATTAAGTTTGATTAGCTCCATATGAATAGGACAATAGGATTCTAACCTAACGCTACTCAAGTAAATCGAGTTCAAATATAGGTACAATTTAATTTCCGTGTCCAAGTAAAAAAAGTTGTAATAGAGATTATTTCGCGATGATATGCTACAACATAAGGTGTCAACGACTCAACGAGATAAATTGTTTTTGTGTCCTACAAGGTATTTGTTTCGTTAAGACACCACTTGGAATGAGGTTAATAGGTAGGGAAAAATTAAGATGGTAAATTCTTTTATTGAAAAATAAGATTTTGAAAATACAATGTATCTTTGTTTTACCAATCTCTTAACTTTTATCCTTCTATTAGCCTAATTTCAAGAGTGAGCCCTAAGAAAAAAATATTAAACCATCCAAATCGTAATTTATTAATTGTAAAGATCATATGTGAAACTTTCTAATTTAGGAGAATCAAATAAAAACTAGACTTGGTCAACCATATTGCGATACAATATGTTTTGCTCCATAATTTCTACCATCCTACCAGCCTAATTTCAAATCAGACCTGAGAATAAATACTTAAACCCATTTCCATTCGAACCTCATTGAAACCATAATTATTGGAGTGCTTATTGTAAAGAAACACAATATATTTGCAGAAACTTACCAACTTAAGAGGAATGAAATAAAAACTTGACAGGTCAACCGGATTCGTAGAAGTTTGTGTGCATTTCTAGATTATTAATCTAATGAAAAATCATTAATCTGAAAAGTTCCATCATGGCAATTAGGTCTAATCTTCCAACCTTTGCCGCCTTCGTTTGGTTTCTTCGCTGCATTACTCCTTTGGTTGTTAATGGAAGCAATAGTTTCGATGGAGAAACCGAAGTTCGCCTTCAAGAGATTAACAATCGAGCTTCCATAACTAAAACATTTGTGGTTGGTATATATAGAACTGAACTAATTGGGATTTATATGTATACATACTTTGTTAATATAGTTTATTCTTCTTCTTTTATTGTTTTAATATTTTTTTGTTTAATGTGGTGTTATGTAGAGTCCTTACGGCGATGTGGTGGATTGCGTTCCTTCTCTTCTCCAACCTGCCTTTTCCCATCCATTGATGAAAGGGAAGAAACTATTGGTAGGTGGTGAGTTCATTATGGGGTACAGTCTAGTAAGAATAGAAATGAATATATAAGAGTAAATTAAGCACTTTAATTTCACTCAATATAGAGTACTAAAATATGTTTACGTAATGTTCTATTTGTGGTTTGAAAATGGTCTAGGACTTGACCACTTCTTAATGTTTGTTATCTTCAATGATTTTGTGTTTATAATTTAAATTCATGTATGGTTGTCTTCTCAGGATTCACCTGAGATACCAAAAGAACTACTAGTTAGAAGGAGTAGTTCCCCTAACGTTATTTTCGAATCATGGATGAAGCACCAAGAATCATGCCCCAGAGGAACCATTCCAATACGGAGGACTACAAGAAATGAATTGTCGAGACCTTCTAAAAAGACCTACCCCATGAATTACGATAACAAAAATGAGACGCAACCGTCCCTTATAGTCGACGGGTTCATTCACGAGGTCAGTTCACTTAATTAACAAAGAATAATTAACTTAATTTTTATTTTTGACTCATGTTACAACATGTCTATCACATTGCAGTATGCGGTCGGAGCACTCAACGGTGGCAGTTACTATGGCACCCAAGCTACCATTAATGTTTGGAGTCCTTATGTAGATCCTCACAATGAGTTTAGTCTCGCACAAGTATGGTTGGCCACTGGCGATTATGCTACCAATAACGTACAAACCGTGGAGGCTGGTTGGCAGGTTCAACTGCGTATATTCAACTTAATTATTTTTAACTTATTAATACCTCCATAATTCGTCTACCTACCACCTAACCCTAAAATGATATTGCTATGCATTTTAGGTCGACCCATATACATATGGAGATAACAATCCTAGATTGTTCACCTATTGGACTGTAAGCACATCCTAATCGCTTGTAACTCATTTCTATCTTTTATTATTCCATCTACATATAACATTTGGATTCATATTCAACAAAATTGACGTGCAGGCCGATACATACAAGCAGACAGGATGCTACGATCTGAAGTGTCCTGGATTTGTGCAAACCAACAACCAAATATTTTTAGGAAGCGCCTTATCACCGATATCGACCTACGGTGGCAAGCAATTTGAAATTACCATATCAGTTTGGAAGGTAAAATGCATATTCATGTTTCGCAATTTTTATTTTAATCCTGAGAGATGTTACCGTATTTATTTGTTTCAACTTAACGAGATATTAGATAGACTTTATGTAACGTCCCGAAACAGCGGAAGAAATTTTTCAAAATAAACATACAACATACGACCGTCAACGGTCAACAAGGGCACGTTACTGGAAAAGTCAACAGAATATATATATAAAGTATCTCCACGTGGAAGTCATAATACAGGGTGTCAAAAGAGTGATCACATGTCTAATACATAACTACAGTAATCACTACCTCTACAAAAAGATAAAGCGACAGGACCCGATCCCGGATGCACTCCCCTCGGTCACCACCAACCTAAGACCGCCTGCTCCCTGAAAATGAAACATAAAATCTGCCTGAGTTCCCGAAAGGAACCCCGTATGCCAACATCTCCTATATATACAGAAAAACAGATGAAAAAGCCAAGAATGCTCATGCAATGCAATCCTCCTCGGGCCCAATGAATGCCTCAACCGCCACGGACCATCTCCCAGCCGCACCAGGGGCATGGGAAACATCCCCCACCCTGCCAATCCAGGCCCACACGAGGGGGGTCGCCGCACTCATCTCCCAGCCGCACACAGGGGCAAAGGGAGGCATCCCCCCTGCCAATCCAGGCCAACAAGAGGAGGTCTCGGCTTTCCTCCACAGGGAAAGTGCATCCCCTTCCCCCACCAGGGAAGAAGACATCTACCACCCACACAGGCATGGCAGGCATCCCTCTGCCGCACCGGCATCCATGAGGGGTCCAACAGAAATACACTCTCGTCGTAGGTGAAATCCGTAGCTCCGAGGTCCGGTGATCGACCGTGGGCTCGGCAGCCGATAGTCGCCTCTGCTCGACGTCACGTATGTGGATAAATCCACCTAGGAAAGATAATTCGACCCACCAGTCGAACAAGGTCAAATCTAGCGGTCGACCGTTTGGAAGGTCTACGCTATACATTTTATATACATATATATCTTGTCGGTCGAACCAGGGTCCATTCAACCGATAAGGAAAACTGCATGAATCCTGCCCACTGCATTCGGTCGACCAAAACTCTTTCGGTCAACCGGATCAACAGGCACTTCACTACAGGAAAACTGCACGTGGTCGGTCGACCGGATCCAGAGCGGTCGACCGTTTAGATGGTCAACGCTCTTGACCGACTTTGCGCAGTTCGGTCGACCGAGACACACACTCGGTCGGCCGAAGGTCTGTCTACCCTATCTACAGGGATCGGTCGACCGAACAACCACCGGTCGACCGGACTAATATAACCCTTATAAAATATTCCCGCTAAAATTTGGCATAAACGGTCGACCGTCACACAGACGTCGTTCGACCATTTTCGGGCAGTAAGCAAATATCTACTAAACTCGGTCGACCGAGACCAACTACCGGTCGACCGAAACATGCATTTTCCCTCTGGACATGCATCATTTAGACGTTGTTCGGTCGACCGAGACACACAACGGTCGACCGAACCAGTCGTCTTCAACCTCGGTTCAGTGGGTTACACCGGGGAAAACGGCACCAACGCCGCCCCCTACACTCCCACACCTCTTGGGGAGTTACTATGAAGACTTGGCATACCTTTAAAGACGATGAAGACCCGCCGGAGCCTCGCTCGCGCACCGCCGTCTCCGAAGACCTCCTCACGCTCCTTCCTCGTGCTCGCCTCCACCACGCCGCCGGAGATCTTCTCCTCCTGGTCCGCCGGAAGCAAGAAGATGGGTGAGTGTGGGTGGAAAACGAAATGGGCAACAAAGGAGACAAAAGGGTTAGTTTTTGGTTTTTATAACAAAACCTAACACCTAACCCACACCCTCACCATACCTCCACCCATACTTCACTCCACTCCATACCTCCCTCACCCCCACTCTCTCTCTCACACGTCTTTACACTTTATCTCTTATCTTTGATGTTTGTAGCATAAATGTTATGTTAAATTACATATTGCTATACCCTTGAAATCACACTTTTACTATATCTTCCTCTGTTAGTTTGTTGTGTAGGATTTTCTTTGGAAAGTTGCGAACGCAATCGACCAGTTATAGAGATTCTTTTCTATTTGCAAAATACGATTTAAACCTGCAATACTACCCGATCTTACTACTTCTCAAATATCAATCCATAAGGGCCTATTCAATTTCACTACAACAAACACAATAGCAAAGATTATCTAATTTAACTATTTTGCAGGTGTATCCAGTCTCACTACTTTTGTTGATTACTATGTTTTGTTAGTGCTTCAGCTTATATATATATATAAAGTAACTATGAACAATAACAAGGGCAATATTCCTCTCACAAACTATAGCAAGAGAAAAGATAAGGAAAAGGTGAATAAGATAAAGTAGAGGTGCAAAACATTATATGCATTTGTGTTCATATTCTTTATCTTAGGGTTGTGTATTGATTTCTCCATATGGTTTTAAGTTTTGATGGGTGTGATTAATTACTGATAAGATATGTATGACTATGGCTAGAATACTAATTACCTTAGAAGTATGAACTGAAACTTACTAGGGTGAGTATACAAAAAACCCATTTGAAATGTTATCCCGCGCGACAATGATGGAACTCATCCAAATCCGAATTCGCAGAACAACATAGATGGAAATTGGTGGCTGAGCATTGAAGGTGAAGTGGTGGGATATTGGCCTACAATCCTCTACCGTTCGTCGTTCGCAAGCGCCACAAATGTATCGTTTGGCGGCGAAGTGTCCTTTCTTCCATCGACAAACCACACTACGACAGACATGGGAAGTGGTCATTTTCCGAATGACGGATACACAAAAGCCGCTTACTTCCGGAACCTTGAGACTATTGACTTCAATGGTACCACACACCCGATAAGCACACTTCCGCTCGGGGCGACGAGGCCGGCGTGTTACAGCATTGCCATAGGACAACAAGGTGAGGACTGGGGGCAACACTTCTTCTACGGAGGTGGTGGCCAGAGTGACATCTGCATGTAAAGTTACTATTGACAATGTAAAGTTGTTGAATCAGGTCGTTTGTTTCTACCTTCTAGATTAGCTAGTATTGTGTGAGTGTTCTAAAGATATAATAATTTGCGTGAGAACAAATTTTAGCTCGAATCAAAAACTTTGAGTTTCAATTAGAATAAAGGTTTAAATGTACCTCAAACGGATCATAATTGTTTCTTTATATTTGCATTTCAACTATTTCCTTACGTGCACTTACATTTCCATCTACTTTGCTTGTACGCACCTTTGCTTCCATCACCAATTCCATTAGAATTTTTGTAATTTACTCTCTCTAAAATTAATCTATCCTATATGTTAAATAAAAATAAAAATTGAAAAACCAAAACCCTCACTTCTCTCTCCAATTCTCTCTTCTCTCTCTCATTCCTCTTTCTCTCCCATCATCTCTCTTCTCCTCACTTCTCTCTCTCTCTCTCTCTCTCTCTCCTCGGTCATCTCTCTTCTCTTTAGCTCTCAAGTTCTCTCTTCTCTCTCTAGAATCTTTCCCTCCCCCAATTACAATAAGTTAGATATGCGCATGTAGGAGATGCATCATTCCCTTAGAGTATAGTAAGTATTTGTTTTTGAGAAAATGAGTTAGTATTTGTTGATCATGATCATCAAATTGTAGCCAATTGTATTAGTACCTTCACACTTCATGATTTTAAAATATTGATCGACCCGTAAATGGTTTTGATATTTTCATGTAATTCTTACAATAATCAGATGTCTTATTACCATCTTATAATTAGTTTTATCAAAAAATGATATGTCGACATATCATTTTTTGATAATTTTGTGTAAGAGTATATAGTCTTATCTTGCGTGATTCATGTGCTTATTGTGTCTATAATAAGAACATGACATGTTATCATATCGTGTTCGAGTTCAAGCCCATGTACACAATAACACGATAGAGAGACGATATGGTGTCGTGTACTTGTGTACACGACTACAAGATTGTATGCGAATACAAGATTATACCCCAATATGCATTAATACCCAAATACACGTCAATACACAAATATAAGTGGGTTAATAACCTAATGTACGTATGTGGGTATTACATAATTTATATTACCTAGTTATATTTAAACTAAATAAACATAAATTAACTACTTAATTAAGTTTAACTCCAACCTAGGGTTTCTATTATCTAGCACGAGCAAATAAAAATATCTGGACATTGAGATTATTTCATGAAAATAAGCTAGAGTTGTAGGGTGTCTGACTTAACGCGATAAATTATATAGCGTTTATAACTTAGGAGGTTTTTTATAGTTCAAGCATCCATTGGAATGAGGTTAATAGGAGAGTAAAAATAAAAAAAATGGAAAAACCTGTACTGAAAAATAAGATTTTGCGGTACAATATTAGTTTTCTCCATAATTTCTACCATCACATTTTCCAGATTTCAAGAGTGACCTGAGGAATTCTACCATCACATTAGCCAGATTTCAAGAGAGACCTGAGGAATAAACATTAAACCCATTTCCATCTGAACCTCAGGGAAACCGTGATTATTGGAGTACTAATTGTTAGAGGACAAATCATATTTGAAACTTACCAACTTGAGAGGAATCAAATGAAAACATAACTGGTCAACCGTATTCGTAGAAGTGTGTGTGTATATTTGTAGATTATTAATAAAAAATCATTAAACTCAAAAGTTATGAATAATAATTCCTGTAATTTGTTTTAATTTGGGTGTATTTGACAGATGCTATATGTTACATACGTACAATAGTTCATTTTCCAAAAAATACATTAGAAGTATGAATTGAAATTTTATGTAATTTTGAATTGCAGAAAATAGATCTATAATTACAACTAATTACAAGAGTGATACACAGTATACAAACTCACTTTTGAAATGTTATGCCGCCAATGATGAAACTCTTACCCAAAATTCGATTCTGCAGAACAATAAAGATGGCAATTGGTGGTTAAGTGTAGAAGATGAAGTGGTTGTGTAACATCCTCAAAACAGCGGAAAATTTAAAATTTTAAACACTCAATCAACAGAGGATGTTACGCAATAAAAGAACACAGGTGCACCAACATATATCATATATATGTGAACATCAGAGTATACAAAAGTTGTGATTACATCAAAAGCATATATAAGGAAACAGTAATCACACGACCTCAACTGAGAGAAAGCTGGATCCGGTAGCGGTGCTCCTCTCCTCGGTCACCACCCCCTAATGCCGATCACGGCCTGAAAGTAAACATGCAACAATGCCTGAGTTTCCAGAAGGAAACCCCGTATGCCAAACTCTAAATGTATGAAATAAAAGCATCCTAGCATGCAATTCTACTCAACAAGAAAAGCATCACAACACGCCCTGCACCAGGGCTCTCAACTCCATCACAGGACACACCACCGGTACGGGGCTCCAGGTCTAATCTCAACCAACCGCCGCACCCACACAGTCACGGGGCTCCAGGTCTAATCTCAACCAACCGCCGCGACTCACACACGTCGCCAAGCTGGGCTCCAGGTCTAATCTCAACCAACCACAGCTACCACGACACGACCAAGGGCTCCAGGTCTATTTTCAACCAACCCAAACGTATAAGGGCTCCAGGTCTATTTTCAACCAACTCCTACACGCGGTCCCTGCTCAGGCTCCAGGTCTATTTTCAACCAACCCGAACGCACTACGGAGCTCCAGGTCTATTTTCAACCAACTCCGTACAGACTAGCTGGGCTCCAGGTCTATTTTCACCCAACCGCAGCTCTCACACGGTTACGGGGCTCCAGGTCTATTTTCAACCAACCACCGCAACCCTCGTGCACCTCGCACACTTGCCGGAAGAACATCGGCACCACGACTCGTCCCACACGGACAACCATGACCACAACACCTCCATAGTGCAAAACAGGACACAAACGGTCGACCGAACCAAAAGTCCCGGTCGACCGAATCAAGCAAATACAGGGCAATCCACTTCGACCGGCACTCCATCGGTCGACCGATTCCCAACACCACATTCGTTCGGTCGAACCCAAATCAAGGGACGGTCGACCGTTTAGATGGTCAACTCCCGGTCCAACGAACAAAACGACCAATCGGTCGACCGACAAAGGGGTCCCGGTCGACCGAAAGTCACCAGGGAACAAATCCCACAACACCACAACGAATTCGGTCGAACGCCGAGCACATCTCGGTCGACCGAATCTGTCCAGGGAATAATCCCTCACTCGCGCCATGAATTTGGTCGAACGCCGAGCACATCTCGGTCGACCGAATTCCACCAGAGCGTTTCCCATGCTCAGCGCACAAGTCCGGTCGACCGAACCCTCATTCGGTCGAACCGACCACAAGGTCCACTTAAGTCACGGTCGGACAAGATCAAAGGGCGGTCGACCGTTTATATAGTCTACGCCCCCCAACCGACTTAAGACAGTGCACACGGTCGACCGGCAAAGGGGACCCGGTCGACCGAATCTCTCCAGACTTGCCTCCTATGCACAATCGGTTGACCGCCCCACAGGCATCCTTCGACCGATTTGAGGCAGAGTCCGAATTCTCTTCACGAACGGTCGACCGTTTGCACCAACCGGTCGACCGATCAGACAGTGAAATCTGCTGCACATTTACTCGCGACGAGCCGAACGGCCTACCGTCGACTTCCAAATACTCACGGTGATTAAGTGAGCGAGCATGACATACCTAAAGGTCTGAAGAGACCCTAGAAGGACCACGACGACGACTCCACGAGCACGTCTCCCCAAAATACGATTCGTCGACGACTCTCGCATCCAAACGAAGATCAATCGCCTCCTCGACGATCCACAGCAACCACACTACCTCCAGCAACCTCTACCGAACCACCACAGCCCAGAACACGAGTTAGGTGGAGGGATAGAACCAAACGTGCAGGAAAACTAAAGAACTCACCACTCACCTCAAGCCACCAGCCGACCGGAGCCAAACTTCACCTCGCTGAAGATCACCCCCCACCTTCCTCGCCGAAGCTTGCTGCTGGAGAGAGAGAGAGAGATCAGCGAGAGAGAGAGAGAGAGAGAGAGAGAAACGTGAGGGAGAGAGAGAGAAATCTCCCCTAAATACCTCTTCCACACTAAATCCTCACCATCCATTCCACCTCTCCATCTCAACCACACATCCACCCATCTTCAATCCAAGCCCTCCATCCATCTCCTCTCAATCTCAGCCATCCGTCTCTAATCACCACCTAATCAACCACAAAGCACAATTAGGATTAGGATTAGGCTAGAATCCTACAACCCTGTAGGCGACCTCTCCAACCCGATCGAGAATCTCAAACGGCCCGACATACCTCGGACTGAGCTTCCCCTTCTTCCCGAACCTCATCACTCCTCGAGATGGTGAAATCCTCAGGAAGACATGGTCACCAGCCTCAAATCTCAGCTCACGCCTACGCCTATCTGCGTAGCTCTTCTGCCTGCTCTGCGCAGTCGCTAGTCTCTGTCTGATCACATCAACCTTCTCAGCATACATCTGCACAATCTCAGGACCAACTAGTTGTCTCTCGCCTACATCACTCCAGCATACCGGTGATCTACACGGTCTCCCGTACAGGGCCTCGTACGGTGCCATCCCAATGCTCGAATGGTAGCTGTTGTTGTAGGCGAACTCGATCAATGGCAGATGCTCATCCCAATGCCCTGCCCAATCCAGAGTACACGCTCGCAACATATCCTCTAGCGTCTGGATGGTCCTCTCAGACTGACCGTCTGTCTGCGGATGGAATGCCGTACTGAACTTCAACCGAGTCCCCAAGGCCTGCTGCAAACTCCCCCAGAATCTGGAAGTGAACCTCGGATCTCGATCTGAAATAATACTCACAGGCACCCCATGAAGCCTGACAATCTCCTCAATATACAACTTAGCTAGACCCTCCAGAGGTAAAGTGGTCCGAATAGCTAAGAAGTGCGCCGACTTGGTCAGTCGATCGACTATAACCCAAATTGCGTCATGGAATCCCCTCGTCTTCGGCAGCCCGGTGACAAAATCCATCGTCACGTGCTCCCACTTCCACTCTGAAAGCTCGATCCTCTGCATCGGCCCTGCAGGTCTCTGGTGCTCAATCTTCACCTGCTGACAAATCAGACATCTGCCAACAAACTCTGCGATCTCCGTCTTCATCATCTTCCACAAGAAATTCCTCTGAAGATCTCTAAACATCTTCGTGCTGCCCGGGTGGATCGAATAACGGGATCTATGCGCCTCCTCCAGAATGTCCTGCCTCAGATCTCCTCCCTTCGGCACCCAGACACGGCCTCTGAACCTCAGTCCACCATCAACACCAATACTGAAGTCTGATCCATCTCTGGCAGCTAACTGCAGCAACCCAGCTAACTCATCATCAGTACTCTGAGCCTGAACAATACTCGAGACCAACTGAGGCTCCACTCTCAGCCCTGCGATCACTGCACCTCGCGACTCATCGGTGAACGGTCTCCACTCGGTCAACGCCTCAAGCAGCTTCCACTCCTCGATACAAAGACCTGCTGCGGTAACCTCCACCTTCCTGCTCAAAGCATCAGCAACCGAATTCGCCTTCCCCGGATGGTACGAGATGGTGAAATCATAATCCTTAATCAGCTCGAGCCATCTGCGCTGCCTCATATTCAGCTCCTTCTGCGAAAACAAATACTTCAGGCTTTGATGATCGGTGAATACCTCAAATCGCTCGCCATACAAGTAATGCCTCCAGGTCTTCAAAGCGTGCACCACTGCCGCCAACTCCAAATCATGAGTGGGGTAGTTCCTCTCGTGCACCTTCAACTGCCTCGAAGCATATGCAACCACCTGCCCGTGCTGCATGAGTACGCATCCCAGCCCAACGCCTGACGCGTCACTGTAAATCACAAAACCACCACTGCCACTGGGAAGTGACAGAACTGGAGCAGTCGTCAGCCGTCAACGGCGAAGCCAACCTCGAGAACTGTCCTCGCACTTCTGGGACCACACGAACTCAACGCCCTTCCGCGTCAGAGCCGTCAACGGCGAAGCCAACCTCGAGAAATCCTGGATGAAACGGCGATAATAACCTGCCAGACCCACAAAGCTCCTGATCTCTGCTACACTCGTCGGGGCTCTCCACTGTGTAACGGCCTCGACCTTCGCTGGATCGATGGAAATCCCGTCACCTGACACGATGTGTCCCAAGAAGGTGACACTGCTCAGCCAGAACTCGCACTTCGATAGCTTGGCATACAACTGATGATCCCGCAAAATGCCAAGTACAACTCTCAAGTGCTCTCGATGCTGCTCCACATCTGGCGAGTAAATCAAAATATCGTCCACGAAGACGATCACGAACCGGTCGAGGTACTGACTGAACGTCCTGTTCATCAAATCCATAAACGCTGCAGGCGCGTTCGTCAACCCAAACGGCATCACCAGAAACTCGTAATGCCCGTACCTCGTCCTGAAAGCGGTCTTCTGCACATCTGCCTCTCTGATCCTCAGCTGATGATAACCGGATCGCAGATCAATCTTCGAGAACACCTGCGCTGACTGCAACTGGTCAAACAGGTCCCCGATCCTGGGCAAGGGATACCGATTCCTCACGGTAACCTTGTTCAACATCCTGTAATCTATACACATCCGCAGTGATCCATCCTTCTTCTTCACGAAGAGTACCGGCGCTCCCCAAGGCGAGACACTGGGGCGGATAAACCCCGTATCCATCAGATCCTGCAACTGCCTCTTCAGCTCTGCCAGCTCTGCAGGTGCCATCCGATACGGCGCCTTCGACTGCGGCGTAGTCCCAGCTACCAAATCGATCCCAAACTCAATCTCTCTGTGAGGCGGCAACCCAATGACATCATCTGCAAATACATCTGGGAACTCCCGAACGATCTCGATGTCCTCCAATCTCTCCGCCTCTACATCTGGAACTACCAAAGTGGCCACAAAAGCTCTGCAACCCTGCTGCAACAACTTCTGTGCCCTCACTGCTGATACAATCACTCTGCCTCCTCTATCTTTCGCCCCCCTGATCAACACATCAGGTAGACCCTTCCTCGGGATCAGAATCTTCTTCTCCCGGCACAAAACTCGCACATCGTACTGGGACAGCCAATCCATCCCCAGTATGACGTCGAAGTACTCCATCGGCAACAAGATCAGGTCAGCCGGAAACTCCTGATCTCCCGAAACAATCGTGGCGCCGGGGAAGAAGCTCCCCACAATGCCCACCAGACCCAAGGGTGTGCTGACTTCCAACGTGGCAGTCAACATCGCAGGGGTACGGCCCAACACGCTCGCGAATCGCTCCGAGATAAACGAGTGTGTGGCCCCACAGTCAAACAACACTCTCGCACTCAACCCAGCAACAAAGAGCGTACCTTCCACCACCGTGCTGGCGTCTCTCGCCTCATCCCCCTGGATGGTAAAGACTCGACCGGTCCTCTGACCCTGCTGTCGCTGCGGCGCAAAAGGTCGGCGACCTCCGCCTCTGCCACCTGCCGGCTGTCCCGACTGCCTGCTGGACCCGCCTGGTCCACTCGGACAATCTCTCATAAAATGGCCTGGCTTGCCACACCCGTGGCACACTGCGCGACCCCAACACTCACCAGAGTGAACTCTGCCACAACCTCTGCACGCCTCAGGCTGGCGTGATCCACCTCCTCCGATCCGGGGCCTCTTGCCCGGGTTCCCTGCTAGTGGAGCACCCGGACGTCCACTGACCTTCCCCGGTGCTCTCCTGGCCTCAGCATAATTCTGCCGGTAATCCTGATCAATGAGCGTCGCAAACCGCACTGCGTCAGCTAACGTCTGAGGCATACTGTAGGTCACCTGAGTACGGAGGTGCTTCCTCAGCCCCCGTATGAACTTCCTCGCCCTCTGCAGCGGCGTCACACAGATCTCCGGACAGTAACGCTCCAGCGCATTGAACCTCCGGGTATACTCAACCAGGGTCGCCTCTCCCTGCTCGAGAGCCATAAACTCCTCTCTCCTCTGGTCTCTGACATGCTCGGGAAAATACTGCTCATTGAACTCCCGTAGGAATTCCTCCCAGCTGACATCAGTCCTGCCCTCAAATACCACTGCAGATGTGGTCCTCCACCAGTTGGACGCGTCTCCGCCCAACACATAAGCTGCCAAGCCTGTCTGCCTCTCAAGCGGGCACTCAATCTCCTGCAGGATCTCCTGAATCTTCAGGACCCAATCCTCCGCAGCCTCAGACTCTCCTCTACCGTCAAAGGTAGGAGGGTGTTGTCTCATAAAGCGGTCGAGCATCGCTCCTGCCGCTGCTGGCTCTCCTCTGTCTGACTGGCGATCCAACATCGCTCCCAGTCGCCCCACTGTGTCATAGAGCATCCGCCGCTCCTCTGCCCAGTCCGTGCCCCCAGTCTCATCGCTGGTGCTACGGTCCCGTGGGGGAGGTCTCACGCGTCTCGGAGGCATCTACACACAAAGAACAACACACATCAAAACCATGAATGCATGAACTAATGCAGACTCTAAAACTCTAAGGGTGGTTTCTTTGGATAAAAACACTGGAACCGACCGCTCTGATACCAAGTTGTAACATCCTCAAAACAGCGGAAAATTTAAAATTTTAAACACTCAATCAACAGAGGATATTACGCAATAAAAGAACACAGGTACACCGACATATATCATATATATATATATGTGAACATCAGAGTATACAAAAGTTGTGATTACATCAAAAGCATATACAAGGAAATAGTAATCACACGACCTCAACTGAGAGAAAGCTGGATCCGGTAGCGGTGCTCCTCTCCTCGGTCACCACCCCCCCTAATGCCGATCACGGCCTGAAAGTAAACATGCAACAATGCCTGAGTTTCCAGAAGGAAACCCCGTATGCCAAACTCTAAATGTATGAAATAAAAGCATCCTAGCATGCAATTCTACTCAACAAGAAAAGCATCACAACACGCCCTGCACCAGGGCTCTCAACTCCATCACAGGACACACCACCGGTACGGGGCTCCAGGTCTAATCTCAACCAACCGCCGCACCCACACAGTCACGAGGCTCCAGGTCTAATCTCAACCAACCGTCGCGACTCACACACGTCGCCAAGCTGGGCTCCAGGTCTAATCTCAACCAACCACAGCTACCACGACACGACCAAGGGCTCCAGGTCTATTTTCAACCAACCCAAACGTATAAGGGCTCCAGGTCTATTTTCAACCAACCCCTACACGCGGTCCCTGCTCAGGCTCCAGGTCTATTTTCAACCAACCCGAACGCACTATGGAGCTTCAGGTCTATTTTCAACCAACTCCGTACAGACTAGCTGGCCTCCAGGTCTATTTTCAACCAACCGCAGTTCTCACACGGTTACAGGGCTCCATGTCTATTTTCAACCAACCACCGCAACCCTCGTGCACCTCGCACACTTGCCGGAAGAACATCGGCACCACGACTCGTCCCACACGGACAACCACGACCACAACACCTCCATAGTGCAAAACAGGACACAAACGGTCGACCGAACCAAAAGTCCCGGTCGACCGAATCAAGCAAATACAGGGCAATCCACTTCGACCGGCACTCCATCGGTCGACCGATTCCCAACACCACATTCGTTCGGTCGAATCCAAATCAAGGGACGGTCGACCGTTTAGATGGTCAACTCCCGGTCCAACGAACAAAACGACCAATCGGTCGACCGACAAAGGGGTCCCGGTCGACCGAAAGTCACCAGGGAACAAATCCCACAACACCACAACGAATTCGGTCGAACGCCGAGCACATCTCGGTCGACCGAATCTGTCCAGGGAATAATCCCTCACTCGCGCCATGAATTCGGTCGAACGCCGAGCACATCTCGGTCGACCGAATTCCACCAGAGCGTTTCCCACGCTCAGCGCACAAGTCCGGTCGACCGAACCCTCATTCGGTCGAACCGAACACAAGGTCCACTTAAGTAACGATCAGACAAGATCAAAGGGCGGTCGACCGTTTATATAGTCTACGCCCCCCAACCGACTTAAGACAGTGCACACGGTCGACCGGCAAAGGGGACCCGGTCGACCGAATCTCTCCAGACTTGCCTCCTATGCACAATCGGTCGACCGCCCCACAGGCATCGTTCGACCGATTTGAGGCAGAGTCCGAATTCTCTTCACGAACGGTCGACCGTTTGCACCAACCGGTCGACCGATCAGACAGTGAAATCTGCTGCACATTTACTCGCGACGAGCCGAACGGCCTACCGTCGACTTCCAAATACTCACGGTGATTAAGTGAGCGAGCATGACATACCTAAAGGTCTGAAGAGACCCTAGAAGGACCACGACGACGCCTCTACGAGCACGTCTCCCCAAAATACGATTCGTCGACGACTCTCGCGTCCAAACGAAGATCAATCGCCTCCTCGACGATCCACAGCAACCACACTACCTCCAGCAACCTCTACCGAACCACCACAGCCCAGAACACGAGTTAGGTGGAGGGATAGAACCAAACGTGCGGGAAAACTAAAGAACTCACCACTCACCTCAAGCCACCAACCGACCGGAGCCAAACTTCACCTCGCTGAAGATCACCCCCCACCTTCCTCGCCGGAGCTTGCTGCTGGAGAGAGAGAGAGAGATCAGAGAGAGAGAGAGAGAGAGAGAGAGAGAGAGAAACGTGAGGGAGAGAGAGAGAAATCTCCCCTAAATACCTCTTCCACACTAAATCCTCACCATCCATTCCACCTCTCCATCTCAACCACACATCCACCCATCTTCAATCCAAGCCCTCCATCCATCTCCTCTCAATCTCAGCCATCCGTCTCTAATCACCACCTAATCAACCACAAAGCACAATTAGGATTAGGATTAGGCTAGAATCCTACAGGTTGGATATTGGCCGACCACTCTCTACCGTTCGTCGTTCAAGAGCCCCACCGAATTACAATTTGGAGGTGAAGTGGCCTATCTTCCATCGGCAAACCACACTACGACAGACATGGGAAGCGGTCGATATCCGATAGAGGGAAGTGGCATAGCCGCCTACTTCCGGAACCTCGAGACTCTTGATTTCAATGGTACCGTCCACCCCATAAGTTCACTTTCTCTCGGGGCGACGAGGCAGGAATGTTACGCTATTGCTGGAGGATTAGTGAGTGAAGACTGGAGGTGGGGGCAACACTTCTTCTATGGAGGTGGTGGCATGGCCAGAGTGAAATCTGCATGTAATTTTATTCTTGACAATATAATTGAAGTTATAATATTGAATAGGTTTCTTGTTTCTCTACCTTCTAGATTAGCTAGTATTGTGTTAAAGTGTTCTTAAGTGTAAGAAGAGTTCGATCGTGTCAAAACAAATTTAAGTCGAAGCCAAATATCTATTAATTCAATGATTGATTGGTTAGCTCTTACGTACCAAACGCGCGCTATTCAATTAAATAGGATCCCGATCGTCCTAGGTTTCAATTTTATTTTGTCCAAATAAAAATAGTTGCAAATAGAGATAATTTCACTATAATATGGTGAAGATAAGATAAATTGTTTTAGTGTTCTAAATTATAGGGGGTGAAAATTAAGCTGGTACGAAATTTATATTAAAAAATTAAGAGTTTGCAAACAATATTTTTACTTCCTTAATTTGTGGCCTCCTATTAGCCTAATATATTCAAGCGAGGCCCGAGGAATTAAATATTAAACCAATTTTCCATTTGGACCTCATCCAAACCGTAACTACTGGAGTATTAATTGCTCTGGAACGAATCATATATGAAAGTTACTAACTTAAAAAGTCTAAAAAATTGACGTGATCAACCGTTCGTATATCTATAAGTTTGTATATATTTGTTGAATATTAATCGATAATTATCAATTCCAAAAACAATCCCAAAAATCTCCATCATGGCAATTAGGTCTAGTAGTCTTCCAACCTTCGCCATCTTCCTTTTGTTTCTTCTCTGTGTTACTCCTTTAGTAGCCAATGCAAGCAATACTCCTGATGAAGAAATCGACGTTCGTCTTACAGTGCTTAACAATCGAGCTGTCATGGCTAAAACATTAGTGGTTGGTGTATAATTAAACTAATTGGGTTTTAGATATATACTTATGTTAATATAGTGTTTATTTCTATTATTTTTGTATAATGTTATGCTATGTAGAGTCCTTATGGTGATGTGGTGGATTGCGTTCCTTCTCTTCTCCAACCTGCCTTTTCTCATCCATCGATGAAAAGAAAGAAACTATCGGTAGGTGGTGAATTCATTAATAAGTTGTCTTATAAGAATAGAATTGGATATATAAGAATAAATTATGCACTTTATTTCACTTTATATATGGTACAAAAAATATGTTTACATAATGTGCTACTTGTGGTTTGAAAAGTGTCTATAGGACTTCACTTCTTAATGTTTGTTATCCTCAAAAAAATTATGCTCATAATTTAAATTTATGGATATGTCTGCCAAAACCGTCCACCGTAGATACCAAAAGAACTACTAGTTACAAGGTGCAGTTCGGCCAACCGTATTTTAAAATCATCGGTGGAGCACCAAGAATCATGTCCAAGAGGAACCATTCCGATCCGGAGGATTACAAGAAATAAATTGTCAAGAACGTCAAAAACAACCTCCGTCGTAAATTATAGTAAAATAATTGAGGAGCAACCGTCCGTAAACATCGACGGTTTCATTCACGAGGTTAGATCACATGATACAGAATAAACTCTTCTGTCCAAATGACTTATGTTACAATGTGTATTATGACTTATGTTGCAATTTGTATTATTTTTACATTATCAATGAAATTAATGATTGTAATGACATTAATTTTCTAATTGTTCTTGGCTCATGTTTCAGTATGCGACTGGTTCACTGGCCGGTGATGGAAGTTATTATGGCACTGAAGCTACCATAAATGTTTGGAGTCCATATGTGGCTCCTCACAATGATTTTAGTCTTGCACAGATATGGGTGGCCTCTGGTAGCTACAATACCAACCTAGAAACCATGGAAGTTGGTTGGCAGGTTCAACTTTTTATACTCAACTTAAATTTAAGAATAATCCCATGCATTTAATTAGATGCACCAAAACTTTTGGTGAGAACTTAAAGTTAAGCCTTGAATTTCTTATCCACTTATAGTGTCCACGAAACCACCTTTAGTTGTGAACCCCCTTTTATTTTTAGGAATAAAATTAATTAAAAAGTAGTTGCCGATGATATCTCTTTTGGATATCTACAAAAAAAAACGATATCTCTTTTGGTTATGATTAAACTATCTTTCTGAGAATAAATCTACATTTTTTAGTTGTAACTTCATTTAAATCAAAATTTAACACACATGAATGATTTTGTGGGAATTTCAATCACATGTTGAGATTAATCTTATTTTTCTCTTTTATATGAGTTATACATTGATATGGGTTGGATGATTCATAAAATTTATATAATTACTTGAAAATTTAATTATAAAAAGCTGGAAGCAATAAAAAACTAGTAATAGTATGAGTTCGACAAAAAAGTAATTATAACAAAAGTAATTTCATAAAACATTAAAAATATATTAAACAAAAACGTAGTCCTGATTTTAATGTATTTATCGTACAAGTAATTTCACAAAAACTAAAAAAGTAATGTTGAGATAAAATAAAAGGTAACAATAAAAGAATCATAGATTCGAATAATCATTGTTATTTCTATTAGAAATACAAATGTTTGCATAAACATTGACAATACAAGTAATAATAGAAGAAGAATACAAAAGAACTATGATTAAAAAAGTAATGAAAAATATAGTCAAGAAATTGACTAAAATATGTTTAAGAATAAAAAGACATAAAAGTATTTTAAAAAGGTGTTCTACGTGATTTAGATTTTTTGATTTTTTTTTAAATTCGGATTTTGAAGATGAAACTACATTATGATCATGATGGGCGTGGGAGTGATTTTGATTATTTCAAATTTATCAAAATTTGAAGAAAAAAGGGTTTTTCTATTTTAGATTAATTTGTATAAGTGTGGAAAGGGGGGTGCATATATGGGAGAGAAATTTAAGGAATGGTTAATTGTGTTGAGGATAAAATGATACAAATGTTTGAAAAGGAAATTGAGAGCAAAGAAATGTGTCTATTATTTATATTTGATTAGATTCTTTATTTGGCATGACGCTCCCCACACAAATATTAGTTGGCTTTCTAACTGAAGGTTAATATGAGAGTTCTCGCTAAAAAGAATGGTGCATCAGGATGCATGGTGTGTGTATGGTGCATCAGGATGCATGGTGTATATATATATATATATATATATATATATATATATATATATACAGGAATTCTCTAGTGAGCTCACAGTTTAATTTTTCTAAATTAAGTCCCCACAATATCCATCACTCATTTCAAATTGGAAGGTAGATTAAGAAAAAAACAGTTATGCTAATGAATGATGAATATATATAGGGTCAAACTCTAGTAAGCCCAGAGCTCATCAAATTTAGTTTAAGTCCCCTACAATCTCACCATTGGATCTTATTTACAGTTAATCTCACCATTCATTAGCATAACCGTTTTTTTCTTAATCCACTTTACAATTTGAAATGAGTGATGAATATTGTGGGGGTTTCATTTAGAAAAATTAAGTTCTGAGCTCACTAGAGAATTCATGTGTGTGTGTATATATATATATATATATATATATATATATATATATATTTAACTTGATTAATACCTCCATAATTCTACTATCATCTAACCCTAAACATCAAATTTCTATGCATTTTAGGTCAGCCCAGAACTATACGGAGACAGCAACCCTAGATTGTTCACTTATTGGACGGTAAGGACATCATATATAATCCCTTGTAAACTCTATTTCTATCTTGGACTTTTCTGCCTACATCTTTGGGAATCGGGATTCAAGTTCATAAACTAATTGGCGTGTAGGCTGATTCATACAACCAAACAGGATGCTACGATCTGCAATGCCCGGGATTCGTACAAACCAACAATCTAATTGTTCTAGGAAACATCTTGTCACCGACATCGATCTATGGTGGCAAGCAAACTGAGATTACCATTCAAGTTTGGAAGGTAAATTGTAAAATAATATTTGCAGTTTTTAGTTTATTCTATGGAGATATATATTACCATATGTCACATGTGTATGTCTCTAGTGCTTAACGAGATATAATTAGATAGACTTAGGCTCATACTTTTTAAATTTGTAACATAAATGTTAAACATACACTAGAAATTTCACTTTAATTATCTTGGACTAGTAGTCTGTTAAGTTATTCTTGAGAGTTACCATTTATGTAGAGTTCTCTTTCAAAGTTGCAACACAATTGTCCAGTTATAGACATTATTTTCTGATTGCAAAATATAACTTGAAGTAAAAAACTTATATCATTTTATGTCCTATTTTTGTCTTCACTTTGGAATTTACTAGGACCAAGAACAAGCGCAATACCCCTATCACAAACTATAGAAAGAAAAAAAAGATAAGAAGAAGGTGTATAAGAAAATAGGGGAAAAAAAGATTAGATCGGATAAATTCGTGATCAGATTCTTTATCTTAAGGTTGTGAATATTATTTTCTCTATTTGGATGGGTACAGATATGTGCATTAGTTAAAGGAATGAATTGAAGCTGAATTGAACCTTCACGTGATTTTAATTAGTTACAACTAGCAAGGGTGAGTATACAAAAATCCCTTTTGAAATGTTATCCCGCCAATGCTGAAACTCTTATCCAAATTCGATTTTGCAGAACAATAAAGATGGTAATTGGTGGCTGAGCGTACAAGGTGTAGTGGTTGGATATTGGCCAGCCACTCTCTTCCGTTCGTCGTTCACGAGCGCCACCACAATAATGTTTGGCGGTGAAGTGGCCTATCTTCCATCGGCAAACCACACTAAGACAGACATGGGAAGTGGTCATTTTCCGAACGAGGGATACACAAAAGCCGCTTACTTTCGGAACCTGGAGACTATTGACCTCAACGGTACCACGCACCCCGTTAGCTCACTTACTCTCGCGGCGACGAGGCAGGAGTGCTACACGGCTGCCGGAGGATTTCAAAGTGATGATTGGGGGCAATACTTCTTCTATGGAGGTGGTGGGCAGAGTGAAATGTGCAAGTAATGTTATTCTTGACAACATAATGTTGTTAAATGGATCAGGTTGCTTGTTGCTACCTTCTAGATTAGCTGCTATTGCGTATGTGTTAATAAAACCAAAAGCAAAACATGAACCGGTACCATCACCAAAACCTAACATGTCCAAAACACCACAAACATGGCTATGATTGGATCATTGACATGATGACTATTCCAGACCACTTAAAGTATCCTACGAACTATTCGCTAAATACCAAATTCTTGTTCAAACAATGTCCAATCAACTAGATGTACTCGTATGATTTCAGTAACATTAGTTTGTTATTGGTTGTACTTTGCATTTCAGTAACATTAGTTTGTGATTGGTTTGCATGACGTGAAATAATATTTAGAGTTCTAGTTCTCAAACTCAAATTACCAAAAACTTTAGTTCCGAGAACTCTAATTTTGGAGATTGATACAAATTCGTATTTTATGATAAAGTGAAGAAAACTAATTCATTTTTCAGACGTAACTGGAAGACACATGTTTTAGGTATAATACACAGAACTAGAATGTTTTAGGTATAATACACAGAACAAGAATGTTTTAGGTGTAATACACAGAACTAGAAATCTTTTGATTTGAAGAAAGTTGGGGAACTAATCTCTAATATAATTTGAAGATTTTGTGAGTTTTTTGGTTTATTATTATATTTTGAATATGAGAATACATGCATATATACGGCTTCTACTAGCCATTTAGCTTTCCTAATACAGAATATATGATTTGGATGTGCCTCCTATTTGGCTTGAATCATGCGTGGATTGATCTTGGTTGTCTTTGGTGTATATTGTGATATCGGGCTATGATGTCTCTGAGCCAAATCTGGGATTGGATCTTTATTTCAACACTCCCCCTCAAGTTGGGCTCGGAAGAGATTGAAGGATCCCAACTTGTGAAGGATACTATGGAATTGCAGTTGGTCTAGGCCTTTGGTGAAGATATTCGCGAGTTGATCTTTACTTTGTACATATGGAACTTCAATTTCTTTTGCTTGGATTTTATCTCTTAAGAAATGGCAATCCATTTCAATACGTTTGGTTCATTCGTGAAAACAAGGTTGGAGTCAATGTGTCGTACAACGTGATTATCACAAAACATTTGCATTGGTTCTTGGCATGAGACCTTCATCTCCTTAAGGAGTTGTTTGAGCCAAATTAGCTCGTTGATAGTAGATGTCATGGCTCTGTATTCCGCTTCAGTACTGGACCTTCCAATGACATTCTGTTTTTTGCTTCTCCAAGTGATTAAATTTCCTCCGACAAACGTGCAAAAGTCAGTAGTAGATATGCGATCATGACTGCTTGCCCAATCTGCATCAGAGTAGCCAATTATTGAGTTAGAATTATTTCGTTTCATCCATATGTCCTGTCCAGGAGTTAGAATTATCGAGTTAGAATTATTTCGTCTTGGAGTGTGCTATTTCAATGCCGAGAAAATATTTCATGATTCCTAGATCTTTGATGTCAAACATAGATTTTAGGTATGATTTTACTAGGTTAATTTCCTTATCACCATTTCCTGTAATTATGATGTCATCTACATATACAAGTATAATGGTGGTGATGTTGTTATAATGCTTGATAAACATAAACGCATCAGTAGAGCATTTTGTAAAACCAAAAAATAGAAGAGAGTGACTGATTTTTGCATACCATGCTCTCGGAGATTGCTTCAATCCGTAGATGATTTGTGGAGTTTACAAACCTGATTTTAAGAGGAGTTGTAGCCTAAAGGAGGTTTCATGTAGACCTCTTCTTCGAGTGTTCCTTGAAGGAAAGCATTTCGAACGTCCATTTGGAAGATATTTCATCCATGGTTAACGACCATAGACAAGAAAACTCTAACGGTGTTCATTTTGGCAACTGGAGCAAATGTTTCCTAATAGTCTAGACTGTATGTCAGAGTGTACCCTTTAGCGACTAGTCTAGCTTTGTACTTTTCAATTTTCACTATTGTACTTAATTTTATATACCCATTTGCACCCAACAGGTTTGGTTCCTGGTTTTAAGGGAACCATGGACCACGTTTGATTTCTTTCTAAGGCTTTAAGTTCGTCATCCTTGACTTTAGCCCAATTAGGTCCCTAATGGCTTCTTGGTAAGAGGTTGGTTCCTTGTGATTGTCTATGGTGTTTGAGAAACTTTGGTGGGTAGAAGTTATAGCTTCGTAGGACACATGATTTTGAATGGATAAACGACTTTGTATGTAACAAATCTTGGAGATGAGATGGTGTTCAAGTGGTTCTGGTGGATTTTCTTGTGGGGGCTTCTTCATCTTGAACCTGTTCACCATTACCTGTGAGATCTTCTTCGTTTTGAACTTGTTCATCATTACATGTGAGATCTATGTCTCTCCCTTCTTTAGGCACCTCAAGGATCAAAGGTGTATTGATGAGAATTAAGTTTATACCGCAAGTGCACGGCGTCAATGAAGACGTGGCAAGTACGGGTCGAACACAAGGAGGGAGAGATTTGTTATTTGTGTGATTTTCGAGTAGGGGAAAGAAGGAGAGAAGAATAAGTTTGGTTTTGAGATTTTTGGTTTTTAATTTTCTAAAGCATGAAACATGAACAAATAAAACTAAAATAAGAACAAAGATGGTGAATTCCGTTGGGTGGAGGTTTAGATATAGGGTTTAGATTAGAGAATTCAGAAACTTATAATAAATCATATTAGTTATAAAACATTACATGATAAATGATTTAACACAAACTCAAGTAATCAAAATATACTAATCACGAAATTAAAATAATAACTTTATTCTCTTCTCATCACCCTAAATCCGTCACCTCCACCCTTTGGAAAGAGTTAGAAACTCATAGATGGAGGGAAGCAGAAGGGGTCCTAGAGGAATTACAAAAGAAAACTAAAAACAAGAAATAAAATAACAGAATTTTATTGCTAAAGAGAAGAATACAAAACTAAGACTAAGAATTAAAAACTAAGGTTAAAATTTCGAAGATCCTCTACAACATCGTTTCAGGGCTATTTATAGCCGATACAAGGGACTTAGGTATAAAATAGGAAAGTACACGCGTCAACACGCAACCGGTAAAAATTTTAGAGCATTGATCTAGTTTTTTGCGGCGGATTCGCCGCATTTTGTACATAAGGTGCGGCGGATTCGCCACCTTTTTAGCTCTGATTTAATCCGGATTTTTCCTGTGTGTTTATGGTATGATTTCAATATCCTTTGCGCGTCTGGATTGATTCTTTCCTTTCTTTTGAGCTCCGACTTTATTTCTTTATATATTTGGAGATCCAAATTGATTTTTCTTTAGATTTTCTCCATAATAATAAAAGTTACTCGTAATTTACAATTAGGTCCTTGGCTTTTTGCAGTTAAGTCATTGTTTACTTTTGTGCTTAAGTCCTTGTCATTTTTGTAATTAGGTCTTGAATGCTTTTATGCTTAGATGCATTTCCATTTGAAACCCGATAATCTTGAACTTGGTCTTTATGACAGGAATGAGTCTCTTGCACGCATTTATGCTCGGGATATGGGTAATTTGTATTCAGGTCCCTGTATTCTGTAAATAAGACTAAACACATACTTTAGTAGCATTTATTGATATAAAATTAATCTAAATGAAAGACATATGATGCAATGTATGCAATGCATCATGTATGTTCAAGGAAGTCAGAAGTGGGAAGCAGAGCTGACTCACTTGATTGGCTTGATTTTGACCAGAAAATTGAAGGAGTGTGTTGAGATGGGCCAACATTTGGCCCATTTGTTGCTGGATTCTGGGAGGGCACGCAACTTGGGACGCCGCCTGGGCCGTACGGGTAGTCTAATCACACCCGCCCGATTGGTTGTGGTTGTCGGAGTCACCTGGATTCACTTGGAAGTCAGATATAAGACCTCAATTATCTCGCCCTGACCCGTTATGCCATATGTTTGTTTCGTTAGGGTTTGCGGAGCTAGGGTTTTCTGGTCCCCAACCCCTGCCACTGCCGCCTCCGCTTGGATCTGCCCTCCGATTTCCTGCACCGTCCTTCGATGACTGGAGGTGGGGGTGGAGGAACCAACAACGATCTCAGTTGTGATTTTGTATTTTTTGGTGGTGCGACGAGATGGTCAGATGTTGTGGTGGGTGGTTTTTGGTGGAGGGGTTTATGATGATTTTTGGGTTGAGGGTTCTGAGGCGATGATCAATAAGACTGTCGCCGGTGATGGTCGACCAACGTCCGAGGCTCGAATCAGTGCTCTGATACCATGAAGATTTTGTGAGTTTTTGGCTTATTATTATATTTTGAATATAAGAATACATGCATATATACGGCTTCTACTAGCCGTTTAGTTTTCCTAATACAAAATATATGATTTGGATGTGTTTTCCTATTTGGCTCAAATCATGCATGGATTGATCTTGGTTGCCTTTGGTGTATATTGTGACATCAGGCAATGATATCTCTGAGTCAAATCTGGGATTGGGTCTTTATTTCAACATAATTTTAGAGAATCTTGAAATCCATGACCCCTAAATCCGTAATGGTGTGTTTGGTACGTAGGAATTGAGAAAATAGAATCATAATTCCCTTCTCAATTTCATTTACGTGTGAATTTTCTATTTAGATTGAATGAGGATTCCTTTGGAATGACCAATTGCTTAATAGGCAATGAGCATTCCATCCACAACGGTTAGAATCTCAATTCCACTTCATAAGTTTACAAAACTTTTCTTTTAATTTCAAGTTTACCCTTTCATATTTCATATTTTGATTTATGTATCCATTTGCATTAATACTTAGATATATTTATCACATGTTTTTTTATTAATATTATAATAAAATAAAAGGTTAAAATAAGATGTGAATTTTGTTAAATAAGCTTCAATTGGTTCAACTTATTCAAAGTTGGAAGGTACAAACATATCTTATTATCAAAAAAATTGAGCTTATGTTCCAAAAATTAATGATTTTTAGTTTTTTACAACTATTTGACTCCGTCTTTCGAAATTACAAGAATATATCCGGTAAAATTCAAACGAATATATCAGACGTGATACTCTATTTACTTGTTCTATACAAACACAAATTCCATTAACATATTTACAGAATTTATTTTAACGTAGAATAAAAAATTCTATTATCCAATAAATTTACGTATTTTACAAATTCTTCTTAAAGAATGTTTCGAATTTGTATTTGATTTTAATGTATTTTACAAATTTTGTTTCAAGATTTTTTAATCTATTTAGGTATTTGAATTTACTATTTTTCAAATTTGTTTTACGAATTATTCGAATATAACAATTTTTTTAACATACCGGATGAACAAAAGAGCAATTTGCATGGAAATACTTTATAGAGGACATACATTTAGATTTAATAAAATATTTTATTTACATAAGATTATTTTAACATATTTCAATAAATATGTTATTCGAAGTGAATATGTTCAACTTGTAATTACTTCTATTTATATAATGTCCTATTTTTTCATTACTCGCACCTTATGGTTGATCATATTGTTTTCGAAAATTCAACCCCTTTGAATGAAATATGAATTTTAAATTATTAAAATAGTATTATAAAATAAAAAAATTATTTTGATGAAATTTGTATTTAAATATTAATTCCACTCTCTTTGATAAAAATGCCACCAAATAAAAGTATACAAACATTTCTTTTTCAAGGTGAATTCTCAAATTTGAAAACTAAACACAAAAAAGAAATCACAATACTATTTCATTCATTTTCATCTTCATTCCGTTTTGATATTACAAAACACACCCTCATATATACACTAACATATCTGGTATTTCGTTATAAACTCCATTCCATTTTGACATTACAAAACAAACCCTTACACAGTTACACATATACTAACATGTCCTACCTAAAGTAAGAGGAATTAGATCCCCTCATGTTCCAGTCCTTCCGAATTAGATTTTACATTTGGACAATTTACAAGTAGATGTAGAATTGCTAACATCGAAACTGTAAATTATAAAATCTAGACTCTCCCATGAACCGTAATTTTGAGGAACTTAGCCTCCAATAAATGAAAGGAATCCCGGCCTCATAAACTAGAGGGTATCGAAGTCCCAACAAAGAACATAAATCCTGTGAATGTTATAAACATGGGCATTACTAAATATAAGTGACATTTTATAATGAGAGTTTTTATTTGGCTAGAAACATATGTAACAGACGTAACGACGATACTGATACAAATGTAAATGTTGTAATGTTATAACATTTGTAATAGTCGTAACAAGAAACCTTATTGTACTGTTACACCTTCACCTATATAATGAGAAGATTTTAAAATTGGAAAATCTAAAAGAAAAAGAACAAGAGACGATTTTCACCAAACTAGGTGAAAAGGAAAAAAAATCCACCAACAAACTCTTTCTCTCGTACTGAGTTGTTGGTGGATAAAAAACCTTTTATATTAAACCTTTTAATCGGGTTACAAGTGGATCCATTTACATCATCATCTCGGATCAGTACATGGGCACAAGGATGCAGCAACTATTTAGCAGTGTTAGTTGCTGCACTTTACACTTGTATTAATATCCCAATTAGGCTTAATTATTTTACTCCCCCTCAAACTGAGGAGTGTATGTTAATGACTCCGAGTTTGCCAACAAGCTTCTGAAACTAAAGGCGTCCTAAGGCTTTCGTGAACATGTCAGCAGGTTGCTCTGAGGTTGAAATGTGTGCTGGTGAGATCAAACCATCTTGAATATTCTCTCTAACAAAGTGGCAGTCCAGTTCTATGTGCTTTGTACGCTCATGAAATACTGGATTTGCCGCAATGTGAAGAGCAACTCTATTGTCACAGAATAAGTTGGCTAGGAGTGGAATTGTAATTCCAAGGTCATTGAGCAGATATGTTTACCAGAGAATTTCACAGCAGGTCTTGCTCATTGCTCTGTATTCGGCTTCTGTGGTTGATCTTGACACAATGCCTTGTTTCTTCGATTTCCAGGAGATTATGGAGTCTCCAATCATCACCCAGAATCCAGTAGTCGATTTCCTAGTGAGAGGGCATGCTGCCCAATCTGAATCACAAAATCATTTCAAAGAAAAATCTGAATATGCTTTATAGAATAAACCATGTCCATGTGTTCCCTTAAGGTATCTGAGTACCCTTTATGTTGCGTCAAGATGGCTCTCTTGTGGTGTTTGCATATATTGACTCAGAACTTGAACTGGGTACATGATATCTGGCCTACTGAATGTGAGATAAATTAACTTACCCACCAACCTTCTGTATTCAATAGGATCATCAAGTTCAGGGGATTCAATAAACTTGTGATGTTGTTCCATAGGTGTGGGTGATGGCTTTGCTGCTAGTTGTTCACATTCTGCAAGAAGGTCTAACACATACTTCCTCTGACAGATGCTTATTCCTAAGCTATTTCTGGTCACTTCAATTCCAATGAAGTATTTTAGAAGACCAAGATCTTTAAGTTTAAACTTGGAATTCAGAAATCTCTTGATATGGTTTATGCTCTCAAGATCATCTCCACTAATAACAATATCATCTACATATACAAGTATGGCTATGAAGTTGCATTTCTGTCTTCTAGTGAAAATAGAATGGTCTGACCTGGATTGGGAAAATCCTAGTTGAAGAAGCACAAAAGTGAGTTTTGCAAACCAATTTCTAGAAGTATGTTTCAATCCGTAAAGAGATTTTCTCAATTTACATACTTTTGTCTCCCCCTCAATGCAATAGCCTGGTGGTGGTCTCATGTATACCTCCTCTTCTAAGTCTCCATGTAAAATGCATTATTGACATCAATTTGATGTAAATGTTAATCTTTCTTAGCAGTTATAGCTAGCAAGGTTCTCACTGTTACAAGTTTGGCCACGGGAGAGAAGGTTTCATTGTAATCAAAACCTTCCACTTGTGTAAAACCTTTTGCAAAAAGCCTTGATTTATACCTTTCTATCTTTCCATCAGCTTGAAACTTGATTTTGTAAACCCTTTTGCATCCAATTGCTTTTTTTCCTCTAGGCAAATCTACCAATTCCCAAGTGTTGTTCATCTCTAGAGCCTTGATTTCTTGAGCCATTGCATTTTGTCATTCTGATTTCTGTATTGCTTGATTGTAAGTAGTAGGCTCTTGGAAAGAAGATATGGAGGAGAGTAATGCTCTGTGTTTTGTATTGATCTTCTCATAGCTTATATAACTACTGAGTGGATACTTGACACTATTGGCATGATGATCTCTGTTGTGTATGATGTTATGTATGAAGTCATTCAAGTAGCTTGGTGGCTTGTGGACTCTAGTGGACCTTCTATTTTGATTTTGCATAGTTTGATGAGTTGTCGTTGCCTGTCTCTCTTCCTAAATTGAATTGTCTTCAAGAGTTGCAACAACATTCTCTTCCTCCTCATTGTATTGAACTTCACTATTGTGTTGATTGTGTAGGATCGTGTGGGTTATGGGTCCACTAATCACTTTTAATCTAATCCCTAATTAATCAAACAATAAACGCAGCGGAAATAATTTAAAGACTAGTAGGGAAATAACATGCAAACCACAAGAGGACACGACGTTTTTATAGAGGTTCGGCAACCCACCCGGGTCCTAGTCCTCTCTTGTAAGCTCCGCTCGACTCCACGAGCTCCGCCTACGTCTTCACTAACCACTCCCCGTTCCGGGCCGGGAGAGAACGCCTTTACACCACAAGCAACGCGAACAACCCTCGCTTGCTTGAATTCTTCCTCTCACAATCCGAGAGGGACACTTCGGGCTTTCACCGAAGTCCTTGCTTCTTTTGACAACACTTGTAACTGAGTGGGATTCACTCTCTAATTGAGCACACTTTGAGTAGGATGAGTATATGATCAAATGTGTGAAGTTTAGGCTTAAAGAGTGTAGAATTGGGAGCTTTGAGGATTGAGGTTTCTCTCTAATGTATTGGGACAATTGGAGTTGGAGAGTTGTGTTAACAACAAGTCTTGATCCTCTATTTATAAGCTCCTAAGGTATTCTAGCCGTTGGGGATAGATTTGATTGGGTTTTGTGCAAGATACACAAAGCAGAAAATCGGGCTGCAAATCTGTCCAGAACCGGTCGACCGAAACAAGTAAACCGGTCGACCGTTAACATGATTTCAAAGAGAACGGTCGAACAAACGAATATTCGGTCGGACAAACGAGCTAGAACTTAACTCTACTTAAGTTAAACGGTCGAACCAAAGTATGGGGCGGTCGACCGTTCAGGGGATTCGGTTGAGATAAAGGTGCAACGGTCGAACGAAGAATGAGTCGACCGATAGCAGGGAATTTTTTTTCTTGAAGAAATGTTCAACCGGTCGACCGAAACAAGGTCGTCGTTCGACCGGTTACCGAATGTATTTTGGGGTTAAGTTTGTTTTATACGAATACGACTGTTATAGGAATACGACAAGAAAAACGGCCATATTAAAATCCGGGATCGGTCGACCGAAAAAGGTAGAACCGGTCGACCGGAAGAGTTCGGTAAAATCACTGTGGAGAGTCTGTTATAAACCGGTCGAACTGAGAACTGGTTCGGTCGACCGGTTCACACAGGAAATCTGTGTTTAAGTTTATAAGTGATTTCCGTTTAAGGTTTGGGTGATCTAATGAAGTCCAAATAATGTGAAATTTCGTGTGTGACTTCTATAGGGAACCTATTGTGTATGTGATTGGTTTTTAACTCTTGTATGCTCAATTTACACATGTTCCTAAGACTCAAAATAAAATCAAGATTACAAGTCTTCATTTAGCTTTATTACAAATCTTGACTTGATTTCCTTCCTTCCATGAGTCTTGATCACCTGTAGAGGTTAGCACATGCAATATATATGCAATGCAATATGTGTGCTACTCTACATCATCATAATTAAGATTAGGTTAATTAAATCATCAAAACCTAGATTAAGGCCAAAAGGCCAACAGATTGTTCGTAGAATTTTGGTTGGTTCTCCACAAGCATTGTGTTATCACCTGCATCGGTGATAAATGAAGGAAAAGACAACAATGTATATGTGTTTTGATTTTCTTGGTTGTGATCCTTCATAGGAAATATATTTTCATTAAATTTCATATCTCTACTAGTAAAAATCTTACAATTATCAATGTCATAGAGTTTATAAGCTTTCTGACCATATGGATAACCAACAAAGATGCATTTAATGACTCTAATATCAAATTGATGTTCAACTTTAAGGTTGGTTGCATAAGCAAGACAACCGAAAGTTCTCAAATTCATGTAATTAGGTGCTTTACCATATAAAACCTCATAAAAAGATTTGAGAGTTTATGAAGTAGGCAGATGTGAGAACACATTCTGCCCAAAACTCAATAGGAAGGATGGATTGAAATTTTACGGCTCTACTAACTTCTAAGAGATGTTCGTGTTTTCTCTCCACAACACCATTCTGTTGTGGAGTGTAAACACATGATCTCTGATGAATAATCTCATTTTCAGTCAGAAAAACATGCATACTGTTAGACAGAAATTCAGTGCCATTATTAGACCTAACAGTTTTGATACATTTTCCAAATTTGAGTTCTAACCATGTAAAAGAAAGATTTGAAGATAGTAAACATGTCATTTTTATTATGCGTCAAATACACCCAAGTACATCTGGAAAAATCATCAACTATTGTAAGAAAATATTGAAAATCAAAAATACTTGGAGTATGAAACTTCCCCCGTATATCACAATGCACAATTTCAAATGGAGATTCAGTACAAATAGTACTTTTACCAAATGCTAACCTAGTCTGCTTAGGAAGAGGACATATGTGACAAACATCATCAACGTTGAAACAAACGTCCAAGTCTTCTATGCCAGAAATCAAAATTACTTACAGCATTAGCAACACTGTGAGTATTATCCAGAACATAAAGTTCAGTATGCAATCTACCCTGACCAATCACCATCCTAGTGACAAGGTCCTGGAAAACACAATTGTTAGGATAAAAGGTGACAACACAATTCATTTTCTTAGTTAACTTACCAACAGAGATCAAGTTAACTTTAAAGCTAGGCACATAAAACACATCTTTCAGAATAATATGTTTGTTAAGTTTAATGTTTCCTAACAATTCTACATGAGCATTGTTACCATTTGGTGCTTTAATATATATGGTGCTAGCATGTTTATAAGTATTAGTAAGCATGTTGGAAGAGCAACACATGTGGTCTGTGGCCCTAGTGTCCAAAATCCACAACACATCATTAATGTAAGCATAAGCATGGGAATGCATACCAGCCATGTTGATAGAGTGATTCTGATCTCCTAAATTTGCAATACTAAGAAGTTTCTGGAATTGGTCTTTCGTGAAGTTCTGAACATTAACCTCTTCTACATGATTCTCTGTTATCTTCTCACTTTGATTTGCTTGGGAAAATCTTGGTCCAAATGTCTGCTTTTGAGGTCCACGATAAACTTTGTTAAGCTTGTGACTATGAGGGAAACCATTCAACCAATAGCACTTGTCCACTGTGTCCTGAGGTGTCACAGTGTGTGCAGTGATATTTTATCTTATCTTTACCAAATTGATTATGCCTTTGCTTTCCTTTGTTCTGATTTAAAATTTTGTTGTTGTATTCTTGCTTGTTACTCATCATAGCAGCAGACTCAGTCATCTTGGGGCCAACAGTGACGAATCTTTGTCTCTCCTCTTGCAATATAAGGAAATGTGCTTTATTGATGTTTGGAAGTGGTTGCATCAGCAGTACCTGGCCTCTGATTGCATTGTAACTCTCATTCAATCCAGCAAGAAACTGGAATACTTTTTCTTTCTGCTCCTTTTCAACAAACAGTTTCATCGCACCACAAGTACAAGCTAGATCCTCACTGTATGATGCAAACTCATCCCATAGACCCTTAAGCTTAGTGTAGTAATCACCAACAATGTTTTTTTAGGATCTATGACCCTCTAATCTCTAGATAAATGCGGAATTAAAAATAATAATCGAAAGATTAAGAGATAAAATGTGCAAACCACAAAATGGACGACACCAGAGTTTAGAGAGGTTCGGCACCCACACCTGGGTCCTAGTCCTCCTCGCAAGCCTCGCTTGATCTCCCGAGCCTCGCTTACGGTTCCACTAACTGATCTCCGTTCCGGGCTCAGATCAACGTCGTTTACAACTCCGAGCCTCGTGAACAACCTCGCCTCGCTCGTATCTCCTCTCACAATCCGAGAGCTTTTATCAATTTATCCCTAATTAAGCTTGGTTAACCGAATTCCATTCGGTTCACCGTTCCAATGTGGACAGTAGGATTGGTAGGGCTCTGATCTACTCAAGTTCGGTTGACCGTGTACACATAGGTAGACCGAAGTTAGCGTGAGTTTACGTTGACATTTATAGCTCAAATAGCTTGTTGGGTACAACAGTCAAGTGTCACGTATCAATTGCCGTTGCGAACCTAAAGCCTAGAAGGACTCGGTTGACCGATAGGTATTCGGTCGTCCGAAGTGGGTCAAGTCAATTGGGCTCTAGGGACTCAATTCGAATGCGACTGTTGGAGGAAAGTCCAAAACCGGTCCAGGGCTATTCGGTCGACCGAAGGAGGTTCGGTCTTCCGTTGGGGCAATTCTAGAGAACACCTAAGTTTTACTGGTGGGAAGTATTCGGGTATCCGAAAGGTGTTCGGTAGACTGAACTAGACAAGATTCGGTTGACCGAAGGTAGTTCGGTTGACCGATGAGGGACATGACAGAATCCTAATGCTCAAGTTTACATTAAACATTATGGACTCAATAAATACAAAATTACATGTCTTGGTCCAAAGCTTTGATTACAAGTCTTGAGTCTTGATGTCTTTGTCTCAATGCTCATTTTGTTGATTATCTTGAACAACCTATTAAGATGATTGCAAGTATACAAATATGTATGCAATGCATGTAATCGTGTTTGCTCACTTTGATTGATTAGGTTGATTGATTAAGATTAGTGTAATTAATCATCAAAATTAATATAGATTAAGGCCAAAAGCCAACAGTTTTGTCCTTGAGTCAAAGCAGCAATTGATCTTCTGATCTCAAATAGCTTGGGAGTATTACCTTGAGAGAATCTCTCTTCAAGGTCCTTCCAAGTCTATGCAGCAGTTTCTGTGTATATGATGCTAATGGCTATGCCAGAACTAACAAAGTTTATGATCCAAGAAAGGATATATCAATTTATCATTACAACTTATCCATTTATCATGCTCTATCAGATTAGTGGATATATCAGGCATTGCAAGTGTTCCATCAATGAACATAAGTTTCTTTTTAGCACTTAAAGTCATTCTCATGGACCTCTTCCAGGTAGGATAGTTATCACCAACTAATTGCTTGGAAACAATACTAGCTCCTGGTTGGTCTGATAAATGTAAGATGCAAGGATCTATTTTGTCACAATTAGATCTTTGATTCTTGTCATCTTTCTCCATGACTTGACAGAAGTGTTAATCACAAATAGATTATTGCTATGGATGAAACAATACAATCTTGAAAATATAGTGAAGTGCTCAACTATTTCGCTAAGGATGTGTTCCTCAGACGAGCCGGATTGATCAAAACAATGTACGGAACCAAACTTGACCAACAAGAAATAAAAAGATGGAAGAACAGGTGAATCCGAGAATCAACCTTTAGATCTAATCAGCAAGGCTTCAGATCCGATCAACGACAACTCCAGATCCACTGCATCTCATCTTCGGTGATCTAATATGATCAATCTGGACTCGTATGGATCAAATTTTGCTCGAGTACCATTTTAAATCTTGAAAATCTAAAAGAAGAAGAACAAGAGACGATTTTCACCAAACTAGGTGAAGAGGAAAAAATTCACCAACAAACTCTCTCTCTCTCTCATACTAAGTTGTTGGTGGATAAAAACCATTTTTATATTAAGCATTTTAATCGGGTTACAAGTGGATCCGTTTACATCATCATCTCATATTAGTACATGAGCACAAGGATGCACTTGACACTTGTATTAATATCTCAATTAGGCTTAATTTCTTTCGAATATTGTGTGTTGTATTGTATCAAAAGAAACAAGAATATCTAGCCTATTTTTCTCCTATATATTTGTTCATATTTTGATTATGGTTTGCTTGAGTTGATTTCAAAAATCACCATTCATTTTACAACACGTTATCAACGTGATCCGGTTTGAGTATTGGAAATCGCTAAGGTAACAAATATTATTTTTAATTTTGTATGGTGGGTGAATATGTGACCTTTAATATTGTGAGTTTTTATTTGGATAGAAACAGATATAACGGACGTAAAGACGAAACATATGTAATTGTTGTAACGTTATAACAGTCGTAACCGTTAAGTTTTATTGTAACCATTATATCTTCACTTATATATGTGAGAAGAAGATTGTGCGTTGTATTGCATCACTTAAAACAAGAATATCTAGGATATTCTTGATACAAAGGATCATCACCGTCGTAATTTTTTAATTTAATAAATTTTAAATGAAAATTTTAAAACTAGGAGAGAAAAAAATTCGAAAAGTAATCGGATCGCGGGTCCGTGGGCGCTGATGCATTGCATACATTGCATCATATGTCTTTCATTTAGATTACTTTTATATCAATAAATGCTACTAAGGTATGTGTTTAGTCTTATTTACAGAATACAGGGACCTGAATGCAAATTACCCACATCCCGAGCATAAACGCGTACAAAAGACTCGTTTCTATCATAAAGACCAAGTTCAAGTTTATCGGGTTTCAAATGGAAATGTATCCAGGCATAAAAGCATTCAAGACCTAATTACGAAAAGAACAAGGACTTAAGCACAAAAGTAGCCGGGGACTTAATTGCAAAAAGTCAAGGACCTAATTGCAAATCACGAGTAGCTTTTATTATTATGGAGAAAATATAAAGAAAAATCAATGTGGATCTCCAAATATATGAAGAAATTAATTCGGATCTCCAAAGATATGCAAGAATCAATCCAGACGCGCAAATGACATTGAAATCATACCATAAACACACAGGAAAAATCCGGGTCGATTCGGAGCCAAAAAGGTGGCGATTCCGCCGCACCTCAAGAGCAAATTGCGGCGAGTCCGCCGCACCAAATTAGATTAATGCTCTAAAAATTTTACCGGTTGCGTGTTGACGCGTGTACTTTCTTATTTCATGCTTAGGTCCCTTGTATCGGCTATAAATAGCCCCGAGAACGATGTTGTGAGGAGTTCTTCCTTTTGTTCCATAATTTAGCAATAAAATTCTGTTTCTTTTATTTTATGTTTTTAATTTTCTTTTCTTAGTTTCTCTAGGACCCCTTCTCCTTCCCTCCATCTATGAGTTTCTAACTCTTTCCAAAGGGTGGGGGTGACGGATTTAGGGTGATGAGAAGAGAAGATGTTATTATTTTAATTTTGTATTAGTATGTTTTGATTACTTGAGTTTATGTTAAATCATTTATCATGTAATGCTTTATAACTAATATGATTTATTATAAGTTTCAGAATTCTCTAATCTAAACCCGATATCTAAACCTCCACCCAACGGAATTCACCATCTTTGTTCTTGTTTTAGTTTTATTTGTTCATGTTTCTTGCTTTAGATAATTAAAACCCAAAAATCTCAAAACCAACCAATTTAATTGTTCTCTCTCTCTCTAATCGAAAATCAAAAAAAAATAACAATATCTCTCCCTCCTTGTGTTCGACCCGTATTTGCCACGTCTTCATTGACACCGTGCACTTGCGGTATAAATAAAATTCACATCAAGTTTTTGGCGCCGTTGCCGGGGAGGCGACGCAGATTTTGTTGTTTTTGTATTTCGATTTTATCATGTTTATCTTGTGCGCGATCTAAGTATTTGGATTTGTGTTTCAGGAGACAACAGAGTGCACGGCGAAATCCGAGCACCATTTGAGCTAAACGAGCGGCGAAATCGCCGCACCTGAAGAACAACTTGCGGCGAATCCGCCGCACACTTGGAGCTTCTGGGCTTCAACTTTTTCTGGGACGCGACTCATCTCTGGGTGGACGCGTAAAGCTACTGAAATTTCGAGAGCGGGCGGCGAACCCGACTGAGCATTGCGTAGGTAACCTTCGTTGCCTTTTTCCTCGTAATTTCTAGTTTCAGAAAATTTCCTTTTATTAGAATTGCACGTGTTAAGCTTAAATTCCATAATTGGCAATATTTCAACTCTGACCTAAAATTCGCAAAATTAGAAAGACCTTAGTGCATGCATCATATAATGTTTTGTTTGCATTATTCTTGCTAAATTCTTGCAAATCAATTTCTGTTGAAGAGTGCTGGAGGCAAGGTACGTATCGCGGTTTTTAACGATTGCATTTAAGCATATAATTTAATTTGCATACAACCTTGCAATTGCCCCCATTAAAAAGACCATTGTTTGACTATCTTTGTTAGATCTAAGTTAAACTATCTTAAGGGCAACTCCGTAGGAAAAGATACGGTGGGGATTTCATCACCCTTCCGTGGCCCACAAATCACAATCCTAAAGTGTCACCCAAGCCTTAAAATTTAAAATCAATTAGACATTGGCCCCTAAGGACTCGGACTCAATTAAGGAGAAGAATTGGTTTGACTTGCTATGACCTGAAGCCGATCGAATTCAATTTGGTGTCTAGGAAGTGTTTTTGTGTTGACGAAAGTCTTCCAAGCGAAGTGGTTGTCTAATTGGCACCGACTCTGTCGGAAGCGCCCCCACTAGCTATACACTACCCGGCCAATTTGGTTTGATTAGTGAGGGAGGTGAATCAGGCGAATCAATTCGACTCAACCAGTTAGGAGTCGTCTAGATTTAAGTGACACTAGGTCTAGGATTGTTTGAACCGTGCTTTCTTAGGAAATTTCTGACCAACCCTCTTTTCTATCTTTAGAGTTAAGTTTCCTTTCTCATCTGAGTCTTCTTTCTCTTCTCACCTAAATTCTCTAGATTAGGATTCTTTTTCTCATCTTGCCCCATTCTATTGTTTGTTTCCCTTTTGAAAAGAAAAAAACATAAAAAAAACGAAAATTTTAAAAAAATTGTAATTAATTCTTGAAATTAAATTTGGAATTTAAATTTCGAATTTGAATTCAAAAATTGATTCAACCCGGTGCACTCAGATTTGGATTCGGGACTTGAGTAATCGACTCTCACGAGTTCATCTAGATTCCAGTCTGGAACTTAACCCCAATCCACCTGTTGCACCACCTCACCCGGATCCAATGGGTGAGAACGTAGTGGACCCGCCTGTTGCACAACCTATAACTCTGAGGGATCGATGCTATCCAGCGATGGCTGCTCAGCCATCGTGCATCGTTATGCCCACCATACTGGGTCGCGACTTCGAACTTAAGGCACAATACATGAGTATGTTGCCTAAGTTCACCTCTAGGGAAGATCCATATCTCTTCCTTAGAGAATTTGAGGAAATCTGCTCTCTTATGCAATACCAGCATATCCCTGAAGAGGCAGTGCGTCTGAAATTTGTGCCTCTGGCACTAAAAGACGACGCTAAGAAATGGCTATATAGTCTAGCCGAAAGATCTATTAGGAGTTGGGCTGAGTTTGTTCAAGTATTCCTGAAAAAATATTTTCCCAACCATAAGACTATGAGGATTAGGAATGAAATTGTTGCATTCGTTCAGTCTGAGAGCGAGCCGTTCTATTCCTATCTAGAAAGATTTAAGAGTGTACTGACGCAATGCCCTCATCATGGAATTCCAAGATGGCAATTATGCCAAATTATTTATGAGGGATTGACACCCACATCTAGAGTTATGGTAGAATCCGTAAGCCAAGGGAACTTTATGTCGAAAAATGAAAATGATGCCTGGACTTTCCTTGAGGATTTAGCCGAAAACAATATGCAATGGGACAATGCTAGAACACCGCTTAACCCAAGTATTGGATCTAGAATAGCAAGCCAACCCAAACCAGGTGTCTTAGCTGTAGATGCCAATATAGCGGCTGAAGCAAAACTAGCTACCCTTATGCGCAGAATGGAAAGTCTAGAGCTACAAGCCCAAACCCGAGTGAATCAAGCATCGTCTATCCCCTGCTCTAGATGTGGTCAGACTGGTCATGTAATGGAGGATTGTGCGGACTGGGAACAAGTTAATGCCATGTATAACCATGCTAGAAATGACCCCTACGCATCAACCTATAACTCTGGTTGGCGTAATAATTCCAAATTCTCATCAAACCAACAAGGTCAACCTCCTAGACAACAACCAAACCCGTATGTCCAAAATAATACATCTTCTGGGTTTAGTAATAATAACGATCATGAGGTTAGGTTGACAAGCTTGGAAAATTTGATGAAAACCTTTATACAAACAACCAACCAGACCTTCCAAAGGCTAGAGACACAAGTCAGTCAACTAGCACAAATAGTAGGTGAAAGAGAGAAGGGTCGGTTTCCAAGTCAACCTGAGGTGAACCCTAGATCTAATAATAATTCATATCAATCCTATCAAACACCTTCAGGAAATAACAACCCTAGACCGGTTCAAATGGTTAATGAGGAAGGACCGTTCCAACAAATAAATGCAGTAGTATCATTACGGTCCGGAAGACAAGTTGATAATAATGTGGTAAATCCTAGAACTTCTAATCAATCTAACCATCAAGCAACCACATATGACCTGACCATTGAACCTGACGTCCAATCTGAAACGCCCAACCCACCTACTCAACCTGAACCCATAGCTCAACTTGAACCTCAGCGAGTCTATGTCCCTAAAGCCCCATTTCCCAATAGACTCAAAAAGAACTCAAGTGCACAAATAGAGAAAATCTTGGAAGTATTTAAGCAAGTTAAGGTGAACATTCCACTCTTAGACATGATTCAACAAATACCTGCTTATGCTAAATTCTTAAAAGATTTGTGCACTAAAAAGAGAAAAACAAACGTACCAAAGAAGGCATTCTTAACTGCAAACATAAGTTCTATTTTGTCCAACACATCTCCTATAAAATATAAGGATCCTGGATGTCCCACAATTTCATGTGCAATAGGAGATACTTTTATCAACAAAACCCTTCTAGACCTTGGTGCTAGTGTTAACCTACTCCCATACTCTGTCTATGAGCAAATGAACCTTGGTCCATTAAAACCCTCTAGGACAACCCTTCAATTTGCTGATTGCTCTATTAAGAAACCAAGAGGTGTAGTAGAGGATGTTTTGATCAAGGTTGGTGACTTCATTTACCCAGTGGATTTTGTCGTACTAGATACCGCACCTGTTGTAAATCCTAATCGACAAATCCCTGTAATTCTAGGCAGACCCTTTTTGGCCACTTCCGAAGCATTGATAAACTGTCGAAATGGGCTCATGCAATTATCTTTTGGGAACTTAAAAGCTGAATTTAATATCTTTCATATTGATAGTGAGCCAGAAATAACATGCAATCAAAGTGATATTGTGATGAAATCGCGTATCTATAATATTTCTGAATCGTCACAAAATCAAAAAGGAAGTAAGAAAAAGGGGAGGAATTCATCTACACACCCACCGTCACTCGAGCAAATAAGAGAACCAATTTATGTGAGGGGTGTGGAACCTGTAACTCAGGACGCTCATTGCAACATGGGGAACAATTCAACTGGACACATGCACCAATATGGTGTCATTCAATCCAGTTCTGACTATGGTTGACTTTGAACAAATTCCATCCTTCCACCGCAATTCACCAAGGTAATAAGTGCATTTGCTTTATATTTGCATACATTGAGGACAATGCATGATTTAGGTGTGGGGGGGTGTTTATGTATATATTTATCTATATATTCTGTCTTTTATTTAAAAATAAAAATAAAAATAAAAAAATTAATGTTTCATGACATAGCTTAAGATTGAACTGCTAAAACCCGTGTACAAATTGCATTGAGTTTTTGTTCCTTATTATATAGTTCTGCTTGTAGAAATTGTGACATAAATCTAAGTTCCAAAGAAATAACCCATTGCCCTTTAAGACATGTATGCACTTAAATTGAATGAATCAAATCTTTGAAGTGGTTGATAAAAAGCAGAGGTTGAGGAAAATATACCGGGAAGTGTGGACTTCTAATAGCAATTAAGCCTTGAGGAAAATAAAAATAAAAATAAAGGAATAAAGTGAAGAAAACACATTTTGCAAAATGATTACAAAAGCCCAAGCCTTTGAGTCACTGGTCCGTAGGGGTATCTTGAAACCCGGTAACTTGAGTCTACCAGCTTGGGATTATCGACCAAACTCGCTACACGAATGCAAAAGGGTAAAAGTGTCAAAAAGCAAATGTGTTGAATCACGGAAGAAAAGAAAAGAAAAAAAAATACTCAAGGCCCAAAGCTAAAAGAATGATCCATGCCATGGTTGATCCGAATGATACTTCACCACCAAAGGAGGCGTGCAAAATAATTCAAGTGATAAACATGTGTAGAAGGGTTAGTGGTGTGAATGTTGGAGGAACAAAGACCAAGTCATATTTTTAATGAGTTAGATTTATATAATGAGCATGCAAGAATTCTCAGTGAGATGTATAAGGTTGAGGTAGGGATATTGAGAACTATTAATGAAATATTGATTCAGGATTTTGTGGGTATATCCGCTGAAAACCCTCAGGAGACAACACTCCTCCCCCTTGGCAACAAGGAGGTTTAACGGCTTGTTGCACATGCTAAGTGCAACCGTGATTCCTACGAAAGTGAGTTAGGATTTCCCTGTTTTTATTTTTCTTATATTCTGTTTTGCTAGGGACTAGCAAAATCTAGGTGTGGGGGTATTTGATGCATTGCATACATTGCATCATATGTCTTTCATTTAGATTACTTTTATATCAATAAATGCTACTAAGGTATGTGTTTAGTCTTATTTACAGAATACAGGGACCTGAATGCAAATTACCCACATCCCGAGCATAAACGCGTACAAAAGACTCGTTTCTATCATAAAGACCAAGTTCAAGTTTATCGGGTTTCAAATGGAAATGTATCCAGGCATAAAAGCATTCAAGACCTAATTACGAAAAGAACAAGGACTTAAGCACAAAAGTAGCCGGGGACTTAATTGCAAAAAGTCAAGGACCTAATTGCAAATCACGAGTAGCTTTTATTATTATGGAGAAAATATAAAGAAAAATCAATGTGGATCTCCAAATATATGAAGAAATTAATTCGGATCTCCAAAGATATGCAAGAATCAATCCAGACGCGCAAATGACATTGAAATCATACCATAAACACACAGGAAAAATCCGGGTCGATTCGGAGCCAAAAAGGTGGCGATTCCGCCGCACCTCAAGAGCAAATTGCGGCGAGTCCGCCGCACCAAATTAGATTAATGCTCTAAAAATTTTACCGGTTGCGTGTTGACGCGTGTACTTTCTTATTTCATGCTTAGGTCCCTTGTATCGGCTATAAATAGCCCCGAGAACGATGTTGTGAGGAGTTCTTCCTTTTGTTCCATAATTTAGCAATAAAATTCTGTTTCTTTTATTTTATGTTTTTAATTTTCTTTTCTTAGTTTCTCTAGGACCCCTTCTCCTTCCCTCCATCTATGAGTTTCTAACTCTTTCCAAAGGGTGGGGGTGACGGATTTAGGGTGATGAGAAGAGAAGATGTTATTATTTTAATTTTGTATTAGTATGTTTTGATTACTTGAGTTTATGTTAAATCATTTATCATGTAATGCTTTATAACTAATATGATTTATTATAAGTTTCAGAATTCTCTAATCTAAACCCGATATCTAAACCTCCACCCAACGGAATTCACCATCTTTGTTCTTGTTTTAGTTTTATTTGTTCATGTTTCTTGCTTTAGATAATTAAAACCCAAAAATCTCAAAACCAACCAATTTAATTGCTTGGAAACAATACTAGCTCCTGGTTGGTCTGATAAATGTAAGATGCAAGGATCTATTTTGTCACAATTAGATCTTTGATTCTTGTCATCTTTCTCCAAGACTTGACAGAAGTGTTAATCACAAATAGATTATTGCTATGGATGAAACAATACAATCTTGAAAATATAGTGAAGTGCTCAACTATTTCGCTAAGGATGTGTTCCTCAGACGAGCCGGATTGATCAAAACAATGTACGGAACCAAACTTGACCAACAAGAAATAAAAAGATGGAAGAACAGGTGAATCCGAGAATCAACCTTTAGATCTAATCAGCAAGGCTTCAGATCCGATCAATGACAACTCCAGATCCACTGCATCTCATCTTCGGTGATCTAATATGATCAATCTGGACTCGTATGGATCAAATTTTGCTCGAGTACCATTTTAAATCTTGAAAATCTAAAAGAAGAAGAACAAGAGACGATTTTCACCAAACCAGGTGAAGAGGAAAAAATTCACCAACAAACTCTCTCTCTCTCTCTCATACTAAGTTGTTGGTGGATAAAAACCATTTTTATATTAAGCATTTTAATCGGGTTACAAGTGGATCCGTTTACATCATCATCTCATATTAGTACATGAGCACAAGGATGCACTTGACACTTGTATTAATATCTCAATTAGGCTTAATTTCTTTCGAATATTGTGTGTTGTATTGTATCAAAAGAAACAAGAATATCTAGCCTATTTTTCTCCTATATATTTGTTCATATTTTGATTATGGTTTGCTTGAGTTGATTTCAAAAATCACCATTCATTTTACAACACGTTATCAACGTGATCCGGTTTGAGTATTGGAAATCGCTAAGGTAACAAATATTATTTTTAATTTTGTATGGTGGGTGAATATGTGACCTTTAATATTGTGAGTTTTTATTTGGATAGAAACAGATATAACGGACGTAAAGACGAAACATATGTAATTGTTGTAACGTTATAACAGTCGTAACCGTTAAGTTTTATTGTAACCATTATATCTTCACTTATATATGTGAGAAGAAGATTGTGCGTTGTATTGCATCACTTAAAACAAGAATATCTAGGATATTCTTGATACAAAGGATCATCACCGTCGTAATTTTTTAATTTAATAAATTTTAAATGAAAATTTTAAAACTAGGAGAGAAAAAAATTCGAAAAGTAATCGGATCGCGGGTCCGTGGTCGCGAACCCCTATAAATTCCCCCCGCTTCATTTTTTTTTCTTCAATTTCCTTTGTCGCTCTTTTCCACTTCTACTCTCTAAACAGTCTTCGAATTTTGTCCGGTGATATCAATTTTTCTGATCTGTGGGTCTTTGCTGGTGATATTTGAGGTAAAAAAAAATTATTCTGAAGTTGTATTATTAGTGATTAATAATTGATAATAATGTCAAATCTTGAAGAAATTTTAATATAAAACTGATGAAAAAAATTTACATTGTAGTTAACAAAATGATTGCGGTAAGTGTGCACTTTGGCGGTGAAATAACTCAAAATGCAAGTTATGGTGTAGAATACACGATAGGTCCAAGACTTACACTTTCAGCGAGCGAAAATGTAACCTTAGAAGAAATTAAGAGTTGGATTTATCAAGGTTTGAATGTCGAAGAATCTCGGTACTCGATGAGTATTCAATATCGTTGCAACATTGCACCAACTGGTTACTTTTTTTTAATGTAATGTTTGTATATGACGAGAATTCCTGGAGAATAGCCTATGAAACAACTTATTCGAAAATGGGAATGATGGAGTTATATGTTAAGTTGAATCCTGTGGAAATTGAGTGGAATGCTGAGATGTTTACAGGTAACCAACTGGGTAGTAGTAGTGGTGCAAGGTTCATATCTCAACAATCATGTGTTGCAAACACCATAGCAAAAACCAGTCGACCTGCGAATAGAACTTCTGATTTCGTGCCGATACCAACAGATGATGAAGAAGAAAATGATGACGAAGATTACAATATGGAGACAGAGAATATGAATGAATCATCGGGTGAGGACGATGAGGATGCTGATGAGGTTGAGGATGATGAAGATATTAATCCGAACGTAAGTCAGTTAAGCCAATACAACCCATTTAGAAGGAGGGGTTGGGTTCACCCAGCTAAAAGCTTTCATGATTGTTCTAGTTGGGTTCCTGCAGATACATCATTTATAGAAAGCAGCGTAATAGTTGAAGGTCTGTTAGCTGAGAATCAAGCATTCTCATCAAAAGACGCTCTAAAGAACGCAATATCCAAATAGCATATTGACAATAATTGGGAGATCAAGGTGCAAGACAGCAGCAAAACCAAATATAGGGTAAGATGTAAAGATGAAAATTGTAGCTGGATGTTGTACGCTGCACTGACCGGTTCAGGTGATGCATGGTCGATAAGAAAATGTCTGTATAAGCATATATGCAGGTCTACACCTGCCCGATTTGATCACGCTCAGCTGACTGCGAAGATGATGGCCGATATCATCCGTGAAGATGTTGAAAATAATGTCTCGCTCCCGATTAAACAAGTTTTTGGTCTGGTAAGTAAAATATTTCCAGGTGTTAATCCAAAGGACAATAAATTATGGCGTGCCCGCGAGATTGTTGTTGCATACATGTTTGGAAGTTGGTCGGGTTCATATGCTTTGTTGCCTCAATTGTTAAATGCTATTAAACAATCAAATCCTTGAAGTAAAGTTGTAGTTCATTCTGACCCTTTACCATGCGCTGGTGTCTGTCAGTTTAAATGTGCAGCATGGGCTTTTGGTCCTTGAATTCAGGCATTCCAATATCTGTGTCCTGTTATCAGCATAGACGCCTCATTTCTTAAAGGTAGATACGAAGGAAAGTTACTTGTTGTTGCTGGGTATGACGTTGAGAATCAACTACTACCTCTTGCATTTGGGCTCGTTGAGAAGGAAAATATATCCAATTGGGGATGGTTTATGAGATGGTTGCGACGAGAGGTGATTGGAGATAGAAAGATATGTGCCATATCTGATCGACATTCTGCAATTAAACACATTTTTAGGAATCCCGATTACGATTGGCACGAGGAAGCAAATGAAGCAGTTCACCGTTTATGCACACAACATCTTGCCGAAAATTTGCTTAAAAATTGTAAGAATCAATATGCAGTTGACACCTTCAAGGCAGCATGCAGGCACAATAGTCTGTGGGATTTCAAAGCCAGTTTGGATCAAGTTGAGTATTGGAGTAAAGATGCATTACAATACATAAAAAGGATTGGGAAAAAAGATGAAACAAATGAGCATGAACCGGAGGTTCCTAGTAAGTGGTCGTTGTGTCACGACGGAGGCCAAAGATGGGGAATAATGACAAGCAATGTTGCGGAGTGCCTAAACAATGTATTCAAAGAAGCTCGTGGTTTACTCATTTGTGCAATTGTAGAGGCGACATACTATTAACTGTTGGAGTGGTTCAACAACAGAAGACAACATGCACGTGTGTTGGCACAAAGAGGACACATATTTTCCGAAAGGGTTACACAAATAATGGAAAAATCTGCAGTAGTTGCATGTCAACATGAGGTGAAAATAACTGATTTGGATACAAGGGTATAGGAGGTCATAGCCAAACATGAAAGAGTGAGCAGAACTGGAAGTAGGAGGGATCGTAATTACAAGGTGATTCTATGTGACGACACCAGACCGAAGTGTAAGTGTCGGGGACTACAAAATATGGGTATCGCTTGCAGTCATGTTTTGGCAGTGTGTGCCGCACGTAACTACAATGCCAATGAATACACACATTCGTACTACAGTGTCAACTCTCTAGTGCACACATGGGAGGGTCACTTCGATGTGTACGAGAAGGAAGAGGATTGTCCTGAATATATGGGAGACAAAATCATACCTGATCGAACACTCATGAAGAAAGGAAGGAGAAGGTCAAAGCGTTTACCGATGACGATGAATGTCATGGAAGGAAGGATGGGTCCGGGTCATTGTACAAGTTGTGGTTCGATTAATCACACAAGCGATCGTTGCAATGTAATGGAAGGTTGAATGTATTGTAATGTTTAATTTAATGTAATGTTGAATATATATTTTACTAGTCATATTTATAAGCCAACCCATATCAATTAAAATGACAAAACCAAATCATAAAATCTTAAAGTACAACATGTTTACAACTGAACTACAATATGAACTACTACGTGGGAGTGAAAATCTTCATCTTCATCTTGCGTCGGCACCCTCGACCGACTGGAGTCGCAACATGCAACAATTCTTCAACCTCCTCAGATAAAACATATGGAACCAAGGAAGAACGTGCCCGAGTCTCAACAGGTACAACATGTGACTGAGTCTCAAAAGGGCGAACAGGTGACTGAGTCTCAACAGGGTGAAAAGATGACTGAGTCTCAACAAGCAAAAAAGGTGACCGAGTCTCGTAAACTATAAAAGGTACAAGATTTAGTTCACAAGTGTACCCTTGGTCAGTTAATGAACTGAATATACCATCGAACAAAGTTCTGAAGTTTGTTTGCGGCAACTGAGGGGTATCATAATTAGTATCAGGTGTCTGATAAGTTGGATAATCTCCGGGAATCTGGGAAAGCCCGAATTGGGATGACTGCGATGGTCCTGCGCCAATGTCACCGTACGTATGAGAATATCCAAACTGGGATTGACCTGCGCAATGTCATCGTATGTATGAGAACGTTCAAACTGCAATGGTCCTACGCCAATGTCACCGTATGTATATGAACCTCTAAACTGTGATGGATCTGGGGCAAAATCATCGTATGATGCATTGGATAACCTAAAAGTATATGTTGTTTGATCTACAGCTCTAGGTACCGAACAATCATCACGAATGTCATTATTACCATCATCATCTCCAGGAACCGACTCCACATCTGCAGGTAATCCAGCATTACTAAGTACTCTTTCAAATTCGTGAACCTGATCACAATCGACGACATCGAGTTGGTGACTCTTCAACAACATTTTACAGAGCCCCTTAGTTCCACGTTTGTACAACTGCTTGATAACAAATTTAACCGGTTGAATACCACGTAAGCCCTGAAATTGTAGTTTGAAAATTAAATAGTAAAACACAACAAACAATAATCGTCAAAGTCGTTAAAAAAACATATCATACGTCGAATACGTGGTCCACCAGGAACGTAACCTAAGTCCTCAATACAATCACGTGGGGTTGGCAACGGCCTTTCCAAACCAAACTCTATTTGGCCTCGTATGTAGACTGTGTACATACCATTATGCTGAAACCACTGACGATACTGTCGATTTTCTCTCGGATCATATAGTCGACTTTCCTCAAGAATCTGCGGTCTGTCCCACTCTCGTATGTAAATTTCATGCTTCGCTGACCAATCATCTCTCTATCAGGCCGCATGTACTATCTTATCAAGTCTTTTCAGTTCTGTCCACAGATGAGTTTATGGCGGTGGCGTCGTCTGAAAAAATCCAAATTGTCTCATAGTTCTTTCTGGATAATGTCATGATATCATCCAGAAATGAATCAAAAACACTCTCGCAAGCCAATATGCACCATCAGTAGTAAATACCCGTCCAGAAAGCAACATCATATATTGATTATACTGTAGGATTTCTAGTTTAATTGCACATATATATTTTCGAAATTTTTATGCACAATAAGGATCAATTACAATTTTCTATGATTTATTTCATGCATGCATTGGTTTGTTTCAATAACTAGTTTTAAAAACTTTATTAAAACAAACACAATGGACTCCGAAATTCATACCTAGAAGTTCTCTAAAACCTCTTGATGATCCGGAGACGTTGAGGATGACGATCGTCGCTTCTCGTTGCGCCGGATGCCTCCGAGTGTTCACCAAAACCCTAAACAAGGTTGGAGAGAAAGGAGCTAGCCAATCAATCTCCAAACTAGCCTAGAATCTAGCTACAAACCCCTTCCTTAATATCTGAGATTTCTCCTTCCAAAGACTTAGAAAACTAAGAGAATTTTCGTGGCTTTTGTGGTGAATTAGGAGAGAAAATAATTAGAAAACATCTAACATAATTAAGGAGAATAAGGACCTATTTATAGGCTCCAATCTTACTCTCAATCATGGCTATTCTTCAGTCATGTTTTCTTGATATTTTCTCTCATAAACTAATTTCATAATGCATTACATGCATCCACAAAACGTTTGACCAAGTTTGGAACTAATCCAACCATCGATCAAATTAATCTCTTAATTATCAAAGGCAGAAAATCAATCGGGGTTCGGTTTACCGAGTCACACTCGGTTAACCGAATATGTCACGTTTGGTTTACCGTGCATTAGACGGACGACCGATTCTTAAGGAGAAAAATTCTCCTTAACCGATCGGACGAACCCACGTCTAAAACCGAGTGCCATTCGGTTAACCGAAAATATCGGAACTGGACATTGTTCGGTCGACCGTTTCTGGTCCGGTATACCGTACCAGAACTTCAGGCACTTTGGTCAAGTTCGGTCAATCAATTTTGACCATCCGTTCCACGTTCGGTTGACCGATCCACAGAACCTTCGGTCGACAGAACCATAAACGGATTACCGAACTTTTACCCGATTTTGCCTTTTCAAATTTTGGATTTATTTCCAACAAAATTTGAACTTTAGGGAGTTTTAGCAAATTCACAACTTATGCAATATATTATCCTATGCAACAATAATTTATTGCACCCCATAATATATGCATCTCATATGAATTTATCATGATTCTAATTATGTTATATATCACAACATAATTGATTTTACTTGTTCACCACATGTGTCATATTTTCTATAAGAAACTCGACACATCATATGAACCAAAAATCAAGCTTCTTGTTTCCCGGTTTTTTTTGCAGTGTGACTATAGGAGGATCTAGACTAAGTTGACAGTGATATTAAGAGATTAATATCACAAGCTATAAGCGGTATCTAGCTACACATTATAGCTCCCAATTAGTTAGATGTCTTAATTCCACTCGAACCAAAACCCGATCCATTTAGTGATGGAGTGCATCACTTGTGTCCGTCCCTTGCCTCATGATATTAAGAATACACACAAAGTGGTATTGTGTCATCTTTGTATTAGTATTCATTTCTTGATATCTTTAAGCTAGTTATAAATATGACTTAACTCAAATTACATTGTGCACATTATAACTTGGCTTTATCAAGGAGCCCACTAATATCATCACTCAATTAAGAGGGGCAATGATAATCTTTTGACTAACTGTCTTCTCCAACAAAAGTCATACTTAACCAACTAATGCATTTGCACTACACTCATTGATAGCTTAAGACACTAGTCTAATTAAGCACTCCTTAAGCGATCTGATATAAGTCTCATATCAAAGGACCAAGGACACAGTAAAATATTAATGACACAGAAACACATTCCTATAATATTTTACTTATTAGGTCAATTCGGTATACAAAAGTAGTATTTTCCTCTTTTGCGTACCCATGTTGTCACTCACTTGTAAAGCTACAATGATCTATGACCAACACGACAATCTTAACTCGGTAATTAATGTCCCATGTTAATTACCATGATTGCGAATATCTTTTGTTTTATGTAAATCAATATCTTTTAGAGCTCTACGGTTAAGGACCAAGAGCATCTTCCTTAACACTTCTAAAAGACGAATAACATAAACAAGGAACAAAATGATTTCTCATTCAATTCATAATAATTGACATTTAAAAGTAAAACTTTTAGAACACATTCCCTTCATATACGGCTGCCAGTTTACATGCTCATCCAACATACATTCAAATTCATTTCTGTAATGTGTAAGACAATTATGTGCGTCACTAACCTCATAAGTCTGTGAGTATTGCCACTTAATAGCAAATGGAGGTCGCGATTCTAGGTCTTCTCCACCTAAACACTCAGCAAGACCCACGTGTCTCGGCCGGGCTACGGGAAACTGAGTCCAAGACCAGTGTTGAAGGAGTAATAATGCACCACCAATGTTCTTCTTACCAATTTGACATGAAATAGACAAGTTGCGATATAAACATGAAAGCATGACCGCACCCCAATTGTATACTATCGTCTTATCCAACACCTGCAAAAACCTCAAATACATAACTGGAACACCTGTCCCAGATCTATCAGGGAAAACCATGGATCCGAACAAATCTAAAATGAAAGCCCGTGTATATTGTGCCACTTCTTCATCTGTGGGAAAATCCGGGAGGTTCCCGTAATTTACCCGCAACCATTGCAAACTGATGTTAAATCCTGACTCTTTGAAAATTTGTGGCTCATCTGCTTCTACCGTTCGCTTACCTTTTTTCATCATCTAGGCATTTTTATCAATCCCAAAAGAATTTATAATTAACTCACGACTGTCTCGATCACTGTGCCCGATTATTGGAATATCAGTGATAGGTAGACCCCACAAACAGCTCACATCCTGCAATGTTAATCCAACCTCCTCAACCGGTAAGTGGAAAGTGTGAGTCTCAGGACGCCAACGCTCTACAAGTGCAGTAATCAATCTATTGTCTGTCCTTGTATGTTTTTTTGGGCAAGTTGATATAATCCCAAATTTTTTAGTGTCTGACTAAAACTATCGTGGAAAGGAATGACTGGACGATGTCCACGACATTCCAAAACAGCCTCCGGCTATAATATATTAAAATATTTTGTGAAAAATACACCAACTAAAAATATGTAATTTAAATATTTGTTTGTACTTACATTTGTGCAAATATCATTGACTCTGAACATGCAATTTGGTATTCCGTGAAGTGGGGAAATAGACTCTATATCCACTGCATCATTATACTCACGTTCGTTTTGTACAGAACGACTTCTACTTAAATGACTCATTTTGACAAAACAACTGTACAGGAAAATAAAATAAAAACTAATTTTAATATTGTAAGAAAAATAAAAATAGTAGTTTTCATGACAAAAGGCATGTTATAGAAATGATGAAATATATAAAAATTTAAAGCATAAATACAACTAATATTTAAAATTTCATTTAACAGAAAATAAAAAAAAACTATTCCAAATGCTTAGTGTAACTTTTTTAACTTTTTACTTTAAACTAAAAAGAAATAATGGAAGGTAAGCTCAAAACTCCCAATTTTCTTACTACCAATCAGTAATGCAACAAAACTTTCTGAGTACTATTATAAAAACAAAAAAATTATAAAGCTTCTATTTATTTATTTTTGCAAGAAAAAAGGTAATCTATTTGAGATTTTAAAGGTTTCTAAATACTAATTATTCTACTAAAAGGTTTCTGATTGACTAAATATACGTCTAATTATTCTCTAAGTGTTATAGCGTAATTTGGTTTTTAATGTTGTGAGTTTTCATGCCTTTGGGTGTGAGAATTTTAGTTTTATCAATATATCTTCAATATATTTGGTTCTAGAAAAAAGTTAGATAATATTTTTCCGCTTTACAATTAAATCATTAAACCAACTTAAACCGTTAGAAAGTGGGATGTTTGTTTATTATGTGTTTGTCTATATTATATAATAAATTTCGTAAATGTACGTTATAGAAATGATAAATATATATATAATTAATTATAATTATAAACGGATACATAAATACAACTAATATTTAAAATTAAATTTAATAGAAAATAAAAAATTTATCCGAATATTTTTTATTTAACAAAGAAATTAAATCTTAATTTTAATTATTCTTAAATAAAAAATAATATGGAAAATTAACCTGAGATCCCAAGATAAGCTCGGAGATGGGTTGTGCGATGGGCTCGACGGGAGAAGAAACTAGAAGAGGAGAGAAGCTCAGTTTTAACGATTGGAGAAGAAATTAGTGTAGATTTTTTTCCTAACCCAACCCACGGATCGCGGGTGCAAACCGCGATCCGATTACTTTTCGATTTTTTTTTCTTCCTTGTTTTAAATTTTTTCATTTAAATTTATTAAATTAAAAAATTACGACATCACCGTTCATTTTATAATAACCACAAATTATTTATACCACAAGGATCCAAACCACAAATTATTTTATAATAACCATTTAGATAATTATTTATACCACAAGGATCCAAAAACCAACTCCCACATCCACTGAACACTTAGAAACAGATGAGATAAACACACACATACAAGAACACAACATGAACCAACACCAAATCCAAAACCCACCCAACATGTCCACAACCTCGACGCCATCCCCATCCCTCCACCACCTCCGCAACCTCTGTCGCACCGACCCACACCTCGCCGTCCGCCTCCTCCCGACCCCACCCCCAACTCTCCTCCTGAACACCGTCCTCATAGGCCTCGTCTCCACCTCCCGACCCCACGCTGCCCTCCGCCTCCTCACCTCCCACCCCTCCACCCCTCTCGACCCCTTCTCCTTCTCCTCCGCCCTCACCGCCGCCGCCAACGCCGGCCTCCTCCTCCACGGCAAGTCCCTCCACGCCCAGCTCCTCAAGCGCCCCCACGACACCCGCGTCCTCCGCAACGCCCTCCTCACCATGTACGCCTCCTGCGGATCTCCGAACGTTGAGACGGCCTTCCTCGCGACTCCGAGGAGGAGGAGGAATGTGGTTTCTTACAACATTATGATTGATTGGTTCGTTAAGGTTGGGAAGGCTAACGAGGCTTTGGGGTGTTTTGTGGGTATGTTGGAGAGTGGGATTGGGGTGAGTAAGGTTAGCTTTGTGAATTTGTGTCCGGCCGTCGGAGGTCGGCGGTTGGCCGAGTGTGTGTTTGGGATGGTATGTAAGCTCGGGGTGGGGTTTGTTGGGGACTTGTTCGTGGTTAGTTCGGTAATTTTCATGTTTTGTAGGGTTGGGAGTGTTGGGATGGCGAGGCGGGTTTTTGACCGGATGGTCGGAAGGAATGTGGAGGTTTGGAATACATTGATTGGGGGTTATGTTAACAATGGGATGGCACTCGAGGCTGTGAGGCTTTTTAAGGAGATCGTTGACTTTCGGGAGGTTTCCGCTGATTTTGTTACGGTGATTGCGGTGATGAATGCGGTCTCGCAGTTGAGAGATGTTGGGATTGGGAGGCAGGTTCATGGGTATGTTTTGAAGAGTTGTGGCAGTTTTGAGGTTTTGCCGGTTATCGTTTCGAATGCGATTATGGTTATGTACTCGAGGTGTGATGTGGTTACAGATGCTTTCCAGGTGTTCGAGAGGATGTTGGAGAGAGATGTGGTCTCGTGGAATACTATGGTTTCGGCTTTTGTGCAGAAGGGTATGGATTTTGAAGGGTTGATGCTTGTTTATGAGATGCAGAAACAAGGGTTTGCTGTGGATTCGGTTACTGTCACAGCTTTGCTGTCGGCAGCGTCTAATCTGGCGGATATTAGGATTGGGACGCAGACGCATGCGTATGTCTTTAGGCATGGCATCCAATGTGAAGGGTTGGGGAGCTATTTGATAGATATGTACGGGAAATCGGGAGCTGTTGAAACTGCTCGAAGGCTTTTCGATGCCCAACCGGTTTCCATGAGGGATCAAGTTACTTGGAATGCCATGATTTCTTGTTATGCACAGAGTGGTCCAACCGATGAGGCTATTTTAGTCCTTCGGATGATGCTTGGGGAAAATGAAAAGCCAAATTCGGTGACTCTAGCATCTATTTTACCAGCTTGCAATGCAATTGGCGGAGCTCGATTGGGGAAGCAGATTCACGGTTTTGTGATCCGAAACAACCTGGGCAGGAATGTGTTTGTTGAGACAGCTTTAGTCGACATGTATTCTAAATGTGGAAGTATCTCCTATGCTGAAACAATGTTTGAGATAATGGCAGAGCGGAATTCTGTCACTTACACCACAATGATATCAGCACTTGGCCAGCATGGTCTTGGCGAAAGAGCTTTACGTCTGTTCAAATCGATGCAACTTGCTGGTCTGAAGCCCGATAGCATCACCTTGGTAGCCATCCTGTCAGCTTGCAGTTACACGGGGCTGGTTGATGTGGGCCTTGACATATTTTACTCGATGGAGTCGAAGTTTGGAATCATTCCTACTCCTGAGCATTACGGTTGCGTGGTTGACATGTTGGGGAGAAGCGGGAGGGTGGGCGAAGCATACAAATTCTTGAATGATTTGGGTGACAAGGGTAATTTCGTGGGCATATGGGGATCACTTCTTGCAGCTTGCAGGATGTACGGTGAATATGAATTGGGAAAGATTGTTGCGGAAAAGTTATTTGAGTTGGAAGAGAAAGGTGGTGAAGCAGGGTACTATGTTTTGATGTCCAACGTGTATGCTTCCGAGAAGGAATGGGAGAATGTGGATAAGATACGGAAGGAGATGAGGGAGAAAGGATTAAGCAAGGAGCCAGGGTCGAGTTGGATTGAGATTGGTGACTCGGCTCATAAGTTTTTGTCAAGAGACAACAGACATCTAGAGAATAATCAAATTCATGAGATCTTGGAGGGTTTGGCTGCCGAAATGAAGCAATCAGGCTATGAAATATCTGAAGTCATTGAAAATGAGGTTTAAGTTTGCTTTCATCAGCATTTCACAAATTCACTCAACACAATTTAATCACTTGTAGTGTTGATAACAATACTGTGTTACTGGTATGAGGTCGCAAAAGTTGAAAGTATTGCTGCTGAAACGAGGCAGTCAAGTTACAACGTGTGAGAAGTGAGTGACTGAGGAAGAGTTGGGAGTTAGTTCTCATCATCATGGTACCAATTTGCCAGAGAGAAGTTTTATCAATTCGGAATTAAACTTCAGATCTCTTGATGATTACACTATTGGTATTGGGGTTGCGATTTGTGAAGGGTGAAATTTTTTACAGAGACATGGCAGAATTGCTGCCATTTGTGGTGGTTTGTAACTTGCGTTTGAGAAATGTAGATAGTTCATTGCGGGAAGATTTTTTTAGCTTCCATTGCTCGGAGAAACTAGCAGTTTGTGTTAAGAATGTCAGGGGTTGAATATTATTGTAATTTGATTTATTATTGCCACAGGAGAATTGAATAGAGTTGTAAATGATAAAGCATTTTACCATAAGAAATTATTTAAGAAAATACCGACGCTCATATGGCAGTAGATGTGCATTTCATAAGCTTGTGGTATCTGTACAACAGTGTTTGTATGTTGTCATATTCTATTTACATGAGACCAAACAGAAGAAATGACAAGAAGATTTATTTTTTTATGGATAAAGAAGAAAATGATGTGGAAAACAAGACTAAGGTTTTTGTACAATGACATTGTACAACAATTGAATTTTCGATACAACAGTGTCCGTACAATGTTCGTATGTTGTTTTCTCAACCTTAATTTGGAGGAGGTTCCTGAGTATGAGCTTCTGAGTGTGCATTCAGAAACAGTTTCTTCCTCAGATGTTGAGAAATGTTTGAATGGTGAGAGAATTTCTGGAAACTTTAAATGTCTTTTTGAAGCAAATCTTCAAATTACTCATTCTTATGCAGGTATATGATGTAATCAACAGAAGTAAAATCATCACAAAAATCTAACAAGTTGAGAAACTTACATAAGCTCCTCCGAGCTTTTCCATCCTAATACAAGACATGCATTGATTTTTGTACTGGGAGCCCAATGCATGTGGATTCATTCTCATGTTTGGATGACATCATCCCACTGTAACAGCTCCATGATAGGAGGGGAGCTAGATCCCCTCCCATCAAAACGATCAGTAACTCATCACTCTGCTACTTTGAATTCTCATGTTTGGATGACATTATCCCATTGTAGCAGCTTCATAATAGGAGAGCTAGATCCCCTCCCATCCAAACTGTAGCAGCTTCATAATAGGAGAGCTAGATCCCCTCTCATCCAAACGCACGCTAACTCATCACTTACTTTGAAATCGCAATTGTGATTTCAAAGCAACTGGTGTTCCCGTGCGAAAGCAGCACGCATGAGCCGATCACTCAATTCACGCTCCACGCGCAATTTGTTGGCTCCTATCTATGTTTACGTCCTTCGAAATCATTGTTATATTTATTATATTATCTATTCCATTTTAAATCATAAGTTCCAAACATGCAAATGAGAGTTTGAGATTCAAATTCTGAAATTGATTGTCTCACGAAAATAGATTTTCTAACTGAGTTAACCCCAATTGATAATCAACTTAGGAAAATTAAGGTTCGCGTTATAATTTTCAATGTTTTCTATAATCAGAAACGTTGGTGAACTCCACGATAATGAAGCTCGATGTATCCATATTTCCATACCACAATCCGCCATCTTAAGGTAGGGTTCCTATCACTAAAAAAGGAACCATTGTGCCATCAAGCCGTATCCCATCGAACAACTGAAAGTGAAGTTCCATTACCAAATAAGTAACTGAAAGTAAAGTTCCATCACCAAATAAGAAGTCACCTTTTGTTCCACTAACCAAAAGAAGATAAACATTGGTTAAAGTTCAAAGCCAACTTCTGCCACAATATAATATAGCAATACACAGTTACAAAAATGGAGGAAAGAAAAACCACCATAACCGCCAACAAAGTAATTATAACAAGCTAAAGGTGGCACGTCTATTTCCACCCAGCAAATAACAAAAGAAACACCAATTTTGTGATTTGTCTCAAGAGTAATGAAAGTACAAGCAAATGACAAATAAGTCTACGATTGCCTTGCCTCCATGAGAATCCACCCAACAAAAGAAAGCAGCGAATCAAATAATAAAGACAAACTAGCTTTCTACTAAATCTAACGAAAGCAACAACGCATTATCTTAACAGCTTCAAACACCCAAAAAAAACTTCTTTTCCAACCAATGCAAGTGCAAAACAAAAGGAAAAAGGGAAAAATGCTTAAGTTGAAGCTCCACCTACCTGTCTGGCTGTCACTATTATGTACTTGTATTTTGATAAATCAAAATCAATAACAGAAACAATCTTACAGCATAAAATAGAGAATGAAATCTAAGCAAAATCTACGAAAAAATGTGCCTAACATTGAATATTACAAATCTTCGAAAAAATCCAGTTTCGAAAATTGAGACCAATTTTATAAGGAAAATCTTAATAGGCCAGCGAAATTTAAATGAAACAAACTTACTGGAACAAATAAATTCAAATGAACAGAACGAAAATCACACACGGCTTCCTACAAAGTGTTTCTCTAATTTCTTATAACATGATGGGAACTAGTGAATTGAACTGTTGAAGTGACATGAACCCAAGTGAAACAGAGCCAGTGACCGATAAAGCACATGAACGAACAAAGAAACTGGAAATACAAGAAAAAATAGAGCAGTTTCACAAATGTATAGTTCACTAGGGGTTGGTAGGGGTGGTTTCCTTCTTCAATTCTTCTCCAAACTAGAAAAATAATGGGTATAAGTTGAAAAAAAATGGATTTCTCTCCTTTACCATGCCAAAATTTGTTGTCATTCTAAGGTGCAGAGTAGGTATGTGATTTCTTATCACATATCACATAGAGTAGCTACAAACCTTTTTGTATACTTCAAAAGCAGTACTCGTGTGGGCTTGCAATACCAAACAATGAAAATAATCAGTAAATCTAGTAAAACCAATACAAATGGACACTGGTTGATAAATTAGCCTATCAATGTTTTAAAAAAAGCACTATAAACTCTTGTTAGAATCCCAAAACCAAACTTTTCAATAGACTCATTACCCACTGCTTCATCATCCAAAGAACAAATCTTTTTTCGGCTATACCAAACAAAAACCAACAGATCTTTGGTGGCAAGTGTTTTGAATTTACTAAGCTTCCAAGTAAATAAAAAAAATCCACCTAGCCATAGCAACAAATTCCGACTTAACTAGCCAACATAACCTAATATTTCAAGCAAACTAATATCCTATCACTCCAACAGAAACAGCTCTATCCTTCAAATCCCATAAGTAACAACCAGCAAATGATCATTTCTATCTCCATTAATTTACACACAGGAAGCATAATATCACACATTCGAACAGAAACAGGGGTTTCTTGCTAATCATTTCCAATAGATCTTTGGGAATCAAAAGAACTCGTTAACCTTTGAAGCTACTAGTACTACAGTCCTCCAAAATTCCATTTCCAGAAGCACTTGCGTCGGCCACCAGGAAACTCCCACCTTTTTCGACCAAATCAAACAAAACACCAAATTCACACAAAACAATTAAAAACCTAACCTTCGAAGCTGCTCCAGTCCCTCCAGATCCCGAATTGTCTACCATCCTTCGTTAAAACAACCAATAAAAAAATCACATAAAAACCCGATAAACACTAAATCACCTTCCTTCCGACATCAGAAGGTTCCCAACTTTTATCCACCAGATCGAACTAAACGGCTAAACTCACACAAAACAGTTCTGCATCAATCCTTCCAAATCCCAAATTCACGAAGCATATCACGCCATCCACACAAAAAACAACCAAATCTAACAAGAACTCATACAAAACAACCTCGCGTCCATAACCGAAAAGATTCTTTCTTCCTATAATCCCACAAAAGCCATACAAAAAACCAAAGATGTAACCTCCAAAGCCGCTCTAATCCCCAAAACAATTCAAAGATTCCAACTTTATATCCCTCCAATCCGTCCAAACCACAACAAAAATCCCATCTTTCGCCCCAAAATCAACTTCGATCTAACCTTTACATCAGCTCCGACCGTCGAACCCCAAATTCCTCGAATCACTTCGCGTCCGTCACCAATTCAGTTGATACAAGTCGGGAAACACCAACTCTGGGGGGGGATCGGGGGCGTTCCCGACCTGCACCAAGCGAATCAGTGGCGGCGGCGAGAAGGATGGGTGGACCAAACCCTAGCGAGAGCGAAAGGGAAGAGCGCACGATCCCATACGGCTCGGGGAGGGCGCGGAAGAGGGAGTATTTATATGGGGTATGGAGGGTTCAGATTGTGACACGTCGGAGTAGGATTTAGGATTCCTGATGGCGTGTGAACGGTCGGCTTGGAGTCCGCGGAAGTTCAGATCTTGGCCTTGAAAGTCTATTTTTGGTCATGAAAATCGGTTAATGTTTTGATTTTTAAGGGTCGTGAGGATGTTAGAATATTTTTTGGTAGTTTATCGGCGTACAATGCTCATGATAAATATCATATGTTAAATTTTTTGAAGTTGGTTGTTTTGAAACATTATATTTCTGTTTTTACCATCGTTATATCGATATTTCTACTTGTCACTACAAAAATAATACTACTATGTTGGTGTCGTTTTGTCTTCGAATATGTCATTTCATTAGCAATTTAGCTCATTATTATTCTGTTAACGGAGTTAATAAAATTAATATTTTAATAATAAATTTTGTAAACTCTAACATTATATAATTTAATAACATATTTTAGTCTTTTTCCTAACATATCTTCTCTTACTTCTTTCTTTTGCATATTGTACATAATTTGTTTTTTTCTTCAAGTTTTTAACCGAAAATTGAAGTGAACTTCGTATGCAGTGTAGAAGGGAGCTATTCGACCAAAACTTTGTAAGGAAGCGATACTCTGAAAAATGTAGCCATGACAGAAATCACATTAAATCAATCAACAAATCAAGAAAACGAGCAAAATAACTAAATAATAACACCATAACCCCATATATACATGGAAACACTAATCAGGAAAAACCACAACCGAAAACAGCAGAAGCAGAAGTGGATTCAGGAATTAGAAATTGAGTATGCAAAATTAGAGATGAAAAATCCGATAAAATGCAACGTATTTAGAAATTACAAAATAATATCTGTAATAATCATTAGGAAAATTAAGATCCTAGCCAAAAATCAATCATTTTACGCTTGAATTTAAATTTAAATTGTCCACGACGATAAAGTATGAAACTCGATAATAACATAATAGTTTGTGCTACTTATATCAACTACTAAAACTTGGCTTTTAATTTCCAAAATATTTGAGTATGCATTTGCATACCCTGTTTAGATGCTGGATCCGCCGCCACTGAGTGAAAAATCCATTATGTAGAATATGTGTTACAGTAAGGAAATACAGCGACAATAAACTCAGAAGAACTATATTCATGCTCTGGATTTAAAAATGCCTCCAACTACAAGATAATCCCCAATCAAAACTCAATTAGGGGTTTGTAAAGAATAATAAAATCTGGTCCAGTCCACCGGATTCCGGAAATCTTGTCTCTGGTCCGGTCCGTTTTTGGCCCGGTGTGATGAAAACTGATTGTTGTGGACCTTGTGGTTCTAAAATAAGTTTGTGCATTGGTCACCTTTAACCACCAGCATAGCTTGCAAGTTCAACTCACAGGTGTAATAAAATAGCCAAATTTATCTTTAGGGTTGCAAACTTCCATTTTTATTTGCATGCATGCAACTGGCAAAAACAGATCTCAACAGCATACATACGTTCAATATTCAAATTTCTTATTCAATGTTCGCTCACTACATGAATTGGAAGTAAACTAGACGAGAATTAAAAGCTAACAAGTAAAGACAACTCGCTCTGGCCTCATTGGTCAAACAGAAACGTAACTCTTTTATCTCTCTCTGCTTTTAGTAATAACCCAAATAAATTCAAACGGAACACGACGTACAAAGAATAATGTGATATATATATATAGAGATACTTACACATTTCTTCCCACCCACGAGCAACCCCACGCATGAACACCAAACAGAAACCAAGGAAAACAAGGATAGGCACAGTTACAGACACCAATGGAGCTCCCTCTGATACACTATTTTTCAAGAAAGACAAGCCTAGGTTTGGCTTTCGATAACACGGTGAAAATATCACAGAGAGACAGAAACCATTCCAACCTAGTAACGGCATATACGTAAAGACACAGTAACACGAAACACAAGCAGAACCAATCAAGTCGCAATGAGAATGACAACGATCAGCAGGATGATTCCGAAGATCACCAAGAGCAGACATACCTGAACAAAATAAATAGACAGTTTAGGTGAGAATGGGTTCCAGAAGTGATACTGACTAAAGAGAAAAGGCAAAAGCATTTAATACCAAGGATGAATTTGATTTCTGGGACTTAGAAGCTTTTGCAAGTTGGGACTTAGCCTGTCCAGTCGCAGCGGCAGAGTTATCAATGTTGGTCTCAATGTCATCTGCAAGTTTAAAAAGAGGACATTGTGAAAAAGGAAGAATAGATAATGAAAGAAGCAAATCAGCAGGAAGCATAAGTCATCTGAAGTTACCGATCATGGCCCCTTGACCATCCACTAGCACAGCAAGGTCTTTGAAAATTTCATTCACCTCGCCAATCTGCTGCTGAATTTCCTGTATTCCTTGATCTCTTTCCTCGATGATAGCCTCGTTGAAAACTATCTCGTTATCTAAAAGCAATACCTCCTGCCTGTTGGGAATGTTTTAAATCTAGGAATGAGAAGATATTTTTCATAAACAGAAAATGACACATAAAAAAACAAATGTTATGCCTGAGAAGAGGGGAAATCATGCAAATAAGAAATCTCTATCAGTTACACACTTACAATTACACGTGCTTCTTTATTGCAAGATCATGAAAACATCTCAAGAACAGGGATTCCAAGCAACGTTAGTAACTAAGTGTGTGGACTCATGAATGAAATCACATGCAAGTGTAATTGCATGAAGTGGCAATTGTTTTGACAGCATTTTATAGGTCAACAGATTGTTTTACTAGAGAAAACAAATAGATCTAAGCAGCATTTTGAAATATTTGACAATATTAAAAAGTGACAGTACGAAAGGGCATAAGAATCATACCTTCTGGATTCCAATAGAAGAGCACGCTGTTCTGGAGTTGTGTCTGATCTTATATCAGTTTCACTTGCTGTGTAACTGTACCAAATTAATATGGAGTAAGAAACAAGCAAGCAAGTGATAATTAAAAGGTCCTTATAAATAGACGTTATCTCCCCCGAGTATGAAGATTGAACTGGTAATATGAATTTCAATATCATATATTGAATTTCTAAACAATGCCTCTTCACTAACAATGAAAAAACTTCAGAGCCAAATATTCATTGGAGAAAGGAAAGCCTTATATCAACCATTGTGCTCGGTTTTGTAATCAGCATCTGATTTGCTATAGCATACGACAAACTCAATTATTATTTCCTTACTAGTGTTGAGGCATGGTAATATCCTCAGTTTAGTTTGGTATTTTAGATGTCTCACACTCTCACTGCTAAAGCATAATTACACAACCAACAAAAGGAAAAATTGTGCCATATATAATTATACAACTACAAAATGGTAAAAAAATAAAACAAAATATGAAAATCGTCCATGTATAGCAAACTCATATACCTTGATGGTAGAACAGCTTGGGGAACAAAGGGAGCGTAGGCTGTTTCCCTTTCAGCTGCAAGCCTCTGTGCCTTCTGAAACTCTTTCAAAACAGCTTGAAAATCTTTTGCCAATTTTGCATCAGCAATCTTCTTGCTCGCCTGAACTTGAAAATGAATAAAATTAGAGGGGATTACTTCAATTTGAGACAGCTTTACAACTGTAAGATGAGTTCCTACGTACCTTGTTCTCAGGCATTATAATTACCGATCAAAAATTAAAGCTACTACGTAACTACAATTAAAGCTACGAAGTATTGCATAAAGTATATTCCCTTTTTAATTAGAAGGCATTATAATTATTATATAAAGTTTCTAGAATTTTCTCTAATTCATATAATGTACCTTAAGAGGCGTTTTTAATCGGTATAATGTACTTTAGTTCTATGTGCAACATCTTCTGTAAGGGGTTTGACTTTAAGGATTCATCTTATGTCAATTTCCACTGTGTCAAAGATTAAGTTGTTTTTTGACATTTGGAGCATCATGGACTATATCAAAGGGCTATTTAAACGATCTGCATTTCTTTTATTGTGGAATCGCAGATGGTCAGTTGCATTTGCATCATTTGGGTCAATTGGAAACAACCTCACTGTTTTACAGTGGTAGGGTTGCGTACATCTGACCCCCCCCCCCCCCCTACCTCGCTTAGGCGGGAGCCTCTTCTGAGGCATTGGGGTTATGTTGATGTTGATGTATCACAGGTAGGAGATAGTATACCACTTGTGGAAATGTCTTGTTTTTTTTCCATCAACTCTAATCCTGTATCTATGATAGTTGTACAGTGCCGCGTAAATAACTAGGCATTTTCATTATTTTTTCCAACCCTTTCGGAAAATTCTAACCTTTATTTTTCCTACACTTTTAACACAACAATCCATTTTTTAAAATAAGAAAATAATTATTCCAAGCTGCTAATAGTATATTGAGTTGACAGATCTCTTTTTGTGCTAAAGCTTCCACAATATTCAAGTTATGCCATATCCTTTTTCCAAGGTCATTAAAAGCCATAAACCTTTATTCCATGCTAAGATGCTTCCCAATTCTACCTTACTATGAATTGGCTTGTATATTAGATCTTTCACTTTATGAATCAAAAACCGAGGCTCGAAAATGCAGTTCCATTGTTTCAGCATTCCCTTGCCGTAGGCAGCCGTTACCATGGCAATATATGTTTAACCAGTACAGAGGATAATAAACAGGCACCAGACTTACACTAACATCAGCATAATGGTCAAATTCACTAGCTTGTTTCAGTTTTGCTGAAGTATCCTTCACCAATTCTGCGATGTGCAATCTTGTTTTGTGCCTGAAAAGGAGGGAATGGGAAATCAATTTAGATGGTCAAATGAACTAAGACAATTATGAAGAAAGCCCAGACAGAGAAACACTAAACATTTTTAAATTTCATTCATTAGCAATCACATAACACCATATTTTGGAACACTGTGATCTTTGTTTTACATATCAAACTCATCATTCTACAGGTTGTATGCAATGAAGACTGTCTTTTAGACTACCTTCCAACAAAACAATAAAAAAAATCAAAATATTTTTCCCCCTTAATGACTGCAACCAGTTTCCATCAAATTCCCAAGAATATCGTCTAGAGCCACTAGAACAGTTTAATGGTTTCAATCAAATACTAAATAGCTGCAGGACATGAAATCTATAAATACTAGATCTGTCTTCAAAATCATCAAGAAATGAGCCAAAAGCCTGCATGTAACCTACAACAGCTCACTAAAAATAGAACCATCGTTAGACCAAATTGGCCATAGAAAACACGGTTGTAGTGTACCACTATAGCCATTCGGATGATCCACCGAAAACCAAAACATCCTAACCGAAATATGAACTATGAGCAATTTACCACCACATATTGCATGCTTGTAGATGTATCAAATTACACTTAACTTTTCAAAATTACCAAATGACTTAAAACCAAAATACTGTCAAAACATCATATCCAACCAAATAACCAGCTATCCCCCACCTCCAACAAGATCTCAAACCACCTAAAAAATAAATAAATAAAGCAAGAAATCACAATACATTAATACAGAACCAACAAACACGCATAACTCATAAGCTCGAACAGCCTCTAATTAGTACTAGAGCTCTCATGTCTTTAGGATCCCAAGGGTTTTCATCAGCCCCAGCAAGATGGAGATTTGAGAGGCCACATTCCAGAAATACCAAGAATACTTCTAATTTCACAGGAAACTCCAGATTCTCCTCGTTCCCATCAAAGAAACACAACGAATCAACCGTGAATTTGTAGATCGTCTTGGAGCTTCACCTCAGATTGTCCTCGGGGTTTCAAGCCCATGGAGGTGGAAACCACGACGCTTTATTCCACTTGAAATAAACCAACTTTCTTAATTCAAACACAAACAATCTCCAATCCACTTCCGTCCCGAAACATTCAAACCCAAAAGAAACATTTTTGCCAAGTTCCCAACAAAACCCCCAATTCGACATCGACCAACCAATAAAAATCCATATTTTCCTCACACCCCCACACAATCTCGCATCTACATCCAACCCACAATAAAAATTCCACCTTTTCCCAAATTTCCCACCAAGCCCCCAATTCCACATCCAACCAAAAAGAACCCAACTTTTCCCCAATTCCTGACAGAATCTCGCATCAACATCCACCTACCAACACCAAAACCCTATTTTCCCCAATTTCGATCGGAAGCCAAAAAAGAAAGAGAACTCACAGCTTCTCCCGGAGCTCGGGCGTGTCCTTGGGAGTCCCGAGCGTGTTGACGTGCCTCTGGAAGGTCGAGACCGCGGTGTTGATCTGGAAAACGCCGGCGGCCACGGCCTGGGAGGGGTTTTTGTGCTTCCCGTTGGCGAGGCCGTTTCGCCCCGACGGAAGGGGCCTTCCGGCCTCGAGATCGGCGAAGCTCATGGCTGAATCGGGCGGGGAGATGGGAATTAGGGTTTCGGATGGTTGGGATCGGGAGTTGGGGCTGGAATTAGGGTTTCGGATAGTTGGGATCGGTAATTGGGGCTGGAATTAGGGTTTCTCGCTTCCACTCCTGCTGATGATCGTTTCTATTTCTACGGAGAGGAAGGAAAGAAGAAACTCTGATTCTTATCTTTTTCCGCAATTGTATGGGAGGGTTTTTGTAGTTATGCCCTTCGTTAATTGACAATTATTTTGTAAGTATTGTTCGGGTTTGAATTATGTCAGATATTCTTCGAGGGTTTAAAAAATTTTGTGACCACCTAAGGATTTGAATGTGTTCCGATAGATCAATACATCTAATGGACCTGAGCTTTTTAAATCAATGACTTCTTACCTTGAGACTACTTGTCTCCTGTATAATTCAAATGTATCCTCCGACTTTGAGATAATTACGTGAACACATAGTAATTTGGATGTCTTCTTGTAGACCAACAACAAATTCAATTTTTTCTTAAACCAATGGCTCCTTTTTTGGGACTATTTGTCTTGTGATTGTTTCAATGACTTGAAACTATTGGTGTAAAAGTATAAAATTGAACTTTAATTTTGAAATATTGATAAACAAAACAAAAAAATATATGGTTGATGAACCTTTTTATTCCACCAATGTTCATATTTGACATTTTTAGGTCAGTTGGTTTGTTTTCTCACTTTTAGGTCAATTCAGAACTTTTATACTCAAACTACCTTATTCTTTAAATTTTTTACATTGTTTTACAGAAATAGAATGTCATGTAAAATACACAATTGTTCCTATAGAAAAACAACAAACTCATGTAAAATTTAGATAGAAACTAATCCAACTATTTCAAGAACTACATCCCCTATTTTATCACCAAATATTGTATTTTATAATGTCGTTAAATTAATCGTTGACATATTTTAACAACTTTAAATAACTATTAACGGATTTACAGAAACGAACATGAGTTTGTCAAACAAGATATTCATTATTCAAACTATCAAAAATAGGTTTGGCATGAAATGGAAATACAAACGGTTGAAGGTGCATTTCCAAAAAAATGGATGGGAGAAGTTTGGAGAAAATAAAGATTGAGAGAGAGAGAGAGAGATGGACCCATTAGGTCATCACTAACCATGACCTGGACGACCCGGTCATCAGCTCTCTCTCTTCAAAATCAGCTTTCTCTCTCTTCCACATCAGCTTTCTCTCTTCAAAATCAGCTTTCTCTCTCTTCCACATCAGCTTTGATGATGGTAGCTTCCACGCACTACTTATTAACATTTGGATTGGGATGTCATACTTTCACCGACCACTTGAGTCCATTCAACACGATACAAACATCATTGACTAAAAGACTAAAAGGAACATGAACCTTCACAACCATAAATAATTAACCAATGTAAGACCACAAAGAAAAATTCATGCATGTCCCATCATTTGTGGATACGACGAGAGTTGCAAAACTGGCAATTATTGATTTTTTTAATAAGAGGTTAATTAATTATTATTTTTTCCCATAGAAGTTATTTTTTTAATTATAATAGGTTAATTAATCCAGTTGGTTGGGACTAGTATAGTTGGAATAACCATTATGTTTAAGTAGTCGAGATTAATGATCAAATTTCATATTTTCAGTCATCTCATTCACATGTTTGGAATATTCGTAGAATAGGTACTAGGTAGTAAAGTAGATAAATTTGAGAAAAAAAATTAATTAATTATTGATTTTTTTCAAACAAGAAGAAAAATCATAAAACATTCCACATTTGGCATCAATGATTGGAGTTTGTAGTGTAGTTCGCTCGTCGAGTAATGAAATATCTTAGATACAATTCTCCAATAATAATTGAGAATTGTTGTTCAGATATTTTAACTGAAAAAATAAAATAAACAGAAAATGAAAATAATAAAATGCAGTTGCTTACTGAAACTAATAAATACCTAGTAAGACTTCCGATAAAGAAACAAGTATCTGGAATTCCCGACTCGTGTTTCTCTTGATTGACCTCAGTTTAGTCTTAAATTATAAATAATATTAAATACTAGTTCCTTATACACCGGAAAGGAACACAATTAAATGATATATGGTTTAATGGGATGAACTCCATATAATCACTGTAGAACAGTAAAATACAACGTTAGCCAATTCTTTCCATGGAAAATAGTTATATGTATGAATTTCCGAAAGATCGAGAGTTTCATATCTTATAAGGAAAAATAGTCTTACACACCCTTTCACACCCTAGATCTCACGCACCCTGTCGTGGCACTCGACGTCAGAAGTTCAGGCCTGACTCAGCAATAACAAATTTCGGAAAAACAAAAACAAAACCTAGTAGTAAATCAATCACCATACGTCTACTCCTTTAAATCCATTCTGCTCTTATGCAACTTCTGCAACAAAAACTCCTAAACTCCTAACCAATCTCACCCATTCTTCTCCTATTCTCTCTTTCCAACACACTCCTAAACCAATGAAAACTCCTTCCTTCTCCTGACAACCAATCACATCTTCTGCAAAGAAAAGCAGTCTAAAACTTCCTCCATTGGATGAAAATTTGAAATGGGGATTCCAAAAACCCCAAACCCATCCTTGAATATTTCATCCACCTATCTGGTTGAACATCCTTTTGGGCTGCAATGACTTTTAAGCAATGTAAGATAATATTTTGTTTTTCTGATTCCTACGTATCACCCTACGTTTTTTCTATTTTTTTCTGATTCCTACATTTTCTGAAATGGCTTTTAAGCAATGTAAGCAATAGATTTCGTAAATGTTGTTTTTTTCTGATTTGAAGGTTCCTAACTATTTCATTTGCACGTTCTATGTTTTCCCCCATGTTTTAACCTCTTGTCCTTCAATAAATGTGCTCTCATTCATTACAAGTTTTTCATACTTGTTTTTACAAGTTTTTTAGCCCTCATTCATTCTTTTAGTCCTCATTCAATACAAGTTTTTCATACATGTGTTTACATGTCCAATCACAGTTGACTCCGACTCTAGTATGGAGTTGTCTGACCAGGAAGAAGACTTCACTCCTCAGCTTGCTCAAAATGATACGAGTTTACAAGCACTCTGACTACTTCAGAAGGTCTACTACTTTTACTTATTATGACAACTAAAACATACCCTTCCCCACATTCCTTGGTACCTCAGACTGGAATATTCCTTTATTAACCATTTCTAATTTCATAATTACAATGCAACAGTTACAGATTTGCCCACACGCACACTTTGTTTTACCCCAGAATTTTGAACTACCGAAGTTACTCAGTGGCATATTAGGTTTTACCCCTGTCACTGTTTGGACTTACCCCATTCCTTTTTACCTAGCACCACAAAATCGATGGCTAACCATCCCCTTAACATTCCTCACTTCCACACTCTGTTTATTTCCATCTCAAAGTAACGAATTTACACACAACCACACTTGGATTTACCCCCATAGTACGTTTTACCTCAACGGGATTTGGGCTTACCCGACATCACAATCCTCTTTACCTTCTGGATGACTAACCATCCTCTTCATATCCCTCTACTAATCAAGATTAATTTCAAGATTACCATTCAAAAGTAACAATTTTACTCAATTGCACGCTATGTTTGTGCCTTTTCAGGCTAATTTCCACTTACTTGTTTGTGCCTTTTCAGGACCCAACCATGTACCAGACGATTACTGCACATTCCCTAAATGAAACAGTAGGTCTCACCTCTCAAGCTACCCTACATGTACGTCACCTCTCAAAATATTTTGATAATATTGGCTATTGCTAAAACTCGATACAAAATTACTTCTCATGGCAATGCTACCCCATACTTGCCCTCAGGATCCATCATATTCAAACGTTAAAACTAACAAAGAACTCAGACGCCAATGCATGCAAGCGGCTGAAAGGTAGGTCACTATTTCACAACAATACGTTTTTTCTGTTAGGCACCGAACATCTGACCTTATATTAATGTGGTAACTAAACGAAAGAACATACCTATTCTATCCACTATGTCCACCCCTTGCTATGAAATTTAATCCAATTTACATAATTTAATTTACATTTCTATGAAATTCAATTAACCCCTGATGTGAGAGGACTTTACCTCAGGGGCATGATGTCTCCCACACACTGAATAGAGACCCCGAGGAAAAACAAGGACTCAAGTACCAGGCAATGGTTAGTTCCTTTTATATAATGTAATTCATTTTATATTATTAATTTACCTTCCTATGGAATTCTATTTACCCCTTCTTCGTAATGGATTTACCCTAGGGACATGCTTCCACAAAAACCTCAAGCAAAAACCAATCAACCAACCAAGGACTTAAGTAACATGAAATCGTACCACCTAACCCATCAAAGATAGATGTCCACGTAGGTAATGCTTCCTATTGCTTTCAGAATCCCTATCAAAAATACAATGTAAACCTCCCAATTAAAACATCAACACATATTATTGTCATTTACTGTAAAATGGCAGCACACCATCATCAATTACTGTCATTCTACCATTTCGGAAAAAGATGATGCACAAACTCTAAACCCAGGAATGCATTTTTAGAAGTTCAGTGATTTAATGGACTTCTCCGACGAAAATGACAATCAAAAAGGTTTTGCAATTAAAAACTCAAATTACACCCCTAAATCCTTCTACTCTCATTCCCACCCAAAAAAGCTCAAATTAATGTGCTTCTAGTTCTATATTTATCTGAATCATCATTCTTAAGTTTGAGGTTATTTACCTTTGCGTAATTTCGTAGAGTCCCAAAAGAGTGCGTAAATTTATCAATCTAATTCATCGTTTTAAAGTTGATTGACAGGAGTGGGGTAAATTCATAATATCTATAAGGTAATGTCGTAATAAAAGTCATTAACTAGGAATGGGTAGATTCAGTTTTGGAATCTTAATGGTGTAGGTTGTTAATGCAAAATATTGGACAATGAAATTGCATTTGAGTTTATGCCTTTTTGGGTCCGGAATACTACTTTTTTCGATATGATTATTTTGGTGTTAAAATTGATTACGTACGTTATTGTTTAGGTTGTGAGTAGTCATTTGTCGATTCATACTTGACATTTTTAATTGTTTACTGAATATCTAGGTTGTACTCTTTACTTATAGAATCAAAGACACAGGGAAAGTAAAGACAATTATGCTATTCACTATAGTTATTAGCAATAGAAAAAAACATGTTTTAGGACATGTTTCAAGAGAAAATTGTATCTATTTACATTTGTCGTGCCCTTCTTATTTTAGTTTTCATTTTACAACATGTGTGGTGGTTTTTCTTCCTCTTATGCGTTAATAGATGTTGTTTTGAGAGATAATCAATACTTGTTGTTTTAACTGTCAACATCTCCTAAACATGTTTTTACTCATGGAATAATGTTCGTTGTCACACATTAATGTTGTTGAGCACATAATAGTCATTCATCGATTTGTCGGTTAAATGAGTGATTTTTGCTCGATTTTTATGTTGGAATTTATCGTAAAATATTATTTTGTTTCCTTGGTTTTTTTCTCTAATAATCAAGTTTAATTTCAAAATTATAATGCAACATTAACGAAGTTACTCATTTGCCTACTAGGTTTTACCCCAGGGTATCCACTAACGAAGTTACTCATTGGCATAGTAGGTTTTACCCCAGGGTATTCACTGACAAAGTTACTCATTGGTAATGAACCGACTTTCAAACGAACAAGGACTATAATAATTGCTAAATGAATGAATTTTTTTCCAAACATTAATCTTGTTTATTTAGGTATTTTAAGTAAATTAGTTCTTAAACTAAGGAGTATCTTCTATAATACTAAAGGGTAATTTAGGTATTTTAAGTAAGAAATTGGTGCGGATGTTTTGTCGTTGTGGTAGATATGTTTTTGGGTTAGACTTGATAACAAATTGGTTATATTTGAAAGTTTTTTTTGTTAGACTTGGGTTACACTTGTTTTGGTAATGGAAATAGGTAGTTTGGGGAAACTTAGAGATTGGTATCTTCTATGATAATATGAGGGTATTTTAGGTGTTTTAGTAAGATTTTGGAGTGGGTGTTTTGTAGTTGTGGTAGATATGTTTTGGAGTAGACTTGATAACATATTGGTTATATTTGTAAGTAATTGTTTTGTTAATGGAAATAAGTAGGTGGGGGAATTTTAGAGATCATTTGGGGTATCTTAATCTACAAAAATATGTGATATTTTAGTGGTACATTTTCTTTTTGTAACTATGGCTGATTTTTGGGGGATTTTCTAACATGGATATTCTAACAGGATAGTAGCAAGTAATAAAAATATTTTAATAATGACTACATTTATAGCTATTCCACACGTCAAAACATGTTCCGTATACTCCACCTATTTCCATACGTTTTCTAACACAGATATTCTAACAGATATTCCATTTTAATATTTCACAGGAAGTGATGGATGAGGAGTACACCTACTGATGCATTGCATACATTGCATCATATGTCGTTCATTTAGATTAATTTTATATCAATAAATGCTACTAAGGTATGTGTTTAGTCTTATTTACAGAATACAGGGACCTGAATGCAAATTACCCATATCCCGAGCATAAACGCGTGCAAGAGACTCATTTCTATCATAAGGACCAAGTCAAGATTATCGGGTTTCAAATGGAAGTCCATCCAAGCAAAAAAAGTATTCAGAGACCTAATTACAAAAAGGCCAAGGACTTAAGCACAAAAGTAGCCAGGGACTTAATTGCAAAAAGCCGAGGATCCAACTGCAAATTAAAGTACCAAAATATTATTTTGGAGAAGTTCTAAAGAAAAAACAATTTGGATCTGCAAATATATGAAGAAATAAATTCGGAGCTCAAACGAAAGGAAAGAAATCAATCCAGTCGCGCAAAGAACATTTAAATCATACCATAAACACACAGGAAAAATCCGGATCCAATCAGAGCACAAATTGCGGCAAAATCGTCGCACCTTACATGTAAAATGCGGCGAAAATGCCGCACCGTTTGCGATCCGTGGCCTCGGATTTTGGCAAGTCGTGTCTTGACGTGTGTACTTTCCTATTTTATACTTGGGTCCCTTGTATCGGCTATAAATAGCCCCGAAATTATGTTGTAAAGACGTTCTTCTCTTTAGCAATAAAATTCTGTTCTTTTATTTTGTGTTTTTTTTGTTTTCTTTTGTAGTTTCTCTAGGACCCCTTCTCCTTCCCTCCATCCATGAGTTTCTAACTCTCTCCAAAGGGTGGGGGTGACAGATTTAGGGTGATGAGAAAAAGAATGATGTTATTATTTTAATTTCGTGTTAGCATATTTTGATTACTTGATTTTATGTTGAATCATTTATCATGTAATGCTTTATAACTAATGTGATTTATTATAAGTTTCAGAATTCTCTAAACAAAACCCGACATCTAAACGTCCACCCGTTGGACTCTCATCCATATTTGCTTTATTTTCTTCTTAGTTTTTGTTGTTCTTGCTTTAGAAATTAATTAAAAACCAAAAATCTCAAACCAAACATATTTCTCTCTCTTTCTTCCTTAATTCGAAAATCACAAAAATAACAATATCTCTCCCTCCTTGTGTTCGACCCGTACTTGCCACATCTTCATTGACGCCGTGCACTTGCGGTATAAATTTAATTCTCATCAAGTTTTTGGCGCCGTTGCCGGGGAGGCCACGAAGATTTTGTTTATTTTTTTTTGATTTCGATTCTATTCTGTTTATCGTGTGCGCGATCTAACTATTTGGGTTTGCGTTTCATGAGACAACAGAGTGCGCGGCAAAATCCGGGGACATTCGGAGCAAGAAGGGCGGCGAAATCGCCGCATACAAAGAAGAACCTGCGGAGGATCCGCCGCACGTCCGAAGCATCTGGGCTTCAAATTTTTCTGGGGTTGTCTCCATCTCTGGGTGGACGCGTAGAGAAACTGGAAATTTTCGAGAGCAGGCGGCGAACCCGACTGAGCGTGCGTAGGTAACCTTTGTTGCATTTTTCCTCGTAATTTCTAATTTCGGAAAATTTCCTTTTCGTAGAACTGCACGTGTTAGGTTCAAATTCCATAATTGACAATAATTCAACTCTGACCTAAAAATTGGCAAAATTAGAAAGACTTAGTGCATGCATCATATAGTGTTTTGTTTGCATTATTCTTGCTAAATTCTTGCAAATTAATTCTTGTTGAAGAGTGCTGGAGGCAAGGTACGTGCACGGTCTTATCGATTGCATTTAAGCATATAAATTAGTTCGCATACAACCTTGCAATTGTTCCCAAATTAAAGACCAATGTTTGACTATCTTTGCTAGATTTAAGTTAAACTATCTTAAGGGCAACTCCGTAGGAAAAGATGCGGTGGAGATTTCATCACCCTTCCGTGACCCACAAATCACAATCCTAAAGTGTCACCCAAGCCTTAAAATTAAAATCAATTAGACATTGTCCCCTAAGGACTCGGACTCAATTAAGGAGAAGATTGGTTTGACTTGCTATGACTTGAAGCTGATCGAATTTAATTTGGTGTCTAGAAAGTGTTTTTGTGTTGACGTAAGTCTTCCAAGCGAAGTGGTTGTCTAATTCGCACCGACTCTGTCGGAAGTGCCCCCACTAGCTATACATTGCCTGACCAATTTGGTTTGATTAGTGAGGGAGGTGAATCAAGTGAATCAATTCGACTCAACTAGTTAGGAGCTGTCTAGATTTAAGCGACATTAGGTCTAGGATTGTTTGAACCGTGCTTGTTTAGGAAACTTCTGACCAACCATATCATCTATCTTTTAGAGTTAAGTTTCCCTTCTCCTCTGAGTTATCTTCTTCTCACCTAGTTTTACGTTCTAGTCTCCTTCCCTTTACACTCTCTGTTAGCGTTTTAGGGTCGAGTCGAGCACTTTTTGCGAGCTTAGCCTCGTGGTGGTGAGAGTGGTCGACTCGAGAGTTTTTTGTTGAGATGGATGGTTACATGGGCGACCATCCATATCATTGTTGGGACTAGGACAATTCTTCCTGGTATTCTGGACCCATGCAACCTGAGGTGGCTCAGACTAACACCCCATATGGTTGGGACAATCCTAATTGTGTGACTGAGCAATCTTCAGATTGGGGTAACATGAGAGAGGCACCGACTGCCATACCACAATCTAGTTATGTCGGATCATATGCTGGTCAACAAACTGAGGCATTACAACAAACTCTGGCCTCCTTCATGCGTATGGCAGACAACATGAGTGTACCGGTGGCTCCAGTAGCCGTACCGTGCGACTGTTGTGGGTTGAGTGGTCATGTTGTCAGGGAATGCCCTTATGTTCCCCCAGAGCCTGAGTATGAGCACACATTCTCCCAAAATGCTCATTATGACCATTACGCATCCGCGTACAACCCGAGAGCGATGGATTCGTGGGGAGACAATTCATATTCAAATTCTTATACTTCATTTTCACCCCAGTATCCTCCTCCCGAATACCCAGAATTCTACCAACACCCCCACTTCAAATCATTGGACTTATTCTCAGCCCACCAACACCCAACGTCAAAAGTTCTCAAGCGCTGACTTGAACCTCATAGTTGATCGCATACCTGATTCCTTGGAACAAACTTTCCTTACGTTCATGAAAACCACTCAACAGTCCACACAAAATATGGTACTGCAATTGAGTCAAATGTCGCAGCAATTACGTGAACGTGAGGATAGTAACTTTTCTTGTCAACACGAGGATTCATCTTTTGATATCGAATCACCACCACATCCACAAATTCAAAACACAATCTTTCAAAGTCAAACTCCTAGTCAGTCTGAGGGACTTGGGGTTTCAATTCACGATCACTTAGTGGAGGATTCGATTCACATTGAGAATAACATGGACCAATTTCATCATGAGTCGGCACAGGATTGTGCCTTATCTTCTTGTCTCGTGGCCCTTGAGCCACATGATCTTCATGTTGTGCCTCTTAAGGACTCACCTCTGGTGGAGCAAGAACTCCCTAGTACCCTCAATTTCAAACAACTTGATGAGAGTTTGTTTCTCACTACTGTTCCTGATCATCTTGGAAATGATGGAACATCAAACAACTACATTGCTCATGAGGGTATTAGGAGTTCCTTGGAGGATACCTTGGGTACGAGACCCATTTTTTGTTCGCCTGGTGAGTCGGACTTGCCTAACAAGGCTCTTGACCTCGCTCCGACGCACCAGCCTAACAACTTGCCTAACAAGGCAGTTGGTTGGAGAGTTTGGATTGACGATCATAACTTCAACACCGCAACAGGAGAAACTCTTCTTCCGTTGCCCCTTTTTTCCCAAACTCTCGAGAGGTTCAAGCTCTTTCAGTTTGATCCTTTGAATGAGACGCCTTTGCGTCCAATTCATGAATCTCTAATTTCATCAGATGCTCTTTGTGAAGGGGGCCCACGCATGCGTATTCTGGCCCGCGTGATGTCATGTTCCCTTTCCAAGTGCATTGACCCACTTTTGAGGTTCCCATTTGATGTCCTTTGACAAATGAAGATGGTAACTTATGTTTGTACATAATTATATTAAACAAAAAGTACAATAAAAGACTCCTTCAGTGAGCTTCGTTTGTGTGGGCTCCAACCCTTGAGTATTTGAGCCACATTTCTTTCACGTATTTGTATCCCTTCTTTAGCATCTCACAGGTTTTGAGGGAATTCGAGTTTTTGTCCATCAACATAGCCATGAACTTTCCTTTGTACTTCACGTTGGTGAGATCTTTCATTTTTCATGCATAAATCCATGTAGTATCTTGCTCACATTCATTGAGGACAATGCATGATTTAGGTGTGGGGTGTTTATCTATCTATCTATATTTATTCTTCTTTAAAAAAATCAATGTTCCATGACATAGCTTAAGATTGAACCACCAAAACCCGACTACAAATTGCATTGAGTTTTTGTTCCTTATTATATAGTTCTGCTTGTAGAAACTGTGACATAAATCTAAGTTCCAAAGAAATAACTCATTACCCTTTAAGACATGTATGCACTTAAATTGGATGAATCAAATCTTTGAAGTGGTTGATAAAAAGCAGAGGTTGAGGAAAATATACCGGGAAGTGTGGACTTCTAATAGCAATTAAGCCTTGAGGAAAATAAAAGTAAGGGGAATAAAAGTGAGGAAAGCACATCTTGCAAAATGATTACAAAAACCCAAGCCTTCGAGTCACTGGTCTGTAGGGGTATCTTAAAACCCGGTAACTTGAGTCTGCCAGCTCGGGATTATCGACCAAACTCGCTACACGAATGCAAAAAAAAGGTAAAAGTGTGAGAAAAAGCAAATGTGTTGAATCACGGGAAAAAATATACTCAAGGCCTAAAGTTAGAAGAATGATTCATGTCATGGTTGATCCGAATGATACTTCACCACCAGAGGAGGCGTGCAAAATAATTTAAGTGATAACATGTGTAGAAGGGTTAATGGTGTGAATATTGGAGGAATGAAGACCAAGTCAGATTGTTTATGAGCTAGATTTATATAATGAGCATGCAAGAATTCTAAGTGAGATGTATAAGGTTGAGGTGGAGCTATTGAGAGTTATTAATGAAATATTGAATTAAGACTTTGTGGGTGTGTCAACTGAAAATCCTCACGAGACAAAACTCGTCCTCTAAGGAAACTTAGGGGTTTAAAGGCTTGTTGCACATGCTAAATGCAACCGTGATTCCTACGAAAGTGAGTTAGGATTTCCCGGTTTTCATTTTTCTTATATTCTGTTTTGCTAGGGACTCGCAAAATCTAGGTGTGGGGGTATTTGATGCATTGCATACATTGCATCATATGTCGTTCATTTAGATTAATTTTATATCAATAAATGCTACTAAGGTATGTGTTTAGTCTTATTTACAGAATACAGGGACCTGAATGCAAATTACCCATATCCCGAGCATAAACGCGTGCAAGAGACTCATTTCTATCATAAAGACCAAGTCAAGATTATCGGATTTCAAATGGAAGTCCATCCAAGCAAAAAAACATTCAGAGACCTAATTACAAAAAGGCCAAGGACTTAAGCACAAAAGTAGTCAGGGACTTAATTGCAAAAAGCCGAGGACCCAACTGCAAATTAAAGTACCAAAATATTATTTTGGAGAAGTTCTAAAGAAAAAACAATTTGGATCTCCAAATATATGAAGAAATAAATTCGAAGCTCAAACGAAAGGAAAGAAATCAATCCAGACGCGCAAAGAACATTTAAATCATACCATAAACACACAGGAAAAATCCGGATCCAATCAGAGCACAAATTGCGGTGAAATCGCCGCACCTTACATGTAAAATGCGGCGAAAATACCGCACCCCTTGCGATCCGTGGCCTCGAATTTTGGCCAGTCATGTCTTGACGCGTGTACTTTCCTATTTTATACTTGGGTCCCTTGTATCGGCTATAAATAGCCCCGAAATTATGTTGTAAAGACGTTCTTCTCTTTAGCAATAAAATTCTGTTATTTTATTTTATGTTTTTTTGTTTTCTTTTGTAGTTTCTCTAGGACCCATTCTCCTTCCCTCCATCCATGAGTTTCTAACTCTCTCCAAAGGATGGGGGTGACGGATTTAGGGTGATGAGAAAAAGAATGATGTTATTATTTTAATTTCGTGTTAGTATATTTTGATTACTTGAGTTTATGTTAAATCATTTATCATGTAATGCTTTATAACTAATGTGATTTATTATAAGTTTCAGAATTCTCTAAACAAAACCCGATATCTAATCCCCCACCCGCTGGACTCTCATCCATATTTGCTTTATTTTCTTCTTAGTTTTTGTTGTTCTTGCTTTAGAAATTAATTAAAAACCAAAAATCTCAAACCAAACATATTTCTCTCTCTTTCTTCCTTAATTCGAAAATCACAAAAATAACAATATCTCTCCCTCCTTGTGTTCGACCCGTACTTGTCACGTCTTCATTGACGTCGTGCACTTGCGGTATAAATTTAATTCTCATCACCTACAATCATATGACTTTCATTATTGGCTAAGAGTTGTCAAACAAATGAGAGTTCCTCACAGAGACCTTTATTGGGAGGTGGGGTATACGTTTGTAGCACCAATCGTGCACTAATTTACCACCTCTTGGAATGATCCTATATGAATCCATATCTACGTAGCGTTCATTATGCTTCAGATCTGACATTGGTTAGGGTGTTATGTTATGTTTTTTTATGTTTGTGGATAATATGGCATGAAGTATTTGTATGGTTCTTGTGTTTTTCTTGTCTTTTTATGATCCTATTGAAGTTGACTACAATTCAAGTATGTTTATTCATTGATTATGTGGTATCGATTTCAATCGTGCTTTACTTACAACGTGAATGCCTTCAACTCAAAGATTTGAGGGGATGAACGCATTCTTGAGGGATTGTCAAACTTCGTTAAAGAACTTTGCCGAGTAATACAAATTGACGTTGCAAAACAAATATGAAAATGATGAGAATGAAATAGCCTATGCATAAGACCACAACTCAAACAATATCGACAAATTAGTAAGGGTAATCTCACATTATCGATAAGGTAATCTCAAATATAATATACCCAACATACTAGGTGGTTACCAATAAATGAAACTCACGTCTGGAATGCTATGATTATTCTAGTCTACCTTCATGCATATTCCTCTCAGAATGCTATTCAACAACCTCCAACATCTTCCTCTTAAAACGGTACTTAGATGACTATTCCAAATGATGTAAATCACGATGAAAATACCCTACTAACTACTTGTATTTACCTTGTTGTTCATCTTAAATTACTCTCTACCAAAACTTACAATAACAAAGTAAAAATAAATAAATTATCTTACTGTGTACATCTAATTACCCCACCTAGTTCATGGGTTTACCTCCAGTCTTGTATAAGCTAATAAAATCACCACAAATTATCTACGAATATTTAGCTCTCTACTCATACGATAGGGGGTAAAACTATTTGCAATGGGGCGAGGTAATTTGATTTAATAGGACAGGTAACGTGGAGTAAATATATAGAATTGATTAAATGATGGTTTGTGGGGGTAACCTCAATCGATGGACGGGGTAAATTGAACTCAATAGCCGGGTAAATGGGATTAAATATAAGAAATTAATTTTTTTGTTATTACTTGTATGTCAAACCCAATCTCTGGTTCTCGATCCTCCTCGACACAATCACTATGTTTTACGGTTTAGGGTTTACGATATTGTGTTCGACTTAGATTCAAATAAGTTCAACTTTAAAGACCTTAGACCTTCCATCACCTCCAGTGATCGTTCGTGAAATTGGAACGACTCTTTTCCAAAGAAAGCACAAAACTACATTGTCTTTTGTTGCCTACCAAATGCATCCATCACAGTTGGACATCTTTTTTGTGCAGTTCACCTAGAGTTCCGTTTACATCTTTTCTCCAACGCCTTACAATTTTCATAAAACGAGAAATATTTGCCAACCTTGCTATTTAATATAATTGATAAACGAGACAAATTGAATTCAATAACAAGGTAACCCTAATTGATAAATCTAATTGGTAGAATGGATGGTAAGTTGAGGTAAATCTAGTTTCGAGAGTGAGTAATTTGATTCAATAGGATGAATACATTGGATTTAATTACTTTCAACAGTAGACTTTAGCCTAACGTTCGTGAGTTGTTGGAAACTCTCTCGTTCTTTGTAAGCAACAGGCCCAGCCTGTTGAAAATAAAATTCCATGTAATTGACATGGCGTTAACCAGATATCAAATACTTGATTATAGAATAATTTCTCTTAAACACCATCCTTTGGATCACAAACTGCATGATATACATGATTCGACCATATTATACACATGCATAACAAAATATAGAGATACGGTCAATAAAATTAATTGTGACAAGGACTTAATTTGTGTAAACTCTTGTATTTATCAGTAACAAAGTAATTTTACATAAATGGAGAAAATATGCATGAAAGATACGAAAACAGGAAATACCGTGCAAATGCGAAATCTCTATCAGCTAAACGTGCTTCTTCAATCCACGATTATGAAAACATCCCAAGAACATGGTTTTGGTAAAGAATCCTTCACATAAGTAGATGCCCGGATTCATGAACGTACGAAGATACATTCAAGGATAATGGCTTGAATAGTGACATTTTTTTGGCATTTTATATGTTAGATCCTTACCTTGTTAAGATGCTATTGGAGATTAGGGTGATGTGATGGGATGCATGGTTGAGATGATGGGGGTAAGGGAGGTATGGTTGGGGTTGATTTGATTGTTGAGGGTTTGTTTTAAAAAGGAAAACACACTTCACTCTCCCATTTTCTCTCACTCCCTCGCCAAACTCATATCATTTTATTCTCCTCCCCAAGGTATCGCCGGCGACGAGAGGTCAGAGACCTCACCGGTGACGAGAGGCAACAAGTTGTACTTGGCAAGGCCAGGTAGTTGTCGGCTAACCGTCGACTGGTGCATGTTTACGGTTGACCGGTCTTAGTGTAATTCTCTGTGTTTACTTAGCACCGGTCAAATGATGCCTTGCAGCGGTCGACTGGTTGAGCATATTTGTTGGGTTGGAGAGTTCCTGTTATTTTCGGTCGAACTGACCCATGTGTCGTTCAACCGTTGCCTTGTATTTTGGTATTGACCGAGCGTTGACCATCTAAACGGTCGACCGCTCTAGACTTTCGTCCGACCGGTAACTTAAGTTCACTAAATGTTAGGTCGACCGATCGAATTTCTGGTTCGATTGATATGGACTTATAATCGTAGGAAAGACTCTGATATTTTTGGTCGACCGGTTTCTACCCGTTGTTCGATTCTTGCCATGATTGATTTAGTCTTTGACCAAATGTTGACCTTCTAAACGGTTGACCATTTTTGACCTATTGTTTGACCGTTGGGGCTTAAGTTGTGAGCCAGAGTTTGACCGTTGCAGGCATCTGTTTGACTGATCCTTTGGGGAGCGGTCGGCCGGTTTGCTTTTTTCAGTCGACCGTTTGGGCCCAGGACTGAGTCTTTGTCATTGTGGAGTGTCAACTCTGTCCACGAAAACCCGTGTCCTTGCATGGTGCGTGAGCCAGGAGGTGACGGTGGGTGTTTAGATCGTGTCTGCCCAGGAACCGCCGGGTGGAAGGGTGTGGATACTTGGGACGTCACACCTCTGTGCTATAGACTTTGTCGTAGCTTAGAGCTTGCTTTGACTCTTCTAGAGTAGTAGACCTGAGGGATCACAGATCCTGGTGCACGATGTTGCACGGCTCTACGGAGCAGGATGCCTGCAGACTTAGGTCTGGATGAGTCGATGGTCGGCCTTATGGGCGACGGATACCTTTGACTGACCTTGATGGCGATGATGTGACCCGTACGACCTTGATGGCAGTGGTGTTGGTAGCATGTGTTGAGATACAACCATGTGAGGATTCCTTCCGCGGCCGAGTGGCGGCGGAGAGGACCCCTACAACCTCGATGGTGGTGGTGACTGTCCGACAATGTTTTTCGACAGGTAGCTTGATTGTGGCACAACCAGGTGAGTGGACCGACCTGAGCGACGACTCTGTCAGTGAGGTGTTGACCTCGAGTTTCAGCTGATTCTATTGACGCGGACGTGCGTGCGCCCCTCACCGAACCCCATGATTAGTGTAGCCGCTTGTGGGGTGTTGATGAGAATTAAATTTATACCGCAAGTGCACGGCGTCAATGAAGACGTGGCAAATACGGGTCGAACACAAGGAGGGAGAGATTCTGTTATTAGTGTGATTTTCGATTAAGGGGAAGAATGAGAGAAGAAATAATTGGGTTTTAATTATCTAAAGCAAGAACAAGAACAATTAAAATTAAACAAGAACAAAGAGGTGAATTCCGTCGGGTGGAGGTTTAGATTAGAGAATTCAGAAACTTATAATAAATCATGTTAGTTATGAAGCGTTACATGATAAATGATTTAACACAAACTCAAGTAATCAAAATATACTAACACAAAATTAAAATAATAACTTTTATTCGTCTTCTCTTCACCCTAAATCCGTCACCTCCACCCTTTGGAAGGATTTAGAAACTCATAGAGAGAGGAAGAAGAGGTCCTTGAGACATTACAAAAGAAAACTAAAACTAAGAAATAAAAGACAGAATTTTATTAATGAAAAGAAGAATACAAAACTAAGATTAAGAATAAAAACTACCACCAAAGACTAAGGACCCTTCTAACATCGTTCTCGGGGCTATTTATAGTTGTTACAAGAGACCTAAGTATAAAATTGGAGAGCACACGTGTCCAGACACGATTGGACAAAATTGGAGCACACGGATCACTAAGGGGGCGGCGAAATCGCCGCAGATTGTAGGTGTTGTGCGGCGAAAACGCCGCATAATCATGTCAGATTAAATCCGGATTTTTGCTGAGTGTTTATGGTATGATTTGATCCTCCTTTGCGCGTCTGGATGATTTCTTTCCGTTCTTTTGAGCTCCGAATTATTTCCTTCATATATTTGGAGATTCACATTGATTTTTCTTTAGATTTTCTCCAGGATAATAAAAGCTACTCGTGAATTGCAATTAGGTCCTTGACTTTTTGCAATTAAGTCCCCGACTACTTTTGTACTTAAGTCCTTGTTCTTTTTGCAATTAGGACTTGAATGATTTTATGCTTGGATACATTTTCATTCGTAACCCGATAATCTTGAGCTTGGTCTTTATGATAGAAATGAGTCTTTTGCACGCGTTTATGCTCGGGATGTGGGTAATTTGCATTCAGGTCCCTGTATTCTGTAAATAAGACTAAACACATACCTTAGTAGCATTTATTTATATAAAAGTGATCTAAATGAAAGACATATCATGCAATGTATGCAATGCATCAAATACCCCCACACCTAGATTTTGCTAGTCCCTAGCAAAACAGAATATAAGAAAAATGAAAAGAGGGAAATCCTAACTCACTTTCGTAGGAATCACGATTGCACTTAGCATGTGCAACAAGCCTTTAAACCTCCTTGTTGCCAAGGAGGACGAGTTTTGTCTCGTGAGGGTTTTCAGTTGACACACCCACAAAGTCTTAATTCAATATTTCATTAAAAGCTCTCGATATCTCTACCTCAACCTTATACATCTCACTAAGAATTCTTGCATGCTCATTATATAAATCTAACTCATTAAAAATATGACTTGATCTTTGTTCCTCCAACATTCACACCACTAACCCTTCTACACATGTTTATCACTTGAATTATTTTGCACGCCTCCTCTGGTGGTGAAGTATCATTCGGATCAACCATGACATGAATCATTCTTCTAACTTTAGGCCTTGAGTATTATATTTTTTTCTTTTTCTTCCGTGATTCAACACATTTACTTTTTGACGCTTTTACCCTTTTTTGCATTCGTGTAGCGAGTTTGGTCGATAATCCCGAGCTGGTAGACTCAAGTTACCGGGTTTCAAGATACCCCTACGGACCAGTGACTCAAAGGCTTGGGCTTTTGTAGTCATTTTGCAAAATGTGTTTCCTCACTTTATTCCTTTATTTTTATTTTCCTCAAGGCTTAATTGCTATTAGAAGTCCACACTTCCCGGTATATTTTCCTCAACCTCTGCTTTTTATCAACCACTTCAAAGATTTGATTCATCCAATTTAAGTACATACATGTCTTAAAGGGTAATGGTTATTTCTTTGGAACTTCGATTTATGTCATAATTTCTACAAGCAGACCTATATAATAAGGAACAAAAAATCAATGCAATTTGTACACGGGTTTTGGCAGTTTAATCTTAAGCTATGTCATGAAGCATTGAATTTTTTTTAAATAAAAGACAGAAATATAGATAAATATATACATAAACACCCCCCCCCCACACCTAAATCATGCATTGTCCTCAATGTATGCAAATATAAAGCAAATGCACTTATTACCTTGGTGAACTGCGGTGGAAGGATGGAATTTGCTCAAAGTCAACCATAGTCAGAACTGGATTGAATGACACCATATTGGTGCATGTATCCAGTTGAATTGTTCCACATGTTGCACTGAGGCACAGATTCCACACCCCTCACATGTATTGGTTCTCTTATTTGCTCGAGTGATGGTGGGTGTGTCGCAGAATTACTCCTCTTTTTCTCACTTCCTTTTTGATTTTGTGATGATTTATTTGATTCAGAAATCTTATAGATACGTGCTCTCATCACAGCATCAGTTTGATTGCATATTATTTCGGGCTCACTATCAACATGAAAGATATTAAATTCAGCTTTTAAGTTCCCAAAAGATAATTGCATGAGCCCATTTCGACAGTTTATCAATGCTTCAGAAGTGGCTAAAAAGGGTCTGCCTAGAATTACAGGGATTTATTGTTTAGGATTTACAACAGGCGCGGTGTCTAGTACGACAAAATCCACTGGGTAAATGAAGTCACCAACCTTGATCAAAACATCCTCTACTACACCTCTTGGTTTCTTAATAGAGCAATCAGCAAATTGAAGGGTTGTCCTAGAGGGTTTTAGTGGACCAAGGTTCATTTGCTCATAGACAGAGTACGGGAGTAGGTTAACACTAGCACCAAGGTCTAGAAGGGCTTTGTTGATAAAAGTATCTCCTATTGAACATGAAATTGTGGGACACCCAGGATCCTTATATTTTATAGGAGATGTGTTGGACAAAATAGAACTTATGTTTGCAGTTAAGAATGCCTTCTTTGGTACGTTCGTTTTTCTCTTTTTAGTGCACAAATCTTTTAAGAATTTAGCATAAGCAGGTATTTGTTGAATCATGTCTAAAAGTGGAATGTTCACCTTAACTTGCTTAAATACTTCCAAGATTTTCTCTATTTGTGCGCTTGAGTTCTTTTTGAGTCTATTGGGGAATGGGGCTTTAGGAACATAGACTCGCTCAGGTTCAGGTTGAGCTATGGGTTCAGGTTGAGTAGGTGGGTTGGGCGTTTCAGATTGGACGTCAGGTTCAATGGTCAGGTCATATGTGGGTGCTTGATGGCTATATTGATTGGACACTCTAGGATTTACCACACTGTTATCAACTTGTCTTCCGGACCGTAATGATACTACTGCATTTATTTGTTGGAACGGTCCTTCCTCATTAACCATTTGAACCGGTCTAGGGTTGTTATTTCCTGAAGGTGCTTGATAGGATTGATATGAATTATTAGATCTAGGGTTCACCTCAGGTTGACTTGGAAGTCGACCATTTTCTCTTTCACCTACTATTTGTGCTAGTTGGCTGACTTGTGTCTCAAGCCTTTGGAAGGTCTGGTTGGTTGTTTGTATAAAAGTTTTCATCAAATTTTCCAAGCTTGTCAACCTAACCTCATGATCGTTATTGTTACTAAACCCAGATGATGTATTATTTTGGTTATACGGGTTTGGTTGTTGTCTAGGAGGTTGACCTTGTTGGCTTGATGAGAAATTGGAATTATTACGCCAACCCGAGTTATAGGTTGATGCGTATGGGTTATTTCTAGCATGATTATACATGGCATTAACTTGGTCCCATTCCGCACAATCCTCCATTACATGACCTGTTTGACCACATCTAGAGCAAGGGATAGACGAGGCTTGAGTCACTCGGTTTTGGGTTCGTAGCTCTAAACTTTCCATTCTGCGCATAAGGGTAGCTAGTTTTGCTTCAGCCGCTATGTTGGCATCTACAGCTAAGACACCTGGTTTGGGTTGGCTTGCTATTCTAGATCCAATACTTGGATTAAGCGGTGTTCTAGCATTGTCCCATTGCATACTGTTTTCAGCTAATTCCTCAAGAAAAGTCCAGGCATCATTTTCATTTTTCGACATAAAGTTCCCTTGGCTTACGGATTCTACCATAACCCTAGATGTGGGTGTCAATCCCTCATAAATAATTTGGCATAATTGTCATCTCGGAATTCCATGATGAGGGCATTGGGTCAGAACACTTTTGAATCTTTCTAGGTAGGAATAGAACGGCTCGCTCTCAGACTGAACGAATGCAACAATTTCATTCTTAATCCTCATAGTCTTATGGTTGGGAAAATATTTTTTCAGGAATACTTGAACAAACTCAGCCAAACTCCTAATAGATCTTTCGGCTAGACTATATAGCCATTTCTTAGCGTCATCTTTCAGTGCTAGAGGCACGAATTTCAGACGCACTGCCTCCTCTGGGATATGCTGGTATTGCATAAGAGAGCAGATTTCCTCAAATTCTCTAAGGAAGAGATATGGGTCTTCCCTAGAGGTGAACTTAGGCAACATACTCATGTATTGTGCCTTAAGTTCGAAGTCGCGACCCGGTATGGTGGGCATAACGATGCACGATGGCTGAGCAGCCATCGCTGGATAGCATCGATCCCTCAGAGTTATAGGTTGTGCAACAGGCGGGTCCACTACGTTCTCACCCATTGGATCCGGGTGAGGTGGTGCAACAGGTGGATTGGGGCTAAGTTCCAGACTGGAATCTAGATGAACTCGTGAGAGTCGATTACTCAAGTCCCGAATCCAAATCTGAGTGCACCGGGTTGAATCAATTTTTGAATTCAAATTCGGAATTTAAATTCCAAATTTAATTTCAAGAATTAATTACAATTTTATTTATATTTTCGTTTTATTTTTTATTTTATTTATTTATTTTTTCAAAAGGGAAACAAACAATAGAATGGGGAAAGATGAGAAAGGAATCCTAATCTAGAGAATTTAGGTGAGAAGAGAAAGAAGACTCAGATGAGAAGGGAAACCTAACTCTAAAGATAGAAAGAGGGTTGGTTAGAAAATTCCTAAGAAAGCACGGTTCAAACAATCCTAGACCTAGTGTCGCTTAGATCTAGACGACTCCTAACTGGTTGAGTCGAATTGATTTGCTTGATTCACCTCCCTCACTAATCAAACCAACTTGGCCAGGCCGTGTATAGCTAGTGGGGGCGCTTCCGACAGAGTCGGTGCCAATTAGACAACCACTTCGCTTGGAAGACTTACGTCAACACAAAAAACACTTTCTAGACACCAAATTAAATTCAATCGGCTTCAGGTCATAGCAAGTCAAACCAATTCTTCTCCTTAAATGAGTCTGAGTCCTTAGGGGTCAATGTCTAATTGATTTTAATTTAAGGCTTGGGTGACACTTTAGGATTGTGATTTGTGGGCTACGGAAGGGTGGTGAAATCCCCACCGTATCTTTGCCTACGGAGTTGCCCTTAAGATAGTTTAACTTAGATCTAGCAAAGATAGTCAAACAATGGTCTTTAGAGGGGGCAATTGCAAGGTTGTATGCAACTAGATTATATGCTTAAATGCAATCGATGAAAACCACGATACGTACCTTGGCTCCAGCACTCTTTGATTGATCGTTTTATATTTCTACCGCAAGTGCACGGCCGCGTTGAAGCGGTGGCAAATACGGGTCGTCCACTGGGAGGTGTGTCGACACTTGGTTTATTCGAAGGCGAGAGGTAAAAAGAAGGGAGAAAGATGTATTACACTAACCTAAACTACAAGGCTGAAATGAAATGCAAAGGAAATGAAGATAAGCAATAAAACTAAACCCCAAAGGGGGTAGAGAACAGATGTGAACATAAAGATGTGTGTGTGTGTGTGTTCAATTAAGCTCCTCACAACATGTAATGCATGAAATCATAAAACTACATCCAATCTTGCCTCTACATGAATTAAGATAAGACTACATCATTAAAACATACAAGACAATGATTGGAATGAAGCTACATGAACTCAAGTATAAAGACTAGACCCTACTATGCCTCCACATGAATTAAGATGACTACATCATTAAAACATACAAGACATTAGCTAAGGAAAAGGCAACAAGAGTACATACACTACAAATTGTGTTTCCAACATTAACTTCATCCAAATCCTAACTTTATCATTCCCCATAAAATAGGTCCACTAATCAAAGCATAAGCTAAGCTTCATTCAAGAGCATTAGCATATCAAAGATAAGAGTGGAGACCCATTAGATGGTTATGGAAATCATATAAAGCTCAAGGGATAAAAATAACACACACTTAATACACTACATTATTATATCACATATTTCTCCACCCCCCACATGGGGATGGAACTACTCACTACTCATTATACTAACTAATTAAGCAAAGGAAAACATAATACTGAAATAAAATTTATACTACTTAAGCAAGAAATATTAAAGAAGCATAAAACTAAACAAACAAACATGCATGCAAATGAAAGGAAATTAAACTAAGAGAGAAACAACATCATTAAGAGAAAACTTATATTATTAACTCACTCAATTACAAGTAGCTCTTCCTCCACTAGAGTTTTGCTTCAAGGCTTCACTCTTAGTAGGGAAGATGGCCACCAAGAGGGAGATCGATACAATGGGAGGTGAAGAGTTCTATTTATAAGCATGGAAAAAGCTAATCCGGGACAATCCCCCGATGTGGGACTAAACCAATACCAAAAATAGCCTAAACACATGATAATACAAGTCCAGGAAGAATCTTGGCTGATTTGGGCTTAACCAGACCGCCAATTGGCGGTTCCAGACCGCCAATTGGCGGCCTATAAAGCCCAGATCCGGCTGGGTCTTCTGGTGGGCTTGCCTTGGTGTGTTTCTTGGTCTTGGATGCATCTAGCTGGTTTAGTGGAGCTCCGACCCGAATCGAATTGACAAAATACTCCTCATGATGGTGTGGAGTTTCCTGTTTTGCTCTTAGGTCCTTCTGTCTTACGATCAGGTCCTTCCCCCTTGCATCTTGGTCCCCAGGTCTCACAATTGGTCCTTTTTTCCTGCTTTTGGGTCCTTTCATGGCTCTTCTCTTCAAACCTCTTTATTTCTGAAAACTAAACATAAAACTCATCACGTAGCATTGCTTAGGTGTAAGATAATGGATATAAGGTACAAATATAAGCATGAAATGATGTCAATCACTCTTCAACAGAAATTGATTTGCAAGAATTTAACAAGAATAATGCATACAAAACACTGGATGATGCATGCACTAAGGCCTTTCTAATTTTACCAATTTTAGGTCAGAGTTGAGTTATTGCCAATTATGAAATTTTTGTCCTAACACGTGCAATTCTAATAAAAGGAAATTTTCTGAAAATATAAATTACGAGGAAAAGAGGCAACAAAGGTTACCTATGCAATGCTCAGTCGGGTTCGCCGCCCGCTCTCGAAATTTCAGTAGCTCCACGCGTTCACTCAGAGATGAGTCGCGTCCCAGAAAAATTTGAAGCCCAGAAGCTCCAAGTGTGCGGCGGATTCGCCGCAAGTTCTTCTTTAGGTGCGGCAATTTCGCCGCTCGTTTAGCTCCAAATGTGCCCGGATTTCTCCGCGCACTCTGTTGTTTCCTGAAACACAAATCCAAATACTTAGATCGCGCACAAGATAAACAGAATAAAATCGAAAACACAAAAATAAACAAAATCTGCGTCACCTCCCCGGCAACGGCGCCAAAAACTTGATGAGAATTAAATTTATACCGCAAGTGCACGGCGTCAATGAAGACGTGGCAAATACGGGTCGAACACAAGGAGGGAGAGATTCTGTTATTAGTGTGATTTTCGATTAAGGGGAAGAAGGAGAGAAGAAATAATTGGGTTTTGAGATTTTTGGGTTTTAATTATCTAAAGCAAGAACAAGAACAATTAAAATTAAACAAGAACAAAGAGGTGAATTCCGTCGAGTGGAGGTTTAGATTTAGGGTTTAGATTAGAGAATTCAGAAACTTATAATAAATCATGTTAGTTATGAAGCATTACATGATAAATGATTTAACACAAACTCAAGTAATCAAAATATACTAACACAAAATTAAAATAATAACTTTTATTCGTCTTCTCTTCACCCTAAATCCGTCACCTCCACCCTTTGGAAGGAGTTAGAAACTCATAGAGAGAGGAAGAAGGGGTCCTTGAGACATTACAAAAGAAAACTAAAAGTAAGAAATAAAAGACAGAATTTTATTAATAAAAAGAAGAATACAAAACTAAGATTAAGAATAAAAACTACCACCAAAGACTAAGGACCCTTCTAACATCGTTCTCGGGGCTATTTATAGTTGTTACAAGAGACCTTAGTATAGAATTGGAGAGTACACGTGTCCAGACACGATTGGACAAAATTGGAGCACACGGATCACTAAGGGGGCGGCAAAATCGCCGCAGATTGTAGGTGTTGTGCGGCGAAAACGCCGCATAATCATGTCAGATTAAATCCGGATTTTTGCTGAGTGTTTATGGTATGATTTGATCCTCCTTTGCGCGTCTGGATGATTTCTTTTCGTTCTCTTGAGCTCCGAATTATTTCCTTCATATATTTGGAGATTCACATTGATTTTTCTTTAGATTTTCTCCAAGATAATAAAAGCTACTCGTGAATTGCAATTAGGTCCTTGACTTTTTGCAATTAAGTCCCCGACTACTTTTGTGCTTAAGTCCTTGTTCTTTTTGCAATTAGGACTTGAATGATTTTATGCTTGGATACATTTTCATTCGTAACCCGATGATCTTGAGCTTGGTCTTTATGATAGAAATGAGTCTTTTGCACGCGTTTATGCTCGGGATGTGGGTAATTTGCATTCAGGTCCCTGTATTCTGTAAGTAAGACTAAACACATACCTTAGTAGCATTTATTGATATAAAAGTGATCTAAATGAAAGACATATGATGCAATGTTTGCAATGCATCAGGTGTGTTGCGTACTATCTGTCAGACCGTATGTGCCTACTGTAGGTTTCTGGGGGAGATCCGATGATGGATTGTGGGACAGATGTCCTTTATTACCCTTGGAGGGAGATGTTTACTGATTGCATTATATCTTGTCATGTCATACTAGTATGATAAGTTCATTTCCTTATACTTTAGCAAGCATTTTAGACGAGCTTGGTATACGGGGTTTCCTCATGGAAACTCATGCATTATTGTAACATTTGCATTTCAGGACCGTAGTAGGTTCTGGCGGGTGGCGACCGAGGACGAGGACACTTTGGGATCGGATCCTCTTTCTGTACTTTCCTAGGTTGTATGACTGCTTGTATTTACTCTATCATATACTCTGATGTAGTCATACCTTTTGACAAACTCTTTTGTATGATGGTGCACCTCTTGGATATTTTATAAGTAATGTTCCCGTGCTTTTGGGTTTTATGTCTTGTGATCCTTTGTTGATAAATTTAATTTTTTCGCTGTTTTGGGATGTTACATTATAGACTATTAGCTTGCATCTTTTAGTAGCATTTTTTAAAATACTTAACAATATAAATGTGACAGCTAGAAAAGGTGTAATTGTGTAGGAACCACACCTTGCAGCTTCCTAATGAAGAAGATCTGGTTTGGCAATTACGTCTGAGGGTGTATTGCTACCACTTGCAGTGTAACTGTTGCAAGACAGTAGATAATAGGATTAATGTGATCCTTATTTATACATTCTCCTTGAAAACATTAAGTTACGAAAAGCTAATAATACCACTAGATACTTAGTTTGGTATCAATTGGAGTTCAATTTATTTTTCGATACATAGTTATACAACTAGAACAAGGCAAAGACTTTAAGAACAGAATTTAGAGATCATTCATATGATGAACCTCATATACAATGACGGTACAAAAAGGGGATTAAAAGGAGGGTATGTTGTTTCTCTTTCAGTTGCAAGCCTCTGGGCCTTCTGAAACTCTTTCAAAGCAGCTTGAAAATCTTTGGGCATTTTTAAATGATTCATCCTTTCCATTGGCTGAAGTGAAAAATGAAGAATAGGTAAAATCATGCATCAGAAAAAGATACACACACAATTATACAAAAAACAGCTTTCTTATGGAGTGCCACATTTAAGTTACAGTTTTAGTTGGTTTCGAAGAAACAATATGAAACTTTGCTCACTATGTGGATGGTTTTGTAAATTTCTTTTCTGTGGAAGAGGAAAGTGTAAGATAACCCTTAATTAAGGGTGCTAATTGGGGTTAGGTGGAGGTTTGGCTAGGTGGTTTGGAGAAGGAATGGGCTGATGTAATGGGGTATGGTGTGGAGTGAGGAGGTATGGTGGGGGTTAAGGGTGGAGTATGGGTGGGGTGTAAGGTTGGTTTATTTAAGGGAGAAACATGAGGGGAATGTGTTCTAAAAGTTTTACTTTTAAATGTCAATTATTATGAATTGAATGAGAAATCATTTTGTTCCTTGTTTATGTCATTCGTCTTTTAGAAGTCTTAGGGAAGATGTTCTTGGTCATTAACCATAGAGCTCTAAAAAATAATGGTTTACATAAAACAAAAGATATTCGCAATCATGGTAATTAACATGGGACATTAATTACCGAGTTAAGATTGTCGTGTTGGTCATAGATCATTGTAGCTCTACAAGTGAGTGACAACACGGGTACACGAAAGAGGAAAATACTACTTTTGTATACTGAATAGACCTAATAAGTAAAACATTATAGAATTGTGTTTTCTGTGTCATTAATGTTTTACTGTGTCCTTGGTCCTTTGATATGAGACTTATGTCCGATCACTTAAGAAATGCTTGATTAGACTAGTATCTTGAGCTATCGATACGTGTAGTGTAAAGGCATTGGTTGGTTAAGTATGACTTTTGTTGAAGAAGATAGTTAGTCAAAAGATTGTCATTGCCCCTCTTAATTGAGTAATGATATTAGTGGGCCCCTTGATAAAGCAAAGTTATAATGTGCACAATTTGATTTGAGTTAAGTCACATATTTATAACTAGCTTAAAGAGATCAAGAAATGAATACTAATACAAAGATAACACAATACTACTTTGTGTGTATTCTTAATATCATGAGGCAAGGGGCAGACACAAGTGGTGCACTCCATCACAAAATAGATCGGGTTTTGGTTCGAGTGGAATTAAGACATCTAACTAATTGGGAGCTATAATGTGTAGCTAGATACCGCTTATAGCTTGTGATATTAAGCTCTTAATATCACTGTCAACTTAGTTTAGATCCTCCCATAGGTCACACCACAAAACTGGGAAACAAGAAATGGGGATTTTGAGTTCATAAGGTGTGTCGGGTTTTCATGTAGAAAATATGACACATGTGGTGAACAAGCAAAATCAAAATTATGTTGTGATTAATAACATAATTAGAATCTAAATTAAATTCATATGTGATGTAAATATTATGGGGTGTAATGATTTATCATTACATAGGATAATATGTTACATAAGTTGTGAACTTACTACTAATCCCGAAATGTCAAATTTTGTAGGGGTTAAGCCGAAATTTGACAAGTCTGCAAGTACTATGCAAAAAACGGTCGACCGAATGTTGCACCGGTAACAGGAATTTCGTATGTTCGTTTTCGGTCGACTGAGTATAATCGGTCGGTCGACCGAACATCGCGGTGAAATATTTTTGTTACGAACGGTCGACCGAGTTATGAACGGTCGACCGAAACTCGTTCTAAACGGTCGACCGAACCTCGAAACGGTCGACCGGTCCAGACGGTTTTATGCAGAATTAATTTAAGAATTAATTAGATCATGCATGGAATTGGTCCATAACTGATTTAATTCGTGGCTAAGATTAATTGTTAGCAAATAATGGATGGTTAGATGGAAGTTGGCATGAAATCATGGGCAAGAGGTTGCACATGAATAGGTAATTTGGAGAGAACTTATAAATACAAGTTTATCTCATTACCTTGTTAATTTAATTCATTATCTTCTTGTGCAAAACATCTCTCTCCATAATTCTCCACGAATTTCCATTAATTCTTGAGTATTAGTTTTAGTTTTCAGATATCTTCTTCCTAAGGGAACTAAAGAGGGGTTGGTAGTTAGATTCTAAACCCTATTGGAGATTGAGAGGCTAGCTCTTCTCTCCGATCTTGTTTAGAGTTTGGTGAATACTCGGAGGTATCCGGCACAGCGACAAGCATCCTCAACGTCTACGGATCGTCAAGAAGTTTTAGAGAACTTCTAGGTATGAAATTTGGAGCCCATGTTTGTTTTAATAAAGTTTTGAAACTAGTTATTGAAACAAACCGATGCATACATGAAACAAATCATAGAAAAATTGTAATTGATCCTTATTGTGCATAAAAATTCGAAAATAAATATGTACAATTAAACTAGAAATCCTACAAAACAGTCATCCCTCTTCTTATTTTCTCACATTTCTCTTCTTCTCCACTCCTTCCACTCATCTCTCTCTCTATTTTCCGGTGACCCAGCCCATCGGAGCTCCAGCGAGTAGCAGCAGCGACAAGCAAGGGGGCGTCGTGGACGTGACTAGGAGGCGTGAGGCGTGTGAGGCTTGACGCGGGAGAAGGACATGAGAGCGGTTGCGAGTGGACTCCAGCGAGCGTCGACAACCGAATCGCGAAAGGTATGCCAAGTTTTTGCATTAGTGGCTGCTCACACAAGAATACATGACGTTTTGCTCGTCGCCGAATGTTGGAGACCTCATTGGCGAGGAGGGTAGCAAGTTATACTTGGCAGGGCCAAGTAGTTTCCAGTTAATGGTCGACCGGTGCCTTTGGGTGGTCGACCAGATGTAGTGTATTTTTCTCCATCTTTACCCAGCACATGTCGAACAATGCCTTGAGGCGGTCGACCAGTTGTAAATATTTGTTGGGTTTGAGAGTCTCTGATATTTTCGGTCGAACGGGACCCTTGAGTCGTTCGACCGTTGTATTATATTTTGACCTAGACTGGCGTTGGCAACCCAAACGGCCAACCTCCCTAGACTATGGTCCGACCGGTGACTTAAGTGTACCACGTGTCGGTTCAACCATGTGAATTTTTAGTTCGACTGGTGGTGTCTAAATGAATGTAGGAAAGACCTTGATATTTTTGGCTGAACGGGGCCCCTGAGTCGTTTGACTGTTGCCCTGATTTGACTTATTCTTAGACTGGTGTTGACCATCTATAGGTTGACCAGTTTTTACCTTTTGTTTGATCATTGGGGCTTAAGCCTTGAGCCCAAGGGTTGGACCATTTTAGGCGTCTGTTCGAACGTTTCCTATTCATTTGGGCAACGGTCAAACAGTTTGCCTTTTCGGTCGACTGTTTGTGCTCAGGATTGTATCTTTGTCCTTGTGGAGTGCTAACTTTGTCCATGGAAGCATGTGTCCTTTCCTATTGCATGAGTGGGGAGGTGATGGTGGATGCGTTGATCGTGTCTGCCCAGAGACCGCCAAGTGGAAGGGTGTCGATGCTTGGGATGTGTCACGTCTGTTTTATAGATTGTGGGGTAGTTTAGAGCTATACTTTGATTTTTACTAGAGTATTAGTCCTAAGGGAGCACATATCCCATTGCACGATGTTGCACGACTCTACGGAGCGAGATGACCTTGCGGACTTCAGTCTGGATGAGTCGATCAGTCGACCTACAGGCTACTGATACAATTGATTGGCCTTGAGGGCGATGATGTGTCCCACACGACCTTGATGGTGTCGGTGTTGGTAGCCTGTGCTGAGAGTCAGCTGGGTGAGGGTTCCTCCGCGCGACCGAGTGGCGGCGGAGAGGACCGTGCGACCTAGATGGCAGCAATGATTGTCCGACGATGTATTTTGGCATGTAGCTTGGTTGTGGCACATCCAGGTGAGTTGACTGACCTGAGCGACTGCTCCATTGGTGAGGTGTTGATCTTGAGATTCAGTTAATTCTACTGACGCAGACGTGCGGACGACCCTCACGGAACCCCATGATTAGTGTAGTCGTGTGTGGGGTGTGTTGTGTACTTTTTGTAAGATTGTATGTGCATGTAGTAGGTCTCTGTGGGAGATCTGATGATGGATGTGGGACAAATGTCCTTATTTCATCCTTGGAGGGAATTGTTTATTGATTGCATTATATCTTGCTATATTATTCTAGTATGATAGGTTCATTTCATTGTACTGTAGCATGCATTTTATGCGAGCTTGGTATACGAGGTTTGCTTATGGAAACTCAGACATCGTTGTTATATTTGCATTTGAGGGCACAAATTAATTTTCTCATAAGTATGGTATGACAACTACAAACGTCACACATTCATTTAGAGAAAGTGAAGTGAACCTTAACAATCCAACGAAAACAACCAACTACGTGTGAAAGTGCTTGTAGTTGAAAATTCACAATTTACTATTTAAAGAGAAGATTATATGACACAGAATTGAGTAAGAAATGTTGAAAACACACTCTGAAATCTGAATTGTCGTGCCCAAAGCCGTTACCCTCAGGTACAAACAAAACTATACAAATATTATAAAAATACATTTTCTTAAAAGCAACGACAAAGTTTCACTTCCAAACTAGTTGGGACTTGGGGTAGATTTCAAATGAAACTCGACAAGAATCACGATTCCAGCAAGTGACGTCTTTTTCTACGTATTGTGTCAAATCCCTGAAGACGTTTCACTTCTTCAAATCTCTTTCAACCACCTCGCAAATTATTTTTGATCTCCTTGTACCTCTCTTAATTCACGTCTTACTAACAACTTAATCCATTATTCTTCACTAGTTCATCCATAGATCTACATTGCATATGTCCGAACAATCTTAAATAAGGTCGTATAAGGTTTTCACCAATCGGAGATTCGGGATACTCCAACATTCTCCCAAAGGTCCTCATTTTTTATCTGATCAATCCGTGTATATCCACACATCCTCCGGATCTCCGCAACATCTTCATTTCCGCTACATCCATTTTTGCAAAACATGTGACATAACTTGGAAGGATGAGGAAATGGATTTTAGAATTTCACTTTGAAATATTTTAAAGAAAATCTCCTTTCCTAGATTTTCTAAATACCAAGTTAAGTAGGTATATTGGTCCTAATAAAATCCGACGACCCATCGACGTTTCTTCCTAAGACATCATATATGTTTATGTGATGGTTAGCTTCCACGCACCAGTGACGACGTGACATTGTTCAATAGAATAATACACCATAATATTTTCCCCGAAAGGGCAGACATCCGTTAGGAGCCTAAGTCATTTCAATAATATAATTAAGAGTACTATGATACGTGTTTGATGTTACATGAGGAACAACAGGCCACCAGTAAAATAAAAAAGAAAATACACAAAACCCAGAAACACCTCCATCCAACTACTAACAATTTATCCTATCCCGACATTAGCCGCTACGACTTATGACACGACCAATTGGCTGAAAGAAAAGTGAACCTTCGGAAGCATTAAAATTTGGCCGATGTAAGCTCAATAAAATTTTATAATGTCTACGTATTTGAGCGGGAATTGTACGAGTAGTAGTAAAAACAGCGAACAAGCAATCATTGTTTATTGATGATTATAGCAAAGTTCACTACTTTGGCAAAGAAATAACTAAAGACACAATTTGTCAATCTCACCTTTGAGATCAGAGATTAAGTGTTTTAAAGTTTTTTTAAAAGAAAAGGTAAGACAAAAGAAAAGGATAAAAATCATAAAAATAGTTGCTTTATCGAGACTAATTAAAGTCTGTTAACCTTTCCGTAAAGCAACCAGCGTATGGTGTTTGCTTTAAATAAAGGTACATGTAAGTAATAATGAATCTAAGCCTGACAGATGTTTTTTCCATGTTTCATCTCGGTTCAACGTTGAATTACTACTATTATCAACTAATAGTTCCTTATATATTGGAGACATAAAAGCCTATTGGATATAACTTCTAGAATAGATGCTTCTAATTCAAGAACATCAATAGTGAAATTATCTTCTCCTTCTGCTAAGCCTACCTACAAATCTTAAAAGAACGGTATCAACATACGAGCAACATAATTTTGCTATAAATAATGCATATGAGATAATATTGTCTGTCCGACTAATTGTATGACTTAGTATAACTGATAAAGAGACAAGTATCCATAACAAATGAAAGTAATCATTACGGTGCAACTGTCAACTCATAACTGTGATACAACTAAATTATTTTACACTGTTGAATTAAAATGGAATCAGAAACTATCAGGACGTGGGAAAAATCAAATTGTGAATTGAAATTGTAAGATGGACTTCACACCTACTCTGCGGAGACTGGAAGAAAAGAATTGCTAGACAATATATGTAGAACCAACTCAAAGCCACATTCAGAAGCTTCATCAGTGACCGGTCCCATTTTGTAGGTCAATTTCATTTGTATTTCAGGTCAGTATCTTCTCCAAACAAGTCCACTGCTGTATTCATACTGTAAGTGAAGCATGTCACGTAAACCAGCTTGGCACCCTGCAAAAGAGAACAATAAGAATCAATAAAATGCAGATTCGTAAAGGTACTCCGAGGATGAAATAAAATGTCAATTACAGCATGACTGAGCAAATGAGCTCAGATAGATCAGTATCAACTTTTAATTTCCTTAGTAGCAGTCATAGTCATGACAATGGTTTGATTTTTAGAGAATTACTTGATCTACTTTGGAAGTTATGACGATGCATTCATCTCAAGAATGTTATAGTGCTTGAAGATTTTAGTTACATCCAACAACTTCTGGTACAAAATGCTAGAAGAAAATATCAACAACAATGTCCAGTTAACTGCTTTGTTAGCTAACATTCAATTGCTACATTAAAATCTAGAGGCACATATACCAATCATAAAGTATGAAAAAAAATTAAGATGAAGAAAAGAATGAAAACCAAAGAAACACTCATCTCATCCACTGAGATTATAACCAGATGCATCAAAGTACAGCAAACTCTACCAACCAAAGAAAATAATATGTAAATAAAAAAGTTTTAGTGGATCATCTAAATGTCATTTCAAGCTTAGAATAATTTACAGGTGGGAATGACTACATGGAGTAAGCTGCTCTTGAGGAATTGTTCCTAAGGAAGAGACGATATATCATCCTACAACTGTACCATTGCATGTGATCTATCTTATTACAAGCACTAAAGATCAAACAACATTGAGAATGGAAAGCAGGAGAATTTGGATAGAATTCCTACCGATTTGAGTTAGCCAAAGAATTTGCAAAGAAGACAAAAGGATAGAAAAAGGTTCGGTCAGTTTCATTGCAGGATAGCTAGTAGGTCAACTCTTAAATATAATGAAAATTTTCAAAACATTGAAAGCTTGATAGCTTGTTATGTGTAACCTTTATATAAGATCTCTCTTTAACCATTTGATCTCAAACTGAAGATGTAGAAGAAGAAATGCAACAAGAATGGAATGACCCTAACTGATGTAGAGGAAATTCGAAAGAGACAAATATGTTCAACGAAATTATATAAACACCCAAGACGCAAACACATGAATACCACTTTCATCTTATGTCAACTATGTGTGTTAGAACCCTAACCTGGGTTTAGGGTTAATCCGGGTTTAAGGGTGTGGTTTGCATGGGGAAGGTAAATGAACAGGAGTTGCATGGGAAGGTGAAGGGGCGAGCACTGTAGATGAGGGGAGAGAGAGATGACGTGCACTGTAGCAAGGAGAGGGGTTTTAAGGGTTTCTTCTTCTCTTTTCCTTCCTTCTTCCTTTCTTCATTTCCTCCTCTCCACTCATTCCTTCCTCTTCCTTGGTGGCTGCTGAGTTAGTGGAGAAGGTGCGCGTGAAGCAAGAAGTGCTGGGTGTGGTGCGGTGCAAGGAGGACGTGAGTGAAGTTGCTGTCGGAGGCGTGGTCGTGTGAGCTCCGGAATTCTCCGTCGAAGTCGTCGTTCTTGCGAAGAGGTATGCCAAGTTCTTGCATTAGAGGTCTTAGTTGATCACCCATGTTGGGGTGAGGTTGGGGTCGGTCGCGCGAGGTCGGAGGCCTCGCCGGCGACGAGTTTCGACGTCAAAACCTCGGCTGGCGCGAGGTTGAAGACGTCTGTCGGTCGACCGGGTTCCTTAGACGGTCGACCGATCGTAGTGTATTTTCACTGTCTGTCGTGTTTCGGTCAACCGCGTCCCTCGTTCGGTCGACCGGAACTTGAGTGTACCGGTAGGATACGTAAGCTTCGGTCGACCGTTTGATGACATAGAAAATATTAGGTTGACCCTGTAAGTGTTCGGTCGACCGAGACCCCTGAGTCGGTCGACCGATAGATTTGTTTTGAGCGTTGACCAGACTCCGGATTTTGACCTCGTTCGGTCGACCGGTTTTAGACCTTCGGTAGACCGTTGGGATTTATGTGTTGCGCAAATAGTTCGACCGTGACAGACGCTTCGGTCGACCGATTCCCTTGTGGAAACGGTCGACCGAGTTGTCACTTTCGGTCGACCGATTCCCTTGTGGAAGCGGTCGACCGGTTGTCACTTCGGTTGACCGAATCCCCTTGAGGAAAACGGTCGACCGTGTCTCTTTCGGTCGACCGTTTTGCACAGGACAGGATTCCTGGTTCCACTTAGGATGCCAACTCTGTCCACGGAAACCCGTGTCCTCGCCTTGTGCGTGAGCTGGGAGGTGACGGTGGGCGCGTTATGCGTGCCTGCCCAGGGACCGCCGTGTGGAAGAGTGTGGATGTCCGGAACGCGTCACTTCCATGTATGGATCGTGACTTTATCTGGTGGATCGTTTGACTCGCGTTAGAGTAGCGGCCTTAGGGACTACCGGCCGATGGCTACGGAGGCACAGAGACTACCGGCCAGGATTGGCGACGGAGGTCCAGAGAGGTACCGGTCTATTGACGGCGACAGAGGTCTCGACCCTGCTCAGTTGCAGCCGGAGTTGGTGTTGCACGTGGAGCTCGTTGACCCTGCGGACTTCGGTTCGGATCTGTCGATTGTCTGGCCTTGTGTGGCGGATATGTTCGACTGGCCTTGATGGCAGTTATTGCACGTGCCGTGCGGCCTGTGTGGCGGTGGTAGGGCCCCTGTGCGGTCTGTGTGGCGGCAGGGAGGATCGCGCGTAGCCAGTGTGGTTGCGGCGATGGACTGCCGATGATGTGTTCCGGCAGGTTGCTCGATTGGGCACCTATCGAGTGATATCCCGTGCGGTCTGTGTGGCGCCGGTTGATGGACCGACCTGAGCGACGGCTCCGTTGGTGTGGTGGTGGTGGACCACGATGTATTCGGATCTGATTTCTACCTTGCGCGGAAGTGCGAACGCATCCTCACCGATCCCTTGGCTCGTGTAGTCGCGTGTGGGGATGTGTTGCGTATTGTCCGTTAGACCGTATGTGCCTACGGTAGGTCTCTACGGAGACCCGATGTTTGGACCGTGCGGCCTGTGTGGCGGCGGTGAGGTTGGACCGTGTGGCCTGTGTGGTACCGGTGTTTGTGGACCGTGCGGCCTGTGTGGCGACGGCGATGTTGCGGACCGTGAGGCCTGTGTGGCAGCGGTGGCGATTGTAGACCGCGGGACCTGTGTGGCAGCGGAAACGATCGCGGGACGGATGTCCGGTTTGGCCCTTGGTGGCGTTGTTGTTTTACTGCTTTGTATTTAATGCCATGCTATACTAGTATGTTAGGGCATATAGGTGAGCTTGTCATACGGGGTTTCCTTATGGAAACTCAGGCATTGTTGTTATGATTATTTTCAGGACCGCGTTAGGTTCCGGCGAGTGGTGACCGAGGGAGATTGCACTTTGGGACTGGATCCTGTCGTCTGCCTACTTTTAGGTTGTTGTGATTACATGTACCTTGTGTTTCGTGTTGTAATGTAATCACTCTTTTGACAAACTCGTATTGTATTATGGTGCACCAGACTTATTTATGTATTTCTTTCAGTAATGTCCCCACTCTTGATGGTTTGTCCACGTGTTTCTTATGATTTAAAAAGTTTAAATTTAAAAAGTAATTTTCAAACTAGACCGTTGCCACCACGTGGTGACACGTGGCGGCGGCGGGTTTTGTTTTTTTGTACATAAAGAACTCGGCATCACCAGTGTCGAGTTCATCTTTTGAGAACTCGGCACTGGTGATGCCGAGTTCAACTTTGGTAGAACTCAGCATGGGTGATGCCGAGTTCAACTTTGGTAGAACTCGACATGTGTGATGCCGAGTTCTACTTGGTTTTTTATTGGCCAACACTTCGACATTTTTTTCCTGAGGTGATTCAAATAGAACTCGGCACTTATAGTGCCGAGTTCTATTTAAGAAACTGTTCTCCTGACGATCAGATCGTGTATGAGATTGATTGCCAGGAGAACAGTTACTTAAATAGAACTCGGCACTCTCAGTGCCGAGTTCTAAAGGAAGAACTCGGCGTTACTAACGCCGAGTACGCCGATTTCACTTAAAAAAAGTGAGTTTAATAGGCTGAAGTAGGCAAATTTGCGGTCCTAAAAAATACATTACATTCATTCGTCTTACAATTAATCAACTCTTAAAAAGGATTTAAGTCGTACATTCATTCAAGTCATAACAAAATACATTACAAATACATTACAAGTCTTACAATTAATCAACTCTTACATTCATTCGTCTCACGTACAAAATATTTTGCTATATAGGTTCATTGCATCGCTTTCGGTTATGCCCTATACCGCCGCATCTCCCACACCTTACCTTTCTTCCAGAGTGTTCGTTCATCTCGTTTCGGATTCGCGTTGATTTAGGCCGATCGGGAGGTCTTTTGGTTTGGGGAGGCTTCATTGTGATGTTGCCTCGATCTGGCCAATACCTCACATCAGGAATTGGGACAAATATCAGTTTGTACGCCTCCCTGTACATTTGAACCTCATAATACGGGGACACCAAATGTGAAGTGTTGACATTTGCATGTCTGCCACTGCAAACTGCTAGTACATGTGAACATGGGACGTGCATTGCAATTATGTATCCACAAGTGCAAGTAATAACTCCTTCAAATTTCACGAGGTATTTTTCTGGTCATTGGCTTCAACCTGGTACATCAGCTGGTGGTACCGAGTTACTGTATGTGTTCTGACCAGATTACTGTTTGCCATCACCACGGTGTGGACTGTCGGTACATATGTTTCATTCCACGACTCGGCGATGTCCCTTCTTTTTACAAAGAATTTGTTGAAGCGGAGAAAGGTCATCAAAATCATGGTTGTAATTGGCATACCGCGTACCCCTCGTAAGACATTGTTGAAGCTTTCTGACATGTTTGTTGTCATACATCCGAAACGTCGACCCCCGTCGTGACAACAAGTCCATCTTTCCAAAGGAGCTTGATGTTGAATCCACTCGTATATCGGTTTATGTTCCTCTGCAATAGTCTTCATTAACTCTTCAAATTTCATAAATGAATGAGTTTTACCCGATTCGTAAAACTTGATTTGTCCCAATCTTTCCTTACAATTTCGAGTTGAACTCGGCATCACCAGTGCCGAGTTCTCAAAAGATGAACTCGGCACTGGTGATGTCGAGTTCTCTATGCACAAAAAAACAAAACCCGCCGCCGCCACGTGTCACCACGTGGTGGCAGCGGGTCTAGTTTGAAAATTACTTTTAATGGAGGTTTATTTTGGCAATTGTTTTAAAAAATAATTATTTTGAAAATTTTTCCTTTCTTAATTTGTATGTAAACTCGAGATGGCAACAAAAACAATACATAAAGATAGTTCTTGAATTTCCCACCTAGGAAAGAGATTAGGTTTCAAAATGAAATAGCCAATTATACTATGTTTGCTTTTTTTAGACAAAATTTTATACATACTGTAACATCACGAAACAGCGGAAATTTAAAAATTTATATTCAAGACAAAGGAACTCAATAATCAAAGACGGGACTGTTACTTCTCATAAAACAAATAGCGGTGCACCAAAATTACATCAGAGTTTGTCAAAATGATACATGATTACAACAAAACGACAAAAGAAGATAAAACGTAATCATGTCGACCTCAGCGGTCCGAGAAGAGGATCCAACTTCAAAACGCGCGTGCCCGCCGATCACCACCCAACTGGACCTACTGCGGTCCTGAAAAATATATAACAACAATGCCTGAGTTTCCAGAAGGAAACCTCGTATGCCAACTCACCTATATGCATGCATTACGCAAATGAACCTATCATTCTAGTAGCATGTCATGACCTCAACAGAAAGGAAAACAGTTCCCCCGAAGGGTAAAACGGGACATCAGTCCGACAGTCAACATCGGGTCTCCCGAGGAGACCTACTGCAGGCACATGCAGTCTTACAGCACGCGACATCGCACCCCCCACACGCGGCTACACTACTCAAGGGTTCGGCAAGGAGCCTCTGTCACGCATGCGGGCCGATAGAATACAGATCTGCAAATCTCTGTGGTCGGAGCCACGGGGACCAACGGGGCCGTCGCCCGGAAGGTATAACAACATCATCTCGATAGGTGCCCGGTCGAGGAATCAACGTAGCCGGAACAACCTCGGCCCAACAATCATCATCGCCGGCACAACCTCGGCGGCATCACCGGCACAGCATCGGTGGTCCATCACAAACGTCCGGCACAGCATCGGACGGGTCCAGACCGAAGTCTGCCAGGTCATCAGGCTCCACGAGCCACAAACACCAACCGCGACGCTATAAAAGCAGGGCAGCGACCTCCGAAGCCCGAAGGCCGGTAGTCACCTCACCCAACGCCAGTTGCGTGCCCGCACAAACATCAAACATTGGGATTCGCGATCCCTCAGGCCTGCTATACTACAATGAGTCCAATCAATCCATCAACTTAGTCACGGTCCATACGTGGAGGTGACACGTCCCGAACACCCACACTTTTCCACACGGCGGTCCCTTAGCAGGCACGCAACACGCGCCCACCGTCACCTCCCGGCTCACGCACAAGGCGAGGACACGGGTTTCTGTGGACAAAGTTGGCATTCAAAAAGGAAACCAGGAATTCTGTCCTGGGCCCAAACGGTCGACCGGAAGAGGTGATTCGGTCGACCGGTTCCAGTAAGGAATCGGTCAACCGTACGCCTAACATGGTCTACCGCTGCGCTCAAAACACAATCCCCCAATGGTCGAACAAAGGTCTAAAACCGGTCGACCGAACGAGGTCAAAATCCGGAGTCTGGTCAACATCAAAATCAACACTATCGGTCGACCGACTCAGGGGTCTCGGTCGACCGGAAACAGACAGTGTCAATCTAATATTCTACGTCATATAATCGGTCGAACGCAAACATACTACGGTCGAACAAGCATGCATAAAAATCGGTACACTTAAGTTCCGGTCGAACGACCCAAAGGCACCGGTCGACCGAAAACAGACAGAAAGTCCCAACTCACCAGCAAATACGCACTACCGGTCGACCGCCACAAGGTATCGTTCGACCGGTGAAGGTTAAAGTCGGGTAAAACACTACATTCGGTCGACCGCCCGAAGGGACCGGTCGACCGTTGGTCGTCTTCCACCTCGCGCCAGCCGAGGTTTCTCACGGAAACTACGCCGAAGAGGTCTCCGACCTCCCCGTCAGACCAACACAACCCTCCCACGAGGGTTAGAAACCACAAAACCACACTAATGAGTCGACATACCTCAAACGAAGACAACGCAACCGCCAGAGCTCCGCTCGCGCTCGTCGCCTCCGGTGACCTCCTCGCGCACGTCCTCCGCACGCCTCACGCCACTGGAAACTCCTGAGCACTCTCTGGTTCGCAAGAAGAAGAGGAATGAATGAGGGTAGAAGGAATGAAATGAGAGAGAGAGAGAGAGAAAAACGTTTTTAAACCCAACACACTCTCCCCGCTACAGTGCCCTACGCACTCAACCCATCACCTTCCCCTCACGTCTACAGTGCACGCCCCTCCTCTTCCCCAAGCAATCTCCTGTTCATGCCCCCTTCCCCATGCAAAACACCATCTCTAATCCAAGATTAACCCTAAACCGGGTTAGGGTTATAACACATACCCCTCAATATTATCAATATCCTCCAATTAAAAAGACCATCACCAGTATCCTTCTTTCACATATACCTTTTTCTAGCCTCTCCTAACATAAACTTGAGTTAAAATAATCTTTAATACTTGAAATCACTTTTTACTCTTGTTTGTTCTTATATTATAAATTTCAGATGTAATTTTTATTATTATTAAAATGGTATAAACAAGTGTGAGAAAAAAGAACAATGGATCTAACTCTGAATCTTTTGTAAACATTTAAACAAGAAACCCAAACAAATTATCTTCTCATTTATTCCAATATAAGATTATACATATATTTGAGATTTAAAAGAAGAAACAAGGACAAACTTGAATTCAATTCCTAAAAGTTAACTCAAGTTTATGTTGTAAAGTCGATAAAATGATATAAGTGAAAAGATATTTTAAATAGAGAGAGTATACACGAATTTTTATCTAATTGAAATGTATTGGTGAAATTAAAGCTTAGGTATCTTTGAAATCCCCCTTTTCTTACCATTTTGTAAGACATATTTTATCCAATTGGATTTGGATTTTGGTGAAACCAAATTTATCATTCTAGAAAATTACAGACAATGATGCCGTTTCTAGCGGTTCAGACACAGGTGGATGGCTCCCAAGTCCTAACAATAGGAACGATTTTGTCTGCAAAGTTTTGACACGCAGACATCGTTACGTTGCAAGCTATGTTAATTTAGCAAATAATTGTTTCTCCAACAAAAAATTGTAGTTACGGAACACCTAAGACATTGCTAGTGATTACATAGCCAATGCTTTCACAACCGCGTTCTTTTACTACCATATTTCTGAAAAAGGTATCCTTAGGTTCATGTAAATAAAAGCATTTCGACATTGTAAAGATCAATTTCAAAGGGTTACACAATATATTTAAACTTTATTCTAACCTACCACAAATAATTTGGGATCAAAAGTTTTGTAGTTGGCGCTATCAAAAAAGACATTTTTTACAACGCAAAGTTTAAGTTCAAAACCTTCTATAGAATTTATGGATAAAATAAATAAAAATTCTTTAGAATTCCAACATGTCGAAAGTATATGCTTAGCTTTTCAAATGACTTTCCAAGCAATCAGTTACACCTTTAACAAGTCGCAACTCATTACCAAGGAGCCATCACCACTGGTGAAGCGTTGATTTTCCTTACAAAGTTAGTATAGTCATAGTCCCTTTAGCTTGACAATGCGCAAGCCCAAGCTATCCTTGATTCCTTAGTCCATAAGTTTCCACCAGAAGAGCTACCCTTCATATAAAATCGCCAACAAACATAAAGTACATAATAATTGCAAACCTAAGATTGCTTCTCTCATCCGACACCCTTAAGAGCACCCTTAACGGGTGCTCTTTGGGGTCGGGTCGGAGGGGGACCCGACCCCAGCCCCCCTTAATGGGGGGTGGATCCAGGTCGGGTCCAGACCTAGGTCTGCGACCTGACCTGGGAGCGGACCCTGACTGGCAGCCCGGGTTGGCTGAATTTTTATTTTTTATTTGTTATTTTATTTGTTATTTAATATATATTTGATATGTATAGTAATTTATATAATTAGAATATATCTGAATTGGAAGAGAAATTTTGGGTTGGGATTGTAGATGCTCTTAGTTGTACAAATCCCACCCCTCCCAATGTCATCATCTCAAAACCTACTTGTCAATTAGTGCACTGGTTTTACATTTAGACAGGTTTACCCACCTCCCAAATGCCACCCTCTGAACCCAAATTGACCCTGTAGTATCCCAACCAAAGGTCGAGATTGGTCCTAAACTGCAACCCAACTTGACTACAAAACCTAGCTTGCTGATACTACTCAAAACTCAACTTTGCCTCAAATTCCTGCCAATCTCAGACTTGAATGCTATTAAGCAAATCCTGCGAAAATTCAAAGAAACAAGTGAACCTATCTGTATCAACATATTCCAAGGAAAGAATAAACATTGTCAGAAAAGTTTTGATTGCCTATAGGTACTTGCAATACTTCGATGTATGAATTGAACTGTCTACCTAGAAGTAGTCTTCAACACAAAATTATATTTAGATCAAAAGAATTTTAGCAAGAGAAAATTTTCATTACAGACGATCACACAATTAACGGCTACCTAATTAAAATAAAAAATAACTTGTGCAAATAGACCAAATGAGGAAAACATACGATATCAGCAAGTCAACAAAATTCAAACAAAAATCAACAGGACCTTCCTTGTCGGGAAAAGATAACAATCAATGTTGACAATAGAATCTGAATCAAATAGGTTAGTGCCATGATTTTACCATCTGATATCCTTCTTTACTTCATCTAAAACATGCATTTTTCTTTACAACTGCCAGTACAAGTACAATGCATGGAGGAGAGTTTCACATAACAGAGATAATATGCAGGGTAACTCTGTAAAAAATAAACAATGAAAGTATGGTTCTGAAAAACAAATTTACACGAGAAGCAGATAAATGCTCAACATAATCTAGAAACACACAGATCGACAAGGTGAAAAGATTCAGCTGATTCCATATTATTGATATTAAATTTCTAATGTTTCAGGAAAAATGGCTACACTCATCTCCAAAGGTTAACAGTTAAACAAGATGTCATCTAGGAATGCAGTTTATTCCCAAAACGTCCTAATTGAATAAGAAAATCACAATGATAAGTACAAGAAAATGCAGTTTTTTTTTTGGATTTCACTTGTGCATAACTTCCACTGATCGGGAAATATCGACATGAAATTGTAATTGGTCTAAGATTTTTTATATATATACATCTTAATAGAAAATAAGGTGCCATTTTGAGGATACAGATGTTGTTGGAACAAATCAACTTTTTTATCACTATTACCAGAAAAAATCAACAATATCTATTTACTAATTAAGGTATAAGGTAAATGGACTTAAAGCAAAAAAATGTACATATAAATCTGGCCTTTCATATTGTCAATCAATTATAACATCAATTTTCATACCACAATCTCCAAATACCCTCTAACTGATTATAAGGTTTTGCATCAATAACTTCAATGTAGTTGTATTTATATTGATGTTTTTCTTCCCATAATTCCCTGGCACCCACCCCCACGTAGGGACAAGTGGAGTGCGGTATCAAACTGGAGGTGACCCACACCGTTTTCATCGAGCATATTTTACCCAACGTCACCACTACACTTGAACGAGTGACCTCATGGGTGCGAAATAAAGCGTGAACATGAAACGTAAGAATAAACACTTGGCTGATGACTGATGTCTATCCTTCAAAGGTTCTTATGTATGCTCCTTTGTTCAAAGTGGGACCACACCTCTCCCTTTCTGTGGATTTTAACTCTTCAACCTTTGTTTGACATCCATGGTTTGGTGATTAGAGGTGATCACATGCCACATCTTTGTTGCCAACTCCAACACCTCCATCTGCAACCCCACCTACATCTTTCATGCAAGTCATACCAAGTGGGTCATTGTCGCCTGCTTCATCATCATCATATGTTCAACTTTATGTTTCAATTCTCATTAGTCTTCTGGTGAAACTTTGACAATGTCGAGCTCTATTTCTTCAAGTACAATTTCAACATTCTTGGTAGTGGTAGTGTGGCGGTAGAAGTTGTTTTGTTGTTGCTTTTGATGTGCTACGGGTGTCACTTTGTACGTTATCGTCTAAAATATTTTCTGATATCAATCTTTTTGTAACAAGTTAAACATAATTAATATAAACACTCTAACTAAAGGAATAATGTCTGTAAATATAATGATTGACATTCCCTTCTAAGAAATAAGTTTTGAAAAAGACATCCTAAGAAAATCAATATTTCCATCGTAGCCATAAAATTTTATCTTAGTGACTAAGTTAGAAGGCTCATAAGAGCAAGAAACAACCAAAGTGAAATGATAAAACCATATCATAGATTAAGGCCATAAAAAATGTAGACTTCTGTGAAGGTCATATTGTTGCAACCTCAAAAATATAAAACCTCAAAAATATAAATAAAGATATTCTTAACACCTAACTTTGTACAAAAAGAATTACCTTCAAAATACGTTTAGATAATTTGAAGGGAAAAAAGCAAGAAAGGTGAGAAAGCAAATGAAGGTCTCCATGTAAGCTCATGATAGCATTTAAAACCACCCTTCATGTCCTTGAATCCTGAAGTAGAAGAAAATGCAAAGTAAAAGAAAGCACCTCATACATGCAATTGCGAGATTAGACACTAAAGTATGTGTGTAGCATCACGTTAGTTGTTTTAGTTCTAAAATAACATGTTTCACGTACCCAGACAAGTGATGCACATATAATAGAAGATGTGATCGTAACAAATATGCATCTATATAACATCAATATGTTATATGAAACAAAAGCAACAAGAATGTGGAATAAATAAACCAACTTGAAAAAAAAAGGAATCGGAGATTAATATTAAAACTTCAATCGACAATTTCTAATAGCACATGTTGCATAAGAAGGATAAGAGAACGCTCTTCGGGTTTTTCGTCAAAAACCATAAGTTGTCCTTTTTTTTAAAATGAGGTCAAATATGGTCGTTCTAATAAGCAATTGACACTTGATGTCAGGGGAATGAATATCAATGCAAATGTTGTTTTTTTATGTTGTAATTTTTTTTACCCTTATGAAAAAAATAAACAAGAAAAAATAAACAAGTAAGGTGGTTGTGCAGTAGATCAAATCTTAACCTGCATTGCTGTTATGCAGCCTCATATGGTCTCATATGTGCTGGCATGTGCAATGCACATGCAACGCATAGTCACATACCAAAAGAGCATTTTTTGAGTTTAATTGGATGCATTTGTGTTAAGATCCATTTATATGGATCCTTACCAGCCTAGCAAATCCAAATGACCATTTATGTTTCAAACAAAATTAACCCCAAAACCATCAAACCTAGCCACCTAACTTTTTTAGGTTACTTCCTTACATATATAACTTGTATGATATTCAATTTTATATTTTTATATTTTTTACTATTAAAATGTTAAACATCATATGCTCTTATATTGACATATGCTTTATGCAAAGACTCATCGCATCGTCTACATAATGCATTCTTGAACCTAATCCATACCTAAAGTGAACATCAATGTTGGACATTCAATTTTGCTTTGAATATTCATTCTGCATATCTATGTCACTAAATTAATTACGTAAGGTTTGAACTTGAGTCCATGCAAAGTTATAAACAACACAACCAAACTATCTAACCATTTGCCAGCTTGGACATTGTACAAAACACAAGTGATTTATGAAATACATAAATTCAACCAAAAATTCAAACAAATTGCGAATTGCACTCACACTAGATATACAGGTGTATGCAACACATGAATAAGTATATAAATCCAATATGAATACGAATACAAGCAATATTGATGTTCAATCCGAAGTTCACATGGTTCGGATTGATGTACCAATAATCAATATTTATATTCTATCTTATGAGTTCACGAATATCCAAGATCAGATACGAACATAGTTTTATGAATAACTTTTTCTCGGATAAAACGAATACAAAAAATGGTTGGCAGATTTTGTGTTGTGATTTTGATAGGAAATTCCAAAATAGTAACTTGACAAATATGTGAAAAGGTTGAGGACCTTTATGCAATTTGTCATTATTTTATGCAAAAAATCAAATTAACATAATGGAGTATGGGAGTGGTGTTGTGAGTTAAGATCACTCCACATGTAATGTGTTTTTTATTATAGAACCAAAAAAAGGGTGTTTGGGCGGCAACTTTGGTCAGTTTCTTTGCCGCCTTTGGCCAGCTATATATATGGTATATAACTATATATGATTGCATCTCTCACTACCTTGATCAATTGAGAGAGAGATTAAGGTGTGTGACTAGTTGACTGGTTCGTCTTGATGTGTGAGATGAAATCAAAGATATTCATCTCTCATGTAAATTTTGATCTATTGTGAGAGCGATCAATCGAGTGAGATGGTGATGGTGTACGAGAGATCATTGTAGAGATCTGCAACGGCTAGAGATAATAATTCCAAGTTGCGTTGTCTCAAATTGTCTTTGGTGTGCGACCTCAGATGGAATGGTCGTTGTATTCTGGAGGGGAGACCGCCACATAAATTATTTGTCGCACTCGAATATTATTTGAGAGTGGCGGAAAACTTTTCTTAAGGTCAGTGAATACACGCCTCAACCAGGTAATCATTTATTAAGTATTTGCAGCTAATTCAGATACGTCAAATTAGAGTAATAGTTTTCATACTTTTATGCAATAATCCCAACAGTTTGAATATTCATTCCTAGCTAACACTAAGTTCATCATACCATATAATGATATCATTCGAAAAACCTTAAATACCACGCCAAGTTAGCCCCGTTAACAATCGCTCCAAGTGTCGCTTCGTGCAACATTGTCAGTAATCTAGAAGCCCACATTCTTGGTCTCCAAATGACGTTGCCTCTATGTTGCTACCAAAGCCACGGAGAACTACAAGTGTTAGAACCCAAACCTAGATTAGGGTTAAACTTGGATTAGTGGTGGTTTAGTGAGGGGTTTGCATGGGGAAGAGGCGTTACAGTGGTTGCGTGGGGAAGAGGCGCTACAGTGGTCGCGTGGGGAAGAGGAAGGGGCGTGCACTGTAGCATCCGGGTTTATAAATCAAGTTCCTCTTTCTTCTTCTTCTTCTTTTCTTCTCCTTCCTCATTTCTTCCTTTCCTTGTTGGTGCGCGCGGTGGTGAGCAGTTGTCGCGGAGGAGACGGGCGAGGAAGGCTGAGCGCGGAGGCTGAGCGCGAGGGAGACCGGAGGTGACGGCGGAGGCGTGAGCGTTGCTCCGGCAGTTCGTCGTCCTTGATCGAGGTATGTCAACTTGATAGTGTGATTTTGTGTTGTTAACCCTTGTGAAGGGTTGTGTTGGTCGGACGGGGAGGTCGGAGACCTCCTCGGCGTTGTTTCCGTGAAAAACCTCGGCTGGCGCGAGGTTGAAGACGACCAACGGTCGACCGGTTCCTTCGGGCGGTCGACCGAATGTAGTGTTTTTGCCCGACTTTAACCTTCACCGGTAGGACGATGCCGTGTGGCGGTCGACCGGTAGTGCGTATTTGTTGGTGAGTTGGGACTGCCTGTTGTGTTTCGGTCGACCGGAGTCTTGTGTTCGGTCGACCGGAACTTAAGTATACTGGATTTTATTGCATGCTGGTTCGACCGATTGTTGGTTGCGTTCGACCGTTTTATGACGTAGAATGCTAGGTTGACCCTGTAGGATTTCGGTCGACCGGGACCCCTGAGTCGGTCGATCGATAGTGTTGATTTTGATGTTGACTAGACTCCGGATTTTGACCTCGTTCGGTTGACCGGTTTTAGACCTTTGTTCGACCGTTGGGGGTTCTGTTTTGAGCGCAGCGGTAGACCGTTTCAGGAATACGGTCGATCGATTCCTTTCTGAAATCGGTCGACCGAATCACCTCTTCCGGTCGACCGTTTGGGCCCAGGACAGAATTCCTGGTTCCCTTTTTGAACGTCAACTTTGTCCACGGAAACCCGTGTCCTCGCCTTGTGCGTGAACCGGGAGGTGACGGTGGGTGCGTGATACGTGTCTGCCCAGGGACCGCCGTTGGGAAGAGTGTGGGTGTTCGGGACGCGTCACCTCCGTGTATGGACCGTGACTTGTGATGGATTGATTGGACTTATTGTAGTATAGCAGGCCTGAGGGATCGCGGATCCCAGTGTTGATGTTGTGCGGGCACACAACTGGCGTTGGGTGAGGTGACTACCGGCCCACGGGCTACGGAGGTCGCTGCCTTGCTTTTATAGCGGCGCGATTGGTGTTTGCGGCTCGAGGAGCCTGATGACCTGGCAGACTTCGGTCTGGACCCGTCCGATGCTGTGCCGGACGTTGTGATGGACCACCGATGCTGTGTCGGTGATGCCGCCGAGGTTGTGCCGGCGATGATGATTGTTGGGCCGAGGTTGTGCCGGCTATGTTGTTTTCCTCGGCTGGGCACCTACCGAGATGTTGTTATACCTTCCGGGCGACGGCCCCGTTGGTCCCTGTGGCTCCGACCACTCAGATTTGCAGATCTGTATTCTATCGGCGCGCAGGCGTGACAGAGGCTCCCTGCCGAACCCTTGAGTAGTATAGCTGCGTGTGGGGGGTGCGATGTCGCGTGCTGTAAGGCTGCATGTGCCTGCAGTAGGTCTCCTCGGGAGACTCGTTGTTGATTGGCGGACTGATGTCCTGTTTTACCCTTCGGGGGAACTGCTTTCCATTTCTGTCGATGTCATGACACGCTCCTAGTATGATAGGTTCATTTGTGTAATGCATGCATATAAGTGAGTTGGCATACGGGGTTTCCTTCTGGAAACTCAGGCATTGTTGTTATATATTTTCAGGACCGCAGTAGGTCCAGTTGGGTGGTGATCGGCGGGCACGCGCATTTTGGAGTCGGATCCTCTTCTCGGACCGCTGAGGTCGGCATGATTACGTTTTATCTTCTGTTGTCGTTTTGTTGTAATCATGTATTATTTTGACAAACTCTGATGTAATGTTGGTGCACCGCTATTGTTTATGAGAAGTAACAGTCCCATCTTTGATCGTTGAGTTCCTGTGTCTTGATTACAATTTTTAAATTTTCCGCTGTTTTGGGATGTTACAACAAGCATTCACAAAAACTCAAAATAAGGCTAGAGCAGTGCTAGTCTTTCTATTCAAAATAGAGTGCACTATGCTCCTAGGTACGACATGTAACAACTACATAGCTCATTTGCTATGTAAAGACACAAAAAGATTTTATTTTATATTCTCTCTTGCTCACCACAAACATAATAAAATCAGGGCTCCCTCAATTGTCAAATCAAGACCCTATTAGATGGCCTCGCAATCTCTCGACCCAAAATAGGTGCATAACTAAGCCTTATTGTCTCCAATTAATTATATAAACCCTCATAGTCATCTCATTGTTCAATACTAAATGGTATTGTTACATATTACACGCACTAGATGTGGCATTCACTAGGTCATGGAATAATATGCAAGTCGAATCTCCATGTGTAGTGAACTAGCTTCTTTTGAGTTGAACCCATAAACAAATAAGTTGCTTGTAAGTCTAACTAGTTTGAAAGCCAACTCATAGCTTGTGCGAATCTCCATACTTGGTAAAAACAAAGGACTATACTCTTACGACTCCTTAAGGTGAATATTCATTTTTATGGTTGGTACTTAGTCATCATTGGTGACTTGGTGCTACTAAACAACATCAATGTTCAGGATGTGAGAAAAGGACAAAGAAGATCTAGCTTAGAATACCAACCAGCAGGATTCATCGTTCGGTTTTATGTATAAATTAAATGTGAATCATGCACATGAGTAATTAGTTACTTGAGACATTGTGCTTAAGATTGAATGGGTGCATGAAACTCACTATCAACTATCGAAATGCAACCAAGTACATATTGCTTAGGTTCATATACTATATTGTCTATCAACAATTTGATAAAAACTTCATAGAGATAACATTTTCAAATGGATTAAAGACGCTTTGTATGATAAAGGCATGATCTCAACAATTTTGTCTAATCAACAAGATATACCTACCCATCCCTTAGCTTCTTCAGAAGCTACTTTCGCATTATATTTCAAGCCTTAATTCTTTGTTGGAAAGTTAATACTAGATGTAAAATTATAGCCAAAGAATTTTTGCCAAATAGAATGATATTTAGGAAAATTTCCCCACTCTTGAAGATTTCTTCAACTTTGACTAATAAGCCTCCAACCATTATCAGGCGGGCCTTTTATTGTTGCTAGCTGAAAGTTACCAATTTTGCATCAAGAGCAAAAGTCAAATCGAGCTAACATTTGTAATCTTCCAACCAGAATGTAGCCTTTCAGAAATTGATCTTTAAGGTTTCTCACCATCTTAAAGAAGTGACTAAACATCATGATAACAAGATTATTTTCAGTTTAGATGGTGAAATGCAGCAGCAAAAAAAAACCTGCTACTTCCTAGATAAATGGTAAATGGTGGCAGAGAATCTAGGTCAGAATACCAACCAGCAGGATCTTTTCCTGCCCTGGGAAGAAAATCTCTAGAGAAAATAGAGATGAAGAGTTTTTTGCGAGAAAACCAAAAGTGTTTACTTTGCAAAAAAGTTATTTGTTCAGATAAAGGAAAAGTGTAGGCATCTTGGAAAGGAAAGTTCAATGGATTGGTTACACAGCTCCAAATAGATGCATTGTGGTAACTCTTGATGTAAGCTCAAGTTCCGGAAATGAACACATGCAGATGCAGAAAACTTAGAAAGATAGTTTGGTTCCTGATTATGATTTTCAGAAAAGTTAAAAGTTATCGTTTAAATTATATTAAAATCAACAGAAACATGGCAAAGCAGTAAACACCTGGGCAAGCATGAGTTGGGCATTTGATAGCTCATATTATTGCTATCGTGTCTTCCACTTCCTCTCAAGTCGGTGGTACACATCTAACTTTCCTGCCTTTCAAAAACCACTCTTCAGCTTAACCATCGTTGACGGAAGCAATTCGATACCACCCATGTCAATCATATCCTCTGCGTATCTCCTAACTTCAGCCATCTCCCAAGCTCCTTAAGCCCCACAAGCAACTCATTCCTCCAACACACACCTCGACAGCAGCCTCCACGCAGAATAAAAATCGCAATGCCGACTGTACAACCCGACATCCGATTGTACATGACAACATCCTATGGGACGGGAGGACTCGTCGCGCATATATGGACCGGATGTGTTGAAAGAAAACGACCGTTGGCTCAGCTCCATCATTGCCAAATCAGATCTCCGATTATGGAAACCTCCAGAAATCACCAAACTCATTCATGGAAAGAAATATCATGCATTAAAAGGCTCCAACGGCTATTAGTTTGTAAGCAAACATATATATACATAATCACCATGTAATAAATATACAGAAAAATAAATACAATAAAATTCCATCTTCGTCCTTGTTCTCCGGTACCAAAATCAATATGGTATCAGAGCATTGATCCGGAAAAAACATACCTCAGAATCTCCCGGAGTTCCTCATCGGCTTTACCTCATCAAAGGGGGTTGAAGGCGACAATCACCAACATCCATACCCAAAAACCTCACCCAAATCATGTCTGACGGCACTGGAGGAAACTACCCGGAGGCGAATCATCCCCAGCGCCTGGTCACAACCTCACTAAACGGTACAAACTACCTCTCTTGGGCCCGGGCAATCACCCTTTCCCTCAGTGGCCGGGGGAGAGTCGGTCATATCACCGGCAAAACCATAAGACCAGAAGGCGAAGGGACAGAGGCGAAGCAAGAGGAATGGCAAACGATGGACCACCAGGTCATGTCGTGGATCATTGCCTCTATGCAACCAAACATCGGAGAAATCTTCATGTACAAAGAAAGTGCGAAAGAGCTATGGGACGCAGTACAGGAGCATTATGGAAAAACTGAAAATTTCGCACACGTTTTCAAGATCAAGCAAGAGATATCCCAGACATGGCAAAACAACTCCTCCATCATCGAGTACCTTGGTACTCTCAGAAAGAAATGGGACGAACTGCGGGTGTATGAACCCCCAACAACCGACGCCAAAACCATCCAAACCCGACACGAACAAAACCAGATCTACCAATTCTTGGTAGGGCTGGACCCGAGTTATGAAGCAATAAGATCTCAGATCCTAATGGCGCCGGAGCTACCAAACCTCGCCACCATCACAAACCTGGTTCAGCGCGAGGAAACCCGAAGGAGGACTATGGTATCCAACACCAACACCATGATCTCCGACAACCAAGCCTTCATCGCCGGTCGCAACCAAGCTCAGGGCAACAACTACAACAACAAGAAGCGATTCGGAAACAAAGCAAATGAACACTGCGAAAACTGTAAGAAACAAGGCCATAACAAAAACTCTTGTTGGTTTCTTTTTCCACATCTCAGGCCACCAAAAACCGGAGACAAAAACGCACGAGCAAACTTTACTGACGGAAGCGCCGGCGGCAGCACCAGCCAACCCGAAGGTGGCGGCGGCCGCTCAGACGAACCAACCATTAACCCTAACACAAGTGATGCATATGGAAACAAAAGCGGCTTTTATACGAATGATCACCGAACCGATTTCTCTCTACCGAATGACCCGACTAAGGGGAGGAATGGACATGAAGCAGGGCAACGCGGGTATGGGCCAGAAGGAAGATACGCGGGTGCTGCGCGTTATGGACCCAGCAGACCCGAAGCTGGATACGGGTATGGATCTGGAGCTCCGAATCCGCAACAAATAGGTGCATTGGTGGGCCACCTAAATGACTATTTGCAGAATCACACTCCTAGATCAGGTAATATGTCAGGTATGGAGAATAATTTAGATATTCATATTCATGCTCTATCAGCTTCAAAATCATACAATAAACGATGGATTATTGATTCTGGTGCTACTGATCATATGACTGGGGATCTCACCATGCTAAATAATGTAAAAGATAATTTAAGAATATTAGACAAATTTGTTACTGTTGCAAATGGAAACAAAGTGAAAATCAAAAGTACAGGACATGCTACACTACTAAATAATATTCATGATAATGTTCTTTATGTACCCAATTTTGATACAAATTTATTATCTGTCGCCAAAATCACTAGAAAACTTAATTGCAATGTTATCTTTACTCCTCATGATGTAATATTTCAGGATCGTACCACAGGGAGGATGATTGGTAAGGGCCTCCTCATAAATGGCTTATATGTCCTTGAATCAAGTGCTCAAGCATTACACACGAGATCGTTGACTAGTCACGAACTTTGGCACAAAAGGATGGGTCACCCATCTTCGAGCGTGCTTAAACATTTAGTTCCCTCTATTAATTCTGAATTTTTCTGTGATATTTGTCGTTTTTCTAAGCAAACTCGATTGCCGTTTTCCATTTCTACTACTAAGACTCAACTACCATTTGAATTAGTTCATTCTGATATTTGGGGACCAGCTCCAGTGGAATCATATAACGGCTTTCGCTATTTCATTAGTTTTATCGATGATTTCTCTCGAACCACATGGATTTATCTGTTAAAAAACAAATCTGATGCTTTCTCGGTTTTTTGCGAATTTCTCGCCTTTATTGAAAACATGTATGATGCAAAAATTCGCATTTTTAGATCTGACAACGGTTCAGAATATATGAGTAATCTTTTTCAAACTTGTCTAAAACAAAAGGGAATTTTTCATCAAACTACTTGTATTAACACTCCTCAACAAAATGGGATTTCTGAACGAAAAAATCGACATCTTTTAAATGTAACACGATCTTTGCTCTTCCAAAGTAATGTTCCCAAATTTTTTTGGTCAGATGCTATTCTTACAGCAACTTATATTATCAATCGTCTTCCCAGTCCTACAATTGGGAATAAACAACCCTTGGAAATTCTTCACAACAAAAAAATGAACATCGATCATCTTAAAGTCTTTGGTTGTGTATGTTTTGTTCACAGGAAGCGGGAGGACAAACTTGATCATAGTTCTACTAAATGTATGTTTTTAGGATATTCATTCAGAAAAAAGGGGTACAAATGTTATGACCCCAAAAATTGTAAAATGTATGTATCGAGAGATGTTTCCTTTTTTGAGAGTAAATCCTACTTTACACCGGATGAAGAAACTAACGAGGATCCGTTCGCCATCACTCCTCTGCCAAACGTGGACCTTCCAGACCAGACTTTAGACACTTCGACAAATACACCTCCTCAGATCGAAGATCCACCAGTCGACCTCGAAGAAGAAGAAGAAGAAGAAGAAGAAGAAGGAGAACCTTCTCTACGAAGGTCCACCCGTCCCACTCATCGGCCTGCCAGATTTAATGATTATGTTGCTTCACAGGTTACCTACCCTATCCAGGACCACTTGTCCTATAACCAACTCTCACATAAACACCAAGCCTTCTTAACCCAACTAGATAACAATAACGAACCAACTTCATATCATGAAGCTATGAGAGATCCAAACTGGGTAAAAGCAATGAAAGAAGAACTTAAAGCACTAGAAACCAACAAAACATGGACCCTAGTTCAAATACCCCCTGGCATCAAAACAGTAGGATGTAAATGGATCTACAAAATCAAATACCACAGTGATGGACAAATTGAAAGATATAAAGCTCGTCTTGTCGCTAAAGGTTATACACAAACTTATGGTCTCGACTATTTAGAAACATTTGCCCCAGTAGCCAAAATGAACACTGTTCGTGTTCTTCTATCTATCGCGGTTAATCAAGGTTGGAATCTCTTTCAAATGGATGTAAAAAATGCTTTCTTACAGGGAAATCTTGAAGAAGAGGTCTATATGACTCCTCCCCCAGGTTACACCACAACCGCTCATCAGGTATGCAAGCTTCATAAGTCTATATATGGACTAAAACAATCACCACGAACATGGTATGCTAAACTTAGCCACTCCCTCATTCTTTATGGTTTTAAAAAGAGTTCCGCTGATGCATCCATGTTCACCAGACACAATCATAACATTACCACCATCATTCTGATCTATGTAGACGACATCATAATAACCGGAGATTGTGATCACGAAATAGACTTAGTAAAAGAATACTTGAAAAGTAAATTCGACATTAAAGATTTAGGATTCATGAAATATTTTCTAGGAATAGAAATTGCATACTCCAAAAAAGGTCTCTTTCTTTCCCAAAGGAAGTACACTCTTGACCTTCTTAAAGAAACTGGGAAATTAGGTTCCAAACCCACCAATACTCCAGTGGAAACAAATAAAAAGGTAGGCCCCACTGATGGTACTCTACTAAAGGACATTGGCCAGTTTCAAAGACTTGTTGGAAAATTAATCTATCTCACTGTCACTCGACCCGATATCACCTACGCTGTAAGTATAGTTAGTCAGTTCATGCATTCACCTCATAGTCACCACCTAGACATCATAAATAGAATTCTATGCTACCTTAAAGGAACCCCTGGACAAGGACTTTGGATGAAACCCAATAACTCTAACTCTATAATTGGTTACTCTGATGCAGACTGGGCAGGGAGCCACGATCGAAAATCCACCACTGGTTTTTGCACATTTGTGGGAGGAAACCTGGTAACGTGGAGAAGCAAGAAACAAAGTGTTGTTGCCCGATCTAGTGCTGAAGCAGAATATCGGGCTATGGCTTCCACCACCAGTGAACTGATTTGGCTAAAGCAATTACTCACAGACATGCATATCAAAACTCAAGAACCTATGAAGATGTTTTGTGATAACAATGCAGCTCGACACATCGCATCAAATCCAGTATTTCATGAAAGAACCAAGCACATAGAAGTTGATTGCCACTTCATCAGAGAAAAAATCCAATCCAAACAGATTGAAGTCCCATACGTTCCCAGCAAAGAGCAGTTAGCCGATATATTCACAAAAGCTCTCGATCACAAGTCTTTTTCAAAACTCCTTCACAAGTTGGGATCCATCAATTTATTCTGGACCCAACTTGAGGGGGCGTGTTGAAAGAAAACGACCGTTGGCTCAGCTCCATCATTGCCAAATCAGATCTCCGATTATGGAAACCTCCAGAAATCACCAAACTCATTCATAGAAAGAAATATCATGCATTAACAGGCTCCAACGGCTATTAGTTTGTAAGCAAACATATATATACATAATCACCATGTAATAAATATACAGAAAAATAAATACAATAAAATTCCATCTTCGTCCTTGTTCTCCGGTACCAAAATCAATAGATGGCGTCCCAGGCGGCGTCGAAGAGGGAGTTGGAGGCGAGGAGGTGGACGATGAGGTTCCAGGAGGAGGAGGCGTGGGGGGCGGCGAGGGCGGACCAAAGGAAGAAGAGGACGGCGGTGGAAGGGTTGGAGAGGGAGTGGAGGAGGACGACGTCGACGAGGGAGGGGAGTGGGGGATCGAGGCGGACGAGAGGGCCGCGTCGAGGGACGATCGTGAGGATGTGGAGGAGGGTGGAGACGCGCGGGTCCGTGGGTGGGGAGAGGAGGTGCGGTGGGGCCGGCGGTGACATCGGTCCGGGATGAGGCACCGGCGGCGACGTCGCTGTTGCCCGTTGTTGGAGACAAGTATGATAATTGCGTCTTGATATCGTTGTGTTAATATTATTGCAAGATTTTTTTTTTTTTTTTGTGATTAGCCCGGGCTTATGTGTTACATTTGTCTTTGGGAGAGATTTACGCCGTTAAATCCTAAAGAAATGAAAAAATATTCCGTTTGGTAACTATATTTTCCTTAAATCGTCATCAGAAAATTGAATTCTCTTAGTTTTTTTCCTTAAAACATATTCCGTTTGGTAACTTATTTCGTTCTCTCCATTGGAGTTGTTGCATTTTGATATTGTAGTTTATGCTTATTACAAGATTATTTCCCTTATTCAGTTGTCTCTAATTAATTAAAATAGTTCTTCAAAATAAACAAAAAAAAATATTCTTAACTTTTTCTTATATTTTATTTATACTACAGAAATACAAGTATTCCAAAACTTCCAAATAAAAACTATTAATGATACGAAAATACTTTTTGCGTACCACCTTATATCGTATAATAAAGAACTAACTATTAGCGTGCTATTATGGACGAGTGACCAACCTCTCATCTTCATCCCAGCCAATTAATCGCATAAATCCATCACATTCACACAAACTCCAGGGATACACATGCAAAAAGCGCAACCCTTTGTAGCTTTGTCCCCTCCACCTCTGACCTCTCCACCCAACCGACTCCCAAATCCCACCACCATCCAAAACCCTAACTTCTCCGGCGACCGGCGATGGATCGGCCGCCGCCGCACGACTATCCGTTATCTCACCACCACCCGCACCCCCAACAACCTCCCCACTTCGGCTTCCCCTCCCAATTCCCCCCCTTTCCCTACCAGCAATACCCCCGCCCTCTCCCTCCCCACCCTCTCCTCTTCCCCCCTCCCCATCCCCATCCCCACCCACCCCTCTTCCACCACCCCCCTCCCTTCGCTCCCCCCCCGCCCGACCCCGACCTCCACAAGCGCATCGACAAGCTCGTCGAGTACGCCGCCAAAAACGGCCCGGAGTTTGAGTCGATGATACGCGAGAAACAGCAGGACAACCCGGCTTACGCGTTTCTGTTCGGCGCCGAGGGCGCCGCGTATTACCGGTATAAGCTCTGGGTTTCCACTCGCCCGCCCGTCGATCCGATGGGTTCGCCTTTCGGACATGTTAGTCCCATTGCTTCGTCTACGCAACCTCGTGTTATGAGTTTGCACCAGGGGTATCATCACATTCATCATCAGCTTCCGCAGCACCCTGTGCTGCAGCCTTACTTGCCCTTTAAAGGGATTGCCGGACCGTTGCCCGTGGATGTGGTGGCGGAGCTGAACGGTGTGCTTGGAGGGTTGACCGGGACGAAGGAGTCGATAAAGGGGGCAAAGGTGTGGTTCATGCAGAGGGCGCCGTTCGCGCCTGCGCTGGCGGAGGCATTTAAGGAGAGGGTGTTCTCGACTGATGACTCGGAGAAGCAGCTGCATGTGGTGTTTCTGGCTAATGATATTCTCTTTGACAGGTTTGTGTTTTGCTAGTTTGGTTTTGTGTTTTGTGAGTTAATTGGTAATTTTATTGTTGGATTTTGCTAACTAGAGTTACTAGAGCAGTGTTTATGTAGTTTGGTGCCAGTTTTAAGTAACAATAACATATGAGAACAGGAAGTGTTAGAACATAGAAAATTTGATCCCTCTGGTTAGTGGTTGAATCAACTAACTTCATCAAATGAAATTCCAGAGTATTGAAATTAATGGAAGATGCGGGGACATGATCCAGATTTTTTTTTTTGATTTGTTCATGAATCACATGATCAATTCAGGACAAGTTTATCCCTGGGATGTTTATTACGTTTAACTGAGGCTTGTTGTTTTCCGACCCGCTTGTTTGTACTTTCTCTTTGGTTTGTCATTCGACTGGCTGACATCTGGTTGGCCACAATTTTCCTTTTCTACTGTTTCTTCTATGTTTTGTATGCTGATCACTAGAGAAAATGAAATATGAACACTGTAATTGTTTTTGTTATCTATTATGTTGTGTCTACTGTTCTTGGAGGTCTGTTTTGTCCTATACATTCACTTTTAAAATCTAATTGGTTTGGCTACGGTGATTTTCTTTTCCTGCAATTTTTAGACTCGCACGATCATTGCTGTTAAATTCTCCCTTTCCATTTTTTAGTCCAAGGAAGGTCCAAAAGATCAGTTGTATGATAACACAAATGTTTTTGTGTTTACGCCAGCATGTTTTTTGCAATTAAGCATGAAGATATGAATCACCATGTTTTTCAGACGTTATTTCAAAGAATATTAATCGCTTATTTTGTTGGAAGGTTAGCACATGCCATTGTTAACATTTTGTATTTTCAGCTGTTTTCATCTGGCCATGCTTAATTTCATGAAAATTAATTCACATCCATTTGTGATGTTTATTGTGATGCTCTATGACATGTGTCTGTCCTATTCTCTGTAACAGCTTACAGAGGCGGGCAAATCCAAGCGATCTTGACAACGAAGCCCTAGCATTCAAACCTGTGCTTGGTCCAATGCTTGCAAGAATTTATCACAACCCACACAATAAAGATGCTAACCAGTCACGTCTAGAAAAAATTCTTCAGTTCTGGGCTTCAAAAGAAGTCTATGACCAGGAGACGATTCGCCATCTTGAGAGCGTTATGACTGGTGGAGTGCCACCACCTACACACTATGGAGCACCTGATGCAGCATTTCCCATGGATCCCTCAGGTTTAGTAGAGGATAACTTTTTCTACAAGTCTATGAAAATGTTCATAAATGAATGCATTTTAGTAATACATAATGAGATGCCACTAGACCTAGATGTAGTACCGTGCTGCTGCCTTCGATTATTGGAATTTCTTTCGTTCTTATCTTGATAAACTCTACATCATAAATTGCAGGATTGCAGCAGAATGTAGCAACACATGCACTCAGACAAAGGCAACCAGGGGAGCTAGAACTGACAGAGATGTCCCCAACCTCGGTTCCATCTTCACACTTCATCCCTCCAGCTGCACCTCCAAGCGGCCCATACCCCACACCAGCAAATCCTGTGCTTTTCCCGGGATCTTTACCAATCCAATCTTCAATGCAAGCAGTAGCACAACCACCTGTTCCCAATCTACTACCCCCTTCTTCTGCTGGAGTCGGTGAGCAATTGCGCCCACCTCCATACCCATTGTTCCCGCCTGGTCTAATTCCTGGCATGGTCAGGAAGATGCAAATTGGCAGTGGTGTTCCTTATTCTCCTTTGAGCCCTCTAGACATTCCGACTGTGATCCCCCCATCTACTATTCCTCAATCGGAGATACTAGAGAGGGTCTCGAAGTTTTTTAAAGAGATCGGCGAGGCAAACCCATCAGAAGGGCCAATGAAGTCATCTAATTCAGCTGCTGATCACGACGATTATGAACATGACGAGTATGAGAGAGAGATGTCTGTCCGAAAGGGAGGAGCTTGCATTCCTCCACCTGCAAGCCTGAATGTAGATCCAGAAACTGGAACTTTTCCAGACGGAAGTGTTGATCGGAAACACGGGTCCAGCGGTAGGTTGGGGCTTGGAGCCACAGCTGACCCAAATGAGGTGAGCCAATACGATGATGTATATTCGTCGTATAGAAAGCAACGTAGTACTACCTACCATTCATCCATGAGTGTTAGATCTTCAACAAGGTGATCCATTTGGCTAAAGCTCGTCTACCTCGAAAGGTATGGATAACAAACTTTAGAGTTGGCCTTGTTTTTTCTGTTGTTGGTTGTCTTCGTGAAGGACCTCCTTTCATCTTACCAAGACATGATGGTTATCTTTGAACTTGTTAAGTCTATTGTGAATGTGTTGTTCGGTAATAATACGATGAGACATGAATAGTGTTTGTTGAGGTTTCGTGTCCCATCTTTTTGTTGTTTCGCCTTTCAGTCCAATGTAGGTTGGTATTAAACTTATAGCTTTGTAACCCATCTTAGATGCAATCCTACTCACCCTTGCTGGCCTCTTTTGTTACCCTGCTGTAAGGATTGAGTTTCAATCCCATTTATGTCTTACTTTTTTACTATTGCATTTTTAGAAGCACTACATACGAGTACTTGGTCCTGTGGTGGTATTATTTCTATCACCTTTTTTCTACATGGAATAAAAAATAGGCAAATGCACGTCGTAACAATTAAACAAGGTTGTGGACTTCAAGTAAGTAGTGATGTGTTATTTTTTTGTAGGTGACCAGTCGTCGGCTTTTTAGTGTGTTCGGGACGAAGTTTTGATTTGCAGGGAAAAAAATGAATCCTAAAGGGTTCCTTCCTAAATATTATACATTTAAGCAGGTCTTGACTCTTGACGTGAGCAAAGCTAGTAAAGAGGAGAGGGCTGGAACAAGATGGACGGATTACCTCATGAACACCTCAACAATTCGAAGGGTAAAAACCTGTGTCATGAGTAGATTCCATTTAAGTCGAATGAGATCAAATATGTAATTTAAGATAACATCCCTTGAAACAGGTACAAGGATTTTATGGACCCATTTGCAGATATATTGGAAAGTTAAGGTTGTTCCCTCTTGAGCTCCAAGCCTCCACTTAAACATTACAATTTGTGATTTTTGGGCAGTTTTAAACACCATGGACGTTTCATTTAGCTTAAAACCTGCTGATCCTTGTTACGATTTTCAGATGATGAAGTTTCGACTAAATTTGTCTCGTGTTGGTGAAAGTTTTGGAATTTAAATTATTAAATTAAAACTTAAACATGAGATGACTTCCTCGCTTCCATCGGAAACAATAGGAAGTTGCGAATAATTCAAAATAACGTAATCGGGTTTGTACCCGAGATTTCTCTTCCCCTTCCTACTGAAAGAAGACAATTGTGAAACAAATAATGAAAAAATAGTTAAAAAGTTGTGCCTTCACACGCACATCGATTTGATAAGATGCATATCAAGGTCAAAAAGACGCCCAATATGAAATATCTGAACTTTCATATGTAGACTGTAGTATCAAATTCAAAATCAACTTCATGTTCTATTTATTTGTTTCACGTAATCAATTTGATAAAGAAAACGATTTATGAATTCCTTTTAACACACCTTTTAGGATGTTTCTGACATGCTTTCCCTAGGAGTGCTACCAAAGTGGAGCTATATTTTCAGTAATTTTTAATTTGTTGATAAATGTATGACGTGACAATTTAGGTGTTTGTTTCCAATGCATGACAAATTGTATGTCTTGCGACTTTTGTGGGATACACATTTGTCCTACATCATATTTTTAAACAATAAAATAAAAAAACGCAAATGATGACATGGAGTATGTCCTTGTATAAGGACTCATTTGAGAAATAGTGAACAACAATTAATTTGAAAATAAGTAAAAATACTTTTGAAAAATAAAGTTTTAAGACTTAATGCTTTCATTTTCAATATTAAATAGGACCAATAGGCTGAAGGATCTGTGGATTTAACATAATCAAAACAAAGAATCGCAACAAATGATAGTAAAAAAAAAATCAAACTCTTATTTGTCACATGCGTTCAATTTAGTTAGTACATTTGTAATTTCAGAATGACTGGATAGTATCGCACCCAAGGATGTTTTGGATTTAAAATGGATATGGGATAGAGTAGAATAAATAAAGTGCCAAAATTTTGTTTTTGGACATTTTTTTTCCTTCTGAAATCCAAAATGTTAACATTGCGTTATTCTATTATTGCATTCGTCTCCTGTGATACCCCAACATGTTGCAATGGTGAAAACTTGGTCAAACCAAAGCTTTGCATTTCAGTATTGGAAAAGAACTATTGTTGGACCACATTCATGAATCCTATGGATGCTTGATATGCGTTGACTTTGAGTTTTCCCGAACAAAAGTTAACTACTAATTAAAGACACCATCAAAGTTAGATCTTATGAATCTTGAAGATACAACTAAAAGTTTTCCTTTTTGAAGGGAATGTTTGAAGATAACACACTATTAGTTATGTGCGGCACATTTAAAGAACACACGTGTAGTACATTTATTCCGAAAAGCCAACCTGTTAAGATAGAGCCTTAATATCCATCCCATTACGAGTTATAATCTTAAAATGTTCTCCTCTTTACTCTATTTTACTAATAATACTTTTTTTTAACTTTCATCATTTATGGTATTTTAACATTATAAAACGATAAGATACACCGGACAAGTGTAAAGACTAACTAAACTTTAGTTTGGTTATAAACTCAAAGGGTTTCATCGAGTCGATTTCACTAGCGTATGGTAGATACCAACAACAAACAAAAGTAGTGCTTCGACCCTACAAAATTAAAAATCGAGCTTCAGAAATTGTATTTGACTCATAATATAGATTTAGATGGATTAAAATGAAGGTGTCGCCCAATGTGACCACAACTTATGCCCCTGCTTGGGAAATAATTTATCTAGAGAAACATTTAAAAAAAAAAAGAGGGGTGGGGGAAGGTTGGTCTATTAGGAAATGGTTTTAAAGAGAGGAATTAAAATAAACTCTTCTCTAAAATAAGGGAACCCAGCTTTTTTTAGAAGAATTCCTACAAACAATACACATCCAATGAATTGGCCTAAGTATTACTTGTATAAATAATATCAAGAAGTTTGAGAAGTACAATTCAAAAGTAACCAAAATGAGTCCAAACTAATGTTCTAACTTCAAAAAATATCATTAAAATTTATTTAAAAGTTAAACGAGCTATTTAGTGTCGCGTAATTTGGATAGAGGAAATAATATTTTCTTTAGTTTGAGGTAAAAAATCAACTTGATTTGGGGACCAAAAATTGGAACACTCTAATAAGTATTTTCTTTTGAGGGGATTGTAAGAAAGAAATAATAAACATTTTGTAACGAACCCATAATTCAAACTCCAATAGAAACAAATCAAAACAAACAATTCCAAATTCCTATCCATCAAAACAGGAATTAAAAATAAATAAAAAAACTCTTGCTTTTTTTTCTATTTACAAAAAGTTACCAACCAACCAAACAAACAAACAAACAAAAGCCAATTTTTGTCCTCATCCCTTCATCCAACGCTCCAGATCAATCCATACTCATCCTCGGCAAAACATGGACGGCCAAGATCCTCCTCCCTTGGGGCGCCTCCACAACCCAAACCCTCCTCCTCCTCCTCCTCCTCCCCTTCACATCCACCACCGCCACCTTCCTCCCCCCATCAACCACCGCACACACCCTCCCACCTCCACCAGCAATCTGGACCGTCCCTCTCAACCTCTCATCCTCGATCACAACCGTCCATTCATCCCTCCCGAACTCATACCTCCACATCCTCCCTCCCTCCTCCTCCACTCCGTAGATCGTGTCGTCCACCACCGCCGCGGGACCCACCCATCCTTTCACCATTCCCTCCGGCATCGGTCCCCACCGGTCCTCCCTAACGTCGTAAACGATTCCGTCTTTGTAGTCGTGGTTATTGCTGTTGACCATGTAGATCTTGTTCTTTACCGACACTCCGGTAACCGCTTCCCGGCTGAATCTCCCGTCGGGAAGCGGCCGGAGGGTTTCCCACCGGTTTTCGGATATTGTGAGTTTCTCCATCGACCGGGCCACGGTGGGGCTGAACTCGCTCCCGACGCCGCTGGCGACGTAGATTGCGCCGGTGCTGCCGGTGCCGGCGCACCACCGGCGGGGCGCGGCGAGAGGGGACGCGAACCGCCATTTTTTTAGGGAAGGGGAGAAGAGGAGTGGGGATGGTAAGGCCGGGAGGAGGTGACGTGTGGCTGTGGCGGCGACGACGGCGAGGTAGTCGCCGGCGGCGAGGGTTTGGACGGGGAAGTCACGGGAGAGGAAGGAAGGGTGGCGGAGGAGGAAGGGAGGGTGGAGAGGAGGTGGGGACGGGAGTGGGGCCCACGTAGAGGAGAGCGGATCGTAGGATTGGAAATCGACGGTCAGGGATGATGACGAAGAAGAAGAAGAAAAATCATCAGATCGGACGGTGGAGAGGACGGCGTAGAGAGAGAGGAAAGGACGGAAGCACGACGAGTAGGCGAGACGACGCCAGGTATGGCAGACGGAGTATAGGGTGCGGTGGGGTACGTGGAGAAGGCAGAGGTGGGCCATGTGGTCCGGGAGGCCCGGGAGGAGCGGTTCGGGTTCTAGAAGCTTCCGAGGCCGTTTCCGGCTTATCGGGAGATCGGATTCCGGTGGACACACCATTTGGTTTGGTTAGTTTGTGTGGATTGGGGTTGGATATGGGGAGCTATGATTGGTGTTGTTTGGTGGGAGTTGGAGTTGCAGGAGCCATTGAAAGTTTGAGATTCCTAATATGGAAGGAAAAGTGTGGGTTTTGGTTGAATAGTTGGTGTTTGCATTTATGGTCTACATACAACTCATGTAGTTGTGAATTTGTGATCGTGAGAAAGAAAGAAAGATTGGAATTTTAGTATTAACTAAAGCTTAATTTGTCAGGGCTTATATATTGTATATATTGGTTTTAAGTTTTTAAAAAGATGTTTACTTGATATATCAGCCATAGCTCAAAAGTGTGAGACATTTGAATAACCTTAAATTCCGGAAACCTAACTTGTTTCATGCGAAGTAAAAGATACTACAGCTACAATTAAACTTCTGTAATATTAGTTATTATTATGGACAGTACATGCTTAATTTCTTCGTAAACATGGGATTGATTTGTGGTGTCTCTTTTGTTGCAAAATCGTGAACCAATCTAGGTTAAAGATGGGAGAATAAATATTTTCTTAGTAAACATTCTTTCTTAAAAAAACAAATATGTAATATTTTTTCAAGAGCGTGGTTAGTTTGCACGATGTGAATGAAACTTTGGAACTTCATGTCTTGGAAGTCCTTTTGGTTTAGAGACTAAAAGTTGAAGAAGCTCCAAGTGCAAACCATAAAATTATTGGTTTTTTTTTTGGAAAGTTAACTGTCAAACTACAGTTGAAACTTCAATTTCATGCTTAACCTTTCTAAGTCTTCGAACAAACTGATCATCAAAAGTCGTTTTAGAAATTTAATTTCTCATTTCCTTGCTATCTTCGAAATACCAATTTAACAAAAAACAAACACCTCTACCTGATGATATGCGGTAAGGTGCTGAACAATGAATTCCAAGATAGTAAAACACTAATCATTACTATTCCGAAAAGATATATTCTCGGAGTAGTTCAGTTAGAAGATCTCTCCTTGATGGATCAGGTATTGATTTCATGATATAATAATTTAAAATAGACTGAGATGGAGTAGATAACCCACTCCACTGTCTCCGCGTAGAAAGCTCACAATATTTTTTTTTCCAAACAAATAAAAAACTCCCAACTTTATCCCAAGAAACAAATAAACAATTATATGTGGTGTCCCACAGGCCACACCCATGACCCAACCCAACAAAGCAAAGCAAAGCAAAGCACAACACCACATTCCATATTCCTACTTTTCAAAACAATAGTTGGAAAGTGAACTTTTCACATTTATTCAGATCACTGTTTCATAAAAGCAATAGTTAGACTGCCTGCCTGACGTTTGTCTTCCTTCCCCATGCAAGCAAGCAAGCAAGCAAGGCAACCAATGGTTGGAGGTGGAATGAATAATACCGTGTGGTGATGGTGAAGTCAGCCCGTCATCGCCTTCATGTCGTCTTCATGCTGTGGATGTCGTTTGGATCTTGTTTGGGTTTTTTGTTGTTGTGATTTTTCGATAATATCGTAAATTTGACTATTAATATGTATGTATGTATTGCCACTACCGACGTCTCTACCCTTTGTGGAGGTCAAGCAATCCTCCGGATTTCGAGTTATGGTCGAGTTGATATATGTGACTTTAATTTTCGATCCTATTTTGACCCTCCTAATTTTTTTTTAACTTAGCATGATTTCGAAAAATTTCTATGGATTTTAACCGCATTTTTTTTTAATTTCTTTAGCTCTCGACCGACCCCCTTCAATTTTAACGTATATGAATTTCGAGCTTCTGAAAAAATTATTTAGTAATAATTAGAAATGAAAATGAAAATTCAACGGATTATCCAAAAAATTATGACGACTGTAGTCTAAATTATTTCTTACTACTGTCGTATACGTACGAGGCTATTATCTTTATGGAAGAATTTTCAAACCGGAGACAGAAGCAACTGATATTTTCCCAGCTCGAACAGTCATGGGGCTAATATATTTACATGTTTTTTTAGGGAATTATATATTTACATGTCCTCTGAATTAATTTGCCATGAGTTATGGTGCATTGATTACCAAAAGGTTCTGATTTCTTGAAAGTTGAGCATTCAAATAAAATTATTGAGTCAAGCGGCCCATGAACACTGTATTGTCTATTGTTGTTGCAATAAATGTTTTTAATGTCATTCAGACATTTTAACATAATTGGAACGCATATTTGAGACGAAAGAAAAATTATTGGCCAAAGCAATCAAGTCTTTCTTTTTATGCACAATTTATGTTTACTATAATAAAAAAACAAATTAAGAAAAATATGCAAAATATGTTTTTTTAGGTTGAGACTAACTTGTATTACTCCAAGTAGTGAAGAATATTTTCGTCTCTATTTCGTTCTTTAAGTTGCTACCAAAACTAGAAAAACTCAATTTTTTTCTTTTATTTTCTCTCCTTGAGATGCTATCCAATCACTTTTCGTCACAAAATTATTTCAGCCTAACTATTTTGAAAAAAAAACAATTTTATGATATGGGCACAAAAATTTGCTTCCTCCTTGTATAAACCCAAATATCCACTTCACTTGCTTCTCGTACTGTCTAAAACCCAATGCAAATTGGCGATTGGAAAAATGTACTAATTTGAGAATCTGTAATTAATGACATGTTTAGTTGTCTGATTCTACGAGTCACGATTTTGACTAGAAACCAAGCAAAATGTGTTGCCAAACGCATTCTAAAAAAAGTCAGTTTCGTATTTAAATTGGATATTTAAAGAAATCAAAATCAATCCAAAGGAGTGATCACAAAGTAAACACCCCCAAACCCACACCAGTGGTCAAAAAAATTTCTGCTCCACCAATCATATATTAATTCGAAATACGAAATTCAGAAATAGAAAATAAAAGATATTTTCAGTTGTAGCAAAATTGTGGTGGAGAATGAGCCTTTAGCATGAAGGCTCCTTGAAAGCGAATAGATTCATAAAATTCTCAGCCTTTCTATGTTTCTGGCACTAAATTAATTATTTGCTAATCCTACTTATTTAAATACAACTCAACAAGTCCCAAAAAAAAATTAAGAAGCAAGCTCTTGAACGTGTTGGTTGATTCGGTCCATGTAATTATCTCCCCTTCGGGTAGTGGGTTATGGGCTTTTAATTGGGCTCGATTTTATTTTGAGGATAAGCTCCATAAATTTTAAATTCCTAAACCTAAGTGTTGAGTCCCATTAAAGTGTTTTATTTTTCTTATGTAATAGTTTTGGTTGGTTTGGATTGATGAAATTTCAGTTTTATTCATAAGTTGACTCGTATGTAGAAGAATTTACAGAAATGGGGACTATAACTTTATGGTAGTCAGTTTAGAAAAGCTTTAAATTCCTGTAATTAAAGTTTCCATAAAAATTTAATGACCAAAACAATTGTACTGAGAAGGAGCCTATTTCTATTATAAAAAAACTAAAAAAGAGTTAAAGAAACTTGAGTTTTGCAATTACCCTCTAACCTGCATTTTTTCGCTAAGGCGAGAGCAATTTCTAAATTAATGATTTTTTTATAAAATTAACAATTCGCGTGCTATAATTTTTCTCTAGAGGGTATTGGGATATAAATGCTTTCAAGGATTTTAACATGAAAAGGTCGAAATATATATCTTGTTTGAAGTTGTTTCTCTTACGAACAATAATGTCCTTGAAATTGAAATGACATACCAACAGCAAAGTGGTCCCTTCCCACAATTATAGAGTGAAATTAATGGCACAACATGTTGTCCTAATGTGCTTTTTAAATTAAAAATTGACAAGTGTTTTTTTGTTTTTAGTGAAATAATGGGAAAACGACATTAGTTGGTTTGTTAAAGTAGATATAAGTTGTTGTTTTTTTAAAGTAATGATGCATGACTAAAAGAGATGGTTATAAACACAACCATCCCCAACGATCCAGATAGGGGTGAGCAAAACCCGGTCTGGTCCGAGTTCGGTCCGGACCGGAACCAACCGGTCCGGGTTCCGGTCCGGACTGGAAAAAAAAATTGGATCCGGTCCGTTTTTTTTTTAATTTAAGGTAAAAAATCGGGTTTTTGGACCGGACCGGACCGAACCGGTCCGGTCCAGTCTTCGGTCCGCCTATCCGAATTTTTTCCAGTCCGGTCCGGACCTAATTTTTTTTCCGGTCCGGTCCGGACCGGACCGGACCGATGCTCAGCCCGAGATCCCAGATATTACAAAAAAACTTTGAAATTAAAATGTAATTAGCCTGAGTTTTCAACCGTATATTATGCCTAAATATTTGGAAGACATCTAAGATAAAGCTTGCATTCCAATATTACTTGGAACAATGGTGATATTTGTTTCATCCACGTGAATTCCAGTGAGACTGAATTTCTCAAAATTAATTTTAAGTCCCGATAATTGTTAGAGGAAACATTTGAGATCTCATAGGTTGGAAATGAGATGTTTGACCGATCTGAAATCCGTGCGACACTTGAGAACTTTTCATGTTGATCTCCCATGTTACGCACTACCAAATTTCTATAATCTAAGACCCTTATATTTAATAATTATCATAGTTTTTATCATAAAATGTTGGCACAATTTATATAAAATGATTTGGATGCAAGTGCTAGTGTAACGTCCCGGTTCCGCACGGGTCAACACGGAAGTCAAAATCAGAGTTCTCGTGGAAACAATGAACGTCACAAGAAAACGATAAAACAGTAAAGGAACAAAGAGAGAATAATTGGAGCTCCATAACAATCCAGAATAAGATAAATAAGACAATTCAAAAGATTTGAGAACAGACACTGAGTGTGATTCGAAAGTAATGACATGACTCGATAGCATAAAAGGACAAATAACAGTAACATAGAACACATCAGTTCCCGGTGCACAGAGTCCCCAAGGTTATCCACCACAGGCTACCTACTCGGTAATACCTGCAAAACGACCATCATACAACGAATGAGTTTTCACAAAGAAAACCCAGTATGTCTTCGGGCAGCAAAAACCAATTCTCACGTAGTCGGTGAAACCAATTATCAATATCATTAATCACAGTGAAGATAATCCAATAGTTATTAATCACAATACCACTTTATCATTTCTTTCAGTAAGTACGGTCAATACAATACGGGCAGTCCCCATAACATTAAAAATTAACATTATCATCCGTCGGTTCAATTAGCCGATCATACTAGTGCGGGAATCCTATGGATCTCCCACCGCAGGCACATGCGGTCTTCCAGTTGGTGTATGACTCATTCCCACTACCATACATTAATCATCACTACTAACATCATCAATTAAAACTTTCATTAATTAATGTAAGGATCGCATACACCAACCTGTGTCACGGTAGAAATCAGATCTGATTCTGTGGACTTATTGCTGCCACACGCCTCAACATGCCAGTATTGCTCATTAAGAGCCAGTAGTGCCAATACAGTCAATTTGTTATTATTTACCAGTGTTCTTTCCAATTAACTAAGGGAGGCAAATATCATCTATTTTCTGTAAAACAATAATATAGAAATTCAAGGCTGAGGGTGCAATTATACCATTTAAAAGCACAATAACTAACGGTAGTAGAAAACACAATTATGTTGTTTGATGTAAAAGCCTGATATCTAACAGTCTAGAGTAGGAAAAGCAATTAACCCAAAATTCTAAACCCAATATTATAAAGGGCATGGGTACTAAATGTCATTCACCCAAAACATTAAATCGTAATATTCATAAAAGACTAGGTAGAAAGTGCAATACTGTAAACCATAAACCTAACATGTAAAATGCTAGCATTTAAATCCTTCAATCACAAAACCCAAAACGTGTGGGCCAACATGCAATTCACCCAATTATCAAACCATCCAGCCATCACCCTCTTCTTCCTCTTCCTCTTCCTCTTCCTCTTCCTCTTCCTCCTCCTCTTCCTCTTCTTCTTCTTCCGATCCAGCTACCAAGGCCTCTCACCTTCGCGCATGGCGGCGACCATCGCGTGTACTCCGACTTCGTCCCTTCTCCTCGCGCACGCGACTGCTCCAGTAACGATCCAGACTTCGACGAACTCCAACTACGAGATCGACGACCACGATCTGCACCGATGCGTGGCCTCCATCAGCGGCATCCACGGTGATCTCCTTCGACAAGCGGATCCCTCTAGCGGTTCCCAATAGGGTTCCTCCCGCGACCTCGACAACGATTCCGACGTCAACCTCCTACCTCACGGTGAGGTAGGTTGAGGGTGAGCTGACAACTCGACCCTCGACATGACCAACTACGATGAACGTTCAAGCATATACCAAAGGCATACCTCCGATAGGTTCGTGCTTCCGTGCTCCGGCCGCGTCCTCTGTTCACGTTCCGCCGTCAGCGTCGCCGTCAACTGCAGTCGAGTAGGGTTTTAGGGTGAGCACAACTTCCTTTTCTTCCAACCTTAATATTGCTTAAGTAGGATAAAAGGTATCCTAAACGTAACCCCTTCCTTAAATCACAGTTATTGCCAAATTAAATCCTTAATTAGACCTTATTTTATTATGATTTTAGCTTCAAATTCGTTTCCTTACAGCTAGAGTTTTTAAGGATTGGTAAGAGCGAAGTAACATGGAATGCCAGCTAATTGGCTAATTAGTAGGGATTTAATTGTTGGTCTCCAAGCCAACACTTCTTTGTAACCATGCTTGAGGGCATTTCACAAGTTCCTTCTAAACACAAGTTCGAATCACAACAACGTAGTTAATTACATCTCGCTCTCGGTAAAAACGACGTGGATCACCTTCAATTTAAAATCAATGTCCACTTATCCTAAATAAGAATGAGTACCGAAGAATTGTGGGTCATAAAAAAATCGCTTCACGACTTGAAGTAAATATGTAATGCTTAATTATTATTATTTACAAAATTATGGTTGTAAATATGTAAAATATACAATACAATAGAACGAGTGCCAGGTTAATAGAACTTGTGTTTGTATATCGTAGTTTGGTACGAAGAAGAGTTGAAAGGGTGGACTTGTTAAACATTGTCTTACAACTTGGAAACCATATAACATGCATCATAAAGCAGTACACATTAATAAAATGTGTCTATAAGCAACATGTGTGTATATATATATGTATGTATATATATATCCGTGGAATAAGATAAATAGTTTAATTTATATACAATTGTAGAATAAAAGAAATCATGAGAAAGAACATAACACGTCCTTAAAACTCTAGTGACAATCGACCAAGATGAACATCCTCAAGCAAACCCAACTCACAGCGAAATCGAAAGGATTCATCCTGTGACGGAATGAAGGAGCAAGCTGAGGATTAAAATGTGAAGCTTTACCTAATATGTGAAGCATATTATAATCATGCAAATTCATATTTTTCAAATATTATGAGGTTTATTTTTGCATAATAGTGTTGCTTATTTATGTTTTGATAATTGTTTTTAAGATCATACACTATCTTAATAATATTTTAGTTTGAAACACTATATCGAATATATATCAAACATTTTAAATCACAACTGTATTATACTTAATTACACTCTACTACACATAACTTCGCACACTATATTATTAATTAGCCTCAAAACAAAGCACCACATTTGACAAATAAAATTGAAATTTATAGAATTGTGTTCGTATTTGCTCGATGTTGGGTGGGTGTGGAAAATTTAAAAACCAATATATGATTATAAAAACCGTTTCGACCTACAAACCTTTCGGCCTACTTCGGTTCGGTGGCTCGTTGTTGGTGGCTAATTTTGATGCCACTTATCTTTTGTAATTTTAGATATTTTTGGTTTAGGCGAGACTCTTCCTCGTGACCTCAACACACGTTATAATATCTGAATTGTTATTCGTCGTCGGAAAACTACTTAAATCGTCAGTACGAATTATCATTTTGTCATTCTCTCGTTTCTACTCATATATCTCGACATTTAACTCTCATACCACAACTCTCTGTTCATCTTCCTCTCATAACCATAAAAAATAATGTTTCGGAGGTTATGATAGCCAACGGTCACCCCGGTGTACTCGAACCTGATAAAATGTTCAACTTCTTTTTTATAAAAAAAATAAAAAAATTAAGGGGATCTGTCGGAGCCGCCTCCCCATGGGGCGGGCGTCTATGACTAAGAATTGAAGACGGAGCGATGAATAGTAGTTCCCTATAATATTTAATACGAAAACAACTTTTAATAAAAAGATAAATATATTAAAAGTGACAATAGTTATTGAAGACGCATACATTACATATATATTCATTATAAAGAGTTCGAGGTTTTTGATTTCAAAAGATTAAATCGGAGAAAAAGATCCTTTTAATATAAATCATTTGAAAAATCGCTATTGAACATTGGCGAATATATTTAAAAATCTTTTAACTTTTAAGTAGATTTTCACATGCACCGGAGGACCAAACCGCAAATTCCCCCAACTTTCAATCTCCTCGTAGGTCGTGCTACCCCCTCTCGGCCACTCCAGACCGTCTCCACAGTCCATCCACGTGTCTTATCTGAATACGTCCACGTCACCAACCCCCCCCCCCCCCCCGTCGTCAATTTTCTGCACCATTTTTCTTTTCCGTCCCCAACCTTTTCTTTTTATCCGGAAACAAAAAGTACAAAAAAGAGCAGAAACCAGAGCGGAAGGGAAGAAGAGTTGGGAGTCTTCTCTCTCTCTCTCTCTTAGGGTTTGGGGACGGATGGGAGCGGATCCGAGAACCGGAGCCGGCGCCGGCTGATCGAGGTTCGTCGGGTACCGTTTGCTCTGCTTGCGTTCTCTTGCTTGGAATCGTGGGGGTTTGTTGGCTTTTTTTGAGTTTTTGAGGGGTTTCCGGGTGTTTCTAGGGTTCGGAGTGCTATTTTCGGTGATTTTGGACGGGTTCTAGTATTGTTAGTGAAGTTTGGTTAGGGTGTGGTTGGAGCTTTGTGGATTGGATTGGATTTGGTGTTGTTGATGGGGTTTTCTTGTGTATTTTGGGGATTCTGTTTATATTCAGATGTCATTAGTGATTAAGTGCAGTTTGATTGTGATTAGTAAACAATGGCGTTTGTGTTGGATTGGATTTGGCATAAAAAATGGAAAAAAAATATTTCATCTTCATCAGTGTCTTTGAAGTCCACTTTGATTGTGTTTACTGCTTAAGGGCGTTTGTGGCTTTGTGCTGGACTGGATTCGGCAACGGTGGTGCGGACTTTTCGTGGTTTCCATGGTTTTTGCTGCTATTTTGGTGTTGTCTTTCGTGTTTTTTTCCCGGTGTTTAAGTGTTATTAGTAATATTTTTTCTTTGATTGTGTTGGATTGGATTAGGGAATCCCAGCGCAGGGTCGTATTAGTAATAAATGTCTGAGGCGACTCTGGCGATGTTTATGACATTTTCATTTTCCTTTTTCTTTCCTTCATGATGAATAATGAGTAGAAATAGTTAATGTGCAGGTGTTTGTGTACAAAATTGTTAGATTAGCTGATTAGGCCAGATCTGCGTATCTGGTGGGTAAAATTTTCATCCCCAATGTGTTCACAAGGGAGCTAATATTCCTGCTGTTTCAATGTAGTCATTTTTTTCTTCTGTGGGAGCTGGAAAATGTCATCAATTTTGTTTCCATGTTTTCTGTTATGCTGCTTATGCAGATGCTATACCATGAAATAATAGAGTGAAGGTTTCTGATTTGGTTACTGTGGTTAGGATTTACCTATGCTGATATAGTAGGTTCCTTTGGTTTCATAAATATTTTATCGATTTTTTCATTGTTATTTGCACTGTTTCTCTTATTCTTGTAACGTTCCAGTGCAAAAAAATTCAAGTTTTTTTTATTGTGGGTTAAATATTTTTCCGGATATATTCAATCCTGGCCGGAGGTAGTTTGGGTATTAGTGGCTTTGATTTTCATATTCCTTCTTATGTAAGCATGAGCTGCAACATTTGTTCAGATTCTGGTCCAGACAATATTCTTTCTGTTCGTGTGGACCAATGACTACAAATATCAACATTTTTCATCCATCAAAGTACTCCCAAGTGGTTTTGATGCTTGGTACTATCACTTTGCAGATATTAAATTATATGGTGCAACAATTATGGATAAACAACCAAGTGAGATGTAGTGATCAAGATAATTGGCTTCTTTCATGGTCCATAATTTTCATTCTGTGAACGTCAGTATGAGATGCTAACCCCAGCAATTGAGGATAAGGCTGACTGGTTGCTAATTATGATTGCAAGATTGACGCACACCTAGTTACAGGGAAATATGTGTCAAATACGACGTGTCTACTAATTCCTGTTGTCAATCTTTACATGAGTTGAAGGACATGGAACAAAAACAGTGAAGATTCCAGTAAACCGAGGACAAATATATCTGGTGTCTGAGGTTCTGTTATTTGTGCAGTAGGTAAGTTTCTTGACGATGAGTGAATGCATGGTTTGGGTAAGAATGTAGTACTTGTTGGTTTATTCCAAAATTCTGTTTTGAGTTCAATTACTACAAGTTTGTTTACCAGTTGAAATACGGAGAACTGTCAAAAGTAGAATGTCAATGGCATCAAGTAGTAGGCAGGAAAAGTCAATGAGCAGAGGTGTACTCTTTCTGAACCCTCCATCCAATAGATGAATTTATTTTGTGTTTGACATCTCAGCTGTTTCTTGTAAATAAAAGGTAGCCTTATTTTGATGCAGCCGGAGTAGAAATCAAGGTTGATTCTCGTAGTGTTGCAATTTCCTTATATTATTATGGTGAATAAAGGTGTACCTTCAACACGGAAACAATAATATCTGTCTACATATGCCAGGAGCTCGTGTTTTGGTTGGTTTGACTATCCTATCCATGGTTACACTGTTAGCACTTAGCACACGTCATCTAAGAGTTCTTAGATGGCTAGTATCGCCCAGGGGCTATCTAATTGGGATTATCCCGGATCTATGCCTATTATTTCTCTTTTGTCTAAGAACTTCTGACAAGACCAGTCGGCTGTTTTATCTGTTACTCAAATATCCGTTATTTGTCAAGTTAATTTCCAAAAGAATGTTTAGTTTGTCATTGCTTTAATTAGTTTCATCTTTTTTGTTCATTTCACTACCCTTTATTCATTTTCACGTTTTGTTTCCTCGTACAGTAATACTTGGTTTCTAAAAACATACCTATTTCCCCCTCTTCTATTCCGTACTGGAGACAAAAATTATGGTCGTATTCAAGCATGCACTTATTCGTGCAGGCTTGTAGTAGCTCCAGTTTAACGTCCTTATTCTAAAGATGCAAACAAAGGCAGCTGGCACTGTGGGGAGAGGGAGTAAACTGAAGCATGTTCAAGGGGAAGGACCTAATTGGGTTCTCATTGTAGGTGCTGCTGTATTGAGTACTGTTTCGATCAAGATTGGATGCAAACTGAAACAAATTCTTGACAAAAGACAATCAAGAAATACATACAATAGTTTTAAAGGTCTGGGCAATAAGATTATATTGAATACCATGTAATAGTAACAGACTAACTTTCATACTTGTTTATTTTCAGAAAATGAAAAATCTTGTTCGAAGAGATCTGCAACTTCACCATTGCATGCCAACATATACTGTTTCAAGAAGGAAGATGATAATTGTTATCATTGTCTTGCGGGTCAGTATCTCCTTTGTATGCCGCTGCTGGGGGATATATGATTTACCATAGTGGCCCCTTTGTGTCTTTGCTACTTGTTGTATGGACTGCTGTAAGAAACATCATATGATATTTCTTTTCCTTTTCAATCCGGAAAACCTTCAGTTTCATTCATGTTGGATAAATTTCTGTACACTATTCATATCTGTTGTCAGTTCACCACTTCTTTGACCATTCTAACTGAAGCTTGTAACAGTTCTTGGCATATAAATAATGAAATTAGATTAGTCACCAATAAATAAAAAGAGAGCCTATATTAGTCATGATTATAGTTAATTATTTGCATTTACTTAGAGCATGCAGCATATCATTGATCATGTTGTTTACCTCAGAAGTCTTGTGAAAACTGGAGATATCTATCCTGTGCAGACTTCACATTGCATTTCTCTGGAATTTCATATTTGCTCGGCTAATCGGATGTACTCTTTATCTTATATTGCGACGTATTTCTGATTATTATACTGCACAAGCACTCAAATTGTGTTTTTTCTATATGCATATCTTTTGATTTGTTGTGCTTTACTTTTTCTCCACATAATAGATAAAAATTTATTTTCTGAAATGCTGTTATATTTTTTGTTTATTCCAATCCTTGTTTTGATTCTTATTTTCTTGTTCTCCATTAGTTGAATTCACTTTTCAGAGTTCTTTCTTGCTGTACTTATGGGTTATTTGTGCATTATTTTGCTTCAGTACCATCATCAAGTTGTTTTACATTTCTATGTTCTCTCATACATACATGTCCGTGATTTTCTTTAGTAATGAAAATTGACCCTTCAGACTAAGCATTCTGTTTTCGCTTTAGCATTTGACACTAAATAGCATTTTTTATTGTGAAGCAGACAAATGGAATTGAGTTGGTGTTCGTTCTTCTAAAGATTCCTCTTTTTCATCACACAGGGATGTCAGATGGTGGTGTAGATGTTAAACAGGCACAAACCAGTCCAATGTTGAAAGATGGACGCCCTTCTCTTCCACTTGTGAAAGTACAAGCAACAGAACCAACCAGTGAGAACAGTGTCATGTGGGCATCATCGCCTGATTGTCTTGAACTCCCCCCAAAGCCGTTTCCACACTCAAATAGCTCTGATTCTCCATGTGTCTCTGACTCTGGATCTGATGTTTTCAGCAAGCGGGAGGTCATACAGAAACTACGGCAGCAGCTTAAAAGACGAGACGAGATGATCATGGACATGCAGACTCGAATAACAAACCTCCAAAACTCATTGGCATCTCAGATGACTCATTCAGTTCATTTGCAGTTGCAAATCGATTCTGCAAACCGAGACCTATTTGATTCAGAGAGAGAAATCCAAAGGCTACGCAAGGCCATTGCGGATCACTGTGTTGTAGAATCTGAATCTTCCGAGAACCTCGTGTCAGCTCCAAAGTTGCTTTCAGATATGAACGGGCACACAAATGGGTACATCGATGGAGTTAGTAGTGTGGAGTTGCACTGCAATGGTGTAGACAAGGGCAGAGATGGGGAGAGAGTCGAATTGTTGAGGAGAGAGGTTCAGGAACTCAAGGAAGTGATCGAAGGGAAAGAATTCTTGCTACAAAGCTACAAAGAGCAGAAGATAGAGCTCAGCTCCAAATTGAAGGAGCTGCAACTTAAACTCTCGTCTCAAATTCCGAACATTTTATAGGAATTATGAGCAAATGTTGTGATTTCTCCCTTTTCTTTGTTTTGAGGTTGTCGTGTGTATAGTTCCTAGCTTGCGGCTTTGTCTTTCGTTTATCTTTGGTTTCATGCTTTGGATGGAAGAATGTAGGGATTGAATAGTTGTTTATAAAGTGTGGCAATGTGTCGGATCCTTCAGCACTGATTTCAGTTTGGAACTCATAAATAGGTATCATCGTGACAGTATTCGTTTCACAGATCTCGATGTCATCTTGATATTGCCCGGTTGAATGAACCAATTCCTTGAAGTTGGCCGTGAAGGTTAGCCGCTTGAGAATATGGTTTGTTATGTACATTCTACCTTTTTTAATTTTGCGAATTGAGGTTTATAATATCTGCAATATATTACCGAAAATTGATGTCTTTGGAAAACATAAGGTTAGTGAGTTGCATATCGTATGGGAAATTTTATTTGCCAATGCACCGGTTAATATGGTTCCCATAAATGACGGTTCCAAAGCCGTATTGATCATTGTGTACTGGCGTATAATATGCTGAAGTAATGTGAATGTAATATTATCTGGACTGGTGGTTGTGGTTTGTGTGCCGGGCCTTGAAACTTTGCTTTCTTAGTGATAAGATTTTTTCGTGGTTATATATTGGTAATATTAGTGGATATCTAACTCAAAATCAATTGATAATAGACGAGAAGAAGAAATTAATTGTCATTGAAAAAAGGAGTTGAAGTTGATTATTCATGTTGGTATAATAAATTGTTTTTGTTTAAGAATTACCACTACTACAGGTATAATTCTATTATTTCAAGAGTCATATTGAGGGCTAGGTCCAAGGCCACCCCTCCCTCTCCGACTCTAATTAGACTTTTTTTTAAAAATTGCATGTCTCCAAAACGGCTAGATGCACATCGTTGTGCGTCAAAGGCTTATGTTACCCTAGCAGCCCAAACTTTAAGACTTAAATATAATTAAATGTCATTACCCAATATGTAATATATTAATGGAATGAAAGATTGCAAGTAAATATCTTGGGTAAAAACGATAGGTGTTCCTGCGATAACTTAAAATAAAAGAGATACATGGGTAGAAGTAGAATGTGAAAGCGGCCTCAAAGCCAATCTCCACCTGTCTTCAATTCTATCCATATTGTAGACCAGCTACATTAGGAACAGAAGGGTCTTTGACAATGTCTTATTTTTCGAGAATCAGATGCTTGCTCATTGATTGATCAATTTTTGAATTGCATACAAGGACTAATGACACCCCCAGATAGGACTGAGACAGAGTGGAGGGAGATCACTGGAAAGGAGAGCAGAGAAACAAGAAACAAGAAACAAATTAAAATATTCCAGGACGTGTATGCGTGAGGTTTTGGTAAGGCAAAAATCTATCGACTCACGCACGCATCAAAAAATTGTTCGTAATAAGATAGCCAGAATTTGGAGAGAGAAGGCTCAGCCTCAGCATGCCAAAAATTACGCCAAAATAATTTCTCAAAATGGTATAGTATCAATCATTTTTATGATCCTTGGAATCGGACCTTGGAAATGGATAATCAAGTGACACAAATATAATTAAATAAAATGGCAACAAATCTTGCGAATTGAAATCACGCCTTGTAACATGATATTTCAGACATGGACAGATGAACTTATAACATGCCAATTCTACCCATACAGAAACAGATTCATAGAGAGCCCCATTGCTGCCACTAGCATACCCTAAGGCATAATTAGTGTATCTATTAGCAGTGTGGAGTAGCATTTGAGAATAATTCTTGCACACCTGCTGCCAAGTGCCAACAGTGGAATGCGTCTCGTAAAAAAAAACAGAAACATGTAATTGCTTTATCACTAATCACACCCCCCATATGTTTGGTTGCAAACACAATCTAATCCAAATACTACTTGTATGAATGACAAATTAGATTCAATGGTCATGACCATCATAACCTCATTTTATTGAGATCGTGAGGTTCCCAATTCTTGCCAGCCTTTTTTTTCTGTAGTTTGGAATACAACATCTGATTATACATTTTCAACAAGAACTTTAATCATGATAGACAAAAATGGACAATGAGAAATGAGCCAAGAGCTACACAGCTGTTGTTGCAAAAAGCATGAGATGTGTCAACGGTTTTATCAAATTTAGACATGGTGCGAACTTAAAGCTTATCTACCAACTTACAACAATTCAGTTCTAAGAAACAACTTGCATCAACATCTACAGACTAATCCACTGAAAGCTTGTTGAGCAGAACAAAAGTTACACAAAGATAGACTGAATATACAATACAGAGCAACTACAACAAATAAAACATAAGCGAATATAGTACCAGCCTGATGGTTTCCAGATATCTATTCACTGCTGTAATAGATCATACACTTTTAACAAGTACCAGTGCTCATCAGACCGAAACACATCGTCGTATACAAAACAAACCGGCCCAAGTGGCACATCAGAGATACTTTTTTAACCATTAAGCGATTCAATAACCGCCCATTTGCTGCCTTGGATATCCGTATTGCCCAGAACCTGCACCACCATACACCGAAGTGCTGGAATTCAACCCGGGGCAGTCCCTAGCCCAATGCCCAGGTTGTTGGCATTTATAACAATTACCGGATGAACCTCCATAGGCATTACCAACACCCATTGAAGTATAAGAGGATACATTAGTAGACCCACCACCACTTGGTTGAGCCAGCCTGCCCATTGGAGTATAAGCCCTGTTGGTAGACCCACCACCACTTGATTGGGCCAGCCCACCCATTAATCTAGGGCAATTTTGAGGATCATGACCTGCGGATCCACAAGAACTACAGAAGGTCTGTGCTCGGGCAACACCACCACCATAACCAGTAACGTTACCAAATGGGCTAACATGCTGGGGAGGACCTTCCACTCCATAATTGGCAACATGGTTGCTAATTCCTAGACTGCTTCCAGAGGCTTGCATGTTGGCATATCTATCATAATAAGTTCCTGAATCAGACGGTGCACTTACTGACTTCCCAAGGGCTTCATTAGGATCTCCTGCTGTTGGCTTATCTATCTCGCTTAAGAGATAGCAACTCTCGGATGATGGATTTACCCTTTCTGCTTTAACAACAGTCAATTTTATACGCTGTTCATCGCTGAATGTTTCCTCTTTTACCTTCAGCTTGAACATATACTGACTGAAAAGGACACCTCGTATAATTTCACCAAACCTAGCATCATCCTGCTCCTCATATTTCAACAAATACAAGTCCTTCGCAGGAAGTCCCATAATTTGCTCACCCCCTTCCTGAAATGTAGTGACCCACGTCACTCCTGTATGATCCTGTATCTGAAGATTGAGAAGGTATCGATAATCACACTCAGGAAAAGATCGATCGCATCGATCACAGTGCCATTGTCCATCCCCATTGTTAATAACCTTCTTCATGCACGGTCTGTCCACTATAGTCAATGGGCAAGCTGTGTAACAGAAACTGTCACTCTTGATGAATGAAACGGTTGCTTTAATGGAAATCCAGTCTGGCTTTTCAGATCTCCCAAGACCTTCATCCTTGATTTGTGAGACAAACTTGCGGACATCTGCTCTACCCATAGCCATCATTTCCTTGGATATTGAAAGAGAAGCCACGTTCTTTCCTTCTGCATTATACCACTCCTTAAGTCTGTGTGCCTCAGGGAGATCTGGATCTATAAATAACTGACTAGTAGATATCGTTCCAACAGATTTTCCACTGAAATCACTGACCCTACCAGACTTAACAGCCAATACAGGAGACTGTCCTGAATCACACATACTCTGAAGCTGCTGACCTTCAACATTGCAAAAATTTCCCCAGAATGTTATCTCAACACATCGACCAGACATGTCCTTCAAGACAAGAGTTCTTTTAACAGCTTCAGTGCCATTTTTTCTTATGATAGTTGTGGGTATGTTAATTGATGATACAACACCAATTAAATCAACCATAGAGTTGTTCTCTGTAGTTTCAACATCACTTATGGCTCGGAAATTGAAATTCTGCTTCGGAATGGCATTATCTTCCTCCAAGCAAGGCTGCACTGTAGATGTACTATTTAAGGTAATTTCGAAGTCATTATTGAGATGATTGAAATTTTTCTGAGCAGGTTTTATGCTCCCTTCGGATACCAAGTACACTTTTCCAGCTTCAATCTTATCAAAAAATTGATCTGCTACATTGTTGAAGCATGTTGCACGGATCTCCCCGCCATCAGAATCGAGAAGATCAAAAGAAAAAACTTTGCCCTCACCTTTGGGATTGTTATAACGTCTTAGTTCTGCCTTTGCTGTCACCCTAGCTTTAATCGTCCATCGACCTTGGTAGGGATTCAAAGCAGCAATGGGAGTTATACGAGCAGGAGCTTCATTTTTAGCAATAGGTCCTCGATTTTCATACAGTGGAGGTGGTCGTAACTGCTGATATGTAGATGGAGGTTGCCCATATGTACTACCAGGAGGATTTGGAGTCCCAGTTCCTGAATTTTGAAACCTCTGGTTGTAGTTTACATTTTGAGGTGAACCACCATAAGTTCTCATGTCTGAACCAGCTCTAGAATAGGGGACCGAGTTAGAAGGGTTTTGGGCTGTGTAAGATCCTCCAGCAGATTGGCCCTTGAAAGACGCCATAGGATCGGATTTGGGATGCATATATGCTCCACCAATAGCAGTTTGCCCTCCCAGACCAACTGAACCACTATTTGACTGCACATTTCCAACATTTGCACTAGAATGAACACCAGTAGAAGATGCAAGTAAAGGGGATCGTGCTTGCGTAGCTGCAGAACCAGATTCATAATTCTTTGGCTCACCAATGATGTCACATGCATCGGTAACAACATCCAACTTGAGCACAATAATGATCCTGTGCACCCAAAAAATGTCATCAGAAAACAATTAACTAACATAAGTACTAGAAGAATGTTGCCCCCACGGAATAAAATAAAATAGATAACAAACGAAATCAACACAGCTTCACTACCATATTTTTTCATTCTCAAACTATCCATATCAGAACAAAAACAACGTCCCTATTGCAGCATCCACTTCCTTTTGAACAGTGACCACAAGGGCTTTCTTCCTACACTCCCTTCAAAACATATCCAAAAAGCGGCTAAACCAAAAGGAGAAAACACCTTTGACCAAACACAATGATTAAAAAACATCTTTACCCCAATGAAACACACAAAACCCCTAATTCATCACTAGCTTCCCTTTAGACACAAAAGTTCAAACACCAAATAAATCACAACATTAGAACACCATTATCGAATCAACAAAAAAAACTTTAGGCAACACAGATTTTTTAAAAACTTTACCCCAAATAAATACATATAATCCCTAATTCATCATTAATTTCTTTTCAGACATTAGGTTTCCAAAACCAAACAAAAGATTTCAAAACAACATTATCAACAAGACAACAAATAACACCTTCAACAACAAAAAACCATCTTTACACCCAAACAAGCCAAAAGATGCATTATCAGAACCCCTAAGAACTATTATCGAAACAACAAAAAAAAACCTATAGCATCAACATCAACATAACCTCAATGCCTCAGAAGAGGCTCCCGCCTAAGCGAGGTAAGGGGGTCGGATGTACGCAACCCTACCACTGTAAAACAGTGAGGTTGTTTTCAATTGACCCAAATGATGCAAATGCAACTGACCATCTGCGATTTCACAATAAAAGAAACGCAGATCATTTAAATAGTCATTTGATATAGTCCATGATGCTCCAAATGTCAAAAAACAACTTAATCTTTGACACAGTGGAAATGGACAAAAAAATCCTATAGGCAACACAAAAATTTAAAGAACTTTACCCCAAATAAATACATAAATCCCTAATTCAGCATTAATTTATTTTACACGAAACTAACATGAACTGCATATTTTGTTAGGTAATCAATTGTTTTTACTTGATGTTGGTCAATTAAGAAGTTATTTAGAAAATAAATAGCAATATAACATGTCACTTAATTATTTTCAATTTAAACATGATGAATCTTTTTCAATTTGTGTTATACACAATAAAACAAAATCTCAAGACGATTACAAAAATGTCTGACACGATAGTACACGAACACGACATGATTGACATGTCTTTTTCCCCATCCAAAACTCACACGAACCATACAAAGCACACCTTCCAACCAACTCAACCAATGTTTACTTTTATTAAAGGAAAAGGAAAACGAAAAAGTCAAGTCAACAACAATAGCAATATTTTCAATTTGCAAACACACATGCATGAGAAGACGAATTCCAAATCCAAGGTCAAACAACACAGGTGTAGTGCAGCAGAAGGCAATCAAATGACCTAAATTTTCACATTTTTGGTCAATTGCGTTGACGGGATGCATGCATGTGTCAAGTTGATTGGAATTTATAACTTTGTTATTGCATGTCAGATTAATATATACAGCGACAGGTCAAACATAAGACCAAATTTTCTTCTTGATTTATTCTATTTTTTCCAGATTTTCCCCCCCAAAAAACAATTTTTGATTTTATTTTTTTTACACTTGTGCGGGCACATATGCGACCCAGGAGCTTCTGGATGCATATGAGACTACTGAACATTGAACTCAACCAAAAAAAAAACTTCCACGCCAGAAAATCCTAAAAAACCAATACAGCAAAATAATACCTATCACCCCAAAAGGCAATATCAAAATTCAAAACCCTTAACTCCTCATTAACATCCTATGCTCCATCCCAAATACATCCATGATCGACCAAAACGCCAGTAAAAAACATCTTTACCCTAAATAAACACACCACAATCCCTGATTCAGTATTGACTTCCTTTCACAAACTAGGGGTTCCAAAACCCAACAAACCACACCTAGCCGATAAGATAACATTTCAACCTAACAAACAACAACAAAGTTACAACTTAACCCATAAACAAGCCATCTTTACTGCGAAAAAGACAAAAATACTATCCAAACCAAAAATCCCCAATTCCACATTAACCTCCTTTGACCGCTAGGGGTTTTCCATCCAAAACCCACACAAAACCCCGAAAAACGAACAAAAAAGAAGAAGAAATCTTTACCCCCCAAACAAACACACAAGATGTCAAGATCCATAACCCATCATTGACTTCCTTCGACCAAAAACAACAAAAGAAACCACCTTTTACCTCCCAACAAACTCAAAAACAGAAGAAGAAATCACCAAACAAAAATCAAACACACACACAAATAATTGAAAAAATCATCATTACCGCAAACACACACACACAAAATCCATAATTGCGTTTAGACATCTCTGTGTTTAGGCAACAAAAGAAAGCACCTTTACGGCTTTACCCCCAAAAAAGCTAAAAAATTAACAAAAATCCCCCGAAAAATAAGAAAAAACCACAATCGTCTTCTAAAACCCAAAAAAGACCACCTTTACCTCCAACCCCCCACCCCCAAAGAACTCAAAACCAAAGGAATCAAACCCTCACTCGTGCTTTTGACATTTCCATCCAAAAAACACAAAATCCAAAGGAATGAAACCCTCACTGGCGGTTCTGGATGACGTTACAGATGAACTCGTTGAGCCTAACGACGGACCCCTTCTTGAGCAAGCCGGTCTTCACCATCTCGTTCATCTGCGTCGCCAGCATCGCCTGCTGCGCGTGGACCCCATCGGAGAGCATCATCCGAAACCTTTCCGCCGTGTTCTGCGCCGTCTGGACGAGACGGAGATCCGCCACCTGCACCACCGGCCGTGAAGCGTCCGTCACGCCATTGGAGATGTCGGCGATCGCGCCCCGGGTTAGGGTTGCCATGTCCATGGAGGAACACGATTAGGGTTAGGGTTAGGGTTTTGGAAGTGGCGCGGAATGTTTGGGGACGTGAGAGGGAAAACGAAAAGATATGGGTTTGAGTTGTGGAGGCGTTTTTGCGGAGAAAATCGCTGTAGTTTTCGTTTATTGCGGTTGAGGACACACAGATGTTGAAAATTGAAATTGAAACGAACCGCCTTGTGGTTGTGGACTTGTGGTGGCCCTTGTCTTTTGGTTTTTGCAGCTACACCCTCCATAATGTGCGTTATTTGAATAACATTTCTTTTTTATGATAAAAACGTATTTATATTATTTAATCAGATGAATTTAAATTAGATCTGACAATTGTGTCGTTTCATGTACTTTCGTGTTGTATTTTTTAACATGTATAAGTCAAGTTGACTATATACAAACACGACATGAAAATAATATCGTGCATCATACTGGAGAACACGAACACAACTCGCTTTATTTCGTGTAAACACGAAAAATTATTATTAATGGGTCAAACCCCAAACCTCAACAACCTTAAGTTAAGAACAAGAAATTCTCCCAAGTAAGAGAGGCGAGCATGAGATTTAGTAGATTGAATGAGTGAAGGTAATTCTACTTTTATAAGTGCAAGTGTCTCATGCATTACCTCTTGCCTCGTGTGGGACTAAAGCTTTGTGAGCACTGCAACACTCAATTCAAATAAGGTTATATTTAACTGAATGTAAGAATAACATATAACATTGGTTGGTGACAGGGGTGGTTGCGCCCACCCCACCCCCCCCAAATTAAAAAACCCCTCTTAAATTTGATATTCACATTTCATTCCAAACAACCAAACCCCAAGCAAGCCCCAATCTGACGAATACAATCCCTAAATTTGATTTTCACAATCCCAAAATCATTATAACAACCACTCCGTCTTCGTCCCCTCCATAGGCCACAACTCTACGCCTCTACTCGACCACTCTAGGCTCTGACTCTGCCCTCTCCCAGTCTCCCCTCTCTGCCCCTCTACTCCGATTGAATAAGTAAAGTTGGATGTGCGCTTATGTTCAATCCTTTTGAATTTCCGTTATCTTATCTCAAATTTCTCGATGGTTTTGTTCTTTCCGGTTCAAATGAGCATGTTTGAATTTAAATTTTATCCAACATTGGTTGGAGTCTTGGAGATGTGGAGATGGTTATTTTGCATTAAGTAATCCACATCAATTTGATGGTACAACAATCAGAAATCAGAATCTCTAAAGAAACTAAGGAAAATAAACGAGGGAATAAGATGTTTAAACAATAATTTAGATTTGACTTTTATAATAATGCAATTTAACCTTTTAATATTAAGATGGAAGGATTTATTGGAACTTTCTTCACAAGTTCAAGTGGAAGTGAACATTCTAGATCTGAAGATTCTGAACCTCCGACTGTTGAATCCGCGCAAGAATTGCAGAATGAATCTCGAGCCCAAAGTGAAGATAATCCAATAGAAGATCATATTGTTTCAGACCCGGGTTAAAAGCGTCCTATTTCTGAGCATGCAAAGAACTATATGGAATTAGAGAGTATTCAGAGGGCATATGTAACATCCTCAACACAGCGGAAAATTTAAAATTTTTATAACACACAATCAACAGAGGATATTACGCAAATACTGAACACAAGTGCACCAACATATATAATATATATATATATGAACATCAGAGTATTTCAAAAGTTGTGATTACATCAAAAAGACTATACAAATGGAAGCAGTAATCACTCGACCTCAACTGAGAGAAAGCTGGATCCGGTAGCGGTGCTCCTCTCCTCGATCACCACCCCCTAACGCCGATCACGACCTGAAAGTAAACATGCAACAATGCCTGAGTTTCCTGAGGAAACCCTGTATGCCAAACTCTACAATACATGAACTCAAAGACACCCTAGCATGCAATTCTACTGAACAAGAAAGCATCTCAAATAAAAGGTTGGGCTCCAGGGCTCTTTCACCCAACCACAACACACACCACGGTCACGGGGCTCCAGGTCTAATCTCAACCAACCACCGTACCACGCACTCGTCGCCAAGCTGGGCTCCAGGTCTTTTTCAACCAACCGCAGCTACCACGACACGACCAAGGGCTCCAGGTCTATTTTCAACCAACCCAAACGTCTAAGGGATCCAGGTCTTTTTCAACCAACCCCTACACGCGGTCCCTGCTCAGGCTCCAGGTCTTTTTCAGCCAACCTGAACGCACTACGGAGCTCCAGGTCTATTTTCAACCAACCCCGCACAGACTAGCTGGGCTTCAGGTCTATTTTCAACCAACCGCAACTCTCACACAGTCACGGGGCTCCAGGTCTCTTTCAACCAACCGCCGCAACACCACATTTCTAAGTTGGGCCTCAGGCCTATTTCAGCCAATCCCAAGCTCACACACGGTTACGGGGCTCCAGGTCTCTTTCCAACCAACCACCACAACCCTCGTGCACCTAGCACACTTGCCGGAAGAACATCGGCGCCACAACTCGCCCCACACGGACGACCACAACAACAACACCTCCATAGTGCAAAACTGGACACAAACGGTCGACCGAACCAAAAGTCCCGGTCGACCGAATCAAGCAAATACAGGGCAATCGCATCGACCGACACTCCATCGGTCGACCGATTCCCACCCACCGCACTCGTTTGGTCGAACCAAAGTCAATGGACGGTCGACAGTTTAGATGGTCAACTCCCAGGTTCACCGAACAAAACGACCATTCGGTCGAACGACAAAGGGGCCCCGTTCGACCGAAAGTCACCAGGGACAAATCCCACAACTCCACAACAAATTCGGTCGAACACCCGAGCACTCTCGGTCGACCGAACCCCACCAGGGAATAATCCCTCACTCGCACCACGAATCCGGTCGAATGCTGAGACATCCTCGGTCGACCGAATTCCACCAGAGCGTTCCTCACGCTCAGCACACAGGTCCGGTCGACCGAAACTACCTTCGGTCGAACCGACCACTATTCTCACTTAAGTCACGGTCGGACGAAGTCAACGAGCGGTCGACCGTTTGGATGGTCAACGCTCCCAACCGACTTAAGACAGTGCACACGGTCGAACGGCAAAGGGGACCCGTTCGACCGAATCTCACCAGGCTTGCCTCCCATGCATAATCGATCGACTGCCCCTGGGGCATCGTTCGACCGATTTGAGGCAGAACCCGAATCTCTTCACGAACGGTCGACCGTTTGCACCAACCGGTTGACCGACCAGGCAGTGAAATCTGCTGCACATTTACTCGCGACGAGCCGAAAGGCCTACCGTCGACTTCCAAATACTCACACTACTTAAGTGAGCGAGCTTGACATACCGGAAGGCTTGAAGAAGCCTTTGAAGAACCGCGACGACGCCTCCACGAGCACGTCTCCCCAAAACACGATCCATCGACGAACCTTGCGTCCAAACGACGATCAATCGCCTCCTCGACGGTCCACAACCACAACACCACCTTCGGCAACCTCCAACAGCCAACCACAACCACCGAAACACGAGTTAGGTAGAGGGAGAGAGAAAACCAACTCAAAAGGGATGAAAACACACCCCACGCTTCTCACTTTCACCAACCAACCGGAGTCGATCTTCACTTCGCCGGAGGTCACCACCACCACGCCGGAGATCCACTGAGGTAGAGAGAGAGTGAGCAACGAGAGTGTGTGAGAGAGAGAGAGAAACTCACCTCTAAATACCTCCCCAACCTTCAATCTCCACCATCCATTCCAATCCATCCATCTCCACCACTCATCTCATCCCCAAACTATCTCAACCCCTCATCCAACCATCTTCCATCCCAGCCGTCCATCTCCATCTTCCCTAATCACCCCCTAAACAACAACAAAACACAATTAGGATTAGGATTATGATAGAATCCTACATCATATATCATCAAAGGTCCTCATCGACCAGACCTCAACCCATTTCCTCAAACAAAAATTGTCGGGATAAATCATAGATTTGATCTTAAATGGTATCAAGAGTATCGTTGGTTGGAATACAATATATCGAAAGATGCAATTTTTTGCCTATATTGCTATATGTTTAGTGTTGAGATTGGACATGGTGATCACGAAGGATTTGTTAAGGAAGGGTTCAGGAATTGGAAGGCCAAAAAAAAGTGGCAAAACATGTGGGAGACGTTAGCAGCACCCATAATTTTTACTTTATAATTTTTACTTTATGGATGATGAAGATTTAATGAATCGAAGATAGCATATTGATATCATCATGTCTAATGTATCTGATGAAGCCAAACTTGCTTACCGCACTCGTTTGAAGGCAAGTGTTGAATGTGTACGATGACTTCTAAATCATGGACCTCCTTTTTGAGGACATGATGAGACAGAGACGTCGTCTAGGCCGGGTTACTTCCTCACACTCTTGAAATATACAAGTGAACATAACTAGGAGATAGGAAAAGTGATATTAAAGAATGCCCCTGAAAATCTAAAATTAGTAACACCGTCGATCCAAAAGGACATTTGTAATATTGCTGCCACTCTAACTACTCGAGCCATTGTTACAGATCTTGGAGACATTTTTTTCACTTTACTTGTGGACGAAGCCCATGATGCATCAGACAAAGAACAAATGACAGTTGTTGTACGATATGTTGACAAACAAGGTTGCATTATGGAACACTTTCTTGGTGTTGTGCATGTTATGGATACCAGAGCTAAGTCACTTAAAGATGTCATTGAGTTGATGATCAGTAAGCATGGTTTCAATTTGCCCAATGTTCGAGGGCAATGGTATGATGGTGCAAGTAACATGTCTAGTCAGTTCAACGGTCTCAAAACTTGATTTTGGATGAAAACAAGTCTGCTTTCTATGTGCATTGCTTTGCTCACCAGCTTTAGTTGGCATTGGTAGCTGCCGCCGACAACATTGAATCACTTCCCAACTTCTTCGATTATGTTTCCTTGATTTGCAATGTGGTTGGTGGTTCTTGCAAGAGAAAAGATATGTTGAGAATCAATCGAATTCAACAAGTCATTGATGGTGTGGGAGTTGGGGGGATCGGAACGGGTTGATGTTTCAATCAAGAACTGGAATTGGCACGACCAAGTGACACGCGTTGGAGTTCCCACTACCGATCCGTTATGAGTTTGTTTACCTTGTTCAAGCCTATCATCGAGGTCTTAGAGGTTGTGGCAGAAGATGCTTCACTTAGACAAAAAAGGATGGTAGCATCTGGTCTTCTGAAGCGAATGCAGACATTTGAATTTGTGCTGCTCTTGAACTTAATGATTAGAGTTTTGGGAGTAACGAATGACTTGTCACAGACACTCCAGAAAAAAGAGCAAGACTTGATCAATGCCATCAAACTTGTTGAAGTGTCAAATGGTCTGTTGCAGAAGTTAAAGAAAATTGGTGGGATGATTTGTTTAAGAAAACTTGTGATTTTTGTGTGGAGCAACCGATAGATGTCCCAGACATGGATGGTGTACTTGCGGTTCAAGGAAAAAAACATGGACATCGATCGATTACACATCTTCATTACTTCAAGAATGACATTTTTCATGCAGTGGTTGATACCCAATTACAAGAGCTTAATGATCGATTTTACGGAGGTTAATAATCAGTTACTTCTATGTATGGCGTGTTTGGATCCACGTAAGAACTTCACAGAATTTGATGTAAAAAAATTATTTGAATTTGCTACCTTCTACCACGTGGAGTTCAACGAGAGTAACCGTGTAATGCTAGAAATTCAAGTAGACGTCTACATTGCTCATATGATGAGCAGTCTAGATTTTTCAGATTTAAGGGGGATAGCTGATCTTGCTAGGAAGATGGTTGAGAGGGGAATATATGAAGTTTATCATTTGTTTTTTTTTTTTTGCTTATCAAGTTAGCTTTAACTTTGCCAATAGCAACAACAACAGTTGAAAGAGCCAGTTGAAAGAGCATTCTCGGCTATGAAGCTTTTAAAGACCAAACTTCATTCTACGATGAGTGATGATTTGATGAATGATTGTCTCGTCAGTTGCATAGAAAATGATGTATTTGATTCTGTTGATACTGAAGCGATCATGAAACTATTTCAGGACATGAAATCTAAAAGAATGATCTTCTAATGACTTGTATGTGTTTTTTTTTATGTTAAACCTTTGAGTTTATTAATCGTTTAGTTCAATTGTCGGGTAACACCCCCCCCCCCCCCAAGTTCCTGGATGTACCCCTGGTGGTGACTCGGTGGAGTGTTATGTTGCATATTGTGCCTTTTTTAGAATTAAAAATAATAATAATAAAACAATAATTTTAACAATGTTCGAACCTAATATCCAACTACCAAGTAGTATTTATCTTACGGAAATGTTTAGTAGCCGCTCTCCGGGACGCTGCTGAGTTGGACAAATCCAGCTCAGCCAAAGTTTAATATTTTTGGCGGGCAGAGGGGGCAGCCGCATTTAATGCATCTCAAATCAGACGTGCTCCAAATCATATCATTCCTTTTGGCGCTCCCACCTGCTTCATACCTCTTTTTGACGAAGATGCACGGAATGACCATCGTCACTTCTTCCTTTCTTTTTCATTTTCGTTCATTTCTCTTCGTTTTGAGAGAAATCTTCGCTCAAATGGAAATGACGTCAAACGTTCCTAAGGAGAAGATGATTTTCCCCTCTTTCGAAGGAGCAAGAGCCTTTTACAACGACTATGCTGATGCTTGTGGTTTTGGTGTTAAGCTACGACATATTCATTACGACGCTGGTGTGGTTACCCGGGCTACTCTTACTTGTTCCAAGGAGGGTAACGCACCAACAGACCAATGTCAAGGCATAGTGAAGCCACATTTATCTAGTAGAGTTCAGTGCACGACTCGCATCAGGGTTTCTGGAAACCTAGCAAGGGGATACCAGATTAACTTTGTCGATCTCAATCATAACCATGAAATGCTGCAGGAGCACCAGATGCGTTTTCTAAGACAGAAACGATTTGTACCTGAGGCCGCCATAGCACGAATAGCGTGCAACGATGCTTCTGGGATCTCTGCTGCTAAGACCATGCAATCGTTTGTTGTTGAGGCTGGGGGGCATGACAAACTTACTTTTAACGATAGAGACCTAAGGTTTGAAGACTTTTGTACGTTATTTTGTTTGTAGAAATCTGCGGCCTTAATATTTTTTGTGTGTGCAGGAATGTTATAACCGAAGTAAGGAATTTGAAAATGGGACCCGGCGATGCACAAGCTCTTCAGAACTATTTCATTAAGATGCAGAAGATTGATGCAATGTTTTTCTATGTCGTGGATATGGATGACGAGGGAAGACTAAGGAACGTTTTCTGGGCCGACTGCCGTTCCAGGGCTGCCTATTCATACTTTGGGGATGCTATATGTTTCGACACTACGTACCTCACAAACAAATACGACATGCCCTTTGTACCATTTGTGGGAGTTAATCACCATTTCGAGTCTGTGTTGCTCGGTTGCGCTTTGCTGTCTTCCGAGACCACTGAAAACTACATATGGCTCTTTCAGACGTGGCTTTTGTGTATGGGAGGTACGTATGTAGAGTTGTCCTTTATGATTTTTGAGTTATTGGTTTTCCTTTTTAAGTGATGTGTGTTCCTTTTTAAGTGTTGTGTGTTCTTTTTTAACTTATGTCTGTTCCTTCTTAAGTGAAGTATGTTTCCTTTTTAACTGGTGTCTGTTCCTTTTTAGTGTTGTCTGTTCCTTTTTAAGTGATGTGTGTCCCTTTTTAAGTGAAGTCTGTTCCTTTTTAAGTGATTTTTGTTCCTTCTTAAGTGTAGTATGTTCCTTTTTAGTGTTGTCTGTTCCTTTTTAAGTGATGTCTGTTCCTTTTTAAGAGATGTTTGTTCCTTTTTAAGAGATGTCTGTTCCTTTTTAAGTGAAGTCTGTTCCTTTTTATGTGTAGTCTGTTCATTTTTAAGTTGTCTGTTCCTTTATAAGTGTAGTCTGTTCCTTCTTATGTGTAGTCTGTTCCTTTTTAGTGTTGTCTGTGTTGGCTTTTTGGCCTTAATCCGTATTTTGATGATGTAATTAAACCTAATCTTAATAAGGACATGTAGATTAGCACATGTAGTATAATAGTATACATATTGTATTGTGCTAACATCTACAGGTGATCAAGACTCAAGAAAGAAGAAAAATCAAGTCAAGACATGTAATCAAGCTAGGATTGAAGACATGTAATTTTACCTTTCTTTGAGAATTAGGAACTTATGTAAATTGAGCATAACTTAAGCTAATATGCATGCATTCACACACTAGGTTCCTTTTAGGAGTCACACACAAAATATCATATAATTTGGACTCCATTAGATCACCTAAACACCTAAAACATTGGTCACCAGTCTGCCTGCGTTCGGTCGACCGTTCACCTTTCGGTCGACCGGTTATACACAATTTTTGTTATACCAGACCAATCCGTTCAACCGATCACACACCTACTTAACCGATTACCCAGACCTGTTCGGTCGACCGGTAGACCTTCGGTCGACCGTTTCGTTTGTTGTTTTTGGTAAAAATACGACCGTTTTATTTGTCGTATTATACAACGGTCGTATACACATTTTTCTCAATATACACCCCCATATACTTTAGAACCGGTCGAACAAACTACCTTATTCGGTCGACCGTTTAATTCGTGAAAAACCCTCTGCTATCGGTCGACACAAGTTTGTCCAACCGATCAAGATTTCTCTCTACCGAACCCAGTAGTTCGGTCGACCGGTACCTGCTCGGTCGACCGTTGACCTATAGAACTTAAGTGATTCGGTCGACCAGTACCTATGTTCGGTCAACCGATCCATCAACAGACTCAAGGGTTCGGTCGACCGATACACATTTCGGTCGACCGTTTCTGGACAGATTTCTGAACCCGATTTTCTGTTTTGTGTATCTTGCACAAAACCCAATCAAATCTTGTCCAAACGGCTAGAAATCTTTAGGAGCTTATAAATAGAGGTTCACACTTAGTTTTCTACAAGATTTCACAACTCCAAAGTGTCAAACTTATAGTGAGATTTTCCACAACCTCAAAGCTCCAAATTAGCCATCCAAAGCCTAATTTCCACATCCTTCATCATACATTCATATTAGCATCTGTTGTGCTCAATACTAGAAGAGTGAGTTCCACTCCAATTGTTGTCAAGAGAGCAAGGGTCTTGGTGAAAGCCCAAGACAAAGTGAGCAAGGGTCTTGGTGAAAGCCCAAGACAAGAAGTAGAGATTTCGGTGAAAGCCCGAAGTGATCCTCTCGGGTTGTGAGAGGTGGTGCCAAGCTCGGCGAGGGTTGTTCGCGAGCTTGAAGACTTGTAAAAGGCGTTGCTCCCGGCCCGGAACGGGGAGGCATAGTGAAGACGCAAGAGGAGCTCGAACGGGGATTCGAGAGGGGCTTGCAAGAGAGGACGTAGGCGCGGCCGAACCTCTGTAAATCCGGTGTCTTCTTGTGGTTTGCATTGCTTTCCTACTTGTGTTTGATTTGTTGTTAATTTCCGCTGCAATTCTTTGATCAATCAACCAAGTAGTTAATTAGGGCTTAATCGTGATTAGTTTGTGGACCCATAGACCCACACGATCCTACCTACAGTCTGTTCCTTTTTAAGTGATGTCTGTTCCTTTTTAAGAGATGTCTGTTCCTTTTTAAGTGTAGTCTGTTCCTTTTTAAGTGATGTATGTTCCTTTTTAAGAGATGTATGTTCCTTTTTAAGTGATTTCTGTTCCTTTTTAAGTGATTTCTGTTCCTTCTTAAGTGAAGTCTGTTCCTTTTTAATTGATGTCAGTTCCTTTTTAAGTGACCTCGTTTCCTTTATAGCGATTTTTCTTTTTCCTTGCAAATATCCCTCCACCAGCCATCATAACGGACCAATGTGGGGTCATTACTGCTGCTGTAAGGAATGTCTTCCCAAATGCCAGACACCGATTTTGCATTTGGCACATAATGAACAAAGCTCCCGTGAAGTTGCCGACGAAGTATCGACAACACATGTTATTTGATCTAAATTTGATTGTCTATGACTCAAAGAACCCAGCTGAATTTGAGCGGAATTGGCACGGTGTCCTGGTTGATTTTGACCTTCAAGAACATAGTTGGCTCCAAACAATCTACGGTATCCGTGAGTCTTGGGTACCTGCTTACTTGTGTGATTGTTTTTTCGCTGGAATGACTTCTACCCAAAGAAGCGAAAGTATGAACTCCTTCTTCGACAAGTACTTATCTTCTAGAACCACCCTTAAGCAGTTCATTCAACAATACGAACTTGCTCTACGTCACAAGTACGAGAAGGAAGCTCAATCGGATTTCGATTGCCTGCATAAGAAACCCCAAATGGTTTCAATATATCCCTTCGAGAGTCAAATGAGCGAGTTGTATACCGTAGGGGTTTTCAAGAAAGTACAGTTACAAATTGGTAAGATGATGAACTGCGACCTAACCGAGGAGTTGCAATCAGCCGACGCGTTTCATTACAAGGTGACTGAACGTGTACGGGTCGGTGAGCAACTATTATCGAAACGTTTCCTTGTAGAGAGGACATGTCTGAACTTGACATGCGATTGTAAACTGTTTAAGCGTGTTGGTATTCTTTGCTGTCACCTCCTGGTCGTATTTGCACGGCTAGATCCTAATGCATTACTCCCGCCGTCTTACATCACAGATCGATGGCGGAAGGATATTCGTCGGAGCTATGGAGAAAAGGTGTACCAAGCCGATGGTGTATTGGAGAAGGATGCGCTGAGTCGTCACGCCAACATAATGGGTCGCGCTCTTTGGATTGCACAGGAAGCATTCATTTCTCATGAAAGGTATCTTAAGGCCGTGAAGTGTATGGAGTGGCTCAGGTCTCGTATTAACATTCCCCATGCCCCTCCCATAGTTGATGAAGTTGTGGCCGGCGGTACCTCTTTGCACAATCCAGACAAAGTAACCCGTCCAGGAAGACCGCCTACTAGACGTCGGGTTTCCTTAGCCGAGAGAATTCTTCAAAGAAGCCAAAAAAAGCGCCTCACAGCAGAAAAGAGCAAGTATCGAAGGAAGGGCAAATCACCTATGCATGAGGTCGCACCTAGACCAGGGGATCCAGATTTTGACGATTGGGACATGAAGTTGTATTACGACCAAATTGCTCCTTAATTATGCACCAAGGCTTGGTCTTTGAATTTTGTACAATTTTGTAAGACAACAGTTATTCTTAAGTGTAAAGTTCCCTTTTAATTGTGAGTGTAAAGTTCCCTTTTAAGTTTACGGTTCTCCTTTTTAACTGTGACTTGTATCTTTTTAAGTGATATATGTTCATTTTTATGAATTGCTTGTACCTTTATAAGTTAGCAGTTCTCCTTTTTAACTGTGAGTTGTAGTCTGTTCCTTTTTAAGTGCGTTTACCTTTTTAAGTGTGAAGTTTTCCTTTCTTGTTTTTTTGGTTCCTTTTTAAGTGTTGTCTGTTCCTTTTTAAGTGTAGTCTGTTGATTTTTTGTGTTGTCTGTTCCTACTTAAGTGTTGTTTGTTCCTTTTTAAGTGAAGTCTGATCCTTTTTAAGTGATATTTGTTCCTTCTTAAGTTAAGTTTGTTCCTTTTTAACTGATGTGTGTTCCTTTTTATGTTATTGTCTGTTCATTTTTAAGTTATTTCTGTCCATTTTTAAGTTAAATCTGTTCCTTTTTAAGTGATTTCTGTTCCTTTTTATGTGAAGTCGGTTCCTTTTTAAGTGACCTCGTTTACTTTTTAAGTGAAGTCTGTTCCTTTTTATGTGAAGTCTGTTCCTTTTTAAGCGATGATTGTTCCTTTTTAAGTGATTTCTGTTCCTTTTTATGTTATTGTCTGTTCCTTTTTAAATTATTTCTGATCCTTTTTATGTTATTTGGGTTCCTTTTTAAGTGATGTTTGTCTCTTTTTAAGTGAAGTATGTTCCTTTTTAAGTGAAGTCCGTTCCTTTTTAAGTGATGTCTGTCTCTTTTTAAGTGAAGTCTGTTCCTTTTTAAGTGTAGTCTGTTACTTTTTAAGTGAAGTCTGTTCCTTTTTAAGTGATGTCTGTCTCTTTTTAAGTGAAGTATGTTCCTTCTTAAGTGAAGTATGTTCCTTTTTAAGTGATGACTGTCCCTTTTTAAGTTAAATCTGTTCCTTTTTAAGTGATTTCTGTTCCTTTTTATGTGAAGTCGGTTCCTTTTTAAGTGACCTCGTTTACTTTTTAAGTGAAGTATGTTCCTTTTTATGTGAAGTCTGTTCCTTTTTAAGCGATGACTGTCCCTTTTTAAGTAATTTCTGTTCCTTTTTATGTGAAGTCGGTTCCTTTTTAAGTGACCTCGTTTACTTTTTAAGTGAAGTATGTTCCTTTTTAAGCGATGACTGTCCCTTTTTAAGTGATTTCTGTTCCTTTTTATGTGAAGTCGGTTCCTTTTTAAGTGACCTCGTTTACTTTTTAAGTGAAGTATGTTCCTTTTTATGTGAAGTATGTTCCTTTTTAAGCGATGACTGTCCCTTTTTAAGTGATTTCTGTTCTTTTTTATGTTATTTTGGTTCCTTTTTAAGTGACCTTGTTTTCTTTTTAAGTTAAGTCTGTTCCTTTTTAACTGATGTCTGTTCCTTTTTAAGTGATTTCTGTTCATTTTTATGTTATGTCTGTTCCTTTTTATGTTAAAGTATGCAACAAGTATGGAAAAGTTTTAATTACAACTATGGAAAAGTTTGGAAAAGTTTGGAAAAGTTTTAATTACAACTATAAAATGTATTTGTTCCTGTTTTAATTTACAACTATGCACTACTTGAATTCGACACAGCAGCGGGAGTCCCTCAAAATATGGCTGAAGATGTAACAAATGAGTAGCCGGACGTACTCCTCCTCCTCATCAACCAAATATCTCGTAGCCATTATCTGGGCAGATAGTTGGGTGTTGTTCAGAATCTCCCCCTGTCGGGTTACGACTTCCTTCGGCTGCATTCTGACAGCCTTCCCATGTAATCTGAGCCCCAAAATTAGGGCAACGTCTTCGGCGGTGAAGTGTACTACCCCAGAGCCGATCCTCAACCCCACCTCCTCGGGGTCATAGTGTTCCACGAACCAGTCAATAATGTCATTATCGACAGGAACGTTGGAGAGGTTGATGAAGTGGCCGAAGGGTGTAGCCCGGAAGGCATCTTTCTCTGCGTCCCTCAACTTCCCAAAGACCTTCTCTATTGGGGTCCACGAACATTTGGAGGGCTGGAAGTAATGCGTAGAAGCCTAGGAAGACATCAACCGTATGAGAACATTCCTTTTTAGAGTATCGCAATTCAATGTTACGGTAAAAACGACAAACCTGGTGCACCACAACCCCCGAAATAGAAGCTTGAAGTGTAGAATCCATTTGGTCGACGGATATCTAGGGTTACGGTGAAGAACTGGGGTGATGAATCGGAGAAAAGTTGAGAAAGGGAATGTGAGAAAGATCAGAAACGTTTTGGTTTTCTTTCGCAAGTCGGGATGTGAACATGCGCGTCTGATGTCCCTTCCCGGTCTTATCGATACGTCAGAGAAGGAACCGTCGCACGAAAGCCGCAATTGTTTTCCCATTTTTCGAAACAACGCGCGCTTTTATTTTCGCTAATTGGGCAGCTGACTGGACTGCTGACTAGATGTCACGTAAGCCGCGTCCTGGACGCGCACGTCCGTGTATAAGAACCCTTAAAATATTGTGTACTTTCATGTACCCAAACACAATTTTTTTGACTCAAACACAATTTTTCCGTGTCGTGTTTTCGTGCCAAATTAATAGGTCTGATTTAAACATGATAAGCCTCCAAGGAAGAAAATAAATCTTGATGCTTTGCAGTTATTTGGGATTGAAGTTACAACTAATCAATGTAATTTTTTGAATCATTGATTTTTAATAGTAAGTCAATTTGCATGATAAATCACTCCAAGGGTCGAATTCAAAAAAAAGATCAAAATACCAATCCAGCGTCTATATTGGATCAAGTTCAATAACAAAATGAATCACTTCAAACTTACATGATAAATTCAAGCTAACAGCATATTAGAGTTGGATCAAAATACCGAGCCAATATCAACTTTTACTTTGGATTCAGTAAGAAAACGAATCACTAACTCTTGCTTGTCCTAACTAGAGACAATACTTCGTTAAACCACGCACCTTTGACGTGTCAGAACAATACACAAATGATTCACCAGTCCGAAAAATAAAGTTAGAACCAAAATAGTCAAGGCCCCTGTTTAGACTGACCATATTAAAACACGTAAATGTCTGCAAATCTTCTTTACAGAATTTACCAGCAAATTTACAACATAGAGCAATTCAATACAAAATCCTCATCCACATTTTCTCACCTTTGCATCAACTTATCAATACAAAATGCTCATCCATATTTACTCACACCTTTGCATCAACTTATCAATACAAATTCCTCATCCACATTTACTCACCTGTCTAAATTCATCAATGAGAAAATCTCCTCCACATTTATTCACCTTTGCATCAACTTATCAATATAAAATCCTCATCCACATTTACTCACCTTTGTATCAACGTATATACTGCTAAATGCCTCGAAAATATACAGCGGGTTCAGAAATTCACAACTCACCGAAAAACATGGAGGATCACTTGGAATGAACAGACCGATTGCAGGTCAAAATCATCCCCAGCATTAGAAAGCATGATGATTGAATCATCCATTCTTTTCCCGATCGATTTGTCGTGTGGCCGGAAAACAAGATTTCATTTTATCTATATCGACAAAAAAGAGGATGGAGTAATCGGAGTTATCTTGTTCAGCTATAATCTACGACAAGATGTGATTCTTTGGATGACAGAGTCGTCATTGAAGAATGCGTTGCTAGTCAGTGTTGAAAGAACAACTGTTTGAGACCAATCGCTTTAGTGTACTGCAATGTTAGCCAGCCCATGATAGAGACATATGCAACAAGGATGCAAGCTCGTCTGAAATGTGAAAAAAAAATTGCAGTACCATTCTTCATGGCATCCAAGTTTTGGAGCAACGGAATTTTGAAAGCTTCTAATAAATGTACAGTAATGATCAATGTCCCGGAAAATAGCAAGCCGATAACAAATCCTGTAGCTGAATTTAGCATGGCGCGTGCACCTCTCCCTTCATCCAGGAGAAATGGATCGACAAACCTGCCAACGCAAGATAGATCAATAAGGAGAAATGGATAACAATAATTTCATTGGAAAAAAATAAATGTCTAACATCAAAAACAACTTCAGGTAGACTAGCATTAACACATTGACATATAACAAAATCAAAGACGGGTAGCAGAGAAGTTGCAATGCTGCATTCTCAGGTAGAATAGCATTAACACATTTACATATATCAAAATCAAAGTCGGGTGGCAGAGAAGTTGCAATGCTGCATTCTCAGTTCAGCTACGTTTTTTCGCACTTTTTAAGACTTGTAGTTTTAGTTGTAGAACAACATTACAGGTAGATGACTGTATTGTTGAAACAGGAGACGAGTAGGAAACATCACCCAAAAAGCTAGCTTGTAGGTGAGAGAGCCTACATGCCTTGTAACCACAAGAAACATCCCCAAATAGCTAATGCAGGAATATTCTCACATGTACAACCTATTCTGTTACATGATATGGCAACAAATTTAAAGGCAAGGGTACTTTACTTTATAGTAAGGCTTAAATATCTGAGATGGACTCACAGAATAAGCAGCCTTCTGATCACCTCCATACTGGAGGGATGCTTAGCTTCGCAATTGAAGAAACCATCCTGATAAATATCAGCTTTATAAACTCCTGGTATGTATCTACATTTGTAAGTTTCATTAACCTGCACAAGAGAATGCAAATGATTCAGAAAAAAAATACTATAATTCAACATGTATACTATGAAACAATGTTAAATTTGTTTGAGATGCAAGCAATGAGAATCAATGGTCTAGGTTAGAAACATGAAGTAACCACCAATTACATGACTGTTAGAGTACAACATTGACTATTTTGCATTGAATGATTGTATACACTTGACGAGCTTGTATCCAGAAAGAAATTTACAGATGAAGCAATCCATTGACCATAATAGCTTTGATGTATGTCTAGCAATAGAACTTAAAAGTTTAGGACATTAATGGCAACTGTTTCATCGTCATACCAGCTCACTTTCATGTTCAGCTGTTCTGATAATGTAGCAATGTAGCTTCAGTAAATATGCAGGCAGTCCCCAAATACATTCAACTCAAAGGGTCAGTTTAATGTAACAGGTGAAACTTTGGGAAGCAGGGATATGGAAGACTAATCGCTTAATCAATTGGAAGAAACACAAATATGGGACTCGCATTAAGAAAATACTAGTTCTTTACTAGAGAAAGTGGGGTCTATAGTTATCCACAAGGTCATATACAAATAATTGTTACACTGCCTACTGGTAAGTAGCCGTAAGAGTATGATCTGTAATTTTATAGTTTCTTAAAAGAAATGATATGTTCACATGGCTGAAAATCTATCATGAATGCTGTCAACCAGCATATATTTGACATCTAAGAAGCCGAAATTATTTTTCATGTTTATGCCAAAAGGAGGAACAAAAGGTCAAGATGGTTCATGCATGCCAGGCAGTTTTTGCCGCAAAACAAGTGGAAATAACTTTTGCGTGATTGTTTCTTAGGAACAAGAGTATGACAACGATCAACTGCATTGCATGATCCTACAGAAGCTGTTTCCACCACACCTTAAATTTCGACTTTGTCAATAGTGCAGCACTAAAGCTAGGTCTGCAATCAAACGGAAGTGCTTCTTTTGGAGCCTCTGCAACTGCACGAAGCATCTGTCCGGAGAAATACTCCTTATATTCCACCTGCATCAATGATCTTTGTTTTAACATAAAAGCTGAAAATACAATTGCTTTGTGCTGGACTCAATAGCTAATTGTATTTAATGTCTGATGAGGCAGATTTTGTAGGCGTAAATCTTAACTGCCAAACCACTGTTTAAATGTGCGGTACCCTCCCCGGGGGTCGCACCCGACAAGGTGTGTGGTGAGTCGCATATGCGGCCCAACGGTACTGTGCGGGTGAGGGGGAGGAGCCGTCACCTTCTCCATGGCCTCCTTGATCTTTTGGAGCTTCTTTCGGAGCCCGAAGAGGGGGATGTTGTTGGCGAGCTCCGGGGAGGGGGCCGCGAGGAAGGAGGACAGAGGTGGCGGGGTAGGTGGAGGGGGAGGCGAGAAGTGGATGGGGAAAGGAGAGGGGAAGATGAGGTTGAAGAAGCTACTGGAGGTTTGGAGTTTCGGGAGTGGTGATAGTGGATGATTGATGCGCTCTTTTTTGTGGTGCTGGGATTTGGTAATATTAATGAATTTGCATTTTTTTAATTTTTTTGAAAAACAATTTGCATTTTGTTAATGTATTTATTTTTTATTATTTATTGCTTTACTACCTCACTCGATTTTAGATTCCCAATTAGATGAACTTGATGTTCGGTCGAAGTCAATTCACTTTAAGTATTATATATATATTGTTCATTATCTCCTTGATATTTTCCATATTTTCCTTTTTTCCCTAATTTTTTAATGATTTTTCCCGGTTTGATTCATTTTTTTCCAACGTTTTCAATTTAAAAATAAAAAATACTTTTTACAGTTGTGCGGCCGCATATGCGACCCTGGCGCACAGGGTCACATATGTGATTCCCTGACATTGTGCCAGACTATTGTATATTTGTATAGCGGTCTAAAAAATACGCAACCGCGAACTAAATGCATCCAATAAACCATAACAATAATAAGAAAAAGGCACTCCCCATTTGCATCTTGAGAACTGATTCGAAATGTTTTTGAAATTTCAATACAAAGAAAATCTCAACAACATGGCTTCCCAAGGTCATTAATTTCTAGAATGCACACACGCAAAATATGTTTACTTGATGACTAGAATGGAGGAAAACCATATTTTCATAAACAAGAAAAACATCTTTCAAGTCAACAAAAAAGGCATTTTCGATTTAAATGGCAATCCATTTCGAAAAAGAATGTAATGGATGTGAAGGGACAGCAGACATCATAAAGTGGTTGAGAGCTGCTAAATTTGGACCTGAAGAAATTGTGGGTCCTATGAGTTAATGTAAACATATAATTCGGTATTCCTATGCAGAGCGCCTACCTTACTAAACTCTGAATTTTCTCAAGATCGTTATATTCAAATACTCAACAACACGGTCATTTTTATAACTCTGAAAGGAATTTTTTTCTCGTGTAATTTCAGCCTTGAACTATCTGAAATATATAAAATTGATACATGAGGCTTTGATTTCTATCAATTCATTTTAATAAAATAGTGATGAAACTATCAACTGAAATTTAATTACCACGAGTATTAGAAATATGCATCATTGCCTTGGAACTATTTTTTCAGGAGATGCATGAAAATATGTAACATTCATGCTAGCAACAAGCAACAACAAAGCCTTTAATCCCAAACTAGTTGGGGTGGGCATGTCATATTCATACTACTGTAGAAAAAACAAATAATCCGCCAAAGGGTTATGTTCTGAAATTTAAATAAATATGAAACTTGTTTTGCATGGTAGAGAGGTGTATAACTGCATATTTCATTGTTCTGACTGAGGTAGCAAATGCTCTTAAGAGAACATTCTCAATGGTGCTAAAGTATATTTATCATCATATCCAGTGACTTCAATTAACTAATTGAGTAATGCAATCAAAAAAATGAGAAGAATGCTTACATGGAATATTGAAGCCCAGTAATAATCATCACGACAACGAACTCTTGATTTCTCCCATGAATAAACTACATGATTGGCTTTGTAATTTGAGGCACTAAGTTCACAGACCTTGGCAGACCTGAGATCTACTCCTGCGGATGAATATGAACTACAACATTCAATATTTACAGAAATGTACTCTGAAGAACAGATCCAGCATTTAATATTTTTAGAGATCATACTCTGGAAGTATGAAGCATGAACACAATATCCGGACGCAGATTGTAGTTTATACACGACATGTCGTTATGTCTAATCGCATTTCACAAGTAATTCACACAATTAGCAATTGAGCCATATCCTCTTTAAGACACAACATACAAGAAACTCGCCAACATCTACTCATTAACAGTTAGTGTTATCTGTGAATTATACTTTACACCACTTGAACAGTTCCCTTGATAGTTAGGTTACGCTTTCATGCTACGCAATTAATATGGCTCACCATCAACGTGCTACTCGAACCCTAAACATCTATGCTCATGCAAAAATGAAGTAATTAACCTACAAAAGATGTTAAACCAATTACTTTAATGAATTATTGTGTCATAACGATAAACCCGAACATAAATGACTTTATAGGCTCATAAGTCAAAACCTTGACGAGACAAACTCGAGCACAGGGAAGCTTGACTCAGCTCGACCCAATAACTCCACTAACTATAAGACTATAACTATCTACATGACCACAAAGTATATGGCTATAGCCTATATGTACTATTATTTCGTGTCAAATTAAATATCAAATTTGGTCAACATTTTTTTGGGTGTCATTAGAATTTAGAAATTAAAAAACCTAAATTTCTCCACTAATTATAAGACTATAACTATCTACACGGCTACAAGTATATAACTATATGTATTATTATTTCGTGTCAAATTAAATATCAAATTTGGGCAACAATTTTTTGGTGTCGTTAGAATTTAGAAATTAAAAAACCTAAATTTCTCCACTAACTATAAGACTATAACTTTCCACACGGGTACAAGTATATAACTATATGTATTATTATTTCGTGTCAAATTAAATATCAAATTTGCTCAACATGTTTTTGGTGTCATTAAAATTTAGAAACTAAAAAACCTAAACTTCAAATTCACCCACTAATCAAACATTCAGTTTGTTAAAAAATTGGTTGGTAGGTCCACCACCTCTACGAAACTTAAGCTAATGGATGAGGATCCAACTTTTCCTACAAAATCAAGCACACTTTTTGTGTTTAGCAACGTGAGACTATTTTCTCAACACAGTTTGCATTCCATCTACACATTTCAACAAACCTATAAACACTAAAACAGAACACGAACCAGCAAACCATCAGCCGAAACTCACCACTGGAGACAACCCGACACTCCGCGGAAATCGAAACAGTCTGCAAGTTCGAGAACACCCCGAACGCGACCACTCCAACTCCAACCACGAACGACGCAGCCAGCGAGAAGAACACGGTCAAAGCGCACCTGAACAGAACTACGCCAAGATAGCCCCTCCCTACCTCGAGCTCCGGGGGTTTCCCCATGCAGAACGCCGAGAATCCCCCTTCCCTACGCGGAATCCATCGCAAGGGTCGATTTCGCCGGAAGAGAAGGTCGATTTGGGGAAAATTTAGGGTTTGGGAAAATCGGATTGGAGAGTGGGATTGGAGGGTAATGATGGGGGTATTTATAGGGTTCGGGTCTCCGCTGCTGCGGTGGTTGACTTTGGTGTAATTGCGGAGAGAGCCTTGTTTTTAGTGTTTTTTAGGGAAGGAGAAAGTTTAGGGGAGTTAAAAGATTGTGGGTTTGGATTTGAGAGAAGGTTAGGACCTTAATTATCTACTAACTAAGACAACCTAACTCAATTGAAGCTTTTGAGTTTTTATTGAGCACGTCGTCTTTGAAATTGAATTGGAGCATTTTTTGATTCAGCTTTGTTGAGTTTGAGAACATTATTCAAGTCAATGTTCGTACAACTCCGTTAAATCGGAATAGTAAAATGATGACTTGCAATCTAAATCTACTCCTAACACTGTAGTTTCAGCGGTCTAAACCAGTTGGAGTAGTAAGTTTTAGGTGGGTATGTCAAGTGGAGGTGAGTAATTTTTTTGTCTTCTTATGATTACAAACACTGTAGAAATTAAATTTGACGATAGCATCACTTTTCATTCTATGCGATGTGGAATGTAAAAGAAACTAAAATAGGAACTATGGTCATTGATAGAGTGTACTTACGTCTTTCATCTTTATTCTATTGTCATCTGAACCGTCGGCTTAACGTTCGATCCAACATTCGTCCAGCTACACATTTTTTTACGAAAATCATAAAAAAAAAGGTTAATTACAGTTTGACCCTCTGAACTATGCATTGGTATTACTTTGCCCCCTGAACTTTCAAAGTTAATAGTTACCTCCCCTGAACTTTAATTTTGTAACACTTGCCCCCCTGAACTTCAAAAACTCATTATTTAACACACATTCGATGTTTTTTTCATAATTTTTTTGTTGTATCCCTAATACACTCTTAAACCTATATTTACGTGAAAGTTTGGATCGAAACGGAGGTTGGATATGGTTGGAATTTGGGTCAGTTTGACAAACGTCGAATGTGTGTTAAATAATGAGTTTTTGAAGTTCAGGGGGGCAAATTGTTACAAAATTAAAGTTCAGGGGAGGTAACTGTTAACTTTGAAAGTTCAGGGGGGCAAAGTGATACCAATGCATAGTTCAGGGGGTCAAACTGTAATTAACCCTAAAAAAATAGAAATAATAACAATCAACCATGAATAACTAACATCTATAAAATATGATAATTTGAATTTTGAAGTTCAAAACTCAAAGTTTCGAGCCTAGTTATAAAGATCAACTATCTACACGACTATAAGTATATAACTATACAACTTTAATCTTAGGGCCTGTTTAGATAATCTTAATAACTCCACTAACTATAAGACTATAACTATCTACGCGACTACAAGTATATAACTATATGTATTATTATTTGTTGCCAATTACGATTCGCGGCAGGTGTACAGTAGCATAAAACCCATTATTATTTCGTGTCAAATTAAATATCAAATTTGGTCAACATTTTTTTGGTTTTTGAGTCTTGAAATATCGAGTTTTGGTATTCCTTTATGAAAAATCAAAACTCACACTTAGTGTACTAAAAGTTAGAGGTTACGTTTTAAATTAACAAATCATCTTCCTCGTTTGAGCAAAAACTTTCATCTATCTCATAAGTATCATACTTATTAGACATATCTAATTATTATTTTACAATTAAGTAGATCAAAGTAAATAGTAGCGTTCATATGAAAAATATCAACTGATACTAAAGAAAATAAATATTTAAGAAAGTAATATTTGTACAAATAAATGAAAAGAATCACACAAATATAAGCATTTAAGTAAGTCATCAATATATTACTCTTATAATTAAAAACTAACTTGAATTTGTAGGAACTTTACAAAAGTAAATTATGAAAGAAAAAAAGTTAACAAAACATTTTAGGGACAGTTTCGAACGAAAATTGAGGATATGGAGTAGAAATGATGAAGTTGATTGCGACAATTCAGGAAAAAATATTTAAGTTTTGTAAAACATTAGTTTGGATTGGTGTTTTGTAAAACTAAACTTTCAAACTAAAAAGATAACCTAAAACTCAAAACGCAACATTAGGAAGGATCCACTAACCTCAAAAAAATTGACACTCATTAGGAAGTTGATGTGATCAATGATTTATATTTGTCAACTCACTTTCCTCGACTCATGACAACTAAATAAATGTACCAACTACCAAATGAATAAAAGAAAAAAAACAATAACTTCTTATTAAAAAAATACATGACTGTTATCATTCCCATGTCATGCCAACGAGCTTAGCACCATGAACCCCAACTAACACACCTCCAATCCCTCGTCGTCTCTTTCTCCTCGAGATTGTGGTCGCCGTATACTTCTCCACGAGATTTGATTCATAACCTTTCATTTTTTTATATTTTTTTTTAAATTGTCATTTTCTTTAAGAAGTTACCGTTGTTAGATATGGTAACGAAATCAAAGTTCCACATCTACCTCTTCTTGTTATTATTAATTTTGTTGCTCTTCTTATTATCATTCCCATGTCATGACTATATATAGTAGGTTTCATTCTTTTTTTGTTATTTTTTAGAGGACTTCTTGTCGGTTTAATGGTCAGAGAGAATGTCGGATCATCAAAATTGTGATGTTTTGCTAAACAACTCATTGAAAGAAATTGTTGCAAAAAAATATGGTGTGCAAACTTTTAAAGGCATGGTATTTGACTCACTTGACAAGGCTCACTACTTTTACAAACTATATGCTCAATATAGTGGATTCAATGTGCGTATTTGAAACTCTAATACCTTTTCTAGAAGTGTTGAAATCAAATATCACCGCTATGTAGGCTCGTGTGAGGGATACTGGTCAAAAAGTAATTCTGATATAAATGAAAGGTGCAAAAGGAAGAAGACACTCACAATTGTAGAACTGCTTGTCCAATGGTTTTTACCGTGTCACGAAAAAGGTGACAGATAAATGGAAAATGTGCATAACCATGTGCTTGCTAGTCCTAGAAGTGCTAATAATAATAATCTTAGAAGTCATAAGGTCATGCCCTCAATTGCCAAAAAAATTAGTCGAAAAATTCTACGAGGTCAAGCTTCCCACCGGTACAGTACCAGATATTTTCAATGATTAAAAGAATGTTAATTTCTCAAAGTACGAATGATGCACATGCACCTTGTCCCTAAGATTAGGCCCCTTGTAACATCCGAGATAGTGAAAATTTAAAAATTCATAATCAAGACAATGAAACTCAATAATCAAAGATGAGACTGTTACTTCTCATAAAACAAATAACGGTGCACCAAATTACATCAGAGTTTGTCAAAATGATACATGATTACAACAGAACAACAAAAGAAGATAAAACGTAATCATGTTGACCTCAGTGGTCCGAGTAGAGGATCCGACTCCAAAATGCGCGTGTCTGCCGATCACCACCCAACTGGACCTACTGTGGTCCTGAAAAATATATAACAACAATGCCTGAGTTTCCAGAAGGAAACCCCGTATGCCAACTCACTTATATGCATGCATTACGCAAATGAACCTATCATACTAGTAGCATGTCATGACATCAACAGAAAGTAAAACAGTTCCCCCGAAGGGTAAAACATGACATCAGTCCGACAATCAACATCGGGTCTCACGAGGAGACCTACTGCAAGCACATGCAGTCTTACAGCACGCGACATCGTACCCCCCACACGTGGCTACACTACTCAAGGGTTCGATAGGGAGCCTTTGTCACGCCTGCGGGCCGATAGAATACAGATCTGCAAATCTCTGTGGTCGGAGCCACTGGGGACCAACGGGGCCGTCGCCCGGAAGGTATAACAACATCATCTCGATAGGTGCCCAGTCGAGGAATCAACATAGCCAGAACAGCCTCGACCCAACAATCATCATCGCCGGCACAACCTCGACGGCATCACCGGCACAACATCGGTGGTCCATCACAAACGTCCGGCACAACATCGGACAGGTCCATACCGAAGTCTGCCTGGTCATCGGGCTCCACGAGCCGCAAACACCAACCACGCCGCTATAAAAGCAGGGCAGCGACCTCCGTAGCCCGTAGGCCGGTAGTCACCTCACCCAACGCCAATTGCGTGCCCGCACAAACATCAAACATTGGGATCCGTGATCCCTCAAGCCTGCTATACTACAAAGTGTCCAATCAATCCATCTTCTTAGTCACGGTCCATACTTGGAGGTGACGCGTCCCGAACACCCACACATTTCCACACGGCGGTCCCCGGGCAGGCACACAGAACGCGCCCACCGCCACCTCCCGGCTCACGCACAAGGCGAGGACACGGGTTTCCGTGGACAATGTTGGCATTCAAAAGGGAACCAGGAATTCTGTCCTGGGCTCAAACGGTCGACCGGAAGAGGTGATTCGGTCGACCGGTTCCAGAAAGGAATCGGTCGACCGTACGCCTAACACGGTCTACCGCTGCGCTCAAAACACAATCCCCAACGGTCGAACAAAGGTCTAAAACCGGTCGGCTGAACGAGGTCAAAATCCGGAGTCTGGTCAACATCGAAATCAACACTATCGGTCGACCGACTCAGGGGTCTCGGTCGACCGAAAACTAACAGGGTCAACCTATTATGCTACGTCATAAAACGGTCGAACGCAAACATACAACGATCGAACAAACATGCATAGAAAAATCAGTACACTTAAGTTCCGGTCGAACGACCCCAAGGAACCGGTCGACCAAAACACAACACGAAGTCCCAACTCACCAGCAATATGCACTACCGGTCGACCGCCACAAGGCATCATTCGACCGATGAAGGTTAAAGTCGGGTAAATAGTGCTAAATCGGTCGACCGTCCGAAGGACCCGGTCGACCGTTGGTCGCCTTCAACCTCGCGCCAGTCGAGGTTTTACGAAGAAACACGCTGCCGGAGAGGTCTCCGACCTCTCCCGGCCGACCAACACCTCCCCCACACTTGGGTGAGCAACCAAAACCACACTAACAAGTCGACATACCTCGAACGAAGATGACGAACCGCCGGAGCCCGCTCACGCACGTCGTCACCTCCGGCCTCCCTCGCGCTCTGCTCCCGCACAAACACCTTCCTCGCCCGACGCCTCCCCAGCTGCTCCACCAACGCGCACGCAAAGGAAAGGAAGGAATGAGGGAATGGAAGGAGAGAAAAGAAGAAAGAAGAAGAAAGGAAAGGATTGCTTGGGTTATAAACCCGAAACCGCTACAGTACCCGCAACCCCCTCACCTTCACCTACACCTCCTACTCTCCTCCAACCCATGCAAACCACTGTGCACGTGCCTCTTCCCCATGCAAACCCTCCTCTAATCCAAGATTAACCCTAAATCAAGGGTTAGAGTTCTAACACCCCTAATTGTTGATCATGTCGTAACTATTTACAGGAGAAACATCTTCAACATGTTTGAGGAAGAGGTATTGGAGAGTTTTCGATTGACCAATGAAAAGTTGGAGAAAAATGGATCTTTTAGCACTTACTTGGTAATAGGTAACAAATTTCAGTTATGAAATTCATTGTTTCAGTTGATACTATGTCATGGGATGCTTCATCTGAATGTCATCTTTTTGAGTTCAAAGGTATTCTATGTCGACATATATTAGTGATTTTTCAAAAGAAAAATGTTCAAGAGATACCACCCCAATATATTCTCCTGATTTTTGACCAAAGAAGCAGCTGACGACATCTTGATGCCTTTGGCAATAGAGGCAGATAAATCATTCCTTTTCTGCACTTTGCATTTTCAACGCAAAACAAGTTTATTACTGTTGTATTTACATGAGTCAGAAGAATCTTACCAAGTGATAATGGATGCAATGGACAAAGCATTTGAAGTTCTCAAATTGAAGAGTATAAGCAAAGAGCTGATTCAAGTGGAGCAAAGACAATTCCAAATTGAAGTCATAACACTTGCTGATCCACAAGTCACAAAAACAAAAGGTCGTAAGAAAAATTCAGAAAAAGAATCAAATAACGGGAGGCTCAAAAGTGGGCTTGAGATTGGAATAGGCATCACCAAGAAACAAAGGCGAAGGTGTAGTATTTGTCATGAATTAGGTCATTACAACACTACTTGCAAGAAAGTTAATGAGGTAAGTAAAATCATTAAGAAGTATATTGTTTTTTGGTATTCTACTGTGATATATAATGGTGTCCTTTAATCCTTATATTTTCGTGATTGTATGTTGATCAATACAAGAGTTCCACCTTCGGCAGCTCCCACATGCTGGGAATGAACTATTCGGCTAGTTTTGAAATTTATAGCCTTAGAGGATGATGTTTGCTTTGAATTTGTTTGTATTGAATTCTATTTTTCTGAACTATATCTGGGTGGGAGCAAAATTTGGTAGAATTGTTTTTTGTTTTAATTCAAGAATGATTTCTATAATCTATTTTGTAGTTGATACTCTTTAATTAGTTCCAATGGTGTACTTGTGGACTGACCACTTCAAACAACTGAAAACTTTTGAATTATGAACTATATGCAAAAAGATTTTAGTTTGGTGTAATGATAGATAAGATCACATGTTGTACACTCATCTTACAGACAAACATGACAAGATAGAGAACAAAATTATTTTTATTTATCAAGAATACGTCAACTAACATCTCCATTGTCCCAGGAACAAATAACCTTTAACACCAACTAGTTACAAAAACTTCACCAACTGCACAAAAGTAGATTTGCAGCACACTAGAAAATAAACTCCATATTCTATGAAAATTAATTTTACAAGCTTACAATCAAATATTTTCCGTTGATAAAGAGGCATAGATGATCCTATTTGGTGATTGTCAACTTGGTAGAGAGGAAGGAATGACGATGAAGACGGAGAATGAAGATTCAACTCCACTGCACGCTCTGGGTCGAAACTCTATAGTTGATGGCGATTATGTATGAATGAATCTAGTTGTCATAGATTTTGCAGGTGTGAATGAATATGTCATCATTGTGGTTGCAGATGTCATCCTTGTAGATATCATTCAAAAGCGACCCCAATGTCATCGTTGCATGCAGACGATCACGATGGGAGATCAAAGTAGAACAATTGTCGTGGGAGAATAAAGAGATGACGAGGGATTGGAGGTGGGTCTGTTGGGACTCATGGTGCTAAGCTCGTTGGCACTAACATGGATATGACAACGATTATGTAGTTTAATAAGAAGTTAATGTTAACTTTTATTCTTTTGGTAGTTAGTAATTTTATATGGTTGTCTTGAGTTTGAGGAAGTGAGTCGACAAATATGAACCAATGATCTAGAAGTTGATGTGTGGTTGAGATGAAGTGTTAGATGATTGTCAAATTTTTTGAGGTTAGTGGATTCATCCTCTTAAGAAAATATGTTTGGACGACAAAAAATAAATTTTAAGATTTACAAAACTCAAAACTTATCCAACGCTCAAAATTCAACCAATCAAATACGTGTAGGATAATCTTACATGACTAGTTGAACTAACTCGACAACAACTCAATTCAAATCGAGTTCACCACCTCATCCATCAAAAAATCCAAAACCTCCAATTCATCCCAAACATATAAATACCCATTCTAGGGTTTTGGTTTGGGTTCGACGATTCTCCTCTGAATCTCTCCTCTCCACCAGACTGGACGCCTTCAGGTAAAAATCTCTCCTTTCGGGAGGAATTCGACATCCATTCATAGATCATACTTTGTCTAGCAAAGATAAAAAGATGGATTTTTTTTCAAAATAATCAAAAAAATAAAAAAATTGTAAAAATATGTCCTTCAGAAACTTATTTGGCAAAATATGCACATTGAAAAACGGCACCTGAGATACTGTTTTCATTAAGTAAAAACGGTATCTCGAATGCCGATTTTTAACCAAGTAAAAAACGGCACTACTAGTGTCATTTTTCACCCGAGGTAAAAACGGTACTAGTAGTGCCGTTTTTACCCTATAGAAAACGGCCCCAGTAATTTTACTTGCTTAGAAAACAGTACTACGGGTGTCGTTTTTATGCTATATAAAAACGACATCTGAGATGTCGTTTTTAGCTAGGGTTTAAGTGGCCTGGTCAGCCATCATCTTCATTCTTTCACTTCCAAAATTTCCCCCACTCCCCATTAGTCTCTCTCTCCGACGACCAACAATGTTGAGGTTAGATTTTTATTTTGTTTTTGGTTTTTTTTTATTTTGACATGAAATACAATGCATATATAGTTAATGTATTTGTTTTTATGTTTATGTATGTATGAAATGTAGATTTTCTACACTCGAAGTAATGAGTTCCGGTACCAGATTGGTTATGGTTTTTTTCGATGGAATTCTTACATTCGTAGATGAGGTACCAGAATATGAAGGTGGTAACAGACGAATGCTTAATGTTAACACACAAATGCCTCGAACTGCACAAAATCTCGTCGACGTGACCAGGCTTGAATGTATAACTGTTGCTCTTGCAACCAGTTTACTCTTGGTTTCCCCTGAGCCTTCTTCATCTTGTACATCTCCATTATTTCGGGAATATGTTGCCGCAATCCAAACTGACGCATCACCCTGTCTGACACGTGCATTGCGGCAACTCCGAAACAAACAATCCATGTTCTGCTCATCCAAACCTCATGTCCTTGGCGGCAATCAACAGGTAACGCCATCAGATCTACTTCTTCGTATGGGTTCCAACAAACTTGACTTTCATCTTGAACGTCAAACTCATTTCTGTAAAATTCAATCTGAGCCGTCTTGACATTGTTCGCCCACGACCTAGGAGTCCGTCATCGTGAACCTAAAGGACACAATGGAAGTTGCACACCGGGAATTCTAGATGGTCGTCCGACATGAAGATGTTTCCAACACCATATCTGTAACAATGTAAGGAAACCAGCTAATTGTTTCCCTTTTTTCAAACATGCCTGATCCAAATTTTGATACAAAACAGCTAAGGATGCAGCTCCCCAACTGTAGTTTCCACATTCAAATATGTTTTCCAGCAACAATAAATATCTCAGGTGGACTTTGTTTCCACTCTTATCGCCCACTATCCTGGATCCTAACTGAAACAAAATGTACGCTCTCGTGTGCTGCATAACCTGCTCATCTGTTGCATCTTGCTCAACAACCTGAAGATTTTGCTGCAACCACTGCAATGACACGTATCCACCTTTCACTGCAGTTCTCGCTTCTTCTTCTTCAACACCCAACAGATTCATGCAAACTTGAATCCAATCGTGATCTAATGTTGCACACACTGCCAAACTGTCAACACGAAGACCACTAAGCATAGCTACGTCTTGTAGCGTGATGATCATCTCCCCGTGTCTAAAATGGAAGGTGTGTGTCTCAGGCCTCCACCTCTCCACAACAGCACGAATCAGATTCCAATCCAGTTGCAGTCGTTACAATCGAGACACAGTGCCAAATCCGACAATCTCTAACAAATCCCACATCCTTTCATCTTGCACATTCCACGTGTTGAACTGAGTGGCGTGCTCGACACATTTAATATCCGTCAAAGGCTCTTGGAAATTAAATTTAATTATTTTACGTCAAATAAAAACCAATACCGATACACAAAATTTAAAATTTAAAATTCATAACACTTACATTTTCCAGAATCGAAGATGATCTATGATCTTTCTGTGGTACTAACACTGAAGAGTCAAAAGGACCGTGACAATCATGTGAAGTCGACATTTGGGAAACTGTAAAACATAATTAACAAAAAATAATATTACATACTATTCAGTTCAAATAATACAATCTAAACAAATTCAATACATTATCCACAATAAATCTAATTTCAACAACTACAACATTGATTATTCAATTTAATTGGTTTAACACAAATCCAAACAATGTAAATTTATTAAATTTGGACTTTTGAGATTAATTGATCTATTAATCAAATCATCAAATCCGCACAAGATTATTAATCATAACAATATAACATCATCCACACAAGATTAATAAAACAAAGTATGATCAACTCATCAACCAAATATCAATCAATCGAATCCATTTTAAATCAAACAATTCACACACATCCTAACCAAACCAATCAAATGTACATAAATACAAACTAATAAGGCAAAATCTTAACAAAAAATGATGTAAAAATACCTGAAATCGCAGGAGAGAGGGAGAGGAAGAAACACCAAAAATTTTGGGAAAATTGGAGAAAAGGGGGCCTTGGTGCCGTTTTTAACCCTAGGCTAAAAACGGCATCTCGGATGCCGTTTTTATATAGGGTAAAAACGACACCCGTAGTGCCGTTTTCTAAGCAAGTAAAAAACGACACTACTGGTACCGTTTTTCACCTCGGGTGAAAAACGGCACTAGTAGTACTTTTTTTTACTTGGTGAAAAAACGTCATTTGAGATACCGTTTTTACTTAATGAAAACGGCATCTCAGGTGTCGTTTTTCAATGTGCATATTTTGCCAAATAAGTTTCTGAAGTGCATATTATTATAATTTTTTATTTTTTTTGATTATTTGGAAAAAAATTCCTAAAAAGAAACACAAGTAGATCGAGTTTTACCCTAGCATAGTAGCATGGGTTTTAAGTACATAGTAGCATGAGTTATTTGGCCCAACAATATTCCTTGAGAGGCAAATGCAAAACGATTGTGAATTAAAAAACTAACATGGAAAATTCCAGCCGTCCTTCTGCACTTGTTTTTTCATTGGCTCAACGTATTTTGTAACTAAATACCAAATGAACATGTACTATTTCTCACTCGGCTCAACTTTGGACCTTATAAGCAAATATCAAGTAAACATTTTAGAATCGTGTATGGTTGGATAAATTTAATCACTTTTAGGATTAATTAACTTCTACTTGCTTAATCAAAGATGCAACAGAAATAATCAAACAAAAGCAAGTAAAGACAAGAAATTAGCAAACCACACAAAGCCACTGGAAGATTTTTATAGAGGTTCGGTCTCCCACCTACTTCCTCTTTTGTAAGCTCCGCTCGACCTCCCTTGAGCCCCGCCTACGTCTTCATTATCAATCCCGTTCCGGGCCGAGATTAAATCTTTTACACTACAAGCTCCGCGAACAATCTCGCTAGCTTGATTTCTTCATCTCACAATTCGAGAGGGAACACTTTGGACTTTCACCAAAATCCTTGCTTCTTGACAAACAAATGAGTGGAACAATCACTCTCTAACTTGTGCACACTTAGAGTATGATATGACAATGATCTAAAGTGTGGAAGTTTGGCTTGGAGAGTAGGTTTGGGGAATTTGGAGCTTGGGAGTTTCTCTTAGATGTATTGGACAATTTGGAGTGTAAAAGTTGTCATATTGTGTCTTAGTAACATCTATTTATAAGTTCCTAAGGGGTTATAACTTGATTAAAGAGGTAAGTGGTTGTGTAAGAAACACAAAAAAGTAAAGTGCGTGTCACAATTCAGAACAAATTCGGTCGACCGAATTAGGCATATCGATCGACCGGTCGAACAAATTTGGCTATTACTTAGGTTCACTTAAGTGAACGATTGAACTAAATTGGGGGATCGATCGACTGTTCTGGGGGTTTCGGTCTGGGTAAAGATGGATTGGTCGAACTAAAGGAACGGTCGATTCGACCGAAAATTTCCAGGCACTTCTGGGTTCAAGGAGAAAATGTGTTTTGATCGACCGAGATCTAGGAGACGTTTGACCGGAAACTTCCAGAGTGTTCAGGGTGACCAAAGTTGATATAATCGGTCGACCGCTAGGTATAAATTGGTTGACCGGAAGTCAGGAAATTTTGGGTTTTGGGGAATCCGACCATTGTAGAAAAATGACAAATCTAATGGTCGAGTGACGTGTAGACGGTCAGACGAAAAAATTCAAACGGTCGACCGGTACAACACTTAGGATAACAGTATTAACAGACCCAATCGGTCGAACAAGGAACTCATTTCGGTCGACCGATTTGGTACTGACAAATCATGTTTGTATTAAGTGTTTTCCTGTCCTAGTTTGAGTGATCTATTGAAGTCTAATTGATGTGAACTTTTGTGTGTGATTTCTATAAGGAACCCAATGTGTATGTGAATGATTATTTACTCTTGTATGCTCAATTACACATAGTTCCTAAAACTCAAAAGAAATGCAAATTACATGTCTTCAAATAAGCTTAATTACATGTCTTGACTTGAATCATTTCTTCCTTAAGTCTTGATCACCTGTAGAAGTTAGCACAATACAATATATATGTTATGCGTGATGTGCTACTCTACATTGATTATAATTAAGATTAAGTTAATTAAATCATCAAAACATATATTAAGAGCAAAAAGCCAACAAACATGACAATAAGAAATTGGAGGATGAGGTAGATGGTGGATTTGGGTTTCAGTTTGGTAGATATTTTTTATTCATCAAACTCCTACAAACAAAAACGTTGTCCTAGAACTCAATAAGATTACCACTGGAAGAACTTTAATATGACATGATTACACAATCATCTGGTTGCGATTACCATGAAAAGATAAGCAACTGTGCACTAATAGGTATCTGACATTGGGATGATCACATGATTACACTAAGATAACACAAACTATGTTCTAGTAATGTTAGGAACCAATACAAAAAACCTCAAGAGAAGCTTGCCTCGAAATCAACATTTTTACTACGTCTATGTTTGGATGTGTGTGTACAACAACATGTTTTTGACAAAACCTAGAATTCTTGAAACCCACTTCCAAACATGTTACAATCTGCTAAAAACAAGCTGCTGTTTCTGAACTTGTGTTTAATGGTTTATGTAATTTGTATAGGAATGTGAAAACATGGTGGGTCTCACATCCTCATTTGAAGTGTAACCTTAGTATTCACTTAATTTACATTATTTGTCATCCTGAATATGACGATTTCACCCTCGAAACGGAAGTTAATTCTCACTATGCCCCTCTATCTCAACCCAAATATCTTCTCAGATTTGAAACGAGATCACTTGCCAAACCTCATCCATTCCACTGAAGAAGGTCTTCTACCTCTCCGCTGCTCTCTCCCGCATTACCCTCTCCTAGTGTCGTTGGAGTTGTCCAAGTCTACATCTTCGGAAATTTTCCTCATTTCCATAATTTCCTATTTGTTTTCTTTATGATTGATTCCCTTTAGTTTCATGTAATTTAATTTGGGGTTGATTGAGCCGAATGCGTTGGGATGGAGGAAAGGAAAGGAAGGGTTTTCATGGGAAGTGGGAAGTGAGGGTTATGCAGGTAATTTGGATCTGATTGGATGTTTATGTTTTTTCCAAAAACAAGATCATCCAAACATGCAACGTTTTCAAATGAAAAATCTAAACAAAACTTACACTGTGGAAAAATACGGTTTTCGTTGATTCCTGGAAACAAAATGAGACATTGACAACGTCCAAACACGACCTAGATAAGCACAAGGGAAAATGCTACATGTGCTCCATATTTCGCCTTTTATTGTGTTCAAATGTTCTATACGAGTGGAGACATAACCTAAATGAATAAACAATTCATATTTTGTAAGATAGCACATTCTTTTACTAAAAATCAACCAAAATTGGAATCTAACTCATGTGCATGTCTATCATCACTTCTCTCCTTTCACTCGTGGCCATGTCAAATCATCGTATCTCTCTTTCTACCTATGTCTCTGGACATGTTAATTCTGGACACGATACTAACACAATAAGGAAACACGATTTAGACACGACTTTATACGAATTTTTTTGTATGATTGAAATAATTTATTATGATGTTTTGTGAAATACAAATATAAAATAATTGGTACACGATTTGACACGAACACGATTACACGATAAGTTATTTTTGTACACGAAATTGGCACGAACTGCATCTTTTGTTAGATAATCAATTGTTTTTACTTGATAATAGTTAATTAAGATGTTATTCAGAATGAAAAATATCAATATAATATGTCACTTAACTATTTTCAATCTAAACATGATGAAATCTTTTCAATTTGTATTATACACGATAACACGAAATCTTGACACGAATGCAGAACGGTCAGACACGATAGTACACGCGATCCAATTGACAGGTCTAATCATCACCTCTCCTCTCTCTCCCCTTGGAAAACACTATTTTCTTATAAAATGGAGAAGTCACGTCTATGATGCATGTCATTTTCCTAGTTAGAAAGAATTGCGTCATGATTTAGGTTTTAATGTTTATGTATGGTCCAGACTTATGATTTATATATGTTTTGATTCAGACTGAGGATTTAGTATTCAGATATGTCTTGGTCCGAACTTATGGTTTAAGTTCTTAGGATTTAAGTTCTTAGGATTTAAGGTTTAGGATTTCAGGATGTAGATATGTCTAGGTTATGGTTTAAGGTTTAAAGTTTAGATGTCTCGGTTCATACTTATGGTTTAGGGTGTCAACATGTAAGAGGTTAAGGTGTTGTTCACAAAATAGTATTGGTGGTATCTATAGTTGTGGACCACGCATACAATATACACATACAATAACTACTAGATACGTGGTGGTATCCTAACAATAAATAAGTACAAATAGACATTACACATACAAATAGACAAAATATCCTAACAATAAATACGTAACAATAAACGTGTAGACATTATATAGTCTAGATAACATAATTATCTAACAACCAATCTTCATACATCTAACAATTTTCATATAAATGACAATCATACTACACAACAGACATATCTAAATATTGGTAAACATACACAAATAGATAACAAACAATTGATGGTATCCAGACATGTAATCCACACAACCAATATACATACACATTACACCATATGTGTGGTTGTAAAATGTACAAACACTGCAAACATATTCAGGAACATACATTTGTTAGATATGTTAGTCATCGTTGACTCCAAATAAAAATAGTAATCATTAAGTTGTTTTAATAAATATTTCAGACAAATTAAGCATCTGAACTCACCAATACCATATTGCACGAACACATACCATATACCTTAGATATATACACACACAAATATTACTAAATAACCATAGACATGTTCAGATATGTCCAAAAATAAATATTACTAAATAACCACAGACAAATACGTCGACAAATAACTCTAAATAGGAGGCCGAGGAGAAGGCTGGAGGACGAGGAAGAGGCTAAATGACGTCAGGGGAGGATGTCAAAGGAGAGGCCGGAGGAGGATGAAGGTTAGGGGATGTTGTAGAAAGAGGCTGGAGAAGGATGACGACACGGAGCAAGAGGAATGTGGGAGGGAGAGGATGGAAAAGGAACGAGTGATTTTTGAATCGGAGATATGGAGAGAATGATTTATATTTATAAGGTATTTATGGTTCAACCCTTAGGTATCTAATAATCTCAATTAGAATGGATGTTTTACAAAACCAAACACCTACCCTAAGGGGAGATGGTAGGAGCCCAACGGGGAGCAGAATTTGAAGCATGTTTATCGTTACTCAAAATTTAAATACATATCTTGCGAGTCAAAACACGTGTACAGTGTAAGAAAACAAAAACACAAGTTAGCTCACAAGCCATTTAAGCTTCAATACAAAAACACAAGTTAGCTCACAAGCCATTTAAGCTTCATTCAAGATTGAAGCAATCAATAAATAAAGTATTAAGGCAGGTGGAGACGCAACCCACTCAGTAAATTCAGGATTCTGTGACGTTGAGTTTCAAACATGAGTAACATACCCAAGGTAAAAGGTGTACGGCTGGTATTATTGATTTTTCATCAAAGAATCCTAACTCCTAATATTCAGATGTACACTGGAACGTACGGGCCAACGATCCCATGAAGAAAGATTCTAGCCAGAGACAAGAAGAAAACATGTTGAAGCTAGAAGATGTGCATGTAAATTTTTTCTATGTTATATCGAATTACAGGTCAAGATAAAGTGACAAAAACATTTTAATTCAGATAAGTAGTGTGAGAGGTACATTTGAAGAGCAAAACAAGCGAAGCAAGGAACTTTTCTATTGCAGAAATAAATCAAACGTTGACAGAGGTTGGGATGAACTACATACACATAGGCCAACCATGACGACTTAGTTCTATTTAACGGAGATTAAAAGGTTATATTAGATCAAAAGTAATAAACAATGATATAGATTAAGTTTTATCTGGCGAAGGGATACCTTGAAACATGATACCTGCCAACATGAGGTGCACCATCTCTTGCAAGGATCCCTTCAAGGTCGCCCATGACTCTAGCTAACAATACCTCAAGGTTTCTCTGTATTTCGATGAGAATGGTTCTGATGAACTCCATGGATTTTTTAGCGTTCACCTTACTTTGTCCTTTGAGCTCATCACCGATGCAGCTACTCGCTGCTTCAACCTGCAAAGCTGTCAGCTTTTGTCTGGTTTCAATTGCACGATGCTGAAGACGGAATGCTTCCAACAGAAATTCTGTTTGCCTCTGAGTTCGGAATTCTGGACCAAGGGTGGGCTCGACAGGATCACTGATTTGCTGAAATGGAAAGAAGGGATGCATTTCAATCCTACAAGAGTGTCACAATAATCCTTTTGCTACCAAGCTAATAAAAAGTGATTTGCTATTCAGAACATAATATACTAATATTGATTATTGAAGAAAAACTGCTAGAGCCTCTGTGCACTGGTCCCACAGCTAGTTTAGTAGTTTTCTCTTCTTTTTTCCAATTACAGTTTCACTTAATTTCAACTTTAACAATTACAAAATCATAAACTTCACTTCTCAAACTAAATTTCTTGCGGAACTCCACGTCACTCGTCTGTTTGATACTTCAGAGCTGCTAACGATTGAATGATGAACCTATAGGATTCTTTCTGCCTACCTTGTATATAACTGCCATCAATAAAATACCCAGGACAGAAAGGTGTCATCCGTGGCTAGGCTGAAAGTTTTCCTTGGTTTTGTAGATTACAAAATATTAACTTTCATCCTACAAGCAAATAAATTCAAGGAAAGCAGTTTCGCAAGAGATCATAACTCACCATTCTCTTGCATAAATCATAAATCTTTGCCGCCAGTGAGTGGTATCTTTTTGCTTGCTTTCTCATTAGAGAAGGAACTTTTAAGAGCTCACCATTTCCAATAGCATCCAAATTCACCAATTCCTGATCAAGTGACTGAAGCTTTGAAGAAACTCCAGTTGATTCACCATCCACATTCCAAGGAGACTCCCTTCTGATCAAAAGGTCAATGTAACATGTCACTCGTGAACTTAACCAAATCCAAGGGGGGAAAATCAGAAGTTGACGCACTTGGGAACATAGTTGTGCGTTGGATATGGTGGCTCAAGTGCTTCATAATGCAAATCCTGTATAAGAAAACAGAATGCATTAGTAAAAATAGAAGGAAAAGGCTTGTTATAGCTGAGCTTATCAACAGTGAACTTGAGAACCACAAGAAATGCAAGAGATAGTAAGAAACCTTTCAAGAAGCAGAAAGTTCTAATGAAAACATGAACAAGGAAAAAATAATTCATGAAGAAGGGACAAAGGGACCATATGCTTCATCATAGTCAATTTGTCTATAGGCTATAACAGTACCAACTGACAAACATTGAGCTGATAGCAACATTAAAATAAGGAAACACATACAAGCAAAGAGAACAAATTGTATCAACTATCAAGAATTACAGCGCAAGGATGCTACTATTAAAAATGTTCTTATTCATATGAGATGGTTTGATATTGTTCCTCTCACCCTTTGTTGCTTGAATGATCTACTCTCCCTAACCTAAAGTTGAAAAACGGAAGTAAAGTTTAAACGTATTTTGGTAAAACACAATCCACAATTTTTAGAACCTTATCCAAACAAAGCTAAATTCGATCATCCATGCCTATTTAGATAAGCTGAAAAATTCTTACATTTGTAAAACCAATAAAAGCATCAACAAATATAAGATTAGTAAAAAACAAAAACTCGAACCTGCCAGCAAGTTGTGCAATTTCATGTCGCAATCCTATCAAATTGTCGTGCTTATGTTAGAAAGTGGGTGTACTTGGGTGTTTCATGTCTAGCCGTGAATGACAGAAACTTTGCATTTCTCAGAAACTTTGCAATTCTACCTAGACTCCGAGAAGGGCACCCCAAACATCCAGCAACATCTGTGTCGGGGTGTTTGCACACAGATGAAGGAAAAGGAAACCAGCTCTAATGTCTGGTGTTTGGTAAATCTATCAGCTGTGTCTAAATGTTTACAAGTAAATGAAGAAACAAGGTTGCAAGGCGAAATCAACTTCTTACGTCTGGGAATTTCGCAAATGAGTCCCTGGTGCTGCGTCTGAGGACACCACAAATTTTGTGGCTGTGACAGGCACCAGAGATACAAGCGATTTCAATGACCATAACAGACGTGAAAATTTATCACATTAATTTATTTCTAAACAAATCACATAACTTAACAAAAGCAACATAGTAGTAACAAAACAAACAAAAACTCAAACCCCCCAGCAAGTAGAAGAATGACGGACTTAAGCCTGTCAATTTTCACATGACACGATAACAAAACATGACCTGACATTGAACTATTACACAATTTAAAATCATTTTTTTGCGGTTTGATGCTCCTAACAAGAACATTAACAAAAGCAACACAGTAGTGGCAAAACAAACAAAAACTCAAAGCCCCAGCAAGTAGAAGAATGTCGCACTTAAACCTGTCAATTTTCACATGACACTATAACAAAACATGACTCGACGTGTTGAACTATAACACAATTTAAAAACAAAATCCTTTTTGCAGTTGCTTGCCTTAGCTATGATAGTTTACAAGGAAATAACATGAAACAAACATATAAACAACTTAATCCTTTGTGCCATGTTGTGCCGAACATTTGTACACCCAACAAAATCATCAAAACAAAAATTAGGTTTGTAAAACAAAAGCTTGAACCCACCATCAAGTGGAAAAAGTCTGATTCAAGCCTATCAATTTTTTACAAGACAGAATAACACTACATAATACAATCTAGACCAGACACAAAAGGCTTTGTTATGATATTATTTTTACAAGTCAATTACCTTACTTGTGATAATTTATAAGGGAATAACATAAAATACAACTTAATACCATGATACAAAAAATTCAACACAACCAATAAAAAGTTTAGTAAAACAAAACCCTCACATGCCAGTAAGAGCTAGAATCCTGCATCTGCATCCAACCCTCCCTCTCCAACCCATACTCTCCATTAAATCCCAAACCCTTCTCCTCTACCTCCACCCCTTTCTCCACAAACTCCTCTTCCTCCTCGACCCCCTCCTCCTCAGCCCTCCTCCTCAACCCCTCGATAACACCCTCCCTCTCCCTCACCTCCTCCCTCAACCTCCCCACCTCCTCCCTCAACCCCCTCGCCTCCTCCTCCGCCGCCTCGAGCCTCGCTACCAACCTCCGCTCCTCCTCCCGCCACGCGATCCGGTGGCCGGCGAAGATCTCGACGACGCGCGCGTTGGCCTTGCAGTCCTCCTGCCGGCGGGACCGCATCTGCCGGATCTGCTCCTCAGTGTGGAAGAGCTGGATCGCGAGGGACCGGGCGCGGGACGTCGAGAGAGGGAGAAGCGCGAGGGTGACCGAGAACGTGATGCCGAGGTAGGTGTGGAGGAGAGGGTCGCCGGAGTTGGTGGATTCCGGAGAGGGTTCCGGTGGTGGTGCCATTGGAGTGTGGAGAGAGTGGTGGATTTTTTTTGTTGTTGGTGTGGTTGGGAGATTGAGCCTGGAGTTGGGTTTTATTTCGGATTTGCCACTGGGTTTTGGGGTTTCTGAAACTTCTTTCGTTCTTAACACAGAAATTATTAAGGTTCCGATTTGCCACATCTCCTGCTAACTCGTCTCCTCCCAGAGGATGTTTGGCCCGGTGACCGATCAACTTCTCCCCGTCAATGCGAAATCCCCAACATACCCTCCAAAAGCAACGTTCCGTATTTAATTTATCAACTGAACATCCTAAATGCTTCTAATGATTGTTTGTGCTAAGGAGCACATATGACATTACATACCTTCATACCGATGGAACACCAGATAAACACAACTGATAGGCAAATGAGCCTACAAACACAATTTGGAAGAACAACAAATAAGTGGAATAACAAATAAGTGAAAATATAGAGGCTAAAGTATTGAAAATTTGAAATCCATCTGATATCATGGTTTTGAGCACAATGATAAAGAATCAGGAAGATTCTTCTTGGTTTAAAGAACACTTATCAAAATCATGAATTGTTGACCAGATTGAGAATTCGTCGTCCCAAGCCTTTTGAGCGGCATCGTCGACCGGAAAAAAGTGAAACAGAGGAGTAACCAGAGGAGTCAGAGCACGTGAAGAAGACGGTTGGCTATCTTGTCTCCTTTTAGTTCGGCGTTCGGTGGCGACAACCTCTGGAGCATCGTGCTTTTTGGTGATGGACATCTTTTGGCGACCCATCGACGAGGAGGATGGTAGAGAACGAAAATGGAGGGTGGAAATGGGTAGAGGAAGGCGAGCGAAGACGAATGGTGGAGGAAAAATAGACGTTGGACGGTCGGAATGGGACAGGCGGTCGACCGGAGAGAGAGGGGAGGCAATTAGGGTTTGAAAAGGGGTGGAGTAAAGGTGAGGAGTTAAAACAAAATTTTACCCTAAAAAGAGCTGAAACGACGGGAACGGTCGACCGAAAAGTTAAAAAAATCAAGAAAAATGGTCGATTGAGCGACCACACTGAGTCTCAAAATTTTTGGTCGTACGAGGCGAGCAAGTCGGTCGACCGAATAGGTGAGGGAGTGGAAAACTGGCACGTACTGGAAATTATCGGTCAGACCAGAGGTATGGACCAGTCGACTGAATCACAAAAACAGAAAAGATGTAGGACCAGATGAAAATTCGATCGAATGAAAAAGTGAATGAGAAAGTAGAATCAGTCGATCGAAGCAAGATTAGTTCGACCGATCACTTAAGTGAACTTAAGGATCAGTTCGAGCAGGAGGCAATCGGTCGAACGGAAGGCCTAGTCCGGTCGATCGAAACAGAACATAAGATAAAACAAGCTCAAAACACAATAGAACTATCGAACGGAACGCCTATTCTGGTCGACCAAAAAGAGTCAGAACAAGACACACAACTCACAACCACATCAAAAATCCAAGATACTTAAAGATTAACACTATCAAGATTTAATTTTTTAAAGTTATGGCATGACATTTCAAAATTAAAGGTCATTTAAATTACACATGCCTAGATTTAGTCTAATGTGATAGAATTGATCAACATTTAAAGGTTTTGTGAAGATATCCGCAAGTTGATCATTTGTGGGAACAAATATAAGTTTGATGACTTCCTTAGTTGCATGATCTCTAAGAAAATGATATCTTACTTCAATGTGCTTAGTTCTTGAATGCAAAATGAGATTTTTCGAAAGATTGATTGCACTCATATTATCACAGGAAATAGGGGTAGTGTGAAACTCAAGTTGCAAGTCCTTGAGGGTTTGCCTCATCCATAGGACTTGTGCACATGCACAACTGACGGCGATATATTCGACATCGGTTGTAGACAATGCAACACTATCTTGTTTCTTACTAAACCAAGAGACAATAGATTTTCCCCGAAATTGGCAAGTGTTATTAGTGTTTTTATGATCTAGAATGCAACCGGCATAGTCGGTGTCGCTATAAGCAACAAGATCAAAAACCCTAGTCTTAGGGTAGAACAAACCAAAATCTTGAGATACTTTGAGATATCGAAAAATTTGTTTCAAAGCATTTAAATGAGATTCTTTTGGACATGCTTGAAAATGAGCACATAAGCATACAACAAACATGATATCAGGGCGACTAACAGTAAGGTAGAGCAATGATCCAATCATACTGTAGGATCGTAAGGGTCTCTAATTCTAATCACTTTTTAAGCTAATTACCTACTTGTTTAATCAATCAAGTATATGCAGCATAATTAAAACAAATAAACAAGCAAGCAAGGTAAATGGAAGGAAATAAAGCAAACCACAATGAGACGATGGATTTTTATAGAGGTTCAGCAACCCACCCGGGTCCTAGTCCTCTCTTACAAGCTCCGCTCGGATCACCGAGATTCGCTCACGACTTCACTAACCACTCCCCGTTCTGGGCCGGGAGAGAACACTTTTACAATCTTCAAACTCGCGAACAACCCTGACCGAGTTTGGCTCCTCTCACAATCCGAGAGAGATGCTTCGGGCTTTCACCGAAACCTTTACTCGACTTTGATAGGAACAAACTTGAGTGGGACAATCACTCTCTAAACTTAAGCACACTTGAGAAAGATAAGAATTGATCTTAAGTGTGAAAATTGAGGCTTGGAGTGTTTGGAATGATCTCTCTAATGTAGGAGACAAATATGAGTGGGAGAGTTGTGTTAAAAAGTATTTTACAACTCTATTTCTAAGTTCCAAGACAATTATAGTCGTTGGAGATGAATTGGGTAAAGGTTGTGTAAGACATACAAAATAGAAATTTGCAGGACCCAATTCAAAACAAAATCGGTCGACTGGTTGGTCGATTTTGGCTATGACTTAATTTCACTTAAGTGATCGGTCAAACGTCGAATAGGGTTCGGTCGACCGATTCATAACGATCTCTACGGGGTTGACAAACAAGATTAAATTCAGTCGACCGAACAAGTTCCTCGGTCGACCGATAGGAAAAAGTATTTTAGGATATTTGAAAATAATACGAATACGACCGTTAGGTAAAATACAACAAATCTAACGATCGGAAAAATATGTTTACACGGTCAACCGAAACTGGGCACGAAATACACTACATGGTAATTGATCACTCGGTCGACCGAACGGTCTGTTGCGGTCCACCGAATGTGGGCAGATAGTTCAGGTTAAGTGTTTTCCGGTCTAAGTTTGGTTGATCTATTGAAATCCAAATTATATGAAATTTTGTGTGTGACTTTTATAGGGAACCTAATGTGTGTTTGAGTTGATTTTAGCTCAAGTATGCTCAATTACACATAGTTCCGAAAAGAATGTGTTCTAAAAGTTTTACTTTTATATCTCAATTATTATGAATTGAATGTGCAAACATTTTGTTCCTTGATTATAGTATTCGTCTTTTGGAAGTGTTAAGGAAGAGGCGTTTGGTCCTTAACCGTAGAGCTCTAAAAGATAATGGTTTACATAAATCAAAAGATATTCACAATCATGGTAATTAACATGGAATATTAATTACCGAGATAAGATTGTCGTGTTGGTCATCGATTGTTGTAGCTCTACAAATAATTGACGACACGAGTATATAAAAGAGGAAAAAATTACTTTTATATACTGAATAAACCTGACAAGTAAAACATTATGGAATTGTGTTTCGTGTCATTAATGTTTTTACTGTGTCTTGGATCCTAAGATATGAGACTTATATCTTTTCACTCAAGAAGTGCTTAATTTTATTATTGTCAAAAGCTACCAATGAGTGTAGTGATAACGGCAATAGTTGGTTGAACATGACTTGTGCTGGAAAAAGATAGTTAGTCAAACGTTATCATTGCCCCTCTTAATTGAGTGATGATTTTAGTGGGCCCTTGATAAAGCAAAATTATAATGTGCACAATGTGACTTGAGTTAAGTCACATAGTTATAATTAGCTTAAAGATATCAAGAAATAAATATAATACAAAGATGACACATTTCTACTTTGTATATATTCTTAATATCATGAGGCAAGGGACAGACACAAGTGGTGCACTTACATCACTAAATGGATTATGTTTTAGTTCAGGTGGAACAAAGACATCTATGCTAATTGGGTGACTATAATGTGTAGCTAGATACCGCTTATAGTCTGAGCTATTAAGTGTTTAATATCACTGCCAATTAGGCTTAGATCCTCCCATAAGTCACACCACAAAACTAGGAAACAAGAGGTTTGATTTTAAGTTCATATGATGTGTCGGGTTTCTTATGAAAATGGGACACATGTGGTGAATTAATTAAAATCAATATGTTATGAAAATTAACATAATTAGAATCATAATAAATTCATATGAGGTGTATATATTATGGGGTGTAATAATTAATTATTACATATGATAATATATTACATAAGATATGAATTTGCTAAAAACCCCAAAAGATCAAATTTTGTTGAAAATAAATCCAAAATTTGAAGTGATCAAAATTTGAAAATATAGTATGGGGTCAAACACGGTGAACCGTTCATGGTTCGGTCGACCGGGGCATCTTCGGATCAGTTAACCGAATAGGGAACGGGTAAGCACAATTGGTTGGCCGAGATTGCCCAGAGTGCATGGACAATCGTGTTCGGTTAACCGATTGGAAATGGTCAACCGAGAAGTAGTATTTTCGGTAGACCGAAGGTGACCCGGTCATCCGATGACTATGTTCCAGGAGCGATTTTGGTGGGTCAAAGGTAAACCAATTACAAGACGTGGTTCGTCCGAATTATTCTAAGGAATTTTTCTCATACCGATTCGGTCGACCGTCTAGCTCACGGTGCACCGAACACGTGTTATAACCGAATGGTTCGGTTGACCGAATAATACTCGGTCTACCGAAAAAGAACGATTCTGTCTGAATTATTAAGAGATTAATTAAATCATGGGTGGAATAATTCCAGATTTAATTAAAACGTTTTTTGTGGGTGATTATGTGGAATTTAGAGATTAATTTTAGGAGAGAAAAACAAGGGATCATGGCTAAATAATAGCTCTTGATAAGGATGTTTTGGGAGCCTATAAAAGGGCACCTATTCCTACTTGTTTTAAGACTAATGCAAAAAAATTCTCTCATTAATCTCCCTAATCACCACGAAATTTCTCTTAGTAAAATTAAGTTTGGAGATTAAAATCTCAGGAGACTTAAAGAGGGGTTATTAGCTAGATTCTAAACCTTATTAGAGATTGATTTGCTAGCTCCTTTCTCTCTAATCTTGTTTAGAGTTTGGTGAACACTCGGAGGCAATTCTGTGGGTAGCACAACGTGCAACGCGACTCTGGATCATCCAAAAGGTTTTAGAGAACCTTTAGGTATGATTCTATCTTTGTGGATTATTTTAATAAATGTAAGTTGCATGTTATTAGAATAAAACACAAATAGATGTACATAAAATTGCTGGAAATATGAAAATCGATCTTGTATGTTATATTAAAATTTTAAAATGTATACATACATAGGGACACGAAATCCTACAGTTCCTAAGACTCAAAATAAATCAAGATTACATGCCTTCAAATAAGCTTTATTACATGTCTTGACTTGATTTCTTTTCTTCCTTGAGTCTTGATCACCTGTAGAATTTAGCACATACCAATATATATGCAATGCAATATTTGTGCTACTCTACATTGATTACAATTAAGATTTGCTTGATTAAATCATCAAAACATAGATTAAGGCCAAAAGGCCAACACATGCCTCGATATTTCTTGATATCCACATCCTTGCTCCTTTCATCTTTGTCCAATTTAGTGTTAGTGCTCATGGGAGTCTTGTATGACTTGCTATCTTCAAGACCAAAGTGTTTTAGAAGTTCTTTTGTGTACTTTGCTTGGTGTATGAAGTTCTCATCAAGAGTTTGCTTGATTTGAAGTCTGAGAAAGAAGTTTAGTTCACCAATTAGGCTCATCTCGAACTCGCCCTGCATAGACTTAGAAAATTCTTTGCAAAAGACGCATGTTACCTGCACAAAATATAATATCATTCACATATATTTGTACCACTAATATATCATGATCATAAGATTTCACAAAAAAAGTGGTATCCACTTTACCCACAAAGAAACTTTTGTTAATTAAGAAGTTCTTCAACCTCTCATACCAAGCTCTAGGAGCTTGTTTGAGGCCATAAAGAGCATTCTTTAAGCTTACAAACATGGTTTGGGTAAGTTTCATTTACAAAGCCGGGGGTTGAGCAACATAAACTTCTTAATTAATAAATCCATTTAGAAAAATACTTTTGACATCCATTGGAAAAAAATTGATGTCCATAAAAGATGCATATGTTAATAACATGCGTATGACTTCCATGCGAGCAACGAGAGCATAAGTTTCATCAAAGTCTATACCCTCCTCTTGGCGATAGCCTTGAGCAACGAGTCTAACTTTGTTCCTAACTACATTCCCATCTTCATCAAGTTTGTTTCGAAAGATCCATTTGGTTCCAATAACTGTTTGGTTGGTTGGTTTTTCAACTAGTTCCCAAACATCATTTCGAACAAATTGATTTAGCTCTTCATGCATAGTCATTAGCCAAAACTAATCATTACATGTTTGTTCTACCTTTTTGGGTTCTAATGTAGAGATAAATGCATAAGAGTCACAAACTACAAGAGCTCTAGAACATGTTGTCACACCTTGCGAAACATCTCCTATCACAAAGTCCTTTGGATGATCCTTTCTATAGGTCCAACCATTGGGAAGTTCCTATTTGTCCTTTTGTAGAGAACTTGGAGGTTCTTGATGAGACTCAAGTGTGACATCTTATGATGATACATGTCTAATGATATCCATGCAATCATCATCAAGAGAGGAGTTATCTACACATGTCAATTCATCAAAATTGACGTGTAGAGATTTCTCGACACAACTAGTTCGTTTATTGTAGACTCTATATGCATTACTCCTATTGGAATATCCTAAAAAGATGGCATCATTGGATTTCGCATCAAATTTATCCAAATTATCTTTAGTGCATTTTGAACCAAAAGCTTTGAAGTACGGGATTTTAGGAATATGGTCATGCCAAAGCTCAAAAAGGGTTTTCTTCAAACTAGGTCGAATAACAACACAATTTAAAACATAGCAAAATGTATTAACGACTTCGCACCAAAAATATTTTGGAAACCTTTTTTCCATAAGCATGGTTCTTGTCATTTCTCGAAGAGTTCTATTTTTCCTCTCAACAACCCAATTTTGTTGAGGAGTGCGAGGAAATGAGAAGTTATCTTCAATTCCATATTTTTCACAATTTTTTTGATACGATTCATTTTCAAAATCTCCTTCATGATCACTACGAATAGCATGTTAGATTTTTTTTCTCTTTGAACACGTTTGCAAAAACTTATAAATCTTTCAAATGCATCATATTTGTTTGCTAAAAACAATCCCAAGTGAATCTTGAAAATCATCAACGATCACAAAGACATATCTTTTCCCTCCTAGACTCACGGTCCTTGAGGGTCCAAAAAGATCTAAGTGTAAAAGCTCAAAGGGTTTTGAAGTTGACACCACATTTAAAGATTTGAAAGACGACTTAAATTGTTTTCCAAATTTGCATGCATCACAAAGCTTGTCCCTTTTGAAATCGATGTTAGGTAGTCCTCTTACCGATTCAAATTTAGATAATTTATGCAATTGTGACATACTAATATGTCTCAAACAGTTATGTCATAACCAAACTTCATCATGTGAGACAACTAGACAAGTTTCAACATTTAAATTGCTAATGTTATCAACATGCACAATGTAAATATTATTTGATCTATAACATTTGGAAATTGTTTTCATGTCATGTTTAGAAATGATATGACATGTAGGTTTATCAAACACAACTAGGAAATTCTTATCGGTTAATTGACTAACACTTAGTAAGCTATGTTTCAAACCATCTACTAATCAAACTTTTTCAATAGTTGGAGTAGAAGTGTTGTCAACATTACCAATGCCGACAATGTGACTTTTAGCGTTTCCTCCAAATGTGACAGCTCCTCCATTCTTAGGCTTTACACTTGATAGGACTTGGGAGTCTCTCGTCATGTGCATCGAGCACCCGCTATCGAGAATTAACTTCCCATTTCTCCTTGTTTTTATCTACAAACAAGGAAACAAGTGAAGACTTTGATACCCCAAATTTGTTTAAGTCTTTGAGGGTTAGCTTTTGGTACCCAAACCTAGGTGGTCTTAGGTAGGCCTGACAATAGTGTCGTGTCGTGTACTTTCGTGTCGTATAATTTTGTGTACACTAGCCGTTTTTCCTAAACACGGACACGACACAGTTTGTTTTCTTGTCTGCCTTTTGGTATACGACACGAAATAAATCGTGTATACACGACACGATATGTACACGAAATTGTTCATGTACATATCGTGTAATAACAACACGACACAACACGATACACAAAACATGTACACGATACACGAATATACACGAAACTTGTACACGATTTACACGAAAACAGAATACATAAAATACAATATAACAAATTTAAAAATAAAACACATTCATTAAAACACATTTGATCACCTAAAAATTAAAACACATTCATCAAATCCAAAAATAAAACATGAACTTCTAAATGGTTGCAATTGATCTCCAAAATAATAACATGTAAATGTAGACATCCAATCATCATCCACCAACATTAGAATAGATCAGCCCATCGAATAGCTAGATCAGTAGACTATTCCAAATTTCCAATAGCAAGTTCGCAACCCACGGACCACGATGCTTTGGAAGACTTTGGCTGAATGCAATCTACCAAAAAAGAACATATTAGTTTATTGAATAGTATTGGATTAGTAGATATTCTAACAACAAAATCATATTATTCTCATGTTGAGAAACATGTCTATTAGAATCCATTATGGGAAATACAATTGTCTTTAATATAATGCAAGTGTTTGATTAAAAAATTGATCTGTTTAGGCTTCCAGGCAAAATGTTCCTTTTGGTCTTCATGTTCTCCCTTTTTGTCCTAGCCTCAATGTAGAATATGTAATCAGCTACCCAAGATGACCCATTTGTTTATTATTTTGTAATTCTCAGAATTTACTTGTAGCCTCAATGGTTGTGCACTTGTGCTTTTGTTTAATTTACTAGTTTTATATGCAAATGCTGCAATTGATTCCCATATACAACTTGTAGTTTTGTAGTAATTGAATACTTGGTTGTGGTCTTGTGGTGAATATGACTGCATGACTTGTATTATTTTATTAAGGCTAATAATACAAATTGAACAATAAAACTAATCAAGTGTCTACCAGTACCAGGTGCCATGATAATGCTCATTTGGGTAATCCAACTATCCAAGGCCATATGCACCAATCAAGCATCAATAAAGGCACAAAATCAAAGTAAAACTCAGAATGTAGCAAGATCCAACAATGATCAGACTTAGTTTCAACAATGATTAAACTCAGTTCCTCCGTTTGCTTTTCTTTCGAGGGTTGTTTTTTCTTTGGTGATTGACTATCATTTGTCATCTTAATTACTCTAAAACTGAGCTAAGGCCTAACAATAAAATTCTGTCATTTAAGGATAAAAATACATGAGTTATTCCCAAGTAAATATCTTAGATGTAATGTAAGGTTAAAACATGTAATTAACCAAATATCACAACTCTAAAGGTTCACTTCAGGTTGGCCTATGCACTACGAAACCAGGAACCAACAGAACCAAATCAAACCCCACATAAAATCTCTCACCTAATTTCATTCATAAATCCATATCTCATTCTACCGTCACATGCCACAAAAAGTAAAATAAAAACTAAAGATTCCACCCAAAAAAAAATCTTCCAATTCGCCCCTAAACGTGAAATCCCAAACCTTCTCTTTTTCACTATCACATCACATGCAACAAAAACCAAAATGAAAAATAAAAATCACTGAAATTCCCAAACCAAAACGAACAGAAGCACTCTCAAATACGACACCAAACCACAAAATCACAAAAATACAAAATAAAAAGGCTTAAATTCCCAAATTGAAATGAACATAATCACACTTAAATACCGCTCCAAACCACAAAATCCCAAAACAAATGCAACAAAACAAAACATAAAATCCCAAACAAAAACGAGAAGAAGTGTTACCTGTGGTTGTGGTTGTGGTTGTGGTTGTGGCTATGGCTGTGGGAGAGGGAGACGGTAGGAGTGGCCTGTGGGAGAGGAGAGGGTGTAAGAGGACTTAGGGTTAGGGTGTTGTTGTAAGGGTTTTTTGTTATTCGACTAAGGGTCTGAGACTAATATAATCGGGTAGGAAGTAATCGGTAACAGGTAAATGGGTAATAGGGTAAAATCAATTTCGTGTACTTTCGGGTACCTAACAGACGAGACACGAAACCGACACAAAAAACAATCCGTGTACTCACGACACGAAACACAAAATCAGTAAACTCAGACACAGATTTTTCGTGTCGTGTTCGTGTCGTGTTATCGTGTTTCTTGTCAAATTGTCAGGCATAGTCTTAGGTACCAAACATTTGAATAATTTACTTCCTTAACAAAAGAGTTGTTCATTCTAACAAAGTATGAGGTGAATTTCTTTTGTTTAACTCCCTTGTATCCTAAGTCATGTTTCGTTATGGATTGAGTTTGAGTGTCAAGAAGTATGTTAAGCAATTTTTTCTTAGGGTGAATTTCTCTACATCTTTTGGGGGAAATGATGATTGTTTGTTTGACACAATAACTATTTGTTTTTTTTTGGGGGGGGGGGGGGGGGGGGGGGGGGGGGGGGGGGGATGATGATCATTGAATACTAAAAATTACATATTTACTTATAAATACATGAGATTGTTGGTTTTTTTGCTAATAATTGCTAATCCGTTTTGATAATTAACTAAATAAACACATGTATTCCATTAAAATAATCGCATGTATATATTGTATTTCTAACATTTCAGGAATCAAGCTGAATCAAGACAAGAAATCAAGAATGAAGATTAGATAGATTTATATTTCTTGTACTTAGGTTATAATGTAACTTAGCACTTGAAATCTTTGATAGATTGCATTTATTGACCCCCAGGGAACCTATAGAAGTCTTACAATTAAGTTCATATCAATTTGACTTCAATAGGAAATCAACGAAACATAGAAAATCCCTTAGAACATGAATTCTAGGTGAACCGGTCGACCGGTAGAACCATCTGGTTCGACCGGATTTCAACAGACAACCTTTTTGTTTCCCAAACGGTTGACCAGGAACCTCTTTTAGTTCGATCGATTCAATATCTAGTCTGAAGGGAATGTGTTCTAAAAGTTTTACTTTTAAATGTCAATTATTATGAATTGAATGAGAAATCATTTTGTTCCTTGTTTATGTTATTCGTCTTTTAGAAGTGTTAAGGAAGATGCTCTTGATCCTTAACCGTAGAGCTCTAAAAGATATTGGTTTACATAAAACAAAAGATATTCGCAATCATGGTAATTAACATGGGACATTGATTACCGAGTTAAGATTGTCGTGTTGGTCATAGATCATTGTAGCTTTACAAGTGAGTGACGACACGGGTATGCAAAAGAGGAAAACATTACTTTTGTATATTGAATAGACCTAATAAGTATAATATTATAGAAATGTGTTTCTGTGTCATTAATATTTTACTGTGTCTTTGTCATTTGATATGAGACTTATATCTGATCACTTAAGGAATACTTAATTAGACCAGTGTCTTGAACTATCGATAAGTGTAGTGTAAAGGCATTGGTTGGTTAAGTACAACTTTTGTTGGAGAACATAGTTAGTCAAAAGACTATCATTGCCCCTCTTAGTAGAGTAATGATATTATTGGGCCCCTTGATAAAACAAAGTTATAATGTGCACAATGTGATTTGAGTTAAGTCACATATTTATAACTAGCTTAAAGAGATCAAGAAATGAATACTAATACAAAGATGACACAATACTACTTTGTGTGTATTCTTAATATCATGAGGCAAGGGACGGACACAAGTGGTGCACTCCATCACTAAATGGATCGGGTTTTGGTTCGAGTGGAATTAAGACATCTAACTAATTGGGAGCTATAATGTGTAGCTAGATACCGGTTATAGCTTGTGATATTAAGCTCTTAATATCACAACCAACTTAGTTTAGATCCTCCCATAGGTCACACTGCAAAACTGGGAAACAAGAAATGGGGATTTTGAGTTCATAAGATGTGTCAGGTTTCATGTAGAAAATATGACACATGAGGTGAACAAGCAAAATCAAAATTATGTTGTGATTAATAACATAATTAGAATCTAAATAAAATTCATATGTGATGTAAATATTATGGGGTGTAATGATTGATCATTGCATAGGATAATATGTTACATAAGTTGTGAATTTACTACTAATCCCGAAATGTCAAATTTTGTAGGGGTTAAACCGAAATTTGACAAGTCTGCAAAACAGTGCTCCAACGGTCGACCGGTTAGCAGTAAACGGTCGACCGATCGGGCACGGTCGACCGGACATGTCTCGACCGATAACAGGGAATTTTCATCTGTTCGAACGGTCGACTGAAAGTAATCGGTCGGTCGACCGAACATCGAGATGGAATAATTCCTGTTACGAACGGTCGACCGGGTTATTAAACGGTCGACCGAAACATGGTTAGAGCGGTCGACCGAACCTCCAAACGGTCGACCGGTCCAGACGGTTTTCAGCAGAATTAATTTAAGAATTAATTAGATCATGCATGGAATTGGTCCATAATTGGTTTAATTCGTGGCTAATATTATTTATTATTAAATAATGGATGGTTAGATGAAATTTTGCATGAAATCATGGGCAAGGGGTTGCACATGAATAGGTAATTTGGAGAGAGCTTATAAATACAAGTTTAGCTCATTACCTCCAAAATTAATTCATTATTACTTGTGCAAAAATTCTCTCTCCATAAATCTCCACGAAAATCCCTTAATTCTTAAGTTTAGTTTTACTTCTTAAGAGATCATCTTCTCAAGGGAACTAAAGAGGGGTTGGTAATTGGATTCTAAACCCTATCGGAGATTGAGAGACTAGCTTCCCTCTCTCCGATCTTGTTTAGAGTTTGGTGAATACTCGGAGGCATCCGGCGCAGTGTTGAACGTTTTATTTTAAACCGCAAGTGCACGGCCGCGATGAAGCGGTGGCAAGTACGGGTCGTCCTCAGGGAGGTGAGCAGCCTATTGTTTTCATGAAATCAAGTGGCGAAAAGAGAGGGAAGAAAGTTGGTTACGCTACTCTACACTAAACTACGCTAAGAAGTACGAAATGCGAAACAAAGAAATAAACGATCAAATAAAAACTAAGCTAAGAACACAACAAGAATGCTGGAATTCAGGAATGGGAAAACCCCTAAGGGGTGGAGTGAGTGCACACATGCAAAGAGGTGGGTGTAGAATACATTCTTTAAGCACATGAAGGTGGTGTTTATCAAGCATAGGAAGTGTCTAAATGTTATGGCAAAACCTATCAATCTATTCACCAACTTGGTTGATTAACATTTACATATGCAAGGTGTTTATTTCAGAACCTAAACAAGCATGAGAGGTGTCTAATTATTTTGGCAAAACTCATCAAGTTATAAATTCTATCCTAAACAAGCAAGCATACATTCATGTTTTATCAACACATCAAAAATAAAGCATTCATCCCATTCTCTAATGCATGTATGTACATCTACTCCACCCCCCAAAGGGGATGGAACTACTCACTAAACATTACACTAATGATTAAACTATGGAAAGAAAGCATATTAAAATTAAGCTAGAATTAAAAGACGATTAAACTAAAACATGCACAACAATAAAAGAAGCATAAAACAAACAATGAAAGAAACATAAAACTTTATTGATAAAATGACTCACATTAAAAGTAGCATCCTCCTACTTTAGTGTGTGCTTCAAGGCCTCACTTCTAGTAGGAAGAATAGCCACTTAAAATATGGAGTGATTACAAAAGGAGGTGAAGAGTTCTATTTATAGGCATGGAAAAAGCTAATCCGGGACAATCCCCCGATGTGGGACTAAACAGACACCAACAATAGCCTAAACGAACATTAATACAAGTCCAGGAGACATTTGAGCGCATTTGGGCCAAAAGTGACCGCCAATTAGCGGTCTTGGACCGCTAATTAGCGGTCTACAGTGTCCGGATCTCTCTGGAATTTCTTGTGGGCTTTTCCGGAAGACTTTGTTGGTATTTGATGCATCTATTTTGCATGTTGGAGCTCCGACCCGAATAGAATTGCCAAAATACTCCCCATGATGGTGAGGAGTATTCTGTTTTGCTCTTAGGTCCTTCGGTCTTGCATTCAGGTCCTTCTTCCTTGCATCTTGGTCCACAGATCTCACAATTCAGTCCTTTTTCCTAGCTTTTGGGTCCTTTTATGCTTCATCTCTTCAAACCTATTTATTCCTGAAAACTAAACATAAAACTCGTAACATAGCATTATTTAGGTGAAAGATAATGGATATAAGATACAAATATGAGCATGAAATGATGTCAATCAAATACCCCCGCACCTAACTTTTGCTAGTCCCGAGCAAAACAAAGAAAGAGAAAAGCATGCGAAAAAAAACAAGAAATCCTAACTCACTTTCGTAGGAATCACGGTTGCACTTAGCACGTGCAACAAGCCGTTAAACCTCCTTGTCGCCAAGGAGGAGGAGTGTTGTCTCCTGAGGGTTTTCAGCGGATATACCCACAAAATCCGAACAAGATGCATTAATCAATCTAGCTACACGACTCGTTGGACTTATTTTGTCGATCATGGGACGCGGTAATACTACGGGTCGACTCTATATATGTAATCAGTCCACACACCTAGCCTAATGAGTTATTCGTGAGAGTTAACTAAGGAATTAAGTGAAAGACATGGGCAACCTTAATTTCTTAATGTGATACAATGTGTAAAGTCCATTTTGGTTCTTATTTTACTCTTTTTTTTCTTTTTTTTTCTTTTTTTTGAAGCATTTATTGGTTGGTGTTTGATTCTCCCAGGGTCAGGTTTCGTGCATCATTGCCTATGAGGACTTACACTATCACGTACACCTTCCCCCAAATCTCCACATAGGGCGATCCCTACCACCCGTGTAACGGGAGTTCGGTCGGTGCATCCCAAGTCAGATGACTCAAAAGCACCAGGCACAAAGTCCCCTCAGACCTACTTTCCCGAGTGATAGGAGCCGTGCGAGAAGAGAGAACACCACTTATTTATCTACATGGGAACCAAAACCCCTACACTTAAGTTTCACAAAAAGAGATTAAGGGCCCTTGACTACGACAAACTTCCTTATACTAACAGACACGAATTATTTACTCACTAGGTTCAGGGTGGACTTATTTAAATGTTTGAGTACTGAAACCCTATGATTACACGCCCCCCCCCCCCCCCGAGGGAAAACCGGGGTGCATCCTCACGACTTGATAAGACCTAAAGCCAGTAAACTAGAAATCCTAATGCATCAAGTTCAAGACAATTTTGGGAGCTTTCTTTTTACTTTGCCTCTCAACGGTTTTGCACATGCTAAACACACGCAAAACCCACAAAAACATTTTCTTTCGCAAACACATGAAGATTTTGAAAGAAATGTGAAAATTTTAAAGCACTCGGCAAGCAAAAGAAGACAAGTCACCCAAGGATCATGGCAAACAGATATATCGATATTAAATGCGACACACTAACATGACCCTAACAATGCAAACAAAAGAAAATAAAACCAAAGGAAAAAAAACTCGACTATGTACATACGTAAAACACCCCCCCCCCCCCACACACACACACCTACTTCATGCATTGTCCTCAATGAATGTGAACAAGATACTACATGGATACATGCATGAAAAAGGAAAGATCTCACCAACATGAAGTACAAAGGGACGTTCAGGGTCATGTTGATGGACACAAACCCAAATTCCCTCAAAACCTGTGAGAAGCTGAAGAAGGGAGATAAATACGTGAAGAAATTGGGCCCAAGTACACAAGGGTTGGGGCCCACAACAATCGATGCTCACTGAATGAGTCTTTTATTACACACTTTGTTTTTCTTTTTTGTTTTTTTTACAAGATATATACATCAACCAAGATATTCTCATAATCATTTGGTCAAGGAACATCAAATGAGAACATCAAGTCATGAAGACCAGAGATTTGCCGAGATGGGCAAACTCCACTGGTACTCTGAGGTGTCATGAGAGGTGAAAGGTCAAAGTTGAAAGGCTCGAACCCCTCATGATATTGGTTGGGTGTGGGCAACAAAGAATGAAGTTGCGTTGCCTCACTAGGGTTTAATTGCTCATCGAAGAAAACCCTCCAACCAATAGGCGGGTGCATCGGAATGAGTTCCTCAAGCTCATTCGATGGATGCAGCAGACCTGCATCACTAAGAATGAGGCTTCTCCCCAAGTCATCCAACAAGGACCTCCCACCATCATTTAGATCATCAAGCATAAGCTCGGTCATAGATGGGTCCTTGTTGGAGTCAATATGAAGCTCAAATGGCTCAATGGCCATGGGACATGAGGTAGAGACACCTTCTGGTATAGGCATATGATGAGGTGTCTCACTCTCACTAGTACTCTCAACTGAATCATGCAACGAACACTCTCTTTGGACATTCATGTTCGAGGCCAGCTCACTCTGTTGCATTGCAAAGACAGACAATGAGTCTTCGCTGGGCCCACGAACATTCTCAATGGGTTGCATTGGGGTTAGGGGTGTTCGTTGATTTTGTGGTGCTTTCTCCAATTGGCGGATGAGATTTAGATTTAAAGGTTCATCCATGGGTTCCTGTTGCCTACCAGAGTTGAACACATGAAACTCGGCACTCATGTTACCGAATGAGAGCTTCATGAGACCATTTCTACAATTAATCAATGCATTGGAGGTTGCCAGAAATGGTCTACCCAAAATCAAAGGTATTTGAGAGTGGGTGTTCGCAACAGGATTGGTATCGAGGACAACAAAATCCACTGGAAATATAAAATCTCCAACTTTGATAAGCACGTCCTCGATAATCCTCATGGGAATACGAATGGATCTATCCGCTAATTGGAGGGTGATCTTAGTTGGTTTCAATTCCCCCAAGTTCAACTGTTGATAAACAGAGAATGGGAGGAGGTTGACCGCTGATCCTAAATCAAGCAAAACATTGCTCAATCTAGTGTCCCCTATCGTACACTGAATAGTAGGACACCCAGGGTCCTTGTATTTTGTGTAGGTAGGATTGGACAAAAGTGAGCTGATATTTGCAGCCAAGAATGCTTTCTTAGGAACATTGGTCTTCCTCTTAGTTGTGCAGAGATCCTTCAACACTTTGACATATTGAGGTATTTGTTGGATGACATCCAACAAGGGGATGTTAACCTTTACTTGCTTAAACACCTCTACTATCTTGTCCATGTTGTCACTCTGCTTTTTGTTTAACCTACTTGGATAGGGAGCTTTTGGCAGGTAGGTTTTCTGCTGTGCCTGAGAAGAAAGCTTTGGTGTATTACCCTCACCCTCAGCTTCTTCTTCACCACCATTCCCACTGGGGGGCTGCATAGATGGTGGTGGGTGTGGCAAAGAAATGTGATTGTCAACCTGTTTTCCATTCCTTAAGGTCACAATGGAATTGACATGGTGAACAGGTTCCTCCACATGGTTCACTTGCCTCCCCCGAGGTACCACATTCTCATTTTGCATTTGTTGTTGTTGGTACATGCGGGGGTTAGCCTCAGGCTGGCTAGGAAAAGACCCTCTCTCTCTTTCATGTACAGACTGAGCCAATTGGCCCATCTGAAGCTCTAGAGATTTGATGGTCTGCTGATTTGAGGTGAGAACTTGACTCGTGGTTGACATAAAAAATTTCATTGAGTTTTCAAGTCCACGAGTCAAGGTCTCAAGCGAATTGAATCGGGTTTCCATATTATTGGAATTTGGGAAACCCGATTGATTGGTGGTTTGCGCTTGGGGTGGCTGATAGGAATGCGCATGCATGGGAGGTTGGTGTGATTGGTAAGGTGGTCTCGAGGAGTTTGGAGGACCACCCGGGGCATTAGTTTGGTTCCATGAAAAATTGGGGTGGTTCCTCCATCCTGGATTATAAGATGATGAGTATGGGTCATTCCTGGCTTTATCATAGACGGCGTTGACACGCTCCATCTCAGGAGGAATGGACTCACACTCGCTTTCTACATGACCTATCCTACCACATGAATGATAGGGAACTGGACCAGATGTAGACATGTGAGGTGCACTTTGGTTGTTTTGGAGCTCAATCGAGTCCATACGGCGCATTAAGGCTGCCATGCGTGCCTCGGTGGCCGTAGTGGTATCGATAGCAAATGCGGTACCCGATCTAGTCGAGTTTGAATTCGCGATCCTCGCTCCTATACTAGATGATGCAGGTGGTTCCCTCACACTCTCCCACTGCATGGTTTTCTCAGCGAGGTCTTCTAGGAAGGCCCATGCCTCCCTTTTATCCTTTCCCAAGAACTCTCCTTGACACATGGACTCAAGGAGCGTTCTGGACGGGATGTGAAGACCCTCGTACACAATCTGACAAAGGCGCCACAACTCAATGCCATGGTGAGGGCATGAGGATAGTAGATCCTTGAACCTCTCTAGATATGCATGAAATGTCTCGGTCTCAAGTTGATAGAACGAATTGATTTCGTTCCTCAATTTTTGAGTCCGATGATTAGGAAAGTATTTCTTAAGGAAGGCAGATTGAAACTCATCCCAAGTCCTAAAGGCATTCGCCTGATTGCTGTACAACCACTTCTTGGCATCATCCTTTAGTGCAAAAGGAACGAGCCTAAGATGGATGGAGTCTGTACTAAGTTGTTGCAGCTTGAACATAGCACAGACCTCCTCAAATTCCCTGAGAAAGATATAGGGGTCACCTTTCCCAGTGAAGCGAGGGAGCATGGAAATGAATTGAGGCTTAACCTCAAAATGGTTCCCATTAGCCTCTGGTAATACGATGCATGAGGGTAGAGCGGTACGGCTTGGGTAGCATCGATCACGAAGAGGTATGGGAACGACAGATGGAAGCACAGGTGGAACATGCGGGTCCAGCAACTGCTCCTCCTCACGGAAATTAGCAGCCATTGGACCCGAACTACGTGCGACACGAGAGGAGGAAGGCATCGAGAAATCGATGACCGAAGCCGGATTGACAACGCTCCTCGTCAAACGACCACTCTCGTCTCGTGTCCACGAAAGCATGCACAAAGGTGCACACACACCAAAACTTTTTTTCCCTTTTTTTTCTTTTTTTTTGATAAAGAATGTGCGTAGAGGAGAAGACGGGGGGACACAGGAGAGAAAGAATGACTCAGGAGAGAAGGGAAGAAGTCCTTATGCTACGGCGGATGGGTACAGGTAGAAGCACACAAGCAAACAAGGCTCAAGAAATCCTAAGGTCGCTATAGGTCCTTACAGCTAGACGACGCCTAACTGCGAGGTCACGCGGCCTCAACACGCCTCACCTCCCTACGACGAGGACCACAAAGCCCAGCAAGTGAGCCAAGATCCGGGGATCTCGTCTCTCCTACTATCGACAAAGTGGGCAACGCCGATCAGGTCATGACGGTCGGGATCGGATCACTCTCCTAATGCGTCCAAGATCCTTAGGGCCAATGTCTACTTGATTTTAAAATTAGGCTCTTGATTAGTGTGGTTTTTGGGGCGAAGGAAAGGGTGATGAAATCCCCCACCTTATCTTTTACGGGACAACCCCTCCTTAGTAGCGTTTTGGATTCCTAAATCTAGCAATCAACACTCCAAACAACGCTCAACTCACACTTGTTGCAATGCACTTCCTACTAACTAATGCATGTTCATACGAAATGCATGAATGAGAGTAGAAGGTGCGTACCTCACGCCAGCTCTCAGCAACAGAAAATAAAGCTAAGATAAAAGACAATCTAAGTGCCTAAGTCACATACATGATGCATGGCCTAAACAAAAAGAATGCCTAATCTTTTGCTTTGAGTTTTAGGGTCCAAGTTGCTTAAAGGAGGTTTGATTATTGATCTGGGAACAAACTATAAGTCAAAACATGCCAAATTAAGTCCCAGACCACTATATCAGATAAAGTAAAACGACCAAAGAAATAAGAGAGCGAGATGAGCTTACCAGACCGCCAATTGGCGGTTTCAGACCGCTGATTAGCGGTCTGAAGTGCCCAGATTGACTCAAAACTTCTCCAGGCGTTCCTATGGACGACTCCAAGTCTCCTGAAACAAAGCAAAACTACAATACACAAATTAAATCCACTCGAATCGTCCAAACAAGAGTCTGGACTGGCACCTCCCCGGCAACGGCGCCAAAAACTTGTTGAACGTTTTATTTTAAACCGCAAGTGCACGGCCGCGATGAAGCGGTGGCAAGTACGGGTCGTCCTCAGGGAGGCGAGCAGCCTATTGTTTTCATGAAATCAAGTGGCGAAAAGAGAGGGAAGAAAGTTGGTTACGCTACTCTACACTAAACTACGCTAAGAAGTACGAAATGCGAAACAAAGAAATAAACGATCAAATAAAAACTAAGCTAAGAACACAACAAGAATGCTGTAATTCAGGAATGGGAAAACCCCTAAGGGGTGGAGTGAGTGCACACATGCAAAGAGGTGGGTGTAGAATACATTCTTTAAGCACATGAAGGTGGTGTTTATCAAGCATAGGAAGTGTCTAAATGTTATGGCAAAACCTATCAATCTATTCACCAACTTGGTTGATTAACATTTACATATGCAAGGTGTTTATTTCAGAACCTAAACAAGCATGAGAGGTGTCTAATTATTTTGGCAAAACTCATCAAGTTATAAATTCTATCCTAAACAAGCAAGCATACATTCATGTTTTATCAACACATCAAAAATAAAGCATTCATCCCATTCTCTAATGCATGTATGTACATCTACTCCACCCCCCAAAGGGGATGAAACTACTCACTAAACATTACACTAATTATTAAACTAAGGAAAGAAAGCATATTAAAACTAAGCTAGAATTAAAAGACGATTAAACTAAAACATGCACAACAATAAAAGAAGCATAAAACAAACAATGAAAGAAACATAAAACTTTATTGATAAAATGACTCACATTAAAAGTAGCATCCTCCTACTTTAGTGTGTGCTTCAAGGCCTCACTTCTAGTAGGAAGAATAGCCACTTAAAATATGGAGTGATTACAAAAGGAGGTGAAGAGTTCTATTTATAGGCATGGAAAAAGCTAATCCGGGACAATCCCCCGATGTGGGACTAAACAGACACCAACAATAGCCTAAACGAACATTAATACAAGTCCAGGAGACATTTGAGCGCATTTGGGCCAAAAGTGACCGCCAATTAGCGGTCTTGGACCGCTAATTAGCGGTCTACAGTGTCCGGATCTCTCTGGAATTTCTTGTGGGCTTTTCCGGAAGACTTTGTTGGTATTTGATGCATCTATTTTGCATGTTGGAGCTCCGACCCGAATAGAATTGCCAAAATACTCCCCATGATGGTGAGGAGTATTCTGTTTTGCTCTTAGGTCCTTCGGTCTTGCATTCAGGTCCTTCTTCCTTGCATCTTGGTCCACAGATCTCACAATTCAGTCCTTTTTCCTAGCTTTTGGGTCTTTTTATGCTTCATCTCTTCAAACCTATTTATTCCTGAAAACTAAACATAAAACTCGTAACATAGCATTATTTAGGTGAAAGATAATGGATATAAGATACAAATATGAGCATGAAATGATGTCAATCACGCAGCGAGGAGCATCCCCAACGTCTCCGAATCTTCAAGAAGTTTTAGAGAACTTCTAGGTATGAATTTCGGAGCCCATATTTGTTTTAATAAAGTTTTGAAACTAGTTATTGAAACAAATTGATGCATGCATGAAATAAATCATAGAAAATTGTAAATTGATCCTTATTGTGCATAAAAATTTCAAAAATAAATATGTACAATTAAACATGAAATCCTACAGTGGTATCAGAGCTTAGGGTTCAATTTTGTCATGATTTATGGATGTAAACGAATTTAGTTTACCATCTAGGATTTAAACAATTCAATTTACCGGTTTTTTCGGTCTATGAATGTTTGTTGATGTAATTCTCCATAATAATTCGTTCTGAATGTTTTAAGTGTTTTAAAACATGTCATGTAATTATTAGAATTAAGATTTAGACATTTGTCTAACTTGCAATAATTTCATTTTAAGTATAAACGATTATTTTGTAAGAAAATCAACAAAACCAAAAAACTGCGGTTCATCTTTCCATTGGAAATTGGATGGATAGCGGTTCATAATTAATTTTTGAACTATGGATGCATGAAAAACGTTTTTAATGGATTTGAAAATGTTTTTCAAAGAATTGTTTGGGATTCTAGATGCTTGATAAACTAGGTTGGATAGTTTATAGCGATATTGCATGCATGGATGCTCGAGTTGTCTTTGCAGGAATTGTGAGTTTATATGTTCCAAATCAGCGGCTATGAATATTTATAATTGTAATAATACAGGGGCTTATGTATGTAAAAGCCAAATTCTCTATTTCCATCTTTTAGATAATTGCATATGCATATGAGAGGTTTTACATAGTACTTGCACTAGTCGTTTTTTTATCGGATGTGAGGAGCATGTTTATTTTCTGTAAAATCTACATCTCCGGTGCAAGAGGAAGTCGCCGCTGTAGCGCATCGATCGAGGATCGAGGATCGAGGATCAATGATCGAAGGGAACATATAAACTCACACGATGTGGATTGTGTGAATGTTTAATTTCTGATTTTAATTTCTGTTATGCATGTGATGAATGTGATGAATGTCAATCGATACAACTCCTAGTCTAAATTGGTCGACCAAAATCCCTCTTTCGTTCGACCGTTTCCTATTGTCAATCGATACAACTCAGCTCGATCGATACAAATTAGCTCACCTATCGTTTGTTGACATGTGTCTCGGTTAGTGTGACAACCGGTCGGCCGAAACTTTGTTTTGTTTGATCGATTGCATTTCTGTATTTGTCATAAATATGACTGTTAAGATTGTCGTATTTTACAATGGTCGTATACCTACACTCACCTAACCCCCTCATTTAGTTTGGTCTTTCGGTCCACCTAAACTTTTTTAACGGTCGATCGGTTCATGAAGCTTCCCAGCTCCAGGACTTACTGGAAGTTTCCTGTCGAACCCACAATCCATTCTGTTCGACCGTTATCCTTTTGGACAGATTTATCTAGACCAAAATTTTCCAAACGGTCGACCGAACCTAGTTATGCATTTGACCGTTCACTTAAGTTCTAGTCATGTTGGTTCGACCGTCTGCACCTTTGCTCGACCAAATTCTTTATTTTCACATACCGGTCGACTGATTGACCCGATCCGGTTGACCGTTGGTGTTCAGAAATGTGTCTTGTCATTCACTGCTTTGTGTATCTTTACACAATCTCTTTCTAATTTAATCTCAATGGCTAGATTAAGTTTAGAGCTTATAAATAGAATTGAGAACACACTTCTAAGGACACCAATCTTTCTCTAAGCTCAAACATTCTTACTACTCAAATTTTGCTATAAACTTCCTTGTGCTCACATCTTCTCACTTGAAACTAGCTCATTGATTGCATCATTCATTTCAAGTGCCAAAGATTAGTTGCTGAAGTATTTTCTTCAAGAGTTGTACTAGCTTCCGGAGTGAAGCTCTTCTCGGATTGTGAGAAGGTGGTCCAAGCTATGCGATGGTGTTCGCAAAGCTTGTGGTGTAAAAACGTGATCTCGGCCCGCAACGGATTAGTGGAGGATGCGAAGTTGCTCGAAGAAAAGTAATTCGTAAGAGAGGACTAGAATCCGGTTCTTGGATCCAAACCTCTATACATCTGGTGTTGTGGTTTGCATATCTCTCCTTCATTTTTATTGTTCTAGTTTTTAATTTGCAATAGTTGTTTAAAAAACTTAATTAGTCTATTCATCACCTTTAGACTAATATTATGGCACATTAGATCCTACATTTGGTATCAGAGCCTTGTAGATTGCATTTAGACAAATTCACATATTAGGTCACATTAGAACTTAATTAGTTATTCACCCCCTTTAGACTAGCATGGATAATTTCTTGATACCACCAACAACATATATTCTCAAGGCTTTCAATGCGCTCCTGGTGTACCCGACTTATGGATGCTTGGTCTCTTAGATTTTTGTGTGTGGCTTTCGACTGTTAGTATCACCACCCAGTTTCTATCTCATCGGTACTGTTTCTCGTTGGCTTGTGTATTTGTTTGTTTCGGTGAAGACCTCAATGTGTACGATGATCACTCGCTTGTTTTGTGTTTTAGTTTTTTCTCTTATCTAAATCTGGTGTTGTTTCGTGAGATTTTGTTAGCATTTCCTATTTAAGCTTCATTGTAACATCTTAATATATCTATATAATATAATGGCTTCAGTCTTTTGAAAAACAATAACGATAACATAAGTTATGAACTTTTAACTTTCATGATGATAACAACATAAATCATAAATAGTTGTGGATGTACTAGAACTAACCGGTAGATAAGTGATAATTAGGATGTTTTTCTCCGACAACGAGAACACACCTCAACTACCCCTAGCAACGAAAAGACGAGAGTAGAGGGCATTTATTGCATCTTGTTTGGATCGTGGACAGCATGCAAGTCTTGTGCCCGATACCAATCGTCGACGCCTTGAAAGCCGATGGTTAATTAAGATGTTATTATGCACCAACAACAAGCAAGAAATCCTTATACGATCTATGTTTAGTATGTCTCCAAAACAAAACAAAATCTTTTAGTTGGGTGCATATGCAAATAACCCAAGAAAGGTTTCCCCTATAAATACCACTCTCCTTTTTAGGGTTTTGGCTCCGCTTCCGCCACTTCACCAGAGTCGACGCCCATCTCTAGGTGACTTTTCCATCTCCGAACCCTAGTTTTTTAGATCCTTCCACCGTTTCCGTGCTTCTTTCGACCAATCCAACACCCTCCTCGAGCTTTGGTGCGTAAATAGTCGTCTTTTCCTTTAAAAACTCTTTCTTTCGGTAGAATTTGGTGGTTTTTTGAGATCTGCGTTTCGTCTGGCGTTGTTTTCTCATTGCGAGTTCTAAATTTGTAGTCTTGAAGGATTCGTAGTGGTTAAACGACTAGATGATTATCTTAGGTTTGGATTCCGGGAAAGTTTTGTTTTTTAAGGAAATTTGGAAGGTTAGGCTTTAATTGAAATGATGGCAAAAAAAAAAACAGATGAGATTGTATTAAGCTGTTGATACTTCGATTTGATGTGAAATGTCGGGTGTGGTGAACGATCGTTACTGGGATGTTAGTTTATTTTTGAAAAATTACAGAGTAGTTTGAAGGATTCGTTGTGGTTAAGGGATTGGTTGATGCTGGATGGTTCTGTTATATTTGGTTTCCTTCAAAGTTTTGGTGTTTTGGTAGGAAAGGTGGAAGGTTGGGCTTTAATTCAAATAGTGGCAATAAAAAGTGTACAGCTTGTAATTGTATTAAGTTTCTTTATATCTCTATTGATTTAATAAGTTGGATGTTTGATATTTCAGGTAAGGCAAAATGGTGAAGCACAACAATGTTGTGCCGAATTCTCACTTCAAGAAGCACTGGCAGAATTATGTAAAGACATGGTTCAACCAGCCTGCTAGGAAACTCAGGAGACGTGTTGGTAAGTAATTTATCTTAGGAAGTTGGCTATTGTTGTTTTTCCCTCTTGATTGTTTAGAATTTGTTTTGACTGTTTCATGTAACCGGACTGAGTACTGAGGGGTTTCATTCTAGTCTACTCTCAATTTGTCTGGGGCTTGAGGCTTTGTTGTTGATGATTTTACAATTTGTCGTAACTTTGGGATTTTTTCAATTAATCATGCAGCCAGACAAAAGAAGGCGGTGAAGATTTTCCCCCGCCCAACTGCTGGACCACTTCGCCCTATTGTGCAGTGCCAAACCCAGAAGTACAACATGAGATCCAGGGCTGGAAGAGGTTTCACACTGGAAGAGCTTAAGGTAATGCATATTATGATCATTTCATTTCTATAGTTTAATAGCACGGCCATTGTCCAACTTCATATGTGGCAGAATGTTTTTGTAATCTTCCAAGTGTAACCTATAATTACATGAGGATGTAGTAAATTTCTTTGAACTGAAAAGTTGAAATACGTAGTGATATAAGGGACCCCATCATGAAGTTTTGAGAAGTGGCAAGAACCATAAAATGCAAATATTTTTACATTACTTGGCATTATGACGTTTTAGTGTGCTTTGAAGCCCATTTGGTTTTTTTCTTACTATCATTTCATCTATTGTGAGAATGGACGTACTGACATTCTGTAAGAGGTGATGTATTGCTTGATCTGGACTTAAAATTCGTCAATTGCCCGATCCTTTCATTAAATGTGGTTTCTATTCTCTTTTCAGGGTGCAGGCATACCGAAGAAGCTTGCTCCAACCATCGGCATTGCAGTGGACCACCGTCGCAAGAACCGTTCCTTGGAAGGTCTTCAGGCTAATGTTCAGAGGCTGAAGACATACAAGGCCAAGTTGGTCATTTTCCCAAGAAGGGCCGGGAAGTTTAAGGTGAAATATCCTATTCTTAATTGCTCCTATTACAAAGCAAGCACTTCTAACTTTACTTTTCTGCTTGTCCCTTATCATTCATGTGCTATCTACTTATCCTTAAACTGTTCAATTGGTGTTCTTTTGGCCTTACAATTGAGCGGGTGCTGTCTCTAATGTGTTCTATGCATATCAGGCTGGTGATTCTGCTGCCGAGGAGCTTGCAACTGCCACTCAGGTCCAGGGTGATTACATGCCTATTGCCACCAATAAGCCTACAGTGGAGTTAGTGAAGATTACAGACCAGATGAAGAACTTCAAAGCTTATGCCAAGCTGCGTGTAGAGCGCATGAACAAGCGCCAGGTTGGTCCTAGATTGAAGAAGGCAGCTGAGGCCGAAAAGGATGAGAAGAAGTAATCTAGTTATTGTTACTGTTGATGTTTTTTCTGTCGATGATATTTTGTTATTGTCGTATCAACTGGCTTGACATTTTTGCTAGGTGTATGTTATGTTCCAGCTACTTCACTTCAATTGGATGTTTTCTTTGGTCTCCTACGATTGTGTTTTTCCATGTTAGATATAAACGGGTTACTCATTGCGTGCAGTTACGTTATTTTGTTAAAATTTGCTTCAATATTTATTGGTTCAATGATACGTTTGTGAAATCTTGAAATTCCAGGTGGTCTTCTGGTATGTTAGATGCCTTCAGTCGAATGAATATGTCGGATGATCCGTTTTTCCTTTATTATGGATGCTTTGTTGACTTTCTGCATCTCTCCATTACTCTGAGTTTGTGTGTTGAAGTAAAAAATTGTTCTTTAAAATTTGCGTACACTTATATTTAGGAAAACGATTAGCGGACGCTAGCGTTCGGGACGCGCGCTTATGTGGTCAGCCCAGTCAGCAGACGCGTTTGAGTTGGCAATCTTCACAGAAAAAGTTTATTTTTTATTTTATTTCTCGTTTCGTACAAATGTCTACATCCCTCCATCTCTCATTAATGCGTGTCAAATCACTCATTTTCCATGAACATTTTGGCTCTCCTACACAGCACAAGAGACTTGTTATAAATCTCAACATGCGTCTTCCTTTTTCTTCCCTTCTCTTCTGTGGTCCTACCTCTGTGCTTTGATGGAAATCGTTCACGTGTCTTTCCAAGTGGAGCAGCCGACAAACGTTCCTAAGGAGGGGATGTTTTTCCCCTCTTTCGAAGAAGCTCAAACATTTTACGTTGCTTATGCCGATTCTTGTGGTTTTTGTGTTAAGAAAATGCATCACACCCGTTTGTTTGCTTGCTACCTCTGGGTCAGGTGTTAATGTGTTGGAACGAGATGCAATGGTGTCAAAGCTTCCGAGGATTTTGGCGTGATGTTCTACTGTTAAAAGTTCAATCAGAAAGTTCTATGCTTTTGCGTATAATTCCACTTATACAACAAACAAGACCAAAGTCATCCTTAAGAATGTAGGAATGATCACATTCTTCTTCATTTTCTTCATGTACAGCAGTTGTATGTCTGTTCGGAATAAGAAGTCAGTATGTTCGGAATATGTTGTGTGTCTGTTCGGAATAAGAAGTCTGTCTGTTCGGATTAAGTGGTGTGTATGTTCGGAATACTTTCTGTTCCATTTCTGCACAAATTTTCAACATAATCTGGACAAACATTTTACATAAACTGGACAAACTTTTTACATAAACAAGACAAGTTTTCTACATAAACAAGACAATCTTTCTACATAAATAATACAAACTTTCTGTTCCGTTTCTAGACACACTTTCTATGCTTTTGCGTGTAATACCACATATACAACAAACAAGACCAAAGTCATCCTTAAAAATGTAGGAATGATCACATTCTTCTTCATTTTCTTCATGTATAACAGTTGTATGTCAGTTCGGAATAAGAAGTCTATCTGTTCGGAATATGTTGTGTGTCTGTTCGGATTAAGTTGTGCGTCTGTTCGGAATAAGAAGTCTGTCTGTTCGGAATATGTTGTGTGTCTGTTCGGATTAAGTTGTGCGTCTGTTCGGAATAAGAAGTCTGTCTGTTCGGAATATGTTGTGTGTCTATTCGGAATAAGAAGTCTGTCTGTTCGGAATAAGAAGTCTTTCTGTTCGGAATAAGAAGTCTGTCTATTTGGATTAAGTTGTGCGTCTGTTCGGAATAAGAAGTCTGTCTGTTCGGAATATGTTGTGTGTCTGTTCGGAATAAGAAGTCTGTCTGTTCGGAATAAGAAGTCTGTCTGTTTGGATTAAGTTGTGCGTCTGTTCGGAATAAGAAGTCTGTCTGTTTGGATTAAGTTGTGCGTCTGTTCGGAATAAGAAGTCTGTCTGTTCGGAATATGTTGTGTGTCTGTTCGGATTAAGTTGTGTGTCTGTTCGGATTAAGTTGTGCGTCTGTTCGGAATAAGAAGTCTGTCTGTTCGGAATATGTTGTTTGTCTGTTCGGAATATGTTGTGTGTCTGTTCGGAATAAGAAGTCTGTCTGTTCGGAATAAGAAGTCTTTCTGTTCGGAATAAGAAGTATGTCTGTTCGGAATAAGTAGTCTGTCTGTTCGGAATATGTTGTGTATCTGTTCGGATTAAGTTATGTGTCTGTTCGGATTAAGTTGTGTGTCTGTTCGGAATATGTTGTGTGTCTGTTTGGATTATGTTGTGTGTCTGTTCGGAATAAGAAGTCTGTATGTTCGGATTAAGTTGTGCGTCTGTTCGGAATAAGAAGACTGTCTGTTCGGAATATGTTGTGTGTCTGTTTGGATTAAGTTGATCCAACCTAAAAGTTAAAAATAATATTTTATTATGATAAGTCTGGACTCTGCACGAATAAAGGGTCTGCACGCTGTCCTAGGGTCTGCACGCTGTCCTAGGGTCTGCACTATCTGTGTATTGGGAAAAGAATCGTTCAACCTAAAGAACCGGCGTTTTTAAGAAGACCAAAGCACGTGAAGAGAAATTTTGCTGACTGGACGCTGACTCAACACGTCCACGTAAGGCGCGTCCGTGACGCCCGCGTCCGTGTATAAGGACTCTTATATTTATATGGCAAGTATTTGCGGCTTTGCGCTGGCCACAAGGCCCACAACACCACAATATAGCTTTGCGCCGTTGCTTCCCGGCCCAAATAATTTGGTCAATCTTGCATCGTTATCATCCAATATCTTTATCTCGCAGCGTCTTTCGGTTATTTGAATCGATTGTTTTTCATGTCAACCAGTTATAACGAAATTGATTGGGAATGTGTCATCTGTTGTGTCTATGATTTGCTTGTTGAAAAGCCATTATTTTGATTCTTGACTCGGGGAATCATCCTTCTCTAGATTGTAAAAGGGTTTGCATAAGAATGAAAAAACGTTATCTGATCTTATTTAAATTTAAACGTAGATCTTGTTACAAAAACACCTCAACATAGTTTAAATATAGTATAAAATACGTCAACAAGCTTGCTCCAAAACACTAAAATTACTTCCTCGATTCACCAGTCACACAGGCTCACAGCAAAGAATAGACGACCGCAAATGGCAGTGCAACGAAGATAATAGTTTTTCCTAATAGGGGTAATTTAGCAACTAACGCTCGGTGAAAGTATTTCAAAGTAACGTTGAAGAGGACAGTCTTATTGTGGACCAACAAGCGAGATATCTTTACAAACATTTATGGAAATTTGTCATTTTAGTGTAGGAGATTTGATTTCGAAATTTAACTATCCATTTTTTTTTCTATTAAGTTCTTCATATACCGATGTAACCATTGTTTAAGCGATTTCCCAGAATGACACATTTATACCATAAAATTCCTTACCAAGCAGACTCTTAGCTTTTAGGATTTCTTGAGCTTCTTGAGTTGATTGGATGCTACAAGCAAGAGACTATTTGTTAAACTTTTGTTCGTCATGTTCCACAACGAAGCGGTAGAAATCGTATCACGTATAATTATTTAAATTTTCAGTAATTTCAGTTTTCAATGATTTTTTTTCAATAAATTTAGAAGTACAGTTTCGAAATATTAGGATATCGGATGTGCCAAATCAAATCCAAATACGGTTGGGAATAGGGCGTAAGGTCTCGTCCATGAATTGAACTACTGAAGACATTAGCTAGCAACTTGCTGAAATACGAATAAGAGGTCAATTTTAATGATATTAACAAAAAAAATTAATTTTGGTAGTACATGGAAATAAGATTGGTAATGCAAATTGTAACCCGACCTTTTCCTAGATCTAGAGGGAATCATACCGTCTACGTTTATTTCTTGTCCAAATAAAACAAGCATATATAAACCGAGGAATACATAATTTTCTTTCACTTTCTTAGTTTATGATTAACTCTGCCTTATTTCTTGATTTTCCAAATGAATTACGAGACTTCCCTAGCATGAGATATCGCCTTCCCAGCCAAGAATCTTCTGTGCCGTACTTCAATAAAAAAGACAGAAAGCATTTGGAAAAGAGATCAAAGCACATGATACATTTATACAAACTCTGGTTGAGAAGAAAATTAATAGCTCAGAACAACAAAAAACTGCGCAAACAAAATTTTGGAGTAAATACTACATACACCTAAACAATAAACTAAAATGGCAAAATAATAACCTCAAATGAAAATTTAAAAAGAATGGGAAAACTCAGAAAAATAATTGATTATAGACAGCAATATTGGTTTTGTTACCATATAGCACCAAACCGAGAAAATCCAGCGGAGCCTCCCACTAAATTCAGGCATGGCCAGCTATAGTGCATACGAAGCCTGAATAAGTAGCCAACAGCAAGCCAATTGCCATGAAAAACACACAGCTGTGGCGTAGTAAAGCGATCATCAACTCAACTTTAAGTCACGAGTACTTCGGTAGACAAGGTTGCTATCTTGCTTGTCATTTGAGCACGAGAAAAATCCAGAGCATAGAGCTGCAGATGGAGTGATGAGATACAAAGATCGTGCCAAACAGCAGCAGCTTGCTAATTTGGTTTGCAGATTCAAGATAAAGCAGCATGTATCAAGTAACGCAGCTATGCACAAGGAAATATACTTCTGACGACCAAGCATGGATAAAGTTGTTTCTATTCCCCGTTCCCAAACGAATACCTTAAAGTTTGGCAGCTCAGGTTAGCTTCAGTGTCTCTGAATTCTTAACCATGGATAAGCTTAAGTTTCAATGTCTCTGAATTCTTAACCATGGATAAGCTTGAATGTCTCTGAATTCTTAACCATGAATACCTTAAGTTTGGCAGCTCAGTATCTATGAATTCTTAACCATGGATAGCACATCCCCAATGGTTCCTGTGCGAATAAATGTATGTGTTTGCAATATTCCTGTCCAAACAAAAAGTACTGAGCAAAATGTTCCATAAGAACATCTGCAAAAGATTAGTGTCAGAAAAGGGAAGAAATTACATCAGAATAGTCAATAAATGTTACACATGAAAAACATTGCACTATTGCAGGGAACTTAACATTTGTGATTTCCTCCATACGCATCAAGGGTATTTTGTCAAAGCTTGTGCATGAAATTTTATTGACAGTTAATCCCTGTGAGAAATATGAGATCCAACAACCCCGATGACATCGCCAAAGTCAGCTAAAAACGACAAACAAATGAATTGAAGAGGACGCAATGATGTCATATCAACTATTACACTAAAATAAACTCACGTTCCTCTACCAATTGGACCACATGAGACATTTGCAGACGCAAATTAAATTATTAACATTTTTTCTAGAATATGAAAAAAGTAATTTCAGAAGAAAAGTGCATGCAGGGCAATTTCTTCATACCTATCTTTGCTGAGGTGGATCTTTATATCCAAAAAATAGCTGCAGTCCAGCTCCAGCATCAGTGTGAAAACAGCTTCACAAAGCATCTCAAGCATGTCCTCAAACACAGGAAGGATCAGAGTTCTACTGAGGTAGTAGTATCATGCCCTGAGCAAAAATCGTAAAGAATAGATAATCAAATAAAACAGCACAAGTAACGAATTAAATCACAAAACAACAAAGTACAAACTGTATTTTGATGATTGTCAGCTTAACCATGCTTCAAAACGAAAATATATGTTTTAATTATCATTGATGCAGAACCACTAGATAAGTTTCGTACAACATTTTTGACTCATCATAGTTGACCACCACTTCAATGTGTAAAACAAGTATTTCAGACCATCAATCAACATGAAGTCACATCCCTGTCATGTAGATTGATAGGGAAGAAGAACGGTGAACACATCTAGTCATCTAGGCTCAGGCAAGAAAGAAACAACAAACAATCAACATTGTTACCCTTCAGTTCCTTCACTTCATGAATTTATCGAAAATGAACTGTAGACTATTGGTTCCGCAAATCACAATGCAATGTTGATGGATATAACTTCATTAACTGGAGCAGCAATAGGTAATCTGGCAGCTAGAAGGCAAACCACAGCAGTGAATTGGATTCATAAGAAAATCACACATGGCCATCAAACATCAATAGCTATACAAAAGTTGAAGTAGGAAAATCAGCTAAGCTGATACCTCCTTTCTTGCAATGATTTTCCCTGAATTCGGGCGACAACACCTAATTATATTTGGCATCATCGACTATAAGTTTTGTGCACAACCTGCCTTTTTAAAACTTTTGATCAATTACAGTTTGATGATATGGAGTTCGCAAACAAAGTAGAAAACCAACAACGTGATCAACATATTTTACAAAATAAAAAAGAAGCAACATAAACATGAAATAGATGAATTGAGGAGAAGTGATAATAAGGGGGAGAAATGAAGCATGTGATTAGCATAAACCAATACCTTTATGTGTGTCTTTATGGTGTTTGTGAGAATCAAAAAGAGCCTTCCAGTCAGGACGACTCCTTCTAAAGTGAGGACAAGGGTCTCCACCATGATAAATAGATTTCCCATACAATTATCCTTGTCATCGCAAAGCCAAATTAGAGAACAAAAGGATATCAAAATTCTGAACCAGGCACAAGACAACAAAACTACTATACATACAGTGAAAGAAGTAAATACTACTTAAATTGTGCAGGACGTGCACATCGGTATTTCAGATCTCAAGTTTTAAAAAATATAAAATCAGCAACCTGGAACCTGATCAAAACAAACTTATACTGAGTACTGTATGTATCTGATCCCCTTTAGGGTAAGAAAGCACTGGTACTGTTGCTAAAATACATGACATTCTCATTATGCCTATACAACCAAAACACAACAAGATAAGAGAAACAAAGTGTAATTCTCACCTGAGCGAAACCACATAGGGAAGGTAGAGAAGATCTGAAGGACATGGCCTTCCTGTTGATTATTAACTATTGTGCCATTCCAACCTTTTCTTAGATAAATTGATGTTAAACCATTACATATAAAAATACAAACTAGAAGGGCCATGACAACCTAGGATTTGTCCCCCTTAAGCTAAACTTAGATACACTATGAGTACAGAAATGAGAAATGTATTCCAATTTAAAGTTCAAATGGACACTTTTTTTTGCAGTTGTGAGAACATATGCAAAGTTTGGATGACATAATGGAAATCATGAAATAGTTATGCTGCGAACAGAATCGGAAAAAGTGCTTTCAAATATAAGTATCCCAAGTTTGCTTGGAAAGGGCAAAGCAGGGTTAGGATATTAATCAACGACTGGTGCTCAGAGGGAAGTAGCATGTAAGAAGGGCAAGCCCGTCACTAGGAAATACATGAGCATATTTATTAGATGAATGGTCTAAAAACATGTTTACTTGCAACTAGTAAATAAAATCAGGAGGAAAAAAGAAACAAAAAAGAGAGAATAAGTCCAGTTCTACCTGCAAACGGAAGCTGGTCGCCCTGATTCTCAAGCAGCCTGCAGCCATGGACTAGGAGTAAGTTGAGCACAGTAATGGTGATGTTAATCAACTGGATTCATGAATCTATACTGGAGAAGATCCTATCAAAAGCTTTCATTGAATACCGAGTTGGACAGAATCCATTTTGGTACATTTTCTCCATCCATATCTTGGCTTCCTTCTTCATACCATGATTGCAGAAACCACTCACAATGAACTCGAAACTCCATTGATTGGGGACATAGCCTTTCCTACATAATCTGTCGAAAAGAGTACATGCTTGATCCATCCTCCCAGCCATACTCAGTCCTTTTATCAGCATATTGTAAGTATAAATATTAACTGGATAGAATTTCTCAATGACAGCATCCAAATTATCAAGATGCTGTTTCAATCTAATACCCCCAGAAAATGCAGCAACAAGATCTCCTAGGGATGGATGTTCAGATTGTATTTTGGTAGGCTGCTTCTCCCTACCCATCTCAAACTCAAACCATTCCTGCCAAAACTGTTTGGTCGTCAAAGTATGCAACAATAGTACATTGCATATGAATGGAGAAACCCGACGACCTGTTTTCTGGAAATCATGCAGAACCTCAACAGCCTGACGGTAATTGCCTTGAGAGCAAAATGAACTCACTAATTCTTCATAACAATGGAGGCTTGGAATCAAACTTTTGTACCTCATTTCCATCAATACCCGAAATGCTTGGTCTGGCCTACCTGCTTTGCACAGACCAGTCGTCAGCATATTGTACATTCTCTTGCTTGGTTCTCGCTCTTTGTGTAACTCGTAGAACAATTTCAAAGAATCGCTAATCATATGCCCCTTGATGTAACCCTGCAGCAAGGCAACTTTGGTATCCATATTGGGTTTGACAGCATCTTGAACCATCCTCTGAAACATTTGGGTCACAAGGTCAGGCCTCTTTGCGTGCCCAAGACCATCGAGGAAGTAATTATAACAAGTTCTACGGTCTAGCACCTTCAGCGATAGTTGCACTTCTAGCAAGGTTAAAACTTCGTCAAGCCTATTGGTCTCGCACAAGCAACAAATGACATTGCGGTAAAGTGTTCGGCTCGGTATGTATCCATGATCTTGCATCTCAATCAACAACTTACATATTACATCGCCCCTCCGCAAGGCAATGAACCCATAAATTAAACTCTTGTAAGCATGTTTCCTAATCGGAATGGTCGTGCTCGTACCCGACACGTTCTGCGAGGCCACAAGGTAAGCCTCTTCTGTCTTCCCAGCTTTACACAAGGCCAAAATGTAACGTGTCCACAGAGTGTTGTCAGCAGGCAACGTAGTGTACTTCCGCAGAGCCAAATCAAGCAACATCCCCAACTTATCCAACTTCCCCTCCCGCCAAAGCACGTCTGCCAAAAACTGGAACGTCTGCTTCCCAGGGATGTACCCCTGATCAATCGACTCCCTAAGCACACGGCACGCCTCGTCCACGTTATCACTCCCACACAAAGCATAAATCAAATGATCCAAAGCCACACCATTCAGAGCAAGCCCGAACTCGGACCTCATTCTATACAACCTCAATGCAACATCCACCATCCCGGCCTTACAGAAAAAGCACAAAGCAGCATTCATAGTCCCCCTATTCGGCACAACCCCGTCCTCCCTCATCTCCAGAAACACATCGTAAACCTCAACCAACCGATTCTCCAACAAAAGCCGGTAAACCAACCTATTATAGCTACACACCTTCGGCACAAACCCCTCCTCCTTCTTCGACTTCAAAAACTCAATCGCCCCATCAACCCCACACCTCCCAATCAAACTCCCAATCCAAACCCCATACGAACACGCCCGGCCAAACTCATCAACCATCCTTCCCGCCTCCTCGAACCGCTTCATCTCACACAACCTCTCCACAACAACACCAACAGCCCTATCCGCCTCCCAAACGCACCCCATCTTAACCGTCCGGAACACAACGGAGATCGCCTCCCCCACCCGATCCTGCCTACAGAAGCACTTAACAAGCACATAATCCGTGAACAAATTCCTCACCCTCACCCTCCGCAGAAGATCAAGCGCGGCGTCATAAAGCCGATCCTCAACCAACGCGTCCACGAGCACGTGGTACGAGAAATCGGACAGATCGACGCCGCTAAACCGCATCACAGCTAACGATCTCAGCGACCGCGTCGGCTCCCCGGCGACGGCGTACCCGAGCGCGAGGATTTCGTGGAACCTGGGACTTGGATACGATAAGGATCGGAGCCATTGGAGGAGGAGGGGGCCGAGGTGGGATCTGGAGAGGAGTTGGAAGACGGCGTGGTAGGCTTCGGGGGGTAGGCGGAAGTGGCGGCCGGCCCAGTCGAAGAAGCGGAGGCGGAGGAGGAGAGGGTGGGGAGAGGGGTGGCGGAGGACGGAAAGGACTAGGGGGGTGGAGAGGGGGTGGGAGAGGGAGGAGAGAGTGGAGTTTAAGGTTGGGGAGGCGTTGTCCGGGTGGGACGAGAGGGCGGAGAAGATGGCGTCGATGGGAGTTGGGGTTGGGCGACGGAACCAGGTTGAGAAGTGAGTTGTGATCTCGTCGGCGGCGGCGGCGGAGGTGGTTGAGAGGAGGCGCCGGATGACGGCGGACGGTGGCGGCATCGGGAGGGTGGGGTTGGATGGGGTTTGGGTATTTATAGGGGTGGATTTGGTAAGTTGAGACTAGCGAGTTTATCGTTTTGGTGTTCCGTGACGTACGAACCTGGTTTGTTTCGCCATAATAGTGTAATAGAGATTTCTGTGTAATCTGATTATATATCGAGGGTCGGGGTTGTGCACTCCAAATCTCGGCGGAAACAAATATAAAAATATTTTTCTTTCCACGACCCTAAGAGAGTTGTGTGTATACTCGTGGGAATCGATCACAACTATCATTGGATTCTCTTTTATATACAAAATTTTATACTTCCTTTCTCAACCAATGATTTGGGAAAACAACTGAAAACTCATCGTAACAAACGACCAAACACATTTAGGTCCACTGTAATCATCATAACGTAGGACCAAACACATTTCGGTCCATTGAAATCCTTACTGGAATCACCAGTACTGAAGATCGAATCACCAGAGTAAACATGTAACCTATTAAAAATCTCAACCAAGTGTACACATCGAAGTATTGAATAATCAAATTCCAAACCCGTAACCAAGCATGTTAGGACCAATCAAATTCAAGAGTTCAGGGTCTTGTTTGCTACATAAAGGAAAATTATAAGTGGGACTATCATCTGTTCATATCCAATTCTGTAAAATTATTCACTAAATGTTAATATGAAGTGGTCATATATCTTCAAGATGCCAAGTCCTGGAGTCACAAAACATGTATCTATCTAACATTGCGTTTAGATAATTTCTTTTGAAAATTATTTCTGGTGGGATCAGTTTATTTGAGGAAAAATAATACAATTAACATTGACAAACACAATTTTCAGAAATTAAGGAATCAAGTTTACGAACACAAACAACTGAATATCTACAAATCCAGTTTCAGTCCATCCATCTGAAAGCGAACTGAAGCACGATTTGGGTAAATTTTGAGGAAATGAAAGGGGAATAAAAAGGAACCATGATTTCACACTCGACGTAGGGATATAAAAGGGGAATAAAAAGGAAATTGAAGCACGATTCTTATGTAGCATGTGAAAAGGGGAATAAAAAGGAAAAGATGGTAACCCACGTGGCCAGTTGGAGATCATCGGTCAGGAAGGGAAGCACAGACTAGGGAATGGTTGTTTAGTGGTAGAAGATGCGACGGAACTCAGGAGGCAGCGACAAAGTATTCCGCCGAGGTGAGGTTGCGACGGGGAGGAGGCGACGTCGAGGAGGCGAGGAGACAGCGGGATCAGTGGAAGAGGTTTGGGAGTCAGTGGAGGAGGTTTGAGATCTAGGTTAGATTTGAGGTTTTATTTTCTCTTTTGCATATTTAGTTATTAAGTATATAATATATATAATATAATATATATATTGTTAACGGGTCAACAGGTATACGGGTACGGGTAATAGGCATGCACGTACCCAACTCATTTATCTAGCGGGTAAACGGGTACGGGTTAACGGGTACAAAATTTTAAACGAGTACGAATTTTTGTACCCATACTCGTACCCGTACGGGTCAGGTGGGCGGGTATACGAGTATTACCCGACTCATTTACAACCCTACCCAAGATTCATGCACATGATAATAATGAAGAAAACTAACGTACAACGATTTATACCTTTGATGCATACCCTTTTTTTGCTTACGGATGAGGTGCGGAGAATCCCAAGTGTGATTCCTCTACTCGGGACACACGAACCACAAACTAAACTCCACCAACACGTTAGCTAGAACGAGAGGAGTGGAAGAACAACTTTCTTCCTTGGTGGAGAGAGAGGAGGGACGGCTAAAGGGGGCGACAGCTAGGGTTAGGAGAAAACTATGTTTACATCATTTTCTCCTCTTATTTATAAGTCTCTCCAAAGCTAACCTTAATCTCATTAGTTAAGTTAGCTTAATGGGTCTCTTTAGCCATCCATGTGTTTAATCCATTGGCTCAATGTGTGAAACACTTTGTAGGACCCGATTGTATTAGTAACGCGTGCAACAGTTAACACGTAGATCGTAATTGGTTTCTAGCTAAACGTTACAACCCCTAATATAATCGGATTAAAATTCCTTTCAACTATTTATTCACTGCCACCTTGATTAATGGACACCTCCTTCAATCTCCCACTTGTCCTTAACAAGTGTGCAATAATAAATTCCTTTGTCTCTTATTGTCTTGATCTGAATATTAGGTAAGATAGTATGTCATCTCATTCCGTTCAAACCATTTCTTGAAATCCGAGTTCAAACTGCTGAAACAAATGATCAACTTTTAATCAATTTGAGCACGGCCATGCATTTCAGTTTTCACTCTTCAAGAGGCCCAAAGACAACACACCTATTAAATATGAGGACAATTCAATCTTGCACATCCACAATTTTCTATATGATTCATGTCAATTATGACATCCGGCTTTATAACCTCCTTTTACAGCGTGGCATTTGACAGAGTCGAGAATATACCAATTCTTATATAAGTAAAGTGATGCACTCATGTTTGAGAAATTTACATAAATAATCAATGAGAAATCTTATGACATTCCAAATCTCTTAAAGATTCTCATAGCGGATTAGTCCAATATATGTTCTCCAACATATATCCATGTAATTGATTAGACATCGAATGTCTCTATAGCCCATGAAACAACGCTATCAATCAACTTACAAACTAATCTTTATACATCATTGTCATCCAATTCAATGACCTAGACCAGGGACAATAATAAAATATATATGAAGGGAATGTGTTCTAAAAGTTTTACTTTTAAATGTCAATTATTATGAATTGAATGAGAAATCATTTTGTTCTTTGTTTATGTTATTCGTCTTTTAGAAGTGTTAAGGAAGATGCTCTTGGTCCTTAACCGTAGGGCTCTAAAAGATATTGATTTACATAAAGCAAAAGATATTCGCAATCATGGTAATAAACATGGGATATTTATTACCGAGTTAAGATTGTCGTGTTGGTCATAGATCATTGTAGCTCTACAAGTGAGTGACAACACGGGTATGCAAAAGAGGAAAATATTACTTTTGTATACCGAATTGACCTAACAAGTAAAATATTATAGAAATATGTTTCTATGTCATTAATATTTTACTGTGTCCTTGGTCATTTGATATGAGACTTATATTAGTTATATCTGATCGCTTAAGGAGTGCTTAATTAGACTAGTGTCTTAAGCTATCAATGAGTGTAGTGCAAATGCATTAGTTGGTTAAGTATGACTTTTGTTGGAGAAGATAGTTAGTCAAAAGATTATCATTGCCCCTCTTAATTGAGTGATGATATTAGTGGGCCCCTTGATAAAGCAAAGTTATAATGTGCACAATGTGATTTGAGTTAAGTCACATATTTATAACTAGCTTAAAGAGATCAAGAAATGAATACTAATACAAAGATGACACAATACTACTTTGTGTGTATTCTTAATATCATGAGCCAAGGGACGGACACAAGTGGTGCACACCATCACTGAATGGATCGGGTTTTGGTTCGAGTGGAATTAAGACATCTAACTAATTGGGAGCTATAATGTGTAGCTAGATACCGCTTATAGCTTGTGATATTAAGTTCTTAATATCACTGCCAACTTAATCTAGATCCTCCCATAGGTCACACCAAAAAACTAGGAAACAAGAAATGAGGATTTTGAGTTCATAGGATGTGTCGGGTTTCATGTAGAAAATATGACACATTGGGTGAACAAGCAAAATCAAAATTATGTTGTGATTAATGATATAATTGGAATCTAAATTAAATTCATATGTGATGTAAATATTATGGGGTGTAATGATTTATCATGACATAGGATAATATGTTACATAAGTTGTGAATTTACTACTAATCCCGAAATGTCAATTAAATAGGGGTAAAACCGAAATTTGACCAACTGCAGGACTGTGCAAAAAACGGTCGACCGTTTACTGTTGATCGCCGACCGAACTATGCACGGTCGACCGAACACGTCTCGACCGATAACAGGGAATTTTCGTCTGTTCGGAACGGTCGACCGAACATTGCGATGAAATAGTTTTGCTGTTGAGAACGGTCGACCGAGTGTCTAACGGTCGACCGAACCTCCAAATGGTCGACCGGTCCAGACGGATTTCTGCAGAATTAATTTAAGAATTAATTAGATCATGCATGGAATTGGTCCATAACTGATTTAATTCATGGCTGAGATTATTTGTTGACAAATAATGGATGGTTAGATGGAAGTTTGCATGAAATCATGGGCAAGTGGTTGCACATGAATAGGTAATTTGGAGAGAACTTATAAATACAAGTTTATCTCATCACCTAATCAATTAATTCATTATCTTCTTGTGCAAACTTCTCTCTCCATAATTATCCACGAAATTTCCTTAATTCTTGAGTTTAGTTTTAGTTTTCAGAGATCTTCTTCTCAAGGGAACTAAAGAGGGGTTAATAATTGGATTCTAAACCCTATTGGAGATTGAGAGGCTAGCTCTTCTTTCTCCGATCTTGTTTAGAGTTTGGTGAATACTCGGAGGCATCCGACACAACAACAAGCATCATCAACGTCTCCGGATCTTCAAGAAGTTTTAGAGAACTTGTAGGTATGAATTTCGGAGCCCAATGTTTGTTTTAATGTGTTTTAAGCAATCATTGAAACAAACCGATGCATGCATGTAAAACAAATCATAGAAAATATATGAATGATCCTTATTGTGCATAAAAATTTCGAAAATATATATGTACAATTAAACTAGAAATCCTACAATATATTCATGTTCACATTATAGTGTTTCATTTATCAAATCACGTATTTGACAAACCTATTTGAATTTATAATTTATTTTGGACAATTATTTAATTCCAAACAATAACTAAATAAATACTGAAATTTTATTTCATTTGACAAACGTAAACAACACCAATATTCATGAACGTCTGCATAATACTAGGTATTACATAATCAAAGTCATTCTGCAATGCATTTTATTCATGTGGCCCTAGTTTGACTCTCATACTTGGGCTGAGGAAATGGTTTAGTTAACGGATTGACCACATTGTCGTCCGTATGAACCTTGCAAATCTCCATATCTTTCCTTTCAGTGATATCTCGTATTACATGAAACTTCCTGAGAATATGTTTGTATTTCAGGTGAGATCTAGGTTCCTTCGCTTGAGCAATGACACCATTATTATCACAATAAAGGTCTACTCCTTTATTAATGCTAGGAACTACACCAAGCTCAGTAATGAACTTCTTAATCCAAACCCCTTCCTTTGCAGCTATCGAAGCTGCAAGGTATTCTACTTTAGTTGTACAATCAGCGACAATGCTTTACTTTGAACTTTTCCAACTCACTGCTCCTCCATTCAGACGAAAGATGTATCTGGACTGAGATCGGAAATCACCTCTGTCGGTTTGGAAGCTTGCATCAACATAGCCTTCGATAATAATCTCACTTTCTCCTCCAAACACCAAGAAACTATCCTTAGTCCTTCGTAAGTACTCCAGGATGTTCTTAGCTGCAGTCCAGTGTGCCTCACCTGGATTTGATTGGAATCTGCTACACATGCTCAGAGCATATGCAACATCTAGGTGAGTACAAATCATGGCATACATGATAGATCCGATTGCCGAGGCATAATGGATCATACTCGTACGCTTCCGCTCATCAGGCACAAATGGACACTGTGTTTTGCTTAGCGCCGTGCCACGAGACGGGTAGAAATCTTCTCTTAGAGTCTTTCATGTTGAATCTTTCAATTACCTTATCTATATAAGTTCCTTAACTTAATCAATCAGTCTCTTAGATCTATCTCTATAGATCTTGATGCCCAAGATGTACTCTGCCTCTCACAGGTCTTTCATTGAGAAACACTTTTCAAGCCAGATCTTTGTAGATTCAAGCATTGGAATGTCGTTTCCTATGAGCAGTATGTCATCTACATACAAGACCAAGAAAACAACACAACTCCCACTAACATACTTGTAGACACAAGATTCTTCTTCATTTCTGAGGAAACCAAACATTTTGACGACATCATTGAAACGAAGATTCCAGCTCCGTGATTCTTGCTTCGGTCCAGAAATGGACTTCTGAGGCTTACATACTTTCCCAGCATTCATGGAGTCCACAAAACCCTCAGGTTGAGTCATATACACATCCTCTTCCAAAATCCTATTTAGGAAGGCAGTTTTGACATCTATCTGCCAAATCTCATAATCATAATGAGCGGCAATTGGTAAGAGTATTTGAATGGATTTAAGATGGCGAATGGAGAAAAAGTTTCATCATAGTCTATACCATGAACTTGTCGGTAACCTTTTGCTACCAGTCTAGCTTTGAAAACGCTCATGTTTCCATCCTCGTATGTTTTCAATTGGAAAATTCATTTGAATCCTATGAGTGTTACCCTATCTGCCAAATCAACCAAGTTCCAAACTTGATTTTCAGACATTGATTCCATTTCAGATTTCATGGCTGCAAGCTATTTTTCGGAATCTAGACCCGTGATAGCTTCTTTGTAGCTGTTAGGCTCCTGACTTTCCAAAAGTAGAATCTCACAACTCTCGGTCAAAAGGAAATCAACATACCTCTTGGGTCGAGACCGTGGCCTATCAAATTTACATAGGACTGAAGCAACGGGAGAAGTGTTCACAACGGTTTGTGAATCTTCGCACGAATTTGATTCGAGTGGGATAGTAATAGAGTCGTGTGGTGAATGGACGACATCAAAGACATTATCAGTTACCATTGATAGGGTTTCAGAGTCATGTATCTCTATTCCGACACAGGTACTCCCACCTTGATTAAGGTGTCATACACAGATGATGATGCCTCTGACGTACGTTGAACCACGTTCATTTGTTGCTCTTCTCGAATTTCTTCGAGAACTACATTACTCTCACTTGTCTGTTTGGAAAGAAATTCCATTTCCAAAAAGACACTATCACGAACAACAAACATTTTGTTCTCTGATTGGTTATAAAAGTAATAGCCCTTAGTTTCTTTTGGATAACCCACAAAGAAACATTTGTCTGACTTAGGTGCAAGCTTATCAGAGAGTAAACATTTTACATAAGCTTCACATCCTCAGACTTTCAGAAAATACAATTTTGGAACTTTTCCAGGCCATATCTCATATGAAATCTTTTCCACAACTTTTGATGGAGTTCTATTTAGTGTAAAAGTAGTTGTTTCAAGAGCATATCCCCAGAAGGATACTGGAAGACTGACAAAACTCATCATAGATCGAACCATATCTAACAATGTTTGATTTCTCCTTTCGACACACCATTCCATTGTGGTGTTCCCAGTGGAGTTAGTTGTGAAACGATTCCACAACTCCTAAGATGATCATCGAATTCTTGACTCAAATACTCGCCACCACGATCTAATCATAATGACTTGATTTTCTTACCAAGTTACTTTTCTACTTCATTCTGAAATTGTTTGAACTTTCCAAACGATTCAGATTTACGTCTCATTAAGTATACGTAACTGTATTTACTTAAGTCATCAGTAAACGTGATGTATTAATTAAAACTTCCTCTAGCCATGGAACTCAGTGGACTACACACATCTGTATGTATGAGTCCTAATAGCTCACTTGCTCTCTCACCCTTTCTGGTAAAGGGTGTCTTTGTCATTTTTCCCATCAGACAAGATTCACATGTATCGTACAATTCTAAATCAAACAATGTTAGACGTCCATTCTTTTGGAGCTTTTGCATGCATTTCAGGTTTATGTGACCAAGACGACAATGCCAGAGGTGAGCGGGATTCGATTCGTTTAGTTTTTGCCTTTTGGTGTTTATGTTAAAGATATGACGATCTAATTCAAGTAAATAGAGGTCATTAATTAATTTAGCATTGACATAAAACATGTCATCTTTATAGATAGAACAACATTCATTCTTTATTATAAATGAATAAGCATCAATATCCAATACCGAAGACGAAACAATATTTCTACCAATAGCGGGAACAAAATAACAATTATTAAGTTCTATAACTAAACCTGAAGGTAAGCATAAATCATAAGATCTTATAGCTAGTGCAGCAATTCTTGCTCCATTTCCAACTCGTAGGTCAACTTCTCATTTTGCCAAATTCCTAATTCTTCTTAGTCCCTGCACATTGGAAACAATGTGGGATCCACATCCGGTATCAAATACCCATGAAGAAGAATTTGATAAATTAACATCAATTACAATGGTACATGTAGAAGAAGCTATTGCCCCATTCTTCTTGTCCTCCAAGTATTTCAGGCAATTTCTCTTCCAATGGCCAATGTAATTGCAGTAGAAACACTTAGTATTAGAATCAGCACCTTTGGGTTTGGAATCGGCAACTCTCTTTCCTTTTCATGTAGACCCTTTCTTCTTCTTTCCACCACCCAACTTCTTAAACCCCTTCCCCTTTTGAATCATCAAAACTTTCTTTTTAGATTCTAGGGTCCCAATATTTTGCTCAACAGTTTTCAACATGCCAAACAATTCTTCCAAATTCTTATCCAAACCTTGCATGTTGAAGTTCAACCTAAATTGGTTAAATCCATCATGGAGCGAGTGGAGAACAATGTTTGTGGCCAACTCTTGACTATAGGGAAACCCAAGTCGGGCCATATTCTCAAAAAGACCGATAATCTTGAAAACATGGGGTCCAACAGGTTTGTCCTTCTCTAGACGACTCTCGAGAATAGCCTTTGAGGACTCATACCTCTCCATCCGGGACTGCATCTGGAACATGTTGCTTAGCTGTTGGATAATAGTATATGCATCCATGTCCACAAACCTCTTTTGGAGGTTAGTGTCCATAGTTGCCAACATCATGCAGGTGACAGTGACAGACTTATTGCGAATACTACTCTTAGTAGCTCGCTCCTCAATAGTTAAGGTGGAACTAACTTTGGGATATGAGTTGTAAGTGTGGGTTCAATGTGGGTCTCTAATCTAATCACTTTTTAAGCTAAAACAAACTCTACTTGCTCAATCAAAGATGTGCAGCGGAAATTAAAACAAACAAGGAAGTAAAGAAAGAATTATGCAAACCACAAAGGAGACGGGGAATTTTTATAGAGGTTCGACACCCCACCCGGTTCCTAGTCCTCTCTTGTAAGCTTCACTCGAATCACCGAGCTTCACTCACGACTTCACATTCCACTCCCCGTTCCGGGCTGGGAGAGCATTTTTTACACCACAAGCTCCGCGAACAACCCTCGCCGAGCTTGACTCCTCCTCTTACAATCCGAGAGGGATGCTTTGGGTTTTCACCGAAACCTTTACAAGACTTTGACAACAACAAACTTGAGTGGGACAATCACTCTCTAAACTTGAGCACACTTGAGAAAAAAAAGAATTTATCTAAAGTGTGGAAATTGAGGCTTGGAGTGTTTCGAATGATCTTTCTAATGTAGGAGGCAAATATGTGTGGGAGAGTTGTCTAAACAAGGTTGGGGATCCTCTATTTATAAGCTCAAGAATGGTTATAGCCATTGTTATGTCCCTAAACCGGATTAGGATTGGATTAGGGTTAAGTGAGGTTTGACTTGGAGGAGAGAGGGAGGTATGGTGAGTAGTGGGGTGAAGTGATGGAGGTAAGGTGGGGTGTAAGGGAAGTATGGTGGGGAGTGCTTGGGGTGTAGGGTTTTTGGGTTTTTTAAACCAACCAACACCATCTCCTCTCCTTTCCTTTCCTTCATCCTCACCAAGCACCCATCTTCTTCCTCAGTGGCTCGAGCTCAGGCGGAGGAGGTTGCATTGGCGTGAGGCTTGCGGAGGTTGACGCGCGAGGAGAATCACCGGAGGCAACGGAGGCGCAAGCGAGGCTCCAGCGGGTTCGTTGCGTTTTCGAGGTATGCCGCTCATTAGTGTGATTTTGTTGCTCACCCTCGTGGGAGGGTGTTGTTGGTCGGTCGGGGGAGGTCGAGGACCTCTCTGGCGACGCGTTTCTTCGTAAAACCTTGGCTGGCGCAAGGTTGAAGACGACCAACGGTCGACCGGATCCTTCGGGCGGTCGACCGTTTTAGCACTGTTTGCCCGACTTTAACCTTCACCGGTCGAACGACGCCTTGTGGCGGTCGACTGGTAGTGTATATTGCTGGTAAGTTGGGGCGTTCTGCCTGTTTTCGGTCGACCGGTTCCTTGGGTCGTTCGACCGGAACTTAAGTGTACTGAGTAGAATTGCATGATTTGTTCGACCGATTTCTTATTGTGTTCGACCGGTTGTATGTTGTTTGACCGTTAGAAGTTTGCGTTCGATCGATTATCTGACTTAGAATGATAGGTTGACCCTGTCTGTTTTCGGTCGACCGAGACCCCTGAGTCGGTCGACCGATTGATCCGTTCTTGATGTTGACCAGACTCCGGATTTTGACCTCGTTCGGTCGACCGGTTTTAGACTTTTGTTCGACCGGTTGGGAATTAGTGTTGCGCAGTGAGTTCCACCGATTCAGACTTTCGGTCGACCGAATTCCTCGTGAAAACGGTCGACCGGTTAGACTATTTCGGTCGACCGAATCTGCTCAGAACTGAATTCATGGGTCCCGTTGTGAATGCCAACTCTGTCCACGGAAACATGTGTCCTCGCCTTGTGCGTGAGCCGGGAGGTGACGGTGGGCGCGTGATGCGTGCCTGCCCAGGGACCGCCGTTGGGAAGAGTGCGGGCGTTCGGGATGCATCTCCTCCAGGTATGGAGTGGGACTTATGAGATATGATTGATTAGACTCATTGTAGCGTAGCAGGCCTGAGGGATCGCGGATCCCAATGTATGATGATGTTGTGCGGGCACGCAACTGGCGTTGGGTGAGGTGACTACCGGCCTTCGGGCTACGGAGGTCGCTGCCCTGCTTTTATAGCGGTGCAGTTTGTGTTCGCGGCTCGTGGAGCCCGTTGACCTGGCAGACTTCGGTCTGGACCCGTCCGATGCTGTGCCGGACGTTGTGATGGACCACCGATGTTGTGCCGGTGATGCCGCCGAGGTTGTGCCGGCGATGATGATTGTTGGGCCGAGGCTGTGCCGACTATGTTGTTTTCCTCGGCTGGGCACCTACCGAGATGATGTTGTTATACCTTCCGGGCGACGGCCCCGTTGGTCCCTGTGGCCCCGACCACTGAGATTTACAGATCTGTTTCTATCGGCGCGTAGACGTGACAGAGGCTCCCTGCTGAACCCTTGAGTAGTGTAGCCGCGTGTGGGGGGTGCGATGTCGCGGGCTGCTAGACTGCATGTGCCTGCAGTAGGTCTCTTCGGGAGACCCGATGATTGATTGTCGGACTGATGTCCTGTTTTACCCTTCGGGGGAACTGTTTTCCATTTCTGTTGATGTCATGACATGCTACTAGTATGATAGGTTCATTATGTGATGCATGCATATAGGTGAGTTGGCATACGGGGTTTCCTTCTGGAAACTCAGGCATTGTTGTTGCATCTTTTTCAGGACCGCAGTAGGTCCGGGTGGGTGGTGACCGAGGACGGAGCGCTTTGGAGTCGGATCCTCTTCGGCAGTTGCTAGACCGTACGACTACTTGTATTCTATTCCATTGTATCAGTATTGTAGTTGTACTTCTTTTGGAAAACTCCTTGTATTTTGGGTGCACCCGGATTTATATATTTATATATTAGTGACGTTCCCGCGTGAGTTGTCTGTTGTGTTGGTTATTTTGAAATTTTAAATCTTCCGCTGTTTCGGGACGTTACAACTTGGTATCAGAGCGGTCGATTCCTGTGTCTTCGTCTAAAGAACGACCCTTAGGAGTAGTGCTAGAGGCATGCATTATTTTTGTAGCTCTTGCATGCATTGTTGCTTATCTGTTGATTGTTGTGGTGACAGATGGCACCTAGGCGTGTGAGGAGTTCTCCACGCGATCGCGATCCCAGTGACGACACATCTGGTGCTCATTGGGACAGACTGGGCGAGTTTCTGGAGCGTCAGGCAGCTCAGAGCGCTCAGAGCGGGGTGGGAGCTGAGCACGATCGGTTCATGCGTCAGCACCCGCCGACTTTTGATGGCAGGAGGGCCCCAGAGGTTGCGGAGGACTGGATCTTCCGGATGGAGAAGATCTTCCACGCTATTGGAGTAGCACCTGAGAGGATGGTGGAGCTGGCCACCTATGTGTTCGATGGCGAGGCCGCCAACTGGTGGAGATCTACGTCCACGGTGTTGTTTGATGATCGTGTGGATGTGAGCTGGGAGGAGTTCTTGGAGGTGTTTCATGAGCAGTACTTCCCCCAGCATGTCAGGGATCAGAAGAGGGAGGAGTTCATGTCGCTAGAGCAGAAGGACATGACACTGACGAGCTACATCAGCAGGTTCAACGCTTTGGAGCGTTACTGCCCTGAGATTTGTGTGACCCCAGAGCAGCGGGCGAGGAAGTTCATGAAGGGACTGAGACAGCCGCTTCGATCTCGGGTGATCAACAGCATGTCGCGGACCCTTGCAGATGCGGTGAAGCATGCTACGATCATCGAGCAGGACCAGAGGGAGTGTATTCAGGAGGCGCGGAAGGCGCCAGTGAGCACCGGCAGCAGAGTAGCTGGTCGTGGAGCGGGGAACCCGGGCAAGAGGCCCAGGCTCGATGGAGGAGGAGCACGTTAGTCAGGAGCGTGCACTTACTGCGGGAGGTTCCATCCAGGACAGGAGTGTCCCCGTCGGACTGGAGCGTGTATGGGTTGCGGCCAGATGGGACATTTTGTCCGTGATTGTCCTCAGAGGCAGGGAGAGCCGAGCAGGAGGCCAGGACCACCAGCAGTAGGCAGAGGCGGAGGCAGCCGGTCAGTTGTTCCACCGGGCCAGAGCAGGAGGACCGGGCGAGTCTTCACTATTCAGGCTGAGGAGGCGAGGGACTCCAACACCGTCGTGGAAGGTACGCTTTCAGTTTCTGGTTCTGTAGCGCGTGTGTTGTTCGATTGTGGCGCCACTCACTCCTTCATTTCGGAGAAGTTTGCTGGCGAGTTGGGTCGGACCCCTGTGCTGCTGACTGATGTTTTGGAGGTCAGCACGCCCATGGGTGAGGTGGGCACTGTGGGGAGCTTTTTCCCCGGCACCACAGTTGCTTCGGGAGACCATGATTTTCCGGCAGATCTGGTCTTGTTACCGATGGTGGACTTCGACGTCATACTGGGGATGGACTGGCTGTCACAGTACGACGTGCGAGTCTTTTGCCGCGAGAAGAAGATCCTGATTCCGATGGAGGGCGTGCCAGATGTTCTGATCAGAGGTGTGAGGAGCAGAGGGGGTCGTCTGATTGTGTCTGCGGTTAAGGCACAGAGACTGATACAGCAGGGATGCAGAGCGTTTGTGGCCACGCTGGTAGTTCCTGATCCTGAGACGAGGAGGCTGGAGGATATCGAGATAGTGCAGGAGTTCCCGGATGTGTTTCCAGCAGAGATTCCAGCGTTACCGCCGCACCGAGAGATCGAGTTCAGCATCGAGTTGGTTGCGGGTACGACACCTCAGTCGAAGGCACCTTATCGGATGGCACCTGCTGAGTTGACGGAGCTGAAGAAGCAGTTGCAGGAGTTGATGGAGTCCGGATTCATTCGACCGAGTGTTTCTCCATGGGGAGCGCCTGTGCTCTTCGTGAAGAAGAAGGATGGATCGTTGCGGATGTGCATCGACTACAGGATGCTGAATAAGGTTACCGTTCGGAACCGGTACCCTTTGCCCAGGATTGATGATTTGTTTGATCAGTTGCAGACGGCGAGAGTGTTCTCGAAGATCGATCTGCGTTCGGGTTATCACCAGTTGCGGATCAGGGAGGCGGATGTTCAGAAGACAACCTTCAGGACGCGGTACGGCCACTACGAGTTCTTGGTGATGCCATTTGGACTGACGAATGCACCTGCAACATTCATGGATCTGATGAATAGGACCTTCCAGCCGTACCTTGACAGATTTGTCGTGGTGTTCGTGGATGACATCTTGGTATACTCGCCTGACAGGGAGCAGCATCGAGAGCACCTGAGGATTGTGCTTGGCATTCTGAGGGATCAGCAGCTTTATGCCAAGTACACGAAGTGTGAGTTTTGGTTGGATCAGGTGGCTTTTCTGGGGCATATTGTGTCAGCAGATGGGATTTCAGTGGATCCGGCGAAGGTCGAGGCAGTGACTCAGTGGAGAGCCCCGACGAGCGTGACAGAGATCAGGAGCTTCATAGGTCTGGCAGGGTATTACAGGCGGTTTATCCAGGATTTCTCCAGACTTGCATCGCCGCTGACAGCATTGACGCAGAAGGGCGTCAAGTTCGTTTGGTCCCAGAAGTGCGAGGACAGCTTTCAGGAGCTGAAGAGGCGATTGACGACAGCACCTATCCTGACGCTACCGAGTGGCAGTGGAGGCTACGTGATTTACAGCGATGCATCAGGGATAGGCTTGGGTTGTATTCTGATGCAGCATGGGAAGGTGGTCGCGTACGCTTCGAGACAGCTGAAGGTGCACGAGAAGAACTACCTTACTCACGATCTGGAGTTAGCAGCAGTAGTTCACGCGTTGAAGACCTGGCGGCACTATCTGTATGGCGAGCAGTTCGAGGTCTTCACCGATCATCAGAGTCTGAAGTACTTGTTCTCGCAGAAGGAGCTGAATATGAGGCAGCGCAGATGGCTTGAGTTCATTAAGGACTACGACTTCACCATTTCCTATCATCCGGGGAAGGCGAATTCGGTTGCAGACGCGCTGAGCAGGAAGGTGGAGGTTTCAGTTGCGAGTCTGTACATCCAGGAGTGGAGGCTACTCGAGGCTTTGTCAGAGTGGAGACCGTTCACAGAGGGTTCAGAGGGAGCAGTGATTGCGGGGCTTCGGGTGGAGCCGCAGACTGTCTCACGGTTGGTTCAGGCTCAGCAGGGGAATGAGGAGTTAGCTGGTCTGCTACAGTTGGCTTCCAGAGATGGATCAGATTTCAGTGTGGGGGTTGATGGTGGTCTGAGGTTCAGGAGTCGGATCTGGGTGCCGAATGTTGATGGGCTGAGAGATGACATCATGGAGGAGGCACACAGAGCTAGATACACCATTCATCCCGGGAGCACGAAGATGTATAAGGACCTGCAGCGGAACTTCTGGTGGAAGGGCATGAAGAGGGATATTGCAGAGTTTGTGGAGCGATGCTTGGTCTGCCAGCAGGTGAACATTGAGCATCAGAGGCCAGCAGGACCGATGCAGTGTATTGAGCTTCCTGAGTGGAAGTGGGAGCACGTGACGATGGATTTTGTCACAGGATTGCCGAAGACGAGGAGGTTCCACGACGCGATTTGGGTGATAGTCGATCGACTGACCAAGTCGGCGCATTTCTTAGCGATCAAGACCACGTTGCCTTTGGAGGGTCTAGCTAGGTTGTACGTGGAGGAGATAGTCAGGTTGCATGGGGTGCCAGTGAGCATCATCTCCGATCGAGATCCTCGCTTCACTTCCAGATTTTGGGGGATTCCGCAGCAGGCTTTGGGGACACGTCTGAGATTCAGTACAGCGTTTCATCCGCAGACCGATGGTCAGTCAGAGAGGACGATTCAGACCTTGGAGGATATGCTGAGAGCATGCACACTGGATTGGGCAGGGCACTGGGATGAGCACCTGCCGCTGATAGAGTTCGCCTACAACAACAGCTACCACTCGAGTATTGGGATGGCACCGTACGAGGCATTGTACGGGAGGCCTTGCAGATCACCGGTATGCTGGAGTGATGTGGGCGAGAGGCAGTTAGTGGGGCCAGAGATTGTGCAGATGTACTCAGAGAAGGTGGATGTGATCAGGAGGAGACTGGCCACAGCACAGAGCAAGCAGAAGAGTTATGCTGATCGACGCAGACGAGTGCTGAGTTTCGAGGTGGGCGACCATGTGTTTCTGAAGATTTCCCCTGCCCGAGGTGTGATGAGGTTTGGGAAGAAGAGGAAGCTCAGTCCGAGGTATGTTGGACCGTTTGAGATCCTCGACCGAGTTGGAGAGGTTGCCTACCGGATTGCATTGCCGCCACAGTTTTCGGGTCTGCATAATGTCTTCCATGTATCGATGCTGAGGAAGTATGTGGCAGATCCGTCGCATGTCATTGAGATTGCAGTTCCAGAGATTCAGCAGGACTTGTCGCTCGAGGAGAGGCCGGTCGAGATTGTTGATCGCATGGATCATCAGCTCAGGAGGAGGACCATTCCGATGGTGAAGGTCAGGTGGCAGCATCACAGCGAGCGCGAGGCCACTTGGGAGATCGAGGAGGATGTCAGAAGGCAGTATCCAGAGCTTTTCGGTGAGTGGTTGCTTTAATTTCGGGACGAAATCCTTTTAAGTTGGGTGGATTGTTATGTCCCTAAACCGGATTAGGATTGGATTAGGGTTAAGTGAGGTTTGACTTGGAGGAGAGAGGGAGGTATGGTGAGTAGTGGGGTGAAGTGATGGAGGTAAGGTGGGGTGTAAGGGAAGTATGGTGGGGAGTGCTTGGGGTGTAGGGTTTTTGGGTTTTTTAAACCAACCAACACCATCTCCTATCCTTTCCTTTCCTTCATCCTCACCAAGCACCCATCTTCTTCCTCAGTGGCTCGAGCTCAGGCGGAGGAGGTTGCATTGGCGTGAGGCTTGCGGAGGTTGACGCGCGAGGAGGATCACCGGAGGCAACGGAGGCGCGAGCGAGGCTCCGACGGGTTCGTTGCGTTTTCGAGGTATGCCGCTCATTAGTGTGATTTTGTTGCTCACCCTCGTGGGAGGGTGTTGTTGGTCGGTCGGGGGAGGTCGAGGACCTCTCCGGCGACGCGTTTCTTCGTAAAACCTTGGCTGGCGCGAGGTTGAAGACGACCAACGGTCGACCGGATCCTTCGGGCGGTCGACCGTTTTAGCACTGTTTGCCCGACTTTAACCTTCACCGGTCGAACGACGCCTTGTGGCGGTCGACCGGTAGTGTATATTGCTGGTAAGTTGGGGCGTTCTGCCTGTTTTCGGTCGACCGGTTCCTTGGGTCGTTCGACCGGAACTTAAGTGTACTGAGTAGAATTGCATGATTTGTTCGACCGATTTCTTATTGTGTTCGACCGGTTGTATGTTGTTTACCGTTAGAAGTTTGCGTTCGACCGATTATCTGACTTAGAATGATAGGTTGACCCTGTCTGTTTTCGGTCGACCGAGACCCCTGAGTCGGTCGACCGATTGATCCGTTCTTGATGTTGACCAGACTCCGGATTTTGACCTCGTTCGATCGACCGGTTTTAGACTTTTGTTCGACCGTTTGGGAATTAGTGTTGCGCAGTGAGTTCCACCGATTCAGACTTTCGGTCGACCGAATTCCTCGTGAAAACGGTCGACCGGTTAGACTATTTCGGTCGACCGAATCTGCTCAGAACTGAATTCATGGGTCCCGTTGTGAATGCCAACTCTGTCCACGGAAACCTGTCTCCTCGCCTTGTGCGTGAGCCGGGAGGTGACGGTGGGCGCGTGATGCGTGCCTGCCCAGGGACCGCCGTTGGGAAGAGTGCGGGCGTTCGGGATGCATCTCCTCCAGGTATGGAGTGGGACTTATGAGATATGATTGATTAGACTCATTGTAGCGTAGCAGGCCTGAGGGATCGCGGATCCCAATGTATGATGATGTTGTGCGGGCACGCAACTGGCGTTGGGTGAGGTGACTACCGGCCTTCGGGCTACGGAGGTCGCTGCCCTGCTTTTATAGCGGCGCAGTTTGTGTTCGCGGCTCGTGGAGCCCGTTGACCTGGCAGACTTCGGTCTGGACCCGTCCGATGCTGTGCCGGACGTTGTGATGGACCACCGATGTTGTGCCGGTGATGCCGCCGAGGTTGTGCCGGCGATGATGATTGTTGGGCCGAGGCTGTGCCGACTATGTTGTTTTCCTCGGCTGGGCACCTACCGAGATGATGTTGTTATACCTTCCGGGCGACGGCCCCGTTGGTCCCTGTGGCCCTGACCACTGAGATTTACAGATCTGTTTCTATCGGCGCGTAGACGTGACAGAGGCTCCCTGCCGAACCCTTGAGTAGTGTAGCCGCGTGTGGGGGGTGCGATGTCGCGGGCTGCTAGACTGCATGTGCCTGCAGTAGGTCTCTTCGGGAGACCCGATGATTGATTGTCGGACTGATGTCCTGTTTTACCCTTCGGGGGAACTGTTTTCCATTTCTGTTGATGCCATGACATGCTACTAGTATGATAGGTTCATTATGTGATGCATGCATATAGGTGAGTTGGCATACGGGGTTTCCTTCTGGAAACTCAGGCATTGTTGTTGCATCTTTTTCAGGACCGCAGTAGGTCCGGGTGGGTGGTGACCGAGGACGGAGCGCTTTGGAGTCGGATCCTCTTCGGCAGTTGCTAGACCGTACGACTACTTGTATTCTATTCCATTGTATCAGTATTGTAGTTGTACTTCTTTTGGAAAACTCCTTGTATTTTGGGTGCACCCGGATTTATATATTTATATATTAGTGACGTTCCCGCGTGAGTTGTCTGTTGTGTTGGTTATTTTGAAATTTTAAATCTTCCGCTGTTTCGGGACGTTACAGCCATTGTGACAAGTATATGAAGTGTTTGTGTACGATACACAAAATAGAAAAGTGCAGGTCACAAAATAGGACCCAAACGGTCGACCGACTCGAGTAAAATGGTCGACCGGTAGGCAGTTCAAAATAAGGTTCGGTCGACCGAGCAGGGAATGGTCGAACCAACTAGGCTATAACTTAAGTTATCGGTCGAACTAAAGGGATGATTCAGTCAACCAAATATATCAGGCTTTATGGGGTTGACAAAAATGTTCACATTCGGTCGACCAAAATTCTTGGGTTGGTTGACCAAAAATATCAGACACTTGGGTTTGTCAAAATTGTTTAGGTTCGGTTGACCGAAATAAGGTCCACGGTCGACCGATGAGCACTTGCATTTTTTGGGTTTTGATGAAAATGAGAATACGACCGTTGGTATAATACAAAAAGTCTAACAGTCAAATGACACGTGTAGACGGTCGACGGAAATGGTCTAAACGATCGACAAGTTGGGCTGTAAAATGCACTATTTTCTAAAGGATGAAACAGTCGAATGAAGGCAGTTCGGTCAACCGAATTGCCACTGGCAGATCTAGTTTGGTGAATACCGGTCTAAGTTTGGGTGAGATTTTGTGTGTGACTTCTATAAGGAACCTAGTGTGTGTAAGTTGATTTTAACTCTTATATGCTTCATTACACAATCTTCCTAAGACTCAAAAGAAATACAAAATACATGTCTTCAATAGCTTGATTACATGTCTTGACTTGATTTCCTTTCTTCATTGAGTCTTGATCACCTGTAGAAGTTAACAAAATACAATATATATGTCATGCATACTGTGTGTTATTCTACATTGATTATAATTAAGATTAGATGATTAAATAATCAAAACATAGAGTAAGGCAAAAAAGCCAACAATAAGGACATCCTCTTTATTTTTTGACCTGAGAACAATTCTCAGATTCCTTTCTCAATCAAGAAATTATTTCCATTCAGCCTATCCTTCTCAAGGATAGAACGGAGATTAAAAATGGTATTACTATTTCCGGCCATTAATCTACATTAGAAAGAAAAGAATTGCAAGTTTATTACGTTTGTCATAAGTAACTCAAAACATTTAAACAATTTAAATAGTTAAGCTAAAACACACCATTTCAATTTCAAAATTTGTTCCTTATTGAACTAGTGATTCCAAGACCGCATTTCATATAATCATAAGCGGACTTTAGCCATTCCTTAAACTAGGTGGTCAAGGTAAGTAAACTCTTTTACTAGTTATAAATCTTATAACTCTTGGTTGGTAGGTAACATCTCATGTTTAATTCCCACCCATTTGCCTCAAAAACCAATTTTTCTTGATGATTTCGTTGAGATCAACCAAATTAACCATGTAAACCCCTTCTTTGAATTTACTCGTACTATCCCAAGAGAAAAAAGGTAACACCTTGCTTTGGCATAACCAATCACCAATTTTCGAGGGCTTCACACGTGTTAATTTGGAAAGGCAATTAACCTCAAATTTCTTTTAGGAACTTATGTTTATTATGTTTGTTTATAATATGAGCTCATAATATAAACATCCAACATACATAAACATAAACATACACAAAACATGCAAATAAAAAGTGATCCTAGTATGGCCCAACACCTAAGAGACTAATCTTCATAGGAACATTGTCTTGAATGCCTTGGATCTCCATCTTTGATTTTCCAATCAAGCTTACAAGACAAAGAAATAATAATAATAATAATAATAATCCTAATTACTATTACAATACTACATCACGATACGTAGATCGTATAAAATGAATACATAATGAAATTAGGATTACAAAATAATGTGCAATGATACGTAGTTATATCTGTTTAAACCCCACTAAAAACAAAATTTATATGAAACCCTCCATATATTTTTCTTCCCACTGAAGATGAATGCTCTTTAAGTACCTTTAATGACTGGCTTTGTGAAAACTCTGAAAATTTCACAAAAATTAATGTTGTTGAGCTTGTTCAACCCTCCTCTCAATGGAGCTGGATGTTCCCTCAACACCCACATTTCTACCCTCTGTTGCTATTGATCATTGTCCAGAGAAATGTCAGCTTCAGCCACACAACTCTCAAGAGTACACTACCTTTGAGCATCACCCATGTGACATCCAGGATGAGATGGATTCTAGTGATGAGAAATCTGAGGAGTCTACCTCAAATATTTCACTGGAAGCCTCACCTCAAGGGGATGAAAATCATCAGGATGATAACCTTTATAGAACTTCCCCATTAGAGTATGAGGAAGTCAATATAGAATTGTTAGGATCTATGACCCTCTAATCGCTAGATAAATGCGGAATTAAAAATATTAATCGATTGATTAAGAGATAAGACGTGCAAACCACAAAATCGACAACACCGGAGTTTAGAAAGGTTCGACACCCACACCCGGGTCCTAGTCCTGTTCGCAAGCCTCGCTCGATCCCCCGAGTCTCTCTTACGGTTCCACTAATCGATCTCCGTTCCGGGCCGAGATCGACATCGTTTACAACTCCGAGCCTCGCGAACAACATCGCTTCGCTCGTGTCTCCTCTTACAATCCGAGAGGGAGCTTCCTCGAAGCTTTACAACTTGATGATTCTTTGATGTGGAAGTCGAATCACAATCTAACACTCTATACTTGATCACACTTGGATATGGATATATAATTGGATAAGCAAGTAGTGAAGTTTAAGCTTGAGTGTTGAAGAATAAGCTTTGAAGGTTTGGGAATTGAAAGCACAAAGATAATTGATGAATATAGGGTGTTAAGGGTTTTTTGTGTCTCTAAAGTGGTGTTTATATAGGCTTCAAAGCTTAGAGATCCGTTGGAGAGTTGGTGGGGAAATGGACAAATGAGAATGCAAGATGTGACTTAAGCTCGGGCAGATTTTGAGGCATATTCGGTCGACCGTTAACAGAACGGTAGTCCGAAGGATTGGTCTGAATTAAACATTCGGTTGACCGATTATATATTGGATCACCGTTCACTAACCTCCAGTAGCTTTTATCAATTTATCCCTAATTAAGTTCAGTTAACCGAATTCCATTCGGTTCACCGTTCCAAGGTGGACAGTAAGTTTGGTTGGGCTCTGATCTACTCAAGTTTGGTTGACCATGTACACTTCGGTAGACCGAAGTTAGCGCGGTTTTGCCCTGATAGTTATAGCTTAAATAGTTGTTAGGTACAACATTCAAGTGTCACGCGTCAATAGCCATTGCGCACCTAAAGCCAAGAAGGACTCAGTTGACCGATAGGTATTCAGTCGTCCAAAGTAGGAGAAGTTAATTGGGCTCTAGGGACTTGATTCGAATACGACCATTGGAGAAAAGTCTAAAACAGGTCTAGGGCTATTCGGTTGACCGAAGGTGGTTCGGTCTTCCGTTGGGGCAATTCCAGAGAACACCTAATTTTTACTAGTGGGAAGTATTCGGGTATCCGAAAGGTATTCGGTAGACCGAACTAGACATGATTCGGTTGACTGAAGGTGGTTCGGTTTACCGATGAGGGACGAGACAGAATCCTAGTGCTCAAGTTTACATAAAACCTTATGGACTCAATAAATACAAAATTACATGTCTTGGTCCAAAGTTTTGATTACAAGTCTTGAGTCTGTATGTCTTTGTCCCAATGCTCCTTTTGTTTTTTATCTTGATCAACCTATTAAGATGATTACAAGTATACAAATATTTATGTAATGCATGTAATCGTGTTTGCTCACTTTGATTGATTAAAATTAGTTTAATTAATCATCAAAATTAGTATAGATTAAGGTCAAAAGGCCAACAAGAACTTTCAGTAGCTCATGGTGCCTCTCCTGCTGCAATATCTCCTGTCTCATCCATCCAACATACACCCCAGCATCACATGCTAACAAGATCCAAGTCAGGTATTGTTAAACCAGACCCTAAATATGCACTCTTTCATAACACCATCACTTTGCCCCAGGAGCCACAATCTGTTGAAGAAGCACTTCAACATCCTGGTTGGCATAAAGCTATGGTGGATGAAATGGAGGCATTACATCAGAATGAGACCTGGGATTTAGTTCCTAGAAGGAAAGGAACTCATGCTATTGGATGCAAATGAGTATTCAATGTGAAACTTAAACCCGATGGCACTCTGGGCAAGTTTAAGGCAAGGTTGGTAGCCAAAGGCTACAAACAGGTAGAAGGTATCGATTTAATAGAAACTTTCTCTCAAGTTATTAAATCTGCTACTATTCGCATTATTCTTAGTATAGCCACAATGCATAATTGGAAAATAAGACAATTAGATGTAAAAAATGCTTTTCTTCATGGTTTCATTCAAGAAGAAATTTTTATGAGTCAAGCCCTAGGTTTTGTTAACTCTGGTCATCCTATGCACCTTTGTAAGTTAAAACGGGCATTATATGGTCTTAAACCATCACCTAGAGCTTGGTTTGATAGGTTTGCATCCTTCCTTTTTATAAAAGGTTTCTTCAGCAGTAAATCTGATAGATCTCTCTTTATATCTCATGATTTTGGTCCTCTTTTCTTATTGCTCTATGTAGATGACATCATTATCATATGGGCAAACACTAGCCATGCAACATCTCATTTCTGATTTAACTATTGAATTTCGCATGAAAGACTTATGGTATTTGCATCATTTCCTTAGTGTGGAAGTTACACGTACTCCAGAAGGTCTGTTTTTATATCAAAAGCATTATGCCTCTACTGTCTTACAAAAAACACAACATGCTTCATGCTAAATACATTGCAACCCCCATGCCCACTAAGGTTGAAATGGATAGGGATAACTCTTTTTTTAATAATTGTACTTTATTTAGGCAAATTGTTGGCTCTTTACAATACTTATGCCTAACTCGACCAGATCTCTCTTTCTCAGTAAATTATTTATGTTAGCACATGCATTCCCCTACCAATTTTCATTTTAAACTTGCCAAACGCATCTTGCAATTTATTAATGGTACACTTAGTTATGGGATGCAGATTTATAAATCTTCTACTCTTGAACTCTGTGCTTACTTTGATAGTGATTGGGCGGGTTGTGAAATAACTCGATGATCAACTAGTGGATTTTGTGTCTTTCTTGGTTCAAATTGTGTCTCATGGAAATCCAAGAAACAACCGATTGTTGCTCGCTCTAGCGTTGAAGCTGAATACAGAGTCATGGCTATTACCACGGTAGAACTTACGTGGATGACATTCATCCTTCGAGATCTGGGAGTCTTCTTAACTCAACCTCCAACTTTATTTTGTGATAACATTAGTGCACGACATATGTCTATTAATCATGTGTTTCGTGCTAGAACAAAGCATGTGGAGCTTGACTACCATTTTGTTCGGGGAAAAGTAGCTCTCTGATTGCTCACAACAAGATTTATTCCCTCCGGTGGGCAGCTCGTCGATAAGTTTACCAAAGCTTTTGGCAAAGATGAATTTCGAAAGGCTTCTACCAAGCTCAGCTTTCATCCCAGGCAAAGCTTGACGGGGAGTGTTGAGAATATCACTCAATCCATAGCCCATGATGAAACTGGACAAATCTCACTAACCCAGCCCATGAAATGCAGGTGTAAAGAAACGTGTGCCCATCAAATAAGTGTTGGTGCAAGTGAACCCATGCCCATTCAAGCTGGCTCATGATCAGGGTCCAAAATTCTGAGGTTGGCTCATGATCAAGTCCATAATTCTGAAGTAGCTCATTTGTTTGTAATTAGATGCACACTGTGTATAAATGGATCCTAATATAGGCTGATCCGATTACGAGTGTATAAATACCTTGTAACCAAACAAACCATAATAACAAGAAACTCTTCATCTCCTTCTCCGCCGCAATCTCTCCAACCTTAATCCTTTTCTTCTTCTTTTTCTTCCACCTTTCTTCATCTGAGAAACTGAGACCTCTTGTCTCAGTTCTTGAAGGTGTTGGCTTTCCGCATAGAAACCGACGTGTCTTGAGGCACATGGTTGCGGTGCTTCGTGCAAGAGTGGTGTCATGTGAAACTAGAATTCATTTTTTAAAATACAAAGATATATATGTATATCATAGGTTCTTTTAAGATGCAACCAACATATATTTGTGAGGATTTGTGTGACTAGGATGTCTTGGAATCTCTAAACTGATCGACATTATTTCAAGTGTTTGTTTTAATCTTGGGAAAAATATTTGCTCTTAGTTTCCTTCTAAACTTCAAATGTAAAGGTTTTTGAGACATGTCTACTCTCAAAAAACCAATAAAAAGTGTTGAAAATTCTGTATAATAATGTCAAAATAACTTGATTATTATATTTGTTAAAAAACTTTTAATAACAAAAAACTCAAGAGCCACATCTTAAAAATAAAACAATAACAATTATTTTAAAAAAATCACAATAATATATAACAAGACCATATGAAAAAATACAATTAGATCTTTCTATCTTGTTCTATGTAGAGATGTGGAAAATGGTACAAATGAAATTAAAAGAAGTTGAGAAATTTGAAGAGTAGATAAGTAAATAAATACTTTCATTTTGCTTACCTCATATAAACTTACTCTTTACAACCCTAAATTATGTTATCATTTCACATTTCATCTTGTACTTGTAGATTTAAGTCGTTCTCCCACAACTACATGTATATATAATTTGAGGTTCTCTCCATCCTTTAGTTAAAATCCTGAAGATTGCCATGTTAACATTATCCAAACAATTTTTTAAACTGAAACTAAACTATGTACAAATTAGTTGATGATATGCATCTTGAAATATGCTTTGCAAATGATTCTTTTATTGATCTAACGTTGGATTATTAAGTTTGGGATAGACCCATGAACAACTTAATTGAGAAAATCCAATGTTGAGAAGTGGAAGGAGTGGATGGGTGGTTAGACCCATGTACACTTGCACACATGGAGATCATGGACCCATGTTAGTGGGGTTAATGAGTCATATTTTTATGTCATAGACTACTATAAATTGGCTTGTACCCCACCTAGAAAAGAACACACAAGATTCACATCTTTTATCTCTCTCTCAACGAATTCCAACATTCTCCAGCGGTCGATTCTTGCGAGGTTTTGATTTGCTTTCGAGGTTCGTCGACTCTGGTGTGTGCCCGTTCGATGAAGGAACCGTCCAAATCCATTGCACTGGTACGTGGGGGCGATATTTTCTCTGAGGCAAGTCGGAACTCGACAGCTCGGTTTGTAAGGTGTTTTCTAACCATAATTCTTCGTTTGTTTGTTATTCTAAACATGAATTTGTACGTTGGCTTAATCTGGATTCTGCTGATTTATTTATTCGACATTTGTAACCCATTGTATTACATGATCATCTTTTTAATTGTATCAACAATCTCAAAGAAAATACAGTTAATTATATCGTATAATAATTTGTTTGCGCCAAAAGTGGACATGTTAGGCATGCCGGAAAAAAAATTCAGGCAGAATTTCAAACGTTGGCAACAACGTATGAAGATCTGGTTGACCGTTATTGGTTTAGTGGATGTAATTGAAAAGTTTTTTCCACTTTCTGAAACTGAAGATCCCAAAATCAAAGCAGCATAAGAGTTATGGATAGAGAAATATAAATTATGTCGAGATTGCATTCTGTTGGCTCTGTCCAACGTGCTCTTCGATGTATAGTTTGCCTCCTCTGCCTCTGTGACTGCAAAGGATTTACGGGATGAGTTGGATAAAAAATATAATACTGAGGACTTAGGTCATGAAAAGTATTATGTTGGAAAATTCCTGAAGTTTCAAAATGGTGGAAGACAAGTCAATTACTGAACATGACATCAGCTTATGATCCTAATTCATGGCTTAAAAGAGGTTGACATGAAGCTTCCTGAGAAGTTTCTGGTAATGTCAATTATTGAGAAGTTCCCTCGATCCTGGGAGGACTTCGGCATGTCTCTAAAGAATAGGAGAGGAAAACTGACTATGGATGACCTCATGGTTGCTATTGCAATCGAGGAGGAACATCAGGGTGAAAAACCAGTGATGTCTGTAGAGTTCCAACCAAAGGCAAACGTATTAATTGGATCCTCATCTAAGTCACATTTTAAAGGAAAACCACAACTTATTAATAAGACTAAACCCAAGGCCAAAATCCAGAAAAAGCCAACAAACAAACCATGTTTGAATTGTGGACAGGTTGGGCACTGGGCTAAGGATTGTTCATCCAAGAAAGCCAAACGCCAACAAGGTACCACTGAATCGACTCCATAGGTCAATGTATTGACTGAGGTGGATGAGACCAACAAAAATTTGTTTCTGTTAATCCTCAAGTTTTTTTCATTTATGAACCACGTGAGTGGTTGGTTGACACTGGGGCTAATGTGCATGTATGTGCTGACAAATCCATGTTTGTCTCTTACTAGCCTGTTGATCGTAGATCTGTGGCGATGACCAATGTGAATGTTGCAAAGGTGCTTGGAATTGGACGTATCGACTTGAAGTTACCTTCAGGATGAGTTCTTTCACTACACAGGAAGCATCATGTGCATGTTGTTCGTCGCAATATTATTAGTGGTCAGTGTCTGGTAGTTGAGGGTTATGAAATAACATTTAAATGTAACAAGGTTGTGATTTCTCTTTCTAGTACTTTTATTGGCAATGGGTACTTGTCTTATGGTGCTTTTTTAATTCATGTTGAACCTGCTTTTTATAATCACAATGTTATTTCTGTTAAAGATGTGTCTTCTCCTATTGTTTATTCCATTGAATCTGGTGATGTTTGGCATAAACGTTTAGGACATGTGAATTATCAATGTTTGAAAAGAATGATGAATTTAAATATGATTCCTAGGTATGCTATTGAGAATAAAAAAGGTCAAGTATGTGTACAAGCTAAACAACCGAAAAGACGGTTTCATTCTGTGACTAGAAATACTAGTATTTTAGATTTAGTACACACTGATACTTGTGAATTCAATGACATGTTAACTAGGGATAAAAAGAAATATTTTATCACTTTCATTGATGATAGTTCAAAGTATTGCTATGTTTATCTTTTGAAAAGCAAAGATGAAGCGTTATCTATGTTTCTTATTTTTAAGAATGAAGCAGAGACACAAACTGAAAAAAAACTTAAGAAGTTGAGATCTGATAGAGGTGGTGAATATACGTCCAACCTGTTCGAACAAGTGTGTCAGGATTTTGGTATAGTTCATGAGGTGACGACGCCGTATTCTCCACAATCTAACGGAATTGCTGAACAAAAAATAGAACATTATCTGATATGATTAATGCATTATTGGAGAGTTCAGGATTACCCAAATATATGTGGGGAGAAGCTTTGAATACGGCTTGTCATATTTTGAATAAAGTTCCTCAGAAACATAAGGAGGATAGTCCATTCGAACTCTGGTGTGGTCGAAAACCTAGCCTTAAATATCTTAAAGTTTGGGGTTGTCTTGCAAAAGTGTCAATCCCTGAACATACGAGGAAAAAACTTGGTCCCAAGATTGTTGATGCAATATTTATCGGATATGTGATTAATAACTATGCGTAGAGATTTTTGGTAATCAAGTCCGAGATATCTGGCATAGAAGTTAACACAATTGTTGAATTTCGTGATGCCACATTTTTTGAGGATGTATTTCCCATGAAATCTGGAGTTCCTCAACATGTTTCTTCTTCAGTTGATCCCTCTACGTCTGGTTCCATCCACGAGCATGTGGAAATGATGACAAATGTGGGGGCAGATTTGTCTATTGCCGATTTTGAGTCTTCTCAAGCTCAAGTTGAAATTGAACCAAGAAAGAGCAAACGTTCTCGAATTGCCAAGGATTTGGGAAGTGATTTTATCACATACCACATCGAGGGTGATCCTAACACTTTCAAGGATGCTATGGCTTCATCTGAAGCAAAGCATTGGAAAGATGCAGTTAAGGTCGAGATGGACTCTATTGTCTCTAATGGGACATGAGAGTTGGTAAATCTTCCTCCAGGTTGTTCAACGATCGGTTGTAAATGCATATTTAAAAAGAAATTAAAACCAGATGGTTCCATCGATAAGTATAAAACCAGATTAGTTGTCAAGGGGTTTAAACAAAAGGAAGGAATAGACTATTTCGATACTTATTCTCCAGTGTCTCGTATGACTACTATCCGAGTTCTCTTAGCATTGGCGTCTGTATATGATTTTACAATCCATCAAATGGATGTAAAAATTGTTTTTCTTCATGGTGACCTTGAAGAAGAAATTTATATGGACCAACCTGAAGGATTTGTAGCTTCTGGAAATGAGAACAAAGTTTGTAAACTTGTTAAGTCTCTTTATGGACTTAAACAAGCCCCAAAAGCTTTGCATGAGAAATTTGACAAAATTATATTAACATTTGGATTCCAGGTTATTGATTCTGACAAATGTGTCTATTGCAAAGTTCAAAGTAATGCATGTATTGCATTATGTTTATATGTTGATGACATTTTACTGTTTGGCTCTAATCTGAATATAATACATGAAACTAAGTCCTTGTGTACTAAGTTTGAGATGATGGATATGGGTGTTGCAAATGTGATCTTGGGTATCAAACTGACTAGGTCAGTTGATGGTATTTTCATATCTCAATCTCACTATGTTGAGAATATTCTTAAGAGATTTGGCTATACGAATTGTAGATCTGTGAAAACCTCATATGATTTATCAAAACCTTTGTACAATAACAAGAGTAGTGTTCCAGTTTCACAATTGAGATATTCTCAGATTATAGGTAGCTTGATGTATCTTGCAAATTGCACACGACCAGATATTTCATTCTCGGTGAACAAACTTAGTAGATACGCAAGTTGTCTTGATCGTACTCATTGGGAGACTTTAGATAGAGTACTTAAGTACTTGAAGGGTACTTCTACCATTGGGCTGCATTATGGGAAATTCCCAACTGTACTAGAAGGGTACAATGATGCAAGGTGGATAGCTAAAAACTCTGGGAGTAACGGTGTTACAGGGTATGTTTTTACTCTGGGTAGAGGCGCAGTCTCCTGGAGGTCTATAAAATAGACCATCTTGTCTCGATCTACTTTTGGAGCTGAACTTTGTGCTTTGGATACAAGTGGAATGGAAGTTGAATGGTTGAAAGGACTCCTTTCTGAATTGCCAATGACTAGCAAACCAGTTCCTGCAATATTTGTGCATTGTGATAGTATGACTACTATTGCAAAGTTAAGAAGCTCAAAGTATAACCACAAACAAAGGAGACACATCCAAGTCAGACTGAAGTCTGTAAGAGAATTAATCTCGGAAAGGGTGATAGTTGTTGATTTTGTTGGTACCAAAGATAATACAACTGATCCTTTCACCAAAGGACTTGATCTAGCTCAAGTTCTGAAATCCAAGTTGGGGATGGGACTGAGACCCATTACATGACTCATCTAGAATGGAAACCCAACCAATCTGAGTGGAGATCCCACGAAGTTGTTCAATGCGGTAATAACAAGTTCTTGAGTGAGTCAAGTGCAACTCATTGGTGATACATTGTAGGTCATACATTGTATCTGTATCAATACCCCAAAGAATGGATATGTTGCTGAAACTGCAAGTTTAGTAAGAGTGTAGACTCTGAATGAGTTCAAGTCTTTGAGACAAGTTGTTAGCAATGCATCTTTGGAGAAGCCCAACTATGTGAATGCAATTGTGTGGCCGCAATTAGAGTAATGAGGGTCATTCCTTGAAAGCATTCATGAAACAGGATACAGATGCATGGTCGTAAAGCATCAACCTTGTAGATTGCAGCATAACCTGCTTAGTGTTGTTCTCAATGGACATCTCCACACAAAAGGTTCAAGTTCAAGACTTCATTTCACTTAGTTCTTGTGGGGGTAAAGTTGAAGGACTCAGGTCGTGGTTCAAACCCGAAAGGTACCATTACTGAAAGCACTAGGCTGCAAGCTTTAGTCGCTCGATCAACAATGGATTTGTGGGGGATTGTTGGATTATTGAGTTGGGTTAGGCCCATGAATAACTCAATTGAAGAAATCCAATGTTGAGATGAAGATGAGAACTATTGCCCCATGTGTCATGTGCTCACCTCACATTTAGTCCCATATTGGTGAAGCTAACAAGTTGAAGGATGTTGATAAACATCATATTCACTTGACCCTTTGTAGGTGGAAAGAGAGGAGGAGAGAATTCTCCACATACAAGCGCGCGCGCCCGCCCGTCTCGTCTCGGTCCGGGGTGGGGCGGGGCGAGGCAGCGTGGGTTTTGGGGAAATTAGAGGTTTTAGCCTCAGGGTGATGGGTGTATTTAATTTTTGGACCTCATGTTAATTGTTTTTGCAATTAAGTCCTTAACGGTTACAAAATTAAATACATATATATCACAGTCAGTTTCCTCGTATGGACACATTTTATTCCTATCATCTCTCTACGAAAACCATCACTCTCCGACGATTTTAGGTCTCCGAATCCAGAGTTCTCCGGCGACCGATTCTTGGGATGTTCCGCGCTGCTTTCGTCGTTCGTCGACTCCGGTGTGCGCCTGATCGACGGTTTGACCGTTCTATCATGGGAGAAAATTGGTAGACCATCAAACACACTGGTATGTGGGCCGATATTTTCTCTGAGGTAAGTCGCCTTCCGATGACTCGGTCTTTGAGGTCGTCTCTGATCACTGTTCCTTCGTTTCTTGTTTTCCTATACATTTGTATGTTGGCTTTATCTGGATCCTTACGGAATATTTATTCGACATATGTAACTCATTGTATTACATGATCATATTTGTAATTGTATCAACAATTTCTCCCTTGACAATGACATAGGTCATCCCACTCTCTTTTCTCTACATCATTAATCTTATTCTCAACTTTTATTATATTCCAAAATCATTTATATTGAACAAAAACATTAATAATTACCAAATACCATTAATACTAAGAAAGCAAATACATTATTTTTAGCAAACGTACTATTACACCAAAGAAGACGACAAACCATAAATAATAGATAAATCCTTAATTATTAAAACAAATACCAAAACAAAAAATCAAAACAAAAAATCCTTAATTATTAAAACAAATACCAAAACAAAAAATCAAAACAAAACAAAATCAGCCAATGGCACGACCCGGTCGACCAAAGATGGGTCATCCTTGGCGATGACCGGGTCATCCGCGGTCATCCACGGGGATGATCCGTTAAGGATGACCTAAGTTTAAGAAAGGTCCGACTTACGAACTATTCCATAGGTTCTAGAAAGTACACACTCGACTTGTTTAATAATATCATTCGATAATCAACATACATTTTGCTTAACACCTCATATTTTGTTTAAAGCCATTTTACATATTCTCTTATAAATCACCAAAATACAATCATGTCTATTGGGATCAGATAATTGATTTTGGTTATTCCAGAACTAAAATCAGACTCCACTTTTGCTTAATGTGCAATTAATGTAGGTGATCGGTACTCTGTCGTGTGCTTCGTCGGACCTCCCTGTAACGTTAAGGTGTCGCCATTGAAGTGCTTAGTGGAAAACGAAGGGGAAATGGTACATGGCGATGTAACTTGGAGTGAATTAGTTAGTTGCTTTGAAGTTAGAGGACAAAGATGTGTTTCTGAGAAATCAAAAGTAGTGATAAACATTTATGAATCAAGTTGGCAAAATAACTTTTGGTTCTTCCGAAATAACGAATATTGTTTTTAGGAAACAATTAAGATGCACTGTTACCATTTGAGTTTTGTTAGTTTTGAAACTTTTAGATCTTCTTCTTTAGCTAGAGATACAAGACTACAGTTCATTTCGTTGAACTTTGTTAAATGCATTGTACTCCTAAACTCTGAAGAATGGGAATTTCTTATATTATAGTAGAATATATGATTGTGAAATATTTTTCTAAGTTAGTGACAAATACAACCACCCACAACACAAGGTGCAGGACAGATCGACGACAAGACATACAAGACAAAACAAAAAAAAGTACAAACTACCTTAAAGCTAAATGTTAAGGATTAAAATCAATCTCAAATACGCAGCGGAATCGAAATAGCAAATCCAATTGATTAAAAATTGAGAGCAAATGCAAATCCAAAAACCAAACCACACAAAACACGCAAAATTTAACATGGAAACCTAATGCGGGAAAAATCACGGACGACACAACTCCAAATCCACTATAGAGAAACGTATTACAAGGAGAGACTTACAGGAGACACGGACGAACCGACGAGGATACCTGACTCAAACTCTCCCACCGAATCAACAATGATGCTCTCTCTCTCTCTTTTCTCTCAAGAATGCAAAGTGGACAATAACAATTAATCTAATTGCTCTCTTATTACAAAGGGGACGAAATTGCCTTTATATAGTAGGCTAAAACAAGTATAAGTTGCACCAAAATCACGTGGAGAAATGTGCAAAACGTGGGCAGAAAATAGGTCAAACGGTCGACCGATCCTCTAACCGTATCGCAAACTAGTTTTTACCTGTCGACCGAAACTAAAGTATCGGTCGACCAAAAACCGACAGTAACTTTTCTTGTTTGCTCGAGTGCATACTCGATCGACCGAATCACTTAAGTTCCGGTCTACCGAAAACCAACAGGCACTTTTGCCCAGCTCCTCGTGTGTGCCCGGTCGACCGAATCCTAAGTTCTGGTCGACCGAAAATGGACAGGCACTTTTGCCCAGCTCCTCGTGTGTGCCCGGTCGACCGAATCCTAAGTTCTGGTCGACCTAATATGGACAAACACTTTTGCTGGACAAATCAAAACACACATCCGGTCGACCGAAACACTCCTTCCGGTCGACCGACCGTCTGTTTTATTCCACGAATACTTTAATCGCATATTCAAGGTAAACAACAACAATCTCCACATTTACCTTGAATAGCCCCCGGAAATCTTTGAAGGAACACTTCCTTCCTCATTGTGTCGTCTTCTTAACTCCATCTACTTGGAACTCAAACCAACCAAGTTCACGCATACCATGAACTTAGTTGAAATAATTGGCTTCGTCAACATATCAGCCGAATTATCTTCAGTGCCCACCTTCTTCACCACCACACCTCCTTCAGCAACAACTTCCCGAATGAAGTGATAATGGACGTCGATATGCTTCGTCCTCTCGTGGTACATCTGATCTTTCGTCAGATGAATGACACTCTAACTACCACAATAAACAACCACTGTATTCTGACCTGGACTAAGCTTTCCAAATAAACCTTTCAGCCAAAGAGCTTCCTTTATACCATCGGTCACTGTCATATACTATGCCTCCGTTGTAGACAAAGCAACAATGTGTTGCAACGTCGCTTTCCAGCTAATAGTTGTGCTCCCAACAGTGAACACATAACCAGTCATAGATCATCGTCTATCGCGGTCTCCCGCGTAATCGGCATCAACAAACCCCATTAACGAATACAAAGATTGACCAAATTTCAGAGATAGCTTAGTTGTACATTTTAGATACCGGAGAATCCACTTCACAGCTGACCAATGCTCCTTTCCTGGATTCGACATATAGCGGCTCACCACACTGACCGCCTGAGATATATCTGGACGAGTGCATATCATAGCATACATCAAGCTGCCAACTGCACTAGTATAAGGCACACGTGACATGTATGCCTCATCCTTCTCCTTCTTGGGACACAAGTCTACCGAGAGCTTAAAATGCGCGGTGAGAGGAATTCTTTCAGACTTGGCATCTTCCATGCCAAAATGATGCAAGACTTTCTCAATATATTGCTGCTGGGAGAGAAACAAACTCTTGCATGTACGATCGCGACGTATCTCCATACCTAGAATCATCTTTGCTGAACCGAGATCCTTCATCTCGAACTCAACCTTTAACAATTCTTTAAGCTCAGAAACTTTAGACTTGTCCTTAGCTGCTACCAACATATCATCTACATAAAGTAATAACAAAACAAGAGAGCCATATGGAAATACCTTTTGGTAAACGCAGCAGTCATACTCAGACCTGTTGTACCCATGTCCAACCATAAAAGAGTTAAATCTTTTATACCACTGTCGAGGCAACTGCTTTAACCCATAAAGCGATTTTTTCAGCAAACAGACCTGATTCTCTTTACCCTCGACCACAAAGCCTTCCAGCTGGGACATGTGATGCATTGCATACATTGCATCATATGTCTTTCATTTAGATTACTTTTATATCAATAAATGCTACTAAGGTATGTGTTTAGTCTTATTTACAGAATACAGGGACCTGAATGCAAATTACCCACATCCCGAGCATAAACGCGTGCAAAAGACTCATTTCTATCATAAAGACCAAGCTCAAGATTATCGGGTTACGAATTGAAATGTATCCAAGCATAAAAGCATTCAAGATCTAATTACAAAAAGAATAAGGACTTAAGCACAAAAGTAGCTGAGGACCTAATTGCAATTCACGAGTTATCATGGAGAAAATCTAAAGAAAAATCAATGTAGATCTCCAAACATATAAAGGAATTAATCCGAAGCTCAAAAGAATGGAAAGAATCAATCCAGACGCGCAAAGGATGATCAAATCATACCATAAACATTCAACCAAAATCCGGACAAAATCAGAACATTATATGCGGCGTTTCCGCCACACCATACCTTCCATCTACGGCGATTTCGCCGCCCCCTTAGCGATCCGTGTGCTCCAATTTTGTCCAGTCGTGTCTGGACACGTGTACTCTCCAATTCTATACTTAGGTCTCTTGTAACAACTATAAATAGCCCCGAGAACAATGTTAGAAGGGTCCTTGGCCTTAGACCTAGTTTTTAGTTGTTGTTTTTATTTGTCTTTATTTTAGTAATAAAATTCTGTCTTTTATTTCTTGTTTTTACTTTTCTTTTGTAATGCCTCTAGGACCCCTTCTTCCTCCCTCCATGAGTTTCTAACTCTTTCCAAAGGGTGGAGGTGACAGATTTAGGGTGAAGAGAAGAGAATAAATGTTATTATTTTAAGTTCGTGATTAGTATATTTTGATTACTTGAGTTTGTGTTAAATCATTTATCATGTAATGCTTCGTAACTAACATGATTTATTATAAGTTTCTGAATTCTCTAATCTAAACCTTAAATCTAAACCTCCACCCAACGGAATTCACTTCTTTATTCTTGTTTTAGTTTTATTTGTTCATGTTTCTTGCTTTAGATAATTAAATCAAAAATCTCAAAAACCCAAATTTATTCTTCTCTCCTCCTTTCCCCCAATCGAAATCACACTAATAACAAATCTCTCCCTCCTTGTGTTCGACCCATACTTGCCACGTCTTCATTGACGCCGTGCACTTGCGGTATAAATTTAATTCTCATCAACATGTAAATTTGATCCTCTAATTCTCCATGTAAGAAAGCGGTCTTCACATCTAGTTGCTCTAACTCTAAATCATGAATTGCAACCAAACTCAACAAAACACGAATAGAAGTATGCTTCACAACGGGTGAGAAAATATCGTTATAATCCACACCCTCCACCTGACTAAAACCACAAGCAACTAATCGAGCTTTGTATCTCACATCTGAGAGACCCTTGATTTTCTTCTGGAAGACCCATTTGCAGCTAACGGCCCTTTTTCCTTTTGGAAGTTCTACCAGCCTCCAAGTTTGGTTCTTATGAAAAGACTTCATCTCTTCATTCATTGCACCTACCCAAGCAGCTGAATCGGGTGCCAAAATTGCCTCTGAATACTTGCCCGGCTCACCAGAGGTTCCAATATCTTCAGCTGCACTAAGAGCATATGCAAGGACTGATTCGGCGTATCTACGGGGTTTCTTGGTCAGCCGCCTCTCTCTGTCCCTTGCCAACAAATACTCTTCATCTTCCTCAGATTTCGAACTCTCTCCTTGTGTCAGACCGGAATCCTCATCAACAGTCACTACCGGTGGCTCCACCTGAACCGGAGTCCCACTTGACACAGTAGTAGAAATAACAGTGTCTTTCCAGGAAGGTAACATAGCAAGCTCATTAAAGACAACATTTCTTTCAACCATGAGCTTCTGAGATTCCTTGCACCACAGACGATAACCCTTCACACCCAAATCGTAGCCAAGGAATATACACTTCAACGACCGAGCATTCAATTTTCCTTGATCTACATGTGCGTACGCTGAACAACCGAAGACTCTCAACTTAGACAAATCTGAAGCTCCACCTGTCCAAACTTCTTCCGGCGTTCTCATGTCCAAAACGATGTGAGGTGAACGATTTACTAAATAACAAGCGGTACACACTGCTTCTACCCAAAATTCCTTAGTCAGGTCAGCATTCAGAAGCATACATCTAGCTCTCTCCAAGAGAGTTCGATTCAGACGTTCCGCTACTCTGTTCTGTTGTGGTGTGTGATGTACGGTTCGGTGTCTCACGATTCCTTCATCCTTGTAGAAATCGTTAAACTCTAAGGAACAAAACTCCAAACCATTATCCGTCCTTAGAACCTTAGTTTTCTTTCCTGTTTGATTCTCAATCATAACCTTCTAATGCTGAAAATTCTGAAACACATCGCTCTTTTGTTTCAGAATATAAACCCAAGTCTTCCTGGAGAAATCATCAATAAATGTGAGCATGTAGCGAGTTCCACCTTTTGATGGAACCTGAGAGGGTCCCCATAAATCAGAGTGGACATAATCTAAAGTGTCCTCGGTGGTGCGCTTTGCTGCTGAGAAGCTAACCCTCTTCTGCTTCCCCAAAACACAAAATTCACAGAAGTCCAGACTGCCAATTTTTTGACTTCCAAACAAACCACGTTTGCTCAACACCGCCATGCCTTTCTCGCTCATGTGCCCCAACCTTATATGCCAAAGTTGGGCATTCTCCTCACCAGACAACGATGACGCTACAACTGCGTCACCCACCACAGTTTCTCCTTTAAGCATATAAAGCTTACCGGGTCCAAGCTTCTTTCCCTTCATCAGAATAAGTGATCCTTTGGTGATGGATATGCAGTCATCCTCACCACTGAATTTGTAGCCCTTTGCAGTCAGACTACCTACCGAAATCAAATTCTTGCTCGCCTTTGGAACATGTCGCACATCCGACAAAACCTTGACTAGGCATCGTGGGTCCTCAATCTGACAGAGCCAATTTTTGCAATCTCGCACCTGTCACCATTGCCCATCACAACCATTCCACCTGACATTGATTCATAAGATGAAAACCACTGTTTATTCGGTGTTAAGTGGAATGTACTGCTCGTGTCAATTACCTAACCGTCAGAAGCTTCAGAAGAACCTGTAGCTGCCAACACAAAATCAGAATCGGACTCAGCAACATTCGAACCTGACTGATCACCACTACTAGAACCCCTTTGCTTCTCTCTGTTCTGTAGTTTAAAACATTCTGATATCTTGTGACCCTTCTTCTTGCAGTAATGACAAATAATATCTTTATCCTTCGACTTGGTCTTAGAGGTGTTCTTTGAGAAACTCCTATCTTTCCCCTTACCACGAGCAACAAGTGCTTCACTTTTGCTCAACTCAGAACCATCAGACCTCTTCTCCATGTCAGATTTGGAGGAGAGTGCGTTTTTGACATCCGCAAAAGAGATGTCGGTCATGCTATACATCATTGTTTCCACGAAGTGATCATATGAATAACTCAACGAGCAAAGTAAAAGATCGTCTGATCCTCATCAGAAAACCGTGCTTCCACTTTCTCCAAATCCATGATTATTGCGTTGAAATCATCCAAGTGTTGCTAAAGGGAGATACCCGACTTCATCTTGAACAGGAACAACTTCTTCTTCAAGATAATCCGGCTCGCAAGTGACTTCTTCATGTAGACTTCCTCTAATTTCGTCCACATACTTGCAGTTGTCTTCTCCTTCAACACTTCTCTCAGAACTTCGTCAGACAACGACAACTTGATGGTTGACATCGCCTTACGATCAAGCTTCAACCTATCTTGATCGGACATTTCCTTTGGCAACTTGTCCATGCCCTCAAGAACGTCCTCCACCTCTTGCTGCACCAGGATTGCGTGCATCTTGACTTGCCACAAGCCGAAATTCACATCTCGGCTCAACTTCTCAATCTTCCAATGATTTGCCATGTGTACTTGCCAAAAAGATCGATGGAAACCCCAAAATTCGGACCAAAAAGCTCTGATACCAGTTGTTAAGGATTAAAACTAATCCCAAATACGCAACAGAATCGAAATAGCAAATCCAATTTACTAAAAATTGATAGCAAATGCAAATCCAACAACCAAACCACACAAAACACGCAAGATTTAACGTGGAAACCCAATGCGGGAAAAACCACGGGCGACACAACTCCAAATCCACTATAGAGAAACGTATTACAAGGAGAGACTTACAGGAGACACGGACGAACAGACGAGGATACCTGACTCAAACTCTCCCACTGAATCAACAATGACGCTCTCTCTCTCTCTTCTCTCAAGAATGCAAAGTGGACAATAACAATTAATCTAATTGTTCTCTTATTACAAAGGGGACGAAATTGCCTTTATATAGTAGGCCAAAACAAGTATAAGTTGCACCAAAATCGCGTGGAGAAATGTGCAAAACGTGGGCAGAAAATAGGTCAAACGGTCGACCAATCCTCTAACCGTATCGCAAACCAGCTTTTACCGGTCGACCAAAACTAAAGTACCGGTCGACCGAAAAACGACAGTAACTTTTCTTGCTTGCTCGAGTGCATACTTGGTCGACCGAATCACTTAAGTTCCGGTCGACCGAAAACCAACAGACACTTTTGCCCAGCTCCTCGTGTGTGCTCGGTCGACCGAATCCTAAGTTTCAGTTGACCGAAAATGGACATGCACTTTTGCCCAGCTCCTCCTGTGTGCCCGGTCGACCGAATCCTAAGTTCCGGTCGACCAAATATGGACAAGCACTTTTGCTGGACAAATCTAAACACACATCCGGTCGGCCGAAACACTCCTTCCGGTCGACCGATCGTATGCTTTATTCCACGAATACTTTAATCACATATCCAAGGTAAACAACAACACTAAATAAGGAGACGAGACTACTATCACCTAACACACAAAGAGAAACAATAATACAACATGAAACTTTTAACAAGAAACACATTCACTGCAAATATGACAACTAATGACCTGCTAACTCTAAGATAATTACCATTAACAACTATATCAAATTAACACACTACAATATTCTTTGATCCACTACAATACAACAAGTTAAATTGTGGAAATCACTGAAAGTATTTGGGGAGTGATTGGAGATAGTTTTGGGTTTGAAGGGATGGAAGATATTATTTCAGATTGGAAGAGAAGAAAAAGACCCAAAAGGAGTGAAGGGAAGAATATGTGCAATGGATTTGGAGGATGGAGGATGTGAGACATAAGATTGAGAAGGATGGATAAGCCATGGAAATAAGGAAGGGGAGGGGTTGTCTAGAAGATTGGGGTGCTTGAGTGTAGATTCCCATGGGTAGGTGTCTGCTAGAAACCCAACCCCCGATATAATTTTTTCGGGAGCAGATTTTGGTGCTCGAGAAACCTATGAGGGCATCACTAACTGGTCGTCTCCCCCACGACTTGGGATGACCAGGTCGTCAACAACCAGTCGACCGGGTCGTTGAATTGTTTCTTATTTTTTCGGTTTTTTTGTTTTGATTTTTAAAATTTTTTGTTTGAATCTTTTTTTTAAATTTTTTTTGAAAATACGTTTTATAATTGTTTTGATTTTTTAGAATTTTTTTAATTTTTTTTCCAATATGGCTCCCGAAATGATATGGAGAAGAGAGATAAGTTGTGGTGGGTTGTGACTAAGATGTGAATATTGTAGGAAAAAGAAGAAAGTGTGTTGGTGAGAGAGAAAATTGACGTGAAAGATAGAGAAAAAAGAAAAAAACGCTTATGATCAGGTCGTCTGGGTCATGGTTAGTAATAGTACGATGCTTGGAATACACCACCGGAGACTAGAGTTCCTCGTGCTTAGGTCTGGTCGAACCAAATGACAAAAATGCCCTTCATCTCTATTCCACCTCTCACTACTAGGCACATAAAAAAAATTAATGTACAGTCAAGTGTTGCGGGGATCATTGAATTGGTGTGTAATGTGTACAACCCAAAATTAAATTAACTAACATAAATTAACATTGGAAATGTACTTAGCAACTTTAAATGACACAAGACTGTAAAACCAATTGACGTAGCCAACTATTGACATCACCTACACACATTGTTAAAGCACTAGACACAATTGGAAATGTACTTAGTAACTTTCGATTGGACATAAACATCAATTTGAAACCATCATTAATCTGGAACGATTAATACCACCTCGCATGTATCCCATTATGGCAAAACGAAAAATATCATTGAAGCTAGTAGAATGAAGTACATGCATAATGGAGGATTGAAAAAAGAATTAGGAATTACAAAAACTGTCTGCTGAAAAAAATGTTGTACAAGCAAAGTGTTGATGGTGGTGGGTGGCAGAAGAAGTCTGGATTTTAATGGCCAATGGCAGTAATCGTAAAATTTAAGATGGTATGGACTGTAAATAAAATGAAAACCATCTCTTTCATGAAGTGTTGAGCAGGAGTGTGTAAGTCATTTGTCCAAAATAGTAGGACCATTCTCGTCTCAAAAACACCACCAACGATCAAAACTCGCGAGAAGTTGTGAGAAAACAATCAAAAACTCACGAGGAGTTGTGAGAAAACAATCGAGGAGTTGTGAGAAGCTAATGTGATGATCTTTTGTAACCAAGTGTACAATACACCATCGAGTTGCGAGTTGTCCGACCTAGCTCCCTAATATTGTTTCGATGACTTCGCTGGACTGTAGGTAACATCCTCAAAATAACGGAAAAATTAAAACAAATACCAACGAGATAACCATAGGATATTACTGAAAACATACACAATGTGCACCAATATATATATATATACACACACATACATACATATCCGAGTTTTTTCAAAAGTGTGATTACATCAAAAAGTTACAACATAAGAGTACAAGTAATCACTACAACCTTCAAAATGAGGGACTAGCAGAATCTGATCCCAAGTGTGCTCATCCTCGGTCACCACCCTCTATCGCCGCTCACGACCTGAAATGTAAACATGCAACTATGCCTGAGTTTCCATAAGGAAATCCTGTATACCAAACCGTCAACATGTATAAATAAGACAATAACAACTACAACATAGTACACAATACAACAACAGTAAAACATCGTCGTCAATACTGGACTTCAGGGACATCTCTCCCAACCACAACAGACACAGTCAATCCTATATCCCTGCTTCCTGGGCCTACAACTTACACATTCCATAAAAAGAACTCTAGGGTCCTCTCACCCAACCCTCACAACACATATGCTCACAAGGCACCCTCCGCCACACAAGGACGAGCTGCAATATATAATGCATATACAATAACGAGTGGCATACACAAGTTGCTACACCCTAGCCGGAACATCGTCGATACAACTCCACCACACAAGGACAGTCAGGTCACACAAGCTGAACACACATCATCACTGATCTCTATCAGGTCGGCTTGTCCTTTCTGTCGCCTCAATATCGGTGGACCCGATGCCTTCAAAGCCGATCACACACCTCATCAACCATAAAAGCACAAAAAGGTAACAACGGTCGATCGAAAACGAAACAACGGTCGACCGATTCCCTAAAGAAATTGGCACAAGTTGAACTGCAACATAGCTGGTCGAACGCAAACAACACAATCGATCGAACCAAGGTCATAGGCGGTCGACCGTTTGGATGGTAATTGCCCAGGTCCAACCAACTTAAATATCAACCGGTCAAACGACAAATGGGTCACGTTCGACCGAAAATAACAGAGTCTTCAACTCTTGAATTCGACTCCTACCAGCAAAACAAAAGTCACAAATCAGTCGACCGTTTAGTACACCCACCTCCGGTCGAATCAACACAACATTGGTCGCACAACAATTAAGTTCACTTAAGTCATCGGTCGAACAGATCAAATGAGCGGTCAAACGTTTAGAATGTCTAGGCCCCAACCAACTTAGCTACATGTACAATTAGTCGAACTGGTCACAAGATGGTCAACCATTTGGATGATCTATGCCCCAACTGACTTACCTACAGTGCAATCGGTCTAACAACAAAATGGACACGTTCAACCAAAAATTACATAAATGTCTTCTTCCCGTAAAATCTAGCATAACTGGTCGACCGCCACATGACATTGTTCGATCAGTGCGAGAGAAACATTCCCAATTACACTACAACTGGTCGACCATTACAGTTGCAACATCCCTGCTGCCCAACCAACACCGATGAGGCCACCGACCATCGTCAACCAAACTAACCACTCACACACCTCGGGTGAGTATTGAAACAGAACTTGACATACCTTTAAGGCCTGAAGAACCACAATGATCATCTCCTCACTAAAAGCTTTTCTCCAACGAGCTTCACTCTGAGCAACGATCACCTCACCAAACTCCGTCGACTTTACCGAACTCTTCCTACTTCTTCGTCACTTCACCAACAAAACACAAAGAGCTGAGAGGGATTAAGAGAAAGAAAAAAAGAATGAAAGCGAGATGAGTTTTGCTTATATAATCCTCACCTTCACCTCAACCAATCACAAGCTCCTAACCATCCCATCACATTTCGTCCAGCCAAAAAGAAACCCTCAACTAGGGGGGCAACAGATCGGATACGAATCAGATATATGTATATCCATATTCGCATCCGCATGAAATTTACGGATTCAGATACGGATACTGATTGTTTGCGGATATGAAAAATTATATCCGTTCGGATATTTGACGGATTCGGAGCGGATACGGATAATATTTGCATCCGTAAACATAATTCATGTAACGTCCCGGTTCCGCACGGGTCAACACGGAAGTCAAAATCAGAGTTCTCGTGGAAACAAGGAACGTCACAAGAAAACGATAAAACAGTAAAGGAACAAAGAGAGAATAATTGGAGCTCCATAACAATCCAGAATAAGATAAATAAGATAATTCAAAAGATTTGAGAACAGACACTGAGTGTGATTCGAAAGTAATGACATAACTCGATAGCATAAAAGGACAAATAACAGTAACATAGAACACATTAGTTCCCGGTGCACAGAGTCCCCCAAGGTTATCCACCACAGGCTACCTACTCGGTAATACATGCAAAACGACCATATACAACGAATGAGTTTTCATAAAGAAAACCCAGTATGCCTTCGGGCAGCAAAAACCAATTCTCACGTAGTCGGTGAAACCAATTATCAATATCATTAATCACAGTGAAGATAATCCAATAGTTATTAATCACAATACCACATTATCATTTCTTTCAGTAAGTACGGTCAATACAATACGGACAGTCCCCATAGCATTAATAATTAACATTATCATCCGTCAGTTCAGTTAGCCGATACAATCATACTAGTGCGAGAATCCTATGGATCTCCCACCGCAGGCACATGCGGTCTTCCAGTTGGTGTATGACTCATCCTCACTACCATACATTAATCATCACTACTAACATCATCAATTAAAACTTTGATTAATTAATGTGAGGATCACATACACCAACCCGTGTCACGGTAGAAATCAGATCTGATTCTGTGGACTTATTGCTGCCACACGTCTCCTCAGAGACTATCGCCTCAACAGGCCAGTATTGCTCATTAAGAGCCAATAGTGCCAATACAGTCAATTTGTTATTATTTACCAATGTTCTTTCCAATTAAGTAAGGGAGGCAAATATCATCTATTTTCTGTAAAACAATAATATAGAAACTCAAGGCTGAGGGTGCGATTATACCATTTAAAAACACAATAACTAACGGTCATAGAAAACACAATTATGTTGTTTGATGTAAAAGCCTGATATCTAACAGTCTAGAGTAGGAAAAGCAATTAACCCAAAATCCTAAACCCAATATTATAAAGGGCATGGGTACTAAATGTCATTCACCCAAAACATTAAATCGTAATATTCATAAAAGACTAGGTAGAAAGTGCAATACTGTAAACCATAAACCTAACATGTAAATTGCCAGCGTTTAAATCCTTCCATCGCAAAACCCAAAATGTGTGGGCCAACATGCAATTCACCCAATTATCAAACCAACCAGTCGTCACCCTCTTCTTCCTCTTCCTCCTCCTCTTCCTCTTCTTCTTCTTCCGATCCAGCCATCAAGGCCTCTCACCTTCGCGCATGGCGGCGACCATCGCGTGTACTCCGACTTCGTCCCTTCTCCTCGCGCACGCGACTGCTCCAGTAACGATCCAGACTTCGACAAACTCCAACTACGAGATCGACGACCACGATCTGCACTGATGCGTGGCCTCCATCAGCGGCATCCATGACGATCTACTTCGACAAGCGGATCCCTCTAGCGGTTCCCAATAGGGTTCCTCCCGCGACCTCGACAACGACTCCGACGTCAATTCTGACGTCAACCTCCTACCTCACGCGCGAGGTAGGTTGAGGGTGAGCTGACAACTCGACCCTCGACATGACCAACTACGATGAACGTTCAAGCATATACCAAAGGCATACCTCCGATAGGTTCGTGCTTCCGTGCTCCGGCCGCGTCCTCTGTTCACGTTCCGCCGTCAGCGTCGCCGTCAACTGCAGTCGAGTAGGGTTTTAGGGTGAGAACAACTTCCTTTTCTTCCAACCTTAATATTGCTTAAGTAGGATAAAAGGTATCCTAAACGTAACCCCTTCCTTAAATCACAGTTATTGCCAAATTAAATCCTTAATTAGACCTTATTTTATTATGATTTTAGTTTCTTTCCAACGCTTCAAATTCGTTTCCTTACAATTCCTCACCTTGTAATAATTTTCATTTTCACTTAGACAAATTCTTATACATAGTCACATTTATAACTTTATTTGGTTTCAAATATTAATTTACTTTATCTTAACTTCTAACTTCATATTCTGAAAATGATAACGATATTCAATGCTTGAAAAATGTGATCAGTAGATGTATTTTTATTTTAAATAAATTTAAATTATATATTCAAAATATAATCACACAATGTTGAAATATGAATACTTCTAGGTATAATAATGTATTGCATAAGTATATGATACAAATATGGATACAAATCTTATAATACAGATATTCAATCTCGGATCGGGTGTTATTCGGATCAGATGTATCAATATCCATATTCGCATTCGCATGTCCCGAATATTACACAAATCGAATATTATTCTGATCGTATATTATTCAGATCGAATATTTTTCGAACCGGACGCGAACGAATTTCCGAATTTCGAACATCCATTGACACCCCTACCCTCAACCTAACAAAAAAATCCCAAAGAGGGTTAGCAAGCCTTAAACCCAATTAGCCTACTAAGTAGGACTGTGTTCTAACGGTAGTAGTTCCCGCGACCCTCGGAAGCTGGAATATCTTACATTCAACTGACCCCTTAATCGCTCTAAAGGGGCATATTTTTATTCTTAGTTGATTGTCGTACTCGTGTACTTGGGGGCAAACTTCAAATTGATGGCTGATTGTGTGTGTCTTTAGTTGTAAATTGGAAGCCCATAATCTATTTTACGCGAGTGTGTCATAAACCACATTTTGTTAGTCAAGAATGATATTTGAATCATGCATTTTACAACACGAAACCTAAAATCTAGATTAATGAAAACGTGTTTGTTGCATAATTAGACTACTCTCAAATAATACTTCAAATTGAAAGTTGCAAAACATAAATTTAACGTGCATTTGAACGTCGATAAATGGTACTACTATTCCAATCAACTTGTCAATTTATATGCAGGGTGTGTTTGGGGTGCAACATTGCAACAATTTGTAGTGGTAGTGCTGCAATGATTAAAAAGAAATTGAAGCAATCCCCAACGTTGTGTAGTACATGTAATTTCTTCTGCATCATCCAACTCTACAGAAGATCACGTTTTGCAATTGTGGTGGTTGTCGTGTAAAGTCCATCGTAACATCAACATTGTGCACTGCTTCAAAAAATCAATCAAACGTATCTTTCCAAGTTGGAGTGATTTCGTATAATAATAATAAAACCGCAACCTCATGACACATGTCTAGACCTGGGAATCATGTTGTGCTGACATGACATGACAACCGAAGCACCCAGTACGACACGACTCAACGAGCCGTGCCAGATCTGGGATTGTCTGGTCGGTTTTTTTCGTATGTTCGTGTCGTTTTTTTTATTTTTCAGGTGTTTTTTTAAATTTCAACTAAGTATACAACCAATCGAATTAATAAAAAGAAACACAATTTGTTCTCCCTAAAGTAACCAATTTATTTATTATTATTAGAGAAACAATATATTGGTTACAAATAAAATAAACCTGAATGCTAACTAAACTGAATGAGTAATGAAAAAATCCTAAGGGGTATTACGAAAAAAATACTTCTTCAACATAATGGTTTAGCTAATTTGTCTTCAATTTTCGTCGTCACTACTGTCGTTGATATTCATGTTTTGCATTCTATCCACAACGTCGATCCCATCATTAAGGCATACACTCATCTCGATTGACTTGTCGGACAAGTTTTGCCTTTTGTCAGACAAGACACGTTTACCTGCACTAAAAGAAGCTTCCGACGTCACAGTTAACACCAGAGGACATAATAAGTCTCGCGTCATCAAATAGACTAGTGGAAACCTACCTGAGTATTTTCTCCACTAGCCTAAAACGTCAATTTTTTTTAACTCAGTCGTAGTTAAAACAAGTCCAGTGTTTAAATATGCAGTTCATCTCTAATAATGAAATCAACAATTATTTCTCTACCTTTAATATGATAATATCTTTTGAAATTTATAGTTCTGCTAGTTGTGTCTATAACCGATTGACGTGAACTCACTACCGATCCAGAATTATTCTTAACTTTACATGAAAGTTAATATCTACTTAAATGACATGTTCCTACACTGACTTAGCCGAATATACGTGACCACACCATTTACATGTAGCAGTTGGATTACCCAACTCATCTCGTCATTCCTCAAAATCAATCCATACTGGACTAGTTTTCTTTGTAGCACCCATATTACTACATTTTCTTTTAGGTGGATTAACAGGAGGAGGATGAGGAGGATGTGAGTTATCTTTATTTTCATAATTAGACGATAAAGTCATGCAAATTAGTAAAATGCAAATAAAAAGTGACTTTTTTCTATAAATGAGTAAGTCATGATTATGGTTGATTAACTAAAATTAAGTACTAAAAATATTAGGAAAAACCCGAGAAATGAAGAATGGAGAAGTCGCAAATTTAGTGGTCAACAGTCAGTTTGTCGCTTCATGCTTCACGTGTTAGCTCAAACTTGACTTGTCGTCACCAAAATCAAAACAATCAGAAATTGAGAAAGATTAGTGAAGATTTGGAAGAAAAAAATCACAGAAAATAACATCTCCCACCCCCAAAAAAACTTGCACGTCCAATACTCAAATATTTTTAAAATTCAAAATTAACGTCCAAAAAACCCTTTAAAACCAAACCCCACTCTCCTTCCATCACAAAACCCTAACGGCAACCTCCCCTCTTATTCTCGTCCATGGCGGTGGAAGGAGCGAACTACACCTACCTCCCCCTCGAGGATGCCCGGAGAGCCGTCGGGCAGAAGGTCAACCTCTTCGCCATCGTCACCGAGATCGGCGTTCCGAGGATGAGCAGGGGAACCGGTACTAATCCCTCCTTTTCGATCCAATCCCAACTTTCCACTCGTTTGGTGTGCGATTACGAATTCATCCACGACTTTCGAGTGCATTTTTGATGTTACTGCTTGTATCAGTGTGTGGCGGTTTGATTTTGGGAAGAGATTTTCGTTTTTAGGGTGTTATTGGTTTGCGGGAAAAGGAGAGAGAGAGGTCTCCGCGAATATGAGGGAGGAAGAGAAGGGGGGAGTGTGTGTGAACTTCTGGTGTTGATTTGCAGGAAACATAAGTGGGGGATTGAGCTTTAGGGTGCTTGATTTATGGAAAACTTAAAAATTTCCGGAACTTGAGTCCAATAGTGGTTTCACGATTTAAAGTTTTGTATTTGGAGTGACATCTCCCACTTCCAGTCTAAAACCAAGGAAAGTCAAGAGAATAAAGTTTTGGACTTATAGAGTGACTTTTAGATGAACGATTTGTAGGAAAACTTGAGAACTCATGAATGAAGTTCGACAAGACTTTCATGACTTAAAATGTTTGACTCTCCCCACTTCCACTCCAAAACGATTTTTTTAAGGAAATAGAGTTTTAGACTTGTTGAATGGCTTTTAGTTGAATGTTTTATAGGAAAACTTATGAAATCACGGATTTGAAGTTCGATAGGACTTCCATGGCTTAAATGTTTGTACTTGGGGTGACTCTCCCCACTTTCACTCTAAAACCAAGGGAATTCAAGGAAAGAGAGACTTGGAATGAAGAGTGACTTCTAGGTGAATGATCTGTAGGATAACTTAAGAAATCATGGAACTGAAGTTCGATTAGACTTCCATGACTTAAATGTTTGTACTTGGGTTCATTTCTCTGACTTCCACCTAAATCAAACAAAGGCAAGGATTTAGAGTTTTGGGCTTTCCTCCCTTGCTGCAAATCAACCACACCTGAAAGTTGTGTTCTAGTTGTTTTTGTTTAGGCAATGATGGTGTGAAGGTTGGTCTTGCGGCTGCAATGGGGATTGTTGTCTAGGAAGAGCAGAGGAACTGCTAAGAACCCCTTATTATTGGCCCAACACACTTTCTACTCATTTTTGAGTTCTGTTGGTGTATGTCAATGTCAGAAGACTCTCTTAAGTGTTGATTACTAGGATTCGGAATTGAAATCCCCCATGACTTTTGTTATTCTAGTTAGATGTTTGAGTTGGCTTTTGGTTGGGTAGAGTTTTTGTTTTGAGAAACTTGAAATTGAGGAAAGTTTTTTTGATTTTACTTGAAGTTGATTTTCTAGTTGTTTTCGTTGTGGCGATGATGATCAAAGGCCGGTCTTATGGCTGCCCTGGGTTTGTCTCCTTGGTTGGTGGAGGATGATGTCAAAGAACGGTGGAAGGTTTTGATCTGAGCTGGTGAAGTGTTCGAGTCGTTAAACATTTAGATTGAAATGTTTTTGTTTTGTTTTTAGGCAGTGTGCTTTTCTCGTTGCTTCGTTGCTAAACATGATTTTTCTAATACATTTTGTAGTTAGTTGGTGGTGGTGTCTAAGAAAACAAAGGTGGAAGCTCTAAAAATCCGCCCGATCTCATCCAAATGCACACTTTTTACTCTTTTGGAGTTTTGTTTGCATACTATGATGGTAAGAGTCTAAGAGACCTTGTAAAGCATCGTAGCTGTCTAACATATGTGGTGTTTAAGATGTAGAACATTAGGCTACATATGATGGGTAACAGCTGAAGGGATCACCAGTCCAACTGGTTACGAACTGGTTGGAGCATGATGTCAGCGTCACATAATTGTTACTAGTTGATTTTTTTAAAATTAAACAAATCAATTTATTTATCCAAAAGCATTCAATCCTTCCCTATGTTTAGTCTAATCAGGTTAATTGGCGGCTCATTCAGCTAAACCTATAAAGCAGGTATTTTGGCATGACCTTACATTGGAATGTCAGCCAATTGCCAGCTCTTCATGTTGAATCGGCTGGTCTGGTATGGGTTTGAAAAGCCCCGTGTATTTTTTTTTCATTTCTAACTCTCGTTTGCTGTCCTTGTAATGTTACTATGTTTACGTGATGGCTTATGGTAGTTGGATGTTTTATTTTGGGATACACGAAATCCAGGGAAAAGTTCTATTTTAATCAAAGTATGTTACATAGTTGTTCTCTTTCCAGCAATGATGATGCAAAGGCCGGTCTTATGGCTGCCCCATGGTTTGTTGCCCTGGTTGGCGGAGGATGATGTCAAAATACGGTGGAAGGTCTTGATCTGAGCTAATGTGGTGTTTGAAACTGGAGTCATTGAACATTAAGATTTAGATGCCTTTTTTGAGAATACTGGGCAGTGGGACTTTGTTGTTCCTCTGTGTTATTGTTTGTTGCAACATTGTGATTTTATTGTTTCTTAGTGGTAGCATCTAACTATCTAAAGCCGGTTATGTAAAAGGTTCACCTTTCTGTTTTTACCAAGCTAGATGCCTTCTAGTTGTCCTTGCTGTGAGCCTGTGATCTTATGGTTGCCATTGTGGTGGTTGGATGATGATGTCAAATAACAATGTGGGCTGTTGATCACTTGATTTGAGCTGGTTGTGTTTGAGTTGAAGAATATTTGGTTTAAATCTTTTTATTTTGATAATGAAATTATGTGGTTTCTTCATTCCTAAGTCCAAACTTCTGTATGGTTTTTGACTTTTTGTTATCATCAATCTATGGTAGTTTGTTTTTGGTTTATCAGAAGTGAAATCTTATATATTTTACCGAAAAGAAAAACTAATATATTTTGCAAATATTTATCTTTGAAAATCCTTAAACATTGTATTTGTTTTTTCCAACAATTGATGATGTGAAGGTCTGTTTTATGGCTACCCTAATGATCAAAAGAAAAGGTTTTGTGGCTACCCTATGATCGTGCCTTTTGGATTTTGGAGACTGGAGGCTGTTTTGTCAAGGAAAGTAAGATGTAAGTGTCGTTTAGTGTAATTGTTTAAATGATATCTGTGTTAATGGTAATGGGGCTTGCTGGTACCTACTCAGAGTTGACTCATGCCAATCCAAGATGGTTGGAAGTGGTTTAGCCCTTGACCATTTTTTACCAGTGATACTAAAGTATATATCTAAAACAAATGCTCATTGGTTACCATTTAGTGTCTGAATTTTAATGTTAAAATGTCTGAGTTTTATTGTTAACTTGTTTGGAACTTCACATGTTCTTTTTTGGTAGCACAACTGTACAAGTGAGCTTAAACATTCTTTTTTTTAACACGAGTTGAGCAAGGTTGAGTTTAAGTGTGTGAATTTTATTGTTAACTTGTTTGGAAGTTCTCATGTTCTTATTTTGATAGTGCAAGTGGGCTTCAATATATTTATATATTAACATGAGTTGAGCAAGCAATGGAAGCTAAGTTTAACTTGTCCACTTCAGTGCCATCTTGGTCTTCTGTTGATTGAAAAGTAAATAAAGAAGTCAAGATTATTCAGCCTGAAGTCAGTATACACCCTCTTAAATCCCTAACTTGGTGTTGTAAATTTACTATAGACAAGCTTTGTGACTTAAATTAGCAACTTCATATTTGCTTGCACCAGGTGCAATCCCTAGTAAAAGGTTTTATGGACAATTTACTTTATTTTAATTGAATTCAAAAGTTTCCATGTTATGGAGTTTTTGTTGGTTTCAAGTTATAGATTACTTTATTATGTGATATTATTCATCCTCTGATCTCATATGTCCATCACTTTCGATATATTTAATGTGTTATGTCTTGCTTGCAGACTATGTACTAACACTAAAGATAGTTGATCCCTCATTCCAAGCCCTTGGGATTTCTGTTAACTTCTTCTTTGATCAACCAGAAAAACTGCCTCGCGTAAAGTCCTCTGGAGACATAATTTGCCTTCGCTGTGTCATGGTAGTTTGTCGTTGTAGATAATTTTTTTGGATCTTATTTGCCTCCATGTTCTAAAAGTGAAATTCTTGGTAGTCAGACACTTGTGAGTGCCTCTATATTTTTCGTTTATCCAAACCCTTTTTTCTGGATTTGTAATGAGTGACTCTTAATGCCTTGTAAATACACCATTAAGGTTATCATGCTGAAAGCATCTGCAGCTTTTGCATTCTGTTGGCGGATTAACTTCTTGATCCTCTGCAAGTTGCAATTCTAACTAGGATATTGCCCTGCATTGTTTGCTTGCTTACGAGTTAAGAGTCGTGACTGCCGACTGCCTGCAAGTTGCATCCCTAACAAGGACATTATGCCAACTAGGAGTCATACTTTTTGTACAACAGCTTTATTTTACTTATTTTCTTGTTTTAGATCTTCAAATTTCAGGTGGTGTTTTAGTAACTTAAATTCTCAATATTCTTTTAGTTCGTGAATTAGTGATTGAAAATGTAGCCACCTAGTCAGCCTAGCAGCCTTGGGCCAACTAGTTTAGGGCCAACTAGTCAGCCCACTCGATAGGAAGGTAACTGGGTTAGGAGATCTGATTATTCTAACCTATACCCCACACAACCCACATATTCGCTCTCCTCCCACAACTGCCCAGCCGCCTACACTGATTCACACCACCTCCTGCAACTCCTCAGGCAGATCTTCGACGTCAAACGTCCGCTTTGGTGGCCTATAGATTTTTTTTGAACTTCAAGTTGATACTAGACAAGCAAAAACCATATTGTATTTGAATTTACTGCATTTTCTGTTAATTATTGATTTATCTTATCTAGTGCTATGTCATATAAGTTAGGATATGAACATTTGAGAATAGAGAAATGGTTTGCCAAACTAGGTGGACTAGGTCCCTAGCACCCCTCTGGTAGATGCCTAGCCGCCTTTCAATCCTTACTGTGAAAAGCTCTTTTAGGGAGCTCAGCTGCTGGGGAAGTGGAAATTTGGGGGGAAATGAAAACAATTTTGCGTAGGTTCATTGTAATACTTTTGGCCTACCCCCAACTAGTTTGAGATTAGAGGTTTTGTTGTTCTTGTTCATTGTAATACTTTTATTTTCTCCCGCTTTCCTGTAATAACCAGTAGCACTAGCACTCGTGAATCTTGAGAATTTGATAAAAAAATGAATCTTGAGAGATGTTGTTGCCAGTTTGTTGCACTTATTGTGGTAGATATTCCAGGGAAACATGTTGTAATGAACTACCTGATCAAACGAACTTGACTAGTAGTTCAATATAGTTATTCTTACGAACTTTGCATCGTTTTCTTTTCTTTAGACTTATCATTGAGAGCAGTCAGCTTTTTCTCGTGCATTTATCTTGATTGGATCATCATATCTGTGTTGGGACCACCGTCACTATATTTTTAGCTATGGTGATATACTTCGTGGTGTATTTTACTTGGTAGTGGGTGGGAAATTTGGAGTTTAAATTTCTTGGGGTAGCCATCTTGTATTGTCATTATATGAAAACTCTTTATTAAAGGTTGTTTTGGATAGTTGGATATGTGTAGCTTGAGATTCCAGTGCAATTTAACTTTGTAAATCTGGAATGTCCTGCTGGTTTCACAATACAGACATTTGTTCATACATTGTTTTTTATTGATGATGTGAATGATTTACAAGCTAGATACTCTTAGAAGTAATCCAAGTGAAGCCTCTTAAGGTAGGGGGTGAGAGATGCAAAGTGTGTGACTCTCTGCAGTACAGATCGAAAGAACTCTCTGGGCTAACTAGTTTTTGTCTGATTGACAAGTTAGATACTCTTTGAATTATAAGGTAGATTGAACGAATCAGAGAATGACGTTAAATATACTATAGTTAAAGGAACCTCTCACGTAGCATTCCTATTTCCTATTCTCTGCTTAAGCAACGGCGGCTATGTAGGTTGTATGCTTTATAATTTTGTATTTTATTTGAAATCTGTAATGCTTCCCCCCAGGTTTTGCAATCGAGGAGCAAGATTGCTTTTTTATTTTGTTTACTACGACTGAAGGTAATCTAAAAGGGGGAAATCTGTGCAGATATGTATTCACAAGGGAGATGTGTACTCTCTTTTCAGCAAGAAATCATCCTCATTTGCTCTATTTGATGGGGAAAATGGATCAAACTTTGTCCCCTATCAGACTGCTGCCACATTTAAGAGCTTACCAGAAGATGATGAGTTTATAAGTGAATTGAGGAAATGGATGCTTACACACCAAGCAGATTCAGGTAGATCCGTAGATGTGTTTGTGTATGTATATATAATATAACTTGCATTTTGGTTGTCTATACAATATAGATGCACCTAGTTTTGACTTGTGCAAGGCCAAACTACAATACAGTTTTGGTTGAAGGTCTAATATAAGCAACTTGTTTTCTTCTTGATTTCATATTTCTTGATTGAGGTGTTATGCGTCTGTACTTTGCTCACAATTGGCACAATTGTGTTTTTCTAAATTGTAAGACTAAAGTTACTCTCTTTTCATTTGTGTCCACTTTCATGTTAATCTTTTACTCAAATATCAAAGTTTAATTTCAAGGAACAATGATATAATAACACTAGACCTTCAAAATTCTTGTTCATGGTGATATTATGTGTCAGTGTTATTATCATTACTGTTTATTCTTTTCAGAACAACTTTAGTCTACATGAATGTGGTTATATAAATCTGAAACGGAACATTTCCCCTTTCCATGTGATGATGCATCACATTGTTAGATTCAATCAGTATAGCATTGTACTTGTCGAAAGCAATATTGTGGTGCAGGAAGGAATTCCACAATTATCTATGCAATCTTATCCCTATCCCCTTGTAACCGTTGTGATACTTACACTTGGTGTCCTTTTAATGACATAATAGTTCTATATCTTGGGTATGTTTTGATACCTTTTTTTTTTAATTACACTGCTTCATCTTGAACATTCTTTTGAAGCTTTTTTTTTTCTTTTTTTGGTATAGATGGCTATACATTGCAACTGAATGGGATCAAAAGTGACATGGTTTTTGATTTAGTGTGCAAGGTAAAAGCTATTTAGCAGTCAATATTTACTCCGAGTACTATATAGTTAGATGTTAGTTTTCTTGCAGCAATTCTACTGCAGCGATGCAAGTGCAAAAAAATGTAATAAATAACAATACCTTATACCTTAGTGATCAAATAAAAACAAAATATGCCTCATTTTGCTTTGTAATCAAGGTACTTCATGTTCATGAAGCATCTGAAGGGCAGTCGGTGCTTTTTTCTTGGGATGGAACAGATGCTCCTGTTGTTGGTCTTCAATCAGAGTGAGTATTTTGTTGCTATAAGTTATTTGTTATTATATACCATCAAGCTTACACTTATCTTAACTAAGTAGCAATTAATGTTGTTTCAGTGTAGACAAAAGGGGTTTAGTTGTTGTTACTTTGTAATCCTGGTAGTCAATTTTGAAGAAGACATTCATGTGATGTATTTTTTAGTTGGTTGGGCTATCAGTTGTTTCATAAAATTTATCTGTTCCTGGTCTTACGGCCTTTGGTTATCTTTCTCAGCAAATATTATGTTTGAGGATTCTAAATTTTGTCAATTTTCTTAATTTTTTCCTTTCACAGTTTGGATCCCGAAGGTGAGGATGCATTCCCCTTGCATGTTGAATCGTTTTCTCTACCCAGTGACATCATAAGAGCATTTCCTTGCTATGGAACAATACTCCGAATATTTGCCATAGATAATTTTGAAGAGATAACACAGTTACAAAAGGGTAATGGTCAATGGGTAAGATTCAGGAACATTACTTGCAAAATACATTCTGGGATTTGGAAAGGTGTGTTGTTGAATTCAAGTAAAATTCGTTTTCTGTCAAACGAGGATGATATTGTTTTGGCTCGACAAAGGTTTGTCCAATTCTCCTTTTCTTTTCTTCTTTTAATGCCTATTGTAGTTTTAGCATGTTCTTATCATGATGCAGGTCATATAATGCACGGGTATCTTGTGAGCGAGAGCATAATAATCTGACTCGACCTCTGTGTACATACCCTAAGCCATCAGATGTTACAGGTAATATACCTCATTTATTTGGAAGCTTGACGACTCCCAGCTTGTTAAGCCACCATGTTCATTGTTTGTACTTGTTTGACTGTATGCGATTCAGCTCACTTCCTTTCCGAGGTCGGGTTGGTATTGTCTTCTAGATTGCTCCTTGGACATCGTCTTATAATATTATAAAAGATTCTCTTGCTTCTTATAAGTAATGATCTTCATTGTGTCATAGGATTACTATTCATTGTATATCATCCTCTTTTTGTTCCGACGTCGGGGCTTGTTTTCTTTGCGTAGTTGGCAGCTTGTTGCAAAAAGAAGTCACATACTCATTTGTTTTCTACTCAATATATTCATGTCATTATCCCCCCCCCCCCCCCCCCCCCCCCCCCCCCCCCCCCCCCCCCCCCTTTAGGTTGTTTCCATGGAGTTTTAATAACTGGCTGTTATTATATCTGACATCTCCTTTCAGAGACTGATTATGAGAAGGTGTTGGGTGCGTCTTTAAGGGAGTCCCTTGCTTATCACGAGGTTTGCCTTTGCCAATATATTTAAATTTCTTGTTGTTGCTTTGTCATCCATGTTGTCTAACTGTCATAGCATAGTTATCTATGTTTCTTGTTAGCATGTATGGTCACTTGTCAGTATCCTATCGATTCTCTTCATATTCCTTTTCATTATGGGTTAAGGAACACATCTTCAAGCTTGGGCTTGCATAAGTGGGATGGTGCATTAGTTTCAGTAAGCTCATTAAGTTTATTGGTTGGCTTCAATATGTCTTGGACACATCTGAGATTAAATGCTCGGGAAAATTACTTCTACCTCGCTCAGCTGCTGTTTGTAAAGTTTGTGAAAAATGTCGTGTAGGGTTTCAATTTATATATCACAATTTGGCGTTGCTGTGCTGTAATCTTTTGGAGTTCTGGCTGTTACATGATTGAGCTCCATGACATTAATTTTCTGTAATTGTATAAACGATTGAGCTAGTTTCCATCTATGCAGGTAACTCACAAGTTGAAGTGTGTCGTTCGGGTGGTTGGGGTATATCCCTGGAAAGCTGAGGATTTGCGTTCTCCAAATGGAGGTCATTACAGAATGCAATTAACATTGGAGGATCCAACAGCAAGAATCCATGCCTACCTTCATAGTGATAATGCGGTATAATAGCTCTGGCACTTGCAATTATTGAGGGTCATCTGCAACTGAAGTTAAATTTAATTCTTCTATGATAAAAAATATATTTGGAAACTCATACCTGTTTTGCATGTCCAAAAAATAAAATAAAATTCTTCTAAATTTAAAAATTGACTCTATTTGGGTTTATTGCACCTAGAGTAAGAGCATAATCTCTGCTTCCTTTAATCCATCCACCAAAATGTCCAACTTTTTAAAGGGCACAACCTTTGCTGCATTTTTTCCATCCACCAAAATGTCCAGCTATTTGTAGTTAGAAAATCATGTTTATTTCCTATTGCCTTATTATTTTCTTTACATAATTATTCTCTGGAAAGACGGCATCCACATTTCTTTTATTCCGACCAAATTTTCTTACTGTTTAATGTCAATATGTACCATCCAATTCTTATGCAGGTCAAGTTTTTTGGTGGTTATCTACCTCCTGAAGAACTGGCCTTAAAGATGAACAAGCTACTTGGTATCACCGACGGCAGTGAAACTGACGAGGCAAACGAAGGCAGGCTGCCGTTAAGAAATCCACCATGGGTTGAGATGTGTTTGATGTCCTATTACCTGGTCAAGAGCAGCCCCTGGGAAAGCAGAAAGTACCAAGTTTATGCTACCAAACTTGTTGGCTGAAGCTGGTTTAAATCATGTCAGGTAATACTGACGTCTTCGCTACTTATGTCAGTATCTCTTGCTTCTAGTTATTATCTAGAAGTTTGTATATATGAAAAAACTTCGCTTGCTCAATCCTAATGCGTGTGATGTGTCTTTAGGGTAGGTTTAGCGTGTGATGTGTCTTAACAAATTCCTGTCTGCGCTTCATATTGTAAGTAGTTTGGCAAGGTGTCATTGTGGATACGTCACTGTTAAAATGCTGTTGATATGTTCTCATGCTCGTGCGTAGTGTGTCGACCCAAGGTCAATCCAAATGCTGCCAACTTTGGGATTTTGTTGACTGTTAAATTTGAAGATGTCCTGGGCATATATATAGTGAAACATCACATGAAAATTAACCATTTGATAATGTTGTCCCTTGCTATTAGGAACCGATCTGTAGCTTTGAACCATGTTGTGGATCATAGTATGGTTTTTATCATAATAGTATCCATCCTAATTCAAAAAAAAAAACTATTTGATAGAAAAGATCGATTTTAATTCATTGTTTTTCATGACACCCGTTATATTATCCTTGTTTTGGGCATAAACCTTACCCGTTGTACCCTTAAGCTTGCGAGCACCTCAATCCGTATCCTGTAAGCATTCAATTCACAATCCAATAGTCAACTTGTTTCCTTAATGAGCCGAGTGGAACCATTTAGATTTTAGAGAAAACTTGGGTGTTACAACCCTAAAAACTTTGAAGTTTTTTCTAGCTTGGCCGTGTAGGGATGATGGTAATGGATGGTTATGAAATATGAATGGATCAATTGTGGGGAGCTCTTGTTTTGATCAATATTAACCAAGAGAATAGTGAATGCTCTATTTCCTCTCACTCATCAGTTGGAATCAGAGTTGAATGATTAAGGAAGAAATTGTACCCTTGAAAGTTTTCCTGTCATTCCCAAATTTTGAGCCTCACTTTTCTGATCAAATGAAGAAACCCTAATCTTAACCTTTTATGGATTTGATCTTAACTTCAATTTTGTTATTCCATAGGGTGGAACTTAAAAATACGTATCGTCACAAGTCAGTTTAAGTGAGCTAGCTGTCTAAGCCACATAAATCAGATTGTGATGGCTTATGAAGCAAATATCATTTTAACACATGCATTATCGTTTTCATTAGGTAACATCGCATCACTTCATTTGTCACAATCATAATTAGCAAAAATCAGCCATAAAACGAACATCTACTTGGAATCCAAAATTTGAACTAAACGCCACAAAAAGTTCTCTCTCAAGAAGTTGGATCGTGGGGGAAACGCCTAAAACCTTTTTAATTCGAAAAAGACAACATGAATCTTTAATTAATCTTCCACCACACGGTCTCATATAAACATCACCATATTCCTGTAAATTCAACTTATTTTTGTAGTCAGGGACTCGTTATTTGATTGATAAAGAAGGGAGACAAAGTCCGATTACATCAAGACGAAGACAAAATGTATACAAACCCAACAAATAAAAATTGGTAGCCAAGGTTGGGCTAGATGCATCGCACACCGCGGTGGAGAACATTGGATTAACCATCCATCACCAAGTGCTTGTTGATACTTTTCTCATCTAAGCACTCCACACAATATTGAAGCCCAAAATAACACGACAAAACATACGACATGCAAATAGAAAACAAAACAACAACATGCAAGAGATACTAAACAACACCAGGAATCTAAGAAGGAAGAAGATGAGTGGGGAAAAGAGGAACGAAATGGAAGGGGGAGGAGGCGCGAAAACCGGCCTCCCACTTCACAGGAGGAGAAACCTCAATATTAAAGTTTTTTAGAAAAGGATGTTCAACTTTATTCACCCATTTAAGACGTTAGTAAGATTTACAAAAATGTTATCTTAATTTTCTCAATCTGTCACATTTTTTATTTAACTTCACAACAATTAACCACAATTTTATTATTTTCCTTATTCTCAATCACAACATTTAATAAAAACTCATTGTTGTCGAATCAACTTTTCTTTTACCTCCAACTCATTCCTCACTCGTTACAATAAAATTATATTATAATTTAAATTTTATATATCAATTTTAATTATTAATAAACTAAACTCTCAATGTTTCCTTTCTTGATTTTAAAAAAAAAATCATTGTTGGACAAACGTTCATAAATTATTAATTTATTAACATTAAGTTGATAATAATAATTTGGATAGGAATGAAAATTATGATCATATGGAAAATTTTAGGGAAAATTTGGTTGTAAGTTTGTATTTGGTGGACGATGTGGATTATTCCTAGAATCCAGAGAATCCATTTGAAGTTAATCAAAGGAAATTTGAGACAATAAGATGAAAAATTAGGAGAGGTAAGCGATCGTGAGGTTATAGCAAAATAAGTGTGTACTTATAGAGTTTGAGAAATAGAATTGTTGGGGGCAAAGTTGGAACAATAAAGCTGAGAATATAATCTTTGAAAAAATTAAAGCTAAGAATATAATCTCTACAGAAGTGAGTTTGAGAATAAAATATATAGAAAAGTAAGATTTCAAAATAAATTTTGTGGTAAAGTTAATCTTGAAAATGTAACTGTTGGAAGAGTGAAAATTAGGAATATATTATTTTGAAATCAGGTATTTTCCAATTTCAATGAACCATCTGTTATTTGGAATTTTGAAATTACAAAATTTATATAACTATATCGGTGTCTATTTGTAAATCTTGACAAGATAAATACATTACAAATTTCTTTTTCTTTTATTCATTGGTGGATCCCACCACAAACAAATGGTGGATCCATTACTGAAAATACATTACAAGTTTGTGGTTGGTGCTAACAACTGCATCAGTACTGACTTCCACATACATCGAGATGAGTACTTTGTCTTCCAATATGGACCATGACTTTGGCTTCGTGGATTGTTCTCCTTGCAGTGGTCGTAATGACATATTTTGTGAGAGATGAGCGGGCAAATGGTCAACATTTGCACGCACTTGTCTCTTCACTCAACATTTGGGCATACATTTGTTATTGCTTTGGTGGATTCTGTGGGTATGTCGAGAAACTGTTAGGGTCATAACATGGATATTATGGGTAGGTTGGGAATGGTGAGTGCTCGTAAGATTGCTATGGGTTATGGTTTGGGAATTGTGGATATTCGGTGGGAAATAATGGACGAGGGTTAGTCGTTCGACGATGTGATTCGCGATTGTGGCCGGGAGAAGACATTTCATTGTAAGTATTTGACAGATTCGAAGAAAGATGGGAGAAGTAAGTGTTTGTGAGAAATGAAGTACATGATGAGAGTTTATATAGAGTTCTTCAGTAAGTGTAGATTCGTCCAACAAAGGTGAATATTGTAGATTCGTCTGACAAAGGTGAAGAGTGTAGATTCGTCTGACAAAGGTGAAGAGTGTAGATTCGTCTGACAAAAGTGAATAATGTAGATTCATCCAACAAAGGTGAATAGTGTAGATTCGTCCGACAAAGGTGATCAATGTAGATTCCTCTGACAAAGGTGAAGAGTGTAGATTCGTCTGACAAAAGTGAATAATGTAGATTCATCCAACAAAGGTGAATAGTGTAGATTCGTCCGACAAAGGTGAATAGTGTAGATTCGTCCGACAAAGGTGATCAATGTAGATTCGTCTCACAAAGGTAAATAATGTAGATTCGTCACTTGTGATTTTTCTGTAGCAACACATATTATTATTCATCAAGCGTCTTGCAGCTGCTATTTTCACAAGTATGGAGTACATTATAAATAAGTGATCATTTCTCATGTCACAAATATGAACTCTTACATTTCTTCTTCTAGCTCCAGTTCATCCTCTTTGTCATCTAACGAGACAACCTTCCGTGAGAGACATGCTGCACATGACCATGCAACCGAAATTGTTTGTCACTTATTAATTCTTCAGCTCACTACAAATGCTCCGAAGAGGAGGACAATTCGTAACCTGGATAAAGATTGTACGATTGGTTATAACCATATAATTTCAAATTATTTTACCGACAACCTTGTGTATTGTGATCGTATTTTCAGAAGAAAGTTTCGAATACGGAAGAATGTCTTCATTTGAATTTTAACCACCCTTTGTAGGATTTCGTGTCCCTATATATGTATATATTTTTTTAAAAGTATACATGCATACAAGATCGATTTCATATTTTCAACGATTTCATGTACCTAATTTTATATTTATTCTAATATCATGTAATGTACAAATATATTAAAATAAATAGAAGATGATCATACCTAAAGCTTCTCTAAAACCTTTATGAAGATCCAGAGTTGCGTTGCCCGTTGAATCATCCGCTGATTCACCTCCAAGTGTTCACCAAACTCTAAACAAAATTAGAGAAAAATGAGCTAGTCAATTAATCTCTAAATCAGGGTTAAAATCTAGCTAATAACACATCTAAAGCTCCCTGAGAATTTAATCTCCAAAAGCTTAATTAACTAAGAGATTTTCGGATAGATTAGTCGAGAGGTCAGGGAGAGATAATATTTTTGCTTTAATTAAAACAAGGAGGGAAATAAGACATTTATAGATTCTCCTAACACCCACATCATGGGCTATCCACTAACTTATGATATCTTGTTTTTCTCTCCCTAAAACCAATCACAAATTGACACAATCATCTTCATACACGTTTGACCACAATTAGAATAAATCCAACCCATGATCAACACCAATACCTTAATTATATATGGCAAAATCGTGCTCACCGGTCAACCGAAACTTGCCTACCGGTCGATCGATTGACAGTTAATTGTGGTTTCGCTTGGACCATGAAACATGTCGGTGGACCCATCACACGCTACCAAAGCTACTGTGATTTTTTGGTCGAACAAACATGCCCAAACGGTCGACCATTTCTACACTAGAAAGTCATTGGCAGAGCCACTGGAAGTTTTCGGTTGAGCTGCTCTTCAAGTCGGTCGATCGATTATTACCAAGAAAAGTTCCTGGAAATTTCCGGTCAAACCACGACCTTCATCCCGTCGACCGATCACTACAAAGAATAGTTCGCAGAATCTTCTGGAAGTTTTCGGTCGACCAAACACATCTATCTGGTCGACTGTTCACATACGCAACAACTACTGTGAATTTCCGGTCGACCGGTCTCCGAAAACGTTTGACCATTTTACCCGATTTTTGCCTTTATCAAAATTTGGATTTACATCCAACAAAATTTGATTTTTGGGATCTTAGCAAATTTACATATCATGTAATACATTATCATATGTAATGTCAAAACTTACACCCCATGATACATACATCTCATATGAATTTATTTATGATTCTATCTATGTCATTTTTCACGACATATTGATTTTATCGATTCACCACTTATATATTATTCACATGAAACCCGATACATCATATGAACATAAAATCAAACTTCTTGTTTCTTAGTTTTGTGGTGTGACCTATAGGAAGATCTAAGTTATATTGACAATGATATTAAACACTTAATATTACAAACTATAAGCGGTATCTAGCTATATATTATAGTTACTCAATTAACAAAGATGTCTTGTTCACTCGGACTAAACACGACCTATTTAGTAATGTAAGAAAATCACTTGTGTCTATCCATTGCCTCATGATATTAAGAATATTATACAAAGTGGAAATATGTGACATTTGTATTATATATTTATTTCTTGATCTCTTAAGCTAATTATAAATATGTAACTTAACACAAATCACATTGTACACATTATAATTTCGCTTTATCAAGGAGCCCACTAATATCATTACTCAAGTAAAGAAGGACAATGATGATCTTTTGACTATATTTTCCAGCATAAGTCATGTTTAACCAATTATTATTTTTATCACTATACTCAATGACAGTTTTTAACAACAATCAAATTAAACGCTTCCTATGTGAAAAGACATAAGTCTCATATCTTATGATTCAAGACACAGTGAAACATTAATGACACATAACACAATTGCATAATGTTTCACTGACTAGGTCTATTCAATATATAAAAGTAACTATTTTTCTCTTTTATATACTCGTGTCGATAAATATTTGTAGAGCTACAATACTCTTTAACCAACACGACAAGCTTATCTCGAAAATTAATGTTCCATGTCAATTACCATGATTGTGAATAACTTTTGATTTATGTAAATCATTATCTTTTAGAACTCTACAGTTTAAGACCAAGAGTCTCTTCCTCACACTTCCAAAATACGAATATATTAATCAAAGAACAAATTTTTTGCACATTCAACTTATATCAATTGACATATAAAGGTAAAACTTTTAGAACACATTCCTTTCAGCTTTAAGGCATCTTATGTCTTCTTTCAACAAATGCCAGATACTGCTGGTAGGTTTGGCATACCAGGCATACAAAAATGTACTTCAACACTTTGAATGCTAGCATATGGCGTAGCAGCTGATGTGGTTGATGAATACTTGCGACTTAGTGAAGCAAGAACAAAAATGACCATCAAAATATTACGTGAAGGTGTTATCAACAACTTCGGCGCTGAATATCTACGAAAATATCTACGAATGCCTACTCCAACGGATTTAACAAGACTACTCCAAGTTGGTGAGCAACGACGGTTTCCAGGCATGATGAGGAGCATCGATTGTATGCATTGGGAATAGAAAAGTTGTCCAACTGCTTAGAATGGACAATATAAAGGACGAAATGGTAAGACAACACTTGTTATTGAAAGTTGCCTTATGACCTATGATCTGACATTCGTTTTTCGGTATCCCGGGTTCGTGTAACGATATGAATGTCCTTCAACGATCTCTGATTTTCAATGATATACTGGAAGGTCGAGCGCCAAATGTAACTTATGTGGTCGATGGTTCTCAATATGATATGGTTACTATCTTACATATTGTATTTATCCGAAATATACTGCATTTATCCAATCATTCATTCTTCCTCAACCACTGAAAGATAGATTATTCATTCATTATCAAGAAGCACGCAAAAAGATGTGGAACGCGCGTTCGGAGTCCTTTAAGCTATGTTCGCAATCGTTAAATTCCTCACTAAGAAAATGTAAAATTAAACTCACACTAAACAAACACGACAAAACATAGAACATGCAAATAGAAAACAAAACAACAACATGCAAGAGATACTAAACAAACCATAACAAGAACTAACTAAATAATGCCCCATAAGACATAGGAGGAAGAAGCATGAGCTATAAACAAGTCCCGATCCAAGCCGCCTTCAATGATTCCGTCGAAACCAACACCAACACCTCCAAGCTCGCTCATATTAGCTAACAGGAGACATGCAAGTCATATAAACCAATATAAGTGGAGGAATCTAAGAAGGAAGAAGATGAGTGGGGAAAAGAGGAACGAAATGGAAGGGGGAGGAGGCGCGAAAACCGGCCTCCCACTTCACAGGAGGAGAAACCTCAATATTAAAGTTTTTTAGAAAAGGATGTTCAACTTTATTCACCCATTTAAGACGTTAGTAAGATTTACAAAAATGTTATCTTAATTTTCTCAATCTGTCACATTTTTTATTTAACTTCACAACAATTAACCACAATTTTATTATTTTCCTTATTCTCAATCACAACATTTAATAAAAACTCATTGTTGTCGAATCAACTTTTCTTTTACCTCCAACTCATTCCTCACTCGTTACAATAAAATTATATTATAATTTAAATTTTATATATCAATTTTAATTATTAATAAACTAAACTCTCAATGTTTCCTTTCTTGATTTTAAAAAAAAAATCATTGTTGGACAAACGTTCATAAATTATTAATTTATTAACATTAAGTTGATAATAATAATTTGGATAGGAATGAAAATTATGATCATATGGAAAATTTTAGGGAAAATTTGGTTGTAAGTTTGTATTTGGTGGACGATGTGGATTATTCCTAGAATCCAGAGAATCCATTTGAAGTTAATCAAAGGAAATTTGAGACAATAAGATGAAAAATTAGGAGAGGTAAGCGATCGTGAGGTTATAGCAAAATAAGTGTGTACTTATAGAGTTTGAGAAATAGAATTGTTGGGGGCAAAGTTGGAACAATAAAGCTGAGAATATAATCTTTGAAAAAATTAAAGCTAAGAATATAATCTCTACAGAAGTGAGTTTGAGAATAAAATATATAGAAAAGTAAGATTTCAAAATAAATTTTGTGGTAAAGTTAATCTTGAAAATGTAACTGTTGGAAGAGTGAAAATTAGGAATATATTATTTTGAAATCAGGTATTTTCCAATTTCAATGAACCATCTGTTATTTGGAATTTTGAAATTACAAAATTTATATAACTATATCGGTGTCTATTTGTAAATCTTGACAAGATAAATACATTACAAATTTCTTTTTCTTTTATTCATTGGTGGATCCCACCACAAACAAATGGTGGATCCATTACTGAAAATACATTACAAGTTTGTGGTTGGTGCTAACAACTGCATCAGTACTGACTTCCACATACATCGAGATGAGTACTTTGTCTTCCAATATGGACCATGACTTTGGCTTCGTGGATTGTTCTCCTTGCAGTGGTCGTAATGACATATTTTGTGAGAGATGAGCGGGCAAATGGTCAACATTTGCACGCACTTGTCTCTTCACTCAACATTTGGGCATACATTTGTTATTGCTTTGGTGGATTCTGTGGGTATGTCGAGAAACTGTTAGGGTCATAACATGGATATTATGGGTAGGTTGGGAATGGTGAGTGCTCGTAAGATTGCTATGGGTTATGGTTTGGGAATTGTGGATATTCGGTGGGAAATAATGGACGAGGGTTAGTCGTTCGACGATGTGATTCGCGATTGTGGCCGGGAGAAGACATTTCATTGTAAGTATTTGACAGATTCGAAGAAAGATGGGAGAAGTAAGTGTTTGTGAGAAATGAAGTACATGATGAGAGTTTATATAGAGTTCTTCAGTAAGTGTAGATTCGTCCAACAAAGGTGAATATTGTAGATTCGTCTGACAAAGGTGAAGAGTGTAGATTCGTCTGACAAAGGTGAAGAGTGTAGATTCGTCTGACAAAAGTGAATAATGTAGATTCATCCAACAAAGGTGAATAGTGTAGATTCGTCCGACAAAGGTGATCAATGTAGATTCCTCTGACAAAGGTGAAGAGTGTAGATTCGTCTGACAAAAGTGAATAATGTAGATTCATCCAACAAAGGTGAATAGTGTAGATTCGTCCGACAAAGGTGAATAGTGTAGATTCGTCCGACAAAGGTGATCAATGTAGATTCGTCTCACAAAGGTAAATAATGTAGATTCGTCACTTGTGATTTTTCTGTAGCAACACATATTATTATTCATCAAGCGTCTTGCAGCTGCTATTTTCACAAGTATGGAGTACATTATAAATGAGTGATCATTTCTCATGTCACAAATATGAACTCTTACATTTCTTCTTCTAGCTCCAGTTCATCCTCTTTGCCATCTAACGAGACAACCTTCCGTGAGAGACATGCTGCACATGACCATGCAACCGAAATTGTTTGTCACTTATTAATTCTTCAGCTCACTACAAATGCTCAGAAGAGGAGGACAATTCATAACCTGGATAAAGATTGTACGATTGGTTATAACCATATAATTTCAAATTATTTTACCAACAACCTTGTGTATTGTGATCGTATTTTCAGAAGAAAGTTTCGAATACGGAAGAATGTCTTCATTTGAATTTTAACCACCCTTTGTAGGATTTCGTGTCCCTATATATGTATATATTTTTTTTAAAGTATACATGCATACAAGATCGATTTCATATTTTCAACGATTTCATGTACCTAATTTTATATTTATTCTAATATCATGTAATGTACAAATATATTAAAATAAATAGAAGATGATCATACCTAAAGCTTCTCTAAAACCTTTATGAAGATCCAGAGTTGCGTTGCCCGTTGAATCTGAAGGGAATGTGTTCTAAAAGTTTTACTTTTAAATGTCAATAATTATGAATTGAATGAGAAATCATTTTGTTCCTTCTTTATGTTATTCGTCCTTTAGAAGTGTTAAGGAAGAGACTCTTGGTCCTTAACCGTAGAGCTCTAAAAGATATTGGTTTACATAAAACAAAAGATATTCGCAATCATGGTAATTAACATGGAACATTAATTACCGAGTTAAGATTGTCGTGTTTGTCATAGATCATTGTAGCTCTACAAGTGAGTGACAACACGGGTATGCAAAAGAGGAAAATATTACTTTTGTATACTGAATAGACCTAATAAGTAAAATATTATAGAAATGTGTTTCTGTGTCATTAATATTTTACTGTGTCTTTGGTCCTTTGATATGAGACTTATATCTGATCACTTAAGGAATACTTAATTAGATCAGTGTCTTGAACTATCGATCAGTGTAGTGTAAAGGCATCGGTTGGTTAAGTATAACTTTCGTTGGAGAAGATAGTTAGTCAAAAGATTATCATTGCCCCTCTTAATTGAGTGATGATATTAGTGGGCCCCTTGATAAAGTAAAGTTATAATGTGCACAATGTGATTTGAGTTAAGTCACATATTTATAACTAGCTTAAAGAGATCAAGAAATGAACAGTAACCGGTCGACCGATGAACAGTACCCGGTCCATGATGAACAGTACCGGTCGACCGATGAACAGTAACGGTCGACCGGTCCAGACGGTTTTCTGCAGAATTAATTTAAGAATTAATTAGATCATGCATGGAATTGGTCCATAATTGATTTAATTCGTGGTTAATATTATTTATTAATAAATAATGGATGGTTAGATGGAATTTTGCATGGGATCATGGGCAAGAGGTTGCACATGAATAGGTAATTTGGAGATAACCTATAAATACAAGGTTATCTCATTACCTCCTTAATTTAATTCATTATTTTTCTTATGCAAAATCTCTCTCCATAATTCTCCACGAAAATTCCTTAATTCTTAAGTTTAGTTTTAGTTCTTCAGAGGTCATCTTCTAAAGGGAACTAAAGAGGGGTTAGTAATTAGATTCTAAACCCAATCGGAGATTGAGAGACTAGCTTCCCTCTCTCCGATCTTGTTTAGAGTTTGGTGAATACTCGGAGGCATCCGGCGCAGCGAGGAGCATCCCAACCGTCTCCGAATCTTCGAGAAGTTTTAGAGAACTTCTAGGTATGAATTTCGGAGCTCCTTCATGTTTGTTTTAATAGAGTTTTTGAAACTAGTTTGTTAAAACAAACCGATGCATGCAATAGATTCTAGAAAATTGAAAATTGATCCTTATTATACATAAAAATTCGAAAAATATATATGTATAATTAAACATGAAATCCTACAGTGGTATCAGAGCATAGGGTTCAATTTTCTCATGATTTATGGCTGTAAACAAATCTAGTTTACCATCTAGGATTTAAACAATTCGTTTTACCGGTTTTTCGGTCTTTAAATGTTTGTTGAAATAATTCTTTATAATAATTCGTTTTAAATATTTTGAATGTTTAAAACATGACATATAATTATTAGAATTATGATTTAGACATAAGTCTAACTTACAATAATTTCGTTTTAAGTATAAACGATTATTTTGTAAGAGAATCAACAAAACCGAAAAACTGCAATTCATCTTTCCATTGGAAATTGGATGAACAGCGGTTCATAATTAATTTGTGAACTATGGATGTATGAAAAATGTTTTTAATGGATTTCAAAATATTTTTCAAAGAATTGTTGAGAATTCTGGATGATTGATAAATTAGATTCTGTAGTTTATAGCAATTGCGTGCATGGATGCTTGAGTTGCTTTGCAGGATTGTGAGTTTATATGTTCCAAATCAGACACTACAAATGTATGTAATTATTATTATACAGGGGCTTATGTATGTAAAAGCCATATTCTCTATTTTCTATCTTTAGAATTGCATTTGCATGTGAGAGGATTTTACATAGGACTTGCACTAGTTTGTTTTTATCGAATGTGAGGAGCATGTTTATTTTTCTGTAAAATCTACATCTCCGGTGCAAGAGGAAGTCGCCGAATAGCGCATTGATCGAGGATCGAGGATCAGAGATCGAAGATCAAGGATCAAAGGGAACATATAAACTCACGCGATATGGATTGTGTGAATGTTTAATTTCTGTTTTTATAATTTCTGCTATGCATGTGATGAATGGTGAATGTTAGGATGTGTATAAATTTTAATATGCATGATAAACTAAAATTCAAAATCACATGTTGATAAATGAAATTGTCCAACAAAAATTAAGATTAATTTTCCTTCTTATTTCATCTACTAGCAGCCATTGATCGAGGGATACTCTGCTCGCCCTTAGCGGGAGATAGCTCCATCTATCTTTGGGAATAGTGGGAGATATAAAGGTTGTCTGTTGTTGTGCCACAATTAAATATATGAGGTGTGTTTCACCCTAGTGAACCCCAAGTATGTTTAGTTGTGAATACAATAGATAAACGTATCTCGTATCAAATGAAAATAAGTTTTCTTAACATTACCTAGAGCCCTCGCTCGGTTTTGGGAAAAAGTTTTTCTTAGGAGGATAGGTCGCATTCCCTCATAATTAAAACGACAAGAGTCACAAAAGTTTGAAGATGCTAAATGTTGCTAAAATTCAAAAAGGTTGTGATTAGAAAATGTTTTCTTACCTTGATGTTGTAATGTATTCGATAGCCCTTAGCTAGTCTATATTACAATTGATGGGATCTTGGATTACTGCATTTACGGGCAAGATTTTATTTGCAGTATTTACATCATATTCGATATATATATGTATGTATGTATTAAAATATAAAATTGGCATTAAAACCTATATAATTTATTTTGTAGAAATGTCAAATATCCAACCTATTATGCGATCTATGATCGAAAAGAACCCTTTGCAAAATGATGGCTCAAACTTCATGAAATGGCAACTCAATCTTAATATCGTGTTGAGGTTTGAAAAATTATCTCATATTTTGGATGGTGAAATCCCAAAATTAAATGAGAAGGCAACCGATAAAGAGATAGAGGCGATAGCCAAGTGGGAAGACCAAGAGAACCAAGTTCACGGTCTTATACTAGCATCCATGGGTGACTCGCTTCAAGCGAAATACTTGGATTCAAAACCCAAGAAGACCATGGAGGCTCTAACCAAGATGTTCATGGATAGTGCCCGAAAGGAGCGCTATAAGACCACCATCGCACTCACAAGGTGCCATATGGCGGAGGGAACATCGGTATCCATGCATTTTCTCACGATGCAAGGATACCTTGAGAAGTTGTCGAAGCTCTCTTCTCCAATGCCAGTGGACATTGCCGAAGATCTAATTCTTGGCTCTCTAGCCCCGTCCTTTAAGGATTTTGTGATGCACTATCATGTGCGTGGAAAAGGGGTGAGTCTTGAGGAGCTTCACAACACTCTCAAAACGGCTGAAGTTGATATGGGCAAGAGTAGGGACCATGAGGTCCTTGCTATCCATAAGAAGAGCAAAAAGATCAACAAAGGTAAAGGCAAATTTACCAAAGATACGTCAATCAAGAGCGAGGGAGTAGGAGGTGCTCATGGGAGTGCCTCAAAGGGGAAATCTTTCAAATCTCCAACTCCCAACACGGAGTGCTTTCACTGCGGTGAAAAGGGACACATCCGACCGAATTGCCCCAAGTACAAGGAAGACCTTGAAAATGGGATGATTGAACGTAGGCGCCCGAGAAGCGCCATAGGTATGTTTGTTATTGAGATAAATTTAATCACCTATATCCTTGATTTGGTAATGGTTACCGGATCTTGTGCTCACATAATTTTGATGTGCAGCTATTGAAGGATAGGAAGGAACTCGTGGAGAACGAGATGATATTGAAGATTGGAAATAGTACAACCATCACTGCGATTGTACAAGATTCTATGGAGCTTCAATAGTCTAGTGATTTAAATTTATGCTTTGTAGAATGTTTGTTATGTACCTTCGATTAGCAAGAACCATTCTGTATCAAGTTTTGGATATGGATAAATTTTAATAAATATTTTAATTCTTGCTTGTCTATATCGAAGAATGGAATTTTCTATGCAAATACATTCATATGGAATGATTTCTATTTGCTTGAAATAAATAATGAACAAACTCAAACAAACAATAACAAAAGAGAAACTAAGATAACTCACGTGAATGATACAATCTTGTAGCACTATCGGATTGGTCAAATAAATGACCAAGAGACTTTTCAAGAAGAAAGGAACGAAAACGAACAACTAATTGGATATGATACATTCTAATGTATGTGGTCCGATAAGTACAAGTGCAAGAGACGGTTTAAGGTACTTCATTTTGTTCACGGACAACTATAGTCATTATGGCTATATTTGTCTAATGGGAAGCAAAAATGAAATCTTTGACAAGTTCAAGGAATTAGAGAATGGAGTAGCGAACCAACTCAACAAGAATATCGAGTCTCTATGAAATGTTCGTAGGGGTGAGTGCTTAGAATACCTAATTTGACTCATTCCTAAAGTAGGAATAAGATATTGCTCGACATGGTTCGATCAATAATAAGTCAATTTAAATTGCCGATTTACTTTTGGAATTATGCACTACAAATAATGACAAACTCACTAAATAATGTTCCATCCAAATCCGTGGAGAAAATGGTTTATGAGCTATGGAGTTGAAAGACACCTAAGCTCAACTTTCTCAAGATTTGGGGTTGTGAGGTCTACGTCGAGAAATTGATGTCAACAAAACTTCAACCAAAAACGGATTAAGTGCTTCTTTATAGGTTATCCTCGTATGACAAGAGGATACTACTTTTGATATATCACCTCCAATCGAAAGATTGTAGAGAGAGATATGTTTTTCTGGAATTTCTGGAAAAGATAGAAAAGTAGTGGGAATAGAGTTGAGCTTGAGGAAACTCAAGATACTCTACAAGATCATGATATGAATGTTGCATTCAAAATCATGAAGGCCCAACCGAGATTCATTTGGTTAGTGGGAGCATGAGCGAGAGATCCTTACAAGAAATTGTGAGAGAATCTCAATCATCCTCACCTAGTGTGCGTTCGAGAGTCGAACATGAACCTATTCCTCAAGAAATTGTGGAAGAAGTTCGAGAGACACAAGAAGAACCAAAAGAACTAAGAAGGTCAATGAGGGAAAGGAAGAAACCCAATAAGTATGTGGGACTTCATGAGATCATGGTACTAGATACCAAATATCCCTCGACCTTCCGAGAAGCAATAGAAAAGACTCCAAACTATGGTTAAAAGCCATGGAATCCGAAGTAGAATCCATGTATGATAATCAAGTATGAAACTTGATTAGCCTTCCTCAAGAGAAAATATCATTTGGTATAAATGAGCTTTTAGGAGGAAGATAGACATGGATAGTAATTTGACAACCTACAAAGCAAGGCTTGTAGCAAAAGTTATACTCAAATTCAAGAAATTGACTTTGATGAAATTTTTGAGAAGTTGTCATATTAAAATCTATTCGGATTATGCTCACTATTACCGCATTTCACAATTGTGGGATATGGAAGATGGATATCAAAATGGCGTTCCTTAAACAGGAACTTGGAGGAGGATATGTACATGGTACAACCTCAAGGTTTTGATGATCCAAATAGTAGCGAGAAGAAATGCAAGTTTCGAGAATCCATTTGTGGATTGAAACAAGCATCGAGGAGTTGGAACAAACGCTTTGACGAAGAGGTGAAGAAAATTCACTTCATTCAAAGTAAAGGAGATTAGTGGGAGCCATGCAGTACTTCTGATCTTATATGTCGATGACATATTGCTCATGAGCAATCATATACCTTTGCATTAGCAAACGAGAAATTTCGTTGAAATCAGTGTATTCAATGAAAAGAAAAGGATGAGGCTCAACACATCTTGAGAATCAAGATACATTGAGATACATCCCGTAGACTCATTGGCTTCAGTCAACGTGCATACATTGACAAAGTCTTTGGAAATGTTCAGGGTGAACAATTCCGATATGGACAATATGCCAATAAGTATGAGTATAGGTGTTCAACTCAAGAAGTCTCAATGTGCTCAATCACACAAAGACTTGGGGTACATGAAGGTATCCCTTATGCTTCGGCAAAAGGAAGGACCATGTACACGATGGCTTGCACAAGACTCAATATCTCGTATGCTTTAAATGTGACAAGAGGTCACCAATCCAACGCGAATCCTAATCATAGGATTGTGGTCAAGAATATTCTGAAGTACCTTAACCGGACTAAAGATAAGGTTCTTGTTTATGGAAGACAAAGGAGAAAATAGCCGAGGGCTGTTTTGATGCAACTCTTATAGGAATTCTAGACAACAAGAGGTTGGAGTGATGATGCGTCATCATTATCAAAGGTGGAGGTATGAGCTAGTGTAGTTAGGAGTAATATCACTACAGCTAACTCAACCACCAACGAAAGACAAAATAAATAAATAGGTGGACACAACAGTGGCACAACTGATCCATTCAACAAACCTTCATACCAAGCTAAGAGACGAAATATATATTTCGAGTCCATGGATCCGAGGGTCCATGTGGATTGCCTTGATAGGTGATTTGGGAAGGTTACCCTAGTTATTAATGTTTTATACATTGAGAATGTATGTGAAAGAAAACTTTGATAACAAGTGGGAGATTGAAGGGAATGTGTTCTAAAAGTTTTACTTTTAAATGTCAATAATTATGAATTGAATGAGAAATCATTTTGTTCCTTCTTTATGTTATTCGTCCTTTAGAAGTGTTAAGGAAGAGGCTCTTGGTCCTTAACCGTAGAGCTCTAAAAGATATTGGTTTACATAAAACAAAAGATATTCGCAATCATGGTAATTAACATGGAACATTAATTACCGAGTTAAGATTGTCGTGTTTGTCATAGATCATTGTAGCTCTACAAGTGAGTGACAACACGGGTATGCAAAAGAGGAAAATATTACTTTTGTATACTGAATAGACCTAATAAGTAAAATATTATAGAAATGTGTTTCTGTGTCATTAATATTTTACTGTGTCTTTGGTCCTTTGATATGAGACTTATATCTGATCACTTAAGGAATACTTAATTAGATCAGTGTCTTGAACTATCGATCAGTGTAGTGTAAAGGCATCGGTTGGTTAAGTATAACTTTCGTTGGAGAAGATAGTTAGTCAAAAGATTATCATTGCCCCTCTTAATTGAGTGATGATATTAGTGGGCCCCTTGATAAAGCAAAGTTATAATGTGCACAATGTGATTTGAGTTAAGTCACATATTTATAACTAGCTTAAAGAGATCAAGAAATGAATACTAATACAAAGATGACACAATACTACTTTGTGTGTATTCTTAATATCATGAGGCAAGGGACGGACACAAGTGGTGCACTCCATCACTAAATGGATCGTGTTTTGGTTCGAGTGGAATTAAGACATCTAACTAATTGAGAACTATAATGTGTAGCTAGATACCGCTTATAGCTTGTGATATTAAGCTCTTAATATCATTGCCAACTTAGTCTAGATCCTCCCATAGGTCACACCACAAAACTGGGAAACAAGAAATGGGGATTTTGAGTTCATAAGGATGTGTCGAGTTTCATGTAGAAAATATGACACATGGGGTGAACAAGCAAAATCAAGATTATGTTGTGATTAATAACATAATTAGAATCTAAATTAAATTCATATGTGATGTAAATATTATGGGGTGTAATGAGTTGACATTACATAGGATAATATGTTACATAAGTTGTGAATTTACTACTAATCCCGAAATGTCAAATTTTGTAGGGGTTAAACCAAAATTTGACCAGTCTGCAGTACTGTGCAAAAGTCAACCGATGAATAGTACTGGTCAACCGATGAACAGTACCCGGTCGACCGATGAACAGTAACCGGTCGATCGATGAACAGTAACGGTCGACCGGTCCAGACGGTTTTCTGCAGAATTAATTTAAGAATTAATTAGATCATGCATGGAATTGGTCCATAATTGATTTAATTCGTGGTTAATATTATTTATTAATAAATAATGGATGGTTAGATGGAATTTTGCATGGGATCATGGGCAAGAGGTTGCACATGAATAGGTAATTTGGAGATAACCTATAAATACAAGGTTATCTCATTACCTCCTTAATTTAATTCATTATTTTTCTTATGCAAAATCTCTCTCCATAATTCTCCACGAAAATTCCTTAATTCTTAAGTTTAGTTTTAGTTCTTCAGAGGTCATCTTCTAAAGGGAACTAAAGAGGGGTTAGTAATTAGATTCTAAACCCAATCGGAGATTGAGAGACTAGCTTCCCTCTCTCCGATCTTGTTTAGAGTTTGGTGAATACTCGGAGGCATCCGGCGCAGCGAGGAGCATCCCAACCGTCTCCGAATCTTCGAGAAGTTTTAGAGAACTTCTAGGTATGAATTTCGGAGCTCCTTCATGTTTGTTTTAATAGAGTTTTTGAAACTAGTTTGTTAAAACAAACCGATGCATGCAATAGATTCTAGAAAATTGAAAATTGATCCTTATTATACATAAAAATTCGAAAAATATATATGTATAATTAAACATGAAATCCTACAGAATCATCCGCTGATTCACCTCCAAGTGTTCACCAAACTCTAAACAAAATTAGAGAAAAATGAGCTAGTCAATTAATCTCTAAATCAGGGTTAAAATCTAGCTAATAACACATCTAAAGCTCCCTGAGAATTTAATCTCCAAAAGCTTAATTAACTAAGAGATTTTCGGATAGATTAGTCGAGAGGTCAGGGAGAGATAATATTTTTGCTTTAATTAAAACAAGGAGGGAAATAAGACATTTATAGATTCTCCTAACACCCACATCATGGGCTATCCACTAACTTATGATATCTTGTTTTTCTCTCCCTAAAACCAATCACAAATTGACACAATCATCTTCATACACGTTTGACCACAATTAGAATAAATCCAACCCATGATCAACACCAATACCTTAATTATATATGGCAAAATCGTGCTCACCGGTCAACCGAAACTTGCCTACCGGTCGATCGATTGACAGTTAATTGTGGTTTCGCTTGGACCATGAAACATGTCGGTGGACCCATCACACGCTACCAAAGCTACTGTGATTTTTTGGTCGAACAAACATGCCCAAACGGTCGACCATTTCTACACTAGAAAGTCATTGGCAGAGCCACTGGAAGTTTTCGGTTGAGCTGCTCTTCAAGTCGGTCGATCGATTATTACCAAGAAAAGTTCCTGGAAATTTCCGGTCAAACCACGACCTTCATCCCGTCGACCGATCACTACAAAGAATAGTTCGCAGAATCTTCTGGAAGTTTTCGGTCGACCAAACACATCTATCTGGTCGACTGTTCACATACGCAACAACTACTGTGAATTTCCGGTCGACCGGTCTCCGAAAACGTTTGACCATTTTACCCGATTTTTGCCTTTATCAAAATTTGGATTTACATCCAACAAAATTTGATTTTTGGGATCTTAGCAAATTTACATATCATGTAATACATTATCATATGTAATGTCAAAACTTACACCCCATGATACATACATCTCATATGAATTTATTTATGATTCTATCTATGTCATTTTTCACGACATATTGATTTTATCGATTCACCACTTATATATTATTCACATGAAACCCGATACATCATATGAACATAAAATCAAACTTCTTGTTTCTTAGTTTTGTGGTGTGACCTATAGGAAGATCTAAGTTATATTGACAATGATATTAAACACTTAATATTACAAACTATAAACGGTATCTAGCTATATATTATAGTTACTCAATTAACAAAGATGTCTTGTTCACTCGGACTAAACACGACCTATTTAGTAATGTAAGAAAATCACTTGTGTCTATCCATTGCCTCATGATATTAAGAATATTATACAAAGTGGAAATATGTGACATTTGTATTATATATTTATTTCTTGATCTCTTAAGCTAATTATAAATATGTAACTTAACACAAATCACATTGTACACATTATAATTTCGCTTTATCAAGGAGCCCACTAATATCATTACTCAAGTAAAGAAGGACAATGATGATCTTTTGACTATATTTTCCAGCATAAGTCATGTTTAACCAATTATTATTTTTATCACTATACTCAATGACAGTTTTTAACAACAATCAAATTAAACGCTTCCTATGTGAAAAGACATAAGTCTCATATCTTATGATTCAAGACACAGTGAAACATTAATGACACATAACACAATTGCATAATGTTTCACTGACTAGGTCTATTCAATATATAAAAGTAACTATTTTTCTCTTTTATATACTCGTGTCGATAAATATTTGTAGAGCTACAATACTCTTTAACCAACACGACAAGCTTATCTCGAAAATTAATGTTCCATGTCAATTACCATGATTGTGAATAACTTTTGATTTATGTAAATCATTATCTTTTAGAACTCTACAGTTTAAGACCAAGAGTCTCTTCCTCACACTTCCAAAATACGAATATATTAATCAAAGAACAAATTTTTTGCACATTCAACTTATATCAATTGACATATAAAGGTAAAACTTTTAGAACACATTCCTTTCAGCTTTAAGGCATCTTATGTCTTCTTTCAACAAATGCCAGATACTGCTGGTAGGTTTGGCATACCAGGCATACAAAAATGTACTTCAACACTTTGAATGCTAGCATATGGCGTAGCAGCTGATGTGGTTGATGAATACTTGCGACTTAGTGAAGCAAGAACAAAAATGACCATCAAAAAATATTACGTGAAGGTGTTATCAACAACTTCGGCGCTGAATATCTACGAAAATATCTACGAATGCCTACTCCAACGGATTTAACAAGACTACTCCAAGTTGGTGAGCAACGACGGTTTCCAGACATGATGAGGAGCATCGATTGTATGCATTGGGAATAGAAAAGTTGTCCAACTGCTTAGAATGGACAATATAAAGGACGAAATGGTAAGACAACACTTGTTATTGAAAGTTGCCTTATGACCTATGATCTGACATTCGTTTTTCGGTATCCCGGGTTCGTGTAACGATATGAATGTCCTTCAACGATCTTCGATTTTCAATGATATACTGGAAGGTCGAGCGCCAAATGTAACTTATGTGGTCGATGGTTCTCAATATGATATGGTTACTATCTTACATATTGTATTTATCCGAAATATACTGCATTTATCCAATCATTCATTCTTCCTTAAACACTGAAAGATAGATTATTCATTCATTATCAAGAAGCACGCAAAAAGATGTGGAACGCGCGTTCGGAGTCCTTTAAGCTATGTTCGCAATCGTGAAAATGTCATCTCTTGCATGGAATCCCGACATGCTTAATAAAATAATGACTGCATTCATCATCATGCACAATATGATCGTGGAGGATGAAGCGACTCTTATGATCATTTTGTTGATATAAATGAATTTATCCCGGATCGACCTCGAAACATCACAAGAAGTTCAAATTAATGAGGAACATTTTCATTATTACATTGATCGTATCGTGAATTTTAATAAATATTTAGATAATAATGACAGAGTTCATGATAGACTTAAACATTTGGGTTTGAGATCCGATTTGATTGAGAATATATGACAACGCTATCGAGAGTGCAAATTAACAATGTTATTGTAATATGTATTTTAATATTTAATTATTGTCATATTATTTATCAATAATATTTTTGTGCTTTTAATAGAAATACTTGTTAATTATTTAGATTAAGTAATTACAAAAATAATTTATTATGTAGTTTGTAGATTGTTATGGAAAAAAATGTAAAATGAAATGAATGTTGAAATATTAGGCTGTGAAGGGGAGTTTAACGTTGTGTTAAACAAACTAGAGAGTGAAATATTGGATTAATGGTTGGCTTGCCGACGACTTAGACCTTACATCACTTACGTTTCTTTTCTTTCCTGCAAGAACAGATCTCCCATTCCCACTTATTCCCATCTCTTCTCCAAACCAACCCAACCCCTAGAAATCCCGGCGACCAATCCTTTCCCCACCAAGTTCCGATCTTCCCCATCCCAATCCCCTCCTAATCCTCCCAAACCCCCTTATCTCCGTTATCATCCCATGATTCCACCGTTTTCGCCTTCAAAATCTATGCTCTCCTCCCTGCAAACCCTAATATTTTCCGCCAGGAAACGACTTTTTAGCCCAATTAACCGTTGTTGGTAGTCTTGGAATTCGGATTGGAAGCCGAATTGGTGGGATTTGGGGTGGTTTGTTAGGGTTCGGGATGTGGGTCTGATTAGGTGGTGGGTATGGCTAATGAGGGAGATGAGAGGAGGGCTGGGATGGATCTGAATTTGTACTTGGGACTCCCCCTTTCGCCCGTCCCCCGTGTTTCCGATCTCGGTTCCGACCTCGCCCTTGGGTTGCTTTCGTCCCGCGAGCCTACTGTCGATATGCCGGTACTCGAGGACCACCTGGCTGATGCTTCTAATAGCGCACCATCAGCGGTGCTGGGGCGGGAACCGCAGGACGATTACTTCCAGAGTGGTCATTTCTACCAACCGTCTTCGTCGATTCCGTTCCATGTTGTTGTCCCGTTTACTCCTGGTGATGAGCCTTTGGGTGCTGAAGAGGCTGCCCGTGTGGCATTTAGTACGGGTTTAGAAGGTGCTGTTAGTGAACCATTAGCTGGAGGTGAGCTCCCCTTCACGTCGTCGTATTTGTCGACTGCTCCACTCACTGAAGTTCGTACCGAATTGCCGGTGGTTGCCTATCAGCCGAGCGTACATTCAAGTGATGTTTTTGCTATTGGTGGTTCGTCTTCGCGTCAAACCGTTGCTGATATGCCAGAGAGGATCCGGAGTTTGATTGAGTCAAATCACCATGTCAGCGCAAGACGGTTCAGGTCGTCACTCTCACATGCTGATGATCACCATAGTCTCGATGCAGCTGATTTTCCCACACAGGACCAGAATTTGTCTGATACGAATCCGGCTCCACAAGGTGCTGTCGAAAGTTCGGGGAAGTCCAATGAGGATGGTGTTGGTAAAGACAACATGGAAAAGGAGAAGGAAGAGAAAAATGCAGGTTCTGTTAGCTTCGATTGCAACATCTGCTTTGATGTCGCCAACGAACCAGTGGTTACTTCCTGCGGGCATCTGTTCTGTTGGCCATGTTTGTACCAGTGGTTGCATCAATATTCTGATCACAAGGAGTGCCCTATATGCAAAGGACAGGTTTCGGATGCAAACATAACTCCTATTTACGCACATGGGAGCAAAGAAGCCGTGGTGGAAGTGATACCAAGTAATAATGGGGATCCGGAATTGGAAATACCTCCACGACCACGCGGTCATAGGTTTGAGAGCCTAAGGCAGCGGATACACAGACCTTTTTCAAGAGGTGGCAGCCTTAGCGAGTACAGGCGTTTTATGGTTGAGGAATCTCGCAATTCGGTTCGGTTTGATGGGATTTTGGACCCCGTTGCTGTCATCACCAGAAGATTGGAGGAAGGAGTTTCAAGCCTTCAGAGGCATCACTTGGACGAGGGATTGCAGAGCGGCAGTAGAGCAGACAGGTATTTGGACCCTTCCATGCAGCAAATAATCGACCCACTCAGAGGTATGACAAGATTGAGGGCTCGCGCTCGCAGGTTGGTTAGAAGAATGAGTGATAACCAATCCACACAACAAGTTGACCAAAGCGAGCTCGAAGCTGAACTGAACCAGATTGGTGGGACTGCAGGCGCTTCTGATGATTCTCTTGGACGTTATGCTCTTCAGAATGGTAATCACCAGGATACTGGAAGGCAGGAAATCAGGAACCTTCAGGATTCAGACAACATCATTGTTCAACCTCCTGCAGCAGCTACGCAATTAGCAGAACAGGTGTCGGCGTCTAGCACCACGTCTGTTATACATGAAATTTATATGCAAAGGTTGGCTGCTATGCATGCTCAACTCAGTAGGCTAGTAAGTAGTTTTCCTGGGAGCAGCATCGGTCCCACAATGGCATCAATGACGGGTAATCGTCGTGACATTGAAAGACAGGATTCAGACAACATAGTCGTTCAACCTCCTGCAGCAGCCACGCAATCAGCAGAACAGGTGTCGACGTCTAGCACCATGGCTGTTATACAAGGTGATGCCGGTGTAACAGACACTTCAGCGGAACCATATAGAGCAGGTACGTCCAGGGCGGCTCGAAGAAGGGGTAGGAGCAGTGCTTCTTGTTCTTTAGATGTTGATGGAGAGAAACAAACCAACAAAAGAAGAAGATTAGACTAAAAACTCCTGGATTATTTGTTAGATTAAGCTATTGATAAATAATATTCTTCCTTGTGTGCCCTTACCATAAGCTACAGTTCTTTCTCACCCTTGAGTTAGAGTGTATTATCATCATCATTGTCATCCTATAAGTTTAATGAAGCATTTTTATTTATGGCCCTTGCAAAATTAGTTTTCTGTATTAATTTTGTATGAGGAACACGTGTTCAATGAAGTTATTCTTAGTGATAGGATTAATGTTTCCTGTCTAGCATACATATACTTGTAACGTTAGTTGATTTCTTGTCATTTTAGGTTTATTTTTCAAGCTTGATACTCTGCACATTGAAATGCTTTGGCGTTTAAGCTTGCTTCTATATCTCAAACTTCAACATAGCTGTCCTTTTGATCTCATATGCTTAAGGTTTTGTCCGGTGTTACTCTCTGCACTTCCAACATTATTTATTAACATACATATGATGCCAGATACACTTGTTCTCTAGGTTCCATCATATCATTTTCTTTACAAATTTACCTCATTTATTTGAAACTCAACATGTCCTCGTCCAGTAAGGTCAAGTATGATATATTTACTTCTTTAGATTGCCACTGTCATATAATATCATGAAATAATAAAAGATTGAGGCATTTTCTGTTTCTTCTTGCATGTAGGGATCTTCATTGTGTAATAGGTTATAGGATAAGTATATTTGTTGTTGCTGAAATAAATCTAGCTAAAAGTTCGCCTGATACCCATAGTATATGTTTATCTATGTTTCTTGTCAGCATTTCTGGTCACTTGTCGGTTTCATTTTTTTTTGATGACCCAGAATTCCCCGACATCCACCCCCACTTTGGGATAGGTGAGTTGCAGATCTAAACTGGAGGTAGTCCAACTTCATTTTCACTAAGATGCTTATGAGATTCGAACCAACGTCCCAAGACTATGAAACCGCTGCCTTGATCGGTTGAACCACGTCCTGTGCGGGGTCTGTTTTAATTGTTAGTGGGTGCTTTAGCATGCTCATCAAGTTTATTGGGTTTTTTAATTAAAAAAATTGGCTTGTTATTTATTTGACAAGCTTCTCCAGCTCAATAGCAGACCCCATCCTTTTACCCATTACAACTCATGAAGAAGCTTATATGTAAGTATTTTTCAACGAATTACTTTCAGTGGGGTGATTCCGTGATTGTAGAGAAATTATGTATGCATCAAACAAAAACGTGTAACTTTGTTTATCTGACTAAGCAATTAAATAATTCTACCTTCGACATTGACATATGGAGTGGTTGATTAAGTCGCAATTCACGATCTCAGTTGTTTGTGACTCAATCATATAATGTAATTCCAAATGTGTTAGTTTTTCTCTCGTTCTGTTTGGTAGAACGCATATGCATGCTTACAGCAAATGATTGATTTTTTGGAACTAGTATTTGCAGTGGATAGATTGGTTCTACTCATGCATATCTAGGTTAGATATTTTTTTGTTAAATCAAGTTAAACTTTTATTAATTGGCATGTGTCAACAGATAAACAAAGGAAAGACATTTTATGTCGAAAACTAAGTAAATTACAAAATATGTCTCCAAACGGACCAGCAATGGGAAAATAGAAGAGTTTGCCAATTCGAATCCTCAGTTTGCGCGAAACTGGTCCATGTGCAAAAATATGTCGTGGAGGTTGTTACTACTGAATGTTGAGGCAGTCGAACTAAGGATCTTATAAAAAACAAGGTAGGTAACTTTACATTCCAGAAAAATGTGATTTACTTATTTCATAGTCAGTTTTTGCAGAAGGGGGCCATCAGTTTGGACCATGTATTCATTCCTCTTTTAACAATATTGTCGAAAGTTCAAATTTCTGTCGTTGATGACCGACGAGACAAAGGTTTTTATTTTCATTGGATTTGTTTTTCCATAGTAATTTCCACTGCATATATTTGGTGCCTCCGAAAGAAAGGAAATATTAGAAAGATTTGACAGAGTATGAATCGTTTTGGGAGAGGAGCCATAATGGCGTATCCTCGGAGTTGTCTGAGTGTAGTAGGAACGTCTAGGTTAGATATTTAGTCAGGACTCATAATAAATTTCACTATTTCAGTTAGGTCAACATAATACTGAAATTGATCTTTGGTAAACATGAGTTTTGTAATGATGGCAATGATACATAATAATAGATATTATCAAGTTATAACCATCTTACTAGGCATATAGAAAGTCCACACACTTAGAGAAAGATAAATCATGAAAATTATTCAAGACTTTTGTAAAAAAAAAGGTTCAACTACAACTAAATTTAAATATAGTGGTACTTCCAGCTGGAATCATAACAATTCTTAGCTGACACATTTTTTAAGTTCTGTGCTTATTTAAGAAATTCTGGACGACATCATAGAAACATTACAACAGGTTTTTTCACGTCACAACATCATAGAAATTCTGGACAACAGGTTTTGATCCCTCGACATTTCATTAAATACACAATCTGAAAATGCTGGTCCACGAAATACAATGCGACACTCAAGTAGTTTTACATTAACCACTTCGCAATATAATATAATTTAACCTACAAAAGAAGCAAAATATATAATGGGGGTTGCACTAAGAAACAAAAATCATCTAGTGCTTGCTTCTCTGTGCTCCAGGCATTTTGCCATCACATTGTGGGTCCACTTTCAGGGTTTTCCAGGATTTTTCAAGGATTTTTCATCTAGAATCCCAAGAGTCCCCTTGCTTCTACTCCCCACCTGAAAGTATCACAGGTAACAGAAGCATTTTAGTGAAAATTTGGGATTAAATAAAAAAATAACATGTTATGAATTACTGGAAGGCAGTGTTATAAACCACTTTGCAATATAATATAATTAATTGGGAAAATGTTCAGCCAAAGAGGTAGTAGAAGATTAGATACACCTTGAAAATCTAATGCAACCTCAAATAATAGTTCTAAAGACAACTTTGTACCATGCTTTTTGAACCATGAACACTATTGTTGCTGACTAGAACCTTATTGCTGCAATAAGAACTGCCAATTTTGCTTCTATTTGGAGTCGCCTGGTCTTGCACAGAGAGCATGAGTTTCGCAGCTACACTACTTGGGCTAAGAATGTCGAGATGGCCTGTTTTCTCGATCGTCCCATTGAACACTTTACTCTTGTAGGAGGACCTCAGCCTTCTCATGCCCCCTTGACGGGAGTTCTCACAACTTCCGCCATAAGAACTATCAACTTTGTTGCTAGTGGGAGTGGCCTGGTCTTGCACAGAGAGCTTGAGCTTTGCAACCTTACTACGTGGGCTAAGAATGTCGAGATTGCCTGCTTTTTCAACCGTCTGATTTGACACTTTACTTTTGAAGGAAGACCTCAGCTTTCTTGGGCTCATGTCCCCTTGACAGGAGTTCTCACAACAGCTGTGATGAGAACTATTGACTTTGTTGTTAGTTGGTGTAGCCTGTTCTTGCATAGAGAGATTAATTTCCGCAGCTGCACTACTTGGGCTAAGAATGTCAAGGTTGCCCGTCTTGTTGATCATCTTCTTCGATGCTTCGCTTTTGTAGGAAGACTTCGGCTTCCTGTGCCTCATGCTCCTACAAGCCGAGTTCTCACCATTGCTGGTGTTGCTTTTGTGGATTAGAGCAGCTGCCTTATTTGACGCCAAGTTCGAAAAACCCTATACACACCATCATAAGTATCAGAATTCACCAGGAAAAGGAAAAGAAGATCATATGTATCAGATGAGTAGTCTTGAAAGCCATCTGTTAAACAAAACACATTTGAGTAATGATTAAAAAAAGGCCACACATCTAAGTGGAATTCAAGGAAACCAAACACAATATTTCAGAAATAATTTTAGAAAGAAAACTACCCTTGAGATCACTACAACAGAGAACTTGTGGGTAATAAAACACAGATTATGAATTTCTGAAAGTTACTGCATGACTGTCGAAAAATGAGAAATGTTCACCCAGAGAGCTCTAGTTTAGATGTTAAAAAATCCTAGGTTTGTACCTTGCTTTTGGAACCAAAAGCTTTGTTGTTGCTGGCTAGAGCCTTGCTGGTTGGAGTGGCATTTGCAGCTTGAGTGATTCGGCTACATATATCAAGGGTGCCCATTACTATCTCCGTCGGCATTTTGCTCTTGTAGAGAGATTTCAGCATGCTAAGGCTCGTGTTCTGATGACCGGACTTCTCCCTATTGATTTCATTCAATTTGCAAGCTGAGGCAGTTGTTGCCTTGTCTGATGCCAATTTTGAAATACTCTGCATATTGTCATAACTATTTGTATCAGTTCACGAGGGAAAAGTAGATTATACAGATGATAAGAAATTTTTGAAGTCATTTGAGCAATTGTTCCTAAAAAATAGAAGTCATCTAAGCAACAAATCTAGAGCTACCCATTTAAATGAAACTCAAAGCAAACACATTTCAGAAACCAACAGTCCGAGACAAGAAAACTGAACTTGGGTGGTGAAAGTAACACAAATATCAGAATCATTTTAACGATGATTTGGGCAATTTAGTCACAGTATATAAATTTCTGGAGGCATTGCATGAGTATGAAAAATGAGAAATCTTAACCAAAGAAATTTGTACCTTGCCGCCTTTGGAGCCATGAACATTGTTGCTGCCACGTACAACCTTACCGCTACGACAAGAATTAGCAACACCGATGCTGGTTGGAGTGGCCTGGCCTTGCACAGTGAACATAACTTTTGCAGCTGCACTACTTGGGCTACCAGTGTGGAGAATGCCCATCTCGTCGGCCAGCTCTTTCGCCATTTTTCTCTTACAGGAAGACTTGAGCTTTCTTAGGCTGATATCCCCATAACCAGAGTTCTCCCCATCAATGTGAATTTCTTTGCAAGCTGAAGCAGTAGTTGCCTTGTCCGATGCCAAATTCAAACAACTCTGCAATACATCATAAATATAAGAATCATATATACAAATACAAAGTCAGGAAACCATCTGATCAACAAAACTAATGTTGTATAATGGAATGAGATATATGGAAACCAAACAAAACATTTCAAATACGACCAAAGCACGAAAACTGAACTTGTGTCTTTTACCTTGATACTGATAGACTTCCTCAGTTGGTTCGGGGTATTTTCACCATAAATGGTGTTGATCGTGTCTACTTTCTCGTTCACTGCGGTGGCCGCCTCAGTTGTGTCTGGAACGGAAACATCAGAAGAACCAGCGTTATCAGATTCTTTGTTTGCTTCGCTGTCTGTAGCATTTGCATTTGCTGAAGTTGACATTTTATTGTACAAAATTCTTAACTGCCTCAAACTCAAATCTTCGAACTCCACATTCTTATCGGTCTTCGACTCTTCCAACCCAAACTCGCCTCCGTCCGACAACTCCTCCGGCGAGATTCCCATATTGCCTTCAGTGCAAATATTCAAACTTGATGATGAAGCTGAAACACTCAAAATCATTAACTTCTCCTCACAAGCAGATTCCTCCGGAATCAGATTCTTTTCACCCAAACTCAAAGATTCCTTTTCTGGACTCTCCACCGTTAGATTCACTCCAACACCAGATTCGTCTGGAATCTTTGCTTCCTCGCCTACCGATTCCTCCGGAGTCGCGACATCTTCCCAGGTCTCTCCGAGATTCTTAGCTTCCACCGGGAGTGGAATCGGGATGTCGATGGAATCCAACCCCTCGCACTCCAACACCACCGGCACGTCCACGAGCTTCTCCGAGGCATCGTTCTCCGCTTTTTTCTCCTCGCCGGCGAACAGATCGGAGCTTTTTGCCCCGGCGAAGTCCGGTTCTCTGCCGGTGATCTTACGTTCCTTTCCTGCCGTCCGATCGTTAACGTCTTCTGAATCGACGGTTGTCAACTTCTTGGGCTGTTCCACGATCCCGAGTATGGGCGCGGAGTCATTCTCCATCGTTCGATCCACGTTTTCTGTACTTGCGACATCTACACCGTCCATTCCATCCTCTGGCGTTTGATTCACGTTACGCACTTTTTCAGTATCCACCGTCCGATCAACGTTTGCAAACGTGGATAAATCTTGTCCGTCCATTTCGTTCTGTACCTCCTGATCCATCTCTTTAACTGTCGAAACATCCTGTCCGTCCATCTTCCCACGCTCATCCTCCACCGTCGAATCCTCTTCAAACGGAGGACTCTCCACTTCACCGGACTGTTGCTCATTCTCCACCGCCCGATCCATGTTTTCAGGTCTCGATACATCCAACCCGTCCGTTTCATTATCGTAGTTAATATCCACCGTTGGATCTTTCTCATCTTTATGGTTCATCATCTTATCAAGAGTTGCGACATCTCCACCGTCCATCTTCCCCTGCTCATCCCCGACCGTTCGATCCTCTTCCACCGTTGGACTCTCCCCATAGTGCTTCTCATTCTCCACCGTCCGATCCATGTGTTGAGGTATATCGGCATCATCTAAGGCGTCCTTCTCTTTCACGCAGTCAATCCCCACCGTCGGATCCTCTAACTTATCTCTCTGATGATTCTCCGCCGTCCGATCCTCCTCCACAACATCCAACGGTGGACTCTCGACCTCAGCAACTCCATCTCCGCCGTCCATCCCTCCACCACCCAAACTCGTGATGGACGACGAATCCAACGACACAACATCCTCTCTCGAATCAAATCCAACTCGATCCAACGGCTCAGACTCGCTCGCAGTTTTCTTCTTGGTTGTGAACCGTCTGGTGTAGGTTCTGATCTCGGTCCCCACCACGGGCGTGTCGGGGATCTGCATGTGCGGAACTCCTTCGATTAGGGTTTCTTCGTACGTCGATTTTGGCTTCGGGAGTTGTTTCAGTTTCAGGAGGGATGTTAAGATCCCATTTGCATCTTCAACCTGTAAATATCAAACCATACTTTAACTAAAATGTGGAATAACGTTGGTTCGAATTACGAATTAGTTTATATCCAATCATATGCAAATAGGTAGATTTTAAATATTTTTTTACAAACCCAAAACTTATAACGAATAGCGGAAATAAAGTTGCGTGACAAGTTTTTGTGGGCAAAATCTCAAAAAACCAACCCATGGCAAAATCCGTGAGGAGGAAATCAAAAAATTTGCAAACAGTTTCAGGAAAAGAGGGAGATGTTAGTTTACTTACAGTAGGGAGGGCTTGGAGGGCATCGGCCATGGCGACGTTGGTCATGTTGGCTTTGATCTTGTTCTTCTTGCAAAGTGCTTGCAGATCCTTGCGCTTCAACCCGTGGAAATCCATCTCAACCAAACCAAACCTTCCAAACAGAGAGAGAGAGAGAGAGAGAGAGAGAGAGAGAGACGTTCAAAATTCTGGAATTGATAGAGAGATTGCAATTTGCGAGAGAGAGTGGTGTGATTGTGTTGTTGTTGGATGTGAGAGTGGAGAAATGAGAAGGGAGAATTGGAGATTTGTTTCACACATGGTCGGTCGCTGGGTTTTTTTTTTGTTTTGAAAATTCGACCGTTGGGAGTTGGTAGAAGTGACCGTTGAATTTTAGTTATTTACAGAACTTATACATCAGGCCACGACGGGCACATCGATTGTAGGTTTAGGCCAAATTATTTAAAAACAAATTTTTATTTGGTTTGTAGCGAGATTAAGGGTAAATCGGTTTGTATGTCATTGAAAAATAACGAATTTTCTTTTCTATCTTTGTATCATTATTTTCCATGTGCCCACTTTCGGACCGAGACGTGGGCACGCATAGGCAAGTGTCAACACATAGATTTTACGGTAAAGATAATATAGGTCTATTTTTTAAGTGTGTCTATCCTTATTTTTCGCAAAATGATGTACATCGTTTGATTCCTAAGTCATTTTTAACAGTACTCTACGTTTTCTTTATGTTCATCCTTAATCTTGCCCTAAAACTCCCAAACACCCTACATTTTCTCTCATTCACGTCATTTTGAAATCAATTCTGGATATAAAAATAATTGTAAAAAATTAAAACAAATAAAAAACATTTTTTCAGAAAAAAAATGAAAAAAAAATTAAAATAATTTTAAAATAAATATATTACCATCGTTAACTATTAACAAAAATTAAAAATTAAAAAGGGGACATGCCACTCACCCGCCCGGGCGGCACGCTCCTCGTAGCGATGCAGATTAATATTTTTGAATTTTATATAACTTGAATTCAAATTCAAACTTTTGTAGCTTACCAATTTCATATCTGAATCTGAGTACTTTTTGAATTCGGATAATGTTCAAATTCCTATAATATATTTTTATATATCTTTTGTTGTATAATCTAAAATATTTTGGCAAGTTATTTAAAGAGAAATATATTATAATTTGTTTTTGCATTTCTATTATGTTTATATTTATATAAGAAATAACTTTGTTTTTTATTAACTCACAATACAAATATTAATAACCACGTATATTGGATGTCGAAATTAATATTTTTGGATATTCAGATATGATTTGACCTATATCCGAAATCGTATCTGAATTTGAAAACGGTAAAAAAATTAAATCAATTTCTATTCCAAATTGGTATTCAGTAAATTTTTTTTACCAAATATCAACTAAATTGTAATTTTTGAATCGGTTACTTAGATAATTTGTTAGTATTTGCATCCCTAGCTCCTTCCGCTATGAGAGTTTCGCTCGGACGCCCGATAAAAGAGTTCCATTAAGGATTCTCTTAGAGATCGTTTACAGTTATAAGGTGCCCACCCTTCAATTCTGTCCTGGGCCTGCCCCTGCGTGTGCCCAATACAAAATCACATATTTACATTTATACCACTAAAAATCATATCTATTTGGGTTTATGCCGTTAATTTTACAAATAATTCTGTTACTATAAATTAATTTTTAAATATAAATTTCGCAAATTTTACAATGATCATCCCAGCAATTTGACAAAAGTTTATTTTGTAATTAATATTGAATTACAAATTTGCAAAAAATATCCTAAACACTCTAAAATATATCATTTAACTCCTATTATTTTCTCACTTCTCTCTCTTCATCGTATATTCTCACGTTTCTCATGTTCATGTCTTTTCTCTTTTTCACTATTTTTTCTCTTCTCATTTCTTCTATCTCACTTCTTTCTCTTGTCTCGTCTCTTCCCCACTTCTCTCGTGTCTCCCTTGTAAAATTTAAATATTTATAATCTAATTAAAAATAATTTAACATTTGCATGTGAGAGAGAAGTTAATGATGAGAAACCGGGAAAAGACAGGATGAGAGAGGGAGTTGAGAAAAGAGAGAAGGAATAGATATGAAGAGAGAGAGACAAAAAGATTGAGAGAGAAAGAAAGAGAAAATAAAGAAAAGAAAGCTATAAAGATAAAAGAAAGAATACAAAGATGAGAACCCAAGTGGAGAAAGACAATGAGAAAACAATTGGAGTTGATTATGTATGTATTTTCTATTTGTTGGATCGTTAATGGTCAATTTTGCAAAATTGATTTTTTTATCTTTATATCTCTCTTGTAAATCCACTCAAGCAGTAAATCTCAAGTCAATATGCGAAGTTGTAAAATAAAAAGTCCTATGCCTATGGAATCCACCTCGAAAAATAAAAAGTCATATGCTCTTGACATTTACAATTTTAAACTCTGAGCAATTTCTTGAAAACTAACTTTGGATATGAAACTTTGGGTATCCGGGAGTCTTGGGATTCACCCTAGTCAACAACCTTCATGATCGATAGTGAGATGCGTAAACCGAAATGGTCTCGCGAAGCTAGTGGAAACGTGGTTGAAGGTTCGTCCAAGACGTTTTCAATTCATTTATTTAACGAACTTAGTTGTAAAGTCAACGGAATAGCATGATTTGAAAAAATAATGACATAAATACAAATAAATAGAATTTTTAGTGGTATAAGTGCAAATATATGACTTTGTAATAGTCACACGGGAAATAATGATACAACGATGACATAAAAATAATATCGTTGTTTTCCAGTGACACGAAATCAATTTTTCCAAAAATTAAATGACTGGGAGTAGGTGGTCCTGGGTCGAGCTTGGTCTCGGCCAAACGAGAGAGACACTAGCCCAGGCAGGCCCGTCCCTAAATTATTTATTTATTTATTTTAAATACCTCGAAAAATACTTAAATACCTTCAAAACACCTAAAATACTAAATATAAATACACCAGGTCGGACCTCCTTTTAACCTTCCAGGGTTTCAAATTAATTGATTTGTTAATTACTGAATGCACCAATCCTCAAATTTTGAGTATGAGGATACATGGGATGATGGAAATATGGTGGAACTGTTTCAGGAGGAGATTAAAAAGGTGCTCTGTGTGGAATGAAATTTAATTATCATATCCTAAAATAGCATGTTTGCCAACTTACAGCTAAATGTTTAACCAAGAAATTATTGGAAGAATTGTTAAAAAATGGGTTTATATTAATTATTGTCATCTTAGCATGCACATATTTACATGTTAGATGGCCCACAGCCGTAGAAAAATGCTTTGCCAACTTAATTTTGAAGATTCCAACTTCCAAAAGATACAGGCTGGGGCTGCTAACTTAAATTGCGAAGTTGGATGCAACTCGCTAAGGGCCCACCGTAACATACGTTAACGGGAGGAAACCTCTTCAATAATACTTCAAAGTTCAAACAACTAAAAAAGAGTAATATTGCACCAGCCGGGAATCGAACCCGGGTCTGTACCGTGGCAGGGTACTATTCTACCACTAGACCACTGGTGCTTCTTGTTATCATATTAATTTTACAAATAATGGTTATAGTTAGTTCATGTTTTACCAAGGAACAATTAGCTAATACTTTGTTTATAAAATGATACATTATTATCATGTCTAATTAGTGGTCTTCATGAGTGGAAAACGTCAGTAATGTGACACGTAAAAGCTAAAAGAATTAGAGTACGTTTGAATCCCCAAGCAAATCCAATCGTATATTGAATCTGCAAAAGCTCTTGATTTTGACTTACATGTTAACTGTTTCAAACTAAACAATATTTGAACTTCCTGACCCATATATGATTTATTTTATTTTTAATCTTGACGATTCCACGCGTTACGCTCTCATTTAATAAGCAGAGCTTATCAGAAGAAGAAAAAACCCTGCTAAAATAAAAGATCTAATATATGATGTCGAGCTGATCTAATTAATAATTCCGTTCGTATTTCTTAATTATTATGACCAATTCAAGTTTCATGTGAATATCCCAACAACCATTACAAGCCACAACTCAATTGACACTCCTCTAGGTAAAGGATCTGATTAGATTCAAAGTAATTGTGTAGTTCAGTCAAAGTTTAAGTTGCCGAAACACAATAATGTTCTGGGGGCAGTGATGCTTCCCGAGACATACCACAGCTCAACTAAAAGTTCCATTCTGAAAGCAGATACATTAGACTAACAGAGATGTCATTTGGTGGTAAATAATGTTTCATGTCTTCTTGCTTCATTCCAGGGTAGAAGCATCGCTGGCGACCGCTTTTCCTTTGGAATCTACAGTCGGCTGCACAGAACCCCCCTGTTCCAACTCTGTGTCTTCGGCATTCTGCTGTTGCTGCAGGAGTTTCAACTGGTTCTCTAAAACCTGGTTCAGAGAAGCAACGAAGTTTCAGAATGCACAAAAAACAAGTTCCCAAGTTGCATGCTTTGCCAGTTATATTGAAGGTGATTCGTCACGGAAGGGTAGGCACCGCCAATGTTGTTAGGATGTCACAATTTCACATATCATTTCAAATATCTAGCATGACAATTGACAAAAGATAGGATAAAACTATTGTTTTAAGTCTTATCCGTTCAGAATTTGAAAGTGCTAACCACGACAAACCAAAATGCTTGGACTCACCCAAACTTGAAAGGAAAAAAAGGCACTTCAGACATTAGCAAAACCATCAAATAAAGAAGCCAGTCTACTAATTGATGAATAATTTTTAATTAAGTGGTGTCATGAGGGTACATCCTAGAGATAATTGATTAGCAAAAGAATGGAAGCACAATCACGCGTTGTCATGCAAGCTATACTGTTCATAAATTGTTTTACCTCAATTTGTTGTTTGAGTAAATTCTCATATGCTTCTCTTGACGGAATCTCTACAGACCATGTTTGTAAAGCTGATGGAGCCTTCAGAAATGAAAAGTTTGAAGACATGCTTGACGTTGGATATTGATGCTGCTGAAACTGTCCAGATTTGCTCATTCCTCCAACTGACTTGCTACTGATTTCATCTACCAGTCCGGGGATATTATTAGCTGGAGGTGGAAAAGCATACCCGGATGACCTGACATTTAGGAACAGTGGAACCATTTAAGAACAGATTAAGATCATTATTTATGGCCCACAATGGACAAGAAAAAAATAACAGCAGAAATCAAATGATAAAAAGAAGAGGAATTTCCCTCAATATCTAGTTGACCACGACTCTCTCTTTTTATCATTGACCACAATTCAAGTTGCTGAATAGGAGAAAATACAACTCAGGATGACCTAAAGTTCTTTTCAAACATTTGGAGCTGTACAGATTATATTTCTTCAACAACAAAGTCAAAACACGAACTTGTTTGTCCCGTGAAGCTGAAACCATCATTCTAGGACACAATTTTGAAAGACAGATAGTGTCAATTTCGAAAGATACCTTATAGCCGAAGGCAACTACCTAAACTTCATACTCATCTATGACCCCCATCAAGTCTACAAATAACATCAAGAAATTATGAACATTGTTTATCTTATAGATACTCGTAGAAGATCATATGTTCCACTTTTTTGATCAAGTTGTCACACTAAAGATTTGATGCATAGTCACTTGCCAAAGTTCTGGTTGCAGCTTAAGACATTAGTACTTCAAGAAAATTTTGAGGCAAAAAAACTGAAGAAAATAGAAGACGTATTCCACATCTCAGACCCTCATGAAAAACCAATTATACAAATCAATGCGAAATGATTCCTAGAAACGTGAAACCAAAGTTTATCAGAGGAGATATTACTACAGTTTGCTTCATATCCAAAAATATTATCATTTTGTATTTGAAAGGGGGCATTCTGATACCAAGTAGAAGTGTTGGCGGCAGGAACAATAGACTTCTGGTACATAGATGCTGCAGAAGCAGCAGCATGAAGCCTGATCTGGTGCGCGCTAAGGTTATTGGCTGGTGATGTACCTTCCTGATGGTGAGCAGATGTTTGTTCCACCTGTGATCCTTCTTAAACAAAAATGAATGAACAAACCAGGAATTAGAGTACAAAAGGTTAAAAGTCTACAACATAGTAGAAAGTGGGACTTTTTTTGGATTTGCATGGTTTCTTATCTCACACTATAAAATGAGAACCGAGTAAAACAGGTAACCTTATCTCATATTATAACTGAAAATCTTAAAAGATACTTTCACGATTATTTAAGACGACAAGTTTTTTCATATGAATATAAGGATCTCAATATTAAATTTTACCAGACTGGCGGTTTTCAGCTTGTACACCATGTTGACTTGCCGGTATAACTGCCGATCCACTCTCAGGAGGAACAACTAGTGCTCTGCAAGTTGGGCAAGTGTGCTGCCTCTCCAGCCATGAACGTAGGCATTGAACATGAAAAAAATGTCCACAACGCAACTTCTTTGCTGTCACCATCTCCTCACGGCAGATAATGCAAGTTGCATCGCTCCTGTCAATGGTAACAAAATAGTCAAAAAATGAAATCTGGTCAGATTATCTTCAAAACGAAATTCGAAAGACTCACACATCAAGCTCTTCAGGTGTTGCATCTGGGAAGCGGTCATTCATATTAGAAGTGATTCTCCGATATCTGATATAATCAGAGACACGGATCTTGAAATTTCTGAATGTCTCATAAAATTCACGAATCAAGTGGAGTGGCACCCCATAGTTCCTGCAAACAAGAAATACGATCAAACTTATGTGGAGCAACCATAAAACAATTCACTGGTGTTTTTAGGAATCAGTGAATACTGCATAAAACAGCGGATAGCAACTAAAACAACGAACCTCCATCTTATTTTCACTTTTTATTCTATTCTTACTTGACCTACACTTGGAGCAGGTAATTTAATATATAAAAAATTGTACGCACAAAGCGGGAAGTTCATAGTGAATTCGGCGACTGTAACCTACCAAGCTCAACCCCAACAGTTTGTTCCTCCTTTATTACATTGATTATATTTCTTGGTATCCACAAAATTATTCACATTCTCTTTGAGAAACAAACCCAGCACAAGTCCCTGAGAGTTGCTAGTATCATACCTCCCACACTACTTCAACTGCTATAATGAGCTGGCCCTTGTAACCTAATATTTCCATTCCACTCTTCACAATTCATAAGAACTGTACCATGATTCACATTTCACGCTCTTCCTTTCAATCATCCTCAAATTTCAGTCATATTGTTCTTCTAACATGTACAACTTAATTTCTAAATAAATGTGGCCCCATTTGAAAAAAAAATATGATGACAATTATTGGTAAACAACACTTAAGGTCAAATCTCTCGAGCATAATAAAACTATAGAAACCAAAAGCAAATATGAAAAGAAAGTTCCTTAGTGGTCATTCTACTAACTTCTAAACTCCATCTTCCATATTAATATAGGACTTTTCTAGCTCACTAGTAAAAATAGAAGCTACAAGAGAAGAAATACTTACATAAAGATTACAAGGAAGAAGAAAAGATACATAGACAGGTGGAGTAGATCACGGACTAGCTCCAAATAAAAGGTATAAACAGCTTTTCTCTCCCACTGCCCATCCATAAGCATGTCTCCCACATAGAAACCATATTTTATGAATGTAGATATTGTTGTTGTAGCTAGTATCATGTACCTGAAATTCAGCGATAAGATTAAAAATACCAAGGATAGAAATCAAATAGATGTTTTGAGTTGACGCAAAGCATGAACTGTATTATAAGCTGTAATATCAATACCCTTATATCCCTGTATCAGAATAGAAAAGGCTGAATATACACTGTTAATGGGTGTATCAGTGCGATCTATTAGCTACCCACTTCAAATGAGGTCAAATACATCTAGCTACAAAAAATGCATGTCCAGTTCACCATTTGGGACCAAAAAATAAAAAATATTGTGGTTAAGTCGAATATCTGACTTATTTTAGCCCATTTATTGTTGCAAGGCTTGGTATTCAAAAGACAACTATCACCAAGAAAGTAAATGATGCAGATATAACAAGATTGCAGGTTATAAACCTGAATTTAAGAAGCATGACTTACTCAAAAGAAAAAAAGAGCATGACTGATGCATGCCAAGTTTGTACCAAGGATTTTACAGAACTGCACAGGAAAATGCTATCAAGGAGAAGAAGAAATCCCAAAAATGAAACAATTCGGATGTGAGAGAACATGGTGACTGTTGGAGTAGTCTCAATGTACTCAACCCTCTTTTGGGCCAACCAGTGCAATGCCTTGATCAGCAGAAGAGTGGTTATCATTCCAAGAAAACCAACAGAGAAGTCCTGTCTGAAAATCGTGATAGCAAAGAGAATCTCCATGACCTCACGCCAAGACTGTTCGTTCAGTCTCTCAACTTCTGCTTCGCGAAGGGAACCAAGGAAAATGCGCTTAACCAGCTGCCATAAAATGCACATGAAGACAAAACCCATGTTCAAAAGGAGAACCAAACAGATATTGGACGTCGATAGGTACACCATTGCGGGATAAAACTGCCGTCTACTGTAGAACGCATGGTAGATGACGGCAATTGCACCTAAAAAGCTAAGCCCAGCATAAGTTTGAAGCCGCATCATTTCCTGTAATGAGGACAAGAGTTTAATACAACAGATTACCATGGTTGGACACAAAACCAAGTTTCAGTTCTGATACACGTTGATTGAAATGATGCATGAAAAGGTGTAAGTTTTGTTGGCAATTCTAAAAGCAGATAAATTATGTTTAGGAAAAAAATAAGAGGAGCCAAAAACAGCTGCTATATATTGATTTCCGAGTACCGCCTGTTGGCAAGAACTTTGTCATGCACCTACTCCGGGGCGTTTCAACTTGCTACCTTTGCCTATGTTAATGTGCTCTTCACCTTCCGATTCCTTCAAAAACTGCCTTCAAGAATCTACCAAGCGATCACAAAGCCCCCTAAAATGAGTACTCAATTGGTATATCAACCAACAACTCCTGAAGCACATTTTTCTTCTCTAAACTATTTTGACTCGCCGGAACTCGCCTTATACAGGAAAAAAAAATGAGGTTCGAACAAACCCAGAATCACCAAACTCCCCTACGAAATTTCCAGTAAACCCCAAATCCTCCATAATTTTAGAACATCTTCCCAGAAATTTCTCAAAAACCATTTTTCATTTTTCACAACATTTCCCAAGAATTCACCTTCCATGTGAATTTCCGGGACTCTCAGCGAACCTACAATCACGTAAAACTTCCACACAAATCCAATCACGAAAAAACCCACAAAAACAACGAATCCGAAGAGAAAACGAACTCGATCCACGCGAGACGAAGAAGGTTGGGAATCTACCTTAATAGGGGATCGTGGTCGACGGAGGGCGAGATTGGGGTTTAGGGTTTGCTTCCTTCGGTCGGATTGGACAAATCGAGGGTGGAGATGGAAGAAATTGGGAGTTGGAGAGGCGAGAAATGGAAATATTTGGGCTTTTCCGTTTCTTTTCTCTCTTTTTTTGCAGAGATTTTCGGAGTGTGTCTGACTAAATATTGTGAGATCACTTGGGCTGAAAGCTTGCGCTCGCTAACTCACTTTCACGTGCTTTGACGGCTCAGTTCGATCGTTAACGAGTCGAGTAAGACTCAAAAATCCGTTAGGAAAAATAAATGAGTCTAGCTTAGTGAAATTTTCGCTCGTACTCGATTGTTTGTATATACGCATATGAGCATACATTCATATACATATACTGATACACGACATGTACACTACAAATATACATCTATTTATGTACCCGTTACTATATCCAATTACTCATTGAACATTTACCAAATACTTATTTACCATTTTACCTCAATGTTGTTGTTATGTTTGCTGGTCACTTAATAAAATCATAATGTTTTGATTTTCGACAATGAGATGAGTAGGAAGTCATGATATTATGATGACTCATGTGAGCTAGAAATTAAGTAGAAACAACATGTTATATATATTATTATATATGTCGATAATAGTTGTCCTTGCATTCTCAGACACAAGCAAGAGATCATTTTCTAACGAAACAGGCCAACGAGCCAAGTAGGCTCACGAGCAAACATGTCGAGTTGAGCAACTTGCGAGCCGAGCATGAGCGTAATTTTCGTGCTCGAACCGAGCCAAGAGCGGGTCCAAAATTAAACAAACTGAATTCGAGTCAGCTTCGCTCGCACGAAACTGGCTCGTTTACAACCTTAGATCACTCTCGTGTAAATGATTTGAGTCAAGTTAATTTTTCAAACGTTAGAGTATTAATTTATATTACGACCAAATTCAATAAAAAAATATTAAGCAATAAAAGACACAAGTTTAGCCTTCAAGTCAAGTCTCATTTTTTTTCAAACCAGCTCGTTTATCATGGCAAGTTGGAAAAAATTATTTATCATTAAGGTTTTTCACTTTCAAACTAAACTGGAGTTGAGTCTTTTTCGAGTCAATCTCGAGTAGGAATGTAAATCAGCATGTTTGACTTGTCGTCACATCCCACTTAATGCGGGTTGCAGACAAATAACATCTACCCGCCAACCCGCATATAATAAGTGAGACGGGTAGCGGTGGGGTAAAAACTTGCTCCACTCACACCCTCTATCTCGAGTAAAATTCAAGCTCGAGTTTTAAGCTTAAGGTTGAACCATGGTTGACAACATTAAGTGAGATGCAAATACGAGTGTCAACTGAGTCGATTTAGGTTCGAATTCAGCCCGATGTGTGCTGGTTAGTTTGTGTTTTGCTCGTGTTTCTTTGCAATCCAACATCGTTTCATGTTTCAAACCTGACCAAAATTGATTGCATATCATTCAGAACTTTTGAATGATATGCAATCAAATAAACTCTAAAATGACTCATATATACTAAAATATTGATCTTAAAGTAAATTTTATTTTTTTATAATAATAAATCATTATAAATATTTTTTTAACAAAAATACTAATTAAAAAAATAAAACAAGTTGAATCCGGTTAGATTCTAATTACAATTTGGTTCCAAACTGATTGTTTTCCGATTTCAAATTTCTCCCGATGCGGACAACTTCAGTCTGGTTTGAAACGGGTAGGGGTGAGCTTCGGTCCAGGATCGGACCGAACCGGACCGGACCGAAACCCGAATTTTCGGGAAGTCCGGACCGAAGACCGGACCAAATAGGTTCGGTCCGGTCCGGTCCGGTCCGGACCGAAGACCGAATTTCCAAAATGTTGTGGACCGAAGACCGGACCGAAAAAATTCGGTCCGGACCGAAAAATTCGGTTCGGTCTGGGTGCCCGGACCGGACCGAATTTTGCTCACCCCTAGAAACGGGTGTACAAAGATGAGACCAACAAACGTGACCGAACCGGACCGAACCAAGTTAATAATCTCTTATAAACAAATGGGCCACATCGAGTTATCGGTCCCAACCCAACCCGGTATATCATCACCCCACCAGCAGTGGAGAGAGAGAGGGGAAGAGAGAGACGAAAGAGAGGAAGATCGATCGATCGATGGCCGCGGTGGTTCGTGGCGTCCTCAGTACCATCAAGGAGAAGGGGATCGGGGGTTTCTTCAAGCACCTCCGGGAAGAAGGCTATCTGTAAGTACTCCTTGACCCTCACCTTCCATTTCTCTCGATTTCGACTTCCCCTTCGAACCGAAGATCGGATATTTCGAGTGGAAATCAATTGGTTTGGTTTGGATCCGCTCAAATTGTCGTGTGAAAATTTTAGGGATTCGATTTTTCGGAATGGTTTGAACGTAAGGGAGATGATTGGAAAAGGTAGTAGTCTTCAACGAGAGTGAGGTTAGGTATCAATATCGGTTGGGAACATTGTTTTCGGAATCGCAATTAGTGGAATCGTTTTGTTTTGTTTACCTTCTTAAGTTGGAAATTGTATTCTCGAGTGTCGTAGTTTGACCTAGGGTCTGTTTGGAATTACATTTTGATTTCCGGAAATTAGGAAACAAATGTGATTTACCATTGACACCTAAAAACCAAGAATCTGGTTAGGATACGTTGAACTGATTCTGATATTTGATCAATTTCTAAAAAATTGGTTATCAAAATGTGATTCCAAACACCAATAAAGAAATAGTGAATCCAAATGGATCCCAGTGATGTCTGGAAACAAGTTTTGCTGGTTGCCAAGTGTCTGGAATCTTGTAGTCCAGATGTATTCCTGGATGGATCCTCAGACCGCGTTCTTATATGGCCGTCCGTCTTTTGTGGCTTACATGCTAAGGTTTCCTTGTCGGAAGCCTTGGACTGCCATTGCATGCCTAAGATTATGAAGTGATGTTAGACACCCTGATTTGGTCAGTCTGTAACTGTCCCTGTCCCTTCCACCCTTAGTGGTACATATGACTATAAACTTGGCTGCCAACTTGGAGCCCAAGACATGAGGTGTGGCTCTCATCAATTTGTGATAAGCCTTGGAGGACTCACCCTGAGTGCTAGCTTTGAGAGAACGGTATAGGCCATATCAATTTTCCTAGTTTTGTTTGGAATGGAAGTAATTTGGTGGTCACAATTGACAATTAAGTTTCCTACCAAATCATCTCCCTTAACAGCATTAAGGCAGTTGTTTGAGTTGAAATAATCATGTAAAACGTCTGAATCTTAGAGTTGCTTATTTTGTTAGAGCATTTTAGCATATAGCATACCAAAGAAATATATATATATATATATATATATATATATATATATATATATATATATATATAACTTGGCAAAACCTCTGCACTTTGGTAAACATGCTTCCCCTCAAATTTTCCATATTTACATAGTTATTTCTCAGACATCTTGACATTTTTAATTTTTGCTTTTGTAGGAGATGCCTACCTGATGGTAACCTACTGTAAGTATTGCATTACTTTGCATTTATGCTGGTTTATTTAAGGATATTTTGTCATGTTACATGATTAATAAAGATGTTGCTGTTGATTATTTTGTGATTTTCTAAACAATTAGCTTCTAATTTTTGACAATGATTATCTTGACTTATTTCTAATCTTGTCTTTAATTGTTGGCTTCAAGTAACACATTTAACCTGGTTTAGTGCCGTTGTGCCTTTATGATTATTATTTTTACTGAGGCCTTTTTCCTGTTTGACACGAGTGATGAAAATACAATAAATTTTTGAAAGCTCAGTTGAATCAATCCGATCAACTCAGTAGTTTTTTAACAATTTTCAGATGTTGTAGAAACCTTGCTCTTTGTAAATACTTGTTTGCTGGTCGGGTTATTAAGATGGGACGTAAGTAGGGTTGGTTGCATGTTGCTTTGTATCTGAAGCAATGTTTTGTATCTGTTCACTGACATTTTCAAATTGGACCTTTAGTATTAGTCCTCACGAGGAGGAAATTCACATTGTGGATGAACCTAACTTTGACATTGTTCTTTATGATCTACCGAGTCCGAGTTCATTTCCTTTTTGTTTCGTATGATTATCTGATGTGGCCAATATTGTCGAACAACCTCTAAAACAACACACCAAAATACCAAATATATGTCTATGGTTTTGAGTGTATTTTAAATTTACAAGATTGGAAACCATTCGTGTTAACAATTATTTTTTTTGTCTACAAGTTGCAAGCAAAATAATCTTAATGAGAATTTTTAGTGATTCCATAATTTCATGATATGTTATAATGTGTTTTCTTCTTTGATAGGCAAACAAAGATACACAACATTGGAGCAACACTTGTTGGAGTTGATAAATTTGGAAACAAATATTACCAGAATCTCGATACTCAATATGGTTTGTATAATTACTTCCTTGCATTTGACCTTGACTTAGCTGAATGATTCCAGTATTGAACAGACAGTTTCTTATTAGGTGCAAACTGTTACTCTTATTATTTAGTGACACATTGTCAATACAAAGAAATATCTCGATTTAATATGCTTGAGATATACGTATCTATTGGTGGGTGTTCCAGAGTCACTCTTTAATATGTAGTTTGTATGTTGCCAGGAAGACATAGGTGGGTGGAATATGCTGAAAAGGGCAGGTATAATGCATCTCAAGTGCCTGCTGAATGGCACGGTTGGCTGCATCATATTACTGACCATACCGGCGACGAAGTAAGTTTCTTTTGACGTGGCCTTAAGAAAATTCTATGCTCTTATCTACATGATTCTATTTCCTCTTTTTGTCTGCGACTTTTCAAAGCATATTGGATTTAGGATCACAGGGACTTTTTTACTAGAATTTTGTGACAAAATAGGGTTCATTACAGCAGTCACCAATATGCCTTATTTACATTAGTAATACTGTGATATTTGGAGCCTCATTTGCTAAGGTAATTTGCACAATACGCATAAACATAAGAAGGTTACAAGGTACAACTTTGATGTGTATTCTGAGTTAAAGAACCACCTATTTTTCCATCAACTTTATAATATTCTTACATGTTTCAACCAATAAAACATTTTTCCTATTTCAGAAATTTTGGCTGCATATGTACAACCTTCATGATGACTTTCTCAGTTCCAAGTTTTCCTTAGGCTGACGTCCTTTTGCTTTGATATCTATTTTTTTCTGTAATAGTTCATTCATGGGTTTAGAACGCAACAGCTAATTCTTTGCATGTGTGACCTTTTAAATGGCCCAACATTATCAAAAAGCATAAAGCTCATATACATTTGTATATACATTTTCTTTACTAATTTGTTAAGTATCTTATATCACAGAAGAGATCAAGTATTTAATTGTTGCATGTATCTTTGTATGTTCTCAAATCGTTAATCCGACATGGTCCATCCAAGATATCTAAGATGGCCAGTTTTGTGAAGTAACTTTTAAACCTTGTATGATGGCTTAATTATTAAACTGAATCATTTAGTCTTGGCTGTGCTTAATAAAAAACACTTAATTCTAGGAGACTACCAAGTTACAGAAGTGTATGGTGGTTACACTAACTGAATTGTGTGTACTTCAACTTTCTAAATAGAATCTACTCTTTATGCTCAAATGTCGAACTCTTCGAACTGCCATTTGGTTTATCACGTGAAATTAAAATTACATTCTTTATTTCTGCTAAAAATGGTACTTTTGATGCTGAAAACATGAATCTCATTCTTTCTTGGCTTCTTAGAGGTGTTTTCCATCTTCCGCTAATAGTTGGAACTGGACATTATCATATAATATTGGAGTATAATTATGTGCCATTGAAGCAGTCATGATCATCACCAATCAGAAATTAATCTCTAATGAAGCATGTATATGCTTCCGCAGGAGTTTCTTCGTAGTTTTTTTATTGGAGTTTTTTTTTCATAATTAGTTCCACAATATGGCAACTTAGGCTAGTTAATCATTCTCTGCAGCTTTTGATGCTGAAACCCAAAAGATATGGAGTGGAGCACAAGGAAAATTTCTCAGGGGAAGGTGATGAGTATATCTACCACTCGAAGGGTCATTCCCTCAACCCTGGCCAGAGAGACTGGACCAGATACCAGCCCTGGCAACCAACCAAAACCTCCTAAACCAACCCTCTTGCCCTACCGTCAAATCAGAAGTGTCAAGACAGCCAAGTTTGAATTATTTCTATGTCCTGGAGATTTTTTCTTCCTGCAGTTGGTCTTCTGGTTTGTTCATTGGTAAGCTTGTAGCTCTTGAAATTCTGGTGCTGGCTTATGCTTATGAAATAAAATGTGATGTGTACTATTTCATCCAATTCACTGAAGTTAAGAAGAAGAGAAATTTGTGATGTACCATGAGTTTTGGAGGAACCAAACAAGTACTTGTACCACTCGTTCTCATTTTTCTTCTTTGGATTTTGTGTTCTTGCAAAGTCACCAGAAAGTTGACGCTTATGTGGATATTCGAAGACTAAGCTTCTTGTTTTGTTTGGAGAAATTAGATCTCCGTCGTTTCTCGGGCATGTCTTTTATTGTGACTTGTGAGCCAATTGCGACAGTACAGAGGAGTGCACGTGTTTTGAGAATTTTCCAGCCGTGTTTGTGCTAAGCCCTTAGATATTGGGTTGTTCGTGTTAGACGCATGGTTGAAACTAGGGGTGAGTATCTGTCCGGACCAGTGTTCACGTAGGTGACCGTCCGTCGACCACCGTCTTTCGTCCAGCAAAGTTGGGCGAAATGGGCGGTCGCCTTGCCTAGGCGATAGCCCAGGCGATAGGCGTTTTTTTGATTTTTTTTCAAAAATTACAAGTTTGCCACTACCCCAAATCCTATATAAACTCCTCCAAACATCTTCATTTTTCACACATCTCTCATTCTTTTCTTCTTCATAATTCTATTCTAATCATCAAGTTTCCTAATCATTAAGTTTTCGTGATTAAGTCTCCGGTCTGGTGTTTAGTTTTGAAGTTGGAAAGTGAAGTCTCCGATCCGGTTATTCATTCTTCAACCGCCAAAATCAAGTGCACTATTTCTAACTTTTCTTTAGAATTAAATTGATTAGTATTTCATTTTCATATTAGTCTAAATTTATATATTAGTCTAGTTTTAAGATATGGCATACGTACCCGACACTAGTCTCCCCATGCATCACGAGAGTTACGATGACCTAAGACCTACTCGTACAAATGATCCTGGTTGGAATACTACCCATTACATTAGTGTTAATGATAAAAACTGCATTGTCTGTGAGTTATGTGGTAAAGAAACTAGAGGTGGTATAGTCCGTCACAAACAATATCATGCACACACACCCGGTAGCAATGCTAGACCTTGTGATAAAGTTCCTGACTATGTTAAACAAGACATAACTGCATACATGATCAGAAACATTAGGACATTACAAAACGAAAATGTATGTCTTGATGATTATGTAGACAGAGAAAACATAGAATTTGATCTGGAAACCGGGTCGGGTTCCGGTTCTGCTTGGACCCCAACCTCCCGTCCTCGCCTCGTTCCTGGTCGAAAGAGACAAAAATAACGTTTGTGGGGACCATTTTGCGGACGTGGGAAGGACGTGGTTTCCGACGCCCAACAAACAACCATCGAAAGAACCTTTAAAAAAAGATAGGAAAACAATTAATCAAAAATTATCTAGGTTTTTCTATAGATGTGGTATATCATTCAACACTGTATGGACGCCTGAGTGGAAGGAAGCAATATCCGCTACTTGTACTTACAGACACGGACTTAAACTCATGATGTATCATGAAGTTAGTGACTCGTGCCTTAAACAGGAAATTGACTACACTAGAGGTATACTAGAGTCGTACAGACAAGATTGAGCAACATACGGGTGCACGTTGATGACAGATGGCTGGACTGATAGGTCCGGTAGGAATATAATCAATTTTCTAGTAAATTGTCTAACAGGTACCATGTTCATGAGGTCTGTAGATGCTTCTGGTCACTCTCACACCGCAGACTACCTGTACAAACTGATGGACAATGTAGTTGGTGAGATTGGCGAAGAACACGTTGTTCAGGTGGTCACCGACAACGCCGAGCCGCGTACGTACTTGTCGGTAGGAAGTTGCAGCAAAAAAAGAGATTGTTTTGGATTCCCTGTGCAGCGCATTGCATCGATCTCATCTTGGAGGATATTGGCAAGCTGTTTTTGAAGACTATTGCTTTAGCTCGTAAGATCATCAAACATTTCAACAGCTCTGCCATGTTGTTGAAGAGGATGCGAATTGCCATTGAAGGGAACCTGCTACGCCCTGCTGTCGCGAGATTTGTCACCGCCTCTTTGACTTTGCAAAGATTGTTTCTGAAGAAAGACAGACTCCAAGCCTTTGTTGTTTCCCCGGAGTACAACGATCCTAATGCAAGTTGGATAAAGAACAAGAAAAAGAAGGAGATCTCTACTGAAGTTGCCGAGACCATTCTACAAAGTGGCTTCTGGACCAACGTCGTGAAGGCACTGAAGGCCTCACAACCTATGGTCCAGATTCTTAGACTTGTTGACGACGATGAGAAACCACCGATGAGATATCTGTGTGACGCAATGGAGAAAGCCAAAGAACAAATCATGAGGAACTTTGACGGAAACCCGAGGTTGTACAAGCAAGTCATCGACCTCATCGACACCAGGTGGGGTCCAGGGAAGATGATGTCCTCACCGCTACACTGAGCTGGTTTCTTACTCAACCCTGGTATCTTCTTCTCCGTCCCGCCTCAGGATCGAAATGTAGCTTTCAATGAGCATATGCCTGGATTCATAGATGTCGTAGAGCGGCTCGTCCACACTCCTGCAGAACAAGAGAAGATTTGCGGTCTACTTGATCGTTACAAGAACTCCCTCAGAATATTCTCGAGGGATATGGTCGTCAGACAAATGACAGAAAGAAGACCTATAGATTGGTGGCAATCTTATGACGCATACATGAGAGAGACCGAATTACAGAGGTTGGCCCTCAGGGTGTTGGGATTGACATGCTCGACATCAGGTTGTGAGCGGAATTGGAGTGTCTTCGAGCAGTTGCACTCAACGAGAAGGAACAGGTTGGTTGTAAAGAAGATGAATGACTTGGTGTATGTGAACTACAACCAAAACTTAAGGCAAAGGTTTCATCAAAGGATGGAGAAGCCCGGATTTTATGACCCCATCAGTGTGGACTACGATCTCTTCGACGAGCATCCATGGTTGGTAAAAACTGAAGATCCGGTCTTCGCTGGAGAGGAGCTTACATGGGCCGATGCCGAGAAAGCAGCTTTAGGACATTCTTCTTCACGGAGACACTTTGCTCGATCCACGCCATCTGACGCGCGGTGTTCCACTTCATCTGACGCGCGATGTTCCACTGCATCTGACGCGCGGTGTTCCACTGCATCTGGCGCGCCATTATTAGGTGTTGGCATGGATGATGTCATCGTTCACATTAGTTCTAAAGATCCAGGTGCATCGAGTTCTAAACCACCGATGGACATCGACGAGCAATATGTCCAATCCAACGATGAAGAAACTAAAGAAGATGATGTCTACGTCGACAATCCGAACGAGAACCACTCCGACGACTCTGATGGTGGTGGAGGATATGATATGGTTCCCAGTTGGACATTAGATCAATGTGTCCAATGGAATTAGTCAGTTAGCTTGTAATTCTAATTTCTCTCTTATCTGCTATTGTATGAATTCTGAGTTACCTTTGTAATCGTATTACTAAGCAATAAATTGTATACCTAAGTGTTTAGGTGGGTAGAGGGGGTGCCTAGTGAGGCATTGGTCAAGGAACTAGGTGTCTTTTTGAAGCCTAAACATTTATGGTATTTTTAGATAATATTTGTGCAATTTTTCCTTTTTTCCTGATTTTTTTAATCTATTTTACCAAATTTAATTGAATTAAAATTTAAAAAAAGACCACCCCAGAGTTGGGCGGTCGCGAAAAAAAGCTCAGGCGATCGGACGCACCCGGTCGCCTAGGTGTTCCCTGAACACTGGTTCGGACTGACCCGGACCGGATCCAGATGCTCTCCGGGGTCCAGACCGGTAGGTTCGGTCTGAACCGAACCTGAATTTGTCCCGGGGGTCCGGATCGAAACTCGGACCGATCGGATTCGGTCCAGACCGAAAGTTGTAGGACCCTGGTTGAAACTAGTGCATGAATTACATCCCGAGGAGAGGGGGAAAAAAAGAAAAAAAAGGTGATTTGTTTGCGTTCCAATAAAAAATTATAATATTGTTCTTATTTCATGTTATACGAATTTGTGCAATGTCAAATAAAAAAATCAAGAAACTTGTCCAAATGCCATTACGTTTCGTTTACTTTTCCATCCATTACCAACTAGTTTTATCAATTATTATTATTTATTTGTATTAATTAATATTATTTAATTGTATTTGTAGAATGACAAAAAATATGAATGTAATTTTTAAGATATAAGTAAAATATTTGGATATCTTATTTTATTTTAGTTGAGTGCAGAAATAAAAACGAAAATAAATTACTAGATGGTAAAACATTCTTTGGTAAATATTTTGTCTAATAAATTTTCGAGAAAATAATAAGAATCAAGTATATCATAAATATTTCTAAGTAAAATATCAACATTTTAAATTCTAAAATTAAAATAATTAAAAATAAACATCAAATAAAAGTAATACTTGAATTTTACCAAATAACACGTAAAATGAATGATTTGTTATTTTTCCCAAAAACGAAAATGAATATTTTTTGTAATACTACAAATTTATCACTACTAATTTAAAAAATTACTTAATTTTTTAAACTGAAATAATATAAACCCGAAATCCTGTATTTACAATAAGCATAATAATCTCGATGGTGAATAATTTTTCATAAAATTTGTATTTGTAAATTAAATAATTTTTTATGACATTGTTTATTTAACTATTCGAATTAAATCCTAAATTCTTTGGATTCCCAACTTAATTTCTCAATTGCTGCACAAAAATGACTATTAAATACAAATGAAGTTAGATTTTTACTAGACTATTTAAACTATTTTTAAAACATGTTTAATTATCTTAGCATATTTGTATATCATAACTGTAAAACTCAGTTGATACAATATGACTATTATAACGGACTACATGTAAAATTGAATATGTATTTTTGGACAACCGAAAAAATCAAACGAGATTCTGGTATAATATGAGATATTCTTTCTCTGACATGATAAAATGATATCTTATTAACTTTATAATATGTTACATTGACGATACACGCATCCGAAGCAAAAAGGAACTAACAAATCCAAAAAGTATTGGAGAACAAGAACCAGAGATCAGAATACAAGAGAGTACAATGGGTTCATTGAATATTTAAAATGTTAGATTTGGATGTGTAATTTTTACGAATGACATGTAACGCAATCAGGATAAAGTAATCAATCACAACTATAGCAAGAAAAAAAACATTAACAGACAATAAATGTATCTCTTAAAAACATATCATAAAGTCAAGATCATAGTAAAATGCGGATGGAAATACAAAAACTCTGAAATGCCTACAACAATACTACTAACGAGAACAAAGATATACATAACAACTGAGCTCACTGATCTAGTCCAGACGACCTAGCCCAAGTGTCCTTTAACCACATTTCACGTCTCACCTGCACACCCACAAATCATGCACGAGTCTCAAATCAAGATCTCATACACCCCCAACCTGACACTGAACAAAATCTAGTCATCCCTGACCCTGACGGCTCACACTAACTAAACAATGTCGTCCACACGGCTCACACCAGTCTCGTGTCTCAAGGTGACTACGCATCCCAACGAAGTTGAGTGTGTACCTCGACCCCATCGCGCATCTGATCCACAAGGTAACACTCAACTCACTCTCACGTCAGAAAATGTCACTCTCAAGTCTCATGGCAATGAAACCGAAATACCACACCCACGAAAACCACAAAAAACACCGACATGGCTAACACGTGGACTAGCACATGGGAAAATGGGTAAATATGTGCGTATCAGTCCCTGGGTCCTTGTAATATAGTTATGACCACTGAATAACATTTAATTTAGTATATCTGTACAAAAATTGAAACGAGAAATGAAGCTTGATTACAAGCTATTATACATTAGAGTTTTTTATTTTAAAGTTTACATTTAAATGAGATTAAATTTAATTATCTAATTTTTTTTATTTTTGATATTGTTTCCTGAAAGAATAAAAATGCTATGAAATCGTATATTACAGAATAATATAACTGAACTGCTAAACATCGCCCCAAAATTACTTAAATCGCCCCTTGAAATTACCAAATTGCCCTTCCTCCTATTTTTGCTTATATATCTCACAATTTCACTCTTTTTTCAAAACTTTCTCTTCCTATACCTACTACACAAGATTATGAATGTCTCGGAGGCCAGGGAAGCAGCCAGCAGTTCCCCCGGTGTACCCGTATGAGGTAACATTACGTTATTTATTTGTTTTTAAAAAAAAAAAAAAAGGCGTCGGCGTCCGAGGGAGACGCCCCCCGCATGGGTCGGGCGTCCGAGGAAGCCGCTCCCCCTATGGGGGGAGCGGCTTCCTCGGACGCCCGACCCATGCGGGGGGCGTCTCCCTCGGACGCCGACCCGAAGCGGGAGACGTCTGCGGAAGACGTCTCCCCGATGGGGGAGACGTCTTCCGAAGACGTCTCCCCGTAGGAGGAGGCGTCTGCGACAGACGCCTCCACCTTGCGGGAGGCGTCTGTCGCAGACGCCTCCTCCTTTTTTGTTTTTTTAATTAATAAATATCATAATTACTTTAATAAATAGTGATAAATCAAAAAAATTAATTTAACAAATTCTTATTAAGTTTAACATTTGTGATATTTATTTTAACAAATTTTGATTTAGTTTAACAATTGTTTTAATTTAGTTTAACAAATTTTGATTTAGTTTAACAATTTTGATAATTAAGTTTAACAAATTTTGATTTAGTTTAACAATTTTGATAAATATGATAATTTAGTTTAACAAATTTAACAAATTTGTATTTAAAATTTCAATAAATAGTCATCGGGTCACAGTGGAGGGAGAGGCAAGTCGATACCATTACACGCCTTCCGTTCTTTAGAGGATGATTCAGCACCGCGTCATCCACGTAGACGGGGGATATCTGCTTCGGTCAGGAGGGAGAGGGAGGCATTACGTCGTCGTGAGGAGGAGGATGATTCCTTCGATGATGAGCATGTAGATAGTTTCGACGACGAGAGCGACGATGATGGCCCGTATGATGTGCGGCCGGAGGTGGAGAGGCAGGGGGATTATAGCGGAGGACGTGGTCGAGCGGGTACTTCTACTTCCGCCGGATGGATGGTGCGGAAGGGTAGGGGTGGGAGGTTTACGGCCGCGGATTCGAGCTCGTGCACTGTTGATCCCCGCGCTCAGAAGAAGAAGAGGGTCCAGGACGATTCTTGGATCGTGAGCAGTATGACGCCTGGTGGTCCTTTAGATGGGAGCGTCATTCCTAGTTTCTGGGGTCACATTGCTAGACAGATCTGGGACGGAGAGGATCGGAAGGTTCTGAAGTGCCAGAATCGGCACAGAGCCTGTACAGCACTACAGGGTTGGCGGTCTACACTGAGTGCTGATATCAGAGAGGAGATTAGTGCCACGCATTTGGGGCACTTACCGTACAGCATGTTCCCTTATCTCGACATGCCTTTGATTTCGGCGTTTGTGGAGCGGTGGCAGCCTGACACCAACACTTTCCACATGCCTTTCGGAGAGATGACGATCATGCTTCACGATGTTTTCCAGATCCTGCGACTTCCTGTGGATGGTCGTCTGGTTAGTGCTCAGGGGTCGACGTCTGAGCTGAGGTGTTATGTGGCAGAGTTGCTTGGTGTCACACCTGATGGTCTGGCGAGAGATACAGCTTTATGGAGTGGTGGTGGTGTCGGCATCGACTCCCTTGAGGACCTATGCAGACGGGCACGACCTCCGCGGGCCGATGATACACAGTTGACGGCGTACCTATTCTTGATGCTCGGAGCCGTCTTGTTTGTCGACAAGAGTGGTTGTCGGATCAGACCACGCGATCTACTGGAGGCTAGGGACCCGGAGACCGTTCGTGAGTACTCGTGGGGGTCAGCGACGTTGGCATACCTGTACCGGCAGCTTGGGATAGCTAGCCGTGCGGATTGTTCTGGGATTGCAGGTTGTCTTACGCTGCTGCAGGCGTGGATATACGAGTACTTTCCTGCATTCCGCCCGCATCGTGAGCGGAAGATTATCGACGAGGGTCATCCACGTTCGGGTATGTGGGTTGTCCGGAGCGAGGACAAGAGCGATGGACGATTGCGTTCCATCCGCGCACGGCTAGATCAGATGACTGCATCAGAGGTATCAAACTTTACACCATTTATTTAATTTTAAGATGTATTATTATTAATGTGTTAAACTTTAGGTGGAGTGGTTACCCTATGGTCCTGACCCAGCAGCGGATGTCCCGAGGACTTTATTGATGGGTCTTATTCGTTATCGGGATATCATAGAGCCTTATATGCCCGATCGGGTCTTGCGTCAGTTAGGATATGTTCAGGTGATCCCGGTTGACATTCCGACACCAGAGCATGCGGTGCGGTCTGCGACAGCAGCGACGTACGACGTCAGGTTCCCCGCTTCTACAGCGGAATCGACTTGGCGGACATTTCCGAGATCATGCCGATTGTTCCTTGGCGACTTCAGACGTAGTCGCGACCCCTCCGAGTGTGATGCACGTTATCTTGATTGGTTCGGTAGTTACTCACATCCTATCATCGTCCGTGGTGCCTCCCGGAGAGCAGATCGACCACCAGATAGGACGTGTGGCGATCTGGTAATTTTTTCATTTTATCTAAATTTATTTGTACCGTATAATTTGTTAATGTACGCTAATGTTAATGTTATGTGCAGTGGATGGCTAAGATGATACGGGCTGTAGACCCAATCTTGCAGATGAGGGATGAGCTGCCAGACGATGCCAGAGCTGCATGCGGAGATGTGGATCAGATCATACAGTCATGGCATACTCAGTTAGGCATCTCCGACCATGATTCGGATGATGAGTAGGCTGATCTGTTGTACCGTACTCTTAGTATTTGCATTTATATTTGTTTATCTGTTGTACGCTTAGTATTTGTGTTTGCTTATCTGTGGTACGCTTAGTATTTGCATTTATATTTGTTTATCTGTTGTACGCTTATTATTTATTATTTGTGTTTGTGTTTGCGAACATGTCGTACGCTTATTGTTTGTATTTGTGTTTTGCTTATCTGTTGTACCCTTATTATTTGTATTTGTGTTTGATAACCTTTCGTACTATTATATATAATGCAAATAAAGCAAACATATCAAAACATATTACATAATAAAGCAACACTATATAATGTACAAACATATCAAAACATATTACATAATTATACAAACATATCAAAACATATTACATAATTGTTGCCAATATGCTATCCTATGTTGGTACTCCAGCTCCCATCCAATAACACTCTCATCTCGTATTTGATACCACAGAGTCGCTATAGGAGGTACGGGGAATCCCTCATTCAATTCCAAACGAATGTAATGAGCGTAACTCCCTAAATGAGCAATAATCAACTCTCTGCACGGTCTCGTCACGGTAGGCAGACTCTCCCAAGGTAGAACTGTAAGACATGGGTACAACGAACCATCATTTCCGAGAGAGAAGAACATAACTGCACACTTGTAAAAATTTGCAATGGGAAACAAGTCCGTCCACGTCTCCATATAGTGATTCTCGCCACAAGGTCCCCCGCCCCAATTAATCCGGTGACGAGCCTCCGCCACACCGTCGTAGTATACGTGCTCATAAAAAGATGGGTTCGCAGCTATCTCATTTGAAATCGAACGACGGGCGAGTTGCCAATTTTCTTCACCACCGTGGAAAACATCGGCGACACATCGAAATCCACAGTTTCCATCAGCACGTACATCATTCCACTGGTGTAGGAATGGCATAATGATTCCTGGAATTCTATCTCCATATGGGAAGTCGTCTACGTCAGCCCGCCCAGTCACTACAATATGAACAAAAAATACAGTTAGATATAATAACAAAAGATACATATTTACTGAAATAAATAACAAAATAATAATAATAATAAATGTAAGGATGGTATACCTGATCCTCCTCTCACTGACGAAGAACCAGAAGATCGACCACGACCTTTGCTTCCACTACCGGAAGAACGACCACGACCTCTACTCCCACTACCTGAAGATCGACCACTACCTCGCTCTGCATACTCAAACGCACTAGGGTCCCGTCGTGTCGACTTTCCCCTTGGTCGACCTCGTAGCTTTGTTTTTACTGCAGGCTCTTTCAAATTCGAATGTTCGGGGTGTAGCTGCTCGAATAAAACCCGAGAGGCAGATCGAATTACGGTAGGGTCACTTCCTGCAATCTCATCAACCAGACTGCGAAAATGTTCGGCGTCTTGAGCTGCCTGAGACACAAACTCTGCGTTCCCGGCTCCTTCCCCAATGACAAGTGTCCTCCAGAACGAATGAATCTGCTCTAAGTAAATTCCGTTTTCTGATTCAAGACATCCACGGATGGTACATGCGCAAGGTATCCCATGAGAAGTCAGAAAAGCGCACTCGCAACGATATTCAACTTCATCATCTAACTGTTGCATTCTCTTCACCTCCTGACTCAGCAACTGCAAACAGTGATGCGAAACTCTACCATTTATGTGACGATATAGAGCATGTCCGAAATTAGTCAAATTTTGCCGTCTCGAGTCTTCAAGAAAGTTTCGAATATTCGTCAGCTGCATTTCAGTAGCCGCGTTGACGCGCTCGAAAAGAGTGTCCAGAGCTGCAGTCGATGTAGAAATCCACTCTTTTAGAGCCGAATGAGCACTTTCGACCCTACAATTCGTGGTGTTCCCAAAATGAAGGACTTTGTTCGTCCAATTCAGCACAAACTTTTCTTTATGCACCAACCACGTGGTGTCCAGATACTCCGTGATAGCCGGCCACGATCTATACAAATCTTTCAGAGCATACACAACTCTATCATACTCGGCTTCTGAAGTAGAAAGCATGATCTTCCTCCATCTTCCACGCCTCAAAGTCTCTGCCATCTCCTTATTCTTGCCGAATACGTGGTATGCGTAATTCAATACGTCTTTGTTGATGTGCCATGTGCAGAGTAAATGAGCAGAGTCAGGAAAAACCTCTCTCACTGGTCGCATAAGGCCTAACTCCCGGTCTGTTATTATTGCAGTCGGGCTGACAGTCCCCAATAACAGATCTCTCAACTTCTCCATCACCCACAAATAACTGGAGTAAGATTCATCCATCAAAATCGCATATCCAATAAGGAAATTCATGTTTGCTGGTGTGACCCCAATCATTTCGAACAAAGGCATCTTATACTTGTTCGTCTTGTAAGTCGAATCCATGCAGATAACGAAAGGATATGTCCGCAACAACTGGACTGACGTCGGATGTGCCAAAAAAGCGTGAGTTACGACATCAGTTTCTGGATCCGCCATAATCCAATGTAAGTACTCACACTGCACTGCTTGGTAGAGAAACTGCTGGACGGGATTCCGATCTTCAGATTTTGTCCTCCTCATGTAATCTCTGAAATTATAAATATGCCTTTGATTTGGATTGTCCTCCGGGAATTTTTCTTTTACTGCCTTCAAGATGTTCCGTGGTTTTGCTTGCGCCTCTGTCATATCACGAACAATCTTCTTCGCCCCAGAACTTAGACCACTAATTTGACGATGACCCTTTGGATAAACTGCCAGTCTGTGGTTGTGATGTCCGTGAGCACTATTATAAACCACAACCCATCCATCACGATCTCGTCGCTCCACCACTTTTATTAAGAAACGGCAACCGCAACCCTTTCTTTTGGTGTTTCTTCGAAGTGCAGTATCCATATCCCGAGACTCCATTTGATTTCGCCGGTCGCATCTCAAATAACAATCCATCCGACTATCTGATCTTGTTTTGTACGACGACACGACCAAAAAAAACCCAGCTCCGATAGCTACTTGTTTGACCCATTTACATGCTTCATCGATTGTTTCAAAGATTTGTGTAGTTTGAAATAACTCACTGTAATCCACTCCATCACCACCGAAATCTGGAACCTACAAAAATATATTCATAATTAAAAAAATAAAAAAATAAATTCGAAATTAAAAAAATTAAAAAATAAACTCGAAATTAAAAAAACAAAATCAAAATCAAAAAAAAAAGGCGTCTATGTTAGACGCCTGCCCCATGGATGGGGCGTCTGTGTTAAACGCCTTCCCCAACGGTAAGGCGTCTGCGTAGGACGCCTGACCGATGGGAAGGGCGTCTACTACAGACGCCTTACCCATGGGGAGGACGTCTACATAAGACGCCTCTCCCATTGTGTAGGCGTCTGCGTTAGACGCCTCGGCCATGGGGAGGGCGTCCTACGCAGACGCCCTCACCATGGGGGAGGCGTCTAATGCAGACGCTCGGCCCAAAAATTTCCCCGCGCCAGGCTTACCTCACCCGATGCATCACCCTCGCCAGACATTTTCGTGGTGTTTTTACTGATAAATTATGAATATACAAGACCATAGGCCTTATTTATAGACACGGGACGATTTGGGTATTAAATATATTGTTAAGGGCAATTTGGTAATTTCAAGGGGCGATTTAAGTAGTTTTGGGGCGACGTTTAGTAGTTCCCTAATATAAATGATAAAATAGTACAATTTACATAAACGACAAATAATGTAATTTCTGTTTTAAAATGATACTACCTACCATAAATTATTAAATTTTAATTTAAAATTTTAATATCATCAAAAGAAAAATATAAACGTTGTATAAGTTTAGGTGACGTCAATGATCCTTGTATAGTTGTATAGTCAAGAAAAAATTATACTTGTATAGTCAAAAACAAAAAAATGCACAACCATATTGGCCTCGTCAATAATTCTATTGTATTCTACGTAATTGATAAATCAAAGTTCGTAGAATATATCTTTGAAACTAAACATTATTCCTACCACGATGATTAACGAATTGCACCTTAGATAATGGATACAGAATTAGAACAATTTATTTTTATTTTAAAAAAGCTCAAGTGACGTCATCATCCTCGACATAAACTCAAAGAGTCGTGATAGACGGACGCGCGCGTCACGGACGCGCCTTACGTGGATCTGTACAGCTCAGATATTTTTCTTTGAGTCAGCGTCCAGTCAGCGAAATTTCTCTTCTCGCGTTTTGGTCTTTTTAAAAAACGCCGGTTCTTTAAGTTGAACGATTCATTTCCCAATACACAGATAAGACAATGTGCAGACCCTAGGACATCGTGCAGTCTCATTATTCGTGCAGAGCCCACACTTATCATAATAAAATATTTGTTTTTAAGTTTTACGTTGGAATAAGTGTATTTGTTGTCCGGTTTAAGAATAAAGTGTGTTCAGAAACGGAACATAAAGTTTGTCCGGAATAAGTTGATTTCTTGTCCGGAATAAGTGTATTTGCTGTCCGGAATAAGTGTATTTGCAGTCCGGAATAAGTGTAGTTGTCCAGAATAAGAAGAAAGTGTGTCCAGAAACGGAACAGAAAGTTTGTCCGGAATAAGTGTATTTGTTGTCCGGAATAAGTGTATTTGTTGTCCGGTTTAAGAATAAAGTGTGTCCAGAAACGGAACATAAAGTTTGTCCGGAATAAGTTGATTTCTTGTCCGGAATAAGTGTATTTGCAGTCCGGAATAAGTGTAGTTGTCCAGAATAAGAAGAAAGTGTGTCCAGAAACGAAACAGAAAGTTTGTCCGGAATAAGTGTATTTGCTGTCCGGAATAAATGTATTTGTTGTCCGGAATAAGTGTATTTGTTGTCCGGTTTAAGAATAAAGTGTGTCCAGAAACGGAACATAAAGTTTGTCCGGAATAAGTTGATTTCTTGTCCGGAATAAATGTATTTGCTGTCCGGAATAAGTGTATTTGCAGTCCGGAATAAGTGTAGTTGCCCAGAATAAGAAGAAAGTGTGTCCAGAAACGGAACAGAAAGTTTGTCCGGAATAAGTGTATTTGCTGTCCGGAATAAGTGTATTTGTTGTCCGGAATAAGTGTATTTGTTGTCCGGTTTAAGAATAAAGTGTGTTCAGAAACGGAACATAAAGTTTGTCCGGAATAAGTTGATTTCTTGTCTGGAATAAGTGTATTTGCTGTCCGGAATAAGTGTATTTGCAGTCCGGAATAAGTGTAGTTGACCAGAATAAGAAGAAAGTGTGTCCAGAAACGGAACAGAAAGTTTGTCCGGAATAAGTGTATTTGCTGTCCGGAATAAGTGTATTTGTTGTCCGGAATAAGTGTATTTGTTGTCCGGTTTAAGAATAAAGTGTGTCCAGAAACGGAACATAAAGTTTGTCCGGAATAAGTGGATTTGTTGTCCGGAATAAGTGTATTTGCTGTCCGGAATCGGAATAAGTGTATTTGCAGTCCGGAATAAGTGTATTTGCAGTCCGGAATAATATATGGTTTCATTATTGTCGGAATAAACGAATCAATATATGGAATGCAATAATATGATGTCAAAACAAAAAAACGTCCGCAAAGCGCGCTCCCTCTGTCCGCTCGCTTTGCGGGGGGGGGGGGGGGGGGGACTCACGTCCCCTGCAGGGGCTGCCACCCCCGCACAAACTCAACAAACCTCCCGCTGTATATTTTACCCCACAAGAATTACGTTTAGGAAAAAAATAGCATCTCAGATTTCCTGTTTATGTAGAACACGGGAAGTCTTCGCACCGTCCCATTCACGCTGCTTACGTTGTGAAGAATCCTGGGAGTCGGCATCAGACGCTTCTTCGACCTAATCTTTTGCTCGAAATGGTGATTTATTCTGGAGAGAAAGAATGAAGAAGAAAGAAAGAGTGTCATCATATTTGTATTTGGGTGGAGAGAGAGAACGTGCTGAGTTGAAACGCATTTAATGTGATTTGAGTGGACATCAGGAAGAAAAAACAAAAAAAACATTCATGCTTTGACCACGTAAGGGCTGACATGCCACGTAGAGCGTGACGCACTGCGTTCATAAATCATTTCCCAAACTCAAAACCATTGCCGCCATCGCCATCCTCCTCTTCTTCCTCCACTCCAAACCTTCCCCTCCAAAACCCTAACCCTAATGGCGGAATCCAAACCCCCAACCTTCTTCTCCCCCACCACCGGCATCTACACCAGCACGCACCCCTCCATTCCCCTTCCCTCCTACTTCTCCTCCACCCAAACCCTTATCCTCGAATCCTCCTCCAACTCCCCCCTCCCGAACCCCTTTCGAACCATCAAATCCATCGCCACCGGGCTCCGTTCCCTCGGCATCCGCCCCAAAGACCCGATCTTTCTGCTCCTTCCCAACTCCGTCTTCTTCCCCGTCCTCTCCCTCGCTGTTCTCGAGGTTGGCGCCGTCGTCGCGCCACTCTACCCGGCGTAGAGTGTCCAGGAGGTGAGAAGACACCTCGACTTGTGTTTTTCTAGGTTCTGTTTCGTTTCGAAAGAGAATGAGGGTAAAGTTAGGTGTTTGGGCGTTGAGGTTGTCGTCGTTGTTGTTCCGGATGAGTTGCGGTTTGATGAGTTGGAGTTTGTTGAGTTCGATGTGATTTTGAGGAGTGAGCCGAGGGATTTGGTGGGTGGGAATTCGATTAGATGTGAAGATGCTGCGGTTTTGCTGGTCTCGTCTGGGACGTCGGGGCCGAGCAAATGTGTTGAATTGACGCATGGGAATTTGGTTGCTATGGTGGAGCTTTTCGTGAGGTTTGAGGCCGGGCAGTACGAGAGAGGTGGACAAGGGAATGTGTATTTGTGTGCCATTCCAATGTTTCATGTTTATGGATTTTCGCCTTTTGTGATTGGGATGTTTGCGGTTGGCGCAACGGTTGTTGTTATGAAGAAGTTTGATGCTGTTGAAGCTGGTAGAGCAATAGAAAGGCACGGGGTTACACACTTGCATGTTGTTCCGCCGATGCTAAGGGCTCTTGTGAGGATGAAGCGAGCTGGTGGGTTTGATTTGAGTTCGTTGAAGCAGGTGTCTTGTGGAGCTGCACCTCTTAGTGAGGGGATGATACAAGACTTTATCATGACTTTCCCCGGTGTGGATTTCATCCAGGTGAAGTTTGATACCATGTTGCTATAGTATCTTTCCTTTGGGTTCTGCATCTCTTATTCTACCATGTAATTGTTATTCAAATTGAACATCTACCTTACTTCTCTTCTTCTAGATCACGTGAATTGCTATTTAGATTCGTTTTAGAAAGAAGTTATTATTTTAATTATATATTTCTTATTTTTTTTGAAAGTTGGTAAATATTCTTAAATCTTTTTTGTTCCAGCAATTTGTACTATATCCTGGTAACACATTGTGAAGGAACCCTTAGCTTATATTTTTTGCAAAATCTGAACATTTTAAGGTGGTTTATTCCTCTTGTTGGGGATAGATTGGCATTGTGTTATTATGAATTATAATATCTTGGTTATTCCCCACATCTTGTGGTTTTTATTTGGACACTTCACTTCTGTTTTGGCTGTGCCGAAATCCTGTTTCCAGCTTTCTGTTGTTTATTTTTCGGTTATCCTTGTTTGATTTTATCACCTCTTGTATCCATTTTTACTCTATAAATGATAAAAAAGAATTATAATATCTTGGTTACCTCCATTGACGTCAATTGGTTTTGTGATGAAAACACACTCTTAAATATGAGATAGTAGTCTAAAAGCTCTGACAGCCAACCCAAAACATCATGTGCAGGGCGGTTGTACGGGTTGAGCTGAAAATGGTTATAGGTTGGACAATATACGATTCTGCTTGTGACTTATAAGATCCTAGACACCTCCACTCAAAATCAATTGGTTTTCAAATGCAAACCTACATTTTAAAACTCTCAAACCAGAATTTTTGTGCACCTAAACTATTTGATCACATTCAAAAATTTATTAAATTTGGCATTTGTTGGTCCATGATCTTGGCCTAAATCTTAAATAACTGACTTTTAACTTTTTCCCTTCCACTAGAAATATCATGTTTAGTAACTTTAATGTCCACTCTGATGTGTCTGGGGGAATAGAATTTAATTTCAACTTTCCATTATTCATTTCAGGGGTACGGCATGACAGAGACAACTGCAGTAGGGACTCGTGGATTTAATACCAAGAGTATGAAAAAGTACAATTCAGTTGGCCTGTTAGCTCCAAACATGCAAGCAAGAGTGGTGGATTGGCAGAATGGCTCCTCCTTGAGTCCTGGCTATCGAGGAGAACTCTGGCTTAGGGGCCCTGCTATCATGAAGGGTATAAATCCACGGTCTCTGGCTTGTACATGCCAAGTTTTACATTTCTTGATAGTTTATTGGTTACTTTGTCGAACAACTAAAACTCATGATGGGCATGGTTGCTTGAACTTCCAAACTTGAACCTTTTGTCCATTCTTCCTACTCTTCTCGTGCCATTTTTTGCTTTATAACTCTGGAGCATATTACACCAGCGTAGACTATCAAATAGTGTTTGTTCAAGCCTTTAAAAGAGGTGATGGTGTAGTTGTTAATTATTATTTTATCTTACTATATATATTACCTACATGATTACCTTACTGTTTTAACCGTGATTTTGATGTTCCCAAAGACAAGTTTTCATACTGAACTTTGCAGGGTACTTGAACAATGAGGATGCAACAAATAAAACAACCAACAAAAATGGTTGGTTAATGACTGGGGATATTGCATATTTTGATCAAGATGGATATTTATATGTAGTAGATCGCCTTAAGGAAATCATTAAGTACAATGGCTATCAGGTAAATAAAATGAAAATCTCTGTGAACAAAAAATTAATTTGAAGTTGTTTGTCTCCATTATATCAATTTTATATATTAACTACTGCTACTGGGTTGATTGTGCAATTCAAAGAAAATTAGGGTATATGATTAGATACCAAATCAGCCTCAATTTCAAATTATGCCGGATGAAGATTTTAAAGTACTTTTCACTTAAGTTTGACAGTGGGACTGGAAACATGCATGAGATGAGAAAGCAATACAACTGACTTTTAAATTGCTGATTTCTTTCTCCAGTTCGCACCTGCTGATCTAGAAGCTGTCTTGATTGCTCATCCAGAGATAGATGATGCTGGAGTAACAGCGTAAGTTCCTTTACCCATGATTGTTCATTTAACTGCAGTTGTTTTGGTTCCATGAAATAAAATGAGTTATTATATTGGACCTTTCTAATAGTGCTCCAGACGATGAAGCTGGGCAAATAGCTGTGGCATGTGTCGTTAAGAAGCCTGGAAATTGGCTTTCTGCTGAAGACGTTATTGCCTACACGGCGGATCAGGTACGAATCCAGTAACCCACTACCACTGACTTGTCATTTCATATTTTAAAAAAATATATGCAGTACTCAAGAATCATTAGTCCACTCATTTGTGATTATTGTCGTATTGTACAATTTGACTATTGATATTCTGTATTTTCTAAAATATTATCATTACAGTAAATTTTGTTACCAAACTCAACTTGATGATTCATTTAGCTTGAATATGGTTGATCATGTTTCAAAATGAAGGACCACTATCTCATACATTTTGTTTTTTGACTTGATCAGACACATTTGTAATCATTTAATTTGTTTTCATTGTTTATTTATTACACGTGGGTTGATATTTATTGTGGGATGTAGATGGCTCCTTATAAGAAGGCGAGGAAGGTAGAATTTGTGGACTTCATTCCAAGATCACCATCTGGGAAAATCCTGAGGAGGTTGTTGAGAAATCTAAACATTTCAAAGTTGTAAAGTGAATCTCAATTCAAAGGGGAAGCCCGGGAAGAGCAGCAAAATTGTCTGCAGTTGTCATTTGCTACACCTAAAGTTTTGATTTGTTCTCAATTAAAGGAAACTAGTATTTATCTCAAATATATTCATCAGGTCCTTACTTCAGTGTCATTTTACCTGATCAATAAAATGTTCTTTTAAGCACTGTTCATAAATAAGTGTTTCCATTTTCATACCAAGGCATCAGACTGTCTGTTTGGAGATTCCATATTCCTATACGATCCACCCTTCCTCAAATTGAGAGTTTGTATTGGTCACGTTGAAAAGACTTATTAGTATAATGGGCTCATGGTTGATTATGAATTATTGAATTGTAAGAGGCATTTTTCAAATTCAGGTTTGATCATTTTGCCAACTTGATTTTGCTTAAGGTTGTGCTGTGAAGTGATTTTCCTATCTCTCTTAGGTCAGAAAAGCACTGCAACAAGGTGGAAGTTTTTTTAATCATTGGCAGAAGGTGTTTATTTAAGATGATGTAAACGCAAAACCCTCGTCATCTAAGCTGACAAATGTGTGGTTGGTTCAATTATATGCACCACCTGGAAGTAAATACTTTCCTTTTTAGTTTTTCTGTTGCCAATGCGTTTATGGAATTTACTGCATCGATAAAATTCTAGTAAGAAAGCTAAGCCTATGCGTGATCCACTTGTAACTGTGATTACATAATTTAATCTGTAGAATATGAAGATAAGGATAGTGCTGATACCAGATGGTGGCATTTGCCCAGTATTCTGCCATCATTCAAGTTTCTTTTGAATCCTCAACATTTTATTTCCTCTTCTATTAATTATTAACTTACAGAGTCACAACAAATGATCTGGAATAAGATACTCATTTACTAGGTCTGAGCTTTCAAAGAAACAGTGAAGATTAAAAAACCCAGAGAAGTGGTCTGTCTTTTAACATAGAACAATTCTAGATCTTAGCTGCTTCTAATGTTGTTGCTGCTTTCTGAGAAGTTATCTGTTCATATAGGTCTCTTATCTTCAAACCAACTATGGTCTGGAATAGACCAGTTCCATTGTTGCTACCAGGGAAGTCAGCATGCTTCAGCATCTGTTGCGTTACCTCACCGTAGAAGTTTGTGGACAGGTTGCTCAGGTGGCTTTCTATGTAGATAAGCTCATCTAATCTGTCAAACTGACCGTCCATTTCCAGTACAGAGACCTGAAGGGGAACAGGAAAATAGTAAAAATGAGAAACTTAAGTTTCTGAGAATTTTTTTGTTGTTATAGTAAGAAGTATCAATGTGCATCTGCATCCTGATCCTTTTCTAGCATGCCATGGTTTCAGCCAGACTGGCAATTACATTTGCAACTTTTGTATTAGTTTAGAGAAATAACTATACAGTGAGTAGAAGATCTTCAAACAATGGCTGTAGCTTTTGAAGTATTGAGGATTGGTTGATGCTCATAAATTACTGTTAGCAATGCATGACATGTTGTGCTTGTGCACAAGCAAAGATAAAAAAAAATTTAAACAATTTGTGGCATTTGCTTGATGCACTAAGTACCCTTCAAGAATTCTCATGTGAGTACCCCCCAAAAAAATTCTCATGCAAATTCTTGTTTCAGCTCATTTGCTAGAGGTGCTTCACTATTAGGCTGTTTCCATATGGACCTAATGGAAGTGCAATTTCCTGGAAAATATGTACTTAACATCAATAAAGCTTACAACAACAAAGCCGTCAATCCCAAATTTCCAATATAAACTTAAATTTGAAAATTACACCATGGTCATATAGCCAGTATGTGCAATTCACTATTCCTTGATCATGAAGGTTTGTGTATGTTGGTAAGTATAGCTTTGTTGTACTCATCATGTGTTATTATTATATAAATTGATTGATTTCTATATGCCAGTTGAGTCGGGAAATATTAATCGTCAAATGTACATGAGTTTTTTTTTGTTTTTTTGTTTATGGATGTAACAATTGTCAGTGATGATTTTTTTTTAAAAGCGGTGGATTTCATTACCTCGTTGGAGAAGTAGCTGTCTGGTCCATAGGCAAACTTGATTCCAGGGTATGAGCAAGTCAATTTTCTCCCACATGGTATCCAGGAGATGGTTGATCCTTCATCAAAGAGGTAAACAGGACTGAAATATTTCACCCCTTCTTTCATAACTAGCTTAACCCTCAAAACTTTCCCTTCATTGTCATCAGGAATCAATTGTGTTGGCAGAACTTCAATAACAGCGTCTGCATATTGCTTTTGTGTGTCTGCATTTGTTATTAGCACACCATCAGTTGTCATGTTAAAGAATGTAGAATAATCGTATATGATCACCTGTCTTTCTTTTCCAGTTATATTTGTGCATACAGTTTCCATGGTTGGTGCCTTGAAAGCTTATTTTTTTACCGAGATGTAGTAATCAGCCTTAACATGTCTAGCTTTTTTCTCTTTATGTTATGGTATTATGTAGTTTTTCATCTTTGAACTTGAACATCATAAACAGCAATACCGTGTCCTCAAACGTTTCACCATTGAGAAATGGAACTCACGTTGATAACTTGATATGCATGATATTAAAAAAAATTGTACCTATGTAAGCATCGAAATCAGGTTTACGAGCTTCAATACTTGCTTTGATGCTCTCAAGGCTGTGCCCACGTTCTGCCATATCCCTCTGCAGAGCAAGCAATGAAGACCAGGATGGAAGGCAGTGAAGAACTTAAAATTTATTTGCACACTTTTACATACCTGAATCTTCCAGGCAAACTTGACTTCATTGCTGATATCAAGGTAAATACTGAAGTCCAAAAGATCACGCACACGTGAATCATACCTGAATTTTGGGAGAAAGGTGTCAAGGTATTGGTCTCCAGCTATTGTTCTTGATTATATTGATTTCCAATGGAGAATATAGTTTTGATTTTTTACCGAAATTTAATTTTACCTTACAATTTCTTAATCCCGTGAATTATGCAATAATATAACTTCGCACTCCTGAACTTTAAAATGTGACACCTACCCTTCCTGAACTTTCGTTTTATAACATTTTGCAACACTTGAACTATAAAAATTCATTATTTAAGCACACATTCATAGTTTTTTTGTATTGTATTCTTAATACACTCATAAACCTAATTTTACGTGAAAGTTATGATCGAATCGAAAGTCAGATATGATTGAAATTTAAGTTCAAGATGAATGTGTCACATTTTAAAGTTTAGGGGTGCAAAGTTATATTAATGCATAGTTTAGGGAAACAATCTGTAATTAACCAATGATACTATAAATTAAGTTGTTTGAAATTTGAATGATTAATATTGTAATAGTTTCAAAATTGATTTCAAGTGACAAAATTGTAGCAAATCCCAATACTCGGTTACGTTTCAAGTGCTTAGGACAATTTTCCAGATTGTTACAATTACTAGAAATAGTATTACAAATAATCATGATATGGATGAATCATGTTGTAGTTTTAATTTTTTTTGTAAATAATTTTACGCTTATTCAGTTATATCTCAATTTATTATGATAATTTCGCAACTTGTCATAATAATTGAAGGTAATATAATAGTTAAGACGATACAAATGACCAACTATTGTTACAATTTAAAATTACTATTAATTGATAAGATTTTAAGAAAATTCTGTACTCATTAGTTATAATTTTCAATTTGTATGATATGGATCAATTATGTTGTAGTTTATTTTTTCTGTAAATAATTCTATGCTTATTCAGTTATATCTCAATTTATTATGATAATTTCGCAATTTGTCATAATAATTGAAGGTGATATGGTAGTTAAGACAATAAAAATTACCAACTGTTGTAACAATTTAAAAATTATTGTTAATTTATTATAGTTTAAGAAAATTTCATATTCAGTTATAATTTTTCAAAATTTCAATTTATCATGTTGCAAACAGAAATTTGTTAGTGAGTTATCACTTACCTCTGACTCCGAGTCTCTGATATATACTATTGGTTCAAAATTTCCTTAATGCTATTAGATTTTTTTTAAATCATTTTTTTAAAATTTTCTTCATTTACTGAGATGGTTTGGACATGTACAAAGAAGACCTATGGAGACACCTATAAGAAGAAGAGTATTGAATCAAATCAAAAACATAAAAAGAGAAAGATGTAGACCACGATTGACTTGGGAGGAAGCGGTCAAAAGAGGTTTAAAAGATTGGAATGTTCCTTGGGAATTTGTATTAGATAGAAACACGTAGAAGAAAACGATTCACGTCCCTGAACCGTGACCCCTTAGAGTTTCATTTCTAGCTTACCTCAACTAGTTTGAGATAAAAAACTTTATTGTTGGTTTTGTAGTATAGGGGTAGTAGCAATGGGTCATATGATTCCCATAACTAAGGTGTAGTAGTAAGACACAGTAGGCTTGGGAGGTTGGAGGATCCTTTGTTCCTTAGTCTACCTTTTATAGTCTTCAGGAGTTTTGGTGGGTAAATTCATGGGAAACTAAATTATCGTAAAGAACTATGTTGCTTACATTGGATGAAGTCCCTCTATCACGAGGATCTTGGGGGGCTGGATGAGCTCAGGTGGGTCAAGCAAGCCAGTGACATGGTTGTAGATTGGTTTCTCGACTGCAACTCCATCCTTGAGCGCCTTAACTTGCTCATACATGAGATCAAAGTTGTTGGCTTTCGGGTCCAGTGCAGTAACACCCTTCTCCTTCCTGCCATACCTGTCCAAGGAGTGGTAGTCATCCAAGCATATGACAGTTGTGGTGTCACTGATGAGCGTATTGGAGTCTGGATTGCCACCCTTGGGTGGTGACGCCGCCCCACCGAAAACACTGGTAAGTCTCCTCATGAATGTGCTCTTTCCACATCCTGAGTCTGCCGCAAGACCAATCACAACTGTCTTGGAACAGGTTATGAAACTGGACCCCCTCCTTGTGCTGCTGCTGCTGCTGCTTCTGTTGGTAAAGAATATGACCTGTCTGTGGTGATGAGAGCTGAGGTGAGTTCTTGATGGGCTTGGGATTGGGTGTGTGGAGTTGAGGGAGTGAGGTGTGTACACAGTGCAAACTGCCATTTTTCTTGTTTGGAGTTGGTTTCCTCTACTCCCTTCTCTCCTCCAAGCTTGTGGAAGGGAGGGTGTGAAGTAATCCTAGTAGTAGGGAGCTGGTTCTCCTTGATGGTAATTATTTCCTCAATATGCTAGAAAATGACATTTTATTGTTTTTTTTTTCTTCCTTTTTTTCATTTTTTTCCTTCCAAAAATTTATAGAAGTTCATAGCAGTTGCTTTTTTTTATATTTGTGTTTAAGCATGTTATATTCTCTTAGTAAGGTTTTTGATTACATGTTAATCAGGAAGTGCCTTTTATTATGAACTTAAGTTTGGATTATGAAATAATTGTGATTTTTCTTTTACTGAATAATCTTAATGTTTGACTAGGAGATGGGCAATTGCATGGAGAAAAGCTTGGTGGTGGTTGCATGAGAAAAGATATGGGGATGACACGTGGCAGGCAGAGAGTGGTGGTTTTGGGATGAGGGAATGGAGGGAGGAGAATTGAGGAGATAGGACGTATCATCCAATTCAAGTGGCCACTGAGTTACACTGATGATTTTAGCATTCTGGGCCATCCAACAGGTATAATTTCTAAGCCTCCAAAAAAAGCCTCTAGTAACCAATAAAAACTAATATAAATCACCATAAGTATTGCTTATTTGTGGCGTTGAGTTAACATTTTGAAAATGGCTATGCATCATACATGTATTCGTGGCTACTAATGAATTCGACAATACAAACATGTCAAGGTTTCGGTTCTTTCTTGCAACTTCTTACTAGTTTGGAGGAGGTTTATTATACTTGGGGTATAATATAGCATGAAAAAATCATCAAAAATAACACTCAGTAAATATTGCTTGGTGCTGCATTACGTTGCGAAAACGAGTTGTATGCCGTACTGATTTCATCTCACTTCAACAAGAGATGAATTGTTTTAAGAATATTTCATTAGATCCACAGTATGTTTTCAGGCCAGAGTATCCAATTGGTGCTTCGGACAAGTGTTAAAATAAGATGAGATAAGAAGAGAGCTTTAAATATTTGTTTTTATTGCAGGGTCGTACATGACGTTAATGTTATTGGCGACCACAATTGGAAGTTTGGAGCGTTTTTTGCATTGAAGGAACAGCACCGTCAATTTTAGATGCGTCTACGCTAGCCAATTTGCGCTCGTGCTGAAATCAACAGTGGAGCAAGGAAACCACGGATTTGATGCAAGTACACCTTATTACACTTTATTCTCAGATAAAGGGCATACTTTCGGTTAAGACCATGTTTAATCATGCTCGGTTTACCCCCGGGCGTCCTCTTCACTCTTTCCATCACGTCAGCTTCTTTCTTCGTCACGTCAGTTCATCTCACCCACAAAAAAAACCCCCTAACCATGCCCGAGCTACCCCCACCCACCTTACACTCTCTTTCTTCTACATCATTTATTAATTAAATAATTTTAATTCTTAACATTACATTTACCAAATTATATTTTACATAATATTAGTTGAAATTACTACTTCTAATTATTTTAACTCGAAAATATTTAACTCGAACTATTAAATCACGAAATTATTATTAAATATTACGAAACCACGTTACATATTACATAAACTTAAATTCGAAATACACAGTCCGAGCGGCCAAATCAATAGCACAATCCATTACATCGAATGTCTCACTGCAATTATTATCGTCGGATTAAGCGGAGTTTGAATTACTATTTGACATCGAGATGAAAAGCTAATAAGAGTGAAGAATTTAAGAATATGGGATGAGTTAAATGAGATAGGTAGATGTATTTATAGTTGAGAGTAGATAGAGGTATCTGTTGTACTGTACACGCGTGAATGCACAGTACTCGTGTGAATGTACAGTGTAAACATGACTACATATTGCACGTGTGATTGAATAGTCGAAGCGTGATGACACAGTGCACACGTGATAAAATAGTGATCTCACAATAATAAAAAATTATCACCACACATTACTAAAAAAATACTCAATACATTATCAATTAATCCTAATAACAAAACCTCCACTAAAATAACCTTGCTCTACCTATAGACGAAAGGGTTGTACGTCAGGTTGAATTAAAATTGAGATATGACAACTTGAACTGCTCAAGCGGACTTGGATTTTTCATCGTATATATTCTAGCAATGCGAAATGAAAACACAAGGTGAAAATGAGTTTAAAATTAGAATAACAACCCGGCCCAGAACCAACGAATTTGGGTAGTAACTTATATGGATAATAAAGGAATTTTTTTTGAAATAATATTATAATTTTTATTTTTGAAAAAATATGAATCTATAAAACTTATCTGGTAAAATATGCATCTTAAAAATGACATTCGTGGCACCTTTGTTAAATACATTTTTCTTGACATGTAAGTTGAATATCGTTGTCGGTCAATGCATTAACTTCAATTGAAGTCAACCAAGACTATTTTGAGGATAAAATGATATTTTATCACTCAGAAGCTAGAATCTTTAATTTCCCCCAAATCTCCTGTCCCTGGTCAGACGTGCATGCGTTTGTGTGAACCATTCTCTCATCATCTCTTTCTTCCATTTAAGGGTTATAGAAAGTAGATGTTTAAGAACATCTTCTAACTTCTCATGTTCCCCAATATGAGACCAAAGAGAGGTACACATGACTTGAAATAATGTTTCAAACATTATTTCTAAAATTTGCATTGGTTAATTTTGGGTTGTGTAGTTTTCGGTCTGGGTTCGGTCCGGACCTAATCTGACCTGTCCGGGTTCTATTCCGGACCCCGGGATAAGTTCGGTTTTTGGTCTGGTCCGAACCGGGTCCAAAATCCGATTGTCCCCTCAATAACCTGGTCCGGAGAGCATCTGGGTCCGGACCGATGCTCACCCCTAGGTTAATGATTCGTCCCCACTCCCTAAGATACTTGAAAGTGCATTAATCCACCATGTAACAAGATTATCTTAATTTTTTCCTTCATTGAACTTTCTTAATCCTATTTTCAATTGAGCGTATTATTGGTTACAATATTCTCGTTAAGAATTTTCTTAATTCTTAAACATTAAGAAATAATAAAGGAATTGAAAACAGTGTTAAGAAAATTCAATGAAAGAAAAAAAAGATAATTTTGTTAGGGAGTGTGGACGATCCATTAGCCAATGCAAATTTTAGAAATAATGTTTCAAGCATTATTTCAAGTCATGTGTACCTTTTTAGTCTCATATTGGGGAACATGAGAAGTTGAAAAATATTATTAAACATTTGCTTCTCACGACTTTTTGATGGAAGAAAGAGATAATGAGAGAATGCTTGGTATGCACACACGCACGTCGGTCCGAGACGGGATGAGGGTAATTAGAAGTTTTAGGTTGTAGGTGATAAAATATATTTTTGGTCATTAAAATAGTTTTGATTGACTGACGACTTACCTGTTTTTCACCAAAATAAAAATAACGCCACAAATATATTTTTTGTCCTTACTAAAAACGACATCACATATATTATTATTTTTAAGAAGTAAGTATATTTTGCTAAATAAAATTTTCAGATTCCTATTCTTTCAAAAAATTATAATATTATTTCAAAAAACATCCGATAATAAATAACGGCAATGCGTTCTATACGTTTTCGAACTTATGCGTACGACGGGCAAGTGGTCTTGACATTCCCAAAATTTGGGACGGATGAGATTCTACTTGAAAACAAAGAAGCCTAAGCCCTGCCCATCATAGCCACGTAAAAGATTTTCCAGTTGCAATTGCGGTTCTCTGGAATCAAAAAGAGATATACCCTAAGTACGATGGGTTTCCGAAAAATAATATGGAACGGAAGTGAGAAATTGATATTTCATAACTAATTCATCCACAATTACTCTACCACAGGCAGTGGGACTAAGATACATAGTAAATTCCAAATTAATGAATGTCGTTATAAGTGATAAAGTTACAAATACACGCTAAGGACAAATCTGTAAGGTTATTGATGGTTGAAATCGTAACACAATTAATAGCTTAATAAAAATGAGAATAATAAACTACATTAGGATGCGGGCTAAGCTAATAAAGCCCACATAGAAAGCAAGTTTCCAGACGAACTACGAGAGTTGATTTTGGTAAACCAAAAACTCTTTCCTAAAGAATCTGAGTTTATCTTTCGCGAGAAGAGGTTGCTTGGATCGGCCATGTCAGTCTTCATTCATCATCAGAATTATCAAATGTGATTTTCGTGGCTTTGGGTGCATCCGCGGTTATCTCCTTGAAATGGGCACCATATAGCTTGGATTCCTACATGAAAGAAAAGACAGATTGCTGAGACACCAAAAGGAAGAGAATACTATAGAAGACTATTTTACAGAAAACAGTATATGTGCTTAAATACACGTTATCTAAAAAATAAGAAGCTACATTTAGTAATTCGTTGGTTGCAAAGAGGGTTTTCAACACACAAATACGCCCCTGTAAATTCGTGTTAAAGAATCTCAGCAACAGATCAATACATATCAACCTCTATGTGCATGCAAAAGATGATGCTAATTGAAGCATGTTTTGGGGTGGCTAAAGTATTGATAGTAGGCAAATGTCACCAATTACTACATCCTTTAATTTATCCAATTTCGAAATGATAATGTTTTTTTTTTCAAATTAACTTATAAAATCTGCAAAGGGTACACCAAAGCAGTAGCTTTGGCACTTGGCAGGCCTCTGTTGAATACCTTTTTCTTGACATGTAAGTTGAATTTCATGAGTGAAGCAGGCACAATCTGCCCTGCTTCCCTGAGAACATTTACCAGTTCCCCAGCAAGGGCCTGCAATAGGAAGATAAAAAGGTTAGCCAACAATTAAGAGCTTCTACAATTATGAAGTAAATATACGAAAGACAACATGAATCATTTGTCATTCTGCTACCTTGTTCTCCTGCATGAAGAAAGTATGTGCAACGCCTTTTTTACCAGCACGTCCTGTCCTTCCTATTCTATGGACGTAGTCTTCTGTGGTAAGAGGAAAACTATAATTGATAACAACCTCCACGTCTGGAATATCCAGCCCTCTAGAAGCTACATCAGTAGCAATCTGCAAGTAAAAGTGAGGTGAGATAAGAGACCCTAACCAAATGATTATAAATACCGACCTAAGGATACCACACTATTTCCCTACAAAATGAAACATGACATTGAGCTTCAGAAGATATTGGGAACCCTGAATTGCGAATCAGTTGTCGTGCAATAAAACTATCAGCATCAAAACTAGGAAAGAGTAGGTGCAAGAAGATCAGGGCCTTTTCTGCAAATATTTCACAATGAACAAACCTCCCGGGCTTCTGGCTAAGCATACATATGCAGGGGAAAATCAAATAAGTGGCTGCTTAGCAAGAATGGAGCTGTGCTCGTAAGAGGGAAATGTCAATTACCAATCAAGCTTCTAAAAAATCAGTTTCAAGTTTTAAACATGTTTTAAGTGGAAGCACATTGACAGGGTGTGTCTAATATGTGCAAATCGGTTCAGCAGCTTATCTTATTTAACCTATAAATGAACTATACTAAACAAATGAAAGAACCTCATACAACAAAAGCTGCAAATAATATATCCCACATAAAATACTAAAACTTATAGTGCTCCTCACCATCAAAGGACACTTTCCGTCTTTGAATAGCGACAAGGCTCTTGTACGCTCGGATTGAGCTTTATCACCATGTACAGAGACACCGTTCCAACCTCTTTATGATTAAAAACATGTATTAGTTAAACATAGCAACATAATAAATAAATAAATAAATAAAAACTGTCCTAGAGTTTGCAGGTATGAGCATCTATGATCTTAATTTAGAAAAGATCCATTTTAACAAAAGAGAAATCACTTAGCGTATCTCTTAAGAGCAAAGCACATCAGAGAAAATAGAGGTTGCTTTCAATCTTATGAAACAAGCTTTAGCCCATACTTGATGTACTATTGTACATTTGTACTACTTGCCAATTATTTGTCATGTTTATGAAACAGGAGGATAATCTACACAATCATACTTTCTTTGGAGCATATTTTCAACTCGGGCCGCCTCTTTCTTGTATAGTACAAAAATAAGTACCCTATTCCTGTTCAAAGCAACAAAAAAAAAGAATTAGAATCATATAACACGTCATCACATTACCATTGAACACAACAGCAATTTTGTTTGTGAGCCCACGGAAATGAGACATTTGTAACTTTTTATTATAAAGTACCAAGTTAATCATAAGATGATTCATGGGACGACCTTATTACAACGCAAACTAAATTTTCCCTTCATTGAAAAAGCACCAAAAGGGTTTTTTTTCTTCAAGTTTCCCTTTGGCTGGGCCAAAGCTCGACTGATTTTAATGGCCGATAGGTCCAGTAATGGATAGCCAAAAGGGCAAAAAAGACATTATAGGTAACCAAGAAAAAAATACTGAATGCCGATGGATTGGAAACTTGCGCTCCAAAAATGGCAAAAGTCGGCAAAACACGAGTCAAACAGTGGCTAGTTAATTTGACAATGGACATGTCATGTGATGAACTTTCCTTTTGCCAGATGCCATCCTTATTTGCAAGGGCCAAATGTAAAATTGAGATGGAAATTCCATCCATTAATGACAGCATTTGAAGATATATACATGTTCCTAATAAAAGGTACGATAACATGAGCAGGCAATACTCATAAAAAATAAAAATGAGCAGACAATGTTTAGGAGTATACCTTTGGGATGCATGATATTTTTCTAGTAATGCCACTAAACGTGTATCTCGTGATCGATCCTCTAACACCTGCAAGTAGACAGAGGGGGGAGGGGGGATATTATCATACAACGTCAAATATATAATATTTCCATTGAAGAATGGGGGGCTTAATGAAAGAGCATAATCTTCAAGAGACGCACCTCTACTATTTGCATCACATCATGATTAGCTGCCAAATCCTCAGAGCCCACTACAACCTAAGAAGAATCATCAAACTTGCATTAAATCCCTGATTAGAGGATTCATTTTCTTTATATTGGAAGCATCCAAGAAGCATACCTTCACAGGGTTTGGGTCCATAAACTCTTGAGCTAGCTTGTCAACAGAAAATGGCCAGGTTGCACTGAACATAACCATTTGCCGGACTGTTAAAAATGGCAAAGGTGAGACTCAGCTGATAAGGGCAATGATAAAACTTTATTTCAAAGAATAACAAGCATTTTTATATAAAAAATCAACATAAATAAAATACAATAGAGCACACTGCATGTGTGAGAACTAAGAATATGTCTATCACATGAAGAAACAGAACTAAAGTACCCAAATAGAAGGTAAAAATAGGACGCAAATATGTGAGACAAGGGATAACTTGTTGGAGGAATCAATGCGCTTTTAGATAGAGATATTATTTTGAACATGGCGGCAAAACAAGAAAGAACCATATCATACCAGGTAGAGACATAAGCTACTATTGCATCATAATTAAGACTTTTTCCATCCAAACAACTCTATACTAAACCACTGGAACCCGAGTACGACACAAGAATGCTACACATCCCCAAAAAAAACAGTTCAGAAAAGATCTGCATCACATCTACCACAAACACTGATAGAAAAAAACCCCATCATAGAACATTTAAAAAATGTAAATGCTTTAAGTTGCAGTAATGGTGCACCTACATTTCCATGGAGGATGACATCATTTGAAACCATAACATACAATATAAATTTATTTTAGCCTTGAATTATTTAAAGTACCATAAACAAGATAAAATTACAGAAGAGGTGCAAAACAATTTGGCATAAATAGGATAAACTACCTAAAAAATTGGAATATTCCCCAAAATTTGGCATTAAATAGGAGTGCGTGGAAGAAAGTTATTCATCTACCTAAACTGAGATTCTTCTGAGTTCATTTCTAGCCCACTCCATGTAGTTTGGAATTAAAGGCTTGGTCGTTGTTGGTACAAAACAAAAAATTGAACCCAGATCCCAGCCTTTTATTATTGAAGTAGATTGTCAGTTTTTACATACCTTGATTTGTTAGGCCCAGGATAGCACGAACCTCGGGTTCAAAACCCATGTCAAGCATTCGATCAGCTTCGTCAAGCACCTGAAAAAGAAGCATTTTGAGTATGTATTCTTATCTAGGATGAAGTAACAGCCACTACCAGTCATTAACCCTCAACGCCATATATAGATGTTATCATGCATAACAGAATAAGTAAAGGATGACAAAATACTTCTCGTGAAGTCATAATCACTTCAGAAACCTAATTGGTTTGGGAAAAGGATAGACAACAAGCAGAAACCTATTCATTTTTGTCGGATAAAATTGAGCTGTCTTTCTGAAAGAGCCTTCTTTCTTTATCTTTTGCTAGGAATAAAATTTCGCAAATTTCTTAATATATATAATCAGGATCAGTGATCCACCACAATGTATGCTTTTCTATAAAATAAGTTTTGAGCCGCTAGAAATAAGCAATATTATGATCAGATGAACAAGAAATACAAAATAAAAACGGCCCTAATTTGCATTGCGAAATAAACATTGTGTTGTTTTTAATTGAAGACATTACAAAGTGTTTGTAATAATAAAGGAAACAGCACAAGTGTACCAAAGGCTTTCTATGACACTAACCACAAAGGACACATCCTTCAAAATGCAAACACCCATTTCAATCAGATCCTTCAATCGCCCTGGGGTACCAATAACTATGTCCTGTGAAAAAAAACAGTTAAAAGAACTTAAAATATTGTAGTATGAAGAGGTAAAGTAACATTACACAACATATATAACTATTCTAGCATTACAACTTGTATTCAAGGGCTATCAAATAACACAACAAAACAGCCTGTATGTAACATGAGAATACATGTTAGAACAACGCTTGAATCAGAATTGAATGAAAGGAGGCTCAACCATTTATCTATGTTTAATTTTACTGTTAAATTCAATAGGCCAGTCGTGTTTCCTCTCATGTCTTTATGAGTCTTTTGAGATTATAACCTCAATTTCACCAATTAGCTGCTATGATAATTGATGGGTGCACAATAACACCTTCGCATGTGGCTCAGTTAATAACTTACAAAAACATTGAGGTAATAGTACTAGCATCGTACCCATAACATGTAACAGCTATGTCCTACTAATAGAATAGCATGATAACACATAATGTTAACAGAGCACAAAAACAAACACCACAGATGCACATGAATCATAAATAAAGTATCACACTGCCACTTAACAGTAACAATATGCAGGTAACAGGTGTTCAGTAAATTACTTACAACACCAGATTTCAAAGCAGATATTTGTGGCCCTTTGGACGTACCACCATATACACAAACTGTTTTGACGCCGCAAGGATTACCAGCGTCACATAAGACATCTGCTATCTGTAAACAAATTAGTGAATTACGAAGTCATTAGACAGAAATACAGGAATAGCCTGTATGATCGGGGAATACCCTGTATAATCTAGATCTCCAAATAGCAAATATGACAAAAACATCTATTATCTGTTGGAATAATAAAACAATGACCATAAACATCACATAAACTGTTATCATCTTTGATCTTCTTTGTCTTGCATGAGTAACTTACCCAACTTTCAATGAAAGACTTCAAAAAAAATCCATTTTGAATGTATGTCACACCTCACAAATAATAATCACCAAAATAGACCTATCAAATGTTAAGAGAAAGAAAAAAAACCCGAAAGCACTTTGTATCACCCCATTAGACAATACATTATTTCGACGCTTACAATTGACAACCTTGGATATGATATAGTGGGCTAATGAAAATAGCACATTGATGCTCAAGACAGCTAGTAGAATAAAGCATTCGTTCCTGTTGAACCAACTTCTCTATTCATAAAGTGATTTTAAAATAATGGACAGACAAATGGATTAGACGTTTTTTGGCATGTATTGGGAATATAGAAAGGACTGCATTCTCTTTGAACTTTTCATTTCCTTGTGATCGTGTGAGCAAAAATACTACCGATTGCCAGAAATGTACCATTTTGCTCCAGATGACGTTATTCAAGGATCCAAATGGTATATGTACACCAATACTACCTACATAATTATGTTCTACTGTTAGGCAGATTTGCGGGTCATAGCAAGAATTATAAATTAATGCTCCACATAAATTGGACAAACTTGATAACATATGTTAAAAAGGACTTATAAATAAATGCCTTAGTATCTCATAAAATGGAGGGGAACATGTTAGAAAACAGAAAAGTCTTAAGCGACAACGGCAAGCACCTGCTGCGCCAGCTCTCTCGTAGGAGACAAAACAAGACAACGAGGAACTGGTTTCTTTGACATATCCTTTCTTTTCTTCCCTCTAATATGCATGAGAGCGGGAATTCCAAATGCCAACGTTTTACCTGGCAAATAAATTGAACAGAAAAGATCATGCCAATGGTTCAATCCCTGACCTTTAATGAAGGATATACCAAGGAAAACCATAAAGTGTTATATATTGATTTAAAACCGAGAAACATCAAAAAACTAGTATTACATATTGACTCAAAACCGAGAAGCATCAACAGACCACATACATAATTACATAAGCAGTAAGAAAAAAACTGTATGAAACCGATCAACCTAAAAGTTAAAACTGCAAAACATATTAACCAACATTTCCTAGGATGTTGTCATACCTTTCCTAGGATGTTGCAAAATTGAAAACAACACCCATTTCTTACAGCCAGAAGCCCAGAATCAAACTGTCATAAGTCATAACAGAGGCATAACTTGGAGGAAGTTCTAAAACCAACCTAAATATTCAAGTGATTTGAACAAAAAAACCTAAGGCATTACTAATTATTAAACAAAAATCCAATTTAAAACCTAACCATCAGAACAATAGACCGTGTATGAACAGCATACGAAATCATCCCACAAACAACATGAAGTTAAACCAAAATGTCACATGTTACCTGTCTTTGTTACAGTTGGTGAAATAACTTTCACAGAAAATCATTGCAAATATGTGTAGTTAGTAATTCAGGAGGTATTGCGCCTTGAAAACACTTCTGTAGGGATCATCAAATGCAATAGCCAATTAAGAAATTTCCTTTGCAAGTTCTCAATTCTCAACTCAACTCCCGGGCCTGCTTGTATGGTTTCAAGCCGTACTTCGGCTGATTCTACTTTGCATGTGGTCCACATAATCCCATGTTTTTCACTCATCCTTATTACACATGGCATGTGTGTCACATAGTGAATGAAGTGCTAGCAAGTATAGATTAAGCCTTGGAGCTTTGAATTTCCCCAAAACCTCAAGAGAGTCGAGAATTCCAAGACCATTGCACAAACTTTATTCCTTTACAATCTATAACTCATTTTTTTACTCATTCCTTTTATACGAATAACTACTTAGTACACATGAGGTATGTGTCACATAGTGAATAAAGTATTAGCCAAGTATGGATCAAAGTCATACTAGAAGATCCTACCTCCAACCTTGGAGGTTTGAATTCCTCCAAAAACACCAAGAGAATAAAATAAAAAACATGACAACTGCAAAAATTCTCTTCCCTTTCATTCTTATAACTAGTAATACTTCTACAATTCCAACGGATCACACTAACATCAATCCACTAAAAACCTACAATACACAACAAGTCAAAACTCCACCAAAAGCATCACAAACAAGCCGAAACAAAAAAAAACTCAAACTACCTGATCCGGTCGCAGCGATCCCAATGAAATCGCGTCCGTCCAACAGAAACGGCCAGGCATGCGCCTGGATCGGCGACGGCTTCTCGAAACTCTTGCAACACTCCAGCACGCTCTCCGGCAGCTTCGCCTCCGCGAAGCTCCTCAACGCCGCGTACTTCTCCGCATCGCTCCCCTTCCCCGACACTACAACGCCGCTCCCGTCTTCTCCTCCGGACTTCTCGTCCTCCACGGCCCCGTTCGCCTCCTCTTCCTTCCTCTTCTTCTTCTTCTTACTCCCGTTCTCGGAGGGATTTGGATCTTTCCCGTGCCTCTTCTTCTTGGTCCCGTTGTCGGAGGGATTTGGTTCGGGAACTGCTTCGGGTTCGTCGGAATGCTTCTTCTTCTTCTTGGATTTGGGTGGGGAATTAGGGTTTGGGGTTTGGGGTTCGAGTTCGTGGTGTTTGGCCATCGTTGGAGGCGAGGTTCGAACCGGAGAAGAAGTGGGGAAGAAGAGGGTTTTATTTAGGAGTAGTTATAGACGGACGCGCGCGTCACGGACGCACCTTACGTGGATCTGTACAGCTCAGATATTTTTCTTTGAGTCAGCGTCCAGTCAGCGAAATTTCTATTCGCGCGTTTTTGTCTTTTTAAAAAACGCCGGTTCCCAATACACAGATAAGACAGTGTGCAGACCCTAGGACATCGTGCAGTCTCATTATTCGTGCAGAGCCCACACTTATCATAATAAAATATTTGTTTTTAAGTTTTACGTTGAATCAACTTAATTTGTCTAGCTTACTTTATGTGTGTGCAGTTTACATTATGTGTTTGTCCTGTTAACGTTATGTGTCTGTCCGGAATAAGTGTATATTGCTGTACGGAATAAGTGCATTTGCAGTCCGGAATAAGTGTATTTGTTGTCCGGTTTAAGAATAAAGTGTGTCCAGAAACGGAACATAAAGTTTGTCCGGAATAAGTTGATTTGTTGTCCGGAATAAGTGTATTTGCTGTCCGGAATAAGTGTATTTGCAGTCCGGAATAAGTGTATTTGTTGTCCGGTTTAAGAATAAAGTGTGTCCAGAAACGGAACATAAAGTTTGTCCGGAATAAGTTGATTTGTTGTCCGGAATAAGTGTATTTGCTGTCCGGAATAAGTGTATTTGCAGTCCGGAATAAGTGTAGTTGTCCAGAATAAGAAGAAATTGTGTCCAGAAACGGAACAGAAAGTTTGTCCGGAATAAGTGTATTTGCTGTCCGGAATAAGTGTATTTGTTGTCCGGAATAAGTGTATTTGTTGTCCGGTTTAAGAATAAAGTGTGTCCAGAAACGGAACATAAAGTTTGTCCGGAATAAGTTGATTTGTTATCCGAAATAAGTGTATTTGCTGTCCGGAATAAGTGTATTTGCAGTCCGGAATAAGTGTAGTTGTCCAGAATAAGAAGAAAGTGTGTCCAGAAACGGAACATAAAGTTTGTCCGGAATAAGTGTATTTGCTTTCCGGAATAAGTGTATTTGTTGTCCGGAATAAGTGTATTTGTTGTCCGGTTTAAGAATAAAGTGTGTCCAGAAACGGAACATAAAGTTTGTCCGGAATAAGTTGATTTGTTGTCCGGAATAAGTGTATTTGCTGTCCGGAATAAGTGTATTTGCAGTCCGGAATAAGTGTAGTTGTCCAGAATAAGAAGAAAATGTGTCCAGAAACGGAACAGAAAGTTTGTCCGGAATAAGTGTATTTGCTGTCCGGAATAAGTGTATTTGTTGTCCGATTTAAGAATAAAGTGTTTCCAGAAACGGAACATAAAGTTTGTCCGGAATAAGTGGATTTGCTGTCCGGAATAAGTGTATTTGCTGTCCGGAATCAATATATGGAATGCAATAATATGATGTCGAAACAAAAAAACGTCCGCAAAGCGCGCTCCCTCTGTCCGCTCGCTTTGCGGGGGGGGGGGGGACTCACGTCCCCCGCAGGGGCTGCCGCCCCCTGCCACCCCCGCACAAACTCAACAAACCTCCCACTGTATATTTTACCCCACAAGAATTACGTTTAGGAAAAAAATAGCATCTCAGATTCCCTGTTTATGTAGAAAGTTTGTCCTGTTTTGTCCTGTTTATGTAGAAAGATTGTCCTGTTTATGTAGAAAGTTTGTCCTGTTTATGTAGAATGTTTGTCCAGTTTATGTAGAAAGTTTGTACTGTTTATGTACAAAGTTTGTCCTGTTTATGTAGAAAGTTTGTCCTGTTTATGTAGAATGTTTGTCCAGTTTATGTAGAAAGTTTGTCCTGTTTATGTAGATACAATGAGAGCACAATGAGATATTGATGGTACATATTATTGATGGTAACTATTACACAATAAGATACAATGAGAGTACAAAGACAAACAAACAATACAAACACAAACACAAACACACAAAAATTACAAAAATAATATATCTTCTCCCAGTAAATCACACACAAACAAACAATACAAACACAAGCACGCACAAATTGCAAAGATAATATATATTTTCCCAGTAAATCGGAAAGAAGATGTAAGACTTAAACATGACCGTCTCATTCACGCTGCTTACGTTGTGAAGAACCTTGGGAGTCGGCATCAGACGCTTTTTCGACGTAATATCTTACTCGAAATGGTGATTTATTACGGAGAGATGTACAACATAAACCGAACATACGTAAGTCTTCACCACGGAGCGTTGTACATCTCTCCGGAATAAATCACCATTTCGAGCAAGATATTATTTCGAAGAAGCGTCTGATGCCGACTCTCAGGGTTCTTCACAACGTAAGTAACGTGAATGGGACGGTCGATGACACTCTTTCTTTCTTCTTCATTCTTTTTCTGTCACGGGCACTCCAACAGTGCAGCAAAGATGTTGTGGTGCGAAGTCTTCACCACCGGATCGTCACATTCACGATGCTAACGCTGACAAGAACATCGGGAAGTCTTCGCACCGTCCCATTCACGCTGCTTACGTTGTGAAGAATCCAGGGAGTCGGCATCAGACGCTTCTTCGACCTAATATCTTGCTCGAAATGGTGATTTATTCTGGAGAGAAAGAATGAAGAAGAAAGAAAGAGTGTCATCATATTTGTATTTGGGTGGAGAGAGAGAACGTGCTGAGTTGAAACGCATTTAATGTGATTTGAGTGGACATCAGGAAGAAAAAACAAAAAAACATTCATGTTTTAGCCACGTAAGGGCTGACATGGATGTCCACGTAGAGCGCGTCCGTGACGCACTGCGTTCAACAAACATTTCCCTTTATGACATTTCCCTTTATTTAGGGCACGAGAGGGTTTATGCATACATCATGGAAATGACATTGTAGTTGTTGTTTATTACATTGTTGCCATTGTACAATTTGCCGTTTAATACTTTATACATGCTGGGTGTTTGAATGTCCTAAAAACTGGTCAAAGTTTCTCAAAAATATTGATTTTTTCTTCTTGTGCTTCCAAACACTCTGAACAAAGGGGTAAATTTTCCTAAAAACCCAAAAAAAATGAGTTTTTTAGTTTTTCCAAGTGATACATTTTTACCCATATCTGAATCAATACTTACAAGACTTTTTTTTTGAATGGTGATTTGAGAATGACAAAACAATCTTATCCCACAAAAAGTCAAGAAAAGTCAAAAAAAAAAAAGATGAGAGTCAAGTTTTTAGCTAATTGTCTGAGACAAAAAATCACTTTTTTTTTTACTTTATGTCACATGTTGTTTTTAAGCTCGGAAAACTTATTTTTTAGGAGCCCATAGCGAGAAACTTGTTTGGAGAAGTAGTGATTGAATTTTCTCTTAATGGTAACGTAGAAGAGAGGTTAGGTGTTCCTTGAAACCATAATAAGTTTATGCTCCTTATTGCAACTTGTCGGACTCGAGAAAGGATATCCAAATAACACAAGTGTTATGAATTTACACAATCATTTTTGTTGCTCTACTCCGTTTAGAAAGTATTAAGTACATATTGGAAGTATTAATTTACTTTAAGTTGATCTCATCTTCAGGGGCATAACAAAGTTGGTTGAGGAGAGCCTAATTTTTCTTCAAACGCAAGTTTAAATCCCAACAACACATGTTTTATTACGTCTCAGTGAAAATGATGTCGAAAAATTCTGGGTCATCAAAACTAAAAAAATATTGTCGATATCGTTGGGAGTTTGAATCTTAGAAATTTGGCCTATTAGTATAATCATTTCTAGGTCTTGGTCCTTTTAGATTTTCGTTTCTTGGGATCTTGACACCTGGATTTTCCCAACACTAATAGCAAAATAGGTAGATAATTTTTTCTCAATTAATCTAGTACAAAAGTATGTATCTACCCACTTATAGTAAAAATATAAAATTAAACTTCAAATCAAATAAAAAAAACAAACCAACTTTTGAATTGCTAGTTGCTACCGAAATCCGTGGATTCAATCTCTCCAATTGTGCTTCCCCTTAGAAAGTTAGAACCCTTACCGGTGAAGAATAAACTAAAGTTATACATTAATCAAAGATGCATAAAAAAGTAGAATCTCATAATGGATGTCTTGCAACGACATGAGACAACTCTAAACGATTGGCCAACATACATCATACATCACGTTAGGTTCACCTAAGTAATGCAACTCAAAGTCAATGCCAATGCATTAATGAGATGAAAATAGAGAAAGAAGAGGGATTCACCAATAATAAGGTGTGAATGGGAGGAGGTACTGGCGTACTGTGGTAAAAAACCTCAACTTTCGTAGGTTTAAGGTTTAACCAGCCAGCATTCTAAGGTTTAAGGTTTAACAAAGCATTAAGAAGTAAACATAGATGGATCGCTAAAAAGCAAGTTTATATATATACAGGAATTCTCTAGTAAGCACATGACTTAATTTTTCTAAATTAAACCCCCACAATATCCACCACGCATTTCAAATTGTAAGGTAGATTAAAAAAATGGTTATGCTAATGAATGATGAGATTAACTGTAAATAAGATCCAATTGTGAAATTGTAGGGGACTTCAATTAAATCAAATGAGTCCTGAGCTCACTAGAGCTTGAAGCCAAATCAAATCTCTGATTATGGCAACTTCCAGAATCGTCAAACATATCCAAGGAAAGAAATCTCACGCATTATTGATAGGAGGCCCAACGGCTATGTAATCAACAAGATCATATATATATACTCTCATCATGTAATACAAAAAATATACAGAAAAAATACAATAATACAAATTCTCGTTCTTGTTCTTCATTACCAAATTCAATATGGTATCATAGCATTGATCCGAAAAATACATACCTCAGATTCTCCCAGGAGTTCCTCATCGGCTTTACCTCATCAAAGGGGGTTAAAGGCGACGAACACCAACATCCATACCCAAAAGCACGCTCAAATCATGTCTGACAGCACTGAAGGTAATCACCCGGAGGTGAATCATCCCCAGCGTCTGGTTACAACATCCCTAAACAGAACGAACTACCTCTCTTGGGCCCGGACAATGACCATTTCCCTCAGTGCCCGGGGGAGAGTCAGTCACATCACCGGAAAAATGAAAAAACCGGAGGCGAAGGGACAAAAGCAAAGCAAGAGGAATGACAAACGATGGACCATCAGGTCATGTCGTGGATCATTGCCTCTATGCAACCAAACATCGGAGAAATCTTCATGTACAAAGAAAGTGTGAAGGAACTATGGGACGCAGTCCAGGAACACTATGGAAAAGCTGAAAACTTCGCACATGTCTTCAACATCAAGCAGGAAATATCCCAGACGTGGCAAAACAACACATCCATCATCAAGTACCTTGGTGCTCTCAGAGAAAAATGGGACGGACTGTGGGTGTATGAACCCCCAACAACCGACGCCAAAACCATCCAAACCCGACACGAGCAAAACCAGATCTACCAATTCCTGGTAGGGCTGGACCTAAGTTATGAAGCAATAAGATCTTAGATCCTAATGGCGCCGGAGCTGCCAAACCTCGCCACCATCACAAATCTGGTTCAACACGAGGAAACCCGAAGGAATACTATGGCATCCAACAACAACAACACGATTCCCGACAACCAAGCCTTCATCGCCGGTCGTAACCAAGCTCAGGGCAACAACAAAAAGCGATTCGGAAACAAAGCGAATGAACACTGCGAAAACCGTAAGAAACAAGGCCATAATATGTAGGATTTCTAGTTTAATTATACATATATATTTTCGGAATTTTTATGTATAATAAGGATTTTTACAATTTTCTACGATTCGTTTCATGCATGCATCGGTTTGTTTCAATAACTAGTTTTAAAACTTTTATTAAAACAAACATGGGACTCCGAAATTCATACCTAGAAGTTCTCTAAAACTTCTTGATGATCCGAAGACGTTGGGGATGCTCCTCGCTGCGCCGGATGCCTCCGAGATTTCACCAAACTCTAAACAAGATTGGAGAGAGAAAAGCTAGTCTCTCAATCTCCAATAGGGTTTAGAATCCAATTACTAACCCCTCTTTAGTTCCCTTGAGAAGATGATCTCTAGAACTAAAACTAAACTTAAGAATTACTGGAATTTCGTGGAGAATTATGGAGAGAGAATTTTGCTCAAGAAAATAATGAATTAATTAAGGAGGTAATGAGATAACCTTGTATTTATAGGTTATCTCCAAATTACTTATTCATGTGCAACCTCTTGCCCATGATCCCATGCAAAATTCCATCTAACCATCCATTATTTATTAATAAATAATATTAACCACGAATTAAATCAATTATGGATCAATTCCATGCATGATCTAATTAATTCTTAAATTAATTCTGCAGAAAACCGTCTGGACCGGTCGACCGTTACTGTTCATCGGTCGATCGATACTGTTCATCATGGACCGGTTACTGTTCATCGGTCGACCGGGTACTGTTCATCGGTTGACCAGTACTATTCATCGGTTGACTTTTGCACAGTACTACAGACTGGTCAAATTTTGGTTTAACCCCTACAAAATTTGACATTTCGGGATTAGTAGTAAGTTCACAACTTATGTAATATGTTATCCTATGTAATGATAAATCATTACACCCCATAATATTTACATCACATATGAATTTAATTTAGATTCTAATTATGTTATTAATCATAACATAATTTTGATTTTGCTTGTTCACCCCATGTGTCATATTTTCTACATGAAACCCGACACATCCTTATGAACTCAAAATCCCCATTTCTTGTTTCCCAGTTTTGTGGTGTGACCTATGGGAGGATCTAAACTAAGTTGGCAGTGATATTAAGAGCTTAATATCACAAGCTATAAGCGGTATCTAGCTACACATTATATCTCCCAATTAGTTAGATGTCTTAATTCCACTCGAACCAAAACCCGATCCATTTAGTGATGGAGTGCACCACTTGTGTCCGTCCCTTGCCTCATGATATTAAGAATACACACAAAGTAGTATTGTGTCATCTTTGTATTAGTATTCATTTCTTGATCTCTTTAAGCTAGTTATAGATATGTGACTTAACTCAAATCACATTGTGCACATTATAACTTTGCTTTATCAAGGGGCCCACTAATATCATCACTCAATTAAGAGGGGCAATGATAGTCTTTTGACTAACTATCTTCTCCAACAAAAGTTGTACTTAACCAACCAATGTCTTTACACTACACTGATCGATAGTTCAAGACACTGATCTAATTAAGTATTCCTTAAGTGATTAGATATAAGTCTCATATCAAAGGACCAAAGACACAGTAAAATATTAATGACACAGAAACACATTTCTATAATATTTTACTTATTAGGTCTATTCAGTATACAAAAGTAATATTTTCATCTTTTGCATACCCGTGTCGTCACTCACTTGTAGAGCTACAATGATCTATGACCAACACGACAATCTTAACTCGGTAATTAATGTCCCATGTTAATTACCATGATTGCGAATATCTTTTGTTTTATGCAAACCAATATCTTTCAGAGCTCTACGGTTAAGGACCAAGAGCCTCTTCCTTAACACTTCTAAAAGACGAATAACATAAACAAGGAACAAAATGATTTCTCATTCAATTCATAATAATTGACATTTAAAAGTAAAACTTTTAGAACACATTCCCTTCATAATAAAAACACTTGTTGGTTTCTCTTTCCACATCTCAGGCCACCCAAAAACGGAGACAAAAATGCGCGAGCAAATCTTGCTGATGGAAGCGCCGGCGGCAGCATCAGCCAACCCGGAGGTGGTAGCGGCCGCTCAGACGAACCAAACCCTAACCCTAACACAAATGATGCATATGGAAACAAAGATGGCTTTTATACGCATGATCACCGAACCGGTTTCTCTCTACCGCACAACCCGACTAAGGGGTGGACTGGACTTAAAGTCGGGCAACGCGGATATGGGCCAGATGGAGGTTTCGCGGGTGCATCACGATATGGATCCAGTGGACCCGAAGCTGGACATCGCGGGTACGGTTCTGGAGCCCCGGATCCGCACCAAATAGGTGCACTAGTGGGCCACCTAAATGACTATTTGCAGAATCACACTCTTGGATCAAGTAATATGTCAGGTATGGAAAATAATTTAGATATTCATATTCATGCCCTTTCAGCATCACAATCAAACATTAAACGGTGGATTATTGATTCTGATGTTACTGATCATATGACTGGGGATCTCACCATGCTAAACAATGTGAAAAATAATTTAAGATTATTAGACAAATTCGTTACTGTTGCCAATGGAAACCAAGTGAAAATTAAAGGTACAGGAGATGCGAAACTAATCAATATGATCTTGAATGTTGCCAATGTACTGTTGCCAATGTACCCAATTTTGATACAAATTTACTATCTGTCGTCAAAATCACTAGAAAACTTAATTGTAATGTTGTCTTTACTCCTCGTGATGTAATATTTCAGGATTGTACCACAAGGAGGATGATTGGTAGGGGCATCCTCATAAATGAATTATATGCTCTTGAATCAAGTACTCAAGCGTTACATACGAGGTCGTTGACTAGTCACGAACTTTGGCACAAAAGGATGGGTCACCCATCTTCGAGTGTGCTGAAACATTTAATTCCGTCTATTAATTCTGAATTTTTATGTGATATTTGTCGTTTTTTCTAAACAAACTCAATTGCGTTTCCCATTTATACTACTAAGACTCAACTACCTTTTGAGTTAGTTCATTCTGATATTTGGGGACCAGCTCCGGTGGAATCATATAATGGCTTTCATTATTTCATTAGTTTTATCGATGATTTTTCTCGAACCACTTAGTTTATCTATTAAAAAACAAATCTGATACTTTCTCGATTTTTTTGTGAATTTCTTGCTTTATTGAGAATATGTATGATGCAAAAATTCGCATATTTAGATCTAACAACGGTTCAGAATACATGAGTAATATGTTTCAAACCTTTTTTAAAAAAATGAAATCTTTCATCAAACCACATGTATTAATACCCCTCAACAAAATGAGATTTCTGAACGGAAAAATCGACATCTTTTAAATGTAACAAGATTTTTGATTTTTCAAAACAATATTCCAAAATATTTTTGGTCAGATGCTATTCTTACAGCAACATATATTATCAACCGTCTTCCCAGTCCTACAATTGGGAATAAACAACCCTTGGAAATTCTTCACAACAAAAAAATGAACATGGATCATCTTAAAATCTTTGGTTGTGTGTGTTTTGTTCACATGAAGCGGGAGGACAAACTCGACTATACTTCTATTAAATGTATTTTTTAGGATATTCTTTCAGGAAAAAAGAGTACAAATGTTATGACGCCAAAAGTTGTAAAATGTATGTATCAAGAGATGTTTCCTTTTTTGAGAGTGAACCCTACTTTACACCGGATGAAAAAACCAATGAGGATCCTTTCGCTGCCACTCATCTTCCCAACATGGACCTTCTAGACTAGACTTCAGACGCTTCGACGAATACACCTTTACAAATCGAAGATCCCAGTCGGCAACGAAGGAGGAGAAGAAGAAGAGGAACCACCTCTACGGAGGTCCACCCGCCCCACTCATCGGCCTACCAGACTTAATGATTATGTTGCTTCGTAGGTTACCTACCCTATCCAGGACCACTTGTCCTACAACCAACTCTCACATAATCATCAAATCTTCCTAACTCAACTAGATAACAATAAAGAACCAACCTCATATCATGAAGCAATAGAATATCCAAATTGTGTCAAAGCCATGAAAGATGAACTTGAAGCATTAGAAACCAACAAAACATGGACCCTGGTCCAATTACTACCTGACATCAAAACTGTAGGATGTAAATGGATCTACAAAATCAAATACCATAGTAATGGACAAATTGAAAGATATAAGGCCCGTCTTGTCGTTAAAGGTTATACACAAACTTATGGTCTCGACTACTTAGAAACTTTTGCACCAGTAGCCAAAATGATCACTGTTCGTGTTCTACTATCTATCGCGGTAAACCAAGGTTGGAATCTTTTTCAAATGGACGTAAAAATGCTTTCTTACAGGGAAATCTTGAAGAAGATGTCTATATGACTCCACCCCCAAGTTACACCACGACACCTCATCAGGTATGCAAGCTTCATAAGTCTATATATGGACTGAAGTAATCACCACGAGCATGGTATGCTAAACTTAGTTACTCCCTCCTTCTTTATGGTTTTAAAAAGAGTTCTGCTGATGCATTCATGTTCAGTAGACACAATCATAACATTACCACCATTGTTCTCATCTATGTAGATGTCATCATAATAATCAGAGATAGTGATCACAAAATAGACTTAGTAAAGAAATACTTAAAAAGTAAATTTGACATTAAATATTTAGGTTTTATGAAATACTTTCTAGGGATAGAAGTTGCATACTCAAAAAAGGGTCTCTTTCTCTCCCAAAGGAAGTATGTTCTAGATGTTTTTAAAGAGATTGGAAAATTAGGTTCCAAACCCACCAACACTCTGGTAGAAACAAATAGGAAATTAGGCCCTACTGATGGTACACCTCTAAATGACATTGGCAAATTTCAAAGACTTGTTGGAAAATCAATCTATCTCACTGTCACTCTAACCGATATTACCTACGCTGTAAGTATAGTTAGCCAGTTTATGCATTCACTCCATACTCACCACCTAGACATCATAAATAGAATACTATGCTACCTTAAAGGAACCCCAAGGACAGGGACTTTAGATGAAACCCAATAATTCTAACTCTATAATTGGTTACTCTGATGCATATTGGGTAGGAAGTCACGACCAAAAATCTACCACAGGCTTCTGCACATTTGTAGGAGGCAATCTAGTAACTTGGAGAAGCAAGAAGCAAATTGTTGTTGCCCGATCTAGTGTAGAAGCAGAATATCGTGTTATGACTTCCACCACTAGTGAACTGATTTGGCTAAAACAATTACTCACAGACATGCACATCAAAGTTCAGGAACCAATGAAGATGTTTTGCGACAACAATGCAGCTCGACACATCGCATCAAATCCGGTATTTCATGAAAGAATCAAACACATAGAAGTCGATTGCCACTTCATCAGGGGAAAAAAAATCCAATCCAAACAAATTGAAGTCCCATATGTTCCCAGCAAAGAGCAGTTGGCCGACATATTCACCAAAGCTCTCGACCATAAGTCTTTTTCAAATCTCCTTCACAAGTTGGGATCCATCAACCTATTCCGGACCCAACTTGAGGGGGCTTGTTGAAAATACGACCGTTGGCTCACCTTCATCATAGCCAAATCAAATATCTGATTATGGCAACTTCCGGTATCGTCAAACATATCCAAGGAAAGAAATCTCACGCATTATTGATAGGCTCAAAGGCTATGTAATTGACAAGATCATATATATACTCTCATCATGTAATACAAAAAATATACAGAAAAAATACAATAATACAAATTTTCGTTCTTGTTCTTCAGTACCAAATTCAATATATATATATACAGAAATTATACAATAATCAGATATATATATACAGAAATTATAGAATGAACTCATGGCTCATTTAAGCTTAAGTGAGCCCTCTAAACATTCACCATCCCAATCAAATGTAGGATTGCATGTTTAATTGTATATATATTTTTTCGAAATTTTTATGCACAATAATGATCATTCATATATTTTCTACGATTTGTTTTTCATGCATGCATCAGTTTGTTTCAATGATTGCTTAAAACACATCAAACCAAACATTTGGGCTCCGAAATTCATACCTAGAAGTTTTCTAAAACTTCTTGAAGATCCGGAGACGTTGAGGATGACTGTTGCTGCGCCGGATGCCCCCGAGTATTCACCAAACTCTAAACAAGATCGGAGAGAGAAGAGCTAGCCTCTCAATCTCCAATAGGGTTTAGAATCTAACTACTAACCCATCTTTAGTTCCATTGAGAAGAAGATCTCTGAAAACTAAAACTAAACTCAAGAATTAAGGTGAAATTCGTGGAGAATTATGGAGAGAGATGTTTGCACAAGAAGATAATGAAATTAATTAATAAGGTAATGAGATAAACTTGTATTTATAAGTTCTCTCCAAATTACCTATTCATGTGCAACCTCTTGCCCATGATTTCATGCAAACTTCCATCTAACCATCCATTATTTGCTAACAAATAATCTTAGTCACGAATTAAATCAGTTATGGACCAATTCCATGCATGATCTAATTAATTCTTAAATTTATTCTGCAGTAACCGTCTGAATCGGTCGACCGTGTTGGAGGTTCGGTCGACCGTTTAAACCAAGTTTCGGTCGACCGTTTATAAACTCGGTCGACCGTTCGTAACAAAAATATTTTATCGCAATGTTCGGTCGACCGACCGATATACTTCGGTCGACCGAAAATGAACAGACGAAATTCCTGTTACGATCGATACACATCCGGTCGACCGTGCAATATTTCGGTCTACCGTGCCACATTCGGTCGACCGTTTACCGTTTAGCGGTGGACCGTTTTTGCACAGTACTGCAAACTAGTCAAATTTGGGTTTACCCCCTACAGAATTTGACATTTCAGGATTAGTAGTAAGTTCACAACTTATGTAATATATTATCCTATGTAATGATAAATCATTACACCCCATAATATTTACATCACATATGAATTTAATTTAGATTCTAATTATGTTATTAATCATAACATAATTTTGATTTTGCTTGTTCACCACATGTGTCATATTTTCTACATGAAACCCGACACACCTTATGAACTCAAAATCCCCATTTCTTGTTTCTCAGTTTTGTGGTGTGACTTATGAGAGGATTTAAACTAAGTTGACAGTGATATTAAGAGCTTAATATCACAAGCTATAAGTGGTATCTAGCTACACATTATAGCTCCCAATTAGTTAGATGTCTTAATTCCACTCGAACCAGAACCCGATCCATTTAGTGATGGAGTGCACCACTTGTGTCCGTCCCTTCCCACATGATATTAAGAATACACACAAAGTAGTATTGTGTCATCTTTGTATTAGTATTCGTTTCTTGATCTCTTTAAGCTAGTTACAAATATGTGACTTAGCTCAAATCACATTGTGCACATTATAACTTTGCTTTATCAAGGGGCTCACAAATATCATCACTCAATTAAGAGGGGCAATGATAATCTTTTGACTAACTATCTTCTCCAACAAAAGTCATACTTAACCAACCAATGCCTTTACACTACACTCATCGATAGCTCAAGACACTAGTCTAATTAAGCAATTCTTAAGTGTTCGGATATAAGTCTCATATCAAAGGACCAAAGACACAGTAAAACATTAATGACACAGAAAACACACTTCTATAATGTTTTACTTATTAGGTCTATTCAGTATACAAAAGTAATATTTTCCTCTTTTCCCTACCCGTGTTGTCACTCACTTGTAGAGCTACAATGATCTATGACCAACACGACAATCTTAACTCGGTAATTAATGTCTCATGTTAATTACCATGATTACGAATATCTTTTGTTTTATGTAAACCAATATCTTTTAGAGCTCTACGGTTAATGACCAAGAGCTTCTTCCTTAACACTTCTAAAAGACGAATAACATAAACAAGGAACAAAATGATTTCTCATTCAATTCATATTAATTGACATTTAAAAGTAAAACTTTTAGAACACATTCCTTTCATCAAATCCATTGGTGAATATGATATCTTCGTACAATTACTTACAAGAGGATAAAATTAAAATCCAACGAGAGGATAAAATTGAAATCCAACTAAATCGTACTCTCAATCAAAATCCTCTCACCCTGAACCAAACTCACGCCTCATTATCTCCTCTCTCACCCCCAAACCAAAACCCACGCACAAACCCTCTCACAAACCAAACCCTCATTCCCCACCTCGCCGGAGTTTTCATTGTCGTCCCCAAAGCAAACAGAAATGGTGGAATCTCGTGGTAGAGAGAACAAGCCCCCAACGCCATCCCCTACGGCTTCGTCACTGAGCTCGACCCCAACTACACCGGCAAGGTCTGGAAGGTCCTCGACCATGCCATCAACGAGATCTACAACCACAATGCCAGCAACATCAACTTTATTTTTCATCTCATGGTTTGTTTGGTTTAATTTGGAGTGGGTTGCGTTGGGTCAGAACTCACATTGAATTTGTGTGTTATGTATGTTACATCGTTTGTTGAGGTGTTTTGCTGTTAAGATTACAAATTCTGCGGAAGTTGTTTTGTATTTTTATTTTCTTTATTTTAATATTAGTTTTAACATCTGGTTGCTCCTGAAATTGTCTTAATGCTTTGTTATTTTTCTTGTTTTGTCGATGTAATAATGTTTTTACTACTTGAGTAGGGAACAATTGTTTATTTACACAAACTAGTATATTGGTTGTCTTTAGAAATCACTGTTAGATAGTCTCTTTTTGTTATGGCAGAAGGTATAGATAGTTCATTGTAGTTTGGGGATTTTTGCCTCTGTTATTCTGTTAATGAGGTGTGTTGGTGTGGAATCCAATCTTGTTGTTTTGTTTTTCAATGCGTTTGATCCAACACAACATCTCCAGTAGAAATACAAGGATTTCTCTATCTAATATCATTGCAAAACAGAAACTCATCTTTTTAGGAGATAGAAAAGTATCATTGAAATGAGGAAATCCAAACTCGTCGGGTCAACTTGCAATGACCAATTTTTTTTGTTCTCACAGTGATAATTATGTTATATTACGGAAAACGACGTTTTGTTACGGTTATCTATATAATATTATAACATTTTATTATAGTCATCACTGTTGTTTCATTAATAATTTTGGAAACAAAATTTGATTATATTATTTTTATTTCTATAGTCTTACTGGTTTTGTCATGTATACACAATGTGCGACACTTTTATTTCATTACAATTGCATGTTTTTTTTATACATGCACAATTTTATTTTGCTACAACTAACTTATATTTTTGTTAAATATGTTACAAGTATGGTCACATGAGCAGATCACTATGTTTATTTCGAAGAAGAAGATATGGCTCGGATGGTTGGTTGTTTCATGAGAGTTAAATAATATTATAGCTACTGAAACAATATTACATCCACAGAATGACACTATACTACATCTAACAATGCTATATTACGGTTGCGAACATAATATTACTTTCGTTTCAACTAAATCGATACATGTTATTGTCATTAACATTTTTTATATGTTGAAAATGTGTTACATGAGAGTTAAATGATATTATAGCTATTGAAAAAATATTACAATATTACAATGTTACATCCACAGAATAACATTATATTACAACTAACAATGTTATATTACAGTTGCGAACATAATATTACTTTCGTTTCAACTAAATCGATACATGTTACTGTAATTCACATTTTTTGTACTCGCATTTGAATATGTTTGAAATGAGCTTCATATATTAATAGTTACAAGTTATTATAAATTCAAAACCAACCGAAAAACGTCCTCACCCATTTTCCAGAGGCTGGATAATATTGAGGCGGACATACCAAATGTTGCATTTGTTTCTACAATTGCCATAACTGAGGTTTGTGGATTCGGAAGTCGAATTGTAGTTTCGATGTTGCAACGTAAAGTTGATTTGAAGAAGAATTTGAGTCCAACCGAATGCAAATTTTATTTCTCCACTCTAAAAAATAAAATCCAAAAGCAAACAAAAAAAATCAACAAATCCAATACCAAACCAAACACTTCACAAACCCAACCGAATATCTTTAAACAACAAAATCCAAAACTAAACCAAACAAAATCAACAAATCCAATCCCAAACCAAATATCCACCAAATCAACTGATTTTCTCTAAAAATCAAAATCCAAAACCAAACCAAACCAAACCAAACCAAATATCCACAAAACCAACACAATATCTTCATATCCAACAATCATTGGAGTTCCCAATGATTCCGGCAAAGCGAAGGGCGTAGGAGGAGTCGGAGGGGGAGGGGAGATAGACGTGGAGGATTGAGAGAAAGAGGAGGAAGAGACTTCGGGAGGAGTTGGGAGGGAAATGGGAGATAGACATGGGGTATGGAGGGAGAGGAGGAAGAGAGCAATGAGATTGAAAAATGGAAGATTCGTAAGAAATTACAATAATTTGTGGAATTAGTTGAGAATGGGTGAGAAAGACTTACAAATTTACTTTACTACCGTCACTTAAAGTAAATAACTCACAACCATTCAATTTAAGATCAATGATTAGATATCTGGGGACTCATTTAAGCAAAATGAGTCCATGACTCATTCTATCATTGCTCTCTCTATATATATCTAAAAAAATTGTGGATACAAACTCACACAAAACAAGTGAGTAACAAATCAGCACAAGAACTACGAAAATGCAAATTGGTATAGCATTTGGGACTTGGAGTAGCTAAACTACATCATCTAGTTATCAAATATCAATGATCACTCCAGATTTACAAAGTTTCGTCATCTAAATAATGTTTTTATCTCAAAAGTCAAAATCTGAGTCTTCAAAAAGACTTCCAAGAGAATAACACATGAGCATCTTTATTCAAAACATATGATTCGAAAAATTGTAATTATACATATAACACAGCAAGGATCTATTTCTGTGTGAAGCATATCTCATGATGAAGTGTAAGTGAGAATTGCTTCTCAACAATACGAAGGGGCCAAGCATTCGTCCACCATTTCCAATAGATTTGGATTTTCTAATGCCGCTGCAACACGTTCTTTGTCATTCAATTGCTTATTCACTGCACAACATTGAAATCAACAACAAAATATCAAACCACGATATAAGAAGCTGCATTTGGTGCAATTTGACGGCACTGTCGATTTCAAGAGACTGTAAAATACTGAATTAGATTTCATATTCCTTTCATTCAATCGATTTGAAATGAATTCAATCAAATATATACACTCGATAACAATGGAAACAAAATGTTTACATCTAAATATATCAAGATTAGGTTGGAACTTTCAACATGTAATTCATCTGGAACCAATGATCATCACCTGAACTCAATCTAATTGAACTACTTTTCCTACTAAAGTTCAACCAAAGACGGATGCTACTCTCTTGAAAACAATCAGAGCCTAAGTGCACACTGCAGATTTAAATAATACCTGCAGCTTCAGTAGCATGAGTTCCTGGGGCGACTCGGATATCCACCTAAATGCCAGAATATCAAGAAAAAAGGAATTTTATGAAAGTGAAAAGGGAAGAGCCAACATTTTCGATGAATAAGATTGTAGATCGTAAAATTCAATGTATGATTATTAATAGTTTCTGCTGCAAGAAGGTCAAATGAAGTAAGTAGGGCACTTAAAAAATTATATTATTAAACAAAATTGATGGCTTTGTAAAATTTATTTCAGCAACCAACAAGGGCATGACGAAAAAGAGTCTTTAGAGAATTTGACCTAGTCAATTAGCCAGTTGAATTTCGTCTGGCCAGTTGGATTTCGTTCAACTAAATTACATGTAAAACAATCTTGCTCAAACAGAGAAAACTGTTTCCCATAAATATGACAAAACAACATTTGTAAAGGAAAACTATTCATCAAAAGGTTAATAAAAATGCAGTACTCCTAGAATTTAGATGGGTAGAGCTCGAGAGCGAAAATAAAATTCAGTATTCATCATCAATCCAACATAATACACATTTCCACTCAATTTCGTTGGAATACATGCATGATTTCTTCATGCTTCACTTGTGATAATATCGAACAAAAAGGAAAACCAAATGCTAAAATTTAACACTATTATATAAAAACATAAACTCCAGATTTAAGAAGAGATGCGACATGATAGTTAATCAACCAACTTGTGCCTTGAGGAGTGACAACACAATTCCAAATCAATTTACATCAATATTAAGGTTGGTTTTATACTATATCAGCACATGATGACAGGATACAATACCTTGAAACGTGATGGAAGACTCCGCATGAGCTTCACACGTAAACAGAGACCAATAACTGTAGCCATACTGCAATGCTCAACGGTAGGGGTGAAAGTAACTCTGTCGAAAGGTGAATATATTAGAATATCGCATCTGATGAAACCAAAACGGTTGTGATAATTGAAGAAAAGAAAGTTATTTTACTACCTGACATAGCTTTTTTCATCATTGACATCAATGGCATCCTCAGTAATTACCTTTAATTCTTCCAAAGAATAGGGATGCTCTGGATCTTTTATGTCTCTGATATGCTGTAAGATAGTCAAGGACTTTGTACAGAAGTATTCAAACAAAAAAATTCATAATCGCATACAATGCCAAGCTCCGGGTGCTACACCATCTACCATTCTACATCAGCATGGAGATGTAACACATCATCGACAAATGAACTTTGGAATCAAGTAACAGGAGCTGCTAGGGTCCAATTTTTTATATAATAACGAAACACAACAAGTCAACAACAAAACCTTAATTCTCAGATAATTGGTTCCACAAGATCAATTTTTTCTTCCCTGGGATTCATTATAACACACCGGGGGGGGGGGGGGGGGGGGGGGGGGGGGGTCATTTGAATGAGAAACAGAAGATATATCTTTCCTCATCCTTTGAATATAAAAAAACAAGAAACCAGCATAAAATCACAGAATATTCAATTTCCGAAGCATGCCAAAACTATGGAAAAAAGGAGGGGAAAAGAAAAAAACTGTAAATTGGAGAAGTTATAAAAACAGGATATCAAAAATTTCTAGTTGATCAATGAGGTCCCTTGAATTTTCATCTTCTTCTGATGGAGCCCTACGAACTCGTCGATCTTGCTTTGCGTAGACAACTGGATTGGCATTAATCAACCCAGCAGACATCATGGTATCTTCACAAGTGAAACACAAGCTATAGATAGAAATCTAACATAAATAACCATGGAAACAAGCAAGATGCCAAGTTACGTTATCAAAATGCCAAAAAAAAAAACTACCAAGTACCAAATATATTTTTCTATAGTTCTCCGGTAAAATTACAAGAATAAGCACAAATCACTCATCCAAGTATGATTTGTTTGTAGGTTATCTTTTCATAATACTTAGGCATTATATAGTTTTTATTTGATTAACATAACATGGGTTTGAACAGGCAAAAATAATTCAATAATACCTATACACATCTTCGTCAAAATAAATTATGATAATAGTCACAACTCAAAGCCTTGGAGAAGGAAGTAAATGTGGTCATACTAGGACAATAGACAAGAAATCAGACATCCTAATACTGCGGCCATACTTTTACTGTAAGAACCCAAACCCTTGTTAGGGTTAAGCTTGGGTTAATGGAGATTAAGGAGGTGTTTTGCATGGGGAAGAGGCGAACTACAGTAGGCTGTGATGGGTGAGAGGAGTAGTGTGGCGTGCACTGTAGCGAGGAGATGGGTTGTTGGGTTTAAAAGCTTGAAGTCTCTCTCTCTTTCCCATTCGTTCACTCACTTGCACTCTTTCTTTTCTTTTCCTTCCGGCGATCAGAGGAGGAAGAAGGCTTGGAGACTCCGGCGTGAGGAGGTCGTCGCGAGGAGGAGGTCGCGAGCGAGGAGGTGGCGGAGGCGTAAGCGTTGCTCCGGCGTTTCTCCGTTTTCGTTGAGGTACGCCGCTCCTTAGTGTGGTTTTATTGTTAACCCTAATGAGAGGGTTGTGTTGGTCGGTCGGAGGAGGTCGGAGGCCTCTCCGACGTCGCGTTTGGGCGAAGAAAACTCGGCTGGCGCGAGGTTGAAGACGACCGGACGGTCGACCGGCCCTTGGACGGTCGACCGATTGCATGTATATCTTTACTGCCTGTTGCGTTTCGGTCGACCGAGGCCTTGTGTTCGGTCAACCGGAACTTAAGTTTATTGGTTTATATTGCATGATGTTCGGACGTAGGCTTGAGTTCGGTCGACCGTTATATGACGTAGAAATATTAAGTTGACCCTGTAAGTTCGGTCGACCGAGACCCCTGAGTCGGTCGACCGATAGACTGGATTGTAATGTTGACCAGACTCCGGATTTTGACCTCGTTCGGTCGACCGGTTTTAGACCTTCGGTAGACCGTTGGGGGGAATTGTGTTCTGTGCGCTGCGGTAGACCGTGTTAGGGACGGTCGATCGATTCCTTTCTGGAAACGGTCGACCGAATTACCTCTTACGGTCGACCGTTGGGGCCCAGAACAGAATTCCTGGATCCCTTTGTGAATGTCAACTTTGTCCACGGAAACCCGTGTCCTCGCCTTGTGCGTGAGCCGGGAGGTGACGGTGGGTGCGTGATACGTGCCTGCCCAGGGACCGCCGTTGGGAAGAGTGGGTGTTCGGGACGCGTCACCTCCGAGTATGGACCGTGACTTGAGATGATTGTTGGGCACTTTGTAGTATAGCAGGCCTGAGGGATCGCGGATCCCAGTGTTGATGTTTGTGCGAGCACGCAACTGGCGTTGGGTGAGGTGACTACCGGCCCACGGGCTACGGAGGTCGCTGCCCTGCTTTTATAGCGGCGCGGTTGGTGTTTGCGGCTCGAGGAGCCCGATGACCTGGCAGACTTCGGTCTGGATCTGTCCGATGCTGTGCCGGACTGTTGTGATGGACCACCGATGCTGTGCCGGTGATGCCGCCGAGGTTGTGCCGGCGATAATGATTGTTGGGCCGAGGCTGTGCCGGCTATGTTGTTTTCCTCGGCTGGGCACCTACCGAGATATTGTTGTTATACCTTCCGGGCGACGGCCCCGTTGGTCCCTGTGGCTCCGACCACTGAGATTTGCAGATCTGTATTCTATCGGCGCGCAGGCGTGACAGAGGCTCCCTGCCGAACCCTTGAGTAGTGTAGCTGCGTGTGGGGGGTGCGATGTCGCGTGGTGTAAGACTGCATGTGGCTGCAGTAGGTCTCCTCGGGAGACTCGTTGTTGATTGTCGGACTGATGTCCTGTTTTACCCTTCGGGGGAACTGTTTTCATTTCTGTCGATGCCATGACACGCTACTAGTATGATAGGTTCATTGTGTAATGCATGCATATAGGTGAGTTGGCATACGGGGTTTCCTTTCTGGAAACTCAGGCATTGTTGTTGCATCTTTTTCAGGACCGCAGTAGGTCCAGTGTGGGGTGATGATTGGCGGGCGCGCGCGTTTGGAGTCAGATCCTCTAGTCAGACCACTGAGGTCTACATGATTACGTTTATCTTTCCTTGTCGTTTTGTTGTAATCATGTATTCATTTTGACAAACTCTGATGTATTATGGTGCACCGCTTTATTGTTTATGAGAAGTAACAGTCCCGCCTTGATTATTGTGCTTTTTGTCTTGATTATGAATTTTTTTAAATTTTCCGCTGTTTCGGGATGTTACATTTACTCTTTCTTTTTTCACTTTACTCATCTCTCTAATATCTCACGTGACAACAGAACTACCAAAGTGTGATGCAGGTTACAGAATTCTTCAAGATGCGCAAAACTTTTACAACCATTGGAGAAATTTCTGTAAATTTTCATTTATTTATTTCTGAAAGCAGGTACGACTCCTGTAGCATCAGCGTCGAAGGTCAGAACTTCCCATTCGTCTTAATACTAATTTGCACCATATAAATTGACACAAAGCAAGTTATCATTTGATAATTTTTCTACAACACGGTAATCTACACGAATTGTGGCCAACCAACGTGATCGGTGATTCACTCAATAGCCTTAAGCGATCAAGTCAAGCCACACAACATGCGCGCGCTTCAAAGAGGCGATCACCTCTATAATCAATTACAACAACCGAATAACTCCTTAAAACGGGTTTCAAATCCTTCGTAGGTGTATCTAGTTAGCATATTCAGACAACAAACTTCTTATAACACGTTTTTATAGCGTGTTAGGGATTCCAAAACTGGAGTAATCAAATCTCCAGTTTCTAATCCTTCACAAGTGTATCCAATCAGCATATCCAGACAACAAACTTCTTCGAACACGTTTTTAGGGTTTCCGAAAGAACTTTCACGCGGGCTTTGGCGAGCGGAACTTGCGAAACCAAAGACCTAATCGAACAAACCACCGATTTGGGAAACGGAAGTCGGGCGAAAGAGTTACCTTGAAGGAGAGCACGAGGTTGGGGAAAAGGAGAGGGACGGGATTGAAGGGGGTCGCCGGCGGAGGAGACGGGACTGGAAGAAGAGGGTTATTATGGTGGTCGGAGACGGGACGGGGGAGACCAGATAAGAGAAAAGGGTGGGGTTATTTGCATCCATGTCCACTATGTTTCTCATATTTGTGTTAGGATTCTTCAATTCGAGTTATTGTTACGTACTCAAGTGTATCCTCCAATTACAAATAGTAGTCTAAATATCAAATTATTAATAAACATAAATTTGTGTCAATAAAAAATATTGACTTTGAATGAATCACTCGTCATTGTAACATAGTTGTATAACACCAGAGATTGAATTTTCTCGAAAGAATAGAAGACTAGTGCAAAATTGCGCTTGAGATTTTAAACTAGCAAACGTACAACAATGTAGTCATCATGGATGCATCATCCATGTATATGTAGCAGCATTGGATAAATAAAAAATAAAACCATATACAAAGTAATCAGCTAATTACCCGTTTATTTAACCAACTTCCACCCATTAGCCTAAAAATTAATTTTACATTTGATTCCTTGTTAATATAAATCTCTATGTTGCAATCTAACGTTTAAAGTTAAAACTTAATTAAGTGGCTTGCCTTAAAGTTGTTGGATGGCTTGCAAGAAACATTTTTAACTTATGCTCGTGGATCGACTTACTTCAAAACAAATCGAGCATCAACTACGAACACAAAATTGTGTCAAACAACAATACTAAGTTGAACATGCTTACTCAAACTCCAATTACTCAAACAACCCTGGTGTTTAAAAATGACCGTCCGTAAGTGTAAAAATGTATCATCATAAGTGATGAAATACACTGTAAATGATGGAATCCCCCGTGTTTAAAAATGTCCGACCGTAAGTATTAAAATGACAAACACCATGTTTAAAAAGATAATGCATCTTGGACGCCCATGTCTGCCTATAAGGATTCTTACTCAATCACACCAGGGATCACTTTCAGCATGAAAAAGAACAACAAGTTGAGATAGTTTAAGTTATCACCTTGAAAATTCCTCGACCAAAAGACACAATTTCAACACTTGCGGTTCTAAAACGGCTAAGGTTTTCTTCTCTTTCTTTTGTTTTGGGTGACATGCATGCTACCTTTGCTAGGTTAATAAATAATAATAAAATTCGCTTGCATACCAATCCAAACACATCGAAATTGTCGAAATCTGACTCGAAAAGTAGTATTTTCTTAGATGTTATTCATAAAAATATTATGTAATTTATGTGCTCGTATTACACTCCAACAAAAACGGTCATTTTGTCAGTTAAATTTATATTATTTTATTTTAATTTTTACAATAAGTTATCATTATTTGATTACAAAATTAGTAAAATGTATTCTTTATCTTTCTTTTTCTTTTTACAATCACATAATTTATATCTTCTTTCTCTTTTCTACGCCTCCTATTGGGTCTATGTTTTAAGACTTAAGCTGTCAACTTTAGTTAGAATTCAAAACTTAATTTGAGAAATATTCTAACTCTTAATTAAATTTGAAAATGAAAGATCTTGATAAAAAAATTCTAACTTGTTCGGTAAACGAGCTGTTCGCTCAACTCAAATTCTGGACCCAAATTTTGATTGATTCGTTTGTAATTAATTTTTTGTATTTGATAATAATATAAATTAATACTTTTTAATCGAACCTTTTAATAAGATGGGTCGGTTAATAAATAATAAAATAGGTTAAATTTCTCAAAAATAATCGCCACTTCAAAGTCACCTCCACGATGACGATGACGATGGACTCCCAACTCCAACACAGTGTTCCCATCACACACTGCCGTCTCCTTTAACCTTTTCTCGACCCTTTCTTCGGTTTCGAAGCAAAGAATCCAAACAGGATTCGAAGGCAAATTCGGCGATTTCGTAGTCGGTTAGGGTTCCGGAGGTTGAGGAAGCCATGGTGGGCTTGTTCTCGCGGTTCTCTGGTGGCAGGAACAGGCACAGACGGACCCAGACCGCGATTGTGAGATAAAAGTTCTAATCTTTGGGTGGTTTTGGTGTTTTTGCGGGGTGGGAAGGATGTAAAGTTCGGATCTTTGGGTTTGATTTGTGCGTCTTTTGGGACGTTTTGGGGGTGAGAAGGTTGGAAAGGTCGAATTTTTGAGTTTGGTTTGTGGAAAAAATTGACCGGGGGGGGGGGGGGGGGGATGTTTTTGGGGGTGAGAAGGGCGTAGACAGGTAGACTTTGAAGCTTTGTGTTTGGTTTGTGTTTCTTTTGGATGTTTTTACCCTCTTTTGTTTTGGTTTTTGGGATATTTTTGGGTGTGAGAAGTATGAAAAGTTATATCTTTGGGTTTAATTTGTGTTTTTGGATGGTTTTTAACTTGTTTAGTGGGAGGTTTTTGGGAAAAAAATGGGTTTTGTTGGATGTTTAGGGGTGACAACTGAGAAGGTAGAAAAGTTTGAATCTTTGGGTTTAAAAAAATTGTGTTTTTGGATGGTTTTTGACCCGTTTTGTGGGGTTTTAGGGAGAAGTTGAGTTTTGGTGGGATGCTTTAAGGGTGAGAAGGAAAAGATCGAATCTTCGGGTTTAATTTTTGATTTTGGGGTTGAGAAGGATTCAAAATTCCAATGTGTTGTTTTTTGCCTTGCCTTTTTTGGGTTGTTTTCGGGGGAAAAATGGATTTTTTGGATGGTTTTGGTGTTTTGTTTGGGGAAATATCTCTGTTTAGTTTCTATTTTGAGAAGGTACCCGAGCGTGGTCGGCAGATTATGATCTACAATTCTTTAATCTTTTTAGACATTTATGCAGGGGGAGTGATCTACTGAGAATCTTTTCTGTGCAATTCATGGAAGAACACTTGACTTTTTTTTGCCTTGACCGCTATCACTAGACCTAAGTTTGCTATAAAAATCAATTAGACTAAAGAAAACAATGCCATTTGATCAAATAGCTCCAACTATTCTTTTTAGGTTTCTCATACAAGTTAGATGAAACTCTTATGCATATGATGTTTGTTTCTTTACCTTGTGGGTTGTGGCTGCCAACACTCTGTTACCTTCTCCCGTTTCAATTAGTTTCTTATGTGAAGTTTCGGACAAAAAAGCATAGGCTCTTACGCCTTATCTATATCGGTAGTACATATTTTGCCATTTTCGCTATCTTGTGATCTTATGCTATGTCTTCAGTCTTGACTTGTGATGCTTCTTTTGTAGTTTTTTCAATGGAATGAGACTTCATGCTTATTAATAATATGTAGGATGTTTTGTGTATCAGGATTTAAGCAACTCGTCAGCGACAAATACTGAGGTAGCAGGTTCCACTCTTATGAGTAGCGTTTCTCACGGAGCTGCAGTACCATTAGAGTTTAAACCTTTGGAGCATCCAACGGAGCCCCTTATCCACGATCAACCAGTCAAATGCCCATTACCAGAACCATCTATCCTGAATGTAAGTATCTTTGTGCATATACCTTAAGCACAGCCACTGATACAATTTTCTCATGGTTTAAAAAGCTTCAAGACCAGCTGCTCTATTATTTCAATGCTGGGTTTTGGTTTGGTATCGTTGTAGTCTTGTAGAACACTAGAACAACTCATAAAATGATTTCCAAGCTTTGTATTTTTCAAATCTAAAAATTTGACTTGCATCCTTATCTTAGGGTGCATTTGGATGCAGTAGCATAACTTCTGATTATACTTCGAGTTGGGGTTTGAAGGCTCGTCATGTATAATGATTGTTGAGATGCTTTCCCGTGGATTCTGTTTATCCTGTATGGAGTTTTGAAGTTTCACTTCTATATGAACTATGTGAAAAACGAATCACATATAGAGATGGAGTTTGAAAACTCTAGATGACACGATGTAACTTCAATCATTTTAAACTGGTATTAAGTGTTAATGTCATACTCCAAGTTAAAATTTAATAATATCTACATCATTATATTTTATAATACTACATGTGATTTTAGACTGCACGCAATAATTTGGTCATTTGAAATAACATGCTCATCTGTACAAAGGAAATCTAAATAGCATTTGCTAAGCTTGGAATTGTAAATTCCATCACTGGAAAGTTCTTTGGAATTTACAAGTAATGCATCCAAAGATACCCTAGTTTTCACACGTCACAACCTCATTAGTTGGCCCATAGTTATTTCAGAATGCAGATGAGTAAGAAACAACTAATTTCTTGGCATATTTAACCCCTTTTTTCGGTATTGACATATTATAACTTTACCATTTCAATTTTTTTATAAGAGCCAAAAGTTGGCTACAGATTCACAATAAGTTCCGACTGGTATGATATTGGCCACAATGGGTTTGGTTAGTTGGCCTACAGTTTTAACATTGGTAAATGTCAGTTCGACCATGTTGGTACACCTATTGATGTATTCTAAAATCTTTGTTGAACTTATTACATTTTTTGTTAACCTTTACTGATCTTTTTTTGGTCATCAGGATGGGCGAATATGGAAGGAGCGCATGTCTGCCAATGCTCGGGCGAGGGCTGATCTTTCTGGAGGCAACAGACGGAGCTTCGAGTCAGAGACTTCTGGTTCAAAGCGTAAGGTGTCGCATTCGATTTTACCGTCTCATAGCGCCCCCGAGCACAACATAATAAACCTACTGGAAGAATGCAATGCTGCTGGAATCTGAACAGCACTGTTTGTTTGTATCTGCCAAAAGGCCCAAAACAACTACCCCGAAATTATCTCTTATGATGATGTATAAGTAATTTTATTTTTGAAAATGGATGAAACACTTGCATGATCTAGTGTATCACAGGCTTACAGCTATGTACATGATCTATGTATTTCACATTAACCAGCTATGTACATGATCTATGTACATGGTCTGTTTTAGTGAATGTCAGATGTATTTGAATGTATATTGACGTGGTTGCTCAGGAATCAGCAAGAGCAAGTGAACGACAGCACCAATTAATGATGATAACTGGTGAGCTGCTTGTAATCTGATATACAGATATTTGATTACCAAAATGAGGGATCAAGTCCTAGCTAGGTAGGTAGAGTTAGGAAAACTCTTACAAAGTTTGGTTGAAACTCATTGAGGTTTAGAATCTATAATGGACTGGTAGGAGTTCAAGTTTTCCATGCAACATCATCCACCAAATTTATAATCCTCGGGTACTTACCATATACAGTAACAATAAAAGCTAGAAATAAATATCTTTGTTGGGAATTATTGGCTGCAAAATCTAATTCATTTCATCTACATATTTTTTTATTTCTTTAAAAAAACTAAATACCAATTTATTTTCAAGAATATAATCATGAAACACAGCAACATCCTACGTTTACACTTTACACCTGATACCTTGTAAATGCAAAGAACAACTTTTGGGAAGTTTGAAGTCGTTGCAGAAGAAAACTTCAGATAATGTGTAACAGATTTGATGAGAAAACAATTGAGGTTATCCTATATTACCTTCATGTTAGCTAACATTAGATTAAATGAGAAGGGTCATCTAAATTTGTAAGGGATAAAACAAGTGACAATTACAATGTGTATAACAAGAGTGTTCATACAGAATAAAAAAAAGACTGGATTTACAATTAACCACATTACGAAGTTAGAGAAAAATTTTGGCAAACAAAACCATTTAGGAGCATATACAAAAATATATCAAAGAGTAAGAGAAAACCCATCCGAGATTTGAGAATGACATTTATTCCAACCAACAAAATTGACAAAGACCAGAACTATTCGGCATATTCTGAACAACAGAAACAATTAAAAAACCATTGAGTTTCTCACTCCAAGGAATAAAAGGAAATCATGGCTCAAATGTAATCTACGCACCAACAAGACTTTCATGTTCTTACCATTTCATCACCAGTGGATCAATTCTATCTCACAAATTTCCCAAAAAATGAACTACTGAACTGAGTTTCTAACTACACTTCAGACATTTACAACCAATACCAAAAGCTTTTTCAAATCAATACGTTTGTGTTCTCATCACTGACAGAATTGGGACCGCTATCGACCGTAGTATCGGATCCAGATTTGCTTGATTTTGATTTCAGGGAGGAAGTTCTGGTCCGCCTACAATTTCGAACTGTTAGTTAATCTCTCTTAGCAAAGTAAAAACAAGAGATTGAATTTAGAGGAACATGCTTACTCGCTACTACTACTACTACGTCTTCCAGAAGCAGACTTCTTGCTTTCCTCCGGTTGCGACTCTGAGCTCTCTTCGGTATCGGTCTGCAATAAAGAAAAAAATAATCAAAACTTCTGGTCTCTCAACTACAGAAAAAAGAAGGTACCAAAGAAAAACAACTGAAGGCTATTGTTTAATATCTTATATCTGGGAGCTCTACCAGGAATAATATCTTACGAGAATTGCACTTAGAAGCATATTTTTGTAACATTATTTTAAACAGTGATCAGAAAATTTCAAGTATGTTTGAAAACATTCACAATCATTATTAAAAGCAGTAATCAAATAGATACTCCTGTGTCCTCATCATCGGCACTGCTGGGATCCCTGACGATGGTCGCATTGGCCTCGTATTTCCTTGACTTATTTGGGAAACCTCTAACTTCCCTGCAATGTCAAAATGTTTGTTGATTGGTTTTAGAAAACAACTGTTTTTTCGATGAAAGTCACAAAGTGAAGTCAAGTACATTTGCTCGATAATGTGCCTTTTAGAAGCAGAAGACAATCCGGTTTCCTTCGATGACTTCTCACTTTCCGTCCTGGATGGTTTGTGTACCGAATCTGCGACCAGCGGGCTGTTAACTATCTCTATCTGAACAAGAACAAACATATCAAAATGTTTATTTGGTTTCTTTGAACTTAGTGAAACGTATTATGCGACTAAATGATATCTTTAAAAGGAAAAAGACATGGTTCTTAAATATGTAACTCTTAACTTCTGCAATAAGTAATCTTCAGAGAATTGCATTCTAAAGCAATAATTTAAGGTTCTTAAACGATCATAAAGGTTATTCTAGTTACCACTGTTTCGGGCTCGTCTTTGATAGAACCAGAGCTAGTAGCCGGAGGTGTGCCTCCTCTAACAGAATCATCATTGCTTCCTTCTTCCGGGCTGGAAACGGAAATTACCAGTTCATTGAAGACCATATAAATTAATTATAAGAGAGAAATATCCATAACAATGAAAGCCAAATGCCTTGGTTGGAGATAAGGATTGATATGATGATTGCTGCCGCTCGGTCCCTAGAGAAAAATGATACAAGTTAACGATATCGTTAGATTTTTTTTTGATATAATCAAAAGGGTGATCTTTGAAATTAAAATCATTTGGATCGGAGGACCAAAAGTACCAATTTAAATTTTCTTTTACTTAAAGATCAGAGGAGTCACAGATTTTTATCAACAAGGGTATAATTTTCAACAAAAAATATGTACATAAAGCTCACTAGTTATAATCAGTGTAATAGCTTAAGAATCACAAGCAATGGTTATAATGAATAAATTTAACTGATTCATTTGAAACAAAAATGGCAAAATGGAAGCATTGTTTCCAAATTTTAAATCTTTGCAAAAATCTTATCATCTAACATGGATTATTTCCTTATTTGACATAAGATGAAATTGAGAAAAACTAATTTCCTGTTAAAAACGGACGTAGCACATAGTAGATAAAGAAGATAACAAACAACACTTCAGTTCCATCTTTAAGAACACTATCGAAAGATGAATCCAAATAACTGACTCATGAGTTATGTCCACAAAAGAAAAGGTTTGTTTGTAGAAACAAGTAATACTACGCGATTTAAAATCTTTACAAAACTTTTCCACTGTAATCTCGACTACCATCCCGTTAAAAAGGAAAAAAAAAGAATGAATTATGATCAAACCGACGAGAAGGGGAGACTACCTCAGGTTGGGAGGTTGACAATTGCGGGCTCGGTGGAGTCGGACTGTGAGCCTGAAATTCCAAGAAAAACAACACCAAGAACTGAACAATGTGATAATACGAATCAAATTTACTAAACATCTCTAATTTATTACACATGAAATGGAAGATTAAACCACATTAAAGCATATAACCGACTCAGGTCATTAGATTTTGCAAATTAATTACCACAAAGTTATCGGAGTTGGGATTATCCTGGACAGAAAGAACATGTGTTAGACTCCAAGTATCGGAAAGCAAGAAGAAGAGCAGAAGATGGAAGGAAATCATACCCAATTCAACTTGGTTGGATCTTCACCACTTCTCATTGTTGTGTTCCTCTAGACTGTAAAACTAGAAAGAGAGAGAGAGAGAGAGAGGAGAGGAAAGGAGAGAGATTTTGCCTCTCAGTGTGATTTTTTTTTTTGTATTTATATGGCATGAAGAAGGGTGGTTAGGTTGGTGGGTGAGTTAGTTATGTCGGTTCATTTGGAGGGAAACTTTTGTTTCAAATGACTTGTTTACGTTAGATGCAAATGTAACGCCAACTTAGGGCTTTGTTGGGAAACGAGAATGGTCCAAAAGACTTTTGTTTGTTTCATAGAATCATAATGATGACATTACGTTCTTTTTTGAGAGGATGATATTAAGTTTTGCGAGATTATGGACACAACGGAATGATGTTTCTTAATTATTTCTTACTTATAGGTTACGTAACCCCTGGTTTGTAACTTCAAATTATTGAAATTATGTCTAAGAAGAATAACACAGATTGTACCTGAACTTCATGTTTTAAAGACGGGGCGGTTGACCCACGTTGAAATTCAGTCTTCCGAATGAGGCAATTTCAAAGTTACAGAAGAGATTTTCACATGAAAATATTCTTCTTGTAGTGTGTAGTCTCTCTTTAATTTGCATGATGTATATGTTTGTTCGAGTTTTACATTCTTCCTGCGGGTGTATTAAGTTATTAACCGATATTCGGAGATGTCGTATTCCAACGTAATGAACGTCATTTTAATCTTCAAATGTGTTGGTACTTCAGAAACACAATTTCAAGGTCCCACAAGATTATATTATCAGATGCAATTCACATAATCATCAATCTATTATCTGATATCTCTTGGAAACAATATATAACTGAAAGTCACTGATTCTGAAGAAACCATCCTAGATTGCAAGAATCTAAGATTTTCTTTTTAAAAACCACCAAACCACTACTCATATACTTAATTAAACTCTAAAACATGACACACATTAAAACCTCCAACTTAACATTTTATTCCCACAACAAAACATGCCCAACATCAAAACCAGTACCCATCAGAAGGAGCAGGAACAGGACTACCATCATGCAACATCCCACAGAACTCCTCAACCATGTCTCCGAACCAAGGATTCATCGGTACGAATGGGAAGACCTCGTCGACGCAACTCTTGTCAAGCCCATTGTAGACATGGCAGCAGTCTGCACTCATCTGAACTTCTCCTTTCAGGAAAGACCCGAGTACGTTGGCAGTGCAATTCGGGACTGTTAGCACTGAGTTGTAGCAGTTCCCGACCGGTAGGATCGCGGAAGTTAACGCAAATGTCGATACGAGGAAGGCAAGCAGGATTGCTGTCTTTGCCATGATTGTGAGATGGAGTGGTGAAAGTTTGGGGGGGTTATGATGGTTATGTAGGCTTCATATGGCGGTTTCTGAGCTCTTTTTCTGGTCAACAGAATTTGTTTTGACAACAGGAGCCGTTTTTCTGCAGGACTGCAGTGTAACTGAAAGTAAGTTAATTAATGGGTCAGTTACGGATTTTGAAATTTGAGTTGTGATTAATGTTGGGTGAAGTTATTTATTTATTTTTAATATTCAATTGGTCTGGTTAAAAAAAAATTAGGTTCGATTGATTTAGTTTCATGAAAGCCCGGAGGGCGAGTAATGTTGTTGATTCATCAACTATGGTTAACCCATTTTTCAGATATTAATATTGAAATTGTAACCCTCCAAATATTTTAGTCCCACCTCGGCTAATGATAAATTAGTGGTGTGAGATATATTAATGACATCAGTCCAACCGTTTTAAGTTTTGCGGCAAAAATTCAGAAAGAGTGGTGTGAGCCAGTAGACTTTTGGGTGGTAGATCAGATCCGGGATCGGTGTGGGCTCCGAACACCCCAAATAGTCCCACATTCGCTAATAAAAAATGAGTAGTGTGAGACATGCTTAAGTTTTTGTGGCAAGAATTAATGAGGGTGTTGTGGGCCGTGGACTCATGAGTGACGGAGACAAGACATTATAGAAATAGACAAATCGAGGGATCAAAGCTAACAATAGCAAGTTGAACGTGTTGGAGTTTATTTAGAGTAGAAAATTCTTCAAAAATTCACAAGAAAATGGAAAAATAAAAATTGTTGTGATCTCTGATATGCATGTAATGTATTAGCTCGAGTGACATCCCAAGATGATCAATCATGTTTTAGCAATGAAACATAATTAATATGGTTGGTAAGTGGCGACGCAATGTGTTTACTATCTGGCTTTTCATTGTCCAATGTATTGTATGGATATTAATGACTTAAGTGCACTGCTCAATGTATATTTACTTTGTATTTGTACTCTCCATGCATGGTTTCGGCATGTGTAGCCTATTCTAGATGTCTATTGTACTGTCCAAAGCAACAAATGATACCAAGTTAAACAGAACCAACACAATGTGAGTTCTAAACGTTAACTGAATGATACCAAGTAGCACACTAGGGGGTCAATGAATGATCGAAATTTGGAAATTCGTTCGGGTCTGGTTCGAAAAATATTCGGTTCTCACCGAGATCTCAAAGAATACTCCCTTATTAGATATCGAGCAATTGTTTGGCAGTTAATAGATCTAAAGCAATCAAATGGTTTCCTGGAATTCTTCTAGCTGGAACCAAAGAGTGCAATAAGAACAGATTCAGATTCCAAACTGTGTCGTAGTCAATCTAACACCTTCATGGAAGATAACTTTTTTATCATTTACAGAATCAAAAGATTCTCTTAAGTGGACACCGTGGCTTTAAAAAGAATCTACAACTTATGAGGGCTCAAACTTAAATTTTCTCTTCTGAATGTTTAGCTAAACAAAAAATAAACTCTTAAAGCTCTATTATACTCAAATACAAAATCAACAATTTTTTTGGTAAAACTCTTACTCTAGTATGACACTTTTAGCAGATTAACCCTAATGGTTAGAGTGCAATATTTTTTAAATGCTAGTTTGAAAATACCAAATGAATACTACAAACAAGAAAATAAAAAGGCAAATGTTTGTATTTTTCATTGAGGTACGGAGGAAAAATATCCGGCATGCTTTAAAATATGGTTATTAAGCCTATTCGGAGAGGTTCTAACGATGCTCTAAACAACGACATGTTCAGATGCACAGTGGAATACGAAATAATGAATATTGCATGCGAAATTAACTAACTTCTGACTCCTTCTCAAACTTTAAATGCAACGAAACATAGACGGGATAAATAAACAAGCAATAGACGAACGCACACCTGAAGCAAACCACGACACACACATTTTACAAGGTTCCGCAACGTGTCTACGTCAATGGCGGGTCTCCTGCGAGTTTCTTTTCCTTCTTCGGAGAAACAACCGAGATTACAAGTTGATGGAGACAATATGTCATCCAAAACACTCTAGATCTTTCTCTAGCCCTAATCTCTTTCTAGGAAATAAATTCACAATGTATTGTATGCGTTGTACAAAAATAAGGGCGAACAAACCCTTAAATAGACTCATAATCGAATAGAAAAAATCCAGAAAATGTAGGCAACAGTTGACCAGAATCCCTCAAACGGTCGATTGTTAACCGAACGGTCGACCGTTTGAGGGATTCTGGTCGACCGTTCGGTTAACAGGAACAATTCATGTTAATTTCGGTTAACCGGTGTAACCGACTGTTTAACCGCTCCACAGTTTGTCTTCAGCTCAATTGCAACTTTCCGGTCGAGTCGACCGTTCCTGACTCCAAAAAAGTTCCTGTTATTTTCGGTCGATCGATAATATACCGGTCGACCGTTTTATCATGTTTTCCATATACTTAACAAATTTAAATCAATTTTCAGCAAAGCCCACATAAGCGTGACTTGATGGTCGGAAACAAGCAATTTCCTTCTTCGTTTTGTACCCCCATCTCTTACATAATGCCACAAACTAGTACGAAAGTTCGCCGAGTAAGATTATTGTTACCAGAAGTAGAAAATGAAGTTAATGCTTAACACCTAAAATTTATCATCTATGTCACTATCTTCCATCAACCCATGAGCAGTTTAAAGTAGAACGAATCAGGTAAGTTTTTGTTTAATTTAACCATCCTTGCAGAGTTGCAGTAAAAAGACAAGCATCAAAAACAAGTTTGCAACTAAAAGTAGATAAGAAAAACATGTTGAACAAAGATAAAACCCAAACTTTGTTATGCAAAAACCTAGCAACATGTCACTTCAAGTTTCAAAACAACATTCTGAATCCCTGATGTTCAAAAGAAACTGCGGCAAAATTTAAAGGGTTAAAGTATAATTTAAACAAAACAAAACACCAATTACACCAAGAAGAAAATCATCTTACTTGAAATGTTGAAGACATGCACTGGTCCCATCATGGTCTGAAGAGCATACCCAAGATTGAAGAAAATGCTACGGTTTATACTGTGCAAAGAGGAACAACTTTATATTCGGTGATTTACCTAAACACCCCTCAACTTTAATCATTGTTCCCTTACTACTACTCCCTAATTTGATATTATTAGTATATGTTTTTTTTTGCTTTATACTGTTGCTTTTGATGTTTTTATTTGATTTTCATCGCCTTTTTTTAATTCCGAAATTTTATGATATTGGTGGATATTGCATGTACAATTAAAAATCAAGTTTTCATTACTTAATGTCACTTGGACATTAATCCCGATACTAAACTACATAAAAATGCACAAAATCACCAATTCCCAACATAATACCACTAGAAAACTGTCACAAAAATCCATCCTTTGATCAATACTTCTCTTATCATACTTTATGTTCTTTGACGGTAGGCTTGTGATGTTGGTGTAGTAGATTGTCGGTGACAAAAATCTAACATTGAACTTTTCAAATTACTTTGAAAACAAAAAAAAAATCAAATAAAAGACAACCACCAGTATCAGCACGAGAAATGGATGAAAGGAATGATCCTCTCAAAAAAATTATCCAACGCACCATCAAGGCTGTATAACACACGACCAAATTTTACCGCATCAATATTTCCACCACAAAATCTCCCCCCTTAACTAGTATTCTAAACAGGGTGCTGATACACGGGCGTTGAGCGTCACGGACATGCTCCACGTCACCGGCCACATTAACAAACATGGGGAGTCTTCCGATAAAAGAGAATCATGATTTGTGGATTTTTAAATCATCAACAATTTATGATTCTCGATAAAAGATGATACAATTTGTTTTCAAACAAAGTGGATTTCCAAAAAAGACACGACTGTTCACATTTGTCTCTAGGATATGTCCAAATGTGTCTAGAATTAGTCCAGAATCAGTCCAGAATATGTCTAGAGTCAGTCTATGTTAGGATTGACTCATACTCATTAGTAATGTATTCATGTACTTTTAAGCTTGATGTGTTTTAAGCCCATGATTGCAATCACGATTCTTTAATTGCCGTATAAATTGTATCTTGTATGGACGGTAATACAATATATAGAAAGAAAAAATGTGTCCAAAGTGTGTTCAGAGTTTGTCCAGAGTCAGTCCAGAATGTGTCCAGACTAAGTCCAACATTGGACACATGAGCCAGTCCAGAGTGTGTCCATCGTTTGCCTAGAATCAGTCCAGAATGTGTTCAATCTTGAACACGAGTAAGTCCAGAGTCAGTCCAGGATATGTCCAGAATCAGTCCAGAGTGTGTCCAGAGTCGGTCCAAAGTGTGTCCACAGTCAGTCCAGAGTGTTTAGAATGTGTCCAGGAGTCAGTTCAGAGTGTGTCCATCGTTAGAGTGTGTCCATTCCAACCCTGGACACGAGTCAGTTTGTCCAGAGTCAGTGGGCACATGAGCCAGTCCAGAGTGTGTCCACAGTCAGTCCAGAGTATGTCTAGCGTTAGTCCAGAATCAGTCCAGAGAGTGTCGAGAATGTTTTCAATCCTGAACACGAGTCAATCTAGAGTGTGTCCAGAATGTGTACAGAGTGTATCCAGAATGTGTCAAGAGTGTGTCCATAGTCAGTCCAGAATCGGTCCAGAATCAATCCAGTATTGGACACGAGTCAGTTTGTCCTAAACAAGAGTAACTCTTCTATCATTCAAAGCACAAATCAGACATATAATGTCTTGAAAAATTACAAACAGACAAATTATTCATAACTATTGAACAAAACCATTACAAATAGAAGAATGCTGGACACATAAATAGGCAATTCATTCATAACTCTTGGACATAATCATTACAAACAAGAATAATGTTGTGCAAAAGAAACTGACAAATGTATTAACATTTTGTTCATTAATTAATGTATTCGTCTTTTAGAAGTGTTACAGAAGATGCTCTTGGTCATTAACCGTAGAGCTCTAAAAGATAATGATTTACATAAATCAAAAGTAATTCACAATCATGGTGATTAACATGAGACATTGATCACCGAGATAAGATTGTCATGTTGGTTAAAAGATATTGTAGCTCTACAACTATTTTAACATGAGTATATGAAATATAAAATGTTTCTTTCATACATTGAATTGACCTAATAAACGAAACCTTATGAAATTGTGTTTGTGTCATTAATGTTTTATTGTGTCTTTGAATCCTAAGATATGAGACCTATATTTTTTCACACGAGAAATGTATAATTTGACACTTGGTCATTTCTACTTTGTATAGTATTCTTAATATCATAAGGCAAGAGATAGACACAAGTGATATTGACTATATCACTAATTGGATTGTGTTCTGCTCGAACAAAACATCTTTGTTATTTGAGTAATTATAATGTGTAGCTAGATACTGTTTATAGTTTATGATATACAGTGTTTTATTTCATTTCCAACATAACTTAGATCCTTTTATAGGTCACACCACAAAATTGGGAAATAAGAAATATGATTTTGCATTTTATGTGATGTATTGAAATACATGTGGTGAAATGATAAAATCAATATGTCGTGATTACGACATGGTTAGAATAACAAATAAATTTATATGAAATGTATATATTATGGGGTATAATGTTTGACATTATATATGATAATATATTACATAATATAATGTGATCTGCAACATTGCAACATATAAATTTGCTAAATTCCCAAAAGTCAAAATTTGTTAGGTATTGATCCAAAATTTGGCAAAGACAAAAAAACAATGAAAAAAGGTCGTTTTTTTCGAAACCGGTCGACCATTTTGAATAATATTTTTTGAGTTAAAAAACGATTGACCGACAAGACACACAGTTTGACCGAATTTATCAGAGACTTCTCTTGGTAGCAAAACGCTCGACCGGCGTGACATTCCATTCGACTAAAATTATCAGGAACTTTTCTAGATAACCAAATGGTCAACCGGTTGGACGATTCGTTCGAGTCCACGATTTTGTCTATATTAATGAGAGATTTGTGTTGATCATGAGTTGGATTTAATCCAATTTGGTTAAATGTGGATATGGGATGATGATGTGTCAAAATATGATTGATTTAGGGAAGAAATTGTAGGATTTCATGTTTAATTATGCATGTATATTTTTCGAATTTTTTATGCATAATAAGGATCAATTACAATTTTCTACGATTTATTTCATGCATGCATCGGTTTATTTTAATAACTAGTTTCAAAACTCATTAAAACAAACATGGGCTCCGAAATTCATACCTAGAAGTTCTCTAAAACTTCTTGATGATCCGGAGATGCTGAAGAAGACGATCGTCGCTTCCCGTTGCGCCGGATGCCTCCGAGTGTTCACCGAAACCCTAAACAAGGTTGGAGAGAAAGGAGCTAGCCAATCATTCTCCAAACAAGCTTAGAATCTAGCTACAAACCCCTTCCTTAATCTCTGAGCTTCTCCTTCCAAAGACTTAGAAAACTAAGAGAATTTTCGTGGATTTTTGTGGTGAATTAGGAGAGAAAATATTTAGCAAACTTCTAACATAATTAAGGAGAATAAGGACCTATTTATAGGCTCCAATCTTACTCTCAATCATGGCTATTCTTAAGCCACGAATTCTTGACATTTTCTCTCACAAACTAATTCCATAATGCATTATATGCACCCACAAAACGTTTGACCAAGTTTGGAGCTAATTCAACCATTGATCAAATTAATCTCTTAATTATCAAAGGCAGAAAATCGATCGGGACTCGGTCTACCGAGACATACTCGGTTAACCGAATATGTCATGTTCGGATTTCCGTGCACTTGACGGATGACCGATTCTTAAGGAGAAAAATTCTTCTTTAACCGTTCGGACGAATTCGCGTCTTTGATCGAGTGTCATTCGGTTAACCGAAAATATCAGAACTGGACATTGTTCGGTCGACCGTTTCTGGTTCGGTAAACCGAGCCAGAGTTCCAGGCACTTTGGTCAAGTTCGGTCAATCAACTTGACCATCCGTTCCACGTTCGGTTGACCGATCCACAGATCCTTCGGTCGACCGAACCTTAACGGATTACCAAACTTCTACCCGATTTTGCCTTTTTCAAATTTTGGATTTATTTCCAACAAAATTTGAACTTTAGGGGTTTCAGCAAATTCACAACTTATGCAATATATTATCCTATGTAATAATAAATTATTGCACCCCATAAAATATGCATCTCATATGAATTTATCATGATTCTAATTATGTTATATATAACATAATTGATTTTACTTGTTCACCACATGTGTCATATTTTCTATAAGAAACCCGACACATCATATGAATCAAAATCAAGCTTCTTGTTTCCCGGTTTTTGCGGTGTGACCTATGGGATGATCTAGACTAAGTTGACAGTGATATTAAGATCTTAATATCACAAGCTATAAGCGGTATCTAGCCACACATTATAGCTCTCAATTAGTTAGATGTCTTAATTCCACTCGAACCAACACCCGATCCATTTAGTGATGGAGTGCACCACTTGTGTCCGTCCCTTGCCTCATGATATTAAGAATACACACAAAGTAGTATTGTGTCATCTTTGTATTAGTATTCATTCTTGATCTCTTTAAGCTAGTTATAAATATGTGACTTAACTCAAATCACATTGTGCACATTATAACTTTGCTTTATCAAGGGGCCCACTAATATCATCACTCAATTAAGAAGGGCAATAATAATCTTTTGACTAACTATCTTCTCCAACAAAAGTTGTACTTAACCAACCAACGCCTTTACACTACACTTATTGATAGCTCAAAACACTAATCTAATTAAGCATTCCTTAAGTGATTGGATATAAGTCTCATATCAAAGGACCGAAGACAATGTAAAATATTAATGACACAGAAACACATTTCTATAATATTTTACTTATTAGGTCTATTCAGTATACAAAAGTAATATTTTCCTCTTTTGCATACCCGTGTCGTCACTCACTTGTAGAGCTACAATGATCTATGACCAACACGACAATCTTAACTCGGTAATTAATGTCCCATGTTAATTACCATGATTGTGAATATCTTTTGTTTTATGTAAACCAATATCTTTTAGAGCTCTACGGTTAAGGACCAAGAGCCTCTTCCTTAACACTTCTAAAAGACAAATAACATAAACAAGGAACAAAATGATTTCTCATTCAATTCATAATAATTGACATTTAAAAGTAAAACTTTTAGAACACATTCCCTTCAGAAATTAACAACGAATCATATGTAAATGGTTAACACATGATGGAGTTTGAGGATGCCCTATAATAGGTCATCCTCCTTTCTTTGTTAAGACGAATGCAAAATTCTTCTCTCCATATTTTTCCCATCATTCCATATTGTTAAGACGAAAATCTCTTAGTTTTAATTGTGTGCTGGAGGTAAAATTCTTTGAAACATCAAATGAGTTATTAGCTAGATTCTAACCTAACATTAGAGATTGATTGATTAATTTCGATCTTTCTAATCTTGTTTAGAGTTTGTGAACACATGGAAGAAATTCCCAGGAGATTCGACCTGTAACTAGACTTCCAGTTAGTTAAAAGGATCTGACAATCCTTTAGGTATGATTCTAACCATGCATTTAATATTATTATGTAGTGTTTATGATATTGAAATGCTAGAGGAAGTTTTGTACGTAAAACTATTGAAAAATATGAAAATCGATCCTAGTTGCTTGTAAAATTTTTAAAATATATATACAAGTATAGAGTACAAAATCCAACACAAACTTCTCACATCAACAATACTCCTAATATCCCTCTCAACCCCCTCACCATCTCCGAGCTCTCAACCACCCTCTCTCCTCCCTTTTCTCCCACATCCACACTGCTTGAAAAAACGACTATAACGTCATCGATTGTTGTAGCTCTACAAATAATCATCGAGATAAGATTGTCGTGTTGGTCATCGATTGTTGTAGCTCTACAAATAATTGACGACACGAGTATATAAAAGAGGAAAATATTACTTTTATATATTGAATAGACCTAACAAGTAAAACATTATGGAATTGTGTTTCGTGTCATTAATGTTTTACTGTGTCTTAGATCTTAAGATACGAGACTTATATCTTTTCACTCAAGAAGTGTTTAATTTGATTATTGTCAAAAACTATCAATGAGTATAGTGATAAATGCAATAATTGGTTGAACATGACTTGTGCTGGAAAATATAGCTAGTCAAACGATTATCGTTGTCCCTCTTAATTGAGTGATGATATTAGTGGGCCCCTTGATAAAGCAAAATTATAATGTGCACAATGTAACTTGAGTTAAGTTACATAGTTATAATTAGCTTAAAGAGATCAAAAAATGAATATAATATAAAGGTGACACATTTCTACTTTGTATATATTCTTAATATCATGAGGCAAGGGACAGACACAAGTGGTGCACTTACATCACTAAATGGACCGTGTTTTGGTTCGAGTGGAACAAAGACATCTATGCTAATTGGGTGACTATAATGTGTAACTAGATACCGCTTATAGTTTGAGATATTAAGTGTTTAATATCGCTGCCACTTTGGCTCAGATCCTCCTATAGGTCACACTAGAAAATTGGGAAACAAGAAGCTTGATTTTTGAGTTCATATGATGTGTCGAGTTTCATGTGAAAATGAACACATGTGGTGAATCAATAAAATCAATATGTCATGAAAATTGACATAATTAGAATCATGAATACATTCATATAAGATGTATATATTACATGGTGTAATAATTTAAAATTACATAGGATAATATATTACATGATATATGAATTTGCTAAAAACCTCAAAGATCAAAATTTGTTGGATATAAATCCAAAATTTGGTAAAAGGCAAAAAATGGTTAATACGGTTTTGCCCGAATTAATAATGAATTAGTATTAATCATGTATTGAAATTATTCCAATTATGTTAAATGTGGATGTGGATGATTATGTGTCAAATTGTGATTGATTTTAGGGAGAGAAAAACAAGAAATCATGAGTTAGTGGTAGCCCATGATGTGGGTGTTGAGAGACCCTATAAACAAAACTTTAGAGAATTAATTAAGCCTCACTAAAAATCAAACAAAATCCTCACTCAACAATATTGGCAACTTGTGGTGGGTACTCATGTAGTACAAAACTCAATTGAAACAAGTAACAGGTAACAAAACTCAAACTTTGACATAAGAACATAATGTTAGTAAAAAAATGGAACATAATGTTACTAAAAATTTCAAGTTGAGAGTGGACCTTAATCAAGTTGAGAGTCGTGCACGAATATTTTGGAGGGGTCGAGTTCGGAGGAGCACGACAAGGTTAGAGGAGCATGGAGAGTACGAATGGCCTCGACGAGTTCTTGGTGGCCGGAGGAGTTGGGGAGTGGTGCGGTGTGGGGGTGGTGCGTTGGGGTGGAGGTGGTTGTGGGTGGTGAGTTGGGTCGGAGGTGGTACGGTGCACAAAGGTTGTGGGGAGGAGGTGGTCGTGGGTGGTGGGTTGACTCGGAGGTGATGCGTTGGGGCGAGGTTGGGTCAGATGCTTCGTGGAGGCGTGGGTTGGTGGTGGAGGCTTAGGGTGGAGGAAACAAAGATCTCAAAGTTTGGGTTGTGTTTGTGTTCGGGGGGAGTAAACAAGAAGATGGTGGAACAGAATACAAAAAAAAACAACCAAACACGTCGGTTTTGTTGCAATCCGACGTGAAAACTACACCATATTGACAAGGACACCAAAATTCGTCATTGAAATTCAAGAAGTATAAATCACGTGACAATACAAATAAAACACGACGGTTGAACAAAAATCGACTGTGACATGGCAACGTAATTACACATTTTTCCAGTAGTACCACTTACATAACTTGCCTACTAAGCGAGGCAAGTTGCGGTTGTCTCGCAACCCGCACTGCATAACCCGCAACCCGCCTAACTTGAATGTTTTCAGTGTTTTCATTGTTTTATGTTAGAGTTTGTTATGTTATAATAAATGTTTTCATTGTTTGATGTTGGAGTTTGTTATGTTATAATGCGTGTTATTGTTTTATCTTGGAGTTTGTTATGTTACCATGAGTGTTATTTTTATAAACTTATAATAAATACTTGATGTTAGAGTTTGTTATTATTATTTAGTTCGTATTTTCAATGTTTTATAATGAATGTTATTAGGAAAAAATGTGGTAAGTGATTATTACTTCTCAAAATTTGTATTCTTTTGTTTTTCTTAGGAAAAATCTGAAAAGTTAAAGAAAAACCCGTCAAACCCGCATAACCGGCCCTGCACCACCTAGTCTAACCTTAGGCGGGGCGGATAGTGATTTTTTTATTTTTGATCCGCCCTGAATACTCACTTAACTTAGGCAGGACGGGTAACAGTGAATCAAAAATCCATCCCGCTTACACCCCTACTTAACATGATCATCAACGAAAAGAGGAAAGTTTTACTTTATTTTATTTTAATTTAATTTTGCGCATGAGACTTCAAAAGTTATTAATTGAGTTCGTTTTAGACATTTTGATTTTGGTTGTGGTTATTCATTAAGGAATGTTTTTTGGGAAATGGGAAAGAGAAGGAATACCAGCGGGGACTAGTCATGTAGGAAGATCTCTTATCTTGTTGTAATCAACTAGGGTTTAGATTTTCCCAAGGCGATTAAGTGAACTAAATAATTCAACTTGGATAGTATGTTTCAGTTGTACTTTCTTTTTAATATTACTGGTTTAGTTCATATAATTTTGAAATCAGGTGAAAAGGCTAGCAGTAAGTAGGTTCGCTTATGTATGCTGAAAAACTAAATCAGGTTTCCTTGTTAATCCCAGACATTCTTGAAGCTTGATTTGGCACGCATATCGGGGAGGCAAGCTAAAAATCAACTCAATCAATTTGAATTGTACTAGATTGGATCAATTTGGGTTCGCCAATTGTCAAATCAATTTTCTGAATATAAGCCTAACAGTACCAACTGGACCTGAGCTGTAGTTCTTTATTTCAGTTACAAAATATGATTTTTACAAAATATGATTTTTTTGAAATAATCACCAACAAAAAGAGAAAGAATACGTGGATGGAAAAATTATTTGACAAATTATACATATTAAAAACGACACATGTGATATCGTTTCCATTAACTAAAAAACGACACATGTGGTGTCATTTTTACCCATAATGAAAACGACATCACCAATACCATTTCCAAGAGGGGCGAAAACGGCACCACTATTCCCATTTTTATTCAACTAAAAACCACTCTGCAGGTTCCGTTTTAGCAGAAGATAGACTTCCATGAGTTCTATTTTTGCATTCATTCTTTTGGATTTTAATTCTAAGTCTTGTACACCTGTGGGAAGAAACACTGATTCCAATCTCATACAACAAGCGTACAACACATTTCAAAATTATCCGTAACACAATGAAACATTAAATTAGTCCACGTTTTAACATGAAATTGTTCTTAACACTCAATCAAACCATTGTCGGAATGCATTAAACCACAATTTAATTACAACTAAGGTGCGGAGAATCCCCCTTTCACTGCAGTCGTCACCTCATCTTCGCTAGTACCCAACAAGTTCATGCAAATCTCAGACCAATCACGATCTAAAGTCGCACAAACTACCAGACCGTCAAAATGGAGACCAGTAAGAATAACTATGTCTAGTAGCGTGATCGTCATCTCCCCATGTCTAAAATGGAAGGTGTGAGTCTCAAGCCTCCACCTCTCCACCACAACACAAATCAGATTCGAATCCAGTTGCAGTCATTGCAAACGTGACACTGTAGCAAATCCGACAATCTCTAACAAATCTCATACTCTACCATCTTCTACATTCCACATGTTGAATTGAATGACGTGTTTGATACACTTAATATCCATCAATTGTTCCTGAAAAAGATAATTAATTACTTAAGGTATATTATAAACCAATACATAGACTATTTAATTTGATAATCAAAACACTTATATTTTTGAGAATTGAAGATGATCTATAACCTTTCTGTAGTACTAGAACTGAAGGGTCCACATGACCGTAAGAATCGTGTGAAGTAGACATTTTGCAACTGTTGAAGAATATTAACCAAAAAACATGAGTTAGTCATGAGTTTAAATAAAACAATCCAAACCAATTTCATACCAAAAAATTCTCTATTTCTTACTTATATACTTTGTATAATAAAATCTCAAAATACATGCCAAATTGGTGTTGTTGCAAACCAAATATTGAATCGTAAACAATTTATCTCTATGTAACGAGCATATAACCGAGTCGAAATGTAAAAATCAAACCCAATAATACAAACATAATATATGAAAAAATCATAACATTATATAATTATTTAGAGTTTAATACATTATTCACAATCAACTCAATTTCAAACATTATATAATTATTTAGAGTTCAATACATTATTTTCAATCAACCCAATTTCAAACCAAAACAATCACAATCAACCAAACACCAATCAATCCACACAAATCCAAACCAAACTAATCCACGCAAATCCAAACCAATCCAATCCATTCTACACAAATACAAACTAATCTAGCAAAATCTTAACAAAAAATAAGTTAAATATACCTTAAAACGAGTGAAACACGTGGAACTAGCACTTGGAGCCCGAAAATCGCCGGAGAGAGGGAGGAGAGGAGGAAAACGGTTTTGGGAAGAAGTGGAGAAAAAAGGGAGCCAGAATGCCATTTTTTCCAGTTCTTGAAAACAACATTGGTGATGTCATTTTCATTATGGATAAAAACGACACCTGTGGTGTTGATTTTAGTTAATAAAAATGACATCATATGTGTTGTTTTTAAGATGTATAATTTGTCAATTAAGTTTTTCATGTGTATATTCTTTCAAATTTGTTAAGTGTGATTATTTTCACAAAATTTCCTACAAAATATGTAACTCATGAAACTACTTCCGAGACTCAGATGTTTATTGACTATTGCCAATTACTGAGTAGTGCCAACTACAAAACTATAAAAACAATATCTCCTAATCTAGGAAGACCCTCCAAAGCTCCAAGATCAATTGTGTTGATTTTGCAGTTAGTTTGTCAACATGTTGAACCTCTGAGATCTCAAAGAATACTCCCTTATTAGCTTGGAAAACGACGAATCCTCCCTCTCCAATAGCTTTGCGGGCGAGTCATACTCCAGAACTCTTCCTGCAAAAAAAGGAAAGCAAAAAGAAACTTAACCCTCGTGTCTTCAGTAATACATTTAAGTTTAAGATATCATGAATTGATTTCTTTTACCGTCACTGAGAACAAGAACAAGATCACTATCTATAACCGTGTGGATGCGGTGGGCGATTGTTACGACCGTGCATGCTTTGAACTCTTGGCGAATGATTTGCTGCAAAACATTATCCGTAGTGGAATCGATTGATGCAGTTGTTTCATCAAGAACAAGAATGCTGCTCTTCTTTAGTAAGGCCCTGCCAAGGCAGAACAGTTGTCTCTGCCCAACACTCCAGTTCTCTCCATTTTCCACCACTGCAACAAATCATATGTCTCGTTGGCACAAATGTATAATTCAATCACGATTTGCTTGGAGTTGGTTGACGACTGCTTCAGTTCTTACCCTCCCCAGTGGTAGTGGAGGTTTTGTGATTTATAGCGACGTTTCTGGTGTGGGGTTGGGTTGTTTGCTGATGCAGCACGGCCAGGTGGTTGCGTATACTTCGAGGCAGTTGAAAGTGCACGAGAGGAACTACCCCACTCATGAGTTTATAAATATAATCTCCAAAAAAGTTCCAAGAAACATGACAGCAAATTGTGACCGAATAGGAACTCCAAGCAAATCGTTTTGAGACCAATGTTTAAAATTAGAAAGGAATGTGCTCTGGCTTACATTGAAGAAACCTTTTTTTGCTGGAATGACAAGCACACAAAGAAGGGAGGGAATACGTTCATTTATCAAGAACAATACCAAATAGGACACACTGCTGGAGTTCATATGCCAGGTATTTAGGGATGTAATTCTGTATTTTTTCATTTTTGTCTGATCACTAAGCATGGATGTGCAATATAGATCTCTAGTTTCTTAATAAGTACAGTTAGTTGTTTAATGCATAGGTATTATCATTTAATAACAGTTCGTTGGTAAGTGTGTGTTTCTTAAAAAATGCATAATGTTATAGCTTAATTTATATGTTGTTTGATAGCTCAACGTTGTTTTCCACTAGGAGAACTATTTTGTTTAACAACCACTCCTTGTTGTGTACAGATATGAAATGGCTTGGAGATGCCAAATGGAAAAAAGAAAACCGATCATATTTTGATAACAGTTATAGAACACCACAACTTTTTACAAAATGGGCAATGGAAGAACAAATGGTAGAACTCTTTGAAAATCTTTCAGATGTTTCAACATGAGCTTGAGAATGCATTGTTATGAAACGTTGTAGATTGTGCGTACAGCTCAATCAACTTGACTTGTACTAGATTGGATCAATTTCGGTTCGCCAATTGTCAAATCAGTTTTCTGAATATAAGCCAGACAGTACCAACTAGACCTGAGCTGTTGTTGTTTATTTCAGTTACAAATAAGTAACTCATGAAACTACTTCTGAGACTCAGATGTTTATTGACTATTGCCAATTACTGAATGGTGCCAATTACACAACTACAAAAACAATATCTCCTAATCTAGAAAGACCCTTCGAGATCAATTGTGTTGATTTTGCAGTTAGTTTGTCAACTTGTTGAAGCTCTGAGATCTCAAAGAATACTCCCTTATTAGCTTGGAAAACGACGAATCCTCCCTCTCCAATAACTTTGCAGGCGTGTCATACTCCAAAACTCTTCCTGCACAAAAAGGAAAGCAAAAAGAAACTTGACTCTCATGTCTTCAGTAATACATTTAAGATATCATGAATTGATTTCTTTTACCATCACTGAGAACAAGAACAAGATCACTATCTATGATCGTGTGGATGCGGTGGGCGATTGTTACGACCGTGCATTCTTTGAACTCTTGGCGAATGATTTGCTGCAAAACATTATCCGTAGCGGAATCGATTGATGCAGTTGCTTCATCAAGAACAAGAATGCTGCTCTTCTTTAGTAAGGCCCTGCCAAGGCAGAACAGTTGTCTCTGCCCAACACTCCAGTTCTCTCCATTTTCCACCACTGCAACAAATCATGTCTCATTGGCACAAATGTATAACTCAATCACGTAACGTTATTCTTTGGAAAAAAAATACCTTTCGTTTCCAATTTCTCCACTTTTGCACGGACTATGTCGCCAAGTTGGCATTTGTCCAACACCTGCGTGATTTATCCAAGACATTAGAAATTCATTCAAAATTTGCAAGGCACAAAACTAGGTAGATCAAGTTATTTTAAAATTCAAGTAGATTAAAAAATTCCTTTTGTATGCAGTAAAACGGTTAATACATTTAGTTAAGAAATTGTAAGTTTTAGTTTCCTTATAATGTACTTGCCTCCCAAATCTTTTGATCCGGAAATTCTTGGAGTGGATCAAGGTTCCCTCTAACCGTTCCTTCAAACATGGTTGGATCTTGTGGGATGACGCTGAGTCTAGACCTCAAGTCATGCAGACCAATTTTACAGATCTCAACACCATCAATGACTATGGTTCCGTCTCTCGGTTCAACAATTCGAAAGATTGCTTGAATAAGAGTAGATTTCCCACTTCCAGTTCTTCCAACTACACCAATTTTCTTCTTCCCGGGAAGCATGCAAGTGATGTTCTTCAAGACAGATGGGAGGTGCTCGGCATATCGAACCTGCAACGTAATAAAAATGCAACAACAGTTTTGAAATTCTTAGTGATAGTGTTTGTTTGTAGTCATATAAATTACTGATATGCATATACCAAATAAAGTAATGACTACTAACACTAAATACTCATTACAGAATCCGCCCTGTTACAAGTTTCTTTAAACTCGTGAAAATACTAAAAATCAGCACAATTATATAATTGTTTTTTTATATGTCATTTAGTATTATTGAGTGAGATGGTTGCTTTCTTAAATGCTGTCATTGTGCTCTATTTTTCAATCTATAGTTTGAACAGTATTGATATGTCAGTGTAAGCATTGCAATTTTAAAACTGAAAGTGCTAAAAAAAAGATGATCATTTGCGTTAAGTGATCATCGGACACTTACTTTAAATGCAGTCTTAATTATAAATTTTATGTTTTAAGTCATGGGATTCCGAGAGTCAGAAATGGCGCCAATAACTGTTGAGCAATTAGTCTTATATTACTAAATACAAAATGTGTGCAACTCTATATAATATAGTTGAATTCATTACCCTTCACCAAAGTGCTTATGTTTTGTTGAGGTGGTGGACTAACCAAATTTCACATTACATCAGAACGAGTCGATTGACCTGTGGGAGCTCACTCCAACCTATATTGTTCACGTGTAGATATACAGAGAAAAAATTATCTGAGTCACGTGTGCAGGGGAGTGTTGAGCAATCAGTCCCACATTACTAAACACAAAATGTGCAATACTATATAATATAGTTGAATCCACTACTCTTCACTTAAGTGCTTAGGTTTTGTTGAGGTAGTAGATCAATCAAATTTCACATTACCTGCAAGTTCTTGAAACAAATGGTCCCATTTTCCGGCCAATTATTTGGGGGTCTGCAATCTTCAACCAGCAAAGGGGCTTCGGTTGTGATTCTTGAATACTGCAGAATTCTCTCGACAGAGATCATTTTATTCTCTGCATGGCATAGGTACCATATGATAGATGCTTGTTGCACGTTGAGACTTAGTCCATAAGTCACCGCTAAGCCTGCTAGACCTATACAACATTTTCATAACTCAGTTACTTAATATCTTATCGAGAGAACATAAAAGATGGTGTAGTTTTAGCCAAAATATATTAAAAAAATCTTACTCGGGCTAATGAAGCCTTCAGGTAGACTGACGAGCAAAATTAACGAGATCGCGAAGACCAAATTTGATAAAACATTTAGTCTAAAAGAAAGCCACTCAATGGCACAAACATTATGAAACCAGGGTCTAGAGTGGTTATCAATAAGACCAAGGTTCGCATTTGAGAAACGCTTTTCATGTCCAAATGCTCTAATGGTTGCTGCCCCAGCAAGTGATTCTGCGAAGTGGTGGAGAATTGGGGTTCTTTGTATTCCCGAGAGTCGTGCAAGCTCTCTCGCGGTTGGTATATAGTATTGCTGCAATTTACAAACAAAAGGGTGCACATTTAGTTTTGGTTGCATTCACTGAGAACTGGTAAATCTCACATGTACCATAACAATTGTTCTCCTGATTTATGCTTCATGAGAATTGATCTGAAATTTCAAGGAAATCACTTCTAAGACAACACATCCACATATAGTCACAGGCCTTAATTTGTACTCACATCACCAATAACTCGATCTTTATATTAACATGATGGATGAAAATTCATAGTGAACAGCAAGCGATCTGAAAGATGACTATTTTGTTCGGATGAAAAACACATCTTAAGCAACACTAGAAAGAAACTTACTTGGTACCAAATGCACACCATAGTAACAGGGATGAATACAACGAAAAGAGGCCATGCTACTTGTGACATGACAGCAATAGTTCCTAGAATTCGAATGATCGAAAACGCACACCAACCCAATATTCCCGGGATTTCAAGGTCCAGCACGCTTTGATCTGTTGAAACCTACTGACCACCAATATCATAATATCACATGGAATACCAATAAGTCGTGAAAAAGAAGAAAAAGAAACATTTACAAACCATACTCTATTTAGGATTCTTCCGGTTGGCGTTGAGTCAAAGAAAGCCATAGGAGCGTGAAGCACACGATGCAACATGTTTAAAAAGAATTTTTGGGCTGTAAGAAGACCCGTTATCTTCACCAAAAATGCACGAATCAGCACACAAAGTGCGCTTCCTACCGACAAAATGATGTAAACAAGGAATAAGGTGTTCATCTGAACTGTCGGCACCATCCCTTTAGAAGGAGGTGATGCCCACGCCATCCAATAATTGCTCGCCACTTGTAAAATTTGGAAGAGAGATTGCGCGAGGATTATTAATGGGATCAATGCACCACCTTTTACAGTCTTCAGATAAGCCCAATACACCTCTTTGCCTATGCTTCCCTTCTCTCTTTCCTCCTCTTGCGTTAGTCGTCCACTCTCGCTCATGTTGGCACACATATCTTGTTGAGAGTCATGTTTGTCACCGTTTTGGAAATGAGATTGTGCTTCCTCCTCCTCGTTGTTCAAAGTTGTTATCTTGTTTCTGTCATTTTCATTGGTTATTCGGTTGGAATTCTCAGCGGTGACAATTGATTCAAGAGCTTGGCTGTGAGCCCCAACTAGGAGCTCAAATCCAATGTTTTGTTTCAGAAGCTCCTCGAATTTTCCGGCTTGAGCGATTTTCCCATCCTGCATCACCTGAAGCAAAACAAAGAAGTCTCTTACTACAACTCCAATTAAATTGATCAGAGAAACAGTATTGGGACATAAGTTTCTACAACAAACATGTTACTGTTCTTAATAAACGAGCATTACATAAATGATACATGGTAATAAAATTTAAAAACAACTGAATTATTGTCAAAACGTAGACTTTGCTCACGAGAATCAGATCAGCAGCAGGAAGAAACTCTATTTGGTGCGTAACATAAAGGATGGTCTTCTCTTTGAGAATTCCCATCAAGCACTCCTGAAACCAAAGATAATCAGACAAATTTGCAACAAAAAACTAGTAATAAAAAGCTTAAGTTTTATGACAAACATACCTGAAAGAGTTGAGTTCCAGTATGCGCATCGACTGCACTAAAAGGGTCGTCAAGAAGGTATATGTCCGAGTCCTGGTAGACCGAGCGTGCTATTTGAATTCTTTGCTTCTGCCCACCACTCATGTTAATACCTCTCTCCCCAATTTCAGTGAGATCTCCGTTACCGAAGAGCTCGAAATCCTTCACCAATGCGCATGAGCTGATTGTTTGCTCGTACTTCTCAAAATCATAAGGAAGGCCAAACAAGATATTGTCTCTAATGTTACCCGTAAGGATCCACGGGGATTGAGGAATATAAGCTTTACTACCACTTATCTTTACTTTACCTGATAATTTTGGAATCTCACCTAGCACGCAAGACAGAAGGCTCGACTTCCCACCACCGACGGTTCCGCATATCGCCACTTTCATTCCTCGCTTTACCGACAAATTAATGTCTCGTAATGTAGGAGTCTCCAAGTCTGGATCCCAACTGAATGTGCCTTCCTGAATTTCGATATCAAACTCCGTTTCGTTCCTTGGAACAAACTCAACTGCGTCCGACTTAACTTCGTCCTTCTGCAGGTAGGAGGCTACCCGGTCTACCGAGACTTTTGCTTGGGCGAAAACCGATAGCAAGTCGGGCAGATTGAAAATCGGGTCTTGCAGCATTGCGAAAGTTGCTAACGCCGAAAGAACACTCCCTGTTGTAAGGGGAATTCCCAAAAGTATACATGCACCAAAAGTCACTACTGATATGAACGTAGGAGAACCCCAGAAGATAAAAGCCGTGATTGCACTTAATCGCAATGATTTCCACAACCATCCGTATTCGATTTTCCTCAAGTCCTCGAGTCTTCTCAGATAATGCGTGTCCCAAGCTTGAAGTTTCAGTGTCTTAATGTTTCTGAGTACCTCCGATGTCGCTTTCATTCGTTCATCCTTTGCCTCCATGATCTTCGATTGGAATTTTTTCTGCATCCTCGTGAGAGGTATGTTCAGCACCATTACTAAAATAGTTGCTGCCAGAGCTGCCATCGAACCAAGGCCTAAATTTGTGTGAAGTACGAAGATGGCAAGGGAGATTTGAATGGGAAGCATCCAAACCATATTCAGATACCACATGAAATCCGTAATCCGCTGAATGTCAACACTCATGTAGTTGATGATCTCTCCACTGGTGTGGCTTTGACGTGACTGGCTCGATAAGTATAGTCCTTTCTTGTAAATGTGTGATATCAATGCCACTCTAAGACGCATACCCAGTTGGTGCGCCCCGAATATCCATTGCCTTTGGGCCACCATTTCGACGATCTTCGCAACCAGAAAACCAATAACAAGAATGTAACCGCTCTTCGTACCATGTTTCCTCTTCCCATTCAGAAAATCCACCAAATCTTTAATAAGCGAAGGGCCAACGTAAGACGCTCCTGCTGCTACTACAGCGAAAAATGCGTTCATTCCTGCCTTTTTTCTCGTGTACAAGAAGATGATTCGGTAGATGGTTAAGTTACTAAGACCATGTTTCTCTTTCATGCTGTTCAGGATCGTGTCGAACGAATTCGACAGATATCCCGCAGAATCTTTGGCATACAGGTCAGGAACTTGTTCTTGATCAAGAGGTTTCTTGATTCCTTGAACAAACAATGGATTAAGCCAGGAAAATGTGACTAACTGAACAAGTGAAGCATTTTCATAAGGAGAGTCTCTTTTGGATCCTTCACTTGATTTCGGAAGAAGCGGGTCGGTTACACTTACACCTGGTGAGCTTAATCCAACCCCTGTGCTCCCTCTTATCGACAAACCAAACAGGTACACACATGGTAGGAGATTTATCGAGTTCACATATTCGCCTAGTGTAGGACTTTCTCCATTTGAAATAACAGAATGCCAACCAACAACAGCTCGAGCAAGGAAATAAACGAAAATAAGAATCCACCATAGCCTCAAAAAGAATGGGAGCTTTGAAGATTTCAATTTTGGGAAATTACAAATGATCGTTACGACAACCAAAAGCGATACCACTTGTGAAGCCTCGGACGAGAGTATTAATACTGGGGAATCACAACTCCATTTTTTATTTAAGAGAAACAGCAGGATTCCAGATAAGTGGCTGATCAGCAGAATTAAGCAACAAACAATACTGGCTCTGTACGAAAAATTCAGCGAAACAACTCTTAGATGTGATTTGTTCGACTGCTTCTGGTAAATCTTTTGGTAGATAAATCTCGCAAAATTGAAGCTGAGAAATGCTAGCTGAATGAACACATTAATGACCTCTAAGAAACAGGGATCGTATACCTGCTGCTTCCATTCTACAAAACATCGACAACAATTACATTTTTTTCAGTGTTCTCAGTAAAAAAATCATATCATAACAAGTCCCTCGCTACATTTTGTTGAGGTAATTCGTACCGATTGAGGAAAGTATAGTATAGCTTTAAAAAGACACAAATCTTGTATCCATGACGTTTCAAAATTTGTTGAGGTGCTTATAGTGATTAAAACATGGACAATTCAGCAAAAGGTATCTCTCATCCGATCATAACTAGAAACAAAACTAAACAAACACATTTGGCTTATTTATCAATTGACACAAGGAAAATCAATTTTATTATTATTATTATTATTATTATTATTATTATTATTATCTGGTAATTATATACTTGAATTTACAATTAGTATTATATTTCTAAAGAAAGAAGTTTCAAATTCTCAAACAATAACTTGGAAAGTCGTATCAAACGGCAGGCGCAAGTTCAGTTTACTTTCTTTCTCATGAATAACTTCAGTTTTGCTATGATATGTAGACTGTTGAAATATGGAAAGAAAGAGACGTTGAAGAAAACATACCAGAAACGACAATTCTCCCAAATCTCGTTATCCAATCAAGGGAATCATGGAAATAATGTATTTGAAAAGAACAACGACATTCTCTAGTATTCCATTGTATAAATACAACCTCAAAATTCTAAATAAATTTAACTTTTCTACTGTTCAAATTCAACATGGTATCAGAGCGTGCGTTCTGAGAAAAAAAAAACCCAAAAAAAAAACCCAAACCCAAACCCAAACCCAACTCCGCCTCAGAAGCTCCCCGGAACTCATCATCGGCCGGGACAACCAGGCGGTTGCGACCTCTGTCGCCCTCCACTCCTAGCAATGATGGACGGAGGTGGGGACTCTCAGCGCCTCACCACACAACCTCTCAATGGGACCAACTTTCTCTCTTGGGCGCGGGCCATCCCCCTGTTCCTCAGTGGCAACAGGAAGCTAGGTCACCTCACCGGGAAAACCGCAAGACCCACCGACCAAGGATCCGAAGCCAAACAAGAGGAATGACAGAACACTGACCACCTCGTGATGTCTTGGGTCCTCCAGTTGATAAAAAGCCAAATAACAGAGATCTTCATGTACAAAAACAACGCAAAGGAATTATGGGACTCCGTCCATGAACACTATGGTAAGCAACAAAGCTTTGCGCATATTTTCAAACTAAAACAAAACCTCTCGCAGATCAAGCAAGGGTAGAAACATGTGACTGAATATCTCGGCATGCTAAAGAAAACATGGGACGAACTCGCCATCTACGAGCCACCGACGACCGATTAAAAAACCATACAAGCTTGAACCGAACAAGATCGCATTTACACATTTCTTGTTGGACTGGACTCGAGCTACGAAGCACTCCGTTCCAACATCCTTATGTCGCCGGAACTACCCAGCTTCTCGACCATCATTGCGATGGTTAACCGTGAGGAAAGCCTCCGGAAAACCAAAACCGCTCAGCCGGAAAACCAAGAAAATCAGGCGTTTGTCGCCGCAAAACACATCACAAACCACCGCGACAAAGGTAAAACAAAATATGGAAATAAAAGTCAAGAATATTGCGATAACTGTAAAAAAACAGGGACATAATAGATCCACTTGCTACTTCCTCTACCCACACTTCCGGCCGTCCAAGGACAGCTCGGAAAGGAGGGGGATGGGAGGAGCGGCAACCAGGCACACTCCACAGGGAGACGCGGCGGCAGATACGAAGGAAACCCTAGCTTTCAGATGGAAGGAAACAAATGGGCACATATCGGGTCGGTAGCGGATCAGCGCGGATTTTATACCACAACAAACGGAGCATCTGATTGCTCTGGCCCGAATCCGACAGCTCCTCAACAATCCGAGTTTTATTCCACCTCTGCTGGGCCTGAATCCACAAGCATAGGAGCTGATCCAACCCAACTTGGTGAACTTCTGGCCCACTTAAATTCCTTCTTGCAGCAATCCAATACCCCAAGCAAAGGTAATACATCAGGTATAAATTCCGTCTCAGCCTCTTACAGAGCATATTTAGTAAATAATTCTCATAACTCTAGTTGGATTATAGATTCCGGTGCAACTGATCACATGACAGAAGATTCCTCCATGATAAATAACATAAAAACAAGTTTAAATTTTCTAAATAAATTTGTTACAGTCGCTAATGGAAACAAAACACAAATTAAGGGTACAAGAGAAATGCAATTTTTTAATAATTAAATACCTGAAAAATGTCTTATATGTACCTAATTTTGATTCTAATCTTTTGTCGGTTGCAAGACTTACAAAAAAATTAAATTGCAATATTATATTTACTCCTTTTGATGTAATATTTCAGGATCGTACCACAGGGAAGACAATTGGTAGAGGAAAACTCGCCAAAGGACTTTATGTGCTCGAAAATCAAATAAAAGGAATGCTAGTTAATGTTCCTAATCACGATACCTGACACCAAAGAATGGGGCACCCGTCTCACATGGTTTTACAAAAGTTATTTCCGTCTCTAAAAAATGAATTGTCTTGTGATGTGTGTCGTTTATGAAAACAAACCAGCCTTCGTTTTTATGCTTCTGAAAATAAATCAGGTCGCGTTCTCGAATTGATTCACCCAGACATTTGGGGACCCGCCCCTTTGGAATCCTATAATGGGTTCAATTATTTTATTTATTTTATTGATGATTTCTCTCGTACAACTTGGTTATATTTATTGAAAGCTAAGTCCGATGCCTTTTTGGTCTTTTGTGAATTTGTTGTCTTTGTTGAAAATTTGCTTGATTCTAAAATTAGAATACTTAGATCCGATAATGGATCCGAGTATACTAGTAACAATTTTCAAATTTTTTTGAAACAAAAAGGTATTTTCCACCAAACCACATGCATAAACACTCCTGCACAAAATGATGTTTCCGAACGAAAAAATCGTCATCTGTTAAATGTTACTCGATCCTTACTTTTTCAAAATAACATTCCAAAATATTTTTGGTCTGATGCTATTTTAACTGTCACTTACCATATAAATCGCTTGCCTAGCCCAACAATTCAAAACAAACAACCCTTAGAGATTTTATATGGAAAAAAGTGAGTCTTGACCACCTTCGGATTTTTGGTTGTACTTGTTTTGTTCACAGGAAACGCATGGACAAGCTTGATCACAATTCCGTCAAATGTATTTTTTAGGATATTCTATTAGAAAGAAAGGGTACAAATGTTATGACCCCATTAGTTGTATACTCTATATTTCTCGCGATGTGTCCTTTTATGAAAATGTTCCATACTTCAAAAATCATCAAGACTCTTCCGCTGCACCTGAAGCTCCTCTACCGGTTGCGGATATCTTCGACGTAACCTCCTCACCGGATACTATCATCGAAACTCCTCAACATGAAACAATTGTACCTTCCTTAGAGAAGAACCACCCGTCCTACTCGTCCACCTCCTCGGCTTCAAGACTATGTGGTATCTCATGTTACCTACCCTATCGAGGACTATTTGTTCTACTCTCAGATCAAACCCACCTACCATGCCTTCTTAAGCCAAATAGATAAAATTCAGGAACCCACCAACTATCATGAAGCAATTAAACACCCTAAGTGGGCTAAAGCTATGGATGATGAACTAAAAGCTCTAGAAACTAACCAAACTTGGAATCTTGTGACCCCTCCACAAGGCATAAAACTAGTAGGTTGCAAATGAGTTTACAAGATCAAATATAATAGCAATGGAACCATAGAAAGATTTAAGGCCCGATGAGTCGCAAAAGGTCGATACACTTAGACTTATGGGATAGATTATCAAGAAACCTTTGCTCGAGTTGCAAAGATGAACATTGTTCGTGTTCTCTCTGTAGTTATTAACTCAGGATGGAATCTCTTTCAAATGGATGTTAGGAATGCTTTTTTGCAGGACAACCTAGAGGAAGAAGTCTATATGACTCCTCCCCCAGGCTACAAAACAAATCCAAACAAGGTATGCAGACTTCACAAGTCCATATATGGGCTCAAACAATCTCCTCGGGCATGGTATGCAAAACTCAGTCACTCCCTTCTTCTTTATGTGTTCTCTAAAAGTTCAGCTGATGCCTCCATGTTTACTAAACACTCTCATGGAATCACTATAATTATTTTAGTATATGTGGATGACATTATAATAACCGGAAACAATGATAAAGAGATATCCTTAGTCAAACATTATCTTAAAACCAAATTTGATATTAAAGATCTAGGCATCATGAAATACTTTCTTGGAATTGAAATTTCTCACTCCAAAAAAGGATCATTTCTATCCCAAAGGAAATACGTTCTAGATCTCTTACATGAAACTGGAAAGATAGGGTCTAAACCAGTCAACACCCCAATCGAGACTAACAGGAAAATTAGCCTTATTGATGGTGAACCGGTTCAAGACATAGGACAATTTCAAAGATTAGTTGGTAAACTTATCTACCTCACTGTCACTAGACCCGATATTACATATGTTGTTAGCGTAGTAAGTCAATTTATGCATGCACCCCACAAAGGACATCTAGAGATTGTGGACCGGATCCTGCACTATCTTAAAAAAACCCGGGCCAAGGTCTCTGGATGAAGAAAAACAACTCTAATACAATTGTTGGTTACTCTGATGCAGATTGGGCAGGTAGCCACGATCGAAAATCCACTACTGGCTTTTGCACTTTCGTTGGTGGAAACTTAGTCACTTGGAGAAGCAAAAAACAGAACGTGGTGGCTAGATCAAGCGCTGAAGTAGAATACCGTGCAATGGCCTCCACAACAAGTGAGCTAATTTGGCTCAAACAACTTCTCAAAGACATGAATATAAACAATCAAAATCCAATACAAATATTCTGTGACAATAACGCCGCAAGACATATCGTCTCCAATCCCGTTTTTCACGAACGAACCAAACACATTGAAGTGGATTGTCATTTCATTCGTGAGAAGATACAAAATAAAGAAATCGAAGTCCCCTATGTTCAGAGTAATGATCAATTAGCAGACATCTTCACCAAAGCACTGGAACAGAAACACTTCCAACACATTCTTCACAAGTTAGGTTCCTTCAACATCTTCCGGAGTCAACTTGAGGGGGAATGTTGAAATATGGAAAGAAAGAGATGTTGAAGAAAACATACCAGAAACGACAATTCTCCCAAATCTCGTTATCCAATCAAGGGAATCATAGAAATAATGTATTTGGAAAGAACAACAGTATTCTCTAGTATTCCATTGTATAAATACAACCTCAAAACCCTAAATAAATTTAACTTTTCTATTGTTCAAATTCAACATAGACTTAGATAACAGTTAACACAAAGCTAATGATAAAAACCAAAACTCAGAAGGAAAAACTACTTCCGAAAAAGAATGACAAAGTATTGCTACAGTAGCGTATCGAAATAACAGAACAAAAATATGAACGGTAGGACATAATCAACTCAAAGTCAAAGAGGATTCTAACAAGTTATGAGTATCGAACCAATTATTACTTCTGCAAACATAAAAAAAGAATTTATAAAGTTGGGCATCTCTGCAACTTAACAAAAAAACAATTAGCTCACTTACATGTGAGTTTTGGATAGACAAACATTCTAAATAATTTAGGAGACATAAAAAACCCTTTATAAACAAACTCTGTTGTAGCTGAAGTATATTGAGTAATCCCAAGACAGTTATATATCTGTAAAATCTCAGGAAAAAAACGAGATTTCAAATAGTAGTTTTTTTGCAGCATAGGCAAATTATAACTCTTTGATTAAATAAAAAAGTTCCACACTTCAGTCTAACGATCTATGAAAGACAGATTGACGTCAGAATTTACTTTTTTTACTAATTTCATAACAGGACCAACCAAAAGCAGAACAAAACTAATAATCCCTTCAAAAAATACAAATTTGGTTGTTGGTTCATTATTTATAGCATAACATAAGCACGAAGAGCTCTTATCTGCCAAATAAAAATCATACTTCAACAAAATAGGAGCCAAAACAACCATTGCCCAAAAAATACCAAAGACAATATTTTTCTTAAGTTCTATGTACTAACATTATTTATGGTTCACAAACATGTCATGCTCACAGTTGAGTTAGCTTGGTTGACATCTCAGAGCAGGGAAGGTATCAAGAATTCATGTCAGGAAGGAGGTCGGAAACTGAAGTTAAAGACTGACTTGCCCATTTAATCAGGTATTTAGAAATTAAAACTCATAGGTCGAAATTTAAAGAGAGAAACAATTTTAAGGAGTCGAAATTCATAAGGGTCTTCACTAGCTAGGCCAATTTCAGAATTGGATACAGTAACCATAAGTTGCAAGATTGAATCTTGAACATAACCAACACATATTTTGGGTTGAGAAGGATGATTCTTCCAATTCATTCCCACCACTTCCAAGACAAAACATTCTTAAAAACCCCAAACCAAAACAGTATCCCAAACTTCAACAAAAAAAACACAAACACAAACCAAGATTATGATACCTGACATGTTGAGGACACCCGTTGGTTCCATTATGACCTCAACAAAGACAAGAGGGTTGAAGAAACCCAAGACAAGGAGAAGGAGGGGTTGTGGCAAACTGGAGGGTTTGGTAATAAATAGAGATTCACGTTAGGGAAGTGGGGTTTGTTTCATGTGACGTGAGAGGGATCACCATGGGGACGTTAGTGTTGAGTAGAAGAGACTCAAAGATAGATGAAATGTAAGCTTGTATTTATAACAACTAGTGTTACAATACTACAACTTACACTTACACATTATCTACCTTGTGAGACACACTCACAACTACTCTTTCTACTACACTCACTCTTATATAAGACTCTCTACTACAATACACACACCTTAGCTAACACAACTACAAGACTCTCTCTTTATAGTGGTGGAGACTAACTCTTGCTTAGGATGCTTAGAATGGAGGTTGATATCTCCTATTTATAGTGGTAGATGGAAGTGTGTAGAGAGTGATGAAGTTTCTAGAGTGGAAACTTCTAGATATGATGGAGAAGTCTAGATAGAGAATTCTAGAGTAAGAAAACTCTAGAATTGGGCCCCTTGGATCGGGCCTACTTAGATAATATTTCTCTCTTGGGCTAGGACTTAGATTTGGATTTGGGTTGGTGTTGGATTCTTAACACTCCCCCTCAACACCAACCCCATCAGGTATCATCCTTTGCTTGCTTCTTCATATGTGACACGTTCCTTGATATCTTCTTCTCCTGCTAGGGCTGCATTTGTGTACCTTGGATTTGGCTTCCTTTCTCTGTTGGATCGTCGTATCTTGCTTCCAGATTCTTCTTCGACCTCTATCTGAGATGGTCGAGTCTCCTCTGAACTCTTCCCATATACTCCACTCTTCCAAGGATCTTTAGAGTATTTTGATGGTTTTGACGAGCATTTTTCGGATTCTACTCTTTCATCGCTTGAATCTTGCTCACCAAGATTCTCTTGTACTATGCTTTCCAATTCTCCAGAATTTGGAAGCACTACCTTATCTGAGGACCACCAAGATGAAGCTTCATCGAAAATCACATTCCTTGAAGTATGACATCGATCGGTTGTTGGGTCGCAGCACCTCCATCCTTTTCTCTCATTGTCGTACCCAACAAAGATGCACCGAATTGCCTTCTTGTCAAACTTACTTCGTTGATTGTCTGGTACAAATACGTAACATACACAACCGAACACGCGGAAGTGACTTACAACGGGCTTTGTTTTCCACAGCTTCTCATATGGTGAGACGAACTCCAACCTTGCTTGTGGTAGTCTGTTGATTATATGTGCCGCTGTTCTCATGCATTCTGCCCAAAATCTTGCAGGTATATTCTTTGCGTGCATCATGCTTCTACAAGTATCTACTAGATGTCGATTCTTTCTCTCAGCCACACCATTTTGCTGAGGAGTGTTGGGGCATGTTAATTGACGTCTGATATTGTGCTCCTTTAGGTATGTTGCAAACTCCTTGGATGTGTATTCACCTCCATTATCAGTGCGCAAGCACTGTATACGCCTTCCAAGTTCTCTTTCAACCTTCTCCCGATACTCTTTGAATTTTAAAATGACATCTGATTTTTCTTGAAGAAAGTCTACCCAAACATACCTTGAGTAATCATCGATGAACGTCACCATGTACTTAGTCCCGCTAATGGATGGATGTTTTGCCGGTCTAAAGACATTTGAGTGAATTAACTCCAGTGGCTCTCTTGCTTGAAAGCTTGATTCTTCATAAGGGAGTTGATGAGTCTTCCCATATTGGCATCCAGCACATACTATATCTCCAACAATCTCAAGTTGCGGTAGACCCTTTATCATCGACTTCTTCATCATTGCCTTTAGTTTGTGATAGCCCACATGTCCAAGTCTAGCGTGCCACAGATCAACAGTCTCGTTCTTTCTTGTTTTGTTTGCATATGCTGATTCTGCAGACATCACGTACACAGACTCCAACTTTTGTCCCTCCATGATTGGTGAACCAATTATTTTGAGAGTTTGGAACACCCTCACATCTTCTGGTCCAAACAAAACATACTTCCCGGTTGATGTTAGTTGGGACACAGACATGAGATTCTTCTTCATACCTGACACATGGTAGACATTCTGCAGTTGCACTTGATTTGGGCTAAATCGAGGCACCACCACTGTCTTCCCGATGTGGGTGATTGGTAGTTTTGAGTTATCTGCTGTCACTACAACTCTACCACCTTTATACTTAGACAATTTTTGTAATTTCTTCCTATCTCCTGTCATATGGTTGGCGCAACCGGAGTCCACGATCCAATCATTATCATAGTCAATTCGCTCTGAACTTGTGTTGACTGCAAGAGCATGCTCCTCTATCGTTGCCATAGATGCCTCTACGTCCCATTCTTCTTCGCTGTCACACTCCTTGTGACTCTGTGTTGTAGCATTTCCTTCTGCAATCTTCTTCTTCGACCAGCATTCCCTCGAAAAGTGACCTCTCTTGCCACAATTGTAGCATTTGAGGTTCTTCTTCATTTGCTCCCTTTTAAGTGCTCCCCCTTGTTGTGAACTCCTCCGCTCTTGTTTCTTAGGGCCACCATTCTTTCTTCCACTAAAGAGAGCTTCTTCTCCACTCTTCGTAGAAACTCTTGTCATCTGCTTGGTGAGAGTTTCTTGATTGACAAGTAGACTTTCTAGTTCTGAGATGGAAGGAGGAGTCGGCCACCCTTGTACGGCTGTGATAAAGGCACTATATTCTGGCCTTAGCCCATGGATAATAATCCTTCTCATCCTGGGCTCACTAATTCTAGACTCCGAATCTAATTGAGATATGTCACGACAAAGCCCTTTCACCTTTGTAAAGTATTGGTTAACGGACATACCTCCTTGCTTAACAGACATCAACTCATTTTCCAAAAGTTGAAGTCGGGCATCATGCTTTTGCGTGAAGAGCGACTTAAGTGTGTCCCATACCTCCTTAGGTGTAGTAGCCTCACGTACATGCTCAAGCAAATCCTTCTCAATGGTTGTCCTGAGCACGTACATGGCCTTCCCAGCCTTTATCTTCCACTTCCTATTTGCATCAGCATTCTCTACAGGAGGTGATGTGGTTTCATTCCCAGCAACAACCTCCCATAGATCCTGCCCTTGCAAATATGGTTCTATGTAAAGACTCCAATACCTGTAGTTTTCTCCATTGAGCTTCTCGATTCCGCCGCATGGGTTTGATAAATCCGCCATCACCTTTTGGTTTCGAACTAATCGAACCAACTCCTTCAGCGTGATCTTCAACTCCTCCAACAGGGTTTCGACTTTGTGGTTTTCGACGAACGATCACCACAAACACGGCTCTGATACCAATTGTTGAGTAGAAGAGACTCAAAGATAGATGAAATGTAAGCTTGTATTTATAACAACTAGTGTTACAATACTACAACTTACACTTACACATTATCTACCTTGTGAGACACACTCACAACTACTCTTTCTACTACACTCACTCTTATATAAGACTCTCTACTACAATACACACACCTTAGCTAACACAACTACAAGACTCTCTCTTTATAGTGGTGGAGACTAACTCTTGCTTAGGATGCTTAGAATGGAGGTTGATATCTCCTATTTATAGTGGTAGATGGAAGTGTGTAGAGAGTGATGAAGTTTCTAGAGTGGAAACTTCTAGATATGATGGAGAAGTCTAGATAGAGAATTCTAGAGTAAGAAAACTCTAGAATTGGGCCCCTTGGATCGGGCCTACTTAGATAATATTTCTCTCTTGGGCTAGGACTTAGATTTGGATTTGGGTTGGTGTTGGATTCTTAACAGTTAGAAGGGTGGGTCATGTATACGATAACCCGATAAGCATACACGACACGATACACGTTAAGCTATGTTTCTTGAACTAACTTGATTCTGAGGTAACTAAAATTCCTAAACTAATCAAAAGTTCTAAACTGATAAGCTGCCGTAATAATCACTTTCTTCAGAAAAACAAGACTAATTTTGAAATCTTAAAATCCTCCAAAGTGAAAAAAAAGAGTTAGAAATCTTGAATCTCAAAGCTCTACCAACCACCACTTTTCCAATTCTCAAATGAGAAGCCATCACACATACATACATGTGCTGACAAAATAAAGTTATTGGCACTATGGCAGTAAGACCACTTTCAAAAAGTGAGTTTTATGGAATCTTGGCTGCTTGATTGAGCTGAATGAGCTGATTATTGAGTTGGGTGGGAGGAGCAATCTTATTGGTAAGACAATGTGGTTGCAATGAATGACTGAGATAGATAATGATTTCTAACTACATTTAAGATTTTGATCCTTGTAATAGGATTTTGAATCCTAAGTGCATGTCAATGATTTAGAGATTAGTTCGATGTCAGCTGTTAAGTGCGATGTTGCAATGCAAGGTAGCTCTCTCAAACAACCAAAAATATTCCCACCAGATTTTGATGTTCACAGCTGACCCTTTAAAATGTTTGATCAAAAGATGTTGCGGTTGTAAACTCATATCCACATAATTCTTATAATTTCTTGATTTTCGAATAAAATACCGTGAATGAGAAGATTTTAAGTTCATATATAGGTTTATGTCTAGAAGTGAAATGATCTGCCTTTGTTCTTTTGTGATAATTCTTTTTAATCGTGTGTTTGCCTATCTTAACTAGTTTGGAATTAAAAACTTCGTTGCTGTGGTATCAAGCAGTATGTTTACATATGCAAATGGTAGCCTTATATATTTTGTAACAAGGTTACATTAAATAATGATCATGATGAGTTGGCCACAATTAGTTTGCTGAAAACAAAATAAAATTACTTTCTTGACTGATGCTTTCACTGCTGACTGTAAGTGATTGGTTGATGTATGGGGCTTAACAATTATGATATAATCTTAATATTCAAGGTTAACAATTATAATAGTACTAATATTTAAAATAATATTGCCTTGTAATATTGTAAATTATAATATTTGAAATATTATTCTCATGTAAGATTAATGATGGTAAAAGAGTAAATTCAAGTGGTAAAAATAAAAAACCCCTTAAATTAGCTTTTTGGAGGGAGAGCGAACTGTAAAGGAATTGAGAGTTTTAAAAATCAGATTTTCCAAAAATCTTTCCATCCATTTTTTCGTTTAGCAATTGCTTTTCAAAATCTACATATATTTTACGAAAATCAACCCAACAAACTTTTGCCAAACAGACCCTTAAGATTTGACCATAGGTGCATTTATATAGGAAAAATGTGTTTGTGAAGGCTTAAATATTAGAATGAGAAGACGACGATTGAGTTGTCACCTTGTCAGGTGCAATCTAGGATCCAATGTTAAGAAATAAGATTGAGTTTTTTCTTCTTATTTTTCTTAAATAACAATATTAATTCAAATTGGGTTGGAGAGGGTGTTTAATTAGATGGACATAAGACCCATATAACTCCTACTATTGTTAATGAAAATCCTACTAATGAGTTGAATCGGTATGTGGTTTTCTCTAGAGTTTTACAACTAGAAAATGTTCACAAGCAAGTGTAAAATGATCTGCAAAGTTGTCCCAAAATATTGGAATCTGACGCGAGATGTCAGAATAAACTACAATTAAATAGTTTATGCATGGGTCAGCAGTTTGATCAGATATAAGATAAGGTCTTCTCAGCTTGTCGGAGAATCTGGCAATTGAGTTTGAAGGATGTCAGATTGATTCTCTGTTTTCACAAATATAATATATCATGGGGATACTGGGAAAGAGAGAAGGTAACAACGTATTGGACAATTTTTTGAAATAATCATAAAAAGAAAAGAAAAGAATATGCACGTCGATTTTTTTGTTCTTTTATATTATATATTTGTGTTACGAAAACCTCTTAAGAATTCATGATAGAATTCCGCACCTTACAACCTCATATAGAAGAATACCTCGTTATTGTCACGATCATGTCACAATTTGTAACGTTAAGTAAAGAAAATGCAAATGACAACAAAATTCAATAATCCATTTCATTGGATTATATGGTGCACATTTATATGGTGCACATTCATATATCAAATAGCTTGAAGTACATGACAGTTGAGCTCATGCCAGAGATGATACATTTGTATAGTCTCGTTCGGAGTTGGAGTTTCGCAGCTTATTTAATCTTATATTTTAGGGTTAATTACAGTTTGACCCCCTGAACTATGCTTTGGTATCACTTTGCCCCCCTGAACTTTCAAAGTTAACACTTACCTCCCCTGAACTTTAATTTTGTAACACTTTGCCCCCTGAACTTCAAAAACTCATTATTTATCACACATTCGACGTTTTTTTCCTAATTTTTTTGTATCCCTAATACACTCCTAAACCTATATTTACGTGAAAGTTTGGATCAAAATGGAGGTCGGATATGGTTGGAATTTGGGTTGAATTGAGTGTCAAACCGACCCAAATTCCAACCATATCCGACCTCCGTTTCGATCCAAATTTTCACGTAAATATAGGTTTAGGAGTGTATTAGGGATACAAAAAAAAATTAGGAAAAAAACGTCGAATGTGTGCTAAATAATGAGTTTTTGAAGTTCAGGGGGGCAAAGTGTTACAAAATTAAAGTTCAGGGGAGGTAACTTTTAACTTTGAAAGTTCAGGGGGGCAAAGTGATACCAATGCATAGTTCAGGGGGTCAAACTGTAATTAACCCTATATTTTAAGGAGCCATATTGCGGCGACAATTTGTGTTTCGAATTTTCGGGGCTTGGTTTGCTCATTTTCATATTTGGAACCATCTTGCTATGATAATTTAGCTTCTTGTCCAAAGAGATTCAAGCATATATTTCATCATTCAACAAGTTTATCTCTGTTAAGGAGAGATTATCAAACTGTGGTTAGCTTTAATCTCATAACCAGGGCAATAATTTGGCTTATATATATTCCATATGTGATTTGACGATTCATTCCCTTATTTATTTGAAGAGGATTGTCTTATATAGCAATTTAGTTTGTTCGCTCAGAGTTGGTTTGGTGCTTGTATTTATTATGATCACCGAGATTTAGTTAGTATAACCTCGTAACATGGAGGGAATTTATGCATATGTATTGTTATATTGACGATAATGTTTTTGTTGTAATATCGCCCAACGGTTAGTTTAGCCTCATAGCTTAAGAGGGATTTGTATGTTGAGTTTCATATGGGATTTGACGATTTGTTCCTTTATTTATAGACTAAGGTAGTCCATATTTTAGTTTTTGAATACTCCAACGATAGGAGAAATGGAACCTAAGATCAAGCTTGACGAGCATCTTCTCTTACTATTAGAGTAGTCAATGTTTATATTTTAAATTTATTTTTGTATTTTAAAGTTGGTTGATAGATTTTACAACTTTAAAGATTTGTTTTGCAACTTATCCACATTTAAGGGTGGATTTGTAATTTGTCCATTTAAGGGCAAGCATGATGGGAGTTCGGCAAAAATCTCCGATGACCAAGATAGACAGTCTTAGAACCATTAACTAGTTGCAAAGAGCATGTATTTTATTCGCAAATTGGACAAGTTTTATGACATTTGACTGAATATCTGGATAGATTACCATAAGCTAGAAAGTCATTAATCGTGCAAAATATCATTGCCCGCATTATGAACGATTCCTGGCGATAAGAATCAAAAACTGACTCTCCGTCAACCCACAATCTCTTTAGGTCATCAATTAAAAGTCTTAAATACACATCGATGTCGTTTCCAGGTTGTTTCGGACTAGAAATCATTAAGGACAACATGATATATTTGTGTTTCATGCATAACCACGGTGGCAGATTGTATATTACTGTTGGATTTCATGTTTAATTATACATATATATTTTCGAAATTTTTATGTATAATAAGGATCATCTACAATTTTCTACGTTTTATTTCATGCATGTATCAGTTTGTTTCAATAACTAGTTTTAAAACCTTATTAAAACAAACAAGAGTCTACGAAATTCATACCTAGAAGTTCTCTAAAACTTCTTGAAGATTCGGAGACACTGTGGATGCTTGTTGCTGCGCCGGATGCCTCCGAGATTTCACCAAACTCTAAACGAGATTGGAGAGAGAAGAGCTAGCCTCTCGATCTCCAATAGAGTTTAGAATCCCATTACTAACCCCTTTAGTTTCCTTGAGAAGATGACCTCTTGAAACTAAATCTAAACTTAAGAATTTGTGGAAATTTCGTGGAGAATTAAGGAGAGAGATTTTGCATGAAAAACAATGAATTAATTCAACTAAGGAGGTAATGAGATAACTTGTATTTATAAGTTCTCTCCAAATTACCTATTCATGTGTAACCACTTACCCATGATTTCATGCAAAATTCCATCTAACCATCCATTATTTAATAATAAATAATATTAGCCACGAATTAAATCAATTATGGACCAATTCCATGCATGATCTAATTAATTCTTAAATTAATTCTGCATTAACCGTCTGGACCGGTCGACCGTTTGTAGGTTCGGTCGACCGCTCGAACCTGTTTTCGGTCGACCGTTCAATAACTCGGTCGACCGTTCGCAACAGGAATTATTCCATCTCTATGTTCGGTCGACCGACCGATCACATTCGGTCGACCTTTCGAACAGATGAAAATTCCCTGTTATCGGTCGAGACATGTCCGGTCGACCGTGCCCTATCGGTCGACCGTTTACTGCTAACCGGTCGACCGTTGGAGCACTGTTCCGCAGACTTGTCAAATTTTGGTTTTAACCCCTTCAAAATTTGACATTTCGGGATTAGTAGTAAATTCACAACTTATGTAGCATGTTATCCTATGTAATGATCAATCATTACACCTCATAATATTTACATCACATATGAATTTAATTTAGATTCTAATTATGTTATTAATCACAACATAATTTTGATTTTGCTTGTTCACCCCATGTGTCATATTTTCTACATGAAACCCGACACATCCTATGAACTTAAAATCCTCATTACTCGTTTCCCAGTTTTGTGGTGTGACCTATGGGAGGATCTAAACTAAGTTGGCAGTGATATTAAGAGCTTAATATCACAAGCTATAAGCGGTATCTAGCTACACATTATAGCTCCCAATTAGTCAGATGTCTTAATTCCACTCGAACCAAAACCCGATCCAATTAGTGATGGAGTGCACCACTTGTGTCCGTCCCTTGCCTCATGATATTAAGAATACACACAAAGTAGTATTGTGTCATCTTTGTATTAGTATTCATTTATTGATCTCTTTAAGCTAGTTATAAATATGTGACTTAACTCAAATCACATTGTGCACATTATAACTTTGCTTTATCAAGGGGCCCACTAATATCATCACTCAATTAAGAGGGGCAATGATAGTCTTTTGACTAACTATCTTCTCCAACAAAAGTTGTACTTAACCAACCAATGCCTTTACACTACACTTATCGTTAGTTCAAGACACTGATCTAATTAAGTATAACTTAAGTGATCAGATATAAGTCTCATATCAAAGGACCAAAGACACAGTAAAATATTAATGACACAGAAACACATTTCTATAATATTTTACTTATTAGGTCTATTCAGTATACAAAAGTAATATTTTCCTCTTTTGCATACCCGTGTTGTCACTCACTTGTAGAGCTACAATGATCTATGACCAAACACGACAATCTTAACCCGGTAATTAATGTCCCATGTTAATTATCATGATTGCGAATATCTTTTGTTTTATGTAAACCAATATCTTTTAGAGCTCTACGGTTAAGGACCAAGAGCCTCTTCCTTAACACTTCTAAAAGACGAATAACATAAACAAGGAACAAAATGATTTCTCATTCAATTCATAATAATTGACATTTAAAAGTAAAACTTTCAGAACACATTCCGTTCAATCTCCCACTTGTTATTAAAGTTTTCTTTCTCATACATACTCAATGCATAAAACAATAATAACTAGGGTAAACCCCATTACATATCAATCATCAAGCCAATCTACATGGTTCCTCAATCCCATGGACTCGAAATGCATTTCGCCCTTGGCTTGGGATAAGGGTTTTGTGAATGGATCAGCTGTGTTGCTATTGGTGTCCACCCATAAAAGATTTATTTTGCCTTCGTCGATGAGGGTTGGACGAAAACTTTTCAGCCGTATCCTGAAACATTTTCCCTAAGTGTCCTTCCACACTAATGTCTTCCCCATCGGTCTTGGAACAACTAAATGATTCATTTTTGTCGTGCCATTTCCACCGTCTGTAATTTGGGTCGAAACCTTTCTCAAACAAATGATCTTTCATTTTCAGAAAAGTCAACACTGACATATTATGACACTTATTGCACGGACAATACGCCATGTCGCTGTCTGTCATTTTCTTGGAATGTTTTTTGGCAACCTCTAAGAACATATTCACTCCGTTCTCATACTCATCACTCAATCTATTTGAAACAATCCACTCTCGATCCATTTCAATCTAAACATTAACAAAAATGATAGTTATTATTGGAGAAAATAAATAAAATTTCAATTTAAAAGAATGTGTTCGTAGATGAGAACATTCAGAGACATTAAGATGAGAAAAGAATGACTCAGATGAGAGGAGATGAAGTCATTAATCTAGCGTGGGAATAAGGAAGGTTAGAAACCTAACTAAGCAATCAAGGTCAAAACAAGCTTAAAGTCCACTATAGGTCCTTAGTAATAGACGACACCTAACTTCGAGGTCCCACCGAGGACCACTAGTCTGTAGGAAATCAAGAACCCGGAGGTCCCTAATATCTCAGGGAGACTAGATGGGCAACGACGTTCAGGCCGAAACGGTCTTAAACATCGAGGACCACTAATCTATAGGAAATCAAGAACCCGGAGCTTCCTAAAATCTCAGGAGACTAGTTGGGCAACGACATTCAGACCATAACGGTCTTAAACGGTTTCCTCTATTTAATGCGTCCGAAAATCCTAGGGGTCAACGTCTAATTGATTTTATTAAGGCTCTTTTATTAAGTGGTTTTTGGGCAAAGGAAAGGGTGATGAAATCCCCCACCTCATCTTCTATAGGTGACTGCCCCCTAAGTGTTTTTCATACCGTAATCTAACAAACAACACACCAAACAAACACTCACTCACTCTTGTTCCAATGCAATTCCTACTAATTAATGCATGCTTTCTAATGAATGATGAGTGAAAGATATTACGTACCTTACGCCAGCAATCTACGATAGAAATCGTAAAATGCATAATAAATACGATGAATGCAAATCCAATATGATGAATGACTTATCAAATATTGTCTAATCTTTTGTTTTAGGTTATTAAAGGCCAAGTTACTTAAGGGGGTCAATGAGTTATTATCATAATATTGAAAATTCAAAAAAGCATGGCAATAAACATTTTAAATATTAAAAGCAAGTATTAAAAATAATTACTTGGATTGACAGAAAAATATTTTAAACACAAAATATCATGTTATTGATAACACTTGAAAATAAAATTTTATTGAAATTTTGGCAGAACCCCCCCTTAAAATTTTATATGTAAAATTCTTCAAATCCTGGAATTAACAAGAAAAATGTATATCTACTCACATTCACATCATGTATTTCTCCACCACAACACATTTACATTACAAATCTACTCATGTTGAAACACATAAGAATGAGATCCATGAAGAAACTTAGTTTATTTACTTTCAAATTTACTTAATAATGCATCCCAAACAACTCTCCATCGTTACTTAAATCATCCAACCAACCCAACTCAAGACCTAAGATAGCAAACCAAACCAATCCAACTCATATATACTCATTTAAATCATCCAACCAACCAAACTCAACTCAATCCAAAACAAACCAATCCAATGAACAAGTGAAATCAAATGATATCTCATTAATAAAGGCCACATCCATCATCATAACACATAGCAATAACATATAAAAAATGAATTAAACATTCACACAATCACATTCCATTCTCGTCAACCAAACAAATCCAAAATTCACAATCTCCACAACCAACTAAACAATCCAAATCCAAACACCACAATCTAAACATATCAAATATGAGAACCTAATCAAACAAGATACAAGACAAGGCTAGTAGATTTCCTTTTGGCTTCACCTGAAGTTAATTTTCTACAGGTGGTGAAACACGAACCAGAGGAGGAGGGAAAGTTGCTGCCGGCGTCGCAGAGGAGGTGCGGTACCAGTGTTCGTGCCAACAACCACACCCATAACTACACTAAATCAAAAAAACTAAATAAAAAAAACTCAATCCACAACTACACAAAAAGTATGACCACGAACCGAAGGAGGAGGAGATCGTGGCTGCGGTGACGGTGGTCGTGGAGGCTACAAAGACGGTGCAGAGGGACGGAGAAGGGGAGGAGAGTTGGTCGCTGCGGTGCCGGAGACGGTGCAGATCAGTCGGAGATCGGTCGCGGAGGAGAGTTCGGTCGCGGGAAGGCTAGTATTACGGAGTTATGCGGCGACAGTCTCACACGCCCACACAGCACTGTGTGCGCGCATATACATGCACACACAGTCAGCTATTCTACGCGCGAGACAACATCGACTGGTTTCGCCCTGCCTTGGGCTCGTCAGAGAAGCGGCTTCAGCCCCCAACCAGCCCTACGCTCCCAACTGCATATAAGTGCAGTCCCGTAGGCGCTCGCCTTCGAGTTGAAGCCTCTCCCCCATATAGCATCTACGCTCATATGGCCACCCGATGTTCCCTAAACAGTCTGCACGCATCAACACCCCCTGGCGGAAGACTCTAAGGGTGTAACAAATTCTCCCCCTTTAAAATCGTGCACATCCTCATGCACAACTTACTTATCACCATCCAGGTATACTTCGTGTGAAAATATATGCCCCCTCATTCCTCTCTGAGGTTTCCTGGCTATTTGCGTTCGCCCACAAGCACGTGGCCAACTACGCAGCTTCTGGACTGGAGCTTGGGAGTTTCCCAAACCGTCTGATACACCTTAGATGTACAAGCTCCCCCTGCTACTCACCTCTTGCAAGCCTTTCACGGGACATCTCAAGATGTATAGGTTTGGCTATGATACCAATTATTACGGAGTTGTGCGGTGACAGTCGCACACGCCCGCACAGCACTGTGCGCACACATATACACGCACACATAGTAAGCTATTCTGGGCGCGAGACAACATTGCCCTTCCTTGGGCTCATCAGGGAAGCGACTTCAGCCCCCCAACCAGCCCTACGCTCCCAACTGCATATAAGTGCAGTCTCGTAGGCGCTTGCCTTCGAGTTGAAGCCTCTCCCCCATATAGCATCTACGCTCATATGGCCACCCGATGTTTCCCAAATAGTCTGCACGCATCAACACCCCTGGCGGAAGACTCTAAGGGTGTGACAGCTAGGGTTTGGGTGGGTTTTCGTTTGAGATGAATGACAGAAACACGTTTGTTCGATTTCTTTAAGACTCATAGATGTCGGATGTTATAGATGTCCGACGTCTATATGCAGGGGGTCTAGACGTCGAACATCTATAACATCAGACGTCTATATGGCAAAGTCTATACCCTATAGACGTCGGATGCACAAGGTATTTCAAAAACTGACGTCTATGGGTCGACGTCTATACCCTATAGACGTCGGATAAACGCAGTATTGAAATAGCCGACGTCTATAGTACCACATATACGTCGGCCATAGTAACGACCGACGTCTATTCTTCCTTCTCCCTACTAGACGTCGGTCGTTATAACGACCGACGTCTATTGGGGGATGAGTAAAGCCTATTCTGTACTAGTGATAGTTCCAAATTGCATACATCTCCACTAATCTGGGATGACAATTGGTGGACGATCATTAGAAAAATTTCTTTTATTTGAGATGTAATTTTGTGTGTGTCAACAACGTGATAAACTTAATTGACAAAGTATGCACCTAAAAACAACTCCTATGATGACGTTTTCATTTATTAAAAACGGCATCACGGATTTCGTTTTTACACGGGACATGTTCAACTAACAACGTATCGTTCAAGGGTCTCATTGTAGGATTTCGTGTCCCCATGTATGTATATATTTTTAAATTTTTAATACAACATACAAGATTGATTTCATATTTTCATTGATTTTACGTACATGTATTTTTTATTTTAATATCATACATTCCTACACATATTAAAATAAACAATGGATAGAGGATCATACTCAAAGGTTCTCTAAAACCTTTCAGAAGATCCGGAGTTCTGTTGCTCGTAGAATCGCCCGCCGATTCGCCTCTAAGTGTTCACCAAACTCTAAACAAGCTTAGGAAGAAAGGAGCTAGCAAATCAATCTCTAATTAGGCTTAGAATCTAGCTAATAACCCCTATTTAAGCTCCTAAGATTTCTATCTCCAAAACTTAAAACTATTAAGATATTTTCATGGTGATTAAGGGAGAGATCAATGAAAGAAAGAATTTTTGCATTAACATAAACAAGTAGGATGAGGGGTCCTTTTATAGCCTCCCAAAACATCATTATCAAGAACTATTCTTTAGTCATGATCTCTTATTTATTCTCTCCTAAAATTAATCGCAAATTGGCACATAAGCACCCTAAAAATGTTTAATTAAATATGGAATTAATTCAACCCATGATCTAATTATTCTCTTATTAAGTCAGACAAAAATCGCACTGTTCAGTTGAGCGAGAATTATTCTCGGTTAACCGAAGCATTCGGTTTTAACACATGTTTGGTGGACCGTGAGCTAGGCGGTCTACCGAATATGCATGAGAAAAATTCTCTGGAAAAATTCAGACAATCCGCGTCTTGCTCCGGTCGACCGTTGACCCACCAAAATTTCTACTGGCAAACATTATCGAACGACCGTGTCACCTTCGGTCTACCAAAAATATCCCAAGATATTTTCTCTTGGTTGACCGTTCACGCTCGGTTGACCGAACCCAATTGTCCAGGCACTCCAGACAATTTCGGTCAACCAATTGCATTTACCCGTTCCCCGTTCGATTGACCGTTCCGAAGACACCTCGGTCGACCGAACCCTAAACGGTTCACCGTATTTGACCCCGATTTTTCCTTTGTCAAATTTTGGATTTATTTCCAACAAAATTTGATCTTTTGGGGTTTTTAGCAAATTCATATCTTATGTAATATATTATCCTATGTAATATTAAATTATTACACCCCATAATATACACACCTCATATGAATTTTTTAGGATTCTAATTATGTCAATTCTCATGACATATTGATTTTATTCGTTCACCACATGTGTCCCTTTTTCACATGAAACCCGACACATCATATGAACTCAAAATCAAGCTTCTTGTTTTCTAGTTTTGTGGTGTGACCTATAGAAGGATCTAAATTAAGTTGGCAGCAATATTAAACACTTAATATCTCAAACTATAAGCGGTATCTAGCTACACATTATAGTTACCCAATTAGCATAAATGTCTTTGTTCCACTCGAACCAAAACACGATCCATTTAGTGATGTAAGTGCATCACTTGTGTCCGTCCTTTGCCTCATGATATTAAGAATATATACAAAGTAAAAATGTGTCACCTTTGTATTATATTCATTTTTTGATCTCTTTAAGCTAATTATAACTATGTAACTTAACTCAAGTTACATTGTGCACATTATAATTTTACTTTATCAAGGATCCCACTAATATCATCACTCAATTAAGAGGGACAACGATAATCGTTTGACTAGCTATCTTTTCCAGCACAAGTCATGTTCAACCAACTATTGTCTTTATCACTATACTCATTGATAGCTTTTGACAATAATCAAATTAACCACTTCTTGAGTGAAAAGATATAAGTCTCGTATCTTAGGATCCAAGACACAGTAAAACATTAATGACACGAAAACACAATTCCACAATGTTTTACTTGTTAGGTCTATTCAATATATAAAAGTAATATTTTCCTCTTTTATATACTCGTGTCGTCAATTATTTGTAGAGCTACAACAATCGATGACAAACACGACAATCTTATCTCGGTGATTAATGTTCCATGTTAATTACCGTGATTGTGAATAACTTTTGATTTATGTAAACCATTATCTTTTAGAGCTCTAGGGTTAAGGACCAAGCGCATCTTCCTTAACACTTCTAAAAGACGAATACCATAATCAAGGAACAAAATGTTTACACATCCAATTCCTAATAATTGACATATAAAAGTAAAACTTTTAGAAAACATCTTTTCACTCGTTACCTAAGAATATGGGTAAGTTGAATTGAAGACAAAATGACTATTTCAATGACGAAAAATATATTTTTTCATCCAAATGCTAAAGCCTCTAATTTCCCCTAAATTCCCCGACACACCTCGGACCGGGACAGGAGGCGCGCGCGTGCATTTGAAGTTACTGGTGTATTTTGTTATGGTTATGGGAGTGGAAACGGAACCCCCATCTCACTCTCATATGGTTAGTAACCAAGTCAGCTAAGATACACATCTTATGTAATTTACGTCAAATATTCAACACAATTGTTCGAATCAACTCAAATTATTATATCCAAGTAGAACATTTTGAGGAGTTCAAGTTGGTTTTCATTATTATTATTTTGGCTTTCTTTATTTCGAGATGACATTTTTAGGTAAGACGTGTTGAGCTAGTGAATGGTCGGTCGGGGGCGGTGAGCGAGCGACATTCTACCTCGCCGGGGGCGGTGAGCGAGCGACATTTTCGATACAAAATTACTAATAAATCTCAAAGCCCAAAAATACATTGTGCTTGGCTTCGAGGGGGCGTTGCCCCTTGCAACCCCCACCGTCTCACCAGCGAGGTGGAACGTCGCTCGCTCACCGCCCCCAACCGACCATTCGCTAGTTCAACATGCCTTCCTAAAAATGGCATCTTGAAATCAAGAAAACTTGGCATAAGTAAAAACGGAATCCATGATGTCATTTTCTTAAGGGTAAAAATGACACCTATGGTGCCGTTTTTAGTTAATGAAAACGACACATGTTGTGTAATTTTTAAGGTGCATACTTTGTCAATTACGTTTTCGATGTGCATATTCTTCCAATTATTATTTTTTGTGTGATTATTTTGAATTGTTTTCCTGACATAAACTAGAACCAAAGTCCAACCATTGCATAAAATAAATTGTTCTTTTTGCAATTAATAGAAAGAGTTGTTGGATTGATATGGCATAATATTCTGCAATGGGATCTGCTCCTGGTTCTGGGGTGTTATTTACCCATTCCAATTCATTATCATGAAAATTATAAGGTTTATTTTGGATTTTTTTTGAAATAATGGTGTAAAAAAGAAAATTAGAAGAATATAACGCATCAAAACTTATTTGGCAAACTATGCTTATTGAAAACGACAATGGTGATGTCGCTTTCATTAAGAAAAAATGACATTGCCAATGCCATTTTTATTCCTTACTAAAACGGCAGCACGGATGTCGTTTTCACTACCAGCTAAAAACGACATCTGACGTGCCGTTTTACCCTACGGTAAAACGGCAGCCGCCAGCCCCCTTCTAACCGTCCACCCCCTCTCCTTCATCTCTTGGACGATTTTCGACCTCTCGGTGGCGGTTTCATGTGTTGGATTTGTTTTAGGTACATTTAGCTTATTTTTGGTTAACATTTGGCTTGATTGGTGTGGATTGGCTTGAAATACTTGTTTGTGTTTTAAAATTGATTTGGGTTGACAGAGACTTGTGTGGATTTGTTTAGATTACTTGTATGTCCTTAGAAATTGATTTGGATCTACAAATAGAAACATACATTTGAAGTATAGAAATATACAAATAGAAACACACATGAATCTCTTAATTGTGTTTATTATATGGTTAGTGAATTCGAAGTAAGATTAGAAGGTTATTGCTATTTTTCAACATAGATTAGAGGGTTACAAATAAGTTTAAGATTTAGAGACCGTTTAAATTCATATACTCTTTAGCTATTCTTGATATTGTTAAATATGCTACACTTTTGATGTGAAATTACAATTTTATTATAGTTGTGTTCTTTTTTTAAATAAATGATGATTTTCATGTGTTTGTACTTTGTAGCTTGTTTTGTAGCTTGTTTTTATTGATTTGGTTTGTTCTTATGATATTTTGGTTTTATTAACAGTTCCAAAATGTCTACTTCACACGATTCTCATGGTCCTGTGGACCCTTCAGTCCTAGTATTACAGAAGAATCATAGATTATCTTTGATTTTCGAATTTAATTTTTTGTGTATTGGTTTATATTAGACGTTCAGTAATTATTATTATTTTCAGGAGCAATTTCCGGATATTAGGTGTATCGAGCACGATATTCAGTTCAACATGTGGATCGTGGAATATGAAAGTGTATGAGATTTACTAGAGATTGCTGAATTTGCTACAGTCTCTCATTTTCCCTGACTACAACTGTATTAGAATCTAATCCATGTTGTTGTTGAGAGGTGGAGACCGAAGACTCGCACCTTTCACTTTAGACATTGGGAGATGGAGATCACGCTACAAGACGTAGCTATACTTCGTGGTCTTCGTGTTGACGGTCTGGCAGTGTATGAAACCTTAGATCATGATTGGCCCGAGGTTTGCATGAATTTGTTGGGTGTTGAGGAAGAATAGGTGATTGCTGGTAGTGAAAGGGTGATACATGTCATTGTAGTGGTTGAAGCAAAATTAATGTGTCGTGGCGCCAGATGCAACAGACGAGCAAGTGTTGCAGCACACCAGAGCCTTGATTTTGTTTCAGTTAGGTTTTGGGATGTTAGGAGATAAGAGTGGAAACAAAGTCCACCTCAGATATTTGCTTTAGCTGACGGATCTACATCTATGTCGAAACTACAGTTAGGGAGCTGCGTCTTTGGCTGTGTCGTACAATTATTTGGATCGGGCATGTTTAAAAAGTGGAAAACAAGTTACTGGGTTCCTGAAGTTGTTACAAATTTGGTGTTGGGAACATCTTCACGGCGGACGACCTTCGAAGATTCCAGGACTTCTAGAACATCTTTTGTGTCCTTTAGGTTCACGTTGGCGAACTCCTAGGTGGTGGGTGAACAATGCGAAGACAGCTCAGATTGAATTTTACAGAAATGAGTTGGACGTTCAAGAAGAAAATCAAGTTTGTGGACGCCTTATGAAAAAATAGATGTGATGGCGTTACCTGCTGATTGTAGGGAAGGACATGAAATCTGGATGACTAAAACATAAATGGTTTATTTCAAAGTAGCCGCTATGCACATGCCGGACAGGGTGATGCATCAGTTTGGAATGTGGTAACATATTCCAGAATTAATGGAGATATGCAAGATTAAGAAGGCTCAGGAGAAGCCCAGAGTAAACTGGTTGCAAGAGCAGCAGTCCTACATTCAAGCATGGTCGCATCGGCGAGAGTTTGTGCAGATTGATGCACCTTCACTGCCGAAAGACCCAACTAGTTGTAGACGTATATACATGGAGTGTGACTGACAGATTACCGTGCGATGACTGATGAGAAGAGTTGAAGATGCATAACTACCAAATTATCGGCCTTTAGCTGCTAGAGATTGTACTTGGTAATAAATTGAAATTTTATGATTTTACTTAAGATTCTAATTTTTTCATTCTAATCGTAATTGTCTTTTATTTGCAACTTCACGACCTACATGGGTTACATGAAGATATTCACCATCTTGAAGGGATGCATTCTACACACAATCCCACGGTTTCAATAACTCAAAAAATGAAGAAGAAAATCAAAGAAATGATGGCGTGCTTCAAGAATGTGGATCTGTTGTTGAACCCATCATAAGGTGGATGCTCTCAACCTGTTCGTCAAGATTCTAAGGAAAATATCCCAGAAATAGGAGTGTCACTTGATGAATAGGATAATTTCATTTTCACTTGTAATGTTTGAACAATTTGCTTTTCAACATGTGAACGTGGACTAAATTAATGTTTTAATGTGTGTTAAGAACACTTTGCATGAAATGTGTGTTTTGGTATGAGCTGGAATAAAATTTAATTCCACAGGTTTAGAATACTTGGAATTAAAGTCCAAGAGAATGGTAGGAAGACATATCCAAATGGATATGTTTGCTGCTAAAACGGCACTGCCAGTGCCATTTTTAGTTGAGCAAAAATGGCACTGGGGTTGATGTTTTTGTTAAATTAAGTAACGTTCGACTGTTACCTCATTTATTAAACGCTTTAACACATTATTAAAGCTTTCTAACAAGTTTGTGGTATTGATTTATTTTACCAAAAGTTTACTAGATTTTTCGCTATAATCGACATCTTCTTTATTTTTTCTTGTTAAACGGGTGGATCTTAAATATTTTGTGATTTCTTTCTTGAACCTTTCCTATTTTGAATTTTGAACAAACTTAGGTATACTTCTGATCTTTTTTTAGTCTCTGATCGTATTAGAAATTGTTCTTTACAAAAGAAAATAGTTTCTACATCTTAAGTCCACTTCCTTTTTTTAACAATCTCGCTCTCCTTTCTTCTTTTAAAAAAAACTATTGTAATTTCTTTTGCCTTTGTAGTAGTTGTGATGACGACTAGTCAGAGCTCTCAGACCAACTCTTCTACTAGCACCTCCATACCTACTTCTTTGACTCTTCCTTCCCCATTCATGTGCGACTAGATCGCACAAACTACTTACTATGGCGATCTCAAATATTGCCTATTGTTCGTGGTAACAAAGATTTTTGGACCATTCTACTCCCCCTCCTTGGTTTTTGGATGACGCTCTAACCATCCCTAACCATGAGTTTAAGGTATGGTTTCTACAGGACCAACTTTTATTGGGGTGGTTACTTACTTCTTTGACTGAGGGAGTTTTAGGACAGATGGTTGGTTGTAATACCTCTCAGTCTGTGTGGATTACATTAGAACATGTTTTTGTGTCTCAATCTAGGTATCATATTATTCAGTTGTGCCTTTCGTTGCAGACAACTAAAAAGGGAACCTTTCTATTTCTGACTATATTCAGAAGATGAAATCCATCTCTGACAGTCTGTCTGTTGTTGCTCATCCTATTTCTGACTTTGATTTAGTATTACATGTGCTTAAGGGTTTGGGAACGGAGTATGACTCCTTTGTTGTATCCATTTCAACATGATCTGATACCCCTACTTTTGAAGATTTGCATGCTATGTTACTAAGTCATGATATGAGACTTGAGAGCAACACGACTACTCCTGACCTATTTGATAATGTCACAACCCGATCTTCCAATAATACTTTTGGTGGGCGCAATAATAGATCCAAAGGTCACGGTCGTGGTCGGTATTCTAATAATCCAAACCGACCTCCTCCCAACTCGTCCAACCCAGGTCGTCCCAGAGTCCAGTGTTAGATTTGTTCCAAAATGGGACATTCCGCACTATAGTGCTATAATCACTTTGATCAGAATTACCAAGAATCACCTCCAACTGCTATGATAGCAACATCTTGCAACATAGCAGATGAAGCTTGGTATCCAGACTCAGGAGCCACTAATCACCTCACCAATGACAACACCACTCTTCAACACCCTCAGGATTACACTGGCTCTGACTTCATTAGGACTGTCGATGGTACAGGTTTGCCAATAATGTGTACTGGTTCTCTTACTATTCCCTCCTCTTCTCAAATTTTAAAAATTCATGAAGTCTTTTTTGTTCCTAGTGTAACAGGGAAGCTACTTAGTGTTGCTAAATTCACTACTGATAATAATGTGTATTTTGAATTTTACCCTACTTACTTTTTTGTGAATGATTTGTTCTCAGGCCAGGTCCTTCTCCAGGGACAGCTTGAGCATGGTCTCTACCGTCTCTAGTTCTCTGGGACCTTGCCTTGCAAACTTCTTTCCTTGGAGAAATTAATATTGTCGATTTATAGCACCAATGACTTGGTCACCCCTGTCCTAAAACCGTTCAGAATATTCTTTATAATAATCCTCTTCCCACAAGTTGAAGGAACTTGATAAATTCTTGTCATACTTGCTCTTTTGTTAAAATCATAAACTACCTTTTACTTATACTCATATTATAGTTACTACTCCCCTTGAAATAACTCACTCTGATGTTTGGAGACCTGCACCTATTATATCTCATAATGGTTGTAGGTATTATGTCAGTTTTTTGGATGAGTATAGTCATTATACATGGTTGTTTCCTATTGCATGCAAGTCTGACGTTTTACAAACCTTCCAGAAATTTAAGTTACAGGTAGAAAATATTTTTCTTGTCATATTAAAATATTTCAGAGTGATTGGGGTGGTGAATTTTGGTATGTCTCTAAATTTTTAGAAGCTAATGGTATTTTTCATAGATTATCATGTCCTCATACGCATGAACAAAATGGGGCAATTGAACATAAGCATTGACATATTGTTGACTGTGGTTTACCTATGCTTTCTTGTGCATCTTTACCATCTTTGTTTTGGGATCATGCATTTACTACTGCTGCCTTTTTAATCAATAGAATACCCTCTCTAAATTCTTTGGTCCAGCCTTTTGAAAAATTGTTTAACAAGCTCCAGATTATTCCTCTTTAAAATTTTAGTTGCTCATGTTTTCTTGTCTTAGACCATATAATGCACATAAATTACAACCTCGTTCTCGTCGTTGTGTTTTCTTAGGTTACAGTACCGTGCATAAAGGTTATAAAGGTTTCCATGTTGAGTCTAAAAGGATGTATATTGCGCGTAATGTTATTTTTGATGGGGGAAATTCCTTTTTCAAAAGGCTTCAGCAAATAAGGTATCTGGAAGTTGTAGTACCTCTACATCTACCATACCTTTGCTACATGTGTTCTGACATCACTACTCCAATCGCCCCTATGCCTAGTCCCACTCTGACTTTGTATGTCCCTACTACTATCCCACCTCCTAATCCACCAGATAACCGACCTACTGGTCCACCAGATAACCCATCTTCTAAACACCAATTATCCTTTCTCTTGAGCCATCAGATAACCTACATACTACAACTTCTACATTCCCAACCATTCCTCCATCTCATCAAATGACCACCAGAACCAAAGATAACACCAGAGTTGTCAAACCCTTTCCTGATTATCAAATTTTCTCCACTACTAAACATCCACTTACACCATCGTCACTTCATGGCATTGAACCCACTTGTTTTCCCAAGCATATAAGGATGGAAACTGGAGAAGAGCGATGGATGATGATTTTAACGCCTTACTTCTGAACAAAACATGGTCCATTGTTCCAAAAATAGTGCAACTAATGTTATTGGATGTAAGTGTTTTTTTTTGCTCAAAAAGAAAACCAGATGGAACCATTGATCGCTACAAAGCTCATCTTGTAGCCAAAGGATTTCATCAAACAGAAGGGATAGATTATATTGATACCTTTAATCTTGTGGTCAAACCGATTACAATACGGGTTATTCTTACTATGGCTATTTCTCAGGGATGGATGATTAAGCAACTTGATGTCAATAATGTCTTTTTAAATGGAGAATTATATGAGGACGTTTTTATGTCTCAAGCCCCTGGATATTCCAATCCCACCTATCCATATCACATTTGTCACCTTTGTAAAGCCATTTATGGACTAAAACAAGTTCCACAAGCTTGGTTCAACAAATTGGCAGAAAAACTTATCTCTCTAGGTTTCTATTCGACTAAGTCTAATACTTCCTTTTTTTTCTACAACAACAACATATCGTTCTTATTCTGGTATATGTAGATGATAATAACATCACAGGCAGTTCTCCTATACTTCTACATCATGTGGTATCTAAACTTAATTCTACCTTTTCTTTAAAATATTTAGGCCATTTACACTATTTTCTTGGATTAGAAGCTTCCTTTTATAAAAATGAATTGTTCTTATGTCAACACAAATACATTCAAGATCTATTAATTAAAACCAAAATGCATGAAGCCAAAGAAATTTCAACTACTCCTGCATGCCCTACTATTAAACTCTCCAAATTTTCTAGCTCACTTATGACAACTCATTCCTATACAGAAGCACTGTAGGTGTTCTTCTGTATTTGACCCTGACTCGTCCTGAAATCACGTTTGCTATAAATAAAGTTTGTCAGTTTATGCATCATCCTACGGAAGAACATTGGGCAACTGTCAAAAGAATATTAAGATATCTTAAACAAACTATAAACTTTGGGTTGCATATTTAAAATCCTCCACAAACCTAAGTGCACTACATGCTTTCTCAGATGTTGATTGGGCGGGTGATCAAGATGATAATAGATAAACCACTGGCTACTGGATTTTTATGGGAAGAATTTAAATCTCCTAGCTATCAAAGAAACAGGCAACGGTGGCTAAATCATCAACTGAAGCAGAATATCGCGGCATCTCTTAGGCTAATGCGGAAGTCCTGTGGATCTGTAATCTTCTGATTGAACTTTGGGTGCAACTACGTCCACACCAACCCTTTGGTGTGACAACCTGAGAGCAACATATCTAGCTTCAAACCCCATTTGTCATGCCAGAATGAAGCATGTTGCAAATGATTTTCACTTTGTTCGCGAACAAGTCTCATCAAGACAAATACAAGTGCGTTTTGTCTCCAACACAGATCAGTTGGCTGACATTTTAACAAAGTCATTAAGCCCTCGTCGCTTCCTGCACCTTTGACCCAAGCTCACAGTTGGTACTCTCCATGTTCACTTGCGAGGGGGTGTTAAGGAACAAGACTCAAGTCCATCTCAGGCCCATGACGATATTCAATCTCAAACCCATAGCCAAATGTATTAAGACATTATATTAGGACATTATAAATTTGTGGCTATATCCATTGTATTAGGACATTCCAGAACTTACTAGATTATTGTATGACTTAGTGGTTAAGTAGTTTGTATAGTCTAGGTTCAATGTATTTTGTACATCTCTACTCTATAAATACATTTACCTCTCACACTAAAGCAATTAAGTTGTGAAGGTTTTATTTTGTGTTCATTCCCTTTGCAATTCTAACAATATCAAGTCCCTCACTGCATGTTGTTGAAGTAATTTGTACCGATTGAAGAAAGTATAGTATAGCTTTAAAAAGACACAAATCTTGTATCCATGACGTCTCAAAAATTGATGAGGTGCTTGTAGTAATTGAAACATTGACAATTCAGCAAAAGGTATCTCTCATCCGATCATGAGTATAACCAAAACTAAACAAACACATTTCGTTTATATATCAATTGACACAAGGAAAGTCAAATTTGATTTATTATCTGGTAATTATATACTTGAATTCACAATTAGTATTATTTTTCTGAAGAAAGAAGTTTCAAACTCTCAAAACAATAACTTGGAAATTTGTATCAAACGGCAGACGCAAGTTCAGTTTGCTTTCTCATGAATAACTTCAGTTTTGCTATTATATGTAGAACTAAATAACAGTTAACCCAAAGCTAATGATAAAAACCAAAACTCAGAAGAAAAAACTACTTCTGAAAAAGAATGACCAAGTATTGCTACATTATCGTATCAAAATAGCAGAACAACAATATGAACGGTAGGACATAATAAAAGTCAAAGAGGATTCTAACAAGTTATGAGTATCGAACCGAATTATTACTTCTCCAAACAAAAAGAATTTAAACTTGGGCATCTAGATCCTGCAACTTAACAAAAAAAACAATTAGCTCACTTACATGTGAGTTTTGGATAGACAAACATTCTAAATAATTTAGGAGACATAAAAAACCCTTTACAAACAAACTCTGTTGTAGCTGAAAGGGGTGAGCATCCGGACCGGATTTTTATCCGGGGTCTGGACCGGACCGGATGCCCGCGGACCGAAGACCGGACCGGACCGAATCGGTCCGGTCCGGTCAAAAACCGTTTTTTTAAATAAAAAACAAAAAAAGACCCGACAGGACCGAAATTTTAAAATCTCCCGGACCGAAACCCGGACCGGACCAAATCACAACTTCCCGGACCGACCGGTCCGGTCCGGTCCAAAAACCCGGACCGGTACGGGTTTTGCTCTGCCCTAGGCTGAAGTGTTAGATCCCTAACCCTTTCTTATGGGTAATGGTGATTAGAGGAGAGCTTTGCATGGGAAATGGGTGGTGAATAGTGACGGTGATGGGTGTAGGGGGGCGGTTACTGTTCATGTGTTGGGTTGAGAAGAAAGCCATATCTTTTGATCTCTTCACTTCTTCATCTCATCTCTCTCATTTCTTCTTCTTCTCTCCGACGTCTAGAGGTTGTGGAGGAGACTCTGGTGCGTGGAGTCGAGGAGGCGAGTGTGGAGTCGGGCGACGTTGAGCGAACTCCGGTGTGCTCCTTCTTCTTGTCGAGGTATGCCGGTTCTTAGTTTGATTTGTTGTTTCTCACCCTCGTGGGAGGGTTGTGTTGGTCGGTCGGGGAGGTCGGAGACCTCTTCGGCGTTGTTTTCCGTGAAAAACCTCAGCTGGCGCGAGGTTGAAGACGACCAATGGTCGACCGAAGTAGTGTATTTTTTACTGTATGTTGTGTTTCGGTCGACCGGTTCCTTGTGTTCGGTCGACCGGAACTTAAGTGTACTGGATTATTTATGCTTGTTCGGTCGACCGTTATATGACGTAGAAATACTAGGTTGACCCTGTTAGTTTTCGGTCGACCAAGACCCCTGAGTCGGTCGACCGATAGTTTTGAATTAATGTTGACCAGACTCCGGATTTTGACCTCGTTTCGGTCGACCGGTTTAGACCTTCGGTAGACTGTTGGGACTTATGTTTTGCGCAAATAGTTCGACCGTTGGGACTGATTGGACTCATTGTATGAGTAGCAGACCTGAGGGATCGCAGATCCCAATGCGTGTGACGCATGGCTCGTGGAGCATGATGACCCTGCAGACTACGGTCTGGACCCGTCCGATGTTGTGTCGTACGTATGTTGTACCGCCGATGTTGTGTCGGCGATGCCGCCGAGGTGGTTGCCGACGATGTTCCGGCTTGTGGTTGTGTCGTCCGATGTTGTGTCGGACGTATGTTGTACCGTCGATGTTGGGTCGGCGATGCCGCTGATGTTGTGCCAGCGATGATCCCCGATTGGGCACCTATCCTGGGATGTTGACCGACCGGGCTACGGCTCCGTCGAAGGTTGTGTAGACGACGTGGTTCTTTGCGCGGTAGTGCGGACGCTCCTCACCGATCCCTTTGGCTCGAGTAGTCGCGTGTAGGGGGACGCGTCGCGTACTGTCCGTAAGACCGTATGTGCCTACGGTAGGTTTCCGACGGAGACCCGTTGTTGTTGTTGCTGGACTGATGTCCTTGTGGACCCTGTTGAGGGTCGTTGTTGTTGGACTTAGGTCTCGTTTACCCTGTTGAGGGACTTGATGCATTGCAGATGTGACATGACATGCTACTAGTATGATAGGTTCATTTACCGTACTATTGCATGCATATATGTGAGCTTGACATACGGGTTTCCTAATGGGAAACTCGGGCATCGTTGTTTGATTCATGTTTCAGGACCGCGGTAGGTTCTATCGGGTGGTGACAGCGGGCGCACGCATTTTGGGGCCAGGATCCTCATCGGACTCTTCGAGGTCGTTGTGATTACTTTATCTGTCATGTCATTGTATTGTTGTAATCACACATTTTGACAACCTCTGTTGTATTATTGGTGCACCGACTGTTGATTTATTTGAGTAACATTCCCGTTGATGAGTTATTCTGATATTCTCTTGATTGTTTAAATTTTTAAATTTCCGCTGTTTCGGGATGTTACAACTTGGTATCAGAGCGGTCGGTCCCTATGTGTGGCTCCCAAAGAAATCACCCAGTGTAGTAGTGTAGGTTGCACTTTACAGTTATCATGGATTCATGACTGATTTTGACTGTTTCCTTGTGCCAGATGCCTCCGAGACGTGTGAGGAACGTCGCGAATGAGCGTGTTGCCAGTGATGTCACTGAGGGCGCTACCTGGGATAGGTTGAGCGAGTTCCTCGAGCGTCAGGCAGCGAGGGCAGAGCAGACAGGGACAGGTGCGGAGCATGATCGCTTCATGAGGCAGCACCTGCCTAGTTTCGACGGCAGGAGTGACCGTGAGGCTGCAGAGGACTGGGTCTTTAAGATCCATAGGATTTTCCAGGCGATCGGCTGTGTACCGGAGCGGATGGTGAGCCTGGCCACCTATGTGCTGGATGGAGAGGCAGCAAACTGGTGGAGGACCACATCTGTTGTGGTGTTCGCAGACCCTGGCGGATGCGGTGAAGTATGTGACTCTCATCGATCAGGACTACCAGGAGAATTACCATGAGGCGCGGAAGCCGCCAGTGAGCACGGGAGGACGTACAGTTGGACGTTCCACTGGGAACCTGGGCAAGAGGCCCCGGGTTGATGGAGGAGGATCACGCCAGTCTGGTGCGTGTGATACGTGTGGGAGATTTCATCCGGGTCAGGAGTGCCCTCGACGTACAGGTGCATGTTTGGGACGCGGTCAGATGGGTCATTTCTGTTGGATTTCGTGCCCTATTATATGTATATATTTTTCGAAATTTTATAAACATATAGGATCGAAACATTCATATTTTCTTCGATTTTCATATAGACATGCATTTGTTTGTCCTAATTATTTATCATGCATAAGAACAAACAAATAATTGCAAAGAGGATCATACCTAGAGGTTCTCTAAAACCTCTTGAAAATCCGGAGTCGCGTTGCCGGTCGAATCGTCCGGTGGATTGCCTCCGAGTGTTCACCAAACTCTAAACAAGGTTGGAGAGAAAGGAGCTAGCCAATCAATCTCCAAACGGGTTTAGAATCTAGCTAATAACCATCTTTTCTTTCCTGAGATTTTACTCTCCAAAAAGTCAAATTAACTAAGTAATTTCGGATGGATTAATTGGGGTGGTTAGAGAGAGAGAGAGAATTTTGCATATGCTTATTTTTAATGAAGGAAATTAGGCCTATTTATAGGCTCCTTTAATTTCCACATTATGGGCTATGCATTGACCAATTCTTCCATGTTTTTCTCTCTTAAGACCAATTCCCAATATTAAATTTATTAATCCACATCCAAATTTAATCATAATTGACCAAGTCAAAACCATGATCAATAATTCCTTAATTAATTTGCATTTATCGAATTTTGGATTAATTCCCAACAAAATTCGTTTTTTTTGTTTTAGGAAATTTAATTAATTTGCCTTTATCGAATTTTGGTTTAATTCCCAACAAAATTCGTATTTGGGGTTTTAGCAAATTTAATTAATTAATTTGCCTTATCGAATTTTGGATTAATTCCCAACAAAATTTGATCTTTGGGGTTATAGCTAATTTATATATCCTATGCAATATATCATCATGTGTAATATCAAACAATCACACCCCATGATATATTTACATCTCATATATAAATTCATGATTCTAAATATGTCATTTTCATGACATAATGATTTTATCGATTCACCACATGTATACGAAACTCGATACATCATATGAACATAAATTCACCTTCTTGTTTCCCAGTTTTATGGTGTGACCTATGGGAGGATCTAAGCTAAATTGGCAGTGATATTAATAGCTTAACATCACAAACTATAAGCGGTATCTAGCTACACATTATAGTTCCCAATTAGCTAGATGTCTTAATTCAGCTCGAACCAAAACCCGATCCAATTAGTGATGGAGTGCACCACTTGTGTCCGTCCCTTGCCTCATGATATTAAGAATACATGCAAAGTAGTATGGTGTCATCTTTGTATTAGTATTCATTTCTTGATCTCTTTAAGCTAGTTATAAATATGTGACTTAACTCAAATCACGTTGTGCACATTATAACTTTGCTTTATCAAGGGGCCCATTAATATCATTACTCAATTAAGAGGGGCAATGATAATCTTTTGACTAATTATCTTCTCCAACAAAAGTCATACTTAACCAACCAATGCCTTTACACTACACTTATCGATAGCTCAAGACACTAGCCTAATTAAGTATTTCTTAAGTGATCGGATATAAGTCTCATATCAAAGGACCAAGGATACAGTAAAATATTAATGACACAGAAACACATTTCTATAATATTTTACTTATTAGGTCTATTCAGTATACAAAAGTAATATTCTCCTTTTTTGCGTACCCGTGTTGTCACTCACTTGTAGAGCTACAATGATCTATGACCAACACGACAATCTTAACTCGGTAATAAATGTCTCATGTTTATTACCATGATTGCGAATATCTTTTGTTTTATGCAAACCAATATCTTTTAGAGCTCTACGGTTAAGAACCAAGAGCATCTTCCTTAACACTTCTAAAAGACGAATAACATAAACAAGGAACAAAATGATTTCTCATTCAATTCATAATAATTGACATTTAAAAGTAAAACTTTTAGAACACATTCCCTTCAATTTCATCCGAGATTGCCCGAGCAGGCAGGGCGAGACGAGCAGGAGGCCAGGACCAATAGCAGTTGTGTGGGATCGAAGGCAATTGTGTGGGATCTCCAACGTGCGTCATCAACCACGAAGAAAATGTATGTTGGTTCAATAGTGTGTTCTATTTTGCTCACACTCGTGGGTGTTATTTTGATCGTCGTTGGGTGGTCGGAGACCACGCCAACGACAAGGGAAGCAAGAGATACCTGACAGGTCAGGTGGCTGCCAGATATTGGTCGACCGGTGCTTGGTTACGGTCGACTGGTTTAGTGTAGTGTGCTGATCTTAACCAACAGCGGTCGAATGACGCCTTGTGGCGGTCGACCGGTTGTGCGTGTGCTGGTGGATTAGAGGAAGCTCTGAGAGTTTTCGGCCGAATGAGACCTCTAAGCCTTCCGACCGTTGCTCCATGTTCCACTCGGACCGGACGTTAACCACCTAAACGGTCAACCATTCCTGACTTTTGGTCCGACCGGAACTTAAGTGAATTTCATGTCTTGTTTGACCGATAGATGACTTGAGCTACTTGGTTGCCCCTGGTAGTTTCCGGTCGACCGGGACCCCTGAGTCGGTCAACCGTTGGACTCGTGTGATTTTGACCAGACTCCGAATTTTGACCACGTTTCGGTCGACCAGTTTTAGACATCTGTTCGACCGTTGGGACTTAGGTTATGCGCAAAGAGTTCGACCGTTGCAGACATTCATTCGATTGTACACCATGGGAACGGTTGACCGGATTGCCTATTTCAGTCGATCGTTTGTGCGCAGAACTGAATTCTCAGTCCTAGTAAAGTGTCAACTCTGTTTACGGAAACCTGTGTCCTCCCCTAGTGCGTGAGCCAAGAGGTGACGGTGGGTACGTTGATCGTGTCTGCCCAGGGACCGTCGTGTGGAAGAGTGTGTGTACTTGGGATGAGTCACCTTTGTTGATAGACTGTGGCGCGATGTATTGTTGTCTTGACTCTCATTATAGTAGCATACCTGAGGGATCATGGATCTCAATGCATGATGATGCATGGCTCTTGGAGCATGACGACCTTGTTGTACCACCGTCTACGGTCCGGAACCGTCTGATGTTGTGTCAGAAGTATGTTGTACCACCGATGTTGTGCCGACGATGATGTTGTCGGCGATGTTCCGGCTTGTGGTCGTCCGATGTTGTGCCGGACGTATGTTGTACCGCCAATGTTGTGTCGGCGATGTTGTCGATGTTGTTCCGGCGATGATACCTCAGTTGGGCACGTACTAAGTGTTTGTTGGACCGACCGGGCGACGGCTCCGTTGGTGTGGTGTAGACCATGATGTTTCAGATCTGATTTCGTTTGGCGCGGAAGTGTGGACGCTCCTCACTGATCCCTTGGCTTGAGTAGTCGCGTGTATGGGTGCGTTGCGTACTGTCCATAAGACTGTATGTACCTACGGTAGGTCTCCGAGGGAGATCTGATGTTGTTTGTGGGACAGATGTCCTTGTTGACCCTTAGAGGGTGTTTGATGATGTTGTCGTACTGAGGTCCTATTTTACCATTGGAGGGAACATGTTTTCATTATTGTTGATGATATAACATGCTACTAGTATAATAGATTCATTACCATAATGTTGCATTCATACAAGTGAGCTTGGCGTATGAGGTTTCCTAATGGGAAACATTGTTGTTTAATTCATGTTTCATGACCGCAGTAGGTTCTGTGGGGTGGTGACAACAGGGGCACGTATTTTGAGGTCAGGATCTTTTTCGGACTATTCGAGGTCGTAATGATTACCTGTATTCCTTTGTTGTGTTGATATAATCATATTTTTTGACAAACTATGTTGTATTTTGATGCACCGACTGGTTATATTATGAGTAACGTTCCCGCTTTGATGATCATTAAGAATAAATTCAATGGGTAACAATAAAAAACAACCTTAAATTAGCTTTACGGAGGAGAGAGTTTCAAAAATTAGATTTTTCAGATCTTTCCATCCATTTTTTTCGTTTAGCAATTGTTTTTCAAAAGCTACAAAGATTTTACAAAAATTAACCAATTTTTTTTTTGCCAAATGGACTCTTAAGATTTGACCATATGTGCATTTATATAAGAATGTGTTTGTGAAGGCTTAAATATTAGAATGAGAAGACGACGATTGAGTTGTCGCCTTGTCACGTGCAATCTAAGATCCAATGGTAAGAAATAATATTGGGTTTTTATCTTATTTTTCTTAAATAACTGTATTAATTCAAATTAGGTTGGAGAGGGTGTTTAATTAGATGGACATAAGGCCCTTATAACTCCAATTATTGTTAATGAAAATCCTACTAATGAGTTGCACCGGTATGTGGTTTTCTATAGACTTTTACAACTAGAAAATGTTCACAAGCAAGTGTAAAATGACCTGCTCAGTGCTCAATTGTCCCAAAATTTATGGAATCTGACGCGAGATGTCAGAATAAATTGCAATTAATTATAATAGTTTATGCATGGGTCAGCAGTTTGATTAGAGATAAGATTAGGTCTTCTCAACTTGTCGCTCGGCTCGATAAAGCTCGACTCGAGCTCGGTTCATTTATTAAACGAGTCAAGCTCAAACACCAAAATTTGCTCGTTTAATAAATGAGTCAAGCCCTAGCCCGGCTTGGTTAGCTCAATAAGAGCTCGTTTGACTCGTTTAAGTTAATACACACATTACATATATGTCACAAATAAACATATTATTTTATATATCTCAATTACTTAAAAGTAGAACATATAATTTATAAAATTTTCCATTTATATGCTAACGATATTTATAAAATGTAATTATTATATTTCACAACATGTTAATCAAGCATTAAACAAACTTAAAAGGGTTGAAAAACTTGTTGAAAATTTTAAACGAGCAAACGAACCAAGTTCGAGTTCGGCTCGTTTAATAAACGAGTCAAGTCCAAACATGACATCTGGCTCATTTATTAAACGAGTCAAGCCCGAGCTCGACTTGTTTATTAAACGAGTCAAGTTCAAACAATGTGGGCTCGGCTCGTTTAGGCTCGTTTACACCCCTACTTGTCACAGAATCTGGCAATTGAGTTTGAAGGATGTTAGATTCATTCTCAGTTTTCACAAATATAATATGTCAATGGGGATATTGGGAAAGAGAGAAGGTAATAAAATAAACTAAAAATGGGTAACCGGCTGGCCGACTGGGCCGTTTGTTTATTACCTTCCTGTTCTTGCGAACAAACGGGTCAAGCCTAAAGTCCGGCCTATTTATTTTCTTCAGGCCCGACGTGACACCCACCTTTAACATAAACTACAACCAAAGTCCAATCTTTGCATAAATAAATTGTTTTTTTGCAATTGATAGAAAGAGTTTTTTTTAGATGTAGTTTAGTTCATAGATTAAATTGCAACGAGCCACAACAAGGATACAAAAGTTTACAAAACATAGTAGTTGACCCCATATTAGGGGTGTTACAAACCCACGAAGCAAAACAACAAAAAAGTCAAACAGTTCAAATTAAGTAGCTAAAGACAAGTCTTTCTCCAGAGACCGTTAGTCATGCTTTTGCTAAGCGTGAGTTCTTCCTCAACTGTTGGAGGAGAGAGAGAGACACGATCCCTGTCCGGAGAGCCACACCTTTAATTTGGTCAACACAAAGATCAAATCAAACCACGCCAACTCCTTCCCTCCAACTACATGCATTCCATATTTAAACAAACACAAATGTTACCATACTTTCACGCACACATTAATATATGATGCAAATCAAACCCATTAAAAATATAAATATTACTACTACATGTTATATATATTTGGGATTGATGCTTGTAGAATTAAACAAGCACTTGAAATCAAGGTTTTCAGAACTGAACCGGTCATCGAACCGATAAAGCTTCGGTTTGGTTCAATGTGGTCGAACCACGGTCCGACCACGGTCGGACCGTTGATGACGTCAGCACGACATCACGATTTTTGAGACCCGAAGTTGGACCGGACCGAATAAATATTAACGGTCGGACCGGTGGTCGGACCGATTTGAACCGATTTTTGTAAAATTATTTAATATATACACACACCAAACGTTAAATATAATTCATGATATCAAACACAATTTACTTAACGGAACAAATTTGCTTGAATACGAATTAGAGAAAACATTATTTGGATTAAGAATCTAAAATCAAAATCAATCTTCAATATTATCCATGACATCATACTTACGAAGGGATTTGGTGAGGGAGAGAAGAGTTTGTGGGTGGTGGATTTTTGTTTGTAAGAATAGAAAAAAATCATCATATTTTCTGATTTTAAAAATTAGGAAAATTTGAAATATTTTTATGTCCGGTCCGACCAACCGGTCCAACCAAACGGTCCGACCCGGTCGGACCGGGTTCAATCCGGTTCAGAACGGTTCAACTAGAGGCTCGGTTTTTTAGTTGAACCGGCCGTTGAACCATCGGTTCCCGGTTCGACCGGGTCGAACCGTCCGGTCTGGTCCGGTTTTTAAAACCTTGCTTGAAATGTTTAGAATTTGTATGGGATTCAAACAAGCACTTGAAATGTATAGAATTTGTATGGGATTTAGACAAACACTTGAACATATATATGGGATTTGTAGAATTTATTTGAGTGTTTGTAGAATTAAACAAACACTTGAAATGTATAGAATTTTGTACCAGAGTGATAAAATCAAATGCTCGTATACATGTAAATTAGAGAAAATCGCTTAAACATGTCTAATCATAATATGAACGATAAGAACCAAAATCACTATTCTCGTTCCCAATCAAACACACCATTCTCAAACAAATATACTTGTCCAGTGGCACTGCGAGGATGTGGGTGACGCCCCGGTGGCCGGCGCGTGGTGCGGGAGGCAGGGCGGTGGCCGGCGCACGAGAAGAGTGAGGCGTGAGGCGGAAACGGTGGAGAGAGGACCGGGGACAATGGTGTGAAGTGGAGACGACGGGGAGGACTCGGCGACGTAGAGGGGAACGCGATGAGCGACTACCGATAACGCGACGAGCAGCTACCGGAACCGGCAGTTGGGAATCGGAGGACTCGATTTAGGGTTTTCGTCGGGTGGGAATAGGGGTCGGGATCCCCCGCCCCAATTAACTAACATGCCGACGAAATTAGTTCAGCACGCGCTGACTAATCGGGCGCGATAACAAATACGTCGCGCCCGACCCGAAGGAATTCCAATCCGGCCGACGGAAATTCCGTCGGCCTATTAGCGCGTGCCAAAAATAATTTGGGTCTTACCCGACGGAAATTTCATTGTGCCAACGGAACTTCCGTCGGCATCTGTCCGTTGGTAAAGGCATTTTTTGTTGTAGCGAAGGTTGAGGAGAGTTCAGTGGAGTTGAAGCCACCGTACTGGCGTAAATACGTGTGTTGGGCATCGAGGAGGCTAAGATGTCAAATTGATTTCTAGCGGTCAGGGAAAAAATAGTCGTAGCAGGCACCATATTCGTGAATGGAGGCGTGATGTATCAGCAGAGTAATAATGAGGAGGGGGATAAAGCAGATTTGTGTGTAGGTAGTTGTTCAAAATATGGATAAAGTATTATTTCTAAGGTGATCTTGTAAAACAAATATCCTAGGAAGATCTGACAAGGTGGTGTTGATTGATGTCAAGCAAGTGGTGGAGTGATACAACAGAAGATCCAAGGGTAGGCCAAGTTAACCACAAAATGACCGTTATGTAATGAAAATTTTAAATGAATCTGTTAAGCCAAAATTCAAATTATGAATTTTGGCTTAAGAGAAACTTTAGGCCACAGATCTTGTTGACAAGTGTTTAATGAAATATAATGATGATTAGGTCTGAAACGGTGTTCGACCGAGACTGTTTGAATGGTGGTTTAACTCAGATCTCCAATCCGCAGGAGGAAACCAAATGCAGAAGTAGAGTATTCCTTCCAAACTTTGAAAGGTTAGAGGAATGAACAACAAATTAATGACAATATCGCTGGGATAGTACTCGTCCAATCTCAAGTTGAGAGTCGGATTGTAGCTGAGTATCAAAGCAGGAGTTGTTTAAAATGGAATGGTAATGCAAAGCAGGGAGAAATCTCCAGGTTCTGCTAGATGAGATCGGTAGTACGAACTCAAGCAGGGAGAAATGTCCAGGTTCTGTTGGATGAGATCGGTAGTACGAACTCACGGAGGCAAGGATCAGCCAAGCCGTCGGCAAACCACTCCACTAGAAGGAGGTGAAACCGTAGGCAAAGAGGCCTAGACAGTGAGTGGGGAAAGGCAAGAGAAGCGGCGGAGGATGTCCGAGGAACAACGTGGCTGAGGCTGTTTGGGTGATGTTTGGATTCCACTGTTTGGGTGACGTTTGTTGATAGAAAAAGTTGTTGAATTGAAATGGCATAATATTCTTGAATGGGATCTGCTTCACAGGTTAAGTCCAAAATCTCAAGGTAGGGACGGTGGGCACTGTTGGAAATTGGTTGAAATTTGTTAATGCAAGGAAAACATGAAAAAATGGTCGACCGATGTGGGACATCATTCGACCGATTTTATTAGTAGCTTCCAGAGGTGAAAAACAGCCGACCGGTGTTGGACACCGTTCGACCGAATTTTTCAGGAACTTTTTGGAGGTCAAGAACGGTCGATCGAGGGTGATGTCTGTCGACCGGAAAGTGATTGCGAGCTGAAGATAACCGTGGAGCTATCGACCAAAATTAACATGAATCGTTCCTGTTAATTGTTTTAGTCGACCATTTGAGAAGTTCGGTTAACCGTTGCCCACGTTTTTTTGTACGGATTTATGAGTCTGTTTAAGGATTCGTTCGCCCTTGTTTGCTTGTAACGTGCACATTGTTATTAGGGTTAGAGAGAGTTCTAGAGAGCTTTGAATGACATATTGTCTCTAATCCCTTTGTAATCTAAGTTGATTCTCTTGTTGGAAAGGAAAGGAAACCACCCAAGAACGTAGGCACATTACCGAACCTTGTAAAACGAGTGTCGTGGTTGTTTCAAGTGTGCGTTTATATATTTTTTTCATTTTGTATGTGTGTTTTGTTGCTATTAAAGCTTGAGAAAGAGCCAGAAATTATTTAATTCTGCAAATCAATATTCTTGTGATCCACTGGTGCGATTTAATCCATTGTTTCGTAGTAGAATTGTTTAGAATCTCTCCCAACAAGCACCATCACTGCTTAGAATCCATAAGACAACGTAAGGTGATCGAAATTTACATGTGTCAAAATATTTAAGGGGGCAAATTTTGTAAGAACTATCTAAAGAGGTGTGAACTCAAAAGGACCAAAAATCTAAGTAGATCGAAATCTTGAAAAATTGTTTTACAGACGGGATGAAATCCCAAAATTCAAGAGATCAGCTGACCACTAGTAATACGCTTAACTTGAGGGTAAGCCGACATGTAAAACTTAAAATATCATATCATTAAGAAGAGTAACAACGTGATAACTCATAAGAATGGGAAAGAAAAGGAGTTTGATCCCTTTCAAACTTTTTACCTAATCCCAACTACTTTTGTCAGATTTTTGCAATTGGCAACATCCGAGGATTACTCCTCAAATCAATAATATTGACTAGTTCTCTTGTCGGACATTATTAAACTTTGTAGTTTTGTGTTAGAATTCGATTTTCATTTCTAAGTAAAGGGATGGGCAATAGTCATCACTAGAGTTTCCTGCCTAACTTATACTGCGTCAAAGAAAGTTTGAATTGATTTATTTATATATGTAAACTATATAGATATGGAGAGAGATTTTAGAATGACTTGTAACATTTTTTTACTTCTGAAGATGTACTTACCTGTTATTTAATTAACAATGGCATATGCATGTTTAATGACACATGTTTGTTTAACAAAATCATATGATTATTCAATGAGGCCGTGCTAGTACTTGTTAGCGACACTTTAACAGTTTAACTTAAGGAATACGAACCCCACTTAGTATGGTGGGCTCTTAAGTAATAAGCTCGGTTTTAGCATATAATCCTTAGATAACGAATCTAAGGATGAGACATGTAAGTTTTCTTTTATTTATTTACTTAATTAAGTCCACTAACAAAATATTTTGTTGGAAATTTATGGGACCAAAGTCCTATTTTTTTATCTCACAGATGTTTCTTGTTGAAAACATAGTCATGCTTTCATGTCACATTTGTTGAACCACAAGCCTTTACTATGTGAAGTTTCTGAGCGCTGTCTAACCAAATCTCTTCTTCTTTTAAAATTAATTTATAAACCAAAAGAAACAGGATGTCTCTTCGTCTTCTTCACCCACCTCAACTTCTTGTCTCCTATCTTTGTTTTTTTCAGCTTCAATGTATATAATCTTTAATAAACTACTCCCTTCTAATTTTTAACTAAGGTTTTATACACCCTTAGATATACATATGACTTTTGCAACATGAAAATTATTACTTGATCATTCTCTTCTCTAAACTATATTTTTATAATTTGGATTATCATTCATCACAAGTGGTGTTAGTTAAGACTAGGAATCAAATCTCGGATTCCTAGCAGTTGATTCACATGTTTTTGTTGTTTGAACATAAGAGGAGTGAGGAAGAATAGCGTATTATAAAATTAATTATCATTCATCTCACAAACAACTTGTTAGATGTTTTAGGAACATAATTTATTATTTGCTAGAAGACTAGAAGGTCATAAGTCAATTTCGATGCTAGGAATGTTTTAATCCGATATCACATGCATGCCTCAATTTCATTCCTAACACATATATACTACATGTAACATAACAACTTTTTAGGTCTACAAGCAGTGAACCACTCCCACCAAACCCTATATTACCTCCATGTGGTTGTTCTTTACGATTGGAAATCTTTTTATTGAGGTCTTCATGTGTTCAAGATGATGTAGTTGCAGTATTAGTTAGTAGGGCTCTTCTCCACATTATTTGTTGCTAGGAATGGGAGAAGATGAGATACTCAAAAATCATGAAGTGATTACAGCAGTTTACAAACTTAATCTCCATTGCCAACAATGTGCTAGGGCCATTGAGAAGAACCTTTTGAGGACTGAAGGTGATTCTTTTGCACCTCCTTTTTTCACATTTTTGGTATCTAGTGCAAACTAATTCTCATGTAAGTTATACACAACCTACTAGAAACAATGGAATGATGATCTTTTATCAACTATATATTTGATGGTTATTTTGTTAGCTCTCGACAATTGTTCTCATTGGACCAATATTACTTCTATGCACTAAAGTAATAGCCATGTATGATGTAATTAAACTAAATCTCATACTAGTAGATCTTACCTTGCTCTCTTTATCCCTCTTAGGGAGATTGTGTATAAACGGTTTAAGTGACCATTAATACATTCCTTGATTATGTTTTGTTGAGTTACTAAAATAACTTGCTACTGCAGGAGTTCGAAAGGTTGATGCTGATGAAGAGTTTGAGAAAGTTATTGTGAAAGGCAAAATAGATGTTGTGAAGATTCTTGAACAGATCGAGAGAAAGTGTAGAAGAAAGGTGGAGTTGGTTTCTCCACTACCCAAGAAAGTAGAGCCAAAGGTGGTGGTCAAGAAAGTTGAGAAAAAAGAAGTAAGAAATAAGAATTTCAATGTTGCTTAGTTAAATTATGATAAAATCCTACATTTATGTATAGGATTTTCTTTCTTGGGATCTGATCTGAATATACTTGGGAAAGATTTTGATGTTAATAAAGGGAAATTATAGAGACAATTAAAATGCATTCATCATGTCATATATCATTTAACATTTATGAAAAAACATATTCATCAAAATTATTTGTTTAAGAAAAATGTGTTGTTATGGTAACAATTGTAATTTTTTCCTTGATTAGACAAAGCAAAGCAATCATATTTAAGCAAATGAAGTTGCTCTTGTCTGAAAATTCACTAGTATATATGTATCTGCTTTCAAATTACATAAATTGTTTAGAATATATAAATTCCATAAAAAATTTATTATTCAGATTACGGTGAAGACAACAGTATTAAAGCTAGACCTGCATTGTGAAAATTGCGAGGAAAAATTGAAAAAGAAACTGTTGGAACTTGAAGGTACGCTTGTCAATTATATACGATCTTTAATTTCTCAGATAAAATATGTGATATTGTGATGCATTTGGTAAACTTCTTATATTTTGTATGACATTTCCTTTAGTTTCATTTTGCCCAACTTGCATTTATTTAGCTTGGTAAGAAATGGATACGTTTGTGAATATATACCAGTTGATTTGATGAAAAGGAGTAAATTACTAGATCTTTTCAGAGACATACCAAGTTTGCTCTTAAGATATATGCATGTTATTGTTAAACAAGTTGTATACTTGTGAAATTTGTTGAATGATTTCTCCTTGTACAATATAAACATAAAAACCAACCAAACCTTGAATCTTTTGTTACGAGATCATTACACTGGTCAACATGTCCAACGTATTTTCAAATTTATATTTTATCTAACGTTATTTAACTGACCTATGAAATTCAAATTACATTACCGTATATGGAGAAATTATAAAGTAAAGTTTTTTACCCGAATTGTGAATTATAAAAAGCATAAGTTTTTGTAGTTTGGTAGGCTTTTAAAGTTCTGTAGTCGTCACACACTACAATAATTCGGGAAAAAAATCAAAAGGATAATTTATAATCTTTAAGTATTGGAGAATCAGAAATACCTTCTACTGTTTTTCTTATGAATATATTCTGCAACTATACGAAGACTATTAACCTTTTTTCTAAGTTTTGCTTAATTGTCTGAGTATAGTATTTTTTTTCTTAAACCCACGATACTTCGAACTGATTTGCATTTGTAGATGACTCTCAAATCCAAAGAAAAGACTTTTATCTTTTACTAATATCACGCTCTCTTTTGTTTCCATATGAACAAAAAATCAATAGGAGGCCTATATATATGTTACAATGTAAATTCATTATATCGAGTAAAATTAGCCACTTATGATATACACATAGACACAATTGAAGGAAGCAATCAAACTGAAGGGTATCTTAAGTAAAAGGCAATACTTATATATGATAATTTGACATCTAATGAATGGAAAACTAATCAATTGTTTTTGACACTTATGTAATGAAAAGTAATATTTGAGCACATCGAACAGTTCTAAGTATTTCCTTCAGGTTAGAAGAAACCTATATCAAGAGCTAAGTCTATTGTTTTTGAGAATGTGGCAGCCAATATTCGTATATCATAAAGCCTGAAACCAAAAGGGGAAGTGATGGAAACTATAATTTCTCAAATAAAAATTCATTTTCCCTCCGTTTTATATTATTGTTTACAAGGTGCACAAGCACCACCTAATTAGTACTTCCACCAAATTAAAGAAAACTCCACAAAACAAATAAAAAAAGAACGGAACTTTAACATTGGAGTAATCAAAACACCCCCTGGGGCTGGGAGTAGGAGTCATGTCCTAAGATTTAGTTAGAAATAGAGTAATAAAAAGGAAACCAAAATGAATCAACAATGAAAATCCAAAAAAAGAAGAAAATAATTAATAATGATACTTTGTGAATGAATGCAGGTGTTCACATAGTAAACACGAACCGAGAGAAGGAAACAATCACACTAGAAGGCACCGCAGAACCCGAGAACCTCATCAAATTCTTTCAAAAGAAGTTCCACAAGCAAGCAGAGCTTGTTTCCCACAAAGTACACAAAGAAAACAAAGTCATGGAAGAGGAGAAGAAGGAAGAGCAGAAGAAGGCACAGGAGACAATGTCTGAGGTGGTCACTTTGGAGAAGATGGAGAGGAAGGAAGAAGCCAGAAGTGTTCAATATATACCAGTGCCATATGTGATCCACTATGCCTACCCACCTCAGATGTTCAGTGATGAAAACCCTAATGCATGTGTTATCACTTAAACATATATGTCTAAGTTTGTATGATTATATTATTAATTATTAGTAGGGAATGTGTATGTGTGCACATGTAATATTTAGATTATGAGGCAGATTTTCTACATATAATTGGAGTGAGTGTGGTCATTTTTAGGGAAACACATGGATATCTATAGAAATATAGGACATGGTTGTGTTTATGCATATATGTTGTGATAGAATATGTTAGGGCCAAATATTTCAAGAAATGGATTGCATGCATGCAGTTGCAATCTTATATGGCAAAGTATGATCTTGGGTTTATTTTTAAGGGCTTATAGCTCTTTAATTTACTTAATATCTGGTCATATAGGAATAAGAATGTCTATTTTAGTAAATTTAACTAAAAGTGGATAACATTGTTTTGACAGGATACATTTGCATAGAAATGATAGTCTGATGGGAAATGTTTTACTGGCACTATAGGAGCTGTTAGCCGAAGCTGTATGACGTTATAATAATTAACTAAATTCGACTTAACACATAATCATAGGCTGAATTAAACTACTGCGCACAGTGCTCTCTTCATTCATATACTTTGTTGTGCAAATATATCTATTTAATATTATTTAGTCATATATCATGTCAAATCTAAAGAAAGAAAGTTAATCTTGAAGTCATACGTGCTGCTTAATGAAGTCTTTACAAAAATATGAATTATGTATTACGGATATTGGAAAAACTGTTAGCGATTGACTTGTACACTTTTTATATATGTACATTTGTATTGGAATATCTTAATTTAACAATACCAAAACATATTTTAATAGAAAAGGTCAGTTATCATTTTATGAAGTACTTACTAACTGCCCGACATTTAACCTTACTCTAACAGATGTCCTCAAACCTCACATTAACGCATCATTTATGCTCTAATCTGTAACTATGCATTAAGGACAAGATAACCAATATGGAAACATAAGCATAACCCCCAATGTATATGTCAGATTATGTCTATGTCGACATCTCTTTATGTCAAACTCTATGTTCCCTAAGAAAAAACACTAACTAAATACAAATACACAGACAAAGAGAAAGAGAGGGATTGGGTGAACACGAATGTTGTTGGAACAAAGCACGTGCTTGCACTAAGAACTAGACAGTTTTATACCTTTTCCAAGGTATTCCCATGAATCAAAGACAACTAGTCTTCAACATTGATCAGTTCAAGAACTTTGTGGGATGCTAATGTGATAAAATCCAGGAGTTTGTCCAAGCACAAGTGAAGCTACCGGTTTATATCATGCTTTTAGAAAACTTCAGTTTTGAAAATATGCAGGAACTTTTCAAAATCTAATTATGAAATCGTATTTGATGAAAATGACCCAACACACATAAGACTTGAACAACCAACCAACCCAACATAACATTGTTGATAGATTAGTGATCTTGGAATAATTAAGATCACGGAAACAATTGTTTGGGATGAAGTCGTTTGCATCTTAATGTTTAATTAGAAAAGCGAACACAAAGTTGGAACACATAGAACTTGAGGAGTGCAACAATCATCCTTAACTAAGATATTATGTGTTTAATTTTTTTAGTTGGTGGAGTCTCTTTAAAAGATTTTGTTTTTGCAAGGTCTATACTCTATAATGTTTTTATAATAGTAGACACCTTCAAAAAAGAAGAAGAAATATACAGTACAAAAAGATTGAGATGGATTTTAATCAAAGACCAGACAGATTCATGTCTTAGGGCAGAGCACATGCACGTGCAATCTATCAATTCCAGATCTAACACTTCCTATGACCATAAATAAAATCTTGATGCTTAGATCTCACAAGTCACAACCATAACTGCTAACTTGTACTTAACTTTGTAAAACAAAACCATAAAAATCAAAGAAAAACCCACAAACATATATATAACGGAGACATCAAAGCAAGGACATATTAATTAAGTTATGCAACTTCATAGACACACAACAACAAGAATGTAATCAACAATTCGTGACCATTTCCATAGAGATTCGATTGGGAAGAAAAACAGAAACATCCGAAAACAAAACCATCAGGAACTAAAACTTAAAAATTGTACAAACCACAATTGATTGATTGATTAATTAACAACACAGACCTTTTAGGGTTTCCTGACCTCAGAATGGTGCAACCGGCATGGGAAGGTTGTAGAACGGCAAACCGGATGAAGGGTCGGGGTACGGGGTCCCACCGCTACCGCCACCACCATCTGCGCCGGACGAGAGTGGTGGAGGTGTGTGTAATTGCTGCTGCTCTTCCTCCAACGGCAGCCTCTCGTAAGCGACGTTTGTGAAGGAAGCGGCGATGACGATTACCGGTCCAGAGGCGGTGAGCTCTCCAACGACGTTGCCTCCAACGACTTGGCCTTGACCTCCAGCTAAGAAGACGGTGAGGGATGTCGCACCGGGTGGGGCCGGTGGCGGGAGGAAGGAGCCGGAGAGGGAGAGAATTTCGAACCGGCCGTGGAGGGTCACTACCGAGCCGGTCGAGGAGGGCTGACGGAGGCTCACGTTGGTGACGGTGCCGCTGCCACTGAGGACACAAACGCCACGTTGGCGGCGACGGGCGTAGGTGGCGATCGAGTCAAAGACGTCACAGCCACCGCCAATTTCAAGGATGTGGGCTCGGAGTGTGTTCGCGCTTTCCCTTGTGATGATCACCGGTGGTTTCGGCTTGTTTCTCGACCCTGCCGGACGTCCTCTCGGCCGCCTTCCCCCAGCTACAAGTCACAAATTCCTCAGTCAAGTTTACTAACTTAAGTCAACAAAAAAGGAAAAAAACCAAAAGTTTGAAGCTCTTGGTAGGGTTAATTTAGACAGGGGAAACTGAAGAAATCGATCGACCTGATTCTGATACCATGTCCTGGCTTTGTTGTTGTTGGCCAGATTCATCGCAATTGTGACCACCACTACCGCCGTTGTCATGGTTGTTGTTGTGGTTGTGGTTGTTGTTACCGTCGTCGGGGCGGTGGAGGTGGAGATCAGGGTGGTGGAGCTGGTGGAGATATTGAGAGGTAGTTCCTAGATCCAATCCAGCCATACCCACATCAAAATATAGAAAAAAAATTGGGAGAAAAAACAAGAAGGGAACAGTTCTATTTTTCTAAACACTTTAAAATTCCAAGAAAAAGTAGGGAAGTGGGGGAGGAATTTAAAACACAAGAGGTTTAACAAAGGAGAAGAAAAAAGAAGAGGAAGTGGTAGTGTTCTTGGTTTGGAGTAGATGGAGAATAGAAAAGAAAGAGGTGGTGGAGTGGAAGAGAGAGAGAGTGGGGTGTAGGGTTGACGTTGGTGTTGGGGAAAGAAAACAAAGCTGGAAATGACACCTATTCCCATAAGCTATTGATTAGAATAATGGAGTGCTTAGCATGGATGATGGTGATGTTGCTGGCTTTGTTGAATTGTTTAGCAAAACTAGGGTTTTGGGTTTGTGAGGTTGTCCAAGAACAAAAATGTGGACTGTGGGGTTAAAATTGAACTGCTTGGGTTCATGCATGGTGTAGGGCTAAGCCTTGTGCTAAGCTACGTACATGTTGTTTGTGACTACCTATATTTAATTTATACTTGTGGTTTAGTAAAAACTAATTAAGGAATCATATCTCTAGAAGGCATTTTTGCAGATAATAAAGGTGAATTTACACGTGGGTAAGTGCATAATTGTCAAGAATAAATTACTTTAGCTATTAACTATATATGATAATGATAATGTGCTCTTTTTACATCCTAATGGTCATCTCACTCTTTCCAAATTGTAAAAGTTGAAGTGTACATTATATCATAATTGGTATGTCAAAATCCCTACTGGAATTAAAATGCAAGCATATAAAGGGGAAAAGGCATACTAGGTTTTTATGTGAGAATACTCCTGGAAGAAAATAAAGTTATAATAAATTTCCAAATATTGTTGAGTGGAAAGGGTACTTTTACACTAATTGAGTAATTAAAACGCTATATAGGCAGGTCTAATACGATATTTAATCATTGCTATGTGAGCGTTACCATGCACCCTATCCACTCTACTAATCCAAATGATCATAGATATAATATAATAATTAATTGATATATTTTAATCTATTAAATATTTTCGATGTACTATCATTTTTCTTTCCATAAAGAAGCATATGTATGTGAATGAACTTATCGAGAACTTAGCAGACAATAATAAACAACTACGTCATTAGAATTGTAATATAAATATCCAACCTTCCAACCATATATATGGTAACAGTGTAGTTTGGATAAGTGCGAACCATATTACATATTTTTCTTCAAGTTTTCGTACAAATTCTTTTATTGTTCATATTGACCTTCGCATAGTCGTTTTGCAATGTTTGTTGTTGAGTTGTCGTTTTAGTAGGCAGGACTTCCTTTTTAATTAGTTGAATTGAAGGTTAGCAGAACTGTTTTGAAGAACATATGTATCTGATTAGGTAAGAAAGTGCAAGCTTTTCTTAGTTGATTGAGACCTTGAACAAATAATGCTACCCATTATACATTAAGGTTATATGTTATTATATTTATGAAAAAGAGAAAGAAAAAGGTTTTCTTTTCATGATTCGAAGAATACGATAAATATCCAACGACCTCATGTCCACCGAACTATTACTTAAAACAAAAAAATTAAACATGATAAAATTAAAGATATAGAATTCACATTGACTGCCACTTATAGCACTTTTGTTTTTCACAAATGTGGGATGTCAATATCATTTTCATCTTACTTAGGTGATGCCTTTTGGGGGAAAAACTTCGGTGAAACGAACAGGAACTAACATATTACCAATAAAAGATATTAACTAATTTAACTCAGTTCGGATAAATTTGCACAACATTTGTCATTTGTAATAAAATTGGTGTGCAACAGCCATTTGGTTTCAACTTAAGTAAACAGGTTTTCAAACCTGAACCATTGATCAATCCTAAACATTCGCGCCTGAATAATCAAAGTCCTAATCCATGACAGAAATATCTAATTATATCATTGATTATTCAATGAATATGTAATAAGTATGCCCTTTTGTGGTCAACGCATCCCTTGCGTTTCTAGTGTCAAAAGATATAAGAAACTCTTATAAAATATATATGCTTTGACTTTTAAACACCTCATCATAGTCTTTAACTTACAATTAACTATGAAGAAATTGGGCGTGTAGATAACAACTACATTGACTTCAAGTCCTTTTATTTTAGTGAATTTAATAATATGTATCGGTGTCCAATGTGAATAAGAAAATCACGTCTGATTAACAATTGAACGATGATATAAGAAAGTTGCCAACTCAAGTGCCTTTTATATTGATCTTAATTAAGCGTCAAGAATATCGTGCCGATGAACTACAATTGCTATCGTGTTAAGAACTATAAACAGTACCATTTTGGATGACTTTATAGGCAATCATTCTCAATCGGCGTCAAAACTTTCATTGAGATGAGTTTATTTTCATATTTTGTGTCATTGCTTCAGTCGGATGTATTATTAATCATACTGAAAAATGTGTTTTGAAATATCTCCTCTTTGCACCATAAAAAAAGAACAAGAAAATATGTAAAAATGAAATGTGGATTCGAATTAAGTTTATTCCTCCACTCGAAAAAATTTAAGCCAAAATCACTACGAGTGGAGATATTGGAGGACTCAGGAGTCAGGAGGGATCTGTTTGCAACTGATATTCGAGTGAATTTTGCACATAACCCCTTTCTCGTGTCTGTGAGACTTGAGTGTTGGAGTTTGTTTTTAAGTTAAATCCTAGTTATTACACATTCATGCAAAAAGTGTCTATTCTTTAATCAATGTTGTTGCTGATCCATGTCAATCAAAACTTTTGAAAACAACTAGATGTTGTGTTAACTAATAGCCAATAGTGGGGTCATTTGCTTGGGTAGACCTCAAAAGGTGCACAATTGGTTAAATACCCTTGAGTTTTTACTATTCACTTGGGTACACCTCGTTGCACTGCATATTGCTTGCATGCCCTCGGACCGTTTGTGGGGTCCATTCCGTTAAATTTTCTGTTGGTTTATTTACAAAACACACCCTCTAAATTTCAAATATCCTTAATATTAAATATAAAAACACAAAACAAATATTTTCTTTACAAACACACCCCTTCTTCTTATTCTCTCTCTTTTATTCTCTCTCTACTCTCTCTCTCTCCACTCTCTCTTGTTTTCTCTCTCCTCCATCTCGCTACTCTCTCTTTTATTCTCTCTCTCTACTCTCTCTCCCCTCTCTTTCTCTCTCTACTCTCCACTCTCTCTCTTGTTTTCTCTTTTCTCTCTCTCGCTACTCTCTCTATTGTTCTCTCTCTCTCCTCTCTCTCTACTCTCTCTCCTCTCTCTACTCTCTCTCTCTCTCTCTTCGGTTCTCTCTTCTCATTCTCTCATTCTCTTCGGTTCTCTCTTCTCATTCTCTCATTCTCTTCGGTTCTCTCTTCTCATTCTCTCATTCTCTCTCTCTCTCTCTCGCTACTCTCTCTATTGTTCTCTCTCTCCTCTCTCTCTACTCTCTCTCCTCTCTCTACTCTCTCTCTCTCTCTCTCTTCGGTTCTCTCTTCTCATTCTCTCTCCTCTCTCTCTCTCTCTTCGGTTCTCTCTCCTCTCTCTCTCTACTCTCTCTCCTGTCCTCTCTCTCTTCCAAACTTAGATGTAGCGTACCTGATGCCATGCCCAGGACCACATGTTATTTTGGTAATATTGATATTTGAAGATCCCCTTCCAACAGCAATGCAGTCATCTCCTGCACCAATTTAAAAAACAAATATTGGTTTAGTTTATATAAATTCATAAGTGACTATTTATATAACCATGGGTTTAATTATCACCTGATGCAATCGTGGAATTGGTAATGAAAACGTTCTGGCTCTCCTGGACGTGCATACCGTCTGTGTTGGGACTATCTTCCGGAGAAGAGAGAACATGAGAGAGAGAGAGGAGAGAGAATAGGAGAGAGAGAGAATGAGAGAATGAGAAGAGAGAACCGAAGAGAGAGAGAGAGAGGAGAGAGAGGAGAGAGAGTAGAGAGAGGAGAGAGAGTAGAGAGAGAGGAGAGAGAGAGAACAATAGAGAGAGTAGCGAGAGAGAGAGAATGAGAGAATGAGAAGAGAGGAGAGAGAAAACAAGAGAGAGTGGAGAGAGAGAGAGTAGAGAGAGAATAAAAGAGAGAGAATAAGAAGAAGGGGTGTGTTTGTAAAGAAAATATTTGTTTTGTGTTTTTATATTTAATATTAAGGATATTTGAAATTTAGAGGGTGTGTTTTGTAAATAAACCAACAGAAAATTTAACGGAATGGGCCCCACAAACGGTCCGAGGGCATGCAAGCAATATGCAGTGCAACGAGGTGTACCCAAGTGAATAGTAAAAACTCAGGGGTATTTAACCAATTGTGCACCTTTTGAGGTCTACCCAAGCAAATGAAACCACCAATGTTTCGAATGACACTGTTTCTACCGTGTGTTTCTAGAAGTCCACTCTTTAACATTATTTTTGATCGGGATCCTATAAAGTGAGCATCCGAAGCAAAGAGTCGATACTTAGAAGATTGCATCTTGAGGATGTTAATTATGTGGTATATATTTTCGTTAAATAAATAAATTAATTAAAGCGTACACATGTATTAACCGCCTCTAAATTTATTATAAAAGGGTCTGATCCTAATTGTTGCCTTAACAATTAAATCTCCTCTCCAATTTCTCTTTTTTCATGTAAAGAAAAACAACGAAACTTCATCGTTAAGATTGATGCCAAACCATTGAAGATCGAAAACTCAAAGTGACGTGATGCTTCCGTCTAAAGGATTCAAAATGTCTGCACTCGTTCTTGTTATGTTATATAGAATTTATATATATTAGGATTATATCTTGTGTTCCTAATGTTATTGAACTCATTTATGACTAACATTTCATATCAAGAGTAACCATAAATTTATATAAAATACAATAACGTTGCGTATTATCGATTTTGCATTTGATACGTTGGAACTTGGAAGCTGCCCCTTAATATTTTCGTTGCAGTTTTACTTTAATAGTTTAATCAACTTCTCAGTGTTATCGTCATCGTATTTACACTTTATATGCAACTTTGCATCTATGCGCGACATGTGCATATGACTCATGGTCAAAGTAATGGGTTTTTTACGACTAAATTGTTTATTTATACTTAAGTTCCAAACATGATTATGTATACATGTTTTTATTTGTGGCAATTAATTAAGTTGTCTTTAAAGCCGTCACTATTCATGGCAATTTTTTGTTGAATTTTAATGATGGAACTTCTACTTGGCCATGTTGCAGACTTTTTCAAATTCATTTGTTATTCAATAAAAATAAAATGGAAAACGTAATACAGTTACATACATATGATCATGACCAAGTAATTGTCATCTGGCTAAATAGCACTATTGCGATGATGCCATGTATGTGAATATTTTTTCTTTCCAACTTTTCTAAAAAGTTTTTGCACTTGCGAAAATGATAACCATGGAATGATATATTTAATGATTGGTTATCATCAATTTTATCAACTTTAATTGTCGATTTCCTTCTGTGGTGGTTATCTTGTGGTGTTAAATCGTACGATAACTTTTAAGTTTAATAAATCATGGACATTATTTAACCAACCTTAATTGTGGACATGATTTTTTATATAAATTCTCTTATGACTAATGATTTCTTAAATTGATTTATTTTCTGCCCAACGGTGATATAAATTGATTTATGTATGTATCGTAATGTGCATATTATAAATTAGACCAACTTTGATTAATAATTATGCAATAATGGTTATGTTTGTAACTGAAACAATTTTGGGTGTTTTATGAGCATTTCGGTTTATTAACTATTTGATTACAGTTAATTAATTTTAGTATGTTTATTTGTTTTTTGCATGTGGATTTATATAGATAATGAAAGTAAGAAAGATTGTTTTATTGAAAATAATGCAGCATTGAATACATCGTCGTTTACATCACAAGTTTCTAGAATTGAACCACCTAATGGAACAAATTTTCTCACTTGGAAAGAGCCAATAGATATTAGTCTTGGGGTTTTAGAACCTGATCATGCACTATGAATGGACACTCATGCACCCATTACAACCACGAGTTCCAACGAACAAAAGACTAATTTTGAAAAGTGAGAGTGTTCCAACCGGATGACTCTTATGATTAAAAAGAGTTCTATTACACCAGCTATTCGAGGAGCCATTCCTGAAAAGGATAATGCAAATAAGGTATTCAATGCTAAAGAATATTTGGCTTCCATCGAAGAGCAATCCAATGGTACTTCTAAGTTCCAAGGCTAATGCTACTAGTACTCTTATAATGAAAATGCTCATTACCAAGTATAATGGAACTAGCGGCATACATGAACATATCATGATGATGAACGATATGACTACAAAGTTAAAAAGCATGGATATGACAATTTCTAAAGGTTTTCTTGTTCATTTTATAATGACCTCTCTGCCTTCACAATTTGGTCCTTTCAAGATCAGTTATACACACGTAAAAAGAGAAATGGAAAATGAATGAAAAGTCTGACTTCACACAACTTTCCTTTGATGGTTCCAAAAAGAGAAAATTTAAAGATAATGGTAAAGGGAAAAAACGAAGACTGTTGTTGTTAATAACAAAGAAAGTACATATGGTATTAAGCATGCTTTTACTCCTAAATGTCTCTTTTGTAAACATGGACATATAAGAAAGGTGTGTGAGGGATTCAAAGAATGACTCGCTAAAAAGTGTAATGATATCACCTTTACGACTTATGATTCTTTTTTAGGTGATGTTCCTTAACATACATGGTGGGTTGACACTGCTAATCACTAGATAATTGCAGAATTAAAATACTAATTGAATGATTAAGGGAAAAGACAATTGCAAACCACAAATTCGTCGACATCAGAGTTTAGAGAGGTTCGGCACCGTACCCCGGTCCTAGTCCTCCTCGCAAGCCTCGCTCGATCCGCCAAACCTCGCTTACGGTTCCACTAACCGATCTTTGTTCCGGGCTGAGATCAACGTCGTTTACAACCATCGAGCCTTACGAACAACCTCACATCACTCGCGTCTCCTCTCACAACCCGAGAGGGAGCTTCCTCGAAGCTTTTACAACTTTTTGGTGATTCTTGAATATGGAGATGAAATCACAATCTAAGTGAGACTTTATACTTGAGCACACTTGGATATTGATATGGAATTGGATATGCAAGTGGTGAAGTTTTGACTTGGGTGTTGAGGATTGAGAGCTTGAAGATGAAGAGGATTTGACTTTGAGTATTTGATAGATAAAGAGTGTTCAAGGGTCTCAAAACCAAGAGGTCTTATTTATAAGTCTTCAAGCTCTACTAGCCATTTGGGAGTTGGTGCAGAAATAGACCAATGAGAAGCAAGATGTGACTTAAGCTCAGGCAGATTACTATGCAGATTCGGTCGACCGTTAACAGAATGATAGTCCGAATGATTGGTCTGAATTAAGAATACGGTTAACCGACTAGGGTTCGGATCACCGTTCACCAACTTCCAGTAATTATTATCAATTTAGCCCTAATTATGTTCGGTTAACTGAATTCCATTCGATTCACCGTTCCAAGGTGGATAGTAAGATTGGTTGGACTCTGATCTACTCAAGTTCAATTGACCGTGTATACTTCGGTAGACCGAAGGTAGTGCGGTTTTTGCGTTGAAAGTTAAGGCTCAAATAGTCGTTGGGTACAATGGTCAAGTGCCACGTGTAGGTATTCGATCGTCCGAATTAGGATAAGTCAATTGGGCTCTATAGGATCGATTCAAATGCGACCGTTGGAGCAAAGTCCAAAACCGGTCCAGGGCTATTCGGTCGACCGAAGGTGGTTCGGTCTTCCGTCGGGGCAATTCCCGATAACACCTAAGGTTTACTGATGGGAAGTATTTGGGTAATTGATAGGTCTTTGGTGGACCAAACTAGAAAAGTTTCGGTTGACCGGAAAGGGTCACACATATGCAACACTGACTTACTTAAATTTTTGTGGATGGAAGCTTTAAAGGCAGTCACACATATACTAAATCAGTCTCTAAGTAAATATGTTCCAAAGACACCTTATGAATTATGAACAAGTCGAAAACCCAATTTAGGTTATTTATGTGTTTGGGGTTGTCTTGCTGAATCTAAAAAAATATTCAACAATAATCACCAAAAAACAAAATTGGAAGAATATAAAGCTGGAAAACTTATTTGGCAAAATATGAGGAAAAAACGGCACATGTGTTGTTAATGAAAACGACATGACAGATGCCTTTTTAGAAAAGCCTAAAAGCTGCATCTGAGATGTCATTTTTGCTAGGGCAGAAAAAGGGTGTAATTACTAATTATATCCATTGGTGTGTGATCAGATGACTCAAACACATAATGATCAGGAACTGTGGACGATGGACCTGCTTCATATTGGGTACTTGTTTGTGGCATTGCTTGATAATCCATTGTCAATTATCTTGGGTGTACTGTAGTATAATGTTTGGTTTGTATCTGAATAAACGATACAACGATCTTCGTAATATTAAATAAAGATAACATCACTTCTGTTTTTTGATCATCAAACACATCAACATAGTTATACTTTTCATACGGTGATCACTTGCATGTTAACGTCAGAATAAACTCTTCTACTCGAAAACCACAAGCTTGACAAACTGTTTCACAAAGATCATCATATCGCATTTCAAAATAAACAAAAAACAAAAGGAAAACCAACATGAAGATTGATTTTTGCTGGAGAGAGATAGCAATGGCGAGTCATTTGAAGATGGGAGGAGGAGGAGGAGGGGGCTGGTCATTTTTCTACCCTAAAAAACGACATCTCGGATGTCTTTTTAGGCTTTTCTAAAAACGGCATCCGTGATGTCGTTTTCATTGAAGGATAAAAATGACTTCTGTGATGCTTTTTTTGTTAATGAAAATGGTAGCACATGTTCCAGTTTCCCCCCCTCATATTTTGCCAAATATGTTTTCAAGGTTTATATTCTTCCAAAAAAAATTGGTGATAATTTCAAAAAAAAATCCTTAAAAATACTTGGCCCTAAAACCATTAATTGTTATTTTATTGGTTATCTAGAAGGTGTTCATTTTTACTGGTTAATTGTTTTTCCAATGTTTTCATTTTATTGTCGATCTCATACCACTAAGTTTTTTGAAAGGAATTATGCCGTATTTTTTGAGAATGCCAATCCCAATGGGAGTAGTGAAATTAGAAAAGTAAACATGGAGGAAAATTGGACTTATGTTCCGATTTCGATAATTTGAGAGGTTCCAAGCTTATATTTCTAATTCCCATAGAGATTGTAGACAATACTAATACATTATCTAATAAAGAACTCCATATCAATAACCTCCCGACTACCTGAAAACCCCTTACGTAGATCGCAAGGGGCGAGAAGAACTGTCATCTCTAATGATTATGTCATATACTTCATTGACGGATGGGATATTGGCAATGGAAAAGATCCTACTCTATTAAGGAAGTCGTCATGAGCGTCTCAATGGTTAGAAATTATGAATGAAGAGATGAAATCTATGGAAAGTAGTGAGGTTTGGGATTTTGTTGATTTACATATTGGAATCAAGCACATAGGCTGTAAATGGGTCTATACGACTAAGACCGACTCCAAGAGTAATCTTGAGAGATTCAAGGCCCGATTTGTCACTGAAGGCTTTACCTAAAAGGAGGTGTCCATTTTAATAATATATTTTATCCAGTCTCGAAAAAGGACTCGTTAAGAATTGTTTAGCCTTGGTGTGGTGATTATGACTAAACAAGGTATATGTTGACGAACATGTTGGCCAAATTTGAGCATGGACTTTATTATGGAACTTAATGAAAGTGATGTTACGGTAAAGCGGGAGAATGTTAATTATGTGCCATATATTTTCATTACATAAATAAATAAATTAAAACCCAGACATGCACTAACCAAAAGATATGGAGTTACTAGGCAGTTACTTTGATGAGAAGTAACTACTTCTAAATTAATTACAAAAGGGTTTGTTGGAGGATCGTGTGGGTTATGGGTCCACAATCTCTAATCACCTTTTAATCCTAAACAAACTCTACTTGCAAGCCAAATGATGATGCAGCGGAATTAAAAACAAAACAAGCAAGTAAAGGGAAGGAAAATGCAAACCACAAGAGATGAGGGATTTTTATAGAGGTTCGGCACCCCACCCGGGTCCTAGTCCTCTCTTGCAAGCTCTGCTCGACACTTCGAGCTCCGCTCACGTCTTCACTATCCACTCCCCGTTCCGGGTCGGGAGAGAACGCCCGATTGACATCATTTCATGCTCATATTTGCATCTTATATCCATTATATTTAACCTAAACAATGTTATGTTACGAGTTTTATGTTTAGTTTTCAGGAATAAATAGGTTTGAAGAGATGAAGCATAAAAGGACCCAAAAGCTGGGAAAAATGACTGAATTGTGAGATCTGGGGACTGAGATACAAGGGAGAAGGACCTGATTGTAAGACAGAAGGACCTAAGAGAAAAACATAATACTCCACACCATCATGGGGAGTATTTTAGCAATTAGATTCGGGTCGGAGCTCCACCAAACCAAGTAGATGCATCAAAGACCAACAATACCATCCAGGAAAGCCTCCAAGAAAGCCCGGATTAATCCGGATCCTGTAGACCGCCAATTGGCGGTCTGGGACCGCTAATTGGCGGTCCAGGTGGCTCCGAATCCGCTTAGCTTTTTGTGGCTTATGTATTAGAGCGTGTTTATGCTATTTATGGTATTTGTTTAGTCCCACATCGGGGGATTGTCCCGGATTGCCTTTTTCTTTGGCTATAAATAGAACTTTTCACCTTCTATTGTAGGCACTCCATATTTTGGGTGGTTATTCTTCCTACTAGAAGTGAGGCCTTGAAGCACACACTACAGTAGGAGGATGCTACTTGAAATGTGAGTCATTTGTTAATAAAAGTTTCTTCATTATGTTGTTTGTTGTTGTTTGTTTCACTTTGTTTAATTTCATTTCATTAGTTTTAGTAACTTAGTTAATATGCTTTCTTTGCTTAGTTTAATATTTAGTGTAATATGTAGTGAGTAGTTCCATCCCCTTTGGGGGGTGGAGTAGATGTTCATACATGCATTAGAGAATGAAATGAATGCTTTATTTACAATGTGTTGATAAAACATGAATGTATGCTTGCTTGTTTAGGATAGAATTTATAACTTGATGAGTTTTGCCAAAATGATTAGACACCTCTCATGCTTGTTTAGGTTCTGAAATAAACAACTTGCATATGTAAATGTTAATCAACTAGGTTGGTGAATAGATTGATAGGTTTTGCCACAACATTTAGACACTTCCTATGCATGATAACACCACCTTCATTTGTGCTTAAAGAATGTGTTCAATGTTGGCTTTTTAGCCTTAATCTTTATTTAGTTTTGATGATTAAGTAATATAATCTTAATCTATATTTAATCAATCAACCTAGACAATCAAAGTAAGCAAACATGAATACATGCATTGCATATATATTTGTGTATTTGCGATATTCTTAATAGGTTGATGAAGAATCAAGCTAAGGAGCTTTGGACAAGAAGATAAAGACTCAAGACATGTAATCAAGCTTTGGACCAATATGTAATTTAGTATAATTTGAGTCCTAAGGATTAATGTAAACTTGAGCACATTAGGATTTTGTCCAGTATCCCCACGGTTAACCGAACCCCTCTTGGTAAATCGAAACATGTAGATTTTGGTCCACCGAACACCTTGCGGTCAACCGTGTAGAATCCTTTAGGTGTTCCCTGGAATAACCACCTCGGTATACCGAACCACCTTCGGTAGACCGAATTAGCCTGGACCGGTTTTGGACTTTGCTCCAACGGTCGTATTTAAATCTTGACCTAAAGCCCAATTGACTTATCCATATTCGGAACACCGAACTTCATTCGGTCAACCGAATCATATTGCTTTAGGAGCCCAACGGCTATTTAACTTGACCGTTATTGGTAAAACAATTTCCCACGCATTGTCAGCGCAAAACCCGCGCTAACTTCGGTATACCGAAGTATAGACGGTCAACCGAACCTAGCATTAACAAAACCCTACCAATCTTACTGTCCAGTTTGGAACGGTTAACCGAATAGGTTTCGGTAAACCGAATTGTATTAGGGTTGCTAGTTAGAGAGCTACTGGAGTTGAGTGAGCGGTTAACCGAATAGGATTCGGTAAACCGAAATGACCATCTTCGGTAATCCGTTCGATTAACGGTCGACCGAGGAGCGCGCAAATTCTGCCCGAACTTTTGTCACATCATCACATTTCATGGGTCAACTTTCTCACCCACTCCCCAACGGCTCTAAGAGCTTTGAAGCCTATATAAGAACCTCATTAGAAGCACAACACAAGCACCACACTCTCAAAACATCAAGTATCCTTGTGCTATCTTTCCCAAACCTTCAAAGATCAAATCCTACACACTCAAGCCAAAACTTCACCACTTGTATTCCTTGATCCATATCATAATCCAAGTGTGCTCAAAGTTAGAGTGTCATTAGCAAGAAGTGTGATTCATTCCTTCATCCAAATCACAAGAGTTGTAATAGCTTCGGGGAAGCTCCCTCTCGGGTTGTGAGAGGAGACACGGGCGAGGCGAGGGTGTTCGCGAGGCTCGTTGTTTGTAAAGGCGTTGATCTCGGCCCGGTAACGGAGATCGGATAGTGGAAACCACAAGCGAGGCTCGAGGGACGAGCGGGGCTTGTGAGTGAGGACTAGGACCCAGGGAGGGTGCCGAACCTCGTTACATCGGGCGTCGACTACAACGTGGTTTGCAAGTTCTCTAACTCTCATCTAACCCTTGCATGATTAGTTGTTAGTTTTGTAATTAAGTTTTAATTCCGCACTTTAGTTAATTACGATCACTAGAGGGTCTCATACGATCCCCACATTTGGTATCAGAGCTTTGTTAGCTAAATTTATTTTCTTAATCGAAATATTAGCATGTCTCAATCTAATCGTAGTGAGGGTTTATCAACTAATAAACCACCTCTTTTTAATGGCCTAAATTATGATTATTGGAAAAAGAGGATGAAAATTTATTTGCAATAACATGATTTAAAATTTTGGTCTTTTATTTTAAAATCATACACCCCACCAAATGATGATGAGATTATTTCATTAACCAAACCCAAAATTAAGGAGGCGGAAATTAATGCCCGCATTATGAATATGTTATATTGTGGTCTTAATGAAAATGAATATAATCGAGTGAGAGGGTGTGAGAGTGCTTATGAAATATGACACACTTTAGAAATGCATCATGAGGGATCCACTAGATTAAAAGACACTAGGATTAATCTACTCATGCATAAGTATGAATTGTTTCATATGCTACTCGGTGAATACATAAGCGAGATACACATTCGCTTCACCGAGATTATTAAATCCCTTAGTGCTCTTGGAAAGATTTTTAGCAAGGGAGAAATGACAAGGAAGATTCTCCGGTCTCTCAACGACGATTGGGAAGAAAAGACAACCGCAATAGAAGAAGCGCAAGATCTAACGAAATTGTCGGTTGAAGAACTCATGGGAAGTCTCATGACATATGAGATACAAATGAAAGACCGAAATGAGAAGAGAGTCAAGAAATCCTTAGGGCTACATGCCGTCGCCAATTCGATCAAAGAAGATAGTGATATCGAGGAACAATTGGTGAGACATCAATTCAAGGAATTTCTCAATGAAGAGAAAGAAAGGAGAAAAGAGAAGAAGAAGAAGAGCAAGAGAAAAGAGAAGAAGAAAGCTCTTAAAGCTACTTGGGACACTTCATCATCTTCATCAATTGAAGGCGAATTCGCCTCAATGTACTTCATGGCAATAGACGACGATGATAGTGAGGTATCTTCTTGCTCTAGTCATGATTCAATTGATTCAAATGCATATAATGAACTTCAATGTGAATTCAATGAATTGCTTGAAAATTTTGAGAAAATTTGTCAAAAGAATAAACTAGTAAGAAAGAAAATCAATGAGCTACAATCTCAAATTGAATCTATCATGAATGATAAGAATGAATTACTTGCTAGTCATGATAAAATTGCATTAGAGAACACTCAATTAATTGATGAAATTGCAACTCTAAATGCAAAACCTTCGTGTAGTGTTGATGATTGACATCATTTCATGCTTATATTTGTATCTTATATCCATTATCTTACACCTAAGCAATGCTACGTGACGAGTTTTATGTTTAGTTTTCAGAAATAAAGAGGTTTGAAGAGAAGAGCCATGAAAGGACCCAAAAGCAGGAAAAATGACTTAATTGTGAGACCTGGGGACCAAGATGCAAGGGAGAAGGACCTGATCGTAAGACAGAAGGACCTAAGAGCAAAACAGGAAACTCCACACCATCATGGGGAGTATTTTGTCAATTCGATTCGGGTCGGAGCTCCACTAAACAAGTTAGATGCATTCAAGACTAAGAAACACGCCAAGGAAAGCCCACCAGAAGATCCAATGGGATCTGAAACTTATAGGCCGCCAATTGGCGGTCTGGTTAAGCCCAGATCCACTAAGTTTTCTCCTGGACTTGTATTAATGTGTGTTTAGGCTATTTTTGGTATTGGTTTAATCAGTCCCACATCGGGGGATTGTCCCCGATTAGCTTTTTCCATGCTTATAAATAGAACTCTTCACCTTCCATTATAATTATCCATTGCTTGGTGGCATTCTCTCTACTAAGGAGTGAGCCTTGAAGCAAAAACTCAAGGTGGAGAAGAATGCTACATTCAATGTGAGTCATTTGTTAATAAAATAATTCTTCTAGTTTCTTTTAATCTTGTCTTTTAATTTGTGCATGTTTGTTTAGTCTTTCATTTCCTTTTATGTTTCTTTAATGCTTCTTGTCGTCTTAGTTAACTTTCATTTTAGTATTATGCTTTCTTTTGCTAATATAGTTAGTGTAATGAGTAGTGAGTAGCTCCATCCCCATTTGGGGGGTGGAGAAATATGTGATATAATCATGTAGTGTATTAAGTGTGTGTTATCTTTATCCCTTGAGCTTTATATGATTTCCAAAACCATCTAATGGGTTTTCACTCTTATCTTTGATATGCTAATGCTCTTGAATGAAGCTTAGCTTATGCTTTGATTAGTGGACCTATTTTATGGGGAATAATAAGGTTAGGATATGGATGAAGTTAATATTGGAAACACAATTTGTAGTGTATGTGCTCTTGTCGCCTGTACCTTAGCTAATGTCTTGTATGTTTTAATGATGTAGTGAAATCTTAATTCATGTGGAGGCATAGTAGGGTATAGTCTTTATACTTGAGTTCGTGTAGCTTCATTCCAATTATTGTCTTGTATGTTTTAATGATGTAGTCTTATCTTAATTCATGTGGAGGCAAGGTTGGATGTAGTTTTATGATTTCATGCACTACATGTTGTGAGGAGCTTAATGAACACACACACTTCTTTATGTTCACATTATTTCTCTACCCCCTTTGGGGTTTAGTTTTCTTGCTTCTTTTCCATTTCCATTTGCATCTTAGTGTAGTTTAGTGTAATCAATACATCCTTTCTCTCCTTCTTTTACCTCTCGCCTTCGAACAAACCAAGTGTCGACACACCTCCCAGTGGACGACCCGTATTTGCCACCGCTCCAACGCGGCCGTACACTTGCGGTAAATATAAACGATCAATCAGTTGACATTCAAGATCTAATTGCTAAGAATGTTCAATTACAAAAAGATCTTGAAAAATTCACAAGTGGAAAGAAAATGCTTGATATGCTTATCGGTAGTCAAAGACAATCACTAGATAAACATGGTATAGGTTTTTATGCTAATAACTTTAAGAACCATGTTATTCACACTACTTTGAATGAAAAGCATTTTGTAGTGAATAAAACTTCCTCAAGTATTTGGGCACCTAAAACCAAAATGGTTTGGGTTCCAAAAACTAACATGAATGGACCCAAGCAAAAATGGGTACCAAAATCTTTAACTGTAGGTACTTGAAGGAGGAAATCGGTGGTGACCGGATGAGCTTCAAAGAAAAATTTAAAGCCGGTTGCATCACCAAATACGGGTTGAGTCAATTCAAAGCGCCACAACGGTATAAATTTTGATTGATTCTAATCTAAATTTTAGAGCTTAATAGACATATCTTATGATATAATTCATTGCATATCTTAAACCATATTCATTGCATATCATATACCACATCCATGATAATAAATGTCAAATTGCAAAATGGATGTTAAATAGGCTAAGAGGGAAAATACAAATGCACTTCATTGTTAATATTCATTGTTGCTATTTAGCCTAACTGATAGGGGGAGCCTAAAATTGCAAAATCATATAATTAAGGGGGAGAATTAGATATCTCTTACATTTGCATCAAATGCTTAATGTTTGCCTTTTTGATTGATGTCAAAGGGGGAGAAGAATTAGGATGAGCTTCAATTTTAAATAAACTATGCATGTTGTTAATGGGAGAAATCTTATAAATGCATAGATTACATATATATTAAGAAACAAAACATATAGAAAGGGGAGAAATAAAATTGAACTCAAATATTAAGATATAGATTTGCCATCATCAAAAAGGGGGAGATTGTTGGCTTTTTAGCCTTAATCTTTATTTAGTTTTGATGATTAAGTAATATAATCTTAATCTATATTTAATCAATCAACCTAGACAATCAAAGTAAGCAAACATGAATACATGCATTGCATATATATTTGTGTATTTGCGATATTCTTAATAGGTTGATGAAGAATCAAGCTAAGGAGCTTTGGACAAGAAGATAAAGACTCAAGACATGTAATCAAGCTTTGGACCAATATGTAATTTAGTATAATTTGAGTCCTAAGGATTAATGTAAACTTGAGCACATTAGGATTTTGTCCCGTATCCCCACGGTTAACCGAACCCCTCTTGGTAAATCGAAACATGTAGAGTTTGGTCCACCGAACACCTTGCGGTCAACCGTGTAGAATCCTTTAGGTGTTCCCTGGAATAACCACCTCGGTATACCGAACCACCTTCGGTAGACCGAATTAGCCTGGACCGGTTTTGGACTTTGCTCCAACGGTCGTATTTAAATCTTGACCTAAAGCCCAATTGACTTATCCATATTCGGAACACCGAACTTCATTCGGTCAACCGAATCATATTGCTTTAGGAGCCCAACGGCTATTTAACTTGACCGTTATTGGTAAAACAATTTCCCACGCATTGTCAGCGCAAAACCCGCGCTAACTTCGGTATACCGAAGTATAGACGGTCAACCGAACCTAGCATTAACAAAACCCTACCAATCTTACTGTCCAGTTTGGAACGGTTAACCGAATAGGTTTCGGTAAACCGAATTGTATTAGGGTTGCTAGTTAGAGAGCTACTGGAGTTGAGTGAGCGGTTAACCGAATAGGATTCGGTAAACCGAAATGACCATCTTCGGTAATCCGTTCGATTAACGGTCGACCGAGGAGCGCGCAAATTCTGCCCGAACTTTTGTCACATCATCACATTTCATGGGTCAACTTTCTCACCCACTCCCCAACGGCTCTAAGAGCTTTGAAGCTTATATAAGAACCTCATTAGAAGCACAACACAAGCACCACACTCTCAAAATATCAAGTATCCTTGTGCTATCTTTCCCAAACCTTCAAAGATCAAATCCTACACACTCAAGCCAAAACTTCACCACTTGTATTCCTTGATCCATATCATAATCCAAGTGTGCTCAAAGTTAGAGTGTCATTAGCAAGAAGTGTGATTCATTCCTTCATCCAAATCACAAGAGTTGTAATAGCTTCGGGGAAGCTCCCTCTCGGGTTGTGAGAGGAGACACGGGCGAGGCGAGGGTGTTCACGAGGCTCGTTGTTTGTAAAGGCGTTGATCTTGGCCCGGTAACGGAGATCGGATAGTGGAAACCACAGGCGAGGCTCGAGGGACGAGCGGGGCTTGTGAGTGAGGACTAGGACCCAGGGAGGGTGCCGAACCTCGTTACATCGGGCGTCGACTACAACGTGGTTTGCAAGTTCTCTAACTCTCATCTAACCCTTGCATGATTAGTTGTTAGTTTAGTAATTAAGTTTTAATTCCGCACTTTAGTTAATTACGATCACTAGAGGGCCCCATACGATCCCCACATTCAACACCCACCTCTTTGCATGTGTGCACTCACTCCACCTCTTAGGGGTTTTCCATTTCTTAATTCCAGCACTCGTCTTTCGTTCTTAGTTTAGTTTTAGTTAATCGTTTGTTGCTTTCTTTCGCATTTCATACTTCATACTTTGTAGTGTAGTGTAGTGTAGCGTAGCATAATCAACTCTCTTCCCTATTTTTGCCACCTGATTTCGTGCAAACGAGAGACTGCTCACCTCCCTGAGGACGACCCGTATTTATTATCGCTTCAACGTGGTCGTGCACTTGCGGTTTTAATATAAAATGTTCAACAAGTTTTTGGCACCGTTATCGGGGAGCTGCCAGTCCAGACTCTTGTTTGGACGATTCAAGTGGATTTAATTTTTGTCGTGTAGTTTTCTTTGTCTCAGGAGACTCAAATTGAGAAGGGGAAGCATCTGGTGAAGTTTGGAGGCGAGCTGAGAGAAGAAGACCACCAATCAGCGGTCTGAGACTGCCAAATTTCTGTTCACCTCTAAATTTCTGTTCACCTCTAAATTTCTGTTCACCATCATGGGGAGTATTTTAGCAATTCGTTCGGGTCGGAGCTCCACCAAACCAAGTAGATGCATCAAAGACCAACAATATCATCCAGGAAAGCCTCCAAGAAAGCCCGGATTAATCCGGATCCTGTAGACCGCCAATTGGCGGTCTGGGACCGCTAATTGGCGGTCCAGGTGGCTCCGAATCCGCTTAGTTTTTTGTGGCTCATGTATTAGAGCGTGTTTATGCTATTTATGGTATTTGTTTAGTCCCACATCGGGGGATTGTCCCGGATTGCCTTTTTCTTTGGCTATAAATAGAACTTTTCACCTTCTATTGTAGGCACTCCATATTTTGGATGGTTATTCTTCCTACTAGAAGTGAGGCCTTGAAGCACACACTAAAGTAGGAGGATGCTACTTGAAATGTGAGTCATTTGTTAATAAAAGTTTCTTCATTATGTTGTTTGTTTCTTATTGTTTGTTTTACTTTGTTTAATTTCATTTCATTAGTTTTAGTAGCTTAGTTAATATGCTTTCTTTGCTTAGTTTAATAATTAGTGTAATATGTAGTGAGTAGTTCCATCCCCTTTGGGGGGTGGAGTAGATGTTCATACATGCATTAGAGAATGAAATGAATGCTTTATTTACAATGTGTTGATAAAACATGAATGTATGCTTGCTTGTTTAGGATAGAATTTATAACTTGATGAGTTTCGTCAAAATGATTCGACACCTCTCATGCTTGTTTAGGTTCTGAAATAAATAACTTGCATATGTAAATGTTAATCAACTAGGTTGGTGAATAGATTGATAGGTTTTGCCATAACATTTAGACACTTCCTATGCATGATAACACCACCTTCATTTGTGCTTAAAGAATGTGTTCAACACCCACCTCTTTGCATATGTGCACTCACTCCACCCCTTAGGGTGCACTCACTCACTCACTCCACCTCTTTCCATTTCTGAATTCCAGCACTCGTCTTTCGTTCTTAGTTTAGTTTTAGCTAATCGTTTGTTGCTTTCTTTCGCATTTCATACTTCATACTTTCTAGTGTAGTGTAGTGTAGTGTAGTGTAGCGTAGCATAATCAACTCTCTTCCCTATTGTTGCCACTTGATTTCGTGCAAACGAGAGGCTGCTCACCTCCCTGAGGACGACCTGTATTTTCCACCGCTTCAACGCGGCCGTGCACTTGCGGTTTTAATATAAAACGTTCAACAAAGCCTTTTACAAAACAAACTCCACGAACACCCTCGTGAACTTGACTTTCTTCTCTCACAATCCGAGAGGAACACTTCGGGTTTTCACCGAAGTCCTTGCTTCTTTTACAACAGAGAACTTGAGTGGAATACACTCTCTAACTTGAGCACACTTGAGTAGGAATAAGGAATTGATCGGTAAGTGTGGAAATTGGAGGCTTGGAGTGTTTGGGATTCTATCTAATGTTTTGGACAAGTTTGTAGTGGGAGAGTTGTGTTAAAATGTGTTTTACAACTCTATTTATAAGCATTAAAGAGAATAGAGACGTTGGGGTTGATTGGGTATGAGTTGGTGAAGATACACAAAACAGAAACCTGCAGGACGCAATTCTGCCTAAAAACGGTCGACCGAAACGGGTATGTCGTTCGACCGTTTGGTCAAATTTCAGCTTTGACTTAAGTTAACATAAGTTAACGGTCGAAGGGGCTCAGGGGATTGTTCGACCGAATTAGTCCAGGCACTTCTGGGAGACCAAATTGTGTTGGTTCGGTCGACCGTTAGGAAAGTTTCGGTCGACCGGAGGTTTGGTAATTTTGGGGTATTCAGGAATAATACGAATACGACCGTTGGGTATAATACGACAAAACAAACGGTCTGAAAATATGTGTAAACGGTCGAACGGAAAGGTCAACGGTCGACCGTTTTAGTCCAGACAGTTCAAGTTTTGTTTAGGTGTTTTCCGGTTCTAGTTTGATGATCTATTGAAGTCCAAATTATATGAAATTTTGTGTGTGACTTCTATAGGGAACCTAGTGTGTGGTTGAGTAGTTTTTAGCTCAAGTATGCTCAATTACACAAGGTTCCTAAATACTCAAAAAAATACAAAATACATGTCTTCAAATGAGCTTGATTACATGTCTTGACTTGATTTCCTTTCTTCCTTGAGTCTTGATCACTTGTAGAGGTTAGCACAAGGCAATATATATGCAATGCAATATGTGTGCTACTCTACATGATTATAATTAAGATTAGGTTAAATAAATCATCAAAACATAGATTAAGGCCAAAAAGCCAACAGGGTCAAGTCCCAATGGTTGCCTCAACAATTGAATTTACTCTCCAATCTCCCTTTTCTCCAGTAAATTAAGAAAAACACCTATGAGAAACTCCATCATTAAGGTTGAGGTCAAACCATTGAAGATTGAAAATCCAAAGTGACGTGACGCTTCCGCCTAAAGGATTCAAGATGTATGTGCTCTTGAACTGTAAGTTTTTTTTCTTGTTATTTTATATATAATTTTTGGATCTTGGGATTATATCTTGTGTTCTCGATGTTATTGAACACACTTATGTCTAACAGAAGATATATCTTATATACTACATCAAAATTGATGTTTGCCTTTGTAGTAGTGTAAAATTTATTGTAATATCACTTGATGCTAATATTTGTTACATCCGCCTTTATTATTTATACAATTTTCTTCTTATCAAAAAACTAGAAGTTGTGTCAACTAGTTATGTGTATTCCTAACTAGAAGTTGTGTCAATTAGTTTTATGTATTCCTTCAAATATATTAATTATATTCAAACCTTCTTGTTTTTTTTCTGGTTATGTTAATGGGTTTTGCTTCTATGCAGTTGAAAAAATATACTTTATCATCAAGTCGTCAATTTTTTTATCCATCTTCCACAGAACCCACGTTCACTACAGGAGAACTAGTCATCACCGACAGACACTAACCGTCGATGTCTAGTGTGTTCCGTAGGTGTTACATTACACCAACGGATATACCTCCGTCGGAGTTACTCTGGTCGGTGTATATTTACACCGACGGATAGGTACTGTCGGACTTGTTGTTGGCGCCAATTCTCCCCCCAATTTTTTTGTGTGTGGTTTTCGTCTTAAGGGATAACACCGACGGAAATACACTGACGGTCGGGCTGTCGGTCTTAGTCCAACGGAATTGTCCGTCGGTGGAAGGACATCGACCCATAAATAACATTATTTTTATAAGACGAAAGATGATATACACCGACGGATATGTACCATCGGTGCACGTCTCCTCGGTATACACCGACGGATATCCGTGTAAATATTAGAATGGTAACCCATAGGTTTATTGTTACTCCTAAATATTAATGAATTATTTTGATTTAAAACAGTAGGCACCAGATTATAAGAGGTTTTATTTATTTGTGTTGGTTTAGCAAAATTTGTACTAGAACGTATTAAGATTCGTATATTCGTAACAAAAAAACTGAAGATTATCTAGTTCAGTACAGTAACTATTTGTTTAAACTACAAAGGATAACTAGCTATGAAGAAGTTTCAAATGTATATATTTCGCTTCTTTATTAGCATATTTTTGTTTTGATTATAAAGTTGTAAAATACTCCACGTAAATTGAATCTGTATTAATTGTATTATAAATTACAAATTTGATGGGTTTTTTGAAGGCCTTAATTTATTAATAAAAAATATTTACCTTAAAAAAAGTCTTACCTAATCACCATGTCGTTCTTTTAACCATCATGCTTTTACCAGCTACTATCATAACGGATCAATTAATTCACATTTCCAGTATCTTGCGCTGCTTTTGTATGAGGACTGAGGCCAGAGAAAAAAAAGGCATAATAACTATAATGAGTTTTTTCAGTCTAAATAGTTATCTAAACAAGACGGCTAATGTTGAGTAGATGTCTATACTCTACATGCATAAACAGATAAACTTGTTTTTCTCCAATGCCAATAATCTCCTAATAAATAAATAATCCACGGAAACAAGCGTGATCGTAGGAGACATCTAATAGCACTAATAGGGACAACACCAATATATGGCATCTATCAATCCGACACAAACTAGAGTTACGTGATTTGTTGGATTGGCTATGAGTGGTTGTGACATGAAATGCTCAACTTTTCATGCTCTTGTGTAGCTCGACAAGTCATCGAAACTAAGATTAGCTTTCATGTCCTTAAGTTGTTCATAATACTGTTGGGATTGCAATCATGTTGCGGCAAAACCGATTGGAGTCCAACTTCAACTCAACCCGTCTATAAAAAGGTAAACAGGACGGATTGCCATGTCTTGCATGCTATGGGTTAGGCGTGCTCGGTACGGTGTTAAATAGTTGAAAATGGTAAGTTAGATTAATTACACGAAAAATAAGTCTAACGTATATATTAGGTCTACTAACTAAACTTGAAAAAAAGATTATTACGGGGTTAGGCTTGACCACTATGTGACCTATTTAATTAATAGACAAGTTAGCGAGGTAAAAACCTTTATGATATTTTAGCTCGACTAATATGAGTCGCATATTCCTCGTGGTAATTCCAAAGTATAAGTATCTACCAAACAGGTCAATCCCAATTGAATTAGTTTCATGGTGTTCTCTTCACCGGTTACCATCATTCTAAAACTAAAGATAAATTAAGTTGAATATCGGAAGAATCAGAATCAGAAATCATACCTATGCAATGAAAATAGCCTTAATTTTCAAAAACAAAATAAAATCCACCATCCACCTCAGCATGTCCACACAACATGACAAGAAACAATCACACGATTTAAATACAAACCTTTTGTATGCCTCGTTCATTCATGAAAAATAGCATGATATAGGTGAGACATAATTTGCCATATTTTGAATTTCGTCGTAAAACTGTCAATTCAAACATCTTTTGTAGGCTAATGTAACGCCCCGAGCCTGGACAACTGCTCACCCGCCCGAACCCGGTGCGTTAAGATACGATCCACGATCCTGACCGCTGCGCACTCTGATATTTAAATTCATCTGATAGGCTCGTAATAATCTGAAAAATATAATCAACAAATTGTGAGCTCGACAGCCCGCAAGTACCAACCATCAATCAATCAGAATCATAATCATGTGGAAAATAATACAGAATATGACATTCAGTCAATAAGCACAATCAAGAGACGTGCATCACAAATAAAATGCATGCATATCAATTTGAAACCCCCATTCAGATTCGACCACATCCTGTGCTTCTGAAATCTATCAATCTGTCAGACGCACACCTGGTAGCTCCACACTAACGACAGGCAGCCCTTTCCTCTCTCGGGTGGCTCCACGCTGTCCGTTAGGCAGCTCTTTCCTAAGTTGCTCTGCTAGAAACATACACACAGCCACAGGACATGTCGACCGAAACACCACCATGCAATCATATGCATATCCATAAAATCAATATTAATGCTCAACATGCATGCAACTACGAATATCAAGAGGAGACAGACATGATATGAAACTGAAGAATAACGAATCAGTACTTGCCTCAAAATCTCCATCTTTTTCTTCTCAATATTCTTCTCAAAATTCCATCTTCTCCTAAAACCACACAATCATCCAACAATCTTAATTGGTCCATTAAGATATTTGATTATTACCTCAACTAAAAAATTCAGGATATTACATTCTACCCTCCTTAAAAGAAATTTCGTCCTCGAAATTTGATCTCAATACTGTCTCAATCCAAACAAATCAATACAAAATTTTAAACTCATTATTTATCAAATCTAAAAACCCAACACCACTTATCGCTCATAATTTAGATAATTAATCCAACCAAATCTAAATTCACATGTGAACTCAAGTCCAAATAACTCTAAATTCATCTTTCATTATTTATTCATAATTTGGTAGCAAATCCAACCAAGTCAAAATTCACATTTAAATCAATAGTCAATACTTCTAAATCCAAATTCTAAAATTCCATTCCAATAAAACTTATATTTCAAATCTAATCCCGACTAATTCCGAGGATCGTATTGCTCTGATACCATTTGTAACGCCCCGAGCCCGGACAACTGCTCACCCGCCCGAACCCGGTGCGTTAAGATACGATCCACGATCCTGACCGCTGCGCACTCTGATATTTAAATTCATCTGATAGGCTCGTAATAATCTGAAAAATATAATCAACAAATTGTGAGCTCGACAGCCCGCAAGTACCAACCATCAATCAATCAGAATCATAATCATGTGGAAAATAATACAGAATATGACATTCAGCCAATAAGCACAATCAAGAGACGTGCATCACAAATAAAATGCATGCATATCAATTTGAAACCCCCATTCAGATTCGACCACATCCTGTGCTTCTGAAATCTATCAATCTGTCAGACGCACACCTGGTAGCTCCACACTAACGACAGGCAGCCCTTTCCTCTCTCGGGTGGCTCCACGCTGTCCGTTAGGCAGCTCTTTCCTAAGTTGCTCTGCTAGAAACATACACACAGCCACAGGACATGTCGACCGAAACACCACCATGCAATCATATGCATATCCATAAAATCAATATTAATGCTCAACATGCATGCAACTACGAATATCAAGAGGAGACAGACATGATATGAAACTGAAGAATAACGAATCAGTACTTGCCTCAAAATCTCCATCTTTTTCTTCTCAATATTCTTCTCAAAATTCCATCTTCTCCTAAAACCACACAATCATCCAACAATCTTAATTGGTCCATTAAGATATTTGATTATTACCTCAACTAAAAAATTCAGGATATTACATTCTACCCTCCTTAAAAGAAATTTCGTCCTCGAAATTTGATCTCAATACTGTCTCAATCCAAACAAATCAATACAAAATTTTAAACTCATTATTTATCAAATCTAAAAACCCAACACCACTTATCGCTCATAATTTAGATAATTAATCCAACCAAATCTAAATTCACATGTGAACTCAAGTCCAAATAACTCTAAATTCATCTTTCATTATTTATTCATAATTTGGTAGCAAATCCAACCAAGTCAAAATTCACATTTAAATCAATAGTCAATACTTCTAAATCCAAATTCTAAAATTCCATTCCAATAAAACTTATATTTCAAATCTAATCCCGACTAATTCCGAGGATCGTATTGCTCTGATACCATTTGTAACGCCCCGAGCCCGGACAACTGCTCACCCACCCGAACCCGGTGCGTTAAGATACGATCCACGATCCTGACCGCTGCGCACTCTGATATTTAAATTCATCTGATAGGCTCGTAATAATCTGAAAAATATAATCAACAAATTGTGAGCTCGACAGCCCGCAAGTACCAACCATCAATCAATCAGAATCATAATCATGTGGAAAATAATACAGAATATGACATTCAGCCAATAAGCACAATCAAGAGACGTGCATCACAAATAAAATGCATGCATATCAATTTGAAACCCCCATTCAGATTCGACCACATCCTGTGCTTCTGAAATCTATCAATCTGTCAGACGCACACCTGGTAGCTCCACACTAACGACAGGCAGCCCTTTCCTCTCTCGGGTGGCTCCACGCTGTCCGTTAGGCAGCTCTTTCCTAAGTTGCTCTGCTAGAAACATACACACAGCCACAGGACATGTCGACCGAAACACCACCATGCAATCATATGCATATCCATAAAATCAATATTAATGCTCAACATGCATGCAACTACGAATATCAAGAGGAGACAGACATGATATGAAACTGAAGAATAACGAATCAGTACTTGCCTCAAAATCTCCATCTTTTTCTTCTCAATATTCTTCTCAAAATTCCATCTTCTCCTAAAACCACACAATCATCCAACAATCTTAATTGGTCCATTAAGATATTTGATTATTACCTCAACTAAAAAATTCAGGATATTACAGCTAATCCCATGACTTCTTACTAAAAAATAACTATTGTATGTAAATGTTTCAGATATTATGCTATGGTATCGTCCAGGGCTGTCAATTTTGATTCGGTTCAATCACTCGACTCTAGTTTAACTTGAAAATGAAAAATCTTGATGAAAAATCAAAAATTCTTCAAACTTTATTCGGTAAACGAACCGCTCGAACTCAAAAAAAATTAATGTTCGACTCGATAACTCGCTCGAATTTTTTATTATTCCATTCATAATTATTTTTTTGTATTTGTTAACAGTATAAGATAATATTTATGACTCGAAATGTTAGTTGACTCAGACTCGTTTACGTCCCAAATACGATTAATTATACTTTAATATGCTTTAGATAACATACACAGAGATAACACTGCCGCCTGGGTCCTGACACGACAAGTCGATAAACTAAGCTTTCGCCTTAACCATGGTCGGCTACTCTAACCCAAGTCTAGTCATCACCACTAGTGGAATCAAAGAAGGACAGATAGGAAGAGAACGGCTTAAACGGCGGCTGTCGCCTTCATTGGGAATTGAACTGGTCAACATCTTTACCCATTCCCTGCCCGCTGCCCGAGTTTCCACGTCAGCACATGTCTGAATCACGATTGGTTCCTTGCATGGGGTGGAGATAAAGTCACCACCCACACCCACGTTGCTTCCACTCTTGGAACCCTAACCCTAACCCTAACCTCTAAAGTTTTGTTTATGATAATATATTATTATGTGTGTGGTGTTTATGATAGTGGTGCTCCCGTAGTTTTCGGGCTCCATTTATCTGACAAACACAAGGGTTTTTTTTTCACGTTGGGAACGTCGCTTTCCATTTGAGTGCCACTGGGTTTGTCCCCTCTCGCTCTCTGTATGTGATTTTCTCGTAATTGAAGTTTAAGACAAAGACCCATCTCGCTAAATTGTTATATGACCAATTTATTTTAAGAGACGGTGTCACGAATTCGGATCAAGAATTGTAAAAATCAGAATTTAAATGGATCAATCCAAGTTGATTGGAACGAGTCTTTGCCAACTAAACAAACAACCAAACTTGCCCACCGTCCTTGCCGATCTTAATCATTCTATAGAGAAAATATTAGCTTCGATGAGAACCTTGGCATCGTCTATTATCAGTTCATAATGGCTTTGGACTCATTCGAAAATTTGGTCCAATACAATGTTGTAGATTGTAATTCTTACTAGTAACTTGTCGTTTTTTCTTACCTAGGCAACTTAAGATTGTAATTAGGAGCGTAAGTGTTACATTTTCTCTCCTTGGTAAAGTCTTGCTTTGGTATAGCCGCGATCGGAATATGCCTTAATGAAGTGAATTAGCACATCCTTGTGTTTAGTTTAGAGTAGAGAAAGGAAATGTTTTTAAGAGAAAGGATTAAAGTTCTCACTCTAGATTGGGAATAGAAAAATGAATCCAAGTGATGTGTTCTGATCTGTCCCCGGCGTGCAGAATGATAGCGTCTCTATCTCTCTCGGGTTGGCAATGTGTAGTTGTGTGCATGTGCTTCTCTCTTGATCATAATTCATTGCAGAGGAGAGGACGTCCTAATGCTCGAGAACATATGCATTCTTATTGGGGGGTTTTGCTTGGGTGCACTTCTAAAAGTTGTTTATTAAATTTTTGTACTTGTGTATTTTTTATTGTTCCAGAACACCTACTAATTCAACTAATTACTTGGATACACCTCACTCAAACGTCGTTAACGGATTTCGTGACACCATTAGTTGTCCCTGGTAATTTCGAATCCATTTACAAAACGGTAGACCGAAAGTTAGATTTCGGTGGACCGATTGGAAAAATTTCCTGAAATGGGTTTGACTAATTCTTGTCATGTTCCAATGACAAGTTATGTTCTAAACAAACATAAGAGTACTTAAAGATAAAGCACCTGAAGTAGTTCAAAGCCAAAATGACAACTGTAAACGGAAGCCTGCTTCTCGATCCACTCATCGTAAACATCATTCACCTTCTGCTGAGTTTAAACAAGAAGAATATCACACTGTATTACACCAATATTTTCCCTCAGAAATGATGCCCATGATCATTCATCTCCCAACGCTAAACCCATGCAAAGTCAAAAGATTGCAAACAACACTCCTTTCATCACAAGAAAAGATTCTTTGGGAGGTTCTGTTGTCCAAATACCATACGTTTCTCGAGAGCGAAGAACACGACCACGAAAAGAGTTTTTGACTCTTGTGGTGTGTACTGCACACTCAGCATACATATCAATGACTTCAGTGGAGACTGGTGCCGACTTATTGAAGAATCATGATCCAGGTGCAGACTCATTGAAGAATCATGATCCAGACTCGGTAAATGCCGATCAGTTGACGAAATCAGATGCTAAGTTGACATAAAAAGATGTTAGTAAAAGAAAGCACCACTGAGCGTGGACGCTGACCGAAGTTATGAAGCTAGTGGAAGGTGTATCTAGATTTGGACCTGGAAAGTGGTCTGAGATCAAACGGCTAGCCATTGCAACACATACATATAGACATTTCAGGGGAAAAAATCCCAATAGGTCGACCGAAATCTCACTTTCGGTCGACCGTTTTGTAAGTGGGTTCGAACTTAACATGAACAACTAAATATGTCACGAAATCCGTTAACAGTGTTTGAATGAAATGCATCCAAGTAGTTAGTTGGAATAATGGACGTTTTGAAGTAATAAAAAATATATGATTGCAAATACCTAATAAATAACTTTTGAATGTACACCCAAGCAAAAACCTCATTCTTAACGTATATTATGTCTTTGCCCATTTAATGTCTTTGTTTTTCTTCTAGCTCGGGTCAATAAATTTTGAAAGGTGGATATATAAGCTTACAAAATCAAACACAACTATGACTAGAAGTTCGCAAGGACAAGATCACACGAATATTAACATCCATATTCATATCCATCGCCTCATTAGTCTTATATTTAATAGGCATAACAATGGATAGAGATTGATGGGCAAATTTTCTAACGAGTACACTCATATTAGATTATTAGGTCACACGAGGCCGATCGCATTATTTTTTTATCATCATTACATTATCTTTTAGTATTGCTACCAAGCTATGCAGGTCTGCATGATTAGGTAATGGGATTGGAAACTTGGTTTTTGTATTGCTAACGAACCCCACAACTAGACAAACCGGTCCCTTCATTTGTACTTGATGATGGAACGGATCATACTTAAAGCTCAATTTTTGGGTGTATAGACGTGGTAGCAGAATAAATCAACAAGGAGAAAAGAAAAGAAATATTCTTTTATTTTGTTTGGATATACACGAAGAAATTACAAGAATCATAGTAATTGACTAAAGCATCTTTTTTGTATCGATCAATGAGTAGTTATTGATTCATTTCCAAAACAGTAGATAAAGCTTAGTCATAAATTAAACTACAGCGATCACTTTTTCTTCATTTCTCATCAAATTTGTTGAGAAAATTGTCTATAAACATTTTTCTATCTATTTCTTCCACTTTCTCTTTATTCCTCTCTTATTGAGTTGTTATTCAAGCTAGAGAAACTTAATTTTTTTCTCTCTCTCTCTGTAAGATGCTATTCTAATACACTATTAGTAAGATTGGGTATTATGTTTGGGTACTGAAAGTTGAACTAACACTGTTAAGGATGTGGAAAATCTGAGTGAGCAAGGGTTTACACAAATGAGTACGTAGAAATGCAACATAAGGTGTGATACCCATGGATGTGTAGGTTGGTTTTAGTCAGTCTCCAGTTGTTTTATAAACTATTGGTAAGTATGATTTTGGCTAATCAATTAGAAAATGGTGGTAAGTGCTCGTCAGGTTTAATATTTAGTCTTGATTATTGATAATACTAGAAATCTACTAATTTAAGCTAACTTCAACTATGCAATTTTTACGCTTGATTACCACCGTTGAACTAAGCCAATGGTTGGATTTGGGATAACCAATCACGGATTTTAAAAGAATATCTGAATGAGGTTTAAATGGCGAGGTTTGATTAAGTTTCTAAATGTCAATATATCCATGGGTTGGATTTGTATATGGGTTGCTGGTGCAGCAAATATTGCTTTTCTTGCTTAATCAAAGTGTATACTGAGCTCAAATTGGGCAGATAGCTAGAATGGTTGTCTTGATTTCAGTTGATTACGATTGGTACAAATTTGTGATTAATTATATTACACCTTAATTTCGGGAAAAAATGATAACTAAAGAAGATATTCGTATCTACTACAATAAGTGAAAATAACATGGAGTGTAGTTTTATCCTTGCATAAAACTATTACGTATGGTAATACAGAGATCATAGCACTTAATTATACAGTGATCCAAACTATTACTATGAAGATCAATTGCTCTTATTCTGCATGCCAATAGGTTTTTGTCATTGGTGTGTGTAGTGTTTTTCCTATGCTGGGTTTGTATTAGGTTAAAAAGCCCTTCCGGGCCCATTCTCCGTTGAGTTTAGGCCCATTAATTTTGGTTGGTCGTTCCATGGTTAAATTTAGGGGAGAACATCAACCGGTCCGGTCTGTTTTTTTGGATCGGACTAGACTGATCGGTCCGGGTTCGATCCAGTCCGCTCCGGTCTGAACCCAGTCCAAAACCCAATTTTCCTCCTAAAAATCTGGTCCGATTTGGGTTTGATCCGGATCAAATCGGACCGGTCCGGACCCCAGAGAGCATCCGGGTCCGGACTCATGCCCAACCCTAGTTAAATTAGAGTTTGTTCTTTCAACAATTATTTTATTTTGAAAAAAAATGAAGGGGGTATTTTGGTTCGCATGCCTTTGTAGTTACTTGTTTAGATTTGGTGCCAATACTTTTTTGTATTTCTGCACATGCCAGTGTACGCTTGTTTTCTCTAATGTGGTGGTGTTAGTGAAGTGGCTGACTTTTGGGTAATTTTTTCGTTCTTTTTGAAATTGAAATCCAATTTGGAGGTAGATTAGAAAGGGAATAGGGGTTGGAGTGAAGAGAAGAGGTCTAGGTAAGGATTGTTGAATGGGTGGGGATAGGGGTGAGCTTCGGTCCAGGACCGGACCAGACCGAAACCCGAATTTTCGGGAAGCCCAGACCGAATAGGTTCGGTCCGGTCCGGTCCGGGTCGGTCCAAAACCCGAATTTTTCCCTTAAATTTTCGGTCCGGTCCGGACCGAAGACCGAATTTCCAAAATTTTGTGGACCGAAGACCGGACCGAAAAAATTCGGTCCGGTTCGGTCCGGGTGCCCGGACCGGACCGAATTTTGCTCACCCTTGGGTGGGGAGAAGTTTCAACTGAAGTTGGTGGGTTTAAATGGGTGCTGAATAACTACTCCAATGGAGTGACACAAGTTAAAATAATAACGACACAAAGCTAAATTGAACAAATTTAAAGTGATATGTCAAGAATTATAAAATAGCAATGTCACCAAACCAGAACATGTATTTTACAGTGGCACGTAATCAAAAAAATCCAAAAACCGAATTGACAGATTCAACTGGAGTGTGTAAGGTCTGATTTAGGTCTGGTCCGGACTGAATCCAATCAGTGTAGGTTCCAATCTGGAATGTTTGAAAAATTCGATCACACTAGTCCGGATTGATCCAATTTTTCTTTTTTTTAATTTAAAAAATCCCATATTGGACCGGACCGAACCAATCCGGTTCGGTCCGAATGCACACCCTAGATTCAACACTCAAAAAATAAAAAAAATCGAACAGCCCACCACGTGGGCTTTATTACTCTGCCAAAAAGTACATTCGGTAATTCCACTTTCCGTATCCTCGAAGCAAAATTCTGTCCGCTCTCCGATGGCCGGCGACGAAGCCAGAATCCTCGAACCGATCCTCTTCTTCAACCGCTCGGCCTCCTACGCCTCCCTCTACCGCTACCGCGAGGCCCTCTCCGACGCGCTAACCGCCGTTGCACACCGCCCGGACTGGGCCAAGGCCCACAGACGCATCGCCGTAGCGCAGCTCGGTCTCGGCGACCTCCCCGCCGCCTTCAACGCAGCCGTCGACGTCCTCCGGCTAGACCCCGCCGGCGAAAAGTCCAGGGGTTTGGTGGAGAATGTGGTCAGGAAGTTCGTGGAGGAGTCGGAGGACTCGTTCCCGGAGATGCTCGGGAGGGTGTTTAAGGATGGAGCTGTTCGGAAGTTCATTTGGTGCGATGAGTTCGTCGGGAAGATGAAGGTGAGAGTGCTCTAAAACCCTAGTTTTTTTTTTAAATTCGTGGACTTGGAGTTCTCGTTGGCTTGTTTGGTCGTGTTTCGGTTGAAAACAATGTATCGGCGCTTTGTCACCATGGTCGTGTTTGACGAAATTAGGAGTGTAATGTAATCTGGTTACATCTTTGATTACGCCCGGTGCTTTTAGTTGCTTCCTAACCAATTAATTTACGATGTACTCAACTCGACTATGAAACGTCACCTCAATCAACAATAATAGAAGCTATTGAATCACCAAGGTCATGTTTGGTTCACTATAATTGAATTACATGGAATGATTATATTCACATGAATCAAATACTTGTAAACAAGTTACTTTGTCCGGTAGCTTTAGAATTCACCACATGAATCCTAATGAAATTTAAATATTATTTTGTAATTTTGTAACTCCAGTATATGTTCTCTGAGGCCACTGTAGCTGCAGCGGACACATGGAATGGTTGAGGTCGATTTTCAATTGTCTGATAAGATTTGGGTAAATAACCTCTAATCGCATTTGAAACAAGTAGAAATGTCAAAAGAGTTGATTGCATTGTAATGTGATTAGATTACGAACTCTGGTGAAGTATTCCATTAAAGAAGTGTAATTGGATTGCTCTTTAATTTGATAAAGGAGTGGTTACAACCTTTAACATACATAACCTTTAATTTGATTACAGAATGATAAACCTGTGAAACCTGTGCATGCACGATTTTTCTGGGAGCTCAATGTAAAACTTGTTAAAGAATATAAGAGCTCAATTTGAAAAATAAGAAGTGATTGCAAAAGTGTTTGATTTAATGTAGAAACAAAGATTTGTGTTGAAAAATGAGATATTATTCTGAAAACACGAAAAGTCATTGTGAAAACGCTCGAACGGGTTGCAAGAATTTGATAAATTCTAGTAAGTTGTGGAAAGTGTTTTTCCTTTTGTGGAAAGTGTTTTTCCTTTTGTGGTATAAATTCTAGTAAGTTGTATTGAAAATCAAAGAACTCATTCTTATATTGAGTTATCAATTGTAAGCACTGGTTCCAATTATAAAGAAAAATCATGTGATGTTGCAAATATTTATGTTTTTTTAGTCAAGAACAAATAAACAAGTTGTTGTGCAGTCGGACCAACATTTGAAACTGAAAAATACTAAATGATAAATGCATCTGTGCTACAGGGCGTGATTATTCGAAATATGCTGCATTTGGCAATTTTTAGATTTTTATATGGTGAACGATGGGGAAATAATAAAATCTGATTTGGGCATGTTAAAATCTGATTTGACAAAATCAGAACCTGTTGATTCATCTTACTTTGAATGTTCGAATGTGTTCAAAGTGAGTCTAAGAAGAGTTTTTCTTGATGAAATGATGGTTGTTTTCAGAAAAAATGCTAAACCTGCATGTGTATTTTTAATAATTTTAAAAGTACACAACTGTTAACTTCAGAGTTGAGAACAAACAAGCAAAACATGATGTTTTAGGACATTTGTTAAAAAAATGTTGATTTAAATTCAGTTACAAAGAAACAGAAGGCTGCTAAATCCAAAATCTTAACTTTTTACCACTTCATGCAAATGCAGGATATTCAGAAAGATGTAAGCAATGTCAGAAAGTATTTATCAGACCAAAGGGTGATTCAGGCATTGAGAGTACTCTTGAATGCTGACACACCTACAAAACAATATGAGTTGGAACCTATCACTTGCTCTGAGGAAAGAATGTTGCAGCTAAAGGAGCAATTGGGATTGAGTGGAATGCACTCTAGGGCCCTCATGGAGAATAATGCTGGGAATGTTGCATATGGAAAGAAGGAGTTTAAGACTGCCATTGAACACTACACACATGGGCTCAAGCTTGTTTCGATGATTTTGACTTTACAAGCTACTACTCAAAATAAGGGTTCAGTATGTACAAATGTTAAGATAGTTACTTTCCTGTTACGTGATTATATGATTTTTATTGTCTTGTAATTTAATTAAGTGGCTGCATTATGGATACATGGATCTTTTGAGGTTAACTGATATGATGTGAATACATGTCCAGACTCTGAACACTACGAATGCAACAAAGACAATGCAAACACAAAGTCGTGCAACGCCAATATCTCACCACCAGGTTATATCTTTGTCCATTGAAGATTTTAAGGCCCTTATAATTACTAGTCAATTGTATTATGACTGTCACTCGAAGGACTAGCATCCACAATTTTAAAAAATTATGTATGCTTGCATGAAGAGAAAAAAATAGACCTGTCTACCCTAGTTATGCAAGTGACACTACTGACTACTCCTGCCTTTTACATTTATACTATGTTGTATAAGTATTATCTGTGTCTTATTCATATTAAATATGAAGTTCTTGTATTTGGAGCAACAAAGAATTGTGTTGCTTTATTGTTTAAGATATATCATGTTTGATTATTTTATCTAGTATTTATTTTTATTGATGTTAAAAATGAATTTCATATATTTGGTCCAACTAAATATTTTCCCTTTGTTTCTTGTTTGTGTAGATGTTTGTCTTTTTTATTTTTATTTGATGGTTGTGGATGGATAAGTAGGATTTGAACCAAGTTATGACAATCTTGAAAAAGGAGACTCATATAAATGCGAAAGAGATACGAGTAGCATCACATGGTTGGGAGCAAGGTTACGTAAATTATGCTGCAAACCTCCTTCAGGTGTTTCTCGTCTTTCATACACTTAGTCATCCTTTCTAAGTTATGTTTTATTTTGTATTTTTGTTTTGTTAGTAATGAATGAGGAAGTAGATATTTGTGTGCTACTTTATTTTCAATTGTAACTATACAACTTGGAATTTGCGAGTAATCATTAAAAATGTGTGTTTCAAATTTCAAGTATGTGACGACTATTAAATGCTTACTACGTAAAAAATGGAATTACAGAAAAAAGTAAAATTGATTATGTTGCTCGGTTAATGTCATTATAAATCGTAGTCGTACGATAAACCATCTACATGAAAAGTTAAATACACATGAATGATGACATTCAATTGAGACAATAATTGTAATTTTTTTTTGAATTACATCTACCTTTTAAACTCTTTGGAAGCTTTCAGATTATGCGACATGTGAATTAGTTTAGTGGTTGTGCAATTCGCAAGTGCATTTATTGCATAATTCATGTATGTAGTAATTTCTCAACAAAATCATGACATCTTTTTTGATGTCTATTTTAATGTTCCTAACATGGATAACTAAATTGTTCAAATTTTGGACGGACAAAATGCCAAACAAGTGGGAAAAAATTGTGTTAAATTTCAAAAGCAAAAGATTATCAAAGTTGCACTAATTAAAAAAGTCATCAAGCTTATGTGAATATATGAGGTTATAAAATGGATGAAATTGAGCATCATCTTAGGACAGACACAAGTGTTGCAAACATTCAACTTGGTATTATTTTTCTTATGTTTATTAAATTTGCAATGTATTCTTATGTTTTAAACAATAAATTAACCCTAAATTAGTCCTACTCTGGCATTAACAGTAAATCATGAATTCATAAATTTTTACAATAAACTAGCCATTTATAATAGTTTTAACTAATAAAAATAATGACTTTTTTGATATAAAATCTGGTCCAACTAGCCTTGAATGCTAATTGAATTATTGATGAACATATCATTTGTAAATAGAAGTGAGAAGAGAAAAAAGGAAGAAAAAGTATTATCCCCTAAATATTACCCTAGGGCGTAAGAGGGTGATGTATTCCTCTTAGATGAGATGGTCAAATATTATCTCCATTACTAGCAGTCTATAGTCTCTTGCATGAACTCTTTTTCACCAATGAGGCGATGAAGAACATATATCATGCTGTGAAGGTTAGGAGTTTTGGATTAGTGTTGGTAATCGGTAGGGTTTACATACTTCTGGTCAGATGTTTATTTGTAACAATATAAACCGTAATTTGTGTTGTCCTCTGCTCATTAGTGATAGTTGTCGTACACTTTTTTTCTGCAGAGAGAAGATGTAACTGCTGTTGTCTTTAAAGGTATTGGAAGAGCTATAGGAAAGACAGTGATTGCTGTTGAGCAAACCAAGGTATCAGTTGTACTTATTTTAGAGAACTCTTATTTTCCTTGGAGGTTCCAAGTTACTCCTGTTTTGGTATTTTCCAGTCAGAACATTCTTTCTCTGTCTCTCTCCCCACCAATTCATGTGGGGTGGATCAAAATCTATATGCCTTTATGATGGGGTCTGGTAGGGTACTAGGGTTTCCAAGCTACTACTTTTCATTATAAGTAAATATACTTCCATAATTATGTAAGACATTTTTTTGTTAGCTCTCCTTTTGTCTTTCCAAGTCTTGTTTCTATTCTAATAAGACATGTTGTAGAGGAGGATTGCTGGTCTTCACCAGAATACAAGTATTGGATCCACCGATACAATTAATGCAGCAGACCCATTAGTTAAAGATCTGCTATCGTGAGAGTGTTCCTTCCCTTTATGTTTGTCTGTCTCACTTTTGCAGTGGATAATTGTTCATTTTACAGAATTGTATAAAATTTTCTCAGTCGGATTTATGTTACAGGATTCATTTGGCGAGACCTGCGTCTACAATCACAATCATGTTGTCGAAGAAAGAACTGGATATATGTTCAGTTGGGTGAGCGATACTTTTTTGAATCATCAACTCTTTCTTTGTATAGATGACATAGTAAACATTATCTCTGAATGATTTGTGTGGACTCCTTGTAATGCATTTTTGGTCAATAAGTTTCTGAAAAGGTTGGTAGAGAGTTCAAGAGGTTGTAAATATTTCATCAGGAAGACAGGGTAAGCTAACAACAGGAACTACATGTGAATTTCTTTGAAGGGGTCTAAGGAATCCAAGTTTTTTGTCTATGCAATAGGATCTGGTAGTGTGGTCAAGGCATAATAGTTGGTTTTATAATCTATTTTGTCTTAGCAAACAGTAAGTTATATCTTTGGATTAGTTTGAGTTGAGCCCTTACATGTCTAGTTATATCTTGGGTGCAATTGATTGTGACTGGCATTTGATCTGATAAAACTGGGGAAACACACCTCTACTCTAAAAAAATTAAAAAATATTTTTTGTTACGTGGTGTGTTATCATCCGTAGATGTTATATTTTATTATTGCTCATAAAGGTGTATTTTATATAAGATGGTTGTGAAGTACAACACTCAAGTGGTGTATCTTAATTTTCTTTCTTTCTTTGTGACACTTTTTACTATTTATTCGGAGATTGGACTTTAGTTGATATGTTGGACTGAAGCTTCCATCTCTTCCATCTCTCAGAAGAAACCATTCGCTAGAAAGGGAGGACATAATTGCCTCAGAAAATGCAAATTTTCTGCACAATGTCTTGCAGCAGCATTGTTAACAAGTTATATTTCAGTTAATTAAATAATACAGTATTGATGTGCAGAAAAAATTGGATGCCCTACAGGCTTCCAATACATCGGTTTCTACATCCACTCTGTGAAATGGCACTTCATCTGAAATAATGTAGAACTACGTCATCATTTTTTATATATTGAATTTTTGTTTCTTATTGTGAATCTGTGAAATAGCATTGTGAAACTTTGAATTTGTTTTGATTTGGAATCAATTAAGCTTGGGTGTGGTATTCCTTGTGCTTTGATTCTTTGAAATTGCTTTGGCTCTGAGTCTTTTCTAACATTTTGCTTTTGTAGGTATCAACCTCCTTTCTGGACTATGCCGGTGATTCATCAGATTGACTTTGGTTATCAAAAAGGTAAGGTACATCTTAAACTTGCATATTCACTATGCAAACCCAGAGGAGGTTATTGCATTTTTGTGCATTGTTAAGCCCATACTAAAAGTCACATCAAAGTTCAATAACTGATCAGAGCTTTTAAATCAAATAAACACTTCTTGTGAAGGCACTCTACATGCAAAAAAAATGGAATACAGATGTACATGAGAAATTCCCGTATTATGTGCATTTACTTACATTTGTTACGAGTAGTTATATTCTACGTTGTTTCTTGGAGCTACTGATGTTACATAATGGAGAACTGTGCATAAGAAGGTAGGAATGGTGGTGGAAAAACATGCATAACAGACTCATAGTGATATTCTTTGGTGGTAGAGAACCAAGAGAAAACATGTTAGATTCCAAACAAGAATGGTAGAAACACCCAATCATTCGACCATTTGAGCCTAGAGATTTCAAGTGATCACATTATGGTGGCAAAGTGGCAAAAACTGGGAATAGATGTGAAGATATATGATGGAAGATGTCAGCATGTCACTGAGTAGTGAAAGGAAGATGATGGTGTGTGATGTCGTGCTAAATGTTCTTCCTCCAAGTTAATGGATATCGTTTGCTGAAGCAATATCCAAACGCTTCAAACATCCCTTGGTCTCTACCAAGAAAAACAATTTCATTATCAGTAAAAAACATTTTGTTTTCTATAAAGGACTGCAAGGTTTCTTAAGTTCCTAAAACTTTGCTATTTAATATGCTTAGCTCTTCTTCCTCGACCACATTTTGGTGCCGCATGTCCTATGCTTTACTTATATTATGTTTGAAGGGTATCTAAGGTGATACATCTAGTTTAGTTTTTTATTAGAATTTTTAAGGTTAAAATCACATGATGAGGTTGTCCGCTGCACATTGTCACACCCAACCGTATGAGTTTCAATCAAATATTGATTAAAAATAATAAAAGGCCACATTGTCAAAGTACTTCTCGAAAGTTTATGAACTTTTAGGCACTTGTTCACATGCACATATTTTATGTCGATCAACAAATTTAAGAAATCCATTGAGGTTTGAAGCTCTCATGTTTATAAAGGTTAACCTGAAGTGCTTTGCTCACCTCCTAGTTCCTACAATCTGCTTCTCACTGGTTGTCCCCAATCTGAATTCTTAGAATGTTGATGACTTCTCGGAACGCACATGCAGTTGCAACTTGCAGAGGGTGCTTTTGTCATCTCTGTTGAGTTTAAGTTATTATCACAATACATGTTGTATCCGTTCCTTGAGGAACACCATTGATACTGCCACAATGGGCATCTGTATAGGATGAATTTTTAATAGTTTTGACCACCATCACATGGTTATTACTAGTACTACTGTCTTCTGCAATGATATTCATCCAAATTTCTTTGCATTATAAGTTAACAATGTATTACATTTCCAGTTTTAAAGAAGGATATTTTGGTTTGTTGCCAATGTACCTTGTTACTAAGATAAATCATGCACTCTGCAAATATTAATTCTTATCCAAATGAGACTCATGTTACCTTAGTATAATATGAAGTTGACATCTAAAATCTAGTGTCATGTAAAAGAAAATTTTCCTACTCTTAGATGTTATCCTTCAATAACCGCTATGTCTATATCGGCTAATTTTTTCTCTAGAGCTTGTGATAACCAATAACCCAAATTTATTTGGGATTAAAGGATTTGATATTGTTGTAATAAGTGACAACCTATCTTTCCAATTAGCAAATACATATATTGTACACGTGTATTTCTCATTATCTTTTCTTGAATGGATAGGGAAAGATGAGAAAAATGTAATATTGAAGAGCAAGAATGCACTGGAAACAAAACCTTATGATGACGATGATACTGACGATGACTGTATAATCCTTGAGACCAACCCTTTCAAGGAGAAAGCAAAAACGTATGGTGGTGATGATAGTGATAATGATTGCATTATTCTTGAGACTAACCCTTTTGAAGAGGAAGCTGTCTCAGAGAATATTCCTTCTGGACGAGGGGAAGATGATGAGCTCTCCATTGTTGCAGAACGAGGCAAGGTATTTTTAATTTGAATACAGCCAATGCTTGAATCCATATTCTTTTGCTGAAAGACTGGTTACTATAAGGAAATGGTGTTGGTTTCTAGATGTTTGTTTGAATTGTCTTCTTTCTTGTTATCATTTGACTGTCTATTTAGAATGTAACTTTACTTTATGGGTGCAGGTTGCCTGTCGAGATTATGCACATTCTAGGCATTTATGTGCAAACCATCCTTTCGATAAGACTCCCCATTGGGAGTTCTGTTCTCAGGTAATTTCGTAATTTTTTTAGCTTTCATCATATAATCTTATTGCATTAAATATGCAACAGTCATTTGAAGCTCTGGTAATGACCATAAGGATAGAACACATAGTAGTACTTCGTTAGGTGTTATGGTCATAAAATCAGTGTTTGCATCCCCAAGCGATGAAGCGAAGATAATTACTACTTTGTTGGTGGTGCATCGATATAAAAATTATCTCAGAGGAAAACATTTCAAAGCTTGTGTACCGCTGCATGTTCTTTGGTGGAAATATCTTTATATATCACATGCATTTTCAGTGTCTAACTGCTAAGAATATTTTATCAGGAAGAATAAGTTTTCTATTTTGCGTCCTTTTCCTCTTTCAGAATGAATGAGCTCTCTATTCCATAGCCCTTAACATTTGTCAAGTGCATTCTGTCTTTTACTTCACCCTGTTTCAGTATGTGCGGAAATAGAGTTCTTTAAAGCTTATAGAGTTAAGAGGCATACAAGACAACTTATTTTTTGATGATGTGATCCTGTAAATTGTTGGTCCACATGTTAATATGAAGACATGACAGTTCCATGTCCATTGAGTTGGACATAGAATTATGTTTTGTCAACATGATTGAAAGTGGCACCACCACCATCTTCTCTTAAGGCTCATCTCTAGAAACTGATTTGGGTACTGAAGCCATTAGTGTTTCCAAGAAGCAATGACTACTCTTGTCATGGAGACACTTCTAAAATGTTCGGTGGCCACTTATTTTGTGAATTTTTACAGATTAAAAACAATTTATTTAATGTTTTCCTCCAAGTTCATCGACCATTGCAACTTGCAGGTCATTTTTTATGCTCAATGTAACTTTTATGTTACTTTTGAATGTTAATTTCGTGCACCGATTTTTTTATTGATGCGAGGTTATGAGCAATTTCATTTTTTTAGTCTCATAGTCATAGTAAAGATGGTCCATGCTGATTGTACTCTGGTAGGTCTACAACTTGAAGGAACTGAAATCATTTATTTCTTGTTGCAGTGCTACTGTTATGTCTGCGACGCAAAAGCTCCCTGTCAGCATTGGACAGGAGATGTGGATGCTCACTGCCATGCAACAGAACATGACCTTAAGTGGAAAATGATGCGAAGCAGCACAAATGCACTTCATTTTCTTGCAGTACATCATGGCATGGACTGGTAGTTTACCACCTTGGCGCTTCTACTGAAAACTATTTTCCGTAAAATAATATCATTTGATATTTAAAAAGAACCAAGAACAAGGAATCAAGGATCTAACACAATGCCAGCGAGTCACAACCGGAGTGCAAATAGAAAAAAGTAGATGAATCTCATAGAAAAGAATATTATAAATAAAATCAATTGATATTTCTTTTGTAGATAGTAGTACTTTAGTTATTTCAACCTTGTTGGATTTTTCTTCTTTTAGACGGATATGCTGCTTAATTACTCCCTTCAAGTTAATGTCTTCATTCCCTGCTCTTGGAATGTAATTATTGCACCTCAGGTTAACCAATGAAGGTGATTGTAGATTTGTACAGCCGATCATCCATCAGTGGATCTTTGGGTTCCGAATCGTCATGTCCTTTTTTTTGGTGATCTTTCACTGGTTTGGTCGGGTTCGTTCCTTGATTTTATTGTTAATTATTAGTTTCATTTATTTGAGTATTCTTTGGATGTGGACTCCATTGTACAAACTTGCAGCAGCCTTTTTGTGGAGAGAGAGAGTGGTTATTTTGGAAGGCATGAGGTCTGGTACGGTTTCTTTTATTTTTGGAGAAAGAGAGTGGTATTTATTTGGGTTGACTGAGCTTTGTATGCTTACGTGACCCGTCCAAGTAAGCATGTGTGAGAAATGGGTGTGAAGTAGAGTATTATTACTTTAATCCTTGCAGGTTATTTCACTTGAAACATTCAGTAAGATTACAATTGATTCATCCAAATGCCAATTGAACGGTTGAATGTTAACCTATATTACAATATACATTAATGCCCTTCGTTCATCCAATGTGGGATCAAATATTGTTCGTGCGGATGGAATTACTGAGTTCGATGTGCATGCATAAAGATGAATGCGTCGGGTTGTGATAATATAGTTCTAAGGTTAGGAAGCGGTGGAACCAGGATTTCAATTGGGGTGAGGTTTAAATCAAAAGAATTCAAAAGATTTTCTTAGAAAGAAGACCATTTTTCGTACAAAAAACTATAAGCTGATCAGGACAAATTTTCATATTTTCAAAACGATATATTATTGGATCACTGGTAACATTGTAGAGTAAATCTTTCTTTATATAAGTCATTAGTAGTTGTATTATTGGGTTTTTTTACAAAGTTTCTTTATATAAGTAAAATCAAAAGAATTCAAAAAGTTTTCCTGAAAAGAAGACTACATTTTTAACTTTTTCTTTACGATGACAACTTTTTCTTTTGTTTTACTTTTCATTTAGACAAAATTTTCAAAACAAAAAGAAAAAGTTCAAAAAAACTTGTCACTTGAGAGATATTCGGGTACGATTGGTTCACAAGAAGTGTGAAAATTTTAGAATTTAGTTCTCTGACTTCCCAGTGACCTTAAATTTTACAAGGATTTGGACTGCAGATAAAACGAATCAACCTCGATTTTCAGATTGTTTTCCTACAATCACACCGACACCGTTGTCACCGACCGAATTTCAAAATCAACCGTTGCGTTGCCTCCTTCCCCTCTCATCTCTTTCCGAATGACGAAACCAGAGGTGGAAGTAATCTACATCTCTTCCTCCTCTGACGACGACGAAGACTCCTCCTCCGACTCCGACTCCGATGACTGCGTCATACTCGACTCCGATCCGACCGACTGGTCCAAACTCGAGACGGACCTCTCAGAGAAGCTCCGGTTGGGGGACGCCGAGACCAAAGCTTGCGCTCGCGTCCACACGCCCTCGGCTCTGGTCACGGTGGTGGTGGAGGAGCCGGATGTGATGATCATCGCGCAGAGAGGGCAGGTAGTCGGAAGATCAGATCTCGCTTTCTGTTTGGGCTTTTAGGGTTGGTTTGGAGGTGGTTGTTCGAAAATCGGGTTTGATGGTCGCGAGTTGATTCAATTGGTCGTTCTTGTTTTTGGTTGCCGTCGGAATTCAGTCGTGGTTTATGATCAGTTTGTAGGATTGCAAGAACTAACGGAGGAGTGAGACTTACGAATGACAACCCGTCGCTAAATAAGTAGGAGGCCAAAAAGAAGCCCGGATTGCTTCCTTGTTGGTGTTTTAGAGTTGCTTTGGTGGTGGTGTTATTGTGGTTACTGAAGTGATCTTTTTTTTTGACGGTTTGAGTTTGTTTTTGTGTGGTTCTTGTGGAACAATAAAAGTTGATCTTATGAGTTTTTCGTGGGTTTAGGTGGCTTGTAGGGATTATCCGCATCCGAGACACCTTTGCGGTAACAACCCGTTCGACAAAAGTCCTCATCAGAGTTATTGCTCTCAGGTCAGTTTATTTACTTTCTTGCATTGTAGTTTGGGAAGAGCATTGCTTGTTTTGTGATGGTTGCTCTATGTTCTGGGACCTTCTTAACTGAGTTTGAATAGAGATTAGATTGTATATATTTATCACATGGATTTAGCAATCACATAGCTTGGTTTTAAAACTGAATTCATTGGCCCTTGGATCCTGGATTGCCCATTGCTTTCTTATGGAGCATTTTAATCTTACACAACAACCTAATGTCATATATGGAATTTGGAACTCTTATAACGTGTTATGCATAGATCGTACAATGTGACAATTTTTCCATATGACAAAAATAAATAAATGATAAGAAAATAGATTATGCCTTACCATGCCAAATTATGAGAACTAAGCGAGTATGCAACAATGTACAGTGCTTATACGTCGCCCCTAAATATTGTTGGGACCTCCACAAATGCTCCTTCCATAGTGATAATTGCAATGATAATGGACGGGGAAAGTGGGAATTGTTTTAAGATTTTTGGAGGAATTATTCAAATGAAATGAGGTTAAAGAAAATAGGTTAATGAGAAAGATATTTTATTATTATTATCAATATTGGGGCTTAAATGTTTTATCCATCTGATACGGCTTTGCTGCTATTAGAAGTTCAGAAATAGACGAAGTTGCAATTTATACCCCTGAATTGGTTTTAATAACCCTTCGACATATCAAGAACTTGGTTTCTTGTGAATTGCCATCGAAGATATAAATACACATGGTTTTGTCAATTGATATTGACATATTGTAAAGAGAGAATCTTTCTATTATGATTGATTGGTGGACAAATAGAATTTTTAGGTCTTAAACTGAGTTTTCAGGTGAAGTGAAAATAGTGTAAAGCTACCGTCAACTAGACAACTACAACTTTGCCAAACAATGTTAGGCACCATTAAAAGGATTTGGGGTTAGCAAATATATCATCTGTACTTGTATGCTTTTACCTCTAACTATTCAACATTAAGTATGCCCTACTTTCAGCAGATATCTTCATGGAAGGGAGTTGTTTCATTATATGCATCTATGTGACTCTCAGTTTGATGGAAGATTTTTTGCAACACAATTCAGGGAACTTAGGTGATTACAAAAAGTTAAGGATAAATTCGACATAGATCGGGGCACTTGTGTTTTGGTAGTCGTGGAAGCTCATCAAAAATTACAATAAACTTTCATATGTTTTTTGCTGGAAGAAGTCGTATAGTGCTATTGTTAACTCTGATGTGATCACGAGTTCTGACCACAGGTTAACTTTGAACAATGCAGTGCTATTGTTATATATGCGACATCGCAGCTCCTTGTAAAAGCTGGAACGGAACTTTGTTGATAGGGCACTGCCATGCAACGGAGGCGGATAGCAAATGGAAAATTAAAAGAGCAGCCATGGGACTCCAAAAACTTCACTCAAACTAAGTGGCATCGGATCTCAGACATGCTCTCATTAGCTAGCAATATAGATGAATGTAGAATCAGAAATGAGATTAATCTGAGGTTCTGATTGTTGACTATTACTTTATAGGTGGTGGTGTTTGTGATTTTGTAATGCCATGATATGCAAAGATCTTGCATTTATGTCTTATATTTTATGATATTTTGGTTAGGTGATTTTTCCATCGACGATAAGAATGTGTGGTGGTAACCAACTAGAGCCACATCAGTTGCGAGATCTATTGTCTTGAGATAGCCAAGAAAATAGATCCAATCATAGTAGTCTCGTTTGTATGTTTGGGATGTTCAAATTTTAAAGGGTTTTTGTTTGCATGTCATTTTAAAACACTATATTTATGTTTCTACCATCACTATATCGTTATTTGTAATAATGTCACTAAAAAATTATACAAATTCTATTAATACCACTAAAAATTATACTGTTTGCATTTATGTCATTCTGTTAACGGTGTTACTGTTCCGTTAACAACGTTACAAAAAATATTATTTTAATAGTAATATTTACAAATTCTATCATATATAATTTAATAAATTAGTAATCTAAATATATCATTTTTATGATCTTCACAACAAAACACTTAAATTCAAAAAATCAATAATGTTAATTTTCACAAGTACAAACGGTGAGAATATCGGTGTTTTGGTGGGTTTTTTGTTAGGAAAATTATAATTCTAAATTTTTGGAATTTAAGTGTTTTGCTGTGAAAATCATACATGTTTAATTCTTGTTTAAGTGTTTTGGAATTTAATTTTATAGGAAAAAACACACCATTATCCCCACCGTTTGTACTTGTAAAAATTAACATTCTTGATTTTTGAATTTAAGTATTTTGCTGTGAAAATCATAAAAATGACATATTTGGATTACTAAATTATTAAATTATATATGGTAGTATTTGTAAATATTATTATTAAAATAATAATTTTTTAACGCCGTTAACAGAACAGTAACGTCGTTAAAGGAAAAGGTTAACGGAATGTCATAAATGCAAATAATATAATTTTTAGTGGTATTAATAGAATTTGTATAATTTTTTAGTGGTATTAATACAAATAGCGTTATAGTGACGGTAGAAACGAAAATACGGTGTTTTGAAATGACATGCAAGCAAAAAACCCAATTTTAAACGTGAAAGGTAATAATATAAATGAAATCAAAAAAGTGTGTGGTGGTGGTTTCAACGTAGTGTAAAATGTTTATTCAAGTGAGGATAAACGTTTGCTGGACATTCTGTCGCCAGAACTTACAACTGGAGGTATAGCAAGATAACCCAGGAAGAATATTATGCTCAAGATTTTCCAAGAAGAAAAAGAATTCTATAATGAATTCGCAAACTCAATGACCTCTCACTTAAGATTTTTCTTGCTTCTAATGTCTCTATTTTGTGTTTATGCAAGTCTGGGTTAAGTTTAAAAAAAAGCAACTAATGATTGATTCCCGGTACCACACGAAACAATTAGCGATTTTTTAACATAGTGCTGTAATTAGGTCCTAGTTGGGTAAATATTATTTAACTATGTAGGTGGGCTTTATTAACCCAGAAAATGAGTACATTTTTAGCTATTGTTATTGGACCTTGTTTGTTTAGCCATTACTCATATATGTTGTAAGGTCCATGTTGTTGTAAGCATGAGTGACCGTTTAAGAGTTGTAACAAACTCTAACATTGGGGTGTAAATAGATTTCTCTTCTCTCTTGACAGATTTGAGGGAGTTGAACTTCGATCGATCTCTCTAGTTTACATGGTATCAAAGCGGAAGAGTGTTTCTTCCTAAGATCTTGAGATTTGTCGGGAAGATGACGACTGGAGGAGCTCCATTGGGCTATTCTTATCTGACAACGATCAATGTTGCTAACTATGTCACAATTAAGCTCAGGCAGACCAACTTCTTGTATTGGGAGGCGCAGATTCGGTATAGACTCGACAGTTTCATAGAAGAACTGAGAAAGAACCAAATCAAATGATTACTAGATCTAGGGGTGTGCATGGACTGGTCGATCCACGTTCGGTCCGAACATGAACCAACCAATTCGGGTTCCGGTCCGGATCCTGCTGAAAATTCGGTTCCAGTCCAGTTAGTTTTTTTTTTTAAATTTTAAGGCAAAAATACTGTCCTGCACCATACCAGACTGGACAGAATCTCCGGTCCGGACCTCGGAAAAAAATCTGATCCGGTCCAGACCAGATGCACAACCCTATCTAGATCTAGTGGATCTGTGGTTGTTAATCCAAATCATAGATCTTGGACTCGCATCGACTGATTGGTGAAGGCTTGGATCGCCGAAACCCTAAAGGAGGAAGTTTTGGGGATAATCATCGGATCAACCACTTCTTGTGAGGTATTGATTGCTCTAAATGCTAATTTCTCTTTGAAATCGCAAGATCGAGAGTTTGAATTACTATCTCAGTTGAGATTCCTTCAGAAGGGGGACTTGACATTATCAGAATATTTGAGGAATTTCAAACTTGTTTGTGATCAATTGAATGCAATAGGTCGTCCATTACCTGATCAAGATAGTGTTTTAACTGTCGACTGGTTTAGGACCAAAATATGAGTCATTTACCACTTCCATGCTTAAGACCTCAATCCCTAAATATGCTGATATAATTCCTCTTTTACAAAGTCATGAATTGAGAAAGGTGAATTCCAAGAATCTGATGTCCTATGTTTTCTTTGGGTAGAAGGTAAATAATAAGAATTTTAAGAAGAGAAATCAACACTTCTCTTCACGAGGAAGATGATTCATTAAGAGTACTGTCTCACAACCACAATAGAAAGTGGGATAAAATATTGTTGCTCAGTAAGGTCAGATGGCTGGAAGTTACAATGACAGTTCTGAGAGTGCTGAGAATGGACAACAAAATAGAGGTGGATACACGGTTGATGTGTGTCATATTTGTCAAAAGAGGGGTCATGACGCACGTAGGTGTTGGCATAGATTCAACAACTTCCAACCTGCTGAGCTGCCAAGAGGTCGTGCAAATATGTGCATGTCAGAGAAGAAGTAAGGACATTGAACTGTAGATATTGGAGCTACTCACCATGTCGTCAATAACTCAGGTATGCTTAGAAATTGAGTTTCTTATAATGGAGTTGGATATATCATGGTTGGTAATGGATCATATTTGCTTATATCTCACGTGGGAGAAGAATGCGTGGTTCGATCTCACCCTATATCTCTCAAGTAGGGGTGAGCTTCGGTCCAAACCCGGACCGAACCGGACCGGACCGAAACCCGAATTTTCGGAAAGTCCGGACCGAAGACCGGACCGAATAGGTTCGGTCCGGTCCGGTCCGGTCCGGGTCGGTCCAAAACCCGAATTTTTACCTTAAATTTTCGGTCCGGTCCGGACCGAAGACCGAATTTTCAAAATTTTGAGGACCGAAGACCGGACCGAAAAAATTCGGTCCGGTTCGGTCCGGACCGAAAAATTCGGTTCGGTCCGGGTACCCGGACCGGACCGAATTTTGCTCACCCCTACTCTCAAGGATGTTCTTGTAGTCTCATAAATGACACACAATCTACTCTTTATTTCACAGTTAACTATGTTGGTTTTTTTGCCTTGATCTATATTAATTTTGATGATTAATTAAACTAATCTTAATCAATCAACCTAATCAATCAAAGTGAGCAAACACGATTACATGCATTGCATATATATTTGTATATTTGCAATCATCTTAATAGGTTGATCAAGACAATCAAGGAAATAAGCATTGGGACAAAGACATCAAGACTCTGAGACTTGTAATCAAAACTTTGGACCAAGACATGTAACTTTGTATTTATTGAGTCCATAAAGTTTCATGTAAACTTGAGCACTAGGATTTTGTCCCGTCATTCATCGTTAAACCGAACCTATTTCGGTTAACCGAATCCTGTCTAGTTCAGTCCACCGAACACCTTTTGGATACCCGAATACTTCCCACCAGTAAAACTTATGTGTTCTCTGGAATTGCCCCAACGGAAGACCGAACCACCTTCGGTCGACTGAATAGCCCTGGACCGGTTTTGGACTTTGCTCCAACGGTCGTTTTCGAATTGAGTCCCTAGAGCCCAATTGACTTGTCCCATTTCGGATGACCGAATACCTATCGGTCAACCGATTCCTTATTGGCTTTAGGAGCCCAAAGACTAAGTGGCACTTGACCGTTATCGATAAATCAATTTCCCACTCAATGTCAGCAGAAAACTCGCGCTAACTTCGGTCTACCGAAGTGTACACGGTCAACCGAACTTGAGTAGATCAGAGCCCAACCAATTCTACTGTCCACCATAGAACGGTGAACCGAATATACTTCGGTGAACCGAACTTAATTAGGGCTAAATAGATAAAATCTACTGGAGGTTGGTGAACGGTGATCCGATACACAATCGATCAACCGAGTTCTTAATTTAGACCAATTCTTCGAACTACCGTTTGAATAACGGTCGACCGAATATGCCACGATTTTCGCCCGAGCTTAAGTCACATCTTGCATTCCTATTGGTCCATTTCCCCCACCAACTCCCAAACATCTAGTTGAGCTTGAAGACTTATAAATACGACCTCATTTGTTGGTTTTGAACATCTTGAACACTTCCTATCTATCCAATACTCAAAGTCAAATCATCTCCATCTTCAAGCTCTCAATCCACAACACTCAAGCCTAAACTTCACCACTTGTATATTCAATTCCATAACAATATCCAAGTGTGCTCAAGTGTAGAGTGTTAGTTAGATTGTGATTCAAATTCCTTATTCAAGAATCACCAAGTTGTAAAGCTTCTAGGAAGCTCCCTCTCGGGTTGTGAGAGGAGACACGAGCGAGACGAGATTGTTCGCGAGGCTCGGTGTTGTAAATGACGTTGATCTCGGCCCGGAACGGAGATCGGTTAGTGGAACCGTAAGCGAGACTTGCGAGGAGGACTAGGACCCGGGTGTGGGTGTCGAACCTCTCTAAACTCCGGTGTCGACGAATTTGTGGTTTGCAATTGTCTCTGCCTTCTATTTTTCGATAATTATTTTTAATTCCGTATTTATCTATCGATTAGAAGACCATAGATCCTAACAAACTAAGCATCCCCTTAGTTATTCATGACAATTTTTTTATCAATGAGTAGTGGAAATAAACCACATATACATCACTTAGTTAGGTTTGGTTATGACGTATAAAGTTGCACTTCCAAGGAAACACTAGGTGGAAGCATTCTCCACAGCAGTATTCATCATCAACAAACTCCCTTCTAAGACTCCGAATATCAAATCCCTTGATGAATTGTTGTTTAAGAAAAATCTTGACTGTGGATCCCTTAGGGTTTTTGGCTCCTAATGTTTCCATATACGATAAACTATATTAATGACAAGTTTTATCCTAGATCTCATCCAAGTGTTTTTCTAGGATATAGTGCTCAACGTAAAGGCTATAGATGTCTGAGCTCAACTAGTGTGAAAGTTCATATTTCTAGACATGTGTTTAATGAATGTGTGTTTCCCTTTAGTAAAATTTCTTTGCAGGATGTGGCATTGGGAGAGTTCTACCAACAACGATTGGGTGGAGTCCTGAGACTCAAAACAAGTCATCCTTAAGTGAAGAAGTCAGTATGCAGCATGACACTTCTGTCCTAATCCAAGTGATGATGCTCCTGATCATCAACCTTGTCATTAACCTCCAGCTAATGATGATCATAATCATGCAAAGAGTCCCACTTCTTCAGATCGGGTTCTGGATACAAGACTGGAAGATCAAGTGTAGGTAGATGCATATAATGCTTCCCCTCCAATGATAAGAAGAAGCAAAACTAGAGTAATAAGCCAAATCCAAAATACATGCTAGGTGTAACGTCTTCGAACAACGAAAAATTTAAAATTTTAAAACATACAATCAATGGAGGACATTACTAAGATAGACACAAGGTGCACCGAGTATATATATAAATATACTGATCTGAGTTTACAACAAAAGGTGATTACATCAAAAGTTATAAGGTGAAATATACAATGTAATCACAACAACCTCAAAAAGAGGGGGAAGAAGGATCTGGTCCCAGAAGCTCTCCTCCGCAGGCACCACCATCTACCGCTGCTCACGGCCTGAAAGCAGACATAAAATGCCCGAGTTTCCAGAAGGAAACCCAGTATGCCAAACTCTAACACATATATGGACAATACTGAAAATGCAATGAATAGTGAATAACACAATCCAATACAACCAGGTCTCAAGGGTCCTCTCACCCCAACCCACCAACACACGTGCACACACGGCACCGCCGGTACAGTCACGGCCACACAACCGGGTCTCAAGGGTCCTCTCACCCTAACCCACCAACACACGTGCACACACGACACTGCCGGAAAATCATCGACCACGGGTCTCAAGGGTCCTCTCACCCCAACCACACAACACACGTGCACACGACACTGCCGGAAAATCATTGGCCACGGGTCTCAAGGGTCCTCTCACCCCAACCACACAACACACGTGCACACACGACACTGCCGGAAAATCATCGACCACGAGTCTCAAGGGTCCTCTCACCCCAACCACACAACACTCGTACTGCTATCGGGCGACAGTCCGTGTCGTTGCCCAAGAGGCCGGAGAGACGAGCCGCTTTCAAGCGTACAAGCACACCACTATCGGGCGCCAGTCCGTGCCGTTGCCCCCGTGAGGCCGGAGAGACGAGGCGCGTCAAGTGTACTCATAAAACCACGAATCCACCAAAAATGGCAGAAACGGTCGAACGAAAACTGTTTAATGGTCGACCGATCCTCACCTAGAGAACTGGCCCACCCGAAAAACCTGTCAATCGGTCGACCGGCAAAGGGGGCCCGGTCGACCGAAAAGCTCCAGTAAGAAAACATTTTCGCAAACCAAACTCCAACGGTCGAACAACCGAATACTATCGGTCGACCGAAATCCTCCAGTACAAAACTTCCAACAAATCACATTACACGGTCGAACCACAAAACACTATCGGTCGACCGAAATCCACCAGTGCAATTCCTTCGACAAATCATTCTACACGGTCGACCGAATCCTCACTTCGTGCCGACCGGACATTAAGTTACTTAAGTCATCGGTCGGACGAGTAGAACGGGCGGTCGACCGTTTGGATGGTCGACGCCCCAACCGACCTACAACAATACTTTCGGTCGACCGGCAAAAGGGGTCTCGTTCGACCGAAAATACCCAGAGCCTCAATCTCTCGGTAGAATTGCACCACCGGTCGACCACCACGAAGGTATCGTTCGACCGGTGCGAGAGATTTCGCTCAAAATACACTATAACTGGTCGACCGAACCCATACACCGGTCGACCGTTTACAGTTCAGAAACTGCTGTACAGGTCCGACGAGCAAATTGGCCTACCGTCGACCGCTCCCACTCCCACACTAATAATAGGTGAGCTTGAAAGCAAGCTTGACATACCTTAAGGCTTGAAGAAGCCTTCGAAGAAACGATGGCGAGCAATCCACGATCAAACTCCAACTCTGGCGAACTTCCTTTATCCTGCTTTCCTCGACAACTTCGGCGACTCCAGCTCTCCAACTGAAGCTCCCCTGCCTCCACCAACACTGAGGAACACTGAGGGGAAGAGAGGCGAGTGTGAGAGTGAGAGACGCGACAGAGAGAATGGGGAGAGAGAGAAAACCAAACCTTTTATATACTCTTCCCCGAAACGATCTCAGTCGTCCATCTCAATCCTCACTAATCCACCCCTAATCACCATTAGCACAATAAGCAAGGGTTAGGATATTACAATCCACCCTCCTTAAAAGAATTTCGCCCACGAAATTAAATCCAACACTTACCAAACAGTTCCGGATACAACTTCCGGACTTCCTCCTCAACCTCCCAAGTAGCCTCTCGCTCAGAGTGATGCTGCCACCTGACCTTGACCATCGGAATGATCCTCCTCCTGAGCTGGTGCTCCATCCGATCCACAATCTCTACAGGTCTCTCCTCAAGAGACAAATCCTGCTGGATCTCTGGAACCTCAATCTGAATCACATGAGAAGGATCTGATACGTACTTCCTCAGCATCGAAACGTAGAAGACGTTATGAAGACCAGAAAACTGTGGTGGCAACGCAATCCGGTAGGCGACCTCTCCAACTCGGTCTAAAATCTCGAACGACCCAATATACCTCGGGCTGAGCTTCCCCTTCTTTCCGAATCTCATCACCCCACGCGACGGTGAGATCTTCAGAAAGACATGATCGCCAACCTCAAAAATCAGCACACGCCTACGCCGATCCGCGTAGCTCTTCTGCCTACTCTGAGCTGTCGCTAGTCGCTGCCTGATCACATCAACCTTCTCAGCATACATCTGTATAATCTCAGACCCGACTAATTGTCTCTCGCCTACCTCACTCCAGCATACTGGTGATCTGCAGGGTCTCCCGTACAAAGCCTCGTACGACGCCATCCCAATACTTGCATGGTAGCTGTTGTTGTAGGCGAACTCAACCAACGGCAGATGCTCATCCCAGTGCCCTGCCCAATCCAGAGTGCATGCTCTCAACATGTCCTCCAATGTCTGAATAGTCCTCTCGGACTGACCGTCTGTCTGCGGATGAAATGTTGTACTGAACTTCAGACGAGTTCCCAGAGCCTGCTGCAAACTCCCCCAGAATCTGGAAGTGAACCTTGGATCTCGATCTGAAATGATACTCACTGGCACCCCATGTAGTCTGACGATCTCCTCAACATACAACCTCGTCAGACCCTCCAAAGGTAAAGTAGTCCGGATAGCCAGAAAGTGTGCCAACTTGGTCAGTCGATCGACTATAACCCAAATCGCGTCGTGATATCTCCTCGTCTTCGGCAAACCGGTGACGAAGTCCATCGTCACATGCTCCCATTTCCACTCAGGTAGCTCTATACTCTGCATCGGTCCTGCTGGTCTCTGGTGCTCGATCTTCACCTGCTGGCAAACCAAGCACCTAGTCACAAAATCAGCCACATCACGCTTCATCCCTCTCCACCAGAAGTTCCTCTGTAGATCCTTATACATCTTCGTACTCCCCGGGTGAATGGAATACCTCGCTCTCTGTGCATCCTCCATGATGTCATCTCTCAACCCATCGACCCTCGGCACCCAGATCCGACTCCTGAACCTCAGACCTCCATCCACTCCCACAGTGAAGTCTGATCCATCCCTGGCAGCTGACCGTAGCAGACTAGTCAACTCCTCATCACTGTGCTGAGCCTGAACAACTCCACTGACGGTCTTCGGCTCCACTCGAAGTCCCACAATCACTGCCCCCTCCGAGCTCTCCGTGAATGGCCTCCACTTAGACAATGTCTCGAGTAGCCTCCACTCCCGAATGCACAAACTCGCAACTGACACCTCCACTTTCCTGCTCAGCGTGTCTGCAACTGAATTCGCCTTCCCCGGATGATAGGAGATGGTGAAATCAAAATCCTTAATCAGCTCGAGTCATCTGCGTTGTCTCATATTCATCTCTTTCTGTGAAAACAGATACTTCAAACTCTGATGATCAGTGAAGACTTCGAACCGCTCACCATACAAATAGTGACGCCAAATCTTCAGAGCATGAACCACGGCTGCCAACTCTAAATCGTGAGTGGGGTAATTCTTCTCGTGCACCTTCAGCTGCCTCGAAGCATACGCAACTACCTGCCCGTGCTGCATCAGTACACATCCCAAACCAACACATGAGGCATCGCTGTAAATCACAAAACCTCTGCTACCACTGGGAAGGGTCAGAACTGGAGCAGTCGTCAACCGACTCTTCAGTTCCTCAAAACTGTCCTCGTATTTCTGGGACCAAACAAACTTCACTACTTTCTTCGTCAGCGCTGTCAGTGGTGAAGCAAGTCTCGAGAAGTCTTTGATGAACCAATGGTAATATCCCGCCAATCCAACAAAACTCCTAATCTCAGTCACACTCGTCGGGGCTCTCCACTGTGTCACTGCCTCGACCTTCGATGGGTCCACTGATATCCCAGCTCCCGATACTATGTGCCCCAAAAATGCCACACCGTGAAGCCAGAACTCGCACTTCGAAAACTTGGCATACAACTGCTGATATCTCAGAATGTCAAGTACAATCCTCAGATGCTCCTGATGCTGCTCCATATCTGGTGAATAGACCAAGATATCGTCCACGAAGACAATCACGAAACGGTCGAGATACTGACTGAATTTCCTGTTCATCAGGTCCATAAATGCTGCAGGCGCGTTCGTCAACCCAAACGGCATAACTAGAAACTCAAAGTGTCTGTACCTCGTCCGAAAAGCTGTCTTCTGAACATCTGCCTCTCTGATCCTCAACTGATGATACCCGGATCGCAGATCAATCTTCGAGAACACCTTCGCTGACTGCAACTGGTCTAACAGGTCCTCGATCCTGGGCAAATGATACTGATTCCTCACGGTAACCTTATTCAGCATCCGGTAATCTATACACATCCGCAACGAGCCGTCCTTCTTCTTCACAAATAATATCGGCGCACCCCACGGTGAGACACTAGGTCGGATAAACCCAGTATCCATCAGATCCTGCAACTGCTTCTTCAGCTCTGCCAACTCTGCATGCGCCATCCTATACGGAGCCTTCGACTGCGGTGTAGTCCCAGCTACCAGATCAATGCCGAACTCTATCTCTCTGTGAGGTGGTAGACCAGAGACATCATCAGCAAACACCTCAGGAAAATCCTGAACAATCTCGATGTCCTCCAGCCTCCTCAACTCCGGATCTGGAACTACCAAGGTGGCTACAAAAGCCCTGCAACCCTGCTGAATCAACTTTCGAGCTCTAACTGAAGAAACAATCAACCGACCTCCGCGGTCCTTCAATCCTCTGATCAGAAGATCAGGCAAACCCTGCCTCGGAATCAAAATCTTATTATCACGGCATAAGACTCGAACGTCATACTGGGACAACCAATCCATCCCAAGTATAACATCGAAGTCCACCATCGGTAGCAAGACCAGGGCAGCCGGAAATTCCTGGTCTCCCGAAGCAATCGTGGCGCCGGGGATAAATCTCCCCACAGTGCCAACCAAATCCAGGGGTGTGCTGACCTCCAAAGTGGTAGTCAACATCGCAGGGGTACGACCCAACACGCTCGTAAACTGCTCAGAGATAAACGAGTGTGTGGCCCCAGAGTCGAACAACACCCTAGCTACCAAATCATCAACTAGCAGTGTACCTTCCACTACCGTGCTGACATCCCCAGCCTCATCAGCCTTGATAGTGAAGACTCTCCCGGCTCTCCTTCCCTGCAGAGGTGGTGCTGCAGGTCTGGTCGGTCCACCTCCACCAGACGTGGATGGTCTCGGTCGTCCGCTAGGCCCACCTGGCGCGCTCGGACAAGAATGGACGAAGTTTCCCATCTGATCACAACCGTGACAAGCGCCGGGGCGGTGTCCACACCCCTGTCCCGGATGAACTCTGCCGCACTGCCTACACGACCCACTCTCCTGTGCTCCACCTCCGTCTATCCGGGGCCTCTTGCCCGGATTCCCCTGTAACTGTCCTCCTGGACGCCCTGCAGGCTTCACCTGCAACCTCCTAGCATCCTTCAGGATCTCCTGACTATCCTGGTCCATGATGGTCACAAACTTCACAACATCAGCTAAAGTCTGCGACATACTGGTGGTGACACGAGCCCTGAACTGCGGCCTCAAACCCCGCACAAACTTCCGAGCCCTCTGCTACTGGGTCACATAAATCTCAAGGCAGTATCGTTCCAAGGCATGGAACCTGCTGATATACGCAGCCAGAGTCATATCCTTCTGCTCAAGGCCATAAACTGCTCTCTCTTCCGATCACGAAGGTGTTGCAGAAAGTATTGTTGGTTGAACTCCGCAAGGAAGTCCTCCCAACTCACATCATCATTGTCGTCGAACACGACTGCCAACGTGGTCCTCCACCAGTTGGACGCCTCCCCGTCCAAAACATAGGTGGCCAGGCCCACCATCCTCTCTGGTGTCACTCCAATAGCCCGGAAGATCTTCTGGATCCTGAAGACTCAGTCCTCTACTACCTCAGCGTCGCCTCTGCCACTGAAAATAGGCGGATGCTTACGCATAAAGCGACCGTGCATAACGCCAGTCTAGTCGGCGCGGCTCTCCAGAAGCTCGCCCAACATCTTCAGTGTCACTGGCTCAGACAACCTCTCCTCCGCCTCAGGAGCTCCACCAAACTCTTCACTGGGACTGCGATAGCGCGTAGGAGGTCTCACCCGTCTCAGAGCCATCTGCAGAAACAAGAGCTCGACTCAGCAATGATAATGCATGTATGATCTACTAAAATGCAGACTCAACTCCTAAGGGTCGTTTCTTTGGACAAAGACTCAGGAACCGAACGCTCTAATACCAAATTGTAACGTCCTCGAACAACGGAAAATTTAAAATTTTAAAACATACAATCAATGGAGGACATTACCAAGATAGACACAAGGTGCACCGAGTATATATATAAATATACTGATCTGAGTTTACAACAAGAGGTGATTACATCAAAAGCTATAAGGTGAAATATACAATGTAATCACAACAACCTCAAAAAGAGGGGGAAGCAGGATCTGGTCCCAGAAGCTCTCCTCCGTAGGCACCACCCTCTACCGCTGCTCACGGCCTGAAAGCAGACATAAAATGCCTGAGTTTCCAGAAGGAAACCCAGTATGCCAAACCCTAACACATATATGGACAATAATGAAAATGCAATGAATAATGAATAGCACAATCCAATACAACCAGGTCTCAAGGGTCCTCTCACCCCAACAAACCAACACACGTGCACACACGGCACCGCCGGTACAGTCACGGCCACACACCCGGGTCTCAAGGGTCCTCTCACCCTAACCCACCAACACACGTGCACACACGACACTGCCGGAAAATCATCGGCCACGAGTCTCAAGGGTCCTCTCACCCCAACCCACAAACACACGTGCACACACGGCACTGCCGGAAAATCATCGGCCACAGGTCTCAAGGGTCCTCTCACCCCAACCACACAACACACATGTACACACGGCACTGCCGGAAAATCATCGGCCACGAGTCTCAAGGGTCCTCTCACCCCAACCATACAACACTCGTACCGCTATCGGGCGACAGTCCGTGCCGTTGCCCAAGAGGCCGGAGAGACGAGCCGCTTTCAAGCATACAAGCACACCACTATCGGGCGTCAGTCTGTGCCGTTGCCCCCCGTGAGGCCGGAGAGACGAGGCACCGTCAAGTGTACTCATAAAACCACAAATCCACCAAAAACGGCAGAAACGATCGAATGAAAACTGTTTAACGGTCGACCGATCCTCACCTAGAGAACTGGCCCAACCGAAAAACCCGCCAATCGGTCGACCGGCAAAGGGGGTCCGGTCGACCGAAAAGCCAAAGTAAGAAAACATTTTCGCAAACCAAACTCCAACGGTCGAATAACCGAATACTATCGGTCGATCGAAAACCTCCAGTACAAAACTTCCAACAAATCACATTACACGGTCGAACCACAAAACACTATCGGTCGACCGAAATCCACAAGTGCAATTCCTTCGACAAATCATTCTACACGGTCGACCGAATCCTCACTTCGGGCCGACCGGACATTAAGTTACTTAAGTCATCGGTCGGACGAGTCGAACGGGCGGTCGACCGTTTGGATGGTCGACGCCCCAACCGACCTACAATAGTACTTTCGGTCGACCGGCAAAAGGGGTCTCGTTCGACCGAAAATACCCAGAGCCTCAATCTCTCGGTAGAATTGCACCACCGGTCGACCACCACGAAGGTATCGTTCGACCGGTGCGAGGGATTTCGCTCAAAATACACTATAACCGGTCGACCGAACCCATACACCGGCCGACCGTTTACAGTTCAGAAACTGATGTGCAGGTCTGACGAGCCAATCGGCCTACCGTCGACCGCTCCCACTCCCACACTAATAATAGGTGAGCTTGAAAGCAAGCTTGACATACCTTAAGGCTTGAAGAAGCCTTCGAAGAAACGACGGTGAGCGATCCACGATCAAACTCCAACTCCGGCGAACTTCCTTTATCCCATTTTCCTCGACAACTCCGGCGACTCCAGCTCTCCAACCGAAGCTCCCCTGCCTCCACCAACACCGAGGAACACTGAGGGGAAGAGAGGCTAGTGTGAGAGTGAGAGACGCGAGAGAGAGAATGGGGAGAGAGAGAAAACCAAACCTTTTATATACTCTTCCCCGAAACGATCTCAGCCGTCCATCTCAATCCTCACTAATCCACCCCTAATCACCATTAGCACAATAAGCAAGGGTTAGGATATTACACTAGGTGCTATGAATGTTCCTTCATAACCAAAGAGTACTAAAGGTGCTTTAAAGCATAAAAGTGGAGATCTACCATGTTGGAAGAGCTAGAAGCTTTTTAACATAATCATACTTGGGACTTAGTCCCCAGAGAAGACTCTCAAATTTTATTGGTTGCAAATAGATTTTCAAAATTTATAAGCTCCCAGGAAGGATCACATTTGATACACTCTTAATCTAATGTGACGAAGATCATTATATGGAGGTTTGTGCCGACTTGTTTTACATGTGTGCGGTCATGTATTTCTCAATGGGAACGGATGGTTCGTTGTTCCCGTGTCTTACTGTGCTAACTTGTGAGAGTCTGTCTGTCATGATGAGGCCTGTCAGAGAGTTGGTCATTGCTCATTTAGGGAGTTACAGACATTTTATTCGTTTGGAATTAGCTGATGATTTCCCAGTACCTCCTATAATGACCTTGTGGTATCAAATGCGAGATGAGAGTGTTGTTGGATGGGAGGATCAGTACGAAAGTAGGATGACGTATTGGAACCAGTTACGTAGTACATTTTGATTGTAATTTGTAATGCATTGGTAATGTATAATATATCGTGTATTTGTACTTATATCGTGTTGTTCTTTTACTAGATTTTAAATTTAAGTATTAAAAATATGATATCTAAAGAAATAAGTAGAATATATGTTCGTGAGAAATAAGTATTAAAAATACGAAAGTTAAAGAAATAAGTAGAAGCTATGTTCGTAAGAAATAAATAATAAGAGTACACATATAAGCATAAGCAAATACCAACAAATGTAGTAATAGTGCAACATATAATAAAACGAAAGTGAAAGCAAGTCGACTAGAGCTCAACATCCGAATCATGGTCTAAAATGCCAAACTGGCTGTTCCAATCATCGATGAGGTGATCCCAATCTGTACATGCAAGTCTCGTATCCTCAGTCGGCATCATGTCTCTCTGTCACAAGAACGGTTGCGTACACCGTATCGCCCTACTCATCCACTGTATGTAACATCAAAAAATACGGACCATTAAACCACGTTTGCGCACAGAACATATAGACGAAGCGCAAAGCAAATCTGGCCAAGATGAGGCACAGAAGAATGCCGCAGAAAAACAAGAAGAAATAAAGGAGGCCGAAGAAGCCACCACAAAAACAAAGGGGGCCGAAGAAGCCAGTGAAGAAATATACGAGGCCGACGAAACAGCGAAAGATGAACTGGCCGCCCATGTTTCGTCCACGAGGCCCGATGTGGATGCGACCGCCTTGAGAACGCTGACCAATGATGAGGTACGTCGTTTATTGAATGCAACGGCTCCCGAACGAGAAGCCAAAGATATTATCTGGAGGGGGGGTCTGAGCAATATCCGCAGGGGTGATCTGAAGGAAATGATTTCGGCAAAAACAGAATTCACCAACGAAACTATTGATGGCCTAATTGAGGTACTCCTCAGAAGAGGAGGGCAACAAAAGGTGGTCTGCTTATCATCCTTCGAATCGGAAATGATTGTGGAGGGACAGGGAGAAGATACAAGGAAAGATTATTTACTCCCAAAAATTGAAGGAATAAATGTGGAGGAAGTCATCATCGCACAACCATGCTGTTTGGCCGGCCACTGGACTCTGTTCGTTGCCCACGGATCTCGATCAGAGTTCATTCAGTACAACAGCCTCTCCCGCACACTTAAAAGAGGTGACAATCCTAACCGTTTAGTCGGAACTCATGAATGCACCGCGTCTAAGATAGCGGGATTCTGGCGAGGGTTGTTGAAGGTTGAGTGGCCGCTGAGAGTTGAGAGGAAGGGTAGCCAACGACAGCAACCGGGGAGTAACGACTGCGGGCCATACGTTTTGTACTGGATGAAGCGTTTGATGGAGAATGCTGATCCGACTCAGCCGAAGCAGAGCAAGGTTATTCACCGTTTTAGAGGCGATTTGGCCAATTTCTTACTTGAAGACTCTGGGATGTGCGATCAACAATAAACGACTCTGGATGTTTTAATTTTTTTTACAAAGTTATACATGTATACATGTTAAAATTACATAGACTATTTGAATGATTTATCAATACAAGGACATTTGGTGTTGGGTTAAATTATCAATACAAGGACATGTATAAATTATCAATACTCTTAAACCGGACAACAAATACACCTATTCCGGACAGCAAATACACTAATTCTGGACAACAAATACACTTATTCCGGACAGCAAATACACTTATTCCGGAAAAACTTTATGTTCCGTTTCTCGACAAACTTTATTCTTAAACCGGACAACAAATACACTTACTCCGAACAACAAATACACTTATTCCGGACAGCAAATACACTTATTCCGAACAACAAATACACATATTCCGGACAACAAATACACTTATTCCGGACAGCAAATACACTTATTCCGGACAGCAAATACACTTATTCCGGACACACTTTATTCTTAATCCGGACAACAAATACACATATTCCGGACAACAAATACACTTATTCCGGACAGCAAATACACTTATTCCGGACAAACTTTTTGTTCCGTTTCGGGACACACTTTATTCTTAAACCAGACAACAAATACATTTATTCCGGACAACAAATACACTTATTCCGGACAGCAAATACACTTATTCCGGACAAACTTTTTGTTCCGTTTCGGGACAACAAATACACTTATTCCGGACAACAAATACACTTATTCCGGACAGCAAGTACACTAATTCCGGACAGCAAATACACTTATTCCGGACAGCAAATACACTTATTCCGGACACACTTTATTCTTAAACCGGACAACAAATACACATATTCCGGACAACAAATACACTTATTCCGGACAGCAAATACACTTATTCCGGACACACTTTATTCTTAAACCGGACAACAAATACACATATTCCGGACAACAAATACACTTATTCCGGACAACAAATACACTTATTCCGGACAACAAATACACTTATTCCGGACAAACTTTTTGTTCCGTTTCGGGACACACTTTATTCTTAAACCGGACAACAAATACACTTATTCCGGACAACAAATACACTTATTCCGGACAACAAATACACTTATTCCGGACAAACTTTTTGTTCCGTTTCGGGACACACTTTATTCTTAAACCGGACAACAAATACACTTATTCCGGACAACAAGTACACTTATTCCGGACAGCAAGTACACTTATTCCGGACAACAAATACACTTATTCCGGACAGCAAATACACTTATTCCGGACACACTTTATTCTTAAACCGGACAACAAATACACTTATTCTGGACAACAAATACGCTTATTCCGGACAACAAATACACTTATTCCGGACAGCAAATACACTTCTTCCGGAAAAACTTTATGTTACGTTTCTGGACAAACTTTATTCTTAAACCGGACAACAAATACACTTATTCTGAACAACAAATACACTTAATCCGGACATGGATGAATCGTAATCTGGACGGACATGGATGAATCGTAATCCGGACGGACATATAACGTAATCCGGACATACTTGTAACTTAATCCGGACATAAATATAACTTATTCCGGACAGACATACAACAAACCAAAATTACTTAAATATATTTGTCGCCATCAGAAATTAATTCACAAATGAACAAACAAAGAAAGAGTTGAATCTTATGCAATAATACGGACAGACATACAATGACTTTCAACAAAATTAAATAGGAATAATTCCAACCAAGGACAAATACAATAATCAAGGAGGAACTCCCTCGTAATGCAAATTCATGTCCCAGTCATCGAAATCGTGATCCCCCGGTTTGGGTGCTGCAGGGTGTAACGGGGGTAGAACCTTATTCCTGATGATTTTCTTAACGTTACTTTTAATTATTTTCTCAGACAAAGAAATCCGTCGTTTGCTCGGTGGTCTGCCTTTCCGTCTTGCCTTATCCGGATTGAGAATGGATGTACCATCGAACACAGGATCAGGTCGTTGCATACGTTCCTTAAGCAACTCAAGTGCCTCTACCGCCTGAAGATATCTGTCGTTTGAGTCGAAAGCGGCCTCGGCGATCCAAACCGCACGACCCATTATGTCGTCGTGGCGACGAAGCGCATCGTTCCCCGTTATGCCACTTTGAAGGGGAAACTTGACTCCATAGCTCCTTCGGATATCCTTCCTCCATCGGTGGACGATGTAAGACTCGGGGAGCAACGCGTTTGGACGTATTCGGGCAATAACAACATAAACGTGACAACATAGGATACCGACGTGATCAAACATTCTGCAATCGCATACCCACTTCTCAACTCTAATTTGCACTGTGAACCGTTTCGACAATGGGAGGATATGTGTCAATACATGTTCGGTCACGTTGAAGTGCAATGTGTCATCCTCGTTGAACTCATCCTTGATGTCGCAGTACATCATCTTCCCAATTTCTAACTGCACATTCTTGAAGACACCCACCGTATACAACTCGCCCAATTGCCTCTCGAATGGATATTTCGAAAACAATTGCGGAGCCTTATGCTGACAATCGAAATCAGACAGAGCTTCCTTCTCATACTTGTGGCGTACTGCGAGTTCGTATTGTTGAACGAACTGCTTAAGTGTCGTCCTTGATGTGAGGTACTTATCGAAGAAGGCGTTCATACCCTCACTTCTCTGGGTTGATGTCATTCCTGTGGAAAAACAATCCCGCCAAAATGAAGGTACCCAGCGCTCTCGAATTGCATAAATGGATCGGAGCCAATTATTGTCGTGGAACTCGAAATCATCTAGAAAACCCTGCCAATTCCGTTCGAATTCTGCCGGAGTCTTGGAATCGAATACACAGTTGTTGAGGTCAAACAACGTATGCTCCCGGTACTTCGTGGGCAGCTTCACAGGGGCCTTATTCATTATGTGCCATATACAAAATCTGTGTCACGCTTTAGGGAACACAGTCCTCACAGCCGCAGCTATGGCGCCACATTGGTCTGTTATGATCGTCGGGGGGCTTGTACGAAATGCGTGCTCTGGCGGACTCCGGGACGGATCGTTTTTGTCGGAGGAAGCGCATCTGGTCTTCCGACAGCATGGCGTGGTTATGTTGGAGATCTACGTAGTTAATTACGTAGCCTTTGGATGGATTTCCGGAGACCCTGATCCGAGCAGTGCACTCGACCCTACCGGATAACCTATGTTTTGGTCTACCTTCACCTTGGTTTCCCGGAGCATTACCCTCCTTGGAGCAAGTAAGAGTGGCCCGTATAACAACACCACGATCGTAATGAGATTGCCTTATCTTCACACCAAAACCACAGGAATCGGCATAGGAAACGTAAAATGCTTTGGCTTCTTCGAAGGAAGGAAAATACATCTTCTCTTGCGGGACGTTTGAGGCATGCGCCGGCTGTGAGGACACATTAACGAGTGCCATTACAGTACAGCAAAAAGGGAGGAAGAAGAAGGAAGGGTTCATAGGATCCGAATAAGGTAGCCAAAACATTTTGTATCTCCGTGAAGCGCCAAAAAAGAAGAAATGGAGGACGTGCTGATTTGAGGAGCATTAAATGCGATTGTGGACGTATCGGGAAAATAAAAGAAAAAGACAACATTCCGGAGTAAGTAGTACGCTTGTCCGGAATAAGTGTTCCAACTATGCGGATTACATAGTAACTGTGTCCGGAATGAGTCATGCGCTTGTCCGGAAAAAAAGAGGAAAATGAGTAAAAAATTAGGTGACGTGAAACCCTAAGGGATCTTTAGTGGATCTCCGTTGAGCGCCAAAAGAAAAGGTGGTATCTCCGTAGATATGCATTTAATGCATCGGGAAGACAAGTAAGAAAGACATCATTGCTCTGAGAAGCTTAGTGTACATGCTGACTGGATGCTGAATGGACAAAATTTCTCCGCCACGTAAGTAGCGTCAGTGACGCGCGCGTCTACTAAACATTTTCCAATGACAAAATAGTTTGTCATATGTGAAGCATTATTTCTAGTGCTTTCATGGTTGTATTGAGTTCAGATTCTCTTTTCCTCTCTTACTCATCTTGTGGATCATGTAACATGCATAGTAATTCGTTATTAATTAAATTGTTTTTGCGCTCTATAAATTTTTCTTTGATCTACCCTAGTATTATATTATAGTTGTTAAGAAAAATCAAGAGTGATTCTTTTACTTGTAAATTATTATCTGCTTCCAATCGGAAATATTGGCAATGTATGTTCGAAAATGAAGCACCGAAGTGTAAGAATAGAAGAAATCAACATAGTGTAACGTTCCGAAACAACGGAAAAATTAAAACAAATAATAGCAGGATTACAATACAAATCATATAGGCGGTCGACCGATTAGTGGTCTGGGCCCCAACCGACTTAGCTACAGGTATAATCGGTCGAACAAATAAAAAAGGCGGTCGACAATTTTGATGGTTTATGCCCCCAGCCGACTTACCACAGTGCAACCGGTCGAACGGCTAAGTAGACCCGTCCGACCGAAAACTCTGTAGGATTTCTAGTTTAATTGCACATATATATTTTTGGAATTTTTATGCACAATAAGGATCAATTACAATTTTTCTATGATTTGTTTCATGCATGCATCAGTTTGTTTCAATAACTAGTTTCAAAACTTTATTAAAACAAACATGGACTCCGAATTTCATACCTAGAAGTTCTCTAAAACTTCTTGATGATCCGGAGACGTTGAGGACGACGATCGTCGCTTCACATTGCGCCGGATGCCTCTGAGTGTTCACCAAACCCTAAACAAGGTCGGAGAGAAAGGCGCTAGCCAATCAATCTCCGAACTAGCTTAGAATCTAGCTACAAACCCTTCCTTGATCTCTGAGATTTCTCCTTCCAAAGTCTCAGAAACCTAATAGAATTTTCGTGGCTTTTGTGGTGAATTAGGAGAGAAAATAATAAGAAAAACATCTAACTTAATTAAGGAGAATAATGACATATTTATAGGCTCCAATCTTACTCTCAATCATGACTATTCTTAAGCCACTTTTTTCTTGACATTTTCTCTCACAAACTAATTCCATAATGTATTACATGCATCCACAAAGCGTTTGACCAAGTTTGGAGCTAATACAATCATTGATCAAATTAATCTCTTAATTATCAAAGGCAGAAAATCAATCGGGCTTCGGTTTACCGAGACATACTCGGTTAACCGAACATGTCACGTTCGTCTTACCGCGTATTGGACGGATGACCGATTCTTAAGGAGAAAAATTCTTCTTAACTGATCGGACGAATTCGCGTCTATAACCGAATGCCATTCGGTTAACCGAAAATATCGGAAGTGGACATTGTTCGGTCGACTGTTCTTGGTTTGGTATGCCGAACCAGAATTCCAGGCACTTTGGTCAAGTTCGGTCAATCAACTTTGACCATCTGTTCCACGTTCGGTTGACCGATCCACAGAACCTTCGGTCGACCGAACCATAAACGGATTACCAAATGTTTACCCGTTTTTGCCTTTTCAAATTTTGGATTTATTTCCAACAAAATTTCAACTTTAGGGGTTTTAGCAAATTCACAACTTATGCAATATATTATTCTATGCAACAATAAATTATTACACCTCATAATATATGCATCTCATATGAATTTTTCATGATTCTAATTATGTTATATACGACATAATTGATTTTACTTGTTCACCACATGTGTCATATTTTCTATAAGAAACCTGACACATCATATGAACCAAAAATCAAGGTTCTTGTTTCCCGGTTTTTGCGGTGTGACCTATGGAAGGACCTAGACTAAGTTGGCAGTGATATTAAGAGCTTAATATCACAAGCTATAAGCGGTATCTAGCTACACATTATAGCTCCCAATTAGTTAGATGTCTTAATTCCATTCGAACCAAAACCCGATCCATTTAGTGATGGAGTGCACCACTTGTGTCCGTCCCTTGCCTCATGATATTAAGAATACACACAAAGTAGTATTGTGTCATCTTTGTATTAGTATTCATTTCTTGATCTCTTTAAGCTAGTTATAAATATGTGACTTAACTCAAATCACATTGTGCACATTATAACTTTGCTTTATCAAGGGGCCCACTAATATCATTACTCAATTAAGAGGGGTAATGATAATCTTTCGAACAACTATCTTCTCCAACAAAAGTCATACTTAACCAACCAATGCCTTTACACTACACTTATCGATAGCTCAAGACACTAGTATAATCAAGCATTTCTTAAGTGATCGGATATAAGTCTCATATCAAAGGACCAAGGACACAGTAAAACATTAATGACACAGAAAACACAATTCTATAATGTTTTACTTATTAGGTCTATTCAGTATACAAAAGTAATATTTTCCTCTTTTGTGTACCCGTGTTGTCACTCACTTGTAGAGCTACAATGATCTATGACCAACACGACAATCTTAACTCGGTAATTAATGTCCCATGTTAATTACCATGATTGCGAATATCTCTTGTTTTATTTAAACTATTATCTTTTAGAGCTCTATGGTTAAAGACCAAGAACCTCTTCCTTAACACTCCTAAAAGAGGAATAACATAAACAAGGAACAAAATGATTTCTCATTCAATTCATAATAATTGACATTTAAAAGTAAAACTTTTAGAACACATTCCTTTCATTAGTGTCCCCATGTATTTATATATTTTAAAAAATTTAATGCAACATACAAGATCGATTTCATACTTTCAACAATTTTATGTACATTACTTTGTGTTTATTCTAATATCATGCAATCCTACATATATTAAAATAAATCACAAAGTGAGAATCATACCCAAAGGTTCTCTAAAACCTTTCGAAGATCTGGAGTTGCGTTGCCCGTTGAATCGCCCGCCGATTCGCCTCCAAGTGTTCACCAAACTCTAAAGAAGATTAGAGAGAAAGGAGCTAGCCAATCAATCTCCAATTAGGCTTAAAATCTAGCTAATAACCCCTCTTTAAGCTCTTGAGATTTTCTATCTCCAAAACTTAAAATTACTAAGAGATTTTCGTGATGATTAAGGGAGAGATTAATGAGAGAAATAATTTTTGCATTAACATAAACAAGTGGGATGATGAGTCATTTTATAGGCTCCCAAAACATCCTCATCAAGAACATTTCTTTAGTCATGATCTCTTGCTTATTCTCTCCTAAAATTAATCTCAAATTGCCACATAATCACCCATAAAAATGTTTGATTAAATCTGAAATTAATCCAACCCATGATCTAATTATTCTCTTAATAATTTAGGTAAAAATCGCACTGTTCGGTTGACCAAGAATTTTTCTCGGTTAACCGAACCATTCGGTTATAACACGTGTTCGGTGGACCGTGAACTAGACGGTCGACTGAATTTGCATGAGAAAAAATTCTCTGGAAAATTTTGGACGATCCGCGTTTTTCTCGGTCGACCGTTGACACACCAAAATTTCTCCCAGCGAACATTCATCGGACGACCGTGTCACCTTCGGTCTACCTACAATCACTACTACAGAAAATGGAATATACGTCGGATGTACGGGGCTATACACGTCGGATATAAGCACACCCCTATCCGACGTCTAGGTGTGTGTCGTCTATACATAGACGTCGGCCATAGTATAGCTGACGTCTATACCTAACGTATATACGTCGGCTGTAATTATACACCGACGTGTATTCTTTAATGTATAGACGTCGGTTAACTAACATACGACGCCTATACTTTACGGCTAGACGTCGGTTAGATAACATACGACGCCTATACATTAACGAATACACGTCGGGTAACGAACATACGACGCCTATACCATAGGGATAGACGTCGGATTCCATATAAAGCCGACGTCTATTCCTTTCTTCAGAGGAATAGACGTCGGCTTATAGAAACGGCCATCGTCTATTCCTAAACCTGGACAAAAAAAAATAAATAGCATCCGACGAAATTGTTTTTAGTCGTCGTATTAGTGTACATACAACTGCACCAAATTCGTTCACCTATAAATTTGTTCATAAATACTCACAATTTCATCCACATACATCCATATACTTCCACAATTTCATACAAGCACAAACAAACAAGCATACATGCACAAACACAAACATACAACCATACATGCACAAACATACAAAGCATACACAATTGACATTCAACACACTTGCAATTAATTCATTCTAAAATTAAGGCGATTATATTAAGGCAAAAAGTGTTGGTTTGTAATACAAGTGCATTTGTTAACTAAATTACAAAAAATACAATTGGCAGGAGAACCTCTTAGTTCGTCAGCATGTTTCTGATGAAATAGCGAGCCCATCGGTCGCGAGTTTCATCGAGCTCCTGTTGCGAGAAGGGATCACTACTTTTTGGGAAAACCTATCAAAAAAATACAAGTGTGTTGAATATTAATAACTAAATATTGAAACTACACAACTATACAATTGAATAACGATCTACATTACCTCGGTTAGACATACGTCTTGAGTTACCACATCGAGGATTTCCTCCATGTATCTCATCACGTAGTAACCGCATTCCGTATTTCCAACCTGCTTCCGGTACTACAAACATAGGAATTCGCTAAATATTTGTTCATAACTTAATTAACAAAAATGGGATAGAACGTACTCTCATTCCATGCCATGTTATTCCTGATTTTGTGGTTGTTCTCCTACCACCTAAAGCTCTGTAAACCTTAATTGCCCTGAGTAGCACAAGTTAAAATATCAATCAATAATACTAATAAAAATCCACGAATTACTTTATTAATATTCTTTCTTGGTTGACCGTTCACGCTCGGTTAACCAAACCCAATTGTCGAGGCACTCCAAACAATTTCGGTCAACCAATTGTGTTTACCCGTTTCCCGTTCGGTTGACCGTTCCGAAGACACCTCGGTCGATCGAACCCTAAACGGTTCACCGTGTTTGACCCCGATTTTGCCTTAGTCAAATTTTGGATTTATTTGCAATAAAATTTGATCTTTTGGGTTTTTTTAGCAAATTCATATCTTATGTAATATATTATCCTATGTAATATTAAATTATTACATCCCATACAATACACACCACGTATGAATTTATTATGATTCTAGTTATGTCAATTCTCATGACATATTGATTTTATTTGTTCACCACATGTGTTTTTTTTTAATATGAAACCCGAACAAACATATGAACTCAAAATCAAGCTTCTTGTTTCCCAGTTTTGTGGTGTGACCTATAGGAGGATCTAAGCTAAATTGGTAGTGATATTAAACACTTAATATCTCAAACTATTAGCGGTATCTAGCTACACATTATAGTTACCCAATTAACATAGATGTCTTTGTTTCACCTGAATCAAAACACGATCCATTTAGTGATGTATGTGCATCACTTGTGTCTGTCCCTTGCCTCATGATATTAAGAATATATACAAAGTAGAAATGTGTCACCTTTGTAATCAAGGAACAAAATGTTTGCACATTCAATTCATAATAATTGACATATAAAAGTAAAACTTTTAGAACACATTCCTTTCAAACTCCTAGAGCATGCCTAATATGCTTAACTGGTCGACCACCCTAGGCATCGTTCGATCGGTGCAAGACAGGCTTCAGAATTACACTAGCAACAGTCGACCAAGGTACACGTCGGTCAACCGTTTTCAGCAGAACTCCTATTGAAGCATCAACTTCCGACGAGCCAAAAAAGCCACCGTCGACTAAAACCATCACTCACACACCTCAGGTGAGTATTAAAGAGAAGCTTGACATACCTTTAAGGTATGAAGAAGCCTCCGAATGTCAACGACGAACACCTCCGCACAATTAGCCCTAGCTCCGACGAACTTCACCCAAGCAATGATCACCACTCCCCCGGCAACCGCAACCGCCACTCCTTGTTCGCCGATCACTCCACGTCGCCGACGTTCTCAGAGAGCTTCAGAGAGAAGATTAGATAGTGGGAGGGAGAGTGACGAGTGACAGAGAGAGATACCTTAAATACCCATCAAAAACCACCACCTCATCAACCCCAAAACCTTCCCTAAAACCCCATTAGCCACCTAAACAAGATTAGTCAAAGTTAAAATGATTAGGATCTAACACATAGTCTACTTATAAAATTAACAAAATATATACTATAAGTAATCGAAGTAAATGAAATGTAGTTGATATTGCTCGTATGGTCTTTTGGGGCCAATTTGAAATTATCCTAAAGCATTTTCCATTTAATCTTGTTAGAGTTTGTTAAGGGAACTACTAAACGTCGCCCCAAAACTACTTAAATCGCCCCTTGAAATTACCAAATTGCCCTTAACAATATATTTAATACCCATATCGTCCCGTGTCTTTAAACAAGGTTATTGACTCAGTTTTACTAACATTCCTAGTACCAACACCACGAAAATGTCTGGCGAAACACCTAGACCAGGCGAAATAACGGAGGCGGATTTTTTTTTCCGACACGAGCGTCTGGCTAAGACGCCTGTACCATCGTGGAGGCGTCTGGCTAAGACGCCTCCACCATCGTTGAGGCGTCTTAGCCAGACGCCTCCACGATGGTGCAGGCGTCTTAGCCAGACGCTTATACCATTGTCTAGGCGTCTGGTTAAGACGCCTCGACCATGGTGGAGGCGTCTTAGCCAGACGCCTCCACGATGGTACAAGCGTCTTAGCCAGACGTCCCATTTTTTTTAATTTTTTTTTCAAATTAAAATTATACGGTGTGTTATCTCAAATTATTTGACGTTTCTTTGCAAGTTTTCGGTGGTAACCGGTCGGATTACAATGAGTTTTTTTGCAAGTGATAAAGATTCAAAAAAATTCCAGATCCAACATTTTTTAAGTTCCAAATCCCCCGGTGGTAAAACATCATGACTTACAAATACCACCTCGACAGGTCGTTCGGGGGTCTCGCTCCCCGGTGAGCGAGCGGCATTCCACCTCGCCGGTGAGGTGGCGGGGGTGGCAAGGGGGCAGCGCCCCCTGGAAATTTTTTGGATTTTGAAATTGTTGGATCTGGAAATTTTTGAATTTTCGGTGTACCGAAGAGGTATCGGTCATCCGAATATAGTAATTATTAACTTATTAATTAATTTAACAATTATCTAAATTTATAATCATTTATCTTTTTAAAAAAATAATAAAAAATAATAAAAAATTACGGGCGTCTGACGGAGCCGCCCCCACGTAGGAGGGGGCGTCTGGCTAAGACGCCTTCCCCATGGAGGAGGCGTCTTACACAGACGCCTGTCCCATGGGCGGAGCGTCTGGGTAAAACGCCTCCCCGATGGGTAAGGCGTCTGGGTAAAACGCCCCCCCATGGGGAAGGCGTCTTAGCCAGACGCCCCTCCTACGTGGGGGCGGCTCCGTCAGACGCCCGTAATTTTTTATTATTTTTTATTATTTTTTTATTAAAAAGATGTTAGATGTTTTACCAGATTCGAGTACACTGGGGCGTCCGTTAGTTCATTACTGACCTCCAAAACATTATTTTTTATGATTATAAGAGGAATATGAAGAGAGATGTGTGATAGGAGGGTAAAATGTCGCGTTATAGCAGTAGAAATGAGAGAAGGGCAAAATGGTAATTTCAAGGGACGATTTAAGTAATTTTGGGACGATGTTTAGCAATTCAGTTTGTTAATGTATCACGTTTTTATAACTGTAGTACTTCGGTAGGAAATGCCAAGCACAATCCTCTCTTATCAAGAAATCGTTAGACTATGTTTTTTGACACAAGACTTTTGGGTAATTTGCAAAATCACTTAAAAGTAAGTTCATATACCAAAATGAGTTTTGACGGCTAACGTTTGGCTTCTGGATTTTTTAATTTTACATATAAATCAAGAAACTAAGACTATCTTTTCAGCAGACGTAAGATTTTAGGTAGATAGACTTCTCGGCATCGGCAAAGGCCTTCAACCTAATTACGCGAAATGCTACATTAGCAAAACAATTATTTGGTTACCCTAGACTGCCACAATTGACCCACTTTGGCTTTTCTGTTATCATTATAACCATCATTGGTTATGAATCTTGTGACAGCTTTCCTAAACTTAGTTAACTAAAGATCTTCCCATGTATGCATTGCTAGAAACCAGAAGAAGAAAAAACCATTCTCCCGAAAACATGCAAACATGTTTGATTAGAATTTGTTGTTTTGCATTAATTTGTTATTGTATTTCATTCTTTTTGGTGTCCCCTTACACAAAAAGACATGAAGCACTGGTTTGGATGTAACGAGTATTAATAACTCACAAAAATGACATGATCCACTGGAGTCAAATGCAATGCAAAAGTGGTTTTACTTTATACCTAAATTAATTATAACATCTTTTCTCTCTTACTTCGCATATTTACTGAATTTATATTGTTACAAGATCGGGCATTGAATCCAAAATTCAATGAGGAAATGAAAGAATCAGTTACATTTTAACCTCTTTGATGTTTTACTATTTGTTAAATTTAGACCAATCAATATGGATCCTCGTCATATTAGGTTAGGTTACTTGACTTACATCAATGGGTCTCAATGCACGTTAAATGAAGTTGTTTTACCGGTTTGAGTGTTTTCCACACCTTCAATTCTTCAAAAACGTATCACAAAGTGTTTTTCAAGCAGAAATCATAACATGTTTCAACCGCAACAAATATTTATGTGACTGTTATAGAGAAGATGAGAGCATCCTTAACGGGAGAGTGTGACCCGGGCACGCCCTCCGCCCAGGTCCACGTCCTCCCCATCTATGCCACGTTTTATCTTATATTATTATTTTTACATATTTTGGTTCGAAGATTTATAGATAGTCTCTTGCTTTCGCAATATTTTTGAGCTTTCTACTTTAGTTGTGGAATTTTTTTGGGGGATTTGCTTGAGTGCACCTGAAAACGGGCATAATTGGCTTTACAGACCCGTATTTTAGGTATTTGCTTGGGTACACCTACATTTGCAGTTTAATTTCTTGTGTGCACCTGGTTCGTCTGTGAGTCATACTTCGTTAATTTTTCTATTAGAAAATTTACAAAACACACACTCTAAAATTGAATTGTCCTTAATATTAAATATAAAAACAAAAACAAAATTTTCTTTTACAAACACCCCCCCTCTCTCACACATTTCTCTCTCTCTCCAGTTCTCTATTTTCCCTCTCTCTCTCTCTCTTGTTCTCTCTCTTATTCTCTCTTCTCCCTTCCTCTCTCTCTCTCCTCTCTCTCTCTCTCTCTCTCTCTCTCTCTCGAGTTCTCTCTTATCCCTCTCTTTCTCTCTCTCTCATGTTCTCATTTCTTTTATTTTATAGGTATTATTATTATTTACGTTTTTGTTGTTCTTATTTTTCACTAGTAATAATTAAGAAAGAAAGAATATATGGTTTGGTTGAAATGAAATTTAATGGAAGTCCCTCCAACGGCAACGCCAACATTAAAAGGAGATGATGGATCAGTGCTAACCAGATCGTGTTCGAGTGCAGGTTGGAGGAGGAGGAATCTGAGGATGTGAAGTCGTCGTCTTACGAGTCGATGAGGGGAGGTCTTGGGGTCCGCTTCGTCAAGGGTTCAGCCCCAGACGTGTTGGTGGTGGAGTTCTCAGACGTATTCACGACTTGGATCTGAAAGCTCTGCCAACCCTCTACCCGTGACCACATCAACACTCACATCTGCAACATCCTCACCGATAAGATTTCATCCTTCCACCACCACCATTCCATGACTCCAACTCATGCTCGGATCGAGACAACATCCAAACCCGATCCAACCTTGCCCACTGCTCTCTCTTGGCTCAAGGATCACGTCGCCTTGGACCCCAGTGGCCCCCAACACTTTCTCTCCCAACTCAACCTCCTCCCCCAACATGGCCTTTGAGTGGGAAAAAGGTGAAGTCATGTCATAATGTGAGAACATGAGAGAGAGAGAGGAGAAAGAGAGAACTAGAAAGAGATATGGGGAAGAGAGAATAGGAGAGAGAGAGAGAGGAAGCAGAGAGAACAAGAGAGTGAGGAGAGATTGAGAGAACAAGAGAGAGAAAGGAAAGAGAGAGGGAGAAGAGAGAACATGAGAGAGAGTGGGGAGGGAGAAAGAGAGGGAGAAGAGAGAATAAGAGAGAGAAGGAGAAGAGAGAACATGAGAGAGAGAGGGGAGAGGGAGAAGAGAGAATATGAGAGAGAGGGGGAGAAGAGAGAACATGAGAGAAAGAGAAAGAGAAGAGAGAATATGAGAGAGAGGGGGAGAAGAGAGAACATGAGAGAAAGAGAAAGAGGAGAGAGAAAGAAAGGGAGAAGAGAGAACTGAAGAGAGAGAGAGAGAGGAGAGAGGGTGTGTTTGTAAAAGAAAATTTTGTTTTGTGTTTTTGTATTTAATATTAAGGACGGTTCAATTTTATAGTGTGTGTTTTGTAAATTTTCTAACAAAAAAATTAACGAAGTGGGACCTACGGACAGACCAATACCTGAAACGCGGGTGTGTAAATCCAATTATATCCGTTTTCAAGTGCACCCAAGCAAAACCCCCAAAAAAATTGATAGCAAAATAAGGATCACTCAATTTTCCGAATTTTAATTTGATTTTGCGCACCCACGACGTAAGTCTCACTTTCTCTTCTCACAAGGAACAAAAAAAATTAAGAAAATGAAGTCTGTTATGAAATCCAAAGGTCTTATGGATGATTCACATTCATTAACCCCCACCATTCAAGTAGATTTTTACTTTTATTAATATGGTGTAATTCCATTTATTTGATTGTAACCTATACTACCTCCTCATCATATATATAGAAGACTATTGTACACATTTGTGAACACAAGAAAAGAAAATACACATCAATTCCCTCTCCCAATTTTTTTTCTTTAGATTGTTTGTTTTACAACAATGCCAAATTTTTACGTAACAATCAAAAACTACACGTCTAGTTGTAAAAACAACTTTTCTTAACTATTAGGTAGTAATCTCTTATCTTACAATGCGATAAGACAATCCACTTGTCTCTCTAGCACTGTCTCTTTTCCAATCTCGAAGGCTTGGAGTCCTCTCTCCCCCTCTCTCTCTAAACTCAAGGTTTACACAAATGAAAACAAGATACACCCTCGAGACTATAACGCCTAGAGAGTATCTAGTGCTTTGGTAGCACACCACAACCCCAACCCCAATCACAAACCAAAACCAAGCAATTAAAGCGATGACACTAGAAGCTCTTCTCTCCAATGACCTCCCCAACTTCTCCACCACTCCAAATCTATCTTACTCCAATCCAACCTTCGGTTTCGGTAGTGGTGGCAATGATGATGGTAGCATGGTGGAAGCTACTAAGCCGCTGTGTGCTTTCTTGAGGAAGAAAAGGCGGCGAAGAACACGAATTGGTAAAAATAAAGAGGAGGCGGAGAGTCAGAGAATGACTCACATTGCTGTGGAGCGCAACCGCAGGCGGCAGATGAACGAGCATCTTGCTGTCCTCCGGTCGCTTATGCCGGAATCTTACGTCCAAAGGGTACCTTTTTGTTTCTCATACATGAATTTCACGGTTAATCATTTTTGTGATAAGTTGGAGTGTAATGTGTAAAGTTTGGAAACTGAATTTTCTGAATATAATCTCTAAATTAACGGTCAATTTGAAAATTAAAATTTTCGATTCAAGATTTTAAGAGGATAAATTTTAAAGAATTTGTATCATTATGTATTGCTTGGAATTTCTATATACTTTAATTTTTGAACGAAACATGTTGTAGCACTTAAATTAACGATAATCAAGGTGCAACATCAGTTTTTTTGTCAAAATTTTCATTGCTGATTTAGGTTAGTCATGTTTTGGTGTTAGCAGTTAACCTCAACTTTTTCATGAATATTCACTAAATCTATAATGGTTTTAACGTATTACAAATCAAAAAAATAAATAAATCATACATAGTTAAACGTTTAACTAACATTTCACATTAATTTATGCAGGTACCTCTTTTAGTTAACCATCTGATTTGCTAAACAATTTATAGCTCAAAAACTTCCCGTCTCTTTTTCACAATTTCACTGTGTGTTATAGTAAAGCACACAAAACTCCTAATTAACTGAAGTGACATTTTTTTTCAATTTTTCTTACTCTAAACTCAAGTTACAACCCAATTTGTCAAGGTGCCACTTTTTATCGTGGTTATTTCAAGGTCATATATCTTAACTCAAGCAGTTAAACTCTAACAAGCTGTGGCTAAGACGCTAATTGGGTCTAATTGAGTTGCTTTAATTCTAGTCTAAACAAATCAGCAAAGTACTATTCTGAGAAACAAATTAACATGCTAAATTTCTGTCACCCGCCTTAGCCGTTAATTATCATTTTGTTTATAGGGGGATCAAGCTTCGATCGTAGGCGGAGCGATTAATTACGTGAAAGAACTCGAACAACTCCTCCAGTCCCTCGAGGCCCAAAAAATTAAGCTCCAAAAGCACAAAGAAAACGTCCCAACAACAAACAACGAGGATGAGTGTGTGGTTCCTTTTGCGCGATTTTTCAAACGTTCCGAGCATAATTCGTGTCATAACTTTCCGAGAGATAAATCACCAGATAAACACGGGATAGCAACTGCGGTGGCCGACATTGAGGTTGCACTTGTGGAGGCTCATTTGAGTGTTAAGGTTTTGTGCATGAGGCGGCCGGGGCAGCTGATGAGAATGGTGGCAGGATTCGAGGCCGTTCGGCTTTCTATCCTACATGTGAATGTCAGTTCTTTGGACCACATTGTCCTTTACTCCATAAGTGCCAAGGTATACTACTTACACTATATGAATTAGGGTTTGCTTTGCTACAGTATTATTATAATCATAATCACATAAAACATCGTTCATAGGTAACTAGTAGTGTTGCATATGATGATAGTAAACTGTTATGAAAGATATTTGATTCATAAATATTAATTGTTGTTATCATATAATGGCCGGTAAAGAAAACTACTGCAATGAAGAACCAATTGGTTTATCTGTTATTATCTTTAGCTAATAATTACGATCACTTAGTTGATAGTAAATCTATTATGAAATAAACCCAACGAATGTTTTAAGTTCAGTTGTTAGGCTAAACTACTAAAGCTACCTCAATCAATTAGTAGATCTTTGATAACCAAGATTAGAAAAAAAATCAAACCCCACAATAGAACGAGTTGTATGCTATAGCTTAAGCACAAAACTATTTCAGATAAGATGAGTTAGGAAAGACCAGAGAGAGTTAAGTTCAAAAATAGGAAACCACAGATAAGTGGTCTCCGGCCTTATCTTTAAATCTAGATGTATCATAACCTCATGTTTAGAGAGAAAAAACCATCATGCAGAATGACATGAGCTACCAATTATACTTAACTTTGGGTGTCTTACTATTAACATGCCCTCTAACTAACATATTATAAATAGATATATTAGTGTCTTGTAAATAACTACATTTTTCTTTTATTTTTTCTAGTCCATCTAAATGATCTAGACGCTTAATTTTTTATATAATAAAAATGATTTTTCCTAGTATTTATGTAATTTTACATTAACAACATGTAGACAATATATATGCAAGCACGTGAATACTAGTGACCATAATACAACCACACCAAACCTGTGTTTTTTTGGATGTTTGACACAAATCCAAACATTGCTTTGTCTCGTGACATGTCTCTGTCTATCCACTTTTCATACACCCTTAGATTGGACATCTTCTGTTCCACACCCTTTTACTTTATATGAAACACATATTTTTAATGATGGGCAATGCATAATAATTAATTTTGTGTGGTTAAGGTGGAGGAGGGGTGCAATCTGAGTACAGTAGATGACATTGCTGCAGCTGTTCACCACATGCTTTCCCTTATTGAAGCTGAACACAATAGTTCTGCTTCTGTGAATGTGAGCTTTTAGATGTTGGGTTGTTGGGACAAGTCTAACTTTGTTTTTGTTTTTTCTTGTTTTTGCAACTGTATGGATGTGGGTTTGATTCCTACTTGCTTGCTTTCATGTTGTGGGTGTGTTGGTTGTATTCTTTCTGGATATGTGCTTGTTTGTTGATGGTTTTTTTTTTTTTTTTGAGGATGCTTGTTGATTGGAGCAATTGGTTGTATTCTTTCTGGATATGTGCTTGTTTGTTGATGGTTTTTTTTTTTGAAGATGCTTGTTGATTGGAGTATTGTTGTAACGCCCCGAGCTCGGACAACTGATTACCCGCCCGAACCCGGTGCGTTAAGATACGATCCACGATCCTGACCGCTGCGCATTCTGATATTTAAATCCACCTGATAGACCCATAATTAATCTGAAAAATATAATCAACAATTTGTGAGCTCGACAGCCTGCAAGTACCAACCATCAATCAATCAGAATCATAATCATGTGGAAAATAATACAGAATATGACATTCAGTCAATAAGCACAATCAAGAGGCATGCATCACAAATAAAATGCATGCATATCAATTTGAAACCCCTATTCAGATTCGACCACATCCTGTGCTTCTGAAATCTATCAATCTGTCAGACGCACACCTGGTAGCTCCACACTAACGACAGGCAGCTCTTTCCTCTCTCGGGTGGCTCCACGCTGTCCGTTAGGCAGCTCTTTCCTAAGTTGCTCTGCTAGAAACATACACACAGCCACAGGACATGTCGACCGAAACACCACCATGCAATCATATGCATATCCATAAAATCAATATTAATGCTCAACATGCATGCAACTACGAATATCAAGAGAGATAGACATGATATGAAACTGAAGAATAACGAATCAGTACTTGCCTCAAAATCTCCATCTTTTTCTTCTCACTATTCTTCTCAAAATTCCATCTTCTCCTAAAACCACACAATCATCCAACAATCTTAATTAGTCCATTAAGATATTTGATTATTACCTAAACTAAAAAATTCAGGATATTACAATTGCTGAGCTTGAATTTGACTGTAGTCAATGAGGACAATTCAAGTTCATGTTTTCTTTAGTATATTTCAGAAATGTACTTCGGTATGACACCATAGAGTAAAATAAATCTCCCAATATACATATTGAATTTTAGAATACATTATTTACATATTACACTTGGAGGTAATATATTTTTGTTTTCTCATTGCGTAAATACCACCAAATACAACACTCTACTCTTATTACATAAGATCGTTTTTCACATACGTAATCTGTTGAAGAAATCAAAGAAATCAAGGGTCAGACATTAATACATCATCAATGCCTCCTCTCGGAACCACAAATACAACTTATTGCATCTCTTCATCCAAAAATCATAATTGTTTCCCGTTACCATTCCGAACGGCTAGATTACTATCTACTATATAAACACTTGTATTTGTAATCACAAATTAAGATTAATACAACAAATAATCACAATTTCTACATGGTATCAGAGCGTCGATCTCAGATCTAGGAGGATCATCATCGGAGGCAAACATCCATTCACCTCCTCTGCCTTCCTCCTTTCCTCATAGACCCCTTCCAAAAACAAGCCCCAAAACCAAGCTCCCCTCATCCAAAAATCCAAAAATCCCATCACCGGTCATCTGACCTCAGACACTGTTTGTTCTCATCAGATTCACCCAAATCCAAAAAAAAACCATCATCGGTTACTAACCTCAGAAAAAGCTCGCCATGACTTCAGAAGGATCCACGCCTCAACGCCCTACACCCAACTCCTCACCGGGGCAAATTATCTGCCCTGGTCTCGGTCGGTCACATTATCACTTAGCGGCAAAGGGAAACTTGGCCATATCTCAGGTCGCATACCAAAACCAGACACCGACGACGAAAAATTCGAGGAATGGCAAACCTCCGACCATCTGGTGATGACCTGGGTGTTGAACTCCATTCAACCTCAGATTGCGGAGCTATTTCTATACTCCGACTCAGCCAAAGAGCTGTGGGACTCCATCCACGCTCTGTATGGTAAGTGATGCATTGCATACATTGCATCATATGTCTTTCATTTAGATTACTTTTGCATCAATAAATGCTACTAAGGTATGTGTTTAGTCTTATTTACAGAATACAGGGACCTGAATGCAATTTACCCACATCCCGAGCATAAACGCGTACAAAAGACTCGTTTCTATCATAAAGACCAAGTTCAAGTTTATCAGGCTTCAAATGGAAATGTATCCAAGCATAAAAGCATTCAAGACCTAATTACGAAAAGAACAAGGACTTAAGCACAAAAGTAGCCGGGGACTTAATTGCAAAAAGTGAAGGACCTAATTGCAAATCACGAGTAGCTTTTATTATTATGGAGAAAATATAAAGAAAAATCAATGTGGATCTCCAAATATATGAAGAAATTAATTCGGATCTCCAAAGATATGCAAGAATCAATCCAGACGCGCAAATGACATTGAAATCATACCATAAACACACAGGAAAAATCCGGGTCGATTCTGAGCCAAAAAGGTGGCGATTCCGCCGCACCTCAAGAGCAAATTGCGGCGAATCCGTCGCACCAAATTAGACTCATGCTCTAAAAATTTTACCGGTTGCGTGTTGACGCGTGTACTTTCTTATTTCATGCTTAGGTCCCTTGTATCGGCTATAAATAGCCCCGAGAACGATGTTGTGAGGAGTTCTTCCTTTTGTTCCATAATTTAGCAATAAAATTCTGTTTCTTTTATTTTATGTTTTTAATTTTCTTTTCTTAGTTTCTCTAGGACCCCTTCTCCCTCCCTCCATCTATGAGTTTCTAACTCTTTCCAAAGGGTGGGGGTGACGGATTTAGGGTGATGAGAAGAGAAGATGTTATTATTTTAATTTCGTATTAGTATGTTTTGATTACTTGAGTTTATGTTAAATCATTTATCATGTAATGCTTTATAACTAATATGATTTATTATAAGTTTCAGAATTCTCTAATCTAAACCCGATATCTAAACCTCCACCCAACGGAATTCACCATCTTTGTTCTTGTTTTAGTTTTATTTGTTCATGTTTCTTGCTTTAGATAATTAAAACCCAAGAATCTCAAAACCAACCTTATTATTGTTCTCTCTCTCTCTAATCGAAAATCCAAAAATAACAATATCTCTCCCTCCTTGTGTTCGACCCGTATTTGCCACGTCTTCATTGACACCGTGCACTTGCGGTATAAATTAAAATTCTCATCAAGTTTTTGGCGCCGCTGCCGGGGAGGCGACGCAGATTTTGTTTTCTTTTGTTGATTTCGATTTTATCCTGTTTATCTTGTGCGCGATCTAAGTATTTGGATTTGTGTTTCAGGAGACAACAGAGTGCGCGGCGAAATCCGAGCACATTCTGAGCTAAACGAGCGGCGAAATCGCCGCACCTATAGAGCAATTTGCGGCGAATCCGCCGCACACTTGGAGCTTCTGGGCTTCAAACTTTTCTGGGACGCGACTCATCTCTGGGTGGACGCGTGAAACTACTGAAATTTCGAGAGCGGGCGGTGAACCCGACTGAGCATTGCATAGGTAACCTTTGTTGCCTCTTTTCCTCGTAATTTCTATTTTCAAAAAAAAAAAACTTTTTATTAGAATTGCACGTGTTAGGGCAAAAATTCCATAATTGGCAATAATTCAACTCTGACCTAAAATTGGCAAAATTAGAAGGACTTAGTGCATGCATCATATAATATTTTGTTTGCATTATTCTTCCTAAATTCTTGCAAATTAATTCTTGTTGAAGAGTGCTGGAGGCAAGGTACGTATCGTGTTTTAACGATTGCATTTAAGCATATAATTTAGTTTGCATACAACCTTGCAATTGCCCCCCTCTAAAGACCATTGTTTGACTATCTTTGCTAGATTTAAGTTAAACTACCTTAAGGGCAACTCCGTAGGAAAAGATACGGTGGGGATTTCATCACCCTTCCGTGGCCCACAAATCACAATCCTAAAGTGTCACCCAAGCCTTAAAATTTAAAATCAATTAGACATTGGCCCCCAAGGACTCGGACTCAATTAAGGAGAAGAATTGGTTTGACTTGCTATGACCTGAAGCCGATCGAATTCAATTTGGTGTCTAGGAAGTGTTTTTGTGTTGACGAGAGTCTTCCAAGCGAAGTGGTTGTCTAATTGGCACCGACTCTGTCGGAAGCGCCCCCACTAGCTATACACTACCTGGCCAATTTGGTTTGATTAGTGAGGGAGGTGAATCAAGCGAATCAATTCGACTCAACCAGTTAGGAGTCGTCTAGATCTAAGTGACACTAGGTCTAGGATTGTTTGAACCGTGCTTGTTTGGGAAACCTCTGACCGACCTTCTTTTCTATCTTTAGAGTTAAGTTTCCATTCTCTTCTGAGTCATCTTCTTCTCACCTACTTATACGTTCTAGTCTCCTCCCCTTTACATTCTCTATTAGCATTTTAGGGTCGAGTCGAGAACTTGTGCTTGCTTAGCCTCCTAAGGGTAAGAGTACTTGACTCAAGAGTGTTTTGATGGATGGTTACATGAGCAACCATCCATATCATTGTTGGGACCATGACAATGCTTCCTGGTATTCTAAAGCCATGCAGGCTGGTGTGGCTCAGACTAACACCCCATATGGTTGGGACAATCCTAATTGTATAACTGAGCAATCTTCATATTGGGGTAACATGAGAGAGGCACCGACGGCTAGACCACAATCTAGTTATGTTAGATCATATGCTGGTCAACGAACTGACACATTACAACAAACTTTTGCCTCCTTCATGCGTTGGGCTGACAACATGAGTGCACCGGTGGCTCCAGTAGCCGTACCGTGCGACTGTTGCGGGTTGAGTGGTCATCTTATCAGGGAATGTCCTTATGTTCCCCCAGAACCTGAGTATGAGCATACATTTTCCCAGAATGCTCGATATGACCGTTACACTTCCGCATATAACCCAAGAGTGATGGATTCGTGGGGAAACAATTCATATCCAAATTCTTATACGTCATTTTCACCCCAATATCCTTCTCCCGAATACCCAGAACTCTACCAACAACCCACTTCAAATCATTGGACTTATCCTCAGTCTACCAACACACAACCTAAAAATGTCCCGAGTTCTGACTCGAACCTCATAGTTGACCATATACCTGATACCTTGGAACAAGCTTTCCATACGTTCATGACAACTACTCAACAGTCCGTAGACAATATGGTATTACAATTGAGTCAAATGTCGCAGCAATTAAGTGAGGAAAGTAACTTTTCGTGTCAACATGAGGATTCATCTTTTAGTATCGAACCACCACCACATACACAAATTCAAAGCACAATCTTTCAAAGTCAAATTCCTAGTCAGTCTGAGGGACTTGGAATTTCAATTCACGATCACTTAGTGGAGGATTCGATTTATATGGACCAATTTCATTATGAGTCGGCACAAGATTGTGCCCTATCTTCTTGTCCCGTGGCCCTTGAGCCACATGATCGTCATGTTGCATCTCTTAAGGACTCACCTCTGGTGGAGCAAGATCTCCCTAGTACCCTCAATTTCAAACAACCTGGTGAGAGTCCGCCTCTCACCATTGTTCCTGATCATCTTGGAAATGATGGAACATCAAACAACCACATAGCTTATGAGGATATTAGAAGTACCTTAGAAGATACCTTGGGTATGAGACCCACTCTTTGTTCGTCTGGTGAGTCGAACTTGCCTGACAAGGCTCTTGACCTCGCTCCGACGCACCAGCCAGTTGGTTGGAGAGTTTGGATCGATGATCATAACTTCAACACCGCAACGGGAGAAACTCCTCTTCCGTTGCCCCTTAATTCCCAAACTCTCGAGAGGTTCAAGCTCTTTCAGTTTGATCCTTTGAATGAGACGCCTTTGCGTCCAATTCATGAACCTCTCAATTCATCTAGCGTTTTTTGTGAAGGCGGCCCACACATGCATTTTCTGGCCCCACGTGGTGTCATGTTTCCTTTTCAGGTGCACTGACCCACTCTTGAAGTTTCCATTTGATGTCTCTTGACAAATGAAGATGGGAACTTATGTTTGTACATAGTTATATATATAAAATAAAATAAAATATATGTTGTATTTATCCCTTCTTTAGTATCTCACAGGTTTTTGAGGGAATTCGGGTTTTTTTTCCATCAATAGAGCCATGAACTTTCCTTTGTACTTCACGTTGGTGAGATATTTCCTTTTTCATGCATAAATCCATGTAATATCTTGCTCACATTCATTGAGGACAATGCATGATTTAGGTGTGGGGGGGGTGTTTATGTATATATTTATCTATAGATCTGTCTTTTATTTCTAAAAAAAAAAAATCATCAATGTTTCATGACATAGCTTAAGATTGAACTGCTAAAACCCGTGTACAAATTGCATTGAGTTTTTGTTCCTTATTATATAGTTCTGCTTGTAGAAATTGTGACATAAATCTAAGTTCCAAAGAAATAACCCATTGCCCTTTAAGACATGTATGCACTTAAATTGGATGAATCAAATCTTTGAAGTGGTTGATAAAAAGCAGAGGTTGAGGAAAATATACCGGGAAGTGTGGACTTCTAATAGCAATTAAGCCTTGAGGAAAATAAAAATAAAAATAAAGGAATAAAGTGAAGAAAACACATTTTGCAAAATGATTACAAAAGCCCAAGCCTTTGAGTCACTGGTCCGTAGGGGTATCTTGAAACCCGGTAACTTGAGTCTACCAGCTCGGGATTATCGACCAAACTCGCTACACGAATGCAAAAGGGTAAAAGTGTCAAAAAGCAAATGTGTTGAATCACGGAAGAAAAGAAAAGAAAAAAATAATAATAATAATACTCAAGGCCCAAAGCTAAAAGAATGATCCATGCCATGGTTGATCCGAATGATACTTCACCACCAGAGGAGGCGTGCAAAATAATTCAAGTGATAAACATGTGTAGAAGGGTTAGTGGTGTGAATGTTGGAGGAACAAAGACCAAGTCATATTTTTAATGAGTTAGATTCATATAATGAGCATGCAAAAATTCTTAGTGAGATGTATAAGGTTGAGGTAGGGATATTGAGAACTATTAATGAAACGTTGATTTAGGATTTTGTGGGTATATCCGCTGAAAACCCTCAGGAGACAACACTCCTCCTCCTTGACAACAAGGAGGTTTAAAGGCTTGTTGCACATGCTAAGTGCAACCGTGATTCCTACGAAAGTGAGTTAGGATTTCCTTGTTTTTATTTTTCGTATCTTCTGTTTTGCTAGGGACTAGCAAAATCTAGGTGTGGGGGTATTTGATGCATTGCATACATTGCATCATATGTCTTTCATTTAGATTACTTTTGCATCAATAAATGCTACTAAGGTATGTGTTTAGTCTTATTTACAGAATACAGGGACCTGAATGCAATTTACCCACATCCCGAGCATAAACGCGTACAAAAGACTCGTTTCTATCATAAAGACCAAGTTCAAGTTTATCAGGCTTCAAATGGAAATGTATCCAAGCATAAAAGCATTCAAGACCTAATTACGAAAAGAACAAGGACTTAAGCACAAAAGTAGCCGGGGACTTAATTGCAAAAAGTGAAGGACCTAATTGCAAATCACGAGTAGCTTTTATTATTATGGAGAAAATATAAAGAAAAATCAATGTGGATCTCCAAATATATGAAGAAATTAATTCGGATCTCCAAAGATATGCAAGAATCAATCCAGACGCGCAAATGACATTGAAATCATACCATAAACACACAGGAAAAATCCGGGTCGATTCTGAGCCAAAAAGGTGGCGATTCCGCCGCACCTCAAGAGCAAATTGCGGCGAATCCGCCGCACCAAATTAGACTCATGCTCTAAAAATTTTACCGGTTGCGTGTTGACGCGTGTACTTTCTTATTTCATGCTTAGGTCCCTTGTATCGGCTATAAATAGCCCCGAGAACGATGTTGTGAGGAGTTCTTCCTTTTGTTCCATAATTTAGCAATAAAATTCTGTTTCTTTTATTTTATGTTTTTAATTTTCTTTTCTTAGTTTCTCTAGGACCCCTTCTCCCTCCCTCCATCTATGAGTTTCTAACTCTTTCCAAAGGGTGGGGGTGACGGATTTAGGGTGATGAGAAGAGAAGATGTTATTATTTTAATTTCGTATTAGTATGTTTTGATTACTTGAGTTTATGTTAAATCATTTATCATGTAATGCTTTATAACTAATATGATTTATTATAAGTTTCAGAATTCTCTAATCTAAACCCGATATCTAAACCTCCACCCAACGGAATTCACCATCTTTGTTCTTGTTTTAGTTTTATTTGTTCATGTTTCTTGCTTTAGATAATTAAAACCCAAGAATCTCAAAACCAACCTTATTATTGTTCTCTCTCTCTCTAATCGAAAATCCAAAAATAACAATATCTCTCCCTCCTTGTGTTCGACCCGTATTTGCCACGTCTTCATTGACACCGTGCACTTGCGGTATAAATTAAAATTCTCATCAGTAAGCAACAGAACTTCGCCCACATTTTCAAAATTAAACAAGAACTTGCGCAAACCAAACAAGGGTCCAAATCGGTTACCGAGTTTCTCGGTACGCTCAAAAGCCGATGGGACGAGCTCGGCGTGTATGAACCACCGAGCACCGACCCTAAAGTCATCAAAGAAAGGGACGAGCAGAACCGAGTCTACCAGTTCCTGGTAGGTCTCGATCCTAGCTACGAGCCCCTAAAATCTCAGATCCTTCTATCATCGGAGCTTCCGCCCCTCACTCAGATCATCGCAATGATTCAACGAGAGGAATCTCGAAGACATGCTATGCCACAAAACACCAGAGAAAACAACGGAGAAAACCAAGCTTTCGTCACAACACAACATCAAAACCAGAAAGGAAAAGGATACTTTGGAAAACACAAAGACGAGCACTGTGACAACTGCAAGAAAAAGGGACACAGTCGCGACCGGTGCTGGTTCCTCTACCCGCACCTCCGACCACCAAAGGATGGAACCGGAGAAAGAGGGGGCGACAGCAGAGGAAACCCTAACCCCGGCGGCAGACCAAACGTCACCCCGCAAAACCCTAACAACGGAGGCGAAAAAACAAAATGGGCATCCGGGTCTGGATCCGGGAGTCGAGGATATTTATCCTCTGAGTTCGCGGATCCTCCGCTTACCGACAAACCGGGTTTCATGTTCGGGTCGGATCTTGATCCGCGAGACAGAGGAGAGCTTCGGTCTGCTGGTCACGGGCCCAATCCAGCACATCGTGGGCTTCACTCATCAAATAACCTTGGACCTGAATCTATGCACCCAGATTTGGGTCATGTGCTGACCCAACTCAACAGTCTACTAAATAAATCCGGTCAAAATCAGACACCGCAAGGTAATGGGTCAGGTATTATTTCAACTCACATCTCTTGCAATCATACTTTTACCTCTAATTCGTGGATTTTAGACACTGGTGCTACTGATCATATGACCGGAAACAAGGAGCTTATATGCAATATTCAAAATAACCCAAACATAAACAATTTCGTTACTGTAGCAAATGGAAACCGAGTAAAAATTGGAGGTATAGGACAATCTACAGTCCTAAATAACACACCCGAAAATATATTATATGTGCCCGAGTTTACGTCTAACCTTCTATCTATTGCAAGGATAACAAAAAAATTTAATTGTAATGCTATTTTCTCACCTTCTAATGTGTTGTTTCAGGATCGTATATCAGGGAAGATGATTGGTAGAGGCACCCTCGTCAATGGTCTTTACATACTAGAAAAAACGGACAATACCTTCCATGCAAATAACGCATCCCGTTATACACCCGACCTTCTACATAAACGTTTGGGACATCCGTCTTTTCCTGTTTTAAAAAAATTATTTCCTAGCATCATACCAAACATGGAATTATGTTGTGAGACTTGCCGCCTTGCAAAACAAACTAGATTACCGTTTTATTCTTCCACCACTAAGACTAGGAACCCATTGGAACTGGTCCATTCTGACATTTGGGGACCAGCTCCCATTGAGTCATATAACGGTTTTAAATATTTTATCACCTTTATCGATGATTTTTCTCGCACTACTTGGTTATATCTGCTTAAATCCAAATCTGAAGTTTTCTCTATTTTTTGTGAATATGTTGTTTTAGTTGAAAACATGTATGACACAAAAATTAAAACTTTTAGGTCAGATAACGGCGCTGAATACACTAGCTCCCTATTTCAAACATTCTTAAAAGAAAAAGGTATTCATCATCAAACTACATGTATTAATACCCCAGAGCAAAACGGTGTCTCTGAAAGAAAAAACCGACATCTTCTTAATGTCACCCGATCCCTGCTTTTTCAGACCAAAGTTCCCACTGTCTTTTGGTCTGAAGTCATCTTAACCGCTGTTTATCTTATCAATCGTCTACCTAGCCCCATTCTAGACCACAAACAACCCTTGGGGATTCTAAACAATAGGGAGATGAGCGTTGATCACCTCAAAGTGTTTGGCTGTGTGTGTTATGTCCAAAAAAGACGACTCGATAAATTTGACTCTCACTCAGTTAAAACTGTCTTTTTTGGGTACTCTAGTCACAAAAAGGGCTACAAATGCTATGACCCTACGAATTGCAAACTCTATATTTCCAGGGACGTTGCATTCTCTGAAAAAGAATCATACTTCGAATCTATGACTAACACTTCTGCAGGATCAACCGGCTCTCTTCCATCCGTCGACTTGCATCCAAACGATTTTTCTCTCCTTGAAGACAATCCTATTCCTCAAGAAGAAGAAAACGGTCCCCAAGGAGGGGGAGAAAACAACACTCCGGAGGAACAAGGAGAGCACCACACACAAACAACTCACGAAGTAGCCCCCACAAGAAAATCTACAAGACCAACGCGTCCCCCTTCTCATCTTCAAGACTTTGTCACTTATAATGTTACATACCCAATCCAAAACTACGTATCCTACAAAGCCATAGCAAAATCCCACCGAACATTCCTAGAATCCCTTGAAAAAACTAAAGAACCAACCTCCTACCAAGAAGCCCTTAGCAACCCAAATTGGACAAGAGCAATGAAAGAAGAACTAGAAGCCTTAGAAAAAAATCAAACTTGGACCATGATCAGCCCAAAACCCGGAACCAAACCCGTAGGCTGTAAATGGATCTATAAAATCAAATATAATAGCAACGGATCAATAGAGCGATATAAAGCTAGATTAGTTGCCAAAGGATACACTCAAACCTACGGCATCGACAACCAAGAAACTTTTGCCCCGGTTGCAAAAATGAATACTGTCCGTGTTCTCCTATCTATAGCTGTCAACTATGGATGGAATCTCTTCCAGATGGACGTCCGAAATGCCTTCTTACAAGGAGCCTTAGAAGAAGATGTCTACATGACTCCGCCTCCAGGTTATAACACCACTCAGGTTTGCAAACTTCACAAATCAATCTACGGATTAAAGCAATCACCCCGAGCCTGGTATGCAAAACTCAGTCTATCTCTTAGTCAATTTGGTTTTTCAAAATGTTCTGCCGATGCTTCTATGTTTATCAAACATGATCACAATATTACCATCATTGTCTTAGTGTATGTAGACGACATCATAATCACCGGAAATAATGACAAAGAAATTAATAGGGTTAAGTCATATCTAAAAAACAAATTTGACATCAAGGATTTAGGATTCATGAAATATTTTTTGGGTATTGAAATTGCTTACTCAAAAAAGGGTCTATTTTTATCTCAACGAAAGTATGTCCTTGATCTACTTAAAGAAACAGGAAAATTAGGATCTAAACCTGCCAACACACCTATCGAGACCAACCAAAAAGTTGGTCCCACTGATGGGGAACCATTAAGCGATAAAAGTCAATTTCAACGATTGGTAGGGAAACTCATCTATCTAACCGTCACTAGACCTGACATAACTTATGCAGTTAGCACAGTAAGTCAATTCATGCATGCGCCACACACCCACCATCTAGACATCATTGATAGAATACTCAGGTATTTAAAGAAAACACCAGGGCAAGGTATTTGGATGAAACAAAACCAATCTAACTCAATCATAGGTTACTCTGATGCAGATTGGGCGGGTAGTTACAATCGCAAATCTACCACTGGGTTCTGCACATTCGTTGGAGGAAACCTCGTCACTTGGAGAAGCAAGAAACAAAACGTTGTGGCAAGATCAAGCGCCGAAGCAGAATATCGTGCCATGACATCCACCACCAGTGAGCTGATTTGGCTCAAACAACTCCTCAAAGAAATGATGGTTCCATATCATGAACCTATGCACATGTTCTGCGACAATCAGGCTGCTCGTCACATCGCCACCAATCCTGTGTTCCACGAACGAACAAAGCACATAGAAGTTGACTGTCACTTCATCAGAGAAAAAATTCAGACAAAAGAAATTGATGTCCCCTTCGTCACAAGCAAAGACCAACTCGCAGATATCTTCACCAAACCCTTGGATCAAAAACAGTTTGATACCATTCTTCACAAGTTGGGGTCCTTCAATCTCTTCCGGACACAACTTGAGGGGGAATGTTGAAGAAATCAAAGAAATCAAGGGTCAGACATTAATACATCATCAATGCCTCCTCTCGGAACCACAAATACAACTTATTGCATCTCTTCATCCAAAAATCATAATTGTTTCCCGTTACCATTCCGAACGGGTAGATTACTATCTACTATATAAACACTTGTATTTGTAATCACAAATTAAGATTAATACAACAAATAATCACAATTTCTACATAATCATTCAAGATTCATGCATATAATGAGTACCTTGCACAACATCGAAGAGTTGCTACGTTATGTTATAAATGGTTAATAAGCAATTGGATGTACTTTGTCGTAATCCAATATCACGCGTTAGATTGAATATGAATTCGGTATATTTTTTGGTTATTTTCATCAAGATCGTGTATCGTTACGTGATTTGTGAAAGTTGGAGTTTCCATATGGACTTCAAAGCTAATCTCTCTTTTGTTGAATTATTTTACAGGTTCATGTTCTATAGCCCATGCAACAAAAACTAGTCAATAATATGATAATGGGGATAACTCAACTAGTTACCTTTGGTTTAAATCCCAAGACTGATAGAAGACAACATAAATATTAAATTATATATACATATTAAATTTAAAAAATAAATAAAAATAGTTTATAGAAGACAACTACAAGAAAAACCCCAAAAGTAGCCATAATTTTGTTTACTTTTTTTTGTTCACCTTGGTGCAGTCTATATGCAGAAACTTTTAAGCCATCACAATATTCATGGTTTCATTTTTTAGGGTTAGGGGAGGTAAATTCGTATGCGGCCTTTTCCCTTGCCTTTTATCGGCAAAGATATTATTAGCATTTCTCTCTCAGAGGAATCTCCTTAAAAATTGCTTCACGACCGCCCCCTTTTGATTCCTTCATTCATGTATAACCATGTATAATTATAAAACACGGTGCAGCAAAAAGAGTCTTTTTTTCCTTTTTAAAATTAGCATTTAGTTCATTAATTAAGGATTAGGCTATGTAACAACCTAATCCGTCAGAATAAAGATCCTTAAGTGGTTAAGAAAAAGTCCTTTATACCGCACCAAAGAGGGTCCTTTGTTGTATCATGCTTCGCAGCTTTAACAGAGTTTTCATGTAAATAAAACCATATAATAGGAATAAAAGAGGTGGTCAAATAACAAATTTTGGTTTAACTTTATTTGGGTAGTCGACATGTTGAGTACTTGTTTTATATGGAAGGTTTGATTTGGTTCGGTGCTCTAAAAGCTGAAAAGAGTTGTTTTATATGGAAGGTCAAGTTCAGGTTGGGACGGGTTCAAATTGTGATATAACTCTAAGATAATCATCGTTCTCATGTTCACTCACTTGTTGTACTATTCGATATACTTGCATATCAAGGATTGCAACAGGTTGTTGGTGTTTACCAGAAATTTGTTGAAGCTTACCAAAAAATTGCTAAAGTTTTGAGTGAATATTGAAATAATTTGTTCTATTGAATCCAAGTCTGAGTAAACGTTAGAAATCATGTTTTAATTTTTAAATAATGTGGATGTGATACTGACATTTGAGATTTATTTCATGTTCCTCTTCTACAAATTGATAGAAATTTTAGAATTTAAATGGAGTATTTTGACAAGATGTATGTATCATATATGAGTTTGGTTCCTTGGACATCCCATGAACAATCATGATATGAATATGATGATTTGCCCTTCTCACTCTTCTCCCCATTTGTCCACCTCACCTCTCCTACTTCTCTCAATCTCTAATCTCCTTCTCTCTTCTTCTTCCATCTCTCTCTCGTCCTACGCTCTCATCTCCCCCCCCCCCCCCCCCCCCCCCCCCCCCCCCCCCTCGTCCTTTCCTCTTTGCTTCTATGTTCTCATTCTCTCTGCATTTCAAAATTTGTAACTATAAAATAATATTAAATAATAGTTATAGAGTTTCGAAAACGAATTTACCGGTCCCCCTACCAGTTTGGAATTTCACCAAATCAGGTTGCCAGATCATTTTCAGTCATCCGTAGTTCTAAACCAAATCAACAAACGAGGATTGTTTCAAAAACAGCACTTTCTTTAAAAAAGATGTCCCAAACGTTACATATATTAGAAAGAAACTTCACCTGTAACTGGAATGAGTAACTATTGTTAAGTTGCAATGATTTCTTTTCCCAAATGGTATTGATCACTACAGGAGTACAGGTGAAGATTTCGGAGAACAGGAATATGAAAACCAGCTATACATTCAACATAAATCTTTTCATTGCTGGAGAACAAAAAGCTCTTGCAACTCCTGTGTCTCACGAGACAATTTCAGAAAACTTACATGTACCTTTCTGAAACACCAGTGGCTTAAACATTCCGAAAATCTTCCTCTAAGGGCAGACATGATCATGTAAATCAATGGCCAGAATTCTACAATTCAACATCATTAAATAATTAAATAAAGCACACTTTGTGCTCGAAATGACAAACTAAATGTGGTTGGGCAACAATTTAGTAGGTTAAAACAAAATCAAGCATTCTTCACCATTAACACCATCAAAGTTTTAGAAGCACACAATTAAATGTGGTTAGCTAATAATTCGTAGTAGGTTAAGGTTTTGTGCCACTGGATGGACAAACATGTGAGCATGAATTAAGCAAGAATTTTGACTAGAAGGGGAAGTGTTCATGAAACATGACACTTTATAGTGAGCATAAGGATCATAAACAATTAACAAAGTCATATGTTGCATGGCATGCTTATTCATCTTAACATGGAGAATTGATTCTGCACATGGCCATAATTTAGAGATTTAAGAAACATTAGGGGGGGGGGGGGGGGGGGGGGGAATCAGATATATACACCAATGGGAAGGCAGTACCTCTATCAAATGTTCATTTGATCAATCTCCGACAAATGTTACTTCCTGAGTAAGAGGTAAGAAATCATGAATACAGCATTTTCATGCATAAGCTTCAACAAACAACAAGGAAGTTGTGGCGTAATGAAAAAAAATACCACATTGCACGGCCGATACCAAGACCATTTGAGGTGAGAATCATTCCCTTGAATCTAGTTAGATATTCCTAGTATGCAAAACATGTCATTCCAAAAGGTTAAATTAACAGTTAGATATTGGAAACCATACAAAGTAAATCTTGAGTATACACACTAGATAGCATTCTTACCCCAAGCGTGTATTTGTTGATCTCGTAATTTCCGGATATATCATAATCAATGCGCTTTAGTGGGTCACCTAGTACTGCAAAATGCAGGAAAAAGCAACCTAGTTAAACGTCCAATTTTGTATTCTCAATTTTTCTAGCAACATATAGTACCAGGCTAGGAGACATTTGCACAGATTATTTTATTATTTGCACAGATTATTTGGGATTTGAAAGCCTTGTTGTTGCTGTACATAAAAGCTGCAACACAACGCTAAACCTTTGTCATAGCTAAAATCACGACCCAGATATCACCATCATGTATACCTCTATAAGCTTCATTTATCTCTTGGAACTTTGTGGTAACATCATCTTTGCCCATATGCTTGTCAGGGTGCCATTTCTGATCTCATAAAAAGCACAATTTTTTTTCATATCATAAGAAACCAAATATTGAACTAAAATACAAACGACGTGCAGTAAATAGAGTCAGAAAATTTTGCCACTTATAAAATATATAGCTCACCAAAGCAAGCCTTCGAAAACTTAATTTGATATCTTCATCTGTCGCATCATAGTCAACCTCCAAAACCTTGTAATAATCCTAGCCCAGGGAGAAACAACAATTATGCACCTCAGCGATGCTGCAAGGATTTTTTTGAAAAAAAATGTCATCTGACTTCTTGCTAAAACAATGATCCATCAACAATTTTACACGTAAATACTAGAAGTCTTAAGCTACAAGGTTTTAATTGCTTTCTTTTCAAGTATGATAATAGAAAGTAACTACAATATTTTAAAGTGGGACCAAACCTTGGGACTACGATACCTAATTTTGAAAACAAGACAGATTCTATATTGTTCTATTTGTTCTTGGTATTCGGATTTCTGCTCGGCGTAATCCATTCTTCAAACAAAGTACCACCATTTTTGTTAATCCACAAACACAACGAACAAGTATTGACACATATGAAAGGTCAGAAAAGGAGGAACAAGGGTTGAAGTCTAGAACCCTACCAAGACAGTTATACTTTTACTGTAAGCCACCCTACCTCGTCATTTCCTCTTATTTCAATTTGGAGGACTTGAGGAGCATTACATATTACATGTAATGTTTGTATTGTCATTGTGTGACTTATTACTCATGGTAAAGTGCACCTAATGAAAGGACTCAAATGCTACTTAGTTGGTTCTACTTTTTTACTACAAGTAAAACCACCTCATAATTGAAGCATGTCTTAATTTTAGGAGAATTACTTGTTAGTTATTACTCATAAAGGCTTAAATATTGTTGTATTACTACTGTTTGAAAACTAGGAATGTCAACCCAATGACCGACCTCTAATCCTGTTACGACACTAAGAGGGCAAACAAAAATACAAATCGAGGATGCCAAACTTCCACCGCACCATGTAAGTGGAGTGGAGTGAAACATGGACGGAAAATACTTGCATCCCCCATTTAGCAGTTGACTCGATGGGTATGGTGATATTATGTACCACTCATGGTAAAGTGATACCAAATAAAAAGAGTCTGATAGTTTGATTTTGAGCTATACTACGAAATCCCACCTTCAACCTCCATTTTACATTCCTAACTATCATATTTCACCACCAAACTACGCAAACATATCCCACTTTAACCTCCATTTTACGTGCTTACTTATCGTATTTCATAAACTAGCATTGTTTGAAACTACACTAAAATATCCCGCTTCAACCTTCACTTTACATTCTTAACCATCATATTTCGTAAACTAGATTTCCTTCAATCTATACCAACATATACTATTTTAAACTCCATTTTACATTCCTAATTATTTTTTTATTGGTATCACATTCCTAATTATCAAACTTCAGAAACCAGCATTGCTTCAAACTACACTAACATATCCACTTTCACCTATATAAAACATCCCACTTTAACCCCCATTTTACATTCTTAATTATCAAATCTCATTAAAAATATTGTTCAAACTACCAACATATACCACATTAACCTCCATTTTACATTCCTAATCATCAAAATTATTGTTTCGAACTACACTAACACATCCCATTTTGACCTCAATTTCACACTCCTAATCGTCAGATTCCACACATAAACCAGCATCATTCCAAACTACAACACACCAAAAGATCCCATTTTTACCGCTAATTCCACACTCCAAAAGCCCTATCAGGTACCAAACCAACACAGAAACCGTAAAAATCAAAACTTTCTTCCATCCAAACACACAAACAGAACGAATCCACCGATTCCACCCAACCTTTCCATCCTACCTTGTGCGCTTTGTCATCGCTCCTCCACTCCCCGTCCATCCAACCTGATCTTCCACCTCATCGATCGGTTCCCCGTCCGGACCCGCCCGCGCCGACGCGACGAGAAGATCGCCGGTAAAGGAGGTGGATTTGGGGATTCGGTGGCGTGTGGAGATGGGGATTAGGGATTTGGGGGGGATTCAGGCCGTTGGATTGAGGGAGTGGACGGTTTGGATGGGGGTTAGTGGTGGGGATTGCGAATTTGCGATGCTTTAGCCCAAATTGGTTTGGGTTTATTTTATCCACTTCGGCCTTTTGGGTTGGGTTCGTTTTTTGGTATTTCATTTTCTTGTCGTTTTATATGGCTTCTTCTTGTTGCCGATTGGGACGATTGGTTAGAGTCAAGGTTTTGAATATATCCACTCCGTTCGGCATATTTGAATATGTTTAATAGTATACGGTCATTAAATATAATTATTGTTAAATATAACAACAAATATCGTCATCGAAACGCTAAGAGCGTATATGATTATATCTTATTCGTATCCGATTTTTTAAATTCCAAGATTTGTTATCAAGTTATAAGGTAAAACATAATATTTGATTGTAACATCCTCAAAACAGCGGAAAATTTAAAATTTTAAACACTCAAACAACAGAGGATATTACGCAATAAAAGAACACAGGTGCACCGACATATATAATATATATATATGTGAACATCAGAGTATACAAAAGTTGTGATTACATCAAAAGCATATACAAAGGAAACAATAATCACACGACATCAACTGAGAGAAAGCTGGATCCGGTAGCGGGGCTCCTCTCCTCGGTCACCACCCCCTAATGCCGATCACGGCCTGAAAGTAAACATGCAACAATGCCTGAGTTTCCAGAAGGAAACCCCGTATGCCAAACTCTAAATGTACGAAATAAAAGCATCCTAGCATGCAATTCTACTCAACAAGAAAAACATCACAATACGCCCAGCACCAGGGCTCTCAACTCCACCACAGGACACACCATAGGTACGGGGCTCCAGGTCTAATCTCAACCAACCGCCGCACCCACCACAGTCACGGGGCTCCAGGTCTAATCTCAACCAACCGCCGCGACTCACACTCGTCGCCAAGCTGGGCTCCAGGTCTAATCTCAACCAACCACAGCTACCACGACACGACCAAGGGCTCCAGGTCTAATTTCAACCAACCCAAACGTATAAGGGCCTCCTTAACGGAGGCTCTTTTCGGGTCGGGGCGAAATTCGCCCCGACCTGGCTCCCCTTAATGGGGAGCGGACTCGGGTCGGGTCGCGACCTGGGTCTGCGACCCGACCCGGGTCCCGACCCAGGTTTGGCCACGTGGCCAGACCTGGTTGGTTGATTTTTTTTTATTTTTTTATTTATATTAGTTAAATAATATGTTAATAAATATATATAATTAAAATAAATTGTAAATAAATATAATAATTAATAAAATAAATCAATTGAATTAACTATAATAATACAAAATCAATATTGAATTTAATATCAAATTTGAAATTGTGTTTACCTTTTAAAAAAATTACATTTTCTTGTGTTTTTGTTAAATAAATCAATTAAAGTGTATCACTTATTAATATTTGTTAATAATATAGTAAACAAAAAATTGAAACTCAAATAAATTAAATTAACTTCAAAACAAATTAACAATCAAACACATAACATAGATTTCTACTACAAAAAGGAAATAACATGAAATTTGACTTAAACTAAACTTGACCGAAATCGATTAGCAACTAAATACATAACTAAACTAATTTAAAGATGTCCATTTTTCTCAGCCCAATCCAGCAACTTTACAAGTGTCTTTTCCTCCACTTCTGTGCGGTTCGATTTACCAAATAATGTGTTCATTAATGCTATCTTCTCAGTGGCCAGCTTCAACATTGCTTTTCGCTCCGATTTTTCACCTCTAACTTGCGAACAATATTCAAGTTTTGAACACAAGTCTACAACCCGATCGTCCAGTTGATTTGCTGCTCGAGCTTTTCCCTTCTTCTTTGCCTTTTTAACCCCTTCCGGACGCTGAAAGGATTGTTCTGGAGTTTCATCTGGTGTTCTTTCGTTCGGTGGAGACGACCGGGTCGAAGAGCCTTCCGTGCTTTTCCTCTTACTCCCGCTTCCTGATGTTGGAGTAGTTTCTACTTCCTCTAGTTCAATTATGGGTGGGCGTGCACGTGTTGCACTTCCCGAACTAGGTTTAACGAACGACTCCCACTTTGGGTACTTACGTAACATTTCCCATACATGAAGAAATGAGAACTTAGAACCAACAGTGGATTCGTAAATAACATGCGCTTCACGAATTACATCGTCGTGGTTGTATCCGCTCCTTTGACGTCGTACAGCTTCATCATAGCAACCGCTCCATTTCATTACAAGAGGCGTAAACCTCCTCCAACGACCTTTTAAGGAGTCCGACAGGCGTGGGGCTATGTTCTTGTTCGAGCGGGCAGCATGCTCGTACACACGTGCCACTCTACCCCATAAAGCTCCGGCTTTCTGTGAGGTCCCGACAATGGCATCCATACTAACCTGCATGTAAGCTGAAATCAACGCTTCATCCTCCAACGTTGACCACGCCTTCACTTTATTTGGTTGCGGTGATTGTGTTGGTTGGGAGGAGGGATGGTCGTCGCTCTGATTCTGATCATTCACATCGGCATCATTCGGATCATGTCCACTAATTAGGTTGGCATACATGACATAAGGTGGTAATGGGTTGTGATATTGTTGTGGTGGTAATGGGTTGTGATATTGTTGTGGTGGTAATGGATTGTGATATTGTTGTGGTTGAAAAAATTGTGGTGGTGGATTTTGTGGTAAGCTTGGATAGTTGTAAGGATCGAACTGGTAAAATTGTGGTTGGGAAATACCCCGTGCAGGACGTGAGTCACGATTATGGTCAGGAGAAGACATGTTTGTTTAACATGCGAGACTAGCTTTGGATGAGTTGTAGGAAATGAAGTTTGAAGTGTTAGCTTATATAACAATGAAGGGTGAAGATTTGTCGACAACGCATGACAACCAATAGTGAAGATTCGTCCGACAATGTGTGACAACCAACAGTGGAGATTCGTCGACAATGCATGACAACCAACAGTGAAGATTCGTCCGACAACGCGTCACAACCAACAGTGGAGATTCGTCCAACAACGCATGACAACAAAAAGTAAAGATTCGTCGACAACGAGTGACAACCAACAGTGGAGATTCGTCGACAATGAGTGACAACAAATAGTGAAGACAACGCGTGACAACCAACAGTGGAGATTCGTCGACAACGAGTGACAACAAATAGTGAAGACAACGCGTGACAACTAACAGACAACGTGTAACGATCTCAATGTCCTCCAACGCTCTCCAGTTTTCGATCACATTCTGGAGGGTCGCGCACCACCTGTGAGATACGAAGTGAATGATAACTCGTATGATATGGGTTATTATCTTACAGATGGTATTTATCCAAAATGGGCAGCATTTATGCAATCAATCATCCTTCCTCAAACACCTAAAGATAAATTATTTGCCCAATTTCAAGAGGCAACAAGGAAAGATGTGGAACGTGCATTTGGAGTGCTTCAGGCAAGATTCGCCATCGTGAAAAGACCGTCGTTAGCATGGACTCCAGACATTCTCGGTAAAATTATGACTGCATGCATAATCATGCACAACATGATCGTGGAGGACGAACGCGACTCTTATGAACAGTTGGTGGATATAAACGAATTTATACATGAGCGCCCTCAAGAAATCGGTGAAAGTTCAAACCCGTCGGGTCTCCGGTATTCCACTGAGCGTATCGTGGATATTAACAAATATCTGCGTAACAGAGATCGAGTTCGCAACGCTCAAAAACATATGGCATTGCGAGCCGATTTGATCGAGAATATATGGCGACGTTTTGGACGGAATGAAAATTAATTATGTTTGTAATATGTATTGTAATATTTTATCTTTGAATTATTATAATATGTAATTGTCGAATTTTAATAAAATCTAATTATTATGTGTTGTTCGTAATTATTGTAAGTTAATTAGATTAAGTTATTATAAAAATAATAAATTTAATAGTTTGTGAATTATTATGTTGATATAGAAAATGAGGTAAAAAGAAATGATGTGGAGGAGAGAGAGTGTTGAAAGTGGGGTTGGGGTTAAGAAGAGAAAAATGGGTTGGGTTGTATAGTGTTTTTTGCTGACGTGGCAGAGAGAGAAAGCTGACGTGTCAATATATTTGGGGTTGAGGTTAAAGATGGCCTAAGGGCTCCAGGTCTAATTTCAACCAACCCCTACACGCGGTCCTTGCTCAGGCTCCAGGTCTAATTTCAACCAACCCGAACGCACTACGGAGCTCCAGGTCTAATTTCAACCAACTCCGTACAGACTAGCTGGGCTCCAGGTCTAATTTCAACCAACCACAGCTCTCACACAATTACGGGGCTCCAGGTCTATTTTCAACCAACCACCGCAACCCTCGTGCACCTCGCACACTTGCCGGAAGAACATCGGCACCACGACTCGCCCCACACGGACGACCACGACCACAACACCTCCATAGTGCAAAACAGGACACAAACGGTCGACCGAACCAAAAGTCACGGTCGACCGAATCAAACAAATACAGGGCAATCCACTTCGACCAGCACTCCATCGGTCGACCGACTCCCAACACCACACTCGTTCGGTCGAACCCAAGGCAAGGGACGGTCGACCGTTTAGATGATCAACTCCCGGTTAAACGAACAAAACGACCAATCGGTCGACCGACAAAGGGGGTCCCGGTCGACCGAAAGTCACCAGGGAACAAATCCCACAACACCACAACGAATTCGGTCGAACGCCGAGCACAACTCGGTCGACCGAATCAGTCCAGGGAATAATCCCTCACTCGCGTCCTGAAACCAGTCGAACGCCGAGACTTCCTCGGTCGACCGATTTCAGCCAGAGCGTTTCTCACGCTCAACACGCAGGTCCGGTCGACCGAACCCACATTCGGTCGAACCGACCACAAGTCCACTTAAGTCACGGTCGGACGAGATCAAAGAGCGGTCGACCATTTATATAGTCTACGCCCCCCAACCGACTTAAGACAGTGCACACGGTCGACCGGCAAAGGGGACCCGGTCGACCGAATCTCTCCAGGCTTGCCTTCTATGCACGATCGGTCGACCGCCCCACAGGCATCGTTCGACCGATTTGAGGCAGAGCCCGAATTCTCTTCACGAACGGTCGACCGTTTGCACAAACCGGTCGACCGATCAGGCAGTGAAATCTGCTGCATGTTTACTCGCGACGAGCCGAACGGCCTACCGTCGACTTCCAAATACTCACGGTAATTAAGTGAGCGAGCTTGACATACCTAAAGGTCTGAAGAGACCCTAGAAGAACCACGACGACGCCTCCACGAGCACGTCTCCCCAAAATACGATCCGTCGACGACTCTCGCGTCCAAACGAAGATCAATCGCCTCCTCGACGATCCACAGTAACCACACTACCTCCAGCAACCTCTACCGAACCACCACAGCCCAGAACACGAGTTAGGTGGAGGGATAGAACCAAACGTGCGGGAAAACTAAAGAACTCACCACTCACCTCAAGCCACCAACCGACCGGAGCCAAACTTCACCTCGCTGAAGATCACCCCCACCTTCCTCGCCGGAGCTCACTGCTGGAGAGAGGGAGAGAGATCAGCGAGAGAGAGAGAGAGAGAGAGAGAGAAACGTGAGGGAGAGAGAGAGAAATCTCCACCTAAATATCTCCTCCACACTACATCCTCACCATCCATTCCACCTCTCCATCTCAACCACACATCCACCCATCTTCAATCCAAGCCCTCCATCCATCTCCTCTCAATCTCAGCCATCCATCTCTAATCACCACCTAATCAACCACAAAGCACAATTAGGATTAGGATTAGGCTAGAATCCTACATTGATACATATCATTATCCAGTTATTGTTAATATCCGTTTAACTCTAAATATGGTTATGTATTATAAAACAAAAAAATCATATTACAAATATAGAAAACTCAATATTCTATCCAGATCGTTCTTAGCCCTGGTATGAGTAATTATGAGTAGAGTTGTTCTAACAAAAAAAAAATTCAATGCAAGTTACAACTAGATTAATCGACTTCGTTGTGAACCACAACAAGCCCCAAAAACATAGTCGTTTAAAGTTTTGCTTTCAACAAATCGTAGTTGTGGTGTTTTGTTTGTGACTACAATATCGGAAATTGGTATATATCAATATTCATATATATTCTGAAATGCAAGTACGAATATGGATCTGGGTTATATTGATTTTGCTGCCTATATTTGTACTTGTATACAACCTATATCCATATTGGTACTTGCATTTCAGAATATACAAATTTCCGATATCGTAGTCACAAACAAAACATCACAACTACGATTCGTAGTTGTGGTGTTTTGTTTTATACCTATACAAAATTGTTATAGCCACAAATTGGATATAAACCACTTCAAACGCAGAAAAACATTAGAGACGAATCCAACATAACTTAAATATAAAATTGTTATATCATATGTTAGAAAAATCACGAATGAATGTATAATGTAATAGAGATAATATTACTCATGACATCCTAAGTTAATAGATTCTTTCTTGGAAAGTAAGTATTTTACTCGTATTCCCACCTACTTTCTCACCCACACCTACATGGACAACTACGTCGGCAGAGGGCATTACATATTCCTTAAATGGATTTCGTCTTATATATGTGCTTGTAGTCACTACTTTTATTCATAAAGGATTTTTCTCCGACATTGTCTACCATAGTTGTGTTTATTGTGGCCATTAAATGGATTTCGTGTTACATATGTGCTAGTAGTCACACTACTGCAAAATAGGCTTTACTCGTCGCCCAATAGACGTCGGCCTTTATGACCACCGACATCTAGTGGGGAGGGGACAGAATAGACGTCGGCCTTTAGGGAGACCGACGTCTATATTGTACTATAGACGTCGGGTGTAAGAATACCAAGTTTGGCTGACGTCTATGGTGTATAGACGTCGACCTATAGACGTCGGGTGTGATAGTACCTTGTGTATCCGACGTCTATAGGGTATAGACGTCGACCTATAGACGTCGGAGGTTATAGTAGACCGACGTCTATACGCCATGCATATAGACGTCGAGGTATAGACGTCGACATTATATAATATCCGACGTCTATAGGTCTTAAAGAAATCTGACAGACGCGTTTTCTCTCATTCTTTTCAGACAAAACCCACCCAAACCCTAGCCGTCCCGCGACCCAACGCTCCTCCGCGACCGATCTCCGACCCATCCGCACCGTCTCCGGCACCGCAGCGAGCTCCCAAGCTCTCCTCCACTTCTCCGGCCCTCTTCTCCTTCTTCCTCCGTCTTCCTCCGGCTTTCTCCACATGTAAGTTTTAAGTTCGTTTTTGTTGTTTAAGTTCGTCTTCCTCCGTCCTCCGTTTTTCTCCACATATTCTATCTAAGTTAGCCTTCATCTCGTGTCGTTTGCAGCCGTCACCGCACCATCTCGTGTCTCCGAACCACAAAGAGCTCCTCCGGCATCACATCTTGTTTAAGTTCGTCTTCCTCCGTCCTCCTCTGGTTCGTCACCGCATCATCTCTGTAGAAAAATTAATAAGTGAAAAATATAGGTGGAACGAGTCAAATGTAGTTTGAAATCATATCAAAACAGATCTTAACATGCATATTTGGTATTGATTCCGACTGAAAATGTATTATCGAGGTTGCATTGAAGTCTAATTAAGATTTATCTTTGTTCATCGGCATATTCGAACCAATGCAATATTAAAATTTCGAGGTTTTACGATAGGTCCATCTAAATGAGAACTTAAATGTTGCAAACTGAACTTAGATTGGTTTGGTTTTCTAGCTTAGATTTGTAATGTGAATGTGAATGTGATGTAATGACTTGGATTGGATTGGTTTGGTTTGATTTCAGGATTTGAAGAATTTTACATATCAAATTTTAAGTGGAGGTTCTGCCAAAATTTCAATAAAATTTTATTCCCAATTATTATTAATAACATGATAGTTTGTGTTTAAAATGTTTTTCTGTCAATTCAAGTAATTATTTTTAATACTTGCTTTTAATATCATGTATGTTTATTGCCTTAATTTTTTGAATTTTTAATATTATGATAATAACTCATTGCCCCCCTTAAACAACTTGGCCTTTAATAACCCAAAGCAAAAGATTAGACAATATTTGCTAAGTCATTCATTATATAGGATTTGCATGGATTGTATTTTTCTATTATTTACGATTTCTGTCGTAGATTGCTGGCGTAAGGTACGTACTATCTTTCACTCATCATTCATTACAAAGCACACATTAATTAGTAGGACTTGCATTGAAACAAGAGTGAGGTGAGTGTTTCTTTGGTGTGTTGTTTGTTAGATTAAGGTATGAAAAACACTTAGGGGGCAGTCACCTATAGGAGATGAGGTGGGGGATTTCATCACCCTTTCCTTGGCTGAAAAACACTTAGGGGGCAGTCACCTATAGGAGATGATTTCGTGTCTCATTCTCGAGAATTGACCCTCGTTGACGGTCCCTCATTTGGAAAGTTCGCGGATGGATCTAGATCTGCTTTATTTGTCGAAGACCCTGATCGAAGATTGGTGGGACACGGGAAAGTTTATAACATCTCCAGACACCACTTCACAGAGGTAGGAGAGGGAGAATTGAAGTTTGCAGTTGAGAGTTGCTTAGATCGTGGTGCTTTTGTGTCATTTCCGGAAGAAGAGATTGTTACTCTCGGCGATGCTATCGGTGGGTTTGTGCGGTGGCCTAGTTATTTAGTAGAGCTAAACGACAAACATGAGGTATAGTTTAACTTTGAAAGACTTTAAACTTCAAAACAATTGTATTTTAACGGTTGTATATATATCTGTAAGGTGTCAAGCCCCCGGAGCAAATGGTCAAACAACCAATCTCCGATCAACATTAATTCGCTTCCAAGTAGGTACAAAATGTTGTATCAATGTATGGTAAGTAGGGAAGCACAATCCCTAAGTACCTGAGACTTGGAGGGGGATAAAGGGTTGTCTCCCGCTTTGTACGTCACCAAAGAGGATATCATGCAGTTCATGGCGATGGATTCGTTGTGTATCATGACTATCGACGTGCAAGTGAAGTAAGTGTTTTTTGTATACAATGAAAAGTATTGAATAATTTTATCAAAACTGTAATAAAGTATAATTTTTATACTTGTAGACTTCTTTACGACGCTAGAAGGTCAATATTTCCTGAGGATCAAGTATTTGGATTTATCAGTCCATCTACATATATATACGGGAATGATGATAAATCGGGTCAACTTGGGACATTCTTTAAATAAGAAGACAAAAGATATTATCTGCTCCCTTATCATGAGAGGTAAACTTTGTAATTCAAAGTGAAATTTTATTTTGTAATAAGCTTCTAATTATATATATAACAGGGCTCATTGGGTGCTTGTCGTTGTATGTCCCACGACTAATTCGGCATATTGGTTTGATCCGTTGGGGTCGAATAAACCAAGGGACTTAATAAAGAAACTTCTAAATATGTAAGTTCGTTTAGTCGTGAAAAAATATTTCTTCGATTTTTATTAGTATTATTGAATGATATTTTAACTTGTGCTACTCAGGGCAATTAAGGTTTACAGAGCTTTAGGTGGTAGGAGAACAACCACAAAAGCAGGAATAACATGGCATGGAATGAGATTACATTCTATCCCATTGTTGTTAATTAAGTTAGGAACAAATATTTAGCGAATTTCTATGTTTGTAGTACCGGAAGCAGATTGGAAATACGGAATGCGGTTACTACGTGATGAGATACATGGAGGAAATCCTCAGTGTGGTAACTCAAGACGTATGTCTAACCGAGGTAATGTAGATTGTTATTCAATTGTATATTCAATTGTAGTTTCAATATTTAGTTATTAATATTCAACACACTTGTATTTTTTTGATAGGTTTTCCCAAAAAGTAGTGATCCCTTCTCGCAACAGGAGCTCGATGAAACTCGCGACCGATGAGCTCGCTATTTCATCAGAAACATGTTGACGAACTAAGAGGTTCTCCTGCCAATAGTATTTTTTGTAATTTAGTTAACAAGTGCACTTGTATTACAAACCTACACTTTATGCCTTAATATAATCGCCTTAATTTTAGAATGAATTAATTGCAAGTGTGTTGAATGTCAATTGTGTATGTTTTGTATCTTTGTGCTTGTATGGTTGTATGTTTGTGCATGTATGCTTGTGTGTTTGTGTTTGTATGTATATGTGGATGAAATTTTGAGTATTTGTGAACAAATTTATAGGTGAACGAATTTGGTGCAGTTGTATGTACACGAATACGACGAATAAAAACAATTTCGTCGGATGCTATTTTTTTTTGTCCAGGTTTAGGAATACACGACGGCTGTTTATATTACCCGATGTGTATTCCTGTAAAGAAAGGAATAGACGTCGACCGTATGTTGAATCCGACGTATATACTTTAAGGATAGATGTCGTATGTTATTCCACCGACGTCTATACCTAAAGAATAGACGTCGTATGTTAGTGCACCGACGTCTATACCTAAAGAATAGACGTCGGGTGTTGTATGGGCCGACGTCTATACGTTAACGAATATACGTCGGCTTCTAAGTCTAGCCGACGTCTATTCGTTAAGTATAGACGTCGGCTATACCATAGCCGACGTCTATGTATAGACGACGCACACATAGACGTCGGATTGGGGAGTGTTTATATCCGACGTATATAACCCCGTACATCCGACGTATATGCCATTTTCTGTAGTAGTGTCAGTACTTTTATTTCTAAAGTTTTTTTTTCATTTTTGGGTTAAGGATTCCGTGATTAGTTCTTTGCTACTTATTTTGCGCACACAATCATACGATGGTGGGCTAGATATCTCATTTACTTTAGGAGCTTTGGTTTTGTGTATCTGCTCTAGGGGTAGTTTAATTCTTTTTCATGTCCTTGAAACGGTAGGGGTACTTTATTCTTCATCACCGGGTAGATTATCATTGCTTAACAAGCTTTGCCGTTTATGAACTTGTTTTTGACATATATGCAGAATACCAAAGTAGCTAACTATTCCACCAAACTCATTGCCCTCTCAAAATGTATAGCCCGGATAACTGCATCTGGCAATCCTAATGTAGGCTATACAATAAACAATGTATGTTTAGAGCACAAGCACGACATGCTATCGGAACCAAAATTGTTGTTGTGAATGAAAAACGCACCATATTGGAAGCCAAGAACGCGATGATCATCACCAACGACAAGGCAAGCATTGGTGTGGCCAAAACAATGTCAACATTCGTTGTCGAGGTGACAGGTCACCAAAATCTAATGTTCAACCAACAAGATGTTAGGTACTAGCCAATTAACAAATTTAAATGTCAAGGAAAATCTATACATGTCAATTAACATTCGTTGCGATATATTACTTGTTAACAAGATGTTAACATTGTGTGCACACATTAAATAGTTCCTATTGTCTGGATGAGCTAGGGACGTTGTAAAGAAAGCAATAGGCTTATACTTAGGAGATGGTGATTCCGAGGCAGTTCATCAATACTTCATTAAAATGTAACGTCGACACCAGAATTTCTTCTATTCAATGGACCTTGACGAGGAGGGCCGCCAACATAATGTCTTTGGAGATGCATTCTGGGCTGACGACAGATCAAAGGCTACACATAAGTTCTTTGGAGATGTTAATTATGTCATTTGATACCACATATCTTACGAACAAGTTTAGAATGATATATGCTCCCTTGGTAGGTATTAACCTATTCAATATTGTTGGTTATGAGCTCCTTTCTTTCGAAACGACTAGGGCCACATTTGGATGTGACTTTTTGGAGCTTCTCCAAGAACTAGAAGTTGTTTTGCACCAGAAGATACATCCAAACAAGCAAAAACCGGAAGCTATTGGTGGGGAGACGATGCACTTCTCGAGGTGAAATTTTACGCATATGGTCAAAAGCAGAAGGGGGAGCTTCTAGCAGATTCTAGGTTAATGGTATTTTCATCCCTCTAATATTTCAAATTGACGCTCCTCCTAAGTCCTAACAATGATTTTATGATTGCCCACTGGATTTGTTGAAATTACGATGAAGTAATTACCATTTTGCCATTATAAAGATGTAATTTACTTCATTTCTTCACTTGCACCTAACACTCATCTCCTTCTCACTCCTTAACACACGTTTGTCAACACATACCCTCCCTGATCTCGACAACCTTCATCCAAGCTGCGCATCATTGAAGAACTTCACCCGTCCTTGTTGTGGATCACCACCCTCACAGCTTGGTACATCCTCCCTGAGGCTATTGGTCAGTATGACTGAGGTTGCTTGAACTCGATCATTAACAAATAGTTGGATTTCCACCCCAAATCCATTGAGTCGCAACCAATCTACCCATTTTATTTTATTTTTGGTTGGTAAATTAGTCCAATGTTATAGATTTGTGTTTTATCGTCATTATATGTTGATGAAAATTTTCCCCATATACATGAGGATGTAACATTGTGTGCAATGTCAAAACCCAACATTCGATGATTGTGTCTTTACTACTAAAAATCCTCAACATCTTTGTTGGATTTTTTGAAGGAGGACATGCATGTACTTTTTAATGATTTTCATTGGAAAATCTATAGTCCAGGATGTTAACATGTTAAAATTTGTCAAGAAGCCTGATGTGTTAAGGAATCATGTATTTACTTGAATGAAATCTTCAATTAATCGAGCCTTATGTTTTAACATGCATACTCTTCTAGTTGGTGTTAAAAATATTTTCCCAAACATTTAACCTCTATGTTGTTGCACATCCTTTTTGTGATTGTAGTTTTAAATAAGTGTGTAGGAACAAATAGGTAATGGTTTATATGTGAACCCAACAATTATTGTTATATTTAGATTAAAAAATGAACCGCTACATGCTGGATAATATGGACGAAGACGATCTAATAGAAACTGCAGTTCTAAAAGTTATTGAAATTATTATGGATTACCTCCAAAGGTATCTTATTTAATCTAAGATTCATACGGCTCCATGCACCGGTCAACAACGTATACATGACCTACTAACCAGGCACTACCATGTTTGTCTCGACTGTTGCCGGATGATGGATGTCATATTTGTTAGCTTGTGTAACCTTTTCAAGGAAAAAGGTCTTCTGCAACCCACTAGGGGCCTGACAGTTGAGGGGAAAATGCATATATCTTTATATACTCTAGGACATGGTCATGTAAATAGGGATCTCCAACAATTGTTCCAACACTCAGGCGAGACTATTAGCCATCATATTAATCATGTTTTATGGGCAATGACCATGTGGTCTTGTGATATGATTAAACCTAAAGATGACCTCAATTGGACCCCTGATTACACTTTACACCATGTCAGGGGGAAGTTCAACCCATTCTTCAAGGATTGTATTGGTGCATTAGACGACACTCATGCCCATGCATGCATACCTAAGGGAGAGAAACAAGTTTATCGATTTGGTCATGACTCCAAGCGTACAACTCAAAATGTTCTCAGTGTGAGTGATTTTTGTGTGACATTCATCTTATGCTCTGCTAGTTGGGAAGGTAGCGCCCATGATAACAAAGTCCTCAACCATGTCATCTATGAGGCTACTAGTTTTCCACAACCACCCCTCGGTATAGTCCTAAATTAACCTTTTTTATTACCAAAATAGAAGCTTGAGTTGTATTGTTCACAAAATAGTTCCTGGTTTCAGGAAAATATTATTTGGTCGATGTCGGTTATCCGAATAGACAAGACTTTCTATCGCCTTATCGTAACACCCGTTATCATATCCCCGAGTTTCAAGCAGCACAACCACGTGGTAGGCATGAGTGGTTTAACAACATGCACTCGTCATTGCGTAATGTTATTGAAAGGGCATTTGGTGTTTTAAAGAAAAGATGGACTTCTGAACCTTATGGGTCCTTATTCCTTAGAGGCGCAAGCCATGTTTGTAGTTGCACCATGGCATTGCATAATTACATAATTTAGCATAAGGTGGATGAAATCCTAGATGACTACAACAATGTTGAGGTCGATCCTAACCAACTAGGTCATCTAAGGAACCCTTTGGTTGGGGGTGATGACCAATCAATGGCCAATGTACGTGATCGAATCTGCGATGCAATTGCAATGTTTCGTGGGGGTGTAATGTCATATTCAGTGTGGAAAAAATTGTCTACGTAGAGCATGATGTGTGGTGTGTAACAATTTAATTATTGCTTGCTTTAAGTTGTAACTTTATGTAGTATGAATTTGTATCAATAATTCTGGGAGGAGTTACTTATTATCATGATGTTTACGATGGCTTCTTTAATATTTGTCGACACCTCCTATTCAGTCATGGATGCAGGTTAGTCTCCACCGCGACTCCCATTACCATGGGACCCGACATATGACTTCGAAGTCTTTTCTTGCCCCGAAGTACTAGGTGACACAATGGTGGCTTTGACTGCAACAATGAACAATTGTACTAGTGAGTTAGGACTTGTGAGAATCAATTATGCTCAGTCATCAGAGGCCACAACCTCAGATACATCTGCAGTACCGACGTCTTGGCCACAATCGAAACCACGTGGACGTAAGGTGAAGCCTAAAAAGGTTATTGAAGTCATTGAAGATGACTCCAACAAGGCGTAGTGGAGTGCATTTCATCACGAAACATAAGTGAAGCTTTGTGTTGAAGAATTACAAAAGGGCAACAAGAAGGATTCAATGTTGAGGCCAATTGGGAAGCTTAATTTGGGGGAGGGGGAATTCGAACATATAACTGGGAAGAAGTACTCTAGGGGAAGTTTAAGAATCATTGGGACAAGACGAAGGGTCATTACGGGTGTTGGAAGTGGCTTAAGGCTCAAACTGGTACGGGTTGGGACACTTGAAAGGAACTATCCAAGAAGACGACGAATGGTAGGCGAAGGCGGAGAAGGTACTATCATTGTTTACTTAAATGGATTTTTCTTAGCATTGCTTATTGACTCACCAGTAATTTGCGACATTGTTAAAAATTTAATTTGATTTTTTTTGTAGGAAGGAAATGACGTTATTGCCTTCAAAAAGGAAGCCCTTGAAGTGGCAAGATGAGTTAGACTACCTTTTTGAGGGAAAACTTCCAAAAAGTGGTAAATTTTTTATCCCGGACGAGCGAGGTACGTCAAGATTCTCCCATGCCAGTGTCTCTCGAACATATGAGCTAGAGAAACTCCCCGATCCACCAATTGAGTGTCCAGTAAGTCTTGGGCACCACCCGAATAGTTCCCACCACCACAACCAAAGTAAAGAAGCCAAGGATGAGTCCAATAGCAACAATCATACACGAGGATTTGCATGAAATCAAAGGAGCCTTATGTGGCACGAGGATCTTGAAGGAGGCCAATAGTGAGCCGTCAAAGAAATATAGCCCGGAGATTTGTATGGGATTGCTAATTGCATGTGGATTTGATCTAGATAGTGAGGAGTTCTTGAAGATACTGAAATTGATGAGGGTCGCTGACGGCCGTGAAATATTTGTGTTGTTAGGAAATCCCCAGCGTAGGTGGAAGTGGGCTAAAGAGCTGCTAAACAAATGAGGAAGACCAATTATGTGTATTTTAATCTCGTGGTAGTGTCCATGTAAGAGTCAAGACATGTGATGGTTGCTTGTCTATTTCCTTGTGCTACTGGACCTGGATTTCAATGTTAGTGTCGGTTGTGGAGTTTAATTTGGATGTTAAAATAGATTTGTACTTCGATGTAGAGTTGTACTTGCTTATGATTGAATTTAGTGCTCTATTTTATATTCGTGTAATTTCTTTTGAAACTTATTCCTATGTAGATCAGTTCCACATTGATTTAATCAACTTGTAATTTGAATGAGTTGTGTACAACTCATAATAATAAAATGATTAGGTGTCATTTCTTCCTGCAAAGAGGAGTCTAACAGAAATTTACAAGTGGAAATCACATAAGTTGCTCCAATAGACAACACATAATATTTACGAGTACTTCATTTCATTACTTCAAAATCTTCGAGGTTTGTCATATAACAATACATATAAACAGAAAGACTAATGTCTTTAGATAGCCTACGAGGCTTGCATATCAAAAGTTCCAACCTTGAGAACCATATGACATACCATAACAAGAGGCAATCATACACAACCTGCACTGAGCCATCCAAACTACAACTACCAACGCTTAGCGGTCTAGAAGGGTGATGAAAATATGATTACAACAAGATGTAATAAGTCTTAAATCACGTCATCTTAAGTAATACAAAAACCAATCCAGACCCCTTCTGATCCTCTTAAGCCTTAGAGGAGTGGTCAGAGGTTCCCCCGAATCCTAGGAAGACGATTCGGATCGGGCCAGCTGCCACTGCATGACTAAGGCAACATTGTACTACAGAAAGAGGATTACGGTTAGCAGTATGACATTCATGCTCTACCATATAGACACACCTACACCTAGAAGATGTATGCTCCTTAAAACTAAGATGTCGCTTAGCACGACGACGAACTCGTGTTGTAAAATGAAGACCAACAACCAATTAAGTTATTTTTAAAGTAGAAGTGATATTCATTAGTGTTGGCTTTTTGGCCTTAATCCTTGTTTTGATGATTTAATCAACCTAATCTTAATCATAAGTAATGTAGAGTAGCACACATATTGCATTGCATATATATTGCATGTACTAACCTCTACAGGTGATCAAGACTCATGGAAGGAAGGAAATCAAGTCAAGATTTGTAATAAAGCTATATGAAGATTTGTATTCTTGATTTTATTTTGAGTCTTAGGAACATATGTAAATTGAGCATACAAGAGATAAAAACTTATCACATTCACACTAGGTTCCCTGTAGGAGTCACACACAAAATCTCATATCATTTGGACTCCATTAGATCACCCAAACCTTAGTCAAAAATCACTTTAAACATAAACCCAGTTTTCCTGTGTGAATCGGTCGACCGAACCAGTTCTCAGTTCGACCGGTTTATAACAGACTCTCCACAGTGATTTTTCCGAACTCTACCGGTCGAGCGGTTCTATCTTTTCGGTCGACCGATCCCGGATTTTAATATGGTCGTTTTCTTTGTCGTATTCCTATAATGGTCGTATTCGTATAAAACAAACTTAACCCCAAAATACATTCGGTAACCGGTCAAACGACGACCTTGTTTCGGTTGACCGGTTGAACACTTATTCTGTCCCTGCTATCGGTCGACACACTCTTCATTCGACCGATCCAACTTTATCTCAACCGAATTCCCTTAACGGTCGACCACCCCATATTTTGGTTCGACCGTTCACTTAAGTAAAGTTGAGTTCTAGCCCGTTTGTCCGACCGATTATTTATTTTGTTTGACCGTTCTCTTTGAAATCAAGTTAACGGTCGACCGGTTCTGGACAGATTTGGAGCCTGATTTTCTGCTTTGTGTATCTTACACAAAACCCAACCAAATCTATCCCCAACGGCTAGAATACCTTAGGAGCTTATAAATAGAGGATCAAGACGTGTTGTTAACACAACTCTCCAACTCCAATTGTCCCAATACATTAGAGAGAAACCTCAATCCTCAAAGCTCCCATTTCTACACTCCATAAGCCTAAACTACACACACTTGTTCAATCACTCATCCTACTCAAAGTGTGCTCAATTAGAGAGTGAATCCCACTTAGTTACATTTGTTGTCAAAAGAGCAAGGGTCTTGGTGAAAGCCCAAGACACAAGTATAGACTTCGGTGAGAGCCCGAAGTGATCCTTCTCGGATTGTGAGAAGAGGATTCCAAGCTCGACGAGGGTTGTTCGCGAGTTTGACGGTTGTAAGGCGTTGTCTCCCGGCCCAGAACGGGGAGCGGATAGTGAACTCGTAGGCGGAGCTCGCGGAGTCGAGCGAAGCTTGCAAGAGAGGACTAGGACCCGGGTGGGGTGCCGAACCTCTATAAAATCCCCCGTGTCATTGTGGTTTGCGTTTATCTTCCTCTACTTGCTTGTATTTGTTTTAATTTCCGTTGCCTTTCTTTGATTGTCTAAGCAAGTAGGTAATTAGCATTAAATTGTTAATTAGAGTTTGTGGACCCATAACCCACACGATCCAACAATTAGTTCTTAGTACAAGAAATGAAAGCTTAAATTGAGAAGAAATATCATGGACAAAAATGATTATACATGATATGCCACGTAAATATCAGGTGGAAGAAAATTTAACAGAGAGCATTTCTAGCATAAAAATCATACAAAATCTGGAAGAAAAAATTCCAACCCAACACAAGCGATCACAAAAAAATTCCAACAAGTGGAGAACTTGAAATTCCAGCCCGACGTTCAGCTTGTGGGCTTCCTTCGCCTTGGCAATTTCAATGGCTAGCTCCAACTCCACAATCCTTTGTACCAAAGCATGATGTATCTCCATGTTCTGCTCAAAATGCCTGTCGATGTGACCGAAAAGGCCACGAAGAGTGCGGGTCGTGTAATCCTTAAAGATGAAATAGTGACATGGGGGTATATGGACTGCCGCTCTGGAAGGACAAATGTTAAGGAGAATTAGTAAATTCAAACTCAAGAAATCATAGTGGCAATACAGGCATGTCGCACGAATCGGGAACGCTCACCGGCCATGGCATTTTCCTGCACTCCAGAAAGTGTTTGTATGTCTTCCCCTCGCTCCGCAACACCTAAAGTCGAGCAAGAACGTCGCGAAAGTAGTGCGGCATACGAACAGAGTCGATGGGGCCAACCATCACTCGACGACGGTGAGGGTGGACGGGAATGCTGACTAGAGGAGGAAGATGTCTGGTGTTAGAAAGGAAGGAGGGATCATCTTTGGGGAGCTGGAGGAGATAAAAGAGGGGTGAAGGGTAGAATGGAAACCACACAAGATTTGAAGTCGCGTGGAGAAGCCTATCCTTCATGGCCAAACAATCTTCTACTTACGATGTGTGGAGAAGCTGGAGGGAGAGAGCTTCTCAGGGTGAGAAGCGTTTCTGCCCCCAACATATAAACGTCGTCGAGGTATCTTCGCTTGTGTGGTGTTTTTTTACGTGGGTATATTATTCTACTTTATGGGGTACTTTATGATTGTGGGCATATTATTCTACTTTTACATAAACTTGGGTATATTAATCTACTATACGGTATATTTATTCACTATACGGGGTACACACGAATGTGTGCATTTTATTCTACTTTATAGAATTGTGGGTATATTGTTCTAATATAATTATACCATACACGCTTTGTTGAATGGCTTTTCAAGACTTGCCTTGAATGCATGGAATGTATTCATCGTTTACAAGGTGTCTTGTGTTGGATTATTGAGTTTGGGTTAGGCCCATGAATAACTCAATTGACGAAATCCAATGTTGAGATGAAGATGAGAACTATTGCCCCATGTGCCATGTGCTCACCTCACTTTTAGTCCTATATTGGTGAATTTAACAACTTGAAGGATGAAGCCATGTGCCATGTGCTCACCTCACTTTTAGTCCCATGATCTTTTGCTTTTTTCTTCCTTAAACCAATCACAAATTGACACATAATCATCCATAAAAATGTTTGACCATAATTGGAATAAGACCAATTCATGATCAACAATAATCTCTTAATAATGATAGCAAAATCGTGCTCATCGGCCAGCCAAAACTTGCCTACCGGTCAACCGATAGGCAGTTAATTGCGGTTTCGGTTGGACGATGAAACCGAACGGTCGACCAATCAGACGCTACCAAAGCTACTATGATTTTTCAGTTGAACAAAACACATAAACGGTCGACCGATTCAACATGAGAAACAACTACTGTAAGTTTTCGGTCGGACTGAGTTACAAGTCAGTCAACCGATTACTACCAAGAAGAATTTGCGGAAGCTCATGGAAGTTTTCGGTCGAACCATGACTTTTACCGGTCGACCGATCAATCCCAAAAACAGTTCCTGGAATTTTTAGGTCGACCTGTGTGTCCTTCTGGTCGACCGTTCACATACGCAACAACTACTGTGAATTTCCGATCGACCGGTCTTCGAAAACGTTCGACCGTTTTGTTCGATTTTTGACTTTATGAAATTTTGGATTTATATCCAACAAAATATGATCTTTGGTTTTTTTAGCAATTTCATATATCATATAAGATATTATCATATGTAATGTCAGACTACTACACCTCATAATACGTACATCTCATATAAATTTATGATTCTAACTATATCATTTCTCACGACATATCGATTTTATCGATTCATCACATATAAGTTATTTCACATGAAACCCGATACATCATATGAAGGCAAAATCAAGCTTCTTGTTTCCCAGTTTTGTGGTGTGACCTATAGGATGATCTAAACTATATTGACAATGATATTAAACACTCAGTATCACAAACTATAAGCGGTATCTAGCTACACATTATAGTTACCCAATTAGAAAAGATGTTTTGTTCACTTGAACTAAACACAATCTATTTAGTGATGTATGAACATCACTTGTGTTTATCCCTTGCCTTATGATATTAAGAATATTATACAAAGTAGAAATATGTCACGTTTGTATTATATATTCATTTGTTGATCTATTAAGCTGATTATAAATATGTAACTCAATATAAGTCACATTGTGCACATTATAATTTCACTTTATCAAGGGGTCCACTAATATCAACACTCAAGTAAAGAGGAGCAATGATAATCTTTTGACGAACTATCTTTTCCAGCACAAGTTGTGTTCAACCAACTATTACCTTTATCACTATGCTCATTGATAGTTTTTGACAATAATCAAATTAAACACTTCCTATGTGAAAAGACATAAGTCTCATATCTTAGGATTCAAGACACAGTGAAACATTAATGACACATAACACAATTCCACAATGTTGCACTTGCTAGGTCGATTAATTATATAAAAGTAACTAATTTCCTCTTTTATATATTTCACGTCGTTAAATGACCAAGAGCATCTTCCTTAACACGACAATCTTATCTCAGTAATTAATGTTCCATGTCAATTACCATGATTGTGAATTACTTTTGATCTATGTAAATTATTATCTTTAAGATCTCTATAGTTAATGACCAAGAGCATCTTCCTTAACACTTCTAAAAGGCGAATACATTAATCCAGGAACAAAATGTTTCACATTCAATTCATAATAGTTGACTGTTGAACATGGGTTTTTTGTTCTTTTATATTACATATTGTGTATTTCGGTGTTGCGAAGACCTCTCAAGAATTTATGATGGAATTTCACACCTTACAACTTCGTATAGAAGAATGACTCACTATTGTCACAATCATGCCACATTTGTATCACTAACTAAAGAAAATGCAAATGACAACAAAAGGTTATAAATTAAATATTCCATTTCATTGGATATAGGAATATTGTTAGATGCGGGAGAAAGACGGGGAGCACCAGACCGAGGAACCCCAGAAACACACCCTCCACCAGGCACACATGGACCACCAATCAGCAGTCCCAAACTGCCAATTGGCAGTTCAGAAGTCGCACCTGGTGCGTAGCTTTGGCTCGCCTTGTTCTCCATGCTGAGGGCTTTCTATTGCCATCACTTGAACCATACTTTGACCTACCCAATTGGTGGGCACGAATGAAAGAAGAAAAACTAACTACTTATCACTCATAAGCAAAACGGGATTTGCAACAAACTCATCTTTTCTTTCTTTTTTCTCACTTACATTCTCCTTTCTTTTTCTCCTTTTCACTCATTCTATGACTTGACTTAACTTTACTTCACTTGACTTGTTTACAAATGGAGAACTCTTGTGCTTATATAGGCACTTACAAAGGCTCTTCAACTTAACCTAAAACATAAACATAACATCAACTACATAAAGATGACCGTTCAAGATCATTACAACCTCTACTTAAATTGCATCATAAAATAGGACGAAAATCATAGAGAAATGAAGAGACTCTTTGTCTCTTCCTTTCCTTCAACCTTTTGTCTTCCATCGTGTTGAGTCATCAACTCCTACATGACTCACCCTCCATAGGTGATGTGGCTAGTGACTAGGATGTCACCTAGGATTAAGTTCGATTCTCAATAAATACATGAACTTTGGCACGTTTATATGGTGCACAAAAGAAAAATTCATAATACATATTTCACAAACTATTATTATATCAAATAGCTTGAAGTACGTGGCAGTTGAGCTATCTCCAGAGATGATACATTTGTATAGAGTCTCGATCGAAGTTGGAGCTTGACGACTTGTTCCTTCTTATATTTTAAGGAACCGTATTGCTGCAACAATTTGGGTTTTGAGCTTTTTTGGGGCTTGATGGTATGCTCGTTTTCATATTTAAAGGTACCACCTTGCTATGGTAATTTAGTTTCTTGTCCAAGAGATTCAAGCATATATTCCATCGTTCAACAAGTTTATCTCTGATAAGCAGAGATTATCAGACAATGGTTAGCTTAATTTAATCTCATAATTAACCAGGGAAATCATTTGGCTTATATATTTCCATATGTGGTCTGACGATTCATTCCCTTATCGGGGACCATCGCGTATGCAGGCGATAATGCTTTTGTTGTGATATCACCAAATGGTTAGTTTAGTCTCGTTACCTAGGAGGGATTTTGTATGTTGAGTTTCATATGGGATTTGACGATTTGTTCCTTTATTTATAGAAATGGATCGTCGTATCGTTGCAATTTACTTTTATGTATGAGAGTAATTTTAAGTTTGTATGTTATTGTTCGAGTCTCTCATTATGAGAGATCATCGAACAAAACATTAGTTTAGCCTCATAACGAAGGAGAGAAATATGTACATACTTGGTTATGGGGATGATGATTCTTATATTAGAATATCACCAAATGGTTAGTCTCATAACTAGGAGGGGTTGTATATGTGTATGACTTATCAACGATAATTCTTATATTAGAATATCGTACAAATGGTTTGTTTAGCCTCGTAACCTAGGACATATTGTATATGTATTTGACTTGTTTAGATAATTATCCTTTTGATATAGGTATTATGATGCTTTGGTCGGTTTAGCCTCGTGACCCAGAGGTATTTTGTATATATATGTGTTATTTGGACGATTATTCTTTTGATATCAATATCATCATATTTTAGTTAGTTTAGCTTCATAACCCTGAGGGGTTTTGTATATATGTTTTGGTGCTTCAACTTTATCACGAAGACAACCTAATATTAGTGAGTTTAACATCATCACAAGGAGGAGTTATATATATGTTTTGGTCTCGTATTTAGGAGACATTGTAAACACTTTATTCTCTTGTTCATGAGAACATTGCGTATATGCTTTGTTTGAGTGTAACGACTTTAGTTTATCTCATTACTAAATATCACTAAGGGTTAGATTAGTTTAGCCTCATAACCTAGGAGGAGTTGTATATGTATTTGATTTATCAACGATAATTCTTATATTAGAATATCATACAAATGGTTAGTTTAGCCTCGTAACCTATGAAGGGATTTGTGTATATTTTTTGGTACTTCAACTTTATCGTGGAGACGATCTGATATTTGTGTGTTTAACCTCCTCATAAGGAGGATAGGTATATATGTTTAGTCTCGTATTTAGGAGACGTTATAAACAATTTATTCTCCCATTTAGGAGAATATTGTAAACAATTTATTCTCTTGTTTAAGAGAATATTATGTATTTGTTTGTTTTGTATCAACTTAGTCTTTATGATGAAGACAATCAGATTTCAGTTAGTTTAGCCTCATAACAAGGAGGAAATTTATATACATGCACCAAAGGTTAGATTAGTTTAGCCTCATAATCTAGGAGGTATTTTGTATATATGTATTTATATTTATTTGTTTGGTTTGTTAAATAAAGATTCTGCCGCCAGTAAGGGAGAGAGAGAACCCAAGATCATGCTTGACGTGCATCCTCGCTTATGACTAAGGTGGTCCGTATGTTAGTTTTTGACCACTCTAACGATAAGAGAGAGTGAACCCAAGATCAAGCTTGGCGTGCATCCTCACCTACTATTAAAGTAGCCAATGTTTGTATTTACGTTTGTTTTCATATTTTGAAGTTGGTTGACATGTTTTACAACTTTACAAGGTTTCATTTGCAACTTATCCACACTGAGGGGTGGATTTGTAATTTGTCCATTTAAGGGGACTATTTTGATTTTAAGATCGATTCGTAAATCAATGGGTACAACTTATATATTGTTGCATTGTATCCACATTTAGGGGTGGGTTTGTGATTCGCCCTTTAAAGGAGACTAATTTGTAAATTCATCATTGTGTTACTGTGGTGTTGTCCCTTTTTTCTTTAGATTAAGCCTTACGTGGAGACTTGCGTTATAATTGGATCTAATTTGGACCCAATGTGCAAAAGGACCCCACTTGTATGGCAAGATCCATGGCTCCATGCATATTTTCCTATATGAAGGAGAATTGAGCTCCTTTGAAATTTTACGAATGAAAATGTAGGAAATCCGCACTTACGTGCAAACCCATGCCCGTACAAGATATGCACCATTATTAGATTCAAGTGTCATTATTTGTAAATCATATATGATCGGATAATGATAAGAATCAGAGACATGCAATCCTGTTGGTCTTTTAGATTGGTAAATATAAAGTCTATTAGTCTCCAGAACATTTTCAGTTCATAACATAAGTAACTACCGTTCTTAATTCACTTTCGCTTTTAATTTCATTTCATGATCCCTATTTGTTCATGGTTATGCACGTACAAACACGTAGAACTTAATTGTCATTTCTGATATGTAGTGCATTATTAGGATTCAAGATGTCTTTGTCATATACGTGACTCAAGACCAATCCAGATCAAGTTTAAGGCATGAAACATTTATTTATTTATGGTAAAACACTATGCACCACGATATAAGGTGATCATATGCAATCATGTGGAACGAATTCAACTTTGGTTGTTCTGATTAAATCAAAGAGAACATATACAATTTGAATCAAATGTGATGATATGTAACATAAAGATTCAATCTAGATACCCTTATATGATAACTACTTCCAACGTGGGGATTCACTCACATTATAAATCCCAACGGATCTCGCTTTAAAGTTCTTTTAGTTTAGAGTTTTGGAACGACAAGGAATTTGAGTTTTTATTTGTTGTATATCCAAAACGGTTACAATCATGATTATTATTTTAGCATTATTTTGACTCTAATCCGATGGAATTTGGACGACATTTTGACATCCAATTCAAGTGTAAAAACCCTGACTTCTTATGCAATTTAGGTAGTGATACAATTTGACTTTGATATGGTTTTGGTTAATCGATAAGATTAAGATGGAATTTTGACAGCCTTTTGTTATAAGTGTTTGTGCCTCTCTAAATTTTGATAACCACCCAAATATCAATTATATCATGATCGTGTATGTTTAAATTCTACGACAAATTCGACAACCTTTTGGCGTCCCTTTTTTATTTGCCAAAATATAAATGATCAAAAAGGTTCAATTCCTCAAATGGAAGAGTCCAGAATGACGTATTTTTCCTAAGCCAAATGTGTATGATTCCCCAAGGGAGGTGATCGTTTGGCCAAACAGGCGACCGTCTAGGTTTGATTCTTTAAAAGGAGGATGCTGTAACGGTCGTTAAGTACACAGATTGGTACGGATCCCGAAGGGAGTAGCAACCCTTATACATTTTATTAAAATTATTATTGTTATTATTATTTCGACTAAGCAAACACCGGCGCTGCAAAGTCAAAGTCGGAGTCGCGTCGGAGTTGCGAATTAAATAGGGAGTCCGAGAGATTGCGATGGGTGGGCTGTTCGTAGTCGTATGGGTTTGTGTATTGACCTCTCTTCTTCTCTTCTCACCTTTTTCTTTTCTTTTGATGTGTGTATGCGTGTGTACGGGGTTTGTACGTATGGAGTTGTGTGGATTTTGTGTTCCGTATCGAATTCCCTTTTTCGTATGTCGGGAGTGGGGTTTTTATAGCGTGGAAGAGACGATGGGATTGAGATTTGAACGTGTGATGATGGGTGGTGGGACGTGCATGGGTAACGGTTTGGAAGAGAAGTGGGATGCGAGATGGTAGTTGTGTGCATGAGATTAGAGGGGCTGGATAAGAACAAGACTATATGAGGCATAGGGACATTACAAATTATCGTGCATGGTTACCGTATGAGCGGGAATTACAATGCATATTTTCAACATTACCCACATATGTACATTCAATAAGTGAATCCGTATATACCCTTTTGGGATTGATAGAATTTTATTGATGTTTAATTTTGATCTTTACCACCATAATCGAAGAGTAACAATATATTAAGTGTGACTTGATCTACCGAATCAGCAAAGATAAATTCCAAATCCCTTACAATAATCATATGAAACTTCATGGATATATCCAATTGATGCATTGCATACATTGCATCATATGTCTTTCATTTAGATTATTTTTATATAAATAAATGCTACTAAGGTATTGTTTTGAGCAATTGTGCAGAATTCAGGAGTTACAATACAATTTACCAATATTCGAGCTAAAACGCGTGCAATGGACTTAGATTGAATCACAAAGACCAATTAGATAGATGTTCAAGCTCAAGTTGAAGTCCAATTGATTGCATAAGAAGTCAGGGACCTGATCGCAAATTAGAAGGACTAAAAAGTTATTTTGGAGGAGTATTCAAGAAGAAATCAAATTCGGATCTCCAAAGATATGCAATAATTGATTTATACGCGTGGAGGCCACCTACAACATACCAAAAACACACCCACAAAAGCACGAATTCATCTGGACCATCCATGCGGCGGAATCGCCGCATCTAACGGTCAATATGCGGCGGAATCGCCGCTAGGGTTGCGATCCGTGCCTCCCATTTTCGTCCAATTATGTAATCACACGTGTCCTTCCTGATGCATACTTAGGGTTTCTTGTATCGGCTATAAATAGCCCCGAAATTGTGTTGTGTGGGAGCCTTTTTGTATTACATTCTATGCAATAAAATTCCGCCCATTTATTTCTCCATTGTCTTTTTCTTTTGTAAGCTTAGTTTTAGATTAATATTTCATGTTCTTAATTTCAGTAGAGTAAAATAATTTAGTTGTTCTTTATTCTTCTCTTAGAATAATTTGTTGTATGTTTAGAATAATTGTATTTGTTTTCGTAGATCGTAGTTTAGTATAATATTTCTTTCTTTTTGTTTTCGTAGTCTCTCGATGATCTCCATGACCCCTTCTCCTCATCTTCTCCCCATGGGTTTCTAAAACCCTCCAAAGGGTGGGGGTGACGGATTTAGGGTTAGAGAAGAGAGATCGTTTTTATTTTAATTTCTTGTTAGTATTTTGATCATATGAGTTTTTGTTAAATCAATTATCATACGATGCTTAATATCTCACTTGATTTATAATAATTTTCGTAATCTCTAATCTAACTTGAAGATTCATAACTCCCACCCACTGGACTCTCATCCATAGTTATTTCTTCTTAGTTTTTGTTCTTGTTGTTCTTGCTTTAGAAAGATAAAAAAAATAAATCCAAAAATCTCAAACCAACACTATTTCTCTTTTGCTTTCCTTAATCAAAGAAAATCACAAAAATATAAGAATCTCTCCCTCCTTGTGTTCGACCCGTACTTGCCACCGCTTCAACGCGGCCGTGCACTTGCGATATAAACAAAAATCACAACACCAATCGGCGTCGTTGCCGGAGAGGCGACGAGAATTTTAAGTTTTTTTTGTGATTTTGTTTTTTTTGTTTGGATTTTGGTTTTTCGCGATCTAACGTTTTCCATGTGCTTTTCAGGAAGTAGTAGAGAGGACACGAAAATCCGGAGACCATCCGATCTGAACAGGCGGCAAAATCGCCGCATAATAAATAGAGTCTGCGGCGGAAATGCCGCACGGGTTGAAGATCTGAGCCCGAAATTTCTCCGGAACGCGACTTATCTCTGGGTGGATGTGTAGAGCACTGGAAATTGTCGAGAGCGGGCGGCGAACCCGACTGAGCGTGCGTAGGTAACATTTGTTGCCTTTTTCTCGTAATTTCCATTTTCGGAAAATTTCCTTTTTCGTAGAATTGCATGTGTAGGGAAAACTTCCATAATTGGCACTAATTCAACTTGTGACCTAAAATTTTGCAAAATTAGAAAGGCCTTAGTGCATGCGTCATTTAAAGATTTTCTCGCATTATGTATGCTAAATTTTGCAAATCAATTCATTGTTGAAGAGTGCTGGAGGAAAGGTACGTGCGCGGTTTTTATTGATTGCATTTAAGCATATAATTTAGTTTGCATACAACCTAGCAATTGTCCCCCACTAAAGACCAATGTTTGACTATCTCTGCTAGATTTAAGTTAAACTATCTTAAGGGCAACTCCGTAGGAAAAGATACGGTGGGGATTTCATCACCCTTCCGTGGCCCACAAATAACAATCCCAAAGTGTCACCCAAGCCTTAATTAAAATCAATTAGACATTGACCCCTAAGGATTCAGACTCAATTAAGGATAAGATTGGTTTGACTTGCTATGACTTGAAGCTGATTGAATTTAATTTGGTGTCTAGAAAGTGTTTTTGTGTTGACGTAAGTCTTCCAAGCGAAGTGGTTGTCTAATTGGCACCGACTCAGTCGGAAGCGCCCCCACTAGCTATACACGGCCTGGCCAAGTTGGTTTGATTACTGAGGGAGGTGAATCAAGCGAATCAATTCGACTCAACCAGTTAGGAGTCGTCTAGACTTAAGCTACACTAGGTCTAGGATTGTTTGAACCATGCTTGTTTAGGAAACTTCTGACCAACCCTCTCATCTATCTATTAGAGTTAAGTTTCCCTTCTCATCTGAGTCTTCTTTCTCTTCTCACCTCAATTCTCTAGATTAGGATTCCTTTCTCATCTTTTTCCCTTCTATTGTTTGTTTCATTTTTTTTCTTTTTCTTTTTTTTCTTTTTTTGAAAAAATAAAAAAATATAAAAAAAATTAATTCAAACCGGTGCACTCAGATTTGGGTTCGGGACTTGAGCAATCGACTCTCACGAGTTCATCTAGATTCCAGTCTAGAGCTTAGCCCCAATCCACCTGTTGCACCACCTCACCCGGATCCAATGGGTGAGAATGTAGTGGACCCACCTGTTGCACCACCTATGACTCTGAGGGATCGGTGCTACCCAACGATGGCTGCTCAGCCATCGTGCATCGTTATGCCCACCATACCGGGTCGCGACTTCGAACTCAAGGCACAATACCTGAGTATGTTGCCCAAGTTCACCTCTAGGGAAGATCCATATCTCTTCCTTAGAGAATTTGAGGAAATCTGCTCCCTTATGCAATACCAGCATATCCCTGAGGAGGCAGTGCGTCTTAAATTCGTGCCTCTAGCACTGAAGGATGACGCTAAAAAATGGCTATATAGTCTAGCCGAAAGATCCATTAGGAGTTGGGCTGAGTTTGTTCAAGTGTTTTTAAAGAAATATTTCCCCAATCATAAGACTATTAGGATTAGGAATGAAATTTGTGCATTCGTTCAATCTGAGAGCGAGCCATTCTATTCCTATTTGGAAAGATTTAAGCACCTTCTGACCCAATGCCCTCATCATGGAATTCCAAGATGGCAATTGTGCCAAATTATCTATGAGGGATTGACACCTACATCTAGAGTTATGCTAGAATCTGTAAGCCAAGGAAGCTTTATGTCCAAAAATGAGAATGATGCTTGGACTTTTCTTGAAGACTTGGCTGATAATAGTATGCAATGGGACACTGCTAGGGCACCGACCAACCCGAGTATTGGATCTAGAATAGCAAATCAATCCAGATCAGGTGTCTTTGCTGTAGATGCTTCTATAGCTGCTGAAGCGAAATTAGCCACCCTTATGCGTAGGATGGAAACTCTAGAGCTTCAAACCCGACCCCTAGTAAATCAAATCTCTTCTGTTTCTTGCTCTAGGTGTGGTCAACCTGGTCATGTTTTGGAGGAGTGTGCACACATTTCTTCGGACATGGAACAAGTTAATGCTGCATTTAATCGTCCTAGGAATGACCCTTATTCGTCAACCTACAATCCAGGTTGGCGCAACCATCCCAATTTTTCATGGAGCCAAGGGAATTCAAATCCTGCACCCATGCCTCAGCAAGGCCAACCACCTAGACAACAAATGTATTCAAACAACAACAACAATAATAGTGATGGCCGATTAACTGATTTGGAAAACTTAATGAAAACATTTGTTTAAACAACTACTCAATCTTTTCAAAAGCTAGAGACTCAAGTAAGTCAATTAGCACAAGTTGTAGGTGAAAGAGAAAGAGGAAGATTCCCAAGCCAACCCGAGGTGAACCCAAGAATTAACAATCCACATAATCAACATATGACATATCAACCACATCAACATATGCCATATCAACCACCTCAACCATTTAATCTTCAATCATTCAATCCTCAACACATTAGGCCTCCACCTAATGTACCACATAATGCACCACCTCCTAATGTGAACAATAATAACAGACCAGTTCATATGGTTCAAGAAGAAGAGCAAAATCAACACATTAATGTTATACTTACATTAAGATCTGGAAAATCTGTTAATAACAATGTCACTCACCCCTTGGCTAATGAGCCTAATAATTCTGTCACACCTGAGCCACCAATTCAATCTGAGGAACCAATTGAAATTGAACCCACTGAACCTGAAAGAGTATTCATTCCTAAAGCACCATTCCCTAATAGACTTAATAAGAATCATACAAATCAAATGGAGAAAATGTTGGAAGTCTTTAAGCAAGTAAAGGTAAACATCCCTTTATTAGAAGCTATTCAACAAATTCCACCTTATGCAAGATTCTTAAAAGACTTATGCACCAAGAAAAGGAAAACACAAGTACCAAAAAGAGCCTTTTTAACTGCAAATATAAGCTCTGTGTTAACCCAACCCACACAAATCAAATATAAAGACCCTGGTTGTCCAACTATTTCATGTGTAATTGGTAACACCTTAATCAATAGGGTCTTGCTGGATTTGGGTGCTAGTGTTAATCTGCTTCCCTACTCTGTATATAAAGAATTGGATATAGGAGACCTTAAACAGACTAGGACCACACTCCAATTGGCTGATAGATCTGTTAAGATTCCGAGAGGTGTGGTTGATGATGTTCTGATCAAAGTGGGTAAATTCATATTTCCTGTGGACTTTGTTGTCTTAGACACGGAGCCTGTTGCTAACCCTAGCAATCAAATCCCTGTGATCTTAGGAAGACCTTTTTTAGCCACTTCCAATGCCCTGATCAATTGTAGGAATGGATTGATGAAATTGTCATTTGGGAATTTGACTGCTGAGCTAAATATTTTTAACTTAGGGAAGCAACCTGGAATTTTCTCTGATGAATCAAGTGAATTGAATTACATTCAGGATTGTAGTGAAGATGAGTTGATTTCGGATTACTTAAATTTCACCCAATTGGATGAAGTTGATTTTCAAAAGAACCTGAGTGGTGAGGCCACAATTTGTGACCAAATCAATCATATAGGTTCGAATCGATCTTCACCCAATTGGTCAGCCTTAGGTGGACTTTTAGCCGAACCAAGACCTCAATCCAAACCCTCACTACAAGAACCACCATCACTAGAGTTGAAGCCTCTCCCTACTACACTGAAGTATGCATTTTTAGGACCCTCATCCACCCTCCCAGTTATCATAGCATCGGATTTGACCCCCAATCAAGAGAAGGAATTGTTGAGAGTCCTCAGTAGGAATAAAGAATCTATTGGATGGACCATGGCCGATATCAAGGGGATTAGCCCATCTATAGTCCAACATAGGATCCATTTGGAAGATAATACTCAACCCCGTAGGGATCCGCAAAGGCGGCTTAACCCGGTCCTAACTGAGGCGGTCAAAAAGGAAATACTTAAGTGGTTGGACAATGGAATTATATACCCTATATCCGATAGTGCTTGGGTTAGTCCTGTTCAGGTTGTCCCTACGAAATCTGGAGTTACTGTAGTTGAAAATGAGCTTAATGAGTTAGTCCCGACCCGCATCCAAACCGGTTGGAGGATTTGCATTGACTATAGGAAACTGAATTCTGCAACCCGTAAGGACCACTTCTCTCTTCCTTTCATAGATCAAATGTTAGAACGGTTGGCCGGATATGAGTATTATTGTTTTCTAGATGGATATTCCGGTTATAACCAAATTCCTATCGCTCCTGAGGATCAGGAGAAAACTACCTTCACGTGCCCATTCAGCACGTTTGCTTTCCGTCGCATGCCCTTTGGCTTGTGCAATGCTCCTGCCACATTTCAAAGATGTATGGTTAGCATCTTCTCTGATATGGTGGATAATTTCATGGAAATTTTCATGGATGATTTCTCTGTCTTTGGTCCCACTTTTGCCAATTGTTTGAACCATTTGGAATTAGTACTAGTAAGGTGTAAGGAGAAGAACTTGACCTTAAATTGGGGAAAATGTCATTTCATGGTTAAGAATGGAATAGTGCTTGGTCACATTGTGTCTAAGGATGGCATTCAAGTGGATAAAGCCAAGGTGGATTTGATTAAGCATCTCCCTCCACCAACAAATGTCAAAGAGATTCGTTCATTTTTAGGGCATGCCGGATTCTATCGAAGGTTTATCAAGGACTTTAGTAAGGTGGCTAGACCATTGACTGAATTATTAGCGAAGGACTCTAAGTTTGAATTTTCTGATAAATGTTTGGAGTCCTTTAACCACCTTACGAGGGAATTAACGTCGGCACCCATTATTCATTCACCCGATTGGACCCAACCCTTTGAGATAATGTGTGATGCATCGGATTACGCCATAGGAGCGGTGTTGGGTCAGAAAATTGAAAAGAAACCTCACGTGATATATTATGCTAGTAAAACATTGAATGATGCCCAATTGAACTACACGGTAACTGAGAAAGAATTTCTAGCAGTCATTTTTGCCTTGGAAAAATTTCGACAATATTTGATAGGCACACATGTGATTATTTACACAAATCATGCGGCCATAAGACATTTACTACTGCAAGAATTTGATGTCGAAATCCGTGATAAAAAGGGTTGTGAAAATGTAGTCGCCGATCACTTGTCTAGAATTCCTCTTATCCCAGTGAATAACACACCAGTGAATGAGAACTTTCCGGATGAATAGATTATGGCTGTGTCTGGCAAACCATGGTTCGCCGATATAGTCAATTTCTTAGTAACTGGTGTGACCCCGACTGAATGGTCTAAGAACGATCAAGCCAAATTTAGGTCCCTAGTGAAGAATTTTTATTGGGATGACCCATATCTTTTCAAATATTGTTCGGATCAAATCATTAGGAGATGTGTTCCTGAGGAGGAATTTGCAAGTATTCTATCTTTTTGTCATGACCAAGCATGTGGAGGACATTTTGGAGCTAAGAAAACCGCGGCCAAAGTTTTACAGTGTGGATTTTATTGGCCCACCCTATTTAAGGATGCATTTGCATTTTGTAATTCTTGCTCTAGATGTCAAATGCTAGGAAAACTCTCTCGTAGAGACATGATGCCTCTGCATCCTATTCTCATAGTTGATATCTTCGATGTTTGGGGCATCGATTTTATGGGCCAGTTTCCAATGTCTTTTGGGAAGGAGTATATCTTGCTAGATGTGGACTATGTGTCCAAGTGGGTTGAGGCTATCCCCACAAAATCCAATGACAACAAAGTTGTTGTCAAATTTCTGAAGGAGAATATTTTCTCCCGATTCGGTACTCTACGTACCATTATCAGTGACCGGGGTACTCATTTTTGTAATCGATCATTTGAAGCTTTGATGAGAAAATATTCCATAACTCATAAGTTAGCTACCCCGTATCACCCTCAAACAAGTGGACAAGTTGAGGTTTCCAATAGACAAATCAAGCAAATTCTGGAAAAAATGGTTAATGCCTCACGTAAGGATTGGTCTGTAAAAATTAATGATGCGTTGTGGGCCTATCGGACCGCTTTCAAGACCAATTTAGGAATGTCCCCTTACCGGTTAGTGTATGGAAAAGTGTGCCACTTACCGGTCGAATTGGAGCATAGAGCCCTTTGGGCTATTAAGCAACTGAATATGGATTTAGAGGCAGCTGGTAATGCTCGAAAATTGGATTTAGTTGAGCTTGAGGAAATAAGAAATGAGGCTTATGAGAATGCTAAAATTTATAAGGAAAAGACCAAGGTTTTTCATGATAAATCCATCGTTAGGAAATCTTTTTCTCCTGGACAGTTGGTCATTCTCTATAACTCTCGCCTTCATCTCTTTTCTGGCAAACTCAAGAGTCGTTGGACCGGCCCATTCATGATCAACACCGTTTTCCCTCATGGAACGGTCGAGATCAGTAATCCGGAGAACGGTGAAAACCTTAAAGTTAACGGGCATCGATTGAAGCCCTACTTAAATCGTCCCTCCAATGTTGCTGAGGAAGTCGTGTTTTTACACGCAATTCCTCATTCTGATTAAGTTTTAGTTTATTTCTCAAAAAAAATGGTACATGACTTATTTTGGAAAACGGTGGAAGTACATGACTTATTTTTCAAAATCTAACGTATACCACTTTAGCAGTATTCTATCACCATGGTGTTTCCTGAGAAGAACTTCCACCCGTTGCTTGTTAGTGATCAAAACGACACCCACTTTTACGACGAAATCATAGCACGGAGTTGGAGCTACTTGGTCCATAATAACAATGATGTGTACTGCCCTAGCTTAGTGGAGGAGTTCTATAGCAGTATCACTAACATAGACCTGGACAGTGGGTACATGTTACTGAATTGGAGAAACAAAGTCTGGGCGATTGACCTCAACATCATCTCCAACTTGACTGACATACCACAAGGGGCCTCCACTTTGCCATCCGAGGAACTCAGCTTCTATCGGTCACTCATGGGACCAGATTGTGTGCTTAGCCGTGATCGGGGTATCAAGGGCACATCCATGTACCGGAATGTCTTTACAGCATGTAGGTGGGCATGCCAAAATGTCACGAGTAATACACACAACACTTCTTTTCGCACTGTTGAGATGGGCATCGTTCACTCCCTGATGACCCGTGATCGCACTTACTGTATGTGCCGACGGCTTCTGACCACCATTGCAGAAGGCCACCAACGCAACTCCCAACCTCTGCCATGCCTTGTCACCACTATCTGCAAGCACTTCATGGCTTATGAGTCTTTCTGGGTGTACGAAGCCGACATGCTCCCTTGTACGGTGGAACGAGAGACATCCTCCTATCGTGGCACTATAGCAGACCTGTGGATACCTCCAGAAATGGAGGATGCTATGCAATCAAGTGAGTCGTCTGAAGACTCCGCAACATTCTGGGCTCAGTCAACCCCAGAAAACTCTGACGAGCATAGGTCCCGAATGTGGGGCGGGATGAAGCGCCTCAATAGCAAACTGAACAAAGCACTCTCCGGCCGTGGAGAGTCGTCATCCCGAAGGCGGTAACTTTATTTTTCTTGCATGTCCTATATTATTTAATTTTGCATACATTGGGGACAATGCATGGAATAGGTGTAGGGGGTGACTAGTTATCTACCTATCTGTTTTATTTTTTTATCTATCTTTTACAAAAAAAAAAATCAATGTTTCATGACATAGCTTAAGATCGAACTACCAAAACCCGAGTACAAATTGCATTGAGTTTTTGTTCCTTATTATATAGTTCTGCTTGTAGAAACTACGACATAAATCTAAGTTCCAAAGAAATAACCCATTGCCCTTTAAGACATGTATGCACTTAAATTGGATGAATCAAATCTTTGAAGTGGTTGATAAAAAACAGAGGTTGAGGAAAATATACCGGGAAGTGTGGACTTCTAATAGCAATTAAGCCTTGAGGAAAATAAAAGTAAAAATTAAGGAATAAAGTGAGGAAATCACATTCTGCAAAATGATTACAAAAGCCCAAGCCTTTGAGTCACTGGTCCGTAGGGGTATCTTGAAACCCGGTAACTTGAGTCTGCCAGCTCGGGATTATCGACCAAACTCGCCACACGAATGCAAAAAGGGTAAAAGTGTCAAAAAGCAAATGTGTTGAATCACTAAAGAAAAGAAAAAATAATACTCAAAGCCCAAAGCTAAAAGAATGATCCATGTCATGGTTGATCCGAATGATACTTCACCACCAGAGGAGGCGTGCAAAATAATTTAAGTGATAACATGTGTAGAAGGGTTAGTGGTGTGAATATTGGAGGAATGAAGATCAAGTCAGAATTTTGATGAGTTAGATTTGTATATGAGCATGCAAGAATTCTAAGTGAGATGTATAAGGTTGAGGTGGAGATATCGATAGCTATTAATGAAATATTGAATTAAGACTTTGTGGGTGTGTCAACTGAAAACCCTCACGAGACAAAACTCGTCCTCTAAGGAAACTTGGAGGTTTAAAGGCTTGTTGCACATGCTAAGTGCAACCGTGATTCCTACGAAAGTGAGTTAGGATTTCCTTGCTTCCATACTTTTAGTTTTCATGTTTTGTTTTGCTCGGGACTAGCAAAATCTAGGTGTAAGGGTATTTGATGCATTGCATACATTGCATCATATGTCTTTCATTTAGATTATTTTTATATAAATAAATGCTACTAAGGTATTGTTTTGAGCAATTGTGCAGAATTCAGGAGTTACAATACAATTTACCAATATTCGAGCTAAAACGCGTGCAATGGACTTAGATGAATCACAAAGACCAATTAGATAGAGGTTCAAGCTCAAGTTGAAGTCCAATTGATTGCATAAGAAGCCAGGGACCTGATCGAATTCAAATTCGATCTCCAAAGATATGCAATAATTGATTTATACGCGTGGAGGCCACCTACAACATACCAAAAACACACCCACAAAAGCACGAATTCATCTGGACCATCCATGCGGCGGAATCGCCGCATCTAACGGTCAATATGCGGCGGAATCGCCGCTAGGGTTGCGATCCGTGCCTCCCATTTTCGTCCAATTATGTAATCACACGTGTCCTTCCTGATGCATACTTAGGGTTTCTTGTATCGGCTATAAATAGCCCCGAAATTGTGTTGTGTGGGAGCCTTTTTGTATTACATTCTATGCAATAAAATTCTGCCCATTTATTTCTCCATTGTCTTTTTCTTTTGTAAGCTTAGTTTTAGATTAATATTTCATGTTCTTAATTTCAGTAGAGTAAAATAATTTAGTTGTTCTTTATTCTTCTCTTAGAATAATTTGTTGTATGTTTAGAATAATTGTATTTGTTTTCGTAGATCGTAGTTTAGTATAATATTTCTTTCTTTTTGTTTTCGTAGTCTCTCGATGATCTCCATGACCCCTTCTCCTCATCTTCTCCCCATGGGTTTCTAAAACCCTCCAAAGGGTGGGGGTGACGAATTTAGGGTTAGAGAAGAGAGATCGTTTTTATTTTAATTTCTTGTTAGTATTTTGATCATATGAGTTTTTGTTAAATCAATTATCATACGATGCTTAATATCTCACTTGATTTATAATAATTTTCGTAATCTCTAATCTAACTTGAAGATTCATAACTCCCACCCACTGGACTCTCATCCATAGTTATTTCTTCTTAGTTTTTGTTCTTGTTGTTCTTGCTTTAGAAAGATAAAAAAACTAAATCCAAAAATCTCAAACCAACACTATTTCTCTTTTGCTTTCCTTAATCAAAGAAAATCACAAAAATATAAGAATCTCTCCCTCCTTGTGTTCGACCCGTACTTGCCACCGCTTCAACGCGGCCGTGCACTTGCGGTATAAATAAAAATCACAACACCAATCGGTTTGACACGTATTATACTTGTAGTTACTAAGAATGACACATATTAATATTTTGCAATATGTCATGTGTTTATCTGCATGGTTCGGCTTTCTTTTTTGCTTGCAGTCCAGTTGCGTAACTCAATTTCACGGTTTTTTTATGATACAAATTTTTAGTGTCAACGTTAACATTTAAAGTAAACTTTTAGAACACATTCCCTTCAGATTATCCCAAAATTCAAAACCCTAAAGAGTATTAATGGTAGCTAAACCTACCTAGCTTTCAACTTGGTGCCTTTTTTTCTCTCTTAAGAGTTCAACTACATTGGAGTTCTATGCAACTTAGGAATTTTTAGGAGAAGTTTATGGCAAACATAAATGACTTAAGAATGTCCAAAGTACGCTTAATGAAAAATGCTCATGTTCATATTTCGATCGACCATTTAAGGAATGGTCAACCGCTCTTTAGGTTCCTGTGAATCGCCAGGCAACTATTGTACACTTGATTTTGGTCAACCATTGGCCAGACAGTGTATCGGATTTGGGTGTCCGAATGGGATTCAGATGTCTCTATTGGCTGGGTATCAGTGGGAGTCAAGTAAATTCTCTGTCTGACTCTGATGGATGTGATCCAGTTGGCCGTTCCTGATGATGTTCTTCAAGGAGACTTTCTAACACTATCTCAACGGTAACAATCATCATCAGATTTTCATCACCAGTTACTTCAACAATCATATTACTTCTTCATCGAAGTAATAAATATTCACTCTATACGCAGTTGTTTTCTTATCAAGTATCTTTGCAACCTTTTGATAATGTTCAACACAACATTTTTATCACCGTAATAAATAAGATGTGTATCTTAACAGGTCCAACGACTAGTTAGATAAGATTATGACGTATGTTTGATCCTCCTATAACAACTGATAGTCAATGATCTGTATGATGTAACTACACAACACATTTTGATTATTTAACCCCAAAAAATGCCATAATACCCACCACAACCACCTCATGGAGACTTACGACAACCACCACCACCACATGGAGACTTACGACAACCAAACCACACCACGCACCACCTTGCACCACCACAACCACCTCTACTTGTGTAAAAGTCAAGAGCTTCCAAAACGCACCCTAACATGACGGTTGTCATAACAAGAAATAGAACAGAACCTAGACTTGGAAATTCGCATTAATGATTAGCTCAATTTACAAGAAAGAAAATCAGACAGTTAAACCTTACACTTGCTACCGTTTGCCTGGTGTTTTCAGTTGAAAATATTATACAAACGTTACAATGACACGGTAAGAAGTTACTTCATTATATAACTGTTTAACTGTTTATAATACCGCAAGTGCACGACGTCGATGAAGATGTGACAAATACGGGTCGATCCTCAGGGAGGTGAGTAGCATCTGGTTTTTCAGTAATCAAGTGACAACAAAAAGGGAGAACAGTTTGTCTATGCTAATCTACACTACACTACTAAGAAGAAAAATGCAAAGTAAAGAAACTAACGATTACTTCGAATCAAAACTAAAAGAATGTAAAACTAAGCTGGAATCAAGAAGAGAAAGACTCCTAGGGGTGGAGTGTGTGCACACATGTAAAAAGATGGTGAAGAATGCATTCTATAGGCGCAAATGTAGGTAGTGTTTTCATGCATAGGAAGTGTCTAAAGATTATGACAAAACCTATCAATCCATTCACTAACCTAGTTGAGTAACATTCATATACATAAGCTGGTTATTTCAGAACCTAAACAAGCATGGGAGGTGTCTAAGATGTGTGGCAAAACCCATCAAGTGTAGTATTCTACTCTAACAAGAAAGCATACATTCACATTTATCAACACAATCAAAATATAAAGCATTCATATCCATTCTTTAATGCATGTATGAGCATCATCTCCACCCCCAAAGGGGGATGAATCTACTCACTACACATTACTCTAACAATTAAACTAAAGAAGAAATGAAACATTCTAACTACTTTAGTCTACAATAAAAAAAAATAAAACTAAGTTAAACATACATAACGAAACAACATAAGAACAAAACAATGGAAAAATTATTTTATTAAATGACTCACATCATTCTTCTCCACCTTGAGATTTTGCTCTAAGGCTTACTCCAAGTAGAGAGAATGCCACCAAGCAATGGATGAATACAATAGAAGGTGAAGAGTTCTATTTATAGCCATAGAAAAAGGTAATCCGGGATAATCCCCCGGTATGTGACTAAACAAATACCAGAAATAGACTAAGTACACGCTAATACACGCTCCACATAAATCTTAGCGGATCCAGACCAAAAGAGACTGTCAATTAGCGGTCTTGGACTGCCAATTGGTGGTCTACAGCTTTCTCGGTTTTTCTGGATGACTTTTCTTGTCTTTGATGCATCTACTTCGCTTGCTGAAGCTCCGACCCGAATAGAATTGCCAAAATACTCCCCATGATGGTGTGAAGTATTTTTGTTTGCTCATTGGTCCTTCGATCTTACGTTCAGGTCCTTCGATCCAGCATCTTAGTCCTTGAGTCTCTCAACTCAGTTCTTTTTCATGTTTTTAGGTCCTTTTATGCATCTTCTCTTCAAACCTATTTATTTCTGAAATTCAAACATAAAACTCGTTACGTAGCATTGTTTAGGAGAAAGATAAGGGATATAAGATACAAATATAAGCATGAAATGATGTCAATCAAATACCCCCACACCTAACTTTTGCTAGTCCCGAGCAAAACAAAGAAAGAGAAAATCATACAAAAAACAAGAAATCCTAACTCACTTTCGTAGGAATCACGGTTGCACTTAGCACGTGCAACAAGCCGTTAAACCTCCTTGTCGCCAAGGAGGAGTGTTGTCTCCTGAGGATTTTCAGCGGATACACCCACAAAATCCGAACAAAGATGCATTATTCAACCTAGCTACACGACTCGATGGACTTATTTTGTCGATCATTGGACGCGGTAATCCTACGGGTCGACTCTATAAATGTAATCAATTCACTCACCTAGCCCAGTGAATCATTCGTGCAAGTTAAATAAGGACTTAACTGAAAGACATGGACATCCTAAACATCCTCAAGTGATACAAAGTGTAAAGTCCATTAAGGTTTTTATTTGCATTACCATTTTTTTTCTTTTTGTTTATTTTCTTACTTTTTTTTCTTCTTACTAGTTGGAGTTTCATTCTCTCAGGGTCAGGTTTCATGCATCATCGCCTATGAGGACTTACACTATCACGTACACCTTTCCCCAAATCTCCACATATAGCAATCCCTACCACCCATGTAACGGGAGTTCGGTCGGTGCATCCCAAGTCAGATGACTCGAAAGCACCAGGCACAAAGTCCCCTGAGACCTACTTTCCCGAGTGATAGGAGTCGTGCGAGAAGAGAGAACACCACTTATTCACTTATCTACATGGGAACCAAAACCCCTACACTTACAGTTTCACAAAAAGAGTTTAAGGGTCATTGACTACGACAAACTTCATTATACTAACAGACACGAATTATTGACTCACTAGGTTTAGGGTGGACTTCTTTAAATGTTTGAGTACTGAAACCCTATGATTACTCTCCCCCCGAGGGAAAATCGGGGTGCATCCTAACGACTCGATAAGACCTAAAGCCGGTATACTAGGTATCCTAATGCATCAAGTTCAAGACAATTTTGGGAGCTTTCTTTTTACTTTGTCTCTCAACGGTTTTTCACATGTTAAACACACACGAAACCAACAAAACATTTTCAGGGAGTCTGGGTTTTATCTCTGATTCTTACGCGAATCACCTAATATCTGACCTCCAAAATAACGCAAGCGGACGGGCAGCTCTGGATCCGAGTCCAAATGCAAGTGCAGGAGTGCGTGCGCCAATAGATCGTGGGCCTCACGAGCCTGGGTCGGTTCAACAGGAGTTGAATCATGTGTTAGTCCACCTCAACAACCTCTTTCAGATTTCTGGTCAAAATCTGAGCCAATCAGGTAATAACTCAGGTATTAATCCTCTTCACCCTGTTGCAAATATTGCTAATTTCATAAATTCATGGATTATAGACACAGGAGCTATGGATCACATGATTGGAAATAAAAAATCTCCTAAGTAATATTTATTACGATCCAAATATGAATAAATTTGTCACTGTTGCAAATGGGAATCAAGTCAGAATTAATGGAGTAGGAGAATCATAATTGTTAAACACCACCACTGAAAAAGTTTTATATGTCCCTGATTTCACGACCAATTTTTTATTTGTATCATGAAAAAGTTTCAATGGTCAAAATCTAATAAGATCAAAAATTTAGAAGGAAACACAGACCCCTTGCTCATCATGTGATACTATCACAGGGTTTCTGTAACGTCCTCGAAACAGCGGAAAATTTAAACTTTTAATAAAGGATAATCAAAAGATATCAACATCAACCCAAGAAACGCTACTCGAAAATATACATATAATATATGGTGTTGCACCGTATACAAGAGTTGTCAAAAGAATGACTACATCAAACTACAATATACAGATATACAAGTAGTCATAGTAACCTCAAAATAGACACGAGGACCCGACTCCAAAATGCACTCGTCCTTAGTCACCACCCAAACAGCTCCCGAAGGGGAACCTGAAATAAAACAACATGGCGTGAGTTTCCATAAGGAAACCCCGTATGCCAAACCCACCTACATGCACATGCAATACGTAACCTATCATACTAGTATCATGCCAACATAAATCATAACAAAACATTCCCCAACCGGGTCATCAGGTCATAAGTCATAACAGTCATTTCTCCGACCGGGGTTCATTATTCATACGTCTAGTTTTGGACATCCGTAGATACCTACCGCAGGCACATGCGTCATACAGAAAGTACGCGACACACCTTCACTCGCAACTACACTAGTCATATGGGTTCAGTGAGGGTCGCACGTACTTCCGAGTCATCATCAGATTTGATCAGTGGTCAAAGACCACAATTCGCCAGAGTCGTCACTCTGGTCGGTCATACTCGCCAGCCGTGCCACAACTGGATGGTCATACTCACCGGAACAACATCGGTCGGTCATCTTCGTTGCCACACAGGCTAAAGCACAAAACTCTGTTGCGCAAGGGCTAACAGTCATCTCCGTCGCCTCACGGGCTAAGGTCATCTCCTTCGCAACAAAGATTAAGGTCATCTCTGTCGACACACAGGTCGATAGTCATCTCTGTCGCCACACAGACCGACAGTCATCATGCTCCGTAGAGCCATATCATATAGATCATGCAAAGGGAAAATATGGTCCCACAAGTCTACTACCTAGGTCTCAATGCACATGTCATATCATGGGAACATAAGCAGTAAATGCAATCCACGCACCAACGCGCTCATAAATAAACAATGCAATTACTGGGCTCTATTGGTCGACCGAAACGGTAATACGGTCGACCGGTGTGTTGTTAAAACCGGTAATTGGTTCGAACCACAATACAACGGTCGAACCAAACAAACATCAAATGGTCGAACAAAAGTCTCTGGACGGTTGACCGTTTAGGAGGTCTACGCCACAAAATAATATTAAACAACACATCTCAACGGTCAAACGACAATGGGCTTCCGGTTGACCGAAAAACATCAGGGACTTCAACATTACTCTAAGTCATCACCAGTCGACCGAAATATGAATCGGTCGAACCTCACTTAAGTTATCTTAAATTGTCGGTCGAACGAAATCAATGAGCGGTCGACCGTTTAGAAGGTCTAAGCTCCAACTGACTTACTACAGTGCAATCAGTCGAACTGGTCAACAGGGCGGTTGACCGTTTAGATGGTCAAAGCCCCCAACCGACTTACACCAGTGCATTCGGTCGAACGGCAAAGGGGCCCCGATCGACCAAAAACACGCAGGGTCTTCATCTTCTCGCTCAGAATGTACAACTGGTTGACCACCCAAGGTATCGTTCGACCGGTGCGAGAAAGAACGTCCAAATTTATACTACAATCGGTCGACCGAAATCAAGCACCGGTCGACCGAACAGAGCAGAAATTCTGCTGCACTATTCCGACGAGTCATTCGGCCTACCGTTGAACACTCAAACACTCACACAAACTTAAGTGAGTGTAAAAGCAAGGCTTGACATACATTGGAAGTTTGAAAAAGCTTCAGAAGAACAACGACGATTGATTCCACGTCAAAGAGCTTTTCTCCGACGAAATGGGGAACTCGACTTCAACAGAATCCAAAACTCCTTCCGCCTTCTTCTCCTTCTCTTCTTTTTCTACTTCAACTCTCACTTTCCTCTCAACTCTCCAAACAAAACCAACTCACAAGCCAACAACCATCTTCTCCTCAACTCAACTCGTCTTTTTATATACACCACCAACCTTCAAGCTTTCATTCCCAACCGTCCACCTCACCTCCAATCCACACATCACCTAGCCACCTCATTTCCAACCATCAAATAAACCCTCCACCTAAGTCATCAAGACCAAATTGACAACCTAATCTTGATTAATTTATTAAATAAAGTTGGGTTCTCACAGTTCCTGCTTAGGATGACCCATCAAACTCGCTGCAACCGATTAACAAATATGACAGAAGTTGAACCTATTTTGAAGTATGATATCCTCTGCTTTATCATTCGAACACGTCTTCAAAAATATGATAATGAGTTGTTGATAGGAAAATATGATACTGAGTTGATGATACATTTCATTGAAATATATCATTTACTTATTTTGTATGTTGCTACACTTTTTTTATTTTTATGTGGTCAGCCAGCCTGGACCGTAGAACTGCAGTCTTCTCTCTGTTTGTGTATACATAACTCCTGTGGCAAAATTCCTAAAGAAATAAAGTCAGCTGAGCAGCCATAAACACAAACATACATATAAAACCATATAAATTTGGAGACTCTCCTGAAATGTGGTACCCGCAGTGCCATATATATTAATTCCCAACAAACCAAACCTTTATCATACTGGTCGTACAACACAATTATCCATTCTTAAAAACATGATTATGAATTTATGATCCATTTAACTTAAAATGTAAGAAGATGATTGCTAGTACAATTTTTTGTATTAGCCTTAACCTATTTACAAATATTACAAGAGATTTAGCATTGAACAAACTTCAAGAATATAGATTTTTGACATAAAAAACATACATGAGGGTTGTATACTTATAATAAAAATAAAATAAAAAAGATTTAAGACTTTGTTGATACAAATAATTAAAAAGAAAGGAGAAATCAGGAAAGTTGGGTTGATTTATGGTTATTTTAGGTTTTTAGCTAAACCAAATAAAAATAAATTGTATGAATTATTAATAATGTAATGAACTCGTATCTTTAAAGCGATTTTGCAACTTGGGATAAATACCAATAATGCAAATTTGATTCTCTGATTGACTTATCCTTCGAAGTTTCATCTCGCAAATGTATCAATTGAAAAATCTTATTTGCAATTATTGTTGTGAAAGATAATATCTTAATATGAAAGCTTGTCGATATTGATCGTAATTTTTTTTGAAAATAATTATAGTAGCTATCTTTCTCTTATATTTTTCTGTGTCCTCGCACATAATTCCTGCCTCCACAGCACAGCTCACATGCAAAACTTGGATGACGCTTAGTTGGATTGAAGCTTACTTATTTTTGTTGCGGATAGCGGTTTCAGTATTATCTTGTTTGACCTGCATGTTTACAGTTTGGTTTCATAAAGTCATAGGTAGACGTTAAAAATGCTTTTACAAAAGGATACTTTAAGTAACTAATTAAAAGATATTGAAAAGAAAAACTGACACCACCTAGTCTTCCCAGGTGCTCCCAACACTTGTGCTCATGCACCACTAGACTCCAACTGTCCAAAATACCAACCCCAACACCATAAACGTGAGACTTCTCAAGAAAACCATAATCCATGAATAGGCAAAAGATTAAAGTAAAGCAGTAAATACGTGTAAGAAGTTATTAACATGCATGTACTATATCATACCGATATCATATCATACGAATATACCGATTGGGGGTAAGAAGAATTGGAAGATTTTTTGTCTTGAGATAGCTCAGATCGGAGATCGAATCATAGCAATATTTTCACACATGTGTTTGGGATGTTGGGATTTAAAATTAATAGAATGAAATAGTAGAGTAGATAAAAATATAGAAAAAAACATATGTTTTCACAACTATGATTAGTTTTAAAAAAAAGGTTAATTACAGTTTGACCTCCTGAACTATGTCTTGGTATCACTTTGCCCCCCTGAACTTTCAAAGTTAACAGTTACCTCCCTTGAACTTTAATTTTGTAACATTTTGCCCCCCTGAACTTTAAAAACTGATTATTTAACACACATTCGACGTTTTTTCCTAATTTTTTGTTGTATCCCTAATACGCTCCTAAACCTATATTTACGTGAAAATTTGGATCGAAACGGAGGTCGAATATGGTTGAAATTTGGGTAAGATTGAGTGTCAAACCGACCCAAATTCCAAAAATATCTGATGGGGGAACCTAAATTATAATAAACATGTTGCCCAAAAGTATTGATCAAATAAAGTAATGAACATGTTTAAGAAGTTAATTACATGCATATCATATTATATATTCACATGTACGTGGACCATATCATATGAATATGTTTTGGTAAATTACTGAAACACAAACTATCTCCTATGTCTAATGAGTCACAAAATCACAACTTAACGTAAATTATCTCGCGTGTTAATGATCACTTGAATATGGATATGCGCTAATCAGAAAAAAGAGGATGTGCGATCAAAATATTTCATTTCAAATTAATGACATGCACAGTACAAAAAATAACGTGCATGTCATATCATATAATAATAATAATGTAAGAAACAAATAAGCATGGAAGAATGAATACCGTTTCCCCTTGAAGAAGCACCAAGTGGAAAGCACTCACCCTACGTGTAAATTCCTGCCTGCAACTCTGCAAGAGACAATTATGGTATAAGTCTAGAATTGGTAGAAAAGGTCAAGAATGTGAATCAAAGCCAACCCAACAATTACACTAGCTCATCAAACTTCCAAATACACATGTATGTGCTTTGGAATTAACGCTTCTTACTTCCCTTTCTCCGTTACAAAGCAGTCCTTTGTCTTCCTCCTCATCCATCCCCACTCCACCACAGCAATGGATGACAACAACATGGTAGGGAAAGTAGTGGTCTCTTCATGTTTTTGTACTTATATATATTATTCTTGGGATTTTGTTTGCAATTTTGATTGGTGCATGTGTAGGTTGTGGAGGGAGTGGAGTTGGATGCATGCATGGGTGAGAGAGAGGGAAAGGATGAAGATATTTGTACACTTGATGGAACTGTTGATAGACATGGAAGGCCTTGTTTGAGAGGGCAAAGTGGAGGATGGAGGGTTGCTAGCCTTCTCTTGGGTAAGAATGCCTGCTTAATTAAATATATATGAAGAAATTAATCATCCCCTATCCACATCTCCACCAATTTATCTCCAAGCCATGAAGATGGAGACAAAAAGGTGCTCTAATCTCATGATTAATTTCCATGACCTTGGCGCAATTGAAGGAGGACGTTGTTGTGGGGAGGTGGTGATACTTGTTTGTGGTTTTTGCTTATCTTCATAAATTATGAATCTGTAAAAGGGTAATTTATAAGATGTGAGAATGGTTCGATCTCCAATTTCATATGGATATTCTTGCGGTGGTCTTGTCACATTTTGAATAACATGCTTTGATTGAATTTAGTTGCTATGCTTGTAACATTTTACATTGTTTTCACCCTATACTTCAATGCCAACAAGATACTAAGGTTTCCGGTGGTCTAGTATCAGAGTTATGAAGGGCCTACAGGAACTCTCAGGTCAACATAATGAAGAAGTCAAACATCAGTATCATTTTTATTGACTAAAAGATTTTTTAGTAGCCTTATTATTATGTGACTTCGAGTTTTAATCTCAATTGCATTATCATGTTCTTTTCTTTTCTTTTTCGTAAAGCAACACTTATTACCATTGGTTCGAGAAACGGGTTACATGCCACTTGTTTGTTATTTCTACAATGAAAGTGACTCATCCTATATATAGCTCATAATCACTACCTTACCAACAGAATGAATGTGACCATTTTTAGTATTTATTATCACTATTATAAAGTTAAGTTCAATACTCAGAGTGGACCTTAAATTTGATTTATTCTTAGCAAAATTAACAAAATGCAGAAATTGAAAGTTGATATTTGATTTATCATTTTGATTTTAGTGAATATTCTAATATGCAAAGCATGTACTTGGTCAAATATGCCAACATTTATTTATGATCGTCGCTAATTAACATGTGTGTTTTTCTTATGTTTCCATAGTAAATCAAGCCCTAACAAGTCTAGCATACTCTTGTATTGGCGTTGATTTGGTGGTGTTGATGACAAAAATACTCCGACAAGATAACGCTGAGGCCGCGAACAATGTCAGCCAGTGGACCGGAACTTCCCAAATATTTTGCCTCGTAGGTGCCTTTCTAGCAGACTCGTATTGGGGAAGATACAAGACGAGTGTCATCTTTCAATTCATTCTTGTTGGAGTAAGCCTAGTTGTATATTTCTTAATTTGTTTGGTTTTGTTCAATTAAGTGTTTTTTGGATGTTCTGTGAAATTAAATTAATGTTGAAGTAGCACAATCAAATGGAAAGAGAGAAAGAGTAGGAAAAATTAACTAAAGGGAGAAAAAATACATTAATTTTCTTTGTTCATCTCAATTTTGAATAAGTTAATGAGAATGTCTTACTAGACAACTATGCATGCGTGACAAAAACAAAACAAAAAACTTTCGATCCGTACTAGACGCGACCATGCATTTTGTGTTTCTTCCATTATCTATACAAGTTCAAGTTTATGACGAAGCTTACATTACAACATAATTATTTTTGTGCAATAATATTATTATGGTGGTGCATGTGTTTGACAGGGCTTGGTATTGCTAGCTCTTTCTTCCTACCTTCTCTTGCTTAATCCATGCATCCCTGGTGATGGAAGTCCCCATTGTCCACCTCCGACCTGCATGGAGATAATAATCTTCTACCTAGATATCTACCTAATTGCATTAGGTATAGGGGGCTACCTACCCTCGACGACAACCTTTGGTGCGGACCAATTTGACGAGGAAGATCCAGTGGAAGCCAAATCCAAAGTTGCCTTCTTCAGCTACTTCTACCTTGCAAACAACATTGCCTCTTTGTTCTCTAACACCTGTTTGGTCTACGTCGAGGATGATGGTAAGTGGGTGCTTGCCTTCTGGGTCTCAGCCGGTGCAGCCATCGTGGCTTTGGTTGTGGTCCTTGTGGGAACTCCATGGTATAGGCATTTCAAACCTGGTGGGAACCCTTTGTCTAGGGCTTGTCAAGTGGTGGTTGCCGCTTGTAGGAAGTGGAATAAGAAAGCCCTAGTGGAAGATGGACAAGATAGTCTTTATGAAGGTGAGAAGGAATGCAAAATTAATGGATGGAGAAGAATACTTCATACACCAGATTTCAGGTATTATACCTTGTATCCATATTTTAGAATACAATGACATATCTTGTAAATATCAAATGGTGTCTATATTGAATATCAGGTTGTTTTCTTATTAATTAAAAGTTTTCGTAAAGCCATTAGTAAACCAATTACTCCATATATTTTTCTTAGATTCCAATCAAAATACACAATTACTAGACTTTGAGCATCTAACCAAAAGCCAGGAATTCAGGTCAGGAGTCGAATTTTTTTTAAAATGATTTTAAATAATTGAGAATTTATTAGTTTAGTTTGAATTCAAGTCAGATTATGTATTTTACCCGTAAATGCGTAAATCAATGCTCTTGTACTGCACTAATTAATTGGTCGAAATTTCATTTACCTATCTTATCATTAGTTGTCAAAAATATTTAAGGGGTTGAAATCTCAAGAGGTCATAAATCAAGGGGCCAGAATCAATATTCACGTCGGCGGTCGCCTAGGCGGTAGGCGACCGCCTGTCGTGGTGGTCGCTTCGGGGAAATAGGCGATCGCCTAGGCACAACGGCTCTCTCCTTTTTTTATTTATTTATTTATTTTCAAAAATTACAAGTTTACCACTACCCAAAATCCTACATAAACCCCTCCAAACTTCTTCATTTTTTACACATCTCTCATTCTCTTCTTCGTCATAATTATATTCTCATCATCAAGTTTCATAATCATCAAGTTTTCACGATTAAGTCTCCGGTCTGGTGCTTAGTTTTGAAGTTGGAAAGTGAAGTCTCTGATCCGGTTCTTCATTCTTCAACCGCCAAAATCAAGTGCACTCTTTCTAACTTCTCTTTAGAATTAAATTAATTAGTATTTTATTTTCATATTAGTCTAAATTTTTATATTAGTCTAGTTTTAAGATATGACTTACGTACCCGGTACTAGTCTCCCTATGCATCACGAGAGTTACGATGACCTAAGACCTATCCGTACAAATGACCCTGGTTGGAATACTGCACATTACATTAGTGCTAATGATAAAAACTACATTGTCCGTGAGTTATGTGGTAAGGAAACTAGAGGTGGTATAGCCCCTCACAAACAACATCTTGCACACACACCCGGTAGCAATGCTAGACCTTGTGATAAAGTTCTTGACTCTATTAAACAAGACATAACTGCAGACATGATTAGCAACAGTAGGACATTACCAAACGAAAATGTATGTCTTGATGATTATGTAGACCGAGAAAACATAGAATTTGATCTGGAAACCGGGTCGGGTTCCGGTTCTGCTCGGACCCCAACCTCCCGTTCTCGCCTTATTCCTAGTCGAAAGAGACAAAAACAACGTTTGTGGGCACCATTTTGCGGACGTGGGAATGACGTGGTTTCCGGTCCCCAATAAACAACCATCGAAAGAACCTTTAGAAAAGAAGATAGAAAAACAATTAATCACAAATGGTCTAGGCTTTTCGATAGATGTGGTATATCATTCAACACTGTAAGGACGCCTGAGTGGAAGGAAGCAATATCCGCTACTTGTACTTACGGACCCAGACTTAAACCCATGACGTATCATGAAGTTAGTGACTCGTGCCTTAAACAGGAAATTGACTACACTAGAGGTATACTAGAGTCGTACAGACAAGATTGAGCAACATACGGGTGCACGTTGATGACAGATGGCTGGACTGATAGGTCCGACAGGAATATAATCAATTTTCTAGTAAATTGTCCGACAGGTACCATGTTCATGAGGTCTGTAGATGCTTCCGGTCACTCTCACGCCGCAGACTACCTGTACAAGCTGATGGACAAGGTAGTTGGCGAGATTGACGAAGAACACGTTGTTCAGGTGGTCACCGACAACGCCGCCGCGTACGTACTTGCCGGTAGGAAGTTGCAGCAAAAAAGAAGGAGATTGTTTTGGACTCCCTATGCAGCGCATTGCATCGATCTCATCTTGGAGGATATTGGCAAGTTGTTTTTGAAGACTATTGCTTTAACTCGTAAGAGCGTCAAACATTTCAACAACTCTGCCATGTTGTTGAAGAGTATGTGAATTGCCATTGAAGGGAACCTGCTACACCCTACTGTCACGAGATTTGTCACCGCCTTTCTGACTTTGCAAAGGTTGTTCCTGAAGAAAGACAAACTCCGAGCCTTTGTTGTTTCCCCGGAGTACAACGATCCTAATGCAAGTTGGATAAAGAACAAGAAAAAGAAGGAGATCTCTACTGAAGTTGCTGAGACCATTCTACAAAGTGGCTTCTGGACCAACGTCGTGAAGGCACTGAAGGGCTCACAACCTATGGTCCAGGTTCTTAGACTTGTTGACTGCGATGAGAAACCACCGATGGGATATCTGTGTGACGTAATGGAGAAAGCCAAATAACAAATCATGAGGAACTTTGACGGAAACCCGAGGTTGTACAAGCAAGTCATCAACACCAGGTGGGGTCCAGGGAAGATGATGTCATCACCGCTACACTCAGCTGGTTTCTTACTTAACCCTGGTACCTTCTTCTCCGTCCCACCTCAGGATCCAAATGTAGCTTTCAATGAGCATATGCCTGGATTCATGGATGTCGTAGAGGGGCTCGTCCCCACTCCTGCAGAACAAGACAAGATTTGCGGTCTACTTGATCATTACAAGAACTCCCTCGGAATATTCTCGAGGGATATGGTCGTCAGAGAAAGGACGGAAAGAAGACCTATAGATTGGTGGCAATCTTATGGCGCAGACATGGGAGAGACCGCATTACAGAGCTTGGCCCCGAGGGTGTTGGGATTGACATGCTCGGCATCAGGTTGTGAGCGGAATTGGAGTGTCTTCGAGCAGTTGCACTCAACGAGAATGAATAGGTTGGCTGTGAAGAAGATGAATGACTTGGTGTATGTGAACTACAACCAAAAGTTAAGGCAAAGGTTTTAGCAAAGGATGGAGAAGCCTGGATTTTATGACCCCATCAGTGTGGACTACGATCTCTTCGAGGAGCATCCATGGTTGGTAGAAACTGAAGATCCGGTCTTCGCTGAAGAGGAGCTTACATGGGCCGATGTCAAGGAAGCAGCTTTAGGACATTCTTCTTCACGGAGACACTTTGCTCGATCCATGTCCACTGCATTTGACGCGCGGTGTTTCACTGCATCTGATGTGCCATTATTAGGTGGGGGCATGGATGATGTCATCGTTCACATTAGTTCTAGAGATCCAGGTGCATCGAGTTCTCAACCACCGATGGACATCGACGAGTAATATGTTCAATCCGACGATGAAGAAACTGAAGAAGATGATGTCTACGTCGACAATCCGAACGAGAACCACTCTGACGACTCTGATGATGGTGGAGGATATGATATGGTTCCCAGTTGAACATTAGATCAATGTGTCCAATGGAATTAGTTAGTTAGCTTGTAATTCTAATTTCTCTCTTATCTGCTATTGTATGAACTCTGAGTTACATTTATAATCGTACTACTAAGCAATAAATTATATACCTAAGTGTTTAGGTGGGTAGAGGGGGTGCCTAGTGAGTCATTGGTCGAGGAACTAGGTGTCTTTTCGAAGCCTAAACATGTATGATATTTTTAGATAATATTTGTGCATTTTTCCTATTTTTCCCGATTTTCCTGATTTTTTATCTATTTTATAAAATTTAATTGAATTAAAAAAACGCTCAGACTTGGGCGATCGCACAACCGCCTAAGCGATCGCCCAGGCGACCAGACGACCCCGGTCGCCTAGGCTCGCCTAGGCGGTCCGTGAACATTGGTCAGAATCATCTATTGTCTTCAAAATGCAGATGAAATATCAAAATTTAAATGTCAAAATCTAAAAGGATTAAAATTCTGGAGGGATTACACCTCTGTCCACTATGTGCCATCATCCCTATTCCTGTATCTGACCCCCACACCTCAAGAGAACCTCAATCTTCATTAAACTGAATGTTGCCCCTCCTCTGACACAGCACACAGGCATACGATAAAAAGCTAACATTTTTAAATTTTCAACTTTGTGATGATAAATCATTAGTCTGATGAAATGTTAATTGCTAGTGTTATTATAAAGTCAAATATAGTAGCAAAGGAATTTTCAACAAAGAAATTATTAATTAAAGTCTACTTAGTTAAATGGTGAATTTAATTTGAGAAATGTAATTTTAATATACGTAAGGAAACTATAATGCAATGATTGCAACATGCATGTTAAAATTGGTGCCTACACGAAGAAAATATAATACAATGATGGGCTCCATGGCATGCACATGTGAAAAATTGATGACCTGTTTTGTAAAGTTTTACATTAGGGGGGCAAAATGACATGTTGCTTTTGTTACTCAAAAAGTGCATAATCATTGTTTTTGGGCATGTTTGAAGGTTCCTAGACAGAGCAGCCATGATAATTACATCAGAAAACTCAAGCCCCCAAGACCAGAACCCATGGCATCTTTGTACCATAACACAAGTAGAAGAAGTGAAGTGCATACTAAGACTCATCCCCATCTGGCTTTCAACCATAACCTTCTCAATGGTGTTCACTCAAATGAATTCGATTTTCATCGAGCAAGGTGCGGCCATGAACACCTCCATCTCTCCCGGATTCCACATCCCACCCGCAAGCATGTCCATCTTCGAGATCCTCGGTGTGGCGGGGTCGGTTTTCGTTTGCCGGCTCTTCTTCGAGAACCTCACCGAGCTCAAAAGAATGGGAATCGGACTCGTTCTCGTGTCGCTTACGATGATCTCTTCGGGGTTGCTCGAGGTTTACAGGCTAAAGCAAGCAATACCAAACACCAAAAACTCTAGCTCTTTGACCATACTTTGGCAGGCAATCCCATATGGCTTAATCGGGTTGTCTGAGGCATTTATGTACGTCGCGCAATTGGAGTTTTTCAACAAGCAAGCTCCGGACGGGCTTAAGAGCTTTGGGAGTGCACTCTATGTGGCATCCCAGGCTCTGGGGAACTACATGAGTAGCTTGGTTGTGACCATAGTTATTAATGTGACAAAGAAAGGTGGTCGACTTGGTTGGATTCCGGACAATTTGAACCAAGGTAGGTTAGACAAGTTCTACTATCTTCTGGCTGTGCTAAGTGGTATTGATGTGGTTGTGTTTGTTGCTTGTGCTAAGTGGTATAGGTGCATTAACTTGGAGGTGAAGGTTGGGAGTGAAGTGGAGGTTGTGGATGTGGAGAGAGAAAATTAATGTTAACAGCTAGAAGACATGCATATGGTTTTGTTGCAAGTGTTTGTTTCTGTTTTGTGGAATGAATAATGGCCTAGCTTGCCAGTACATGTTTATGGAAACATGGAAGTGATACGTGTAACTGTATAAGTGTAACATCCCTGAAACAACGGAAATTTTAAAATTTTAATAACGAGATAATCAAAGGATATCAACCTCACACAGGGGACGCTACTCAAAGATATATATACATATATAAAATATGGTGCAACACCGTATACAGGAGTTGTCAAAAGAATGACTACATCAAAATACAATATACAGATATACAAGTAGTCATAATAACCTCAAAAACTGACACGAGGACCCGACTCCAATATGCACTCGTCCTCCGTCACCACCCAACAGCTCGCTCCCGAAGGGGAACCTGAAATCAAACAACAATGCCGTGAGTCTCCCGAAGGAAACCCCGTATGCCAAACCCACCTACATGCAATGCGAAACATGACCTATCATACTAGTATTATGTCAAACATAAATCATAACTGGTCATTACCCAAACGTGTCATAAGGTCATAATAGACATCCGTAGATACCCACCGCAGGCACATGCGGTCATACAGAAAATACGCGACACACCCCCACTCGCAGCTACACTAGTCATATGGGTTCGATGAGGGTCGCACGCAATTCTGAGTCATCATCAGATCTGATCAGTGGTCGAAGACCACAATCCGCCAGAGTCGTCGCTCTGGTCGGTCATACTCGCCAGCTGTGCCACAGCTGGACGATCATACTCGCCGGAACAACATCGGTCGAGCACATCCGCCGGAACAACATCGGTCGGTCATCTCCGTCGCCACACAGGCTAAGGCACAAAACTCTGTTGCACAAAGGCTAACAGTCATCTCCGTCGCCACACAGGCTAAGGTCATCTCCTTCGCCACAAAGGCTCAGGTCATCTCTGTCGCCACACAGCCCGACAGTCATCTCTGTCGCCACACAGGCCGACAGTCATCTCTGTCGCCACACAGGTCGACAGTCATCTCATATAGATCATGCAAAGGAGAATATGGTCCCAGAGGTCTACTACCTAGGTCTCAATGCACATGTCATATCATGGGAACATAAGCAATAAATGCAATCCACGCACCAACACGCTCATAAACAACCAATGCAAATACTGGGCTCCAACGGTCGACCGAAAAAGGTCATACGGTCGACCGTTTGGTCGTTAAAACCGGTAATTGGTTCGAACCACAATCCAACGGTCGAACCAAGGAAATCATCGAAACGGTCGAACAAAGGTCTCTGGGCAGTCGACCGTTTAAAAGGTCTACGCCACAAAATAATAATAAATAACACATCCCCAACGGTCGAACAACAATGGGCTTCCGGTCGACCTAAAAACATCACGGACATCAACTTTCTTCTAAGTCATTACCAGTCGACCGAAATATGAATCGGTCGAACCCCACTTAAGTCGTCTTAAGTCATCGGTCGAACGGGATCTCAGGACGGTCGACCGTTTAGAAGTCTACACCCCCAACCGACTTAAAACAGTATGTCCGGTCGAACTTAGTCAAAGCGGCGGTCGACCGTTTAGATAGTCAACGCCCACAACCGACATACAACAGTGCATTCGGTCGACCGACAAAGGGGACCCGGTCGACCAAAAACTCCCAGGGTCTTCATCTTCTCGCTCAAACGTACAATCGGTCGACCACCCATAGGTTATCGTTCGACCGATTCGAGCGAGAACACCTGAATTACACTACGACCGGTCGACCGAATTTTGCACCGGTCGACCGAAACAGAGCAGAAATTCTACCACTCTATTCTGACGAGCCATTCGGCCTACCGTCGAACACTCAAACACTCACACAACCTTGGTGAGAGTAAAAGCATGGCTTGGCATACCTTGAAAGCTTGAAGAAGCTTCCGACGAGCAATGACGATCCCTCCACGAGAAAGAACGTATCTCCGGTGAACTCCTCACCCGAACGCGGATCTCCACACCTTCCTTGGTCTCCGGCGACCTCGACTTGCCGGCGCACCCGCAACTCCTCCTTTCCTTCCACCGACGAACAACAAGTGAGGGAGAGAAAGTGTTGAGGGAGAGAGAGGGAAGGAAATGAGAAAAGAGGAAATGAGAGGAAAAATGGGATGAAAAGGGTTGGGTTGGGTTTATATACTCTCTCTTAAACAGGATTAAAGTTCTTAAACCTAATTAACCTTAATCAAAGGATTAGGTTCTCACAGTAAGCATGCATGTTGGCTTCTCCTTGCAACTAATATGCATTTCGTCTGTATTATATATAGTGTTTGATTCCTTAATTTCTATGTAATAAAGTTTCTTCATATTAATGTGGTGAATGATATATATATCTTGTGTATTCACAATATATACTTAATACACATTTCTCACCTTTTGACTCGAATTCCCGACCAAATTCTAACATCACAATTATATATATATAGAAACTATAGAACTAGTATAGATATCAGTATCAAATGTGATTTTCTATAGTAAATAAACATACAATAATACATTATCATCGTGACACAATACAACATAGAATTTTCGTTTTGATACATAAATTCACATAGTGGCCTCACTTTTGGTAGTACCCGATGTAGAACCCACCTTGCTCCGTCGCCTATACCTTCTCCTCCTCCTCCGGTCGACGAGCTTGGAATCCCCTGTTTCTGTGAAACTCTCCCTCTCTGAGGCAATGATTTCACATTCCGGTAGAGGAATGGGGTAGCGGCGCGTGTCATAGCAGACAGAATAAGTCATGTGCCTCTTCCTAAACTCCATCATGACGCGACGCCTTTGATACGTCACAACAGCAAAATCTAGGTGTGAGAGTGTTTGCTGAAAAAAAACGCAACTCGAAAGAGTTGGCACTTGTTGGATGGGATCCACAGGGCATCCATTTAGGATGAGATGGGAGAATTCGGAGACGAAGGGGGAGTACTTGTAGTTGGCCTTGAACTTGCCTCCCGAAGTAGCCCACGAGGAACCATCCCATATGGTGGCATAGAGTGACATTGGCTTTGAAGGGTAGTCTCTACCCATGAGCTCGTTCCGTCGGACCTCCCTTATCGGGATGTCATCCACGTAGAAGCTTGAGATTGCAATTAAAAGAAAGTTACATATAATTTAATTAGTTTTAGACGTGAAAATTAACAAGCTAGCTACACAATGTACGTACGTAACTTACATGATGTTGGATGGAGACCAAAAGATGGAGTATCGATGGGCCTCAAGGCTTGGATCGAAAGGCAAGAGGTAGCGTTCCTCGCGGCCGCGATTCGTGCTTCCGTTGCCATAAACGTTGGTCTGCATTTTCCATGGCCTCCCAGCTACGTTCCCCAGAAACTCGAAGTCAAGCTCGTCGTGGTTCTTACTAAATACGTCTGTGTTCGAAGTCTGCATGCATGTACACATAATTAAGGCGTGTGTATATATATATATGTATATATATATATACATATATATACAGGAATTCTCTAGTGAGCTCAGGGCTTAATTTAGAAAAATTAAGCTCCCACAGTATCCACCACTTATTTCAAATTGTAAGGTAGATTAAGAAAAAAACGGTTATGCTAATGAATGGTAAGATTAACTGTAAATAAGATCCAATAGTGAGATTGTAAATGTCTTAAACTAAATTTGATGAGTCATGGGCTCACTCGAGCTTGACTATATATATATATATATACATATATATACATATATATATATATGGACTTGTTTCCATGGTTCCAAATAACATAATTTGACATGAAATATGTGTTTTTTTTCCACAACATTATTAAAACGTTATCTAATATTTATAAGAAAAAAACAAGGACAAAATTGGAATCCAAGCACTTAGAACAATTGAGAGGGTTGTTGCTGAGAGGGTTCGGAGTTTGGTACAGGTGAAAGAAAATTTCAAATTCAAGGATATAAGTGAAAGAAAAATTGAAATTGAAGGATTGAAGGGATATTAGTGTGTATTGGTGAAATTGAAACACATTTCGAGGGATACAAATGAAATTCTCTAATGTTTTTCAAATAAAGTTCTGCACAATTTTCATATTGAACAATTGTGAAAGTGCCCTCCTGATAGCATGTTTGAATTTTATTTTATTTTCTTTTTTGACCAAACCATGAGACGCAACTCGCTACTTGTGGTTCCATTTTGAATCTTGATCACTCCAAAATGGACTAAGTATGCTAATGAGCATGTTTGTACCTCCCCTATTTACAATGCGTGTAAATAAGTACAGAATTGTAAATGTATTGACCAGGCAAAAGTACGGTTTTAAAAACCGGACATGACGGTTCGACCCGGTCGGACCGGGAACTCATGGTCCGGCGGCCGGTTCACCCAAAAAACCGAACCTCTAGTCGAACTGTTCTGAACCGGACTGGGCCGGGTCAGACCGGGTGGTCGGACCGGACATAATTTTTTTTCAAATTTTCTTAATTTTTTTAAAATCAGAAAATATGAGGATTTTAGATTCTTAATCCAAGTATTGTTTCCTCTAATTCTTATTCAAGCAACTTTGTCGAGTTAAGTTAAGATAGCAAATTTGTTGAGTTAAGTAAACATAACAAATTTGCTGAATTAAGTAAACTGTGATTAATATCATGTATTATATTTAATGTTTGGTATGTATATATTAAATAGTTTTACAGAAATCAGTTCAAACCGGTCCAACCACCGGTCCGACCGTGGATATTTATTCGGTCCGGTCAAACTTTGGGTCTAAAAAATGATGACGTTATGCTGACGTCATCAACGGTTCGACCGTGGTTGGACCACATTGAACTAAAACCAGAGTTTTATTGGTTTGATGACCAGTTCAGTTCTGAAAACCTTGGACAAAAGTGCAAAACTAGCAAGTAAAATATATGTTCCTGTCATTGTTGTGGTTTCTTCATGAATATATTTTTCCCATGTTATATCATAAAAAATGAGTATATAATGCCTTAAAAAAGTTTATCAATCATAATAATCAGTTGGAAAGTAATGCAATACTCACGTAGAATGCAACCACAACACCAGCACTGTAATCTGATGGTAACCTGATGGTGGCACTGAAGAGGCCATGATGGTATGAATCCGATGATATGAATCCCGACCCTATGTAACAAAACCACGTCTTTGTCACGATCCAAAATCAAGCATCAAACAAAGGACATACCTTTTATTATAAACTCGTACACAATAAATTTTCCCAAGTTTTATACACGGAACAAATTTGTGCCTACACATGCATTTTAATGAATGTTATTTGCGAGATGAGATTCTTGCTTACCCGAGTAACGATCAAGGAGAAGACGAACTGCCTTGCCATTGGAGTATTGGATGAGGTTACCTTCTCCAAAAAGAGGGGTAAATCCTTCATCGAAAGACAATGTGGTGACGTTGTCGAAGATGCCTCCTCTCGCTCCCACGGAGAAAATGGTGATGGTGGTTATGACGACGACAATGGTAGAGGAGAACAGGAGGCCGATGAAATCTCCCATCTTTTGTTCCATCATGAGAGAACCTCCACTTTCAATGACCATTATAGGAGTTTCTCTAAATTTAGTGTGCAAGTGGAAGGTGGGAAAAAATTATGAAAAAATGAGACGAAAGTAGGAATTTTGACAAAATAAACCTCACTCATAACTCATAAGTGAAAGAAATTGTTACTAAAGATATTGCAAAGGATCTTACTATTTAAGAAATTGTGATCCTCAATTGATGAAAATATATGCACGCGAGTTCATCTTGGGGATGTGCATATTAATTAGCATACCCAAGTCTACTCTTGTCTAGCTTTTCTAATTAATTTGTTGACTAGTGGTAACATTTTTTACCTTCTGTAACTAGAATTATCAGTATGACCTGCCCTGCCTTTTGGGCATATAAGTTGCGAATCCAAACTCAAAAGGATGGGATAACACCATTAACACCTCAATAAAAAACATCCTTAAAAAAGTTAAATTTTTATTTCCTCCATAAGAGATGGTATTGAAATTGAGGTATTTGAGACTTTGTGCATAGCAACATTGGTAGTTGCTCCGCTCTCGTAAAGCCACCAGTGACGTCATTTTCAATGGATTTCTAGTTTTCTACTTGCAGTTCCTATAAATCGGTTAAATCCTCCACCATTTACTAAAATTGTAGAGTAAGAGACGATGAGTTCAACCCGGTCCGGTCAAGTCAACTGGACTGAAGTCTGAAATTGGTTATTTTGTTTGGTTTGGTGGAACTAAATCGGAACCCACCGTTTGAGGATTTTCTCAATTTCAATTGTGCTCTAGTCGAGTTTGGAAGTGATTTTCAATTTTTTTAATTTGTTTTAATTTTAAATGCATTTTTATGCATTTTTATGTTTTTAATCCCAATACTAAGTCAAAAATAAATTTAACCTAATAAGATAGTAATTTATAATTAATTTTTTAATAATAAATTAACATCAAATAAACTTTACCACTAAATTGTTAAAAAATACAAAAAATGTCGGATTTGATAACCATATTCGACCGATCAGGTCCAGTTTTAAACCAATGTTCACCCTTATTATGTTTGCAGCATATAAGTCTATATCGACATAATTAAACGATGGATAACCAGTGCAAACTTTCTTCGGGTTCGTAGAGTCGGGTTTCCCGTTTACCCACAACGGAGAAGCCGCCCCCACCAACCAACTGGACGATCGTATTTGGTCAGCAGTAAGTGTTGTAGCGAAACTGATTGCAAAAGAGAGTAAATTGACCACATTAAGATTACCATCTGGGGAGGTCCGTTTGATATCCAAAAACTTGACATGGAATATCTATAAAAATAATCATCACCAAATTTCAAATCGAGTCGATATGAAATAACATCAGCGTGAGATGAACTTAAGAGCTTCTCCCTTCTGCAGAGAAAGTTGCAATTTTTTTTGGGTGGATATTGTGTTTTGTTGTTTCTGACGTGTATTTGATTCTGTGATTTGTTGTTGAACCATGTCACTGTTACCAGTATGCGGAGATAGAACGTGAATATCCTTAATTCATTTATATTTTAAGCTTGATTTTAAAGATATAATTATTAAAGGTTGTAGAAATAGGTTGTTAGTAAAATTTGGTTGCTCTCGTTTCTAAAATTTCAAATACCCAATGTTGATGTTGGTTTTTTAAATGAAATTTGTTTATGCTTAATTTATTCGGGTCCAACCCGAACCGACCCAACCCGAAAATTTCGGGTAGGGTTGGGTTGAACCCGAATCGGTTCAGGCTGGGTTTTTCAAAAACCTGGATTTTTCGGGTTGAGTCGGGTTATAGTCCAAACCTGACTCAACTCGAGCCATGTGCACCCCTAATATTAACGTTTCAGCAAATAAAGAATGCTCTGCCCCCATGCTGAATTCTAAAAGATTTAAAAAAGAAAGGCAAGTGAAACCGACATATTCTTTAACAAATTGTATCCACAGAGGCTCATGCATTTTTGTTTCTTATTTAATTTACTATACTTCATCGTTATTTTAAATCTAAACATACGATATTTAATTTTGACTAACTCAAGACGAGTTAATTCTCAACTGAGCTGGACCTAATTGGTACAACTTGAAAGAAGAGTAAAGAGAAGAAAATATTAGAAGTTCGCAATGCTTAGGGATTGAAACAACACTAAACATGACTGACAACATAGGCTGAACATGAACCGTATATTTACAAACCATATGGAAACCAGTAAACCCAAATTCACTGCAAGGGTGCATTGAGGAACCCATATTGACGTTGATAATTTTAAAAAAACTGAATATGAGCTCGAATTCCAGATCCTGTAAAGCAAGATGCTGCCCCAACATTTTCTCAAAACCTGCTTTTCCTACAAGAATTGCCCAGTAGAGAGCATGTGTTTGTGGATTTCAAATTTTGTAGTTGGGTGACAAAAGTGAAGGGTCGTATTACCTAAAGTCCCAGAAAGACCAAGGAAACACAAAAAGATGGTGGGAGAAAAAAACACAATATCACGTAAGAAAATACGACAATATCAATGCTAAAGTAATACTATAACATAACCTGCAACTAAGTCACTGAACAAAAGCTAATACATAAATCAACACAGTACATATCAGTATTTACAGTTTTACACTGCTTGGGAATTAATCATATCAAGTCGTTGCTGGTTTTGCGGAAACTTCATCGTAAGATGGAGGTTTTGGGGTTGTGTCGGACAAGCGAACCTGTGCAAAATCATCTTGCACCGCACTGCCTTTTTCTCTTTCAGCAACTGTAACTTTCTCTTTGGCTCTCGAACCCACATCCTCTGCAACCTTTGTGACCCTACTGAAAGCACCAGTCACCCATGATGCGCCAGTGAGCACGTATCTATTCTTGAGAATTGCAGACCCAACACTGCTGACCTTTTGCTCAGCAGCAGTGAATGCGTTCTTTGTCTTTTGGGACATTTGAAACTTCTGATCCATTTCTCTGACCTTCTCATTAACAGCTGAAGTGCCCATACTTATTTTCTCAGATAATCCAATCTTTTGGTCAAAATTAACAACTGTAGCTGAAGCTGAAGATGTAAGTTTGTGCTTCTCATCCAATGTTTTAGCTCTATTAACGACATCTTTGCCCAATATGAACCCTTTGGCAAGCATTGTGCTGACAACATCTTCAGCTTTCTGGACGACTGATTCAGAACCTCCAGCCACTTGAATGTCCTTTTGCTGAGAACATAAATGATACTTAGGTAACAGGAAGAACCACTGAAGTGGACATTTAAATTTAGAAGCAAGTTTTAGTAACTATACTAACCATTACAGGAGCTGAAGTAGCTGACACGGGAGCAGGTGGTTGGTAATCAGCAGCTAGAGATATGACAATAGAAAGATCAACTATAGTTGCACCCTGTTGGAAGAAAATAAGGAAATATTTAAACAAGCAAATGTTTGTACTGCATCACTAAGAAAAGCAAGTAACGACGCAACATGTTTTAGTTATTTTAGATAAACATTATTCCAAGGAAAATCAGGATCAAATGGGATATTACTGCAATTGGATACAACATCAAAAAAAGACAATTATTAATTCCCTACTTTGCATGTTAAATCATTTGAGGATTATGTTGCAACTTTTTAAACCATAGCTGCATGCAACTAAGTAACTTGCATCATGATTTCACCATAAAATGCATTAATAGCTTGCAAGTTTTATTTGAGAGGCTTAAATGAGAACAATTGTGTATTTTGACGTGTCAACTAATTGTTGTAGGAAGATAATTGATTATTCTCAACAAATAAAACCATTACTTATGTATGATAAAAGCAACGTGCAAATTGAACACATGGATAAACAAAAGCATGTCTTTACAGTAAGATAAGAATAATCTCTTGACTAAATTTTAACCTCTATTAAGAACTAAATTGTCAAAGTCCACTAATGATCAATTGTAAATTATAGTTGAATGATGTAAAAATTAAAAATAATAATGATGATGAGTTTAGTCACCGAAAGTAGAAGTGCAGTCTCAGCTCCTTGAGGATCTTTGAAAGTAACATATGCTATTTGAGACCACTCATCATGGCTGCAACAAGGAGGGTTTCATATTATTTGCCAGAGGCACAAAACAAAGAGAAGGACATGATAAGCAACCAAAACCGAGTCATGACTTTATGAGTGCATACCTTTTGAGTTCAACAGTTTCTATATCTCCAGAGAAAGAAAAAAACTCCTTTATGTCCTGCTCGGTCGCTCTTAGGGAAACATTACTAACATTAACTGTTCGAACCTATAATTGCGAGGATGGTACATGTAAGACAATACAATGAGAAACCAGTTATTACAACTCAAGCTGATTTTACAATGATAAGGAATAAGGCATTTTTTTAAGAAAAGGTAGCTGATTGAAAACAAAATCACTGTAAGAGGAAACCTATTACGATCTGTTTGCCATGATATTTATGTTTCCGAGTATGACATAGGAACCGCAGTGACTGCAAGAATATAATTACAGTTATAATATTCGAGCATTCTAGTTTTTTATAGTATCGACACAACTATATGAGGCTTTAGTGGAACTTTGGAATTCTATATTACACAAGCATGCATAAGTAGAGTCGTCAAAATGCTTTCTAGAAAAATGACGCTCCACATTTTTTTCGGATGTCACAGATGTGTCTTATAATAATGTGCAATCCAACTCTGTAGTTTAGAACTCAGAAGGCAGTGATGATTATGGTAGAAGGAAAAGCATCATCGCATAGATCTATAAGGTTTTCATGGAAGCATACGGAAGAAAATACACTTAGATCGCCGGTAGTACATAAATTCTACTGGCTCTTCTTAGTCCTCTTCACTGCACATTCAGTCAAAGCCTCAAAGACAAGTTTAAAAATATCCTTCTAAGGCATGGAATTCTGACAGCCAATCAATACTCAACTCCTTTACATTGCAAACCAAATGTGGTAGCTTATAATCCGCTGAGTCTGTTGGACTTGAACCACAACATGGTCGTCTTAACATCTAGACTGAACATATTGTAAGTGTTTACCATATCAACTTAGTAACTTAAGAATGACCAACCCCAATACCAATTTAAGAAACAAAATAAATATAAAAACAGAAATTCTTTAGTTCACCCATGTGTACTCTATGTTTGATCATTGAAAGAAAGAAAAAACATGTCCAAGCCATCAAATAGACACCGAAATGCTAATTATATTTGCATAACCAGCTCTCTTTAAGAATATTTCATCATTTTATCCCGTAGCTAAACAAGTAGAAGATGCCTCGTCATGGTTGATCTAGAGAATAGAGTTGTCAGTCAGTACCACACAACAACAACAAAGTATTTTATCCCAAACTAGTTGGGATAGGCTAGAAATGAAACTCTAAGGAGTCACGGTTCAAGCACGTGAATCGCCTTCTATTCTAGATCAACTATCAAAATTTTTTTGGTATCAAATGTTGTTGAGTTGTCAGACACTATCAATTTTTTTAACTTAGCTAAAAAATATTCTCAAGCACCTCAGGAGTGCAACCTATAAATTTTCCATTGCTCTGTTACTGAAGCAAACAAATACTGAAATCAAGCATTCCACTAAAAACAAATATGTTTCCATCCTTTCAACTATAAGTTCTTGATCTCTTGTTAATTTAAAAGCCACGATAAAAAAACAGACAATATATTATCGCTTTTCCAAATGAAATCCCTAAAAACTATGTTAGCTAGAAGCCTAGAACTGATCCCCTTCAGTTTTACCGAACTGAAATCCCTAACTTTCGTAACTGGAAGCGATCTCCTAATGATTTTCCCAATGAAATCCCCAACTCTCTTAACTGGAGTGATACACTAATGCTTTTCCAAGTGAAATCCATAACTCTCATAACTGAAAGTGATCTACCATCGCTTTTCCAAATCAAATCCCTAAATCTTTTAAGTGGAAGCAATCTGCTAATGGTTTTCCAAAGAAAAATCCCTAACTTCATTAACAGGAAGCGATCTACTAATGCTTTTCCAGAATCAAATCCCAAAATTTCATAAGTAGAAATGATGTACCGATGCTTTTCCAATGACATTACTAAAACATTCTAAGTAGAACCGGTCCCCTTGCGCTTTACCAAAATAAAATCCCCAACTCTCTCAACTGGAAGTGATGTACCAATGTTTTTCCAAATGAAATCCTTTACTCTCTTAACTGGAAGTGATACACCAATGCTTTTCCAAACTGAAATCCCTAACTCCCCTTAACCAGAAGCAATCTATAAACACTTTCCTAATGAGATCCCTAAGTATCTTAACCGGAAGTAATCTCCTCTAGCTTTTCCAAATGAAATCCCTAGCTTTCTTAACAGGAAGTGATACACCAATGCTTTTCCAAAATGAAATCCCTAACTCTCCTAACCGGAAGCGATCTACGAATATTTTCCTAATGAGATCCCTAACCATCATAACATTAAGTGATCTCCTTGCGCCTGCCCAAATGAAATCCCTAACTTTCAGTTATCCTGAAGTGTTTTTCTTGATGAAAACACTAATAAATTTGGTAACCGGAAGTGCTTTTACGGATGAAAAAACCCCCCAAATTTGCAAAACTCGCAAAATCAAAATCTGCACTTTCCAGATCCACCGGATCTCAACAAAACAGTTAAATCTTCGAATCCAAACACCAATCATCAACCAAAAAAAGGGGAAAAAAGGAGAATCGGGACTCACCGACATCGGAGCGGAGGCGGATTTCGATCTCAGATTTGGGGTGGGATTGGAATCAGATGAGGATTTGAATTTATTTAGTGTTTGGGGGATTGCTTGCAGGGTTTTTTAGGATCTTTTTACACTTTTGGAGTATTTCGAGATTTTATAATTTGTTTATTGATATTTGTTCGCACTGAAACTCATAGAATCTTCGTTCCCAAGCCACGTGCTTCTCTACAAACTGTATGGTGTGGGTGAAATTTTGAAAGTAGTCCATTCATTAAGACAAGTTTAGTCCCAAGATCTGTTATCTTGATATACTTAAAGATTAAAAATTAAATTTTAGTTGTTCGTATGTTTTAGATTAAAAATACGTAATAAAATAGTTACAATCTGAAGTGACTACAAGAATTCTTACGAGATCATTTATTATTATTACCGACGCAGATTTAATCATATCAACTCCGAATGCATTAAATATCTATATGGATAGAAAAATTCATAACTGTAAGTAATATGTATACGACAAATATGGATATCTTTACATTTACAGATACACAAAATAAATGTCCATAAGATAAGAGGAGCACATGAACATATACGATGCACCACCAGATTGAATGTTGCATACCTGGAAAGTATGCTATCAATTCTACAAAGAAACAACAAAACCAAACAAAAAACATGATCACAAGCACATGAACATATTACACAAACAACATATGACATCAACAGGACCAGCAATATGACCCGTAATTTTTATTTATAATAAAAAAAAATTCAAAATTTCGAAATCTAGGAAAAAAAAAAAATAATTTCCAAATCTACTCCGATCGCGGGTGTGACCCGCGATCCGTGGGGGGACGGATCGCGGTTCCCACCCGCGATCCGTCTTCCCGCCAAAAATTTTTTTTTTTAATTTTTTTTTTTTTTTTTTTTTTTTTATTTCTGTTTTTATTTTTTATTGTAATTATTTGAAATCTTTTTTAAAATCTTTTTTTACCAAAATATGTTTTCTAATTTATATTATTTTTTAAAATTTTTTAATTTTTATTTTAATTTTTTCAAAAATCGACCTCCAAATCACGCCGATAACTGGGCGTATTGAAATGTTAGGGTATTTTATACAATAAAAAAATAAAATTTCTTAACCACAGAATAAGAAATTATTTACAAATGAATTTTAAATAAATACTAAAACTAATTAAAACAAAAAATTGGTAACATTGTCCAAAATTCGTAGGGTGTACACACATTACACACAGTTTTGGAGGTCGATACAGCAAAAAATTAAAAACACAATTAATTTTTTTTAAAAAATAATAATAATTACAAAACATATTTTGAAAAGAAATATAATAAAAAAACTTAATTAAAATAATTTAAAAAAATTCAAAACATAAAACACTCCAACTAAATTCCGTGACTTTTTTTTATTTTCTTTTATTGTTTTTTATTTTATGTTTTGATTTTTTTAAAATCATTTTAACTATGTTATATATATATATATACTTCAAAATATGTTTTCTAATTTTTATAAATTTTTTAAAAAAAATTAGTTGTGTTTTTAATTTTTTGCAGTATCGACTTTCAAAACTGTTTATAATGTATATCCACCTTACAAATTTTTGAAAATAAGTGGTATTCGAAATTTCGAATTTTTTCAATTTTTTTTTAAATTTTTGAAAATAAGTGGTATTCGAAAATAAGTGGTATTCGAAATTAAGTGGTATTCGAAAATAAGTGGTATTCGAAATTTCGAGTGGTATTCGAAAATAAGTGGTATTCGAAATTGAGTGGTATTCGAAAATAAGTGGTATTCGAAATTTCGAGTGGTATTCGAAAATAAGTGGTATTCGAAATTTCGAGTGGTATTCAAAAATAAGTGGTATTCGAAATACCACTTATTTTCGAATACCACTTATTTTCGAATACCACTCGAAATTTCGAATACCACTTAATTTCGAATACCACTTATTTTCGAATACCACTTATTTTTGAATACCACTCGAAATTTCGAATACCACTAATTTTCGAATACCACTTATTTCCAAAAATTTAAAAAAAATTTGAAAAAATTTGAAATTTCGAATACCACTTATTTTCAAAAATTTGTAAGGTGGATATACATTACAAACAGTTTTAAAAGTCGATACTGCAAAAAATTAAAAACACAACTAATTTTTTTTTAAAAATTTATAAAAATTAGAAAACATATTTTGAAGTATATATATATATATAACATAGTTAAAATGATTTTAAAAAAATCAAAACATAAAATAAAAAACAATAAAAGAAAATAAAAAAAAGTCACGGAATTTAGTTGGAGTGTTTTATGTTTTGAATTTTTTTAAATTATTTTAATTAAGTTTTTTTATTATATTTCTTTTCAAAATATGTTTTGTAATTATTATTATTTTTTAAAAAAAATTAATTGTGTTTTTAATTTTTTGCTGTATCGACCTCCAAAACTGTGTGTAATGTGTGTACACCCTACGAATTTTGGACAATGTTACCAATTTTTTGTTTTAATTAGTTTTAGTATTTATTTAAAATTCATTTGTAAATAATTTCTTATTCTGTGGTTAAGAAATTTTATTTTTTTATTGTATAAAATACCCTAACATTTCAATACGCCCAGTTATCGGCGTGATTTGGAGGTCGATTTTTGAAAAAATTAAAATAAAAATTAAAAAATTTTAAAAAATAATATAAATTAGAAAACATATTTTGGTAAAAAAAGATTTTAAAAAAGATTTCAAATAATTACAATAAAAAATAAAAACAGAAATAAAAAAAATTAAAAATTAAAAAAAAAATTAAAAAAAAATTTTTTTTTGGCGGGAAGACGGATCGCGGGTGGGAACCGCGATCCGTCCCCCCACGGATCGCGGGTGTGAACCGCGATCCGTCCCCCCACGGATCGCGGTTCACACCCGCGATCGGAGTAGATTTGGAAATTTTTTTTTTTTTTTCCTAGATTTCGAAATTTTGAATTTTTTTTTATTATAAATAAAAATTACGGCAATATGACCAACAAAACAACATTCAAAAACTTGAACAAGATAACTTGATCAATTAAACAAAAAGCAGTAACACTCAAAAATGAAAAAAGAACATGTTCTTAACAACAAGTGAGTCAATTTTTTTACTCCGAATCTTCGTAAACGTCGTCGTCAGAAGGCTCATCGAACGACCTCATGTCGAGCTGATAACAAAGGATTCCGCCGATACCGCCGAACCCTCTACAGAATTGAGAGCCCTCCTGAGATTTGTTGGTGACGAACTCTAGCATGCATCCGAATTGCTTGTACTCATTCGCGAACCACTCGAGCAAAAGGGTTTTCTCTTGCACTTCTAGTTCCACCGAAGTGTCCATGTCCTGGAAGTTACTTTGATCGGTTTCTTGATCATTGCTCTGATGCTTGATAACAATTTCACCGTCGACAACGTTTTTCAAAACGTAGCGGTTCACTTCGAGGTTCTCCCACTGTAACGTCCCGAAACAGCGGAAGATTTAAAATTTCAAAATAACCAACACAACAGACAACTCACGCGGGAACGTCACTAATATATAAATATATAAATCCGGGTGCACCCAAAATACGAGTTTTCCAAAAGAAGTACAACTACAATACTGATACAATGGAATAGAATACAAGTAGTCGTACGGTCTAGCAACTGCCGAAGAGGATCCGACTCCAAAGCGCTCCGTCCTCGGTCACCACCCACCCGGACCTACCGCGGTCCTGAAAAAGATGCAACAACAATACCTGAGTTTCCAGAAGGAAACCCCGTATGCCAACTCACCTATATGCATGCATCACATAATGAACCTATCATACTAGTAGCATGTCATGGCATCAACAGAAATGGAAAACAGTTCCCCCGAAGGGTAAAATAGGACATCAGTCCGACAATCAATCATCGGGTTTCCCGAAGAGACCTACTGCAGGCACATGCAGTCTAGCAGCCCGCGACATCGCACCCCCCACACGCGGCTACACTACTCAAGGGTTCGGCTGGGAGCCTCTGTCACGTCTACGCGCCGATAGAAACAGATCTGTAAATCTCAGTGGTCGGGGCCACAGGGACCAACGGGGCCGTCGCCCGGAAGGTATAACAACATCATCTCGGTAGGTGCCCAGCCGAGGAAAACAACATAACTGGCACAGCCTCGGCCCAACAATCATCATCGCCGGCACAACCTCGGCGGCATCACCGGCACAGCATCGGTGGTCCATCACAACGTCCGGCACAACATCGGACGGGTCCAGACCGAAGTCTGCCAGGGTCACGGGCTCCACGAGCCGCGAACACCAACTGCGCCGCTATAAAAGCAGGGCAGCGACCTCCGTAGCCCGAAGGCCGGTAGTCTCCTCACCCAACGCCAGTTGCGTGCCCGCACAACATCATCATACATTGGGATCCGCGATCCCTCAGGCCTGCTACGCTACAATGAGTCTAATCAATCATATCTCATAAGTCCCACTCCATACCTGGAGGAGACGCATCCCGAACACCCACACCCTTCCACCCGGCGGTCCCTGGGCAGGCACGCAAGCGCACCCACCGTCACCTCCCGGCTCACGCGCAAGGCGAGGACACGGGTTTCCGTGGACAGAGTTGGCATTCACAACGGGACCCAGGAATTCAGTTCTGAGCAGATTCGGTCGACCGAAATAGTCTAACCGGTCGACCGTTTTCACGAGGAATTCGGTCGACCGAAAGTCTGAATCGGTGGAACTCACTGCGCAACACTAATTCCCAAACGGTCGAACAAAAGTCTAAAACCGGTCGACCGAACGAGGTCAAAATCCGGAGTCTGGTCAACATTAAATTCAACTCTATCGGTCGACCGACTCAGGGGTCTCGGTCGACCGAAAACAAACAGGGTCAACCTATTATTCTAAGTCATATAATCGGTCGAACGCAAACCTCCAACGGTCGAACAACAAACGATCGGTCGAACGTCACATGAAATCGGTCGAACAAATCATGCAAAACTAACAGGTACACTTAAGTTCCGGTCGAACACAACAAGGACCGGTCGACCGACAACAAGTAGAAAAATCCCAACTCACCAGCAATAATGCACTACCGGTCGACCGCCCCAAGGCATCGTTCGACCGGTGAAGGTTAAAGTCGGGCAAACAGTGCTAAAACGGTCGACCGCCCGAAGGATCCGGTCGACCGTTGGTCGTCTTCAACCTCGCGCCAGCCGAGGTTTTAGGAAGAAACGCGTCGCCGGAGAGATCTCCGACCTCCCCCGACTCGACCAACGCATCCCTCACATGAGGGTCAACAAACAAACCACACTAAGGAGCGGCATACCTCAACCAACGACGACGTAACACCGGAGCTCGCTCACGCACGTTGCCTCCGGTAGACCTCGAGCACGCGCCGCGCCTCCTCTGGACGTCCGACCTCTGCCCGCGCGTCGTCCTCGTCTCCTCCGATCGGCGCCTCTGTTGGAGCCTCGACTGGAAAGAGATGAAGGAAGTGAAGAGAATGGAAGGAGAAGAAAAGAGGAAGAGAAGAGAAGTGCACACTTAAAACCCCCTCGCCGCTACAGTGCACACACTCCTCTCCACACCCCTACACACACCCAGCCCATTCCCCTACGCCATCACCTCTCTCTCTCTCTCTCTCACCACAAAAGTCAAGCCTCTCCATACCTCCCTCTCTCCTCTTTAATCACCAATTAACCCTAAAAAGGGGTTATGGATATAACACCCACACAATTAGAGTCTCTACAGTGCCCATTTCAAGAGCCTTCAGGGTGTCGTCCACACCGAAAACATACTTCCTGGTGTCCTGACTGATCTCTTCAAAATATTTCCCAATCAGTTTCTTCTCCTGGATAAATTTGACATTGGTTAGAACCTCGACTGAGAGTTCAATTGCCTGGTTGAAGCCATTTTCTCCGCCATACGATACGTCAACTACATTTAGTATTTTGGAGTGGAGACGTTGATCGAACATATCAGACTGGCTCAATTCGGTTTTGAAATCAGCTGAATCGGCCAAAATCAGGCCAGAAACATTTGGCTGGCTAGTCGAGGCGTCAATGAAGAACTGTGTAGTGAGCTCAGCCGCCTTACGCACGTAATTGTGACGCTTTTCCATCCGAAGACGAGCAAAACGCAACGCCGACTGCCCTCCTCGTCCGTGCTTCCTTGGAAGCTCAGCCGAGAACTTATGGAGTACCTCGCGGTTATTGCCACTCAAAGTGCTGAAAAGTGTTCCATTTCCATCCATGATTATGAATCCGAATTTGTCATCGGATTCCAGAAGTTCATTTAGAGCCTCTGTATGGAATTTATTATCGTAGAGGTAAAGTGACGCATTGATTGGCCTAAAGGGCTCAAAATCAATGGTAACTTTCTTCTCCTTACCATCTTCAGTCACTATAGTTCCGGTGTATAAAACCAATCCATTCGGTGGAACCTTATTGTACAGCTTCAGCCTCTGTTGGGCTGAGGTAATGGCACCTAGAACGGATTGTCGATTGACCCTGCTCTTGATGTTCGATGTGGTGCCATATTCGTCTCCTAACATCTTAGCCACCCTCGTAATTTGGTCACGAGGAGGCATGATCTGTTAGACCCTAACCTATTAGGGTTATTGTTGGGTGGCGTGAACAATAGGGTTGCACGGGGAAGAGGAGGATGACGTGAGGGGTGTGGGTTGGGTGGTAGGGTGTTGTGGAGTACAATAGGGTTGCATGGGGAAGAGGAGGATAACGCGAGGGGTGTGGGTTGGGTGGTAAGGTGTTGTGGAGTGGGGGGAGGTTGCTGTGGAGATGGAGTTTGGTTTTATAAACCAAATTCGTTCTCCTTTTCTTCTCTTCTTCATTTTGCTGCCATCCATCATCTCTCTCACTCACTTTCTTCCTCTCTTCCGACGACCAGAGATTGTGGAGGCGACTCTAGCGCGTGGAGGCAATATTGGAGTTGAGGAGGAGCGGACGTGTGGCACGTGAGTGCGGAGGTTGTGGTCGGAGGGCGACGTTGAGCGAACTCTGGCGTGTTCCGTCTTCGTCTTGAGGTATGTCGGCTTACTAGTGTGGTTTTGTTGTTCCTCACGTTGGTGGGAAGTTGGGGTCGGTCGCGGGAGGTCGGAGACCTCGCCGACGACGAGAGAACAGCGAAAAATCCATGGCTGGTGTAAGGTTGTTGTCGACCAACGGTCGACCGGTTCCTTCGGGCGGTCGACCGGTTGCTTATGTGCTAGTGCGTTGGAGGCGTTCTGTCGGATTTTGGTCGATCGTCCCTTGTTTTTGGGTCGACCAGAACTTAAATGTACTTAATAATATTGCATGTTGTTCGATCGTTTTCGATATATCGTTCGATTGTTATATGACGTAGACTATTATGACGACCCTAGTAGTTTTCGGTCGGCCGGGACCCCTGAGTCGGTCGACCGAATAGACTTGTTGATTTTGACCAACTCCAGATTTTGACCTCGTGTTCGTTCGACCGGTTTTAGTCTGTTGTTCGACCGTTTGGACTTAAGTGACGTGCAGAATAGTTCGACCGTTGTAGACCTTCGGTCGAGCGAACCTATTGGGGACGGTCGACCGGTTAGGCTTTTTCGGTCGACCGTTTGTGTGCAGAATTGAATTCCTAGTCTTGTGTTATGTCAACTCTGTCCACGGAAACCCGTGTCCTCGCTTAGAGCGTGAGCCGGGAGGTGACGACGAGTACATGCTCGTGCCTGTCCAGGGACCGTCGTGTGGAAGAGTGTGGACACTTGGGTCGCGCCACTTCGTGATGGACCGTAGTGTGACGTGTTGTTGCTTGACTCTCTGTGGAGTAGCAAATCTGAGGGATCGCGGATCCCAATGCGTGTTGACGCATGACTCGTGGAGCATGATGACCCTGCAGACGATGGTCTGGACCCGTCTAATGTTGTGTCGGACGTATGTTGTACCGCCGAGGTTGTGTCGGCGATGCCGCAAAGGTCTTTGCCGGCGATGATGGTGTCGACGATGTTTCGACTTGTGGTTGTGCCGTCGGATGTTGTGCCGTACGTATGTTGTACCGCCGATGTTGTGCCGGCGATGCTGCTGAGGTTGTTCCGGTGATGATCCTCGATTGGGCACCTATCTTGGGATGTTGACCGACCGGGCTACGGCTCCGTCGAGGTGGTGTAGACCACATGGTTACTTTGCGCGGAAGTGCGGACGCTCCTCACCGATCCCTTTGGCTCGAGTAGTCGCGTGTGGTGGGTGTGTCGCGTATTGTCTGTAAGACCGTATGTGTCTACGGTAGGTTTCCAAGGGAGACTCGTTGTTGTTGCTGGACTGATGTCCTTGTGGACCCTGTTGAGGGTCGTTATTGTTGTTGGACTGTGGTCTCGTTTACCCTTGGAGGGATTTGACGCATTGCAGATGTGATATGACATGCTACTAGTATGATAGGTTCATTTACCGTATTGTTGCATTCATGTAGGCGAGTTTGGCATACGAGGTTTCCTAATGGGAAACTCAGGCATCGTTGTTTGATTCATGTTTCAGGACCGTAATAGGTTCTGTTAGGTGGTGACAGTGGGCGCACACATTTTGGGGACAAGATCATCTTCGGACTCTTCGAGGTCGTCGTGATTGCTTGTACTTGTCCTTCGTTATATTGTTGTAATCACGTCTTTTGACAAACACTGTTGTATTTGGTGCACCGACTGTCAATTTCTATGGGTATCATTCCTGTTGATGAGTTTTATCTGATAATATTTTGATTGTTTAAATTTTTAAATTTACGCTATTTTAGGATGTTACATGATCAGCAAGATTCACATGATCAGCGAGATCATGCTTGTTCCATTGCCCCTTGCTGACTCCAACGCCTTGATTAGCTTCTTAACCTTACATATCTCAATGTTACGATCTGTTTCGTGACCCTCAGCCATCTCGAACAGAGTCTAAAATAACCGAAAAGTCAAACTTAAAAATTATGTCACCCTCATTAAGATAGGAATACCTTTAATCTGCATTGTGTAGTCCACTTATAAAAACAAAAACAGGTATGGTCCAAATTAGCATAATCAAATAGAATGGACAAAATGGTAACTTGCTTGGTTCAAACCCATTAAACTAGAAATTGAATCAAATGACTTCTGGAGACCCAGTTGCATTGATTTTTTAATATCTATTATATGACAGAGGAAAATTCTGATAATATTTTTATTAAGAAAACTATGATGACCGATTAAGCGGTTTAACTTCGAACTTTTCCTCTTTTTGGACCTTCTCTTGAGCTTAATTCGAGGTATAACTTCAACACAAACAAAACCACAAAAAAAGCGCCTAATCTAAACAACCGGAATTGAATCCTATTCACAAATTCTATACACAACTCAATTCAAATCAATCCAATCTCATCATGAATTCTCACTCTATTAACGTTGATCCCTGGTTCGAGCAAAATTCATAGGCATGTAATAAATAATGACAACATAAGACTTTGACATTAGCTATCATGCTCCAACACTTCCAATTCCCAAAAAAGAGTTCCATTTCTAAATTTGTAGAACTAAACCAAACTGGTATCACATGTCATCTTTAAAATCGGAAACACAATTTTTTCGATACAAGTAAAGTTAATATACATGACAACCCTGACCTCGCAGTATCTGGTCAATTCTACCATTATGATAAGGAGAAAATATGTTTTTTAAAATATCTCCCCATCCATTTTGTTGTCTGGAAATCTAATTGATCTATTGCCAAGCGAATTGTAGCTTTTTTGTGAAATACAGAAGCATAATCTAGTAATCTACGACAATAATCAACAATTATCGGGAAAAATTCTAGACATTTACAACCTGAACTTCTAATACTCATCAAAACCAAAGCTTACGTTCTGAACATCCAAAACCACCAACCAAAGATCGAACCTTTCGTCACGAAAAGGAAATACAACGGAATTATAAAAAGATCGACTTTCGACGAGGATTGGATTTTTGGTACCTAAACAGAGGATCGGAATTCAAAAGTCGTCCAAGGTTTGCCGCTAAAAGAGTAGACAAAACCAAGACATGTAGTAAAAGGGGGACTTTTATTAAATTCCAAAAAATGGAGTCAGAATATTAATATTAATATTCTGACAGGTGGTGTGCATGATGAATCCGATGGTGGTGACACTCGTTGACCAGTTTCAGGTCGTTCTTACGGTTGAGTTAGAAAATTAAATGGTATTAAATGGTATCCAAAATAGCAGAAATTTTAAACTTTTAAATAAAGGATATGAATATCAACACATGGACGTTACTCGAAGATATACATATAATATAAGGTGTTGCACCGTATACAGGAGTTGTCAAAAGAATGACTACATCAAAATACAATATAAAGATATACAAGTAATCATGATAACCTCAAAATAGACACGAGGACCCGACTCCAAAATACACTCGTCCTCAGTCACCACCCAAACAGGTCCCGAAGGGGAACCTGAAATAAAACAACGATGCCATGAGTTTTCCCTAAGAAAACCCTGTATGTCAAACTCACCTATATGCACATGCAATACGTGACCGTTATGCAAAACATAAATCATAACAAAACATTCCCCAACTGGGTCATCAGGTCACAAGTCATAATAGTCATTTTCCCCAACCGGGGTTCATTAGTCATACGTCTAGTTTTGGACATCCGTAGATACCCACCGCAGGCACATGCGGTCACACGAAAAATACGCGACACACCCTCACTCGCAGCTACACTAGTCATATGGGTTCGGTGAGGATTGCACGTACTTCCGAGTCATCATCAGATATGATCTGTGGTCGAAGACCACAATCCGCCACAGTCGTCACTCTGGTCGGTCATACTCGTCAGTCGTGCCACAGCTGGACGATCATACTCGCCGGAACAATATTGATCGAGCACATCCGTCGAAACAACATCGGTCAGTCATCTCCATCGCCACACAGGCTAAGGGAGAGAACTCTGTTTCACAAGGGGCTAACAATCATCTCCGTCGCCACACAGGCTAAGGTCATCTCCGTCGCCACACAGGCTAACATATGGATCATGCAAAGGGGAGTATGGTCCCACAGGTCTACTACTTAGGTCTCAATGCACATGTCATATCATGGGAACATAAGCAGTAAATGCAATACACGCACCAACACGTTCATAAACAAACAATTCAATTACTAGGCTCCAACGGTCGACCAAAAAAGGTCATACGGTCGATCGGTTGGTCATTAAAACCGGTAATTGATTCGAACCACAATCCAACGGTCGAACCAAACAACATCAAACGGTCGAACAAAAGTCTTTGGACGGTCGACCGCTTAGAAGGTCTACGCCACAAAATAATAATAAATAACACATCCCCAACGGTCGAACAACAATGGGCTTTCGGTCAACCAAAAAACATCAGGGACTTCAACATTCCTCTAAGTCATCGTCGGTCGACCGAAATATGAATCAGTCGAACCCTACTTAAGTCGTCTTAAGTCATCGGTCGAACGTGATCTCAGGGCGGTCGACCGTTTAGAAGTCTACACCCCCAACCGACTTAAAACAGTATGTCCGGTCGAACTAGTCAAAGCGGTGGTCGACCGTTTAGATGGTCAACGCCCCCAACCGACATACTTCAGTGCATTCGGTCGAACGACAAAGGGGACCCGGTCGACCGAAAACACCCAGGGTCTTCATCTTCTCGCTCAAACGTACAATCGGTCGACCACCCCCATGATATCGTTCGACCGGTGCGAGAGACAATGCCAAAATTACACTACGACCGGTCGACCGAATTGAGCACTGGTCGACCGAAATAGAGCAGAAAGTTCTGCCACACTATTCTGACGAGCCTTTCGGCCTACCGTCGAACACTTAAACACTCACACAAGCATAGGTGAGCGTAAAAGCAAGGCTTGACATACCTTGAAAGCTTGGAAAAGCTTTCGAAGAGCAACGACGATCCTTCCACGAGAAAGAGCGTATCTCCGTCGAACTCCTCACCCGAACGCGGATCTCCACACCTTCCTTGAACTCTGGCGAACTCAACTTGTCGGCGCACCCGCTTCTCCTCCTTTCTTGCCAATGAACTACAAGGGAGAGAGAGAAAGTGTTGAGGGAGAAAGAGAGAGAAGAAAAAGAGAAAGAAGGAAATGAGAGGAAAATAGTTGAGTTTGTATTTATATACCCTCACCTAAATAGGGTTAAAGTTCTTAAACCTAATTAACCTTAATCAAAAGGATTAGGTTCTCACAAGGTGGTCGTTCAAATTAATCCAATCTCATCGTGAATTCTAGGGCTGAGCAGTTTTTGGTCCGGGTTCGGTCGGGACCGAAGTTGATCGGTCCGGGTTCCGATTCGGACCTCAGGACAAATTCGGTCTGGTCCGGTCCCAAACCGATCAAAAATCCATTTTTTACTTACAAATCCGGTCCGGGTTTTTTGGACCAGACCGATCGGTACGGACCCCGGAGAGCATCCGGGTCCGGTCCGGGTTCGGTCCTGGTCTGGACCAAAGCTCACCCTAATGAATTCTCACTCTATTAACGTCGATCCCTGGTTCGAGCAAAATTCATAATCATGTTGTTTCATGTATTTTCATGTCGTATATTTTTACATGTACAAGTCAATTTGACCATATACGAACATAATACAAAAAAAATTGTTGTCCCAAGTAAAGAACACGAACACTGTCCGCTTCATTTCGTGTAAACACGAAACCAATAAACACGATTTTTCACGTCGTGTTGTGTTCCGTGTCAAACTATCAGCTCTAATTGCAATTCAAAGTTGCAGAAAAGTAGACATTATTTTCACAGAAACATAATTAATTAATTCTGGTATATGCCCGTCTGATCGGTTTTTTGTGGTATTTTTGTTATTTAAAAAAAGAAGGTATTTAAACCCAGGCCTACTCCAGTACACGGGGATAAACTAAATGGGATTTCTGGTAATACCCATTGTATTCTTTTAAAAGAAGTTGGTACGTAGGCATTATATTAATATTTATAAGGACGGTGCCACATTTAGCCAGAAGAGTCAGACGTCCTTAGATTTTGCAATTTGACTTGGTTTGTAAAAACAATTGAGTTTCAAGAGTTAATATTGTTAATTCTTTTGGATTCTGACCCTGTAGATTTTGGTCCTTTTGGATTTCGATTTTCCAGAATTTTTTTCTTCTCAATAATTAGATGTATAGACCAACTTAAAATACCGATAGAATATCATTATAAATTTCGACCTCTCTGGCCTAAAACTTTGCGCCGTCCCTCTGCATATAACATAGATGATAATACATTAATACTTCAAGATTTACGGTAAGATACTACAACATTGTTTAATGCAACGATTCTCTTTGTAGGCTACAAGTATAGTACAGTTTTTGTTTTTGTTTTTGCCACTACCCGGTATTTGGTATGGTTTGACAGTTGAGACTATGTATATTTAGCTTGCATGTGATACGTAATCCCATGATTTTTATAATCTTTATTTGAAGAATAATTGACTACATTTTACACGTGGAGGATGTACCATGTGTTAAAACAAGTATTAGTCAAGTATGATTTGAATACATACTCTAACAGATTATCCATAAGCTTGATAGATAGAGTTATATGCGTACAAGGAGAAGAAAGAAACATAGATAGTAGATTGACAATCTTCTCTGCCCGAGAGAGGTAGGAGGCGGAGGCGGAGGCGGAGGAGGAGGCACTGCCTCTGTGACACTTCCACCTCCTGCTCATCGATCTCTGGCGAAGAAGATTGTCTTTCTACTATGTTTCTTTCTTATGAAGAATAATTGACTACCACTACTGTAGAAAATGAAATATACATCGGATGTACGATGGTATATACGTCGGATGTAAGCATTCCCAGATCCGACGTCTATGTGTACGTCGTCTATACATAGACGTCGGACACGCTTGGCTGTATGTATCCACTACAAGAAATAAGACCTACAACCACGGAAGGTGTATCCGTGGCTGTAGTATCCGTCACTGTTATGTACAACAACCACAGATCAGAACAAATTAGCCACAGATATATCCCGGTTGAATCGTTAATCCCAAATTCTTTAAAAAAACCCGACTCCCCCTCTTCACTCACCCCAAATCAAACCCGACTCCCCTTCCGACGAAATTCCCCCAAATCACCGCCTCTAAAACCCCGACCCATTCACCACCTCCGAAACCTTGAAACCTCCAACCCATTCACCACTTCTGAAACCCCCCTCGGCAGCCCTACTCCGGCCCAACATCGAGGTACATTGCCCCCCCCCCCCCCCCCCCAACAGCCCTACTCCGGTCGTCCGACCTCCGCGCATCGTAGTCCAGACCGCCTCTGCTCCGGCCATCCCTCCTCCGGTCCTCCTTCCTAGGTTAGGAAATTAGGGGTTTTCGTTTGTCTCTTGAAGTTAGATATCTATTGTGTTTGATTTGGTTTTCGTTTGGTTCGGTTTGGTTTTCTGGATGGAAATGTCGTCAAGGTTCACATTTGTTTTGTGTTTTTGAGACTTTGGATAGACATATGTTGAATGCGTAAGCCCACATTTGTTTCCACACTAGTTCTGAACCCTAACACCTTCCTTCCCGTCTTGCAGGACGAGAGAGTCATTGCGTTCCAAGACATCCGACCAGCCCCCTTCCGGTGATAATTCCTCTCTTCCTTACGCTTTTGTCGGTTCTTGTTTCGTTTCGTTTTCCTCTTCGTGTGATAATTTGGTTATGTAGGGTTTTATTTTGAAATTGACGTCCGATTTTGGATTTGGGAAGTCGAATCCGTGTTTGGGGAATGGTTGTGAGATACGTTTGGTTTCTGTGAATCGGAGTTGGATGGAGTTCGTTTGCAAATGCAAATAGGACTCGTTAAGCTAAGGTTATTGCTTAAAAATTCTATGTGATTGGAATTAGAGTTAGTTTTGCTGATCCACAGCCACAACCACCATTATGTTTCTGAAGCAACAGTTTATTTGGTATACAACCACAACCACCATTTCATACTTTAGTGATGCTTCTTCATTCAGTATGATTTTGGGTGAAGATTCAATATTCTCTTGAATGATTCTTGGAAATTGTTTCTTTTATCACTAAAATCTTTGGTTTTGTTATAATCTATGCACTTTGATGTCAAATAAAATTCACTTGTAGTCTTGTACTTTTGGTGTCTTTCGTCAACGAATCTACCTACACTTCTTGTATGCCCATTTCTTTGCTTGTCTTGTGATCAATTCCATATTTCCATTCCTATTCTTCAATTCTTTCGTAGTTACTGCATTTCTTTCATCTTTCGGGAGTGAATAACCTTTTTGATAAAGGTGTGATGTGCTTTTGTTTTATTTTAAATGATCAACAAAGGAACTAGTTACAAGCATTTTCTAATCTTAGCTTATGGTGGATGCTTCTTCCACAAGATGCAATTTTCCAGAACTCCCTATCATCGCTCTGGTGGATTGGTGCACTATAAACACATTCTCTCTTTACTTAGGGTGCAATCTTTTCACATGGTGATTGTACTTCTAACTATTATGATCTCTTTGTTCTTGCAGCGTGCAATGTTAAATGGCTTGGGTTGCGAGGGCGTGATTTACAAAAAATACCTTCAGAATCTTTCACTCAGTTGCGACCACGTGACCTTCAGACAGCCAAAGGGTTGATGTCTTCAATGATGTTTCCGGTATATTTAGTTAGCACAAATCTAAGTGACTAATTGTCTTCAATGATGTGTGGTCGGCTTGTCTTACATTTATTCGAACAAGAGTGGAAGAACTTGTAAAAATTCAAAATTTTGAGATGCTTATAACTATGTTTTTTCAGATTTTCAAGATCAATATATGAGTTGCATTTGTATTAGTTAATTTCAATGGTTTTAAATTATTGTGTTTTTGTTAAACATCTTAGTAAATTTGAAATTTACAATCACATTAAATTCTGATTTTATGTCTTTATTATGTAGTTGTTTGCTTGATTTGTTTGTGATTTTAATTTGAAAGGTACATGTTATTTATTATGATGATAGATTTATTAATTTCATTGTGGTTTACAAAGTTATATGATTATGGATGTTAATAAATATAAGTGTATTAGTGATTTATTAAATGTTGAGAATTTATATATTTTTTCCGATAAAAACTTTTAGCCACGGGAGAAATCCGTCACTAAAGGTCTTGAAAATCCGTCGCTGAATCTTTTCCATCTCGCCATTTCTTCCCTCCAAAAAGTATCAGTAACGGTAAACATCTGTCACACAATCTGTCGCTAATACCCTACAGTGACGCCAGCAATAGCCACGGTAAAAATCCGTGGTTGTTGGTCCATAACGACAGACACTTAGCTACAACTACGGATAACATCTGTGGCTAAAGGGTAAAATTGTTGTAGTGATCAGCCGACGTCTATACTTAAAAAATAGACGTTGGTTGATACATACAACCAACGTCTATACCTTTCTTTAGAGGAATAGACGTCGGCTAACGCAAATGTCCGACGTCTATTCCTAAACCTGGACAAAAAATAGCATCCTGCACACTTGTATTTTGTCATCGTATTTGTAATTCGTGTACATACAACCTGCACCAAATTTCTTTCACAAATACATACACACTTTGATCCACATGTGCATACAAGCATACATGCACAAACATACAACATACAAACACAAACATACAAGCATACACAATCATTCAACACACATGAAATTAATTCATACATAAACAATTGACATTCATTCTAAAATTGAGGCGATTATATTAAAGCATAAATTGTATGTTTGTAATACAAGTGAACTTGTTAACTAAATTACAAAAAAATGCTAGTGACAGGAGAACCTCTCAGTTCATCAATATGTTTCTGATAAAATAGCGAGTCCATCGGTCGCGAGTTTCATCGAGCTTCTGTTGCGAGAAGGGATCACTACTTATTGGGAAAACCTATCAAAATAAAAGTAAAAATTTTAATATCTAAATATTGAAACTACAACTATACAAGTGAATAACGATCTATATTACCTTGGATAGGCATACGCCTTGAGTTTCCAATTCGAGGATTTCCTCCATGTATCTCATCACGTAGTAACCACATTCCGTATTTCCAACCTGCGTCCGGTACTACAAACATAGAAATTCGCTAAATTTATGTTCCTAACTTAATTAACAAAAAATGGAGAGAACGTAATCTCAATCCATGTCATGTTATTCCTGTTTTTGTGGTTGTTCTCCTGCCACCCAAAGCTCTGTAAACCTTAATTGCCCTGAGTAGCACAAGTTAAATTTTCATTCAATAATACTAATAAAAATCCACGAATTACTTTTCCCACGTCTAAAACGAACTTACAAATTTAGAAGTTTCTTTATTGAGTCCCTTGGTTTATTCGACCCCAACGGATCAAACCAATATGCCGAATTAGTCGTGGGGCATACAACGACAAGCATCCAATGTGCCATGTTATTGAACGGAATGTGTTCTAAAAGTTTTACTTTTAAATGTCAATTATTATGAATTGAATGAGAAATCATTTTGTTCCTTGTTTATGTTATTCGTCTTTTAGAAGTGTTAAGGAAGAGACTCTTGGTCCTTAACCGTAGAGCTCTAAAAGATATTGGTTTACATAAAACAAAAGATATTCGCAATCATGGTAATTAGCATGGGACATTAATTACCGGGTTAAGATTGTCGTGTTGGTCATAGATCATTGTAGCTCTACAAGTGAGTGACAACACGGGTATGCAAAAGAGGAAAATATTACTTTTGTATACTGAATAGACCTAATAAGTAAAATATTATAGAAATGTGTTTCTGTGTCATTAATATTTTACTGTGTCTTTGGTCCTTTGATATGAGACTTATATCTAATCACTTAAGGAATACTTAATTAGATCAGTGTCTTGAACTATCGATCAATGTAGTGTAAAGGCATTGGTTGGTTAAGTATAATTTTCGTTGAAGAAGATAGTTAGTCAAAAGATTATCATTGCCCCTCTTAATTGAGTGATGATATTAGTGGGCCCCTTGATAAAGCAAAGTTATAATGTGCACAATGTGATTTGAGTTAAGTCACATATTTATAACTAGCTTAAAGAGATCAAGAAATGAATACTAATACAAAGATGACACAATACTACTTTGTGTGTATTCTTAATATCATGAGGCAAGGGACAGACACAAGTGGTGCACTCTATCACTAATTGGATCGGGTTTTGGTTCGAGTGGAATCAAGACATCTAACTAATTGGGAGCTATAATGTATAGCTAGATACCGCTTATAGCTTCTGATATTAAGCTCTTAATATCACTGCCAACTTAGTTTAGATCCTCCCATATGTCACACCACAAAACTGGGAAACGAGTAATGGGGATTTTGAGTTCATAAGATGTGTCGAGTTTCATGTTGAAAATATGACACATTGGGTGAACAAGCAAAATCAAAATTATGTTGTGATTAATAATATAATTAGAATCTAAATTAAATTCATATGTGATGTAAATATTATGGGGGTGTAATGATTGATCATTACATAGGATAATATGTTACATAAGTTGTGAATTTATTACTAATCCTGAAATGTCAAATTTTGTTGGGGTTAAACCGAAATTTGACAAGTCTGCAGCACAGTACACAAACGGTCGACCGCAATATTGCACGGTCGACCGGATGTGGGACGGTCGACCGCAATATTGCACGGTCGACCGGATGTGTGCACATCGTAACAGGGATTTCGTTTGTTCGTTTTCGGTCGACCGAATTTATCGGTCGGTCGACCGAACATTGTGATGAAATATTTTAATGTTACGAACGGTCGACCGAGTGTCTAGACGGTCGACCGAAACCAGGTCTAAACGGTCGACCGGACCTCGCAGACGGTCGACCGGTCAGACTGTTTTATGCAGAATTAATTTAAGAATTAATTAGATCATGCATGGAATTGGTCCATAATTGATTTAATTCGTGGCTAAGATTATTTATTAATAAATAATGGATGGTTAGATGGAATTTTGCATGGAATCATGGGCAAGAGGTTGCACATGAATAGGTAATTTGGAGAGAACCTATAAATACAAGGTTATCTCATTACCTCCTTAATTCATTCATTATTTTCTTGAGCAAAATTCTGTCTCCATAATTCTCCACGAAAATCCCTTAATTCTTAAGTTTAGTTTTAGTTCTTAAGAGATCATCTTCTCTAGGGAATTAAATAGGGGTTAGTAATTAGATTCTAAACCCTATCGGAGATCGAGAGACTAGCTTCCCTCTCTCCGATCTTGTTTAGAGTTTGGTGAATACTCGGAGGCATCCGGCGCGGCGAGAAGCATCCCCAACGTCTCCGAATCTTCAAGAAGTTTTAGAGAACTTCTAGGTATGAATTTCGGAGCCCTTGTTTGTTTTAATAGAGTTTGAAACTAGATGTTAAAACAAACTGATGCATGCATGAAATAAATCAAAGAAAATTGTAATTGATCCTTATTATACATAAAACTTTCGAAAATATATATGTATAATTAAACATGAAATCCAACAGTGGTATCAGAGCTTAAGGTTCAAATTTCTCATCATTTATGGCTGTAAACAAATTTAGTTTACCATCTAGGATTTAAACAATTCGTTTTACCGGTTTTTCGGTCTTTAAATCTTTGTTGAAATAATTCTTTATAATAATTCGTTTTAAATGTTTTGAATGTTTAAAACATGACATGTAATTATTAGAATTATGATTTAGACATAAGTCTAACTTGCAATAATTTCGTTTTAAGTATAAACGATTATTTTGTAAGAGAATCAACAAAACCGAAAAACTGCGATTCATCTTTCCATTGGAAATTGGATGGACAGCGGTTCATAATTAATTTGTGAACTATGGATGCATGAAAAATGTTTTTTATGGATTTCAAAACGTTTTTTCAAAGAATTTTTTAATATTCTAGATGCTTGATAAACTAGGATGAATAGTTTATAGCAATATTACGTGCATAAATGCTCGAGTTGTTTTGCAGGAATTGTGAGTTTGTATGTTCCAAATCAGAAGCTATGAATGTTTATAATTGTTATAATACAGGGGCTTATGTATGTAAAAGCGAAATTCTCTATTTCCATCTTTTAGATAAATTGCATATGCATGTGAGAGGTTTTTACATAGGACTTGCACTAGTCGGTTTTTATCGAATGTGAGGAGCATGTTTATTTTCTGTAAAATCTACATCTCTGGTGCAAGAGGAAGTCGCTGCTGTAGCGCATCGGTCGAGGATCGAGGATCGAAGGGAACATATAAACTCACACGATGTGGATTGTGTGAATGTTTAATTTCTGTTTTTATCTTGCTATGCATGTGATGAATGTGTTGAATGTTAGGATGTGTATAATTAATAATATGCATGATAACCTAAAATTCTAAATCACATGTTAAATTGTCCAACAAAAATTAAGAATAGTTTTCCTTGTTATTTCATCCACTAGCAGCCATTGATCGAGGGATACTCTGCTCGCCCTTAGCGGGAGATAGCTTCCTCTATCTTTGGAAATAGTGGGAGATATAAAGGTTGTCTGTTGTTGTGCCACAATTAAATATATGAGGTGTGTTTCACCCTAGTGAACCCCAAGTATGTTTAGTTGTGAATACAATAGATAAACGTATCTCGTATCAAATGAAAATAAGTTTTCTTAACATTACCTAGAGCCCTCGCTCGGTTTTTGGAAAAAGTTTTTCTTACGAGGATAGGTCGTATTCCCTCATAATTAAAACGACAAGAGTCACAAGAGTTTGAAGATGCTAAATGTTGCTAAAATTCAAAAAGGTTGTGATTAGAAAATGTTTTCTTACCTTGATGTTGTAATGTATTCGATAGCCCTTAGCTAGTCTATATTACAATTGATGGGATCTTGGATTACTGCATTTACGGGCAAGATTTTATTTGCAGTATTTACATCATATTCGATATATAAATGTATGTATGTATTAAAACATAAAATTGGCATTAAAACCTATATAATTTATTTTGTAGAAATGTCAAATATCCAACCAATTGTGCGATCTATGATCGAAAAGAACCCTTTGCAAAATGATGGCTCAAACTTCATGAAATGGCAACTCAATCTTAATATCGTGTTGAGGTTTGAAAAACTATCTCATATTTTGGATGGTGAAATCCCAAAATTAAATGAGAAGGCAACCGATAAAGAGAAAAAGGCGATAGCCAAGTGGGAAGACCAAGAGAACCAAGTTTACGGTCTTATACTAGCATCCATGGGTGACTCGCTTCAAGCGAAATACTTGGATTCAAAACCCAAGAAGACCATGAAGGCTCTAACCTAGATGTTCATGGATAGTGCCTGAAAGGAGCGCTATAAGACCACCATCGCACTCACAAGGTGCCATATGGCGGAGGGAACATCGGTATCTATGCATTTTCTCACGATGCAAGGATACCTTGAGAAGTTGGCAAAGCTCTCTTCACCAATGCCCGAGGACATTGCTGAAGATATGATTCTTGGCTCTCTAGCCCCGTCCTTTAAGGACTTTGTGATGCACTATCACGTGCGTGAAAAAGGGGTGAGTCTTGAGGAGCTTCACAACGCTCTCAAAACTGCTGAAGTTGACATGGGCAAGGGTAGGGACAAGCAAGTCCTAGCCGTCCATGAGAGGAGCAAAAAGATGAACAAAGGTAAAGGCAAATTTACCAAAGATACGTCAATCAAGAGCAATGGAGTAGGAGGTGCTCATGAGAGTACCTCAAGGGAGAAATCTTACAAATCTCCAACTCCCAACACGGAGTGCTTTCACTGCGGTGAAAAGGGACACATCCGACCTAATTGCCCCAAGTACAAGGAAGACCTTGAAAATGGGATGATTGAACGTAGGCGCCTGAGAAACGCCGTAGGTATGTTTGTTATTGAGATAAATTTAATCACCTCTATCCTTGATTTGGTAATGGTTACCGGATCTTGTGCTCACATAATTTTGATGTGCAGCTATTGAAGGATAGGAAGGAACTCGTGGAGAACGAGATGATATTGAAGATTGGAAATAGTACAACCATCGCTGCGATTGTACAAGATTCTATGGAACTTCAATAGTCTAGTGATTTAAATTTATGCTTTGAAGAATGTTTGTTATATGCCTTCGATTAGCAAGAACATTTCTGTATCAACTTTTAGATATGGATAAATTTTAATAAATATTTTAATTCTTGCTTGTCTATATCGAAGAATGGAATTTTCTATGAAAATACATTCATATAGAATGATTTCTATTTGCTTGAAATAAATAAACAAACTCAAACAAACAATAACAAAAGAGAAACTAAGATAACTCACGTGAATGATACAATCTTGTAGCACTATCGGATTGGTCAAATAAATGACCAAGAGACCTTTCAAGAAGAAAGGAACGAAAACGAATAACTAATTGGATATGATACATTCTAATGTATGTCGTCCGATAAGTACAAGTGCAAGAGACGGTTTAAGGTACTTCATTTTGTTCGCGGACAACTATAGTCATTATGACTATATTTGTCTAATGGGAAGCAAAAGTGAATTCTTTGACAAGTTCAAGGAATTCGAGGATGAAGTGATGAACCGACTCAACAAGAATATCGAGTCTCTATGAACGGTTCGTAGGGGTGAGTGCTTAGGATACCTAATTTGACTCATTCCTAAAGTAGGAATAGGATATTGCTCGACATGATTCGATCAATAATGAGTCAATTTAAATTGCCGATTTACTTTTGAAATTATGCACTACAAATAATGACAAACTCACTAAATAATGTTCCATCCAAATCCGTGGAGAAAATGGTTTATGAGCTATGGAGTTGAAAGACACCTAAGCTCAACTTTCTCAAGATTTGGGGTTGTGAGGTCTACGTCGAGAAATGGATGTCGACCAAACTTCAACCAAAAACGGATTAAGTGCTTCTTTATAGGTTATCCTCGTATGACAAGAGGATACTACTTTTGATATATCACCTCCAATCGAAAGATTGTAGAGAGAGATATGTTTTTTTGGAATTTCTGGAAAAGGGAGAAAAGTAGTGGGAGCAGAGTTAAGCTTGAGAAAACTCAAGATACTCTACAAGATCATGATGTGAATGTTGCATTCAAGATCATGAAGGCCCAGCCGAGATTCATTTGGTTAGTGGGAGCGTGAGCGAGAGATCCTTACAAGAAATTGTGAGAGAATCTCAATCATCCTCAACTAGTGTGCGTTCGAGAGTCGAACATGAACCTATTCCTCAAGAAATTGTGGAAGAAGTTCGAGAGACACGAGAAGAACCAAAAGAATTGAGAAGGTCGACGAGGTAAAGTAAGAAACCCAATAAGTATGTGAAACTTCATGAGATCATGGTACTAGATACCAAAGATCCCTCGACCTTCCAAGAAGCAATGATAAGAGAAGACTCCAAACTATGGCTTAAGGCCATAAAATCCGAAATAGAATCCATGTATGATAATTGAGTGTATAACTTGATTTGCCTTCCTCAAGAGAAAATATCATTTAGTATAAATGAACTTTTAGGAGGAAGATGGACATGGATAGTAACTTGACAATCTACAAAGCAAGGCTTGTAGCAAAAGGTCATACTCGAATTCAAGAAATTGAATTTGATGAAACTTTTGAGAAGTTACCATGATAAAATCTATTCGGATTATGCTCGCTATTTCCACATTTCATAATTATGAGACATGGAAGATGGATATCAAAATGGCGTTCCTTAAATAGGTACTTGGAGGAGGATATGTACATGGTACAACCTCGAGGTTTTGATGATCCAAATAGTAGCGAGAAGAAATGCAAGTTTCGAGAATCCATTTATGGATTGAAGCAAGCATCGGGGAGTTGGAACAAACGCTTTGACGAAGAGGTGAAGAAGATTCACTTCGTTCAAAGTAAAGGAGTACCTTGTATATACAAGGAGATTAGTGGGAGCCATGTAGTACTTCTGATCTTATATGTCGATGACATATTGCTCATGAGCAATCATATACCTTTGCATTAGCAAACGAGAAATTTCGTTGAAATCAGTGTATTCAATGAAAAGAAAAGGATGAGGCTCTACACATCTTGAGAATCAAGATACATTGAGATACATCCCGTAGACTCATTGGCTTCAGTCAACGTGAATACATTGACAAGGTCTTTGAAATGTTCAGGGTGAACAATTCCGATATGGACAATATGCCAATAAGTATGAGTATAGGTGTGCAACTCAAGAAGTCTCAATGTGCTCAATCACACAAAGACTTGGAGTACATGAAGGTATCCATTATGCTTCGGCAAAAAGAAGGACCATGTACACGATGACTTGCACAAGACTCAATATCTCGTATGCTCTAAACGTGACAAGAGGTCACCTATCCAACGCAAGACCTAATCGTAGGATTGCGGTCAAGAATATTCTGAAGTACCTTAACCGGACTAAAGATAAGGTTCTTGTTTATGGAAGACAAAGAAGAAAATAGCCGAGGGCTATTTTGATGCAATTCTTATAGGAATTCTTGACAATAGGAGGTTGGAGTGATGATGCGTCATCATTATCGAAGGTGGAGGTATGAGCTAGTGTAGTTAGGAGTAATATCACTACAGCTAACTCAACCACCAACGAAAGACAAAATAAATAAATAGGTGGACACAACAGTGACACAACTGATCCATTCAACAAACCTTAATACCAAGCTAAGAGACGAAATATATTTCGAGTCCATGGATCCGAGGATCCATGTGGATTGGCTTGATAGGTGATTTACTAAGGTTACCCTAGTTATTAATGTTTTATACATTGAGAATGTATGCGAAAGAAAACTTTGATAACAAGTGGGAGATTGAAGGGAATGTGTTCTAAAAGTTTTACTTTTAAATGTCAATTATTATGAATTGAATGAGAAATCATTTTGTTCCTTGTTTATGTTATTCGTCTTTTAGAAGTGTTAAGGAATAGACTCTTGGTCCTTAACCGTAGAGCTCTAAAAGATATTGGTTTACATAAAACAAAAGATATTCGCAATCATGGTAATTAACATGGAACATTAATTACCGAGTTAAGATTGTCGTGTTGGTCATAGATCATTGTAGCTCTACAAGTGAGTGACAACACGGGTATGCAAAAGAGGAAAATATTACTTTTGTATACTGAATAGACCTAATAAGTAAAATATTATAGAAATGTGTTTCTGTGTCATTAATATTTTACTGTGTCTTTGGTCCTTTGATATGAGACTTATATCTAATCACTTAAGGAATACTTAATTAGATCAGTGTCTTGAACTATCGATCAGTGTAGTGTAAAGGCAATGGTTGGTTAAGTACAACTTTTGTTGGAGAAGATAGTTAGTCAAAAGATTATCATTGCCCCTCTTAATTGAGTGATGATATTAGTGGGCCCCTTGATAAAGCAAAGTTATAATGTGCACAATGTGATTTGAGTTAAGTCACATATTTATAACTAGCTTAAAGAGATCAAGAAATGAATACTAATACAAAGATGACACAATACTACTTTGTGTGTATTCTTAATATCATGAGGCAAGGGACGGACACAAGTGATGCACTCCATCACTAAATGGATCGGGTTTTGGTTCGAGTGGAATTAAGACATCTAACTAATTGGGAGCTATAATGTGTAGCTAGATACCGCTTATAGCTTGTGATATTAAGCTCTTAATATCACTGCCAACTTAGTTTAGATCCTCCCATAGGTCACACCGCAAAAACCGTGAAACAAGAAGCTTGATTTTTGGTTCATATGATGTGTCGGGTTTCTCATAGAAAATATGACACATGTGGTGAACAAGTAAAATCAATTATGTTGTATATAAACATAATTAGAGTCATGATAAATTCATATGAGATGCATATATTATGGGGTGCAATAATTTATTATTGCATAGGATAATACATTGCATAAGTTGTGAATTTGCTAAAACCCCCTCAAGTTCAAATTTTCTTGGAAATAAATCCAAAATTTGAAAAAGGCAAAATCGGGTAAAAGTTCGGTAATCCGTTGAGGTTCGGTCGACCGAAGGATCTGTGGATCGGTCAACCGAACATGGAACAGATAGTCATATTTGATTGACCGAACTTGACCAAAGTGCCTGGAACTTTGGTACGGTGTACCGAACCAAAATCGGTCGACCGAATAATATTAAGTTCCGATATTTTCGGTTAACCGAATGGCACTCGGTCTTAGACGAGAATTCGTCCGATCGGTTAAGGAGAATTTTTCCCTTTAAGAATCGGTCATCCGTCTTGTACTCGGTCAACCAATCGTGACATATTCGGTTAACCGAATGGGTCTTGGTCAACCGAACAGCGATTGATTTTCTGCCTTTGATTATTAAGAGATTAATTTGATTGATGGTTGGATTAGCTCCAGACTTGGTCAAACGTTTTGTGGGTGCATGTAATACATGAAGGAATTAATTTATGAGAGAAAATGTAAAGAAAAACATGGCTAAAGAATAGCCATGATTAAGAGTAAGATTGGAACCTATAAATAGGTCCTTATTCCCCCTAATTGGGTTACACAATTCAATAATTATTTTCTCTCTTAATTCACCACAAAATCCCACGAAAATTCTCTTAGTTTTCTAAGTCTTTGGAAGGAGAAATCTCAGAGGCTAAGGAAGGGGTTTGTAGCTAGATTCTAAGCTTGTTTGGAGATCGATTGGCTAGCTCCTTTCTCTCCAACCTTGTTTAGGGTTTCGGTGAACACTCGGAGGCATCCGGCGCGGCGAGAAGCATCCCCAACGTCTCCGAATCTTCAAGAAGTTTTTGAGAACTTCTAGGTATGAATTTCGGAGCCCTTGTTTGTTTTAATAGAGTTTTGAAACTAGATGTTAAAACAAACCGATGCATGCATGAAATAAATCAAAGAAAATTGTAATTGATCCTTATTATACATAAAAATTTCGAAAATATATATGTATAATTAAACATGAAATCCTACAGGTACTAGATACCAAAGATCCCTCGACCTTCCGAGAAGCAATGGAAAAGACTCCAAACTATGGTTAAAAGCCATGGAATCCGAAGTAGAATCCATGTAAGATAATAAAGTATGAAACTTGATTAGCCTTCCTCAAGAGAAAATATCATTTGGTATAAATGAGCTTTTAGGAGGAAGATAAACATGGATAGTAACTTGACAACCTACAAAGCAAGGCTTGTAGCAAAAGTTATACTCAAATTCAAGAAATTGACTTTGATGAAATTTTTGAGAAGTTGCCATATTAAAATCTATTCGGATTATGCTCACTATTACCGCATTTCATAATTGTGGGATATGGAAGATGGATATCAAAATGACGTTCCTTAAACAGGAACTTAGAGGAGGATATGTACATGGTACAACCTCAAGGTTTTGATGATCCAAATAATAGCGAGAAGAAATGCAAGTTTCGAGAATCCATTTATGGATTGAAGCAAGCATCGAGGAGTTGGAACAAACGCTTTGACGAAGAGGAAAAAGAGATTCACTTCATTCAAAGTAAAGGAAAACCTTGTTGATACAAGGAGATTAGTGGGAGCCGATGTAGTACTTCTGATCTTATATGTCGATGACATATTGCACATGAGCGATCATATACCTTTGCATTAGCAAACGAGAAATTTCGTTGAAATCAGTATGTTCAATGAAAAGATGTGAGTGAATCTCAATACATCTTGATTATCAAGATATAAAGAGATACATCTCATAGACTCATTGGTCTAAGTCAACGTGTATACATTGACAAGGTCTTTGAAATGTTCAGGGTGAACAATTCCGATATGGACAATATGCCAATAAGTATGAGTATAGGTGTGCAACTCAAGAAGTCTCAATGTGCTCAATCACACAAAGACTTGGAGTACATGAAGGTATCCCTTATGCTTCGGCAAAAGGAAGGACCATGTACACGATGACTTGCACAAGACTCAATATCTCGTATGCTCTAAACGTGACAAGAGGTCACCAATCCAACGCAAGTCCTAATCATAGGATTGCGGTCAAGAATATTCTGAAGTACCTTAACCGGACTAAAGATAAGGTTCTCTTGTTTATGGAAGACAAAGGAGAAAATAGTCGAGGATTGTTTTGATGCAATTCTTATAGGAATTCTAGACAATAAGAAGTTGGAGTGATGATGCGTCATCATTATCGAAGGTGGAGGTATGAGCTAGTGCAGTTAGGAGTAATATCACTACAGCTAACTCAACCACCAGCGAAAGACAAAATAAATAAATAGGTGGACACAACAGTGACACAACTGATCCATTCAACAAACCTTCATACCAAGCTAAGAGACGAAATATATTTCGAGTCCATGGATCCGAGGATCCATGTGGATTGGCTTGATAGGTGATTTGAGAAGGTTACCCTAATTATTAATGTTTTATACATTGAGAATGTATGTGAAAGAAAACTTTGATAACAAGTGGGAGATTGAAGGGAATGTGTTCTAAAAGTTTTACTTTTAAATGTCAATTATTATGAATTGAATGAGAAATCATTTTGTTCCTTGTTTATGTTATTCGTCTTTTAGAAGTGTTAAGGAATAGGCTCTTGGTCCTTAACCGTAGAGCTCTAAAAGATATTGGTTTACATAAAACAAAAGATATTCGCAATCATGGTAATTAGCATGGGACATTAATTACCGGATTAAGATTGTCGTGTTGGTCATAGATCATTGTAGCTCTACAAGTGAGTGACAACACGGGTATGCAAAAGAGGAAAATATTACTTTTGTATACTGAATAGACCTAATAAGTAAAATATTATAGAAATGTGTTTCTGTGTCATTAATATTTTACTGTGTCTTTGGTCCTTTGATATGAGACTTATATCTAATCACTTAAGGAATACTTAATTAGATCAGTGTCTTGAACTATCGATCAGTGTAGTGTAAAGGCAATGGTTGGTTAAGTACAACTTTCGTTGGAGAAGATAGTTAGTCAAAAGATTATCATTGCCCCTCTTAATTGAGTGATGATATTAGTGGGCCCCTTGATAAAGCAAAGTTATAATGTGCACAATGTGATTTGAGTTAAGTCACATATTTATAACTAGCTTAAAGAGATCAAGAAATGAATACTAATACAAAGATGACACAATACTACTTTGTGTGTATTCTTAATATCATGAGGCAAGGGACGGACACAAGTGGTGCACTCTATCACTAATTGGATCGGGTTTTGGTTCGAGTGGAATTAAGACATCTAACTAATTGGGAGCTATAATGTGTAGCTAGATACCGCTTATAGCTTGTGATATTAAGCTCTTAATATCACTGTCAACTTAGTTTAGATCCTCCCATAGGTCACACCACAAAACTGGGAAACGAGTAATGGGGATTTTGAGTTCATAAGATGTGTCGGGTTTCATGTTGAAAATATGACACATGGGGTGAACAAGCAAAATCAAAATTATGTTGTGATTAATAACATAATTAGAATCTAAATTAAATTCATATGTGATGTAAATATTATGGGGTGTAATGATTGATCATTACATAGGATAATATGTTACATAAGTTGTGAATTTATTACTAATTCCGAAATGTCAAATTTTGTAGGGGTTGAACCGAAATTTGACAAGTCTGCAGCACAGTACACAAACGGTCGACCTCTAAACAGTAAACGGTCGACCGGATGTGGGACGGTCGACCGCAATATTGCACGGTCGACCGGATGTGTGCACATCGTAACAGGGATTTCGTCCGTTCGTTTTCGGTCGACCAAATTTATCGGTCGGTCGACCGAACATTGTGATGAAATATTTTAATGTTACGAACGGTCGACCGAGTGTCTAAACGGTCGACCGAAACCAGGTCTAAACGGTCGACCGGACCTCGCAAACGGTCGACCGGTCAGACGGTTTTATGCAGAATTAATTTAAGAATTAATTAGATCATGCATGGAATTGGTCCATAATTGATTTAATTCGTGGCTAAGATTATTTATTAATAAATAATGGATGGTTAGATGGAATTTTGCATGGAATCATGGGCAAGAGGTTGCACATGAATAGGTAATTTGGAGAGAACCTATAAATACAAGGTTATCTCATTACCTCCTTAATTCATTCATTATTTTCTTGAGCAAAATTCTCTCTCCATAATTCTCCACGAAAATCCCTTAATTCTTAAGTTTAGTTTTAGTTCTTAAGATATCATCTTCTCTAGGGAATTAAATAAGGGTTAGTAATTAGATTCTAAACCCTATCGGAGATCGAGAGACTAGCTTCCCTCTCTCCGATCTTGTTTAGAGTTTGGTGAATACTCGGAGGCATCCGGCGCGGCGAGAAGCATCCCCAACGTCTCCGAATCTTCAAGAAGTTTTAGAGAACTTCTAGGTATGAATTTCGGAGCCCTTGTTTGTTTTAATAGAGTTTGAAACTAGATGTTAAAACAAACTGATGCATGCATGAAATAAATCAAAGAAAATTGTAATTGATCCTTATTATACATAAAACTTTCGAAAATATATATGTATAATTAAACATGAAATCCAACAGTTATCTATATAATTAGAAGCTTATTACAAAATAAAATTCCACTTTCAATTACAAAGTTTACCTCTCATGATAAGGGAGCATATAATATCTTTTGTCTTCTTCTTTAAAGCATGTCCCAAGCTGACCCGATTTATCGTCATTCCCGTATATATATGTAGATGGACTGATAAATCCAAATACTTGATCGTCGGGAAAGATTGACCTTCTGGCGTCGTAAAGATGTCTACAAGTATAAAAATTATACTTTATTACAGTTTCGATAAAATTATTCAATACTTTTCATTGTATACAAAAAAACACTTACTTCACTTGCACGTCGATAATCATGAAACACAACGAATACATTGCCAAGAACTACATGATATCCTCTTTGGTGACGTACAAAGCCGGAGGCAACCCTTTATCCCCCTCCAACTCCCAAGTACTTAAGGATAGTGTTTCCCTACCTACCATACAATGATACAACATTTTGCACCTACTTGGAAGCGAATTAATGTTGATAAGAGATTGGTTGTTTGACCCTTTGCTCAGGGGGCTTAACACCTTACATATATATATGCAACTGTTAAAATACAATTGTTAACAAATTTGAAGTTTAAAGTCTTTCAAAGTTAAACTATACCTCATGTTTGTCGTTTAGTTCTACTAAATAACTAGGTCACCGCACGAACCCACTGATAGCATCGCCGAGAGTAACAATCTCTTTTTCCGGAAATGGCATAAAAGCACCAGCATCTAAGCAACTCTCAACTACAACCTTCACTTCTCCCTCTCCTACCTCTGTGAAGTGGTGTCTGGAGATGTTATAAACTTTCCCGTGTCCCACCAATCTTCGACCAGGGTCTTCGACACATAAAGCACATCTAGATCCATCCGCGAACTTTCCAAACGAGGGACCGCCGGCGATGACCAATTCTCAAGAATGAGACACGAAATCATATTGTCGATCAGGGTGGAACACTGGCGGCACTGGAGGAGTAGTCTCCGAGGAAGAACCGGTCTTACGACGGGTAGGAGAAGTAAGCAAATCACGTTCAAATCTCTCCAAAATAAGTTGTAACGTATTCTTCAAATTTGCGATCTCTTGCTGTCATTTGGTAAGACCAGTCGACGAAGTAGACCGTTGAGTCTTTCCATAATATTGTCGAAGTCCAACTCTACTCCCTACCCCCCGCACACGACCGGGGTGTTCGTCGTTTCCCAAGCCTCGCGTAGAATACATTCCGACCATCGGAAGCAAATTCTCCTTGAGATTCTCTCAACTTCTGAGAGTCCTAAGTTTAAAACAATATTTACTAACAATTGAAAAATATAAAATTAATGATTCTGAATTAATAACATATATATAAGTGAAGCAACTTATTATCTTCGAGCCGATCGCTTGCGACTCATCTGTGACGTACTCCTCTCTAGAGTTTACTCTCGCTTTCTTCCAAGAATCACAACGAGCTACGGGAGAAGGAGGAGATAGGTTACTTGCTTGCTCCTCACTCATACCGGAGTCAATTGCCTCTTGTTTCTTCAGAGCAATTTTATCAGCCATCATTTGTGCTTCTAACTTTTGGTACCCCGCTCGAGACATACGATGTGTATACTTGTTATAAGATCTAATCTTTTGGTTTTTGGTTCGGATGACCTAAAATCAAGTTTATTAGATTGTCACTAAAAACAATAACTAAAAAGTTTGTTTTGAAACTCAGTTACTATATTCTAAATTAAATTGAGCTACCTCAAACTCCGGGCTATCTCTGGACTTTCTTAATAGCTCTAATTGATTCGGAGTTATAGACATCACATGAATTTCTATCCTTGTAGTCTCCGAATATGTACTTGTTCGTCAAATTTGTTTTGAAATTCCTCCAATGAACTGACATATATGTCATCCACTTTTTCTTCAACTTGTCAGTGGATTGGAACTCAAAAGATTCCTACAACACGTTAACTTTATATTTATATCAAAATTTTGACTAAACTATAGAAATCTATAATGGAATCATTACCTGCACGTTATGCGATATTGTGTCATTCAACTTCTCATCTACGTCGGCCCAACTCGAGAAACAAATGTCAACTTTGGCCCTCACTAAGCTACCCAGAAAACTTTTTCAATTATCAGACAACATGCCTAACGGGTCAAGATGGTCATCAAACTGGATTGGAACTCTATCGACTCTATTTCTTCTCCCCATGAATTCTTTCATGAGACAAGGACCTCGTGTACTGTATGTCTTTGAGCCTTCAGACTCTGAGGAAGTGAGTTTCTTTTTCAGAGCCATGATACTATAAAAGATAAATTGAAGTCATTAAATAAGGTCAAGACATTAAATGTCTATTACAATGTGTTACAACAGAAAATTTACACATTTACTATTTTTTCCTTAAAGGATTTTCAATCCATATACCTTCATCGTGGTCATCTCTAAACATACGAGTCTCAACATTTATTTCTTCATCTACTGAGTTCACCTCAGGTGCTTGTTTAGAGAAAGGTGGTGTCTCTTCATACTCGATCAGACTATCATTTGATACAATTTTTTTCTTCCCTTCCAGAATTACTGCCCATTTCTTATCACATGGAGCAGCCACATAGAAGACTTGTTTCGCTTGGGAAGCGAGAATAAAAAGGTTCTCCTTTATACATTTTTTTTAAAAAAAATCAATTAAAGTGAACCCATAGTTATCCACTCAAACTCCACTTTTATTATCAGCCCACTTGCATCTAAATACATGAACTTTGAATTTAACAAAGTCTAGCTCCCATATGTCTTCAATTACACCGTAATAGGACATGTCGGCGTATACAAGATTCTTGTCTTTAGAACTAGAAACATGCAAAAACTTTGCTATTAAGGTGACGCCACTGTTCTGAATAACACTTTTCGCATCTTCACAAACTATGTAGAAAGAATATCCATTGATATCATAACCACTGTAACTTATAACAACAGAATGCGGACCGTAGGCCAACCATTGTTTTGTCTCAGAAACATCACGCTTGTAAGCCAGATTTTTGAACCAAGAGATGAAATTCTTATTGTGACTATTAATTACTTGTTGATCACTCCACAAAGGATTTCATGACGATTTTTGCAATAACCTTTCAACACGTTTATCATGACCATTTGGATTTAACATTTTCATCCCATGTGTCCCTTTACCATCAGCACGTTTATCATGATGATTTTTCGGAAGTCCAACAGTTTTGGTGTTTGCTAGGTATCCAGTGAAAACTCGATAACCTTCTCCGCTATATATCCTTCAACAATACTAACATCTGGTCTTTGGCGATTTTTGGAATAACCTTTCAACACTTTCATATAATGCTCAAAAGGATACATCCACCTTAAAAAACTGGTCCACACAATTTAACTTCTCTAACCAAATGAATAACTAGATGAATCATAATGTCGAAAAAAGCAGGGGAAAACATCTCCAACTGACATAATGTCACCACAATTTCATTCTGTAACTTATCTAATTGCACGGGATCGACCACTTTACTGCAAATATTATTGAAAAATGAACACAACTTTATTATTGCATGTCTAACATCTTTCGGTAATATGGATGTCAGTGCTACAGGTAACAACAGCTGCATTAAAGTGTGACAATCGTGAGACTTCATCCCCACAAGTTTCAAATACTTCATAACAACAAGACTACTGATATTTGAAGAATAACCTTGTGGAACCCTTACATCGTGCAAACACTGACAGTGAATTCTTTTCTCCTTTCTAGACAATGTATAATTAGCTGGAGGTATGTAATTCCGGTCTCCTTTCTTCTCTGGTGCCAAGATTGCTCTTATACCAAGATCAACAACATCAAGTTTTGCATTATATCCATCTTTGGTTTTACAAGGTATGTTCAACAGAGTGCCAACAAGACTATCACAAATGTTTTTCTCTACGTGCATCACATCAATACAATGTCTAACTTCTAAAGTTTTCCAATAAGGGAGATAAAAAAATATGGATTTTTTTCCAACAACTTTTGTCGTTTGCTTGTTTGTACGGTTTTCCAAATTCATATTCAACGTTCATTACACGTTCGTACACCTTTTCGACGTTGATTTCAAATGGCGGATTCTGAAACTCTTGTTTTCCGTTAAATGCCTTCTTCAACCTAAGATATGGGTGGGAGTTCGGTAAAAATCTCTGATGACCAAGATAGATTGTCTTAGAACCATTAACTAGTTGCAAAGAGTATGTATTTTCTTCGCAAATTGGACAAGCTTTATGATCTTTGACTGAATATCCAGACATATTACCATAAGCTGGAAAGTCATTAATCGTGCAAAATATCATTGCCACATTACGAACTACTCCTGACTATAAGAATCAAAAACTAGTTCTCCGTCATCCCACAATCTCTTTAGGTCATCAATTAAAGGTCTTAAATACACATCGATGTCGTTTCCAGGTTGTTTCAGACCATAAATCAATAAGGCCAACATAATATATTTGCGTTTCATGCATAACCACGAGGGCAGATTGTAAATTACAAGCAGAACATGCCAAGAACTGTGAATGCTACTCAAACTACCGAAAGGATTCATTCCGTCTGTACAAAGTCCTAGTCGTACATTCCTGGAATCTTCACCAAACACAGGAAAGTCAAAATCTATTTTTTCCACTGAGGTGAATCTGCAGGATGACGTAGCAACTGATCATTTGGTTTCTCACGATCAGCATGTCATGTCATGTTCTTGGAATCCTCCTTACCCGCAAAAAAACGTTTAAGCCTTGGTATTATCGGAAGATACCACAAAATCTTAGCAAAATGTCCTTTGATTTTCATCTTATCAGCCTTCATTGTGGTTTGGTCCACTATGTTTCATTTTGTATCGTGAAATATTACACTTGGGATAGGAATGTAAGTTTTCAAACTCACCCCTATACATATACAATCGTTCGGGCATGCATGTATCTTCCTATATTCCATTCCCATAGGACACAACACTTTATTAGCATCATAAGTTCTATCTGGCAACTCATTATCATCTGGAAGCATCTCTTTCAATAACTTCAACATTGATGTGAAACTGACATCGGACCAACAATTTCCTTCTTTTAAATTGTACAACTTCAACACCGCTAAAAATCTAGTGAATTTGGTACAACTCTTATACAACGGCTTCTCATTGTCACTCAAAAAATTACCAAGTAAATCGGGGTTGGACGAATACTTTTCTGCCATATCCTGAATTGTTTCCTCTAAGTGATCTTCCACATTAACGTTGTCTCCGTCATTCTTGGAACGACTAAATGATTCATTTTCGTCGTGTCATATCCACCGTCTGTAATTTTAGGTCGAAACCTTTCTCAAACAAATGATCTTTCATTTTCTGAAACGTCAGCACTGACATATTATGACACTTATTGCACGGACAATACGCCATGTCGTTGTCTTTCTTTCTTTTTTTGAATGTTTTTTGGCAAAGTCTAAGAACATATTCACTCTGTTGTCATACTCATCACTCAATATGTTTGAAAGAATCCACTCTCGATCCATTTCAATCTAAACATTAACAAAAATGATAGTTATTATTGAAGGAAATAAATAAAATTTCAATTCAAAAGAATGTGTTCGTAGATGAGAAGATTCAGAGACATTAAGATGAGAAAAGAATGACTCAGAGGAGAGGAGATGAAGTCCTTAATCTAGCGTGGGAATAAGGAATGTTAGAAACATAACTAAGCAATCAATGCCAAAACAAACCTAAAGTCCACTATATGTCTTTAGTACTAGACGACACATAACTTTGAGGTCCCACCGAGGACGACTAGTCTGTAGGAAATCAAGAACTCGGAGGTCCCTAATATCTCAGGGAGACTAGATGGGCAACGACGTTCAGGCCGAAACGGTCTTAAACATCAAGGACCACTAATCTGTAGGAAATCAAGAACCCAGAGGTTCCTAAAATCGCAGGGAGACTAGATGGGCAACGACATTCAGGCCGTAACGGTCTTAAACGGTTTCCTCTCCATAATGCATCCGGAAATCCTAGGGCCAAGTCTAATTGATTTTGTTAAGGCTCTTTTATTAAGTGGTTTTTGGAAAGCGTGATGAAATCCCCCACCTCATCTCCTATAGGTGATTTCCCCCTAAGTGTTTTTCATGCCTTAATGTAACAAACAACACACCAAACAAACACTCACCTCACTCTTGTTCCAATGCAAGTCCTACTAACTAATGCGTGCTTTCTAATTAATGATGAGTGAAAGGGATTATGTACCTTACCTAGTAATCTACAACATAAATCATAAAATAAATAATAAATATGATGAATGCAAATCATATATGATGAATGACTTAACAATATTGTCTATTCTTTTGCTTAAGGTTATTAAAGGTCAAGTTGCTTAATGGGGCAATGAGTTATTAGAAACTAAACATAAATAAACATTTAACTAAACAAAATAAATTGTTTTAAGCATAAATAAACATAAATAAATAAACATTTAACTAAGCTAAACATTAATAAACATAAATAAATGTATGAACTCACTAAACTAATTAAACATAAGTTTTTTACATGATCTAAGTTATAGTCATTTTAATATAAAATCTAAGTTATTATTTTAAAATATCATGTTATTAATAACAATTGATATTATTATTATTTTGAAATTTTGGCAGAACCTCCTCTAAGATTTGCTATGTAAAAATCTTCAAATCCTGGAATTAACAAGAATTTTTTATAACAGTACACGATATAAACTTGATCTCAATTCCACCCAATTCATCAGAAACACACTACATCCAAACTTCGACACAACACATGTTTACATTTAGTCATATGTTTACATTTTCCACGTAACAAAATTGGCTTCTTGGTTAAAGAATAAATAGCTAAAGGCTAGTCCTTAATACATGTTATATGTGGACTTAGTTATCTCGTGAGCAAGCTATCAACAAACTCCATTAACAACGATTATTGACAAATACGTAACTAAGTGGACACAAACATACAATTTATTGATTATATATTTATATTTCTTCGAAACATATTACAATGCATCAGTTTTCAACACACAATGGAAAATTACTAACAAAAATTCAAACTAAGAGACAAAATGAGTGGAATCACAAACCAGCAAACACACATCCTCCTTCTTCTCGAACGTGCGTCCTCCCTCGAATCTGCCTAATATAGATAAATCTAAATCACACTTGACTGGTAATTGATTAATCAGACAACACATAAACCACATACAATAACAACAACAACAAACCATGCATTTAATCACAAACTAAATGATTTTCAACCAACACAAGACCACAAACAAATCATAAATAACCAACATCAAATCCGACATGCAAAAAAAATCAATTTCACACAATTAACAGTCAAATGCATCACAAATCTCTACCAACTATCAACAAATAAAAAATGCAAACAACACAAACCCTACTGAATCCAACCGAATTCGTTCCAAACACATAATCAAAAAAATGTAGAACATGTTATCCACATTTCAACTCAACTGAAAAATCCAAAGACGGATCAAGAGTGAACATCGAAATGGGGGAATGGTGCGCTTACCCGTTTTGTTTGGATCCGAACGAGAGGAGAAGTTTACCAAGACAGACAAGACACGTAACTCCACCTACAATCTGAAACTAAACCAACCAAAACTAAACGAAACTCTTACGGTGGTTAGGGATGTGGAGGAAGATGGAGGAGAGGGCCGGAGAACGGGAGGAGATGTTGGGACGTCGTTGCGGTGCCGGAGATTGCTGCAGATCGGTCGGAGATCGGTCGCGGAGGAGGGTTTGGTCGCTGAACGTCTAGGGTTTGGTTGGGTTTTTGTCTAGAATCAATGGCAGAAAACGCAACTGTTCGATTTCATTAAGACATGTAGACGTTGGATGTTATAGACAAAAAACGCAACTGTTCGGTCGTCGATAACATCCGACGTCTATAGCGTATAGACATCGGATGCAATGAGTATTCCAAAACCGACGTTTATAGGTCGACGTCTATAGGGTATAGACATCAGATGCAATGAGTATTTCATCAACCGATGTCTATAGTACCACATAGACGTCGACCTTGGTAACGACTGACGTCTATGCTATCTTCGCCCAACTAGACGTCGGCTGTCATAACAGCCGACGTCTATTGGGCGACAATTTAAGACTATTATGCACTAGTGTACTTTCTACATGTGGAATATGTACCTTGTGTTATGTCAGGTATTAGTCAAGTATGATTTAAATCTAAACTACGAGGCCCTCCATCAAGTAGATAGGTAGGGTTATTTGGGACAAAAGTTTATCTTTTTACTATATTAATGTTTCTTTCTTATTCTATATTTATCTCCGTGCAAAAAAAAAATAAAGTAAGATTTAAAATACATTTCGGGATAAATCAATACATAATATTTTTCTTCTCTTGTCCTTCATCAGCAAAATAATAACCCCCAATGAATAACTGGGAAACCTTATTACATTTAAAAGAGATTGTATATATACATTGACATAAGTGTAACTTCAGAATTTAACGCAAACATATATATGCTGCCATCTTCATGCTTCAATATTGGGTTTGGTCTTCTATGAAATGGGTGGCCAAGTGAGTGAAGATTCTTCTCTGTGGAACAAAAAAGAAAGAATAAAAGTAAATAAATTAACCTTATTATAAAATTTATATGGAAATAGAAATTAAAGATCATTTGGAACTCTAAGTCTAATACCTCAGCAGCTCATTCCCGTAAAAGTTGCAGCAAAGTTCATCCAAATCTAGCCCTCCCCACACCTGATCAGTGGTTGTACTTGATACATGGTCATGTTCTTGCATGGAACCGTGACTTACATTTTCTTGTGACATAGGCATGCTAGGGTTGATGGTGAAAGAAATCAAATTTTGGTTATCATAATCTCCACAATTGCAATTGGTAACATCAGGCATAAAATACTCTTTTGAATCCATGGTTTTCTCCTCAATCTTTTGCCATGTTTGGTACGCAAGAATGGAATCACTCTGTAACGGAATGTTAGGATCACGTGTAAGACATTCATTGGTCACACATCCTTGAAAAATGTCATGTGTTGTTTTTTCTTTGGAATGGTAATTAAGATCAATGAATGGTTTGGGTTGGTCAAGTGGAGGAGAACAGCTAAATGCCGGATTAAGGCTAGTTTTGTCCATAACCGGTATAACAAGTTGCGAGTTTTTGGTCGAGGAAAGTTTACTTTGTTGTGTTGAACCGAGTGTTAGAACTTGAACAAGGCTATAGAGGAGTTGCAACTGAAGGGCCTGTGATGAGGAAAGAAGATAGTTGTTCAGGTTTACAGCAAGGTCGAGATCCACTCTTGGCTGATGTAGCTTTCTTCTCAAGGTAGTATTCCAGTAGTTCTTGATTTCATTATCTGTCCTACCAAGAAGATGACCCGCTATGGATGACCACCTAAAGCATCAACAAAAAGAAAATTGTTTAATTTGACGAAACAATAAGTTTAACTGAAAGGTATGCCAATGTTAATTAGAGGAGCGGGGGACAACTAATTAGATTTCGGAAAATTGTCCAATAACCATTACAGAAAAAATATACATAGTTTATATATTTGGATTACTTTATTTTGACTCTTTTTGATTTTTATACAAATAGCAATATAGTCACATGAAATATATCAAAAACAAATATACGTTATAAAAAAATTGACCCCACTAACCAGAATTTTCCGACCGTCCCCTAAGAGCATGTGCAAGGGGGAGAAGAAAATGATCGATCGTGGCAAAGATCGTGAATAAACAACTTTTGTTGTGCAACAACCACACGATCCGTGTGGTTGGTTGTGTGATTTTTTTATATTTGTTGTGGGATACATTTCTATTTTATATTGATTTTAATTAAGATATCATTGTATTGTTTTAAAATTGAGATATCTTAGAAAATAAAAGTACTAAAATTTTAAAAAATCACTATAATTTTTATCTTCTCATGTCCTACGGATACACACTCATATTGCTATATAAATATTGTATTTTCGAAAGACTAGATTTTCGATAGTTAACTCAAACGAGACAATTATCAAAGTTGTAATGGTTATATTCTCGTATTACATCTTTTAAACAATTATATTTTACTCATGTTTTAGTAATAGATAACAAATGAAGAAAATTGATATCAAATTTTAGTAATAATTCAACATAAAAGAGATAAATGATGATATATTAATTAATTTATAAAATGTAAAAATGAATTTGAGGGGAAAATATAGTTAATTTGACAACAGAATCTTTTTATAAAGATAATGGTTGAGAAAATAAAAGAGATTGTAGATAAATGTTGCCAAGTGTAAAAACTTACGTGACATATAGAGAAAACTGTGACGATTTTTTTAAAGATCATGGTTGCAGATGGTTTAATATAGCATATTTACAAGAAACTTACTTGTTTCCAAGAATGGAGTGAAGATGAATAATTTGCCTCTTTTCTTCTTCTGAAAAATTGCCTCTCTTGATTCCAGGCCGCAAATAGTTCTTCCATCGTAGGCGACAACTCTTACCACAACGATTTAGCCCCGCGAGTTTTGGTAAATTCTTCCAACTCCCAATCCCATTTTTCGCGATAAAGTCTGTTAGTTGCCGGTCCTCTTCCGGCGTCCACGGTCCCTTCTTTAAGCCTTTGTCATCACCACAACAAGGTGATCTTACCATTGCTTGTAAGCTACAAACTCTTTCTTCTATTATGTTACTTACAAGGGGGGTATAAGAAGTGTTTGCTAGAAAATGCATACGAGGGAGAGTTGGCATGGGTTGGTGTGCTTTTATAGTGACTTCTTTGTGTTTGAAATCTTTGGATAAACTTCGAAAAAAGTCAAAATAATAGTTTATTGGCTACTTACATTCATACCCTTTTGCTATTTTTCGACATTAGAACTACTATTTACATATTGTATAATCCAAAATTTATAACTTTTACATCTATAGATCCTTTCCAAGCTTTTATTGTAATGGTCTGTCACGACACAAAAGTTTGACACAATTTTGAAATACGAATTAACATGATTAAGTTAGGTAAAATTTATGAAAACAAATACAAAATAAATCATACATGATTCACAGGGCCGTCTCGGAAATTTTTGAGGCCCTGTGCGAAAATCAACAACGAGACTCCTAAATTTGAAAAAAAATTATCCTTCTAGTTTAAATAATAAAAAATTCACTAACTTAATGCAATATTAATTGAATTTTTTTGTTCTCTTAGCAATATTTGAGACAAAATTATCAATGTTTAAGTGTTATTTATGTGTTAACACTAATTTTCTTTGCAACCCAATAAGGTCATGTACATTTTTTTTTAGGTCCCCTCAAAGTGAGACTCGGAATGAGACCCGGAGCATGAGCTCACCCTGCTCCTGCTATTGGGCCGGGCCTGATGATTTAACATTTTCTTGTAAATCCACTAAAAAGGTGGCAGCCGTCGCGCAAGTAGACTTGGGACTCATCTTTCTCCTTGAGGAAGCTTTATTTCACAAAGTTACCAACCCATGACGCGATCACAATTAATTCGATCGAGTGGGTATTTCGCCGGAATACCAGAAATCAAAAGGTTATACTGATATTTGTGATAGTTAATTGAAAGACAATTAACGCGAATATCCCGTTTTGATTTCATCCGAGGGAACTAAGAATGATATTTTGTTTGTTCATGCAAGCATTGACGTCATAAGCACAGATTCCATGCATGCATGTTGCACGTTACTCGTTTAATTCGGTGTGCGATCGATGGTATTCTCTATTGGCAGCCGTGGACATTTACTTCTAATGATGTTATTTATTATCTATTAATAGTTAGGGACTTTAGCTCACGTTTGACCTAAGTTTCCATGACAATTAATCTAAGTATGCCAAGTGTAGCAGATCTTACTTGATACTAAAAGACAAAAAAAAACCCTTAAATAACTTCAATTTGCCTACCAACCTCACCATCCGTAACCATTACCTCCACGATTTGATCACAACATTTCTCTCTTTTCCACATCAACTTTTTTCTCATCCACATCAATTTTTTTTCTCCCCAACCTAATTTATTCTCCTTCCTACACTATTCACCTCTTAACCACAACTCATCTCTCTCATCCACCTCATTTCGGAGTCGATCTTGGAAAAAATTAAAAAAAATAAAAAATTTAGAAAACGTCTTTTCAAAAAAAAAAAGATTAAAATTACATTTAAAAAATAAAAAACAAAAAAAAGTTTTACACATGTGTGAACAGTGGACGACCGATCGTAACCGGTCGTCGGGGGGGGGGGGGGGGGGGGGGGGGGGGGGACGACCATTATTTTTGCTCTTAGACCATCCGCAACAATGACCTAGGTCATCCACATTCTCTCTCTCTTCTTTCTCTCCCTACCACGTAATCATGACCCAACCTTATATTTATCCCTCATTATTCACCAATTCACCATGACCTAGGTCATCCCACTCTTTTTCCTCCACATCATTAATTTTATTCTTAACTTTTATTATATTCCAAAATCATTTATATTTACCAAAAACAATATTTTATTATCAATGGTTACCAAATACTAAATACCAATAGTTTTCTTCTCAACTTTTATTTTATCCCCAAATCATAACCCACCATGAAAGGTCGGTCGGGGTCTCGCTCCCTAGTGAACGAGCGGCGTTCCACCTCGCCGGTGAAAATCTAACGTTATCAAAATAATACTCCAATTTAATAAATGCTCACCAATTACAATATAATACTCCAAATCATAACTCTAATCCTAATTATTATCAAAATATAAACTACAACTACTTAACCCCTAATTATTTATTAAAATATAAACCCCTAATTATTAAAACAAAAACCAAAAAAATAATCAAAACCAATAAAACAACTCGGTCTTCCGCGGTAGTCCGCGGGGGATGACCCCGTTAAGGATGACCTCATAGATACTAACTCATTTAACCTTCCTACCATGAGAATAACGTATAGGTCCATCAACTTTTTACAAGTCCGAAAATAACACAATTTTACACTATAACCGGCAGTTGAACAGGATTGCCACCGAAAACCGGAGAAAATCGGTCAATTCAACCAAAACACAGATTTTTCACCCGGTTCGGTATCTCGGCTCAACTATGGTTTGATGACTTTAATTTAAGAAATAAAAAAATTGAACTGTTATTCATCGTTGGAAAACTACTTAAATCACTCGTGCGAATTACCATTTTGCCCTTATGTCCTTTCTACTTATATAACTCTTCATTTCACTCTTCTAACACCACTCTATCTTCATATTACACTCATATTCACCCAAAAGTATGTCTCGGAGGCCCGAAAAAGAGCCAACGGACGTCCTACTCTACTCGAATCTGGTAAAATACCTTGTTTAGTTTTGTATATTTTATTAAAAAATATTGGATCGGGCGTTCGCGGGAGACACCCAACCCAACGGGAGAGCGTCCGCCAGAGTCACCTCCCCCAGACGACCCAAACTGGGGGGCACCAGCCGGAGCCCCCCGAGGGAGGCGGCTCTGTCAGACGCCTCCCCGAAGGGGGGGGGGGGGGGGGGGGGGGGGGGGGGGGGGGGGGGGCAGACACCCCTCCCATTTTTCAGAATTTTTATATTATTTAAGTTGATTATAATTTGTGATAATTGCTAAATAAATTGATTGTTAAGTTAATAATTAGTTAAATTAGTTTAGTAATTAGTTAAACTGATTAATTAGTATAATTAGTTTCATGATCAATTTGTAAATCCACTAACGAAATTTTATTTCTAAAATTGAATTAATAGTCATTGGGTTACCGTGGAGGAAAAGAGAATTCAATTCCCTTACGCGTTGTACATAGTTTAGCAGATGAGTCAGGTCCCCATCATCTACGTAGACGAGGTATTTCTGCTTCAGTTTATATATATATATATATATATATATATATATATATATATATATATATATATATATATATATATATATATATATATATATATATATATATATATATATATTACGTCGTCGTCAGAGACCTGAGGATTTTTTCGACGAAAGGATGATTCAGACGAGGCGAGAAGTCACGACGAGAGTGACGATGAGGGTCGGTATGACTTGGAGCCGCAAGAGGAGGCAAGACAGCAGTATGGTCGAGGACGGGGGCGACATTGTAGTCCTTCGCCTGAGTGGGTCATTAGGAATGGTTGAGGTGATCGGTTTGTGACCGGTGATTCGAGTTCGTGCACTGCAGATGCCCGAGCTCAGAATAAGAAGAGGGTTGAGGACGATTCTTGGATTGTGACGGGTATGATGTCTGGTGGTCCTCTAGATGGCAGCGTCATTCCGAGTTTCGGAGGGCACATCGTTAGACGCATTTGGGAGGGCGAGGATCGGAAGATTCTGAAGTGCCATAATCGGCACAGAGCCTGTACGACATTGCAGGCTTGGCGTTCAATGATGACTGATGATATGACAACGACCATTGGTGATAGTGGATTGGGTCACTTGTCGTACAACATGCTCTCTTGTCTTGACATGCATTGATTTCGACCTTCGTGGGGCGGTGGCAGCCTGACACTAGGCCTGGCAAATTCGTGTTTCGTGTCGTGTTTGACACGAACACAAATTTACACGAATTATTTTTACTCGACCCGAACACGAACACAAATTAATAAGAAATAGGCGACACGAACACGAATTTGGTAACCTGAACACGACCCACATTGACACGAATCCATTTTTCGTGTCCGTGTTGACACGAACACGAATTAACCCGAATAACTCGAACTGACTCTTTGACACGAATATTTACAAACCCGAATTAACCTGAACACAAAATAACTTGTTTGACACCAATTATGACATGTTTGACACAAATTTACACAAACACGAATTAACCCGAACACGAACTAGCATGTTTGACACGAATTACACGAAACACGAACCCGAGCCGAATTGCATTTTGTGTTATTCGTGTCAACCCTAATTACATGAAACACGAAATACTCCAACCCGAACCCGACCTGAATTACAGTTCATGTCATTCGTGTCGACCCGAATTACAGTTCGTGTCATTCGTGTCGACCCGAATCGTGATATTTAGTGTCGGGTTTGGATTCAGGTTTTGTGTCATGACCCAAATTGCCAGACCTACCTGACACCAACACTTTCCACTTGCCATTCGGAGCGTTGGCGATCATGTTGCATGACGTCTTCCAGATTCTGCGCATTCATGTTGAGGGTTGTATGGTCAGTGCTCAGGCACCGACGCCTGAGCTGAAGATGTATGTATCAGAGTTTCTCAGGGTCAGACTCGATGGTCTTGGGTGGGGTAGCTCATTGTGGAGTGACGGTGGTGTTAGCATCGACGTTGTGGACGACTGTTGCAGATGGGGACGACCACCACGGACTGAGGATACACAGATGACTGCCTACCTCTTCTTACTGCTAGGCTGTGTCTTGATTGTCGACAAGAGCAGTTGCCGAGTCAGACCACGCTACCTATTGAAGGCGAGGGACCCAGATACCATTGATCAGTACTCATGGAGGTCGGCGACGTTGGCATATCTGTATCGCCAGTTGGGGATAGCGAGTCATGCTTATTGTTCTGGCATTTCGGGTTGTCTTACAATGCTGCAGGCTTGGATATATGAGTATTTTCCCGCTTTCCACCCGCATCGGGAGCGGAAGATCATTAATGATGATCATCCTCGTTCGCATATGTGGGTTGTCCTGACCAAGGATAAGAGCGAGGGACGACTCCTTTCCATTTGGATAGATCAAATGACTGCATCGCAGGTATAAAATGTATATATCATTCACGTTTATTTAAAATTCAAGTTTATTATTATTAACGTATAAACGTTTAGGTGGAGTGGTTGCCGTATGGTCCTCAGCCTGCTGTAGCTGTGCCGAGGACTACATTTGTGGGCGTTATTCGTTATCGAGATATCACAAAACCTTATTTACCTGATTGCGTCTTGCGTCAGTTAGGGTACGTTCAGGTGATTCCGGTTGACATCCCGACACCGGAGCATGCAGTACGGTCTGCGATTGGGATAACGGAATCGGTTAAGAGGACATTTTCGAGAGTAGGACGACTTCACCTGGACGATCTGAGGAGTAGTCGCGACCCCTCCACTTGTGATGCAGATTATTTGTAGTGGTTTGGTAGGTGCTCACATTCAGTTATCATTCGCGGTACCATTCCGAGACCGGAGAGACCACTGGATAGGACATGTGACGATTAAATTTATCTAATTTAATTTTTAATTCTAATGTATATTTTTTTTATTGTTAATGTACACTAATTTTTATGTTACATACAGTGAATGAGTATGGTGATACGGTATACACAGTTGTTCTTGCACCACAAGGATCGGATGCCAAACGAGAAGACGTGAGCTGCATGTACAGATTGGGATTACCTTATTGAGGAGTGGAAGACTCAGTTGAGCATTTCGGACTAGGATTCAGATGATAAGTTGTAGTTGGCTGGCAAATTATTTATTTTATTATATGTTGAACTGTTACTACATTTGTTGGTATTTGCTTATCTATTGTACTTTTATTATTTACTTTTGACGAACATATTTTCTCCTTATTTGTTTATCTTGTACTTTTATTATTTATTTCTCATGAGCATATCGTAGACCTGTTTAGTATATGTAATGTAATTTAAATTTAAAATCTGATAAAAAACAACACGATATAAGTACAAATACACAATATATTATACATTACAAATGCATTACAAATTACAATCAAAATGTACTACGTAACCGGTCCTAGTACGCTCTTCTACTTTCGTACTCTGTCTCCCATCCAGCAACACTCTAATCTCGCATTTGAAACCACAAGGTCGCTATAGAAGGTACTGGGAATCCCTCGGCTAATTCCAAGCGACTAAAATGTATGTAACTCCCTAAATAGGCAATGACCAACGGTCTGACTGGCCTCGTCATGGCAAACAGACTCTCTCAATGTAGCACAGTAAGCAAGGGTACAACGAATCATCTGTTCCCACTGAGAAATACATAACTGCACACTTGTAAAGATTTGCAATCGGGAACAAGTCGGACCAAACCACCATATAATGATCCTCGTCACAAGGTCCCCCGCCCCAATAAATTCGTTGGTGAGCCTGTACCACATTGTCGTAATAGTCGTTCTTATAAATAGGATGCACACCTATCTCATTAGAAATTGCACGACAGACGTACAACCAATTGTCTTGACCACCATGGAAGACATCGGCAACACATCGAAATCCACAGTTGTCATCAACACGTACGTCATTCTATCTCTCTAGAAATGGTAAAATGATTCCTGACAGTCTATCAACATATGGGAAGTTATCCACGTCAATCCGTCCGGTCACTATAGTTGTACACGTCTTTGTTGATATGTCAGGTTAAAAGTAAATGAGCAGACTCAGGAAAAACCTGTGTCACTGGTCGCATCAGACCCAACTCCTGCTTCGTTATTATTGCAATTGGGCTAATAATATCCAATAACATATCTCGCAACTTTTCCAACACCCATCGGTAACTAACTCGGTCTCATCCTTAAAAATCGCATAGCCGGCGAGGAAATTCATGTTTGTTGGAGTAACCTCAACCATCTCAAACAAAGGCATCTTATACTTGTTCGTCTTATACGTCGAATCCAAGAAGATTACGAAAGGGTATGTGTGCAACAACTGAACTGACGTAGGATGTGCCAAAAATGCGTAAGTGAGGACATTAGTTCCTTCATCCATCATAATTCAATGTAAGTACTTATACTGCACTGTCTGACTGAGAAACTGCTGAGCGAGATTCCTGTCTTCAGATTTCGTAATTCTCATGTACTCTCTGAAGTTATAAATGTGTCTCTGATTCGGATTATCCTCCGGGAATTTCTCATTTACTGTCAACAACATGTTACGTGGTCTCGTTTGTGCCTCAGTCATATCACGAATCATTTTCTTTGCCCCGGAACTAAGATCGTTAATCTGTCGGTGACCCTCTGGATAAACTGCAAGTATGTGGTTGTGTTGTCCATGAGTACTATTAGAAACAACGACTCATCCATCACGATCCCGTCGCTCGACTACCTCAACCAAAAACGACAACCGCAACCTTTTCTTTTCGTGTTCTTCCGTAGTGCAATATTCGTATCACGAGAACTCATTTCATTTATGCGATCGCATCTCAGATAACAATTCGTCTGATTATCTGCTTTTGATTTGTAGGATGATATTACCAAAAAAAATCCGGCTCCGATGACAACTTGTTTCGCCCATTTACACGCTTCATCGATTGTTGTAAATACTTGTTTACTATCAAAAAAACTCATTGTAATCTACTCCATGATTGATTCGTTTTATATTAACGGCAAGTGCATGGCCGCGTTGAAGCGGTGGCAAATACGGGTCATCCACTGGGAGGTGTGTCGACGTTTGGTTTGTGCGAAGGGCGAGTGCTAAAGAAAGGAGAGAAAGATTGATTATACTAAACTATACTAGAATGCAAAAGGAAATGAAAGCTAAGCAATAAAACTAAACCCCAAAGGGGATAGAGAAATAATGTGAATATAAAAGATGTGTGTGTATTTAATTAAGCTCCTCACAACATGTAGTGCATGAAATCATAAAACTAAATCCAACTTTGCCTCCACATGAATTAAGATAAGATCATATCATTAAAGCATACAAGACAATAATTGGAATGAAGCTACATGAACTCATGTATAAAGACTAGACCCTACTATGCCTCCACATCAATTAAGATAACACATATCATTAAAACATACAAGACATTAACCAAGGTAAAGGCAACAAGAGTACATACACTACAAATTGTGTTTCCAATATTAATTTCATCCATATCCTCACTTTATCATTCCCCATAAAATAGGTTCGCTAATCTAAGCATTAGCTAAGCTTCATTCAAGAGCATTAGGCTATCAAAGATAAGAGTGAAATCTCATTAGATGGTTATGGAAATCATATAAGGCTCAATGGATTAAGATAACACACACCTAATACACTACATTATCATATCACATATTTCTCCACCCCCCAAATGGGGATGGAACTACTCACTACTCATTACACTAACTACATTAACAAAATGAAGCATTATACTGAAATGAAACTACACTAATCAAGCAAGAAATATTAAAGAAGCTGAAATGACATAAAACAAAACAAGCATCAAAGCAAGCACATTAAAGGAAATTAACCTAAGAGAGAAACAACACAATTAAAGGAAAACATATATTATGAACTCACTCAATTACAAGTAGCCATTCCTCCACCAGAGGTTTGCTTCAAGGTTTCACTCTTAGTAGGGAAGATGACCACCAAAGAGAGAGATGGCATACATGAGAGGAAGGAGAGTTCTATTTATAGCCATAGAAAAATGTAATCCGGGACAATCCCCCGATGTGGGACTAAACAAATACCAAAAATAGACAAAGCATACACTAATACACGTGCGCCCGAAATCGTAGCGGATCTAGAGCTATCTGGACCGCCAATTAGCGGTCTATAAGATCCAGATCCGTCTGGTTTTCATGCTGGGCTTTGTTTGATGTATTGGTTGGTCTTGGATGCATTTACTTTGTTTATTGGAGCTCCGACCCGAATCGAATTGTCAAAATACTCCCCATGATGGTGTGGAGTTTTCTGTTTTGCTCTTAGATCCTTCGATCTTACGTTCAGGTCCTTCTCCCTTGCATCTTAGTCCCCAGGTCTCACAATTAAGTTCTTTTTCCTTCTTTTGAGTCCTTTCATGGCTCTTCTCTTCAAACCTCTTTATTTCTGAAATTCAAACATAAAACTCTTCACGTAGCATTGCTTAGGTATAAGATAACGGATATAAGATACAAATATGAGCATGAAATGATGTCAATCACTCCACCGCCACCAAAATCTTGTAACGAAACCTGAAATAATTTAAAATAACATAAAATAAATAAACTAAAAATAAAAAATTGGGGCGTCTGGCTGGGACACCCCTACCATGGAGGGGGCGTCTGGTTGGGACACCCATACCATGGAGGGGGCGTCTGGCTGAGACGTTCATCTATAGAGGAGGCGACTAAGCCAAGAACCTCATCGAAGTATGAAGCGTCTGGCTTAGCCGCCGCCTCCAAGGTAGGGGCGTCTGGCTAAGTCGCCCCCGCCAAGGAGGAGGCGTCCCAGCCAGACACTCCATCTTTGGGGGAGGCGGCTTACACAGACGACCGAGACAGAAAAAATCCGTCTCACTTACCTCACCACATTCAGGCGCTTGGTCAGACATATTCGTGGTGTTGGTACTGGGAATGTGAGGAAAACTGAGACAAAAACCTTATTTTAAGACACCGGGGGGGGGGGGGGGGGGGGGGGGGATGTGAATTAAATGAATTGTGAAGAGCAAAATGGTAATTGTTGTGGGTGATTTAAGTAATTTTCCGGCGACGAATAGTAGTTCCCTAAAAAACCCAAGAGAAGAAAATTCTAATATTTTGACAATACAACTTATGATTCTGTTTTCGTATTTCAACACATTTCTACGTTTCATTTTTCTCTTGGTTTTTATAAAACTACAAATGATTCTTTTGGAATTTAACAAAAGTCTCATTGAATTCGATGAGCGTAATTTAGCGGCCAGACAACTCTATTAACTTAGAACTTCATTTTGATAATTGCTGCTTAAAACTTCATTTAGGCGATTTTTATTGTTCTTTGTGTTGTTACCGTATTATGTTTTGAATTCTAGTGTATTCTTTTATAAAATTTATAGACATATCGTGAAAAAATATCAATATTTAATATAAGGGTAAAGCGAGGGAGCAGATCCAGCCACCAATTGGACCAATATTTTGCTGCTGGTTTGGTTTAACTCTGGAGCAGGTCCGACCATCTTAATAAATGTTGACGTCATCATCAGTTCGACCATGTTGAACCAACATGTCATTTTTCAGTTACTTATCGGTTCGGTTATAAAAATCTTGATATAAAATGAAATAAATTTAAATTATTTGTTATGAAATAGTATGACTATACACAAAATTTTCAAATATTTATCTGAAGTTGACACTTGCATCTATGTACTCCAAATAAATTGGTTTTGCCTAAAAGTTGTTATTTAAGACTTTCAGTAATATAGTATGAAAACGTCACTATGTCGTAACATTTAACTATTAACTAGTTTATTTTCTTCAAATTATTTGTAAATGTAAAATACACAAAAATTACATGATTTCTTCAACACCAACTAATTAACCGTAAGTATTATTTTGTTGTGGTCTTAATGTAGGTTTCCTCTTTTACGCTTCCAAGCGAAGCGATGTCGAAACTATTGTCCTTCAAGAACTGTTCTCACTTAATTAACCACCTATATATTTTACGGTGCAAACGATTGCAATGACGTTGATTAGTTTCAACAAAGCAAGAGGATTATTAAAGTTCCCGTGCTATCTATGTTCGAGAAAGTTGAAACATTCTTTTCTTAATATTTCAATGAGATCATACAAATTAAATAACTACTTCCGAACAACAAAACAAGATATCCCGGGGCAAGGTAAGAATAAATTAAAGTTTCAGTTGTTGAGATGCAATGTATTGACTTAAGTGGTCACTGTTTAACTTTTGTAGTTATCTCCTCTTGCAAATATAAAACAAAATAGAAAGTTTCTAAGAAAAAACATTCTGAAGTCCATTTTGTGTCACATTTTCCATTCATTTCTAATATCTTTTCTCAATAAATATCAAATTTAATGATGCTAAAAATTTCTTTACGTACATTAATGAAAGATAGCGAGGCCACTAAATTCGTAGTTATAGTCACGAACCAAATTCTTATAGAGATGAAAATATGACATCAAATTAGAATGATATTATTTGGAGAAAGAGTTGTATTTATTTCTGTAAAACAATGTTGACTATCACGTCAAGTGTGGCCGTCCTGAAGATCTGGTGACGTCTTCTGGTGACAGTCTCTACGCAACATTGGATTCAGTTCTCAAGAAAAGCATATATAATACTGCAACCGTTGTAATCATGATGATATTCTTCAAGTTAATAACACTAACAGATATTTGTCTTAGAAGTTGTTGGTCGAATTTATATCAGAATTTTATAATATATAAGAATCAATATACCTCAGTAAAATCACTCTTATACAATAATATTTATAGGGGTTTTTAACATTTTTGCGGTGGACGCGACAACCACTAGTCCTCATCCAGCTCCACCCTTGGTTGGAGGAAAACGAAGAAATAGGCGTTATACCGTTGTGAATCTATGTTCAAGGCGAATTTGATATGATTAGTATTACATGATATTCTTAAGTAACCAAGATAATTAAACATGTCATATATGATACAATATAGGCTAATGTTGAGTTTTATAGTACACGACAACCTTCATTGTCTACGCCCATGGTTTAATCACAGTTTAGATAATTAGTAGCACTTGCATGGAAGGGTTATATTAGGTGAGCAAGTGTGAGTAAAGTTTTTTTTTTTTTTTGGAAAAAAACCCTTGGTGGATTAACCTAAAGATCGATGATTAAGATACACATGATAGTTATCGTAAGAGCAACGTTATTGTCAAAATGTAATATCACAATGTTGTGGTCGTATTAGATAACGATGCTGAATATGCTAGTAAACACTTGGCATTAAATAAAGTGGTCATAAGTGAATTGTTCGTAGCACTTACGCAACATTTGTCTTGGAGTGGAAGATTGTTATGAGATAATATCAACCATTTTGAAATCCAAGATTTTGGTCAAGGTTTGAAATAACCTTGTTGTAGTAGGAAGCCGATTTCGAGAAATCAAATGTAATTCTCGATCGTAAGCGAAAATATCCACCGAAGAACAAATCCCAACACGAGTCACCCGATAGAAACCTTTATATTAAAAAGATGAATCGTTATTCATCTCCGAAAAACAACTTAAATCGTCAGTACAAATTACCATTTTACCCTTATGTCATTTCTACTTATATAATTCTTCATTTTACTCTCCTAACACCACTCTATCTTCATATTACTCTCATATTGCAGGGTGAAATAACTTTCGGTGCTAACGAACTTTGTTGTAGTAGGAAGCCGATTTCGAGAACTCAAATGTAATTCTCGATCGTAAGCGAAAATATCCACCGAAGAACAAATCCCAACACGAGTCACCCGATAGAAACCTTTATATTAAAAAGATGAATCGTTATTCATCTCCGAAAAACAACTTAAATCGTCAGTACAAATTACCATTTTACCCTTATGTCATTTCTACTTATATAATTCTTCATTTCACTCTCCTAACACCACTCTATCTTCATATTACTCTCATATTCATCAGAAAGAATGTCTCGGAGGCAAGGAAAGGAATCAGCGAACGCCCCGACGTACTCGAATATAGTAAAATGTCTCGTTTAGTTTTTTTAAATATATTTTTTGGGGTTGGACGTCCGCGGGAGCCGACCACATTGTCGTTTACCATTGTAAATTAAATTTAAAATATGATAAAAAAACAACACGAAATAAGTACAAATACACGATATAATCGTCGATATATCATACATTACAAATGCATTACAAATTACAATCAAAATGTATTACGCAACCGGTCTCAATACGCTCTCCTACTTTCGTACTCTTCCTCCTATTCAGCAACACTCTCATCTCGCATTTGAAAACACATGGTCTCTATAGGAGGTATTGGGAATCCCCCAGCTAATTCCAAATGAATAAAATGTCTGTAACTCCCTAAATGAGCAATGACCAATTCTCTGATTGACTTCGTCAAGGAAGACAGACTCTCTCAAGGTAGCACAGTAAGACACGGGTACAAACGAACCATCCATTCCCACTAAGAAATACATAACTGCACACTTGTAAAAATTGGCAATTGGGAACAAGTCGGCCCAAACCTCCATATAGTGATCATCGTCACAAGGTCCCCCGCCCCAATCAATTTGTTGACGAGCCCGTACCACATTGTCGTAATAGACGTGCTCATAAATAGGATGCACACCTATCTCATTAGAAATCGCACGATAGACGTACAACCAATTGTCTTAACCATCATGGAAGACATCAGTAACACATTGAAATCCACAGTTGTCATCAGCACGTACGTCATTCCACCTCTCTAGAAATGGTAAAATGATTCCTGACAGTCTATCAACATATGAGAAGTTATCCACGTCAATCCGTCCGGACACTATATGATGGAAAAATAGCAATTCAGTATATATATTAATAAATATATATATATTACGGACGATCCTGCACCCATGATTACGGACGATCGAGACGAATTGGAAGACCGACCACGACCTCGCTCAGCATACTCAAAGGCACTTGGGTCCCGACGTGTCGACTTTCCCCTTGGTCGACCTCGTACCTTATTATTTTCAGCGGGTTCTTGATAGTTTGACTGATCCGGGTGTAACTGTGCGTATAAAATACGAGAGGCGCTACGAATTACTGCAGGGTCTCTCCTCGAAATCTCATCAACGAGCTTCCGAAAATGCTTGACATCTTATGTTGATCGATCCACAAACTCTGACATCTGGACTTCTTCTCCAATGACAAGTGTTTTCCAGAATGGATGAATTTGTTCTAAATAAATTCAATCACCTGACTCAATACAATCGTGCATGGTACAGGCACAAGGAATCTCATGTGATGTCAGAAAAGCACACCCGAAGCAATATTCAACTTGATGGCTTAAATCCTGCATTCTCTTCAACTCCTCACTCAATAATGACAACCAGTTATACGAAACTCGACCATTTATATGCTGATACAAAGCACCTATGTAGTTAGTCAAATTTTGACGTCTCAACTCTTCAAGAAAGTTCTGAATATTCGTCAGCTGCATTTCAATAGCCACGTTCACGCGGTCGAAAAGAGTGTCTAGAGGTGCAGTCGATGTAGTAATCCACTCTTTCAGAGCCGAATGAGCGTTTTCCACCCTACAGTTCGTAGTGTTGCCGAAATGAAGGACTTTATTCGTCCAATTCAACACAAACTTTTCTTTATGCATTAATCACGTGTCTTCCAGATAATCTGTGAGAACTGGTCAAGCCTGAAAAGTATCTTTCAAATTACAGACTGCTTTATCGTACTCCGTCTGTGAAGCAGAAAGCATGACTTTTCTCCACTTTCCACACTTCAAATGTCTACAAACTTCTTGTTCTTGCCGAATACGTGGTATGCATAGTTGTACACGTCTTTGTTGATATGCCAGGTGCAATGTAAATAAGAAAATTCAGGAAAAACCTCTCCCACTAGTCGCATCAGACCTAACTCCCGGTTCGTTATTATTGCAGTCGGGCTTACAGTATCCAATAACAAATCTCGCATCTTCTCCAACACCCACCGGTAACTAGACTCAGTCTCATCCTTCATAACTGCATAACCGACGAGGAAGTTAGTGTTGATTAGAGTCACTCCAACCATCTCGAACAAAGGCATCTTGTAGTTGCTTGTTTTGTATGTCGAATCCATGCAGATTACGAAAGGATATGTGCGCAACAACTGAACTGACGTCGGATGTGCCAAAAATGCGTGAGTGAAGACATTAGTTTCTTCATCCGCCATAATCTAATGTAAGTACTGATACTGCACAACATGATTCAGAAACTGCTGAGGGGGATTCCTGTCTTCAGATTTCGTCCTCCTCATGTACTCTCTGAAGTTATAAATGTGTCTCTGATTGAGATTATCATCCGGGAATTTCTCTTTTACTGCAAACAAGATGTTACGTGGTCTCGTTTGTGCCTCAGTCATATCACGAACATTTTTTTTTGCCCTAGAACTAAGATCGCTGATCTGTCGGTGACCCTTTGAATAAACTGCAAGTTTGTGGTTGGGCTGCCCATGAGTACTATTAAAAACTATGACTCATCCATCAAGATCCCTTCAATCGACTACTTTTATAAAAAAATGACAACCACAAATCTTCTGTAGTGTAATATCCATATCACGAGAACTCATTTCATTTCTGCGATCGCATCTTAGATAACAATCTGTCCGATTATCTGCTTTTGATTTGTAGGATGATATTACCAAAAACAATCCGGATCCGATGACAACTTGTTTCACCCATTTACACGAGTCCTTGATTGTTGGAAATACTTGTTTACTATCAAAAAGCTCACTGTAATCTACTTCATCGCTACCAAAATCTTACAACGGAATCTGAAATAATTTAAAATAACACAACATAAAAAAAATAAAAAAATAAAAAATTGGGGCTTCTGGCTGGGGCACGACGACTTAGAGAGGTGTCGCCCCCAAGGATGGGGCGTCTGGATAAGTCGCCCCATCCAAGGAAAGTGCATCTGGCTGGGACGCGCTCTCCATGGAGGAGGTGTCCCAGCCAGACGCCCCATCCTAGGGGAGTCGGCTTAGTTAGACGTCTGAGACCGGGAAAAAAATTCTCCCACTTACGTCACCAGATCCATGCGCTTCACCAGACATTTTCGTGGTGTTGGTACTGGAAATGCGAGGAAAACTCAAGCAAAAACCTTATTTTAAGACACAGGACATAAAGAGTATTAAATGAATTGTGAAGTACAAAATAGTAATTGTTGGGGGCAATTTAAGTAGTTTTCGGACGATGAATAGTAGTTCACTGAAAAAAAAGATAAATTATAAACAGTCTACTTTGATAGTGATTTTAAAAAAAAATGCATCTCTGATAAAAGATTATATTTCGTTCTCTTGAATTATGAACATTTCATATGGAAACCATTAGACTGATTGTAAATAAAAAAAAAATTGCCCTCGTCCTGCATTGCTTTGCTTATTTCTATTATATCTTGTCGATCCATATGTCTTATCCAACACTAGACTAGTTTATGGATTGAAAAAAAATCAAGAGAAAAATGTTCCTTTACTTGTAACAGATTGGACCGAACTAAATGACCTTACATGTCAAAAATTTATATTTAAATTTATAGTTTAAGGGACGAAAGTAAAACTAGACCATCTAGACCATAGTTGAAAGGACAAACCACATAATTTACTTAACCCAACAAATAGGGGGAAAATGACTACTTTCATCAATATGCATAATTTCATAATAATATTTAGTAGTCTTGTTAATAAGAAGAATGATCCCCTACCTTTAAAATAAATTGACATCAATTTAATCACATTAATTAATTACTTGAAATTTAAACTCCAAATAAAAAATACGAACAATTAATCTTAATATATATCTCATATTATCAATGTATATCACAAATAATTAAAAAAATTGGAGTCATTTGATATAAGTTCATGCTATGAAAAGATTAATGCAAAATTACATTTGTTAAAAAAATCGGCATCTTGATCATATCTCAAATGACTAAATTTTTTCAACTTACGTGGATAAAATGAGTCATATATTAAGATCCATAATTCAGATTTTCAATTTGAAATTCAAATTTTAAGTTATTAATTTTGATTATTTGATGTCAAGTTATTTGAAGAGCAACGGATCTCTCATCTTTTAATAATCAGTAATTGAATATGGAGCACATGGATGATTGGTGTTAGGCCTTGTTTGGTTGATTTGGGCATCAGTTTGTGAAAAATCATAGATCTAATGGTCTTGATAGTGGGCCCAAATAAATGAAAGTCCAATCGTGTAAAATGGGTTTTGGATTTAGTTGGTATATGATGGATTGAACTAAAGTGGGTAAGAGTGGTTTGCAACATATCTGGGTCAATCGGATAATTTAAGATAAGTTGGCTTACTAGGTTGTGAAACTCTTTCATATGATTGGCGGTTGAATCTCCAGCCCCTTTCCTTGGTCGACTTGTAGTCGCAGACGCTATATTGGTGTCCCAAACGAACCCTGAGTCTCATTTGGGCCTTTCGAGATCGGTAGAATTTAGGTATTGGTGTCTATAATTACTTAGGTGAAATTTACTCAATTGAATTGGGTTCAAGATTGTTGGGTTGGTTTAAGTAAATTTTAATCAGGAGCTAAGAAGCTTGTTAATTATACTGAGTTTACTTAACTGGACTTTGGACCCAGCTGAAAATCGTGAGCAACAAATTGTAGGCTTGAGCCTGGTTAAAGAAATAGTTTCGACCATAATGAGTTAATGACAAAGCTAAAAGCAACTTTTACTTCCACTACCAGTATTACACTTTTACCAAAAAAAAACCCAACGGTTTCACTCCCACAAATCTATCTCAATTAAATTCTATGGGCAGAAACCAAAACATCCAAATGAGAATCAGTTAATCTAATTTTCCCAAAGGCAAACTTTATTGCACAGACCACATAGCAAACTTTAGTGGTTAATATATGACCATTAGTCTATTACAGTAATTAAGGAAACTATGTTGGAATTTTTCTTCTTGTTGAATATATTCCATTCTGAAATTTGTTTGTTGATGGACTATTTTCATTGACTCCATGTGAAGACATGTCTTCGAGAAGAATATATACTCGTGCTAGATTTCAGATAAGATTTGTAACTAAAATATTAGAACCAAATTAAAGATAATACTAGTGTTCAGCAAAACTTAATGCTACAAAGTACAAACCAAACAAGCCAACAGAATTGAAGATTAATCTTGATTTTAAAGATACCGTTACATAATTTTGATATACCTAGAGTTGTTGACGCAAATATTTTAGTACGGATGAGTTGCAGTTCTAAACGAGAAATAACTTATATCGTTTGCCTCCGGATGACGTAATTCTCCAATACAAATATACAAGATTTATTTAATTTTTTGTATATGAGTTGGGGCCATAATTTTCAAAGATTATGTCGAACGTACAACAAACCCCACTAAACCGAAAGTAACCTTAGATACGCCACTAAGAACCAAACCCAGTAACTTTCCAATTTAATACCACTTCCCTAATATAGTTTCTAGAAAGTAGAAACTATCACTTTCAATTAAACCACATCACACTTTCGAAATCAAAACCAACAAATCAGTAGTTACCAAATAATAAACCAACCATCTAAAACCCAGCACATTGATTTATATTTTCTTGTATTCCAAGTCTCAATTCATACATGCCAACCAAGCTTCTGTTGTTACTTTCCAAAACAAATATCTCCCGAAACTTCTCATTCCACACACACACACACATAAATATATATATCACACCAAAAACCCCACAACTCTAAACAAAGATTTCCACATAAGGAGGAGTTGTGAGTTGTGGGCATTAATCAAAAACCATGTTGGAGGAGGTGATGAAGTATGCGGATGATCATAATGGAGAGGAGAAAGGTGTGGTGGAAAAGAAAGAGTGGTGTTCTTGTTCTTCTTTCAAGATGCCTTTGCACTACCCAAGGTACAAGAGGAGTGAGTATGAGGTGATGGAGGAGTGGAAGCTTGATTGTCTCTTGGCTTCCTATGGCTTGCCATTGGATGGTGGGATCAAGGAGAAGAGGAGTTTGGCCATGGCTGCCTTTCTTTGGGCGTAATTAATTATGTGGTAATTAATCATGTTTATGCATGGTGTAGCTAATTAAGGGTTCATGTGTGTTGATGTTTGGTTGGGTTTGTTGTTGTGTGATGTCATTGATGTGTATAGTTTAGTTAGATTATGTTACAAGTTTTTCAGTCAAATTTGTAGTGGCTTCTTAGTGATATTTTATGTTTTTCATATCTTAATTTTCTTGTAGTGTTGAATTTGGAGAAGTATAAGTGGAAGTTTGCATGGTGGTATAATGATGGCTTTTTTTCTTTCAGAAGAAGAGGCATAATCATGGTTAAGAAATTCTGTGTTTGTAGTGATTACAAGAATGTTCGTATTTAAGGAACCTTACAAAAACCAAGTCCATTACATTTGCAAATTACCAAAATCGACAAGTTCATCGCATTTTCAAATAAGGACTGTATCTTTGCAATAAAAAAAACTGCTTTAGGAAACGCATTTTTTTGGACTTTTTTCCTGGAAGATTTTGTAAGCAGAATAAATTAGTGTTGGTGGTTGTTTTCCCCCGTGGAATTTCCCTTTTCTAGTTCATTCTTGATACAAAGACGTTCCCGAGTTTATGAAGGCAATGCACTGTTTAAATTGGTTAAGTAGGTATCTTGGTAATGAAGTTTAGTTGAATAGATTCGGAGGATCAAATTTTAGTTGGTTCTTTAATAAAAATACAATAGACTTGCTGGAGGGACGTAAAAAGGGTCAATATAAGTCTTTGTTTGACGTCAGGTGGTGTTATTCCAAATATTAATTACATCTTGAATGATTAAAATCATGACAAGTTGAGCTATCTCAGCCACACGTGTTGCTTTCGTTGTAATGGCCGACGATGGATGTTTCAATGAAGAGTTATTTGATTCGGTGCACCTCAAACGAGGTGTAATTGACTACTTATACATGTTTTCCAATTATTTCCTTCGTTGCACTTACAATTCAACCTTATTTCTTTCCGTGCACTGCATTTTCATTTATTTTGTATGCACATGTGTTGTTTATGGAGCCCACTGTGTCACAAATTCAGGAGATATGGGAGGCTTGGCCGGAGATGGAGACTAGGGGTGAGCTTCGGTACAGAACTGAATCGGATCGAACCGAAGACCGAATTTTTAGGAATGTCGGACCGAAGACTGGGTTCGTCTAAAACCCTAATTTAACTCACAAAATCTTGGTTCGGTTCGAGACCAGACCGAATTTTCGGTATCCCCTGGACCGAAAAGTTTCGTTCGGTCTGAGTATCCAAACCGGACCGAAGTTTGCTCACCCCTAATGGAGACAACGTGGATTCGGAGGGTCCGAAGCAGAAGTTGTGTGTGGTGGTGTTGGAGCGGGGAGAGAATTAGAAAGAGAGAGAATTGGAGAGGAGTGTGAGAGAGAGGACAGAGAAAGGGGGAGAGAAGTGACAGTTTGAGTATTTTCAATTTTTTATTTAATATTAAGATATTTTTAATTTTAGACGGTGTGAATTGCAAAATTTCTTATAGAATTTGACTGAATTTGTGACAAAGTAGGTCCTACGAACAAACAACACATGTGCATACAAGCAAATAAATAGAAATATAAATGCTCCGAAAAAGCTAAGGTTAAATTTAAGTGCATAGAAGAAAATAGTTGAAAAACGAAGGTAAATAACCAGTTACACCGCATTTAAAGTGCACCCAAGCAAACAACCCTTCAACGAAACTTTACGTCTTCAACAGTTCCACAATTTCTTTTTCGTGAATGTTGTGCCAGTCGCACTAGATGTTACCTATAAGAAAGTTGTTGATTATTCCTCCAAGAAAGTTATTTTGCGCATGTTTCATGATGCAAATAAGTGATTTGTGTTGGCTTGAGCTGTTGCCATATATAGCTTACAGTGGAAGCTTTAGTATGGAATAAGTGGGGACGGCATTTGACTAAGTGTCATAAACCATTGAACTTAAAATCTATAAATCAACTCATTTGGTAATCTCAGTGAGGGTAATCTCATAAATATTCCTTTAATCATTCAAAATACGATCAACACTTGCTAAATTCCTTTAATAATTCAAAATAGTTAGTATTGCTGTTTCTTTCAGTAAATGACATTCATATGTTTCTTATTTCCTGAAATTCATAAGAATCACAGATATAATGTGATTAAATCCGTCCCTGGTTTTGCATTTGGAAAGATTCGATGACGATCATAGGTGACCAGACAATTAAGAAATATCATTCTCTACTTTAATGGTAATAAACATCTTTAAACAAAATAAAATCTTGCAAGTCCAAAAACTGTCCCCGAACATTATTTTCTCAATAATGGCACTGAGATTGAACTTAGGTTTTTTAAAGCAACCTTATAATAAATTGTACAATTTTAAATGGGTAGTAGAGTAGATAAAATCAAAAAAAAAAGATTACGAGAATCTATTAATAAAACCCAATATATAACGGGTTACTATATTTTGAGGGATTTTTTTAAATAATATATTTTAAAAAAAATCTCATACTAAACATCTTTACAAAGTATTTCTCATCCTAAACTTGTTGACACCACATTGTGACACGTGGCGGCAACAGATTTTGGATGTTAGTGTTTAAAAAATTCAACATTAAAAAAATGGGTTAATTGAGCTGGTGCACCTCCTTAAAGTTGAAATTGAGCGCGTACACCATGTTTTCGTTTATTAGTCTCATGCACTTCATTACCATATTTTCTTACCGCTGTGCACCTGTGCTGTTAATCCATTTGTTAAGTTACGGTTTTGATCGGAAATTTTGCATATTACACATTTTAAAGTTTACTAATAACGATTTTGGACTGAAAATTTACAAATCACACATTATAAAATAAAAAATATCCATAATATCAACAAAAAAATTAAAAAACCAAAAAAACAATCAAACATTACTCTCCCTCCCTTCTCTTTTTTCTCTTCCTCTCTCTATTTGTTCGTTTCTCTCACATCCCTCTCTCCTCTTCCTCTCTCTCCCTCCTCCCTCTCTCTTCTATTCCTCTCTCTCTTCTTTCATTTCTCTCTCTTGTTTCCTCTTTCCTTTTTTTATTTTATAAGGTGTGATTTGTAAATTTTCAGTCCAAAATCGTTATTAGTAAAATTTACAAGGTTTAATGTGCAAAATTTCCAACCAAAACCATAACTTAACAGAGATATTAACAACCCAGGTGCACAACGGTAAGAAAATATGGTGGGGAGGTGCATGAGACTAATAAACGAAAACACGGGTGCACAATCTCAATTTCAACTTTAAGAAGGTGCATTAGCTAAATTAACCCATTAAAAAATTATCATACTTAACGTGTATGATAATTATCATACTTAAAGTAAACAAGGTACAAGCCAACTACAACTACGACTACATCTCGATTGACTGTTCACGGTAGATTGACCGAACCCAATTGTCCAGGCACTCCAGACAATTTCGGTCAACCAATTGTGTTTACCCGTTCGATTGACCGTTCCGAAGACACTTCGGTCGACCGAACTCTAAACGGTTCACCGTGTTTGACCCCGATTTTACCTTTGTCAAATTTTGGATTTATATCCAACAAAATTTGATCTTTTGGGTTTTTTAGCAAATTCATATTTCATGTAATATATTATCTTATGTAATATTAAATTATTACATCTCATAATATATACACCTCATATGAATTTATTCATGATTCTAATTATGTCAATTCTCATGACATATTGATTTTATTGATTTACCACATGTGTCCATTTTCACATGAAACCCGACACATCATATGAACTCAAAATCAAGCTTCTTGTGTTCCCCGTTTTGTGGTGTGATTTATATGAGGATGTAAGTCAAATTGACAGTGATATTAAACATTTAATATCTCAAACTATAAACGGTATGTAGCTACACTTTATAGTTATCCAATTAACATAGATGTCTTGTTCCACTCGAACTAAACACGATCCATTTAGTGATGTGAGTGCACCACTTGTGTGCGTCTCTTGCCTCATGATATTAAGAATATATATACAAAGTAGAAATGTGTCACATTTGTATTATATTCATTTCTTGATCTCTTTAAGCTAATGAACTGTGTAACTTAACTCAAGCTACTTTGTGTACATTATAAATTTACTTTATCAAGAGGCCCACTAACATTATCACTCAATTAAGAGAGACAACGATAATCGTTTGACTAGCTATCTTTTCCAGCACAAGTCATGTTTAACCAACTATTGTCTTTATCACTATACTCATTGATAGCTTTTGACAATAATCAAATCAAGCACTTCTTGAGTGAAAAGATACAAGTCTCATATCTTAGGATCCAAGAGACAGTAAAACATTAATGACATGAAACACAATTCCACAATGTTTTACTTGTTAGGTCTATTCAATATATAAAAATAATATTTTCCTTTTTTATATACTCGTGTCGTCAATTATTTGTAGAGCTACAACAAACGATGTCCAACACGACAATCTTATCTCGGTGATTAATGTTTCATGTTAATTACCATGATTGTGAATAACTTTTGATTTATGTAAACCATTATCTTTTAGAGTTCTACGGTTAAGGACCGAACGTCACTTCCTTAACACTTCCAAAAGACGAATACCATAATCAAGGAAAAAAATGTTTGCACATCCAATTCATAATAATTGACATATAAAAGTAAAACTTTTAGAACACATTCATTTCAGAGACAAGTTCTTGGTTAGATAAATACTCAATATCGATCAACTTCATTATGGATCAATTCTCTTGGAAGCTCTCGGGGTTTTATGGGCCTAGTCCCATGTCTCAAAAATTTGAATTTATTAGTGAGCTGCTGCTCAGGGGCTTAACAACATACCATTGGGGCATTGGATCATTGTTGGTGATTTTAACATTATCCGGGATGCCTCGGAGAATAATGGCCCAACAGATTGGATAGATCTGTAACCTCCTTCAACGACTTCATTAGTGACCATACCATCATTGATATCGGTCCATCAAACTATAGATTTACTTAGACAAATAATCAAAACAGTAGCACCCTAATTCGTTTGAATCGTTTTCTGGTCTCAAACGACTGACCTCTTGCATACGGCCGAGGCTTGTCTAGGGTAACCTCAGACCACCTACCACCTCTCCTTGACTGATAGCAGTCAAAATAAATGAAGTGACGTGGCCAATCGTAATTGGTCTAATACACTTGATGAGGATTGATGACTTGGCATATTTTGATTGGGTGTTTGGGGGTTACATGGATTCTATGTTAGTTAGAGTTAGTTTTAGTAGTTAGAGTTAGTTGGAGTTAGTTAATTGAAGTGGTTGTTGTAGCCTATAAATAGGTCATCACTTGTACTTGTATAATCATCCATTTTGAATAATGAAATCTTAGTTTTGGTTATTGTGTTTGTTTGGAGTTTTGTGCCACTCGAAGAGCACTAATCGTATCAGTTCGTAGTTGGTGATGACATTCGCGAGTCCGGTCCGGAGTGGATCCGTTGTGGGCTAACATTGACACGTCTGTTGTCCGGTGGGGCCCGAATTACTTCAAGTTTGATAACACCTGGTTATCTAACGAGGCCATAACTACTTTGATTGATGAAACCCTCGAGAAGAACACCAATTCTCATTCCACCCTAACGAAGACGCTAAAGGACATCAAGATCGATAAAAAATCTCTTCCTCGAAAACACCAAACACCTAACTCCCGATTCAAAATTGATTTTTTTTTGAAGCGGACATCAAAGAGTTGGATCTCAAAGCTGATAGCCTCTCTCAAATCTGGAGATGCAATCCTTACTTAGGGTATGTTTGGTTAACAACCTGAGGAGAGAAAAGAAGAGAAAAGAAAAGAAAGTTGAGTTTTCTCTAGCTTGGATAACAACTTAAGGAGAGAAAAGAAAAGAAATGGAAAGAAATGTTATAATACAAAATCCAATTCAACTTTCTCTCCAATTTTGGAGAGAAATGGAGAGAAACGGAGAGAAAGTAAATAAATAATATTTTAGTGACCAAAATACCCTTATTAAAAAACCCACCCAAAAATCCTAATTTGCTACATCTAAATACTCATTTCTCGTTCCATCTTCCGTCACTCAACCGTTCTACCTTCTTCCCCCCCCCCCCCCCCCCCCCCCCCCCCCCCTAAATTTTTTATCATACTCATCTTCTCATTTCTCACTCCCATTTAAATTAGTCTACACCGATCGAGATGAGTTTTGTTAACATTACGATAGGAAAATTGTTGAAAATTTCTATCATGTTGTAATCATTTGTAGTATTATTTTATAATCTTTCAATTGAAAATTTTGAGTTGGAATAGAATTTGTTTTTTTAATTTATTACGAATTTTGAGAATTTAAGTTTGATATATTCCTATTTATGGGTAAAGATCTATATCCAAATTAATTTTACATAAGAAATATTTTTTTAATATTTTACATATTACCTTGTTTGTAACATTTTTGATTTTGTATGACTTCAAATTTTCAAGTTTGGTGGATATATTTTTATTTGTAATAATTTATAGTTCTGAACATTATAAAATAATGTAGAAAGATGTAAGTCAAAAGTATAATACAAAATAAATGGTATTTTGGTCTTTTAGAATGTTTCTTTTCTTTTCTTTTCTCTCGTAAGATGTTAACCAAACAAGAAAAACGTATTTGTTATAATGAGTATCCAAACAATAGAAAAGAAAAAAAAGAAACACATTTATTTTTCTTTCTTTTCTCTTCATTTTTCTCCTAAGTTGTTATCCAAACAGACCATTAGTGAAGTGGAACAATATTTGTGCCAAATATTTAGAGCAAAATGACTCAAAGTGGGGATAAAAACTCCACCCACTTCCAAAAAAGGGTCAACTATCGAAAGAGAAATATGAAAACTCATCTCTCGAGGTATCAAATGAAACCACGTGCTAAAAAAACATAGCATTGGTCTCCCACTTCCAGAACCAGTTCAACTCGGGGCACGAGGACCTAAATCTAAATCTTAGCCTTCTATTTATAACAAGATTCTCAATCCTGAGGAACTAATATTCGAGTTTCACCCTTGGGAGATAGACAAAGTCATCAGGACTCTTGAAGGCAACAAAGCCCCCTGCACCGACGGATACCACAACTACTATCAAACCATATTTAAAAAAAATTCAATCAACTTTCATTGCACTCATTCCAAAAATAAATGGGACCGAGAGAGTAAGCGATTGTAGACCAATTTTGTGTCAAAAGCATTAGCTTCACGACTAGCTCCAAAACTAAATGACGTAATCTCAGCCTCACAATTGGCTTTTGTTGAAGACACACACATCACGGATGCCATTCTCAAATGTCATGAAACCATCCACTGGATCCACTAACAAAAACGGAGGCCATCCTCTTCAAAATAGATTTTGAGAACACCTTTGATAAAATCAGTTGGAACTTTCTTTTGTCATGTCTCTGGGGTATTAACTGTCCCAAACAATGGATTTCATGGATCGAGGCTTGAATTTCCACATGCTTCGTCTCTGTGCTTGTAAATGGACCCCCCTAGGGCCTTTTCAAATCATCAAACGACCTTAGGCAAGGCAACCCACTATCCCCTTATTATTCAATTTAGTCACAAATGTCCTGACCAACCTAATCAACCAAGCATGTTATAATGGGGTCACTAGCGGGATCCAGTTTGGACGCACGGGACCATTTATTTGCATTCAACATTTTGCATATGACACTATTTTCTTTATCAAACCTGATAAAGAAAACATAATCAACCTAACTAGAATTTTACAAATGTTTGAGATTATCTCGGGACTCAAAATAAACTATCACAAGTGTAGCCTCTCATATCTGCACTGTCAACCTGATGATTTTCAATTTGCAAAACATATTTTGAGATGCAAAGAAGAAAAATTACCCATCAAATACCTCAGATTACCTCTGCACTACAAATAACCACCTGTGCTAATTGGAATGGCATCACAGGAAAGTTGACAAAACATTTAGAAGGTTGGCAGAGCAAAAACCTTTCTTGGGAGGCAGATTAATCCTCATAAACTTTGTCCTATCTACTATCCCGGCCTATCACCTAAGCTTTATTAAGATTCCCAATATAATAACCAGACAAATTGATTCCATTGGAAACACTTCATGTGGAAAAACTGATCCCAAAAAAGTATCCTTCAAAAATCTAGTTGATTGGGACGGTGTGTGCCAACCTAGGAAATTAGGTGGTCTTGGAGTTATTGAACTCAAGAATCATAACCTAACACTCAGATGTAAGAAACTGTGGGCCCTCATCTGTGAGAACAACCATACCTTGATTTCTATAACACAAGCTAAATACACCAATAGGTCGGATAGTTGTACTTTTCCTATCGGTAAAGAAATGTAACTTTTCACCCTTTTGGAGCCAATGATTCCCTATTGGTAAGATTTGATAATCATTTGAGCAATGATTTTCCCACTGACAAGATGGGCTAGAATACACGGGCAATCAGTTGCTGCCATCAGATGTGTACGAGCTGTATCTTTTGAACAGTATAGTTTAACTATAGTACCGTGTAGGTCTGAATGTCAGTGTGCTTATTGTGATCAGGTGTCAACGCAATCTCGGAAGTAGGAAAAAAGTTTATTAGGTGGAAGAAAGGAAAATGATTTATGAACGCAGCGCGTCACGGACGCGCTCTACGTGGACATTCATGTCAGTCCTTACGTGGACAAAGTATGAATGTTTTTTTGTTTTTTCTTCCTGATGTCCACTCAAATCACATTAAATGCGTTTCAACTCAGCATGTTCTCTCTCTCCACCCAAATACAAATATGATGACTTTCTTTCTTTCTTCTTCATTCTTTCTCTCCAGAATAAATCACCATTTCTAGCAAGATATTATGTCGAAGAAGCGTCTGATGCCGACTCCCAGGATTCTTCACAACGTAAGCAGCGTGAATGGGACGGTGCGAAGACTTCCCGATGTTCTTGTCAGCGTTAGCATCGTGAATGTTCTTCCCTATTTTTTCCTAAACGTAATTCTTGTGGGGTAAAATATACAGTGGGAGGTTTGTTGAGTTTGTGCGGGGGTGGCAGGGGGCGGCAGCCCCTGCAGGGGACGTGAGTCCCCCCCGCAAAGCGAGCGGACAGAGGGAGCGCGCTTTGCGGACGTTTTTTTGTTTTGACATCATATTATTGCATTCCATATATTGATTCGTTTATTCCGACAATAATGAAGCCATATATTATTCCGGACTGCAAATACACTTATTCCGGACTGCAAATACACTTATTCCGATTTCGGACAGCAAATACACTTATTCCGGACAGCAAATACACTTATTCCGGACAAACTTTATGTTCCGTTTCTGGACACACTTTATTCTTAAACCGGACAACAAATACACTTATTCCGGACAACAAATACACTTATTCCGGACAGCAAATACACTTATTCCGGACAAACTTTCTGTTCCGTTTCTGGACACACTTTCTTCTTATTCTGGACAACTACACTTATTCCGGACTGCAAATACACTTATTCCGGACATCAAATACACTAATTCCGGACTGCAAATACACTTATTCCGGACATCAAATACACTTATTCCGGACAACAAATCAACTTATTCTGGACAAACTTTATGTTCCGTTTCTGGACACACTTTATTCTTAAACCGGACAACAAATACACTTATTCCGGACAGGAAATACACTTATTCCGGACAGCAAATACACTTATTCCGGACAAACTTTCTGTTCCGTTTCTGGACACACTTTCTTCTATTCTGGACAACTACACTTATTCCGGACTGCAAATACACTTATTCCGGACAGCAAATACACTTATTCCGGACAGCAAATCCACTTATTCCGGACAAACTTTATGTTCCGTTTCTGGACACACTTTATTCTTAAACCGGACAACAAATACACTTATTCCGGACAACAAATACACTTATTCCGGACAGCAAATACACTTATTCCGGACAAACTTTCTGTTCCGTTTCTGGACACACTTTCTTCTTATTCTGGACAACTACACTTATTCCGGACTGCAAATACACTTATTCCGGACAGCAAATACATTTATTCCGGACAGCAAATCCACTTATTCCGGACAAACTTTATGTTCCGTTTCTGGACACACTTTATTCTTAAACCGGACAACAAATACACTTATTCCGGACAACAAATACACTTATTCCGGACAGCAAATACACTTATTCCGGACAAACTTTATGTTCCGTTTCTGGACACACTTTCTTCTTATTTTGGACAACTACACTTATTCCGGACTGCAAATACACTTATTCCGGACAGCAAATACACTTATTCCGGACAACAAATCAACTTATTCCGGACAAACTTTATGTTCCGTTTCTGGACACACTTTATTCTTAAACCGGACAACAAATACACTTATTCCGGACAACAAATACACTTATTCCGTACAACAATATACACTTATTCCGGACATACACATAGCGTAAACAGGACAAACACATAATGTAAACTGCACGCACACATAAAGTAAGCTAGACAAATTAAGTTGATCCAACGTAAAACTTAAAAACAAATATTTTATTATGATAAGTGTGGGCTCTGCACAAATAATGAGACTGCACGATGTCCTAGGGTCTGCACACTGTCTTATCTGTGTATTGGGAAATGAATCGTTCAACTTAAAGAACCGGCGTTTTTTAAAAAGACCAAAACGCGCGAAGAGAAATTTCGCTGACTGGACGCTGACTCAAAGAAAAATATCTGAGCTGTACAGATCCACGTAAGGCGCGTCCGTGACGCGCGCGTCCGTCTATCACGGTTCTGGAAGAAATGGTTATAATTATGTTATCAGACAGGAGGATTTAACAATTGAATCAGGAAGATATAAATAAGATAACTAAACAACTAGGTAATGAATCATAAAGGAGGATTTAACAACTAGATCAGGAACATGAAAATTAGATAACTGAACAACTAGATAATGAGGTAATATTTATTGAAAGCAACCCACACGGAATGAAATAAACTGTAGCAGAAGCTATACCCAACCATAAAGCACAGCAAACCCAACGAAAACGATGTTCCAGATGAAGGTCAAGACCCACAACCATAGAGGAATTAAAATGCAAAAAATTAATTATGAAACCCAAAACGCGCATTCACGTTCCATTGGAACATTCCAAACAGTAGCTATTCAATAACACAAGTTGTTTCAATCATCAATTTCCAGTTTGCCGTCTACATACCAGAACAGGTTCATGTTACATTTCCCAGAAAAAACATTGAAATACAGTTTTTGATGACAGTATCCCTCTCTTTGAAGTTTAAGTACTTGAATAGAGTCAACGAAACATACTCGAGTCGAGTTAACAACTTGTACCTCTAGAACTACTATGGTAAATTGGTAATATTTGCTGACACCCGACGCAAGTAATGTAAAGCAAGCTGAATTTGATATGTAAGTTAAAATACCAGAGAAACAACAGACAATTTTCACCGTATTAATATTTTTGCTTGATCAATCAACCATTCTGAATGACCATATACTATTTCAAATTAATGCATGCAAACTAATGACAGGTGCCCCAACATTTGCCCTCTACATCAGCTAAATCAAGCAGTTGAAGATGCCAAGGACGTGCATTTCAATATGGCTTCATAATTATATGAACTACAGATAACATTATGCATCAGTTATTTTGTTCGATTGATAGATATTTATTAAGATTCTTTCGTATTTCTCATTATTCTTTAGGAGATTAGGAACATAGATGGCAAACATATTTAATTTCAACATTCAGAACATTTGGAGCGTGTCTAACTAATCAAAGTTGGCAATCTGACTCATACTATTGCACATTTATTTACACACTACATTGACTATCCTCTTTTTGTTTGCTCAGATACAAAAAGATAACAGGGAAGTCTCAAGGGAAGGATCTCAAGCTAGGTTTTGAAACTTCAACTAGTTTAGGAAATGGAAGATACTCATATAAAGGTACTTCTAATGGTTTTGAAACTTATTAAGCTTAGAGATAGAAATGTCATAGAGGTACTCTGCATTATACTTGTGACATAGATACTTGTGACAGACAACTAGTTTGGGAAATATGGAAGATACTCATATAAAGGCACTTAGCATCATACTTCTAACACAGAAGAGGACATGTGGTTCGTTTGTTGTTTCCTTATGTAATAAATTTACAGGTAATCAATATCTACTGTAAGGACCTCCATATCTGTAAATTTACAGGTAATAGATTTCTACTAAACAACCAGTTGTTGAGGCACAACTGACTGATTCAGTTGGTTGAGAGTTGAGGTGAAACTGTTAGAACTGGGTCAAGACTCTAATAGAACCTGCTCACCTAGGTACTAGTTTCAGAGGGACGGATCAGAGAGGATCTACGACAATATTTACATTATAACCGATGACGATGCAATGCATTATGCATGTAGCAGTATCAATATCGCCGCTTAACCATTCAGTCACACATCAAATCTAACGTCACAACAACGGCATTGAAACACTTGTCTTTAAAATCATTCACAAAACAATGGCAATAGATCAAGTGTCATTCACTGAAATTGCTTTATTGGTGTAATCAGTCGAATGTGCGGCAGCAAGAACGACAACAGAAACAGAAAGACAACTTGTTGCGCAAGCCCTTCGGCTAAACTCCCTATCCTATGTTTAAGAATCCAGAACAAGAATATCCTCAACATCTACCAAAAAGATTCAAAGAATGTACACTTCCGAAATTCAATTAGAAGCATCTATCATCATCATCTCTACCTATCATCAACCTCTACAAAACAACATCAGCGAAAAGTGCCATACCATTGTCCGATGCTCACCACTCGTATGCCAACTCCCCGTTCACGACCTTCAACAGAAAATCCGTCAGTACAGCCTCGTAATCCGGCATCTTGGCGAACCCCGGGAAGTAATTAATATCTATAACCAAATACCGGTTCGGGACCTTCACATCCCTAATGACATCAAAATTGAACAAGTTGAGCCTCAACTCCTTCCGCAACCCCATCGCAATATCCTTCAAGAATCCCTCGGGCGGCATCTCGACATCCTCAACCTCATTCCGATCCACATTCCCCTTACAATTCGACACCTGCGAGAAGGCCACCGAGTCCTGTCTCGGCACCTCCCCGGGAGGGAAATCGGGGAGCGATTTCCGCTTAACGCACTTGACCTGATCGCCAACGACATACACCTTGAAAATCACTCCCCCGTGGTTAACAAACTCCTGAAGCACCAACGGCGGCTTCAACGCCAGCAACCCCTCCCGGTGGAAAACCAAAACCATTTTGTGAGACTTCTCGCTTCCGTCGGCGACTAACGGCTTGGCGATCACCGGAAACCGCAACCCGACCTCGAACTCCAGGCGGGAGGCGTCGGAGACGAGAGTCTGCTCCGGGACGGTTACTGTGAGGTTGGGATCGGAGGGGGTGAGGGAGTGGACGGGTTCGAGCATGGAGAGGCGGTTGTGGAGACGGCGGATGGAGGGGAGGGGGTCGAGGATGGGAACGGTGGGGTTGAGGGAGGAGAAGGCGAGAAGGGAGGACTCCCAGGAAGGGGAGGAGAGCTTGTGGAGGAGGCAGTGGAAGGGGCCTTGGACGGAGAGGGGGAGGGTGGGGTCGACCGGGATTAGGTCGAGGTTGCGGAGGGAGGTGGAGTGGAGGAGGGATGAGCGGATGAAGGAGGTGGTTTTCTTGGAGGTTAGGGCGTAGCCAATGCGGAAACGTGGAGGAGGGTTTGGGTCCGCCATTGGAGGGGAGGGAGGGAGGAAGGAGAAGAGGGTGAGGTGTGGTGTGGTCACTCGCGAGTGGGGTTACCGGACTGGAAGGGACTTTTATAGGACGTGAAGGTGGGGCCGGTTCGGTTGGGTGGGGGGAGGCAGTGTGCGTTTTGCGTGCGTTGTGGCGTTTGGTTTTTTTTTTTTTGCGTACTTATCCTTTCCCTTTTTTTCTTAACAAGGTGAGTTTGAAATTCGGGTGAAAATTTAGGAAAGAAAGATTTCGTGTATCCACGAGGGGTTAATATTTTAGGAGGTAATAATTATTCCTCTTATATTTGTATCTTAAGGAAATTTTTAATTCAATAATAATCTCAAAATTTGATATGGTTTAACTTGACTCACCTGTTGATCGAGTGAATCTACGTTTTTAGTCGTCGTACAATATATTTCTACCAATATATTGTTGATTTTTTGCCTTAATCTATATTTTGATGATTTAATCAACCTAATCTTAAGTATAATAAATGTAGAGTAACACACATATTGCATAACGTATATATTTGTATTGTGCTGACCTCTACAGGTGATCAAGACTCAAGAAAGAGGGAAATGAAGTCAAGAAATGTAATCAAAGCTCATTTGAAGACATGTATTTTATATTTCTTTTGAGTCTTAGGAACATTATGTAATTGAGCATACTTGAGCTAAAAACCAATCAAACGCACACTAGGTTCCTTATAGAAGTCACACACAAAACTTCACAACATTTAGACTTCAATAGATCACCCAAACTTAGACCGAAAAACACTTAAACCAATCTTGAACTGTCAGGACCAAATCGGTCGACCGGAACGAGTTCATCGTTCGACCGATTGGGTCTATTTATTCTGTTACAAAGTCTAGTGTTAAACTGATTGACCGTTTAGAGGCATTTGTTCGATCGTCTACACGTGTCATATGACCGATAGACTTGTCGTTTTCTACAACAGTCGGATTTCCCAAAACCCCAAACTTACCCAACTTTCGGTCGATCATAACTTACCTAGCGGTCGACCGATCAAACATTCTTTGGTCGCCCTGCCACACTCTGGAAGTTTCTGGTCGAACGTCTCCTAGACCTTGGTCGACCGAAACTCAATTTCTTCCAAATCCCAGAAGTGCCTGGAAATTTCCGGTCGAACCGACCATTTGCTTATCATGACCGATCCATCATTTACCAGACCAAAACCTCCGAACGGTCGATCCATCCAAAACCTAATTCGACCGTTCACTTAAGTGAACTTAAGTTAGAGCCATATTTGACCAACCGGTATGTCCGATTCGGTCGACCGAACTTATCCTGGAATGTGACCTACACCTTTCTGTTTTGTGTTTCTTACACAAACACTTACCCATTTAATCCCAACGGCTATAACTCACTTAGAGCTTATAAATAGGTGTTTCCTAGACACAATTAGACAGCTATTACACTTCTATTTGTCATATACACCTAAGAGAATGCTTCAAGTCTCCCATTCCCCAAATCCTACTCTCCAAGATAAACTTACACATCTTAGATCAATTTCATATCATAAACTAAATCTGCTCAAGTTAGAGAGTGAGTGATCCACTCAACCCACTGTTGTAAAGAAGCAAGGACTTCAGTGAAAACCTGAAGTATCCCTCTCGGATTGTGAGAGGAAGAAAATCAAGCAAGCGATGGTGTTTGCGGTACTTGTGGTGTAAATACTTAGTCTCGGCCCAAAACGAGGTTGATAGTGAAGACATGAGCGGAGCTCGAGGGAGATCGAACGGAGCTTGCAAGAGAGGAAGTAGGCGGGAGGTCGAACATCTATAAAAATCATTTGGTGTCTTTATGGTTTGCAATATTTACTTTCCTTACTTGTTTTGTTTTAATTTCCGTTGTATTTATTATTGTTAAGCAAGTAGAGTTTGTTTAAGATTAAAAGTGATTAGAACTAAGGCATACGTACGATCCTACATATATGTGTTAGCAATGAAAATTTACCCTATGAAGGAGGAGGGAATGGATTACCCTCTTAGGGAGGCAATATATTCTTCCACCCTTATCATGATCCTTAGGTTGATGAGTACCACTAAGCTGACACGTCGGAGTTAGTTGTTGGCACAACAGGGTGGTGCCTTACCGTAGAGCACATGGGGTAGTGTTTGTGGTGGTGCTTCAAGATTTCAATGTACTGTGTACAAAGTCATAACGACCTCGTCGGCGGGCGGTGGACCACTATTGTTCCATTCTTAAGTGAGCGGGAGCGCAACCATCTTATCCACTTCACTTTTTGGTATTGAACCCTAGATTAAAAATGAGTCAGAAAGTCATTTGTGCGTTATAAATAGCAAGAAAATGGATGTGCAACGAGTGTAGGCCATTAGCTAGGGGTGTAATTGGGGCGGGTATTATCTGTTTACCCGCCTCATTTAATAAGCGGATACGGATACATTTTTTATACTCATTTAAAAAATTATACTTGTTTACTCATATCTGCTTTACCCGTTTAATAAATTATTTAATTACTATATAAATTAATATATATGATCATAGCTATATCTTTTAAGTAATAATATAAATATTTCTATTATTATTCCATTTACTCCATGTGATCTATGATCATTGTTATATCTTTTATTTGTGTTACTTTTGCATGTTTGAAATTATAAATTGTGGTAGGTTTTTTTTTAAAAACTTTAGAGGTTAGTGTAATAATACCTGTTATACCCGTCCCTAGGGCTGAGCATCGGTCCGGTCCGGACTGGACCGGAAAAAAAATTCAGGTCCGGACCGGAAATCGGACCGGACCGGAAAAAATTCGAAGGGTCGGACCGGAGACCGGACCGGACCGGTCCAAAAACCTGATTTTTTACCTTAAATTTTAAAAAATAAAATAAAATTGGACCGGACCGGACCGGATCCAATTTTTTTGTTTCGGTCCGGACCGAAACCCGGACCGGTTGGTTCCGGACCGACCGGACCGGGTTTTGCTCACCCCTACCCGTCCCGAGTTTGGACGAATATATCCTCTTTTGTTTTTGTTTTTTTTTCTTCGGGATGATATACATAATAATGTTACAACCCCGAGAAATATTGGGGATCAAAAATATTTAGAGGTAAACCGATGTTCATAACAATTCAGAAGAGAATATAAATTGGATATTATTTTTTACCATATAATTATTTATTGCTTTAAATTGAAAAGTGGAATACGAATAGTCTGATATCATTTGTGCTCTCAGCACCACCATTATCATGCATGTTGATATTTAAACAAATTATGTATTGAGCTATAATATCCTATTAAATGAATCCGAACTTGTCATTGAAGATATTATCCGGTACCACTTTCATGTCGAACTTAAGGAATTGTCTTTATATATATAAACTCAAAATATTGTACTTTGTCTTTCTTTTCTTTTATTTGGAGATTATGTAATGAATAATCTTATTATAGCTCAAACTTTTGAGAATAGTAACTATTCTTCTTTCCTTTTCCTTCTCATCTTGGGGATAAAGTAACGAATACTTATACGTACAACTCAAACTTTTGCGAAAACTAAATATACATTTTCTTTTATCTTTTCTTGGTATTGATTTGCGGGTAGGCTATTTGATGATTTTGGAAATTTTCTCGAAATAACTCACATTAATGTTGTGAATCTATAGGTCCCTCCTCGTAGCATTTAAGTTCTTCTTTCTTCCAACATTGGCATAATATCTTCATGATATCGATATTATCGAATTAAAGAGTTGATTTCCTATCAAATGCAGACATCAGAAGCTTCCAATACCGTGACAACAAATAATAGAAAATTAGGTCTAGAAAATTATACCAAAGCGGAAAAGAAGCAATCGGAAATTTGTTCGGTTTCCATATCACACATGCCTGACGTTTACGAAGAATATCCCAAATACAAATGTTGATTCCAAACGGACCCTTGGACGTACTACATTTTGATGAAATTTCATTTTCATTTTCTTCTAGCATCATTTGCCAAAGATCACGTCATTTAACAGTGTGACGTTAATTAAGCATTTAAAATTATTATTTGTTCCTCTAACTACGTCATATCACAGTATGATGTACACTAACCATTTAGAATTACAATTATAATTTGTTCCTGTGACTATTTTATCATGTTGAAATAAGGACGAGTGAGGATCATCATCCAAATGGTAGCATGTAAGTAAGAAAGCGCACGTAACTTATAACCTCAAAGCATGCACAGATTTCAAATTCGCTGAGACGATTTTTACAAATTAAATTATAATCCTACTCTGATTTTGGGAAAATCTCAAACACTCTTTGATGATCTATAACAAAGATTCCTTTGCATGAGCTTCCACAAGTTTATTTTATATCTATATTGGTTTGATGGTCCAAGTTACTTCCATACACCGTGGGCTTTGACTAAATTTGGACGGGTAATGTTCATGGTTTAGAATGTCCTCGTAGAAATCATCAAATCAAGTAAGGATCAAAGGGTATATCAGGTAAGATTTTAAATCGGACGGTATTTTCATTAATACAACACATGGATCTGGACAACTGATGGATCTGGACAAAGTAGAGGAGGAGAGGATATGGATCGAGAGGAAAGAGAGAAGTAGTTGAGTTTTGTTATTTCTTTAATAGAATGAATAATCTATCAAATACATAATTGAGTCCCTTTATATATATGGGGATGGAAACAATATGGATCTGGCTAACAATGATGGATCCATTTATATTATATAACCCAACATCCCCCTTCAAGTTGGAGAATGGATATTTAGCAATCCCAACTTGCTTGTTAGATGTCGAAACTGAGGAGAAGACAGGGGCTTGGTGAAAATGTCTGAAGTTTGGTCCTTGCTAGGGATGTAGGTTGTTTGAATAATACCTTGTTGAATTTTGTCTCTAATCAAATGACAATCAATCTCTATATGTTTTGTTCTCTCATAAAAGACTGGATTTGCTGCTATGTGTAAAGCCGATTTGTTGTCACAAACATCAACACAGAATTGGAATGTTGTATCTGCAATTCTTTCAGTAATGCAAGTAACCATGTCACTTCACAACATGTAATAGCCATGGCTCGATATTCTGCTTCTGAGGAAGACCTTGAAATGATTCTTTGCTTCTTTGTCTTCCATGAAATGAGGGAGTTTCCCATGAATACAACATATCCAGTGGTGGATCTTCGTGAGATGGGACAACTAGCCCAATCTGAATCGTAGAATGATGTGAGATTGGTACTGTTGTTTGTGGTAAAGAAGAGACATTGGCATGGAGATTTCTTGATATGCCTCACTACCCTCAATGCTGCTTCTAAATGTCTTTTACCAGGTTGGTTCATGAACTGGCTGAGAAAATTGACAGAGAATGTAATCTCTGGCCTTGTGACAGTCAGATACAATAGTCTTCCAATTAATCTTCTGAATGTTGATGGATCTTTGAGAAGTTCCCCACCATCTTCAGCTAGTTTGTTGTTGATTTTAATGGGAATGTCTGATGGTTTTGCTCCTTGCATTCTTGTGTCCTTGATGATATTAAGTGCATATTTTCTTTGGTTGATGTTGATTCCAATCCAAGGAAGTACTTTAGTTGACCCAAGTCTTCAATGTGAAGATTTTTCTTTAGTTCTTCCTTGATTGCTTCTATCTTTTGTAGGTTATCACCTGCAATCAAAATGTCATCAACGTAGACTAGTATCACAATAAAACAACCATCCTCCTTAAAAGTAAAGAGAGAGTAATCTGTCATAGATTGACAGAATTTTAGTGATTTTAGCGACTGAGATAATTTCTCAAACCAACATCGAGATGATTGTTTTAGTCCGTATATGGTTTTGTTGAGTTTGCATACAAGTTTATCTCTCTCACCACTTAATCCAGGAGGAATTTTCATGTAAATGTCTTCATGTAAGTCTCCATGAAGAAATGCATTATTTACATCAAGTTGATGTAAATGCCATTTCCTTATGGTTGCGATGCTAAGGAGTGTTCTGACAGTAACCATCTTGGTTACAGGGGCAAATGTTTCATGGTAGTCAAGACCCTCGATTTGATTAAATCTCTTGGCTACCAATCGAGCTTTGTATCTCTCAATTTCTCCATTAGCTTTGTATTTGACTTTATAAACTCATTTGCAACCAATGACTCTTTTGTTTGGTGGCAAAGGTGTTAGGGTCCAGCTTTTGTTATTTTTTAAAGCTTCAATTTCTTTGTTCATGGCCTCAACCCAGTTGGGGTTGTTGCAGGCTTGTGAATAATGCACAAGTTCAGTGATATTGTCAATGTTGTTGGTAAAGTTAGTATATTGCTTAGATAGACATGCATAACTAATGTAATTACTTAAAGGATAACGACTACCTTTTTTATGTGGTTGTCTAAAAAAGAATTGTATTCACATACCTGTGTGCTCACACTGTTACCTCTTAGTGTGCTGCATTGTAAATCTTTGAGTAAGACTGACCTGTTGTGAGGTATGGTTGATCTTCTCACTGGTTCTTCTCTGATTTGAATGGGTATTACTTGGTCCACTGCCTGTGTTACCTGTTCTTGGTCATGTTCAGAGTGATTGGTGTGTTCACCTTGCATTGCTACTTCATGATGATGTTCAGTGTCATTACTGAATTGTTCTGAGTCATTGGTGCGTTCACCTTGCATTGTTGTTTCTTCATTTTTATTATCATTGTTGAACTGTTCTGAGTAATCAATGTCATTTAGAGGTGAAGGAAACACTCTATTAATGTCATCCTGATATTGTTCTTTTTCCTTGAAGGGAAAGACATGTTCATAAAACACCACATCTCTCGACACACTAATAGTTTTGTTCTTAATATCATAAACTTTGTATCCCTTCTGACCATTAGGATAACCAATGAAAACGCATTTTCTAGCTCTTTGGTCAAATTTGTCTTTAGGTTGCAAGTTAGTAATATAGCATAAACAACCAATAACTCTCATGTTGTCATAGTTAGGTGCTTTATTATATAATTTTTCATATGGAGACTTATTTTTAAGGATCTTGCTTGGAATCTTGTTGATAAGATAACTTGCAGTATTGAGGAAATCACCCTTAAACTTAATAGGTAAATTAGAATGAAATCTAATGGCTCTTGCTATTTCTAGCAAATGCCTATGTTTTCTTTCCGCAATCCCATTTTGTTGTGGGGTGTAAGTGCATGTTTTCTCATGTATAATTCCCTTGTGAATCATGAGTTCTTGCATGAGTTTGGACGTGAACTCTAAGCCATTATCAGTCCTTAGTTTTTTTATGGTGCAGTTAAACTGATTTTCAACAAGATTAATGAAGGCATGTAAAACTTTGTAAGTATCAGATTTAAGACGCATAAGATAAGTCCAAGTGAATCTACTCCAATCATCAACAATAGTAAGGAAATACAAAAAAACCATCATATGTAGGGACAAAATATTTGCCCCAAATATCAACATGAATCAACTCAAAAAAATTACTAGTATTTGTTATGCTTTTAGGAAAAGCAAGTCTGGTCTGGCCATAAGGCAGTAACTACAATGGTCATTACAATCAAGAGAAATGTAATTATTATCTCTAGCTATTATTTCTAGCCTACTATGAGGTATGTGGCGAAGTCTCTTATGTCAATCAATGTTCCCATTATTGATGTTGTTGAGTGCTATGGAGTTGTCTTGATCCTTCTGATTGATGTAGACATACAAGTCCAGTGCTTCTTTACCCAAACCAATCATCGTCTTCGTGGCTATATCCTGAATTAAGCAAATACTAGGGTAGAAATGAGTAGAATAATTGGATTGTTTTGCTAATTTTGCTACTGAAATTAAATTTAACCTAAAATCAGGAACATAAAGGACTCTATGCAATATGAGTTTATTGTTAAATTGTACTTCACCAATAATTTGTGCCTCAACAACTCTATTATTTGGTAACCTAATGGGAATGCTATGATTCAATTTATGACAATTTCTCATCATATTTCTATTTGAGCACATATGATCACTAGCTCCACTATCTATAATCCATGAATTTTCATTTAATATATAGCAACAATGAGTCATACCTGCAGTGTTTGCATGAGCTACCTTTGCTTTGTTAAGTATTTGTAGGATTTGCGCATACTGTTCTTGGGATATATTTGTATCCAGATGTTCAGATTCTGCATTACATGCTTTAATCTCCTTGTCATGTCTTTCTTTGAAGAATTGTTTGTTCTTCTTTTGGTTATTGTTGTTGTTGCTTCTAGAAGGAAATCCCACAATCCAATAGCATTTATCGGTTGTGTGGCCTACTTTCTTGCAATTAGTACAAGTAGGTTTGTCTTTTTTCTGTCTGCTTGATTTTGGTTCTTGTTGTTGAACTGATTGCTGCTTTTGTTTGCTGCCAAAGCCATGGTTTCATGAGATTGAGCATTCTCAGCCCCAACTTCCCTTTGTTTTTCTTCTTGTATCACAAGTGAACATGCCTTGTTAACATTTGGAAAGGGGGTGATGAGCAAAATTTGACCTCTTATAGCAGAATAAGTATCAATGAGACCCATTAAGAACTGAATTGTTCTTTCATGCTGTTCTTTTTCAACTAATTTCTTGTGTGAACCACAAGTGCATTCATAATCATCTGTGTACGATCCCAACTCTTCCCAAAGACCCTTTAGTTTGGAGAAATATGAAGAGACAATGGAATTATCTTGATTTAAAGTGCAAATTGCTTTCTTCAGTTGATAAATCCTTGGCATATTTGTTTGAGAGAATCTTTCCCGAAGTTCCACCCATACTTCATGTGAATCATCACTATAAGCTATACTATCTGCAATTTCTTGATTAACTGAACTAATAAACCAAGATAAGACCATATCATTTGCCCTTTCCCATTTCTCACATTCAACCGGTGATTTCTTCCTACATGGCCGTTTTAGAGTTCCAGTAATGAACCCTAATTTTTGTTTAGCATTTAAAGCCCTTTTCATGTTTTTTGCCCAAAGCGGGTAATTGTCTCCGGTAAGCACTTTGGATAGGAGAATTATACCAGGGTTGTCGTTGGGATGAAGGTGGTATGGACTCGGTTGTTCGTTGATCGTGGTGTTGCCGCCTTCCGCCATCTCGATCGCCCCTCAGATTTCTTGATCTCAGATTCCATTTTTTTTCTTCTACAGTCACTTTGACTCCGTCTTTGTGCGGAAGCTTGTTCAGATCATGTAGCTCTGGTACCATGTGAAATCCATGGAGTCGACAACTGATGGATCTGGACAAAGTAGAGGAGGAGAGGATGTGGATCGAAAGGAAGAAGGAGAGAAGTAGTTGAGTTTTGTTATTTCTTTAACAGAATGAATAATCTATCAAATACATAATTGAGTTCTTTTATATATATGGGGATGGAAACAATATGGATCCTGATAACAATGATGGATCATTTATATTATATAACCCAACAGATCTCAAACACTCTTTGATGATCTATAACAAAGATTCCTTTGGGTGAGCTTCCACAAATTTATTTTATATCTATATTAGTTTGATGGTCCAAGTTACTTCCATACACCGTGGGCTTTGACTAAATTTGGACGGGTAATGTTCATGGTTTAGAATGTCCTCGTAGAAATCATCAAATCAAGTAAGGATCAAAGGGTATATCAGGTAAGATTTTAAATCGGACGGTATTTTCATTAATACAACAAAAGTGCAGGTTAAAATACCAAAATCGTACGTCTTCATAGTTTAATTTAGTGAACTTGGCAGCTGTTAGTAATAAGCTATCAGCTAAAGTTTGTGTTTTAATATTTTCTTATATATGTTTCCCCTCCTATATACCTTTCTAACCGAATCTGTTACGATGGATTCCCACCTAACTTCGTTTTTAAATACTAATTTGCAAGAAGATTAGGATCAGATGTGTAAAAATATCTAGGAATGTCCAAAAGTATAACTTATTTAATACTTTAAAGGAATATGTCTAATTGAAAACAGATTTATACTAGCTATGGACCATATATTGGTCTTTCGGATTTTCTAATTTTGTTAAGGAGAATTATTCTAGTTCTCAGATCTATGTGGTATGTGAAGAATGGATTTGCAAAGCATAATAATTCACAATTTCCCATCTTTACCTCCTTACGCTATGTTTGTCCTTAAAACTTAGGTTTGTCCTTAAAACTAGATATGCAACCCAAACGTGAAATATTAGATTAGGGGTATGTTTGTACTTAAAACTTAGGTTTCAAATTAGGTATTGTTCAGGAACCAAGTTGGCAATGCTTGCGGCGTGGAATAGACCTGGGTACCGGGTCAGCCCGCATGCCCTGTTGTTTTTAAGGTATTTTTATAATTTTTGGAGGCATTTTAGTTATGTTTTAAGAATTTTGGAGGTATTTTTTTAAAAGAAATTAAAAAAAGTAGACCCACCTTCTTGGGCCTATGTCCCCAAGGCTCGGCCCAGCACGCGACCCGATGAGCTGGCAACCCGGGCCGGGTAGTGCCAAAACTTATGGAACCACTAGAATTTGTGGCCTTTTAGGCAAAGTCCAATGAAGTTGCAATTACGAGGTGATGCAAATTCTTCAAAATGCCAATAGATAACATTATATTTGTTGTGTACAAACCTCTTTATAATTACCAACCTCAACTAGACCTGGGTGTCGAGCCCCACCTCAACCAAACGGGTCAGGCCTTACACGGGCCCACGATGGGCCAACCCGTCTAAGTTTTATTTTTATTTTAAAATACCTCAAAAACTTAAAAAATAACTAAAATATCACAAAAATTTACAACAAAAAAACTTTTCAAAAATAAAAATATCGGGCCTAACCCTTGGGAACCGGGTCAGGTTAGTACCTAGGTCTAACTTCAACCTCCAACTACTCCAAAATCTTATTTGCAAGCAAGTGGATGTAGTTGGACTAGTACGTAAATTTCCAACCGCAATCATTTGAAACTCTACAACCAAACAAACGAAAGGATCGATGACCCTACACAAATAAAGTTTTAATGCAACTAATTTGCTATACTAATATGTTCAAGGCATTTTAAAACAAGATAAAAGTAAAGCAAGCAAATCACAATTAACACAACGGAATTTATAAAGATTCAACACCCCAACCATATCTTAGTCATCTTTTTCAAGCATCACTTAACCTTTGAGTCCTCCACTAATCTTGTCTTCATTCCAGGCCAATATCAAGCTTTTTTTACAATGCAACCAACCAGACAGACCTCGCTCACTTAAATCTCCTCTCACAACTCGAGAAGGAAGCTTCCCCCAAAAGTTACAACCTTGGGTGATTCTTGGATATGGAGATGAGAATCACAAACACAATCTATACTTAAGCACTTGAGTAAGATATGGAATATACACACATAAGTAGTGAAGTTAGTCTTTGAGTGTAGAAATGAGTGCTTGAAGGTGTATAGAGTTTCTCTCTAAGAAACGTGAGAGTGGGGAGTATTAGGCTTGTAAGAAACAAATGATTGAATTCCTATGTATAAGCTTTCAAGTTCATATAGTCGTTGGAGAAAGTTGGGAGTAGGTAAGAAGGCAATTTCGTGAAAAGCAAGTGCAATAAAACCTAAATGATGGAAAACATTCGACCGTTGGATGATTCATTTGAACGCTCACTTAGGAATTTAAGTCAGCGGTCGGTCGGACCATCACCGGTTGAAAGGGCAGACATAACAAATTAAACTTACAGAAAGATACTAATTTGAAATGTTCGACCGTTCAAAGCCAACAGTGACTGTTTTGACTACATATACGAAAACTAACCGTTCGACAAATTGTGAACACCCAATGGTCGAATGGAATTCCCAACGGTCAAATAGTTTTGGGAAGTTCTGCAATGTGGATTTTTGGTGTTTTGGTCAAATAATTACTCAATTCAACTATTGATTGGATGTTTTTTTTGTGGGAATTGATACTAGAGATATTCTAAGGTGTGTGTAGAGGATCGTAACACCAATTTTCTCAAGTTTAATTTAGATGAATTTCTAATAACTCAAATAAAGATAAAAGACATGTCTAAGCTTGATTATATCTACTTCAATCCATTCACTCATTAAATCTTGATCACCTTTTAAGATAGAAATATGCACAATACAAGTATATTTGCAATGCATGAAATTTGTTTGACCAAATTTGATTGAGATTAACATTAAGTTGATTAATTATCAAAACTAATATAATTAAGGCTCTCAAGGGATGTTTGGCATATATAGGCATCTAGGTCATCCACAACTTAATGTAGTCCGGTTTTTATTTTCTAATAAGTTCATTGAGAGGAGGAGGTGTAGAATTATTGAACTTCGCAATTGTTGTCACATGACTACACCATGTTATTGTTCTATTAGAGAAAATATATATTGATTTCTGGGATCCGACCCTTATTTGTTAATTCCAATATAAAAAAATAATAATATATTGTGTTCAGTTATCCACCTAAGGCTGAACTAAACTTTGCAAAATGTTTTTTTTGTTTTCCATAAGATTGTTGAAAAGAGGTTTAATTAATTCACCTAAGATTGTTGAAAAGTGACCGAGAGTTTGTGAACAAAAATGTAAAGAGCTATTTGGAGGAGCATGAAATCACTCGCCAAATCACACACCACATTGAAATTGTGTGGTAGGGAGAAAATGCATAAATATATAGTGGAATTTGGCTTAGTTATGCTTTGCAAAGCTTCTCTACCTAAGAAGTATCGGGTAATGAAGCTCCTATTCAAATAATCACCAGATGCAGTTCTCTAACTTCTCTTAGAATGGAAATTGAAATCTCTCGTAATTTCTATGATTTTCTACATCGAGAAGAAAATTGTAGAAACTTTTGACTCTGAGTCGATTATAAAAGATTTTGTAGTTCCGAAGAAACATCAGTCAAAATTTTGTCTTAATGTATTGTCTTTGTTGTTTATATTGTTTATTTACATCTATTGTTATCACCGTATGAGATATTTTAATAAAAAATCACCACTCCTTAGACTTAAATCCTTGTTTTGTCCAACATTCCAAACATACAAATGAGATACATTGCTAAGATTCAATAATCACTTTATTTATTCCAAGACAAGACATCTTTCAGTTGAACTAGTCGCAATTTTTCAAACCCTCGACTCGTTTCCAATTGTTAACAAACAGATGAGTCAAATTAACTCCAAACGCCAATCATCCAATGAAATTGCGTTATATCCGATGATTCTGATCCAACGGCTGGGACTGAAGAACGACAGAGAGCCGTTAGATGTGTGAGTTTCCCCCCAAAGATGCTCCCGGCATGCAAGGTCGGTACTCCCCCTAATTTTGGACAAAAAAACCAACACAAAATAACAAAAATTAAAAAAATAATTATTTCCATCCACTCCTCTTCTCTCCACCTCCCGTTGTGATCACCACCTCGTATCTGCTCCGATTCCTTCCGCTCAGGTGGGGATTTTGAACTTGTGTTTTTGATTGCTTATGATCAGATCGGTTTAAGGTTGGCCGAGTTTGATTGGGCATGTTGTCTTTCGTTATGATTTATTTGGATTATAATTTGAGCCTTTGTCGTTCACAGAGAATTAAAGAACATTTATTGATTCGGAATAAGTTTATCGTGCAGACTTTTTTTTTGGTTTAGTGTGAAGGTGGTATTTTTACTTATATATTCTTCTTATTTTTTGAAACAATTAGTTATTCAGAATTTCATGTTCGGTGGTGATCCGTAGTTTTTTGCTGCCGAAACAATTTTCTTTTGAAAAACTTTGGTGGCGGGATTTTGAAGTTTCCTTATTCGAAAAACTTTTTAAATGGACAAAGCACATTTCTGCTTGTAAGCCAAGTTGATTTGGCTCTTTGCTTTTTTTCTTTTTCTTTTTTATATTCTATGTAAGAGTCATTTATTTTGCATTGTGTGATCTGAAATATTATATTTCATCATCCATTTTGTTCTTCCTGTAATTTTTGTTGATAATCTGTTGGTGGATCTATTACTTCTGTAATTGTAACATAAAAATATTCATTACAAGCATTTTTACTTTATTTGTCAGCATACAAGGTGGTGATTCACAGTTGGAATTCAGAAAAGTCGGTTAGACGGCGATTCTCTGCAATAATTTCCAGTTTGCGGCTTACCTAATCAAGATCACTACAGAAGGTGTTGGACCCACGCTCTTAGTATCATAGAATTTTGAGTAGATTTACTAAAACCAGTACTTTTTTTCTTATTTTTCAGTCAATCGACAGAAACACCGGAGTCACTTTATTCAGGAACAAAGCCTCTAGAAATTTCAAATAGTTGAGAAGTAGCATCTTGAATGCAAAAAGAGCTGCCATTGTTTGTCGATGTTTCGAACTAAGTTTTCTGTTGCATCTAATAACATGCCGTGCAGTTCGGATAATGCTTCAGGGAACTTAGAAAGTGCAGGTAGAGGATATGAGATCGGCAACTTCCTCCATGGAGACTTAGATTTGTGGATTTTGGAGGCAAGATCGCTTCCGAACATGGATTTGATGGCGGAGAGGATGCGAAAATGTTTTTCCTCATTGGGTACTTGCGGCCCGCATTTCGGTCGAACCAAGTCTAGAGTGGGGCACAAGATGATCACAAGTGATCCTTACGTCTCGGTTTGCCTTTCCGGTGCGACAATTGCGCAAACTCGAGTCATCCCAAACACTGAGGATCCCAAATGGGAGGAGCACTTTCGCGTGCCTGTGGCTCACGCCGCTGCTAAAGTGGACTTCCAAGTTAAGGATAATGATCTACTTGGAGCAGAACTTATAGGGGTGGTCTCCATACCGGTTGAAATGATTCGACCGGGAAATGCAGTTAGCGGGTGGTTTTCTATAACCGGAGCTCGCGGAACCTCCGGAAAATCGTCCCCTGAGTTGCGCATATCGATACAGTTTCAACCAGTGGATACAAGTGAATTGTACAAGAATGGCGTTGGGATGCATCCGAATTACACGGGCGTGCCCAATGCGTACTTTCCGCTCCATAAGAATGGGCATGTCACACTCTATCAAGATGCTCATGTTCCTGATGGAGCATTGCCGAAGGTCGAACTTGACGGGGGGAAGGTGTTCGAGCAGGGTAAATGTTGGGAAGACATATGCCATGCGATACTTGAAGCTCACCATCTTATCTACATTATCGGGTGGTCGATCCACCACCCTGTGAGGCTTGTGAGGGAGCCAACCAAACCGTTGCCCAAGGGCGGGGAGCTCTCGCTTGGGGACTTGTTGAAGTATAAATCCCAAGAAGGTGTTCGTGTTTTGATGCTTATATGGGACGATAAAACTTCGCATGACAAGCTTCTTATTAAGACGGTATCCCTTTAATTCAAACGGTATTTTCAATTTAAAATTTGGGATTATGCTGATAAGAACAGTTTATGGTGACAAAGAAACGGAAGGGATAAAGGGTTGCTCCTTTACCGATTAATCTAATTGTAATAGGCCGAATGCAGGACGGTGTTATGCAGACGCATGATGAAGAAACAAGAAAGTTTTTCAGGCACTCGAGTATCCATTGTGTGTTGGCGCCTCGATATGCAAGCAATAAGCTAAGTATATTCAAGCAGCAGGTAAGTGTGCATCAACCATTCTTTAAGTTCTTTAGGATATCGCTCGCTAGTTTGGGACAATGATGTTAATAGATGATGATACTTTGTAAAGATTTTCTGAAAGAGCAATGCCTTTTCTAATAGATAATATCCAAGAAAAACAGACATGTATGTTCTAATTTTCAAAAGTGATCATGGTTGAGAAATTATGTTACTTACGATTTAATAATTCCATAGTCCTAATGCTGCAAGGATAAATTGTTAAAAAATGTAGAATTAAAATCTAACTGTAATAAGACTAAGGTTAGGAGATTGTTGCTTAACCATGTCTAATACAGGATCCATAAATGGTACTTGCAGCAGTCAATTATTGTGCAAATAAAGAACATTATTATGAATACTCCAACTTTTTCAGGTTGTGGGGACCTTATATACCCACCACCAGAAGTGTTTGCTTGTTGATTCCCAAGCCAACGGAAATAACAGAAAAATAACTGCTTTTATTGGTGGTTTGGATCTCTGCGACGGCCGATACGATACACCTGAACACAGAATACTTTCTGATTTGGACACCGTTTTCGCCAACGATGTTCACAACCCCACCTTTTCGGTAAGTACTCGTATTCATCTATTTACTGCTATGCTTTTATGATGCCAATTTTAATCTTTCACTATGATTTCGTCTGTTTAAAGAATGTTTGTTGTGGAGTGACAAAATTTTGTGGGGTTATTAAATGGGCTTGAAATTTATCCAATACTACAGTTTAATTTCTTGGGATTTTACTTTGTCGACCTGGTCAATTTTCTAGTTGATAATTGTTTGGTCGTTAGTGGAAACATTGTAGAAAGTTCGCTAGTTTTTTTTACACTCTTGTGGTTCAACTGGACACCAAATTTGATTAATCCAAAGAATATTGTTTTGTGTTTTCTATAATTGTCAACCAAGAAGATATATTTTGAACTATAAAGCGTGGGCTTGGAAGATATATTAAGATGAAATGCCTATCATTTTGATGATCTTCGTTTGGTATACATGCCCTCCTTAAGAAGCATCATCAACCCTTGTAATCGAGATTCGAGACCCTTTTTTATCTTGAGTTTTATTTCTTTTAATCTACTTACATAGTACTCACAAGAATATGATATTAATTGGTCCTTTGTTATCTATATATTATGGAATACATACATTTTGTATAACTGCATGCTAAAATCATGCGATAAGATAGTTATAGATCCTTTTTTTTCACTTTTGTGGTGCGAACAGTCTCAAAATGGAGGTCCAAGACAAGGATGGCATGATCTGCATTGCAAGATAGAGGGTCCTGCAGCATATGACATATTGACAAATTTCGAACAGCGCTGGAGAAAAGCCACAAAATGGAGAGATTTTAGGCTCAAGAAAGTTACAAGGTGGCATGACGATGCCTTGATTAAATTAGATCGAATTTCATGGATAGTTACACCGGCTACTCCAAACGGTGATGACCCAAGTGTTCGAGTCTCAGATGAAAATGATCCAGAAAGTTGGCACGTTCAGGTGAGTATTATTACCTTAGTCGTACCTCTGTTTATGTTAAGCCCATAATTTTGTTGAGTAGTTTTTTTTCAGATTTTCCGATCAATTGATTCTGGGTCGGTGAAGGGATTTCCGAAAGTTGTACAAGAGGCTGAATCAAAGGTAACTATGAAATTGGATGATGCAGTGATTGTGGTTTGTTTGTTGGAAACTTCTGAATTCTTACACAAAGATTGTTATCTCATCCATCTGCAGAACCTTGTCTGTGGTAAAAACTTGAAAATAGATAAAAGCATTCACACGGCGTATGTGAAGGCTATACGGTCTGCTCAGCATTTTATCTACATCGAGAACCAGTATTTTCTTGGATCATCTTTTCACTGGCCATCTTACAAAAATGCAGGTTCATATGTCAATTGACTTTCATCATTTGATAAAATTGTGGAAAATTTTCCACCTTTACAAGTTAAAGACGGTGTATCACATTCCGCTTACAAACTTGCAACACCAACACCACATTTGGACTGCACTTAACTCAAAATTATTAAGGCTAATCATAAATTTGCATCATTTACGACAACATAATGTCTGTTTATGAATCGAACTGTTGCCTAGAGATTGAAGTGCTTATTATTTTCAAATGCATGTAAAAGGTGCGGATAATTTGGTGCCTATGGAACTAGCCTTAAAAATTGCTAGCAAGATCGCAGCAAACGAGCGCTTCTCAGTGTATATTTTGATACCAATGTGGCCAGAAGGTGTTCCAACCAGTGCAGCTGTTCAGGAAATTTTGTATTGGCAGGTTAGTGTGTTTAATTTGCAGTACTTTATTTGTGTTGATTGAATTTGATTGATCCAGCAGTTCATTAAAATACAAATAGTTTGGTAGGAGCCAATGTGCACAACACAATTCCCTACGTAATGTTTTACATCCTTTTCCGTAAGAAGGTAGTGATTGTATTTTCGATATCATCGACATAATTAAGCAATTAAAACTGTAATCTAGTGTTTCAGGCAAATATACAAGTCCCAAAAAAGAATCATTGAAACATGTTGATATATGGTGCAGGGGCAAACCATGAAAATGATGTACAAGATCATTGCAAATGCAATTAAGGAAGCTGGTCTATCTGATTGCAGCCACCCTCAGGATTATCTGAATTTCTATTGCCTCGGAAAGCGCGAAACTTCTCAAGAGTTGCCCTCGACTCCATCTTCTGAAAGTAGTTTTACAGTACGTTTCGAACCCTCAAACTACAATTACACTTCATATGTGCTTAAATCGAAGTCCTCAAACTTTGATACATACAACTTGTATTAATGCAGAGCGCGATCAGAAAATATAGAAGGTTTATGATCTACGTTCATGCTAAAGGAATGGTAGTGGACGACGAATATGTAATTATCGGATCTGCCAATATAAACCAGAGATCCCTGGATGGCTCAAGGGACACTGAAATTGCAATGGGATCTTATCAACCACACCATAGCTGGGCTGGAAAGCAAAGGCACCCACATGGCCAGGTTAGCATTCTCAAGACACCATATCTTAGAAAGATTTTGTCGGGTGGACGTATAAACAATCTCACAGTTCACAAGAATAGTCTGAATTGTTAAACGTGAGATTACTCTCGATATGTATAATGTCGTTCGTGTTTTTACATGAAATGGTATATTTGTTACTTGTAACCACAAAAACTAAGCTTGACTAAAACCAACAAACCATTGCTTATGTGCTTAAAACATGAGAAAAGTAAACATCAAATTTCCAAATTAGGCTTCACCACTAGAACATCTATGGACATAAATGTATCCAAGCATGTCTACTAGTAGAAACAAAACAGATGAATTGATGAATACTAAATCTGAATTTCCAATAATCCCAAACACACGTTTTCGATAATGTAGACATGCTGAGAAGTGAGAATAGATTGACTAACTCAACTACCCCTCCCATCCAATTGCTGAACAATATCAAGCAATTCGCTTTTACTTCATTATAACAATTATGGCTTGCCATAACATCCCTCGGTATCATTTTCGACCGAAGGTTTACGGATATCGAATGTCTCTATGGGTCGAGCATCTTGGAGTTCTCGAGGACACATTCTCCGAACCACAAACTCTAGCCTGCGTTAAACGCGTAAACCAATTTGCCGAGAAGAATTGGAACACATATGTTGCTGAGGAAACAAAGGACATGACTGGGCACCTTATGAAGTATCCAATCCAAGTTAAAAGAGATGGTAGAGTCGGTCCGTTGCCTGGATTCGAAAGCTTTCCTGACGTCGGTGGCAAAGTCTTGGGAGCCCATGGCACTCTACCTGATGTTCTAACAACATAGCTCAAAACAACTTATACTTGTTTAAGTGAATCCTACAAAATTACAGGAAGTTAATGTATTTGCGGGGAAAAATGTGCAATTCTTATTTTCATTCCTTTGGCATTGATTTGCAAGTTCAGTTGCTACCTGTGTTAAAATCTCAGTGATAGGTTTGTTTAATTATCACTCACAAAGTGATGGGTGGAGTAAATTTATGTAATTTGCTAACTGTAACCGCAATAAAATGGAATGCAGGCTATAGCTAAATGATGATTTCTTTTTTTCAAATTTACTGTTTTGTTTGAAAAATAAATTCTACTGTTTTCATATGCATGTCTCAATATGCCAATTCGGTTCTTTAGATCTTTGATCACGATTATTCCAAAATTAATCAGAAATCTACCCAAAATGTGCTTACATAAGTCGCTATTTCTCTTTCATGATTTCGTTTACAAAGGTAAACATCACTTTCTATTGGCTACTATTATTTTGGCTTATGATTTTTTTTCTGAAGTCAAGGATATTTGTATTATTATCTAGTAAAGGTCCCAATTTTTATATCTAATAATACCCAAAAAAAAGTTATATCTAATAATGCCAAAAAAAAGTATTCACATCTAATTAGAACAGTCAAAGTTTGACTCGAGCTCGAAACTCGAATCCAGCTCGATTCGAAAAACACCCCACTTTAACTTAACTTGAAAATGAAGGATATTGATGAAAAATAAATAATTCTTCCTATTTGATTTAGTAAAAACTGCTCGAACTGAGACAATCGACTCGAATTTTTTATTGCTTATTTTATAATTATCTTTTATATTTGGTAATAATATAGGTTAATATTATGATGTTCCAAATTTAACTCGACTTAACTCATTTACACCCCTACATCTAGGGGTGCAAATGGTTACCAAGTATCCGAGTATCCGATTCGAAAATTTCTATTTAGTTGGTATTTGGTTTAAAAAAATTTACCAATTAGAATTCGGATACGAATTTGGTTTAAAAAAATTTACCAATTAGAATTCGGATACGAATTCGGATACAAGCTATTTAATATTCGAATTATCCGAATTATCCGAATTATTCGAATACATGGTCAAATACACAAATTAGTATTCCAAAATTTAGTATTCTAAAATTTTAATACGAAAATTTAGTATTCGGATTCGGATAGTTCTACTGAATTCGGATTCGAATTCGGATTCGGATAGTTCTACTGAATTCGGATTCGGATTCGGATTCGGATAGTTCTACTGAATTCGGATTCGAATTCGAATTTGGTAATGGAATATGGTATTCGGATTCGAATTCGGATACAGTTGGTATCCGAGTTATATTATCCGAGTTGCAGCCCTACCTACATCTGATTCTATTTTCATTCTTTATCCAAAAGGTTGCTAGCTATCACTTCAATATCTTTTGCCTTACCATTCTACGAATACTTAGGTAGATGTGTTTGTTTTTACGTTTAGAACACGTATCTTTATTTCTTATAGTCCTGTTTTAGCTTCCATTTGAGAATATGGGTATGGGTATCATTTAATATCTAAATGTATTCTGGATCATGTAATCAAATAATATAGAATCAATTAGGGCCGTCAATTTTGACTTGACTTAATAGTTTGATTTGAACTCGACTCGAAAAATATTCGACTCTAGTTTAACTTGAAAACGAAAGATCTTGATGAAAAACAAAAAAAAAATCAAACTTAGTTCGTTAAACGAGCCGTTCGAATTCGAAATTTTTTGATGCTCAACTCGATAACTCGCTCGAATTTTTTATTACTCGATTTATAATATTTTTTGTATTTGATAATAACATAATATAATACTTTTGACTTGAAATTTCACACGACACAGTTCATTTACACCCCTTGATAATCAATATCAATATTTTCACGTTCAAATCGTATTTCATTTCTTCTCACAGATCCAACCAACCACATGTTTTCCACTGCTTAAGATATTTCAAAACTCAACAATATATTATCTAGTAGTTGGTTGCGTTCATGCGTCACCAATCACTAGTTAAAGGACTACCACGTTTAACACTACTCACCGATCAACACCAACAGCATTCATGATAGATTACCTACGTCACCGAAACCAATCTATCTAGACTATAAACATCAGAACAAGCAAACCAAAATAGCAAACAAACAATTTGGCAGAACAAAAACATGTGAAAAACCCAGGCAACCACCAAATTCGTCAAACAAAAACCAACCAATTAACCCTTCAGCAAGCATATTGTTCCAATATACAAGTATAATACTTACTAATAAATAGAGTTACATAAAACACTACACGATTTTACAAGTACTTAACAAAAGTTACCATCCGGTGACCGAATTACTGTCTCCCGTGGCCACCGGTGAGCTTGTTGTAGAGAGCGGCAGCAAGCTGTTCTTTGGTGTACCGACGACAAGTCATCCGTATTGTTACCTGGTGGATCATTATGTCCTTTACGGCCGACATGCTGGCGTGGTTCACCTCCAAATCTAGATCCATAAGCGCCACCATAAGGCTCGCCGTCGGGTGGTTTTTCCTCTCGCATTGCATACGGACCATTGCCTCCCCTTCAACTACACGGACGTCGAGCTCCAATCCTTGGAATTGCCCGAATTCTCGGTTTCTCGATGTGCAATTGTCTCTCACGGTTGCAGCCAATTGTTTTTTGAGGCCATCGGTTTCGGCCTCGAGAGCTTGCATTTTCGAACGGAGATCGTTGATGTAGGTGATAGCATCCGCCAAAAGGGAGGCTTTGTCCATTTTTGAAACGTTCGGAACAACCGCCCGTAGTGCGTAAAACTTCTGATTCAACTTCTCCCGTCTTTGCCTCTCCGCCTCGACGTGATTCAAAGGCTCCTCCCGCCCGTTCGCGGGCTTCCGTCCCCTCTTCTTCGGCCGCTTCTCCCCTACATCCGCCCCCACAATCTTACTACTCTCCGCATCCCTGACCGACCCATCGAAGTCCAAATCCCCACTCCCCACAAGCCCCGATTTATTATTCCCCACATCCACCCCGGACACAAACGACACAATCCCCTCCTCACAACTCCGCCTCCTACTATTCTTCGAGAAATCCAACGCCCTCTCCCCACCAAACTCCAATTTACAATTCCTCCCCAACTCCGAGAAATTAAACTCCTTGACCAGATCCCCAGCAGCAGCAGAATTCTGCGGCTGATACTGACTCACCAGAATCTGCTGCTGCTGGTAAATATTATTAATATCCGTATCTATATCTGTATCCGTATCCAAAGGTTCGGTAACACAAGACATCTCGAACCCAGTCCCCGTCGTCCCACCACCACCGCAATTCGGCCCGAGCATCTCGTCTTCAATCCAAAACTCGTCCGACGGATCAACCTCCACCCGACAATCCGGCCCTCCGAACAACTCCCTAACCCTCCTAACAACCTCCTCCCTCCTCCCAACCATCTCCGTGGACCCCAACTCCACAACCCCGCCGTCCACCGGGAAGCACACCAAACTCCGGATCCCGAACGTCACCGCCTGGGAGCACCTCTCACACGCCGCCGCTTCCATCTCCCTTTTCCCCGCCACCCAGATCGGAGCTCCGGTGCCCCAGGCTCTCCCCGGGAGGGCCTCGGACGGTCCGAAGGACTGAGTCATGGATACCAAATAAAACCACTCGGTGTCGGAGACCTCCTCGTCGGCCGCCGGGGGGTCGTCGGGGCCGGAGATGAGGGAGTTGAGCTCTTTGAGGACTTTCTTCCGGTGGGCTTGCTCGGAGGGGTCGGAGGGGTAGTGTGAGCCGGATCCGGAGAAGAAGCCGTCGGCCCAGGCGAGGTGCGGGGAAGGTTGCCAGAAGATGGCGTAGGTCCAGGAGGGGGATAGGTCGAGGAGGGACTGGAGGCGGAGCTGGAGGGTGTCCGGGGAGGGGAGAGGAGGGTGGGTGGAGGTCGAGATGAAGGCTTCAACCATGGCTGCGTTCGCGTCGGAGAACAAGGCGGTCATGGTTGGGTCTTTTAACGGGGAAACGAAGGTGGATTCGGGGAAGGAGATGAAGGGTTGTTGTTGTTGCCTTGCCTGTTGTTGCCTTGCCTGTTGGAGGTAACTTGTGTTAAATCTGCCCGAATACTTTAAAAGCAGTTACTCGTTTTTTTTCCCACTCGAAAATGATCAAACTAGCTTAAACACTCGGAAATCCTTAACTTATTTTATTTTGTACTTTTAAATTTTCAAATTTGATAATATTTTCTTAAATTTTTATTTTGTAACATTTTTGTTTCTCTGAACTTATAAAATTCATTATTTATCTATTCATTTGCTATTATTTTTTATTTTTTTTACATTACATATGTAACACAATAATAATCCAAACTTTACATAAAAGTAAAAATCAAATCGAATGTCAAATTCAGTATCAATCAACACAAATTCAAAACAGATTTGACATTCGATTACAACTTTAACGTAAAATTAGAATTAAAAGTGTTTTAGACATATAATGCAAAAAAAATAACAACGAATTAGTAGATAAATAATAAATTTTAAAATTCAGTAGTTAAAGTATTACAAATAAAAGTTCAACGAGGTAGTTGTTACTTTTTAAAGTTTAATGACTTAAAGTGAAATCAATATAGATTGCAAGAAACAATATGTAATTAATCCTAAATAAATATCAAAGTGTGATATCGTATAATAAATTAACCAACGGGCAAGTGCGATTTCCGGCCGAAATGGTTCAGAAAAGGCAAATATGGGAAGTGGGAACTGTTGGACAACCAATACCCCTGATCTTTAAACTAATTACAAGTCGTTAAGAGGGTCAGAGACGTTTTGTCGGTTTGCCTTTGTGAACGTGTTTGGTCCAAACTAGATAGGGCTAGTTTGGACATTTACTACATGTGAGCACGTGATATGACGTGGATGCTTCGATGAACGTGTTCTTTATCCATCGACGGCTTCGCGTCAAAAGATCACGACCTTCCATTTACATTTCAACGGTGGATTTTAGTGGAATGAAGATTATTCGTCAACTAAGCACTGCTTTGCAAACTCTAATGTTGTTATTTTATGTACATAACAATTCCTTGGTTAAATTTAAGAGAATACTTTAGTTAAACTATATTTTTACGTCTAGATCGTTAACTTTCAATCGCATTATTTTAAGTTTTAAAACTTTTATGTCACTAATTTCCAGTAGTGATATTTGAAGTTCAAAATACTAAAAGGATGTATTTTTCAACGAAAATTAATTCCTTCATAGTTAGAATCATCGACGTAATACCAAACCTAAGGTTATCGATCATTCGGTTTAAGGATTAATAATTAGGATTTTACCTTTCCACTTTGAAGTCTATATTAATTTTTCGAGGTGCTTGTGTACTGAACTAAGAGATCTACCGAGTTTCTGCTACTACCCTTGTAACGTACCCGAAAACAGCGGAAATTTAAACAATAATAAAGACCGTCAACGGTCAACACAGGGCACGTCACTGGAAAACAAACCAACATATATATATAAAATATATAAGATACAGACCCACGTGGAAGTCAAAGTATACATAAGTCAACTGTGATTACAACAAAAATGAATATACATGTAATCACTACCTCAACAAAAGAAGGATAAAAGAGGACACAGGATCTGATCCCGGGGGCACCGTCCTCAGTCACCACCTCAAACTCTAACCCTGCTCGCTACCTGAAATGCAAACAAACAAACATGCCTGAGTTCCCTGCAGGAACCCCGTATACCAAACCTCCTAAAATACGAAAAGGAAATTAAAGACAATGCAATTCAATACACATGATCATCCGCCTCGGGCCCACAATAATGCCATCACCGCCTCCGCGGCACTGAACCACTCCTGCCACTAGGGTCAAGTCAGTCCACCGCTGCCTCACAAGGGTCAGTCGACACCACTGCTCCCCAAAAAGTGCAGGAAGGAACCCCCGGTACACGCCGCACTCCAGGAGCGAGTCAGCCCGCCGAATACACAACTCGGGTCAGACGACAGCCGCTGCTCCCCCAAGAGCTGCCAAACGCGCACCCTGCCGGAACATCCTCGGCCTACCGCTAAACCCTCGCAAATTGCCCAAGGTTTACGACACACATCCCTCACACCCCGCTCAGTAAGAGAGGAAACAATAATACAATAATACGCCTTCGTCGAAGGTGAAATCCGTAGCTCTCAAAGCCGGTAATCAACCGTCGCCTCGGAGCCGGTAGTCGACCTATACTCAACGGATCGCGTGTGGATAAATCCACCAACCTGCGGCAGATCGGTCGACCGCTAAAAGCACACCGGTCGACCGGTCCCCCACACAGTACACAGTACTGTACAAACAAGTCTACCGGTCGAACCACGCCAACCGAATTACCGACCAATCGGTCGAACAAAAGTCATCTAGCGGTCGACCGTTTGGATGGTCTACGCTATACAATTTTATATAATATATATATCCGACCGGTCGAACCAAGGGGTCGTTCAACCGATAACAGGACTTTCTGCATTTTGCCTAAGTAATATTCGGTCGACCGGAACTGCTATACAGTTCGACCGAATCAACACAGGCACTCTACCGCTTAATTAAAATGCTCAGTCGGTCGACCGAAAGTTAAAGAGCGGTCGACCGTTTTGATGGTCAAAGCTCCCAACCGACTAAGCATCGAATGGATCGGTCGAACAAGGTTAAGGACGTTCGACCGTTTAATAAGTCAAAATCCCCAACCGACCCATTCTCATTGTTTTTCGGTCGACCGGCTAAGTGGTCACGTTCGACCGATAACAGTATCCCCCTTTTTCCCGCACAAATCTAGCATAACGGTCGACCGTCTAACGACATCGTTCGACCGTTCGCGGGTAAAAATCCATATAATAATAGGATCGGTCGACTGCCCACAGGCACCGGTCGACCGATCGTCGTCTTCAACCTCTGAATTGGTTGCAATCCGACGGGGAATTCGACACCAACGTCGATCCCCAACACTCACAAGGCTTATGTGAGTTATAATGAAGATTTGACATACCTTTTGGTCGAGTGAGGAAGCCTCCCAAGCTTTGGCAACATCTTCTCTTCTTCTTCCCTTCTTCTTCTCCTCTTCTTCTTCTTTACTTCTTCTCTCCTTCTTCTTCTCCAAAGAAATCTCCTCTCTCACTCTCTGATAATCCACCCAATGAAGCAAACGTTTTAGTTAAAACCTAACATCTCTATTTATAAAAGAAACCAAGCTTATCTTCAATCCACCTCTTAAACTTCCAATCACAACCAACCAACTCTCTCTCTCTCTCCTTCCAACACCTCATGCATTACTGTTCTAAGATTAGGTTAGGTTAATTAGGTTTAGTTTAGTTAATTAAGGTGTTTTAGATTAGGTTCTTACAACCCTTCCCATATAGATGATGACTATTTCAAGTTATATATCAAAAAATCAAAAAGAAAACTGAATGTAACCTGAAAATTCAGTGTCTATAGATATGGAACATATTAAACCCCTTAAAACATCAGCAAACTTGTAGTATACATGAAGATACAACCGCACCTCATGTAAGATGTCACTAGATCACATGAGGTACAAAAGTTGCCATTCCATTCCAATCTAGAAGTTGACATCCACCAAATATGAGATGGTCCAAACAGTGTGGTGATAAGAGAAGAAGCAAAGTGTTTGGACAAAGCTCTTTATTATTTAACTAATAATAATAAGTGCCTTTAGAACTTTGGGAATGGTCCACGTAAGTCACATGAGAGAGGCTTGCTAGTGATACAAAGCAAGGGGAATTTGGGCTCCACGTTTTGCACACCTAATCAAACATGTAAAGAACGTTTTTCTTCTTGTCCGATTTGATCTGTAGATTGTTTATTGCGTGCTAATAATGTCGCTTAAGCGTGTGTGCAAGGGTGAGTCGAAAAAAATAGTCTCACATTGTTGAATAGAAAACGTATGTGACACTTTATAAAGTTGATCTATCATCCACTACTTGAGTGGTTAAATTATTATTTTTGATAATGGTTGATTTGTTAGATTTCGTGTCCTATATTATGTATATATTTTCGAAATTTTATAAACATATAGGATCGTAGTATTCATATTTTCTTCGATTTTCATATAGACATGTATTTGTTTATCCTAATGATTTAACATGCATTATAATAAACAAACAATTGCAAAGAGGATCATACCTAGAGGTTCTCTAAAACCTCTCGAAGATCCGGAGTCGCGTTGACGGTTGAATCGCCCGGTGGATTGCCTCCGAGTATTCACCAAACTCTAAACGAGATTGGAGAGAGAAGAGCTAGTCTCTCAATCTCCAATAGGGTTTAGAATCTAATTACTAACCCTTCTTTAGTTCCCTTGAGAAGATGATCTCTGAAAACTAAAACTAATCTTAAGAATTAAGGAAATTTCGTGGAGAATTATGGAGAGAGTTTTTTGCATGAGAAAAACAATGAAAATTAAATTTGAGGTAATGAGATAAACTTGTATTTATAAGTTCTCTCCAAATTATCTATTCATGTGCAACCTCTTACCCATGATTTCATGCAAACTTCTATCTAACCATCCATTATTTGTTAACAAATAATCTCAGCCACGAATTAAATCAATTATGGACCAATTCCATGCATGATCTAATTAATTCTTAAATTAATTCTGCATAAAATCATTTGGACCGGTCGACCGTTTGGAGGTTCGGACGACCGCTCGAACCAAGTTTCGGTCGACCGTTCGACATTCGGTCGACCGCTCGCAACAATAAAATATTTCATCGCAATGTTCGGTCGACCGACCGATAGATTCGGTCGACCGTTCCGAACAGACGAAAATTCCATGTTATCGGTCGAGACGTGTTCGGTCGACCGTGCACGTTCGGTCGACCGTTTACTGTTAACCGGTCGACCGTTTGTGTACAGTATTGCAGACTTGTCAAATTTCGGTTTAACCCCTATAAAATTTGACATTCCGGGATTAGTAGTAAATTAATAACTTATGTAACATATTATCCTATGTAATGATAAATCATTACACCCCATAATATTTACATCACATATGAATCTAATTTAGATTTTAATTATGTTATTAATCACAACATAAGTTTGATTTTGTTTGTTCACCCTATGTGTCATATTTTCTACATGAAACCCGACACATCTTATGAACTCAAAATCCTCATTTCTCGTTTCCCAGTTTTGTGGTGTGACCTATGGGAGGATCTAAACTAAGTTGGCAGTGATATTAAGAACTTAATATCACAAGCTATAAGCGGTATCTAGCTACATATTATAGCTCACAATTAGTTAGATGTCTTAATTCCACTTGAATCAAAACCCGATCCATTTAGTGATGGAGTGCACCACTTGTGTCCGTCCCTTGCCTCGTGATATTAAGAATACACACAAAGTAGTATTGTGTCATCTTTGTATTAGTATTCATTTCTTGATCTCTTTAAGCTAGTTATAAATATGTGACTTAACTCAAATCACATTGTGCACATTATAATTTTGCTTTATCAAGGGGCCCACTAATATCATCACTCAATTAAGAGGGGCAATGATAATCTTTCGACTAGCTATCTTCTCCAACCAAAGTCATACTTCACCAACTAACGCATTTACACTACACTTATCGATAGCTTAAGACACTAGTTTAATCAAGCATTTCTTAAGTGATCGGATATAAGTCTCATATCAAATGACCAAGGACACAGTAAAATATTAATGACACAGAAACACATTTATATAATATTTTACTTATTAGGTCTATTCAGTATACAAAAGTAATATCTTCCTATTTTGTGTACCCGTGGATTCACTCACTTGTAGAGCAACAATGATCTATGACCAACACGACAATCTTAACTCGGTAATTAATGTCTCATGTTAATTATCATGATCACGAATATCTTTTGTTTTATGTAAACCAATATCTTTTAGAGCTCTACGGTTAAGGACCAAGAGTCTCTTCCTTAACACTTCTAAAAGACGAATAACATAAACAAGGAACAAAATGATTTTTCATTCAATTCATAATAATTGACATTTAAAAGTAAAACTTTTAGAACACATTCCCTTCATGATTTGCAATAGTTAAAAAAGAAATGGTAAAAACTACAACCTCTCTAATGTTTATACCATATTACAAAACAAAATATAGCAGCAGTTTCCAACCATAGGTATATCATCCAGCCACGACTTTCTTATCATGAGGTCGAGAAGGAGTTGATGTCGCGAGGCAGGAGTCCAGTGTCCTCGAATGTCCTAACTCTTTCTGCTCTTGCTGCCTCTTCTTCAGCCATACGTATTTCAACTTCTTGCTCTTGTTCATCAAGCCTCGCAGCATGATAGATCCTTCCCATCTCACTCCCTATCTGATTAGATGTGACATTAGGTGCCAAATTTGTTGGGGAGACGGCCGGCTGAGTAGGTTGACGGACGGTCACGGTTGGTGGTACAGTTGAGAAATTCTCCAACTTTGCCCGTTTTATTCGAGTTTGGGATAATTTATCTGCTCCTCTCTTTCTAGAGTATGTCCATTGCAAAAGGAGATCAAAGCATGTATTTGGACTTCGTACCAAATAACGTATACATACCATATAAATGATTTACTCGAGCCGGTGTCAGTTCATTAGTAGACCTTCGACGAAACCATGTTGCTGAGAAGGGTTCTTCCTCCCAAAAATGTTTTAGGGATATTAAAGTTTGTTTTGCAAAATGGAACATGTCCACGTGGCTTTCCGCAATCGGTATATTATTGAACCAATTATCCAGCCAAAACAAAATTTTATTACATCTTCCAATTGTTACCTGACTATGCTTACAGAGTTGTGGTAACCACGGTACCAAATCCCTAAGCCCTGGGGATAATAAATGTGCATTTGAAGGAAGTAAACCAATTCTTCTGTTGACATCCTTACACGTAATCCTGATAATTAAGTTGCAAAGAGAGTCGTTTCCTCGTAACACGTCCCAAAAAAATTTCAAACGTAAGCATACGTGGTTAAGTTTTTGTTAAGTAATGCATCAACTTATAAGTTTCACTCACTTAAAAACTACCGGTACACGACTTGACACAAAACAACATGATTAGTTGAATATTTATAAGAAAATGATAAGTTTAGCATTTTTAAACTGATTTTCTTACTTGAAATAATTATTACATATGTGTTTTGGGACTAGGGGTGTAACTAGGATGTGTATTATCTGTTTACCCATCCTATTTAATTAGCGGGTACGGGTACGGTTTTTGTACATATTTAAAAAATTACATCCGTTTACACATATCCGCTTTACTTGTTTAATAAATACGGTAGGTACGGATATACATTTACACATACCCGTTTAATTATTTAATTAGTATATAAATTAATATATAATATATAGTTAGTACACCAAACATTGAAGATCTACGATTAATAATATATAATTAAACTTCAATTTATTTTGTTTATTTAGTAGCACCAAACAACGAAGAACTGCATCACAAGTCTTTTGTTTTTTTGTTAATTTTTTGTAATTTAAAAGTAAGTAATGTCTCAATCAACACAATATAATAATATTCGCAATATTCGTTATACTCGTCTCATACCCATTTATTTAAACGAGTATGAGGAGAGTACGGGTACAATAACATTTAAATGGATATATACTTGTAGTCATACCCGTTTAGTTAGACAAATATGGATACAGGTATGATCATATCTGTCTCATACCCTCACCCCGTTTACACCTCTATTTGGGACCGTAAACATCCACATAACACTTTATTTCGATATTACCAGTCATATATGTTGAACCCTTTGAAATTGTGGTCCGAATGAAACTTGATTGTCTGACACAATTAACATACAACGGAACGCTAGTCGAGGCTATTGTGATCTTGGAGATGACAAGTATTGCTAATGTTTGTGTCATGAATATTATTTTGACATTATAAACATGATTTGTAACAACCATGACTAAACTAGGTAAGAGTTCTTCAAATTTGGAACGTACAAGTTGTAGGATTGAACCTTGATCACGCGGTTTCACAAAAGAATGTATAGTAATTAATCTAGTAATTTATTTGTTTTTTTGTCATAGAAGTTCAAGATTGATAGAAGTATTTGAAACGTAAAGAATGATATAATGGGAGAAAAAATAATCCACTAAAAAATTATTTACCCTCGATCCGTCAATTGGTCCTCGTCTCGATTTCTATTGGTCTATATAGGTTTATTTTTCGACTTGACACAGAGTCTAATTAAGGTGAGGATTATGCCTCTCGATTTTGGTTAAGGACTTAAGGTGTAATATGGATCGATGGAAAAAGAAAATTCAAGTTCAAAAATATGTAAGTGGATTATGAGAATTTTAAAGAGATAAATTGTAATTTACCTTAATACGTGAATCAAAAATAGATATTCTATTCTACATTTCTACTTCCACTTTTCACTCGCACAAACCTGCATAATTGCATATCATCCAACTTTCATGCCGACCCACCTTGCAAAATTCTATCACCCGATATCTTACTGTAGTAAATAGTTAAATTCTTATCTAAAAGATGCTGATATAGATAACCACCAGGTAGAGGCTAATCAACTAATGGAAGAAAGTTTGGAATTGGATTAAATTATGTAGCACGTTTAACACACTAACGCAGAATAGCAAATAGAGGTCACGATATATACGTCGGATCCTTAAACGACCAAAGCCTAATATTATAGACGTCGGATATTATTGTAACCGGCGTTTATACAAACCTATAGACGTCGACTATTACCGTAACCGACATCTATACACTAGGGCACATGCGTCGAGGACATATACGACGGTCTTTAGACCGCCAAAATTCATCGTATATATCCCTGTATATCTGACGTAAATGAGATTTTCTGCACTACACACTCCCGTCCAACTGAGAACAATATTTTCGTTTGCACCCTTGAGTTTTTGTTGAATCCCTTTTGTGTTTATTGGACGTAGATGACATCAGTGATCCGCCATTATCATAATTGAAAATGGTTAGATCTTATTCTCAGTACCCTAATTGTGTTTTTTTATCAAGTCCACTCACCTTGGAAATAGTACTAGGAATATAACTTTTTTTAAAGAAAATATTGGCTTTTGAATTATTCAAAACTCATTATTATCTTTCCATAAAACATCAAATTGAAAATTATCAATACAAACACTTCCAACCATAATACATATCCAAAATCACATTTTCAAAGCCAGAATATTGGGCATTCATTTGGATAATACACATATCAATGGTTACTGTTTAAATCAAATGTTGTCGACAAAATAAAAAAATATTATGAAGAAAAGCATGGCCTCGATGGAAACTTCAAACCATAAAAATATTATATTGTCTGTTGATAGCTAAGACCAATTAGACACAGAAGATATAAGAATACCCAAACGTGAAAACAGCACCTAATCATAATGCGACAAATTAAGTATATTGACTATTGATGTCTCCCACTTTTTTGCTGTGAAGATGAGCATGTTCTCTGCATATATATTGTTGGTGTTTTTATAGTTAAACTTATGAAGTTCATATATATAATTATGACAGCATATATACATATTATTAGTACGGCTTAACACATATTGGTTGACATATATGTTAGTGCATTTAGTTCTCACATACATCTACATTTTGATCGATCTTAATCAAATTAAGTTTATGTCGTGATGTCAAACACGACCAATTTTATATGGCTTCAAATGCAAAACAGAATATTCATGTTTTGAAGTGATTTTCAAAAGAACACACACACAGATATATATATATAGCTTAATTAGTTGAAGAATACTAATTATAAGATGGGTATTCAAAAGTTGACGATTAATTTCTTTCGTGAGCTTATTTTGTAGTGCAGCATAGAAGACATGTAAACTCAGAAAGAGTTTGGAAGAATTTTCAAATTCCATCATACTTCTAAATAAATGTTTTTTTCTCAAAACAATAGCACTGTAATAACATGTATACCAACGAACGCAACGAGTAATTTATTCAAAACCTGATAGCAACATAACTATATTAGAAGTGGCATTATTGACCAACTTTGGCTTACGTATGTGGCGGCCGGCTAAGGTGGCTATCTCTCCACTTCAAACTCCATTTTTTTATTATGGGACGCCTCGTAAATAAAGTAAATAAATCAATACAACAACATCAACAATAATACCAACAACTTGGGCTTATTAGTTCACTTCATTATTTGCTCATGTCAAACAAAAGAAAACAATGAAGTCTTGTAGGATAAGACTAGTGGTCATAGCAGATGATTAACAAAGGGTTTAGGTGAGTTTTTGGCTTTTGGATGCTCATAACAATAGGAGGGCAGGCGGAGTTATTGTCCGGCTACACTTGCCTTGTTTCTTTAACTAAAAGTTGTACGATAAAAACTAATTATGTATGCCATCCAATGTATTTTTACTTTAAAAAAAGGGCTTTTGCATTTGTTTTTGAAAAGTTGGTGTTTATAATAATAAAATGAAAAATTGTCTTTCTATGATCAAAATGACCCAAAATTGAAGGGAAAAAAACTCACAATAACATCTGAAAAATATGCTTATGTCCTCATTTCTCTCCAAAATATCCCTACATGAACAGTGAGACCACTACCTTCCAATCCTTCTCTTTCTCCATCTTTCTCTCTTTTTCTTTCTTTCTTTCTTTCAGTCGTATCTTTCAACCCTAAGAAATCGTACGTTGAACAATTGCGTTATTTCAAAAAATCTAAATTATCGAGGTTATATTGCGCACATATCGAGCGTATTGAACCCATCGAGTTTACAGTTCTCCACACCCAAACGATTCGAATTCAAAACCATTATAAAATGCCCATAAAAACCATGCAGTGAACGGTAACGTTTTTTTTCAAAAAATCTAAATTATTAAGGTCATATCGCACACATATCGAGCGCACCGAACCCTTCAAGTTTACAATTCTGTACACTTAAACGATTCCAAGTCAAAACCATCAAAAAATGTGCACATATTTTTGGATGGTTCTGACTTCCACACTTTTTGATGGTTTTGACTTCAAATCATTTGAGTGTGCAGAATTGTAAATTTGATGGCTTCGATGCACACGATATGTGTGTGATATGATCTCGATAATTTAATTTTTTTGAAAAATGTGATTATTCACCGCACAATTTTTGAAGGCGTTTTATGACAATTCTGAATTCGAATCGTTTGGGTTTGGATACATGTAAAGTCGAAGAGCTCGATGTGTGCACGATGTGACTTCGATAATTTAAATTTAGGATAATTACATTTTAACCTCCTGAACTATGTCTTGATATCACTTTGCACCCTCAACTTTCAAAGTTAACAGGTTATTTTGTTATTTTGTTTTTTTTAACACTTTGTGTTATAAATATTCAAAATTCATTATTTAAGTACAAAAATTCCAATCATATCCGACATCCGTTTAGATCCAACTTTCACGTAAATATAGGTTGAGGAGTGTACTGGGGATGCAACCAAAAAACGACAAATTTGTGCTTAAATAATGAATTTTTAAAGTTCATTGGGGCAAAGTGTTACAAAACAAAAGCTTATGGGGGGTAATTGTTAACTTTGAAAGTTCAGGTGTTGCACCCTCTCCCCCATCTCTCTCTCCCCACTGAACCCATCACCTCCACTCTCTCTCTCCTCTCCATCTTCTTCACCAACCCCAAACTCATCCAATTCCCACCTAGATCAACCTCGTCTGAACTCCGACGACACGTGGAGCTTCGACGATGACGGTGAGCACTTCGGCGATGGAGGTCGGGGAGGTCGACCAATGGAGGAGGCGCGATCGTTCCATGGCGAAGGCGCTAGCCGGAGGGCCGAAGTCCGACGACAGGCGACTGGTTTTGTTGGGTCGGTGAGGAAGGAGGTGGGATAAGGATGTGTTGGGTATTTTGCATGAATGTGTGGAAGTTTTAGTATTTGGTTGGTTAATGAATTGAGTGGAATATTTACGGAATAAATCTGGAATTTGATGTATTTGTTTAGTTAATGATTAATTGGGTGAATTGCAGAATAAACCCTTGAATCTTATGAATATTTAGTTGAGTAAGTTAATTTGGGTTAATTGCAGATAAATCTTGTAATTTAATGGTATTTGATTAAACTGTGTATAATTGGATTAATTGCTAGAAAAAGCATGGACTTATTTGTATTTAAATAAATAATGAATAATTGGGTTAATTGTTGAATAAACTTTGGACTTTCTATAATTGTGAAAAATAATTTAATTTAGGGAAAATTGCTTTTTTTCCCTGGACTTGATATATATTTGTAGAAAATTCTATTAATTGGAAAATTTACTGTTTTCCCCTGAACTTATGAGAATTATGATTTGTACGGAAAATTTTGGTAAAAATTACACTTATACCTTGATACTTTTGATTTTGGGTTAAGAACTATAATTTATTTTATGTTTCTTATATGATTTTATAGTCTTGTTTATATTATTGCTCTATATCTTGTTGGGGTTGTTTGACTTTCACTTTTGTGGTTAATTGTGTCTACTTCCTTGCCTTGTGAGTGGTTCGTGAAACCGATTATCCACCAACATTCTGGCGAGTGGTCGTTAGGAAGCGTTGCTCATAGACTCGGGCGTGGATAGCAAAGAAATGACGTGCGAGACACGTATGACTAGAGGTTAGGTTTTCCCCCTGTATTGTGGCGGTTCAGGAAGGGTCCACCTACGTTGTGACGAGTGACCGATTGAGAGCGTTGCTGATGGGCTCAGACACGTGGTTGGAGTAGGGTGTTGCCTTGTAGGCCGGATGCATGATCTTGTCGAGGGTGCACGCTCGGCATAGCTGGGCGCGTAGTCGCCTTGGGATGTGTGACAGTTCTGCCCTGAGAGCGAGTTGAGTGTTGCATTGTGTATCAGATGAGCGGTGGGGTCGAGGTGCACGCTCAGCTTTGCTGGGCGCGTCGTCGCCTTGGGTCACAAGACTAGAGTGAGCCATGTGGACGACGTGACCTAGTTTTGCGAGTCGTGTGGACGTTGTTTCCTAGTTTCTAGCCGTTATGGACGACTAGACCTTGTTCAATGTCGGGTTGGGATGGCGTACAGGGTCTTGATTTAAGAATCAGGCGTGATTTGTGGGTGTGCATTTGAGACGTGATAGGTGGCTGAAGGAGACTTGGGCTGAGGACGCGTTGACTGTATCTGTTGAGCTATGTTGTCATGTATTTCCCTACTCTTCTTAGTAGTTATGTAGTAGGAATTCATATTTTCTTGTATTTTCCTTCCGCAATGTACTCTGATGTTGACATTATGTTATGTTTTTAATTGAGGTCTCGACTTGACTATTTTTAGTAATGTCTCTTTTTCACTGGTTTGTCTTTTTTGATTGATTGCTGTGTCCCGAGTGGGGATTATGAGCATTACATCATGGGTGCAAAGTGATATCAAGATGACATAGTTCAGAAACTCAAACTATAATTAATCTTTTAAATTTTTTGAACAAAACACGACTGTTCCTCGCACGATTTATAGTGTGTTTTGTGACGGTTCTGAATTTTAATCGTTTGGGTGTGGAGAAATGTAAGCTTGGTGTGTTCGATATGTGCACGATATGACCTTGATATTTTATTTTTTTTGAAAAAACGCAACTGTTCACTGCATGGTTTTTGAGGGCTGAAAGATACGACTGAAAAAGAGAAAGAAAGAAAAAAGAAAGAGAAAGAGAGAGAAATGAAATGATTGGAAAGGAATGATTTCACAGTTTATGCAATGAGATTTTAAGGAGAAATGGAAACATAAATATATTTTTAAAACGATGTCCATGTGAAAGTTTTTTAAAAAAAAATGGTTACTTTGAATATAAAAAGTCAAATTTTCCTAATAAAATGTATGAACAAGTCAAACATTCCTAAGAAAAATAGTCGTATTGGATTTTTGCATCATGTTGTAAGGATTTTCTGGTACGGTGTTACGATTGAAATGTTTTTTTGGTAATGAAAAATTCAGGATTAGGTATTTTTGTATTGAGTTTTTTTTTTAATTATGTGTTACATTGAGTTGATTTCAAATTTATATCACATCACACATCTGGATAAAAGTTGAGATCAAATTTGATGAAATTTCGATTTTCATTATGTTAAAATGTTGAGAGTATGATTATTTGTGGAAAAGATTTTCAAAAAAAAAGTTACAATGAATTTATCAAAAATATAAAAAACAATCAATTGAGAAATAGGCAAAATGTTACAAATTGAAAATTTATGAACATAAATACGATATTTCAAAGTTCTGACAATCTAAATGTTACGAAGAAATAATTGATGGGGGCACGTGTGATTTACCTTTCAGTTCACTTTTTAGCGTCCACAATGTGTTTGTTGTCACGTGGGATGTAGGTTTACTGCAAACCATTAAAAACTCAACCCACAACTTTATCAAATGTATTTTGATTTCATACCAAATGACTTTTAAATTTTAATTTTCGACACAACATAGATGATATGAGTCATAAATAAAGATCTAGGATTTAGACTTTTGGTTTTCTTTATAAAATTCAAGTAAAAGTAATTAATGTTAACAAAAGTCAGAAGTAGTAGATCCCGGTCTCCTCATATATATATAATATATATGTGATATTTTTTTCAATTTCATGATTTAAAGCACGATTTGAGACATGCTTTAATCCTAGCACCAAGAGGTCAAAACCAAGATTGTAATATCCCTAAACCCGGTTAGGGGTGAAATGGTGTTTTAGGTGATGGGTTGCCTTGGAGAGAGGAAGAGGTATGGGCTGGTTTGACGTGGGAGACATGGGTGATGTGATGGTGGGCATGGGTGTGGTGTTGATGAGGAGAGGGAGGTATGAGTGGGGGTGTTGGTTGGGTTGTGTCATGGGTTTAAAAGCACACATTTCCTCCATTATCTTCTTTTCTTCTTCATCTCCATTCTTCTCACAAAGCACCCATATTTCTCTCCCTCAGTTGCTCGATCACCGACGAAGGAAGTTGTGTTGGAGGCGAGCTAGGCGGACGGCGACATCGCAAGCGTGAGGCGCACGGAGATGATGCGGGGAGGACTTCTTGAGGCGGCATTGCGCGAGCGAGGCTCTGGCGGGTTCATCGTTTTCGAAAGGTATGCCAGTTCATTAGTGTGTTTTTGTTGCTCACTCACGTTGGAGTGAAGTGTGGTCGGTCGCGTGAGATCGGAGACCTGACCGACGGCGAGAAACGACGTAAAATCCTCAGCTAGCGCAGGGTTGCTATCGACCAACGGTCGACCAGTGCCTTTGGATGGTCGACCGATTTAGTGTATTTGCCGACTTTAACCAACATCGGTCGAACGATGCGTTGTGGCGGTCAACCGGTTGTGCGTGTGCTGATGGGTCAGAGGATTGCATGTTGGTTTTTGGTCGACCGTTTCTATTGTTGGTTCAACCGGAACATAAGTTGACTTATGTATTTTTCAACAGTTTTATGCATTGTTCGACCGATTGATGACTTAGAACTGTTAGGATGCATTGGTAGTTTCCGGTCGACCGAGACCCCTGAGTTGGTCGACCGTTAGAATTGTATGATTTTGACCAGACTCTAGATTTTGACCACGTATCAGTCGACCAGTTTTAGACTCATGTTCGACCGTTGGGACTTAGGTTATACGCAAAGAGTTTGACCGTTGCAGAATTTCGGTCGACCGGATCCCATGGGAACGGTCGACTGGATTGCCTATTTCGGTCGACCGTTTGTGTGCAGAACTGAATTCCCGGTCCTTGTATAGTGCCAACTCTGTCCACGGAAACTCGTGTCCTCGTCTAGTGCATGAGCCGGGAGGTGACAGCGGTGCGTTACACGTGCCTGCCCTGGGACCACCGTGTGGGGAGTGTAGGCTCCTTGGATGTGTCACCTCCGTGTATGGATTGTGGCTTAATGTGATGGATTTGATGGACTCATAGTAGAGTAGCAGACCTAAGAGATCGTGGATCCCAATGTATGCTGATGTGCGGCTTGTAGAGCTCGATGACCTGGCGGACTTCGGTCCGGAACCGTCCGATGATGTGTCAGACGTATGTTGGACCACCGATGCTATGTCAGTGATGCTGCCGATGCTATTCCGGAGATGATGGGTTGATGTTGTTCCGGCTATGATGTTGCCGATGCTATTCCGACTATGATTTCCTCAGCTGGGCACCTACTGAGATTATTGATGGACCAACCGAGCGACGGCTCCATTGGTGTGATTTGACCACTATAGATACATATCTGTTTCTCAAGACTCAGACCTTACAGGAACCCCTTAACGAACCCCATGATTAGTATAGTCGTGTGTGGGGAGCGTCGCGTATTGTTCCGTAATGTTGGCTTTTTGGCCTTAATCTTTATTTAGTTTTGATGATTAAGTAATCTAATCTTAATCTATAGTTAATCAATCAACCTAGACAATCAAAGTAAGCAAACATGAATACATGCATTGCATATATATTCGTGTATTTGCGATATTCTTAATAGGTTGATGAAGAATCAAGCTAAGGAAGCTTTGGGACAAGAAGATAAAGACTCAAGACATGTAATCAAGCTTTGGACCAATATGTAATTTAGTATAAATTGAGTCCTAAGGATAAATGTAAACTTGAGCACATTAGGATTCTGTCCTGTATCCCCACGGTTAACCGAACCCCTCTCGGTAAACCGAATCATGTAGAGTTCGGTCCACCGAACACCTTGCGGTCAGTCGTATAGAATCTTTTAGGTGTTCCCTGGAATAACCACCTCGGTATACCGAACCACCTTCGGTAGACCGAATTAGCCTGGACCAGTTTTGGACTTTGCTCCAAACGGTCGTATTTAAATCTTGACCTAAAGCCCAATTGACTTATCCATATTCGGTACACCGAACTTCATTCGGTCGACCGAATCATATTGCTTTAGGAGCTCAATGACTATTTAACTTGACCGTTATTGATAAACAATCTCCCACGCATGTCAGCGCAAAACCCGCGCAAACTTCGGTCTATCAAAGTATCACGGTCAAACGAACTTAGCATAAACAGAACCCTACCAATCTTACTGTCCAGTTTGGAACGGTTCACCGAATAGGTTTCGGTAAACCGAATTGTATTAGGGTTGCTAGTTAGAGAGCTACTGGAGTTGAGTGAGCGGTTAACCGAATAAGATTTGGTAAACCGAAATGACCATCTTCGGTAATCCGTTGGGTTAACGGTCTACCGAGGAGCGTGCAAATTCTGCCCGAACCTTTGTCACATCATCACATTTCATGGGTCAACTTTCTCACCCACTCCCCAACGGCTCTAAGAGCTTTGAAGCCTATATAAGGACCTCATTAGAAGCACAACAACAAGCACTACACTCTCCAAATATCTAGTATCCTTGTGCTTGTAGGATTTCATGTTTAATTACACATATATATATTCGGAATTTTTATGCGTAATAAGGATCTATTACAATTTTCTATGATTTATTTCATGCATGCATTGGTTTGTTTCAATAACTAGTTTTAAAACTTTTATTAAAACAAACATGGGACTCCGAAATTCATACCTAGAAGTTATCTAAAACTTCTTGAAGATTCGGAGATGTTGAGGATGCTTGTTGCTGCGCCGGATGCCTCCGAGATTTCACTAAACTCTAAACAAGATTGGAGAGAGAAGAGCTAGCCTCTCAATCTCCAATAGGGGTTAGAATCTAATTACTAACCCCTCTTTAGTTCCCTTGAGAAGATGATGTCTTAAAAACTAAAACTAAACTTAAGAATTAAGGAAATTTCGTGGAGAATTATGGAGAGAGTTTTTGCATGAGAATAACAATGAATTAATTAATGAGGTAATGAGATAAACTTGTATTTATAAGTTCTCTCCAAATTACCTATTCATGTGCAACCTCTTGCCCATGATTTCATGCAAACTTCCATCTAACCATCCATTATTTACTAATAAATAATCTTAGCCACGAATTAAATCAATTATGGACCAATTCCATGCATGATCTAATTAATTCTGCACAAAACCGTTTGGACCGGTCGACTGTTTGAAGGTTCGGTCGACCGCTCGAACCATGTTTCGGTCGACCGTTCGATATTCGGTCGACCGCTCGTAACAATAAAAATTTCATCGCAATGTTCGGTCGACCGACCGATAGATTCGGTCGACCGTTCCGAACAGACGAACATTCCCTGTTATCGGTCGAGACGTGTCTGGTCAACCGTGCACGTTCGGTCGACCGTTTACTGTTAACCGGTCGACCGTTTGTGCACAGTATTGCAGACTTGTCAAATTTCGGTTTAACCCCTATAAAATTTGACATTTCGGGATTAGTAGTAAATTCACAACTTATGTAACATATCATCCAATGCAATGATCAATCATTACACCCCATAATATTTACATCACATATGAATTTAATTTAGATTCTAATTATGTTATTAATCACAACATAATTTTGATTTTGCTTGTTCACCCCATGTGTCATATTTTCTACATGAAACCTGACACATCTTATGAACTCAAAATCCCATTTTTTGTTTCTCAGTTTTGTGGTGTGACCTATGTGAGGATCTAAACTAAGTTGGCAGTGATATTAAGAACTTAATATCACAAGCTATAAGCGGTATCTAGCTACACATTATAGCTCCCAATTAGTTAGATGTCTTAATTCCACTCGAACCAAAACCCGATTCATTTAGTAAGTGAGTGCACAACTTGTGTCCGTCCCTTGCCTCGTGAATACACACAAAGTAGTATTGTGTCATCTTTATATTAGCATTCATTTCTTGATCTCTTCAAGCTAGTTATAAATATGTGACTTAACTCAAATCACATTGTGCACATAATAACTTTGCTTTATCAAGGGGCCCACTAATATCATCACTCAATTAAGAGGGGCAATGATAATCTTTTGACTAACTATCTTCTCCAACGAAAGTCATACTTGACAAACCAATGTCTTTACACTACACTTATCGATAGCTTAAGACACTAGTCTAATCAAGCATTTCTTAAGTGATCGGATATAAGTCTCATATCAAAGGACCAAGGACACAGTAAAATATTAATTACACAGAAACACATTTCTATAATATTTTACTTATTAGGTCTATTCAGTATACAAAAGTAATATTTTCCTCTTTTGTGTACCCGTGTTGTCACTCACTTGTAGAGCTACAATGATCTATGACCAACAGGACAATCTTAACTCGGTAATTAATGTCCCTTGTTAATTACCATGATTCCGAATATCTTTTGTTTTATGTAAACCAATATCTTTTAGAGCTCTACGGTTAAGGACCAAGAGTCTCTTCCTTAACACTTCTAAAAGACGAATAACATAAACAAGGAACAAAACGATTTCTCATTCAATTCATAATAATTGACATTTAAAAGTAAAACTTTTAGAACACATTCCCTTCAATCTTCCACTTGTTATTAAAGTTTTCTTTCACATACATACTCAATGTATAAAACAATAACAACTTGGGTAAACCCCATTACATATCAATCATCAAGCCAATCTACATGGTTCCTCAATCCCATGGACTCGAAATGCATTTCGCCCTTGGCTTTGGATAAGGGTTTTGTGAATGGATCAGCTGTGTTGTTGTTGGTGTCCACCCATAAAAGATTTATTTTGCCTTCGTCGATGAGGTCACGCGTCACGAAGTACTTACGATCTATGTACTTCACTTTGTGGTGTGATTTGGGATCCTTGATTTGCGAGATAGATGCACTATTGTCGCAAAATAGCTTTATTGGTCCCTCGCTCGAGGGAACTACTCCAAGCTCTTCAAGGAACTTCTTAATCTACACTCCTTCCTTGCTCGCTTCAGCGACAACCATTACTTTGGAAGCAGTGGTTGAGTCGGCCGTAGTGCTTTGCTTCCAACTACGCCAACTCACAGCTCCACCATTCAGAAAGAAGACGTATCCTGATTGCGACCTTCTATCGTCTGGATCACTCATGAAACTCGCATCCGAGTAACCCTCGGCTATCAATTCCCACTGTCCTCCATAAACAAGAATCTTATCCTTAGTCCGGTTAAGGTACTTCAGGATATTCTTGACCGCAGTCCAATGCTCAGGACCTGCGTTGGATTGGTGACGACTTGTCACGCTTAGAGCATACGAGACATCAGGTCTTGTGCAAGTCATCGCGTACATGATCGACCCAATTGTCGAAGCATAAGGGACATCCTTCATGTACTCTAAGTCCTTACGTGATTGAGCACGTTGAGACTTCTTGAGTTGCACACCCATACTCATTGGCACACTGCCATTTTTGGAGTTGTTCATCTTGAACCTTTCCAAGACCTTGTCAATGTATGTACGTTGACTTAGGCCAATGAGTCTACGGGATCTATCTCGGTATATCTTGATTCCCAAGATGTATTGAGCCTCACCCATATCTTTCATTGAAAATGCAGATTTCAATGAACTTCTCATTTGCTCAAGCAAAGGAATATGATTGCCCATGAGCAATATGTCATCGACATATAAGATTAGGAATACTACATGGCTCCCACTAACCTTCTTGTATATACAAGGTTCTTCCTTACTTTGAATGAAGTGAAGCTTCTTCACTTCCTCGTCAAAGTGTTTGTTCCAACTCCTTGATGCTTGCTTCAATCCATAAATGGATCTTTGAAGCTTGCATACCTTCTCGCTATTCTTTGGATCTTCAAAACCTTGAGGCTGTACCGTGTACACATCCTCCTCCAAGTTCCCATTAAGGAACGCCGTTTTGACATCCATTTGCCATATTTCATAATCATGAAATGCTGCAATAGCGAGCAAAATCCGAATAGACTTGAACATGGCAACCGGTGAAAAAGTTTCATCATAGTCAATTCCTTGAATTTGAGTGAAACCCTTCGCTACAAGCCTTGCTTTGTAGGTTGTTAAGTTCCCATCCATGTCCATCTTCCTCTTAAAAACACATTTATTTTGAATGACCTTTTTCCCTTGAGGAAGGTCAACCAAGTCCCATACTTGATTATCATACATGGATTCAATTTCGGATTCCATGGCTTTAAGCCATAGTTTGGAGTCTTCCATTTCCATTGCTTCTTGGAAGGTCAAGGGATCATTGGTATCTAGTACCATGATTTCATGAAGTCCCGGATACAAGTCGGGTTTCTTCCTTTCCCTTGTTGACCTTCTTAGTTCTTTTGGTTCTTCTCGTGCCTCTCGAACTTCTTCCACAATTTCTTGAGGAGTGGGTTCACGTTCAACTCTTGAACGTACACTTGGTGGAGATGATTGAGATTCTCTCACAATTTCTTGTGATGGTCTCTCGCTCACGCTCCCACTAACCAAAGGAATCTCGATTGGGCCTTCATGATCTTGAATGTCATCATTCATGTCATGATCTTGTAGAGTATCTTGAGTTTCCTCAAGCACAACCCTACTCCCACTACTTTTTACTCTTTCTAGATATTCTTTTTCCAGAAATGTGGCATCCCTCTCTACAATCACTCGATTGGAGGTGATATGCCAAAAGTAGTATCCTCTTGTCTCACGAGGATAACCAATAAAGAAGCACTTATCCGCTTTTGGTTGAAGTTTGGTCGACATCAATTTCTTGACGTAAGCCTCACAACCCCAAATCTTGAGAAAATTGAGCTTAGGTGTTTTACCACTCCAAAGCTCATAAGGAGTTTTCTCCACGGATTTGGATGGAACATTATTTAGTGTGTAAACCGCAGTTTGTAGTGCATAACTCCAAAAGTAAAGAGGTAATTCCGCATGACTCATCATTGACCGAACCATCTCGAGCAATGTCATATTCCTCCTTTCGGATACCCCATTCCATTGAGGTGTACCGGGAGGGGTGAGTTGAGGTACAATACCAAACTCATTTAGGTATGAGTCAAATTCGGCACTTAAGTACTCACCTCCACGATCCGTTCGTAGAGACTTGATTTTCTTGTCGAGTTGGTTCTCAACTTCATTCTTGAATTCTTTGAACTTGTCGAAGGATTCACTTTTGTTTCTCATTACATAAATATAGCCATAACGACTATAATCATCCGTGAACGTAATGAAGTACCTAAAACCATCTCGTGCACCAGTACTCATTGGACCACATACATCGGAATGTATCAAATCCAACAAGCCACTCGCCCTTGGGCCTTTCTTCTTGAAAGGCTTTTTGGTCATTTTTCCCATTAGACATGGTTGGCACGTCTCCAATGATTTAAAATCAAGTAGACCAAGAAGGTTAGCTTCTTGCAATTTCTTGATGTGTTTTTCATTTATGTGACCAAGACGATAATGCCACAAGAGAGTATCATTCTCGTGAGTGGTCTTAAGTCTTTTGTTATTGATATTAAAGATTTGTTTATTATTCAATTCAAGCAAATAGAGACCATTCCTTATGAACGCATTTGCATAGAAAACATCATTCTTCGATATAGACAAACAAGAATTTGAAATATTTATATTAAAATTATCCATATCTAAACATGATACAGAAATAATATTCTTGTTAATCGAAGACACATAATAAACATTCTTTAGACATAAATTTAAACCACTACGTAATTGAAGCACCACAGAACCTTGTGCAACCGCAGAAACGTTCGCACCATTTCCGACCTTCAATTCTATCTCGTTCCGCACGAGTTCCTTCCTATCCTTGAGTAGCTGCACATTAGAAACTATGTGAGCACAAGATCCGGTATCAATTACCCAATCCTGGACAGAGGTGGCTAAATTTATTTCAATAACAAATATACCTTTGACCTTTTTGGGGCGCCGACGTTCAATCACTCCTTTGTCAAGGTCTTCCTTGTACTTGGGGTAATTTGGCCGGATGTGTCCTTTTTCACCGCAGTGAAAGCACTCCGTATTGGGAGTTGGAGATTTCTGAGATTTCTCCCTCGAGGCACTCTTATGAGCACCTCCTACTCCCTTGCTCTTGATTGAACCACTTTTGGTAGATTTGCCCTTTCCTTTTCCAATCTTTTGGCTCCTCTCATGGACGGCAATGACTTGCTTGTCCCTACCCTTGCCCATGTCAACTTCAGCAGTTCTGAGAGCGTTGTGCAGCTCCTCAAGACTCACCCCTTTTTCACGCACGTGATAGTGCATCACAAAGTCCTTATAAAGGACGGGGCTAGAGAGCCAAGAATCATATCTTCAGCAATGTCCTCGGGCATTGGTGAAGAGAGCTTTGCCAACTTCTCAAGGTATCCTTGCATCGTGAGAAAATGCATAGATACCGATGTTCCCTCCGCCATATGGCACCTTGTGAGTGCGATGGTGGTCTTATAGCGCTCCTTCCGGGAACTATCCATGAACATCTTTGATAAAGCCTCCATGGTCTTCTTGGGTTTTGAATCCAAGTATTTCGCTTGAAGCGAGTCACCCATGGATGCTAGCATAAGACCGTGAACTTGGTTCTCTTGGTCTTCCCACTTGGCTTTAGCCTCTTTCTCTTCATCGGTTAATCTCTCATTCCATTTTGGGATTGGACCTTCCAAAATGTGAGACAGTTTCTCAAACTTTAACACGATGTTGAGTTTGAGTTGCCAACTAATGAAGTTTGAGTCATCATTTGCTAAATGGTGTTTTTCTATCATGGATCGTACGATAGGTTGGTGTTCGACATTTTTCTACAAAATAAATCATACAGGATTTTAATGCCAATTTTATGTTTATTATACATACATACAAATGTAAATGCTGACCTAACCTCTTAAGAAAAACTTTTTCCCAAAACTGAGCGAGGGCTCTAGGTGATGTTAAGAAAACTTATTTTCATTTGATACGAGATACGTTTATCCATTGTATTCACAACTAAACATACTTGGGGTTCACTAGGGTGAAACACACCTCATAGATTTAATCGTGGCACAACAACAGACAACCATTATATCTCCCACTATTCCCAAAGATGGAGGAAGTTATCTCCCGCTAAGGGCGAGCAGAGTATCCCTCAATCAATGGCTGCTAGTGGATGAAATAAGAAGGAAATTATTCTTAATTTTTGTTGGAAAATTTCATATATTAACATGTGATTCAGAATTTTAGGTTATCATGCATATTATCATTCATACACATCCTAACATTGAACACATTCATCACATGCATAGCAAGATTATCAAAACATAAATTAAACCATTCACACAATCCACATCGTGTGAGTTTATATGTTCCATTCGATCCTTGATCCTCGATCCCTGATCTTTGATCCTCGATCGATGCGCTAGAGCGGCGACTTCCTCTTGCACTGGAGATGTAGATTTTACAAAAAATAAACATGCTCCTCACATTCGATAAAAACCGACTAGTGCAAGTCCTATGTAAAACCTCTCATACACAAATGCAATTATCTAAAAGACGGAAAGAGAGAAATTTTGGCTTTTACATACAAATAAGCCCTTGTATAATAATGATTACATACATTCATAGTTGCTGATTTGGAACATATAAACTCACAATTCCTGCAAAGACAACTCGAGCATCCATGCACGCAATATCGCTATAAACTATACAATCTAGTTTATCAATCATCTAGAATCCCAAACAATTCTTTGAAAAACATTTTGAAATCCATTAAAAACGTTTTTCATCCATACATAGTTCAAAAATCAATTTTGAATGACTGTCCATCCAATTTCCTAAAGGAAAGACGAACCGCAGTTTTTCGGTTTTGTTGATTCTCTTGCAAAACAATCGTTTATACTTAAAACGAAATTATTGCAAGTTAGACTTATGTTTAAATCATAATTCTAATAATTGCATGGCATGTTTTAAACCACTTAAAACATTCAAAACAAATTATTACAAAGAATTATTCCAACAAAACATTTAAAGACCGAAAAACGGGAAAATCGAATTGTTCGAACCTTAGATGGTAAACTAAATTTGTTTACAACTTCAAATCATTAGAAAATTGAACCCTAAGCTCTGATACCACTGTAGGATTTCATGTTTAATTACACATATATATTTTCGGAATTTTTAAGCGTAATAAGGATCTATTACAATTTTCTATGATTTATTTCATGCATGCATTGGTTTGTTTCAATAACTAGTTTTAAAACTTTTATTAAAACAAACATGGGACTCCGAAATTCATACCTAGAAGTTCTCTAAAACTTCTTGAAGATTCGGAGACGTTGAGGATGCTTGTTGCTGCGCCGGATGCCTCCGAGATTTCACCAAACTCTAAACAAGATTGGAGAGAGAAAGGGTAGCCTCTCAATCTCCAATAGGGTTTAGAAACTAATTACTAACCCCTCTTTAGTTCCCTTGAGAAGATGATCTCTTAAAAACTAAAACTAAACTTAAGAATTAAGAGAATTTCGTGGAGAATTATGGAGAGAGTTTTTGCATGAGAATAACAATGAATTAATTAATGAGGTAATGAGATAAACTTGTATTTATAAGTTCTCTCCAAATTACCTATTCATGTGCAACCTCTTGCCCATGATTTCATGCAAACTTCCATCTAACCATCCATTATTTACTAATAAATAATCTTAGCCACGAATTAAATCAATTATGGACCAATTCCATGCATGATCTAATTAATTCTTAAATTAATTCTGCACAAAACCGTTTGGACCGGTCGACCGTTTGGAGGTTCGGTCGACCGCTCGAACCATGTTTCGGTCGACCGCTCGTTAGATTCGGTCGACCGTTCCGAACAGACGAAAATTCCCTGTTATCGGTCGAGACGTGTCTGGTCGACCGTTTACTGTTAACCGGTCGACCGTTTGTGCACAATATTGCAGACTTGTCAAATTTCGGTTTAACCCCTACAAAATTTGACATTTCGGGATTAGTAGTAAATTCACAACTTATGTAACATATTATCCAACGCAATGATCAATCATTACACCCCATAATATTTACATCACATATGAATTTAATTTAGATTCTAATTATGTTATTAATCACAACATAATTTTGATTTTGCTTATTCACCCCATGTGTCATATTTTCTACATGAAACCTGACACATCTTATGAACTCAAAATCTCATTTCTTGTTTCCTAGTTTTGTGGTGTGACCTATGGGAGGATCTAAACTAAGTTGACAGTGATATTAAGAACTTAATATCACAAGCTATAAGCGGTATCTAGCTACATGATGCATTGCATACATTGCATCATATGTCTTTCATTTAGATTACTTTTACATCAATAAATGCTACTAAGGTATGTGTTTAGTCTTATTTACAGAATACAGGGACCTGAATGCAATTTACCCACATCCCGAGCATAAACGCGTGCAAAAGATTCATTTCTATCATAAAGACCAAGTTCAAGTTTATCGGGGTACAAATGGAAATGTATCCAAGCATAAAAGCATTCAAGTCCTAATTGCAAAAAGAACAAGGACATAAGCACAAAAGTAACCAGGGACTTAACTGCAAAAAATCAAGGACCTAATTGCAAATCACGAGTAGCTTTTATTCTCTTGGAGAAAATATATAGAAAAATCAATGTATATCTCCAAATATGTGAAGGAATTAATCCGGAGTTCAAAAGAATGGAAAGAATCAATCCAGACGCGCAAAGAATGATCAAATCATACCATAAACATTCAACCAAAATCCGGGCAAAATCAGGCCAGATTGTGCGGCGTTTCCGCCGCACCACACATGCAATATGCGGCGTTTCCGCCGCCCAAGCTTCGATCCGTGTGCTCCAACTTCGTCCAGTCGTGTCTGGACACGTGTACTTTCCAATATTATACCTAGATCCCTTGTAGCAACTATAAATAGACCCGAGAACGATGTTAGAAGGGTCCTTAGTCTTTGGTGTTAGTTTTTAGTTTTAATCTTAGTTTTGTATTCTTCCTTTTCATTAATAAAATTCTGTCTTTTATTTCTTATTTTTAGTTTCTCTTTTGGTAATGTCTCAAGGACCCCTTCTTCCTCCCTCTATGAGTTTCTAACTCCTTCCAAAGGGTGGAGGTGACGGATTTAGGGTGAAGAGAAGATGAATGAATGTTATTATTTTAATTTCGTGTTAGTATATTTTGATTACTTGAGTTTATGTTAAATCATTTATCATGTAATGCTTTATAACTAATATGATTTATTATAAGTTTCTGAATTCTCTAATCTAAACCTTAAATCTAAACCTCCACCCAACGGAATTCACCATCTTTGTTCTTGTTTTAGTTTTATTTGTTCATGTTTCTTGCTTTAGATAATTAAAACCCAAAAATCTCAAAACCAACCTTATTATTGTTCTCTCTCTCTCTAATCGAAAATCCAAAAATAACAATATCTCTCCCTCCTTGTGTTCAACCCGTATTTGCCACGTCTTCATTGACACCGTGCACTTGCGGTATAAATAAAAATCTTCATCACTACACATTATAGCTCCCAATTAGTTAGATGTCTTAATTCCACTCGAACCAAAACCCGATTCATTTAGTGAGTGAGTGCACAACTTGTATCCGTTTTTTGCCACATGATATTAAGAATACACACAAAGTAGTATTGTGTTATCTTTGTATTAGCATTCATTTCTTGATCTCTTCAAGCTAGTTATAAATATGTGACTTAACTCAAATCACATTGTGCACATTATAACTTTGCTTTATCAAGGGGCCCACTAATATCATCACTCAATTAAAAGGGGCAATGATAATCTTTCGACTAGCTATCTTCTCCAACAAAAGTCATACTTAACCAACTAACGCCTTTACACTACATTTATCGATAGCTTAAGACACTAGTCTAATTAAGCATTCCTTAAGCGATCGGATATAAGTCTCATATCAAAGGACCAAGGACACAGTAAAATATTAATGACACAGAAACACATTTCTATAATATTTTACTTGTTAGGTCAATTCAGCATACAAAAGTACTATTTCCTCTTTTGTGTACCCATGTTGTCACTCACTTGTAGAGCTACAATGATCTATGATCAACATGACAATCTTAACTCGGTAATTAATGTCCCATGTTAATTACCATGATTGCGAATATCTTTTGTTTTATGTAAACCAATATCTTTTAGAGCTCTACGGTTAAGGACCAAGAGCCTCTTCCTTAACACTTCTAAAAGACGAATAACATAAACAATGAACAAAACGATTTCTCATTCAATTCATAATAATTGACATTTAAAAGTAAAACTTTTAGAACACATTCCCTTCAGTGCTATCTTTCCCAAACCTTCAAAGCTCAAATCCTATACACTCAAGCCAAAACTTCACCACTTGTATTCCTAGATCCATATCATAATCCAAGTGTGCTCAAAGTTAGAGTGTAGTTAGCAAGAAGTGTGATTCATTCCTTCATCCAAATCACAAGAGTTGTAATAGCTTCGGGGAAGCTCCCTCTCGGGTTGTGAGAGGAGACACGGGCGAGGTGATGGTGTTCGCGAGGCTCGTTGTTTGTAAAGGCGTTGATCTTGGCCCGGTAACGGAGATCGGATAGTGGAAACCACAAGCGAGGCTCGAGGGACGAGCGGGGCTTGTGAGTGAGGAGTAGGACCCGGAGCGGGTGCCGAACCTCGTTACATCGGGCGTCGACTACAACGTGGTTTGCAATTTCTCTAACTCTCATCTAACCCTTGCATGATTAGTTGTTAGTTTCGTAATTAAGTTTTAATTCCGCACTTTAGTTAATTACGATCACTAGAGGGCCCCATACGATCCCCACACGTAAGACCGTATGTGCCTAAGGTAGGGCTCCGAGGGAGACCTGATGATTGTCGGAGTGATGTCATGTTTTACCCTTCGGGGGAACTGTTTTTCTTACTGTTGATGACATGACATGCTACTAGTATGATAGGTTCATTTGTACTACTGCATTCATATAGGTGAGCTTGGCATACGGGGTTTCCTTATGGAAACTCAGGCATTATTGTTGCATGTTTTATTTCAGGACCACAGTAGGTTCTGGAGGGTGGATACTGAGGATGGAGGCGCGTTGGGATCGGATACTCTTTCTGTATTTTTCTAGGTAGTATGACTACTTGTATTTCCCTTTTTGTACTATGATGTAGTCATACCTTTTGACAACTCTGATGTAATAGAGTGTTCCATTTGGATATTTTATGACTAACATTCCCACATTTGATGATCTGTCTCTTGTGATCTTTTATCTTAAATTTTATAATTCTTCCGCTGTTTCGGGATGTTACAAAGATCCAGCAAGACGTAAATCTTTATTAATATTTTAACTATTGATGTCTCCTACGTTTTTGTTTTTAACTATTCATGTTTTCAGCACATCGTTGGAGCGTGTCCTTGTTGTTAATTAAACTTATATATGATGACGGAAGTTATACATGTTAGTGCATCTTAACATTCATTAGTTGGCTGATTGACATCATTTCATGCATATATTTGTGTCTTATATCCGTTATCTTTTACCTAAATAATGCTACGTTTAAGTTTCATGTTTAAGTTTCAGGAATAAGCAAGTTGAGGAGAAGAGGCACAAAAAGGACTCAAAAGCAAGGGAAAAAACTGAGTTACAAGACTTGGAGACTGAGATGCAAGAGTGAAGGACCCGGATGAAAGCCTAAAGGACCAATGAGCAAATCAGGGAACTCCACACCATCATGAAGAGTATTTTAGCAATTAAATCCGGGACCAACCATCAACAACCGAATTGGGTTCATCAACCACCAAGAAATCAATCCAGAACCGAGCCACCAAAATCCAGACTCGATCCAACACTTATAGACCGCCAATTAGCAGTCCATTTGGATCCAAACCCGATAAGACTCGGTCGGGTGTTGTATTAGTATGTATTTAGTCCATTTATGGTATGCGTTTAGTCTCATACCGAGGGATTGTCTCGGATTACATTTTTCTATGGCTATAAATAGAACTCCTCCTCCATTGTATTGTACACATTCTTGGTGACATTCTCTCTACTTGGAGTAAAAGCCTTGAAGCAAAAACTCAAGGTGGAGAATAATGTCACTTGTAATGTGAGTCATGTAAATAAAATAATTTTTCTTAGTTTCTTTTAATATTGTCTTGTCTTTTAATTCTTGCATGCTAGTTAGTTTCCTTTCATTTAGCTTTTTAATATTTCTTGTTTGCTTAGTTTAATTGCTTTTCATTTAAATGTTTTGTTTTGTTAAATGTAGTTTGTAGTGTAATGATTAGAGAGTAGTTCCATCCCCCTTTGGGGGTGGAGATAATGTTCATACATGCATTAAAGAATGGATATGAATGCTTTATTTTGAATGTGTTGATAAATATGAATGTATGCTTGCTTGTTAGAGTAGAATACTACACTTGATGGGTTTTGCCACAAATCTTAGACATCTCCCATGTTTGTTTAGGTTCTGAAATAACCAGCTTGTGTATATGAATGTTAATCAACTAGGTTGGTGAATGGATTGATAGGTTTGTCATAACCTTTAGACACTTCATATGCATGAAAACACTACATACATTTGTATCTATTGAATGCATTCTTCACCATTTTTTTACATGTGTGCACACACTCCACCCCTTAGGGGTTTTCCATTTCTGATTTCCAGCTTTCATCTTTTTTTTTGTTTCGTTCTAGTTTAGCGTAGTTACTTTAGTGTAGTCACAACGTCTTCCCCTCTTTTCCCACCTGCCTTCGAACAAACCAGAGTCGACACACCTCCTTGTAGATCGACCCGTATTTGTCACCGCTTCAACGCGACCGTACACTTGCGGTTATTTTAAAACGTTCAATCATTGGCATACATATTTTTTTGCTCAAAATTCTCATACATCTAGATTTTCATATTAATCTAAATTTATAGTAACAGCCAATGTTATTACTTGAAATGCAGAAGTAGCAGTGATTTAGTTTGAACTTTGAAGTGCTTAGCTTTGTTGAAGAACACTAACTAGATGTAGAATTCAAAATTTGACGATTAATTTCTCCTTGAGCTAATTTCTCCTTGAGCTAATTTTGTGTTGGACAGTGATAGCCTAATGCTCAAGGCTGTGTCGGCTTAGTGAGGTAATTAAATATTAATTGCTTCTTATCTTTAGTCTCTACTCTTTAGTGATACTCGGCCATTTATGAATTATGAGTACTACTTTGTTTTTGGTTCGGGACTACTATGCCTGCTTTAACCCTTATCGGGACAAATCAAACTTGAGGCTGTGTGTTAAATTTTGGTATCTTTGTTGTGGATCGTAGCAAAGATCATTCGGTTTAAGGAAATGTAACAATAACAACATGAGCTACATATATAATTTTTGTTTTTATCAGCAAAAAACAATTCCCCCATCTAGGATGACACGAATTATGGTAGCAGATAATCACACATAGGGTTTAGGTGAAACTTGTGGGGTTTTAGATGTTTATATCGCTAGTAAGAGGCTAAACCGAGTTAGTTCAGTTAACACCTACATACATCTTCAAGCTAACGTTTAAATTTTAGCTAAAACAGTCGACATATTAATATACTTCCCTATCATCTGAACTCAGCTTCTAGAAGAAATGCATCCACAAAGCTGTAATAATGCAAGTCACCATCACAATAAAAAGGTAGTAATTGAAAGAGAGTAGTTTTATTTAGATATGTAGATTTTAGTTTCATCATCACTCACAAGATTAAGATGAAATAATTAATGTCATATCTTTACGTGGAATGTCAAAGATTCAAAGTCGTTTCCAACTTTGCAACCAAATTAAATAAACTCTTGCATCAACCTTCCATTTTCGTTCTATCAGGTCAGTATAAATTTTTTAATTTGAATTACTTGAATTTGTCCTGCAATGAGGTTTCCATAGACTGCATCATCCCTTCTCGAAGAACTCTCCTGGATATGTCTTTATAGTTATTCTATGTGTCTAGTAAAATGTCTAAGCCCCCAAGAGCATGGTTTTTTTAGTAGGGTGTGTCACATTCACATCATTAGTTTCGATGATTTGAAATCCGTCAATAATTCTGGTAAAAATGGTATTAAGAGACCTCCAATTTAAAATTGTAGTCTACCTATCCTAAACTGAAGGTGGTAAAGAATTCTTGGTTGTTAAAAAAATATTGTTGTTGGTGCGAAAAATGAAAGCGTGAAATATGACAAAGTAGAGGTAGAGATTTAAAACCCCCAACAAATGCAGTCAAAGACTAAAACTAAAAGGTGTATAACTTGTTTGCAATTAATAGAGTTGACCTGGCCATCTAAGGAGTTAGAATTGCTTGGAGATTTCCACATGCAAAATCAGGTCGAATGTCTAATGTCTAATTTTGACCATTTAAAGAAAAAAAATCAAACTTATCCGCATCAACTTAATTTTATGGGTAAAATACGGATAATCCTCCCTCAACTATTGGCCAAATTCACTTAATCATTATGAATTTTAAAACGTTACACTTACCACCTTCAACTTTCAGTTTTCTAACATTTTGCCATCATCTCAACAATAATGTGTTATTTTTCAATATATTCACCATTAGTCTTTAACTTTTTTGTATTGTTTAAATTTTTTTACCACTAACACTAATGACAAGTTTGAATTTAAATATTCATCAAAACTATATCTTATAGAAATGTGACAATATTGGACACTAAATTTAGATCAAATCTGAGGCACATCTAAATCCAAAATTGTCATAGAGTTTAGTGTAAGAAGTAATCTACGTAAACACTTCAAAAATATATTAAAAATACCGATAAATATCTTGAAAAATAACACATTTTAAAGAAATGATGGTAAAGTATTAGAAATGTTTAGGGGAGTAAGTATAATGTTTTAAAATTCATGGAAATTAAGTGAATTTGATGACTTATAAAGTCGAGGGAGGTTATCTAACCCTGCTTTTAACCATGAAAAAGTGTCAATTTACAATTATGTGGGCCATATCTGGATTGGGCTTTGATGGTCCCAAATCCTTAACCGACGAACTGTTCTTCGTTGTTTGCCAAGTGGTCATATTAAAAAGATGAGCAATGTTAGGTGAGTTCTTTTTTGGGCTTTTTTGCAAAACCCAGGATATATCTGGAGATATAATGATCTTTGACATTTCAAGTCTCCCCAGATATATCTGGTTACTCTAGATATATTCGAATCTATGGTTTAATGCATATTTAAGGTAACCAAATATATCTAGGGTAACCAGATATATCTGGGGGTAACGAGATATATCTGGGGAGACATGTAGTGTCAAAGATCATTATATCTCCAGATATATCTCGGGTTTTGCAAAAGAAACCAAAAAAGAGCACACTTAGCATTTCCCTAAAAAGATTGATCCTCACTGGTTGCGCGTTGGATTAATATGAAAACAGGTGAAGAAAACGATAATTGTCGCTTAGGCCACCCGTTGGCACGCCCAAGGTGACCTCCCTTAACATGAGGTCACAACCTGGCGGGCTCCCGTTAGGTTAGTAATATTTTATGTTAATAATAAATTATGTTAATGATGATTTTGTTGATAATTTAATTAATTATAATTACATAATTTATTTTAATTACAATACATTCCATTAAAAATACTGAAATTTAAAATACATTTATTTAATAAAATTACAAAATACTACTCCAATAAAATACGACATACATGGTTAATGAAAATTAAAAATACAATACGGATAAACTACGACATAACTATGTTACTTTAAACCATTAGATTCTGCTCAAGCCAACAACCTTGCTAGCGTTTTATCTTCTATATTTGTTCGATTTTGATTCTTCGACAAATTATTTATCATATCCAACTTCTTCGTGCTTCATTTGAAGCTTCTCTTTCGAACGTTGTGCTCACATTTCTTCATTTTTCAGTTCGTTTTCTCTAACTTTTGTACTGTACTCAATTTGAGCTCCTAGTTGGGCATACACATATTGGTTTTGAATTGGAGATTTTCCTTTTTTTCCTTTTTTTCACCCCCTTCAGGCCGACTAAAGGGTGGTGGTGTCATCTCTGCTTGATCAACTGTATCTTTGGTTGGCGTAGAATGCCCCATAGAACCATCCATGCTCTTTCATTTTCCGCATCTTCCGGTGTAAGGACTATATTCCCCTACTTCTGGTTCAGATGCAGGAGGGCATACACGTGATGTATTCACCGTAGAAGATGAAACAATTGACTCCCCCTTCGGATACCTGCGTAACATGACCCAAGCATGTATGAATAATAATTTTGTTTTAAAAGTTCGCTCGTAAATACTGTGAGCTTCCCAAATGACATCTTCGTCGTTGGATCCACTTCTTTTTTTGAAGAGCTTCATCATAACAACTTGCCCATTTGATAACCAATGGTGAATTCCTTCTCCATCAACCTCTTAATGAATCTGTGTTCCGCATTGCAATGGCTGTGTTATTTTGACATGAATCGTCGTAGACTCGTTTGATCTTGCTCCACAACACTCTATATCGTTGGTTGGTGCCAACAACTGCATCAGTATTGACATTCATATACGTCGAAATGAGTGCTTCATCCTCCTCTGTGGACCATGATTTCGATTTGTTGGTTTGTAAGCTTGGTTTTGACGGTCTTGTTGAGGTTTGTCGTGAGAGATTGACAGGGCAAGGGACCAGTCATCATCTTCATCTTCCATATTTTCTACCACATTATCTGCGTCGGAACGGTTGACACTATTTTCCCCACTGAAGAAATGTGAATACATTTGGTATTGGTTTTGTAGATTTGGATCATAAAAGTTTTGGTATGGTGGGAATGGTGGAAATTGTTGGTGGATAAGTGTTTTGGTATGGTGGATAATGTAGGATCGTGAGGGTCGCTAATTCTAATCACTTTTAAGCTAATTATCTACTTGTTTAATCCATCAAGATATGCACAGCGGAATTTAAAACTAAACAAGCAAGTAAGTAGACAATAATGCAAACCACAAAGATGACACCAGATTTTTATAGAGGTTCGGTCTCCCACATACTTCCTCTCTTGCAAGCTCTGCTCGATCTCCGTCGAGCTCCGCTCGCGTCTTCACTATCAACCTCATTCCGGGCTGAGATTAAGCTTTTTACAAAACAAGCTCCACGAACACCCTCGTGAGCTTCACTTTCTTCTCTCACAATCCGAGAGGAACACTTCGGGTTTTCACCGAAGTCCTTGCTTCTTTACAACCGAGATATTGAGTGGAACACACTCTCTAACTTGAGCACACTTAGCTTAGGATGTGAAATTGATGCTAAGATGTGGAAGTTTAAGCTTGGAGAGTAGGATTTGGGGAATGAGAGACTTGAGAGTTTCTCTTAGGTGTATTTGACAAAGGGAAATGCTAAGTGCGCTCTTTTTTGTGGGCTCTTTTTTGGGCTCTTTTGCAAAACCCGGGATATATCTGGAGATATAATAATCTTTGACACTCCATGTCTCCCCAGATATATCTGGTTATCCCCTGATATATCTCGTTACCTCCAGATATATCTGGTTACCCTAGATATATTTGGTTGCCCTAAATATGCATTAAAACATATATTCAAATATATCTAGAGTAACCAGATATATCTGGGGAGGCATGAAGTGTCAAAGATCATTATATCTCCAGATATATCCCGGGTTTTGCAAAAGAGCCCACAAAAAAGAGTCCACCTAGCATTGCTCTTTGACAAATGGAAGTGTAAGAGTTGTCTAATTGTGTCAAGGGAACACGTATTTATAAAATCCTAAGGTATTATAGTCGTTGGAGATGAATATGGTATAGATTTGTAAGAAACACAAAACAGAAACTGACAGGACCCAATTCTATGTAAGTTCGGTCGACCGGATCAGGCTGAACGGTCGACCGTTTGGCAATTTTGATTAAGGTTCGGTCGACCGGTTAAGGAACGGTCGACCACCAAAGGCTACAATCTTGGTACACTTAAGTGATCGGTCGAACACCGAGATATGTTCGGTCCACCGATTCACACTAGGCACTTTGGGGTTGAACAAGATCATATTCGGTCGACAGAAACAAGGTCCACGGTCGACTGAAAACCGACAGACACTTTGGGTTTGTCAAGAGACATAAGTTTGGTCGACCCAATAAGGTCCTTGGTCGACCGATACACAAAATGTATTTGGGGTATTTGGAGATAATACGATTACGACCGTTGGGTATAATACGACAAAACAAACGGTCAGAAAAATATGTTAACTCGGTCGACCAAACTTGGGCTGTAAAACACTAACAGGATATATGATCACTCGGTTGACCGAACGGTTTCTTTTGGTCGACCGAATGTAGGCAGACTGTTCAGGTTTTGGTTTAATGTTTTCCGGTCTAAGTTTGGGTGATCTATTGAAGTCCAAATTATATGAAATTTCGTGTGTAACTTGTATAGTGAACCTAGTGTGTGTTTGAGTAGTTTTTAGCTCAAGTATGCTCAATTACACAAAGTTCCTAAGACTCAAAGAAATACAAATTACATGTCTTCAAATGAGCTTGATTACATGTCTTGACTTGATTTCCTTTCTTCCTTGAGTCTTGATCACCTGTAAAGGTTAGCACAAAACAATATATATGCAATGCAACATGTGTGCTACTCTACATGATCACAATTAAGATTAGGTGGATTAAATCATCAAAACATAGATTAAGACCAAAAGGCCAACAGATAGTTGGTGGGAAATAAGGGTCGTGAGTTGTTCGGTGGGTGACGTCAGTCACGGTTGTGGTCGGGAGAAGTCATTGTAAGAGTTTGTAAGTCATTCGAAGAAGACTTTGCGAGTTCGTGATAATTTCGGGAGAGTTTGTGAGTTTATATAGTATTCGTTGAGTGAAACAATGATTGGCAAAGTTGAATGATTAATTTCTTCTGACAAAGGTGAATAGTTAAGATTAGTCTGACAAAGGGGAATAGTTAAGATTCGTTTTAGCAAAGTTGAATAATTAAGATGCGTCTGACAAAGTTGAACAATTAAGATTCGTCTGACAAAGTTAAATAATTAAGATGTGTCTGACAAAGGTGAATAGTTTAGGTTCGTCTGACAAAGTTGAGAAATTAAGATGTGTCTCACAAAGGTGAATAGTTAAGATTTGTCTCATAAAGTTGAATAAATAAGATGCGTCTGACAAACGGCTATAAACGTTCATCTTCCAACGTCTATTATTAATTACAAGTGTTCTAACGGCTATAAATGTTCATGTTCCAACGACTAAAAATAAGTAATCATCTAAATGAAATGAATGTGTTCTAAAAGTTTTACTTTTATATGTCAATTGTTATAAATTGGATGTGCAAACATTTTGTTCCTTGATTATTGTATTCGTCTTTTGGAAGTGTTAAGGAAGATACCCTTGGTCCTTAACCGTAGAGCTCTAAAAGATAATGGTTTACATAAATTAAAAGTTATTCACAATCGTGGTAATTAACATAGAACATTAATTACCGAGATAAGATTGTCATGTTGGTCATCGATTGTTGTAGCTCTACAAATAATTGACGACACGAGTATGTAAAAGAGGAAAAGATTACTTTTATATATTGAATAGACCTAACAAGTAAAACATTATGGAATTGTATTTCGTGTCATTAATGTTTTACTGTGTCTTGGATCCTAAGATATGAGACTTATATATTTTCACTCAAGAAGTGTTTAATTTGATTATTGTCAAAAACTATCAATGAGTATAGTGAGAAAGACAATAGTTAGTTGAACATGACTTGTGTTGGAAAAGATAGCTAGTCAAAAGATTATCATTGTCCCTCTTAATTGAGTGATGATTTTAGTGGGGCCTAAATAAAGTAAAATTATAATATGCACAATGTAACTTGAGTTAAGTTACATAGTTATAACTAGCTTAAAGAGATCAAGAAATGAATATAATACACATTTCTACTTTGTATATATTCTTAATATGATGAGGCAAGAGTTAGATGCAAATCTCGTGGGGGACACAGTCGACCGAAATTTACCAGGAGAATTTTTGGTAAGTAAACGGTCGACCGGAGCAAGACGTGGTTCGACCGAATATTTCCAAGGACTTTAAGTCTTGCACATTCGGTTGACCATCTGGCTCACGGTCCGACCAAACGTATAAACTTAACTGTTCGGTCGACCAATTGGAAATTTCGGTCGACCGTTCAGCACGATTTCTGTCAGAATTATTAAGAGAATAATTAGATCGTGGGCAGGATTAATTCCAGATTTGGTCAAACGTTTTTAGGATGATTATGTGGCAAATTGTGATTAGTTTTAGGGAGAGAAAATAAGAGATCGTGGCTAGAGAATAGTTCATGATATGAGTGATTTGTGAGGGTATAAATAGGACCTCTCACCCTACTACTGTTTTATAAGTATTAATGCAAATTCATTCTCTCCCTAATCTCTCCATTAATCACCATGAAATTCTTTTAATTAGTCAGAGCTTTTGGAGATCAAATCTTGTGGAGCTTTGAAGGGGTTATTAGTTGGATTCTAAGCTTGATTTAGATATTGAATTAGCTAGCTCAATTATCTCTAATCTTGTTAGAGTTTGGTGAACAGTTGGAGGCGAATCGACGGGCATCAGGACTCTGGATCTTCGTAAAGGTTTTTGAGAACCTTTGGGTATAATCCTCTATTGTTTGTTTATTTTAATATGTGTAGGTTTGCATGATATTAGAATAAACACATACAATGTACATAAAATTGCTGAAAATATGAAATTGATCATGTATGCTTGTATTTAAAAAATTAAAATATAGACATACATAGGGATACGAAATCCTAGACTAACAACACCACATTATCTGACGACTTCAAAATGGCTTATTCATCCACCTCTAACTCAAGTCCCACCTCATCGGCGTTTGATGAGGAGACAAGACATGCAACATATGCGGCAGTAGATTGCGCAACCGAAATGCTTTGTCAGATTTTGCCTCAACTCACTGCAAAACCTCGGAGGAGGAGAAGACGAACTTCTAACCCAGACAAAGATCACGAGGTCGGTTATAACTGTCTAATTTCATATTATTTTTCTGACAATCCTGTGTATTCAGATCGTATATTCAGAAGAATGTTTCGAATGCGAAAACATGTCTTCCTTCGAATTTCTACTGTCGTTGAGGCATCTGACATCTTCTTTCAACGAAGACGAGACGTCGTAGGGAGACTTGGCATATCAGGATTACAAAAATGTATTACGGCGCTCCAAATGCTAGCATATGGCGCAGTGGCTGATGCGGTTGATGAATATTTTCTGCTAAGCGAAGCTACAACAAGAATTACCCTCCAAAAAATTGCAAATGTGTAATTAGCAACTTCGGTGCTCAGTACCTACGACGGCCTACTCCAACGAACCTAGCAAAGCTACTCCACGTTGGTGAGCAACGGGGATTCCCAAGCATGGTGGGAAGTATCGATTGCATGCATTGGGAGTGGAAGAATTACCCAGGTGCTTTGAATGGACAATATTAAGGGCGAAGTGGTAAGACAAGACTTGTCATTGAGGTTGTTGCATCTTATGACATATGGATCTGACATTCTTTTTTTGGTATCCCAGGTTCGTGTAATGATATGAATGTCCTTCAACTGTCTCCGGTATTCAATGATATACCGGAAGGTCGAGCACCACCGGTAACTTATGTAGTCAATGGTTCTCAGTATGATATGTGTTACTATCTTATAGATGATATTTATCTGAAGTTGGCTGCAATCATCCAATCAGTCATTCTTCCTCAAACACCGAAGGACAAATTATTCACTCAACATTAGGAAGCAACACAGAAGGATGTAGAATGCGCATTCGAAGTACTTCAAGCTGGATTCGCGATCGTCAAAAGACCATCTCTTGCATGGAATACTAGAATGCTTAACAAAATAATGACTACTTACATCATCATGCACAATATGATCGTGGAGGATGAATGCGACTCTTACGCTGATTTTGGTAATATATATGAATTTATCCAAGATCGACCTCAAAACTACGGTGAGAGTTCTAATGAAGAAAATATTCAGTATTCCACCAATTGTATCGTGGATATTAACAGATATCTAGATAAAAGAGACTGAGCTCATGATAAACAACAACATTTGGCTCTGAGATCTGGTTTGATCGAGAATATATGGCAACACTACGAATGGAATGAAAATTAAAAATGTTTTTTAAATATATATTTTATTATTTATGATTAAATTATTATAATATTTAGTTGTCAATCATTAATTATCAATAATATTTTGTGATTTTAATCGTAATACTTGTTATTTAATTATATTATGTAATTGCAATGATAAAATAATATTTAATTTGATGATTATTGTGAAAAAATAAAAAAGATGATAGTGAATAGTGAGTAGTTGGGGGGGGGGGGGGGGGGGGGGGGGGGGGGACTAAGACGTGGCGGAGAGAAAATGAGGTGTGACTGTGGTTTTTGGGGAGAGTTGATTGTGGCTTAGTAATAAGTTTTCATAACTATTGTCATCTCGGCTCGTCATTTCCACAAGCCATCAACTGATTCATGATAATTAGTTGTATTTTAAACTCATTTATGTTTTCAAATTATGCTAGTTATAATTTGCATTCTTTTTATTTCGTTGCTACTTGAAATTCACATTAATTAGCAAACTTTGTTGAATTAACAAGAAAAACCAAATTTGCTTAACTGTCATCTGAAGTCGACCTTAAAAGAGAAAGCACGAGCCCGTTACCGAGTTGTTCAGAGCCCAAAAAAGTCTAACCCACTTACCTGGCAGGTTTTGGGAAATTATGTATTATTATTACTGAAGTGTTATTCATCGTCGTAAAACTACTTAAATCGTTATGCAAATTCATTCTCTCCCTAATCTCTCCATTAATCACCAACAAATTATCATTTTACACTTCTCTCATTTCTACTCATATATCGCAACATTTCACACTCCTATCACCCATCTCTCTTCATCTTCCTCTCATAATCATAAAAAATAATATTTTGGATGTCAGTAATGAGACAACGGACGCCCCAGTGTACTCAAATCTGGTAAAATGTCCAACTTATTTTTAATAATAAACACGTCCCCCATGGGGGAGGCGGCTCCGGCGGACGCCGTTAATTTTTTTATTTTTTTATTATTAAAAAGATAATTATTTATAAATTTAGATAATTGCTACTAAGGATAAATATTCGGATGACCGGGTAGAGGTCGGTAAACCGACCCAAAGTTCCAGGAAGATCAAAAACTTACTGTCTCTACGAACACGGTGGACCGATGGAAACTCGGTCATCCGCATTGAACATGTTCGGTAGACCGAGAAGCAAACGGTCGACCGTCCGACACCTCACCACCTCACCAGATCCTACACCCGTGGTTAATTATACGGGTTGGATTACAACGAGTTTTTGCAAGTGATGAAGATTCAAAAAAAATCAGATCAACAATTTCAAAATCCAAAAAAAAATCCAAGGGGCGTTGCCCCCTTGCCAACCCCACCACCTCACCGGCGAGACCCCCGAACGACCCGTTTCCACCAAAAACTTGCAACGGAACCTCAAATAATTTGAGATAACACACCGTATAATTTTTAAAAAAATATTTTTTTTGGACGGGCATATTATACTTATTTGTCACGAGCATATTATAGTAACTTAAATTAAATTTAAAATCTGGTTAAAGAACAACACGATATAAATATGGTAAACCGCAACTTTTTCTTTTTGTGTTCTTTCGTATTGCAATACTCGTATCACGAGAACTCATTTCATGTCTGCGATCACATCTCATGTAACAATCCGTCAGGTTATCTGCTTTTGAGTTGTATGATTATATAACCTAAAAAATCATGCTCTTATGGCAACTTGTTTCACCCATTTACAAGCTTCCTCGATTGTTGTAAATATTTGTTTACTATCAAAAAGCTCACTGTAATCTACTCCATCACTACCAAAATTTTACAATGGAACCTGAAAAAAATCAATTTAACACAAAATAAATAAAAAATCAAAATTCTAACGGGGCGTCTCGGTTTGTAAGGTGTTTTCTAACCATAATTCTTCATTTTTTTGTTATTCTAAACATGAATTTGTACATTGGCTTAATCTGGATTCTGCTGATTTATTTATGCGACATTTGTAACCCACTGTATTACATAATCATATTTGTAATTGTTAGAACACGATCTCCCGCCCAAATCTAATGTCAACTCCTAAGCATGTCACCCGACCGGGCGCTTAAATGCGGGTTCCCACCCAGACGTCCACGGGGCACATGACCCTCATTGGTCCATTTTTTTAAAACACAAAAAATTTAAAAAAATTGTTTTAAAATTGGTTTTAAATCATTTTTTCTGAAAATATGTTTTTTATTTGTTTATATTTTTTAAAAAAATAATTTTTTATTTTTTACGCATGATTGATCCTCAAATGACGTGGATGAGAGATAATGTAGGACGCCCGGACTGTTTCTGGTAGTGGTTAAGGAAAATTTGGGGTGGTGTGAACTGGTATGATGTGACAGAAAGAGAAGTTTACGTAGCTAATAGAAAAAATTGGACGCCCGATAAGTACTTAGGCACAGGTAACGGTACTCTCAAGATTCATTTTTCCACCCAAACTGAAGTCAAGAGCCAATGAATTTTCAATATTTAAGAAATTACTCCTCATTTATGCATTACTCTAATACCCTACTCACTCAACTTCTGGAGCAACGTGGTTAGGTGAGGTCTAGAACAATTATATGGCCTGTCAGAACCCAAAGTCCAACCTGCACATGACAAAAAATCTTGTAATAAGTACGTACACAAATTAGATGTTCTTTGTTTCTTATCGTATTAATAAACAAACACAAAGGAGAAATTACATAGTGTAGATATTGTAGGCATCAAGTTTCAATCTGGAAATTAAGGAACATTTTTTTTATCAATAAAAATGCACATTTGTTTTGCATTTTATTAGCCACCAGTAAGAGGTGGAGAGGACTTTATATATGTCTATACGTGCATGAAACGATTAAAGAAGTTGGGATCTCTTTTCTCAATTTATATTAGACTAATGATGAAGGTAGTTCTTAATGAGATAGGTTAAACATAGAAGTAAAATTTCGAATGGCTACACTTAGCAGTACCCACCTAATCACCATCCTAGAGAGGTTATTTGGTAATAACTGGAAGTTAAGCAAGTATGACATGTGGCAACCCCAATCACCGGGTTATAGTTTTTCTTTACTGAATTGCTAAACATCGTCCCAAAATTACTTAAATCGTCCCTTGAAATTACCAAATTGTCCTTCTCTCATTTCTACTGCTATAACGCGACATTTTACCCTCCTATCACACATCTCTTTTCATCTTCCTCTTATAATCATAAAAAATAATGTTTTAGAGGTTAGTAATGAGCCAACGGACGCCCCAGTGTACCCGAATCTGGTAAAATAGCTAACTTTTTTTAAATAAAAAATTATAAAAAATAATAAAAAATAATAAAAAATTACGGACGTCCGACGGAGCCGCCCCCACGTAGGAGGGGGCGTCTGGGTAAGACGCCTCCCCCATGGGGGAGGCGTCTTACCCAGACGCCCCCTCCTACGTGGGGGCGGCTCCGTCGGACGTCCGTAATTTTTTATTATTTTTTATTAAAAAAATGTTAGATATTTTACCAGATTCGAGTACACTGGGGCGTCCGTTGGCTCATTACTAACCTCTAAAACATTATTTTTTATGATTATAAGAGGAAGATGAAGAAAGATGTGTGATAGGAGGGTAAAATGTCGCGTTATATCAGTAGAAATTAATTAATTAATTAATAAGTTAATAATTACTATATTCGGATGACCGATACCCCTTCGGTACACCGAAAATTCAAAAATTTCTAGATACAACAATTTCAAGTTGGTATTTGTAAGTCAGGATGATTTACCACCGGAGGATTTTGGATCTTAAAAAATGTTGGCTCTGAAAATTATTTGAATCTTCATCACTTGCAAAAAATTCATTGTAATCCGACCGGTTACCACCTAAAACTTGCAAAGAAACGTCAAATAATTTGAGATAACACACCGTATAATTTTAATTTGACAAAAAAATTAAAAATAACGGGACGTCTGGCTAAGACGCCTCCACCCATGGTTGAGGCGTCTGGATAAAACGTTTGTACCATGGTGGAGGCGTCTTAGCCAGACGCCTGTACCATGGTTGAGGCGTATGGCTAAGACGCTTGTACCATGGTGGAGGCGTCTGGCTAAGACGCCTGGGCCATGGTGGAGGCGTCTTAGCCAGACGCCTCCACCATGGTACAGGCGTTTTAGCCAGACGCCCGAGTCGGAAAAAAAAATCCACCTCCGTTATTTCGCCTGATCTTGGTGGTTCGCCAGACATTTTCGTGGTGTTAGTACTAGGAATGTTAGTAAAACTGAGTCAAAAAACTTATTTAAAGGCACGGGACGATATGGGTATTAAATATATTGTTAAGGGTAATTTGGTAATTTCAAGGGGCGATTTAAGTAGTTTTGGGGCGACGTTTAGTAGTTCCCTTTCTTTACGTTGGACTCGAAAAGGAAATTGTTTTGCTTAAATACCCTTCCGTTTCTTATATTTACAAAATACTATTCTTATAACTGCTTGATGTCATTTATGCTTTCATCCTTGAGCATAAATCGAAGGATTTCAACAAATATAAAAAGGGAACTACTAAACATCGCCCCAAAATTACTTAAATCGCCCCTTGAAATTACCAAATTGCCCTTAACAATATATTTAATACCCATATCGTCATGTGTCTTTAAACAAGGTTTTTGACTCAGTTTTACTAACATTCCTAGTACCAACACCACGAAAATGTCTGGCGAAACACCTAGATCAGGCGAAGTAACGGAGACGGATTTTTTTTTCCGACTCGGGCGTCTGGCTAAGACGCCTGCACCATCGTGGAGGCGTCTGGCTAAGACGCCTCCACCATGGTTGAGGCGTCTTATCAAGACGCCTCCACGATGGTCCAGGCGTCTTAGCCAGACGCCTATACCATGGTCTAAGCGTCTCGCTAAGACGCCTCAACCATGGTGGAGGCGTCTTAGCCAGACGCCTCCACGATGGTACAGACGTCTTAGTCAGACGTCCCGTTTTTTTATTTTTTTTGTCAAATTAAAATTATACGGTGTGTTATCTCAAATTATTTGACGTTTCTTTGCAAGTTTTCGGTGGTAACCGGTCGGATTACAATGAGTTTTTTTGCAAGTGATGAAGATTCAAAAAAATTCCAGATCCAACATTTTTTAAGTTCCAAAATCCCCCGGTGGTAAAACATCCTGACTTACAAATACCACCTCGACAGGTCGTTCGGGGGTCTCGCTCCCCGGTGAGCGAGCGGCATTCCAACTCGCCGGTGAGGTGGCGGGGGTGGCAAGGGGGCAGCGCCCCCTGGAAATTTTTTGGATTTTGAAATTGTTGGATCTGGAAATTTTTGAATTTTCGGTGTACCGAAGGGGTATCGGTCATCCGAATATAGTAATTATTAACTTATTAATTAATTAATTTAACAATTATCTAAATTTATAATCAATTATCTTTTTAAAAAAATAATAAAAAATTACGGGCGTCCGACGGAGCCGCCCCCACGTAGGAGGGGGCGTCTGGCTAAGACGCCTCCCCAATGGGGGAGGCGTCTTACACAGACGCTTGTCCCAAGGGTAGAGCGTCTGGGTAAAACGCCTACCCGATGAGTAAGGCGTCTTAGCCAGACGCCCCCTCCTACGTAGGGGCGGCTCCGTCGGACGCCCGTAATTTTTATTATTTTTTTATTAAAAAGATGTTAGATATTTTACCAGATTCGAGTACACTGGGGCGTTCGTTGGTTCATTACTGACCTCCAAAACATTATTTTTTATGATTATAAGAGGAATATGAAGAGAGATGTGTGATAGAATGGTAAAATGTCGCGTTATAGCAGTAGAAATGAGAGAATGACAAAATTGTAATTTCAAGGGGCGATTTAAGTAATTTTAGGACGATGTTTAGCAATTCAGTATAAAAAATGTATCTTTGCAAATGAGCGATACATGAATGATATTTTTGCAGAATAAACTACACTAAGTTTGCCGCATATGCGACACTTGCTCCTGATACTAAAACTCATCTTTATAAAAAATGGAAAATATAAAATATGAAGGCCTAGTTTAAGTTCCACAGTGAAGCCTAACTTCGAATCTCGATAAGGAAATCAAAATTATCGATAATCAGGTGTGGTGAGATTTTGTCAGGATCAGGTGCTTTACTCACCCACCCCAAAAAATAAGGAGCAAGTCTCAGTGATTCCTCAATTACCAAGAGTTTGCTTGGTTCCCAACACTCGGTGTTGGAAGCTGAGATTTTGTTACATTTTTCCCAACTGAAAAAACTCACCTAAACATCAAATTAAATTTGGTTCTATGACTTTAACGGTGGGATCTATTACATACTACTTTGCGTTGAAGTAAAGCCTAGATAAAACATGGTTGGAGCATTTAGAGTTTTTTCTCATTACTCTCTCATTGACAACTCTAACTGAACATTAACAAGTCCACTACAATGCGAGTTGGAGAACAGAACGATGTTGATGTTGGATCTACTGTTATAAATACGATTTGCTGTTACTTGATAGGCTGAGTGACACATACCACATATGAATTTGGTAGTCACTATTAAAATATAGATGAGTGGAAAACATTGAATATTGTAAGTATGGTTTTTAACCATAGGGCGGAATAAGGTTCAGAGTTCAGACAATACACACCCAAACAGTAAGGACTCAAACGCAAAAAACCCAATCCAGCCCGACCAGCCACCCTCTCTGCGTCCGTTTCCCACTTTCCTCCTCTCCGCTGACCTTTCCCTTCCAATAAAAAAAAACCATTTCTTTCTCCAGCATGTTCGAGCAGTTGGAGTTCGAACCAACCCCGGCGAAGGAGTTCGAAATCTAGGGTTTGGTCCGATGGAGATCGGCTCCGGGAAGCCCCTTTTCTTCGTCATCTACGCCGCCGTCGCCGCCGGCATCGTCCTCTCCGGCCTCTTCGTCTTCTCCTCCCTCTACTCCTCCTCTCCCGTCAACTCCGCACCCTGGCTCTCCTCTCCGCCCCCCTCCCACCATGGTGAGATTTGGTGTGGACGGAATGTGGTGTTTCGTAGGGTTTTGAGGTTGTTTTGTTGTTTGATGTGCTTCTACTGTTAAGATGTTTGTAGGTTTAGTATGAACTGATGAACTTTTTTTTTTTGATCGGTAAGTAATTATGTTAATGTTCTTTTTTGGTGGATTTTAATGTGATGGTGTGGTGGTTAGTGTGTTTCATTAAATTTTTCTAGGAGAAGTGTTTTTACTACTTCTGTTGGAAGAATTATGTTTTGAAGGGTGTAGTAGAGCTTTTAAGGTTGTTTTAGTGTTTGGTGTGTTTGCTAATTTTTGAGGTGTGATTCTTCTGTTAAGATGTTTGTAGGTTTAGCATGAACAAATTTACGTTAATGTCTGATTTTGGTGGATTTCTATGTGATGATGGTGGTGGTGGTGGTGGTTAGTGTGTCTGGTTAAGTTTCCCTACGAGAAGTATCTTTACTACTTCTTTTCAAAGAATTATGTTTTTAAGGGAAGTAGAGCTTTTAAGGTTGTTGTAGTGTTTGATGTGTTTAGTTAGTGTTTGAGCTGTGACTCTACCGTTAAGATGTTTTTGGTTAAGTATGAACCAATGAACGTTAATGTCTGATTTTGGTCGATTTCTATAAGATGAACTGATGGTGGTGGTGATGAGTGTGTTTGGTTAATTTTTCCTTGGAGAAGTGTGTTTACTACTTATTTGGAAAGAATTATGTTTTTAAGGGCAGTAGAGCTTTTGAGGTTGTTGTAGTGTTTGATGTGTTTAGTTATTGTTTGAGGTGTGACTCTACCGTTAAGATGTTTTTGGTTAAGTATGAACCAATGAACGTTAATGTCTGAATTTGGTCGATTTCTATGAGATGAACTGATGGTGGTGGTGATGAGTGTGTCTGGTTAATTTTTCCTTGGAGAAGTGTGTTTACTACTTATTTGGAAAGAATTATGTTTTTAAGGGCTGTAGAGCTTTTGAGGTTGTTGTAGTGTTTGATAAGTGTTGAGGTCCGATTCTACTGTTAAGATGTTTGTAAGTTTAGTACGAACTAATGAACGTTAATGTCTGATTTTGGTGGATCTTTATGTGATGGTGGTGGCAGTTGGTGTGTTTGATTAAGTTTTCCTTGGAGAAGTGTGTTTACTACTGTTTTGGAAAAAATATGTTTTTAAGGTCATTAGAGCTTTTAAGGTTGTTGTAGTGTTTAATGTGTTTAGTTAGTGTTTGAGGTGTGATTCTAGTATTTTACTTTTAAAATGTCTTAGGTTTAGTATGAGCTGATAGATTTTTAATAGTTTCGGCCTTTGGTGGATTTGTTGTTGTGCTGGTGGTTGGTGTGTGTTTGATCGAATTTTCTTCAGAGAAGTGTGTTTGCAACTTCTTGAATGAGTTATGTTTTGAACTAATAGAACTAGGAAGTGGAGAGAGAGTTTAAGATTGTTGTAGTGTTTACTGTGTTTAATTATTGTTTGAGGTGCGATTCTACTGTTAAACGCCTGTAGGTTTAGTATGAACTGAACGTTAATGTCTGTTATTGGTTGATTTCTATGTGATGGTGGTGATGGTCAGTGTGTTTGGTTAAATTTTCCTAGGAGAAGTGTGTTTACTACTTCTTTTGAAAGAATGATGTTTTTAAGGGCAGTAGAGCTTTTAAGGTGTTTGTGGTGTTTGATGTGTCTAGTTTGTGTTTGAGGTGTCATTCTACTGTTAAGATGTTTCTGGTTGAGTATGAACTGGTGGTGATTTATGATTTCTGTTTTTGTGGTGGTGGTTGGTGTGTGAGATTGAATTTTCCTCAAATATGTGTGGTTGCTACTTCGTCCACTTCCACTGTGTCAGGTTTTTTTGGGCATTTGGATCATCATGGACTATATCAAATATCTATCTAAACTATCTGTCTTTCTTATATATTGTGAAATCGTAGATGATCAGTGACACTTGGCATCATCAAGTCAATTGGAAACAACCTCTCTGTTTTTACAGTGGTATGGTTGTGTACACCTTACCTCCCAGACGGAAACCGCTTTTGAGGAACTGGGGTAATGTTGGTGTGTGGTTGCTGCTTCTTTGAAAGGATTATTTTTTGAACTAAACTAGGAAGGGAAGTAAAGATTTTTAAGGTTCTGTAGGTTTAGTGTGTTTAATCAGTATCTGAGGTGTACTTCTAGCCATCTGTTAACTTGTATAAGTGTTTTAGGTGTGGTTGACCTGTTTGAACAAAATTTTCTCAAAGAAGTGTGTTACCACTTTCAAAATAATTATGCTTTGAACTAAAATTAGGAAGAGCTGTGGAGATTTTAAGATTGTTGTAGTATTGTAGTGTGTTTAATTAGCATATGTGGTGTGATTCTACTGTTAAAATATTTTAGGTTTAGTGTGATTTGTGAACTGATGAATGTTTAATGCTTTCTGCTCTCGTTGGATTTATTTTTGGTGGTGGTGGTTAGTATGTTCTACTTTTAAGGGAGTGATTCGTAGTTGGGAAAATTCTCTATTAATGATATAAAAAAGTACTTCTAAACTAACTTATGGGTGATTGGTAGTAAGGAATACTTATTCTAGAACTTCAGTCACGACAGGAGTTTTGTGTCCTAAAAGAGTTTGTACTTTATATTGTACCCCACGCCCCCCAAAAAAATACACAAAACTTCCCACCAGGAAGGGTATTGACTATTGAGCTTTCAAAGTTGTTGTGGTGTCTATTGTGTTTGATTAGTATATCAGGTGTTATTTTTTTGTAGGTAATGTATTTTTTTGGTCGTTTTCTTTGTGATGATGATAAGTGTATGAGCTGTTCTTATACTGTTAAGATGCTCGTAGGTTCCTTATGAACATGTATTTATTTTTTGTGGTTGTGGCTAGTGTGTTACAAATATTTTCATTGAAAAGTGTGGTTTTCATTGCTCTAAAAAGAACTCTGCTTTTGTTTTTTTTACCCAGTAAATTTAACTACAAAGGTAAGAAGAGCCATTACTTTCTGTTGAATTGTGTATGTAGAATTTTTAATGTTTCATTGTGGCAATTATTTACTGCTTAAGGTTCTTGTAACAAAAGGTGAGGAGCTGTGAATGTTTCAGTGCCTTATACCTTGTGATTCTCCTCGTTTTAGCCTACCTTTATGTTTCCATGGTTTGTTGTGTTATTATTTGGTCAAGATTTTTAATCAAGGTTATTGTTGTATTTGGCTGTCCTTGCAGATGGAAATCTTTTGGTTGTCAAAGTAAGAAATGACTCAAGCTCAAATGAACCAAGAATCAATACTAAGTTAGAGCCTAAACCCCAATCACACTCTCAGAATGTTTGGGCTAGGGAAATATGGGATGTTCCACCGGCTGGTACAATAATGCCACCATTGGAGACATTTCAGTTGACGAAGGAAAGGGCCAAGTATAGGGTGAAAGATAATGTCATCGTTGTCACATTTGGGAACTACGCATTCATGGACTTCATTTTGACTTGGGTTAAGCACTTAACTGATCTGAAAGTCTCCAATATTCTTGTTGGTGATGTCGCTATCCCTGCTTCTTTTTGTACACGGTTACACTATGCAAGGATGAGCTAACTTTTGGTCTTTGTTTTTTAACTAAATGGAGCTTGGGTGTTTGTTTTAGGTGCCATGGACAACAACGTTTTGGAGGCACTTTACTGGAAAGGCGTCCCTGTTTTTGATTTGGGAAGTAACATGAAAACAATTGATGTTGGTTGGGGATCTCCTGCATTTCATAAAATGGGAAGAGAAAAGGTGTTCCTCATAAATTCTCTTTTGCCATTTGGCTATGAGCTTTTGATGTGTGACACTGATATGGTGTGGTTGAAGGTATGCATCTCACCTTGTCATTAGATGTCAAAGATCATTGGCACAAACTGTACTTTCTTGCAAGTTGCCATGAACACATGTAAGATCGCTGATCCTCTTATGCGTCCTAACAGAATCCACTTCCATATCTTGCTCGATTTCCTGAAGCAGATGTCTTAACTTCAAGTGATCAAGTGGCACCAACAGTTATGGATGACAGATTGGAGGTCTGGAATGAAGGTGAAAATTTCACACGTGTATCTATGCTCAACTCTCTTTCTTCTCTTTATATATATATAACATTGGGACGAATGAAATAATTCTTGTAATTGCATAATGCTAATTGTCTCAGTAAACAAACACTGATAATGGGCGGCGCTAGGATTCAAAGGGAAAATAAAGCAAATTCTCTTTGACTCCTACTTTTTCTAGTGTTTGTGTCATGCAAGAGAAAAGAAAAGATTTTCCCTTAGATTCCCAAATATAAATGATTTTTACCTCTCCATTTTCTCACCACTCTTTTTGAGAAAGTGAGGAAAAATCAAAATACTGGAACTTTAGCTCATTTCCACTTCTCCAACAACGCCCATCACCCTCTCCGACCACCTCTTCCGGCAACCTCCCCTTCGGTCACATATGACGACTCTTTTTTCGGCCACCTCCGACAACTCCTTTTTTGGTGACAGGAAAAGACGTCGCCGAAGGTGACAGGAAAAGACGTCGCTAGAGGTAGCCAGAAAAGTTGTCGCGAGATAGTCCTGTCCCTCCATGGGACAGAACCCGTCCCTAAACTTTGCTAACATGTACAAATAACATAATGTGAATTCCATCAAATTCCAGTTACAGACAAACAACAGAATTTGGTCAAATGGAATTTTAATTCCGCTGGATTCTATTTTCCATTGCTTTCCGTTTGACTCTCAGAATCCACTTTCCACCTGCTTCTTGTGCACAAACACCCCCTTGGACTATTACTGTCACCTATTTGAACATATTTGACACTAAACATCATGATATTTTCTGCCGTTGCAAGCAACAGTTTGCTATCGGTCTATCTCTATAGTATAGTCTGACCATCTAAGAACTGTTTATGCTGACTATTTCCACTTATTTTTGTGCTTATTTTGTGTGATATTGCAAAAATGACTCTTGATAAATACATATTACAACTTCTGAAAATTGTTTATAGAATGAATATAGAAATGTCATTATATTCACTGTTTTCTTCCTCGTAGTGCAAAATTGCAAATATTTCACTTGTTTCAAGCATGTCTTATCTTTCAGCAATAGGAAAATGTATTGGAATCCACGAAAATGGACATAGCATATTGAAATATAAATAGCTAAGAGTACCCTAGATAAATCATGATGCACAAGCCACAAGCCGAATTGTTACTATTAATTAAATAAAAAAATCTTTTTTCTCATAAATGACAAACCTCCATTTAGCACAAATTGTTAACTTCTATAGGCATGTTATTTGTATAGCTGGCGCTTCCTACAACATAGGAATCTTTCATTGGCGCCCCACTGAACCAGCATTGAAGCTTGCAAAAGAATGGAAAGATTTGCTTCTAGCTGATGATAACTTGTGGGATCAAACTGGGTTTAATAATCTTCTTCACCAAAAACTTGGACCACCTGTTGGAGATGATGGGCTTTTTTATGCTTTTGATGGAAATCTCAAGCTAGGCATATTGCCAGCAAGCATATTTTGCAGTGGACACACGTACTTTGTTCAGGTGACTATTTCCTTGGCAACTACTTATCTAAGGTCATTTAAAGTTTTAAGCATTCAAGCAACTTAGCTGGTTTCTCCTTTTGCATGTTGGTTCTGTCCATGATTTTTTCTTAAAACAGGAAATGCCTTGGCAACTTAAATTGGAACCTTATGCCGTACACACCACCTTTCAGTATGCTGGGACAGCTGGAAAGCGACATCGTTTGCGCGAAGGCATGATGTTCTATGATCCCCCAGAATACTTTGATGTGCCTGGTAAGTTATCATTTCATGCCTGCTCATATCCAACTTATTTTCTATATCATCAAAGATGCCGCAACACTTGTGTGATTGTTTTTGTTTAAAGTCAACATCACTAAGGTAGCGTCTGGAAGACTGGAAGCTTATTCATGAGATGTATTCTTGCAGAATTATGTCAAAAGTTTGGAATTAACATTTTTATTCTTAAAAATCGTCATGATTCCCCTTGCAAAATCATTTCTATTTTTCCATTGATGTAGGAAGCAATTTTTGCTCCACTTTTCTAAGAACGGCGCATATTTGTTCCAAAATATCATTGTCGCCATTGTCTTTTAGTATTGTTACTTCAATACTCCCTAGTTAATTACAACGTCTTTCTATATGTTTCGAAAGTCTCGTAGATAGAGAAAGGTTGTCAGGTAAGCTGGATAGGAATTGGGAAACCTGGTTTCAATCTAGGAATTAGTTGTTGCTTAAAATGCTGGGGTATTGTTATTAAGTTTTATCAAATCTGTGCAGGAGGCATTGTAACCGACCACAGTCTCTATTTTATAGTTCTTCTCATTGTGCTTTTAACTTTTCTGAATCAGGCGGTTTCTTATGTTTCAAACCACATATTCCCAAGAGTTTGTTTCTAGACGGGCAGCATAATGTGGATACTCATTTTTCCTTGGTTAATTACCAGGTATTTTCGTATTTTTTTCTTATTAGTATGCTACGTATGTTCTCTTAGTTGATCATATTCAGTTTGAGTAATCAAATTGCTGGTTGAAATTTACAGATAAAACAGATAAGATCCGCCCTTGCCATTGCTTTGTTGTTGAATCGAACTCTGGTGAGACACATGATCCTTCATGTATTATATATATGCAATGAGATGATTCCTCAATCTGAACTCTGAAGCGATTAAATCAGTTTATCTGCCAGAAAAAAAAACTTACCGAAGTATAGTTTTAAATATGGTGGAATTCCGTTTTCCAATAAGATATCACGTTACTTGCTGTATAATTGGTTTTATTGTTTAGTTCTTGGAATTTTCTTTTCTGGTTCACAACACAAGTAATTGTTTTTCATTGCTGATATTGGTTTCTCTTGGTTAACCTGGCTTTCTTCCTTTTTAGGTGATGCCTGCTTTATGGTGCAGATTTGATAGGTTGTGGTTTGGTCATCCTGGAATTTTACCTGGAACAATAACCAGACAACCCTTTGTTTGCCCTATGGATCATGTATTTGAGGTAATTTCTTGTTACGGATCCTGCAAGTTTAAGTAAATTTTTTGGGGTTAATTACAGTTTGCCCTTCTGAACTATACCTTGATATTACTTTGCACATTTGAACTTTCAAAGTTGACAGTTATCCTCCTGAACTTTCGTTTTATAACACTTTGTCCCCTTGAACTTTAAAAATTCATTATTTAAACACACATTCATCTCTTTTTTTTGCAAAAATTTTCGTTGTATTCCTAATACCCTCGTAAACCTATATTTACGTGAAAATTCGGATTGAAACGGATGTCGGATTTGGTTGGAATTTGGGGTGGATTCAGTTTGCAAATAGTTAAAGTAGAAATTATCTCTTTCTTATGAAACTAGGAAAACTTTATTTATCGTTCATCATGATGTTTTTTGAGGACACTAGCCTCTACAATTACACCACTGTGGAGTTTTTTTTGTTCATCAAGACTCTGATGGTTTGAACATGTTATTCTGCGTTGTAAGTGATCTTGCATTGTGTACTTCTGCACAATTTGTACAACGGCTCTACTTGGATCATACAAGCTTCACATGTGCAAAGAATGGTACATGTGACATATGAGGATGTATTTGGTATTAGTTCAATTAACTTAGTATAGCTTGTCAAAGTTTGCACTATTTTGTTAAATAATTTTCTGTGCGACAGTGGCACTTCATGTGCCTTACTTGTAGATTATTTTTACATAGCAACACCAATAAAAAGGGATACTCTATGTCTCAACATAAACACAAATTCTTGTCGTACAAATAGTTAACTAGATGTGACCCACTTCCCAATAAATGTATGATGAACTCTTATTGTTAACCCAATGCGCTATTTCATCTAAAATGTTATCCTCTCGTATAATTTTCGTGTGCACAAATGTAGGTCCATAACATGTTGGTTGAATTGCCAGAAGCTGAGTTTGGCCCAAGAATTAATTTTAGAGAATATTCATTCTTAGACAATCCATCACTTCCAGAGCAGGTACTTGCATATAACAAAATACAAAACTAATTTTTATTTTGCTTTGTACGACCATATTATTGTTTTCTGTTTTGCTATTTTTCATAATATAAAAGGTAAAGCAATCAAGGCTTGAAGTTCATCTTTGCGAAGAAAGTTCTGCAACGTGCAATGGTAGTAGACCAGGACTACTCAAACTTCCAAAGAATAGTACCGAAGAAATGGTAATGACCTATTATCTTTGTTTTGTCGTACTATTTCTCAAGGTAACTTTCAATCGTTATGTTTATATAATAAGAATCAGAAGCAGTACTAGATTTGCAGCAGGGCACTGGATGTTTGGATGTTATTTGATAATTTAAAAAATCATTGGAACGATGCTACATATGATATGATAAATTATTTAATAAATCTCAACCTTTAATGTAAGCCAAAAAGACTTAACAATTTAGCCAACACAAAAACAGAGTTATTTATCGTACGAAGAATGTTTTTAGTTGCCGCTGAAGTAATTGTCTATTTATTGCACTCAATATCTCACATTATAATTTGGCCAAGATCTTCTGTGACAGCTTTCAGGATAATTCTATCCATTTAACCAGTTCCTGTATATTTTTACCCACAGTTGTTGAATACATTTGCAACTTACAAGGATGTGAAGGTCATAGAGTTTGCATCGATAGATGGAGCTTTTCAAGGGTTCACTGACAAGGCAACCTTTCCTTTTTTTTCCGTTAATGTTTCTTGTTTCGTCAATTATTCAAAAGATATATGCTAATGGAAATGAAGGATCTGAAGCTTTCCAATTTGCGGTGACACATACAGGATAAAGAGCAGAAGTTCAGAAAACGTATTAAGAGATACACTGGCATATGGTGCTGTGTTGAGGGAAAAACTATTGGCCATATATATTACGACATGTATTGGGATGAGAAACCCGGATGGAAGCCTGCACCTCCAGAGACAAAGGAGGACGACCACCCACCTTTATAGAAAAAATCAGGTTTGACTTGCTTCATAAAGGTGGTGAGAGCTTATGAATCCCCTAACCTTCACCTATTGTATATTTATCATTTAGTTGAGAAGATCTGTCATCTAGTTTATATGCCATGGATATTTAGTTGAGGAAGTACCTTTTTATCTGTCGGCGTAAAAAATTGAAGTGTAATTTACTTTAGGCGCCGGAATAGTGTAATTTGATTCATTGATTGTGTTTTTTTACTGTGAAATTTTTAAAATTTAGTTTACTGACTTTTTTCCAACCAGTTACGTATGACATTCTCCGAAGCCATTTTCAGCTCGTCCTAACCGTCACTCATAATTTACAAGAGTAATTCCCTTAGATGACAGCTTTCAAGTTGGTTTCCGTAGTGTAGTCTTAAGTTCTATCTGCAATTGATGATAGAATATCTTCAAACTAACGTAAGAGTGACACTTGAATGGACGATTTCGGTGTATAGTTGAGTAGGTTAGACATAAGATTCATCGAGAATTACCATTATGGTATGTGCATTGTTTCCTTCCACGTAAATTTATCTAAATCCAAATCCTTGGAATATTACAATCTTGTAAGTTCCTTTACCTATTGTTTCCTTCCTAGTTATTCCTGGGTTTTCGTTAGACCATCTTTAACGGGTCGTCCAACCCGGACGCGCCACGTGGCACGTCTGGGTTGGGGTTTTTTAATTTTATTTTATGTCGTTTTTTAAATAATTGTGTTGAATATTTTTTAAAAATGTTAGGTTTATTTATTTGTTGTAGATGTTGGGTTTAATTATTATTTGGTTTAAATGTTTTAGGGTATTATTTGGTAAATAGTTTGGTATTTAAACTATATTAGCACACTTGGATTGAAATTAAACTACATTACATCGTTTAATTGAAATTAAAGTAGATTTACAACGTTTAAACGGAAAATAAATTACATCAACTGCTTACGTATTTTGGCTAGCTGGATTTCGTCCTCTTAAGTCATTAAACTCAAATTTTTAACCTTCAGTAGTTATAGGTATATCTCATAGAGTTTGTCCCTAGCATGTTGCTTCTCTTTTTGTTTTTGAAATTCCAACTTGCGTTCTCTGTATGCGAGTTCTTTATCTTTTACGGTGGTGTGTTCAGCAAGATGGGCAGTTAGGTTTGTAACGTGCACTTCTTGATCCTCTACTACCGCTTTACCTTTCTTTTTGCTTCTTTTTATACCGGTAGGACGAGGTTCAGGATGTGGTATAAATTCAGGGATTGTCGTAGAAAAATCCGGAGGCGAGCTTTCGTGGCGTTCCTCTTCGGATGGCTCCGTCTGACTAAGTTTAGTGGAGGACCCGGAGCCAGACGGGTCAGTACAACTTCGTTTATTGGAGGATCTGGAGGATTGTCTGGTTGGAGTACGTACCCCTCCCAAGTGACTTGGAAGGTACTGAATGCGTACGGAGACGAATGAACTCCACGTCGGGTATTGTTTTAGGATTCTCCATGCGCGGGTGTACTGAAAGGCGGTGTTGGTCTCACGCTCGTAAATTAGACGAACTTGTTTGATCACGTCATCCTTGTTTTGTCCACTTGTCATCCGTCTTGTTGCTTCAACATATATGTCTGCCCACTTACTCAATGCCTGACTTATTCTCCTCCAACGACCTTTGATGGAGTTTTGGTTTCTAGCTGAGAGTTGGTCATTAATAAGGCGGGCGTCGTTGTATAAATACTGAACTCTCGCCCAAAATTGAAAGCTTTCTAGTTTGTCCCCACTATTGCGTCGTTACTAACGGCAATGTAAGCAGAAACGAGGGGGCCTCGTCTTCCGTGTATGACCAACCATGCTTGCCCTTCGATGGGTTGGTTGTCTGTTCGGGTGACTATTGAGACAGACTTGCAGGACTTTCGGTTCTACATTATCACGAGTCTCGAACTCAGTGGAGTCAATATTCAGCAAGTTGGAATACATCTGGAATACATTTGGAGGTGAGTGATGTTGAGGAAAGGATTGGCAAGCACCCCGGTAGTACGAGTTTCGTGGTGGTGGATTTTGGTACGCACTTGCATAGTACGGGTTTTGCGGTGGTGGATTTTGGTATGCACTGGCGGGGTACGAGTTTTGCGGTGGTGGATTTTGGTACGCACTGACGTAGTAAGTGTTTTGTGGTAGTGGAGGTTGGGACCCACTGACGTAGTACGTGTTTTGAGGTGGTGGAGGTTGGGAACCACTGGCGTAGTAAGAGTTGTAGCAGGAAAATGGGTCGACGAACTGCGAAAATGTCATTCCACCATATGCAGGGCAAGTTGGGGGATACATTTCCTGGGGATCACTGTTGTTAGACAACGATATTCTCAGTGAAGTTTTGATATGAAGTTTTTGGTGTTTAGATGGTGTGATGACTTCAATGGATGTGCGTGGTATTTATATACTTTCTCACGACTGAACACTTTTTCACCAACGAACACTTTTCTCACGACTGAACACTTTTCCACAACCACAATCGCTTTTTTCACTTTCTCACAACCACAACAACCACTTTTTAATGACCAACCACAACCACAACTCTGGGTTCGAATCGGTTTGTCATCGGTCGTGTTGTCGATTTTAATACGTACATGGACACCAAAGAATGCATTCGTGAAAAAAGCAGACATCTCATCCTCAAATCTGACTTGATCGAGCACATATGACAACGATTCGGGAGAACCGCAAATTAATTATTTTTTATTAGTGTGCAGTTTCATTTTAATGAAATTTAGGTAATGTAATATTTTATTGTATTGCGCTACCTACAATGGTTTAAATAAATATGTATTTTGCTTTTTTATTGATAAAAATAATTATTTGCTGATTAATATATATTTGTTTGAATTATTAATATTTTGGGTAAATATAATTGATTTTGGAATAAAATAAATGTTAGTGGAAATAAAAGATGGATGTGGAGGAGAGAGGTAGGTTGTGGTGAGTTGTGGTTAAGAGGTGAATAGTGTAGGAAAGAAAAGAAAGTGGATTGGGGAGAGAGAAAGCTAATGTGAGAGAAAACTTATTTGGAAGAGAAAGAGAAGAAAAAAAAGGGTCGTGATACGCCTAACGTGATCAGTTCAGTTAGTAGTCCAGTCAGCAGAGAAATTCATTTAATAACATGTTTGTGTCACATGCAACCTTTAATTTCCCAATTTAACATTACTTTCTCACTGCAACGTTTGGTTTCCCCAAGCAACTTTTACTTTTTCCAACGTAACTTTTGTTTCTCCATGCAACCTTCGAATACAAATGTAAAATGAAGAGGTCATGTTTTTTTCCTTTTAAACATATAAGTCTGTCCCTTTTAACATCTATGTATGTCTTTTTTAACATGGGAGTTTGTCATTTTAATGTATGGTTTGTCATTTTTAAATAGTTTTTTGTCCTTTTTAAGTATGTGTTTATCCTTTTTAAATACCGATTTGTATTTTTTAAGTATGATTTTGTTTTTTTTAACAATTGGGTCGGTCTTTTTATATTGGTGGGTTGTTCTTTCTATGTCGAGGTTTTGTCATTTTTAACTAGTGTTTTGTCCTTTTTAAGTAGTGGTTTGTCTTTTTTAAGTATGAGTTTGTCCTTTTTATCACATGCGTTTGTTCTTTTTATCATATTGGTTGTCTTTTTAAACAACCCAAGTTGAAATTAGCAAACAAGAACATGAAATCAAACCCAACTTCGTGAAAAAATAATCAGAAACCTAAAAAAAATTAATATCAAAGACAAACCAACTTTAGACAAGAACACCACAAACCATAATAAAAAAAGAACCAAACTTTCAACACAAAAACACCAACAACCCCCAAAAAATTATCACCACAAACGATCCATCACAAAAAATTGAAACTCCAAATCAACCACAAAAAACCAAACTTTCCCCAAAAAACAACACACAAAAAACTCAAATCAGCTATAAATAACCACATTCCTCCTCCTCGTCTCGGGACGGGCTCCAACACCGACTACTTCCTCCCCCTCATCGCCGACCAACTTCACCGTGACGTCCTGACCAACTTCACCGTGACGTCCTAACCAACGTCATCGGCATCCTCACCTCCCTCAAGACTCACTCCCGTGTTCGTCTCCCTCGGCATCCCTCTTAACGATCTCGTCGCCTTCCACCAGGAGAAAACGATGATGAATGAAACGTTTTGGAGGATAATGAAAGGTTTCGTTGAGATATGTATGGTGAAAACCAAATGTCGTATAGTTATGTGTGTCTGTGATGTGACCCAAAATAAATAAATAAATAAATAATATGTGATTTTATTTATCTTTGCTGACTTGGTTGCTAAATGGATTGACCACGTCAGCCAACGTCCGGGACGCAACGTGCACAAATCATTTTCCAAAAAGAAAACTCATGATCATGTTTTCTGCATCATGGTTACGGATTGTCTTATATCTCATCACTTTCGTTGCACGCCCAAACTCCCCTTCTCGTCAATGCCTACATAGTTGGATGTGTCCTAATAATCTCAAACAACTTTGTATCATTGTATGTCATGTTAATCAATTTCACCATTTTCGCACTATACAATAGTATCTTATGCGCACCTTCTAAATCAACATAGTTCATCACTCAGTTTTTGTGCTTAATCAATTTGAAACCGATTGGTTTTACTGTACATCTTCATGATTTTGTTTGCCTCCTAGCATCGAGCCAATTCTCAAAAATCATTACTGCATCGTTTGCAGAAAGCATGCACCATAAGATTTAATATTTTTTAGTCTACATGGTATGTAGATAACGTTAACATCAGATGAGATGTTAAACATGTAATTGATGCAACCGAAAAGCAAATATTCAAATATCTCAACCAAATGTTACGCGTTAAAATCCCCTTAACTTCAAAGCAACTATGATTTTATTGTCATTATTCTCCGGATATCCAACTGTCTTTAAGTAATAATAATATAAATTATTAAAATTGTAAGGTAAATAAACAAATTAGATTCACACCCGCCTTCTCATTGAATCCTAACAAAATTGTTAATTTCTTTTTTTGAAGTAGTACAGATTATGAATTGAACACCAAGGGCACGTTTGGCTAGCGATTCTAGCATAGGATTCTAGTAGGAATTCAGATTCTTAAATTTTGTGTTCCCAAACAAGAATTTGTATTCTGATTCTTGTGGAATCCTTAAGAATCTCAAGGTAAGTTTTCTATATAATTTGGAAGCTGGAAAAAATAGTTTACCGTAGGAATCCAGAAATTTTAGGTTATATTTACCATAATACCTTCATATTTTACTATTTTTATTAGATAACCTTTTAAATTAGAAACTAATATTTTACGATATTTATTAGATAAATTTCATATACATTGTATTTTATGATAATTTTTAATATTAGAAACTAGCATTAAAGATAAAGCTATCAAATTCATGTTTCCGGGTCATGTTCGTGTCGACACGAAACACAAAATAGATCAACCTGAACACGGAAATTTTGTGTCGAGTTCGGGTTCGAATTTCGTGTCATGATCCGATTTGACAACCCTAATTAAGACATAATTGACATTGAAACATAATATTCTATCTTAGTATTTTGAGTAGTGCTCATTGTGCTCTTTTTTTAGGCTCTAAATTTGGGCTCCCCCACACCTCCCCACTAAATCGCACGAAGTCATGTCAATTCGAAGATAATTGTTCATAAAAATTGGTCAATCACATGTATTTGTAAATTGTCTCTTATCTTTTTCATTTCTCATATCTTCTTCCTAAACATTTCCCCCATCTTCTTCCTGAAAATCTTCATTCCTAATCACGGTGTGATTTGGTTTCTTCCTAAAAATCTCTACTAGCATCGGGACTTCTTCCTCATCCATCTTGTCGCCTCTACTACATTGCCACATTTCGAAACCCCCCAAAAGTACCAAACTCCCATCTTTTTCATCGCCACGATAAGAGGATCCTATTGCCATGTCTTCCGACGCTAGCGCTCACGGTGAGTCTTATTGAGCACATTTCATGTTATCGTTTGTGTAGGGTTTGCAGCAGTGGAAGTATTTTTTTGTTTTCACATTTTAGTTAGCGATGTTGGTTGGATTATTTTTGGGGCTCTTTTTGGCTTTAACTGCGAACCAGAGATTTATGTTCAAACACGTTGAAAAATTGTTCCAGAATTGAACTTTGTCTTTGTTCTATGTCAAAATCTGATATAGGTTAGTCTGAATGAGAAACCAAATCGAGATATCTAAGTCAATGCACAAATCGGTGATAAAATCCAAATCGACAATGTTGATCATATATATATAATTTTGTTCCGATATATCCCATGTTTAAACTGCAGACTTTAGTGTTCTATTTTTTAGTTCGATGTCGATTTTTCTTCGTATTTGGAATCTGAATGAGGTCAGATATATCTGAAATCCAAAAATGGGAAAATATATCCGAAAGAAAAAAATGAAAAAATATATCGGAAATAAATTATATATATATGATATTAGCGCATAAGTAAATTCAAATGATGGTTATGGATATATGTGGTATCTAGCGTTGTCTTGGTCAGATATATCCGGGTAGTAAAGACTTTAGGTTTTGGTTTGGATAAATTGATGGGCAGCTTGTAATGTGTTAATGTTGTCTCTGATTGTCTATGATTAGCTTCTTGTGTTTGTACAGTAGCTGACTCTAATATATTTGTGTTGTTGCAATAGTTTTCCATTTTAGATATATTTGGCTCAGATATATCTATCTCATTGCTTTACTTAGTTTGGTAGTGGTAGCTAAGGTAAAACAAATGAATAGTTTTATCGGTAAAATATTAGATATATATGATATCATCTTCACACCGATTTGTGCATTAAGGGCAACCGATATATCTGACAAAACCGATTTGGTTTTCATTGTCTTGTGTTGTAGTCTGAGTTCTAGATATATCTGAGTACAGTGGTTAGGTATAGTTTCCCATCAGATGTGATTTTACAGTAGCTCATCCGGATATATCTGTGTTGTAGTCAATAATGAAGCATTTGTCTGATATATCTAATTCACTACTTTACTAATTTTGATCGGGCTTTTTATATAAGGTAACATCAAATTCATCAGATCTCTTTGAAATGACCACTTTAGACTGTGTGAACATAAGATATATCTGGCTTGTTGTAGATAGGTAACCATTGTACTCAAATATATCTAACTGTAAGTTGAGCCAAGTAATGAACATGACAGAAAATATCATTTCTGGTAATGTGTTAATGTAAGAGACATAAAAATGCCTTAGATGGAGAGATATATCTGCCACAACATAATTTTGTTTAAATTTCTTCACTTGACATTAAGTGGCTCCGCAATATCTGAGTTTTATTAGTTAGAGTAGCTGCGATATATCTTATTGCATCTTCTAACATATCTTTGTCCTTAGCACTTTGCCTTCTAACATATGAGTAGGTTGTAGAATTATATTCGAGAATTGGTACATGTGATATATCATTTTCCAGATATATCACATATTGCTGTCAATTTGACATCAACTTTTGTTATTCAATATCCATATTTCAGTTATTAACGTTTTGTCCTCATTGATTTACTAATATTTATCTTGCATTTTACAAAAGGTAACATTAAAGACCTAAACACCAGATGCACGTTCAACAAGACTAGAAGTTGTTTTAAAAGTCTCAGTGAGCATCAACAAATGTTATTGAGAGAGACTCCTTTCGGAAACTTTAGTTTTGTGGGGCCAAACACAGATCGTACATTGCTGACAAAGTTGGTTGAGGTGTATTACCTTGAAAAAAAGATTTCTGTTTTGGAGCCTATGAGTTTGGATTGAAGCCAGAGGAGTTTGAGGTTACGATGGGTCTTCCAATCAGCGGAAGTAGAGTCGATAAGAAGGCGAAATCCAAGGTGTTGAAGCAAAAGTACTTTCGCGATGGTGATATGTCAGTTTCTGCAACCAATCGGGTTATGGAGAAAATAAGTCCTTTGACAAGGAAGACAAGGATGAAGAATATATTCAACTTTTGATAGCCTTGATTCTGGTGTAGTATTTGTTTCCACATTCCAATTAGAAAATCAGTGAGTATCTTATTGCTGCAATTGAAGATGCAGAAACGATAAACAACATAGTGTGGGGCTCGAAAGCTTTGAGTACTTACAAGATGAACTCGATCGGTACAAGGATTGATACATTCACGATATATTGTTATGTCAGAAGAGTATGGAGTGTTCTCTATTAGGGTACTTTTATATAATATCTTTTTATATTTGTGTGAAAACCGAACTTAACGGTTTATACTTTGGAATATCTTTTTTTTCTTGCTTAAGAGCTTGGTTCTATATCAAAATTGGTTTTAATTCCTAACTTTGTTTTGTGGTACTGTCAGTATCATGCTAACCATATATATTTGTAGTTCATATATCTGTTTAAGTCATTTTATCGCACGTTCGAAATATCTAAGACAGTTTGCTGGAAGCGAGTGACTTTTGGAGATTGTGTTCGTAGGGTTCAAATTGTATATCTGAATGGTACATAATATTGGAGCTTGGATCAGCCATTAGTTTTAATTGATTGGAATCCATTTAATAAGTGGAAGATATATCCCGTGTCTGATATATCGTGTTAAGGATGAAGATTCTTTTCGGGCGTATGAGCTTAAACACAGTCTATTGTTGATGATTTCAGGTAGGTGAAACCATGAGCGATGGTTGCCAAAGCTCCCCGGAGAGAGTAGCAGAGGAACTTTCACCCGTTTCCAGAAAAGGAACATATACTAATGGAAAGTTCGTCAATTGGCCGGATTTGGATAGCATGGCCATTGCTGATTTGAAAATGACTCATAAAACTTTTAATAGGAGTTTGTTACTTCTATGGGGAAAAACCAGGAAGAACTTGTTTGGACTGGATAAACAATTTGCCTTAAACGGTCAGCTTTTAGAGAAATACTTACTTGGGGAAGATCGATAAGAAACGAGGTAAAATTGTACACAACACGAAAGTAATGAATTCAAATTGTAGATTGATCACTTAGATTAAAACCCATGATTGCAGATGATATATCTAAAGATATATATGAGGATATATCCTGCAGATATATCATGACCGTAGAAGCTTTCTTTTTAATTACCTGGGTATACAGATATATCTGATATAGTAGAATCGTTTGGATATATCTTAGAGACATGCTATATATGTTCTACTGAAATTGTTAAATACAAAGTATGATTTGTAGATTAGAACCAAAGATTGCAAATGATATATCTGGTGATATATCACGAACAATTGTCACGATCTTGGGATATATATGGAACACTGGATAGTAGAATTCATGACAATATTTGAGATACATGATATATCCGGAATATCTAAGATTTACAGATATATCTATAGTTTGTCTATGACATCTAAGATGTCTGCATGATGAATGATTGCAGATGATAAATGCTTTCATGGAAGTAATGGAGGAGCAATTAAAGTTGGGAAGGTTTAAAGAAAAATCGATCTTTCTCTGTTAAACTATCACAAAAAATTGTTTGTCTAACTTACAATGGCAATGCAGCACACATTTATGAACGGAATGTACTTCGCTGGAACGATACACAGTATGCTAGATATATCTTCCAACCATTGTTGGCAATGGGAAAGTGGCACATGGTTGTCGTAGAACTAACCGTGCAAACAATCATGTGATAAGTAGAACTAACTGTGCATACAATCAAGCCAAGTTGAAAAAAGCCAAACATAATTTTGGGTAGTTCCTCACATAGTAAACCACATCCAAGCAAGATCGATTGAGCATGGTGATTAATTCCCAAAAAGGGTGCAAATGGCATTTCAAATTTATTGGTTATGTACGTGGTGTCGGTGAAGGGAATGTGTTCTAAAAGTTTTAGTTTTAAATGTCAATTATTATGAATTGAATGAGAAATCATTTTGTTCATTGTTTATGTTATTCGTCTTTTAGAAGTGTTAAGGAAGAGGCTCTTGGTCCTTAACCGTAGAGTTCTAAAAGATATTGGTTTACATGAAACAAAAGATATTCGCAATCATGGTAATTAACATGGAACATTAATTACCGAGTTAAGATTGTCGTGTTGGTCATAGATCATTGTAGCTCTACAAGTGAGTGACAACACGGGTATGCAAAAGAGGAAAATATTACTTTTGTATACTGAATAGACCTAATAAGTAAAATATTATAGAAATGTGTTTTTGTGTCATTAATATTTTACTGTGTCTTTGGTCCTTTGATATGAGACTTATATCTAATCACTTAAGGAATACTTAATTAGATCAGTGTCTTGAACTATCGATCAGTGTAGTGTAAAGGCATTGGTTGGTTAAGTACTACTTTTGTTGGAGAAGGTAGTTAGTCAAAAGATTATCATTGCCCCTCTTAATTGAGTGATGATATCAGTGGGCCCCTTGATAAAGCAAAGTTATAATGTGCACAATGTGATTTGAGTTAAGTCACATATTTATAACTAGCTTAAAGAGATCAAGAAATGAATACTAATACAAAGATGACACAATACTACTTTGTGTGTATTCTTAATATCATGAGGCAAGGGACGGACACAAGTGGTGCACTCCATCACTAAGTGGATCGGGTTTTGGTTCGAGTGGAATTAAGACATCTAACTAATTGGGAGCTATAATGTGTAGCTAGATACCGCTTATAGCTTGTGATATTAAGCTCTTAATATCACTGCCAACTTAGTTTAGATCCTCCCATAGGTCACACCGCAAAACTGGGAAACAAGAAATGGGGATTTTGAGTTCATAAGATGTGTCGGGTTTCATGTAGAAAATATGACACATGGGGTGAACAAGCAAAATCAAAATTATGTTGTGATTAATAACATAATTAGAATCTAAATTAAATTCATATGTGATGTAAATATTATGGGGTGTAATGATTGATCATTACATAGGATAATATGTTACATAAGTTGTGAATTTACTACTAATCCCGAAATGTCAAATTTTGTAGGGGTTAAACCGAAATTTGACAACTCTGCAAAACAGTGCTCAAACGGTCGACCGGTTAGACGTAAACGGTCGACCGGTAGGGCACGGTCGACCGGACATGTCTCGACCGATAACAGGGAATTTTCATCTGTTCGAACGGTCGACCGAAAGTGATCGGTCGGTCGACCGAACATTGCGATGGAATAGTTCCTGTTACGAACGGTCGACCGAGCTATTGAACGGTCGACCGAAACTGGTTCGAGCGGTCGACCGAACCTCCAAAAACGGTCGACCGGTCCAGACGGTTTATGCAGAATTAATTTAAGAATTAATTAGATCATGCATGGAATTGGTCCATAATTGATTTAATTTGTGGCTAATATTATTTATTATTAAATAATGGATGGTTAGATGGAATTTTGCATGAGATCATGGGCAAGGGGTTGCACATGAATAGGTAATTTGGAGAAAGCTTATAAATACAAGCTTATTTCATTACCCATTTAATTCATTCATTGTTTTCTCATGCAAAAATTCTCTCCCCATAATTCTCCACGAAAATTCCTTAATTCTTAAGTTTAGTTTAGTTCTTAAGAGATCATCTTCTCAAGGGAATTAAAGAGGGGTTAGTAATTGGATTCTAAACCCTATCGGAGATTGAGAGACTAGCTTCCCTCTCTCCGATCTTGTTTAGAGTTTGGTGAATACTCGGAGGCATCCGGCGCAGCGAGGAGCATCCCCAACGTCTCCGAATCTTCAAGAAGTTTTAGAGAACTTCTAGGTATGAATTTCGGAGCCCTTGTTTGTTTTAATAGAGTTTTGAAACTAGATGTTAAAACAAACCGATGCATGCATGAAATAAATCAAAGAAAATTGTAATTGATCCTTATTATACATAAAAATTTCGAAAATATATATGTATAATTAAACATGAAATCCTACAGTGGTATCAGAGCTTAGGGTTCAATTTTCTTATGATTTATGGTTGTAAACAAATTTAGTTTACCATCTAGGATTTAAACAATTCGTTTTACCGGTTTTTCGATCTTTAAATGTTTTGCTGAAATAATTCTTGTAATAATTCGTTTTAAATGTTTTGAATATTTAAAACATGGCATGTAATTATTAGAATTATGATTTAGACATAAGTCTAACTTGCAATAATTTCGTTTTAAGTATAAACGATTATTTTGTAAGAGAATCAACAAAACCGAAAAACTGCGATTCATCTTTCCATTGGAAATTGGATGGACAGTGGTTCATAATTAATTTTTTGAACTATGGATGCATGAAAAATGTTTTTAATGGATTTCAAAACGTTTTTCAAAGAATTGTTTGAGATTCTAGATGCTTGATAAACTAGATTGCATAGTTTATAGCGATATTGCGTGCATGGATGCTCGAATTGTATATGCAGGAATTGTGGGTTTATATGTTCCAAATCAGAAGCTATGAATGTATGTCATTATTATTATACAGGGGCTTATGTATGTAAAAGCCATATTCTCTATTTTCTATCTTTAGAATTGCATTTCCATGTGAGAGGTTTTTACGTAGGACTTGCACTAGTTTGTTTTTATCGAATGTGAGGAGCATGTTTATTTTTCTGTAAAATCTACATCTCCGGTGCAAGAGGAAGTCGCCGAATAGAGCATTGATCGAGGATCGAGAATCAGGGATCGAAGATCAAGGATCAAAGGGAACATATAAACTCACGCGATATGGATTGTGTGAATGTTTAATTTCTGTTTTTATAATTTCTGCTATGCATGTGATGAATGGTGAATGTTAGGATGTGTATAAATTTTAATATGCATGATGAACTAAAATTCAAAATCACATGTTGATAAATAAAATTGTCCAACAAAAATTAAGAATAGTTTTCCTTCTTATTTCATCCATTAGCAGCCATTGATCGAGGGATACTCTGCTCGCCCTTAGCGGGAGATAGATCCCTTTATCTTTGGGAATAGTGGGAGATATAAAGGTTGTCTGTTGTTGTGCCACAATTAAATATATGAGGTGTCTTTCACCCTAGTGAACCCCAAGTATGTTTAGTTGTGAATACAATAGATAAACGTATCTCGTATCAAATGAAAATAAGTTTTCTTAACATTACCAAGAGCCCTCGCTCGGTTTTGGGAAAAAGTTTTTCTTACGAGGATAGGTCGTATTCCCTCATAATTAAAACGACAAGAATCACAAGAGTTTGAAGATGCTAATATTGCTAAAATTCAAAAAGGTTGTGATTAGAAAATGTTTTTCATACCTTGATGTTGTAATGTATTCGATAGCCCTTAGCTAGTCTATATTACAATTGATGGGATCTTGGATTACTGCATTTACGGGCAAGATTTTATTTGCAGTATTTACATCATATTCGATATATATATGTATGTATGTATTAAAACATAAAATTGGCATTAAAACCTATATAATTTATTTTGTAGAAATGTCAAATATCCAACCAATTGTGCGATCTATGATCGAAAAGAACCCTTTGCAAAATGATGGCTCAAACTTCATGAAATGGCAACTCAATCTTAATATCGTGTTGAGGTTTGAAAAACTATCTCATATTTTGGATGGTGAAATCCCAAAATTAAATGAGAAGACAACCGATAAAGAGAAAGAGGCGATAGCCAAGTGGGAAGACCAAGAGAACCAAGTTCACGGTCTTATACTAGCATCCATGGGTGACTCGCTTCAAGCGAAATACTTGGATTCAAAACCCAAGAAGACCATGGAGGCTCTAACCAAGATGTTCATGGATAGTGCCCGAAAGGAGCGCTATAAGACCACCATCGCACTCACAAGGTGCCATATGGCGGAGGGAACATCGGTATCCATGCATTTTCTCACGATGCAAGGATACCTTGAGAAGTTGTCGAAGCTCTCTTCTCCAATACCAGTGGACATTGCCGAAGATCTAATTCTTGGCTCTCTAGCCCCGTCCTTTAAGGATTTTGTGATGCACTATCATGTGCGTGAAAAAGGGGTGAGTCTTGAGGAGCTTCACAATGATCTCAAAACGGCTGAAGTTGATATGGGCAAGAGTAGGGACCATGAGGTCCTTGCTATCCATAAGAAGAGCAAAAAGATCAACAAAGGTAAAGGCAAATTTACCAAAGATACGTCAATCAAGAGCAAGGGAGTAGGAGGTGCTAATGGGAGTGTCTCAAGGGAGAAAACTTACAAGTCTCCAACTCCCAACTCGGGGTGCTTTCACTGCGGTGAAAAAGGACACATCTGACCTAATTGCCCCAAGTACAAGGAAGACCTTGAAAATGGGATGATTGAACGTAGGCGCCCGAGAAACGCCATAGGTATGTTTGTTATTGAGATAAATTTAATCACCTCTATCCTTGATTTGGTAATGGTTACCGGATCTTGTGCTCACATAATTTTGATGTGCAGCTATTGAAGGATAGGAAGGAACTCGTTGGGAACGAGATGATATTGAAGATTGGAAATAGTACAAGCATCGCTGCGATTGTACAAGATTCTATGGAACTTCAATAGTCTAGTGATTTAAATTTATGCTTTGTAGAATGTTTGTTATGTACCTTCGATTAGCAAGAACTATTCTGTATCAAGTTTTGGATATGGATAAATTTTAATAAATATTTTAATTCTTGCTTGTCTATATCGAAGAATGGAATTTTCTATGCAAATACATTCATATGGAATGATTTCTATTTGCTTGAAATAAATAATGAACAAACTCAAACAAACAATAACAAAAGAGAAACTAAGATAACTCACGTGAATGATACAATCTCGTAGCACTATCGGATTGGTCAAATAAATGACCAAGAGACTTTTCAAGAAGAAAGGAACGAAAACGAACAACTAATTGGATATGATACATTCTAATGTATGTGGTCCGATAAGTACAAGTGCAAGAGACGGTTTAAGGTACTTCATTTTGTTCACAGACAACTATAGTCATTATGACTATATTTGTCTAATGGGAAGCAAAAGTGAATCCTTTGACAAGTTCAAGGAATTCGAGGATGAAGTAGTGAACCGACTCAACAAGAATATCGAGTCTCGATGAAAGGTTCGTAGGGGTGAGTGCTTAGAATACCTAATTTGACTAATTCCTAAAGTAGGAATAGGATATTGCTCGACATGGTTCGATCAATAATGAGTCATTTAAATTGCCGATTTACTTTTGGAATTATGCACTACAAATAATGACAAACTCACTAAATAATGTTTCATCCAAATCCGTGGAGAAAATGTCTTGTGAGCTATGGAGTTGGAAGACAACTAAGCTCGACTTTCTCAAGATTTGGGGTTGTGAGGTATACATCAAGAAATTGATGTCGACCAAGCTTCAACCAAAAGCGGATAAGTGCTTCTTTATAGGTTGTCCTCGTGTGACAAGAGGATACTACTTTTGGTATATCACCTCCAATCGAAAGATTGTAGAGAGAGATATGGTTTTTCTGGAATTTCTGGAAAAGAGAGAAAAGTAGTGGGAGTAGAGTTGAGCTTGAGGAAACTCAAGATACTCTACAAGATCATGATGTGAATGTTGCATTCAAAATCATGAAGGCCCAACCGAGATTCATTTGGTTAGTGGGAGCATGAGCGAGAGATCCTTACAAGAAATTGTGAGAGAATCTCAATCATCCTCACCTAGTGTGCGTTCGAGAGTCGAACATGAACCTATTCCTCGAGAAATTGTGGAAGAAGTTCGAGAGACACAATAAGAACCAAAAGAACTAAGAAGGTCAATGAGGGAAATGAAGAAACCCAATAAGTATGTGGGACTTCATGAGATCATGGTACTAGATACCAAAGATCCCTCAACCTTCCGAGAAGCAATAGAAAAGACTCCAAACTATGGTTAAAAGCCATGGAATCCGAAGTAGAATCCATGTATGATAATCAAGTATGAAACTTGATTAGCCTTCCTCAAGAGAAAATATCATTTGGTATAAATGAGCTTTTAGGAGGAAGATAGACATGGATAGTAACTTGACAACCTACAAAGCAAGGCTTGTAGCAAAAGTTATACTCAAATTCAAGAAATTGACTTTGATGAAATTTTTGAGAAGTTGCCATATTAAAATCTATTCGGATTATGCTCACTATTACCGCATTTCACAATTGTGGGATATGGAAAATTGATATCAAAATGGCGTTCCTTAAACAGGAACTTGGAGGAGGATATGTACATGGTACAACCTCAAGGTTTTGATGATCCAAATAGTAGCGAGAAGAAATGCAAGTTTCGAGAATCCATTTATGGATTGAAGCAAGCATCGGGGAGTTGGAACAAACGCTTTGACGAAGAGGTGAAGAAGATTCACTTCATTCAAAGTAGAGTACCTTGTATATACAAGGAGATTAGTGGGAGCCATGTAGTACTTCTGATCTTATATGTCGATGACATATTGCTCATGAGCAATCATATACCTTTGCATTAGCAAACGAGAAATTTCATTGAAATCGGGATTTTCAATGAAAAGAAAAGGATGAGGCTCAACACATCTTGAGAATCAAGATACATTGAGATACATCCCGTAGACTCATTAGCTTCAGTCAACGTGCATACATTGACAAGGTCTTTGGAAATGTTCAGGGTGAACAATTCCGATATGGACAATATGCCAATAAGTATGAGTATAGGTGTGCAACTCAAGAAGTCTCAATGTGCTCAATCACACAAAGACTTGGGGTACATGAAGGTATCCCTTATGCTTCGGCAAAAGGAAGGACCATGTACACGATGACTTGCACAAGACTCAATATCTCGTATGCTTTAAATGTGACAAGAGGTCACCAATCCAACGCGAATCCTAATCATAGGATTGCGGTCAAGAATATTCTGAAGTACCTTAACCGGACTAAAGATAAGGTTCTTGTTTATGGAAGACAAAGGAGAAAATAGCTGAGGGTTGTTTTGATGCAATTCTTATAGGAATTCTAGACAATAAGAGGTTGGAGTGATGATGCGTCATCATTATCGAAGGTGGAGGTATGAGCTAGTGCAGTTAGGAGTAATATCACTACAGCTAACTCAACCACCAACGAAAGATAAAATAAATAAATAGGTGGACACAACAGTGACACAACTGATCCATTCAACAAACCTTCATACCAAGCTAAGAGACGAAATATATTTCGAGTCCATGGATCCAAGGATCCATGTGGATTGGCTTGATAGGTGATTTGGGAAGGTTACCCTAGTTATTGATGTTTTATGCATTGAGAATGTATGTGAAAGAAAACTTTGATAACAAGTGGGAGATTGAAGGGAATGTGTTCTAAAAGTTTTACTTTTAAATGTCAATTATTATGAATTGAATGAGAAATCATTTTGTTCCTTGTTTATGTTATTCGTCTTTTAGAAGTGTTAAGGAAGAGGCTCTTGGTCCTTAACCGTAGAGTTCTAAAAGATATTGGTTTACATGAAACAAAAGATATTCGCAATCATGGTAATTAACATGTGATTGACATCATTTCATGCTCATATTTGTATCTTATATCCATTATCTTTCACCTAAATAATGCTATGTTACGAGTTTTATGTTTAGTTTTCAGGAATAAATAGGTTTGAAGAGATGAAGCATAAAAGGACCCAAAAGCTGGGAAAAAGGACTGAATTGTGAGATCTGTGGACCAAGATGCAAGGAAGAAGGACCTGAATGCAAGACCGAAGGACCTAAGAGCAAAACAGAATACTCCTCACCATCATGGGGAGTATTTTGGCAATTCTATTCGGGTCGGAGCTCCAACTTGCAAAATAGATGCATCAAATACCAACAAAGCCTTCCAGAAAAGCCCACAAGAAATTCCAGAGCGATCCGGACACTGTAGACCGCTAATTAGCGGTCCAAGACCGCTAATTGGCGGTCACTTTTGGCCCAAATGCGCTCAAATTTCTCCTGGACTTGTATTAATGTTCGTTTAGGCTATTTTTGGTGTTTGTTTAGTCCCACATCGGGGGATTGTCCCGGTTTGCCTTTTTCCATGGCTATAAATAGAACTCTTCACCTTCCATTGTAATGACTCCATATTTTAAGTGGCTATTCTTTCTACTAGAAGTGAGGCCTTGAAGCACACACTAAAGTAGGAGGATGCTACTTTTAATGTGAGTCATTTTATCAATAAAGTTTTATGTTTCTTTCATTGTTTGTTTTATGCTTCTTTTATTGTTGTGCATGTTTTAGTTTAATCGTCTTTTGATTCTAGCTTAGTTTTAATATGCTTTCTTTCCATAGTTTAATAATTAGTGTAATGTTTAGTGAGTAGTTCCATCCCCTTTGGGGGGTGGAGTAGATGTACATACATGCATTAGAGAATGGGATGAATGCTTTATTTTCAATGTGTTGATTAAACATGAATGTATGCTTGCTTGTTTAGGATAGAATTTACAACTTGATGAGTTTTGCCAAAATGATTAGACACCTCTCATGCTTGTTTAGGTTCTGAAATAAACACCTTGCATATGTAAATGTTAATCAACTAAGTTGGTGAATAAATTGATAGGTTTTGCCATAACATTTAGACACTTCCTATGCTTGATAAACACCACCTTCATGTGCTTAAAGAATGTATTCTACACCCACCTCTTTGCATGTGTGCACTCACTCCACCCCTTAGGGGTTTTTCCATTCCTGAAATTCCAGCATTCTTGTTTTGTTCTTAGCCTAGTTCTTATTTCATCGTTTGTTTGCTTCTTTCACATTTCGTACTTCTTAGCGTAGTATAGAGTAGAGTAGCATAAACATCTTTCTCCCCCTATTTTTTGCCACTTGATTTCGTACAAGCAAGAGGCTGCTCACCTCCCTGAGGACGACCCTTACTTGCCACCGCTTCATCGCGGCCGTGCACTTGCGGTTTAATTAAAACGTTCAACAAGTTTTTGGCGCCGTTGCCGGGGAGGTGCCAGTCCAGACTCTTGTTTGGACGATTCGAGTGGATTTAATTTTTGTTTTGTAGTTTGTCTTTGTTTCAGGAGACTTGGAGTGGTTAGGAGGAGCACCTGGAGAAGTTTTGAAGCAAGCTGAGCACTGTAGACCGTCAATCAGCGGCCTGAGACCGCCAATTGGCGGTCTGGTAAGCTCTGTTTGCTCTCTTATTTCTTTGGTCGGTTTTCATAATTGATGTAGTGATCTGGGATTTAATTTGGCATGTTTTGACTTATAGTTTGTTCCCATATCCATAATCAACCTCCTTTAAGCAACTTGGACCCTAAAACTCAAAGCAAAAGATTAGGCATTCTTTTTGTTTAGGCCATGCATCATGTATGTGACTTAGGCATTTAGATTGTCTTTTATTTTAGCTTTATTTTCTGTTGCTGAGAGCTGGCGTGAGGTACGCACCTTCTACTCTCATTCATGCATTTCGTATGAACATGCATTAGTTAGTAGGAAGTGCATTGCAACAAGTGTGAGTTGAGCGTTGTTTGGAGAGTTGATTGCTAGATTTAGGACTCCAAAACGCTACTAAGGAGGGGTTGTCCCGTAAAAGATAAGGTGGGGGATTTCATCACCCTTTCCTTCGCCCCAAAAACCACACTAATCAAGAGCCTAATTTTAAAATCAAGTAGACATTGCCCTTAAAGATTTCGGGCGCATTAGGAGAGTGATCCGGTCCCGACCGTCATGACCTGATCGGCGTTGCCCACTTTGTCGATAGTAGGAGAGACGAGATCCCCGGATCTTGGCTCACTTGCTGGGCTTTGTGGTCCTCGTTGTAGGGAGGTGAGGCGTGTTGAGGCCGTGTGACCTCGCAGTTAGGCGTCGTCTAGCTGTAAGGACCTATAGCGACCTTAGGATTGCTTGAGCGTTTTTTTGCTTGTGTGCTTCTACCTGTACCCATCCGCCGTAGCTTAAGGACTTCTTCCCTTCTCTCCTGAGTCATTCTTTCTCTCCTGTGTTCCCTCGTCTTCTCTTCTACGTACATTCTTTGTTTTTCAAAAAAAAAGAAAAAAAAGAAAAAAAAGAGTTGTGGTTGTGTGTGTGCACCGTTGTGCATGCTTTCGTGGACACGAGACGAGAGTGGTCGTTTGACGAGGAGCGTTGTCAATCTGGCTTCGGTCATCGATTTCTCGACACCTTCCTCCTCTCGTGTCGCACGTAGTTCGGGTCCAATGGCTGCTAATTTCCGTGAGGAGGAGCAGTTGTTGGACCCGCCTGTTCCACCTGTGCTTCCAGTTGTCGTTCCCATACCTCTTCGTGATCGATGCTACCCGAGCCGTACAGCTCTACTCTCATGCATCGTATTACCAGAGGCTAATGGGAACCATTTTGAGGTTAAACCTCAATTCATTTCCATGCTCCCTCATTTCACTGGGAAATGTGACCCCTATATCTTTCTCAGGGAATTTGAGGAGGTCTGTGCTATGTTCAAGCTGCAACAACTTAGCACAGACTCCATCCATCTTAGGCTCGTTCCTTTTGCACTAAAGGATGACGTCAAGAAGTGGTTGTACAGCAACCAGGCGAATTCCTTTAGGACTTGGGATGAGTTTCAATCTGCATTCCTCAAGAAGTACTTTCCTAATCATCGGACTCAAAAATTGAGGAACGAAATCAATTCGTTCTATCAACATGAGACCGAACCATTTCATGCATATCTTGAGAGGTTCAAAGAGCTACTATCCTCGTGCCCTCACCATGGCATTGAGTTGTGGCGTCTTTGTCAGATTGTGTATGAGGGTCTTCACATCCCGTCCAGAACGCTCCTTGAGTCCATGTGTCAAGGAGAGTTCTTGGGAAAGGATGAAAGGGAGGCATGAGCCTTCCTAGAAGACCTCGCTGAGAAAACCATGCAGTGGGAGAGTGTGAGGGAACCACCTGCATCATCTAGTATAGGAGCGAGGATCGCGAATGCAAACTTGACTAGATCGGGTGCCGCATTTGCTATCGATACCACTACGGCCACCGAGGCACGCATGGCGGCCTTAATGCGCCGTATGGATTCGATTGAGCTCCAAAACCAACAAAGTGCACCTCACATGTCCACATCTGGTCCAGTTCCTTGTCATTCATGTGGTAGGATAGGTCATGTAGAGAGCGAGTGTGAGTTCATTCCTCCTGAGATGGAGCGTGTCAACGCCATCTATGACAGAGCTAGGAATGACCCATACTCATCATCTTATAATCCTGGATGGAGGAACCACCCCAATTTTTCATGGAACCAAACTAATGCCCCGGGTGGTCCTCCAAACTCCTCGAGACCACCTTACCAATCACACCAACCTCCCATGCATGCGCATTCCTATCAGCCACCCCAAACGCAAACCACCAATCAATCGGGTTTCCCAAATTCCAATAATATGGAAACCCGATTCAATTCGCTTGAGACCTTGACTCGTGGACTTGAAAACTCAATGAAAATTTTTATGTCAACCACGAGTCAAGTTCTCACTTCAAATCAGCAGACCATCAAATCTCTAGAGCTTCAGATGGGCCAATTGGCTCAGTCTGTACATGAAAGAGAGAGAGGGTCTTTTCCTAGCCAGCCTGAGGCTAACCCCCGCATGTACCAACAACAACAAATGCAAAATGAGAATGTGGTACCTCGGGGGAGGCAAGTGAACCATGTGGAGGAACCTGTACACCATGTCAATTCCATTGCGACCTTAAGGAATGGAAAACAGGTTGACAATCACATTTCCTTGCCACACCCACCACCATCTATGCAGCCCCCCAGTGGGAATGGTGGTGAAGAAGAAGCTGAGGGTGAGGGTAATACACCAAAGCTTTCTTCTCATGCACAGCAGAAAACCTACCTGCCAAAAGCTCCCTATCCAAGTAGGTTAAACAAAAAGCAGAGTGACAACATGGACAAGATAGTAGAGGTGTTTAAGCAAGTAAAGGTTAACATCCCCTTGTTGGATGTCATCCAACAAATACCTCAATATGCCAAAGTGTTGAAGGATCTCTGCATAACCAAGAGGAAGACCAATGTTCCTAAGAAAGCATTCTTGGCTGCAAATATCAGCTCACTTTTGTCCAATCCCACCTACACAAAATACAAGGACCCTGGGTGTCCTACTATTCAGTGTACGATAGGGGACACTAGACTGAGCAATGTTTTGCTTGATTTAGGATCAGCGGTCAACCTCCTCCCATTCTCTGTTTATCAACAGTTGAACTTGGGAGAATTGAAACCAACTAAGATCACCCTCCAACTGGCGGATAGATCCATTCGTATTCCCATGGGGATTATCGAGGACGTGCTTATCAAAGTTGGAGATTTTATATTTCCAGTCGATTTTGTTGTCCTCGATACCAATCCTGTTGCGAACACCCACTCTCAAATACCTTTGATTTTGGGTAGACCATTTCTGACAACCTCCAATGCCTTGATTAATTGTAGAAATGGTCTCATGAAGCTCTCATTCGGTAACATGAGTGCCGAGTTTCATGTGTTCAACTCTGGTAGGCAACAGGAATCCATGGATGAACCTTTAAATCTCAATCTCATCCGCCAATTGGAGAAAGCACCACAAAATCAACGAACACCTCTAACACCAATACAACCCGTTGAGAATGTTTGTAGGCTCAGCGAAGACTCATTGCCTGTCTTTGCAATGCAACAGAGTGAGCTGGCCTCAAACATGAATGTCCAAAGGGAGTGTTCGTTGCATGATTCAGTTGAGAGTACTAGTGAGAGTGAGACACCTCACCATATGCCTATACCAGAAGGTGTCTCTACCTCATGTCCCATGGCCATTGAGCCATTGGAGCTTCATATTGACTCCAACAAGGACCCACCTATGACCGAGCTTATGCTTGATGATCTAAATGATGGTGGGAGGTCCTTGTTGGATGACTTGGGGAGAAGCCCATTCTTAGTGATGCAAGCATGTTGCATCCATCGAATGAGCCTGAGGAACTCATTCCGATGCACCCGCCTATTGGTTGGAGGGTTTTCTTCGATGAGCAATTAAACCCTAGTGAGGCAACACAACTTCATTCTTTGTTGCCCACACCCAACCAATATCATGAGGGGTTCGAGCCTTTCAGCTTTGACCTTTCACCCCTCATGACACCTCAGAGTACCAGTGGAGTTTGCCCATCTCGGCAAGTCTCTGGTCCTCCTGACTTGATGTTCTCATTTGATGTTCCTTGACCAAATGATTATGAGAATATCTTGGTTGATGTATATATCTTTAAAAAAAAGAAAAAAAACAACAGAAAAAACAAAAAAAAGAAGAAGTGTGTAATAAAAGACTCCTTCAGTGAGCATCGATTGTTGTGGGCCCCAACCCTTGTGTACTTGGGCCCAATCTCTTCACGTATTTATCTCCCTTCTTCAGCTTCTCACAGGTTTTGAGGGAATTTGGGTTTGTGTCCATCAACATGACCCTGAACGTCCCTTTGTACTTCATGTTGGTGAGATCTTTCCTTTTTCATGCATGTATCCATGTAGTATCTTGTTCACATTCATTGAGGACAATGCATGAAGTAGGTGTGGGGGGGTGTTTTACGTGTGTACATAGTCGAGTCTTTTTCCTGTGGTTTTATTTTCGTTTGTTTGTACTGCTAGGGTCATGTTAGTGTGCCGCATTTAACATTGATATATCTGCTTGCCATGATCCTTGGGTGACTTGTCTCCTTTTGCTTGCCGAGTGCTTTAAAATTTTCACATTTCTTTCAAAATCTTCATGTGTTTGCGAAAGAAAATGTTTTTGTGGGTTTTGCGTGTGTTTAGCATGTGCAAAACCGTTGAGAGGCAAAGTAAAAAGAAAGCTCCCAAAATTGTCTTGAACTTGATGCATTAGGATTTCTAGTTTACTAGCTTTAGGTCTTATCGAGTCGTTAGGGTGCACCCCGGTTTTCCCTCAGGGGGCGTGTAATCATAGGGTTTCAGTACTCAAACATTTAAAGAAGTCCACCCTGAACCTAGTGAGTCAAATAATTCGTGTCTGTTAGTATAAGGAAGTTTGTCGTAGGCAAGGGCCCTTAATCTCTTTTTGTGAAACTTAAGTGTAGGGGTTTTGGTTCCCATATAGATAAATAAGTGGTGTTCTCTCTTCTCGCACGGCTCCTATCACTCGGGAAAGTAGGTCTGAGGGGACTTTGTGCCTGGTGCTTTCGAGTCATCTGACTTGGGATGCGCCGACCGAACTCCCGTTACACGGGTGGTAGGGATCGCCCTATGTGGAGATTTGGGGGAAGGTGTACGTGATAGTGTAAGTCCTCATAGGCAATGATGCACGAAACCTGACCCTGGGGAGAATCAAACACCAACCAATAAAATGCTCCAAAGAAAAAGAAAAAAAAAGAAAAAAAAAGAGTCAAATAAGAACCAAAATGGACTTTACACATTGTATCACATTCAGAAGTTAAGGTTGCCCATGTCTTTCACTTAAGTCCTTGACTAACTCTCACGAATAACTCATTAGGCTAGGTGTGTGGACCGATTACATATATAGAGTCGACCCATAGTATTACCGCGTCCCATGATCGACAAAATAAGTCCAACGAGTCGTGTAGATAGATTGATTAATGCATCTTGTTCGGATTTTGTGGGTATATCCGCTGAAAACCCTCAGGAGACAACACTCCTCCTCCTTGGCGACAAGGAGGTTTAACGGCTTGTTGCACGTGCTAAGTGCAACCGTGATTCCTACGAAAGTGAGTTAGGATTTCTTGTTTTTTTTCCGCATGCTTTTCTCTTTCTTTGTTTTGCTCGGGACTAGCAAAAGTTAGGTGTGGGGGTATTTGATTGACATCATTTCATGCTCATATTTGTATCTTATATCCATTATCTTTCACCTAAATAATGCTATGTTACGAGTTTTATGTTTAGTTTTCAGGAATAAATAGGTTTGAAGAGATGAAGCATAAAAGGACCCAAAAGCTGGGAAAAAGGACTGAATTGTGAGATCTGTGGACCAAGATGCAAGGAAGAAGGACCTGAATGCAAGACCGAAGGACCTAAGAGCAAAACAGAATACTCCTCACCATCATGGGGAGTATTTTGGCAATTCTATTCGGGTCGGAGCTCCAACTTGCAAAATAGATGCATCAAATACCAACAAAGCCTTCCAGAAAAGCCCACAAGAAATTCCAGAGCGATCCGGACACTGTAGACCGCTAATTAGCGGTCCAAGACCGCTAATTGGCGGTCACTTTTGGCCCAAATGCGCTCAAATTTCTCCTGGACTTGTATTAATGTTCGTTTAGGCTATTTTTGGTGTTTGTTTAGTCCCACATCGGTGGATTGTCCCGGTTTGCCTTTTTCCATGGCTATAAATAGAACTCTTCACCTTCCATTGTAATGACTCCATATTTTAAGTGGCTATTCTTCCTACTAGAAGTGAGGCCTTGAAGCACACACTAAAGTAGGAGGATGCTACTTTTAATGTGAGTCATTTTATCAATAAAGTTTTATGTTTCTTTCATTGTTTGTTTTATGCTTCTTTTATTGTTGTGCATGTTTTAGTTTAATCGTCTTTTGATTCTAGCTTAGTTTTAATATGCTTTCTTTCCATAGTTTAATAATTAGTGTAATGTTTAGTGAGTAGTTCCATCCCCTTTGGGGGGTGGAGTAGATGTACATACATGCATTAGAGAATGGGATGAATGCTTTATTTTCAATGTGTTGATTAAACATGAATGTATGCTTGCTTGTTTAGGATAGAATTTACAACTTGATGAGTTTTGCCAAAATGATTAGACACCTCTCATGCTTGTTTAGGTTCTGAAATAAACACCTTGCATATGTAAATGTTAATCAACTAAGTTGGTGAATAAATTGATAGGTTTTGCCATAACATTTAGACACTTCCTATGCTTGATAAACACCACCTTCATGTGCTTAAAGAATGTATTCTACACCCACCTCTTTGCATGTGTGCACTCACTCCAGCCCTTAGGGGTTTTTCCATTCCTGAAATTCCAGCATTCTTGTTTTGTTCTTAGCCTAGTTCTTATTTCATCGTTTGTTTGCTTCTTTCACATTTCGTACTTCTTAGCGTAGTATAGAGTAGAGTAGCATAAACATCTTTCTCCCCCTATTTTTTGCCACTTGATTTCGTACAAGCAAGAGGCTGCTCACCTCCCTGAGGACGACCCGTACTTGCCACCGCTTCATCGCGGCCGTGCACTTGCGGTTTAATTAAAACGTTCAACAACATGGAACATTAATTATCGAGTTAAGATTGTCGTGTTGGTCATAGATCATTGTAGCTCTACAAGTGAGTGACAACACGGGTATGCAAAAGAGGAAAATATTACTTTTGTATACTGAATAGACCTAATAAGTAAAATATTATAGAAATGTGTTTTTGTGTCATTAATATTTTACTGTGTCTTTGGTCCTTTGATATGAGACTTATATCTAATCACTTAAGGAATACTTAATTAGATCAGTGTCTTGAACTATCGATCAGTGTAGTGTAAAGGCATTGGTTGGTTAAGTACTACTTTTGTTGGAGAAGGTAGTTAGTCAAAAGATTATCATTGCCCCTCTTAATTGAGTGATGATACTAGTGGGCCCCTTGATAAAGCAAAGTTATAATGTGCACAATGTGATTTGAGTTAAGTCACATATTTATAACTAGCTTAAAGAGATCAAGAAATGAATACTAATACAAAGATGACACAATACTACTTTGTGTGTATTCTTAATATCATGAGGCAAGGGACGGACACAAGTGGTGCACTCCATCACTAAGTGGATCGGGTTTTGGTTCGAGTGGAATTAAGACATCTAACTAATTGGGAGCTATAATGTGTAGCTAGATACCGCTTATAGCTTGTGATATTAAGCTCTTAATATCACTGCCAACTTAGTTTAGATCCTCCCATAGGTCACACCGCAAAACTGGGAAACAAGAAATGGGGATTTTGAGTTCATAAGATGTGTCGGGTTTCATGTAGAAAATATGACACATGGGGTGAACAAGCAAAATCAAAATTATGTTGTGATTAATAACATAATTAGAATCTAAATTAAATTCATATGTGATGTAAATATTATGGGGTGTAATGATTGATCATTACATAGGATAATATGTTACATAAGTTGTGAATTTACTACTAATCCCGAAATGTCAAATTTTGTAGGGGTTAAACCGAAATTTGACAACTCTGCAAAACAGTGCTCAAACGGTCGACCGGTTAGACGTAAACGGTCGACCGGTAGGGCACGGTCGACCGAACATGTCTCGACCGATAACAGGGAATTTTCATCTGTTCGAACGGTCGACCGAAAGTGATCGGTCGGTCGACCGAACATTGCGATGGAATAGTTCCTGTTACGAACGGTCGACCGAGCTATTGAACGGTCGACCGAAACTGGTTCGAGCGGTCGACCGAACCTCCAAAAACGGTCGACCGGTCCAGACGGTTTATGCAGAATTAATTTAAGAATTAATTAGATCATGCATGGAATTGGTCCATAATTGATTTAATTTGTGGCTAATATTATTTATTATTAAATAATGGATGGTTAGATGGAATTTTGCATGAGATCATGGGCAAGGGGTTGCACATGAATAGGTAATTTGGAGAAAGCTTATAAATACAAGCTTATTTCATTACCCATTTAATTCATTCATTGTTTTCTCATGCAAAAATTCTCTCCCCATAATTCTCCACGAAAATTCCTTAATTCTTAAGTTTAGTTTAGTTCTTAAGAGATCATCTTCTCAAGGGAATTAAAGAGGGGTTAGTAATTGGATTCTAAACCCTATCGGAGATTGAGAGACTAGCTTCCCTCTCTCCGATCTTGTTTAGAGTTTGGTGAATACTCGGAGGCATCCGGCGCAGCGAGGAGCATCCCCAACGTCTCCGAATCTTCAAGAAGTTTTAGAGAACTTCTAGGTATGAATTTCGGAGCCCTTGTTTGTTTTAATAGAGTTTTGAAACTAGATGTTAAAACAAACCGATGCATGCATGAAATAAATCAAAGAAAATTGTAATTGATCCTTATTATACATAAAAATTTCGAAAATATATATGTATAATTAAACATGAAATCCTACAGTCGGAAGACAACATTACCAAAATACTTATAGGCAATACGTGACCGTCCATCCGCCCAAAAAACATTTCTTAAGCAACCATTATCATCAAGATCCATTATGTAGTAAAAGCTAGAACTCATTTTTTGTTGCTTCTTGAAGTAAGTGTGAAGGGCTTCAGCGTCTCCCTCACCAAGGCGTAAATTTCGTTGTTTACATACTTCGTTCCTAATCATAAGAGAAATAATTGAAAGTCATAAGGACGACTACCTAACACTTTCAAACGTTAGACTTCATAATATAATTGAGTATTGACCTAACATCTTTCTCGATAAAAGGAACATTAGCATAACTCCCGGCTTCCACAACGAAGGACACCATTGTTTTGCTCGGTCGTATACCCGCATGATCATTGACTTCAATTCTTTTACGAAGTCGGTCAGACACCTTTCTTTTGGAAATCAGATATCACACTCCAGAAGGTGCAAGGAAGTTATGATTATGATCGCGTATGATCTTCCCATATTTATAGCCTCCATTGGATGTACGTGAAAATTTGATGCTAGCTAGACATCTTGTTTTCACACTGGGGTGCATATGATAAATATGACATTTTGGATTCTGCAAATACGAGCCATATATGATATATCAAGGTAAAACAAAGAGAATCAATCTAAAACACATATATATCCACACCCGTACGACCAGCTATATCATTAGAAGTAATTTATTAATGCATATACAATGACAACTTTATAACATATTTGTACACCTAAAACAAGGTATATACGGGAAATCATTCAATAACACACCTTAACACAAATATGTGAAAGTGATTGATTTCACAAGAAGTTGGATATTACTGAATTATTTTGATGAAACAAATATATTTGATGTAACTTGTTCATTTTTTGAACTACAAGATATATCTATGATTTCATAACTCTTATGACAGATATATTTAGTGATACCTCTTGGGAAATAATTGATAGCATTTTACTACACATATATCTATGATATAACTGATATGTCCACCGATAAATAAGATATATCCGAGACATAATTCAGTAACACAACTATAACACAGATATATCACAGTAAATGATTACACTACAAGTTAGATATTATTGCATTATGTTGATGAATCAGATATATTTGATGCAACTTGATCAATTTGACAACAAAATCGGATATATCTGAGTGCGAAAAAGGTAAATTAAGTTCAGATATGTCTATAACATAAAGATCTTAATATCATCAATCAGATATATCTAAGGAACTGTATATTATGTGATATATGCAAATGTTCCATACCGGTGGCGGGTTCTCAGATTTGTGACAGACAAACTTCCCTCTCATCAAAATACATTCACGCCACACAATTTCGTTTCTTGATTCCAAACCTCAATGTTGTGGCATAATGCTCGTAGAATTACATCGCAGACTCTATATTAGCGAATAACATCCCACTCGCTGGAAGTTGGACTTCTGAGGTAAAAGGTACTTCTGGAATAGATATATTTGGGTCACATACAACCATACCAACTGACTCAGGAACATAAAAATTATGTGATATATCTAGGTCAATATCGTCATGACTATGGATTGATTGATCGTCATTAGAGTTGGCATCTCGATTCTCCGAGAATGATAGACTACGAGGAACTGTGAAAGAATGTAAGTGTAAAGATTAGAGAAAGAAAAAATACAGTTATATAGAAGAGAGAAAAGAAAAGTGGGAATAATGTATTCAGAAAACCTAAAAGCATGATCTAAGATTAACATCAAACCCAAAAATCTTAGTTCATGTTCTTTAGTTATACAGTTATATAGATGTATAGCATTTCCAAATCGTATTCAGAAGCCATTAATGCGGAATAGGAGTAGATGGGTGAAGAACAAGGTTGTTCTTTGGATTGTAAATGCTTTCGAACAGGAAGAAGTTTTGGAAGGAAAATCTATGGTGAAAATCTTAAGCAACGAAGGTTGTTCTTTGGATGGTAAATCCTGAAGTTTTGGAGAGAAAATCTCTGGTAAAAAATTTCACTTACGCATGTACCAAAGCGAGGTAAAGAAATAGGAAAATGTTTAGTGGACGCGCGCGTCCGGGACGCGCGCTGATGTGGCCAGTCCACTCAGCAGACGCTGCTTAGTTGGCGCGATGGGATATGAAATTTTTTTTGTTTTTTTATTCCTCTATATTTTCGTACCGTCATCATTTCCACCATCCTTCCCTCCATCCCTCATTAATGCGACTCAAATCACTCTCTTCCTTCATCATTTTGGCGCTCGGCGCTCCTACACGGCACAGAAGACTTGTTATCAATCTCAAGATGCCTCTTCCTTTTCCTTCCCTTCTCTTCTGTGGTCATTCCTCTGTACTCAAATGGAAATCGTTCCCGTGCCTTCCCTAGTGGAGCAGCCATCAAACGTTCCCCATGAGGGGATGTTTTTCCCCTCTTTCGAAGAAGCCAAAGCATTTTACGTGGCCTATGCCGATCATTGTGGTTTTGGCGTTAAGACAAGACAATCTCATTACGATCGTGGTGTTGTTATACGGGCCACGCTGACTTGCTCCAAGGAGGGCACCGCACCAACGGACCAAGGGCAAGGAAAATTGAAGCCTAGGTTATCCAGCAGAGTACAATGCACTGCTCGGATAAGGGTATCCGGAAACACAGCAAGGGGTTACAACGTTAACTTTGTGGATCTTAACCATAACCATCCCATGCTTGACCCGGAGCAAATGCGATTTCTCAGGCAAAAACGAACCGTCCCTGAATCCGTCGTAACCCGGATATCGGTTAATGATGAAGCTGGGATATCGGCTGCTAAGACCATGCAATCTCTTGTGGTCGAGGCTGGAGGTTATGACAAATTGACTTTCAACGAAAGGGATTTAAGGTTTGTGTTCTTTCCGTCTAACATAATTGAAGTTGAACATTTTGCGCCTGGTCTTACTGGTTCCTGTTTGCAGGAATGTTGTAAACCAAGTCAGAAATTTGAAGATGGGACCTGGTGATGCACAAGCTCTTCAGGACTATTTCATTAGGATGCAGAAGATTGATTCCATGTTTTTTTATGTAATAGATATGGATGACGAAGGAAGACTACGCAACGTTTTTTGGGCTGACAGTCGTTCTAGAGCTGCATATTCATACTTTGGAGACGCAATATGTTTCGACACAACCTACATTACCAACAAATACGACATGCCATTCGCCCCATTTGTAGGAGTCAATCACTATTTCGAATCAGTTTTGCTCGGTTGCGCTTTGCTGTCCTATGAGACTACTGAAAATTACATATGGTTGTTCCAAACCTGGTTGTCGTGCATGAACGGTAAGTTTTTTTCCTTCTTCCCTCTTCATATCTTCCTCTTTTTTGTTTGTCTATTCGTAATAAAAAGTCTGTCTGTTCGGAATAAGAAGAGTGTATGTTCGGAATAAGAAGTCTGTCTGTTCGTATTAAGAAGTCTCTCTGTTCGGATTAAGTGTTGCGTTTGTTCGGAATAAGTGGTCGGATTGTTCGGATTAAGTGTTGTGTCTGTTCGGAATAAGAAGTTTGACTGTTCGGATTAAGTGTTGTGTCTGTTCGGAATAAGTGGTCGGACTGTTCCGATTAAGTGTTGTGTCTGTTCGGATTAAGTGTTGTGTCTGTTCGGAATAAGTTATGAGTCTGTTCGGATTAAGTGTTGTGTCTGCTCGGAATAAGTGTTGTGTCTGTTCGGAATAAGAAGTCTGACTGTTCGGATTAAGTGTTGTGTCTGTTCGGAATAAGTGGTCTGACTGTTCGGATTAACTTGTTGTGTCTGTTCGGAATAAGAAGTCTGACTGTTCGGAATAAGTAGTCTGTCTGTTCGGAATAAGAAGTCTGACTGTTCGGATTAAGTGTTGTGTCTGTTCGGAATAAGTGGCCTGACTGTTCGGATTAAGTGTTGTGTCTGTTCGGAATAAGAAGACTGTCTGTTTTGGATTAAGAAGTCTGTCTGTTCGGAATAATGTCTCACTCCTTTCTAATTGGGTCCCTTATGCAGATATACCCCCCCCCCCCAGCTATAATAACAGATCAATGTGGTGCCATTACTGCTGCTGTAAGGAATGTCTTCCCAGATTCAAGACACAGATTCTGTATATGGCACATAATGAACAAAGCACCCGTGAAGTTGCCGACGCAGTATCGGGATCACATATTATTTGATCTGAAATTGATTGTATATGATTCCAAAACCCCAGCAGAATTTGATCGTAATTGGCAGGGTTTCCTTCTTGATTTTGACCTGCAGAACCACAGCTGGCTCAAATCCATTTATGCAATCCGAGAGTCGTGGATCCCTGCATTTATTGGTGATTTTTTTTTCGCGGGAATGGCATCTACTCAGAGGAGCGAGAGTATGAACGCCTTCTTCGACAAGTATCTTACTTCGAAGACCACCCTTAAGCAGTTTGTTCAACAATACGAACTTGCGCTCCGCCACAAGTACGAGAAGGAAGCTCAATCAGAATTTGATTGTCTTCATAAAAAACCCCAGTTGGTTTCAATTTATCCATTCGAGAGTCAGTTGAGCGAGTTGTATACCGTAGGGGTCTTCAAAAAAGTGCAGTTACAAATTGGGAAGATGATATACTGCGATATAACGGAGGAGTTCAATACGAATGAAACATTCCAGTACAAGGTATCTGAACGTGTTTTGGCTGGTGAGCAGCTACTGTCGAAACGTTTCCTAGTACAAAACACATCCATGAATTTTACATGTGATTGCAGAATGTTTCAGCACGTTGGGCTTCTATGCTGCCACGTTTTTGTTGTACTTGCACGCTTGAATCCTAATGCATTGCTTCCAGACTCTTACATCCTTAATCGATGGCGGAAGGATATTCGAAGGAGCTATCGAGATAAGACGTACCCAGACGATGGTGTAATGGCGAAGGATGCGCTACGTCGTCACGACGACATCATGGGTCGTGCCGTTTGGATCGCACAGGAAGCCTTCATCTCCCACAAAAGGTATATTGAGGCCGTGCAGTGTATTGAAATGCTTAAGGCACGTATGCACACTACACAAAACTTGGTTCGACCTGATGAACCTGAGTCTTCGGGTACATCGGTCCTTAATCCGGAAAAGGTCAGACGTATAGGAAGACCGCCGACTAGACGTCGAGTGTCTTTAGCTGAGAAGATAATTAAAAAGAGCCATAAAAAACACGCCCAACAAGAGAAGGGAAAGTGGAAGATGAAGGTTACTTCGCCGCTTCACGAAGTAGCACCAAAACCCGCGGATCCTGATTTCTCCGATTGGGACATGAGTTTGTATTACGAGGAATTTCCTCCTTAATTTACATTTTTGTGTTTTTTCCCGTTCTTGTAAAACCAAGAAACTTGTAATTGTTGATACGTTGTGATCTGTAAATGGTTGTTATACAAGTTCAGTTCAGATTTACTTGTGTCTGTTCGGAAATAGAAGACTGTGTTCGGAATAAGTTGTGAGCCTGTTCGGATTGAATGTTGCTGTTGTTCGGATTAAGTTGTGAGTCTGTTCGGATTAAGTGTTGGGTCTGTTCGGAATAAGAAGACTGTGTTCGGAATAAGTAGTGAGCCTGTTCGGATTAAATGTTGCGTTTGTTCGGATTAAGTTGTGAGTCTGTTCGGATTAAGTGTTGCGTCTGTTCGGAATAAGTGTTGGGTCTGTTCGGAATAAGTGGTGAGTCTGTTCGGAATAAGAAGACTGTGTTCGGAATAAGAAGACTGGGTTCGGAATAAGTTGTGAGCCTGTTCGGATTAAATGTTGCGGTTGTTCGGATTAAGTGTTGCGTCTGTTCGGATTAAGTGTTGCGTTTGTTCGGATTAAGTGTTGGGTCTGTTCGGAATAAGAAGACTGTGTTCGGAATAAGTAGTGAGCATGTTCGGATTAAATGTTGCTTTTGTTCGGAATAAGTTGTGAGTCTGTTCGGATTAAGTGTTGCGTCTGTTCGGATTAAGTGTTGTGTTTGTTCGGATTAAGTGTTGGGTCTGTTCGGAATAAGAAGACTGTGTTGGGAATAAGTAGTGAGCATGTTCGGATTAAATGTTGCTTTTGTTCGGAATAAGTTGTGAGTCTGTTCGGATTAAGTGTTGCGTCTGTTCGGATTAAGTGTTGCGTTTGTTCGGATTAAGTGTTGGGTCTGTTCGGAATAAGAAGACTGTGTTCGGATTTAGTAGTGAGCTTGTTCGGATTAAATGTTTCGTTTGTTCGGAATAAGTTGTGAGTCTGTTCGGATTAAGTGTTGCGTCTGTTCGGATTAAGTGTTGCGTTTGTTCGGATTAAGTGTTGGGTCTGTTCGGAATAAGAAGACTGTGTTCGGAATAAGTAGTGAGCCTGTTCGGATTAAATGTTGCGTTTGTTCGGAATAAGTTGTGAGTCTATTCGTATTAAGTGTTGCGTCTGTTCGGATTAAGTGTTGCGTCTGTTCGGATTAAGTGTTGGGTCTGTTCGGAATAAGAAGACTGTCTGTTCGGAATAAAGTTAGCTTAAGAATGACATTGGTAATGTTTGTATTTTTACATGTAAATAGTTTGTGAACTGAATATGTAAACATTTTTGTACATGTAAACCAAAAAATAAACAAAACTAAAAATATGTTTGTCTGTTTAGACCTGCACACACGACCGACGATCCCTAAGTAACATGACCGCCAATTCACCCCTGATAGAGTGGATGGTATTGGGGTCCTTGTCCTTCGTAGGGTCAACATTCAACATTAGGCACCTTATCCAGTATAAAACGAAGGCGCCGCAATCGTTGCTCCCCGGTGGTTGTTGTTGGCTTTCTTTCCTCAGGATTCTCAGGGGCCAGTCGACCTTGAGTAGATCCCTCCAGTATACAGCCGCATCCGCTGCTGCACATTCATGCTGGCCTACAGTCTGCTCCGGATCATCACCTTCGCCTAGCTCCCTAGAGAGACTGTTGAATGCCAAAATCTCTTTGGACGGGCCATAGACAACCACCAGTGTCCAATGACCTGAAGACCAGCATGGTTGTGCGATCACGGTCTGTGTTGGAGACGCACCTACGATTTTAGGGAGGATAAAATCATCAACTTCTCTGCCTTGCCCTGCAAGAATTCGCCCCGACTCGAAAGTGGATATGCATATAACTTTTTCTGGGTGGCGTCTTTCTTCGAGCACCGATAGCATAGCGTCGATAGTTTCATCGCTAATATCCATCCTAGGCGTTATAAGCTCCTTCAGGTCGGAGCGTTTTAAACTGCACATATCGCCTCTCCAGATGACCTCCCTATTGTCCTTGTTGGGTTCGGTCAGGTTCAGTAGCATTTTGACCTCATCAAATGACAACGTGCCCAATGCAGGCATGTCAACATCCGGCCTTTTTTTCTTCAGGCTCCTTTGAGCCGCTCTATCTTTTCTTTTTTGCTCTTCTTCCTTCTTATTCTTCTTGGCCAGATGTTCGCCTTCCTTCAGCTGCTGCTCAACGGTGGCCGTCGAGCGTTTTCTTTTCGCGACCCAGTTTGCTATCTGGGCCTTTCTTTCTTCTTCCTTCTCCTTCTTCTTCTTCTCTTCCTCCTTCTCCAGCATTTTCCTCTTTTCTCCCATCTTCCTCTCCTCCTCCCTCTTCTCCTCTTCTTCCTTCTTCCTTTCCTCCTCCCTTTTTCTGTCACATTCCTCCTCCTCCCTCTTCCTCTTTTCTCGTTCCTCCTCCTCCTTCCTCTTCTTCTTTTCTCGTTCCTCCTCCTCCTTCCTCTTCTTCTCTTCTTCTTCCTCCTCCCTCCTCTTTTCTTCTTCCTCCTCCTCCCTCCTCTTCTCCTCTTCTTCCTCCTCCCTCCTCTTTTCTTCTTCCTCCTCCTCCCTCCTCTTTTCTTCTTCCTCCTCCTCCCTCCTCTTTTCTTCTGCCTCCTCCTTCCTCTTTTTTTCTTCTTCTTCTTCATCCTCCTTCCTCTTCCTATTCTCTTCTTCCTCCGCCTCCCTCTTCTTCCTATTCTCCTCCTCTTGCTCTCGCTCGTTCTCCCCACCAGGGACTCCAGTTGTCCCTGTCCCTCGAAGATATATAATATCTTTCCTGAGCCTCCCACACTCTTCCTGGGAAATCCTCAGTTCTTCCCTGAGGTCGTGTACCTGTTCTGTGGCCTTCTTAAGGGCAGCTTCGGCCCTCAGCCATTTTGTCTTCACCTCACTCAGCTCCAATTCTTGGAGCAGCGGGTCGCATGGAATGCTGCAGTCTGCCAGTTGGAGCCTTGGCAAACTGACGGTTGAAGTTGAGCTCTTTAGAACAGGACCAATAAGTTGCAGCTCCCTTTCACTCATTGATGGAGCCCCCATCAGGTCGAACGTGCCGTCGTAAATTCGATGTAAGGTAATTCCACGTTCCTCCCATTTCCTCAGGGTTAATCGTTTCCCAAACATCTCCGTCCATCTTTTCATCCGTGGGAAAACTCCAGTTCTGGGCTCCCCCAATTTAAATTTCTCACAAAGCCACACCTTCAAATGGAAAGGAAAAAAATGAGAACTACTATACCAACGTACCTTCATATTCGAAAGACAACTGAATCCGAACATACATTAAACGTAAACCGAACAGACACCCAACTTAATCCGAACAGACGGACTTCTTATTCCGAACAGACACACGTCTTATTCCGAACAGACCCACCACTTAATCCGAACAGACCCACCCCTTAATGCGAACAGACTCACCATGTATTTCGAACAGACTCACAATGTATTCCGAACTGACTCACAATGTATTCCGAACAGACCCAACACTTAATCCGAACAACCCCACCACATATTCCGAACAGCCCCACCACTTAAACCGAACAGACTCACAACATATTCCGAACAGACTCACAACGTATTCCGCACAGACCCACAACTTAATCCGAGCAGACCCAACACTTAATCCGAACAACCCCACCACTTAATCCGAACAGACGCACCACTTAATCCGAACAGACGCATCACTTAATCCGAACACACGCACCACTTAATCCGAACAGACGCACCACTTAATCCGAACAGACACCCAACTTAATCCGAACAGACTCACCACTTAATCCGAACAACCCCACCACATATTCCGAACAGCCCCACCACTTAAACCGAACAGACTCACAACATATTCCGAACAGACTCACAACGTATTCCGAACAGACCCACCACTTAATCCGAACAGACCCAACACTTAATCCGAACAACCCCACCACTTAATCCGAACAGACGCACCACTTAATCCGAACAGACGCATCACTTAATCCGAACACACGCACCACTTAATCCGAACAGACGCACCACTTAATCCGAACAGACTCACCACTTAATCCGAACAAACGCAACACTTAATCCGAACAGACACCCAACTTAATCCGAACAGACACCCAACTTAATCCGAACAGACGCACCACTTATTCCGAACAGACTCACCACTTAATCCGAACAGACCCACCACTTAACCCGAACAGACCCACCATTTAATCCGAACGGACCCACCACTTAACCCGAACAGACCCACCATTTAATCCGAACGGACCCACCACTTAATCCGAACAGACCCACCACTTAATCCGAACAGACTCACAACGTATTCCGAACAGACACACATCGTCTTCCGAAAAGAACAAAAACAAAAAAAGAGGAAGAGAGGAAGTGTGAAGCAGGAACAAAAACTTACGTGTAGTATGGCAACACAACCTTCGACGTTCCCCTGCCGCATTATGAAATTCCCTGCCTTTTTCCTCTCCTGCAGTTCTAAACTTGCTTTCTCGAGGCCTCCAACCAGGGTTTTGTGAACTGCACTTGCCCATGCGTAGCTGCTTAGGCGTTTGATGTTCCTCAGAGGGTGCATGAACCATTCCTTCGGTCGCAGCGTTCCATCATAGAACAAAAAATTGTTGAAGATGAAAGAAATCAGGAGACGAACGTACTCCTCCGTCTCGCCCATGGTACTGTTTGCCATGAGATGAACTAAAAGTTGGGTGTTGTCAAGGTTCACCCCGTCTCGCTTCTGGACGCGCAATGGTTCCATCACCACGGCCTTCCCATGCGTACGTAACCCCAAAATTAGGGCGATGTCTTCCGGTGTAAGGGGAACTACCCCTGATCCTATTCTCAGCCCCACCTCCTCCGTATCGTAGTGCTCGACGAACCAACCGACTATTTCGTTGTCCGTCGTAATGTTAGGAAGGTTTAGGAAGTGACCGAATGGGGTGCTACGGAAAGCCTCCTTCTCCACCTTATTCATCCGGTCAAACTGCTTTCGGATGGCCTTCCAGGAGCATCGTGATTCCCGGAAGTAGTACGTGGTTCCCTAAAACCAATAATTTAATAAACGGAAGTTCATCAAAAAAAATAACGACCCACGGAAAGAAAAAATTAGAGACCCACCGGTTCTGGGACGTGTTCGATATCGACGGCCGGAGTTGAAGATTCCATTATCGTTTACAAGGTGCGCTTCACAGGGAAAGAAAGTCGGGAATGCTTCACAGGTGTGCTTCCTACGTTCACAGGTAAGAAAGAAAGAAAGCGAGAGTCTCCCTTTTGTTCTGGATATGTTATCTTCCTCGGTATCCGAACCGTCGATCGTGGGGTGTCTGCCGCTGTCTAATCTGGAAACGAACCGTCCTTCTTCGAAAACCGTCAAAAAAAAATTCAAAACAATTTGAGGCGCGTTCGGAAAGAAAGTGTGACATGGCAATCCGAGTAGACGCTGACTCATCCACTTTTTGAAGCCACGTAGGGCGCGTCCGTGACGCCCGCGTCCGTGTATAAGGACTCAAAGAAATACAAGAAGGGGAAAAATCCAAAGCTCCACAGGTTCACAAAATCCAAAGCTAAACTTTAGCAATCATTTGTTCTGCAGTGAGATAATAAAATAACAAACAGTGGGGCAATAAAATAACAAAATAAAAGTTTGTAAGTGGAGAGAGAGTAAGTGGACTTCGATTTTTAAAAGAGAGCCTGAATATGAGCTCGTAAAAAGAGCTCAATACGAATTTCCCTGGTATTTTTCATATCTTATAACAATAATCTAACAATATAAATTTAAATCTAGGGGCGTACGAGTCATTTAACATTTAGAATCATGAGCAAAATATTATTACATTCAAACAAATTTTGTTTCTGTTAGAAATCATGATTGTCGTAAGAATCCTATCTAGGAATCTACTGTCAAATGGACCCTAAGACCCGTTTGGATGTCTCTGACTCCAACTCCTCCCCCCTGAAGCTGCAACGCTTCTTCGCGTGAGAATCAGAACACCTACATGGATCTTGAGGAGCTCTACTCCTAGCACACAAACCAAGGCAACTTTTACGTTGGAAGGAGAAGCTCGGGTGGAGGAGCTTCTCAGTTCCTTCGTAATTCAGGTTTTATTTGGACCAATTTACCCTCACATAATTTGGATATCAATCTTGAGTTAAAAAATAAAAAACATGTTTTTAGAAAAAAATTGAAAAAATGATTTAAAACGAATTTAAAATGAGTTTTTAAACATTTTTTTACATTTATAAGTAATAAAAAATTTAAATGTTTGTATCGCCGAACATTAGGATTGTATTCTCCATAAACTACCACAGTCTTATGTTTGGAGGCAATTTAAGAATTTCATTTAACAAGACATCACCCACTATCAGAAGCATTCTGTCTATCTAAACAACTTTCAACCTCTAAAGAAGAAATTGCTTCTGAATCCACATTCCCAGAAGTTAGTTTCCCATCAGAAGTTGATATTTGAAAGCTACATCCAAATGTTTGACATATGCAAATTTGGATGCAAATTATGCCTAAGACTCTAATTATGCCTGAGAAGCTAATTTAGATGCAAATTATGGCTAAGACTCTATGACCATGTTAGAGATTTTAAATTGAAGTGGACAGAGAAAATAGTTAGAATTAAAATAATGAAAATAATAGACACAAACAGTATAAAAATAGAAAAATAGATCCCCTCATAATCTCATTCACCAAAAAGCTCAAACGGGCCGAAACCACTATCCTCTCCCAATTCCTCTCTCCCTCCGACCACCATGGAGAATCAGACCACCACCTTCCTCCTGACCCGAACCCCAACTCCAAACCCTAACCCTAACTCGTCGGACCCCCTTCTTCCCCCATCGACCCACCTGGAGCCCCCTCACTCTCCCCCCTACCTCGGCATGGAGTTCCCCTCAGACACCTCCGCGAAGCTCTTCTACTCCACCTACGCCTCCCACGCCGGCTTCTCCATCCGCATGAACAAGTCCCGCCGCTCCCGCCGTGACAACTCCGTCATCATGCGCCGCTTCGTCTGCACCCGCGAGGGCTTCCACTCCAAACGCATCCTCCCTTCCTCCAAACCCAAGCGCAACCGCTCCACCTCTCGCCTCGGCTGTATGGCCATGATCGAGATCGTCAAAAACCCTAATTCTCCTAACTGGATCGTCACCAAACTCGTCACCGACCACTCCCACCCCACCCTGCTGAACACCGTCCCCGCCGATCGGGTCCACATTTCCCAGAAAATCACAATCAATCCGTTTTCCGACCCCGGCGAACCCGAATCTCTGCTTAGACATCTCGCCTGCAAGCAGGCGGAGTGTCCCGGGTTCTTCTATGCTGTTCAGGTGGATAACTGTAACCGCCTGACGAATGTGTTTTGGGCGGACGCAAGGGAGAGGAATGCTTATAAGAGTTTCGGTGACGCCGTTGTGTTCGATACGAGTTATAGGAAGACTAAGTACATGATGCCGTTTGCTGCGTTCCGAGGGGTGAATCACCACTGCCAGGCGGTTACGTTTGGGTGCACGTTGTTGATGGATGAGACGAAGGGGTCGTATGTTTGGTTGTTCGAGACTTGGATGGCGGCCGTTGGGGGACGGCGACCGAAGGTTTTGGTCACGGATATGGATAAGGCGATGGAAGGCGCTATCGGGAGGGTTTTTACGGATGTGAGTCATAGGTTTTGTAGGTGGCATGTTTTGAGTAGGTGTAAGCAGAAATTGTCGGATGTTTACTTGAAGAATGCGAGTTTCGGGAGGGAGTTGAAGGAGTGCGTTGAGAGGGCCGAGACAGCGGAGGAGTTCGAGTCTTGTTGGCAGTCGATTCTCGCTCGGTACGAGCTCTGGGATAATACGTGGTTGAAGATGTTGCACGATGTTCGTGATCAGTGGGTCCCGGTTTACTTGAGGGATAGGTTCTTCCCGGATTTGTCAGGGAATCAGAAGTCAGAGAGCTTGAATAAGTTCTTTAAGAGGAACTTCAACACGAAGACGTCTTTGCTTACTTTTGTGACACAGTTTGAGCAGGCGATGTTGTCTCAGCACGAGAAGGAGGCCCAAGCTGATTATTCAGCTGTGTACTCTAAACCTCTGCTGAAATCGCCGTCTCCTATAGAGAAACAAGCAGCCGATGTGTACACTCATGCTGTTTTTGAGAGGTTTCAGGAGGAATTTGTGGAATCGTTGGGTTACTGTGCCGAGAAGCTAGAGGATGGAGTTGTAAGTAAGTATAGTGTTGTTAGAGAAGAGGGGCCGAGTAAGATATATTTTGTTAACTTTAATGAGACGGTGAAAAGTATCAATTGTAGCTGCTTCAAGTTTGAATGCTGTGGCATTCTGTGCAGACATGCTCTGAGAGTTTTCTTTGTGGTCGGCATCCGCATCCTGCCCGATGAGTACATTTTGAGAAGGTGGACGAAGAGTGCAATGAGTGATTTTTCACTTAATGAACGTGCCATCGAACCAGGCCTTCGTTTCGACGAGTTACTGGTAGCATGGTACAATGATCTTTGTGTTGATGCCGTCAAGTATGGGATTGAGGGGGCTACATCGGTGGAAGTTTACAAGGTGGCAAAGGCTGCCCTCCAGAAAGCTTTTGCTGAAGTAATGTCTGTGAAGAACATGCACAAAAAGGGGCAACAAAATATGCAGAGATTCACGCGGTTGCAGAAGATGCAATACAAAATGCCTCTGCCGAAATTGACTCAAAAGAAGAACATGGCAAGAGGCAACCAACGTGAAGAAACAAGCCAAAACAGAAAAAACCCCAAGGATGATCCTGGGTGAGGATTCTCCATTTTGATGTCTCGTTTAAATATTCAGCGTAGTAAGTTACTTTGGTAACCTTTTGTGATCCTATCTTTCAGGGAAGGGAGTGAATCCATCCTTAATGAAAACGTCATATAGTTTCAAGATTCACTTCTCGAGGAGCTTGGCGCACTTTCAATAAGCACATTGATTTATGCAATGAACTACTTGAGCATGAGGTACGATATGCTTTCAATAGGAAGTTGAGAATCAGTCCCTAATATTATGCTATTTATGGCCACTTAGAAATTTGTTTTTTCTTAAACTTGTTGAATAATTGTTTTTTAGTTGAAAGAAAAAGGTATATATTCTTGGTAGCAAACATGATATTATATTTAAAGTAAGTTATGGTTGGATTCTTGTCTTGATTCCTTTGATTTCTATCCGCTTGAAGTTGAAAAGAATTTAAACAAAAATGTAAGAATTGTCCCTTCCAAACAAATTAGAAATTGTTTGTTAATAGTTCCTAATTAGAAATTGTTGTTTAATAGTTCCAGCCCAATTAATAGCTTGGGTTGGAACTATTTTCATATTTTCACATGAAACCCGACACATCATATGAACTTAAAATCAAGGCACTTGTTTCCTAATTTTGTGGTGTGACCTATAGGAGGATCTAAGCCAAATTGGCAGCGATATTAAACACTTAATATCTCAAACTATAAGCGGTATCTAGCTACACATTATTGTTACCCAATTAGCATAGATGTTTTTGTTCCACCCGAACCAAAACACGATCCATTTAGTGATGTAAGTGCAACACTTTTGTCCGTCCATTGCCTCATGATATTAAGAACATGTACAAAGTACAAATGTGTCATCTTTGTATTATATTCATTTCTTGATCTCTCTAAGCTAATTATAACATGTAACTTAACTCAAGTTACATTGTGCACATTATAATTTTGCTTTATAAAGGGGACCACTAATATCATCACTCAATTAAGAGAGGCAGTGATAATCGTTTAACTAGCTATCTTTTCCAGCACAAGTCATGCTCAACCAACTATTGTCTTTATCACTACACTCATTGATAGCTTTTGACAATAATCAAATTAAGCACTTTTTTTTGAAAATATATAAGTCTCATATCTTAAGATCTAAGACACAATAAAAACATTAATGACACGAAAAACAATTTCATAATGTTTTACTTGTTAGGTCTATTCAATATATAAAAGTAATTCTTTCATCTTTTATATACTCGTGTCGTCAATTATTTGTAGAGTTACAACAATCGATGACCAACACGACAATCTTATCTCGGTAATTAATGTTCCATGTTAATTATCATGATTGTGAATAACTTTTGATTTATGTAAACCATTATCTTTTAGATCTCTACGGTTAAGGACCAAGTGTCTATTCCTTAACACTTCCAAAAGACGAATACCATAATCAAGGAATAAAATGTTTGCACATTCAATTCATAATATTGACATAAAAAGTAAAACTTTTATAACACAATCTTTTCAGTAACTTCCTTAATCTATTGCCCCAAAAGTTAAGTCGGAAATTACTCATGTAGTAGCCGCTCAGGTCTTATATACCATTCCGAGCCATTGTAATTACCTAGTATGGGACAGTGCTATTACACAGTGATAGCGTATACACAGTAACTTATACTAAGCTTCACTTTCTGCTTGTTTTGATTGCATAATGAAGTGAATCTTCTCTGCAGTTGTTTTCTGTTCCAGTTCTATAACCTATTCTGCTTGGGGGTGGATAAGTTATGTGATTGAGTTGATCCACTAAACTAAGGCATTGGGCAGTGGCGTAGCATCGAATTCCAAAGTTAACCACTGTGGAGAAATGGGAATTCGGGATTAAGAGAGGTGCTTCGATGGGAATATGGGATTCAAAGAGGAGCTTCATAATGCAAGTTGGAAGATCCATTCAGGTTTGCCAGAAAGGTTCTACTCTGATAAATGCAGTTATTTGTTGTCTATGTTGATTAAACATATACTGATGGTGCATATAGGGGTACACGCATAATCATCTGCAAATTTATATTTGGTTTGGGTATATTAACTCAATGGTGTGTTGATCCAGACCCCCACCCCACACACAAAAAAAAAACTCATTGCCAGCATTTTTGTAAATGTTAGTCCTATACCATATTCTTCTTTTTGATAGTCTGTCTTTTCTCGCATTGATTTGTAAATGTTTTGTTAAACGTGCTGCTGTATAAATTATGCTTGATCTAAGAAGTAATCTCTCTTCTAATATTGTATGTATATGCCTTTATGTACTTTGTTAGAAATGAAATAACTCTGGCCCTGGGATACATTTTTTTTATTCGACGGTTTTCTTGAGGCTTCTGATTTGTTGAGAGTTGATGGACAAGTTCTTTTTTCCTGTTATTTTTCAGCAATTAAGCTCTCATGTATACGATATAACACAAAGATAACATTTTTAAGACGAGAAAGGAAACCGAGTGTTGAAACATTTGTCTAATCATTTGAAGAATCTTTAAAAGTATTTTTAAAGGAAAGTTCCAATGGTGTGAAAATATAAGTCATCGAATTCCTGTTAGAACATCAATTTCAAGTTTTTTAATTTTCTTACCTAGAAGTAATTCTAGAACTCCAGTTTCCTATTATCTTCTTCTGAAAATCAATCACATTACTGGAAATTATATTTAAAAGATCCTCTTGGATTACAGCAAAGTTCGTACGGCTTGACACTAGTGGTACAAGCAGTTGCGGAGCCACGTTATGGGCAGTTGAGGCAACTGCCCCACCCAGATTTTTGCAAAAAAAAATCTTAATTTTTTTTATTTATTCAATCTCATATATTTAAGTGTATTGGTTTGAATTTTGTGGTATAATTGTTTATATGTTGTTTAATTTCAGAAGAGTTAAGATAATATTTTCACAAAAATTGATTTTAGAATCAATTTGATTCAAATTGGGGTTTTGAAGTTTTTCTGAACTACATTTGGAAAATAAGTTCTAATCTTTTGGACTTGCATTGTTGTGTAAGTTTTGATGATTTTAATTGAAAAATGAACATTGCATATATTTTACTTAGTTGTTGATGTTTGAGATTTAACTTTTTTATTATTATGACGTGCAATCTTACTTTTCTAGTACAATTATGCTTATTGACATGTTATATCTCGCTTTGATATTGTCGAGTTAGTTTGTTGACTGAAAATGGAATGAAAAATTAAAATAAGCTAACATTTATAAGAAACTTATCTATCAAGGTTATTCTATACATAGAGTCGTAGAATGAATAATAAATCTAAAACCTGCGATTCCACGACGAAAATAGCAATGACCATGAATAGTAACAATTATTATAAAAAAATTATTATAATTTTATGTTATACTTATACATTATTTTGCTCCCTCTGTCTATATTTTATCAATTTTAAACTTAAGAACGAACATAGCCAAAAAATCTTCCCAAACCACATGCTTTGTGTTTGGATATTGGAATTTAAGTTGTAAGAATAAAATCAATTTAATTGGTGTGATGTTTTATTGTTGTAAAAAAGTTTTTTGGATTTTTGAATTTTAATATATTTAGGTTTGGAAAAATGTTAAAAATAGGGAAAAAATTCAATTTTTTATTTTTTTAATTAATTAATTTATTTAAAATATCAACTTAAAGTTGTGGGTCCTCCAAAAAAAATTCGTGCAACGTGAAGAAATTCTACCCCACCCAAAAAATATTTCTGGATCCGCCCTTGGGTACAAGGTATGATGTATTGTGGCGATCTGTGGTCGGAATTAGATCAACCATGGATTTGCTAATGTGCAGATCTGCAAACTCGAGATCTGTTGATCTCCGAATGGAGATATATATTACTTGAAATAAAGTTGGTTTAGCTATGATCCACGGCTAAACCAAAAAAGTTAACAACAAAAGCAGTAAACTGTAAAGTTATTGGGTTTGGTATAATTTCCTTTGTGCAAAATACTCCCAAAAAATACATGCATAGCAAGGAAGATAAATCTTTCTGACAGCTACAAGCCCGCTAATTAGCTTTCATCGGAGGATGGATCACGACGTATGATCACATATTCCTCAAATTCCCGACTTCGCTCCCCCCTTTGCAGCTCCACTCCATGGATACGATCCTCTCTTTCACGCTCCTCCATCACCCGATCAGCCTGATGCTATGTTCAGCCGGGTGGTCGCATATGCGACCACCTGCACACTGCACAGTGGTGTGCGATATAGGCGGCCGACGACAACGACTAGTTTTTCTAGTTGTTGCTGGTTGCTACTGTAGCGGGAGAGAAGATCATAAGAAGATGCGGTGATTGGGTTAGGGTTTGGGATAGAAAAGGGTTATATAGTGAGTGGCTTTAGGGTTTAAGTGTGATGTAATCTTGAATGTTAGTTTTCTTATTCTTCTTCTTTTACACCCTACCTTACATTTCTTTCATTCCTATAAATTCCTAATGGCTTTGTGATTTAACTTTTTTTATGCCTAAACATGTAAGATTTTTTTCTATATTTTTTTGTATTTTCCAGTATTTTTTCCTTTTTTCCCTAATTGTTTTAATTAAAATAAAATAAAAGGGGTTGCCAGGGCCCGATGAATATGCTGAATTTAGCTCTAGGGGGGTGAATTTTTTCCATCATTACCAGCAATTCTTGTGATGATGGATGGGTGATTCGCTTGTGGCAGTGCACTATATGTTGGAGGATCCAATTGCATTGACGAGAAGTTAGTGGTTGGTGCGCCAGCAACAAGCGATCGACGTGCGTTTAAAGTAAATCCCCTATTGGAGTGGCTCTTTAAAACGTTTGAGAGCACATGTTCAAAGTTCCAAACTATCAAAGATATTAATTATTAACAAATCAAACGACAAAGATGTATCATGGTTATATTTTCATAAATGTCAACATAATCAAAACAACATCTTCTTTTTTTGTCACATGAGCATGACATTTTTTTTACTATTCACCTCTCAATCACAAGTCACTCGTAAATGTTAACATAATCACATCAAAACTCTCTCGCTTCCGCCTCATTTATTTTCCTTCCTTTCTAATTTTCCACAATTCCAATTTATTTTTAATTTACATGTTTATCTAATAAAAAACAACAAAAATTAGGAAACATTATTACAAAAAAATCAAACTAATTAATTACAATATAAATTTAATTAAACCAATAAATTAAATTAACAAAAAAATATTAATTTACAAATTAAACTAATTAATATAAAATTTAAACCAAATTTAAAACAAAAACAAAAAATAATTTGCCACCAATGGGTGGAGGCCACGGGGCGTTACCCCAGCACGACCAGGCACTTGGATTTGACGCCCCATTGAGGTGAAGAAAGTGAATCTCCTTGCCTAACCCCATTAGTCAAGGTGAAGTATCCATCCGGGTTCAGGTTAATTAGCACTAAGGTTGCGGGTGTGGATATACATAAATGTGTCCAGTTGCATCACTCTACCAGACATCCTAATGCTTTTAAGTTTGCTAAAAGAAAGTCCCAATTTATCTTATCAATGGTTCTCGAAATCCAACTTTAGTATTAATCCTTGTTTATTGTTGTGATTAAAATAATGAACTACCTCGTGTGCCGTTAGGCCCGTTAGAATAGTGTCCATGGTTTGGCGACAGAAAGACATTTTGAGATGGTAGTATAGTTTTGTTTATAGCCATTGAGAGTCGCGTGTCCAGCTTTTGGCAAAGATTTTGTATATACTGTTCAATAGGGATATTGGCCTAAGATCTCTAACTGTCTCCACTCCTGGTTTTTTGAGGATTAAGGCTATAAAGGATTGGTAGACGTAAAGGTTAAAGGATCGAGGCTTTAATGTCTATCCAAAGTTGTTGGTAGACGTAAAGGTTAAAGCAAGACCCTTGTTTGGATTCAATTTCGTAAGTTGTTGGTAGAAGACCGAAAGTTTTGTCCCAATGGATCGGGATTTTAAAACCCTTGCCAGTGTTAAATTTCGCACCAAAATTAGCTGGATACTGGATGTCGTAATGAGTAGCTGATTAGATTGGACCTGATAAGAAAATTAAAAAAACAAAAACAAATTATGGTGTTCTTAAACATGTTGTGGCTTAAATCACTTGTATGATATAACAATCTAGCACGGAGGCAATGGTGTTAATGTCATACTTAAGGGGGTTTTAAGTTATAACGGATAGAAGTTAGCTCGAAATTCAAACATGAATTTGAAAACAGCCGTGATAGACGGACGCGCGCGTCACGGACGCACCTTACGTGGATCTGTACAGCTCAGATATTTTTCTTTGAGTCAGCGTCCAGTTAGCGAAATTTCTCTTCGCGCGTTTTGGTCTTTTTAAAAAACGCCGGTTCTTTAAGTTGAACGATTCATTTCCCAATACACAGATAAGACAGTGTGCAGACCCTAGGACATCGTGCAGTCTCATTATTCGTGCAGAGCCCACACTTATCATAATAAAATATTTGTTTTTAAGTTTTACGTTGGAATAAGTGTATTTGTTGTCCGGTTTAAGAATAAAGTGTGTCCAGAAACGGAACATAAAGTTTGTCCGGAATAAGTTGATTTCTTATCCGGAATAAGTGTATTTGCTGTCCGGAATAAGTGTATTTGCAGTCCGGAATAAGTGTAGTTGTCCAGAATAAGAAGAAAGTGTTTCCAGAAACGGAACAGAAAGTTTGTCCGGAATAAGTGTATTTGCTGTCCGGAATAAGTGTATTTGTTGTCCGGACTAAGTGTATTTGTTGTCCGGTTTAAGAATAAAGTGTGTCCAGAAACGGAACATAAAGTTTGTCCGGAATAAGTTGATTTCTTGTCCGGAATAAGTGTATTTGTTGTCCAGAATAAGTGTATTTGCAGTCCAGAATAAGTGTAGTTGTCCAGAATAAGAAGAAAGTGTGTCCAGAAACGGAACAGAAAGTTTGTCCGGAATAAGTGTATTTGCTGTCCGGAATAAGTGTATTTGTTGTCCGGACTAAGTGTATTTGTTGTCCGGTTTAAGAATAAAGTGTGTCCAGAAACGGAACATAAAGTTTGTCCGGAATAAGTTGATTTCTTGTCCGGAATAAGTGTATTTGCTGTCCGGAATAAATGTATTTGCAGTCCGGAATAAGTGTAGTTGTCCAGAATAAGAAGAAAGTGTGTCCAGAAACGGAACAGAAAGTTTGTCCGGAATAAGTGTATTTGTTGTCCGGTTTAAGAATAAAGTTTGTCCAGAAACGTAACATAAAGCTTGTCCGGAATAAGTTGATTTCTTGTCCGGAATAAGTGTATTTGCTGTCCGGAATAAGTGTATTTACAGTCTGGAATAAGTGTAGTTGTCCAGAATAAGAAGAAAGTGTGTCCAGAAACGGAACAGAAAGTTTGTCCGGAATAAGTGTATTTGTTGTCCGGAATAAGTGTATTTGTTGTCCGGTTTAAGAATAAAGTGTGTCCAGAAACGGAACATAAAGTTTGTCAGGAATAAGTGGATTTGCTGTCCGGAATAAGTGTATTTGCTGTCCGGAATCGGAATAAGTGTATTTGCAGTCCGGAATAAGTGTATTTGCAGTCCGGAATAATATATGGCTTCATTATTGTCGGAATAAACGAATCAATATATGGAATGCAATAATATGATGCCGCCCCCTGCCACCCCCGCACAAACTCAACAAACCTCCCACTGTATATTTTACCCCACAAGAATTACGTTTAGGAAAAAAATAGCATCTCAGATTTCCTGTTTATGTAGAACATCGGGAAGTCTTCGCACCGTCCCATTCACGCTGCTTACGTTGTGAAGAATCCTGGGAGTCGGCATCAGACGCTTCTTCGACCTAATATTTTGCTCGAAATGGTGATTTATTCTGGAGAGAAAGAATGAAGAAGAAAGAAAGAGTGTCATCATATTTGTATTTGGGTGGAGAGAGAGAACGTGCTGAGTTGAAACGCATTTAATGTGATTTGAGTGGACATCAGGAAGAAAAAACAAAAAAACATTCATGTTTTGACCACGTAAGGGCTGACATGGATGTCCACGTAGAGCGCGTCCGTGACGCGTTGCGTTCATAAAACATTTCCCATTTGAAAAGCAGGAGATTAACTCCTTATCCCTTACAATCGATTATCATGAACTCAACAAAGATTAAGGTTTATTTGGATAGCTTAAAATAACGTGATTTTCGCAAGATTCGGTCTCATCCAAACAAACCCATAGTAGTCGTTCAAGGAACTCGGCGGGTAACGCCAGAACAAAAGATAGAAAAACAACTTTATGTTATCAATAACATGCTGATCTTCCTGCTTGCATGCTGTTTTTGTTAGTAGATTCAACTCATTCAATACCTTGGGCAACGCAATAGCTGCTGAATACGGCTAAACCGATGTTACGTTTGCAGTTCGTTTGCATGGTACTTACTTATATGCTAATATTTAAAAACATGCTGCTTACTACGTCACCTGCATGATCAAACATTCAAAACATGAGGGAATAATGATCAGATTGTACTAAGGGTTTCTTCCAAAGGTTTGGTAGTCAGAATACACCAAAACCTAACCTACATTGTATAAGTGGGCGGCGATTAAACCTAAAATTCAAACATGCACTCCAAAAGCAGGAGATGAACTCCTTTGAAACACCAATTCTGAAATGAAGGATTCAGCCAGTCACTGCCCTTGGTCCATTCCAATTCTAGGTCATTTGTGGCAGGAATATTAGTTTGGTTTGATGAAATGGGGTGAAAGTAGCTTCCCAATCTCCAGCATTCCGACCCTATCCTTTCCAGCAAATATGGCTTTGAGTTTATCATCACACAAGATCACTCTTTTATCTTGGGGGTCCTGCATATGTCATGAACTTAGATCCAAACTATTAATTACAATGCTACAAGCAAAAGAATAAATATAAATAATAATATAGTTAAGATGCCACAAAGGACAAGCAAAATACAACAATCATAAAGGACTTTGGTATGGGAATGAAATTGGATGGTAGTCACGAAAATTTCCATTTGTTTGGTCTATCATGATTTGGAATGACAAACAAAACATGACACCACAAGGATAGATATGTAAACAGTGATTGGGTAAATATGCAAGAAAGCAATTAAATATCTAACCTTCATGAGGAACTGAAACAAGCAAAGCTAAATCCAAAATCAGAAACTAACACTAACAGAACTGTAGCACATTGATGATTGATTCCCATTTTATTGAGATAATTCATGCATGTTGCTCAGAAAATAATAAACTAGTTTAGCTAAAACAATGTTCAGAATCCATACTTTCTAAAACAATGTTAAGAGTCGAAGTAGAAAGGTTTTCATGCACAACGCATAGAGTTAGATACCATATGAAGAGTCACATGAATTCATCAATACATTGTACATTAATATTATTATTTTTACTAAAGCTTTCAAATTTAATCATTTATAGACAGAGAGCTACCACTAGACAATGATGCAGTTGAGTTGATAATACTATTTTAGGTAACCAGATGCAGATCACAAATAAACATATGGTATTTTAAAATCCGACAAATCAAATTGCAAATGTCAATACAAACACCATCTATAACACACCATCCAATGGCAGATTCATAGGAGTCTGAATGGAGAATGAGTAATGATAAAGAACCAAACGCAATTCAGCACAAAAACCACATTCTGCATCAAAGTATAAACTACAAACTACTCATTCACTTAAGGGGAAAAAAATTGCTGATGGAAAAATCAATATCTCAAATTATGGATCAGAAGATCAAGAAATAATGATCGTAAAACATTAGAAATTAGTCAAATTACAACAATGACTCCTCGTATCGTGTCACTTTGGTCATATATTCAAATCCAACCATCAGTAAGCTCTTCCATATGTTATCCACATTTTTTACGCTCTAAAAAGAACATGTCATGGTTTCCATGTTGATAGTATATAACCAGCTTTGGTATGCCACTATACAACTACCAACAAACAGCCCCGAAAAGGGCAAAAAATTCCTCTTTCCTCAACAACAAAAAATCAAGACAAAAGCAATGCCAACCACGAAAAAAATGAGCATCTCGATAGCCTAAAATAACATGGGTTTGAAGAAAATCTGTATTTTTTTAGAAAAGAAACCTTTTTAAAGCGTATTTGGTTCACCTCAAATACTACATTATAGATATTTATTTTTTTGCTGAAATATCTTTTTCAGAAGAAAAAAAGCTAGGTCTCTTCTTAAATACTCCTTTCTTTTCTCATTACATATCAAACATGCATAAAATCATGCATTTCCAAAACAAAACAAAAAATCGAACTCGACACCAACCCGAAAAACGTGTTCTCGAACTCAAAGTTTCAAAACCCTTACTTACCTAACCCACAAAACGAAAAACAATAAAACCACAACCTTTAACCTAAAAGGGGCTAAACCAACCAAAGGTTCAATCTTTGCTAAACCTGAAGCTGATGCTGCTTGATGTAGTCCCAAATCCTCTTGACCGCGTCGGTCCTCGACACCTCCGGCACGCCGAGGAACTTTTTCATGGCGGGGGAGACGGGGAGCTCCTTGGTGAAGCCGGAGACGGCCTTGGTGGCGCCGGACTTCGACTTCTTCGTGGTGGAGGTGGCGGTCTTCGCCGCGGCCATCAGCGATCTGCATGCGTGGAAAACCCTGGAAGACGCCATAGATTAGGGTTTAGGGTTTCTCTCGGGTGGGGTTTCGGTGTCTTTCCCCTTTTGTGTCTTGGTTGAGTTAACTGTTTTTTTCACGGTGATCCATAATTCCCCGGTACCGTTCCCACTTGGGTTAGGCGGGTTGCGACTTTAAATTAGAGTTGATTCATACCGTTTGTACCGAAAACATTTGACATTCGGAACGAGAGTTTGCATCTTCACGTGTTAACCCCCTAACTACTCCACTTAGGAGAAAGGAGAAAAAGACTATGAGGAGTTTATAATAAATTAGTTTATTTATTTTTTATAATAAATAAGCTTATTTATTTTTTATAATAAATAATGATGATTATATTAGTTTTTATATAGAGTTTAGAAAATTTCCCGATTTTTAGAAATTTGAAGTTTTTATTTGAAGATAATGTTGGAAAGAGAGGTTTGACCGTTTGACACGTGAGTGGGGAGATGGACGAAATTCTATTCAAACTACAAATTGAGTTTTGCTCAACTGGACACCTATCAATTTGAGTTGTAGTTTTGCTCAACTGGACACCTATCAAGTTACTAATAGTATTTAGATTTTCATAGATATAACAATAGCAAAAAAAAACCACAACTATGTTAAAAAGACAAGTAGAATTGAAAAATAACAATAAATTTAGGTCATACTACATCAAGAACAAAACATACGGATAAACAACTCCCTCAAACAAAAAGATATTGTGTTAGCAATTAGATTGTAGACCCTTTGACAAAACTTATAACCCTCGACACGTCTCATTGCTGATCCTCGACAGAAATGCCATTACAATCCCTCTCAATATGGTTCTCACTCGAGAAGTCATTAAGGGATTCCACGGAGCAATATAAAGTGCTTCAGATATGACGTTTTTAGCCTTTTTTAGTTGTTTTGATGAAACAGATCTGCCCATCTTATCACCTAAAGGAAGAGGTTAAAGTGAAACGGATACGACGTGGACATAACAGTATTTGTATTTGTATATGCATAAAAATCCAGATATGGATACAGATGCAACCAAGCAATATTGATTGTGCCAATGACGAAGAAATGAACCATTTAGAGTACAAAGATGATAGTGCAAATCCAATTCAAGCTTAAGGTGAAGGAACTGACGCAAGTACGCAACCAACTCAGAGATTGAGGTGCAAATCTAAAGTTCATGCGCTAACTCAGTGATAAAGGTGATCTAAAGCTCACTTAAGCTGAAGCATACACACTTGAATCCGTGAACTTAACTCATGGTCATGAATCTGAGGTAAATCCAGGTCAGGTTGGCAACAAGGCTCTTATGTACATGTATTTGTAGGATCGTGTAAGATCCTAATTATCTCATCAATTTTATGCTAAATTCCTACTTAAATAAGCATGATGTGCAGCGGAAACAATTTAAACAAAGTATGGAAAAACAAGACAAACCACAATGGCACTGGAAGATTTTTATAGAGGTTCGGTCTCCCGCCTACTTCCTCTTTTGTAAGTTCCGCAAGCTCCGCCTACGTCTTCACTAACCACTCCTCGTTACGGGCCGGGAGAGAACGTCTTTACAAAGCAAGCCTTGTGAACACCCTCGCAAGCTTGGATTCTTCTTCTCACAATCCGAGAAGGATGCCTCGGGTTTTCACCGAAATCTTTACTTCTTTTGACAACATGATTGAGTGGATCTAACACTCTCTAACTTAAGCACTGATTTTGTTCAGATAGTTAAGGTTTAGGTTTTACTATTTTCCGGTCTAAGTTTGGGTGACCTATTGAAGTCCAAATGTTATGGGATTTTGTGTGTGACTTCTATAAGTAACATAGTGTCTATGTGAATGGAATTTAACTCTTGTATACTCAAGATTACATAGATTCCTAAGACTCAAAAGAAATATAAAATTATATGTCTTCAATAGCTTGATTATATGTCTTGACTTGAATTCATTTCTTCCTTGAGTCTTGATTACCTGTAGATGTTAGCACAAAACAATATATATGCTATACAATATGTGTGTTACACTACATTTGATTGTGATTAAAATTATGTTGATTAACTCATTAAAACATAGATTAAAGCCAAAAAGCCAACAGTATTGAGTCAGGTCCAAGTTTGTATGTTGAGTCTGGTTAAGTGTTGATTAAGTCTTGTAAAGTGTTTCAATCCTGCAACCTTAAGCTCAAGTAACGATATCAAAACCCTAATTTCTATTCTTTCACTTTTCTCCTTTGACCCTAATTCTTCGCCTCCTTCTTCCTTCCTTTCTGATCCAAAAACCCATTGTCTCATATCGGACTTGATCATTTTGATTGAAAGTTTCCTCGCAGAGCTAACCTCAATCTCTGAGTTGTTTTTGCTAGCTCATTCTCCTTGCTTGAATTGGATTTGTACCATCATCTTTGTACTATAAATGGTTTATTTCTTCATCATGGGCACAATATGTAACACCCCGAGCATCGGCAGGTGCTTACCTGCTCGAATTTGATTCGTTAATACGATATACTATCCAATATGTTGCACACTCTGATAATTCATCCAATAAATAATCTTGGTAGCCTCACAATTATCTGAAAATATAGCAATAAGTTTGTGAGCTCGACATACCGCAAACACCAACCGTTAATCATACAATAACATAATCATGCGAAAACGACAAAGGAGGACATTAAAATAGGATTTCAATCACGAATAATATCTCAGAAAAATATCATCAATACGCGTGCATCTCAATATTAAACCCCCATTCGAATCAACATATCGTCATATGCTTCTGAATCATACGATCAATCAATAACACACTCATGAGTTATACTAACGATAGGTAGCACATTCCTCTCTGGGTGGCTCCACGCTGCCCACTAAGTAGATCTTTCCTAAGTGACCAACCACATAAACATAACACGAGACATTCCTAACCGAATCACCACCATGCAATTATATGTGCATCAATACTACCAACATCAATACTCCACATGCATGCGACTAGGATATCAAGGGTGAATCACCACGATGCAATTATATGCGCATGAATACTACCAACATCAATACTCTATATGCATGCAACTAAGATATCAAGAGAGACCGACATACATGACATGAAACGGTAAATCAACAAATCGGATAATTGCATGTCTAGCCGTCTTAACCATAGTATCTCTCCTACCAGAGAAGCCCAATCAAACGTAGAGATCACTATCCAAACCATAAACCGATTCTAACTAATTAACCAATCAAATTACATTTACACATACCTTTACTTCTGTTCACTATTCTTTTCACGTTTTATCGTTCCTTTGCTCTCTCTCTCTCTCTCATCATTATCTTTCACAACTCAAACTCACTCAATCACCACTTATATAACTAACCATCACCGGCGCCATTCCCCACCTCACCACCAGTCCACCGGGCAAATTACATCCACGTCCCTGCATCCCTCAATATTAAACAACACGTAATGACAAATGGATCCATAACATAAAATTTTCTTTAATTGTTACCTGCAACTCCGAATTTCAGGATGTCCTTGGCTCCATTTTCAACTTAGATACGTCTGGTGTCGATATTCTATCCAGTTCGACTGTTATTATAACATACAATAAAGATGACTAATTTCCATCACTTCGTAAAGTGACCACCAGAGTTCTAAAAATAAAAGGCCAAAAAATGAAACCTTTTGCATTTACGGGGGAAGAAAAATGTCCAACCTTACCATAATTAGGACTCACGAGGATCTTCAAATTAAATGTTAGAATCTTTTTCACAAAACAAAAAAGAAAGTTAACAACCATTCTTCCAACTTTAGAAGAAAATCTTAGCAAAATAGTTCCCTCCTGAATGCTCCTAAATACACATAATTTTGGATTTTTTGCTTGCGTACCACTTGAAAACAAAATAATTCAATTTTTACAATAATTTTTACCGTTATTTCTAATCATGTCACTCCAAAAGCACTGAATGCTCATGAATGTCATTATTTTTTCGGTTTTGTCATTTTCGTCAAGTTCTTTTATGTTGACTACATTAATTTTTTTGTTGAAGATGTTAAAAAAAATAATTGTAAGATTTACAAAATCTTCTCTAAATCTAATAAATGACATTCAATTCTACATTATAATTTTTATGAAATCTACCCAAAATAATTTTACGATTTCTCTTATCTACTCTCTCTCTTTAGTTACTTTTTTCCCCTCTCTTGTCACTCTTCTCTCTCCCCACTCTTTCTTTTCTACTCCCTCTCTCCTCTCCTCTCTAACTCTCAAAACCCAAATTCGTACCCAGTTCAAATCCCATAATCCTTTGTGAACTCCTCCAGTCCTAAACCTAGCCTCCGATCTTTCCCAACAACGGATTCCTCCGTCAACCGCAACAGTTTCACCCCATCTGCTCTACCCTTTTACGGCGACAATGGGGCTCAGTTTCAGCCTAGCACGCTTATGGACATCGTGCGGGGCGTTCAAGGTGGTGGATTGAGACTTGAGCGAGTATATAGATGGGTACGAGTTCCGGACCGCGTTGTTGTCGGGATACGGCAAGTGGACTTGGATCCAAAGATCTGAGGGACATCCTAGTCACGTGTGCATGCTCTTTTCCGTTTGGGTTTTGATTTGTTACGACTTGGTTCTGTGAAAGAGAAAGAATAAAGGGGGAGAGATAGAATGAGGTGACTCCCACGGTGACTCAGTTGGTTAAGTACCTTACGTGAAGTGAGGTAGTCAGTTTGAATCTCATCGGTGCCTCAATTCTTCTTAACCTAGCGAATGAGTCTCAAAATTAGGTCGAGGGTAATATAAAAGGTAGGACCCAGGAGTCCCGGGATTTGTAGCTTAGTCGGTGTCCAAAGGGTAGTAGTCCGGTGAGTTCCCCGATCATAAAAAAATGAGTAAAGAAGAAAAAGAGAGAAGAGAAAAAAAAAGAGAGACGAGAAAGTCCATAGAAAGTAAATTTTAAATTAATTAAGTGTAGAGAATATAAAGTAATTAAAGAGAGAGAGTAGACAAGAAAAATTTTAAATTAATTTTGGGTAGATTTCATAAAAATCATAAAGTATCTAGAATTGAATGTCATTTATTAGATTACTTAGGAAAGATTTTGTAAATTTTACAATTAAATATTAATTTTTTAACACCGTCAATTAAAAATTACCATTGTTAACATGAAAAATTGACCGAACGACAAAACATAAAAAATAATGGTATCCATGTACACAATATTTTTGGAGTGCATGCTAGAAATAGTTGCAGAACGATAGTAGAAATTGAATTATGCTATTTTGGAGTGACATGTAAATTAAAAACCTTATGATTTTTAGTAAAAAAATCATATGTATTGATGAACCACCTATGTTGTTTAGGTTTCCTTAGATTTTGTACACACAAATCAAACAATTTTAAAGAAAAAAATCAACCAGTCTATCTCAATAGAAGATCCTTAGTTTTGAGATAATTAAAAAAATGATTGAATCACAGTATGTATCTTCGCATTTTAAAATTAAAATGGAATCAATTACAGTAGATAAAATAGAAAAACTTTATTTTTTTTTTGTAAAGAAAAAAACAACTTGATTGTCATTTGACCTGATAAAATAAAAAAAAGTAAGTAGTTTTGATAAATCAAAGGTGTGGATCTAAGATAAAGCACACCAACCCTGACGTGTCAGCCCCTCAAAACCTGTGGCTCCCATAATTTCCGCCACACACATCTCCACTCTAACTGACTTCCAAACGCAACTCATCCCTCCTCTCTTCTTCTTCTTCTTCCCTCCACTCCCCAATTTTCTCCCTTTTTGCAGAAAACCCCCTGAAAAAATTCCCTTTTTCATGTCTCTCTCGGCCCCTTCTTCCTCCCCCTTCCTCCTCCTCCTCTCCAACCCTCCTCCCCTCCCCTCTCGCCGGGGTCGGGGTGTCAAGGTTGGTGTCAGGGGGAGGAGGAGGAGTGGGGAGGTGGTTGTGACGGCGGCGGTGAGCGGGGGGAGCGCGTTGGAGCAGCTCGATATCGAACGAGGGGTTTGCGTTCCGTTCCGCAAGTACTCGCCCGAGATGGTATGGTGTCTAAATTTCTTTCGCTCTTTGTGGATATCTATGGTGGAAGTAAGTAGTGTTCATGAATACTTTTGGATAGTTCACTGGCATACAAGGTGCTTCCTGTGACGGTGCCACATAGTGAGTAGGGGTTGGGGTCCGGACTCTTAGCCATTTTTTACCCCGAAGATTTTTTACTCGTTTAGATTTCAACACTTGTGAATATTTCCGAATACCAATAAGAAGATAGATAGATAGATGATTTTTTGTCTAATTAGTCTAGTACAAGAGTATTTATTTACCCACCTGGATTTTGTGATATGCTTGGTTTGTAAGGGTTTTTGAGGATTCCAACCATTCTATTTGGGGATTTCGCCTAATTTATAAGGACCGTTGGGATCATGACCCTTTTTGATTTTTTACCCTTTTCGACCCCTTGGATTGTCCTTACAAGTTTCAACCCCATAACCTGGATTCATGGCATTGCCCTTGCACTTATGCGTAAATACCTAATCAGACTCCGAATCAAACCAAATTAAGAAACTCCTAATTAATTTTGGATCGTCCGTACGAAATCCAACCCTCCTAACCAAATTCCTGACACTATTCTTGCCCCTGAGAATGTCAATTTAACCAGGCTTTTCTTTGATTCATAGGCCTTCATTTGTTTGACAAAAGAAGTAATGCACATTGTGTTATAAGTGAGAATTAAGTGATATATGTTACTGCATAGATTAAGAGGACATGGTGAAGAACTATACATAGGTTGCAATCTGATGAGTACATAGCTTGTGAGGTTGATGAAAGGAAGTAGGGTAGTGTATGTCGCAATTGAATGTTTATAGGAAGATATGTGCATTGCAATTTGAGTTATGAAGAGAAAAGAGAGGAAGTGTGGAAAAGATGAGAGTATGAAGTTACTAGTATGGTTTGATACCTTACCTTCTATTTGAATTTTATCACCCTATTTTTTCATTCATCCCACTATGTAGGAGCATTACTCGTTACACATGGTAGTGCTAGTCATTGTAATTGAGTATGTCCAAGTTATGTTGTAGTTGCAAATCCAAGAGATCTTTAGATTGTATGTCCAAGTTGCAAATGGTCATTGCTTGATAATATTGTTTCTAGAAATTGTTAGATTTAGATGTGTGGGATTTGGGAAGAAAAAAGGGCCTCTACCCACCACTTCAATTTAAATAAACAATACTAAGCATTATATATTTGTAGTAGTCTACAAATATATAAATTATCAGTGTTACTTGTCTTCTTCCAACATCTGGGATCAATACCCTAGTTTAACATGAAAATGTACATGGCAGTGGAAGATTAGGTCATTCCATTGACATGTGTTACACTAGAAGCTACTTGTTAAGAATAGGAAGAGATCCTAAAACCAGCCATGCTTTGAGGAGGTACCCGTAGTCACATAAGATATTGATGGGTTATTAGAGAAGGGAGGCGACATGAATACGAGGGCATAGACATTGATGTATTACCATAACAACACTAAGTTTAAACATATTAGACATAATTGCTGTGACTATTGGATTTCTTGGTTATTACATATTCTTTTACTAATTAGTAGCGTTGGTACTTATACTGAAGATTACATCTACCTTTTTGCAAGGTTTATATAATCAATTACAATTTAGGACTCCTCAACCAAGGTGTTGTGAGAATCCAAAGTTGCAGCTAGCAATGCATTTAAGAGTGCTTTCTTGAAATGTTCTTTTTTACTCTTGTTCTTAAGCTCTTTCATTATTAAAAAAAAGGTTCTTAACCTCTTTCATTTTTGCCTTTTGCTTCATTTGTAGTTATTGAGTTTTCAGGAAGTTTAAACAAAATATTCTGCATTTTTTATTTATTATTATGACAGGTTAGGAGCAAAGTGCTGGAGTCCCAAGGTGCCATATTGTCACTAATTGGGCGTGGTGTACAGATTGTGTGGAATCTAGGTTTTTATTGGTCAGCTCTTACCTATGATTGCCTTGTTGGACGTGATGAGGAGGTAGTCCCCTACCGAGCCCGTCAGCTTCGTAACTTGCTTTGTGAACTTGGTCCCTCTTTCATCAAGGCTGGTCAGGTACATATGCTATCAGCTCAAATTTGTCGATGTAGAACCCAACACCAACTTCATTTTTAACATTACGTTTCATTTTCCCATAATAACTACTAGACAATAGAATACTTTTGATGGTAGTTATGTCATCTTAACTCAGTTCTTGTGGTATGTACCACAAACACTAGTACAGAAATCTTTTTGAAGTAAAATTCAGTATGTTTTTAGTCCATTCTATTTCGTTATGGTTGGCATGTTAAAATATAAATGATATATCTGTGGTGTTTTATGTATTATTGGAATATTATTGTGTTGATTTTCTTATTGCTCTAACATCCTTGTTGTTTTATTCTAATATATATTGAAGGTTCTAGCCAATAGGCCAGATATCATTCGAGAAGATTATATGAATGAGCTATGTATCCTCCAAGATGATGTCCCTTCATTCCCCAATCAAGTGAGAATATGTTCCAAATGTAATGGTTTCATCTATATCTCTTATAACATCATTCACCTTTGTTTACTATTAATTGGGAATTCGTGTTTAGACGGCCTTCACAATCATTGAAGAAGAGCTTGGTCAGCCCCTTGAGAATGTCTTCAGTAAAATCACACCACAGACTATAGCTGCTGCAAGTCTTGGTCAGGTTTATCGTGCTACGCTTCGTGAGACTGGAGAGGATGTAGCAATTAAGGTCGTGATGTTGGCTAAAATTGCATACACTTATCACTTTTTTCTTTATACCTCCTTTCTAACAAGTATCCTTGACAAATGAGGTTGATAAATATTATCAATTGTAAAAACTAGGACCAAAATCTCTTATATGCTCATACTTTATACAGGTTCAAAGGCCGCAGATAGAACCCATAATCTACCGGGACCTCTTCCTGTTCCGCACTCTGGCTTCATTTTTAAATGGCATAAGCCTGCAAAAATTGGGATGCAATGCGGAGCTTATTGTTGATGAGTTTGGTGAAAAGCTATTAGAAGAGCTTGATTATAGTTTGGTAATTCGTTTCCTTCATGAAGACCATTCCCTTATATTTTATGAAGCTAAATGTTGTCTATCTCAGCCAAAAGAATTGCTATGAGCCATCTATTAAGTCATAAAGTTTCGTTCTCAGTCCTACTCCGTGTTCATGTTTCATACTTAACACATACTTCTTTCACCTGCAACAAAAATGTATCTAGGGCTGGTCCAAGTACCAGAGAGTTCAGAGCTCCCAGTTTGTTTTATTTATGCATATTTGAACATGTAAGGTGATGTACACAACAACCTCCAATATGTCTCATCATGAATATTTCAATTTATAAGGCTGTCTATGTTGTACAGTGCATATCTTTGCAGTAACCAGTCCCTGCGATCTGAACATTTCTTAGCAACTTGGCAAATGCTGATGGTCTGAAATTTCTTTTATTTAGGTACTTTTTGTGTCAATTAACCCTCAACTTGGTCTCTATTTCACTGTCTCCAGGAAGCACGTAACATCGAAGACTTTCTGGAGAACTTTAAAAATGATCCAACTGTAAAGATTCCAAGAGTTTACAAACAGTTCTGTGGCCCCCGTGTTCTAGTGATGGAATGGATCGATGGAATTAGATGCACCAATCCACAGGTAAACAACTCTGACATTGGGTAGATACAATTTTACTGCACTTCGCACTAGAATTTTTTTTTCATTTCTATCCTCTACGTATTGCATGGCAATGAAGAACCAAAAAGGCACGCATATATTATAACAAAATTTAATTATAACCATATGTTTGTTTATGTCCCACTTCAATCTCATGCAGGCCATCAAAGATGCTGGAATTGATGTGAATGGTTTTCTAACAGTTGGAGTCAGTGCTGCTCTTAGGCAGTTGTTGGAATTTGGGTTATTTCATGGTGATCCACACCCTGGAAATATTTTTGCTATGCGTGATGGTCGTATTGCATATGTGGATTTCGGAAATGTCGCCGTTCTTAGTCAGGTAAGAAATATTTTATTTGGTATTGATCTTGTAATCGGTTGTTTTAACAGTTGGAAGGCTGTCGTATATTTGAACTACTTCTGTTAGCAGACATGGAATTACTCTATTATTATTATTATTTTGGTTTATTTTCTGTATCTTAGTCAAATTATTGAACATGGAATTTTTTTCCCTCCTGCTTTTGGTCAGCTTAATAAAGAAATATTGATAGACGCTGTTGTACATGCTGTAAACGAGGACTACGTTGAGATGGCAAATGACTTCACTAGACTTGGTTTCCTTTCTAGTGGAATAGATGTCACTCCTATTGTTCCTGCTTTAGAAGCAATTTGGCAAAACTCTTCTGGAAAAGGGCTGGCAGATTTCAATTTTAGAAGTGTCACTGGTACTTTTCTGATTCCTTTTAACTAATATTTACACCACCCATTCACTAGTATTTATTTAATTTTATATTCTTTTAATACTTAATTATATTCTAAAGCTGCTTTGAGCATGTGAAGTTGAAAACTTTACTCATTAAATTGTTGAAGTGTATTTTAATTAGTTGATTGTTAATGTTTATTAGAAGTTTACTTTTTCTGCTGCATAAGAATGTAGATTGACTGAGGTACTCAGTGTAGAGTTGATGTTATTTTACTGAATAAACAATATGTGAATCCTTGCATTATAGTCTGGGACTAAATTTAGTTCTCATGTTCAAACATTTAAAGTTGCAATCCCCCATTTGCTGGCCAAGCTCCAATAGCCATATTGTTGCAAATGGAGTGATGCCCTGTGATTTTCTAGTGATGAACTTTCATATAATAAAATTCATCACATGACTGTAATTTTGTGCATTTCTTTCTTTTGTTTATCTTAATAATACCATCACTAATTTGTCTAAAATTTGTTTGGTTTCTTATTGCTTTTAAATCACTTTCTCAGAATATTTCATAGAATGCTTACTTCTCCTGTTGGGGTCTTCTTACATGATTGACCTTTTTGACAGGAAAATTCAATCAGCTTGTGTACCAGTATCCAATCCGTATCCCAGAAAGGTTTTCTTTGGTTATACGTTCTTTGTTAACTCAAGAAGGAATCTGTTTTACTCTGAAGCCAGATTTTAAGTTTCTTGAGGTCAGTACCATTGCTCTAACCTTTTCATCAGAAGAATCCATTAAGAATCACATTTCTGGCAACTAGTCCTCGAATCAGAAGTGACGTATATTAAATGTCCATGTAGGTTGCTTACCCGTATGTGGCAAAGCGGCTCTTAACTGACCCTAACCCTTCTCTCCGTGAACGTCTGGTACAGGTCAGTTTGGATAACTTGCCCTGATGTCATTTCCTATTTTTAATTCGTTCATATGGAATTATGTTTTCCTCACACCAATAACCTTTCTAACTTCTGTTTTAGAATTTCATATTTATAGCAATGAAGATATCAATTTTAGGTGTTTATGTATTGATTTTAGATCTTGATTAATCTTTGCAAGATAGCACTAGAGTGTAGTTTGATAGTTAAAATGGACATTACTTCCTTGCTGATGCCTGATGGTACTCATGCTTGTGCAACTGATGCAGGTTCTATTCAAAGATGGAGTTTTTCAATGGAAAAGATTGGAAAATCTCATTGTTTTAGCAAAAGAAAATGTAACTAAGATGAATATCAACCCAGCGGTGAAAGATTACGATCTGTATGTGCTGATTTTTTATTTGTAATTTCACATGTTAATTTACCTTTTCCCCTTACAAGTATATGTGATGATCCCAATTAGGCGGTTGACAAGAAATGGAATGTCTGGAAATAAGTTGGACCTTACCGACACCATAAAGGATGGGGCCAGGTTGATTCTTATAGATGCTGGCATTCGGAGACAACTCCTCTTGGCTCTAACTGAGGACTCTAAGCTTCATGTTCAAGAGGTTTGCTTTGTATAATTTATTTCAGTATTTTCTTGGAAACAAAAGGTAGTTAGTGGTCCTTTGAGTTGGTGGAAAATCAAACTTGATACTGGAGACAGAAGTTTAGCGAAGTCAGATTCTCACCTTATAGGATATGGATTATAAAAAAACATAGGCTTGTAACAATGAGAAAACCACTTTTAATCTCACCGATATTGCGATGTGGAGAAGAGGGAGAGCCAACAGGTTGCCAGAGGTGGTTTGTTGACTATTAAATAAAAAGAAAATGCATTTCTTGTCTACTGAATTTGTGATCCATGTTTACAAATTAAAGCTTTCCAATTAGACGCCCCAAGCAACAACCTTGATTTTGCAATTTCAGGAATGTTTTTCAAGGTTAGGCCACTAGAACACATCTTACAAGTGTTACTTGCCATACAACTCATGGCATTTCTGTTATGTGGTTTTCTTTGAAACTCGTTGACAAATAATATAGTTGGCACCATACCTGAATATCCTTTGATGTTGTTCCTGTACGCATGAGTTTCTGATTTTTGTTTCTTTTTGTTTTTGAAGCTTGTTGATGTGTATAGACTGGTGCAAGATGATGTAGATATCCCATCCGTAGCCTTGAAGGTTCTCCGAGGTAAGTCTTTCTTTCCGACAACATAAGTGGTTTTTGTTACCGTCAGAATTTCCTTTGCATCCTCAATCTTATGTTTGATTTTGTTATGCTAGACCTACCCTCCTTCACACGTGATGCGATGCTGTCATGGAGTGAATCTGTTCTATCTGATAGTTGATAAATATTTCTCCATGCTTTCATGGAGTGAAATGTTCTACAAGATACATAGATGATATACATTTTTTTCGTGGCTATAGCAAACGTAAAGCTCGAACACCAGATGGTCGTTCTGACTAGAGCTCTTAGCCAACGGTAAATCCTCTTGTATATTTCTCAGTGTATAGTTATATTCATCCTCAATTTTGTTGATATAATCGTGTAGTTCCAGATCTTTTCTTATCAGAGAAAAGATGCAGTCATGCTTCTTTTCTGTATTAGTCATAGGCTCGTAGCATGAGGTGAGCTTCAGAAGTGGTGTATCACATCATGTATGTATATTTACAATATACAAACATTTTGAAATTGCGACGATTATTTACATTCTTGAGTGATTATGAAAATTCGATGGCTACTGTCATGTATGCAATTTATGTTATTATTAATAATAACATAATAAAAATAATTAATCATATTAATAATAACATATTAAAAATTTATGTTATTTGCTTCCAACAATTTTTGGAAACCGGGAATACTTAGTTGTAGGTTTCATGAGATCTTCAACATGTGCAAAGCAGCAAATTTTTTAACTCACGTACTGGAATTTCGACCCAAATATGAATATCTTTTAAAAGTGAGTCGACCAATTGACGCTTCGGCCAATTTAGAACACACCCGTTAATTGCCCCCGGTTGCGTCATTCTTTTCTCTATGTTGATCTTTTCCATCCAAGCAGACCATATATGCGATCTGGTTGAGCCAATTAAACACCAACTCAAATAGTGTTTAGAATATAAGTAAGTTAGGGCCAAGCTTCTACATGCAGAGGCTCCGTTCCTCTTCTTCTTAATTCTCTTCCTTCATTTTCGCTTTTTTTGCGTTGCAAATAGATTGCATGTCTTCGTTTTCAACTCTTAGATTGGTAGTTAATGTTACTAAATAAGTTGTATTATGCGACAGACTTATTGTACTCGTTTTGGGCGTATGTGTACCACCAATCTACCTAGAGTTGGCTTGCGATCCTAAGATAATCAATCCATGGTTCGTCCGAGTTCCAACATGAATCTCTTGACATGCATTTCATTAGTGAAGTTTATTCTTGAAGATGTAATGTTTCATGTTGACCTTGGTAAGTTGGCGTAAACCGACATGGATTTTGTGTTTGTATTTATGTCTTCATCTACTTGTGCTCCGACTTTTATCTGCCGGTGTTTAATGAAATTCTGGGTCTACAACTCCTTTGTAAAAAAATGTAGAAACAAAAATTCTTTGCATTCACAATTTGGAATAAATTCTTATCTGAATCAGATTCTAGGATATCTTACCAAAAACAATGTCCTAAATTCTATCTTACCATACTATAGAATAACAAAAAAAATCCATAAATTTATAGTCAGCTAACCAAAGCAGACTATCTTCAGGACCATTTTACACGTGGGATTCCATTTCATCTTTATCTGCTGCTCTCTCAATATCTCATCTTCCCTTCACCCACACATTTCGTAGTTTAACTACATTATTTTCCCTCATTTCTACTTTCCAATATTGTGCAAAAGGAATTTGAGAGTAAAGATTTTTTTTTTGTTTGACCAATTTTTTTTCTTAGGTTACAAGTCATAAACGAGTCACGATATGACATATTGCTTTTCTATCACGGAAGCCTTTCAAACCTAGAGCTTAGGCTATACCCTTAACGGCTGGGCTTTGGCCGGGCACCTGGCCCGCCAACACCATCTTCCTATTGGTCCTTTTTTTATATTGTTTAATTTAGTGTTGATTTTCTTGGTGGGACTGGATATTGTTAAGATGTAGTCGGAGAGTTTTGGATTGGTACGACGTGACAGGAAAAAAACTGACGTGGTGGAAAAAATCTTTAGTAATCGAAAACACTAGTCATGCTGTTAAATTCACTATTGTTGAAATATGTTTCATAGTTTGATGTTATTGTATCCCAAGTTAGTGTTTATCTCTCCTTAACTGTCACAATTTGTTGTTTGGGAGGATAAGATGTTATCTTTTATTGTTTACTAGGCAAAATGAAACATTATCATATCGTGTGAAGTAATTATAATTTTTTTATATATTTACATAATTTTACATAATAATAAATAAAAATACGATCATGTATATCCTTTTGATTTATAACATATCCATATTTTAGAAAAATAAATGCAGATAACAATTAGATACAAATACGAGTCAAATAATTTCTTTTTACCTTGTTAGTTTATGGAAAAACTTCAAATGAAGAAGTCAATTACCAAAACGAATTAGACATGATCGTACATACTTATAGCTTCGCAATTTTCATATTTATCGTTATATTTAAATCAATTGGAAGTTGTGAGAATTAGATATTACCCGAAGTCAAATCAAATCCATCGGACGGTTAAGATCCAACAGGAAGACTCCAATGATTAAATCCTCTCGTCATCCCACTTCCTGCGGGCCCCACAACCCACCCTTCTTTGCTCCATCCCCCGCCCACCCTTCACCACTATAAATAACCCCCCCCAAATCCACCCAATCCATCCCAACCAAACCCTAGACTGCTGATCCCAACCATGACGGGGAAGGCGAAGCCGAAGAAGCACACGGCGAAAGAGATCGCCTCCAAGATCGACGCCGCGACGACCAATAGGGGCGGCGGGAAGGCCGGCCTCTCCGATCGGACCGGCATCGAGAAGGGCGGCCACGCCAAGTTCGAGTGCCCTCTCTGCAAGGTGACGGCTCCCGATGTGAAGTCGATGAAGATCCACCACGAGTCGAAGCACCCGAAGATCCCCTTCGACGAGTCGAAGATCAACAACCTCCATGCCTCCCTCGCCGTCGCCGACTCCTCCAAGTCCAAGATCGGCGTCAGGGGAAGTCTCAAAAAATAAAATAATACCTTAAGTTCTACTTGATTATGTGTTTTCAGTTTCGTAGTTGCTATGAATTGTATGATGATGATGATGATGATCTGTGTCGCTATGGATTTGAAGATCGTTGTGAATCATTGTTTCTTGAGGTTTAGGATTCGGTGTGGGGTCTGATGAATGTGAATATCGCGTTTACTGCTTCGGATTTGTTAATTGTCTTCAAATTAGGGTTTTTTGCGCTTTAGGTAGTTTGCGGTGTCTCATAGTTGTTAGGGGTTGTACGGTTATGGTGTGAATTAGTTTGACTCACTTGATGATGTGTTTTGAGTTTTGTAGTTACAATGGATTGTTTGATGATGGTGGTGGTGATGATGATCTGTGTTGTTTCTTGAGGTTTTGAATTTGGAGTGGGGTCTAATGAATGTGATTATTGTGTTCACTGCTTCTGATTTTGATCGTAATTGGTAATGGATGTGAAATGTCTTGATTCTTGGAATTATGTTTTTTTGCTTTTAATTTAGATTGTTATGGTCTGTGTGCTTTTATATCGGATGATTGATTTGACAATGTAATGAATTGTGTGCTGTTATATGTGATGATCAGATTTGATGATGATGCTAAGTAGGTATTTCTTTGAACTTGAACTCTCTTCTTGTTTGGTTTGCGGCTTGTGTTTCATAGTTGCTATTGATTGTTTGGTCATGACGATGTGTTACTATGGATTTGAAGCTGCATGTGAATCTTGTGCTTCTGATGTTTGGAATCTTGACTTGGTTCTGATGAATGTGAATATCACGTTTGCTACTCAGTGTTTATAATTTAATGGTGGTAATGGATATAAATTCAATTGAAATTTGTCAATGTTTGTATATAAGACGTCCAACAACGTCGCGCTAGCGGGCATTCCCATTAGCATTCTCATTGGGAATATGAGTTAGTTTGTCATGGATTGTGTGCGCTCTTATATGTAATGTTAGGACAATCTTTCGTTCTTTTTTTATTTGCGGTGTGTTTGTAGTTACCATGGATTGTGTGGTATGGTGACGTGTGTTGTTTGACCTCGTGTGGACTTTTTACTCTTATATGTGATGACCGGACTTGACGATGCTAAGTAGATTTTTGCTTGAACTTTAACTCACTTCAATTTGGTTTGCGGTTTGTGTTTTATAGTTGCTATGAATTGTGTGGTCATGATGATGTGTGGATTGAAGCTGCTCGTGAATCTTTGCTCTTGATGTTTGGAATTTGGAATAGATTTGGATGAGTGTGAATATAAATTCTCTTAAAAATAGTCTTTTGCGTATAATTTAGTTTGTTATGGATTTTGTGCTCGTATATGTGATGTTAGGATTCAACGGTGCTAAGCAGATTTCTGTTTCAACTTGAATATTCTTCTTGTTTGGTATTTGGTGTGTTTTGTGGTTGTGATGGATGGTTGAGGTTATGATGTGTTTTGCAGTTTTGCTATGGGTTTGATTTTTATGGCTAATATTTGCTTTTGATCTTTGGAATTCCGATTGGATTTTGAAATGTGAAAAGTGCATTTGTGCTTAAGAATTTTTACAGCAAGTCAGCAATGTATATAAATACTTGTAAATTGTTTTTTTTTCTTCTTATATTTGTCTTTTGTTGTACGGTTTTACTCTGATCAATTTGTTATGGGTTGTGTGCTTTTTATGTGATGATTGAACCTGAAAGCATTAGTATTTACGTCGTTTTGATCATTTGTATCCTACTCCTTCGAACATGCAACTTTGAGGTTGGTCTGGGACTTTAGTTGATCTAGTTTAGCTTTTGATCATACTTGGTGATTATTTGCTTTAACTACAATTTCTTTGCAATAGGGTTCATTCGAACCTGCAATGTTTGGAACACATTCCTACAATACGATCAAATGCAATGCAGAATCTACTCCCACAAGTACCTAAATTATAGTTTTAATTGTTAGGAATTGATTACTAATTCAGAAATGAAGTTTAATTATAAGCTCCGATAAAAAAAGATTAGACTAAAGCTTTGTGCATCTCGGAAATTAAGCTTTGAAGAAATCATGGATTCATTAAATCTGGGATTGGCAACAATTTTTCCAAACGGGCTTAAGTCTTTTTGCATATCAAGTGTTTTTTTTTCTTTTTGCCTGTCCCATTTGATCTTGCCTTGCTCTCGTTATTTTAGTATCTTAATATCTTATTGATATCAATGAATTCTCCTGGAATCTGCGTTTGGTAGTTGGAGCTGGTTGTTCTAGTGATTGTTGTGGATAGATTCATTTGTTGCTCAAACTTGATATGCTGCTTCAGCGTTTTTGTTTTTTTATCGAAAGTAAATAATTTCTTATTATTTTAAGGGCCTACGTCGGCACATAAGCCAAAATTACAAGGTAACAACGTTGTGATATGATTACGACATTTTATGCCACAAAAGGTACAAAAAAGCCTATGAGTACGTGAATATTAAGTTAAGCCTAACTAGACATCCAACACATTCCCCAGGAAGAGTTCTCGGATGTCAATGGTGTTCTGATCTTGGTCGGAACCTTGTCGAAAGGTAGAATGGTGGGGTGGTTGGTCCAGAGTGAGAGTATAAGAGGTCACATGACTCACGAGATGATGAGATAGCATAAGAGAAATTGAGAATCTTATTGATCAAAAGAGATGTAATTTTGCAGTTCAAGAATATGTGTTTGACAGACTTGGATTTTATTTTGTACAAGGGGCACTAGTTAGGGCCATGAACACTCATTTTCATTAAGTTATCAAATGTAAAAGTTTTGTTGTTAATGACAAGCCTAATGAATATTTTAATTTTTGATGGACATTTACTTTTCCGAATCAACTTCCATCGTTTGAATTTGGTGCCTATGTGAGATAGGAAATAATACAAGGATTTGATAGAATGTGTGTTAATGAAGAGCTCATCTTTGAAAATCTAAGCAGTAGTTACCTGTATCTGGTTATCATCTTTGTGGTTTGTTGTCTTTCGGGATTACCGGTCAGTATTTTGGCCAGCATGGTTTAGATGTTGTTGTGCCATCTTATCCCCTCCACTGATATTTTGCTTTATGGTAGTGTCCATTTGATTTAGCATCTACATTTGTTGGTTGTGGTCGTCATCATTAGTATTATGAAGTCTTGTTGATACTTCTGTGATTTATATGAGAAATAATGTTTCCTTTATGTTCTTTGGACCCAGCAGCTACTTGTGAACTTTGCTTTCTACTTCAAATGCGATTAGTCATTCGGCCTAACTAGTGTTGGTCCTGTGTTTTTCTACAGCTCGGCTTTCTTATACCTTTTTCTGTGATCATCTGATATAGCATCTGTATTTGACTATTTTCTAGCTGCGGTTGTAGTTGATTGTGTGATGATGCATGTTTCAATTTTGTGATGATTTATGTGTGCAATGCTTATTTGTTGCTACAGCTTCTACATTTGCTTCATGTGGGATTTGCTTTGTTGATTGATGATGAAATACTTTTGTTAGTTGTCTACAATTGTATTTGTGCAAGTTATTTGAGTTCTTAAACCCATTGTGAGCTCTCCAGCAAAAATAACTGTCTTTTTCTCGAAAAAATAGAGTAAATTACATTTTTCCCTTCCAATTATGATCATGTTTAATATTGTCATCCGAGACCATAAAAGGTCGAACTTTACACATTGAAGTGAACTATGATACTGTTTCAATTTCCGTCCAGTGTCATAAAATGACAGTTTTCTGACTTTCTCATATAACCTAATACTTATCATTGGTTATTTATTTTACCTTGTGTTACTCATCCAACACTGTGCCAGATCAAGTATTGGCAGAGGGATGTCTTCCATGCCTGTGTGGGTGGTAGATGTCTTCTTCCTTGTGTAGGGAGGGGTTGCACTTTCCGTGTGTCGGAGAGCGAAGTCACTTGTGCCTGTGCGGCCGAGAGACGCCTTCTTCCTTGTGTAGGGAGGGGATGCGCTCCTTGTGTTGGAGAGCGGAGGCAGTCAGTGGGCCCGAGGCGAATTTGCATTGCATGTGCATTCATGTCTTTTCGTATTTGTTCTGTTTATGTTAAGAGATGTTGGCATACGGGGTTCCTTGCGGGAACTCAGGCAGATTTTGTGTTTCATTTTCAGGGAGCAGGCAGTCGTAGGTTGGTGGTGACCGAGGGGAGTACCTCCGGGATCGGGTCCTGTCTTCTTATCCTTTTTTGTAGAGGTAGCGATTACAGTAGTTATGTAGTAGACTTGTAATCGCTCTTTTGACACTCTGTATTATGACTTCCACGTGGAGATATTTTATATATATGTATTCAGTTGACTTTCCAGTAACGTGTCCTTGTTGACCGTTGACGGTCGTATGTATGTTATAGTAACTTGCATAATACTACTATAAAAATAAGAGAAAATCGTAAAAATAAAGTTCCGAACTTTCATCTACTATTATGTCCCCATCACACGTAACAAAAACACCATTTTATATTTAAAAAAAAGCACCATTTTATAATATATAAAAAAGGCCTCTCCTTTTAGCAAAAAACCCGTCAAACGACTCAAACCCCGAACTCAAAAAACAGAACAAGAATTACAAAGTTGATCCACTTTTCCAATCCAAACGACCAAACCTCTCCCATCATCTTCCCCACCAACCCTCCTCCCTCTCCCTTTCCAAAACCCTAAACCCAACCCCCTCCATGTTCCTTCTCCTCCACCTCCCCCACCCCACCTTCCTACCCCACATCCATCCCTCCCAGTCCCGCCAGTTCCCCCACCTCTCTCTCCGCGCCCTCCCCACACTAACCTCCGGCGGTGGAAACTCCAATAACAACGGAAACTCCGGAAGATGGTGGGGGAACGACGACTGGTGGCGGTTCCCGGGCGGGGACGGAGATAAAGGAGCGATCTTTTCAGTTTCATCGATAATCGTGTCGTTAAAACTCGCGGCGGAGGCGGTTGCGAGGACGGATGCGAAGGGGGAGGCGGTGGCGTGGGAGGTGAGAGGGGGGAAGTGGACGGGGCTTGTTCCGGATGGTGTTGGTGAGGGGTTTTTGGAGGATGGAGGTGGATTCGGGGCGGGTTTGGGCGGCGGAGTCGAGGCGTGGGTTGAACGGTGTAAGGAGGTGATTTTGAGTTTGATGCTACCGGATGGGTATCCCGAGAGTGTGAGTAGTGATTATATTGAGTACACTTTGTGGAGAGGTGTTCAGGGGATTGCTAGCCAAGTTAGTGGTGTTCTCTCCACCCAGGTTGGTTGGCTTTTGTTCAAATTTTGTTTGTTGTGAGTAGTTTGTTTTGCTTTAAATGAGATTGTTGAGATTTGATTTTGTGTCGTTAGAGAAGAAAACAATGCAAAAAGAAAAGAAAGGTTGCTCAGGTTGTAGTGATTGATAGGTAGGAATTCTAGAATCCCACTTCCTTGTCTTATTTTGGTTGAGGAGTGGATGTGAGGGAACTAACTTTAAGTATAAAAGTTCTAAGTCATGAAACTCTTATTGAAACTCCTGCCTAGAATCACTCTGAAGTCATTTTAGAAGTCTAGTTCCCCACTTAGAGTTCATCTACCTCTCAACTTCTTCAACAGCATTAACTGGAAAGCCACCGAGGTCACTATCCAATCACTTTTTTTAAGAAAGCTAAAATCTTGACGCAAATCAACTAGTTGCAACATTCAAGCTGCATAAGTATAGTTGCGTAACTGATCAGTTCCATATTAGTTCTACATTGTGTAACCAAGAAGATTTTAGTTGAGTGAGAAGAAGACAAAGAGTGTGGTACGTAGGGACTTTAGGTTTGAGCATTTTAAAGCTCAATTATGGTGTAGACCTTGTTAGGTTTCTACTGTGTACATGCCCCACTGGATCAAGTTTAGTCTTAAGCAGACTTGAAAGGGATGTTACATTAGTTTTTGAGGGAAGGTTTCGAATTTGGCTTTTAATGAGCACGAAATTTCTTTTCCAACCATTGAAACTCATTATATTTTAGTGGACCATGCTACTTAGTAGTTCTTGGTTGGAGATTTTGAATCTTGTTTCAAATCAGTAATAACTAATAAGCACTGAAATTATGGAAAGGCTTGAGTTTCAAATTTTGTTTTTTTTAGCTTCTAACACTAGGAAATTGCTGTACAGTGACTGGAAATACGTGCAAGAGAGTACTGCCTTTGTATTCAGTAGTTAGTAGTTAGTAGCATCTAAGCAGATGAGCATGCTCCTATTTATAGTTTAGTTCTGCAGATATGGTTGGACAATTTGTATTTGTATTAAATAATTATTTTTATTTTAAATTAATATGGTATAGCTTTGTATTTGATTAGCATGTTTCTTCATTTTGAAAACTTTGGAATTCCATAGGCATTACTTTATGCTGTTGGATTGGGGAAAGGTGCAATTCCTACAGCAGCTGCTGTCAATTGGGTGCTTAAGGACGGACTTGGGTATCTTAGCAAGATATTGCTTTCAAAATTTGGTCGACATTTTGATGTCCATCCTAAAGGATGGAGGCTGTTTGCTGATCTTTTGGAAAATACAGCTTATGGACTTGAGATACTAACTCCTGCATTTCCTCATCTTTTTGTTCCAATTGGTGCTGCTGCTGGGGCTGGTCGTTCAGCAGCTGCATTAATTCAGGTATTCCTTTCTAAACCCTGTATCAAATCTTGACATTATAATGTGAAGTTCCGGGTATTATGATTTGAAGAACCTATGCAGTTCATATTTATGGTGTCCATATATATGTTTGGAAAGTCCTGACATAGATAGTGCATTTTGGTGGAAGCCTATCTCTTTTTTTCTCTCCCTTTTGGAGTGCCTTGTTTGTTTGATAAACATAATATTCACACAAAGTGCATCATTTCTAGCTGACCACCGCCTACCTTTCTTTTTCTGCTTATTCTTCAGATTGTGAACTTGATGCTGTCTTATTTTCAGGCCGCTACTAGAAGTTGCTTCTATGCAGGTTTCGCTGCACAAAGAAATTTTGCTGAGGTAATAATCAAGCACCCAATCCTAATATCCTATTATTAATTAATTGAAACTTCATATGGTTCGATATTTGCTTTAGATTTGGCTGAGCATCCAAATCCTTTACTTGAAAAGGAAATTGTCTTTAATGTAATTTTCATTTGACCAATACATTTGTAATATTCTAAAATTTGAACTACCTATTGTAGAACGTTATAGTTCATTTTTCAGAAACTTTCTGCAGGTTATTGCTAAAGGAGAAGCTCAAGGAATGGTGAGCAAGTTTATTGGTATCGTGCTTGGTATAGGCTTGGCTAACTATATTGGCAACTCAATTCCATTGGCCCTTGCTTCTTTTGGTGTAGTAACTGGGATCCATATGTACTGCAATCTTAAATCATATCAGTCAATTCAACTGCGGACTCTAAATCCATATCGAGCAAGTAAGTCCTTGATCTCCTTTTTCCTACTTTATTAACACACTCTTACAAGTTACAACATACTCTATTGTCTCATCTCGTGACTTGATATCCGTTATCATGTTGCCACAAGATGGATTAGTTCCTACTTATTTTGGTATGACATATTAAATGAGTCACAGTTAAGGGAAAGTGTCCAAAACAATCATTTTGGCATCTTGAATCCCTCTTCCTTTGTAATATTTGGAAGTTCAACTGATGTTTTTGTGGTTCAACAGGTTTGTTTTTTAGCGAGTATCTGCTAAGTGGTGAAGTTCCATCAGTGAAGGAAGTCAATGATGAGGAGCCATTGTTCCCTAACCTTCCAGTTATGAATCCTCAATTCTCTAGCAATGTAAGCATAATATCACCTTAGCTTATGAAAAGAACACGCATTTCAATACGTCACAACCCGTAATATCTCCAGTAGTTTTGAGACCTCCCAGATAACGATATGTCACAAATTTCAATAACAACCCAAACTCAACAAGTTGTACATGCTGGTCTAATTCGTTGTGATGATGAGTTCTTAAATAGTGATCTATATGGGAAAGCAGAAAAAAGTAATTTCATTCCTTGGGAGAGATGATCTTAAATAGTGATCTATATGGGAAAGCAGAAATAAAATTGTTTCATTCCTTAGGAGAACCAGAGGATAGTGTCTACTTTGTGATAAATTTAAATCTTCTTAATGGATAAAGACTCAGTGCACATGTCCTTCATTCTACCGTTTTTTTTTTTGCAGGAGGGATCCCAAACACTCTCATTTCAAGCGAAACATGCTGCTATAGAAATAGCACGTCGGTTGGAACTGGGATTTAGGCTTAGTGAAATTGTCAACAGCAAGGAGGATGTGGTGGCACTCTTTGATCTGTTCAGAGATGAAGGTTACATGCTTGTAGAGAAAAACGGCAATTTTTTTGTAAGGAATGTTATTATCATTATTGTTATTTTGAATATGAATATTATTATCCTATGGCAGGGCTTGACTGTTGTAGCATGGATGCAAATTATAAAACTTACTAGTTGTGCTTTGCTCTTTTCTTCTTCTTCAGGTAATGCTCAAAGAGAGCTCTTCCCCAGGAGACATGCTTAAATCCATATTCCATGTAAATTACTTGTACTGGCTGGGAGAAAATGTGGCTTGGTTGGAGCCAAGGAGTCTTGCTGATGATTGCAGACCAGGAGGGAGGCTGCAGTTATCTCTTGACTATGTACAGAGAGAATTCAACCATGTACAAAATGATGGACAGCTAGCTGGGTGGATTACGGATGGGCTCATAGCAAGGCCAGCACCATATAGGATCCGTCTACCTCATACTGATCTCTCATCTCACACGAGTGACTGAAAGTCACAGTGAGCAATGATAGGATACATGAATGATCAACAAGTTTGGTTTCTTTTTTCCAGAATATAACAGATCAAATGTCTTTCTTTTTGGCTTGTTTTACATAGTTGAACGCCAACGAAGGCACTGCCATTAAGGAGGTAGCAATTTGTTTTGGCATTTAGAAAGTTGTAGCTGTTTGTTGTTCAACCATTCTTTTTAAGGATTATATATTTTATTAGTAGTGAAATCTGACGGTCTGACCCCATCTCATTGTGTATTTGGTGGGCATTTTTGGTAGGGCACTCCAAGAGCCCTTGCAGACTTTTATACTGTATAGACCATTACATCATTACATATCTAACAAATTAATGGTAGCAGTTGTGGAACATGCAATGATAGGTTGTGTGTTCTTGTGGAATACAGACGAATCTTCCTTGTTGATGGCTCTAGAATTCAATTTCTTGGAAATGTATTCTTAGAAAGATGCTGCTTTTATTTCAAAAAAAAATCATAGAAAGGGAAAGATGTTTTGTAACTTTTTATGTGAAGTGGAAGTGGGTCGTTAATTCAAGATACGACACAGAATGACTCTTAACTAGAAAACCTTCCTAAGTAGATAGTATTTGCAAATTCCAAGCACAAATTATGCTTCTTGTGCATTATGTATAGTTATATAAATAATGCACAAGAAGTCCAAGCGAATGAAGTAAGGAATCAATCAAATATCTTGACAATGTAAGTCTACTTGATTTGAGCAAGGTAGACTTAGGAGTCGTGCCGCCAGTCCTGCTATGTCGTTCCGGCACGGTCCGTTGGCACGTTAGCCAGGTTTTTTAGAGCAAGGAAGGGAATGACTATTGCCGCACAAACCATTTTCATCTTTCTGTCTGGACCTCTAATCACGTCCACACAACACACCACAAACCCCGACGTCCCAACCACTATAAATACATACACCACCAACAACAAACATTCAACCAACAACAACACACAATCCCATCCAATCCAAAATGGCAAAGTCTACCAACGTCGGAGTGTGGATCGTTTTGCTCATGGTCCACCACTGCCGCGGAGGCAATGGTGGGGGGAAGAAATGATGGATGAGATTGTGAATCGGAGGACATACATATATAATAATGCATATGGTGTTGCCTGTGTGTTCATGGTTTTGCAGGAGGGCTATAATAGTTCAGTGTTAGTGTGATGTTGTTGTTTAATAAGAATGTAAGTGATGTCAGGGTCGAGTGAGATCGATGATATATGTAAACAAACCCACTCTCGTGGTTTGGTTTCGTTAATTGATCTAGTTACTATGGCTTAACACGATTCATTGTTTGAATAATACCAACCATGACAAAGTAAAAATAATAATAATCTAATATTAGATTATTATTATTTTGTCCTTTTTGGAGCTTATTAATTTGTGATAAATTCTTTCCATTAAAATATGTTGAAAAATATTAAAACTTTGTAGTGGTTGGTCCTTGCATGCAGATTCGACATTGGTGATGTCGAGTTCTGCTTGAGGGAACTCGGCATCACCAGTGTCGAGTTCTCCTTTGGATCGCGATTCATACCCGCGATCAGTTATTTTAAAAATAAAAAAACACGGATCGTGGGTGTGAACCGAGCTCTGTTTTTGATTTTTTAAAATCATCTTTAATCTGTTTTTTAATATATATTTTTTCAAAATATGTTTTCTAATTGTTATGATTTTTTTTAATTTTTTTGTTATGTCGACCTTTAAAAATATTTGTAACGAGTGTACACTATAGATTTTTGACAAGAGCCGTGATAGACGGACGCGCGTGTCACGGACGCGCCTTACGTGGATCTGTACAGCTCAGATATTTTTCTTTGAGTCAGCGTCCAGTTAGCGAAATTTCTCTTCGCGCGTTTTGGTCTTTTTAAAAAACACCGGTTCTTTAAGTTGAACGATTCATTTCCCAATACACAGATAAGACAGTGTGCAGACCCTAGGACATCGTGCAGTCTCATTATTCGTGCAGAGCCCACACTTATCATAATAAAATATTTGTTTTTAAGTTTTACGTTGGATCAACTTAATTTGTCTAGCTTACTTTATGTGTGTGTGCAGTTTACATTATGTGTTTGTCCTGTTTACGTTATGTGTATGTCCGGAATAAGTGTATATTGCTGTCCGGAATAAGTGTATTTGTTGTCCGGACTAAGTGTATTTGTTGTCCGGTTTAAGAATAAAGTGTGTACAGAAACGGAACATAAAGTTTGTCCGGAATAAGTTGATTTGTTGTCCGGAATAAGTGTATTTGATGTCCGGAATAAGTGTATTTGCAATCCGGAATAAGTGTAGTTGTTCAGAATAAGAAGAAAGTGTGTCCAGAAACGGAACAGAAAGTTTGTCCGGAATAAGTGTATTTGCTGTCCGGAATAAGTGTATTTGTTGTCCGGTTTAAGAATAAAGTGTGTCCAGAAACGGAACATAAAGTTTGTCCGGAATAAGTTGATTTGTTGTCCGGAATAAGTGTATTTGCTGTCCGGAATAAGTGTATTTGCAGTCTGGAATAAGTGTAGTTGTCCAGAATAAGAAGAAAGTGTGTCCAGAAACGGAACAGAAAGTTTGTCCGGAATAAGTGTATTTGCTGTCCGGAATAAGTGTATTTGTTGTCCGGACTAAGTGTATTTGTTGTCCGGTTTAAGAATAAAGTGTGTCCAGAAACGGAACATAAAATTTGTCCGGAATAAGTTGATTTGTTGTCCGGAATAAGTGTATTTGATGTCCGGAATAAGTGTATTTGCAGTCCGGAATAAGTGTAGTTGTCCAGAATAAGAAGAAAGTGTGTCCAGAAACGGAACAGAAAGTTTGTCCGGAATAAGTGTATTTGATGTCCGGAATAAGTGTATTTGTTGTCCGGAATAAGTGTATTTGTTGTCCGGTTTAAGAATAAAGTGTGTCCAGAAACAGAACATAAAGTTTGTCCGGAATAAGTGTATTTGCTGTCCGGAATAAGTGTATTTGCTGTCCGGAATCGGAATAAGTGTATTTGCAGTCCGGAATAAGTGTATTTGCAGTCCGGAATAATATATGGCTTCATTATTGTCGGAATAAATGAATCAATATATGGAATGCAATAATATGTTGTCAAAACAAAAAAAACGAATCAATATCACGTCCCCCGCAGGGGCTGCCGCCCCCTGCCACCCCCGCACAAACTCAACAAACCTCACACTGTATATTTTACCCCACAAGAATTACGTTTAGGAAAAAAATAGGGAAGAACATTCACGATGCTAACGCTGACAAGAACATCGGGAAGTCTTCGCACCGTCCCATTCACGCTGCTTACGTTGTGAAGAATCCTGGAAGTCGGCATCAGACGCTTCTTCGACATAATATCTTGCTAGAAATGGAGATTTATTCTGGAGAGAAAGAATGAAGAAGAAAGAAAGAGTGTCATCATATTTGTATTTGGGTGGAGAGAGAGAACGTGCTGAGTTGAAACACATTTAATGTGATTTGAGTGGACATCAGGAAGAAAAAACAAAAAAACATTCATGCTTTGGACACGTAAGGGCTGACATGGATATCCACGTAGATCGCGTCCGTGACGCCCTGCGTTCAACAAACATTTTCCTTTTGACAATGTCACTAAATTTTTTGTTTTAATTTTTTTTAAATTAGTTGTAAATAATTTATTATTCGAGATAAGAGAATTTATTTTTTTATTATATAAAATAACTTAACTTTTCAACATACTGAGTTATCCATGTTGATTCTGGAAAAAAAATTAGAAAACAATAATAATAATATAATATATTTTGAAGAAAAAAAATAAAAAATTCTAAAAAAGAAAAACAGAAATAAAAAAGTAACTGATCGCGGTTAACACTTGCCCTCATTAATTTTTTTTTTTAAATTGACGGATTGCCGTTTACACTAGCGATCCGTGCAAACAAAATTGTTTTTTAAAAATTGACGGATCGCGGTTCACACCCACGATACGAGTAGATTTCGAATTTTTTCTTTTTCATTCCTAAATTTATAATTTATATTTTTTTAATATTATATATAAAAATTACGGGTTCGAGTGTTGGTGTGCTAGTAATTGTTTATGACTTCTTTTTTTTGGATCGGTTTTGTTTTTATTAAAATACTATCGGACTTGAATTGCTGTCACTTTTAGCTTCAATCGAGAAACTATTATCATTTGCTGCATGTACCTTTCTATTTGACAGTCCTATACCCCGATTAAACCCTTTCATCTGCAGCTTCTTTAGTACTACATTTAATGTTCCAATGAAACATTTGAGTGCATTTGTATAGATTGTGAGAAGCTAATATGGATAAGTGAAAAGATGAAAATTGCTGATAAAGTTGCGTCTCATGAGTCATGACCAACATAAGTGTGGATAAATGGAGCATGCTTATGCAAAAGTAATAGGTATTCGTACAAGTGACCGTGTGGTACCGATTTTGTTGAAAATCTTGGTGAAAATTTCAAAGTAATTACTTTTAAAATTTGGACCGATTTATGATATTTATGATCTTATTAAGCAGATATGAACATTGTTGTATTGGTGCACCCCATCTAAATAATATCTTTTTGTTTCTTCCATTTTGTGGTTTCTTTTTTATAGAATGGTTTTTTTTATTGTACAAGTTTAACAAAGATTGATAACCAAAAATATCTCTTTTAGTTAGGTATACTGTCTAATTTATGCACATATTGGTATAAATATATATCCGTGAACTTTATTAGAAGTCAAACAACTAAAGAGATAAGCATTAATTACTAATTGTTTGGACTGCGGATGTATTTGCTAGAATATGTTGTTAGCTCTTCAAGTAACGTCTTTCACGTCGAGTTGTTGTCTGTAATCTGCATAATAATTTACAACTTTTGTGCGATACCACCCGTGTGCTAATATTTATTTGGATTTCTTTATCCTTCTTTATTTTTTTCTATTCTAAGTGTCGGTGTGCTAAAATTTGTTTTTCTTTCCATCCACCTTGTTTTTGTTAAAATACAACTAGATTTGAATTACCATCATTTTTGCCTTCAAATGAAACTAGAACCACTTATACTTTCGAATTTGTAATACTTATTCCAGTTACACACTTCATCTGCAAATTTTCACGCCTTTGTTAAATTTTCCACTGTTGGCAATATAAACGGTAATGAAATCAAAAATTAGTTGTGATGTCCCTGATTAGGAGTGTAATCGATCTCTAAACGAGCGATCCGAGTCTGCTCAAGATCGGCTCTCTAAGGGTTTCGAGCGGAAAATTCTGCTCGTGCTCGGTTCGATCTGCTCGCGAGCAGCTCACGAGCGTCTCGTTAACCTAAACCTTTTTTTTGGTATTAAATTCCTAATAATGTTGTCCTAATAAGTAAATTATAAAATTACTTAAGACAAATATAATAATAGTTACTAACACAATCTTAAAATTAACACCTAAAATAAAACACAATCTTATAAATTATACGACAACATTAACATCTTATAAATAAGATTATACACTTGGATCAAACAAAATCAACACAATATTAAAATCAAACACAATCTTCTAAATTGTAGGACAACTCACAACATCAACATCTTATAAATAAGATCATCTACCTGACCCAAACTTTAATTTATTTGAACTTTTGGTGTAGAAAAGAATGAGAACAAAAAATAATGAAAAAAATGAAAAATTTAATACTAATATGGTTTTGATTCTAATGAGTATTTTGGTTTGGTTTGTTAAATGGATTGTTGGGTTTGGTAAATTAGTTTATTTAATGAGTTTAACACTTTACCGATCGGGTAATTGGATAGAATATTCAGGTTAATCAAATAATTGGATATAGTAATCAGGTTTCGAGCGATAATTGAGCGAGCATCGAGCGAGCATCGAGCGAGTATCGAGCGAGCGGAGTATGCTCGTGCTCGGCTCGTTACTAACCGATCCGAGCAATTTCGAGCAAAATCAGAGCAAAATCGAGCGAACATCAAGCGATCTATCAATCCCGAGCAGAACTTTACAGCCCTATCCCTGATCGACACTCATGACACAGCAAAATATATGATACCACCATCAACACGGAAAATAGACATTAACAATGAATAGTATAACAATCGAGACCTCAAAAATGACATCACAAATCTAAGTACAATGCAGAAAAGAAATACAAAAAATTATGATTTCCTACTACATGACTACTAAGAGGAAAATGAAAGTACATGACAATCAAACCAACCTGATCCAGTCCACGTGTTCCAAGCTCAAGTCGCATGCAACCCTACCCCCAATGGAGTGTCGTCGTCGGCCACCAACGTCGCAAACGTCGACCACTCGCTTCCCGTCCTCCAAAAATTCGTACAACCCGGATCCGAACCAAAAGGGGGGCGTACCTAACCCACACACTGGGAGAAGAGGGTTCGGAGAAGGGGACGACTTCCTCTGCACACTTACGTGCTGCCGACCTTGCCGAAGCTTTAGATGATGGGAGATTTGGGGGTTTAGGGTTTTGGGGAGACGTTGGGGATTTAACATTAACACACTACACTACATATACAAGGATGAATTTCATAATACCACGGAGGCTAACAACGTAAATCTGAATAAATGGAATGGAAGACACCATTGCAAAATTTAACTAATCAAATGGTGTAATTAGTAAGTGGCATCATGGCACCAAGAAGAGGGTATTTTTATATCCCAAACTGAAATATATTTTGTGAATAAATAAAGGAAAGGTATCTATACTTTCTTTCTTTTTTACTTTTTTGTGGTTTCTTATTTATGAAATTAGATTTGTTTTTTACTATAAAAGTTTAACCAAGATCAATAACCAAAAGAAAAGGATTATGAGGGGCATTGCCTAATTTATGCATATGAGTTTATATGTAAAACTTTATCAGAAGTTTTTTAAAGAAAAAAGGTAGAGCTTTATTAGAAGTCAAACAACTAAAGAAAAGAAACAATAATTACTAATAGTTTGGCTTACTTAAGTTGTAACTAGAATATGTTATTAGCCTATTGAATTATGTCTTCCCCATCGAGTTGTTGTCTATTCAATAACTCGCATCTTTTCCGCAATGCCATCCGTGTGCTAATATTTATTTTCATTTTCTTTATCCACCTTTAATTTTATACACATTGGAAGTGTCGGTGTACTAAAATTTGTTTATGTTTTTTTCAAGAAATTTTTTTTGCCTGTTTTTTGTCAAAACACACTTGGGTTTGAGCTAATATCACTTTTGCCTTCCAATTGAAATACATATACCTTTCTATTTTACATTCTTAAATATCTGATATACCCCGTTCATCTATGGGTTCTTTATTACTCTCACATTTGATGTTCCATTGAAAAGTTCAAACATTGAGCGCATTTGCGTTGAGTAATTCATTAGTCAAAATATACTAACGAATACTACTTTACTGCTTACACTACACCCGATCTAAATGGCAGAATATTTTCACATCCATATTTGTTTCATGTTGAACTACATTCATGCCTGAACTCGGCCACAGGTCGGCAGCTACACATCCAGAACTTCTAGGATAAAACTGCCCCTATTTGATCGACCGCTAGCCCAATTGTTTCGGCTTTCATTTGTGACAACCGATAACTTTTTATTTGAGAAAAAACAATGACACGAACGAAAGAGAAGTTTTTTCTTCATTCCTTCTCCCCGTCCAAAATCACTTTCGCATGTAGTTGTAAAATTATTTCACAAAAATTAGATAAGCCAGTAACCTCTATAATTCTATATTAGATAGTCTCCCAAGAGATGCACTCATTTTTGGATTCCAATTCTGAACTGCATTGATATAGGCTTATAGCATCCAAGTTGACTGGTTGATGACTTAATGCGGATTAGAAAAATATTATGCTTTATGTCATTTATAACGAGCAACTCCAAATTTCAAAAAATAACACTTTAAAATGATAAAATAGTGATATACTCAATTTCAGCAAACTAAACGCATTCTGATGTTTCTACCACATAAATAAAATATTATGATCGAATTTGTCATTTTAATCTGAAACTTGATAATTTTTCACGAAAAAGAACGGACTCTTCACGGATCCAAATTTTAAGGATAGTTCATTTTCATGGACGATTTTATAGATATAAGTACGAAAAAATCATTTGGAAAGTGACTTACATGAATTTTCACAAGATTTGTATAGATACAAAAGGACCTGCAGAAAGATTGGATCAACAGAACCTGATCAAGATCTGTGTGTGTCTGTCCTGAGCCTAGGCAAGGGTGACAATGAGCCAGGGATACCAATTCCCCTCTTGATTACCGGAGGATCGTCATCGGCTACAAGGGGTTCAGAGGCACGATCCACATACAAAACACTAATGCCCTCCTGCTTTTCTCGGTGTCGTGCCCAGGTGACCACGTACAATCCAGAGATGATGAACATCCCCCCAATAATGCTACATTATGTGAACATGTAATGTAGGTCAATGGTCTTGTGGTTGACATGATAAAAGTACATAATTGTAGATGATAGTTAAACTGCAATATGCAATAATACCCACTCAACAAAGTCTCATGTGCAGTGCAGGAGTAACTACATTGGGAAGTCAGGGTTGCACGGGGTCAGGCAACTTGCTTATATTTTGAACCATAAACGAGTGGCAGAAAAATGAAAAGAAAGATATATTTCTTTTGCAACATGAAACTCACTTTCAATCTCTGTTCCGGAAAATACATGAATTAAATCTATGCATTTACAAATGTATTTATGTTGTTTCACAAGAGATTGGTTTTCAACATCATTTCATTTTTCTCATATATACATATACAGATATATATATATATATATATATATTATCATCTGTTAACATTTTCTTTATATAACTCCTGGTAACCCCACTGAGTGTGACCACTGCATCTAATGATAATGTCAAAATCCTATATCACTGTAACTTTTTTAGATGGTACGATACTATTGTGCAATTCCAGAGATAGTAAGCAATCAAGAATAAAATTACAGTGCACAAATAGATAAAATGTACAATCAAAGGAAACGAAACGGGATGGAGAACAGACCTGCCCAAAAAAATAGGACTTCCAAGGAATAGTCCTGATAATACAGCCGAAGCGGCAGGCTGAAGAGGATTGTACAAAGCCACCAGAGTAGGCCCTAGAACCTTGTTGGACCATGTCAAGAGTCCATAGTTTAAGGCAGATGCAAAAACTCCCTGATAAACACATTAAATTAGATCTACAGAAAGAAATGTTAAAAGGCGATGCGATAGATAATGAATCCTAACACCATATCATACAAGCAAATGTTACAATAAAATCTGATCTACTAACATCAACATCAACATAACCCCAATGCCTCAGAAGAGGCTCCCGCCTAAGCGAGGTAAGGAGGGGTCGGATGTACGCAACCCTACCACTGTAAAACAGTGAGGTTGTTTCCAATTGACCCAAATGATGCAAATGCAACTGATTATCTGCGATTTCACAATAAAAGAAATGCAAATCGTTTAAATAGCTCTTTGATATAGTCCATGATGCTCCAAATATCAAAAAACAACTTAATCTTTGACACAGTGGAAATGGACACAATTGGTCTACTAAGATAACAAATTTTTATGCAGATACACATCCACAACCATTATATACAAGTTCACGCCATAATAAAGAAGTCTGTTCAAGAACATATAAAGTGACATGGAAAGAACAAAGTTCAGTTTTCATTATGAGAGATGGTCCAGATCCAGAAAACTCAGCTTCTATAATGGAACTTCAAAATTTGAAGTGTACAGTACCTTACAAGTATAAAATTTTGGTTTTAAATGGAACACCGAACAATGTACAGATATTCAGACATAAAAGCTAGAATTACATTGCTAACAAAACCTTGTCCGTTCGTATCCAAATAACAAGACCTACAACTTCAATTTCAGAGAATAGCAAGTTATAGTGAACCGGCAGCAGTTACAGTTGACAAAGTAAGGTGATAACTGGTAAGTGAAATAGTGAATCTACAACTGGTTGATTCTAACAATAGATAGACTAATTTTCCACACCACCATCAATGAAGGTTATGAGGACCAATCCAATAAAATCGGGGTCGGGTCCGCTAGTATGGGTAACCCATACTATCACACTCTCCAGTTTACACGTGGCCATAACTGTGTACGGGTTTTTTCTTTCTTAAACAAGTTCTTGAGACCATGTGAATGACGTTAATCCTTTTAATTTTTGTGACTTCATTTATATTTTCCCAAGAGGAAGTAATTGTGTTCACTTTGGCAAGAAAGTAAGCAGGTAAAAGAGATGGCCAGAAGGGTAAGCATATACGTGACCACATAGAAAAATTAACAAATACATGCTATCCCATGATACCATTACTCATTAAACATGTCATCTGATTTTTTTATATTTCCAAAAGGTTGTAGATAAACAACCAACACATTATTTAAGTTGAAAAGGTATAAATAACCATACGAGAAGTTGCTTAGGTTGTTGGTAAAATGTGAAATATTTCTTAGATCGCCTAAATGTAATACCTTACCTAAGTTTGGTAACTGGATAAGACACAAGAAATTACTTAGCTTTTAGGTAAATATCCATGAAATCATCTAAATTGGATAGAGCACTAAATTGAACAAGATAAAACATGTGATTCCTCAATCAGAAGTTGGGTAAATATTCCTAAGAAAAAGACAATAATATTTTAGCATTAATCACAAAAGGAAAAAGTAAGAATAAAACAAATTGAAACCGTTAACCATCGTAAAACACCATTTGCATGGAATGTGTGGGTTATGCTTTTACGAGGAAAGCAGATCACGTGTCTCAATAAACCAGGCGAACCACGCTGGTATGCTTTCCTATGCATACCAGCAGATCCCGTGCCAATAAAATCTAGTACAATCATTGGCAAAAGATGGATAAAATGACATAAAATCGAACACAGATTCACACGTCATCGAATTCAGGACTTGGTGGTTGACTAGTTGGCACATAATGACTTTTGTGAGGGTTGAGGGGTGCCAGAGAAGAAAACGATTTAGAAGCATTTCCACAGTAATGACGCAAATGGTGAGCAAGTGTGAACCTATCATGAAAGAAACCTGAGCAGAGAAAGGTGTCTTATTAATATTTAATACACATGGAGGAGCTTGCACAAGGGACGATTGATGCTTACGTAAAACATAACCACTCAATCAGGTAAGCATACACAAGGTGGAAACCCAATATGACTAAAAATAAAAAATAGTTTTATAAATGTGATGCACAAAATATTGACCATTGTTCTCTTTCTAGAAAATCACAGAGATACTTACAGCATACAAAACTGCAACGATCTCAGACCGTGTTAGCACCCAATCTGAATATTCTGTGCTGCTGAAGATTCCAGAGAAAACCATCAACATAGCACCAAAAAAATAAGAGTACGCCGTCACTGAAAGGCTGGCAGGATATTTTACCATAAGTGGAGCCTGAAGTTATGGTTACAAAAATAAGGTTTCCAAAGTGTCAACCAATGTTATTCAGAAGTCAGAAGCACATTGGAGAAAACTATTATATCTATAAAAAAAGTGTAGGTCAGGGTCTATCAAGGAATAAGACTAGATTAAACTGGATTTGAAGTGGTACCACCACGAAATGGATATATGTAACCTTTTTTTCATCGGTTGATATATACATAACCTAATGACAAGTAAATGTTCACATCTATGCATAAATGTAGATTAAGTTTGGGTTGCACAGGTAATCATTTACATAATCAGCTCTGTTGTTTTACATAATGAGCTCTTTGTTCTTGATAATCAGCTTATCAACCTTCAAATTGAGAAGATCAACCAAAATTCAAGGCCCTAGAACGTTAGGTAAAATATAGTTACTTCTATTTGGATAGCGATAATTTCATTGACAAGTAAAAATCAATTGGTCATGCTTTGAAGTATTACCTGTAGAGATAGGTACATGGCCATGCAGAAACAGTTCCCTATCAAGCATAAAACGCCAAGATGCCATTTTTCCAAACCATATTCAACCATATGAGACGTTAATGGTCCGATAGGCTCTGGCTGAGACTTTGCACTTATTTCGCTAACACCATCCGTGGATGCAAAGTTTCTACCAGCAATTGCTGGACCTTTATATATAACCATTAGAAAAGCCCCAAAAATACAGATGAAAGTACCAACAATTTTCATTTGGCCTTCACGTCTTCGCAAATGTATTGCTTCAATACTACATAACAAATAGCAATATATTGGAACACCAGAAAATAGTAACTGTCAGTAGAAACCTATAGTTATCAATGCACAACGGAAACTAACCCCATAACTGCAGACAAGAGAAATGTAAAAACTGGTATTGCAGGCTGGATAGCTGCAGCATAGGTTGGATTTGTATAGCTCAGTCCAAAAAGAAACAAGAGTTGATTCCCAAATATCCTATTCAAACATTTTAACAGATATTCAGAATTAGCTCCTACAAAAAAAATGCAGAAATCACAAAAAATAACTTACCCTGTTAAACCTAGCAAAAAAAATGATGCAAGGATTTGTCGAGTTAATGGAATATGAGCCCGTCTGCCACCAAAAATAAGATAAATTGAGTACCAAAGAGAGAACATGGAAAATTCAACGACAATACTTTTTCAACCTTGTATGCAGTGCACATAAGGAACTTTGGAACCAATAATTGAATGACAATGGCACTATGGCAGAAGGGCAAAACCATCCAGCCATGCATTGAAGTAATGACTAATCACAAATATATAACGCAATACGAAAACCACCTATGGGCATAATGCTTGTCAAAAATATTAACTTGTAAGTTTAGATGGTTCAATGGACGTACACAAATTCTTTATGATTGGATCCATGATGGAATAAGTTCTTTTTAAAACGGTCCCGAAAAATTATTCATGTTTCATGATTTAAGTAATTGTCTGGTATAAGTGGTATTTCAGTATTTGAGTGAGCTATTGGACATTGTTCCATGTTGAAAGAGTAATATAAATCTTAGAGGAGCAAAATTATTTCCTAGATTTTTTTTTTTGTCGCAACCACTAGTGACATGCTAGTGTTTTTACCAAAATTGCAGCACAGTGTGAATTCAGAAACTCCATTCAGGTTGGGAGCACTACAATGAACCTCATGCAATCTTCTGTAAATATATCTTCAAAGTGCGGTCAGTTGTATAGTAAAGCAAATGTACGATCAAGAGCATATTTACAAAAAAAGATAGTCATAATACATCAAACTACCTGAAATTTCTTAGTATTCGACAATAACATGAGCACCACGATGTGGACATGAATATAAATAAAGATCACAAGATAAATTTACCTACAAATATTATTCTGAACAAGATAGCAGGAACAAACAACCACAAATAACTAATTAGCAACTAATAATGTAAGGAAGAATCTTCCAAACTAAGGATAAAAAGCTAAATACATGCTTAAATCTCAAAATCATAACTAGGTAATGCACAAAGAAAAAAATGGGTAAATAACTTTCAAGTAGCCAACCATCAGCCCCCTAAGTTTGATCTCATTAAACAGTAATACAGCCAACAGAGCACTTATATCCTAACAAACAACCTTGGTTGGTGTATTTTCCTAAAATCCGAGCATTATGCTATGATAAGCAGGTTAGAGAGAAAAGTAGAGATTACAGACGGTATCACTATAAAATGGGTGAAGCAGATACTGATGGAAGTTTAAAGGAAGTTGAACTAAGCATAGAATTTATGAGTGAACGAGTGGAGACAAGGCACAAGAACCTAACACGACTTCACTCCAATCACTAGCCTCCGCAACCAATGTAGCAACATTCTATCACGAATGGCCAACGAGGGATCGATAGGACAAGTTCGGAAAGCACCAAACCTTGAGAACTCGGTAGGCAACAGGTATGTTATGTTATATCTAAATTCAATATTTCACAAAAAAGTTGACTAGTAGCCTAGTAGGGGGTATAAATATCGATATGGATGTCAAAATTACATATCCGGCAGATAAACAGATACATATATTGTGTTTTCAAGATATGGATACAGATATGGATATATCAAGTTCAAAAATAATTGGATACAATTATATCCTTTTTTCAAGGATACAGATACAGATATCCACAAATGTAAAAGCAATGCAATATATATTAATACTTTTATTTCTATCGTATGTGAGATTCATCGATTTTTTCTTACTGTGATATAACAATGTATTGTTGTGTGATATCGTAGATACGGTATACATATTTATTTTGACATTTGATGTGTAATTGTTTATCCGAACTTGCTTGTTTCCAGAATGTCCCATCATCTCCATACATGTTTCGCAAGGATTTCAATATCTCCTCATCTTTTCTTTTCGATATCCAGTATCCTAATCCGTATCTCAACTTCGAAAATGGATGTGGATATGGATATGCTTATATCCGATCCGAATATACCGTTTACACCCCAATTGAATATTGACTACACCGATCAAAGAAGCACAAAACCCTAGCATAAAGAGGAGACTCACATGCGGCGGTCATGGAAGAAGGCGGCGGGGGCGAGGATGGCAAGGGCGACGAGGTCACGGAAGACGCAGAAAACGACCTGGTTGACGCCGACGTCGAGCGCGACTTTGGTTACGACGTGGTAGACGCCGTAGAGGAGCTGGACCAGTGCAACGGCGCCGTGGGCTCTCAGCGCCTCCGACGGCACCGCCCAAGCCCCGCCGCCGCTTCCGTCCGAAGAGATCATCGGTGGTGATCTTCCGATTCGGTTTGGGGATCGACGGTTCGGAGGTTGGGAGTTGTGTGTTGTGTGACCTCCCAACAGATGGTATGGTATGGTATGGTCAGTGATGATGTGTGGATTGTGATGCACTCAAAGTCGTCTTCCGGACAACGTTCAGTTTAAGATGATTTGATTTTTATCTTATCCCCAATTTTTTGATTGGGATCCAATTCAAAATAATGTAACTTTAAAATGTTAAAAGTATATTATAAATTTCATTGAAATGAGGATGAAGCAGCGATCACATGTTTGACAATTTGACACAAAACATAAAAACATGACACGAAAAATTTATATTTGGGTTTAAGAATTTTGTGTCGTGTTTTGAGTATACGAATTTTTTTCGTGTCTCGCCTATCGTGTGCACGAAAGTACCCAAAATTTCATAATATTATTTTATTAGTAGAAATGCAGACATATATGGAGTATTGGTTTCCTTGGGTTTGAACACACGATTAATGGGTAAGAGAAATTGACGTTAACCATGAAGACAAACCGAAGTGAACATTTTATGTTACATATGGTTTAACATGAGTTGTAGATTGTTCAACATTTTGTCTCACATCGACCAATTGAACATAACCTCCCACACAATTTCTATAACATATGAAACCTCTAGCTTCCTCCAATGAACCTGATCGGGGCGTTCTTCCTGAGAGGCTCCTGGGTAAAAAAACATAAGTAGTTTCCTGGTTGAAATCAATATTTGATTTATGATATTAAAAAAAAATTGTTATTCGAGTCGTTTAATGTTAACACAGAAATATTCGGGTCGTGTTCGTGTTCTTTGTTGTGGTACAAATTGACTGTATACGTGAAAAAAATGAAACGATTGTCGGGTCTACTTCCAACTAGAACTGCCAACTGAAATGAGTTAAATCTAGTTTGAGTTGGGCTCTTTTTTCATTGGATCAGTAAGATAATTATATTACTAAAGAAAAACAGCTGTACAAGATAGTAGTGCACTGGTGCCACAGACGGCACCAAAAAGCTGAAATCAAAATCAAACCAAAACTGTAAGTCTAAAGCAAAACATCAAGACACAGAGTTCGGCTCACTTTAAGCATGTTAAAGTTCAACTCCAAGATTAAATATGAACATTTTTAATGCATGTCGGATTAAATTCTAGAATGCAACACCCAGAGGGACCTGGGAAATATTGGATTGACAACGAGAATCTAATCAATATCTGTGAGAACCTGTCCTGGGCCAAGGTAAGGGTGCTAGCGGGCGGGATACAATTTCACTTGTTGATTGCCGGTGGATCGTCTTCAAGAAGGGGTTGAGTGGTACAATTTGCATATAAAACACCCGCTGCTGCCTGCTTTTCACTATGTCGCGCCCACATGACTGTGTATAAGCCACAGATAACGAAAATCCCCCCAATGAGGCTGCATTACATGTAAATATAAAGTACGTTAGACGCTCTGGTTTGCAGATAGGAGCATTATTCTTTATAGGATGGGTACATGTGAGATACCAGTTATATGATGCATCACCAATTACCATTTACAATGTGGTCGAGTCGGGATATGACTTTAAAACATATGTAACTAGTAAGTTAGTTGACAAACATTAGGTAAAAAAAAATTGATTAACAAACGTAGGAGTGAAAAACTGAAAATCATAACGTGGTGTGATCAACAAAGAAATATAGAACACGGAAGATCTTGTTTTTGCCATTGCAGTGCATCGAAAGGTCTGTACTCTTGCATTGGAATCTATTGAGATGACAGAAGATTGGATCTCTATGCAATCTGACTCAGCCACGCAGGTCCGGTATTGTTTATATCGGAAAAGGTATAATAAGCAATCAGGCAGAGTTGGTCAATGGGGCTTGTGAAACATCGGTACATTTCAAATTTAAGAAAGTGGTACTGTACAATAGTTCAACAATAACAACAACAAAGTCTTTAATCTCAAACTACTTGGAAATGAGAAAATAGAAATACAGAACAAAATGATTTTTAACTTGGGATCTCGAGAGAAAAAATGAAATTGATGTATGTGCTTTATTCACAACTTGTTTGACAAGAAAAACTAGTTTCTAACACCATCTCATTTTGAAATATGCATTTTAAGATATCATATTTGAAACATCTTTTGTTATTTTCATGAAAATGACAAACCTTTAGGTTACTTTGATTAAGTTCTCAAGCAACACCACTTCGTGCAACCATTGCATGTAATCAACATATTAAAACCCCGAGTCGTTGTAATTGTAACTCTTCCATATAATATTACGAATGTGGTACAAGGCAAGAGAAAATATGCAATGAAGAATAAGCTGTCTAGCAGCCACTGCATAAAAAAATGCTGAGTGGAAGAAAAAACCATGATGATAGTATAACGAAATTGGATAGAGAACAAAACCTGCCCAAGGTGATAGGACTTCCAAGGAAAATCCCTGATAATATATCTGAAGCTACAGGCAGAAGCGGGATGTATAAAGCCACCAGCGTAGGCCCCAAAATCTTGTTGGACCATGTAATGAGTCCATAGTTAATAGCAGAGGCAAAAACTCCCTGAAATCCAAATTCCAAATTAGATAGACACGAAGAATTGTCCCCAAACACCAAATCATAGAAGGAAATGTGTCCAATGTAGTATCCTCTAATTAAGTGAAGTAATAAAAAAAACATTCTTCCGAGTTCAAAGAATGATGAAGAGATTCTTCAAGATCAAAACCTGAAAATTATGAAGTTCCTCGGGAAAAGTTATTAAAATAAATAGCTAATTACAAAAATATTGTTGTAAGATCCAGAGAAAGCTTCTATTTTGGTACTTTAGTCTAACAAATTTGAGGTGTAGTACACTCCACAAAGGTAAAAATTTCAGTTTTAAATGAAATGTCAAACAATGTGTAAATGTTGACAGGTGGTAGAACAAGATGCAACCTAATTTTGTTCAGCAAGCTTGTTTATTTGTCTCCAAATAAATGATCGAATAAACCAACTTCAAGGAAGGGGAAGGCGGGAAGCTAAAGTGGAATGATAAAGATTTCCAATTAAGAAAAAATGAACAACTCTGGGATAGGTAGTTACAGTGAGCCGGTGATAGGTACGTACAGCAAAAGGGTTGAGTAGATCTACCATATTGTGGATGCTTGTATGTTATGCCTAACGGCACCTCTGTTAAAGTTGGTTGTTGGAACCAACTCTCTTAAGTTTCTTGCATGGTCATTGCATAGCAAAGGATGGACAAAAAGGAAGCAAATCACAAGAAATCAAATCGAGTGAAAGACTTCGTATATTTAACCATGTGAGAAGAAATTGACCAGAGTCCAAAACAATGACAGAAGAATGATGCACATGATACCAAAGCCCTGACACATCTATGCGAGGTAGCTAACCAGCTACCAGCTCTAGAAAGGAGTGCAATTCCATGGCATGACAACTATAAATTGGTGTAGTGAGAGTTAAGAAGCCCAACCACTGAAACAAGATCTTCAAAGTGGGCTCATTTTCATGATATCATTTCGCAATCCAATTTCCTCGAAAAAATGGTGGTCAATTTTCCACAAGTGTATAATCTACCATGAGTCATGATTGAGACCTAACAAGTGTATAAGCCGCATGGAGGTAATTCAACATAAGCTAGTATTCATAGGCAAGCTGGATAATGAAATTGATAAAAATACAACATAATATTCATAAATGTGGCTGCATGAAATAATGGTCATTTTTTCATTGAAAACTACAGAGATACTTACAGCATACAAAACTGCAAAGATCTCAGACATTGTTAGCACCCAATCTGAATATCCTCTGCTGCTCAAGATTCCAGCAAGAACCAGCAAGATAGAACCAGAGAAACAAGAGTACGCTGTGACCGAAAGGCTGGCAGGATATTTTACCAATAGTGGAGCCTGAGGTTTATGGTTAGAAGAATGGGGTTTGGAAGTATTATGACTAGCTAAGAAGCACAACAATAAATCTATTATATCTAAGAATTACAAACAAGAAAGCAATAGAGGGCATTAGGCTAAGCTAACCTCACCTGAAAGCAACCCAACAAAACGACATACAAATATAACTTACAAATAAAACAAATGTGTACTCTCCTGGAAAACTAAGTTATATCCTAAACTGTTGTCGGTATTGGGGGGGAATCCCATTATAATTACAGTGTTTTACTAGTTGATGGAATTTGGTAAAGGTTTACCACTTTATCTCATGAGCTCTAGTAAACAACTTAGACTTCACAAAAAATTGCAGTGTATTCCAAATTCTGTAGATACTAGATACCATAACTTCATAAGGTCATAAAATTACTACTATCTTGTGTAATTTTGTGTTTGTCCTGCTTTAAAATGTATCAGCATGCAGTTGGCAGCATATTTATGATTCAATATAAACAGAAGATAACTTCTCAAGTATTTATGTTTGACACTCATCTATGAAAAATTGAAAATCACCAAAGATTTATAGTAATTTTGTTTGTAATGGATAATCAAAGTAAGGTAAGACAACAAGCATAAATACATTTCGTATAGTAATCACTTCTTTTTTTGTAGCTAATCATATACACAATTTCTGACTAATCAGCTCATTTTTTTTCAAATTGGCCAAGTCAACAAAAAATTAAGGCTCTAAAGAATCAAAATATAGTAGTTCTATTTGGGTAACAAATTCCATTAGAAAAATTAGTCAAGTTTTGAAGTATTACCTGTAGAGATAAATACATGGCCATGGAAAAACAATTCCCTATCAAGCAAATAATGCCAATATGCCATTTTGACAGACCGAACTCAATCATATCGGATGTTAATCGTTCAATTGGCTCTTGGTGAGACTTTGCAATTATTTCACTACCAGCATCAGTGAGGGTAAAATTTCCTCGAGAAATGGCTGGACCTTTATATATTACCATTACAAGAGCGCCAGATATACAGATGAAAGTACCAAAAGTTTTCATCCGGCCTTCATGACTTTGCAGATTTATTGCCTCAATACTATATAATAAACAGCAAGACATTAAAACATAAGAAAATGGCGAACATCAATAGAAACCAAATTTTCGGAGCAAAATGGGAAACCAACCCCATAACTGCAGATAAGATAAATGTAAAAACTGGTAGTGCTGGCTGAAATGCTGCAGCATAGGTTGGACTTGTGTAGCTCAGCCCAAAAATGAACAAGACTTGATTACCAACTATCCTATTTAAAAATAAAAATATATACGTCAGCATTACCCAAAAGCAGTTAAAGAGGCTGCCAGCCAAGGCAGGGTAAGGGGGTCAAACATGTAAAAAAAAGTGAGAGTAGTCTTCTGTGAAGACAATTTATTTTTTTAAAAAAAACTAAAACCACAAAATTGAACTTACCCCGTTAGACCTAGAAAGAAAAATGATGTGAGGATTTGTCGGGTTAATGGAATGTGAGCCCGTCTACAATTCAAGAAAAAAAAAACCTTGAGTTTAATCAAAGAGTGAGACTTAAATAATAATCTTTGACCAATTTAAATCATAATTTCAACACTTTGTGCACAAGAAGTACAATGAGTTCAACCGTAACCATGATGAAATTTGTTAAACATTTTAAATGAAAATTGCACTAGTGAAGAAGGGCAAAGACCACGTGTTACCATCATTTTTTTGCCTTGGTCTTTTAGAATATTTCTTTTCTTTTTTCTCGTAAGATGTTAACCAAACAAGGGAAACATATTTGTCATAATGGTTATCCAAACAAAACAAAAGAAACACATTTCTTTTTTTTCCTCTTCATTTCTCTCGTAAGTCGTTATCCAAACAGAACATAAACGAAAAGGCTAGCCACAAAAAACAAGAGAAGAGAAAGAAAAAAAACTATTGTTACAATGCTTAGATAAAATTTACATTGCAACTTAAATTAGATGGTTCAACCAGAGTACGTCAACCATTGATGGTTAAAAGTTTTGTAATCACTAAAACTCTTTATTTTCTATTATTTATTGCTCTTGTTTCTCTTTATTGGAGGTAAAAAAATCTATTATTTATTGATGGTTGATTTTTTCTATTATTTTTAAATTATTTATTGCACTTGAATTAGTGTAAGGATGTAAGCTATTGAAAATTGTAACACATTAATGTGAGAGAACAATTAAAAATGTTATGTAGGTGCAGAACAATGCAGAAAATTAAAAATGTAGACTTTCATGTAACATATATAAATATATCAAGCTTAATCTAATTATTTTAAGTCCCTACAATATTCATCGTTCATCTTAAATTGTAAGGTGGATTAAGACTACGGCGATTATGCTAATAAAATGATCTAACGGTGGATATTAACTGTAATTAAATATAATGGAGATATTGTACGAGACTTAAACAAATAAGATGAGTAACGGGCTTACTGGATCTTGACCCTCTAAATATATCAAAAGGGCCGAAAGATACAGAAACTTCGTAGAACTCACATTTGACGATCGCGGACGTAGGCGACTGGGGCGAGGATGGCGAGTGCAATAAGGTTGCGGTAGACGCAGAAGACGATCTGGTTGATGCCAACGTCGAGCGCGACTTTGGTGACGACGTGGTACACGGCGGCGAGCAGCTGCGTGAGCGCCACCGCCGCGTGGGCCCTCCATGCTTCCGGTGCCGCCATCGGTCGCCGCCGGCGGGGTGTGGGTTTGAGGGGTTTGGTTCGGAAGATTTGGGCGCTCACTGTGTTGGCGCTTCATGTGCGGCCTGCTAAAAGTGGGACTTTTGTTTGTTTTTTTGCGAAAACGACGTTTTGTCTTGACGTTTTTTATGGGGTAGTGGTGGTAAGTTCAATCTTATGAGACGATAGATTATTGGGCTTTTTGATTGGATGTAACTCGAAAAGTTGTTTATTAGGTTCGTGTATTTTTTTATTGTTTCAGAACACCCACAAATCCAACTAATTGTTTGGGTGCACCCCTCAAACATTGTTAATGATTTTGTGATACTGTTAGTTGCCCCCATCAAATTGGTGTCTAATTAGGTATCAAGTAACATATTTAAACTCGATCGGCTCGAATTTGGAGTTAATTTGGTTTTCGGTCGACCGTTTGGATTCGAACTTAACGGGAGCAACTAACCGTGTCACTAAATCAGTTAACGGTGTTTGAGGGAGGTGCACCTAAGCAATTATTTGGATTTGTAAGCGTTCTGGAGTAATAAAAAAATACACAAGTGCAAAAGACTAATAAACGAGTTTTGAATGTGCGCCCAAGCAAAAATCTCATATATTATTCCAAACTAAAGGGAATTAATGTCGAATAGTTGATGCGTAATTTTTTATGCTCACTGGGAGTTCCGAAGGTTTAGTTTGAAGTTTGATCACCATCCTTGTGGTGAGACTTATTCTGAAGGTAGGTTTTTGAGGAGGTAGGAATCTAATTTATGTGCATTTTTATTCAACGGGTATTTAGAATAGATATTTATCGTGCATTTCAAATGGTTCAAGTACCATTTTGAGTGGGATATAAGTTTGATCATCATCCTTGTAATAACCCAGAACAGGTGGTATGTTAATACATAATCCACGTAATAATTAAAATTAACTCCTTCAATTATAAAAAAAAATACTTGGACCGGTTAAGAACCCTACTACGAGTTTGTTTAGCAACCAGGAGATTCCATAATCTACGTCAAGGTTTTAAAAACCAGGCTGGACGGTTCGACCCGGTCTACATCAATGGTCCAGTGGTCAATTCAGCTAAAAAATAGAGCATCTAGTCGAACCCATTGGAACCGGATTGAACCGGGTCAGACCGTTTGGTTGGACCAGACATAAAAATATTTCAAATATTCCTAATTTTATAAAATCAGAAAAATTGAGGATTTTTTTGCAAATCTTACAAACAAAAATTCACAACTCACAAACCCTACTCTCGCTCACCAAACCCTTCGGAAGTATGATGTCATGGATAGTATTGAAAGTTGATTTTGATTTTAGATTCTTAATCCAAATAATATTTTCTCTGATTCTTATTCAAGCAAAATTGTGGGTTAAGTAAAGATAACAAAATTACTCGGTTAAGCAAATTGTGCTTGATATCATGAATTATATTTAACGTTTAATGTGTATATATTAAATGATTTTACAGAAATCGGTTCAAACCGGTCTGACCGTTAATATTTATTCGGTTCGGTCCAACTTCGGGTCTCAAAAATACTGACGTCATCAACGGTCCGACTGTGGTTCAACCACATTGAACCAAAATCAAAGTTTTATCGGTTTGATGACCGGTTCGGTTCTGAAAACCTTGGTCTACGTACAGAAAAGAATAGGAATTTTGCAAACTTGACCAAAAGATAAATCACACACAACCAAACAACATTTGGCGTTTGCAGGTGGAAATTACACCGGAAGAAAGAAGCGATCTCCCACCTCCTTCAGGCGTCTAGGCAAATTTCAGGTTTCTCCCAGACATAACGGTCTAAGTTGGATTATTTTTGTGTGCCCAAGTCGTGCGTCAGGCCATCTTTACTCGTGACATTTTCATATATGTCAACCTGGTCATATCAGCACTCTCTCTCTTCGCCATGTCAGCATGACATTTTTCTTCTCTCTCTTTCTACTATTCACTCATCAACCACAACTCACTTATAAAATGTCAACCTAGTCACATCAACATTCACTCACTTCTATCTCATTTATTTTCCTCTCATTTTTAATTTCCCACAATTCTTATTAATTATATCACTTGTTTTACGAAAATTAATTATAATACATATTTTACAAAAATTAATTACGAAAATGTAATTAAATTTATTACTTTTATCAACATTATTAAAGTAATTACCACGATCTATTTTGTTTTGTTTTTTTTAAATCATTTTAAATATATTTTTTCAAATCTTTTTTTTTCAAAATAAGTTTTTTATTTGTTTTAATTTTTTAAAATTTTAATTTATTTGTTTGAATTTTGTCTAAGATCGACCCCCAAATGATGTGACGGGGAGAAAATGTTACAAATTTAGATATTTTTATCCAATATAAAAAATATTTTTCACTATTCAATATAATATATTATTTATAATTAAATATAAAACAAAACAAACTAAAAAAAAAGAACGAACCGGTCGTGAAAATAGACGGCAGACCGTCAGATCCCACGACCTGGCCGGAGAAATTTTGCACCCCATTTAGGGGTGCAACTAAATGTCAGCTAAATGCTGACATTTAGTTGGGCACCCGTTGAGAGTGTCCTCGGACCCTGACGCAAACGTCAATTGTCTTACGAAATGGACCCTAATAAGTATGACGTGATTGTAGATTTGTAGGTTGTTAAGAAATAAGAAGACCAAAATTTTCGGACTCCCACGAGCATTTTAGGTCCTGTGGGATGCAATTCTAATACAGGGGTGGCCAACACAGTTAACTAAGGTACATTTTTGTTACACTCTTCAATTTCGAATCTATGTTCGGGAGAAATGAAATCATTCCTCAAAGGTTGTGTTGACGTGGTTAAGAAGTTGTGGGATGGTTTAACAATACTCGTCTTTTTCTAAAGACATTTTTTACAATGAATCTTAACGCATAACTCATAATTTCGGGATCCATCGTTGCAATGTTCGGGATTTGATGGTTACTTCAATTTAATATAAAGATTAGAGATCAATCAATTGTATTTGTCCTAGTTAAATCTTGGCATTACGATTTAACATGAATCTTATATGTCTGTTTCTATTGCCGTTAGACGATTGCAAGCAAATGATTTTTTTAAGGAGTGAGACAACACGAAGACTTAATTACGAAATTCTAATGGCATCTGATACTTTAGTGCTGGTATGAAAATCATCATCTTAAATTTTGAAGGGCTCTACTTCACCCAAGGATAAATTTAGATAAGACAACATAATTTAGATAAGACCAACTCTCATACAGATTTCAGTCTGACTTGGATGTGACGTTTTTGTTTCTGATTATGCTTTGAGATTCTCAACTTTGTAATAATAGTCATACTATCACAATGTAAAGATATTGTTGGAGTTGGTTTGCTAGTCATTAGCAATTCAAAAAAGAGTCATTTCAACCATTTAGGTTTCACTCTGCTTTTGTCAAAAGCATAAATTCAGCCTTAAACGAATATTAAGACAATATTGTATGTTTTGTAAACCTCCACGAGACTACACATCCACCTAGATTAAAAAAACAAATCATGTAACATTGTTACTCCTGGAGTTTTTGATTATCCAATTTGCATCATTATACCTTCTAGTATAGCTGAGAATTTTCCATAATGCAGTCCAAATGTATGAGTACCCTTCAAATACCTTAGTACTATATATAAAGCCTCCCAATCAGTACGATCAGTATAGCTTGTGTATCAACTAAGCTTGCTAACCGAGAATTTTGCATTAATTCTTATGAAACAAGTATGGTGAGAGGACTTATTTATAGTCTCACAAATCACTCACATCAAGAACTATTCTCTAGCCATGATCTCTTATTTTTCCTCTCCTAAAATTAATCTCAAATTGCCACATAAACATCCTCAAAAACGTTAGATCAAATCTGAAATTAATCCAATCCATGATCTAACTATTCTCTTAATAATTCAGGCAAAAATCGTGTTGCTCGGTTAACCGAGATTTTCACTCGGTCAACTGAACCATTCGGTTTTACGTAAGTTTGGATAACCGTGAGCTAGACGGTCGACTAAATATTCCTGAGAAAAATTCCCTGGAAAAGTTCGGACGATCGGCGTCTCGCTCCAGTCGACCGTTGACTCACCGAAATTTCTCCTGGTAAATCTCATCAGACGACTATGTCACTTTCGGTCTACCGAAATATCTCAAAGAAAACTCCTGCATATTTCCTTTCGGTTGACCGTTTATGCCCGGTTGACCGAACTCAATTGTCCAGATACTCCAGTAAATTTCGGTCAACCAATCGCGTTATCCGATATTCGTTCGGTGAACCGTTCCTAAGAAACCTCGGTTAACCGAATCCAAAACGGTGGACTGTTTTTACCCTGATTTTGCCTTTGTCAAATTTTGGATTTATATCTAACAAAATTTGATCTTTTGGGGTTTTTAGCAAATTCATATCTTATGTAATATATTATCCTATGTAATATTAAATTATTACATCCCATAATATATACACATCATATGAATTTATCCATGATTCTAATTATGTCATTTTCGTGACATATTGATTTTATTGATTCACCACATGTGTCAATTTTCTCATGAAACCCGACACATCATATGAACTCAAAAATCAAGCTTCTTGTTTCCTAATTTTGTGGTGTGACCTATAAGAGGATCTAAGCTAAATTGACAGTGATATTAAACACTTAATATCTCAAACCATAAGCGGTATCTAGCTACACATTATAGTTACCCAATTAGCATAAATGTCTTTGTTCCACTTCAACTAAACATGATCAATTTAGTGATGTAAGTGCACCACTTGTGTCCGTCCTTTGCCACATGATATTAAGAATATATACAAAGTAGAAATGTGTCATCTTTGTATTATATTCATTTCTTGATCTCTCTAAGCTTATTATAACTATGTAACTTAACTCAAGTTACATTGTGCACATTATAATTTTGCTTTATCAAGGGGCCTACTAATATCATCACTCAATTAATAGGGGCAATGATACTCGTTTAACTAGCTATCTTTTCCAGCACAAGTCATGTTCAACCAACTATTGCCTTTATCACTATACTCATTGATAGCTTTTGACAATAATCAAATTAAGCACTGAAAAATTGGGATTATATCAACTTGCCCAAATAAAACATACAAGGACAGACAATAGATTGATTACTGCACTTGTAGAGCGTTGGCGTCCAGAGACTCACACTTTCCATTTACCGGTTAGGGAGGTTGGATTAACATTGCAGGATGTTAGTTGTTTGTGGGGTCTACCTATCACTGGTATTTCAATAATCGGGCACAGTGATCGAGACAGTCGTGAGTTAATTAAAACTTCATTTGGGATTGATATAAATGTCGAGATTATGAAAAAAGGTAAAAGACCGGTAGGATCAGATGAGCCACAAATTTTCAAAGAGTCCGGATTTAGCATAGTTTGCAATGGTTGCGGGTAAATTACGGGAATCTCCCGGATTTTCCCACAGATGAAGAAGTGGCACAATATACACGGACTTTCATTTTAGATTTGTTCGGATCCATGGTTTTCCCTGATAGCTCTGGGACAGGTGTTCTAGTTATGCATTTGAGGTTTTTGCAGGTGTTGGATAAACTGATAGTATACAATTGGGGTGCGGCCGTGCTTTCATGTTTATATCGCAACTTGTCTATTTCATGTCAAACTGGTAAGAAGAACATTCGTGGTGCATTATTACTCCTTCAACACTGGTCTTAGACTCGGTTTCCCGTAGCCCGGCCGAGACACGTGGGTCATGCTGAGTGTTTAGGTGGAGAAGACCTAGAATCACGACCTCCATTTGCTATTAAGTGGCAATATCCACATACTTATGAGATTAGTACCGCACATAATTGTCTTACATATTACAGAAATGAATTTGAATGTATGTTGGATGAGCATGTAAACTAGCAATCGTATAATGAATATATGATGTTGCTTCCTGGCCGGGTATTTACTACTGATGTTGCATATTGGCTTGCGAGAGTGCCTTTGATTCATTTTTGGATGATTTCATGGCATTATCCAGAAAGAACTATGAGACAATTTGGATTTCATCAGACGACGTCACCGCCAGAACCTCATCCGTGGACAGAACTCAAAAGACTTGATAATATAGTTGATGAGAATTAAATTTATACCGCAAGTGCACGGCGTCAATGAAGACGTGGCAAATACGGGTCGAACACAAGGAGGGAGAGATCTTGTTATTTGTGTGATTTTCGATTAAGGGGAAGAAGGAGAGAAGAAATAAATTGGGTTTTGAGATTTTTGATTTTTAATTATCTAAAGCAAGAAACAAGAACAATTAAAATTAAGACAAGAACAAAGAAGTGAATTCCGTCGGGTGGAGGTTTAGATTTAAGGTTTAGATTAGAGAATTCAGAAACTTATTATAAATCATGTTAGTTATGAAGCATTACATGATAAATGATTTAACATAAACTCAAGTAATCAAAATATACTAATCACGAACTTAAAATAATAACATTCATTCATCTTCTCTTCACCCTAAATCCGTCACCTCCACCCTTTGGAAAGAGTTAGAAACTCATGGAGGGAGGAAGGAGAAGGGGTCCTAGAGACATTACAAAAAAGGAGAAAACAAGAAATAAAAGACAGAATTTTATTAATAAAACTAAAGAACAAAAATAACAACAACTAAAAACTAGGTCTAAGGCCAAGGACCTTTATTACATCGTTCTCGGGGCTATTTATAGTTGCTACAACAGACCTAAGTATAGAATTGGAGAGTACACGTGTCCAGACACGACTGTACAAAAATTGAGCACACGGATCGCCTCTGGTGCGGCGGAAACGCCGCATGGTAAGTGTAATGTGCAGCGGAAACATCACATATATTGCTCGGACTAAATCTGGATTTTAGCTGAATGTTTATGGTATGATTTGATCCTCCTTTGCGCGTCTGGATTGATTCTTTCCATTCTTTTGAGCTCCGGATTAATTCCTTCAAATATTTGGAGATCCACATTGATTTTTCTTTAGATTTTCTCCAAGATAATAAAAGCTACTCATGATTTGCACTTAGGTCCTTGTCTTTTTGCAATTAAGTCCCCGACTACTTTTGTGCTTAAGTCCTTGTTCTTTTTGTAATTAGATCTTGAATGCTTTTATGCTTGGATACATTTCCATTCGTAACCCGATAATCTTGAGCTTGGTCTTTATGATAGAAATGAGTCTTTTGCACGCGTTTATGCTCGGAATGTGGGTAATTTGCATTCAGGTCCCTGTATTCTGTAAATAAGACTAAAGACATACCTTAATAGCATTTATTGATATAAAAGCAATCTAAATGAAAGACATATGATGCAATGTATGCAGTGCATCAATAGTACATGCGGCCCGACAGAGAGATGATTGGTCAGTGAAGCATGAAATTTACATACGAATGTGGGACAAACCGCATATTCTTCAGGAAAGTCGACCATATGATCCGAGAGAAAATCGATGGTATCGTCAGTGGTTTCAGCATAATGGTATGTACACAGTCAACATACGAGGCCAAATAGAGTTCGGTTTGAAAAGGTCGTTGCCAGCCCCACGTGATTCTATCGAGGACTTAGGTTACGTTCCTGGTGGACCACGTATTCGACGTATGGTATGTTTTTTTAACGACTTTGACGATTATTGGTTGTTGTGTTTTACTATCTAATTTTCAAACTACAATTGCAGGGCTTACGTGGTATTCAATGGGCTAAATTTGTTATCAAGCAGTTGTACAAACGTGGAACTAAGGGACTCTGTAAAATGTTGCTGAAGAGTCACCAACTCGATGATGTCGATTGCGATCAGGTGCACGAATTTGAAAGAGTACTGTGTGATGCTGGATTACCTGCAGATGTGGAGTCGATTCGTGAAGATGATGATGGTAATAACGATATTCGTTATGAATGTCATGTACCTAGAGTTGTAGACCAAACAACATATAGTTTTAGACTATCTAATGCATCATACGATGATTTTGTCCCAGATCCATCGCAGTTTAGAGGTTCATATATATATATATATATATATATATATATATATATATATATATATATATATATATATATATATACACGATGACATTGGCGCAGGACCATCGCAGCCAACCTAGTTTGAATATTCTCAAACATACGGTGACATTGGCGCAGGACCAGCGCAGCCAACCCAGTTTGGATATTTTTAAACATACGGTGACATTGGTGCAAGACCATCGCAGCCAACCCAGTTGGGGTTTTCCCAGATTCCCGAAGATTATCCAACTTATCAGACACCTGGTACTAATTATGATACCCTCAGTTGCTGCAAACAGACTTCGGGACTTTGTTCGATGATATATTCAGCCCATTAACTGACCAAGGGTACACTTGTGAATTAAATCATGTACCTTCTATAGTTTACGAGACTCAGTCACCTTATTTGCATGTTCAAAAGCAGTCACCTTTTCGACCTGTTGAGTCTCATTCACATGTTCGCCCTGTTGAGACTCAGGCCCATTCTGAGTTGGTTCCATACGTTTTATCTGATGATGATGAAGAATCAGTGCATGTTGCGACTCTAGTCGGTCGAGGGTGCCGACGCAAGATGAAGACAATGATTTTCACTCCCACGCAGTAGTTCATATTGTAATTCAGTTGTAATCACGGTTGTACTTTAAGATCTTATGATCTTTAACAATTGAGGCAACAAAGCATATGAACCCGACCAACTTCCAAACATGTACGCAACAACAATCTCGCGGGCACGCCATAATTTATTATACTTTGGATTAACACCTGGAAATATTTTCCTTACAAGACCAAACACCTGTTTAATCGGGAGCGAGACATTATTTTCGACATCTTCACGGATGATATCAGCCATCATCTTCGCAGTCAGCTGAGCATGATCAAATTGGGCAGCTGTGGACCTGCATATATGCTTATACGGATATTTTCTTATAGACCATGCATCACCTGAACCGGTCCGTGCAGCGTACAACATCCAGCTACAATTTTCATCTTTACATCTCACCCTATATTTGGTTTTGCTACTGTCTTGCACCTTGATCTCCCGATTATTGTCAATATGCCATTTCGATATTGTGTTCTTCAGAGCGTCTTTTGATGAGAATGCTTGATTCTCAGCTAACGGACCTTCAACTATTACGCTGCTTTCTATAAATGATGTATCTGCAGGAACCCAACTAGAACAATCATGAAAACTTTTAGCTGGGTGAACCCAACCCCTCCCTCTAAATGGGTTGTATTGGCTTAACTGACTCACGTTCGGACCAATATCTTCAGCTTCCTCAACCTCATCAGCATCCTCATCGTCCTCACCTGATGATTCATTCTCTGTATCTATATTGTAATCTTCGTCATCATTTTCTTCTTCATCATATGTTGGTATAGGCACGAAATCAGAAGTTCTATTCGCAGGTCGACTAGTTTCTGCTATGGTGTTTGCATCACATGATTGTTGAGATATGAACCCTGCACCACTACTACTACCCGGTTGGTTACCTGTAAACATCTCAGCATTCCACTCAATTTCCACAGGATTCAACTGAACATATAACTCCATCATTCCCATTTTCGAATAAGTTGTTTCATAGGCTATTCTCCAAGAATTCTCATCATATACAGACATCACATTAAAAAAAAGTAACCAGTTGGTGCAATGTTGCAACAATATTGAATATCCATCGAGTACCGAGATTCTTCGACATTCAAACCTTGATAAATCCAACTCTTAAGTTCTTCTAAGGTTACATTTTCGCTCGCTGAAAGTGTAAGTCTTGGACCTATCGTGTACTCTACACCGTAACTTGTATTTTGAATTATTTCACCGCCAAAGTGCACACTTACCGCAATCATTTCGTTAACTACAATGTAAAATTCTTTAATCAGTTTTATATTAAAAATTACTTCAAGATTTGATATTATTACCAATTATTAATAATGTGAGATAAATACAAATTAAAAATGAAAAAAAATTACCTCAAATATTACCAGAAAAAACACACGGATCAGAAAAATTGATATCACCAGGCACAATTTGAAGACTGTGTAGAGAGTAGAACTTCATGATTTGATATTATTACCAATTATTAATAACCGTAAATACAAATTAAAAAATTAAAAAAAATTACCTCAAATATTGCCAGGAAAGACACACGGATCAGAATAATTGATATCACTGGATACAATTTGAAGACTGTGAAGAGAGTAGAACTTCAAGATTTGATATTATTACTAATTATTAATAATTATAAATACAAATTAAGAATGAAAAAAAAATACCTCAAATATCACCAGGAAAGACACACAGATCAGAAAAATTAATATCTTCGAGCACAATTTGAAGACTGTGTAGAGAGTAGAACTTCAAAATTTGATATTATTACCAATTATTAATAACTATAAATACAAATTAAGAATGAAAATAAAATTATCTCAAATATCACCAGGAAAGACACACAGATCAGAAAAATTTATATCTCCGGGCACAATTTGTAAACTGTCTAGAGAGTAGAACTTCAAAATTTGATATTATTACCAATTATTAATAACTATAAATATAAGAATGAAAAAAATAATTACCTCAAATATCACCCGGAAAGACACACATATCAGTAAAATTGATATCTCCGGGAAAAATTTGAAAACTGTGTAGATAGTAGAACTTCAAGATTTGATATTATTACCAATTATAATAACTATAAATACAAATTAAGAATGAAAAAAAATAACTTAAATATCACCAAAAAAAGACACACAGATCAGAAAAATTGATATTACCGGGCACAATTTGAAAACTGTGTAGAGAGTAGAAGTGGAAATGTGTGAGGAATCGAAAAAATAATTGGATTGAAAAAAAATGGAGCGGATCCGTATTTATAGGGGCTCGTGCCCACGGATTGCGAGTGCGAACTCGCAATCAGAGCATTTTTAAATAAAATTTTTTTCTTAGTTTTGGAATTTTTGATTAAAAATTTATTAATTAAAAAAATTACCACATTTTCAACCTGCAAATGCACTCTTTTCAAAAAGACCATTTCTTAGTTTTGGAATTCCCTATTTGTTCTGCCGACATAAAAGACCACATTTCTTAGTTTTGGAATTCCCTATTCGTTCTGCCGATATAAAAGACCACATTTTCAACCTGCAAATGCACTCTTTTTGCCTAAACAACTCTCTCTCCTCCTTGTGGGCTTCAATATGCTCTCGTGGTTCATCAACCTTGGAGTGTGTTGTCGTTGAATAATCTATTTCACATTCGAATGATTCATCTGCATCCAGTTCCATGCATCAACGGACATGTGGGAAGGATGACAAACAAATCCATCTATTACCGAACTTTGTTTTCACGAACTTACGCGTTGAAATTGAACCTACAATAAGCAAAACAGTGAAGGATTGCTGAGGACTTGGGAATTGATTTTCAAAATTTATAATTTTCTTATAGTTGTAACTTTGTATAAGTTGACATGAATTGTATTCTGGAAAGGACAACCTGTAAAGTTGTTCCTAATTAATTCTAGAATCACCGCGCACATCCTAATTAATGTGGTTGCTTTTGTTATATAAAAAAAAAAAATTTGTTAGTGTGCACCTTTAAGGTTGCCTAATTGGTCAAATGCACTCCAATTTTTGTTATTTCCTCATGTGCACGTGTGATCAGGTTTTATTTGCGGATATACACCCGACCGTCAATGGATCCCACCATTGACTGGTGACGTAAGCAGACTGTTTGACGTTGTTAGACTCCGTCAGTAGGGACTAAGGGATTAGTTTGATTGTGTTTCGTAATTGTGTTTATTTCGTAATTGTGTTTTTTATTTTTATTTTGTTTTAATTTTTGTTATATATTTAGTTATAAATAATTTATTATGCTTAGAGAGCATTGATTTTTTATTAGATAAAACAACTCAATTTTCAACAAACTCTCTCCTCCACATTATTTGGGAGTCGATCTTGGAAAAAAAACAAATAAAAATCATTTTTTTAAAATAGATTTAAAATGATTTAGAAAAACAAAACAAAAAAATGTTGTAATTACTTTAATAATATTGATAAACATGACAATTTTTATTAATTGTGTTTTATTTTAATTTTAAAGTATTGTTGTACCGTAAGTTTAATATTTAATCAAATTTATTTTCATTTACCCATAAATTTTCAGATTTAATTATAATAATTTAAGATAAATTTACGAAATTATTTACAACTAAATATAAAACAAAAATCAAAAACAAAAAAAATATAATAAACACAATTATGAAACCCAATCAAACTAATACCTTACTCCCTTGTGATGGAGTCTAACAACGTCTAACAACAGTCAGCTCACGCCATTAGTCAATTGTGAGACTCATTGACGGTGTGGGTGTACATCCACAAATAAGACCGGATCACAGGTGCACATGGGGAATTAGCAAAAATTGGAGTGCATTTGACCAATTAGGCAACCTTGAAGGTGCACAGTATCAAATTATCCTATAAAAAATTCACCACATGCAAGCATGGAATTGGACCTCTCCAAGAACTGAAGAAGGATCTTGATCTCAACTTACAAAATGAAGACAACCAAGCAATGTTCATAAATATAGATAGAAGAACGATAAATTCTGAGAAACTGATCCCATTTAAACAAACACTGTCATATAAAACATTGGGATTGACATTAAAGAATCTAATCAATTTCTGAGAGTCTGTTCTCAGCCAAGGTAACTATGCTAATGGAGGGATATCACTTCACTTGTTGATCGCCAGCTAGAAGAGGTTCAGTAGCACAATCTACATACAAAATACTCGCCACCGCCTCCTTTTCTCTATGTCGACGTTCCCAGGTGACCAATTACAACCAAATCCCCCCAACAATGCTGCATTAATACATGAAAATGTAAACAGGTGGAATAGTTTGTTCACTGATAATAAATAACCTGATTCTTGACAACTTGAGTAAACGTGAGCATGCGAATTATATGATGCAGCCACATTTACCATCTACAATATGCTCAATTCATTAGATTATTATTGTAACTACACTTGGTGTGTATATATATGTGTGTGTGTTTGTTGCATTTGGTTTACCACGTATAGGTTATCATAGATTTTTTACCTTTTGGTTTAAAATTTTCCTTCTAAACTATTTGTGAACCGCACGGGTTTTCGGCTAGTATATAATAGACGATAAGAATTACAGTTCTAGCTCACAAGCAACACCACTGACTTAATTTCTTAATTAGAATATCATATCTACTTTTAATTCTTCTGTAATGATATAATAATAAAAGTGCAAAGCAAGAGATAATAAGAAAACAAGAACATCAACTACCTAACGATCGATGGACGGCTAAAAAGATAAAAATGTGAACAAACCTGCCCAGGAGAAGAGAATATGAGTAATTCCAAGGAATATCCCTGATAATATGGCCGTAGCCGCTGGCTGAAGGGGATTGTATAGAGCCACCAAAGTAGGCCCGATGGCCTTGTTCGACCAAGTCACGAGTGCGAAGTTAACGGTAGATGCGAAAACTGTAACATAATCGACACAGCGGAAATTTAAAATTTTAATAACACACAAACAACAGAGGATATTACGCAAATACTAAACACAAGTGCACCAACATATATAACATATATATATATGAACATCAGAGTATTTCAAAAGTTGTGATTACATCAAAAGACTACACAAATGGAAGCAGTAATCACTCGACCTCAACTGAGAGAAAACTGGATCTGGTAGCGGTGCTCCTCTCCTCGGTCACCACCCCCTATCGCCGCTCACGTCCTGAAAGTAAACATGCAACAATGCATGAGTTTCCTGAGGAAACCCAGTATGCCAAACTCTACAATACATGAACTGAAAGACACACTAGCATGCAATTCTACTGAACAAGAAAACATCTCAAATAAAAGGGCTGGGCTCCAGAGCTCTTTCACCCAACCACAGCACACACCACGGTCACGGGGCTCCAGGTCTAATCTCAACCAACCACCGTACCACACACTCGTGGCCAAGCTGGGCTCCAGGTCTAATCTCAACCAACCGCAGCTACCACGACACGACCAAGGGCTCCAGGTCTATTTTCAACCAACCCAAACGCATAAGGGATTCAGGTCTATTTTCAACCAACCCCTACACGCGGTCCCTGCTCAGGCTCCAGGCCTCTTTCAGCCAACCTGAACGCACTACGGGGCTCCATGTCTATTTTCAACCAACCCCGCACAGACTAGCTGGGTTCCAGGTCTTTTTCAACCAACCGCAGCTCTCACACCGTCACGGGGCTCCAGGTCTCTTTCAACCAACCGCCGTAACACCACAATTCTAAGCTGGGCCTCAGGCCTATTTCAGCCAATCCCAAGCTCTCACACAGTTACGGGGCTCCAGGTCTCTTTCAACCAACCGCCACAACCCTCGTGCACCCTAGCACACTTGCCGGAAGAACATCGACACCACACTCGCCCCACACGGACGACAACACCTCCATAGTGCAAAACTGGACACAAACGGTCGACCAAACCAAAAGTCCCGGTCGACCGAATCAAGCAAATACATGGCAAATCACCTCGACCGGCACTCCCTCGGACGACCGATTTCCCAAACCACACTCGTTCGGTCGAACCAAAGTCAAGGGACGGTCGACCGTTTAGATGGTCAACTCCCAGGTTCAACGAACAAAATGACCATTCGGTCGAATGGCAAAGGGGTCACGTTCGACCGAAAGTCACCAGGGACAAATCCCACAACGAATTCGGTCGAACACCCGAGCACTCTCGGTCGACCGAATCCCACCAGGGAATAATCCCTCACTCGCACCACGAATCCGGTCGAACGCCGAGACCTCCTCGATCGACCGAATTCCACCAGAGCGTTCCCCACGCTCAGCACACAGGTCAGGTCGACCAAAACCACCTTCGGTCGAACCGACCACTATTCTCACTTAAGTCACGGTCGGACGAAGTCAATGAGCGGTCGACCGTTTGGATGGTCAATCGCTCCCAACCGACTTAAGACAGTGCACACTGTCGAACGACAAAGGGGACCCGTTCTACCGAATCTCATCAGGCTTGCCTCCCATGCATAATCGGTCGACCGACCCTGGGGCATCGTTCGACCGATTTGAGGCAGAACCCGAATTCTCTTCATGAACGGTCGACTGTTTGCACCAACCGGTCGACCGATCAGGCAATGAAATCTGCTGCATGTTTACTCGCGACGAGCCGAAAGGCCTACCGTCGACTTCCAAATACTCACGATAACTAAGTAAGCGAGCTTGACATACCGAAAGGCTTGAAGAAGCCTTTGAAGAACCGCGACGATGCCTCCACGAGCACGTCTCCCCAAATCACGATCCGTCGACGATCAATCGTCTCCTCGACGATCTGCGGCCACAACGCCACCTCCGGCAACCTCTACCAACCAACCACGACCACAAAACTCGAGTGAGGTAGAGAGAGAGAAATGGAAAACGCGAGGGATGGGCTAGTAAACCACAACTCACCTCCGACCACCAAGCAACCGGAGCCGATCCTCACTTCGCCGGAGATCACCACCACGCCGGAGCACCACTGCAGGAGAGAGAGAGAGAGAGAGAGAAATCGCGAGTGAGAGAGAGAGAGAGCAACGAGAGAGAGAGAGAGAGAATTACCAATAAATATCTCTCACCCCCTTCAATTTCATCCATCCACTCCTCCCCAATCCATCTCCACCACTCATCTCATCTCCTCTCCATCTCAACCCTCCATCCATCCATCTTCAATCCAAGCCATCCATCACCAACTCCCCCTAATCACCACCTAAACAACAACAAAACACAATTAGGATTAGGATTAGAATAGAATCCTACAAAAACTCCCCGGAAAGCATACAATTTAACACGATGAAATGCTGAAAATGGTTAAGGGATAGATAACTAGATGTATAACACCAAACCATGGAATGAAATTAAGATGTCCAATCTAATATCATATAGTTAAGTGGAGAGCAAAACATTCCTTATAAGTTCAAGGAATGATGAAGAATCTATTCAAGATATATAATGAAATAATTTTTATATATAAATGTGGTTTCATAAAATAATGGATATTTTTTAATGTAAATTAGATGGATACTTACAGGTAGCATACAAAACTACAATGATCTCAGACCTTGTTAGGACCCAATCTGAATATTCTCTGCTTCTCAAGATTCCAATGAGAACCAACATAATAGAACCAAAAAAGGAAGAGTACGCGGTCACTGAAAGACTGGAAGGATATTTTGCCAAAACTGAAAGCCTGAATTTCATGGTTACAAGAATGAGGATTTCAAACTGGAAACAAATATAATTATAATTACTATGTAAAAAGCACGCTGACAAAATATACTATGTCTAATAATTAGCAGGCTAGGATCAATCAATAAGTAACACCAATCATGATACATATCTAACAATAAAACTCTTAAATGTCTACTCTTCTTTGAAGGTGAATTATCTGTCGAAAATTAACTTTCGTCAATGGGCTAATTTAGTAATTATTTTATCTAAAACCAAACTCATATATTTGGCGTTTTTACTTGAATGCACTTCAAAAAATCATTTGCTCAACATTTGATTCCGCGTAAATTTTTACTGGAATTACATTTTGGATCTCCAGTCCACGGACTTTAGTAGTAAATCCAAGGGTTGACATTTTGCATGCAGCAAGATTTAATAATTTAAGTTTGGGACAGTGTGGTCCATTGGTTCTTTGCTTTATTATTTCTTTGGGTTTTATATGTCAGTCCTTACATTTTATTTCAAATATGTTGCATTTAATTTGCCGTTTTTATATTTAAGCCCATATTTGCCTGATTACAAATATATATTTTATATTGAGTGAACTATTTTATATTTTAAATATTTTATTGAGCCCATATTGAGCCCATATTTCAAATATTTTATATTGCTTTCTCGCCGTCGATGCGACGGTGCTCGTGACGGTGGTGGTGATCAAGATTGTAGTCATGTTATAATCATTATTTCTAAGCAAGAAATAAATAAAAAAATAGAAAGTGTATCCTGCAAATAATCATACTACTATATTTCACATGACACGATCCACATTAAATGCGTGGATCGGACCCCCCAATAACCGGAGGGGATCGAATCCAAATTTTGCTTCATTACATTTGCTGATTTGAGTTAAGTGGAAGAGAATAAATAAAAATACACAAATACAAGAATCTAATGAAAAAGACGTTTAGAAGTACATTCAAGCAAAAACCTTATGCTGTTGTCAGAAGTGCAATATATGTCCTTTTTTTCCTTTTTCTTAAGACGATGTCATGGAGGTCCTCAGACGTCGGTGTCGGTGGTGCAGCGGAGGTAACATTATTTTAGTAGGTGTTGATTAAAAAAGTGTATGAAACCGTAAAAACAACTTTCATCACTTTTAACAGAACAAAAAGTCGTTAGTTATAGCTTTGATCGTGGATGCAGCACACTACCTCCCTGACTGGCGTTCCAAGTTGAAAGTGGGTTTTTTTATGATCAGAATTTCTCAGCACCCCCTCCACTTGGGTTAAGACGAGTTGTAATTCTAAATTGTAAGTGATCTACATTGTTTTCACCGAAACATTTGAAACACATAGTGAGAATTCGAACCTGCATCTTCACGTACTCACCTCTAACCACTCCACTACATCCATCTACTACGTCCCGGGGACGTAGTTGAAAGGAGAAATTGCTACGAGAATATCATTTACCTATGAAGCACTTCACCCCCACCCAAAATGGCACAACCCCACCCACGATTCCACGAATCATATGTTACGGAGTAGTAAAAATGTTAACAATGCACCATCATATAAAAGTTTTGATTATTGAATTACAAATTACATCATTCACAGACTTTGAATTTACAGATCTTATCATTTGAAATTTTAAGAAGATTGCAAATAGAACATTCGCACATAGTTTCTCGGAAGTCCACTTATCAAAAACACATGCAAAAAATGCAAGGGTTCTTTTTTCGGATAAAAATGGGGGGAACCAACCCCAGTGCCCCACGCACAACCCGATCTACAATTGAAAACATGATCTTCATATGGAACATATTTAAATCTCAAAATTTGATGTTTCAAACTTGCAATTGATGCTCCATTCGTATAATTGATATTTTTGGGAAACTGAATACCAATCGATTTGTATCCCCATCTTCAAGTAATTTATGCTTGCAAAGAAATATTTATTATATATATTATATTTTTTCTCATTTTTATGTTGCAAGATAATATAGAGTTCTAATTGAATGGATACATACAAATTACTGAAATACTTCTTCTTAGTCTCTGAAAAAATGAGCTATTAAAATATTGGGTCATTATGCAAACATTGGTTTGACGTTAACACAGATTAATTGGTAAATTACAATTTGACCCCTTGAACTTTAAAACGCCACACTCAAAACTCTTAAACTTTGATTTGTGTAATACTTTAACACCATTTCCATCAAAAAATTATATTTTTGATGGAGTCAAAGTGTTATACAAATTAAAACTTAAGGGGTGTGAATGTGACATTTTAAAAATCAAGAGGTCAAATTATTATTCAGTCATATTTTAAGAGGACAAACTATAATTTACCTAAATAAATTCAGAAGAGAGTGTTTGTGCATGCACAATCCTATCCATTCACAGGCAGACAGCTGGGTTGCGACCAAATCACGTCCCCAGATTGTCACGCCCAGAAAATTTTACCAAAAGAACCTGCCAAGTGAAATACTGAATAGCAAAACACAGGAAACAAGTAACTTTAAATGACAACTAAAAATGTAATGATAAAGAGAAGATGCAATGGTAATGAGAATAAACACATTAAATGCAAGAATAAATTGGCATACTGTATACAACACATTAAATGACAACCCTTGTCTATTTTCCCTAGCCAATAAATATAGTGCTGTAGTGTTGTCTACAAGAGCCATCTTACAATAACTACTGACAAACGGTACCAGTTTTTATGCAGGTTGCATGCATGCACATGAGGGTATGCTGACCAGCAACCAACAGCTGCTGCTGGAAGCCTGGAAGCAAAAGCAAACTACAAATAGCAGAATTAGGTGAGAGGTAATAGCACAAGAGGCCCAACCATGTAAGAGAAGGAACAGAACCTCAACAACACCTGTAACTCCTCTTCGGATTTGGCAGCTAAAATAACACTAGCATCATCACTTAGTTACACTTTACACCTATTCTAATTCTACTCCAACTAAGATTCTTGGAATCTTGGTGCATGTAGGCAAAAAAAATCCATCTTAACGAAACATACGCCTACTTAAATTACTAAATCGGTGCATTAGTTGAAAAATTGTCATTACACTAGGAAAGATAGGATTGCATTCTATTGCATCAGTGCTGAACTATTATGTTGTAAGAGCACATTAAGGCCAAGGAAGGAGTGTTACTCCAGGTTACAGATCTTTGACCAAGAGAAATGCAGTTTTTTGTCCTGGTCTAGCTGTTATTCCAAATCCACAAATGGGTTATATTGAATTGAAAAAGATAATAAGCTGTGAAAAAAATGAGAATAAAAAAACAATTAGATGTTTATATAAGGAATTTTAGGAGTCAACAGCAAGTTAATTTTCCATCAATGAAATTTTGAGTAATCCCTATCTTACAATGAATCACTCTTTTCCTGATCTGGTTCATCCAATTACTAAGTACTATTACGATTCTGACCTACCAGATTTGAGGTTATCAGACAACATAAATTCATTCTTTCAACATACTTCTGGATACATGTGAAGGCAATAAATATGAAAACATAGATAAGAGGAAATCAGGATCTTTTATACCCAAAATCACTACATTTACAAAATCAAAGCCCACGGGATTTGTGAAAATCTCACTGAAAGATCATCCCCAACTTTTCTCAACAATTAGAGTACCACCATCTGGTGATACTACTACTGATAAAAAAAATGGAACAACAAATCCTTGTCTAAACACAAACAGCAAATGGATTAGGAACAAACTAAAACACCGTAAACACATCAATTTTGCTATTAACTTCCATTTTGAACTAGGAGTGCGACTACAAGAAGTTAAGAGCTACAGCTAGATACTCAAATTTAGGTTTGCAAGGATGATGATGGCATGGAATGAAGAAAAAACCCACACAATCAATGTAAAATAAATAAGAGAAAGGAACAGTTATGCACCCTCACCAAACCCTTTAAAGTTTAGCCAACCGATCTCACGTACCATTTGAAGTTGCAGCAATCCTCAGGTCTTGGGCCTGCTCTGGTTCTGAGTGCCTCCTCCAGAACGCCCTTCTCCACCACACTTCAAAACCCCTCTGTAGATTTGGACAGTCATCTCCGGAATTCAAGAACCTGTCGAACCACACAAGCAGTATCTCCTGCTGCAATCCAAGAGGGAGAGTGAGTATGGTGTTTCCAAGCCCATCCTCAATTAAATGTCGGTCAAGCCCCTTGCAAGCCCTCCTCATCCATCCAAAATCCTCGTAGAATGGTTCGAGCCATGTCTTCAAAAGCAAACATCTTGTCTCCTTGGAAACCAGTATTTGTCCTTTACCAATTCCCACGAACAGCCGCGAAGTCACACGACTAACCTCGTAACGATGAATTGCTGGCACCTTAGGATGAATTTCTGCAAGCTCAGTCTGAGCTGCCCACGTCCTCAAGAAGTCATCAGCAATTTGTCGGTCGATGAGAATGTCAAGTAACCAGTGCAGGTTATCTGCTTGCCTCGCAATTTGACTAACTTTTTCAAGATCTGACATTGCAGATCGCACAAAACTCCGGTGGAGAAGATCCAGACAACTGTCACAGGCAGAGTACAGGGACTCCTTACTGAGCACATTGCCTGCATTGTTCTTGTTATTGTTTTCCCTCAACATTTTTGAAACAAGTCCTTTCATCTCACGCCTTGCCTTCTCATCCTTTCCTTCAAGGACAACCTGGAGAAGACGAAGCAGAATCTCTTCACTCCCTTTTGAATTTGTAGACTCGCTTCCCTCCCCAACTTCCATAGACACTCGTTTGAGCACTTCCACGGTGCCTGAACCATCTAGACGAAGCTCTGAGAGAAGAGATGCCACCTTTTCTTCCTCCTCTTCGGCCCATGGTGCTGCCTCTAGGTACTCCAAGCATGACAATACACCCGCATCAAACCCAATCGCTGCGCATACCTAGAATGATTCCAATCCAACTTTGCCCGTCAATTTAAACACTATACAACAAAAGTAACATGCAGCAAATAAAAAAAACCTTGAACTAATCCAATCTTTCAAAGATTATCAATCACAAAAAAAGCAGTAACAAAAGTACTTCATCAATGACCCATCTCAACTACTCCATCTCCACACAAAGAGCACTTTTTGTTGAACCTAATCCAACCCAATTGACCAATTAACAACAAATAACACATTTTTTAATCAAACCCCTTAACCTTAACAACACCAACAAAGAGGACATGTTGAACCAAACCCACAAATCTCAACAGCATCAAAAAGAGCACATTTTGAACAAAATCAATCAATCTCAACAATACAAAGAGCACAATTTGAGCAAACTCTGTCAATCTCGACAACAACAAAAGGCATGTTGTTTAATGTGGAATCACATTTTTTGGTGTCCACACATGCGTTGAACCAAACCGACCAAACTCCAAAACAGCAAAAATGAGCACATTTTGAACCAATCCAGTCAATCTCAACAACAATGAAGAACCTATTTTGAATCAAACCCCTCAATCTCAAAGAGCACATTTTGAACAAGATCCATCAATCTCAACAACAACAAAAGGCACATTTTGAACAAGATCTGTCAATCTAAAATATAACAATAACCCCACATTTTGAACAAAACCCATCGATCTGAAATGTAACAACAACAATAAACCCACATTTTGAACCAAACACATAAATTTCAACAGCAAGGAAGAGCACATTTTGGACCAAACCCATTGATCTAAAAAACAACACATTTTGACCCCAACTCTTCAATCTAAACGACAGCAGCAGCTAGAAATTTCGAATCAAGCCCATTTTGAACAAATTTCCAATCCATCAATCTAAAAACATTGAAGAACGCATTTTGAACACACATCAACCTCGGCAACAACAACAAAAAATACCACATTCGGGACCAAACCAATAAATCTAAACAACAACAACAACAACAACAACAAAATAAATATGAAGAAGACAATCGGAAATCCCTCCCGACCTTAAGAATAGCCAAGACCTTCCCGACCTCCTCCCCAACCATCCACCGCCTAACATCCTCCCCACAGTACATAAGCCTAACAGCCTCAACATAAACCTCCACATCCTCACACTCCGAAATCTCCACAACGCTCCCCCTCCCCCTCCCCAACCTTCCCGCGAAGAACCTCGACTTCCCGACCAGCACCTCCCGGTGCACGCCGGCGACGACGCTGACCCCGTCTTTCGACGTCAGGGTCAGCCTGACGTCGGCGGGGGCTAGAGGGAGAGGGCAGGAGGAGAGGATCTGGTGGACGCGGTCCTGGAGGAGGAGGTGGCGATGGTGGGGGGTTAGGGTTTGGGAGTGAGGGTTAGGGTTAGGGGTGGGTTGGGGTTCGTTGGCCATCATCTCGAAGAGGGTTGGAGAGGAGCGGGAGGGCGGTGGGGGTGACATGGGGTTTAGGAGGCCGGCGTTTAGGGCGGAGTTGAACTTGGTGTAGATGGACGGGAAGGGGGTGGTGGTGGTGGTGGTGTCCATTGATGGTGGTCGGAACTCGGAACCAAGGATGTTAGATGGATCCACCAAACAGGAGTTGGGTGACTGACTGTACTATGGAATTGGTTAGTGCTGAGCAACGGTCCGGACCCGGATTCTCTCCCAGGTCCGGACCGAAGACAAGACCGGTTAGGTTCGGTCCGGACCAAATCTGGACCGATCGGTCCGGTCTGGTCAAAAAATTCGGACTGGACCAGATTTTTTAGAGGAAATTAAGATTTTGGACCGACTTTGAACTGGATTGAAAATCGAACTTACCCCAGGATCTGAACAGAAATCCGGACCAATCGGATTCGGTCCGGACTGAACCCGGACCGACCCGAATCTTGCACAGCCCTAGACTTGGTTGTGGTTCTATTGACAAAACTTAGTAGCCAAAGAAAATGACACGAAGTTATGTGGCGCATATATATGTTAGAAAGAATCAATCAAGTGTAGTTTGAAACTGTACCACAAAACCTAGTAGCCAAACAAAATGTCATGAGATTTGATATATTTGTTAAGGTCATTCACGTTGATCTAGAGGATGTTCAAAAGTGGGGGGAACAACTTTCACACTGAAGTGCAATGCAAAAATAATAAACAGTAAACATAAAAATAACAATGAAGTAGTCACTTGAGTGTGTTGTTTAAAGGTCTGAGCGTGCGGAGATCAGATTTTTATAACTTAGAAATCGAGAAATTACACACGGTAATTAGACCACCCACTACAGGTAGGGCGCCCAATTTCCAGGGGAGGGGGTCGGGGAGCGCTCCGGATGTGTGGGTTGGGACACACGTATCCCAACTCATTCGTTTTTTTTAGTTTTCTTTATTTGGTTAAAATCATTTAAATATGTGTTTTAAAAAAAATTGTTTTTTTATTTTATTCTATTTTAAAAAAATCTTAATATTATTCTTTTGTTTACCCATGTTAGAGTATCGAGGTAAAAAGAAATGATTTGGATGAAATATAACGTTGAAAAAATGAAGAATGATAGTGGAATGTGTTTGAAAATTGATGGATAAAATGATGGATTAATGGACACGATGACGTGGAAAGAGCGTAATTTTGGGAGAACTGGGCACCGTATTGGAAGCCGTTAGGGTAAAGATATTCAAATTTAAGAAGCAAACGCATTGCCCATTATGCACGTCAATGGAGAAAACTACAATCTATAAGAGCCAAAGCGTTAGTTAACCGTACTTTGTCGTGTTACAAAGGTAAAGGTAGTGGACGTTGTAGATTAGAATAAGATGAATGGAAAGTAAGAAAGTGGAGATCGGAGTGCAAAACAAAAGAAGCACGACTTGCAAAGCATAGGAAAAGTAAGAAAAGTTGGGAACAAAGCATGAAAAAATGGCGTGGATTGGGAGAAGTGAAGGGAGAGTGAATGCATGGAGTAAATGGATGATTGCGGCATGCGTGTAGCGCAGGAAAGGTCTGATCCTCGTGGAGTGTGTCATGGCATGTATTATTACTGGAATAAAGACAAACTTCTGGTTGAACATTAAACGAGGTTTTATGGTATCATCAAATACTTCGAGAAGCGATGAAATTAAGAGCCTTAAACTAAAGTGAGAATTCAGTTTAAATAGGATTAGATGACACAACTTTTGGACACAAAACTGCAAAAGTCATGTCCGACCACCAGATTAACTAGAGTTAGAGTGGACGTTAAGTGGGATTTTAATCCAATGTTTTTTTTTTGCACAAGGGATTTTAATCCAATTTAGGTTGTGTACAATTGTTTTGAGTTGTAAGTTAACAAACCCTATCAAAATGACACGATGAAGTTGATCCTTACACTAGTTTTTGGACCGTGATTATATTGATTTACTTGAGAGTCACGTACAGTTCTGAGTTATGTTTCATCAATATATTAGTGAGATGCGTATAACCGAAAACAAAAAACATAGATCTCTATCGATGAGTCAGATTATCCATTCACCTTGAAAATCATAAAATTTCAATTTTTCACAATTTAAACTACATGCACTTCCGCTTGACAGATTAAGGTTTTAAAAAAAAAGTTGTGTCGCATGTTCTGATCTACAAGTACAAAGGGGTCCAACCCACTCTAATTCCAACACCCAAATAATTGGGCACATGTTCGTACCTAGACAACCAATACATCGTCGACCTTAACCCCAACTAACTGGACCTCATCATGCAGCTCTTTGTCGCAACTTCGGTAACTTCATTATCGCATCAACGTACACCCCAGAACATATCCCTCCACGTTCGCGAAATCATCTTCGTTGCAAAAGTTTTTTACAATTGCTCTGCACGATCAGCTCAATCTTACGCAGTATTGTTCAATGGGAAGCCATTCCGCTCAAATTCCGTAAAACCATTACAATTTATCTGAACTAGCTCAATCATCTGAAATTCTGAATTTCCCTACTCTCTTCCCCTTGCACTAGCTTTTAATGATCAATCAGTACAACATAATATACCCTTATGGGGTCATTGAATCTGCCTTCGATAAAATTCTCATGTAAAGGGAACTCCATCTAAGTACATACGAACTAACATGCACAGGATTATGTAGGTCCCTATTAGTGGCATCTAGAAAACAACCAGATAAAATGAGACTGTTTCGGCAAACTGAAATTCTTCAAAAAATGATACAAAGGTGAAGGATGGACAAGTCCTAAGAGCCCCACATTGGACAGGAATGCTACCCTCTAGGCTACCCACATAGGACTGGTGAATTAGCAAGAAGGCCGAACATACTGCAGGTCATAAGCCTAATCAGATTAAGGTTCAAGTGTGGGACGATTGTAAGAAATCAAAAAAATGATCAACATAAGCAAGGTGAAGATGTGGAAACGTAGAAAAAATAGATAATTGGAGTCAAGTAGCATCACGAAATGCAGAAATGCAACTTATAAAACAGTCTCAAAATGGTACCATTTACTAAAACTCCCATAGTCTTGAAAATACCGAAAACAAATTAAGAGCAAAGCAAATCAACTTAGTAACTTCAAAACACTACAAAAATTCTATGATAACTTGACAAAAACCAAGAGCAAATGCTGAGCTCCCAATACTCTATGCCTTATCACCTTCGGTTTCCACAGATCCCTTGTCACTGACATAGATACCATCCAGAAACTTTCTGATATCCTTCTTCTTGACATGGCATTTCTGCATAGCACATGAAGTGTGTTAGATACAATAACTACTGGATAAAAACAAACATAAGGAATTCTTAAAACAAAGGTTAACCTGGTTTATCAATGCAGCAGAGCGAGAAACCAACTCAATATCATTTCCATCAAGGATAAGCTCGTCCTTGACCTTCTCAGATCGCACAACTTTTACACCTTCAAGCATATCAACTTTACGGACCTGTGGGAAACAGCACAATACACTCATACATGGAAGGATAAAAATGAAAAATCAACAAATTCAATGCCCTCGGCCATGAACTGTGAAGACAAAGTAAGAAAACATATTACAACTATGATGTGTACATTTAAATTTTCTGATAAGACACACAAAGCTTGACAACCTATTGTATTTTAAAAAAAAAAGATGAATGTGTGCTACCATACAAATGACGAAAAAAGGTCAAGATTGGTAGGTTTCCAAAGTGGAAAAAATAAGGTATAGCATTTTTTCTCAAGTAATGAAACATAAACACAAACATAAACATCTCAAAGCAATAAACATAAACATAAACACTAGCTAGCAGTTGAAACATAAACTTCTCAAAGCAAATCATTCAAATTGATTCATTTAAAGATCCAACTGTCAAGCTCTGATAGAAATTGCTCATGCTAACTATTCATTACAGAGCACAGTTCTGGAAATGAGAAAGCAGACATCAAGGGGGGCAAGCAACAGACAAACCAACATATCGGCAGCAAGACATCCTTTTTGATGGAGAAAGAAGTTTAACAAATAGCACAATAAGTTCTAGACATCCTTTGAGCAAACTATGCACAGTACTACAAATGCTCAAAAAAAATTGTTCGGTGCAATAAGAAAACTTAAAAACAACCACCTTCAGGATCACTTATACAAATGTTAAGGAGAATAAGGCGGCATTACGGTACATAGCACCATTTGCTATTTGTTTTATGCAAGAGAAAACACCAAAATGTAACAATTCCTAGATACAAGAAAAAATAGAAAATCATATTACATGAGTACAATCAAAAGCAGATAAACTTAGAGTACTACATGATATAAAATCAAAAGCTCATTTTTATAACGCCGGATATAAGTCTATAACTTAACCACGACAGTTGAGAATAAATTATGATTAAAGCATATCTGCCGCCATCATACTCTCTCTTAAATGGGAGTTCGATAGTTAACCTAAACATTGCAAACTACGAAACATCCACAACCAATCGTTAATGATTACAGATGACTAATTACTAAAACGATAACAAAAGGTTAAACACGTACCAACAGCGAAAAGCCCGAACTTTTAACAATAGCGATCGTAACTAATATGTAGAAATCAAATAAACTTTAACTAGAAAAAAAAGACGCCTAACATCTCTAATCCGTCAAACAATCACCAGATCCAAACCAAAAAAACACAAAAACCAAAAAAAAACAACTTTACCAAAACCCCAAAAATCAAAGATCTATTCTACAAAACTCCAAAATATCAAAAACAAAACCCAAAAAGAAACAAACTTTCACCTTCTTCTCCCCGAGAAAGTTCCTGATCTCGATGGCAGTGTTGGACCCATTGATACTAGCATTAATCGGGAAATGGGCATAAACAAACCTCATCTTATACCTAAACCCTTTCGTAACCCCAGTAATCAAGTTATCAATGTGGCTAAGCGCGGTCCTAATCGCCGCAGTTGTCTTCCTCGACCCGAACCACGACTCGATCCGCATCTGCTTCCCTCCTTCGAGGAGCTGGAAATCGAGGTTGAGATGCTTGAAGTCGCGGGTGAGATTCCCCCGCGGGCCCTCGACGGTGACGACCTTGGCGTCGACGGTGACCTTGACGCCGTCCGGGATGTCCATCGTCTCGGAGGAGAGGATCGTCTTCATGGTCGCGGCGGAGTAAACCCTAGAGAAGATGGAAGGAGGTGAGAAGGGGTTGTTAGGGTTTGGAGGTGGTGGTCGGGGTTTCAGTATTTATATAGGTTGGGGTGTCGGGTGATGGAATCCTGGCCGTTGGTTTCGATGGGGGTTTTGTGGAGAGGTCCTTGGTGGTTTTTGTATGTGGTGGGAATCTAACTTTTATTGTTTTTTACTTTTTTTGTGGAATCCAGCTTTCTGGGGAACATACGGTACAATAAGTACATTTATAGATGTTACAAATTCAATATTTAAACTGTGAGGTATGTCTTTTTTTAAAAATAATTAATCAATTAATTTTTGTAGTAAAATACACAAGTGAGATTGAGGAGCAAAAAGAACGCATTCAAGAATTCATTTGACTATAGAGTGATTAAAAAGAAGTTTCCATCCTTTGACGATCAAAAGTGAAACTCGGACATTCTTTTCTTTATAATATATATTGTGAATGTGAAACACGTTTTATGTAGTCATAAGCCAATACATAAACTAACTCAAATCACCATGAAAACCATTTGGATAACTCAAAACTTATTTTGATGATCCATAATTTTCCTACATTGTCTCACTTGCAATGTGAGTTCCGATTCTAAATTAAAGCAACACGAAACACTCATTTTGCACATATTTTGTGTTAATTAGAAGTTTGATCTTCAGATTTGATTTGAGGGTGTGATTCAATTCGCTCGACTAAGTTAATTTGATGAACGAGCTGAACAAATGCTCAAGCAAACTTGGCATGCATGCTCATGACTCGTGAAACGAGTAAGCAAATTTTTTGCACTCGAACCAAATGCCAAGCGAGCCACAAGCAAGACCAAAGATAAACGAGTCAAGCCCTATCTGCTACCTACTTCTTTGGCCGCAACTATTTGAGTTACTAATTATTCTTAATTAAAGTTTTTACCTAAAACTAATCAATTCAACTCAAGCCAAGAAGGGGAAAACTTCCAAGTTTTGGGTAGATGATAGGATACTTTACACCACAGGAAGAAGAGATATTCATGCCTAAATGGAATAATCTAAGAAATAGGGGTCATAAATTAGTGTTACGATACAATGCGAGATGGACATCGGGGACAAAGGAGGACAAGTGCATGTGGAAGATTAACTAATGAAATTTCTTTTAAAGTATTGGTTAATACGATGAACGAGACAAACAGACACTCGAGCAAACTCGTTAAGCAGGCTCATGACTTGTGAGCCGAGCAAGAGCACAATTTTTGTGCTCGAACTAAACGTTGAGTGAGCCACGAATAGACCCAAAAATAAACGAGTCGAGCTCTACCTACCATCCACTTCTTTAATTGCAACTATTCGAGTTACTAATTATTCTTAATGAATGTTTTACCTAAAACTAATCAATTCAATCTAAGTTACACATATCAATATATTTCGCTTAAATTATATAACTATAAAATATGCTTAGTAAATTGAAGCCCTATTGACCCAAGTTTTAACAAACTAATTCGCAATTTTGTAAAATCAACAACCCACCCTAAGCACTCTCAATCATTTTGCTTGTGAAGTGTTGTGGGTTAGCCAAAAAGGGGAAGACTTCCAAGTTTTGGGTAGATGATGAGATACTTTACACCATTGGAAGAAATATATTCATGCCTAAATGGAATAACCTAAGGAATAGGGTCGTAAATGAGTGTTACAATACAAAGTGAGCTGGAATCTTAGACAGGTGCTTGTGGAAGGAGTGTACTACTAGTGACATCTAAAAGAATATGTGAAAGAGTACTTGAGAACTAGCCTCTCATGCCAACAATGCTGCAACGATATGATTAATGACTTGGTTGAGTTATACAAGAATTTTAATGGGAGCATGTCAAAAGAATGAACCAAGTTGATGGATATATGACTCAATTCATTTACAACTCGTAGAAAAGTGAGGCAACAAGAAGATGTCCATTCAAGATAGTAATTGACACACAACTAATGACACCCTTAGGCTTTCATCAATCTACACAGGAGTAAGTTCGAGAACTTGCCACACAAGTAATTGGTGAAAGCCTATCTAAGTCATATGATAGGGAGGTGGCAAAGATATTGACCTAAAAGTGGTGCGCATGCGTGGAGTACCTCCAAATATGCATTTTCTGGTCAAGTAGAAAGTATTGCTACAAATTAAAACTCATTAGGAAGTTGAACATTGTTGGAATTTGGTTTATAATTGTTAATACAGGAAAATTGGGAGAATCGGTCGACCGGAACTTAAGTCACGGTCGACCGAATCTCTCCAGGAGCCATAGGGGCTCGGAACAGATCGAGGAACGGTCGACCGGTTTGGAGAATTCGGTCGACCGAAAACGGCCAGTAGATTTGGAGCTCGGATCTTTTGAAGATCCGGTCGACCGGTGCTGGGCACGCGGTCGACCGAAAAGTGATAGTAGATACGAGACGAAATTCAGCACAACAATCGGTCGATCGGTGTTGGACACGCGGTCGACCGAATTCGTCCAGTAGCTTCAGACGTTATCCAGCAGTACAGAACGGTCGGCCGGTGTTGGACACGCGGTCGACCGAAATTGTCCAGGAGCTTCGAGCGTTGTTCAACAGCGCGGAACGGTCGACCGGCTATGGGCGAGCGGTCGACCGAAAGATGGCAGTTACGCGAACTAACCGAAGTTCGGTCGACCGATGGGAAATGCCGTTCGACCGATTTCAAACAGTTATGCACGATCTGAATTATTCTTTGTACGATTTTAGCCCATTATAAATAGGATTTTCACTCTAATCTTGTAACATAACATACAATCTTTATTTCCTTGAGAGAGATTAGACTAGAGAGAGATCTAGAGTGCTTTGGGAGACGCATTGCTTCCAAACTTGTGTAATCTCGGAGACTTCTCTTGTTGGAGAAGAGCTTCAAGGAAAGGAAACCCGCAGGAGACCCCCCCAAGGACGTAGGCATCTTGCCGAACCTTGTAAAATCGCGTGTGTCGTGGTTTGCTTCAGGTGTGTTGTGTGATTGCTTGATATTTCCATCTTAATTTGTATTTGCTTGTTGCATTAAGTTTGGGAGAGGGTCAGAAGTTAATTTCCGCATACAATATTCGTTTTTCGTGGTGCGTGTAATCCGTGTCGAGTTAGTGCATCGTAGATCTCCCTCCCAACAAACATGACTTATGTCAGTTGAAGCAGACAATCAAATACAAATCAACAAGCTAGGATGCCTCTAAATTAGGTTGGGGAGAGTGGAACACCTAAAAATGTTCAACTTTGCTAGAAATTTTTGAAACATTCTAGAACGAAGTAGATTTCCTAAAATGTCAACAACATGAAAAGATGATTGTGTTAATTCTTCACAGAGGTACATTGATACATAATTCTAGATTCACTGTGTATATGATGTGTAGCATACTTCAAAGACTTGTAAGAGTTGTCTCCTTGATTGCAAACACTCAAGTCGAGAGCAATGTAAGCATTGTTCCATACTTCTTCACCACTCTCTTCCACCGTGCTAATTTTCTTTGTGTCCCTTAGAGTGTATTCGAGAGCGTTTCTACTTAGTTGTGCTCGATTAAGTGTTAAGGAGGATGACGAATCCAAGAAACATAAAAGGTTGTTAGAGACTTGTGCCGACAAGGTTGGCTTAGTGGAGACTAAGACTATGACAATGTGATATTTGAACCAAAATAAAACTATGACAAATTAGAATGTCAAAAGTGCAAAGAAATTTATGACCTAGAAGGAAGCTACCAAGGACCATGGTGACTCAACGAGGTTATTAAAGGAGAAAGTGGTCGCACCAACATAAACCTTGATGATGTTGGAACTAAGGTTTTGTGAGATGGAGGAGCAAAAAGAACGTCTTCAAGAATTCATTTGACTATAAGAGTGATTAGAAAGAAGTTTCCATCCTTTGATGATCATACAGACATTCTTTTCTTTATAATGTATATTATGAATGTGAAACTCGTTTATGTAGCCATTATAAGTCAATAAGTAAACTAACTCGAACTCGAATCACCACGAAAATCATTTGGATAACTCAAAACTCATTTTGATGATCCATAATTTTTCGACGTCGTCTCACTTTACAATTTGAGTTCCAAAATAAAGATGACGCAACACCGAACAAAACTTAATTGCATTTTTGCGTGTTAACCCAACTTCACTAAGACATCCATAACAAAACCCAGGGTTTTAGAACCAAACCATGCCGATCCCCGGCGGCGGAGTGCGAGGGACGGCGGCGGCGTGGGCGCTGTCGACGGCGAGGCACTTCTCCCGGAAGTGCCACCGGAACCTGAAGAGGATCGACCCGAAGGTGCCTCGAGAAGAGGCCAAGCTCATCTCCAACGGCCTGTCTCAGATCCTCAGGGAGAAAGGGCCCCTCACCGTCTCCGGCACCTGGAACCACGTCAAGGTGCGCGAAACCCTAGTTCCTGAGGCCGCTTTGGGGAAATGATTCTAGGGATTTGGTTTTGCGATGTTCGTTTCCGAACGCTAGGGTTTAGATCCAATTTGGAACCACATTTGGGATATGAGATTCTATTTCCAAACGTTTTGGTAATCGGATTTTGATTCCAAAATCAAGAGTAAGAAATGTGATCTACAATTGGCATCTAAAAAAATTAAATTCTTCATACTGAGGTAAAGGTACGTTTGAGAATTGGTTCTGAGTTTCGGGCAGATTTTAAAGAATATGATTTTCAAGCTTTTCGGAGAAAGCTCATTTCTCCTCGTCCCTCCACTCTCCAATCTCAGTTCGTTCCAGCTTCATATTACCGATAAGATAATGAATTAATGGCATTGAAACATGTTCTGGTTTCAGAAAATAATTGTGGTAGTTAGTCTTATTATCCATTGTTAGATCTGATATTCAATTCCGTGTTGAATTTAGAAATTAAGTATTTTGTCTTCTAACTTATGTTGAGAAGGAAGTCCAAGAATCCAAAAAAATCGAATAGAATAATTTTAAGATATAATTTTGAGGGGCCTAAACACATTTTCAACAAATTTTCCCAAAGGCTAAACTAATTGTTTCAACTAATACTAAATTGTGCCTAGTTAATACGTAGTGACAAACTAGATCAATTTTAGTTGATAGTCTATGTTTTTCGGTTTATTCTAGACATTGTTATTTGCCTGTTGAAATGTGTTTTCATGTGTTTCTCATGAATGTGAATGTTCCTTGGTGTTCATTATTGTCTGTGCTACACCTGCAAAAGTATTCAAGCCAAAATTACTTTGAATTGTGTTATGGTAGTCTTTTGCTGATTTCCATCGCTCATGTTCTTTTCATCACCAAATTTAATGTTTCTAGAAGTCTGACATAATAATATTAAATTTTCAAGGTCCATTTTCTGAACTAAATCCAAAATTGGGCTCATGCCTAAAAATCTGCAAATTGTGGCTTGGAAGAGCCTTTTGAGACCTGACCATTGGTCTTGACCCTTTGGTAATTATAGCCTTATTGGCAACATTCGAGTCTGTATTTTGGGATTTCATTTTTCTTGAGGAGTACTGGTTTCGGCTTAGTTAAGCCATATCTAAAGTTTGGGCTCTACAATTTCAAAGATGTTGCAGCACAAAGCTTAACTGTGGCCCATGGGTTCACAATTGAATCATGTCGGGCAGTGTCACATGGGTCTAGCCCAGGAACAGGAATTGCAGATAACCATCCCATGATGCCATCTATCTACTAATGCTAATCACATGTCCATTTTCATAATATAGTTTCTCTCTTTGGGTACAAAGTACAGACAAAATCTATAATATTCATGTATTTGTTACTTTTTAACGAGATGAGATGCACTTATCTACTTCATTTTTTATGCACTGCCATTTTCTTACTAACGCCACTGCCTTGCTTTCTAACAGTAAAGAAAGAAACTCTGAGTTGTCATGGTTGCATTCTTTTGTAAAGTTTTTTTGTGCCTATTTAGTACCGTTTCCCTTTGGATGTTGATTTGGTTGACGTAGAACCTCTGGTTACAATTTATGATTTTCCTTTGGTCCCTTTTGTTTCTACACTATCAACTGGTAGTATTTTGATTATTTTCTAAGCATGCTAATTATATTTAAAATTTATGATGGCAATGCCATGTTTTACTTTATTTCTCATTTTATATTTTATTTTTGGTTGAACATGGACTTTGGAATGTCTCGTTATATCCATTCTTTAAAAGATAACATGTAAGCTTTTGACTGAGTGAAGAATTTGAATAAATTCTTCTGTCAGCTCTATTCACTGTATGATATTATTGTCCATTGAATCAACACTGTAGCAAGGCAGTCTTGTGGTGGTAGTTTACCATGCACTCTTTTGTTACTGTGGTCTTTGAGATTCTCTTGCATTCCCTGTCACTAGCATATAAGTTGCATGTGGTATATGCTGTTATGCATATCACACTTTGATTGGATCACTGATAGACCTGTTAACTGTTACCAGGAGGCAATAACATGGATGGTTTTCTCTATTTTTACTTTTTAGATCGTAGGAAAGAATGTAAGGAACAAGATGGTTGTCACCATTGCTATAGCAAGATAGATGGTGTTATGCAACATTGCTTTGAGATCCGTATTTCTTGGATCTGATTGTGTTATCGTGTAAAGTGAATCAAACGCTACAGAAAGGGTCTGTCAAGGATAACGATTGATTAGAATTCCATTTCCAGCAATGAATTTGTCCATAAAACTCCATCTTTGTGGACGTGTTGTGCCCCATTCTTATTTATGTTGGTTCAATGGCCTTGCCCACTGATCCACCAATACCAGTAACAGTTTGGATAGAAACGTGAAGTGAACAGATTTAGAAAATTCTCGTCTTCTCCTATGTAGCTACTCGTTTGACTTATAATTTTTACATCATTTGTGGGTTGGTACTCTTGATATTTTATTAATTATTTCGTCTCTTGTTGCAAACTGGATTGACAATGAAAAAGGCTTGGATTGTGTGATTGTGTCAAGTATATGGAATCATCAGTTCGATTTGATCAGATGTGATACACCTGTTCATTACTTCATTATGATGCTATTCTTTCTTCTCGTTTATTTTTCTAATAGCGTTCTGCCAAAGAGTACTACCGACCTTGACAAGTTACCTATTTAATACAGCATACACCACTTGTGGGTTTAATCAAATGGAAGGTGTTGGATCTCAGAACACAAGATTTTCATTTCAATATTAATTACATTTGTTCGTTGAATAATCTGTTTTACTGTCGCTTCAGAATTTGTCAATAATTATTTTGAAATTTGTAGGTTATGATTTGAGATTTTAATGGCAGTCTGCTGATTTTCTCCTTCATAACAGGAAGCAGGCATCAGTGGTCTGAACAGCAAAACACACCTCAAACTCATGCTGAAATGGATGAGGGGGAGGCACATGCTGAAGCTGTTCTGCGCCCACGATGGCAAACACAAGAAGTTTCTTCACTCGATTCTTCCTGAGCAACCTCGACCTGCCCAGAAGACCAAAACCCCAACCCCTTAGACAAAACTTCTCCATGAACCAGAAAACTTAAAGATTGATAGCAATTGATCACAAAAAGTTTGTTTGACGAGTACTGTTAGGTCACTGTTTGCATTGACTCTTCAAAGGTAGACATGGGGAGCTTTCGTTGATTGTGTTCTAACGTGAATCCAATTTGGTGGGAGGCAGATGTGGTGGAAGTGAATTCCGTGTGGACGTTACAATTCTTATTTATGAGTTTTTTTAAAAAAAATTGCTATCATGTTTTGTGATTGGAAATCGCATTCAACTTGAGGTTATGAGTGATCACGGAAAGTTGTTTTTTGTGGTCTTTTCATGTTCGGTATGAAATGTATTGAGACCAAGTAGTGACGTTGGAAGTGAGTTATTAGATTTCAGAAATAATGGTGTTGCGTGAGTTAAAATTATATATGATTTGAAGTGATAATATTACTAGCTTGGACGTATACTAAGTTTTAAAGTTGTTTTTCAAGTTAAATTTGATGTACAATTAATTTGGAAGAAAACGTTTCCGGTTCTCTATTTTGGTGGTTGGTGTTAATTTTTTTGGTTTAGTTGGAAGTGGGAGGAAATCAGGAAAGTGATTTAATTTTGCATTTCTTCATGTGACGTGGGTTTAGAATGGAAGTGTTAGAGCACCCTTAACGAGTGCACCGGAGGGCACCTCGCCCTGGGCGGATTCTCGGGCGGCAGGCCACGTGCCCCCCATTCGTCCGGATTTTTTTTTGTTTTTTTTGTTTTAAAAATAAAGATTATTTATATATAATTAGGATAATGTATTAATTAGGTAAATAAAATTTAATTAATTAGGTATTACAAAATAATTGAAAAAAAAAATTATAATTAATTAACAATTTTTTGATTTACTTAGATATAAAAAATTAAAAAAATCATAAATAAATTAATAAATACAAAATACAAATACAATACATATACACTTCGGAAACAAAATACAATACAAGTACGGAATACAAAATACTGTAGGTCCTCGATGTTTGAGAAGTTCAAGCCTCGATCCAATCGTCTCGTCTTTAGTGAGTCACACGCGTATTGTAGGTCCTCAATGTTTGAGAAGTCCAAGCCTCGATCCAATCGTCTCGTCTTTAGTGAGTCACGCGCGTACTGTAGGTCATCGATGCTTGAGAAGTCCAAGTCTCGATTCCACTGACCGTGTATTAGATATTACCAGGTACTTGAGAAGGAGAGATCAAGTGCATGATCGCACCACACATTTGAACCTTGAAGCCGATTTGGTCGACAATATATAGCAACGTTTTGGAGGAAATGCGTCTTAATGTATTTGAAGTTTAGTATTTAAGTTTAGTATTTAAGCATGTATTTTTAGTTTTACTTTCTAAATTTCCGGTTAATGTACTATGTAACATGGTTTTTTAAATTTTAATAATATTTTCGTATTTATTAATTAAATGTTAATTAAAAACGAATGAATTGTTGATATTAAATAATTACAATAATGATTATTAATATATTTTGTTGATGGTTGAAAGAGTTTTGGAGAAAAGAATAAAAATAATGACGTGACAACAAATACTGTAGCGTGACTGAGTGAATTGGGTAATGATTAAAGATTTTGTAGAGGGGTTGATTTGTGCTGACGTGACAGAGAAAGAAGCTGACGTGGCTGAGAGATAAAGCAGGACGCCCGGAAACTGCCCGGGCGCTGTTAAGGATGCTCTTAGATCTTTTCGAGCGTATAATTTTTTTTTGAAGTTATATAGTATAATTTTTCGAGCAACGAAACTTCAGATTCATTCAGGTGCTTCTGCTAATTTGTCGTTTTTTTCTTTTCTCACACGCTTCTTTATTATCTTATGTGAACAGTGCATTCACATTTTTTCCCACCACACAATCGTAATTGCATAAGATTTTCTAAAGTTCCAATTTAAAATGAACTTATAAATTTATTAACTTTTATTTGAAAACATTATGTATTTATCAAATCCCATTGTGCAACTCACACGTTTAGAGCATCATTAACCTCTAACCTAAAATCCCCCCTCCAACCCAGTTCTCTTTCCGCCACGTCAGCGAAAAATACTATGCAATCCACCCACAACTCAACTTATTTTTCAATCCTTAACCACAACCCCATTTTAATTCTCTCTCTCATCTACATCATTTTTATTACCTCATTTTCTATTCTATCACAAAAATACACAAACTACTAAATAAATTATTTCTGCAGTAACTTAATTTAATTAAATTACGCTAATTGCCAATTTTTTTGAAAATTTAGATTTAATAATGACCACTCCAACGGGTCGATCGGGGGTCTCGCTGGTAAGGTGGCAGGGTAGCAAGGGGGCAACCCCCTGAAGATTTTTTATTTTTGATATTTATTATTAATTCTCTGCCGATTTTTGGGTTACTAGTGCGTTTTTGGGTGAACCAGGGTAAATTCATGTGTTCTATTATGCTAAGTGATTTTCTTTAATTATATACATTTACAATTATCTTACTAATTTTCTTTAATTACTTACATTTATTTTTACTAATTTTGATTATTTTTTTACATTTATCTTACTATTTTTCATTAATTATTTTCATTTATTTTAATTTTCAAGGATATATTCTAATTATATAAATTACTATACATATCAATTATATATTAAATAACAAATATAATAACAAAAAACCAAAAAATAATTAACAAAATAAAATAAAATCAACCAACCCGGGCTGGCCACGTGGCCAACCCGAGTCTGCCCCCAGGTCTGGACCCAACCTGGGTCTGCCCCCATTAAGGGGGTTGGGGTCGGGTCCCCCTCAGACCCGACCCCCAAAGAGCACCCGTTAAGCGTGCTCTTGACAACTATTTGAACTCCGGTTGGACTTCAATTATTTGGAAACCCAATAGTCAATTGGATGTCTTACTTTTTTTTTCCTAAATCCAATGAATTTGGTAAATTATTTTTTTTGTTAATATTTTTTATTATTTGATAGAGCTGATGTAACAAACACAAGGATAGCTATGCTAACCTATGTTGCGCCTAGAGAGCCCATAAGACTCCTCTTTGTTAATAAGCTCATGTATTTTTGCATAAGACACTTCCAGAAGACGAAATCCCACAAAGACTGAAATTCCTAAGCCGTAAAACAAGGAAACCTCACATTCTCACCTAGGGTTGTGCAACCGGTCCGATCCGAACTGGACCGGACCGAACTGGAACCGGATTGGGTCCGGACTCCAGACTGGTTGGGTCCGGTCCGGATTTTTTACCTTCAAATTTTTTAAAAAATAAAAAATTCAGACCGGACCGGAACCAAATTGGTTCCGGTTCCCGGATCGAAGACCGGACCGGTTGTTGCTCAGCCCTTAATCTCACCTCTTTAAATCCCTTTGGTTCATATTTTGTTTTTTTTGATTTTGAACATCAAAAGAACAAAAGGGAAAAGGTCTTCACTTCAACATCCAATTCACGTTGATTCTTTTTTTTCTTCCATTTTTTGTTTATTTTTTAAAATTATCGAATTTTGTTTACAAATTTGAGGTTTAAAACATTATTAAGTGAATTATAGTGTTTTGTTTTGGTTCACAATGAATGACTAACATATATATATTTCTGAATTAAGTTTGATATGTTCCTTTACTGCACATAAACCTCAAGAAAGAGGGATACGGAGAAAATTCCAGTCATTGTGCACTAATGAGAAAACTCCGAAGTAATCAATTAATTCAACCGAGTCGATTGACACGTTTCAAAGTTCAAGTGATCAAAATTCACAAGACTGTGAAATTAACTATTGCTTTTCATCCATAAATATACCACTCCATAAAAAAGAAACGACAAAAAAAACAAGAAAGAAAAAATAAAGAAAAAGATGGGGAAAAGGGCAATGCAGGTAGCAGAGGCTGAGGTTGTGGATGGATCACTGTGTTGACGTACGAAACAATCGACAACAGCACAAAACCTTGTAACCCCACTCGACACGTTCTCTGACACATTTACTGTCTCCCCAAACCTTACCTAAGCCCTATTCTCTCTCTCTCTCTCTCTCTACAGTTCCCTCCATTCAATCCTCACTAGAACCTAATTACTTCTTCCCTAAAATCAGCTGCGAGTGTCATTAAGATAGTTCTTTGTTACGTTTAGTAGATTTTTAGTCTTAGATTAATCAGCACCAGTAACTTAATCTCGTCGTGCGAGTTGCATGTTTAAGATTTAACTAAAAAATATGTAATGCTTTAAAAGAAAAGAAGATATAAGAAAAGTTTATTTGAAATAATCACAAAAAATTAAAAATTGAAAAACTTATTTAATAAAATATGAGCAAAAAAAGACACATATGGTGTCATTTTTATTAACAAATAACAACATCACATGTCGTTTTTATTCCTTAACGAAAACATCACGGATGTCATTTTTGCTATGACAGAAAAGAGACCACTAGCCACCCTCTTCCCTCACTTCTTCCTCACTCCCCACTTCCCATTACTCCCTCTCCGACGAAAATCAAACTACAGGTTGATTTTCCTTTTGTTTTTTAGTTTTTTGTTTTTGATATGAAATGCATGTATAAATAGTTATTATTATTATTATTATTTTGATGTATTAAATGTAGATTTTGTACACTCGAAGTAATGATCTTCGGTATCATATTAGTTGTATTTTTTCAATTGAATTGTTAAATTCATATATGACATTCCAGAATACGAATGTTGTTACAAACGAATGATGAATGTTAATAGTGAAATGCAATATGATAATCTTTGCGAAACAGTTTGTGGTTTTCGAGTAGAAGAGTTTGATCTGACGTTAACATGCACGTGACCATTGTATCAAAAATATAACTATGCTAATGTGTTTGATGATCAGAGTATGGAAGCTCCTGACAGTGGTTCTTATGTATTTTGTCAAGTAAAGTATGCACACAAAATGACTTGTGTATTATTAGTGATCGATTTTCCAGCCTTACAAATATAGTGAAGACATTGTTTCTCCCAAATTTTTTATACCTAGAATGAAAACGACATCTGTGATGCCGTTTTCATTAAGGGGTGGTTTGTGTAGTCAGATTCTGAGGGAATCTGACGGAAACGGAATTTGGATTCCGGTTGACTCCGGAAAAGGGGGTTGTTTGTGCACGTAGGCATGGATTTCGTCGAATAATGTGGTATGTATAAAATTTTCTTTGAGTTTTTCGTCACTTTGAGGTCGGAAAGCCACGAAAATCGAATTTTTTCGGTCGACCGTCAAACATTCGATCCACCGAAATGATTGTAACGGACGACCGAACATATTTCGATCCACCGAATTCGTAACTAGAATGACTCGTTCGGACGACCGAACTTAGTTCGGTCTTCCGTTTACGTTAACTTTGAGAAGTCTCATTTCGGTCGACCGAAACTAGTTCGGTCGTCCGTTTTTCTTATCCAAACTGTTGGAATTTTTACATTGTACTTGATTTTTAGGGGGCACAACCCCCTTGCAACCCCGTCACCTCACCGACGTGGTGGAACGCCGCTCGCTCATCGGGGAGCGAGATCTCTGACCGACCCGTCACAGTGGGCATAAGAAGTATTTGCAAACAACAAAATTCTCTATTCCCCAAATCACTTTCCGATACATGCATAAACAACAAAATTCAGTCAAAGGAAAACTATTTTTCATTGGATTCTGTTTTCCTTTACTTTCTGGTTGACTCCGAAAATCATTTTTCACGCCACTAACACTCCCTAAGGGACAAATGTCATTTTTTGTTAACGAAAATGACATCATATGTCATTTTTTGGCTCATATTTTGTTAAATAAGTTTTTCAGGTTTATATTCTTCAACTTTTTTAAAGTTTTGGTAATTATTTCAAAAAAAATCCTATAAGAAACCCTAGTTTGTCATTGTGATGTCATGACAAGGAGTGAAGATATATGCTTCGAAATCTAGAATTTTTTTTTGATAATAAAAATCTAGGGTTTGTTAGAAAGGAGGTATCATTTGCGTCCCTACACCTGTAAGACCCTTCATTGTGTAGACTTTTGTCGAGTCGTACGCATCGGAGAAAAAATGTTGTGAGTGGGTGTTCTCCTCAAAGCGCGAACGTTGCGAATGTTCAACTGCAGTTGTGCTTATGATACAAATTTTGGAGTGGTTTACCATCGCAAAGCCCCACCCAAACAGACCCATATTTTCAAATTCGTAAGGGCAAAATTGAAAAAAAAGGGTCAAATGTGCATCATATAATTAAGATATTGTTTTTGAAATATTATGTCATATAACATGTCCTACATGAAGACTTTCAATATTTTGAATAATATATTAAATGGGTATTAACCTAAAGAATTAAATTAGAAGTGGTTGGGTTTAAGGAGGAGTACCTTATCACAACTGGCCTTTACAACTAATAACAAACCGATCCATTCTTTCATCCATCGTTATATATATATATATGGTAGATGTTACTCTAAGACGACTAACTTATCGAATTATTCTATCGTGTTGGTATTAATGTGAAGTAACACTAAATTTTCTTTGGCAAAAAAATATTCCTGATCTGATGCCAAAACATTCCCAATGGGCAAATGGTCGTCCCCATCCATCTCTCTATCATGGAAGGGGCAGGTCCAAGAGAGGTCGCTTTAGGAGGACAGGGAAGTAGAAGTGGTTTTAATAAGAATGAACATGACATATACACATAGGGGAAGGTGTTGAGAAAGAGCTGTGGAAGGGAACTTACCTCTTATATGTTAACCACTTCTAGCAAATCCATGTTGAATATGGTATTATATATATGGAATAAAAAAGACGTGGATCAACCCCACTGCCTTTATATATTGCACCAAGCACTTGCTATGTGTACATATACGTGTGTGTTTGAAAATGGAATGGAGACCAGACTTGTAGAGGAAAGGTTTGAGAATTTTATGTTGTTGGGAGGTGAGACTAGAAGTAGAATGTGTTTCCCCTTTGGGTAATCAGATTTTGCAGTGGATCTTTTCTCCTCTCCATTAATCCACCATAGCCTTTCATTGTCCTATGTTTGTTTATACCAAAGCTATATATGTATATTCCTTGTGATACTTTTTAAAGTAATTAATTTGTATTTTTAATTAAATATAATGGGAGTTACATATTAAGATTTGATTGCTTATTAATTTAAGGTAATCTAAGATTAGAAACTATAAATCTACCAACGGAGCTAACTCTAATTGATCTATTCAATGTGATAATTGTGTCGAGGAAGAATTAATTATTTGGGATACAATTTTGGTCATTCCTGAAGTTGGTGGTTGTGGTAGCGTTTGTGTATCTTGTTAAACTTACACGTTCATGACTTATCTGCATAGTGAGGAGATATTGGTGTTGGGTTTGACATTTTCTAGATAGCTATAGAAAAATTGTGATGAAGAGATCATGTTTATTGGTGATCAATCTATTAGCTAGTTTTTTGTGTGCTAATTGTGTTCAACCTATCGTTAGTGTTAATAAGTTATAAATTTAACGTATGAATGTTATTCCTAAAACCCCCTCTCATACATAAGTATGAATGTTATTCATGTTATGTGTGGGTATATATTTTTGAAACAAATCTTCATATTTTGATCAATTTGTTCTGATACCATGTAAAATTTTGTTGAATCACCGCTTCAAAACTAAATACTTGGAAAGGTGATTTTAGGACAACAAAACGAAAATATATTTCCAACTTTTGGACAATTTCCAGGTCATTTACACTCACTTTGAGTTTCCAACAAGTGGATGTTAAACATTTACACGTACGGTTAAAGAGTTTAAGTACTTCCAAAAAGATTAATCCTTCGAAACTCCTCGACTTAATTATTTTCTTAACCCTTACACGTCATGCATGTGCAACGCCTACAATACGAAGAAGACTTACGACATCTACTAATTATCTGATTTAACCCTAAAAACACGTGTACGTACTACTACTTAAATTCTCACCGAACCAAAACATTTACCGCCAAGGGTAATTAAACTTGCACTAAAACAATATCAGCTAAAACAAATTAAGGAACAGCACTTGTCCTTGGCTTTCTCTTTGCCACCTATCCTTCTGAGCGGCTGTCACATTCCATCTCTTTCATCTTTCTCTTTCCACTTCTCTCTCTCTCTCTCTATCTATCTATATCACACCACCACCTCCTCTTCCCCACTTCCATATGTTCATTTCCTTTCCTTTCCCGTGCAAACTAGAAGAAGTTAAGCAAACATGGGGAGAGGGAGGGTTGAGCTGAAGAGAATAGAGAACAAGATCAACAGGCAAGTGACTTTCTCCAAGAGGAGAAATGGGCTGCTCAAGAAGGCTTATGAGCTATCTGTTCTTTGTGATGCTGAGGTTGCACTCATTATTTTCTCTAGCCGTGGGAAACTCTATGAGTTTGGCAGTGCTGGGTACGTATGGAAGATCAAGTTTTTTTTTTGCTGATCTTCAAAATATGGGAATTTAGATTTTTGAGATGTTTGTTTGTTTGTTCATGGCCACATGGTTTTTTTATTTGATAATTTGGTCAGGGAAGAGAGATTTTGTTTTTTTTTTAAAATTTGTTTTTTGGAGTTGGGTAAGATCTTTAAAAGATGCAAGTTTTACATGTTTTCTGATCTTTCTTAGTGTACGTAGTTGTATTGTATAAGCATATGTTCTTTTTTTGAAAGTTTGTTGTGGGTAGAGAGATTTTGTGTGTGTTATTTTGGTTTTGTTTCTGGACTTGGGTGAGATCTTCAAAATATGCACATATTTCATGATCTTTATTAGAGGAGTTCTGTTAATTAAATAAGCACATGGATTTTTTATATATGAAAATTTGTTGTGGGTTGGGAGATTTTGTGTTTTCTTCGTCTTTTATGGTCTTGGGTTTATTTTTGCTTGGAAGTCTTATTTAACTAGATTTCTGTGTTTTGGGTTTTGGGTATATTTTATAGTGGTAGGTTTATGTGGGTGTTACCCACAAAGTGGATTTTTTTTTGTGTTTTTTTTTTGGACTTGGGTTTGCTTTCTTTTGGAAGTGTAACGTCTAATTAAGTAAGAAATTTTTTGTATGTGTTTTTTGGATTTTGATGTGTTTCAAAGTGATGGGCATTTCGGGATTTTGCCCACACACAAAAAAAGATTTCAGTTGGATTTTTTTCCAGTTGTAGAGTGGAGAAGTTCGAGAGAGAGAAATGTAACCCTATATTTTGTTAATTCTTCCCATACTTGTTCTCCTGTCATTGTTCTACATAAGGAGTAAAATGTTTTCCCACTTTCCCAACTCAAACAAGAAGTGGTCATGATATATAGTGGAAGAGAAGGCTTTGATTTGGTTCCCACAACACCTTTTTTTCGTACCTTTCCATCATTTAATGGATATATAAGTTATGGTACGAATCTTTCTGAGTTTATATTTTTCTTTTTTGCCTTTTTCTTGCTAAGAGATTTCAGGAAATCTAAGGGGTTATAGGTAGATCTATGTTTCTCAGGGAGTGAGATTTTGTTGCCTTTTGGTCTTGAGCCCTTTGCTTACGGGAGAATAGGTGTGCGTGTGTGTTGTGTTATTTGTTTCTTGTTATGGAAATTTTGCCTTTATTGTGTTTGTTTTGCTGTTTTTGTCTGTGTGAAAGGGTGAAATGAGTTCTTAGTAAGATGGTGGAATACTAGATTTTTGCTTGTTTGGGGTTTTAGGGTTAGTTATACTTATGTGTGTGTTTTTGTTTGGTTATATTCTCTCTACTATCTTTTTCAGTGGAAGATTTTTAGGGTTAGTTATTTTTATGCATTTTTAGGGTTAGTTAGGCTTATGTGTGTGTTTTTGTCTGGTTATTTATTCCTCATTCTTTTTTAATAGAAGTTTTTATGGGTAGTTATGTTTTTTTGTTTGGATCTTCACTCCGTACCTTTTCTAATAGATGTTTATAGGGTCAGTCATGTAGTGTTGTTTTTGTTTGGTTATTTACCTACTATCTATTTTAATAGAAGTTATTTAGGGTTAGTTGGCGTGTGTGTTTTTATTTTGTATTTTACTCCCTACTATACCTTTTGATGGATATCTAGCCGAAGGATGTGATATTAAATGTTCATAATTTTTTTTTTGGGAATATACGGGCGGAATAAGATCATGATAAAATGCAACACATGCGATTACAAGTTTTGTAATTTATGAGGGTTTTATTAGCATACAGAGTGAAAAAATGTTGTGTGTCTTCTGCCTTTACATTAATTAACTTTGTGTTAAATAAAAAATATATGATATTGTTGAGCCTTAGAAGGGTTCCGTACGTGCACTGTTTATTTGTTTATATCCCATGTAAAATTAATAAATGACCATAAAAATATCTTACAAATTTAAATATGTTATGCTATTTAACTAAAATTTAAAACTTGAACAAACGGTCATGCACATATAAAAATTTGTGCGACCTATATTAATCAAGCTACATTCTCTAACAAAAATTGAACAAAACGGTTATAAGTTAAAGAGCGTATATGATGGTTTTGATATACACACGTTTTCCATATTTAGTTAGCAAAAATCAAATACATATAACTACCTTCTTCTAGCCTAGTAGACTATCTTTCAGTGGCAATCTTTTTAATGATCTTAACTGTACTTGTTATGCAAATCGAGTTACAATCTCAAGATTATCTTTCATGTTACTAAGATTATAAGTTTAGAACAACATTAACACTATGGCACTTGAACTTTTAATTTCCTAATGGAATTGCAGCTAAATCTTCATACAACAGATCGAGAAGCTCCTTGCAGTGTGATTTTGAGTCTTAAGTAAAACACGACCAAATAGAATTTGTTTTGAAGAACCAATACTGCTACTGCATATGTAACAAAGAGAGTCCTGCTATCTACATGTTTAATTGACTAAATTTGAGTTCAGGTATTATAATACATCATATTTTCAAACCTGTTTTTTTTACACCCTTTTCTTAGTTAGATATCAACCCTTACATTTTTGGCAGCTTTAGGAATATCTTTTTAGGATCTTTTATTTTGACTATGAAATAAAATGCTTACATCTTCGAGGACAGCTTTATTAGTTCCTGTCTATTGCTCTAAACGGTCTAGTATTCAATAGTTCGTTAAGATGATTTGATTTGTGTATCTAAATTTCACCTTTTGTTGTATATATATATGGGGAGAATTTTGTTATTTGAATACATTCATTAAAAATATAAAGCAATAGTTAAATTAATTACTTGTAGGTTGTACTTTCACTCAGACACTAAACTAGTAAACATATTGTGAAGTTAATACGAAAAATGGAGGCAATTAGACGTTCAAATATGTGATATTGTTCTACTAAGCATAAATGCACTATTTGGAGGGTTAAAGGTATTCTCCAAAAACCCCTAAAATTTTGAAGTTTCTTTCTTCTATTTGTTTCTTTACGGTTGAAAACTGTTGCCAGTAGTCTTTGGGTTAATATTATACTACAAAATTATGAAGTCTCATTTAGAAAATAATTGATGCTTAAGTCTTATCATGAAAATTTCCATTTTTTCCCGAGTGGAAGAACGAGTACACCAGTCTTTAAGAAAATAACTACCATGGTAATTTGTGAAGTTTCCTCGAACTCCTTTTTTTTCTTTTCATGTTAAACCTTCAAACCCTAATTAAACATAAATAATTAATATAAAGTTGCTCACTTAACGATAAAAGTAGAAATACACAAGCATATATGTATATACTATTACTCTCATATTGCACCAGTATACACTATTTTAATATCCATGAATATGTACTCATAAAGGGTCAGATGTATATCTAGAAACTAGAGATTTTTTTAATACATTTCCTTGCTTGAGATGGTTTACTTACCAAGTTTTAATATATATTTTGATTTATAGTATTGTTAGCATCACTATTTTAGACCTATTCCTCATTTTGCGCTTTGACACTACAAAAAGTCACTTTCTCCATACTAGGCTTAGACTAGTTTGTACTGATAACTTATGTAGTTGAGGAGAGGGGATTTGCAAGTAAAGAGGATTTTTTTTTTGAAAATATTTCTAATCTAATTTTTTTAATGTTTGTTGCATGTATTATTCCCTAGGTCATTTTGATCTATAGGTTTTAGCTAGAGCCTTATATAGTTGTTACACCAACATAAGTTAATTAATTAACTCAACTTGTGCTAAAATAGGAGATCGAAGAAACACTGGAAAATTGAAGTTAGATAATATAAATGGTATAAACGGTTGGAACCTTTCCTTTTAACATAATACACGAGCAAAGGAAGTACTGATTTCCTTTCAATACTCAATAGCACATCTAGCAAGTTTTCCACTAACAATATTCGGCAGTGAAAATAGTAGCGCACGATGGTTAATAGGCTGAACTTTATTTTTCTTAAACTAAGGTTATTCTAACACATTAAGACCAATGATATAGTGCAACATGTAGTATTTGATGTTGGGATTTGATCTTTAGTCCATTTAATCTCTAATCAAGTTTTTTTTTTGAGATGAGTTCTTTTATTTATTTGGTATTCAACAACCAATAAAACCTTAGGAGTTTCAGAAATTTGCCTTGTTATTAATTGTCTATTTAGTTTGAAAATGATAAAGAGTTATTATATTTTTGAAATGTAGACATGGGTAGGAATGATTATAAAGAACAGTAGCATGCAGAAGGGTATCAATTAGAGAAGGGAAGTGAGAAGTAGTTGGCAGAGCTATCAAGCATATATCTATGACTACTCTTCCTGGTGATTTGATACATAAACATAGGAGTATAGACAGCGTGGGGTTGTCAAGTCCCACAGATTCGGGAACAAGTGCAGAGAACAGAAGCTCTGGAGTCCCAGATTTCTGGGTCCTCTTCACATGATTGGACACTTTAATTTGTTTTCATCTTAAAATATTGGTTGCACGCATACTTTAGTTTAAGCCTTTAACTTTAAGAGGTTCCATATATTGAACAGTGTTTGTTAACCTTAATAACTACGTCAACATGTTTAACAAACTCCTTTATGTAAAGTAGTTACTTTGTTTATATAGATGTTTATAAATTTCTTGTATTGAAATATTTTTGTTTAACTACAATATATGTGTTGTATAGTTGAGAAACTCATACAATGAAGAAACTAAAAATTGTTTATTAAGTAACTAGAACTTAGCTTCCTCCATTTAGAAGATAAGAGTTTTAGATCATTTGAGCTCTGCCCATGCATCCACATTCAACTTCTTATGGCTAATTATGTGATGCATCCTTGGCAAGTTCTGTGCTTGTTGATATTTTCTTCAAGACCTCAACTTTGTAAACAACTTGTGCTTGCCCTATGGTGTGGATACTATCCTTCCTTCATTCCTTTGACAAAAGACACTAATGCAAGGCCGTTATACTGAGAAGAGAGGTTTTATGAAGCATATGAATCTCCGAACTATTGCGATCAATTAAAATGATTGCGGAGAAAAATGTGCAAGAAAGCAAAGAAACAATCGAATAGATATAAATTTCTATTTTTTTACTGGCTAATTATGTGATTATGTTACATAGACTGGACTTACATGTACATTGGAAACCCTATATATTGTTGTAGGTCGACCACTCCCTGAAATCATTCGACTGCTACAATATATTTTGCAATTTTACTAGAATGAGATCCACAAACGTAACAAGAACGTATGTAGCACTTGTTGTTTGCACTTCCTACTTGAGTCACAATTATGGAGAACCATTTTATATTGTCATAAGTTTAATTAGATGATTTAAATTATGGTAAGTCATTATGATATTCATTAATTGTATAAACGGAAGTATTATTTACCCCTCTAGCTATTCAAAGTGAGATGGATCTGTTGAATATTGGCTTATATTTGTTAAGGAAGCAAATCCAGGAAGAGTCGGTCGATCGGATTGGATTCGGTCTACTGACGCACAACCTAGGAAATTTCGGCGAAAATGGGTCGGTTTACCGAATTGGATTCGGTCTACCGAACCGAGGATTCCAGGCACTCCGTGTGGATATGGGATCGGACGACCGAATTGGATTCGGTCCACCGTCAGAAGGTAACAAGCACTTCGGAACAACGGGTTCGGTAAACCGTTGGGGAGATTTTTGATGTTCTGAGAATCTGGAAAGTGCTTGTTCAATTTGGCACAGTCCACCGATGGGTGCTCGGTCGACCATGGGGTTGTTGAAGAATTCGTTAGTTCATAGAAGAATCGTTCTCGCGGTAAACCGAGTCGCGTAAGAAGCGTTCCCACGGTCAACCGAGAAGGATTCGGTTAACCGAATCGGAACAGAAATCACTCATGTTGAAGCACGCACGGTTAACCGTGTCCACATGAATAGTTCTGTTCGGTTTTGCTTAATTGTAGCTCGGTTTTTGAGTCTATAAAAAGGTTTGTTTGCTCTTACTTTTGATATACAATTGTATACAACATAGTTTCCTTCATTGTGAGTTGAGAGATTAAGGCTAGAGATAGATCTACAGTGATTTGGAGGACTTATTGCCTCCATATACTTGTAATCTCGGTTGCTTCTCTTGTTGGAGAAGCGGAAGAAGGAAATGAAACCCGCAGGAGACCCCCAAGGACGTAGGCACGTTGCCGAACCTTGTAAATCGTGTGTGTCGTGGTTGTTTCAGGTGTGCATTTGTGTTTGCTTGTCTATTTCCATCTTATTAGTGTTCTTGTTGCAATTGAGTTTGGGAGAGGGCCAGAAGTTAATTCCGCAATCAATATTTAATATTTCGTGGTGCGTTTAATCCGTGTCGAGTTAGTGCATTGTTTCTGTGAGAAAGAATGCGTCACGAGGCATCACGAGGCATTTCAAGTACACCTCAAGGGAGTTTGCAAGTTTCTGTGAGAAAGAAGGCATCACGAGGCATTTCACTACACCGCGGAGTCCGGAACAAAACAACGTAGCTGAAAGGATGAACAAGACACTATGTGAATGGGCAAGGAGCATGAGGCTGCATGCGAATCTGTTGAAAGATTTCTGGGCAGAAGCAGTAGATCTTGCATACTACTTGGTAAATATCTCACCGTCATCGGCACTTGAATTAAAGACGCCTCAGGAAGTGTGGACGTGTGAGCTATTTGATTAGTCGAGGCTTAGGATATTTGGATGCAAAGTCTATGCGTTGGTCGATGAGACACAACGGTCGAAGCTGGATTCGAAATCAAAGGAGTGCATATTCCTTGGTTACGATAGGACGGTGAAAGGATATAAGCTTTGAGATCCGGTGAGCAAGAAGGTGCTCCTACGGAGTAATGTGGTCTTTGATGAGGCAAGTTTGCTTAAGGGCCTTGAGGAGAAAAGGCAGCAAGGGAATCCCATGCGGGAAGACGAAATTGAAGTTGAGGTCACGACTTCAAGAGGAGAATCGAATCAAGAAGTTCAGCAGGAAACAATTGACTCACGAGTAGAGGAGGAAGCTGAGCAAGATTGTATTGCTCAAAAAAGACAAAGGAGGATCACAAAGGCACCGGTGAGGTATTGTCACAATGATGCTAGTATTGCGTTTGCACTTGTTACCGAATGTGGGGACCCTTGCACATTCGAAGAAGCTATTGAGCAGGAGGACAAGAACAAGTGGATGGTGGTCATGACCGAAGAGATGGAGTCTCTTCATAAGAATCAAACTTGGGAGTTAACGGAGCTTCCCAAGGGAAAGCGCGCGATTGGGTACAAGTGGATCTTCAGGAAGAAGGAAGGGTCATCTCCTATGGAGGAGATAAAGTATAAAGCAGGGTTGGTGGCAAAAGGATATGCTCAGAAGGAAGGAGTCGATTACAACGAGATCTTCTCACCCATTGTAAAGCATACCTCTATTAGAGTGTTGTTAGTCATGGTGGCTATGGATAACATGGAGTTAGAGTAGATGGACGTGAAGACATCTTTTCTTCACGGGCACATAGAGGAAGAGATCTATATGAGGCAACCGAATGTGTTCATCGCACGAGGCAAGGAATGACAAGTATGCAAGATGAAGAATTCCCTCTATGGACTTAAGCAATCGCCAAGGCAGTTGTACAAAAGGTTCGATTTATTTATGATTAATAATGGTTTTGTACGTTGCGATTATGATAGTTATGTATACTTGCGGAGTCTTGGAGACGGAACACACGTGTTCTTGCTTTTGTATGTCGATGATATGTTGATCGTGGCTAAGGAGATGAAGCATATAGATGATCTCAAACTGAACGAGGAATTTGAGATGAAAGACCTCGGGAGTGCAAAGAAGATTCTCGGTATGGAGATCTCCAGGGTTTCCGAGAAAGGTGAAATTCTGCTCACTCAAAGGAGTTATATCCGGAAGATACTCGAGAGGTATAATCTCGAGAATGCCAAGCAGGTGGCCACACCTATTAGTGCTCACTTCAAGCTCTCGTTGAAGTGCAACCCCTCTACTGAAAAGGAAAGGAGAGATATGGAGAGAGTTCTATATGCTAGTGCAGTCGGATCCGTTATGTATGCTATGATCTGCACTAGGTCAGACATTTCACACGCAGATAGCCTCGTGAGTCGTTATATGGCTAACCCAGGAAAAGAGCATTGGGAAGCGTTGAAGTGGCTGTTGAGGTACCTGAAGGGAACCATGGATGTTAGCTTGAAGTTCACCAACGATGGAGCACAAAGACAGGTGGAGGGGTACGTCGATTCAGATTACGCTGGAGATCTGGATAAACAGAGGTCCACAACAGGGTACGTGTTCACTTTGGGTGAAGGTCCAGTGAGTTGGAGATCGGTTCTCCAACATACTACCGTGTTGTCTACAACGGAAGCGGAATACATGACGGTTGTCGATGCCGGAAAAGAAGCTATATGGTTGAAGGGTTTGGTTAGCTCTTTGGGGATGGAACAGGAAGTGACCAAATTGCATTGCGATAGTCAAAGTGCAATTTGTCTAGCCAAGGATCAGACGTTTCATTCAAGGACCAAACATATTGAAGTAAAGTACCATAAGATATGATAGTGGATCGAAGAAGGGCAGATTGTTCTCGTGATACCATTACTAGGATAGTTACTAGGATAGTTACTTTTTTGTTGAACTGTATGCTATTTGTAACTAAATCTCAATGATTTCAGTTCACATCTGATACCATTGTTACCACTTACCAAGACAGTTATTGATGGATTTGAAACATATATTTTCAATTTTCAATTTAATTAAAAAATATTGCAGGCGTGAAGTTAACTTAAGGCATTAATATGATTTAAGAAATTTAATTCACACGATAGTATTGCGGATTTTTGCAAGTATTGTATATGTCAGCTCTAATGTGAAATGTTTCTTGTTGGCAGAACAACTAAAACGCTAGAGAGGTATCAACATTGTTCGTATGCTGCACAAGATACCAATGTGGTTGACCGTGAGACGCAGGTTTGTGCTTCGAATCTTATGCTTTCCTTTATATTAGGGTTTAGGTTTTTTTTTAGCTTAACCATAAGCATGCATATGAATTGTAATCTAGTCGAGCTCAAGTCAGTCATAACCTTAAAGGGCATTTGGTTGAGCTACAAGTTGAGAAAGTTTTGAGTGGTAGGAAAATTGAGAATCCCCTTTAAGAAGTAGGAGATGAAGACCGAAGAAAATCCTAGCTTAAATTGACATGGAAGGCATATCGACAAAGCTTTTAGACAAGCTTAGCAGTTCGATCACATTTGCAAACAAGCCTTTTGGTGTGGGTCATAACATATCTATATAGTTTAGTTGTAATATAGATACACTTAGCAACATGTAGAATAATTTCAGGCATTATAAATGTGCATAGACAGGGTGAAACTAATTAACATAATGTCGCATAAAACATTTTGTATGACTAAGAAAATGATCATTTAAATGCTTTACTATTGTTACATTAGGATCCTTATATACTTTTGATTTATTTTTTGATAATAATTAAGCTAGCTTCGGCTAATAACATCATATAGTTGCTTTCTAATCATGCTAACCACCTTACAGTTTCACACATAGCATTGATTTCCACTGAAATAATTGATCGTAATGTTAAACATTAATGTTGAGGCTTTGGGGTAACATTGACGTAGATATGTTCATTTATTTATTTGTACACGGTGTTTATGTGAATCAATTATAACACAATACTCTAACAAATCACATCACCTAAATGGAAAAATTAATTATAAGAAATATTTCTTTACTATTTGTACATGTAACATCTTTTGCAAGTTGTTTTTAGCTTTCCATTACAACGCAGAGCTGGTACCAAGAGGTGTCCAAGTTGAAGGCAAAATATGAGTCATTAGTGCGCTCGCAGAGGTCAATTAACAACTTTTTTTCTCTGAAAATATGCCAATTTAATTAAATTACCCAATAAACAAAATTGTTTTTTATTTTCTTTAAACTAGATAATATAAAAATTTAATGATAGTTGAATTTATATATAATATTGTAGGCACTTGCTTGGAGAAGATCTCGGTCCATTGAGTGTGAAGGAATTGCAACAGTTGGAAAGACAACTTGAATCTGCTCTATCACAAGCTAGACAGAGAAAGGTGGTCATAATTTTTTCTAACAATTCTTTTTTTCCTTCTTTTTTCTTGGGATTTTATGTTGGAGTTATGGTGATGTGATATTTTTATGTAATGTAGACCCAGTTGATGATTGATCAGATGGAGGAACTCCGCAAGAAGGTATTAATTATATACGTATAAATTATATGGGATCTTTTGATATTAAATTACCCTAAACCAGTAAACCCTAAATCTTATTATAATACTTACTAATGCTTTCAAAAATACTATTACATACTTGGGAAGAAGGTGGTCGGAAGAAGGTGTAGGAATTGGGAAGAAGGAAGAAGATGTTTTATTTGATATTTTTTATGTGTATTTTGATGTTTGAATACATGAGTATATATATACAAAGATCTATCCGTTAGTATACATTTATTTGATACTTGGGGATCTCAATCGTTTGTTTGGGGACTGGTTTGGTCAAGCATTGGGCCTTCCTCCACCTTCAATGTTCAACGGTAAGCATTTATTGTCTTCAACTTTTAATATCTTCAACACGCCCCCTCAAGTTGGGTCTGAAATGGATTGATAGATCCTAACTTGTGAAGTATGTTGGAGAAAGTCTTGCGATCTAGAGCTTTAGTGAAGATATCAGCTAACTGATCTTTGCTTGAGACATAGGGAACCTCTATTTGTTTTGATTGTATTTTTTCTCTAATAAAGTGGCAGTCGACTTCTATGTGTTTGGTCTTTTCATGGAAGACATGATTCATAGCGATATGCCGCGCAACATTATTGTCACAAAACATCTTCATGAGTTCCTGAGTGGTGATCTTCATATCTCTGAGAAGTTGACTCAACCAGATTAATTCGCTGGTGGTTGAGGCCATTGCACGATATTCAGCTTCAGCACTAGATCTGGCAACTACATTTTGTTTCTTGCTTCGCCAGGTTACTAAGTTGCCCCCGACGAATGTGCAGAATCCAGAGGTTGATCTTCGATCATGACTTCCGGCCCAGTCTGCATCAGAATAACCTGTTATTGAGTTAGAGTTTTGGGTCTCATCCAGAGTCCTTGCCCGGGAGTACCCTTAAGATAACAGAGAATCCTTTTTACTAAGTCTAAGTGTTGTGTGTGAGGAGCATGCATAAATTGACTTATTTGACTTACAACATATGTGATGTCGGGTCGGGTAACAGTAAGGTAAATGAGTTTTCCTACTAACCTTCGAAACTGACCAATATCAGAAAGAGGGTTTCCATCAGTTGGTCCTATTTTTTTGTTGATTTCTATAGGAGTGTTTGAAGGTTTTGATCCTAATTTCTTAGTTTCTTCAAGTAGATCTAGGGTATATTTTCGTTGGGAGAGAAATAACCCCTTTTTAGAATATGCAATCTCTATTCCTAAGAAATATTTTAAGTATCCTAAATCCTTTATGTCAAATTTTGATTTTAGGTATTCTTTAACTAATGTTATTTGATGATTATTATTTCCAGTTAGAATGATGTCATCGACATAAATAAGAACAATAATCGTAGTGTTGTGACTATGTTTTGTAAACATGGATGAAGAGTTCATTTTTAAAAACAGGAAATAAAGAATGCAGTACATTTGATGAAGGATGACCCATCCTTTTGTGCCAAAGGATGTGATTATCTACCATATGAGTATGCAGAACTTTCTTCTTGGTTTCTAGAATGTAGAGACCATTCGAGAGGATACCCTTACCAATCATCCTCCTGGTGATACGATCCTGAAAAATAACATCATTAGGAGTAAATATAACATTACAATTAAGATTTTTGGTGAGTTTGGCAACCGATACAAGGTTAGCATCGAGATTAGGTACAAAAAGAACATTATCAGAAGTGTTGTTGACTAAGTTTGTCTTTCCTATTCCTTTAATTTGGACTTTACTTCCATTAGCAACAGTTACAAAGTTATTTAATAACTTAAGATTTTGTTTTATATTGCTAAGTAGAGTTGGATCACCAGTCATGTGATCGGTTGCTCCGGTATCAATAATCCAGGGTTTATTTTGTGATTTGGATGCTATTTCAGAGAAAGCAGTAAAATTAGGAAGGTTGGTAATACCTGCATAATTACCTGTTGCAGGAGGGGTATTCTGCAAATAATCATTTAGCTGATTTACCAGGTTTTTTAATTGGATCTGGTTTGGCGGATTCGGATTGCTTGATCCATATCCGATAACATCAGATCCGGTAGCACTGGTTTCCATTTGGATTCGCGGAGTCGGGTTGCCGGATCCGGATACGCGGTTTGTATATAACGCGGTGTTATCCGCGAAACCGCTAGGGTTTTGTAACCCTTCGTATTCGTTGTGTCGGCTGCCGCTCCGGAAGGTGAAGTTGGCGCTGCCGCCTCCTCCGAGTAGGTTGGCGCTGCCATTTCCGAGTAGGTTGGCGCTGCCGCTTCCTCCAAGCAGACTGTTGTTGTTGCCTTCCACCAGATTTGCTTTTGTGTTTCTTTCGGGTTTTTGTGGTCTGAGGTGCGGGAACAAAAACCAGCACGAGTTTTTGTTGTGTCCTGGTTTCTTGCAATTTTCACAGTGTTCGTTGCTTTTGTTTCCGAACCTTTTTTTCGTTCCCTGAGCTTGGTTTCGACCGGCGATGAGGGCTTGGTTGTCGGTGTTCTGATTTTTGTTGTGGTTGTTCATTGTATTTCTTCTTGTTTCCTCGCGCTGAACAAGACTTGTGATGTTTGCGAGGCTTGGAAGATCTGATGCCATGAGTATTTGAGACCGAATGGTCTCGTAGCTCGGATCTAACCCTACCAGAAACTGGTAGATTTGATTTTGCTCTTGTCGTTTTTGAATGATTTCTGGGTCAGCAGTTGGGGGTTCGTAGATCCTTAGCTTGTCCCACTTTCTTCTGAGAGTACCGAGGTACTCAGTGACTGAAGCTCCATGTTGTTGAGTTTGTGCAATCTCCTGTTTGATTTTGAAGAGATGCGCAAAGTTTTCAGCTTTGCCGTAGTGGTCTCGGACCGAGTCCCACAACTCCTTTGCGCTTTCTTTGTAGATGAAAATCTCGGCGATGTGATTTTGCATGGATGCGATAATCCATGACATCACTTGGTGATCCGAGGTTTGCCATTCATCTTGAATTTTTTCTGATGTATCTTCTGGTTTTGGAGTTCTCCCGGTGACGTGGCCAAGTTTTCCCCTGCCACTGAGGGAGAGGGTGACAGCACGCGCCCAGGATAAATAGTTGGCCCCGTTTAGAGCCGTCGTGACGAGGCGATGGGGATTCACCATCTCCGGCTGATTTCTGTTGCCGTCCGACATGTCTGTTTTGTTTTTTTTCTTCTCCTTCTTGAGTTTGGATGAGGAGTGTTCGACCTTCAACCCCCAAGGAAGAGGTTAGGCCGATGAGGACTTCAGGGGAAATCTGAGGCTTTATGTGAGGATCTGAAGCTCTGATACCATGTTAAGAAGTTGGTCGGAAGAAGGTGTAGGAATTGGGAAGAAGGAAGAAGATGTTTTATTTGATATTTTTTCTGTGTATTTTGATGTTTGAATACATGAGTATATATACAAAGATCTATCCATTAGTATACATTTATTTGATACTTGGGGATCTCAATCGTTTGTTTGGGGACTGGTTTGGTCAAGCATTGGGCATTCCTCCACCTTCAATGTTCAACGGTAAGCATTTATTGTCTTCAACTTTTAATATCTTCAACACCCTAAACCAGTAAACCCTAAATCTTATTATAATACTTACTAATGCTTTCAAAAATACTATTACATACTTGACTTTGGAAATCAAAGTTAAAATACATATTTCTTTCCAAGTAGAGGTGAAATGCGATTGACCCATGAGCTACAAAGGGGCTGTTTTAATTGACAAGTGAAAGGCGAACCAGCATTTACAAATGCACAATACATGAGAAGGAAAGACAGTTTTAGAGCCATTTTATTTTAGCTTATCATAATCCAAAAGTCAAAAAGGAGTTTGATATTTTATTTAATCATAATTCAACATAATGTACTACCAAGATTGTATTTTTTTCACAATATTTTGATAATTCCAGAAAACTTAATTTTGCACTCATAGGTTGTGAAAAAAATACAGGGGTACTTTTCTTCATGTAGAAGTGTGAACCAAGCCAAGTATACCCAAACACTTGGGTCATTGTTTAGGCTCCCTTTTGATTGACTTATGTAGCTTAACTTGCTTAATACAATATTTCTCAAACCCAAACAAAAAAATTCTTAATGATATTAATAGCTATGTTTGGTGATCCTAATGGATAATGAAAAGAAATCATTATAGAATTGTTAAGTGACAATTCTATGGATACTTTCACAGGAGCGTCATCTTGGAGACATAAACAGGCAGTTGAAAACTAAGGTATTTACAACAATTTCATCAATTTTTTAGTTCCATTGCATGGCTCGTATGCTTTATATATGCATTTTATCATGTCTACTTTTAGTTTCAATGAGGTCATCAGCTACTGTTTAATGAAGTCATGCACTAATCATTTTATCAACATGCACATTTTTTTAACAAAGTCATGTGGTTGCTTAATAAAATCCCATAGGTATAGACATTCATGCACTCAACAAACATGAGCTACAACCTGAACCGTATTTTGATTTAATCCACAATCTACTGTCAAATAAAAGTTGCAGAAAAATGAGTTCTGGTTTATCACTTCCCAAGATAACTCACTTTTTTTTAATGATATAGCAGTAATTTACAATATAAGGTAAGAACTTATGCTAATTAATATTAATGTAATGATGTTATTGTTTGTTCAGCTTGAGGCAGAAGGTGGTAATCTAAGGGCACTACCAGGAGGAAGTGCATCAGCATGGGATCAATCTGATCAGACAATGGTTGCAAACCACTCCTTTGGAATGCAACCCTCTCAGAGCAATGCCATGGAATGTGAACCCACCTTGCAGATTGGGTACCTCAACTCTCTCATATATATTCTTTTTCACCAATCTTCCAAGTGTGTGTGTGTGTGTATTAGAGTCTTTAGTACAAATGATAGGAGATATTGCAACATTGTCTATGATCCTTGAGTATACTTATTACATAATTTTATTGGAAATTGTGCCTTAAAACTAATTTTTAAAAAAAATGCACCTTTGTATATTATACGTACTAACTTACTCCAGTACGTGCTTGAGTTTCAACTTTCAAAGAAGTCGTTGACCTATAAAAATTTGCATGCAAATTGACACACATGCATGAAGGATTATCCTAAAATAACATAGTCACCCAGCACTTGAAAAAGAAAAATTAGGCCGCCATTTCACAATACTGTCCACTACCTCTCACTTGGGGTACATTAATGTAGACCATTTCTAATCTAAATGCTAAATTGATATAGTATTTCATGTTGAAATATAGGTATCACCAATTTGTTCCTCCAGAAGCTGCTCTTCCAAGAAGCAGTTCGGGTGGGGAGAACAACTTCAATATGCATGGATGGGTGCTCTGAAGGTACGCTTATGGGACGTATTACTTCATGGAATAACTAGACATTATTGGGGTGTAATCTATCACTAGAATTATATATGTTGTCTACGTCTATTTTGACTTTGGATTATAAACATGCTTATAGCTTAACGGGGTTTTAAGTGTATTACTTGGATCTTATTCAGGGGTGTAACCAGGATTTCAGGCTTGAGGGTCGAACTTGTATTAAACTGTTATAATTAAGTATCAATACACCTAAGTAAAAGAAGTCATAAAAAGAGATACATGAACCAGATGACATTATATTTGCAAATTCAAATTATTATTGACGTTCATTTATAGTTAAGATGTTTACTATTAGGCCACTCCACATAGAAATTATGCAAATTTAAGTACATGTACAATAACATATGTAAGGATTTTCAAAAATACCCCACTAGTATCCATCTAAGTCTCCAGTAACTCATCTTATCTCATAGCATGGTTTGGGTTTCCGAGTAAAAACAAATAACATAGGCGCAAAGAACCATTTTTGTTTGTTTCAAAGTCTATAAGTAAATATAAAAAAAACCTAATATATGAACTTAGGAGTTGACAGGATAATTGAATCTCGTAAAGATGTAACAACGTCATTCAAATGCAATTTAGTAGGATTGTAGACTGTTACCCACATTTATGCAGATGGCGAATTACATTTTGCCTGGTCAAGTATGAACATGTTTAACTTTTCCTCCTTGAATCATAAAACGTAATACTTTATCTTCTTAGACTGCTATTTCGCATAATTCCTTGAAAATTTAACTGAAAGCCGTTATTTGACTCACTTTCTGTATTTGATATTGCTTACATATTCTACCTTTTCAATCTATATCTTTTATCCAACATCACATGCTAGTTTATCGTTTGGTCAAAAAGGTTAAAAAATTAAAAATAAATTAATAACAAACTGAAACATGATGGGAGCAAAATTTGAAGTCAAAAGAAAACGATTTCCGTTAGTTTTTGACGCGTTAGACCAAACTGAGACATTTCCAAAATTTGAAGTCAAAAGAAAGACAACGATTTCTTTAGTTTTTCGTTAATTTTTGACACATTAGACCAGACTGAAACATGTTCATAGTGGAGGGTTTTAAATGAAACATGGTTACAATTGAAAAGGAAAAATTATAGTTCACCTAATCAAAAAACAACCACCAAAAAGCTCTAAATCCCAAAAGTAAAAAAAATGAATATAAGAAAAATAAAAGTAATGGAGAAAGATCGCATATGTGCAAAGAGAGGCCTGATGGACGGTGGAAACTAGGGTTGAGCATGGACCGGTCGGTCCGGATTTCGGTCCGGACGTTTCTGAAAATCCGGTTCCGGTATGAACTGGTCCGATTTTTGTTTTTTGTTTTATAAAAATTTAAGGTAAAAATCCCAACATGGACCGGACTGAATCCAACCGGTCCGGTCTCCAGAAAAAAATCCGCTCCAGTTCGGATCGGACGCACAACCCTAGTGGAAACTCTGAAATTTCTCCAAAGATGAGACATCCCAAATATACTTGCCAAAAAAAACAAAAAACAAATAGCTCCTTGAAGATAAAGATACTAGTGTACTAGAGATCAATGTAAATGTATCCGACAAAGATAAACGAATGAAGTCTCGGAAAAATGGATCCACTAAAAAAGTAACGACCATTCACATATATTCAAGATGGTATGATACCTTCATCATTCTGTCTTGTGCACTATATATGCATCCTAGAAAATGTAAAACAGTAAACGTAAGTGCAAATTAATAACAATTCAAAGTTATTCATAAAATGGAACCAATGTTCTTAAAAACAACACAATTATAACAAGTATATGAATATATAACAAATATATTAAAAAATACATCAACATCAACTAGTGCCTCGAAAGAGACTCCCGCCTAAACAAGGTAAGGGAGTCGAGAGTACAAACCCTACCATGGTAAAATAGTGAGATTGATTCCAATTGAACCTAATAATACGAAGTGCAACTCACTGTGATTTCATAATAAATAAGAAATTTATATTGTTTATTCACGATACTCTAAATACCAAAAAACAACATAATCTTTGAATTCCATTTAAAAAGGTTTGTGATACTAAGTGTCTTCAAAAAATAAATAGTTTATATTATATATATATATATATGTTTATGTACATCAACGTTCGATATGGGGGGAAGAAAAACATACATCAACTGCGAAAGTAACGCCAGTATATATATGTACAGAAGTTGTTGGCGTCAACGTATAAGTGACAATCTATATTAGATCGTCAAGTGAAATAAAAGGTTCTTCACATCTGAAGTTCTTCATTTTCTGCAATAAAAGGTGAAAAGATAAAAAGGAGTTATATCCCAACAATAGATAAGAAAGTTCAAAGTGAGTTTGAAAACGAATGCAATGGTTTAAGATCGTAATCAAATGTAATATTTGAAAGTATTCATTTCTTGTAGATGACTTATTTGGATAATTTCTCTTGAGAACTTCAAAATACCATCACTAAGCGGAATTCCTTAAAAATGAATTTGCAGGTAAAGAGATGGAATTTGAAAATTCGACACCGTTTTCCTTTAATGTTAATCACTTTAAATTTCAAATTGGTGCAGATGTTGATGATATGCTTATGATAAATATCACCATTTTTACTTGGTAGATGAGTTTAAACTTCATTTACGTCGGAGTAAGTGTAACTGTTACTATCCCACATTTACCAACAACAATTAATATCATATATTTTTTCTAATCAAAGTCATTTGAAAATGAAGTGCTTAATTATCCGATTACTGTGGCCCCAAAAGTTGTTCCCCTAAACCAAAATGATTATGAACCACAAGTCGAACCAGATGCCTCCTACACTTTGAAGCCCATTGAGATCGAAAGTGTACTTGAGCCACAACAAACCCGTGTCGAGAGTGTACTTTTCTAATGCCGAGGAGTCTTTTGCGACAGATCATAGTGAAAGAATTCCTGACAATTATTCTAGTTGTTCGGTGTTCATCATTGGGTCTAATTGTCGTCGTTATATTTGGGGACCCCTAAGTCCCTCCCTCGATCCTGTCTTCCTGAAAGGAAAAGAGTCGAGGGACCTATATTAAGCAGGAACATGCATGATTCTAAGAATGTGTCCGAGATGGGAGATATCCAATGTGGCAATTGAGAGAGCTATAGTGCCAGTAAACTCTAGAGAGTTGGAGCAATGAAGAGTGCTCTCTCAGGTTGCCAATGGCAGTTATAGCTTAGTTGTCGGCCTTCACGATCTCTTTTTTGTTTTTCGGCTTTGGTTATGACAATCTATATATGTTTTCCAGTAGCCCATTACTTTTTATTTCCCCTTTAGTTTTCTTTCTCCTCTTGTATCTCCTTTTTGGACTACTTTCAATTATGAAAAAACAGTTATTATGGTAAAATAACTAATGTTAAACAATAAAAACTTTGATAACTGAAGAATGCTGACTGACATTCGGAAGCCACTACAACTCCATATCCAACACTTCAATTTTCAGAGAACCCTCCAATACTTAGTATCACATGTTCAGTAGAAACACGGGAAAGAATGGGGAAAAACATCACCTACTATATTCAAAAGATATCCTGTCTTAGTTAAAAACATATCTAGTACATCTGGGAAACTGGATTCAGTCCAGTAAAATATCAATCCTATCTCTGAAGATCCAGATAAAAATCAGAGGCAGAAGAGAAAGTCAAGAGTTCAGAGGCATGGATGACATTGAACTCGGCTGAATGTTTCACTAAATGCTCATTAGCTAGCTAAAACGAAGGAAAATGATACTTCGACGACGTAAATGATGAAGAATAATCAAGTCATCTCATTTAGCATAACAAACGAATAATTGTTAATTGTCACAAATAGACATCTCCACATATTTATGGTACTAGTGGTGAAGAAAATGTGAAATAAACATCTCTATAGATTATTGTACTAGTTGTGAAGAAAAATATGCGGCGACAAATACAAACCGATCAGGCCTCAACTCATTGCAAAAAATACTCATCATCCAAGATATAAAATGGCATGATGATACCTTTATAATACATTAATACTATCTTGTATACTACATGTATATTCTGAAGAACACGTGCCTGTAGAGATAATCGTAAATGACTAAACGCCAATTCATAGAAGTTACTATAAAGCGGAACAAATATTAAGAACAAATGATAAGAAAAGAATAAGATAATAACAAAAGTTAGCATATTCAATTAGCACTGTATATATACAGATAAAGTGATAATTCATTTTGCAAGATATAAATGGGATTCAACCGAGAAATTCATCTCTACCTTATAGTTGTTGTACATCGACATCCTATATGCGAAAAGAGGGAAGAAAAAAGTACAAGCACAGCCGCACAAATCTAAAAGGCAACGCTAGCATAGATGTACAAAAGTTGGCGTCAATCTGCAAGTGGCAATCTATATGTGAAGCTCGTCCAGTGAAAGATCTTCGCCACTAAGCTTCTTCATTTTCTACAATAAAGATGAAAAATGAAAAGGAGTTATATACGAATAACATAAAAAGCCATTCACTAAGTGAGTTTGAATCCAATAGAGATTCTAGTGTAAGTTGAGATTTGAAAGTATCATTTATTTATATAAATAGCTAATTTGGAAAATTAATCTTCAGAATATTCATATTCTCTACACAAAACCTGACAAAGGCATATTGTAAGTAAAGAAATGGGTCAAGAAAGTTCACATGGTTTACCTGAACATTGGTACAAATTGCTGTTTGAAATTTATTTGTATCGGAATTAGTGTTACAAACAATTACACAACAAAATCTCCAAACTAGTCGAGGGAAGTTGGAAATGAAACTCATCAAGAATTACTCTTCCTGCATGGGAAAAGTCTTCTTCCACACATCTAAAACCAAATCCTTGTCAGTCTCTTTTGATTGCTTTCTACCAGTGTAGTGTAGGATATGTCTAGACCGTCTAACATAGCGTGGTATAAGCATCTCTACGATCAGGGCTAGTCCAACCCTCTTCCGAATGTCCTCAATTCTGATATGGTTTCATCCATTTATGTCCAGACATCTACCGCAACATCCTCATTTTTGTAGCACTAATCTTATACACTTATATTTTGGTAACCCAGCATTCTGCTCTATACAATATGACGGATAATAGAGGTTGAGCATATTGAGCGGTGTATAGGTGAAAAAAGAGGACCTCACTCTTTTCCTTCGGTGGAGTAATTTCTAAATATATAACTATACATGATTTGTCAAATAGTGGTAGATCAGATTCAAAGATATTCTCATTTCATCTAAGACAGCAGTGTGAGTCTACAACCAGTACCAACACTACAGATTACGCATCGTGACCTCTTGCCTCGAATCATTCCAGTCCAGGGTGACAACTTTGAGGATCCCAATGTCATCATTTATCTCAATGCCCATTCTTTGGTTCTCTTTCACAATGAACAAGAAGTCCCAAGCTATCTTAATATCACACGTGGTGTTAGTAAGTACTGGACTTCAGGTCGTGTTGTGGTTTATCTTAAGGTTCCACTAGTTCTATGGGCTAAAGGGCACACTCTCATCTGTCTAGACAGTGGTGAATCTATAAAATTTCAGTGCTGAGCTGAAACATTAACAAAAATAAGTTAATACCTAATACATTGGCACAATTGTGATATGTCTAACTTTGTTTCAAATTTATTGCATGGAAATTCCATCATCCTTAGCTTGATAAGCAGCTTTTAGCATAGCTTTTCACACACAAAAACGCATAGGTTGACTAATATCTGATTTCCTTTTCTATAACATAGCAATACAAATGTTGATTGTCCAATATTTGTATCTTTTTCATAAAATTTGAACATATTGATATTCATACCCACTAGTATTTGTGTATTACTCTTCAGCAGAAATGATCCTAAGATATTCCACCTCATAAATAAATGAGAAACATTTGAAACACTGACCTTAATAAATTGTGGAGGATCATCAATGCTAGTTGAGCCGAGGATAATTTCCCTATTTAGTTTTGTTGTAAGCTTGTGAACAGCACGCAGCTAAAAAAATGTCAAAAGTTAGAACACAAAAATATAAAATGTGAAAGAATGAGAAGCACATGTATGAAACCATACATACCTCAGAACGAGTAGCACCTCCTACTATAAATATGAAAACGCGACGACCCATTTTCTTGAAATCACTAGATGCATGCTTCAATACAGAGTCACTGTGGAATGCAGGTTACAAGTACAACATGTAAGCATTAAACATATGGCCAAGACAAATCATAGCTAAATAGAACATCACGGTGGTGTGCACCAGCACCCCGAAAGTGCAAAACAAAATAAGCCCGACCATCAAGTAAAACAGAAATTGTATAATCAGAATGAACCAGTATTATACCTTGAATACCCATCATCAGAATTACGAGGCCTAGCCCACGTTCCGGTTCTCCTAGACCTCATTGATTGGGATGGTTGGACTTGAGTTGATCGAACTGATACACTTGGGGATAAATGGAATGAAGAACTAGGACCATTTATACATGAGTACTCGTGCTTGGGAAGTTCATCTTTGCTTACTTTCTCAATGAGGTCCTAGAAGAAAACCAAGGGAGTTTCATGAATCTAGTGACTAGTGCTCTTAAAGACAATGTCTTGCTGATTAACCAAAGTACCTCTATTAATGGATAGAACCGTGAGAGAGCCCATGTTCCCTCAACATCTCGTTCTTTTCTGGTTGCATGTTTTTTTTGCTAAAATACACCAGGGCAAGTGAAGGGTGGAGTAGTAATCTTAGTATCCTACCATCGTAATCAAATTCCAATGTTAAAAAACCTTGGCTAGGGGATAGATTTACCCTAAACAAATCAAGCTTGAAAGAGAATCCAGGTCGTGATGTCTTTTTGCTGCTTGGATCTGCTAGGTACCGCATGTTAATCACAGCTTTCATATCATCAGATGAGAGTCTTGCCAACTGAGAAGAACATATCTCTGCTAAACCATACAGTTCACGGCAAGCAAAACTAGAGAATGGTGAATTTGGTAAAGGAATAATGAGATAATTGACCTACTTGCATCAATTTCGAAAATCGCTCTCCATCAAATTTATCTTGGTAAATGGCTGCATAAATCATTAACAAGCGCATCTTATTTTCAGAACTAATTTCCTGCATGAATAAAATTTATATATCAACAAATATGAAACGGTGGTGCTTTTGACACAAGTACACCATAGAAATAGTTAGATAATTATCATGTTTAACCTCTTCTGTCTTCAGGAAATTGATTACTTCTTTTGTGCCCGCGTCACCAAAAACAAGGTCCTGTTCTAGCTGTCCAAGGTCACGAAGTCCAGTTTCTCTTATAATTTTATTGATCTTTCCAGCAATCTGTAAAACATAATAAGAAAGAGATTCAAATGCATTTCCGATCGACCTCTTAGCTTATCCATGTTTTAAAGCTAACTGATCCTCAGTACCTAACATGAACATATAATTTTTGAATTTTCTAGAAAAAGAAAAATCGTAATGAGATGCTCAATTGTGATGCTACTGGGCCTAAGACTTAACCATTGTACTAAAAACAATTGTTGTCAGTGAGAGAGTTCCCATACTCTTTAAGCTATTACTCAAGCATCCGTGGTGCGCCAAGGAGACCCCACCGGCCCCCAATGAATTGTCTGGTGATCACACACCCTAACAATCCCTCCCCGCCTGATACCAAATGATGCTCCTGGACCTGGGACTTAACCACTACAATAAAAATAATTGTTGTTAATGGGGGAGTTTCCCTACCCTTTAAGCTATCACTCAGCCATCTGCGGGTGCCATGGAAGCCCCACCGGGCCCCAAGAAATTGTCTGGGGATCAAGACTCCAACAAATTGGGTTTAAAGCTGAAAATTCTTTGGAGTCCGGACAATATGAAAGAAATTTACACGACTCATTCATCCGGCCCGATGAATCATGAATGAGTAGGTTGTAATCTTCTTTCACTTTTAGAATGAGAGAAAGACAAACATTAAGATTCAATACGACTGGGACCGAATGATCTTAAGAAAATATGGACACGAGATCATTACTCTTACAAATCAACAAGTGGCATTTCTAATTTTCTTTCCAGACACATTTGATTCCCTGTTGCACAATTTTTTTCTGATATTTTAAAAACATGTCACTGGTGCCTATTATTATTCTTAAGTGTTTTATTCTTCCCCAATCTCTAGCCTCACATTGGTTGTGGGGGAAAACAAACCTCACTTTCCTCCACAAAAAGGAGTTATTTGCTTGCTTGACCATCCTTCTCTTGGTTGGCTCTATGGTTTTTAAATACCAGCAATAATGCCAGCCTCTGAGTGTAATAGCTTGTCTACACATATTTTAGATTCGGAGATCAGAATTATCTTTAAGTCCGTATTTGCGGATCCAGACATTGATTAGGTGAATGTGAATCTAGACGTGAAATATAGCATCCATCCAGATAAGGATCCGGATCCGGTTCCAGATGTGGGTTTGGGCTTTTAAATTCATATGCGAATTTAGGTACATCCGCTCCATATTTGGTATGACCCTTGTTGACACCCCTACCAATGACCGAATAAATCTTGAAAAACAATCAGCACTGCAGCAATTCCACTACTTAGAGGCACCTAACTGACCACACATGCTGTAATTAAAAGGAAAATTGAACATACAACAAATGCATCCAATCGAGGCAATATAAAATGCGTGCTAAACATTTCTGGCTACAACCACTTAGAGGCCAAATAAAATAGAAACATAAAATATTGAGAAGTTTAAGCACTACTGAAGACATGACATAGTGGATGCTCATACTTTCCAGCTCAGTCAAAGCTTTTTAGTAAAGTAGAAATAGATATCAAACCTCTACATGGAGAGAAAGCCTGTCTATTTGTTCACTGTATTGTGGCAAAGCCTGAACCATTTTCTGCAAATCCCTGGTTGAGAGTTCACTTCCATTTCTGTAAGAGAAGGAATAACATGGATGGGATTATCAAAGCAGATTGGCATTTGAAACTTTCAGTCATGAAATCATTAAGGAACTGAATAACAATCCAATTTTTTGAGGATATCGGAGCAAGCAATGTCATTATAATCTCATCAAAGGAAGACAAGAAAAAGAAAATTGAAGTTTGTCTTTCCTTCATATATATTTGCATGTTTTCATGTCAAAACTTACACCAGAGATACGTATGTTTGCAAATTTGGGCACATGATTTGGTTAGCTATGCAAATCAAAGATCTCTTCCATTCTGAAATCGTTTTTTATCTCCCAACTCAAGAAACATAGTAGCTTATACCTGACCCATCATTGTCTATTTGGGCAACCATAGGAGCCAGACCTGGTGGAAGATCCAGTACCCAACTATAGCCCATGTGATGATTGATCTCAACTATCATTGATGACAAATCTGCAAATAATTGGGATTGTCCAAGGCCAACTTGACCAACGATTCCATGAGAATAAACGAGCGTGGGCTCAGTTGGCTCTAGGGAGTGCTATTTATGAGCTATGTATAGAGTATAATTTTCGTGCCTTTGAAGGGAAACACTGAGATGCTACTGGTATTTCCCATGCTATTAGGGAAAACATTGCACACTTAAGGCGTCCCTACACATCACGAATACTGTGATACACTCAATGAGATTTTGTCAAGTTGTGTGTGATGTTGCCACTCGAGATACTTGAATGGCATCGGGATGTTTGTTGACCCCACAGGTATTAGGTGCTACACCATCATTCTGTATATATGCAATCCTTTTTTATCAATAACTGGAGGCTCGACCTCCCTTTGGCTTGCCAAAAAATGTTGCAGGTAACTCTATAGGCTCTGATGGTCCTTCAAGAGATCTATTTAACTTCACCATCCAATTTAAATTGGATGGTGAATGTAAACTATTTAACTTCGCCATCCAATTTAAAATCTAAAAGCCAAGAGACTGGACGTCACATAAGTCATACAAGAAAGACTTAGACATGTAATCAGAATATACTAAACCTCAAGATCTTTTTTTCGCAAACTAAATTGAATAGGTTATAAACTAATAATGATCCAACAGAAATGATAAATATTTTCGAAGCTAGAAGCCAAAACTTGTAGGACTTAAATAAGAAATAACATATACCTTGATTCATGGTAGACTTGAGCAGCCTTATTTTTTGACAAGAAATTGGTCATCTTGTCATGAAGTCTTTCACTAGCCTGAGGTTCCACAATTCCACTTAAAAATGATATTATAATCAGTTCTACAACACTTCTTAAAAGTGAACGGGAAACATACATCTGCAATATGACAATGCCGAAGTTCAGCCCATAAGGGGTCATGCTCTTCTAAAAGAACTTCCTTTTTAGATACCACTCCTGAATTGCTTGTAACCTGCAATAGTGCCACAAATGTGTAAAGTAAAATTTAGGAAATAATAGAGAGGGGCAAAGAAAAAATTGGAAGAGCATAAGACTTGATAAGGTATTTGGAAAACTATAAGAAACAAAAATGGTCTTTAGAATACCTTTTGGGTTACCTAGAAAACAGTATTAGAGATACATTAAACTTTCCGGTTAAATGAAAATGGTAACCAAGATACCATTTTTCATTAGCTATAACTATAAAACGATACTGCAAGTACAGTGTTTGCCTAGGGTAATCAGGGCCATCGTCACCACTACTTCCTCTCCTTCCTAACCGCCTTCTTCATTTTGGCAGTGATGTGGTTGGTCCTTCTGGGGTGTCATTGCGAGTGGGAGATATTGAAGGTGTCATAACTCAAGAACAAGGTGTTTGTGGATAATATTTCAATGAAGATGGGATTTCTTTCAAGTTGAAGGTCATGAAGCAGTCGTAACTCAAGAAGAAGTTGAAAGACAAGGTGCAATTGAAGGTGATCTGATTCAAGTACCGGACAACAATAGAGGTTGTGAGGGTCGTGGGCGTGAACCATATCAGCAGGAGGGGAAAAAACTTCGCTAGCTGACTGTTAGATTGCATTGGATGTTTTAGATTGTGCTGGATGTTTAGATTGTGTTGGATGTTTTGACCAGGTTTTGGATGTTTTAGATTGTTTAAACTTGTTTTGAATGCTTGAGATTGTTCAAAGTTTTACTTTTTGAGGGTCAAAAAAATTATGTTTACAAGTGAAGGCTCTGATGCTTAGCATCAAAGCAATTTGGAACTGAAACAAACCTTCCTGGTGGACGGTCCTCTAATAAAACGGCTTCCAAGATAACATTTTATGTAAAATGAAAAAGGTATCTCCGATATTGTTTTCATTAAACCCGGAATTTCATGGGTTAATGAAAATGGTAACTAGAGTACCCTTTTTTGTAGAATTAAAACAGTATAACTACTACAGTTTTCATTTCTTATACTTCGACTTGTATTCATCCATTTCTTATTTTTCTTTATTATTTATATTTATGTTGAGTAAGGTTAGGACAAGTCCCACAAGGAGCTCTACACCTGAAAAGTCGACTTGTAAAGGTGAAACTTGTGGACCTTTATAACTCACAACACATATTTACTTTTACCCGATGTGAGACTATTCCAACACGCACCCGCATGCATGACCATCTCATGATTTGGATGTGGAACATACATTGGATTTATGTGGATGCGACCGGAATCACACGCTATAGACAGAAACAACCAGATTGACACAAGGTGGATACAACTAGATTCACACAAGTCATAGTTGAGTACAACAGGGTCCACGGGTTCACACATAATTCATATTTTTTCAAATATATCTCACACACGATCGAGCTCTGGTAACATGTTAAGTAAGGTTAGATCAGGTCCCACAAGGAGCTCTATACCTCGAAAGTCGACTTATAAGGGGGTGAGACTTGCATGCCTTTATAATAACCCACAACACATTTAGTTTTACTCGATGTGGGACTATTCCAACAATTTCAAACAAAATCCTAAACTTTATGTTTAAAAAATTGATCATTAATAGACGGAAGAAGAGGGCTACAAGGGGGAAAACAACCAAAATTGGGATCCAAAAATGTCGAAATTAAGCTCCAAGGCAAAAAACCAGAAATAGGCTAGCTACGAAAAAAGTGGGACACAACTACCAAAAACTACCACATTATCAACTAGATCAGCCATAATCCCAACTTGTTGCAACTTGCAACCAGAAATAGATGTCGTATTGTGTTTTGCTAGATTTGACCGATATCAACGGTTTTGCTCTCAAAACAAGACTTATTTCGGCAAGCCATATGTTCCACAAAGTGCCAACGATCCAATCTTTCTTGCATCTCTGAAATGGCCATTTTGAAGCCCCATCAATCAATTTTTTCCAAGAGGAATGGAAATCCCTCCCAACTTCCAAGTCATCTTTGCCCAATTCTAAACTTTATTAAAATCATGATAAGGAAATTGCAACTTCAGGACAAGGAAAAGCTTAATTTGAATGTTTACCTCCTGCACGTACTTGTTTCCATTCATGTTCAGTAAGTCATGGCACATGGCATCATAAGTCCACTCATGTATCACAGGTACAATCTAGATTTAACAAACGAGTCAATAAAATGCAACTACCAAGTTATTTAACTTGAAAACATAAACAATACTGATGAAAAATTGCACTAATTTTTCTAACCTGGTCGATGGATCGGTCAATAATAAGTAGCTCACATGTTTCCTTCTGGGGAAAATTAGGAATAGTGGTTTTGTACTTTATTAGACAATTCCAAACCCCAGCAGCAAGTTTAGTAGGAAATAGATCACGAAGAGTTGTCATAGTAGATGCATCCAAGGAAGACTTGGCAGCACTGTAGTGTATGTTAGGAAATTCCTGAAAAAACAGAAAGCAATTTTTTTTTAAATTACAAGAAGATAAAAGCATACATAGAAATGCATGGTTGTCCATGACTCCAATCTACCTAGTGTGGACTTGGAGAGACATCAAGTTGGTAATGTTCATAGCATCATATGTAAAATTATACTCCTTGCGAAAGAACTCAAGACTGGAAAGTTTTCTTTGGCTAAGATTAACATAAAAGAAGCAATAAAGCTCGATACTCATTTAAACTAAGCAAAACGATGTTGAAGCCTTTCTACTACGATCGAGAAGACTTTAACATTTATGGAAATGGAATTTACAAAAATGGAAATGTAATAGAAAATTTCTTCGAGAAAATATTTGCTAATTTAAGGGTGGCTTTGCATCTATGGTACCATAATTGATTTAAGGGACTCAAAGCGTCCATCGTTAAGCACAAGAAAAGTAATGGTACAAAAAAGATGACATTTTTTCGGCAAACACTACATATTATATATATTGAAATATGAGTATCCAACTCAAAGTCAATTGGTAATGAGTGGAGGAATTCTACAACTTATAACAAAGGAGAAAATCCTAATTTTAACCGATGTGGGATTATTCTCTAATACTCGTGGGATTTATTTTTCCTTCGTGTCTACGTGTGGATGACAACAATGATGGATGTGTCAAGCCGGCCGTTGAGCATTTCTGGCTCTGATACCAAATTAAAGTATGAGTATCCAACTCAAAACTAGTTGGTAATGAGTAGAGAGATCTTACAACTTATAACCCAGGAGAAAGTCCACATTTTAACCGATGTGAGACTATTCTCTAACAATATATTATTGAGTTATAATGAACTTCTGTTATCCAAAATAAGGAACAAGATACTATTCTCCTCTTAACATATCAACATGTTTGAGGTGCCCTCATTTGTATTATCAAATACATCTTTCTTGGTTTATTAACCAAAGAATAGTCATTTTTAGCATTTGTTGCAAACCAAATTTTCAATTAAATATTCATGGCAAGAAAAGCTCTCACATAAATGGTGAGTGCTGATTAAAACATCAACTTGATAAGAATATTTTCAACGTTAATGAATCCAAGGTTGTGGATAAAAATCAACAATGAGAATCCAACTACAACAATCATTACTTTCGAAATCTTTATCTCTTCTTACATGAACACAACAATGCATTTCCTTTGTAATGTGGTTTTTTTAATCGGTCTTTTTTAATGTGGTTGGCTGCACCCAACTCCATTGTTTAAGCGTGAATCATAGAATCTAGTCAGGAAGTGAAAGACTTGTGGCCTCTTCCCTCCTTTACAAATAAAACAACTTCTAACAAGATAACAAGGTAATTAAAATATTGGGCAGCTCCTGTAAACACAGCTCATTGTCAGAATTTTGTATTACATGTAAAAACTGATGAACAAGTCCCAACGAATTAGGAAAGGCATACATCAACATAACCCCAATGCCTTAGAAGAGGCTCCCGTCTAAGCGAGGTAAGGGGGGGTCGGATGTACGCAACCCTACCACTGTAAAACAGTGAGGTTGTTTCCAATTGACCCAAATGATGCAAATGCAATTGACCATCTGCGATTCCACAATAAAAGAAACGCAGATCGTTTAAATAGTCATTTGATATAGTCCATGATGCTCCAAATGTCAAAAAACAACTTAATCTTTGACACAGTGGAAATGGACATAACGAATTAGGAAAGGCAATTATTTGATTTCTTTTTGGTAAGCCTATTAAGAAATTTGGACTGCCTAAGAATCTACGATAACCAATTGTTACTGCCAAATGCACCATACACTTTTGTAGCATCACAACCATGATAAGGGCAGAAACATTGAATCTTGTCTTCCACCCTCAACGATGCATATTGATCGAAAATATGATATTTTAAGTACCGTAAATGTCCTGACGTCCAAGCAAATACTTCTTGATCTTTCTCTAACAACCATTTTCCTTTCATATTGGGAATAAAAGTTCGGTTTCATGGTGGTGGGTAATAAAAGAAAAATGAAACTTTAAAGGGATGTCCAGCTACAGTCTTTGTTCAGCATCAAATTTAGTTATCATGAGAATATTTTTTTTGTAAAATTTGGTGTTGTACATGGAGAACACCAAACTCATAACAAATAAGTAATCAATTGGGTACTAAACTCTTCTTGAAGAGTTCCAATTGAACCGCTGTGTCGAATGGAGGACAAATTCATGAACTTTTGTAAATTTGTAATGCAACTAAAGCATTTTTCCAAGTGTTGGGAGTATTGACCTCCTAGCATGCGGCATTACCATTGTGCATTTAGAAGCGGAGGACATGGAAGAGAAACATTTTCTTCAACCTAACTATAATGACGAACTTATGTCATCCAGCAATTCTACTCAATTTTTTTGAAAATGGGTTCATTGTTGGAGAAAGATATTCAGCAATTCAAAAAATCCTAAGCACTACTTCTTTCTCCATTTGAAGCCTTGTCAATTAAAATTCTAATAGAGTCATGGACTACTATTTCATAAAAAAGCTCAATGTAGAACTTACGACCAGACCTTCATTGAAACAAATACGGTGGCAATACGTCTGGCCATGGTATTTAAGCAATCATTATACTTGTGAGAATTATCAATATTTTCTCCAAAAAGGTCCTCTAATGCACTTTCATGATCTGTGATAAAAGCCTGTATAACAAGATCATACAGACAGAATCAGCTATATATGACATTTAAGTGGCCAAAAGTACACCTTTTAAAAAGGAAAAGCATGAAAATCCAGTGATTACTTTTAAGACAGAAGGTGGTTTGGAGTAAGTACCTGTCTATCTATAGCAATATACTCTAAATTCATCTGCACACAAAAAAAGCTGATTGGAGTTACGTTCGGGTACAAACATAGACTTAAGTAATAGATAACAAGAGCTAATTGCATACACAAATGAGGTGAAAGAAAAGCTTTTCATTACCTCACACAGAGCACCTATGCGCGGTCTAACCTTGCTGTCACTTTTGATATGAGCAACTAATTCTCTAGGAACAGGAGAACTGAAGAACACATACGCCCTGGAAGAATTAATATGGAATTTTAATTTTTTTGGGTACGTTAGGAAAACGAGAACAATATTTGAAGATAGTTATGCAGGACAGATACATTGTTCACTTACTTTTTGTACAATGGGGATTTTCCAGACATATCAGACAAGAATATGGAAATGCTGCAAACCGCAATAAAAAGGTAAATAAGACATGTTTTATATTTCAGATGAAGTGGGGAAAAAACAGACGCCGAGTAACTGAATTACAGAAGGAATTTGTCATGTCAGACAGTGATATACGGTGCCAACAAGTTTGTATTGTACATTATTCAAAATGTTGTTTCCAAGTTATATTTGTGAACATTGTCGTAATGGAAAAAGGGGAAGCTTTAGCAAAATATTAATGGAAAACGCTAGAACACAATATATGAATTTCTACTTCAAATTTACAAGGCAAACAGGTTTTATTTGTGACAAGATAGCCTGAGATACATAACCATTCACTGTGATAACTGAGCATCGACAAAAGACACCCAGTGAAAAAGTAAAAATAATCACTTTTCTTTTGACGGCAGAATAAAGTATACAGCTTCCATGGATGGTAATGGCTGCCTCCTTTTGTATAAATTCTCCACAGCTGCATCAAAATATCCAAGTTTTAAATTCTAGAAATCATATCAAATAAATCAGTCAACCAAAGTAAAAACTAGATAACACTGATTACAGGGTCAAATTTTGATCATGAAAATATATTATGTATTACACTACTTGAAAGGCTTCAAAATATATTGAAAGAAGCCAAGGGTGATATGCTAATCGTGTTGTCTTTGTAGCACATCACCACCATCTTATCCTTTGCTCTAAAACAGTTTCTGATGAAAAACTGACGCCATTTACTTCCTCAAAAAAAGACATAAATGAAGCATTAAAAACAAGCAAATTTCTTCAGGTGTTCAATGACATCAAGATGCTGCTTACATGAAACTCCTTCATCTGTTATATGAGACATCTTGCAGCAGTAGGACATGACCCTGGTTGTAATGTTATCCATAATAAGCACCTGTTCCAAAATAATACAAAACAAAAAGAATTTAACCACTTTCAGAATTGTTTTTCTTTCAGGCAAAGAATATAGGTTAACAAAAAAATACAATAAACGTTCTGCTTGTATGATCTTCACTCAGAAACAAATACCAAGTGTTATTAAGTTAGTAGAGCTTTAAAAAATGTAATGTTAAAGCTATAAGTTAAACATGAATCGGGCATTTATGATGCATAACAGCAGGTGGCAGACAAGCAAACGGAAAAAATATCTTAGGAAACTAAATCTGACAATGCTGAGCTTTAGGTCATCTAATAAAAGCATCCCTTGTTGTTGCACAGCTTCAGGTAGGTATATTTTACTCCAAACTGGCATAATTAGCACCGACTTCAGCTCACAATTATAAAGCAAATAATCTTTTTCTCTACAAAATGCCAACCCAAACATTAAAAGAAAAAGAAATATACCCTTACAAAAATGTGTGTATCTTCTGTTGTCATGTCTAACACTCATTGTTCTAAACAATATTGTGTTAGAAACCAAGAAATGATCAATCCACTCGATTGCATTTCAAACAGGAAAATCTATGTAGGTGTTGAATTATATATATATACACACACACACATTAAAAATATACATTAAATATAGGAAAAAAATTCAAAATAATAACCTAATAATAAAAAATTGGAAGAATATGCACGTTAAAAACTTAATTGGCAAAATACGCACATTGAAAAAGACACATGTGATGCCGTTTTCATTAACTAAAAACAGCATCACGGATGTCGTTTTTATCCTAAATAAAAACGACATTAGTGATGCCGTTTTTACCTAGGTAAAAAGGAAATAGTGACGAGTCGATCGGGGGTCTCGTCCTCTGGGAAACGGGTAAGCTATCAATCGATGCATTAACTTAAATTTAAAAATACGTCAACCCTAGCTTGTTATGGAAGTGGAAACAGAACTCACATCTTACTCTCATATAGTTGGTGACCAAGTCAGCTAAGATACACATTTTATGTAATTTACGTCGAATCTTTATCAAAATTGTATGAATCAACTCAAATTATTATATTCAAGTAGTAATTCCTGTGAGGTAAGATGCTTTGTGGATTGTTATGATTACTACTTGCCACACAGTGAGACGCGTCTTGTTATAACTACTCACACAGTGGGGGATTTGTTGAGTCTACGAGTTTGTGTGGGGTGACAGGGGGCGGCAGCCCCAGAGGGGGACGTGAGGGAGCACGTTTTGCGGATGTTTTTTTTGTTTCGACATCCTATTATTGTATTCTATTTATTGATCTGGTTATATTTCTTAATGTAGGTAAACGGATCAATATATGAAATACAATAATAGGGTGTCGAAACAAAAAAAACGCAGGGGTTGCCACCCCCGCACAAACTCGTAGACTCAACAAATTCCCCACTATGTATTTTACCCCACAAGAATTACGTTTAGGAAAAAAATAGCATCTCGGATTTCCATTTTTATAGCGTTGTTTTATAAAACACATCTCAGATTTCTTTTTTACCTAGGTAAAAACGACATCACTAGTGCCGTTTTCATTTAGAGTAAAAACGACATCAATGATGCCATTTTTAGTTAATGAAAACGGCATCACATGTGTCGTTTTCAATGTGCATACTTTGTCAATTAAGTTTTCAACGTGCATATTCTTCCAATTTTTTATTATTAGGTTATTATTTTGAAAGAAAAAACCCTTAAATCTATATACATTAAATATATATATATATATGTGTGTGTGTGTGTGTGTGTACAGGAATGTGACAAGGTCAAACAAGAATTATGTGTGTGTGTGTGTCAATTTTCATGTGAGGTCATGGTTAACCAACTCAAGCTTCTCAAGTGCAAAGTGATCAACCGGTCATGTTATGAAGGCATGAGATTTAATGGTTTAAATACACACTAGCTTTAATTTTTCGATAGAAGTATTGGAGAGTAGACTTTTTCATCGGTATTGGAAAGTATACATTAAAAAGTCACAGACAAAACTTGGACAATCATAAGCCATGATGTACCTTCCAAGCTGCTTTTGAATCGCCTCCTTTGGTGGATCGGAGCATTTCATGCAAGAGTCCTATCCAAAGACAAGGTAAAACAGAACCTCTCGTTAACGCTAAAAGATGAGCTAACGAAGTTCAAATGCAATGTGATAAGGTCAAACAAGAATGTACATTTGATATCTTACATCTGTTGGTACTTGGTGTACCTTTATGAGGTACCTAAGACCCAAGTCTGTAATTCCTACTAGTTGACTCATGTGACCATCTTCATTTTCATGGCACAGTAATAAAATATGTATATGCTTACTTTCTCAGGATGAATTCAATTCAATCTGACTACCTATGCATTAATATAGATTTATTGAATTCCATTTAAAAGACAATTCTTTCCTTTTACAACTCAGTTTGACTGTCTATGGATCAGTAGTACGAGGTTCAGTGAAGTTATCCCTAAAGCTAGTTGTTGAGGTGAAAGAGAGTAGCTATGTTGATGTACTGATCAAAAAAATAAAAGTCTAACTATGTTAATGTCAACCAATTCTAGTTACTCAGGTAACATATATGAAACTTTCTAATGTAGACCTTAACAATCCACATGTCTACGACTTGACTCGATGCCCTCAACAGCCAAACTCTGAACAATTGGGGGGAAAATGGTAGCTCTTCAAGAGACTTGGACCGAGTTGATACAAATATAGGAGAACACATTACAAGAAGCAAGGTAGACAATACACACTATGTCAACCCATCTTGGCTATCCATACAACCAGCCTGGTCTTGAGACTATCTAAATTTGACCATAACAATTACGAAAAACATACATATTCATTAATTTCTTAAACAAAATCCGCAACTTTCCTTTTCTAGGGTACAACTCAATTTTTTTCAATAAGACGTGCAATTTTGTTCACTTCTTGACTTCACACAATCGTCAGCGATTCATTAAACTTTCTATCTAGCTCGACAAAAAAAGGAAAAACTTTACTTTGACTAGACCAAAGCTAAGCACTACCCAAAAATGAATATCCCCTGTTGCCATTTCTGTAGCCCAATTTAGCTCCATTTTATCTTGGAAATAGTTGAACTGAATTTGGACAAACAAAAAAAATGCTAAATTGACACCGAAACTCGACTTAACCAATCCCAAACTCCAACAAAAGTTTGATTTGTCTCCATTTGGTCCAGAAAGCAGTTGACTTGATTTTGGGGGAAAAATTGCAAAATCGATAACGTTCCACTCAACCAATCCCAAAACTACAACCAAAGTTCAATTTAGCTTTGTTTGGTCCCAAAAATAGTTGAGTTGAATTTGGAAGAAAACAAATAAAATGCAAAATAAACAACAAATTTGACTTATTCCATCTCAAAACTCCAACCAAAGATCGCTTCTGCACCATTGATCCCAGAAACAATTGAGTTGAATTTGGAAAATAAAAAACAAAAAAGGCTAAATCGACTACAAAAATCAACTTAACTAATCCCAAACTCCAATCAAAGTTCGATTCAGCTCCATTCGTTCCAAAAACAGTTGAGTTGGATTTGCCAAAAAAATAAAAATTGAAAACGAAATTCGACTTAACCAAACCCAAAACTTCAACTGAAGTTTAATTTAGCTCCATTTCATCCCAAAAGAAGTTGAGTTCAATTGTAAAAAGACAAAAAAAGCAAAATCAATGACGAAATACGACGTAACAAATCCCAAACTACAACCGAAGTTCAATTTAGCTCCATTTGATCCCTAAAACAGTTGACTTGAATTTAGAGGGGGGAAAAAGGAAAGCAAAGTCAACACCAAAGTTTGACTTAATCAATGCCAAAACTCCAACCAAAGTTTGATTTAGCTCCGTTTGTTTCCTAAAACAGTTGACTTGAATTTGGAGAAAAAAACAAAAAATTGCAAAATCAACACCCAAATTGGACTAAACGAATCCCAAAGGTCCAACTAAAGTTCGATTTAGCTCCGTTTGGTCCCAAAAACAGTCTGAGTTGAATTCTGAAAAAACAAAAAAATGCAAAATCAACACCAAAATCCGACTCAACCAATCCCAAACTCCAAGGGAAGTTCAATTTAGCTCGTTTGGCCCCGAAATCCGCAAAAATTCATGTGATCAACAAATGAATCGAATCCGCAAAAAAAAAGGACACCGAAATCGAACTTAACCAAATCCACTCCAACCGAAGTTCAATTTAGCTCGTTTGGCCCCCAAAAACAGTCGAGTTGAATTCTGAAAAAAAATGCAAAATCGACACCAAACACTGACTCAACCAATCTCAAACTCTAACGGAAGTTCAATTCCACCTAATCGAAATTGCAAAAAAATACAAAACGGACACCAAAATCCGACTTATCACTTAACCAAACCCAAACTTCAACTGAAGTTTAATTTAGCTCCCTTTCATCCAAAAAGAAGTTGAGTTCAATTGTAAAAAAAGCAAAATCAATGACGAAATACGACCTAACAAATCCCAAACTCCAACGGAAGTTCAATTCCACCGAATCGAATCCGCAAAAAAAAGGACACCGAAATCCGACTTAACCAAATCCAGACTCCAACTGAAATTCAATTTTAGCTCCGCCAGGTCCCAATAGCAGTGGAGTGAATTCCGAAGGGGGGAAAAACAAAAAGGAAAAATCCAAAACCAAACCCGTCCCCGACTCAAACCGGCGAGGATCGGAGACGAGGACTCACGTTCTTTGCTGATCTGGCGGAAGGACTTGAGGTCGGCCGGGCCGCCGCTGGAGGAGGAGTCGGAATCCCACCCCGACATCGTTGATTCCACCGCGTTCGGATCCTCGAACGTGTTTTGGGACGTGAGGGAGAAGGAAATTGGGAATAATGGGAAGTGAGGTTTTGGTCTTTTCACGCTATCGCTCTTCGTCTCCACGTCTGCTTCACGCGGTGGAAGGTGGAAACCAACGGAACGGGATTCCTTTCTCTATCTTTTTCCTACTTTTCTCAGTTTTTGGTTTGGTGGGGGAAATTTTGCAGCGTTTTTTCTCTTTTACGTTGGTGGGAAAAGTTTGCACCGATACCCTTTTTCTCTTTTACGTTGGTGGGAAAAGTTTGCACCGATACCCGTTTACTGGGGAAAAAAAATTTAGGTCCGGACCGAAAACCGGACCGGACTGGACCGGTTCGGTCCGGTCCAAAAACCCGATTTTTTACCTTAAATTTAAAATAAATAAAAAATAATTGGACCGGTCCGGACCGGACCGGACCGGAAAATTTAAAATTTGCCGGACCGAAACCTGGACCGGACCGGATTTTTTCAAAAATTTCCGGACCGAACCCGGACCGACCGGTCCGGTTGACCGGTTTGACCCGGTCAATGCACAGCCCTACCTTTTATTCCATTTCCTTAAAGAGTGTTTCTCCTTGTAGTCGCATACTTAGTCGGACAAACGGACTTACAAATCTTGATAGGAGAGCAAGATATTAGTAACTCACTCTGCTTACGATGAGTTAAGACGGAAGACATTGAGTCTCCTATAATGCAAACTTTTAGATAGGATGTCCTCATATTTCTTTCGCAACAATTCGCTCATGCCTTCGTATGCTTCTTCTTATGTACTTTGGTACGTAAACGGATGAAAATTAGTGGCATGTTAAAAAACATGCACAACACAAATCTGACACGATAAAAATGGGTTTGAGTAACATTTTATTGAGTATCATGCACGTTTTGTTTACCATGGTATTGGTTCGACACGATTAGGGTCGAGCATCGGTCCATGGAATACTCACGTGTGATATACCAGTTTTGTCTCCCGTTACATGTGCAAAAGTCAACATTTTTTTGATTTTTCTGGTAATTTCACATGTGTAATTAACCGCAAACACAAGAGTCATAAGGAAGTTGTCAGACAAACCTTTGACACTTCACAAAAAAACTTGGTACACAATTATAATTGTCATGCACACATGGGTATGCGTCGCATGTTGAAGGTGGTACCAATAAAACTTGGTACACAATTATACAACCTATAATTGTGTACCAGTAAAATGAAGAGGTCATTTTACCTCATAGGATTACACAATTATAAATTGTGTAATCATATGGGGTAAGAGGACATCTTCATTATACCACCTATGGGATAGGAGATCCTACGAAGGTGGTACCAGTCAAAAATGAAGAGGTCTTATAGATCCTATGGGGTAAGAGGTCAAAAAAATGAATCCTCATACCCTATAGGACCTCTTCATTTTTTATATATAAATGGAACCTTTTGTCGAATAATCAAATGGTCTTAGTCTTTGTAATCATAAAAATCCCAAGTTGCCAACACGAGCATGAGCGATTGGTTGGGGGACGAAGTGCATCCCACCCTCAATTGAAACCCGAGAAATGGTCCCTCACTTGGGCTCACCTGAATGCATGCTTGTGGGTATGAGTCGTATGACTGTCTCCCTATATTTGTACGTGATGCTGATCAAAGGAGTTATCACTATCAAAAAATTTAAAAAAAATCCCAAACTCCATCTGGGCCATCCATGGACACGAAGCAAGTAGACCCCAATCCAACGGCCCACGAAAGCCCAAAGCGCCACACCACCCATATAAATCCCAACTCCTCACCCCCAAACCCTAGTCCTTCCTCCGCCGAACCAGAGCAGCGCGTGTCGTCTTCGTGAGATCGCCGTCGTCGCCAAACCCTAGTCACCACCATGGGTCGTATGCACTCCCACGGGTAATAACCGCCCCAAATCTCGACCCTTTCCCGTTTGATTCCGTCTCTCGTGTTGACGTGTCGTTTGTTTTGGTCAGGAAGGGGATCTCGTCCTCGGCTCTTCCCTACAAGCGGACTCCACCGAGCTGGTTGAAGGTCACTTCGCAAGAGGTACGGTTTTGCTGTGATTCGTTGTTTTTCTGAGGCGAAGGTTTCGGATGTTCATTTCGTTGGCAAATGTATTATTTTGTTTGTTTGGATTCTGGTGCGATTTTCGAGTCTTAAAAGTCTGTCTTTTGGTTGATCGTCGTTTGTTTTCTTTGGTTCGGAATCCGGATTGTTGTGATCAAATGTGGTTCTCAATTATTGTTTGGCTTCTGATGATGTTTTTGTCTGCACATATGAATTGTAGATGCAAAATTACTTTCAGGTAATATGACAAATGAAAATAAAAAAAACAAAACAAATGAAATTCTTAGCAAAGATCATCTTTAGTGAAGAACCAAAAACAAATGCGAGACTTGTTTTATGATTTGTAAGGGATATCTATAAAAAAAGTTGTGATTTACGTCCTCCATTTCTGAGTGATGAATTTGTTTTTATCGTTGACACTAAAACATCTCTTGCTTGGTTTTCTCGAGTTAATATATTGTAACCTCTCTTTTCTAATAAATTCGAGTTGGCACTTCTTCATGATAATCCACGCCAGCTGATGATACTTCGATTTTTTGCGTATTTATATAATTCAGGTTATGCTTATTTGTTTATTTATGCCGTTGGACATACTTAAAACCCAAACTTTTGTTTTGATTGAAATTCAGGTGGAGGACAACATCTGCAAGTTCGCCAAGAAAGGTCTGACACCATCTCAGATTGGTGTCATTCTTCGTGATTCTCACGGAATTGCTCAGGTCAAGAGTGTCACCGGCAGCAAGGTCTTGAGGATACTCAAGGGCCATGGTGATTAACCTTGTCTTGTTTTGGAATAAGTATTCCATTTGCCTTTAAGTAGGCTAACTCGTCGAACAAGTTTGTTTTTTATTTGGTTCGTGTATTTCATTTTTCAACAGGTCTTGCCCCTGAAATCCCAGAGGACCTTTACCACCTGATCAAGAAGGCCGTTGCCATCAGGAAACATCTGGACAGGAACAGGAAGGACAAGGATTCCAAGTTTAGGCTTATCCTTGTGGAGAGCAGGATCCATCGCCTTGCCCGCTACTACAAGAAGACCAAGAAGCTTCCACCAGTTTGGAAATAGTAATATCTCTGGCCTTCATTTCTGTTATGATTTAAACATTATATTTATCCCTATTTTTGTTGCATTACTTTTGGTAGTATGTTGTTTTTATTACTGCTACTACTACTGCTACTACTACTGCTACTAAGAGCTCTTTGATGAAAAAAATACTACCACCACTAAGCACTGCTTCCAAATGCACTCAGTATTACCTGGAGTAGCTCAATTAAATTTACTAATGGTTAAAACTTATAATTTAATTAGTTTACCTCTGGCCTCATATTCTAAGAACTTGCTTTCTTGCTCTTATTTGGAAGTTGGTAGTTATGGCTGCAAATTTGCCTATCCCCCCCCCCCCCTCACTCCAATGAGATTTGAATCTGATTTTGATCTGCGTTAAAGATAGAGGGACTCTTAGCCCTGTAAATTGACTTAATGCTGGTGAGTATGGTCCAAGTTAGAAGTTGCAGGTATGATGTAGGTAGGTGCAAGAGCTTATGCGAAAAAGAAATAGATTCTCTCTTGAAGTCCTCTTCAGAGTACTTTGATAGTATAGAAGATGTGACATGGTAACGCTCTTGATGAATCAATTTATTTAGAAAATATATTTTGATCCTTTTTCTATTAAAATTGAAAGTGCATTACTACTGTGTTGCATTTAATCGTAACTTAATTTTTTTATTGATGTCTAATTTGTTGTTTTGACTGTTTTGTGATTGCAGCGAGTCTACAACCGCCAGCACTCTTGTGGCTTAGGTTGGTTACATGATTTTGAAGGCAAACCTGGAGATCAATGATTATGTTTTAATTATAGACTCCTGGTAGTGTTTTTCCCCTTTTAGAGATGTTTTCAGAATGTTGTACTTTGTCCTATTGAACTAATTTGTTCTCTTAAATTTCCAGTGAATCTTCAGCATATCAGTGTTATGTTAGTTTGTTACATATGAAGAGTTTCATATCTCAGTAGTCTTTAAGTATTGTAGTACTGTGTTATCAACTCTATTGGGTGCATTTATGGTTCTGCGCCAAATTACTAGTATCCTGCTTAGAAGAGACGTTTTAATTCTAAGTAAATGGATCCTACCCTGTCTAGTTTGAGACGAAAGAAAGCGTTGCTTTTTCCTGGGAGTAGTGCCTTATAGAGAATCAAGGTTAAGAGTATTATTAACAGCGTCTGTGCAGTTTCAGGCGTTCTAGTTTCTCTTCAGGCACGTCAGCTTCTCTCTCTGTCCCGTCAAAATCAATTTTTCTACAAAATCCCTAACCGTCATTATTTTTATTCTTCTTTCTAAGTTTCTTTCAACAATTAACAAAATATATTAATAATTATTATCGTAATTATTTAATATCAACCATTTATTCGTTTTTAATTAATATTTAATTATTAAATACGAAAATATTATTAAAATTTAGAAAATCATGTTACATAGTATATTAATTGAAAATTTAAAAATTAAAACTAAAAATACATTATTAAATACTAAACTTAAAATATATCAAGATGTATTTCCTCCAAAGCGTTTTATATTGTCGACCAAGTTAGCTTGAAGATTCAAATGTATGGTGTGATCACGCACTTGTTCTCTTCTTCTCAAGTACTTGGTAATATCCAATACACGGTCAGTGGAATACCGAACCGTGTCGTTCACGGAATTTACATGTTGATTCTTAACAAATTCGTTCCAATCTCCAAAATTACCGAATGAATCACATTCATCCTCCACTATCATGGAGTAATATGCGCGTGACTCACAAAAGACGAGACAATTGGATCGAGACTTGGACTTCTCAGGCATCGAGAACCCACAGTATGCGCGTGACTCACAAAAGACGAGACGATTGGATCGAGGCATGGACTTTTCAAGCATCGAGGACCTACAGTATGCGCGTGACTACTTGAGTATATATACCCCAACCACCTTAATTCTCTACTCACATCTATTCCGATCTTACTTCTTCTACCATAATCTCACAATGTCCTCTTCAGAAGATAATGGTTCACTAGAGTACCGACGATCTCCACATCGTCCACCCCCAACACAATACTTTTTCCCCCTACCAAAATGTTCCACAACCAGGATTCCACCCGTAATACCAAAGTCAATTTAACCCACAACCAGGATTCCACTCGTCTCACCAGAACTAATTTTTCCCACACCCAGGGTTCTACCCGCACAATCAATACCAACCACCAACTCAGGAAGAAAAGCAAACACAATTCCCAATGGATATGTATACTCGCCTCCTAAGTGGCGAAAATAGTGGAAATGCAAGCCACATTACACCTGATATGAATGACAAAAATGTCGTTCAACCTACAAGTCGTGAGGGAACACGCAAAACCACGACGATGAGGTCGCAAAAATCGTGGTCCACACAAGAGGATCAACGACTCGTCTCGGCTTACATGGCTGTAAGTGACGATGTTATGGTTGGGACAAACCAAAAAATGAAGTCCTTTTGGAGACGTGTGGAGCACATCTTCAATGACTCAGGCGAGCCAGGTGCAGTAGAACGTAACGATGAATCATTGAAGGGGCGATGGAGGCGTACATCGTCATCTGTGAACCAATGGGTCGGTTGCTTCGACCAGGTGGTGCGGAGGAAGAGAAGTGGTTACAACGAGGACAATGTCATCTATGATGCGCACACCATCTATGAACGAACACACAATGCCAAATTTCAATACATGCATGTGTGGCTTTTGTTACGCAGGTACCCTAAATGGAGTATGTTGCGCTTGGACTTCCCATCGGAAACGTCGCTGTAGAAAGTTCGGAGAGTTTTAGCAGGGGGAAAAGAAAAAGCACCGACGACGATGAGAGTCACGCAACACCTTCAACAGATGAAATGGTGTTCGAAACATGTCATCGTTCTGAAGGTGTTAAAAAAACTAAAAAATGAAGGGGAAGCAACCATTTTAGGCACAACTTGATCTTGATATGTTAGAACTGGGGAACAAATTGAATATAGCGTAAAAGTGAAAGAGGAAAAATATTTGCGTTACGAAGAACGGGTGGAGATGAAACGCATCGAAGCTGAGGCGAATTTCCAAAGGGAACTCAACAGCAAGAAACTTGATGTCCTATTTGCTCTGATGAAGGAGGAAAACAAGGATGAATTCGATAAAGAAACACTTGCTTAACTCAAGGAGTGGGCTAAAGCACAAGGATATCTGTAGGTGCTCATGTTTTCATTTGTAATGTCAATATATCTGTTGTAGTTTATCAGTATTCTGGTAGTTTAAATTTCGTATTCGTAGGAGGACTGTCTTTTCTTTCCTTATTTCTGTTGTATTTCGTATTCTGTATTTGTATTGTATTTTGTTTCCGAAGTGTATGAGTATTGTACTACTATTTCTTATTTTGTTTATGAATTTTTTAATTTTAATTTTATCTAAATAAATCAAAAAAAGATAATTAATCATAAAATATTTTTTCAATTATTTTTCAATACCTAATTAATTTAATTCAATTTACCTAATTAATACATTATCTTAATTATATATAAAATAATCTTTATCTTTAAAACAAAAACAAAACAAAAAAGGGACCAATGGGGGGTCACGTGGCCCCCCGCCCGGAAATGCGCCCAGGGCGCCCCACCCTGGGCGCGCCCTCCCATCGATCTGGATGCTGCTTGGGCGCCCTTCCTGGGCGCCCGAGCAAAGAGCACCCGTTAAGGGTGCTCTTAGGATTTAGGGAAGAGAGATTGGCAACATGGGAAGCAGTTGGACCGGCGAAATCCAGATCGATGGCAGTAAAGCCAACAACACCTTTGTTGTCGATAATGAGTGGCTAGACGAATTCTTTGTGGTAATGTTGAGTTACATGTTTTTTTGTTTCTTTTTTAGACACAGAATTCAACGGCAACAGCTTCAAAACGGGATGGACGGATTGTGACTCTAAAATGGAAGTGATCAAACATCATTTTCATCATGACATTTGACATGCCTTGTTCGAGCTCGAACTCCCACTCAACTACGTCCCAAGGACAATGTTGAGATTTAATTTTATTTTGGAAGAGTAACATGCTTTATTTCAAGTTGAATATTGTAATATAATATTCCCAAGGACAATGTTGAGATTTAATTTTATTTTATTTCAAGTAATATAATAATCAATTGAGATTAGCTAAGTTTGTTGATCGTTGGAATTGCTAAAAAAATATCGATCACAGCTACAATATAAATTGTCATACTCGTAATGATCGATATTGATTCTTTTCTTGGTATTCTTGTAGGAACATCCAGTGTTCAATGAATTCATGGAAGGTCCACTCACATACATTGAGTTTCTGGATGAGGTTTCGGCCAATTGTTCTCCTAACCTTTTGGTCCAGAATGCTTCAGGAGAAGTTGATCTCATGTTTGATGAACTACAATATTGCAAGGATTCATTTCCAACAGTTGATGGTAATAACTTGCTAACCCGTGAAACTGCGGATGATAATTTCTCGTCGGTTTCTACGAAATGGTTGGACCACAAGTACTCTGTACTTGTCTGAAGTTTATCACGAGTACTTGGAGGAAGTTGTTCAGAAGAATAACGAAGTCGACTTGTATTTGTTAGACCGATGTTGTGAGCTGTTGAGGGAGTCAAAAGTGGAGACAAAAACGGTGATGTACTTGAATGCAATGAACATGTTTAGGGACATTAACACACGGATGAAATTCGTGTGTTAATGTCCCTGACCTAAACATTATGTTCTCTAGATTTGTTGCATTACTTTTAGTAGACTAATCATGAGAGTTGCTCGTCATCATGATGTGTGAAAATCAGTATGTTGCTTTAATTACTACTACAGATTATAGAAGATGTGCCATTGTTAGGCTCGATGGATTTTTGTTCTGGAAATATTTTTCGATCCTCTTTTAAAATTGAAAGTGCAATCACCACTATGATGCATGTAAATGTATTCCCAACTTTTTATTGATGTCTAATTTGTTGTATTGACTAGTTTGCGATTGCAGCTTGTCTACAACCACCAGCATTCCTGTGGCAAACCTGGAGATCAATGGTTATGTATTAAATATAGACTCCTGGTAGTGATTTCCCTTTTAGAGATGTTTTCAGGATTTTGTACTTGGTCACGTTGAACTAAATTTTCCCCTAAATTCCCAATGAATCTTCAGCGTATCTGTGTTCTGTTGTTTTGTTACACAAAGTGTTTCAGATATCAGTACTCTTTAAGTGTTTAAAGTGTTGTGCTGTCAACTCAGTTGTGTGCATTTTGGTTTGGTTCCACGCTAATGACCTCGAAGTAACGATCAGATTGAATTTTGGTGAAAATGGTGATTGGTTTATAGGAAAATTTAATAAAATTCTCTAGAAATCTAGTTCCAAAAGTTCATGAAGTTATACTTAGTATGATTTCTCCTGCTTCCGCTTGGAAGTTTATGGAAATCATAAAATTAAAGTTCTAGGATCTTGCTTTTAGAGTTACATAAGTCGAGGAAGGACTCGATTTTGCTATTCATAGTTTCCTAGTGCAGCAGGCAACAAGGAGTTATTACTTCTGAGGGATTGCTATGTTATTGAGCGGGAGTATTAGATTCGTATAACCAGTTAACCACACAGGTGCAATATATACATGACCATCTACTTTCCTAGTCGAATCCCAAAATATTAACACAATATTCAATTTACCAGATTAATTTATTTGCAGATAATAAAACCTCTAGCAAGCCCCAAAATTCACTACCTGACTTCTTTCAACCTCTCAGTTCCCTTCTTTTCCCCTCGGCCAATACTCTCTCCGGGTGTATCCGCTCAACTCCAAGAACACATGGGTCCACATTCCACGACGGTCTAGCTGTTGAACCCATCTGGCGAGATAATGATATTCATGCATTAAAACGAAATACGGCGTTATAGAATATGAAGGGATTAAAAGACAAGAATCAGAAAATTGTTGTATTTAAGCACTTAGTTCACATGCAAATGGAATAAATACAAGCAGTAGCCTGCTGGTTTACTACGGTAACAATATCTGACTTGCAATGTTAGGCTAAGTGTGTATGAACCAAGTACAAATAATATGTACACGTGGGTATTATAACGTGCAACTATGCAATTATAGTGTGGGAAATCAAACATGTAAACAAGTATGAATAATATCCATTCCGTGACCAGTTCTAAAAGGAGTCCAAGTAAAACAAATAAACAATCTACTCGACATATACCACACAAACACATCAACAATAACAACAAAACCTTTAATCTCAAACTAGTTGGAGGACCAAACAAACATATCAAGGACACAAAATTCAAAACAGAGCAAATTTCTACTGGTACTATAAATTATTAGTTCAAATTATGGTTCTTGTTGAGTTTTATTCCTACCCTACCTCAACTAGTGTGGGATCAAAAGTTTGTTGATGTTGCATCGTGATTATAACTTAAATTACCAACTTCAATTTAGCAACAATGTCACCAGCATAATAATGATCATCAAAACATTATAACTTTCAACAACCGAATGAATGGATTGATGGATGGTGGCTCTGCATGTGTAAATATGTTAATTCAAAGTCGAAACTAAACGTCTAGTGCCTTTTTTGTGAGAATTCAAACTAAGTGACTGATGTTTTCTGGAAAGGACTAAACAACCAAGGTTCAAGGCAACAAGGCAAGGATCTTAAGATCAATTTTTACCATTAAATCAAACACCGTATGCATTCCACGACCTGGATTAACATGCAAAACGTCAACTATATCGGATCACTCAATAAGAAACAAATCACACACCAACAACGAAAACAACCAACAAGAACATGATAGAACAAGAAAAGATAAAAATCAACAACAAACCTCAATCACCTATGTAATCAATGATTCAATCTCCACAACTCCAACCTACATTCACTTTTCGTTCGCACTGCAACATCGATCATCACCACCACAACCACCATATACATTGCATAATCTGGATCAACATTCAAACTATAAAATTCATATGATCACCTGATGAGAAAAACAAACACCACCAACAAAAAAACAACCCACGAAAACGAACCTGAATGATCAAACATCCAATCTCCGAAATCAACTCCAATTCACTTGCCATTTCCACCACCACCATCATCCTCCAAATCCCACCAATTCCCCTCCAACTTCAATTCACCATCCAAAACCCCACCCAACCCTTCCCCTTCTTCCTCCTCCCCATCATAACTCCACTCCAACCTCCTCAACACCTCCCGATCCCGCCACCGTCCAACCGCTCTCTCCGCCTTCACCCTCCCCTTACCGCCCCTCGCGACCTCCCTCCACTCCAACCCCAACTCCCCCCACCCTTTCCTCCCTCCCACGACCACCACCCTCACCCCTCTCTCCCTCCCCATCCCCACCACCTCCCCCACCCACTCCTCCGCCGTCACCACCACCACCACCCCATACCCTCCCTCCTCTACCACCCTCTCCACATCCCCCCGCATAAACTCAATTTCTCTCAAAACCAGTCCGTTAGGGTTCCGGATCAGGGACGCGGCGTGGCGGTACTTGTCGAGTTTACCGGAGAGGCGGAGACGTCTCCGGCCGGTGGAGAGGTGGAGCTGGCGGAGGCGGAGGAGGTGCTGGGGGCGGTGGAGGAGGCGGAAGTGGAGGAGGAGGGAGGAGTGGGAGGGGAACTTGCGGCGGCAGAGAGGGCAGAGGGAGGGGGAGGGAGGGAGGGGGTGGGAGGAGTAGGTTTGGGTGAGGGTGATTTGGCCGAGGTGGGTTAGGGCACGGCGGAGAAGACGGAGGGAGGTCGGAGGAGGGAGTGGGATGGTTTTGGTGGTTGAGAGGTCGAGGAAGACTGCGACGGATGGACGGCTGTGGAAGCGCCGGAAAACCGCCCGGAGGAGCATCACGGTCGGCGGGACTTGCAGGTTACTTACTGATGATTACTTTGCACTTAGAAAATCACGACCGTGTAAACGAGTCCGAGTCGAGTCTCTTAAAATTTTCTAAATCTACTCTTACATTGGCGTAGACCGACCGAAGTAAAATTTCAAAACTGAATTTTTATTCGTCGTCGTCAGAAAACTATTTAAATTATTCGTGTGAATTATCATTTTATCATTCCCTCGATTCTCCTCATATAACTTGACATTTAACACTCTCACCACTCTTCACTCTTCATATTTCTCTCATAATAATAATAAATAATATTTCGGATGTCAGGAAATTAGCTAACGGACACTCTGATGTACTCGAATATCATAAAATGCCCAGCTTCATTTTAATATATAAAAAATAAAAAATTAAATGACGTCTGGCTAAGACGTCCCTCCTATGGGTGAGGCGCCTGTTGCAGACGCCTCCCCCATGGGGTGGCGTCTTAGCCAGGGGGCAGGCGTCTGACTAAGATGCCCCCTATTTTTTTTAATAAAAAATTTAAAAATTATACAGTATGTTATCTTAAATTATTTAAGGTACCGTTCCAAAATTTTTGGTATTAATTGATAATTATATGGGCTGGATTAGGGGTGAGCAAAATTCGGTTCGGTCCGGGTGTCCGGACCGAACCGAATTTTTCGGTCCGGACCGAACCAGACCGAACTTTTTCGGTCCGGTCTTCGGTCCGGAGGACCATGGGAATTCGGTCTTCGGTCCGGTCCGGTTCGGTCCGGTCAAAGACTGAAATTTTAAGGGTTAAATTCGGGTTTTGGACCGAACCGAACCGAATTTTTCGGTCCGGTCTTCCGAAAAGTTCGGTCTTCGGTCCGGTCCCGGACCGAAGCTCACCCCTAGGTTGGATTACAACAAGTTTTTACAAGCGATGAAGATTCAAAAAATTCATCTTTTTGAGATTTTTGTAAGTCGAGAAGTTTTACCACTGGAGTTTTTTGGATCTTGAAATTTTTGAATCTATATCTCTTGCAAAATAACTCATTGTAATCCGAGTCGTTACCACCAAAAAATTGCAACGGGACCTCAAACAATTTGAGATAACACACTGTATAATTTAAAAAAATTAATTTTTTTTGGACGAACGTATTAGCCAGACGCCCCCCTATGGGTGAGGCGTTTGGGTAACACGGGCGAGGCATCTTAGCCAGACGCCCCACCATCGGTGAGGCAGCTTAGCCAGACGCCCGAGACGGAAAAAAATTCTGACTCCCTTGCCTCACTGGATTCAGGCGCTTCGCCAGACATTTTTGTGGTGTTGGTACTGAGAATGTGAGTAAAACTGAGTCAAAAACCTTGTTTTAAGACACGAGACGAAATGTGTATTAAATGAATTGTGAATGGTAAAATGGTAATTGTTGGGCGATTTAAGTAAATTTACGGTGACGAATAGTAGTTTTCTTTTAAAAAAAATACATATTTCTCAAACACATACAATGCATGTACTTTTAGTATAAGCATCAGTATGAAGTACAATTTCAAAAAAACATACATATTTCTCGTAATCACACAAGGTTGAAATATGAATACTTCTAGGTATAATAATGTATCGCATAAGTATATGATACAAATATATATACAGATGTTAAAATACAAATATGTAGTTCTGAAGTGGATATTATTCGAGTTAGTACTTTAGGGTTAGTAAGTTAGAATAGTTTATTTAGTTGGGTAATTTATAGAAAAAATACCTAACTTAGATATATATCATTAATTTAAATAATAGCTATATATATAATACGGATATGAATACAAATATTGTACTACAGATACACTCGACGACTTTACAGATCGGATACGAATACAGTCTTACGGATATTTTTTCTCGGATCGAATATTCGAATTTAAATACGGATACGAACGGATGCTCGAATATTCGATTATCCACTAACATCCCTACCAAGCATGGAACACCAATATAAGTTTCTTATCATGCATGTGCATGATGAGATTGCCAATAGGCTATGCATTTTCAATAAAGTAATATAGTATTTTCTAAGATATGATAGTTGGTTTCATTTCCTAATTACTTTTAATTTAAATTGATACGTTGACATCTATAAGATGTCTTTTAGATAGTTTCATTTTCATTATTTCATTTTCTTAGTTATTTCTATTTAGAGTTGTTCTGTTTCAATATAAAAGGTGTAAGATTTTAATTCAATTAAACAAAAAATAAATCAAGTTTAACTAAATCTTAGTTTTCATTTTTCTATTCTTGTTACCTTCTGGAGCTACTCTGTTTGAGAGAAAAAAACTATTAGAACATACCTCTTGGTAATCCCGAACGGTCTTGTACTCTCTTGGGTTTCTACAGCGACTAGGATGTTACGAGGCTTACGCCCCTCGAGCGATTGCTCGTGCCCTCGTGGGCTAGTCAAGTTTGTTTTGTTTATGATGTAGTGCATATACACGATGTATCGGGTCAGATTTAGATATTGAACATGTTTTGTGTTGAATCTAGTCTAACCTTGGTAGGGGTGTAAACGGGGCAGGTAATACCCGTATACCCGGTCACCCGCCCCGGGCGGGTACGGGTATGGGTACAAAAATGCATACCCGTTTAAAAATTCAAACCCGTATACCCGTACCCATTTACCCGCTTAATAAACGGGTCGGGTACGGGTATACGCATTACCCATACCCGTTTACCCGTATACCCGTTAAGATATATTATATTATATATATAATATTTTTTTAATATTTTATATGTTATATATTATATATTTTTTATATATAATATATATTTTATATAATATATATTATATTTTTATATATTATATATTATACCCGCTATACCCGTTTACCCGCCCCGTACCCGCTAACTTAACGGGTACGGGTCGGGTACGGGTATATATGTTTTTTGCCGGGTATATACCTGTACCCGTACCCGCTAATTTAGCCGGGTACGGGTACGGGTAGGGGCATACCCGACCCGTTTACACCCCTAAACCTTGGTGTTTTAAACACTAAATTACCATTACCCAAAAATCCACATGATTTATCTTACGTGTTTTCAGGTTGTGTATTAGAAATTGAACTTATCCGTGATTCTTGAGATTATTAATCAATTTTTGCTAATCCAAATGTTATAGGAATATTAAATATATAGTGACATTTGATATACTTGTAAAGTATCCATATCCGTTTTGTAATTGTACTCATTTTTCAAGATTATGCAAATGCATTTTTCACATCTAAAGCTGGTCTTTCACGTATGCAATTGAAACAAGAATATAGAAATACCTATTTACGCTTGGGATGTGAGAGTCGACACTAAAACTTTTTATAAAATAAAAATCGTGCAGAAAAGTGGTAAATTTCACATAACCCCTATGAACTATTGGCAATCATTTTAACCGTTCAATTTTTATTCTTTGTTTTTGCTTGCCTAAAACACTTATAAACTAACTTAATTGTGAAGTTCAGTTCAGATGGGAAGAAAATTTGAGTCAGATTGTTACTAAATCCGACTCAACGTGGACCATTATTCTTTTGTTAAAAAGGCTGGGCGTGGGTTTGGGCCTCAGCCTTTGTGGTGGTCCGGTGGACCCTTTTGTGTAGTCTTTGGGCCTCTGTCTTTTATCGTTAATATGTTAGTTTTATTTAACGACCTACAAGTTATTGCTCTCCCCACAAGAATAAATCATATATATTTTTATCTTAAGAGATGAGATCGTCTTTGTATCGAGGAGAAATAATGGATTAAAGAAGTTCTGATTTTCATGAACTTAGTTTCGTCCACTGAGATCAAGGTTATGAACTTCTGCTCCGTTACTAAATTATTGACTTCAAAAGGTATAAATGTCAACACTGTAACCTTCTAGCCATTCTCAGTCGGCCTAAAATGAAGATCCCAACCATTAGAGCATAATTAAAACTACAAATGACTTAGAAAAAGTTTAATTGAAGTGAGACCAGATGATGATTTTCTTTTTCAGCAGAACACAAATTTCTATGTTATCTATGTCATACAAATTCCTAATTTGGAAGAAATAATTTTAAAAAACCTTCCATGCAGTTGGTAAAGTCCATGATTATATTTATTTTTGTTGAAATTTTATTCAGACCTGCAGAAGTGATTGACAGTTTGTTGGCAGCACATAGGAAGGCAGATCAAAGAAAAGACAACCAAATTGAAAAGCCACACGACTCTCATCTGAAAGAAATAAAAAAATACAAACACAACAAAACGAAATGTCTTACTTTTGTTATTTTGATTGTTTGTGTTTTCCAATTATTAGAGTGATGGATACGTGCATGTTAACTCTAAGAGCACTCTTAACAGATGTGTTCTTTTTCGGGCGTCTGAAATATCCTCTCTCGACCGGAGGGTAGTTCCCGAGGGGAATCATCCGGGCATTTTTTGGACAGATTTTCCACCTGGGCGCTCGATAGGGGGATGTGGCCCCTGGATTGGTTAGTTTTTTAGTTAAAAGAAAAATGTTTTGGTATATATTTAAATTAATGTATTGATTAGTTAAATTGTAATTTAATTAATTAGGTTTTGTAATTTAATTGTAGTCAATGTATTTGATGTTGTTTGAATTTTCTAATAATTGTACAATTATTTCATAATTAATTAAATTGGTTTTGATTTATTAAGATCTAGTTAAATTTACAAATAAAACAAATCATATACGAAATGAAGATAAGTTTTGATTTATGCTCTGTGTAGTCACGCGCACACTGTACGTCATCGATGCTCGAGTGGTCCAAGATTCGATGTTATCGTCTTGTGCTCCGTGTAGTCACGCACACCTTGTACGTCCTCGATGCTCGAGTGGTCCAAGATTCGATGTTATCGTATTGTGTTCCGTGTAGTCATTCGCACACTGTAGGTCTTCGATGTTCGAGTGGTCCAATATTCGATGTTATCGTCTTGTGCTCCGTGTAATCACGTGCGTACTAAAACGTTATTTCTCACATTTACAAATATAGTTCTCATGGTTGGTTCTACCATATCTCACAAATACACTTCATCCACTACCGATGTCTTCATCTGATAAGTCCTCCATGTCAAAGTCTTTCATCGTCTTCATCATCCGATGACGAAGCTTACGAGCAAGTGTTAGACAACTTAACAGAGTATGCCTCCGAAGTGGCGGGTCAACAAAGTACACGTCCTAGGAGCGTAGAATGTGAACTACGAACCCAGATAGAGATATGGAGCTTGGTTATCGTCGTTTAATTGCTGATTATTTTTCTGACGACCATGTTTATCTTGACAACATTTTCAAAAGAAGATTTAGGATGCGAAAACATATTTTTCTTCGCATTGTAAGTGTCGTTGAGGCCTCCGATGTCTTCTTCCAACGTGTATCGGACGCCACTGGTCGGATGAGCATCTTCGGCCTGCAAAAATGTATTACGGCTATCCAGATGCTAGCATATGGTGTAGTGGCTGATGTGGTGGACGAATACTTAAGGCTAAGCGAATGCACGACGAAGAACGTACTTGAAAAATTCTGTGATGGTGTAATCCACAACTTCGGTGGTAAGTACCTACGAAAATCAAATGCCGCTGATTTATCACGACTACACATTGGTGAGCAGCGTGTGTTCCCAGGCATGGTAGGAAGTATTGATTGTAGGGGTGAGCAAAATTCGGTCCGGTCCCAGACCGAAGCTCACCCCTAATTGATTGCATGCACTGGGTGTGGAAAGTTGCTCAGTTGGATGGAGGGGCCAATATCAATGGTGTAGTGGTAATGTCACTCTTGTCCTTGAGGCAGTGTCGTCGGCTGATTTGTGGATATGACACTCTTTTTTGGCACACTAGTTCATGCAACTACTTAAATGTCCTACAACGCTCTCCCTTTTTGATGACGTAATGGAAAGACGGGCTCCACCTGTGAATTTTGAGGTTAACGATTCTCGACGTGATATGGGATACTATCTTATAGATGATATTTATCCAAAATGGGCGGCATTTTGTCCGTTGTTCATCCACAAACACCGAAGGATCAGTTATTTGCTGAACGACAAGAAACGACAAACAAAGATGTAGAACGTGCATTTGGAGTCTTGCAAGCGCGGTTCGCAATCGTGAAGAAGTCATCTCTTGCATGGAGTAAGATTGTGCTTAACAAGATGATGACAGTCTGCATTGTAATACATAATATGATAGTGGAGGATGAACGCGACTCTTAAACTCATTTTGGAGATTGGAATGAATTTATTCAGGATCAACCTAGAAATTCCATGGACCACCTGGTATAGTATTCCCCTAACCGTATAGTGGATATTAACATGTATTTGATGATGAGAGATCAATATATGACAATGATTCGGAGGAAATATGTCTTGATGTATTCGTAGATTTAGTTTTAAAAAATGTATTTCTAGTTTTAGTATTTAAATTTCGAGTTAATGTACTATGTAACGTGGTTTTCTAAATATAAAAATATTTTCATATTTATATATTAATTGTTATTCAAATCGAATGAATTAATTAAATTGAGTTATTACAATAATGATTATTAAAATATTTTGTTGATTGTTGTGAGAGTTTTAGAGAAGAGAATAAAAATAATGACTTGACAGTAAATACTATAACGTGACTAAGTGGATTAGATAATGGTTAAGGAATTTGTAGGGGGTTGGTTTGTGTTGACGTAGTAAAGAAAGAAGTTGACGTATCCGAGTGAAGAAACGCAAGGGGTTTGTGTTTTATTGAGGATATTGTTTCTGTTTCAACATTACATTTGAATTCAAAATACATTGTGTTTTATACGGGTGTAAATCTAAACGTTGGGTGAGCTGCCTTGGGGAAGAAGCGTTGCGTCCGTTCGGAGAAGGGGATGCGCCTGTTGAGGAAGAGGCGCCGTTTGGATGAGCGCCGGTTGGGTTCTCGATGTATCCTTTTTAACACTCCCCCTCAAGTTGGGTCCGGAAGAGGTTGAAGGTACCCAGCTTGCTGATGATTTGACTGAACGACTTCTGACTTAGGGCATTGGTAAACACATCTGCTAGTTGTTCTTTACTGGGTATGTAGGGGACTTCTATTTCTCTTGCTTGGATCTTTTCGCGAATGAAATGACAGTCCACTTCAATGTGTTTGGTCCTTTCGTGAAAGACTGGGTTGGACGCTATGTGTCGAGCAGCATTGTTGTCGCAGAACATCTGTATGGGCATGCTGGGAGATTGTCCCATATCGTTGAGAAGTTGTTTTAACCATATAAGTTCACTAGTTGTAGATGCCATTGCGCGATACTCAGCTTCTGCACTGGATCGTGCAACAACTTTTTGCTTCTTACTCCTCCAAGTTACAAGGTTCCCTCCTACAAAGGTGCAGAAACCTGTAGTTGATTTACGATCATGACTTCCTGCCCAATCTGCATCCGAGAAACCAATGATATTGTCAGAGTTATTATTTTTCATAAGTATTCCTTGCCCTGGGGTTTGTTTTATATACCTTAAAATGCGATCAATGATACCTAAGTGTGGTGTTCGAGGTGCATGCATAAATTGACTAACTATGCTAACAGCAAATGTTATGTCTGGTCTAGTTACCGTTAGGTATATGAGTTTGCCTACAAGTTTTGAAACTGATGAATGTCTTTGACGGGTTCTCCGTCAGTAGAGTTGATTTTGAGGTTTGTTTCTACTGGTGTGTTAGCGGGTTTAACACCAAGTTTTCCCGTTTCTGTCAATAGGTCTAGGGCATATTTCCTTTGTGATAAGAAGAGGCTCTTTCTTGAGTATGCAATTTCTATTCCTAAGAAGTATTTTAAGAGGCTGAGGTCTTTTATGTCGAATTTTGTTTTGAGGTAGTGTTTGACTTGACTAATTTCATTGTTAATATCTCCGGTGATGATGATATCGTCAACATAAACTAATACTATGGTGATTCCTTGTTTGTGGCGTTTAGTAAACATAGAAGCGTCAGCGGAAGATTTTAAAAAACCATAAGCAAGCAAAAAAAGACTGAGTTTGGCATACCATGCGCGTGGAGATTGCTTCAGACCATAGATAGCTTTGTTGAGTTTGCATACCTGGTTTGAGGTGACGTTGAATCCGGGTGGAGGAGTCATATATACTTCCTCTTCAAGATTTCCTTGTAAGAAAGCATTTCGTACATCCATTTGATGGAGTTTCCAATTCTTGTTGACTGCTATGGACAAAAGAACATGAACCGTGTTCATTTTCACAACAGGAGCAAAGGTCTCTAGGTAGTCAATCCCGTAAGTTTGAGTATACCCTTTGGCCACGAGTCTAGCTTTGTATCTTTCTATGGTTCCATTACTGTTATATTTTATTTTATAGACCCATTTGCACCCAACAGGTTTGATCCCTTGTGGTTTTGGAATGAGTGTCCACGTGTTGTTGTTTTCTAGGGCGTTGAGTTCTTCACTCATGGCTTTGCGCCATTTTGGATCTCCTATAGCTTCTTGGAATGTCTTAGGTTCTAAGTTATTTATTTGGGTTAGGTATGTTTTGTAGATTGGGAGAATTTGTTCGTAGGAGATGTGATTTTCGATGGGATAGGTGACGTGTGAGGTAACAAAGTCGTTAAACCTGGCCGGAGGACGTCTTGGACGAGTGGATCTCCTTGCTTGAGGATTTTCTTGATTGTCTTGAGGTGGAGTTTCTTCTTCTTCGTCTTCCTTCTTGTTTTCTTGATTGCTTTCTTGTCCTTCTCTTTCTTCCATGTGGCTTTGTGGTAGAGTAGTTGTTGTAGCTGGGAGGGTCCCAGTTGTATTCTCTTTGTAGTAGAACTCACTCTCTCTAAAGGATACATCTCTTGATATATACATTTTACAAGTATCGGGGTCAAAACATTTGTACTCCTTTTTGTTTACAGAATAACCAAGGAAAATACATTTTACAGAGTTGCTGTCAAACTTGTCTATCCGTTTCTTGTGAACAAAACAGACACAACCAAAAACTTTAAGATGATCTAATTGCAGTGCCCGGTTTAACAATATTCCTAAAGGTTGTTTGTTTTGAAGGACGGGGCTTGGCAAGCGATTAATGAGATAGGTGGCAGTTAGAACTGCGTCAGACCAAAAATGTTTTGGTATATTACTTTGAAACAACAGAGATCGGGTAACATTCAAGATGTGACGGTTTTTTCGTTCAGAAATTCCATTTTGCTCGGGAGTATTAACACAAGTAGTTTGATGGAAAATTCCACGATTTTTTAGAAAAGTTTGAAAATTGAGACTGGTATATTCTGTCCCATTATCGGTTCTTAGAGTTTTAATTTTGAAATTATACATGTTTTCAACAAATGTTACAAATTCACAAAAAAATTTAAAAACGTCTGACTTATTTTTAAGAAGGTAAATCCAGGTGTTACGCGAAAAATCATCAATAAATAAAACAAAATATTTGAAACCATTGTAAGATTCGACCGGGGCGGGACCCTAGATATCGGAGTGAATTAAATCGAGCGGAAATTTAGATTTGGTTTTAGAAGTAGGAAACGGAAGTCTAGTTTGTTTTGAGAAATGACAAACATCACATGCATATTTAGGAGAAAAAGTAGGAAATAAGGTTTTTAGAACATGAGACGATGGATGTCCCATCCGCTTATGCCAGAGGTCCTGATTAATGTTACTTGAAATATGAAAAGCATTTGTTTGAGTATCTAAGATATAGAGTCCGTTGTGGTTGACTCCTTTACCAATCGTCTTCCCTGTAGCTCGATCCTGAAAAAATACATCATTTGGGGTAAATACAACATCACAATTATGGTGTTTTGTTATCATTGCGACAGACAGAAGGTTAGAAGAGAGGTTTGGAACATACAATACATCTTTGTTTATTTGGTTTAATAACATGGTTTCTCCTATTCCCTTAATCTCAACTTGATTGTTATTTGCTACAGTTACAAATTTGTTAATCATTTTGGAACTATTTTTAATATTTTGTAACAAGGATGAATTTCCGGTCATGTGATCGGTGGCTCCAGAGTCAATAATCCAATGGTTGTTATATTTAGATCTTGTATCAAGCATATTTCTGAAAGTATCTACAGAAAAAGTTTGTGGGGAGTAAGTTATACCTGCACAATTACCTGATCTTTGGGGGTTTGCTGCAAAAAAGCATTTAACTGGATCAGCAGCTGATCCAGATCCGGTCTGGACCCGGATCCGGGTCCACTGGATCCGTTGTTTGCGGATATAAAACCATCGGGTCGGCTTCGGTTGTAGTCGGGTTGCCGACCATGAGATCCGTCCGATTGCGCGCTCATAAAAACCCGCTGATCCGCAAGAACACCCGATTCGTCTTCCCATTTCCTTTCCCCTTCTCTGCTAGGGTTAGCCACCGCCGCTCCATTTCCTGTCGCTCAGCCATTGTTTCTCTTTTGGTTCCGATGATCTCCCCTTCCGTCCCTTTGTCGGTCGGAGATGTGGGTGTAGGAACTAGCAAGAGTTTCTATTATGACCTGTTTTTTTACAGTTATCGCAAGTTTCTTGTGGCTTATTTCCATATTTTTGTTTAGTTTTACTGGGTTGTGGTTTTCCGACGTAAAAAGCCTGAGATTCTGAGGCATGGTCGGTGGTCTGAGCGGTGGTCCGACGAGACTCCTCCCGTTGGATCATCGCGATGATGGTTCCGATGTCCGGTAGTTCGGCGGTCATTAGGACTTGACTCCGGATGGCTTCATAGCTTCCGTCAAGTCCGATGAGGAACTGGTAGCTGTGATCCCTCTCCGTGCGTTCGAGTATGGTTTTTGAGTCCATCGCCACTGGTTCGTAAATGGACAGTTCATCCCATCCACATTGAAGTGCCCTGAGGTACTCCGTGATGGTCTGTCCTTGTTGTTTTGTCTGCGAGATCTCTTGTTTTAGTTTAAAAATATGAGCAAAGTTTTGTGATTTACCGAATATATTCTGGACGGAGTCCCAGAGCTCTTTCGCAGAGTTTTTGTAGAGAAAGATCGCCCCGATCTTTGGTTGCATGGAGTTGAGGAGCCATGACATCACGAGGTGGTCCGTTGTCTGCCACTCCTCCTGTTTTGTCTCGGTGCCCTTTCCATCTGGCTTTTTTGTATTCCCGATGATGTGTCCGAGTTTTCCTTTCCCACTGAGGGCCAGCATGACAGCTCGCGCCCACGACAGGTAATTCTGTCCTTTGAGTGGTTGAGAAACCAGTCTGGGGGCAGCGATCGCTTCTTGATCCATCATTATTTTTCTTCCTTCCCCTGGGTATGGATGTTGGGCGGTTTTCCTTCAACCCCCTCGAGGAAGAAGAGGGTTGATTTTTGTGGGTTTGTTTGTGGGTGGTCTGAGGGATCCGATGATGAGTTCAGTGAACTCTGAGGATCACCGATGATGAGGATCACGAGCTAATATGCTCTGATACCATGAAGAAACGCAAGGGGTTTGTGTTTTATTGAGGATATTGTTTCTGTTTCAACATTACATTTGAATTCAAAATACATTGTGTTTTATACGGGTGTAAATCTAAACGTTGGGTGAGCTGCCTCGGGGAAGAAGCGTTGCGTCCGTTCGGAGAAGGGGATGCGCCTGTTGAGGAAGAGGCGCCGTTTGGATGAGCGCCGGTTGGGTTCTCAATGTATCCTTTGTAACAGAGAGAGAGAAAACAGGACGTCCGGGAAGTACATCGGCGCTCATAAAGATGGTCTAAGAGATCGATGGTCTAATAGGTCAACGCATTTGTGGACATCACGTTCTGTCTTGTGCTGTTATTGCACCTTACATGCGAACCACAAACAAACATCTATTTATTCTTTATTTTGAAAATGACGGATAAACATACGTGATATGTACACATGTATATTTGTTACGTCCAGAAAAAAGAGAGTATTTGTTTGTATCTAGAAATGGTAAAGGAGAGTAGAGGTTAGAATGTAATTCTGTAGAATGTTTGTCCAATTTGTGTGTTTCGAAGTGTTAAAATCCTAATTGATGTCGATTGTTTTTATTTACTTATAATGTACGAGTGTCGCTTATTTTGTATTTTACGTCATCGTTTTTTTAAAATTTTATGCATGCATCATCGTTAATACCTTATGTACATTAACAATTCATTACTGCAATATAATTTCATTTTACAAAGTGTACTTTCAATCACGTCCAATTCGACGTTTATCTATTACATCGAATTGGTTCAGGATCAATTTGAGTTCAGCTCAATATAAGCTCGTTCGTATTCGGTTAAAACGTAGTGAACCGGATTTTAATTTGATTTTTCCAGCTAAAAAACTTAATGAGAATGAGATAAACATGGACTCAGATTAGATGATTTGTTAATAGCTTGGTAGTTACTTAAATAAATCATATATTATATTTGAGGTCACGTGTATGGCAACATATAAACATTCACACGCATATAGCCATATACACGCACGTACACAATAATTCAAGCACATAGTAATAACTAATAAGTAAGCAACAACCATTTTACTAGTCATTATCCATAAACACACAATAAGTGCAAATTATCTAGATTTTTTTATCCACATAATATCACATAAATACATGCACGTATAGAGAAATATATTTTTTATACCTTATATTACGCATAGTAGAAAAACGTTAATTCATATATATGCTACAAGTGAGGTTACTAATTAATTAGACCAAGCTAGCTTCATTCAGTTCGAGTTTAACTCGATTTAAGCTCCTTCAAATTTGGTTCAAAACTTAATGCACGAGTCGAACATGAGCTAAACACAAGCTGATATTTGTTTGATCGTATTTTGCCCTATTAGCACCCTTAATTGAGCTAACTGGTAACAAATACCCGTTGACATTCTAACATCAACAACCTAAAGCTTTTAGTAGATTTAATAATCTTGACAAAACAAAACCACTTGACTTGCATTACAATTATTACGTGGTGTTTATGCAAAAAAATGCTATCACTTTTCATAAGTAACACACGCAAAAAATGCATTATTTGTTAAGCATGGAATAAACTTGACTTGTATTTCCATAGACGTGCTTCAATGGAAGTTAGATTATTGCTTAACGTAACGTCTTAGAAGGACATATTATTATTAAGTACGCCATCATCTTATTGCTAAGGAGATGTTTAGGACGTACAATAAAACATATATCTAAAATTAGAGATTTTTTGGGTATTCCACAACTATTTACCATAAATATTAAATAGCCATCATTTGGGTGATACGTTTCAGACGATGAAACTAGGAGGTTTAAAATTTAATAGGACCAAAAAGTCTTGGGTGTAATCTTCTCTTTAAAATTCCAGCTACTCTATTATTTTTCTATCATACCCCAGTTTGCTGAATAACATTTTATTTATTGACCATTGAATCGCATGCAGCTGATAGCGCAAGTTGGTTAGTAGTTTTAGGAGTTTAATTAAAAACTAAATATATTAACATGGGATCCACTTCAGAGATTTGTCTACTTTTTGTTTCTAATTTTGGGTTTCGTTGTAACAGATTATTTGAATGATAACATTTTAATAAACATAGAGAAGACCTTAGACGTTCTTAAGGCAAGCATAATTTTTTTATTGTGTATATTATTGCACAGAAAATTTCATAAATGTTTTTCTTTTGAAAATTTAAAATATCACCAAACATTTTTTTCTTTCCATACTTCATAACATCATAGATACTGTTTGTTTGACAAAAATTCTAAAATACGCGTTGTCTATGGCCATCTGATATACTATAGATTAATTGCTTGGAAATTTTATTTTCCATGAAAAGACAAACAATGGTATGATTGAAAGTCTAATTAAGCAAAATTGAAGGATATCAAATAGGCCGTCGTTGTCTTTGTCATCTTATATTTAGATTTTAGCCAATGTGCGGGGGGAATTTCGGACAAATTAAAGCATCTACCGACATAATTAAGGTGAAAGTCTTCTTGGGGCTGTTCTCTGTGATATCATCATTCCGACTATTATATAAGAAATATCCTAATATTAGATATCTCATTTGATATTTTTCATCTTCCTATCTGTCTTCGTTTGTGATAAGAAGGGAAGTTTACAATTACACTCGACTAGTATTTTTAACTCATTAAAAAAATCTTAATTAAATTATCATTTCTAGATGTTGAAGTCATTATTCTTAGCACGAAAAACACTAGAATTTAATTTCTGCCCAATTATAATCATATGAACAAACAACATAAATTTGATCAGAAGGAAAATAAATTCTGATAGATTCTTTTTCTATTGTTTTCCTTTTAACTTTAACAATTCATTTTTCTCATAGTTTCTTTCGCATGAATTAATAAACCATGTGTGTCGGTGATAAATTCAAATGTTTTTCACTTAATTATATATCATCTCCTTCAACATTCTCACAAAATGTCAGTATATAACCAAAAAAGTCCAATCCTTAACAATGTCAGTAGTTTTCATGAGACCTTAGTGTTTATATATACCAAATATTAGAATACATTAAAAGCGATTACATAAGCAATCACGTCATAGCAATCTCAACTTCCAACCATGATTCTTTGCAAACTTTGACCATTGAAATTAAAAGGAACACATGCAGCTCAAATCTCAACAACACAACACCACCATAAACTAATACAAATTAAAACCTTTTGTCATTTCTTAATTTTGCTGCACAAAAACATGTTCCCCACTTGAGCATCTCATCCTTTGAGTCCACTACACTCCAAACATCTCTTCCAACCAACAACATTCCACTAAAAGTGTGGTGTTGTAAATTTTTTAACTACCATTCCCCCTATTACCATCCTCAAATCTATAGTCTCCTAAAATAACCATTGTGGTTGATCTGTTGGTGGGATTTCATATCATATTTGACGGTGGTCGTTTTTGTCTCAAAATAGACCCTCACCAGAGTGTATTTCTTTAAGTTTGAACTCTAACTTACTCTGACATACTTCAGTTGCAGAATTGCTTTATATCTACAGTATTGCAATTTTACAGGTATAAGAAAATTGTGGCCATGCTAAAACATTAAGAGATAATATCAAATATAGAGCAAATAAACAGTAAGATATTGATTCAGACTATAGCAAATTAGCAATACAATATTATGACATCCTAATTTGTTGCTTGACTTCTTAACACTAAGAATAGTGCAAAATATAGGATGACTATTCATTCAGTAGGTAAAATTATTGGATTGTAGATCTTATTTTCCAAACATTGCCATCATATGACGTATCATGCTGTTGTCACACTTGAGTTCTGTAAATTTATATTATTAAGACTTCAAGTAGTGTTGATCTTCCTACTCCTAGAGCGAGATTGGACATTTTTAAGGTTGAAACTTGGGCAAGAAAAAGTCTACCTATCCTTTTGTCTTTGAGTACAAAGGTGCCCCCACAAAGGACAATAAAATTACACCACCTCAACCGACACAATTCAAGGCAAACTCTCAAATATCTTGAAGAGTTTGTTTTTGTATTATTTCACTTCAAAATTAAAATAGTAAGGTCGTGGAAATTACAAGATAGCATGACTTATGGAGAAGAAGGTAGAATCAGCAAACACATGGTTTTCTTTCCATATGAGTCCATCTGGGAACCAACGTTAAGCGGGTCAAAAAATTTGTAATATTCCTTGGATGCCAATTCCATGTCCGAGGGATGACGCGTTCGTAAACACAATTTAGAGTTAGACAGACAACTATTATATTGCGGCTTGGAAAACATACTCACGTATTTTTGGAATTACCTTAACATTAAATCACATCTAATATGGATGCTAGAGTAATCACTCCAAGGGAGTAAACTAACTGAGTCAGAACCAAATCTTTGTATCAATATAGTAAATTTTCATATTCACGTTCTTACTAAAAACGAGGAGAATTTATGGAAATGAACTTCTAAACTTCTTTTAACTTCACACTTCACACTTCACAGGTGCCAATCACACCTTAATAGGATGACTTGATTGGTCTTTGTTTTGATCTTAATTCCAAAAACAAAAGGTAAAGGTAAATAAAATACAAGTAAAAATTAATTTCGTACCACCGGAAATAATGAAATTGTTTTTCTAGAAAGTACAGATGATAAAAAATAATTTTATTATTTTCTAATAATACGTTATTTTTACGCTAAGAATAAAAGGTAAAAAAAAAACCAAGTAGGAGGAGGCACTCTCTCTCCTCCTCTCCATTTCCTCCTCAAAACCTTTTTTTTTTTCTTCTTCTTCTTCTTCTTCTTCTATTGTCAGCCAAATCCCCACCTCCTAGTCCTTCCTCCTCCCTCTTCCCGAAACCCTAATCCCTCCCGGATGGAGAAACCGACCCCATTCCACGCCCACCGGCGTCCCCCCCGGTCTCCCTTCCCGAAGCTCCTCCTCTGGTCCCTCCTCTTCCTCCTCACTCTCTTCCTCTTCTTCCGCTACTCCCCGACCTCCACCCCACCCCGCCGCTCCCTCCGCACCGCCCCCCCTTGGGGCGGCCCCACCTGGGAGAAGCGCGTCCGTCTCTCCTCTAAACCCTCCCGCTCCCGCCCTATCTCCGTTCTCGTCACCGGCGCCGCCGGCTTCGTTGGGTTCCACTCCTCCCTCGCCTTGAAACGCCGCGGCGATGGCGTTTTAGGTCTCGACAACTTCAACGATTATTACGACCCCTCCCTCAAACGCGCCCGCGAGAATATCCTCAACAAAAACGGGATCTTTGTTGTCGACGGCGACTTGAACGACTCGGCGCTGCTCCGGAAGCTGTTTGACGTGGTTCCGTTCACGCACGTGCTGCAATTGGCCGCCCAGGCTGGGGTCCGGTACGCGATGAAGAATCCGGGGAGTTACGTGCATTCCAATGTGGCCGGATTGGTGTCGGTTTTCGAGGCCGCCAAAGCGGCGAATCCGCAGCCGGCCGTGGTGTGGGCGTCGTCGTCGTCGGTTTATGGACTTAATTCTAAGGTGCCGTTTTCGGAGGTGGATAGGACGGATAGGCCGGCAAGTCTTTACGCGGCCACCAAGAAGGCTGGGGAGGAGATTGCTCATGTTTATAATCATATATATGGGCTTTCGATTACGGGGTTGAGGTTTTTCACCGTGTATGGCCCGTGGGGGAGGCCGGATATGGCGTATTTCTTTTTTACCAAGGATATGTTGAGGGGGAAGCCGATTACGATTTTCGAAGGCCCGGATCATACGACGGTTGCAAGGGATTTTACGTATATTGATGATATTGTGAGTGGGTGTCTTGGGGCGCTTGATACCGCCGGGAAGAGTACCGGGACAGGCGGGAAGAAGAGGGGGCCGGCGCAGTTTAGGGTTTTTAATCTTGGGAATACGTCCCCTCTCCCGGTTTCGCAGCTTGTTGGGATATTGGAGAGGCTTTTGAAGGTTAAGGCCGATAAGAAGGTTATTAGGATGCCGAGGAACGGGGATGTGCAGTTTACCCATGCTAATATTAGCTATGCGCAGAGGGAGCTTGGGTATCATCCGACGACTGATTTAGAGTCTGGATTGAGGAAATTTGTGAAGTGGTACTTGCAGTACTACTCGCCCTCGATATCGTCTGGTAATGGGAAGAAGAGCGGTAGTGTTAGTAGCAGCTGATGGTGATGGGGAATGTGGATTTCGATCCACGTTTTAGGGATTTGTGGAGTGATTCTTTTGCTGCTTCTTTCGTGCCGTTCGTGTTTGATTCGCCATTCCAAATCCGTTTTATCAACATATCTTTGAGGTGGAAGAGGTGTTGTTATTGTGGTCAGCGAACAAGCAAAGAAGTATGTCTCGTACCTTCCTTGTTCGTGTCTTGGTCTTCTTTTAGAATATTTTTCTTTTCTTGTTGTTGCAATTGTATGTTGTCCTTGTTTAGGGCTCGTGATTACATGATTAGATGCTCATTAGTGGACCTTATCGCTGAAATGATCTTAATAAAGAAAAAAATTGATGTAATTGATTAAGTTTTTTTAATGGTCAAATATTTGATGTTTATGGAACCTGATGCGTTTATATTTAGTCTGGGCCCTTTCGATTGATTGTTCCTTCTGATTCACTAATATTGAATTCAAGGATGATATCTATTTTGTCTGTGATTTTCTTTTCTCTGTTATTTTACTGTTTTTGAATTTTAATGGTGCACATTGATCGTGGAACAACAAAACAAGTTAGGAAATTCATTGCTTGACCTGCACTGGTATCTACTTTGAGAATTAAGAGGATTTTGTATTGAATGGAGGAGATTGAAAGAAGTTTGATATTGAATTTCTTTTTTGCCTATAAACTAGAAAGATCCAAATTCTATTCACATAAAATTGGCTTACAAGTCAAGTGCGATATCGAAGTTAGACTGTTAGAGTCAAATTTAACTTCTTTTCTTCATTTGGTGGTATGGGGAGCAAAAAAGCATATTCCTATAATCATGTTACTTCTTTAACTAATTTAACTAAATTGCATATTGCCATAATCCTTGAACTATTCAACTCCAGCAACATTGAATTAGGTTGATAGATTGTCATTAATGTGCTCTAGAAGCTAAACTCTATTTAATTAAGAGTGACAAGCAAGTGAGCAATACCTCAAGTATTAAATGCATACTAATCCTTACCCTGAAGTTTATACAGTTCATATCCACACAAGATAAAAAACCACTCATCTGATCTTAAATGCTCACATGTTATTCAGCAAGAAAATTGTACCGACCACTTCATTGCTAGTTCTAGTTGCTATGTACAATTACTGCAACACCTCCCTGTTGTGTTTGATCTTTTATGTATATTACAGAGGGATTTTTTTTATAGAAATAAGGCCACCTTTTGATATTGTTCACTCCCATAACTGGATGTTAAAAAAGTGGACTTTTGGTATGTTTCATTTGTAAATGTTGTTGGTTTGTAAAGCAGCATCTATATTAAACATCCACACGAACATCTAGTCTACTAGTCAAATATGCATTAGTTGTTTGTCAATTAGCTTCAGAAACTTTTTTTCTCTTCTATTAATGCTCACGTTTCAGTTACATTATTGGGAGCTTAGTTTAACGCCCATTTTAAGATGATGACGATGAAACTGTGTTAGTTATTGGAAATTATGCATTATTTGGTCCATTATTGGCGGAGTGCTGTCATCATGAAATGATGATAAAGAATCGGCTAAAATGGACATTGAATAATTGAAGCAAAATGATATCTGCATGAAATAGTGTTAACTATATATTGATGGAAGTTAATTTTCATTGCACAAGGTATGATTTTTCTTCTTCTTCTGTAAGTAGTTTGTACCAAAGGAACCATCAAAACTTATGCTAGTGTTTGTATTTTTCCGGCTAGCGAACAATATTCAGATTTCAGATTAGAAATAATTGTTTCTGAATGGATTTTCTTCTCATATTTATTAGATTAATAGATTGACAGTTGAAGAACTTTATAGTGCTTGTTTGGTGCTCAAATTAGTTAAAATTTATCTTTCTTATTGTTCTAGAAAATCATGTGTCTGCTTTCTCAAGCTAAAACCTAAAGGGTGGCTAAAGGCTAAACAACATAAATTTTAGCTTTTAGGTGACAACAGGAAAGTCGTAGTAGTGACGGAGAAGTGGACTATGCAAAGAAACTCACCCAAAACAAAGTCTAAACTTAAGAGCCAAAAGTAACTGACTATTTCTCCCTTTAATGAAAAAAACCCATTAACTATTTCTCCCTTAAATTAATTCAGTTGCTTGCAAATGCCCGAACTCTTAATGGTTCTTTTGACTTGTATCTTCCTGCTTATCATTGAATTTTATTTCAATTCGAATAGACTGATTTTACACGTTTCAGAGGGTCCAAAAAAGAAGCAAGAACCTTAAATGTTGGGCAGGTCTTGCTTCCTGTGATGTGCAATTTCTTTTGAGTAGATAGCTCATAGTTTGAATAAATATAAATGGTATTCACTGCTTATTATTAAATATTTTTGTATGAAGATCAGTTACCTTTCCTGTTAATTATCTATTTTTATCATTCTTAATTTTTATTAAGAGTTTCATCGCATTAGGCTGTTGTAGTTTGCAACAATCATCTGCCTTCTGCAGGTTAAGCTTCTCATATCTTAGAATTGAGAAACTTTAGTGAAGAAAGGCTTTTCATATCTGTTGATTCAGTTGCTAACCAAATTGTCTTCCGTAAATCCACTGTATGTGCAGGTCAAGCAGCTCATATCCTTGGATTTTTGCTGTAAATAGTGTTCTTGATTTAGTTATAAACTTGGATGTTTTGACTCTCCAAAACCCAGTGTACTTTTTACAGTTTTTTTAAATTACAGAATACAGATCTTGTTGTAACTTGGAAGTCATGGTGTATCAGAAAAAAAGGAGTGGTTTAACTGCAAGATAAAACAACTGGAATTGTTCCCAACAACCCTATTTTCAATTCATTCTCTGATGTAGATTTGTGGTTTGGTCTGATATTAAAACAAGGTTACATGTTGATATTTGCAGTGAAACAACTCAAACGTTGACACTGAATCAGTCTTGTTGGCGTATGCATGCTGTAATTTGTTTTGATTAAAACCTTCTTTTGTTTTCAACGCTTGCCTTGCCAGCGGGCTTGCTTATACAGAGTGTTTGGTGTGTCAAATCTGTGGAAGTTATACCAATCAAATGTAAGTTGCACGTTTACAATGTCTACTTAAAAATGGTTCTGTCCAAATTACGGTTAGAAAGTTTTATCAACAATGCACGCTGCCTTCCGGAATGATTACAATTGAGAATGCTTATTTTTTAATGTAATTTAGTTAGGGGGGCTTTGGGAATGATGGCTTGTAAACGAACTTAATATAAACCAACACATCTTTCTTGAGAGTATTGGAGATTCTCAATTCAATTCATTTTGATTTCTCGATGGTTTGAAATATATTTTGAACTGGTATGGTTTTGGTAGAGCAAGAACTTGAATATTGATTATTATATCCGATTATGCTTCAGTTGTATAGATAAAGATTGTGCTTAGATTGTTAGAAGGACGTCAGTGCACTTATATTGACATCCAGTGTGGTATTCGGATTAATGCACCCTTAAGAAGTTAAAAGCTCCTACCTCTTAAGGTTGTGACTTGTGACTAGTATGTTAGATTCTTTTTTGAAGAATTATGGTATAAAATAATTACTCCTTTCATTAATTTCACCTTTTTACTTTGGAGATTGCTTGCTAGATTAATTTCACCTTTTCATTATCTTCTTTCATTTATTTATCTTCCAAGCAGGCCTAGCGGAGAGGTTGGATCATGTAGATTGTAGATTCAGAATTGATTAGATCCTGCGCATCACATGGATTTGATTTTTGACTTTTTACTAAACGGGTTTTGCAAACGCAAACCTCTAAACATTTATCTTATTAACAAATTAGCACATGTTATATACATAATTCAAGACTATTTGGGCACTTATTTGTACGAAAACCTGCACAAAACACCATTGTCGTGTAACGTCCACTATTTGTATTATTAAAAAGGTAGATTATTGTTCCCACTCATTAGTCACAAATAATATTCAAAGGTAGATCACAATAGTACCTATCATATGTAGGTGAAAAAGCCCATTGGCAATTTGTATGATAATGTAGTATAATAATTATGTCGTTGAAAGCCGCACCTATTTGCAAATTCTATATGTTTCAATGTACACCAAAAGTAATTGATAATCATTCAAAACAAAAATAAGATAGTATACATTAATTAAATTTGTTTCCAAATGAAGCACATTAGTCGGATCATATTTTAACACACATCAGAAAGAAATAAATCATCATAAAAAAATGATGCATTTTCATTTCTAGGTACCTAGATTTAGATCACGACAAATCATTACCATTTCTTTCGTGAAAGTAACGAGTTAATAAAAGAAAATAAATAAACCAATATACTAATGAAAAAAGTTTAATGATAAATTCATAATCGATTTTTAAGGCAAATACATTATTTATACAGTAAATAATCTCTTAAGATTTATTTAATTAATATTACCATTTGTAATCCATTAAGCCTATTTATGTAGAAAATCATTTAGTCATCCCAACATGCCAGATTGTATTCAATTTAAACCTCAAATAACATGTTATCTATAAATAGATATTTTTCTCTTATTTTAGATAATGAGAATTTTTTATCACTTAATGCGTGTTTATTATATTCAATATATATAAATATTAGAAATATTTAATAACTCGTATATTAAAAACTAACTTAGTAAATAATAGATTTTATTCTGAAAATAAATACACACGTTTAATTGTGTTTACGAACAAAAAACCAATTATATATATTAATATCACATAACACAATTACGGCAATTTGGATTTTATTATAATGTATGTGGTCGTAATTTTTTTCAAATATAATGAATGATTTTGTAAGATACGCATCATGACATTTTTAATGAATAACAGGAAAAACATTGCTATTTATACAACTAATTTTATTAATTTGGCAATTTTATCAAACTTGATTAAACTTATTTTTAATTTCAACATGACATGTTTGTGCATGTAATTTCATTTTTTACACAACGGAATGTAAAATTATTACATTATTTAGTATGTCATAAGAAAAATATAATAAAACACAATATTGTGACGAGATCACACGACAACCGACAATTGTATGGATCAGTGCCCAAGAATTAAAATAATAAAAACTTCATATATTACGTAACAATTAATGTCATAACAACGCTTGTAATATAATCTCAAAACACTTGAGTGGACAACTTGCATCACTACAGTAATTCTTACACTTGTTTTGACACATCATATATAATTAGGGCACCCTCCCGGGCGCCCATGGGAGGGGGACATGTGTCCCCCTCCCATTGGTTTAAATTTTTTTTTTGAATTTTTTTTAGTTTTGGTTTTGTTATTAATGGATTAGGTATTTGTTATAAATGTGGGGTAATAATTTTTTGTAGGTGATTAAAATTAAGAAATTTCCAGAACCAATACACTATTTAATCACGAGTGCAATATTTAATCACGGGTGCACTATTTTCAATCACGCGTGCACTGTTTGCAATCACGCGTGCACTGTTTGCAATCACGCGGGAACAGTGCAACAAATACATCCAAACCCTCCCAACTATAAATACATATATTTATCTCCTGATAAATCACATTTCCTTAACTTCTCAACTTGTTAGCTTCTTCTCTCATCAATGTCGGATAATAGTTTAAACTCCGGTCAATCCGACGATGATAACTGGAATGAGACATTAAATCTAATGGACCGTGCTATTGAATTAGCCGGACAGGTTGTTTACGAAAGGACTACACGTCCTAAGCAGTGTCGAAGGAGAACGACGAACCCAGATAGAGATCGTGAACTAGGTTACAGACGCCTTGTAGACGATTATTTCTCTGACAACCCTGTGTATTCTGATACTCTTTTCAGGACAAGATTTCGGATGAGAAAGCATGTCTTCCTGCGCATCCACAATGTCATCGAAGCATCTGATGTCTTCTTCCAACGAACACCGGACGCAACTGGTAGGATGAGCATCTCCGGTCTACAAAAAAGTACGGCAGCAATGCGAATGCTAGCATATGGCGTTGCCGCTGATGGGATCGATGAGTACCTACGAATGAGTGCGGCAACATCCAGAAATGCTCTCCTCAAATTCTGTGAAGGTGTTATTCGCATCTTCGGCCCTGAGTATTTACGTCGGCCAACTGCAAATGACTTGGCACGCCTACTTTACGTTGGTGAGCAACGTGGGTTTCCAGGTATGATGGGGAGTATCGATTGTATGCACTGGGAGTGGAAAAACTGCCCAGCTGCTTGGAAGGGACAACATCAAGGACGTGCTGGGAAAGCAACTCTGATCCTTGAGGCGGTGGCATCGTACGACTTATGGATCTGGCACTCCTTCTTCGGAATACCGGGTTCATGCAATGACTTGAACGTCCTGCAACAATCTCCGGTTTTCGACGACATACTAGAAGGCCGAGCACCACCTGTTAATTATGAGGTAAATGGTGTTCAATATGATATGGGATACTATCTTACTGATGGTATTTATCCACAGTGGGCGGCCTTCATCCAATCCATCCTTCACCCTCACACCCCGAAGCACAGATTGTTTGCTGAAGTGCAGGAGGCAACGCGTAAAGATGTTGAACGCGCTTTCGGAGTGTTGCAAGTGAGGTTCGCGATCATCAGAAACCCGGGACGTTCTGTCCAAAATAATGACAGCTTGTATCATCATGCATAACATGATAGTGGAGGACGAACGTGACTGCTATGCTAATTTTGGAGATATTCGCGAATTTATGGAAGATCGTCCTGGAACTTCAGCTGAGGCAACGTCGTATTCGACCGATCGTATAGCGGATATTCACGAGTTTTTTGTCAATCAAGATCGAGTGCGTGACAGGAACCAACATTTGGATCTGAAATGCGATTTAATTGAGCATATATGGCAACGCTACGGACGAGGAGCGGTTTGAAAATCGGTTAACGTAGTTTGTCATGTAGTATTTAAAAGTTTAGTTTATGTAATATGTACTGTTGTTTCTTAACTTTGATTGTAATATTTCCTATTTCAGTTTGTCTTAAATGTAACGTGGCTCCGTAATATTTAATAATAATTTCGTGATTTACCAGTAATTATTAACAATATTTCGAGTTAAAATATAATTATAATGTAATTAAAATTATATTTATATAAAATGTAATTTGTTAAATGTTGTGTGAGAATTAAATTTGTTTAATTAAGAAATGATGTGGATGAAAGAGAGTGTAGGGTGGGTGGGGGTAGCCTGGGCATGAGTAAGGGTTTTTTTTGGGTGGGTTGGGTGAGCTGACGTGGCAGAGAGAGAAGCTGGCGTGGCAGAGAGAGAGTGCAGGGCGCCCGGAGGTAGCCCGGGCGCTGTTAAATATGCTGTTATATATGAACTTACTCGCATTGGGATGACTTAAGGTGATGGAGAGGACTATACGATAGAAAGTTTGAGAACGGTGAAGTTAACGGAGTAGTTAGATTTCCTAAGAAAAAGGATTAGTTAGATGACGAAATAGTTAATCTCCTGTTGCTTGGATGTTGGAAGAGTTGGAAAAAAAGTATAAAATGAGAATGTATCTAGAGATTAATCTCAATTAATGGGCTGGGTTAGATGACTCAACAATAAAACATTATTGGCCTTGGTTAGTGCTAGAATTTTCGATAAACATTAAATGGGAAAGCATATGGCAACTTTCAATCCACCATGCCGGGGACTAATTAAGACAAGGATGTCCTTTATCACCTTTTCTTCTTTTTGTATTATGCCTTCAATATTTATCAAATATTTTACATACATAAAGCATCATTGCAAGGACCATACAAAAGATTTCTCTTCTCTTATACTCACTTATCTGTGTTATGCGGATGATCTACTCATCTTTTGTGAAGGCACTACAGAAAATTAAGGATTACTCAATTCCACGAATCTGATTATTAATTCCATAATGGTTTATCGTGGGCCACACTCTTACATATGCATGCACGATCGCCATATTATTCCCTCTCAAGTCTCAACGCATCCATCCAATGCCCTCTATGCTGTCTCAGAACTTACAAGATATATAGTCCACATCGTTTTCTTAACATCTGTCCTAATTATGTAAACCATCTACTCTTCGGCTTAGACACTATCTTCAAATTAATTGCTGCAGCATTTAAGATTTCTCATCACACGTCTACCAAATTGTCACCGCTCTATATATATATGGCTATTGTGGAAGCTAGGCTGTCTCGGGAATTTTCGAGGTCATGTACGAAAATCAACAATGAGATTCTTAAATTTGAATTTTTTTGTCATCCTAGTTTAAATAATATTTTTTTTACTAACTTAGTGCAATATCACTTGAAAGTTTTTGTCCTCCTAGTATTCTTTGAGGCAAAATTATCAATGTTTACGTGTTATCTATGTGTTGGCACTAATCTTCTTTGCAACCCAATAAACCCATGTACATTTTTTTTGAGCCCCCTCAAAATGAGACCCGGAGCAGGAGCTCACTATGCTCCTGCTATGGGCCGGGCCTGCGTGAAGGAAACGACGTGCTAGATTAATTAATTATATGATCACGCCTCAATTGCCCATTAATGTTATGCATCATGCTCTGGCATTGACAAATCTGCAAATCAAACATGCAATCTAATAATACTCTTTGTAGTTTGCACCGAGTGAAAATCACTTCAAAAATAAAATAAAAATGGTACCGTGGTATTTCTATCGTTGGCCCAAATAATGGATTCAAAAGAAAATTTTATGTGACTTCCTGTTGATCGACAACCACCGATAGCTATAATATATAGCTATCGGTGGTTCAAATAATGGATTCAAAAAGAAAAATAATATATAGCTATAATATATAGCTATCGGTGGCCCAAATAATGGATTCAAAAAGAAAAATAATATATCCTATAATATATAGGATATCGTCCTTCGGTAGCATGCAAAGTTCTTCGGTAATCTTACTCTTTCACAGTCAAAGGAAATGACGGTCACTATACATACCCCTCACCACATCTGCACTATCGTCTTTTTTGACATCAATATTGTTTTTTATATTTTCATTTTAAGTTTGGAAGTTGGCGATGGAAGGTGTACGGAGAGGGCCCAATGTTTAAATTTGGTTTAGATTTGTTAGGTACAGAAAACATGGAGATTTGGTCGACCGAAAAAGGAGCTCAGTCGACCGGAAATTCCCAGATCGTGCCAGGATTCATCGAAGAGTGAGAATCGGTCGACCGGTGCTGGGCACGCGGTCGACCGGAAACTTCTGTAGGATTTCTGGTTTAATTGTACATATTTATTTTCGAAATTTTTATGCACAATAAGGATCAATTATAATTTTTTTATGATTTGTTTCAATAACTAGTTTTAAAACTTTATTAAAACAAACATGGGCTCCGAATTTCATACCTAGAAGTTCTCTAAAACTTCTTGATGATCCGGAGACGTTGAGGATGCTTGTCGCTGCATTGGATGCCTCCGAGAATTCACCAAACTCTAAACAAGATTGGAGAGAGAAGAGCTAGCCTCTCAATCTCCAATATGGTTTAGAATCCAATTACTAACCCCTCTTTAGTTCCCTTGAGAAAAAGATATCTGAAAACTAAAACTAAACTCAAGAATTAAGGTGAAATTCGTGGAGAATTATGGAGAGAGAAGTTTGCACAAGAAGATAATGAATTAATTAATGAGGTAATGAGATAAACTTGTATTTATAAGTTCTCTCCAAATTACCTATTCATGTGCAACCTCTTGCCCATGATTTCATGCAAACTTCCATCTAACCATCCATTATTTGCTAACAAATAATCTTAGCCACGAATTAAATCAATTATGGACCAATTCCATGCATGATCTCATTAATTCTTAAATTAATTCTGCAGAAAACCGTCTGGACCGGTCGACCGTTCGAACCAAGTTTCGGTCGACCGTTCGACATTCGGTCTACCGTTCGCAACAATAAAATATTTCATCGCAATGTTCGGTCGACCGTTCCGAACAGACGAAAATTCCCTGTTATCGGTCGAGACGTGTCCGGTCGATCGTGCACTGATCGGTCGACCGTTTACTGTTAACCGATCGACCGTTTTTGTACAATACTGCAGACTTGTCAAATTTCGGTTTAACCCCTACAAAATTTGACATTTCGGGATTAGTAGTAAACTCACAACTTATGTAACATATTATCCTATGTAATGATTAATCATTACACCCCATAATATTTACATCACATATGAATTTAATTTAGATTCTAATTATGTTATTAATCACAACATAATTTTGATTTTGCTTGTTCACCCCATGTGTCATATTTTCTACATGAAACCCGACACATCTTATGAACTCAAAATCCTCATTTCTTGTTTCCCAGATTTGTGGTGTGACCTATGGGAGGATCTAAACTAAGTTGACAGTGATATTAAGAGCTTAATATCACAAGCTATAAGCGGTATCTAGCTACACATTATTGTAGGATCGTGTGGGTTATGGGTCCACAATTAAGGCTAATTACCTACTTGTTTAAGCAATCAAGATATACACAGCGGAATTAAATAAAACAAGCAAGTAAAGGAAGAAATAAGCAAACCACGATGAGACGGGTCGATTTTTATAGAGGTTCGGCACCCCACCCGGGTCCTAGTCCTCTTTTGTAAGCTCCGCTCGACTCCGCGAGCTCCGCCTACGTCTTCACTAACCACTCCCCGTTCCGGACCGGGAGAGAACGCCTTTTACAAAACAAACTCCGCGAACAACCTCGCGAGCTTGACTTTCTTCTCTCACAATCCGAGAGGAATGCTTCGGGCTTTCATCGAAACCTTTACTTCACTTAGACAGCAACAAACTTGAGTGGAACACACTATCTAAACTTGAGCACACTTGAATGTGATTGGATTTGTGATTAAAGTGTGGAAGATTTGAGACTTTGAGTGTGTTGGGTTTCTCTCTAATGTATTGGACAAGTATGAGTGGGAGAGTTGTGTTAAAATGTGTTTTACAACTCCTTATATAGGCATTAGAGAGAATAGAGCCGTTGGGATTGATTGGGTATGAGTTGATGTGTGATTACACAAAACAGAAACTACATGACCCAATTCTGGATAAATTCGGTCGACCGAAACGGGAAGAACGGTCGACCGTTTGGCAGTTTTGCACAAAGTTCGGTCGACCGGTAACAAAACGGTCGACTGCCCAACGCTACGACTTAGGTACACTTAAGTCATCGATCGAACACCTAAAGCGGAACGGTCGACCGATTTGTACCATGCACTTTGGGTTCGACAAACAATTGGATATTCGGTCGACCGAAACAGGTCTAGCGGCCGACCGTTTTTCAACAGGAGATTTTGGTTTGTCAAGAGATGGACAAACGGTCGACCGATCTTGGTCCTCGGTCGACCGATACATGAAATGTATTTGGGGTATAATTGGTTTAATACGAATACGACCGTTGGGTATACACGACAAAACTAACGGTCAGAAAATTTAGTTCAAACGGTCGACCGAAAGAGATGGTGCGGTCTACCGAAACCAGACAGGGAAACACAAACAGAATACTTGATCATCCGATCGACCGAACGACCTGTTGCGGTCGACCGAATGTGGGCAGACAGTTAGGGTTCAGGTTTAGTGTTTTCCGGTCTAAGTTTGGGTGATTTATTGAAGTCCAAATTATGTGAAATTTTGTGTGTGACTTCTATAAGGAACCTAGTGTGTGTTTAAGTTGATTTTATCTCAAGTATGCTAAATTTACACAAGTTCCTAAAGACTCAAAGAAATACAAAATACATGTCTTCAAATGAGCTTGATTATATGTCTTGACTTAATTTCCTTTCTTCCTTGAGTCTTGATCACCTGTAGAGGTTAGCACAAAGCAAAATATATGCAATGCAATATGTGTGCTACTCTACATGATTATAATTAAGATTCGGTTGATTAAATCATCAAAACATAGATTAATGCCAAAAAACCAACAATTATAGCTCCCAATTAGTTGATGTCTTAATTCCACTCGAACCAAAACCCGATCCATTTAGTGATGGAGTGCACCACTTGTGTCCGTCCCTTGCCTCATGATATTAAGAATACACACAAAGTAGTATTGTGTCATCTTTGTATTAGTATTCATTTCTTGATCTCTTTAAGCTAGTTATAAATATGTGACTTAACTCAAATAACATTGTGCACATTATAAATTTGCTTTATCAAGGGGTCCACTAATATCATCACTCAATTAAGAGGGGCAATGCTAGTCTTTTGACTAACTATCTTCTCCAACAAAAGTCATACTTAACCAACCAATGCCTTTACACTACTTATCGATAGCTCAAGACACTAGTCTAATTAAGCATTCCTTAAGTGATTGGATATAAGTCTCATATCAAAGGACCAAAAACACAATAAAATATTAATGACACAGAAACACATTTCTATAATATTTTACTTATTAGGTCTATTCAGTATACAAAAGTAATATTTTCCTCTTTTGTGTACCCGTGTTGTCACTCATTTGTAGAGCTACAATGATCAATGACCAACACGACAATCTTAACTCGGTAATTAATGTCCCATGTTAATTACCATGATTGCGATTATCTTTTGTTTTATGTAAACCAATATCTTTTAAAGTTCTACGATTAAGGACCAAGAGTCTATTCCTTAATACTTCTAAAAGACGAATAACATAAACAAGGAACAAAATGATTTCAAATTCAATTAATAATAATTGACATTTAAAAGTAAAACTTTTAGAACACATTCCCTTCAACTTCCAGAGCCTTCAAGGCTCGGATCGAAGCATGGACCGGTCGACCGATGCGGGGCACATGTTCGACCGAAAACTTCCAGGGGCTTCAAGTCGAGGATCAGCATTACGGATCGGTCGACCGGTGAGGGGCACGCAATCGACTGAAAATATCCAGAGTCTCCCAGGCGCTATTCAGAAGCGGGGAACGGTCGACCGGCTGTTGGACAACAGTCGATCGAATTGTGGCAGTTAGGCTGAAAACTGTATACCAGTCGACCGATTGGAAAATTCCGGTCGACCGATACAGATGATTTTGCCTACGATCTGCATGTTTTCTTATACGATTTTAGCCTATTATTTACGTTAGGTGTTTCACAAGAAATTGATCATTCACCACATACTAATGCTCACAATTCATCACATTCTCTTCGTCGTTCTCCAATAACACATAATGTGTACTTTTTTGCATTTCTATTTTTAACATAAGTTTGTGCATTTTTTTAATGAATGTTGATGGATTTTTTGTGTAAATTTATCAACATTTACTGTTAGTTTATCAATTTTTTGAATCACTTCATAATGATTATTCATGTCTTTGTTTCAGAAGAACTCCGAGAAAGGGTCTCTCTTTGTCTTTCTTAAAATGTGTTGGCAAAAAAGCAAATTCTCACATGTTCCTAACTGTGCATGTTTTGTTTCAGATGTTTTGGAACTGAAGAACTTGTTGAAGAGGAACTACACAGTGATACAAGTTTTCCTTCCCCGATGACACTTGATTCTTTCGCGACTTCTTCTGAGAGCAGCTATACTATGATCAGGGAAGCGACAATGATGAGGAAAACAATGTCCATGTTGCAGCTTATGGTGAGAGCTCGGACGACTTGGAGTTCCAGTAATTGGTATACCAGTGCGATAAAGGACTACCTTGCAAGTGCAAGTTAGTTCATGTATCATTTCTTATGATGATGATTTATACGATCTTATATCTTGAAGACGTTGTTTTGGAAGATAATTGTTCTTTCGAGTTGTCTTCCACCTGTTCCTGGTGTCAAGTATGCAGAGGTTTAGCCGGTAGAGCACAAGAGACGACATTATCAACTCTACTGATTTTGCAGATGTTTTGTTCTTAGTTCCCACAATAACCAAATTTCAACCGGAAATTTCAAAAAATGAAAGTAAATAGAGCTCATAAAACAAAAAACCCTAAACCAAATTTCAACCATAAATTTCTCAGCAAAAAAAAACTAAATCAACTAGCATTTTCCGAAGGAGAAACATCTAAATCACACAAAAATACTAAACACAGATGAAATCTTACTTTGATAAAGCAATCTAGGAGAAGTTCTACTTTTCATCGTTAAATGCAATCTAGGAGAAGATCTAGTCTTCATGGCCAGAAATGGAGGAATAACTCGTCCTAAATGATGTTGTTGGCGTACATTCGAAGGGAATATCTTAGGTTTGAAGGTTTTGGAGTGGAAGAGAAGGTTTTTGGGTTGAGTTTCGTGGGTTTAGAGTTGGGGATTTGAGAGTGGAGAGAGGATAGTTTATAGAAATGGGTTTCAGGTGTTGTCTTGATCTGATGGCGGTAAATAATATATGTTAATCCAATGGTTCTCATAAACTCTCCCTCGTATTTACTTAGATGAGGTATACATCGTAGGAAAATTACTCTCTCTCTCTCTCTCTATGTATATACATATATATATGTATATATATGCATATGTATATATATGTATATGTATATATATGTATATATGCATATATATGTATATATGCGCGCGCGCACACACACACACACATATATATGACTAAACTCTAGTGAGCCTATGACTCATTTGATTTAGTTTAAATCTCCTACAATCTCACCATTGGATCTTATTTACGGTTAATCTCACATTTCATTAGCATAACCATTTTTCTCTTAATCTACCTTACAATTTGAAATGAGTGGTGAATATTGTGGTGTTTAATTTAGAAAAATTAAACCCTAAGCTCACTAGAAAATTCTTGTATATATATATAATAAATTTATTGGGATCGTAGTACAACGCAACAAATGATATTTGAAAACCTAATTAGCCTAGGTAGGAGATATGAAATCTTGATTTCACGTGAAAAGTAATTTTCATAAGACTGAAAAAGAAAATACTAAGAAATAGTATATAAAAGCCTAAACTATGCTAAACCATCAAAAATAACTCAGAGATCCACAATGGACGCACCAAGTTTAAGACACTCTTATCATCTTTTATAATTTTAGAAGATGCCCAAGGATATGCTTTTCCGTTATTTTCTTGAAATTCTCCTACAATTTTAATACTAATTTGCAATGGTACAAACGTATATACTCAAAGGATCAGTAATTACGTAGAAATTATTTAAATATACATGAACTTGCAATAGACTCCTTAAATAAGTATAGCTTCTTGTCACGTGATGACACCCATTGTCCCATGTTACATGTTCCTACCGATACTCCTTAAGCAGTCAAACATTTGATTACAGCAAGTCACGTTCAAATGTCACTAATTAATTTCTGAACCAAAAATTAATTAATTAAAAAGAAAGGTCAATTTCAAGATTGCATCATCAGTATTAGACAACTCTCAAACAAGATCATAGAATAGTAACAAGAATAACTTGGTGGTGGTATGATCTTAAGGTATTTATATGTCTTTTATATTACTTGTACGGGATAATTTCATGACCATCTTTTAAATAATTCAAAATACTACTTATACTCAATTTTTTAATAACATTTTAGATACTTTCATATTATGTGGAACCTAATGTGGAACCTAATTGGAAGCCTATCGCAACCTTCGTGCCAAAAATTATGCAGAAGCGAAGAATTAAATTTTATTTAACACTAATTTCAGGCGATGATTCGAGAGTAAGGTCAACCAAAATCATAACGAGTCTCTCGTGTCCTTTGTGAACTCAATTTGTTTGGAAATTACCTTCTCTGTAGGAAATTATTTAGAAATTGATATCAAATGACGGCCAACTTTGATGGACGTTATCCTACGCTAGCAAGGTAGTTGGTCGTTGCAACTTGCAATTTTTTAAATAATTAATTATGTTAACTTGCACTGATTCATTGTATCAACTTTATAACCCATTCTATATTATATATTTTAATATTCTTTTGGTTAGACTTTTCAAAATAAATTATTTCTGTTTGTTACTTACTTACGAAAACCGTAAGCAGCGACACATTTTTTTCACTTAACCACGAGCAAACAACACTCACCAACCAAGACACACCAATTGGAGTAAGCTAAATATCTTGTGTGATAATAAACATTCTAATGACTCATCTGATTTTTTAGTTAACTTTGTAGAAAATTTTAAACTTTCTAATGTCGCATCATATGTGTTTGAAAAAAATCACTAATGTTAGAACATTTGCAAATATGTTAATCATGTTATTACTGTTTTTTTGTGTGATAATATGACTAATGACTCATCTGATTTAGTTTAAGTTCCTTACGATCTTACTATTAGATTTTATTTACGATTAATCTCATCTTTTATTAGTATAACTATTTTTTTCTTAATCTACGTTACAATTTGACGGCGGGATATTTTAGAATTTAACTTACGAGTTAACTAAAAAATCCTGTGCGATAATAATATAGATTTAACATTTTAAGAAATTGGAAGAAGTCGAAACAAAACCTTCGTCCAAAACCCAACTCTTCTTCTTCTCGGACTTCTACGATGGAATCTAAATCGGTCGGCCGATTCGCGCAGGGCAAGCAATCCTCCCTCATGCCGACACCCTCCGAACCCGAGCCGCCCTCGCTGGATATTCCCAACACTATACGCCTCATGTACCTCGCGAACGAGGGCGACGTCGACGGCATCCGGGTGCTACTCGACGCCGGGACCGATGTCAACTTCCGAGACGAAGACGGTCGGACCGCTCTCCACGTCGCCGCGTGCCAGGGCTTCTCCGACGTCGTGGAGGTGCTCGTCGGGAGAGGCGCAAGGGTCGATGCCGAGGATCGGTGGAAGAGTACGGTACGCTTCCGGTCGGTTTTGTTTTGATTTTGATGTAGGGTTTCAGGAAGTGTGTTTGGAGGAATGGAAGTAGAGATAGTTGATTGGGATTTGATTTGATGATAATATGCAGTTAGAGGTCGATTTGCGCTTGCTCGGAGATAAAACTTGGACTCAGTTTGTTTTAGCTTAATTTAGGTTTCGTTGAGCGAAAAAATAAACTTCATCCAGTTTAAATGGTGTGTGACAAGATGACGATTAGAGAGTTGATTGTGGCTCGCTCATGGTGTTGCAAGGTGTTGAGGCCCAGCTTGGTAAGGATATGTAAGTTAGAGGTTGATTTTCTTCGTTTGCGAGATGTGAGGAGATAAAACTTTGACTCAATTAGTCCAACTTAATTTAGGTTTTGTTGAGCGAAAAATAGACTCAATCCAGTTAATAAGTGTCGATGTCATTTTGAAATGGTGTGTGAAGATGAAATTTAGAGGGTCGATTGTAGCTTGACCAAGGTGTTGAGGCCTAGTTCGGTAAGGATATGTAAGTTAGAGGTTAATTTAGGTCGATTGGGAGATGTGAGGAGATAAGACTTGGATTCAATTACTCCAGTTATATTTAGGTTTTGTTGATGAAGAAATAGACTTCATCCAGTTAATAGGGCTCTGATGTCATTTTCAAATGGTGTGCGAAAATCTGACGATAAGAGGATTGAGGTGTTGCAAGGTGTTGAGGTCCAGTTCGGTAAGGACATGTAAGTTAGAGTTTGGTTTTAGCTTGCTTGGGAGATCCGGAGATGTGAAGAGATGAAAGTTAGGTACTTAAGCTTGAACTGAAAAAGGTTAGTCCAGTTAGATTTAGACTTCTTAAGGTGGAAAATAGACTTGACCCAGCTAATTAGAGTCTGGTACTGTTTTTAAGACGGCAGTTGGAGGGTGATTTTAGATCTCTGACCTCGTATTGGTTGGAGGTTGTTGTAACTTGCGAGGTGTTGGGGCCCAATGTTATGAGGATGTGAAAGTCAGATGCCCAATTTTTGTTCGGCTGCAGGATTGAAGAGGTGAAAATTAGGTCAAACTGAACAAGGTTAGTCCACTTTAGCTTTAACTTGTTAAGTTGAAAAGGAGACTTGACTAAGCCAGTAAGTGTATGGTGTTATTTTTAAACGTTTTGTGGCGAGATGACAATTAAGAGGGTCAATTTTGGCTTGCTTGGTTGATGTCCTTGTAAGCTGTTGAAGCTTAATTTGATTTGATGAGGATGTGAGAATTAGAGGTTGATTTTATCTCGTTTGTAGATGTAAAGAGATGAAACTTAGGTAGTTAAGCTCAAACTTCAAAAGGTTGGTCTAGCTGGGTTTAGACTTGTTATGGTAAAAAATAGACTTGACCCAAATTATAAGAGTAGTGTTTTTAAACGGACAGACGATAATTGGAGGGCCATTTTAGCTCACTTGGATTCCAATTGGTTTAGGTCCTTGTATCTTAGGAGGTGTTGGATTCCAATTAGTTTAGGTCCTTGTAACTTGGAAGGTGTTGAGAACCTTTGGACCTTCAGTTATGAGGAATTGAGGATGTGAAAATTTTAAAAAATTTAGATCACACTAAACAAGTTTTGTCCATCTTAATTGGCTTATAGAGCTGAAGGACTTGAATCATTCGATCCACTTTGTATGGTTTTGGTGTTATTTTCAAATGGTATGTGAAGAGATTAGGGGAGGTGTCAAAATTTTTGGTTAGGGGGTCAAAATTCTTGATTGGATTATGTCTCTACGCTGGCTATTACTTTGGGCCGGAGTCGTGGATCTGGATGGAAAGAAAAACCAGAGTATATGCGTTTGTTTAAGGTCTGCCAGGATACTTTTTGAGATAACTCTTGCTTTAGTTGTGAAATTTGTTGCTCCCGACTCCTTTGGAGCCTACTATTGGGGCCATATTTGGTGAAAAGGGGCTGCACTTGTTTCTTTTTGTATTTTTTTAGCTTACTATATTTTTCATTTTTGATTTTGCTGTATTATAATTCAAATACTTCATCATTAAGACTTGATATGATGACATGTAATGAAATTATGGTTAGGATTTTAGCTCACATGAACTTTGTTTGTAAAAGCTCATTGTGGAAGGACCAACACTGTGGGATTTTTTTTTGATCATTAACATTGTGAGAATGTAAATTTCATGAATTTAGAACACCTGATAATGTCAACTATTACGAGAATACATCGGAGCGCAATCCCATTTAAAAAACTTAACCTAACTGCTTGAGGCATTTTTTGAAATGTTCCTCCAAACTAAGGTTTTATTCCTTCTTTCTTTTATGGCTTGACTTAATTGGATATTTCTTGTGGGATTTGACAACTTCATGGTATCCTCCAAGTTTGAAACGCTTGACCTTCTCCCGACGTTGCGTCTCAATGTGCATTTATTTGATGATTTTCCTGATTCATCGAAGTGTATGTCATTCCATTTCCTAGAGCATCAAAAGAGGCTCCCATCCTAGGTGGGGTAAGGGGGGTTGAATGTAGGAAAACCTTACACCTACAGTAACACATGTTCTTCCGATTGGCCTTTTTTTGAAAATATAATATTTATTTGCTATTTCACAAGTAGTGCAAACAATTTCATTATTTCAATGGGTTCACTTAAATCACAAACGAAATTTCTTGATTACAAGTTAAAATATTTGAAGTACCACTTGATTAAAATAAGTACTTCAGCCATTCATAAGTACTTGTGATCATAAATACATGTAATTATGTATTGAATCATAAATTTGCAAATTTTTTTATACCATTGATTAAAATAACTGAAGCATTTTTTGTATGGCTTGCCATTCCATTTCCATTTAACAATTTCTTCGATATTTTTGAGTTGCATGTGTTCTTAAGAGTCTTTAGTACATGGAAATTTATTAAAAAAATTCTTATCCAAATTCCATTAACAGCCACTTGCTGATGCAATGCACTACAAGCACAATGAAGTGATCAAGCTTTTGGAGAAACATGGTGCCACACTTCATGTCTGTATAATGCACATTTCAGATAATTTTTTTATAGTACCATTTCTAAATCTTCTATACTTTTTTGGTGGCTTCCTTTTCTGAAACTTCAAATTCACGAAGACCCCCATGATTGTGAAAAGTGCTCGTGAAGTTCTTGAATTTGAGATTGATCCCAAAGAACTTGATTTTTCCAAAAGCATTCAGATAACAAAGGTATGCATGTTGCTTCTATGGATGCTTTCCCTTTCTGTGATTTGTACTCTGTATCCTTTGTCAGATCGTATTCTACAGATTCACCAATTAATGGACCCTTTCTTGTTCCAACTTTCTAGTACTGTTCCTATTAACTTGTTTCGACCTAGGATAAACTCCTAGATAACAATTGATTTTCTATTTCACACAACTAACCAGAGATTGAAATCTAAACTAGTGAGACAGGTGTAACATTCAAATTCTTATGCATAATAGTGTAAAAATATTTGCTATTCCATTATTTTAATTTTTTTATTATGAAAAACAGGGAACTTTCCGCAGTGCTTCCTGGCGTGGAATTCAAGTTGCTGTTAAAACACTTCATGATGATGTTCTTGCCAATGAAGATAAAGTGTGCGTCAGCATCATGTCATTACCGTGGCAGTTTTTGTGTGATTTTTGTATTTTTATGCATTTGTTTCGTTTTTCTTCTTCAACCTCTGTCTATTTTATTGTGCAGAAGTGCATTCAGGGATGAGCTGGCATTGCTCCAGCAAATACGCCATCCAAATGTTGTCCAATTTTTGGGTACAGTTACACAAAGTTCACCAATGATGATCGTTACGGAGTATTTGCCCAAGGTTCTTTCTAGAACAACTTAAGCTTCAGTTGATATCTCATATTGTTGAGGCAAATGGTGATGTTGAGATGATGACTGCGGAAATAATTCGGGAGGCAATGCGATTAGCCGATTGAGACATGTTATTTTTTTGAAAAAACACCAGAATAATTTAACTTTTTTTATTATAAGGTTCGAATTCCGATTACTCCATGTTAAATAGAAAGATAAGTCGAGGAGAACGAATTAGAATTAACAAAATGCGATAAAGAAAAGGTCAACATACATCAGACATGGGCAAAGATTTATAATATAAAACCATGATAGAAGATGATTGATATACATCAGACATGGACAGACGGTCAATTATATAGTAAACAATTAAAAAGAAAAAAGGAAAAAAATCACTATAAATAAAATAGGTGTTTGTAATTAAAAAACAAAAATAAAAAATGACAATGACTTTTATTATTATAATTAGGCAAGAAAGGCTCTAAATATTGGCAAGTAGTCCTGGGGAGCAACGAAGGTTGGGACAGTGAGGTCTTTCTCTAGTAATTTAGTGTGGAGAAGAGAACCTTAGTTCGTTGATTGTAGATAATAGGGATATGTATTTTTTATTATTGACGACAATGACTTTTTTTTACTGTAATAAGGGCAAAAGCTTCTAAATCTCGACAAGTAGGAGTTTGTAACTAAAAATAAATAACTTTAAATTGAAAACAAACACATAGAGAGCAACAAACCTTGGGGTGGAGAAGATTAAAATTGCCCAAGAATTCATGGGTGATGGGGAGGTTGTTCAAGTTTGCAATTGGTTGGGCCTGAAGTTGTGGGGCAGGTGCAACATATGCTCTGGTGAGCAACCAAGGTTGGGAATTGGGATAGTGGGGTCTTTCTATAGTAGTTTATTCTTATGTGCCGAGAAGAGAACTTTATTTCTTTGATTGTAGACAAAATGCATCTGTAATTAATAATTAATTGATACCTAACTGCCTTTTAAGGTCCAAGCAGCAAGGCAATAAAGTTTATGGATTTGAGAACCAAAAGTAATTGTAAGGGATTGTATGATTGAATGGGATCATGTGTATGGGGTGTGAGGTGGCTCCCATCACCTCACCATTCCTAAGACAAAAAAATGTTGTAGATGGCTAACCCTTACATAAATAAGCATGCTCTTTATGTGTGCAGGGTGATCTCGGTTGTTATTTGAGGAAAAGAGGAGCACTAAAGCCAGCACGTGCAATAAAATATGCACTTGATATTGCTAGGTTTGTGTATCTACGAAATATGTTTCTTTTATCAGTTCTTTGAAACTTTGTGCCGCCAATGGTTAGATTTTGTGTTCTAAAACATTAGTCGTTCCTCGAAAGTAGTTTCTGTGTATTGTTTGTAATTGGTATTGGTTTCTCTGTTGTCTTAACAGAGGAATGAGTTATTTGCATGAGCGTAAGCCAGATGCTATCATCCACCGTGATCTGGAACCCACGTAAGTAACACGTGCATCCAAATGTTCTACAAATTTCGTACGAATCTGTTCTAGAATTCATTTTCTTCTTCCTTAAAACAGTATATCTTTGACTTTTATCATGTATCTGAATAGTGTAAAACTGTTGAAACATGAATGCATGGGCCTCCGCCGACTAAGAAAACAGAAACATACTACGAGATGATGCTGGACATCTCAAAGTGGCAGATTTTGGTGTGAGCAGATTTTTGAAAGTGGCTAAAACTATGGAAGAGGATAAACCCTTTCGATCTAAAGTTGCTAACTGTAAGTACTTCACATTCTTCTATTCTAGGTGAAGTTTTTGAAAACTGACACGTCGATCATTTTCTCCTATTTTAGACAATATGAATGTAAATGTTTGACAATGAAATTACATAATTTAAACCTAAGTTACTCTAATGTTTGTGCCAGTTCTGGGGGGGGAAAAATCCCTCTCTTGCCGCCTGGATGCCTAAATGTATAGGAATGTTGGGTTTGATTTTCTCATGACCTCTCCTTAGAAAGCAAAAGGAAAGTGCTGAAAAGATAAAAAAAAGAAGTATAAACATGTCAAGTAACTTAGCTATATATATTATATGAACCTTTTAATAACAGAAACACTAAAACCTTTTGGATTAGAAAACACAAATTACTTGATTATTTTTTAATATTCATAATAATATATATAAAAAATCAAAAAATATTATATACTAGATGTTTTTCAGAATAATATATATTCAACTTAATATTATCTTGTTCATAAATCATAGTCAAATATTTATTTTCATTTTCCAAAAGATTTAAGTGACATGCACAAACAAAATATTTGTCAAAGGGGAATTGAATTTTGCTTGATATCTTTGTGGATAATATTTTTAGGCACTTTCCAAGTGCAGAAACAAGGCTTATACTCAACTAGTTGCTCAATTGCAACTAATTTTCCTTGTTCATATTTTGCACAATTGAAGTTGCAATTTTTATGATCAGGCCGGTACATTGCTCCAGAGGTTTTCTCAAATGAAGGTTATGACACAAAAGCGGATGTATTTTCATTTGCTTTGATTCTTCAAGAGGTATCCCATTTATACTATAATTCTTTGGTCATTGTTTTTTAGATCCATGAAATTTATCTAGCTTCTAGGTAGACATGGTCACTTGCTTCTAATTGTTTGGCTATTAGTGACAGTGGTTAATTAAACCCTTGAAAGGTAGACTTTCCAGTGTGTCTTGCTTTAGTTAGATGTTAAATTTTTTAGACTATTCCATCTCCATTGGTTGGCTATTGACATTTGCCTTTAATTCTTTTGTGAACTATAGATGATTGAAGGTCACCAACCTTTTACGTCACAAAATGAAAATGAAGTCCCGAGATCATATTATAAGGAGAGGCCCCCATTCAGTTCTCTGCCAAAGCTATATCCACATGGACTAAAGGAGTAAGTCCTGTCATTGCTAATGTTCTCTCTGCTGTCATTGAAACTATAATGGATATTTGGTGACTAAAGATGAATAATAGTGCTGCATTACAAGCTTATAGTTTGATCATCATAACTTCCTTTTCATGCTTTATAGGTACCAGTTTGGGACATAAGTTGAACTGATCAGTTTTTATTTTCAGTTCCACCCGGAAGTTGTAACATTATAGGGCTGCATTGTTCTTATATAAGAGACTTTACTCCCCAGTCCTGGTCCGACTTTACTGTACTATTTAAGAAATCAAGGTTTTAAACAAAACTAGAGAGCATAAACTAAAGCTAATCCTGACACAACCATGTGCAGTCGATATGTACTTGAATGTAGGGGCAGTATTGGTGATTCTGGTATTTCCCAAATATAGTTGTGTTTCTGAAAAACTGAAATTTAAAATCTGCCAGTTTTTGGTGTTGTCGTGCTCTAGACTTGTTTGGTTCGCCAGTAAGGGCCGATTTATGTGCCTAAAGACCATCCTATCCAAAGCCAATACTGCAACTCAGCCATTAAGAATGTAGTGGCAGTATTGTAAAGAAAGTCTATAATCTAGAAACCCATATCGAAAGCTCATTAACCCAATACAGGATGGCTGCTTGAAAGACTGTACCCATCCCCTCAATTGTGAGAATCCCCCAGTCTTGATTTAAGACTAGAGTTGGCTGCAACTGCCTCTTCTGTTATGGCGTAAATTTAACTGCCTTTGGGTGTAAAAGAAAACCTAATAAAGACAGCATGACAATGTGTCATTCTGTACATAAAATATCAAGGTGAATAATTTTGTTTATAATAATAGAAATGGAATTTAGCTGAAAATGTCATCTCAGAGTATATTTGAACTGCATTTAGGTACGTGGTGATGTTTTAAGATTACTTACAAATGGCAATAGAACATTATATTTAAGCTTATATTGAGACCAATAAACTGGCTGTGAACAAATGAGTGTCATTAACAAGGTCGGCTCATTGACAGTTATTGAGTTCGAGTTTTACACATGTATGCTTCCGGTTGTAGGTTTGAGTTGTGACTTGCTTAGCTAAATGGACATTAGCATTAGTAGACTTTTGTGGCCAGGCTAAAGGTGACAACTGTAAACTGTTATGTCATACTTTTATACGGTTATGAACATTAAATATGAGTGTGTATAGAAAAGCATTTATGCTTCTGCATTACATTTTTACCTAGATAATTTTAATATTTGCACTGTTTTATTAATCCTTTTCATTGATTTTCTTTTTTCTTCTTTTATTTGATCACTATGGTATTTTATGTTTGAGTTTTCAATGTTCATTGGACTCCCTATAGCAATATTTTCTTAGGGTCTTCGGTTCGTCAATCTCAGCATTTCAACTTAGGGTTTAGCAACTTGTAACTTTTAACTCCCGATCGTCCTTATCCACTTGTGAACCAGATTCTGTTTGATTCTCATGAGTTTGTCTCAATGTCGTAATTGTTCTAGGCTTTTTGCAAAATGTTCTTAGAGATTTAACCGATCACATATTCCAATATTGGGAACATGTGGTCTTAGAAACAAGGCTGGTGTTAGGAATTTAAGTTTGGGTTCGGCATTTTTAAAGATGATCTGATAAGAATTTGGGAATTGGTTAATTTAGAGTCTGATTGGCCTTTTGACCTATAAATCGGTAAATAGATATTTGTGTAAATATACATATATATGTGTTTTAAATTAGACTATTTGGACAAAATTTCATCTACCTATTATTTTTTTATTTATTGGTACTCGGAGAAATCTTGGGGGTCAAAATCCAAAAGGATAAAAAAAATCAAAGGTATTGAAATACATGAGGGTCTTTACTAACAGGTGAAACTCTAAAATCCAAGGAGGTTGCTTATCCCCCTTACTCTGAACTTCTCTAACCTTCTTAGCAACCTTGTATTGCAGGCTGATTGAAGAATGCTGGAACGAGAATCCTGCTAGAAGACCAACTTTCCGAGGAATTATTGATCAGCTTTCGTCCATTGAAGCTCATCTTGTTCGCAAGACACGCTTGAAGGTGTGCAAGTTTGTTATTTGCATCGTCCCTCAAATATCCTTTCATTTATATCATTATACCTTCATCAATGTTGCGCTTTACTTCAATCACCTCCATTTTTTTGGGATGATATTCTGAGTCCCTTGGATTGCGACATTATTCTATAGCTTTATTATGAGTGATGTTATTTCTTAGAGCAATAACAAATTGTACTATTTTCTCGATGATGCTGCCTCCTTTACTATGAGTTTGATTATAGACATACACTGTGGGAGTTCATTGTCATGCTTTTCTGAAGTGCACTTTTATGTGATATTTGTTTTGAATACAAACCATTTGTAGATTCCGTGGAGTTCCTTAGTACTTCCTTAAAAGGCATGGATATTAGCTTTGAATGTTAATCATAAGCATGTCTGCTCAAGTGTATTTGTGTTTGGTGATTTTGGTTTTTCATATAGTTTTCAAATATTAGGAACTCACATTTTCCATTGATCTAATTCTTGAAGTGTTTCCCAAACATCCGAACCATATGGAAGAAAGAAAGCTCTGTCTACAATAGATCTTCGAGGGCTACTACTCATCGTGTATAGTTGAGGATGGTCTCACACAAGCAGTTTCTGCTTTTGGATCCATATGACATGGAGTAAAATCATATGCTATCTTTGTGACTTTCCAACTTGTGGATATCTTTGTAATTGGGGGGAGTTGAATTGTATTTCAGGTCGGGATACTAGGATTTAGGGGATTGTCATTCCAAGTAATATTCCATGGTTCCAGTATGTAAATTTGAAGTATATATTTACTGTGTAAACAAATATCATTTGGCTGTGTTGTGATTACTGGAATCTTTTTACCACCTTACAGTAACTCTATTTTGTGCAGGATTGTAAAATATTAATAAAAGTGTATTATCAGGCATTTGGCAATGTGACATGTTGTATTTTAATGTTGTGTATTATCATAATCTCATACATTATGATTATGTGTAGGCCATCATTATTTGACCAGTTTGACTTCTGCAGTTCTACACGACTGGATAATATAAATCACAATCATCTATTCTCCATTCTGTAGTTGTGCAAAAGATGACGAAAATAGATGATGTAATAGATTCTACTTTCTTTCGTTTGCTACCTTTTGGTATTTTAGATGTTTGTGACAGAATATAGTGGAAAATGTTGCTAGGAATGATAGCACTGCGAGAAGAAATTAAGGGACTGATATTTTAAATCCGAAATTATACAAAAAATTACTTTCTTAATCATTCCATCTGGTTACTTCGAATGATAATAAAATAATTACTACCTAATCATCGTTGCATAAAATTTATTGTTCTAAATCCAGCCTGACGGTTTTTATTTTTTTATTTTTCTCAAAATGATCCTGCTTAAGCTTTTGTTGGGGGCTAGAGCAAACCTCAAACTGTAGCCTTGGTGGAAGTAAAAGTAGGTCACCATTAGATACTTTCTGTGTGTGTTTGTAAGACCAATGCATGTTTTCTCACCATTCCATATATTTCCTTTACATATAAAGAAAGAATCACTTGAAAGATGTTCCAAAGCAATGCCTAACTTGCCAGAAACACCAATTGGTTGTCCTTTATATTTGCATAACTTTGCCTCATGTCTCCATTGTGTAAGAAAATCATTTCCACTCTTGTGTTCCTCAGAAACAAAGAAAAACTCCTAAATCATGGGCGTTATTGGTGCACTTGCAAGACATACCGACGCACTGCTCGGGTATGCACTTCATTTAATAGCTTGAATTTCCAACTCAAAACTAATTGATGCTAAACAAAATTGACCCAAAAGGTTTTAGGTGTTATTTCAAATTACACCCACTTGAAGGTAGTAGTATTACTCAGCACATGTTTCCTGATTATTTTTTCAATTACTAATATTTATGTTTTTTCTCTATGTTTTGCTTATCGAAGACCCGGTGTGATGCTACTTTATCCACTGTAAGTTGATAACTATTCTGAATATTAACTCAAATAATGTTGCCAACATTAATATTATTTTCTATTAATCCTCACCTTATGTCAATCATCCGACTGTTCAGATATGCATCGATGCGAGCCATTGAGAGTCCTTCACCAGTAGATGACAGCCAATGGCTAACTTACTGGGTTTTGTACTCCCTAATGACACTATTTGAGCTCTCATTCTACAAAGTCCTCCAATGGTACAACCAAAAAATTAAATTGCAACACAAGATATAATTTGTTGTAAATTTTGTTGAGTTTGATACAAAATATTTTGGTGGTCAAAATCATGGTGATCATAGGTTCCCACTTTGGTCCTACATGAAGCTCATATGTTGTTTGTGGTTGGTATTGCCGATATTTAACGGAGCCGCATACATATATGAGAATTATGTTAGGACATATGTGAAGATAGGTGGTCATGTGAACTCAAGCTATCCACAAGAGCAGAGGAGAGTTATGCAAATGATGAGTCTCGATGCGCGAAAGGCGGTCGAGCGGTACATCGAAAAGTATGGACCTGAGGCGTTCCATCGAGTCGTCAAGGCGGTAAGCCGAATTCTCATATTTCCCATAGTGAAAGTTTAGTAGAAAGATACATTTTAAAGTTGAGAATATTGAAAAAATTGATTTTGATATATATTTTTGTGTTTGTGTAGGCTGAGAAGGAAGCAAAGAAGCATTGAGTTAATTGGAATGGATTATAGTGAGGTTTGAGAGAGTTGTGTGATGTTTAAGTGAAATTGTTTCATATCTAGTTTCATGTAATCATGAAAGTTTGGTGTGAGTGATAAGGTTTAGTTCAGTTACAACTTGTTATAAATTTCATGTTTCTATTGATTGAATTAAGTCTTGAGAAAGCCAAGATCCACGTCCTTGACCTCTTAAATATAAGGAAAATCAAGTCACAACTTGTTATGAGTTTCAAGTTGCTCCTGATTGATTTAAATCTTGAAATAGTCAAAATCCAATTACGTGACCTCTTAAATGAAGGGAAGATGTTAAACAAAATAAAAGTTGATTTGGTGTTATATCTCTCATATACGTGGGTATTGTGCTGAGTGCTCGTAGTTTATAATTATTATTTAACGTTTTCTAACTAGTGCTTATTACTTTCTAATATTTGCTTATTATTTTCTAATGGGTGTTACTGATTGGGATACTACTACTAGGAGGTAATTATGACATTTTCTAGTGATATTTTACAGTTCTGTAAATTGTAATGTGTAATCATATATACTTATCATGGTGTGGGTCAGGTTGGATCAGAGGCCGACCCCTCTAGTTTCTGAGCTTGATTTTACAGCTTTTTATATCAGCCCGTCAAGAACTGACTTGGGGATTGTATGGTATCACATTTTTTTTAATCAATTTTCCTAAAATTAAATCAATCCCAAAATCAGTTCTTAAACATACCTCGGCCTAAGTATAAGATTCTAGGTCTTAAAATATCAATTGAAAATCATATTTGATTCTTAATATTTAAGAATCAAAATCCGATTATGAGAAAATGTAATTTCAATGGCCCGTTGTTACGGGCTTTGAAGTTTGAAATTTGAAGTCCACGTATGCCTCAGACATTATTAAACCGATACTCTTCCACCAAAATACTAGGAGAATATTTTGAAGCTAACATTATAATTATTTAACTCTTCACAATAATTAAAAGATTAAGGAATCACCAAAACATAATTAATAGAAGCTCACATGGGTTCCATAAACATAGGAGATGGATCCAAACTGCTCCAAATCTACCTTCAATCACAGACGTGGACAAGTCTAAATCCGACACCTCTCACCTGTAATCCCCAAGAAAAGAATCTCAAAAAGATTAGCTCATAAGACATGCAACACAAGTGTCCCAGAACTCATTCGTTCATCCAAAAAATTAAATTAAATTAAATAACATCCTCCATCGTAGGCTTTCACATCCCAAAAAGTTGCTTATTTTTATATTCCCTTTTCAGGAAGAAAATAGTAATCAATAAGTTGAGATGTTTCTTTGGTGGAGGACAGGGAAATTAAACACATCTACCAACCCACTAATGTGATCAACATCACATTATGTAGCATGAAATGTGTAAATTACCTAAGATTGTCTATTAAGGCCACCCAAAAGACATTCTATTTTCAACCCTTTTATCCATTTTAACCTCGTAGCTAGTGGTGCACATGGGTCGGGTTGGATTGGGTTGGAAAAATATGAAAACCGAAATTTCGGGTCGACCCAACCCAACCCGAAACCTAAAGATTTTTTTATTATGTTTTTCCCCATATTATCGTGATCGTCCGTACATCCCTGATCTACACCTAACCCTAAGAGAAAACACATTTCACCACTCACGACTCACGCGGTGCCTCAACCCATTCCACCCTTACCTCCCCCTAAACCCTCTCCTCGCCGGCTCGTTGAACCTCTACTCTCCCCGTCGACTCGCTGATCCTCTCCTCCCCCTCAGTCCTCTCCTCGCCCCCTGAAACCCTAGTCTCGTCGGAAATCCAAGCCGAAGGTCCACATCTGCGACTTCGGGTGGGTTTCGCTGAACTTCTACCTCATCTGCAAGGACGGCGGCGATGTCACATCTGCGACTTCGGGTGGGTTTCACTTCTCCTTTCTTGTTCCGTTAGTGTTTCCCACGTCTGAGAACCGTAATGAGGTTGAGCGTTTTGTGGAAATGGTTGTTAAAAAGTTGTGTTTTGGGTAGTGTTTGTGCTAGTTTTGATAGTTTATGGTGATGTTAGTTGTTGTTGGTGGAATATTTGGAGTTTTGAATTGCAGGTCGAATTGAAAGATTGTTGTTTTTTGTGACTGGAAAATGGTGTTGCATTGCATGTTCAAAATTGTTTATTTTGGGGAGTGTTTGTGTTAGTCATGGAAATAGATTATAAAGATGTTGGTTATTGCTTTATTGGTGTTAGAAAATCTGGAGTTTCAAATTGCAGGTCGAATACAGAGGTTGTTGTTTTTGATGATTTGGAAACGGTGTTGCATGTCAAAAATTGTGTTTTGGGAAATGATTTGGTTTCTTCTTTAGGGGAATTTTTGTTGTTATTGTTTCAGGTCTAATCCGAACCGGCCCAAACTAACCTGAAAATTTCGGGCCGGATTGGGTTGAACCCGAATTGGTTCGGGTTCGGTTTTTCACAAACCCGAACTTTTCGGGTTGGGTCGGGTTTTGGCCCAAATCCGACCCAACTCGACCCCTGTGCACCCAACTCTTAGCCGTACAAATGGAACTTAACGCCATAAAACTCCATACATAAGGTTTGTGTGGGGGTGAGTGCAACCCAATAACCTGTCTCGTACTGCTTAATTAATTAAGTGAACACCAGTTAAGATTTTCACCCCACTAACTAGTCAACCTGTCTATTGAATGAGGGGCAAGTACAGCTTGACCGGTAGCAATAAATCATGGGAATTTTTCGTCACCCATTTTTAAGAAAATCGCCCGTACCAATTAACTTTTTATCCTTTTCAATCCATTTAATACGCATTTCGTCCAGTCTCTGAAACTAAGACTTCTGTCTCAGTACTTCTCACTCTACCAGTACCAACACCACGAAAATGTTTAGTGAAACGTCTGGATCTGGTGAAGTAAGCCCACCATTTTTTTTCTTCCGCCCCGGGCGTCTGGCCAAGACGCCCTCACCGTAGGGGAGGTGTCCTATCCAGACGCCCAATTTTTTTTAAAATTTTATATGTTGTGTTATTTCGAATTATTTTAGGTTCCGTTGCAAGATTTCGGTGATGACGGGGTAGAATACAGTGAGCTTTTTGTAAGTCAACAAATATTTGAAATAATCGATGATGCGATAAGATAGGCGAAACAAGTTGCCATCGGAGCTGAATTTTTTTGGTAGTATCATCCTATAAATCACAAACAGATAATCAGATGAATTGTTATCTGAGATGTGATTGCAGAAAGGAAATGAGTTGCCGAGATATGAATATTGCAGTATGGAGGAACACGAAAAGAAAGGGTTGTGGGTGTCGTTTTTTGATAAAGGTAGTCGAGCGACGGGAGCGTGATGTATGAGTCATAGTTTCTGATAGATTTCATGGTCAGCACAGCCACAGACTTGCAACTTATCCAGAGGGTCATTGACAGATCAACAGTCTTAGTCCTAGGGCTAAGAAAATTGTTTGTGAGATGACTGATGCACAAGTGAAACCACGTAACATCTTGTTGGCAGTAAAAGAGAAATTCCCGGAGGATAATCCAAATCAGAGACATTTATAATTGTAGAGAGTATATGAGGTGGGTGAAATCTTAAGAGAGGAATACCGCTCAGCAGATTCTGCATCACGCAGAGCAGTATCAGTACTTTTATTGGATTCTGGAGGATGAAGAAGCTAATATCGTCATTCACGCATTCTTGGGACATCCGACGTTAGTTAAGTTGTTACTCACATACCTTTTGATAATTTGCATGGATTCGACGTACAAAACGAACAAGTACAAGATGCCTTTGTTCGAGATGGTTGGGGTGACACCAACAAACATGAATTTTCTTGTCGGCTATGTGATTATGAAAGATGAGACGGAGTCTAGTTACCAGTGGGTGTTGGAGAAGTTGTGAGATATGTTATTGGATACTGTCAGCCCGACTGCAATAATAACGAACTAGGAGTTAGACCTTATGCGACCAGTGAGAGGTTTTTCCTGGCTCTGCTCATTTACTTTGCACCTGATATATCAACAAATATGTATACAACTACACATACCACACATTCGTCAAGAGCAATCAGTTGGCAGAGACTTTGAAGTGTGGAAAGTGGAGGAAATCATGCTTTCTACTTCAGAACTCGATTATAATAAAACTGTGCATACTCTGAAAGATTCATATAGGTCTTGACCGGCTATCACAGAGTATTTGGACGACACGTGGTTAGTGCATAAAGAAAAGTTTGTGTTGAATTGGACGAACGAAGTCTTTCATTTTGGCAACACTAAGACTGTAGGGGCGAAAGTTCTCATTCGGCTTTGAAAGACTGGATTACTTCATCGACTGCAGCTCTGGACACTCTTTTCGACCGCGTCAACGCGGTTATTGAAATGCAGTTGACGAATATTTGAAACTTTCTTGAAGAGTCGAGACGTCGAAATTTGACTAACTTCAGAAATACTTTATATAAGCATATAAATGGTCGAATTTCGCATCACTGCTTGTCATTGTTGAGTCAGGAGTTTAAGAGAATGCAAGACTTAAGTGATCAAGTTGAATATCGTTGTGGGTGTGCTTTTTGGACTTCCCATGAGATTCCTTGTGCATGTACCATTCACGGTTGTATTGAGTCAGGCGAATGAATTTATTTAGAGCAGATTCATACATTTTGGAAAACACTTGTCATTGGAGGAGTCGACATGCCAGATTTTGAGGATCGGTCATCACAAGATGTCGAGCATTTCAGAAAAATCGTTGATGAGATTTTGGGGAGCGACCATGCAGTAATTCGTAGTGTCTCTCATATTTTATACGCGCAGTTACACTCTGATCAATCGAACTATGTAGAGCCCGCAGAAAATACTAAGGTACGAGGTCGGCCTAGGGTAAAGTTGACACGACGGTACCCGAGTGCCTTTGAGTATGTTGAGCGAGGTCGTGGTTGATCTTGTAGTAGTCAGAGCATGGGTCAGTGGTTGATTTTCTAGTTCGTCTCGATCGTCCGTAAACATGAGTACATGATCTTTGTATGACAACATGTTTGCAATTATTATTATAACTTCGTCGATTTTTCCAGTAAACACGTTCTTCCAGTTATTATATATAACTTTGCTATTTTGTTCATCATGTAGTGTCCAGACGAATTGACGTAGATGAATTCCCATATGTGGATAGACTTCCAGGAATCATCTTACCACTTCTGGAGCGGTGGAATGATGTACATGCTGATGACAACTGTAGATTTCGATGTGTTCTCTGTAGGATTTCATGTTTAATTACACATATATATTTTCGGAATTTTTATGTGTAATAAGGATCTATTACGATTTTCTATGATTTATTTCATGCATGCATTGGTTTGTTTCAATAACTAGTTTTAAAAGTTTTATTAAAACAAACATGGGACTTAGAAATTCATACCTAGAAGTTCTCTAAAACTTTTTGATGTTCCAGAGACGTTGATGAAGACGATCGTCGCTTCCCGTTGCGCCGGATGCCTCCGAGTGTTCACCGAAACCCTAAACAAGGTTAGAGAGAAAGAAGCTAGCCAATCGATCTCCAAACAAGCTTAGAATCTAGCTACAAACCCATTCCTTAATCTTTGAGATTTCTCCTTCCAAAGACTTAGAAAACTAAGAGAATTTTCGTGGCTTTTTGTGGTGAAATTAGGAGAGAAAAATAATTAGAAAACAACTTAATCTTACTCTTAATCATGGCTATTCTTAAGCCACGAATTCTTGACATTTTCCCTCACAAACTAATTCCATAATGCATTACATGCATCCACAAAACGTTTGACGAAGTTTGGAGATAATCCAACCATCGATCAAATTAATCTCTTTAATTATCAAAGGAAGAAAAACGATCGTGATTCGGTTTACCGAGTCCCACTCGGTTAACCGAATATGTCACAATTGTTTAAGCGAGTACGGGACGGATGACCGAATCTTAAGGAGAAAATTCTCCTTAACCGATCGGACTAATTCTCGTCTAAGACCGAGTGTTTTTCGGTTAACCGAAAATATCGAAACTTGACATTATTCGGTCGACCGTTTCTGGTTCGGTACACCGTACCAAAGATCTAGGCACTTTGGTCAGGTTCGGTCAATCAACTACGATTATCCGTTCCACTTTCGGTTGACCGATCCATAGATCCTTCGGTCGACCGAACCATAACGGATTACCGAACTTCTACCCGATTTTGCCTTTTCAAATTTTGCATTTATTTCCAACAAAATTTGAACTTAAGGGGGTTTTAGCAAACTCACAACTTATGCAATATATTATCCTATGCAACAATAAATTATTGCACCCCATAATACATGCATCTCATATGAATTTATCACGATTCTAATTATGTTTATATTTAACATAATTGATTTTACTTGTTCACCACATGTGTCATATTTTCTATAAGAAACCTGACACATCATATGAACCAAAAATCAAGCTTCTTGTTTCCCGGTTTTTGCGGTGTGACCTATGGGAGGATCTAAACTAAGTTGGCAGTGATATTAAGAACTTAATATCACAAGCTATAAGCGGTATCTAGCTACACATTAGAGCTCCTAATTAGTTAGATGTCTTAATTCCACTCGAAACAAAACCCGATCCATTTAGTGATGGAGTGCATCACTTGTGTCCGTCCCTTGCCTCATGATATTAATAATACACACAAAGTAGTATTACGTCATCTTTGTGTTAGTATTCATTTCTTGATCTCTTTAAGCTAGTTATAAATATGTGACTTAACTCAAATCACATTGTGCACATTATAATTTGCTTTATCAAGGGGCCCACTAATATCATCACTCAATTAAGAGGGACAATGATAATCTTTTGACTAACTATCTTCTCCAACAAAAGTTGTGCTTAACCAACCAATGTCTTTACACTACACTTATCGATAGCTCAAGACACTAGTCTAATTAAGCATTCCTTAAGTGATTGGATATAAGTCTCATATCAAAGGAACAAAGACAGTAAAATATTAATGACATAGAAACACATTTCTATAATATTTTACTTATTAGGTCTATTCAGTATACAAAAATAATATTTTCCTCTTTTGCATACCCGTGTTGTCACTCACTTGTAGAGCTACAATGATCTATGACCAACACGACAATCTTAACTCGGTAATTAATGTCCCATGTTAATTACCATGATTGCAAATATCTTTTGTTTTATGTAAACTAATATATTTTAGAGTTCTACGGTTAAGGACCAAGAGCCTCTTCCTAAACACTTCTAAATGACAAATATCATAAATAAGGAACAAAATGATTTCTCATTCAATTCATAATAATTGACATTTAAAAGTAAAACTTTTAGAACACATTCCCTTCATTGTCGATGTTTTCCATGGTAGTCAAGACAATTGGTTTTACGCCTTCGTGCAATTTCTAATGAGATAGGGGCACATCCCATTTATGAGCACGTTTATTATGACGGTGTGGTACAGACTCGTCAGCGAATTGATTGGGACAGAGGACCTTGTGGCGATGATCATTATATGGAGATTTGGTGCGAATTGTTCCCGATTGCTAATTTTTACAAGTGTGCAGTTATGTATTTGTCACTGGGAACGGATGGTTCGTTGTACCCGTGTATTACATTGCTACATTGGGAGAGTCCGTCTACCATGACGAAGCCATGCCGAGAGTTTATTATTGCTCATTTAGGGAGTTATAGACAATAGTTGAGGGATTCCCAGTACCTCTTATAGCGACCATGTGGTTTCAAATACGTGTTCTTGGATGGGAGATGAAGTATGAAAATAGGAGAGCATATTGGGACCAGTTACGTAGTAGATTTTGATTGTAATTTGTAATGTATTGGTTAAATTACTGTATTTTTAATGTATAATCTGTTCGTACATTATATCGTGTTGCTTTTTTTATCAGATTTCAAAATTAAAATGCATTACATATAGCAAAAATGGAGAAGATATGTTGGTCGGAAATAAATAATAAGAGTACAACAAATAAGCAAATACAAATACAAATAATAAGAGTTCAATAGATAATAAAGTAAATAATGTACAAGCCGACTACAACTCATCCTCTGAATCATGGTCAGAAATGCCCAAATGATTGTTCCACGCCTGTATGAAGTTATCCCAATCTACACATTCATCTTTCGGGTCGTCGTCCGACATCAGGTCCCTCTTCTCCAAGAACGGCTGCGCAAGTCGTTTCGCCTACTCATCCACTGTATATAACATCAAAATTAGTGTACATCAACAAATAAAAACAAAATATACATTGCAAATAAAAATAATTTAGAAAAACTTACCGCATCACCACATGTCCTATCTAGTGGCCTCTCAGGTCTCGTGGTTGTACCGCGCACGAGATATGGATGTGAGTACCTATCGAACCAATCCAAATAATCTGCATGACAAGTGGAGGGGTCGCGACTACGTGTGAGATCGCCAAGCTGAAGTTGGCCTCCTCTCGGAAATGTTCGCCAAATCGATTCCGCCATCAAAGCATTGTACCTCACATCGTATGCCGCCGCAATCTCAGACCGCACTGCATGCTCTGGGGTCGAGATGTCAGGCAAATAATGTTCCATGATATCCTGATAACGAATAAGGCTCATCAATAAAGTCCTCGGCACCTCCGCAGCAGGGTCAGGACTATAGGGCGACCACTCCACCTAAATGTTGACACGTTAATAATAATAAAAATAAAATTTAAATAAACGTAAATGGTATAGAGTTTTGTACATGTGATGCATTCATCTGATCTAGTCGTCTACGAATGGAATGAAGTCGCCCTTCACTATTATCCTCGCTCCAGACGGCCCACATACGCGAACGAGGATAGCCGGACTGAATGATTTTCCGCTCCCGATGCGGGCGGAAATGAGGAAAATACTCATATATCCAAGCCTGCAGCAGCGTAAGACAACCCGCAATACCAGAACAATCAGCACGACTAGCCATCCTCAACTGGCGATTCAAGTATGCCAACGTCGCTGACCCCCATGAGTAGTGACCAATGGTATATGGGTTCCTAGCCTCCAATATGTCGCGTGGCTTGATCCTGCAACTGCTCTTGTCGACAAACAAGACGCATCCGAGCAGTAAGAACAGGTAGGTAGTCAACTGCGTATCCTCGGCCTGCGGAGGTCGTCCCGTCTGCATAAGTCGTCAACAATGTCGATGCTAACACCACCGTAACTCCAAAATGAGATATCCCTCCCAAGACTATCGACGCTCACCCCGAGCAACTCTGCTACATAACTCTTCAGCTCAGTCGTCGATGCCTGAGCACCGACCATACAACCCTTAACAGGAATGCAACGAATCTGGAACAGGTCATGCAACATGATCGTCATCTCTCCGAAAGGCAGGTGAAAAGAGTTAGTGTCAGGCTGCCACCGCTCCACAGACACAGATATCAACGACATGTCAAGGCAGGGAAACATGTTGTAAGGCAAGTGACCCAATCCGCTATCAGTAATAGCCCCCGTGATATCATCGTTCAAAATTAAGCGTCAACCCTGCAATGGAGTACAGGATCTATGCCGATTATGACACTTCAGAACCTTCTGATTCTCGCCCTCCCAAATACATCTGGCGATTTGGCCCCCGAAACTAGGAATGACGTTCCCATCTAAAAGACCATCGATCGTCACAGCAGTCACGATCCAAGAATCATCTTCAACCCTCCTCTTATTCTGAGCTCGGGTATCTACAGTGCACGAACTCGAATCACCAGTCACAAACCTACCACATCTACCCTTCTGAATTACCCACTCAACAGCAGAAGAACTACCATGTCGCCCCCGTCATCTACCAGACTACTCCTCTCGCCCACGTCCTCTACCATACCCCCTGCCTTTCCTCCTCCTGCCGTTCCAACTCCAACCCATACCAGCCCCCATCGTTACTGTCGTCGTCGTCACTCTCCACTTCATCAGAAACTTTCTCATCATCGAATGAACCATCACGTGTCTGACGACGACGTAAACTATCCCTCTCCCTCCTAACCGAAGTAGATATACCACATCTACGTGGATGACGATGTGATGAATATTAACGTAACACTAATGTTAAATATTAAGGTAAGATGATTATATTTATATCTTATCGATCACTAGTTGTACATAAACTGAAAACAAACTTACTTAATTTCCGCTCCCGCTTAACTGGAAGAGTTGGAATAGTTAAGCAGGTAATTAAGCTAACTTTGAAGTTAAACTAAGGGCACCCACGGGTGCCCTTTCCCAGGCGTGCCCCAATCCGCTCCCTTAATGGGGGTGGATTTTTGGGCTGGTCGCGACCCCCGTTGTGTCTGGGCCCATGTGCCCCTCGGCCGTTGTTCTCTTTTTAAAAAGAAAAATCATTTCATTTCATTTTTTTGTTTTGTTTTATTTTTATATTAATTACATTAAAATTAAATTTGTTTTTATAACCACTTTTTATTTGTTTTTTAAATATGTTTTTTAAATATGTTTTTTAAATATGTTTTTTAAATATGTTTTTTGGGTTTTTTTATTTTTTATTAATCTTACTTCGTGTTGATCTATTTTTTTAATCTTCATTTAATTTAAATTAGGTTAATTAATAATGTTTTTTAATATGTAATTTAATATTTTAATTATTGTGATATGTAGGAATTTTTATTTATCAATATTTTTTTTGTGATTTTAATCGAAATACTTGTTATTTAATTAGATTAAGTAATTAAAAAAATGAATTATTATGTAACGGATGGTTGTGAAAGAATAAAAAAGAAAATAAAAAGGAATGACGTGGATGAAAAAGAATGTTGAAACATTAGGTTGTGATAGTGGAGAGGGTTTGACGCTGGATATGTTAAAAGATTGTGCAGACGTTGACCGAAAGAAAAATATTGGATTGAGTTGAAATAATGGTTTCAGTGAGCGAACTCAGTGCAGGTGTCACACGTAGTGTTGGGACACAGTTAAGCAAGTAATTAAGCTAAGTTTGAAGTTAAACTAAACAATTGAGTGAACGAACTCAGTGGTGGCACGCGTCCCCTGATGAGTCCAAAAACCCTGACACCTCTAAAGACTCTGAACCTGTCCAAGTTATTTCTTTAATAATTATAACAAGTTAAAGTTGACACCTCACCCTCTTTCCACTTGAAGCATTGATGGGACATCACGTGCTTCCAATCCCACACGTCCTCAACCTGTTTGTCACAGAATGGAAAACAAATCCCAACAAACCTTCCCTTCCTTAATTTGTAATACACATAATTAACTAAGATAAGTGGCACTTTACTTATATATGTGAGTGGTGTTTTGGTTAGTTGTTAAGTTGATGGAGTTGATGGGGAATGTGAAGGGAGCTGCTCCCTTTGTGGTGAAAACTTATTGCATGGTGAGTGATCCCTCCACTGATGGGGTGATTTGTTGGGGGAGGTGTAATAATAGCTTTGTGGTGGTTGACCCCTTTGCATTCTCTCAACAATTGCTTCCTTCTTTGTTCAAGCATAATAACTTCTCCAGCTTCGTTCGACAACTTAACACTTATGTAAGTTTGTTGCTTTTGTTTTGTGGTTTTCTTTGTTTTATGGATATAACTTTTTTAAGGTCGTCGAACTGAGTTTGGTGGATCGACATGTAAGTGTTTTTCTTGAACCCCACATATCGTAAGATCGTATCTTGTCTCAAACGATACATGTAATACATAGATATGCTTTTTTTTGTTTTTTCTCAACTAAACTATATTCCATCAAATCAACAAGTATATCACTTCTTTTGTGGCATATATACTAAGTTCTATGGATTTGTTCGAAATAGTTATTTATGCTGACATCTGAAAATTTTCATATGGATGAGAAAATCCTCAACTGACTTGGTAATGGTCGGGTCTAGTTCACATACAAGAATATGTCAGATGTACCGACAAATCAACAAAGTTAATTTTGACCTCTAGGCTAATACCATTAATAATAATTTAATTCTTGCTCAAAATTGAGATTGATAAAAAGTTAAAAACAAAAATCTTTGTTGTCCAGCCCTTCACCTCTGATACTATGTGACAATTTCGATCCTAATTACTTAAACAAATGATATTGTTAAAAATAAAAAAAAACCCTGAGAATTTCAACACCAATAACATTTCAATAGTGATTATCAAAATTTCAAGAAATTTAAAAACTGAGCTAATGTTGGAAAACAATTTAAAAACTATATACAATCATATATAGTGTAAACTCCAATTGAAATATATATATATATATATATATATATATTGTAAATTATAGGGATTCCGCAAGGTAGACGCGGATAAATGGGAATTCGCGCACCAATGCTTCCTCAGAGGCCAAACTCATCTCCTCCAACACATCGTCCGCAACAACCCCGACCGCCTCCACTCGAAGAAGAAAACCGAGGAGTTCGCAGACGAGGAGGAGATGCTAATAGCCATGGAAGTGGAGAAGCTAAAGATAGAGCAAAGAGACACAAACGAGAGGCTAAACAAAATATGGACAAGACTACATGAGACCGAAAAGAAGCCCAAACAAATGCTTGCTTTCTTAGTCAAGGCCATTGAAGACCCTCAACTCCTACTAACAAGTCTTAATAGAACATCAAATGCAAGACAAGAACACGTTGGATGTGACTACAGTGAAGCCAATGTTGTTCCAAATACCAACAACAAGAGACCAATTTCTCAATCTATGGAGGTGGGTGAGATGGGTGGTGCTTCTTGTTTTAATATTAAATAATGTAGGTGAGACTTATGGATTTTTAAGTGATTGACCCGTTGGGCCATCAAATACTTGGGTGGACGTCATTGTGGTCAAGTAAGGTTTGTAGTGTTTATGCTTTGTTTAGTTATGTTAGGTTGATGTTAGTGTTGGAAGGAAATGATGGTAATAACAATGTCATAGGCAAGTTTTAGCCATCATCATTATAAAATGACATGCATGCTTATTCAAAATGGAAAAACACAAATATATATAAATCATGGAAAACGCAAACATCATGCTTAAAGGGATCCAATTAATGAAAAGACAAACAATAAGCATGACGCGAATCCACATCACTCTTGATTTCAAAACCACCAAAATCACAACAAAGTTAAATCAACACTCAGACTAATCACAATTTGACAGACTCCTTCAAATTAAACTTGCCATCCAATATATCTTGGACTTATGACATCGGCAACATGAAGTAGCACTGACCACAACAATAACCAATTAACACTAACTATACTTATATATATGGTAAATAATTACCCAAGCAACAAGCATGCATACATGTTCAGTTATAACTTTGCTTGCATGCATGATCATCACATCTGAGCAAGAGTGCGTATGTCGACCGGGTGAGCGTCGATGGAAGATTGAGCACTATAAGATCTCCTACCGAAGATTAGGTTGGCAGCCTCGGTTGGGTGGAATGCGTCCCAGAAGATGTACTCATTGCGGTTCGGGCATGGATTTTGGAATGGGAGGCATGTTATCTGCCCATTGTTCCTCCCCACTCCACAGCACCCTCTGTTGGTCACACTAAACCCTATCCATTCAAATTAATACAAGTAATTAATAAGCTTGTAGTTGTAAATATGATAATTAAAGACATATATGTCAACACACACATATATATATATATATATATATATATATATATATAAGCCTCAAAGAAGTTCAGTTTAGGTATAAAAGTTTAGCAAAAGAGGGGCATAATGCATGCATGCTGTCGTTGATTTATATCAAAATGTTGTTCATTTTATGGTCATTTTTTTGACAAATCATGATTTATAAGGACAAAGTGTTAACAAGTGAAAAGATAATGACGTAAACTACTACGTTTAAAAGATTAATAGTACAAAGTGTCAACGACCGAAAAGTAAAGAGGACAAACTGCAATTAACCCAAATATGAAATATATACCTTTGGCAAAGGGGTTCTGGAGGACATCGTCGAGCATGTCGAAGGTGTTGATGTATGTAAACTTAGAGCCTTCGAGGTTGGCATTCAACTCATCTACCACTTGCATCAACTTGTTGTTGAATATCTTGATAGCATTGTCGATTCTATCGACGCACGTAACACCATCATTGCTGAACCGAGCCAACACGTTAGGGCTGCAGCCGACCCTCCCAACTCCGATCACAGCCACCTTTCGAGCTCCATAGTTGTACAAAGTCTACAATTAGGTCAAAATTGAGATCGCTACGTTAATACATGACAATATTGTGCATCAAGAATGTTTACTATATTTAGATTGATAATAGTAAAAAAAACCTAAATTAGTGAATCCTATTACAGATCGTCTGACATATCTTTCTTACTTATTTTGTACTCGATCTCGATTTTCCGCAAAGAATTGTCAAGAATGAGTTACAGGACCACAAAGAATTGTCGTACCAAGTCGTGTTCGATCAAGTTGTGTTGTCATATTGTTGTAGTGTCGTTTTCGGAAAAAAGTAGAGCTATAAAACACGAACACCCTTTCCCAATATGATTACATGCATGATTGTTTGTCGGGAGGACACAAATTGTATAAACTACGTACATGTTAAAAAATATAGGTCCCATATTGATGAATATTCAAGCTAGATTAATGACAGTCTTAATTAACATACCCTTAGTTGTTGACTGTACTGGTTAATGAGCTCATCTGCGAATTGTTCCGGAGAGAATTGTCGACTTGTGGCATAAAAATCTGGCATGAAGTAGTTATTGAGATAATCGTTGCTCCCCAATCCGACCGAGTAGATGCACTGGCTAAGGTGGCTTGCTGCAGAGTCCTTGTCTCCCAACAAGTTCACTACTTGGGATACTGTATTTTGGTAATTCCTCACTTGCCCTGTGAAATCCGTACGTGCACCCTACGACCACAAAAATATATATGAATGGTTTGTAACAACCACTTTGTGAAATTTGATTGGTTTATCATCTTAACAAAACATAAACACTCAAGTGAATAGTAGTGAATCTAACTTTATTATAAGATGGTGTACATATTTTGTGTTTAGCAATGTAAGACTAATTGATCAAAAATTTCTTTTTCTTTCTAAAATTATCTATTTTCAATTGATCGGTAAGAATTTAAGAACTTAGTGCTCCATAATAATTTTGAAAAAAAATATATAAATTGGATTAATATTTATACCAACTATATGACTAATACCCAACTACCAATTTTCTTCTTCAGAGTTCATAAAGTAGAAAACTTTTTTCGATTAAACAACCACCATTACGTTCTAATGGCAAAATGGATGTTAAGTAATAATGTAGTGATGTTGTACCAATTGTTGTCCAGTTTCTTGTCGGATTCCTGCTGCAGCAGAAGCGTAGTTTACTCCTCCGAGAATGGAATCACCATCTGCTGATGCAAAGGGTGGGATGAAGTTCTCAAACCCCAACAATTCAGCTGCATGCAATCAATTAATGAATTGAGGTTTGTTAAACACAATCCTTAAACAATGTCTTTAGTGGGTTACGTGAAAGTATCTTCAATTCGAACTTACGTACAACTATTGAATCATATTAGCGAGTTTGTAGCTAAGATTTTCTTCTTTAATTTCTTACGGCATGTAAGAATAATGAAATGTCATTTCTAATTAATGACTTTGTGTTGACTACACCATATGAACTTTGACTTGTAAAATTTATATTTCTTCAAAACATTATTAGTTCTAGTAAAATCGCAATATATATCAAATATATATAAAAAGCAAAATAAATGAATATATTGCAAGATAACGACTATTCGTGATTGCAATAAGTGATGTGGTTGCATGTGAAGGACTAAGCTGGTGTTAATTAATGGGCAGCACCTACAACTCAATAAATGTCATACGTACGCCTACTCTTCTCTAAACTGTTTCGTCCATGACATCCATCGCTTTCCAACTTATATATGTTTGGAACCACAATTATGATCATGTCACCATCTCGCCATTGCACATTAATGTTGCTCTCACATCTATAAGGAGTTTCACCTAATAATAGCTTGGCAGTGACCGACCAGCCCCACTGCTTTCTTAATTTCCGTATAAGCAATTTTACTATAGGTTTTTCATAAGATCGACCTTTTTTGCCTGAGTAATACTGATATTGAACCTTTACATAATTACACGTGAGTTAATTGTTTGTATTTACTTATGTATATTTTCAAACCTTTACACGTGATTACTTATGTATATTTTATAGGACCATTTCCGTCTTATTTAATGTGATATTATGTTTTTTTCTTTTACGGTGAAAGGAAGTCACAACGAGCATGATGGAAACGCCTCCAAAACTCTAAGTGTATTAAGGTAATTTCACATTCTAGGAAATGTAACTAAGCAAATACGAACTAATCATGTGTTGATCTCCAATATTATTTTGTTTGTATATGGTAGAGTTAATTTTAATTATTAAGATAAATGGTTTAATCACATCTCACCGGTCACAACTATATCGCTGTTTCTCAAATATACCCAACTAAATCCCTTTTCATGATGATAAATGATGACAAATTGTACTTTTGGTCGTAGTCTCAAACATAAGTTGGTACTAATATTCTCTTCGAAGAAAATGACATCATGGGACGGTATGATTAACAATTAATACCTCTACCTCCTTCCAACCCACAACTATAGTCTTCTCTTGGATCAGTGTGTGTGGTGCATAACTTTATTCACCCATGTGACATTTAATTTTTGCACCATCCTCACCAACTACCCCCACGGAAAAATCTTGTTGTAGACCAACTACTACCCTTTATTAAGAACTTTATGTACTTCGTTGTATCATTAATAATTACAGTGGTAAAAGTATGTGATTAGAAGCTAAACCCAAAATTATATGAAGAGAGGTTCAAGACCAGTAGATATTACATGGTCAAACAAGTTAACACAGTCAGAGAGATACAATTCCACGAAAGGAATTGAAGAAAAACAACTAGATGTTGACGAAAAAACATCACTTCAGTATATAACTAAAGACAGTCTTGGAGATATGAGTATACCCTCCAATAATCCATATATTGAAACATGGAGGCCATGATTCTTGTAAGAACATTTAAAATTGTTACTCTACTAGGAAGATCTGAAGTATCTTCCTACACATAATTAATTGCCAGTATCTTCTATGTAAGCTACACTATATGTTATTTTCATTATTATTATTTTTTGAAATTTTGTTATTTTCATTATGAAAAATACTACTTACTAGTTACTACACATGGTAGCAAAATCCAAAATTCTACTAAGATGTCTCACATGACTTACGTACGTCCTTAAAAAAATAGAAAGAGCTATAAAATAAGCTGAATATATAATATCGAGTTAAGGAGGAGAAAACCAAGAAGTACTCACCAATTACGTCGACGGTCGTCTTGCCATTGGTGAACCTTCCGGTAGCCCCTTCTGGAAAATCGACACCATAAGGCGCGTAATTGGCTCGAGCCAACGACGCCATATTGTTGTTGTTACCATTGTCCACCAATGAGTCCCCAAATATAAAGAAACATGGAACTTGAGGCTCAGACCTTGCCAAGTTCGACATAATACAAACTCCAACTAAAACCGAGAACCAACCCAAAACCCACATTTTCTCCATATCAAACCCTAACTAATTAGACTTACAAAGTTATGACAATGTGGAGGATAGGATGGAGGAGGGAGTTGTGGGTGGTGGAGTCTAGAAATGAGAAATATTTATAGAAGAGTGTGGAAGATAAGGGTGGTGGAAGTGTTCAAAGTTATAGCATTTACTTCCACGCGGAAATGGTGTCTTGCATTATTGTGGATCTTCACTGGCGGAGGTGATTTATGAGGTTGTGATTATGAGGTTAATTAAAAGACTAGAATTTGGTTAATCATGTCGTGTTGATCCCATTTTAATTTCATTTTTATTATATTATTTGATGCCTGATTGCCTTTTGGATTGCAACCGTGTTCTCCCTCTCACGCATTGAGAAATAAATATATTTGCGTCGATATATACTAGCAAAAGCTCAAACCCTAGTGACTAGTCCATAAATTTTTATGGTCACGTGATTTCGAGGAACCTCAAATGTTCAGTAAACAATCAACAACTCCTGCCATTCTATTCTTGTCAAATCTTCTCTCCAAGCAATCCCAAATTAAACTATAACATGAATGTCCACTTATTTCTAGAATATCCAGGAATGTTTGGTGGAAAACAACTCTCAAACAAATCTTCAGTTCATTCCATGTGCAAGGGATAAATTAAAACTTCCATATGCTTCAGGAGGATTTCATTCAGAAGACTATATAAGGAGAATTCTAAATTTCCCGTCAAATATTTACTACATATTACTCTACGAGAAGTATCTAACCAACCGTGATTTCTAAGTAATCAAATGTCAATCCCCAATACTAACTATCATCATGGATGACAAAGTGAGGAAACCACCAACCATCTCATATTCCATCTCTGCCCTAATGCTAAGTTATATGCACGTTAATTTATCTCTCCCACATTGGTGGTTTGCAAAGCCCTCGTTAAAGGATATCTTATATCATTTGTTGGATACATACCAACATGATGATCACACAAACTGGGAAGCTTCACTTATCATCACAACCTTTTGGTGGATATGGAAGTCACATTGTGATTCTATCTTTAGGCAAATTCAACCTAGTCATGTCCCTATCCCGATCATTAAGTTCATCAATATGATGTAAGCATATTGTACTTGAGCATTAGTTCCTTTCAAAAAAAAAACTTAGGACCTACAATATATTCAAAGGGAAAAAAATAAAATCAAAGTATTATATCTATGACTTTCAAAGTATTTCTAAACAACTGTATTAACTTTCATCTTCTCCATATACTTCTAATTTCCCCTATAAATTCATAGAGACCCGTGTATATCAATTGAACCATTTCAAAAGGAATCGAAATCGTATTATAAAAAATCAATGAATTGCATCTTCAGATATATCATGATTTCTAATTCTAAAAAAAACTTTAAATAGAAAGTGCAAACCGATGAGTTGGTAACATGTGCAATGACATAAGATACTGGTTTGTTAATAGAATGTTGTCGTCGTCTTCAAGTTGGGTTGCCGTATATCGATTGTTTAAGATTATTTGGTAAACACATGTTATCATTTTCTTTTTTCTAGTTCTTAAGGTGATTGCTACATTATCAAGTAAATAGATATTTCGTTGTTGTAAAATTCGTTCCATTTATTAAGATTGTAATTGTTAACAAATCCTGCATCTCGTCGCCCTATATATATAAATTATAAGTTGATAGTAAAATATCGAAAGTATATTAAATTTATGTAAAAGTTTAGTTGTTGTTACATGTTTATCTATAGCAACAAAGGCAAATTACTTAGTTTTTATCGAAAACGTGTTCATACCAAAGCAACCGATACGAATTTTGTAGATGGCTTTGTATTGATTAGAATTGCACTCCTCAACATATGGTAGTAGGTGTCGTAGCTGCAAAGTTAAATTGTGAATTAATAGTCAGATAAATAACACATAATTCATGAACTTGAAAAGTTAATTAATTAGCCTATACTCTTATGTGCTTACATGATTAAACAGAAGATACAAAACAAACCTCAATGTTTAGATTCTTCCCTTCACGTAGGTTGTTTATCGGTTATATCATTCTCCCCCTCCCCCTGACCCACCCCCCCCCCCCCCCCCCCCCCCCCCCAATAAGTGTCTTTCATATACTTCACATAGTGAATGAGTTATATCCACTCAAGTTAATCAAAGGCCTTACATTATAAATCTTTGGTTTATTGTTTGTAATCTCATATGTTATGGTTAAATGAATGAAGAATGTTTTTTTATCAAATATAAATTAAAATTAACTAACACTTATAAAATGGACCTACTTCCTCTCCCCTTCTTTCGATTAGTAAAACTATGTTTAGAATAGAGTCATAACGCATGTAAGATGTCTAAAACTTATTGTAAACAGATACAACACATGGAAACCCGTAGAAAGTTGAGTAAGGTGATAAGATCTGTTGTACACTTGTAGTGGTGGTAAACCATTAATCTGATGTCGGTGTTTTAGTTGCATGAACAAGAAGTTTCAGAGTGATGTATAATATATGAAATTTCATAAATCATGCAAAATCTCATTTTGATCTTTAAACGTGGTAATGTAATTAAAAATGTTATACTTTGCAGGTAAAAGAAGTTTTGATATGAATAAAAATATCAAGTTTTCATGTAAAACGGCGCCCTATTAGTTCACGTAAAATATTCAGAAAGTCATATAAAATCGCATTTTATTCTCGTGTAATAATAGTTGGACGCTATACTTTCTCTGTTTCTCATAATAAAAATGTTTGTGGTTACATATAAACTCTCATTTCAAACCTAAAGTAAAACATATCTAAAGACGTGTGTATGATTTATGTAAGTTTTACTTTCACAACATTGTATGGTTTGTTTGTACTGTATAAGCGTATTGTTTTTGGAGACATCTGATAGAATCTGAATAATACTAATAAGATTAGTATAGCCTATGGTATCATAGGTGTGTGAATCCTAAAGAGTTAGCAGCCTGGAAGAGGGATAGTGGCACCTCCACTTTTGCATTTAAGAGTTAGATGTGATTGGTTGAAAAACATTAAATTTCTTGGACTATAATGGTATAAATATTATATTTTATGATCTCCTTTTGGTTGTACCAGTGGTTCTCGGTACGGGGAGAACCGGAATCAAATCTGTATTATATTTGGGTACGAGAACATAATCGAATCAAGTTGGTTTTCAACTGGGTATCCAGAATCGAATCCGGATATGATAAAAAATATTTAAAATTTTCAATTTTCACTTAGAAGAAAATTATTTTTTCATTTCTTACGATAACTTTTATGGTTATTTTTTTAATAATACTCGGTTCCGGTAGCTCGAACTGGAACCGGTTCGGTTCCAAAATTAAGTAACATATCTGACTTATCTATTTGGTTCAATTTGACCGATTCGAAAAACTCGCTGCTGCCCGTATATTTACGCATCGTGAACAGTGGTCTGACACAAAACGAGATGCCAGTGAGGAAACACATCTGACCATCTATTTTGTATTTTTACTAGTTTAATTAAAAGCCAAAAAAGAGATCATTTACAATCCATCCATGTCTTTCACAAAATTTGAAGTTCAAGACAATGCCATGGAATGTGAAGTTTCCATTATGACGTGCAGGAGATGTATTGAACTTGTAGGAATATAGAGTTAAATACTTCGATACAGCCATTAGTTTTTCTTGAACTTCAGTAAACATTTGTTTTCGACGTTTTTTTAAACTGAAAATAGGTGTTCCATAGAAAAGTGGTGGTTCTTAAGAATTTGATGGCACTTATTGATAATTTTCTTATATTTTGAGGCGTCATACCACTTCAGTTCTAGTGACGTTTTGGGGAGGTTACCTTTCGATTTTGTGATTTTTTCCCCAATTGTTTTTTGTATGCTATTATTCAGAAATAAACGTTTTTAAGAGCGTGCTCGTCAAATTAAATTTCATTGTTTTTCGCATGAATGCGTCATAAAAACAGCAGAACACAATTAAGTTTCATCATCTTGAACTTAAGGGCTGTAGCCAAATTGGTACATAATTTTATGGTTAAATCACAATTTAGCTTAAAAAACAATATCTATGCTACATTTGCTATGATGTGCAATGGGTCCATCGTCACAAATATATGCAAGCCATGGACATTATTATGAGTTATGGGTCCAATTAAGACAATACAAGAAGGTTGGTTGGGAAAATGGCAAGAACAGTGTTGGATCTTGGATGCCGTTTCGTGATGTGTTGTCATTACTATTTTAGAGAGTGGAAAGTAGAGAAAGTGGTCTCCTTGATTTTGAAGGTTGTTTGCTTGTTTGACTTCTAGCTTCGAAATTTAATAGCCTCTTCAAAGATTTTGAGTAGTTGGGATCTTGTATGTGTGCTTAGATTTTGTTTGCCTTTTAACATAGCAAAAGGTAGAAGTTTCTAACTTTTGGTAGGTCAAATTTATAGTGGCTTGCTCTTTTTTTCTCTTCCTTTCTTTGTAATTTTTAGAAGGACCGCCTCTTTTATCCATGACTTAGGTTTTGAAGGAAAAAAAAACTAGTTATGCGAACTGAATTATCACCTAATGGACGTACTTTGTGATTGCCCACAGAGAAGTGGAGGCACATCATATATTTTTGTTGTTCGAAAAGCAAGCATTAAGTTGCTATGTTAGCTAGGTTTAGGTAATACTTTATATGCTCCATTGAAGTGCAACTTTTTCATGGACAACACATGAAATGATGAGACGATATCAGTAAAGTCTGACCAATAAATATATACTTATTAAATAAATGCTCCAGCTATTTATTGGAGATGTGCGTCAACAATTAAGAAAATGGAACATGAGTTTGTTACTACAACAAGTTTATGGAAGTATTACAAAGATTTGTAAAAATTAGGGTATGGGCTGGACTATTCAAGCCGTAATTTATATATATAAAAATAAAAAATTCAAAATTATAAATATAGGAATATAAAAAAATTCTAATTCTACTCGGATAAATTTTTTTAATATATATATTTATGATCCGACTAGAAGATTTTTTTTATTCTTATATTTATTATTTTGAATTTTTTTATATTATATATATAAATTACGGCTATTCAAGTCCAATTCTAGTCTCTTAAGTCCAACCCTTCCATAATCGGTCAACCCCGAGAGCAGGTTGGGTTGGCTACAAAGCCCACATTGGTGGTCACCATTTAATTTAGCCCTCAACCTATAATGCAATAGATGAATATATAGGTATCCTTTCACTTCAATTAAACAGATGTCATTCTAAAGTAACAGTTACTTAAACCACCATAATGCAGGTTATATAAAGTCTTAGCTCTTCAAATTGCACTAAGAATTATTTATAATTAAAAATGGCTAGGACGGTCAGGCCTATTTTATAGACACATAAAAAAGAAACCAAGTACCATAAAACAACCGCTCCAATTCAAGGGTGGTGTTACATTGAGAAATGGGTCATTATTCGGAGCACTTTGGACTCGAAAAACCGCATAAAGATTGATTTGGGAAAATGGCTATTATTTATCTTGAAATGCAATTTGATATACATTTGTACCAATTATTGGTTACTCATGACTTTTTGAATGTAATTATCACCTCTTGCAGAAATGGTGAAGTGGACTGATTTGACAGGTTTACTTTTTTTTCTTTCCATTCGTACTAACTCATGTCTGGTAAATTGAGACTTGAAAGGCACACACTAGGAGGAGAATTTAACCAAATCTCTTATCTCAATCTTTTCGCCCTCAGCTTTTTTGGACATGGACATGGACATGGACATGGATGGTGTCTGTTCATTGTGTTCTTGTTTATCAATCTTGGTGCATGCATGCTAGGAATCAAATAAATCTTTCACGTCCACATTCAAATCATGTCAGACTGCGATGACTACTTTTGTTCTTTGTTCCAAAACAGCTTAATTATTAAGTGCCTTGGGTAGATATGCATGTTAAACTAACAAATCCGAATCGATATTATACAACGAAAATGTTAAACAAACCAATCCGAAGATAGATTTTTAGATATTACTCTTTATAGCAAAAAAACAAAAGGGTCACACGAATTTCGGTAAACACCCTCAGTTTTTTAAAATGTCACAATTTCTTTATTTTCGAGAGGTCTGATGACACGAATGTATATTATACGATGAAAATGTTAAACTGACGCTCCCGAAAAGAGCTTTTTAAATATTTCCCTTTTTAGCAAAAAAAACCAAAGTATAAGCACACGAATTTCAGTAAAAAACCCTCAGTTTTTCAAAATGACACTATTTTCTTTATTTTTGAGGGGTCTGATGACACGAATTGATATTATAAGACGAAAATGTTAAACTAACACGTCCGAATTGAGATTTTTAGATATTTCCCTTTTTAGCAAAAAAATCAAAGGGTATATAGCACACGAATTTCGGTAAAAACCCTCCGTTTTTAAAAATGTCACTATTTTCTTTATTTTTGAGGGGTCTGATGACACGAATTGATATTATATGACGAAAAATGTTAAACTGACGCGTCCGAAGAGAGATTTTTAGATATTTCCCTTTTAGCAAAAAAACCAAAGAGTATAAGCACACGAATTTCGGTAAAAACTCTTAGGTTTAAAAAATGCCACTATTTCTTTATTTTTGAGGGGTCTGATGACACGAATTGATATTATAAGACGAAAATGTTAAACTGACGCGTACGAAGAGAGATTTTTAGATATTTCCTTTTTAGCAAAAAAACCAAAGGGTATAGCACACGAATTTTGGTAAAAAACCCTCAGTTTTAAAAAATGTCACTATTTTTTTATTGTTGCGAGGTCTGATGACACGAACGGATAATATACGATGAAAATGTTAAACTGACCCGTCCGAAAAGAGATTTTTAGATATTTCTGTTTTTAGAAAAAAATTCAAAGGGTATACCACACGAATTTCGGTAAAAACACTTAGGTTTAAAAAATGTCATTATTTCTTTATTTTTGAGGGGTCTGATGACACAAATGGATATTATACGACGAAAATGTTAAGCTGACCCGTCCGAAAATAGTTTTTTAGATATTTCCCTATTTAGCAAAAAAACCAAACGGTATAGCACACGAATTTCGGTAAAAACCCTTAGTTTTTAAAAATGACACTATTTTCTTTAATTTTGAGGGGTCTGATGACACGAATTGATATTATATGACGAAAACGTTAAACTGACTCGTCTGAAGATAGATTTTTAGATATTTCTGTTTTTAGCAAAAAAATAAAAGGGTATATAACACACGAATTTCTGTAAAAACCCTAAGGTTTAAAAATGCCATTATTTCTTTATTTTTGAGGGGTCTGATGACACGAATGAATATTATACGACGAAAATGATAAACTGATGCGTCCAAGAGATACTTTTAGATATTTCCCTTTTTAGCAAAAAAACCAAAGGGTATATAGCACACGAATTTCGGTAAAAACCCTCAGTTTGTAAAAATGACACTATTTTCTTTATTTTTGTGGGGTCTGATGACACGAATTGATATTATAAGACAAAAATGTTAAACTGACGCGTCCGAAGAGAGATTTTTTTATATTTCACTTTTTAGGAAAAAAACCAAAGGGTATAGCACACGAATTTCGGTAAAAACCCTCACTTTGTAAAAATGACACTAATTTCTTTATTTTTGAGGGGTCTGATGACACGAATTGATATTACAAGACGAAAATGTTAAACTAACGCGTCCGAAGAGAGTTTTTTAGATATTTCCCTTTTTAGTAAAAAACCAAAGGGTATGCACACGAATTTCGGTAAAACCCTCAGTTTGTAAAAATGACACTATTTTCTTTATTTTTGAGGGGTCTGATGACACGGATTGATATTATAAGACGAAAATGTTAAACTGACGCGTCCGAAGAGAGATTTTTTTTATATTTCCCTTTTTAGTAAAAAAACCAAAGGGTATAGCACACGAATTTCAGTAAAAACCCTCAGTTTGTAAAAATGGCACTATTTTCTTTATTTTTGAGGGATCTGATGACACGAATTGATAATATAAGACGAAAATGTTAATCTAACGCGTCTGAAGAGAGATTGTTTTATATTTCACTTTTAGTAAAACCAAAGGGTATAACACACGAATTTCGGTAAAACCCTCAGTTTGTAAAAATGGCACTATTTTCTTTATTTTCGAGGGGTCTGATGACACGAATTGATATTATAAGACGAAAATGGTAAACTGACGCGTCCGTAGAGAGACTTTTAGATATTTCCATTTTTAGCAAAAAACCCAAAGAGTATAGCACACGAATTTCGATAAAAACTCCCAATTTTTAAAAATGGCACTATTTTCTTTATTTTTGAGGGGTCTGATGACACTAATTGATATTATAAGACGAAAATGTTAAACTGACGCGTCCGAACAGAGATTTTTAGATATTTCCCTTTTTAGCAAAAAACCAAAGGGTATAACACACGAATTTCGGTAAAAACCATCAGTTTGTAAAAATGACACTATTTTCTTTATTTTTGAGGGGTGTGATGACACGAATTGATATTACAAGACGAAAATGTTAAACTGACGCGTCCAAAGAGAGTTTTTATAGATATTTCCCTTTTTAGCAAAAAACCAAAGTGTATAACACACGAATTTCGATAAAAACCCTCAGTTTGTAAAAATGGCGCTATTTTCTTTATTTTTGAGGGGTCTGATGACACTAATTGATATTAAAAGACGAAAATGTTAAACTGACGCGTCCGAAGAGAGATTTTTAGATATTTCCTTTTTTAGCAAAAAACCAAAGGGTATATCACACGAATTTCGGTAAAACCCTCAGTTTGTAAAAATGGTACTATTTTCTTTATTTTTGAGGGGTCTGATGACACGAATTGATATTATAAGACGAAAATGTTAAACTGACGCGTCCGAAAAGAGATTTTTTTCTATTTCCTTTTTAGTAAAAAACCCAAAGGGTGTAGCACACGAATTTCGGTAAAAACCCTCAGTTTGTAAAAATGGCACTATTATCTTTATTTTTGAGGGGTCTGATGACACGAATTGATATTACATGACGAAAATGTTAAACCGACGCGTCCGAAGAGAGATTTTTAGATATTTCCCTTTTTAGCAAAAAAACCCAATGGGTATAGCACACGAATTTCGATAAAACCCTCAGTTTGTAAAAATGGCACTATTTTCTTTATTTTTGAGGGGTCTGATGACACGAATTGATATTATAAGACGAAAATGTTAAACTGACGCGTCCGAAGAGAGATTTTTTTATATTTCCCTTTTTAGTAAAAAAAACCAAAGGGTATAACACACGAATTTCGGTAAAAACCCTCAGTTTGTAAAAATGGCACTATTTCTTTATTTTTGAGGGGTCTCATGACACGAATTGATATTATAAGACGAAAATGTTAAACTGACGCGTCCGAAGAGAGATTTTTAGATATTTCCCTTTTTAGCAAAAAACCAAAGGGTATATCACACGAATTTCGGTAAAACCCTCAGTTTGTAAAAATGACACTATTTTCTTTATTTTTGAGGGGTCTGGTGACACGGATTGATATTATAAGACGAAAATGTTAAACTGACGCGTCCGATGAGAGATTTTTTTATATTTCCCTTTTTAGTAAAAAACCCAAAGGGTATAGCACACGAATTTCGGTAAAAACCCTCAGTTTGTAAAAATGGCACTATTTTCTTTATTTTTCAGGGGTCTGATGACACGAATTGATATTACATGACGAAAATGTTAAACTGACGCGTCCGAAGAGAGATTTTTAGATATTTCCCTTTTTAGCAAAAAACCAAAGGGTATATCACACGAATTTAAGTAAAACCCTCAGTTTGTAAAAATGGCACTATTTTCTTTATTTTTGAGGGGTCTGATGACACGAATTGATATTACAAGACGAAAATGTTAAACTGACGCGTCCGAAGAGAGGTTTTAGATATTTCCCTTTTTAGCAAAAAAACCAAAGGGTATACCCTTAGTTTGTAAAAATGACAATATTTTCTTTATTTTTGAGGGGTGTGATGACACGAATTGATCTTACAAGACGAAAATGTTAAACTGACGCGTCCGAAGAGATTTTTTTAGATATTTCCCTTTTTAGAAAAAAATCGAAGGGTCTAGCACACAATTTTCGGTAAAAACCCTCAGTTTGTAAAAATGACACTATTTTCTTTATTTTTGAGGGATCTGATGACACGAATTGATATTACAAGAGGAAAATGTTAAACCGACGCGTCCGAAGAGAGATTTTTAGATATTTCCCTTTTTAGCAAAAAACCAAAGGGTATAGCACACGAATTTCGGTAAAACCCTCAGTTTGTAAAAATGGCACTATTTTCATTATTTTTGAGGGTCTGATGACACGAATTGATATTACAAGACGAAAATGTTAAACTGACGCGTCCGAAGAGAGTTTTTTAGATATTTCCTTTTTTAGCAAAAAACCAAAGGGTAGCACACGAATTTCGGTAAAACACTTAGTTTGTAAAAATGGCACTATTTTCTTTATTTTTGAGGGGTCTGATGACACGAATTGATATTACAAGACGAAAATGTTAAACTGACGCGTCCGAAGAGAGTTTTTTAGATATTTCCCTTTTTAGCAAAAAACCAAAGGGTATAGCACACGAATTTCGGTAAAACCCTCAGTTTGTAAAAATGGCACTATTTTCTTTATTTTTGAGGGGTCTGATGACACGAATTGATATTACAAGACGAAAATGTTAAACTGACGCGTCCGAAGAGAGTTTTTTAGATATTTCCCTTTTTAGTAAAAAAAACCAAAGGGTACACACGAATTTCGGTAAAAACCCTCAGTTTGTAAAAATGGCACTATTTTCTTTATTTTTGGGGGGGTCTGATGACACGAATTGATATTACATGACGAAAATGTTAAACCGACGCGTCCGAAGAGAGATTTTTAGATATTTCCTTTTTTAACAAAAAAACCAAAGGGTATATCACACGAATTTCGGTAAAACACTCAGTTTGTAAAAATGGCACTATTTCTTTATTTTTGAGGGGTCTGATGACACGAATTGATATTATAAGACGAAAATGTTAAACTGACGCGTCCGAATAGAGATTTTTAGTTATTTCCCTTTTTAGCAAAAAACCAAAGGGTATATCACACAAATTTCGGTAAAACACTCAGTTTGTAAAAGTGGCACTATTTTCTTTATTTTTGAGGGGTCTGGTGGCACGAATTGATATTAGAAGACGAAAATGTTAAACTGACGCGTCCGAAGAGAGATTTTTTTATATTTCCCTTTTTAATAAAAAACCCAAAGGGTATAGCACACGAATTTCGGTAAAAACTCTCAGTTTGTAAAAATGGCACTATTTTCTTTATTTTTGAGGGGTCTGATGACACGAATTGATATTACATGACGAAAATGTTAAACTGACGCGTCCGAAGAGAGATTTTTAGATATTTCCCTTTTTAGCAAAAAACCAAAGGGTATATCACACGAATTTCGGTAAAACCCTCAGTTTGTAAAAATGGCACTATTTTCTTTATTTTTGAGGGGTCTGATGACACGAATTGATATTAGAAGACGAAAATGTTAAACTGACGCGTCCGAAGAGAGATTTTTAGATATTTCCCTTTTTAGCAAAAAACCAAAGGGTATAGCACACGAATTTCGGTAAAAACCCTCAGTTTGTAAAAATAACAATATTTTCTTTATTTTTGAGGGGTGTGATGACACGAATTGATATTACAAGACGAAAATGTTAAACTGACGCGTCCGAAAAGAGTTTTTTAGATATTTCCCTTTTTAGAAAAAAATCGAAGGGTCTAGCACACGATTTTCGGTAAAAACCCTCAGTTTGTAAAAATGACACTATTTTCTTTATTTTTGAGGGATCTGATGACACGAATTGATATTACAAGATGAAAATGTTAAACCGACGCGTCCGAAGAGAGATTTTTAGATATTTCCCTTTTTAGCAAAAAACCAAAGAGTATATCACACGAATTTCGGTAAAACCCCTCAGTTTGTAAAAATGGCACTATTTTCTTTATTTTAGAGGGGTCTGATGACACGAATTGATATTACAAGACGAAAATGTTTAACTGACGCGTCCGAAGAGAGTTTTTTAGATATTTCCCTTTTTAGCAAAAAACCAAAAGGTATAGCGCACGAATTTCGGTAAAACACTCAGTTTGTAAAAATGGCACTATTTCTTTATTTTTGGGGGGTCTGATGACACGAATTGATATTACAAGACGAAAATGTTAAACTGACGCGTCCGAAGAGAGATTTTTAGTTATTTCCCTTTTTAGCAGAAAACCAAAGAGTATATCACACGAATTTCGGTAAAACCCTCAGTTTGTAAAAATGACACTATTTTCTTTATTTTTGAGGGGTCTGATGACACGAATTGATATTACAAGACGAAAATGTTAAACTGACGCGTCCGAAGAGAGTTTTTTAGATATTTCCCTTTTTAGCAAAAAACCAAAGGGTATAGCACACGAATTTCGGTAAAACCCTCAGTTTGTAAAAATGGCACTATTTTCTTTATTTTTGAGGGGTCTGATGACACGAATTGATATTACAAGACGAAAATGTTAAACTGACGCGTCCGAAGAGAGTTTTTAGATATTTCCCTTTTTAGTAAAAAAAACCAAAGGGTACACACGAATTTCGGTAAAAACCCTCAGTTTGTAAAAATGGCACTATTTTCTTTATTTTTGGGGGGGTCTGATGACACGAATTGATATTACATGACGAAAATGTTAAACCGACGCGTCCGAAGAGAGATTTTTAGATATTTCCTTTTTTAACAAAAAAACCAAAGGGTATATCACACGAATTTCGGTAAAACACTCAGTTTGTAAAAATGGCACTATTTCTTTATTTTTGAGGGGTCTGATGACACGAATTGATATTATAAGACGAAAATGTTAAACTGACGCGTCCGAATAGAGATTTTTAGTTATTTCCCTTTTTAGCAAAAAACCAAAGGGTATATCACACGAATTTTGGTAAAACCCTCAGTTTGTAAAAATGGCACTATTTTCTTTATTTTTGAGGGGTCTGGTGACACGAATTGATATTACAAGACGAAAATGTTAAACTGACGCGTCCGAAGAGAGATTTTTAGATATTTCCCTTTTTAGTAAAAAAAACCAAAGGGTACACACGAATTTCGGTAAAAACCCTCAGTTTGTAAAAATGGCACTATTTTCTTTATTTTTGAGGGGTCTGGTGACACGAATTGATATTATAAGACGAAAATGTTAAACTGACATGTCCGAAGAGAGTTTTTTAGATATTTCCCTTTTTTGCAAAAAACCAAAGGGTATAGCGCACGAATTTCGGTAAAACACTCAGTTTGTAAAAATGGCACTATTTCTTTATTTTTGAGGGGTCTGATGACACGAATTGATATTATAAGACGAAAATGTTAAACTGACGCGTCCGAAGAGAGATTTTTAGATATTTCCCTTTTTAGCAAAAAACCAAAGGGTATATCACACGAATTTCGGTAAAACCTTCAGTTTGTAAAAATGGCTTTATTTTCTTTATTTTTGAGGGGTCTGATGACTCGAATTGATATTATAAGACGAAAATGTTAAATTGACGCGTCCGAAGAGAGTTTTTTAGATATTTCCCTTTTTAGCAAAAAACCAAAGGGTATAGCACACGAATTTCGGTAAAACCCTCAGTTTGTAAAAATGGCACTATTTTCTTTATTTTTGAGGGGTCTGATGACACGAATTGATATTACAAGACGAAAATGTTAAACTGACGCGTCCGAAGAGAGTTTTTTAGATATTTCCCTTTTTAGCAAAAAACCAAAGGGTATAGCGCACGAATTTCGGTAAAACACTCAGTTTGTAAAAATGGCACTATTTCTTTATTTTTGAGGGGTCTGATGACACGAATTGATATTAGAAGACGAAAATGTTAAACTGACGCGTCCGAAGAGAGTTTTTTAGATATTTCCCTTTTTAGTAAAAAAAACCAAAGGGTATAACACACGAATTTCGGTAAAAACCCTCAGTTTGTAAAAATGGCACTATTTTCTTTATTTTTGGGGGGTCTGATGACACGAACTGATATTACATGACGAAAATGTTAAACCGACGCGTCCGAAGAGAGATTTTTAGATATTTCCTTTTTTAACAAAAAAACCAAAGGGTATAGCACACGAATTTCGGTAAAACACTCAGTTTGTAAAAATGGCACTATTTCTTTATTTTTGAGGGGTCTGATGAGACGAATTGATATTATAAGACGAAAATGTTAAACTGACGCGTCCGAATAGAGATTTTTAGTTATTTCCCTTTTTAGCAAAAAACCAAAGGGTATATCACACGAATTTTGGTAAAACCCTCAGTTTGTAAAAATGGCACTATTTTCTTTATTTTTGAGGGGTCTGGTGACACGAATTGATATTACAAGACGAAAATGTTAAACTGACGCGTCCGAAGAGAGATTTTTAGATATATCCTTTTTTAACAAAAAAACCAAAGGGTATAGCACACGAATTTCAGTAAAACACTCAGTTTGTAAAAATGGCACTATTTTTTTATTTTTGAGGGGTCTGATGACACGAATTGATATTATAAGACGAAAATGTTAAACTGACGCGTCCGAATAGAGATTTTTAGTTATTTCCCTTTTTAGCAAAAAACCAAAGGTTATAGCACACGAATTTCGGTAAAACCCCTCAGTTTGTAAAAATGGCACTATTTTCTTTATTTTTGAGGGGTCTGATGACACGAATTGATATTACAAGACGAAAATGTTAAACTGACGCGTCCGAAGAGAGTTTTTTAGATATTTCCCTTTTTAGCAAAAAACCAAAGGGTATAGCACACGAATTTCGGTAAAAACCCTCAGTTTGTAAAAATGACACTATTTTCTTTAGTTTTGAGGGGTCTGATGACACGAATTGATATTACAAGACGAAAATGTTAATCTGACGCGTCCGAAGAGAGATTTTTAGATATTTCCCTTTTTAGAAAAAAAACCCTAAGGGTATATCACACGAATTTCGGTAAAACCCTCAGTTTGTAAAAATGGCACTATTTTCTTTATTTTTGAGGGGTCTGATGACACGAATTGATATTATAAGACGAAAATGTTAAACTGACGCGTCCGAAGAGAGATTTTTTTATATTTCCCTTTTTAGTAAAAAAACCAAAGGGTATAGCACACGAATTTCGGTAAAAACCCTCAGTTTGTAAAAATGACACTATTTTCTTTATTTTTGAGGAATCTGATGACACGAATTGATAATATAAGACGAAAATGTTAATCTAACGCGTCTGAAGAGAGATTGTTTTATATTTCACTTTTAGTAAAAAACCAAAGGGTATAACACACGAATTTCGGTAAAACCCTCAGTTTGTAAAAATGGCACTATTTTCTTTATTTTCGAGGGGTCTGATGACACGAATTGATATTATAAGACGAAAATGGTAAACTGACGCGTCCGTAGAGATACTTTTAGATATTTCCCTTTTTAGCAAAAAAACCCAAAGGGTATTATAGCACACGAATTTCGGTAAAAACCCTCAGTTTGTAAAAACGGCACTATTTTCTTTATTTTTGAGGGGTCTGATGATACGAATTGATATTACATGACGAAAATGTTAAACCGACGCGTCCGAAGAGAGATTTTTAGATATTTCCCTTTTTAGCAAAAAAATCCAAACTGTATAGCACACGAATTTCGGTAAAAACCCTCAGTTTGTAAAAATGGCACTATTTTCTTTATTTTTGAGGGGTGTGATGACACGAATTGATATTACAAGACGAAAATGTTAAACTGACGCGTCCAAAGAGAGTTTTTTAGATATTTTCCTTTTTAGCAAAAAACCAAAGTGTGTAACACACGAATTTCGATAAAAACCCTCAGTTTTTAAAAATGACACTATTTTCTTTATTTTTGCAGGGTCTGATGACACGAATTGATATTGTAAGAGGAAAATGTTAATCTGACGCGTCCGAAGAGAGATTTTTAGATATTTCCCTTTTTAGAAAAAAAACCCCAAAGGGTATATCACACGAATTTCGGTAAAAACCCTCAGTTTGTAAAAATGGCGCTATTTTCTTTATTTTTGAGGGGTAGGATGACACTAATTGATATTAAAAGACGAAAATGTTAAACTGATGCGTCCGAAGAGAGATTTTTAGATATTTCCTTTTTTAGCAAAAAACCAAAGGATATATCACACGAATTTCGGTAAAACCCTCAGTTTGTAAAAATGGTACTATTTTCTTTATTTTTGAGGGGTCTGATGACACGAATTGATATTAGAAGACGAAAATGTTAAACTGACGCGTCCGAAGAGAGATTTTTTTATATTTCCCTTTTTAGTAAAAAACCCAAAGGGTATAGCACACGAATTTCGGTAAAAACCCTCAGTTTGTAAAAATGGCACTATTTTCTTTATTTTTGAGGGGTCTGATGACACGAATTGATATTACATGACGAAAATATTAAACCGACGCGTCCGAAGAGAGATTTTTAGATATTTCTCTTTTTAGAAAAAAAATCCAAACTGTATACCACACGAATTTCGGTAAAAACCCTCAGTTTGTAAAAATGACACTATTTTCTTTATTTTTGAGGGGTGTGATGACACGAATTGATATTACAAGACGAAAATGTTAAACTGACGCGTCCAAAGAGAGTTTTTTAGATATTTCCTTTTTTAGCAAAAAACCAAAGTGTATAACACACGAATTTCGATAAAAACCCTCAGTTTTTAAAAATGACACTATTTTCTTTATTTTTGCAGGGTCTAATGACACGAATTGTTATTGTAAGAGGAAAATGTTAATCTGACGCGTTCGAAGAGAGATTTTTAGATATTTCCCTTTTTAGAAAAAAACCCAAAGGGTATATCACACGAATTTCGGTAAAAACCCTCAGTTGGTAAAAATGGCGCTATTTTCTTTATTTTTGAGGGGTAGGATGACACTAATTGATATTAAAAGACGAAAATGTTAAACTGACGCGTCCGAAGAGAGATTTTTAGAGATTTCCCTTTTTAGCAAAAAACCAAAGGGTATATCACACGAATTTCGGTAAAACCCTCAGTTTGTAAAAATGGCACTATTTTCTTTATTTTTGAGGGGTCTGATGACACGAATTGATATTATAAGACGAAAATGTTAAACTGACGCGTCCGAAGAGAGATTTTTTTATATTTCCCTTTTTAGTAAAAAACCCAAAGGGTATAGCACACGAATTTCGGTAAAAACCCTCAGTTTGTAAAAATGGCACTATTTTCTTTATTTTTGAGGGGTCTGATGACACGAATTGATATTACATGACGAAAATGTTAAACCGACGCGTCCGAAGAGAGATTTTTAGATATTTCCCTTTTTAGCAAAAAAATCCAAACTATATAGCACACGAATTTCGGTAAAAACCCTCAGTTTGTAAAAATGACACTATTTTCTTTATTTTTGAGGGTGTGATGACACGAATTGATATTACAAGACGAAAATGTTAAACTGACGCGTCCAAAGAGAGTTTTTTAGATATTTCCCTTTTTAGAAAAAAATCGAAGGGTCTAGCACACGATTTTCGATAAAAACCCTCAGTTTGTAAAAATGACACTATTTTCTTTATTTTTGAGGGATCTGATGACACGAATTGATATTACAAGATGAAAATGTTAAACCGACGCCTCTGAAGATAGATTTTTAGATATTTCCCTTTTTAGCAAAAAAAAACCAAAGGGTATATAGCACACGAATTTCGGTAAAACCCTCAGTTTGTAAAAATGGCACTATTTCTTTATTTTTGAGGGGTCTGATGACACGAATTGATATTACAAGACGAAAATGTTAAACCGACGCGTCCGAAGAGTGATTTTTAGATATTTTCCTATTTAGCAAATAACCAAAGGGTATAACACACGAATTTCGATAAATACCATCAGTTTTTAAAAATGACACTATTTTCTTTATTTTTGCGGGGTCTGATGACACGAATTTATATTATAAGACGAAAATGTTAATCTGACGCGTCCGAAGAGAGATTTTTAGATATTTCCCTTTTTAGAAAAAAAACCCTAAGGGTATATCACACGAATTTCGGTAAAACCCTCAGTTTGTAAAAATGGCACTATTTTCTTTATTTTTGAGGGGTCTGATGACACGAATTGATATTATAAGACGAAAATGTTAAACTGACGCGTCCGAAGAGAGATTTTTTTATATTTCCCTTTTTAGTAAAAAACCCAAAGGGTATAGCACACGAATTTCGGTAAAAACCCTCAGTTTTTAAAAATGTCACTATTTTCTTTATTTTTGCAGGGTCTGATGACACGAATTGATATTGTAAGAGGAAAATGTTAATCTGACGCGTCCGAAGAGAGATTTTTAGATATTTCCCTTTTTAGAAAAAAACCCAAAGGGTATATCACACGAATTTCGGTAAAAACCCTCAGTTGGTAAAAATGGCGCTATTTTCTTTATTTTTGAGGGGTAGGATGACACTAATTGATATTAAAAGACGAAAATGTTAAACTGACGCGTCCGAAGAGAGATTTTTAGAGATTTCCCTTTTTAGCAAAAAACCAAAGGGTATATCACACGAATTTCGGTAAAACCCTCAGTTTGTAAAAATGGCACTATTTTCTTTATTTTTGAGGGGTCTGATGACACGAATTGATATTATAAGACGAAAATGTTAAACTGACGCGTCCGAAGAGAGATTTTTTTATATTTCCCTTTTTAGTAAAAAACCCAAAGGGTATAGCACACGAATTTCGGTAAAAACCCTCAGTTTGTAAAAATGGCACTATTTTCTTTATTTTTGAGGGGTCTGATGACACGAATTGATATTACATGACGAAAATGTTAAACCGACGCGTCCGAAGAGAGATTTTTAGATATTTCCCTTTTTAGCAAAAAAATCCAAATTATATAGCACACGAATTTCGGTAAAAACCCTCAGTTTGTAAAAATGACACTATTTTCTTTATTTTTGAGGGTGTGATGACACGAATTGATATTACAAGACGAAAATGTTAAACTGACGCGTCCAAAGAGAGTTTTTTAGATATTTCCCTTTTTAGAAAAAAATCGAATGGTCTAGCACACGATTTTCGATAAAAACCCTCAGTTTGTAAAAATGACACTATTTTCTTTATTTTTGAGGGATCTGATGACACGAATTGATATTACAAGATGAAAATGTTAAACCGACGCGTCTGAAGATAGATTTTTAGATATTTCCCTTTTTAGCAAAAAAAAACCAAAGGGTATAGCACACGAATTTCGGTAAAACCCTCAGTTTGTAAAAATGGCACTATTTCTTTATTTTTGAGGGGTCTGATGACACGAATTGATATTACAAGACGAAAATGTTAAACCGACGCGTCCGAAGAGTGATTTTTAGATATTTTCCTATTTAGCAAAAAACCAAAGGGTATAACACACGAATTTCGATAAATACCCTCAGTTTTTAAAAATGACACTATTTTCTTTATTTTTGTGGGGTCTGATGACACGAATAGATATTATAAGACGAAAATGTTAATCTGACGCGTCCGAAGAGAGATTTTTAGATATTTCCCTTTTTAGAAAAAAAACCCTAAGGGTATATCACACGAATTTCGGTAAAACCCTCAGTTTGTAAAAATGGCACTATTTTCTTTATTTTTGAGGGGTTTGATGACACGAATTGATATTATAAGACGAAAATGTTAAACTGACGCGTCCGAAGAGAGATTTTTTTATATTTCCCTTTTTAGTAAAAAACCCAAAGGGTATAGCACACGAATTTCGGTAAAAACCCTCAGTTTGTAAAAATGGCACTATTTTCTTTATTTTTGAGGGGTCTGATGACACGAATTGATATAACATGACGAAAATGTTAAACCGACGCGTCCGAAGAGAGATTTTTAGATATTTCCCTTTTTAGCAAAAAAATCCAAACTGTATAGCACACGAATTTCGGTAAAAACCCTCAGTTTGTAAAAATGACACTATTTTCTTTATTTTTGAGGGTGTGATGACACGAATTGATATTACAAGACGAAAATGTTAAACTGACGCGTCCAAAGAGAGTTTTTTAGATATTTCCCTTTTTAGAAAAAAATCGAAGGGTCTAGCACACGATTTTCGATAAAAACCCTCAGTTTGTAAAAATGACACTATTTTCTTTATTTTTGAGGGATCTAATGACACAAATTGATATTACAAGATGAAAATGTTAAACCGACGCGTCTGAAGAGAGATTTTTAGATATTTCCCTTTTTAGCAAAAAAAAACCAACGGGTATAGCACACGAATTTCGGTAAAACCCTCAGTTTGTAAAAATGGCACTATTTCTTTATTTTTGAGGGGTCTGATGACACGAATTGATATTTCAAGACGAAAATGTTAAACCGACGCATCCGAAGAGTGATTTTTAGATATTTTCCTATTTAGCAAAAAACCAAAGGGTATAACACATGAATTTCGATAAATACCCTCAGTTTTTAAAAATGACACTATTTTCTTTATTTTTGTGGGGTCTGATGACACGAATAGATATTATAAGACGAAAATGTTAATCTGACGCGTCCGAAGAGAGATTTTTAGATATTTCCCTTTTTAGAAAAAAACCCTAAGGGTATATCACACGAATTTCGGTAAAAACCCTCAGTTTGTAAAAATGGCACTATTTTCTTTATTTTTAAGGGGTCTGATGACACTAATTGAGATTAGAAGACGAAAATGTTAAAATGACGCGTCCGAAAAGAGATTTTTAGATATTTCCCTTTTTTGCAAAAAACCAAAGAGTATAGCACACGAATTTCGGTAAAAACCCCCAGTTTGTAAAAATGACACTATTTTCTTTATTTTTGTGGGGTCTGATGACACGAATTGATATTACAAGATGAAAATGTTAAACCGACGCGTCGGAAGAGAGATTTTTAGATATTTCCCATTTTAGCAAAAAAAACCAAAGGGTATAGCACACGAATTTCGGAAAAAACCCTCTGTTTGTAAAAATGACACTATTTTCTTTATTTTTGAGGGTTGTGATAACACGAATTGATATTACAAGACGAAAATGTTAAACTGACGCGTCCGAAGAGAGTTTTTTAGATATTTCCCTTGTTAGAAAAAAACCAAAGGGTATAGCACACGATTTTCGGTAAAAACCCTCAGTTTGTAAAAATTGCACTATTTTCTTTATTTTTGAGGGTTGTGATGACACGAATTGAAATTAGAAGACGAAAATGTTAAAATGACGCGTCCGAAGAGAGATTTTTTTATATTTCCCTTTTTAGTAAAAAACCCAAAGTATATTATACGATGAAAATGTTAAACTGACGCTCCCGAAAAGAGCTTTTTAAATATTTCCCTTTTTAGCAAAAAAAACCAAAGTATAAGCACACGAATTTCAGTAAAAAACCTTCAGTTTTTCAAAATGACACTATTTTCTTTATTTTTGAGGTTTCTGATGACACGAATTGATATTATAAGACGAAAATGTTAAACTAACACGTCCGAATTGAGATTTTTAGCTATTTCCCTTTTTAGCAAAAAAATCAAAGGGTATATAGCACACGAATTTCGGTAAAAACCCTCCGTTTTTAAAAATGTCACTATTTTCTTTATTTTTGAGGGGTCTGATGACACGAATTGATATTATATGACGAAAAATGTTAAACTGACGCGTCCGAAGAGAGATTTTTAGATATTTCCCTTTTAGAAAAAAAACCAAAGGGTATAACACACGAATTTCGGTAAAAACCCTTAGGTTTAAAAAATGCCACTATTTCTTTATTTTTGAGGGGTCTGATGACACGAATTGATATTATAAGATGAAAATGTTAGACTGACGCGTCCGAAGAGAGATTTTTAGATATTTCCTTTTTAGCAAAAAAACCAAAGGGTATAGCACACGAATTTTTGTAAAAAACCCTCAGTTTTAAAAAATGTCACTATTTTTTTATTGTTGCGAGGTCTGATGACACGAATGGATAATATACGATGAAAATGTTAAACTGACCCGTCCGAAAAGAGATTTTTAGATATTTCTGTTTTTAGCAAAAAATTCAAAGGGTATATACCACACGAATTTCGGTAAAAACACTTAGGTTTAAAAAATGTCATTATTTCTTCATTTTTGAGGGGTCTGATGACACAAATGGATATTATACGACGAAAATGTTAAGCTGACCCGTCCGAAAATAGATTTTTAGATATTTCCCTATTTAGCAAAAAAACCAAACGGTATAACACACGAATTTCGGTAAAAACCCTCAGTTTTTAAAAATGACACTATTTTCTTTAATTTTGAGGGGTCTGATGACACGAATTGATATTATATGACGAAAACGTTAAACTGACTCGTCTGAAGATAGATTTTTAGATATTTCCGTTTTTAGCAAAAAAATCAAAGGGTATAACACACGAATTTCTGTAAAAACCCTAAGGCTTAAAAATGCCATTATTTCTTTATTTTTGAGGGGTCTGATGACACGAATGAATATTATACAACGAAAATGATAAACTGATGCGTCCAAGAGATACTTTTAGATATTTCCCTTTTTAGCAAAAAAACCCAAAGGGTATAGCACACGAATTTCGGTAAAAACCCTCAGTTTGTAAAAACGACACTATTTTCTTTATTTTTGTGGGGTCTGAGCACACGAATTGATATTATAAGACAAAAATGTTAAACTGACGCGTCCGAAGAGAGATTTTTTTATATTTCACTTTTTAGGAAAAAAACCAAAGGGTATAGCACACGAATTTCGGTAAAAACCCTCTGTTTGTAAAAATGGCACTATTTTCTTTATTTTTGAGGGGTCTGATGACACGAATTGATATTACAAGAGGAATATGTTAAACCGACGCGTCGGAAGAGAGATTTTTAGATATTTCCCTTTTTAGCAAAAAACCAAAGGGTATATCACACGAATTTCGGTAAAACCCTCAGTTTGTAAAAATAACACTATTTTCTTTATTTTTGAGGGGTCTGATGACACGAATTGATATTATAAGACGAAAATGTTAAACTGACGCATCCGAAAAGAGATTTTTTATATTTCCCTTTTTAGTAAAAAACCCAAAGGGTATAGCACACGAATTTCGGTAAAACCCTCAGTTTGTAAAAATGGCACTATTTTCTTTATTTTTGAGGGGTCTGATGACACGAATTGATATTACATGACGAAAATGTTAAACCGACGCGTCCGATGAGAGATTTTTAGATATTTCCCTTTTTAGCAAAAAAACCAAAGGGTATAGCACACGAATTTCGGTAAAAACCCTCAGTGTCTAAAAATGGCACTATTTTCTTTATTTTTGAGGGTTGTGATGACACGAATTGATATTACAAGACGAAAATGTTAAACTGACGCGTCCGAAGAGAGTTTTTTAGATATATCCCTTTTTAGCAAAAAACCAAAAGGGTATAGCACACGAATTTCGGTAAAAACCATCAGTTTTTAAAAATGGCACTATTTTCTTTATTTTTGAGGGGTCTGATGATACGAATTGATATTACAAGACGAAAATGTTAAACTGACGCGTCCGAAGAGAGATTTTTAGATATTTCCCTTTTTAGCAAAAAAACCAAAGGGTAAAGCACACGAATTTCGGTAAAACCCTCAGTTTGTAAAAATGAGACTATTTTCTTTATTTTTGAGGGGTGTGATGACACGAATTGATATTACAAGACGAAAATGTTAAACTGACGCGTCCAAAGAGAGTTTTTTAGATATTTCCCTTTTTAGCAAAAAATCAAAGGTTATAGCACACGAATTTCGGTAAAACCCTCAGTTTGTAAAAATGAGACTATTTTCTTTATTTTTGAGGGGTGTGATGACACGAATTGATATTACAAGACGAAAATGTTAAACTGACGCGTCCAAAGAGAGTTTTTTAGATATTTCCCTTTTTAGCAAAAAACCAAAGTGTATAACACACGAATTTCGATAAAAACCCCTGAGTTTTTAAAGATGACACTATTTTCTTTATTTTTGCAGGGTCTGATGACACGAATTGATTTTGTAAGAGGAAAATGTTAATCTGACGCGTCCGAAGAGAGTTTTTTAGATATTTCCCTTTTTAGAAAAAAACCCAAAGGGTATATATTACACGAATTTCGGTAAAAACCCTCAGTTTGTAAAAATGGCGCTATTTTCTTTATTTTTGAGGGGTCTGATGACACTAATTGATATTAGAAGACGAAAATGTTAAACTGACGCGTCCGAATAGAGATTTTTAGATATTTCCCTTTTTAGCAAAAAACCAAAGGGTATAGCACACGAATTTCGGTAAAAACCCTCAATTTTAAAAATGACACTATTTTCTTTATTTTTGAGGGGTGTGATGACACGAATTGATATTACAAGACGAAAATGTTAAACTGACGCGTCCGAAGAGAGTTTTTTAGATATTTCCCTTTTTAGAAAAAAATCGAAGGGTCTAGCACACGATTTTCGGTAAAAACCCTCAGTGTGTAAAAATGACACTATTTTCTTTATTTTTGAGGGATCTGATGACACGAATTGATATTACAAGACGAAAATGTTAAACCGACGCGTCTGAAGAGAGATTTTTAGATATTTCCCTTTTTAGCAAAAAAAACCAAAGGGTATATCACACGAATTTCGGTAAAACCCTCAGTTTGTAAAAATGGCACTATTTCTTTATTTTTGAGGGGCTGATGACACGAATTGATATTACAAGTCGAAAATGTTAAACCGATGCGTCCGAAGAGTGATTTTTAGATATTTCCCTTTTTAGCAAAAAACCAAAGGGTATAACACACGAATTTCGAGAAAAACCCTCAGTTTTTAAAAATGACACTATTTTCTTTATTTTTGCGGGGTCTGATGACACGAATTGATATTATAAGAGGAAAATGTTAATCTGACGCGTCCGACGAGAGATTTTTAGATATTTCCCTTTTTAGAAAAAAACGCAAAGGGTATATCACACGAATTTCGGTAAAAACCCTTTGTTTGTAAAAATGGCACTATTTTCTTTATTTTTGAGGGGTCTGATGACACTAATTGAGATTAGAAGACGAAAATGCTAAACCGACGCGTCCGAAAAAAGATTTTTAGATATTTCCCTTTTTAGCAAAAAACCAAAGGGTATAGCACACGAATTTCGGTAAAAACCCTCAGTTTGTAAAAATGGCACTATTTTCTTTTTTTTAGGGGTCTGATGACACGAATTGATATTACATGACGAAAATGTTAAACCGACGCGTCCGAAGAGAGTTTTTTAGATATTTTCCCTTTTTAGCAAAAAAACCAAAGGGTGTAGCACACGAATTTCGGTAAAACCCTCAGTTTGTAAAAATGGCACTATTTCTTTATTTTTGAGGGTTCTGATGACACGAATTGATAGTATAAGACGAAAATGTTAAACTGACGCGTCCGAAGAGAGATTTTTAGATATTTCTTTTTTTAGCAAAAAACCAAAGGGTATATAGCACACAAATTTCGGTAAAACCCTCAATTTGTAAAAATGGCACTATTTTCTTTATTTTTGAGGGGTCTGATGACACGAATTGATATTATAAGACGAAAATGTTAAACCGACGCGTCCGTAGAGAGACTTTTAGATATTTCCCTTTTTAGCAAGAAACCAAAGGGTATAACACACGAATTTCGATAAAAACCCTCAGTTTGTAAAAATGACACTATTTTCTTTATTTTTGAGGGGTGTGATGACACGAATTGATATTACAAGACGAAAATGCTAAACTGACGCGTCCGAAGAGAGATTTTTAGATATTTCCCTTTTTAGCAAAAAAACCAAAGGGTATATAGCACACGAATTTCGGTAAAAACCCTCAGTTTGTAAAAATGGCACTATTTTCTTTATTTTTTAGGGGTCTGATGACACGAATTGATATTACATGACGAAAATGTTAAACCGACGCGTCCGAAGAGAGATTTTTAGATATTTCCCTTTTTAGCAAAAAAATCAAACGGTATAGCACACGATTTTCGGTAAAAACCCTCAGTTTGTAAAAATTGCACTATTTTCTTTATTTTTGAGGGTTGTGATGACACGAATTGAAATTATAAGACGAAAATGTTAAACCGACGCGTCGGAAGAGTGATTTTTAGATATTTCCCTTTTTAGCAAAAAAAACCAAAAGGTATAGCACACGAATTTCGGTAAAAACCCTCAGTTTGTAAAAATGACACTATTTTCTTTATTTTTGAGGGTTGTGATGACACGAATTGATATTACAAGACGAAAATGTTAAACTGACGCGTCCGAAGAGAGTTTTTTAGATATTTCCCTTTTTAGAAAAAAACCAAACGGTATAACACACGATTTTCGGTAAAAACCCTCAGTTTGTAAAAATTGCACTATTTTCTTTATTTTTGAGGGTTGTGATGACACAAATTGAAATTATAAGACGAAAATGTTAAACTGACGCATCCGAAGAGAGATTTTGGATATTTTCCTTTTTAGCAAAAAACCCAACGGGTATAGCACACGAATTTCGGTAAAACCCTCAGTTTGTAAAAATGACACTATTTTCTTTATTTTTGAGGGGTGTGATGACACGAATTGATATTACAAGACGAAAATGTTAAACTGATGCGTCCGAAGTTAGATTTTTAGATATTTCCCTTTTTACCAAAAAACCAAAGTGATACGCACACGAATTTCGGTAAAAACCCACAGTTTGTAAAAATGACACTATTTTCTTTATTTTGGAGGGGTCTGATGAAACTAATTGATATTAGAAGACGAAAATGTTAAACTGACGAGTCCGAAAAGAGATTTTTAGATATTTCCCTTTTTAGCAAAAAGCCAAAGGGTATATAGCACACGAATTTCGGTAAAAACCCTCAGTTTGTAAAAATGACACTATTTTCTTTATTTTTGAGGGGTGTGATGACACGAATTGATATTATAAGGCGAAAATTTTAAACTGATGCGTCCGAAGAGGGATTTTTAGATATTTCCCTTTTTAGCAAAAAACCAAAGGGTATATAACACACGAATTTGGGTAAAACCCCTCAGTTTGTAAAAATGGCACTATTTTCTTTTTTTTTTGAGGGGTCTGATGACACGAATTGATATTACATGACGAAAATGTTAAACCGACGCGTCCGAAGAGAGTTTTTTAGATATTTTCCCTTTTTAGCAAAAAAACCAAAGGGTATAACACACGAATTTCGGTAAAACCCTCAGTTTGTAAAAATGGCACTATGTCTTTATTTTTGAGGGTTCTGATGACACGAATTGATATTATAAGACGAAAATGTTAAACTGACGCGTCCGAAGAGAGATTTTTAGATATTTCTTTTTTTAGCAGAAAACCAAAGGGTATATAGCACACAAATTTCGGTAAAACCCTCACTTTGTAAAAATGGCACTTTTTTCTTTATTTTTGAGGGGTCTGATGACACGAATTGATATTATAAGACGAAAATGTTAAACCGACGCGTCTGTAGAGAGACTTTTATATATTTCCCTTTTTAGCAAGAAACCAAAGGGTATAACACACGAATTTCGATAAAAACCCTCAGTTTGTAAAAATGACACTATTTTCTTTATTTTTTAGGGGTCTGATGACACGAATTGATATTACATGACGAAAATGTTAAACCGACGCGTCCGAAGAGAGATTTTTAGATATTTCCCTTTTTAGCAAAAAAATCAAAGGGTATAGCACACGAATTTCGGTAAAACCCTGAGTTTGTAAAAATGACACTATTTTCTTTATTTTTGATTGGTGTGATGACACGAATTGATATTACAAGACGAAAATGCTAAACTGACGCGTCCGAAGAGAGATGTGTAGATATTTCCCTTTTTAGCAAAAAAACCAAAAAGTATATATCACACGAATTTCGGTAAAAACCCCCTGTTTGTAAAAATGGCTCTATTTTCTTTATTTTTGAGGGGTCTGATGACACGAATTGATATTACATGACGAAAATGTTAAACCGACGTGTCCGAAGAGAGATTTTTAGATATTTCCCTTTTTAGTAAAAAACCAAAGGGTATGACACACGAATTTTGATAAAAACCCTCAGTTTTTTAAAATGACCCTATTTTCTTTATTTTTGAGGGGTCTGATGACACGAATTGATATTACAAGAAGAAAATGTTAAACTGACGCGTCCGAAGAGAGTTTTTTAGATATTTCCCTTTTTAGGAAAAAAAGCAAAGGGTATAACACACGAATTTTGATAAAAACCCTCAGTTTTTAAAAATGACACTATTTTCTTTATTTTTGCGGGGTCTGATGACACGAATTGATATTACAAGATGAAAATGTTAAACCGACGCGTCGGAAGAGAGATTTTTAGATATTTCCCTTTTTAGCAAAAAAACCCAAAGGGTATAGCACACGAATTTTGGTAAAAACCCTCAGTTTGTAAAAATGACACTATTTTCTTTATTTTTGAGGGTTGTGATGACACGAATTGATATTACAAGACGAAAATGTTAAACTGACGCGTCCAAAGAGAGTTTTTTAGATATTTCCCTTTTTAGCAAAAAATCAAAGGTTATAGCACACGAATTTCGGTAAAACCCTCAGTTTGTAAAAATGAGACTATTTTCTTTATTTTTGAGGGGTGTGATGACACGAATTGATATTACAAGACGAAAATGTTAAACTGACGCGTCCAAAGAGAGTTTTTTAGATATTTCCCTTTTTAGCAAAAAACCAAAGTGTATAACACACGAATTTCGATAAAAACCCCTGAGTTTTTAAAGATGACACTATTTTCTTTATTTTTGCAGGGTCTGATGACACGAATTGATTTTGTAAGAGGAAAATGTTAATCTGACGCGTCCGAAGAGAGTTTTTTAGATATTTCCCTTTTTAGAAAAAAACCCAAAGGGTATATATTACACGAATTTCGGTAAAAACCCTCAGTTTGTAAAAATGGCGCTATTTTCTTTATTTTTGAGGGGTCTGATGACACTAATTGATATTAGAAGACGAAAATGTTAAACTGACGCGTCCGAATAGAGATTTTTAGATATTTCCCTTTTTAGCAAAAAACCAAAGGGTATAGCACACGAATTTCGGTAAAAACCCTCAATTTTAAAAATGACACTATTTTCTTTATTTTTGAGGGGTGTGATGACACGAATTGATATTACAAGACGAAAATGTTAAACTGACGCGTCCGAAGAGAGTTTTTTAGATATTTCCCTTTTTAGAAAAAAATCGAAGGGTCTAGCACACGATTTTCGGTAAAAACCCTCAGTGTGTAAAAATGACACTATTTTCTTTATTTTTGAGGGATCTGATGACACGAATTGATATTACAAGACGAAAATGTTAAACCGACGCGTCTGAAGAGAGATTTTTAGATATTTCCCTTTTTAGCAAAAAAAACCAAAGGGTATATCACACGAATTTCGGTAAAACCCTCAGTTTGTAAAAATGGCACTATTTCTTTATTTTTGAGGGGCTGATGACACGAATTGATATTACAAGTCGAAAATGTTAAACCGATGCGTCCGAAGAGTGATTTTTAGATATTTCCCTTTTTAGCAAAAAACCAAAGGGTATAGCACACGATATTCGGTAAAAACCCTCAGTTTGTAAAAATTGCACTATTTTCTTTATTTTTGAGGGTTGTGATGACACGAATTGAAATTAAAGACGAAAAATGCTAAACTGACGCGTCCGAAGAGAGATTTTGGATATTTTCCTTTTTAGCAAAAAACCAACGGGTATAGCACACGAATTTCGGTAAAACCCTCACTTTGTAAAAATGACACTATTTTCTTTATTTTTGAGGGGTCTGATGACACGAATTGATATTACAAGACGAAAATGTTAAACCGACGCGTCTGAAGAGAGATTTTTAGATATTTCCCTTTTTAGCAAAAAAAACCAAAGGGTATATCACACGAATTTCGGTAAAACCCTCAGTTTGTAAAAATGGCACTATTTTCGGTAAAAACCCTCAGTGTGTAAAAATGACACTATTTTCTTTATTTTTGAGGGATCTGATGACACGAATTGATATTACAAGACGAAAATGTGTAAAAATGACACTATTTTCTTTATTTTTCAGTTTGTAAAAATCGAAGGGTCTAGCACACGATTTTCGGTAAAAACCCTCAGTGTGTAAAAATGACACTATTTTCTTTATTTTTGAGGGATCTGATGACACGAATTGATATTACAAGACGAAAATGTTAAACCGACGCGTCTGAAGAGAGATTTTTAGATATTTCCCTTTTTAGCAAAAAAAACCAAAGGGTATATCACACGAATTTCGGTAAAACCCTCAGTTTGTAAAAATGGCACTATTTCTTTATTTTTGAGGGGCTGATGACACGAATTGATATTACAAGTCGAAAATGTTAAACCGATGCGTCCGAAGAGTGATTTTTAGATATTTCCCTTTTTAGCAAAAAAAACCAAAGGGTATAGCACACGATATTCGGTAAAAACCCTCAGTTTGTAAAAATTGCACTATTTTCTTTATTTTTGAGGGTTGTGATGACACGAATTGAAATTAAAGACGAAAAATGCTAAACTGACGCGTCCGAAGAGAGATTTTGGATATTTTCCTTTTTAGCAAAAAACCAACGGGTATAGCACACGAATTTCGGTAAAACCCTCACTTTGTAAAAATGACACTATTTTCTTTATTTTTGAGGGGTCTGATGACACGAATTGATATTACAAGACGAAAATGTTAAACTGATGCGTCCGAAGTTAGATTTTTAGATATTTCCCTTTTTACCAAAAAACCAAAGGGATACGCACACGAATTTCGGTAAAAACCCTCAGTTTGTAAAAATGGCACTATATTCTTTATTTTTGAGGGGTCTGATGACACTAATTGATATTAGAAGACGAAAATGTTAAACTGACGCGTCCGAAAAGAGATTTTTAGATATTTCCCTTTTTAGCAAAAAGCCAAAGGGTATATAGCACACGAATTTCGGTAAAAACCCTCAGTTTGTAAAAATGGCACTATTTTCTTTATTTTTTAGGGGTGTGATGACACGAATTGATATTATAAGGCGAAAATGTTAAACTGACGCGTCCGAAGAGAGATTTTTAGATATTTCCCTTTTTAGAAAAAACCAAAGGGTATAACACACGAATTTGGGTAAAACCCCTCAGTTTGTAAAAATGGCACTATTTTCTTTTTTTTTGAGGGGTCTGATGACACGAATTGATATTACATGACGAAAATGTTAAACCGACCCGTCCGAAGAGAGATTTTTAGATATTTCCCTTTTTAGCAAAAAAACCAAAGGGTATATAGCACACGAATTTCGGTAAAACCCTCAGTTTGTAAAAATGGCACTATTTCTTTATTTTTGAGGGTTCTGATGACACGAATTGATATTATAAGACGAAAATGTTAAACTGACGCGTCCCAAGAGAGATTTTTAGATATTTCTTTTTTTAAGAAAAAACCAAAGGGTATATAGCACACAAATTTCGGTAAAACCCTCAGTTTGTAAAAATGACACTATTTTCTTTATTTTTGAGGGGTCTGATGACACGAAATTATATTAGAAGACGAAAATGTTAAACCGACACGTCCGTAGAGAGACTTTTAGATATTTCCCTTTTTAGCAAGAAACCAAAGGGTATAACACACGAATTTCGATAAAAACCCTCAGTTTGTAAAAATGACACTATTTTCTTTATTTTTGAGGGGTGTGATGACACGAATTGATATTACAAGACGAAAATGCTAAACTGACGCGTCCGAAGAGAGATTTTTAGATATTTCCCTTTTTAGCAAAAAAACCAAAGGGTATATAGCACACGAATTTCGGTAAAAACCCTCAATTTGTAAAAATGACACTATTTTCTTTATTTTTTAGGGGTCTGATGACACGAATTGATATTACATGACGAAAATGTTAAACCGACGCGTCCGAAGAGAGATTTTTAGATATTTCCCTTTTTAGCAAAAAAATCAAAGGGTATAGCACACGAATTTCGGTAAAAACCCTCAGTTTGTAAAAATGACACTATTTTCTTTATTTTTGAGGGGTCTGATGACACGAATTGATATTACAAGACGCAAATGTTAAACTGACGCATCCGAAGAGAGTTTTTTAGATATTTCCCTTTTTAGGAAAAAAACCAAAGGGTATAACACACGAATTTTGATAAAAACCCTCAGTTTTTAAAAATGACACTATTTTCTTTATTTTTGCGGGGTCTGATGACACGAATTGATATTATAAGAGGAAAATGTTAATCTGACGCGTCCGAAGAGAGATTTTTAGATACTTCCATTTTTAGAAAAAACCCAAAGGGTATATCACACGAATTTCGGTAAAAACACTCAGTTTGTAAAAATGGTGCTATTTTCTTTATTTTTGAGGGGTCTGATGACACGAATTGATATTATAAGACGAAAATGTTAAACTGACGCGTCCGTAGAGAGACTTTTAGATATTTCCCTTTTTAGCAAAAAACCCAAAAGGTATAGCACACGAATTTCGGTAAAAACCCTCAGTTTGTAAAAATGGCACTATTTTCTTTATTTTTGGGGGATCTGATGACACGAATTGATATTACAAGACGAAAATGTTAATCTGACGCGTCCGAAGAGAGACTTTTAGATATTTCCCCTTTTTAGCAAAAAAACCAAAGGGTATAACACACGAATTTTGATAAAAACCCTCAGTTTTTAAAAATAACACTATTTTCTTTATTTTTGCGGGGTGTGATGACACGAATTGATATTATAACAGGAAAATGTTAATCTGACGCGTCCGAAGAGAGATTTTTAGATACTTCCATTTTTAGAAAAAACCCAAAGGGTATATCACACGAATTTCGGTAAAAACACTCAGTTTGTAAAAATTGCACTATTTTCTTTATTTTTGAGGGGTCTGATGACACGAATTGATATTATAAGGCGAAAATGTTAATCTGACGCGTCCGAAGAGAGGTTTTTTTATATTTCACTTTTTAGTAAAAAAAACCAAAGGGTATATAACACACGAATTTCGGTAAAAATCCTCAGTTTGTAAAAATGACACTATTTTCTTTATTTTTGAGGGGTCTGATGACACGAATTGATATTACAAGACGAAAATGTTAAACTGACGCGTCCGAATAGAGTTTTTTAGATATTTCCCTTTTTAGCAAAAAACCCAAAGGGTATAGCACACGAATTTCGGTAAAACCCTCAGTTTGTAAAAATGGCACTATTTCTTTATTTTTGAGGGGTCTGATGACACGAATTGATATTATAAGACGAAAATGTTAAACTGACGCGTCCGAAGAGATATTTTTAGATATTACCCTTTTTAGCAAAAAACCAAAGGGTATATGGCACACCAATTTCGGTAAAACCCTCAGTTTGTAAAAATGACACTATTTTCTTTATTTTTGAGGGGTCTGATGACACGAATTGATTTTAGAAGACGAAAATGGTAATCTGACGCGTCCGAAGAGAGATGTTTAGATATTTCACTTTTTAGTAAAAAAATCAAAGGGTATAGCACACGAATTTCGGTAAAAACCCTCAGTTTGTAAAAATGGCACTATTTTCTTTATTTTTGAGGGGTCTGATTACACGAATTGATATTACAAGACGAAAATGTTAAACTGACGTGTCCGAAGAGAGTTTTTTTTATTTTTCCCTTTTTAGTAAAAAAACCAAAGGATACGGACACGAATTTCGGTAAAAACCCTCAGTTTGTAAAAATGACACTATTTTCTTTATTTTTAGGGGTATGATGACACGAATTGATATTATAAGACGAAAATGTTAAAGTGACGCGTCCGAAGAGAGATTTTTAGATATTTCCGTTTTTAGCAAAAAACCAAAGGGTATAGCACACGAATTTCGGTAAAAACCCTCAGTTTGTAAAAATGGCACAATTTTCTTTATTTTTGAGGGGTCTGATGACACGAATTGATATTAGAAAACGAAAATATTAAACTTACGCGTCCGAAGAGAGATTTTTTTATATTTCCCGTTTTAGTAAAAAAACCAAAGGGTATAGCACACGAATTTCGGTAAAAACCCTCAGTTTGTAAAAATGACACTATTTTCTTTATTTTTGAGAGGTCTGATGACACGAATTTATATTACAAGACGAAAATGTTAAACTGACGTGTCCGAAGAGAGTTTTTTTTTATTTTTCCCTTTTTAGTAAAAAAACCAAAGGATACGGACACGAATTTCGGTAAAAACCCTTAGTTTGTAAAAATGGCACTATTTTCTTTATTTTTGAGGGGTCTGATGACACGAATTGATATTATAAGAAGAAAATGGTAATCTGACGCGTCGGAAGAGAGATTTTTAGATATTTCCCCTTTTTAGCAAAAAACCGAAGGGTATAGCACACTAATTTCGGTAAAAACCCTCAGTTTGTAAAAATGGCACTATTTTCTTTATTTTTGAGGGGTCTGATGACACAAATTGATATTAGAAGAAGAAAATGGTAATCTGACGCGTCGGAAGAGAGATTTTTAGATATTTCCCCTTTTTAGCAAAAAACCGAAGGGTATAGCACACTAATTTCGGTAAAAACCCTCAGTTTGTAAAAATGGCACTATTTTCTTTATTTTTGAGGGGTCTGATGACACAAATTGATATTAGAAGACGAAAATGTTAAACTGACGCGTCCGAAGAGAGATTTTTTTATATTTCCCTTTTTAGTAAAAAAAAACCAAAGGGTATAGCACACGAATTTCGGTAAAAACCCTCAGTTTGTAAAAATGACACTATTTTCTTTATTTTTGAGGGGTCTGATGACACGAATTGATATTACAAGACGAAAATGTTAAACTGACATGTCCGAAGAGAGATATTTTTTATTTTTCCCTTTTTATTAAAAAAAATCAAAGGATACGGACACGAATTTCGGTAAAAACCCTCAGTTTGTAAAAATGGCACTATTTTCTTTATTTTTGAGGGGTCTGATGACACGAATTGATATTATAAGACGAAAATGTTAAACTGACGCGTCCGAAGAGAGATTTTTAGATATTTTCGTTTTTAGCAAAAAAACCAAAGTGTATAGCCCACGAATTTCGGTAAAAACCATCAGTTTCTAAAAATGGCACTATTTTCTTTAATTTTTGAGGGGTCTGATGACACGAATTGATATTATAAGACGAAAATGGTAATCTGACGCGTCCGAAGAGATATTTTTAGATATTTCCCCTTTTTAGCAAAAAACCGAAGGGTATAGCACACTAATTTCGGTAAAAACCCTCAGTTTCTAAAAATGGCACTATTTTCTTTATTTTTGAGGGGTCTGATGACACAAATTGATATTACAAGACGAAAATGTTAAACTGACGCGTCCGAAGAGAGATTTTTAGATATTTCCCTTTTTAGTAAAAAAAACCAAAGGGTACACACGAATTTCGGTAAAAACCCTCAGTTTGTAAAAATGACACTATTTTCTTTATTTTTGAGGGGTCTGATGACACGAATTGATATTACAAGACGAAAATGTTAAACTGACATGTCCGAAGAGAGATATTTTTTATTTTTCCCTTTTTATTAAAAAAAATCAAAGGATACGGACACGAATTTCGGTAAAAACCCTCAGTTTGTAAAAATGGCACTATTTTCTTTATTTTTGAGGGGTCTGATGACACGAATTGATATTATAAGACGAAAATGTTAAACTGACGCGTCCGAAGAGAGATTTTTAGATATTTTCGTTTTTAGCAAAAAAACCAAAGTGTATAGCCCACGAATTTCGGTAAAAACCATCAGTTTCTAAAAATGGCACTATTTTCTTTAATTTTTGAGGGGTCTGATGACACGAATTGATATTATAAGACGAAAATGGTAATCTGACGCGTCCGAAGAGATATTTTTAGATATTTCCCCTTTTTAGCAAAAAACCGAAGGGTATAGCACACTAATTTCGGTAAAAACCCTCAGTTTCTAAAAATGGCACTATTTTCTTTATTTTTGAGGGGTCTGATGACACAAATTGATATTAGAAGACGAAAATGTTAAACTGACCCGTCCGAACAGAGATTTTTTTATATTTCCCTTTTTAGTAAAAAAAAAATCAAAGGGTATATTACACGAATTTCGGTAAAAACCCTCAGTTTGTAAAAATGACACTATTTTCTTTATTTTTGAGGGGTCTGATGACACAAATTGATATTAGAAGACGAAAATATTAAACTGACGCGTCCGAAGAGAGATTTTTTTATATTTCCCTTTTTAGTAAAAAAACCCAAAGGATACGGGCACGAATTTCGGTAAAAACGCTCAGTTTGTAAAAATGACACTATTTTCTTTATTTTTGAGGGGTCTGATGACACGAAGTGATATTACAAGACGAAAATGTTAAACTGACATGTCCGAAGAGAGATTTTTTTATTTTTCCCTTTTTAGTAAAAAAACCAAAGGATACGGACACGAATTTCGGTAAAAACCCTCAGTTTGTAAAAATGACACTATTTTCTTTATTTTTGAGGGGTCTGATGATACGAATTGATATTACAAGACGAAAATGTTAAACTGACGCGTCCGAAGAGAGATTTTTAGATATTTCTCTTTTTAGCTAAAAAACCAAAGGGTATAACACACGAATTTCGGTAAAACCCTCAGTTTGTAAAAATGGCACTATTTTCTTTATTTTTGAGGGGTCTGATGACACAAATTGATATTAGAAGACGAAAATGTTAAACTGACGCGTCCGAAAAGAGATTTTTTTATATTTCCCTTTTTAGTAAAAAAAACCAAAGGGTATAGCACACGAATTTCGGTAAAAACCCTCAGTTTGTAAAAATGACTTTATATTTTCTTTATTTTTGAGGGGTCTGATGACACGAAATGATATTACAAGACGAAAATGTTAAACTGACATGTCCGAAGAGAGATTTTTTTTATTTTTCCCTTTTTAGTAAAAAAAACCAAAGGATACGGACACGAATTTCGGTAAAAACCCTCAGTTTGAAAAAATGGCACTATTTTCTTTATTTTTGAGGGGTCTGATGACACGAATTGATATAGCACATGAATTTTGGTAAAAACCCTTAGTTTTTAAAAATGGGACTATTTTCTTTATTTTTGAGGGGTCTGATGACACGAATCGTTATTATAAGACGAAAATGTTAAACTGACGCGTCCGAAGAGGGATTTTTTGATATTTCCCTTTTTAGCAAAAAACCAAATGGTATAGCACACGAATTTCGTTAAAAAACTTCTGTTTTTAAAAATGGAACTATTTTCTTTATTTTTAGGGGTGTGATGACACGAATTGATATTATAAGACGAAAATATTAAACTCACGCGTCCGAAAAGAGATTTTTAGATAATTCCCTTTTTAGCAAAAAACCAAAAGGTATAACACACGAATTTCGGAAAAAACCCTCAGTTTTTCATAATGACACTATTTTCTTTATTTTTGAGGGGTCTAATGACACGAATTGATATTATAAGACGAAAATGTTAAACTTACGCGTCCGAATAGCGAATTTTTGATATTTCCCTTGTTAGCAAAAAAGTACAATGGGTATAGCACACGAATTTCGGTAAGAACCCTCAGTTTTTAAAAATGACACTATTTTCTTTATTTTTGAGGGGTCTGAAGACACGAATTGATATTATAAGACGAAAATGTTAAACTGACGCGTCCGAATAGGGATTTTTTAATATTTCACTTTTTAGCAAAAAAACAAAGTGTATAGCAGATGCATTTCGGTAAAAACCCTCAGTTTTTTTAAAAATGGCACTACTTTCTTTATTTTTGAGGGGTCTGATGACACAAATTGATTTTATAAGACGAAAATGTTAAACTTACGCGTCCGAATATGGATTTTTTGATATTTCCCTTTTTAGCAAAAAACCAAAGGGTATAGAACACGAATTTCGGTAAAAACACTCAGTTTCTATAAATGGCACTATTTCATTTATTTTTGAGGGGTCTGATGACACGAATTGATATACCACACGAATTTTGGTAAAAACCCTTAGTTTTTAAAAATGGCACTATTTTCTTTATTTTTGAGGGGTCTGATGACACGAATCGATATTATAAGACGAAAATGTTAAACTAACGCGTCCGAAGAGAGATTTTTAGATATTTCCCTTTTTAGCAAAAAAACCAAAGGGTATAGCACACGAATTTCTGTAAAAACCGCTAGTTTTTTAAAAAATGGCACTATTTTCTTTATTTTTGAGGGGTCTCATGACACGAATTGATATTATAAGACGAAAATCTTAAACTGACGCGTTCGATGAGTGTTTTTTTGATATTTCCCTTGTTAGCCAAAAAAACCAAAGGGTATAGCACACGAATTTCGGTGAGAACCCTTAGTTTTAAAAAATGACACTATTTTCTTTATTTTTGAGGGGTCTGATCACACGAATTGATATTATAAGACGAAAATGTTAAACTCACGCGTCCGAAAAGAGATTTTTAGATAATTCCCTTTTTCGTAAAAAACCCATAAGGTATAGCACACGAATTTCGGTAAAACCCCTCAGTTTTTAATAATGACACTATTTTCTTTATTTTAAGAGGTCTTATGACATGAATTGATATTATAAGATGAAAATGTTAAACTGACGCGTCCGAAAAGGATTTTTTGATATTTCCCTTTTTAGCAATAAAACCAAAGGGTATACCACACGCATTTATGTAAAAAACCTCAGTTTTTAAAAATGGCACTATTTTCTTTATTTTTATGGGTCTGATGACACGAATTTATATTAGAAGACGAAAATGTTAAACTGACGCGTCCGAATAGGGATTTTTTAATATTTCCCTTTTAGCAAAAAAACCAAAGGGTATATATATAGCACACACATTTCGGTAAAAACCCTCATTTTTTTTAAAATTGCACTATTTTCTTTATTTTTGAGGGGTCTGATGACACGAATTGATATTATAAGACGAAAATGTTAAATTGACGCGTACGAAGAGAGATTTTTAGATATTTCCCTTTGTAGCAAAAAACAGAAGGGTATAGCACATGAATTTCGGTAAACACCCTCTGTTTTTTAAAAATGGCACTATTTTCTTTATTTTTGAGGGGTCTGATGACACGAATTGATATTAGAAGACGAAAATGTTAAACTGACGCGTCCGAAGAGGGATTTTTTGATATTTCCCTTTTTAGCAAAAAACCCAAAGGGTATAGCACACGAATTTCGGTAAAACCCCTCAGTTTTTTTAAAATGGCACCATTTTCTCTATTTTTAGGGGTCTGATGACACGAATTGATATTATCAGACAAAAATGTTAAACTGACGCGTCTGAAGAGGGATTTTTTGATATTTCCCTTTTTAGCAAAAAAACCAAATGGTATAGCACACGAATTTCGTTAAAAAACTTCAGTTTTTAAAAATGGAACTATTTTCTTTATTTTTAGGGGTGTGATGACACGAATTGATATTATAAGATGAAAATATTAAACTCACGCGTCCGAAAAGAGATTTTTAGATAATTCCCTTTTTAGCAAAAAACCAAACGGTATAACACACGAATTTCGGTAAAACCCCTCAGTTTTTCATAATGACACTATTTTCTTTATTTTTCGGGGGTCTGATGACACGAATTGTTATTATAAGACCAAAATGTTAAACTTACGCGTCCGAATAGCAAATTTTTGATATTTCCCTTGTTAGCAAAAAAGAACAAAGGGTATAGCTCACGAATTTCGGTAAGAACCCTTAATTTTTAAAAATGACACTATTTTCTTTATTTTTGAGGGGTCTGAAGACACGAATTGATATTATAAGACGAAAATGTTAAACCGACGCGTCCGAATAGGGATTTTTAATATTTCCCTTTTTAGCAAAAAAACAAAGTGTATAGCAGATGCATTTCGGTAAAAACCCTCAGTTTTTTTAAAAATGGCACTACTTTCTTTATTTTTGAGGGGTCTGATGACACAAATTGATATTATAAGACGAAAATGTTAAACTTACGCGTCCGAATATGGATTTTTTGATATTTCCCTTTTTAGCAAAAACCCAAAGGGTATAGAACACGAATTTCGGTAAAAACACTCAGTTTCTATAAATGGCACTATTTCATTTATTTTTGAGGGGTCTAATGACACGAATTGATATAGCACGCGAATTTTGGTAAAAACCCTTAGTTTTTAAAAATGGCACTATTTTCTTTATTTTTGAGAGGTCTGATGACACGAATCGATATTATAAGACGAAAATATTAAACTAACGCGTCTGAAGAGAGATTTTTAGGTATTTCCTTTTTTATTAAAAAAACCAAAGGGTATAGCACACGAATTTCTGTAAAAACCGTCAGTTTTTTTAAAAAGTGGCACTATTTTCTTTATTTTTGAGGGGTCTCATGACACGAATTGATATTATAAGACGAAAATCTTAAACTGACGCGTCCGAATAGCGAATTTTTGATATTTCCCTTGTTAGCAAAAAAAACAAAGGGTATAGCACACGAATTTCGGTGAGAACCCTTAGTTTTAAAAAATGACACTATTTTCTTTATTTTTGAGGGGTCTGATCACACGAATTGATATTATAAGACGAAAATGTTAAACTCACGCGTCCGAAAAAAGATTTTTAGATAATTCCCTTTTTCGCAAAAAACCCATAAGGTATATCACACGAATTTCGGTAAAACCCCTCAGTTTTTAATAATGACACTATTTTCTTTATTTTAAGAGGTCTGATGACATGAATTGATATTATAAGATGAAAATGTTAAACTGACGCGTCCGAAAAGGATTTTTTGATATTTCCCTTTTTAGCAATAAAACCAAAGGGTACCACACGCATTTATGTAAAAAACCTCAGTTTATAAAAATGGCTCTATTTTCTTTATTTTTATGGGTCTGATAACACGAATTGATATTAGAAGACGAAAATGTTAAACTGACGCGTCCGAATAGGGATTTTTTAATATTTCCCTTTTAGCAAAAAAACCAAAGGGTATATTTAGCACACGCATTTCGGTAAAAATCCTCATTTTTTTTAAAAATTGCACTATTTTCTTTATTTTTGAGGGGTCTCATGACACGAATTGATATTATAAGACGAAAATCTTAAACTCACGCGTCCGATGAGTGATTTTTTGATATTTCCCTTGTTAGCAAAAAAACCAAAGGGTATAGCACACGAATTTCGGTGAGAGCCCTTAGTTTTAAAAAAATGACACTATTTTCTTTATTTTTAGGGATCTGATGACACGAATTGATATTAGAAGACGAAATTGTTAAACTGACGCGTCCGAAGAGAGATTTTTAGATATCTCCCTTTTTAGCAAAAAAACCAAAGGGTATAGCACACGAATTTCGGTAAAAACCCTTAGTTTTTTTAAAAATGGCACAATTTTCTTTATTTTTGAGGGGTCTGATGACACGAATTGATATTATCAGACGAAAATCTTAAACTGACGCGTCCGAAGAGTGATTTTTTGATATTTCCCTTGTTAGCAAAAAACCAAAGGGTATAGCACACGAATTTCAGTGAGAACCCTTAGTTTTAAAAAATGACACTATTTTCTTTATTTTTGAGGGGTCTGATCACACGAATTGATATTATAAGACGAAAATGTTAAACTCACGCGTCCGAAAAGAGATTTTTAGATAATTCCCTTTTTCGTAAAAAACCCATAAGGTATAGCACACGAATTTCGGTAAAACCCCTCAGTTTTTAATAATGACACTATTTTCTTTATTTTAAGAGGTCTGATGACATGAATTGATATTAGAAGATGAAAATGTTAAACTGACGCGTCCGAAAAGGATTTTTTTGATATTTCCCTTTTTAGCAATAAAACCAAATGGTATACCACACGCATTTATGTAAAAAACCTCAGTTTTTAAAAATGGCACTATTTTCTTTATTTTTATGGGTCTGATGACACGAATTGATATTAGAAGACGAAAATGTTAAACTGACGCGTCCGAATAGGGATTTTTTAATATTTCCCTTTTAGCAAAAAAACCAAAGGGTATATATAGCACACGCATTTCGGTAAAAACCCTCATTTTTTTAAAAATTGCACTATTTTCTTTATTTTTGAGGGGTCTGATGACACGAATTGATACTATAAGACGAAAATGTTAAATTGACGCGTACGAAGAGAGATTTTTAGATATTTGCCTTTGTAGCAAAAAACAGAAGGGTATAGCACATGAATTTCGGTAAACACCCTCTGTTTTTTAAAAATGGCACTATTTTCTTTATTTTTGAGGGGTCTGATGATACGAATTGATATTATAAGACGAAAATGTTAAACTGACGCGTCCGAAGAGGGATTTTTTGATATTTCCCTTTTTAGCAAAAAACCCAAAGGGTATAGCACACGAATTTCGGTAAAAACCCTCAGTTTTTTTAAAATGGCACCACTTTCTCTATTTTTAGGGGTCTGATGACACGAATTGATATTATAAGACGAAAATGTTAAACTGACGCGTCCGAAGAGGGATTTTTTGATATTTCCCTTTTTAGCAAAATAACCAAATGGTATAGCACACGAATTTCGTTAAAAACCCTCAGTTTTTAAAAATGGAACGATTTTCTTTATTTTTAGGGGTGTGATGACACGAATTGATATTATAAGACGAAAATATTAAACTCACGCGTCCGAAAAGAGATTTTTAGATAATTCCTTTTTTAGCAAAAAACCAAAGGGTATAACACACGAATTTCGGTAAAACCCCTCAGTTTTTCATAATGACACTATTTTCTTTATTTTTGATTGGTCTGATGACACGAATTGATATTATAAGACGAAAATGTTAAACTTACACGTCCGAATAGCGAATTTTTGATATTTCCCTTGTTAGCAAAAAAAAACAAAGGGTATAGCACACGAATTTCGGTGAGAACCCTTAGTTTTAAAATATGACACTATTTTCTTTATTTTTGAGGGGTTTGATCACACGAATTGATATTATAAGACGAAAATGTTAAACTCACGCGTCCGAAAAGAGATTTTTAGATAATTCCCTTTTTCGCAAAAAACCCATAAGGTATAGCACACGAATTTCGGTAAAACCCCTCAGTTTTTAATAATGACACTATTTTCTTTATTTTAAGAGGTCTGATGACATGAATTGATATTATAAGATGAAAATGTTAAACTGACGCGTCCGAAAAGGATTTTTTGATATTTCCTTTTTTAGCAATAAATCCAAAGGGTATACCACACGCATTTATGTAAAAAACCTCAGTTTTTAAAAATGGTACTATTTTCTTTTTTTTTATGGGTCTGATGACACGAATTGATATTAGAAGACGAAAATGTTAAACTGACGCGTCCGAATAGGGATTTTTTAATATTTCCCTTTTAGCAAAAAAACCAAAGGGTATATATAGCACACGCATTTCGGTAAAAACCATTATTTTTTTAAAAATTGCACTATTTTCTTTATTTTTGAGGGGTCTGATGACACAAATTGATAATATAAGACGAAAATGTTAAATTGACGCGTACGAAGAGAGATTTTTAGATATTTCCCTTTGTAGCAAAAAACAGAAGGTATAGCACATGAATTTCGGTAAACACCCTCTGTTTTTTAAAAATGGCACTATTTTCTTTATTTTTGAGGGGTCTGATGACACGAATTGATATTATAAGACGAAAATGTTAAACTGACGCGTCCGAAGAGGGATTTTTTGATATTTCCCTTTTTAGCAAAAAACCCAAAGGGTATATAGCACACGAATTTCGGTAAAAACCCTCAATTTTTTTAAAATGGCACCATTTTCTCTATTTTTAGGGGTCTGATGACACGAATTGATATTATAAGACGAAAATGTTAAACTGACGCGTCCGAAGAGGGATTTTTTGATATTTCCCTTTTTAGCAAAAAAACCAAATGGTATAGCACACGAATTTCGTTAAAAAACCTCAGTTTTTAAAAATGGAACTATTTTCTTTATTTTTAGGGGTGTGATGACACGAATTGATATTATAAGACGAAAATATTAAACTCACGCGTCCGAAAAGAGATTTTTAGATAATTCCCTTTTTAGCAAAAAACCAAAGGGTATAACACACGAATTTCGGTAAAACCCCTCAGTTTTTCATAATGACACTATTTTCTTTATTTTTTGAGAGGTCTGATGACACGAATGGATATTATACGACAAAAATGTTAAACCGATGCGTCCGAAGAGAGAATTTTAGATATTTCCTTTTTAGCAAAAAAACCCAAAATATATAGCACACGAATTTCGGTAAAAACCTTTGGTTGTTAAAAAACTCATTATTTCTTTATTTCTTGGGGGGTCTGATGACACTAATGGATATTATACGACGAAAACGTTAAACTGATGCGTCCAACAAGAGATTTTTAAATACTTTCTTTTTTAGCAAAAAAAAACAAAGACTATAGCACACGAAAATCGGTAAAAACCTTTGGTTTTTAAAAATATCACTATTTATATTTTTTTAGAGGTCTAATGACACCAATGAATTTTATACGACGAAAATGTAAAATTGATGCGTCCGAAGAAAGATTTTTCGATATATCCTTTTTTTAGCAAAAAAACCGAACACTATAGCACACGAATATCAGTAAAAACCCTTGGTTTTTAAAAATATAACTATTTCTTTATTTTTTGAGATGTCCGATGAAAAAAATTGATTTTATACGAAGAAAATGTAAAATTGATGCATCCGAAGAGAGATTTTTAGATATTTCTTTTTTTAGCAAAAAAAACCAAATTATATAGCACACGATTTTCGGTAAAAACCGTCAGTTGTTAAAAATATCATAATTTGCTTTTTTATTTTTTGAGGGCTTTGATGACACGAATAGATATTATACGACGAAAATGTTAAACTGGTGCGTCCGAAAAGAGATTTTTAGATATTTCCATTTAGCAAAAAAACCAAATGGTATAGGACACGAATTTCGGAAAAAACCCTCCGTTTTAAAAAATGCCACTATTTCTTTGTTTTTTTAGGTGTCTGATGACACGAATGGATATTATACGACAAAAATGTTAAACTGAAGCGTCCGAAGAGAGATTTTTAGATATTTCTTTTTTAGCAAAAAAACCGAAGACTATGGCACACGAATATCAGTAAAACCCCTTGGTTTTTAAAAATATCATTATTTCTTTATTTTTTGAGATGTCTGATGACACAAATTGATTTTATACGAAGAAAATGTAAAACTGATGCATCCGAAGAGAGGTTTTTAGATATTTCTTTTTTAGCAAAATAACAAATTATATAGCACACGATTTTCGGTAAAAACATTTGGTTATAAAAATATCATTATTTCTTAATTTTTTGAGGGGTCTGATGACACGAATGGATATTATATGACGAAAATGTTAAACTGATGCATCCGAAGAGAGATTTTTAGATATTTTCTTTTTAGCAAAAATAACCAAAAGATAGAGCACACGAATTTCGGTAAAAACCTTCGGTTGTTAAAAATATAATAATTTGTCTTTCATTTTTTGAGGGGTTTGATGACACGAATGGATATTATACGACGAAAATGTTAAACTGATGCGTCCGAATTGAGATTTTTAGATATTTCATTTTTAACAAAAAATCAAATACTATAGCACACGAATATCGTTAAAAACCCTCGGTTTTTTAAGATATCACTATTTCTTTATTTTTGAGATGTCTGATGACACAAATTGATTTTATACGAAGAAAATGTAAAACTAATGCGTCCGAAGAGAGATTTTTAGATATTTCCTTTTTTAGAAGAAAAAATCAAAGGCTATATAGCACACGAATTTCGGTAAAAACCTTCGGTTTTTAAAAATATCACTATTTCTTTATTTTTGGGAGGTCTAATTGTTGGCTTTTTGGCCTTAATCTATGTTTTGATGATTTAATTAACCTAATCTTAATTATGATCATGTAGAGTAGCACACATATTGCATTATATATATATATATATTGCTTTGTGCTAACCTCTACAGGTGATCAAGACTCAAGAAAGAAGAAAAATCAAGTCAAGACATGTAATCAAGCTAGGATTGAAGACATGTAATTTTACCTTTCTTTGAGTATTAGGAACTTATGTGAATTGAGCATAACTTAAGCTAATATGCATGCATTCACACACTAGGTTCCTTGTAGGAGTCACACACAAAATATCATAACATTTGGACTCCATTAGATCACCCAAACACCTAAAACTTTTGTCGCAAGTCTGCCTGAGTTCGGTCGACCGTTCACCTTTCGGTCAACCGGTTATACACATTATTTGTTATACCAGACCAATCAGTTCAACCGATCACACTTCGGTTAACCGTTTACCCAGACCTGTTCGGTCGACCGGTAGACCTTCGGTCGACCGTTTAGTTTGCTATTTCTGGTAAAAATACGACCGTTATATTTGTCGTATTATACAACGGTCATATACACATTTTTCTCTTAATACACCCCAAATACTTTTGAATCGGTCGAACAAAATACCTTGTTCGGTCGACCGTTCCATTAAGGAAAATCTACCTGCTATCGGTCGACACAAGTTTAGTTCAACCGATCGAGTTTTCCCTCTACCGAACCCTGTAGTTCGGTCGACCGGTGACTTATAGAACTTAAGTGTTAGGTCGACCAGTACCTTTGTTCGGTCAACCGATCCATTAACTTACTCAAGGGTTCGGTCGACCGTTTCTGGACAGATTTTTGAATCCGATTTTCTGTTTTGTGTTCTTTGCACAAACCCCAATCAAATCTTGTCCAAACGGCTAGAAATCTTTAGGAGCTTATAAATAGAGGTTCACACTTAGTTTTCCACAAGATTTCACAACTCCAAAGTGTCAAACCTATAGTGAGATTTTCCACAACCTCCAAATTAGTCATCCAAAGCCTAATTTCCACATCATTCATCATACAATCATCTAGCAATTGTTGTGCTCAATTAGAGAGTGAGTTCCACTCAGTCACCATTGTTGTAAAGTGATCAAGGGTCTTGGTGAAAGCCCAAGACAAAGAAGCAAGGATTTCGGTGAAAGCCCGAAGTGATTCTCTCGGTTTGTGAGAGGTGGTGCCAAGCTCGGCGAGGGTTGTTCGCGAGCTTGAAGACTTGTAAAAGGCGTTGCTCCCGGCCCGGAACGGGGAGGCATAGTGAAGACGCAAGAGGAGCTCGAACGGGGATTCGAGAGGGGCTTGCAAGAGAGGACGTAGGCGCGGCCGAACCTCTGTAAATCTGGTGTCTTCTTGTGTGGTTTGCATTGCTTTCCTACTTTTGTTTGATTTGTTTTTACTTTCCGCTGCAATTCTTTGATCAATCAACCAAGTAGTTAATTAGGGCTTAATCGTGATTAGTTTGTGGACCCATAGACCCACACGATCCTACACTAATGACATAAATAGATTTTATACGACGAAAATGTAAAACTGATGCGTCCGAAAAAAGATTTATAGATATTTATTTTTTTAGCAGAAACACCAAAGGCTTAGCACACGAATTTCTGCAAAAACTCTTAGTTTTTAAAAATGTCACTATTTCTTTATTTTTTGAGGGGTCTGATGACACAAATGGATATGATACGACAAAAACAATAAACTGATGCATCCGAAGAGAGATTTTTAGATGTTTCATTTTTAACAAAAAATCAAAGGCTATATAGCACACGAATTTCGGTAAAAACATTCGGTTGTTAAAAATATCACTATTTCCTTATTTTTTGAGATATCTGATGACACAAATTGATTTTATACGGCCAAAATGTAAAACTGATGTGTCCGATGAGAGATTTTTAGATATTTTATTTTTTAGCAAAAAAACCAAACTATATAACACTCGAATTTCGGTAGAAACCTTCGGTTGTTAAAAATATCAGTATTTTTTTTATTTTTAGAGGGTCTAATGACACGAATGGATATTATACGACGAAAATGTTAAACTGGTGCGTCCGAAAAGAGATTTTTAGATATTTCCCTTTTCAGCAAAAAAGCAAATGCTATAGCACACGAATTTCTGTAAAAACCCTCAGTTTTAAAAATATCACTATTTCCTCTCTTTTTGAGGGGTCTGATGACACGTGTGGATATTATACGACGAAAATGTTAAACTGATGTGTCCAAAGAGAGATTTTTAGATATTTCTTTTTTTAGCAAATAAACCAAAGGATATAACACACGAATTTCGATAAAAACATGTATTCTTGATTAAGTCTAGTTGAAAGTCCGGAATTTATTTATAAATTTTACATCGTTATGATTTGTACACGTAAGAATGTATGAATCATAAATGATTACATATTTTTAAGAAGAAAATGAGGTGAGTATCCAACTACATAAGAATCATAGATTCAAGATCGAAGCTATTGACATTGGATTCAGAGGAATCTTGAAGCAAGTTGTCGATAACAAAGAACAACTTGTTATGTCCTCTTCTGGGGCATGGAATCCAAACTATAGTCTATAGGTTTGAATTTTTTGCATGGCTTGAATCTGCCCGACTTATGACTTTCAAAACAGTTAACTTATAGTAGTTTTGATTTTGATAAAAGTATTTCCAAACGACAACTAATTAACACTCTACCCAGGCTAATTAAGTACCTCACAACAGATGATGTAAGACACCAACCAGCCAAAATCGTGAGAAACACCCGGAAGTGAATCGGATTCAATTTTTCTTTCCCACAATTTGCAATCTTAAACACAACCCAACAATGACAAACCAACAAGTGTAATCCACCACCTCCAATACATATTAAACAAAACCTTAACCAATACTTTCCCTCAAAATCTTTAAACCTCCATCCTAAGCCTAGTCTTTTTAACCACCTTTACATTAACTAATTTAAAAAGGCACAAAAGGCCGAAAGCACACTAATCCACAGCCACCAAATTATTCCTCAAACATATTCCCACACTTGTTCTTTCTTTATAATAATAAATGAAAAGGGTGGCCGAAGACTTCAACTTTGGGTAAAGCAAGCATCAAAGCCATCACCATTGCCCAACTTTTAGACATAAAGAGCACCACCTACAACTATAGCTTTGCAAATATATAAAAGTTCCGAAAATTTAAGAGTTGTGTTGGGTGTTTTGGCAAAGCTTGCATGATAAATATTTGTTGTCGTTTCGTTGAGACAAAGTTGAGGAATCGTATCCCTTATCATATTTTGCTTTTTGGTGTGATATATCTCATCTTTTGATGGTTTGACTTGTGGTTGGGGTCGGGAGTGAATTAGATTTTTTGATGGCTCAAACTGTTCGTTTGATTTGAAGGTCATGAAGAGATTATTGATTTGTCGTTTCATTTTGCTTTGTAGTCAGTTTGGAATGTCTGCTTTTGATGCCATCCAGCCGACTTTCTTGTAGTTTATGTTGTGATTGTGTTTTAGAAGAAACAAATTATAAAGACGGTCGTCTAGAAGGTACATATGACTTTCATCGAATACAATTTTTCACAAAAATCCATATGTATCTACGAGGTCGAGTATAGAATAAGTGTTGAGATGATGCTAAAGTAGTGTGATTTCAGTTATGTCTCTTTTGGTTTGTTCATCCATAAAGAGTCGTTTTAAGTAATTATAACCACAAACTTTATTGAACAATGACAACGGTTGTAATATGGGTATATTACCAACTAGGCTTTGTATATTCCTCAACAAATTTCAATATATTATATATGGTCTTAAAGTCAGGTATGTCATGTGTATAAATTTACTAGAAAAGGCACTACAAATATCTAAAAGTTGGGCCTGTACTCAATTAAAGTCCAGCCACTACTTTAAAAAAATCTGAATATCATTAAGAGTAGTTTTATTATTTTCCGAAAATCCATCTGTATATTTTCAAAAGAGGACGAAAGACTATTCCAGTTACTGTATGTTGGATGGATTAATGAAAAGCTATACTCAATTAAGAACCAAACTAATTAATGAGAGAAAGACAACAACTCTTCTTTACTTTCGCTCTCACTTGGTTTCTTACAAGTTAATGTAACAACATGTATTTATAGATTATAAATTATAAGAATTCAATTTAATTAGTTTCTACTAGCTACTATATTTTCTACTTCTTGAACATGTTTTACATGCTTTTCTTGATGTAAACACAATCTTTATAGGCCATTCTAATTGACTTGTTAATTTACTTTTCACTAACCAAAGAGATCGATTTTGACTTGATTTCTTACTTCTACTAAGCAAAGTATTAACTCCTAATTAGGATGCCAAAATCAAAATTTTCCCTTTAAACAATACTATATAGTTCTTAAATGTTTTACTATAAATCATTGTTTTATTTTGTTCATAAACAATTTAATAGGGGTCTAACATACCACAACAATAACAAAATAAAAAAGAAATAAGATTGCGCAACCACAAGAACAAAGTTTACATATTGGAAACCCTCAAGGCGAAAAGCCACAGCTACCACACAATCTCAACCATGCTATGAGATGCTATTTACATCATCCATTTGTCAGAGTAAGGACAAGCTTCTGAGTCATCATGTTAAGGATTCGAATACAATTTCAAGGATAAGTGTTAAGACCTAAACCCTATTTTGGAGCTAATCTTGTTTAGTGGGGGATTAGGTTAGGCTTAACCACGCTTTGACTTAAGAAGCATGGGTTGATGGGATGTAGGTACGGTGGAGGTATGGGAGGCCTTGAGGTGGGGTGGTGGTGTTGGTTTTTGAAGAAACAAAAACACCCCATCTCCTTCCTTCTCCTCACAACCCAGGGAGGCGGCTAAGGCTCCAACGTGTGGCTTTGGGTAGCGAGCAAGGAGGCGTGACTGGTGGTGAACGTGCGCATTGAGGTGTTGCCGGGTGGAGGTAGGCGCAAGAAAGAGGACGCACGGGAGGTTGCTGACGGTGCTAGAGCTCTGGCGAACTCCAACGATCACCAACGGATTCCGATGAACGCGTGGAAAGGTATCCCAAGTTCCTTAGGTTACTCACACAAGGTGTGTGAGGGCTTTTGGAATCGTCGCCGGAGGCCGAAGGCCTCACCGCCGACGAGGGCGGTCGGAGGATCGGGCACGGGTGGGGCGTTGCCAAGCATTGTCCATGTTTGCCTAGAACCGGTCGAACGATGCCTAGCGGCGTTCGACCGGTTGTGGTTATTTTTCTAGGCTTTGCTGAGCACTGGTCAAACGATGTCAATCGGTGATCGACTGGTAGTGTATAATTGCTGGGCAAGAGAAGTTCCTGTTATTTTCAGTCAGACGGGACCTTTTTGGGTTTTCGACTATTGCATTGTTGGTTTGTTCATTTCGGGTCAAGACCATCTAAATGGTCGACCGCCCAGAGACCCTTGTTCGACCGGTTGTAGAGGATTTTGAAGTTGCATAGTTCATGTTATTTTCGGTCGGACGTTTTTCCCAATTGTGTTCGAATGATTGCCTCGTAGTTGTAATTTTACCCTGGCCTAGACCTTCTAAACGGTTGAACGCCATTGACCTTGGGTTCAACCAATTTCACTTAAGTTGTGGCCCAGCGTTCGACCGAAGTATGTTGTTGTTCGAACCTTTCCTTATAAATAAGGAAACGGTCGAACGATTTGTCACTTCTGGTCGATCGTTTTTGTCATGTTCTGTATTTTGCCTTGTGTCTTGTGTCATTCTCATTTCCTCGGAAACCCGTGTCCTCGCCTTGTGTGTGAGTCGGGAGGTGACGGTGGATGCGGTAAACGCGCCTGCCCAGGGACCACCGGGCAAAGGAGTGTAGATACTTGATACACGTGCCATTTTCTGTCTATGAGTTATGTGGTATATGCATTCATGGAGTCACACTAGGTAGAAGACCTAAGGGATCGCAGATCCCAATGCATTTCGTTGTTACGTAGCTCCGTGGGGCGAGGTGACTACCGGTCTTGATGGCAACGGAGGTGACCGCCCGACCTTAATGGCAACAGAGATGATTGACCGACGTTGTTCTGGCAGGTAGCCTACCTGTGGCACAGCCAAGTGAATTGATCGACCATCCTTTGTGGCCGTGGAGATGACTGAGCGACGATTATTCTGGCAGGTAGCTTGGCTGTGGCACAACCATGCGAGTTGACTGTCTAGCAAGTGACGGCTCCGGTGGGTGTGGCGTCGTCCACGAGATCAGATCTGTATCTATGACACGGAAGTGTGTGCGACCCTCACCGAACCCTTATGATTAGTATAGTTGCGAGTGGGGTGTGTGGCGTACTCTCCGTAAGGTTGCATGTGCCTGCGGTAGGTCACCTTAGGGGACCCGATGTTGTTGATGAGACTGTTGTCCTTTATTTTCCTAAATAAGGATGATTTTTGTTGTCGTAATTTTTTGTGTCATGTTATACTAGTATGATAGGATCATTGTACGTTGTTCATGCATATTTAGGGGAGCTTGGTATACGAGATTTTCGTTATGAAAACTCAGGCATTTCATCATGTTTGCATTTCAGAGTCTCCTTAGGTGCTGAGTGAGTGACGACCGATGATAGGGCACCCGGGACCGGATCATCTAGTCTTATTTCGTAGGTGGTTGTCTTTACCAGCATTTTGTACTCCTTGTATTAGATGTAATCTCATTTTGAAACTCCCGTGTCACGGTGCACCTTGACGAAGTTTATTGAGTAATGTCCCATATTATTCTGGTCTTATTATCTTGAGGTTTGTTTTAAATTTTCTACTTTTCAAGGACGTGACAATAAGTGTCAACTACATAAATTATAATTTTATCCAAAAATTTAGTCGCTCTTTTTGAGTTTATCATGTTAGAATAGATTTATTTGAGACTTCAAAGTCGGACCACAATAAAAGTATAAGAAAAATCGTGCGAATAGAATAGAAGGTCACAATATAAACTTGTAATTGTCTACCTTTTCAAAAGATAAGGATCATTCACACATCACAAAAAAATAAAATAAATGGTGATCACAATCACGATGGGAACATCACTTTAGTGATTCTCCAAGTGTATACCGGTATTTACGGATTTATGTCCGGAATGTACTCATATTTTTCCTTCACCGACTCTGCACAATAATGGATTAAAAGCAACAAGTGAGAGTGAGAGAACATGTTTAAACATGCTTGTTGAATCCAAACACCAGGCATTATTGTGTCATCCTCAAGCTTTACCAGATCGACATCCACATGGGGGGAAATCTCACACCATATCTTACTCTTCACGGTTCTTTGCTAGTGTACGTGCATTTGTGCGTTGATTAAGGGTTTAGATTAAAAAAACTTATGATTTTGATAGGCTATCATGTTAAATTTGATTGGTTAATTTTTTATTTCTTGAAATTCGACATGCTCCTAAGATTATATAAGGTCATCCGTAACCATAATCACGGTCAACCCGGTCATGAGATTTCTCTCTCTCTTCTACATCAGTTTTCTCTCTCCCCAACTCACTTTCTTCTCTTTCCAATACTATTCACATTTTAACCACAACCCACCACAATCCATCTCTCTCCTCCACGTCATCTTTTATTTCCACTCACTTTTATTCTATTCCAAAATCAATTATATTTACCCAAAACATTATAATTCAAACAATATATATATATATATTAGCAAATTATTATTATTAATAATAAAGAAAAATGCATATTTAACCGATTGTACGTAGCACAATACAACAAAATATTACATTACCTAAATTTCATTAAAATGAAAATGCATACTAATAAAAACACAATTAATTTTTGTTTCATCCGAATCGTTGTCATATGTGGTCGATCAAGTCGGATATGAGGGCGAGATACGTGCTTCTTTCACGAATGCAATTTTTGTTGTCCATATACGTATTAATGTCCACAACACGACCTGTGGAGAACCGATTCGAACTCGGAGTTGATGTGTCGCTTAAGTTGGGCGGGAGGTCCTGGTCAAACTCTATTGTATCATAAATAGTGGCATACGAGCCTTGTTCGTCCTCCACTATCATGTTGTGCATTATGATATACGCAGTGATAATCTGGGTTGAGGAGGTCAACGTTCCACGCAAGAGAGGGAGTCTTTATGATTTCCCACCGCGACTACAGCACTCCAAATGCGCATTTTACGTCTTTACGCACTCCTTTCTGGAATTATGCAAATAACCTGTCCTTAGGAGATTCGGGCGGCGTGTTAGACTTCACGAAGGTTGTCCACTGCGGATAAATATCATTTGTAAGGTAATATCACATATTATAAGGGTGACCGTTGGCTGAGTACTGGACGGTAGGCGACCGTTGAAGGACGTTCAGGTCGTTACAAGACCGTGGAATACCGAAGAAGGAATATCATATCCAAATGTCGTAGGATGCTACGACCTCTAGGATAACAATGGGTTCTCCGTTTCGTCCTTGGTATTGTCCTTTCCAAGCAGTCGGACAATTTTTCCATTGCCAGTGCATACAGTCGATGCTCCCCATCATTCCCGGAAAGTCTTGTTCCTCACCAACGCGTAGTAGCCTTGACAAGTCCTCTGATGTGGGCCTTCTCATATATTCGGCACCAAAATTGGCTATGACCCCATTTTTGGAGAAAAGTTAACAAATTGTACGACGAAGCGTGCCTGACTAATGGCTACCTCACCGCTAGAAACCAAGACTCCATCAAAGGTCGTTGGAGGAGGATAAGTTCGGCAACGGTCGAGTGGGCTGGCAGCGTTGATGAAGCGACACGACGGATGATAAGTGGGCAGAACGAGGATGACGATACGAAAGCTCGCCCCCTGTTTTTTCTCCGACAATCCTTGAATTTATGTCACCTCCTCAACCCCGTCCTACGGGTATTAAAAAAAGCAAAAAAGGTAAAGTAATAGCAGAGGACCCTAGAGAGGAGGCTACGGACCTGGCTGCTCGCCTTGCTTACGGCGCGACAGTAAAAGATAAAGAGGTTGCGTATAAAGAACGGAAGTTGGAGTACCAAAGGCAAAGCTATGAGAAGAGTCGTATGGATTTGAAGTATCAGATATACCTACAACATCTGAAGCTTAAAGAGAAAGGTTTGCTGACTAAGGAGGACGAAGTACAATTAGCCAATATCCGTAAGGAGTTGAATTAATAAGCGTGCTAATGTAATTTAATTTTGATTTAAGTATTGTAATGTAGTTTAATTCCAACTTAAGCGTTGTAATGTAGTTTAATTGCAATCTAAGCATTTTAATGTACTTTTATTCAATTTAAGGGTTGTGTTTTCCTATTTTCAATTTAACTGTTCTATTCTAGTCTAATTTCGGAAATTAAGTAATTTTAAGTTAAATAACGTAATTAATCTAACTCAAATTTAATTTCAAAAATATTAACAATCGATCGAAGCCCCGTTATATTTTTTAAGTTATTCCGGTTATTTTAAATAAATCTTAATAAATACCCAACTATTGACAAAATAATATCCCCAAATCATTTAAACCCAATTATATACACAACAAACAAAAAAATCAACCAACAGGGACGCACCGCGTGACGCGCCCCTTGAACAACCAGGTCGCTGACCTAGTCGTCACGTGGTTGTCTGGGCGGGATAACCCCGTTAATGGTGGCCTAAGGGAAATACTAGACGAGATGATAGAATAATGTCAAGACCAATCCAAAGAAACAATGGTAACGACCAACTATAAAATGATCAAGTTAATTTCAATCCCTAGAACTTGCATATTGTAACGTGATTGAGCTACGATACGTAACCTAATCCATAGATGAAAACAATCGTTAAACTTTTCTTCTATACACGAGTCAGGCAAACTAGCATAAAGATGAATGGAGAACAAAAGCATGATGGTTTCAAGGATGCCATCAAGGAGCTTAGGAATACCCTAATATCTAATATTTCTCGTATCTCATTCAAATTCATGATGATTTTGGTACAACATAATGTATTTGAGTTAACAAGCTAACAAATGCAACAATGGGGTGGCTTAGACCTAATTAAACAAGGCACCATATCTAGTACTTCATCATTGTCTCCATTATCCTAAGTCAGCAATTTACCAACTATAGTGACCTCACTTAGGCGCATTGTTATGCAATGTGATAACTACAAAGTCACATAACAATCACAATTTAACGGTTACAATTATTGAGGAACATTTTCAGTTAGTAGTTTTCAAAAAAAATCACTGCGAGAGTGCGAAGCAAATATGATGCGACCACCATGAAATTGAATTCAACAGCCAATTTTTCACCATTATAGATGCGACCATATAAAACCACATTGTAGTAGCATGCATAACGTGCTCGACCATAGAATAGACACATAATCATTGGGCCAGGCGGGATATATTCTTCGTATTGACAAATCTAATCTATCCACCATGAAATAGAATTCAATTGTCAACTGTTCAGCACCAATTAAAATCCAATGCCCAATCGATCTCAACGTTTAAAACAACATAATACACGTAATTAATTACCAGGTATGACAACGAAAATGATTGATTGATGCGAAAAGATGGTAGAAGAGAGGATAGAAAAGAAGTGGGTAGAAGTGGAGGCCTGACTTTGATATGATAGATGGGGTTAGATAGATATGGTGCAGCACTCGAAAAAGATATGGAATCCGTCCGTGCATGATCTATGGCTCATGCAGGAGATCTAGTCCTTTGTCGTTCCCTCATCTGTCACCATTACGCTCAAAATACCACAAGTGTCACCTGCAGGATGGCAGACAGTTAATCAACTTCTACTGCTCTTACTCACATGGATATTATATGTATGTATGTGATTTGGTTCTCTTTTGTACTCGTCCTATGGATTTTGGAGATTCAGCTTTGGTGCATTCATCATGTAATCATGTTGAAGTTAGTTCCCATGGTGATGAATGATGCTGATCTGTAGCAAAGAATTAGGGTTCTTCGCTGGAGTAAGAAAAAATTAGGATTATTTGCTGAGGTGAGAGAGTATATAATTGAAAAATATTTAATAACTTGTTCAAATGATTTTTTTTGTAAAATTTACAACACGTAAAATGAAAATTATGAATTTTAAGTTTATTTAAGATGATTCTGTAATTTTTTATTAAATATTAATATAACTAACTGAAGTCAACGAAAATTTTTACGTAATGACATGATTAAAAAAATATGGTATGAAAGAAAATGTCACCATTTTTTTGGCATTAGACCAAATAATTGCTTTCCATTAGTATATTTTCAATTTCGTAAGTTGTCAATGTCATGCAAGCAAATCACCCATTATTTTATTATTGTAGGTCAAACTCACACTAATATATATTTTGATCATCACGAGTAGAGTGGTGCCAGAAATTGAAGTTAGGTGGTTGGAATTCAAAGGTGTCTAAATCTAAGAGGGTTGAAATATAAGGAGTCAAAAAACTAGAAGGGACTAAGTATAGAAAATTGAAAATACATTGAGTTAAAATTTATTCGTGGTTATATATAAGGATGTCCGGATGTCATGTACACTTTGGTCCTAAATTGTGAGTTACTAGATTCACTTGTAAACCCAATCGGGGGTTTGTTTTGTAATGTGAGCGTAGATCATGGCTAGGACTAGCCTTATTTTTAATGAATTTGCCTATTTTCAAAAAAAAAACAGTTATAGAAGACTAATGGAGGTAGATAATTTCTCAAAACCCAAAATTGTGATTGATGTCTAGTTTGGACAGAAGTACTTTATTAGTGTTACGTTTTTGTCTAAATTTTGGACTAAAAATCATTTCAAATATTTTGAATGGCAAATTTGGCAAGACACACGGGACCTTTTATCTTGTCTAACTAAATGAATAGGCTCATGGTCTATTTTTCTTTGTACTTGTTTATTCACTTGGGAGGTCAAGTGAAAGGACCAAAAGGGACATATCTAAGCCCACCTTATGGTAAAATTCTTGTGATTTGCAAGCATGAGGTTATGAGGAAGTGTATGTACGTCATCGTTTTGCCCTTTTCTTCCGTATGCATGTAACACTTCCGTTGCCATGCACTTTTTTTGAAAATAAAAAACTATACGAGTGCAGATGCATTTGCATATGGGAGAAGATGGCAACATGTTTTGAATCTAGTATGTTATATTTGAAGAAGACAACATGTTAATTTGCCTCAAAAAAACATGTTTTGAATCTAGAGCATGTTACGAAGATGCCAACATGTTAATTTACCTCAAAAAACATGTTTTGAATCTAGAGCATTATTTTGACATGTTTTCCATGGTACCCTCAATTCGTTAGTATTTTACTAGTCCTATTTTACTGTAATTAAAACTCAAGATACGGCACACTGAATTAACTAGGATGTAACCTTTGGTTTTGGCTACTCAAATATTTGACATCATATATCCAATGAAATAAAATGACACTTTCGAAGCATAGTTGGTTTGATAATGCTAAAACCTAAGGAAACCAAGACCTCTTGAAAGCAAAAGAATTTATACTAAGACAATGAGTCCACACTCACAATGTAACGTCTCGAAACAGTGGAACAATTTAAAATTTAAAACTCAACATCAATAGGAATAAGACCCAAAAGTGTGGGACCGTTACTCATAAAAATATCCAAGAGTTACATCATATTACATCAGAGTATGTCAAAAGGTATGACTATATCAGAGTACAACAATGATAAATACAAGTAGTCATACTACCTAGGAAGTACAGAAAGATGATCCGATCTCAGAGTGCATCGTCATTGGTCACCACCCGCCAGAACCTATTGTGGTCCTAAAATGCAAACATAATAACAATGACTGAATTTCCATAAAGAAACCCCGTATACGAGGTTCACCTATATGCATGCTCAAGATACAGAAATGAACCTATCATACTAGTATAACATGACAACATACAATGCAAAATGTAAACATCACCCTCCAATGGTCAATAAGGACAACTGTCCACCAATCCATCAATCCATCATCGGGACACCCGTAGGGACCTACCGTAGGCACATACGGTCTTACGGACGCACCCCACATGCAGCTACACTAATCATGGGGTTCGGTGAGACATGTCCGCGTCAGTAGTAACAAATCTGCACTCGTGGTCAACACCACACTGATGGAGTCATCGCTCAGGTCGGTCCATCTCACCTGACAGTGCCACAACCAAGCTACCTGTCGGAATACATCATCGGTCAGTACACCTGTCGAAACAACATCGATCGGGTCATCACGTCCGGTTTAACATCGAACGACACTCCTGTCAAAGCAACATCGGCAAGGACAATCTCGTCCGGAACAACATCGGACGGTGCAACAATCGCCATCAAGGCAAGTCGAAGGTATCCGTTGCCCGTAGGCCGGCCAATCGACTCATCCAGACTGGAGTCCGCTGAAAGGAATGTGTTCTATAAGTTTTACTTTTATATGTCAATTGTTATGAATTGAATGTTTAAATATTTTGTTCTTTGATTATTGTACTCGTCTTTTGTAAGTGTTAAGGAAAAGACTCTTGGTCCTTAACCGTAGAGCTCTAAAAGATAATGGTTTACATAAATCAAAAGTTATTCATAATCATGGTAATTAACATAGAACATTAATTACCGAGATAAGACCATCGCGTTGGTCATCGATTATTGTAGCTCTACAAATATTTGATGACGCGAGTACATAAAAAAGGAAAATTTTCAATAGATGATTGCAAAATTCTCTCTCCCTAACCTCCCCATTAATCCATCTGAAAATTCTCTTAGTTATTTAAGTTTTTGGAGATTGAATTCTCAGAAGCTTTAGAGGGGCCATTAGCTAGATTCTAAGCTTAATTAGATATTGATTGGATAGCTCATTTCTTTCCAATCTTGTTTGGAGTTTGGTGAACACTTAGAGGCCAATCGGCGGACGATTCGACGGGCAACAGAACTCCGGGTCTTCGAAAAGGTTTTAGAGAACATTTGGGTATGATCCTCTCTCGTTTGTTTATTTTAATATATGTAGGTTTGCATGATATTAGAATAAACACAAAACAATGTACATAAAATTGCTGAAAAATGAAATCGATCATGTATGCTTGTATTAAAAAAATTAAATATATACATACATAGGGACACAAAATCCTACATCCACAGGGTCATCTCGCTCCATGTTGTCGTGCAACAAGTGCACTGACATCTGCATATGTGATCCCTCATGTCTACTACTCTAATATGAGTCAAGTAAAACATATATAACTACGCGACATTCTATAATCAGAGGTGTCACGTGCCAAGTGTCCACACCCTTCCACTCGACGATCACTGGGAAGGAACGTTCAACGCACCCACTGTCACCTCCTAGATCACGCGTTAGGCGAGGACACAAGTTCCCGTGGACAGAGTTGACACTCCACAAGGACAAGGGATTAAGTTTTAGGCCCAAACGGTCGACCAATCCCAAGGGAACCGGTCGAACAGACACCTACAATCGGTCGAACTCCAAGTTCACAACTCAAACCTCAACGGTCGAACAAAAAGTGAAAACCGGTCGACCGCTACTTGGTCAAAATCCGGACTAGGTCAAAGTCAAAATCAAGACAACGGTCGAACGGCTCAGGGGTCCCGTTCGACCGAAAACATGGTCTTTTCTACAATCATCAAGTCACCAACGGTTGAACCAACATCCAACTGTTCGACCTAACTATAAGTAAACTTAAGTTACCGGTCGAACCAAAGTCACGAGCGGTCGACCGCTTAGGTGGTTAACGCTCGGTCCAACCCAGTAAACAAGGCAACGGTCGAATGGCTCAAGGGCTCTGTTCGACCAAAAACTATCAGTAACTCTCCAACCCACCAAATATGATCAACCGGTCGACCACCGCAAGGCATTGTTCGACCGATGTTGGGTAAAAACTAGAGAATTACACTACATCCAGTTGACCGCCCGAAGGCACCGATCGACAGTTAACCGACCAATAGTCGCCTCTGCTTTTCCAAAAAAGGGAGAAAAAAATGGGCAAGGAATGAGAGAGTGGAAGTGGAAGTGAGTTGAAGAAGAAGAAGAGTGGAGGAATGCATGAGTTTGCTTTTAAGCAAAACTCTCACCAACCAAAGACATCCATCCATCCTCCCCCTCACCTTATGCACACCCCCACCATCTCTCACCATGCTTCTTATCTCTCTTCCCAAGTCAAACCTCACCCACTCCCACTAAACACCGTTAGCACCCTAAAGAGGGATAGGGATTCAACGCACAATCGTCTTGTTTTGTTCTCGTGTCAATACTTTGGGTCTAGTGTATTTACGTCAAAAAAAACCTAGTTATATCTTCGAACATCGTTATATATACTTGGAGACATTGTTATGCATCGATTTTTTCTACCCATCTTCAATACACATAACCTAGCAAAAATAGTAAGAACTAGCCAACAGAGGTATAGACCAACTGGTTCTAGAAAGTGCATCGCTTCAGCGGTAGCCGATTCAAGCCCCAGTGGGGACACCTGGGCACCCAGTGTAGAGTTTGCCAAAGTCTCATCTAAAGAAAAGGAAAATAATAGTATGAACTAAAAAGTCTTCTTTTAAAAATCTATGCAAGATTGAAAGGAACAAAGTGTATGAGTCCAACGAATCGACATGAAAGTTACGCATGATAAGTTTTATAATGTGGGCACGAACAGATATAATATTTTATACAAACTAAAGGATACTGGAAGACGTCCTCTTTTGATTTCACGATACGTCTTTGGCACCCTTTACACGTTCGTATTCACGTAAAAGGTATTCGGTCGTAAAATGGTTGACACGTACAATATGGTACACCTTTTTTTTGGGGGGTGCTTTATATGACTGTAATATGTTTTAAAAAGGATTTTTACTTAGGTGCAATTTGAAAAACACGATTTTACTTGTATGCACCAATGTTTCAGGAAATGTCCAAATTACATTATTATTTTTCTTACTTGCATGCACCTACACTGTCAGTAAGACTTATTCCGTCATTTTTTCATTAAAAATGAAAAAAATTGCAAACAAAAAAAATCCTCCTAAAATAAAAACATCATTAACGTTAATAACACCAATTGAAAACAAAAAAACCCTCTCTCACCCATTCTCACTTCTCTCTCATCTCCTCACTCCTCTCTCTCTCACTTCCCGTATACTTTTCTCCTCACTTCTCTCTCTTCTCCTCACTTCCCTCACTCTAATTTTCTCAGTCCCCTCTCTCTCTTCTTTGATCACACTTCTCTCTCCTCTCTCTCCAAATCCACACATTTTAACATGGAGAGATAGAAGCGAGATTATTGAAGAGAGAGGAGAGAAATGAGATCGGGTTTGAGTTTTTTATTTTTATTTTTTATTTAACATTCATGGTATTTTATTTAGGGAGTGTTTTTTGTGAAAAAAAATAACAGAAAAAATGACGAAATGTGTCTCAGGTGTATGCATGCAAATAAAGAATAAAAAGATAAGCAAATTAGACACTTCCTGAAACACGGGTGTACGCAAGTAAAATTGTTGTATCCAAGCAAAAATCCTTTTAAAAAACCATAGGATTGTAGAGATGACATCAACAAGGAATTTAGAAGAAAGAAGATAATATAGTAAAGTATAGCATTTGATCAGGTGAGATTTAAAACCTAATTGAATTATTTTGTAATAGGGGTATTCAAGTATCGTCTACCAAAAGTATGCATGTAGATGAAAGAAGCAACATGCTTATTTTATAGCTCTAAAGCACATCTTCCCCTTTTACTGATGTAGAATAATGCTTACATAAATATTATATAAAAGTATCTAAATGACATGCACAAAAAAATCAACTTAAAATTACTACATTAGTAATAACGTAAAATTCCAAATGTAACATATAAAGTTGTAATGACCAATGTTTTCATAACTGAATCGGTCATCCACTGCTGCAAAAAAGGATTACCACGTCGGATATTCACGTCGGATATTAAAGGGGTACAACGTCGGATTGACTGCCTTTCATGACCGACGTGGTACACGGGAGACATTATAAAGGGATATCATTTTAACTAAGACCGACGTGGTAAAGAGAAGTGCAAGTGGGATCCTCAATATCCTACCACGTCGGCTTTTTTATAAAACCGACGTGGTAGTATAGACCTTATCACGTCGATCATTTTATACAACCGACGTGGTAGGGTTCTTTAATAATAATAAAAATAACCAAAATATCCTACAACGTTAGTTGTATAAAATGACTAACATGATAGGGTCTATACTACCACGTCAGTTTTATAAAAAAGCCGACGTGGTAGGATATTGAGGAGTCCACTTGCACTTCCCTTTACCACGTCGGTCGTAGTGAATACAACCGACGTGGTAGGGTCTTTAATAAAAATAAAAAAATAACCGAAATATCCTACAACGTCGGTTGTATTCACGACCGGTGTGGTAGGTTCTTTAACAAAAATTAAAAAATAAGAAAAATATACTACAACATCGGTAGTATTGACAACCGACGTTGTAAGATATTTATTTTTATTTTTTTTGTTTGATACATGTATTTCAGACTCAAACCTTGCAGTTCATATTCAATCAAGCAATTCACAACATTCATATCTACCAAACAAGTAAGTAGTTCTCACAACATTCATATTCGGTCCAGCAATAACAACAATCGAACAAATGCACAACATTCAATTCAACATATAAATGCATCTAGTTAATACTACAACATACAATGAAACTTTAGTTTTGACGTTTTCATTTTTTGCTCATAGGATCCTCGATCCATATTCCTTCTTGATGATCATCTCGGATAATTAAGTTGTTAACATTTGTGTCGTCATCGAGTGAATTCCTCCAATCTCATTAAACACAGAAATGTCCAACACATATTTAACACATTATTTAACTCATGTCCAACACAGAAATGTAACACAACATTCATCCACTATTTAAATACAAAATTTTAATGATTGTGATTATACTGGACGTTGTAAAATACGACTATAACAAAGTAAGCATACCACATCTTCTGTGTTTTTGATCTATCTCTTCTTGCGAAAACGGTTGAAGGTCAGGTCAAAAAATTTCAAAAATAATTTAAATATTAAAATAGGGTCAGGCTCTAATGAGTCCAGGGCTCATCAAATTTAGTTTAAGCCTCTTACCATCTCACCATTGGATCTTATTTGTGGTTAATCTCACCTTTAGTTAGTATAACCGTTTTTATCTTAATCTACCTTACAATTTGAAATGAGTGGTGGATATTGTGGGGGCTTAATTTTTCTAAATTAAACCCTGGGCTCACTAGAGAATTCATGTATTAAAATAATTAAAATAACCTAAAATGTGGAGTTACATAGCGAAGATACATGTCGTAAATCACATTCATCCATTCCCAAGTTGACAAACCAATCAGAATTCTAGGGCGGATGCTTTTTCGAATACCCTACCATGTCGGATAAATTTAACACAGATGTAGGAGACCCCTACAATGTCGGATAAATTGAACACTGACGCGGAAGACATATAATCAAACTTTAATTTTTGCCTTCCATATGTATGTTTATTCGCCGACGAAAACACAAAAATCGTAATACATTTCCATATGTATGTTAATAGCCAAATAACTTGACATGAAAGAAGTTTTCGAGCAAACAAACATTTTCAACCAAGCAATAAAAGTAATATTGCCAAAAGAAATAAAAAAAGAAATGTTATAGTCGAAGACTTACACTTCGGCGTTGGCGGAGGAAGAAGTCGCTCGTGGGATGTAAGGGAAGAGGATGCTCGGGAAGTAATGAGAGGTCACATGAGTAATTGAAGAGGAATGCTCAACATACGGCAGAACGAAGGGTTTTGTGTTTCACGAAGGCTTGGGTTTGATAATATGAATCATTATGGGTAACACTACCACGTCGGCTTAGTTATGGGCGACGTGATGGGGTTACACTACCATGTCGGATTTGTTTTAGCCGACGTGATAGGGTTACACTACCACGTCGGGTTAGTTTTACCCGACATGATAGGGTGCTCTACCACGTCGGTTAAGAGGGACGTGGTAGTGTATGAATAATTTAAAAATAATAATAAACTAACCCTTCCACGTCGGTCGGTGTAAACGCCGACGTGGTAGGGTTAAACTACCACGTCAAATTAGTTTTAGCAGACGTGATAAGGTGCCCTACCACGTCGGCCTAGAGCAAATATGTAGGAAGAATACTACCAGCGCCTACTCAGGAGTTCGAGCATCGAAAACGGATCAGCGGGGAACAATTGTTGAGCATCGAAAACTAGACACAACATTAAGACGTGAAAAGACACATCTTAAACGAAATTGAATACGAAAAGACTTTTCGGTCTTTGAAAGAGATCCAGTTTCTACATAAGGCATACAAGTATTTTGAAACAAACACATGTTATCAAGCAACAAACGTGAGTCTAAATGAGTAAGAGTCAATCCATAGTAATTCTGAAGACTATCCTAAGTGTGCAACAAAAGAACATCGCAAACGATGTAAGGAGTTGGAGGTTGTGGAGTCGTCCATAATGTTCTGCCGGTGGAGAATGACGAACTGTGTGGAGGAGTGAAGAGCGTGATGCGAAGTGGAAACCCAGTCACATACAAGACAACCGGTGTAGCCCTTGTAGAACCTTTCTTAGAATTGAAGGACCTCGAGGAGCAATGGCACCGGTTGGTAGAGGACTTCATGTCGAATTATCCCCTCCTTTTTGGAGCTAACAAATCTGAAACGTCAGACCTGTAGGAAATTTGTTGTTTGTCGACATGTACACCTTTTTGGATTCGCTTGCCAATAAAATTGTGAACGTTTTAAAAAAGTTGGATGTCTTTCCTTTGGTCGTTATTTCTTTGGGTTTCATAATTTATTTTGTAAATAAGTCATATTGGTCCTTTTGAAACGTGAGACCATCCAGAAGCAATACATATTTAATACAACTGTAATCCAATGTCATTCCAGAATGAAATCGGAATCGCAACAGAGTCCAAATTTTGTAGGTTAGATCATTTGGAGTCAATCCGGATTTAATATAACGGTATTTCAGCATCATGTCATAATGAATCCACACTATACCACGTCGGGTTAGTTTTAGCAGACGTGATAGGGTGCCCTACTACGTCGGTCTAGAGGACCGACATGGTAGCGTATGAATAATTTATAAAAAAACATAAACTAACTCTTCCACGTCGGTCGGCATAAACGCCGACGTGGTAGGGTTACACTACCACGTCAGATTAGTTTTAGCAGACGTGATAGGGTGCCCTACTACGTCGGTCTAGAGGACCGATGTGGTAGTGTATGAATAATTTATAATAAAAAAAACATAAACCAACCCTTCCACGTCAGTCAGCGTAAACGCCGACGTGGTAGGGCTACACTACCACGTCAGATTAGTTTTACCATACGTGATAGGGTGCCCTACCACGTCGGTCTAGAGGATCGACGTGGTAGTGTATGAATAATTTAAAAAAAAACATAAACTAAACCTTCAACGTCGGTCGGTGTAAACGCTGATGTGGCAGACTCTCTGCCACGTCGGTTTAGTAAAGTCCGACATGCTAGGAGCGACGTGGTAGTCCAACTTTCCGGCTAGGGCTCAGCATCGGTCCAGACCCGGACCAGGACCGATCAGTCCGGTCCGGTCCAAAAAACTGGACCGGATTTTTAGGGGAAATTAGGATTTTGGTCCGACTTCGGACCGGACCGGACCGAAAATCGAACTTGCCCCGGGGTCCGGACCGAAACCCGGACCGGTCAGATTCGGTCCGGACCAAACCCGGACCGATCTGTTCGGTACAAAAAACTGGACTGACACGAATCTTGCACAACACTATTTCCAGCAGTGATCCAACCGATAAAGTTTTAGTTTTAGTTTATTGTGGTTGAACCACGGTCGAACCGTTGATGACGTCAGCATGATGTCAACATTTTTGAGACCCGAAGTTGGATCGAACCTAATAAATATTAACGGTCGGGCCAGTGGTCGGACCGGTTTGAACCGATTTCTGTAAAATCATTTAATATATACACATCAAAGTGTCAAACGTTAAATATAATTATGATATCAAGCACAATTTGCTTAACTGAGCAATTTTGTCATCTTTACTTAACTCAACAAATTTGCTTGAATAAGAATTAGAGAAAATATTATTTGGGTTAAGAATCTAAAATTAAAATCAATATTCAATACTATCCATGACATCGTACTTACAAAGGGGTTTGGTGAGGGAGAGTAAGGTTTTTGTGGGTGTTGTATTTTTTATAGGAATTGCAAAAGAATCCTCAATTTTTTTGATTTTAAAAAATTAGGAAAATTTGAAATATTTTTATGTTTGGTCCAACCAAACGGTCCGACCCTTCTCAGAAGGGTTCGACTAGAGGCTCGATTTTTTAGCTGGATCATCGGTTCCCGGTCCGACCTGGTCGAACCGTCTGTTCGGATTCAGGTTTTAAAACCTTAGTAATGACCACAATACGTACGCATCAATAAACCATCCACATTTTAATGAATTAGGTCAAAAGTTTAGACAGTCGACACTTGCCCATGTTTGATGAGTCGAGTACAGACAAGATGAGTTGGCATATTAAATCCATCCTAGTTAATTATTTATAACCTAGATACCTATCTTGTTATAGAAAAAACTAACCTACGTGCTTATTATTTTTACACACACACGAACTACGAACTCTCACCCTTACAGAGAAATTGCTGGACAATATATGAAACCCAAACAGTTGTGTGCGTCCATCTCCCACCCATACTGATTATTATGTGGTTATATACATATAATTGAATTTCTAAAGTTGAATTCAAACCATATATATATATATAAGAGTTTATGCACTTATTCAAACCAATCGTCGTATGTTACCTTTCCCGAAAAAAGAGAACAACTATTAATAAATTAAATAATAGACAAATATGCTTTAGAACAAACCGTACATTAACTAAGTACTGCTTGTTATTAGCTGCAACTGGGGTTTAACTTTAAGTAGGAATCAGTGGAAATTTTTTAAAAGCCACATACCGGTATACCATTACTTAATTTGTGTAGTCCGAACTATTTATATATTATTATTATTATTATAGTTTTTTGCAAGAGAAGAAAATTCTTAAACCATATATGTAACTTCCAGAGAAAATGTTGAACAAAATATTATTTTTGTGACTTGAATTTGTAACCTTTTACACGTACAAACCCACGACCTAAGATTAATTAACCATTCCCAGCACCAACTACAGTTAGTGGCAGAGGAGAATATCTTAGCCATCTCCAGCCTGTGTGGTATCAAATTAATGTTACCTTTACAATCTCGTTGTTTTCCAGCCAAGATTATTGAAAGTAACCGAGAACAGCATTGGTTCGTCGCACGTAGTGGACTTTGATGTACACCATCGTGATTCCTTTGGATAATTTATTCTTAATCACCCTTTGATTATCCCCACTTGGTCATTAAACCAGGCTTTGTTATTAGTTAACAATGTCGTTAAACTACTAGAAATATAGATTTCACCGATGGAAAAACTTCAGTCGGAGAAACATCCGTTGGTATACAGTTACATAAACCGACGGTTGGCGTAGGCAGTCGGTGTACACATCCACAGCCCCATGGTTTCTCTACGGCTTGATTGATGAACTTGAAGAATCTTGTTGTCAAACTCAACCCCAAACTCGCCCTCACCCCCAAACTCGACCTCAGACTTGTCTAGATTGTTTTATATATTTTTGTTAAGATTGTTTGTTTTTATAAATTTAGATTGTTTTTAGTTTAGATTATAATTCAGATTTTATAAATCTAGATTTTTTTTGGATAAATTAATCTATATATATATATATGCTTTTTAAATTAACAATAAGATGTTATTGCTAAGATTATAAATTACATTATTTATTTGGTTTGAATGTAGTTTGAATTTGATTATTTATATAGTTTGAATGTAATTTAAATGTACTTTTAAATATAGTTGGAATATATTTTGAATGTAGTTTTAATATGTAAATTTGAAATGCATTATTTATATGCATTGTGTAATTCTTTTTGTGTCTCCAGAAATTTAAAAAAATTGAAATCAATAACACGTTATTGATTACCCTATAAACTTAAATGGAATTTTAAGTTAAACAAGTATTTATGTCTTGTAGGATCAAACATTCTGTCTTGTAGGATTAAATAGAAATGATGCAATTTTAAGTCGAACAAGTTCAATTTCGAATTGTTATCAAATGGAATTGAAAAAAGGTTGGGGTTGGGGTTGGGGTTGGTGTATTAGATTTTGGATTTAAGATTGTATTTTTGTAGGCAAAATTGTATTTTGGATTTAAAATTTAGTAAAAGATTTTGGATTGTATTTTTTATTTAAAATTTAGGATTACATGCACACACAGTTGGAAACAAGATTTGTTGTAAGGATAAGAGAATTTGAGGTTGGGGTTGGTGTATTAGATATTGGATCAGTTGGAGGTGCTTGTGAATGCATGATATGAATGTAAAAGTGTTTTTACTTAATGCAGGATTTCCAAAATTTTCAATTATGAAAATATAGGGGAGGTGCCGCCAATTTTTCTAATAAATAGTTATTTTAGAATTACGGTTTAGTTATATTGATATGGATTGAGTGAAATACGCTAGTTGGATTGTGTTGGATAATTGATTTAGTTAGATTGAGTTTATTTGAATTGGTTTGGATAAGTTGGATGTGATCATTATATTAAGTTTGAATTGGGTTTATTTGATAACACAAATATTGTGTTTATTTGAATTTATTTGGATAAGTTGGATGTGATAATTAGATTAAGTTTGAATTGGGTTTATTTGATAGCGCAAATATTGAGTTTATTTGAATTGATTTGGATAAGTTGGATGTGATAATTTGAAATTATCGATTTGATGATGGTAGATGTTGAATATTTTATATTGGATTTAGTTATGCTTAACATGTTTTTTTAACATGTTTTGTTTTAAAACAATAGAATTATGAGTTTAGACAGAAGTTGGATGTATGAGAAGGGGATTACTCAGAAATTCACAAGAAATCTGAAAGTCATTCCTGAATCTCGCATTTTGTCCTCACAACCAATACGTTCGTGATGGCAATAAAATCTTATGCCCATGCAAGAAGTGTTGTTACAATAAGTGGGTGACTAGAGGCAACATCGTCGATGATATCATCATAAATGCCTTAAATGGTAATTACAAGCAGTGGATTTTTCATGGGGAAAATATTGTCAGTTCGAGTGTAGAAATCATCACGACAATTACAACACAACCAACATAGATTGAGTTAGAAAAGGATGATGCAGACAACATAGAGGGGATGATACATGATGTGGTAGAAGGTGGAAACGCCATAACAGAGTCGTCGAGACAGGGGATCACAAATTATGCTCAGAAGTTTCTTACCTTCATGAAAGACGGAGATCAACCGTTTCATCCCGGGTGCCAACCAGAAATGACAAAATTATCATTCGTCATCAAAGCATTTCACTACCACACCTTGTTATCGACAGTGATAGGTAGAGACGTCGATGACGTGTGGTGGAAGATACCCCACAGATAGCCGATCTACAGCTGATATTGAAGAGTATCCTAGACCTTCGGGCTATGGTAAAATGAGTACGAATAGAGGTCGTGGATCCACACAAAATCTGGAGGATTCGAACACTACAGTTCAGAATGAGATCGAGTTCACACCAAAAGGCGTATCGAAGGGAAAAGACGTCGAACGCTTTCAGAATTTCATCGACACAGTAGCCATGAGGACACAAGTACTGCCTCCTTGTTATTCGGATTGGAGATCAATGCCAAAGAAAGACAAGGATGTGGCATGGACAGAATTGACGGTAATATTACATACGTTCTTAAGTTACATTAGTTCTTAGTATTAATTTAAATTGGAAACTAATTCAAGTTTATTTCACAATCACACTGGACAGTTTCTGAGGGGTCAGAGCCAAAATTATGAAGTCTCTGAACACCAAATGGAAGAAAAACAAGTACCGGTTGTACCTTGACGTTGCGGATTTGGAGAGTAGAGAAGCTAGATTGGCGGCTAGACTGCCACATATTTCCGTGGAATATTGGTCTACTCTACTTGACTACTAGTCCAGCATGGCATTTAAGGTAAATTTGTTAAGTTTTTAGTTAAATTATTAACAATGACTAAAAAACTAAGAATTTGGTTTATTGGTGATGCAAAAGAAAAGCAAGACTAACAAGAAAAGCCAAGCAAATTTGGTAATACCACATCAGTGTGGTACCAAATCTATGGTGCGACACAGGGAGAAAATGGTGAGATATATTTAATTTTTTTAGATTCTTATAGATTCATTACTTTTTTAAATTCTTATAGATTCAACGGTATTGCAGGTTGTAGAAAACTTGGACGCTCCTGAGCCTAGTCGTACAGATATGTACATCTGACTTCATGACAAGAGACTCCCTAAATATGTGATTGTTATTGTAATTTTAAGATTTTTATTAGTTACAATTACATAATGTGGATCGATACATTTTTGTGAATTTATAACGATTTCTTATTTTATGAACAAGTGGATGCTTTCTGAGGACCAGGTGAGACGAGCTCTCAGGGGTCTATCAATATGGCGGTTTGCGCCTAGGATCCGGTTGGGACAGTTCTCGGCGACGGGCATGAACGTGTTAGGATGTACTCGAGTCTCGTCACCCTGACTGACCTATACGGACCTCGCGGGACGTCATCTCAAACACAGAGTAATGCAGAGCGGAGATTGAGAAAGTTGAGCAGATGAAGATGATGATAACCGAGCTAGCGAAAATGAAAAGCAAGCTAGCGGATACAACAAACGACCTCGAGAGGTATAAGTCGATGGTTGACTTTTTGATGGAGAGGCATGGTTTTAATCCCAATGTATTGTATTTATAATTTAGTAAATTATATCACATTTAATAATTTAGTTTATATGCATGATAATGTTTCATGTGACTTGATGAATAATATTTTAATCGTGCATGATTTTCACACGCCAAATCCGCGTCAAAAAGTCGAGATAACGATGACGATCCATCGGACGGACCCAGTACGAGAGGTTTAATAACTTAGTGTTTTATTTTTTTTCTAGTCAGTTGTTATTGTTAAGCTCTATTTTTACTTACTAAATTTATATCGTCATTTTAATGTAATTACAACTTCTTTGTTTTAGTTATTTTTTATTAAATCAATATATATGACTTTTGTGTTTAGATATGTATGAATTATTGTTGAATGAGTTGGATGTGTATGAATGTTTGTTGAATGATGATTGAATTGGATGTGTATGAATATTTTATGAATGAACAGGAAAATCCAGAATATGGAAGAGCAAACAAGTTTTTTTAGGTTTTGGAAAATACATACACTGATGGACTATATCCGTTGGAGAAAGTACTGACGTTTGTAGATGTAAACCGTTAGACTCTATCTGTCGGAACATCCGTCGGAGTAGACATACACTGACGCATGTAACACCGACGGAGTCTTATCCGTCGGTGATTTACTACATCGATGGATAATGATATGCACGGACGGATATCTTCCCTCGGTGAAACCTTTTATTGCTTCAGTGGTCGGAAGTCCACAAGCTGGCTAATAGTTGAAGTGTTGAAGTGTTTGGTAGTTGTATTAAATAAGGGTGTTTATTAGATTAGTTGGTGTTTAGCTGTCTTAGGAAAACGCTAAGTTTGACTTATTTTGACATGTGATGGAAAGGAAATAATGATCCAGACGTTTGTGTCGGATCTTTGGTTCCTATAACTATTTTAGCTGAATGATGACATTTGTCAGATGTGCATGTCTGATATGATTTTCTTTTATTATTGGTTTCTTCTTTTACCAAATGATTATTTGTATATTTGTATTTAAGGTGTGATGGTTATACCGGATACTTTAAAAGTAAAAATTGAATTTCTAAAATGGTTTTGGTGTGATTTGTTTGCTGAAAAATTTAAAAAATCTGAATAGTCTTGAGTTATGATTCAAATTTTCATAGTCGAAGTAGTTTCCGTCCTTATAATCTAAAATCAAGGAGCGAGTCAGAGAATTAAAGTTGTATACTTTCCTCTACTTTCTAATTACTAACACACTCTTAGCCTTTATCAGTTACAAAGTTTTAGAAAAAAATAACAAAATTGCGTGTGAAGTTTTTCGTAATTGAAAAATCACCATATATCATATTACCTACGAAAAAATTAATCCAACAATAAAGCATTTTCTCTTCTCTTTTCCCCTTCCTTTCGAAATCTACCGGTCTATTTTTCTTCCTTTTCCCAAAATCTATCGGTCATATCTTATGTTTTTCATTCCCAAATCCGTCAATCCTTTTTAGTGATCAAATTCATGATTTTGGTTGTCAATTTGAAATCCATATTCAAAATATTGAGTTTTTGTTTCATTTAAGCAATATCCGACCCATGATCATATAACCATTTTTGTTTTGAAACTGTACAGTGCTGCTATGTAATTTGTTATATTTCATATTAGCAAGACTGTAAATTCGATAAGTTTGTCTTATTAAATGATCAACCTGAATCAGAAATTTGATTTTATTATACCATAAACTTCTGCTTGTTATTAGTATTCGTATAATATTAAGAAAAAATGGAACAAAGGAAGATTACCACATTGTTGGCTTTGATTGTTAATGGAGAGAAAAGGTATCGGGTGAATTGCTTGTATGTCGCTGACAACTTAAGAAATTAACTTTATATTATCTAAAAGAAAATATTTAGTCTGATGTCATAAAGAAATCATTTTGCACCCTCTTTTAGTTACCCGTTAACTTTGGGTCCATTAATCCATAACCTCTCCTCTAAACAATCCCGCCGTGAACAACCAACTTTCATCAAACCTTTCTCCACCATTGCCGCGGATTTGCCCAGAAAAACCTCCGAAAACGAGATTTCTACACTCTTTTTCTTTTCTTTTCTTTTTCGCATAAAATCACAACCAAAATCAACAACCCACGCAAATTCACAACAAAATCCGGCCACTCCAAATTAAGCTTTAGATCCTTCCTTTCTAAACCCTAACAACAAATTAAATCCACTTCAAAGCTTCAGATCCTTCTCGTCTCCCATCGAGTCCACTGTCGCACCAAAATCAACAGAAAACCACTAATTCTGACCAGACCAAAACGTTGTCCAACTCTTCATAATCGGGAGCTAGAAATGAAAATTTGACGGGGAGGAGGAGGAGGTGACTGAAGGTGTGGGGATGGGAGACGGTGGAGGTGGGGGTTGGAGCAACGTCGTGCGTAGAGGGGATCTCTATGTTAAGTTTAGGGTGGAGGTTAAGGTTTAGGGTTCGGTGGGTCGACCGAGACAGAGGTGGAGTGTATAGGTGTTGAATTTGTGACGATGATGATTTGGGAGGAAGAAGAGAAAGAGTGTATATTATTGTATTTGATTGTTTGATTACATGAGTATTTATACAGATATTTGTAGCCGTTTGGCTTTATTTATTGTCTTCCTAGGAGACTACAATCGTTTGTCTTGGGCATGCTAATCGGGTGTATTGGTAAGCTTCTACCTTAAATTGTCTTCAACGGTCTTTTTCTTTTAACACGCCCCCTCAAGTTGGGTCTGGAAAGGGTTGATAGATCCTAACTTGAGAAGTATGTTGGAGAAGGTCTTTCGATCTAGAGCTTTGGTGAAGATATCAGCCAGCTGATCTTTGTTTGGAACGTAGGGGACTTCTATTTGCTTTGACTGTATCTTTTCTCTAATGAAGTGACAATCGACTTCAATGTGTTTAGTCCTTTCATGGAAGACTGGGTTCATGGAGATGTGTCGTGCTGCATTATTATCACAAAACATCTTCATAGGGTTCTGAGTTGTGATCTTCATATCTTTAAGTAGTTGACTTAGCCAAATTAGTTCGCTGGTAGTTGATGTCATTGCACGATATTCTGCTTCTGCACTAGATCTGGTGACAACATTTTGTTTTTTGCTTCGCCAAGTTACCAAGTTGCCTCCCACGAAAGTGCAGAACCCAGAGGTAGATCTTCGATCATGACTTCCAGCCCAGTCTGCATCAGAATATCCAATTATCGAGTTAGAGTTGTAAGGTTTCATCCAGAGACCTTGTCCGGGTGTCCCTTTAAGATAACATAGGATTCTTTTTACCAAATCTAAGTGGTGTGTGTGAGGAGCATGCATGAATTGACTTATTAAACTGACGACGTATGTAATGTTTGGTCGGGTAACAGTAAGATAAATAAGTTTTCCTACTAATCTCTGAAATTGCCCAATGTTAGAAAGAGGGGTTCCATCTGTTGGTCCTAGTTTTTTGTTGGTTTCTATAGGAGTAGTTGAGGGTTTTGATCCTAGTTTTCTGGTTTCTTTAAGTAGGTCAATGGTGTATTTTCGTTGGGAGAGGAATAACCCTTTCTTGGAGTATGCAATTTCTATTCCTAAGAAGTATTTTATGTATCCTAGGTCTTTTATGTCAAACTTTGATTTCAGATATTCTTTAACTAATGCTATTTGGTGATTATTATTTCCAGTTATGATAATGTCATCGACATAGATAAGTACAATGATAGTAGTGTTATGACTATGTTTTGTAAACATGGATGCATCAGCAGAGCTTTTAACAAATCCATAATTAATGAGAGAGAAGCTAAGTTTTGCATACCAGGCCCGAGGTGATTGTTTTAGTCCATATATAGACTTGTGAAGCTTGCATACCTGGTTCGGACACGTGGTGTAGCCAGGTGGTGGAATCATGTAAACTTCTTCTTCTAGATTTCCCTGTAAGAATGCATTTGACATCCATTTGAAACAAATTCCATCCTTGATTTACAGCGATGGAGAGAAGAACACGGACAATGTTCATTTTGGCTACAGGAGCAAAAGTTTCTAAGTAATCAAGACCATAGGTCTGAGTGTAACCTTTGGCCACGAGTCTAGTCTTATATCTTTCTATTTTCTCATCGCTATGATATTTAATCTTGTAGATCCATCTACATCCAATACGCTTGGTACCTGGTTGAAGAGGAACAAGGGTCCAGGTGTGGTTATTTTCTAGGGCTCGTAATTCATCATCCATGACTTTGACTCAATTCTGGTTGTTTATAGCCTCATGGTAATGTGTTGGTTCTTTATTTGTGTCTATTGTTCCTAGGAAGGCTTGATGTTTTTGTGAGATTTGTTGGTATGATAGAAAGTTTTGGATAGGGTATGTGGTGTGTGAGAGATAATAATCATTGAATCTGCTAGGAGGGTGAGATGGACGCGTAGATCTTCTTGGAGGTTCTTCTCCCCTTGGATTTTCTCTTCCTTCATCTCTCCTTTCGTTTTCTCCTCCGTCTTCGTTTTCTTCTCCCTCGCTTTCATTTCCTCCTCCGTCTTCGTTTCCTCCTCCTTCTGAGATTGTTGGTGGTGTTGTGGGTAGAAGGTTATTGTAGGTGATGTGAGGTACTGGGATGGTGGAAGCGTTTTCAGGACTGGGATTTTTGAAGAAGGGGGTTTCTTCGAAGAAGGTAACATCTCTTGAGACATAGGTTTTTTTATTTTCTGGGTCATAGCATTTGTAACCTTTTTTTCCTAAAGGAATATCCCAAGAAAATACACTTGATGGAGTTGTGATCAAGTTTATCTTCCCGTTTTTTTGTGGACAAAACAGGTACAACCAAAAACTCTAAGATGGTCGATATTAATTTCTTTATTATACAAGATTTCTAACGGTTTTCTATTGTTTGTAGTGGGGCTAGGAAGTCGATTGATAATATAAGTAGCAGTAAGAATTGCATCGGACCAAAATGATTTAGGAACATTGGTTTGAAAAAGAAGAGAGCGAGTGACATTTAATAGATGTCAGTTTTTTCTTTCTGCAATCCCATTTTGTTGTGGTGTATTAACACATGAGGTTTGGTGAAAGATACCTTTTTGTTGTAAAAGATTTTGAAATAAGTTGCTCATATATTCATAGCCGTTATCAGATCTAAAATATCTAATTTTTTCGTCAATCATGTTTTCAATAAAACGGAGGAATTCGCAAAAAACAGAGCAAGCATCAGATTTGTTTTTCAACAGATAAACCCAGGTTGCCCGTGAAAAATCGTCAATAAAACTAATAAAATACCGAAAACCGTTGTAAGATTCAACAGGAGTTGGTCCCCAAATATCAGAATGTATTAGTTCGAAAGGCATATGAGTTTTGGTGCTAGAATTTTGAAAAGGTAAGCGAGTTTGTTTAGCAAAACGACATACATCACATAATAATTCATTTCTAAAGGAGGGAAAAAACATCTTAATATACTTGATGATGGGTGACCCATCCTTTTGTGCCAGAGAATATGGTTGTTTAGGGTATGGGTATGAAGTGCTTTTTCGTCTGTTTCTAGAACATAAAGACCATTCGTGAGGATGCCCTTACCAATCATCCTCCTTGAGATACGATCCTGAAAAACAACATTATTAGGAGCAAATATAACATCACAATTGAGATTTCTGGTGATTTTGGCTACAGATATAAGATTAGTATCTAGGTTAGGTACATATAAAACATCATTTAGGGTGTTGTTAAGTAAGTTGATTTTCCCGATTCCTTTAATTGGTATCTTGTTTCCATTTGCTACTGTTACAAATTTATTTACTAAACTTAGATTTTTAATATTACTAAGTATTGTTGGATCTCCAGTCATGTGGTCGGTGGCTCCGGTATCGATTATCCACGATTTGTTATTGAATTTAGTTGTTAAACAAGAGAAAACAGTAAAATCCAAAAAAATTAATTTACCTGAGGAATTACCAATTGCATGGGGGCTGTTTTGCAAAAGGTCATTAAGCTGACCCACCAGACTTTTTAAGTGAAGTGGGTTAATGGTAGAATCCGGATTACCATTACCATATCCGAATGGGCTGGATCCGACCGAAGTTATATCCGAATGGGTCGGGTTGGAAGATCCGACAAGTTGCTGAGTATAAAAGGCGGAGTTATCCGCATAACCGGTAGGGTTTTGTGTTTTTTCTTTGTGTCGCTTGCTATTCTGGAGCATGCATGTGTTGTAGTCACCGCCTCCGAGCAGGCTGGTGTTGCCACCGGCGACTCCTTCCACCAAGTTTGCTTTTGTGTTTCTCTCGTTTCTTTGTGGTCTGAGATGGGGAAAGAGGAACCAACACTGATTTCTGTTGTGTCCTTGCTTTTTACAGTTGTCACAGTGTTCGGTGTTTTTGTTTCCGAACCTTTTTTTTACTCCTCCCTGAGCCTGGTTCCGACCGGCGATGAAGGCTTGGTTGTCCGCGTTGTTGTTCTGATTTTTCATTGTGTTTCTCCGCGTTTCTTCCCGCTGAATGAGGCTTGTGATGTGTGGAAGACTGGGGAGATCCGTCGCCATGAGTATTTGAGACCGAATAGTCTCGTAGCTTGGATCTAAACCCACCAGAAACTGGTAGATTTGATTTTGTTCTTGCCGGTTTTGGATGATTTTTGGGTATGTGGTGGGTGGTTCGTATATTCTGAGCTCATCCCACCTTCTTCTGAGGGTACTGAGGTACTCAGTGATTGAAGTCTCGTGTTGTTGTGTTTGTGCGATTTCTTGCTTGATCTTGAAGATGTGCGCGAAATTTTCTGCCTTTCCGTAGTGATCTCGAACAGAGTCCCACAGATCTTTTGCACTGTCTTTATATATGAAGATTTCGGCGATGTTTGCATGCATGGAGGCAATGAGCCACGACATCACTTGGTGATCTGAGGTTTGCCACTCCTCTTGCATTTTCTCATTCGCGTCTTCTTCTGGTTTTGGGATTTTCCCGGTGATGTGGTCAAGCTTCCTCTTGCCGCTGAGGGATAGCGTGACCGCGCGAGACCAAGATAAGTAGTTGGTCTCGTTCAGAGGTGTTGTGACGAGGCGATGAGGATTCATCACTCCGATTTGATTTCCGTTGCCGTCCGACATTCTTTTTTTTTTGTTCTCTTCCTCCTTGGGTTAGGATGTGGGTGTGCGGTGACCTTCAACCCCTTGGATGAGGTGAGGCCTATGATGAGATGTGGGAAGATCTGAGGCGTATGGATCAACGCTCTGATACCATGTTGAATTTGTGACGATGATGATTTGGGAGGAAGAAGAGAAAGAGTGTATATTGTTGTATTTGATTGTTTGATTACATGAGTATTTATACAGATATTTGTAGCCGTTTGGTTTTATTTATTGTCTTCCTGGGAGACAATAACAATTGTCTTCAACGGTTTTTTCTTTTAACAATAGGGGGTGGGATGGCAGAGGACGAGTAATTAGATTAGTAAGATGATATTAGATTAGGTTAATTAACAATTAACTACTAATTATTGTCTTTTTCTTTTAACAATAGGGGGTGTCCGTATATGCCGGTATTTCTTATATGAATATCAATGATCTACCAAGTAACACCAATTCAGTATAGCCTTAACAAACTTTTTTTTTTGAAAGCAATTACATTTTTGTTTTTTTGATGGTGTATGTCAACACATAATCAAAGTTATAGAGGTTATAAAAGACGACATTTTATGTCACAAAAAAGATGTTACATTATAAGATTGCGTGAGTGTAGTTTGTGTTTGCACCATAATATGTCACATACTCACATACTAATTAATTTCTGAATTCAACAATTTATTTTCAATTTTCTGTAGTATCTCCGAGAATGTTTGTAGACTTACTTTTGGTTTTGGACACAATTAATTAAATCCATTAATTTTTGACATCACGACACATATCAATTTGAAACACGCCACACCTTGTTTTTCTAATTCTCGTAATAAAAGAGGACAAAATGGAATTAAGGATCTTTCCTAATAACCAGGAAATCAAATCCATCCATCAACCCATGCCCGAATTAATGACCGCCATATATACCAGTTTGTAACACCACCGTGAAATACTTAGGTGTAAATCGACAAAGATACCGAAACCATCCACTATGGGCGGTCATCTGGCGATGACCGACCCAGTGGAGGTCGCCACATAGGCGATCGACCTCGTCGTAGGACGACGACCAGGTCGTGCGTCGATCAGGTCGGTCCTTCGATTTTTTGTTTTATTTTTAATTTTTGTTTATGACCTTGTTTTGTTTTTATAAATTATTTATAATCTTTTTGTTTTATTTTTTTAAAATATGTTTTATAATTGTTTTTCATTTTTTTTAAAATTAAATTTTTTTTTTTTTCCAAAATCGATTCCCAAATGATGCATAGGACTGAACGTATTGAAAAGTTAGATTATTTTATTCAATAAAAAAATAAATTCTCTTATCCACTTTAATAAATTATTTACAACTAAATATTAAACAAAAATTAAAACTAATTAAAACAAAAAATAGGTGAGGTTGTCAAATTCGTGGGGTGTGCACTCACTACACTCATTTGTGGAGGTTGATTCAGGAAAAAATTAAAATTAAAATTTAAAAAAATAAGATTTAAAAAACATATTAAAAATGGTTAAAAAAATAACAATACAAGATTTATTGGTATTTTGGTATTTTGGTTTTTGGTTTTTTTGTTTTTGGTATTTGTTATAATAATCAGGGGGTTAAATAAAAAATTATATGTAATTTGGAAATACGAGATTTATTGGTATTTTGGTTTTTCCAAATAGATTATTAATGTTTTGGTAAATATAAATGATTTTGGAATAGAATAAAAGTTGATAATGAAATTAATAATGTGGAGGGAAAGAGAGTGTGATGACCTAAGTCATGATAAATTGGTGAATAGTAAAGGAAAAAAAGAATGTTGGTCACGATGACGTAATAGAGAGAGAAATGAAGAGAGTATATGTGCATGACCTAGGTCATCAGAATGACCTAAGTCATGATAGTTGATGCTCAGAGGCTATATAGTTGAACCTACCAACCCATTCCATGGTAGGATCAAATTGACACACCTCTTAACCCTAAGCCGCAATATAGGTTGCTTAATGGAGATGAGTTTTGGGAGGCAAATTTATCTCATCAAATCTAAAGCGGGTTGGTTCCAAATTAACCATGTTGGCCTGCTTTATGGTTATAGATGTTCCTTCTTTCTTGTTTCAATAAACATACAACACAATTAAGGACCCTTTCCATAACAAGGAATCAAATTGATATACCATCCCACGCACTACTTTATGAAACCATCAAACTTGCAAAATTTGCAACACCATAAGAAAACCTAAAGTACAAATCAAGAAAGATGCTTAAGCTAGTTGAACCTGCCAACCCATCCCATTGAATATTGGGTTTTTGAACTCGCAATTTTACAAACGACATGATCGGTTTTGGGACGTAAATTTATCCTCTCAAATCCAAATCGAGTTGGATCCAAATAACCACAACATTCTGCGGATCCGACCCATTTAGGTAGGCCTCTTGGCTTTATTGTAAAAGATTTTATTTCCTTTCTTGCAATCAATAAACACACGACACAATTAATGACCATTTCCATAACCAGGAAATACAAGAAGTACAAACCAAAAAAGATATCCAGATCCAGACCCTCTACCCATAAGGACTTCCCCCATGACCCATCCTTTCCTAAATCCTAATCCAAAATTTGGAAAACAAAAGGAAAGGACCCACAATTAAGGGCATTACATTAAGAGGCGCTTAACCGCTAATCTCCTGACGAATTCATTACCGGCTATAAAATCCACCCTCACCCCCCACACACTCCCTCTCCTCAAGCCCCTCTCCCCGTCTCCATCCCCCAACCAATCCAAACAGGTCCCTCTCTCTCTCTCTGCATTTTAAGATTCGATCTTCGTTTCCAGAAACAGAGTTTTTTTTTAAAGGGGGGTAAGGTTTGGTTTGGAACAGGCGATTTCTGTTGGCAAATTTTGCCATTTGCCATTAAAAGAAGAATGTTTAGTTTTGATGTGTTTATTTTTTATTTTTTTCGACGGTTTTGAAACGTCTGAGTTTTAATTCTTGTGGTATGGAATAGTCAGGTTGCAAATACGGTTTTGGACCGTGGCGGTGCCATTAAGGAAATACGATTTTTTTCGATATTTTTACTATCTCTAGAGAATTTATTTTGCTGTTCAGTTCATTGGTTTATAGTCTTAGTAAGAGTAGGAGTATTGTTTAAAAAAACTATGAATGTGTTATTTATATGATATATTTCAATGCGTTTTTTAAGTATAGATTTTTTTTGGCTACGGTTAGTTTATGTTTATAGTTTTTCAAAAGTTGAAATCTATTGTTTTGGTACATTAGTATCTAAAGATTTGTTACAGTGCGTGATTTATTTCATCACTTGTAGATCTCTTCTAAAATGCACATTAGCAGCACCCTTATTTTAATTTCTTTCTAAATGGAAATTCAAATCAGCGAGAATAATGATACCATCATCTTTTATTGGAAAATAGAATATATGTATATATATATATATATATATATATATATATACTAGATACCATTACTAATTTACTTTTAAAAATTAGACATAGGAGGTGATTTGTACTACCATAACACATCAAAATAGACATCATAGGTAATAATCAACCGATAGATACCGGAAAGGTTCTGGAAAAGGAAAGGTATGGAAGAAATACATTCTCATCTCCCCTTTAATTAATTAGGAGACATGCACATAATTAAGGAAGAAGGTAGCATGCATGGTGAGGGTGGTCTTGACTGCAGCCACACTCGTCAGCTGCTATTTCCCAACCTACTTCTATGCATGCCTGTCTGCTGTTTCTTCAATTCCCACTCCCTCTTCTCCTGCCATGCATGTCACTTGTTGCTTCAGATAAGAAGCAGTAACAGCACTTCAACTTAATTAATTTAGTGGGGAAGATTAGTTTGAGACCAATATCTTTCATTTCTTTTTATTGTGATCCTGATTTACCTGTTGGCACACATAGATCTAGAAAAGGGTGTCTGGGTTTTGTGGTTTGTAGCCATAATAAATCAGTGTTTTTTTAGAAAAAGGTCTGTTAGTTGGTCTATTTTTGCCTTTTTTTCCAGATAACTACGGGGTGCGTATTTGATGACCCATATCCAGAATTTTTTTCAAGATAAGAGGCTAAGATTTTTTTTTTGAGATAATATGATTGGTTATGAACCACAACACGATCACAAATTGTGCAAGTACTATTCAAAATGTTCCCCATGTTTAATTACTGAAATTAATCAACATTTTATATGTAAATTTCAAAACGATGTAATATAGTATGTAAACAAATACACTCATATACGTATTAACGTATAGTTCTCTTCGAACATGACCTCTCAGTATGAAGAAGTGGTTCAAGGTGATCTTTTTTTATAGTTTTACTGCAACAAATTATGTTTTACCTCGCTCCAAAAAAGTTATGGGTTTTTTTATCTCGTAGAGCTTCATTACATTTTTGGAATGTGGCTTTTGTTAGTTATAGAAATACAGCGATATTTTTTTTGGTAGTTTACTTAATATTTGTTTTATGATAGTTTACTTCGTTATGTTTTATTTTTATTAGTTTATTTAATAGTTTACCTTGTATGTACTTGATTTGTTTTTGTTGTAAAATAAATCCTAAACTTTTATGAAATGTTGCCAAATGAGCGTTTGTGACCGATTCGATAGTTAACGTTCATCTTTAGTACCCGCTTTCCTTTTGTTTTTTGAGATTCTAAATTCTAATCTTAGTTAAACTTAGCAACCCAGAATTTTAAATATATATTAGCAAAGCCATAGTGGTTACACATTTAGATTACCCAGTACATAAGGAGTTCTATATAATTCCTATAAGGTTAAAATAATAAATTCATGCATTATAAATTTTAAAGTATAAAAATGTAATTGTAGTATAATTGCTAGCATACTATATATGTAAAAATAATGCAGCACGTCAATTCCTTTGAGGTGGTGCCACTATATATAGTCATATCTATAAGTTCAAATGTTTCAAATTTAGGTAATGTTAAATTACGAGTTTCTATTTCAAAATTTTAAATTCAATTGATGTGGAGGTGAAGATATTAAGATTACCCCTGATTATCAGGTGTAAAATTATTTCCAAATTAATGCAAAACTGATTTTATTGTAAATCCCGTACTTGGTTTAAAATTTTCTATTAATTTGACCTAGACATTTACTGCTCGATAAACAAATAAAAATATGTAATAACCCAGTTCAACAAATAGAGAGAGAATATAAGAATTAGTGGGTATTTACGGATAAGTACCACCTTTCTCGGGTAGAACCGTAGAATAGAAACCCTTAGAAAATATTTGTTTTACCCTTACAGATATCCGATACTTGAAGTACAATTATGGGAGTAACAAGGGTGAAAATTTAAAGGAATAGAATCCGTAATTTCCCGCATTTCAATCATTTTGCGAGATTGAAATCCGAAATAAATATTATCAAATGCACAAAAAAAGGGCAATATAAAAAACGATCGGGGTGTGTAGTAGTATTGTATGTATGTGTGGTATATCGCAAACATACGTCGACTGAGATGGTATCCGCACGTCACCATCCAACATTGACGCGGTCCGCTTCACGTGGAATCTCTCCTCCAATTAATCTCCAAAATCCAAACCATTTCTTTTCCTTCTTCTTCCCAAAAAGAAAACAAAACAAAACAAAAACAAAAAAAAAGACATGTTGGAGGAGAGGTTATTCCATTCCTCGTCCACTCTTGTTGTATCCCCACACCCCACTATACCCATCCCACTCCTTTGGCATCCCCAACCACTACTACCCCTTGTCTCCCTTTCCCACCCTTTGATCCGTAGATGAACCAGGTCAGCTTCCACCACCCCCCTGGGACCACCTTCTTTACTTTTTTTCTATATTTCTGTTTATTTTATGTTTAAGCGGTACGTATGGGAAGGGCTGACGGACGATTTTAATTCTGGTTGCGAACTTGCGTCTTGGAGTTACGGAATGACTATACTGGTCGCGAAACTGAGGATTCTGGGTTGTATTTTCTCAGTGCCTGGGAGTTGAACCTGTGAATTTCATCACGTGTAAAGATAAGGGGAATGAGGATTTTAATTCTACTTGCGAACTCGCGTCAGGAAATCCGGTTCTGAATTCCAGGCTTGGGTGTTGGAATCGAGGCTGTGAACTCTGGCACTTTCGAAAACAGAATAATGATCGCGAAACTGTGGCAATGATAATTTTGGGTTGGATTTCTTTGTGTTTTTTTGGACCTGTGAATTTCGATGCGTGTAGAAGGACAATAGTAGTTGTGCGATTGAGAGAATCCTGGGTTGGTTGGATTTCTTTATGATTCAGAGTTGTAAAAGGAGAATATTGATTGTGAAACTGCGTTAGATAGAATTATGTCTTGGATTTTTATTTTCAAGAATTGAACCTGTAAATTTTGGCACAAGTGAAACAAATCCTTATAGTTAAGCCGCATTGGATGAAAGTTTGGGCCGAATTATCACGTTCAGGGGTGTTTAGTGTGTGTGAACTTTGGAATAGGTGAGAGGATAATCTTGATCGTGAAACTGTGTTAGGCAAACATCTGTGTCGAATTCTCGGTCCTAGTAGCTGAACATGTGAAATTTGGCACATAGGGGGGGAAATTTTGTTGCGAAACCACACGAAATGAGTTCTTATGTTTTATTTGTGACATTCAATAGTTGAACATGTGAACTTTAGCACACGATGCCCAAAAGTTGAACGTGTGAACTTTGGTGCAGGAGGCACTTGAAGGTGCTGATGCGGTATTTAATATTGAGATATGAGTTTGAATATGTTGTGGTTGTGGTTGTGGTGGTGGTGGTGGTGTGCTGCCTTATTGCTAAGGCTGGTGATTGGAGTAAAGGGTTAAAGCACATTGTCCTAGTTGTTTTTATAGTTGTTAGTATGAAATGCAGGGGCGTGGAGTGAAGCAAACAGAGGCTCAATGAAGTTGGCCGAACACATGCCGCCCGGCAAGTACACCACCCGCAACCCGACCTCCAGGGTCGAGAGGCTCCTGAGGGAGAGAGAGCTCAGGAAGTACAACAGGGCGTTCTATGTCAATGATGATGCTCCGGATTGCAACCGCGATGCTGGGCTTCTCGAGCAGGACCTGAACTTTTATGGAGACAGGGATGCACTGTTTGATGGTGATAGGGAGGCTATTGATGTTCCTGCTGCCGTCCGGGCGATGTCGGATTTCGCCGAGGGAGACATGGTAGAGTTCTCAAACAGAGGTTGTTGGTAGTGGCCAACAGGCTGCCGGTATCGGCTGTAAGGAGAGGAGAGGATTCTTGGTCTTTGGAAATCAGTGCTGGTGGTCTTGTTAGTGCTCTTCTTGGTATGAATTGCTTAATTGTAGTTACTTTGGTAATTTTAGTGTTAAGAAATACTAAATACTACAGTTTCATTGCATTTTGGGAGGACTTTCTGATTCGGCAAATTTATGAATTTCTGTTTTTTATGTATTTTTTTGTTATTGTGAGTAGGTGTCAAGGAGTTTGAAGCCAAGTGGATTGGATGGGCTGGTGTAAATGTCCCTGATGAGGTTGGGCAGCGGGCACTGACAGAAGCATTGGCTGAGAAGGTTTTAGAGAAGCATTTCTGATCCCCCCAAAGTGCTTATATTTGCTTTTCAGTTTAAAATTATGATATTCTAAGCTAAACATGTTGCCATCTTCTTATGCTGTGTATGGTCATATTTCTTTGCAAACAGAGATGCATACCTGTTTTCCTCGATGAGGAGATTGTCCATCAATATTACAATGGGTACTGCAACAACATACTTTGGCCACTATTTCATTACCTTGGGCTTCCACAAGAGGACCGTCTTGCAACAACGCGCAGTTTCCAGTCTCAGTTTGATGCTTATAAGAAAGCAAATCAGATGTTTGCTGATGTTGTCAACCAACATTATGAAGAGGGAGATGTCGTTTGGTGTCATGATTACCACCTTATGTTCCTCCCAAAGTGCCTGAAAGAGTACAACAGTAGGATGAAAGTCGGCTGGTTCCTCCACACGCCCTTTCCTTCATCAGAAATCCATAGGACTTTGCCATCTCGATCTGAATTGCTACGGTCTGTACTTGCTGCTGATTTGGTAGGGTAAGACCAACATTTTATCAATTTCTTCTTTAAATCTTTTTTGGTGAGAATTAACACACAGTCACCATGTTTTCTTCTTAGTGAGTTAAGCTACAAGAAAGCTAAACGATGTTAACTGAGTATAATCAGGCAATTCTTTCTTTGATTTGATGGAGAACAAAATATGGACTAGTTTATAGTAACTGTTACTCAATTGTAGTTGGAGTCTTTTCTGAGGATTACATTTTTCTAAGCTCTCTCTAATATTACTTGGTGCCTTTCACTCTCCAGCTTCCATACTTACGACTACGCGAGGCACTTTGTCAGTGCTTGTACGCGTATCCTTGGGCTTGAAGGTACACCTGAAGGAGTTGAGGACCAAGGAAAACTTACTCGAGTGGCTGCGGTAAATAATTTTTTGGTGTAGTTTCTAATGGTTTCTTCTCAAAAGCTTCTCATGAATTGCATTATTTGATTTGTTTCCTTTCAGTTTCCTATTGGCATAGACTCTGGTCGCTTTAAACGGGCACTTGATCTTCCACAAGTTCAGGAGCACATAAGAGAGCTTAAGGAAAGGTTTTCTGGAAGAAAGGTTGGACTTTATTTCTTGCTATTGTTTACCTTACAATGATTGCTATGATTACATGTCTGAAATTGAATGGAAGTTGTCTTATGATATTTTTCCACTAGCAAAAAATCACAAGCAATTTGTTAAAGGATGATTTACCAAAAAAATGGTATAAAAGAGAATTGAACGTCCTGACAATCCTTCTTATGAAATGTCATTAACAAACTGAAATTGTTGTTCCAAATGCTCTATCGAACAAAAATATGATACAGTAGCTTTTCCCCTTGTGCTACCATGCTATTAAGGCCAATTCCTATATCACGGTACAGCTCTGATAGTGCAGAATACAACCTATTTTCATTTGCAGATTATGCTCTTTATGTGACAAAATTATTGCATATTACATAATGTGGTTGACATCCACTGACCAGCTAGGATATTAATATGAGCATGACAATAGATAATACACCTTTCTACTTAATTTGTATTACACATATAAATATTATAGCTGTTACATTTCAAATCAGGGAAAAATGGAAAATTCAGCTCAAGCGTATGCTTCCATTTTATATTATGTCTTCACATCTTTGGACAGACTTACGTCTCATAACATGTATTTTAAGTTTTATAAGAGAGGAAAACAATAACGATCTAATCACACCATCTGCATGCTAACTCTTGATTTTGACAACTTCACTAGGTAATGCTAGGGGTTGACAGACTTGATATGATCAAGGGAATACCTCAAAAGATTCTTGCTTTTGAAAAGTTCTTAGAAGAAAATCCAGCATGGCATGATAAAGTAGTTCTGTTACAAATCGCTGTGCCAACAAGGACCGATGTGCCTGAATGTATATTTCTTAATCCTTGAAGTTAACTTAAATATTATTTATTTTTCTTTAATATTATGTGTAACATTCCTATCTGCCCATGGTACTGATATTTTAAGAGCCACGCGTTCTCAGTCTCTTTCCACCAATTTATTTTCGGTTTGTCTATGTGCTGTTATTTATGTACACGGAAACCATTCAACACAGTAGAGCAAGCACCAGAAAGGAATTTGAGAGATGTTTTTTCTTTGAAACTAGATTGCAACTGCACGGCAACTCCATTTAGATCTTGACTGCAAGTTCATGGTGGTGGAATAAATATCTACCATATATGTCTGACAAAACTGATAACTACAAAACCTGTAACTTAAAATGTCCACTGTAAAACAATAAATGTTGTGTTTCCCATGCTTTAAAATGTGAAATATCTAAATTATATGATAAGCAGAACAGTGAAACATCTTTCTAGAATTTACATGCCTATGTGATAACTAGATCCTTCAACATACTACTATGACTTTTGAAAGATTGTTATTTCAGAATGGCCATTTAGTTTCTGTCATAAGATATTATAGATTTCTTACCTTTTCAATACAGATCAGAAACTCACAAGTCAAGTTCATGAAATCGTGGGCAGAATCAACGGCCGATTTGGGACCCTAACTACGGTTCCTATTCATCATCTGGTTTGTTCCATCGCATTCCCATTTTAACCATATTAACTAAATTTATCATGCATCCCAATTTGTTTCCATTTCTTATTATATTGTGGGGCCATAAAGTTATAACCTCCAACAATATTGTTTAGATAAGGTGTGATATGTTATATTTAATTGATATAGAAACTGAGCAGTACTTTGCATAAAGCGTAGCACCTGAGATAGCTACCTTAATTGTTGATCTTATTAGTCCTATGGGTTTGTAATTGTTACTGCTGCATCCCTGCATGTGCTCTTTTAGTGACAATAGTTTCTTCTATACTTTCATATACCTATTTTTATTGTCCAAATGAAGAACCACTGTACTTGCCCTCACTTTATCTTTTCACTGCTACAATTTGCATTTGGTTAGTAATTAAACATGCAGTCTCTTAGGAATTTCCAGCATTTGTCTTGCAAGTTGTGTCATTAGGCTGCACTCTTTTTGTGATAATGTAACTTCTTCCCATATAACATTGTACCCATGGATGAGAGAGCATCTTATTGATAATTATTCTATGTTGCAGGACCGTTCCCTTGATTTTCATGCACTTTGTGCACTTTATGCTGTTACAGGTAATTCACTTTTACCCTTTTGTGTATAGGCTACTGATGTTGTATGTTTCCTTGGCCAATTAATTTATTTTATCTTGTTTTTATCTAGACGTGGCGCTTGTTACTTCGTTAAGAGATGGGATGAACCTTGTCAGCTATGAATTTGTGGCCTGTCAGGAATTGAAGAAAGGGGTTCTTATTCTCAGTGAGGTGAGTACCTAAATCCTTTGTAGCTTCGTTTAGATAAGTTTTGACTTATGCAAAGACAATATATTACCTTGTCGGGTGGTCTTTTGTAGATTCATTCGATATATACCCCCTTGAAATGTTTATAGATTTCAGTCATTCCACTTCTTTTCCTGTAGTTTGCTGGAGCAGCACAGTCACTTGGGGCTGGAGCCCTTCTTGTAAATCCTTGGAACGTTACAGAGGTTGCTGCCTCTATCGAGAAGGCACTGAACATGTATCCTGATGAAAGGGAGAAACGACATCGCCATAACTATGCTCATGTCACCACTCATACTGCTCAACATTGGGCTGAGATGTTTGTAAGGTATGTGATTCTCTTATTTGTGGTTTCAACTGTATGGATTATCAAAATGAGTATTTTTTTATATTTACTTTAACTAAGCATTCAGTTGTAGCAGAAGTTCCAATTTAAGTTCTATATGTTAAAGGTGAAGAAAGATATTAACTCTTATCTGAAACTTCACTCCTGTTTTATGTGCCCTTGTTAGATGAAATTCCCTTTTGCTGTGATATTTTTTTCATCTGAGAAAAAACGGTTTTCAATAACTTTTCTATGTTCCTGGGAGCGCGGCATGTTTTCATTTGTTATCGTGCTCTTGTGTTTTTTTTTTAATTTCTTGATCTTGGGTATCATTATGCAAATTTCTTGGTAGTGCTCTAATGGTGGGGTGAGCACAAACTGTTTTCAAATATGAGCAATTTTAGATTGTAGTTGTTGGTTTTGGTTGCAGTGAACTAAACGACACTGTTGTCGAGGCTCAGCTAAGGAGAAGACAGATTCCTCCTCCACTTCCAGTAAAGGTTGCAGTTGAGCGTTATTTGCAGTCCAGGAATCGTTTGCTCATATTGGTATGTTATTTGTGCTTCTCATATCTCCTCTAGATGATGTTGTTTTGTTTTAATTGAAAGTATTTGAGGTAGATGTTTCACAAGAAATGCAGAAAAAAATTGAAAATTGAAGTGCAACACTTTTGTTAGAACAAAAAACCCCAAGAAGCTCTGCACCCCACACTATATTATCCTTTCTTGAATTTTGACTAACGTGATCAAGCTCTTCTAACATGTCGTTCATATTATCTTTTAGGGCTTCAATGCAACTTTGACAGAACCTGTGGAATCTGGTGGAAGAATAGGTGGTGATCAAATAAAAGAGATGGAGCTTAAGTTGCATCCAGAGCTAAAAGAATCGTTGAATGTGCTTTGTAGTGATCCTAAGACAACTGTCCTCGTGCTTAGTGGAAGCGACCGAAGTATCCTCGATGATGTACGAGAATGCTCACATGTCCATTCCATAATTTATTATTTCACATATGACATCTCATTTTATGTCTATTTCCATTGTGTCAAAGATTATGTTGTTTTTTCGGCATTTTGAGCATCATGGACTATATCAAATGACTATTTAAACGATTTGCATTTTTTATCTATTGTGAAATCGCAGATAGTTAGTTACACTTCGCATCATTGGGTCAATTGGAAATAACCTACTGTTTTACAGTGGTAGGGTTGCGTACACCCGACCCCTCTTACCTTGCCTAGGCGGGAGCCTCTTTTGAGGCACTGGTATAATGTTGAATGTTGACATATGACATATCCTTTATGAATATTTTTTTGGTGTCAGAACTTTGGGGGCTACAGCATGTGGCTGGCTGCAGAAAATGGAATGTTTCTGCGGCTTACAAAAGGAGAATGGATGACCACCATGCCGGAGCATCTGAACATGGATTGGGTTGAAAGTGTTAAGGTTCATTAAATTGTCAATTTTAAATTGTTGTTCAACTATCTTGTTGTCTTCACATCATTTAGCACATCATTGGTGTTTGTTTCGTACTTTTGCAGCATGTCTTTGAGTACTTCACTGAACGAACACCGAGGTCTCATTTTGAACATCGCGAGACCTCACTTGTGTGGAATTACAAATATGCAGGTAGCCTGTTTAGATATGTTATGAGCCAAGAAATGCAGATTTAGTCTTGCATATGTTTCTTTGGGGGCTAAACTGTTGAGTTTTTTGATCTGTTGTAGACATTGAATTTGGAAGACTTCAAGCAAGGGATATGCTTCAGCATCTCTGGACAGGTCCTATTTCTAATGCTGCTGTGGACGTGGTCCAAGGTAGCCGGTCGGTTGAAGTTCGATCTGTTGGTGTAACTAAGGTCTGTATCCTGTCATTCTCTAAAAACAAGTCCTTCAAACACTCTCTCATTCTATGGTGGTGTTCGTCCGCATTCCTCGATCACCTAAATATCTAAATCAAAGTTAAAACTTTGATTGGCTATTGACCATTGACACTTTAAACAATTGTCTTATATGCTTTTTCACCCTTGTTTGAATTAATCAGGGCGCTGCAATTGATCGTATTTTGGGGGAAATAGTTCACAGCAAATGCATGGTCACGCCAATTGACTATGTTTTGTGCATCGGTCACTTTCTTGGGAAGGCAAGTCTCTTTTCATAAAAGTATAGAACTGAAGTTGATGAGCCATTTTGATGAATTTGGCCTTACTCCACAAATCTTATAAGTTTTTAAATTGTTTTTCTCTTAATTTTATAGTTAAACTTATTAGTGTCTAACATCTCAGGTCATGTTACCCAATGTTATTTAGAATTTGTTATATTTTTTGTATCCTTTGATCAGGATGAGGACATATACACTTTCTTTGAGCCTGAGCTTCCTTCTGAATCCGTTGGCTCATCCAAAACAAAGACATCTGATGTCAAGCCATCCACCGATCGAAAATCCTCAACAAAGCCCTCTGGTGTCCGAAATGGCACAAAGGCGGTGCAGGGGAAGCAACAAAAATCCTCTGCAGCTTGTGAAAAAAGATATGCCAACCACCACAACAATGGCATGCTTGGTGCGAGATCTCTGCAGGAGAGCGTAGCATGGCATGAAGGATCGTCTGTTTTGGATCTCAAGGGCGACAACTACTTCTCTTGCGCTGTTGGGAGGAAGCGCTCAAATGCTCGTTATCTTCTGAAGTCGTCAAACGAAGTTGTTACATTCCTGAAAGAGTTGGCAGGGACATATGGTTGAAGCACTAACAATCAACTATGGCCATTTCATATGGAAAGTTCTTCGTGTTTGTTAAATAGTGGTTATTCCGTGTATTTCACCGGAGGTATACTCGACAAGCAAGCAGGAGTGTGAAGACAGAATGATTGGATCATCTTCGCTATCGGAAGGAAGTGTTCGATTTATTAATCAGTTGAGAAACAGAAATTAAGGTCTTTTGTTATAGTCATTATATTTTGTCAATAAGGATTATATCTATTCTACATACATGAATTACATGATGAGGAGGGTATGTCTGTACTTGGGGTGCCACCCTTGACTTACAAAATTTATGATCATATCTGTATTAGCTACAGAAAGTTGCTGGTTTGCTCCAGCCATGAAATAAAAGAAGTGGTTGTTGGGATCTCCCAGCAGCTGTTCAATATTTAGATCGATTGCTGCTTTTAACTGAACTATCAATTTCACTGTGATTGCTTTTAATTGGATACAACTGCAAACGGATATATTTACATTTTTTTCTTTTGCAAACAGAAAGGGATATTGCAATTGTGGAGCTCTACTCTATCTCCTGTTGTTGATTCCTCTGTTATATATTCATCAATTTTCTGTGTACTGAGATGATTTTTCAGTATTGCTATCATATTTGAGTGGATATGGTTACTGCCTTTAATTTCTACTTCTATAATTAATGTATTCGTTTTATTTGAAATAATGGTAACCCATGTTAGGGAAATAGTTCTTGGGTTTTTGAATTCCTACCCAAAGTGGCCTAAGAAAATAAAGAGCAACTGTTGTGGACATACCAATTATTGAAGGTCTAGCTGCCTTCAATAATTATGTGCAGTGATGTTTTATCCCATGCATCAGTCATGATGTGAAACTAGTGCTTCGATTCAGATCCATAGAATAAAGTAAGAGAGTTGAAGCCACATCAGATCAGGCATGGACAAATTCCACTCGTGATGAGTTAATGACACATATCTTGGAAACTTGTGTGACTTTTGTTGTTCTAATACAATAATGAAATAACCAACGTATAATTTCATATATACCTTCCAAACGAGTCAAAACATCATCAAGTAATACGTTCCAATATTTCAATCTTATATACCTTTAAAAAAATTAGAACTTATAAATGTACCCGTCTGATGTAAGAGTGATTTACTTTATTTGTAATCATATCTAGAAGTTTCAGTTCAACATTTTGATTTGACAGTTAGTCAAGAGATTACCAGGGTGTACACATAGTTCAAAACGATGGTATAATTAAACTTTTGCTCAAATTTCATGATGTCTAAGACTAAGACGTATGAAATATTAAAATGTCTAAAAGCTATTGATGATCTTACATAATTTAGGGAGTACTTATTGGATATTCTCGATCAACAAAAAGGCCCAATCGTTCTAGACGTTGCAGATTAAATGGGCAGGACTGCAAGCGTCCCATTGGGCCCAAGACTCATCTCTCATTCCCAGCAAAGTAATGTTTGTCAACATATTTATCCATTTAATCCTTCAATTTGTTCTTCACAAACTCAATGCCATACACCATACAAATCTTAAAAAATACATAAAAATACTGGGCCCGTGGGCCAGTCAAGCCTAAGGCCGGCCTATCGTGTTGGCCCCCCCGACCCGGCACGATTAGCCCAACGGGCCGGTAACCCAGGTCTATAGGCGGGACATCATGAAAAATTGTATATATATATATTATGTGGTCAAGCTCTAGTGAGCTCAGGGCTCATCAAATTTAGTTTAAGTCCCCTACAATCTCACCATTGAATCTTATTTACAGTTGATCTCATCATTCATTAGCATAACCGTTTTTTCCTTAATCTACCTTACAATTTGAAATGAGTGTTAGATATTGTGGATGCTTAATTTAGAAAAATTAAGCCCTGAGCTCACTAGAGAATTTCTATATATATTAACACATATATATGTTGTAATATACATTGAGATGTATAAGAAGACAAAGATTCCAAGTAGAAGAGAATAGCAACATCAACTAATGTGACCATTTTGAATACAGCACTTCCATCAAAGTGGTAGTTCTTGTCATGGGTGTTGATTTCATAGGTAAAGCAAGCATGCATGCATGAGAACTAAAGGTCGATATCTGTATAGTGCACGCGACTTTCTTTTTCTCATTTTCGTCTTTCTTACACGTTACAGTTTGAAGCCCTAATCTGTCATATATATGCGCATGTGAGTTTGTGGGGTTGGACACTAATACAAGCAATTTGTTGTATAGTTGTAGGGTTTGAAACTAGTGAACTCTAAACGTATAGTATACCAACTGGGAAGAAGAATCCAAGAACATATGTAAGATGTTTAGGGATTTTGGGAAGTCACAAATCTATATCATGGTCCCAAAGCATTATTTCAGCCGAGAGTCTGGTGTTCGTGACCAACACTCTGACCGCATCGAATAGACAGATTTACAACGCTAGAAATTTAAAAAATAAAAACTATATGCAAAGGTTTGATGGTTGAATGTAATCATGCAGGGACGGAATTAGAAATTTTAATGAACAAATGTCAAGTGTATTATCATTTTGTCGAGCGAATTTCATTGAACAAATTGAAGCCTTTTCATTCAGATGTGGATAATTGTGAGGATGTGGAGTTGGAAGAGCTTCAGGTTGTTGTAAAGAGATTGAATGCTAACAAAGCACTTAGCAGGGATGAATTTAGTGGGGGTTTTTGTGGAGTTGCGTTTCATATATATCATCGACACTAACATATCACAAACTATAAATGGATGTCATTCTATTGGCGCATGAGCTCTACCACAACATATATCACGTAAGAGGGCTGACTACAATGTGCATCAAAGTTGACCTCCGTAGGGTGTATATATAATTCGGTGAGTAGGTGATTTATTTGGATGTCTTGGGGGGAAAATTGAATTTTGTGATAACTAATTGGACAAATTAATGGATTTTTCAACGTTTAGATGAATTATTTCCCATCAACGTCAATGAACCCCACCGGTTTTTCAATCGATTTCGGAATTCGTCAAGGTGACCCAATCACACCCTACATTACTTCTTTTGTGGTAAAGTAAATATTTGTAACTCTCCAGAATGGATTAATTTAAGATTCATTGAGTGGACATCATAGACATTTAATGTACCTCAATTTCCGCAACATTAATTTCCAATCATAAGATGCAATAATCAAAAGCATGTCTCATGAGCTCATAACAACTTTGTTAAATATGTCGGTTACATGAACTAGAGTAGGTTTAAACCATAAAATAGTAAAGATTAGCAATGACCAGACAACTGAGTTGCATGCATACTGGGATTTAGTTAGAAAAAAATTTAAAAGAACTTGTGTATATACATGTTCTTATAAAAAAAAATTAAGCATTATCACTTTGTAATTGACATGTATATTCAATAAAACCGTTACGGAAAGTGAAGATGAGTATGCCACCGAGGAGAATGTCCAGATAACAACACCAAACAAGAAAAGATATCTATTTATAGAAACCCAATTAGGGAAAACAAATTCCCACTTCTTTTTGCAAAAAAAAAAAAAGACTTTACAGATGCAATCTCCAGTTGGTAATCCATAATTACTACTATCTCCAATTGGTAATCCATAATTACTACTATCTTATTAGGGCCCTCCGCTTCTCTTCTTTTTTATAAATATAACTAGGAAGGAATGGAACCTCTCAACCGTAACGTAAATCTCCAAGAGCTAAATGGCTCCACTCTCTTCCAACCCCATTTCTCTTCTCCTTCTTCTTGTCTTCTCCGCCTCCTCTTGCCTTCTTGTGATTGCTTCCACCAACCATGACCCTCAGGTTTAATTTGTTTCTTCTATCCTTCACTTGTATCTATTTAATTATATCTTATGTTTATGTGTTGTGTACTTTTTGTTATTTTTTATGTTTTGTTTTATATTTTGTTCTTTAATTTGTAATGGTTGAGTTCTTTTTTGTAGACCTATATTGTGTATTTTGGAGAGCATAGTGAGAGTAGAACGGAGGAGCAAATTTTGGATTATCATCATTTCTTCCTGAAATCAATCAAGACAAGGTATAAAATATTCATGTCATTAATCCTTTCAAGTGATCTCTTTCTCTTTTGATAGAAGAAACCATCTTAAAATTCTGGGGAAATACTGTTTAGGGTGTTGTATTACACCAAAATAAGCATATAACTGTATTATACGTTATTTATCGATCGTAAATTCAATTCTTAATTTGAGTAGTACTTGAATATGTGTGTTCATAAAAATACGTTAGTTGTCTAAATTTGCTATAAAAAAATTGTCATTATCGCACTCCCATTCCCATATGCGTTTATATTTGGCAGCGACGAAGAAGCCAGAGACGCATTGGTGCATAGCTACAACAAAGTCATCAATGGATTTTCCGCAATTCTATCGAAAGAAGAGGCCCATAAATTGTCAAGTAAAATTAAATCTACATTCTCCAATTCCATTCTCTCCTCAATTCTCATTGCGTATTACTTCAAAATTTTCAGAGATGGAAGAAGTGGTGTCGATATTCCCTAGCCAACGGCTATCACTCCACACCACAAGATCGTGGGAGTTCATGGAGGACTACGAAGGATTGGTCGGAAAAGAGAGATATGATCTTGCGATGGAGGCGAAACTTGGGGAGGACGTCATTGTCGGAGTAATTGACTCAGGTCAAATTAAAGATTTTGTAAAACACAAAAAAATATCTTAATATCTATGAATAACTTACATGTAATAAACTTTGAATTGGAACATCTTTTTTTTATATAAATCTAAATCATAATTCACTTTCGCAGGAATATGGCCAGAGTCTGACAGTTTTAGTGACGAAGGATTGGGATCTATTCCATCAAAATGGAGAGGTATCTGTCAAGAAGGGGACTCCTTCAACTCCTCACATTGCAATAGGTTAGTGTGTTATATCATATCAATTTTTTTTATCACTTAAAATTTACAAATTAAAGTTTTAGTTAACTTTGATTAGGAGAATTTTAAGATATATAATACTTGACGACAAAAATAAGATTAAAATGAACGACAAGATTACATACCTACCTCAAATGTATTGGACTAATTAAAGAGTATCTAAGATTTATATTAGGTAACACAAAGAATGTTGACATGTTTAACTTATTTAAAATATTAAGTATCATCCTTAATATATATTTTTTCTGTTTTTGGTCAGATAAAGATTGTTCATCTCCCTGAATCTTTTTGAAGGCATCTTAAATCGTTGTGGTTATGATAAAGATTGTTCAACTTAAATCTTAGAAATTTGTTAGTGGGTGATTTACCAAATACCAAGTTTTAAAATAAAAACTTATGAATATTCTGAAGTCTTGGTTGTGAATTTGTGATGATTAGGACAGATGTGTTGGAGCCAATGGGAAGAAAGATTCCAGATGTGTCACGAGCACAACTGTTTGGAACATAGTGAAAGCTTTCTTAAGAATTCTTCCTGGGCCAAATTCCACTTTAACTCCCCGAAATTACTCAATTTCTCTCTTTTTATTTGTGTCATTTTGCCCTTGAACTATCCAAGCATACCCACATCTCTCATACCAGGAACTGTGCTTTAGTGGTTTCAATGGGATGAAAAACACCGCAAATATGGAACTTTTACTTTTTCTTTCCTTTTTTCCAAAACGATCACAATTGTTTCTCAAATATACTTCATCTTCTCTGGTTTTTGTCCAATTAAAGCTGTGATATTGAAACACACAACTTAAAATTAACCTTTTTTTTCCACTCGTGTGGATTCCAACTATTTCTAGTAGATGATAATAATAATAATAATAATAATATGTTTAGATTCTTCTTGGTTTGGGTGGCAACTGCATCTTCACCCATTACTTTTGTTTGTTTTTTGTGCTTACTTTTTTGTTGATTTAGATGTCAATTTGTCTTGCTGTTGTTCTCTCTGATCATGACAAAGAAAATAGGGAATGGTGTGTGTAACGTACCCGAAAACAGCGGAAAATTTAAACAATAATAAAGACCGTCAACGGTCAGCACTGGGCACGTCACGGGAAACAAACCAACATATATAATATAATATGATCCACGTGGAAGTCAAATATACAAACTGACTGTGATTACGACCAAAGCTATACAATATGTAATCACCTCAAAAGAAAGAAACTGACAACTACAGGATCTGATCTCGGGGGCACCGTCCTCGGTCACCACCTCAAACTCTAACCCTGCTCGCTACCTGAAATGCAAACAAACAAACATGCCTGAGTTCCCTGCAGGAACCCCGTATACCAAACCTCCTAAAATATAAAAAGGAATTAAAGACAATGCAATGCTATGCACATGATCATCCGCCTCGGGCCCACAATAATGCCCTCACCGCCTCCGCGGCACTGAACCACTCCTGCCACTAGGGTCAAGTCAGTCCACCGCTGCCTCACAAGGGTCAGTCGACACCACTGCTCCCCAAAAAGTGCAGGAAGGAACCCCTGGTACACACCGCACCCAAAGAGCGAGTCAGCCCGCCGAATACACAACTCGGGTCAGACGACAGCCACTGCTCCCCCAAGAGTCGCCTAGCGCGCACCCTGCCGGAACATCCTCGGCCTACCGCTAAACCCTCGCAAACTGCCCAAGGTTTACGGTACACATCCCTCACACCCCGCTCGGTAAGAGAGGAAAAATGTACAACAATAATACGCCTTCGTCGAAGGTGAAATCCGTAGCTCTCAAAGTCGGTAATCAACTGTCGCCTCGGAGCCGGTAGTCGACCTGACATCGACGGATCGCGTGTGGATAAATCCACCAACCTGCGGCAGATCGGTCGACCGCTACAAGCACACCGGTCGACCGGTCCCCCACACAGTACACAGTACTGTACAAACAAATCTACCGGTCGAACCACGCCAACCGAATTACCGACCAATCGGTCGAACAAAAGTCATCTAGCGGTCGACCGTTTGGAAGGTCTACGCTATACAATTTTATATAATATATATATCCGACCGGTCGAACCAAGGGGACGTTCGACCGATAACAGGGATTTCAATATTTTGCCCAAGTCTCGTTCGGTCGACCGGAACTGAAATACAGTTCGACCGAAACAACACAAGCACTCTACCGCTTAATTAAATGCTCAGTCGGTCGACCGAGAGTTAAAGAGCGGTCGACCGTTTTGATGGTCAAAGCTCCCAACCGACTTAGCATCGAATGGATCGGTCGAACAAGGTAAATGACGTTCGACCGTTTAATAAGTCAAAATCCCCAACCGACCCATTCTCATCGTTATTCGGTCGACCGGCTAAGTGGTCCCGTTCGACCGATAACAGCATATCCCCTTTTTCCCGCATGAATTTGGCATAACGGTCGACCGTCCATAGACATCGTTCGACCGTTTGCGGGTAAACATCAATATAATAATAGGATCGGTCGACTGCCCACAGGCACCGGTCGACCGATCGTCGTCTTCAACCTCTGAATTGGTTGAATTCCGACGGGGAATTCGACACCAACGTCGATCCCCAACACTCACAAGGCACAAGTGAGTTATAATGAAGATTTGGCATACCTTTTGGTCGAGTGAAGAAGCCTCCCAAGCTTGCACCACTTCACTCCACTTCTTCTTCTCTTTCTTCACTTCTTCTCCTCTTCTTCTTCACCTCCTTCTTCTTCTTCTCTCTAACCTCTTCTCTCAAGCTCTGGTTGTTGAAAAGGAAAAGAAAACGTTTTATTAACCTTACCTTCCAATTTATAGGCAAACCAATTCTTATCCAACCTCCACCTCATCCAATCCTAAATCAACACCTCATGCTACATTATTCCAGGATTAGATTAGGTTAATTAGGTTTAGGTTTAGTTAATTAAGATGTTTTAGATTAGGTTATTACAATCTACCCTCCTTAAAGAAATTTCGTCCGCGAAATTCGAAACAACAGACTCACCGAAACAACTCTGGATACTGCTTCCTGACATCCTCCTCGATCTCCCAGGTAGCCTCTCTGACACTGTGATGCTGCCACCTGACTTTCACCATCGGAATCGCTCTCCTCCTGAGCTGATGTACCATCTGATCCACAATCTCTACTGGTCTCTCATCTAACGACAAATCCTGCTGGATCTCCGGTACTGATATCTCTATCACATGAGCTGGATCGGCCACGTACTTCCTCAGCATAGAAACATGGAAGACGTTGTGAAGTCCTGCAAACTGTGGCGGTAAAGCAATCCTATACGCCACCTCACCAACCCGATCCAATATCTCAAACGGTCCGACATATCTCGGACTCAACTTCCCCTTCTTCCCGAATCTCATCACCCCTCTGGAAGGCGAGATCTTCAGGAAGACATGATCTCCTACCTCAAAAGTCAGCTCACGCCTCCGCGTATCAGCATAACTCTTCTGCCTACTCTGCGCCGTAGCTAGTCGTCTCCGAATCACGTCGACCTTCTCTGAATACAACTGGATAATGTCAGGTCCAACTAGCTGTCTCTCGCCCACATCACTCCAGCATACCGGCGATCTACACGGTCTCCCGTATAATGCCTCATAGGGTGTCATTCCAATACTCGAGTGGTAGCTGTTGTTGTAGGCGAACTCGATCAACGGCAAATGCTCATCCCAATGCCCGGCCCAGTCAAGTGTACACGCTCTCAGCATGTCCTCCAATGTCTGTATCGTCCGCTCTGACTGGCCATCTGTCTGTGGGTGGAAAGCTGTGCTAAACTTCAGACGTGTCCCCAGTGCTCTGTGTAGACTCTCCCAAAATCTCGAAGTGAATCTGGGATCTCTGTCTGAAATGATACTGACTGGTACGCCATGAAGTCTGACAATCTCCTCAATATATAACTTAGCTAGACCCTCCAGAGCAAGAGTGGTCTTAATAGCTAAGAAATGCGCCGACTTGGTCAGTCGATCGACTATAACCCAAATCGCATCGTGGAATCTCCGTGTCTTCGGTAGCCCCGTAACAAAATCCATCGTCACGTGCTCCCACTTCCACTCGGGCAACTCAATCCTCTGCATCTGCCCTGCTGGTCTCTGGTGCTCGATCTTCACCTGCTGACAGACCAAACACCTCGACACGAAGTCTGCAACGTCCTTCTTCATACCTCGCCACCAGAAGTTCCGCTGCAGGTCTTTGTACATCTTGGTGCTCCCTGGATGAATGGAATATCTCGATCTGTGTGCCTCCTCCATGATATCATGTCTCAGGTCCTCTGTCTTCGGCACCCAGATACGATCTCTGAATCTCAGACCTCCGTCCACTCCAACTCTGAAATCTGACCCATCTCTGGCAGCTAACTGTAACAAACTGCTCAACTCCTCATCTGTAGTCTGAGCATGAATCACTGCTGATACTGTCTGAGGCTCTACTCTCAATCCGGCAATCACTGCGCCCTCAGAGCTATCAGCAAATGGCCTCCACTCTGCCAAGGACTCTAGCAGTCTCCACTCCTGAATGCATAGGCCTGCTACTGATACCTCCACCTTCCGGCTCAAAGCGTCTGCAACTGTGTTCGCCTTCCCCGGATGGTAAGAGATAGTGAAGTCGTAGTCCTTAATGAACTCAAGCCATCTGCGCTGCCTCATATTCAGCTCCTTCTGCGAGAACAGGTACTTCAGACTCTGATGATCTGTAAACACCTCGAACTGCTCGCCATAAAGATAGTGTCTCCAGGTCTTCAGTGCGTGAACCACTGCTGCTAACTCCAAATCATGTGTCGGGTAATTCCTCTCATGGACCTTCAGCTGTCTGGATGCGTATGCAATCACCCTCCCGTGCTGCATAAGTACACATCCTAAGCCAACACCTGAAGCGTCGCTATAAATCACGAATCCACCCGTGCCACTCGGCAATGATAAAACTGGTGCTGTGGTCAACAGTCTCTTCAGCTCCTGAAAGTTGTCCTCGCACTTCTGCGACCAAACAAAAGTGACTCCCTTCTGCGTCAGAGCCGTCAGTGGTGCTGCCAATCTCGAGAAGTCTTTGATGAAGCGACGGTAATAACCCGCCAGTCCAACAAAGCTCCTAATCTCCGTCACGCTCGTAGGGGTCCTCCACTGTGTCACTGCCTCTACCTTCGCCGGATCCACTGATATCCCCTCTGCCGATACAATGTGTCCGAGGAACGCCACTCTGTCCAACCAAAACTCGCACTTTGAGAACTTAGCATATAACTGCTGAGCCCTCAAGATGCTGAGTACAATCCTCAGATGCTCTCTGTGCTGCTCCACATCTGGTGAATAGATCAAGATGTCATCCACGAAGACAATCACAAATATATCAATGTACTGCCTGAATGTCCGGTGCATCAGATCCATGAACGTTGCCGGAGCATTCGTCAATCCAAATGGCATCACCAAGAACTCATAGTGTCCATATCTCGTCCTGAAGGCTGTCTTCTGGATGTCCTCATCTCGGATCCTCAACTGGTGATATCCTGAACGCAGGTCAATCTTCGAGAAAACCTTCGCTGACTGCAGCTGGTCAAAGAGGTCCTCAATCCTAGGTAAGGGATACCTATTCTTCACCGTCACCTGGTTCAGCATCCTGTAGTCTATGCACATCCTCAAGGATCCGTCCTTCTTCTTCACAAACAAAACTGGTGCACCCCAAGGCGAGACGCTCGGTCTGATAAATCCAGAGTCCATCAACTCCTGCAACTGCTTCTTCAACTCTGTCAACTCAGCAGGTGTCATCCGGTATGGAGCCTTCGACTGTGGTGTAGTGCCGACTACCAACTCAATGCCGAACTCCAACTCCCGGTGTGGCGGTAAACCTGGAATCTCTGCTGGAAAAACATCCGCGAACTCCTGCACCACCTCAATGTCCTCTAGCCTCTGAGACTCTGCCTCCGCAACTACAAGTGTCGCCAGAAAAGCTGCACATCCCTGCTGTAACAGTCTCTGAGCTCTCACAGCAGATACAATAATGCGACCCCCTCTGCTTCTGATCCCTCTAATCAGAATATCAGGCAAACCCTTCCTCGGGATCAAAATCTTCTTCTCACGGCACAAGACTCGAACATCATATTGGGACAGCCAATCCATCCCAAGTATGACATCAAAGTCCTCCATCGGTAGCAAGACCAGGTCTGCCGGAAACTCCTGATCTCCCGAAACAACCGTGGCGCCGGGGACAAATCTCCCCACAGTGCCCACCAGACCCAGGGGTGTGCTGACCTCCAAAGTGGCAGTCAACATCGCAAGGGTACAGCCCAACACTCCCGCAAATCGCTCTGAGATGAACGAGTGTGTCGCGCCACAATCAAATAACACCCTAGCTACTGAACCTGCGACAAGAAGTGTACCTTCCACGACAGCGCCTCCATCCCGAGCCTCCTCTGCCTGGATGGTGAAAACTCTGCCAGTGCGCTGCCCCTGCTGGGGTCTGAAAGGTGGTCTACCTCCGCCTCCTCCTCTGCCTGGTGCGGGTAAACCCGGTGGTCTGCTCGGCCCAGCTCCTCGGCTCGGACAGCTCCTGATAAAGTGACCCAGCTGGCCACACCCATGACATGCTCCGGGGGTGAAGCACGGCCCGGAGTGAAACCTCCCACAAGTACCACAAGGCTCTGGTCGTGGTACTGCAACTCCTGCTCCCTCGTATCGGGGCCTCTTGCCCGGATTCCCTCCAGTCTGACCTCCTGGCCTCCCAGAGAACCTACCTGATGGCCTCCTCTCATCCTGGTAGTTCTCCCTGTAGTCACGATCAAGAACAGAGGCACTCTTCACTGCATCGGCCAACGTGCTCGGCATGTGTGTCAGCACCTTCGTCCTCAACTGCTTTCGGAGCCCCCGGACGAACTTCCCAGCCCTCTGCTCCTGTGTAACATACATCTCGGGACAGTAACGCTCAAGGGCGTTGAACTTCCCGATGTAGCCTGCTAGGGTCATGTCTCCCTGCTGAAGACTCAGAAACTCCTCCCTCTTCTGATCCTGGACATGCTGCGGAAAATACTGCTCGTTGAACTCGCCAACGAACTCCTCCCAGGCTATATCATCTCTGTCCGCAAACACCACTGCAGATGTGGACCTCCACCAGTTGGACGCAGCACCGCCCAAAACATAAGTAGCCAAGCCCACTCTCGCCTCTGGAGGACAACCAATAGCACTGAAGATCTTCTGCATCATGAAGATCCACTCCTCCGCAGCCTCTGCGTCGTACTGCCCTAGAAAGGTAGGCGGATGCTGGCGCATAAACCGGTCATGCATAGCACCAGTCCCCGTCTGCCCAGTCTGTGCTGTCTGCTGCTGTAGCATCTCTGCCAGACGTCCGACCGTATCGAACAACGTCCGACGCTCATCCTCCCAAGCCTCATCCCTCGCAGTCTCACTCTCACCGCGAGTATGGGCAACCGCCTTCCCCCGTCTAAGAGGCATCTGCCAAAGGAAACAAGACAATATCAATATAATCTGTGCATGCATGATCCTCTAGACCTAACTCCTAACTCAAAGGTGGTTTCTTTAGACAAGTACGCCGAGATCAACGCTCTGATACCAAATTGTAACGTACCCGAAAACAGCGGAAAATTTAAACAATAATAAAGACCGTCAACAGTCAGCACTGGGCACGTCACGGGAAACAAACCAACATATATAATATAATATGATCCACGTGGAAGTCAAATATACAAACTGACTGTGATTACGACCAAAGCTATACAATATGTAATCACCTCAAAAGAAAGAAACTGACAACTACAGGATCTGATCTCGGGGGCACCGTCCTCGGTCACCACCTCAAACTCTAACCCTGCTCGCTACCTGAAATGCAAACAAACAAACATGCCTGAGTTCCCTGCAGGAACCCCGTATACCAAACCTCCTAAAATATAAAAAGGAATTAAAGACAATGCAATGCTATGCACATGATCATCCGCCTCGGGCCCACAATAATGCCCTCACCGCCTCCGCGGCACTGAACCACTCCTGCCACTAGGGTCAAGTCAGTCCACCGCTGCCTCACAAGGGTCAGTCGACACCACTGCTCCCCAAAAAGTGCAGGAAGGAACCCCTGGTACACACCGCACCCAAAGAGCGAGTCAGCCCGCCGAATACACAACTCGGGTCAGACGACAGCCACTGCTCCCCCAAGAGTCGCCTAGCGCGCACCCTGCCGGAACATCCTCGGCCTACCGCTAAACCCTCGCAAACTGCCCAAGGTTTACGGTACACATCCCTCACACCCCGCTCGGTAAGAGAGGAAAAAGGTACAACAATAATACGCCTTCGTCGAAGGTGAAATCCGTAGCTCTCAAAGCCGGTAATCAACCGTCGCCTCGGAGCCGGTAGTCGACCTGACATCGACGGATCGCGTGTGGATAAATCCACCAACCTGCGGCAGATCGGTCGACCGCTACAAGCACACCGGTCGACCGGTCCCCCACACAGTACACAGTACTGTACAAACAAATCTACCGGTCGAACCACGCCAACCGAATTACCGACCAATCGGTCGAACAAAAGTCATCTAGCGGTCGACCGTTTGGAAGGTCTACGCTATACAATTTTATATAATATATATATCCGACCGGTCGAACCAAGGGGACGTTCGACCGATAACAGGGATTTCAATATTTTGCCCAAGTCTCGTTCGGTCGACCGGAACTGAAATACAGTTCGACCGAAACAACACAAGCACTCTAGCGCTTAATTAAATGCTCAGTCGGTCGACCGAGAGTTAAAGAGCGGTCGACCGTTTTGATGGTCAAAGCTCCCAACCGACTTAGCATCGAATGGATCGGTCGAACAAGGTAAAGGACGTTCGACCGTTTAATAAGTCAAAATCCCCAACCGACCCATTCTCATCGTTATTCGGTCGACCGGCTAAGTGGTCCCGTTCGACCGATAACAGCATATCCCTTTTTTCCCGCATGAATTTGGCATAACGGTCGACCGTCCATAGACATCGTTCGACCGTTTGCGGGTAAACATCAATATAATAATAGGATCGGTCGACTGCCCACAGGCACCGGTCGACCGATCGTCGTCTTCAACCTCTGAATTGGTTGAATTCCGACGGGGAATTCGACACCAACGTCGATCCCCAACACTCACAAGGCACAAGTGAGTTATAATGAAGATTTGGCATACATTTTGGTCGAGTGAAGAAGCCTCCCAAGCTTGCACCACTTCACTCCACTTCTTCTTCTCTTTCTTCACTTCTTCTCCTCTTCTTCTTCACCTCCTTCTTCTTCTTCTCTCTAACCTCTTCTCTCAAGCTCTGGTTGTTGAAAAGGAAAAGAAAACGTTTTATTAACCTTACCTTCCAATTTATAGGCAAACCAATTCTTATCCAACCTCCACCTCAACCAATCCTAAATCAACACCTCATGCTACACTATTCCAGGATTAGATTAGGTTAATTAGGTTTAGGTTTAGTTAATTAAGATGTTTTAGATTAGGTTATTACAGTGTGGATATGGTATTGGCAAGCATTTCTGCCTCACCACTTCAATTATTTCTTTGTTGTCCTTATTGTACTATGACTACTATCACGAGGTGTCCTTATTGTGCTGCCAAAATAAAAATAAGTGATGTATGAAGTGATATTTGTCTTATATTTCTTTGTTGTCCTTAGAACTTATAACACATATATGTATTAATGAATGATAGTAATATCCAATATTTGTGTTCTAAGAAGGGGCCATCACACATTTTATGGCTAAAAACCCTATTGCAACAATTAGGCTAATAACAAAAACTATATGTCATTTATAGGATGCAAGCCAATGGCTACTCACTAGAGATTTCATCTAGTCACTTTGACTGGTCTGTTTATAAATATGTTTCATGATAAGCACTACTTTTAGGGTTTATAAATATAACATGGCGTATTAGCCTGCGTCGTTTTCTCAAAATAATCGTTCATCTTTAGAGAAGTACCAGACACAAGATAGAATGAATTACTACAATATAATTACATTTTCCCCTAACAAGGTATTTCGATGTTAAAAATGAAACACTATCACTTTCCTATACAAAACCAAAGAAGCGTCGGATTTTTTGTTAAAAGTAAATGAAATCATTTTTTGATAATAATAATTGTAATTATAAAAAACCCAGATAATTACCAATAATAATAATAAGTCCATCGCTTAATTTGCAGGAAGATAATAGGGGCTCGGTTTTACGTGGACGAGTACGAAAAAAAACTAGGCCCAGTCAACAAAACTTACACGTACAGGTCCCCACGTGACAACGACGGGCATGGGACCCACACCGCCTCCACCGTGGCCGGTCGGGAAGTGGCAGGTGCGTCGGCCTTAGGTGGGTTCGGACATGGCACCGCCTCGGGTGGCGCACCCCTGGCCCGTATTGCAGTGTACAAAGTCTGTTGGCCCATTCCAGGGCCCAACCCAAACCTAGAGAACTATTGTTTTGAGTCTGACTTGCTTAGGGCGATTGACCAAGCCATATATGATGGTGTGGATGTGCTTAGCATATCAATTGGTGCAAACTTTGTTACTGCTAATTTTAGTGGTGATGGAATAGCTCTTGGAGCTTTGAACGCCGTCAAGAGGGGAGTTGTGGTTGCTTGTAGTGGTGGCAATGACGGTCCGAAGGCGACAACCGTGGTCAACCTCGCACCGTGGTTGATTACCGTTGCCGCAAGCTCGATCGATCGGAGTTTTCTTTCACCCGTTGTTCTCGGAAATGGCGCCATGGTGAAGGTAAAACTAATTTGTGGAATGAAAGATTTTAACACTAATGAATCAACCTGAAATTGTGATGGAATTGGATATCTTTATAAATATATATATATATAGGAATTCTCTAGTGAGTTCAGAGCTTACTAGAGAATTCTTGTATATGGTCAAGCTCTAGTGAGCTCACGACTTATCAAATTTAGTTTAAACTCCCTACAATTTCACCATTGGATCTTATTTACAGTTAATCTCATCATTGGATCTTATTTACAGTTAATCTCATCATTGGATCTTATTTACAGTTAATCTCACTATTCATTAGCATAACCGTTTTTTCTTAATCTACCTTACAATTTGAAATTAGTAGTAGATATTGTGGGGGCTTAATTTAGAAAAATTAAGTCATGATTTTATATATATATATATATATATATATATATATATATATATATATATATATATATATATATATATATATTGAGCCTGTAAAACCAATTAAAAAAGTGAATGTCAACTTAGAAAACGAGTTTGATTTTGATATCTATGATCACACACAGGGTGAAACCCTAACAGTCCACCAACTGGAGAACAAGCAATATCAACTAGTCTATGCTGGAGAAGCTGAGGTTCCTGGTATAGTTGGCAATTCTTCTGGGTATGTTCAAACCACCAACTTCACTTAAATGACATGTTTTAGAACCAAATTTTACAAATTTCATGGTTGGATATATAGTAATCCTGTTGAGAAGTTTATATATCATGAAATGATATTTGTGCACTAAGTACTATGCACCTAAATATATATAACTCGAACAACGTAACATAACACTACTCTCGTCATTTTGCAAGAATCATGTCGAACGACTTAATTAACGTACGTCCAACTTCACGCGTGTTTTAACAGACAATGTCTTCCCAATTCTCTATCAACCAAGAAAGTGGAAGGCAAGATAGTGTTGTGTTTGAGAGGGTCTGGTCTAAGAGTGGAGAAGGGTTTGGAGGTTTTAAGGGCAGGAGGCGCAGGGTTCATCCTTGGGAATGGTCCCTCGAACGGTGAAGAGCTCACCGTCGATTCTCATGTCCTCGCGGCAACGGCGGTTGGTCATAAAGAGGCACTAACCATCCTCAACTACATCAATGGATCGTCGAGTCCAAGTGCAATGTTGGTTCCAGCTCGAACGACCGTCGGGGTTAAGCCATCACCCTTCATGGCTTCTTTCTCTTCACGTGGACCGAACCCAATCGAGCCTAGTATTCTCAAGGTAAGAATTTCTTGATGGCATCCTTAATCGTGCTTAACCTGTTATTTTAAACGCTTTAAGATATATATATATATATATATATATATATATATATATATATATATATATGTATGTATGTATATATATATATATATATATGCGTGTGTGTGCATATGAACATACATAAATTAGATGATCCATATCCATTTGCACCCGTATATGTCTAATGCAGCCAGACATAAGTGCACCTGGGTTGAACATATTGGCAGCGTGGACCGGAGCCACGGGTCCAACCAAGCTGTCTTTTGACCGCAGGGTTGTGAAGTACAACATTTACTCTGGCACCTCCATGGCATGTCCCCATGTCTCAGCCGCCGCTGCGCTTCTCAAGTCCATCCACCCCACTTGGAGCTCTGCTGCCATTAGGTCTGCCCTCATGACCACTGGTACGTACAATTCAAACCATACTATATATGTTATATACATACAACATGTCCTATAGATGTGCATGTTCTAGTTTTGTAGAATCTTTTACTCTTTGAGCTCCTTCAAGTTGGGCAAGTTACTACAAGTCATGTTTAAAAATGACAGAACTCTTAGATTTCTACTCTTCATATTCTAATATTAGGAATTTATCAATTAAACTAAGCTCATTCATCAATATTTAGTAGTTATTAATTATGATTGTTTAATGTGACCAATCTTGTCTTCCAATTAGCATCGACAACGAACAACTTGGGGCACCCACTCACCACATCCGATGGCCAAGTTACTGGACCCTTCCACTATGGCTCGGGCCACCTCCGACCGTCCCGTGCCGTTGATCCCGGCCTTGTCTATGACACGAACTACCTTGACTATGTACTCTTTGGTTGCGCTGCCATAAACACCACCTACGATAAGGCCATCCCTTGTCCACGAGACTCTCCAAAGCCATATAATCTCAACCACCCTTCTCTTACAGTCACCAATCTTAAACACACTGTTAAGGTCAAAAGAAGAGTTACCAATGTCGGGTCCGATGAGGCTACATACAAGGTTGACATCACGCCTCCAGCCGGCATTAAGGTAGAGGTCAAACCAAGAAGGTTAGTGTTCAAGAAGACGGGAGAGGAGAAGAGTTTCAGTGTCAAGTTTAGGGTTGAGAGTAGTAGAAAGGTTAGTAGTGGAGAATACTTGTTTGGTTCTTATGTTTGGAGTGATGGGGTGCATAATGTCCAGAGTCCTATTGTGGTGTCTTCAGCGTAAAAACAGAAAAGAAAGTGTGAAAGAAGTCAATGAAGCAATTTATCGATTACTTATAATTCTGCAATAAAAAGAGAACACTTTTCTACAACGTCTTCCCAATCCATGTTTGTACCGTTCAACAGTCCTTCACAACCATCTTCAGTGATTCGATCGTCACATAGGTTGATGACAAACAACACAGGAGGGTCTAATAACAAACGATTGAGCTTGAGAAAGCTGCACTGATGCCATACAAAAGAGATGCCATAAATTAAGGCAGCATAATATGTTTTAAATTGATTCACAAAATTGAAGATATTGGTAGAATAGATCATAGAAAGTCGAGATTGAATCAAGATGTCGCTGCTAGAGTGCTAGAGCTCCCTCCCTAAGAATACAAGGCAAGAAATATAAAGCAAACTAGACATTTCTCTACATTACAGCCACTCTTAATTTACTAAAACAAAGGTAACACTAAGAACTTACAATGGAGGAAAATTTGGCCTAACTTTTACAGGTCCACGAGGTACTTGTTGCGTACCCAATAAATAATAAATGATTGGATGAAGAAAATGAACCTTAATGACTTGGATGGGTATCAATGATTTTCTTCCCCAAAAAAACCAAATTCTTGGTTAAATGAGGAACCAGGAAACAGCAGTTGCGATTCTTGATCTCTTCTATAGACAAACTAGTTCGAAGATTCATCACGCTGAAGTGGAGATAGTTGACTCAAGAAAAGTGAGACGGTTTTTTGTTAGAGTTATCTTCTCCTCCGCCTCAGTGGCTTTGTCCTGTACTCCACGAACAATCTCTTCAGGAGCACGCTCTACAAACTGCAACAAAACACGAGCATATTCAGCACTTGGTAAAACTATTTCTTTAGTGTTCTTGTTAAGCCGGGAGACGAGGTTCATGCGACAATGCATTATATTCGGGCATTCAGCAAAATAGGAAACAAGCTTAAATTTCAAAGTTCTACTCCATAATATGTGGGAACGTCAAGGAGGATATTAGTGATAAAATGAATTCATGATAATAAGATTGCAACAGACCCATAACAAAGGAACTGCACAATATAAATGATTGTAATACTGTACAGTGATCTCTGCTGGTTAAAAAAACGAAATTGACCCTAACTAGCAGGGCAATTGTCAATTGTGACCAGGGTTTCAGATCACAGCCTGGACATCAATATGGTCAAGCCAACTGGGTAGTCCACAACTCTTTCCATCTAATAGCAAAAGTATTGCACAAGTGATACCTGGGGCTGCTTTCCCAAGTTTGTGTACAAAGAGTTGATGTAATTCTATTACCTTCTCATGATAAATATCTACATATTAATGTCGGATGTGGAGATATAGACAGTGGCTGCTGACAGCACAATGGAGAAGGCCGGAAGTCGCCACAGGTTTTTGGGTGAGATGATGGGAGAGATTGGGCGAAAGGGTGCATCGAAATTTTAAATTTAAGGTTAGTTTCGTTCTACTTCTCATTGTCAGTAATTCTTAATGGAAGCTGCAATACTGGCAACCCCAAAACTGATGGTTCAACCAGTCAAATGGGCCGAGCTACCTTCTCAACCTTGAATCTAGGGTTTCGACCTGAGCCGGCCGGCTTAGATGATTAGGTCTAGGTTAAACTGATTTCACTGGTCAGTCGGGCCAGGTTTGTGCTTCGTTGAATCTTAATCAATAGACTTTCATAAAATTGACAAGATCATAACATCATAAAGGATCAATGCAAGAAAAAAAAAGGATGATAAATTGAAATGTAATTTACCCTTCTTTTGGAGTGAATGTTAATGAGACTAAAGGTTACAAGTCAAATCAGCTGCAGAAAATTCATTTGACGGAGGGATATATTAGAAGCATGTTACAAGGTCAGAATATACCTTAGGAGAGTTGAGTTGAGCAACAAGAGATTTATGTTCTGCTTGCATTTTCACTAAGCGCTTTGAAAGACGCTGAATCTCACAGGAAATATCAACCATGTCAGAGAGGGGAAGATAAGCTTCCAAGCCCTCCCCGACGACAAGGTGAACTGCTTGATTTGCATAGTCTGTGGTTCACAATCAGAGCACAACGAAATCAGCTGTTAGAAATGTCAGAGCTCATAGAAACTTACTCATAAAAGGCTACATATCTAAATCGTGCCTGGAGGAGTTTCAGTGAAATGAACATTTTGCAAATCTAACTTGGATAGCACTGCCAACACCTCCTTTTCTTCCTGTAAAGAGCAACATGTAAATCAAATTTAGGGGAACAGAACTTCATTCTATTGTGAATTACTTTAGTGGCCCTTGGCAATTGTTAACCGAGCAACTGTCTCAACTCCTAAGTTCTTGTCTACTCATCAATCATAAACTGACAAGTATGCGTGTCTGATTTATTTGGAGCAATAAGAAATGTACTTACAGATACATAGCGAAGTGCATCACTGCTGCCAACTATAGATGCAGAGATCTGCTTTGATGGTTCAACAGAATATTCGGCTCGCACATTCCTAATTGACCGGGTCTGCAATAACCACATTGTAATAAGATGTTTAAACAAAAGGAAAAAGAAAATGCCAACCATATCAGGAGCTATTAAGCTCACCAAAGACTGCAAATTCTCAAATCTCTTCACAAAATTGGCATCACGAGGAAGTGAGCTCCTAGGCCAGTCAGAAACCATAAGTGCTTTGCTTCGCAGTGGCAATGCCTACAGAAATAACGCAGTAAAAGTTACTTATCAAAAAGAAAGCCCATCACAAAGGATGATACATCTAACAACTTCCTTTTTTGGCGCACGGACGCACTCCAATTTCACAAGTACGTAATAGCACTTGAAACATATTAGAACCACCAAATAAAAATTGCTACTCATTTCCAGATTTTTCTGAAAATTAATAAGTATTCCTTAAATTGTTTACAGCCGCAATCACCTTGATGCTGCTGAATCTACTCATTTACAAGACCCAAAACAATCATCCAAAGATACATTCTTTGACCCATTTGATAATTCATAGCATGACAAAATTGGTTAAGCATAAAGCAGCATTATTACCTGCCAAAGTGCTTCTGTGACAAAGGGCATAAATGGATGGAGCAATTTTAGGATGTTCTTAAACACATACAAGAGAACACCTTGTACAACAATAGCAGCAGAAGGGTCTCCAGAATGGTAAAGGCGAGCTTTACTAGCTTCAATATACCTAAAAAGAATTAAACAAGATGATTTTACAACTAAAGGATAAAAAATAATGCACTTCCAAATGACAAGCAAAATACTCAATCTCACATATCTCAAAAGACACATCATGCGTGTTAAAAGGGTTTTTATCATCACAAATTGCACAAACATAAAGAAAAAACAATAATATAAGTAAAATCAAACAATAATACTACACGTCGCATACCAATCTGCAAAATCACTCCAGAAGAAATCATAAATCTCTCTGCCAGCGTCACCAAAGAAAAACTTGTCATAGCTGGAGGTAACACCATCAATGAGCTCATGAAGTTCTGAGATCTGTATTAGATTACAAAGAAATTCTTTAGTTCAAAAAAGTAGGATGGTTAACAAATTTGCAGCATATTAATGAATAATGACCTACCACCCAGCATTCTGTCAAAGGTAACCTCTCAAGCGACGACACTGTGTCAAACTGAAATGAGAAGACAATAGTTACAGAGAGGGTAAAATTGTTTTACGTACAGAGAGGATAAGAGATTGCAATCGTTATCCGGACCAAAACATTAACCACAAAAAAAAAACGTTTGTCAACACCATGATGACTTTATTTTAATATCAGCATGTCCATACCATCCTGTAAGCTGAAGTGATATGATGTATAAATGGCATCTCCCTCATTTAACCAATATGAAGACTCTACAGGCAAATTATGAAATATTGCACTGATTTTACATCTGGTTACTGCAAAGCATTTCCATAAATAAAACATGTACCTTTCAATACCTTAAAATTTTCCATACCTTACAAATTTTTTAATCGGTTACTTCTATACCTTAACCGTCGTATCATTTAACAAAAATATTGATCTTCATTTGAACCACGATCTACCAAACAAGAAACTTCAGATTCCATAACTAATTGACTGTTCCATATAAATGCAAACATAGGGTGTGGACTTCTAATCAAATGCTTCGATTATGAAAAGGCTAAACTTATGCACATCTCTTCAAAGTTCAAAAATGCCTTCACAACAGACCTGCGTTGTGATATATGCCATGAAAATGTTGATGGCTAAGCAGGAAACATGCTTACATACCTCCAAAGCTAGTAGAGCTTGCCAAGATGAGGCATCACTTCCATCAGGCAGATTTTTCAACACAAATTTTCCAGCATTCCACAACTTATTTGTGAAGGCCTTATTAGATGCCAATCTTTCAGTAGATAAATTGAGATCCTGGATGTTAGTTCCAAGAGATAGTAAAGACATTAGGCGGAACACGAAAGGTATTTCTGATTCCATTTTCACATGTAGTACTAGTATATTTAAATAAAGATAGTCCTTACCTGGCCTGCAGTACCCAATGAGATCGTGAAACGCAATGCATCTGTTCCATACTCCTTGATAGTATCAATAGGGTCTATCACGTTCCCTAATGATTTTGACATTTTCCTTCCCTGGAATGAATGGATTAGAAGAGTTGTTTTCTATTTTAGGTTGATTAAAAGTGAAGTCTTGATGAATCTGTACGATACTGAACTTGACATTTTACATTGTCATTTTAGAGCATATTTTCTTTAATTCCTAAAACCTAGAGAACCTTCCCTTGAAACATTGCACATATATATCAGTATATCACAAACATGTGCTTCTATACTTTCCATAGCTCCATCTAAACCTATAAGGCCAAAAATACTGTCCTTTCCTACGAAAATGAAGTGTTTAGTGTCACCTCTCTTGGTAGAATGCAGTAAGATGAGAGCTGACCTGACCATTAACCCAATGCACTCTCTTTCTTTCTTATATTTCGTTACAAAATCTGTAAGCTATAAAAGCGTGTTACCAAAATTATTCGGTATCGGTCCTTATCAAGGACAAAGACAAAAGTCTTAGTGATATTTTGCAGCTTGAAAATTTATAGCTCCCCTCATTACCAAATATACGAAAGAAAATGACGATGGCAGAGGCTATCAAGTCAGAATTTTCCCCCTTCTTCCGGAATAGGAAAGCTTCATAGAGGCTAAGATCAATGATATAAATTCACTTGCAGAAAAAACATACTTGTGTCCTTGTGCTTACCTGGGAATCACGTATAAGCCCATGTAGGTAGACATAAGAAAATGGAACAGTTCCAGTAAATTCAATTCCCATCATTACCATCCTTGCCACCCAAAAGAACAATATGTCGTGGCTGCAATTAAAGCAAAAGATCTTTAACATCAAAACCTAAAACTGAAACCTCAAAAGTGAAAACCACTGACTTTGAGAGCATATATGTTTCCAAAATGACAATCAATCTAAGACTCAATCTTGTACAGCTATACTAAATTGGGATACTAAATGTAATAAATTGTGTGCCTTCTAAAACAGCCAAAAAAAATTGTTCATATAGTTAGGTGTATACATAAATATTATCAGAAGAAATCAAGAGGCAAAATAGCCTATGATTATCAAACAACTAGATGGTTGATCTCTGACTATTGACTGGTGATCAACGTATATGGGCTTGATCATCAGTCATCCCACTGATGAGTACAATTAATTTAAGTTGGTCACACAATGACATAAAGGGCAACAATATATTAACTGTACAGAATGGTGTTGGACAACACACTCTTAGATTAATCTTTCTTTTAGAAAGATAATATTCTTCTAATATCATTTTAAGCATATCCTTCAAGATAGGTTTAATACTAATGATAAATTTTCTTTTGCTGTATAAATTTTTTGAGTATATTTGTTCAACTTGTTATTGTCAAACAAAACTCCCATAAAAGAGGAGCCTAGACAAAAGATTAAGCAATCAAGTTAAAACATAAAGAGATACGGTTGGATCTTATTTGAGCTGAAATTGCAATATCTAGTTTCAAATTTTATTTTGGTCTCAAGATATATGGTATCTGGCCTTAATGGAGACAATGACTGAATTTTAACCAAGGATATAATTTCCAGAAGTGAAGTAACTTCAACAAAGGATGTAGTTTCCAGAAGTGAACTTCAACAAGGATGTTTTGGTAATCGAAGGACAAATACCTTTCATTCAGGGTGGCCCATTAAGATCTATGAATTCAGCTCAACAACAACAAATCATTTTATCCCAAACTAGTTGGGGTAGGCTAGAAATGAAACTCTAAGGAGTCACGGTTCAGACACATGAATCGTCTTCTTCCACGCGTTTCTATCCAATGCAAATTCCCGAAGAACATTCCAATCTTTTAAATCTCTTTTGATCGTTTCCTCCCAAGTAAATTGTGGTCTACATCTTCCTCTTTTTGTCTTCGATCTGATTCAATACCCCTCTTCTTATAGGTGCATCCATAGGTCTTCTTTGTACATGTCCAAACCATCTCAGTCTGTGTTGGATAACTTTCTCTTCCATTGGAGCAACTTCAACTCTCTCACAAATGTCTTCATTTCTAATCTGATTCATTCGCGTATGGTCACACATCCACCTCAACATCCTCGTTTCAGATACACTCATCTTTTGTATATGTTGTCTTTTAGTGACCCAACATTCCGCATCATATAGCATTGCAGGTTTTATTGCGGTTCTATAAAAAAATTCTTTTAACTTAAGTGAAATTTTCTTGTCACATAAGACATCTGAGGTTTGTCGTCATTTCATTCATCCTGCTCTAATCCTATGGTTAACATCTTCATCGATCTCCCCATCTTTTTGAAGTATTGATTCAAGATATCTAAAGATATCTTTCCTACGCATCACTTGTCTATCTAATATAATCTCTTCTTCCTTGGCATTAACGGTACTGAAACAACACTTCATATATTCAGTTTTAGATATACTTAGTTTAAAACTTTTTGTTTCTAAAGTATTTCTCCACAACTCTAGTTTTCTCTCCACACCTACTCTACTCTCGTCAATTAATACTACATCATCCGCAAAAAGCATACACCATGGAACCTCACATTGTATGTATTTTGTCACCTTGTCCATTACTAAAGCAAAGAGATATGGACTTAAAGTTGAACTCTGATGAAGTCCAATCTTAATCGGAAAAGCTTTAGTCACACCATCACAAATTCTAATGTTAGTTTCAACTCCTTTGTAGATATCTTTAATTAAATTCACATATTTTGTTGATATGTACATATGAATTCAGCTCAACACTGAATAAAAAAGAACAATGTAAAGGATTAGGGCGAAAAAACACTCTAATACTTAAAAAAACATAGACCACTCACTAAATGTGTTCCATCACAAAGTCAAGATGTGAAATACGTTTGAACCCAAATTCAAGTCAGTGACAGTTCATGCTCTAATGACCCAAGTCAATTTCTTTAAGTTATTCAGCAATTTGAACAACCGCATAGGCCCAAGTTTGAGATTAAGTAAGCAAATCGTGCAATGGGTTCCAATGGATTCGATGTACTGATGTAATTACTATGAAAAGCCTGAAATTTACCCTGTTTCGAGGATGGTTGTCGGATAAAACCGCTTCAAATCTTCTGCCGATGTGTCAGGCCAACCAAGAGTGCTAAACGGCCATAAAGCACTGCAATATAGACATTAGTGATCGTTATATAATTCTTCATGACCAATATAAAAATCTTCAACGATGTGATCATGGGAAAGAACAAAAAAGAAAGGGCACTGATAGGAAGTCAAGGTGCATCACTAGCAATTCTTCTTAACCATACAAACCAACAAAAAGATACAAATTCCTCTACTGATTTTACAGTGAAAAGACACAGTCAAAGATAACGTAATTAATAAGAGTGAAAGTTAGGAGCACAGACACGGAAACAATACTAGACAAACAAGAGTCATCAATTTCCAAGAGTCAAAGTCAAGAGTCATCGACTTTTGGATCCAGAAGCCAGCTTGACGTGTATGTGTTTCCTAGGACTAAAATCATAATATAACTGCCAAGTTCTTTTGACACTTGGGGCTTTTGTATTTTGGTTAGCAACGTGAGTCATCAATATATATGGGTTTGCAATTTTTAGAAACAGCACTTGCACTTCCATATACTGTACGACATCATTTGAAATTCTTATTATCATTATTAAAGGCATTCAAAATTTCAACCCAAGTTTATTTGAAGTGTGTGAAGAATATGATACATAGAAGAAATTTACTTGGATTACAGCCTAAAAATCATGAAGAAAATGGCATTACAAGAGTTAATGTTGGCTAGGTTGGGCAATTACATATTAACTAAGTAACTATAAATCAAAGTCAACTTAAATAAGAATAGTCTAACCAATATGTCCTCAAACTATATTGAATCTGAAATTTCTAAAACATTTAAAGATAGAAAATTTCGTCTCATCCATATCAAAGACACAATTTCCAAAGAACAAGTTTGCATATCCAGAGAAAATAGATAGATGTCAGCAAGTCCTTTTGACAGTCAAAGATACAATTGTAAAGGTCTTAAGCCTAGCCAGCTAACCTTTTATAAAACATAACAACTTGGATTTAGAGGAACGTCATTTTTAAATAAAGTATCACTAGCCTAACGTCTGGATGGATTGTGTAAACATAAACATATCAAAGTATCAGACAATCTTCTACAAAGAAGACAGAAATAATCAAATAACTGTATATTAGTCAGAGCTAACCTTGAAAACCATGTATCAAGGACATCAGGGTCTTGGTATATCTCTACACTATTTCCATATTTTTTACGAGCCATAGCTAGTGCCTCCGAAGCGCTCCTTGCAACTATGTAGTCTTCTTCACAGTCTTTACCTAAAATGTACCAAACTGGTATTCGATGGCCCCACCATAATTGCCTGCTTATACACCAATCCTTGATATTTGACAGCCAATGTCGGTATGTCTGCATGGGCCCTAGACATATTAAATTACTAATTACATATATCACATTATAACAAGTATCAGAAAATTTCTACCAGAAACTATTACTTAGAAGGATGAATAACTTTTGTATCAATGGCTTAAAGAAAGAAATAAGAACAATAAAGAACCATAAACTCATTAAGAAGGCATAAATAAAGTTGATGTTAGAAAGAAAGAAGTCTAGCAAATTTTACGGACATGAACTTAAGTCCACCAAATACCTTCTCAAATCTGTCTGGGAGAATGGTTAAATTTCCATTGTCAACTGCTTTAAGGGCCTTCTCGGCAAGTGGCTCCATGGTTACAAACCATTGCTTGCTGACCAGTGGTTCTATAATCTAGTGACACAAACCATCACATTATTTGAGCATAAATAGAGACAAACAGGCAGTTTTGCAGTCTAATATGGAGACGATTGAGAATCCAATCTAAATAACTCATACTTCTCCTCCACGTTGGGATCTCGGAACACGTGAAGTGTGTGGTTCCATCTTAACTGCTAATCCAGTCTCCTCAAGTTCAGCCCACAATTTCTTCCTTGCCTCAAAACGATCCATGCCGCTGAAAAGGGAAGAGAGGTCAATGCAATTCTTACATTGCATGTGAAAATTTAAGTTGATTAAGAAAGTGAAATCTTGGGAAGATATTAGTAACTTACGTGTAAAGCCCAGCAACCTCATTTAAAGTTCCGTCTTTGTTCATTATGTTCAGTATTGGAAGACCAAGTTTTCTTGCTAGTAGATAGTCATTGTGATCATGACCTGGGCTTATCTTCAAAACTCCAGTTCCAAACTCCTTATCGACATGCTTTAATTAAAAATTAGGTAGTCAGAATTGAGGCTTTGTCAAGAAAAAAAATGCCATATAGCCATAATAATAATAAAAGAATAAGTCATTCATAGGTTTATAGGTACTGGTAGAAAATGTGCAGAAGAATGAAAATATTCACTGCAAACAGGAATTAGGCTGCAGACATGTTGACATGGACTCAAAAGGAGTACGGGACCCTAGGCAGGATGTTTTTTGATTACCATAACCATTTGTGATATCTAGTAGTAGTATGTCTTCTATACCTGATAAGTTGGCAACCTTAGAATCTGCAGCAAACTTTTAATACTTTTGTCAGTGATTAAACTTTTGGAAATGACATCCACTGAAACAAATATTTCTACCACAATCTGCACTGTGTTGGCATCTATGACAGAGAGGAGGGCGGCAATGAATGTTTATACAATAATATGTTCCAATTGAATCCAAAACATGGATCTTCGTGACCAAATCGGAGCCATATTTTGCAAGTTGTTGCAACAAAATTTGGTATTTCTCAAGTACTTCAGTTAGAGATCAGAGTATTGCTTCAGAAGGGAACGTTGAATGACCACTAGCAAAATAAACTCAACAATCAATATCCAACAACAGACATGAAAGGAAAATATTGTGGTTCAGTATGTTTTTTTTAAATCAGTATCGTGGTTCAGAATGTTAAAAGAAACATTTTTGAGGATGTAAAAACTAACAATTACAAAAAATGACAAGAAAAAACATACCCTGTCTGAGATAATAGGAACATGCCTCCCAAACGTCATAGGAACAATGGCTTGTCTTCCTATATAATTGGAATACCGCTCATCCTATGTTAAAGCAAAAGGTGAATACCAACAAGCACATAAAAAAGATGTAAAATTAATGCAAATAAAGAATGGGATCTCTTGTGAGGGTAAAACAAGTATCAAAGAGTAGACAATAAATGACATGATCATGTATAGTTTCGAGGGAAGACGTGAGAAACACTGGATCACATGAAAAAGCAAATCTTCTAATCTGTATTCTAGCATTGATGCTGCGTATATACAAAGGACTGAAGTCTTAGGTGGGTGAAAGCACAAGAATATAGTGGAAACTAGACAATGCAAGATTTACATATCAGGTTTTCCTTAAAACCTTAAAAATACAACATCAAACATTTGGACTACACACGTAAAGAAAGAGTCGGTGGTTATTTTCCGACAATCTTTTTCATGACTGTTTCAAGAATTTTGATGTTGTATCCTAAATAAACGAGTATTAAAGACAACAAAAAATGATTATAGAATATTATTTCAAACTACGTGATGCTAAATGTTGGTGATCTACTTATTTCAAGAAAATGTAGCTATTGTATAATGCAGACATTATCAAAAGATTTCTAGTTGCGACAGAAATAGATGCTTGGCTTGACCAAAACAAGCACAAAGAAGATGCAACCCATCAAAAAGTTGCAGAAGTCAAATATTGGTCCAGCTCAGGTAGGGAAAGAACATTTTATGGTTACAATTATACGGTCACTCTAAAAGGCAATAATTTCAAGTTTTGAGTTGCTATCTGTGATTGTCAAGCTCATCTCACCTCAGGATGCACAGCAACCGCTGTATCGCCAAAAAGTGTCTCAGGGCGTGTTGTAGCAATTGTCAAAAATTCAGATCTTCAATACACATGAAAAGGAGGGTTAATGCATGTGAGACTAGAAGCAGCATCAAAGTAATAAATATAGCCATATTTTGAAAAAATTAGTTAGAACTCAGAACCTTCAGGACTCTTCCTCATAAATCAAACAAGGACCTGATTTTCTGATTTGAACAAATTTCCGACTTCCTCAATGTTAAATATCTTCTTATGAAATAATGCATAACTTATAAACCTTCTACAAGATGCAATAGATTGATAAGAAATGTCACTTTTCAGTGAGCCAAGTAGGATATGAATACTAGCATTAGGTGCAATATCAAGTAATCTTTAAATAAATCACAATAATAACGAGAGTAAATAACCATGTTGATAAACAAGAGAATTGTAAAAAAAATCAGGTGTGAGAAATTTAAACAGTACAACAGAACAAAGACATTTCCGTGTAAAACTTGTAACAGGAAAGGCAATGTGATTGGTGGAAATTTTGTACTACATATAGATAGGGATGATTCATTTCTAGCCTACCCCCAACTAGTTTGGGGTTAAAGTCTTTGTTGTTGTTGTTAGTATATAGATAGGGATGATTACAAAGAGAAGAACAAATTGTAACAAATAAATATGCAACTGTTGCAGACACGCCAAAAGTGCAAGTATTGGCAGTAAAGAGTACCTTGAACCACCAGCAACACGATACTTGATATGATAAAGTGTTCCGGGTTCTTCGGAATATTCAACTTCCTAAACAAGTATAAACAGGACCTTCAATATAGCATAATAAGAACAAACTACTTAATGCTCGAAAGAAAACCTGACAGACCAATAGACATCGTAACAATCCACTTTCTGTAAGATGTCTTTAGAAGGACAGGAATTTAAGAACGAAAAGGTAGAATCATATAGAGTAAGATATTTGGGACAAGAAGCTATCTTGTGGAGATCAATGTTAATTACTGTCCAGTCACGTCATATTGTCATTCCCATCAGTGTTTTTTAGTGGTGATAAATGTATATTTTGTATTTTATAAATATTGTTCCTTTATCTCCTTGATATTTCCCCTTATTTTTCATAATTGTTTTTTGATTTTCCCCATTTTTTTCATTTTTTTGGATATTTTTTTAAAAAAATTACAGTTGTGTGACCGCATATGCGACCTGACGCATAGGGTCGCATATGCGACTCCTGAACATTGATTCCAATAAGCATCCATGCCAACCCCAACTATAACAGCCTAAGTAACGTAGCAGATAAGAGAGCACGATCTAGAGATGAGCAACCGGTCCGAACCGGACCGGACCGGAACCGGATCGGCTCCGGACCCCGGACCGGTCCAGAACCGGTTTTTTAACCTTAAAATTTGAAAAAAAAATAAAACCCGGACCGGTCCTTGCTCACCCCTAGCACGGTCCATTGTAAGCTGATCAATTTTCAAAATTATTCTGAAATTTCAGTGACTAAAGAGGAAAACTAGAGATAGTGAGAGACTGCATCTACATCTGAAAACATGTCTAAATTGGAAAGAAAATTTTATCAAAATATTCAGGATGGCCAGTTGGCCACTGATGTGTTCAATTCACAACCATTTAAGTTCAGAGAGTAGCTTACTAAATCGGACACAGCAGTCTGAAGGTTAGGAGACCAATTGACCATATAAGATCCTGAAAATGAACAATACAAACATAACATTACAATAAAAAAGTAGCAGCTAATGCTTATGATGTGTACACTTGAAGGCGGTGATACATACCTTGATAAATAAGACCTTTCTCGTGAAGTGTAACAAATGCCTCAATCACGGCCTCTGCAACAATCCAATATCTAAACTAAGCGAAAATACCAACTGTGCTATAAAAAGTAGATGTCCTAATACAATTTAAGTGATGTCAGCAAAGCTGGATGTCTAATGAAAAGTATACTATGCATGTAAAAAGGTAGGAAAAATGAATTGTTTTCAGACTAAACAAACGTGGAAAAATGAAAGATTGCAAAATGTTAGTAAAAGAGAGCAACTTACGAGATAATTGCTTATCAAGGGTGAAGTGTTCCCTAGTCCAATCACAAGATGCACCCATTCTCTTTATCTGACGTATAATTGTTCCGCCATACCTGAAAAAATAATAATGAGAGAAAAGTAAATAAAGCCCACAATAGAGTCAAAATCAACATTAAGAACACTAATTATGTGAACACAGTATTAGAATTTTATTTTCGTTTCTTTTTTTATCGGTATACAGTATTATCATTTTCATTCCTTGAATATGCATGTCACATCTGACTTGTTTGCACAATGCTTGTAAAAGGAAAGAAAAATAATCAAAAGACATGGTCTGGTATAGAATTGATCCACATGTACAAGTTGGAACTCAGGCATCAAGAAACAAAGGCATTAAGCACACATCTGTCTACTTTATCCAAGCAAACAGGTCAATATGTTAAGAAAAATATGTCAGACTGATGCTTGACAGTTGACACCACATCTGACTAACATAATGATTTTTTCATAAATTAGTTCATACCACACAACAACAACTGAATTCAAAAGCATCATAATTTAATCGTTACTGACTTACTTCCTTAAGCATATACTTCAATTCATAAAGGTGCAGTCGAAGTCAAGAAAGGAATCTCTAGTCATTAACCCCACATTATCACAGATTTGGCCAACCATCATATTTGCAATCATGAAGTGGTTATAGTGTATAGTAACCAAGAAAAATCATGTTATCATGGTCCATGACAAACATCTTCAATTGAGAGTTTACCACATGAGGTGTGTTGGACGTCATAAAAAATTACAACTTTTACACTACATAAAAAACAGCATGTCCAGATAAGATTTATGACAGCTTTAATTATTAAGTATACCAAAAGGCAGAAATTTCAGAAAAATGGTTAAAATTCAAATTTTGTTTGCATAAAATCAGGGTAGTGCAGTGGAATGGATTCAGGAGTCAAACAACTATATTTACTGGTTCATCGTTAACATATGTAGTTCTTATTTGTGTACTACCATAGAATTTAACATGACAATTAGCAATGAAGAAAATAAAGATAACATAACACAACAATATAATTGAAATCCCATCATAAGAAATTCAATTTTAGCTTAAACAGGGAGAAGAAAAAGATAAGATTATAGATGTTAATAGAGTTGGACCGATCAAAAAAATATGCTAATACAGTTGGAACTTGGAAGATGGTTCCATTCGTAAATTTTGGTTCAACACTATGCAGTGCAGACGGTTAGTGTGATATGTCAGATTTTGTATTATCATTAAATTTCAGTCACAAAACTTGTGTCCAGCAAAACATGTTGAAAAGCATGGATGTTTTGTGGTCCCGAAGAGCATATGTTTAGATCATCATTCATCAGAGTGTAAATGGTATCAGTAATTCATAGATATTATTTGAAGAAAGGCTAAAACTTCAAGCCATGTGGAAGGAGAAAGGATGACTTTCTGAATAACATTGACGAAGCAACACCACTAGAAGCATGCAATTATTTTGGAGAAGCTAAATTAGTTCCTTTTTAACTCTACACATTAATTTTCTCATCTATGACATGTTTATGATAAAAATACCAACATGGTTGGAGCAAGAAAGTTTTCTATTACTACTTACTTCTCTTTCCACTCCCAAACTCGGTTGATAAACTCCTCTCTTCCCAGTTCAGTCCTCTTTATGCCTTCAGAAGCAAGCATCTTTTCCACAACTAACTAATGCAATAGCAAAAGGTTCAGCCAAAGAATATAAATCTCTCAATGATCATGAAGAACACCAAATATACTGCCATAACATGATTTTGGTATGATATACACAAACTTGTTAAAAACTCGATAACTGACATATTTTAGCAAAGATAACTAACCTGAGTTGCAATACCAGCGTGATCTGTTCCTGGAAGCCAAAGTGTAGGTCTTCCTTTCATTCGTGAATATCTAGCCATAATGTCCTGCAATGTAGTATAATGATGAAACTTTAATGACATTCTGGCTTGAATCGTGCAATTTTGATAATAAGCATGAAGTTCTTAAGGATAGACTTCTAATTCTAAAAACATTATAAATGTGTTTGAGCTGACCATGCATGATCAGAAAGTTGATATTGTAAATACCGAGGAGCTAGATGGAGTAATAAAGAAAGTTCTCTCTCCAAAATAACAGTTAGTATAGCTGGGAGCTTGCTTTTGTCATTGAATAATACAACTCCAACTGATGGAATATTTCTTTGGTGAAAGCATGCAGATGCAGCTGATTTTGCTAGATTATGAAACTCAAAAATAGAGGTGATATTTGGTACCAATTGCAATTTAGCAACCCACTTCCTCCAGGCTCCAACTTCACACCCATATCAACTTTTATCCCGGTTATTTAGAACACCAGTTCTGCGTACACAACCTTTCCTCCTTTTTTTAGAGCATCAGTTTTGCGTACACAACCTTTCCTCCTTTAGAGGACTAGTTTCGCAAAACGTTATACAATATATCTTTTTACACACCAATACCTCCTCAAAAGACGTAAATGCAGGGTGGACTTTTTCTTAAGTTGGGGTGATAGGGAATCTGCAATTACGTGTGAGGGTCATTATTAGGTTCCACGGTCGAAGAAATTAATGTATATTAACTCTCAAGTGGACAAATTAACCATCAAATACATGTCAGATTGATCACACTTGTGAAATAGCATAGCCTATAGGCCTATGTAAATGTTTTAACATTTGCATATAGACCACTCACTGATAGCATAGCCTTGAAACATTGTTTTAGAATATGAATCTTCAAAGAGTCTTGAGACTCGTTTTAGGAGAAAAGGGAAAGCATCATGGCCTAAAGGAACACACATTTGTCACTAGGTATACTGCCTGTTTGTTTCAACTTCTTGATGTAGAAATTTTGCAAGAATCTCATCATTATATGTAAAATTTAAGTGCAAGATTTAGAACCCTTATAGGCAGATGCGGGTGTCCAGGACGTGCTACCTTTTTAAACATAGTGTTTGTCATTTTTATACTTACGGTCGAACATTTTTAAACACAGGGTATTCCATTATTTGCAGTGTATTTCATCACTTCTGGGTGTACTTTTTTACACTTACGGTCGGCCCTTTTTAAACATCGGGGTTGTCCTTTTTACGGGTGTCAAGGACACCCGCGTCAGCTAAACATTTTCCCAAGATTTATACAGAATTCGCATATTCCTGGATTCTACCAAAATCCAAGTTTGTGAAAAGAGGAAGTGAGCACAGAACTCAATAATCCACTGAGAAAATCTGTGATTGAGTGATGCTAGATTGAAATTTTGATAGAATCTTGACTTTAAGGAAAATCCCATACCACAAATATATATGGAAACTAATATTGTGCTATATACAGACTTTCGAATTGGATTTCAAGGCTCTCATAAGAATAGCTACTAATTAGGATTGATGAATGTCACAAGAAAAACATAATGTGCATTTAGTGTTAAAGTTCGAGAAATGCCTTGGGAATTATTTTCTCCAACCTCGAGAGTGACAAACATTGCATGCCCCATGTGGAGTGAACCAGTCACATTGGGAGGTGGCATTGGTATCACGAAAGGTTCTCCTCCACGCTCAAAATTTGGTTTGAAGAACTCCTGGGACTCCCACCTAATATTCAATATTGGAAATGTTATTGTCAATAATTGCATAATGTGAATAAATATTACATGCTCATCAACTTTTAAGTGGACTCACAAGTCACAAATAGGTATCTGACACTACTTTAATTTATTAAACAATGGCATATGAATTTTTTTTAGATAAAACGTTTGTATTTCTAAATGATTGATAATATATCCTTTTTACCGCTGTCAAATTTTACTTCGAATCCCATAAGTGGGCAGCACCATGCTTTAGGACATACTTTCCTAAGTAATTATGATAACTATGATAAGCATGAGATATCCTTTGAGGGTCGTAATTACTTGGTATGTCTAGAATCAAAACTACATTTGTCTATAAATATTTCAGACACTTTAACATTGAGAAGTTAAGCATAGACACGTATTAACCTTAATCATCACATTATAAAATGGACTAACAACAAGGAATGACGCTTATATGAACCCTATGGAGAACCTAGACTCTCAACTGCGACCGGTCTAAGGATTCTTTTGCCTCTGAAAACTTAAAACACATAAAATATGTCTAGCACGGCTAAGGAGAAATTTATAAAAGCTTGAAGAAAATTGGTGCCGGTAGAGCCAAGGCTATTATGTATCTCTCTTAAACTTCGCATTTAATGGATGTCAAATTACCAATAGAATTAGTTACCTCACCAATTGTTTGTTCGGATACATAGTGGGAAAAAAAGAAAAAAATTATATCCTATCGTTTGGATCAAAGATTATGTTGTTTTTTGGCATTTGGAGCATCATAAACTATATCAAATGGTTATCTAAACGATCTGCATTTCTCATCTAGCGTTAAAATCGCAGATGGCCAGTTGCACTTCGGAGCGTCATGGACCATATCAAATGGTTATCTAAACGATATGCATTTCTTATCTAATGTGAAATCGCAGATAGTCAGTTGCACTTCGGAGCATCATAGACCATATCAAATGGCTATCTAAACGATCTGCATTTCTTATCTAATGTGGAATCGCAGATGGTCAGTTGCACTTCGTATCATAGGGTCAATTAGAGACCACCTCACTGTTTTACAATTGTAGGGTTGTGTATGAGCAAATTAATAGAGTTGATCCTATTGTTTGGATAGACACTGGGGTAATGTCGGTGTTGATCCTATTGTTTGGATAGGCATATGAGCAAATTAGTTTCTTCGATCAGATAAAAATTAATAGAGAAAAGTAAAGAAAATTGTTCTAGTAAAATTACTAAGATACTATTCTTATTTTTGCAACAAACCAATGAAAAGGTTTATGTTGATAGGTGGTTTTGGTTTTACATGGAAAGATGATAAGTTGTTCTATGTTTCGCTCCACTTTTTGCCTATTTTTGTCTACTCTTCTTTTTCCCCTTATCAAACAACTTAAGTTTCTATTCAACAAGGAAGTGAGATTTTTCATCAGGTTTCTCTGATTTCTCTTCAACTTTCACTTTTTTCTGTCCTTATGTTACTATCCAAGCAGACTACAAAGTTCAAACTAAAAACTAGCATAAAGAAGTAATGTTATAAAAAAAACTAATTACCATTTATATATGCGTTCCTCCTCCGAGAAATCAAATGACTTTGCATTTGCCGGCGAAGTAAACATCTCCGCTTTGGTGGTCATTACTGCATACAGTTTGATGATTTGATTAAAAGACATGCTTTCTCGCCAAATTCCAACCCAAACAAATCATTTTCTCCCAAAACTCCAACCAAAAGAACCAAATCGATTCCAATGGGGACAATTACCTGAGCAGAACCGTCTGGTCGCGATCCGTCTTCCTCTTCCTCTTCCTCTTCCACCGGTGGAGACGGGGACGGGCCGCGTGGTGGGGTGGAAAAAGAAGAAAGGGTTGAGCCTGGAGAGGGATCGTAGAGAACGGTTGGGAGGAATCAACACCGTCGCCATTGTTGGGACCTCAACCTAAAACCCTACCAAAGAAAAAGAACGGAGAAGAGAAGAAAATGACTGAGATTGTGTTTGTTTGTAGATAACGTCCTGATGATGATGGATGATGAACGGATGGTTGGATCACTTCGGTCGGGCATGTTTGTGAACGGCGGGCGAATCCACGGAAAATGAATTTTGAAAACAAAGGAAAATATAGACTTATTTGTCTTTCGTAAATTACTTAAATTACCATTTGTCAATCGTATTTCATTTAATACATATTTCGTATCGTCTCTTAAAATAAGACTTCTATATCAGTTTTCCTCACTCTACCAGTATCAGTACTAAGGAAATGTCTAGCGGACCGTCTGAATCCGACAAGTTAAGTTACTCCCAAAAAAATCGACAGAGACGTCTGAAAAAAACACGTCTCCAGTGAGAAGGCGTCCAAGCCAGACGCCCAACTTTTTTTCTTTTTTCTTTTTTAAATAAAAGATGTAGAAATTTTACCGTATTCGAAAGTAACGGGACGTCCACTGACTCCTTTCCTAGCCTCCGAGACATTATTTTTTGATGACTGAGAGAAAAATGAAGATGAAATTGTGGTGGAAGAGTGAAATGATGAGAGATATAAGTGGAAAAAAAGATAATGACAAAACGGTAAATGGCACGTGCGATTTAAGTAATTCGTGAAAAACATTTAGCATCTCAGAAAATATAAATAAATGGAATCTAATTTTTTTTTTTAGAAATCAGAATGAGACGTAAAGTGTTTGTGCACAGCGAACAGCAAAAACGTAGATAGAAAATAGTTTTTGTAGTCAATTTTGAAAAACAAGAGAAAATATAAATAAGTTGAATCAAGTGCCCTTTCTAGAAATTAAAATGAGACATAATGTTAATTTAACAGCATTGTTACGTTGTTCGACAACATAATCTCAATACAATGAACAACATAATCTCAATACAGATTTGTACTACAAGTACGACTTTGATTAAAATTATGATACAACGATGTATAAATTTTAGAATCACTTGAATTTTGAAACATATTTTTAATTTACATAACAAATTCAACTTAGTGGTCAGATTTTCAATTTAATGGTCAAATCATAAGAAACAAACTATAGGGATCATTTTTATAAAAATAAATTGCCTCATTTTAGTTTTTTTTTTGTCGTCTGAGTTTATGTTGTTTGTGTTTATCACTGGAATATGTTGGAAATCAAAATTATGTTATTTATGACATAAATGAAAAAAGATGTTATTTTTCTTTTCCAGTCCAATATCAAACTCACCATAAATAAAAGAAGACCCACAAATATAATAATATAATATTAATAGGTTTCAACTGTGTTGGAGAGGAGTCACTAGAGGACGTTGGAGGAGCACGTCGTCTGAGGACCAAAGGCGAGAGAGAAGAAAGAGAATACATAGAGTAAATACACAAGAAAGAGGAGAGTAGAAAAGAATAGAGTAAAGAGAGAAGAGAAAGAGAGAGTAGGGTAGATTTATTAAAAGGGTCGTGATAGACGGACGCGAGCGTCACGGACGCGCCTTACGTGGATCTGTACAGCTCAGATATTTTCTTTGAGTCAGCGTCCAGTCAGCGAAATTTCTCTTCGTGCGTTTTGGTCTTTTTAAAAAACACCGGTTCTTTAAGTTGAACGATTCATTTCCTAATACACAGATAAGACAGTGTGCAGACCCTAGGACATCGTGCAGTCTCATTATTCGTGCAGATCTCACACTTATCATAATAAAATATTTGTTTTTAAGTTTTACGTTAGATCAACTTAATTTGTCTAGCTTACTTTATGTGTGTGTGCAGTTTACATTATGTGTTTGTCATGTTTACGTTATGTGTCTGTCCGGAATAAGTGTATTTGTTGTCCGGAATAAGTGTATTTGTTGTCCGGTTTAAGAATAAAGTGTGTCCAGAAACGGAACATAAAGTTTGTCCGGAATAAGTGTATTTGCAGTCCGGAATAAGTGTATTTGTTGTCCGGAATAAGTGTATTTGTTGTCCGGTTTAAGAATAAAGTGTGTCCAGAAACGGAACATAAAGTTTGTCCGGAATAAGTGTATTTGTTGTCCGGAATAAGTGTATTTGCTGTCCGGAATCGGAATAAGTATATTTGTTGTCCGGAATAAGTGTATTTGCAGTCCGGAATAAGTGTACGATTCATTTCCCAATACACAGATAAGACAGTGTGCAGACCCTAGGACATCGGCAGTCTCATTATTCGTGCAGAGCTCACACTTATCATAATAAAATATTTGTTTTTAAGTTTTACGTTGGATCAACTTAATTTGTCTAGCTTACTTTATGTGTGTGTGCAGTTTACATTATGTATTTGTCATGTTTACGTTATGTGTATGTCCGGAATAAGTGTATTTGCAGTCCGGAATAAGTGTATTTGTTGTCCGGTTTAAGAATAAAGTGTGTCCAGAAACGGAACATAAAGTTTGTCCGGAATAAGTGTATTTGCTGTCCGGAATAAGTGTATTTGTTGTCCGGAATAAGTGTATTTGTTGTCCGGTTTAAGAATAAAGTGTGTCCAGAAACGGAACATAAAGTTTGTCCGGAATAAGTGTATTTGCTGTCCGGAATCGGAATAAGTGTATTTGTTGTCCGGAATAAGTGTATTTGCAGTCCGGAATAAGTGTAGTTGTCCAGAATAAGAAAAAGTGTGTTCAGAAACGGAACAGAAAGTTTGTCCGGAATAAATGTATTTGATTTCCGGAATAAGTGTAGTTCTTGTCCGGTTTAGGAAGAAAGTTTGTCCTGTTTATGTAGAAAGTTTGTCCTGTTTTGTCCTGTTTATGTAGAAAGCTTGTCTTGTTTTGTCCTGTTTATGTAGAAAGTTTGTCATGTTTTGTCCTGTTTATGTAAAAAGTTTGTCCTGTTTTGTCCTGTTTATGTAGAAAGTTTGTCTTGTTTATGTAGAAAGTTTGTCCTGTTTTGTCCTGTTTATGTAGAAAGCTTGTCCTGTTTATGTAGAAAGTTTGTCTTGTTTTGTCATGTTTATGTAGAATGTTTGTCCAGTTTATGTAGAAAGTTTGTACTGTTTATGTACAAAGTTTGTCCTGTTTATGTAGAAAGTTTGTCCTGTTTATGTAGAAAGTTTGTCCTGTTTATGTAGAATGTTTGTCCAATTTATGTAGAAAGTTTGTCCTGTTTATGTAGATACAATGAGAGCACAATGAGATATTGATGGTACATATTATTGATGATAACTATTACACAATAAGATACAATGAGAGCACAAAGACAAACAAACAATACAAGCACAAACACAAACACACAAAAATAATATATCTTCTCCCAGTAAATCACACACAAACAAACAATACAAACACACACAAATTACAAAGATAATATATATTTTCCCAGTAAATCGGAAAGAAGATGTAAGACTTAAACATGATCGTCTTATTCACGCTGCTTACGTTGTGAAGAACTTTGGGAGTCGACATCAGACGCTTCTTCGACGTAATATCTTACTCGAAATGGTGATTTATTACGGAGAGATGTACGACATAAACCGAACAGACGTAAGTCTTCACCACGGAGCGTTGTACCTCTCTCCGGAATAAATCACCATTTCGAGCAAGATATTATTTCGAAGAAGCGTCTGATGCCGACTCACAAGGTTCTTCACAACGTAAGCAGCGTGAATGGGACGGTCGATGACACTCTTTCTTTCTTCTTCCTTCTTTTTCTGTCATGGGCACTCCAACAATGCAGCAAAGATGTTGTGGTGCGAAGTCTTCACCACCGGATCGTCACATTCACGATGCTAACGCTGACAAGAACATCGGGAAGTATTCGCACCGTCCCATTCACGCTGCTTACGTTGTGAAGAATCCTGGGAGTCGGCATCAGACGCTTCTTCGACATAATATCTTGCTAGAAATGATGATTTATTCTGGAGAGAAAGAATGAAGAAGAAAGAAAGAGTGTCATCATATTTGTATTTGGGTGGAGAGAGAGAACATGCTGAGTTGAAACGCATTTAATGTGATTTGAGTGGACATTAGGAAGAAAAAACAAAAAAATATTCATGTTTTGGCCACGTAAGGGCTGACATGGATGTCCACGTAGAGCGCGTCCGTGACGCGTTGCGTTTATAAAACATTTTCCATATTAAAATTACAATTTAAAATTAATAATTTTGACACGGAAGTCAATGAAAAATGTTTACACGGTGACAATGTCGAAACAGTAACGATGCTTACGCACTAAAATTGATTTTCCTACAGGGACGGGAAGAAATAGGTAAACAACTGTGATGAATACACACAAGCAAGCAAATAATCATTTTTGTATTGAAGAAAAAACACACAAGTAATTTCAAAAAACCAAACGATGAATATCTAATTATGCTCTTCTTCATAAGCTTACCGGTGACATAAGTCACCAAAAAATACAACACCACTTCCGAAAATGATGGTAACATGCATTATTGCTATCATGGAATCTTATTTCATAAACAACACCATGTCAAGCATAACATATACAACATCATTCGTATCTAAACATTTATATAAAACGAAAATCAAATCAAAATTTATGCCCATTTTGCCATGAGGGACATACCACCAGCACCCAGAAGAACCGCAAGATAAGCCCAGCATTGTAGCGTTGCACTAGACTGCAACTTGGGTCCCATGAAGTCTGATGCCAGAAGGTCGACAAGGGCCATGTAGATAAGAAGCCCGGCGGAGGAGGCGTTCAACAACCCGACCACGATGAGGGCGGTCGGGCTGTCACTGTTGTACACGTTCGAGAGGGCGATGCCGAGGACGAGACCGAATGGAGTTGTGAAAGAGAAGAAGAAAACCATTATCACTCTTGTTTTTAGTTTGAACTCCCCCTGTACATCGACGAAATTTGATCTCAAGTCTGTATGAGTTAGAAAATTTTCTAATATATTAACACATGAGCGTATTAAACTGAAATCAGTACGATTCCTTGTGCGATTTTTATCGTATATGGTTCTTTATCCTTGAAGGTTCTCAAGCAATGACAATAAATTTGGTAATCTAACACAACTATTCAATGTAGATAATGTTCAACACTTCAATATCAACGTACAGTAATAAACATACAAAAATTATAAGAGGTCATGATGATAATGTACACACAAATTTTCAATTGTTAACTCTTCTTGAAAGAAAATTCACCATCTTTTAGTATTTTACTAGTAACTCTAAGGGCTTAATCGAAAATTACCCACAAAATATCCTCAAACATAATATACAAGAACCAGATGTACTAGACTAAACAAAATCGGTGTGGTTTGTATTTCTTTCATACGATTCTTTTATTCTCTGACAAGAAAATTAGTATATCTAACGCAACTATTCAATATATTAATATTCAGTATCAACGTAAATTAATCTTATTTAAAATATTGAAATAAACATACACAGAATTGTAAGGGGTCTTAATAACATGCACACATAAATTCTCCATTGTAAACACTTATGCAAAGAAAACTCATCATCTTTTTAGTATGTTTAGTAACTCAAAGGGCATAATTATTGATTATCTAATCTGTACAAGAACCACATGTGCATTGACGAGGAGTGTATCATGTATGTAGTTAATCTTAGTGTTGGTTACCTGAAGAATGCAACCACCAAGACCCATGCCTTCAAACATTTGGTGGAAGCAGATGGCGATAGATAAAGTTCTTATGGTGCAAACATTTTGAGAGGCACCCATTGATAAGCCGATGATAACTGAATGAACCACAATTCCAAGCTCCAGTACCTGCATGCATGCTTGTTTTTCAATTATACTGTTTAACGTGGGTATTTTGTTCTTTTGATTTTATTTTATTTTTTTGGTCTACAATCACTTACCTCAATTATGCTTATCACGTACTTAAATACATAATTATTGGTTGGAATTGAAAAGAAATTAAAACATTCTTGTATGCTAAGATAGAAGAAAAAAACTGATATACAACGTCTAAACACATCCCTTAATTGAGTTAATTTGTGGTTTGGTTTCGAAATTGGACCGAGTAATTGACAAGATATTGGGTCAATGGGTCACTAGTTTAGCCGATAAATCGAATTAACCAGTCAAACCTTCACGTTAGCATGATGTCATACTTATAAGACCGCCCATTTTTTAGAATATTGTTTTGAAGTTATTAAAATATACAAAACAAGTATTAGTATTTATATACGTTTCATTATAATTAGTACAAGAAATCGATGGAACCTGTCTATATTCAACCACATTATATGTATTAGTATTGGGTTTTTGAAGGTCTCATTTACGTTAGTTGTAATGGTTTAGCTATTGGGTTTCTTAAATCGTGTGAACACTACTGTAATGGCCAAATCTTCACATTCAAACCTCGCAACTGATTTTCAAGTAATATGTCATTACTCATTACTAGGGGGAAAATAAAAAATAAAATAAAATATTTACACGAAACTATAGAACTAACTATATATGATACGAGTTTGCTAATTTAACTATATTAGAACTATCGAAATGGTGGTGTAATAATTGCTTACCTGTGCGATAACCCTGCTGCGGGCTAATTTCTCATCGACGGGCTTAATCGGGTCCGCATGGGGGATTATGTCCCCATTGGAGCACTTTCTCTTGTGAAACGTCGTCATTAGAGAGTCTAGCATAAGAGTGAATATAGCCGAGAGCATCGCAACGAATCCCGTAAAAGGGAACAATGACCAAGGATTCTCGGGCAAGCACGGCGACCCGAGATCCTCGTAGGAGTCAGGAAGAACGTGCATGAACGCGGTAGCGAGAATGACGCCGGACGCGAACGCTTTCACGACCACAAAGAGGTTCTTGTCGGGGTGTAGTGCCGGAATCGAGCGCGTGAGAAGAGGCAAACAAACGCCTACCAAACTCGCCACGAGGATCGCGAATATCGCAACGATCTTCAACATTAGAGCCCTTGGTTTGTCGTGGCATTCTCGGCGTAGTTGTTCCTCTCCGCACGACGTCGCCTCGACGAACGACAAGGAGAAGAAAACCAACGTGAAGCACAAAACGAAAATGTAAAGAGATCTCATTGCAATTTGCAAGTGTTAATTGTTTTCCTTCTCTATTGCAATAAAGCAATAGGTTTAGATGTTGGCTGTGTAGTTTGACATGATATATAAGTGTCTGGTATTTAAGGGTTTGAAGATCTGTAATAAGGTGTAGTTGCAGAAAACAGAAGAGTTGATTAAGTATGCAAATCTTTATGCCAGCTCGTTGTCTAAATCGAGGAAATGTATATATTAGAGGGTTTGACGTGGACGTAATTACCCATCTTGTTTTGTTTAATAGTCATGTGATAACGCTATTTTCTTGATTGGTTTTGGTATTTTAGAAGGGTAGAAATTAGTGACTCGTGCAACGATCCGGTTTTACGTTAGTGTGTGTTAGCCCGTGCATGGCACGGGTTTTTGCGGTACAGGCACGCTCCCTTTGTTTGGGTTTCCTCAATTAATTTCCAACGTATTATATGTATATATTTTGATTATAAATTTAGATGTATTTATTTTACTTATAAATTGAGATGTATTAATATGTATATATTTTGATTTATAATTGAGATGTATTTCTATTACATTTGACATTGTTGTATCATTAGTATTTTAGTATTGCAGTGATTTATTTCAGGTGTGTACATACCCCAACCATGTGTCAGAATATGAATGACTGGTTTGAGGGAGATGTGTTAGTGGAAGTAATTTATGAGTCCTTATACACGGTTGCGTGCGTCCCGGACACGGCTGACGTTGTCAGTTGAGACAGCAATCCAGTCAGCAGAGAAATTCATTTAATAACATGTTGGTGTTACATGCAACTTTTAGTTTCCCAATACAACATTACTTTCTCACTGCAACGTTTGGTTTCCCCATGCAACTTTTACTTTTCCCAACGTAACTTTTGATTTCTCCATACAATATTCGAATACCAAGGTAAAATGAAGAGTTCATTTTTGTCATTTTTTCTCCATATAAGCAAGTGAAAACTACAAACTTAAAAAGGAAAAACAACTTAAAAAGGCAAAACATGTTCCTTTTTAACATCTACGTCTGTCCTTTTTAACATAAGAGTTTATTCTTTTTAAGTACAGGTTTGTACTTTTAATGTATGATTTTGTCATTTTTAACATAAGAGTTGTTGTTTTCCTTTTTAAGTATTATTTCATCCTTTTTAAGTTATGTTCTTCCTTTTTAAATTGTTGTTTATTCCTTTTTAAATTTCTGTTTTTCTTTTTTAATTTTCTGTTTTTTCTTTTTAAATTATGTTTGTTCCTTTTTAATTTTCTATTGTTCTTTTTTAAGTTTTGTTTGTTCCTTTTTAAGTTGTTGTTTGATCCTTTTTAATTTTCTTTTTTTCTTTTTTAATTTTTGTTTCGTCCTTTATAAGTTATGTTTGTTCATTTTTAGGTATTGCTTCATCCTTTTTCAGTTGATGTTTTTCCTTGTTAAGTATTGCTTCGTCATTTTTAAGTTATATTTGTTCCTTTTTCATAAGTAAGTTGTTTTTTTCCTTTTTAAGTTCCTTTTTTCCTATTTAAGTTGTTGTTTTTCCTTTTGTAAGTTTGTCTTTTTAATCACTTGCGTTTGTCTTTTTCAAGAACACGAAATCAAATCCAATACCGTGAAAATAAATCAGAAACCCCCAAAAATTAAAATCAAAGACAAACCAACTTTAAACAAGAATACCACAGATAAACAAACTTTTCAAAATAACATCGAAAAACCAAGATCGATACATCACATAACAAAACCAAAAACTTTAAATCAACCACAAAGAAACAAACTTTTCCGAAAAAACTCAACACAAAGAAACCCAAATCAGCTACAAAGAACCACACTTCCAAAAAAATCAAGACCAATCAATCATAGAACAAAACAAATAATTTCAAATCAGCCACGAAAACCAAACTTTCCCAAAAAAACTCAACACAAAAAACTCAAATCAGCTACAAAGAACCGCATTCCTCTTCATCCGCAAAAACTCAACACAAAAAAACTCAAATCAGCTACAAAGAACCACGTTTCCAAAAAACCAATACCAATCCATCACATAACAAAACCAAAAACTTCAAATCAGCCACAAAAACCAAACTTTCTCTCCTTTCGAAGGCGAGAGGTAAAAGAAGGAAAGAGAGATGTATTACACTACACTACACTAATCTAAACTAGTAAACAAGCAAACTGAAATGAAATAACTAAACAACTAATGACGAAGATAAAAAGACAGGAATGGAAACCCCTAAGGGGTGGAGTGTGTGTGCACATGAAATAAGTGTGGTGTTGAATGCATACTATAAGCTCAAGTGTGGTTAGTGTTTGTTCATGCATAAGAAGTACCTCTTTGGCAAGACTTATCATTTACAACACTAACCTAGGTGATTAATATGAGCAATGCAAGGTTGTTATTAGGACACTTAGACAAGCATGGAGTGTACCTAAGCTATGGCAGAAACCATCAAGTAAGATTCTTAATAATTCAAGCAAGCATATTAATATTTCTCACAAAACATTCATATTAAGCATTCATACCACCTACATAACATGTACATACATTTACTCCACCCCCAAATGGGATGGAACTACTCACACATATTTAAACTAACTACTCTAACGAAATGAAGCATTATACTGAAATGAAACTACACTAATCAAGCAAGAAATATTAAAGAAGCTTAAAAGGAAAAGGAAATGAAAACCAAACTTTCTCTCCAAAACATCATAAACAAATAAAAAGTAGTATCATCAACTAGTAAATTATTAGAAAGAAAATATTAGAATATTCGTTAGTGTAGCCGGCAAAAAAAAACTGGAAAAACAAAATATGAACATGACTTGAAAAATATCATATACTAATATTTAATATTCATTCAAATTGAAAAAAACAATAGAAAAAAGAAAAATCAATGTAAGAAATACCAACTTCAATTATTAATATCATGTCAACAAGTTCGAGATTCAAATTAAATTTTGTGAAATCATTAAGTTTTACTGCAAATCGTGCTTGTCAAGTAGACCTGGCCTAACCTCGGCCAAATGGGCGGGGCCATAAGGGCCCGTGCATTAGGCCTGACTCATCTAATTTTTTTAAATACCTCTAAAATCTTAAAAACAACTATTTTTAAAAAATATATACAATACCACATGCCACCATGTTATTGGTGAGTTCAAAAGTGTGTACAATGAAAAAAACACCCAATATCATTGTGTTTAGATGTGTTTTTTGCAAATTTCATGGAATTTTGAAATGACGGGATTTGTAAATCTGAGATTTCTAAATGACGTCATTTTCTTTTATCTTGTTTGGGTAAGTATGTCATTTCAAAATGATAGTACATATTTACAAATCTCATCATTTGAATTAACTTTGTTTGGAAAAACCATGGAATTTTTCAAATTCTATGTATATGCTAAATTCAACAATACCATATGCCTGGTTGCAGGTATACATAAAAAAGTTTGATTATCAATACATCATAATCAACCCATTATGCATGATAAATAAGCAAAATCCACTAAATCGTCAGATTTTTTTTTATATAAACTTTCTTTAATAATAAAACGACAATGAAAAAAACACAACAAAAATAGAATAACAAACAAATAGTAGAATATGAAACCTGAAATTGATCTAACATCTAAGACTTTAATTAATAGTATCTCAACATATATGTCAAACAAATAATAAGTCAACAAAATATAACAAACAAGCTCTTAAGTTTTCTAATCTCTAGAACATAACGTATCACCACAAATACAAATCTAAATTAACATTAATATAATATATATTTTCTCAATTGGAACTTAGAAGCTATTTCATATGTTGCAATTATTTTTCATTTTTCATAAACCGTCTTTAAGGGCATCCATTATCATAATCTAGGTCATGCGCACTCTCTCATCTTTTCTTTCTCTTCCACGTCATCATAACCAACATTCTCTTTCTCTTTCGTTATACACCAATTACCATGACCTAGGTGAAAGAAATGTGTTCTAAAAGTTTTACTATGTCAATTATTATGAATTGGATGTACAAACATTTTGTTCATTGATTATTATATTCGCCTTTTGGAAGTGTTATGGAAGATGCGTTTGATCCTTAACCGTAGAGCTTTAAAAGATAATGGTTTACATGAATCAAAACTTATTCACAATCATGTTAATTAACATGGAACATTAATTACCAAGATAAGATTGTCGTGTTGGTCATCGATTGTTGTAGCTCTACAAATAATTGACGACACGAGTATAGAAAAGAGGAAAATGATTACTTTTATATATTGGATAGACCTGATAAGTAAAACATTATGTAATTGTGTTTCGTGTCATTAATGTTTTACTGTATCTTGGATCTTAAGATATGAGACTTGTATTTTTCACTAAAGAAGTGCTTAATTTGATTATTGTCAAAAGCTATCAACGAGTATAGTGATAAACACAATAGTTTGTTGAACACGACTTGTGCTGGAAAAGATAACTAATCAAACGATTATCATTGCCCCTCTTAATTGAGTGATGATATTAGTGAGCCCCTTGATAGAGTAAAATTATAATATGCACAATGTAATTTGAGATAAGTTACATATTTATAATTAGTTTAAAGAGAACAAGAAATGAATATAATACAAAGGTGACACATTTCTACTTTGTATTATTCTTAATATCATGAGGCAAGAGACATACACAAGTGGTGCACTCACATCACTAAATGGAACGTGTTTAGTTCGAGTGGAACAAGACATCTATGCTAATTGGGTAACTATGTTGTGTAGCTAGATACCGCTTATAGTTTGCGATATTAAGTGTTTAATATCATTACTAATATGGTTTAGATCCTCCTATAGGTCACACCACAGGGAACACAAAAAGCTTGATTTTGAGTTCATATGATGTGTCGGTTTTCATGAGAAAATGGACACATGTGGTGAATTAATAAAATCAACATGTCACGAAAATTTACATAATTAGAATCATGAATAAATTCATATGAGGTGTATATATTATGTGGTGTAATGATTTAATATTACATAAGATAATACATTACATAAGATATGAATTTGCTAAAAACCTCAAAAGATCAAATTTTGTTGGATGTAAATCCAAAATTTGACAAAGGTAAAATCAATGTAAAAATGGCCAACCATTTTGGGTTTGGTCGACCGGGTTTCTTAGAAACGGTCATGCAGACAAATATCAGATAGCGCGATTGGTTGACCGAAATTTACTGGAGTGTCTGGACAATTGGAATCGGTCATCCAGGCGTAAATGGTCAACCGAGAGAAAATATCTAGGAGTTGTCTTGGGGATATGACAGTAGACCGAAAGTGAAATAGTCGTCCGAAGAGATTTACCAAAAAAAAATTTGGTGAGTCAACGGTCGACCGGAGCAAGACGTGGATCATCCGAACTTTTCCAGAGAATTTTTCTCATAAATATTCGGTCGACCGTCTAGCTCACGGTCATCCGAACTTGCGTAAAACCAAATGGTTCGGTCGACCGAGTGGAAATCCCGGTTAATCAAACAACACGATTTTTGCCTGAATTAGTAAGATAATAATTAGATCATAGGTTGGATTGATTCCAGATTTGATCAAACGTTTATTAGGATGCTTATGTGGCAAATTGAGATTAATTCTATTAGAGAAAAACAAAAGAGATAATGGCTAGAGAATAGTTCTTGATGTAGGTGATTTGAGAGGCTATAAATAGGTCCTCTCATCCTACTTGTTTCTTAAGAATTAATGCAAAATTCTCTCTCCCTAATCTCTCCCTTAATCACCATGAAAATTCTTTTAATAGTTTTAAGTTTTAGAGATTAAAATCTCAAAAGCTTTTAAGGGGTTTATTAGCTAGATTCTAAGCTTAATTAGAGATTTATTGACTAGATCATTTCTCTCTAATCTTGTTTAGAGTTGGTGAACACTTGGAGGCGAATCGGCGGGCGATTCGACGAGCAACGGAACACCGGATCTTCTAAAAGGTTTTAGAGAACCTTTGGGTATGATCATCTCTCTTTTGTTTATTTTAATATGTGTAGGAATGCATGATATTAGAATAAATATATTTTGTACATAAAATCAATGAAAATATGAAATCGATCATGTATGTTTGTATTAATTTTTTTTAAATATACACATACATAGGGACACAAAATCCTACACTAGGTAATCCCACTCTAAACAAAATTAGAGAGAAATGATCTAGTCAATGAATCTCTAATTAAGCTTAGAATCTAGCTAATAAACCCCTTAAAAGCTTCTGAGATTTTAATCTCCAAAACTTAAAACTATTAAGAGAATTTTCATGGTGATTAAGGGAGAGAAACAAGATTATTAATTTCCTTATCAATTTTTATTTTATTCCAAAATCATTTCTATTTACCAAAAATATTAATAATCTATTTGAAAAAACCAAAATAGCAATAAATCGTATTTCCAAATTACCATCATGATTAGGAAACACTAAATATCATTAATATTAATAAAGCAAATATTACATTAAATTAAAAAAATGTAAGCTTACATTACCAAACATAAATCAAATATTAAACGACAGAAACCACAAAACACATGCAATACATACTAATAAAACACATTTAAGCGTCACTATCGCCGAATCGCTGTCAGATGTTCTTGATCAAATCTGTCATTAGCGCGATATGTTGGGTTTTATTGTGAAACACCCAAGGATCTGCCTCCTCCTCGTCTTTATAAACTCCCTAAATATTATAACAAATACCAATAAATCTTGTATTATTATTTTTTTATCATGTTTAATCTATTTTTAAATCTTACTTTTAAAAATATTTTTTCTAATTGTTTTTATTTTTTTAATTTTATTTTTAATTTTTTCCTGAATCAACCTCCCAAAATGAGTATAATGAGTGCACACCCCCACGTACTTCACACCCTCACCCATTTTTTGAAATTAGTTTTAGTTTTTGTTTAAAATTTTGTTGTAAATAATTCATTATACTGGATAAAGAGTTTTTTATTGAATAAAGTAACCAAACTTTTTTAAACGCTCTCTCTTAGAGCATATTTAACCATCGGGCGTATGAGCAGGGTGCCCGCCATGTCCTCCGAAAACACAAAAAAACAACGCCATGTCTCCCCGCCCAGGCGCAAAGTCGGGCGGTGGGTGTCGCGATTGTTCACCTCAGCGATTGTTGGGTATGGGTTGGGTGGGTCCCCCACCCATTCGTTAATTTTTTTTAATTTCTCAAAAATGATAAAAATTATTTTAAAATCATATAAAATCATTATTATTTTTTATTCTCAAAATATATATTTTATTTGTTTTGATTTTGTAAATTTTTGTGATTTTTTATACATTTTTCCCAGGATTGATCCCCAAATGACATGAAGGGAGAGAATGTAAGGGTGTTTGGGATGTTTCTGGGCATGATTAAGGGTTTTTTTGAGTGAGTGAGGTGAGCTGACGTGACAGAGAGAGAATCTGACGTGACAGAAAAAGCAAAGCACCCAGGGGTAGCCCGGATATTGTTATTTATGCTCTTACACATCCTTTGGAGGTCGATTTAAAAAAAAAATAAAAAAAATTAAAATTTAAAACAATTATAAAACATATTTAAAAAAATATGATTTAAAAAACATATTTAAAATGATTTTAAAAAACAAAACAAAACCAAAAACAAAAAAAATGTAAAAAAACAAAAAAAGGCACAACCTACGGGTCGATGACCAGGATGTTCCAGCAACCTGATCGACTACCCGGCTTGGTATTTTTATTTATTTTAAGTGTTTTTGTAGAATTATGGAGGTATTTTTTAATAGCCTTGGAGGTTTTTTATTATAAAAAAGACGGATCGGGCCGACCCAACTCCCAGGTCTACCAACACCCTCCAAGACACTCCAATAACTACTTCAATCACACAACCAAAAGACTTAGGCTCCGATTAAATAACTTGAGTTTGGGGTTTAAGGTTCAAAACTCAATATTTTGAGGTTGATTTTGAAGGCAATGTGTTCTAAAAGTTTTACTTTTAAATGTCAATTATTATGAATTGAATGAGAAATCATTTTGTTCCTTGTTTATGTTATTCGTCTTTTAGAAGTGTTAAGGAAGATGCTCTTGGTCCTTAACCGTAGAGCTCTAAAAGATATTGGTTTACATAAAACAAAAGATATTCGCAATCATGGTAATTAACATGAAACATTAATTACCGAGTTAAGATTGTCGTGTTGGTCATAGATCATTGTAGCTCTACAAGTGAGTGACAACATGGGTATGCAAAAGAGGAAAATATTACTTTTGTATACTGAATAGACCTAATAAGTAAAATATTATAGAAATGTGTTTCTGTGTCATTAATATTTTACTGTGTCTTTGGTCCTTTGATATGAGACTTATATCTAATCACTTAAGGAATACTTAATTAGATCAGTGTCTTGAACTATCGATCAGTGTAGTGTAAAGGCATTGGTTGGTTAAGTATAACTTTCGTTGGAGAAGATAGTTAGTCAAAAGATTATCATTGCCCCTCTTAATTGAGTGATGATATTAGTGGGCCCCTTGATAAAGCGAAGTTATAATGTGCACAATGTGATTTGAGTTAAGTCACATATTTATAACTAGCTTAAAGAGATCAAGAAATGAATACTAAGACCAAGATGACACAATACTACTTTGTGTGTATTCTTAATATCATGAGGCAAGGGACGGACACAAGTGATGCACTCCATCACTAAGTGGATCGGGTTTTGGTTCGAGTGGAATTAAGACATCTAACTAATTGGGAGCTATAATGTGTAGCTAGATACCGCTTATAGCTTGTGATATTAAGCCTTTAATATCACTGCCAACTTAGTTTAGATCCTCCCATAGGTCACACCACAAAACTGGGAAACAAGAAATGAGGATTTTGAGTTCATAAGATGTGTCGGGTTTCATGTAGAAAATATGACACATGGGGTGAACAAGCAAAATCAAAATTATGTTGTGATTAATAACATAATTAGAATCTAAATTAAATTCATATGTGATGTAAATATTATGGGGTGTAATGATTGATCATTACATAGGATAATATGTTACATAAGTTGTGAATTTACTACTAATCCCGAAATGTCAAATTTTGTAGGGGTTAAACCGAAATTTGACAAGTCTGCAAGACTGTGCAAACGGTCGACCGGTTAAAGGATAACGGTCGACCGAAGGTGCACGGTCGACCGGACGTGTCTCGACCGATAACAGGGAATTTTCGTCTGTTCGCAACGGTCGACCGAATATATCGGTCGGTCGACCGAACATTGAGATGAAATATTCTACGTTAAGAACGGTCGACCGAATCTTGCACGGTCGACCGAAATTGGGTTCGAGCGGTCGACCGGACCTTCGTAACGGTCGACCGGTCCAGACGGTTTTATGCAGAATTAATTTAAGAATTAATTAGATCATGCATGGAATTGGTCCATAATTGATTTAATTCGTGGCTAATATTATTTATTAATAAATAATGGATGGTTAGATGGAATTTTGCATGAAATCATGGGCAAGAGGTTGCACATGAATATGTAATTTGGAGAGAACCTATAAATAGAGGTTATCTCATTGCCTTCCTACATCTTAATTAATATTGCTTTTCATGCAAAATCTCTCTCCTTAATTCTCCACGAAAATTCCACAAATTCTTAAGTTTAGTTTAGTTTTTAAGAGATCATCTTCTCAAGGGAATTAAAGAGGGGTTAGTAATTGGATTCTAAACCCTATCGGAGATTGAGAGACTAGCTTCCCTCTCTCCGATCTTGTTTAGAGTTTGGTGAATACTCGGAGGCATCCGGCGCAGCGAGGAGCATCCCCAACGTCTCCGAATCTTCAAGAAGTTTTAGAGAACTTCTAGGTATGAATTTCGGAGCCCTTGTTTGTTTTAATAGAGTTTTGAAACTAGATGTTAAAACAAACCGATGCATGCATGAAATAAATCAAAGAAAATTGTAATTGATCCTTATTATACATAAAAATTTCGAAAATATATATGTATAATTAAACATGAAATCCTACAGATTTCAATTCTAAAAAAATCATATGCATTTTATATGCAAACCTCCAAAAACTCCATGTTTATTTGTTTGGATTTTCAGTTTTGAAATATTAAGTTTTAGTACATCTTATGAAAACTCAAAACTCAAATTCATGTGTTTGGAGTAGTAAATAAGAAAGTTAATTGAGACGATTATGGAATGTGTTATGTGTTTTGCAAAACACTGGTCCTCGTTGGTGTTTTGCATAACTTAAATTACAAGCTAAAATGACAACTCAAAACTAAACAAAACCACATAAAGCATGTTTGGATGACAACATATGAGTTTGAGGTTTGTAAAACTTAAAACTCCGACAAACCTCAAAACTCAATTTATCCAAACACACTCTTAATAAAACTCACGTTGAAAGAACAAGTGGTTATCTGATTCTTCATCAACATGGCAAAGGAAGCCAAAGAAATGCCAAGTCATTAAATCCAATCATAGCTTGTAAGTCTCACCCTAATAAGTGAAGTGTGCCTGAGAATGCACAACCTCGAGCTAGCCTAAGAAACTTGAGGAGGTCTTCAAGAGGCGAGAGAAGTGTACAAAAATGGGCATCAAGGTCTCTATAAGTTCGTTTGGTGAACCAAAAAAACGACTGCAATTGGGGGGGGGGGGGGGGGGGGGGGGGGGACACATAGGGTTGTAAATGGAGCAGGTAATACTTGTATACCCGACCCATGCGGGTATGGGTACGGGTACAAAACTTCGTACCCATTTAAAAATTCGTATAAGTTTACCCGCTTGATAAACAGGTCAGAGAGGGACATCTCCATCATCATCATCGTCAATTTGTACATGTTTACCCGTTCACCTACTCCTTACCCGTACTCGTATACCCGTTATCAATATATTGTAGGATTTTGTGTCGCTGTGTATGTATATATTTTTCAAATTTTATACATGCATGTAGGATCAATTACCATATTTTCGACGAGTTCATGTACATTGTTTTACATTTATTCTAATATCATGTAATCTACATATATATTAAAATAAATAGAGGATGATCATACCCAAAAGTTCTCTAAAACCTTTATGAAGATCCGGAGTTGCGTTGCTCGTCGAATCATTTCCAAGTGTTCATCAAACTCTAAACAAGATTAAAGAGAAATGAACTAGCTAATTCAATCTCTAAACGAAGCTTAGAATCTAGCTTATAACTCATATAAAGCTCCATGAGAATTTAATCTTCAAAAGCTCGAAATAATTTAAAGAAATTCAGATGGATTAGTGGAGAGGTTTGGGTGAGAGAATATTTTTACATCAACTTCAAACAAGTAGGGAGATGAGACCTATTTATAAACTCTCCCAATACCACATCTTGGGCTACCCACTAGCCTATGATTTCTTGTTTTTCTCTCCCTAAAACCAATCACAAATTAACACATAATCATCATCATCATCCACGTTTGACCATAATTGGAATAAGTCAAACCTATGATCACTAATTGTTATGGAAATTCTTATTTTTCTCTAGCCCACATTGTTGTTTCATGCATCGGTCGAGGTTAAGAAGCCAATGAGACCATTATGGATTTGGGTGGTTTGGAATTCCCTGATATTTTGGTTGGGGAACACATGTGTTACATATTTTTAAAGATTAACTGCATTTGTTACTGCTCGAACTACATGTTCAATCAAGTAAGGTAGTTCCGTTGTTAAGAGATGAGTAAATGACCTTTGTTTTTATTTAAACCATTTATCTTAGTTAATACATGTAATTTTACTTGTTTACCCACCTTGTATCCACTAATCGAACGTACTCGGGTAGTTCAATATTGAGTAGGATATATACCCGTACCGTTAATTTTAACGGTATGGGTGAGGACATAATTGTCCCGTATCCGACCAGCTTACCGTACATGTAACTATGTTGTGTCTAGTGGAGGAATTTTGTTCTTTGGGCAAAAAGCATTCCAGCATCTGATCAGTACATTTCTTAAGACCCCAGATGAGGTCGCATCACGTGGAAATAAAAAAGTTGTCTTTTACGCTGGTGTTGTCACTTGTCAGACGACAGACGTGTGAGAACCAAACAGTACCTATGTCCATCGTAAAAAATGATAGAATATAAAAATGTGTATCTTGATATATAGTAGGGTAAAAAGAATAATAGATATTTTAAACATTACTATAAAATTTATCATCTGTATGCCGTATATTGAGTCTTAAACTCATAATCATAGCTCAGCATTTTCTCACGCTGATCACAACGTCTGGTACCATTATAAGGCACAAGCCACAAAGTCTGGATTGGAAAAATGTTGTTTGGGGGTCAACTTAGAGATGACTAGCTGGCTTGGGGAAAATGTTACACTTGTTTTAAGATATTTGATTTGAAACATATTAACGTACTTATCCTCCCGAAAAGTCATGAATGAGAAGAAAACAAAGTCGGCCATCAACTAGATTTTCTTAATCAGTTCATTGTCATTAACTAGGACCAAAGATAAGCGTGTACGTGGCTAACCTTTGACGTTAAGTTTATCTTTAGTGTTCCTAATCCCGTACAAATCGAATAGTGTTTGTTTTAAGTTTTAGCCTCTTCAAATAAAAATGTTATGCTTACAACAGAAGTAGGAGAGGAGAAGTGAACATTGAATGTTACATGATTGTCACATATACTAGCAAGAATTCCGTGCATTAGTAACCTTCAATTATCATACATTGTGCAATATCTAAACATCAAGTTATTAACAACAATAAACGTGTGTAAACAAAATATAAGAATAGTAGATCCCCGTTCTTGTATTAATTGTAAAACAACATATATCACAGTACGTTCAGTATAGGGAAACTTTAAGTCATAAAAAAATTAAAATATCACCACTTGTATTCAAAATTTATTCTTGTTTCCGAATACATTTTCTGAAACACAAGACATGTGATCCCTAGTTATCCTCAAACTTGAAAAAATGCCGTTTTTAAAAGTTCAGACAACAATGGATACCCACAGCATTTAATAAAACCAACACGTCTCCGATTTCCTAACTTAGGCACCACACATTTCCATACAGTTGTCCTCTCCTTTGAGCGATCCTAATCAAAAGAAGGTCCCGGAAGAAAACGACAAAGTAAAATAGGATCATATGCCCATTAAGTTTAAGTAAGTTATCTCCACAACCTTTTCAAAGTTCCAGCTGAGCATCAAGTTTGCAAGAGGTGGAGAGAAGTTAGAATTATAGTTCCCAAGTATTTTTTTCAATTTTTCTTCTTTCAAATTAATAATTATAAATCATTTTAGAATTATAATTTTCCAGTTCCTTAAGTTTTCAAACAATCTAATCACACAACCTCTAGAAAGTTATAGATTTGAAAATTGCGATTCAAATAGCCACCACAATGTTCATATATAGAAAAAGTTATACACGTATGTGAGATTAATGTAACTTCTTGGATTTACATCACCGTCTATCTTCGTAAAGCACAAACTACGTGTGAAGGTAGAACGGCGAATATTAAATTAATGTTATTTGATTGGATACACCTAAAAAAAATAGATCTATTTGAGTTTTACACCTGCGAATTCACTTACTAACTTGATACACATACAATGAAAATGAAAATTGACTAGATACTCATACACTTCCGTCGGATGGAAACTCACTCAAATCTATTATAACATAGTTAATTTCAATATCATTTTAGTGGAATTTTGTAATTTTAATCCTATAACACCTAAAAGTCACACAAATTCATTATCTGGAAATTATAAAAAAATAATCCAACGTCTTTCTAAATTAAAATCCAGCAATTAATCTTCTCAAATTTGAAAATTATCACAACGGTAATAAAAATAAATCCACAAATTAACCTGACCTGTCGTACTCGTGTTAGTGTCGCGTTGTCTCCGTGCGGTCTACTCGGAAACGTCCGACCAAAACCACATGTCCACGTGTACATCCGTTTGTAGTTATACGTTTCAAATCATAAGTCCCTAACCTTTTCCAAACCTCTATATATATCAAACCTTATTCCAATTATTGTCCACAACCTTTATTACCTTTAATTTTGATATCTGGAAGAGTTAAGAAGATGGTGAGAATTGGATGCTTTGCTCAAGTGGTGTTGCTTCTTGTTCTTGCGGCTTGTTGGAGTTGTGAGGGGTACAACACTGTGTATGTTGATTGGGTGAAGAGTCCATCTGAGGATTATGATCATTGGGCTGGGAGGATGAGATTCCAGGTTAATGACACTCTAGGTATGTACTTAATTATGTGATTTGGTAGTTTTTTTTATGCGTAGCTTGCATATTAATGTATTGTTTCAAACTGACGTGGGAGTGAAGAAATCTCTTGCCAAATTCTGTAGGTCGCTTGAGTTAGAGATTCCTAGTTTTGTGGTTTTAATTTCGAAAATTTTAAGCTAAGCGCGCAATCGATAAGCTTCTTGGTTTTACCTGCAACTGTTTTTTTTCTTTCTTCCAACCAAACTAAAATTGTGTAAGTATCATAAATTTCTATAGAACCCATCACCTCTTTTAGGATTACAATTTTGTTTCCATGCCGGTGTGTAACTGTGTAAGAGTTGCGGACTTAAACCATGGCTAATTGTAATGATCTTTAAAAAACAAATATCTCCTAGAAGTAGTTCAAATTTTGTTGGAAAACCTTAATGAGAATCTAAGTGGTGTGTTGTAGTTTTCAATTACAAGAAAGAGGAGGACTCCGTTCTACAAGTGGATTGGCAAGATTACTTTTCTTGTAACCGGTCGAACCCAATCATCACCATGTCCGATGGTGAGTCAGCGTTCAAGTATGACCGATCAGGTCGGTTTTATTTTATCAGTGGAGTTGACGAACACTGTAAGAACAGACAAAGATTAATGGTGACCGTCGTGGCGGTAAGGTCTAAGAGTTACGAGGAGTATAACCACAAGTTCTACGTTGGTGGTAGAGATGGATGGGTGGTGAGACCAAGTGAGGACTACAATCACTGGGCTGGGAGGAATAGGTTCCAAGTCAACGACAGTCTAGGTATGTCCGATTCAAAATTATTTTGTCTAATCTATGAAACTTACGTTTTAGAAATAGTCATTAATCGTTTTGGTAGAAAAGAAGATTGACTTAATTATAACCACTTCTGTCCAAGTCAAACTCAAGAAGGGAAAGTCATGTTGCGTTTAGACGCGGAGTTTGGATTTCTTGGATTCATACTGTGCTAAGTCAATCCAAGACAAAATTGAAAAATCAGATAGAAAGTAATATAACAAATTCATAGAGAAAAAGGGAGAATAGTCACCCACGTAATTTTTGTCTTCGATTTTCTATTCATGAGTCGAGATGATTAGATGAAAATAAATAAAATGGAACGAAATAACATTTTATTATGTTATTAAAAGTACCCTCTAACACAAATACTTCACTTGCTTTTTTAAAAAGACTAAAGAGTTATCATAATAATTCAATAGAACAATATTCCTTTTATTTTCTTTTTTCCCTCGAGTTATTATCCAAAATAACAAGAGAAACTTATTTTCTACTCCTAAGCTCTTAATACAAGACGACTTAGACTATATATGATTATACTAATATCATTACAATCAAATTTAACCAAACACTTTGTATTTGTTTACATATACCAGTGTTCGTCTACAAGAAAGAAGAAGACTCGGTCCTTCAAGTAAGCAAGCACGACTACAACACATGCAACACATCTTCACCTATCACCAAACTCACAAACGGACTCTCACACTTCAAGCTAACCAAATCCGGTCCTTTCTACTTCATAAGTGGTGTCCAAGACCATTGCAACATGGGACAAAAACTTATAGTTGTTGTCCTAGCCGTTAGATCACAATCCAATGGTCATGATTCCCCACCATCACCACCCAACCAACCTGCTATACCATCTCCTTCAATTCCATCTTTAAGCCCACAACCTTCTTATTCTCCTTCTATGCCACCATCTTCTTCTAGCCCACAACCTTCTTTGACTCCTTCTATGACACCATCTTATGTTCCTTCAATTTCACCATCATCATCTTCTTATTCTCCTTCCATTTCACCATCTTCTTCTTCCATTCCTTCCACTAGCCCACAACCTTCTTCTATGCCACCATCTTCTAATGTTCCTTCAATTTCACCATCATCTATTAGTCCACAACGATCTTTGACTCCTTCTCAATCTCCATCAACTTTGCCACCACCTTCAACTACTACTCCACCACAACAACCTAATTCTCCTCCAACACCGTCGGGAACAAACCCGTCCCAGCCGCCCGCGTCGCCTACTACTCCTTCAGCACAATCACAATCAAAGTCTTCAATTGTTAAGGCATCAATGGGGATGTGTTATGGTCTTCTCTTTGGACTTGGTTTGGTTCTTGCTTGAGCATAGTTAATTTGATCATTACTTAATTTGTTATACTTTATGTTGGTGTTATTAAGTTATGTTCCTTTGGAATTGGATTTCTCAAGGAGATGTGTAAAAAACTTGGAGAGTGATGGAGGTCCACTATTTTCCCTTTTTTTAAAATTACTGCGGTCAGGGTTTGTTTTGTTTTGTTCTGACTACAGGTGATCAGATTGTTGTTGGTGATCAGATTGTTGTTTGTGATGTGGTTGGTTTTGTTTTGCTCCATATAATAGAAATAAATGATATATGTCATATGTTCACTGGTGTTTTGATAGTATTGTTTTGAAAATCGGACCGACCAGTTGAACCGACCGGAATCCAAAAAAACCCCGACAGATCCAATCCCGGAAAAGCAGCCGTTTCTCTCACTTTTCTTCTCTAAACCCCAAACCCACCACTCTCGCCGTAGCCTCCAATTCCGACGTCGCCTAAAAACACCAAAAGCAAGCATCAAAACCAACCAACCCTAAAAGAAAAGAAATAGAAAACCACTACGGAGGGACTTGAAGAGGAGAAGGTAGTAAGAGTAGAGGAGAGAGAGGACCCAGAGCAGAGTCATCCTCCAAACCTCTCGCAAGAGGAGTCTAAACTGTCTCACCCTCCAAAAGGTAACTCATCTTTTTTTTTTTTTGAGAATGGTAACCCATCCATCTGCGTTAATGCTGTGTTTGGGTTTTTTATTTTAAAGAAGTCAAGTCAAGTACTGTGTGGAGTTCAACATGTTAACATGTCACATTTGCTTGCTTCTCCAAAACAGTGTTGCTCTTTTCTTTTCAACACGTCACTTTCGTAAATTATGCGGAAGGTTTTGTTTTAGGGTGTAAATTTTTATATTTTTATCTCTAAAAAACATTTTAGTTATATATTTATAGACATAATTATTATAATATATATAATAAATATATATATATATATATATATATATATATATATATATATATATATGACGTCATGCTGACGTAATCAGTTCGATTCCAATCTGACCTCGGTCGAACCTTTGACGTTGCCGGTTCGACGTCCGGTTTGATTCTGAAAACCTTGAGAACCACAAAGTGGGGTCGTGGTGATATTTGTACCTTGACGAGTCACCAATTTGTTGTTCTTGCTTATTTTACAAGAATTATTACTTTTCGGAAGTATATGTTTCTTTTCGAATTGACTGCTTACAATTCAGTTGTGCTTGAAAATGGTATGTTACTTTCTTTTTCACGCAATGCGTAGATAAATGTTAGTTTATGAATCTATTACCACACAGACAAGATGAGTTAGCTCAATTGCTCTTCTCCTTTTTATAGTATCTCCTTCTTTGGGATGATGTGGGTTAGAATCGTTTCGTTAGCAATCGCTTTCAGAATAATGAATTTACTACTACAAAGTTTAATACTCATGTGTCTAGTCGTAGGATAAGTGTATTTAACATAAACTAGTAAGTTGTTTCAAATACCACACATGGGTTACTGGACACGTGAGTTTTATGTATTCCATTTGATATCTTCGTATTCAAGAATCAACAAATTCAATCCCACATTATTCACAAAATTTTGTGTCTTCCTTTTCAATTCCAATTATCCGACTAATCTCTATCATCAACTTCAAAATGGAAGTGAAAATTAAACCAAAAAAGAGACCCACATAACAAACATAAATATGGTTCCCTACTTCAACTCTTACAAAAAGAATTATTATTTTAGAGAGTAGAGGTACCTAATTCAAGAACAAAAAAATTAGGCACCTCTTTCGAAGAAGCCAAAGCATTTTACGTGGCCTATGCCGATTATTGTGGTTTTGGCGTTAAGACAAGACAATCTCATTACGATCGTGGTGTTGTTATACGGGCCACGCTGACTTGCTCCAAGGAGGGCACCGCACCAACGGACCAAGGGCAAGGAAAATTGAAGCCTAGGTTATCCAGCAGAGTACAATGCACTGCTCGGATAAGGGTATCCGGAAACACAGCAAGGGGTTACAACATCATTGATAGCCTTGCCCGCAGCTGACCTATTCCAAAACCCATCCACAAACATGAAAGACTCAATCTTACTGCCCTAACGAATCGACGTTCGATAACGATACCTACATTTCTTCCAACTAATGAACTGTCTCATCTTTGTTTAAGTTAAATCACAAGTTTGGTTAATGATAAATTCCCCCCTCCCTATTTCTTTATTTTCCACTTTGTTCTTCTAAAGGCATCACTTAAATTGATGTTAATAAGAGAGGCGATTAAGGAGTTAAAACTTTTGATATTTTTTTGATGTAAAATTTCTACAATGTTGAGATTTTTCCTTCCATTCCTATAGAAAGAAAAAAAGGGGTTCAGAATACCCTTAGATAATTGATATGTATTGAGATTAGGGCCTAGGAATGAGCAAACCCGGTCCGGTCTGGTAACTGGGTCGTCAGGTCGGAACCAGACTGGACCCAACTTGCTCCGGTCCGGTTCCTGGCTCTCTCAATGGGAAAACCAGAAATCCAGTGCGGTCCAGTTTAAACAGATTTTTTTTATTTCTTTAATATTTATTTTAATGTGTTTTAATTAATTTTTAATACTTATACTTTTAATGTACAATTAACTCTAAAATGATTCTTATATGATAAATTATTAATCCCATAACCACATTTTAATTTTTTAACAATAATAAAACACTAGTAAATAAATTGTGGATTAACTAATTAGTGGATAATTTAGACTGTGGCCATTGGGTCCATTAACAGTATTTCTTCTAAGTTCATGCCTTTTAGGTTTAGCATCCTCTGGGCTAAACAATATCAGCCCATTAAGAACATTTTCTCCAATAGAATTAAGAAACAACAAGCAAACACTAATTTGTATGTTCTAATAACGTCTCACGAGTTATTTATATTTATTTACTGTTTCAAAATTATGAAGATATCTATTCTTATATATCAGTATATCACCAGTCTGCAAGTATCCAATTATAAAGTGTTCTCAGGCAAGTGTTGAATATGTTACAAATTGCTATATTGATATAAACCATGTAATACTTGTATAAAATAATGAAACTCCAGAGACAAACTTAATAATCAGGGATGAAAAAGAATCTAAATGTCTTATAAACAGTAGATAGGTAGTCTAATAAGTGTATTAATTTGGATTAATGAATTGAGTCAGTTGACAAATTTTCAACCCGTCACTTTCCTATTTCGATTATGGGCCTCGTGGGCTTACATTGTTTAGTTGACTGATGTTAACAATTGTGGGTCCAGAAAAAATGTTATCAAACTCAAGATAGATAACACGGGGGGGGGGGGGGGGGGGGGGGGGTAGTGATGCCGGAATCCGGGGGAATCCGAGGGAAAGGAAAATGGATTCCGGTTGACTCCGAAAAATAGGTTGTTTGTGCACCGTGGGAAAGATTCCGTCGGATTTCGTGGTATGTATAAAATTTTCTTTGAGTTTTCCGTCACTTTGAGGTCGGAAAGCCACGGAAACCGACTTCTTTCGGTCGACCGGCAAACATTCGTTCCACCGAAATGATTTTAACGGACGACCGAACATATTTTGGTCCACCGAATTCGTAACTGGAATGACCGTTCGGGCGACCGATCTTGGTTCGGTCTTCCGTTTACGTTCACTTTGAGATATCACTAGAAGTCTCGTTTCGGTCGACCGAAATGAGTTCGGTCGTCTGTTTTCCTTATCCAAACTGTTGTAATTCTTATATTGTGCTTGGTTTTCAGGGGGCGCTGCCCCCTTGCAACCCCGACCGACCGACTTGTCGTAGTGGACATAAAAAGTATGAACAAACAACAAAAATTTTCCTTATCCAAATCATTTTCCGACAGATGCACAAACAACAGAGATTCAATTAATGAGAATTTGTTTTCCACTGGATTCTGTTTTACTCTGCTTTCCCACTGACTTCGGAAATCACTTTCCAGAGCTTTTCGCGCCACTAACACCCTTGAGCGAGTAGCATAAAGTAACGACCTAATCCTATTCCTAGTCAAAGGTTTCGCTTGGACTAAACACATTATTAATATCTCCACCTTTTTATTCCTTGTAATTTCTTCTAGAATCTAGATAGGTGAGATTCGATTATTGTGGAAAAAGGCTAAAGATTCGGTTCCAATATCAGAACCCAATGCGAATTACACCTTTTCAGAGAACAACTTTAGTATAGAATATATATATATATATATATATATATATATATATATAAAATGTTTGAGGTTAATATTATTGCCATAAAGATCGTTAATAAGACAAATTAAATATTCATTTCCTTCGTCATCTTATGTCTCTTCCAAATAGGGCTGTCAAGTTCTGCTCGGGATTGATACATCGCTCGATGTTCGCTCGATGTTCGCTCGATTTTGCTCTGATTTTGCTCGAAATTGCTCGGATCGGTTAGTAACGAGCCGAGCACGAGCAGACCCCGCTCGCTCGATGCTCGCTCAATTATCGCTCGAAACCTGATTACTATATCCAATTATTTGATTAACCTGAATATTCTATCCAATTACCCGATCGGTAAAGTGTTAATCTCATTAAATAAACTAATTTACCAAACCCAACAATCCATTTAACAAACCAAACCAAAATACTCATTAGAATCAAAACCATATTAGTACTAAACTTTTCATTTTTTTTCATTATTTTTTTTCTCATTCTTTTCTGCACCAAAAGTTCAAATAAATTAAGGTTTGAGTCAGGTAGATGATCTTATTTATAAGATGTTGATGTTGTGAGTTGTCCTACAATTTAGAAGATTGTATTTGATTTTAATATTGTGTTGATTTTGTTTGATCCAAGTGTATAATCTTATTTATAAGATGTTAATGTTGTCGTATAATTTATAAGATTGTGTTTTATTTTAGGTGTTAATTTTAAGATTGTGTTAGTAACTATTATTATATTTGTCTTAAGTAATTTTATAATTTACTTATTAGGACAACATTATTAGGAATTCAATACCAAAAAAAAGGTTTAGGTTAACGAGCCGCTCGTGAGCCGCTCGCGAGCAGATCGAACCGAGCACGAGCAGAATTTTCCGCTCGAAACCCTTAACGAGCCGATCTTGAGCATACTTGGATCGCTCGTTTAGAGATCGATTACACCCCTACTTCCAAACATAGAAATTTAGGGTGCATTTGAATAATTTGTTTTTTTATTCTTAAAACTTGTTGGATAAGTATTAGTTTTGCTTTATACTATATTATCCCAGAGTAACAAGAAGATCGTATAAACAAAATATTATTCCATCGTGAGTTTGCCACCATTTTTTCCTTTGTTCATACAATAGGGTTTTATATCCAATAGATGAATTGTTCATGAAATACGAAACAAAAAACTTCAATGCACCTAATTTTCTTTAAATAAGTCAGCTTTATAAAAAAATAATTAAATGTTGGAACAAAAAGGATGGAAAACGATTAGTGGACGCTAGCGTTCGGGACGCGCGCTTATGTGGTCAGCCCAGTCAGCAGACGCGTTTGAGTTGGCAGTCTCCACAGAAAAAGTTTATTTTTTATTTTATTCCTCGTTTCGTACAAATGTCTACATCTCTCCATCCCTCATTAATGCGTCTCCAATCACTCTTTTTCCATGAACATTTTGGCTCTCCTACACAGCACAGGAGACTTGTTATAAATCTCAACATGCGTCTTCCTTTTTCTTCCTTTCTCTTCTGTGGTCCTACCTCTGTGCTTTGATGGAAATCGTTCATGTGTCTTTCCAAGTGGAGCAGCCGACAAACGTTCCTAAGGAGGGGATGTTTTCCCCTCTTTCGAAGAAGCCCAAACATTTTACGTTGCTTATGCCGATTCTTGTGGTTTTTGTGTTAAGAAAAGACATCACACCCGTTTGTTTGCTACCTTTGGGTCAGGTGTTAATGTGCTGGAATGAGATGCAATGGTGTCAAAGCTTCCGAGGATTTTGGCGTGATGTTCTACTGTTAAAAGTTCAATCAGAAAGTTCTATGCTTTTGCGTATAATTCCACATATACAACAAACAAGACCAAAGTCATCCTTAAGAATGTAGGAATGATCACATTCTTCTTCATTTTCTTCATGTACAGCAGTTGTATGTCTGTTCGGAATAAGAAGTCAGTCTGTTCGGAATATGTTGTTTGTCTGCTCGGAATAAGAAGTCTGTCTGTTCGGATTAAGTGGTGTGTATGTTCGGAATACTTTCTGTTCCATTTCTGCACAAATTTTCAACATAATCTGGACAAACATTTTACATAAACTGGACAAACTTTTTACATAAACAAGACAAGTTTTCTACACAAACAAGACAATCTTTCTACATAAATAATACAAACTTTCTGTTCCGTTTCTGGACACACTTTCTATGCTTTTGCGTGTAATTCCACATATACAACAAACAAGACCAAAGTCATCCTTAAAAATGTAGGAATGATCACATTCTTCTTCATTTTCTTCATGTATAACAGTTGTATGTCAGTTCGGAATAAGAAGTCTATCTGTTCGGAATATGTTGTGTGTCTGTTCGGATTAAGTTGTGCGTCTGTTCGGAATAAGAAGTCTGTCTGTTCGGAATATGTTGTGTGTCTGTTCGGAATAAGAAGTCTGTCTGTTCGGAATAAGAAGTCTTTCTGTTCGGAATAAGAAGTCTGTCTGTTTGGATTAAGTTGTGCGTCTGTTCGGAATAAGAAGTCTGTCTGTTCGGAATATGTTGTGTGTCTGTTCGGATTAAGTTGTGCGTCTGTTCGGAATAAGAAGTCTGTCTGTTCGGAATATGTTGTTTGTCTGTTCGGAATATGTTGTATGTCTGTTCGGAATAAGAAGTCTGTCTGTTCGGAATAAGAAGTCTTTCTGTTCGGAATAAGAAGTATGTCTGTTCGGAATAAGTAGTCTGTCTGTTCGGAATATGTTGTGTGTCTGTTCGGATTAAGTTATGTGTCTGTTCGGATTAAGTTGTGTGTCTGTTCGGATTAAGTTGTGTGTCTATTCGGAATATGTTGTGTGTCTGTTTGGAATATGTTGTGTGTCTGTTCGGATTAAGTTGTGTGTCTGTTCGGAATAAGAAGTCTGTCTGTTCGGATTAAGTTGTGCGTCTGTTCGGAATAAGAAGACTGTCTGTTCGGAATATGTTGTGTGTCTGTTTGGATTAAGTTGATCCAACCTAAAAGTTAAAAACAATATTTTATTATGATAAGTCTGGACTCTGCACGAATAAAGGGTCTGCACGCTGTCCTAGGGTCTGCACGCTGTCCTAGGGTCTGCACTATCTGTGTATTGGGAAAAGAATCGTTCAACCTAAAGAACCGGCGTTTTTAAGAAGACCAAAGCACGTGAAGAGAAATTTTGCTGACTGGACGCTGACTCAACACGTCCACGTAAGGCGCGTCCGTGACGCCCGCGTCCGTGTATAAGGACTCTCCACCAGACAATCCAAACTTTCCGAATTGCAACACTTTGATCTTTTAGTAAATACAGTCATGAGTCCATCCATATCAAAGGGTTATTGATGAAATGACATAAATCAGTGGAGTGGACTGACCTCAGTGATTGCCATGAAAGCTACAAACCACGTTGGACCAATCTAAGGTCTACAGAAGGTTCATATATTTCTACCATATCAAACAAAACTGAATATGTCTGTAAAAGAACATAAAATGTCATAAATGTACATTTAACCATACAATGTATTTTTATGATGTTCATGCAACTAAATGCTAAATTTGAAGTTTAAAAAATACATAAGTTTAACAGACAAACTATTAAGACAAGAACTCAAGTTTAACTCTTCACTTCTAGATAATTATCTCGGAAAGCAATCACATCTTAAGATGGAATCTACACAATAGTAGTTGGCAATTGGCATAGTAATAAAGTCATAAAGGTGTGATCAAGGGAGGTTAGTGCATGATACAAAGGGCTCCAAAAGTATGGTATTGTGAGATTGACATGTTGCCTCTATTCAAAGATGATGAGTGAGTGAGAGAGGTCACCAAAAACATATGGGAGCAGTGAAAAAATGCATCCATGTTTGATACCATCTATTGGATGGGAAAAAAGATTTGGCTTTAGTGATTGGGTAAGGATGTGTTTGGATATTTATCACCACTTTTCACGATCACCGGGGAATTCAAGATTCCTTTTCCTTTTTAATGTCATCATATTTTAGTTTTTTTTGGGTTTCAGTTTAGTCATGCTATTGTTGAGGTGGATTATGGGAATTTCTCTTTTGATTATTATTATTATTATTATTATTATTTCGCCTGTTAAAGAACCCAACCGACGCTACATCAAACCGACGCGTCGTCCAACCAACGCATTCACTCAACCGACACATCTCCTCCTCCGGAGCATCACGTCGCTTCTCTCCCGAGGCACTTCAACTCAACGGATAAAATTGCACTTGTATAAAAACCAATGTATTTTGAATTCAAAAACAATATATATTCCAAAGGGATTGGTTGAACCACCATGTGAAGAGTGATACAAGAATTAGCTTTTCTTTGCATATCATTATCTGGAATAATATTCAAATTTAGTTCAATATCTCCACCTATAGCCTATAGGTACTTCTTTTGAAAGACTTTTATCCCCATCACTAAAAAAGTTAAATAGGAAAAATGAATTCGTTTCGGTTTGATCCAACTCATTAGAAAACTTATCCGTTGTTATGTTTGACAACGGATAAGTTTGACATGAAACGATTGATCTAAATTTTGGTTATTTTATCTTCTTTTTGGTTATTTTATCTTCTTTTTCCATTACGGTTTTTAAAAGGTTAGTATGAAATTAGATAAATGAAACCAATGTATAACCAATGGTAGATATAAAATCAGATGTAGAGTAAAATTGTCCTTCTAGTTTGAAAAAGAACAATTTGCATCATATTTTAAAATTTTAAGGAATTTGACAAGCAAAAACCACTAGTTCGAAAGGATAAATTGTTATGTTTTATGGTTCATGAGAGCAAAATGAGAGAGAGAAACTATAATTTACACCTAAAAACACTACAATCACAAGATATTTTGTAAACTTGGTAATTAAGTGCATGTCATCTTGACAGCTAGACAATGTCTTTATTCCATCACTATTCAAGAGCGATTGCTACGAAGATACATCATTTTTTTGACAAGACACTTAAAATATATAAAAGTTTTTGTAATATCCCGAAACAGTGGAAATTTTAAAAATTTAAACAATCAAGAAAATATCAGAATATCCCGTAACGTGCCCACCGTCACCTCCCGGCTCACGCACAAGGCGAGGACACGAGCTTCCGTGGACAGAGTTGGCATCCTAAATGGAACCATGAATTCTGTCCTGTGCAAAATGGTCGACTGAAAGAGACAACTCGGTCGACCATTTTTCTCAAGGGAATCAGTCGACCGAAACGTCTGCAACGGTCGAACTATTTGCACCAAACATAAGTCCTAACGGTCTACCGAAGGTCTAAAACCGGTCGACCGAAACGAGGTCAAAATCCAGAATCTGGTCAACATTAATTCAAAACTATCGGTCAACCGACTCAGGGGTCTCGGTCGACCGAAAACTAACATGGTCAACCTATTATTTCTACGTCAAAACGGTCGACCGCAAACACATGCATAATACCAGTACACTTAAGTTCCGGTCGACCGAACACAAGGAACCGGTCGACCGAAACACAACAGACAGTAAAAAATACACTACTTCGTCGACCGCCCGAAGGGCCCGGTCGACCGTTGGTCGTCTTCAACCTCGCGCCAGCTGAGGTTTTTCACTGAGAACGTCGCCGGAGAGGTCTCCGACCTCCCACGCCCGACCAACCTAACTCTCCCATGAGAGTGAGCAACAAGAAAACACGCTAAGAAACGGCATACCTCAAAAAACGACGAACTACGCCGGAGCTCCGCTCGCGCACGTCGTCTCCGCACCTCCTTGCCCGTCCACCTCCTCGCACGATCGCCTCCAGACGCTTCATACCGGAGCCTCCTCCTCAGCTGCGCCGAAATGGAAGAGAATGAGAGAGTGAGAGAGATGGGTTTTGGTGCAAGCAAATCCTTCAACCAAACACAAAAACCAACACACCACACCTCCACCATCCCCCTACCCATCCTATTCTCCTCATTCCCCACGCACAACACTGTTCACCGCTTCTTCCCCACGCCAACCTCCTCCTTAAACATCATTAGCACTCTAAACCTAGGTTAGGGATATAACAGTTTTAACACCAAAACTATCCCGCGGAAAATATTTCTACATTTCATACTCATGCATCCTAAGAAGTGGTAATTATATCCGCATTGCCTTAAAACTTTTGTACAAGGCGAGTTACATAATTATATTCACAGATATTTTGTTAAGTTAAGATAGTTCAACAGGTAATTTTGAAATTTCCTTAAGCAAAATGTTGCAAGTTAATGTCTATTATTGTAAACCGACTTCAATTTTTTTACATCATTTTGATATACCTTGTATATGTTCCGTTAAACAATGAAAGAGGTTAAAAATATTTATAATTATATCTACAAATCTTTATAACTATGTTTATAAACGAAAATGAACTGACACATCCAACTATCCAAGACAAGGTTACATGTCCCCAATTAATGTTTTGTTCCATGTACAGACAAGCATATATGCAACGCATAAGTAGAGAAATTTATGTACACTACTATTCGAGATGGCAATTGAAATTGAAATTGGAATATATAAATAAGAAAAGGACGCCCACATGCAAAAAATCACTGTTGTGTGGTTCTGTGGTTGGAGTTTAAGATTTTGGAATTATTTATAGTGGTCCCATATTCATCAACTATTGGAGATGGAGATGCGAACGCATGATAAAAAAGTCTTGCATGTTGCAGACATTCTTTGGTTTCACCAGTACAATTATTAACACTCACAAATTAGGTATAAAATTAGCCCCACATACTTCATAAGAGTAGGTAAGAAGTTAATTTATGTGACTGTATTCAAAAATTCAATTTTAATTAGTTGCAGAAGAAATTACATTTTCATCTTCACATTTTGTATAGACGTTTACACCAATCACAAAATTGCCCTGGATCGATTACGACGAACTCATATTTGTGTTTCTAGATTGCATTGCAATAGCAGAAGAACCATCTAAATTAAAAGACATAGTAGTCGAGTCTTCAAATAAAAATCTAACCGAGTCGGGCGCCCGGGTCAACCCCCTATTAACCATGCTCTTACTTGGGTAAAACTTGACCGGTTTGTAACCTTTTGTGATCTTTGTTGTGGTTTATGAAAGATTTTAATTAATCATAACCAGCTTGCTATCAAAAATAAAGTAGAAGAACCTTTTCAATTCAATTCTGAAGAGAAAATAGAGTCATATTGGAAGGAAATTATCAAATTTTTGATGGCGTAGATTAGATAAAGATACACAAAAATACAAGGGTCATTCAATAATAATTGACGAGATACAAGAGCTGCTAATTATGAGGTGACCCAACACATCAGATGTAGGAATTAATTATGACTAATCAATAAAAAGATGTGTCTGTGCAATTTGAAATCATAATTCACTTTTTGACATACAACTTTTCACCATAAACCTTTTAATTTTATTGTATGTGCTCAATTGGAAATAACTTATAGCCTATCTTTGGATGAACAAAAGGTCTTGTCATATGTTTAATTAAATTATCTCTGATTTGCAACAGAGTGCATGATTTCGAGTGTTTGAGTGGCCACTATGTTTAAGAGTCTTTAAATGTAAGTCTGATTAGTTGCAGGCTGTTGAAACTATACATGTCGATTAGCAAATTAAAAATGAACTTTCTCGGTGAAAAATTTTGGCCAATAAATTTATACGGCGTGTTATTTTAAAATATTTCAGGTTTCGTTATAAGATTTCGGTAGTGACGGGATGTAAAAAAATATAAACAGGTAAACGTATCAATATCTGGAGTACAATACTAGAGTGTCGAAACAAAAAATATCCGCAAATCTAGCAAGCAAAGGGAGCACGCTTTGCGGGGGGATTAGCATCCCCGCAGGAGTTGCCACTGTTAATAATCCAACACCAACCCAAATCAAAATCCAAGTCCTAGCCCAAGAGAGAAATATTATCTAAGGTAATTAGTAGGCCCGATCAAAGATGCCCAATTATAGAGTTTTCTTACTCTAGATTTCTCTCTCTAGATTTCTCCATCATATCTAGAAGTTTCCACTCTAGAAACTTCATTACTCTCCACACACTTCCATCTACCACTATAAATAGGAGATACCAACCTTCATTCTATGCACCTCAAGGAAGAGTTAGTCTCCACCACTACAAAGAAAGAGTCTTGTAATTGTGTTAGCTAGTGGTTGTGTATTGTAATAAAGAGTCTTGTATAAGAGTGAGTGTAGTAGAAAGAGTAGTTGTGAGTGTGTCTTGCAAGGTAGATAGTGTGTAAGTGTAAGTTGTAGTATTGTAGCATGAGTTGTTATAAATACAAGCATATGTTTCATTTATCTTTGAGTCTCTTTTACTCAACAATTGGTATCAGAGCCGTGTTTGTGGTGATCGTCCGTCGAAAACCACAAAGTTGAAGCGCTGTCGGAGGAGTTGAAGATTACGCTGAAGGAATTGGTTCGATTAGTTCGAAACCAATAGGTGATAGTGGATTTATCAAACCCATGCGGCGGAATCGAGAAACTCAATGACGAAAACTACAAGTATTGGAGTCTTTACATAGAACCATATTTGCAAGGGCAGGATCTATGAGAGATTGTTGCTGGGAATGAAACCACATCACCTCCTGTAGAGAATGCTGATGCAAATAGGAAGTGGAAGATAAAGGCTGGGAAAGCCATGTACGTGCTCAGGACAACCATTGAGAATGATTTGCTTGAGCATGCACGTTAGGCTACTACGCCCAAGGAGATATGAGACACACTTAAGTCGCTCTTCAAGCAAAAGCATGACGTCTGACTTCAACTTTTGGAAAATGAGTTGATGTCTGTCAAGCAAGGAGGTATGTCTGTTAACCAATACTTTAAAAAGGTGAAAGTGTTTTGCCGTGACATATCTCAATTAGATTCGGAGTCTAGAATTAGTGAGCCCAGGATGAGGAGGATTATTATCCATGGGCTAAGGCCAGAATATAGTGCATTTATCATAGCAGTACAAGGGTGGACGACTCCTCCTTCCATCTCAGAGCTAGAAAGTTTGCTTGTTAATCAAGAAACTCTCACCCAGCATATGACAAAAGTTTCTGCAAAGAGTGAAGATCGAGCACTCTTTAGCGGATGGCAGAAGTATAAATCAAGAAAACAAAGGAGTTCACAACAAGGGGGAGCTGAACAACCTCAAGAGAAGAAGCAAGCAAAGAGAAAAGTCAGATGCTATAACTGTGGTAAGAAAGGTCACTTTGCAAGAGACTGTTGGTTCAAGGAAAATTCTACGGAGGGAAACATGTAATTCTCGTGATGAAATCTAGTCACGAGGAGAACCCTAGTGAAGAAGAATGTGACGTGTTAGCAGCATTTGCGCCAACAAAAGACTTAATCCTAACAGGTATCTCAATTACTAAAGAATATGATGATGATATAGATTGGAGGTTTGATGCAAGTTGTTTCAACTAAGAGATGGAAAAGTCTGAAGATAAAGAAGTTAAAGAAGACAATGATCTTGCTTGACACTCTAGTATGACTCAACAAGTATCAAGCCAACAACATATGCTTGAGGAGATCATTGGTGATACTGAGTTAGAAGAAGATAAAGAAGACTTAAGCAACCACCATGACACAAATGAGGTACATCTTATGTCAGATATTGAAGAAGAAAAAGAAGATCTTAGTGATCATGAAAATGATATCCAAGTGAGAAAAACTTGGAGTTGTGATCAAGTCATGGCACGAAGCAAGACTTCTAGGGATGTGATCATTGATGAAGTTGAATCTAGGTGGCCTCCTGATAAGGTAACGCTTCCAGACTCAAGAAATTTAGAAAATAGAATAAAATAGAAGGAAAGAGAAAAATATTCAAATGATGAAGATGTTGAAGTTATCTTAGAGGAGAAGTATAGGAATTTGGGAGATATATTGAAAACAAGGTCATGGAAAAAGAGATAAAGAAGGATGATGGAAGAAGCTAAACCAATTCTCTGGACAATGGAAACAAAATTCAGAGTATGCAACTCAAGCAGTAGAATGGGAGATAGAGGAACGTGTCACATATGAAGAAGCAAACAATGAATGATACCCAATGAGGTTGGTGTTGGGGGGGGGGGGGGGGGGGGTGTTAAGAATCCAAGCCCTAGTCCAAGAGAGAAATATTATCTAAGGTAATTAGTAGGCCCGATCCAAGAGACTCAATTCTAGAGTTTTATTACTCTAGAATTCTCTCTCTAGATTTCTCCATCATATCTAGAAGTTTCCACTCTAGAAACTTAATCACTCTCCACACTTCCATCTACCACTATAAATAGGAGATATCAACCTTCATTCTATGCACCTCAAGCAAGAGTTAGTCTCCACCACTACAAAGAGAGAGTCTTGTAGTTGTGTTAGCTAGTGGTTGTGTATTGTAATAAAGAGTCTTGTATATAGGAAGAAATTAACGAAATGCAAAACAAGAGAGAAACAAATGGTAAATAGGAAGAAATTAACGAAATGCAAAACAAGAGAGAAACAAGGTAGCTAGGGAGAGGTTTTAATTATATTGTATGATGGGTTGTTTGTTGTGCATGGGAGAGGTTTTAATTATATTGTAATATGGGCAAATATTCCAACTATCAAATGCTATATATAGAGGTTTTAATTTGCAAGTCCAGACAAAACTCCAATGGTTTGTCTTCCGAAGATTTTCAAATCTTCCTCTAAATTGTCTGTTGCTTTGGAACTCCCTTCAGAAGAAATAATATTCAAATCTATAGTGATTATAACATACAAAGATCCATGGCTTTTACGTTAGACATCTTTTCTAATGAACATTTACCTGGACAATGATATCATATTGGAAACGATTATTCCTTTCTATTTCTAGTGTCGCAAACTAATCGTAGAAGAAAGAATTTTCCTTTTTATAAAAGAAAAAAAAGAGAATACTAATATAACAAAGGTCACGTGTAACATGTATAATTGGTTTGAAGGAGTGAAATATTCACTAATATCTTGAGATCGATCCTCCAGTTGAGCGCGAAAAATACAAGATACCTGATATTAGTAGTGCAGCTAACCTCACCAAGAGAGATGGGTGAGTGGGAACTCTGGGGCATATAAAAAATGGTCCACATTGAAATAAAGGTAGAGATTTATGACACCAAACAAAATGCCCATTGCACATGGGCATCCAACAAAACCAATCAAAGTTTATCTTGGGTCAATCCATCATCGGCAAAGGACAAAACAATGGGGAGACCAGAGACCTGAAATAAATCGATGTATCTATAGCTCATGTCTCCAGAAAGGCGGTCGTGTCATATGTCTCTTCCTATCCTCTCCTCTTCCCACTTCTCGACGCTCAAACCACATCAAAACACTCAACAGTTCTTAATAGGTGAATGGAGTCATGTCCCATTTATTGATATCCCATCCACTCCCAATCAAAGCACCCACAACTCCAAAAAAAGAGTCCTTATACACGGACGTGGGCGTCACGGACGTGGGCGTCACGGACGTGCCTTATATGGACGTGTTGAGTCAGCGTTCAGTCAGCAAAATTTTTCTTCACGTGCTTTGGTCTTCTTAAAAACGTCGGTTCTTTAGGTTGAACGATTCTTTTCCCAATACACAGATAGTGCAGACCCTAGGACAGCGTGCAGACCCTTTATTCGTGCAGAGTCCAGACTTATCATAATAAAATATTGTTTTTAACTTTTAGGTTGGATCAACTTAATCCAAACAGACACACAACATATTCCGAACAGACAGTCTTCTTATTCCGAACAGACGCACCACTTAATCCGAACAGACAGACTTCTTATTCCGAACAGACACACAACTTAATCCGAACAGACACACAACATATTCCAAACAGACACACAACATATTCCGAATAGACACACAACTTAATCCGAACAGACACACAACTTAATCCGAACAGACACACAACATATTCCGAACAGACAGACTACTTATTCCGAACAGACATACTTCTTATTCCGAACAGAAAGACTTCTTATTCCGAACAGACAGACTTCTTATTCCGAACAGACACACAACATATTCCGAACAGACAGACTTCTTATTCCGAACAGACGCACAACTTAATCCGAACAGACACACAACATATTCCGAACAGACAGACTTCTTATTCCGAACAGACGCACAACTTAATCCAAACAGAAAGACTTCTTATTCCGAACAGAAAGACTTCTTATTCCGAACAGACGCACAACTTAATCCGAACAGACACACAACATATTCCGAACAGACAGACTTCTTATTCCGAACAGACGCACAACTTAATCCAAAAAGACAGACTTCTTATTCCGAACAGAAAGACTTCTTATTCCGAACAGACAAACTTCTTATTCCGAACAGACACACAACATATTCCGAACAGACAGACTTCTTATTCCGAACAGACGCACAACTTAATCCGAACAGACACACAACATATTCCGAACATATAGACTTCTTATTCCGAACTGACATACAACTGTTATACATGAAGAAAATGAAGAAGAATGTGATCATTCCTACATTTTTAAGGATGACTTTGGTCTTGTTTGTTGTATATGTGGAATTACACGCAAAAGCATAGAAAGTGTGTCCAGAAACGGAACAGAAAGTTTGTATTATTTATGTAGAAAGATTGTCTTGTTTATGTAGAAAACTTGTCTTGTTTATGTAAAAAGTTTGTCCAGTTTATGTAAAATGTTTGTCCAGATTATGTTGAAAATTTGTGCAGAAATGGAACAGAAAGTATTCCGAACATACACACCACTTAATCCGAACAGACAGACTTCTTATTCCGAACAGACACACAACATATTCCGAACAGACTGACTTCTTATTCCGAACAGACATACAACTGCTGTACATGAAGAAAATGAAGAAGAATGTGATCATTCCTACATTCTTAAGGATGACTTTGGTCTTGTTTGTTGTATATGTGGAATTATACGCAAAAGCATAGAACTTTCTGATTGAATTTTTAACAGTAGAACATCACGCCAAAATCCTCGAAAGCTTTGACACCATTGCATCTCGTTCCAGCACATTAACACCTGACCCAGAGGTAGCAAACAAACGGGTGTGATGCCTTTTCTTAACACAAAAACCACAAGAATCGGCATAAGCAACGTAAAATGTTTGGGCTTCTTCGAAAGAGGGGAAAAACATCCCCTCCTTAGGAACGTTTGTCGGCTGCTCCACTTGGAAAGACACATGAACGATTTCCATCAAAGCACAGAGGTAGGACCACAGAAGAGAAAGGAAGAAAAATGAAGACGCATGTTGAGATTTATAACAAGTCTCCTGTGCTGTGTAGGAGAGCCAAAATGTTCATGGAAAAAGAGTGATTTGAGACGCATTAATGAGGGATGGAGGGATGTAGACATTTGTACGAAACGAGGAATAAAATAAAAAATAAACTTTTTTCTGTGGAGACTGCCAACTCAAACGCGTCTGCTGACTGGGCTGACCACATAAGCGCACGTCCCGAACGCTAGCGTCCACTAATCGTTTTCCCAAAAAAACACCAAAGGGTCAATGTCACCCTTAATCAATGATGACTTTGATCACTATGTGATTAGTCAAACAATGTTTTGTTGCTAATTTTAGTCTTACAATATATGTTTGATTACTATTCCACTCACGTGTACATGTTATCTTTTGGACAAGTGTTTTCCTTGCTGGAGTTGCTACTGGATACAGTTTTGATTTTTACAAACCACGAAGGAGGTTTACTTGTCGCATGATATGTTGGAATATGGAAGTTTCGTGTACATGCACTTCCATATCCTTGGATTTATTTAAACATACGTGATATGTTTTATGGATAAACTAATAGTACATATGTAACTGTTGGTACGTGTGATAGATTAGGACCAATACATAGATAATTAATTAACATAGCAAGGATGATTGACCCTTAATTTAATCGTGTGGTACATCACACGAGGTTCCATTCACACGTCAGTCATCACTTCCAAGTCCACTTTGGTCGTCGGCTCGAATTTTTTAGTGTTTGTTCTTTCACTCACTACACTCTACACTTCTCCATGTGAACACTAAAGTCTGGGGTTTGGATTTGTTGCAACTTCCAACTCAACCAGAGTTGACAAGAGTGGCCTTTGCTGTACTGCTTTGAACAGAATCTTCCGCCAACCTAGGGTTTGTTGTATCCCACCCTATTATCAGCCATTTTCTAAACTTCGTCCTCTTCAATTATTTATTAGGATGTCCTACAAGGGGTCGGGCACCGTCCCCTTAACGGGGAGGGCGTCCGCCCGGGTGGCCAATCGGCACACGATTTGGCGCATGGGCGCCCATCGGGCGGGGGGCACGTGTTGCCCTCCCGGTTCGTCGGATTTTTTTATTTTTTATTTTTAGTGGATGTTTTGTTATTAGAGTTAATTGATAATGTATTGAGTATTTTTAGTAACGTGAGGGGATAAGTTTTTATTATTGTGGTAACGAGTTGGATTACAATGAGAATTACAGTGAGCGAGACTCCCGAACGACCTGTCGAGCTGGTTTAATAGTATGGTCTAAGATTGTTAACCCATGGTCTAACACATATGGTTAAGGTTAATTGATTTAATAGTTTGAGTTAAATAGTTTGAATTAATATTATGTAAAATGTAATTTGTTAAATGTGGTGTAAGAATTAAAATTGTTTAATTAATAAATAACGTGAAGGAAAGAGAGTGTAGGGTGAGTGAGGTTAGCTCAGACATGATCAAGGGGAGTTTTTGGGTGGATGATGTAAGCTGACATGGTGGAGAGAGGAAGCAGAACACCCGGAGGTAGCCCGGACATGATTAAACATGCTCTTACTTTACATTCCAAGAACGGATGCCTGTAATTCTCCAGCATCTGTTTTCTTTGCGAGCTGAGTTACGGTTCTTAATTGGTTTTGGTTAATATTGGGTATCCGGATATTTTTTTGTATCTCGTTACGATTCGAACTTAAGACCATAGTATATAATTTTACTTTCTCAAGCGTATCCACAGCACGGTTACCAATTTTCCTTAAAATCACACCCTTTATCTTCGTTATGTCATCGCTTTTATCAATTTACTCGTTTATCCACTGCTATTTCAAAAATCTCCTATGTCATTTTTCAACACTCTTTTTCATCTGCATTATTTTTTTTATCTTTATACTCTCACATAAATAAAATAAAAAATATTAAAAACATATTTCAAATGATTTTAACTAAAATTCAAAAAAAAAACCACTAGACTAGGAGCACTCCGGGGCAAGTCCCTGCCCCGGTCGCCCCCTCATAGTGGTGGACGAAATCGAGTACCCCATTGTGGGTTTAATTTTGGGAAATGTTATTCGTTGTCCGCAAATTACTTAAATCTTCCACGTCAATTAACATTTTGTCTTTCACATTTCATTTAATACAACTTTCGTCTCGTCACTTAAAATAAGGTTTCTATCTCAGTTTTCCTCACTCTACCAGTAACAATACCAAAAAAATATCTAGCAAAGCGTCTGAATCCGACAGGATAAATTACCCAATTTTTTTCTGGATGGAGTGTCTGAAAAAAGTGCATCCCCATTGGGGGGCTTTTTTTAGACGCCACCCCCATGGTGGTGGCATCTCAGTCAGACACCGCCATTTTATTTTATTTTATTTTAATTTTAGATGTGTGTAGTCTCACACGTCTCTCGCCGATACCGCGCACAAAGTCAAATAATCTGCATCACAAGTGAAGAGATCACAACTACGTGCGAGATCAACAACATGAAGTCGGACTCCTCTCGAAAATGTGCGCCAAAACGATTCCACGGTCGAAGCGGGGTACCTAAGGTTCTATGTCGCCGAAGTCTCAGACCGCACTACATGCTCTGCCGTCGGGATGTCAATCAGGATCACCTAAACGTATCCTAACTGACGCACGCGATCAAAAATATAAGGCTAAATTATATCTTGATAACGAATATAACCACCCATCAATAAGGTCATCGTCACCCCCGCAGCACGGTGAGGACCATAAGACAACCACTCTACCGAAACGTTGACACGTTAATAATAAAATTAAAATAAATTAATGGTAAATAATATAGAGTCTTGTACCTGCGATGCAGTCATCTGATCTAGCCGTCTACGAATGGAACATAATCGGGCCTCGCTCTCACCCCTGCTCCGGACGGTCCACATACGATAGAGGATGGTTGACTCAATATTTTTCATACCCAATGCGGGCTAAAAGGATGAAAGTACTCATACATTCAAGCCTGCATTAGCGTAAGACAACCCGAAATACCTACACAATCAGCATGGCTAACTATCCCCAACTAACGATACATGTATGCCAACGTCGTTGACCCCCACGAGTAATCACAAATGGTAGCTGGATCCCTGACCACCAATATTTCACGTGGTCTGACCCTACAACCGCTCTTGTCGACAGGCAAGACGCATCCGAGCCATAAGAACCGGTATGCCGTCAACTGCGTCTCCTCGGTCCGTGGGTAATGAGGTCGTCTGCAGAATTCGTCAACGGAGTCAGTGCTAACACCCCCACCACTCCAAAAGGGATTGTCCTTCTCAAGGCCAACAACGTTCACCCCGAGTAGCTCGACTACACAACTCTTCAGCTCAATCGTCGTTGCCTAAGCATCGACCATACAATTATCAACAGGAATGCGAATGATCTGGACCACGCCATGTAATGTGATAGTTATCTCTCCGAAAGGCAGGTGGAAAGAATATGTGTCAAGTTGCCACCACTCCACGAAAGCAGATATCAACAACATATCAATGTGAGTGAACATGCTCCAAGGCAAGTGATTTAAACTGCTACCAACAATGATCTCCGTTATATCGACACTGAAAAACTGTCCGCCAACTCTACAGTGTAATACATGCTCTGTTTCAATTATGACACTTCAGAGACCTTCCGATCGTGACCCGCCCAAATACGTCTAGCAATAGGGTTGTGCATCCGGTCCGGACCGGAGACCGGACCGGACTGAACTGGTTTGAACCGGACCGGTTGGATTCGGTATGGTCTGGTCCGGTCTGGTCCAGGATTGTTTTTTAACCTTAAAATTTTAAAATAAAAATAAAAAACCGGACCGGTCCGAAATCAAAATTTCAAAATGTCTGGACCGGAACCCGACCGGTCCCGTCCCGTCCAAAAAGCCTGACCAATTTCTGCACACCCCTATCTAGCAATGTGGCCGTCGAAACTAGGAATAAGACTCCAATCTATAAAACCACCGTGCATTATATCAGTGACCATCCAAGATGAGTCATCAACCCTTTTCTTTTCTTTGTGTGGTTTGCATATTCCTTGTTATTTGCTTGTTTTGTTTTAAATTCCGCTGTGCATATTTGATTGTTAAGCAAGTAGGTAATTAACCTTAAAAGTGATTTTAACTAAGCCATTACATCGATCTTACATACTCCCGCTCAAACTCCAACTCATCGTCACACTCCTCAGACGTCACCCTCCTCAGAAACGTCCTCATCATCAAATGGGTCATTACGTGTCTGATGGTGACGTGCATACTCTCTCTCTCTCTTAACTGAAGCAGATATACCACGTCTACGTGGATGAGGAGGAGCTGAATCGTGTAAGTAATCATGTACAACGCGTAAGGATATTGATTTTCCTTTTCCTCCATGGTAACCCGATGACTATTAATTAAATTTAAGAAATAAAATTTCGTTAAAATTTACAAAATTATTAACTACCATTTATAAAAAAGGACGTCTGGCTTAGATGCCCTATTTTTTTTAAAAAATAAAATGGTAGAAATTTTACCGTATTCGAATGTCGGGACGTTAGCTGACTCATTTCCTGACCTCCGAGACATTGTTTTTGATGATTGAAAGGAAAATGAAAAGAGAGTTGTGGTGCAATAGTGAAATGATGAGAGATATAAGTAAAAGGAGAGAAGAGCAAAACGGTAAGTGGTGCGGGCGATTTAAGTAATTAGCGGACGACAATATAACAGTTCTGTTAATTTTGGGCCACGCATTGTGGACGGCTTTTGAAGAGACAGAAAAAGATGTAATTTTTATTATGAAAATGTACTTTATTTTGGTACTAATTAAGAGGTATGTTTAATTTTAATTGTAAGGTGATGGAGATTTGTATCTAAGGCTGTTTGTGGGGCGGGTTTGACCCGCTAACTCGCCCCACCCCGTCCCGCGTGGCGTGGGTTGCGGTAGAATTTTTCTCTACCCGCGACACGTTAACCCGTAACCTGTTAACCCGCCAGACTAAACGGGGCGGGACGCGATTGATGTGTACCTCGCCCCGTTAACCCATTTTACTCGTTAAACACATAATTATAAAATAAACATATTTATATTTTAGTATTCCTTATGTTGGCTCAAACATCTAATTTCGCTTTTGTTGGCTCAAATATTATCCTAACTCGAATTTCTGATCATGATGTTTATCTTATTTTGCTTCCTTAATGACTTAATCTACTTGAGCACACGTCTTATTTTTTTTTCCTTTGTAAAATCATTGTGCATCTCGTTGTTAACGCCAAATCATTCTTAATGATTTTAATATTTTATTTTTGACGAAGATGGAGGTATTATTTTTAATGATCAATTTAAGTCATGCTATGAATAGGTAGATTTTTCATGGATATGTCTTATGTGATTGATTTTTCTATGTGATTTATTTTCCTCATTCATCTTGATTTTTTACCCGTTTCGCCCGCTTAATCCGCCCCACCTAACCCGCCCTTAAGTGGGGCAGGTAGCGGTCAAATTTTTTTTACCCGCCCCACCCTGTTTGCCCGCCTAACTTCGACGGGGCGGGTAGCGGGCGGAGCCAAACCCGCCCCGCACCGCCCCATTTGCAGCCCTATTCGTATCCGATTATCTCGGGTTGTATTGAGCCAAAGTAGATTAATTCTACATAACTACAGCCGAATAGACTGGTTAAGTAGGTTCAATTACGAAAAACTAAAGGCTCGGGTCTGTATTTGATTCTCCTTTCCCCCAAGTGAAGATGTCAAGCGGGGGATCCGGATCAAACCCCAGACGTCATTCGACATAACCCACTCCAAAACACACTCCTATAAGCCTCGTTAAGTTCCAGTACTCTAGCGCTTTACTTATCGCAATTAGTTTGTCAGTTCTAACAAGGGCTGAGGGCCTGAGGACGAACGTTCAAATCAGACAATTCGATCACACCCGCGTTTGACATTATAATGTTTATCAAAGAAAAAATATATCGGGAAACGTATTTGTGTCTTGAATCTAAACAGTCATGAGAATTATGACTCGCGACGCGGACATAAAATTAGTATATTCGATCTTAATATCCTTCCGGCAAAGAATGACCTCGTTATAATGTTTAAGCACGTGTTCATGTCTCTAAACATCATATAATATTCATATACACACGTATTTTTATATTATTATTACGGATATTTTATTTTTATTCGTAAGCGGATATTTTACACATTCGTCCTGCAATCGTTCCCGGCAACACAGGCCACGCAGTCTACAATCACCACCGTTGTCACACTAGCCCCACGGTCCGCAACATCGTCGTCGCCACACAGGCCGCACGGTCCAACAACCACCGGTACCACACATGCCACACGGTCAAACATCACCGTCGCCACACAGGCCACACGGTCCAACATCGGGTCCCCGTAGAGACCTACCGTAGGTACATACGGTCTAACGGACAACACACAACACATCCACACACGCGACTACACAAGCCAAGGGATCGGTGAGGAGGCGTTCACACTTTCGCGCAGGTAGAATCAAATATGAAAACATCGTGGTCCACCACCACACCAACGGACCCGTCGCTCAGGTCGGTCCATCAACCGACGCCACACAGATCGCACGGGATCTCACTCGATAGGTGTTCAATCGAGCAACCTGCCGGAACACATCATCGGCAGTCCATCGCCGCAACCACACAGGCTACGCGCGATCCTCCCTGCCGCCACATAGGCCGCACAGGGGCCCTACCATCGCCACACAGGCCGCACGACACGTGCAATCACTGTCATCAAGGTCAGTCGAACATATCCGCCACACAAAGGCCAAACAATCGACAGACCCGAACCGAAGTCCGCAAGTTCATCAAGCTCCACGTGTAGACACCAACTCCGCCGCTATAAAAGAAGGGCAGCGGCCTCCGTAGCCCCTCAGGCCGGTAGTCACTTCACCCAACGACAGTTGCGTGCCCGCAGAAGCAATGGGATCCGCAATCCCTCAGGTTGCTACTCTAACACAAGTCAAACGATCCACCAGATTTGTCACGATCAATACATGGAGGTGACGCGTTCCAGACACCCACACTCTCCCACACGGTGGTCCCTGGGCAGCCACGCGTAACGCGCCCACCGTCACCTCCCGGCTCACGCACAAGGCGAGGACGCGGGTTTCCGTGGACAGAGTTGGCATCCTAAGCGGAACCAGGAATTCTGTCCTGTGCAAACGGTCGACCGAAAGAGACACTCAGTCGACCGTTTCCTCAAAGGAATCGGTCGACCGCTGTGACAACCGGTCGACCGCTTCCACAAGGGAAATTGGTCGACCGAAAGTGACAGGTCGGTCGACCGCTTCCACAAGGGAATCGGTCGACCGAAGCGTCTGCAACGGTCGAACTAGTTGCGCAACACATAAATCCAACGGTCTACCGAAGGTCTTAAATCGGTCGATCGAACGAGGTCAAAATCCGGAGTCAGGTCAACATCAAAATCCAATCTATCGGTCGACCGACTCAGGGGTCTCGGTCGACCGAAGCCTTACAGGGTCAACCTATTATTTCTACGTCATAAACGGTCGACCGCAACCACACCAAGGGTCTGATACACTTAAGTTCCGGTCGACCGAACACAAGGACCCGGTCGACCGAAACACGCCAGGCAGACGAAATACACTACGTTCGGTCGACCGTCCAAGGGACCCGGTCGACCGACAGACGTCTTCAACCTCGCGCCAGCCGAGGTTTTGACGCCGAAACTCGTCGCCGACGAGGTCTCCGACCTCCCGCGACCTACCAGAACATCACCCCAACGTGGGTGATCACTAAGGCCTCTAATGCAAGAACTCGGCATACCTCTCTTGAAGAACGTCGAAGACACCGGAGAACTCCGAAGCTCCAACGACTACTCCGGCCACACCGCGCGCACCTCCTTGCTTCTTCTCCTCGCCGCGTCCTTGCCTCACGCGCACCTTCACCACCAACTCACGAACCACCAAGGGGATGAAGAGAAATGGGTAGAGAGGAGAATGAGAGAGGAAAAAAAAGAAGAGAAAAGGGAAACAGTGGTTTCCTCTTAAAACCCATCAACCAACCATCACCTCACCTCAACCCTACACTCCAGCCCACTGTTCACGTCACTCCACCCTCACCCCTCAATAGTGTACACCCCCTCTTCCCATCCCCATGCAAAGCCTCCTCCTAACCCCACTTAGCACCCTAACGAGGGTTAGGGTCATAACATATACACACAACTATATTAGTATATTTTATTCATATTATATTCGTACACACACATCATATAATATTCCTATTATAATCTTTAATAATAGGACTCTATTCATACCTATTTAGAGATATACACTACATATCTTAGTTCCTAAATATCAAATCATTTAGTTATTTTTATATTAAATATGGTTATTTTTTGAAACTACTATTCAACTACTTAAATCGTCCCAACAATTATCATTTTGTTATTCACAATTTTCTTTAATACTCATTTCGTCCCGTCTCTTAAAATAAGTTTTTTGCCTAAGTTTTTCTCATTTTCCTAGTACAAACACCGCGAAAATGTCTGGCGAAGCGTCTGGATTCGGTAAAGTAAGTTCAGAAGAAGAAAAAATCAGGTCGGACGTCTGGATAAAATGCCCCCCATGGGGGATGCGTCTTAGTTAGATGCAGCCATGGGGGGTTCCGACGGACGTCCGATTTTTTTTATATCATTAAAAAGAAATTGAACATTTACCAGATTCGAGCACACCATGGCGTCCGTTGGTTCATTTATTGACCTCCGAAACATTATTTTTTATGATTATGAGAGGAAGATGAAGAGAGATGGGTGGTAGGAGGGTGAAATGTCGGGATATATGAGTAGAAATGAGAGAATGACAAAATGGTAATTCGTTGGGAAGATTTAATTAGTTTTCCGACGATGAATAAAAATTCAATATTTGTTTCATATATATAGTAGTAAAACATTGTAATATACAAATTTTTGAAGTGGGATCAATTTACGGGCTCAAATGTTCTCGTTGTAGATGCACACTTCTGTATTTACTCGATTCGAGTCCGTTAAATGTCTATTTATATGAACTTCTCATATTTGTGAACAATCCACATTTCATCACATGTTATGCTGACGCGAATATGAAATTGAAACCCGACCCACCCAACCCGACCATATGCATAAATACTGATTGATTTTCAGACTGTCACTTTATTTATATCACAATAACTATGTTAGTTCAAGCAGCTACCAACACATGAATTCATTTGCAGATCCCGGCTGCAAATTGGTCTTCTTGACCAAATTCATTTCTAAAGCATACGCATGTCATGTTCCTACCATATTTTCCACGTTACCTAAATGCCAAAGATTTACAGATTCTAACAAAGTTGGGTGAAAATAGTTATAGATTTACAGATTACCTAAATCCACATTTACAGATTCTAAAAAATAGACTTTTTATATGTAGTATTGGAACATCTACCGTTTGATACTACATTTTGACTCACAAAGTAAAGGACGTGCCATGAAAATCTGTGTTATCAAAAAGAAGGACGAGATCGAATTCTGACGGGAGCATCAGCAAGTACTAACTTTTAAAATGATGTTGGGTGAAAATAGTTATAATAAAAAATGTAACATTTATATAAAAAGAAAAAGAAAACATACTACAAGTTAAAGAACACTGCTGTATAGCCAAAACCCTACATTTATTACTTGCATGTATGGTATCTGTCACTCAAAGGCTGCTCTTCTGGGCAGTACCTTCTTGTTGCATTCCCCATTTTGACTATTTCTTCCTCGAGTGAAATTCTAACTTATATAATTAAAATTTAAAAGCGAATGTGGTTGCATTTTCCTTTAAATAAACAAATGGTCTGTCAGTCACTCCACTGAGCTGGACGAGTGTGACTCGATTGATGGGCGCATGTTACGTATAAAGAGAATCAAAAGTACGTATATTTGTTTAATGTAAATTACCGGACGTCTACGTTATCATCATCAATACGTCCATGAGGGGAGTTTTTTTGTTAAATAATTTTTTGTGATTATTATGTGAAGATCCTTTGGAATGACGCAAGGGGGAAGTATAGTTGTGTTGTACATTAATTGTAGGGCTCGATTTGGTTTCACTAGTTCTAATGAGTTTCTATTATAGTAGCTTATGTTTTATAAAACCTCTATAATCGGAAAATAATTGTGTGCAAGTTAAATTGGATCGACAATTACCTCTTGATCTTTGCAATTTCCGTAAGTTGTCTCCTCTTTTCAAATATTTTCTAATTTATTCTCAAATGCCCATGAAACATGAAAGAGCACACAACTTTACGACCCAAAGAACGATTTTCTTTTTGTTTTGAAAATCGACTATTTAAAGAAGATGTCGGTTTCTTGTTTAAAACTTAATCACCTTGCCAAAACTCACGTTACGTCCAAAACAATATTCAACCTGATCACTTCACACGAGTTAAGTTGATTGTTATATTAATTATACATCATCCTATTTAGAAAATTCATTCAGTGTCAAATAACGCAACAACCAACAAATGACAACACACATGAATTGGAGCATTGAACCAGAAGAAAGAAGATTAGAACACCATCGTTAATCCATCAATAACCATGCCGAGGCAACCTCTAGACGCTCTGGTTTCTCTCTCTGTCATATCATGCTCTCTCTTTACCATGTCATATCTAACCCTCTCTCACCAAATTCCTCTTAAGCATGACCTGACCACCCTACATTCACTTTCATCTCCATCGTCAGGAGGTTGATCATGGATTAAAAAAATAAAAAATATATTTAAAAAATGATTTTTTTAAATATTAACAATATTTAATATAAAAAATATAATATCAATTTTTTTGGTAGTATTCATGTTCATCAGCAGATGTTCGTCCTCATTGCGCTCGATACTTAACTCTCCTGGTGTTGCCTTTTTTATCCGCAATCTGGGATTTCCTAGTTATTTCTTGGGTGTTGAGCTTCAACGCACATCCTCGGGTCTTTGCATCTTCCAACGGTAATATATTTTTGACCTCTATAGTCGAGTCAACCTTGAAGGTGTCAAACCATTCCCTATCCCAATGTCACCTTCTTTTCGATTATTGCTCGACGATCAACAATCGTTTGATGATCGCACTTGCTTTTGTCAACTCCTTGTGTAAGACCCGCTCTCCTGATGCTATAATAAAGTCCATTTTCATCTGTTATACTTGGTTGTTGATTAATATTATATGTTTGTTTGTGTGGTGTTTACTCTGTTCGGGGAAAGTTTCTTGTTGGGGAAACGTTTCATTTTCAAGAGGAGATTCCTTTTTAGACAAGCGGGTGCGGCACGCCAAGCTGTGCGCAACTAAACTCGGTTGGCTTGGTGATGGTTAAGGATGGGTGATGGATCTTAAAACTGAAAGGAATGTGTTATAAAAGTTTTACTTTTATATGTCAATTATTATGAATTGAATGTGCAAACATTTTGTTCCTTGATTATGGTATTCGTCTCTTGGAAGTGTTAAGGAAGAGTTGTTTGGTCCTTAACCGTATAGTTCTAAAAGATAATGACTTACATAAATCAAAAGTTATTCACAATCATGTTAATTAACATTAAACATTAATCACCGAGATAATATTGTCGTGTTGGTCATCGATTGTTGTAGCTCTACAAATAATTGACGACGCGAGTATATAAAATAGGAAAAAATTACTTTTATATATTGAATAGACCTAACAAGTAAAACATTATGGAATTGTGTTTCGTGTCATTAATGTTTTACTGTGTGTCGGATCCTAAGATATGAAACTTATATCTTTTCACACAAGAAGTGCTTAATTTGATTATTGTAAGAAATTATCAACAAGTAGAGTGATAAAGGCAATAGTTGATTGAACATGACTTGTGCTGGAAAAGTTAGCTAGTCAAACGATTATCGTTGTCCCTCTTAATTGAGTGATGATATTAGTGGGCCTCTTGATATAGCAAAATTATAATGTGCACAATGTAACTTGAGTTAAGTTACATAGTTATAATTAGCTTAAAGGGATCAAAAAATAAATATAATACAAAGGTGACACATTTCTACTTTGTATATATTCTTAATATCATGAGGCAAGGAACCGACACAAGTGGTGCACTTACATCAATAAATGGATCGTGTTTAGTTCGAGTGGAACAAAGACATCTATGCTAATTGGGTAACTATAATGTGTAGCTAGATACCACTTATAGTTTGAGATATTAAGTGTTTAATACCGCTACCAATTTAGCTTAGATCCTCTTATAGGTCACACCACAAAACTGAGAAACAAGAAGCTTGATTTTGAGTTCATACGATGTGTCGGGTTTCATGTGTAAAAGGGACACATGTGGTGAACGAATAAAATCAATATGTCATGAGAATTGACATAATTAGAATCATAATAAATTCATATGAGGTGTGTATATTATGGGGTGTAATAATTTAATATTACATATGATAATATATTACATAAGATATGAATTTGCTAACACCCCCCCCCCCAAATATCAATTTTTGTTGGAAATAAATCCAAAATTTGACAAATGCAAAATCAGGGTCAAACACGGTGAACCGTTTAGGGTTTGGTCGACCGGGGTGTCTTCGGAATGGTCAACTGAACGGGGAACGAGTAAACACAATTGGTTGACCGAAATTGTCTGGAGTGCCTGGACAATTGGGTTCGGTTAACCGAGCGTGAACGGTCAACGAAGAAAGAATAGTTTCAGTAGACCGAAGGTGACACGGTCGTCCGATGAATGTTCGCCAGGAGAAATTTTGGTTTGTCAACGGTCGACCGAGTAAGACACGGATCGTCCGAATTTGGGTAAATATAATGTGTAGCTACATACCGCTTATAGTTTGTGATATTGAGTGTTTAATGTCACTACCAATTTGGCTTAGACCCTTCTATAGGTCACACCACTAAACTGGGAGACAAAAAACTTAATTTTGAGTTAATATGATGTGTCGGGGTTCATGTGAAAAAGTGACACATGTGGTGAATGAATAAAATCAATATGTCATGAGAATTGACATAATTAGAATCATTAATGAATTCATATGAGATGTATATATTATGTGGTGTAATAATTTAATATTACATAGGATAATATATTACATAAGATATAAATTTGCTAAAAACCCCCAAAAAATCAAATTTTGTTGGATATAAATCCAAAATTTGACAAAGGCAAAATCAGGGTCAGTATGGTAAACCGTTTAGGGTTCGGTCGACGGAGGTGAATCCGAAACGGTCAACCGAACTAGGAACGGATAAACACAATTAGTTGATCGAAATTGTTTTGAGTGCCTAGACAATTGAGTTTGGTCAACCGAGCTTGAACGGTCAACCGAGAGAAAATATTCAGGAGCTATCTTAGGATATTTTTGGTAAACCGAAGGTGACACGGTCGTCCGATGAGATTCGACCAGGAGAAATTTTCGTGGGTCAACGGTCGACCGGAGCAAAACGCGGATCGTCCTAATTTTTCTAGGAAATTTTTCTCATGTATTTCGGTCGACCGTCTAGCTCACGGTCAACCGAACGTGTGTTATAGCCGAACAACGTGATTTTTGCTTGAATTATTAAGAGAATAATTAGATCATGAGTTGAATTAAATCCAGATTTGATCAAACGTTTTTTAAGATGCTTATGTGGCAATTTGAGATTAGTTTTTGGAGAAAATAAGCAAGTGATCGTGACTAAAGAATAGTTCTTGACAAGGATATTTTGGGAGCCTATAAAAGGACTCATCATCCTACTTATTTATGTTAATGCATAATTTTTTTCTCTCATTAATCTCACCCTTTATCACCACGAAAATCTCTCAATAGTTTTAAGTTTTGGAGATAGAAATCTCAGGAGCTTAAAAAAAGTTATTAGCTAGATTCTAAGTTTAATTAGAGATTGATTGACTATCTCATTTTCCTCTAATCTTGTTTAGAGTTTGGTGAATACTTGTAGGCGAATCGACGAGCAACGGAACTCCGGATCTTCTGAAAGGTTTTAGAGAACTTTTAGGTATGATCCTCTCTCGTTTGTTTATTTTAATATGTGCATGAATGCTTGATATTAGAATAAACAAATATACGTAAAATCGATGAAAATATGAAATCGATTTTGTATGTTTGTAGTAATTTTTTAAAATATATACATACATAGGAACACAATATCCTACAATTGAGGGATGAGATTTTTTTAAGAGACATGATAAAATGAGAATTAAATGGAAAGTGAACGATAAAATGATAATTTGTGCGAGTGATTTAAGTAATTCGCGGACGATGTTTAATAATTCCATTTTTTATACCAAAGTAAAGTTTAAGGAGTGTGAGTCTGTGACAGTAACAAATCAAAATTTAAGAGATGTAAATGTTATCCGAGTATGGTTAAGGGGACAACTGTAATTACCCAAAATTCATTCATAACCACTGGGTTAAATTTTTTGTTTGTTCTCTTACGTTGTTTGCTAGACTAACGAGTTAAAAGTTTCCATCACGCAAGAGTCGAGTCACATTTTGTTTTATGTTGAAACGATCTAATAAGGGGATGATTAGGTGAGGTTCTGCCGTTCCACCTATTGACACTCGTAATCATACTATTTTAAAGTATAGTCAATTACATAGTCATAAATTAAAACTTGCCCCCACCGATCTATCTATATTAAATAGCGCTTAAACTCACCATCTAGGTAGCTCGACAATAAAAATGAAAATCAATTAATGCAACAGTAGTGTAGTTTGGTGTTGGTCATGTCTCACTTAGCAAAAAAAAAAAAAGGATCACCAATTAGCTAGTTATAATGTAGGACCATTATGTCTTTTCGATGGGAAAATTTTCGGAAGGTGCCTTTCAAATGGTATTTCTTATCAAAAATGGTATTGAACGAGCTTTTAATGATTAACTTTACTTGTTAGCCGTTAAGGTGAACTCAGTAATAGATTTCTTGTCTTGAATTAGCTAGACAGTTAGGATTAATTATATATAGTTTCACAGGATATGATTTGCATGTTAGTAAACTAAAAATATGTAATCTTTTTTTTTTAAAACTCAACTAACATTGGGGTTGTATATTATGATATTAAAAGATATATTACCATATTGGTTGAGGCATATATCCTTCTTGATATTTTAGTTCCTATTGGATGCTGTTGAAGAAATCAAAGAAATCAAGGCTCAGACATTAATACATCATCAATGCCTCCTCTCGGAACCACAAATACAACTTATTGCATCTCTTCATCCAAAAATCATAATTGTTTCCCGTTACCATTCCGAACGGCTAGATTACTATCTACTATATAAACACTTGTATTTGTAATCACAAATTAAGATTAATACAACAAATAATCACAATTTCTACATGGTATCAGAGCGTCGATCTCAGATCTAGGAGGATCATCATCGGAGGCAAACATCCATTCACCTCCTCTGCCTTCCTCCTTTCCTCATAGACCCCTTCCAAAAACAAAAAACCCCAAAAACCAAGCTCCCCTCATCCAAAAATCCAAAAATCCCATCACCGGTCATCTGACCTCATACACTGTTTGTTCTCATCAGAATCACCCAAATCCAAAAAAACCATCATCGGTTACTAACCTCAGAAAAAGATCGCCATGACTTCAGAAGGATCCACGCCTCAACGCCTCACCACCCAACTCCTCACCGGGGCAAATTATCTGCCCTGGTCTCGGTCGGTCACATTATCACTCAGCGGCAAAGGGAAACTTGGCCATATCTCTTATCGCATACCAAAACCAGACACCGACGACGAAAAATTCGAGGAATGGCAAACCTCCGACCATCTGGTGATGACCTGGGTGTTGAACTCCATTCAACCTCAGATTGCGGAGCTATTTCTATACTCCGACTCAGCCAAAGAACTGTGGGACTCCATCCACGCTCTGTATGGTAAGCAACAGAACTTCGCCCACATTTTCAAAATTAAACAAGAACTTGCGCAAACCAAACAAGGGTCCAGATCGGTTACCGAGTTTCTCGGTACGCTCAAAAGCCGATGGGACGAGCTCAGCGTGTATGAACCACCGAGCACCGACCCTAAAGTCATCAAAGAAAGGGACGAGCAGAACCGAGTCTACCAGTTCCTGGTAGGTCTCGATCCTAGCTACGAGCCCCTAAAATCTCAGATCCTTCTATCATCGGAGCTTCCGCCCCTCACTCAGATCATCGCAATGATTCAACGAGAGGAATCTCGAAGACATGCTATGCCACAAAACACCAGAGAAAACAACGGAGAAAACCAAGCTTTCGTCACAACACAACATCAAAACCAGAAAGGAAAAGGATACTTCGGAAAACACAAAGACGAGCACTGTGACAACTGCAAGAAAAAGGGACACAGTCGCGACCGGTGCTGGTTCCTCTACCCGCACCTCCGACCACCAAAGGATGGAACCGGAGAAAGAGGGGGCGGTAGCAGAGGAAACCCTAACCCCGGCGGCAGACCAAACGTCACCCCGCAAAACCCTAACAACGGAGGCGAAAAAACAAAATGGGCATCCGGGTCTGGATCCGGGAGTCGAGGATATTTATCCTCTGAGTTCGCGGATCCTCCGCTTACCGACAAACCGGGTTTCATGTTCGGGTCGGATCTTGATCCGCGAGACAGAGGAGAGCTTCGGTCTGCTGGTCACGGGCCCAATCCAGCACATCGTGGGCTTCACTCATCAAATAACCTTGGACCTGACTCTATGCACCCAGATTTGGGTCATGTGCTGACCCAGCTCAACAGTCTACTAAATAAATCCGGTCAAAATCAGACACCGCAAGGTAATGGGTCAGGTATTATTTTAACTCACATCTCTTGCAATCATACTTTTACCTCTAATTCGTGGATTTTAGACACTGGTGCTACTGATCATATGACCGGAAACAAGGAGCTTATATGCAATATTCAAAATAACCCAAACATAAACAATTTCGTTACTGTAGCAAATGGAAACCGAGTAAAAATTGGAGGTATAGGATAATCTACAGTCCTAAATAACACACCCGAAAATATATTATATGTGCCCGAGTTTACGTCTAACCTTCTATCTATTGCAAGGATAACAAAATTTTTTAATTGTAATGCTATTTTCTCACCTTCTGATGTGTTGTTTCAGGATCGTATATCAGGGAAGATGATTGGTAGAGGCACCCTCGTCAATGGTCTTTACATACTAGAAAAAACGGACAATACCTTCCATGCAAATAACGCATCCCGTTATACACCCGACCTTCTACATAAACGTTTGGGACATCCGTCTTTTCCTGTTTTAAAAAAATTATTTCCTAGCATCATACCAAACATGGAATTATGTTGTGAGACTTGCCGCCTTGCAAAACAAACTAGATTACCGTTTTATTCTTCCACCACTAAGACTAGGAACCCATTGGAACTGGTCCATTCTGACATTTGGGGACCAGCTCCCATTGAGTCATATAACGGTTTTAAATACTTTATCACCTTTATCGATGATTTTTTCTCGCACTACTTGGTTATATCTGCTTAAATCCAAATCTGAAGTTTTCTCTATTTTTTGTGAATATGTTGTTTTAGTTGAAAACATGTATGACACAAAAATTAAAACTTTTAGGTCAGATAACGGCGCTGAATACACTAGCTCCCTATTTCAAACCTTCTTAAAAGAAAAAGGTATTCATCACCAAACTACATGTATTAATACCCCAGAGCAAAACGGTGTCTCTGAAAGAAAAAACCGACATCTTCTAAATGTCACCCGATCCCTGCTTTTTCAGACCAAAGTTCCCACTGTCTTTTGGTCTGAAGCCATCTTAACCGCTGTTTATCTTATCAATCGTCTACCTAGCCCCATTCTAGACCACAAACAACCCTTGGGGATTCTAAACAATAGGGAGATGAGCGTTGATCACCTCAAAGTGTTTGGCTGTGTGTGTTATGTCCAAAAAAGACGACTCGATAAATTTGACTCTCACTCAGTTAAAACTGTCTTTTTTGGGTACTCTAGTCACAAAAAGGGCTACAAATGCTATGACCCTACGAATTGCAAAGTCTATATTTCCAGGGACGTTGCATTCTCTGAAAAAGAATCATACTTCGAATCTATGACTAACACTTCTGCAGGATCAACCGGCTCTCTTCCATCCGTCGACTTGCATCCAAACGATTTTTCTCTCCTTGAAGACAATCCTATTCCTCGAGAAGAAGAAAACGGTCCCCAAGGAGGGGGAGAAAACAACACTCCGGAGGAACAAGGAGAGCACCACACACAAACAACTCACGAAGTAGCCCCCACAAGAAAATCTACAAGACCAAAGCGTCCCCCATCTCATCTTCAAGACTTTGTCACTTATAATGTTACATACCCAATCCAAAACTACGTATCCTACAAAGCCATAGCAAATTCCCACCGAACATTCCTAGAATCCCTTGAAAAAACTAAAGAACCAACCTCCTACCAAGAAGCCCTTAGCAACCCAAATTGGACAAGAGCAATGAAAGAAGAACTAGAAGCCTTAGAAAAAAATCAAACTTGGACCATGATCAGCCCAAAACCCGGAACCAAACCCGTAGGCTGTAAATGGATCTATAAAATCAAATATAATAGCAACGGATCAATAGAGCGATATAAAGCTAGATTAGTTGCCAAAGGATACACTCAAACCTACGGCATCGACTACCAAGAAACTTTTGCCCCGGTTGCAAAAATGAATACTGTCCGTGTTCTCCTATCTATAGCTGTCAAATATGGATGGAATCTCTTCCAGATGGACGTCCGAAATGCCTTCTTACAAGGAGCCTTAGAAGAAGATGTCTACATGACTCCGCCTCCAGGTTATTACACCACTCAGGTTTGCAAACTTCACAAATCAATCTACGGATTAAAGCAATCACCCCGAGCCTGGTATGCAAAACTCAGTCTATCTCTTAGTCAATTTGGTTTTTCAAAATGTTCTGTCGATGCTTCTATGTTTATCAAACATGATCACAATATTACCATCATTGTCTTAGTGTATGTAGACGACATCATAATCACCGGAAATAATGACAAAGAAATTAATAGGGTTAAGTCATATCTAAAAAACAAATTTGACATCAAGGATTTAGGATTCATGAAATATTTTTTGGGTATTGAAATTGCTTACTCAAAAAAGGGTCTATTTTTATCTCAACGAAAGTATGTCCTTGATCTACTTAAAGAACAGGAAAATTAGGATCTAAACCTGCCAACACACCTATCGAGACCAACCAAAAAGTTGGTCCCACTGATGGGGAACCATTAAGCGATAAAAGTCAATTTCAACGATTGGTAGGGAAACTCATCTATCTAACCGTCACTAGACCTGACATAACTTATGCAGTTAGCACAGTAAGTCAATTCATGCATGCGCCACACATCCACCATCTAGACATCATTGATAGAATACTCAGGTATTTAAAGAAAACACCAGGGCAAGGTATTTGGATTAAACAAAACCCATCTAACTCAATCATAGGTTACTCTGATGCAGATTGGGCGGGTAGTTACAATCGCAAATCTACCACTGGGTTCTGCACATTCGTTGGAGGAAACCTCGTCACTTGGAGAAGCAAGAAACAAAACGTTGTGGCAAGATCAAGCGCCGAAGCAGAATATCGTGCCATGGCATCCACCACCAGTGAGCTGATTTGGGTCAAACAACTCCTCAAAGAAATGATGGTTCCATATCATGAACTTATGCACATGTTCTGCGACAATCAGGCTGCTCGTCACATCGCCACCAATCCCGTGTTCCACGAACGAACAAAGCACATAGAAGTTGACTGTCACTTCAACAGAGAAAAAATTCAGACCAAAGAAATCGATGTCCCCTTCGTCACAAGCAAAGACCAACTCGCAGATATCTTCACCAAACCCTTGGATCAAAAACAGTTTGATACCATTCTTCACAAGTTGGGTTCCTTCAATCTCTTCCGGACACAACTTGAGGGGGAATGTTAAAGAAATCAAAGAAATCAAGGCTCAGACATTAATACATCATCAATGCCTCCTCTCGGAACCACAAATACAACTTATTGCATCTCTTCATCCAAAAATCATAATTGTTTCCCGTTACCATTCCGAATGGCTAGATTACTATCTACTATATAAACACTTGTATTTGTAATCACAAATTAAGATTAATACAACAAATAATCACAATTTCTACAGATGCACCTATAGGTATATGAAGTACTCATTGATTTGATTTGTATTTTGTTTATCTTAGAAGGGCCATGATGTGTGTGTGTATTTAATATTTCACAACCACTTGAAAATAACATACAGTAGTTACCGAGTCTGCGTTCAGGGTTTCCAAAAGTCACCCAAAGTTAATTAAAACTACCCCTCACCAGTCACCACTAAGCCAACTAGACTACCCCACTAACCGGCCATCATAATAGTGTTGGCATTAATTTATAAAATCTAAACCTTTTATTTTTTATTTTTAAGACCAACATGATATCATCATGTTGTTGCACTGCTCTTTTCTAATAGATCGTTTAGGTAAGTATGATTGCATCCATTAGTGGCAGCTCACCCGAGGAAGACCTACTTTTGTGACTAACAATAGTTAAGTCATGATTAATTTGCACAAGTGATTAGTGTGACAAAATTGTTTAGATACCTTCAACTATTCTAATTTGACAAGATTTTTTATGAACAAAAGTTCAGCTTTGGACAAGTTGGAACAATTGGTCTAGAGGTCCATAGAGTTTTGAATGGAACGGTCAACTGATCCCGACAGAAACAACTTACTGGTCTAGGGCAATGACTTGATCAAGAGCAGATAAATAGTTTCTATGGTTGGTTTAAATGATTTGGTTGAACGATTGACTGTTAATTGACACCTAAACAACTTGTAGGCGGGTATTACGCGTATTGATTAGCAAGTAAATCCTTGTGTTTATGGTTTAATTCTTGTCTTTAATTGTGCTCTCAATTTTGTTCCTTACTTATCGTTAGATTATAGGAATGTGATCGAAGAATAAAGGAGATTATTACGTAGGAGCTTACAACATCATTAACAGCACCCGGATAGTTCCCGAGCGCCGTGATTTCTCTCTCCGTCACGTCAGCTTTTCTATCCGCCACGCCAGCTCAAACCAACTCCCCTAAATTTTTCTTAACCACACCCAAAAACACCTCAAACGCCCTACATTCTCTCCCCTACACGTCATTTCGGGATAAATTTTAGAAAAATATGAAAAATTATCAAAAAATTCTAGAAAATACAAACAAATAAAAAACTTATTTTCATAAAAATATATTTGAAAAAAAGATTTTAAATTATTTTTAAAAAACAAAACACAAAAAAAACCAAAAAATAACCTGGGGACCAATTGGGGGGCCACGTGGCCCCCGCTTAGGGGCATTTCCGAGCGGTCTTCCGTCCGAAAATGCACCTGGAACGTCCTGTCTCGGACACGCCCTCCCGCTAAGGGAGGACTGTCCAGGCGCCCGGCCCAGACAAGAGCACCCGTGTTATCCAACAAGACATGAACATCTTTGCTATTGTCCAAGACATGAACATCTTTGCTGTTGTCCTCAGATAGAGGAATAAATACCAGTGTTATCGAATTCTGTACGGTTCTAATGTTCGATGCTATCACCTCATATTGTAAAGGTATAATGTCAAATCAAGAGATCACATTTGATGATAAGGTTGTGATGTAGTAATCACCTAATTATCTTGTCTCTTCCAATAATTTCTGGCCAATTGGAATGCGTTTATGATTAATTAAGACAAAAAAGAAGATACATACTTTGTACCCAACATGCTGCACTTGCTGGATTTTTACCATTCCGGTTGGATAATATATTGGTTACTAAATATATTTTTTTGGCCTTATTTTTTAATCAATATTTCAACAGGGGTGGTAAAGTAATCTCTATTTTTACTGTTGTTTGGTGGAAATGTTTATTTTTTTCCTTTTTAGATCACTTGGAAACAATAGTAAATGGAACGAAGATAATGTCTTACTTAAATCATTATATCCATTATCCACTATCATTCTAATGATTGTACCATGATCTCAAATATTATAAACTTAACAAGGTGATCATGGTTCACTACTTCACTTCTTGCGTTTTCAGCTTGTTATACCGTCACTTTATATAAGACGTTTTATTTTCATGGACTAAGTTTACATTTGGATTTTGGAAAATCAATTACCAATACTACGGAAATTTCTCTAAGAAAATAAGGAATCTGATATTTTAAATCAAAATTTAAGGTGTGGATTTGTTCGGTTTAAACTCTGTGTCTGTTCGGTTTATGATGTGGATCTGGTCGGTTTAAGTTGTGTGACTGTTCGGTTTAAGGTGTGCATCTGTTCGGTTTATGTTGTGTGACTGTTCGGTTTAAGTTGTGTGTCTGTTCGGTTTAAGTTGTATCTGTCCAGATTAGGTTGGTTGTCTGTCCAGATTAAGTTGTGTGACTGATCGGTTTAAGGTGTGCATTTGTTCGGTTTAAGTTGTGTGTCTATTCGGTTTAAGGAGTGGATCTCTTCAGTTTAAGTTGTGTGTATGTTCGGTTTATGGTGCACATTTGTTCGGTTTAAGGTGAGTGTATGTTCGGTTTATGGTGTGCATTCGTTCGGTTTAAGTTGTGCGACTGTTCGGTTTAAGGTGTGCATTTGTTCGGTTTAAGTTGTGTGACTGTTCGGTTTAAGGTGTGGATCTGTTCGGTTTAAGTTGTGTGTCTGTTTGGTTTAAGGTGTGGATCTGTTGAAAACAAAAGGAAAGAGTTTGTAATTCGTACATTTAAAAAACACAACACTAAAAAAATAACAAAAAAAGAGTTTGTAATTTGTACATGTAAAAAAATAAACACTAAAAAAATTGGACTTCAGATCTGTAAACACGAACGGAGGTCCCTAAGTAACATGACCGCCAATTCACCCATGATATAGTGGATGTTCTTGGGGTCTTTCTCCTTTGTCGGGTCAAGTTTCAGCATTAGGCACATTATCCAGTATAAAACATAGGCTCCGCAATCGTTGCTCCCCGGTTGTTGTCGTCAGCTATTTTTCCTGAGGATTCTCAAGGGCCAGTCCACCTTTAGTGGGTCCCTCCAGTATTCAGCCACATCCGCTGCTGCGCATTCATGTACGCCTATGGTCTGCTCTGGATCTTCACCTCGCTCTAGCTCCATAGAGATACTGTTGAACGCCAAGAGTTCCTTGAACGGGTCGTGGACAACCACCAGAGTCCAATGACCTACAGACCAGCATGGTTGTGCGATTACGGTCTCTGTTGGAGACACACCTTTTTATTTTAAGGAGGATAAAATCATCAATTACTCTGTCTTGGCCACCCACAATTCGCCCTGACTCGAATGTTGATATGCATATAATTTTTTGTGGTGGGCGTCTTTCTTCGAGAACCGAAAACATAGCTTCGATAGTTTGGTCGGTCATATCCATCACAGGCGTTATAAGTTCCTTCAGGTCTGTGCGTATTAAACTACACATATCGCCTCTCTAGATCACCTCTCTATTGTCCTTGTTAGTTGTGGTCAAGTTCAATATCATTTTGACATCATCAGCTGACAACGTTCCCAATGCAGCCATGTCAACATCAGGCATTGTCCCTCCTAAGTGGACAACCAACCTTTAATTGTCCTCTTTTTTTCCATTTTTTCTTTAGGCTCCTTTGAGTCGCTCTGTCTTTTCTTTTTTGCTCTTCTTCCACCTTCTTCTTCTTGCCCCACTCTTCATCTTCCTTCATCTGCTGCTCCACGATGGCCGTCGAGCGTTGTCTTTTCACACCCCAGTTTGGTTTCCTTGCCTTGCTCTCTTGTTCCTTCTCCTCTTTTTTATTCTTCTCTTCCTTCTTCGTCACCTCCTCCCTCTTCTTCTCTTTCTACTTCTCCAATCTCTTTCTCTCTTCCTCATTCTCCACTCTCTTTATCTCTTCTTGCTTCTCCTGTCTCTTTCTCTCTTCTTCCTTCTCCTCCTCTCTATTTCTCTCTTGCTCCTTCTCCTCCTCCCTCTTTCTTGTAGGATTTCTACTTTAATTGCACATATATATTTTCGAAATTTTTATGCACAATAAGGATCATTTACAATTTTCTATGATTTGTTTCATGCATGCATCAGTTTGTTTCAATAACTAGTTTCAAAACTTTATTAAAACAAACACAAGGGACTCCGAAATTCATACCTAGAAGTTCTCTAAAACTTCTTGATGATCCGGAGATGCTGAAGAAGACGATCATCGCTTCCCGTTGCGCCGGATGCCTCCGAGTGTTCACCAAACCCTAAACAATGTTGGAGAGAAATGAGCTAGCCAATCAATCTCCAAACTAGCTTAGAATCTAGCTACAAACCCCTTCCTTAATATCTGAGATTTCTCATTCCAAAGACTTAGAAAAATAAGAGAATTTTCGTGGCTTTTGTGGTGAATTAGGAGAGAAAAGAATTAGCAAAAACATCTAACATAATTAAGGAGAATAAGGACCTATTTATAGGCTCCAATCTTACTCTCAATCGTGGTTATTCTTAACCCACGTTCTCTTGACATTTTCTCTCACAAACTAATTCCATAATGCATTACATGCATCCACAAAACGTTTGACCAAGTTTGGAGCTAATCCAACCATCGATCAAATTAATCTCTTAATTATCAAAGGCAGAAAATCGATCGGGGTTCGGTTTACCGAGTCACACTCGGTTAACCGAATGTTAGACGGACGACCGATTCTTAAGGAGAAAAATTCTCCTTAACCGATCGGACGAACCCTCGTCTAAAACCGAATGTCATTCGGTTAAACGAAAATATTGGAACTGAACATTGTTCGGTCGACCGTATACCGAACCAGAACTCCAGGCACTTTAGTCAAGTTCTGTCAATTAACTCTGACCATCTGTTCCACGTTCAGTTGACCGATCCACAGAACCTATGGTCGACCGAACCATAAACGGATTACCGAACTTTTACCCGATTTTGCCTTTTGAAATTTTGGATTTATTTCCAACAAAATTTGAACTTTAGGGGGTTTTAGCAAATTCACGACTTATGCAATATATTATCTTATGCAACAATAAATTATTGCACCCCATAATATATGCATCTCATATGAATTTATCATGATTCTAATTATGTAATATATCACAACATAATTGATTTTACTTGTTCATCACATGTGTCATATTTTCTATAAGAAACCCGACACATCATATGAACCAAAAATCAAGTTTCTTGTTTCCTGGTTTTTGCGGTGTCCTATAGGAGGATCTAGATTAAGTTGACAGTGATATTAAGAGCTTAATATCACAAGCTATAAGCGGTATCTAGCTACACATTATAACTCCCAATTAGATAGATGTCTTAATTCCACTCGAACCAAAACCCGATCCATTTAGTGATGGAGTGCATCACTTGTGTCCGTCTCTTGCCTCATGATATTAAGAATACACACAAGGTAGTATTGTGTCATCTTTGTATTAGTATTCATTTCTTAATCTCTTTAAGCTAGTTATAAATATGTGACTTAACTCAAATCACATTGTACACATTATAACTTGGCTTTATCAAAGGGCCCACTAATATCATTACTCAATTAAAAGGGGCAATGATAATCTTTTGACTAACTATCTTCTCCAACAAAAGTCATACTTAACCAACTAATGTCTTTGCACTACACTCATTGATAGCTTAAGACACAAGTCTAATTAAGCACTCCTTAAGTGATCGGATATAAGTCTCATATCAAAGGACCAAGGACACAGTATAATATTAATGACACAGAAACACATTTCTATAATATTTTACTTCTTAGGTCAATTCGGTATACAAAAGTAATATTTTCCTCTTTTGCTTACCCTTATTGTCACTCACTTGTAGAGCTACAATGATCTATGACCAACACGACAATCTTAACTCGGTAATTAATATCCCATGTTAATTACCATGATTGTGAATATCTTTTGTTTTATGTAAACCAATATTTTTAGAGCTCTACGGTTAAGGACCAAGAGCTTCTTCCTTAACACTTCTAAAAGACGAATAACATAAACAAGGAACAAAATGATCTCTCATTCAATTCATAATAATTGACTTTTAAAAGTAAATCTTTTAGAACACATTCCCTTCATTTCTCCCATCCTCCTTCTCCACTCTCTTTCTCTCTTCTTTCCTTCTCCTCCTCTCTCTTTCTCTCTTCTTTCCTTCTCCTCCTCCCTCTTCCTCTCTTCTTCTTCCTTCTCCTGTCTCCTCTATTCTTTCTTCTTCTCTTCCATCTTCCTCTCTTCTTCATTCTCCTCCTCTTTATTTAGATCTTCGTCTTTCTCCCCACAAGTATTTTTACATGTCCCTGTCCCTCGAAGATATACAATTTCTTCCCTCAACCTTCCACACTCTTCCTGGGACATACTCAGTTCGTCCTTCAGGTCGTCAACCTCTTATGTCGCATTCTTAAGGGCAGCTTCGGCTTGCAGTCATTTCGTCTTCGCCTCACTCAACTCCAACTCTTGGAGCAGCGGGTCACATGGAATGTTGTAGTCTGTCAGTTGGAGCCTTGGCAAACTGCATGTTGAAGCTGAGCCCTTTCGAACAGAAGTTCGAACATAACTAATAAGTTCCAGCTCCCTTTCACTCAGTTATGGAGCCCCCATCAGGTCGAACTTGCCGTTGTAAATTTGAGGTAAGTTAATTCCACGTTCCTCCCATTTCCTTAGGTTTAAACGTTTCCCAAACATTTCCGTCCAACTTTTCATTCGTGGATATGCTCCAGTTCTGGGCTCCCCCAATCTGAATTTCTCACAAAGCCACACCTTCAAATGGAAAAGTTCAACTGTTTAGAACGACTGAACAGACATACGTTCATATTCTAAACAGACACACCACTTAATCCGAACATAGCCACAACTTATTCCGAACAGACACACAACTTATTCTGAAAAGACACACAACATATTCCGAACAGACACACAACATATTCCGAAAAAACAAACAATTTAATCCGAACAGATACACAATTTATTCTGAACAGACACACAATTTAATCCAAACATACACAAATTATTCCGAACAGACACACAACATATTCTGAACAGATAAACAATTTAATCCGAACAGACACATAACTAAATCCGAACAAACATACAACATATTCCGAACAGACACATGATTGACATCATTTCATGCTTATATTTGTATTTTATATCCATTATCTTACACCTAAGCAATGCTACGTGACGAGTTTTATGTTTAGTTTTCAGAAATAAAGAGGTTTGAAGAGAAGAGCCATGAAAGGACCCAAAAGCAGGAAAAAAGACTTAATTGTGAGACCTGGGGGCCAAGATGCAAGACAGAAGAACCTGATCGTAAGACAGAAGGACCTAAGAGCAAACCAGGAAACTCCACACCATCATGGGGAGTATTTTGGCAATTCGAGTCGGGTCGGAGCTCCAACAAGTCAAGTAACCGCATCAATGACCAACAATACCAGAAAGAAAAGCCCACAACAAATTCCAACACGATCCGAAGATTTTGGACCGCCAATTGGCGGTCTTGGACCGCTAATTGGCGGTCCATATTGCTCAGGATCCGTCGAAATTTCTCCTGGACTTGTATTAATGTTCGTTTAGGCTATTTTTGGTATTGGTTTAGTCCCACATCGGGGGATTGTCCCCGATTAGCTTTTTCCATGCTTATAAATAGAACTCTTCACCTTCCATTGTAATTACCCATTGCTTGGTGGCATTCTCTCTACTAAGGAGTGAGCCTTGAAGCAAAAACTCAAGGTGGAGATGAATGTTACCTTCAATGTGAGTCATTTGTTAATAAAATAATTCTTCTAGTTTCTTTCAATCTTGTCTTTTAATTTGTGCATGTTTGTTTAGTCTTTCCTTTCCTTTTATGTTTCTTTAATGCGTCTTGTCTTCTTAGTTAACTTTCATTTCAGTATTATGCTTTCTTTTGCTAATATAGTTAGTGTAATGAGTAGTGAGTAGTTCCATCCCCATTTGGGGGGTGGAGAAATATGTGATATAATCATGTAGTGTATTAAGTGTGTGTTATCTTTATCCCTTGAGCTTTATATGATTTCCATAACCATCTAATGGGTTTTCACTCTTATCTTTGATATGCTAATACTCTTGAATGAAGCTTAGCTTATGCTTTGATTAGTGAACCTATTTTATGGGGAATGATAAGGTTAGGATATGGATGAAGTTAATATTGGAAACACAATTTGTAGTGTATGTACTCTTGTTGCCTTTACCTTAGTTAATGTCTTGTATGTTTTAATGATGTAGTGAAATCTTAATTCATGTGGAGGCATAGTAGGGTATAGTCTTTATACTTGAGTTCATGTAGCTTCATTCCAATTATTGTCTTGTATGTTTTAATGATGTAGTCTTATCTTAATTCATGTTGAGGCAAAGTTGGATGTAGTTTTATGATTTCATGCACTACATGTTGTGAGGAGCTTAATGAACACACACACACTTATTTATGTTCACATTATTTCTCTACCCCCTTTGGGGTTTAGTTTTCTTGCTTTTCTTCCATTTCCATTTGCACCTTAGTGTAGTTTAGTGTAACCGACCCTTCTCTTCCCTTTCTTTACCTCTCGCCTTCGCACAAACCAAGTGTCGACACACCTCCCAGTGGACGACCCGTATTTGCCACCGCTTCAACGCGGCCGTGAACTTGCGGTTAAATATAAAACGAGATCAATCAACACACAACATATTCCGAACAAATACACAATTTAATCCGAACAGACAAATAATTTAATCCGAACAGACAAATAATTTAATCCGAACAGACACACAACTTATTCCGAACAGACACACAACATATTCCGAACAGACAAACAATTTAATCCGAACAGACAAACAATTTAATCCGAACAGACACACAACTTATTTCGAACAGACACACAATATAATCCGAACAGATACACAATTTAATCCGAACAGACAAACAATTTAATCCGAACAGACATACAACTTATTCCGAACAGACACACAATTTAAACGGAACAAGCGCATAACTTAAAGAGCAAAAAACGCTTACTTGTAGTTTTGCCACACAACCGCCGACGTTCCCTGTAGGATTTCGTGTCCCTATGTATGTATATATTTTAAAATTTTAATATAACATACAAGATCGATTTTCATATTTTCAGCAATTTTATGTGCATCTATTTGTGTTTTATTCTAATAACATGCAACCTACATTTATTAAAATAATCCACAAAGAGAGAATCATACCTAAAGGTTCTCTAAAACCTTTTTGATGATCCGGAGTCGCGTTTCCCGCTGAATCGTCCACGGAATTGCCTCCGATTTTTCACCAAACTCTAAACAAAATTAGAGAGAAAGGAGCTAGTCAATCAATCTCTAACAAGGTTTAGAATCAAGCTAATTAACCATCTTTAAGCTCCTGAGAATCTTATCTCCAAAACTTAAATTTACTAAGAAATTTTCGTGGTGATTAGGGATATATTAATGAGAGAAAGAATTGTGCATTAGTTTTAAAACAAGTAAAAATATGTGCCCTTTTATAGGCTCCCAAAACATCCTTATCAAGAGTTATTATTTAGCCATGATCCATTGTTTTTCTCTCCTAAAATTAATCTCTAAATTCCACTTAATCACCCCAAAAAACGTCTTAATTAAATATGGAATTATTTCACCCATGATTTAATTAATCTCTTAATAATTCCGGTAGAATCGTTCTTGTTCGGTAAACCGAGAATTATTCGGTCAACCGAACCATTCAGTTATAACACGTGTTCGGTGCACCGTACGAGAAAAATTCCCTGGAAGAATTCGGACGAACCACGTCTTTTAATCGGTCTACCGTTGACCCACCAAAATCGTTCCTGGGACATAGTCATCGGATGACCAGGTCACCTTCGGTCTACCGAGAATACCAATTCCCGATTGATCGTTTCCAATCGGTTAACCGAACCCGATTGTCCAGGCACTCTAGACGATCTAGGTCAATCAATTGCGCTTACCCGTTCCCCATTCGGTTAACCAATCCGAAGATCCCTCGGTCGACCGAACCATGAACGGTTCACCGTGTTTGACCCCGATTTTACCTTTGTCAAATTTTGGCTTTATTTCCAACAAAATTTGATTTTTGGGGTTTTTAGCAATTGACATCCAATATATATCATCATATGTAATATTAAATTATTACACCCGATAATATATACCTCATATGATTTTTTTATGATTCTAATTATGTCAATTCTCATGACATATTGATTTTAATTAATTCACCACACGTGTCTTATTTTCACATGAAACCCGACATATCATATGAACTTAAAATCAACCCTCTTGTTTCCCAGTTTTGTGGTGTGACCTATAGGAGGATCTAAGTCAAATTGGCAGCGATATTAAACACTTAATATCTCAAACTATAAGCGGTATCTAACTACACATTATAGTTACCCAATTAGCATAGATGTCTTTGTTCCACCCGAACCAAAGCATAATCCATTTAATGATGTATGTGCACCACTTGTGTCCGTCACTTGCCTCATGATATTAAGAATATATACAAAGTAGAAATGTGTCATCTTTATATTATATTCATTTCTTGATCTCTTTAGGCTAATTATAACTATGTGACTTAACTCAAGTCACATTATGCACATTATAATTTTGCTTTATCAAGGACCCACTAATTGTTGCCTTTTTGGTTTTAATCCTTGTTTTGATGATTTAATCAACCTAATCTTAATCATAAGTAATGTAGAGTAGCACACATAATGCATTGCATATATACTGCATGTGCTAACCTCTACAGGTGATCAAGACTCATGGAATGAAGGAAATCAAGTCAAGATTTGTAATAAAGCTATATGAAGACTTGTAATCTTGATTTTATTTTGAGTCTTACGAACATGTGTAAATTGATCTTACAAGAGTTAAAAACTAATCACATTCACACTAGGTTCCCTGTAGGAGTCACACACAAAATCTCATATCATTTGGACTCCATTAGATTACTCAAACCTTCGTCGGAAATCACTTAAAACCTAAACCCAGAATTCCTGTGTGAACCGGTCGACCGAACCAATTCACGGTTCAACCGGTTTATAACAGACTCTCCACAGTGTTTTACCGAACTCTACCGGTCGACCGGTTCTACCTTTTCGGTCGACCGATCCCAGAATTTAATATGACCGTTTTCCTTGTCGTATTCCTATAACAGTCGTATTCGTATAAAACAAACTTAACCCCAAAATACATTCGGTAACCGGTCGAACGACAACCTTGTTTCGGTCGACCGGTTGAACACTTAATATTTCCCTGCTATCGGTCGACCACCCCATACTTTGGTTTGACCGATTCACTTATGTAGAGTTAAGTTCTAACTCGTTTTTCCGACCGAATATTCTTTTGTTCGACCGTTCTCTTTGAAATCGAGTTAACGGTCGACCGGTTTACTAGTTTCGGTCGACCGGTTCTGGACAGATTTGTAGCCCGATTTTCTGCTTTGTGTGCTTTGCACAAAACCCAATCAAATCTTGTCCAAACGGCTAGAAATCTTTAGGAGCTTATAAATAGAGGATCAAGACCTGTTGTTAACACAACTCTCCAACTCCAATTGTCCCAATACATTAGAGAGAAACCTCAATCCTCAAAGCTCTCATTTCTACACTCCATAAGCCTAAACTACACACACTTGATCAATCACTCATCCTACTCAAAGTGTGCTCAATTAGAGAGTGAATCCCACTCTGCTACATTGGTTGTCAAAAGAGTATAGACTTCGGTGAAAGCCCGAAGTGATCCTTCTCGGATTGTGAGAAGAGGATTCCAAGCTCGGCGAGGGTTGTTCGCGAGTTTGACGGTTGTAAGGCGTCTCACGGCCTAGAACGGGGAGCGGATAGTGAAGTCGTAGGCGGAGCTCGCGGAGTCGAGCGGAGCTTGCAAGAGAGGACTAGGACCCGGGTGGGGTGCCGAACCTCTATAAAAACCGACTCGTCTCTTTGTGGTTTGCATGTCCTTTTCCCTACTAGTCTTTAAATTGTTTCCGTTGCGTTTATTGTTTGATTAGTTAGGGATTAACGTAAAAGTGATTAGAGGACCCATAACTCACACGATCCTACACTAATATCATCACTCAATTAAGAGAGACAATGATAATCGTTTGACTAGCTATCTTTTCCAGCACAAGTCGTGTTCAACCAACTATTACCGTTATCACTACACTCATTGGTAGCTTTTGAAAATAATCAAATTAAACACTTCTTGAGTGAAAAGATATAAGTCTCATATCTTAAGATCCAAGACACAGTAAAACATTAATGACACGAAACACAATTCCATAATGTTTTACTTGTTAGGTATATTCGATATATAAAAGTAATCTTTTCCTCTTTTATATACTCGTGTCGTCAATTATTTGTAGAGCTACAACAATCGATGACCAACACGACAATCTTATCTCGGTAATTAATGTTCCATGTTAACTACCATTATTGTGAATAACTTTTGATTTAAGTAAACCATTATCTTTTAGAGCTCTACGGTTAAGGACCAAGCGTCTCTTCCTTAACACTTCCAAAAGACGAATACCATAATCAAGGAAAAAAATGTTTGCACATTCAATTCATAATAATTGACATATGGAAGTAAAACTTTTAGAACACATTCCTTTCAGTTCCCCTGCCTCATAATGAAGTTCCCTGCCTTTGTCCTCTCCTGCAGTTCTAAGCTGGCTTTCTCCAGACCCCAACCAGGTCTCCGTAAACTGCACGTGCCGATGCATATCTGTTTATGCGTCTGATGTCCCTCAAATGGTTCATGAACCATTGCTTCGGTCGAAGTGTGCCATCAAAAAACAAAAAATGGTTGAAGATGAAAGAAATCAGGAGACGAACATACTCCTTTGTCTCGCCTGTGACACTGGTTGTCGTCAGATGACCTAACAGTTGTGTGTTGTCAAGGTTCACCCCTTCTCGCCTCTGTACACCCAATGGTTCCATCACAACGGTCTTCTCATGCATACTTAAGTCCAAAATTAGGGCAACGTCTTCAGGTGTAAGGGAAACTACTCCTGATCCTATTCTCAGCCCCACCTCCTTGGCATCGTAGTGTTCGACGAACCAACCGACTATTTCGTTGTCCGTAGTAATATTAGGAATGTCTAGGAAGTGACCGAAATGGATGCTCCGGAAAACCTCATTATCAACATTCTTCATCCTGTCAAACTGCTTTCGGATGGCCGTCCAGGAGCACCGGGATTCCCGGAAGTAGTAGGTGGTTCCCTAAAACAAAAAATTGAAGAAACGAAAGTTCCTCAAAAAAAGAACGACGAATGAAAATAAACTAAATAGACCCACCGGTTCTGGCACAGGTTCGCTATCGACGACAGGAGTCGAAAAATCCATTATTGTTTAGAGGGGAAGAAAGAAAGCGGAATAGGTTCACAAGTTTGTTTCCTCCATTCACAGGTAATCCAACGAGAAAGAAAGTGAGACACTCACTTTCGATATGAATATTTGTTATCTTGCTCAGTATCTGAACCGCCGTTCATAGGGTGTCTGGCGTTGTCTTATCTGGGGTTTGGAAAGCAACGGTCATACTTGGAAAACTGTCAAAAAATAATTAAAAACTCATTAAAGACTCGTTTGGAACGGGTGACGTGTCAATCCGGTTAGACGTTGACTCGCATACTTTTAGGTGTCACGTAGGACGCGTCACGAACGCCCGCGGCCGTGTACAACTTCCTTTCAAAAAACCCAAGACTGCCCACTCTGTTTCAACATTCACCCATCATCCGATTCAAAACCACCCACTCCCCCCGTCAAATCTCATCATCTTCCTTTCAAAAAAAATGCACCTCATTCTAATTCTCTCTCTTCTCCTCCTCCCGACCACCCTCCTCTCCCTAACCCAAGAAGGCCTCTACCTCCTCCACTTTAAGTCCCTCCTCCTCCCAACGTCGACCCTATCCACGTGGACCCCACACTCCCAAACCCCATGCACATGGCACGGCGTCACCTGCTCCCCTTCCCTCTCCGTCACCTCCCTCTCCCTCCCGGACGCCTCCCTCTCCGGCCCACTCTCCCCTCACCTCTGCAACCTCCCCAACCTCACTTCCCTCTCCCTCCCCTCCAACTTCCTCAACTCCTCCCTCCCTCCCCTCACCACCTGCCTCTCCCTCACCCACCTCGACCTCTCCCAGAACCTCTTCGTCGGAACTCTCCCGCCTTCCCTCGCTATCCTCCCGTCTCTCCTGCATCTCGACTTCACCGGGAATAACTTCTCCGGCGCCATTCCGGTGGAGTTCGGGAGTTTTCCGAAGTTGGAGAGATTGTCGTTGGTGGGTAATTTGTTGTCCGGCAATGTTCCAGGGTTTTTCGGGAGCGTTTTGACTTTGAAGGAGCTCAATTTGTCGTACAATCCGTTTGAACCCGGTCCGGTCCCGCCGGAGCTGGGGCGGTTGAAGGAGTTGAGGACTCTCTGGCTTACTACGTGTAATCTGGAAGGTGAGATTCCGGCGGAGCTGGGAGGGTTGACGAGTTTGGGGAATCTCGATTTGTCGTATAATAATCTCCGAGGGAATATTCCGGCGGAGCTTTGGAATCTCACTGAGGTGTTTCAGATTGAGTTGTATGGGAATTCGCTCTCCGGCACGATTCCAGCAGGGATTGGGAGGCTTAGGAAGTTAAAAAATTTCGATGCGTCGATGAATAGGTTAACTGGAGGTATTCCGGCGGAGGTTTTTCGGATTCCCGGGCTGGAGAGCTTGAATCTGTACGAGAATCGGTTGTCCGGGGAGGTTCCGGTGGAGATCGTCGACGCGAAGAGTCTCACCGAGGTTCGTCTTTTTAGGAACGGTTTGTCTGGGGAGATTCCGGCGGAGTTCGGCCGGAATTCGAGGCTTGTGTTTGTGGATATGTCGCAGAACCGGTTCATCGGTGGGATACCGGAAGGGATCTGTGAGGCCGGGGTTTTGGAGGCGTTTATGGTGATCGAGACTGAGTTGTCCGGTGCGATACCGGAGGCGTTGGGGAAGTGCGAGTCGATAAGGAGACTACGTCTTAGCAACAATTTGTTGTTCGGCGAAGTTCCGGATAGCCTCTGGGGTTTACCGCATATGTTCTTGCTTGATCTGGCTCATAACAATCTCTCCGGCGCCATCGGTTCGGCTATTGCCAATGCTAAGAACCTCTCCGGTTTGGTGATTACGGATAACCAGTTCGATGGGGCCATACCGGAGGAAATTGGGGCGGTTAAGACACTCCAGGAATTCTCCGGTGGCGGTAATCGTCTTACCGGGGTGCTACCGGAGGCTCTCACTCGTCTTCCGGAGCTTAACCGGTTGGACTTACATGGGAATTTGTTGACTGGGGAGCTTCCGACCGGGGTCGGGTCGTGGAGGAAGCTCAGTGAGTTGAACCTTAAAGACAACGGGTTTACCGGGAGCATTCCGGTTGATCTTGGTGTTTTACCGGTGCTCAATTACCTTGATTTATCGGATAATTCGTTCACCGGAGAGGTTCCTTTGCAGCTTCAGAACTTAACTCTTAACAGTTTTAATTTCTCCAATAACCAACTCTCCGGGAAGCTCCCACCTTATTTCGCATCGGAATCGTATAAAACTCGGTTTTTAGGCAATCCTGGGCTTTGTGGAGCTATCGCCGGTCTTTGCCCGGTGGACAGAGACCACAAGGGCAGAAGCAGTGGCTCTCTATGGATCCTTAGGTCGATATTTATTCTAGCGGCTATCGTGTTGGCGGTTGGATTGGGGCTGTTCTACTGGCGTTACCGGAAATTCAACAAGGCGAAGCGGGCGATGGACAAGTCGAAGTGGACACTGACTTCATTCCACAAGTTGGGATTCAGCGAGTACGAGATATTGGACAGCTTGAATGAGGACAATGTGATCGGTAGTGGCGCTTCTGGGAAGGTCTACAAGGTTGTGTTAGCCAATGGTGAAGCGGTTGCGGTTAAGAAGCTTTGGGGAGCCCCCAAAAAGGGCGTGGACGGAGTCGAAAATGTACCTCGGGACAATGCTTTCGAGGCGGAAATTACGACTCTTGGGAAGATCAGGCACAGGTGCATTGTGAAGCTGTGGTGTAGCTGCACTCATAAGGACTCCAAGCTTCTGGTGTACGAGTACATGCCCAACGGAAGCCTCGGGGATTTGTTGCATAGCAGCAAGAGTGGCATTCTCGATTGGCCCATTCGGTTTAGGATTGCCCTTGATTCCGCTGAGGGGTTCTCTTATCTCCACCATGATTGCGTGCCCCCGATTGTGCACCGTGACATTAAGTCGAATAACATTCTGTTGGATGCGGAGCTTGGGGCCAGAGTGGCGGATTTCGGTGTTGCTAAGGCTGTTGAGATGGTTGGAAAAGGACCCAAGTCAATGTCGGTTATTGCTGGTTCTTGTGGCTACATAGCCCCCGGTATGATGAATTCTTGCCACTTCAATTGTTACTGCATCTGAACTTGATCCAGTTTTTTAACTGCGTTAGTTTGGTTAGGAGATGTTCTGTTTGATGTTTGGTTTTGATATCCGTTGTTTATTCAAAACTTAACAAAAATCTAACCAAACCTTTTTTGAGCAGTGTAAAGGACATGTTTCTAATTGATATTTGACTGTTTCTTTCTTGTTTGCTTAAACTTGGAAACCTTCTGAATTATTGTGGGTGGTGAACAGGGCATGTCCCTAGTTGACGTTTGATTTTTTTCCTTCTTGTTTAGTGAAACTTCCTGAAATTTCTGAACTATTTTGAAGCTTAAAAAATCCATTTGAAGTTAATTTGCTTTGCTGGCACAATCCTTATATTTCTAGTATCTTTTAACATCTCTCCGTAATTCAAGCTCTCTTAAAATTTCCAATTCACAACATATACTACCAATTTTGTAACCAAAATCCAAAATATTGGAGTTACTTTTTACCGTCTTCTAATACGAACATAATTATGCATTCACAGAGTACGCATACACGCTCCGAGTGAACGAGAAAAGCGACGTCTACAGCTTCGGAGTAGTCCTCCTAGAAATAGCAACCGGGAAGCATCCGGTCGACCCTGAATTCGGGGAGAAGGACATAGTGAAGTGGGTATGCATCACACTAGAACAGAAAGGGGTCGAACACGTTCTGGATCCAAAACTCGACGTTTGCTTCAAGGAGGAAATCTGCAAGGTCCTCAACATCGGTCTCCTGTGCACGAGTTCGCTACCGATCAACCGCCCCTCGATGAGGAGGGTGGTGAAGATGCTACTTGAAGTAGGTGGTGCACAGAGCAAGCCCAAAGTGGAGCACCAGGATGGGAAGTTGTCACCTTACTATTATGAAGATGTTTCAGACCATGGCAGTGTTGTCTGAAACACACCGCATATATAACATATATATATATATATATATATATATATATATATATGTTTGGTCTTCTGTAATTTTTTCTCTCTATGATTTTCTGTAGATTAAGTTGGCATCCCTTTCTGTTTGAAGTTTGGTGTGGAAGGGAATTTTAGGATATTGCTGACAGTAATTAAAAAGCTATTAGTGATGACTTATTCACTTCTTGTGTGGGTTTTGGCTTTTGAGAGTGAAACTGTTGGGCTGAGTCAACTTGGATTCATGTGTGGTATTTTCAGTGCAGGAAATGATAAAAGCTTCTTGTTTTACTGACTATACTCTTTTTAGTTAGAAATCATATTCTAACCATTTGTTGCCACTTGCTACTATTTCTCAGAGGTAATATAATTTTTTGAAAGTATTAGTATATTATATTTCCGAAGTGAAAGCGAACGTAAACATAAACTCCAATAAAAGAATTTCGCTTCATGTAAACACATTAAACTCCAATAAATTAAGAATTGTAAGGAGGACGATTAAGATTCAAATGTTTATTGAGATTAATTCAAAATAATCAGCTTAGTTATCTCAATTTGTTTTATCGATTTGCATAATTATTCTGACTATCATTATTTTATTATTTTCAATGAAAAAGATTAGTGTTGACTCAAATTAAACACTAATAATAATAGCTCAACTTGGAACCACATACATTTGATGTGGTGTTGAATGCACAACCAACACATGCACCAAATGGCTGAAACCATTAAGTGAGTTTTGGCCATCTCTTTCCCGAAGGAGAAGGGCAAGAAGAGTTGTCTGGAGTGTGACACGCCCTTTCAGATTTTACATGGATTCCTGACTGAACAGTGGACACAAAAGGGTGTTTGATTTGGTCATTCGAAATTATTGGGGGCAATTCTGCCAACATGTGAATGCATGTTGTTGCTTGTCTGTTTGCATTGGGAACCATGTATGCTACGTGCATGCGGTGTCCTTCTGGACAATGTGAAAACACTGTTTTTTTTTTTTTTTTTTGAGTCCTTATACACGGACGCGGGCGTCACGGACGTGCCCTACGTGGCTTGAAAAAGTGGCTGAGTCAGCGTCTACTCGGATTGCCATGTCACGCTTTCTTTCCGAACGCGCCTCAAATTGTTTTGAATTTTTTTTTGACGGTTTTCGAAGAAGGACGGTTCGTTTCCAGATTAGACAGCGGCAGACACCCTACGAACGACGGTTCGGATACCGAGGAAGATAACATATCCAGAACAAAAGGGAGACTCTCGCTTTCTTTCTTTCTTACCTGTGAACGTAGGAAGCGCACCTGTGAAGCTTTCCCGACTTTCTTTCCCTGTGAAGCGCACCTTGTAAACGATAATGGAATCTTCAACTCCGGCCGTCGATATCGAACACGTCCCAGAACCGGTGGGTCTCTAATTTTTTCTTTCCCTGGGTCGTTATTTTTTTTGATGAACTTCCGTTTATTAAATTATTGGTTTTAGGGAACCACGTACTACTTCCGGGAATCACGATGCTCCTGGAAGGCCATCCGAAAGCAGTTTGACCGGATGAATAAGGTGGAGAAGGAGGCTTTCCGTAGCACCCCATTCGGTCACTTCCTAAACTTTCCTAACATTACGACGGACAACGAAATAGTCGGTTGGTTCGTCGAGCACTACGATACGGAGGAGGTGGGGCTGAGAATAGGATCAGGGGTAGTTCCCCTTACACCGGAAGACATCGCCCTAATTTTGGGGTTAAGTACGCATGGGAAGGCCGTGGTGATGGAACCATTGCGCGTCCAGAAGCGAGACGAGGTGAACCTTGACAACACCCAACTTTTAGTTCATCTCATGGCAAACAGTACCATGGGCGAGACGGAGGAGTACGTTCGTCTCCTGATTTCTTTCATCTTCAACAATTTTTTGTTCTATGATGGAACGCTGCGACCGAAGGAATGGTTCATGCACCCTATGAGGAACATCAAACGCCTAAGCAGCTACGCATGGGCAAGTGCAGTTCACAAAACCCTGGTTGGAGGCCTCGAGAAAGCAAGTTTAGAACTGCAGGAGAGGAAAAAGGCAGGGAATTTCATAATGAGGCAGGGGAACGTCGAAGGTTGTGTTGCCATACTACACGTAAGTTTTTGTTCATGCTTCACACTTCCTCTCTTCCTCTTTTTTTGTTTTTGTTCTTTTCGGAAGACGATGTGTGTCTGTTCGGAATACGTTGTGAGTCTGTTCGGATTAAGTGGTGGGTCTGTTCGGATTAAGTGGTGAGTCTGTTCGGAATAAGTGGTGCGTCTGTTCGGATTAAGTTGGGTGTCTGTTCGGATTAAGTGGTGGGTCTGTTCGGATTAAGTGGTGAGTCTGTTCGGAATAAGTGTTGCGTCTGTTCGGATTAAGTTGGGAGTCTGTTCGGATTAAGTGGTGCGTCTGTTCGGATTAAGTGGTGGGTCTGTTCGGAATACGTTGTGAGTCTGTTCGGAATACGTTGTGGGTCTGTTCGGATTAAGTGGTGGGGTTGTTCGGAATATGTGGTGGGGTTGTTCGGATTAAGTGTTGGGTCTGTTCGGAATACATTGTGAGTCAGTTCGGAATACATTGTGAGTCTGTTCGAAATACATGGTGAGTCTGTTCGCATTAAGGGGTGGGTCTGTTCGGATTAAGTGGTGGGTCTGTTCGGAATAAGACGTGTGTCTGTTCGGAATAAGAAGTCCGTCTGTTCGGATTAAGTTGGGTGTCTGTTCGGTTTACGTTTAATGTATGTTCGGATTCAGTTGTCTTTCGAATATGAAGGTACGTTGGTATAGTAGTTCTCATTTTTTTCCTTTCCATTTGAAGGTGTGGCTTTGTGAGAAATTTAAATTGGGGGAGCCCAGAACTGGAGTTTTCCCACGGATGAAAAGATGGACGGAGATGTTTGGGAAACGATTAACCCTGAGGAAATGGGAGGAACGTGGAATTACCTTATATCGGATTTACGACGGCACGTTCGACCTGATGGGGGCTCCATCAATGAGTGAAAGGGAGCTGCAACTTATTGGTCCTGTTCGAAAGAGCTCAACTTCAACCGTCAGTTTGCCAAGGCTCCAACTGGCAGACTGCAGCATTCCATGCGACCCGCTGCTCCTAGAATTGGAGCTGAGTGAGGTGAAGACAAAATGGCTGAGGGCCGAAGCTGCCCTTAAGAAGGCCACAGAACAGGTACACGACCTCAGGGAAGAACTGAGGATTTCCCAGGAAGAGTGTGGGAGGCTCAGGAAAGATATTATATATCTTCGAGGGACAGGGACAACTGGAGTCCCTGGTGGGGAGAACGAGCGAGAGCAAGAGGAGGAGAATAGGAAGAAGAGGGAGGCGGAGGAAGAAGAGAATAGGAAGAGGAAGGAGGATGAAGAAGAAGAAGAAGAAAAAAAGAGGAAGGAGGAGGAAGAAGAAAAGAGGAGGGAGGAGGAGGAAGAAGAAAAGAGGAGGGAGGAGGAGGAAGAAGAAAAGAGGAGGGAGGAGGAAGAAGAAGAGAAGAAGAGGAAGGAGGAGGAGGAACGAGAAAAGAAGAAGAGGAAGGAGGAGGAGGAACGAGAAAAGAGGAAGAGGGAGGAGGAGGAATGTGAGAGAAAAAGGGAGGAGGAAAGGAAGAAGGAAGAAGAGGAGAAGAGGGAGGAGGAGAGGAAGATGGGAGAAAAGAAGAAAATGCTGGAGAAGGAGGAAGAGAAGAAGAAGAAGGAGAAGGAAGAAGAAAGAAAGGCCCAGATAGCAAACTGGGTCGCGAAAAGAAAACGCTCGACGGCCACCGTTGAGCAGCAGCTGAAGGAAGGCGAACATCTGGCCAAGAAGAATAAGAAGGAAGAAGAGCAAAAAAGAAAAGATAGAGCGGCTCAAAGGAGCCTGAAGAAAAAAAGGCCGGATGTTGACATGCCTGCATTGGGCACGTTGTCAGTTGATGAGGTCAAAATGCTACTGAACCTGACCGAACCCAACAAGGACAATAGGGAGGTCATCTGGAGAGGCGATATGTGCAGTTTAAAACGCTCCGACCTGAAGGAGCTTATAACGCCTAGGATGGATATTAGCGATGAAACTATCGACGCTATGCTATCGGTGCTCAAAGAAAGACGCCACCCAGAAAAAGTTATATGCATATCTACATTCGAGTCGGGGCGAATTCTTGGAGGGCAAGGCAGAGAAGTTGATGATTTTATCCTCCCTAAAATCGTAGGTGCGTCTCCAACACAGACCGTGATCGCCCAACCATGCTGGTCTTCAGGTCATTGGACACTGGTGGTTGTCTATGGCCCGTCCAAAGAGATTTTGGCATTCAACAGTCTCTCTAGGGAGCTAGGCGAAGGTGATGATCCGGAGCAGACTGTAGGCCTACATGAATGTGCAGCAGCGGATGCGGCTGTATACTGGAGGGATCTACTCAAGGTCGACTGACCCCTGAGAATCCTGAGGAAAGAGAGCCAACAACAACCACCGGGGAGCAACGATTGCGGCGCCTTCGTTTTATACTGGATAAGGTGCCTAATGTTCAATGTTGACCCTACGAAGGAGAAGGACCCCAATACGATCCACTCTATCAGGGGTGAATTGGCGGTCATGTTACTTAGGGATCGTCGGTCGTGTGTGCAGGTCTAAACAGACAAAGATATTTTTAGTTTTGTTTATTTTTTGGTGTACATGTACAAAATGTTTACATATTCAGTTCACAAACTATTTACATGTAAAAATACAAACATTACCAATGTCATTCTTAAGCTAACTTTATTCCGAACAGACCCACCACTTATTCCGAACAGACCCAACACTTAATCCGAACAGACGCAACACTTAATCCGAAGAGACTCACAACTTAATCCGAACAAACGTAACATTTAATCCGAACAGGCTCACTACTTATTCCGAACACAGTCTTCTTATTCCGAACAGACCCAACACTTAATCCGAACAGACGCAACACTTAATCCGAACAAACGCAACATTTAATCCGAACAGGCTCACTACTTATTCCGAACACAGTCTTCTTATTCCGAACAGACCCAACACTTAATCCGAACAGACTCACAACTTAATCCGAACAAACGTAACATTTAATCCGAACAGGCTCACTACTTATTCCGAACATACAGTCTTCTTATTCCGAACAGACCCAACACTTAATCCGAACAGACGCAACACTTAATCCGAACAAACGCAACATTTAATCCGAACAGGCTCACTACTTATTCCGAACACAGTCTTCTTATTCCGAACAGACCCAACACTTATTCCGAACAGACCCAACACTTAATCCGAACAGACGCAACACTTAATCCGAACAGACTCACAACTTAATCCGAACAAACGTAACATTTAATCCGAACAGGCTCACTACTTATTCCGAACACAGTCTTCTTATTCCGAACAGACCCAACACTTAATCCGAACAAACGCAACATTTAATCCGAACAGGCTCACTACTTATTCCGAACACAGTCTTCTTATTCCGAACAGACCCAACACTTATTCCGAACAGACCCAACACTTAATCCGAACAGACGCAACACTTAATCCGAACAGACTCACAACTTAATCCGAACAAACGTAACATTTAATCCGAACAGGCTCACTACTTATTCCGAACACAGTCTTCTTATTCCGAACAGACCCAACACTTAATCCGAACAGACGCAACACTTAATCCGAACAACCGCAACATTTAATCCGAACAGGCTCACAACTTATTCCGAACACAGTCTTCTATTTCCGAACAGACACAAGTAAATCTGAACTGAACTTGTATAACAACCATTTACAGATCACAACGTATCAACAATTACAAGTTTCTTGGTTTTACAAGAACGGGAAAAAACAAAAAAATGTAAATTAAGGAGGAAATTCCTCGTAATACAAACTCATGTCCCAATCGGAGAAATCAGGATCCGCGGGTTTGGGTGCTACTTCGTGAAGCGGCGAAGTAACCTTCATCTTCCACTTTCCCTTCTCTTGTTGGGCGTGTTTTTTATGGCTCTTTTTAATTATCTTCTCAGCTAAAGACACTCGACGTCTAGTCGGCGGTCTTCCTATACGTCTGACCTTTTCCGGATTAAGGACCGATGTACCCAAAGACTCAGGTTCATCAGGTCGAACCAAGTTTTGTGTAGTGTGCATACGTGCCTTAAGCATTTCAATACACTGCACGGCCTCAATATACCTTTTGTGGGAGATGAAGGCTTCCTGTGCGATCCAAACGGCACGACCCATGATGTCGTCGTGACGACGTAGCGCATCCTTCGCCATTACACCATCGTCTGGGTACGTCTTATCTCGATAGCTCCTTCGAATATCCTTCCGCCATCGATTAAGGATGTAAGAGTCTGGAAGCAATGCATTAGGATTCAAGCGTGCAAGTACAACAAAAACGTGGCAGCATAGAAGCCCAACGTGCTGAAACATTCTGCAATCACATGTAAAATTCATGGATGTGTTTTGTACTAGGAAACGTTTCGACAGTAGCTGCTCACCAGCCAAAACACGTTCAGATACCTTGTACTGGAATGTTTCATTCGTATTGAACTCCTCCGTTATATCGCAGTATATCATCTTCCCAATTTGTAACTGCACTTTTTTGAAGACCCCTACGGTATACAACTCGCTCAACTGACTCTCGAATGGATAAATTGAAACCAACTGGGGTTTTTTATGAAGACAATCAAATTCTGATTGAGCTTCCTTCTCGTACTTGTGGCGGAGCGCAAGTTCGTATTGTTGAACAAACTGCTTAAGGGTGGTCTTCGAAGTAAGATACTTGTCGAAGAAGGCGTTCATACTCTCGCTCCTCTGAGTAGATGTCATTCCCGCGAAAAAAAAATCACCAATAAATGCAGGGATCCACGACTCTCGGATTGCATAAATGGATTTGAGCCAGCTGTGGTTCTGCAGGTCAAAATCAAGAAGAAACCCTGCCAATTACGATCAAATTCTGCTGGGGTTTTGGAATCATATACAATCAATTTCAGATCAAATAATATGTGATCCCGATACTGCGTCGGCAACTTCACGGGAGCTTTGTTCATTATGTGCCATATACAGAATCTGTGTCTTGAATCTGGGAAGACATTCCTTACAGCAGCAGTAATGGCACCACATTGATCTGTTATTATAGCTGGGGGGTATATCTGCATAAGGGACCCAATTAGAAAGGAGTGAGACATTATTCCGAACACAGACTTCTTAATCCAAAACAGACAGTCTTCTTATTCCGAACAGACACAACACTTAATCCGAACAGTCAGGCCACTTATTCCGAACAGACACAACACTTAATCCGAACAGTCAGACTTCTTATTCCGAACAGACAGACTTCTTATTCCGAACAGTCAGACTTCTTATTCCGAACAGACACAACACTTAATCCGAACATGTAAGACCACTTATTCCGAACAGACACAACACTTAATCCGAACAGTCAGACTTCTTATTCCGAACAGACACAACACTTATTCCGAACAGAACCACCACTTATTCCGAACAGACCGAACACTTATTCCGAACAGACCCACCACTTATTCCGAACAGACTCACAACTTATTCCGAACAGACTCACAACTTATTCCGAACAGACACAACACTTAATCCGAACAGACACAACACTTAATCTGAACAGTCCGACCACTTATTCCGAACAGACACAACACTTAATCCGAACAGTCAAACTTCTTATTCCGAACAGACACAACACTTAATCCGAACAATCCGACTTCTTATTCCGAACAAACGCAACACTTAATCCGAACAGAGAGACTTCTTAATACGAACAGACAGACTTCTTATTCCGAACATACACTCTTCTTATTCCGAACAGACAGACTTTTTATTACGAATAGACAAACAAAAAAGAGGAAGATATGAAGAGGGAAGAAGGAAAAAAACTTACCGTTCATGCACGACAACCAGGTTTGGAACAACCATATGTAATTTTCAGTAGTCTCATAGGACAGCAAAGCGCAACCGAGCAAAACTGATTCGAAATAGTGATTGACTCCTACAAATGGGGCGAATGGCATGTCGTATTTGTTGGTAATGTAGGTTGTGTCGAAACATATTGCGTCTCCAAAGTATGAATATGCAGCTCTAGAACGACTGTCAGCCCAAAAAACGTTGCGTAGTCTTCCTTCGTCATCCATATCTATTACATAAAAAAACATGGAATCAATCTTCTGCATCCTAATGAAATAGTCCTGAAGAGCTTGTGCATCACCAGGTCCCATCTTCAAATTTCTGACTTGGTTTACAACATTCCTGCAAACAGGAACCAGTAAGACCAGGCGCAAAATGTTCAACTTCAATTATGGTAGACGGAAAGAACACAAACCTTAAATCCCTTTCGTTGAAAGTCAATTTGTCATAACCTCCAGCCTCGACCACAAGAGATTGCATGGTCTTAGCAGCCGATATCCCAGCTTCATCATTAACCGATATCCGTGCTACGACGGCCTCAGGGACGGTTCGTTTTTGCCTGAGAAATCGCATTTGCTCCGGGTCAAGCATGGGATGGTTATGGTTAAGATCCACAAAGTTAACGTTGTAACCCCTTGCTGTGTTTCCGGATACCCTTATCCGAGCAGTGCATTGTACTCTGCTGGATAACCTAGGCTTCAATTTTCCTTGCCCTTGGTCCGTTGGTGCGGTGCCCTCCTTGGAGCAAGTCAGCGTGGCCCGTATAACAACACCACGATCGTAATGAGATTGTCTTGTTTTAACGCCAAAACCACAATAATCGGCATAGGCCACGTAAAATGCTTTGGCTTCTTCGAAAGAGGGGAAAAACATCCCCTCATGGGGAACGTTTCATGGCTGCTCCACTAGGGAAGGCACGGGAACGATTTCCATTTGGTACAGAGGAATGACCACAGAAGAGAAGGGAAGGAAAAGGAAGAGGCATCTTGAGATTGATAACAAGTCTTCTGTGCCGTGTAGGAGCGCCGAGCGCCAAAATGATGAAGGAAGAGAGTGATTTGAGTCGCATTAATGAGGGATGGAGAGAAGGATGGTGGAAATGATGAAGGTACGAAAATAGAGGAATAAAAAACAAAAAAAAATTCATATCCCATCGCGCCAACTAAGCAGCGTCTGCTGAGTGGACTGGCCACATCAGCGCGCGTCCCGGACGCGCGCGTCCACTAAACATTTTCCTTTTTTCTTTTTCTTACCCTTTGTCTTCTATCCATTCTGTAGCATTTTTTGTGAAAAGTGATTCTACCAATTTCTAAGGAAGACGTTGGAGAGAGTCATCGATCGCACTGTGCGGACGGAGCATTGAACCACAAGTAGAGCTAGGTAACATGCCGTGTCGGCATAACATTGTAGCCCAACAATATTTAGCGTAGTTGGGTGTTGACTTTGTTGAAAATTGATTTAAATTTGTTAAGGAAGAAACAGACAAAAACGGTCGACCAATTTGGGATACCGTTCAATCGATTTTAATATGAACTTTTAGATGGGATAAATGGTCGACCGGGGTCGGACACCGTTCGACCGAAGATATTATGCACTTTCGGAATTGAAGATTAATTGAATTGATGACAAAAAGGAAACATAAATATGTTATCAAAATACTAAAAAATATTTTGTCCAGCTAAAAACGAGTTCAATTTTTTTAATTTAAAATGCATCATTTATAAAAATAATGATAAGTAAAAACATTGTTAGAGTTATCAATCTCTAGTTTTGGAAAAGGTAACTCCCATGGTTATGAAAATCGGACCGAACCGGCCGGTTGAACCGGTTCAACCACGAACCGACGACCAGTCTGGTCTGATAACCCCCTCGAAACTGCGTTTGAGATTGAATCGGCGGTTCGACCGTTCGGTTCAAGCCCGATTCTGAAGCGAGTCGGGGAGGGAGCGGCGACGGAAGCGAAGTACATGACAGTGATCGATGCCGGAAAAGAAGTTATATGATTGAAGGGTTTGATTAGCTCTTTGGGGAGGGAACAAGAAGTGACCAAATTGCACTGCGATAGTCAAAGTGCAATTTATCTAGCCAAGGATCATACGTTTCATTCAAGGACCAAACATATTGAAGTAAGGTATCATAAGATCCGAGAGTGGATCGAAGAAGGGCGTGTTGTTCTCCAGAAAATCGACACAAGTGAAAATCATGTAGATATGATACCAAGGTGGTCAATCAGGAGAAGTTCAAGTTCTGCTCGAAGCTTCTCAACGTCCTCAGAAACTGAGAAGGATGAGCGCTCCGGGGGTAGTGCTAAAGGCGCTTCTAGGAAGCACAAAGGATGTGGGTTAGAGACGGCTAAGGTAACAATTCCAAACCAAGGTGGAGATTGTTGGAATTGGTTTATAGAATTGTTAAGTACAAGAAATCAGGCAGAATCGGTCGACCGGTGCGGGACACTCGGTCGACCGAATAACTCCAGGAGCCATTGGGTTCGGATCAAATCAAGATTCGGTCGACTGGTTCTGGGAACACGGTCGACCGAAACACGCCAGGAGATTTAGGGCTCAGGAGTGATCGAGATTCGGTGGACCGGTGTTGGGCACACGGTCGACCGAAAAGCGACAGAAGCTGCAAGATGAGAATCAGCATGCAGATCGGTCGACTGGTGTTGGACACGCGGTCGACCGAAAAAGTTCAGGAGCTTCAGGCGCTGTACAGAAGCGCAGAACGGTCGAACGGCTCGGGGTGAGCGGTCGACCGAATAATGGCAGTTATGCAAACTAACCGAAAACTGGTCGACCGATGGAGAATTTCGGTCGACAATCTTCCGACGGTTATACACGATCTGAATGATTTATTGTGCGATATTAGCCCTTTATAAATAGGATTTTAGTCCTAATTTTGTAACACAACGTAAAATACTTATTTCCTTGAGAGGGATTAGGCTAGAGAGAGATCTAAAGTGCTTTGGGAGACATATTGCTTCCAATCGTTTGTAATCTCGGAGACTTCTCTTGTTGGAGAAGAGCTTCAAGGAAAGGAAACCCGCAGGAGACCCCCCAAGGACGTAGGCATCTTGACGAACCTTGTAAAATCGCGCGTGTCGTGGTTTGCTTCAGGTGTGTTGTGTGATTGCTTGTTACTTTCATCTTATTCGTGTTTACTTGTTCCATTAAGATTGGGAGAGTGTCGGAAGTTATTTTCCCCAATCAATATTCTATTTTCGTGGTGCGTTTAATCCGTAGTCGTGTTAGTGCATCTTAGATCCCCCTCCCAACAAGATGGGGGACGATGTTGGGCCAGGAGGGTGGCAGTGTTAGGCCAGGAACATTTAAGGGGTGAAGCTAAACGTATTAAGTTCGTAACAGTTGTTTTTCGAAATTTCGAAATAATATTCAACGATTTAGAGTAACACAACCGTCGGTGATTGTTTTGGCACAAAAAACAATTATTTTACCGTTTTTATCTGAATTATGTATCGACGGTATGTATTTGTCGTTATAAGGTTTTGGTACAACAAATAATATGAAAATATTAATTGACAGACTTTTCCTTCAATGTTAATGAGAACTTCACTCATAGTAGTTTTCCACCAACGAAAAATACTATCTGTCGGTGTACAATTAACTCCACCGATATATATATATATATAGGGTCAAGCTCTAGTGAGCCAATGCTCATCAAATTTAGTTGCCCCCTACAATCTCACCATTGGATCTTATTTAGAGTTAATCTCACCATTCATTAGCATAACCGTTTTTTTCTTAATCTACCTTACAATTTGAAATGAGTTGTGGATATTATGGGAGCTTAATTTAGAAAAATTAAGCCATAGGCTCACTAGAGAATTCTTGTATATATTCAAGCTCTAGTGAGCGCAGAGCTCATCAAATTTAATTTAAGCCCCCTACAAACTCACCATTGGATCTTATTTACAATTAATCTCACCGTTCATTAGCATAACCGTTTTTTTCTTAATCTACCTTACAAATTAAAATGAGTGGTAGATATTGTGGAGCTTAATTTAGAAGAATTAAGCTCTAGGCTTACTAGAGAATTATTGTATATATATATATATATAAATATATATATATATATATATATAGGTGAAGACTATTTTTCTAGTAGTGCTAATTGAGAGCAATGGTTTTAGCTTTCTCGATGAACATATGATTGTCGCACTCACGAAACATTTTAATGGTCAAAGAATAATAATGCACGCCGGAGGTGTTCAAGATAATGCCCAAAAACTATGGGCTCATGTAAAGGCCGAAATTAGGTGTCTTAATCAATTATATGGGCTCATGATAAGGCCGAAATAATATTTTCTGGCCCATGGGCTACACATGTAGTCGGGCTGTCAATTTTCTAATGATAACAGTAGGAGCTCTAATAATTTTAAAATCTCTAAATTCACTACATTATGATCGTTAATGTTATCATATCAGCCATTGAAATTGTTATCAAAGTCAAATCTTGGTTGATGAAATTTAAGCAAAGTTTTTTTCTGCCCAAAAACTTCACGTTCTCATCCATCATGGCCAATGGACCAATTAAATTAACCAAAAAGGGAAAACTTCAAGACAAGAAAGCATTAAAAAGGTATAACTGCATACTTGTAGTATTTCATATTAATTGATGTGTATATTTAATTTATGATAATTTGGGTCTGCGGTATATAGAACTAGTCTAATTGTGAAGAATTACAAAGGTAGTTTGATGTACAATTAGATTTATGAATAGACATATTTATGAAGATTATCAAAATATTATAATATACTTTCTTTCTAACTAATTATCTTACCAACACTAAATACCTCCAACTAAGCATGCTTCTTGGTTTCTTTTGGTGTAGTGGGCAAAAATCACACCTACCCTAACAGACAATATTTAGGGTCTGTTTCGGCTGAGGTCATGCATTGATGAGTTTAGGTCGACCAACTCAAACCATGGAAGTTCCAAACCCTAACAAGACAAACACAAATAAACGAAGGAAGCCCAACTACTTCACCAAATATTTAACTCCCCTTTGTGTACTAATATAAACATCAACATGCACTTCAAATAACACTTCGTCAAACACATTGAGTCAAGTTCACTAAGCCCTTTGTTAAGATCATGGTTAGAAGGATTGGCACTTTCTCCATCTCCATCGTCGTTGTTCTAACCATCGTTAGCATTGTGCTCGGTGCCCTCCTCCTTACTCTACTTTTATTGTACCGGAAGAGGCCAAAACCGGTCGAATTCGGCGAAGAAAAGTCTACACCGGTGTCCATCCCCTTGCCCGTCCGGCAATGTGCACCGGCATTTCCGTTTAGTCACGTTGACGCGCTCACCAACGGGTTTAACCCACGTTATGTTCTCGGAAAAGGCCGGATTGGCACAATCTACACCGTGATCACATCGGCCGGAGACGCTATAGCCATCAAACGAGTGCACCACCACTTAGTTCTCCTCAACCCCGGTGGGTCGCGCTTCGCGGCCAAAATCAAGTCCCTTTCTCTCATCCACCACCCCAACATTGTCCCCATCATCGGGTATTCGGAAGCACCGGGGGAGAGAATCATCCTAACCAATCTATCCGGAGCCAAAACCCTAGACTTCTATCTACACCAAAACCCTAATCTCCTATCTTGGGCCCACCGGACGCGTATTGCGGCCGGTGCAGCACGTGGGCTCGAGCACCTCCACGAGGGGAACGCCCCTTACGTGGTGCATGGGGGCATGCAAGCTTCAAACATCGTGATCGACGGCGACTTCAATGCCAGGGTTCGCGATTATGGCCTCTCCTTCTTGAAAGGAGAGGGGTGTGGGAAAGAAGATGATGTATATGGATTTGGTGTGGTATTACTTGAGTTGTTAAGTGGGAGGAGGTTTGAAGAGGAAGGGTTAGGGTTTGTGGAGTGGGGTTTGGAGCTCATAAGGGGATGTAGGGTTGTGGAGTTGTTGGATCCTAGGGTTGGAAGGCCTAATGATTTGAAGGGTTTGGTTAGGTTGGCAAAGGTTGCTTCAGCTTGTGTGGGGAATGGGAGCAAGAGTAGGCCTTCTATTGTTCATGTTTCGGCGATTCTTAACAACATCGTCGAGGTGCATTACCAGAGATTTGCGTTGGTGGAATAGTCATAACTACGAATCAAATCACAGTGAATATGGATTACATCTTGAAAGTTAGGTAGTAGAGTGTAAATTGTTTTTTCTCAAAAAACATTAGTTGCAGATAGAGACGTTTGATGATTTTTTTGGATGTGTATATGAATGTTTTTCTTTTTTAACTATATGTATAGATATAATAGATGTATACATATAAGGTTGTTGAAGCTTTGAGTTGGTGAGGTGTCACCTCGTTTATGTTAGTTGTGAAGTTGGTCCGAAGCTTTTTGGTTGTTAATCTATTGTTATATATACTAAACCCGAGTTTATATAAAAACAAATGAAAACAAGATTTTGATTTAAGCGTAATAGTAATCACTAAATAGTCAGCCGAATATTAATAACCCCACACTTAGCCCAACACTCAAAACACATTACCAAGCCCATGAGAGCCGACTTTACAGCCCAAAGACTATTAAGAGTAGAATTCGGGCCCAAATTAATCTACAATATCTACCAAAAGCCCAAAAACGTACTCACCCATGAATCCATAACTATTGAATATGATGGTATTAGTGGTGGTACAAATAGTTTAAGGCTAAATAGAGTCTAAATGGCTAATATTTTTCTTTGTTATCATTTTGAAACAATAATTAATACCTCACATTATGGTTATTCAAATGCTATTCCAACTTCTGGTATAAATATGGCCTACAAATGGATAAATTTAAAAATTATTCGGAGTACTCAAAGTTTGCCAATTATTGTTCTACCATGCCAAAAAGTGAGTGTCAACTACCACCAATGAACATCTTACTCCACTAACTCCATCTTTTGATTTAAAAAGACACCTCAAGTCTTAGTTCATCCATCTCAAAAGCATTCGTGTTTGCTCTCAAAGAGTTCTGTAACAAAACATCTAAAATTTGCAGCGAATCTAAGACGTGTGTTTTATCATGTAGATTGAGGGTGTTATTGGTCTAAAGAATTTCCTATACTTTTAGCCAATTTTTTTGTTTAGGAATTCCATCTTCAAAAGACTTCTCACAGATTTTGGATAAAAATAAATTTATCTTGGAAATGAAGAAAAATCATATAGCTTATTTTGCATTGTTTTTCATTTTTTAACGGTCTTCTTGATTTATTTGGGAAAAATTAAAGACTTCTTATTTATTAGACCCAGTGGGTTGACACGTTAGGGAGGCCCTGGGTCCGGTGTTGTTTTACTTATTTTAGTAATATTTTGAGATATTTTTTGTATTTGTTTATGATTTTTGAGGGTATTTAAAAAATAAAAATAAAAGATGGGTCGTGCCGGCCCGACTCAGTCCGACACGGTAACGCACAGTCTGACCTAGGGGAGAGCAAAACCCGGGTTGACCCGGTCAACCGGACCGGACCGGTCGGTCCGGGTTCGGTCCGGAAAATTTCGAAAAAATCCGGTCCGGTCTGGGTTTCGGTCCGGTAAATTTTAAAATTTCCGGTCCGGTCCGGACCGGTCCAATTTTTTTTTTAATGTAAAAAATTCGGTTTTTGACCGGACCGATTCGGTCCGGTCCGGTCCGGTCTTCGGTCCGCGGACATCCGGTCCGGTCCAGTCTTCGGTCCGGACCCCGGATAAAAATCCGGTCCAGTCCAGTCCGGACCGGATGCACAGCCCTAGTCTGACCTGACTCCAGGTCTATCTATATTGAAATGTAATCTTAAAGTCCGTGAATTTCTTATTGACAAATCCCCAAAGAATTAACAATCAAATTCTACTTTTCCACTATAGTTATTTCTTGCTGCATCATTAATAGCCTATCATGTCATCATGTGATTGGCTTGAGGAAAGTCTTTCAGTACTTGAAACTTTAATTCAATTATCGGGTTAGCATTTTGATGGTTTACAAAGTTAGAAATGAGTTTCTAACTTTCAATAAGCTTCCATGTTCTACGTACGAGGACCACACAAACAAACAAACAAAAAACCCTCCATCCGAACCCTAACAAAGATATCACTTGTGCACGCAACCCTCAATGTTCCTTTTCTTGGGTTACAAATACAATCTTGCTTCTGAAGCTACCTTCTCATATGCATATATCCATTTTTAGTTATATATCTTCTTTTCTTACCACAATTCACAAGTCATTGTCTCTTCTCACTATATAATATATTTGGAAGGTTTAATTGTGTATTGGACTCTCTTATGTCAATTTTTCTTTGCGTACGAAAGAATAAAATTGGACGCCATTTGGTGACAATCGATATTGATGGTCATAGCATCTAATGTATTAAAATGCTTTTTTTTTAAAAAGTTGTATACTTGTATGGTTTACTTAAACTTGATGATTCAATACAGGCACCATTCGTAAGGTCAATAACCTAGAAAGTGAGGACAATAAAAATTATCGTTTGATCTAATTATCGAACTAACAAACTTGCATGTTAGTTTTGATAAGTAAGTCTTGAATGTATTTATGTTGATTGAGGAATAAGCCGTGCGAGTGAAAAGTTGCTTCTATGCCTAGAAAGTAATGTAATTTGCCTAAGTCTTTCAAGGAGAACATAAAGTTAAGTTGAGATACAACCTTTTCAAGTAGAGAAATGGAGCTGCCTGTAATAATAATATCATCAACATAAACCAAGATAAACAATAAATGTGTATTTTGACGTAAAACAAAAAGAGATGAATCAGATTTAGTAGGTTGAAAACCTAAACAAAAAAGTTTGTTAGTTAGCTTTGTGAACCAAGCACGAGGAGCCTGTTTAAGGCCATAAATGGCCTTTCGAAGAAAGCATACATGATCAGGAGAACTAGGATCAGAAAAACCAGGTGGTTGGGTCATATAAACATGCTCATGCAAATCACCATTTAGAAAAGCATTGTTAACATCTAGTTGTTTAAGTGGCCAATTTTTCGATATTGCAAGATTGAGAATGATTCTAATAGTAACTGGTTTGACAACAGGGCTAAAAGTATCAGTATAATCAATACCCTCTTCTTGATGAAACCCTTTAGCAACAAGACGTGCTTTATATCTATTTATGGAACCATCAGGATTTTTTTTCAGACGAAAAACCCATTTACAACCTATTAAATTTGTTGCTTGTGTTTTAGGAACTAGTGTCCATGTATTATTCAGAATAAGGGCATTATACTCATCATCCATTGCTTTTCTCCAATTTGAATCTTTGGAAGCTTGAGAGAAACAAGTTGGCTCAGTGCCCTGAAGACAAGAAGTAGTAAAAGGATGTTTGGTGACAGAAAAGGTCTGAAAGTCTGAAAAGTTTTTGGTTTTTCTGGTGTTGTCACGATTGCGTGTGGTCATATGGTGTGGAATATGAGAAACAGATGGAGGGTCAGAGGGAAGATTGGTGGTTTGAGGAGCAGATAGATTAGATGTATGTGATGGTGTTTGATTAGCAGCCGAAGGAAGAGAGAGTATTGGAGTAGCAATGTCAGAACTGGTTAAGACAGGTATGGTAGAAATAGTTGGACTACCACTTTCAGATACTTTTGTCTTTTTGCCCACTCATAAGGGAAATGAGTTTCATCAAATATGACATTTCTAAATATATACATTTGACTAGTTTCTTTATTGTGACATTTATATCCTTTATGCATGGAACTATAACCAAGAAATATACATTGTCGTGAGCGGGGTTGAAGTTTATTGGTATTGTAAGATCTAAGACAAGGAAAACAAGAACATCCAAAAACTTTGAGCATAGAGTAATCAGGAGTAGTTTTAAATAAAAGTTCATAAGGAGACTGACAGGAGTTTGTAAATGGTAGTCTGTTAATTAAAAAAACAGCAGTAGAAAAAGCATGATCCCAAAAATATGATGGGAGGGATGCATGAGATAGAAGTGATAACCCACAGTCAACTATATGTCTATGTTTACGTTCAACAGATCCATTTTGTTCATGAGTATGGGGACAAGAAACTCTATGAGCAATACCAGTAGTTTCAAGAAATTTTGAAACAGAACGATATTCACCGCCCCAATCACTTTGAAATGTTTTTATTTTGCAGGAAAAGTAATTCTCAACTTGCAATTTAAATTTTTGGAAAGTTGGTAAAACGTCAGATTTAGAAGCAATGGGAAAAATCCATGTAAAGCGACTGTAATCATCTAAAAAACTAACATAGAACCTACATCCAGTATGAGAAATGACTTGTGAAGGTCCCCAAACATCAGAATGAATTAATTCTAAATGAGTGCTAGCTCGAATATGAGTTGTAGAAAATGGCAATCTATGGTTTTTAACAGAGGAACAAGTATGACAATTATTTAACAAGTTCTTTCCTGCAGTAGGAAGAGCATGATTATGAAGAATAGAATGAACAATACGAGCAGAAGGATGACCAAGTCGTCTATGCCAGGTATCAGCAGATACTCTTTCACCAAGAAACGGAAGTTTCCTTGGAAGGGAACCAGATAGTTGTAGCCGATAGAGGCCATGTTCAAGGTGCCCCTGTAGAAGGACCTGGCCCGAGAAGAGATCCTTCACAAAACAATGTTTCGGGAAAAACTCAAAATATACATTGTTATCAGATGTAAATCTAGCAACACTTAGAAGTTTACGGGTGACATTAGGAACATAAAATACTTCATGCATCGACAATAATCTAGAAGATGAAGGAACAGTAAATGAACCAATGCGTAAGATTGGCAAACCTGTCCCATTAGCAGTTCTGATAGAATCACAACCTGTATATTCATGGGATTGTTGTAGAGTGGACTGATCGTTAGTGAGATGATTCGTTGCTCCTGAATCCGGATACCATGCCTCATCTGCTACGTTGCAGGAAGATGCCATCTTAGCAGAGAGGGAGGAATCCTGGTAGGATTGATCAAAACGCTTGTAGCACTGGAGAGCATTGTGACCCATTTTGGAACAAATCTGACACTGAATACGAGGACGATTTGTGGCATTAGGAGGAGTAGAAGAGGGAGGTTGACTGTTGTTATTAGAGAACCTTCCACGACCTCAACCTCTGTTATTACGCCCTCCTCGATTGTTCTGATTAGTAGGGGCTCGGTTGGCAGTATTACCAAAGGGAGCAGACGTGGTTAGGTTGCTCTCTAAACGGATTTCATGAGTAAGTAACATAGCATGTAACTCTTCTACTGTTGGAGAATCAGAACGGGTAGAAATGGACACAACAAATGAGTCATACTCAGTACCTAGACCAACAAGAATATGAAGAACAAGGTCGGATTCGGAGACAGGATTAGCTACAGCAGACAAGTTATCAGAAATTGACTTCATTTTTTGAAGGTAATCAGAAATAGACAAGTTTCCTTTCTTAGTGGTTTGAAGCTGTAACCTAAGTTGGATGATGCGAGATCTAGTCTGTGAGGCAAAAGAGTTTTCTAGGGTTATCCAGGCAGAACGGGAGGTTGTACAACCTACAGTTTGACCTAAGACTCCTTCAGTAAGAGAGGCCAGTAACCAACCTAACAGTAACTGATCTTGTCGAGACCACATTTTGTAGTCAGGGTTAGGAATAGTTTGTGCATCATCTAAAAAAGGACAGGGAGGGGAAGTAGAACCATCAAGGAAGCCATATAGGTCATTACTGTTAGGATCTATGGCCCTCTAATCGATAGAAAAATGCGGAATTAAAAAATACTAATCGAAGGATTAAGGAAGAGACAATTGCAAACACATTGGTCTGAACAAAGAACTCGGTTGACCGATTATGTATCGGATCATCGTTCACCAACCTCCAGTAGCTTTTATCTATTTAGCCCTAATTAAATTCGGTTCACCGAAGTCCATTCGGTTCACCGTTCCAAGGTGGACAGTAGAATTGATTGGGCTCTGATCTACTCAAGTTCGGTTGACCGTGTCTACGTCGGTATACCGAAGTAGCGCGGAAATTGCACTGACAAAGCGTGGGAGATTGGTTTACCAATAACGGTCAAGTTAAATAGCCGTTGTTCTCCTAAAGCAATATGATTCGGTTGACCGAATGAAGTTCGGTGTACCGAATATGGATAAGTCAATTTGGCTTTAGGTCAAGATTTAAATACGACCGTTGGAGCAAAGTCCAAAACCGGTCCAGGCTAATTCGGTCTACCGAAGGCGATTCGGTATACCGATGTGGTTATTCCAGGGAACACCTAAAGGATTCTACACGGTTGACCGCAAGGTGTTCGGTGGACCGAACTCTACAAGATTCGGTTTACCGAGAAGGGATCGGTTAACCGTGGGAATACGGGACAGAATCCTAATGTGCTCAAGTTTACATTAATCCTTAGGACTCAAATTATACTACATTACATATTGGTCCAAAACTTGATTACATGTCTTGAGTCTTTATCTTCTTGTCCCCAAGCTCCTTAGCTTGATTCTTCATCAACCTATTAAGAATATCGCAAGTACACGAATATATATGCAATGCATGTATTCATGTTTGCTTATTTTGATTGTCTAGGTTGATTGATTAAATATAGATTAAGATTAGATTACTTAATCATCAAAACTAAATAAAGATTAAGGCTAAAAAGCCAACAATCTCCCCTTTTTTGATGATGGCAAATCTATATCTTAATATTTTGAGTTCAATTGTATTTCTCCCCTTTCTATATGTTTTGTTTCTTAACATATATGTGATCTATGCATTTACAAGATTTCTCCCCCTAACAACATGCATAGTTTATTTAAAATTGAACTCATCTTAATTCTTCTCCCCCTTTGACATCAATCAAAAAGCAAACATTAAGCATTTGATGCAAAGGTCAGAGATATCTAACTCTCCCCTTTAATTATATGATTTTGTACTTTAAGGCTCCCCCTATCAATTAGGCTAAATAGCAACAATGAGTATTGACAATTAAGTGCATTTCTATTTTCCCTCTTAGCCTATTTAACATCCATTTTACAATTTTACATTTATGATTATGGATGTGGTATATGATATGCAATGAATAGGGTAAAAGATATGTCAATTAAGCTCTAAAATTTAGATTAGAATCAATCAAAATTTATACCGTCGTGGCGCTTCGAATTGACTCAACCTGTATTCGGTGATGCAACCGGCTTTAAATTTTTCTTTTAAGCTCATCCGGTCACCACCGATTTCCTCCTTCAAGTACCTACAATTGAAGATTTTGGTACCCATTTTTGCTTGGGTCCAATCATGTTAGTTTTTGGAACCCAAACCATTTTGGTTTTAGGTGCCCAAATACTTGAGGAAGTTTTATTCACTACAAAATGTTTTTCCATTCAAAGTAGTGTGAATAACATGGTTCTTAAAGTTATTAGCATAAAAACCTATACCATGTTTATCTAGTGATTGTCTTTGACTACCAATAAGCATATCAAGCATTTTCTTTCCACTTGTGAATTTTTCAAGATCCTTTTGTAATTGAACATTCTTAGCAATTAGATCTTGAATATCAACACTACATGAAGGTTTTGCATTTAGAGTTGCAATTTCATCAATCAATTGAGTGTTCTCTAATGCAATTTTATCATGACTAGCAAGTAATTCATTCTTATCATTCATGATAGATTCAATTTGAGATTGTAGCTCATTGATTTTCTTTCTTGCTAGTTTATTCTTTTGACAAATTTTCTCAAAATTTTCAAGCAATTCATTGAATTCACATTGAAGTTCATTATATGCATTTGAATCATTTGAATCATGACTAGAGCAAGAAGATACCTCACTATCATCGTCTTCTATTGCCATGAAGCACATTGAGGCGAATTCGCCTTCAATTGATGAAGATGATGAAGTGTCCCAAGTAGCTTTAAGAGCTTTCTTCTTCTTCTCTTTTCTCTTGCTCTTCTTCTTCTCTTTTATTCTTTCTTTCTCTTCTTTGAGAAATTCCTTAAATTGTTGTGTCGCCAATTGTTCCTCGATATCACTATCTCCTTTTATCGAATTGGCGACGGCGTGTAGCCCTAAGGATTTCTTGACTCTCTTCTCATTTCGGTCTCTCATTTGTATCTCATATGTCATGAGACTTCCCATGAGTTCTTCAACCGACAATTTTGTTAGATCTTGCGCTTCTTCTATTGCGGTTGTCTTTTCTTCCCAATCGTCGTTGAGAGACCGGAGAATCTTCCTTGTTATTTCTCCCTTGCTAAAAATCTTTCCAAGAGCACTAATGGAGTTAATAATTTCGGTGAAGCGAGTGTGCATCTCGCTTATGTTTTCACCGGGTAGCATATGAAACAATTCATATTTATGCATGAGTAGATTAATCCTAGTTTCTTTTAATCTAGTGGATCCCTCATGATGCATTTCTAATGTGTGCCAAATTTCATATGCACTTTCACACCCTCTTACCCTATTGTATTCCCCTTCATTTAACCCACAATACAAGATATTCATAATGCGGGAATTCATCTCCGCTTCCTTAATTTTGGGTTTTGTTAAGGATACAATTTCATCATCATTAGGAGGTGTGTATGAGTTTAATATGAATGTCCAATATTTCAAATCATTTGATTGCAAATATATTCTCATTCTTTTCTTCCAATAGTCATAATTTAACCCATTAAACAATGGTGGCTTAGATGTAGATAATCCTTCACAATGATTAGAAGTAGATGTCATGCTAAATTACGATTAAGTAAATGAAATTAGCAACCTAATGCTCTGATACCAATTGTTAGGATCTATGGCCTTCTAATCGATAGAAAAATGCGGAATTAAAAAATACTAATCGAAGGATTAAGGAAGAGACAATTGCAAACCACAAATTCGTCGACACCGGAGTTTAGAGAGGTTCGGCACCCACACCCGGGTCCTAGTCCTCCTCGCAAGCCTCGCTCGATCTCCCGAGCCTCGCTTACGGTTCCACTAACCGATCTCCCTTCCGGGCCGAGACCAACGCCGTTTACAACACCGAGCCTCGCGAGCAACCTCGCCTCGCTCGTGTCTCCTCTCACAACCCGAGAGGGAGCTTCCTCGAAGCTTTACAACTTGGTGATTCTTGAATAAGGAATTGGAATCACAATCTAACTAACACTCTATACTTGAGCACACTTGGATATGATATGGAATTGGATATGCAAGTGGTGAAGTTTAGGCTTGAGTGTTGTGGATTGAGAGCTTGAAGATGGAGAGGATTTGGCTTTGAGTATTGGATAGATAGGAAGTGTTCAAGATGTCCAAAGCAACCAAATGAGGTCCTATTTATAAGCCTTCAAGCTCATCTAGCCGTTTGGGAGTTGGTGGGGAATGGACCAATGAGAAAGCAAGATGTGACTTAAGCTCGGCCAGAAATCGAGACAGATTCGGTCGACCGTTATCCACACGGTAGTCCAAAACATTGGTCTGAACAAAGAACTCGGTTGACCGATTATGTATCGGATCACCGTTCACCAACCTCCAGTAGCTTTTATCTATTTAGCCCTAATTAAATTCGGTTCACCGAAGTCCATTCGGTTCACCGTTCCAAGGTGGACAGTAGAATTGATTGGGCTCTGATCTACTCAAGTTCGGTTGACCGTGTCTACGTCGGTATACCGAAGTAGCGCGAAAATTGCGCTGACAAAGCGTGGGAGATTGGTTTACCAATAACGGTCAAGTTAAATAGCCGTTGGTCTCCTAAAGCAATATGATTCGGTTGACCGAATGAAGTTCGGTGTACCGAATATGGATAAGTCAATTTGGCTTTAGGTCAAGATTTAAATACGACCATTGGAGCAAAGTCCAAAACCGGTCCAGGCTAATTCGGTCTACCGAAGGCGATTCGGTATACCGATGTGGTTATTCCAGGGAACACCTAAAGGATTCTACACGGTTGACCGCAAGGTGTTCGGTGGACCGAACTCTACAAGATTCGGTTTACCGAGAAGGGATCGGTTAACCGTGGGAATACGGGACAGAATCCTAATGTGCTCAAGTTTACATTAATCCTTAGGACTCAAATTATACTACATTACATATTGGTCCAAAGCTTGATTACATGTCTTGAGTCTTTATCTTCTTGTCCCCAAGCTCCTTAGCTTGATTCTTCATCAACCTATTAAGAATATCGCAAGTACACGAATATATATGCAATGCATGTATTCATGTTTGCTTACTTTGATTGTCTAGGTTGATTGATTAAATATAGATTTAGATTAGATTACTTAATCATCAAAACTAAATAAAGATTAAGGCTAAAAAGCCAACAATTACCACGTACAATAGGCAAGATTTTAGAGCGCCAAAGTAAGTAGTTCGTGCGATCAAGACGCACATGTATGGGAAAAGATGGATTTCCAGAGACAGAAATTGTAGAAGAGGTAGTGGTGTTAGGCATGCTAGTGGAGCTCTGACTTGAGGTCGTCATAGTTAGAGAGAGATGAAAAAAGGAGAAAAAAAGTTAAGTGTGAAGAAATAGAAAACGTTATAATATGCAAGAGAAGACAGAAAGTATTTAAGGAATCTTTTTTTTTACGAGAACAAACAGTAGATCAGAGTATTAATAGTTACACAAATCGATCAGATTTTTTTTGAGGATACTAAGAAAGTACATGCAAGAATCACTCGAGAGTAGGAATAAAAGATACTTGCTGTCTAAAAAAAACTTTTGTTTGTGAATATGTACCACAATCACTGTTTAAAGAAAAGCGTATAAAATAAAAAAAGACTTACTAAAGGTTAATGTGGCTTAAAAACAAAGATTCCAAAAGCAAATAGAAGAAATAATAAAGATTTAGCGGAAGAAAGAATCACTGGTGGGAAAACAAAAAGGTAAACGGTTAAGAAAGAAAAACGGACGAGGCTCTGACTAAGAAAGTCTTCACAGCTAAAAGAAAAGAAAGAAGAAGGAAAGAAGAAAAAACGTAAGGAAATAAAGAATGAAAGCAAGAAGAGAAAGATGATTCTAAGAAAGAATCACCGGAAACCACGAAGGCGATGGAAAAGACGCCGGAGAAGGAGGGTGCTCTGGAGGAGCGCCGCAGGAACAGGGTTTGGGTGGTGGGGAAAAAGTGCAGATTTCTTTCGTTGATTAGTTTTATATGTGACTGAAATAAATCGCAATCGTTGAGTTTAATTTGAACGACTGAGATTGTTTTCTAGAAGATTCTGTTGAAGCCGTGAGTTATCGTCTGTTGGATGAAAAACTGATGGTGGAGATCACAAGCAGAAAACACAATCCTTGTTTTTGGAGGGAATCAATAGTAGTCGTTGGATGCTGTTTACACAAACGGCTAAAGATGGAGAAAAGAAGCACAATCTGTGGGAAACAAAAGCAGAAGATCTTAGCCGTTTGAAGGAAAAAGGATGGATAAGATGGTTTTGAAAGAAAAACAAGATTTGTGCTTTGTTGATGATGATTTTTTTTGAAGAGAAAAAAAAATGAGCTGGACCAGAAAACGGGTTGGATCAGGAAGGAAGGGGGAAGAAAAAAAGGCTAGGTTTAGAAGGGAGGTGGATCAAGGTTTTAACCAATGGAGGCTCTTGATACCATGTTGAAATGAAAAATATACCAAGAAGAGAGATTGAAGAATAATTCTTATTACTTCTCAATGAATGATTTACACATGTATTTATAATGTGTTAATACAAGATATACATTGAATCTAGACAAATAACAAAATACTCTAGAATGTGCTAATACAATGTATGTAGACCTAATTAGAATAATGCATGTAGACAATGTTTGACTAAGTGATTGGGCTGTGTGTTGGACTGTGGGCCTGGTCCAATGGACCTCTAACATGTAAGGTCAATAACCTAGAAAGTGAGGACAATAAAAATTATCGTTTGATCTAATTATCGAATCTTTACTCGCCCTTAAGCTTGTAAGATAGGGGAAATTCTTTGTAAACCTTGTAGGTATGTATACATACATACATACACATATATATGTACATGCATATTAAAGCATGATTTTCCAATTTATAATAAATTGGTGTTAAGTTAATGACCTAGAATCTTATAATTTATGATAATGATTAACAACCTCAAACTTAACATAAGACTACTCTCAACACTCTTCCCCGTTCCACATTTATCTCATTTTCTTATATACCGTGCACTTAATTTTGTTAACTAACACCTTTCACCACCACCATTGATCGCCGGACATCTCGCGCGCCCGGCTAAATTTCTGGGGAGATACAAATTCTTTCATATAAAGAGCCTTACATACTGTAAGTTAGTGATGTAATTAAGTTAGTAAGAACAGTGAATGTTTTTTTTTCTTTTCTTTCCTTTATATATAACCTACCATACCATATGAAGAATGCATGAAGCGCCATTATATCATCATAGACGTAATGATCATATGCTATGTGTGCACGCACTTGGATATTGAATCACACACATTTGATCAACTTTTTTCTTGGGAAAATTATCTTATACGCGTTTTTGTATGGGTCCATAGTAAAAGTCATCTCATATACGTACGCTTACTAGATTTGGATCCGGCCGTTATGTTTACGAGACTTGCCAGACAAGATTGTTTGGAATCCTTACTTTTTCCACTAACAAATGTATTTATTCATGTGTTTGTTTATGAAATTTGGTAGGTTGATTGTAAATATCGGTGGGTTGTAGATCTGTATCTGAACTGCATGCCATCGTCATGTTGATACTTATGTGTCGATTGGGATAGACTAGATGTATTTATGCGCATGTTTCTGTGGATATATATCATTTTTTTACAAAAAGAATAATAAAGAAAGCTTCTTATCTAAGGTTTGCATGATGAATTGTGGATTAATGCTAATTGCTTAAGAAAATCATAAAATACAATCTTCATTCAAACTGAAAATTCAAGATACCAAAGAAAGCAACGTGTAATATATTATCTATGCACTATAACCAGAAAGAAAAGATCATCAATGGTAAAATTACGTCCGAAACCTAAACTCTCTGAAGTTAATTGTGTCAAACACAACCTAAAGTCCAAGTTCCCAAAAGTAAAACAAATTTGATTTTAACCCATGAAAGAGAGGTGGGTGGTGTGAGATTAGAAGAGGTAGCCATCCTATCCCATCTTTTATGTTTGGTGCTATCTTCTAGGACACTCCAAGGTGACATTGGAGCTAAAACCATCTATCCTCGTCACCACACATCTCTCTCAAAGGTGGTAGAACGTCCACCCCTTCCTCAAGAATCCACTTGCCCCATCTCTACTCCACCCCATCTCTTTTAATCTCCAACTCACCTATTTGATTCATATCCCCACCCTACAACACATGTTAAAAATATAACTAACAACATAAATGTTCTTTTCTTTTAATTGGAAATAAGGTCGATCATCCTCGAACCCAACCATAACGAGTCACATTAGCTTTAATCAGAATGTAATGGAAAATCTTTTAAGAGAAATAAAAGGACCCCATGGAATTAGATTTGTCTTACACGTGGTGTTAGACCAGAATAAATCAATCAAACTTGATGATCAAGTCATGTGTTATTAATGACCTACACACCTTTCTTCAAGGGTATATTATATATTATATCCTTCTTCACACTCTATGTACATGTGATATATATATATATATATATATCCTCCATGTTTGTGAAGTCCTCTTGTTTTGCTTCTTTCAAGTGTCCCCTACAAACTAAGATCTTGGGTTTGGTGCCAAAAGTTGTCTTTGAAATTCCTATGTGAAGGGAATTTGGTCAGAGAAATCTTCTGTTTTTGAATAGAGAAGCTTCTTTTTGTCTTTGATCTTTCTCTTTTTCTTTCTCTTTTTCTCTCTTTTCACTCCTTCTATAGAGAAAGAAGAGCATAACATAGTTTGATCTTGAAGTGGTATGAGAGATAAGTGGAAGACATGACATGGTGCAACTCTAGTGATGCTCAAGTAGCAGAGAGGATTTCAGCTAATATAACTATCAAGGTTTGCCCTTCTTGTGGCCATCGGTTTCAATCACAACAACAGGTATGGTTCAAACTTTTCCTGTTAACTCATATCTTCATGTTTAAAACTAATAGTTAACAATACATGCATGTTTAATTGAATTAACCCGGCAAAAGTATTAAACTTGTTACACAATTATATACTCCTATTGTTATCTTTCGTTGTTAGACATGTTGACATGTTGTTATAGCCTAATATTTGGATCAGGCCATCTTCTTTGATCATCTCCTTCATATAATATCGTGAGGAAGCTCAAAAAAGCCGCAAAGCAAGAGATTTTGATTAATTAGGCATATTGTTAAACAGAAAAATGACATTCCATTTGCCCAGAAACACATGTGAATATGTGATGCATCAGAATTTAGGGAACATAACAAAGCCGCCGTATTTATAAATTAAATTTCAAGTTGAAGAATGTGCAAATATTACATGTTTTTACAGAAATTATCTATCGTTTTCATAATATGTCAAATTGTCAACAATCTGACCCGCATAATTATCACGAGTCATCTTTTTTCGCTCTAGTTATATTGTACCGTGTAATACATTCTTGTAAAGAAATTTGTCGCGTCGAAATTAAAAAAGTTATTTATGCCATGCCCAACCTGCTTAATTAAGTGAAGGTATTAATTTATGCATGTAGTCATGTTACCAAATAAGTGTTGTGATTTTGATCTTGTTCTCATATATGGTTTTATTAAACTTGTAGTTTTTCATACATCACGTTTACTCCTATTTACCACTAAAGATGCGAAATCGGTATCTGTAGAACTATTTCAGAGCATAATGAATATCAATTGAACTATTCTCAAGTCGGTCAAACCGTTATACGATTTAACTAACATGTTCCTAATCGTCTTGATTAGGGTACCATCCAAGATCTACCAGGACTACCAGCAGGAGTTAAGTTCGACCCGACCGACCAAGAATTGCTGGAGCATCTTGAAGGAAAGGTGAGAGGTGACACCCAAAAGCTTCATCCTCTCATTGATGAGTTCATACCAACACTTGAGGGAGAGAACGGGATTTGTTACACTCATCCTGAGAAACTTCCAGGTGAAATCTATATATTTCATCCATGCAAAAATGTTTCATTTTTTTTAATTATGTTTTGGTGCAACTCATGCATGCACAAAAAGCATGCATGTTTCATTTCATAATCTCAAGAGTCGTATGCTCGTACGCATGTTTGTACATTGGTTGATCGATTATATCAATTAAATGTCGTGCATGGAGCGTAGTGTGTACACATATTTTTTTAGTTAAAAGTCGTATACGAAGTATAGGTCGACAAACTGTTTACACGTTTTTATATTCTTTTTGGTGATACATGACGTTTTGTCTAAGAAATGTTTGCGATTCCTTGTGAAACACACACATATATATCCAGCACAAGGAGATACGTACGTCTATATTACATTCATACCTGCATGGTTTATATTTATTTTATATATCCAATAAAAGAAGGGTCATTGGATATTATTTACCGTTAATGAAGGTGAATCCACTAACGTTTAACTAATTGCTTAAATTTTAAAGATGTGGGGAATCAACTAAATTTAACATTAAGAATCTTATAACTAAATTTAGCCTTAACAAGCTTGTAACGGTCGTGCTTGCCTCTTACGTTCATACAACTCTCATAGCGTATAACATAATTAGCATTAGTATATGTGATCTCTCCCTTTCATTTCTTAATCATATACCTTTGTTCAAACCAAATATAGGAGTGAACACCGACGGTCTAATCCGTCACTTCTTCCACCGCCCGTCCAAAGCCTACACTACCGGAACTCGAAAACGCAGAAAAGTTCACACAGACGCGCACGGCGGAGAGACAAGATGGCACAAGACTGGAAAAACAAGGCCGGTGATAGTAGAAGGTAGACTTAAAGGTCACAAAAAAATCCTAGTCCTCTACACGAACTACGGCAAGAGACGGAAGCCAGAGAAGACCAATTGGGTCATGCACCAATACCATCTAGGCTCCAATGAGGAGGAAAAAGATGGGGAGCTTGTAGTGTCCAAAGTTTTCTACCAAACTCAACCAAGACAATGTGGAACAACAAAGGATGCTTTGGTGACTAATATTTCTCATGAAAGGCCAATCGGGTCAGTGATCAAGGACCCTAATGTTGTTGTTGGTTACTATAATGCAAGTTCTATCTTGCCTTTCAATCAAGGAGGGCAGTTGATGCATGAGTTTGATGGAGGGCATGAAGACCCGTCCTTTCTTCGTTAACTGCAACAACTTAAATATATAGTGATCGATTGGAATTGCCACCGCTGGTTTTGTCAAACTTGTCTTCCAAGGGATCCTCGTTAAGGGTATTTAGATTGTGTGAAGGTAAGTTGGTTTTGGATTTTGAATAGGAGGTTTAAGAATAATTGATGGTGGATTTGTTGTTGTTTTATTATTTCCATGACTGAGGACATATGAGTAACAATTGTTGAAGTAACTAGTTTGATTGAAGTGTGTAGGTGACTGGTGTAGATAATAAAGGGTTTGTAAAGAAACAATAACTTACACATTTTGTGTATTTTAGGTAGATCATTTGTTCATTTCATGTATCCAACAATGTTGTTGGGATGTGTATGACTTTGAAATGGGAAGCGTTGTTTATGTATGGTATCTTTTGAGTTCCAATAATCTTTATATGCTGTTCTTTTACTTATCTGATTATGAATTTTGGTTTTAGTATTGATGTCAAGTATTGGTTTCTATAATTTTATATGTGAGTATAATCTAAAATATGGGTTCGTGGGTTGAATCGAATTTCCAACAAATCCAGTTATACATGTATATTAACTATTGGGCCATAAGTTGACAATATAGGCTGCAGTAGGCTATCACAATCGATAATATATGGCCCAGTGCCTAAGTCGGCTTTTAATTAGGCCCACTTCAGCCTATATTAGGCCCAAAAAAGTCTTATACTTAGCATAGTTCGTTGAAGGAAACATTTAAACCACAATTTGTCCATAAATGAGAACATATTTGGGAAATCCATACCAAAAAATCACAAGTTGCATTGACGAGAGCGGCAATTTATCAAGGATTTTCTTTAGAAGATGCAACCAGAGCATAGTCTTTTTTTTGCAATAAAAATTTCTTAACGAATGCCATGAAGGCAACCCTAACGATGATGTCAAACCTCCTAATCATCATTGCATTAGTTTATCGTCTGAAAAGCTAGACAAGTCAAACCATCGTTCGCTATCGCTCAAATTCATATTTTTCGGGTCGAAGTCACTTCCTCATCAACCGTCCCAATTCGCGCTACGAGCGAATTAAGACGCAATTTTCCTCAATACAACTATACAAATTAAACCTAGAGAACGTCCCCAACCAAAACAAAACAAAAAAACTTTTGGTGGTTGGAAACAATTACCATATCTTTGATGGGAGATATTGTGATATAAGACAAGAAGATGCTTGAGGGTTTCAGCAGGAAAGGAGCATTATGTTTGGCAATGAATAGTGATTCTACAACGACATATCATGCACGTCTCTGCCTGCTCAATTAATATTTAATACACGTGAGTTCCAAACACATGGAGATGAGGACCCATCACCCAACGTGCCTTCCTACTTTCCAATCCATCGAGTTTGAATTTTTTTTTTCTTCTACCTGTGGTTTGTTTTGTGTGCCACAAGAGCTATTTTAAAGGCAATTATGTTTGTGAAAAGGTAATTATATGTTGTATTAAAGTGTCAATGTCTAACACCTATTGACTTCCTTAAATGGGATCAATTGACTAGTCTGGTTCATGATTTTTTGTTTTGTTTTGCAAAACATGTATTTGGGATGATTTTTCCCTGATATTTTCAGATGCTTATGAATTATATAAGAGAATGAATCAACTACCTTTAAAAAATGTTAACGTAAAATTGACATTCATTGATAACTTAAAAGTTAAAGTGCAAATTGCAAATTTAAATTGAAAATTTTGTTTTATATCTCTTTATTAGCTAATATGCACCAAATAAGGATTTTAATTACCTCTTAATTGGTTCATAACCACCAATAGAGATTAATTCTGGAAGATATATTTCTTAGATATCAGAGAATCATGATGATCGTAGAGGGTTTTATCTGTGCTTCAAAGAACACGACCAATTTTAAAACCTTAATTTGCTTCTTCGGTTTGAGGGAGGAGAGACAGAAAGGATGAGACTCGATCAAGACCCCCTTAAGGATGTGGGTGCGACTCCGGTCAAAAAGTTAGGTTTTTTATTTAAATGATGTACCTACTTGCTATTTTACCAAACAACTAGAAGGATGCAAATGTGAGTCGCAAGAAAGAGCATAATACGAAATGAGCACTCCTTGAATGGGTAAGCTACTATGCTACATGAGGTGCGTGCAAGCAATAGTACATGTGACTACGGAAGCCTTAGAATTCAAGGTAAGGTGGAGATTGTTGGGAGTTGGATGCCGATTAGTGGTTAATCATTGGAGTATAATAATAAAAATATAGTGCTTTCAGCCAACAAGCAAATTAAATTTCGTAGTTTCGACAAGGAATAAGATCAGTAAACTCACTTGACAAATAGAGAACCGACGCAAATTACACCAGAAACAATTGTATGATGTTGCAATGATTTGATGGACGAGTTTTGCTTATCCATAGGTAAGAGGCTTTTCCAATGGTTTACCTAGCAATCTTATTTTTAGTATGAGAAAGAAATTATAGTTGTCTATGTGAGCCTTTGTTATACTAGTTTGTATTGCTTAAGAGTCTACAGAAGGGTGTTTCATGAGGAATAAGAAGAGTGTTTTCTTGTGATACGTTTTATACTAGAGCATGGATAGCGCAGCAGGGGGGGGGGGGGGGGGGGGGGACGATCACGTCCTCGGGTTTCGTGATCGTCAGAAACCCGAGGACGACTAAACAAAATAATGACAGCTTGCATCATAATGCATAATATGATAGTGGCGGACGAACACGACTGTTACGCTAATTTCGGAGATATAAACAAATTTATGGAAGATCGCGTGAAAATTCTAAGGATGATCGATGCAATATTCCACCGATCGTATAATGGATATTAACTAGTATTTGGCCAATCAAGATTGGGTGCGTGACAGGCATCAACATTTGAGTCTCAAAGTCGACCTAGTCGAGAATATATAGCAACATTATAGACGAGGAGCGGTTTGAGAATGTTTTAATATAATTTTAATGTAATATTTTGGATTCCAGTTTATGTAATATGTACTGTGGTTGCTTAATTTTTAATGTAGTATTTTGGATTCCAGTTTATGTGATATGTACTATGGTTTCTTAATTGAATAATATTTTCGTGATTTAATATTAATTATTCTCGAGTTAATTAATTAAATATAGTAATTACAATTACATAAAATGCAATTTGTTGAATGTTGTGGAAGAATTAAAAATGAAAAATTAAGAAATGATGTGGAGGAAAATGAATGTAGGGTGTTTGGGATAGCCTGGGCATGGTTGGGGGGTTTTGGGTGGGTGAGGTGAGCTGACGTGGCTGAGAGAGAAGCTGATGTGGCTGAGAGAGAAAATATGGCGCCTGGGGTAGCCCGGACACTGTTATTTATGCTCTTACAGATTTATTCCCTGAGCTTTTGAGTCGTGGATTGGTGGAGGTGTTTTTTTTTTAATATTTGAAACATTTTATCTTTTTAATTAAATCTTAACATGTAACTTCTGATGGTGACATTTGATTCCTAATCCAAACTAATTCAAGACCAATCATGATCTAAACTAACTAGCCTTAATAAGCATGCAAAAGAGTTCGTTGAATCATACCTATCAAATTCTGTGTTCATTGTATTTGCTAATCGTGTCTATCGCATGCTTCACGTGGGTGCTTAGGTGAAATTCAAGTTTTGGAACCCTAGAACCTATCTATCTCATCTTATTTCTAACCACTAAGAATTCTTAAGGTTAGTCCACTACTGCAGAAAAAACCATATACGTCAGATATACAAGGGTATATACGACGGATTTTGGCAGTATATACGATCGTCGTATATTGCCCGACGCATATGCCCTGGTGTATAGACGTTGGCTATATACAACCGACGTCTATTATACCTTTGAATAACCAAAAAATGCACATTACATCTTATAGCGGACATTCAACCTGTACAGTAATCAAGCACAAGATGCCCAAGTACCTCAAGTGTCAATCTTTTGACCATTAACTAAGTACGTCATGCCCAAGATGCCCAAGTACCCCAACTCGATCTCGTTCAGCAGTATAGGAGTGGTGGAGTACATCAACCACTCCAACAACGAATTTTTTTTCTGATGCGAGACTACACGATTATGACCTATAAACGTCGGCTATATATGGTGACTGACGTCTATACATACATTACAACTTATAGACGTCAGTGACCCTATAAATTTGACGTCTATACCTTTAAATAATAATAATAATAATTTATGACCTATAGACGTCAGCTACCCTTTAAAATCGACGTTTATACAGGGGTAAATAATAATAATAATATTGCAACCATCTTAAGCTCAAGTGCTCAAATGCCCAAGTGTCAATCTTTTGGTCATTAAATATATATATTTATCTCATTTGCCTATTGTAGTATGGTGTGATACTCAACTCCATTTAGAAATAAAGGAGTGGTAGAGTACATCAATCCCACCAACAAAAAAAATCTCCAACGTGAGACTAAGCTTCAACACATATGGAATAGTTACATACTTTTCTTATTATAATTTTATCTAGTAATGGAGATGAATGATTCCTTACATGATTTATAATATGTTGTTGTTATTTCTGATGTAGGTTTAAATGATGAGAAATGACTAAGGATATTATATGAAAAAATATATTATAATTTTCTTATTTTAAATGATTAAGGAGCTATAGACGTCAGTTATAGTACAAAAACCAACGTCTATATATAACATAGACGTCGACTATCCCTTACATGCGACGTGTATTCCTATAGACGTCGCGTTTACGGGAGACCGACGTATATTTGACGACATTTATTTCCTATTTTGCACTAGTGGTCTAACCATCTTGAGATTAAAAGTGTGATGGAACAATGGATGGTTACAAGGAAATTGGATGCTAGTTCTTGTATTATATATATATATATATATATATATATATATATATATATTGAAATTCAATATGATTGAAGGGATATCCACTGTACCTTACCAAGTTGTCATAAACTAAATTACCACAAAATTTATGACGGTAGTTCAAGTAAGATAGTCCATCCTATATCCATGGTAGCCAGTGATGCAAGAACCTTTGCTTTGTTCATGTATGAAAACTGTGGGGTCTATGTTTGCTCCCTGCTCTGTTTTTTGCTTAACCAAACCTATCAAAACAAAAGATAATAGTGACACCCACATCACAACGATTCCACCCTCTCATAACTGTTAAATATATCATTTATACATGTAGGGTCAAGATACACAATATATATAAGCTCATCTCTATTATATACCGGGCTTATTATATCATTATTGTGTAAATTTGTATTTTTTGTGTGAATTTGTATATATAATCCATTAAGTACCTTTACTCATATTTAGTGGTGAGCCTCATTAGTCATTACTCATAGCTATTTGTTGTAAAAACTAGTAAACCCTAATATTTATACATTATAAATTGTTCACGAAATCTTATTTGGTCTCAAATTTACACCGAATGCTACAATGTTAGTTCACGACGAATAACTCTTCCTTATTTAGCACCTTACCCTTGAAAAAGAATATTTTTTGGGTTCTTGAAAAAAACATTCATTATATTCTAGAAAGCATGTTCGTGTTTTTTATACGTAACAATCCATGATTTGAGAGATATTGAAACATAATCCTTGGTATAAAATATATTCAACGACAAGACTCTTCCTATTCCCCAACCACTAACGAAGAAGAAAAAATTCCACCAATCTAACTTTTCAAAAAATATATACCAACAATCTGTCTACACTCTACAGCATCAGCTATCAACAAAAGTTAACGACAAAGATCTGAAAAACCAAAACACATCCCGCGTAAAATCCGAGCTCTTTCCACTGCCCTTAATTCTCTCTCTTCCCTTCTCCTGCTAGGGTTTGTGTTTAAAGCAAACCCAACCCTAGCATTGACTGCAACAGTACTGGAGCCACAGTTTGCTGTTGAATGCAACTCTACCTTGGCTTTAAGCTTTGGGACACACATGACATGCATGTTCGGAGAAACTCTACCGAATAGAATGGTGGTCGTGCCATGTATGTCTCGGACAAACTTGTCAGACGTGAGTTTTAATTTTCAATAGAATGGTCCTTCATAATATGTTTTTTTGGATATATATATATATATATATATATATATATATATATATATATATTCAGTTTTGGACTATGTACATGGAGTTAATTTTGTATCGAATGCTCCACCGGAATACGTATTTTTGGATATCTTATTCGAGGGAGTTATTGTGCCGATGAGTTGTCTGTATGTTCTCTCCTCAATCTGTCGATTAGACAAACTATAAAGAAATTTATAGAAAACATTTTTATTTCACAAAGTTTCTAACATATATTAATTCAGTTGGGCATCTACGAGCATCATCAGCAAAAGATTGGGTGGATCAAAACTAAGTAGTAACCTTACGAGTTAGGATTTTCTTCTTTAATTCTTAATACTACTTTTCAAAAAAAGAATATCTTTAACTCTTTGTTCTTATTGTTCGGATTATATTGGAAAATGTTTGAAAAAATATATTTTGAACTCTTTCATTCTTTCAGATATCCAAGCTATATCTAATTTTCTATCTCATCTCAGAATGCTACCTGTTTAATTTGTCTTAAAAGACCACTAAATTTATTCCCATTAGATGTCAGAAATTTACTGACCTACCCTTTACTTGAATATGTTTGTTTGAATTTCCAAAAACAAGAGGCTACCAGACGAATAGGTTTCACATTTCCATCACAATAATTGTTGATGTATTCCTAATAATGAAAGTAAAGTTCAGAAAATGCAGCATGCAGATTAGAGGCGGCGAGACCCTGCATTTTGTATATGCGGGATACGGATACGATGCATGTGCATACGTGGTAAATAATATAATATATATATATATATATATATATATATATTAATTATAAATTATATATATGTAACTAAAAATTCATGTAACATTTTGAATAATTTTTAACATCAACAATTCAATATTAAACAAAACAGAATTGAAATAGTAAATAGTATTGTTTAGAAATAAGACAGATCCGCATCGAGTACCTCACATCCTTTCTATGTGATGCGCATCCCACCCACATCTGTCTTGTATCCGCATATGCGGTCACATCTTCTCACATTTCGGAACAGAGAATGAAACGACAACAACATTGGACACAAACAACCTAAAGAGTAAAGAGTAAGTTAAAGAATTGCTATTTCTTATGTATATACAAGAAACACCATTTGATGTAAGGGGAAAATTACCAAAAAGAAAAGAAAAGAAAACGTCTTCACACATCAAAATTACATTAAAAGTATCATTACAAAAGCATACCAAGAAAAGTTTGGAACAAATCATAGGATTTACATTTTTGACCTTACGATCAGTTTCTAGTTCTAATCACTAGTTACAATCACAATGTGTGCATCAGATGTAGATTAATGTCCTCTTCTATTTGTTCAAAGAATCAAACATCGCACAGCTGTACAAGAGCCGTAAGCTTGGTTGTGATCTTTCACGGAATTGTGATTACGGTTGTTTCACGAAAGAAGGAATTGTGATTGGGGTTTCATGTGATTTATTTAGGTAAAATATCCGTCTTGGTTGGGTTGGTTTTGTTTTGTTTTGTTTTGTTTATTTTAGTAAATGATGTTGGGTGGCTGAGTTTCACCTCTGGGATTTGAGAAGGATTTACTGTTATATTCCAAAGTATAAATTTGGGGGAACAACTTTGAAGTGATTTGTTGGAAATTAATAAGTTTCCTTTTTTGGTTTATGGTTATATATATATATATATATATCTTATCAATATTTTTATTGATTAAGTGACACATTAACATGTGTAGTAAATAATGTTTTCTAAAACGAGATGACTAAAAATTACAAGTATTAACCAGTATTACAATGAAACATGTATTTCAATACGTCAAGACCTAGAGACTAATTGTTAACATTTTTTAGGTGATTAACTTGGGTATACCTGGACATAAAGTATGTTACCCCTAAATTATTATGGTTAATTTACTAAGATCGACATGTTATTGTAGGAGCGATCATGGTAGGGTGTGTGTTGCATAAGGATGTTTCACCCTTTTAATTTCACTGCAACCAAATACCCTTTAGTGCTACAACAGAGAAGTTGTAATATTATAGACTCTATATCTGTTGATACATGAAAGTTTTTCTAACTTTGAAAATTTTATCCAGACCTATTCTTTGTGAATATATGGTAAGGAGAAAATATAAGTTCAGAAATAAATAAATATATTAAATGGAAACTTTCAGTAACAATATGGAATTTTACAAATTAGTACTTACATTACCATTTTATTATACTATTTTGATTTCTTAAAATCAACTAAAATAGAATCATGTCAAATAATTAATTTGTTGACTTGTTCTATCGAGGACGTGGTTGCCATATTATTATTATTATTTTGAAATTTTATCAACTTTGATGAAATTTCAGGTGTGTAACTATTTCAGTGATTATTATTTTCATTTTCTTGATTAATAGTCTTGGGTATTTCGAAGTTAAAAATCTACCAACAAAGCTAGTCGCGACTGAATAGTTGTGATAGGTATTAATTTGTGAAGATGATTGATTCTCATGAAATTGTAGCAAGGTACGTAGAAGAATGAACATGCAACACTATATAAATATGGCTTATAATAACCTAGTCCAAGTGGACCCTTTGATGTAGAAGAGTAACTAGAAAAAAGAACATGAACACCTACCACTGCAAAACAAAGGGAAAAAGAGTTAGGATCACAATGATGGCCTTGCTCGACAAGTATCTTACTCACTAAGGGTGTTTAAAGATGTTGGTGAAAGGAAGAAAGACACAAGAAAGTAAGAAGAAAGAGAAAAGAGATTAGCTTTCCTTTTCTTCTTTAAAGAAAAGATCAATGTCCACCCAACAAGGAGAATGGATAGCTCCTACAAAGGACAGGTTGAACCATGTTTGGTTGTCTCTCAGATAATTAAAGTTGTAGCAAGAGATCTAATAGTGCATGGAATTATGGAAAGGTCAAAGTCTTTCATGAGTTTGGGTAGGGTTTTGTTTGTTTAATTACTAATAAAAATGTGTTATTGTGTCATTAGAATATTATTGTAAAAGCTTAAGCTAGCAATGATACATGAAGTAATTTAGAGATGTGGACTCACTCGCATAATTGAATTATCTTGTGTGATCAATGACAATATAATTGGTTCCGTCATAATTACTTCTGTTAAATAAAAAACAATCAATTTTAATAACTTTGAGTTATTTCGGGTATGTAAATATATCTAAATATATAAAATTGAAGATTTAGTGTGTGCTGTGTGCTGTGTGTTTATATGTATACTCAGTTTATACTTATCAATTTAGTTTCTACTGACTAATTGAACAAAGTTCAAACATGAAAATCAATATATTACATATCTTCTCATGTAATTATGCAGCCAACAGTAACCACATCTAAATCATGTTCAGACGGGTTAACACCCTTCTTGCAATTAACCGCTGGGCAAAACTTGGATGAAAAATGAGATTAAGCGGACAAAATGATAGTGGTGGGTCACAAGGAGTCAAGGACATTCAATTATAAAAGTGGAAAGGAATCCGAGTAAAATGGATTTTGCAATAAAGTTCACACGTCTTAAGCAACGATAACAACAATACACACTGACAATATTGCTGCAAACAATGAACTGATAAAACAAGAGTCCAAAAATATATACATTAATATTTTAGAACGGTATGAACACCTTTGAAGACTCACAATTGTATATATGTAAGTCTCCAAAATTTAGAAACGTTCGCAATTCCACCAAATTTGTGCAAAGGTTTAGTCCCCTCCAAATCTATTACTTTGTCAAGTATATATATATAGCACATATTAAATAGATTGAGATCTATTTATGTATTCTGTATAGAAGATTAAAGATGTGTTTATTAATCGAAGTCACTTTCAAAGACTGCTTTGACATTTGGTTAGAGTTAATTGAGATGGTACGAGCAATTATGCATGGTGGGGAATAATGATTTTTACAATCTTTGAACCTGGTTAAAACTTGGCTTTCCAACGTGCATGCATGTCAATTGGATTGTTGTCAGTATCAATGTTTGATGAAATGATATATGACATTAATGTGCGTTGTCTACTTCGACAACATATATACGGTCTTTAGCAAGGTTTATAACAATATGATTGTCACAGTGCACGATTGCTAACTTTGTCAAAAGGCCAGCGTACCCCAACAATTATATATATATATATATATATATATATATATATATATATATATATATATATATACACACAAAAATTATAGAATGTAAATCTATCCAAATCCACTATCCACTATCCAAATTATTTAAATTTAAGTGAGTCTCTTAAACATCCACTATCCAAATCAAATTTATTGGTGATGTAAATCTATGTTATTTTTAAATAGAAAATAAGAAAATCAATAACCCTTTCACCTTCATCCTCACTGATCCCCTCCCTCACCTCCCCCGACCTTGTCCCCTTCCTCTCCTCCCTCACCTCCTCCCTCCCCCGATCTGCCCCCATTAACTCTTCCACCCTCACCAGGGCGCTCAAGATCGAGGAGGACTAGACCCAGCTCGTCCTTGATGCCCTCGATGTTGTCGATCCGAAGGTAGGGGAGGGTGGCGTTGGGTTTGACGATCTGGTGTTGTTTTCGTACGTGCAGATGTATAAGAGGTTGGTGCCGCAGACGCATAAGGATTCTTCGGCGGTTACGGATGTGTGGTCGTCGACGAGTGCGTTTGATAGGTGTTTTTTGGCGCTCTCGCCGATTCAGGTTCGGTTCTTGGGTGTCTTTGTGAAATGTGGTGAATTAGGAATGTGATTGATCTTTAAGGTTTTTGGAGTGGTTTTTTGTTGAATTTATAAGTGATATGATCTTTTAGAAATCAAGAGGCAATGCGGCTTGTGTTGGTAGGAAAACAATGTGGATAAGGAACCTCAAATAAGAGAAATTAGGAGTGGATGATATTTCCGGATTGTAGGAGTGTCTTTGTGTTGGATTTTCAAGTTGTGTTGAACTTTTGAAATTCAAGGGGCAATGCGTGTTGTCCGAGTAGGAAAAGAATCGCTGAGTTAAGGGCTTTGTAGAGAACTGAAAATACGGTTGCAAAGTCTTCACTGGAATAAGATTCATCTTTTTTGGATTAAGCTTCGATTCTTCTAGAAAAATATTGTTGTTGCTGAAATTGTCTTAAATTTTGATATTTTTCTTGTTTTGTCGATGTAATAATGCTTTTACTACTTGAGTAGAGAACACTTGTTTATTTACACAAACTAGTATATTGATTGTCATTAGAAATCACTGTTAGATAGTCTTTTTTGTTATGGCGGAATGTATAGATAGTTCATTGTAGTTTGGGGATTTTTACGTATGTTATTCTGTTAATGAGGTGTGTTGGTGTGGAATCCGGTCTTGTTTTGTTTTTCAATGTTTTGATCCAACACGTGATCTCCAGTAGAAATACAATGATTTCTCTATCTAATATCATTGCAAAACAGAAACTCAACTTTTTAGGAGACAGAAAAGCATCATTGAAATAAGGAAATCCAAACTCGTCGTGACAACTTGCAATGACCAGAATTTTTTTTGTTCTCACCGTGATAATTATGTTATATTACCGTTACCTATATAATATTACAATATTTTATTATAGTTATCTACTACTGTTTCATTGAATAATTTTGGAAATAAAATTTGATTATATTATTTTTATTTCTATAGTCTTACTGAGTTTGTGATGTATACACAATGTGCGACACTTTTATTTCATTACAATTTCATATTTTTTTGGTACATGCACGATTTTATTTTGTTACAACTAACTTATATTTTTGTTAAATATGTTACAGGTATGGTCACATGAGCATATCACTATGTTTATTTCGGAGAAAAAAAATATGGCTCGGATACGTGCAGAATATGTTGCTATGATACTTCATGGAACAACTTCCAACTAGTGTTGAATAGAAACATACAATGTCTAGTATAGTTTTTTTATCACATTGACAAGTTACAAAGTGTATGAATGTGATGAACACAACATCATATTACAACAACAACATTATATTACAGTTGTGAACATAATATTATTTTTTGTTACGGATAACGATACATGTTACAATGATGCAAACATCCATCATTATTTGAGGAACTTTAGTAAAAATAGATTCATGATATTACAGCTAACAACAACATATTACGGCAACGACATTATATAATGGTTGTGAACGTAATTTTTATTTTTATACGAACAACGATACATATTACAAATGATGTAGTCACCCATCAAATTTTATGGGACGTTAGTAACAATAATTTCATTATATTACGGCTAACAAAACATTATTTCGGCAACAACATTATATTACGGTTGTGAACATAATATTAACGTTTATACGAATAGCGATACATGTTTCACAAGTTGTAGTCATTCACCATTATTTGAGAAATATTGTTAAAAATTATTATATTATATTACGGTTAACATTTATAAATCACAAAGAACCATTTTTTCCATATACTTTCGCAATCTTTCAATGTCAAATAACCTAATTAGGTTGATTTGGGGAAATTGTCATGTTGAATTTGTAACTCTATGATATGGCACTCTTTGATATACATTTTTTCCATGGAATGATAGTTTGTAGTGACACAAATTTACACTACAACCAACTGCCAAATCTCAAACCACTCACGGAAGGTCGCTTGGGAACCAAAACAAAGATTTGGCGTCATGAACTCACATCACTCAATTGCAGAAAAATCATACTAGTACTGGTTTCTTCCCAAACAAGCCATGAACGTGCAATGGTGTTTCAATTGTGGTAAAATCATACTAGAAATAAGAAAGAAGAAAATTTAATTTACCGAAGACAGATACATATACCTTCAGTTACAAGTTACAACTAATGAAACATTTTTCCTTGTTCATGTGCAGCAAACACTCCTACGCATACACTTCCACATCACTCAGAGAGAGAACGATAAATTTTTTTGCTAGACTAATGACTCTCCAGAATAGTGTTGCTTTCTTCTTCTGTTGGCAGAATTGCTTACTCATCTTACAAATGATTTCATTATATTACGGTTAACGACAACATATTACGGCTAAAAAATTTATATTACGATTTATAGTTCATGAGAGTGAAATAATATTACTTCCAGAAATATGATATTATTATTGAACCAAGTATCACAAGTTGTACATTTACTAACTAGAACAATTGTACAGTATCACAATTTTTCAAATACATAATCTACAAAGCAAAATAATAATAGTTATCCGCTGAGGAAAAATAGTTAACCATGGGAAGGATAACTTTACGGCTAAAAATGATATTAAAAATTCACCAATAATTTCATGTGAGTGCAATTGATATTAAACTAAGTAGATTTTACGAAATATTATGATATTCATGATATTACTACATCTAAGTTAGAGGACTTTGGAAAAAGATGGCGTGGAAGAACTTGTTAAATTACTAAAATATCATCATTTCATGTAAATGCATTAGAATCTTTCAGATTTAGATAAATTGCCAAATCATTGCGGGCTTATTCAACAAAAGTAAGCACAAACTCGTTCTAACAAAAGGTTAACATTGTGCACAGAAAATGAATATTATTACCACTAATGAGACAATATTACAATGTTTCTTATATTATTACAGTTTGTGGTTATCTATGCCTGAATGTGATTTGGAAGGTCAAAAACTGTAAAGGGCCGGATGTAGGGAGCCACCTTCAGAGTTTGGATGTATAGTGTTGAGGATTTGTGTTGTTCGACTAAAGCTTGGATTTGGTTGGCCGTGAGTTGAATTGCATTAAGGAATAATTGATTTGGAGAACCAAATCGTTGATTCTCAACGACGATTGATGGGTTCACACCATCGGAAAGTTGAATTTCTCTACATAAAGTTAGATTATGATCTCAAAAGTGTATCCAGTGGTGGTGGTGGCAATGATAAGGGTTCCATTGTAGGAGGGGATTTGGATTTCGTGGGAGGAAGAAGGGAAATTTTAGTTTGGGAAAAAGGGAAAATTAGGTTTCGTGAAAGAAAAGAGAGAAGAAGATGGGATGGAGAGACTTATAAAATTATTGGAAGAGGCGAAGTTGAGGGATTGGGAGGAGCCGTTGGTGGAAGATTGGGAGAGAGAGGAAGAAGAGAGCAACGAAATTGGAAAGGACGAAGTTTAGGGATCGAGAGGAAGAGGAAGAAGAGAGCAACAAAATTGGAAGGGGGAAGATTTGTAAGAAATTACAATAATTTCTGGAATTAATTGGGAATGAGTGACAATTACTTTACTACCATCACTTAAAGTAAAAGACTCACAACCTTTCAGATTGAGATCAATGGTTAGATCTTTGGGGGCTCATTTAAACAAAATGAGTACATGTCTCATTTAAACAAAAAAGTGAAGGTGAGAGAGATGAGCAAAATGAGATATATATGTGTGTGTGTGTGTTTTTGTATTTAAACCCAACACACCCCATCCCTCACCACCCCTACACCATCACCCTACCCAACACCCACTGTTCACGCCTCCTATTTCCTTCCCCATGCAAAGGCAACCCAAAAGCATCATTAACACCCTAAACAAGGGTTAGGGACATAACATAAATAGTGCCTTTCATGCTAATACCACTTCATTTAACCCATTTATTAATTATGAGGGTATCTATGAATGAGTGTTAGGAAAAAAAATCTTAAATTGCTAAACATTGAAAATTTGAAAGTGTATTATCGATTCCACTCTACCTGATTAATGATTTTGCTTTTTCTTCGTTCTCTAGTATGTAAAACCTATAAATTGTGTTTCATTTTCTTTACGGTAGTTACTTTTTTTAGAATAACTAGGTGCAGATTGTCGTAATTGATGATAATCAAGCAGTCAAAAGGAGTGATCAACTACTCAACGAGGGCTTGGAAAGTTGTATGAGTCAACAAATTTAGCCCATCGACCGGTCGACCGATTTATCCATAGATCGAAACGACCTGTCTAGTTCATACCATTGTTCTCATAAGCACCTGCTCATGAGTCATAATTCAAGGCACATCAACATAAACCCTAAACAAGGTTTTCAAAAAAACACATAAAGCCTAAACAAACTCTAATGTCACATATGGTCCATCTTTATTGACATATTTGTGTTAGGAGGTGACAAGAGGTGATGATGTATTGTCATCAACTCTTGTCACCTCCTAACACAAATCTACTTCACACACTCAACTCAAACAATTGACACAAAGACAGGAATCAAGGAGTTGTACACCCACATGTCCCACCTTAAGCCAAACTACGTACAGACCAAAGCACATTTGCTATTAGGGTTTGCATGGCCTATATATATCTCCTCATTTGATCATTTTGCTTCATTTTATAAAGCACATGAACATAATGTATATCTGACCAAGGAGGGAAACATGCAAACAAGACTTCTTGTACTCATCCAAATGGAACTTGTGGGTGGGAGTGGTGGTGGTTGCATGCTTGTTTGAACATGTTAGGCCTTTGTTCTTGTACAAACCCTAATTGCCTTCAGACCCTAAGAGCTTTGGAACTTTGCCATGTGACTTTCTTAGATGTTGTAATAGAGTAAGAACCATTTAGGGTGTGAGAAGACATGGATCCAACCGTACATAAGAAAGGACCATCGCGCATGAAAACAAGAGGGGCTTGATTTTGCCAGATTCACATTGGTTGAGAGCATTTATAAATGGTACACCACCATTCAATGCAATGCAAGAAAAAGGACAAAAATAACACAAGATGTGACGATGTGTATGGAAGGAAAATGTACAATAATACTATAAGAGAAATATGTTCATGCTCTAACCAAAGCGTATATCTAATGCAAATCAACCATTATCAAAAAACCAAAGTGTTTAGAAAAATGAATGACAAATTTATCTTGACATCAAAGCGGGTGGATTGATCGTTGGAAGCTCAAATGTTAATAAAATGCGCAAGCTCTAATTTGATTTTGTCATTTTGTTGTCTGGTGTCAGAGATCAAATTTTGCTTTTGAAGTTTGAGATTTACATTGCATTTAAAAAGCAAATCTTAGCGTGTCTCTACTGTTTTGTTTTGTTTTGTTTTGTATTTCGTGTTACCAGAGTACAGACATCAAATCCTTGACACCCAAATTGAACGCTTAAACATACAAGCAATTACATCGATTGTAAGTAACTGCGGGAACTAATTAAGTCAATTAAAATAGGGTAATTGACAAAATTTTCGGTAATATACTAGAAATTACCTAGACAATGAATAAATAACCATGTATAAGATAAACTCATCTATCAATTATATCTTAAGAGGGTAAAGATGGAAGAAAAACTATTTTCTCTCGTGCATTTTTCAAACAATAGGGTGGGATGTTTTGGTTGCAAGAAAATTTATTCTTTCGGTGTCAAGGCGACAATAAACTCAAATTTCTAAAAAAAGATATTTAGAAGCAAGAAGCATACTTTTGGCATTATCAACGCCCAAAACGACCAACACCCACCAACTAAGGGTCTTAAACAGATCCTTAGGGTGTGTTTGGATTACAATGATTCCGACTTTCCCACACCGTCGGAGCTGCTACAATCGATTGCATGTCATCCAAACACCGAATGACTTCCGAGAATCTTCAGGTCCCCGCACGCATCCCAATGATTTTTTCCCTATTGATTGGAGAAGCTCAGTTGGTGAGCTTCTACCAGCTCCTATGCTGCTAGTCATGTTTAGCGAAAGATGTGGACAATCTTGTTCTAGGTGAATTGAGGTTATTCATCGTATTATTCCAAAATTGCAATCCAAATAGGACCTGCTTGACACGAATATTACCATGCAAACCGAAGATAAAATTATGAAAGATGCCAATGGATATTAATGTAGAAAAAGTCAGGCCTTAGCAACTTCTGGTAATCTAAATGGTGCCTTAATCCAAGTTAATGTAATCTATAAAACTCACAATCAAGAATTCAAGATATAAAAAGAGAGGGGCCTAAACACAACAAAAAAACAAAAAACAGAAAGTAACTCCCGGAAAAGCAGAGCGGCTCCATGTTGTGTCGCATGCATATGACCTGACCTTTCCATCATCTTCAAAAATGGATCTCAACTTTCAAAAAATATACTTTATCACAACACTGGGAGAAAGACATTGGTGTGAATGTGTGATCATGTCCTCCATTCTTCCCTCAGCTCACTTCTGACACCACACCAGACAACATATCAATCCATTTTTTAAAATTGGATAAGATTTTTGAAATAGTTGGTTTATTTATTAAAATAAAGGATATGGACCGTATGGTCTTAAATCACGGCCGGCTAATCCAAGTAGTTATGTAAAGCCAATATATAGCCTAACTTCTTGATATCCTTCATTTTGACTTCACAACAAAATAACATTCCGGTAGGTCAAGTTGTAAACCCCCAGTCATATTATCGCCAGCAAATACAAGAAATTGAATAAGTTGTTTAGTGTCTAAGTAATTTGAAATGTCACCTTCATCATTCTCCGTGTTGAGTTGGGCAACCTCTCTTGATTTTGTGATGACATCTATTTCCAAATAATATTTTGAACCTTTGACACTTCCAACTTGGATTTGCAATTCATTTCCGACCTTTTTTTAGATTGTCGTTTCAAATTCCTAACACCGCCTTGATGTCTTGTGTAATTGTGAAAACTTAGTTTCTTTTTTTTTTGTAGTTAAAACCAAGTAGTTCCCTTAAATCTTTATTTAAAATAAAAAATCTCTTACCTAATCACTTCAGACGCCCCAATTTTTTTTGTAACTAATCCCGCCATATTCAGACGTTCTGGCAAACATTTCCTTACATTTCCTTAGTGTTGATACTAGTAGAGTGAGGAAAACTGAGATATAAACTTTATTTTAATAGGCGGGACGAAATATGTATTAAATAGAATGTGAATGACAAAATGATAATTGACGGATGACGAATAGTAATTCCCAAAAACTGAACTCGATTTTGAAATTTAGTTCTTCAAAAGATTTTGTGGTACTTGCGTGATATTAGTGGGCACGACTGGAATCTATGTAAATCATGTTGGAGTGTTGGACCACATTTATATGTTGCCAAAACGATGACCTTAAATTGTAAATTCAATTCTTTGTGAAGTTAAATATACTATTTATCATCATTATATTAAGGGTTAATTATAATTTGTCACGCTGAACTATGCATTGATATTACTTTGCACTCTTAAATTTTAAAAGGTAACAATTAACCCACTGAAGTTTCGTATTGTAAGACTTTACCTTTTAACTTTAAGAATACATTATTTAAACACGCATTCACAAATTGTTTTTGATTTTTTTTGCATTGTATCACTAATACATTAATAAACTTAGTTTTACGTGAAAATATTGGATCAAATCTGGTATCAAATATGATTGAAATTTAGGTCGGATTGGTACTTACGTGAAATTTTAAATCGAATTGGATGTCATATATCGTTGGAATTTGGGTCGAATTTAGTACCAATCCGACCTAAATTCCAATCATATTTGATACGTGATTCGATCCAATCTTTCACGCAGTTTATGAGTGTATTAGGGATAGAACTCCAAAAATTGTAAAAAAAACTCACTGTGAATATTTATTTAAATAATAAATTTTTAAAATTCAAAAGCGCAAAATATTACAAAACAAAAGTTGGGGGTAGCTGCTACATTTTAAAGTTCACGGGTACAAAGTGATATCAAGACATAATTCAAAGAGATAAACTGTAATTAATCCTTATATTAAATGTCAAATAAAAAAGTAGAACTTAAACTTTTGTTCAAATCAGAGGGTATATGAAATATTGTAAAAATATCAAAGGATATATTGGTGATATTTATTCTTTAGGGGTTGTTTTTCCATAATAATAAAACAATTCCAAGGATATCTTCAAGATTTATATTTCTCTGAACGGATGAAACTAAAATATGATTTTATATCCCTAATTAAATAATTCAAAAAATGATATTGCGACTGAAATGGAATTTTTGTGATGTTTTTTACTTTGAAATTCACTGACTACAACAATAAACATTTAAGAATGATTAATCAGTAGGCTATTATTAATAACCATTGAAATGTCGAAATAAAAGAAACGCAGATGTGGTTCATGATTGAGGATTTTGCACGTACGTATGTATGTGTCCTAAAAAATTGTTCGGTTTCGTTCCTAAAACTTTGTTAGAACTCCATTGCTGGTCCTGTCCAAAATGGGAATGTTTACCATCATTTGAACTTCTTTACATGGAGAAGGCAATACATGGTTGGACATTTTGGTAATTGCATTTCTCTTTTGATCATTGGATGTCAGAAGATACGATCCAAATGAATAAAGGGTGGGGCACATATTTGATCTGATGATACTAATATTATTTTGATTGATTATGTCCAAGATTTGGACATTTTGGTAGCATAATTTGACATTCAAGTACTAAGTGACCATGAGATTTGAAGTGCTAAGTTCCGTGAATAGAATTCAAGTATTAAATTACTTTTGATAATGTTCTAAAACGCATAGCTTACTGACCAAAAATGTTGAACCGCAGACCCGTTAAAATCCGATACGACACGATAATTTAATCTTATTGTGTTGGTTTCGTGTATAATAGTTCATACATGATAATGTATTGTGTATCAGATGTACACAATACAAGATAGACATGGTTGTACACGATATAAGATTACACAGTTGTACACGATAATGATACAATTGGACACGTTAAGATACATTTTTTTATACACGATATACACGATTAACAAAATAAAGTAGAGAATGATGATTGATTTATTGACTAAAATAACAATTTTTTTATTCGGGGTTACGGAGTTGAAAGTTATCTCGTAGTATTTGCATTTTATTACAGATCTCTTAGCACGTGAAAATGTCCGAGTGATGATATAATTTGTAGATCCAATCTTACAATTATTAAGTCTGTCATTATCCCTATCACATCATTTTATTTATGCAACTTTGATGATTAATTCCTGTGATAAGTTCGTCTGGAGTGTGATTGAATCAAACAATGAATTATTAGCTTCGTAACAACATTAAATTGGTGCTTTCAAAAAACCAAACTTTTTTTTACAACAGAAAAAAACAATGTTGACGTCTGAGAAGTCATTTCACGGTTTTGGTTTTATACTTGAATTTGTAGTCTGAAAAGTCATTTTCACAGTTTTGTTTTGATGTCATTATATAATTTCCCCCCATTCTATGTTCCATGTATATGTCATTTTAGTATTGATGTTGCGTACAGATCCGCTATACTATAACATTTTTCTATGGGCACTTTATTTTACATATATGTCTTGCATTTGTTTTTCATATATCATCTATATGTTTGGAGGGACTTAGAGCGTCATTAACAGCACCCGGACAAGTTTCAGACGCTCTTGTTTCTTTCTCAGCCACGTCAGCTTTTCTCTCTACCACGTCAGCACAAACCAACACTCCTGCAAAATCATTAACCATTATCCAATTCACTCAGTCACGCTACAATATTTATTGTCACGTCATTATTTTTATTCTTCTCTCTAAAACTCTTTCAACAATAACAAAATCTTTTAATAATCATTATCGTAATTATTTAATATCAACAATTCATTCGTTTTTAATTAACATTTAATATATAAATACGAAAATATTATTAAAATTTAGGAAACCGTATTGCATAGTACATTAACTGGAAATATAAAAACTAAAATGAAAAATACATCATTCAATGCTAAACTAAAATACGAAACTTAAAATACATCAAGTCGCATTTCCTTCAAATCGTCGTCATATATTGTCGATCAAATCGGCTTGAATGTTCAAATGTGTGGTGTGATCACGCAATTGATCTCTCATTCTCAAGTACCTAGTAATATCCACTACATGTTCAGTGGAATACCGAACCGACTCGTTCACGAAATTTCCAGGTTGGTCGTCAACAAATTCGTTCTAATCTCCGAAATTACCGAATGAATCACGTTCATCGAATCACTATCATATTATGCATTACAATGCAAACTGTCATTATTTTGTTAAGCACAACCTTACTCCATGCAAGAGATGACTTCTTCACTATCGCGAACCGTGCTTGCAAGACTCCAAATGCACGTTCTACATCTTTGCTTGCTGTTTCTTGTCGTTCAACAAATAACCTCTCATTCGGTGTTTGTGGATGAACGATGGATGGAATGAATGCTGCTCATTTTGGATAAATACCATCAGTAAGATAATATCACATATTATATCGAGAACATTTTACCTCAAAAGTCACAGGTGGAGCTCGTCCTTCCATTACGTCGTCAAAAACCGGAGATCGTTGCAGGACAATTTAAGTCATTGCATGAACCTGGTGTGTCAATTAATTTTCAAAACCTAATTAATTTAATTACAATTTAACTAATCAATACATTAACATAATTATATAAAACTAATCTTTTTCTTTATAACAAAAAAACTAAACAATTTTTTTTTAACCAATGGGGCCACGTGTGTACAGTGTACACATAAAAAAGAATAAAAAAAGAGAGTAAGAGGTGAGAGAAAGTTGTGTGTACAGTGTACTTAGGGCACCCCTTATCGGGGCCAAAACCCAGGTCATCCGACCTGGGTCGAAGATGACCCAGGTCATCTTCGCGTTAACGCGAAGATGACCTGGGTCATCTTCGCCCGGGTCGTCGACCCGGGCGTTCCAACGCCCGGGTCGACGACCTGGGTGCCCCAGGTCACCCAACCCGGACGCGCCACGTGGCGCGTCCGGGTTTTTTTTTTATTTTTTTTTTTAGTTTTTAGTTTTATTTTTTTGTTAAATATTTGTTTTAGATGTTAGGTTGATTTATTTTTTGGAGATGTTGGGTTTAATTTATGTTTGGTTTAAATATGTTGGGGTATTATTTATTTGTTGTGGGTTTTGTTGGGTTGTGGTTAAGAGATGAATAGTGTAGGAAAGAGAAGAATGTGGGTTGAGGAAAGAGAAAGCTGATGTGGAAGAGAGAGAAAGCTGATTTTGAAGAGAGAGAGAGCTGATGACCGGGTCGTCCAGGTCATGGTTAGGGATGGCCTTAGCAAAGCAGCTCCCCCTACAGCAGTGTGGTCAGTTTCTCACTCTATCTGTGCTCCATCACTGCTCCAGTACGGCATAATCATATCTCATTTTCCTCCCAAAAATATAAAAGGAAAATAAATCACATTTCAATTATGATATTTATATCTCATAATATATAACCAAACACAAAATCGAAATAAAACCCAAATTGAAGAAACAAAAAAAGGACAGAAACCAAACATGTCTTGGTCTGTTCTGCTCTTCTTCCCCCCACCAAATCCTCCATCTCAACACCTCCACTCCGAAAACTGATCTCGACCCATTTCCCAAACCACCAAAAAGCTTCGATCTTTACCCTCCAATGCTTCTTCCGACCTGACCCTTCCTCTCCACTCCACCTTCCTTCTTCCCATTTCCAATGGGGTTCGACCTCAACGACTCCCTCGAGGCCACTCCGGGGCTGTGCATGGAGCTCTGGCACGCGTGTGCGGGGCCACTGGTGAAGCTCCCGAAGAAGGAGGGCGTGGTGGTGTACTTGCCTCAGGGGCACCTGGAGAGGGGGGGAGTTGGGGGAGTTGATGTGGTCCCTCCTCATGTGTTCTGTAGAGTCGTGGATGTGAAGTTACATGTGGGTGTTTGGGGGTTTGGAAGAGAGGTTGGGGTTTGGGTTGGTGAGTGGGGGCTGATTTGTGCTTTTTTTTGGGTGTGTTTTTCAGGCTGACGTAGGGAGTGATGAGGGTTTTGTAAGGCTTTCTCTGGTGGCTGAAGATGAGAAAGAGGTGAGGTTTTTGTGTTTTTTGGCCTTTTTTTTTCTTTTTGTTGGTTTTGTTTAGTTTTTAGTTTTTGGATTTTATTAGAATAGACCGTAAAAGAAGTGTTTTCTCTTCTTCTGGTGCTTTATTTTGGTTTTTAGTGGTTTTGTTGACTTAATGCCATTTTTCATGTGTTGTTTTAAGATTTTATTTATTTATTTTTGGTTGAGAAAGAGTTGTTACCATTGCATAAGTTAGGAGCAAGATTATGAGACCACAAATAAGACCAACGTGCAAAGTTCACAATTAGATCATATTTTTTATTAAAATGGATGGTAAAAGTTTTTCATCTCTTCTTTTTGGTGTTTTATTTTGATTTTGATGGTGTTATCTGTTTGGTGGTTTTGTTTACTTAATGCTATATTCATGTTATTTTGAGCTTTTTTTGGGTTGATAAAGGGTAGTTTCCAATGCATAAATTAAAGGCAAGATTATGAGACCACAAACAAGACCAAAGTACAAAGTTTATAAATAGATCACAAGGTTTTATTAAAATGGATGGTAAAAGAAGCGTTTTTTCTTTTCTTTTGGTGTTTTATTTTGATTTTGGTAGTGTTGTCTGTTTGGTGGTTTTGTTCAGTTAATGCCATTTTCATGTGTTCTTTTAAGATTATGGTGTTACCATTGCATTACTTATGTGCAAGATTATGAGACCACAAACCAGACCAAGGTACAAAGTTCATGAATAGATCATAAGTGTTAGTTTATTGCAAAGTACAGGTGCTAAACAGTCTTCTCCAGTGGCTGTGGTTGGGTATTTTTAGGTATTTTGATGTGTTTGTTTTGCTATTGTTTCAAGTGGGCTTGGGGATCCTTGAAGAGAATAGTAACACATTCCCATTTTAGTTGGTGAGATGTTTTTCCCAGTTATTCATGTTTAGTTTTTGAGTTGGTGTCCCATTTTGTTGGTAAAGGAAATTTTGAATCTTGCACCAAAATTCTTTTTTGGGTAATGGAAGATTGATTTGGTGCTTGATGATTGAATTTGATATTGCACTGGTTTTTGTCAATGTTCAGGTATGGGACGATTTCGAAAATAAATTTTTTGTTGCATATGCAACCATGTCTTGATATTATAATTAGTTGTACAAGTTATATGGTCATGCGGTCTTATGTGATTTGCAATGACATGACTGTGATATGTAGCAAACTTGTTATGATTTTTTTTTCTTTCTAAAAGAGAAGCTAACCAGTTACCCTAACATGTATACTTCTTAAAAGTACCTGGGTTTTCCTTTTATATTTGGATTTGTTCCTATTTCTAACTGAAAGTGATTTTGGCAATTGTAACAAAATTTTGATCCTTGACATGATTGCTTATGTGAATTTTCAGTTGACATGCTCAGCACAATGCATTGCCTGGACATTGTTTTTCGTCTTCCATACTTTTATAGTAATGTTTCTAGTTGTTTTATTTATGTGATTTCAACATAAACGTAATAGCACGTCTGATTCGAATTGTCTTGTAGGTTGAGAAGCAGATGACAGAAAGTGAAACTATGGAAGACGAGGATAATGATGAACGTGCCGGTTCAGCAAAATCACCATACATACCACACATGTTCTGTAAGACACTGACTGCTTCGGATACAAGCACTCATGGAGGCTTCTCTGTTCCACGAAGAGCGGCTGAGGATTGTTTTCCTCCTCTGGTACCATATAATATCTTTCACAGTTATCACATAGTAATTAACAACTTATATCATATGACTTTGATATATCATCTCTCTGTGTTCTCTTCCCTGAGTGCTCTCTTTTGGTCGTTTTAGAATTATACCCAGCAGAGGCCTTCACAGGAGCTTATTGCGAAAGACCTGCATGGCATGGAGTGGAGATTTCGCCATATATATCGTGGTGAGTTTTCCATCCAGTTTTTAGTTGACTGATTTTGTTTTCTATATATTTATCTTATGGGCAAGTTAGGATCCATTTCATTTGCAAGACATTTTGTTTCGGTAGAGATTTCAACTATGATACTGGTTAGCTAATAGCAATTTCACATTCCAAAATTTCGTATTGCTATACTGCTAATAGTGTTTCTCTCAGCAAAACTAAAACTTGGCATACATTTGGTCAGAAAAAAACAGTTCGAGTTATATACCAGTTTTACTGATTTTGCTTATATCTTTAGGTCAGCCACGCAGACATCTACTTACAACCGGCTGGGGTGCATTCGTAAATAAGAAAAAGCTTGTCTCAGGGGATGCTGTCCTCTTTCTTAGGTATAAATAATAGGTTTACTAATTTTTTGATGTAAATGATACTAATTCATTGAATAGAAAAATGCAATACATAAATGATAGTGACTAAAAGACATACCAGTCATAATAAATTTTCATTATAATTCCCAGGGGTGTGGATGGAGAACTGAGATTGGGCATCCGAAGAGCTGTTCAACTTAAAGATAGTGGTCCTCTGATGACACCTTATATTCAGAGCCTTAACCCTCAAATCTTCGCTGATGTGTTTGACGCGATCCAGAAAAAGAGTGTGTTCAGTGTCTGCTACAACCCAAAGTGAGTTATCATGTTTTTACATTGATATCTTAGATTTTTCATTAGTTTTTTTTATAAATTACTTTTATCTTCTTCTAGATTAAATGAACATTCTTCAAGAGTATTTTATCCTCTTGAGTTCCATAGCCATCTTTTGACTTTGAAATTTTTACCAAGTTTTGCTACTTACCTTTGGGAAGAAAGATTCGACCAATCAGAGAAACAAGGCAAAATTTTCACTAGCAGGAGTCAAAGACTTGCCTTAACTTTTCAAATGTTTTTATGGAGATGACCTTCGGTCTATGGACACACAAATAACAAGGATGGTGTGATTACCATGTCGACAGTGATACAGATCAGAAGGAAGCTGTCATTATTCTATTATTTTGATGCAGATATATATGCATACGCACAAATGTTTTTAGTATTATTTTAATTTGTTCCCAAACATGTTTTGTGGAGTAGAAATCAAAGGTCGGTTATTTGGAGTTTCTACACAAGCTTTACTGCAACACTATTATTTCTAAGTTAATGTTTGAGATCTATAGTTGTGTAACTTAGCAACTCAAAACTTAAAAAGTAGCTTACTTTTATATGTTTATTTTCTATTTTATTCATCAACATAACCCCAGTGCCTCAGAAGAGGCTCCCACCTAGGGGGGGGGGGGGGGGGGGGGGTCGGATGTACGCAACCCTACCACTGTAAAACAGTGAGGTTGTTTCCAATTGACCCAAATGATGCAAAGTGCAACTGACCATCTACGATTCCACAAAAAATAAGAAATACAGATCGTTTAAATAGTCATTTGATATAGTCCATGATGCTCCAAATGCCAAAAAACAGCTTATTTTCTATTTTATTCGTAATGTGTACAAATCTGCTTTATATTGGTATATGTTTATTGTGTGTTGTTTCGTATTCTTAGTTGTTTTAAAGAATGATAATATGTGCTATTTATATTCATAGCAACCCTTTTAGATATTCACGTTCCAAATATGATGCAAATATTGTCATTTGAATGTAATAGTTGTATAATTAATGGGGGTTGAAATGGACCAAATAAAAATACAGACATATTTGTGTCTGATCCACCCACATGGCCATATCACTTGCACGTCGTCTCTAATTTACAATCTAACATTATTATTGCATGCATTATAGGTTATGATCTTTCTTCCTTCACAAATTAATTTAATCTACAATACCTGTAGGGCGAGCTCTTCTGACTTCATTATACCTTACCAGAAATTCATCAAAAGCATAAACATTCCATTTTCGATTGGGATGAGGGTCAAAATGCAATTTGAGGGTGAAGATGCAACAGAAAGAAGGTTTGGCATGCTCTTAAGTTTTAACAACCTGTTGGTTCCAATATTAACAAATATTCTGAAACAACCAACTTGCTGCACAGGTACCATGGACTGATCTCCGGAATTGGCGACTCGGACTCCTCTAGATTGTCTGGTTCAAAATGGAGATGCCTAAGTGTATGATATTTCATCTATTTAATTGTTTTTGAGCTCTTAACCAATTGTAGTTTGAACCCAAACTATTTTAATATTGGAAGCTTATGTTGTCCTCGACATGCAGGTTAGGTGGGATGGTAATGTGGACGCTAGTAGGTGTGCTCGGGTATCTCCCTGGGAGATTGAGCCTTCCAGTTCTTTCTCAGGACCGAACACCCTATCTCCACCTGGTTCCAAAAGAGCCAAAACTGGCAATTCTTCATATGTTCCAGATATTCCACATTTCAGTGCGTCTTTTGACTCCCACTTGCAAATTAATATAACAATGTAACCTTGCACTTACAAATTCGAAATGTAAGGCTGACTCTTTTATTTTTTGCAGGTGAAAGTGGACATCCCTATTTGGGGGAATCTGCAAGGTTCCATAAGGTCTTGCAAGGTCAAGAAATTTTGGGTCGCCCAACACCATATGACGGTAGTGGTGCGCCTAAACCCCAGCAATCTGATGTGAGAAGTCATTTTAATCATCAGTTTGGTGAAATCGGGAGACACTTGCCTCCTAACGAAAATAATCCCATGTCGACTTTATCAGTAAGTCGAGTCGGAGTTCCTGTGGGAAATGCTGGATTTTCCCACAAAACCCGAGGCTTCAATGAATCTGTTAGATTCAACAAGGTCTTGCAAGGTCAAGAAATAGTTCCGTCAAACTCAACATTTGGCGGGGGGCCACATTATGATGTGTGGGCCAAGGGGATCAGTCAATTTGGAGTTCTCGAAACATCAGTTTACAATGCTAGGAAAAATTATGCTTTGTCTATGCCCGGTTTTAACATGCCTCGGCAACCATCGTCATTAACCTCTACCCATGTGTCCTCACCTTCCTCTGTGCTTATGTTCCCACAAACTTGTTCTCAGTTGTCACACCATCAACCAATACTCGGGCAAGGTGGGTATTGTTCAGTCAACCATATTTAGTCACCAAATGTGAATCAATTATTTGTTTTTTTATCCACCTATATTACACAAATTATTCTTCACAGATTTCTTTGGGAAGAACAAAGAAATGAGAGCCATGCAGAGTGCTACTCTCACTACCACCGACGAATCCACTGCCACTGATAAAAACGGTTGTAGACTTTTTGGTTTCCAATTAACAGGTACAGCTCCACTTGAAAATGGGTCAAGGCAATGCCAACAACTATTCCCTCTTGCAGACATAAATGTCGAAACCACTTCCTGTAAGAGAATGCAAACTAAACCTGTGAATCATACTTACACCAATGTAAGCTATTTTAGTCCTCATGTTATCCCCCTTTTTCCCTAGTATTCCATGTAATTTCGTTTTTAATGAAATCCGAAATGCAGGTTCACAAGCAAGGGACTGGAGTTGGCGGGTCAGTTCATCTATCAAAACATAATGGGTATGACAAAGTAACATTACTTTATTGTCCTGGTTATCAAGCAGATAAATAATACTTCGAAGGGTTTGCAGGTTGTATATGCTGATGTAAGTTAGAAGCATTTGGCGGCTTCAGGCGAAATCCCAATATTATCTGTGTTAGACTACTAGGAAATTGGACGTAAGAAGTGTATGGTTGTAGTCTTACCTAAACATTGTTTCCGAATTCTAGGTTGTTGATTAAGCAAACGGCCGTATTGACCATGAGTCTTAATGTATTCTGTGTATTTCCTTATTGAATCTCTATTTCTTCTGTCTTATGTTTCTTAAAGATTGCAGTTCTAGCATTCTTGCACATTACAGGATTCTGTTTCTAGTCAGTTGGGATGCAAGTTGGTGTTTGCTTGAAAGAGTGATTGTTCTGGTGGTTGTCTAAAAAAAAGAGATATGAGTTTTTGGTGTTTTGCTAGAGTGGGATGAATATCAAATCTCATTAGCATGTGCTCCGGTAATGATTTGGTGAACCAGACAAAACACAAGTTGGTGACCACAAGTTGAGAACCAATTCAATCCAATCACAACTAAGACAAACAAATCTTGTGAGCTTGGGTGGAGAATTTTTGATGATTCTTCAAGTCTCAGTTAGGTTGCTTGCATTAAATTACTTTACTTGACCATGCATATCATACCGTTTCAGTTTGGACTTTATAGAGCTAAAATTTATTTCTTCAAGATGATTTGTAAAAAATATTTAAAATTTTCTTGTAAGTTCCACATTGTCACAATCTTAGAAATTTATTATCTTTTACCATGCCCAAGTAAAATCAAGCTACTGTTGTGCAATGTATCAGCAACATTCTGTTGTATGTTTTATTGTTCAATGATGTTCTCACACTAGTATTTTTATGTTGGTTGAGGTGAGTGTCTCTTTACCTAGTGTGTTAATATATTAGTAAAATTGTAACAAGGCATTGTGTTGGGAATTGTATATTACCACAAAACCCATGAAAATTCAAATTCTTGGATGGTGTAATAAATACATATATGATATTCTTATGATCTTATCTGTTTGATATAATCTCATAATGGAACACAAATTCATCATGGGTTACATGTTGATGGGAGTTGAATGACCGGCTATACCTTGCCTCATAAATAATAATATCGGCTTAAATTGCAATCCAGCTTTAATTCCTCAAAAAAAGTGGAAATTAATTATGCCAGATCTCATATACCTGGAAGTTATATAAAGGGCCCTCAAATCCTGCAAATGAATGCATAAGTCAAACGATACAAACTCTAAACAAACAATTAGTTATGGAGATGTGGCATCACCTCATATGTGAATACGAAACTGTCACTTTCAGACAAAAAAAAAAAAACAAACAAACACAGCTTTGTCAAGACAACTCATTCCCAAAAAATCCCACTATCTTAATCAGAATCCACAGGTTGGAAACCTCCAGAGCACATGGGTGCAACACATCTTACAACCTAATCTCTAACCAACACCACTCATAAATAACTGCAAACCACTTCCCAGCCAAACTCCACATTGCTAGTAACCTCATTGGTTTCTCTCACCTATTTCTAATACCCTTCTCTATCTAGCTCTAATGGAAGAAGCGATGGAATTGGATAATCAGGGAAGTATTGTTGCAAGAGAACCATCAAGTGGTAGCATTGGAGGAGATGAGGGAGTGGTGGCAATTGATAAGCTCTTAGATGAGAATTGGTTCTATAGTGGTGGTCTGGAAGGGAGACAGAGGGTCGCCTTGCCTAAATCCTCATCGACTTCTTCTTTAGTTGTGCCTTCTTTTTCTTTTTTGTCGCCATCTTCATCGCACAAGTTTAAGGAGGGTAGTATTGGTGTAGCCCCTCAAGTGTCGTCGCAAAGAGTTGAAAACAAAGGGAATTTGCTCCGAGTGCCTTCTTTACCGGTCGATTTCGGAAAGCCCGTGCCAAATCACAATGAGGTGATACCTACAAAACTAAGTCTACAACGTTCTTATAGCACGACCGAGAAGAGCTTCCCTTCGTCATTATCACGGGGAATTCGGCATAGTGAGAGTGCTTCTTCAAAGGTAAAAAAAACTGTCAAATGAATACTCGCTCTGATATCATGTTAAAAACCTTTTGCTTCAACTGACGATGCTAAAACATGTATCAGGGAAAGCCACCACGTGACGATAAAATTAACATTCCGAGCGGGCATAATCACGACAACAATTACAAAACTCACATTAGAAGGGAGAAGAGCTTGAGAAGACCATCGCAGTCGAAAAGGTGGAAGAGTCTTGATGATCTTGAGCATGAGGAAGTACAAGGCTTCAAGGACCTAGGATTTGTGTTTGACAACAAGGAAGTGGTCACCCCGGACATTCTGAATGTCATCCCGGGCCTCAGGAGCAAGGAAAGCAATGAGGAGACGGTCGACGAAGCTAGGAGGCGATACATATCGGAATCGTGGCTCTTGCAGAGACTACCTCAACCGCCGGTGAGCAAATGGATGGATCGGAGATCGCCCAATGATGTTAAAGAGAAATTAAGGTTTTGGGCAAGAGCTGTGGCATCCAATGTGCAATGCTAATCAAACTTACACACATACATAAATATTGTGTGCTCACTGCTATAAATTGACATACATACATACATACATAAATACTAGAGTCAGATGTACAAAAAATTTCAAGCAGTGGATGTTAGTTGTAGTTTGTCAAGGGTGGAGTGCATTTTTTCTCTCTCCAAATGCGTCTAACTTTGGAGATTTGTTACGAGAAAAGAACAAGTTGGAACTAAGGTGCTGATAATTGATTTGGTCTCATAAAAAAATTAAGTGTCAAGGAATAATGTACGTTCAGAGTGAATATCAGTGTTTTGAAATTTTGTTACAGTTGGAAATGGTTTTAAATGTTCAGAATTTCGCGAGCTTGTCTGGCAAGATGTTCATTTGAGTACTTGTTTACTGGCGTCGTGCTGGATCCTAGTAATAGACTGAACCAATACAAAATATTTACTGATACTACATTTATTTACTGAACCAATTTTGGAATTTGAAGAGAAAAAAACTGAAAGAGACAATTGAATGAAGACTACGCCAGAAAGTGAAAAAAAAAGTTGCCAAAGTGATTCTACTGCTACGGTAAACAATAAAAACTGCATCCCAATTTTTTATTTTTTATCACTACATCTAAAAAATATCGCAAAGAAAGAATCATTTCTTTGAGAAGCATGAACAATAATTCAAACTACAACCTTATATTGTGTTGACCTGAGCTACTGACTGTGACCTTCTTAACCTGAAGCAACAAGTCTATACGTTACAACAGTTAAGACTTACCTCGGGAATGTGTAAGTCCAACTGTTAACTACATCTTCTAAATAAGCCACTTCAGAAAGAATGCGGAGGAAATTACATCGGTCTCTTCCACCCAGGATTTTAGCATTAATATCAGCAACCATAAGCTCCAAAACTTTTCTAACTTCGCAAGAAACTGCTCTAACAGAAGTATAAGCACCTTTATATGCCAGTAAGCCAACAGCTACTAGTCCTCCGACAGTGCCAGAGTCTTTTGCATACTTACAATCTTTAGAGGTCGGTCGGATAGGGCGTGTAATGCATGAATTGAATGGCCATACCTTACAGGATCCAGTTATGTCAAAGCACGGTCCTTATTTAAGTTTTGAGGTTGCCCAACAAAGTTCCGCGAAGTGTGGAAACCGCAAAATCTGATAGCCAAAAGAAGCAATTGCTAACGTCACATTCCCTTTCACATCTTTATTTGGAGAGAAATTAGGACCAAATGGCTTTTGGAAATGTTGTTGCACATAAACATCTCCATCAATTCTTACTTTAGGTTCAGGAGACTGCCTTAAGTTCCAATTGGTGTATTCCCAATCCTCAATTTGGTTATCTCTACCTGAAGATGCACTATTAGAAAGTATCCTTTCAGATTTTGTAGGTGGAATCATTGTCTCAGCAGCTTCAGTAGGTTTTGTTGGTCGCCCTTGGGCTTGAGATTTATATTTTATTGTAAGATCAGCTTTTTTCATATCACTATATCAGGCACACTGTGCACATGAAATTTGGAATAGTAGTTTTGAATATACTGCTGAGCTAGATCCTTCGCCAATTTTGCTGAATACATATTGAACAAAAGGCTTTGACCAAATTCTCCATTGACCTGTGTACTGAAACGTGATAATACTTGTTGTGAGAATGAACCATTCGTCGTCTTTGAGACCCCACCACCAAAGAACTTCCTTACACCAAGAGGAAGGCCTTGACTTTGGATCTCTGCTGTAGCCTGGAGATACAAATAAAAAAGCACATAAAAAAAAACAGAACTTTGAAAAGATAGATTGGATTGTAAACGGTTATCGGGCCAATGCAATATGTTATCACGGAAAAAAGGATCACCATGCATCATAAACATGCATAACTTCACGGCATAAAGCAAGAAATTTTTAGAGGCAAAAGAATACCACACATTATAGAAAGAAAAATAATCAAGCAAAATTAATTTTCTTCTCTCTTTCAATACATCTTCCTCATTTTCAGATAAAAGCAAGAGTAGAACTGCGACAATCATCTTACCAAGATTACCAGTGAAGAACCACAAGCTGAATCAACCTGCTCGACAAATGAATCCCATGCTCGGGATGTTGTCTTTGTTGCATCATGCCCTCCACCATTACCAGGCACCATTGTCTCCTTACAAAAATCATTTGCATTACCTTCCTGCTGGAATGCCTCATCCAAAGACCACAACTCAATTCTTGGAAGGTAAAGAACACAACTCCTCAAACTAAGACACCTAGCTGTAATTTAGTTTACATCATCAGTTGTACAGACCTTTGAATTTTGATAGATCACAGGGTAAAAAAGTTGTACCAGCTATGCATAATCAAATGAGCAATCAAGTATCAAGAACTACAAAAAAATCTAACAATCAGAGCATGTAAAATGAAATTTTAGAGTAATTTTTAAAAATACAAACTGTTGCCACTATGGAAGGCAACAATTGCAGGTGTAGATGATGCTGGGGGCACCCGCATGGGTGCCAATTGGGGGTGGAGGGGTCAATATTTGTGTTATTTACTTGTATTGTTTGTATTGATCTTGTTTATGTTTTTTGGTCCTCTACCATTTCTATGATGTTTTGTCATTTATTTTATTTGCCCTTTTCTCCTTTTTTACAGGTGGTTAGCAGGCGAACATTTGTATGCCCTGCTAGACAATCTTTGGTACTAGTATCTTATTCATTTTCTATGAAAACTTATTTATCACAAAGTACAAAGCCACACAATTTTTCCTTACAAATTCAAAGCATATATAGGACCTTCTTCATGGTCTTACAGAGTATTACATTGATACTAGAAGCACAAATACAGTTTGTTGGCCAAGTACATGACAATTGCAGAATTATAGCAGGATTACTATCATGGACAATAAGAAACAGCATCGACTTAGCTATATTACAAGCGTTTCTGAAAGTAAGACCTCAACACTCCTACAACTCTGGATATGTTATTTGTCATGCGACATTAGTTAATAATACCAGAAATCATGCCATTGTTAGCAAATCAAATGCACAGGTCAGACTTCTTACATCTTATGATGGGGAAAGCTAAAAGTACTTGAAATTACGAAATTAAAGAAAAAACGTAACATACTTAGGATTTGTGTGACCCCTCAAAGGATGTCTCCATTTCCTTCCTGAGAAATAGTAGCCAGATTGATTTTTTGAATCTCAACCTGGCCCATGAAACCGTGGAGAAGACAATTGGCTAGATGCTGCTGACCAGACCTACAAGTTCCACTTATAAACAATCTGAATCCTTCTAACTTAAGTAAAAAAATATTAGATATGCAATTATCACGTCTCATTCTATAGGAGTCGGAGTCTTCAATACCAGTATCATTGACCTCATTACTAGTGTGGCATTCAGCCCACGATGGACCAACAACTAGTCCAGAAGATAAAAGGCCCCGCTCTAGTTTTTGTACTATAACAGGTTCCACAATCAAATTTGCAAAATGTGCCATCCAAGATCCACACGGTATGCCTTTCTGTTCCATTGTAGAAAAGATAACATTTTTTACACATTTAGAAGCCTTGTAGAGGGAAGGAGGCAACCAAATCCGCTCATCAAGGTATAAAGAGAGAAGCAGTTCTGATAGTGGAAGTAGAAGGCAAGGGAGAAGATGACCCTGTAGGGGTGAAGAAGCAATATCATTTGCAGCCATTCCGGCTTCCCTTCTAGAACAAGGAGGGGGAGAACATGAAAGTGCAGCAAGCCAATCTTCTTCCTCAACAGCGAAGGAAGGAAGGGAAGGGAGCTTATCAGCACAAAGACCTTTCTCTGCAGAAGATAAAAGTTCCTGTAGAGGACAGTTCCTCTTCAAAGCAATAATTGCCGCTTGGGTACAAAGCGATTGCAGATCAGCACAAGCATATCCAACAGTTCTTTTGGCAATCCAAAAGAGAACTGGTTCACATAGAGGCTTTTGCCAAGTCTTTGTATGAAGAGACAGAATAGCAGACCTATCCTTCTCTGAGGGCAATGGAAAATATATTTCCCGGTTGAATCTTCCAGGTCTTCTTAGAGCAGGATCAACAGAGTCGGGCCGATTGGTAGCACCTATTACTATAACAGAACCTCGAGATTTTAAACCATCTAATAGGGAAAGCAGAGTTGATACAACTGAATTGTGAGTTTGATCTTGTCGTCTTGATCGACATGGAGCTAATCCATCAATTTCATCAAAAAAGATAATCGATGGTTGCAATTTCTCAGCAGCCTGAAAAAGAAGCCTCAACTGGCGTTCAGCATCCCCCACATATTTCCCCAGACAATCAGCGCCTTTTCGAGAAAAATATGCAAATTTTTTATTACCACGAGAACATTCAGCAATCAATGACCGCACAACCATAGTTTTACCAGTTCCAGGATACCCACGTAACAGAATTCCTCTTGGAGCAGTGATCCCCAAAGAACTGAAAACTTCAGGATATAAAAGAGGCAATATCACGACTTCTTTCATGCACTGGATGACATCCTCAAGTCCAGCAATGGATTCCCAACCCTGAACCAGGCCCTTGTTCCCACAAGAATCCCCAATGTAAACAGGAGCAATTCTTAAAACATCTCGATGAAGTCTCTTACTTTCACGTTTTAAAAACTCTTCATCTTCATCACAATTTTCCAGCCATTTCTCTTCGGCTTCTAGATCCTTCCGACTAGCTTTGTTTGAAATTTTCTCATATCCCACTTTAACTTTTTAGCTTTTAATTTCTTGATGTGGGGCCAATAATGATTTCCTTGTGGTTGAAAAAGATGCCGATGATCAGGACAAGCTATGAGAAATTTCCGATGATCGAATACACAACCTTTTGCTCTAGCACAGGGCTGCAGAAATAAATTGAGCATGGTAGTAAGTCAATAGTTACTATAGAGCATTGGAATTAGTAACCTATTATGCTAAGTAATAACCAGATGGTAGGTCCTTGGACAACGATCAACACGGCAACCAATGGTTGCTCCAGGCCTTGAACACCGATAACATTTCAAGGATCTGCCTCTGCAAAGTGCAGCCCTAACATTTTTTAAGCATCCCAAACCAGCAAAAGGAAGATTTATTAAACAAAATGATAATGAACCATAGTTCATGATACTATTTCTATGACATTAGATAACAACATTTGGTATTTAACTTCTGACTACAAAGTCAAACAACAATAACACAGAGTTACAACTTAGAACTCCCAATGCATAATCTGCAGTTGGAAACCAAGAAGGCAAGAAGTAGCTAAAAATCATGATATTTCAAAAGAGCATAGTCTAATTGTGATTTCTAGAGATAATTATTTCATTACTACAAGGCTAAAAGCCTAAAATATTAAAATCCACCATCCATTAAATCATGTAAAACTCCAAGTTTTTTTTGCCAGGCTAAAACTCCAAGTTCTACCAGCCATTGAGTTAAATCATTTAGAGAAGTACTCATTGTTTCGAAAAATATCATCCACCATAGGTATTTCTGAAAGAAGAAAGTTTTTTTAGAACACCTCAGGGCTCCAGACGGCATAATGCTGGTGCACCCAAATGCGAGTTATACTGAAACGATCACGAATAGGACCCAAAAGGCGTCCAAGCCATTCAAGATCGTCACCAAACCCATCCCATACATCATAATTTGGTTCTTCAGAAGCAGATGATCCATTGTAACCACCGTTATCACTATCGGCAGATTCATGAACAGGTGTCTTCACAGGCTTCCCATCAGATCCTCTCCCACACAAACCACACCTCCTCCTTTCTCCAGTCTGTGGCCTATCAAAGACATCACTTACAGTGGCATCATTCCGAGTAATTTCTTCAACAACAGGATCAATTTACGGAGCCCTACTGTTTACTTTACATGAATTGGTATCCGTAAGTTTTTGCAAATTATCATCATCGACATCTAAATGACGAGACAACACTACATCATTCTCTTCAGCTGAATTACGAGTGAGGGCTCTGTCTTCATCACCACACTTACCCACTTCCCCACTTCCCCAACAGTTTCTATTCGTCCGTCATTTTCCAAACTACCTTTATCCTCACCATTCTTGCTCTCACCATTCTCAGATACCGATCAGCACTCTTCATCACCGACCATTTCATCACCACACTCCACACCATCCAACCGAACCACATCCACGTCCACATTGTCTTCCGACGCAACTTTCTCACCATTCTCATTCTCATTTTTCTCCATATCCTTTCCCAGCTCAAACTTCTTTCCTTCCTCATTTCCTACCAATAACGGTCCGATGGACTTCTTTACACTCTTTTTCTTCATTTTCTTCTTCTTGATTTTCCTCTTCTTCGAACTCGACACCTCTACAGCTCCCTCCGTATCCCCTAATTCTTCTTTCGCCTTCTCCTCGACTCGCCTAATCTCCCTCACCTCCAACGACTCCTCCTCCTCCAACTCCGGTCTGGTGTCTCCCCCGGTCCGCCGCCTCTTCTTCTTCCTCCTTCTCCTCCTCTCGAAGCCGGCCTCCGCCGCGAAGCTCCGTCTTTTGCCGCCCCGGCGGCGGAGGCGCGAGCGCCACTCGTCGTGCTCGTCGTCGTCGGGGGTAAGTTTGGGGGGATCGGGGGGTTTGCGGCGGGAGGGGCCGGGGGAGCCGTCGAGGACGGTGGGGGGCTTGCGGACGCGGTCGCTGCGGCGGAGAGGGGACGGGACGGGACGGCGTTGGGGCGCTTCCGCTTCTTGGGCGAGTCCATTAGGGTTTTGGGAGGAGAAGAAGAAGAAGGGTTGGGGTTGATTTGGAAGGGAAGGTGTGATGGAGTCGAAAGCTTTTGAGGTTGGTCATTGGTTTCTAAATTTTGAACTATTTTTCTCTTTTTGTTGTTGTTTTTTTCGTGTTAAATCGTGTCGTTTTATTTTTATTCATATTTTCATGTTACTTATATGTAGGGGTGTTAATCGATTTCAAGGTGTTCGCGCTCAGCTCGTGTTAGAATATGTTCATTAGTTTTTGTTCGTGCTTGTTATCTCTATTTGTTTGTGTTCAACTCGTTAACAAAATTCAAACTCAAGCTCGTTACTCTTGTTGTTTATTTTGTTGATAATTCAAACTCAAGCTCGTTACTCTTGTTTTATTTTGTTGATTAGTTTCAAATTTAATTTGTTTTTCTCGTTTTGTTGATTTCCTTTTCATGTTGAATTGTTTCATTTCATTTTTAGGTACTCGATTTTCTGGGCATCAGGAGAAGAAAATACTTCGCTTGGAAATGGAAAAAATAAAGGTAGTTAGGTAAGTAAATTATACGAGAAACACTCACTCCCCAATGCTTCATATATCAAGTTCAAAGAAGAACCATGATTTAGAGAACTGCACTTGGGTTGTATTTTCCTTAGCTTCTACATGAGTGCATTTCATCTTCTCTCTTTATTCTCTTCAGTAGGCTAAAAAAGAAGGGTGTCATGTAGTTCCAGTCTTAGAAGTGTAGAACAACCAAAATGTATATACAGAGCCTGACCGCAAGTTATATACCGGAGTCACAAATGCATCACTTACAATAGATCCTTGAAACTCATTTAAGGATGTAGAAGGCAAAGGTCACCGGATTCGGTTTTTTAAGAGAAACTCGACGTTGCCTTGAGCGGACCTCCTTCTTGCAGTGATTTGCACGGGTGAACCATCGGCAATCATGCGTTGCAATACTCTTGCAATATTTTTCGTGTCGTCTATCCCAAGATGGTGGCTTCCCAATAGTGGCATTCTAAGCTCTCTCATCATGCTTGTCATTCCGGGGGCCTAAATGATAAATATTAAGACGGGAACGGAAATGTATTCATTTTGCAAGACGCAAAAGAAGTGTTGATGTAGTGTAGATAAACTAGAAAAGATAAGTTACCCTTGTGTTGTAGAAGTTGAGAAAAATGTCCTTCAAATTAATCCACTCCATGAAATATGGAGGCAACTTAATACCTGAATCACTACATTGCTGCGGGATCTTCGTCTTCACATCCCAGTTTCCACTTGACATCCAAAAGATGAGTATCAGTTAATCCAAATGGCTACAGATTCAGAAAAATAACAAAAACTACACTAGAGGATAAAAATCAGAATTGATGACATAAGGTGACCAAAAGTAAGGACCTAAATTAGATGTAGGATCAAACAAACTATACGCCAAGAACATAGATTAGCATGCTATGGTCCTACTTTCAGAATTTATTATTCAAATTCATCTTTTGAACTATCTACAAGGTACTCGCAACATTGTAAAATATTCAACCTATTTTTGAAGTGTATTGAGGGCTCTTAAAGCAAAGCTGTTAAGTGTGACGATAATAAATAACAAGATTATGTTCTGAATGGTTGATTAGTTTCTTGTTTTGAACCACGATGGACAGCAAAATTAGAAAATTTAGATGCAAAAAAAAGAAAAGTTTACCAGCTACAACTAACCAAGTGACAAATGCCGACCGATGAAGTGCTCCTCCAACTTCCTTTCTCCATAACTGATGAGATGCTAACCAGTCCTCAAACTCTAGAAGAACGTTGTTGAATGGGACAGCGGTGTCATGCCATACACTTCAGTCAAATCAAATAACAAAAAAATTAAGAAGCAAAACAAAAATGGCAACATTGATGAACACATATTTGAACATTCAAGAAGTAGATGGAAAAATTATGTTTAATGGGAAAATGTCATTGCAAAGCCTGGTTGCACCAAAGAGAGAAAACTAGAATAGATAAACGCAATCTAAAGTTGGCTCTGATGAGGGAAATAATAAGGATAACTAAATTGGGATAGCACAAATTAGAGAAAGTAACCTAGGTGAAACGCCTCAAGAAGAGACTAAGGCTGGGACACAGGGTTCACCTGATGATGCCAACATAACCGATAATAAAGGGTAGTAAACATGTCTGATGACTTCTGCCGTCAGAAGAGCAGTACACCTAAAGCTAACCCACCTAATTTAGGGATGTAAGTATGGAACCATGGATCACAAAAAAAGATTTCATATCATTAAATTAATGTGAGAAGAGAAAATCAATGAACACCTTGCAGATAATAAAACACTATCATGCACTCCATTGAAGAATTTCATATTGTCAATGTTCTTACAAAACATCATTTTTAGCTAAGCTAATCTATTGAAGATGTTTAACTTAAAAGGTTTTACACTGTCTCTTTACTGTAATCAATTCTCATATTTGTCACTTAGATGTTGGAAAATGTATTGGATAAAGTATCTCAATGTATACATATATGTGAGCACACATATTTAACGTTTGATACAAACGTGTCTTGAACTCCACAGGGATCACTTCTTGGTACAGTTTCTTTTAAATACATTACAATTTCATGTACTGATTCTTCTTTGGTTTCTAAACTATTCTATTGATTTGGTTCGGATACTGATTCTGAAGAAAGGATCCATCCACTGATGTATCAACTCCATATGTTTGTTTTCACATAAAACATTCTATATCATATTAAACAAACAGGGAAAAAGAAGGCAAATGAGTCTGAGTGCTTTGTTGAAGGTAAGTTCGGGGAAGAAGGGAAGACCAATACATGGATGAAGGAGTTGAAATTATGTAATTGGTCATGTTCTGTGATCAGGCCTGATGCAGTGAAAAGTTAGAGCCATATAAAAAAAATGCATGCCAATGTTTCACAAAGTTGAGAACAATATAAGGTTGACTAGTGAGCCCACGACAAATGATAACTACTGTGCATGCAAGGTGTTAATAGTTCAATAGTTTGAATGACCAATTTTAGAGCATTTAAATATTTTTAGTGCCGAAAGAATTACTAATAAAGCAATGTTCTTACCGATCTATTCCCAACTTTCCATATTTTCCCTCAACATACTCATTTATTCGCTTCTCTGCCATACGCACAGGCCTCACAAATCTGCACTAAAAATCCAACAGAATAATGACATGCAAATTGAAGGATAACAAGGCTACTGGATTCTGAATTATACAGCTAATCTGGCAGAAAAAGAACAAAATCCCCAGTTGTGCTCCGTTAATAATAAAAAAATGGGATGTGAAAGTTTTAATTGCATAGAAATGGGCATGGGACTTTTTTACCGAAGATTGTCCATCAACTAAAGTGTCTTACAATTTAAGATAGCTTGTAATAAACAGACGCAATATATACTTTCCGTTTCAATCCTCAAAACAAATGGGAATATCTATTCGCATGCAACATTCATGATCAAGTTATTCTCTCTTGACTATTGTTTACAATAAATGAATGCCGCACAGTTTAGAAGATGACATAGTTTGAGTTTGTTGAATTAAGAAAATAATTTCCAAAATAAATTAGCTTCTTACATCAAGAAATTTCATATTGTCTTCAAATTGTCAAAGCAAGCCAAAGAACAAACATAAGCATAGTGCCGTATTATATTTACTATATTACAGTTCTGAACTTTAATCAAGAAGAAGAAACAGAAGGATGTACACAAAGAGTGACTGCAGAAGAGTATGTGGCTAATTGTGGAGACACTAGATATCATACAAGCTACACTGATATTAAAAAGAAACAGAATTGGTACGGCAACAGTATTGAATCAAGATCTTGAGAAACATCAGATATCATTAATATATGTTTTCAAAATGGATTATTGTTTAATTCCAAAAATAATATCTTGTTTTACTTCAATGTACTTTGAGGAAGTAAGTTGAACGTTATAGCATCCAAACGAGCATGATGATTTTGTACGAACTGCACATTTCAGTAGCAAGAGGAAAGATGGGTATTACAGAAACAGAAGAAGAAATCAAATGTTAAAACAGCTCAGAAAATCAAGTAGCCGTAATGTATTCATCTCCTTGATAAAAATAGACCTGTGAAAGGAATCTACTAAGGTCAGGGTGCTGATATCAATCATGAGAACAGGAAATTCAAGAATTTCAACTTTGCCCTCCAAGTCAAGCACCAAAAGGCTATTAAAATCATACGAGCATGACTTCTGTAGCTTAGTAGCAGGCACTTGGAGGTCTAGTGAAATGTCATGGTTAAACTTCTGAAGGTGCTCAGAATCTTCCATCTGCATTCCAGAAGAGAAACAGTCACGTTAAGACTGATGAAATATATAATTCTCTGTTAGTTGCAAATATATTAATAAAACAACAAGTACTTAAACACTACAAAGACGAAACACAAAATCACCATACATGAATAGACTACATCTTCAACATCAAGTTATGTATGGCGTACAATGAAAATTACGTACAAAGACAATGTCTGTCCTAAGTTCCCAACTATGACCTGATTCAGGGTAAAAACCTTCAGAAGAAGTGCCAATGGGGGAGGCCTCACATACTAACCACGTCCTGGTTAATCATATGATGTTTCAAGACAATAGAGACTTGAGTCTGACATGCCACGCCCTTCTTACATTTTTTCATGTTCAGAAAGCTATAAGTAATAAGCTGTAGGTAGGGTTATTACATCTCTAAACAAGACATTTATTTCATAGCAATAGGAACTAACCTAAGATGATAGGCGTTATTAATGATTTGAAATAGGTTAACTATAGTTATACCAGACGATAACCATATGATGCAATCCCATACAAATATACAATAATGGCAAACAATTTAAACAAATGCAAAAAGTATTATGAAATTTTATCACGCCAATTTATTTGTCAACATCAACTGCGTTGGTTTGTTGTATGAGGGATTGGTATCCCTATGTAGAGGATTCTTGTAAATTTACAAACACAACTCCAATAGATTAGCCAATTCCAAATGGAATACCACAACCAGCGAAATGCTCAACAAGATACAACTTCAACTTAGATAATTTTGAAGCATAACATTGCAGAAAAGGCTCTATAAACTATTAAATCAAAATACACATATCAAATCATAAAAGAAGTACATGTATGGCCTCTGCAGCAAAAAGAAAAGGTTTTGGTTATTCTCTCCTCAATTTTTCTTATTATGACACTTCTTAATTGTCATACTAGCTTTTAAATTGTATTACATGGGTTCCACCTAGGTATTCGCTTAAAGAGGTAATTCCTATGCTCGGGAGAAAAAAATGCAAGTATGACATAACCGTAAAACACTAAGCCCAATCGTTACTGTTGTCTGCCTTGTATTACAATCCAGGGTCATGGAACAATCTACATTAGTATTCTGAGTATGGGTAGGGGGCTGCTTGTCGGCACTCAGAGCACTGACCAAACACTGAGACTACCAACTGAATCCTGAATGGCTCCATTGATTTGGGCACTCAACTCTAGCACAAGCAGGAAGATTTTCAACACTATGAGTGTCGCCATCGCCAAAGCAATTACAATTTGGAGCAATTTGGTGAGAATTACAGTACTCAACCCTAGCATAAGTTTCAGTGCATTAGTATGAATTGTCCTTGTTGCCCTAATAATGTTTTATACGGTTAGTTGTTAAAGGATGTACAGTTTTCCGCTCTTCCCATCAGCTCTCTCCATCCATCCCTCTTTTTTTATTGTAATTGTTCCCTTTTACATTTGATAGCCGAAAACTTGCCAGACGTCCCCATCTGAGGGTCAGACCATACTATGTAACTGAACTACTCTAAATCTAATTCCAACTAGGGATACGTTTCTATGCTAGCAATTGCATCTTATGCTGGTTTGTTCATCATTTTCTTTAGAGTGTGATTGGTAATCAAGAGTGAGGAAGTTTTGGAATGACTTTTGGGTGAATGGTAGACACAAGAACTTACAGAAAAGAATTTAAATTCCATCCAATAAGAGTTCCACGAGTTCAATTTTTTTACCTCAAGTGAGCTCAAGTCATGTTTAGGGAGCTCGTGGTTTCCCTCCACTTTCTGCCAACCAATCACACCTTTATAATGTATATCCATGTTCCACTATCCTCTTGCCCTTTTCCCTTTGGTATACGTGTGATTGAAAGGTAGCAAGTGGAGGAAAGTCTAGAACTAACTTCTCTTAACATTGATGTGATTGGTACCCTGAAAGACTTTGAAGAATAGGAGAACTAGACTTGCAAAATGTGTTCTAGGTGATTGGTAGTTTGGAAAAACTTTAAAATATCTGGAAGACTTTCAGTACTTAAAAAGACAGAGTGACTTCCACAACTTCTACTCGTAGGGTGTGATTTGGGACCTTATGAACTTCCAGGAAATTGAGAACTTGACTTCTGAACTGACTTCTGAGTGATTAGTACTTTGAAAAACTTAAAAAATCATGGAATTTAAATTTCAGAATTACTTCCGGAACTTAAAAATATACACTTAAAAGTGATTTCGCTAAACTTCCACTCTTGAATGAAGACAAGTCATGTAAGTTAAGTTCTAAACTTCTCTCAACTTCTTGAGTACCAATAACACCCTTAATGAAGTTATGAAGTGAAGTTTTAGACTTTTACCAACTTCTTATATACCAATCACACCTAGCATAAGTGGGGGAACTCGCTCCAAATTCAAAAAAATTAAGTGATGCAACTAATGTTGAAGCTTAACTCACATTAATTTTCAAGCTTTCTGCCTACCAATCACCCAGAAGTCTTTTCCATGTTTAGTTCTCTGCAGTTTTCCTAACTATCAATCACACCCTAAAATCTACCAAAATAAACCTAACAAGCATCACTTTGCTACAGCATTCAAGTTTCGTATTTCAACTAACATATACATAAATTTCAACAACAAAGACTTGGTTCCGAACCAGCTGAGGAACTCATAAAACACATAATTTTCCAATTTTTTTGAATTCCCTGGACATCCAGATCAAAGGAGGATAAGAGAAATGGGGTTAGGATACCATTGTGCACTTGCCCTGGGTGTGGTAGAGACACGTCGGCCTCCAGCGAGACCTCCGGGGCTCATCCGGCGAAACGAAGTCGAGACTCAAGGAGGCGGAAACCGAGAGGGTTCGAGCCGGAAGGAGTAGGGGGCGCCGGAGGATGGCCGGAAACGTGGCGGCGGCGCTGGATAAGAACTTTCCGATCGCCAACGCCATTTCAGGGACTGGAAATGAAGATGAAGGCCGATTTAAAAATCAAGTATTAAAATTTCGGTTCCATATCCATACCCTTTTAACTTTTAAGGATTCGCATTTTTCATATCTATCCGCATTAAATGTATCCGATGTTTGCAATTAAGCAATTGGAAACACATAGTTGACTAACATTTGTCTAAATTTGTAGCCATAATAACTTCTTGTTAAAGTTAATTGTCACGACTTGTCCAAAACGAGAGAGAGGAATACAATAAGTAGCGTATAATAATTATACCAAACAATTAGTTATAATGCCTCGCAACAAAAGTCCTGTAACTGTTAGCCCGCAGCTAATAGGTAATTCTAGTCTTATAATTTTTGTGAACGGAATTCACCCAATAGATGTAACTATCACAAGGTTTTTTTAAATAGATGCTACGAAACTTCGCTCTATCTTTCAGCAATGTGGAGGCGTTGGAGACGAGACTGGGGATTCGGATGCACTCGCCCACTTGCCCAGGAAGAAGAAACTGTCCAACCGAAATATTGGTCAAACTCTTTTCTTTTTAACGTCTCAGAATTTTCCAGTCACTCATTCTCACTTTGGGTTGTTGTTCCAAACCAGAAAGTAACACACCATATGGTCAAGCTCTTGTTATTTGCGTTCAAGTTTGAGCAACTCTCCAAAAGTAAATCCAGCTGAACCGCAAGTATTTTCAGTTGAGAAAAATGGATTTAGCAGACGAAAGTCAACTTTTATGGCAAACTGAACCAACAGTTCAGCTTGGCTCCTTCTTGAACCGTCAAATACATTTCTTCAGAATCCAATACATTACAAATCAAAGACATTGAGGATTTGAGGGTCATTTTGTGTAACTATTATCTAAGTGATGTCAGCACACAAGCCACTACGACAGCTTTAGATTAAGACCTAATTATATTTTTACTCGATTTAGTCTTCATCGAAATCTTCAACCATTTGAGCATCCATTGCCTCACTCTCCCTTGAACGAGCATCCTCGATCTCGACACGTAGCATGGGATCACAATATACCCTTGCTGCTTGCAATATCTTTGGACAACCTGAGTTAGAAAAGAAAACAAAGTGAACCTTATAACGCATCCACAAAGAAACAATGCCGAAGCGGGTCAAAAGGTAGAACTTACCAGCTACAGGGCATTGAGGGTGTGGTTTCTTAGTTCTGATGTAATGCATGACTGCATCTTTCTCATAAATATGCTTGCAGTCCTTGCTGTATTGAACATTGATATAGAGAACTCAATGGACCATAAAAATGCTATTGCGTCATAAGGATGTGATTTACTGTCATGATAAAACAGTTTGAGAAATAAATGATGACCGGAATGAGGCACCAAATAGAAGAAGAAGAAGAAGAAGAAGAAGAATAGGGACAGAACTGTAAAGACAGAATGAGAATCTTTAAAACTGAAGAACCAAGGAAAATGAGACCATATCCATTGATGACCAATAAAAGGAAACATCAGATAAGACTAGACAGCATATGGTTGTAGTTACTCGGAGATAAAGTCTTATCGGTATTCTTCTTAGATAAAAAAAATGAGACTCAAATGACACACAGTTACTGAGCAACATATAGAGATTGAGAAAGAGAGAACATGATAGGCTTTAGACCAGACATTTTCTACTTTCATGTCCATGATAAATTATACAATTATTATGAAACAACCCAAAACGCTGTCAGGAAGCAAAAGTTAATGTAGAGGATTTAGCACAATGAATCAAAGAGGACATAGCTAATGAAATGCAAAATAATCATTAATGGTAGTTCATCCTGAATGCAAACTATAAACCTCTAGATCTACTGCTTTTAACGGAACTTGATTCTGATAATTTTAAATAAAACATTACCAGCGAACAGGACTTTCCAGATCAAAAACAGATTTTCCAGTCAACGGACATTTGGCATTCAAAAGGCTGCATTGTGTGCTTGTCATCATAATCTCCTCATCATCGCCGGGCATTGGCAGACCAGCATGGTGAACATTCTGCAAAATGTAACGTCGGGACATGACTATTTTGGATCTAGAAGAAAAAGGAACTCTCTCAGAAAGCCCCAAAAAAATTGGTTTGGAAGTCCAAGGGAACATATACTAAAGCATAAAATATAGTACAACAGACATACCCAGATGTCCTCCTTGAACTTCCTGTAAAGTGGATCTGATTGTGGAAGTGAAACATTATCACGCTTAACCTTATTGAACTCAGCTTCAAGTAGCCTCTTGAAATCAGTAAGCTGAAAAAATGAACAAGCACAAACAAAAAAACAACAGTGATTTAGCCTCTTGAACCATAGAAGCATGAAGCCAAATATATACATGTCGCTGTAATGCAAGCCTGAGTTTTCTGCTATCTTGAACAGTTGAACTCAACATATACGAAAAAAAGTGCAAACTTCCAAAATTTTGCCTACATGCAAAATGTGTGAAGGAGGTCATATTTGTTGGCTTTTAGGTTTTAATCCATGTTGATTTGATGACTAATCAAACCAATCTTAATTAATCAATCTACTTAATCAAAGTGGGTAAACATGATTACATACATTACACATATACTTGTATACTTGCAAATCATCTTAATAAGTTGATCAATATCATCAAGAGAATGAACACTGGGACAAATACTCAAAATTGTAACAAAATTTTGGACCAAGACTTGTAATTATTTATTTATTAAGTCCAAATGATCATGTTAACTTGAGTACTAGGTTATGCCCTGATCTTGTTTGGTCAACCAAACACCTAATGAATAACTGAAATCATCTCATCAGTGGCCGTTAGGATACTCTTTGGAATTGTCCACTCGGACGACCGATTTGTCATTCGGTCGACCGAAACTCCTTGGACTGGTTTTGAATTTTACTCCAACGGTCACATTTATATTTTGTCTTAGAGCTCATTTGTCTTGTCTATCGTCAGACGACCGATCTCCTATCAATCAACTGTTTACTTCTTGGTCTTTGTCGCGCAACGACTATTCCCACGTATAAATATAATCATTGGACTCACAACGGATATTTGATTTCCAACCGTGGACGCAAAAAAACAAACTACTGATCCGAACAACCAAATAGGTCTTGGACGACCGAAATCTTGTAACATAGTCGATTGAATCCTTACTGTTATTTTGGATCAGTCAACCGAACCCTGTTCGGTCAACCAAAATTAAATCAGAGGAAATTCGACAAAAGTTACTGAAAGTTAGTGATCAGTTATTCGATTTTTGTTCGGTCAACCGAATGCTTAATTCTGACAAAATCAATCGTCTTGTTTCGAACAACCGTTCATCAAACGATCGACCGAACTTGTGCAAATTTCACCCGAGCTCAAGTCAAATCTTTCTTCTCATTGGTTTAAATTTCACCAACTCTCCCAAATGACTCTATTTGTTTTATAGCCTATAAAAACCTTATTTAAGAGACGAACATAGACACTACTCTCTCATATCATCTATACTCTTTGTGCTCTCAAATTTTCAAAGCTCCAATACACTCAAAGCTTAATCATCACCACTTGCTTACCAATTTCAATTTCATATCCAAGTGTGCTCAAGTATAGAATGTTTGATAGTGATTCCAAGTTCATATCCAAGAATCACCAAAACGTTGTAAAATTTCGTGGAAACTCCCTCTCGGGTTGTGAGAGGAGAAAATCAAGCAAGACGAAGGTGTTAGCAAAGACTTGTGTTGTAAATGCATCAATCTTGGCCTGAAATGGAGATCAGATAGTGAATACTCGAGTAGAGATTGATCTCCGGAACTCAAGGAAATGATTAGATCATGGTGGTTGGGATCAAACCTCCATAAAAATCTCTGACGTCAAATTTGTGGTTTGATTGTTTTATCCCTTATTTATTTTTAAATTTCGCATTTAGTTTGAAATTAAAGGGTCATCAATCCTAACAATATTTGGCCATGCCACCACATTTTTTGATTATGCAATTGCTCAACATTAATGGTCATAGTGTATCCTAGTTATGTTGTTGCAATGTCAATCACTCAATACACCCATGTAGTCAGGTAGTAGTAGTTGTTAATGCCACATCATCTTGCATAATTCAGTGAATGTGGTCAGTTTATCAATTTACACAACTCAACCAGAGTTGCTGAACTTTCTTAGTGACCATGCAGTGGTCAGTTAAGCAACTCTACGTCCTAAAATCAATTGGGCAACATAATTGCCTATACGGTCACATACATCAACATAAAAGTGTTCTACGTTTTCTTCTAGAACCAATATGGATGTCCTACATTGTATAAGCTACCAACTGCTAATAAACAGAAAAACAAACACCACCAAAGAAAAAAATATAACCCAACAAAAAAAATGCAAAACTAATACCTGATGTTCTTGAGGCTGATACCCATCGCTAACTGTCTGGATTGCTGCTGCATGATGCGCACACTCACCCGTCGTGGCCAAAAGCTCAAGAACAGTGTCATCAAGTTGCTTAACCTAAATTCCCCCAAAACACAAAACCCCAGAGTTCAGTTGAAAAATCCAAGAAAATCAATGCCACAACCTAAAACCCCTAAAAAGCAAAAACTAGGATGTGCTCCGAAATTCCAAAAGAATCAACAATGCAACCTAGAAACCCGAAAAGAAACCCGAAAAGAAACCTAGGGTTCACTCAGAACACCCACAAAAACTAATGACAACCTAAAACACCTAACAGAAAACCCTATGATTGGTCACTCCAAAAACCACCCAAAAAATAGAATGTCACAACCCAACTAAAATTCAACAATTTTTAGTTGGTTCACTCCAAACCCCAACTAAAATTCAACTAGATAACACAAAAATCCGAAAAAACAAAAAACCTTAACTTTATTGATTCACTCCAAAACCCAACAAAAATCCAACCACATAACCTAAAACTCCCCCAAAACACAAAACCCTTAATTACACATTTCACCCCGAAACCCAACTGAATCTCAAAAACACAACCTAAAACCCCCCAAAACACACAAACACTAAATTCGTTGCTTCAATCTAAAAAGCCAAAAAAAAATCCTTCAAACAAGCAACGGAACGATACCATGTCGGACTTCTCCTCCCTCTCGAGATCGACAGCGACGCCTCGGATCAGCCCCAACGCCTTCCTCGTTTCCTAGAAAAAGAGCAAAACCAAGTACGATAAGGGTTAGACGATCGATTGGGGTGGGAAAGAGAGTTAGGGTTTTTAGGGTTTACGAGGATTAGGGATTCGAAGTCGGAGGTTAGGGTTGCGGAGCCGGTCTCGAATCGCCGGAGGGCCGCCATTGATTGCGATGAGAGGTGTCGCCAAGGCGGGAAAGGAGAGTTATGTACGTTATTTTGGAGGTGAGACTAGGGGTGAGCAAAATTCGGTCTGGACCGGGCACCCGGACCGAACCGAATTTTTCGGTCCGGTCTTCGGTCCACAAAATTTTGGAAATTCGGTCTTCAGTCCGGACCGGACCGAAAATTTAAGGGGAAAATTCGGGTTTTGGACCGACCCGGACCGGACCGAACCTATTCGGTCCGGTCTTCGGTCCGGACTTCCCGAAAATTCGGGTTTCGGTCCGGTCCGGTTCGGTTCGGTCTGGTCCGGTCCTAGACCGAAGCTCACCCCTAGGTGAGATGGGTCGGGTCGGGTCGACAAGATATTAGATAGTACGAGTTTGTTAAACTCTAACTCAATCTTAACTCTAAAAAACTTTGACTCCGGATTAACTTCAAAATAAAAAAAAATTGAAGAAAAAAAAAACTGACTTGGCTCGATGAGCTCGAACTCGAAAAAACTGAGACTTGACCCAAATTTTTTATTGTTCAATTTTTTTTTTGTATTTCTTATTAATATAAATTAATATTTGTTGCTCGAAATTTTAACTTCTTTATACCTGTAGATGGATATAAATTAATATTAATATAAACTGAGACTTGACTCTACTTCTTTATACCTGTAGATGGATTTGAATTTTCTTTTCCAACACTTTCAATAAATGGATAATATTTTGGTTTGTGTAAATTAGGTGGGACTATCAATGAACATGATACGAAAACAATGTGTCAACATATAAAAACAAGCATAGTAGAATTAGAAATTTGAGTCTCAGGTTTTAATGCATTATATTATTAAATACAATAGGTAGATACGAATATAGCTATAAAATCTAGTGTTTTGAACCAGCTGATTAGTTTCAAAGGTTGAGTTCTCTTTATCAATATAAGTTGGGGAAGATGTTCAATTTTCGACTACTCATCATTTTTAGTCAATTTTGAGTCTTTTGTTATTTTTATCTACTTTACTTTCCCATCCTAGTGTACAACATAAATTGTTAGAGATGTCTAAACAACATAAATTGCAAGACAATTGTGTGGGAGAGTTGTCTAAACAAGGTGTTAAATCCTCTATTCATAAGCTTCTAAGGTGTTATAGTTGTTGTGACAAATGTGGTAGATGAATGTGTGAGAAACACAAAACAGAAAATCACAAGTCCATGTTCTGGGTTCGGTTGACCGAAACGGGTCAAATGGTCGACCAGATTCTGTCTAGAAATGACGTCCAGACAATTATAGAAAAAAGAGGTCGACCAAACAAGGGGCGGTCAAACGAACATGACTATAACTTAAGTGAACAATCGAACTAAAATATGGGACGATCGATCGTTCAGGGAGTCAAGAATAGATGTCTATGAAAATCCAGAGACAAACGGTCGACCAGAATGGTTTGGTCGGTCGACCGACAAAAACTGGCACTATGGGGTTGTCAAAACGTTTAAGTTCGGTCGACTGAATCTAGGTCCACGGTCGACTAGTGGTCACTTCTATTTATGGGGTAGGGATAAACATGTGAATACGATCGTTGGTATAATACGACAAGTCTAACGGTCAAATGACACGTGTAGACGGTCGAACAAAATGCTCAAAACGGTCGACCGGTTTAACACTATTGGCTAACAGAATAACTGATCCAATCGGTCAAACAGAGAACTCGTTCAGTCGACCGATTTTGCTCAGACAGTTCAGGTTTAGGTTTAAGTGTTTTCCGGTCTAAGTTTGGGTGACCTATTGAAGTCCAAATGATCTGAGATTTTGTGTGTAACTTTTATAAGGAGCTTAGTGTCTATGTGAATAAATTTTAACTATTGTATGCTCAAGATTACATTTATTCCTAAGACTCAAAAGAAATATAAATGTACATGTCTTCAAAAGCTTGATTACATTTCTTGACTTGAATTACTTTCTTCATTGAGTCTTGATCACCTGTAGATGTTAGCACAAAACAATATATATGTTATGCAATATGTGTGCTACTCTACTTTGATTGAGATTAAGATTAGGCTGATTAAATCATCAAAAAACGGATTAATGTCAAAAAGCCAATAGTGGGTACGCAGGCTAGGGAGTCCAAGCAAATGTCGCAATCAGAGTATCCGCGACGACCGAGAGAGTTACAATAAACATTACGAACATGAATTAAAAACATACATATATACAATACGAGACATAAAGTCGAAAAACAAAACTATCCATATATAGCTATAACTCATAATTCAATACATAGAATATCTAACTCAAAGAAATACAACATAAATGCGGAAGCAAAAGGTAAATCGAAGGAAACTGGTCGACGTGCCTCTCATGTATAGAATCCTCCAAAACTTCTCCAGTCTAACCCCTGTCAGAAACCTAACTACCTGAGGCAAAACAAACAACAAATATGCGTAAGTTTTCAACAAGAAAACCTCGCATGCCCCTGGTCCAAAAGCAGGATAAACATAGTCACATAGTGTCATACATGAAAAGCCTATATGCGACACATGCAAACGATACGAGACAACAACTCTACATAGTCGCATCCCTCGGCCCTTGCCCAACAAGATTCCTCTACTTAGGAATCAGACAACCAATAATCGTTGGTTTAATCCACATGCGAGTCACCTGAAAGTGTGACTCACCGCTTGACACAAAGTGGTCTTCCGAATTGACACCCCAACTCGCGGCAATGACCTACATGATACCATCGCAAGTTGGGTATGTCCGTCCTGTATAAAATCATAGTGTGCAGGTCTATGTCTTATCTTACGTCTGACCTCTCTACATAGAGGTCTTTCAATTAGGCTCGTTGACCCTACAACAATAGTGCCCAAAATTCAACATATTAACCAATGTACATGCAAGACCTCTACTGCAACACAAGTATATATAATGACAATCAAAATTGTATCTAATGCGATGATCATGTTATGCGTAACTATCATAAACCCATACACATTCTGACCTCACTATAACAATATGCATGCATAACTACATGACAAGAAAGGCATGACATCCACACACATGGTAATACATCAGATCATAGTAGGATCTAATGTCGCCAATTTAGATAGCTAAAGGTCATGCAACATTGGTCATAAATCATCAGAACATCTACAATGGTTAACATACGTATATTCAAGACTTAGTCATGCATTCATCAACATAGACACAAAGCATAATATCAACGATACGATAAATTTTAGATCATGCGATATAATCACGTTACGACTAACCAAAACATGCATACACCCCAACATGGCTCACTGTCGGTCCAACCCACCCCTTCCGCTGACCTCGAAACCTAAGCCGCCTGCCAAGAGTCTGAGGCTGCCCTTCGACACCAACCAGCAAGCAAACATGCACCAGCCACGCCCGCTATGCGTGCGTGGCCAGGCTCCCCCACGCGCACACCAGCCGCTCTTGGTTGGCCAGGAGGGGGTCCACTGTGCCACCACCCTAGGGGGTCGCCGAAGGTCTGCCAGCCGGCTGGTAGGGTAGTTGTGTGCTAGGCGTGCGACTGAAAGAAGGAGGCTACCATGCGTGCACTAGTCACACATGGTCGTCATATGGAGGAGATGATTAGTCTGGCTGGACCTCGTCGGGTCCAGCACAACCCAACCAGCCATCACCCACGCCCACACAAGCGCGTGCCTTTGCTTGACGCATGGTTGGAGTACATCTCAACTGTGCTTCCGACCATGCCAGAGCTGGCCTACCGCAGCCAACCCCGCCCACTCCTTATCCTACTAATGGCCCAAGAGCATACCTAGGAATTGAAGCACGAAATCTCCCAAGTCGGAGAAAGTTGTTGGACTACCCCCATTGTGTGCCTCTTTAGCATTGCTTTCTTGCTAGCTTGTCGGAGATGCTGATGTCGTCAGAGTTTGCTGGCTGAAAGGCCTCCTGGTTGCCGCGATCAAAGGGAGGGAAATGTAGTGCATAGAAGAGGAGAGGAAAGAATGAGTGGAAGCTAGGGTTGGAGTCCAAATCATCCACGCCAATTCCACCTCTCAAGTTGGGCAACGCATGATTGCACATATCCTCTCAACATCCCCTTCCTTTCATGCTGAAATTTGAATTTGAATGCACGATCACATGGCGCCACCTCAGTTGTTGACTCACCCATGTCCGACTCACCAGGTCATGTGGCAAGGGAGTTTTAAGATCCATCACCCATCTTTAACCAACACCAAGCCAACCGAGTTTAGTTGCACGTAACTCGGTGTGCCGCTTGTCTAAAAAGGAATATCCTCTTGAAAATGAAACTTTTCCCCAACAAGAAACTTTCCCCAAACAAGAGTAAACACCACACAAACAGACATATAATATAAATCAACAACCAAGTATAAGAGATGAAAATGGACTTTATTATAGCATCAGGAGAGCGGGTCTTACACAAGGAGTTGACAAAAGCGAGTGAGATCATCAAACCGTTGTTGATCGTCGAGTAGTAATCGAAAAGATGGTGACATTGGGATAGAGAATGGTTTGGCACCTTCAAGGTTGACCCGACTATAGAGGTCAAAAATATATTACCGTTGGAAGATGCGAAGGCCCGAGGATGTGCGTTGAAGCTCAACACCCAAGAAATAATTAGGAAATCCCATATTACGGATCAAAAAGGAAACACCAAGAGAGTTAAGCATCGAGCGCAATGACGACGAACAACTGCTGATGAACATGATGTCGTCAACATAGACCAAAAAATACATAACAATGAGACCACGACGGTAGATGAACAATGACGAGTTAGTCAAAGAGCCAACAAACCCATGCTCAAGAAGAAAAAGGTTCAACTTTTGAAACCATTCACGGGGTGCTTGCTTAAGACCATAGAGGGGGTTATGAAGGCAGCACACATGGTCAAGATGGCGCTCATCTATAAACCCCATAGGTTGTTCCATATAGACACGATCAGAGAGATCATCGTGTAGAAAGACATTGTGAATGTCCAATTGGCACATATGCCATCGATGGGAGATGGCTAAGGAAAGAACTGTGCGCACAGTGGTTGCTTTGACAACTGGGCTGAATGTATCAGACTAATCAATCCCTGAGCGTTGTTGAAATCCTTTGGCAACCAGCCGTGCTTTTAGGCGATCAACAGAACCATCGGTTTTGCGTTTGACCGTGTAAACCCAGTGATTACCCACAACATTCATCACCAAGGTTCGAGGAACCAATGTCCACCTTTGATTTCGCAGCAAGGCATCAATTTCGGAGCTCATTGTTTCCTACTAGGCACCATCTTTTGTTAATTGAGCATAAGAGGTTGGAGCACAATTGCTAGTGGATGCAATAGAGCAGTAGGCAAGGGGTGTCATGATGTGAGGAATGTGCGTTTCTTGGGGATACCATGCATAGATCGAGTTTCCATACGATGAGCGTGACAAGGAGGCGTTACATTTGGTGGAGAAGGGAGAACAACAGGGACAATTAGGGGAGATAAAGACGGCGAGCCTACAACCTAATGAGCAGGAATTGCATGGGTCAGTCGACCAGGTTGCGGTTAGATCCTTCCTAATTATGCAAAGGAATATGTGGAATGATCATTGGCCCAACAATCATGATGGGCGTATTTATTGGTCCATGATCTATGGGCTGAGTTAGGACCTTCAAATATAAAAAAGAATCTCCAACAAAATACACATGCTTTGCCAAAATTATTTTGCCTATGTTGCAATCCAAACATTGGTAGCACGCATGGTAAGGACTATAACCAAGGAGAACATTGTAGGATTTCGTGTCCCCATGTATGTATATATTTTTAAAAAATTAATATAGCATACAAGATCGATTTCATATTTTCAACAACTTTTATGTACCTGATCCATCAACTCCTCGAACCATATCACCACCTGAGTAAGCCGCAACCACATCGAGATTTCTCATGGATTTGGTGAGGTGAGGTGTTGCTCCTGTATCTGCATACCAACCATCATCAGCCACACCGGCGTTTCGACAAGATTCACCACGTGCATAATGGAGAATGCATGATTATACATTTGATAGCATGTGGCCGCTGAGCGGTTGAGGCGCGAGCAGATCTGGCATCACACCCCTGCAACAGAGCCTGGTTGAGGAGGTACTGGACCACCACGACCAGCGGGTGCAGAAAATTGACCAAAAGGAGGGGCGTTGGGAGGGGCCCCAAATGGTGGCCCGCGGTTCCCTTGCTGATTGGAGTTCTTGCCCTTACGAGTCCCGCATACCAAACCACTGGAACTTGCCGATCCGGAGGCTGCCATGATCGATCACGCCAAAGAGGCAAGAAAACCAAAGAAAAAGGAAACAAGAGAGGAGATGATGGTAGAAACCCTACAAGTGAGGAAACACTAATGGCTCTGTTACCATGTTAGATGCATGAGTAAATAGAAAGGTTTTCCCATAATTAGAAGAAGAACCTTAAGTTGTTATTTATAGGAGAAGTAGTTACAGAGGAGCCAATAAACTTAGGACATGTGTACATCATCTCTAACAATCTGAATCGGAATAATAACAACAGATAACTACTCCCTAACACATGCCAACGTATAAAGAGCAGACATATACTTCTCATTGTCTCTAATCTTCTATCATTGCTTTTGGAAAGAAACCACAAAATGGATTAATGGACTAGTTCACTTGGGATGTGGTTGTAAATTTTGTTTTAGAAAATATATTTTTCTACAAAAGTATTAGAAATTCAAAAATTATTCAAAATAAAGTTAATTAAATTATTAGATTCATAAAGATGAGACTTTAATTAAAGGTTTGATCCTTTAAAATATTTGAAAAGTTTCAAGGGTTTTACGTCGGAATTGAAATGCCACAACATTTTGGTGAAGTTTTGATCGAAAAATATTTCCATTATAGCGTTTCGGGTGAAGCTTTAGAAAGGGTTGGTGTTTGGCTACTCAACGCCAACATATTTTTACATACTTTGTCGTTATTTTGTTTGCCAAATTACATGCATCATACAAATTATTTTCATGCCCAGGTTGTTGGCTTTTTGGCCTTAATCTTATGTTTTGATGATTTAATCAACCTAATCTTAATTAGAGTAGCACACACTATGCATTACATATATATTGTATTGTGCTAACCTCTACAGGTGATCACGACTCAAGAAAGATGGAAATGAAGTCAAGACATGTAATTAAAGCTATATCGAAGACATGTAATCTTGATTTCTTTCGAGTCTTAGGAACAAAGTGTAATTGAGCATACTTGAGCTAAAATCAACTTAATCACACACTAGGTTCCCTATAGAAGTCACACACCAAATTTCACATTATTTGGACTTCAATAGATCACCCAAACTTAGACCGAAAAACACCAAAACCTGAACTACAAAAGTCTGCAAACATTCGGTCGACCGCAACATGCCGTTCGGTCGACCGAGTGATCATGTCTCCTGTTTGTGTTTTCACTGCCCATATTCGGTCGACCGTGTTTTACCTTTCGGTCGACCGTCTGATCATATTTTCCCGACCGTTACTTTTGTCGTATATACCCAACGGTCGTATTCGTATTAAACCAAAAATACCCCAAATGTATTTCATGTATCGGTCGACCGAGGACCACGATCGGTCGACCGTTTGTCCATCTCATGACAAACCCAAAGTGCCTGTCCATAGTCGGTCGACCGCCAAACTTGTTTCGGTCGACCGTTCTCACATTTGTTTGTCATCCCCAAAGTGCATGGTCGAAATCGGTCGAACGAACCCTTTCTTGTGTTCGACCAATGACTTAAGTTTTCTTAAGTCGTAGAGTTGGGCGGTCGACCGTTACTTAACCGGTCGACCGAATCTTGTGCATAACTGCCAAACGGTCGACCGTTCGTCCCGATTCGGTCGACCGATTACAGCCAGAATTGGGTCCTGTCTTTTCTGTTTTGTGTAATCACACTTCAACTCATACCCAATCAATCCCAACGGCTCTATTCTCTCTAAGGCTTATAAATAGAGTTGTAAAACACATTTTAACACAACTCTCCCACTAAAAACTTGTCCCAAACTTTAGAGAGAATCCCAAACACTCAAAGCTACAAACCTTCCACACTTAGTGATCATTTCTTAATCCTACTTAAGTGTGCTCAAGATTTAGAGAGTGTTGCTCCACTCAAGTTCTCATTGGTTGTCAAAAGAGTAAAGGCTCCGGTGAAAGCCCGAAGCATCCTTCTCGGATTGTGAGAAGAAGATTCCAAGCTCGACGAGGGTTGTTCGCGAGTTTGACGGTTGTAAAGGCGTTCTCTCCCGGCCCGGAACGGGGAGTGGTTAGTGAAGTCGTGAGCGGAGCTCGGTGATCCGAGCGGAGCTTGCAAGAGATGACTAGGACCCGGGTGGGGTGCCGAACCTCTATAAAAACGCCGAGTCGATTTGTGGTTTGCATATTCCTACACTTGCTTGTTTTAGTTTAAATTCCGCTGCATTTCTTTGATTGCTTATACAAGTAGGTAATTAGGTGATTAGCATTAATTGTGGACCCATAAACCCACACGATCCTACATTTGGTATCAGAGCCTTGTTCGTTAATTTTGTTCTTAATCGATAAATTAACATGGCTCTTAATGCATCCACACCTAGTGAATCATGTAAACCACCATATTTTGATGGAAATAACTTTAGCTCATGGAAATTTAAAATGTCTTCATTTATTAAATCCATGAATGCAAACTTGTGGTTTATGATTCAAACTCCATATGAATCACCTAGATATCATATTAGTAAATGGAGTTTAGAAGATGAGAAAAATGCATCCCTAAATGCTAAGGCTATGAATGTCATATTTTGTGCATTAGGAGATGAACATTTTAATCTTGTTTGCTCATGTGATAGTGCTCACTCTATATGGAAAACATTAGAAAAGAACTTTGGTGAAGGAGATTCATCAACCGGGGAGAAAGGAGCAACCACTCCAAAGGATGTAGCTCGAGCAAAGAAAATGGAGATTCACTCAACATCTTCATCATCGTCAAGCTCATCCGATGGAGAAAGTGAAGATGAGGTATCTTCTAGTCACTCTTCAAGTTGTAGTTCAAGTGGAAAATCATCACATTCACATAAACTACAAAATGCATTTCTGAAAATGGTAGAAAAATGTAAAGAGCTTCATGAATCAAATAAATTAGCAAACAAGCAAATAAATGAGCTTAAATGTCAAAATGCATCTATGTTAGATGATAAAGTTGATTTGCTTGCTAAAATTGATGCTCTTACTTTAGAAAATGCATGCTTGAAGAATGATTGCTTAAATGATAAATCTACAACAATGCCAAGGGAACCCAACAAATTTTCTATTGGAATTAGGAATCCTTGCCTAATCATTTCGTTTATAACATTGTTATATTTCAAATCGTAAATTAAATGGACCCATTTCAAAACCATACGAAAAAAGGAAAATCATTTTCCACCAAACAATAGCTAGATACCATGACCCATGCTCTCAACCAACATCAATAGTTACTTTGGGTGGATCAAATTAATCATTAATTTGCTTCCACAGCTCATTCCTACCCACTAATGTACCGCACTATAAAACCCTTAAATCTCACATTCCCAAGACACTCCAAACCCTAATACCAACATGAAACCTATGGCCACCTCTAGCTTACTAGTAACAACCATTTTAGCCACATTGTGTTGAGAATCTTACCTTATACAAACTCGACCGTTGGAAAGCATCCACACTCCTTCTCTATGACAAAATCTCTTCAAGGAAAGAAATCACTACAACATCTTCTACTAACGACTTTGTAAACACACACATATATATTCTGGTATTCTCATATGTAACACATAACGAAAAACAATAAAACAATGTATTCTTTTCTTCTTCCTCTACAACTCTCGATCGAATTCAATATGGTATCAGAGCATTGATCCACAAACGCTCAAACATCAGAACCTCCCGGAGGTCATCATCGGCGTCACCTCATACAAGGGGGTTGACGACTGATTACAACCGACATCCACACCCAAACAAAACCAAAACAATGTCGAACGACACCGGAATCAACCACCCAGAGGCAGCCACATCCCAGCACCTCGTCTCAACTCCTCTGAATAGGACCAACTACCTCTCCTGGGCAAGGGGAGTAACCCTTTCCCTCAATGGTCGGGGGAGGGTTGGCCACATCACGGGGAAGGTCGTAAAACCTGAAGGGGCGGGGACAGAAACAAAGCAAGAAGAATGGCAAACGAGGGACCACCAGGTCATGTCCTGGCTCCTTGCGTCCATGCAACCCAACGTCGCCGAAATTTTCCTCTACAAACAAAGCGCAAAAGAATTGTGGGACTCTGTTCAAGACCACTATGGGAAGACGGAGAACTTTGCGCATGTCTTCAAAATCAAACAAGAGATCTCCCAAACACGTAAAAACTTAACTTCCATCACTGAGTACCTCGGTACTCTCAGGAGGCGATGGGATGAGTTGAAGATCTATGAACCTCCAACCACATACGCAAAAACTATTCAAATCAGACAAGAACAGAACCAAATCTACCAGTTCCTGGTAGGATTGGATCCTAGTTATGAAGCCATACGGTCTCAGATACTCATGGCACCGGAGCTACCGAGCCTCACGACCATCACAAGCATCATTCAGCGCGAGGAAACACGGAGAAAAACTATGAACAACAACAATACAAATCCAAACTCCGAAAATCAGGCCTTCATCGTCGGTCGCAACCAGGCTCAGGGCAACAACAACACGAAAATGTGATTCGGCAACAAAGCAAACGAGCATTGCGAGAACTGTAAGAAACAAGGACATAATAAAAATTCTTTTTGGTTTCTTTTTCTCATCTCAGGCCACCCAAGAACGGAGAAAGAAACACCAGAGCTAATATGGTGGCAGCACCAGTCAGCCCAGAGACGGCGGTGGCCACTCAGATGTCCAGAACCCTAACCCTGACACGAATGATAGATTTGGAAACAACAACGGATTTTATACTCCGGATCGTCAAGTTGGGTTTTCTTCCGACCCGATATCGCATGGACACGGACTGGGCTTAAATGGACCAAGCTGTTAAACGGGTTGACGAACTCAAGTGTTGGAGCTCCAGATCCGAACCAGATAAGTGCCCTGGTGGGACACCTCAATGAATATTTGCAAAGAACTACCCCCAGAACAAGTAATTTATCAGGCATAGAACAAAAACTTAACTATCACTTTCATGCCCTTTCAGTAGTTAAAGTTAATATAAAACACTGGATTATCGATTCCGGGGCTACTGATCATATGACTGGAGATCCTACTATGCTAACAAATATAAAAAATAATCTAACATTACTAAATAAATTTGTTACTGTAGCAAATGGTGATAAAGTAGAGATTAAAGGCACATGAGATGTTGAGTTAATTAACAAATTTCATGATAAAATCTTGTATGTTCCCAATTTTGACACAAACTTACTATCAATTGCCAGGATCACTAGAACCCTTAATTGTAATGTTATATTTACCCCTCATGTCGTCATCTTTCAGGATCGGACCACAGGGAGGATGATTGGTAGAGTCACTCTCTCAAATGGGTTGTATGTGCTTGAATCGTTTAATAAAGCCTTGCATGCTGGGTTCCCCAATAACCAAGAACTTTGGCACAAAAGGATGGGTCACTCATCCCATAAAGTATTAAAGTGTTTATTTCCTTTGCTTAAATCTGAACTTTTATGCGATATTTGTCAGTTATCAAAACAAACTCGTTTACCTTTTTCTAATTCTACTACTCATACTCAAGTTCCTTTTGAATTAGTTTATTCTGATATTTGGGGACCTCCTCCCATAGACTCTCATAAAGGTTTTCGGTATTTCATCAACTTTATCGACGATTTCTCTCGAATTACATGGATTTATTTATTAAAAACAAAATCAGGTGCTTACACAGTTTTTGTGAATTTCTTGCATTTGTTGAGAACATGTATAATACCAAAATCCATTTTTTAGATCTGACAATGGCTCAGAATATATGAGTAATGTGTTTCAAAACCTATTAAAACAAAAATGAATTTTTTATCAAACGACATGCATTGATACACATCAACAAAATGAGATTTTTGAACGGAAAAATCGACATCTTTTAAATGTTACCCGTTCCCTATTTTTTCAAAATAATGTTCTCAAACGTTTTTGGTCTGATGCTATTCTCACTGCAACGTATATTATAAATCGTCTCCCTAGTCCCACAACTAATAATAAACAACCATTGGAATTCTTACACAAAAAAATAATAAAGATTGATCATCTTAAATTTTTTGGATGTACTTGTTTTGTTCACATGAAACAGGAGGATAAACTAGATTACAATTTTGTCAAATGTATTTTTTTGGGATATTTTTTTAGAAAAAAAGGGTACAAATGTTATGACCCCAAAAATTGTAAAATGTATGTTTCAAGAGATGTAACTTTTTTTGAGAATGAACCGTTCTTCATTCCCAACAAAGACAATGATCCATCCGCTGCCATTCTAGTTCTCACCATGGACTTGTTCAACATACCTCTACATTCACCATGCACTCCGCAAGAAGAAGATGACCTGCAAGATCCTACTCCCACACCGCAAGTCGAAGATGTTCCACCTGTTGGCAACGAAGGGGGAAATGAAGATGAACCTCCATTAAGGAGATCCACACGTCCATCTCGCACTTGTACCCGACTTAATGATTATATTGTGTCTCAGGTTACCTACCCCATTCAGGACTACTTGTCCTACAACCATCTATCTCATAACTTTAAAACCTTCCTAACCCAAATAGACAATAATAAAGAACCCACATCATATCATGAAGCATTAGGAAATCTAAATTGGGTTAAAGCCATGGAAGAAGAACTATGAGCCTTAGAAGCCAACAAAACCTGGTCCTTTGTCCCTCTTCAAGCAGGTATAAAACCCGTTGGATGTAAATGGGTCTATAAAATCAAATATCATAGTAATGGAAAAATTGAGAGATATAAAGCCCGCCTCGTGGCAAAAGGGTATACTCAAACCTACGGGATTGACTACATAGAAACCTTTGCACCCGTAGCCAAAATGAACATTGTTTGTGTTCTCCTGTCCATAGCTATAAACAAAGGGTGGAATTTTTCAAATGGATGTAAAAAATGTCTTTCTGCAGGGAAACCTTGAAGAAGAAGTCTACATGACTCCTCCTCCAGGCTACACCACAACTCTCCACCAGGTATGCAAGCTTCATAAGTCCATATATGAACTAAAGCAATCACCACGAGCAGGGAATCCAGAATCCTTGATTGACCAATCGATGGAATCTTGAATTCTTGATTCATCAATCTTTATTTGAGTTATGTATTATTCACAGTGACAAGAAATGAGGCATGGACGTAGGCATCGATCCACTTCGGCGGGAAACCCATACGTTTGAAGGAAATCCCAAGACACCGAATCATACATTTTTCGCAGATCAAGCTTCAAACACATGCGTGGTGGCCATTGCGCGAGATGCATACGATGGCACAGATCATGAGCAAGCAATATATGCCAAACTCAGTCACTCTCTCCTTCTTTACGGTTTTTTGAAGAGCTCTGCCGATGCATCCATGTTTACTAAGCATAGTCATAATATCACAACCATAGTACTTATATATGTAGATGACATTATAATAACTGGAGATAGCGATCAAGAAATAAATAAAATAAAAAGTTACTTAAAATCCAAATTTGACATAAAAGATTCAGGATACATGAAATATTTTCTTGGAATTGAAATTGCCTACTCAAAAAGGGTATTTTTCTCTCTCAAAGGAAATACATCTAGACCTTCTCAAAGAAACAGGTAAAATATGTGCTAAACCTGTAAACACGCCAATTGAAACCAACAAAAAAATAGGACCCACCGACGGTACATCTCTAAGTGACGTCGGTCAATTTCAAAGACTCATTGGTAAACTAATATATCTCACAGTCACCCGTCCTGACATTACCTATGTTGTTAGTATAGTTAGTCAATTCATGCATTCTCCTCACACTCACAACTTAGACATCATAAATAGGATCTTATGCTATCTTAAGAATACTCCAGGGCAAGGACTTTGGATGAGAAACAATAACTTTAATTCAATAATTGGCTACTCTGATGCAGATTGGGCAGGGAGCCATGATCGGAGATCCACCACTGACTTTTGCACCTTTGTAGGAGGCAATCTAGTTACTTGGAGGAGCAAAAAGCAAAACGTTGTTGCCCGATCGAGTGCAGAAGTAGAATATTGTGCTATGGCTTCCACCACTAGTGAATTAATCTGGCTCAATCAGTTGCTCAAAGATATGAACATCAACACCCAGGAGCCAATGAATATGTTTTGTGATAACAATGCAGCACGACATATCGCCTCAAATCCGGTCTTTCATGAAAGGACTAAACACATAGAAATTGATTGTCACTTCATCAGAGAGAAAATCCAGTCAAAGCAAATAGAAGTCTCATACGTTTCCAGTAAAGATCAACTCGTAGATATCTTCACAAAAGCCATTGACCACAAGACGTTCTCAAACATTCTTCACAAGTTGGGATCCATCAACTTATTCCGGACCCAACTTGAGGGGGCGTGTTGAGAATCTTACCTTATACAGACTCGACCGTTGGAAAGCATCCACGCTCCTCCTTCTCTATGACAACATCTCTTCAAGGAAAGAAATCACTACAACATCTTCTGCTAACGGCTATGTAAACACACACATATATATTCTGGTATTCTCATATGTAACACATAACGAAAAACAATAAAACAATATATTATTTTCTTCTTCCTCTACAACTCTCGATCAAATTCAATACATTGTTCATCCTCCAAGCTCATGGAGCGACCACCCCAGCCCCGGCCCCGACCCCGACCACCACCTTGGTAACATCGAAAACTCCTCCTAACCTCACTAGCATTCTTCAAGGCGACACTCAATTCAGCACATTCATTCGCCTCCTCGTGGAGACGCAAATCGGTGGACAAATTGACAATCAACTTAACAACTCCTTTGGTGGTATAACTGTCTTTGCTCCTACTGATAATGCCTTCAGCAGCTTGAAGGCTGGACATTGAATGGTCTAAGTCCCCAACAACATTCTGAGCTTGTTCTATTCCAGGTGGTTCCTAGGTACCAACATGTTACTCATCACCTTGGTAACAATATCAATATCTTAATTCAAAATTATTTAATGAACATATATTGAGATTAGTTAATTATGAAGTTGAAAATCCAACTCATGCAATTCTTGGAGACTTGAACCTATGCTACTTTGAGATCCCATTAAATCTTTATACTTTAGAGTAGAAGTAAGAGTATAATTTTGTAAGTCAAAATAAAAATTAGAATTGCAATTTAATGAATTTTTTAAAAACTTTCACGCAAAACAATCACTCTTTTATTAATCCAAATTTTGCTTTCACGCAAAACAATCAGAAGTCATTCTAGAAGTTTAGTATCTCACTTCGGCTGACTTTTTTTTAGCAAACCAATCACTCTTTTATTAATCCAAATTTTGCTTTTCGACAGATACTGCAGCCGAAACATGTTGGGAACCATAAGTAATCCCATCACCACCAAGCCACGAGAAACAACGGCGGGCTCTACTCCTTCAACATAACAAGCAACGACCACCAAGTCAATGTCTCGACCGGAGTCAATGACATCCCGATAAGCAACACTCTCTATTCCACCTTCCCTTTGGCCGTCTACGAGGTCGACTCCGTATTGCTCCCATATGAAATCTTTGGCCAAAACACATCAGCTCTAGGTTCACCACTACCAGCAGCATCCCCAGAGGCGGTTAAGAGGGCTCCATCCGTTTCGTCGGGCAATGAGGCATCAGCAGAAACATCTAGCTCATCGGAGGAGAGCTTGGGTGGGAGGATGGGGTGGTGGATGGTTGGAATTCCGGTTGGTGTTGTTGGGATGGTTTTGGTTATTTGAGTCGATATCAAAGTCAACTCTTTATACGTGGTTTGAGGTTTTGTTAATTTTGCCTTGCTTTGATGTCTTGTTGATGTTTTGGGGTCGTTATATACCTGGTCCCGTCCTTCCACGGGAATGGTCTTGTCCCTCGAGGGACTGGTTCGGTCCCTCCCTAGGACCGGTATTGTCCCTTCTTGTGCACATGCATCTCGTTAGATGAATGGACGAAGAGCAAAATCTATTTTACCACAAAGTGAAGTTTCTTGAGAAGTTAAAACGTTACTTCCGATTTAGAGTTTTTTGAGCTCTTCTCCGAAAACTCCTTTGACTAAACATCCAAACCGGATCTCTATATTCGAACCCTAAACGCTCCTAGGTTTATCCTAGATATCTTGAAATAGGAGTACGATTAGAACATAATAAATATGATTTTGCGGTAAGGTTGAAAAGTCGCTAAGAAAAGTGTTTCCACTTTCCATGCTCCTTGTTTTGATCATCGGAACCTGATGAGATATCTGATCGATGTATCATGAATTATTAAGTGGTATTGGTGCTATTTTTTCGATGTACTATATGTACTCTTTCTACCGTCGTTTACTTGAAAAGTCGTCGTAGGAAAGTCCATCAAGGTTCATTTAATCACGTGCCACGTTTTACACCATTATTCAAAACCTTGAGTGTTGTTTGATTAAGTTTGACAAATAAGCAAACCATAGTTGACAAAACAAGATCAAGCCTCGTGGTTGACCTCGGTTGCACCACGAACTTATGCAAAGTCAAACCTGGCCTTACCAGTCGAAGTTGCACTAAATACTTAGTTAATGTCTACAAGAACACAGTTATTTGTGCCGGAGATGTAAATCATATTGATGTGTACCAACCAAATTTGACTAAGCCTTTTTATGTCGGCAATGCCCAATGGAACAAGGATTACTACCACGCATTCCAATTTCAAACAGAAGAGAATGTTGGAAACACATTTCTCTAACCTACATATAGACATAATTGCAATCAAGTAAAATTGAACAAGCAATCACAGTCCACAGACCACATTACAATGTTCAACCATGTGTTTCAAATGTCTTTAACAAGAAAATCAAAATTGAGATTCTTTTTTGCAAGAAAAGGAAGGTCTGGTTTGAGCAATCATAGTCTAGGTCTTACTGAAGGAGCTAGAGAACTAAGATCGCATGAAGAACACGCACAAGATTGCATCGAACCCTCGATTAATTGCCACAGACACGTGGATATACGAAACTTTAACACAACGTTAGGTTTTCTCTTTATTGATGATATTATATATAGAGGTGTTACATTGGTAAAAATAGTCAGATTATGCGATCACATTCATTATCTCGAAGAAAACCCTGCATCAATCTCTCTAATACTTGGGTTGTTATATCGCATAACAAACCTACATCAAGTAATCACACAATTAAGTATGAGGGTAGGGATAATCGTCCAGGTCTTATTGTGAAACAAAAAAGCCGCCCCGCCTACCGGCCGGAAGGCTCCTCCGTCGTCTTTGGGCCTTCTCCCACTAAGCCCAAATCAAGCAATAGGATTACAGGAGACATCTAGATTGCTAGAATCTCTTCCCAACATATATTTTTTGATATATTTAAGGACAACGTTTCTTTCTGGAGAAATGTAGCATGATCATTTAACCCACATCTCTTGACCCAAATTAGCCGCTAAGTAATTAACTTACTTGCACAACATCCAAGTTCAAAAGTAGGAAAAATGTAATTCTATTTGAAGTGTGTCTCGACACAAAACAAGAATAAATTGACATCCATATGACATAATTAAGAAGTCATAATCAACTTGGTTTTAACTTATGCTGATCAAACTTCAAACCCAAAGATATAATCCACATAAACTAATCCCATCATATTTACACTGATTTTTCCACGTAAAGGTGGTGTTTAAAACAAAACGCAAATCCTTAAGACTTCCTTAAAACTAATTGAAAACCCCTATCTGTCTTCCAACGCTCTAATTAAATTGGTGTCAACATCAGAAATCTTATCGTATCATTAGGCCCACATCACCATGGCTTGGATTGCAAACCTTCCATGCATGCAGTGTGTCTCGTCACATAGACAATAGACACAAACACATGAATCATGCGTTAGATAAGTATTGATGACAACAAATAAACCGATGGAATATTCTAATAAATGTTTAATGACGTCTTCCATGAGTCGGTCGCCTCTTTATGGAGACCCAAAATTGCATCTCATGGGAAAAATTGCAATCCCAACCCTACATGTAGTTTTTTAGAATAAACCCCTCAATATAGTTGGGTCTACCAAATAGTTATTGGGCGTCTGGTGTCAGGATTTGGGTTGTGGTTTGGAGTGGACTTTTATTTTTTGAGAAATAAGCAATGTACGATAAGAGTTTCGATGTCTGGATAAATTCTTTTAAGAATCCAAGACGATGTCACAACTCACAAGGACAGAATCAAACAAACATTTGTCTGACGTTGGCGACACCAGAATCTCAAGTTTCAATGAAGGGTTTGAAGTTCAAATCTTAAGAGCACTCCTTGGAGCCCTCCTTACGGTCATTCTTTGAGGTCGTGAACGGTACGACCTCACCTTTTCTTGTTTAATCCCGTAAAATCAAGGTGGTGGATGACCGGGTCGTCTATTATTTTATTAATTTCTGATTTATTTTTTTTGGTTTTGTTTTGATTTTTTGAATTTTTTGTTTGAGTTTTTATTTTATTTTTTTGAAAATACGTTTTATAATTGTTTTGATTTTTTAGATTTTTTTTTAATTTTTTACCAAGATGGATCTCGAAATGATGTAGAGGAGAGAGATATGTTGTTGTGAGTTGTGTTGGGTTGTGGTTAAGATGTGAATAGTATATGAAAGTAGGGGTGAGCAAAACCGGATATCCGAATTTTCGGATACCCGAAATCCGGATATCCGGATTTTCGGATCACCTAAATATTATTCCGAATCCGATCCGAATTAAACTGGATATCCGGATTTCGGATATCCGAATTTCGGAAACCGGATATCCAGTTATTGTTCCCATAAATACCTGCACATATTTTCATAAAGAAATCATAATCGCCAAATTATTCACAAAACCGATTTACTACCATACACACGAAAAAAACAAATGATTTGTAACAAATAAAAACCATAAAGTTACTTTGGAATTCAGGAATCCAATACAAAGTTAATGTTCTAATAGTATTCTTATAGTAAAAGTATAAAACAACACACCATTCACTCATCAGAATCAGATGTATCGATAGTCTCATCAATAACAACCATCGGTTGCTCCAATATCAAGTCTTTCAAACCTACAAAAAAATTGTACATGTTATACACCACAAAATGCAAAAAAAACAACAAAAGAACTAAAATATTTGAAATGAAACTACCTTCTTCAAATATCTCTAAGTCAAACAAGTTCTCCTCTATTATAAGTGAACCACGAGAAATTCGCACCCAATCTTGTGAACAAATAAGAGCTTCCACCATCCTTGGTGTCAAAGAAGTACGGAATGAATCAAGAACTCATCCTCCCGTGCTAAAAGTAGATTCTGAAGCAACTGTGGAGACTGGAATAACTAATACATCTCTTGCAATTTTGGCTACAATGGGATATCTTTTTTTATTGTCTTTCCACCACTGCAATATGTTAAAAGTTTGATCCATAGCCATACCCATAGGCTCACATGCATCATCCAAGTATTTCTCCCACTCACTTTTGTTGTCATCCACATTACCACCCATTTCCATTTGATATTGACTATTCAACAATTTCCCAAAATCAATCATGTCACTATTCTTCTTCGCATTATGTCCCAAATTACTAGTAGAGGCAGAGGAAGAGACGGAGCTTGAAGAAGGCTCTTGCATACTCTTTGATTGTGACATAGAGGAGGACCCATACATCTCAAACAGTGAACAGAAAGTATACTTGATATTCTTAGACAATATGCTAGCACTATCAACCTCGTAAGTGTTCTTCACCATCCAATCAACATATGGCAACTTCTTTCTTGGGTCAAGAATCACAGATACAAATAACAACAAGTTAAGATTGTGAATATTACCCCAATACTTATCATATTTCACTTTCATTTGTGATGCCATTTTCCTAATGCCTTCATTTTCACTTTCACATTGACGAGAAAGTATGAGACCAACACCAAATATATCATCTACATATGCATTGCTAGTCACATACCGAGAACCCGACAACTTCAATGTGGCAGTCAGTGCCAAAACAAATGATATATCTGGAACTCCTGTGCTTCCAGCAGTTCAAAACCAGGACCAGTCCACCCACAATTTCATTTTAAAAAAGAAATATATTAAAACAAGCAATTATCCAGTGATCAATACTCAATAGTCAATATTAGAAATAATTATGAATGTCCTGTGAGGATCTTACTTTGTCAAAAGATGTTAATATCACTAATCCATAAGCACTAGTGTAAATGAGTCTATTTCAAAACCAATAGGTAGGTAAAATATCAAGGGGGAATTTAGTGCAAAAATCAACCTCAGCCTAGGGTAAATTTTACTACAAAAATCAGCCTCGGCTTAAGATGTAAAACTATGAGAATATCAATATAGAAGACTTTACAGTTTACACAAGACTTGACTTGCTGAAAGTGTGCCAATGCAAAGTGGTCGGAAGCTTATTAAGGGCATATGCTATAATCAAAGAAGAAAGAAAAAAAGGGCTTCACCCACTTAAATGTTGATGTGTTCAGCGTAAAATTAAATGTTAAGCCCTTCCTGAACTCGATAACAGATTTTCCTAGAAATATTAGTAGCGAAAAGTTAAAGATATAGTTGGAGATAGGCAGGTAGCTTCTACAATAATTTTCTACTGACAAGAAAAATGCACATATATAAAGATCTGGCCAGTCCCCGTTAAACAACATCTAATGGTAAGGATGGGAAATAAAGACCGTCAGAATGGTACCGTCGGTGTTGCGGAGGTCGCCGGAGGGAAGGTGTGCTCGCCGGAGGGAGGAGGAGCGGTCGTTGGGTTTTGAGGTTGAGAGGGGATTTGGGTTTTGAGAGGCGATTGTTGAGTGTTGAGAGAGGATTTGGGCATTTGGCTTTTGCCTGTTTTGTTGAGAGGGGATATTGATTTAGGGTTTATTTGGGTCAAAATTCAGATTCGGGTATCCGAATTTTTCTAAACTCTAATCCGAATCCGATCCGAAAATGTACGTAGAAAAGCGGATCGGATACCCGATCCGGAATATTAGGATCGGATATCCGATTATTCGGATTTAATAAACTGGATACCGGATCGGAAATACGGTTATTCGGATTTTTCTGCTCACCCCTATATGAAAGAGAAAAAAATGAGTTGAGAAAAGAGAAAACTGATGTGGAAGAAAGATAAAACTGATTTTGAAGAGAGAGAGCTGATGAAAAGATCGTCAAATTATGGTCAGTTTTGTTTTGATTTTTTGAATTTTTTGTTTGAGTTTTTTTTAATTTTTTTTTGAAAATACGTTTTATAATTGTTTTGATTTTTTAGATTTTTTTTTAATTTTTTACCAAGATGAATATCGAAATGATGTGGAGGAGAGAGATATGTTGTTGTGGATTGTGTTGGGTTGTGGTTAAGATGTGAATAGTATAGGAAAGAGAAGAAAGTAAGTTGAGAAAAGAGAAAACTGATGTGGAAGAGAGAGAAAACTGATTTTGAAGAGAGAGAGCTGATGAAAAGGTCGTCAAATTATTGACATATTCGTTTCTGCTTCTTTATACCTCATCCCTTCGGAGATTATGTGTTTATATTCGTTTCATTAATATAAACACTATTGCTTCAAAACCTCAAACTATCATCCTAATTAATATGCCAGAAAAGCACATATATAAGCTCAGGTTTGGAGATTGCCGGAGCCTTTACTAGAAGTGATGTTCGAAACATGATTGTAAAACACATCCTTAAATTCCCAACACAAAGGGAGATTTTAGTAGTGGATTTGGAGCTTATATACATAATTATCATTTTCTTCTCTTAACTATAATTAATGATAAAAACTATTAGATCGATCTGATGATGGCCAGCTCTTGTTTTCTTGATCATCATTACCATGTACCCTCTACAAATCATCCGAGTAAAACTCGTTTAACATGTTTGCTGACAAGTACACTATACATACAAATATGCTTAATTAGTTTGACAAGCAATCAAGTAAATTGGCCAATGATCTTTCTTGTTAATTTAAACAAGCTGTGACATTAACAACCAACTAAAGGTTTTATTCAAACCCGAAAGGGTAAGACCGAAGACGTGCACATGGTGTCATCTAAGCTGGAGAAAGTTGGAAGTTGTTGTCACAAATTAGAGATAATTAATATTTCATCTATGAAGCCATTTGAAGTGGAAAATCATCAATGATGTCATACATATATTTATGAGAGCTAGGCACGAAACCGAAAGGATCTGTAAATTAATTAAGATCATTTTTTATTAACACATTAACTATGTATAAATATCCAATGATATACATAAAATCGATTACTATACGCCGTCAATTTAAAGGACAACTAATTAACTAACAACATAGGCCCATGCCCATCCGTACACGGATGCTAAAAACTTCTGATTTAAATCTGTTAAAAGATAACAAACACTAAGTATTGCATGATAATATTTTAAATATGACTTAGAGACGTTTAGTCGTAAACTCATAACCCAACACATCATATTTTCACGCCATTAGTTAACAAATTATCATAGGTGCATGTGATGCGATAGATTATGCCACTATTTTCTTATTTATTTGAGGGTAAAAAGACATATTCTGGTATTTTTATGATTTTATGAAAACAACCTTAATTGCATATCATGTAAGACTTGATTTCTCATCTTTTTATTGATATCACCAATTCATTTTTACACGAGATTGTTGCACCTAAATATCTACTCATGGAGTTTGTTTAGATTCATGTATATATTTTTTTCTGGTGAATTACATATTAAGTTACTGCTGTTTCTTGAAAAATCAAAATGTTCATAACATCGATCAGACCATGAAGAATGCGTAAGGAGATAAGATTAATTAGGTGGTCGACAAACATCTACATGTGATGGACGTACCCTATCAAGAAAACCAACACATATTTTGGTAAGAAATGCATGCAAAAACTTTTCTTAATTACTAAATTGCTCTTTTTTCTTGGCATTATTCGTTTCACTCCTCTTTTATTGGATATGAATCCTTACCCAAGAAGCTATATCACTATGCACCTTTTAAGTTACTTTTTCTTGAAGGCAATGGTATGTGTCAGCTAAAACGTATCTAAATTTATGGATAGGTTAATACTTTCCTTCAAATAGTAACAATACAATGATAACATTAAGTTATATTATTAACTGATAATTGAAAAAATGCACAACAGAATATTAGTCTGTGACTGTGTGTGTGCGTGTCTAAAAGATAACACAATAACATGCCCACAGAGGAGAGTTATGGATAAATGAAAATATACAAAAAAGTATTTCAACAAGATTGAGACTCGTGGAAGACATTTACAAAGAAAAAAGAAAGAACTACATAAACTAAAAGAGATATTGCAGAATCGAGCGGAAGTTATATTGATAAGTGTAAAATTAATCCTCCAACAAGGTCAAATCATGACCAATTGGAGGTTTTATCTCTATCCGGACATATATCAAATCCTAACAGTGTAATTCATATGTTAGAACGTTTAGATTTAAAATGAAACGAAATAATGGAGTAGATGAAATAATAATAAAAAATAAAAAAATTCACACACACACACACAAACGGCAAACACACGTTCTGAGATGAGACCACAATCCGACCACGTCAGAAAGGATGCCAATCAGAGGAACAAACCAAAAGAGGAAATGGCCCATGCACGTAAGCTGACGAAGGACAGCACAGACGGGTCGTTGGATTGGATCACCACGTACCACTACTACTATATCATGTATATATCGACATGGATTAATTAAGATGTGGGGGAAGAAGAAAGAAGAAGACAAGTCGGGGTTACGTTATTATACGCATCTTGACCCCACTTTGGATGTTGCATGACGCAATTGATGATGTGTTTGGAGACGAGTCCATGTGAGGCTTAACGCCGAACCGAAGAATCCAACTAGATATCGTTTTTGATTTTGATATGTTTCACACTCTTTGTTATTATATCGTTGTATCAATCAATGCTAAAATATATATATTTGTATCGGTAATATTGTAGGGCTTTCGCTTGGGCATACTTAGAGAAAAGAGTGATTGATGTTGAAGTTTTGCACCTAATCAGCTGTTTGTATTTGCTTAGGTGAAGTAGTCAATGTCTAGTAGTATTAGGGTGATTTGCTTGGGTGCACATCAAAAGTAGTATAATTGTTCATTACACATGCGTTTTGACTATTGTTTTGCATTCACTTATATTTCACTATGAATTGTTTGTGTGTACCATTATATGTAACCTTCCGAAATAGCGGAAGTTTTTTTTTAAATTAAACATAAAACATACGACCGTCAACGGTCAACAAGGACACGTTACTAGAAAAGTCAACTGAATATATATATATATATAATATCTTCACGTGGAAGTCATAATACAGAGTGTCAAAAGAGTGATTACATGACTAATACATAACTACTGTAATCACTACCTCTACAAAAATGATCACATGACAGGACCTGATCCCGGAGGTACTCCCCTCGGTCACCACCAACCTACGACTGCCTGCTCCCTGAAAATAAAACACAAAATCCGCCTGAGTTCCCGAAAGGAACCCCGTATGCCAACATCTCCTATCATATACAGAAATACAGACGAAAATGTCAAATAATGCTCATGCAATGCAAATCCGCCTCGGGCCCAATGAATGCCCAACCGCCACCACGGTCGATCTCCCAGCCGCACAGGCATGAAAGGCTTCCCTCTGTCGCACAAGCTCAAGGGGCATCACTCTCCTACACAAGGAAAGGGCATCTCCTTCCTACACAAGGATAGAAGGTGTCTCCCACCTACACAAGCATGGAAGGCATCCCCCACCTACACAAGAATAAGGGGTCCAACTAAATACGCCCTCGTCGAAGGTGAAATCCGTAGCTCCGAGGTCCGGTGATCGACCGTGGGCTCAGAGCCGGTAGTCTACCTATGCTCGACGACTCGCGTGTGGATAAATCCACCAACCTGCGGTTAATCGGTCGACCGCAACAAATACACCGGTCGACCGGTCTCCCGCTCAGTACTCGGTACTGAGGCAAATCACTATCAATCGGTCGGACAAGGTCTCTCGGACGGTCGACCGTTTAGCAAGTCACCGCCCAGTCCTAACCGATGAAAATTCGACCCACCGGTCGAACAAGGTCAATCTAGCGGCCGACCATTTGGAAGGTCTACGCTATACGTTTTATATACATATATATCCTGTCGGTCGAACCAGGGTCCGTTCAACCGATAAGAAAGTCTGCATGAATCCTGCCCACTGTATTCGGTCGACCGAAACTTTTCCGGTCGACCGGATCAACAAGCACTTCACTACAGGAAAACTGCACGCGGTCGGTTGACCGGATCCAGAGCGGTCGACCGTTTAGATAGTCAACGCTCTTGACCGACTTTGCGCAATTCGGTCGACTGAGACACACTCGGGCGGCCCAAGGTCTGTCTAACCCATCTAAAGGAGGTTCGGTCGACCGAAACAAACACCGGTCGACCGGGCTAATGTAACCCTTAAATTCCCGCTAAAATTTGGCATAAACGGTCGATCGTCACACAGACATCGTTCGACCGTTTTCGGGCAGAAAGATAATATTCACTGATATCGGTCGACCGAACCTCACACGGTCGACCGAAACTATACATAATCGCCACTGAACAGGCATCATTTAGACGATATTCTGTCGACCGAGACAAACAACGGTCGACCGAACCGATCATCTTCAACCTTGGTTCAATGGGTTTTCGCCGGGGAAACGACACCAACGCCGCCCCCTACACTCGCACACCTCTTGGGGAGTTATTATGAAGACTTGGCATACCTTTTCCGAGGTGAGAACGCGTCCGGCGAGCTCCTCTTCCTCCGGCGTCGCTTCTAGCTTCTTCTCCCTCTTTCCTCCGTTCTCGTCGCTCCTTCCTCGCGTGCGCCTCCACCACGTCGCCGGAGCTCTTCTCCCTCCTTCTCTGATCGCCGCTGATCGCCGGAATGAAATGAGAAAGGTGAGGTTTGGGGGTGGAACGAAATCAACAACAAAAGAGAAGAAATGAGTGAGTTTTTGCTTCTTAAACACCAAACCCCATGCGCTACAGTAACCAGCCCCTACCTAAACCCTAAACCTCATCATCTCTCTTCTCTTCCCCATGCAAAGCACACCAAAACCCATGCATGCAACCCTAATTTCGTGGGTTTAATCCCTAATAAGGTTTAGGTCTTAACAGTATATTTTTTTGGTTTTTAGTTTTTATATTTAGTATTAAGGACATTATAATTTTAGAATGTGTTTTTGGTAAATATCTTACGGAAACAGTGACAACAGTGGAAGTGCACCAAAATAATTTGCGATCAAATGTAAAGACTCGTTTATGACACTTTTGAGGTGCACAAAAGTAACTCACCCTTGTATGATTGATGTCCATAACAAGCATATTTGGTTGTGATTCTACGCACCAATCATGGTGATTCCTCAAATTGTGGTACTTCTTAAAATGTGAAATTATACCGCATTGTACTTACAGTTTCGTGAGTCTCGTACCATCTTATTTGTTGTGAGTCTTTTTGACAACACATGAAAATAAGAGGTGATTTTATTAACAACTCTTGTCCAACCATAATTTCAAGTGAAATTCCATCATTCCTCCAAAACACTTTTTTTGCAGTCCAACTTGCACCTCGTTCCCCACTTTGAAGTTTGGCCGCCCATAGCCAATAGGTCATGCACATGCAAATGGTTGGTGGTGTTGAGAGCTCCCCTGACGATGACAATACAGAGAGAGATTTCGATGACAAGGGCTTCAATCAATGAATAAACTTATGTCATCAAATTAAAATCACAACAAGGAACACAAAAACAACTTAGCTACAAAACTTAAATTGTACTAAGATAATATCACGTTTTGGGAAGTACACTTAAGTAACTACGAAATACTTATTTGCAAATTAATCTCCAATATTATGCTTTCTTAAGTATAATTTGTATCTTCCTCATTTGTAATTTGGACTTTACCATGTAACTTTGGCTTATGTATTACATTTGCCATCTAATTGATAAAATTGATTGCTTTCGGGGGGAAAAGTGTAACAAAGAAAAATGCCATAAATGGATCTATACGTGGTGAATTTGCGTGCTACAGTATTCTTGTCATTTGGATGCATTTGTTGACGTGGGTTTGTTCATATGAGCTAATAAAGTAGCTCATTCATGGTAATAAAAGGTACCTCCTACTTTTCTAGGATTAGGGTTCGAAGTTTTTGGTGTGTCAATTTTCGAAAGATATAGTTGTGGTGACCTAACTAATGACGTCAAATCAAGGTTGTTTTGACATGTTATTTCATGATTTGCACTTCTTTAATTAAGTGTCGTGATATGTCATGTGAAGCAACAAGCAAGTAGTGTTTCTTGTATGTGCCGTCCTTCGTCTACTTCCGCCGGATGGATGGTGCGGAAGGATAGGGGTGGGAGGTTTACGACCGGAGATTGGAGCTCGTACACTGTCACTACAATATAAACAAAAAATGCAGTTACATATAATAACAGAAGATACATATTTACTGAAATAAATAACAAAATTATAATAACAATAAATATATGGTATACCTGATCCTCCCCTCATGTTTACAGATGAAGAACCAGAAGATCGACCACGACCTTTGCTTCAACTACCGGAAGATCGACCACGACCTCTGCTCCCACTACCTGAAGATCGACCACGACCTCGCTCAGCATACTCAAACGCACTAGGGTCCCGTCGTGTCGACTTTCCCCTTGGTCGACCTCGTAGCTTTGTTTTTTCTGCAGGCTCTCTCAAATTCGAATGTTCGGGGTGTAGCTGCTCGAATAAAACCCGAGAGGCAGATCGAATTACGGTAGGGTCACTTCCTGCAATCTCATCAACCAGGCTGCGAAAATGTTCGGCGTCTTGAGCTGCCTGAGACACAAACTCTTGGTTCCCGGCTCCTTCCCCAATGACAAGTGTCCTCCAGAACGGATGAATCTGCTCTAAGTAAATTCCGTTGTCTGATTCAAGACATCCGCGGATGGTACATGCGCAAGGTATCCCATGAGAAGTCAGAAAAACACACTCACAACGATATTCAACTTCATCATCTAACTATTGCATTCTCTTCACCTCCTGACTCAGCAATTGCAAGCAGCGATGCGAAACTCGACCATTTATGTGACGATATAGAGGATGTCCAAAATTAGTCAAATTTCGCCGTCTCGAGTCTTAAAGAAAGCTTCAAATATTTGTCAGCTGCATTTCAATAGCCGCGTTGACGCACTCGAAAAGAATGTCCAGAGCTGCAGTCGATGTAGAAATCCACTCTTTTAGAGCCGAATGAGCACTTTCGACCCTACAATTCGTGGTGTTCCCAAAATGAAGGACTTTGTTCGTCCAATTCAGCACAAACTTTTCTTTATGCATCAACCACGTGGTGTCCAGATACTCCGTGATAGCCGGCCACGATCTATACAAATTTTTCAGAGCATACAAAGCTCTATCATACTCGGCTTCTGAAGTAGAAAACATGATTTTCCTCCATCTTCCACGCCTCAAAGTCTCTGCCATCTGCTTATTCTTGCCGAATACGTGGTATGCGTAGTTGAATACGTCTTTGTTGATGTGCCATGTGCAGAGTAAATGAGCAGAGTCAGGAAAAACCTCTCTCACCGGTCGCATAAGACCTAACTCCCGGTCTGTTATTATTGCAGTCGGGTTGATAGCCCCCAATAACAGATCTCGCAACTTCTCCATCACCCACAGGTAACTGGAGTAAGATTCATCCATCAAAATCGCATATCCGATAAGAAAATTCATGTTTGTTGGTGTGACCCCAATCATTTCGAACAAAGGCATCTTATACTTGTTCGTCTTGTAAGTCGAATCCATGCAGATAACGAAAGGATATGTGCCAAAAAAGCTTGAGTGACGACATTAGTTTCTGGATCCGCCATAATCTAATGTAAGTACTCACACTGCACTGCTTGATAGAGAAACTGCTGGACGGGATTTCAGGCATGAGATTTTTTCGTCCTCATGTAATCTCTGAAATTATAAATATGTCTTTGATTTGGATTGTCCTCCGGGAATTTTTCTTTTACTGCCTTCAAGATGTTCCATGGTTTTGCTTGCGCCTCAGTCATATCACGAACAATCTTCTTCGCCCCAGGACTTAGACCACTAATTTGACGATGACCCTCTGGATAAACTGCCAGTCTGTGGTTGTGATGTCCGTGACCACTACTAAAAACCACAACCCATCCATCACGATCCCGTCGCTCCACCACTTTTATTAAGAAACGACAACCGCAACCCTTTCTTTTGGTGTTTCTTCGAAGTGCAGTATCCATATCCCGAGACTCCATTTGATTTCGCCGGTCGCATCTCAAATAACAATCCATCCGACTATCTGATCTTGTTTTGTACGACGACACGACCAAAAAAAACTCAGCTCCGATAGCTACTTGTTTGACCCATTTACTTGCTTCATAGATTGTTGCAAAGATTTGTGCAGTTTGAAATAACTCACTGTAATCCACTCCATCACCAACGAAATCTTCCAACGGAACCTACAAAAATAAAATCGAAATTAAAAAAATCAAAAAAATCCAGGCGTCTGGATAAGCCGCCTGCCCCATGGGTGGGGCGTCTGTGTTAAACGCCCTCCCAAGGGTGAGGCGTCTGCGTAGGACGCGTTGCCCAAAGGGAGGGCGTCTACGCAAGACGCCTTGCCCAAAGGGAGGGCGTCTACGCAAGACGCCTCTCCCTTTGCGTAGGCGTCGGCGTTAGACGCCTCGCCAAGGTGAGGGCGTCCTACGCAGACGCCTTCTCCTTGGGGGAGGCGTCTAATGCAGACGCCCCGCCCAAATTGTGCCCCGCGACTGGCTTACCTCACCGGATGCATCGCCCTCGCCAGACATTTTCGTGGTGTTTTTACTGATAAATTATGAATAGACAATACCGTAGGGCTAATTTATAGACACGGGACGATATGGGTATTAAATATATTGTTAAGAGCAATTTGGTAATTTCAAGGGGTGATTTAAGTAGTTTTGGGGCGACGTTTAGTAGTTCCCAAAAAATGGAACAATATGGTGGTTGGAATTATGTCCCAAGGTTGTTTCTTCCAAGTAGCCTTTTTTATTCTCTTTCTTTTCTTTTCACTCCACCCTCTCGTGTGTCCGAAGGTTAGTCTCTAGTCTCTACAATTATAGTTACAAATCCTCTTTGCTATTATTTGGAAAATGTTCCAACGAAAAGATAATTGAAGGTTGTTTCTTTGGATGGCCGTCATTAGAACGTTGGGATTAACTTTAACTTATGTTTGTGTCCTTTCTAAAATTATCTGTCACGCCCCTAACCCTCCTTAGGGTTACTGTGGTGTTGGTGTGTTGTGAGGGGTAGGGTGGCTGGATAGATGGATGGGATTGGTGATGGATTTGGTGGGATTTGGTTTTGGTTGGAAGAAAACCAACGTTTTCTTCTTCCATTCTTCTATTCTCCTTTTCCATTTTCCACTCCTCACTCCATCTCCAACTCACCTCTTCTTCTCCTCAGTTTCCACGTCCACCGTCGAGCGGAGCTCCGGCCAGCAGCAGCAAGGAGGTGGAGGAGAGACGCGGCGTGCGCGAGACTCATGAGGTTGTTGAGGAGGGCGCGTAAGGTGGATCTCCAACTTTCTCCGGAGATCACAAACTTGAGGCATGCCGGTTCTTTAGTTTGATTTGTTACTCACCCATGTTGGGGTGATGTTGTGGTCGGTCGTGGGAGGTCGGAGACCTCGCCGTCGACGAGAAAACGACGTAAAATCCTCGGCTGGTGCGGGGTTGCTGTCGACCAACGGTCGACCGTTGCCTTCGGGTGGTCGATCGGTTTTACTGTTTTGCCCAACTTTAACCAACACCGGTCGAACGATGCCGTATGGCGGTCGACCGGTTGCATGTATGCTTGTGGGTTGGAGGTTTTCTGTCGGATTTCGGTTGACCATCCCTTGCTTTTGGTTCAACCAAAACTTAAGTGTACTTGATGATTATGCATGTGGTTCGACCGATTTTGATATATTGTTCGACTGTTCTATGACGTAGACTAATAGGATGACCCTGGTAGTTTTCGGTCAACCAGGACCCCTGAGTCGGTCGACCGAATAGACTTGTTGATTTTGACAAACTCCGGATTTTGACCTCGTATTCGGTCGACCGGTTTTAGATTGATGTCCGACCGTTTGGACTTATGTGATGCTCAGAAGAGTTCGACCATTGCAGACTTTCGGTCGACCGAACCTATTGGGAACGGTCGACCGGTTAGGTTTTTTCGGTCGATCGTTTGTGTGCAGAACTGAATTCTTGGTTCTTGTGTTTGTGTCAACTCTGTCCACAGAAACCCATGTCCTCGCTTAGATCGTGAGCCTAGAGGTGACAGTGGGTACGTGCTCGTGCCTGCCCAAGGATTACCGTGTGGAAGAGTGTGGACACTTGGGTCGCGCCACCACCGTTGATGGACAGTGGTGTGACGTGTTGTTGCTTGACTCTCTGTAGAGTAGCGTACCTGAGGGATCGCGGATCCCAATGCATGTTGATGCATGGCTCGTGGAGAATGATGACCCTGCAGACTACGGTCTGGACCCGTCCGATGTTGTGTCGGACGTATGTTGTACCGCCGAGGTTGTGTCGGCGTTGCCGCCGAGGTTTTTGCCGGCGAGGTGTAGGATTTCATGTTTAATTATACATATATATTTTTCGAATTTTCATGTATAATAAGGATCTATTACAATTTTCTTCGATTTATTTATGCATGCATCGGTTTGTTTTAACAACTAGTTTCAAAAACTTATTAAAACAAACACAAAGGGACTCCGAAATTCATACCTAGAAGTTCTCAAAAACTTCTTGACGTTTCAGAGACGTTGAGGAAGCCAATCTTCGCTTCTCGTTGCGCCGGATGCCTCCGAGTGTTCACCGAAATCCTAAACAAGGTTGGAGAGAAAGGAGCTAGTCAATCGATCTCCAAACAAGCTTAGAATCTAGCTACAAACCCCTTCCTTAGCCTCTGAGATTTCTCCTTCCAAATACTTAGAAAACTAAGAGAATTTTCGTGGGTTTTTGTGGTGAATTAAGAGAGAAAATAATTATTGAATTGTGTAACCCAATTAGGGAGAATATGGACCTATTTATAGGTTCCAATCTTACTCTTAATCATGGCTATTCTTTAGCCACGTTTTTCTTTACATTTTCTCTCATAAATTAATTCCTTCATGTATTACATGCACCCACAAAACGTTTGACCAAGTTTGGAGCTAATCCAACCATCAATCAAATTAATCTCTTAATAATCAAAGACAAAAAATCAATCGCTGTTCGGTTGACCGAGACCCATTCGGTTAACCGAATATGTCACGATTGGTTGACCGAGTACTAGACGGATGACCGATTCTTAAAGAGAAAAATTCTCCTTAACCGATCGGACGAATTCTCGTCTAAGACCGAGTGCCATTCGGTTAACCGAAAATATCGGAACTTAACATTATTCGGTCGACCTATTTTGGTTCGGTACACCGTACCAAAGTTCCAGGCACTTTGGTCAAGTTCGGTCAATCAAATATGACTATCCGTTCCATGTTCGGTTGACCGATCCACAGATCCTTCGGTCGACCGAACCTCAACGGATTACCGAACTTTTACCCGATTTTGCCTTTTTCAAATTTTGGATTTATTTCCAACAAAATTTGAACTTGAGGGGGTTTTAGCAAATTCACAACTTATGCAATATATTATCCTATGCAACAATAAATTATTGCACCCCATAATATATGCATCTCATATGAATTTATCATGATTCTAATTATGTTATATATAACATAATTGATTTTACTTGTTCACCACATGTGTCATATTTTCTATAAGAAACCTGACACATCATATGAACCAAAAATCAAGCTTCTTGTTTCCCGGTTTCTTGCGGTGTGACCTATGGGAGGATCTAGACTAAGTTGGCAGTGATATTAAGAGCTTAATATCGCAAGCTATAAGGGGTATCTAGCTACACATTATAGCTCCCAATTAGTTAGATGTCTTAATTCCACTCGAACCAAAACCCGATCCATTTAGTGATGGAGTGCACCACTTGTGTCCGTCCCTTGCCTCATGATATTAAGAATACACACAAAGTAGTATTGTGTCATCTTTGTATTAGTATTCATTTCTTGATCTCTTTAAGCTAGTTATAAATATGTGACTTAACTCAAATCACATTGTGCACATTATAACTTTGCTTTATCAAGGGGCCCACTAATATCATCACTCAATTAAGATGGACAATGATAATCTTTTGACTAACTATCTTCTCCAACAAAAGTTGTACTTAACCAACCAATGCCTTTACACTACACTGATCGATAGTTCAAGACACTGATCTAATTAAGTATTCCTTAAGTGATTAGATATAAGTCTCATATCAAAGGACCAAGGACACAGTAAAATATTAATGACACAGAAACACATTTCTATTATATTTTACTTATTAGGTCTATTCAGTATACAAAAGTAATATTTTCCTCTTTTGCATACCCGTGTTGTCACTCACTTGTAGAGCTACAATGATCTATGACCAACACGACAATCTTAACTCGGTAATTAATGTTCCATGTTAATTACCATGATTGCGAATATCTTTTGTTTTATGTAAACCAATATCTTTTAGAGCTCTACGGTTAAGGACCAAGAGTCTCTTCCTTAACACTTCTAAAAGACGAATAACATAAACAAGGAACAAAATGATTTCTCATTCAATTCATAATAATTGACATTTAAAAGTAAAACTTTTAGAACACATTCCCTTCACGATGATGGTGCCGACGATGTTCCAGCTTGTGGTTGTGTCGTCCGATGTTGTGCCGGACGTATGTTGTACCGCCGATGTTGTGTCGGCGATGCCGCCGATGTTGTTCCGGCGATGATCCCCGATTGGGCACCTATCTTGGGATTCTGACCGACCGAGCTACGACTCCGTCGAGGTGGTGTAGACCACATGGTTACTTTGCGTGGAAGTGGAGACGCTCCTCACCGATCCCTTTGGCTCGAGTAGTCGCGTGTGGGGGGTGCGTCGCATACTGTCCGTAAGACCGTATGTGCCTACGGTAGGTTTCCGAGGGAGACCCGTTGTTGTTGTTGGACTGATGTCCTTGTTGACCTTTGACGGTCCTTATGTTGTTGGACTGAGTCTCGTTTACCCTTAGAGGGATTTTGATGCATTGCAGATGTGATATGACATGCTACTAGTATGATAGGTTCATTTACCGTACTGGTGCATTCATATAGGCGAGCTTGACATACGGGGTTTCCTAATGGGAAACTCAGGCATCGTTGTTTGATTCATGTTTCAGGACCGCAATAGGTTCTGTCAGGTGGTGACAGCGGGTGCACACATTTTGGGGCATGATCCTCTTCGGACTCTTCGAGGTCATCATGATTACTTGTATCTGTCATTCGTAGTATTGTTGTAATCATATCTTTTGACAAACTCTGTTGTATTATTGGTGCACCGACTGTTGATTTATATGAGTAACATTCCCATTGATGAGTTTTATCTGATGATCTCTTGATTGTTTAATTTTTTTAAAATTTTCGCTGTTTCGGGATGGTACATTATTTTTCTCGATCTTATTGGACTCCAAATTCATGTGGATCATCTGCTTAAGTGTGTTAATTAGACAATGATGTAGCACTTAAAAAATGATGAGGTTATTCAACTACACGAGATTTTCTGTAAAAATGGATGCTCACAATATCTCATGCGGAAAATTAAGGTTTATCTGTAAAAAGTCCATAATTTTCTTAGACTTACCGTTAAGTTCATCTTTGTTGGTAAATCAGATGCACATAGGTGATAGAAGTACTCACCTTTGCATGTTTTCTATTTTTTAGTATAAATATATCATAGAGCAATTTAGATTGAATTAAAAAAAGTTCTCTTATTATATCTATTTTGTGATGGTATGTATATTTATATATAGTAACTGTGGTTGCAACTCTTAATTGATACTTAATATGTGGAACTTTTGCCTCCACCTAAAGTTTAAAAATCTTATATGTAGAACGGCGGTCTAAGAAAGAATAAGTGATGTTATTAGAATTATGATCCTCATGTCTAACCACTAAATATGACGTATGTTGCTGCCGATACAAGAATAGGCTAATGTGTCACAATAAACATATACATTTTTTATAGAAGTAATCAATAGTTATGTATATGTTGATAGATATTGAAGTGTATCGATCCGTTTTCTCCGCAATTGTGTTGGAAACAGACATAAGATTTGCAGATCTCGTTTTCATTATCACGTAAACATGAGATCATGCAACGTGAGTAGTGGGGTAGTGGTAGTTGGCAACAGAAAAGAACAAAAACGATCGGAAGGAGAGAGACAAAACCGCTAAACGTAGAGTACGTGAATATGTTCGTGTTAATTATCGTTTTGTCATTCTCTCGATTTTATTTATTTCTACTCGTAATAGTCATTTCTTTTTTCATACTACAACAAAAACTAACCATGAAAAATAAAATTAGAGTATGAATGTGGGGGCAGCAACCCCCACAAAGAGAGCGAGCAGAGGGAGCGTATTTTGCGGACATTTTTTGTTTCGACACCTTATTATTGTACTCTGGATGTTGACATGTTTACCCGTTTATTTACGTTTGTGTTTTTTTTCCACCCCGTCGTCACCAAAATTTTGCAACGGAATCTGAAATAATTTGAAATAACACACCGTATAAATTCAAGATTTAAAATAAAAAAACATAGTGTCCGACACATGGTGGGAGTGTTTTTACCAGACGCCCCTTCATGGAGGAGACGTCCTAGCCAGACACCCTGATTTTTTTTATGAAACATAATGAATATTAAATGAATTGTAAATGACAAAAGGGTAATTAAGACGTACGATTTTAGTAAAACTCGGACCACGTTTAACAATTCCCAAAAATAATTAAGGGGGAGGAGAGAGAGTTTTCAATCTATAACTTTTTGATTAGTCATATTTTTTATTGTTGTCGTTACCCTGTATGTTTCAACTAATGCTACTTTTGTGCTTCAAGTTTTTTTAATAACAATTCTACCCCTTTTTGGTAGTGTCTTGTGTTGGAATATCAAGCACTTTGTGTAGGATTCTAGCCTAATCCTAATCCTAATTGTGCTTTGATGTTGATTAGGTGGTGATTAAGAGGAGATGGAGATGGATGGCTTGGATTGAATGTGGGTGGATGTGTGGTTGAGATGGAGAGGAGTGGAAGGATGGGGAGATATTTAGAGGTGAATTCTCTCCCTCTCTTCCCTCACGTTCCCTCTCTCTCTCGTTGATCTCTCTCTCTCTCACTCACGTTCTCTCCCTCTCTCAGTGCATTCCGGCGAGGAAGAAGGGGTGTTCTCCGGCATAGGAAGGTTAGGCTCGAGTGGTGGATTGGAGGTGAGTTCGTTGTGTGGCAACCGTTCCTTTTGCTTCGTTCTCTCTCCCTCAACCTAACTCGAGTTCTGTGGTCATGGGTGGTAGTTGGAGGTTGCCGGAGGTGGTGTTGTGACTGTGGATCGTTGAGGAGGTGATTGATCGTCGTTTCGACGCGAGAGTCGTCGACGGATCGTATTTGGGGAGACGTGCTCGTGGAGGCGTCGTCGCGGTTCTTCAAAGGTCTCTTCAGACCTTCCGGTATGTCAAGCTCGCTCACTTAATTACCGTGAGTATTTGGAAGTCGACGGTAGGCCGTTTGGCTCGTCGCAAGTAAATGTGCAGCAGATTTCACTGCCTGATTGGTCGACCGGTTGGTGCAAACGGTCGACCGTTCGTGAAGAAAATACGGGTTCTGCCTGAAATTGGTCGAACGATGCCTTGTGGCGGTCGACCGATTGTGCATAAAAGGCAAACCTGGTGAGTTTCGGTCGACCGTGTGCACTGTCTTAAGTCGGTTGGGAGCGTTGACCATCTAAACGGTTGACCGCTCTTTGACTTTGTTCGACCGTGACTTAAGTGAGTTTGGGGGTCGGTTCGACCGAATGTGGGTTCGGTCGACCGAACCTGCGTGTTGAGCGTGAGGACGCTCTGGATGAAATCGGTCGACCGAGGAGGTCTCGGCATTCGACCGGTTTCAGGACGCGAGAGAGGGATTATTCCCTGTGGGATCGGTCGACCGAAGGATGCTCGGAGTTCGACCGATCGGACGTTTTGTTCGTTGAACCTGGGAGTTGACCATCTAAACGGTCGACCGTCCCGTGATTTTGGTTCGACCGAACGAGTGTGGTTTTGGGAATCGGTCGACCGATGGAGTGCCGGTCGAGGTGGATTGCCCTGTATTTGCTTGATTCGGTCGACCGTTTGTGTCCTGTTTTGCACTATGGAGGTGTTGTTGTCGTGGTTGTCCGTGTGGGCGAGTCGTAGTGCCGATGTTCTTCCGGCAAGTGTGCTAGGGTGCACGAGTGTTGCTGTGGTTGGTTGAAATTAGACCTGGAGCTCAGCTAGTCTGTACGGAGTTGGTTGAAATTAGACCTGGAGCTCCGTAGTGCGTTCAGGTTGGTTGAAATTAGACCTGGAGCCTGAGCAGGGACCGCGTGTAGGGGTTGGTTGAAAATAGACCTGGAGCCCAGCTTGGCGACGAGTGTGTGTCGCGGCGGTTGATTGAGATTAGACCTGGAGCCCCGTGACTGTGGTGGGTGCGGCGGTTGGTTGAGATTAGACCTGGAGCCCCGTACCTGCGGTGTGTGTTGTGGTTGGGTGAGAGAGCCCTGGAGCCCAGCCTGGTTGTGATACTTTTCTTATTTAGTAGAATTGCATGCTAGGGTGCCTTTTCATTTCATGCATTTAAAGTTTGGCATACGAGGTTTCCTTCTGGAAACTCAGACATTGTTGCATGTTTACTTTCAGGCCGTGATCGGCGTTAGAGGGTGGTGACCGAGGAGAGGAGCGCTGCTACCGGATCCAGCTTTCTCTCGGTTGAGGTCGTGTGATTACTGTTTCCTTCGTTTATGGTTTTGATGTAATCACAACTTTTGTAAACTCTGATGTTCGGATATATATATATATATATATATATATATATATGTTGGTGCACCTGTGTTCCTTTATTTGCGTAATATGTTCTGTTGATTGAGTGTTTATAAATTTTAAATTTTCCGCTGCTTTGAGGATGTTACACTTTGGTTTCTCATAGTAATGTTAAATTTGTCCGCAATCAAAATGATAAGCAGACTATCGCAGGAAATTTCAACAAAAAATTCAAGTATAGACCAATCGCAAGAACACAAAGCGTAACCAAACCACAACACAAATTTTCAGCAAGAAGTACTTCTTCGGGTTCTTCCTAAATCCTCCTACCGATTGGAAGTCCAATGAATATTTCATGATTTGGAGCAATATGTCTCCTAATATACAGTATCTCTTCAAGAAACTTTTTCCTTTGGTTCGTAGGTCAAAGCCTGAGACGAACTCGTCATATTAAGTTCTAGAGATTAGAATCTCTACACGTGAAAGTGCTACAAGCCCCAACCTATGGGTCTAATAAATTTTCAACCATATCCTTAAAATGGTCCAAATAAATACTAATCGATAGTCGTTCAAATGTATCCAAGATTAAGGGCCGAAGTTTGGTCAACTTAAGGCATTGGCCAACCAATTTTTTGAATATTATTCCTATAAGAACAAAAATAATTAAGCAAAACAAGAAGCTAAATGATCTAGATCAATCAACTAACTGAGTTAACTTCTAGTTTTTGGTTCATTCCCGAATCGGTTGATCAATACAATACTTTAAACGACTGTATATCTAGCAGTTTATTGGCGGATAAATCAATAATTAATTGGTCCCTCAATTGGTCTCATCATTAAATATAGTAAGTATCACGTAAATAACCACCCATCCTCTTTTTTTTTCTAGTTGTACAATTATGACTAGACTGAATGGCATATGTGCAAAATCTTAAATCACCACATTGCCCATACCATGACATGATTTAAGAAAAAGAAGCATGAGGTGCGATGGGGGGGGGGGGAGAATATTAATATATCGTCACCTCATCATCACCATCTCATCAGGAATAACTTTCCATCACCCAGAAGATTTTTGTGTTCTTCTTTCAGCATCGATCATTTGGAAATTAATTTTATAATCCGTTTGATAATAATAATCCGACGGGCCATTGTTAGATGCGATTGTCTAAATCTGATGTCTATAAACTTTTCTCATTGTAGTTGGTTTCTTGGGAATAATGAGATCTAGCAACTTGTTGCAATTACTTGTACCATGGGCATCTATTTACTGAATTTGAATTTTTGAACAAGACAATGTCAAGCCTACCATATTTATAACATTATAACTCTCGTTATAAAGGTCATTAAACACATGGCCGGACGACAACCAAAATAGGCATCCATGATGCATTAAAATACCATCAGAGTAAAAATTAATTAACTATTGTCTATCGCAATATCATACAAGCATTGCTATATTAATATGGGCTAAATAAAACACCCAAATCAAACATTAAAGAATAGGAGAAATGAAGCTAAATAAATATTAGTAATAAGAATTGAAATAGATAGTTTATATGTGAAATGATAGTTGTAAATTTAATGGTATGTTTGAAATTAGACTAAATTAGAGGTTAAATTAAGATTCCATGTCCAATTCTGTAATTTTTTGCGCAACTTAAACTAAATCTTAGAAGGTAACTCGCGGGATGTGATACTTCATTTTGACGACCAGAAGAGGGATGGGTCGATGAGATGCAGATTCGATTCCACCGTCTTAACAACCCATAACTTACAAAATACCGCTCCGTAAACAACCATAACAGTAAAAAATAGGAGGAAAAAAAATTAAAATTGTGTTTCAATTTTTTTCCAAAATAAACTTCTTTTCATAATATTTTTCAAAGTAGGCACGCCACCACCATGTGTCGCAACGTGGTGGCAGACACCGAGTTCTGTGGAAATAATTTTGTTTTTAGAACTCGACGTTGGAGATGTCGAATTCTACTGAAATAAACTCGACGTCTTTATTGTTGAGCCCTAATACTTATAAAAATCTAACGCTCAGAAGGATGTGAAGCAAGTTGGGAGTCTAGATTGAACTCAACACTAAAAATATCGAGTTCAATTAAAAAGAACTCGCACTTGAATTGTTGAGTTCCATATAGACTCGACAATTCAAGTGTCGAGTTCCGTTTTAAATGCCGAGTTTTGAGAGTTAGAAAATTTCAGGCAATTTTGAAACTCGATCATTCATTCAACAATAATTCATTTTCTGGTAAAATACCTTTCAAAGACACACACGAAGTGAAAGCAACAATAATAGAACCAAAATTGCACACACACAAGAAACATGCGAAACAATTCGAAATCACACAAACGATCATTAAAATAGTAATATCGTTCAATATTCTATCGATCAATAAAAAAGTTACATTTCAACCAATTGATTAACTCAACTAACCTAAGTGACATCTCAATCTCTTCTTATCTTTAGAACATGCTCTCCCACCACTACGTCCCCCACCCCGTGCTCAATTTCCTGCATCTTCCGTGTCCTGAGTCGGACCACCATCCCCACCGTCTTGCGTATGTGTGGTAGTATCATCTTCTTCTATGACGCAATCTTGACTCAACCATAGTGTGAGTTCTTCAGCACCAAAACACATAAGCAAAATCTATATTTTTTCTTCAACTTTGCAGTCATTTAAGAGTATGTCTTATGATATGTGATGACCTCATTAATTTTATGGAGTTATTCGTGGAACTAGTAAACTTGATGCACCTACGGACAATTTAAACATTAAACAAACATCAAATATATTTTAAAAACATTGTAATTGTTGAATTGCAAATCGAGATCTTATTATCTCTCCCTCTCTATCGACTCAGTGTCTGTATAAGTTCGGTTTTGGAACCGAATTGTGGTGAATAATCTAACGTATTGTGATGTTCCAGTACCATTCTATATACAACTGTCTACTCTTTTCAGGAGTGGTAGATGAAACTGTAGACGATATCTTCTATGAGATATTGATACCAATGCTGAATGAATCATGAATTTTCCACCAACCAATTCATGTATGCCCTCCTCTAAGTTGATTTCATAACATGTCTCTCAATCGATTCTGAAATGTGTTGCTCTAGACTGAACTACCTCATTACTCGGTCTCGACAATGCATAACAATCTTCTTGAATTTTATAGGTCATACGAATTCCTAGACTAAGAGCTTATACCCTTGCACGTTGTGATAAGCGGTTAAAATTTTCAAGAAAAACACGACACTTGTCTTGCCAAGTTCATTTCAATAGAACATGACACTTGAAGTGACGAGTTCTATTTAATGGAACTCGACAATTCAAGTGCAGAGTATTCTTTTTAATTGAACTCAGCATTTTAAGTGTCGAGTTCAATTTAGACTCCCAACTTGCTTCACACCCTCCTGAGCGTCAGATTTTTATAAGTGTTAGGACTCAACAATGAAGACGTCAAGTTCATTTTAGTAAAAGTTGATATCCCCAACGTCGAGTTCTAAAAAAAATATTTCCACAAAACTCGACATCTTTTGTATAGAATAAAAAAAAGACTCACCGTCATCACGTATCGCAACGTGGTGGCAGGTCTAGTTTGGAAAATATTATCAAAAGAAGTTTATTTTGAATTTTTTTTGAAAAAATAATTTTAATTCGAATTTTCCCCCCTTTAAATCAACTAATTATCAGAAAATTTACAAATCTGACCAAATCCAGCGGGCGTTTGCAAATATTTAGGGAACTACTAAACGTCGCCCCAAAACTACTTAAATCGCCCCTTGAAATTACCAAATTGCCCTTAACAATATATTTAATACCCATATCGTCCCGTGTCTTTAAACAAGGTTATTGACTCAGTTTTACTAATATTCCTAGTACCAACACCACGAAAATGTCTGGCGAAACACCTAGATCAGGCGAAGTAACGGAGGCGGATTTTTTTTTCCGACACGGGCGTCTGGCTAAGACGCCTGTACCATCGTGGAGGCGTCTGGCTAAGACGCCTCCACCATCGTTGAGGCGTCTTAGCCAGACGCCTCCACGATGGTACAGGCGTCTTAGCCAGACGCCTATACCATTGTCTAGGCGTCTGGTTAAGACGCCTCGACCATGGTGGAGGCGTCTTAGCCAGACGCATCCACGATGGTACAGGCGTCTTAGCCAGACGTCCCGTTTTTTTTAATGTTTTTTGTCAAATTAAAATTATACGGTGTGTTATCTCAAATTATTTGACGTTTCTTTGCAAATTTTCGGTGGTAACCGGTCGGATTACAATGAGTTTTTTTGCAAGTGATGAAGATTCAAAAAAATTCCAGATCCAACATTTTTAAAGTTCCAAATCCCCCGGTGGTAAAACATCATGACTTACAAATATCACCTCGACAGGTCGTTCGGGGGTCTCGCTCCCCGGTGAGCGAGCGGCATTCCACCTCGCCGGTGAGGTGGCGGGGGTGGCAAGGGGGCAGCGCCCCCTGGAAATTTTTTGGATTTTGAAATTGTTGGATCTGGAAATTTTTGAATTTTCGGTGTACCGAAGAGGTATCGGTCATCCGAATATAGTAATTATTAACTTATTAATTAATTTAACAATTATCTAAATTTATAATCAATTATCTTTTTAAAAAAATAATAAAAAATAATAAAAAATTACGGGCGTCTGACGGAGCCGCCCCCACGTAGGAGGGGGCGTCTGGCTAAGACGCCTCCCCCATGGAGGAGGCGTCTTACACAGACGCCTGTCCCATGGGCGGAGCGTCTGGGTAAAACGCCTCCCCGATGGGTAAGGCGTCTGGGTAAAACGCCGCCTCCATGGGGAAGGCGTCTTAGCCAGACGCCCCCTCCTACGTGGGGGCGGCTCCGTCAGACGCTCGTAATTTTTTATTATTTTTTTATTAAAAAGATGTTAGATGTTTTACCAGATTCGAGTACACTGGGGCGTCCGTTGGTTCATTACTGACCTCCAAAACATTATTTTTTATGATTATAAGAGGAATATGAAGAGAGATGTGTTATAGGAGGGTAAAATGTCGCGTTATAGCAGTAGAAATGAGAGAAGGGCAAAATGGTAATTTCAAGGGACGATTTAAGTAATTTTGGGGCGATGTTTAGCAATTCAGAAATCTTTCACGTATACAAAAAACAGTAGCAGCTCAGCCACGTGGTCCACACAAATGTGGTGTTCCCAACAGTGATGTCACCCCTTCCCTCCTCCAATCCTTGTCCCCAACACACCTACGTCATCCCACGTCACGCCCCTCTGTCAACCCTACAACGACGTGCCGTACTCAATCCATCCCCTTCTCCGTATATATAACTCCCCCTCACTTCCAACCCTTCCAACATTACCATCCAATCTCTCTCTCTCTCTCTCTCCAAACTTTTCTCTTTCATCTTGTCTCACTGTTTCATCGCAGAGAGTATTATCTCCGTTAATTGTCACAGGTTCAACTTTTAAAAATAATTTTATTTCTTTTCTTTGTCGTAGATCTTTCTTTTGGACGCAGTTTTACGATCATATTACTTTCTCCTTCGATCACCAATATAGAAATTCTCGCTCTCTTTCTCTCTCTACACGTTCATCTTCGAATAGCTTTATCGGTACAAGGTGCTTGCAGTGTCAGAAGTCACTGTTTCAACTTTTTCTTTGTTAAAAATCGAAATCCTCCTTGTTGCTGCTGTTATTGTTTTCTTCTTCTAAAGATGCAACAAGCAATTCCCTATAGCAATGGGAGGACATGGATGCCACTCTCCTCCCCGACCCCAATAAGACCAACCCCCACCACCATCACCAAACCAACCAATGGTGGCTTGCATAGGGTAGTGAAGGACAATCCTGTGGTGGTCGTCGGTCGGAAAGGTTGTTGTATGTGTCACGTCGTCCGGAGCCTATTGCTCGGCCTTGGAGTCAACCCTGCGGTCTACGAGATTGAGGAGGACAAGCATGAGTCTTTAGTCTTGGATGAGCTCAAGGTGGTCGAGCCAAATCAAGACAAAAATTTGCAGTTTCCGGCCGTTTTTATCGGCGGACGGCACGTTGGTGGGCTCGATAGGCTCATGGCCAGGCACATAACTGGCGATCTCGTGCCGATTTTGAAACAAGCGGGCGCGCTTTGGCTCTGATTGCGGTTCGAGTTAGGCTTGCAAATTGAACTTGTTTTGGTTGTCCAAATTATATTTGCTTTTGTATCTCTCTCTGTCTCTACCTCTTAATTTGTTCTTAGGGATGGGGTGGATATATTTATGCTTTGCTTACCTTTGTAGTCGTTTGCATAAACAGGAGAATGTTTTGATCCTGTAATTAATCATAGGAGTTTGTATTGTTTTTTGTAGATGTATAATAATATCATCAAGAAGTGTGAATTATGAGAGAATGATTGCCTTCAATGCCAACCATGCATGACAATTCATGGATGGGTAGTGAATTTATGTAAATATTCATATGTTATGGTTTATGGTAATTTGTGTGACATGTATTAGAAATTGAACTTCAAGCTTTGTGTTGAGTGGTGAGACACAACTATGCAAAGACGTGGTAGCAATTGTTTTCCAACGTAGGACCATTTTAACAGTGCATTACTTGAAGGAAAGATAGAAGACTTGGAAACAATCCTTGTCATGAGTGGGCAGCCATATTGGAGAAGTTGCATCACTAGCAAGAATGTGCTTCTTTTCAAACCACCAAACATTGACCGACCCAATTCCGCGTCTGCACAGATTTTGCTGTAATTAAACTTCCATTAAAAAAAGGCACAATTGATTAATGTTTGATTCTATTTTGTGATTATTAGTGGTTTCACATCTCAGGGGTATTAAAGTGGGTTCACAAGTCAATGCAGAGATTAATGTTTGTTGGGCTAATTCTAGATGCTTGTTTGATGCTTACATCAGTTTTTGAGTGTTGATTGTGATTGTCAATAAGACTAAAAGTCTTGATTTAATATTGTGCTTTGGGTTGTGAAGGGATTTTGCATCTATACCTCTACTTTGGTGGTATTTATCTATATTTTATATATCTAGTTACTGTTATATGCACCCTCTAATTTGATACTATTGAAGCAAAATGCTCTTCCTTTATTATTTCTTAAATTCTTCCACAATTTTGATTTCTAATAAAATAATATGTAGGGAAACATTACTCATAAATGAAAAATAATATGTGTATTTTTGGCATGTATCTATCTTAAAACAAAGGGTACTCTCGTAATTTTTATGACCAAACTTGAGGATATGTACTTATGCCAAAAAAATTTGTTAGGGGGTATAATTAGGATTATAAAAACAAATTTGAGGGTACTAAGGAAAGTATTCAGATGTGCATACGAAAAAATAAACGCTACATATAAAAAAAACTCTCTTCTTATTTATTTACATGTAATTACATGTTTGCAACATGTGTAATATTTTAAAAGGTATTACAAATTGCGGTATTAATTAAAGAAAACAATAATATTATCCTTCGATTTTCAAAGCCAGGTCTCACGCTCATGTCTACATATGCTTTCCCTACTTTGAAATCAAAAGCTTAACTTGATATTTGGTTTGAAAATTCAAACTTCTGCAAAGATATAGAAACTTAACCTTATAAAGACAGCCAAACCTAGCAGTGTTTAATAGAACAGAGCTCCTACCACATTTCAGTGTTCAACACGTATTATTGAGGAATAAAGGTAAGACTAAGAGAGGCAATCTTTCAGAGAAATTTCCCATTGTTTGTAGAGTATATATTTAATACTCTTCATGTAACTTCTAAATCTAACTTATATAATTCTTGCTTTTAGTATTTCCTCACTAAGACCAGGAGAGCGTCATTCAGAGGATTTTCCGTATTTTTTAGAGTATTTGTCATCAAGTAACATATTATTATAAAAACATGCATTGTCTCTAACTCCACGATAAATGGCTCTCTGTTTTTTTGTGATAATTTAGTGTAATATTCATAAACAATAGGTAGAAATACGATGATAAAAAATTAAATATTTGTTATTAGTGAATGGCCTAGGCCTAATGATTGATAGTGGTTTGGATCTTTCGGTTTATGGTACTTGGGCTGGGCCATCAAATATTCGGTACAAGTTCAGTTTTATCCAATGGAAATTGGATTCCTCTTTTTCCCGTAGTAAAATTACGTGACGTTTTCTTTTCTTTTATTTTCTTAAACATTTTTACAGTTCCTACTTCCGAAGCAATATCACCTTTTTCTTCCTAAATTTTCGCTCTTATTATCAAGGCATGCAGATGACGAATATTTGTTTGCCATTTTACAAAATAATAACATAATGCTAACAAGGTTACTGATGCGATCGAGACATTCATTGCTTTAAGTTCTTTATTATTGATCCCGAACACTATCTCACCTTACGTATCTTTACGTACTTGTTAGATGATGACAAATCATGCAAATTATTTCGTTTACTTCCAACTCATCCAGGGTTATGGATTCATGTGCTTAACTGGTGGATTTGTTGCGCCTAGAGCTTGGACGCAATTATCCTACCTTAAAATTTCTCTTCAAAATAGACCAAAATTGAAAGCCCAACTTTGAACAAATAAACTCCTTATGGAAAATGCTCTATAAGCATCAATCAGCTGCTCTTTGGAGCAAAAAAATGTAGCCACTAGCCAAGCCGAAGCAATAAATTTTCTAACATAATGATAGGCAATCTCAATTTGTTTAGTTGTAGTATGAAAAATAGGATAATTGTGAGGTTCAAACCACTCAAATTCTCAAGGCAAAAGACTCGACTCAAATGTTTGAGAAATCGATCAAAGCACTTCTACTGAGGGTGTAATTGGTTTGCTGGAATTCAATATCGAAGTGTGGAAACTAACTTTTGGAATAATTTTCTGGTGATTGGTTTTGAAAAAAATTAAAATAATTCTAGGACCTTAGTTATGCGAGTTCCAAGTTCATATTGTATTATGAATGATTTCCTCTACTTCCACTCTTAATTTGAAGAAAATCATGAAATTGAATTCTTAATTTTTCACTACTTCCTGCAAACCAATCACACCCCAAGAATAAGTAGAATTATGCATCGTCTTTCTCTCTCATCAGTTTTGAGATTCAATGATCTTCTCCAACACCTTCTTCTGTTAGGGATTCGTCCCTCACTGAATTTGTCCCAAAAACCCACAATACAAGATTTACATGCACGAGCTCACATTCACCATGAAAGAATTGAATCACACCACTGTAGGATTTCGTGTCCCTATGTATGTATATATTTTAAAATTTTAATACAACATACAAGATCGTTTTCATATTTTCAACAATTTCTATGTACATTACTTTGTGTTTATTCTAATATCATGCAACCCTACATTTATTAAAATAAACCACAAAGGTAGAATCATACCTAAAGGTTCTCTAAAACCTTTTGAAGATCCGGATTCGCGTTGCCTGTTGAATCGTCCACGGATTTGCCTCCGAGTGTTCACCAAACTCTAAACAAGATTAGAGAGAAATGAACTAGTCAATCAATCTCTAATAAGACTTAGAATCTAGCTAATAACCCCTCTTTGAGCTCCTGAGATTTCTATCTCCTAAACTCAAAAATACTAAGAGAATTTCATTGTGATTAGAGGAGAGATTAATGAGAGAAAGATTTTTGCATTAGTATTAAACAAGTAGGAGTATATGCCCTTTTATAGGCTACCAAAACATCCTTATCAAGAGCTATTCTTTAGTCATGATCCCTTGTTTATTCTCTCCTAAAATTAATCTTTAATTTCCACATAAGCACCCTAAAAACGTTTTAATTAAATCTGGAATTAATCCACCCATGATTAAATTAATCTCTTAATAATTCAGGCAAAATCGTTCTGTTCGGTGGACCGAGAACTATTTGGTCAACCGACCCATTCGGTTACAACACGTGTTTGGTGCACCGTGAGCTAGACGGTCGACCAATTCCGCATGAGAAAAATTCCCTGGTAAAATTCTGACGAACCACGTCTTTTACTCGGTCTATCGTTGACCTACCAGAATTTCTCCTGTGACATAGTCTACGGATGACCGTGTCACCTCCGGTCTACCAAAAATACTACTTCCTCGATTGACCGTTCACACTCGGTTAACTGAACCCAAATGTTCAGGCACTTCAGATAATTTCGGTCAACCAATTGTGCTTACCCGTTCCCTATTCGGTTAACCGATCCGAAGATACCCCGGTCGACCGAACCATGAACGGCTCACCGTGTTTGACCCGATTTTGCATTTGTCAAATTTTGGATTTATTTCCAACAAAATTTGATCTTTTGGGGTTTTTAGCAAATTCACATCTTATATAATATATTATCATATGTAATATTAAATTATTACACCGCATAATATATATACTGATGCATTGCATACATTGCATCATATGTCTTTCATTTAGATTAATCTTATATCAATAAATGCTACTAAGGTATGTGTTTAGTCTTATTTACATAATACAGGGACCTAAATGCAAATTACCCATATCCCGAGCATAAACGCGTGCAAGAGACTTATTTCTATCATAAAGACCAAGTCAAGATTATCGGGCTTCAAATTGAATTCGATCCAAACATAAAAGCATTCAAAGAAGGCCAAGGACTTAAGCACAAAAGTAGTCAAAGACTTAATTGCAAAAAGCCGAGGACCCGACTGCAAAATATTATTTTGAGAAGTTCTAAAGAAAAATCAATTTGGATCTCCAAATATATGAAGAAATAAATTCAGAGCTTAAAAGAAAGTAAAGAAATCAATCCAGACGCGCAAATGATATTTAAATCATATCATAAACACACAGGAAAAATCCGGATCCAATTAGAGCTAATATTGCGGCGTTTCCGCCGCATATTACATGCAACTTGCGGCGAAAACGCCGCACCCCTTTCGATCCGTGGCCCCGGATTTTGTCCAGTCGTGTCATGACGCGTGTACTTTCCTATTTTATACTTGGGTCCCTTGTATCGGCTATAAATAGCCCCGAAACGATGTTGTAAAGGAGTTGGTTGTTTTATTCCATGCTTTAGTAATAAAATTCTGTTGGTTTATTTTATGTTTTTAGTTTTCTTTTGTAGTTTCTCTAGGACCCCTTCTCCTTCCCCCTATCTATGAGTTTCTAACTCTCTCCAAAGGGTGGGGGTGATGGATTTAGGGCGATGAGAAGAAGAATGATGTTATTATTTTAATTTTGTGTTAGTATATTTTGATTACTTGAGTTTATGTTGAATCATTTATCATGTAATGCTTTATAATTAATGTGATTTATTATAAGTTTCAGATTTCTCTAAACAAAACCCGACATCTAAACCTCCACCCGCTGGACTCTCATCCATATTTGCTTTATTTTCTTTTTAGTTTTTGTTGTTCTTACTTTAGATAATTAAAAACCAAAAATCTCAAACCAAACTTATTTCTCTCTCTTTCTTTCCTAAATCGAAAATCACAAAAATAACAATATCTCCCCCTCCTTGTGTTCGACCCGTACTTGTCACGTCTTCATTGACGCCGTGCACTTGCAGTATAAATAAAATTCCCACCATATACCTCATATGAATTTATTATGATTCTAATTATGTCAATTCTCATGACACATTGATTTTATTCATTCACCACATGTGTCTTATTTTCATATGAAACCCAACACATCATATGAACTTAAAATCAAGCCTCTTGTTTCCCAGTTTTGTGGTGTGACCTATAGGAAGATCTATGTTCCATGTTAATTACCATGATTGTTCCATGTTAATTACCATGATTGTGAATAACTTTTGATTTATGTAAACCATTGTCTTTTAGAGCTCTACGGTTAAGGACCAAACGCCTCTTCCTTAACACTTCCAAAAGACGAATACCATAATCAAGGAACAAAATGCTTGCACATTCAATTCATAATAATTGACATATAAAAGTAAAAATTTAGAACACATTCTTTTCAAATACATCGTTCACACTTTTCATAACTAACTTTCCACCAATCACCCTTTGACAAAACCCTAACCACACTCGTTCACCCTTTTCACAACTAACTAATTTCTACCAATTACCCTTTGATAAACCTAATCACTACTGTAGAAAAAGGAATATACATCAGATATACGAGGGTATATACGTCGGATATAAGCCTCCCCAGACCCGACGTCTATGTATACGCCGTATATACATAAACGTCGGTCGCTTAACAACCGACGTCTATTAGTTAAGTATACACGTCAGCCGTTATATACGACTGATGTCTATACCTAACGAATAGACGTCATCTGTTTTTCTTACCCGACGTCTATTCGTTAGGAATAGACATCGGTCATATATAACGGCTGACGTCTATACCTTTTTTGAAAGTAATAGACGTCGGCTAATACAAACAACCAACGTCTATTCCTAAATCTGGGGGAAAAAAGAAGCAGTCAAGCCCGCACCAATAATCCTGCATAGCAAACACATTCATCCCGCAATCTACGGCAGAAATCAGAAAATAAATAATAAATACGATGAATGGAAATCCTATATGATGAATGACTTAGCAAATATTGTCTAATATTTTACTTTGGGTTATTAAAGGCCAAGTTGCTTAAAGGGGGCAATGAGTTATTATCATAATATTGAATATTCAAAAAAGCAAGGCAATAAACATTTTAAATATTAAAAGCAAGTATTAAAAACAATTACTTGGATTGACAGAAAAATATTTTAAACACAAAATATCATGTTATTAATAACAATTTGGAATAAAAAATTTATTGAAATTTTGGCAAAACCTCCCTTTAAAACTTTATATGTAAATTTATTCAAATCCTAAAATTAACAAGAATAATGTATATTTACTAACATTCACATCATGTATTTCTCCACTACATCATATTCACATTACAAATCTACTCGTGTTGAAATACATGTATGAGATTCATGAAGAACGTTAGTTTATTTACATTCAAATTTACTCAATAATGCATCCCAAACAACATAACATCATTACTTAACCCACATAACATCATTACTTAACGAAACATCTCAATCAACAAACATTCCAAAACCTTTCTATTTGAACTAATCCTTACTGTTAATTACAATGAGAAAATCATTTCATTTTTCTGATCAAAGTAAACAAAATCAAGTTACCAAGTTATTACTTTACATGTAAAAAACTTTAAGTTCACTAAAGTTTCTGATCACACAAGATGAGTAAGTTGGTAAAGCATGTAAATCTAACAAGACATATACCGAACAGAGGTTGCAGGAACAGTGGCTGTCGTGGAGGTCTAGGAGGTCGTGGAGGCTGCAATGGAGGTCGAGGAGGTTGCGGTGGCTGCGGGGACTGTGGTTGTCATGGAGGTCTAGGAGGTTACGGTGGCTACGGGGATGGTGGCTGTCGTGGAGGTGGTGGAGGTTGCAACGGAAGTCGAGGAAGGGGCTAGGGTTCAATCGGGGTCAAGTGGTGGCTGCGTTGGATTTGGTCGGAGTCAAGGCGGTAGATTTGGTCACGGTTCGGTCGCAATGAGGTTAGGATTTGGTCAAGGAGGCGGAGAGAGGTCGGGGGTTTTGTTGCGCTATTAAAAGATTAAAAACTGTGGTTCAAGTATAAAGACCTATAGATGTCGGCTGTACAAATAGCCGACGTTTATAGCCTGACCTCTCGACACATAGACGTCAGACTATTATACAGGCGACGTCTATTCCCCGACCTCTCGCCCAATAGATGTCGGTCTATTATACAGCCAACGTCTATTCCCCGACCTCTCATACCATAGACATCAGTCGTATTAACAGCCGACGTCTATTGGTATAGACGTCGTCTGTTAAGACGACCGACGTCTATTGGGCGACAAGTATGTTATGTTTTGCACTAGTGAATTAACACACTTCTTTGTGTCGTCTTCATCGACAACCTACGTTGTACCTCCTATCGCAACCTCCTCTCGAGGTATGAATCGTGCAATCAAATGTGACACATGTGTGATAATGTGTGGAATGTTAAGACCCATAAAGATACCCCCTTTAAATAACCAAAACACTGAAAGAATTAATCCATGACCGTCCTAGAGAATAGATAATTGTCCGAATTAAATTTCTAAATAAAAAACACAATAAAGAGTCAAAATCAGTCCAAAAACACAAAGGGTTAGAGAGTTTAGCGTAACAACCTCTAACCTAAGCAAAAGAGTATACTACAATGTAACACAAGTGGATCCTACTTTAACAAATTCACACCTACCGCACCATCGCTCATAGAGTTCTGATCTCCTACTCTTTTATTGGGTTTCACATGCTTTAGCTCATTCGTTATTGTGAGCTTTGCACATGGACTTGCACAATCTTGAGGTAGACCAGCAAATTTTACTACAATATTAGAACTGGTCGATTGACCGGTAACCTTAGGCCATCCTTAGTGGTCGGACGGATTAACCAACAACCTGACACATCACCAAAAGGGTGATAATTTGAAGCCGTCCCGCTCGGGCGGTTGGGTTGGGTTGGGTGGGGGGCACGTGCCCCCGTTGGATACTATTTTTTGTTTTTTTTGAGTTTTTGTTTTAGAAAATGTTTTAAAAATTATTTAAAATCATTTTTATAAAAAAACATGAAAATATCTTTTTTATTTGTTTATATTTTCTAGAATTTTTTGACAATTTTTTTGTGTTTTGCTTAGAATTGATCCCGAAATGACGTATAGGGAGAGAATGTAGGGCGTTTGAGTTGTTTCTGAATGTGGTTAAGAAAAATTTAAGGGGTTCGTTTGAACTGACGTGACGAAGAGAAGCTGATGTGACTGAGAGAGAAAATCGGATCCCCAGGAACTGCCCGGGTGATGGTAACGGAGTCTTATTTTTCATGTATTTCACACGCAACCTCAATATTATTAATTTCAAACATGTGGGTAAGGAAGTTTTACAAATATATATATATATATATATATATATATATTCTCATATTTTTAATTACGATATATCTACTATTTTTGGAATAAGCTTTAATTGCTACTCCGTCTAAGACTCTAAGCACTTGAATGTAATAGGATCTAATTTTACATCTTTCGCATCCAAAGCGTCTCGAAGCAAAGGAGTTACACTTCACATTCACAGTCTACGCAACAACAAAAAAAACCATGAAATGACATGTCCACAATCATGTAAAATATTCGTATGTCAACGACATCTTTAAAAGTACCCAATTTCTTTTTACCATCCTATATGTTCTTTATAATGTTGACATAATTGACACCTTGTGGGACCGTAATTTTTTAATATAATAAAAAAAAATTTAAAAATTCGAAATTTAGGAAAAAAAAATTTTTTTTTCCAAAACTATGTGGATCGGGGGTGTGACCCGCGATCTGTGGGGCACGGATCGCGGTTCCCACCCGCGATCCGTGGAGCACGGATCGCGGGTGTGACCCGCGATGCGTGGAGCACGGATCGCGGGTGTGACCCGCGATGCGTGGAGCACGGATCGCGGGTCACACCCGCGATCCGTGTTCCCGCCAAAAAAAAAAAATTTTTTGATTTTTTGTTTTTGTTTTTTCTTTTCTGTTTTTATTTTTTATTGTAATTATTTGTAATCTTTTTTTAAATCTTTTTTTTTCAAAATAAGTTTTCTAATTTATATTATTTTTCTAAATTTTTTTAAATTATTTTTAATTTTTCCAATAATCGACCTCTAAATCACGTCGATAACCCGACGTATTGAAATGTTAGGGTATTTTATACAATAAAAAAACAAATTTTTTTAGCCAGATTAATAAATTATTTACAACTAAATATTAAACAAACACTAAAACTAATTAAAACAAAAAATTCGAAACGTTATCAAAAATTAGTAGGGTGTACACACATTGTAAATATTTTTGGAGGTCGATACAGCAAAAAATTAAAAACACAATTAAAATTTTTTAAAAAATAATAACAATTACAAAACATATTTTGAAAATAAATATAATAAAAAACATAGTTAAAACGATTTTAAAAAAATCAAAATCCGTTACTTTTTTAATTTCTTTTATTGTTTTTGATTTTATGTTTTGTTTTTTTACAAATCATTTTAACTATGTTTTATATATATATATATATATTTCAAAATATGTTTTGTAATTGTTATTAATTTTTAAAAAATTTGAATTGTGTTTTTATTTTTTTGCTGTATCGACTTCCAAAATGTTTGTAATGTGTGTACACCATACGAATTTTTGACAACGTTACCAATTTTTTGTTTTAATTAGTTTTATGGTTTGTTTAATATTCAGTTGTAAATAATTTATTATTCTAACTAATAAATTTTGTTTTTATATTTTATAAAATACCCTAACAATTCAATACACGTCGAGTTATCGACGTGATTTGGAGGTCGTTTCTTGAAAAAATTAAAAACAAAATTAAATTTTTTTTAATAAATAATATTAATTAGAAAACATATTTTAAAAAAAAGATTTTAAAAAAATTATAAATAATTAAAATAAAAAAGAAAAACAGAAGAAAAAAAAACTAAAACAGAAAACCGAAAAAATCAAAAACAATAAAAGAAAATAAATAAAATCACGGATTTTAGTCGTAGTGTTTTATGTTTTGATTTTTTTTAAATCATTTTAACTAAGTTTTTTTATTATATTTCTTTCCAAAATATGTTTTGTAATTGTTATTATTTTAAAAAAAAAATTAATTGTGTTTTTAATTTTTTGCTGTATCGACCTACAAAACTGTTTGTAATGTGTGTATACCCTACGAATTTTCGACAACGTTACCAATTTTTTGTTTTAATTAGTTTTAGTGTTTGTTTAATATTTAGTTGCAAATAATTTATTATTCTGACAAATAAATTTTGTTTTTTTATTGTATAAAATACCCTAACAATTCAATACGTCGGGTTATCGACGTGATTTGGAGGTCGATTTTTGAAAAAATTAAAAACAAATTTTTAAATTTTAAAAAATAATATAAATTAGAAAACATATTTTGAAAAAAAAAGATTTTAAAAAAGATTAAAAATAATTATAATAAAAAAGAAAAACAGAAATAAAGAAATTAAAAAAAAATTAAAAAAAAATTCACGGATCGCGGTTCAGAACCGCGATACGTGAAATTTTCAAAAGAAAAAAAAAAAAAAATTGGCGGGAGAGACGGATCGCGGGTGGGAACCGCGATCCGTGCCCCACGGATCGCGGGTCACACCCGCGATCCACCTAGTTTTGGAAAAAAAAAATTTTTTTTCCTAAATTTCGAATTTTTAATTTTTTTTTATTATATCAAAAAATTACGGTTGTGGGACACATTCCACATTTGATATATTTATAAAATGAATACTCGAAAACGCAAGTAGTATAGAGGGGAGAGAAAGGATTCTTTAGGTAGAGGTGGTATTCAATTCTCGAGAGAAACATGTGCACTTCTTGAACTAAGGGAAAAGCCTTTTAGTTTTTAAATGTCAACTATATTTTAAATGTTCAAACGTATATGTATTCTAATATGAATGTTATCAGCATTAACATTTGTGGATAAAACGGACTTGTTTTGGAAGATAAAATGAACCTTGAGAACTTAGGTTTAATTTGCTTGCTTACTCATGGAAAATAACAAAAGAAAACTTGTTTCTCATGAATTCCCGAAAATAACAAATTCAGTTGCAGATAAAAGCTGTAGGTCTAAATCATGTAAATGCACGTCTGTCGAATTGTCGCTTGCCCTAGGTTTGAATCTTCCTTCTCATGATTATCCGTATTCCAAGTGTACCCTAGGTTTGAATTTTCTAATGAAACAAATTCAAGAGAGTAAGATCAAAAAATTATACTAGAAAATTAAGATTTACAATCTACTACATATAAACTATCCGCTCTACTAGTAGTCATCCCAAAACCCAACACAACCTAACAAAACAATCCAAGCAAGAAACAAACATACCCATGTTGACAAAGCTTCTCTTTTTTCCATAGAGAAAAAAGAAACGTTTGGAGTTCTCACATGGTTTAGCCTACTAGCAAACTAAACTAAACTATTAGGTCTTTTGGGAGAAAGCAATCTGATCATGTCGGGGTAAAGATCTCGATCCAAACCATCTCGAAGTTGGGAAGAATATTCTACTGCTCCAAACCCTCCATATGCTAAATTCCAAGGGCTTTCAAATAGAATATTTCTAAACACCAGAGACCAACTAAAGTTGGAATATTATTTGAATTTGTGTTCGATTAGGGTTTGGGATGTTGAAGTCAGCCCACAATCCGACGAGTCACTTGCTTTCTCGATGCTTCTTTCCTAAGATTCAAAGTGGGACTCTCTTGTTTGGCTTCACTTTGGTGTTTGCTGATGCCTAATGGCCATGAAGTTGATGGAACAAGTGGAAGGCTGGAAATTTCGGGTTTTGCATTATGCCATTTGCAGTGTTGCACTCGATGTGCAAATTGACTGCAAAGTTTCAAAGTTTAACTCCAAAGTTATTTGATTAATTGTGCGTGTGTGTGTTTTAAGGTTAACTAAAGCATTTTTGACTTTTGGTCTTAATCCACCTTTGTTGATGATTAATCAAAAAAATATCTTATTAATTAATTGGCATGATTCTGAGACAAATTGACTCATGTTTGATATACATAGTACCGATTATCAAGTCAAGTCAAAGTTACTCGTTTGGATAGATAAATACATGCGTCATAGGATGTACTAGATTTGTCTATATGCTCGTGTGAGCTTCTTAATAGATGAAATAACTCAACCTGAAAGGCTCAAGCTCAAGGAATCAACTGAAAGATCAAATTAACTCAAGATTAAAAAGAAGTAAGTTGTACTGTGATGTAACGGAGTAAATAGGTACAATTGATTAATGGGATTTTTACTTGGGTACACCTTCAAAAGATGTCAATAACTGATTTACACCCATGTTTTCAATATTTACTTGAGTACACCTAATGTGTTGTATTTTACTTGAGTACATCTTCCCCGTCCATGGGACCCACTCCGTCAGACCTCCGTAACGCCCCCGTTAAACTCTACAATCCTCAAGTAACTGATTTACACTTGTGTTTTCCATACTTACTTGAGTACGTCTTACGTGTTGTATTTTTACTTGAGTACACCTTCCTGTCAACCCTATACTTTAGCATTTGATGAATGTGACTTGGTTTTAATTGAGCTTAATGTATTAAGTGAATGTATTGATTGAATATGAGTGTAACTTGACTTTAAATGATGTGCATGTATTGATCTAGGATTGATTTGTGCTTCTATCACTATGGTGCCTAGATGTTAGATTGATTTATGCTTACATCTCAGATTGATTTGTGCTTAGATATATGAATTTCTCATGTTAAAGTTTAGGGTTTAAAACATATATAGAAAATGTTATATCATTACATGCATTTCTCATATTGATTTGTTTAGGGTTTAAAAACATATGCATTTCTCAGATTGATTTGTTTAGGGTTTAAAAACTTATGCATTTCTCAGATTGATTTGTGCATTTCTCAAGTCACGCTCACATTCAATCAATACATTCACTTAATACATTGACATCAATTAAAATCAAGTCACACTCACCAAATGTTAAAGTTTAAGGTTGATGGGGAAGGTGTACCTAAGTAAAAACACAACACGTAAGGCGTACTCAAGTAAATATGGAAAACACAGGTGTAAATCAGTTACTTGAGGATTGTAGAGTTTGACGGGGGCGTGACGGAGGTCTGACGGAGTGGGTCCCATTGACGAGGAAGGCGTACCCAAGTAAAAATACAGCACATAAGGCGTACTAAAGTAAATATGGAAAACACGGGTGTAAATCAGTTATTGACATTTTTTGAAGGTGTACCCAAGTAAAACACCCATTGATTAATACTTAAGGACGACCTAATTTAAGACTCGGTAACAGTAACACCTCAGGTTTCTCAATCTTAACTTGGATCGATTAACATGTTGTTGTTTACCTTTAATATGTGAATTAAGTATATATGTGGGAAAACGGCCAAACGGTTGACCGGTCTCAAGTTTGGTCGACCGTTGCCCAGGGTGGACTCCACCACAAGCTCTGCATGCCTCAGGTCGGCTAGTACTACCCTCTTCAGTGTGGGGCCCCTTGCCTGAACTCCCTCCAGAACGATCCTCTACGCGACCCTCAAGATCCCTCTGCTGCCTCCGAGGTTTTCGATAGTTCTCCTGGAGATCCTGGTCTATGATGGTCGCGAACTTCACTGCATCCGCCAAGGTCTGCGGCATGCTGGTGATCACCCGCGACCGGAGCTGCTTCCTCAATTCCTTGATGAACTTCCTCGCTCGTTGCTCAGGTGTCACATAAGTCTCAGAACAATAATGCTCCAAAGTGTTGAACTTGCTGATGTAGCCGACCAGGGACATCTTCTTCTGCTCAAGGGTAAGGAACTCATCTTTCTTCATATCTCTGACATACAGAGGTAAATACTGTTCATTGAACTCCTCCATAAACTCCTCTCACCTGACGTCCACAATAAACACCACCGTAGATGTGGACCTCCACCAATTGGCCGCCTCACCGTCCAGAACGTAGGTGGCCAGATCCACCTTCCTCTCTGGCACACATCTGATAGCCCAGAAAATCTTCTGCACCTTGAAGATCCAGTCCTCAGCCAGGGTCACTCCTGCCATCGAAACTAGGTGATGTTGGCGCATGAAACGATCATGCTTCGTGCCCGCCCCGACCTGCTCAGTTTGAACTGCGTGGTGCTTGATTGACATCATATCATGCATATATTTGTGTCTTATATCCATTATCTTGAGCCTAAACAATGCTATGTAACGAGTTTTATGTTTGAGTTTTAGGAATAAACATGATTGATGAGAAGATGCATAAAAGGACCTAGAAGCAAGGAAAATGACTGAGTTGCAAGACTTGGGGACTGAGATGCAAGAGGGAAGGACCCGGATGAAATCCTAAAGGACCAACGAGAAAATCAGGAAACTCCACACCATCATGATGAGTATTTTGGCAATTAAATACGGGCTCAACCATCAAAAACCTAATTGGGTTCATCAAACACCAAGAAATCAATCCAGAACCGAGCCACCAAAATTCAGACTTGATCCAACACTTATAGACCGCCAATTAGCGGTCCATTTGGATCCAAACCCGATAAGACTTGGCCGGGTGTTGTATTAGCATGTATTTAGTCCATTTATGGTATGTGTGTAGTCCCATACCGAGGGATTGTCCCGGATTACCTTTTTCTATGGCTATAAATAGAATTCCTCCTCCTCCATTGTATTCTACCCATTGTTTGGTGGTATTCTCTCTACTTGGAGTAAGCCTTGGAGCAAAATCTCAAGGTGGAGAAGAATGCTACATTCAAAGTGAGTCATCTGATAAAATAATTTTTCAATTGTTTTGTTCTTATGTTGTTTCTTTATGCAAGCTTAGCTTATTTTTATTTCATTGATTGTAGGCTAAAGAAGTTATAATGTTTCATTTCTTCTTTAGTTTAATTGTTAGAATAATGTGTAGTGAGTAGATCCACCCCCTTTTGGGGGTGGAGAGAGTGTTCATACATGCATTAAAGAATGGATATGAATGCTTTATATTTTGATTGTGTTGATAAATATGAATGTATGCTTGCTTGTTAGAGTAGAATACTATACTTGATGGGTTTTGCCACACATCTTAGACACCTCCCATGCTTGTTTAGGTTCTGAAATAACCAGCTTGTGTATATGAATGTTAATCAACTAGGTTAGTGAATGGATTGATAGGTTTTGCCATAACCTTTAGACACTTCCTATGCTTGAAAAGACTACATACATTTGTGCCTATAGAATGCATTCTTCACCATCTTTCTACATGTGTGCACACACTCCACCCCTAGTGGTCTTTCTCTTCTTGATTTACATCTTTCAATTTCCCTTGCATTCGTTTTCCTTATTTGATGCTTACTCGTTTAGTGTAATCACAACTTCTTCCCATCTTTTCCCACTTGCCTTCAAACGAACCAAAGTCTACACACCTCCTTGTGGATCGACCCTTATTTGCCACCGCTTCAACGTGACCGTGCACTTGCGGTTAATTAAAATGTATCATACAGTGCTCCAAGAACTCGCTCAACCTCTCCCACGTAGCGCCCTCAGTGGCATTACTGGCACTGCGCTCACGCGGCGTGCTCCTCACGCACCTAGGAGGCATCTGGAACACCAATCACAACAATCAACAATGCATGCATGATCAAAAGAAATGCAAATTCTAACTACGCTACTCACAAGGGTGATTTCTTTGGAAGAATGCACGTGAACCTGATCGTTCTGATACAAATTTTAACATCCCCGAACAGTGGAAAATTTAAACTTTTAAAATCAAAGTAAACACAAGGATAAAGACCATCAAGAGTGGGGACATTACTCATAGAAAAATACTCAAATATATCAGGTGCACCATATTACATAAGAGTTTGTTAAAAGAGTGATTACATCGGAATACGAAATACATAATACATGTAATCACAACAACCTAAAACAGGCAGACAACGGGATCCAGTCTCAAAGTGCAATCTCCCTCGGTCACCACCCGCAGGAACCTACCGCGGTCCTGAAATTAAACATAACAATAATGCCTGAGTTTCCATAAGGAAACCCCGTATGACAAGCTCACTTATATGTCATATCATACTAGTATAGCATGGCATGATAAAAAGCAATAAAACATCATTCCCACCAAGGGTAAAACCAGACATCCATCCCACAATCATTCCCACTGCCACACAGGCCGCACGGTCTACAATCGCCACCTCTGCCACACAGGCCACACGGTCCACAAACATCAGGTCTCCGTGGAGATCTACCATAGGCACATACGGTCTAGCGAACAGTACGCAACACATCCCCCATACGGCTACACAAGCCAAAGAGGATCGGTGAGGAGGCGTTCATACTTCCACGCTAGTAGAATTAGATCTGAAAGCATCGTGGTCCACCACCACACCGACGGAGTCGTCGCTCAGGTCGGTCCATAACCGCCGCCACATAGGCAACACGGTATCTCAATCAATAGGTGCCCAACGAGCAGCATACAATATAAATAAGTTCACTTAAGTTCCGATCAGACCAAAGGTCAGGAACAATCAACTGTTTGGATGGTCAACGTCCGGTCCAAGCGAAACACGAAGCAACGGTTGAATGGCTCAGGGATCCCGTTCGACCAAAAACTCCCAGACAATCCTCCGACCCGCAAGCACAAGCACAACCGGTCGACCGCCCCAGGGCATCGTTCAACCGGTGTTGGTTAAAGTCGGTTAAAAACACTAAAACGGTCGACAGCAACCTCGCGCCATCCAAGGATTTTACGTTGTTTCTCGCCGCCGGTGAGGTCTCCGACCTCCTGCGACCGACCACAACTCCACCCCAACGTGGGTGAGCAAAAAATGCATCTAATGCAAGAACTTGACATACATTTCTTCGCGAAGAACGACGAACTTCACCGGAGCTCACCGCCTTGTTTTGCCTCCGATAGCCACCTCCTCGCACCGAGCTCCTTACCAATCGCAACTCCTCACACACGATCACCACTGGGTACTCCTCATTGCACCTCTTCTTGCTTGCATCCACCACCACCGAAGATGAGAGTAGAATGGAGTGGAAATGAGAGAGGATGAAGAAGAGAAAGAGGGAAACGTGAGAAGAGTGGGAGAGATGATGAGATAGTGTTTTCTCCCAACACAAAGCAAAACACCCCCACCATTCCCCTACACCACTAGCCCATCCCTCTTCACGTCACCACCCATACCTCCATTATTCTTCCCCCAATTCCCATGCAAACCCCTCCATTAAGTCCACCTAATCACCATTAGTCCATAAGCAAGGTTAGGGTCTTTACAGTGACATTGCCTGGAAATTTCCGGTCGACCAAAGGCACGCGACGGTTGACCGGTGGAGCTCCAAATCATGCTACAGTTAAAGTTCGGTCGACCGTCCAGAACGGTTCTGCCCACATTTTGCAGTTCTCTCCACCCTATTTTTGGTGCAATTAATACTTGTATTGGCCTAGTATATAAAGACAATTTCGTCCCCTATGTTAAGAACATATTTAGTATCATCTAGTTTGCATTTTGAGAGAAATAGAGAGAAAGCATCATTGTGGATTCGGTATGAGCAATTTCAACCAGAATTTCTTCGTCGGTTGGTCTGTGTGTTCTGTAAGCTTCTCTTGTAATTCGTTTCTGTACAGTAGATTGATGTTGTGTCGTCCGTGGTTTTTCCCACATTGGGTTTTCACGTTAAAATCTTGTGTCTTGCGTGGTTTGGTGTTGGTGATTTGCATTGTTTGTGTGTTTTTTTCTTCCATCGGATTTGCTATTTCATTCCGCTGCATATTTTGGGATTGATCTTATTCCCTAACAAACCCACTTGACCAAATCTATCTAAAATTCAAGTTCCCACAAAAAAACTATCCTAAATTGTTACATGAATCTCTATTGTCCGGATTAAACAATAATGAAGGAAATTAACCCTCGAGTAAATGGAGGTAATCTTGGTCCTCCAACGATAAGACCAACCCCATGTCAACGCAACCATTTTGATCGCAAACGACTAATATTATTGCTTTTGTGATTCATTTGTCTTATCTCCAACTCATCATATACTTTAATAACAATTATATTTAGTATAAATCGTATAGTTAGAGCTACCACATAATCACCAAATCATAAGCCATTCTACTCGAACTCTATAGCTGCATTATAGTTTCACCGCTTGTATTCTCAAAATCTAAATCCTCTACACCTCCCCAAGTTTAGAGTGATTAGGAGTTGTGTTCGTTCTTCTTCAAAGCTAAGCGTAAAAACTTTCAAGGAGTAGAAGTTTCCACTCAGGTTATGTAATAACCTAATCTAAAACATCTTAATTAACTAAACCTAAACCTAATTAACCCTAATTAATCCTGCATGGAGAGGTGGAGGTGTTGGACATGTGGAGATTGAGGTGGATGGCTTTGGTTGGTTAGGTTTTAGGTTAAGTGTGATTGGATTAGGTGTAGGTGGATTTGTCTATTTAAGGTGATGTTGTAAAGAGATATGGGTTTGGACGTTTTCTTCATCATTGCATTTACCAGAGAGTGAAAGAGAGGAGATTTCGTTGGAGAAGAAGAAGGTGAAGTAGAAGAAGAGGAGAAGAGGAGAAGAAGGAGAAGAAGGAAGAAGAAGAGGAGTGAAGTGATTCAAGCTCGGGAGACATCTACAACCATCGAAAAAGGTATGCCAAATCTTCATTATAACTCACATAAGCCTTGTGAGTGTTGGGGATCGACGTTGGTGTCGAATTCCCCGTCGGAATTCAACCAATTCAGAGGTTGAAGACGACGATCGGTCGACCGGTGCCTGTGGGCAGTCGACCGATCCTATTATTATATTGATGTTTACCCGCGAACGGTCGAACGATGTCGTTAGACGGTCGACCGTTATGCTAGATTTGTGCGGGAAAAAGGGGATATGCTGTTATCGGTTGAACGGGACCACTTAGCCGGTCGACCGAATAACGATGAGAATGGGTCGGTTGGGGATTTTGACTTATTAAACGGTCGAACGTCCTTTACCTTGTTCGACCGATCCATTCGATGCTAAGTCGGTTGGGAGCTTTGACCATCAAAACGGTCGACCGCTCTTTAACTCTCGGTCGACCGACTGAGCATTTAATTAAGCGGTAGAGTGCTTGTGTTGATTCGGTCGAACTGTATTTCAGTTCCGGTCGACCGAACGAGACTTGAGCAAAATATTGAAAATCCCTGTTATCGGTCGAACGGCCCCTTGGTTCGACCGGTCGGATATATATATTATATAAAATTGTATAGCGTAGACCTTCCAAACGGTCGACCGCTAGATGACTTTTGTTCGACCGATTGGTCGGTAATTCGGTTGGCATGGTTCGACCGGTAGATTTGTTTGTACAGTACTGTGTACTGTGTGGGGGACCGGTCGACCGGTGTGCTTGTAGCGGTCGACCGATCTGCCGCAGGTTGGTGGATTTATCCACACGCGATCCGTCGATGTCAGGTCGACTACCGGCTCCGAGGCGACGGTTGATTACCGGCTTTGAGAGCTACGGATTTCACCTTCGACGAAGGCGTATTATTGTTGTACCTTTTTCCTCTCTTACCGAGCGGGGTGTGAGGGATGTGTACCGTAAACCTTGGGCAGTTTGCGAGGGTTTAGCGGTAGGCCGAGGATGTTCCGGCAGGGTGCGCGCTAGGCGACTCTTGGGGGAGCAGTGGCTGTCGTCTGACCCGAGTTGTGTATTCGGCGGGCTGACTCGCTCTTTGGGTGCGGCGTGTACCAGGGGTTCCTTCCTGCACTTTTTGGGGAGCAGTGGTGTCGACTGACCCTTGTGAGGCAGCGGTGGACTGACTTGACCCTAGTGGCAGGAGTGGTTCAGTGCCGCGGAGGCGGTGAGGGCATTATTGTGGGCCCGAGGCGGATGATCATGTGCATAGCATTGCATTGTCTTTAATTCCTTTTTATATTTTAGGAGGTTTGGTTTACGGGGTTCCTGCAGGGAACTCAGGCATGTTTGTTTGTTTGTTTGCATTTCAGGTAGCGAGCAGGGTTAGAGTTTGAGGTGGTGACCGAGGACGGTGCCCCCGAGATCAGATCCTGTAGTTGTCAGTTTCTTTCTTTTGAGATGATTACATATTGTATAGCTTTTGTCGTAATCACAGTCAGTTTGTATATTTGACTTCCACGTGGATCATATTATATTATATATGTTGGTTTGTTTCCCGTGACGTGCCCAGTGCTGACCGTTGACGGTCTTTATTATTGTTTAAATTTTCCGCTGTTTTCGGGTACGTTACAGGTTATATGAGAGAGTTGTGAGCTTGGTGCTTAATTCTTGATGTTAGCTCAGAATCGTAAGATGATGAAGGACTTGACAACCCAATCAGTAGAAATCTCAAGTAAGACTTTAGGATTGGAGTAGGCCATGATTAACGAACGAACCAGTATAAATCGTGTATTATTTTGTTTTTTTCGTTTACTGATCTAATTTGTTATTATTTGGCATCCTTACAATTTCGATTGCAATATTTCTTCTATTCATCCCCTCTATGTACGCCATTGATCCACTTTTGAGACTAAACTCATTTAATTTGTGAACTGTAACATGGCTATTGATCAGTAATCCAATTTTAAGGATCTGACAATTGTATGAACCAGTCTAACAGTCTTACTCTAAGCTCCATTTACACAAGAAATGTACATTAACTAAGTTAAAACACACAACTTAAAGATCTATTGATTTCAAAAGAAACCCTAACATGCATTAATTATCTAACGAATTCATGCATTCTTTATGTCAGCAAGTGTGCATTAATACTTAATCAAGAGAAGAAACAACTTTCAAAAAGAATAAGCACATTAGAGAACTAACAACTTCCAAATAATAGTAATACAGAGATCGAACAAACACAAAACCGCCATTCTCCTGCAAAATCCAAACCACATTCTTATGCGACCGAATCTTTGCATTGAAGAACGAACTAATCCCAGACAGCACAGGACAGACACACCAGAGTTATACAAAGTCCAAACAAGCCTTGGGAAGAGTCAGATTACGTAGAAATCGAATCATATGTGCCAAAGGAGTAGAAACCATGCATGCAGACAGATAAAAATGTACATCTCGGTCAAAGAGAGAGAGAGGGCTCAGAGTTGTTGCTGTCTTATCTGCTGTCTCTTGCATGGAATTCGCGAGCTAATTTATTAATTAAACTCATGTTTTGTAAGGATGGCAAGTGGTGTGCAAGTGCAAACATTAGGGGATGACACTTTTGTTTTTATTTCGAGGGTATGTTTACACAGAGGGATGGCAACAATGCAAGGCAAAGAATTGCTTGGATGTCAAGTCAAATTTTCTCTCTCTTTATTCTAACTATACAATAGAATAGGTGATCGAGCACGACCTATAGACGTCGGTCATGTTATACATCCGACATCTATACATTGATATATCAATAATTAATAAAAAAAAATATACCATATAGACGTCGGTCATGCTATACATCCGACGTCTATACATTAGTTAATAGTAAAAAAAAATGTTACAACCATTTTGATCATTAAATATATAGATACCTCACTTGCATTTTGTAGTGTGTGTACCAAATACTCATTTAGAAGTAAAGGAGTGGTGAAGTACTTCAACTCCACCAATAAAAAAACATTCTCCAATGTGGGACTAAACTTCAACACATGTGACCATACACACACATGTAATAGTTACATTGATGTAACTATTTTTAAATTCACATTATTCTTCTACAAAATAAATCCACATAAATTCTTACACAAAATAAATCCAAAAAAATTACGTTAATTCTTAAACAAAATAAATCTAAAAAAATTGCGTTAATTCTACACGAAATAAATCCCAAAAAATTGATTTATTTCTTATACAAAATAAATCTACATAAATTCTTATACGAAATAAATCCAAAAAATATTTTCTTCTTTTAGGAAGTATAGACGTCGGTTATACTAAAAAATCAACGTTTATACAAACAGATAGACGTCGGATATCCAAACATCCGACGTCTATTGAGCATTCTGCAGTAGTGTGACATTCTTTTTGTTGGTATTTACGTTGTACTCTTACGATTTCAAAGTCTACCAATTATCATGTCTTTAATAATCCCAAAATTTAGCAAACTCCATAATCTACCTCTAACGTTCCTAAGTATAATTTAATTCTTAAGAACTTGACTTTTGATTTTTAAAAGAAAATGGAATGAGAACACAAGTTTTAATAAGCTAAAAAAATAAAACTTCATAGGAATCACACGGTCATTAGATTAGATTTTTCGTAATATCATAAAAATTTCTTCCATTCTTATTTGTCATAGTTACCACCTCTTTTTTTCTTCCGGTAGATTTTGTCAACCATTGATCTGACGTGTAGGATTGCGCTAAACGAGGAAAGGCAGCTATACACAATGAGTAATCATTACGGAAATTAGGACCACCCTTCTATTTCCCAACGAAAAAATTTAGGAAAGTAAGACCACGGTAACCTGTCGGTCACTTCTTCTTGGGCGTTATATTATCTCTCTTAGTCACGTCAATTTTTCTCTTAATCACGTCACGACAAATCAACCTCTAAATTTTCTTTAACCATACCTAGAAACAACTCAAACACCTTACATTCTCTCCACTACATATCATTTGGGGATCAATTTTGGGTAAAACACAAAAAATATTAACTTTTTTTATAAATATAAAGTATAAATAAATAAAAAACAAATTTTCATAAAAAAATCAAAAATGATTTAAAATAAATTTTAAAATAATTATTAACATATTTTAATGTTTAAAAAAAATCAACAAGCCAATGGAGGGACACGTGCCCCCCACCCAATCCTTCTGTCCGGGTGGAAATCCGGACGGTTTCGTGGCAATTTTTTTGCTCATGTGTTGGGTGGTTGGTTTGTGCACCCGACCGATAAGAGCACCCTTAACGGGTGCTCTTTGCCCGGGCGCCCGGTAGGGCGCCCGGGCAGCCCTCCCTTAACGGGAGGGTGCGCCCAGGGCGGGGCGGATTCCCTTAGCGGGGGGCCACGTGCCCCCCCCCCCCCCCCCCCCCATTCGTCCATTTTTTTTAAAAAATAAAGATTATTTTTATAATTAGGATAATGTATTAATTAGGTAAATGGAATTTAATTAATTAGGTATTACAAAATAATTGAAAATTGTTTTTATGATTAATTAACAATTTTATGATTTACTTAGATATAAAAAAAATTAAAAAAAATCATAAATAAATTAAGAAATACAAAATACAAATACAATACATATACACTTCGGAAAAAAAATACAATACAAGTACAGAATACGAAATACTGTAGGTCCTCGATGTTTGAGAAGTCCAAGCCTCGATCAAATTGTCTCGTCTTTAGTGAGTCACGCGCGTACTGTAAGTCCTCGATGTTTGAGAAGTTCAAGCCTCGATCCAATCGTCTCGTCTTTAGTGAGTCACGCGCGTACTGTAGGTCCTCGATGTTTGAGAAGTTCAAGCCTCGATCCAATCGTCTCGTCTTTAGTGAGTCACGCGCGTACTGTAGGTCCTCGATGTTTGAGAAGTTCAAACCTCGATCCAATCGTCTCGTCTTTAGTGAGTCACGCGCGTACTGTAGGTCCTCGATATTTGAGAAGTCCAAGCCTCGATCCAATCGTCTCGTCTTTAATGAGTCACGCGCGTACTCTAGGTCCTCGATGCTTGAGAAGTCCAAGCTTCGATCCAATCGTCTCGTCTTTTGTGAGTCACGCGCATACTGTAGGTTACTTCTCACAACTATAAATGCACTCCTCCTGGTTGGTTCTCTCTCATTCATCTACGAACAATGTCTTCACCCGATAAGTCTTCCAGATGGAAGTCTTCATCATCTTCAACATCCAATGACGAAGTTTACGACCAAGTGTTGAACTCCTTAACGGAGTATGTCTCCCAAGTGGTGGACCAACGTCCTAAGAGTCGTAGAATGCGAACTTTGAACCCATATAGAGATAGGGAGCTTGGTTACAACCGTTTGATTGCGGATTATTTTTCTAACGACCTTGTTTATCCTGACAACATTTTCAAGAGAAGATTTAGGATACGAAAGCATGTATTTCTTCGCATTGTGAGTGCCATTGAGGCGTCTGATGTCTTCTTCCAACGTAATCCAGACGCCACCGGTAGGATGAGCATCTCTGGCCTGCAGAAATGTACCGCGGCGATTCGTATGCTAGCGTACGGTGTTGCGGTTGATGAGGTGGACGAATACTTGAGGCTAAGCGAATCCACGGCAAGAAACGCACTTGAGAAATTCTGCGATGGTGTAATTAACAACTTCGGCGGTGAGTACCTCCGAAGACCTAATGCAAATGACCTAGCACGACTACTTCACGTTGGTGAGCAGCGTGGGTTCCCATGCATGATGGGAAGTATCGATTGCATGCACTGGGTGTGGAAAAATTGCCCGGTTGCTTGGAGAGGCCAATATCAAGGGCGTAGTGGCAATGCCACTCTTGTCCTCGAGGCAGTGGCGTCGGCTGACTTGTGGATATGACACTCGTTTTTTGGCACACCAGGTTCATGCAATGACTTAAATGTCCTGCAACGATCTCCGGTTTTTGACGACGTAATGGAAGGACGAGCTCCACCTGTGAATTTTGAGGTAAAGGGTTCTCGATATAATATGGGATATTATCTTACTGATGATATTTATCCAAAATGGGCAGCATTCATTCCGTCCATCGTTCATCCACAAACACCGAAGGACAGGTTATTTGCTGAACGACAGGAAGTAGCACGCAAAGATGTAGAACGTGCATTTGGAGTCCTGCAAGCGCGATTTGCGATAGTGAAGAAGTCATCTCTTGCATGGAGTAAGATTGTACTTAACAAAATAATGACAGCTTGCATTGTAATGCATAATATGATAGTGGAGGATGAACGTGATTCCTTCGGTAATTTTGGAAATTGGAACAAATTTGTTCAGGATCAACATGGAAATTCCGTGAATGACGCGGTTCGGTATTCCACTGACCGTGTGTTGGATATTACTAGGTACTTGAGAAGGAGAGATCAAGTTCGTGATCGCACCACACATTTGAACCTTCAAGCCGATTTGGTCGACAATATATGACAACGCTTTTGAGGGAATGCGTGTTGATGTATTTGAAGTTTAGTATTTAAGTTTAGTATTTAAGCATGTATTTTTAGTTTTAGTTTCTCAATTTCCGGTTAATGTACTATGTAATGTGGTTTTCTAAATTTTAATAATATTTTCGTATTTATTAATTAAATGTTAATTAAAAACGAATGAATTGTTAATATTAAATAATTACGATAATGATTATTAATATATTTTGTTGATTGTTGAAAGAGTTTTGGAGAGAAGAATAAAAATAATGACGTGACAACAAATACTGTAGTGTGACTGGGTGGATTGGGTAATGGTTAAAGATTTTATAGGGGGGTTGGTTTGTACTGACGTGGCAGAGAGAGAAGCTGACGTGGCTGAGAGAGAAAACAGGGCACCCAACTGTCTGGGCACCGTTAATGATGCTCTAAAGACCAAGTCTCCCACCCCATTTGCCACACATTCTACTCACGTTGACGTAGAGAAGAAGACAAACATCCCCCTTTCTTTAATGTATTCACATTAATAAGTTTGATATACTAAAGTCGTATAATATCAAATCACCTTTACGTTGTTACCGAACCTACCAAAAATAACAGCTCTGTCAAAACTAACCGTACATTTTTAGTATTTTGAATTTGAAAACAATGCAGTTTTTGGAAGAAAAACATTATATAAGCTATAACAATTTATCCAGTTCATTTTCCTCTCACTGTCGTCTTCCCCTCTCATGTATGATTTCCGCCACTCCACTTCTTTTTTTGGTTTTTTGTAATTTTAGTTAATTTTGTGTTGTTATTCATATTTGTTTTTGTTGGTACGTCTTTTACAACTATGAAATCTCGCATTTGTATCATTTTATCACCAACAATCCATTGTTTTATCGATTTTATGTAATTTAACTTTACTTTCTAGTCTTCATTTGTTGCTTTTTTATGTTTTTTGTTCATTTCAACTACATTATTTTGTTCTGCCTAGTTTTTCTTGCCTACTGAAATCATTGTCTTTTTTTGTTTACAATCAACTTTAAGCTATGAAATGATGAAGCCTTTGATGTTGATTCTGATCTTACCTTAAAATACTTCTCAATTTACCTAAAACACGATGAAAGATACTCAGATCACCAAATAGAAATACTCAGCACATTCCAATGTTTATTTTCTATTTCCATTTTCTACGACATCTCCATTTTTTCTCACGAAAACCATTCCTGCAAGAAAGGAGAGGGCGTGCTGATGGTTAGGTGGGGTGATTGAGATTGAGAGATGGTTGGAGAGATCAAGAAGTCGAGATGGATGGAGGAGGAATACAAGAAGGACAACATGCTTTTATATATGGTCCTCTTTGGTGGTGTACGTTTGCGTTAGTAGTATAAGTATTTCCATTTTATAATTTGGTATTTTCATATTATAATTTCCATAATTCTGTATTAATTCATTTTGTATTAATTCCTGACGAACCAAAAAAATAATTATCCTCAGCTTTGTTTGTAGCACGGGTTTTTTTGGATTGTAGACTAGGTATTTTCGTGTCAGTCTTTGGGTATTTACATATTACAATATTTTATGTCTCTCTTCATTCATGTTTTATAGTTGGAAAAATCAATTTCGTGCCACTGGAAAACAACAAAATTGATTTTCTCATCGTTGTATCATTATTTTCCGTGTGACCACTACAAAGTTATATATGTATATATTGCACTTATGCCACAAAAAACCTTATTTATTTGCATTTATACCATTATTTTTTTAAGTTGTGCCACTCCGTTGACTTTACATTTACTTTTGTTAATATAAATTAATTTTTATTTGTAAATTTTGCAAAATTAACTTTTAGCAATCTAGCAACTAGAAAATGCATACATAATCAACCCTTAACTATTCTTTTCTCCACCAAGGTTCTCCTCTTTGTCTTCTTTATTTTCTCTCTGTATATCTCTCTATTTTCTCGCTCTCACTTTCTCTCTATCTTTTTGTCTCTCTCTTCCCATTTCTTCTTTTTCTCTTCTCTCATTTTGTCTCTTCTGTGTTTCTCTGTATTCTCTCCTTAATTTCTCTCTCACCTGCAAACATTTAATTATTTTTAATTAGTTTTTAAATATTTAAATTTTGCAAGGGAGAGATGAGAGACGTGGGGAAGAGACGAAACAAGAGAGAAGTAAGATAGAAGAAATGAGAAGAGAGAAAAAGATAGAAAAAAAAGAGAAGAGACATGAACATGAGTAATGAGAGAAGATATGATGAAGAGAAATAGAAGTGAGAACATGAGAAAAGAATAGGAGTTGAATGATGTTTTTTAGATTGTTTAGGGTATATTTTATAAATTTGTAATTCAATATTAATTACAAATTGCCGTATCAAGATGTAGGTATTTTCGTCTCTTGATGTAGGTATTTTTTTTGTTAAAGTTCGGGTATTGTCGTATACATAAACTATCAAATAACCAAAATCTTGAATACATATAAAATACAACAAAAACAGAAAAAATGCTTAACTAAACCGTAAAGAATTCTCAAATAAAATAGAAAAATGCTCAAACAGAACTCTCTTAAAAGTAGGTAAAAGTCGTATGATTTCCCCAATATATCAAAACATTTACCCATCTATGATATATTATTTACCCAAAAACAATTGACAAGTTACCGTGTGAGATTTGGGTAATTGCTCACTCAGAAATGTGTGAGAGGAGAGAGAGAAAAGATGTTAGAAGAGAGAGAGGTAGAATGTAACGGAAAAGGCATTGAAAAAGTTGGAGGGAGAGAGAAATTGTGAAGGTGTTAGAGGAGAGAGAAATGTCTCGTAATGTGGGTATTTTCGTATCAAGTTTTGAGTATTTTAGTCTCTTAATGTAGGTATTTTCTTATTATATTTTGAGTATTGTCTTATACATAAACTACTCAATAACCAAAAGTCATTTCATTTCCCTATTATATTAAAGCATTTACCCAACCATGATATGTTGTTTACTCAAAATCAATGTACAAATTATTATGTGAGTTTTTGTAATTACCAACTGAAAAACATACGAGAAGAAAGAGAGAGAAGATTTTAGAAGAGAGAGTGAAGAATGCGACCAAAAAGAGACCGAAAAAATAGAGAAAGAGCAAAAATTGTGAAGAGAGAGAATAAACTGGTGTGAGAAGAGAGAGAAAAGTTCTTTGCAAAAAAAAAAGAGAAAAGTTTGACAAATTAGAAAAAATGTCAATTGTATTTTACTCAATGGCATACTCTTCCAAAAGGCTGGTGTTGCTGGGGGACCCACGAGCATGGAAGGCTGCATGAGAGAACAACGTGGGCCTCCGGGATCCAAAGATTAAGGATGAGTTTGGATGTAGCTCCTAAATGTCAGCTTCTAATGGTAATTCAATTTCTAGGAATATGGATGCAATAACAGCTTCTTCTTGAATGTTGATAGTTGTTTGGATAGACAGAAGACTTCTGGTAGTGAGTGATGACTTTGATTAAATAAAAATTCGTTTTAAATGTTTTTTCAATTTTTTTGATGAAAATATGTTTTTTTATTTGTTTATGTTTTAAAAAAATTCAATTTTTTTAACCCAAAATTGATTTCCAAATGATGTGTAAGGATAAATTGGTCCAAACAAAACAACAATTTCGAATGAGCTGAGAACCTCCCCACCCCAATTTCTTCGTTCCATTATAATTCCCGTGTTGTTTTGCGCGTTGGAGCTGATATTTTGAGGAAATCCAACATCGTTTGGATGTGGAGTCAACACTGTAGCAGTGTTAGCTTCTGATGGAAGTTGGTTTTTAGACGTCCAAACCGGATCTAAGTCCCACTCAACATTGTTTGGTTATTTTTTTCCCTCAACTTTTTTTACTAATTTTTAATTATGTCTCTAATTTTAATTATCTCACAAAGTTATCTAAGATTATGCTAGACAACAGAAGAAAAACTATATTATTATAGTCTTACATCTTTAATTTTAATGCTAGGAATATCTTTATCCGACGTTCCATGTGTTAATTGGCAGGAGTAGTCCATGCTTTTGTTAAAGTGCGTGATTTTTATTATTCTTTCAGTAAAGTGGTTTGGATGATTGATATCAATGTTCACTTAGGCGACCGCCTAGGCGATTGCCCGTCGGCGTGGTTGCCTGGGCAACTACCGCCTTTCGCCCAGGCGATAGCCATTGGAGGCATTCCAACGGCTATCTCTTCTTTTCTTTTCTTTTTTTCTTCAAAAATTACAAGTTTGCCACTACCCAAAATCTTATATAAGCCCCTCCAAACCTCTTATTTTTCACGTATCTCTCATTCTCTTCTTCTTCATAATTCTATTTTAATCATCAAGTTTCTTAATTATCAAGTTTTCGCGATTAAGTCTCCGGTCTGGTGCTTAGTTTTGAAGTTGAAAAGTGAAGTCTCTGATCCGGTTCTTCATTCTTCAACCGCCAAAATAAAGTGCACTCTTTCTAACTTCTCTTTAGAATTAAATTAATTAGTATTTCATTTTCATATTAGTCTAATTTTTTATATTAGTCTAGTTGTAAGATATGGCCTACGTACTCGGCACTAGTCTCCCCATGCATCACGAGAGTTACGATGACCTAAGACCTACCCGTACAAATGACCCCAGTTGGAATATTCCCCATTACATTAGTGCTAATAATAAAAACTGCATTGTCTGTGAGTTATGTGGTAAGGAAACTAGAGGTGGTATAGTCCGTCACAAACAAGATTTGCGGTCTACTTGATCGTTACAAGAACTCGCTCGGAATATTCTCGAGGGATATGGTCGTCAGACAAAGGACGGAAAGAAGACCTATAGATTGGTGGCAATTTTATGGCGCAGACATGGGAGAGACCGCAGTACAGAGGTTGACCCTGAGGGTGTTGGGATTGACATGCTAGACATCAGGTTGTGAGCGGAGTTGGAGTGTCTTCGAGCAGTTGCACTCAACGAGAAGGAACATGTTGGCTATAAAGAAGATGAATGACTTGGTGTATGTGAACTACAACCAAAAGTTAAGGCAAAAGTTTCAGTAAAGTATGGAGAGCCCGGATTTTATGACCCCATCAGTGTGGACTACGATCTCTTCGACGAGCATCCATGGTTGGTAGAAACTGAAGATCTGGTCTTCACTGGAGAGGAGCTTACATGGGCCGATGCCGAGGAAGCAGTTTTAGGACATTCTTCTTCACGGAGACGCTTTGCTCGATCCACGTCATCTGACGCACGGTGTTCCATTGCATCTGACGCGCCATTATTAGGTGTTGGCATGGATGATGCCGCCATCGTTCACATTAGTTATAGAGATCTAGGTGCATCGAGTTCTCAACCACCGATGGACATCGACGAGCAATATGTCCAATCCGACGATGAAGAAACTGAAGAAGATGATGTCTACGTCGACAATCCGAACGAGAACCACTCCGACAACTCTAATGTTGGTGGAGGATATGATATGGTTCTCATTTGGACATTAGATCAATGTGTCCAATGAAATTAGTTAGTTAGCTTGTAATTCTAATTTCTCTCTTATCTGCTATTGTATGAACTCTGAGTTACATTTGTAATCCTACTACTAAGCAATAAATTGTATACCTAAGTGTTTAGGTAGATAGAGGGGGTGCCTAGTGAGGCATTGGTCGAGGAACTATGTGTCTTTTTGAAGCATAAACATGTATGATATTTTTAGATAATATTTGTACATTGTTTTCCTATTTTTCCCGATTTTCCTGATTTTTTATCTATTTTATCAAATTTAATTGAATTAAAAAAAACCACCCAGAGTTGAGCGGTCGCACAAACACCTAGGTGATCTCCCAGGCAACCGGACGCACCCGGTCTCCTAGGCGTTCGCTGAACAGTGATTGATATTGTAAGGGGTTGGTGAAGAAAGAATAGGATTGGACGTGTGATTTTATCACTATGGTATCTTAATTACAATTTGACCTACAAACATAGTATGTCTGAGAAAGAGAAAATAAAGTACCTGGTGGGTAGTCACTTTTATTTTGACAGACACAGGATGCGAATTTGATTGGTTTCGGCTGATATATATTGGCCGATATTTTGTTGATTGTGACTAGAAATTATCAAACTGATATTAGCATTTTGATGATCACTGATATAATCAGCTTATATATATAAGCATGTTAATGATCAAACTTTTCATTGTATGTTCGACATATATAAAACACAACAAAATGAATATACAAAAACAACTTTGCTGTTTCCATTGTTTCAAGCACGACTACAGAGCAACTATAATTTGAAGACAGAGTTAGAAATTTCAAGCACAAAGATGTATGTATATTGATTTTGTTGTCAAGCATGTATAAATTACAGCCATGGTTGAATAGGGATGTCTTGGTATGAGTTTATATCATAATTGGTTAGCGCTTCTATGCCTGAAGGAAAACCTTCCCGGCTTCCCGATTTGATTATTTTAGGGTATTGACTCAAGCTTGTATAAATACTCATTTTCTTAAATCTTAACAAACAATTCACTTTCGCCACTACCCACTCTCTTTCCCTCTCTCTCTCTGCCCGCTACACACGCTCAGACCATCCTTAACGGATGGCCTTTTGGGGTCGGGTCAGGGGTCGACCCAACCCCAGGCCCCCTAACGGGGGCCGACTTGGGTTCAAATTTTTTGTTTTTTTTAAATAAAGATTAAAAATTAGTTTTTTTATTTATTAAATAATATTTAATTGATATGTATATGTTTTTATATAATTATAATTAATTTCTGAAAATTAAAATAAACGAAAATAATTAATGAAAATTAGTAAAATAAATGTAAATAATTAATCAAAATTAGTAAAAATAAATGTAAGTAATTAAAGAAAATTAGTAAAATAATTGAAAATGTATATAATTAAAAAAAACCTAGCAAAATAGAACACATGAATTTACACATTCACTCAAAAACACATTAGTAACCCAAAAAATCGGTAGAGAATTACGAATAAATCTCAAACCCAAAAAATCTTCAAGGGGTGTTGCCCCCTTGCCACCCTCGCCACCTCACCGGCGAGACCCCCGACGCGTTGGAGTGACCATTATTAAATCTAATTTTTCGAAATTATTTGGCAATTAGCATAATTTAATTAGATTAAGTTACTGTAGGAATAATTTATTTAGTAGTTTATGTATTTTTGTGATGGAATGGAAAATGAGGTAAAAAAAATTATGTGGATGAGAGAGAGTGTTGAAAGTGTGGTTGAGGGTTAAGGAGTGAAAAATGTGTTAGGTTGGATGGTGGGTTGCATAGTATTTTTCGGTAACGTAGCGGACAGAAAAACTAGGTTGGAGGGGAGATTTTGGGTTGTTATTAACGGTGCTATCAGTAGTGAGTACTCTCTCTCCCTCTCTCTTTTTTTCTTCCAAGAAACCCTAATCTCCTTCTCTGCTCTTGATCTGACCACCCAGGCCTTTTATCTCAGGCTTTGGATAACTGATCTCAATCGGAAATCTCTCGTCTTCGTTGGATCTGTAATTTTTTCAGTAAATTAGCTAGTCTCATGTATGTTATGACTTGCCCATGTCTGAATATATTACTCTTAGATTATCAAATATTCATGTTGGCATGTCCAAGTGAAGCCCATGGAAAGAACATTAACCATGCACATAAGTGGATTCTATGGTTACTTTTGAGTTATGACTACTGTTCATTTAGAATTAAGGAAGACTAATGATGAATTGACCTGATCATTAGATCTGGACTATTGAGGCGAAGTAAATATACACGACATCTATATATCGAGAGCATTAATTGAAAAGGTTTAGGTAGCTAAAAGCTTCATCACTAAAATTGAGCTCGTGTCGAAGTTGTTTTAATTGATAGATCAGAGCATGAGAGGACGGAGCATGGAATGTCGAATATGTGTTACATCCTAACCCCTTGATTATATGGGCTTAATTGTGTTTAGGTGGAGGCTTAGGGGAGGAGGAGATGGAGGGCTGAGATGGTTGGGGGGAATTGTGATGGATGGTGGGGATTGAAGGAGGAGGAGTATAAAGGTTGGTTGGATTCTCTCTCTCTCTCCCTCACTCGTTTTCTCTCTCTCTCTCTCACGCGTGTGTGTCTCTCTCTCTCTCTCTCTCTCTCTCTCGATCCTTCACATCCAGCGGAGAAGGAGCTCGAGGCTCGTCGGAGCGTGTGGCCGGAGGAAGGTGATCGTGTTCGAGGAGTTCGTCGGTGGAGAAGAGTTTTGCGAGGAAGCGCTCGCCGGGATTCTTCAAAGGCTTCTTCAAGCCTTAAGGTATGCCAAGCTTTAGTGTAGACCTCCTTTTAGCCTTTGCGAGGGTTGGAGTGGCCGACGGTAGGCCGGAAGGCTCGTCGAGAACCTTGCAGCAGCATTTCTGCTCTGCAACGGTCGACCAGCGGGATGGCGCGGTCGACCGGTCGTAGTGTATTTTGGGCGGAAAACCCTTGCACCGGTCGAACGATACTCTTCGAGTGGTCGACCGGTGGTGCGTTTTACCAAGGGAGAAATGCTCTGTGTGTTTTCGGTCGAACGGGTCCCCTTTGCCGGTCGACCGAAAAGCATTGTTGTAGGTCGGTTGGGGGCGTTGACCATCTAGACGGTCGACCGCTCATTGACTTCGTTCGACCGACGTTTAAGTTAACTTATTGGCCGGTCGACCGGGAGTGTGGTTTCGGTCGACCGTGTAATGCGGTTTTGTTGGGGGATTTCCCTGGTTGGTTTCGGTCGACCGTGATCTGAGGGTCGTTCGACCGTTGGTGCTTTTGAGCGAGAGAGGATTTTCCCTGTTGGATTTCGGTCGACCGTGATTTGAGAGTCGTTCGACCGGTTGGACGTTAATTCGGTTTTTCTGAGGAATAGTTGTGGTGTTCGGTCGGTCGTTTGGGTTCTTCCGTTCGACCGTTTGGGCACTGTTTTGCATATGGAGCGGGTGCCTTGTGTGCACGTTGTTGTTGTGGCTCTGAGGAGCGGGTGCCTTGTGTGCACGTGTGATTGTGGGGTTGGGGTGAGAGGACCCTTGAGACCCGTGGCCGATGTGTTCCGGCGGTGCCTGGTGTGCACGGGAGACTGTTGTGTTTTACTGCATTTCATTTCATTTCATGTTTCATTACGCATTTTATGTTCATAATTTAGGGGTTTGGCATACGGGGTTTCCCACGGGAAACTCAGGCATATTCATGTTTTATGTCAGGTCGTACGCGTCAGTAGGAGGTGGTGACTACGGACAGGAGCACCCAGACCAGATCCTGTCTCTTTTGGTTCTTCGAGGTGGATGATCTTCCCTTGTACATGTGTTGTATATCTTTTGTGTTGGGTTGTAATCATCCTTGACTCTTGTATTGTACAGCTTTTCATATTATATATATATGAACTCGTGGTTTGGTGACGTCCCCTGTGTTAATTCTTTATCTGTTTAAAGTTTTAAATTTTTCCGCTGTTTCGGGGCGTTACAATATGCACTTCGTTAGAGAGATAATTTTGCAAGGGTGGTGTTGATGGAGAAGATTGACAAAAATTGTGATATTAACTTAGAGCCTATTTGAAATTGGTTGATATGTGCTCGATCACTTCACTCGGAAAAATCATGCTGGAAATTGTCTTGTTACTTATAGTGTGTCGCAATTGAGATTATATTTTGGAAATTGTCTACTTTTAATTAGTATTATTGTAACGCCCCGAAACAGCAGAAAATTTAAAACTTTTTAAATTATACAAGAATCAACACCATGGCCGTTACCAAACCACAAATATATATATAATAAGTGGTACAATGTCTGACACGGGAATCAAAGATGATTATAATGACAAAAGGTATACACTAAATACAAGAGTGATCATCAACCTCAAAAGATATAAAGATAGGATATGGTCTGAGTGCTCCCGCCCTCAATCACCACCTCCTACTGATGCTTACGACCTGAAATGAAACAAAACGATGCCTGGGTTTCCCATTGGGAAAAATAGGAAACCCTCTATAACATAGATATGTTAGACATGAAATGAAGAATGCAGTAAAAGCACCACTAACACACGTGCACACAAGGCACTGCCTGAAAACATCGGTCACGGGTCTCAAGGATTCTCTCACCCCCAACCCCACAACACACGTGCACACAAGGCACCGCCGGTCAGAGTCTCGGCCACAACAAATGTGCTCACAAGGAACCCGCTCTGTAGAGCCACAACCACAATCTTCATCTCAGACCGGCATGTTCGTACTGTCGCCCAAAAAGGCAGGGGACCCGTTGCCCTCGAGGCAGATCCAACCACACACGACACAAGCATCCATATGCAAAACAGTGCCCGAACGGTCGAACTAAATCCATAAACGGTCGACAGAACTCCACTACTATTCCGCAAAATAATCGAAATAACGTCCAACCGATCGAACGGCAAAGGGGCACGTTCGACCGAAATCCAACAGTGAAATCCTCTTTTCTCAAAAGAAACAATCTGTCGGACTAAAATCCACAAACGGTCGACCGATCGCTGCCAGTAAAACTCACCAACAATCCGCACTACACGGTCGACCGAAACAACTCTTCCGGTCGACCGGCCATTAAGTTAACTTAAGTCAACGAGCGGTCGACCGTTTAGATGATCAACACCCCCAACCGACTTACGATAGTGCTTTCGGTCGACCGGCAAAGGGGACCCGTTCTACCGAAGACACCCAGAGCCTCTTCCTTTTGCAAAGATTGCACCACCGGTCGACCACCCTTAGGGTATCGTTCGTCCAGTGCAAGAGATTTGCCCAAAATACACTACGCCCGGTCGACCGGACGGTCGACCGTTCCAGAGCAGAAAAGCTGCTGCAAAACCCTCGACGAGCCTTCCGGCCTATCGTCGGTCACTCCAATCCTCACGAAGGCTTAATGGAGGATTAAACTAAAGCTTGACATACATTTAAGACTTGAAGAAGCCTTTGAAGAACCCACGAAGGTCACTTCCACGAGCACTTCCTCTCCACGCACTTTTCTCCGGAGAACGCCTCGCTCTCGATCCCTCCACTCCGGCAACACCCGAGCTACCCTCGCCTTGCCGATCGTCCACCTCTCCGGAGCTCTGATCGCATAACAGAACGGATTGAGAGAGAGAGTGTGTGTGTGTGTGTGCGGGTGAGAGAGTGAGTGAAGAGAGAGAGGAATCACCTTTATATTCAACCCAAACAAATCTCAGCCGTCCATCTCAATCCATCTCAACCTCCTCTAATCCACCACCTAAAACTCAATAAACCCATAAGCAAAGGGTTAAGGTGTAACAATTATTAAATAACTTCTAGTTATTTACTATGGTTAATTACATAAATATTCTTAAGTGATACTCTTTTGGAATTAACCTCTGTTTATAAAGTCGCACATCTCATCGATTATAATTCACTGGAAATCGAATTGTATAATTAACCAGATGGTATAATACTTCTCTCACTTTACTCCATTGGGACTCTGAACAACTTGAATAGATAACAATACCTAGCAAATCATGTGTTAATCATTCAATTGGAAAAAGCAACCAATTGACAGCCTTTTCTCAATCTCATGATTTGTGTCATCATAAACTTTTCCTCACCATCCTTCCCAAATCCCATCCATGCATATTCTCAATTAAAAAAATCTCACTTTTCCAAGCCACTTGATATCACATCCATTATTATTTTATGGAGTCCCTACTTGATTCCTTCCATCTCCCCTTTAAAACCCAAAAAGTAGAGCAAAGAAAAGTTCAAGTTGCACTTTGCTCTCCACTCCCATACTTCTCCACCAACAACAGACACAACAGGTCTGATCATGGACATGGCAGGAGAAGCCATCTCAAAGACAAGCTTGCCTCACTATCACCCCCATGACGATGCCAATCCACCTCCACCAAAGAAGAAAAGAAACCTACCAGGAACACCAGGTAACATATAAACTTAGCCAAAAACACTAGATCTTTGTCTTTCTATCCATATTCTACATCTCAAAATTGTAAAAATACCTCAAGTAATTAGTTCATCAGAACACAAAGTATTTAATGTGTGAAAGACTCAAATTTCACATATTTAACTTCTATAATGACAATATATCTAAAATTTCTACAACGAAAGTTGCAAACTTTCCTTCTCATTACGAAAGCTTGTAGTAATGTTACAAATTTTGTGGTGTTTGTAGACCTAATTCAAATCCTGAAAGTGATAATTTGCCAAGTATTTTATACATTAGCGCTTGCAGACATTCCCAATTCTCATTCCAAAAGTTCGTAACATGTTAAATTTTGTGTTCATAGACCCAGAAGCAGAAGTAATTGCTTTATCTCCGAAAAGCCTCCTCGCGACCAACCGATTCCCATGTGAGATATGTGGGAAGGGATTCCAGAGAGATCAAAATCTCCAACTCCACCGCCGAGGCCACAACTTGCCATGGAAGCTAAGGCAAAGGAGTAGCAAAGAGCCTCGAAAGCGGGTCTACGTTTGCCCGGAGAAAAGCTGTGTCCACCACAACCCTTCTAGGGCTCTTGGGGACTTAACTGGGATCAAGAAGCACTTCTGTAGGAAGCATGGTGAGAAGAAGTGGAAGTGTGAGAAGTGCTCCAAGAGGTATGCTGTGCAATCGGATTGGAAAGCTCATGCTAAAACTTGTGGGACGAGGGAGTATAGATGTGATTGCGGGACTCTCTTCTCTAGGTATGTGTAAATGCATATATGCTTGTGTTTAGTTAATTTGTTTGGAGTTATATATATACATGTTGGTGAGTGATTGTGATCTATATGTATTCTTGTCTAGGTTTGCATGCTTGTGTTTCTTTTAGGTGTTCTATGTTGTTAGGTTTGTTGTTGTATATGAAAATTTTAGTGTTTTTTGGTTTTGGTTTTGGGATTTGTAGTTTATGGAATATGTGTGTTGGAAGAAATGAATGTTGCATTACACATATGTCCTAATCTAGGTGTAAGTTTGGTTGTGTTTAAAATGATGGAAAAGGAAAAAATGTTGTGAGTTCATAGGTTAATAGAAAATTAGTAGAAAGAGCTGGACTGTGGTGTGATTGTTGGTAGTAAGTTTGGTTCTGTTCAAGATGGTGAAAGAAGGACTTTTTGAGCCCATTGGTTATTAATCGTATATTAGCGAAAAGAAATGGAGGGTTTTGTGATTGTTAGAAGTAATCGTTCTTCTTTGGATATGTTTTTTGTTTTTATGTTTGACCATGTTTAGTTTTTATGTTATAACAAAATCCGAATGGATGGTGTGGTTTGGGAACTAGAGTGACTGTTGGAATGAGTGTTTCGAGGGGAGTGTTTTGTCAAAGCAAAGACTTTCCACCTCCAAAAAGTGACAAACAAAGATTACCTAAAAAAAGTTGATCAGCAAAGCGCACTTTAAGATGCACTAATAGTTTTTTAGCATTCAAAAAAATGCCTTAGTTTTATGTGCTAGAGATTAGAGTTTGTTGTTTTCCAAAACCGACCTTTTGAGCTACATTAATCGAAAAAGACGTGGACTTGTCTTGAGAAGAAATATATACGTTGACCTTCATTTTTTAATATAATGTGCTGACCCCTAATTTTTTTCAAAAGAAGTGAGAAAGTTGTCCTGGGATTTTCAAAATTTTCCGTGTAAAAGAAGAGAAATTCATGATTTTTGCTTAACCCAATGACACCAAAAGTGCATTATCAGCAAAATAAGTAGACGGGGACACTTCAGATGCTTCACCTAAAAAGATAAACTTTGCCGGTAAACTTGCATGATTGCCGTTTCATTTGTATAGTTGAGAGTTAGAAAACAAAGTTCTTTGTGCATTTGGAATATACCATGCATGTCTGATCTATACTCTTTTCATGATTTATAATTAACCGGAGTATTAAAAAAATGACTTCATCTAACAAAAAGTTCACATATTTTAAGTTAAAAATGCAAGAACTAATTATGCTGCAATTTGGATTTCTTGGAGTTGTATAGGATACAATGTTTTGAATATTCTCATGTGAGCCACACTATCATAGGCAGTTAGTTCCCTGTAAATTTTACGATCGAATCTAGGTTCTCCAATCTTTCTTATAAATATCTTACTAACATTTCCATCACAACTTACTTTCACATTAGCCATAAACTTTTTAATGTCAGTATTTTGAACCTTCATCTATATATGACTAGTTTAAGACACTGATCAAGTGATTTTATTCATCTTAATTTTTATGAGCTAAAACCATTGAATTCAAGAATAATCACTAACCCATGCATGCATGCACAAACCCTAAACAGGAGAGACAGCTTCATAACCCACAGAGCCTTTTGCGACGCCTTAGCAGAGGAGAGCGCTCGCATCTCGGCCGCCTCCAACATCAGCACTCTCACCACCGACCAGCTGAGCCACCCCACTCCCCTCCTAAAATCCACCCCAAACCTATCCCTGTGGATGTCTTCAGCTCCCATGCACGTCTTCACCGACGTCATGCACTCCACGTCCACAAATCTAATGGCCGATCCGATGCCGGTCCAAAACATGCACTACTCCCTCCTCCGGAGCGCTCCCTCCTTGTATAGCTCTCAACACCAGACACCCCGACCAATTCCCGACATGTCGGCAACCGCAATGCTGCAAAAAGCGGCACAAATTGGGGTGACATCGTCTACTGATCCTTCTCTTTTCGTAGGCTTTGGAGGAGGAAGTTCGCGTTTGCTTGAAGTGGACAGCGAGAGGTACGACGGTTTAATGGCTTCTTTGGCTCCGATACCCAATTGTCTGGTGCAAAGTTGCTTTAATTCCGGTTTGGAGAATAGCGGGAGCGAATTCTCGACTTTGGAGCAATTGGAGATGGAAGGAGGGAAGACGAGGGACTTCCTAGGCGTCAGATTCCAACCCTTGTGCCCATCGTCGATCCAAGGGTGGATATGATCGTCCAACGTTAAATCTAGCTTCTTGTTCTTAATTGTGGTGTGATCTCACTGAACATGTTCAACAAGCACTTGTTATTAGCTAGGGTTGACAAAGTTAATTAATTAAAGTTGTGATGGAGGGAAAGGAGTGGTGTGGAGAGAAAAGGGTAAGTAGGGTTTGCTTTGTAGGGGAAAGATATATGTGCTTTTTAGAGGATGCTTTTGTCCACCACTTGGAGCTAGAGAAGTGATCCAAGGATATACTAATGGGAATGTGGGCACCCTGCTTGTGAATTGCATGGTTGCTTTAATTTTTGCTTGCTTAAGGAAAAGGAGGTAGGGGTGGTGGTGGTGGTTGTATTTAAAGGTAGAACAAAGTTAGGGTTTATTTGTTTCGGAATGATTTGGAACATGAATGAGATCTTGGTTGTTGGCGGTTCCTAGCATGCATGTAAGTTGTTACCTACGTTTGCATTGTGATTGACGAGATTAGATTATGGCCTTTGAATCGATATTATGAAATATGTATCTTCAAGTTAATATGTAATAGATCTTTTAATTTCATTGCACCCGACGGTTTTAATTATCTATACATTTATCTTTTTTTTATCATTTACAGACATATTTTTCCCAAGACCGGAAGCATTAGTACTTCCCTAGCTTTTGAATTTCACGTAAAGTGTACACCAACTGGATTTTACTTCCTTTGAAATTTAGATTTTACCAAGTTAAGTATACATTAATATTACAACATACATCAACTGTATTTTTTAAACACTTATTGCAGGATCTCACAGAAAATTTTCTCCCCTTGACTTGAAATCCTAATACTATTCCTGACTTTTGGTAACATTGAATATAGAACAAGCAAACAACCTTTGGTCTCAAACTAGTTAGGGTTTCAAAACATTGACCTGGCGATAGGAAACTATTTGCTCTTGCTCGTCCAATTGCAACTGTATCCTTCTTCTCTTTGCTCATTACAAACGTCTCTTCTCATCTATCTGCGTATGCATATAATTTCATATCACCAACATTGGGATGAAAAGAACTACCGATTTGAGAAGATGGAGAGGATCTCAAGAGAACACGTATTCCTCCTAATGAACGACAACTAGCAAAATATGTTTCAAGTCTATTAGTGAATCATCAACAATAAAAATATTACCCCCAAAAACTTCAAAGGCGGTGGCAACCTTACCCTTGTCACCCTAAGAAAGAAAGCTAAAACAAAAAAAAAACTAACTTAATCATTGACTCCATTGGGAATGGAAACTCAAGAATCAAGTCTATGCTTGCAATTGCCCCTACTGGTGGCTCAGTTGGTCAAGTATCTCACGTAAAGTGAGGTCGTCAGTTTGAATCTCATTGGTGTCTCAGTTCCTCTTAATCTGGCAAATGAGTCCTAAATTTAGATCGAGGGTAATAAAAGAAGTGGGACCCAGGAGTCCATGGGGTTGTAACCTGACAGACGTCCAAACGACGGTAGTCTGGTGAGTAACCGTCGTAAAAAATAAAATAAATGCTTACCATATGCCAAAATCTCACTTTTAGGGCTCGTTTTATGATTAACCTTCCTGGACTTCTTTTAAGTAAGCCCACAAACAAAGCGGACCTCTCGTAGTATGGGCTTCAACTTTACCCGTCGGTTATTTTAAGTTTTTGTCCTAACGAGCTTAAGGGACAACCTTTGATGTCTATTATGATTTGTTCCATAATATAAATTATTTCACACGGGAATGTACCAACTGAACTAAAACCAACGTGTAAGTAGAAATTAATGTTGCATTTCGTTGTTCCTTTCTTAATCTACAGTTTCTTGATTGGTTTTATCTCGTGTCACTATAATCACGAAGTGTCAAAGTGTATTTACGCTCGTCTTTTTTTTAATACAAAAATGAGATATATACACAAATATAATTTGAAAAATGACCTTTATGCAAGTGATATAAACATTACAGTTTATTTTGGTTTTTTTCGCTAAACATCGTAATATGATGCAAAAAGTTAAACGCAAAATAGCTAAGTTACTGAAATTATGTGAACCGATATTAAAACCCAAGATTATGTAATATAAAAATTGTTCAACACTAATAAGTTGTCAAAGGACTGCATTATAAAATCCCAAAATATATAAGTTAATTGTGAAATACAATATTAGATGGAGACATTTGATTGGTTGGAGACAGAATGCTCTAGTTTAGATGGTCTTTTAGAATGCGGGTCGCGTCTGGCACATGAGATGCACATCTCCCCTGCATTGCGGCTGCATCAGGCCGCATTGCCCAACAGAGGGTGCCAGTGATGATGTTTGGTTTAGATTTTTGGTAATTATTAGAGATTGTGTGATGCTATTTGGGAGGTGATTAGTGAGTGGGATAGACTGCATGACTTTTGTTTATAATTGAATGGAGTCTTGTAAATTTAATGAGTATATTTCATATATTTCGAATCTGGATTTTTTCATATGGATGTTATTATTCGGATACGGATAATATCCGTATTTGATCCGGATCCGTCAGTTATTGATTCGGATATAATTAAAAAGATCTGGTCGGATACGAATTTGAATATAGATGTTGACAGATCCGATTCGTATTCGATCAGTTGAGACTCCTAGGTACCATGCTTCACCCTAGCAAGTCCAACTTGTAATTCTATGCAACGAATATGTATTTATCTTGAAAGGTGGGGGGTTTCCTCTCACTAATCGCAACTTCCTTTATAAGCATGGTGATGCTCATACACCCAGCTAAATTTGTTTGGCATTCTCTTTGCATGACAAGGCAAATTAGGATGATTTAGGAATAGATATAATAATAACACTTAAATCATCCACATGCACATCGTTCGAAAACATTAGAGATGGTGTTTATTAATTTTCCTACTAATCAAGGACATAATCTATGATGTAAAATGGAGGAAAGTTATAGTTGCTGTATCATCCTTTTAGGTTTTGTACTTCCTCTCATCCTTAGAGTACTTAAACTTGTTGTTGGAGTGGATTGCTGAAGTGTAACGATTAAGATTTAATCCGCAATTTTCATCATTTGGCAAGTTGGAGTATACCAACTGATTTAGCACCAAAGGAATACGTATAAGAGAGAATGGTCAAAGTTTTGTTGCGATTTCTTATCCATCTTTTCAATCTAGAATTACTTGATTTTTGTAGTGAACAGAATTGTTCGGATTTAGAAGTGTATTGTTCGGGCTTAGAAGTGTATTAGTGACTACCCTGTACATCGGACAAACATCCTTAAATATCACAATTTAAATGTTTGAACAACAAATTATTAGAATGTATTGAAGGAGAAGTTAATATGTCAATGATATTTGTTTGATAAATTTTCAAACAAACTTCAAAAGAAAAAAACTTCTAAGAATGTTTTAGCATCTACACAATAATAACTTGTAAATGCACTATTCTGCAAAATGATAAAAAATAATTAAAGTTAAATAAAATATATAAAATTTTAAATAAAACACACACAAAAAAGAATGTTGGAGCTCGGAGAAAATGTATAAAAACAGAGAGAGATATATCAAGATTAACTTGGGAATAAATGATCAAAAGATACCTAAAAGATTGGAAATCACCTGAGATTGATTTAGTATTAGATAGAAGTGCATTGAAAAAGACAATTCACGTATCTGAATCGCTCTTTTGAGTTTATTTCTAGTACCCCAACCAATTAAGAGTTAAAAGGCTTTGTTATTGTTGTTTGTCGTATGCACTATGATCTCTTGCAACAAACACAGGGTAAAGAAAGCAAGGACAATCACACTGGAAAATCAGACCATTCTAATTATTTGGGACTGCCTCTTTCGCCCCTCCCGCGTCTGCGTGGATTCCAGGGGTCACAATCGAGGGGGGGAGCACTCGGCCAGAGGTGAACCGATCCGTTGATGCAACGCGAACCATATAAGAACAATATGATTGTCTTGTAGTGTGCGCATCATCGACCTTCAAAGGCAAATAACAATATGATTGTCTTGGTTGGATGGATGTTTGTATACCCTTGGTTTAGTTTATAATTCTGGCTAGTTCTAAGCTTCTACTTATGTCGCTGGAAACTCATCACTTTTCTGATTTTCCTTTCTATAGATTGATATGACCTTGTAACCCCGTAATGGGGAACATGCTCATATTTTTATTTTTATTTGCAATCTTGCTGTGGTTCATGGCAGAGATCATCGAATTTTTAAAACAACCCCGTTTGGGGAAGGATTTTGAAGAATCGATTTTAACCAAAATGGTTCCCTCACACAATCCTATAAAATCCAATTCTCATGGAGAATTGGTTTTGTATGATTTGTGTTTGGTAACTTTTACTTCCTGTGGTGGAAGTGTCCAAAGTGACCCTCATATTTTTACCTTAATGATTTAAAAATGTTAACCATCAAAATATAAAAAAATGATTCTCAAAAAGAAAAAAAGAATTTGACATTGATGGTGGAGAAACAATGGGAAACGTAAAGAGATAAAGGAAAAGTAAAATTCCCATAAAAGATACAAATAATGAGTTGGTATGTTAGGTAAATAAATAGATTTTCGAGATAATATTGTATTTTTTATGAATTTTCTGTCCCTTCTTGGATTAGATGAGTTGTGATTCTAAACTGGATCGTTTTTACCAAAACGTTTGACATGCAGAACAAGATTCGAATCTGTGTTTTCACGCACCCATCCCTAACCACTTCACGTCCCCGGAACGATATAATATTGTACTTCAACAGCTACAATCTATGAATAATAATTGAAATCATTTGAAAAGTGGTTTCCTACGTGAGAGAGCATATTCTTTACAGAAGAAAATCAAATTATCAGGAATCATATATTTTTTCGGTTTCGTGTTTGGGAGGAGAATCATGCTTCAATCAAGATTACCTTCTAATTTCCAAAAAGAGAAAATTCCGAAATACAAGAACTTTAATTAAAATCCCGAAAACACCCTCGAACCCAATGGCAAATGGCACAAAAGACCCAAAGCATAATTCCGTTTCCCTTTGCCGCGGCCTTTACACCTCTTTCTTAGGTTCGATCCCGATAAGAATGGCGACGTCTTCCCGAGCCACACCCAAACCCTAATTCTCCCAATCTGATCTTTTAGGGCTTGTCCGATCCGGCGATGGGGAAGGGGTCCCGGAGCGCGTCGCACCAGCTGTTCAAGGACAAGGCGAAGAACCGGGTCGACGACCTCCAAGGGATGTTCACAGATCTCCAGTTCGCTCGCAAGGAGAGCCGGACTGGAGATGTGGCCGTGTTGGAGGAGCAGGTGCACCAGATGCTCCGGGAGTGGAAGGCCGAGCTCAACGAGGCTTCGCCGGCGTCATCCTTGCATGTAGGGTTTGGAGTGTTTGGGGGATCGGAAAGGTTGAGTTTTTAGGGGGTGTTTGGAGTTTGGGGGAATTTGTTTTTTTCTTTTCAAGATGTAAAGTTTGGGGGAATTCGGTTTGGAATGTTTGGTGTGGAAGGGTTGGGTTTTAGGTTTGGAAAATTTGGGTTTCTACTTTTAGGGTCGGAGAGTTTGGGTTTTTAGGTTGGGGTTTTGGAGAGAATTTGGGTTTTTAGGGTTGGGATTTTTGGTTTTTTAGGCTTTTGTATTGGTTTTATGGTTAGTGAAGAAAAGGTTAGGGTTTTGGGGTTGAAAAGTTTGGTTTTATGGTTTGTGGTGGGAAAGTTGCGGTTTTAGGTTAGGAAAGTTTGGATTTTTTGGGGTTTTGAGGTGTGAAGTTTGGGTTTTAGTGTGGGAGAATTTGGGTTTTGAGTTGAGGTTGGTGGTTGGGTTGGGGTTTGGAGGTGTGATTGGATGCTTAGTTTGTGTGTGGTTGTGGTTTTGGGTTTTGAGTTGTGATGGTTGTATTTTTGAAGTTGCGGGTTGATTTGGTTTTTGGGTTTGTGGTGGGAAATTTGGTTTTTTAAGGATTTTGTTTGGTTTTGAGTTGGGTTGGGGCTGTGGTGTTGGGGTTTGAGATGGAAAGTTTGGGGTTTGTATGTGATTCGGAGTTGGAAATTTTGGCTTTTAGGGTGTTTTGGTGTGGTTTCGAGTTGGGGTTTGGAGGTGTGTTCAGATGTTTAGTTTGTGTTTGTGGTTATGATTTGGGGTTGGGTTGTGAAGGTTGGATTTTTAGGGTTGCGAGTTGATTTGTTTTTTGGACGTGTTGGAAAGTTTGTAGTTTTAGGTTTTTATGTGGTTTTGATTTGGGATTGATGGTTGGGTCAGGGTAGCCAATTCTTGTGCAATTGTGATGTTGGGGTTTGATGAGTAAAATAAGGATTTAGCCTGGGTTGTTTGGTGCAGGGGGTTGTAAAGGTTGGATTTTGAGGGGAATTGATATCGTTTTGCATTTATGATTTGTGATTTTCTCGGGAACCTGCAGGCATGAATCTTGATGTTGCCCCTGAGGGAAACATCAATATCTTCTGAATTAATTTGGTGGCCATATTTATTTATTTGACAATGGTTTAAGAACTTGGTAATTGTCGTTGAATGGGATATGAGAGTGAAAGGTGGAATAAATGGTAGAAGAGAGTTCAACCACCAAACACTAAATTTAACACACAAAGCACAACTGACGGTCTTGAGAATCTATGATCTGGGATTGATGGTTGTCTGTGGTTGGAGGGCCCATTACCATCACCATCTTACTTGTATATATAGTTATATTGTTTGGTGTCATGGCGTAAGGTATGAGTTTCTAGGACTGCTATTTGGTTTTGAGTTGGGGCTGATTGGTTTGGTACCTTTTAAGGTCCTCAAATATGATTGTTTTGTTTAGGATTTTGATGAATTTCGGATTCTTGGTTAGTTGAGGTCGTGTTGCCATTCGATAATGCCTGGTTCTGTAATGGTCTTTGGAATCTCCTTCATATACGAATGGTTATTTGTTCGGGTTGTTTACCATATAGTTTCTGTCTGTTGGGTTAATGTGGTTTTGATGTGTGCTGATGATTTTGTATAGGGTGGGAGCCGGATTTCCTCTGATCTTTCGTCAGACATCCGGCGGTTGTTGCAGCTATGTGAGGAGGAAGATGATGCTACTAGTAAGTTGGCAGAATTGCCTTACCCGAAGCTGGAGCCAGAGCCTGATGTAGTGCAGAACAATGTCCAGGGTCTTCAAGCTGTGAACAATGTTCAGAATCCCCAACATGCAGACAATGTTCAGAATCTTCAAGGTGCCCACAATGTTCAGAATCTTCAAGGTGCCAACAATGTTCAGAATCTTCAAGACACAGAGGCTTTGGTCTACCAGGAGGTTGTAAACTTTTGCCAATCTTGAGATGTTTCCTGATGTTGGTAATGTGACTGGATTGTCGCTCACATTATAATTTCTCTTGTTTGTTTTTCACTATTATTGACGTTCATGAATTATGATCCTTGATGATATTTGATTAAAAGAAGTTGATATTTCAGTTTTCAATTACAAGGGGCATGAAACTTCTAATTTTTCCCTACTTGAGTACACACATTATGGCTGCATTTTGCAAGTACATATTTTGAACCATCGCAAAATGTCTTAATTTTCATCAATACATGAACTGCATCTTTCTAAATATATGTGATATAAAATTTTGTATTCGTTTATGAGGTCAAGTTTTTACAAAATTCTTGCCTGATAATGCCCTAACTGTTCCGAGTTTACCAATAAAAAAACTGTTGTAGGAGTCTCAACTGGCAAAGCTAGTGTCATCTTGATAAGGAAATTTGCAATAGATAAATAACATATTTTCCATGTTCAACTAAAATAACTTATGATTTCTAATTGCGGACTCTTTTTAGCTCCCTAATGTGATAATAACGAAGACCATTACGTGCACAAGTTCCTTGGTAATTTTCTAAGAGTTACGTTGAAAATATTTTGATATGTTACTTTGAATGCTTGTGACCTTGGCTTGAGTAGAGAAATTGAATATTATTCTTTAAGTAGTTTATTCCGAAGGGGTACTTTACTAATGATTGGGTTATGGATCTCCCTTCCAATGATCTATTTGACTTGTATAATTAAATAACTAATGAAATGTTAACTAAGATACCTGGGCATGGCATATATAAAAAGTAATTAATTTTAACTAAACTATTGGTCTTGCAAAAACCAAGAGGGCTCAAATATAGTAGGATCACAATCCAAGGGAATCAAAATCAAGGAGGCCATAGCCAAGTTCCAAAATCCAGGGGGGCCTTGTTGGGTTCCTTCTTCTGTCAGTTTTTATGTTTGACATTTGTTCCTTCTTTTGTTACTTCTAACTTTCCTACTCTTCTGTTGGATTTTTTTGGGGTAGATTACCATGTTTAACCACAGCAACGCCCTGTTCAGCACCCGGAGTTCCAGTATTTGTTTGTTCTGTACTTCTGTTTTGTTTCTTAGACATGTCCTTTATCATCCTCACATTTCCTTTTGATACATTTCCTAGCCTTTCTATACCATACTTTGCCCTATTATGTTTAGAGTTGCTGCATGTAATGTGGCATTGATATTTTGCAATTGCACCCTTGAAGATTCAAGTTTTTGTTGAACTAATCCTACATTCACATTCTGTTAGTGGACCTTTGTGAATAACAATGTCAAACACATTCATTAGGGATTCATCCTCAAAGCTCCTTTGTTTTACAAGCTCATTTCATCGGTTCATTGTGGAATGTGGAAGTCATTGATTTTATTGGTACAACGGATAAAAATAAAAATAAATAAATCATACAAGTAATTATCAGCGACTATATTTGAATTTGTATCTGTTTATCTTCTTGTGCTCATGCTTTGCTTTTTCATTGTTTGATTTAGCATTCCTTTTTCTCATTTTTAACTTCTAGTTTCTCTATTCTGGCGAATGATTCACATAGTTGCACCTTTCTTCAGTATTATGCATCTGTGTCCTCTTCCAACTGATGCTCGAATCCGCAATCAATTTTTATCGTATGTATATTATGTTTGTTGCTCTCATCTGCTTACTGGTTTTGTCGTGATTTTTGGTGGTGCAAGGGGGGTGGACCTTTGCATTTTCCCTTTCTTTTGCATTATCCTGCTCAGAATACGCCAACCTTGAGCCTTTCATTGGTCTCTTGCAGGGTTACTATACTAACAATCATGAAATGCAAATACATGACTACCAAGGAATTGATGGATGCAAAAGTAGCCTGCCTATGGAGCTGCTGCACCAAGGTGCTGGTAATTGTATGGAAGGACCCACTCAGCTGGACTATCAGCAGTTTAACATGCACCAGGATGTTTCTCACAACATGTTTACTCAGTTCGATAGTGGTGGTCAACATGCGGACGCCTTAGCACCTAATTTTTCTGACTTACTTCCGACAATATGCCCTCCAGCTTCTGCCTTCTTACGGCCGAAATGTGCATTGTGGGATTGCCCTAGGCCTGCTAAGGGAGCAGATTCTTTTGAGGATTACTGCAGCAGCGTCCATGCTATTTTGGCATGGAATGAAGGCCCTCCGGGCATGACTCCAGTGCTTCGTCCTGGAGGGATCGATCTTAAAGATGGTCCCTTGTTTGCTTCACTCACTGCAAAGACTCAAGGTAAGAACGTGGGCATTCCGGAATGTGAAGGTGCTGCAACTACAAAATCTCCATGGAATGCTTCAGGTTTTTTTCTTTCTTTTTTTTACTATTTATGTTTAGTACCATGCAGTTCCGTGTTGAATGCAGATAATTGTATTATTTGGTTGCGTATGGTAGAACTAAGAAGCTGTGTATTGTTACGTTACAGAGTTATTTGATCTTTCTGTTCTTGAGGGTGAATCTCTTAGAGAATGGTTGTTCTTCGACAAGCCACGGAGAGCATTCGAAAGTGGAAACAGGAAGCAGAGATCTCTTCCAGACTACAGTGGACGTGGTTGGCACGAATCTAGAAAGCAAGTGATGAAGGAATTTGGAGGACTGAAAAGGTCCTATTACATGGATCCTCAGCCACTCAACAATTTTGAGTGGCATTTGTACGAGTATGAGATCAACAACTGCGATGCCTGTGCCTTATATAGGTTAGAACTGAAATTAGTGGATGGGAAGAAGAATGGGAAAGGAAAAGTAACAGGCGTCTCTCTTGTCGACTTACAGAGGCAAATGCGAAAACTAACTTCTGACGGTTCTGTTGATAATAAGCGTTCCGCCAAAGGCAGGGGTAAGGTTAACGCGAAGGATACTTGCAGTAGCATCCCTCAACCAGTGCCCATTGGTTACATGAAGGATAATTCTGGGAGTGCCGGCTTTACCCCTGAGCAGGTGGCTGCTGCAAATGAAAATTTAGTTTATGGACCACATCTTCCATATGGTTACTCGGTTGATGGTCTGAATCATTACTATGGTACATAGGTAACTTCTTGGTTCAAGAAGTGGGCATCACTGCATCAGCATTGATAATAGTGCTTATGCACTTGGTTTTGCCTTTGTTTTGTTTTGGTTTTGGTTTTTATGTAAATGGCTTCTAATTGAGCATATCTAAGTATCTAACTCAAAATAGTGTACAACTGGTGATTAGGTAAAGTTGTGTGTATTGTGGGACTTGTTGTGGGTGCGGGGGCATGTGGAAGCAGCAGCAGCGGAATTTTTTTATGACCTTTACTGCCAGTGTGTTTATAAGCTGTGATTGCCTTGAAGTTCATATTCAACCAAACAGAAATCCGTGACTTTGTGACAGGCACTTGGTCTCTATTTCAGGGATCATGTTACTTATGTAATGCTTTTATTCTGTTTTCCTGGACATTATAATGAAATATATATATATTTGACCCATTGAAGGTTCAGGACTCATCGTTTGATTCTTTTATAGTGATGATTAGATTATCAATTTCAGCATGAGTCTATTTTGCAGGGTCGCTAGGGTTGGGTGATTATAGGTCATGGAGGAGGTCGTTGGAGTCTATTTTCCCTCGAGTCGCATCTCAATTTAGTTGGTGGTTATCAAGATCAAGATGGAACTTTCAACGAAGTATGTTTAGTTAGAAGTAGAAATTTCTTTACCAGAAAATTAATGTTAAGTAACATCATATGTTCTGATGCCCCTTTGCGGTTGGAATAAGAGTCCAGCGTAAATCAGATAAATAAGCCTGAATCAAAGAAAAGAGTCCAAGATTTTTCTAGTTTCTTCCTCGAAAAAATGACAGGTTGAAAGTGAAGTTGGGTTAATTGTACTGGCACCTTGGTGTGTCTACTGTCAAAGTTGCTGGTTCTATTTCGTATTCAACTTTGCTAAATAATCAAGTCATCTTTCCTGCTTGTACATGTTTAGAAGAAGAAAAGAGAACAAGAAGAGAATATTCAGAGTATCACCGCATTGTAGGTGTCTAATGTAATAAAATACCGACCTTAAATACGATTCTTTATTTCTTTTGCTTACCAAAGCCACCCGTCAATCCATCATTAAGAAGGAACCGACACTGCTTTGAATGATTCAATATTCGTAACGTAGACACATTATTTACGATACTCTTTCGAGTCTTTCTTACGACAGCATTCAAGAGCCTGCTATTTTAATTTTTGGACCGCTGCCCATGAGTTAGCTTCAACCCAATCGAACGCTAATGGAGTCAGAAACGAATCTGGAATGCCGAAGGATTTGACGATCATGAGCGCATGCGGCCTCAGTTCTCCAATCTGCTTGGTGAATTCTTGCCTTATCGCTGCCGCGTTGCTCAGAGACAAGTACCCATATCGCAGGAACGAAGAATCTTCCTCTATGCTGACCAGAGCATACATAGACCTCAATAGTGATAAAACAGCCTGCAAAAGTCAAGACCTTGTTTTAACTACATATAGAACTCTGAAATATGAGGTGCTCATCCGGTAAATTCTCTAAAATTAAGGGACGGGGGATTTATTATTTCAGACGTATTGTACTTAGGAATAGATAAGTGTAATTTACTTTGAGAGGACCAGCAGGTTGTTCCATCTCAGCATCCAAAATGTTCTTCAAGATTGCTTTCTCGGAGAAGGCTCTTCCTAACTCCCCGGCTAGTTGGTAGCTCTGGTGAATCAATGTTTACAAAATATAATGGCGATCAGACAAGCACCATAAGGAAAGCCAAATCAGTAGTTACAAAACTAGAAAATAGAAATCCATACCAGCATGATTGCTGATTCCTTGCTCAAGCCACGAGCTAGGTGTTGAGACACCTCTTTAGCATACCGGATCAGCAAATCCCGCTCTCGCAGATTGAACAAATCCATCTAAAGGAATATAAGTAGATGTCAGCACACCCAAGTCTAATCATGAAGATAAACATGAATTTACAAGAATTCTTGATTACCTGGAATCGACTGCTCTTGATTATAGAACTGGTTAGATTGTTGGGGATTACAGGAGCACTGCCATTCATGTGTTCCAACCCCAGCTCTTTAAATGGCTTCTTCATCTTCTGAGCTACTAAAAATTCACCAAGGAGTGCTTTGCTAACCTGATTTCCACATGCATCATATTAGGAAAAACACAAACAAGTAAATGAAAGGAAGCTCAACAAATCTGCAAGTAATACCTGCTGCATTAGTACATTATTGTCCCCTTCAAATGTTGATTGTACATCGAATTCTCCTTTCAGAACACCAACGAGATTCTCAGACTTCAGACCTTGGCCACCACAGGTTTCACGGCATTCCTGATGTGATTATGAAAATTTGGAATGAGATATCAAAACCCAAAGATGAGTCACAGTTTTATGCATGGAAGATGTACAAAACCTGAAGGGTCCTCATGTTGTTCCATGTGATTGTTGCCTTGAGAGCACTTGAATAAATGTGTATGGTCTTGTTGGTTGCAGGAGTTCTGTTAACATATATTGTCTTGATATGCATAGATGCAAAGCTCATGGCGCAACTGCATAAATATTTAACTGTAAAATAATACTACATAATCAGCCGATTGCTAATTTAAGAAAATCGTAATTTCCTTGACTACTTAGCAGGGATGATAAATTTAACACCTCTCTTCTAACTTATATTACACAAAGTATTTTAGTGCTGCCCACTAGGTGAGCTTGTGCTCAGAAACAAAAAAATGAAGAACATTACGCTTTGGCGACAAGAGGTAAGAGTCTCTGTTGGTGACTAGGATAATCGAGCAGCAAGGTCTCTTCAGCACCGGGCGATTGAGCAAAAGCTCTTCTTGTCAGAGAATATCTAATAGCAACTGCCAAGCCAATCTGATAATAAGAGCAACCAAATCAATTACATTTACCAATCTACATACATTTAAATACTACCAAAAATATATAATATGCACCTTTGATACATAAACTGCATTTGAAATAATATTTACGCGGCCCATTGTCAGTGGAGCTAGGAAAGCAGCAAATCTCTGAAACAAAATGATATTTAGTACGGGCAAAGACATCATAAAAATGTTCACCAAAATAAAGTCAAAATGATCTCAGGTAAATCAACAAATAATATCAATAGGAATTTTGTTTTACAAAAAACAGCTCATAGTCAGTAAAATCAAAATAAAATAGACATCTAGCAAACACGGTACGTACCTGATCAGGATCTTTTATCGTACTTGTGTATTCCCCATTTGGCACCACATCAGCAACTGAATTCAGCAAGTTTTCTCTAGGGATTCGCAAATTGTCAAACCTAATATAATGATTGGAGAATAAAAAGTAAAGGTCAACTACAAAAGCATAATGCTAGACAAAAGAAATGCAATACAAAAAATTGTAATACCAAATTCTTCCATTATCAACTCCATTCAAGCCAATTTTATGTCCACAATCAGCAATTCTGACGTTAGGGCATATATTTCCATATTCATCTCTTATTTGGGCAATGAATGCATGTACCCCTTCATTTCTTCCATTTATAAGCAGTTGGGAGAAAACCACAGTATGCGTAGCATGCTGAAAAAATCACCAAGAAAAAGTAAATTTGAATGGCAACTAGCATCAAGACATAATTTTATCAAAACAAGTTACTAAAGCAAAAGTCATGCAGAAGGTTGCCCTCACATTAGCAGCTCCACCAATCCAATATTTCTGAGCAGATTCACAAGGTGTGTTTATGACAAATTCTCTTGTTTTTGAGTCGTAAGTGGTGACCGTCTCTATTCCTCGGACCTTTTGAAACAAAGAGTTAGAAAAAGACTTTCAAACTGCAGGAGTTGAAATGAGATCATAAATTTTACGTACATTGCTTCCATGCCCTAACTCGGTCATTGCAAAACAGCCTTTGACCACATAATTCTCGGTGTCTTTCAGCCATTTGTCATGGTGACGTTTTGTACCCAGAAACATTATTGCACAACCCCTGTTAATCATAAAAAAGATTGTTGTTATGAAAACTAAAGAAAAGAAAACTCTGCACATAAAATAAAAAATGCAAAGGCAAGGACAAATGCTGCAAGAGAGAAAGATGAACTCAAACTATTTTGCAGATGTACTAAGCCGCATGGAATTCCTAATTCCACCGGTTCTTTGCAAGAAAAAATTAAATGTATCAATACATGAGAAATCTACATATGAGTAATCTGATATTCATAAATTTACAAGCACAGAAGAACCTCAACTTCAAAGTGCACATATTTTATATGACTGCACATGCTATGGTTCATAAAAATGTATTACGAACACTCAAGAACATAGCACATGGATGTATAAAATGGTAGACATACTTTGAGCATGTGGTATAATTACATTATTTCTGTGTTGGGTTTGCACCATTACCTTTCCTAGACCAGGTTGATTTTGTAGAATTATAAAAGACCAGAGTTTCTTCTTGTTCAGATTATTTTGAGGACCCTCTCGTTTATTGTAAAGTAAAATGAGGCCATGCTTTCTTTCTGTTTTGATTTTTCTTCTTCTTGATTTTCTATTCAAACATTCTTACTCCAATTCTAATATTTCCAAAGTTACCCAAAAGCACAAACGAGCCCATCAATTAATCCGGTTATCAATTTCTCATCATGTGTTCCAACATCTGTACCTTGCATCCTATGTTGGGTTTTGAACATTTCTTATGCCGGGTCTCACACAATCATACACATATGAGAAATTTCCTTTAACTCTTAATTATTTTTATTTTGAGGACAAACATGAACTTCTTATGTCAAACACAATTAAGACCAAGTTTCCTTCCCTTTCCATCTTTTTTTCTCAGTTTCCTACCCAAAACAAGAATCACATGCACCACTTCAATTGTAACCTTTTCCAAAGATATCAAACCAAGAAAACCCTTAAATCAAATTGTCTTCATGATTCTCCCCTCCCCATACAATCAACACACATCAACCAACCAAGACCCACCAATTCATATAATTGGAAGCACAGACAGAGGCACAAACCTTAGGATGACAGACCAATATCCAACAACTGACCACCGGGTAAGTCAAAAATATCAACGAATCGATGAAACCTAATTAGGGGCATACCAATCCATATTCCATCACACTCCGTTATCTAAAACCTATTCCAAATGTTGGAAACACAATCTAGACCACATCCCAAACTTATAAACTTCTCCTCCATTTCCTATGCAAACAATAACCACACCTATTCCTCCAAGTCCAAAATTCTCCAATAAAACAACACAACAAAAAGAGAAAAAAAATTCCGACAACAACCGGCTCACCAAAGGAAGAAGTGAACGCCGCACTTGATCCCGAGAGAGTGATCAAACACCCCAAGACATTCAAACATCGCGAACCGCCTCATCTCCGCTTCCGCCCCTCTCCACGTCAACCACCCCTCGAACACCCCCTTCTCCCTCAAGTACCCGATCCGCCTCATCGTCACCTCCCTCTGCTCCTCCATCGACGCGCCGTAGTCAGGCACGAAGAACCCGTTCCGTGACCGGAACAGATCGGAGGCCTCCATGAGGGAGAAGACATAGTCCCGGTCGGCGACGTGGTGGCCGTCGAGAAGGGAGCGGAGGTCGGGGAGGGGGGCGGCGGAGGTCGGGGAGGGAGTGAGAGTTGGGGGAGGGGTTGGGGAGAGGTGGGAGGTTAGGATGGCCATTCGCCGGAGGATTCGGTCGTCGCCGGTGGCCATCGGAGGTGGATTTTAAGGGTTTGACGGTGAGAAGGGGTTTATATAGAAGTCGGAAGGATTTGGAGGGTGATTTCTTAGTTGGGAATATTGCGGAAACACCCTTTTAATATTTGTATTTGACATAAAATCTTTACTGTTTTGGAACTCCGGAGTTCTGATGGATAGGTGTTCATCTTAGTTGATGTTTTAAACTCATTTTCCGTTTCCGAAAATCGGTGCGGAGTTGAATTGCTGGAGCAAAGAAAATTATATACCAGAATCTATAAAGGATGTTGCTACCTGTAAATAAAAATGTTAAAACTAAATTAAGGAGTCTATTTTAGCGTATATGTTAATTGTCAAACGTCTTTAAGATATCAAAATCTATAATATATACTTCAAGTTGATTATATTTTATAGTGCTCTTATGTCACAATTTGGCCAAGTTGTGGTTATCTTTAGTCCTTTATAAGCCATCTTTCCATCAAAAGTATGTTGATTTCAAGGTATCTATCTACCCACATTAACTATACATAGAGGTTCCGAAAATTGGTTAAATTGTGAATTATTTATATTGAAGAATATTCTGGATATCTTATTTATTTGAATGAGAAGGGAGGTAATTAATAACTGGTATCATATTGCAATATATTGAATAGTTTGGGTAGGTTTGGTAAGTTCCCATGGTTGCTTGTTGATGACCAATTAATTGCACATGGCTTTGTTGCACGCTTCTAATCTAATCCATACATATTTATGGATGGAGATGTAACATGTCATCCCCTGGAAATGCGTGCCACTTTCTACTATATTTTTTTAAGTTACTCTAATTTATTGTTTTAGTTGAGATTCATTTAAAGAATAAAAACATAGTATATAATCACAAAGCACCTTGCAAGATAAATCGTTCATGTCACATTTTGGCCACAAGTCAACGAAGAATTTCATTAAGTTTGCAACCGAACCTTCTCATCCAGCATAAAAGAGTACTAGAATAGTGTTTTAGGCTTTTAGCAACATTCAATCCATACGAGAATTTTGAACCACATCTAACCACTGGTCCTCGATCAGGTCAATTTCCGAAATTCAGGTTGGTCCGGTACGTATCCGAAAGGAAACCCGAATCGGGCAAAACGTATTTTGTAGTTTTTTCAATATAAGTGCATTTATATGAGGTGTATATGAGATTATCCTAAAATGTAAAATTAAGCTACAAATTATTAAAAGTAATAACGTTAATTTTGATTTTCATTAATAACTTTCTATTGTACCTTTTAAGACTCAAACACAAATCAAGTAATTTACTTCCGACTTAGAGACATCAAAAGAGATGCAAAATTGCAAACCTGAGTAATATCCATGAAGGAGCCTTCTACTCATGGCTAAGTGGCTGACCCATTCTGGACCAGTAAGTTCAATTGGGCTTTATTACTCTTAGAAAGGAAATACAAAGAAAAGTTGAAAAATTCAAACCACTCATTAAATCATCAAATATGTGTGTTGGAACATACAAAGATGGGATCAAGCATTTTTTCTTTTCTTTTCTGAAACATTCCAAGAAAGTGCATATCGAATTTAAATGTCTATTATCGAATCATTAGGTTACTTTGGTGACAAGCAGACCCAAGATCCAACCTAACTCATCTGTTTCCATTTTTTTTAACCAATCCACATGTTTACATTTCCACATCAATCATTATAAAAATATCCTTTAAGACTAGTATGATTTAAAAATCAAAATGTTACTTGACAAGTTCGATCACACTAATTTGATGTTTTGCGTTCATCATTCTTCTAAAATTAACTACCTTTTAGACGGGACTGGAGAGGAAGATGAACAAAAGGGAAAGAAAAAGTTCAAGCTAGACTTGAGGGATCGGATTGGGACTCACAAATGTGAATCCAAACACAGGGCGATGGTTATGACTAAACAAGTAATCGAGTCACCATCCAATTCATGAAAGAGATTGGAATCTGAAATCAAATGTAAAAATAGCTGATCATTGCAATTATATTGGAAATGCCAAAAAAATAATTTAATACATTGACACAAGGGTCATTATCAAAAGAAACAGCAAAAAACAGAGGACAATCCCATTGGTTCTTCTGCCACCACAGCAGAACTCCTAACTTGGTGAAACATCAGAAAATCTTGCTGGGTTTATCTGTCTGACTTCAACCTTTTCGTATGAACTGTCAATATCTGAAATAAATGTACAAATGTGTAGATACTTTGTTTTTTGTTTTTTTCCGTCGTCGATTCTATGTCGAGCAACACCCAGAGTTCTTCACAGGAGAAACGTCTTCCTTCGCCCCGATATTGATGGTCTGTCCCTTTGGCAATGATGTTGTGTCATATCCAACCTCTAGCGATTTCTTGCTGACGACACGATATATCTGAGTGAGTACTTCAGTGAAGGCGTTTTCGACGTTCAGCGCTTCAAGTGCAGAAGTTTCCATGAAACAAATGCCCTCCTTCTCGGCAAATGCCTTGGAATTTTCAGTAGGAACGGCCCGTAGGTGGCGGAGATCTGCCTTGTTGCCAACAAGCATGATCACGATGCTTACATCTGTGTGGTCCCTCAGTTCTTTCAGCCATCGTTCGATATTCTCGAATGTTATGTGACGGGTTACGTCGTAAACGATTAGTGCACCGATGGCTCCTCGGTAGTATGCACTTGTAATTGCTCGGTACCTACTCAAAATCAAAAGAAGAAAACAAAGACATGTCAATTTATATTTGAGATAACAAAACTTGCACAAACAACTTGTTGGAAATTAAGACATTACTGAAAATAAAGCAAAATCATGTGAATCTTGAAATTCTCAGAGGTTGGGTGAAATCAGAAGCTTATGATTCGACTATTGTTTGGAGTTACAAATTTTAATAATATAAGAATCAAGAAATCATCAACCGGAAGGTTAATAGAATTATCACCTTAATATTCAGGTGTGGTGCAAACAAATAATAGAGGGATGAATAAGTTCGTCTTAAATCAAAAACAATAAACACAAACAACATGCCCGATTCTTGAGTAGGTTTAATCCCAGTGACTTATCTTGGACCTATAAACATGTTTTGCCGGCCATTAACAGAGCTTGTCATGTTTATGCAGGTGTTTTTACCAATTGGTCTAGTAAGACAATTCAGTGAAGTCAAGGCAATATTAGAAGCAAGATGAACATATTAAAGCTTTATCAGGAAAAGAAGAGCATGCGAAAATGTCGAAGTTGCTGTTTATTTACTTTCCTTGTTATCGTCCTTGTGACGACATAAGACGTTCATGTTACGATTTTACGACAATCCTATTTCTGGAAAGACGTTCATGTTGTAGTTCTATGACAATCCTATTTCCGGAAATCGCTGAAAGGGCTATCATCTTATGGAATTGCACATCTGAATTTGAATAACTGCTTAGAATTCTCTGCAGAAGGAAGAAACGGCATTCCGAAAACCGAACAAAATGCGTAATTCATTCAGTCTAAATCTAACTCCATAAGCTCTCAATTTTTTAAATAAAATACACCACAATTTATCTGAAAGAAGTAAATTCTCATTCAAATGTAAATTCCCATTTCTAAAGAATCAACATCCAATATACCCCATTTCACAACCCACGCCTCCGAAATCAGAAAATCATAAGACCCAATATACCAAACCAAACAGATTCATCTATCAGAAGCCATCACAGGACAAACCATGTTTCGCAAAAAAAAAAACTCAATAGACACACAACAAAGGAATTCAACGTTCCAAATCAAAAACAAAAGTTTCGAACAAAAATCGATGTTTTCTTATCAAACTGAGTCCCAATTCCACATAACAAATCAATCATCAGCAAACAAAAAGATCCTATAATTTCGAACAGCAGTTCTTCAAAACACATACAAACAAAAAAGACCCAGCCTTTTCTCCCATTCCTATCCAACAGAGTCCCAAATCTACAAAACAAATCAACCATCAACAAATAAAAATCCATGAAAAACAACAGAACGGTCGAACCGAAACCGAGAAGGGATACAAAAAACAACCAAAGGCCCGAACCAAAACAGAAAATGGAGTCAAAAGAAATCAAGTCATTCGATAAGAGACCGACCCAAGACACAAAATTCATCAAAAACCAAACTCTTCCCTCAAAGACATCACTTTCTCATCCAATGGAGTCCCAAATCAACAACACAAATCAACCATAAATAAATTAAACCAATTTTAACAAAAAAGTAATGGAGAAACCACGAAACCCACATAAAGCAACAACAAAGGGGTCAAAGCAAACCCAAAAAGGAGACTAAAAAGATCGAAAAGTTGTCACCTTTCTCATCAAATGGAGTTCCAAATAAACGAAACAAATCGACACCCACAAAAGAAAAAAAGAAAAGAAAAAAGATGGAATCTTTCAAACACAAACAGACCTCAAACAAGACACCGACGAAACAGAAAACAAAAGCAAATTGTTGTCACCTTTCTTGTCCGGCTGTGTCCCAAATCTGAGCCTTGACGATCTTATCATCGACATGAATACTCCTGGTCGCGAATTCGACCCCGATGGTGGACTTGGTCTCGACGCTGAACTCGTTCCTGGTGAACCTCGAAAGGAGGTTCGACTTGCCGACGCCGGAGTCCCCGATGAGGACCACCTTGAAGAGGTAGTCGTAGTCGTCGTCGGCCCTGTACGCCATTTTTCTTTTTGGTTGTTTGTTTGTTGTTTGTCGCCAACCACGGAGGGAGGGAGGGAGGGAAGATGTCTTATATGAGAGGAGAGGGTGGACGTGTTTGGATTTGGACTACTCGGTTTCACATCTCTGCTCGTTGAAACGGTAAAACCTGCTTTTTAAACCAACGGATTTGTTGTGTGGGTGGGGTTTTTTCGGTTCGGTCCCTCTGTTTTTTTAATTCGTTAACTGTGCTTTGGTAATCAACTGAATTGCTAAACATCGTCCCAAAATTACTTAAATCGTCCCTTGAAATTACCAAATTGCCCTTCCTCCTATTTTTGCTTATATATCTCACAATTTCACTCTTTCATCAAAACTTTCTTTTCCTATACCTACTACAGAAGATTACGAATGTCTCGGAGGCCAGACAAGCATCCAGCAGTTCCCCCGGTGTACCCGTATACGGTAACCTTACGTTATTTCTTTGTTTTCAAAATAAAAAAAAATGGTCGGCGTCCGAGGGAGACGCCCCCCGCATATGGCGGGCGGGGGGCGTCTCCCTCGGACGCCGACCATTAGCGGGAGACGTCTGCGGAAGACGTCTCCCCAAATGAGGAGGCGTCTCCGACAGACGCCTCCACCATGCGGGAGGCGTCTCTCACAGACGCCTCCACAAATTGTTTTTTGTTATTATTAAATCTGATAATTACTTTAATAAATTGTGATAAATCTGAAAATTTAATTTAACAAATTCTTATTAAGTTTAACATATGTGATATTTAGTTTTAACAATTTTTGATTTAGTTTAACAATTGTTTTAATTTAGTTTAACAAATTTTGATTTAGTTTAACAATTGTGATAATTTAGTTTAACAAATTTTGATTTAGTTTAACAATTGTGATAAATATGATAATTTAGTTTAACAAATTTAACAAATTTGTATTTAAAATTTCAATTAATAGTCATCGGGTCACAGTGGAGGGAAAGGCAAGTCGATACCATTACACGTCTTCCGTTCTTTAGAGGATGATTCAGCACCGCATCATCCACGTAGACGGGGGATATTTGCTTCGGTCAGGAGGGAGAGAGAGGCACTACGTCGTCGTGAGGAGGAGGATGATTCCTTCGATGATGAGCATGTGGACAGTCCCGACGACAGGAGAGACGATGATGACCCGTATGAGTTAGAGCGCCCGGAGGTGGAGAGACAGGGGGAGTATAGAAGAGGACGTGGTCGAGCGGGTAGTTCTACTTCCGCCGGATGGATGGTGCGGAAGGGTAGGGGTGGGAGGTTTACGACCGGGGATTCGAGCTCCTGCACTGTAGATCCCCGTGCTCAGAAGAAGAAGAGGGTCCAGGACGATTCTTGGATCGTGAGCAGTATGACGCCTGATGGTCCTTTAGATGGGAGCGTCATTCCTAGTTTCTGGGGTCACATCGCTAGACGGATCTGGGACGGAGAGGATCGGAAGGTTCTGAAGTGCCATAATCGGCACAGAGCCTGTACAACACTACAGGGTTGGCGGTCTACACTGAGTGCTGATATCAGAGAGGAGATTAGTGCCACGCATTTGGGGCACTTACCATACAACATGTTCCCTTATCTCGACATGTCTTTAATTTCTGCTTTTGTGGAGTGGTGGCAGTCTGACACCAACACTTTTCACATGCCTTTCGGAGAGATGACGATTATGCTTCACGATGTTTTCCAGATCCTGCGCATTCCTGTGGATGGTCGTCTGGTTAGTGCTCAGGGGTCGACGTCTGAGCTGAGGTGTTATGTGGCAGAGTTGCTTGGTGTCACACCTGATGGTCTGGCGAGAGATACAGCTTTATGGAGTGGTGGTGGTGTCGGCATCGACTCCCTTGAGGACCTATGTAGACAGGCACGACCTCCGCGGGCCGATGATACACAGTTGACGGCGTACCTATTTTTGATGCTCGGAGCCATCTTGTTTGTCGACAAGAGTGGTTGCCGGATCAGACCACGCGATCTATTGGAGGCTAGGTACCCAGACACCGTTCGTGAGTACTCGTGGGGCTCAGCGACGTTGGCATACCTGTACCGTCAGCTTGGGATAGCTAGCCGTGCGGATTGTTCTGGGATTGCAGGTTGTCTTACGCTGCTGCAGGCGTGGATATACGAGTACTTTCCCGCATTGCGCCCGCATCGTGAGCGGAAGATTATCGAGGAGGGTCATCCACGTTCGGTATGTGGGCCGTCCGGAGCGAGGACAAGAGCGATGGACGATTGCGTTCAATCCGCGCACGGCTAGATCAGATTACTGCATCAGAGGTATCAAACTTTACACCATTTACATTTATTTATTTAATTTTAAGATGTATTATTATAAATGTGTTAAAGTTTAGGTGGAGTGGTTACCCTATGGTCCTGACCCAGCAGCGGAGGTCCCGAGGACTTTATTGATGGGTCTTATTCGTTATCGGGATATCATAAAGCCTTATATGCCCGATCGTGTTTTGCGTCAGTTAGGATATGTTCAGGTGATCCCGGTTGACATCCCGACACCAGAGCATGCGGTGCGGTCTAAGACTGCAGCGACGTACGACGTCAGGTTCCCTGCTTCTACAGCGGAATCGACTTGGCGGACATTTCCGAGATCATGCTGATTGTTCCTTGGCGACTTCAGACGTAGTCCCGTCCCCTCCGAGTGTGATGCACGTTATCTTGATTGGTTCGGTAGTTACTCACATCCTGTCATCGTCCGTGGGCTGATCTGTTGTACCGTACTCTTAGTATTTGCATTTATATTTGTTTATCTGTCGTACGCTTATTATTTGTATTTGTGTTTGTGTTTGCTAACATGTCGTACGCTTATTGTTTGTATTTGTGTTTGCTTATCTGTCATACGCTTATTATTTTTATTTGTGTTTGCTAACCTATTGTACTATTATATATAATGCAAATAAAGCAAACATATCAAAACATATTACATAATAAAGCAACACTATATAATGTACAAACATATCAAAACATATTACATAATTGTACAAACATATCAAAACATATTACATAATTATTGTCAATATGCTATCCTATTTTGGTACTCCAGCTCCCATCCAATAACACTCTCATCTCGTATTTGAAACCACAGAGTCGCTATAGGAGGTACGGGGAATCCCTCATTCAAATCCAAACGAATGTAATGAGCGTAACTCCCTAAATGAGCAATAATCAACTCTCTGCACGGTCTCGTCACGGTAGGGGGACTCTCCCAAGGTAGAACTGTAAGACATGGGTACAACGAACCATCATTTCCGAGAGAGAAGAACATAACTGCACACTTGTAAAAATTTGCAATGGGAAACAAGTCCGTCCACGTCTCCATGTAGTGATTCTCGCCACAAGGTCCCCGCCCCAATTAATCCGGTGACGAGCCTGCGCCACACCGTCGTAGTATACGTGCTCATAAAAAGATGGGTTCGCAGCTAGCTCATTTGAAATCGAACGACGGGCGAGTTGCCAATTGTCTTCACCACCGTGGAAAACATCGGCGACACATCGAAATCCACAGTTTCCATCAGGAGTACATCATTCCACTGGTGTAGGAATGACATAATGATTCCTGGAATTTTATCCGCATATGGGAAGTCGTCTACGTCAGCCCGCCCAGTCACTACAATATGAACAAAAAGTACAGTTACATATAATAACAAAAGATACATATTTACTGAAATAAATAACAAAATTATAATAACAATAAATATAGGGATGGTATACCTGATCCTCCCCTCACAGACGAAGAACCAGAAGATCGACCACGACCTTTGCTTCCACTACCGAAAGAACGACCACGACCTCTACTCCCACTACCTGAAGATCGACCACTACCTCGCTCTGCATACTCAAACGCACTAGGGTCCCGTCGTGTCGACTTTCCCCTTGGTCGACCTCGTAGCTTTGTTTTTTCTGCAGGCTCTCTCAAATTCGAATGTTCGGGGTGTAGCTGCTCGAATAAAACCCGAGAGGCAGATCGAATTACGGTAGGGTCACTTCCTGCAATCTCATCAACCAGGCTACGAAAATGTTCGGCGTCTTGAGCTGCCTGAGACACAAACTCTGCGTTCCCGGCTCCTTCCCCAATGACAAGTGTCCTCCAGAACGGATGAATCTGCTCTAAGTAAATTCCGTTGTCTGATTCAAGACATCCGCGGATGGTACATGCGCAAGGTATCCCATGAGAAGTTAGAAAAGTGCACTCGCAACGATATTCAACTTCATCATCTAATTGTTGCATTCTCTTCACCTCCTGACTCAGCAATTGCAAGCAGCGATGCGAAACTCGACCATTTATGTGACAATATAGAGGATGTCCGAAATTAGTCAAATTTCGCCGTCTCGAGTCTTCAAGAAAGTTTCAAATTTTCGTCAGCTGCATTTCAATAGCCGCGTTGACGCGTTCGAAAAGAGTGTCCAGAGCTGCTGTCGATGTAGAAATCCACTCTTTTAGAGCTGAATGAGCACTTTCGACCCTACAATTCGTGGTGTTCCCAAAATGAAGGACTTTATTCGTCCAATTCAGCACAAACTTTTCTTTATGCACCAACCACGTGGTGTCCAGATACTCCGTGATAGCCGGCCACGATCTATACAAATCTTTCAGAGCATACAAAGCTCTATCATACTCGGCTTCTGAAGTAGAAAGCATGATTTTCCTCCATCTTTCACGCCTCAAAGTCTCTGCCATCTGCTTATTCTTGCCGAATACGTGGTATGCGTAGTTGAATACGTCTTTGTTGATGTGTCATGTGCAGAGTAAATGAGCAGAGTCAGGAAAAACCTCTCTCACTGGTCGCATAAGGTCTAACTCCCGGTCTGTTATTATTGCAGTAGGGCTGACAGTCCCCAATAACAGATCTCGCAACTTCTCCATCACCCACAGATAACTGGAGTAAGATTCATCCATCAAAATCACATATCCAATAAGGAAATTCATGTTTGTTGGTGTGACCCCAATCATTTCGAACAAATACATCTTATACTTGTTCGTCTTGTAAGTCGAATCCATGCAGATAACGAAAGGATATGTCCGCAACAACTGGACTGACGTCGGATGTGCCAAAAAAGCGTGAGTGACGACATCAGTTTCTGAATCCGCGACCACTATTAAAAACTACAACCCATCCATCACGATCTCGTCGCTCCACCACTTTTATTAAGAAACAGCATCACGAAGTGCAATATCCATATCTCGAGACTTCATTTGATTTCGCCGGTCGCATCTCAAATAACAATCCATCCGACTATCTGATCTTGTTTTGTACGACGACACGACCAAAAAAACCCAGCTCCGATAGCTACTTGTTTGGCCCATTTACTTGCTTCATCGATTGTTGCAAAGATTTGTGTAGTTTGAAATAACTCACTGTAATCCACTCCATCACCACTGAAATCTTCCAACGGAACCTACAAAAATAAAATCGAAATTAAAAAAATCAAAAAAATTCAGGCGTCTGGATTAGACGTCTACCCCATGGGGGCCGTCTGAGTTAAACACCCTCCCCAAGGGTGAGGCGTTTGCGTAGGACGCCTGACCGAAGGGAAGGGCGTCTACTAAAGACGCCTTACCTAAGGGGAGGACGTCTACATAAGAGATTTTGGGTTGATTTGATGTGACAAAAATAGTAGTAAACGTGACGGAGTGCTCTTAGGGCATCCACAACCCCAACCCAAAATCCCCCATAATCCAATTTCTCTCTCCGTCACGTCAGCTAAAAACATTATGCAACTCATTACCAACCCAATGCAATTTTTCACTCCTTAACCACAATCCCACTTTCAACACTCTCTCTCATCCACATAAATTTTTTTAACATCATTTTCTATTTCATCACAACAAACACAAACTACTAAAAAATTATTTCTACAGTAACTTAATCTAATTAAATTACACTAATTGCCAAATAATTTCGAAAAATTAGATTTAATGCCACACCAACGGGTCGATCGGGGGTCTCGCTGGTGAGGTGAGCGAGCGGCATTCCACCTCGTCGGTGAGGTGGTGAGGGTGGCAAAGGGGCAGCGCCCCCTGAAGATTTTTTGGGTTTGAGATTTATTAGTAATTCTCTATCGATTTTTTGGATTACTAATGTGTTTTTGGGTGAACCTCGGTAAATTCATGTGTTTTATTTTGCTAGGTAATTTTCTTTAATTATATACATTTACAATTATTTACAATTATCTTACTAATTTTCTTTAATTACTTACATTTATTTTTACTAATTTTGATTAATTATTTACATTTATTTTACTAATTGTCAATAATTATTTTCGTTTATTTTAATTTTCAAAATTAATTCTAATTATATAAAAACATATACATATCAATTAAATATTATTTAACAAATAAAAAAGGGACTACTATTCATCGCCGGAAAATACTTAAATCACCCCCAATAATTACCATTTTGTTATTCACAATTCATTTAATACTCATTACGTCCTGTGTCTTAAAACAATATTTTTGCCTGAGTTTTCATCACATTTCGAGTACCAACACCAAGAAAATGTCTAGCGAAGCACCTGAATCTGGTGAGGTAAGTCGGGAGAATTTTTTTCCCATCTGGGGTGTTTTGCTAAGCCGTCTCCCCCACGGATGGGGCGTCTGGCTGAGACGCCCTCTCTTTGGAGAGTGCGTCCCAGCCAGACGCCACATCCCTGGGGGCGGCACCTCTCTAAGCCGTCGTGCGCAAGGTGGGGGTGTCCCAGCCAGACACCCCGATTTTTTTTTTGATTTTAAATTTATTTATGTCGTGTTATTTTAAATTATTTCAGGTTTTGTTGCAATATTTCGGTGGTGATGAAGTAGATTACAGTGTGTTTTTTGATAGTAAATAAGTATTTCCAACAATCGAGGACGCGTGTAAATGGGCGAAACAAGTTACCATCGGATCCGGATTTTTTTTGGTAATATCATCCTACAAATCAAAAAGCAGATAATCAGACGGACTATTATCTAAGATGCGATCGTAGAAATGAAATGAGTTCACGTGATATGAATATTGCACTACGGAAGAACACGAAAAGAAAGGTTTGCGGTTGTCATTTTTTGATAAAGGTAGTCGAGTGAGGGGATCGTGATAGATGAGTCGTAGTTTCTAATAGTACTCATGGGCAGCACAACCACAGACTTGCAGTTTATCCAGAAGGTTACCGACATATCCGCAGTCTTAGTTCTGGAGCCAAGAAAATTGTTTGTGATATGACTGAGACACAAGCAAGACCATGTAACATCTTGTTTGCAGTAAAGGAGAAATCCCAGATGATAATCCCAATCAGAGACACATTTATAACTTCAGAGAGTACATGAGGAGGACGAAATCTGAAGACAGTAATCCCGTTCAGCAGTTTCCGAATCAGGCAGTGCAGTATCAGTACTTACATTGAATTATGGCGGATGAAGAAACAAATGTCCTCACTCACGGATTTTTGGCACATCTTACGTCAGTTCAGTTGTTGCGTACATATCATGTCGTAATCTGCATGGATTCGTCATACAAAACAAACAAGTACAAGATATCTTTGTTCAAGATGGTTGGGGTGACTGCAACAAACATGAACTGCCTCGTCGGCTATGCAATTATGAATGATGAAATCGAGTCTAGTTACCAGTGGGTGTAGGAGAAGTTGCTAGATCTGTTATTGGATACGATCAGCTCGACTGCAATAATAACGGATTGGGAGTTGGGCCTGATGCGACCAGTGGGAGAAGTTTTTCCCGAGTCTGCTCATTTACTTTGCACCTGGCATTTCAACAAAGACGTGTACAACTACCCATACCACGTATTCGACAAGAACAAGAAGTTTGCAGACAATTTGAAGTGTGGAAAATGGAGGAGAGTCATGTTTTCTTTTTTACAGACTGAGTACGATAAAACGGTCCGTAATCTGAAAGATATTTTTCAGGCTTGGCCAGTTCTCATGGAGTACCTGGAAGACACGTGGTTAGTGTTGGCTTTTTGGCATTTATCTATATTAATTTTGATAATTAATTCAACTAATCTTAATCAATCAACCTAATCAATCAAAACGATCAAACACGATTACATGCATTGCATATATATTTGTATACTTGCAATTATCTTAATAGGTTCATCAAGACGTCTGAATTCTTCCAGAGAATTTTTCTCATATGGATTCGGTCGACCGTCTAGCTCTCGGTGCACCGAACACGTGTTATAACCGAACGGTTCGGTTGACCGAGGTATACTCGGTCCACCGAACAAGAACGATTCTGCCTGAATTATTAAGAGATTAATTAAATCATGGGTGAATTAATTCCAAATTTAATTAAAACATTTTTAGGTGCTTATGTGGAAATTAGAGATTAATTTTCGTAGAGAATAAACAAGTGATCATGGCTAAAGAATAGCTCTTGATAAGGATGTTTTGGGAGACTATAAAAGGACCCCTACTCCTACTTGTTTAATACTAATGCAAAAATTCTTTCGCTCAATAATCTCTCCCTAATCACCATGAAAATCTCTTAGTAAATTTAAGTTTTAGAGATAAGAATCTCAGGAGCTTAAAGAGGGGTTAATAACTAGATTCTAAACCTTATTAGAGATTGATTGACTTGCTCCTTTCTCTTTAATCTTGTTTAGAGTTTGGTAAACACTCGGAGGCAATTCTGTGGACGATTCAACGGGCAACGCGACTCCGAATCTTCAAAAAGGGTTTAGAGAATCTTTAGGTATGATTCTACATTTGTGGTTTATTTTAATAAATGTAGGGTTGCGTGTTATTAGAATAAACACAAAGTAATGTACATAGAAATTGTTGAAAATATGAAAACGATCTTGTATGTTGTATTAAATTTTTTAAAATATATACATACATGGGGACACGAAATCCTACAGGCAACACTATAAACTGTAGGGTTGAAAGTGTTCATTTGGCTCTGAAAGAGTGGATCACTACATCGACTGTAGCTCTAGACACTCTTTTCGACCGCGTGAATGCAGCTATTGAAATGCAGCTGACAAATATTCGGAACTTTCTTGAAGAGTCGAGACGTCGAAATTTGACTAACTACATAGGTGCTTTGTATCAACATATAAATGGTCGAGTTTTGCATTACTGGTTGTCATTATTGACTCAGGAGTTGAAGAGAATGCAGGACTTAAGCAATCAAGTTGAATATCGCTGTGGGTGTGCTTTTCTGACATTACATGAGATTCCTTGTGCCTGTACCATGCACGATTGTATTGAGTCAGGTGATGAAATTTATTTAGAACAGACCATCGACGCTGACCCTGAGCAACTCTGATACATAAATCTTCAGCTCAGGTGTCGATGCCTGAGCACTGACCATACGACCCTCAACAGGAATGTGTAGAATCTGGAAGACGTCATGCAACATGATCGTCATCTCCGAAAGGCAAGTGAAAATTATTGGTGTCAGACTGCCACCACTCCACAAAGGCCAAAATCAACGACATGTCAATGCAGGAGAACATGTTGTAAGGCAAGTAACCCAATCCTCTATCACTGATGGTCGTCGTCATATCATCAGTCATCACTGAATGCCAAGCCTACAATGTAGTACAAGCTCTGTGTCGATTATGACACTTCAGAACTTTCCGATCCTCGCCCTCCCAAATGCGTCTGGCAATGTGGCCTCCGAAACTCGGAATGACGCTCTCGTCTAAAGGACCACTGGGCATTACACCAGTCACAATCCAAAAATCATCCTCAACCCTCTTCTTATTCTGAGTTCGGGCGTCTGCAGTGCACGAACTTAAATCACCGGTCACAAACTGGCAACATCGACCCTTCCGAATGACCCACTCAGTCGAAGAAGGACTACCATGTCGCCCCCCATCCTCTACCATACTGATGTCTCGCCTCCTCCTGCGGCTCCAAGCCATACTAACCCCATCGTGACTCTCCACCTCATTTGAATCACCCTCGTCGTCGAAAGAATCCTCACGTGTCTGACAACGATGTAAAATATCTCTCTATCTCCTAACTGAAGCAGAAATACGCCGTGTACGTAGATGACGGGGACCTGACTCATAAGTTAAACTATATACAACGTGTAAGGGAACTGATTTTCCTTTTCCTCCACGGTAACCCGATGACTATTAATTCAATTTTAGAAATAAAAATTCGTTAATGGATTTAAATTACTTAATTTACAAAGTGATTATGAAACTAATTATAATAATTAATCAATTTAACTAATTACTCAACTAATTTAACTAATTATCAACTTAATAATCAATTTAAATAATAAAAATAATTATTTATTAAAAAATGGAAGGGCGTCTGCCGGAGACGCCCCTGCCAGTGAGGGGACGACTCCTACGGACGCCTGACTCAAAAAATATATTTAAAAAAAACTAAAGGAGACATTTTAACAGATTTGAGTATGTCGTGTCGTTCGTTGGTTCCTTTCCTGGCACTCGAGACATTCTTTTTGATGAATATGAAGACAGTGGTGTTAGGAGAGTGAAATGAAAAGTTATATAAGTAGAAAGGACAGAATGACAAAATATTAATTCGTACGGAAATTTAAGTAGTTTTCCGACGATGAATAACAATTCAGAATAAAAAACTAATATTTAATCTTTATTTTAAAAAAACAATAAAAATGACCAACCGAGGTCGAAACCAAGTTCGGGTCCAAGACCCAGGTCGCGGCCCGACCTGTGCCGATCCCCGATTAAGAGGCCTGAGGCCGGGTCGACTCCCGACCCGACCACGAAAGGCCATCCGTTAAGGATGGCCTTAAGAAACATCTGGAAATTTTGAGATGACGTCCCTGTACTCTCAACGGTGTGTACTTAACATGAATCACTTCATTTTATTTTGTTTTTTTAACCTACTCTATACTCTACCCCAATTTTATATCCCAAAAATGCAAATGTGACTATTGAGATTGAACTATGGTTGTTAACTATCTCAAAACTAAATATCTCATAACTAAGCTAGTCCAACAACCTACCAGTACATACGTAATTACATACTTAAAAGCGAACGGGGAAACTTTCCAACTTTGAAATCCTAACGTTTGAGCAATTAGTCCCATCAATAGAAGTATATCATTTATTTCAAATTATTTCAATAGTGTCCCAAATCATGATATTAAGCTTGGGAGCTAATTTATTGTGGTCCTATCAAATGTCACCCCACGACTAAGTTCGATGTTTGTCCCCTCCACGGTACAGAAGCAAAATTGGAGGGTTTTAGATAATATTCAGATTACGTTAAAAATTATTTTTGACGCATAAAACTTCATATTGTATTGGCCTTTGCGTAACTAATTTAGTTTCATATTCCGACATTACCGAGGAGAATAAAAATTAATTATGATAATGGTACTTGTCACCCCACTAAGCAATCCGGTTTTAGTACCTTCATTACACGGAGAAGAGACCAAAATGTTAAACTTATGTTTCGGATTGATAATCGCATTTTCCGTATATCACACGACAATAATGTGTTTAAAGAGAAAAATGAATTGGTTTTTGGCTGAAGAAACTGACATTTTTTCCTTCTATTTCAAGCAAATTATTTTATTTGCCATTATATTTTGGTTGGTGAGTCCTCAATTGGATGATGAAGTCTTACCATTCCAATACAGTGTTTCCTTAAGAATCAAGTTTGTTTCGTTGTTTGGATAAGCTGTAGAGGAAGAAGGATAGTAGCCATTGGCTAAACCACGTAAGCCATTGTTCGAGAAACTATGCTATTATAATCCATTAGGCAAAGTCTCCTTCATTGGGTAACGACGTACGAATTAATATAGTCTTTACACATTTGGTGGGTTGCTTATCCCATATTAATTAATAACTATATTTAATCAAGAATACACCCCCACAACTTTTGTCATAGATTCATTAGGGATGATGATAAACAATGGGATGATTTTTTTTAACAAGAGAAGAAATGACACAGAAAAGAGGGTAATTAAGAGATGTGTCGTGCCAACTTTGTTGACAAAAGCTTTAATCTACATTCTTTTTGTTCTGTCCACACACACACGTTGGATATAGTTAGATTTTTTTATTTTTTTTGCATAGGTCGATAATATAACATCCTCGAAACAGCGGAAAATTTAAAATTTTAAACACTCAATCAACATAGGATATTACGCAATAAAAGAACACAGGTGCACCGACATATATAATATATATATATGTGAACATCAGAGTATACAAAAGTTGTGATTACATCAAAAGCATATACAAAGGAAAACAGTAATCACACGACCTCAACTGAGAGAAAGCTGGATCCGGTAGCGTTGCTCATCTCCTCGGTCACCACCCCCTAATGTCGATCACGGCCTGAAAGTAGACACGCAACAATGCCTGAGTTTCCAGAAGGAAACCCCGTATGCCAAACTCTAAATGTACGAAATAAAAGCATCCTAGCATGCAATTCTACTCAACAAGAAAAGCATCACAACACGCCCAGCACCAGGGCTCTCAACTCCACCACAGGACACACCACAGGTACGAGACTCCAGGTCTAATCTCAACCAACCGCCGCACCCACCACAGTCACGGGGCTCCAGGTCTAATCTCAACCAACCACAGCTACCACGACACGACCAAGGGCTCCAGGTCTAATTTCAACCAACCCAAACGTATAAGGGCTCCAGGTCTATTTTCAACCAACCCCTACACGCGGTCCCTGCTCAGGCTCCAGGTCTATTTTCAACCAACCCGAACGCACTACGGAGCTACAGGTCTAATTTCAACCAACTCCGTACAGACTAGCTGGGCTCCAGGTCTATTTTCAACCAACCACAGCTCTCACACGGTTACGGGGCTCCATGTCTATTTTCAACCAACCACCACAACCCTCGTGCACCTCGCACGCTTGCCGGAAGAACATCGGCACCACGACTCGCCCCACACGGGCAACCACGACCATAGCACCTCCATAGTGCAAAACATGACACAAACGGTCGACCGAACCAAAAGTCTCGGTCGACCGAATCAAGCAAATACAGGGCAATCCACTTCGACCGGCACTCCATCGGTCGACCGATTCCCAACACCACACTCGTTCGGTCGAACCCAAATCAAGGGACGGTCGACCGTTTAGATGGTCAACTCCCGGTTCAACGAACAAAACGACCAATCGGTCGACCGACAAAGGGGTCCCGGTCGACCGAAAGTCACCAGGGAACAAATCCCACAACATCACAACGAATTCGGTCGAACAACGAGCACATCTCGGTCGACCGAATCAGTCCAGGGAATAATCCCTCACTCGCGTCCTGAAACCGGTCGAACGCCGAGACCTCCTCGGTCGACCGATTTCAGTCAGAGCGTTTCTCACGCTCAACACACGGGTCCGGTCGACCGAACCCACATTCGGTCGAACCGACCACAAGTCCACTTAAGTCACGGTCGGACGAGATCAAAGAGCGGTCGACCGTTTATATAGTCTACGCCCCCAACCGACTTAAGACAGTGCACACGGTCGACCGGCAAAGGGGACCCGGTCGACCCTATCTCTCCAGACTTGCCTCCTATGCACAATCGGTCGACCGCCCCACAGGCATCGTTCGACCGATTTGAGGCAGAGTCCGAATTCTCTTCACGAACGGTCGACCGTTTGCACAAACTGGTCGACCGATCAGGCAGTGAAATCTGCTGCAAGTTTACTCGCGACGAGCCGAACGGCCTACCGTCGACTTCCAAATACTCACGGTAATTAAGTGAGCGAGCTTGACATACCTAAAGATCTGAAGAGACCTTAGAAGAACCACGACGACGCCTCCACGAGAACGTCTCCCCAAATCACGATCCGTCGACGAACCTCGCGTCCAAACGACGATCAACCGCCTCCTCGACGATCCACAACAATGAATCCACCTCCGGCAACCTCCACCGAACAACCACAACCCCAGCACACGAGTTAGGTAGGGGAAGAGAACCAAACGTGCGGAAGAGGAAGGGAAACAACACTCACCTCAAGCCATTGACAACGACCACCACCGCTTGCCCGAACACCACTCAACGCCGGAGCACCAACTCGCCGGAGCTCACAGCAGGAGGGAGAGAGGGAATCGCGAGAGAGAGAGAGCAACAGAGAGAGAGAGAGAATTCTCCCCCCCTAATTCATCTTACTTCAATATACATATAGTTGGTGGATTGATTCTATTTTAGGGTCAAGTCAAACCTTCGGATTTGGTTGGCAGTGCAAATTTGAAAATGTATCGGAAGGTGCCAATATTGTTCTTATGATAGATCCTAGAAATGCACCACATTCAACATAAGTTTTTCTTCCCAAAGACGCTACATGCAAAATAAATATTATAAGTGCCACCATCAACTCTTTTAATAATTTGAAACACAATGGATTATGGAGGTATAGGTTCCCAATAACTTTTGCTTTTCGGGTGTCTGGAAATCGCCTAGTCCATCAAAATTCCAGATTTTTGCTTGGATCTTAGCGGAAGATGTGACTCTCTTATTAGAAAAGGGGTCAACGTCAACCCTCTCTTCCTTTTGCTGAATCTATTCAACACATGTTTTTTCATTGTGAATTTGCCGGTCAATTTTGAGAAAAATCTTGGTATCTTGGTTTGAAACTTAGAGCAGCTTTTCTCTCCGTCACGTCAGCTCAGACCAACTTCCTAATTTTTTCTTAACCACACCCAGAAAACAACTCAAGTGCCCTACATTCTCTCTCTTACACGTCATTTCGAGATCAATTCTAGACAAAACACGAAAAATTATCAAAAAATTCTAAAAAATATAAACAATAAAAAATTTATTTTCATAAAAATATATTTGAAAAAACAATTTCAAATAATTGTTAAAACATTTTTGAAAAAAAAGGACTAATTGGGAAGCCACATGACTCCACCTAGGACGTCCTACCCCGGATGCGCCCTCCCATTAAGAGAGGGCAAGGACGCCCAAGTGTAGAGCACCCGTTAAGGGTGCTCTTACTATGGGTAATAATATCCCATTCCGTAATTAAATTCAAAACAAGCTTGACTTGGACTTATCTGAATGAAACGGGTCGTTCAATGCTTTTTCGTGGACAACTGGGTGTGAATGAAATAATTGGGTTTTTATGAACGAAGCTTTACTAAATAATTTAGGGAAATGTTTGTTGAACGCAGGGCGTCACAGACGCGCTCTACGTGGACATCCATGTCAGCCCTTACGTGGCCAAAGCATGAATGTTTTTTTGTTTTTTCTTCCTGATGTCCACTCAAATCACATTAAATGCGTTTCAACTCAGCACGTTCTCTCTCTCCACTCAAATACAAATATGATGACACTCTTTCTTTCTTCTTCATTCTTTCTCTCCAGAATAAATCACCATTTCGAGCAAGATATCAGGTCGAAGAAGCGTCTGATGCCGACTCCCAGGATTCTTCACAACGTAAGCAGCGTGAATGGGACGGTGCGAAGACTTCCCGATGTTCTTGTCAGCGTTAGCATCGTGAATGTGACGATCCGGTGGTGAAGACTTCGCACCACAACATCTTTGTTGCACTGTTGGAGTGCCCGTGACAGAAAAAGAATGAAGAAGAAAGAAAGAGTGTCATCGACCGTCTCATTCACGTTCCTTACGTTGTGAAGAACCCTGGGAGTCGGCATCAGACGCTTCTTCGAAATAATATCTTGCTCGAAATGGTGATTTATTCCGGAGAGAGGTACAACGCTCCGTGGTGAAGACTTACGTCTGTTCGGTTTATGTTGCACATCTCTCCGTAATAAATCACCATTTCGAGTAAGATATTACGTGAAGAAGCGTCTGATGCCGACTCCCAAGGTTCTTCACAACGTAAGCAGCGTGAATGAGACGGTCATGTTTAAGTCTTACATCTTCTTTCCGATTTACTGGGAAAATATATATTATTTTTGTAATTTGTGTGTGTTTGTATTGTTTGTTTGTGTGTGATTTACTGGGAGAAGATATATTATTTTTGTAATTTTTGTGTGTTTGTGTTTGTGCTTGTATTGTTTGTTTGTCTTTGTGCTCTCATTGTATCTTATTGTGTAATAGTTACCATCAATAATATGTACCATCAATATCTCATTGTGCTCTCATTGTATCTACATAAACATGACAAACTTTCTACATAAACTGGACAAACATTCTACATAAACAGGACAAACTTTCTACGTAAACAGGACAAACATTGTACATAAACAGGACAAAACAGGACAAGTTTTCTACATAAACAGGACAAACTTTCTACATAAACAGGAAATCTGAGATGCTATTTTTTTCCTAAACGTAATTCTTGTGGGGTAAAATATACAGTGGAAGGTTTGTTGAGTTTGTGCGGGGGTGGCAGGGGGCGGCAGCCCCTGCGGGGGACGTTTTTTTGTTTTGACATCATATTATTGCATTCCATATATTGATTCGTTTATTCCGACAATAATGAAACCATATATTATTCCGGACTGCAAATACACTTATTCCGGACAGCAAATCCACTTATTCCGGACAGCAAATCCACTTATTCCGGACAAACTTTATGTTCCGTTTCTGGACACACTTTATTCTTAAACCGGACAACAAATACACTTATTCCGGACAACAAATACACTTATTCCGGACAACAAATACACTTATTCCGGACAAACTTTCTGTTCCGTTTCTGGACACACTTTCTTCTTATTCTGGACAACTACACTTATTCCGGACTGCAAATACACTTATTCCGGACTGCAAATACACTTATTCCGGACAAACTTTATGTTCCGTTTCTGGACACACTTTATTCTTAAACCGGACAACAAATACACTTATTCCGGACAACAAATACACTTATTCCGGACAGCAAATACACTTATTCCGGACAGCAAATACACTTATTCCGGTCAAACTTTCTGTTCCGTTTCTGGACACACTTTCTTATTATTCTGGACAACTACACTTATTCCGGACTGCAAATACACTTATTCCGGACATACACATAACGTAAACAGGACAAACACATATGTAAACTGCACACACACATAAAGTAAGTTAGACAAATTAAGTTGATCCAACGTAAAACTTAAAAACAAATATTTTATTATGATAAGTGTGGGCTCTGCACGAATAATGAGACTGCACGATGTCCTAGGGTCTGTACACTGTCTTATCTGTGTATTGGGAAATGAATCGTTCAACTTAAAGAACCGGCGTTTTTTAAAAAGACCAAAACGCGCGAAGAGAAATTTCGCTGACTGGACGCTGACTCAAAGAAAAATATCTGAGCTGTACAGATCCACGTAAGACATGTCCGTGACGCGCGCGTCCGTCTATCACGGCTCAATAATTTATTAATGAGTCGATGTTTTCAATTATTGCAATCTTGGCTAGCTAGAAGCATAAAGCGAGCCGGGGATTCTCTTGAACAGGAAACTGCGATTGAAAGAGCAAGGAGAAAGGGACTTTATGTTTGGGGGGAAACTCCAAACCTCGTTTTGTAATTCTGTAGGATTAGTTGTGGCCTCATGGCTATTCCTTTTTATCTTTTAAAATATCAACCAATTTCAAATAAAAAATAAAAAATATCAGCTTACCACTAAGATTAATTAGTAATTACACAGTTGAATTAGGTCCCTTACAACGCCTAAAAGTATATAGTGTTGAAACAAACCAAAAGAAGCAAGATATGGACGTTGAAGAAACATACCGTATAAAGATCCAATCAAGCAAATTAGGCGTATCCAATCCAACGCATATGGAATGTATTCCAACGGCTCCATAAGAAGTATGGAATGTATTCTACTATATAACACTCATGTAAAACCCTAAAACAATACAACAAAAAAATTTCTTCGTGCACTGTTCAAATCAACATGGTACCAGAGCGTGCGTTCTGAGAAGAAGAAAAATACACACACACAAACCCACCCAAAACCCTACACCCAAACCCGGCCTCAGAGGCTTCCCTGAGCTCATCACCGGCCGGGACGCTAGGCGGTTGCGACCGCTGTCGCCTTCCACTCCTAGCTATGACAGACCACGGTGGTGAATCCCAACGCCTCACCACACAACCCCTCAATGGGACAAACTTCCTCACCTGGGCACGCGCCGTCTCCCTATCCCTCAGCGGCAAAGGGAAGTTCGGCCACCTCACTGGGAAGACCATCAAACCCACAGAACAAGGAAGCGAGGCAAAGCAGGAGGAGTGGCAAAACGCCGACCACCTCGTGATGTCCTGGCTCCTACAATCCATGCAACATCAAATCGCAGAAATCTTCATGTACAAGAATAGCGCCAAAGAACTATGGGACTCCGTTCATGAACACTATGGTAAGCAACAAAACTTTGCGCATATATTTAAACTCAAACAAGATCTTTCGCAGATCAAACAAAACCAAAAATCTGTGACCGAATACCTCGGCATGCTGAAACGAACATGGGATGAACTTGCTATCTATGAGCCACCCACCAAAGATCCCGAAATCATACAAGCAAGAACCGAGCAAGACCGTATTTACACGTTTCTTGTTGGGTTGGATTCAAGCTTCGAGGCGCTCAGATCGAACATCCTCATGGCGCCGGAACTTCCCACCTTCTCGACCATCATAGCGATGGTTAACCGGGAGGAAACTCTCCGGAAAACCCACACCGCTCAGTCGGACACCCCCCACGAAAATCAGGCGTTTGTCGCCGCAAAAAACACCGCAAACACCGCAAACACTCGCGACAAAGGTAAAAACAAATTCGGAAATAAAAGCAACGAATATTGCGATAACTGTAAGAAACAGGGACACAACCGGTCTACGTGCTACTTTCTCTACCCGCATCTCCGGCCATCTAGAGACGGCTCAGAGAGGAGGGGGGAGAGAAGCGGCGGCCACACAAACCCTAGCGGGAGAGGCGGCGGCGGCGCTCCAGGAGGAAACCCTAGCAACCAAGGAGAAGGAACGAAATGGGGCTCAGTCGGGTCGGCGTCGGATCAACGCGGGTTTTATAGCGTGAATGGTGGAGGATCCGACCCGTTTGCCTACCCGGACCCAGCGGTGACCGGTTCTACAAGTGCACCAGATCCGACCCAGCTCAGCTCTCTCCTGGCCCACTTGAACACATTCTTGCAAACCAACACCCCAAATAAAGGTAATTGCTCAGGTATGAATACTTTCTTGAATAATTACAATTCTTGTCTTTCAGTAAATAATGATTCTAGTTGGATTATTGACTCCGGTGCAACTGATCACATGACAGGAAACCCTTCCCTGATTAATAATGTAAAAACTAGTTTAAATTTGTTGAATAAATTCGTCACTGTTGCTAATGGAGACAAAGTACAAATTAAGGGCACTGGAGAAGTACAATTCTTAGATAATAAAATACCTGAAAATGTTTTGTATGTACCTAATTTCGACTCTAATCTCTTGTCTGTTGCAAGACTCACGAAAAATTTGAATTGCAATATTATCTTCACACCTTTTGATGTAACCTTTCAGGATCGTACCACAGGGAGGACGATTGGTAGCGGGAAACTCATCAATGGACTATACGTGCTTGAAACTCAACCAAAAGGGTTAATTGCTAAAAATCCTACACATGATACTTGGCACCAAAGAATGGGACACCCATCTCACACAGTTTTACAAAAAATATTTCCTTTTTTTAAACATGAATTATCTTGTGATGTATGTCGATTGTCAAAACAAACTAGACTTCCATTTTATGCTTCTGAAAATAAGACAGGTCGTGCTCTCGAATTGATCCACTCGGACATATGGGGACCCGCTCCCGTAGAATCCTATAATGGGTTCAAGTACTTTATTTCGTTTATTGATGATTTCTCACGTACAACTTGGTTATATTTGTTAAAAGCTAAATCTGATGTTTTTTTGGTTTTTTGTGAGTTTGTAGCCTTTGTCGAAAACTTGTTTGATTCTAAAATTCAGATACTTAGATCCGATAATGGATCTGAGTATACTAGTAACAACTTTCAAAGTTTTTTAAAGCAAAAAGGCATTTTTCATCAAACCACATGCATAAACACCCCTGAACAAAATGGTATTTCTGAACGAAAAAATCGTCATCTTTTGAATGTTACTCGTTCTCTGCTTTTTCAAAATCATGTCCCCAAACATTTCTGGTCAGATGCTATTTTAACTGCCACTTACATTATAAATCGTTTACCTAGTTCAACAATTCAAAACAAACAACCATTAGAAATCTTACACGGCAAACAAATGAGTCTTAATCATCTTCGTATTTTTGGTTGTACTTGTTTTGTTCACAGGAAGCGTCTGGACAAGTTTGATTATAACTCCATCAAATGTATTTTTTTAGGCTACTCTGTCAAGAAAAAGGGGTACAAATGTTATGACCCCATAAATTGTAAATTTTATGTCTCTCGTGATGTATCCTTCTTTGAGAATATTCCTTACTTCAACGATCATCACAATCCTTCCGCTGCACCCAAAGCTCCTCTACCAACCGCTGATGTCTTCGACACCACCACACCACCAACTCAGGTAGTCGACACCCCTCCGCTAGAGGAACTTGAGCCACCTATACAAGTGGACGACCGAGGGGGAGATGATGAAGGTATTCCTCCAAGGAGGACCACCCGTCCTACTCGTCCACCACCTCGACTCCAAGATTATGTGGTATCTCACGTCACTTATCCTATCGAAGACTACTTGTCCTACTCTCAAATAAAACCCACCTACTATGCTTTCTTAAGTCAAATAGACAAAATTAATGAACCCACCAATTTTCATGAAGCTAGTCAACACCCCAAGTGGACTAAGGCTATGGAAGATGAATTAAAAGCTTTAGAAACCAACAAAACATGGAGTCTTGTTATTCCCCCAAAAGGAATAAAACCAGTAGGCTGTAAATGGGTTTATAAAATAAAATATAACAGTGATGGCAGTATAGAACGATTTAAAGCCCGGTTAGTTGCAAAAGGGTATACTCAAACTTATGGGTTAGATTACCAAGAAACGTTTGCTCCAGTTGCAAAGATGAACACTGTTCGTGTTCTCCTCTCTATAGCTGTTAATTCTGGATGGAACCTCTTCCAAATGGATGTTAGAAATGCTTTTTTGCAGGGCAACTTAGAAGAAGAAGTCTATATGACTCCTCCCCCAGGTTACGAATCCGATCCAGACAAGGTATGCAAACTCCATAAGTCCATATACGGACTTAAACAATCTCCACGCGCATGGTATGCTAAACTCAGTCACTCTCTTCTACTCTATGGGTTCTCTAAAAGTTCTGCTGATGCCTCCATGTTCACTAAACACAATCATAAAACCACTATAATTGTCTTAGTATATGTGGATGATATTATAATAACCGGAAACAATGATGAAGAAATTTCCTCAGTGAAACTTTACCTCAAATCAAAATTTGATATTAAAGATCTAGGCATCATGAAATACTTCCTTGGAATTGAAATTGCGCACTCAAAAAAGGGACTATTTTTATCCCAAAGAAAATATATTCTAGATCTGTTACATGAAACTGGGAAAATAGGGTCTAAACCAGCTAACACCCCGATCGAGACAAATCGGAAAGTTAGTCTAATTGACGATGAACCAATTCAAAACATAGGTCAATTCCAGAGATTGGTTGGCAAACTCATCTACCTCACAGTCACTAGACCTGACATCACATATGCCGTTAGCGTAGTAAGTCAATTTATGCATGCACCTCACAAAGGTCATCTAGAAATCGTTGACCGAATCCTACACTATCTTAAAAAAACTCCGGGTCAAGGTCTTTGGATGAAAAGAAACAACTCTAATACAATTGTTGGTTATTCTGATGCAGATTGGGCAGGAAGTCACGATCGAAAATCCACCACCGGATTTTGTACATTCGTTGGGGGAAACTTGGTCACATGGAGAAGTAAAAAACAAAATGTAGTTGCTAGATCAAGTGCTGAAGCCGAGTACCGTGCAATGGCCTCCACAACAAGTGAGCTAATTTGGCTCAAACAACTCCTCAAAGACATGAACATAAGCAACCAAGATCCTATACAAATGTTCTGTGACAATAATGCTGCAAGACACATCGCCTCCAATCCTGTCTTCCATGAACGAACAAAGCACATTGAAGTAGATTGTCACTTCATCCGTGAAAAGATCCAAGCAAAAGAAATCGAAGTTCCCTACGTCCAAAGCAAAGACCAATTAGCAGATATCTTCACCAAAGCACTTGACCAACGACACTTCCAAAACATTCTTGGCAAGTTGGGCTCCTTCAACATCTTCCGGAGCCAACTTGAGGGGGAATGTTGAAACAAACCAAAAGAAGCAAGATATGGACGTTGAAGAAACATACCGTATAAAGATCCAATCAAGCAAATTAGGCGTATCCAATCCAACGCATATGGAATGTATTCCAACGGCTCCATAAGAAGTATGGAATGTATTCTACTATATAACACTCATGTAAAACCCTAAAACAATACAACAAAAAAATTTCTTCGTGCACTGTTCAAATCAACATATAGTTAGTTCACTCTCACGGAAACTCCAATATTATCAACTATGTACATATCTAGGAGCATATAATTGACAAGAATTCAAGGGTTCCTAACGGTTATATATGCTTCTTTTCCCTATCTCTTTCATTGCTATGATTTGTATTAGCTAATGTGAAATACAACTCCGCATCATTAACCATCTTTTCAAATGTCTTTTTGATTATGATTTAGTAATCTTTACTACATGTTCCAGTTGCTCGTGAGCCTTCTTCTCAACACCAAAAACATGAGCAACAACAACTGAATTGTTTGAAGGTAACAGTATAGTAGACTCGGTAAATATTAAACATCTTCTCCACTCAAAAGTTTTACAAAAATTCAAACAGCATGATTTGTAACCATTTTCATTATCAAGTCATGTTATATAGTTAACTACTCATATTCATGATTTTTGCTCATAATATACAAGTTCTACTCCAATATGTTTTATTTGATTTTTAGGAATGAAGAATTTTGTTTTAGCTCAAATCGCAGTTCAAGGATCAAACTCAACATCCAAACATTGGTTAACTTATGGGTGTCGGAAAATCAAGCCAAATTGAGCTCAAGGGACTCGGGTACTAGTGTATCAAGTCCAATTGAATCAGTTGAAGAACCCGATCCAAGTTAAGTCTAACTTGTAAACTATATAGAAATGAAACAAACGAAGCTATGTAGAGTTGTGAATGAGCTTAAACCGAGGCAAGATTTGCATGTTTGAATTCGACTATTTTATTGAGTCGAGTCGTGCTTAGCTCTTAATAGAATTAATTCATCGAGTCCGCTCCCAGGTGTCCATAAACGATATAAGAAAAAACCTTTATGGTTTTAAAACTGAGTTATGACTTGATCGTGTATATAGATCTTACGATTTAACGAAAGTTATAAACTAGTTATGAGTTTTGAAAATATCACTAATTGACTCGGCGAATTAAAACATAGCCAAATAGTATTACTTTTCCCGTTACGAAGAATGGATTTTATCTCCATCGATCATCCATCTATTCTAAATTCTAACACCAATATTAACTATTTATCTGTGTGCTCAAAATTTGTTCTCGAAAAACATCCCAAATTCTCCTTCCTATCTTGGATTGTTTTGTTTACATAAATAGTGCACATATGATCAGTATTAACCGGATTGTAAAACACCAGAAACCAACAAACAGATAATTGAAGATAACATATATATTGCATCCAGAGACTACAAGCGTCATTTTAATTAATTTCGCAGAGCTACATCATGGCTCTAGTGCTGAAGACATCGAGCCCAACAACATTCTAAGATGAAGAAAAAACAATAAACCAAGAAGGTATAACATCTACTATGATTGGCAATCCAGCATCCTCTAGATCTGCTCACAAAAAACCGAAAAATTAAGAAATATTAGCTGGTAGAGTTGTATCTTTTGGAGAACTATTTTTAAGAAGTTAAAACTAGAAATCTGAGAAAATTAGAAACATGAACAATTGAAGGCTTTTATACATTAACATTAATGGGAACCAATGTAATAATTAATTATAACACCCACTATTATGTTGCACTCACAAGATAACGTACAAATATTCACTGGATATATTAAATATAAAAAAATCATATTTGGGAGCCGTTGTCTCAATTGACATCCACTATTTGTATGTGTTTAGAACACCCTATCTAGAAATATTAACCATATCTAGCCTCAATATCACGATAATACACACCAGCACTTTCTTGATCAACATATTATCAAGTCTTTGGATATATACCTATATCACAAATTGCGCGAATCTCCTTAACTTTTCCAACCATTCCCCTTCCAGGTACAAATACACGTTCTACTTTTATTTGAACCATATAATGTGATATATATAAGTGAACCATTAACCAAGTTTAATTTAAAACACAATATCTAATCTATAGGACACTAAAATGAGGGTTGAGAGAGATCTAAAATACCAGATAATAGGAACCTCCATGTTGGAGTGGCTGAATCGTAACACCCCACTCATCCACAAGAACAGGAAGGCCAGTGGAGTGGAGGAGAACAGCTTCACCTCCAAACGCCTCCCTCACATTTAGAGGTCCCATTCCAACCTCGAACTTGACGTCGTTTATGATCACCACCATCCTCGCCAGCACTCCTCCAACCCCTACTAACAACCAAACGCAAAATATTACATGCTTGTCTAAAGTTATTCGGGTAGTTTCAACAATAATAACTTTTAAAACGACAATTCAGTTAGAATTTTAAAAATTGAAAAAGGTTTCGTGCTCGTCCATTGGGCATAAATGCCATGCAACCATGCACACGTCTCGTCGCGTGAATGCGCCACACTGTACTACTCCCAACCATGTGTCATATCATGTGCACGTACACGTGGACAAGACCTCACATGCAAGACACTGTCATGTCCATGTCACATTACACACACTTCATCTAGCAACTCCAATCACGTCCATCACCATAAATACCACACAAAAAAACAAAAAATACAACCCGATATATCCATATATACCTTGTAGTATGTCCGTGAAAGGGGCAACAAGAGTGTTGTTATTGGAGCCCTTGGTTGAACTATTGATAGTGGTGTTTGTAGTCACTTCTCTGGTTGTCGCGATCGTAGTGGTAGTAGAAGTAGTAGCTGGGATTCCGTAAACGGGGTGCACTTCCATCTTACCCTTAGTATTGGATGGTGTTTGGACGAATTCCTTGGTCCGTCCCTGGTTGATCAACTCGGTCCATAGCCCGACACAAGGGTCAGTCTCAGTCCCCCCGAGCCCCCCCGGGAATAGCAAGGGCTCCCCCGGGAAAAGGGTGCTCTGATTGACCGACGTTGTCGGAGAGGAATTCGATGTGTTCGACGGAGGTTTGTTGGGGCTCAGTGTTGTTTTGGATGGTTGGAATGTTCGGATTCCGGTTGCCGTCTTGTCGGAACCCGAGGAGGAGGATGTGGAGGAAGCGAGAACAGTGGAAGTTGATTTGGTTTGGTTTTGGCGAGACTGGAGCTGGCGTTGCTTGTGCTTGCTCCGGGACTTGCGGTTTTGGAACCAGTAGAAGACGTTGGCGTCGCCGACTTGGCCGTATTCTTGGAGCTGGACTCGGATTCGGCGGATCTCGTCTCTCGGTGGGTTGACCATTCCTGAATTGAAGATCGCCTCTAGGATACGAATTTGCTCCGGTTTCGGATTCCATCGGGGTTTCGGCTCCGGTGACCTCTCATCTCCTCCCACCCCTACTCGATCGTTTGGAAAGGCACACAAAAGTCATGACAATAACAATCACAATGATGATATGGATAACGATATATATCAGGTTAATACCAAAAATACGTCTTGTTCATTAATGAATTGAGAAAATGGTGGAAAAGAAAAGTAGAAGGAAAAAAATTATGCTATTGATCATATGGTGAAATTTCACAATCATCTCAAACTTTCCAGTTAGGGTTTGTGTTGCCTTGAATTGTTGAAAAACTCTGAACTTTCTTCTTGAATTCAAAAAGACCCTTTTTTGTAACCAGTTTACAAGTGCCATTAAACATGAACACCATTAGAATGTTTTTCAATTTCAAAAGACATAATCAATTAAAGTGGTAAGAAAAATAGATTGAGAGAAAAGGAATAAGTGAAGAAGAAGGTGAAAAGTTGAAAAAGAGATGGAATTCGAGCAAAGAATACCTGAAGAGGAGTTGGGAGGTTTCTGACATGCAGTGGACAGAAGAGAGGAAGGGTTGATATCATGCTGCCACTGGTGGTGGGGATTGCATGGCTTGGATTTGAACATGCTAGGCCAATGTCTGTTTGATGAAGCCATGATGATAGTGATGATGATTTCAAAAAAAAGTGTTCAATTTGGAGCACTCCTAGAGTAGTTGTGGTGGTGGTGACAAGGGCTAGAAAGAAAGAAATTAAGATAGAATGGTGGGGTGGTTAAGTGTAAATTGTGGGGGAAATAATGGCCAACCAGATGAGAAAGTTAGTAGCAGAAAGAGAGAGAAGGGGATCAGAATGAGAAGGCTTGCGGTGTTGTCTGGAGCTCTGCAAACTTCTCCTTCTGCTGTTGGTTTGAGTCTCTCTTCCTTCACTACTCCCTCCCCTTAGGCAGACACAATGCTCCCTTCTTATAACAGCCCCCACCTACCATTCTTCAATATCCAAACATTGTATTTATTGCATGGGAGAATTTGTTATTTGCATGTTGAAATCAAACCCCTCCCTCAATTCCCTCACCACTTCTCCACCCCCCAAAACCATTAAAGATAATGAATTCTAAGGGGAGTTATATATACTAGTGAACCCTATGTTTAGGTGCAATTGGATATAGATAACATATATGATTAATTGATACAATTGAGGGAAAATGTACATGGATTGATATTATTTTTTTTGCATTTTTAGAAGCAATCGTTAATATACAACGTTACACAACTCAGGTAGTTAGAACTTTGTATTAATTAATTATTAAAATTTTGAGTTAATTGTTTGAAACCCAAACCAAAATTGAACAAAAGTTTTAGATCATAACATTCATATTTTGCTTTAATTTTTCCATTAGCATTTTGTCGAACCAAATCCGTTAAACATTTTTCATATATTTTTAAAGTATATATCATAGGATTGCAACATATGTCAATATAAAGACAGACTTAACAACTCATCTTTTTTACGGTTATAAGTTCATTTGAATTATTAAAAGTATGGTTTTTTTAGCTTGTAATTTGTATTTTCTTAAAGTTTTTTTTTTCAAATTGATCTAGTAACAAACATATCAATTGCAAATCAAAATTTTAACCGGCCCAAATGAAAATAAATTCAGCGGCCGTGGCAAACCCTAATCCCCAACCGAACAAACATTTTGTCATATTTATTTTAAATCATTGTTCCGTGTGCAAGCCGTAATCCCCCGACGAAACAGATTTGTTTTCATCCTTATTCTTAATCATCTTTCCATATACATAACTGATAGACTGGTTGAACACCCTGATAAATTTATTTTTAATTTTATTGATAAATTCAATATGAAATCCTTGCTTTAGTACAAACACATGCACAATTTAATCCTTTGATCAAGCCAATTAAGTCACATTCAACCATTCATGTGTAAATGCCCATACACTTTTGGGAAGGAGAACCAAGTCTGACCCTCCTGAGCATAAACAAATAATAAGGAAAGAAGTACATATGACAAAGAAAGGATAAGAGGGAGAAAGTGTAGTAGTAGTAGTAGAAGTGCTAGAGTGGTGCTGCCAAGCCATAACTTTCTTGCACTTGGGCATTAAACCCTCAACACTCGTGCCCACAACTCAAGGTACAGTAGACTCTGCCATGCATCACCACCCACCCATGGCTAGCAAGGAAAACAAGGAAAAGGGCAGATTGCTTGGGCTTTATTAGGCATCTACACATAGAGGGAAAAAGGGTAACAATGCCTTTTTAGTAGAGAGATAGAGATGAGACAGGAGAGGAAAGAGAATTTATTAAGAGCTATAAAGAAGAGAAAAAGGTTCCCATCCCTCTCCCAATGTTTCTCCATTCCAACTCCTCTCCTCTTTGGTTTTGTCTTGTTTTTTACAGTAAGAGGAATCGTTTGTGGGTTGATGAGTTGCAGAGAGGAGTAAATGTGAAGGGTGGAACAACGTAGAGCTATAAGTGTGGGATTATTCTATTGGTGAGAGGTTGTTGCAGGAATAAATGGAGGGGGAGAAGAAGAGGTTTGAAAGTCAAGTTGGTGCCCAACAGTGGTTTTGAGTGCAATTTCGTTGGGATCGACTTTTTTGGTTGTTTAGCGTACTTTTAGTATGATGTCTTGACTTGGAGATTTCGACCATGCATGGAGTTTTCTTTAAATTATATTGTTATGTAATTTATTTTATTTTATTTTATTTGAAATTTCTAAGTTTACTTACATAAAGGCGCGACACTCACTACCTTAGTATTTTGGTGAATTGAAGTTCATGGTATTGAAGTAGAACTTAAAATTTTGAGATAGAACCTATTATTCCTATATTGTTCGTGATATTGACAGATCATGGAGCAGGTGAAAGACATGATCCTCAAAAACACCACCTCTAAACTATTAGATGGATGGAATAAGAGAACGAAAATGGTGTTGTATTGAAACCTTAATATGATTATTGTTGTTATTTACAATACACCTTAACACGATTTTATAACTGATTACCTTATTAAGTCAATTAGATTACTTACATAACTTTAGGTTGAAATTAAAACTCTATATCCGGTATATTAAACTTCTATATTGCAAGAGTCATTACTATATCATCTTAGGGGCATATATGGCGGATATCCTTTATCTACAACACTGCAAGATGATTTTTTTCTTCTAGCAATTCAATTGGCAAATATTTATTATATTATTTGAACTAGGTAATCGATGAAGTCAAAGAATGAAAATAGTGTTGTACTGAAATCCTAATGTGATGACCGTTGTGTATATTATATCTTAATGTGCATGAATAATAGTATACCACCGTATTAAGTCAATTAGATTAGTTAAGTGATTTTTAGTAGAAAATTAAGACTTTAGATTAGGGCGGCAACCCTTTATCTTACTACAACACTACAAGGTGAATCTTTGTTCTAGCAATTCAATTAGCAAATATTATATTATTTGAACTATGTAGGCACGACATGTTGGATACTGGAAGAAGACGAGCAGACAACTACATGCAAAATTAATACACAAGTTAATGCTGCACTCTTGACCAGCAAGCACATGATCAGTTAACACAACGAACAATAAAAACTACTTGCATTATTCTCTCATGCCTGATCATGTACCACCACTTCCTCCTCCTCCCACTCTCTTTCTCTCTCTTCATTTGTCCATTTGCATGGTTGAAAGTGCACTAATGAAGTCAAAGAACCCGGCATGGTTTTCCAAGAAGTGAGCATCTGATCTTCTCCTACTTGCAGGTTTCTAGAGGGCATTAATTAATTGAAGTAGGGATAAACAAGTATAATACTATAATTATGTTGAAGTAATTGGTTATTAGGGTTTGTGTCGGTGCAATTCCGACATGCAAACCACGTCTTCGGTCAAGCATGCACAAAACATGTCAGTGACTCATCACGTCCCAATAGTTAATCTCCCTGTTGACTAGAGCCTAAACACTTTGAGATGTCTAAGATTATAGGTTTGAATCGAAGACCACTTTGGGATCTGTTTCGATTCTTCTTTTTATACTAGGATTGGATTTTTTATGAACATAATTTGTTTTAGTCAAAAGAAGTACGATAAAGTTATCACTCTACGAAGTTAGGGTTATATAGCATAGTAGCATCAAACATCTTAAGCCAGCAGGAAATGATCGACACAGAGAAACCACAATATAACTAAGATAAAACTACAACTATTGTCTATCTAAAAGACTATGAAGTCGAATACGAAAATGTTTCCCCTTTCTAAACTTCTACCTTCACATGTCTAAGGTGGTTATAGGTTCTAACTCTAAACTCCATCTGTATGATGGAGATCGGCAATGGATTCATCAAGGGTCCAAATAAATGATTGTAGTTCGTAAATAAAACGGATTAGCAATCAGCCCAATATCTACAAATTGTTTTATCTTACTTTTGTAAAGAATTTTCCCGGTTTCACTAATATTAGGATGGAATTCACTATCATGAGATTTTTAATCTCTGATTTTGATTAACTCTGACCTGCTTAAAATTGGGATAATTGTCCTGTTGAAGATAAAAGACCCGACAACCAACACCAATATCAAAAAGTTTACCTAAAACTGACTCCAACATAAAATAATTACAAATAGTTCAATATATAATTTTTTTTTCATTCTTAATTTTTTGATAATGCCAACTTCTGGTAATATTGTTTATTCACTGTATAAGTATAACATTTGTTTCCTCACATCCATAACTAGTGAAATTCACTTGATTTCGTAGTTGTATTTTCCTTAGTATATTAAAGCCTTCTTTGATTTCCTAAGGACATATCCTAACTATTGTAATTACAAACAGATATTGTGAATGTAAATTGTGATTTGATTCCACAAATCCTTAATCCAAATACACCTTCCCAATAAAAGAAGGCTCATTTATTGAGATTGAGTTGTGATAGGTGGTGGTGTTCTTATTCCTGATTTGAGGTTGAAGAGATGTTTGACAGAGGAAAAAGCGTGCTATTTGATGGGATGGTTTAAGCTAAGAAGGTCTAGCCTACGGCCGAAGACCTAACCTAGATTGCTTCCTTCCTCATTGTTTCCACTTTCCACGATCAGTTGGGCAAATTTTGACTAGCGTGACAAAAATATTTGACTAAAGTGTCAAGGTTGACTGGTTACAGTGGGAGGCTTTAAGTCGTTGGATAAACTAATTTATATACTGTGTACGAAGAATAATACTAATAAATAAATAAATAAAGACAATCTAAGAGTATATTTTTAATAACCAGCACGCTTAACAGTTGGATACGTATATATGTCTATTAAAATACAAACTTCAATCCTACCAAAGCTAACGTACAAATACATAACTACGAAACGACGAAAACAAACTAGGTTAGGAATAGAATATACATCGACCGACCCATCGTTGACGGACTCCCTTTATGAATGCCTAGGTTGTTAGAGAATAAGATCAATCCCAAAATACGTAGCGGAATGAAAAATAATGAAATCGACGGAGAAAAGAAAACTCACAAATGAAAATCCACAAACACCAACCACGCAAAGCACGCAAGAACACAAGATTTAACGTGGAAACCCAATACAGGAAAAATCACGGATGACACAACCTCAATCTACTATAGAGAAATAAATTACAAAAGAGACTTATAAGACACACGAACTAACCGACGAACAATTCATGTTGAAATTGCCTCACCGAATCCACAAGGATGCCCTCTCTCTCTCTTTCTCTCAAGAATGCAAAGTAAACAATAGTAATTTGTCTATTACAAATTAGGACGAAATTGCCTTTATATACTAGGTCAAAACAAGTATTAATTGTACCAAAATCGGGTGGAGAAACATGCAGAACGTAGACCGAACGAGTGCAACGGTCGACCGAAAACTTAAATTGTAGCGTGATCCGGAGCTCCACCGGTCGACCGTCGTGCCTTTGGTCGACCAGAAATTTCCAGGCAATATCACAACACTCCAAACGGTCGACCGATTGAGAAATTCTGGTCGATTGGAAATTTCCAGGAAGTTTTCCTGGACGTCCATATGCAACGTCCAAATGCAGAACGATTACTGGATAACTACCGGTCGACCGGAAATTTCCAGGAAGTTTTTGCTGGACGTGAAAGTGCAATACCGGTCGACCGGAACATAAGTACCAGTCGACCGGAACTTAAGTACCGGTCGACGGTTTGGCTGATTTTTTTTCTTTTTCCCATAGAAATAATTAATTCATATATTCAAGGTAAACAACAATAATCTCCACCTTTACCTTGAATACCCCCTGAAACTGAAGGAACATTTCCTTCCTTGTTGTGTCGTCGTCGTAGCTCCACCTACTCGGAGTTCAAACCAACCAAGTTCAAGCATACAATGAACTTAGTTGATATAACTAGCTTCGTTAACATATCACCTAGATTATCTTCAGTGACCATTTTCTTCACCACCACACCTCCTTCAGCAACAACTTCCGGAATGAAGTGATAACGAACATCGATATGCTTCGTCCTCTCATGGTACATCTGATCCTTTGTCAGATGAATGACACTCTGACTATCACAATAAACAATCATTGTATCATGATCTGGACTAAGTTCTTCAAATAGACCCTTCAACCAAAGAACTTCCTTTATACCCTCGGTCGTTGTCATATACTATGCCTCCGTCGTAGACAAAGCAACAATGTGTTGCAACGTCGCTTTCTAGCTAATAGTCGTGCTCCCAACAGTGAACACATAACCAGTCATAGATATTCATCTATCGCGGTCTCCCTCGTAATCGTCATCAACAAACCTCATCAACAAATACAAAGATCGACCAAATTGAAGAGATAGCTTAGTTGTACATTTCAGATACCTGAGAATACACTTCACAGCTGACGGTGTGAGAAGAACGATTCACTAAATAACAAGCAGAATATTGCTTCTGCCCTAAAATATTTAGTCACGTCAGCATTCAGAAGCATACATCTAACTCTCTTCAATAGAGTTTGATTCAGACGTTCCGATACTCCATTCTGTTGTGGTGTATGACGTACGGTTCAGTGTCTTACGATTCCTTCATCCTTGCAGAAATCATTAAACTGTGAGGAACTAAAGTCCAAATCATTATCCTTTCTTAGAATCTTAATCTTCTTTATTGCTTGATTCTCAATCATAGTCTTCCAGTGTTGCAAACTCTGAAACACACTCTTTTGTTTCAGAATATAAACACAAGTCTTCCTGGAGAAATCATCAATAAATGTGAGCATGGTAGCGAGCTCCACCTTTTGATGGAACATGTGAGGGTCCCCATAAATCAAAGTGGACGTAATCTAAAGTGGCATAGGTGGTGTGCTTCGCTGGGTTGAAGTTAACTCTCTTTTGCTTCCCCAAAACACAATATTCACAGAAGTTCAGACTGTCGATTTTCTGACTTTCAAACAAACCACATTTGTTCAACACCGTCATGCCTTTCTCTCTTATGTGCCCAACCTCATAGCCAAAGTTGGGCATTATCCTCACCAGACAACGATGACGCCACAACTGCGTCACCCACCACTACAAGAAACTAAACCTACAGCCACGGGAGTCATATCCGTGGCTATAGGATCTGTCGCTATTTCCTACAACAGCGACGAATGTGAACTAATCAGCCACGGATAAATCCCGTGGCTGAATCATTACCACAAATTCTCGAAAAGAAAACCTGACTCCCTCACCCCCAAATCAATCTTCCGCAAACCCTCAGCAACAAAAAAAACCCTCACCCTCCTCCGACCCACCCCTCCTCCGACCTCAACCCTCCTCTAACCCAACCTCTTCCCTCACCCGAACCCGAAATCCCCCCTCCGAAACTCTGAATCCCGCTATCGTCTGCTTGAGGTACAAGGCCAAGTAGGTATTGGTTTCTTTTCGATCTCTCAATGTTTGGCCTTTTTGGTTTTGGCCTTCATTTTTTGTGGATCGAATTTGAGTTGCCATTTGAGTTGGTGTTTTTTTCGGCGTTATTTTATATCGTGGTTCGGATCTATTTTGGTTTCTCTGAAAATGTGATTAGATTTGTGTTTGATTAAATTTGCAGAATTAATATGATATGGTTACTCTTTAGTTTCACTTCTTCCCTATGATTTCATGGATTCGGAACTTTTTCCAATACTTTGATACATACGTTCAGGTCTACCAAGAACATGGCATGACAAATAGAGTGTAGTCTGCCTATGTTCAATAATCAGGAGGTGTTTATGGTTCTTTTGGGTTTCATTTGTGAAACTCATACTGTGATAATATATTTGGGTTAATGTTATCATTTTCTAAGTTAGTTTTTTCTAGTACATGGTTACTTGGAGCTTTGTCACAATGTGAAGCTTTAATTGAATTTCGAGAAACTTCAGTTCACTACTTTGAAGTTGTAAATATTACCTGTAAAAATCATTGCTAATGCTTAGAAGTTGATGCATTCTTGAATGAATATGTTATATGACTTGTTCAATCTTAGTTACCAAAGTGCATCTCTTTTGCATTTTAAACAAACAGTTATAATTAAGAGGACAAGCATGATTACTACTAGATATGTTATATGACTTGTTCAAGCATTCTTGAATGAATATGTTATATGACTTGTTCAATCTTAGAAAGATCGAGAATGGCGCTAGGAATTTAATTATTGTCGTTGGACATAAATAAATAAATAAACAGTTATAATTAAGAGGACAAGCATGATTACTACTATCAAAACAGAATGGGAAGATTACATGTGGAAGATTACATGTTAAAATGTGGATCTATTGGCGGGTGCAACATAATCCATTCGTTAGCCATTTGGTAGTCTTTCCTCATCAATAAATCTTCACCTGGTCATGAAGTTTTTATTGTATTAGAGACTTGACTTGCAACTAATGAACGTCAAGCTTAATTTAAACAAAATGCTCATTTCATTCACCTTCTGATTTATTGTTCAACATGGATTTCTTGTAATTTTATCCAACATAGTTTTTGTGATTTATTTGAACTTGATAGAGACAGCATGGAGTCTAACAGAAGTTGAATGTATGGTGGAAGAAGTAGTTCTACATTTTCCGATCGACTTAATGGTTTTCTGGATTTTGCGTTTGCATCTAGTCAGAGTTCACATATAGTTTGTCCTTGTTCTAAATGTAACAATTCCAAATGGAAGAAACGGAAAGATGTATATGAAGATGTTATTTGTCAAGGTTTCACTCGTAATTACACATGTTGGATTTTTCATGGCGAGGACTTTGGAATTTCAAATCCATCGACCACGTCACGAATTGAAGGAGAGAATGTTGAGGAATTTGATGACATGCATGACATGGTCCAGGATTTGTTACGCAATCAAATGGATGCAAACGAGTTGCGTGATGAAAACATGGAAGATTCAATTCCTGTAGGTGACCAAACGACGAAGCTTTACCAATATTTAGAAGATGCAGAAGAAGAATTATATCCTGGTTGTAAATTGGGACTCACAAAGTTGTCTTTCATCGCAAGGCTATTCCACTTGAAGTGCGTAAGCAAGTGGACCAATAGTTCATTTAATAAATTGTTGGAGTTCTTTGCGGATGTACTTCCAGATGGTGTACATGTGCCTAAAAATCATTATGAAACAAAGAAGATGATGAACAACTTAGGATTTGGTTACAATAAGTTACACGCTTGTCCTAATAGTTGTATCTTGTACTGGAAAGAATTGAGTGAAGCCATTTCTTGTCCCGTATGTGGAGTTTCACGATGGAAGGTTGTAGAAATAGACGAAGATGATGAAAACATAATTGCCACTACATCGAAGAAGAAAAATAAGCAGAAGAAGATTCCAGCAAAGGTCTTACGTCATTTCCCAATTAAGGATAGACTTCAAAGGTTGTTTTCAACCAAAAATGTGGCATTGTCGATGAGATGGCACGACGAGAATCGGAAAAGAGATGGAGTTTTGAGACACCCAGCTGATTCAGAAGTTTGGCATGCATTTGATAGAATCCATCCATTTTTTGCATGTGAACCAAGAAATGTCAGACTTGGATTAGCATCAGATGGTTTTCAACCGTTTCGAGGGTCTGCACATAGTACTTGGCCAGTGATACTTGTAGTTTATAACTTGCCACCATGGATGTGTATGAAACATCCATATTTCATCATGTCTCTCCTAATACCAGGCCCACAAGCCCCAGGAAATGACATTGATGTTTACTTGCAACCTTTAATTGAAGAACTCAAGGAATTATGGGTTTCAGGAGTAAACACTTATGATGCATCTCGAAAAGAAACATTTTCAATGCGATGCGCACTTTTGTGGACAATAAATGATTTTTCAGCGTATGCAAACCTAAGTGGTTGGAGCACAAAAGGTCGTTACGCTTGTCCTTGTTGCCAAGGAGAAACTTGCTCTCGATGGTTAAGAAATAGCAGAAAATTTTGTTACATGGGGCATCGTCGCTGGTTAGATGAAAACCATCTTTGGAGAAAGGATAAAAGACACTTTGATGGATCTACTGAACAAAGAAGTGCTCCTGTTGCTTTGACTGGTGATGTAATTTTTGATCAGGTGAAAGAATTTGAAGTGGTATTTGGGAGAGGACAACCACATGCTGATTTAGGTAAAGATCACAGTTGGAAGAAACGAAGCATATTCTTTGAGTTGCCTTATTGGAAAGACATTCTGGTTCGGCACAATCTTGATGCAATGCATATTGAAAAATTGTGTGTGATAGTTTGTTAAGCACTGTGGTGGGTGTTTTGCCTAACAGTAAAGACAATCTAAAGTCTAGGAAGGACTTGCAGTTGATGAACATCAGAAAGGATCTACATCCACACAATGGACCAAATGAAGGGAAATTCAAACTTGCCGCCTTTTGGATGAAAAAGAATGAGCAGAAAAACTTTTGTCGGGTATTGAAGTTTTTGAAAGTGCCAAATGGATTTTCATCCAATATATCACGTTGTGTTAAAGTGAAAGAACGGAAGTTGCATCAACTGAAGAGTCATGATAGTCATATTTTGATGCAAGAACTGCTCCCTTTGGCCCTTCGACGATCACATGGAGTAAAGCATGTCCGAAAAACTGTGATTGACCTGTGTCAATTCTTTAGAGGTCTGTGTTCGAAAGAATTTAGGGTTGTAGACTTCCTTCAACTAGAAAAGAAGATATCTCATACCTTATGCGAGTTGGAAATGATATTCCCACCAAGCTTCTTTGATATAATGTTGCACTTACCTATTCACCTAGCTAAGGAAGCTAGTTTATGTGGTCCTGTGTATTACCGTTGGATGTATCCATTCGAAAGGTAAGAGTACATTATGTTCGTACTTGTAGTAAGTAATAATATTATTTAGGATATGTTTATAAATATGTAGTCAAATTTCATGTACATGGCAAGGTTGAAATCATATGTTCGTAATACAAGTCGTCCAGAAGGGTCAATGGCTGAAGGTTACATTGCCGATGAGTGTGCGACATTTTGCTCACGTTATTTGCGTAAAGATGATACTCTAATCAATCAACCATTAAGAAATGAAGGAGACCAAGGTTGTGAAATAGGATGTTCTGACATGTGTCGAATTGAAACAACTGATTTAAAGAAAGCACATCGTTGGATTTTATTCCACAACGAAGAAGTTCAACCATATATAGAGTATGATTACTTTTTTCCTTTGGTCACTTTTGTTTGTCTATTTGAAAAAAAATAATTCATTTCTGGACTACAGGCGTTGGAATGTATTGAATGCCATGCGGGGTCGAAGGCGTATTCGAAGAGATGTTACCAATCAACGAAATAGGGAATTTAGTAGCTGGTTTTCTGACACAGTTAGAGAGGAAAGTGAATCAGGCATGATTTTGTCTAACGTCTTAAAGGCCCTGGCGAGAGGTCCAAATACAATTGGCAAGCATTATTCTGCTTATTTAAGCAACGGGTATCGGTTCAACACCGTAGATCGTGAATCAACCCGAAAGACACAAAATAGTGGTGTAGCCGTCACAGCATCAACTGAAAGTTACTCAAGCAGAAGAGACTCTAACCCCGTTGTAGGAGAAGTTGAATATTTTGGTGTTCTTAAAGATATCATACAAATTGACTACTTTGATGATATAAAAGATGTATTATTTAAATGTGATTGGTATGACACTACTTCTCGGGATACTGGGATAAAAAGTGACGAATTCGGGTTTACTTTGGTGAACCCAAAAAGGTATCTGAATAGTGACGAACCTTTTATTTTTGCAAGTCAAGCAGAACAAGTTTTTACGCAAAAGAAAAACTCTTGGATCCTGGAGAGCAAGAATGGCTTGTGGTTATTAGGACCACACCAAGGCATTTATATAACATGCCAGAGTCTGACACACCAGAGACAGATGAGTTATATTGTCAAGCTCATCCTCTGGATTTAAGTAATACCCATGTTGAAATTGTTGATGTCGATTGGAGTAGACCTGACCTTGAGGAATTAGTAGATCCTCCACATGCAGTAGAGGAGGATGATGTAAATAGTGATAATTAGTAAACTATTTATATATTTATAATTCTGGATCTGTATTGCATTTATATGACAAGTTTTACAATCTTGGTTTTTTTAAACTATTGATTTAATGAAATTTAACATTTGTTCTTTTTTAAACATTTCGCAGATATGAAAAGATTGAGACGTTTTGTGAGGGGTTCTTCGAGTCAAACATCACAACCCACTCAACATGAGAATGAGACACAAGAAGATCCAGTTGAAGACATCCCTCCACACGTGCCTGAGGATGACAATAACGTTGACGCATCACTTCCTTCCTCAAGTTAGTAAATTGATTTACATAGTTAGTGTGTTTGATACAAGTAGTGTTATTTACTCATTTATTTAAACTTCTAAATTGTTGTGTAGTGGATTCGAATTCCACAAAACGTCGGGGACGCACCCAAGCTCTTTCTACATGGGAGCTCAATTCCGAAAACAAGTTAATGTTGAGTTGGGACGTGAATGGGCTTCCTGTCGGGCCTAATGCAGTTACATTAGCAACATTTGTGGGTAGCATTGTGAGGAAAGGTAATCTTCTTCCATTGACGTATTCTGACTGGCGTTCTGTCCCTAAGAAGATAAAGAAAAGGCATGGAACATTGTTAAGGTACATTTACACTCCCAAAAATTAATTAATGTAATGTAAATTTGTTTTTTAACAAATACTTTTATAAATTAGGAGCGATTTAACATTGAGGAATATCACAAGAAGAAGCTGATTGCTTGGATGAATCTGAGATGGAAAGGGTGGAAAAATAAATTACATGTTTTAGTTGAGGGTTTGGAGAGTAGATCTGATCGACTTGGTGCTAGACCCGATGAAGTTAATCCTCAACAATGGGTTACACTATTAGACTATTGGGAAACCCCAGAATTTAAGGTAAATTGGTATTTTAAATTAGTCAAAGTTATGATATACTTTTAATTTGTATTTTTACTGATACATTATATTTTTGTACATTTAATTAGCGCAAAAGTGAGGTAAACTAGAACAACAGAGCCAAAAATGTAATACCCCACAGTTGCGGCACGAAGTCCATTGCTCGCAAAGCTGAGGAAATTGTAAGTTGTGAGCAAATTTAACTCATTTTCTTCATTTCTTGGTATGGAGAGCAAAAAGCAAATTTAACTCCTTTTCTATCGTGTATGTAGAGAAATCTAAGTAAAATTTATTTTTACTGCTTAAAATGGTTTCTTTTTTGTTGTTGTATGTAGAGAAAATCAAAGTAAACTTGATCTTGTCAACATAGTATTGAGTAATGTCATGACCTTTTTTGTTTTTCTCCTTCAGACCAATTTTGTGCTTCTCTACTAGTTGACATATATATGATCTTCAATTATATACTTCTCCTAAGTCAATATCATGCATGCATAAGTTCAAATGATTAATTATGTCAGTTTCTATCCTTCCTTTGCTTATGTGTAATATAGAAGATCTATATAGAATGTATTTTTAAAATAAAAAATATAAGATCAAATCCCACATATCTCAATCTATTGTGATTACAAGTTGAGCAAGAATAGTTGGGATCTCTTTGCAAACAACATTTTAGGGTTACTTTTAGTAAAGAAGCTTTGACGAGCCAATTAAATTCGCGAATGGGAGTCGATTATTCAGGTGTGTCGACTGACTTAAAACAATTTGATCAATTTCTATTATTATTATTTGAAGAGTCATCGTTGTTGATTAAGTCATTCGATTATATACAAGTAAAAAAAATCAAATATAACGACCGCACTGAAAGGAATCCGTTTGTCTAATACGTTGAAGTAAGTCATGGAGGGACATGGTCGAGCTAGGTTAGTGTTGTTGGAATTGCATCCTCTTTCTTCATTGTTGATTCTTCTTATGTTGCATCATCATCTTAATTTGTTTCTGATTAATCCACAAATCGATATATTTGCCTCTGAGTTGATAGCGGATAATATTTTGGATTTATTTTCAATATATGGATTTTTTTTGGGTTAAAACTTTACTTGCATGACATGACAACTGAAGTAATTTCAGGGTTCTATTATTCAGCACATATGAATATCATTGAGACTTCACTTGCACACATACAAGAATAATTAAAATAACAATGAAAATTGAGGTTGTTGTGATTGTGTCTGTGTTCCCTCAGATATGAACAGTGCCATGTAGTATCTTGCGTAGGTACATCCTACATTTCATTACTTATGAAATCAAAGTCAAACAACTAGATTGTTAAAGTTTTAGGTTCGCATGTGATTCTTCATATGATGCAATTCACATTTTTGTAGTTATGGTAGTGTTCTTTGACTTTGTCCTTTTATCTGCACAGTTTATCTTCTGACTTTGTTATTTTATGGAAAAATGATTTGATTCCCCAAAGTCAAATTAGTGACTCCATTAAGGTGGAGACATGCTTGCATATTCTTCAGGAGAAAAAACTAATTTCATATTTATGTCAAAAGTCCATTGATTTATTTATGCATATGTTTTGATGGTTATGAAGGTCAACTAGCTAGAATAACATGGTTGAAAACTGATTGGCTTAGCCTTATAAATTGATACTTCAGAAATCTTCTATTCCCTTTGGACTTTCAGAATTACATAAAAATATTACTTCAGTGCTAGTTTTCTCTATACAAACAAACCAAGCAAATTCTTGTTATGGTTATGCATTTTGTAGAGAAAAGCGAATCCAGAAGACCCACCTCCAACTCGAGCACAGATGTGGTGTTTGTTGCATTCTGACAAAGATCCTGCTTCAGTGGATATTAAGGTGATAATATAGTTTTTTAAGCTTAATTCTTGTTGTTGTATGTCAAATTCTTTTTATTACAATGATGAATGTGTGTGTAGAGTAAACTGAGAGAAGAGGAAGCAAATATCAGAGATTCTGGTTCTATGGTTAGTACCGGTAGACACGACGCCCTTGCAAAAGTAATGGGTAATGACGAGCACGGCCGTGTTCGAGCAGTAGGCGCTCTCGTTACTCCTACCGACATATTTGGTTGTAGAGGTGCTCCAAGTGCTGAAGAGATAAATTTCCGAGTCGAAGTCGGAATCAACCAGAGAATGGAAGCCATAGGAAGTGAGTGAGAAATAATAGCCGAGAAACGAGAAACAATAGCCGAGCAACGACAAATAATAGCCGAGATGAAAGAAAGGATGAGCCTTAATGAAGCTCGATGTGCTCAACATGATCAGTTTTTCCTCCAAATGTCGAGAAGATTTGGCTTCAACTTAAGCGACATGGTAAATATACAAACTTTTTTATAGATAGTTATAGAATTTTACGATAATTGGATATTTTTTAATTAATTTTTTTATGAAACTCAGAATGAAGGAGTGCAAGATGAATCTTCTCCAATGACTACTAGGAATGGACGGGGAGTTGGGGGCGATGTATAAGTTTGTTTCCTTTACTTGAGTCTTAAAACACTTGTTATTTACTTTGACTAGTAACTTAAATATTTTGTTGAACCTTGCTTATTAATGTCAATGAATCGTATGCATGATTGTAATTGACAATGAATTTCTTGTATGCATGTGTTTGTGAGATGATGGATATACAATGTGTTTCTTGTATGCATATGTTTTAGAATCTATTGTATGAAACAGGATTTGAAATGAATAATATCAAAAAATGGGCTGCTTTTATGTGTGGAATGAAACTTAGCTACAACCACGGATAATTTCCGTGGCTATTGGTCCTCTGTCAATGACCAATAGCCACGGATAATCTCCGTGGCTGTTCCTACAGTAACCATATCAGCCACGGATATTTTCCGTGGCTGATACATATTTACGCGCTCACTTTTCCCGCCAAAAAGGAAACAACGTCGGTATTTTTTCGTCACAATATCCGTGGCTGAAGATCTACAGTGACCGTCGAATTAGCCATGGGAAAATTCCGTGGTTGTTGGTCCATTGCGACGGATATTAAGTTACAGCCACAGATATTTTCCGTGGCTAAAGGGTAAAAATGTTGTAGTGCACCACAGTTTCTCCTTTAAGCATATAAAGCATACCGAGCACAAGCTTCTTCTCCTTCATCAGAATAAGTGATCCTTTGCGGAAGATATGTTATCATCCTTACCACTGAATTTGTAGCCCTTTACAGCCAGACTACCTACTGAAATCAGATTCTTGCTCGCCTTTGGAACATGTCGCACATCCGACAAAATCTTGACTAGGCCATCGTGGGTCCTCAATCTGACATAACCAATTCTTGCAACCTCGCACTTGTCACCATTACCCATCACAACCATTCCACCTGACACTGATTCATAGGATAAAAAATAGTGCTCGTTCAGAGTTAAGTGGAATGTGTTGCCTATGTCTATCACCCAACAATCGGAAGCCTCACACGAACCTGTAGCTGCCAACACAAAATCCGAATCGGACTCGGCAACATTTGAACCTGACTGATCACTACTACCACAACCTCTCTGCTTCTCTTTGTTCTGTAGCTTAAAACATTCTAATATCTTGTGACCTTTCTTCTTGCAATAATGACAAATAATATCCTTGTCCTTCAACTTGGTCTTAGAGGTGTTGTTTGAGAAACTCCTCTCTTTTCCCTTACCACGAGCAACAAGTGCTTCACTTTTGCTCGAATCAGAGTCACCAGACCTCTTCTCCATATCAGATTTGAAGAAGAGTGCATTTTTGACATCCACAAGAGAGATGTTGGTCATGTGGTACATCATTGTCCACATGAAGTGATCATATGAAGAACTCAACAAGCAAAGTAAAAAGATTGCTTGATCATCATCAGAAAAACTTTGCATCAACCTTCTCCAAATCTATGATGATTGCGTTAAAATCATCCAAGTGTTGTTGAAGAAATACCCGACTTCATCTTGAATGGAATCAACTTTTTCTTCAAGATATTCCGATTTGCAAGTGGCTTCTTCATGTAGACTTCTTCTAACTTATTCCACATACTTGCAGCTGACTTCTCCTTCAACACTTCTCTCAAAACTTCGTCAAACAAAGACAATTTGATTAATGACATCGCCTTCCTGTCGCGTTTTAGCTTATCTTGTTCGAACATTTCTTTTGTCAACGTCTCCATGCCATCAAAAACGTCATCCACCTCTTGCTGCACTAGGATTACATGCATCTTTACTTGCTACAAGCCGAAATTAACATCTGGACTCAACTTCTCGATCTTCCATTGATTTGTCATGTGTATTTGCATGAAAAATCGATAAAATCCCAAGAATTCGGACCAAAAAAGCTCTGATACCAGTTGTTAGGGAATAAGATCAATCCTAAAATATGCAGCGGACTGAAAAATAGCAAATCCGATGAAAACAAGAAAACCCACAAATGCAAATCCACAAACATCAACCACGCAAAGCACACAAGAACACAAAATTTAACTTGGAAACCTAATGTGGGAAAAACCACAGAAGACACAACCTCAATCTACTATAGAGAATCAAATTACAAGAGAGGCTTACAGAACACACGAACCAACCGACGAACAATCCTGGTTGAAATTGCCTCACCGATTTCACAACGATGCTCTCTATCTTTCTCTTAAGAATGCAAAGTAGACAATAGTAATTAGTCGATTACAAAGGGGGATGAAATTGCCTTTATATACTAGGCCAAAACAAGTATTAATTGCAGCAAAATCGGGTGGAGAAACCTGCAGAACGTGAACAGAATTGTTTCCGAACGGTCGACTGAACGGGTGCAACGGTCGACCGAAAACTTAAACTATAGCGTGATTCGAAGCTCCACCGATCGACCGCCATGCCTTTGGTCGCCCGGAAATTTCCAGGCAATGTCACAACACTCCAACCGAACGACCGAGTGAGAAGTTCCAGCCGACCGGAAATTTCCAAGAAGTTTTCGTGGACGTTTAAATGCAGAACGGTCGACCGGAATTTTCCATGAAGTTTTTCCTGGACGTGAAAGTGCAATACCGGTTGAGCGAAACTTAAGTACCGGTCGACCGTTTGGCTGATCCCCTCAGAACGTTTGGCTGATCCCTCCCCCGAAATACTTAATTCACATCTTGAAGGTAAACAATATAGGTAAATAAATATTTATCTACTTCCTAAATTCCCAAATGTGGGACTAAATAGTGTAAGAGAAAGTAACATGTTTCAATTAATATATCTCTACATTTGATTTCCAATTGAATATTACATGAGCTCAAACCCAATATTTAATAGTCTATTAGAGTTCACCTCCTCGCCTATGTTCGATTTCATTTTAATTATTGAACATTACAATTACACCATTAAACTTTGCATAGTCCAATTTATCCATTTTCCATCAATAATTTGTTGGTAATCAGTATGTTCATTATTTTTAACTTTCTTATGTTGCTTTGTGAGAATAACTCTAACCCTAACTTGACGATAAAGTTAGTATTCTTACTTAAGCACTCGGTGTGTGAGGAAAGTGGTATGAAGTATGAGCAAGAGTGTAGTAAGTATATATTGAGAGCTTTTATAGAGTACAAGATTGTTCATAGGTATGTTCTTCTGTTTGATACTCGTATTAGTTTCTATGCTCTAATAGTTGTTGCGCACGTATGACAGTGATTGGAAAGCAAAATGAAAAATTAGCTTAAAGAAAAGTTGTTTTTCGTAGCAAAATGGTCAACCAAAGTTATAAATAGAAAAAACAAAAACTTTAGTTTGGGTAGGCATTAGTCGACCCTTCCACTATTTCAGAAGAAATTTTGAATGTTTGTTAAGTATCATCTGGTCTTCCGGAGAGTTGCAAAGATTTAGTTATTGGATCAGTGGTGAACCGAAAGATGGGAACGGTCAAACGTAAGATAGGTATTTCAATCAATATTCACGTAGGCGATCGCCTGGGCGACCGCCGCCTTTCGCCCAGCAAAGCTGGGCGAAATAGGCGATAGTCGTTGGAGGCACTCCAACGGCTATCAACTTTTGATTTTTTTTCCAAAAATTACAAGTTTGTCACTATCCCCAAATCCTATATAAACCCCTCCAAACATCATTTTTCACACATCTCTCATTCTCTTCTTCTTCATAATTCTATTCTAATCATCAAGTTTCCTAACCATCAAGTTTTCGCGATTAAGTCTCCGGTCTGGTGCTTAGTTTTGAAGTTGGAAAGTGAAGTCTCTGATCCAGTTCTTCATTCTTCAACCGCCAAAATCAAGTGCATTGTTTCTAACTTCTCTTTAGAATTAAATTAATTAGTATTTCATATTAGTCTAAATTTTTATATTAGTCTAGTTTTAAGATATGGTCTACGTACCCGGCACTAGTCTCCCCATGCATCACGAGAGTTACGATGACCCAAGACCTACCCGTACAAATGACCTTGGTTGGAATACTGCCCATTACATTAGTGCTAATGATAAAAACTGCATTGTCTGTGAGTTATGTGGTAAGGAAACTAGAGGTGGTATAACCCGTCACAAACAACATCTTGCACACACACCCGGTAGCAATGCTAGACCTTGTGATAAAGTTCATAACTCGGTTAAACAAGACATAACTGCATACATGATTAGAAACAATAGGACATTACAAAACGAAAATGTATGTCTTGATGATTATGTAGACAGAGAAAACATAGAATTTGATCTGGAAACCGGGTCGGGTTCCGGTTCTGCTCGGACCCCAACCTTTCGTCCTCGCCCCGTTCCTGGTCGAAAGAGACAAAAACAACGTTTGTGGGGACCATTTTGCGGACGTGGGAATGACGTGGTTTTCGGAGCCCAACAAACAACCATCGAAAGAACCTTTAAAAAAGAAGATAGGAAAATAATTAATCAAAATTGGTCTATGCTTTTCTATAAATGTGGTCTATCATTCAACACTGTAAGGACGTCTGAGTGGAAGGAATCAATATCCGCTACTTGTACTTACGGACCCGGACTTAAACCCATGACGTATCATGAAGTTAGTGACTCGTGCCTTAAACAGGAAATTGACTACACTAGATGTATACTACAGTCGTACAGACAAGATTGGGCAACATACAGGTGCACGTTGATGACAGATGACTGGACTGGTAGGTCCGGTAGGAATATGATAAGGTTCCCAGCTGGACATTAGATCAATGTATCCAATGGAATTAGTTAGTTAGTTTATAATTCTAATTTCTCTCTTATCTGCTATTGTATGAACTCTGAGTTATCTTTGTAATCGTACTACTGAGCAATAAATTGTATACCTAAGTGTTTAGGTGGGTAGAGAGGGTGCCTAGTGAGGCCTTGGTCGAGAAACTATGTGTCTTTTCAAAGCCTAAACATGTATGATATTTTAAGATAATATTTGTGCATTTTTTCCTATTTTTCCCAATTTTTCCTGATTTTTTTATCTATTTTATAAATTTTAATTGAATTAAAATTTAAAAAAACCACCCAGACTTGGGCAGTCGCACAACCGTTTAGGCGATCGCCCAACCGACTGGACGGCCCGATAGTCTAGGCTCACCTAGGCGTTCCAGAACATTGACACTCTCCTAATTAACCGGTATTTCTTGTTAAGCAAATAGTATCATGGTCTTTCTTGTTCCCACGCAATAATTCGTACGCATCACAAAAAGGTTAGTGGGCTTAATGTTCGTACTGCAGAAGATACAGCAGAAAGGTTGGAAGTGGGAAGACTTGAACGTCATCAACAGAGGGACTGAAGGCGACGGGTGTACGGACAATTGGCGGGAAGAAAGGGACGGGTTTGAACTGATTACACGATCATTGAATTGATTTTGAGTTTGGACTTAATTGGGAACTGCCTAATCCTGTGAGGAGCCTTCTTAAGCTACACTTTTCTAGCTATTTTTGGGAATGCTTTTCTAGGCTCTTTCATCTCCGTGTCTGGTTTTTTCGGAAATATGGTGGTTGTATTGAATTTTGCGAAGTTTATGTTTCAATTCAGATCCAAAAGATGGAGGTGACAATAATATCCACAATGAGCTTTACTTGATCATAAGTATCATTAGTATTTTTTCTTATTATTGTTATTTTCAGTTACTTATCTCTCAGATTTTGAATTATTGTAAATACTGAATAATCAGCTATTTACTATTAAATGAATACATAGAGAAAATATTGTCTAGTTATCTTGTCTACTTGTCTACTTGTCACTTTTAACCTCTCCAACAACTATTCTCTGTCTTAGTCTCCAACGTCACCTCTCTATCTTCTTCTCTTCTAAATCTCTTGCTCTACCTCTCTAACTCCTCAATTATCTTTCAACCAAAATCTATTCAACAACTCAACACCTCACTCCAACCACCTCACCATTCAAATCACTTGTCCTAACGTCACATATTAAAAACGGTGCGGGAGGAAGATAAGTGTATATTTTTGATGATTAATTTGTTTGCTAATACATGAGAGATACTTATACATTGAGTTTATATCCGTTATACATTTATTCTGGGTTGAATCTCCCAAGAGGTGCCTCTTAATGGAGAGCCGTTGCATTCAATGGGAGCCGTTGCATTAAAGGTATGTTCTTTAACACGCCCCCTCAAGTTGTGTCTGGAACGGGTTGACAGATCCCAACTTGAAGAGAAGGTTGGAGAAGGTTCTGCGATCAAGAGCTTTGGTGAAGATATCTGCAAGTTGTTCTTTGCTTGAAACATAGGGAACTTCTATTTGTTTTGACTGTATTTTTTCTCTGATGAAATGACAGTCAACATCTATATGCTTGGTCCTTTCGTGGAAGACAGGATTTGTGGCAATGTGTCGTGCTGCATTGTTATCACAGAACATTTTTGTTGGTTCCTGAGTTATGATATTCATGTCTTTGAGGAGTTGTCGGAGCCAGATTAATTCGCTGGTGGTGGACGCCATCCCTCGATATTCAGCTTCTGCACTAGATCGTGCAACAACATTTTGCTTCTTACTTCGCCATGTTACCAAGTTGCCTCCTACAAAGGTGCAAAAACCGGTAGTTGATCTTCGATCATGGCTTCCAGCCCAATCTGCATCGGAATATCCAATTATTGAGTTAGAGTTATTAGATTTCATTAAAAGTCCTTGTCCAGGGGTTCCTTTAAGGTAGCATAAGATTCTTTTTACCAGATCAAAGTGATGAGTGTGAGGGGCATGCATGAATTGGCTTATTTGACTAACAACATAAGTAATGTCGGGTCGAGTAACAGTGAGATAGATGAGCTTTCCTACTAATCTTTGAAATTGTCTAATATTGGTTAGAGGGGTGCCATCTGTTGGTCCTAGTTTTTTGTTGATTTCTATTGGAGTAGTTATGGGTTTTGATCCTAGTTTTCCAGTTTCTTTGAGTAGGTCTAGGGTGTATTTGCGTTGGGAAAGAAATAGACCTTTCTTGGAGTGTGCAATTTCTATTCCTAAAAAATATCTCATAAACCCTAAGTCTTTGATGTCAAATTTAGATTTTAGATATTCCTTGACTAAGGTGATTTTGTGGTCATTATTCCCGGTTATAATAATGTCATCCACATAAATGAGTACGATGATAGTGGTATTATGACTATGTTTTGTAAACATTGATGCATCAGCAGAACTTTTAATGAATCCATAACTAATAAGAGAGAGACTAAGTTTGGCATACCATGTTCGAGGTGATTGTTTTAGTCCATATATATACTTATGAAGCTTGCATACCTGATTTGGATGTGTGGTGTAGCCAGGCGGTGGAGTCATATAAACTTCTTCTTCAAGGTTTCCCTGTAGAAAAACATTTTTAACATCCATTTGGAAGAGATTCCAACCTTGATTAACTGGAATTGATAGGAGAACTCTAACAGTGTTCATTTTGGCTACGGGAGCAAAGGTTTCTTGATAGTCAAGACCATAGGTTTGAGTGTAGCCTTTAGCTACAAGACGGGCTTTATATCTTTCTATGTTGCCATTGCTATGATATTTGATTTTGTAGACCCATCTGCAGCCGACAGGCTTTATGTTGGGTTGTAGAGGAACTAGAGTCCAAGTTTGATTGGATTCTAAGGCACGTAACTCATCTTTCATGGCTTTCTTCCAATTTTGGTTTCCTATAGCCTCTTGATATGTTGTTGGTTCCTTATTTTGATCTAGCTTTCCTAAGAAGGCCTGATGGTTGGATGAGAATTGGTGATAGGATAAGTGATTCTGAATAGGATACGTGACGTGTGAAAGAATATAGTCATTAAATCTAGGGGGAGGTCGTGAAGTACGAGAGGATCTTCTCAGAAGTTCTTCTTCTCCGTCTTCTCCCTCCCTTTGTTCTTCTCCGTCTTCTCCCTCCCTTTGTTCGTTTTCTTCCTCTTCTCCCTCCCTTTGTTCGTTTTCTTCCTCCCTTTGTTCGTTTTCTTCCTCGATAATGGGTGAGGCAGCGGATATCTCTTGAGGAAAGTTTGGTAGAACAGAGGAAGAGGAGGAGTTTTCAGGGATGGATTTTTTAAAGAAGGGTTCAGCTTCGAAGAAGGAAACGTCTCTGGAGATATAGAATTTCCTATTTGCTGGATCATAACATTTGTATCCTTTCTTCTTGAAGGAATATCCTAAGAAAATGCATTTAACCGAGGTGTAGTCAAGTTTGTGTTCACGTTTTTTGTGAACAAAACATGTACACCCAAAGACTTTAAGATGATTAATACTAATTTCTTTATCGTACAAGAGTTCTAGAGGTTTTTTGTTATTAATTGTAGGACTAGGAATGCGATTAATTATATAAGCAGCAGTGAGAACAGCATCAGACCAGAAATGTGTTGGAACATTATTCTGAAAAAGAAGAGATCGAGTAACATTTAAAAGGTGTCGATTTTTTCGTTCTGAAAGCCCATTTTGTTGTGGTGTATTTATACAAGATGTTTGGTGAAGAATACCTTTTTGTTTTAAAAGGTTTTGAAACATATTGCTCATATATTCGGAGCCATTATCAGATCGAAAAATCTTAATCTTTGCATCAAACATATTTTCAATAAAACGTAAAAATTCACAAAACACTGGATAAGCATGAGATTTATGTTTTAATAAGTAAATCCAGGTGGTTCTAGAAAAATCATCAATAAAACTAATAAAATATCGAAAACCATTGTAGGATTCTTTGGGAGCAGGTCCCCAAATATCGGAGTGAATAATGGTAAATGGAACATAAGTTTTTGTACTGGAATTTGAAAATGGTAGTCGGGTTTGTTTAGCAAAACGACACACATCACATAGTAAATTAGATTTAAAAGAGGGAAAAAGACTTTTTAGAACATTTGATGAGGGATGACCCATCCGCTTATGCCAGAGAAGGTGATTATCAAGAGTTTGGGTATGATATGCCCTTTTGTTTGTTTCAAGGACATATAAACCATTTGTGAGTATGCCTTTACCAATCATCCTCCCTGTGGTACGATCCTGAAAAAGCACATTATTAGGGGAAAAAATCACATTACAATTGAGTTCAGAAGTAATTTTAGCAACTGAAATTAGGTTAGCATTAAGATTGTGAATATACAAAATATTGTCACATGTGTTATTAATCAAGTTTGCTTTTCCTATTCCTTGAATTTGAATTTTATCTCCATTTGCAACGGTAACAAAATTATTTAACCATCTTAAATTTTGGTTAATGTTACTAAGAAGTTTTGGATTACCGGTCATATGATCTGTAGCACCGGTATCAACAATCCAATTTTCATTTGATTTAGTAAATAAGCTAGAGACATTAGCAAAAACAGGATTCTGTTTCATACCTGAGTAATTACCTGAAGCAGGAGGGTTGTTTTGCAATAAAACATTAAGCTGGTCCACCAGGTTACTTAACTGGATCGGGTTAATGGATCCATTGGTGGACCCGAGAAACTCGGATCTGGAAGATCCGACTTCTGAGCGGGTATGGGTTGGCGGGCGGAGCGGGTCAGCGGATCCGGATGCGTTAGTATAAAACGTGTTTTTTTCAGCGGAATCCGAAGGGTTAGGGTTTTGTGAGAAGATGATTCGGCGGTCGCCGCTCCTGTTGTGTTGCGCGATGCTGCCGGCGACCCCCTCCACCAGATTAGCCTTCCCATTTCTTTCGTTTCTTGGTGGTCGGAGATGTGGGTAGAGGAACCAACAGTTATTTTTGTTGTGCCCAGTTTTCTTGCAGTTTTCGCAGTTCTCTTCCTTGCGATTTCCGAACCTTTTTTCCGTTCTGGTTTTGATTTTTTCCGGCAAAAAAGGCATGGTTTTCTGCTTCAGTGGTTGTTGGGGTCCCTTGCGGATGAGTCATGGTTCGCCTTCGTGTTTCTTCGCGAAGGACCATGGCGGTGACTGACGCAAGGGAAGGGAGTTCTGGTGCCATCATCACCTGACTCCTGATGTTTTCGTAGCTTGTGTCTAGACCTACCAGGAACTGGTAGATCCGGTCTTGTTCTGCTCTTTGTTGGATTATTTTGACTTCGGTAGTTGGGGGTTCGTAAACCCCTAACTCATCCCAAGCCCTTCTGAGAGTGCCAAGGTACTCAGTGACTCCGCGGCTATTTTGGCGAGTTTGTGAAATTTCCTGCTTTATTTTGAAGATATGTGCGAAGTTCTGAGCTTTTCCATAGTGCTCTCGAACCGCTTCCCAGAGGTCTTTTGCACTTTCTTTGTAGATGAATATGTCAGCAATGTTGGCCTCCATGGACGCCAGGAGCCAGGACATTACTTGGTGGTCCATGGTTTGGCACTCATCTTGGTCTTTGTCTGAGGCGTCGGTTTCTGGTTTTTGTGTTTTCCCGGTGATGTGGCCTAATCTCCCCCGGCCGCTGAGGGAGAGCGAAACGGCACGCGCCCATGATAGATAGTTGTTGGTATTGAGGAGCGTTGTGACAAGGCGATGGGGGTTGCTTTCTGATTGGTTTCTTCTGTTGCCGTCCGACATTTTTGGGGTTTGGATGAGGGTTTTGATCGACCTTCAACCCCCTTGATGAGGTGAGGCCGATGATGAACTCCGGGGGAGTCTGAGGCTGTTTTTGAGTGGATCAGTGCTCTGATACCATATTAAAAACGGTGCGGGAGGAAGATAAGTGTATATTTTTGATGATTAATTTGTTTGCTAATACATGAGAGATACTTATACATTGAGTTTATATCCGTTATACATTTATTCTGGGTTGGATCTCCCAAGAGGTGCCTCTTAATGGAGAGCCGTTGCATTCAATGGGAGCCGTTGCATTAAAGGTATGTTCTTTAACATCACAACCAATCTCATGCCACTTTCTAACACCCTACGGTTTCAAGTACGACCAAGTCAAAGACCACAAATCAAGCACGGATCTAAGTTCAAGGGTTTTTTTTCCCTTTAAACTTAAATTTCTTGAGTGAGCTAGGATAATAATAAATAAATAAAATCAGGATTCGAACGTGGAAGGTGTGTGTGTGAGGGTAGCAACTTAAGAAGATAAAACAATACAAAAGAAAAGAAGATAAAATGAGAGAATACAAGATAAATGAAAAGAAATCCTTCTATACAAGATGGATACCCACAAATGTCACACTTTTAGGGTGCAACTGGTTTGCAAGAACTCAACTTTGAAGTGAAAGAATTGATTTCTAGAATGATTTTTTGGTGATTGATTTGCAGAAAATCTTAATTAAAATAATTTTGAAAAGTTATGTGAGTTTCATGTTGGAGTTGTCTCCAATTTCGAAAACCTTGGAGAATCTTTTGGAGGTTAAATCAAAGGATGAGAGTGATGTTTGATGCAAGGTTGAGCCGAGGAAGCAATTGCGAAGTCAATGACAAAAATAGATGGACAATCAGGCGAGATTCAAGCTCAAAAAGTGTTGTTGTCCGAAGATGATCATATCTGATTTGCCAGAAATGGTCGACCAGTTAGAAAGTTTCATCCAATTGTTTGGAGTTTTCCAGATCACAGTGCTCTTTGTGATGTTTGCCATCCTATTGTTTTTGCTCGTTTGGATCCGGAGTCTTTTTTTGACATATTTGTTTGATCGTTCAGGGTGCCACTATTAGAGAGATATTTCTTAGAGATCTTGAAAGTTGGGAGAGACACATTGCTCTCCTACGTCGTAATCATAGCTTGGCTTCTAGTTTGGGAAGTAAGGTGTGGAAAACCCCGAAGGTGACCCCTTCGAGGACCTAGGCAAGTTGTTGAATCTCATACCTTTTGTTGTTGCGGTTTGTTTGTGTCTACCCATGTGTTCTTTAGTTGTGGTGATCATTTGTGTGCCATGTTGTGTTTGTTGGTTGTTTTGCTTGTTGCCGGTGTTCAACGAAATGTCCGAGTGTTCATCTTAAGGAATTTGGTGTTCAAATTCCCAACATTTGAAACTCTTATAGAGTGCATTGTTAATGACTTCTCTTACTTCCTGTCTAGATTTTAAGGAAATCATGAAATTAAGTTCTAAATTTTACATGAGTGCTTACAAACCAATCACATCCTTGTTACAGGCGACTTCCTGAGAGTTGTCTCCAATCATCACATTTGGTATACACATGGATGTTCAATTTGCATCTACATCAATGAGTTTACGGTAATAGATATGACCCTTAACCAATCTTATTAATAAAAAATGTTTCCCATCTTACATGAAGATATAGTTCTCGGTAGTGTTGACTTCATGGACTAATTTATTACTTGGGAATGAGCTTTATTTGGTTCCCTAGAGGCGCAAATCGTGGCCACTGTGATGTGAAGAACATAAAGTTGTTTTCTAATGTTATCTGATAATACGTGCGCTCCAACCAACATACTTTTGCTTAAATGCGTGCATGCACGATTAATCGCACCACGTGTACATATGAACTATCTTCTTCTATTATAATGTATATATATACACAAACACATGAAGATATATCACATGGCTTGGCTAATTGATTTTATTTAACGTATCAGAACATGCTCGGCTAATTCTAACCGTTAGGTGTATTTTTCATAATCTCCCATATTTTATACTTATCTTACTTTGGGGAAATACTCGCTATTAATTATACATAGTAAATAGTAATGTGTGACCCAATGGGTCAAGTAGTAGGTACACATCATCTCGTGATAAGATGCGACGAATACAATTCATAATTACAAGTAAATATATTTTATGTAACACTTTATGTTTCTAAAAATTGTTCTTAGACGGCATTGGAGAAAATTTAAATCGGTAGATCTTGAGATCCAAGTTGAGACAAAGGGTCTCAGACTGGAGGAGAAAATTAGGGTTTGGAAGAACGGAATAAGAGGAGACAGTGTGAAAGAAAGTTAGGGTTTCAATCATATTAGGGTTTGTTGCATTTAGGATTGTAATTATACAAACTCCTCGGGTTGATCGGTTTGCCCAACCCGATTACAAACTACACCAACTTACACATAAACAAATAACCTGGAACCAATTACATTACTAGCTAGTTACACAAGTTTACATCCAAACCGACTCCACTACTTTACTGAATCCACCTCAGACTTATTTGATTTCACAAATTTAGTGAGTCAAATGGATGCAATTGGATTCCAATCATCGAGCCTTGGCTTGAGCCACTTCATCGATTCGGCACAAGACCGAGCCTGAACGTCAACCAACTTGTGCCCTTCTAGTTTCAATGTGACTCAACCTTTTCCCTTGATTCATCACAAGTGGTTTGGTCCCAACGAGTGGTTTGGATCAGTTTTCTTGGTCACGTTAGGGTCTGAGTAAATTTGAATTAGTCTGAGTCATGTTCAATTGGATCCAGCTTGCGTACAACAATCTGCTTATAAATCCAAGAGGTGTTACCTTGGGAAGTTTCACTACTACGAAAATTGGTTTTGTCATCGAAAACATTCCGACGGAAATTCCGTCGGGATATATAGGCGATGGAATTTCCGTGAGGAAAAAAGATAGATTTGTCGGTCGGGTTTGAAAAAATCCGACCTTCGCCCAAACAAGACCTTGCTGACCTCCGACCACAATTGATCGATCCTTGTCTCTGCCACCCTCCGACGACCCCTATGTTAGGATCGATGACCCCTAATTATATCTAATCAAATTTCTAATCTCTACTTAATTCAATGATATCCAGTGGAATCGATAATTAAAAACAAGTAGAGAAAAATGACAAGGCAAACCATAAGAAAACTTAGCGATTTTATACAAATTTGACACCCACCCGGGTCTTACTTCCTCTCTTGCAAACTTCGCTCGATTCCACGAGCTCCTCCTACGTCTTCACTAATCTGATCTCGTTCCTGGCCGAGATCAAGCATTTACACCGCGAACTCGCGAACAATCCTCGTCGAGCTTGGATCCTCCTCTCACAACCCGAGAGAGATGCTTCGTGCTTTCACCGAAATCATTACAACCTTTTGTTGACAAAGGGAATGTGTAACAAGACACTCTAATTTGAGCACACTTGAGTATGATTAGGAAGTTTGGTCAAGTGGTGAAGTTTTAAGCTTTTGAGTGTAGGGTTGGAATTTCTTGAGTGAGAGAGTTTCTCTATAGTGTATGTGTGAGTTTGGAGTATGAGAATTGTGTAAATAAGGTATGAGAACCTCTATATATATGTTGCTAGAGAGATATAGCCGTTGGGGAAGATTTTGTAAAGATTTGTTTAAGATACACAAAATAGAAAACTAAGTTCAGCAAATCTGTCCAATATCGGTCAACTGTTTCCATAAAAATAAGGAAACGCTTGAGCCAACAAGAACAACGGTCGAACTGTAATGACTATAACTTAAGTTAACGGTCAAACTAAATCTACGGGTGGTCGATCGTTTAAAGGGTTTTGGCCTGGTAAAAGATTGGTGGTTGAACGCAACAAATAGGTTCGTCCGACCGAAAATAATAGAGACTTTGGGCACATAAAAAGTCTACATCCGGTCGAATGTTGCCAATCGACCAGTGGGGGTTAGGTGAAATATACAAATACGACCGTTGAATAATACGACAAAAATAACGGTAATATGAAAATATGGGTAATCGATCGATCGGTTGAACTAGGAAAAATTATTTAAAAGAATTGTTTGACTGTTAGAAACGGTCGAACGGAAAACTTGTTTCGGTCGACCGTTATGCACAGACATGATCAAGTTAAGATTGATTAATTTTCCATCTAAGTTTGGGTGGTCTATTGAAGTCTAATTGATCTGAAAATTGGTTTGTGAATTCTACAAGGAACCTAGTGTGTTTGTGAATACGTTACACCTCTTGTATGCTCAAGTTCACATAGATTCCTAAGACTCAAATAAATGTAAAATTACATGTCTCCAAAAGTTTGATTACATGTCTTGACTTCATTCCATTCTTCCCCTAGTCTTGATCACTTGTAGATGTTAGCACAATACAATATATATTATATGCATAATGTGTATTACACTACAATTGATTGTGACTAAGATTATGTTAGTTAAATCATCAAAACATAGATTAGGCTTAAAAGCCCACACCCTCCCTATCCTCTCCAACATCTCCCTCACCCACCATACTTCGCTACCATTTCCCGACCTCCAACGGACTGTCCTGACATCAGCTGCTCTCTCCAGCTATGGCGGTCGTCGTCGACCTCTATCGCCTTTACCCTGTCGTGTCAACCTCTGTCGTCCTTTCCCCAGTTGTGTCTGTTGGATCGTGAGGGTCTACAATACTAATCACTTTTATCCCTAATTACCTACTTGTTTAACGATCAAAGATATGCAACAGAATTTAAAACTAAACAAGCAAGTAAGGAATAGAAAATGCAAACCACAAGGAACACGAAGGTTTTTACAGAGGTTCGGTCACCGCCTACGTCCTCTCTTGCAAGCTCCGTTCGACACTTCGAGCTTCGCTCGCGTCTTCACTATCCACTAACCGTTCCGGGCCGGGAGAGAACGACTTTTACAAAACAAGCTCGACGAACAACCTCGTGAGCTTGACTTTCTTCTCTCACAGTCCGAGAGGAACACTTCGGGTTTTCACCGAAGTCCTTGCTTCTTTACAAACGAATCTTGAGTGGAACAACACTCTCTAAACTTGAGCACACTTGAGTGAGAATAGGATTTATGACTAAAGTGTGGAAGGTTTGAGACTTTGAGTGTGTTGGGTTTCTCTCTAATGTATTAGACAAGTATGTGCGGGAGAGTTGTGTTAAAATATGTTTTACAACTCTATTTATAAGCATTAGAGAGAATATAGCCGTTGGGGATGAATTGTGTAAGATACACTATACAGAAACCTGTAGGACCCAATTCTGCTTAAAATCAGTCGACCGAAACGGGTATACCGGCGTGGGGCGGGCGTCCGAGGGAGACACCCCTGCATGGGGCGGGCGTCTGAGGAAGCCCGACCCATGCGGGGGGCGTCTCCCTCGGACGCCGACCCGTAGAGGGGAGACGTCTGCGGAAGACGTCTCCCCGATGGAGGAGACGTCTTCGGAAGACGTCTCCCCCAAGGAGGAGGCGTCTCCGACAGACGCCTCCACCATGCGGGAGGCGTCTTTCGCAGACGCCTCCACAATTTTTGTTTTTTTAATTATTAAATCTGATAATTACTTCAATAAATTGTGATAAATCTGAAAATTTAATTTAACAAATTCTTATTAAGTTTAACATTTGTGATATTTAGTTTTAACAATTTTTGATTTAGTTTAACAATTGTTTTAATTTAGTTTAACAAATTTTGATTTAGTTTAACAATTGTGATAAATATGATAATTTAGTTTAACAAATTTAACAAATTTGTATTTAAAATTTCAATTAATAGTCATCGGGTCACAGTGGAGGGAAATGCAAGTCGATACCATTACACGCATTCCGTTCTTTAGACGATGATTCAGCACCGCGTCATCCACGTAGACGGGGGATATCTGCTTCGGTCAGGAGGGAGAGAGAGGCATTACGTCGTCGTGAGGAGGATGATGATTCCTTCGATGATGAGCATGTGGACAGTCCCGACGACGGGAGCGACGATGATGACCTGTATGAGTTAGAGCGCCCGGAGGTGGAGAGGCAGGGGGAGTATAGCAGAGGACGTGGTCGAGCGGGTAGTTCTACTTCCGCCGGATGAATGGTGCGGAAGGGTAGGGGTGGGAGGTTTACGACCGGGGATTCGAGCTCGTGCACTGTAGATCCCCGCGCTCAGAAGAAGAAGAGGGTCCAGGACGATTCTTGGATCGTGAGCGGTATGACGCCCGGTGGTCCTTTAGATGGGAGCGTCATTCCTAGTTTCTGAGGTCACATCGCTAGACGGATCTGGGACGGAGAGGATCGGAAGGTTCTGCAGTACCATAATCGGCACAGAGCCTGTACATCGCTAGACGGATCTGGGACGGAGAGGATCAGGCCTTATATGCCCGATCGTGTCTTGCGTCAGTTATGATATGTTCAGGTGATCCCGGTTGACATCCCGACACCAGAGCATGCGGTGCGGTCTGCGACTGCAGCGACGTACGACGTCAGGTTCCCCGCTTCTACAGCGGAATCGACTTGGCGGACATTTCCGAGATCATGCCGATTGTTCCTTGGCGACTTTAGACGTAGTCGCGACCCCTCCGAGTGTGATGCACGTTATCTTGATTGGTTCGGTAGTTACTCACATCCTGTCATCGTCCGTGGTGCCTCCCGGAGAGCAGATCGACCACCAGATAGGACGTGTGGCGATCTGGTAATTTTTTCATTTTATCTATATTTATTTGTACCGTAGCTTTTGTTAATGTACGCTAATGTTAATGTTATGTGCAGTGGATGGGTAAGATGATACATGCTGTAGAGCCAATCTTGCAGATGAGGGATGAGCTGCCAGACGATGCCAGAGCTGCATGCGGAGATTTGGATGAGATCATACAGTCGTGGCATACTCAGTTAGGCATCTCCGACCATGGTTCGGATGATGAGTAGGCTGATCTGTTGTACCGTACTCTTAGTATTTGCATTTATATTTGTTTATCTGTCGTACATTTATTATTTGTATTTGTGTTTGTGTTTGCTAACATATCGTACGCTTATTGTTTGTATTTGTATTTGTTTATCTGTTGTACGCTTATTATTTGTATTTGTGTTTGCTAACCTGTCGTACTATAATGCAAATAAAGCAAACATATCAAAACATATTACATAATAAAGCAACATTATATAATGTACAAACATATCAAAACATATTACATAATTGTTGCCAATATGCTATCCTATTTTGCTACTCCAGCTCCCATCCAATAACACTCTCATCTCGTATTTCAAACCACAGAGTCGCTATAGGAAGTACGGGGAATCCCTCATTCAATTCCAAACAAATGTAATGAGCGTAACTCCTTAAATGAGCAATAATCAACTCTCTGCACGATCTCGTCACGGTAGGCGGACTCTCCCAAGGTAGAACTGTAAGACATGGGTACAACGAACCATCATTTCCGAGAGAGAAGAACATAACTGTGAAGGGAATGTGTTCTAAAAGTTTTACTTTTAAATGTCAATTATTATGAATTGAATGAGAAATCATTTTGTTCCTTGTTTATGTTATTCGTCTTTTAGAAGTGTTAAGGAAGAGACTCTTGGTCCTTAACCGTAGAGCTCTAAAAGATATTGGTTTACATAAAACAAAAGATATTCGCAATCATGGTAACTAACATGGAACATTAATTACCGAGTTAAGATTGTCGTGTTGGTCATAGATCATTGTAGCTCTACAAGTGAGTGACAACACGGGTATGCAAAAGAAAAAAATATTATTTTTGTATACTGAATAGACCTAATAAGTAAAATATTATAGAAATGTGTTTCTGTGTCATTAATATTTTACTGTGTCTTTGGTCCTTTGATATGAGACTTATATCCGATCGCTTAAGGAGTTCTTAATTAGACTAGTGTCTTGAGCTATCGATGAGTGTAGTGTAAAGGCATTAGTTGGTTAAGTACAACTTTTGTTGGAGAAGATAGTTAGTCAAAAGACTATCATTGCCCCTCTTAATTGAGTGATGATATTAGTGGGCCCCTTGATAAAGCAAAGTTATAATGTGCACAATGTGATTTGAGTTAAGTCACATATTTATAACTAGCTTAAAGAGATCAAGAAATGAATACTAAGACAAAGATGACACAATACTACTTTGTGTGTATTCTTAATATCATGAGGCAAGGGACGGACACAAGTGGTGCACGCCATCACTAAATGGATCGGGTTTTGGTTCGAGTGGAATTAAGACATCTAACTAATTGGGAGTTATAATGTGTAGCTAGATACCGCTTATAGCTTGTGATATTAAGCTCTTAATATCACTGTCAACTTAGTTTAGATCCTCCCATAGGTCACACCACAAAACTGAGAAACAAGGAATGAGGATTTTGAGTTCATAAGATGTGTCGGGTTTCATGTAGAAAATATGACACATGGGGTGAACAAAGCAAAATCAAAGTTATGTTGTGATTAATAACATAATTAGAATCTAAATTAAATTCATATGTGATGTAAATATTATGGGGTGTAATGATTGATCATTACATAGGATAATATGTTACATAAGTTGTGAATTTACTACTAATCCCGAAATATCAAATTTTGTAGGGGTTAAACCGAAATTTGACAAGTCTGCAAAACAGTGCTCAAACGGTCGACCGGATAGCAGTAAACGGTCGACCGGTAGGGCACGGTCGACCGGACGAGTCTCGACCGATAACAAGGAATTTTCATCTGTTCGAACGGTCGACCGAAAGTGATTGGTCGATCGACCGAACATTGCGATGGAATAGTTCCTGTTACGAACGGTCGACCGAATGTGGAACGGTCGACCGAAACATTGGTTCGAGCGGTCGACCGCACCTTGAAACGGTCGACCGGTGCAGACGGTTTATGCAGAATTAATTTAAGAATTAATTAGATCATGCATGGAATTGGTCCATAATTGATTTAATTCGTGGCTAATATTATTTATTAATAAATAATGGATGGTTAGATGGAATTTTGCATGAAATCATGTGCAAGAGGTTGCACATGAATAGGTAATTTGGAGAGAACCTATAAATAGAGGTTATCTCATTGCCTTCCTACATCTTAATTAATATTGCTTTTCATGCAAAATCTCTCTCAATTCTCCACGAAAATTCCACAAATTCTTAAGTTTAGTTTAGTTCTTAAGAGATCATCTTCTCAAGAGAATTAAAGAGGGGTTAGTAATTGGATTCTAAACCCAATCGGAGATTGAGAGACTAGCTTCCCTCTCTCCGATCTTGTTCAGAGTTTGGTGAATACTCGGAGGCATCCGGCGCAGCGAGGAGCATCCCAACGGTCTCCGAATCTTCGAGAAGTTTTAGAGAACTTCTAGGTATGAATTTCGGAGCTCCTTTATGTTTGTTTTAATAGAGTTTTTGAAACTAGTTTGTTAAAACAAACCAATGCATGCAATAGATTCTAGAAAATTGAAAATTGATCCTTATTATACATAAAAATTCGAAAAATATATATGTATAATTAAACATGAAATCCTACAAACTGCACACTTGTAAAAATTTACAATGGGAAACAAGTCCGTCCACGTCTCCATGTAGTGATTCTCGCCACAAGGTCCCCCGCCCCAATTAATCCGGTGACGAGCCTGCGCCACACCGTCGTAGTATACGTGCTCATAAAAAGATGGGTTCGCAGCTATCTCATTTGAAATGGAACGACGGGCGAGTTGCCAATTGTCTTCACCACCGTGGAAAACATCGGCGACACATCGAAATCCACAGTTTCCATCAGGACGTACATCATTCCACTGGTGTAGGAATGGCAAAATGATTCCTAGAATCCTATCCGCATATGGGAAGTCGTCTACGTCAGCCTGCCCAGTCACTACAATATGAACAAAAAATACAGTTACATATAATAACAAAAGATACATATTTACTGAAATAAATAACAAAATTATAATAACAATAAATATAGGGATGGTATACCTGATCCTCCCCTCACAGACGAAGAACCAGAAGATCGACCACGACCTCTACTCCCACTACCTGAAGATCAACCACTACCTCGCTCTGCATACTCAAACGCACTAGGGTCCCGTCGTGTCGACTTTCCCCTTGGTCGACCTCGTAGCTTTGTTTTTTCTGCAGGCTCTCTCAAATTCGCATGTTCGGGGTGTAGCTGCTCGAATAAAATCCGAGAGGCAGATCGAATTACGGTGGGGTCACTTCCTGCAATCTCATCAACCAGGCTGCGAAAATGTTCGGCGTCTTGAGCTGCCTGAGACACAAACTCTGCGTTCCCGGCTCCTTCCCCAATGACAAGTGTCCTCCAGAACGAATGAATTTGCTCTAAGTAAATTCCGTTGTCTGATTCAAGACATCCGCGGATGGTACATGCGCAAGGTATCCCATAAGAAGTCAGAAAAGCGCACTCACAACGATATTCAACTTCATCATCTAACTGTTGCATTCTTTTCACCTCCTGACTCAGTAATTGCAAGCAGTGATGCGAAACTCGACCATTTATGTGACGATATAGAGCATGTCCGAAATTAGTCAAATTTTGCCGTCTCGAGTCTTCAAGAAAGTTTCGAATATTCGTCAGCTGCATTTCAATAGCCGCGTTGACGCGCTCGAAAAGAGTGTCCAGAGCTGCAGTCGATGTAGAAATCCACTCTTTTAGAGCCGAATGAGCACTTTCGACCCTACAATTCGTGGTGTTCCCAAAATGAAGGACTTTGTTCGTCCAATTCAGCACAAACTTTTCTTTATGCACCAACCACGTGGTGTCCAGATACTCTGTGATAGCCGGCCACGATCTATACAAATCTTTCAGAGCATACACAGCTATATCATACTCGGCTTCTGAAGTAGAAAGCATGATTTTCCTCCATCTTCCACGCCTCAAAGTCTCTGCCATCTGCTTATTCTTGCCGAATACGTGGTATGCGTAGTTCAATACGTCTTTGTTGATGTGTCATGTGCAGAGTAAATGAGCAGAGTCAGGAAAAACCTCTCTCACTGGTCGCATAAGGCCTAACTCCCGGTCTGTTATTATTGCAGTCGGGCTGACAGTCCCCAATAACAGATCTCGCAACTTCTCCATCACCCACAGATAACTGGAGTAAGTTTCATCCATCAAAATCGCATATCCAATAAGGAAATTCATGTTTGTTGGTGTGACCCCAATTATTTCGAACAAAGGCATCTTATACTTGTTCGTCTTGTAAGTCGAATCCATGCAGATAACAAAAGGATATGTCCGCAACAACTGGACTGACGTCGGATGTGCCAAAAAAGCGTGAGTGACGACATCAGTTTCTGGATCCGCCATAATCCAATGTAAGTACTCACACTGCACTGCTTGATAGAGAGACTGCTGGACGGGATTCCGGTCTTCAGATTTTGTCCTCCTCATGTAATCTCTGAAATTATAAATATGCCTTTGATTTGGATTGTCCTCCGGGAATTTTTCTTTTACTGCCTTCAAGATGTTCCGTGGTTTTGCTTGCGCCTCAGTCATATCACGAACAATCTTCTTCTCCCCAGAACTTAGACCACTAATTTGACGATGACCCTCTGGATAAACTGTCAGTCTGTGGTTGTGATGTCCGTGAGCACTATTAAAAACCAAAACCCATCCATCACGATCTCGTCGCTCCACCACTTTTATTAAGAAACGGCAACCGCAACCCTTTCTTTTGGTGTTTCTTCGAAGTGCAGTATCCATATCCCGAGACTCCATTTGATTTCGCCGGTCGCATCTCAAATAACAATCCATCCGACTATCTGATCTTGTTTTGTACGACGACACGACCAAAAAAACCCAGCTCCGATAGCTACTTGTTTGGCCAATTTACTTGCTTCATCCATTGTTACAAAGATTTGTGTAGTTTGAAATAACTCACTGTAATCCACTCCATCGCCACCGAAATCTTCCAACGGAACCTACAAAAATAAAATCGAAATTAAAAAAAAAAATCAGGCGTCTGAGTTAAACGTCCTCCCCAAGGGTGAGGCGTCTGCGTAGGACGTCTGACCGAAGGGAAGGGCGTCTACTAAAGACGTCTTACCCAAGGGGAGGACGTCTACATAAGACGTCTCTCCCTTTGCGTAGACGTCTGCGTTAGACGCCTAGGCCAAGGGGAGGACGTCCTACGCAGACACCCTCACCTTGGGGTAGGCGTCTAATGCAGACGCTCGGCCCAAAATTTACCCCGCACCAAGCTTACCTCACCGGATGCATCACCATCGCGAGACATTTTCGTGGTGTTTTTACTGATAAATTATGAATATACAAGACCGTATGCCTAATTTATAGACACGGGACGATATGGGTATTAAATATATTGTTAAGGGCAATTTGGTAATTTCAAGCGACGATTTAAGTAGTTTTAGGACGACGTTTAGTAGTTCCCATTTTATATTTTTAACTAAATGCAATGTGTTACTCATAATACCACGATTGGATCTCTCGTTCGCACTAATTGCTATAAATCTACCATGTTATCCTGTTTCGTTTTAATGCCACATTTCTCAAATCTTAAGTCTTAATAATAATAGTAATTAATAACACTAATTATAAATGTTAATTTGTATGGTCATTTGTTTATCCATCATTGTGGAAAATTCTCCATCTACTCTAGTGGAAGCTTCTTATTGGCTTCACTTTGAAAAGGCAACAAGAGCATAAATTTTCTTAATAGATTTCAAAGTCACTTAGAATGAACTAGTCTCTTCAAAACCAACAAGACTTGCGTCAGGGATAAAACTCCATGAAAGTGAAGGGTCAAGATATGGTCAAACAAGATGTGCTATCCATTTTACTCAAATATACACTGTTCACAATTTGTATGGGTGAGACTTGATTTGCAACACATAAAGATATTTATTATTAAATTAATAAATCAGTAAATTGTAGATTTAATTGTATGATGCTACATTGCCAATCCATTTCCCCAATGCAAATTAGGAAAAATAAATAGAAGATAAAATAAATTGCAACATTCTTTAAGCCCTACCAGCTAACTTTTGGGTAAAGACCAAAGACACAAACCTTTTCGGTAAAAATCACTTAATTCCTCAACTTAAACTTGTGTTAACTTGTAATATTGCAAGTACGGATAGAATACAAATTTTTAAAATAAATGTACCAAGTAAATATAACAATTGACTTATTGACCATTCCAAAAAACATGAAATTAATTCAAGAATCACCAAACAACGAGCATATCCATTCCCGTTCACCGAACCACATGGAAAACCGACTTACAAGTAAACGTTAGATTACCACAAAAATAATGCCCACCATTAGAGACTACTGCTGCCATTTTCCCCAAGTCTAAGAAATAACAGAAAACTAGTCCAACCCTAAACTTCTTTATTAAAAACCAATCAACATTCAACTTTTGAAACCATTCAAACTCAAACTACAAAAGCCATCATAAATCATGCTTACGTACCCGCCACTTCTTCTTCCCCCTCAACTTCTTCTACCCGCCATTAATGATCTCAATCTCAAGATCATTAATTTTAACCGCCAATGGCAACTCCTCCTCCACCAACCGAGTTCTCCCTCGATGAGTTTGACTCGGAAGACATGGTCTTGTATGAGGTTCTCAACAAGGGAATGTTCACGACCATGACCACCACGACCACGACAACCAACAATAACAATGAAGCCAGCCCATCGACATGTAATACTATAGACATGCAAATGCGAACCAAACAACCGGAACCTAGTGCAACAAGGCACTACAGGGGCGTACGTAGGCGCCCGTGGGGGAAATTCGCGGCTGAGATTCGCGACTCGTCTAGAAAAGGCGCACGCTTATGGCTTGGCACGTACAAAACTGCTGAGGAGGCGGCTTTGGCTTATGATAGGGCGGCTTTTCGAATGAGAGGAGCAAAGGCTTTGCTCAATTTTCCACCTGAGGTCTCCTTGGCTAGTGGAAACGATGATGTTAAGGGTAAGGGACATGTTGTGTCGGAAGATGTTGGTCGTGTCAAATTGAATGATCTTCGGTCGGAGTACTTGGAAAGTGTACTCGTTGATTCGGATGAGAAGATGAAGAATTCTAGGGTTCATGAGCGTCAGAAAAGTAGTGAATGTTATAATGATTTTCACGACCATCATTAGAAATAACATTTAATTTTGTGTGTCTTATAAGTTATAACTAGTCTAGAAAATATTTATTAAGTTTTATTCATATTGTAGGGATTTTTTTGGGAAGCACTTCGACTACTTTAAGGTCCTCTTTTATAACCATTTAATTGCTGCTCGTTATCATGAATAGTTATCTTTTTTACATTCCTTTTGTAATTCTTGCGGAGAAGATGCACTAAGAAAGGATTTTGATTCTAAAATATTTATGGAAATTCGTTTATATGTTGAGTTGAGTTTTTCATGTTGTAGTAGAGACATGATTTCTGAAATATACGAGATTGATAATGGCCTTCGGAAGAAATCTCTCCTTTTTGAAATATGATAAGAGAATCAGTGTATGATTTTTCATCTGTTAAATGATTTTGAAATCAAAATCTTGTCCATTACTCTCAGAAATTTTGTGGTTTCTTTGTGATGTATTTTATTAAGCTGGCGTGTTTCAAGTTTTCAACGAGGCCAGAAATGGGCCGGCGTTTTGAGTTTTCTAGATGGGCCCATGGACCAAATGTCGGGCTTCCATTCGTATCCTTCTGACAATTTTCTGAATTTTCTTTCTCGACCACAAATCTGCACTTGGAATGAGAATAATTAATTAGAGAAATGGGTTCGTGGATAAAAATTAGAAGAGTAATTTTTAGAAGTGTTTACTTCTTCGAATAGGTTTGGAATACTAAAACTAATCATTATGGGAGGAATCATTTCGATATATAAATTTTGAAGTCGGACAAAACACGTGACCTAAAAAACCTTAACACGAAAAATCTTCAAAATATAAATTTTGAAATTGGACGAGCTTATCCAAGTAACAATGCAGTGAGGGTGGACGAGTCCACGCATCACCCCGTAAGCAACCTGTGATTAGTGTTGTACACATTTGTGACTTGCTGTTAATAATTTAACTTAATTCTTATCTTTTTAGAAGAAAAAACAAGTATCTTTGAATAATTGTTTAATATGATTAAACTCAAGGATCAACTCGCTTCCTATAGATTAAATATTCTTACAGAAAAATCCAATAAGATTGATCAGGTCATGTCTTGAGACATAAACAATTGAAACATCATGTTACTCAAATTGAACTCATTAGATAAACAAACTAAAAAGTCTAGATTGTTCTATGAAATTCTTACAAATCAGTGGATGAGTCACCTTTTACTTCTTGTTACATTGGGTTTTTGTATTGTAACATCCTTATTTATGTATAATGTAATTTTCTCAATTAAGTGTTGTAACTCCTACCATCATTCTTATTATCTCCGTGTAAAGCTTACCACGATTGCTATGTAACACCCACAAAGAAATGATTATAAATATACATGAATTATCTAGTGAGTATGTGGCTTAATTTTTAATTTTAAGCTCTCACCATATTCAGCATACATCTGAAATTGTAAGGTAGATTATAAAAAAAAAAGGTTATACTAATAAAGGTGAGATTAACTGTAAATGAGATTCAATAGTGAGATTATAGAGAGCTTAAACTAAATAAGATGAGCATTGTGCTCACTAGAACTCGGCCCTATAAATATATTTGGATCTCATCTTTCAAGAAGACCACTTACCCCCGATTCTTCATCTTTTCACGTTGCAAATCTTCCTTTTCACAATACTCTTCGTTTAATTAGTTACTCAAATCTTCATTTATCTGGACAACTTAGTTAGCTCGTACTGATTCGCATATTTGGTTATTAATGGATTGTAATATTGTTTGTTAGAAGTGAAACAAACATGTTCTTAATGCTTCTCCACATAAATAAATACTTATGCAATTATTTGGTTGCGTAATATGGAGAACTTCAAATGCTCAAGAGGAAGGATCCAAATATGACCACAGTGAATGTAATCATGATCACACAATATGATGAAGAATTACCTTCTTGGGCACTAATAAGACCATTCTTAGCGGACCGTTTGGGAAACACGTCACCCGCCCAGGAGGGTGGAGGGGCACATGGACTCTGATTTTTTTAAATATAAAAATATGTTAACAATTATTTAAAATTGTTTTTTTCAACAACAAAAAATGAAAATATATTTTTTATTTGTTTATATTTTTTTGTGTTTTACCCGGAAATGATCTTCAAATGACGTAGATAAGAGAAAATGTATGACGCTTGAGTTGTTTCTGGGTGCGGTTAATGAAAATTTGGGATGTGAGGTGATTTGTGCTGACGTGTCAGAGAGAAAAACTGATGTGGCTGACAGAGAAAATTGGGCGTCCAAAAAATGCCCAGCACTGTTAATGGTGGTCTTAATGGTTGGGCGAAGATGAAGTTTGCCCTGCCACATAGATCTCCCGTCCAAAAACCACCCGCACTTCTCCCCACGTCACCCACTCAGGCTCTTAACTGGCGTAAAACCACCCATTTTTCCCCGGGCTAGGTAATCTGAGGGCACGTGACCTTATATTGGTTTTTTTTATTTTGTTAAAAAAAATAAAAACATTTTTAAAAATTGATTTGAAAATTATTTGAAATCAATTTTCTAAATTGTTTTTTGATTTTTTTTTTAGATTTTTTATTTTTTTAATCGTAATTGATTCAAACGACGTGTAAGGGTAAGAAAACTGGACGACTGGAAAGTTACGGAAGCGATTAACTGTGGTCTAATGCTTTCCTTCTGAAGGAAACTTAAACTAATAATTTAGTTTCCTTTTGCAAATTATAGCCACAACAGAAAATATCATGACTCTATTTCCACAACAATGATGAGATAGATTTTGTCATGGAGCAAAAAGACGTCTCCTTTGAGATTCGAGCTATCTTGATGTCCTCAGAAAAGTACAAACTACATAGAGAATTCACTAATGATTTTTTTGTCATCATTAAATAAACGACCACGAAACGACAAACACATAGTCGCTTAACACTTCCTCCAACCTAAACAAATTGTAAAGTAACCATATGATTAGCTGATCTTTTAACAAATGGGGCCTCGAAATCAGATTTGGATCCCCATTGCGGTAAGTAACATGCATAAAGGACGTGCTTTCCAAATCTATGATTGAAAGGCAAGTGTACTTTATAAACAAATATTTAAGAAAAAGTACGAGCAGGAAAGACAATGTTTTAAGGGTGCTCTAAATCGGAATTTTTTAATGGGTGGGAGATTAAAGCTTTTAACCAGCGAAATGGGTAAAGAATATTATGCGCAGAAAGTCGGAAACAAAGAAAAGAGAGCCCCGACTTTTTTCGGCAAAGCATAAATGAATAAAGAAGTTGGTGATTTGTGGTTTTGCACGTCATAAAACTTTTCAGTTAAAAGTATTATTTAAAAAAATGATAAAATAGTAACAACTTGAAATCGTATTACACCTTCAATTTTTGATCGAATGGCTCTAGAGTACATATATTTTCACATAAATGGCAGCCAAAAGTACGACTCAACATCTTGCTCGAGCTATGACAAATTAAATTTCATTTAACGAAAGAAATGTTACTTTTATTTCCTAATATCTTTAGCTTGTTTTGGATCAGTTGGCTCTGAAAGAACCAAGACGCTGTCATCTTTCATAGGGGTGCACACGGGTTGGGTCGAACCCGAAAACCGACCCGAACCCGACTGGTCGGGTCGGGTTGGGTCGGGTTCAGAAGTGGTCCGGGTCGGGTCGGGTCGGAAAAAGGAAAAACCCGAAATTTCGGGTCGGGTTCGGGTTGTAAGGGTCGGGTTGGCCCAACCCGACCCGAAACCGAATATGGGCCCAGCAGTCCAGTAGCACAGCAAACACTTATACCCCAAAGCCCAAACCCGCACCCTCACTCTCTCCCTCTCCCTCTCCCTCTCCCGTCTCTCCGGCGAAAAAATCTCGGCATTCGACCTCCCCGAAACCCGCACCCTCCTCTCCATCTCCCTCTCCCGTCTCTCCGGCGAAAAAACCCCGGACTTCGACCTCCCCGAAACCCGCACCCTCCTCACTCTCTCCCTCTCCCGTCTCTTCGGCGGAAAAGCCCCAGACTTCGACCTCCCAGTCCCCGATGAGATCCTCGTCGGGATCCCCACCAGCTCGATCTCGCCCGGAAGATCAAAAAGCATTAGGGTTTCCGTCGACAATGGTAAGATCTCGTCTTCTATCCCTCCGATTTCGACCTCCGACTCGGATTCTGGTAGTTCTTTATGTCCCGCAGATGTTCAAGCCCTGGAACGGCGGCCGCAACAAGCACGATCGTGGCCTCGTCAACTTCATCCGGTGCTCCAACTGCGGGAAGTGTTGTCCCAAGGTAATTTCGTTGGTAAAAGATCGGATTTTGTTGTGTTTGAGTGGGATTTTGTTCGGATTTTGGTGGTTTGAGGGTGGTTTGATCAGATTTTGATCGGATTTTGGTGGTTTGAGGGTGGTTTGATGGAAAAAGGTTATTTTCTATGTGTTTGGTGATGTTAATTTGTGGATTTTTGTTGGAATGATTTGATTTTTGTCAAATTTCGGGTCCAACCCGACCCGACCCGACCCAACCCGAAAATTTCGGGTTGGGTTGGGTCCAACCCGAATCGGTTCGGGTTCGGGTTCGGGTTGGGTATTTCGCTAACCCGAAAATTTCGGGTTGGGTCGGGTTTCAACCCCAACCCGACCCAACCCGACCCGTGTGCACCCCTAATGATTCTTTCATACAATCAGTCAATCACACGGTATATCTTAACTAATGATTTATAAGTGAAATAGAATACGAATTACTGGGAAGGCACCTTTGAAGCTTCCTTAGCCAATCTGTCGGCAAGTGCATATCTGGCCCTAGGCAAGAACCTTAGGGTGATGCCTGGTTTGTTGGTTGAAATGTTGGCCTTTCCAAAGGCTCCAGATCACTGCCATGGACTTTTGGAGGAAGGATTTGTGTCAATTCTGGTTTGCCACAGTAGAAGCAACCAGAGGGATTTTTTTTTTTGATATGTTGATTCAGCAAGAGCTTATTAGTCGAGAGGTGATTTCCCAAACACTTCCAAATAAAATGAATATTTTTTAGCGTGAAGATCTTGGATTCCTGGGATGGGGAACGGGCAATGTCTTTTTCCCTCAAATGTCTTTCAGTCGGCAGACTTGGTAGTTAACTTACCAGTTGGGGTGAGTTTCCAACAGAGTTCAGGAATCAAACGTAAGCTCCAGAGACTTGTTTCGAATTCATATGTTTAATTTCAATATACTATATCATTTTTAAATATATATATATAAAAACCTCCATACAAGCCCAGATACGTTTGCTTAATTTTGTGGCCACTCTATTTATCTTTCGTATCTTTCCGTTCCTCTATAGAAGCAAAAAAAAACATTTCCAAGTTTTGGCATTGGATACGAGTTCGCAAGAGAGGACAAATAATCACGTGGCAAAAGCGTGAATCTTAATGGATTTGATTACGAGTCGAACCCCAACTAGTTTAGGATATATAATTTCCAAGCTTAATAGTAATACAACATCAACAGACAAAAAACTAGGAAACCATACAAATAAACATGTAAGTAAGTAATTAACACCCCTAAAACTAAAAGCCTAAATCCCATAATTATCATTACCAAAACACCATCATCCTATGATCCTAATCACTTCCCACGGTTAAGCATATCCTTGTACCTGACAATGGAATTCAGCCTCTGAAGCTTAAGTTGATTCCTAAACATGTTGATAAAATCATCCGCCTTGGCATCCACCTCCTCATCGTCCTCCTTCCGCTCCCTCACCGTCGCCGGCCTCTTAATCTCCTCCTCCTCCTCCACCGCCTTCTTCTTCTTCTTCTCCGTCGCCGATCTCCTCAGTTTCTTCGTTACCGGAAGCTCCCTTACCGGATCTGACCGAGTCCGCTCCACCACCGGCTGGGGAACTTCCTTTTCTTCTTCTTTTTGTTGTTGTGGTTGGAGTCGACCGATGGAAGGGAGACGTTGGAGGAAGGAGGGAGGGTTGGGGAGAGAGTGGAGGCGGGCGAGGAGGGGAAGGGTGGTTTGGGACTTGGAGGTGAAGGCGATGGTGCCGATGACGAGGTTGAGGAGGAGGAAGAGGAGGGTCGGGGTCAGCCACGGCGTGATCACCGTCCAGATCGTCAGGGAGAGCGAATCCAGGCCGTCCATTGGAGGGAAACGAAGGGGAGGATAGGAGAGGGTGAGGGTGAGGGAGGCGTGGAGGGTAATTGGTTGGGTGTGACCGGGTTTTTATTGGCGTGGTGGAACCACATCGGACATACACCGAGTACTTTTCTCTAAAGTAGATACAAATCTATGCATGTAATAAAGGATCTAAATGTGATGGGTTTGATGGGATTTTTATTGACGTGGTGGAAGCACATGGGACATACAATGTATTTACCGATCCTAATCACTTTTATTATCGGGGTTTTATTATTATTTAGCTTTCGTCATTTTATATCTAACTTTAAAAATTGATTGTTTTTAAAAAATAATTGTATCTAATTTTAATTAAAATGAAAAATATTAAGAAAAATATATTTACTTTTTGTATTTAACTTTAATTAATGTCAAACCCGTCCACTCCTTCTTGCCTAGTCCACCTTTAGGCGGGAAAAATAATTTTTCCCCCTACCGTATCTTGCCATGCTTACCAACTTAATTCAGACAAAACCAGTAGTGAGCCCAAAACTCACCCCACCCCGTTTACACCCCTCGGTCATGGGTAGGGTTAAAACCATTTAACCACTCTAACCGAATGGACGAGCAGAGTCGTAGGTTGTAAAAATCATAACCGTTTAATAAATGGACGGGTAAGGGTACATGATGTCACCCGTCCATTTAACCACGAAACATAATAAATATATATAACATTTTGTTATATATACTATATACATATAATTTTTTGTGTTATTATTTTCAAAAATATCCCAAAAAATCAAAGATTATGGATTTTTGGAGGTTTTGATTATAAATTTATGGATGTTTGATGATAAATATTGTAAGTATTATAAGTTTAGTTTGTTATCCGTTTATCGTTTGACATGTTTAATCCATTTAACTATTTACTCAATTCTTACATCGATTTTAGTATACATTAAGTTTTAACCATGTAACCATTTAACCGCCCAAAAACGTTTAATTAAATAAAACGAGTAAGTCATAGATAGAGGTAAAAATAAATAATTTTCAAACAGTTTAATTAGACGAGTATAGTCACCAGTAAACCTTATAATCCCTCGTGAACCACCAATTTACGGCCCTGGTCGTGGGTGTTGCAGTTGCTGCCAATAGGGGTGCACATGGGTCGGGTTGGGTCGGGTTTGGGTCATAACCCGATCCAACCCGAATTTTTCGGGTTTTTTGAAAAACCGAACCCGAACCGATTCGGGTTCAGCCCAACCCGACCCGAAATTTTCGGGTTGGGTTGGGTTGGTTCGGGTTGGACCCGAATCAACAAGGCATAATCAAATTTCACCTGTAAAATCAAAATGTCTTCCAATTTTCAACAAAGAACAACCAACTCATAAGGTCAGACCAAAAACATCCATTTATATCCAAAAATAAAAGAATGTCACACAAATTGGATGATCTTGAAATCTCACTTTTGTCAAAACAACACACTTAGATCACGCAAGATGGGATAAAAAACCAACCTTTACCAAAACTTGGAACCTACCAATTCTCTAGTCAAAAAAATCATGCAACCTAACTCAATCGTGCAAACTCCAAACCATGCAACCTCCAACCTGCAAATGACAAGAAACCAGTCCAAAAACATCCTGGAAGCAGACAAATTCCATGTATTATTTATTGGCAAGATCAATGCACCTAACTCAACCGCACCCATGATTAGGGATTCTGGGAATTTAATAATGAATACAGATAAATTATATAAGTCGTTAATTGTGGGCAAGGACTTACTGACTCTTGTTCTCTGCCAAAAGCAAAAACTGCTCTTTTTCTGCCTTTTGCCTCACCCCACATTATCTACTCCTGTTGCAAACCCAATCTTTTATAAATCCTTCTTATTCTCCTTCGTGCTATACTGCTATTATTGGAACCAACCATGCAAGAAGAGGCCAGTGATCTCAGAAGTGTGGCGGAGAGGAGGGGTTAACGGAGAGGAGGGATCGATGGAGAAGTGTGGCGAGGAGTGAAGCCGTGAGAATAAGGGGCGAGGCCGCGGGGAGAGGGAGCTGTGAGGGGAAGCTGGTGAGTTCGCGAGGAGAGGAGATCGTTGAGGGGGAGCCGGCGAGTCCGCGAGGAGAGGAGATCGTTGAAGGGGAGCCGGCGAGGCCGCGAGGAGAGGAGATCGTCGAGGGGTGTGAGGAGAGGAGATCGTTGTCGGCTGAGGTGAGGGACTACTGAGGGGAATGAGATTTTTAGGGTTAGAGAAAAACGTGGGGGTGAAGATCGGCTGAGTGTAAAAACAAACGGTCACGATACATCCGGAAAAAAACATTACAAATATTCTTCGGGTTCGGGTTGGGTTGGGTCAACCCGACCCCTCAACCCAAACCCGACCCGAAAATTCGGGTTTCAAATTTTTCGAATCCAACCCAACCCGAATTCTTTCCCAACCCGACCCAACCCGACCCGACCAGTCGGGTTCGGGTCGGTTTTCGGGTTCAACCCGACCCATGTGCACCCCTAGCTGCCAAGGAGGGTGGTGGGGACCGCATGGGGGAATGGAAATGTAGATAAGGTGGTGGACTGGTGGGCGGGAGTTTGTGTGGTTTGTTTGTTTCTGTTTTTTTTCTTTATATATAATCAGATTATTTTCTTTTTTTGGAAAGTTAATATAATCAGATTATATTCGCATGATCTGAGCCACAAGACGGGAAAGTTAAATGTCCAACCGTCAAATCTTACTTCCTTGTTTAACGTGTTTTCAGGTGATTTTGAAAAAAAAACAATTAGTCGTCAAACGTTACTGCTCCCAAACGATTCTTAATTTGAAAGTGAATTGTGGTTTTAAAGTGGTGGCTCAACAAGATTTGTGTCAATGCATAAGAGCACCTTTAACAGGTGCTCTTCACCCGGGTGCCCGGGTGGGGGGCCCTGGGCGCCCGGGTGGGGGGGCCACGTGTCCTCCCATTCATCCGATTTTTTTTTTAAAATAAAGATTATTTATATATAATTAGGATAATGTATTAATTAGGTAAATGGAATTTGATTAATTAGGTATTACAAAATAATAGAAAAATATTTTATAATTAATTAACAAAATTTTGATTTACTTAGATATAATAAAAAAATTAAAAAATCATAAACAAATTAAGAAATAGTAGTACAATACTCATACATTTCGGAAACAAAATACAAGACAAATACAGAATACGAAATACAACAGAAATAAGGAAATGAAAGACAGTCATCCTACGGATACAGAATTTAAACTACCAAAATACTGATAAACTACCACAGACATATTGAAAACATAAGCACCTACAGATATCCTTGTGCTTTAGCCCATTTCTTGAGTTCAGCAAGTGTTTCTTTATCGAATTAGTCATTGTTTTCTTTTTTCATTAGAGCGAAGAGGACACCAAGTTTCTTGCTGTTGAGTTCCCTTTGGAAATTCGCCTCAGCTTCGATGCGTTTCCTCTCCATTCGTTCTTCGTAACGCAAATATTTTTCCTCTTTCACTTTTGCGCTATATTCAATTTGTTTCCCCAGTTCTAACATCTCAGGATCAAGTTGTGCCTGAAATGATTGTTTCCCCTTCTTCTTTTTGGTTTTTTAACACCTTCAGGACGAGGACATGTTTCGAACACCATTTCATCTGCTGACGGTGTTGCGTTACTCCCATCGTCGTCGACACTTTTTCTTTTCCCTCTGCTAAAATCTCCGAACTTTCTGCAGCGACGTTTCCGGTGGGAAGTCCAAGCGCAACAGACTCCCATTTAGGGTACCTGCGTAACAAAAGCCAAACATGCATGAACTGAAATTTGGCATTGTGTGTTCGTTCGTAGATGATGTGCGCTTCATGGATGACATCGTCCTCGTTGTAACCGCTTCTCTTCCTCCGCACCGCCTGGTCGAAGCAACCGACCCATTGGTTCACAGATGACAATGTACGCCTCCATCGCCCCTTCAATGATTCATCGTTACGCTCTACTACACCTGGCTCGCCTGAGTCATTGTAGATGCGCTCCACACGTTTGCAGAAGGACTTCATTTTTTTGGTTTGTCCCAACCACAGCATCGCCACTGACAGTCATGTAAGCCGAGATGAGTCGTTGATCCTCTTGTGTGCATACTGTAGGTCTTCGATGCTTGAGAAATCCAAGTCTCGATCCAATCGTCTCGTCTTTTCTGAGTCACGTGCATACTGTAGGTCCTAAATTTTAAATTTATTAATTTGTGGTTTTCTAAATTTTAATAATATTTTCGTATTTTTTAATTAAATGTTAATTAAAAACGAATGAATTGTTGATATTAAATAATTACGATAATGATTATTAATATATTTTGTTGATTGTTGAAAGAGTTTTGGAGAGAAGAATAGAAATAATGACGTAACAACAAATATTGTAGCGTGACTGAGTGGATTGAGTAATGGTTAAGAATTTTGTAAGGAGGTTGGTTTGTGCTGACGTGGCAGAGAGAGAAGCTGACGTGACTGAGAGAAAAAGCAGAGCGCCCGGGAACTGCCCGAGCGCTGTTAAGGATGCTCCAGGGGATTCCTTTTAGTAATGCATACCCAATGCTAGAGCCAATTAGTAAAAAGGATTACAAAATGTGTTTTATATAAACTTAAATGGATAATAAAACTTATAAAAAAATCCTATGATGAACAGCGCAGGTCATGAGCTTCGTTGCGATAAGTCCAGAAGTTTCCGGCTGTCCTGCTCTTTTATTGACTCTTTGTGAACTTCATTAATACTCTGAATATATCATGTCACGTTTGTCCCTTTTTGTTTAGAATAGTGGTAGGTTTGTTTGTTTTGTTTCCATGTCGTTTTACACGACAGACATCTGTTTTCTTGGACTGTCCATCTACCATCCGTGTCATATTATCTTGTCTTTCACAAGTTTAAGTGATGAACGAGCGAATACAAAAGTTTTATCGTTTTGGTTCGTGTATACCTAATAATTGTTAACATCCGATATTACATGACACGATAAGACACGTAACAACCTGATTGACATGCCTAGACCAGAAATCAACGAGCAAGTGGGCGAGGTGATCAACCACGAGAAGATTTTATTTTACGAAATATGTGATCATTTTGAACGATATAGTACTTGTCAGCAATATGATGTTTGTAAGTTCGACACATGTGTTCATTGAAGTGATAAAAATGGACTGATTTGAGTTTTGAACTATTTCGAGGAGCCTTTTATCTGAGGACGACGTACACATGATATTTCTCAATACAAACAATAACATATTAAGGACGACACGTGGTGTTTTTGACAATACAAACACTAACATATAACCAAAAACCAATCATGTCATGCATCGAGATGCACACCAATTGGATTGGTAAGCGTGGTCCAACCAACAATTAATACGGTGTTTGTGTAACTGCAATAAAAAATTAGAAAGTAACCAACAAGTGTTGAGTTTAATTTGGAGTCGAGACTGACAATGCAACTTACTAATTGTGAGCGAAAAATTCAAAGTGTTAGAACGCAACGTTGAAATGACGAATTCAATCTGGATTCAAAAGTGCAGTGCATCCTACTAGATGTATGAGAACAAATTAAGTGTCAGAATTTAACGTTGTGTCTGTGAAAATTTTCTTTTCTACCGAACTCGACGGCTAAGAGTTTAAGTTATGTATAAATTAAAAAATAAACCCCTCGGGCGTCCAAAATGGATTTTTTAATATTAAATCGGATTTTTTTTTCAAGTTTTATTAGCTAACTAATGCTCGATGGCGTCTTCTCGTGCATATTCCCAAAAAACATTAATTTTATATTACTCAAACTATCACATGAACTGCTCGGAGAAGCACTGCACGCTAGATACGATTAGTTTCTTAATGACGTGGTGGGCCCACGCTGACCACTGATTGATTGATTGGTCGTGGCAACACTTTAACATTTTCCTACATCGTCGTCGTCAGGAAGTGGAATAAAGCAATTGTAGTTCAGTTGTGATAGCAACGTTTTCTACTTTGCTGCCTCCTATTTTATTTTTTTTTGTCTAAGTTAGCCGGGTTACCTCGCGTATGTTATTCACAAACGAAGAGTTACAAAAATGAACGGGATGACAAAAAGACATTGTTACAACCCTTCGTAAGTAAGGAATATTCATACTAGCTACGAATCTTCCATCCCTATAAAATAGTCCGACAAAGACCACACTTCGGTCGACCTCCAAAGGATACAACAAGGACTCTTAATATGATCCAAATATGCGAAGTAAGCCACCCTATCCTATGCTTTTGACGGGCAAAGAAGTGATCGTTTCTCTCTCTCCAAATCGCCTCAATGGTAGCGTTATATGCCATCCGGGTTCAGATTCATGGCAAAGGCAGCAATAATGGAAGTCCATATCTCGTGAGCGTAAGGACATCTGAGAAAAACGTGGTCAATGATTTCCTCCTCACTCTCGCATAAGACACACCGACTATCAAACATCATCCCCCATCGTAGAAGTCGGTCTCTGGTAAGAACTCCTCGAGCACAGACCTTCCAAGTCGTGAACGAGATGCACTTAATTGAACCTTTAAACCATACAAACCTGGACCAGCAGACTTTGGCACACTTCTCATGCGTAAGCTCTCAATCTGAGCTGAGGTGGAATTGCTTCATAGGTTTCCCCTTCCAAAAAGGAGTCGTAGTCTCATTCACGTTTTGGCACGTGTCCACGTTTTGGCACGTGAGGTGGCGAACCCGAAGGATTCATTTTCATGCCCACGAAGCCTTGTGGGAACAGTGGCATGCCAAATCGAAGGCGCCTGCGAATACTTTGCCCGCATCCATCTCACCCAAAGTGATTCGTCTGCTGAAATGAGGAGCCAAAAAAGTTTCATGAGCCCAATTTTGTTCCATTCCTGCGTCGAACGGATGCCTAGTCCTCCTTCATCAATGGGCTTGCAACAAGAGCTCCACGTAACCGGAAAATAAGGAGGTGCTCTATCTTTCCTGGACCAGAGGAAATTTCTAATTAATTTATCGACTTCATCTAGGAACGCTCGTGGGAGCCAAAAGGCGGAGGACCAATAAAGCATCGTAGGCGAGAGTACCGACTTGATAAGCTCAAGCCTCCCCGCAACCGAGAGAAGTTGATATTGCCAAGAACCCAAACGTGCTCTCAACTTGTCCATCAGTTCTCTACACACGATTGCGGACATGCGAGTGAGAATAGTGGTAATCCCATATATTTAACTGGTAGGTTTCAAGGGGAACAGTAAGGCTTTCAGCTATTTCACAAGCACCCCCCCCCCCCCCCCCCACACACACACACAAACAAGGCGTTTTTGTCGTTGTTGAGTCTCAACCCCGAGAAGTTAGCAAATTGTCAAGGGTACTTCTGATGCCATGAGCCGATCTCTGATTAGCCTTAGTAAATATCATAAGATCGTCTGCAAACATTACATGAGATACCTCCACATCACCTTGAGCTTTCATTGGTGTTATGCGGCCCGCAACTAGGGTTGTTCGCAGGATGGGTTTGACCTGCCAACCCGTCCCGCGTGGGGCGGGTTGCGGTTGAAATTTTCTCTACCCGTGACCCATTAACCCGCCAGACTAAACGGAGTGGGTTGCGGTTTATGTGTTACCCGCCCCGTTTACCCGTTACTAATATAATTATAAAAAATACATATTTATGTATTAAAACTTTCATTATTTTATTAGACTTCTAACGTTTATGTGATGGTTTGTAATTTTATGTGTTTGTTAATTTCATTTAAGCACTTTAAACCGTAGACTTGTAATTTTATGGACTTGTATGAATAATTTATGCATGTAAGCTTAATTATAGACTTGTAGAAATGCATTTATATGTGTATGTGTTAATGTAATAAGTTAAAATGAGTCTTTACGGGAATTCACTCGTTCCGCCCGTTTAACCTGTCCTGTCCCGTTTGTAGCCCTACCTGCGGTAATAGTTCTAGACATTAACTGGGTGAATCTTCGACGTATAGCATTCACGTAGCTCTTCAACGTTTTCTACTTTTTTTTTGGAACATCCACTTTGTAAGTGTCTGGAGCGAATCTAAACTAATGTAATGTCGTAAACATAAATACGTAGGTTTCCCAATGGTATATGATTAAATATAAGAGATTTGTAGTGATATTGGAATAAGTATGTGAAAAATGATACATAAAGATAAAACAAGTGTTTTTTAATAACATGCAAGCGAAAATTATATTTTGAGGTGAATGGGTGTGAAACATGTGATGATGAGATTCATATGTGAAGCAGAACTATTGTAATATATGATTTTAATTTTTAAACAATACATGGTATACTTCAGGAGAAGTTTCTTCTCTTCTTTCCGATCAACATATTCAATCAATTTGCAACCCGAATATTGTCCTTAATGAGGTCCTGATTTGCATTTCTTACCTCTACACCTGCCGTCCAAATCCATGTCTAAACCTAAAAAAGGTTCCTTGTAGGCGTTTTGTTAGGTATTACCATCCATTGTTAATTGGGATTTTTGCGTGTGTGCACTTCAAAAAGTTCCTTATTAGACCTTTGCACATGTGTAATTTTTTTATTGGCCAAGTACACTTGCAAACTTGATTAATTATTTTGGACTTCTATTTAACCGTCGTTAACAACTGTTAGTAATGTCATAGTATCAGTAGACCGAATATGGTTCGGTCCACCTTTCTGGGAGTCCAATAACTATAAGGAAGATTCTATTTGTTGGGTATCGGTGGACCAAATGGGGTTCGGTTGATCGTTCATTATGCTTGTCTATTAAGATCGAAGATGCAGCCTTATCTCAATGTTTTTAAGAAACATTTGATCAAGACCATAACATATTCAGAAACATTCAATAACATGTCAAGTACATTAATCACTCAATAATGATAATGGAACAACACATTGAAGAACCTTTCAATAACATGTCAATTACAATTCAAAAATGATCAAGAAAAAATCATCCAAACCAGAACCATTCAATAACCTGTCAATTACAATCCAAATATGATCAAGAAAACACCATCCAAACCAAGTCCATAACAAATTGGGGTTCTGAAGGAGAGGGTTGTTTCGTGGAAGAAAAAAAGTAGGGGTCACGGAGAAATGGTGATTTTGTGAAACATATATAATTGACTAAATTGAACTCCCCGAATGGTCGAACAAATTCGGTTCATCGATACCCAACCAACATAGTCTTCCTTATGGTTACTGGTAGGGGTGTGTACCGGTCCGGACCGGATCCGGATCACCTCCGGGGTCCGGACATGTCGGATCCGGTCCGGTCTAGTACCAGTTTTTTTTTGTTTTAAAATTTAAAAAATTAGCTAAACCTGGACCGGACCGGACTTGATCCGGTGACAGGGTCCGGACCGAAACCCGGACCGCACCGGTAAGTGCTCTCCCCTAGATACTGGACTAGAAGAACGGTCGATCAAACCCATTCGGTCCACCGATACCCAACAAAAAACGATCTTCCTAATAGTTACGGTCAGACTCCCGGAACGGTGTACCAAACCATATTCGGTCCACCGATACTCAGACGTTACTAACGGTCGTTAACGACAGTTAAGTAAAAGTGCACCAAAGTAATTAATCAAGTTTGTAAGTGTACTTTGTCAATAAAAACAACATGTGTGCAAAGGTCGAATAAGGAACTTCTGGAAATGCATCGTAGCAAAATTCTCATTATTAATTTCCTATTGCGGCATAGGTCGCTCCTTCCTTCTCCGTTAACTTTCAATATTTTTCAACCGCACTAGAAGATGATGACTTAATATGCGTACCAATTATATAATGGTTAAAAGATCATGATTATAGGTTTCAAAAGTAAAGTCAGAATCAAATACAATTCTCAGGGCATGATTGTCCTGAAGTGTAAACCCATCTAGTTTGTTCGGTCTCACTATTTTTTAGTGATGGGGTCCTTCAAGTTCGGTTAGTGATATTTGGTTATTTCACGATTAAAAACTTACAAATTAAGCTAAGTTTAGGTTTTTAGCAAGATGCATGTTACTATTATAGTACATCTTTATTAACATTACATTCAAGGATTAATCCAATTTCAGCGTAGTATTAATAGTATCAAATATACCATGAAATTTAGTTTTTGGTTTCTATATTCCAATTAATATACCATTTACATTTAGTAATATCAAAATACCATTCCATTGTATTCCACAAGAGAATCCTTGTACCTATAATTAAACTTAAAACTGGTCATCTTCTCCTGAACGTATGTTGTCGTTTGTACTTCCCGATCCTCAATTTTTCAGAAATGAAGAGAAAATTTATGCTCCAAATTTCCTGTGTTCTAAGCTGCCCTAAATTGTTGTAAATAACAACACAAAACTTAATTTTCCTCCATATGGCTTGAAGCACATGCACTTAATATTAGGATATCTCCCGCATAAGGAGTAACTGACCCAGCATATACATATATACATACTTGCAATTGCGTATTATTAATATTGTGATTTATTTAAATAACGATAAGATTAGCATCTTCGGCAGGTGATAAACTTTTTCTGGGTCGTCGACTTTCACACTTGATCACATGTGATGTGCTGTTTATTTGGCGAAGTTGTACACATGCGAAGTTTTTGAAATCATCAAATCAACAGATGTCATCTTAAGCTTGGAGTGTCAGCTTAACATATATCTGACTTCTGACCAACAACTACTGGCATGCCAAGTTCAACCGGCCGTTGTTTGGAGTTTGGACACGAGAGATGACATCAGCCGCAACAGATTAATTAATTAAATTTCTGATTAGGATTAATTGCAGTTGTATATATCCTAAATTATGTCCTGAATTCATTTTGTTCTCATAAAGTTAAAAACGGAATTATCATTCCCATGAATTTTCCTTTTATAATACTTTGATCAAGTGAATTTTAAATTTCAATATTTATCCACCAATTCGTCGTTATTTTGATTTTTTACATTAGACCAGTGCTGCAATATTTTACATTGGGTCTGGGATTTCATTATTTATTAATACGGTAGACCAACTAAATTTCTCGTATCCATCCTAAATCCACCTCTTCCTCCTACCAATTACTCTAGATCTTTCCTCTCTTAATTTCTCAGACGATCAGATTAGTTCTCACTCTTAGAGCTTCGTTAGTAAACTCCAACTCAGATTTAGTAGTTTCAGTGCAAGGAATGCCACTAGATTTTACTTGATTTGTGGCTCAACTTGCATGTTTGCTTCATAGCCTCCGTTACGCGTCAAGTACGAGCACGAGATTATGTTCGACAATTTGAGCTAGTGGAGCACGGCAAATCACATGCAATTTCAATTTCCGATGTAAGGTCCCTCACGAATACAAACGTTTCTTCCACGTCAAAAAACACATATTCAGTCCTCATTTGCATCACTGAATTTTAAAATGTGACGATCTAGTTAAACTTTCGTTTTATAACAATTTGTTTTATTGAATTTTAAAAATTTATTATTTAAACACTTATTTCTAGTTTTTTTTTGAAATTTTATGTGTTACATCCCTAATACACTCTTAATACAAAGTTAACATGAAGTTTAGATCAAATCGGATGTCAGATAAGGTTGAAATAAGGGTCAGATTCAGTACAAATTCGACCCAAATTCAAACCATATCTGACATCCAATCCGAACTTTCATGTTAATTTACTATTAAGAATGTATTATGGATACAATGTAAAAAAATTCAAAAAAAGGACAAATGAGTGTTTAAATAATGAATTTTTAAAGTTGACGGGAACAAAATGTTACAAATTGAAAGTTACGGGGGGTATCTGTCACATTTTGAAGTTTAGTGGTGTAAAGTGAAATCAATACATAATTAATGAGACATTATAATTTATCCTTAATTTTAATTATTAGGTTGGATTAGGTAACAACATCACATCTGTCAATAAATTTTTATGCAAGTGGACATCGAACTTGCGTTAAGGGATGGTGCTAGAAATTTAGGTCATATGTACTGGTCATATTTTATAAGATGTTCCAAAAATAATTGAAAATTCTTTGGTTCAGTGTGATTGGAGTTTTTATTACTAACCCATAAGTGACTAAATATATAGTTGTACACTAGACTAATTGGACAAAATCTTATATACATAACTTATTATCGGTACCTGAAAATATTCAAAGAGGTCAAAATCTCTAGGGTCAAGAGGGGGTCGAAATCCCAAAATTTCTTTACAAAATAGGCGAAATACCAAAACTCAAATATCAAAATATAAAACGATAAAAAATCCATTAAAGTGGCCGCTAATGCCCACCTTACAATGTGTCACTTTCCTTGCTCGTTTTTCACGTCTTCCACCGAACTAGTCATTGGATCAATTAAGATGCACATGTTTGTCTTTTTATTTGGAAGTTACAACCATGAATGAAAAAAAGAAAACCCGACCCGACCTGATTAGCAATTTGTTCCCACTAGAAAAAAAAAGTAAAAAAGGCTATCAGGATTGGGCGCCACCTTCTTCTTTTCTCCTCCTCTCTCCCACTCACAGAGATTTCCATGGCTGCGCTCTTGTCCCCAATCTGGCCCCCTCTCCCTCACCCGCACGGCTTCCAGACTCTGCTCCCGTCGCTTCTCATCTTCCCCCATCGCCGCCGCTTCCAACGGTACTCTCCTCTTCCCCCCCTTTTCCACCTTCCCACATCCGTCAGCTTCCGATCTCAAAAATTAACCATTGGTGGTGAGAGGAATGACTTAGGCCCAATCACATTTTATAATCAAATTTTCCCAAGTTTGGTATTAATTAGAATCAGTGCCCAAATGTACCTTAGCTTTAGTATGACGATTCTAAGTTTTTAGATGTTATATGTAAATCAGATTTGATCTTTGAGTTTGGCAATCAAAATCTTATTTTCAAAATGTGGTTTCAAACGGATCCTTGGATTGGTCTTAATCAGTGATTTATAAGAAATCAGTGTAATGCATAAGCAGATGAGGTTTTTGATTGTTGAGGTATCGCGTTGAAGTGGGAGTTTTCAGATCAGGATCGACCAGTCAATCGGAAACAACTTCTCTATTCTTGTGGGGGTAGGGTTGCGTTAGAGTAACATTGACACTGCAAAGAACCGTAATCTTAATTATTATTGTCTTGACATTCCATGTGACTTTTCTTTTGTCCGAAGTGTGAATTCAAACATAAGTAGATGTGTCAGCTGCTGGCCTTTGAGTGTGATACCATATGTACTCTTAAAAATTCAATTAGTGTTGGTTAGTTAAACCTAAAATTGTTACAATCACCAAATGTGTTTGTCAAGTGTATTTTATGAAGATTGCATGCATTGTGATGAAGTTGTTGTTTCCGTAGATCTTGGGTAATGGTTTGGTGTGTGCATTATTGTAGGAATGATTTATTTTTTGGAAAATGCCCTTTTTTGTTTTGTTTGTAAGAGAGGATTAATTGTGTGGTTTTGGTAGAACAAAACAAATATGACTAAAGCTTATTATTTTACATACGATTTTTCTTATTCTTCAGTTTAACATGTGGCTATGCTAATTGTTAACACTTCGGTGAAAAAATATGGCAGATGAGCTTCCAAGTCGCATTGGATTTCTGGGTCTTGGAATTATGGGTTCTCCAATGGCGCAAAACCTCTTAAAGGCTGGGTAAATGCTTACTATTACAACCGTAGTATTCTCTGAGTCTTGGTTTTAAAATTGATAAATTTATATGAAGCCCTAAATGTTGGTCTACACTTCACTGAACTTGCACCAAAGGGTGGCAGTGGTGCTGTGCAGAGTCATCCATTTCTTGCATAAAGTTGTAATCTTTTCCTTGTATTTCTAACTTTTGTGGTCATGTTGCGGTTTATTATATCAGACTAGTCTATCATTTTGGTTTTCAATTAAGACTCCCTCATTTTTTATCTGCTTCCTCGAATTTTCAACTTAAATAGTCTGATAGGAAATTAGTTACATGATATCCTTTAAAGTGCATATTCATCTTGAATTTGTTAGTGTCACAATGAGGACATGTGTAAGTGGCAAGGGTATTGCTTAGACTTCCAATTGCACCTGTTTTCTGTTCATACTCCATACAGAATTACATTCATTGAATTTACTGTTGAGTTTATTTCAAAGATTTGGTTCTAGATGGTGGGCCAAAAAACAAGAGTGTAAGTGTGTAACTATGCTGGTATTGTGCATCCCTATACTCCCTCTAGGTCGAGGCAAAGTTTTCATTACCCACCAGGTACCAGGTCGCTTTTGTAGTTATTTAATCATAAAAAAGGCTGTGGCTATATAGTTATTCTATGCTTCTTTGTTGACATTGGAATCTGATAAGTTAGAGAGAATGGAGTGATCTTATGAGGGGTGCGTTTTTGGTCATGTTGTGTTTTTTCAATGATACATCCTTGGAAGTATGTTCTAATGTATACAAGTTCTTCAGCTATAAATCTTTGCTTTAGTAACTTGTACAATTTTGGCATTGTCCCGTTATCTATCCTACACGTGAATTTTTTATATTTCTAGAACTTCTATCACTGACTTGGTAAACACTATAATTTTAATGCCTGATCAGAATTCTGTTTTTTTAGTTGTGATGTAACAGTATGGAACAGAACGAAGAGCAAGTGTGATCCTCTTGTGGAGCTTGGTGCAAAGTACGTATTCAATACATTATGCTGTGAATATCTTGTTGAGATGCAGTTGATGTTATAGATTGAGATATTCCTCTCATATATACAATACCATTATCTTGTTTGAGTTCGGGACTTCGTTTATTCATTTAATGTAATTGACCACTTACAACCAGCAGAAGAAAGATTATTTACATTTCATGGTGGCGCAATGTTTCTTTTTTTTCCCAGATGTGCTGTCTATTCATATAAATACGACTTTTCTTGTTAAAGATGCATTAATCCTTCTAGTGGATGAAATATATTTTAGATTTTAAGCATATCTAAGATCTATATAAACATTTTCTCAAAAATAGTTCTGCATAAAACCTTCTAAGAATCAATGGCATCTTATGTAATCCAGGCATAGGCAATGAATCTGTCACAACCCTAGATAGCTTTATATTGCATTTGCAAAGGACATTTCTGTAAAAAGTCAAATGCAGCTCTGCCTATCAGGAACCAGAATGCACTTCCGTGATGACACTGGACATGAACTTTATTGAATAATTATCTTGAGATGTCTATGTCTTTTCATCTGGTTGGATGTAAAATTGGCATTTGGTAAATCTAAACCATCTAGACATCTATTTTTCTTCTAAAGCCTTACGAGCTTCCAAGGTCCAACTGACTATAATTTAGATGTTCAAATTCCTTACATGATTTGTCGTCCTCCGGCTAAACAACATGTCATACCATTAAATTAAAATCTTAATATTTTGAAGTTATTTCAGAAATCTAATCACATGGTTACCTAGTGCAGATACATGCCTTCTCCAGCGGAAGTTGCATCTTCATGTGATGTGACTTTTGCTATGCTCGCTGATCCCGAAAGTGCAGTAAGTGTCTGGCATATGCGCTTGAACTATAGCTCCTTCAGTATTTGTTGTGATTATCACTCTGCTCCTTACAGGTAGATGTTGCCAGTGGGACTAGTGGTGCTGCAGCAGGAATTGGTCCTGGAAAAGGGTACTGACCTACTTAGTGCGAAACTTTAACTTTCTGAAGAATCTGAACTTATAATTATTAGCTATTTAGCTGAATATCAGCTGATATTGGCTTGTTCGTTCTTACTTGGTTACTGGACATCCAAATTCTATAACGACAATTATTCATTTATCTTCCCTACATTGTTATTCCTTAATTCTGTAAAATGAACGTTCATTAATCTTTTGTTCAACGTTAATGCCACCAGAGGCTCTCACCTTTGGTGCACCCTTAGCCCTGAACTCGTAGAGAGGTCGTCCCAATTTACGCATATCAATTTCACAATATGTATGAAGTATAGACAACTGAAGAACCATCTTGATTTAGTCCATTATAATCCAAAAGCCAAATAATAGATTAATCTTTGACTCATTGGAAATGCACTTAGTTAATCATCCCTAGGTTGTTATTCATTGATTCTGCAACAGCAAGAATTCATTAATCTTACCTATAACTCTAAGATCGTTTCTTTTGTTTCTTTATCTTGATGGCAGATATGTTGATGTTTCAACTGTTGATGTTGCAACTTCAAAGTTAATTAATCAAAATTATTAAAGAGAAAGGTGGATCATTTTTAGAGGTGAGACAATGTTTCCTCTTTTATGGTTTCCATGTAGTCCGACCTTTTCCTGAACAAGTGACCGTGCTTCAATGATATGTCATGCATTACTGTTATGACGGATACTGTATGATGTTATCTCTGAAATTTTCAAATAGTACATTTGACAGGCTCCAGTTTCAGGCTGCAAAAAACCTGCCGAGGATGGACAGCTGATTTTTCTGACCGCTGGTAATTTACCATTCTATAGCTTATTCAATTGTTTGAGTTTTGGGTATACATTGTAAAAAATCAAAATTGTATGTTATCTTGCTTACATATATACCATTTTATTGTGAATAATAAGATTGTTTAAGTTTCTGATTGTAATCTATAGGGGACCTAACTTTGTTTGAAATCGCCTCTCCACTTCTAGACATCATGGGAAAGGTAACTTTGTTACCATCTCCAAGTTTCATTATATTACATGTTCATCGTTCCTTGGCATATGATTCACAATGCACTGCAGTCAAAATTTTATCTTGGGGAGGTAGGCAATGGTGCTGCTATGAAACTTATTGTCAACATGATAATGGGGAGGTCGGTAAACAAACTGTTGATATATGTGTTTAGTGTGAAACACAACAACATTGTCGTACATATTACACAAATTCTGTTTATTTGCAGCATGTGATGGCTTCTTTTTCTGAAGGATTGCTCCTCAGTAAGAAAGTTGGTCTGGATACAAGTGTTCTCATTGAGGTTGTCTTGGGCATATTATGATTATTAGTCCAATTTTGCATTCTTCTAGGTTGTTTTCTTATGTGATTTAGTGACTCACTTCTCCTGACAAATTCATGCAGGTGGTCTCACAGGGAGCTATAAGTGCACCCATGTATTCAATGAAAGGCCCGTCAATGGTTAAATCGACTTACCGGACCGCATTCCCTTTAAAACATCAGCAAAAGGTCACATCTCTTAGTGTAACTTTAAATCAAAGTCTGAAATTTTGAGAAATTTCAGACAAAATGCCCTTCTCCTGGTGTTGAAACTTTGATTTTGTTGCTTACAGGACATGAGACTCGCTCTGGGTTTAGCGGAAGGTGTCTCCCAGTCAACTCCAATTGCTGCAGCTGCAAATGAGCTTTACAAAGTTGCAAAATCGCATGGTCTCTCTGATCAGGATTTTTCTGCAGTCATTGAAGCTTTAAAGTCAAGATTGCAGGAATCATAAAACTGGTACATCTGAGTCATTCGTTTCTCCAAAAAATTTACACGTTATCATTGCTGATTTTTCTCCTGTTCATTTCATTTATATGTTGCAAGGTCATACGTCATGTAGCTTGATGAAACAATGGAAAAGCGGAAGTTTTTTCGCAGTTTTATATTAAATAAACATATAAAATGCTTGCCCTGTTCTTTAATATCTGGACTTGTTATTTGATCATGCCTTATGTTGAGAACTCGAGATCGATATTTCAGTTAGCCAAACTACAAAAGGAATAAAAGATCATTCTTTTTTCACAGTACTTGGTAATGAAAAATATGCAGCGATGTCAAGATGTAATCTATTCATTGTAGTTCCCGATTTATTGACATTCTACGGATTTCCAAGCGTTAGTTTTAGTGAACTCTTTTTTTTATGGAGATAAGGGTGAACTAGACCTGGGAATCATGCCACGGGCCGGGTCCGAGTGTGCTTGTATCGGGTTTTCTTCGTTGTGTCGGGTTTTGATTTTTCGTATGTTTTTAAGTTTGAAGTAAATATACAATCACAATTGAATTAATAAAAATAGAAATATATTTTTTCCCCCAAAATAACCAATTTATTTATTAATAATTGTTAACTCAATTCAAAAACAACATATTGGTTACATGTAAAAAAGACCAAAGGCTAATTAAACCTAAAGAGTAATGAAAAAAACCTAATATGTATTAAGAAAAAAAAATACTCTTTTAACATGATGGATTAGCTAAATGACTAAATCGTCTTCAATTTTCATCGTCGCTGTTGTTGTGAATATTCATGTTTTACATTCAGACATACACTCATCTCGATTAATTTATCAGACAAGTTTTGTCTCTTCTTAGACAAGATTCGTTTACCTACACTAAAAAAAGTCTCCGACGTCACAGTTGACCTCATAAGACATAATAAGTCTCGGACGATCAGGGAGACTAGTGGAAACCTACCTGAGTTTTTTCTCTACCAATCAAAAACATCAAAAGATTTTAACTCGGTCGTACTTAAGTAAATTTCAGCGTTTAAATATTCAGTTAATTTAATTTTGGGTGTTAGTTTGCACTAATTTTGACTTAACCAATTTTATTTGTAGTCGTCATTATCCGGATCCATTACAGTAAAATGTGATTGTGATGATGAAATAACAACATTTAAACATATTTGATTTACATTATACAATCTTTCATATTTTTTAAAATATTTGATTAACAAACACCTAAATATATCTACATGATTTTGGAAATTTTCATAATTCATATTTTCCAAAATCATTAATGGAATGGCTCTCTTAGTTATGCTGCGCCCTCCAAAACTTGTAAATTAATAATTTTAAATCTATTATCCATAATAAAAGCTAAACAAAAACTAAATGGACGAGAATTTTAATATTTATTAAACTTAACCTCCATTACAGTTATTTTTTTTTTGTAAAACCAGAATTTTGTCTATATCACAAACACTTTAGTAATTAGAAATAATTCATAAATAAATATGTTAGAGGTGAGATAATACTGTCCACTTAATCTATTAGTAAATGTGGAAAACAAATCTTGCATAATTCATTAATTTGACAATTATTCCAATTCAAATTGGTTAACATGAACTCATTTTGTTTTTTATTATAAAAAGTTGAAATTGCAAGATAATAAAGAATACAACAATTTAACATTTCATAAGTAGAATTCTATAGACGAGGGACATCTGATTTAAATTTTTTAGGTTTAATTTCATTATATGTATACAATTCTCTAAATTCTTGATATCTAGATATACTATTGCAACCTACATAAGCAATTGCAATCCTAAATTTTTCTAAGTAATGTTTAATTATGTTAAGTATTTTTTTTACTACCAAGTTCAAAATATGACAAACATATCTAATATGAAAACGTAAACCATCTAAATGTGGATGACAACAATTAATAAGCATTTATATTGCAAGAGTATTATTAATAACATTATCAAATTCAATTGCACAAATTTTATTTTGAAGATTATTTGCTACGATGACATCTTTAATGCGATCAAATATAACATTAATAGTGTGTAACTGTGTATGCAAAATAAGTAAAAAATGATTTTTTTATTTAAAATCATGCATCATCTAAATAATGAGCAGTTATGCAATAATAAGGATAATTATTTGGACATGTCCAAACATCACTAGTCAATGCTACCTTATTGTTTATTGATGAAAAATAACAAATCATGATTTCTTTTTGTTTACCGAATTTATCAAATTTAATTTTTATGAGTTTTTTTCTTGAAAATGGTTTAAATGTGGATTATGGTAGAGAATTACTTCCGTAAGACTTTTAGATTCATATATGCTAAATGATAGTTAATCTCTAATTATGAAATCAGCAATCATCTCTCTACCTTTAATTGGACAATATCTTCTGAAATTTAGAGTTCCACTAGTAGTTTTTAAAACCAATTGACGTGAACCCACTGTCGATTCAAGATTATTCCTAAGTTTACATACAAGTATATGTCTACCTAGATGACCGGTTCTTCCACTTGACTTAGCTGAATATATGTGACGACAATGTTTACAAATAGTAGTTGTGTTACCCTCTTCATCTTGTATTTTCTCAAAATAATTCCATACTGGAGATGTTTTTGTGTAGTACTTCCACCATTAGGTTTAGGTGGATTAACATGATGGGGAGGTGGTTAGTTATTATTATCAAAATCAGATGATAAAGCCATGAAAATTACTAAATAAGCAAATAAAAACTGAATTTTTTTTATAAATGAGAAAATTATGATGATAATTGATTAACTAAAATTAACTACTAAAAAAAATCAGAAAAGTCTTACGACAACCGCCTGACTCCCGGGTGCCCGGTGAACTCTTAAATTAAAGTCTTCTAGTTACGACCGGACAATATTCTATGAACCTTCTTAGAAGGTCGACACTCTACAATTGACATTCAGCCATGATCTACTGTTCAGCATTCATAAAAAAGAAAAAGAAAAAGAAAAAAGAAAAGATACAAAGAATGTTTATACCGTAGCATGAAATAGTTACTTAAAGAACAACATCATTTGTTGGTGGACAAATCAATATCATTCGGCCGAAAAAAGTGGAAGATAAGTTACTTTTCCCTTCGGTCCTGTTACTCAGTATCACTTTTCTATGCTCTGTCTAGAGTACAGAGTCTAAATGTTTTCCACAACATAACCATGCCTCGCATTTACCTCCTGTGCACATTTAACATTGTTATCCTTTAGCTTCCTTACACTTTTGTCCTTCCTACGATGTGAAAGTGAAACCACTAGTTTTTACTTCCCCACAACTACCTCTCACATTTACATCAATTTTATCACGGGGTGGATTCCAGAATGTGGTAGTTGAGGGGGCAGAGGTTGTTTGAATGCACTTTGAAGGGAGCAGCCAGCTATAATTTATTCCAAAACATATAAAAAATGATGGAAAAAAATAAGTTTGGGGCTTTTTTTTTAAATTTAAATCTTCTAATAGTGTGTTTGGATAATAATGAATGAGGGAAAAGAAGAGATGAGAAAATGTATTTCTTTTAATTTGTTTGGATACAAATTACATAGAAGACAAAAGAAAAGAATTTTTTTTGTTATATTACTAAAATACTCATGTCCATTAACCTATGTTATTTCATTTTTTAGTATTTTGGGAAGAATAGACAAAAATCTACATTGTCTCCATTTCTTTCTATTTTAAGAGAGTTGAAAACTCATTTTGTATAAATTAATTTTTTTTCTTCTCTATTTCTATTGTTAAGTTGTTATCCAAACAATAGAAAATCTTTTTTCTCTTCGTAAGTTGTTATCTAAACACGCCCTAAGTGAGATGTATTGAACATGAATAAATTGTTGAACCGTTATAAACCAATTAAAAATAATTATTACGTTATGATAATGCAACATCAGATGTTGAAATGTGTTGATACAATTACAAATATGATCATGTAATACAGTGAGTTACATATGTCGAATAAATATTCCGTAAGGATCCAGATAAAGCCAACATACAAAAACATGTAAAGGAAAACAAGAAACGCAGGAACAATGATCAGAAAGGACCTCAAAGACCGAGTCGTCGGAAGGCGACTTGCCTCAGAGAAAATATCGGCCCACATACCAGTGCGTTTGATGGTCTGTCGGTTTTCTCCCAGGATAGAACGGTCTCACCGTCGATCGGGCGCACACCAGAGTCGACGGACCACGAAAGCAGCGCGGAACCTCGCAAAACTCGGGCGTTGAACAACTCTGGATTCGGAGATAGGAAATCGCCGGAGATGGACGGTTTTCGTAGAGAGATGATGGGAAATAAATCGTGTATCTATTAGGAGGAAACCGTCATGATATATATATATATATATATATATATATATATATATATATATATATATATATATATATATTTATTCTTGTAACCGTCAAGGACTTAATTGCAAAAAACAATTACCTTGAGGTCCAAAAATAAATACACCCATCACCCTGAGGCTAAAGCCTCTAATTTCCCCCAAATCCCAGACGCCACGCCCCGGACCGGACCGGGCCGGGATGGGACGGGCGCGCGCGTGTGTGTGTGGAGAATTCTCTCCTCCTCTCTTTCCACCTACAAAGTGACAAGTGAATAGTATGTTTATCAACATCCTTCAACTTGTTAGCTTTACCAACGTGGGACTAAAAAGTGAGGTGTGCACATGGCACATGGGGCAATAGTTCTCATCTTCATCTCAACATTTGATTTCTTCAATTGAGCTATTCATGGGTCTAGCCCAAACTCAATAATCCAACAAAATGTACATGAAAATCGTGAATTTCATATAACATACGTCACACAACCGGAATAGAATTAAAGTTGTTAAACCATTATATGATTACATTATCATAATATAATATCATATCTTGCAATGAATAGAGACCGATATTTTTTTTTGTATTTTTCATCAAATTCAGATATTTCTTCACACAAATCATCTTTGATTTCTGATTTGCACATACAACTCACATGTTATATCCAATTCAACGGTACTTTTTTTTGTAAGACGGTTGGATTTTGAAAACAGAGAAAAGCTTAAATTTGTTAACTTAAGCCATAGGCTTACTCTATCAGTACTATTTATGTATAAGAAGCCTAAAATAAATAAATAAACATGACTGGTACAAAAACAATACAATATTTCTTGATTTTATCTATAATCCGGATTATCCAAACAAAATCCTGGTATACATTAACTGAATGTGGACACATAAAAAAACTACTACATTTCTAGAGATGATTCTACTCTTGAAAAGTGGAACAACAACTCGAATCCCAGGTTTTGATGATTTACCAACGAATCCAATGAATTGCTTACTTATTTGGGCAGAAAATTACGTCATCACACCACAATTTCCTGAACTGGCTTGCCGACGTCGGCCCGCCACACATTGTGGCCCCCACTTTCCCGACATAACTGGTCCCACTTTTCCTCTATATAAACCCCCACAACACCTAACAGGCTAACACCAACCAACAAGACAAGACCAAAACAAACCACCAACATGGAGCAAACCAACCAATCTCTTCCCTCCACGTCAGCTCCCATCAACTTGCTCTTCGACGACGACGAGGAGGTTGCCGTCGACGAGGAGACAGTGGAGGAGCTGATGCGGTGGCTCGAGAAGGAGATAACTGGCGGCCACCCAGTGTCGTGTGTGGTGGTGAATGTCGACGGAGAGAGTTGTGGGCCTTCCTTCTCTGATGCCGGGTCGAGCATTATGGCGAGTTTCGACGTGAGTGGGGCGTTGGGTATGCCGGCGGAGGTCCCGGAAGAGAAGGAGTTGGAGTGGTTTGCATGTGCATTGTGGTGCCACGGTGAGGGTTTGATTTGAATAATTTGAAGTCATAGTTAATGTAGAAATTAAGTAGAACTAGTTAGGTATGAATCGTATGATGTTGTGGAGATTAATGAGTAATGACTAATGACTATCTTACTTACTGGGTGTTTTACAAAAAGATGTGTACATGGTACAAAGTTTTTATGGAGAAATGAGAAAGTGGTCCAAGGGAATCGTCTCTTTTCAATTTTCAGGACTTTTGTCTATGTTTGTTAAATTAAAAGATATATATGCGTTAAGAAGATAACAAAGGATTAGTTTGTTTCTTTCTTTCGGTAAAATATAACTATTTTTCGACTTAATGGCATTTTTGCAAAAATGATAGATTGTTTTTAAATTTTTTTTCATCTTATCTGGTTATAAACTTTTTCATGCACTTCTTGTATCTTTTTTCTCATAAATCAGAAAGGTGAAAACAATTTTTTTCCCTAGACCCACTTAGGGTCGGTCGACCTCTATATTCCCAATTAAAGAACTTTTTTTCTTTACAGCTGCAAAATGATGTAGGATATGTATAGGGACATCTTCAATTATTAGAAAAAAAAGGCAATACATATATCTCACATAGAAATGTAATTACCACCTCAAAAGGTTTAGAGTAAGTCCGGTGCTAACTTTTGCAAATTTAAGTTTTCCATTCTCAAAACACAAAATAAGTTAAATTGTGATATGAAACATCAGTAAGTAATACTATTATTTTACCATAGCATAATATGACGCATTGAAATGAACATGAAAATTGTAAATTTCATTCAACATTCATCTCGTAAGCAAAACATAATAAAAGTTGTCTAACCATAATATAACTCGTTAGTTCGTAATATGATTATATTGTTGTAATATAAAATTACGTCTTGAAATGAGTGTGAATTTGACCCATTGTTTGTAACTTTCATCTTAAATTTGCAAATTTACACAGTAATTTGTAAAGTTAAGCTAGGGCTCATTCTAAATTAACCTATAACCCATTACAATCTACCATCTTACTAAGTTGGTAGATAATTTTGGTTACCGAAATAGCAAAATCAAGGATCTATTTATAATTAACCCGATCAAAATCAAGTCTGTATGTTTATCCTCGAACGAAAAACTATAAATGTATTTTACCAACTGGATGAGGGTGAAATATAAGCTCGATTAGTATCTTCGTAGCAACCATTTGATTTGCGAGATAAGGTTCGTAAATTTATCTTAATAATTAAAATTAAATCTTACAATAATTCTTTAAAAAAATGATTTTGTACTTGAAAGTGAAGAAGCATTCTCATTGTATTATGATTTATGAGAGAACAAAATTGTGTTTTCCTAATAAATGAAGAGTATAAATTCATTGAAGAAGGCATTTTGAGGCTTGTAAAGCTGCAGCTTATCTGTACACACGTCTCCTACGGCTACCATCCATCAACATCCATCCATCCTTTTTTGCAGTAATAGATTAGATGTCGTTTTTGCCAAGATTTAATTGCAGCCATCACACTTTTAAAACATGAATGGGAAAAGGCTTGCATTAATGGGACCAATAATTAAAATCCTACCGACCACCCACCGTGACAACGTGCAAGATGAATTGAGCTAGCATGTATGTAATCCACGTGGTTTGGATATTGAGGATTCTTCATATATATTTTTTTACTGGAGATCTTGCATTATTTGGTTGGAGTGCAATTCTTTACAGCCATTATTTCATCGTAGACAGGATGGAGCAAGAATGTTCTTACTCAACTACGAAATACAATTGCAATAGATTTTTATATGGTGTGTAACTAACGCTACTTTCAAAGATCATCATCAAACTAATACAAGATAATGCTTTATGCTTTTTCTTTGGTCGCTTTCTGGACAGATTTCACAATTGTGGAGGGCGATTCTGCATATTTAATCAATTGAGCTAAATCTTTGGCAATTGTAAACCTGAACATGCCCCCAACACCTAAGAACCATATGGATGTACATATCAAATCCAAATGGTTTTTCAGGGTGGTGATGGTCCTTGATAGCATCAGGATGTCATCAATTTGTTCAAACCTGTAAGCTATTATATGACTCTATGGTTTATAGTTAGTTTTTAGGGTTAATTACAGTTTGTCCCCTGAACTTTGTCTTGGTATCACTTTGCCCCCCCCCCCCCACTCAATCCGACCCAAATTCCAACCATATTCGACCTCCATTTCGATTCAAACTTTCACGTAAATATAGGTTTATGAGTGTATTAGGGATACAACAAAAAAATTAGGAAAAAAAATGTCGAATGTGTGTTAAATAATGAGTTTTTAAAGTTCAAGGGGCCAAAGTGTTACAAAATTAAAACTCAGGAGAGGTAACTGTTAACTTTGAAACTTTAGTAGGGCAAAGTGATACCAATGCATAGTTCAGGGGGGCAAACTGTAATTAACCCTAGTTTTTAATCTATGTACTTTAGTGTCTATTTGCTACAGTAACAAATTTATTTAGTAATGTTAGATTATTTTTTATATTTTTTAACATAGTAGGATCTCCAGTTATATGATCAGTAGCCCCGGAATCGATAATCCAGTGTTTTATATTAGCCTTAACTGTTGAAAGGGCATGAAAGTGACAGTCAAGTTTTTGTTCCATACCTGATAGATTACCAGTTCTGGGGGTAGTCCTTTGCAAATATTCGTTGAGGTGTCCCACCAGGGCACTTATATGATTCGGATCTAGAGCTCCACCACTTGATCTCGTCAACCCGTGTAACATGTTTGGTCCATTTAAGCCCAGTCTGTGTCCATGCGAGATCGGGTCAGAAGAGAACCCAACTTGACGATCCGGAGTATAAAGCCCGTTGTTGTTTCCAAATCCGTCATTCGTGTCAGGGTTAGGGTTCTGGACGTCTGAGTGGTCGACGTCGTCTCTGGGATGGTTGGTGTTGCCACCAACGATCCCTTCCACCATATTAGCTCTGGCGTTTCTTTCTCCGTTCTTGGGTGGCCTAAGATGAGGAAAAAGAAACCAAGAAGAATTTTTATTATGTCATGGTTTCTTACAGTTCTCGCAATGCTCGTTTGCTTTGTTGCTGAATCGTCTTTTCGTGTTGTTGTTGCCCTGAGCTTGGTTGCGACCAACGATGAAGGCCTGATTTTCGGAGTTTGGATTTGTATTGTTGTTGTTCATAGTTTTCTGTGTTTAGCAACATGGGATGCTGCATATTTAATCAATTGAGCTAAATCTTTGGCAATTGCAAACCTGAACATGCCCCCAACACCTAAGAACCTTATGGATGTAGATATCAAATCCAAATGGTTTTTCAGGGTGGTGATGGCCCTTGATAGAATCAGGATGTCATCAATTTGTCCAAACCTGTAAGCTATTATATGACTCTATGGTTTATAGTTAGTTTTTAATCTATGTAGAGTTTAGGGTCTATGCAGGATGGTTCTTCCATGGGGCGTCTGGCTCCTTATCTTGCTATAGCGTAGTTTCTAGTTATAGCATGTTTAATACTTAGTTATATATCTCAACTTGTAATGATATTTTCTTGGACTATAGTATAGACTAATCCTAGACTAAATTCACTAGCTGATCAATTGGTTATAGTGGGGGGAAAACATTATGTCTGTATACTTGTGATTGTTTGATTGGAGGACAACATTGGTAAAAATAGATAGTCTTTTTTTCCAAACGGAAATTAAGGAAAGTCTACGGTTGGATCCTACAAAGCTCGAATAAGTTAGTTATCACACTTTTTATTATCGGAGAGGCACCTTATGTTCCAGATAATTACCCGAGGGTATTCGAGAAGTAGATACTTCCTATTCATTCATTCATGACGGCTTTTATGTACTCCTTCCCTATTATAACTAGTTAAGGAGTGTCTAGCACATGCATAAGCTAATGAGTTAATTAAAAGAATGTGACGGCCTATTTATGGGGGTCAATTGGTAAGTCGAATTTTAAGTACCTACACATTTTCCCCTAAATAAATTTATACGTATAAAACCATTATCATTCTCTAAAATGAGATCCGCTGAAAGATTTAACATTCCAAAATGTTCTAGAACATTGTAGATATATGTATATCGACGAACTCTTCAAATTTTCCACGTCATTCTATATTTCCAGCCTTACATAGCAAGTTGCTATTTTGAGATGACTCCTATTAATGGAGGCAATTAGTGTTTGTAGCTCATTGCTATCTTTAAATAGTATTAAAATTAAGATATCTAAACATAATATTAATAACATCATATCTGAGACTTTTTCAAAGGCTTGAGCTACCATAGAATTTGAATTGGACTTATCATCATCCATATGTATGTATACATACATACATACATACATACATATATAGGAACTTCGACACGATTTTGCTGTCGCAACTTTTCCACCCACCAACTTATTTTACTATCTCAATCCTAATTATATGACGACAATTATTCTAATTTCAGTAACGTAACCAAGAACTCTACTAATTTTGGCAGTCATGCCAAAAGTCAAAAGAAATGAAGTCGATCCGGTTTGATAGATCATTTGTCTTGAATTAGCTATGATTAGGGATTAAACACGTACAAAGTTTAATTAGATTATTTCTATTAAAAAGTGTAACCCAAGATTTTATCGTAATTCGTTAATCTCAAAAAATGATAGGAGATAACGCTTGCAAGTTGCAAGTCGAGCATAAGATCTAACCTTTTTTTACCAAATTGGTAATGAATCTAGAATCTCAATATTTCAGCAAATTATTCCGAATCACATCAAAGAACGATGTTAATCAAGAACCTACTACAGAAGCTGAATGTCTATAAAAGTAGAAAGTATGTGATACAAAAGTTTCTATATAGCTAACACGAAGCAAAAAATTATTATGTCATGGAAAAAGTCTGCTAAAACAATCTAACAGTACAACACAAGAACCTAACTGAACCTCCTCATATTGCTTAGGCCTTCTTTCTCCAGTTGCTTCACATCTGATTCCTCTGGAGCAATCGTTTATCTTTCTAGACCAAAAGTCTACTTATTGAATACCTATAAAACTTAAGTTTTTCCAAACTTCAAATATTACATGAGATGCAAATCTTCATATGCTTAGAGGAACATAATCAAAGAGTGTAAGTGTATTATCATCTTAATTACATACAACAAATGTATAGTTAACCACATTATTTGGAAATCAATTCTGGATTTAAAAAAAATTAATTTTTTTAAAAAATTATAAACAAATAAAAAACATTTTCAGATTTTTTTTTAGAAAAAACATTTAAAATGAATTTTTATTTAATCAAAGTCTAAGACAATTTAAAAATTTATTTTGACAAGACATCATCCACTACCAAAAACATTCTGACTATCCAAATAATTCTCAATCCTGAAGAAAAAACTGTTCCTACATCCACATTCTCATAAGTTGGTTTCCATCAGAAGTTGACATTTGAAAGTTGCACCCAAACTCATCCTAAATAGACAACAAAGATTCCAACAATATAACGTGTTTTCTTTATAATCTATGTTTTAGTTTTAGACTACAATCAGTATCAAGCAATGTGCAAATTATTGTTCCGCCAATCATATTAGAACGAAGAACAATATAAACTTAAGATCGTACATTTAAATGGATTTCGAACCCCACTCCTAGTTCAAAGATTAAACTCATACCATGCAGGAATAATATGTAAAATATGTAAACCCTTACAAAGGAAACCCGTAGTGATTGCATGTAATTTTCATAACTGAGGATCATGATTACCTAATCAATCAATAGATCTCCTTTAAATAAAAAAAATCCCATCCAAATCCCATCAAGAACTAATTAACTATGATCTTAACAATACCCTAAGATACAAAAACATGACACCCGAATCAAACAAAAAATTATGTACTTAGGTTTATATACATATTAAAGTTAAAAGAAAGCACTGACCCTAGACCTAACCCTACCCTCAAACCATGAGAAGAGAAAACGAACAAACACTTGAGCTTCACATGAAGTAAAACTGAATCCTATACTATTTCGACTTTGAAGAGGCGAAAGAAAATCTATCCTAAAATCATTTATTTTCAATCTCAAGCTACAACATTGATAGACACGTTGTTTCGAATATTAGCTCCAGAAACCAAACGTGGATATCTAGAGAATCAAAAAACAATCAATTAAATAGACCTATGTAACCCTAACCCTAATCTGTTGATGAAGTTGCTGAATTAGAATTAGTTTTGGGCATCCAACAAACCAAAATCTTGAACATTTTAAAAAACTTATTAACCTAACTCTAAACCAAACATGTTGGTATCGAAGCTATTGGAATGGAGTGAGTTTTGGGCATAAATAGAATCAAAATCATGATTAACCCTAACCTGATGATGTTGATGTCGATATTGTTGTCGATGTCAAAATTGTTTTCCGAATGAAATCTGTTTTGGGCAACCCTGTTATCCTCCCCAAAGAACGTCTGACTCCCCTCATTGTATAACACGTCGCTGCTGATCCCGGACAAGTAGGCGGGTAGATCCCCACCAGTACCAAACACATCGATCGACGAAAACGAAGAAACATTCTCATTCTCATTCGCATTCCCATTCTCATTGTGAATACCTACGACAACACCTCCGTTTCCATTATTCTCTTCGTTAGAATGAAAATACTCAAATCTATGGCCATGCTCGACGATAGCATTTTCGTTATTCACGTTAAAAAATGGCAATTGTGGCAATTCGACTCCGTAATCGAGAGTGGCAGCATCAGCCGAACCAACAACATCAACACCATTTTCAGCGACACGGTATAAGGCAAGTTGATGAAAGGTGGCATCAAGGTGGGCTTTAGCAATGACGATATCCCGGTGGAGTTCCATCACCACTCGATAGCACCCAAATACCGGGTCTTGCGCGCGCCAATTCGAGTGGAATACAATCGACGTCATGGCGTGGTGGTGGTGAACGGGGTTGAGGCCGCGAAGCGTCTTAAGGATATTGCTAACACCAAAAAGACGATGAGCGTTGAGAAACGACCCCTGCTGATCAGCGGGGAAATACGGGGCGAGGGTGCAATTGGGCTGGCACTTTCGGCGTTGGTACTTGCAGGCGGCGCATGCTTGGGTGGTGGAAGAGGAGGGAATGGTTGGGGAGTGATATGGGGGCGAGGATGGTGGGGAGATGCCGGAGCCGCCGGAGATATGCATGTTGGGATTCATTGATAGATGGGGAGGAAATTGAGGAGGGTTTGTGGTTTTTGTTAGTTGTGTGGAGTGGACAGGTGATCTCGTGTTGGTTTTAGCTTTCCTATTTGTTTAGCATGTTTTATTTATTTTCTTGCTTATTTTATTAAGTTTTGGGGATTTTCTATTATATTAGATTTTTTTTATAACATAGTATATTTAAATAAAATTATAACACATTAATTTATAACGTTGAGTTGAGAATTTATTTTCGGTATATTGAATTTTAGGAATTTACTGTCATAATGATTTACATATGTAGAAGTGTATCGTAAAATGAAAATCAAATATACCAAAGCCCAAAAATGCCAAAATAAATTTTACCAAAATATTAAGATAAAACCAAAAACACATGTAAAACAGTATTAAATTATTATCACAGTATAACTAAAAAAACTATGACATAAATTTTCAATTGAATAATTATTTTTTGAATAGAGAACACATTGATATAAACTAATTTTTTAGATTAATTTGTTTTTACTAAGACTTATGTTTATTTTTTATTGTTATTTAGATTAATTATTGTTATTTTACATAAATTAAATAGTGAGTTTTTCCCGCATTTATTTTTATTTTTGAGATTTTTAAATTAAATTCTGTTTTAATTTTTTTAATATTGAAACATTATATTATAAGTTTATAACCTATGTTGACATATTATTATTTTTAATTATTTTTATAATTGATTAACACGTACAAAATCTAATACTTATGTTTTATTGGATATTGTAATTTACACTAAAGTTATTATTGTAAATTACGGTTTTATATTGCCAAAATTGACATTTTTTATCAGAAAAAATAAAAATGGTTGCGTTAAACATTGCCGATTTTTTTCACTAACTCGTTTTATACCGTACCATTAAATATAGTAGTAAAGTTTTGGTTTTTCTGTTAGTATAATTTATGCCGTTATTTAATGCGTAAGATAAGAATGCATATGTGAATCATTACTCAAGTTTTTGGTATTTTCATATATGATATGTTTTTTATTCGATTATCATGGGTATATATTAACTTGGCAAATTTTGATACCGATGTTAAAAATAATTAGTTTAGATTGACGAAAGTATTTTAGGTAATAAATGTTTATATATAATATTTAGGATTAAATATAAACTAAACGCGATAAGTATTTTTGTAATGGTCTAACATTTTTTTACTTAAATCTTAAAATTATATACATTTAGCATTATTTTTATAATTAAGTAGAATATATGATATTTTCAGAAATATAAAAAAATTATTTTATTTTTAATATTTTTTTCTGAATTATTTGTTGATTAAATAGTGCAATGGATGTACTATTGCATACTTCTATTGTTGTAACAAAAAATGTTACCAATTTTGTTTACTAAACTAAGAATACATCACAATAAATGCAACTCGTAAACTACAATACATCATAATACCATGATAAGTATAACACTACAATACGTACATCACCTGCTGTATATCAATTCACTTGGTTGGAGAAGATGTGTTGGCAAGATGACTTGAGAGGGTGGAGAGCAGTTCGATTTATAGGTGAGGATAGAAGGTAGTAGAAAGGGTGAGTTAAGGGTTGAGCTGGGCGATAAAGTTAATTAGTTGGAGGTAATTAGATGTTATATGAGAAAAAGTATCTATAAAGAAATTTTTAGATATTAGAACTATTGAGCCGGATTACTAGACTAAACTAGAAAATATTATTAGACCACATTGGTGTTGCATTTTCAGTTTTAGTTGTCCACATGATTCAAGTCAGACGTTGCAAGTTACAAGAGGATAAAGCAATGTGTAACTAACAATACACCACAAGAATATTACTACACTACAAACACTCGTTTCTTCTTTCTTCAAACAAGCAAAAGAAGTTATTGGATGAAACAAGTAGAGTTGAAGTGGTGCGACATGTCATCATGACTCTAATTCTCTGCTGAGTGTAAACAAAGATGCAGCACCCTTGAGATCGTTCTGGATTGAGAGGGGCTCGTCTTTGAGCTCCAAACAGTAAGCACTGCATGAGATTTAGAATACATATCTGAAGTTAATTTACAACGTAGGATATAAAGATAATGTGAACGAAATAAATAAATGAATAACAACTAATTGAGCAAATGAAATGTAACAATAGCTAGAAAGGGTGTTGTGGACTTGTGGTAGTTGATTCTAAATTAATCTTCTTCACGTTTAGTTCCATGGACAGTATATCTCAATTGCATCACCAAAATGTTATGTTTCTAAACAACTAATGGCTGACAATTTCGAATAGCAATTAAACATCAATAATTCCAATTGAAATTTGGTTTCTCTATAGTTTATGTTTTACTCTTGTTATCATTATCAACTTCGCAGCAAGCAATGTCCAAATTTTCAATTTTTTTATTTTTAGTGTTTATAATCCCATGAAAAACGTGATGGCATTAATAAACCAGTAAAGTCTCAACAAAATCATTTGTTATCTTTTGGTGTTCTTTCATTGGACGGGAGAGTATGACATCTCAATTTCTTGTGTTCTACGAAATGAAATAAAGAATTGTTTTTAATGTAGTAATTTCTATATATCTTCTAGATATCTCATGGCACACGTCAAAATGAGAAAAAAATTGCAGATCCACAATATGGAAACCCTCAGTAATTGGACGTATATTTCATTATTGAGGATCTCATGATTACATTTGTTAATCATCAGATCTTATTTTAAATCCAAAATCTTCTCATAATCCCATTAAAAACCAAATTGTGATCCTAAAACTCACTAAGTGCAAAAACATCCGATCATGGCAACAAGAAAAACAAAAAACCTAAAACCCTAGTATCAAACCACAACTCTCAAAACACATAAAATACCAAAACATAAACACCCCAATTCTTTAAAAAGCGAGAAAACCTACATAATTGTGTCGAAAAATAAGAACGTAAATCATCTTGAAAAACTTGAATGCATGAAATTCAAAACAACATGAACATCTAAAGGATCGAAATTAATCTTGAATAACCCCAACTCTGACCTGTTGATGTCGATATTGTAGTAAATGTCGAAGTTGTTATAATTACAATCAAATGAGTGTTGAGCAATCCTTTTATCCTCCTCAACATCATACAACTCGTCGCTGCCGGTTCCGGAAGAGGAGGCTAGTAGATCCCTGCCTTTCCCAAACACATTGGTTGATGAAGATGAAGAAGAACCATTTTCATTCCCGACATTAATTCTTACCTTCTCGTTAACATAACCACCCACGCCATTTGGGTGGAAGTAATTACCCGACTTCCGCTTATTCTCATCTTGCGCATTAAATAACGGCAATTGTGGAGTGTGATCAGCGACATTAAAAGAACTAACGATCGCACCGTCGTCTCCAACTTTAGCCCGGTAGAAGTCAAGATGCCTTAGAACAACCTGAAGCTCTGCAGTGGTATCCGTAATAGCCTGGTTCAAGTCCTCTATTACCCGGCAACACCCGAGAACCGGATCCAACGCCCGCGAATTCGAATGAAAAATGATAGACTGCATGGCGCGTTGGTGCAATGCAGGGTCGAGTTCGCGGAGGATCTTGAAAATTTTACTAACGCCGAAAAGACATTGGGCGTTGAGGAACGATTGTTGCTGGTCGGCCGGGAAGTAGGGGGCGAGAGCGCAATCGGGCTGGCACTTCCGGCGCTGGTATTTGCACGAGGCGCAGGCTTGCGTGGTGGATTGGAAGGACATGGTGGGGGAGATGCCGGAGCCGCCGGAGATGTGGGGGTTAATGGATGGAGAGGGAATTGTGGAGGGTTAAGTTTAGTTTTGTTGGTTGGATGTGTGAAAAGTGAGTTCGTTAATTTGTTGGTTTGGATGAGTGAGTGATTAGTTGGATGGTGATGGGGACGTACGTGTGGATGGATTTGTGGCCTTTGCTAATCCTATTTTCTCGCGACGGACTTTGAAAGGGCACACTATTTATTAAATAGTAATTTAGTTGTGTGGAAAGTAATATTCATTTTTGTTAGTATTTGCCTGGACTTTTTATATTTTTTAGTTTTTCTAATATGAACTGTGCAACGTGGTGTTTCGTTTGAATTCTAAATTGCATTTTTAGGGGATTTTAGAAGAGTTAGATATAGTCCTTTTGCCCCCACAAGAAATCATGATATTTTATATGGGATTGGTGATGTACAAAGTGGTGATGTCCTTTTGCCATCACCATTAAATCATGGCAAGTATGAGAGTGGTGATGTACAAAGTGTGGACTTGAAAGTTCCAATGTTAAATTCCGAAGGTAACGTCTGTCTGAAAGTTCGAAAGTACAAAGAGTAGGGGTGTACATGGGTTGGGTTCAACCCGAAACTTTTCGGGTCGGGTCGGGTTGGGAAAATCAAAAACCCGACTTTTCGGGTCGGGTTCGAGTTGAGGGGGTCGGGTTGACCCAACCCAACCCGAACCCGATTTTTTTCCCAAATATCGGTCGACCGAACATCACTCGGTCGACCGTTTCCAACCCGAAAATTTCGGGTTTTCAAGCCACCGGTCGACCGTTTAAGCACCGGTCGACTGAACCCGACCAAGTTTGGGAGAAAATTTCCGAATTCGGGTTCAACCCGATCCAACCCGACCCAACCCGAAAATTTCGGGTCGGGTTGGGTTGAACCCAAACCGGTTCGGGTTGGGTTGGGTTTTTTCCCAACCCGAAAATTTCGGGTTGGATCGGGTTGAGGCCCAAACCCGACCCAACCCGACCCATGTGCACCCCTAGGGGGGGGGGGGGAGGCAATGGACTTTGAAATAGCATGTCTACTTGGACGGTACCATATCTATATGATTAAACAAGCGAGTTAAGGTTCATCGTCGGAAAATTACTTAAATAGTCTCCAACAATTATCATTTTGTCTTTCACAATATATTTAATATTCACTTCGTCTCATGTCTTAAAATAATGTTTTTACCTCAGTTTTACTCACATTCTCATTACCAACACCACGAAAATATCTGGGGAAGCGTTTAGATCCGGTGAGGTAAATGGGGCAGAAAATTATTTTCGTCTCGGGCGTCTAGCTAAGCTGACTCGCCCATGGTGGGGGTGTCTGGCTAAGACGTCTCGCCCATGGTGGGGGCGTCTTAGCCAAACGCCCCACCATGGCTGGAACGTCTTAGCTAGACGCCTCGTTTATTATTATTTATTTTGTGTTAAATTAATTTTTTTCAGGTTCCGTTGCAAGATTTCGGTGATGATGGAGTAGATTATAGTGAGCTTTTTTTATAGTAAACAAATATTTATAACAATCGAGGAAGCTTGTAAATGGGCGAAACAAGTTGACATGAGAGTCAGATTTTTTTGGTTATATAATCATACAAAATCAAAAACAGATAACCGGACGGATTGTTACCTCAGATGTGATCGCAGACATGAAATGTGTTCTCGTGATACGAGTATTGCATTACGGAAGAACACAAAAAGAAAAGATTGCGGTTTACCAGATTTATATTGTGTTGTTCTTTTACCATATTTTAAATTTAATTTAAGTTACTATAATATGCTCGTGACAGATAAGTAATAAGTAGAAGATAGCTAAAGAAATATGTAGAAGATATGTTAATCAGAAATAAATAATAAGAGTACACAAATAAGCAAATACCAACAAATATAATAAAAATTCAACATATAATAAAATAAATAATGTGCAAGCCAACTATAACTCATCATCTGAATCATGATCCGAAACGTCCAACTGACTGTTCCACTCATCAATGAGGCGATCCAAACCTGTACATGCAGCTCTCGTCACCTCGTTCGGCATCTGGTCACTATGCTACAAGAACAACTGCGTATACTGTATCGCCCTACTCATCCACCGTAAGTAACATAAAAATTAACGTACATTAACAATAAAAAACAAAATATACGTTACAATTAAAAATTAAATTAGATAAACTTACCGCATCATCACATGTCTTATATAGTGGTCTCTCCGGTCTCGGAATGGTACCGCGCACGATAATTGGATGTGAACACCTACCGAACCACTGCAAATAATCTGCATCACAAGTGGAGGGGTCACGACTACGACTCAGATCGTCTAGGTGAAGTCGACATACTCTCGAAAATGTTCTCCGAACCGATTCCGCGAACGAAACGTTGTGTCTGACGTCGTACGTCGTCGCAATCGCATACCGTACTGCATGCTCTGGCGTCAGGATGTCAACTGGATCACCTGAATGTAACCTAACTGACGCAACACACGATCCAGTAAATAAGGCTCTGTGATATCCTTATAACGAAAAACACTCATAAATGTAGTCCTCAGCACAACTACAACAGACTCAGGACCATACGACAACCACTCCACCTAAACGTTTATACGTTAACAATAATAAACTTGATATTTAGATAAACGTGAATAATATATACATTATATACCTGCGATGCAGTCATCTGATCTAGCCGTCTACGAATAGAAAGGAGTCATCCCTCGCTCTTATCCTCGGCCCGGACATCCCACATACGCAAACAATGATGACCTTCCTCAATAATCTTCCACTCCTGATGCGTGCGAAAAGCAGGAAAATACTAATATATCCAAGCCTGCAGCAGCGTAAGACAACTTGTAATGCCAGAACAATCAGCACGACTCGCTATACTCAAATGGTGATACATATATGCCAACGTCGCCGACCCCAATGAGTACTGACCAATGGTATCTGACTCCCTCACAGCGTCGATGCTAACACCACCGTCACTTCAAAATGAGTTATCCCACCCAAGACCCTGGAAGCTGATCCCGAGCAACTCTGAATAAAAAAACTTCAGCTCAGACGTCGGCGCCTGCGCACTAACCATACGACCATCAACAGGAATGTGCAGAATCGGGAAGACATTATGCAACATGATCATCATCTCTCTGAATGGCAAGTGGAAAGTGTTGTTGTCAGGCTGCCACCACTCCACGAAGGCCGAAATCAACGGCATGTCAAGGCAGGAGAACATGTTGTACGACAAGTGACCCAATCTGCTATCAGTAATGATCGTCGTCATATCATCAGTCGTCACTGAACGCAAAGTCTGCAATGTAATACAAGTTTTGTGCCGATTATGGCACTTCAGAACCTTCTGATCCTCGCCCTCCCAGATGCATCTGGCGATGTGGCCTCCGAAACTTGGAATGACGCTGCCATCTAGAGGACCATCGGGCATCATATCTGTCACGATCCAAGACTCGTCCTCACCCCTCTTCTTTTTCTGAGTTCGGACGTCTGCAGTGCACGAACTCAAATCACCGGTCACAAACCGGTCATCTTGACCCTTCCTAACGACTCACTCAGTCGAAGTAATACAATGTCGCCCCCGTCCTCGACCATACTGCTGTCTCGCCTCCTCCTGTGGCTCCAAGTCATACCGGCCCACATCGTCACTCTCATCGTGACTTCTCACCTCATATGAATCATTATCGTCGTCGAAAGAATCATCAGGTGTGTGACGACGTAAAATATCTCTCTCCCCTAACTGAAACAGAAATACTCCGTCTACGTGGATGATGAGAACCTGACTCATCTGCTAAACTGCGTACAACGTGTAAGAGAATTGATTTTCCTTTTCCTCCATGGTAACCCGATAACTATTAATTCAATTTTAAAAATAAAATTTTGTTAATGGATTTACTAAAATAATTTAACTATTTATTAACTTAATAATCAATTTATTTAGCAATTATCACAATTTATAATCAATAATGGATTTACTAAAATAATATAATTAATTATTAACTTAATAATCAATTTATTTAGCAATTAACACAATTTATAATCAATAATGGATTTACTAAACTAATTTAACTAATTATTAACTGAATAATGAATTTATTTAGCAATTATCACAATTTATAATCAATTTAAATAATTTTAAAAAAAATGAAGTGTCTGCCATAGCCGCGTCCCCCTATGGTAGGGTGTTCGCGGGAGACGTCGACCCAAAAAGAAAAAATTAAAAAAAAAAAACTAAACAAAACATTTTACCAAATTCGAGTAATCTGGGGCGTCCGTTGGTTCTTTTCCTGGTATCCGAGACATTATTTCTGATGAATATGAAAGTAATATGAAGAGAGATTGGTGTTAGGAGAGTGAAATGAAGAATTGTATAAGTAGAAAGGGTAGAATGACAAAATAATAATTCGTACGGACGATTTAAATAGTTTTCCGACGATGAACAACACTTCGGCTAATTAATACCGACAAATAAGTGAAATGTAAAAACTTTATTTTTGTTATTATATGTCAAAGTACTCCTTTTCGATGTAATGTTGTTTTGACTTTGAACTTCAAGTTAAAACCTTTTATTTTGTATTACATATTTAAATGCAATTTTGGAAATTCAATTATAGTTGACTCTTGAAAATTTAGCACAAAAAAATTTGTATCTATCAAAAAACATATACGGCAAGGCTGTTGGGAGGGGATCTAACATACACTTATACGACACGGATTACACGCACCACGAAAATGAATATTGAATGCGGAATAATAACTTCTGACCCTCTCCCAATCTCAATGCAACAAGAAAACACTAATAAGATGAAATAACAAGCAAACACAACACACCTGAAGCAAACCACGACACACGCGATTTTACAAGGTTTGGCAAGATGCCTACGTTCTTGTTGGGTTTCCTTTCCTTGAAACTTTTCTCCAACAAGAGAAGTCTCCAAGATTACAAACGTTTGGAAGCAATGTGTCTCCCAAAGCACTCTAGATCTCTCTCTAGCCTAATCTCTCTGAAGGAAATAAGTATTGTATGTTATGTTACAAGATTAGGGCAAAAAACCTATTTATAATGGGCTAAATTCGTACAGAGAATAATTCAGATCGTGCATAACTGCCTCAAAACGATCGACCGAAATTGCCCATCGGTCGATCGGTGTTCGGTTAGTTCGCGTAACTGCCAACATTCGGTCGACCGTTCCGTGCTTCTGAATAGCGCCCGAAGGCTTCTGAATAGCGCCCGAAGCTCCTGGACGTTTTCGGTCGACCGCGAGTCCAACACCGGTCGACCGATCTGCATGCCGATTTTCATCTCGCATCTACTATCGCTTTTCGATCGACCGCGTGCCCAACACCAGCACCGGTCGACCGGATCTCGATCGATCCTGAGCTCCAAATCTACTAACATTTTTCGGTCGACCGAATTCCCAGAACTGGTCGACCGATCCTCGATCTTTTCCGAGCCCCATGGCTCCTGGAGTAATTCGGTCGACCGATTCTCCCAGAATTCCTGTATAACAATTATAAACCAATTCCAAAGGGCTCTCACAGTTTCGAATTTTAAACCACTACACGGAATTCATAAAAAAAGTCCGAATAGCTAAGGGAACTACTATTCGTCGCCGGAAAACTGCTTAAATCGCCCCAAAAATGACCTTTTTGCCCTTAACAAATCAATTAATACTGATTTCCTCCCGTGACTTTAAATAAGGTGTTTGACTCAGTTTTACTCACATTCCTAGTACCAACAGCACGAAAATGTCCGGCGAAGCACCTGAATCCGGCGAGGTAACGGGGACGGAATTTTTTTCACGACTCGGGCGTCTGGCTAAACCGCCTCCACCAAGGTGGAGGCGTCTGCCTAATACGCCTCCACATAGGTGGAGGCGGTTTAGACAGACGCCTCCACCTTGGTGGAGGCGGTTTAGCCAGACGCCCGTTTCTTTTTTTTTAATTTTCTGTTAAATTCAAATTTTTCAGGTTCTGTTGCAAGATTTTGGTGGTGATGGAGTAGATTACAGTGAGCTTTTTGACAGTAAAGAAATATTTACAACAATCGAGGAAGGTTGTAAATGGGCGAAACAAGTTGCAATAGGAGCCGGATTTTTTTGGTTATATCATCATACAAACCGAAAGCAGATAACCGGATGGATTGTTACCTCAGATGTGATCGCAGACGTGAGATGAGTTCTCGTGATACGAGTATTGCACTGCGAAAGAATACGAAAAGAAAAGGTTGCGGTTGTCGGTTTTTGGTAAAAGTGGTGGAGCGACGAGATCGTGATGGATGGGTTATTGTTTCTAGTAGCATGTTTGGGCAGCACAACCACCCATTGGCAGTTTATTCAGAGGGTCACCGACAGGTCAGCGGACTTAGTGCTGGGGCAAAGCAATTTGTTCGGGATATGACAGAGGCACAAGCAAGGCCCCGTAACATTTTGTTGGCGGTAAAGAAGAAATTTCCGGACGATAATCCTAATCAAAGGCACATTTACAACTTCAGAGAGTACATGAGGAGGACGAAATCTGAAGACAGGAATCCCGCGCAGCAGTTTCTCAGAGAGGCAGTGCAGCATAAGTATTTGCATTGGATTGTGGCAGATGAAGAAACTAATGTCTTGACTCACGCATTTTTGGCACTTCCGACTTTAGTTCAGTTGTTGCGTACAAACCCATTCGTGATCTGTATGGATTCGACGTATAAGACGAACAAGTACAAGATGTATTTGTTTGAGATGGTTGAGGTTACTCCAACAAATATGAATTTCCTCGTCGGATATGCGATCTTGCAGGATGAGACCGAGTCTAGTTACCGGTGGGTGTTGGAAAGGTTGCGAGATTTGTTATTGGATATTATTAGCACGACAGCAATAATTACGGACCGGGAGATGGGTCTGATGCGACCAGTGGCAGAGGTTTTTCCTGAGTCAGCTCATTTACTATGCACCTGGCATATCAACAAAGACGTGTACAACTACGCATACCACGTATTCGGCAAGGAGAAGCAGCTTGCAGAGAGTTTTAGACGTGGAAGATGGAGGAGAGTCATGCTTTCTGATTCACAGACGGATTATGATAGAGCAGTCCGTAATCTGAAGGATTCTTACAGTTCCTGGTCAGTGCTGACGAAGTATGTGGAAGACACGTGGTTGGTGCATAAGGAAAAATTCGTGTTGAATTGGACGAATCAAGTTCTTCATTTCGGCAACACTACGAACTGCAGGGTGGAAAGTGCACATTCGGCTCTGAAAGAGTGGATCACTACATCGACTGCCGCTCTCGACACTCTTTTCGACCGCGTGAACTCGTCTATTGAAATGCAGCTGACGAATATTCGGAACTTTCTTGAAGATTCGAGACGTTGAAATTTGGCACATTACATAGGTCCTCTGTTTCAGCATATAAATGGCCGAGTTTCGCATCACTGCTTGTCGTTAATGACTCCGGAGTTGAAGAGAATGCAGGACTTAAGTGATGAAATTGAATATCGTTGTGGGTGTGCTTTCCTGACAACACATGGGATTCCTTGTGACTGTACCATGTACGAGTGTTTCGCGTCAGGTGATGGAATTTATTTAGAGCAGATTCATCCATTCTGGAAAACACTTGTTATCGGAGAAGGAGTCCAGATGTCAGAGTTTGTTGATCAGTCAGCACAAGACACCGAGCATTTTCGGAAGCTAGTGGATGAGATCTCGCAGAGCGATCCTGCAGTAATTCGTAGCGCCTCTCGTATTTTATACGAACAATTACACCCCGATCAGTCGAACTATGGAGAACCCGAAGAAAATACTAAGGTACGAGGTCGACCTAGGGGAAAGTCGACACGTCGGGACCCGAGTGCCTTCGAGTATGCTGAGCGAGGTCGTGGTCGGTCTGGCAGTAGTGGGAGCAGGGGTCGTGGTCGGACTGGCAGTAGTGGGAGCAGGGGTCGTCGGTTTAATTCGTCTCGATCGTCCTTGAATACGGGCACATGATCTTCTGGTATGTCGATATCTTTGTTGTTATGTTATTTAATATATATTAGTAATCTAAATGGGGTTGAATATATTATCTCCTAATTTTGTTATTTTAATGAATTGTTATTTACCTATCTTACAGTGTCCGGACGGGTTGACGTGGACAACTTCCCATATAATGATAGACTGCCAGGAATAATTTTGCCATTTCTGCAAAGGTGGAATGACGTACGTGCTGATGGCAACTGTGAATTTCGATGTGTTGCCGATGTCTTTCATGGTGGTCAGGAGAACTGGTCGTACGCCCGTCGTGCGATTTATAATGAGATAGGTGCACATCCTATTTATGAGACAGTCTATTTCGGCCATGTGAGAGAGGCTCGTCAACGAATTGATTGGGGCGGGGGAGGTTGTGGCGAGGATCATTATATGGAGGTTTGGTCCGACTTGTTTCCTATTGCGAATTTTTACAAGTGTGCGGTCATATATTTCGCAGTGGGAACGGATGGTTCGTTGTTCCCGTGTCTTACTGTTCTACCCTGGGAGTGTCCCTCTACCATGACGAGGCCTGTCAGAGAGTTGGTCATTGCTCATTTAGGGAGTTACGCTCATTTTATTCGTTTGGAATTACTTGATGATTTCCCAGTACCTCCTATAGCGACCTTATGGTATCAAATGCGAGATGAGAGTGTTGTCGGATGGGAGGATCAGTACCAAAGTAGGATGGAGTATTGGAACCAGTTACGTTGATTGTAATTTGTAATGTTTTGTAATGTATAATATATTGTGTATTTCTACTTATATCGTGTTGTTTTTTTACCGTATTTTAAATTTAAATATTATTTCATATCTAAATAAATAAGTTGAAAATCTTTTCGTGAAAAATAAATATTAAAAAATACGATAGTCAAAGAAATATGTAGAAGATATGTTCGTCAGAAATAAATAATAAGAGTACACAAATAAACATAAGCAAATACCAACAAATGTACTAACAGTGCAACAAAACGAAAGTAAAATCAAGACAACTACAGCTCAGCATCTGAATCATGGTCCGAAATGCCCAACTGGCTGTTCCAATCCTCGATCAGGCGATCTCAATCTGTACATGCAAGTCTCGTCGCCTCAGTCGGCATGATGTCTCTCTCTCGCAAGAACGGCTGCGTACACCGTATCGCCCTACTCATCCACTGTATGTAAAATAAAAATTAGCGTACAATAACAAAATATACTTTAAAATTAAAAAATAAATTAGATAAACTTACCGCATCGACACATGTCCTATCTAGTGGTCTCTCCAGTCTCGGAATGATACCGCGTACGAGTAGTGGATGTGAGCACCTACCGAACCACTGCAAATAATCTGGAGCACAAGTGGAGGGGTCGCGGCTACGACTCAGATCGGCGAGGTGTAGTCGTCCTACTCTCGGAAATGTCCTCCAAACCGATTCCGCAGACGAAACGCTGTGACTGACGTCGTACATCGTCGCAGTCGCAGACCGTACTGCATGGTCGGGCGTCGGGATGTCAACCGGGATCACCTGAACGTAACCTAACTGACGTAACACGCGATCAGGTAAATAAGGTTCTGTGATATCCTTATAGCGAATAACGCTCATAAATGTAGTCCTCGGCACAGCTACAGCAGGCTCAGGACCATACGGTAACCACTCCACGTAAACGTTTATACGTTAATAATAATAAAGTTAAATTTAAATAAACGTGAATGATATATACATTATATACCTGCGATGCAGTCATCTGATCTAGCCGTCTACGAATAGAAAGAAGTCGACTCTCGCTCTTATCCTCCGCCCGGACAGCCCACATACGCGAACGAGGATGACCACGCTCAACAATCTTCCGCTCACGATGTGGGCGGAAAGCAGGAAAATACTCATATATCCAAGCCTGCAGCAGTGTAAGACAACCCGTAATCTGACCACAATCAGCACGACTAGATATGCCCAGCTGGCGATACAGATATGCTAACGTCGCCGACCCCCATGAGTAATCAGCAATGGTATCTGGGTCCCTCGCCTCCAATAAGTCGCGTGGTCTCAGTCTGGAATCGCTCTTGTCGACAAACAATACGCAGCCTAGCAGTAAGAAGAAATAAGCAGTCATCTGCGTATCCTCAGTCCGTGGTGGTCGCCCCCGTCTGTAACACTCGTCCATAGCGTCGATACTAACACCACCGCCACTCCAAAATGAGCTATCCCGCCCAAGACCCTCCAGGCTGACACCCAGCAACTTAGATACATATAACTTCAGCTCAGATGTCGGCGTCTGCGCACTGACCATGGGACCCTCAACATGAATGTGAAGAATCTGAAAGACGTCATGCAACATTAGCGTCATCTCTCCGAACGGCAAGTGGAAAGTGTTGGTGTCAGGCTGCCACCGCTCCACGAATGCCGAAATCAGCGGCATGTCGATGCAGGAAAACATGTTGTACGGCAAGTGACCCAATCCACTGTCAACCACGGTCACCGTCATATCCTCAGTCATCACTGAGCGCCATGCCTGCAATGTCGTACAAGCTCTGTGCCGATTATGGCACTTCAAAACCTTCCGCTCCTCGCCATCCCAGATGCGTCTGGCGACGTGGCCTCCGAAACTCGGAATGACGCTGCCATCTACAGGACCACCGGGAATAAACTAATTATTAACTGAATAATTAAACTAATTAATTAATGAATTTACTAAAATAATTAAACTAATTATTAACTGAATAATCTATTAATTTAGCAATTATCACAATTAATCAATAATCCTTTACTAAAATCGTACACAACTAATTACTAACATAATAATCAATTTATAAATTATCACAATTTATAATCAATAAATGATTTACTAAACTAATTTAACTCATTATTAACATAATATTCAATTTATTTAAATTTTATCACAATTTATAATCAAATTAAAAAAAAACCAGGCGTCTGCGGGAGACGCCTACCGTACGTGTGAGACGTCTCCTGCAGACGTCTGGTCATTGGGCGGGCGGTCGCGGGAGACGCTCGACCCAACGATAATTGAAATAACCACCACCTCCCCTTGTGTTTTTTTTAAATTAATTGAAATAAACAAGATAATTTACAGATGTGAGTAGTCAGGGGTTTCCGCTGGTTCTTTTCCTGACCTCCGAGACATTTTATGTGGGGAATAGAAGAGTGATATGAAGAGAAAGTTGTGTTAAAAGAGTGAAATGAGAAGTTATATTAGTAGAAATGGTAGATGGGTAAAATGGTAATCTTACGGGCGATTTAAGTAGTTTTACGACGACGAACATCAGTTCAGTATTATAAAATCACAATGGCTTGCAAAAAGTTTATAATCACCGTTGGTCACCATTTAGCTCCAACTAACCTAACGATTAAGAAATAACCAAATCTGAAGTAAATTAAAATTGACCCCAAAACAACTTGTGAAGCGCGAGACTGGGAGAAGAATATCTAAATTTATGTTATTCTGTTTTATCTGCAAATTTAATTTTTTTCCCACTTGAAAACAATAGAAAAGGTTATACTTATGTAAAGATCAACAGTTTTGAATCTTCAATCACTACAATAAATTTATACTAAAAATTGTGAGACAAAATTTAGAGACCTATGAAATTTACAGCGACTTACAAAAAATTGACTGATTAGCTCCACCTCTGACCTAGTGAGAGTAAGAAATAAATAAATCAACTTCTGGAATGCAGTAGTCAGCATCTGTTATTTTGTTGGGTCAAAATTTTCAAAATCCTTTTTGAACTCTTCAACCATATTTATTTCCTCTTCTTTGGTCGTTGTGCAATTCCTCCAGTCTGCTCTATCTGCTAAATTCAACATCCCAGCAATTACCTGGAGAAATATAGAAATAGGAGGCTAATTTAAGTTTAACACAAAATTTCTTCAATGTAATCGATAAAAATGTAAATATTTCCACATTTAATTTTGAAGTTAAATACCAAACACTATCAATATCAAAGGCATTAAAGCACCAGCTCTAACAGCTTATTAGACGGTTTCCTTTGGACAAATTTATTTGTTGTTACCTCACTGGAGGAATCCCACCAAAGGAGAAGACCAAAAAGAACATTAAAAACATAAAAAATATTTAAAAAAATCAAAACACCAACAAATTGGTTTTGAAATGATTTAAACCTCAAGACTGCAGTTCTATCAGTGGTGCTGGTGCCTATATATGGGGTCGTGTACACATGAATTAGTCAAGTGAAGCTCACTATATAGTAGGAGAGAAAAAAAACCAAGTGGAAGGACCAGTATTACTTCACCGAACAAAATGGAGAAAGATGTAATACAAACAGGAAGTTATTTTTGAAACATCATATTGATAGATTACAGAAGAAATTACCTCACGACCAAACTGTACACGGTACTTCTCCTGCTCTGCAGTAGTATGCTTCAAGATTTTGCCTTCAGGGAGTTCCACGTAGAAGAAACTTGATCCCTTATCAAACTCGGACCTCAACAACTCATTTGCCTCTCTAGGGTCAGTACCTGTAAGGTATTGATTACCGCAATGGGTCAAAACTCAAATTATTTTTTGGCATTTTGGATGTAAAGGGCTAAATCAAAATGGCCCTCTAAACCGTTTGTGTTTCTTAATTATTTTGAAAGTGCAGACAAACTGTGCATCAAATCAATGGGCCAACTGGAAACCTTTTCTGATTACCAAACACATGGCTGCGTACGTTCAACCCCCGCTTACCTTGCCCTCTTTTGAGGCATTCAGGTAATCTAGATGTTGAAGGGTTACGACAAAATTGATGGAAGCAAATGTAAAATCGGAGGGTATACAAAATAATCTCTTATTTGGAAGGTATTGGAGAAATTGAACCATATTTGAAGGGTACACATAAAATTCCACCTAAAAAAGCATGTGTGCAAATATGTGATGATCTAACATATACCAAAAGAAGAGGGGCTAAGTTGAAAGAAAATTGTCGAAGATAGACAACATAATCATTTGAAATTTTGAACCCTAGAAAAATTTACTGATATTGTGCAATATTGACTTTTATGCAATATAAAGAAAAAAAATCCTCCAAGTACAACTACATTCCACAAGTACCATTTTACTTAGATCTTTATATCATTTCCGAGTAAACTATGAAAATAGCCCCAAAGATCTACCATTAAAAGTACTGCCAAACATCCTCTCCTCTCCCCTTCCCTTCCTCCAACACCCGATCCACAACCTTCTCCACTCTCTCTCTCTCTCCCATCTTCGGTTTTTCAGAAATGTCGGAGTCTTGGCCGGTGACGACGGGAGTCCTCGTCGGAGGTAGCCGGAGGCCTGACGGCAGCGAGAGGAGTGAGAGGGGAGAGTTGGTGTTAGGGGAGAGGTGGGTTCGGGAGAGTCAGTGTTTGGGGAAGGAGGGTTTGGGGGAGAACACTTAAGGGTCGGGGGGTTTTTTGTTTTTCTTAACGGATCCGGGCTGTCTGATTATCCGATTTGTCCAAAACCGCAGGTCTGACCGGCCGGTCCGACCGGTTGAACCTCCGGTCCACTCCGGTTGACTTCAAATCCGGTTTTTGCACCCTAACCGGACCGGACAGGCCTCCGGTTCACGGTCGAACCGGTCCGACCGGCCGGTCCGGTTTTCAGAACAGTGATTCTAATACCTTACTCCTCCCATTTCTCTCTCCTGCTGAGAGGCAATCCCACCAACCACCCCGCTGACACAATAACTACACAAGCTCAGTTAACCAAGAACAAGAAGAATCAGCCATTTCGGCTACCACAGAAAGTTAGACAAACAAATGTCATGACCAACCAAACAAAGACTGACTGACTTCAGCAAACATCCAACCACCAAGGCTGTATTGTATCTTATTTGTTTATGCTACACATAAGACATCAGCTAGGTTGGACAACTATCCTATACACGACCAGCATAATCTGACTGAGAGAACAAGCCCAGCTGAACAACATATGCTTCAATCTTTTTATCTAGAGCGTCTACTCTCAATTGATCATCTACAAGGAAATAATCCCCGATGCTAGCTTTTGCATTAACATACTTTCGCATTACTTTCAGGATAGAAGTTAAAGCTATCATTTCTACATCCATGTGACCGTATAAGCCAGATAATGACATTCAATCTAAATGCTGGTTTGGAAATAGACTAAGTACGATAACAAATTTACCTGCTTATCTTTATTTCCAACAGTAGCGAGACCAATAAAACGGGTGGTATACTGGTATGAGCAGCTTTATCATTACAATATGGCTCACGCACAAAATAAATACTTTTTGTTCCTGCAATATGGTACCTACATATAAATGCAATAACTATAATGAGAAAACATTTTTATCATTAAACAATAATGATAAAACTTAAACTGTGATAAAGTTCAAAACTGCAGCAATGAATTGACAGCATGTCAGACTCCCATCCACCAATTGTTGACTTCTTTCAAATGCAAGATTATGCAAAAATAAATGTGGGCCTATCATGTAAAGGTTGACGAATCCAATTTGACTAGATATGAGTGGTCAACTCCAAGCATTTAACACACTAAGGAAAACCAACGATGAGATACTACAAGAGGTGTTTAAATGCTCAGTGAGCTAAATGGATCGACTACGATATTTGAAAGTGGGCATCCTCTATCTGAATATATGACTCAAGGTCAGTTTCTTAATAGTTGCACTGAACGTATTTCAAGTCCTATCTTTTCTCCCCCACTGAGATGACCTAGAGTATTAGATAATCATGTTTACCCAAGTGACTTATCTCTAATAAAACAAAGGGTGCCTGAACAATCATTCTGAGTTGAAGGTAGTGCAGACCTATGCTATATAAGAACTAAGACCTCTTCTCCAGATGGCCATGACACCATGTGAGCATCCTTCCTTTCTTTATTTTTTTTATCGGTAGCATTCTTCCATGTTATGGTAAAGAATAGAGTGATGAAATTTGGCTTTTGGGTTTTGGCGAGAATACAGAAAAGGCTACCTCTAATAAGTCATTGAAGAAGCACTTAAAAATACGACCAGCACAAAACTGAATATGAATCCACAAGATCAATTCTTATGCTCTACAAAGAAACATATATAACTGGAAAGTTGAAACATAAATGAGAGGCAACAAAGATCAGCAGTTTAATGAAACTCAAAACTATCATAACTCACCGAGGCTTGATTTCTGCAACCAACTCTGATATGACATGATCAGAGCCAACTGGATCCAAGACCCCTTGGGGCAAACCAGATGTATCAGCCCCATGTGCCACTCCACTAGGCCATTCATTAGTAACATATGGTCAAGAAAGACCAAAAAAACACAAGTGAATAGGTAAATTATTCAATTTTTTCATCAAATGAGACCAAAGGATATGTTAGAAAAATGTCAATGATTCCAGGTTCTTCCGCCAAAGCTTGCAAGGCCCCCACATCATCTTCACTGTAAACACCAATCATTGCACCACCAGATCCCTTTTTCCCAGATAAGTAAGCAACAGATAACCTTACATGCCACAACATTTATCCAAAATAACAATTTTTATAAGGGAGATTCACAAGTAACATGAACATAAAATGTCAAATCTTCAACTCAAATACTTTGGTTGGAAATTGTTGAAAATCAACACCAAAGACGAAAACCTTTTTTTTAATCGATACAATTAAACTATTAAGATCAAACCACACCCTGCCTTTAAGCTCAAACCTCCCACTCCTAACTCCCTAAGCCATAACAAAATCCTACAAACCTCAACCCCTTCCATCTTAAACCCCAAACCACCATTCACCCCCTCAATTAACAATATATTTGTCCAAAATGTCCCACACTGACCCCATAGTCACCAGTGAAGTACGTTGGGATGGGGATATCAATCCTCCGAGAAATGCAGTCCTCCAAGTTAACAACAGCTCAGTTTGAAACTACTACAACCTAAACCACACCAAAAGGTGATGCCTTTCAAGTTTCCTCCATGAAAAACACACAAATTTTGAGAAACCAATTAAAATTCAAAATCAGCACCAATGACAAACTTTCAAAACCAAAATCCCCAAACAACTCCATACCTTCAAAGCTCCCATTCCCCCTGACTCTGAACAAATTCCAACATACCTCGACCCTATTAATCTTAAACCCCCAAACCCCTTCATCACAACCTTCAAAACCCTCTTAGCACTGACCCATAGTCTCTTATCATCATCTTCCCCCAGAAATAGTCCTCTAGGAAGTAAAGTGAAGCCTATAACTATTTTTTTGTTGGTTGGAAGACTTCCACTATTTCCAAACATATAGAAGATAAGTTCCCTCACTTTCAACTTGACATGAACTTGAAATCCAATCACCAACATTTGAAATTCACTACTAGAACTAGATTTTTACAAACTCCTCCAAATTAACCACCCATCAGTTAGAAATGATTCCAACCTAAACCATTTCAAGAAAAAGCGATTCCTAACAATTTTCCACAAGCCAATTGCATTAAGTAAATTTTAAAAAAGAAAACGCATTTTGAAAAGAAAAAAACTTAAGATCAAACCACAATCTACCGTTAAGCTCAAACCTCCCACTCCCCTAAGCAAGAACAAATTCCAACAAACCTCATACCCATCCATCTTAAACCCCAGACCCCTCCAAAACCCTCCCTCCACTGATCCCATAGACATAGTCCCCGGAGAAGTTCGTTAGTATGGGAACATCAATCCCACCGCAAAAGTAGTCCTCCAAATCAGAAAAACATTAGTCCAATACTATCAATCCCAACCGAAACCGAAACACAAGTCAACACCTTTCAAATTTGAAGGAGGATTCGCTGTTATGGGATGTGTACCAAGTTTTGCTGGTACTACCTTATTCATATGTATAAGGTAATTATTTTTAAAAGAGAGATAATGTTTAAGATAGAGTATTGTGTTTAACAAAAACGGTAGAAACAGTAAAACTTGGAAAAAACCATAACAGGAGATTCTACGTGTTCAAATATCCTCCATTAACACACACATTTCAAGAGGAAATCGATTAAAATTAAAAACCAGCAAGATGAAAATCACGAAACCAAACTAAAAAAATCCAAAACCATTTCTCACCTTGAAGCTCAAACCTTCCACTCCCCCTGAGCCAAAACAAGTTCCGACAAACCTCAACCCCATTCATCTTAAACCCGGAACCCGCCTTCTCCTTCTCCAGCACCCTCCCGGCAGCAACTCCATAGTCCCCGGTGAAGTAGGTCGGGACGAGGACCTCCACCCTCCCGGAGACGTACTCCTCCAGGTCGGAGACCGCGTCGTGGGAGTCGGGGAAGAACTTTCCGACGCAGAGGAGCGCGTCGAAGGGGCCGCTGGCCTTGTTAACCTGGAATGGACCGGGAAGGTGAGGAAACCCTAGGTTTGGGGGAATGGGGGGAAGAGAAAGAGGGGCGTACCGTGTGGAAGCGCTTGTAGAGGGGGGTGGGGCGGCCGAGGACGTCGCCGGAGAGGAGGATGCGTGGGGGAGACATCGCCGGCGGGATGAGGAGTGTGCAGAGAAAAGGTCGTTTGAGTTGGGTCGAGTTGGGGGTACAGACGAGTCGAGTCTGAGGTTAAAATTTTGAGAGTATTCGAGATTTCGAGTGGAGTCCAGTTAAAATTTCGTGTATTATATATAATTTTGGGTTTTTTTCTTATATGTCACTCGAAAGTCAATGATTAGCTAAAATGTACTATTTGCCTAAAAACAACAAAAATAAGGTTTTGATATCCCAAATGCCATTATTATAATCATATTGCCACTCCGTTATTTTTGCTCTGTTACCTATCGTTATTATTGTGTCCGTGTCCGTGGCACGATCTAGTTGATAGAGAAACATAATTTACCTTAATCCATCTAACAAGACCATTTGTGGTAATTAAACTCTTAATCTATCTAACAATACCCTAAAGCTAAGCCCCAAAATCCAGACCTAACTCACCCTATCTCAACCTCGTGCTCTCCGTCGGATTTCCCAAAAAACCTAACCCTGGCGAAACCCCCAAATCGGCCTCACGCTCTCCACAATCCTCGTTCCCCGCGTGTCTCCGAGCTATTCGATAAGGTCTCTGGTCTCCTCTCTTCCTGTTCTCTACGATGCGGCCCATGAGATGGTGTGTGATGAAGAAAGACTATGTTTTCCCTCTCCTTCTTCGATTCATGTATGTTTGGGCGTAATGTGAGTTGTTTCCTTCTTCGATTCACATTGTTTGATTGATTCATGTTGTTTCATCGATTCATGGTTCTTATTTTGCAATTGAGTCATTCATGTGTTAGCATGTTTCCATTATAGCATGTAGCATATGTCATTAACTTTGTTAGTATGCATTATTGCAAGTCGCATGTCTTAGGGTTTGCATTTTAGTAGCTCTGTTAGTCAGATATAATCATCGACTTAGGGCTTCCGTATGTTTGATTCATCCTTTACAGTATTGGACCTCCTAAGGACTACACTTTCAGAATATTTAGGAGTGGTAAATGGGTTAATAAGAGGGGGAAACATGTTCCAGTTAAATTTGTGGAGGTTGACAACTTTCTTATGGTGAACAAATTCAACTATCACATGCTTAGGGTGTCCATCACTACCCAAATGAATTGGGGTTTAGGGGACAAACTGTCATTTAAGTCAAAAATCCCTAGTGAGTCAAAGTCACAATTCAGAGCATTAGGTTCTAATGAGGAGTTAGTTGAGGCTATGAGCATTTCAAAACACCAAAAGGAGATCCATGTGTATGTCTCAGTAGATGAAGATACTGCAACCCCCTCACAACCTAGGCAAGAACATAATCTTCCAGTACCTCTTAATACTGTTTACCCAGAACCATGTATCCTCCCACCTTCTGACTCTCCTAAAAGTCCAGCCAAGAAGGTCATTGGTAGGTCAGTACTTCTCCATTCATGAGGAAGAAATTATCTCCTAGAAGACCATGTTCCCATTCAAAGAGGGATGACATGAGTGAGGGAGACAAGACAGATGAGGACCTTCATTACTCATTGGGTTCAGATGAGTACAACAATAAGGATGAAGTATACAATAGTGATGACGACTTCCCTAAGTCAAAATTGGATGAGGAGGAGCATAATACAACCATTAAGTCAGATGGTCCATCCACCATAGATGTAGATTTATTAAATCTCAAGTTGTATATTGGGCAGAATTTCCCAAATGTAGATGCCTTCAAGTTTGCTCCCAGACAGTTCTCCTTCTTAAATGAGAGTTATGTTAAGATTTGGAAAAGTGATCATAAGATGGTTATAGCCAAGTGTAGAGATATCAACTGTGGTTGGAGGATCCATGCATCCAAGCTTCAGCAAGGTGTCGTATTCCAAATCAAGAGTATGTAGGAGGATCATACATGTTGTAGTGTTAATAAGGTTTCATCACCTATGGCCTCTAAAAAATGGATTGCCCAATTGTACTACAAGTGGTTGACAAAAGATGAAAATCTTAGAGTGGTTCACATTAGGAACATGTTGGCAGAGGAACCATTCCACCTAGACCTACGCTACCACAGACTGTGGAGAGGCAGAAATATTACTTTGGCAAAAATTAATGGTAGTCAAGAATCTCAGTTTGAGTTGCTACCAGCCCTTATGTCTAAATTGAATAGGAGAAATCCTGGTTCTGTGATCAAACTTGATACTAAAGAAGACAAATTCAGCAGACTTTTTGTTTTCTTCCAGGCATGTAAAGATGGGTTTCTTTAGGGATGTAAACAGTCATAGGATTGGATGCATGCCATTTGAAATCAAAGTTTAGGGGAGTTTGTCTACATGCAGTTAGTATTGATGAGAACAATGAGATTCTCTCACTTGCCTTTGGTGTTGCCAATATTGAAAATGAAGCAAATTGGGATTGGTTCCTGGGTTGGCTGAAAGAGTCAATTGGGGAGGTACTTGGATTAGTGTTTCTGAGTGACAAATGCAAGGGTTTAAAAGTGACAGTTGGGAAGCATTTCATTGGAGCAGAACATAGCACTTGCATGAGGCATCTCTATAAGAACTTTAGAAGACATTTTGGGGGTGACCACATGATAGATCTCATATGGGGGGATGCTAGAGCTTATACAATGGAGGAACATAGTAAATTGATGGAAGAAATACAACATGTCAATAAAGAAGCATATGCCAATAAAGGAACACAACACTAATGTCCTATTTTGACATGCAATAGTGCTCCAGCAGCAGATCCACAAGGCAAAATTCCAAAGAAACAATGAACAAAAGGAAGGAACAAGAAACAAAGGTAAAAATAAACAATCTCTACTATGAATATGAAACCATCATTCTCATTCTTTGCTTTGACACAGATGTGAAGCATTATTCGATGAACCAATAATAAAAGATGCAGCAGAAGATGGTGAAGTGGGAGAGGGAGAAAGAAAAGGAGCACCTACTGCAGGAGGGCATCATGCTACAGCAACCCAATCCATAGAAGCAGTTGAAGGTGAAGTCGTAGAAGGTCTAGAAACGGCACAACAGTACATTGGCTTGGATGACATCAACTACCAATCGGAGAAGTATTTGACGTACTTGGACCTAATACAAGCTGGATATGCAGAGGAGGATGCAATGAATTTTTTGAAATTCTGTCGAGCTTAGTTCCCTTTGTAGTTATGCACCATAAACATAAATCTAACTCAACAACACAACAACAACAATACTACAACGTCTACCCAATGAAATACTTCAACCAAATAGGCATTAAAACAACAAAAAAGGCTAAACACAACAACTTCTCTACCAACTTTGCATGTCCACTTGCACTCTTCATCAACTCTTCTCGAACTTCTCGAACTTCTCGAACGACAACAACTTGGGTTCTTTACACCTCAATAACGGTCTCTAATTTGTGTTCCATAGAATTGATCCTCTCTAGTAAACATTGATGAAAAGGGCCAACAACTCGTATCTCACATTATGGACAGTAGGTTGCACATCGTCGTGGCTTAACTGTTCCAGTCCTTGCGTCATGTTATTCACTGTCTCAGAAAGATTGTCATCTACCCAGCCAAAGTAACTGCATCATTTGCCTCCCTGCTTCAACCACACGCCATTACATCCCATTACGTCGAACACATAAACTACAACAACAAAATGGTCGAACAAATTGGCCAAAAATCATACCGAAAACCTAGAACAACCATAAAATCTTCGACCTAGGCTCCATGGCTGACCGGAGGTTTAAATGGTCACGGGAAGGTGACATTTACAAATGTTTGGTCGACCAAAAAGGCTTGTAGAGCCACTACTACCTTCACCTTTCTTCTTCATCTTAGCGCACAAGACTACACCAACATGTGGAGAGGGGGGGTGGAGGAGGGGGAGGCCGAAGAAGATGGAGAATAAGTGATGGTAAGAGGTGTTGGTTACCTATTGTGGGGAGTTTATTAGTGTGCTAATTATGTGTGCCGTCGGAACATAATGTCTGCAATAACGGAGTGACAGTAGGATTATAATAATGACATTTGGGATATAAAAATCTTTTTTGGTTGCTCCTAGGAAAATAGTTGTAACTGAATGACATTTTAGCTAATCAAGAACTTCCGAGTGGCATATAAGCAAAAAACTCTATAATTTTTAGTGAGTCTACGTAGGAAGTGATGAAAAATTCATAATTAAATTTCATCACCTCTTTAAATTTGAGATTCTCTTAGTTGATTATAATAAATGATGTAATGTAATTCAATTAGTTCCTAGAGTATATTACAATGTTTGGTTGAAAATATTGAAGGTTGTAATCACTATGTGATTGAATCACGATGATGATCCAATTACACATATTTCAATGTAGTAATTGAATTACAAAGTCTGACTTTAATCCAATTACATTATATTGTAATTAAATTTTTCTAAGTTATTCAACGTTTGTCATGTTATTAAAATTGAACTCTTTTCATCTCGTAAGCTCGTCCGAGCTCTCATGATCCTTTGGTACATTTATTGGAATTGTTTAAATTATTAATTTTCAATCATTGCAATTCGTTTGTTGAATTATGATGTTGCCAAACATTTGTTGGAATGTAATTTGATTACACAAAATTGGATTATGTGGAAACCAATTACGAAAAACCACACATGTCCTTAGAGTGGAAATCGGGTTGTCGTTCAAATCATGGGGCAATTTTGTAAGGGTTTAGAACTCATGGAAATTGGTTCTCATAGTTATTTTAATTTTTTTGCAAATTAATCACATGAAAACAATTCTAGAAGTCAGTTACTCCACTTTTAAGTTGAGTTCCTGCAAACAAATCACACCTTTAGATCAATCGATAGATTTTTAGCCGTGATTAAGATGAACCAACTCGATTGGTAGTTTTTTAGTGTTGTATTAGCATGAATTCACTGCTGGAAAATCGGTCTACCATGTCGGTTAAATAGGAACCGACATGGAATACCCCTCCTACCACGTCGGTTTTCTTTTTTAATATATTTAAAAAAAAATCAAACCCTACCACGTCGGTTTTAGTAAACCGACGTGGTAGGGGGTCTTTTTAATATATTAAAAAAAAATCAAACCCTACCATGACGGTTTTGTCAGGCTAACGTGGTAGGGTGGTCTTCCACGTCGGCTTTTAAATAATCCGACGTGGAAGGGTTGAATATATTTTTTGGGTATAAGGCGTAAACCAAAACGAAATCGATTCCAAAATTTGATTCAACAAACATATGATATATATACGACACTCTCCCTATTTCCTATCGCCTTTTACTTCGAGTCCATTTCTCTACTTATCGTGTTCGTCTCCATTTTCTTCTCTCTCAAAATTCGATTCCGGATTTGAGGTTTCGAGCTGATCTGTTTTCTGATCGGTTTCAGGTGGATTTCAACTTTAAGTCGTCGAGATCTCGCTTTACTGATCTCGCACATGGCTTCCACAATGCTCTCGCTCTCCTTCGCCTCGTCTTCCAACACCACACCAATGCCACATCCAGGCTTAGGCTTTCCTTCTCAACCAGAGAGGAAACAAAAGCTCGCCCAAGAACTCGGGTCCAACCTCGCCAAGTCACGGTGTAATATCCTGAATTTTTTAGTTGAGGTAATAATCAAATATCTTAATGGACTAATTAAGATTGTTGGATGATTGTGTGGTTTTAGGAGAAGATGGAATTTTGAGAAGAATTTTGAGAAGAAAAAGATGGAGATTTTGAGGCAAGTACTGATTCGTTATTCTTCAGTTTCATATCATGTCTGTCTCTCTCGATATTCGTAGTTGCATGCATGTTGAGCATTAATATTGATTTTATGGATATGCATATGATTGCATGGTGGTGTTTCGGTCGACATGTCTTGTGGCTGTGTGTATGTTTCTAGCAGAGCAACTTAGGAAAGAGTTGCCTAACGGACAGCGTGGAGCCACCCGAGAGAGGAAAGGGCTGCCTGTCGTTAGTGTGGAGCTACCAGGTGTGCGTCTGACAGATTGATAGATTTCAGAAGCACAGGATGTGGTCGAATCTGAATGGGGGTTTCAAATTGATATGCATGCATTTTATTTGTGATGCATGTCTCTTGATTGTGCTTATTGACTGAATGTCATATTCTGTATTATTTTCCACATGATTATGATTCTGATTGATTGATGGTTGGTACTTGTGGGCTGTCGAGCTCACAAATTGTTGATTATATTTTTCAGATTAATTATGGGCCTATCAGATGAATTTAAATATCAGAGTGCGCAGCGGTCAGGATCGCGGATCGTATCTTAACGCACCGGGTTCGGCCGGGTGAGCAGTTGTCCGGACTCGGGGCGTTACAAATGGTATCAGAGCAATACGATCCTCGGAATTAGTCGGGATTTGGATTTGAAATAAAAATTTGATTGGATTGGAATTTGAGAAATTGAATTTAGAAGTATTGACTATTGATTTAAATGTGAATTTTGACTTGGTTGGATTTGCTACCAAATTATTAATAAATAATGAAAGATGAATTTAGAGATATTTGGACTTGAGTTCAAATGTGAATTTGGATTTGGTTGGATTGATTATCTAAATTATGAGCGATAAGTGGTGTTAGGTTTTTAGATTTGATAAATAACGAGTTGAAAAATTTGTATTGATTTGTTTGGATTGAGACAGTATTGAGATCAAATTTCGAGGACGAAATTTCTTTTAAGGAGGGTAGAATGTAATATCCTGAATTTTTTAGTTGAGGTAATAATCAAATATCTTAATGGACTAATTAAGATTGTTGGATGATTGTGTGGTTTTAGGAGAAGATGGAATATTGAGAAGAAAAAGATGGAGATTTTGAGGCAAGTACTGATTCGTTATTCTTCAGTTTCATATCATGTCTGTCTCTCTCGATATTCGTAGTTGCATGCATGTTGAGCATTAATATTGATTTTATGGATATGCATATGATTGCATGGTGGTGTTTCGGTCGACATGTCTTGTGGCTGTGTGTATGTTTCTAGCAGAGCAACTTAGGAAAGAGCTGCCTAACGGACAGCGTGGAGCCACCCGAGAGAGGAAAGGGCTGCCTGTCGTTAGTGTGGAGTTACCAGGTGTGCGTCTGACAGATTGATAGATTTCAGAAGCACAGGATGTGGTCGAATCTGAATGGGAGTTTCAAATTGATATGCATGCATTTTATTTGGGATACATGTCTCTTGATTGTGCTTATTGACTGAATGTCATATTCTGTATTATTTTCCACATGATTATGATTCTGATTGATTGATGGTTGGTACTTGTGGGCTGTCGAGCTCACAAATTGTTGATTATATTTTTCAGATTAATTATGGGCCTATCAGATGGATTTAAATATCAGAGTGCGCAGCGGTCAGGATCGTGGATCGTATCTTAACGCACCGGGTTCGGGCGGGTGATCAGTTGTCCGGGCTCGGGGCGTTACACACGGTTTGGTTCCAGAACTGTCGCACCCAGTGAAAGTGTGACTACGGCGTCCTCAAGGCAAACTACGACGCCCTCAAGCTAAGCTTCGACGACGTCACCCACGACAACCAAGCCCTCCTCGCCGAGGTTGTCAAATCCGACCCTTAGTTCATATTATTGAAGTTATTATCTAACTACCATAGAATGCGATTACAGACTTTTGAGATTTTATATCTGCTGCTCATTTCATGTGTGTGTGTTTCCTTTTGAATTTGTGGATTCTTTGGCTTTTATGTGTATAATAAATATCAGAAAAATGATAATCATTTGGTGGAGCAATTGCTTGTTTTGATATCCTAACAATGGGAGAAAAAACCTAGCGGAACTTTGTTTGTCGTTTTATAGTTTGGGCTTCCGACGTTCCTATAAGCATACCTTGATATTGTGGAATGTATGCTGATTATGGTAATCTATGCTATAATTGAAATTTATGAATTTATGATTTTCTTGTGAGTACTTAGACGTGTATTATTTTTTACAGCATTAATAGCATTTTCGCTTCACTTAGACGTGTAATAGCTTCTGCTCACTTCTCATCCATTTGAAGTAGTAGGAAGATGTGACAAACTTTGATCTTACTTTTATATTCTGTTTCAATTTTAGTGAAAGTGCATTTCGTTCTAGTTTAAAGTCACCTTCAGTTATTCTTATTCATGTTCTTCAAATATGTATGTTTTTCATTACTTCCAGGGAGATGACAAGGCTTTCTTCAAGTTTAAGCTTGGTTCCATTCAAGAGGTTGTGTTTAAACTTGATTTTAATCATGTATTTTGTTTTAAACTTTGATAAGTGGAAATCACAAGCACCTCTTTGCAAGTCATTTAAGTTTCCATGCATGTATAATTTTTAAAATATATATACACATATAGGGGTTGATTCTTAGAAGGAAATTGATTCAATAACTTGTTTTTATGATGATAAGATTGAATTACCGACTTGTTCTTGAAATGAATTGACTATAAGTTGAGAATTGATGTTGTGATGTGTTGAATGAATGCTGCAAGAAATATATGTGAATTTGAATGTTATTGAAATGAATATGAACGTTGTAGGAACATATCAAATTAAAAAACTAATTATATAAAAAATAAAAAATACTCTACCACGTCGGTTTCATACAACCGACGTGGTAGACCCCTACAACGTCGATTTTTACGAAAACCGACGTAGTAGGGTATAAAACCCGAAAAATAAGAAAAATAAAAAAATGATTAAGAACCTCACTACCACGTCGGATTTATAGAAAACCGACGTGGTAGACCCCCACTACAACGTCGGATTTTAGACTGACGTGAAAGATGTCCCCTTATAACATCCTCCACTTACCACGTCGGTCAAGCAAGGTGGTCAACCCGACGTTGTACCTACTTAATATCCAACGTTATAGCCATTTTTTTCCAGCAATGATTAGATCAGTTGGTAAATTTTTAGTCTTTGACCTGAATCAATTCAGTTGGATTCAACTCAATTGTTAGTTATTTCTTTCTCTTGGATTACCTTGGACTATTTGGCTGGTATATTCGTGGTCTTGAATTAGCTTGAACAAACTCAATATGTAGATTTTTAGACTTGGATTATCCTGAATTAGCTCAATTGGTAAATTTTTAGTCTTAGATTAGTTTGAACTTGCTTAATTGGTAGATTAATAGTCTTGAATTAACTTGAACCACCTTAGTTGATAGGTTTATAGTCTTGAATTTGTCTGAATCTACTTACTTTGTAGATTCTTTGTCTTGAATCAACTCAATTAGTACATTTTTAGTCTTGATTAGCCAGAATCATATCGAATAACCCATCCCGAAGAGCCGAGATCTCGTAAAGGAATGGCATGTTGGATTAAATTAAAAAACATAAAATACCCCCAGCCAGTTCGCATGACTTGATCTTTTTAAAAATCAACTTTCATTGCTCACGTCATCGCTCAATCGATCATACAAAACAAAACCAAAAAAGATACATGTGTAATCCTTCTCAACCTGTCTACAAATGAAATCACTCCCAAAACACACTTGGGACCGCACACTCACTTCCTTCGAACCACACTAGGCAAGATATATTCCCATTGATGTTGCTTCTGATACTATCATGTGGTCTTGAATGGTCAAGTCACAAATTCAACTCCCAAAAAAATTTCTAAGCCCATATCATGAGATAGCAGCAACGACCAATATTTCTAAGCCCATATTGCCAACAACGACATGGATGCTGCACCTAGAAAGAGTGCTACAAAGGATGCAAGTTTAGACCAGAATTTCGTGTTTATGTTACGACTTAGAAAGTCTGCTGCGATAAGCTCAACCAAAGCCATGTATATGAGAATTCCTGCCGACACACAATCTAGCAATCCTTCCACCACCAGTGCTCGGGAACTGTTGCCATTGTAAAGAGACGCGAGGCTTGCACCGACCGCAACGCCTGCAGGAGTTGTTACCGCGAAGAAACATGACATTGTCGTCGTGACGTAGGTATTGAAATCCGCCTGAATGCCAAAGAAACCATATTTAAGCTCTAGTCTTGGCTATTTTGTGGTTGTCTGAGAGAAAACATTACAGATTGAGAATAGTCTCGCAATGGAATATCTAAGAACATTCTGTTGTCGAGATTTGGTCATAAATCCTACACAAATGGATATTATAGTCAACAACTTGACATCCGCAACTAGGGCTGTGTTTGGATTGGCTGAATTTTGAGATTTATATAAATATTGAGTTTTGTAAACCTCAACTTTTGTCATCCAAACATATATTTTTTAATGCTGAGTTTGTTGAGCAGAGAAAAGGTAGAGAGGAAATGATTATGACACTTGTATTGCTTAACTAATGTTATTACAACACAACTTATTATAAGACTCTTACTAACACTCTACTACAAAGGACCAGACTACACACTCACACTACTATACAAGACTCATTCTTTGTGTTGTGGAGAACTCTTAGATAGTTTGGAATGAGAAATGACACTCATGTTTATAGGTGTGGATGAAAGCTTGGAGGTCACATTGCGAGTGAAAAAACATAGAGGAATTGAAATTTCTAGACTTTGAAACTTCTACGAAGCTTCCAAGTGTTGGACAAGATAGAGGTATCTAGAGTATAAATTCTCTAGAAGTTTAGCTTGATGGGTTGGATTAATAACTAGCTTAAGTGGTATAAGTTCTTAGGTTTGAGTTTAGATTTGAGTTGGTGTTGCGTGTTGGGTTCTTAACAAAGTTGAGAGTTTTGGCTTGCCTTTTAGCTTTTGCAAAACACACCAATCGTGTTTTGCAAAACTCAAAGATTTATTCCTAAATTAACCTCAATTAATTTCCTTATTTCCACTCCATATTCTCAATTTTCACTCTAATATGCCCCAAAAGTGTTTTGCTCACTTTTGGCTTCATGTTATTTTATAGGTCTTACACATTCATATTAGTTGAAAATTGCTTACCTAGGGTCCGTTTCGGACACTTGGGTTTTGAATTTGGGATTCTGAAAAGTTACGTTTGAATGATAGTTTTTTGAGTGGTTTATAGTTTTTGAAGTCTGAGGCTCATTTTTCTGTTTGGGACATTAGATTTTGAGTTTTATTTTTTGGCATTTGAGGTGCCCTTCTATGTGTCAAACACTAGCATAAGTTGTTTGAGATTTTTTTTTTAATTTGATTTCTTATTTTACGAAAAAAATGACAATCTATTAAATGTTATATATGGTGTTTTTTTATCTTTCAACCCAAGTCAATTTAGAAATCTTTCTCAAATATTTTTTAAATTTAATTAATGTTGATATTATTCATCTTAGGTAGGTCATTATACGTGTTAATTAATTTTTCTTCTAAATTTCAAAATTTAAAACAAACACTTATATTAATGCAAATAAAGAGGCTATAACAAGTTTTCTTTGAACAAAAATACACCAACAAGTTTGAAAAGGCATATTATAAATTTATTCAGAAAACCTAATTAAAAATAATATATGTCATAATTTCGTGACTCAAAACATTTAGGATTTGTAGAATTTAATGAAAATTGTGATTTGGAAATTAAATTCATTTATGGATTTTTTTAAGAGTTAAATACAGTTTGCCCCCTGAACTATGCATTGGTATCACTTTGCCCACCTGAAATTTCAAAGTTAACAGTTACCTCCCCTAAGCTTTAATTTTGTGACACTTTGCCCCATTGAACTTCAAAAACTCATTATTTAACACACATTCGGCATTTTTTTCCTATTTTTTTGTTGTATCCCTAATACACTCTTAAATCTATATTTACGTGAAAGTTTGGATCGAAACGGAGGTCGGATATGGTTGGAATTTGGGTCTGATTGAGTGTCAATCCGACCCAAATTCCAACCATATCCGACCTCCGTTTCGATCTAAACTTTCACGTAAATATAGGTTTAGGAGTGTATTAAGGATACAATAAAAAAATTAGGAAAACAAACGTCGAATGTGTGTTAAATAATGTGTTTTTGAAGTTCAATTGGGCAAAGTGTTACAAAATTAAAACTCAGGGGAGGTAACTGTTAACTTTGAAATTTCAGGGAGGCAAAGTGATACAAATGCATAGTTCAGGGGGGGGGGGGGGGGCAAACCGTAATTAACATTTTTTTAACTCGTAGATCTAATTTTATTATGTTAGGGGTAATATTGATTTCTGACTGCATAAGCAACCTCGAGAATTCATAATTCGACGGGATATATTCCATCGATTTCTATATGAAAAGGTGATACTTATAAGAGATACAATTTCTTAAATACCTGAGAAATGCATCCACCCAAAGCAATCCCTTCGAAGAACTGGTGGAACGACAATGCTGCGATTAGTGGCCGGATCGTGCATGGGCTATTCGACACCCCCAATGACAACCCTATGATGATCGAATGCGACACAATCCCCAATTCAAGTATCTGTCCAACGGCATAACTAAAAAATTAGTTACAAATACATATATACCATGATCACATCAAAACTTTCATGCACCAAGCTTTATTTATCAAGACCCCAAGAACTGTAGGACATATTTTGATTGTTTGTGGTTAGCTATTAACAAGAGCAACATGTACCTACCAGTTTTATGTATGATGAATCTGACACAAGATTTTGAACAAAAATTAAGATACAATATCTAACTACTCTTCTTGTCATATCAATTCAAATTTGTAGATCGATGTTCCTTGTTACGTTATAAATTTATATGTACTACTAGTTAATTTGTATCCCACTGAGGTCAGTCATTCAATTGAATTTATCACTACATGTGATAATAACCAGAAAACACTTAAAGCAAGACATCATAGTCTTAAACATTAATTGCAAGGTTGCATCAAGTTACAGAAATACCACTGTGACAACAGTGTTGGGCAATAGTAATAGTACCATATATATGCAACTCCCAGCTAGACTTTCGTTAATCTTTCCAACTACGCACTGAAACATCAAATTAATTGGATGATGGATCTTTTTTTCTACGAATGATTATGACGAAGTATCAAATTGCAACGATGGTGGTTTGCATGTGATAATAAATAACTAAGAACCCGCTGTAATGCGAAATTTTTGAAGTAAAAATATATTATAAGATGTGTATATATATACCTTCAATTCTTCAAGAAATGAATCACATGCAATTCAATACGACAGAGGTGAAGGAAATTCAACAGATAAAAGAATTCATGTTCTACGTCATATAATTATGAAATACTCTTAAATAATCAACTTAGCTAACTTAACTTGATTTAAACAACACAACAAAAACAATACCTGAGAAGCAACGACATGTCGAACTTGAGTAGAAGTATCATGACCACCACCAACATGGCTATGGCTATGGCTATGGTCATGAACGTGACTTATAAAAACTTCACTCCTCCCCACCCCATTCCCATCCTCAATCTCATGATAATCCTCACCATTCTCCTCCTGCCGCCGCTTCCGCTCGTAGTACTGCGTCCCCAAGAAGTCCAGCACGAGCGTGCAAAGCGCGGCCGCCATCGCCACGAACCCTGCAAACGGGAACTCCTTCCACGGAGTATCCGGTAGGCACGGGTCGGTAAGCGCGTCCTCGCCGTCGGGGAGCATGTGGACGAACCCGGTTGCTAGCACCACCCCGGCCGCAAAGGCCTTGAAGACCAAGAACACGCCGGAGTCCGTTATCCGGCTCCTACCCACAAGGGGAATTCCAACGCCAACCACGCCGGCTACAAGAATTGACGCAATGGCCACCGCCTTTAGTCGTAGCGCCGCCACGTCGTCCCGGCATCCCCCGTCGTCCTCGCCGCCGCATTGGGCGACGGAGAAAAGACCCTATTAATTCCAAAAGCAATAACAACGATCGTAATTAATTAACAGATATAGGCTTTGGGGATGGAAGGAAATGAAATTCACGTTTTGATAAGTACGTACCTCGACGAACGTCATATTCTTGTCCTGATCGTAAATGAAAGTCTCACGTCTTCAAAACCTAATTAAAGACTAGACATATGGTAATTTGCCTTTCGTTAAATGGACAAATTAAGTTGTTTTTTTATCCTTCTAGCTCTAATTCTGAGAACACGACCGTATATATATATATATATATGTTTGTAAGAGAACACGACCAAATAATTTATGGAGAAAAAAGTTGTGTATCGATCGATAAACCACGTACCTTAATGAATTTTTAGGATTGCGGTGTCTTTCTCTAGCTAGCTCGTCTTCTCGAACTCGAGTTCGATTTCGAATTTAAACGAGATGGAAAATGCTAGGGGTCAACAAACAAATAAGAAGAGAGAATAGATGAGAACACAACTGGAACTTTGATTATTGGAATAATTCAAGACGTGAGAGTTCGAAGAAGATCCATGTCGTCATGAGGGTGTTTTCAACGATGACGCTGGAAGAGGAGTTTCATGGGAGGAAGGACACGTGGTGAGAAAGGCATCAGATTCTGAAATTATGTCGACACAATGACGATGGAGTTTGAGATGCGATGAGAGCTGACAGCGTCTGCACGCCGGCTTTGACATCTATGTATGTATGTGCCTCGTACGTACGTTTTTCGGTTTGGTCCTTGGACTTTTCGATTTTGTGATCGTAATATGTAGTTTCCAATATTAACTGCCACATATTTAGCCACAACGACGAACCACGCCAAGTACACCCAGGGGGTTCGTAACTTAAATTTCTGGCCCTGCAACCATACTAGATTAGTAGGTTCAACTTGGGTTCAGGTATGACGTAATAAGTACTTCTTAATAGTGAAAATAAAGTGAAAATTTTCTCAATGAATTTTTTTCAAGCTAAACTGTATTCTTTTTTTATAACATTTATATATATAGTGGCGGCTGACAAATTTTGCTTAAGAGAGTTGGAATTTGCGAAAACAACTAAAAAATTATTGAAAATCCGTTTGTTTGGTTTGTCTTGGAATCTGATTGGGTATTTTACGGTTTACCCATTAATTGGTGAATAAATACTTTTGTATTAGACTTTGAACAAAATAGTATCAATGTTTTTTTATTTTCGATGTTCAAAATATTAAAAAGGTTGAAACATTAAGAGGCCCAAAATCTAGGGCGTAGAAAATACTAAAATCTTATGCTCAAATCTAACAATTAAGGTCAAAATTTCAAGGTGTAGAACTGTCGCCTGACCCTCTTGTCATATATTTGTCACGGAATTTATCGTAAAAAGCATAAGTAGAAGCCAAAATAATAAATATCCGACTCTATTGCCGTAATTTATATATATATATATTAATAATAAATTCAAAATTATAAATTTAGGATTAAAAAAAATCAAATTATACTCGGATCGCGGTTCACACTGGTGATCCGTCATTTTTTTTGCATAATCGCTGGTGTGAAACGCGATCCGTCACTTTTTAAAAAAAAATCTTTTGCACCCTCACGATCCGTGACTTTTTTATTTTATTTTTCGTTTTTTAAAATTATTTTAATCTTTTTTCAAATCATTTTTTTTCAAAATATGTTTTCTAATTGTTATTATTTTTACAAAACATTTAGATTTTTTAATTTTTTCCAACCTCTAAATTACGTAGATAACTAAACGTCTTGAAAAGTTACGTTATTTTATACAATAAAAAATCAAATTCTCTTATCTAGAATAAATTATTTACAACTAAATATTAAACAATTACTAAAACTAATTAAAACAAAAAACATTGGGACGTTGTCAAAAATACGTAGGACGTACACTCGTTATAAACATATTTGGAGGTCGATCAAGTAAAAAATTAAAATTAATTTTTTTAAAAATAATAACAATTAGAAAATATATTTTAAAAATTATATATATATAACTGATTTAAAAAATCAAAACATAAAACACTAAATCATAAAATCACTAAACCTAAACACCTAAAAATCAAAAACAATAAAAAAAGAGCCACGGATCTGTTCACACCGGCGATCCGTGCAAAAGAAAAATTAAAAACTAATTCTTTAGGTTTAGTGATTTTTTGTTTTAGTGTTTTATGTTTTGATTTTTTTAAAATCATTTTATGTATGTTTTTAATATATATATATTTCAAAATATGTTTTCTAATTGTTATTATTTTTTAAATTTTGTTTTTAAATTTTTGCTGCATCGACCTCCAAAAATGTTTGTAATGAGTGTACACCTTACAGATTATTGAAAACGTCACCAATTTTTATGTTTTAATTAGTTTAGTGTTTGTTTAATATTTAGTTGTTAATAATTTATTATTCTGAAAAAGAGAATTTATTTTTTTATTGCATAAAATAACCTAACTGTTCAACACACTCAGTTATCCACGTAATTTGGAGGTACTTGAAAATATATATATATATATATTTTTTGAAAAAAAGTTTTAAAATAATTTCAAAAAAAGAAAAAAAACAGAAATAAAAGAAAATAAAAAGGCACGGATAACGGTTCACACCCGCGATCCGTGCAAAAAAAAATTGACGGATGGTGGGTGAACCTCGATCCGAGTAGAATTCGATTTTTTTAAATCCTAAATTTGTAATTCTTTATTATATATATATATATATATTACGGAAGTAGAAGGTATAGCAGATATATGCAAAAAACTACCGACTTATTAAAGCAACTAATGCCGCCAAAGTCAATATTAAATTGAAGAAGAGATGACATAATTAGACTAAGATACTCTATAAACGGACACTAACCCATAATTACCCTGTCGATTTTGTCACGTAAAATGACAACTCTTGGGGCGTAGGACTTTAGCTTTTTAGTGTGTCCTCGCATGATTAGGATTGTATACGAACCCAAGATATATAATTCGGTTTATTTAAACATATAAATCTGAACAATTAAAGGTCACTCAGTTGCTCATACAATAATCTTAATCAAAGATTAAGTTCAATTCTTACCAGTTACAAAACAGTTGGAACTAGTATAATCTTAATCAAAGATTGCAAGTTCAAATCCTACAAGCTATAAAACAGTTACATTTGTGTCATAATTAACTAATGCATTTTTTGTAAATTCCTTCAAAAAGTTTATCATGATAAATTTATCAAACATGAAATTAGACTTCATTTCGGTCCATTAAAACTTAATCTCATTTGAGTTGGAATCAAACGTTCGACAAAGTTAATCATAACCTATCTTACTTTTGTCATAAACACATGGATGATATATAATTCACATATTTTCCATACATAAACTGAAGCATAGTAGTAGTCGTTGACGTGATAAGAAGAAAAAATTAAATACTTCTACGCATTGATTCTTGAAGATTGTTGTTACAATACAACTCACAAGCTCAGGTTTAAACCGACAGCATTAACCCCGTGCATGTACAAGTACCCATGGTTGATCATATGCTAATTAAACACCTACATCATATGATAATCCAATCTATAACCGTTGGATGTCTTTTTCACGTTAGGTGTGTATTTCATTCCAACATAACTTATATATTGGGCGGAAAACAGAAAACTTACGTTGCGCGCACGACTTTGTTAACCAAGAAAAATGCCAATCGGCTTCGGCAATGATCTAGAAGTGCTCTACAAGACCATTAGTCTAGGTTGGTTTGGTGGACAAGAAAGTTTTTGTCATCTAGGTGGATTAGTCAACCTGTCAAGATATCGTTCACTGTAATTATCTACATTTTACCAAGAAGATTTGATCATTTGAATGATAAGAATAGATGACGTGAAAGCTGTCGCATTAATCAAAATGAGATCAGAAAAAATATGTGTAATTTGGGTGTAAACATGTCAAAAGATATCCATAAGTGTCTTCATAAGTATTATAGGTCATATCTGATTTTTTATGAAACTATTCATGCACGTCTACGTCTTATGCAAGGATCTTATTATCTTGAATATCATTCACATTGGTTCCGATTTATATCTCTGCATGCCATCTGTAACATCCTCAACACATTGGAAAAATTAATTTTTTTAATAACACACAATCAACATAGGTGTACCAACATATATATATATATATGAACATCAGAGTATTTCAAAAGTTGTGATTACATCAAAAGATTATACAACAAAGCAGTAATCACTCGACCACAACTGAAAGAAAGCTGGATCTGGTAGTGGTGCTCCTCTCCTCGGTCACCACCCCTATCGTCGATCACGGCCTAAAAGTAAACATGCAACAATGTCTGCGTTTCCAGAAGGAAACCCATATGCCAAACTCTACAATGCATGAAATGAAAGGCACCCTAGCATGCAATTCTACTAAACAAGAAAATCATCTCAACGGGTTGGGCTCCAAGGCTTTTTCACCTAACCACCGCATCACACTCTCGTCGCCAAGCTGGGCTCCAGGTCTTTTTCAACCAACCACAGCTACCACGACACGACCAAGGGCTCCAGGTCTTTTTCAACCAACCCAAACGTCTAAGGTCTCCAGGTCTTTTTCAACCAACCCCTATACGCGGTCCCTGCTCAGGCTCCAGGCCTTTTTTAGCCAACCTGAACGCACTACGGAGCTCCAGGTCTTTTTCAACCAACCCTGCACAGACTAGCTGGGCTCCAGGTCTTTTTCAACCAACCGCAGCTCTCACACAGTTACGGGGCTCCAGGTCTTTTTCAACCAACCGCCGCAACACCACATTCTAAGCTGGGCCTCAGGCCTTTTACAACCAATCCCAAGCTCTCACACAGTTACGGGGCTCAATGTCTTTTTCAACCAACCACTGCAACACTCGTGCACCCTAGCACACTTGCCGGAAGAACATCGGCAACACAACTCACCCCACACGGACGACCACAACAACCACACCTCCATAGTGCAAAACTGGACACAAACGGTCGACCGAACCAAAAGTCACGGTCGACCGAATCAAGCAAATACATGGCAAATCACCTCGACCGACACTCCCTCGGTCGACCGATTTCCCCAAACCATACTCGTTCGGTCGAACCCAAATCACGGGACGATCGACCGTTTAGATGGTCAACTCCCATGTTCAACGAACAAAACGACCCCGTCGAACTCCGAGCACTCATCGGTCGACCGAATTCCTCCAGGGAATAATCCCTCTCTCTCACCACGAATCCGGTCGAACGTCGAGCTCTCCTCGGTCGACCGAATTCAACCAGAGTGTTCCCCACGCTCAGCACACAAGTCCGGTCGACCGAAACCACCTTCGGTCGAACCGACCACTATTCTCACTTAGGTCACGGTCGGACGAAGTCAACGAGCGGTCGACCATTTAGATGGTCAACGCCCCCAACCGACCTATGACAGTGCACCCGGTCGACCGACAAAGGGGACCCGGTCGACCGAATCTCATCAGGCTTGCCTCCTATGCACGAACGGTCGACCGCCCCAAGGGCATCGTTCGACCGATGTGAGGCAGAACCCGAATTCTCTTCACGACCGGTCGACCGTTTGCATCAACCTGTCGACCGATCAGGCAGTGAAAACTGTTGTAAGTTTACTTGCGACGAGCCGGAAGGCCTACCGTCGACTTCCAAATACTCACACTACTTAAGTGAGCGAGTTGACATACCGGAAGGTTTGAAGAAACCTTAGAAGAACCACGACGACGCCTCCACGAGCACGTCTCCCGAATTCACGATCCGTCGACGAACCCCTCGCTCAAACGACGATCACCTCTTCTCGACACACTCGAGCACTCCAACACCTCCACCAACCTCTATCACCACAATCACAGAACACAAGTAAGGTCGAGGGAGAGAAAGGGAAAACGCGAGGGATGAGTTAGCAAAACCACAACTCACCTCCGACCACCACAACAACTCCGATCACCTCAACTCTCCGGAGAACTCCACCACCACCACGCCGGAGCACCACTGTAGGAGAGAGAGAATCGCGCGCGCGAGAGAGAGAGAGCAACTGAGAGAGAGAGAGGAAAACCAATAAATATCTCCCCAATCAAATCCTCACCATTCATTCCAATCCATCCATCTCCACCACTCATCCAACCATCTTCAATCACAGCCGTCCATCTTCATCTCCCCCTAATCACCACCTAAACATCAATAACCACTCAATTAGGATTAGGATAGAATCCTACACCATCTGTTGACCTGAATTAAAAATGCTTAAGTTAAGTTGGAGATAATGTTCAAAATAAATGAGATGGGGATAATAAGTTACAACAAAGGACTAAACTAATTATTAGACGATATTCTAATATAATATTATTGCCACTACTACAAAATAAATATATAAATATCGTTCATGTGATGAGGCTAAACTCACTAATATTATGCGATCTTTATCATAAAATTGAAGTTTGTCAAATGAAATCAAACAAAATCACATCAAAATACATGCATATAAACACTTCCGGGTTATGAAACTAAACTGACAATGTTGTCACGATCTTTCACAATAAAAGGACCAAATCGTCCGAGAACCATCCATGTTAATAACTATCATCTATAGAACTAGCTAGTTATAAAATAAAGTCAATCTTGACAATCAAAACCATTTCAATTCCCCCCAATGGATTAAGACTACATAAAATATTGATCAGAAGTTAAGCTCGGTCCATACTTATTTAAGACATCAATTCCCTGAAATTGGTTAAAACTACCTAATTGCGGATTGGAGGTTCCATTATAGAACCGATCCATGTTATATTAATGAACTTTCGCATTGAATGTGTTTTGATTCCTTTCTGCATGTTTTCATTGTCCTCTCGGTAATTATGATAAGAGACGCAATGACATGACTTAGATGATACATTTTTCTACAAGAAGATGTAAGATTGTAGACTTCTAAAGTGAATTCCTAAGAGGTATTCACAACATCAGAAAAACATTAAAAAAAATCTCACTTTAAACAACCACATTAGAAACAAATATTATTATTTTATTCGAAATTTTCATTTATTACACATATCCAATTATTTATGTCATAATTATGTCAACATTATCATTATTTTTTGATAAGAATCATGTCGACATAATGGAATGCTACGTTTTGTAAGCGATAAAAATATTGTCAATCCAACCACTTTATGCTTCGATGGAGTTCGGAAATCATAGATTTTACTTAAATTTTTTGTTGTTGAGAAAATAGTATACGAGTAGAAGGAAAATAGTATACTTATATATTGGAGTTGTCGTTTTTTAGTTTTAGAAACGGTTACTCCTTATTGGGTTTATATTTTGCCAATTATTTCTACAACTCTAATATTTTTTATTTTTTATTTTTTCATCATTATTTTGATTTTCCTAATTTTTATTCCTTTCTAGTTTCATAGTGGGCCTCATTTCGGCCTAATAAGAAGTCGTTAAGAGACTTCTTCAGAAATGGGCCGAAGGACTAAAGGCTGCAAAATGTGTATTTAGTCCGAAATGTATAACACTAGTTCACTTTGTAATCATTAATTCTAGAGATATTTACAGTGACGCTCGTAAAACATCAAAATTATGGAAATACACCTTAGAAGTTTGAATTTACAGTGGTACACTTGAAAACCTTATTAAATTACAATAAAACATCATAACTTACACCGTTAGCTTCCGTCCAATTTAAGTTTGAAGAACGTTAATTATTTCATTCATAAATATTCCATTATCCAATACAAAAATCATTTCACAACAAACACACACATGCACTATTACAAAGCACTAATTAGGCCATCGGATAGAGGACTAACAAACACGTCGCGACACCAACCAAGTCATCCTCTTTTGCACTACCGACGCTCCAGCCAAGCCATGGAGGTCCACACACCAACGAACACCCACCAATGATGGAAGTGGGATTTGGGGTTTGGAGGATTCATGATCGATGGCAGTGGGATTTGAGGTTTGAAGCTTGGGGCTTCAAGAGCAATGGAAGTGGGAGGTTGAGGTTTCGGGGTTTAGGGATTCAGGAGCAATGGAAGCGGGGGATTGGGGCGATGGGTAATTAAAATGGTGACTTTAATTAAAGGGTGTAATCAAACTTAAACTAGTTCTATTGGGTATAATCAAACGTCCGCCGAACTTAAACTAGGAATGAAGGCTAGCAGTGTCAGTTACGGATGCATAATTGTAATTTCATAAGTTTTTTCGAGTGCACCACTGTAAATTTAAACTTTTAAGGTGTATTTCCGTAATTTTGATATTTTACAAGTGCACTGCTGTAAATATCCCTTACTTCTAACTAAAAAAAGGTACAACAAAACTTCACCCTTCCAAGAGTAAGAAAATTTTGAGGGTTTCTATGTTGCAGGTGTGTTGAGGTCTAATATTTTCCTAACAAAATAGATTTCAGTTTGAATGGATCTAATAAGCATAGTCTAGACATGGTATCTTAGTTTGCAAAGTTGCCACTATGCAAGACAGATACTGAACATCTTAAATAAACAATGATTATGCTCTCATCTTTACATATATGTCATCACTTCCCATTACAATCTATCACTCTTTCACATACTATACCAATTACAACTTATATTTTTTTAATATTGTTTTTTGATTTTATCTACTTCACTATTCGCTCACCTCCCTTTTAAATCACAACCTCCCAAACAGTAGAATGTAACAATTGAGATTCGTTCTCTGATCTTTATTACCTCAATATAAGAAATATTGCAGATGAGCTAACCTCAATCGGTAATTACAAGTTACCGGGAAAAACTCAAAAACCACACGTAAGCATAAAAATAACAAGAGGATTAGGTTTGCATGCACAGTTGCCATTAGTTGATTGGTTCAAAACCATTTTGTCATTATTTTTCTCAATGAAACCAAGGATGGTAATTAAACCAAGATATGGGGTGGCTTGTACTTGAGACAATGTGAAGGAAAGGCAAAATGACAGTTTTGCCAACCTGGCCTGGAGATCTAAAAGATGACAGCTCTTTAATCACACCTGGGTCCCCAGCAAAATCATCATAAACCTAATTGAGGTTAGTTATCATGCATGTTTCTTTATTGTTGTTTGTTTGTTTGTTTTTGTGTTTCCTTGGAAGGCAGGTTTGCAGAAGCATGTGCATGGGGAGAAGCATCTTAACTCTTTCACAACTGGGAAAGATGAAAGGTGAGGGTAAAGATACAATTTTGCAGGCATAAAGGTGGTGGAACACTGGAACCATTGCTTTTTTCTCAATACTAAAATATCATGTTATGAAAAATAAGAAACAAAGCAAAGCAAAATATAATACATGCAATCCAAATTGAAAATAGATAATTGCAGCAGCAACAAACTAGATATAGAAATTCGCCAATGAGCACCACAAAAAAAATCAATTCACAAGCAAACCACAAATTACACTTGATTTTGTGAGAAAACTTGTTTTACAACTCAGGAATAGGAAAATGTCAAGAGTTGAGACACTTGGCGAAGCTTCCACCACATATAAAAATGACAAAGTTGATACAAGTCAAGATGGCTAAAGAAACTGATCATCGAACTCGCAAACACGCTAACACAATAACCTCAACGGAGATAGAAGTTGTAGAATCAGATGCGAAGGAAAATTGTCTTTAAGACAACGCTAGAAGATTAGGACATCCCTTGATACGAATAAATTAAGAATGGCCCATACTTACAAAAGATATTAGAAGTGGGTTGGAAATTTTCAAAATAACTGCTGAAACCAAAACTACCTTCGAAATGATCGATAAGTTTGTTGAACTTAGTTGTTTGAATTAACTAATCTTGAAATTGGTAACAACAAGTTGATCGTCCGGAGCTTGATGGCTCCTATTCACATCTTTTGTGTAGGTGTTCACCCATCTAAGGATTGGTTGACCATTGTGTAGCTACTTTGTTTTTTGTGTGTAGGTAAGGTTCAAGGAGGATCAACCACTCTTTGCCATGTAAAGATAACTCTAGCTAGGTTCATAGTTATCTTTACAATTTAAATTAAATTTATTTGAAACAAAGATTATAAACTCATCCCTGACTAACTCAAACGGCCTCTCATAAGGTAACACATTATAGAAGTATTACAAAACATGCTCCCCATTGGGTAGCTCAACCGATGAAGACTCATGGAACATGATGTTAGAGATTCAAGTCTCCTCAGGTGTCTCACGTCCCTCTACGGTAGAATGAACTCGATCGGCCTGGGGTTTGCAGCTTGACTGGTGTCCAAAAAGTGGTGATCTGGTGAGTTCCTCGTCAGCAAAAAAAATATATTAGAAAACATGGTTTGTTCGAAATAAGAATGTTGAAATATAGTTTTTGAAAACTACACCAATCACATAAAATTTCTAAGAAGATGATAGAAAATTCATAAAAGATTGGTGGAGCCATTTGCTTTTTTCTTCAACTGCAGTATCACATGGCTATATGGGTTGCAACTTGCAAGCGTAGAACCCGTTTGGATGTCAGCAAATCCTGCTTCACCACCCCCAGAAGCTTTGCGCATCCACCCTGCTGCCATCCAAACACCTAGTTGATCCTGGTGAGTCCAACTCCTAGCACGCAAAGCCAAGCAAAATTTATGTTTTGAGGGAGAATCTCGGTTGGAGTAGCTTCTCGGCTTCTTCAGAATTTTGGTTTTGTTTGGACCAATTTACCATCCACATCATTTGGAGATCAATCATTGGTTAAAATTTTTTTTTTTAAACAAATAAAAATATATTTTCCATTTTTTTGAAAAAAACATTTAAAACGAATTTCAAATGAATTTTTATTTAATTAAAGTCCGGAGTCAATTTAGGAATTTACTTTAACAAAACATCACCCACTACGAGAAACTTTCTGACTATTCAAACAACTCTCAACTCTGAAGAAGAAGCTGCTCCTAGATCCACATTCCCAGAAGCTAATTTTCCATTAGAAGCTGACATTTAAGAGCTACACCCAAACACACTCATAGTCTGTTGTCTGCCTATAAGTACAACTTAATTAAGCATATACAAGTCCTTTGTCTAACCAATGACTTCCTGATTTGCTTCTCCTAAATTATAATTAAGCACTATTGAACTATATGAGTACACAAAAAGTAACTAACTTAAAATATGACCTACTGTCCGAAACTTAATTCTAGTGAAATTTATGTATATAAAGTCTATTTTTATATCCATATATTATATTTATGGGTCTTTCAAATAACATTTTATCAGACAAGCATATATATAATATACACATATGTTAAAAAATTGAGTAATTTATTTTGATAGGCAACAAATACGTAACCTTATCTCAACTAGATGAAGTTGTCACCAAACAAAAACGAAGTCAAATCTCACTGGATCTTTTATACTTCAACTTATTACCACATTTTAATATAAAATTAATTAATACAATTCATATTCACATCTGATGCGGAGACCTCCACTTATAATCTATGTCTATTATCTTGTCTTTGTTGACTTTTTGGCATTAATCTATGTTTTGATGACTTAATCAACCTAATCTTAATTGTGATCATGTAGAGTAGCACACATGTTGCATTGCATATATATTGTTTTGTGCTAACCTTTACAGGTGATCAAAACTCCAGAAAGAAAGGAAATCAAGTCAAGACATGTAATCAAACTCATTTGAACAAAATGTAATTTGTATTTCTTTAAGTCTTAGGAACTTTGTATAATTGAGCATACTTGAGCTAAAAACTACTCAAACACACACTAGGTTCCCTATAGAAGTCACACACAAAATTTCACATAATTTGAACTTCAATAGATCACCCAAACTTAGACCGAAAACACCAAACCTTAACCTGAACTGTCTGCCCACATTCGGTCGACTGAAACAGACCATTCGGTCGACCGAGTGATCATATATACTGTTATTGTTTTACTGTCCAAGTTTGGTCGACCGTCCAAACCATTATTGGTCGACCGAGTTAACATATTTTCCGACCGTTTGTTTTGTCGTTTATACCCAACGGTCGTATTCGTATTATTTCTAAACACCCAAAAACATTTAGTGTATCGGTCGACCGAGGACCTTGTTCGGTCGACCGAACTAAGACGTCTCGACAAACCCAGAATGCATGTTGCAATTTGGTCGACCATCGACCTTGTTTCGGTCGACCGAATATGATCTCGTTTGTCAACCTTGTAGAGTCTGTTATAAATCGGTCGACTGAACCTATCTCGGTGTTTGACCGATAACTTAAGTGTACCTAGAATATAGCATTGGGTGGTCGACCGTTCCTTTATCGGTCGATCAAACCGTGTCCCAAACTGCCAAACGGTCGACCGAACTTATGTAGAAATGCATCCTGCAAGTTTCTGTTTTGTGTATCTTCCACAATATTTACCAAACTTGTCCCAACGGCTATAATTCACTTAGAGCTTATAAATAAGTGCTCCCTTGACACAATTACACCACTCTTACACTTCAATTTGTCAAATACACCTAAGAGAAACTCTCAAGTCTCCCATTCCCCAAATCCTACTCTCCAAACTTAAACTTCCACATCTTAGCATCAATTCCACATCCTAAGCTAAGTGTACTCAAGTTAGAGAGTGTGTTCCACTCAAGATCTCAGTTGTAAAAAAGCAAAGACTTCGGTGAAAGCCCGAAGTGTCCTCTCGGATTGTGAGAGAAGAAAGTCAAGCTCACGAGGGTGTTCGTGGAGCTTGTTTTGTAAAATGCTTAATCTCGGCCCGGGACGAGGTTGATAGTGAAGACGCGAGCGGAGCTCGAGGGAGATCGAGCGGAGCTTGCAAGAGAGGAAGTAGACGGGAGACCGAACTTCTATAAAAATCCGGTGTCATCATTGTGGTTTGTTTTACTTGTATTTGTTTAAATTCCGCTGTGCATATCTTGATTGATTAAACAAGTAGTTAATTAGCTTAAAGGTGATTAGAATTAGAGACCATCACGATCCTACGGTCTTGAGGCGCCGTATACTCACCTATAATTAAGTATTAAATTATCACACTAAGCTCTATGATTTTCCTAAGAAAAGATGAGCTGTTTTCTTAGCTTGCGATGACCATGCCGATTTATTTTTAAGGATCACTAGTTTGGAATTAGTGGCCATACATTATAGTTGATTCTGGTGATCCCATGCTACCTTATTTTTCTCCAACTTACCTTTTTTTTAGGTTCTGCTAGCTGTCTGAGGTCTTCTATATTTCAGAACTTGGTCTGATTTATTATGTTAAGACATCATGAGCTTTACCACACACAAAAAACATTGCAATTAAGAGAAAACCATTAAATTTTAAATTGAAGTAACTAAAAAAATGATATCAAGATGCAACATTTTGGACCAGAGGATCTAATTCCTTAGGCTGCATATTCCAAATATGATTTTGTTCCTTCCTAACCTATAAAGAATACGACATTCCATGACACAGTAAGTTCAGCATAATATTACAAAATCATGTGGATCATACTGCAAATACTCCCAATTCCCATAGACAAGCACCTACCATCCGGCCATTTGTGACTTGTGACTGATGTGAGTTTTGAAACTTGCCAAGTTGCCATGCTGGAAGCTCTTAAATTCCAATTTGTTAGACACAAATTCTCAACATTGACCACTAATTCCAACTTGACTGTATAAATAGTAATTACATTCCTGTATAAGTTTTGATGGGTATTTATGAGTTCTTAACCGTTATCAGTTGCCAACTCTCAAACTCCAGATTGGCAATGCAAAGCAGTGAGACATGGATGTGGGTTGGCTACTTTAGACACCAAAAAGACAGTTGGGTTGAGAGATCCGAGCAAGTGTCAAGAATCTTTATGTCAATACTATGGTAATAGACCACGTGGATTGAGGAGTCAAGGGTCTCTTTCTTTAGACATTGACCATGTATCCTCTTATACTAGCATTTGTCATGGTATTACAAGAGCTGACAAAAATATAAATCTTGGATCGACGATCAATTGAACTCAAAATAGCTAAATATAAGTCAAGAATCAAACTTAGGTAGGTGGAAGATTACACTCACTTTAATATTCGACTATGTCATGGTCGTTCTCTTTTTTATTAGTCATTTCATCAAGAAGTATCGCAAAAGAAGAGACATGCATGGTCGCAAACCCACGTCCAATGTTCTTAAGAATTGTTTTGTGCTTGTGGTGCCAAATGGGAATTTAAAGCAGCGCCTTTTTTTTAAAATCTTTCTTGGACCATATTGATCCTGACAAACCACAACTATTCAGTGTTCGCAACCCATCTGTGTATCAATTTTACCCCTGTGATTTTCCCAGTTCATATGCTTCAATTTGATGTTATCTAACTTCAGTGACTCGTGATGAATATTCCCCTGCCATTTGTACTGATTTAAAGTTAACATATTTATGTATTTTTATTTAAATGGTGTTGGGTCATGTACATATATGCTGAAAACATACGTCTCCCTGTAAATATTCGAATCTATACTTGATAGTCATACGTCAACATAATAGATTAATAGTGGTTCCATTGCCACTTAGGGTGTCTAATTTTTTTATAATACATACATACCAAAAGTTTAGCACTAATGCTCTATGCTAATCTTTTATTTTCTTTAGGATGTCATTGCCAGAACATGATGCATCGTAGAGGTTGTTTATTTGGAGATTAACTATATCATTCCAGATTTTTAAGAAATTAATTTGTCAAATTTTGGAACCCCCCCCCCCCCCCCCCCCCCCCCCCCCCCACACACACAAATTTAGTTAATATCTTAAAATGTCCAACATGTGATTGTTCTTAAAATTCTTGTTATCTTGTTCAGGTCTGTTGTTATGCTCTTGAATATTAAGTACACCACTATAGTATACATATTTCCCTCTCAAAATCAAGTGTAGGTAAGCAGAAAGATACATTTCATAACTTTAATATGAGAATAGTACTGCTAGTAAAATAATACATGATGTCAATTATAAGCTAGTGTTAAAGAACCCAACCGTCGCGTCCTCCAGCCAACGCATTCAACCAACGCATCTCCTCCCAAAGCATCGCATCGCTTCTCTCGCGAGGCACTTCATCACAACGGATAAACTTGCACTTATATAAAACATGTATTTTGAATTCAAACATCTTAATCAAGCCAGAAAGAACATTTTCAATAAAACCAAAACCTTCTTGCGTTTCTTCATGGTATCAGAGCATACAAGCTCGTATTCCTCATCATCGGTGATCCTCAGAGTTCACTGAACTCATCACCGGATCCCTCAGAAAAACCCACAAACAAAACCCACAAAAAAACATCCTTCTTCTTCCTCGAGGGGGTTGAAGGAAAACCTCCCGACATCCAAACCCAAGGGAAGGAAGGAAAACAACGATGGATCAAGAAGCAAACACTGCTCCCAGACTGGTTTCTCAACCACTCAACGGACAAAACTATCTGTCGTGGGCGCGAGCTGTCACACTGGCCCTCAGTGGGAAAGGAAAACTCGGACACATCACCGGGAATACAAAAAAGCCAGATGGAGAGGGCACCGAGACAAAACAGGAGGAGTGACAGGCAACATACCATCTTGTGATGTCATGGCTCCTCAACTCCATGCAACCAAAGATCGGGGCGATCTTTCTCTACAAGAACTCTGCGAAAGAACTCTGGGACTCCGTCCAAAATATTTTCGGTAAATCACAAAACTTTGCTCATATTTTTAAACTAAAACAAGAGATCTCGCTGACAAAACAACAAGGGCAGACCATCACGGAGTACCTCGGGGCACTTCAAAGTGGATGGGATGAACTTTCCATCTACGAACCAACGGCGACAGACCAAAAAACAATACTGGAACGCACGGAACGGGACCACATCTACCAGTTCCTTATCGGACTTGATAGTAGCTATGAAGCCATCCGAAGTCAAGTCCTGATGACCACCGAACTGCCGGACCTCGGAACCATCATTGCGATGATCCAACGGGAGGAGTCCCGACGGACCACCGCTCAGAATACCGACCATGCATCAGAAACTCAGGCGTTTTACGCCGGCAAACCACAACCCAGTAAAAATAAACAGAAATATGGAAATAAATATCAAGAAACTTGCGATAACTGTAAAAAACAGGCCACAGTAGGAACGCCTGCTGGTTCCTACATCCACACCTTCGACCGACAAGGGAAGGAGGGGGAGATCATCGGAATCGGAAGAAAAACAACGGCGGAGAAACAGGAAATGGTGTGGTAGCAAACCCTAGCGGAGAAAGGGAGAGAAGATGGGAAGACGAATCAGGTGTTTTCGCGGATCAACACGGCTTTATATGCACGCGCGGAGAAACGGTCGGATCCTACGAAGGACGACCCGATTCCAGCAGATCCAGCTGACTCGATCCTCTTATACCCGGAACCAGCGGGTCCAGTGGACCCGGATCCGGATCCAGACTGGATCTGGATCAGCTTCTATCCCAATTAAGTGCCATTTTGCAGCAAAACCCCCCAAGATAAGGTAATTATGCAGGTATAACTTCCTCCCCAAAAACTTTTTCTGTTAATACTCCTAGAAATATGCTTAATACCATATCTAAATATAACAACCATTGGATTATTGATTCTGGAGTCACCGATCACATGACCGGAAATTCGTTCTTGCTACAAAACATTAAAAATAATTCCAACATGATAAATAAATTTGTAACCGTAGCAAATAACAATCAAGTTGAAATCAAAGGAATGAGAGAAACCATGTTATTAAATCAAATGAACAAAGATGTATTATATGTTCCAAATCTCACTTCCAACCTTCTATATGTTGCAAGGATAACAAAACACCTTAATTGTGATGTTGTATTTACCTCAAATGATGTATTCTTTCAGGATCGAGCTACAAGGAAGACGATTGGTAAAGGAGTCAATAACAACGGACTCTATATCTTAGATTCTCAAAAAAGTGTTTTTCATACTTCTAGCAACACTAATCAGGATCTCTGGCATAAGCGGATGGGACATCCATCTTCTCATGTCCTAAAAACTTTATTTCCTACTTTTTCTCCTAAATATACATGTGATGTATGTCATTTCTCAAAACAAACTAGACTTCCTTTTCCTACATCTAAAAACAAATCTAAATTTCCGCTCGATTTGATTCACTCCGATATCTGGGGTCCCGCCCCTGTCGAATCTTACAACGGTTTCAAATATTTTGTTTTATTCATTGATGATTTTTCGCGTAACACCTGGATTTACCTTCTTAAAAATAAGTCAGACGTTTTTAAAATTTTTTGCGAATTTGTAACATTTGTTGAAAACATGTATAATTTCAAAATTAAAACTCTAAGAACTGATAATGGGACAAAATATACCAGTCTCAATTTTCAAACTTTTCTAAAAATTCGTGGAATCTTTCATCAAACTACGTGTGTTAATACTCCTGAGCAAAATGGAATTTCTGAACGAAAAAACCGTCACATGTTGAATGTTACCCGATCTCTATTATTTCAAAGTAATGCACCAAAACATTTTTGGTCTGATGCAGTTCTAACTGCCACCTATCTCATTAATCGTTTGCCAAGTCCCGTCCTCCAAAACAAACAACCTTTAGGTATATTGTTAAACCGGGCACTGCAATTAGATCATCTTAAAGTCTTTGGTTGTGTCTGTTTTGTTCACAAGAAACGGGTAGACAAATTTGACAGCAATTCTGTAAAATGTATTTTCCTTGGTTATTCTGTAAGCAAAAAAAGGTACAAATGTTTTGACCCCGATACTTGTAAAATGTATATATCGAGAGATGTATCCTTTAGAGAGAGTGAGTTCTACTACAACAAGAGTACAACTGGGACTCTCCCGGCTACAACAACAACTCTACCACAAAGCCACATGGACGAAAGAGAAGGACAAGAAAGCAACCAAGAAAACGAGGAAGAAAACGAAGAAGAAGAAGAAGAAGAAACTCCACCTCAAGACAATCAAGAAAATCCTCAAGCAAGGAGATCCACTCGTCCAAGACGTCCTCCCGTCCGGTTTAACGACTTTGTTACCTCACACGTTACCTATCCCATCGAAAACCACATCTCCTACGATAAAATTGTCCCAATCTACAAAACATACCTAACCCAAATAAATAACTTAGAACCTAAGACATTCCAAGTAGCCATAGGAGATCCAAAATGGCACAAAGCCATGGGAGAGGAACTCAACGCCCTAGAAAACAACAACACATGTACACTCATCCAAAAACCACAAGGGATCAAACCTGTTGGGTGCAAATGGGTCTATAAAATAAAATATAACAGTAATGAAACCATAGAAAGATACAAAGCTAGACTTGTGGCCAAAGGGTATACTCAAACTTACGGGATTGACTACCTAGAAACCTTTGCTCCTATTGCAAAAATGAACACGGTTCGCGTTCTTCTATCCATAGCGGTCAACAAAAATTGGAAACTCCATCAAATGGATGTAAGAAATGCTTTCTTACAAGGAAATCTTGAAGAGGAAGTATATATGACTCCTCCTCCAGGTTACAACGTTACCTCAAACCAGGTATGCAAACTCAACAAAGCTATCTATGGTCTAAAACAATCTCCACGCGCATGGTATGCCAAACTCAGTCATTTTTACTTGCTTATGGTTTTTTGAAATCTTCCGCTGACGCTTCTATGTTTACTAAACACCACAAACAATGTATCACCATAGTATTAGTTTATGTTGACGATATCATCATCACCGGAGACATTAACAATGAAATTAGTCAAGTCAAACACTACCTAAAAACAAAATTCGACATAAAAGACCTCGACCTCTTAAAATACTTCTTAGGAATAGAAATTGCATACTCAAAAAAGGGCCTCTTCTTATCACAAAGGAAATATGCCCTAGACTTATTAACAGAAATAGGAAAACTTGGTGTTAAACCCGCCAACACACCAGTAGAAACAAACCTCAAAATCAACTCTACTGACGGAGAACCCGTCAAAGATATTCATCAGTTCCAAAGACTTGTAGGCAAACTCATATATCTAACAGTAACTAGACCAGACATAACATTTGCTGTTAGCATAGTTAGTCAATTTATGCATGCACCTCGAACACCACACTTAGGTATCATTGATCGCATTCTAAGGTATATAAAACAAACTCCAGGACAAGGAATACTTATGAAAAATAATAACTCTAATAGTATCACTGGTTTCTCGGATGCAGATTGGGCAGGAAGTCATGATCGTAGATCAACTACATGTTTTTGCACCTTTGTAGGAGGGAACCTCGTAACTTGGAGGAGTAAGAAGCAAAAGGTTGTTGCACGATCCAGTGCAGAAGCTGAGTATCGCGCAATGGCATCTACAACTAGTGAACTTATATGGTTAAAACAACTTCTCATCGATATGGGACAAACTCCCAACATGCCCATACAAATGTTCTACGACAATAATGTTGCTCGACACATAGTGTCCAATCCAGTGTTCCACGAAAGGACCAAACACATTGAAGTTGATTGCCACTTCATTCGCGAAAAGATCCAAGCAAAAGAAATAGAAGTTCCCTACATACCCAGTAAGGAACAATTAGCAGATGTTTTCACCAAGGCTCTAAACCAGAAGCAATTCAGTCAGATCATCAGCAAGTTGGGTACCTTCAACCTCTTCCGGACCCAACTTGAGGGGGAGTGTTAAAGAACCCAACCGTCGCGTCCTCCAGCCAACGCATTCAACCAACGCATCTCCTCCCGAAGCATCACATCGCTTCTCTCCCGAGGCACTTCATCACAACGGATAAACTTGCACTTATATAAAACATGTATTTTGAATTCAAACATCTTAATCAAGCCAGAAAGAACATTTTCAATAAAACCAAAACCCTCTTGCGTTTCTTCAGCTATCAACGTTCAGCCAACTCGAATCTCTTATGTAATTCAAAGAATCTAAACCAAATTTATAGGCTACATAACATGTGTCCAAAGTTGCCACCAATTCATCTAAACTAATATATATATACGTGTCAACTTTCTTAAAGCACATAACCATGAATGTAAGCACAAGAACCTAAACATCACACTTGAAAAAGAATCTTAATAAGTCTTTCGCATGATTAAGACCCGTGGTTGTTTCAAATGCCCACTTATCCTAATTCAACTTAGCCATGTTAACTGGCTGACATTATCATATTGTTATAAATTATAAGTTATATCATTAAATTTTATATTAGTTGAAATAGCTGTCACTTTAAATTTATACCTCGACAAAAAATTATAGGTTCAAAAATCCAATAGTTGCACAGTAGGTAAAATTTTCTTTTCTTCCTTCTTTCGAGGATTATGTATGTTTACATACAGTTCGTTAAAAAAAATTAATTTTTTCTTCTTAAAATATAACAATCAAATCCTACATTTTAGTAAAAACATTACAAAATGCAGTTTACCCACCAAAGCTGTCATATCAAGACGACATATCCTCAAACCCAATCATCTCTCTTCTTTTTACCCATTAGCTTACATATTTTATGTCCAAATCGTCAAGCCGAGATAAGTGTCACCAAAGACTAGTGACATGGGATTTGACCAAAATTTAAAAAAATTATCTTCTACCTTTAGTATATTTATTTAAGCCGCTGAGTTTTCTTAAGGCCAAGCAAGTGTTGCCAGCAACGGTAGATTTGAGTTTGACAGGATTGGTTCGGACCCACGGTGGGACCGGATGGTGAGTCGGATCATGTAGGTTCGGTTCCATGTCCCTAGACAAGGTTACTTGAACCTATATCTACAACTTTAGTTCATCAGATTCCAGTGGTAGAATCTGAGTGTGATCCAACTAGCACAAGTTGTGTGTAGATTATGCTAGTGCACTTTTGGGATTGATAATCTGGAGGTAATGGTGTTGCTTGTGATGATTTTAGACTTTCTGCAAAATACGGTGGAGGCCGTAAGAGATGGCCGCTAAACCTCCTTTACTAAGATTAGTTTGTAGGAACTTAACTTATGAATAGGATAACCGACTTTCACACTAGTGCAGAAAAGTCAATATACGTCGGATATATAGGGGTATAGACGTCGGATTTCGACGGTCCAAGTACCCGACGTCTATTTTCCCGTCGTCTATTCCTTGTTGTATAGAAATTACGTTTTCTGGTGTTAGTTTGCAAAAAAACTTAAAAATATCTGAAAATTAAATTTTGTGAGTTTCAAAATCTTATAAAATTACATTATGAATTACTTCCAAGAACTAAGTTCTTATCCAACAAAGAAGAAAGAAATCAACTCTTTTTTTGATCTCCACATTTTGTCACCAAACATACCATGTCATGATCTCGTGGGGGTCATATGTTAATGATTGATATATTTGCATCAGACATTGAGACGATATTATCTTTATTTCTTTTGGCATAACAAATCAAGACACAATGTACAATTTATTAACAAGCACGTACGATTCCTTAAATCATTCTACATTCTTTGAGTATGAGCTATCTCGTCTCATCGCTGCCATTTCGGTTTTGCATTCATACGCATAAAAATGCAGTAAAGCCACTCATTGATCCCCTCCTGATGAGATAATATGATATTTTTTCTGAAATATAAAGAATATATCATATCATATCATATCATGGTTGTCAAATCATTCGTCTTTGCTAACAAAAGAACAAGAAAGAAAACATGTTTTCGATGGAAAATGCATGCGAGAAACCATAGAGTAGAGAAGTACAAGTACCTAGTAAAATATTTACAACCTAAAAAATCAAAAAAAGAGGGATTTTGCAATAATTTGACAAAGGTTTTTTGTTTTGTTTCAAGTACACTCTTTTCACGAGTCGTATTTGCTTAAATACCTCCCTTGTGCGATTACTTTCTTGGATAATCTTTTATATATGTATTGTTTACTTCAACACCCTTCTTAAACTTCAATTAATTCTTTATGTTAATAGAACTTTATGAATTCACTACATGTATATCATCACCTGATTAGTAATAAACCAACATACCCTTAACTAGTTGTATGTGGGTCCTCGTTATTAAATTTGATTTGACTAAGAAGACATTTGGGTCCATAACTATTTAAACTAAGGTACGCTAACTTTCTCGCAAACGCCCTCTTGAGCTCTCTCACAAGTTGAACCAATTTGTAATAATGATTTAATTGAATAGAAATTAGAATATATGGACTCTACCAATATAGGAAATTGCTTATCGTAATTTCATTAGATAACTATAAAATCTGATTGTGCTGCTAATTAATATTTTATAAAGATAAGTTGCCCTACATGATACAATAAATCCATATGACCACAAATTAAGGAGTGTTTATCCGTTTAGGAAATGTACCAGTGGCTTGAATCTTCAACATTGAACTATACATTAAAGATTTTTAAGGAAATCATGGTTTTCAAAATTTGAAAACACATGCACCATAAAGTTAATATCATGATAAAAATTGCCAAATCATTTTCTTGTAAAAAATGAAAACCAATGTTTTTGGATGAAAAATCATGAAGAATCCAGAGCAAATATCTACTTTGAAATGAGAACTTTATTTGAAACTTGAGCCACATTTTGAAGATTTTTAGGAAATCTTGCACGACAGAAGTTGAAACAAATGCACTGTAATGTTAAGATCACGATAAAGGAATTGCCGTAGTTTTTGATAAAAATAAGAAAAAACTTCTTTAATGGAAGATGCGCGGGATTGGCGAATCCAAAAGTAAAAATCTAGATTTTCTTACATAACAAAGTAGATTTACTATCTTTGGGTGGATTAGAAAATGATTACGTTGGGAGTACAAAAAATATCATTTTAGTATGAAACTGTGATTTTTATGTACAATGACATATTTGTGAGATGGTATAATTGTGATAATTGCTAGTATTTGTCTTTGCTTTCAGAGTCTGATCTCTTTCATTTTAGTTAGTAATACACACCTTATCGAGCAAAAAAACCCCAGAAGTACACAAACCTAAAATCCAAAATTGTGAGGGCTTTGATGCCAATTTTGTTGTTGGATGGTACACGTGCGACAACAAATTAGCATTTGTATTTGCTTTAAAAAATGACTTTCATTTTTGTTAGTAATACACACACAATGAGGTAATGAACCCGTCCTACGGAGCAAAAGAAGAGGAAAGAAAAAAAAACTAGAAAAGCCTAAAATCCAAAAAAGTGAGGGCTTCTCGTAAATCTTCGCACCAAACAGTAAACACATGTTCAAAGTTAAAAACACCTCAATTAGAAAAACCCAGTCCAATTTTTTCCACAAACCAAAAAAGAAAGGGATTTTTACATTGGTGCACCTGGAAAACATCAAAATTACGAAAATGCACCCCAAAAGTTTGAATTTACAGTAGTGCACTCGAAAAACTTATGAAATTACAATGATGTACCTGTAACTGACATCGTTAGTCTGCGTCCAATTTACGTTTGACGGACGTTTGATTACACCATTTAATTACCTTTTTAATTAAATGTATATTTACCAGTTGTGCACTCGAAAAACATCGAAATTACGGAAAAACATCCCAAAAGTTTGAATTTACAGTAGTGCACTCGCAAAACTTATGAAATTACAATGGTGCATCCGTAACAAACACCGCTAGACTCCGTCCAATTTAAGTTCGACGAACGTTTGATTACACCTTTTAATTAAACTCAACCCCTTTAGTTACCACAAATCTCATTTCCATCCGCATCCCACTTACATCGCCCCAAGCCCCGACCTCCCATTTCCATCCACATCCCACAAAAATTGGATGTGTATCTATCGAAAATTGAGTCAAATTGAGCCAAGAATGAGTTATAAAATTTAAGAAAATTCAGAGAAAATGTAGGTCAAAATGAAGCCAAGATTGAACCCTAAAATGCATTCAAGATTGAGCCAAATTGCAGTCAATCTTTAATAAAAACAACTTAAGAATTTAGGCCAAATTACAACCAAGAATGCGCAGTAAAATTCAAGGACAATTAAGTGATAATGCAACCAAGAATGAGTAATAAAATTCTAGAAAAATTCAAAAATAATGCATGTCAAAGTGCGACTAAGAATGAGCTCTAAAATGCATCTAAGAATGAATCAAATTGCGGTCAAACTTTAACCGAAAATAACTTAAGAATTTAGCTCAAATTGCAACCAAGATAATGCACATCAAACTTAAATTGGACGTAATCTAACAACGTCAGTTACATGTGCATCATTGTAATTTCATAAGTTTTGTGAGTGTACTACTGTAAATTCAAACTTTTAGGTGTATTTCCATAATTTTGATGTTCTCCGAGTACACCACTGTGAATATTCCTTTAATTAAAATGGTAATTAAAGAGTGTAATCAAACGTTACTATTGTAGTTTTGTAAGTTTTTTAAGTGCACCACCTTAAATTTAAACTTTTGAAAGTATTTACGTCATTTCGATGTTTTCCGGATTCACCACCGTAAACATCCCAAAAAGAAAAGAAAAAGAGTCGGGTCACTCCCCACTTGGACCAGCCGAAGACGGCCGGCCGTTTCGATCCGTTTTTCCCAGTAAAAATCCAATCTTTACGCTTCCACTCTCTTCCCCTCTCGATTCCCTACCGACCCATCTCCTCCTTTTTGATCCAAACCCCTCCTCTCGCCCGCACCACCTTAATCTCTCCACCTCTGTTGCCACTTTGGACCGGTTGGTTTCGTCCAAATCTCTGTTTTTTTCGTGTCTTTTGCGTTGTGGGTATTTTGTTTTGGGGCATGAGGGTTGAGTTTTGGTCCTTGGTTTGGTCGGGTTTGGTCCTGGTCAGACCCCTGGGGTGCTGAAATGGGAGGTTGTGATTAGTGGGGAATGGTGAGGAGAGGTGGCTTTTAGGGGGTTGGTGGGATTTCTGTGGAACAAGATGTTTTGTCCTCTATTCTTCGTCGTGGTCGGTTTTCTTGCGATGCATGGATCGGAAGGTACCGGAAAATTTGCTCATTTTTGGTGCTGTTTTTGCTTTAGATAGTTAGTGTCTTTATGTTTGATTTGAGATTTTGTGATATGCCCATTTGATGTGGAGATTGTTGTTTGGTTCTACCATGGATGGTGTGTTGAGATGTTTAAGTTGTTTCAAGTAGAAGTTCTTATTGAGGCGTTAAGAGGGTTGGTGGAGAAAATTGTGATTGTAGGATTTGTAGATGATGATCCCTTAACTTTCCATTTTTAGTGTTGTTCCTTTTGTCATTTGATGGATGAACCACAAATTTATATGTATTTTTGTCATGCCAGAATATATGTAATTCTAAGGTATCATTTGTGTACTTATAAAATAAGGGTAAACTAGTATTTTAGTATTTTGAGTCATTTTAAACATGATAGCACAAAAGACCCCATGACTTGTTCTTTGGTATTAATGTACGAATATTTTTTTATATTGGTTTTGGATCTCACGTTTAATTTGAAACTTAAAATGTCATTATTTTTTGAATAGGGATCTCAAATTATTCATGTTGATGTCTCCAATCTTCTTGGACAATTGCTTTGTTATATCTGCAGTTCGCACAAGCTCTATCTAGGGCGTCAAAACAGATCTAAATGTACCAACTTTATATTGGATTAGATGAAATAATCATTTTACTTTATGTAGTGTAATTCCTTCTCTAGAATTTCTTCAAACACATCAAACAATGAGATTCTATAGCTCACAACTGTTTTTTGATAAAAATGATTTAGATTTCCATAAGGTCTCTCAGCCACATTTCAGGGTTTTGAGTCAATCTTCTCTTTCGACTTTCATCTTATTTTGACTATGGTGATTTCTCTTTCACTCCTTGCAAGTTGTTTGTGAATTGTATTGGTTTTCATTAGCTTGGGCTGTGAATAGGTAACAAGCAATCAATTTCTTGTAGGCAGTGATATATCCCCTTCGCCTCAGGTGTTCCCTGCTGATCCCATTGGAAATGCTGCAGCTAGTCCTCCTGTTACTCATGGAAATTTACGTAGTGCAAATGCACCTAGCTCACTACAATTCTCAAACGGTATGCTCACTTGACTTGAATCACTATAGTTCCTTCTAAATGTTGTTGTCATTCTAGAACTGGATCATCTGGTAAACCTTTTCTTCATCAAATTCCTGTAGCAGCACCACCTCCTACCATATCGCCATCGCAATCTGTAAGTACAGAACCAAGAATACCAAATATTCCACCCTCAATATCACCTTCTTCTACACCTAGTCAACTTCCGAAGAAACATGAAGGGTCAGCGCCAAGTTCTCCAGCTATAAAAAGTGAACCACCAACTTCGCCGCCTGTGACAGGTTAGCCTTCTTTAGTAAAACTGATTTCAGTGAAATGTGAGTACGACATTTTGTTTTTGAACTCAGTAACATTTTTTTTCATCACTTGTGCGGATGCAGATTTTCCACCAACATCAATTTCTTCACCACCAGCAATACCGCCAATTCCAAAGGAAGCCAGCAATGGAACATCGGGGGACACCCAAGCTCCAATAAATACACCTGCTGCTCCAGGTTTGAGGTCACTAATTATACGTAATGGTTGTCTGTATGAGTTATTTACTTATTTTTTTGCTTCATCAATTGGTAAATGTGCAAAACTTTGCAGCTTTGCCTCTTCCAGCAGAGATTCCAGTGAAACCCCCCACACCACATCCACCCGCTTTTGCTCCACCTCCAGTTTCCACTGGTTTACCCAGCAAAGCCTTGCCTCGTAAGAGTTCATAAGAATTTTTTGACATTTTCTCCCTTAAAAAATCGTGTTATATTTTATTAATGAAGTATAAATTTCATTAATGTTTTTTATAGGAGTTGCTCCCTCTCCAAAGGAGGTTACCCCCCCTGCCGAAAATGACACCAATAATGCTCCTCCAGCTTTAGCTCCAACTCATGATATCTCCCCTCCCACCAATGAAACGAACAATGGTTCTCCAGCTGAAGCTCCATCAAAGGATATTTCTTCTCAACTATCCCCACCTACCCATTCACCTGTCATAGGTAGAAAATCAATTAAGTACCCGAAGTTCTTAATGGTTAATGCTGTACACAAATGACAAATTGCTACTACCTAATTTGTCTGCCAGATTCTTGTTTTTGAGCCTGAAGGTGATCTAATATTAGCTTAATGCAGTAATGTATTCATTACTTTCGTGTTTCAGATGACAGTCCACCTTCCAGTTCAGTTTCTTCGCCACTACCCGTGCCTCCAATTACACGAGGAGCTGATATTGGAACATCACCAGCCAATAGTTCAATGGGCTCGGCTTTTGTTCCTGGTTTAATAATCACTTGCTTTTAGCTCTTACCTTTTGATTGGAAGTATTCGTTAGGTCAATTATTCAATACATTTTTGTCCTGCAGTTCCATCTCCTCCGTTGGAGATACCCACGAGACCTCCTGCAGCACAACCAAACATCTCCGTGCCACCTCCATTGCCAATCGAGTCACCCCCTAACAATGACTTACCTCGTATGAGTTTGAATTACTTTTGTTCCTGGTTTAATAATCACATTTTAGTTGCTCCAATGTCGGTTTAAGGTAATGATTAGGTTCTTTGGAAATCTAAATCTTCTGCAGCACAGTCGAACATTTTTGCACCACCTCCATTGTCTGTTGGTTTACCACATAATAATGACTTACAAGGTAAGTATTTGAATTGCCACCATGTGAATTATGTATTTACTGATTATGTTCCTCTGAGAAATTTTGTTGTGATCTTTTGATCTGATTTTATTCATTGTCCTCTCTAGGGCCTTCTGCCTCTCCAACAACGTCAGTTTCTCCCGCTCTCAACGGAACACATAACAATGTTCCGGCCAAAGCACCTTCAAAGGACGTCCCCTCTCATTTATCACCGCCTCAACCCTCTCCCATTAAAGGTACAGTTAAAACCATATAATAAATAAATAATTAATAGAAGTGAAGGTTGAATTCCTATAAGCTTTGTTTGTTTGCGTATCTTGCTTGCAGGAATTGTTCCAGTTTCAAGTCCAAAGCCCCACAATTCCATAATACCCTCTAGTGTTGCACCCACTCCTTTAGTTTCCCGTTCACGCCAGAAAAAAAGGCCAGATCAACCGCCTGCATTTCCACCTTTGGGATCAGATCAGAATAGTGGTAAAAAGGATGGAAAGAACATATCATTTACTCCAACAAACCATCGAGGTTTGTTGCATGGATTATATATCTTGCTAGATATATATGTTTCAAATTAACAAATTGTAATATTTATTTTCCTTCTAATCCTTGAGAGTAGTCCCTGTTGTTGCCCCTGTTCCATCGCTACTCCCCCCACCAGCTGTTCCAAAAAACAATCAAAGTCAAAAAGCTTCTTCGCCTATTCAGGGTATATTTTATATTCAATTCCCTTAAAAACAGTACTACTGTTGCTTCAGAAAGTTCATTGTTGCTATTCTTCACAGAACCTTCAGCTGCAAAACCTCCAAAACTTCCAGTAATCCCAAAGGACTCTCCTGCTCCTCTACCATTACATGCGGCCCCGTCAAATAAACACCATCGTATGCCTTCAATTTCATGTAATTTCTTTGTTATCCCTTCTGTTATTTGGTATATAAGTATTGCTTCTTGTCTCTAGCAGGGCCCACACTTGCCCCCAATCCGTCATCTTCTGTCATTTTACCTGCGGTTCCGTCCAACCGAACTCACAGTATGAGAAACTCATAATTTGGTTTCATTTTATTCTAATTTAGGTTCCAATTTTGGTCTTTTCTTTTTCTTGGCAGGCCCTCTTCAATCTCCTGTTTCGTCTCCAGTGGAATCTCCGCCAGTGTCATCTCCTTCCATATCTCTACCAGTTAAGGCAATGCCACCTCAAGTACCTCCTGCCCAGTCACCAAAACCAATAAAGAGACCTAAACAACTATTGACACCTTCACCTGCCCCAGCAGCAAAATTGAGAAAGGGTTTACCACCTCCGCCTCCTAATCTTGGTATTTATGCTAACACATTATTTTGTTGGTTATGCAATTGAACTGATCCATTTTGACAAGAAACCCTCACAATTCTTGAGGACTGGCAAAACCTTGACAATATATGGAATCATTGTGTGAAATTTAACAATCTATGTCTATTTAACTACCTGTTTCTCGATTACTCTATTTCATCTTTGTCTTGTGACAAACTAGTAACAGAACATTAACTTAGCAAGGGAATTAGTTCAAGCCATTTTTGGCCTGAATATGTGTAGCAAAATGTGCATAGACTCCGGCTTTTCAACAATTGCTAAGTTGAACACGTGATTGCACAATGAGGATGCCAATTTACACTACAAAATTTCAAATTCACATGAATTTTAGTAAAAAATTATAGGCTGATTGATTACTACATTTTGCATAATTTCAAGATCACCAACCTACACCAAGTGTGGCACTGGTCATGATTAAGCTAAACGTAACAAAATATTTGGACCATATGTTATCAAATCAAATCCAGGGACTGTTAAAAAAGAAAGCAAAAAACTAAAACCAAATTAAGTGAAATACATCAATCATGAAAAGAGAACAAAAAAAGTTGATACAACCCAAAAAGAATGAATTAATGAGAAAGACAACTGTCCCTTTAACATAGGTTGAGCAGGCTAATTTTTTTTTGTCTTACGTGCAGATTGCACATTAATGACATGTGTGGAACCCTTGACGAACAGCCCACCAGGGTCGCCTTGTGCGTGTGTTCGACCAATGAAGGTCGGGGTGCGTTTAAGTGTCGCACTATATACCTTTTTCCCGTTGGTTTCGGAGCTGGCTCAGGAAATTGCTTCTGGAACGTTCATGAAGCAAAGTCAAGTCCGTATTATGGGAGCAAATGCTGCTACCGAGCAGCCTGACAAGACCATTGTCCTTGTTGATCTTGTACCTCTTGGTCAAAAATTTGATAGAACCACAGCATTCTTGACCAGTGAAAGATTTTGGCACAAGCAAGTTGGAATAAAGGCATCATATTTTGGGGATTATGATGTTCTATATGTTATGTATCCAGGTTAGATTGCTTCACTTCCTTTGTAATTTCTATATGCTAACTTAGGATCAACACTACTCAGTTACATTAGCAATTTTTCTACAGTTTGTCAGAATGTATTTCCAATACAGCAATGCTTGTTGCTTTTATGCATGCCTCACACATACGATTACTATCACATCGGAATATGCTTTTTAAACTCAACTTTTCAACCACTGCAGGCCTGCCTCCATCACCACCTATTTCACCACTTAGCACAAGTGGGAGTGGTGGATCTTTTGGCAACGAGAACAATTCGAGAAGGATACATCCTCTTGGTGTTGATGTAAGGAAAAGAAAAGAAAAACTTGGTGGCAGCCTGATAGCAATTATCATTTTGTCATCTGTCGTAGCTTTGGTTTTATCCGTAGGAATTGCCTGGTTTCTGTTTATAAAGCCCATCAATCGCAATCGTTTTTCTTCACGCAGTCCTGAGACTCCACTTCCACTTTCCGCAAAAGCCCTAGGTAAATTTCCACATAGATAAATATGCAATATATAAAATGGAACTACGGGTTATCCCCTATTAGTACTTGATAATGCTATGTTTTTGCCTCATAATATCTCTGGTATTCTTAATTTTGTTTATCCAATTTTTTTCTTAGTGACCTTTGGAAGAACATTAGAATGCTTAGAGCCTTAGAGGAAGGTACTTGTTATGTAGTTATTGCATCCTCTTGACAATATTATGTTCTTGCTTCATAATGGCTTTGGTATACGTAATTTTGTTTCTCCAATTTTTTTCTTTGTACTAACCTTTGGAAGAATGTCAGCATGGGTAGAGCAAGGTACTTGTTATGTAGTTATTGCATACCTCTTCGAATTTCACGTCATGGCTTTAATTTTTTATCCCTAATTTTTATCTCAATCTAGGCTTTATGAAATAATTTTGCATGATTTGGCCTCTTTTGTATCGTAGGCTTACTGCAACATATATTCACCCTTTCCCTCATTTGTCGAGGCTTTGGGATAATATTGGTGTTTTCACATATCCCTCTCAAGTTTGTGTTTTGACGGTCATTGGTTACAAACATAATGTGTTTTTAGTGACAATCATTGGTTACAATAATTGAGACATCATATGATACCACAAAAAATACATTAAAGAACGAACCACTTTGATTACGTACAAAAACAAAGGATTATGATAAAAGCGGGGGGTGATTAATGACCTTCCTGTTAATGTCCCTACCCTTGACTGAGAATATCTCTGTTGTTTTTGGGAAATGTTAGAGCATCATAGTTTCAACTATTTTTTTCCTGCTATCTTTGTCACTTCCCTTATGTTTGTAAATTGTGCTTCTTCTACTTTCCTGGTGATAGGTATGGCGGGTAACGGACCAGTTATATTCGGCAGTTGTCCTACTTCAGCATCAGCATCATTCAGCTCCAACGTGGCACCATATAGTGGTTCAGCAAAGACGTTCAGTGCAGCTGAGATTGAAAAGGCCACAAATAAGTTAGATGATTCTAGAGTAATTGGAGAAGGTGGTTTTGGACGTGTATACGAAGGTATCCTCGAGGACGGCACTAAGGTTGCTGTAAAGGTTCTTAAGAGAGACGATCATCAGGGCAGCCGAGAATTCCTGGCAGAGGTTGAAATGCTTAGCCGTTTACATCACAGAAATTTAGTTAAGTTGATTGGTATTTGCACTGAAGAGCATTTAAGGTGTTTGGTATACGAACTAATCCCGAATGGCAGCGTGGAATCTCATTTGCATGGTATGTTGAAACCAGCATCTTTTTAGTATATCACTTGTGCTTAGGAGTTTCCAGAAGAAAATTCTAGTACTGATAACTTGTGTAGTTCTCCATCTGTCGCTTAAAATGTGTTGACTTGTTTAGTTCTGTTGGCTTATTTTTAAACTTTACTTCTTTCATGCTTTCCAGACCCCATAAATTGGTTCCCTTAAACCCCATGGAATGCCATGAAATAGTACCTTACCTAAAGCTATTACTATCCAAGTCATACTAGTAGACCTTGTATTCTCATGTTAATGTTGTCAAACATCAAATACTACAAGCTAGCAAAATGATTATCCCTTATCCATTTAAATTTCTTGGGAAGTAACTTCTTTTCATCCCGAAAATAATTCTCATGCTTCTCACATCTAGGAGCGGACAAGGAAATTGCACCGTTGGATTGGAGCACAAGGATAAAGATTGCACTTGGTTCAGCTCGAGGCCTTGCATATCTGCATGAAGATTCTAATCCTCGTGTCATACATCGAGATTTTAAATCGAGCAACATCTTACTGGAAAATGATTTTACCCCCAAAGTTTCCGACTTTGGCCTCGCTAGAACAGCATTGGATGATGGAAACGGGCACATTTCCACTCGTGTGATGGGAACATTTGGGTATGTGCCTATGATTTTTTCATTTATTTTGTCACATTCCTCAATGGTTGCATTCGAATAATTAACATAACATCATATATTTCCTCAGCTATGTTGCTCCCGAATACGCAATGACAGGGCACCTTCTTGTGAAAAGTGATGTTTATAGCTATGGTGTAGTTTTGCTGGAGCTTCTCACAGGAAGGAAGCCTGTGAATATGTTGCAACCTCCAGGACAAGAAAATTTGGTAACTTGGGCTCGACCTCTACTTACTAGTAGGGAAGACTTGGAAATGATAATAGATCCTGCATTAGGTTCGGATTTACCATTTGATAGCGTGGCAAAAGTAGCAGCCATTGCTTCTATGTGTGTCCAACCAGAAGTCTCTCACCGCCCTTTCATGGGCGAGGTGGTGCAAGCCTTGAAATTGGTCTGCAATGAGAATGACGAACATAGACCGTCCGAGAGCGGCAGTCAGGCTGATGCAGTTGAGCATGATCCAGATATGAACATAAGCGGGGATTTGATCCCTGAAGGTGGTAGAGTTTTGTCAGCATCAGAGATATTTAGTACGTCAGCTCCACTTGACGGAGACAAATCCGGTTCGTTAAGGAGGCATTCTAGTTCAGGGCCTATAAGAACCAGCAGAAGTGGGCAGTTCTGGAGCAGACTAAAAGGTTTCTCCCGGGGAAGCATTAGTGAGCATGGGGGTGCACTTGGATCTAGCTCTAGTACGCAAAGGTGGCCTTGAGATAACTAAAAATAAGTTTGAAGGACATTGTAAATGAGATGGGTTGTAAATGGGACCGGTGCTAACCAAGACGGGTCAAGCGAGATTCCGAAATGCAGCTAACATTCGTGGGTAACTATGCTTGAGGCAGGGAGATTGCGAGAGGAAAGGCGTTGTGTCAGAGTGTAATAGGTATGAACTCCTTCGGAATCCCCTTCAGAATTTTTGGTTGCAATTAGATCTATTATGCTGATTCTAAGTTTCTAGTTCAAATGTACGAAAAGTTCAATTGCTCGAGCTCAACCTGAACATCTGTCAATTTTGTTTATGTTGGAAATGTGCCATTTCGTTGAAACAATGAGTTTGTGTACTTCGCGTGCACTTGTTGAGCATTAGCCTCGGCTCATTCTTTTCTTTCAATTGTAACTAAAACAAAGGGTCAAAAGCTCGCTGTCTTATTCCAATTTGATTGGTTTTGTAAGTCTATTTTCCGATGCTTATCATTTTCATAGCTTCATGTAAAGTACTCGGTTGAGGAGTTTTCTCTTGCTGTGTATGTATGTTTGGATCTTTGTTCTTAAGATCTTGCTTCCCATTTCTTGCTGTTGATGTGAAAATTTCAGCTGTTAGTTGTCATTATTTCGGAATTGTAATTTGTTCATACGAGAAAGATTCTTAATGAGTCGTGATATGGAAAGAAAGTTTATATCGTCGTAATTGTAGCTCCCAAAGAAAATGTTAGATAAACTGCCACTCCCAAATTGTCATTTGTTTAGGATGTCTTTGCTTATGCACTTTCATGCTTCAATGTTAGACCTGGGCTTCATGTGCGTTTGATATGACCAGAGGAAACTTGTAAGACAAATCTTGGAGAGGAATGAAAACGAAATCGTTTAGGACCACTCAATTGTTATCAGTTATTCATTTGAGCTTCACCCATCCCTCCTAGAATATGTTTGTCAGAACCAACTGGGTGATGCTATAATGCAAACACACACCCCAGAATAGGCGCAAAACTGACGTGGTTTCAGTCCCTCTAAAATTGTGCAATATATATATATATATATATGAGGCATGTTCCCTCCGCATCAAATCTAATGAGCTTGGGGACCATATATTGAGTGGGTAATATATATGATATCCCACCAACCTCATTCAGAAACTCCATGTGGTGCATCCAGGCTTGGATGGAAGTATGAAATAACCAAACCATTAATTCTTGACTTCTTGCTCATTAAGACAATCTTAATTAAGTTCCATCTTTACTTCTCCTTCAAGTTGTGCCTATGTTGTTCTTGGGGATACATATAGGCCATATGTATATATCTACTCAGTAAGGATGAGATTCCTTGTTGCTTGCTTGATTTCATGATTCCAATTTTCTTTGGTATCTGCGTGAGTAATAGGAGGAAAATGATTATGGGTTAAAAATGGGTTTTGTATTGAAAAATATGTTTTCCCGGCCATTTGAAGTTATCCTCGTCATTCTCCTGTAAGAAGATTAATTAATGACAGCAATGGTTAAATCTTGACGTGGATGACAACATTGGCATCATCATGAATTGCAAAGCATGGAGAACTTCTTGAGATCAAAAGTATTGACAATTTTATTTTTGATAATAAAAGAGAATTAACAATTTGTTCATAGTATTTTCCTTTATGTACACGTAGATGGGGTTTTCCCTTAACCTTTTAAGTTTATTTTGTGATTGTTCGCAAGTTCATTTCTAGCTCAATGAATGTCAATAAGTAAGTGAAGGTACGAATCCGATGCTATAGTTTTTAAAGATATGTTATACATTCATTTCATCATAATCGATCCTCATATTGATTGACGCTACCTACTCATTATAAAAGGACAGTGTCATAGTTAATGAATGATATTACTAGCTTGATGGATTGCATTCTGATGTTTAAATAGTGTAAAATACTTTTAAACAATCAACCAAATACATTATAGAGAGTACATTTTAGGATGTAACTGAACCAGCCAATTGTGTCAAGCTGCTTAAGCCATGGGGAGGAAAACAACAATGTATAATAAAAATCTTGTTGAAAACATTAAAGATGGAGGAGAACCGAAGCAAGATAAATGTTTACCGTTGAACATTAAAGATGGAGGAAGAACCGAAGCGAGACGAATTAAGTCATCAAACCACCGATTGAGATCCCCAAGTCACCAATAAATGTATACTAACGGCTAGATTACTCCGTATATACTCATGTATTCAAACAACTCAAATAACAAGAAAATATGCATACTCTTTCCCTTCTTGCTTCTTCCGTCTTCTTCCAAACTATAAATCTAATATGGTATCAGAGCTTTCGATCAACTCTTAGCCTCAGTTCTTCCCCGAATCCTCATCGGCCTCACCTCATCCAAGGGGGTTGAAGGTCGACTCTACCCTCATCCAAACCCAAGAAGGGAAAAACACCAGAAAAAAATCCTTCATGTCGAACGGCAATGGAAATCTACCAGACATGGTGAATCCCCACCGCCTGGTCACGACACCTTTAAACGGGACAAATTACTTGTCTTGGGCGCGCGCGGTCACCCTCTCCCTCAGTGGCAGGGGAAACTTGGCCACGTCACCGGAAGGACTCCAAAACCAAAAGAAGATGCAACAGAGAAGGTTCAAGATGAATGGCAAACCTCAGATCATCAGGTGATGTCATGGCTCATCGCATCCATGCAAAATCACATCGCCGAGATCTTCATATACAAAGAAAGTGCGAAAGAGCTATGAGACTCAGTCCAAGATCACTACGGCAAAGCAGAAAACTTCGCACATATCTTCAAAATAAAACAGGAGATCGGGCAAACTCAACAACACGGGGCTTCAGTCACTGAGTACCTCAGTACTCTCAGAAGAAGGTGGGACGAGCTAAAAATATATGAACCCCCAACCACAGATCCAGAAATCATTCAAAATCGACAAGAGCAAAATCAGATCTACCAGTTTCTGGTAGGACTGGATCCAAGCTACGAGACCATTCGGTCCCAAATACTTATGGCATCTGATCTCCCAAGCCTCGCAAACATCACAAGCCTCGTTCAGCGCGAGGAAACAAGAAGAAACACAATGAACAACCACAACAAAAATCAAAACCCCGACAACCAAGCCCTCATCGCCGGTTGGAACCTAGCTCAGGGAATAAAAAAACGATTCGGAAACAAAAGCAACGAACACTGTGAAAACTGCAAGAAACCTGGACATAGCAAAAACTCGTGATGGTTTCTGTTCCTGCACCTCAGACCACAAAAAATCGAAAGAAATACAAAAGCAAATCTGGTGGAAGGCAACAACAACAACCTGCTCGGAGGAGGCGGCAGCGCCAACCTGGTCGGAGGCGCCGACAACACCTTCCGGAGCGGCAGCCGACAAAGTGAATACGAAAAGTTACAAAACCCTACCGGTTATGCGGATAACACAACCTTTTATATCAATCGCATATCCGGATCCGCAAACCCGACTCCGCAAATCCGAACAGAAAACGGGTCTACTGGATCAGATGCTATCGAGTATGGATCAAGTAACCCGGATCCGCCAAATCAAATCCACTTAAAGAATCTGGTGAGCCAGCTCAATGACTATTTGCAGAATACCCCTCCTGCAACAGGTAATTATGCAGGTATTACCAACCTTTCTAATTTTACTGCTTTCTCTGAATTAGCATCCAAATCACAAAATAAACCTTGGATTATTGATACCGGAGCCACTGATCACATGACTGGTGATCCAACACTACTTAGCAATATAAAACAAAATCTTAGGTTATTAAATAACTTTGTAACTGTTGCTAATGGAAGTAAAGCCCAAATTAAAGGAATAGGAAATGCAAACTTAGTTAACAACACGTCTGATGACATTCTATTTGTGCCTAACCTCGATGCTAACCTTATATCGGTTGCCAAACTCACCAAAAATCTTAATTGTAATGTTATATTTACTCCTAATGATGTTATTTTTCAGGATCGTATCACCAGGATGATGATTGGTAAGGGCATCCTCACGAACGGTCTCTACATTCTAGAAACAAACAAGAAAGTTCTACATACCCATACGGTGGATAATCACATCCTTTGGCACAAAAGGATGGGTCATCCTTCATCAAATGTATTACAATATTTATTCCCTGTTTTTAAAAATGAACTCTTATGTGATGTGTGTCGATTTGCTAAACAATCTAGGTTACCATTTCAAAATTCTAGCACCAAAACTCATTCTCCTTTCGAACTAATACATTCTGATATTTGGGGACCAGCCCCCGTTGAGTCTTACAATGGTTTTCGATACTTTATTAGCTTTATTGACGATTTTTCTTGAGCCACATGGATTTATATTTTTAAAAACAAATCAGACACCTACTCAGTTTTTTGCGAATTTCTTCGTTACATAGAAAATATGTTTGACGCAAAAATCCGTTTTTTCAGATCTGATAACGGTTCTGAATACATGAGCATTTTGTTTCAAAATCTTTTACGACAAAAAGGTATTTTTCATCAAACCTCATGTATTAATACACCACAACAAAATTGGATTTCAGAGCGAAAAAACCGACATCTTTTAAATGTCACTCGCTCCCTCCTTTTTCAAAACAATGTCCCAAAACTGTTTTGGTCCGACGCGATTCTAACTGCTACTTATATTATCAATCGTCTTCCCAGTCCCACAACTAACTATAGGAAACCTTTAGAAATCCTATATAATAAAAAAAATACGATCGAGCACCTCAGAATTTTTGGTTGTACTTGTTTTGTCCTCAAAAAACGAGAAAATAAACTTGATCAGAACTCCATCAAATGTATCTTCTTAGGGTATTCCTTTAGGAAAAAAAGGTACAAATGCTATGACCCAAACAATAAAAAAACATACGTCTCAAGAGATGTCACATTCTTTGAAACCATTCCCTTCTTTCACAAACCTGGTCAAGAAGAAAACACCTCCTCCATCCCAGTACCACACACTGATCTGCCTCCTACGACATCACCAACAATCGGAGGAGGAGAAAATAGACACGAAGGAGAAAATGGACACAGAGGAGGAGAGAATGAAGACGAAGGAGGAGAAAATGAAGACGAAGGAGGAGAAAATGGACACGGAGGAGAAGAAAATGAAGAAAGAGGAGCAGAACCTCCGAGAAGATCTACACGCCCATCTCACCCTCCTATCAGGTTCAATGATTATTTTCTCTCACACACAAAATATCCTATCCAAAACTTTCTATCATACCAGAAAATTTCTCAACAGCATCAAGCCTTCCTAGGAAATTTAGATACAAACAAAGAACCTACACATTATCATGAGGCTATTAATGATCCGAAGTGGGTCAAAGCCATGAATGATGAACTACAAGCCTTAGAAGATAACCACACCTGGACGCTTGTTCCACTCCGACCAAGTATCAAACCTGTTGGATGTAGATGGATCTACAAAATTAAATATCATAGCAATGGGAAAATAGAGAGATATAAAGCCCGTCTTGTAGCCAAAGGCTACACTCAGACCTATGACCTTGATTATTTAGAAATGTTCGCTCTTGTAGCCAAAATGAACACTGTTCGTGTTCTTCTTTCTATCGCTGTAAATCAAGGATGAAAATTATTTCAAATGGATGTCAAAAATGCATTCTTACAGGGAAATCTTGAAGAAGAAGTCTACATGACTCCTCCACCTTGAATCACCACGTGTCCCAACCAGGTATGCAAGCTTCATAAATCTATATATGGGCTAAAACAATCACCACGTGCCTGGTATGCTAAACTCAGTCTCTCTCTCCTTAGCTATGGATTTATTAAAAGCTCTGCTGATGCATCCATGTTTACGAAACATAGTCACAACACTACAATTATTGTTCTTATCTATGTCGATGACATCATTATAACTGGAAATAATAATCATCAAATAACATTAGTTAAAGAATACCTAAAATCAAAATTTGACATAAAAGATTTAGGATACTTAAAATATTTCTTAGGAATAGAGATTGCATACTCAAAGAAAGAGTTATTTCTCTCCCAACGAAAATACACCCTAGATCTACTTGAAGAAACTAAGAAACTAGGATCAAAACCCTCAAACACTCCTATAGAAATCAACAAAAAAATAGGACCAACTGATGGAAGCCCTCTTTCTGATATTGGTCAATTTCAAAGATTAGTAGGGAAACTTATTTACCTTACTGTTACCCGACCCGACATCACATACGCTGTAAGTCAAATAAGTCAATTTATGCATGCTCCTCACACACACCACTTAGATTTAGTAAAAAGGATCCTATGTTATCTTAAGGGCACACCCAGGCAAGGACTCTGGATGAGACCCAACAACTCTAACTCAATAAATGGATATTCTGATGCAGACTGGGCTGGAAGTCATGATCGAAGATCAACCTCTGGATTCTGCACATTCGTAGGAGGCAACTTAGTAACTTGGCGAAGCAGAAACAAAATGTAGTTGCCAGATCTAGTGCAGAAGCAGAATACCGTGCAATGGCCTCAACCACCAGCGAATTAATTTGGTTAAGTCAACTACTCAGAGATATGAAGATCACAACTCAGAAACTCATGAAGATGTTTTGTGACAATAATGCTGCACGACACATCTCTATGAATCCTGTCTTTCATGAAAGGACCAAACACATAGAAGTCGGCTGTCACTTTATTTGAGAAAAAATACAATCAAAACAAATAGAGGTTCCCTACGTTCCAAGCAAAGATCAGTTGGCAGATATCTTCACTAAAGCTCTAGATCGCAAGACTTTCTCCAACATATTTCTCAAGTTAGGATCTATCAATCCATTTCAGACCAAACTTGAGGGGGCGTGTTGAAAACATTAAAGATGGAGGAGAACCGAAGCAAAATAAATGTTTACCGTTGAACATTAAAGATGGAGAAAGAACCGAAGCGAGACGAATCAAGTCACCAAACCACCGATTGAGATCCCCAAGTCACCAATAAATGTATACTAACGGTTAGATTACTCCGTATATATACTCATGTATTCAAACAACTCAAATAACAAGAAAATATACATATTCTTTCTCTTCTTGCTTCTTCCGTCTTCTTCCAAACTGTAAATCTAATAAATCCTATAACCTTTTGTTAGACATCACAAACACAATGAAAAATCCAAATCTAATTTTCTGATTTCAAACTCTACTAAAACTACCATCAACAAAAGTTCGGATAAGTATCCAATTGTAGTCATTACCCGCCCAAGAGGGGCGAGTCTCTTGTTGTAGGACATCCTACATTATGTAAAACAATAATCATAACTCTACATTTGCAGAATTAAAATAATTTAAGAATAATAACCAATGTAGGGTTTATAATTAAATTTCAAAACCATCTTCAAATTTCCCACTTTCCACATTTCTCAAGCTTAGAAATTTAATGATAGCTCAGTACTGTTAATTGGGACTAGCATACGATACATTAACTAACATACTGGTCACTTAAATTTAAGTTATAAATTCCAAAGTAGCATATCATGATATAAAAACAAGCACGACCTAAGATTTTGTAATCCTTTGCTATAAGCCAACCAACTATTCACACCCCCAATAAATTTGAACTCGTTTGACAACAAAAAATTCATATTAATGTAGTCTTAATTACAAGATCAACATAAACCCTAAACCCTATACGTGATATCTATTAAACCCTTCATGGTCAAAGAAAGCTTGGACTTAAATTTACATGAACCCACCACTACCTACAACTTTAAAGACGGAACAATATCAGAAGATGATGATGTGGTAGGATAAGTGAATTTAATGGTAAAAGCAGGAACTTATCTGGAATAATACCACTGCACTGCCTGCAAGAATCCATTAAAAATACACAGAAATAATAGGGTCTGCATTTATTGGCTTAACTACCACATTGATGGAGCTTCTTATCAACATCACCTTTTAAATGGTTGTCAATCCTAACCTAGAGGTGGAACAACCATTCTAAATACAATTGTCCATCTAATTTTTATTAAAAGTTGGTTCAACGAACACTCAAACACGAGTCCAATTTGATATGGAAAGATGTCAACTTCAAACTTGTTTGTTTTGTAAAAGTAGCTTGAAACTTGTTCAATGAGTTACTTTTTAGTTTTTACCAACAAAAGTAACCTTTTCTCTATGGTAGTCATAAAGATGAGTTTTCCCAGTCCCCACCACATTTGAATGGAGGTTTGTAGCTAGATCGATCATGTTGAATCTTTTGATCCTCAAATTAATGTTCTCTATTTAAAACATATTCGGATTGGAACTTTTAACAAATTTACAAAATCTAATAGGCCAATCCCTTTTCCCTTATATGTAATTATGTTGTATTTTGTGTATATATTATGTTATTCGAATAAATCTAAATACGTACCGATGATAGATTATTATGTGCAAATTTATCATATTTGAATTTGCCCCATCAACTTATTTTTGATCCATCAACTCATTTAAATAGTTAATCATCAATCTAGACATTCCGTTTAACTGGTCACCTTCCAATTTGTGTCCATAAGTTGGTGTTTTGTGAATGCTTGTTAAGAAACAAATCTGATGCATCATGTTTTAACCACTTTGGTCGATCGAGTTGCATTTTCAATGAAGCTCAACCATATTGGAGGTTCGTGAACAACACTAGGAAGGAATATTCAGAAAATTACGTGACGATAAGATTTCTCTAGGAACATTAAAGACTTTAATTAAGTCCTTGCTGTTGTTAGTCACCTAACTACGTTATATATTTCAACATATCAAAATTGGTGCATTCGGAAATGGCAAGTTTAATGTTGCAGTATATTCATCTTAAGGTATCGCGCGATTGTAGTGAAAGTAATAGATGGAAACAACTTCGGGTAGTTCACCCCGAGTTTGCGAATTAACATCGGATTTTCGTAAAAGGATAACTACAAATGCAGTTGCACACTACTTTCATCGCGTTTGTGAAGAAAAATAATAAAGAGAGTTGAAATTTCTGTTATTTAACTGATACCTAAAAGAAAACTACTCAAGTAAACGTTGTTTCTGATCACTTTCATCATGCAGGCCCGTTTAGTTGGTACGTACCTAAAATATAATTTATTTTGTAAATACTCAACATGTCCCAACACATTGCAACTCTCGTTGATAACTCACACCTTGGTAATTTGCATAAGTAATTCGGACGTCGAGAGAAAAGCTTGTGTGAAAATGTCATAAATATATCCCATGAAACTTTGCTGTAAAGGAGAAAATGGGATGCCCGTGAAGAATAAACCAAGACATCATTGATGTCCAACGCTCTCATACACAAATCTAGAAAACATTCGCCTGTAGAAAACTTACTTCTTTAACGACTTCAAAGTTGATTATTTTATTCATGGACAAGTGGTTGTTCGCGAATTAAGATGATTATCATGGCCGGACAAGGAGATTCCACGAAGCCATGCACAAATACGAGCGACAAATCTTTGTGTGAGCTTGAAGATGCAACGATACACGAACCCTACGGCGAAATCCAAATCCCACCTCTACATGTGAGTTTCATTAAGACTAGCTACCATGCACATTGTGGCACCTAAAGTTCTATTAATAAAGAGAAACATGAGACCCACACACTTCCTTCTTACCAATGCTTGGCGAATATTTTCCTTTCTCCTACCAACCATTCACTTCTCAAGCTGCTGCTTGTGTTGATCTCACTGTGCAATGACCCAACCACTTAAGGCACAACATAGGTCACCAACCAAACTAGGTTTAAGTGGAAATTTAACTTAAAAGTAACATGGAGTTGAGGAAGAAGAAGAGAGTTGGTGGTGTAACTCTTCTTAGTATTGTTACTAAACCCACACTCCACAAGTTCTACCACAGTAAGAAACACAACTTCATTGATCTTTATAATTATAGTGTCAGAGTAGTGCTTCAGTCATGGGCGGGCATCTCATGAAAAAGGGGACAGTGATGTTTGTGCATGGAAGTAATTGTACCGAGCAAAATTGATTTGTTGAGCATCCATGCATCAAGCTTGATGCGATTTGAGTGTTTTCGAGTTTATAGACTTCGTTTGGAAGATGTAAATTCAAACATATGATTCAACGTCTAAATGTTGTCGCGAAATGTATCTTCAGGTATTGATTGCCCTTAATATAGCTCAGTTGGTTTCTTATGTGACTTGTCATGCATGTGAATGTAGCGGGATCAAGTGTTGCGTGACTAAAATTCCTTTGGCGAAAAAAAATGAGAATTTAGTAGAAATACTTTGAAAGTGTAATACAGTGTTGTATGAAGTGTATATTGAACAAACGATACAAAACAAATTTCAATGTGTTACTATTGTTACCAATTATATTTTCATGTATTCGAACTTTGCTTGTTTTGTACTTGGTGAATTATTTACCCCTTCAAAATATGGTTAAAAATGCACTCAAATTAAGTATGTTTGCAAAACAGTTTTTGGGATTTGGTGTGCTATAAATAATAACCATCTCCACTGTTGTCATGCATCACTCAAAACAATAACAAACTTGTCCAAGTGTGCTCGAAATGGCTTATGAGCTTGGCTTACATGTCTCTGCCATTACTTCTCTGACTCCTTTCTACAAAGGCAATTAATTGAAATAAAGCTTGTGCCCCTTTGTTTGCCATCCACTGCAAGAGGAAAATAACATAATATGATAAATTTCCTGCGATAACGTATATTATCTTTGCAAATGTACGTATTTTATAATGTATACATGGGGCGTCCATTTCACTTATGTGGAATGTCATTGTCCTAAACCAGGTGTCTACATGCATGATAAATCATCATCAAGGAAGAATGAGACTAGCCTACAATTTTAGTTGGAAGTTGACCTGCATATACAAAATTTATGTTAGTGTTGGTCTGCTTTATGTGTGGAACTGTGGATGACACGAAATGGCGTGGTTACCTCCTAACGGAAATGAGATTGCTGGCGTACTTTCTTGTACATACTATTATATGGTACGTAGATTTGATCACCGAATAAGTTCATGTGAGTTGTAGGTGAAGGATCAAAATCCTAGTCGTTTTGTAGTTTGCATTCTTAATGAATGTGTAACATCCTCAAACACAGCGGAAAATTTCAAATTTAAATCATACAATCAACGAGTACATTACGAAAGAAATACGCACACTGGTGCACCAACATATAATATATATATGTGAACGAGTTTACAAAAGAATGTGATTACATCAAAAGATCATATACAGAGAATATACACGAGTAATCACAACCACCTCAAAATGTAGGGAAGCAGGATCAGGTCTCGAGTGCTCCCTCCGCCGGTGCCACCCACCTAACGTCTCTCTCGGCCTGAAAGCAGACAATGAATGCCTGAGTTTCCAGGAGGAAACCCAGTATGCCAAACCCTAACACATATATGGACAAAAATGAAATGAGTAAAGAAACGTAAAACACCACAACAGAAACACTCGTTAAGTTCCCGGGACCTCTCTCCCGGCCATAGCCCAACAACACGGGTCTCAAGGGTCCTCTCACCCCAACCCACCAACACACGTGCACACAAGGCACCGCCGATCCAAAACACGGCCACACAACCCCCTCATTGCCTCAGTGTTACCGGAGCCACGGTTTTGCATCATTCGCCGGAGCCACGACTTTGCCTCATTCGTCGGAGCCACGGCTTTGCCTCATTCGCCGGAGCCACGGCCATAAATCACAACACGTGTCACCACTAATCGCTATAGGGCCGGAATGTCTGTGCCGTCGCCCCAAAAGGGCCGGAGACCCGTTGACTTCTAGCCAATCAATAGCAACACACACACACAAAAACAGTGTAAAACGGTCGAACAAAACATGGCTTCCGGTCGACCGATCCTCACCCAGAGAACTGACCCAACCGAAAAACCCGCCAAACGGTCGACCGACAAAGGGGTCCCGGTCGACCGAAAAGCACCAGTAGAAATTCATTTTCGCAATCAACAGTAAAACGGTCGAACAACCGAACCCTATCGGTCGACCGAAAACCACCAGTAGAACTCACCCAGAGTCCTCACATCACGGTCGACCGAAACCACACTTCCGGTCGACCGGCCATTAAGTTAACTTAAACGTCGGTCGAACAAGTCAAACAGGCGGTCGACCGTTTAGATGGTCAACGCCCCAACCGACCTACAACAGTACTTTCGGTCGACCGGCAAAGGGGTCCCGTTCGACCGAAAATACACAGGACGTTTTCTCTCACTAAAAATTGCACAACCGGTCGACCGCCCAAAAGGGCATCGTTCGACCGGTGCGAGGGATTCGCCCAAAATACACTATAACCGGTCGACCGAACCAAAACACCGGTCGACCGTTTATAGTTCAGAAACGGCTGTGCAGGTCCGACGAGCCCGAAACGGCCTACCGTCGACCGCTCCCACTCCCACACTAACACTAGGTGAGCTTGAAAGCAAGTTTGACATACCTTAAGGCTTGAAGAAGCCTTTGAAGAAACGACGGCGAGCTTTTCCACGATAAACTCGAACTCCGGCGAACACAACGACGATCCCCGCACTTCCAGCGTCTCCAACAGCCCCCTCGCCTCCACAAATGCCGACGAAACTCTGATGGAGAGAGAGACACGTCTTTAGAGAGAGAGAGAGAGTGAGTGAGAGAGGAGAGAACGCGAGAGAGAGAGTGAGGAGAGAGAGTAAAACCAACCTTTATATACTTTTCTCCGACTCGATCTCAGCCGTCCATCTCAATCCATCACTAATCCTCTCCTAAACATAATTAAGCACAGTAAGCAAGGGTTAGAGTCTAACAGAATGTGACTAAATACGAGATAAATTCCACATCTATGTAAGATACGATACTATATTGCAACAATGTACTACATAAGAAACTGTTCATATTAATGATTTGCATCTTGTATTGTTTTGAAAGCCATTTTGACCCAACATAACCTCTTCATCATAAAACAACACACTTATCGTAAGGAGAAATACAATCTCATTACGAAAAGTTGTCTTTCTAGCATTCTTATGGTGTTATTTCTCAAGTTGCAAAATGATGATAGAAATGCATATAAAGTTGGGACTTTTATCTTTAGTTTGTGAGTGGATGGTGTCAAAATTAGGAGTGTGTATCAGATGCATTGACACACTTGTTCAAGAGTGGATGGTCCACAACCATCCTACTCCAACCGTGCATTCATGTCACCAATCAATGACTTTCCAGTTGTCTATGTTTTGCTCTCTTAAATAAATACCCCCTTCATCTCATTCCCACATCCATCTAACACTGTTCTTGAAGAAAGAGAGAAGGAGAGAGAGATAGACGGTGTGTTGGAAAAAAAAAGAAAGAGAGAGAGAAGCTTGTGATTGGTGGCAAGTAGCAAAATCAAGTAGTGTTGGATCTCCCCCAAATGCTTGCAACCATGGCTTTGAAGCAAGGAGGTGTTATGTTCTTGAAGATCTTGCTCTTGCTCACCACACTTGGATCCCTCCAAGGTCTATCCTTCCCACATCCATTATGTTATTTCTCATGTTTTCTCAAATGGGTCATCAAGTTTTCATCCAAACCCCTAAACCACACCTCCAAAAACTACAGACCAATTTGTCTTCTCTCTTCTGCCAATATGTTCTTCTAGAGACGACGGCGCCACATGTCCAACATGACCTAACTAGCCTAACCTACTTCCTAATTAAGGTTTGAGAAATACAAAATATGTATCAAAATGACATGTAAACACACAAACACAGTTTCATCAGTACCAATTGCTTGATGGAGCCTAAAGATCAAGTAAAGATGGTAGAAAATTGAAGCATCAGTAACACATACATACAACATGTATATGAAAATATGCAATGTTATGTTTCGAATATGTCGAGTTTGTGACCTTCGATCGGCACAGGAAACACATTGTGTGTCGATTATGTTTCTATGTATTTTAAGATCTTCCGATACGATTTCAAGAACTACATATTAATAACATCACATCCACATTGATACATTCTTCAACATGCACCGCGTACTTGTGGTGGTTCCAAACACTTGTATGTATGTATGTATGTATGTATGTGTGTGTTGATGAAACTTACCAATATTTTGTGCACGACATGCATTACATTGCAGGAATAGAGTACACAGACCACAAGGAAGCAAGCACGTTCAGGCCACCACCCCAAGGGTTTGATTACATCATAATAGGTGGGGGCACTGCAGGCTGCCCAATGGCTGCCACCCTCTCTCAGAACTTCACTGTGTTGGTCCTAGAGAGAGGTGGGGCTCCTTATGGGAATGTTAATGTTACCCGTCTTGAGAACTTCCACATCTCCTTGATGGATACCTCCCCCAAGAGCCCATCCCAGCCTTTCGTCTCCACCGATGGCGTTATTAATTCTAGGGCTAGGGTTTTGGGTGGTGGGACGTGCATCAATGCCGGCTTTTATACCCGGGCTAGTGACAGGTACGTGTGTTCCGGTTCAGGTTCGGTCTCGATAGAGATTGTTTAGTAGAACCTCATTATTATGTCCCATTTCTTTTCGCTTTATTTTATTTGCTAATACGACGGTGCATCCGATAAATACATTGGGCCGTGTTAAACTGAAAACTAACCCAAACCTAACCGACTCAGTCAGGTTGGGTTTCCTGAATTCGAGTCGATTTTAGTTTTGAAATTATGTACGTAGAACCGTCCAACTCAGTCAGGTTGGGTTTCCTGAATTCGAGTCGATTTTGTTTTTAGAAAAAGTAATCCTAACCTTTTAACTGAAAATTTTATTTCAAAGCCTTTTTTTGACCTGAGTCTCCTGAGCAATTCGACCTTAATTGCTTAGGTTTCCGGTAGTTATGGGAATGAGATCAAGATTTTACTGTTAGATTTGACGTACGTTATTGGGTGGTTGTGAAGATTTATGTTGTTCCTGTTGGTCCAGCTGGTAGGTTTGGATTGTAGCATCAAAACTTGTGCTTACTTAAATTATTGCTTACTTCACTCGATTATAGACTTATAGTGCCAGGGAAAAGATACGGTACTCTAATAATTATTTTTACTTAGTCATTAATTAATACTTCTTTGCATATTATGTACCTAATTTAAATATGTATCATTAACATTTACTCAGTTAGTTTGTTCCATTTAGAAATGTAATGGATGCATGTGTATTAGAGAGAACTTGTAGTTCAACTAAGTGCGAGCACTATGTTTAATTATAAGATATCAAATAAACATGATCCTTTCTTGAGCTTCTAACTTATTTATTCTAGTTAAACCTCAATTTCCAACCTCTTCTAAAGTAGCGATTCTAGAACTACAAATAAACCTACATGAGTTGGCAATAAACATGATCCTCTGGAAATATATGTTCCACCAATTATTGCCAGCATTGCCTCGAAGTCTCAACTACTTTGGGGAATTATTGAATGCAAACAACAAATGCAACTGATCACCACCTCTCCTTGATGTCCTCACCATTTTTAATATATTATCACTTGCACGGGTATTTTGCATTTTTGAGTTTTAAAGATAAAGATATCATATGCATGGAGCGTTTGTAAAAATATATTATTATATCTACTATCTAGTAGTTTATTATCAATATATAATATATTACATTTAACCCTATTAATATGGGTACATTGGATTATAACGTAATAGTTAGACATTAACTGAATTACTATACAGGTACATCAAAGAGGCAGGTTGGGATCCTGAACTGGTGAAGGAATCATATCCATGGATTGAGAAGCAAATCGTACATCGGCCGAAAATAGCCCCATGGCAAGCTGCCGTCGCGGATGGGCTCCTTGAGGTTGGAGTTTCACCTTTCAACGGTTACACCTATGACCACATATATGGAACCAAAGTTGGTGGCACGATCTTCGATAAGGATGGAACCCGACACACCGCCGCGGATATCCTCTCCTCCGGCAACCCGAAGAACTTAAACGTCTTACTTCATGCTAGTGTTATGAAGATACTATTTGATGAATCAGGTATGGTATACAAGTATACAACTGGCGCATCATATAAGATTTCTTGTATTATTTTTGTCGAGGAAATCATGGATTAACAATTGTATGAAATGCGTTATTTGGTCAATGATCTTGATTAATATGAACAGTGAATGAGTACTTAGCGCTAACTATCATTAATTTTAGAGGATTTTTATAAGTATTTTAAATCCTTTGATAACTTGATCACATGAAACAAACTAGTTAGCTAAAACACCAAATTGAAAATGGGCAAGACTATTATTATGCATACAATATCCACATTTTCATTAGATAAATTTAGTTAGTGTAAAAAAAATCAAATCTTGATGAACTAACACACACACACATATATATTATCTTTGGTGGAAATTGACCAAAATACCCTTGAAACAAGTAGCTAGCTAATTGAAGGTGTTTTGGGCACCACAATTACAATACAACTGAAATAACTAACATAAAAGGCTCAAACATGCATGTTCCAACAGGGGAGAGACCAAGAGCCATTGGAGTCCTCTTCAAAGATGAGAATGGGTATAAACATAGGGCTTTTCTCAAGGGAAAGGGAAGAGAAGGTGAAGTAATCCTTTCGGCAGGCGCAATGGGCAGTCCGCAATTGCTAATGTTGAGCGGAATCGGACCGAAATCTCACCTCAAGGAGAAGAAAATCCCTGTCGTTCTCCATAACAAATTTGTCGGTAAGGAGATGGCGGACAACCCCATGAACGCAATCTTCATTCCCTCGAAACACCAACTGGAGCAATCACTAATTCAAATAGTTGGGATCACGAAAATGGGATCGTTCATTGAGGCGAGTAGCGGTTTCGGACAATCCTCCGACAGCATCAAGTGTCATCACGGAATCATGTCGGCCGAGGTACAAATTAATTCAATCTTCTTTTTGATATATATATATATATATATATATATATATATATACATATATATATATACAGGAATTCTCAAGTGAGCCCAGGGCTTAATCAAACTAAATTAAGCTCCCATAATATCCACCACTCATTTCAAAATGTAAGGTAGATTAAGAAAAAACGGTTATGCTAATGAATGGTGAGATTAACTGTGAATAAGATCCAATGGTGAGATTGTAGGGGGCTTAAATTAAATTTGATGAACCCTGGGTTCACTAGAGCTTGACCCTATATATATATATATATATATATATATATATATATATATATATATATATATATTTATATATATAACTGATTAGTAATTATCTAGTAAGTTTGAGACTTAATATATCTATTTTAAACTCCTAAATATCTACCACTTATTTGCAATTGTAAAATAAATTAAAGATACGATGGTTGTGCTAATTAAAAGAAATACCACAATTATATATTTATATATTTGTAAACTCTAGCTAACACAATTGATTTTGATTATAGATGGGTCAATTATCAACGGTTCCACCCAAGCAAAGGAGACTTGACATGGTATCAGAGTACGTTCGTAGAAAACAAGACCTTCCCCGTGAAGCCTTCCATGGAGGATTCATACTCGAGAAGATAGAGGGGCCACTCTCTCGGGGTCACCTCGGCCTAAATGACACCAACGTAGAGTGCAACCCTATGGTCACATTCAACTACTTCAGCCACCCCCAAGACCTCGAACGATGTGTATATGGCATCCGAACGATATCGAAAATCGTACACACTAGACACATTGCCAACCTCACTCAAGACGATGAACTTTCAATGAAAACATTGCTCAACATGAGCGTCGCCGCGAACGTTAACCTCATCCCTAAGCACATTGACGACACGTCGTCGCTGGAGCAATTTTGCAGGGACACCGTGATCACAATTTGGCACTACCACGGGGGTTGCAATATGGGAAAAGTCGTCGACGACCAATATCGGGCGTTCGGGGTTGACCGTTTGAGGATCGTTGACGGGTCAACGTTTTTGAATTCCCCCGGGACTAATCCACAAGCAACCGTGCTAATGCTTGGAAGGTAACACAAATTAATTAACCTACCAATAAGACGTACTTAATCATTGTGTTGATGATCAAATTATTGGAACCTTTTGGTCTATGTTTTTACAGGTATATGGGAGTGAAGATGTTGAGGGAGAGGCTTCGGGAGAAGGCTGGTGTTTGAAGTGCTACAAAAATATTCCACTACTTACTTTAGGTTCTAATGATTTTTCGCAAGATGTGGAAAAGTATGTTTAGGAATTCGTGTTAGAGCTTATCACCTATTATATTACACATTTATGTGTTGTAATTGTTCTAAGTTCTTGCTAAATCTCCAAGCTGTGGATTATCTGTAAGAGCTTTGAGTGTGATTAATTTAATGGCAACGTTGTTGTTTGTGTGGTCCATTGCTTTCCTTTATTTTTTGGATAACTTCTTGTATTTCTTTGAAATTAACTAAATATCATCATGATCTATAATTTATAATGTCATAGATATCCTTTAGATTGACTAAAATTGTGAATGGCATTCTCTTATATCTGTCTTGTTAACTAGCTGTAGCCTGTATGAGGTTTTGTAGATTTAGTTCCATATCAAACCAACTTTACAAACGATACCGGTTGGCGAGTAAACAAGTATCACCCAACCCAATTACAGCCCAGTGAGCGTCAACCTTTATTGAAGATAACGGATAGATTGAAGAATCCAAAGCGACCAAAAATAAAGACACACCTCCTCGACAACAACAACAAAATAAAGACACGCCTCCTTGCATACAACCAGCTCCAACGGAAACAAAACATCATATATATACTCATCAGTTCAAATGTAATAAACAGACAACAAAAATCAAATATAATCAGACTTTCCTTTCTTCCTTTTCTTCTCAAACTCGAGTCTATAATTCTTCAACCTTTAGCTGAGTTTCAATTGATATCGATAGTTTATTGCAAATCAAAAAATGTCTTTTATCTAAGCTACAGTATTATTAGTATGAAGGGTACGTCTTGGTGTTATAAGATATTATTTCGAGGGAATTAAAAAAACACCTGCTCCTAGAAGTTAGAATATCATAAATTTAATAATTTTAAAAAAATATTATAAATATTTATTTTCCATATTTTTATAAAAAATATATTTAGACCGTCAACTCAATATCGCCAATTAAATTTATATATAAATAATCTGATAATGTCGGAACAACAAATGTCAAAAAATAAATCAAAGACACTTCTTAATTCTCATCAATAATCATTTGTAGTCTTTGATTTTTTTTCCTTAAAAATTCATGTCGGAACAACAAAAAATTAATTTTGCAGGAAAGTTTATTTCAAAAGATAAACAGATGCTTCTTAATTCTCATCAATCATATATCATCGATTTTGTATAGCCAACATGATAAAAACTTCAACTCTATCAGTCACTAGGGGTGTAATCGATCTCTAAACGAGCGATCCGAGTCTGCTCAAGATCGGCTCGTTAAGGGTTTCGAGCGGAAAATTCTGCTCGTGCTCGGTTCGATCTGCTCGCGAACGGCTCACGAGCGGCTCGTTAACCTAAACTTTTTTTTTTGGTATTGAATTCCTAATAATGTTGTCCTAATAAGTAAATTATAAAATTATTTAAGACAAATATAATAATAGTTACTAACACAATCTTAAAATTAACACCTAAAATAAAACACAATCTTATAAATTATAAGACAACATTAACATCTTATAAATAAGATTATACACTTGGATCAAACAAAATCAACACAATATTAAAATCAAACACAATCTTCTAAATTGTAGGACAACTCACAACATCAACATCTTATAAATAAGATCATCTACCTGACACAAACCTTAATTTATTTGAACTTTTGGTGTAGAAAAGAATGAGAAAAAAATAATAATGAAAAAAATGAAAAGTTTAGTACTAATATGGTTTTGATTCTAATGAGTATTTTGGTTTGGTTTGTTAAATGGATTGTTGGGTTTGGTAAATTAGTTTATTTAATGAGATTAACACTTTACCGATCGGGTAATTGGATAGAATATTCAGGTTAATCAAATAATTGGATATAGTAATCAGGTTTCGAGCGATAATTGAGCGAGCATCGAGCGAGTATCGAGCGAGCGGGGTCTGCTCGTGTTCGGCTCGTTACTAACCGATCCGAGCAATTTCGAGCAAAATCAGAGCAAAATCGAGCGAACATCGAGCGATCTATCGATCCCAAGCAGAACTTGACAGCCCTATCAGTCACCCAAACGCCACACCATATTTGGTACAATTTTCCATACATGCAACATTAATTTTCAACAATCCAAAACATAAACATATACTAATACCAAAATTCTAAGGAAACACTAGTGCCAAGAGCCAAACGAAGAGGAGCAACAGGACAACTGAGTAGAAACATTTGCACAGAACCAAACCCAGAAAAATAATCATGAAATATATTAGAGGAATCAAAGGTGCAAAAGATAGAAAAACAATGATCGTATCCATGACATGCAAATTAATCCAATTGTGACCTCTGATTTTGCTTCTGGGTTTGATCTCCAGATATCTCTGTTGTCCAGCAAGCGGAAGGGAGAGAAGAGGTGTCAAGAACAATGGAAAACGTGGAATATATTTTCATGGGTAACTTCGGTGTTTAAGAAGAAGAAAAAGGTGATTTTGAAGATTATTGTGGACTTTTTTGGCGTTGTGACATCCGTTAATCGTTAAATTAATCTTGGCATATTGATGTTTTACCTTCCAAGTGTGTGTAATTATGAAGGCACCCTCTTTTAAATATATATAAAATTAAAAATGCATATATCAAACAATATCCTTTGATGACATAGTGACATGAGTTTCTTATTTGAATTATTATGTACTTGAGTAAGACTTCATAGTTCAAGAACTGGAATGGCAACATGACATTGTTCTTATTAAGGCTATTGACGGGAATGAAGGTAATAAGAGAGATAAGATTAATGGACTACATTATTCACAAAAATGATGATAAATTCAAATTCAAACATTCAGAATTTCAGAGAGACGGCTAACTAAATAATCATATAACTTGAAGAATTCATCACTTTTCAATTATAAACTAGGAAGAAATGTATGGACATAAACTAGTTTGTTGACATAGTTGAGATAATCGAAAGTTTTTTTTTTTTGAAATAGGTATTTTTGCGGGAATTCTCCTAATCAGACCGGACTAGCTGAAAATAAATGCAAATGACCCTCGTGTACGTGTCTATGTTGGATTACAACATTGAAAATAAGTATGATGAGAGTTCTAGAATATTGTGGCAGAAACCCAGTCATTATAAATAACATATCTAGTTTTTCTAGAAATCTCACCATACAAGTTGTATCGACAACAATTGACTTCGTGTGCGTTTAGATGGAGATCCAACTCATCCAAACATAGGGATGGATCCGTGGAGCTGGGCTCCCAGCACGGCAACTGATACATGATTTTTACGTGGATGGAGAAAATCATGAGAGGAGCTTCTGGTAGCTTCCTCACTTGTTGGATTTTTGTGACGATATTACTCATGTTGATTTTAACATATACCTGCATAAGTTTTTATTTAATCAAAGTCTGTGGGCAATTTGAAGATTTGTTTTAACAATACATCTGGAACTTCCAGAAACCTTCTATCCATCCAAACAACTCCTAACATCTGAAGAAGAAGCTGCTCCTAAATCTACATTCTCACAAGCTGACTTCCCATCCGAAACTCATATATGGGAGTCTCATCCAAACCAAGCATTCGTAACTCATTAATATCACCCTATTGGATTTCAAATTGTGATTAAAAATTATAGGGAAATATTATGTTTTCCAATTAAAAATATTACCCGTTTAATTATAGCCTTTCCATTAACCTCAATCTTGAATAAGCTTGAATATGATTTAAAGTTTAAAAGTTTGGGTTCGGTAAAAGAACGTAGTGATTGTCCAATTGGACAAACCAAGACAGAACTCGAAAATATTACAGGATCTAATTACCCACGAATTCGGGTTGAACCATGGCTTCACGCCACACCTGTTGGAAAATACGTTTATGGAGGCTCAACGCCTTTTTTAGCTTCCAACGGAGACAAAGTTGAGGGCTGCAAGACGACCATGTAGCCTCCCGGGGTACGGTGAGGCCTTGATGTCACAAACCTTGTCGAAAGGAATGTGGTCGGAGTTTTTTTCCATCATGGGATCCGCATTGAAGAACGCTAAGAAAATTTGGCCAGATGAATACCAACGGTTTTGGCATACAATGTCATCTCAATGCTTATTTTTCGATTACTCATTTTGTACCTGGACAAACTTAAATAAGTATACTGATTTAGTGTTTTTTTTTGTTTCTTGGCAATGCATGTAGTGATGCTATAGATGAATACAACGCCGAGATGAAGAAGCTATCCACGAGGCTAATGAAATGCAACAGGACATTTTACTCACTTCCCTCGACTCCAATGCCGAGTGGATCGGGCTTTGATATCGTACCTCGTATGCCCAGACCCCGAGAACGCAATAGGACTCGAGGCCCACACGGACACAAGCCTACTGAGCGTCCTATGGCACAACACGGATGGCGGCCTTCAAGTCAAAAGGGAAGCATACGACAGACTCCCGGCACGTTGGGTTCCGGTGCCTGTAGTGCCGAATTCTTTAACCGTAAACATTGGTGACTTCCTTCAGATTGTCACAAATGGTAGGTTCAAAAGTGTCATCCACCGTGTGGCCGCGAAGCAAAAGGTGCACCGATATACCATGACTTACTTCCACGTGCCCTCCGTTGATGTTCCGGTTGCGCCCATGAAGAAGTTTCTTGGGCCGACGGAGAAGCCAATGTATAGGCAGATAATGTGGGGGGAGCTTGCAAGTTTGAAGATCAAGCATTTGGAGAAGACCATTGATTTGCTTAGGATTGAAGATGATGGGTAAGTTTAATTGCAAGGTTAGAAGTCAATGTGTTGAAATAATGCGTGTTTCTGATATATTGGTTTGTTTTGTAATCTTGGAGTTGTTTGGAATTTTATTGTCTGGACCATGTAGTTCCTACTATACGTTATCCAAGTTTGGCTGTCTAACGTCTGTTTCTTTTACCACATAAGAATAATAATTATTTAGTGTCCGTGAGATGGAGAGTTTAGGATAATTGGTTTAGTCCCGGGCCGTAGACTAGGCATAGAATTTTGACAAACCGAATCACCCAAATTATCCCTTGATTCTACCAACTAGCATTTTTGTATTCAAACCATAAACTCAACGGCATATAAACTGATATATACATAGGGGAATGGTTCAATGATCTGATGATAACTAGCTCCTCACATGAGGTTAATGAGAATAATTCTGGAAACGTAAAAACTAGGTTGATGTGGTACTCAAAAAGGTCCATAATACAGGGGGCATCATATAAGACGGATGGTATTAGCACTTATCAGAATGGAACTTCAATTTGCAAACATGAAAGCTGAGACCACCATGCAAAATAAACTCATTAGCCTGTGGGATGTTTTCAAAATATATACGAACCACAGAATTTACAAGCGTAACAAAATTCTATGCAGAAAGAACTTTCAGAAATACATCTCGTATATTCCGAAATCCCACAAAATCTCTGGGCCCAAGCTTATAAAGTTACTTCACGATTACGCATCATTCTGTTTGACGCCCCCATATGATCAGATTCATGTTCATCAGACAGTATATGGGGCAAATTATAAGGTGATCCATTTGTTGTAAACCTAATGTAGTAGGGGGGAAAAAGATGGTTGCATTCGTGATGATGGCCAATCGACCTTACAAGAAGAAGAAAAATGACATACTAATATTGCATTCCAAAAAAAGATAAATAAGGCAATTGAATAACTGAGATGAATGAAACTGAAAAAAAGGCTTACTAATCAATGTTCAGAGTGATTGGCAAGCGAAGACCGTCATAACTCAATTGAACATCGATACCTTCTGTTTCCAACAACTTAGCAAGATCCATATTTACCTTATCGTGATCCATGAGATGCATCATCCCTGATTCAGGAAAACTTAGTTAGTGATTTTGGTTACTTGATCACAAAGATCAAAATGCCTTCAAGTATAAATAGATGCAAAAAAGACATTTCATTCAAGTTAATTGGAAGATTACAAATGATAACCCTCAAAAGGACCACATTAACCCTAAAAAAAATTCAAACGCAATGCACCTTTTAAATTCTTTACATGTCTGCCTTGAATAAATTGTCAAATGCGTTCACTTCAGTTGAAGAAAGGATTTTATCAGGATCCAAAGACATTCAGCAAAAAGAATAAAAATTTAGTTGACTATCGTATGAATTTGGACTAGAGAGTAGAAACTACGAATAGCAATGTCTCGTCTAATTTTCAGACAGTGAGAACCCGGACTGATGATCTAGTACCAAACTGCTAAAACAATAGATAAAAATTTAACTTATAGCTATTGGATTTCTAACTAAAATTGTCACGTGACAGTGATAGAAATTTCAGATTTTACAAAGAAAACAAGAAATTATCCACACTGGGGAAATAAGAATTTGGCTTAAATTCCATTGTAGAATTTTCATGTACCTGTAAAAAGCGTTCTTTTTGGTTGAATTTTCCGAACTTCCTCAAGGGCCTGTGAATTGAATTTAATCTAGCTCCAGTTTAACAATCAACAACAACAACAACAAAGTCTTTTATCCCAAACTAGTTGGGGTCCAGTTTAACAATCATTAAAAAGATTTTTTATTTATTTAAGAAATGTAAGATAGAATTTCACCCTTGGCAGTGCAAAATGGGTGCTTGACGAATGACCAGGTCTAAGAGCATCCTGGAAAAAAAGGATAAAACCTTAGGTTGACCCATCAAATAATTTACAATGGGTTAAGCATAAAAAAAAGAATGAGATGTACCATAATTAAGAGTTCACAATCCTTCAGTAGTGGATATGTTTCTTCTGGTATGTCACTGACATCACTGGCAATGAGATTGTGTTAATAAAATTAAACGTGCTAGAATAAGAATGAAAGATGCTTAACAAAGTAAGGGCATGCAACTATTACCTTATGTAGCATATATTTCCAAAACGATAACCAAACGAATGGTAGCCATTCCCATGCCATACAGGTAAAGGAGTCACCTAATTAATTAATGAGTAAAATTTCCAGGTTCAGCCTCAGATAAAATAGAAGCATTTTTTTGTGGAGGAAAATGCTTGGTATTAATTTTCTGAACGCTTGAGAAAATGCCTATAACAAGAACATATACAGAAACATGTTCTGTACTATGAAAACTTTTCTTACATGATGCAGAAATATAAGCATTACACTTCGGCTCTAAGCAACAATAGGATACTAGCACAAAGGAGAGGGGATTGCTAAAAAGGTAAAAATGCATCCACAGAAGTAGTAGACTAAGTTTGCATAGTTTTCTAACATAAACTTAAAAATGGGTTATAAGGCAGGCATTAAATGTCAGCGTTGCATCTAAAAAGTTGCAAGAGTTAAAAAGTGAAAGAAGATTTATAAGGTTCCACAAATAACCAGTAAAACTATTTGATGATTCCAGATGAAAAAGAAACAAGCACGAGTGCATGACTAAGATCTACCTAGCAATAAACAATACCATACTTTAAGACCATGGACGATGAAAGGTTTCTCCTCAATTATGTTAAACTGCAATGCTGAAACAGCTTGACCTGGAACTATGACGCTTGTATCTACAGAATAATAGTGGGTCTTCTTCATCACCTGATATTATGACAGGAATCACATGAGGAAATGGGGGAAAAATGAATCTACACAAGAAAATAAGTACTTTGCTTGCACTGAACAACTTGCTGCCTTATTACAAGTAGTTATGGTCAGTGCTGGATTGATGAATTTGACAAGACAACTTTGAGATTGGTGGGAAGCATGGCACGAGACTTCCACAACTCACAATGTGCACAAAAAGTTTTATAAAGCATAATATCTTGAAAATATACAAAAAGCCAAATACCAGCGTATTGCTTGAGAGAAATTTCAGCATGTGCCTCACAAACTATGAAGTTCCGGATTTTGGAAAATCAGAGTAACTAATTCCATTGGAATACAATGACCAGAATATAAAAGTTGGTCCTATATGTGAATCTGTATTTTATAAATAAATAAATATACAGACAAAAAATGTTAAGTGTTTCTATGGAAGACTTTAAAGATGAGGACGGACCTCGTTGGGAATTAAGTAAGGATGTCAGTCTGAGTTCTTTAACAACCGGCCTAGGTATAATAGTTTTTCAATCAGTCAGATTAACTATATTGATAAAAAGAACAGTACGAAAAATAAGATAGCCAAACCACAGAGCAGCAGTTTAGTCACCATTGCCAAGAGGAACACCTTTGCCTAGGTATAACAGTTACATGCAAAATTGCATGACCTTTAAATTTAGGCAATCAATACAAACGAAGGGGTAATAATCCTTACAGCAGTTAAAAGGAGTTTATATAAAAATGTAAATGTGTGACTAAAGCTAAATATTTTTGCTACAAGGTAATATTTATTAGAAAAATTACAAAAGAAGGCATCAGTTTTATATTAACAAACAAAACTATCACTTCACTTATAAATATCCACATGTTTACAGAAAAAATTTAAATCATGGTAAAATAAATAAATATCTCCCTTTTATAATGATGAACTAATGGATGTTGATGCAAAATATAGCAAGAAGGTAGGTGTAGTTAATTGAGCAGTGCTGGATGGACAACTAACCATAAACACATTACTAGTTTGAAACCTAAAATCTATCCAACTGATTATGGTTGAGAAAAAATGTCAAAATCTCTATTACTATTTGGAAAAAAAAATCTATTCCTGGAAACCATAAAAAATGGCATAAACATTTAGAATGACACCTCTACTGAACAACGAACAACACATATGAATGTAGAATCTCCTATACTTCATTAATCATGAATTTAACAATAAGGAAGAACACCTTACTAAACTCTATATGATTTCGGGCCTCATCCAGTTGGCACTTTACATATATAAACATAATATAGGAGTTGAATGCGCCTAGATCATATAAGATTCCATGAAGGTGTGTATCAAGTTGTAAATATATAACATGTCCAACTGCCCATTATGAATTTATAGTAACATGATGTTGGATAGCATCAGCTGATCAGCATAGTCTCTGTTGTTACTGCACTCAAGACTGCCAAAAGCATCTATTGGCATTGCATCCATTTAAACATGAATGAAATTTAACCATATGGTGATGCCACAATGGGTGAGATAAATAAACAAAGTTCCTGCGCAACTTTGCAAGTATGATTTACAAGAAATGGTTCAAGGCATGAAGTTGCAAGCTTAAGGTGATGAAGACAGTAAAACCTCAAAATCACGTTCTGGCACATACAAAGGGATTTGGGGTTGAACATTATTTGTCCAATCACGAAGATCGTCAATACCTGCATAAGAGAGCCAATATTTAACAAAGTTTTTCCTCTGGGCAAAAAAAAAAGAGAAAGAAAATAAGAAATAATGCAGCATATTATAATTAATACAGAAACACATTCAAATTAATAGATCAATTTGCCCAACGTCAACTCAAACAGAATAGAGGATCGGAACAAACTGGCAGCCACATAGAGAAACCAAACATCTCATAACTCATAATACATGAGAGGAACAGATTGAATACTTAAAAGTAGATTTACTGGTCAAGTTTGGATGTTGATCATCCAGTGCAGTATTATCTCTAGAGTTTCAATTAGCACAATAGGTACAGAAAACTAATATTAGAAACATAAGTTATATGCAGCAATTATGGAGTGTGTAGATAACCTCCGATAGCATCTGCATGGGAGTGAGTAATAATGACTGCATCAATTTCCCTTATCCTGAGAAAGACACTAGAGTTAACCATGAGAGACTAAATGCAGCAAAATGATACTATCGTTTGTTAAAAGGTTTAAACAGCAACTCATTGAAACCAAACCAGCAAGAATAATATAACAAAGAACCAATAGATGAAAGAAAGAATTGATCTTTATTTCAGCTATTTTCCTCTTACACAAGGTACTTAAACATAAACATGGTAACTTCTTATGAACATAGTTATGGAGTACATGAACATATAAACAGGACACATGTACAAGTAATGGACATGAAACTTTTTCTTGGGAGGTAATAAGCAAATTCAATTTGACAGTTGGTTGCATATTTTCGTGCAGCAAGATATTGTTCTGGTTATATATTATAAGTTGTTTCATAAACAATTTAAAAAAGTGGAAAATATACACTAAATGAAAGGCACCATAGGTGAACTTCAATAGTCTCCGAAATGTAGGTTGCTACAGTATATTCATTCAGTATTTGCTTGATGTGCAAACCCTACCACATTCATGCAATAAGCATGTAATGGTGTAACGCATCTCTAATAAGGTCATGTTGGTAGGTGGATACTAATGAGTAAAGAAAGTGAAATTTCTTATATGCAAATAGATAATAATGACATGCGAAATACCAAGAAATTGTAGAAGTCTTGCTATATCACGAGTTCACGACCAAAGCAGTTCACGTTACTTATAGAAAAATAACACTATTTAACAGCAAATTTATTATGTCCCCGGTCTAACCAGTTGAACCCGCTGGCCTGGTGCAGTTTCTTAAACCATAATTTCTAAGTCTATTAGACAATAACAAATAAATAATTTTCATAATGTTCTATCATAGTATCATACGGTTTAACAGTGATGAAATCGCCTTTGGGTACCATATTATTTTCAGTTGGCAAAGTATAACTAGGATCTATAATTTTGTAATCAGAAAACAGTTGGTTATCCACTCCCTAAACCACGTTTCAAAGTGTGACTGCGTCCATGACCCAGAAAAAGAAAGAAAAAACAAGACTTTCCTATATGAAGATGATTCTCGTTTTATGTATTTTAAATATTAATTCCTTGCCACTCAAACAAATATTGCTCCTTGTACAGTTATACTGCTTCATTTATATGTAGAATACACAGAGTTACAACGTTAATTGCCAATTTGCCATTTATGGTCAATGTCATGTGCTATGACACACAAAAAGTAACTAGATCCAGTATTATCCTCAAGAAAACAATCCTTTGTCATATTGGATATTGATTTCATCAAGTAAAATATATTAAACTTCAATTGAAAGATTTATTTCTTTTCTCACTTATAAAGAACATACATATGAAAGAACACAGATCTATGCTTACCCATAGTATGGAAACCATTGAAGAGCACTATGATAAAAGAATCTGCAGAGAAAAAATTGGATCGTCCATAAACAAATTTCCTATGCATAAAAAATTACACACATGCATTAAGATGGTATGTTGGATTTAACTTTCATACTTAGTCATAGGGAGCACTATCAAACATTTATGGGGCAACAGAACTGAGAATTTTATCAATAATAATAATTACAGTCCATAATAAAATTGAATAAGCACTTACAAATTATAATGGAGAGATACCTCATATATTATACCTCACACTTTTTCAGATGGTCGGTAAGACAGCTAACTCGCGGAATACCTTCACTAGTTCCTGTGCCTATGAAAATTAGTTCTGATTGTTCTTTAGGTGCTTGAGCTTGAATACTTCCAACAACCAGACCTAGATTTGTCATAAAATAATCATGGGTGAACTGTGGCACTAATAATATGACAAGTGTACAACCGTAAGTGCAATTAACATACAATCGGGATTTAGGTATACCAGAAAATGGCTTCTAGTGACTCATCAAAAAAATTATTCTAGCGTATTTCTACCGTAATCACATCACAAAAAATCAATTCATGTTAACCTTTAAAACAAAAAAAAACTGTGCTATAACTAATAGAATGTCATGGATCAAATATTCATTTAGAAAATCACCATCCCATGCTGTGCCGAAAATCAAACTCCTCACAGCTTAAGGGTATAAAAAGTTAAATACTGTAAAAGTTCAATAAAACAAACACGAAATCCAGCCAGAAGAGTTGACTACTTAACTATAACCAAATACAGTGTTATTGGTGCCCAAAAAAGTAGTTTTCATATTAGCAAACGATATAAAATAATAAGTTCCTAAAAATACTCAAAAGGTGAAACCTATCTAGACAAAGTGGAAGTACAAGGTGAAGGAGATAACGCTGATGGATCTATAGAGAGTTACAATCTCAATAACTGCGGCTGAATTTTATCAACACGATCTGATTTTTTTATATTTTTGATCAGTGACAACACGACTTGAATTACAATTAGAAGTCTTGATTGCCTTAGCAGTTAGTAAATCATGGATGTTATGATAGGTGGACATAAAGAATCCAATTCTACCTGATGAATTCAATTTGGAAACACACATGAAGCAGCTTAAAGAATTTAAGAGCAAGGAACTTAGGACATCAATGCAAGCTGATGAAAGCTCTTTACCAAGGGAAAATGACAACGATGCAACTAATTGTTGCAGAACCTTTCCTGGATGCCCACTTTACGTACTTTAATGAAATTGATATTTTGAAATAAAAATGATACGTTTAGCCTCTTACATAAGCTAATTGGGTTTTTTTTCTTGATGTTCAGTGTTTTATAGTTGAAAATATCAATCTGTCATGTTATATCTGTATTATCAATTCAAGATGGCAAATCTTCATCAAGTTATGCATTATTGACATAAAAATGAAATGGATTACTGTAAGGTCTCACCAAACTTATCCAACAGCACAACGTTTGGGTTTTACTAGTGTAATTATGATCATTACACTAAAATAACATTAATGACATCTTTTTATTGCAATCAACTTTTGTACTTGGATTTTATTTTTAAGATAATATATATAGCATGAAATATCAATAAATTGTGCTATTTGGCTACCACTAATCGTCCAATTCAAGCTTGAAAAAAATATTGAATTATGCTTGAGAAGGAAAATACAATTCGTGCACGATTGTCTACATGAAACCACACTACTGTACTACTTATAGGTCTCACTGAACATATCGGACGACAATACTAGTTTATGGATGAGGTAACAATAGCTTCTCCGTCGCAACCACACAAGAAGCAAAAATAATCTACTGGCCACCACAGAAGACTAGAAACACTGAGACAGAAGGATTTTCAACACAAATTGCACTATCTTAAAGGTTTATCTGCATGACAACCACAAACACATACAGAGAGCAGAAACAAACTACCTTAAAGTACTCGAAACACATTCCGAAGCACAGAAACTACAGAGTTTACCGAATTCATCCAACCACACCTTTTCAAAAGACTTCACTAATGAAGTTGGAATAATTTCTCCATCGCAAGAACAAACACACACACAGAGCAGAAAGACCCTACTTCATAACACTTCAAATCAAAGTATCTGCAACAGAAATCACACTTCCAAACCTTTACTGAACTTATCCAACCACGCCATTTCAGATTTTCATAATATTCCAATAATGAAGTCAGAATAACTTCTCCATCGCAAAAACAAACACACATAGAGAGAGAAAACAATGTTACTTCACGACTCTTCAAATCGAAGTATCTGCAACACAAATCACACCTCCAAACCTTCCCACACCTCCTACTCCACCAGTGAAATCGGAGCAGCTTCTCCACCGCAACAACAAACAACAGCACGAAAAAGAAAACTGTTAAGATCCATAAGGGGTTTAGTCCCACATCGGGTAAAATGGGATACTCAATGTGAGATATAAGCTCAGGTTCCCCCAACCTACAAGCTAGCTTTTGCGATGAGATCCGTTCCTATAAAAAACGCCACTCTAAAATACTTGTAATCAATGGATCTACGAAACCGATCGCACTTCCGAATCATCGAACCGCACCATTTCAAGGATTCCACTAACGAAGTCGGAAAACCTTCTCCATTACAACAACAAACACAAATCTTACCCCCCAAAAAAAAACTCACCGGAGTGGGAACGATATATCGCAGGCGGAACGGAGCGGTTACGGAAAGCCGCCGGGAATGGATGGTTAGTGGAGACGGGAAACGCAGGAGAGACGCCATTGGAGGGTTTGGGGGAGAGGGAGTGGTGTCGATTGGATGGCGTTCTGGTTTTTCGGGTTTTGTGAGGGGTATTTATAGGTGGGGAGATGGACGGTTGGGATTGAGCTGGAGTTTGGGAGGAGGCAGATCTTCCTTCCATTTGCTTTTTTGGGTGGTTCAAATAAAAACAAGTAAAAAATGGTTTTAGCTTTTCTTTTTGTGTTTAAAGTTTTTTTTGGGGTAAATTTAGCTATGTTTAAAGTTTTAAAGTGAGGTCACTTGAATGTTGTGTTTCTTGCTCAATACTGGACATAGGGTTAGCATCCGGTCCGGACTGAATTTTTATCCGGGGTCCGGATCGAAGACCGGACCGGACCGAATCGGTCCGGTCAAAAACCGAATTTTATAAAGAAAAAACAAAAAAAAAACGATCCTAAACTTCCGGACCGAACCTAAACTTCCCGGACCGAAACCTGGACCGGACCGGACCCAACCAACATTTTCCGGACCGAACCCCCTAACTGGACATGTCTTTGACAAGATTAGTTTTGCTCTCCCCTAACTGGACATGTTGTCTTTGACAAGATTAGTTAGCTCGGTTGATCACGTGAGAACATTCTCAATCAGATGTTGCAGACCGTTAGGGGATGCAATTTACCATTCTAATATAATCACAGGTAACTTTTCAATACAATAGATTAATTTTGGTATCATATTTTGATTTGGGATTTTAACTCGTATTGCTTGAAGAAGGCTTTGTTGTTGTTGTAAAGAGTATGATTGTACGAAGGAGTGGTTGTTTCCACATGAAAATCCTTCGAATGATAACATACGCATCTCCTGAGACTGAACTTATCAGATTATCATATAATAACAAAATATTATTTGCCATTATATCAACTAATAGTCCCCACCTTCTCAAATATTGCATCTTATATTCGAAATATTACATACCAGTCTTACGTTTAGCAAAGGTGTGATTTGTGAGTATGATTTAATGCATATATCATTAACTTTACCACGACAGCTGGAAGCACTATTTTTTCCTCACCGGAGAACTTTGTCGATCCAATTCTACATCAATTTTAGACACTATAAGAACATACCGAAGTACAAACCTGACCAACCAAGTAAGCCTAAAACTCAAACCAAGATTAGCAGTAACACTAAATTTAGTACGTCCATCAAATCTTCTTGCTGAGGTGATGATTTACAAGGTAATTAATCCTTGTATATACATGTGTTACGTGAATTTCTAATTACATACAAGATTGTAGAATCAATATAATATAATATTACAGCAAAAAGCAATCTTTGAGATCTCATTCTTAAGGCAACTCAGAGGTGTATTGGTGGAGCCATGTGACATTGAAGAAAACTTCAACATCTTAGCATTTAGAAGTGAAAAACTATTCTCTACAGATTAGGGTTTTGGATTCGACAACACAATGATGAAAAATCATATTTTCTGTAGAAAAAGAAGCAAGTTGACAACGGGAGACATTACACATGCAAACAGCGAAGGAATAATTGAGCATTAGAGATGGGAAGAACATGTTTTTTTCTTGTTTACTATTTCTAAGAGGTCACAAATATATAAATAAAAAATTATGAAACATAAAACTTCCATACAAAGACCAGAACGTACTGAAATTTATAAATGAAAATATTAATACATAGAGCAGCTGTTTGTGAAATGGAGAAAATGAACTTCGACAATTAAATAAAGGACAAGAACAAAACAAAAACAGTTTATATAAGCCAGCCAAGCAAGCATTATTCATCAACTTTTACGGTTACCGATAGAGCAAAAGCAAATCCATCTGAATCTGAACCAACAAACTTTCATCCACCTTTGGATCAACTATAAACTGTTTATGAGGAAGTATTAGCACAAAGATCTCAGCATCAACGTAGACACTAGAAACAAGTTTATGTCAACAAGGAAGAAAGATTAGAACTTACATAACCAATATCAGCTTCTTGTAAATTAAGATTTCCGCTTGTGTTTTCCGCAATTTCCATGGAAGATTAAATCATCTGCAGTGATAACATTCAGATATTAGTAGGTAACACAGTCAACCTACTTACAAGATTTTATAACCATCTATCATAGCCATTATGAATGAGCCAATGAAACAGATTAAAAGTTCATAAGAACATGGTATATAAGATACAGAATTATAACTGGTACTAAAGCGCAAGATGTAAGAACTAAAATGCATGACCAGTTAAATACACACGTAAAATAATTGTGATGGGTGCACTTCAGAATACTCTTCTCGAAATTGGCGAACCCATCGTTTGCATTTGATTCTGCGAAGACATTTTCCTATTGGTGAGGAGATAACGAAATATGTGTTGCTTTACATTAACAAGCCTTTCAAACTTCAGATATAACAAAAAATTCCAAATCCACAGACATGCAGGGGAATTTTGACCTAGCTCCATAGATTCTGCTACCTTGACTTTAAACCTTAGCCGAATCACATTACAGTCAAGCAACAAGTTACCATTTTGCTGGATTCGCAAAACGATGACGATTACATCAGAACATAAGTAAATCATCATGCAAGAAGACCCATCTCAAAAGGCATGCTTATAATGAATGGGAATGTTAAATCTCTTCATTTCAGCATACTAGAACAAGAGAGACACTGTATAAAACTGAACCTTAACTTCTGCTATTTTAAAAGTTAAAATAGTTGAATTTTTTTGCCAGGATAAAATAGTAGAAACTTTTAACCAAAGTAGTGGATACCCATGAAGGCCTCCAGCTTATATGATGAACAATATTATTTCAAGAGCTATACGGCTAGAACCGGTGCTTCAACCTTGACAGCAAAAATGTCCTATCCAAAGTGAATGTGATTAGCCGACAAGTACACGCTGAAATCTGGAAATGGGAAACAAAAGAGTGCTTTGGTCTGTACATAAATCATCCTAATTAATGTGCGTAAGTTGGTTGTTTGTCTAAAGTTGGAAAATAAGATGGGTAATTACAATTCCAAATTCTAATGGAAATACAGGATATAAGTAATTTGTAAACGTATACCAGGATATTTGCTCAATACATATGAAAGAAGATAAATGGATCTTTTCATACAACTGAACAGAAAAACTAAAAGAGTATGGTGAAATCAGTGAAACCATTTAAAAGTGAATGACGTGATGGTAACAAATAAAATTTAGTCAACACTGCCTTACCAAATTTAGGTTGATCAGTTAACCAACCCATGCCTCTTTGTTCTTCATGGTTGCACGCAAAAGCACACGACAACGTAGTTCCATATAAAATGATTGCATATTTTGTGCACTCAGTTTGTCGAGTACATTACTGTCGCAGCTACACATCAGTACTACAAACCACTATTTGAATTCCATAAAAGGTTTGAAATTATTTGTAGGAAGAAACCATATAAAAATCTATGTAACAAGAACCTTATTTGTTCTAGGGGAAGCTGGGAGTGGGTGGTCATGTTCAACAAGCAATCTTTAGGAAGAGCACCGTGATTGATATCTATAATCACTTCATCAATGGAAAGCATACAAACATCAATGGCATCAAAATCAGTTTCTGGATTCTCGTCTACCGTGATTGATATCTATAATCACTTCATCAATGGAAAGCATACAAACATCAATGGCATCAAAATCAGTTTCTGGATTCTCGTCTTTCTTCCTGAGAATAGTTAAAAAATAAAACATATTTAGTGTAAGCACATGAAGCTCCACAAGGGAAGGTGCTTGAGAATAACAAACAATGAAACAAGTGTGCTCTAAAGTGCTTACCAGAACCTGGAGGTGGGAGAGACTGACAAACTGCTTCTGCAATTCATAATATTTCCAGCCAACATACTTCACACTCAAATTCACAGATACAAGACTAGTTAGAGAGAAAAATTGTGTGGAATCCACACCAACAATATGGATTTTTTAACTTAAGTGTACATTTGATGTAATGAATACCCAAGACTTCTAAAAAGAGAAACTGAGATTATACAAGAACTTCACACACTGACCTGGAAGCAACCAGATCTTTCTGAACATTTTATAAACTTCTGCAACTCAACACTTCTAAAAACTTGTACAGGAGAACACCATGTTTCCTACTATGTCTAAGAACCACATTCCAAATACAAACTCTAGGAATGAATCGCAAAAGGAGGGACCAGATAAACATTAGGATGGAGGAAGGAGAGGGGGGAAATATAGTAATTTGTATTACGAAGCTTAATGCCCCATGGAGGAATACTTCTTTTGTAACTTCCCTTTCAAGTGCCTGATCTTGGCATCAACTCTAGCAGTGAAACCTATTTTTGTTTCTTGCCTTGCCTTGGTTTTCTCATTTCTCCACATCCACTGGTCTTCCACGTCCTTCTTGTAATGCTTGATTTCCTGTATAACATGGTGGTCCATCGGATTTATCGATCGTTGGAATGAGATGTGAGCGATATAAGGAAGATTGCAGGTCACGGAAACCAGAAGTGTCACGATCCAGTAAATTGGAGCTGGACCTAAGGCTTCAATGAGTATGTGATAAGAGTTCCATGAGATAATGGGAGAGAGCATACCATACGCAAGCAGAAAAAGATACCATGTTGCAATGCTTCCCCATACAAAAAGGTGTTGTATCCACGTAAAGTGGCTCATTGTTAAGGCTATCTGCACATTGACGGCCCATATGATGCAGGTGAACATAGTGGTTCCAATAGCAGACATGTCGGCCGTTTCACCACCCTCGCGGAATGATTGGCTATCAAATATGTTTATATTGACAAAGAATATAATTAGAGATGAATATGCACCATTTGCCATCCATCCGATTATTCTGTACCAATCAAAGAATAAATTCCTCGGGCCTTGCTGATACAAGGCTGGAAACTGAGCAGGAACAACACAACAAAAATAATCAAATTAGTCTCTATCTAGAATGAGGACAAATTAAATGGTTCAGCTAAATAGTAAAGTACAAGAAGGATGAAATAGGCTGACTATATATAAGTAAAAATATGCTAATGAGAAAGAAAGAAAAAAAAACAAATGGGTTTATTGTGATGGTGTCATCAAAGAAATTAGCAGAATATATATCCTTCTAAATGATGGCTTAACTATTATTCAAATTTGTTGAAGAGGTGATGAAGTGGGGAGTAGGGACTTTAACATATACCAACCTGCAAGCAGACTTCTGAGGAAACATCTTGCTCAAAAGCTCCTAGTGATATGACAGGTAATGAAGTAAGAATAACATTGAACAGGAGCATGTACCAATCATCATAAACAGATTGCCCTGAGAAGCTGGTATATGCCTCAAAGTAGAATAGAGTGAGACCAAACGCTATATTCTTGTAAAAGAAATAGCATATCTGAAAGAAATAAAAAGTTAGTAGATCTAGAAACTAATATTGCTTTGATTTTGGCCCTGAAATAGAAAACAATATGTAGTACAGATTAAGATGCAAAGAAAAAGAAAATACCATCTGAGCGATTCTCTTGTAGCACCAGTGCCCATGAACAACTAGGAGGCGCTCTAGAAAACGGAATTGGGCAATAGCGAAGTCACTAGCCATCACAGCCTGAAAACAGGGATTAAATAATAAAAAGCTTCTTACGATTTTGTTACTTCTGAGGTTTATCAATGTTGCTGTGATATACTCAAACAATATTATCGGAAAACAAGTGGATTTATATGCAGAAAACAACACAGCTTTTGGAAAGAACCTGCATTCCCTCCACGCCGCTGATACCAATACCAATATCTGATTCCTGAATCATACCGACATCATTCGCACCATCACCAATTGCTAAAGTGGTTCTCCCAGTACCTTCTTTTACTAATCGAGTTACCTTACAAAATCCATGAAACAAATCAGCACCAATCTGAATTTGCATCCGCACAACACAACAAAGTAAAGAAATACCAAAGAGTACCAGTGCTTTCTGCTTTGGCGAGACCCTGCAGCATATAACAGAAGCACAATCGACTGCTAAATTCAAAAACTGAAACTTCAGATCATCATCTAAAGCATATGTCAAGGTTTTCCCATCAATAATCAAAGCAAAGGCAGCATGAGGATCCTTCTCAAGATTGATCATTTGAGAAGCGTTTGTGATTTGCATCAATATGTTTTCTTTTACGGCCTGATAGGAAATTAACAAATGTGAAAGCCCAACAAAAAACAGCAAAGGAAATAAGAGAATGAAATCACAAATATCAAAGTACCGTTCGGGCATCTTGAACACGCAGATCTGCATTCGATGTGGATATACAAATTTGGTTCATTCCTTGCCGAAGTAAACTGCAGGCGAATCTAGAATACGGAATAACACATTCAATATAAAACTGATATTTTCATGAAAAATGACGAAACTTGTTTCACCATCGGAAATCTTACAGAAGTACACTTGGAACAGAAGAATAATACCCTATGTTGATAGCAGTTTCCATCTTATCACCTGTCAAAACCCATATTTTGAGCCCAGCTTGCGCCAACTTATCTATGCATTGTGGAACCTGTGGAGAAGAAACCAATTATCAGCAAAAGTCCAAAACAAAATGTAAACAATGAAAGACAGGAACTTACCCCTTTTTGTAATTTATCCTCGACGGCAGTAGCGCCCACAAGAATCAAATCTTTCTCCATGAACTCAGAGGCACTCTCAAGTAGGCTTTCTCTGTCAGGCCCTATTGTAGTCTTGGCCTTAACGAATTCGGCATTCCAAGATTGATATTCTGATTCCCCGACCTTCTTGTATGCAAGCGCCAATGTTCGCAGGCCCGCCTCCCCATATTCATTTAGATGTTTCGTTGTATTCCTTTCATATACTCTTCCATTTTTGGAAAGCCTCTCAAAGATGATACTGGAATAAAAAACGAAAAGTTGTGCAATTTAGAGGCCAAATATCGTAGAGTGGCTATATTTTCGAAGAAAAGAAGGGCTGGGACACACGTACCTGTCTGCACCCTTACATAATAGGAAAATCTGCCCAAGTTCATCACGCACAATCACTGACATTCTTTTCCTTTTGCTACTAAACTCCAGCATGTTGAGAATCTTGTACTCTCTGTAAAAAAAGATTACCTTGAAAAATGTCAGTGGTTAATTAACCTAAAAAATCAAAATATGGGATTTAATTGCTTCAGTTGTATACCTTTCAATTGGTTCTTCAAATGACGGATATCTTTCCCTAACAAATACACTTGACTGTGTCCGTCTGCAGAACTCAAACCCAAATTCTCTGGCTGCAACAAGAAATGCCCCTTCATCTGGCGACTCGGCTTCGTAGTTGAATGCACCAGTTCCCTCGTTCTGTTCGGCAATTGCTGTATGACATAATGCAAGTATCCGGAAGAACAATGGAATAGTATCTGCATTTGGTTCATTCATCCAATTACCATCCATCAGACGACTATCTTCAAAACTGAAACCTCTTATCATGGGCTTTTGGGCGCTACATGTAATTCCAGATTCCAACTCAATTTCCGAAGATCTGAATTCAATCCTACTGTTCTCCCAAACATCCTGACTTGTGCAGCCTCTGTCAGGAGTGCTAGAAACTTCTGATGCCATCTGCTTTGCCGCGGCAACTTCTACTTCACTAGAGCGTCTGCCATAGGATACTCCTGCTATAGAGCATTTCAAGAAATCCATTTGATTGCACGTAAGAGTACCAGTTTTATCCGATAAGATAGTGTCAACTTGCCCAAGCTCCTCATTCAAATTTGACGTCCGAGCCTGAGCTGGTTTTCCACTCTCCTCGTCGTACATACTAAGATCGTGGCTGATGAACATGGCCTGCATGACCTTGACAACCTCGATCGAAATGTAGAGCGATATGGGTATTAAATAGCCATATAGGATGAGTGCCGTTATCAAATGAAAAAACCCAGATGTACCCGGCGTTGAAGGGTCATACAAGCTTGACGTATTATCTGGCTCAAGGTACCACCAATCTGGCATATTGAACCTTGTTTTCACAGCAAAACCGACCGAGCTGACCGAAGAAATCAAAAGAAGAAGCGTGAAGAGAATGTATATAATAGAATCCATTTTTTTCTCAATTTTACTTCTTTTAGATGGGGATGCAGTCGCATTCTGCATAACCTTGTTGTCATGACCAGTGAAAATAGCCACTCCATATACATAGGTGGTGTTCTTAAGTTTCGAGTCTCTTAGTAGAATCTGGCTTGGATCAAGAGCAAATGTCTCATGTTCATACTCGAAATTGCCCACAAAAGTGTAAAGATTGGAGTTTGGGTCTTCGCATCGGATGGTGGCCTTAAAGCCCTTGAAGGATTCGTCTTCGTCAAGAGGCAAGGTTACCTCTAGTGACCTCTTAACCTTAAGATTAGTTTCCCCATCCAAATTCATTGTTTCCACGTAGCAAATCCCATCCTCGTAGCTCGACGACAGCAGAAGCAAGTCTGCCGGGAAAAACTGATCTTTCTCCACCTTGACAACATCTCCGACACGTATCTTTTGCCATGACTTGTATCCGAACTTCCCTTCCCCTTTATGGATTCTAATCTTCCGCTTATTCACCTTCATATCTTGAACGAACCTCCTCCAATCCTCCAACGCCTCCTTTACCATGCTGAGACCAACAACAAAGACCAAAGGGGCAATCATACTTACAGGTGTAAAGGGTGTGACGGGCGTGAGTGATATGATCGCGGCTATCAAAAAATAAATGTTAGCAACACGTCGGAACTGCTCAAACAGAGCCTTGGGCAGGAAGGTGATGATATTGTACTTGGTCGTCGATACGGAATTGTCAGGATACTTAAGCGGTTTTCTCCGGTGCATACGGGGCTGGTTACAGAGAACCACCCGAGAGTAACCTGGCCCTTGTAAAGAAACCGGCCCATCGTTCTCTTGCACGCTCGGCCGGACACACGAGAAAGTGTAGATCTTGCTCCACCTAAGCTTATCCCTCATCCTCTCCGTCCACGGTATCTTCTCGTACTTCCCTACGCTCAAATTACACTAAATCACCGCCGCCGACAGTGACAAATCTCTAACATTACTACCACTAACAGCAGAAACCAGTCCAAATGCCCAAATCACCACAACTTGACTAGCAACCTGACAGGTTTCCAACAATTGGGTTTTCAGCTAACATCTAAAAATAGCAAATAAAAACCCCAAACAAGATTTCCAGTTAAAAAATCACAACTTTTCACTATATTTCAGGTAGCCCAAAAACACCCTTCAAATCTACACACCACTAATCCACCTCCAAACCAAATTAAGAATGGAAAAAAAAACCCAAAACACAAAAGGGCAGAAAGACCATAACTTTGCAAACAAAACCCAGAGATCACACCTGAGGTGGTGGGCAATGGCGGCAGAAGGGGAGGTGGGGAAGGCTAGTTTTAACTGTGGATTAGCTAAAGATTGGATTTTGATTGTGGGTCTTCGGCGTTCTTCGAACTCCAACCCCTCCAACCGATTCCTGTTCGGGTTTTTTTTTTGGTTTTGGTTTGGGACAGAAAAAGAACAGATGCTGAGAGTTTGGCTACAGAAATCTCTAGTAGCGTTGTGTTGTATGAGAGCATTGGGATTAATTGGGATTAATTGGATGGGGTAATTATGATTATATTTTATTTTAATGGGGATTTAAAATTGAGGTGATATTATTTTTTATAAAACTTTATTGACTTTTGGAGGTTATAATAATTATCAAGCGACACATTTTTAGGATGTTATTTTGAAAGATAAGTCTTACTGACATGCATTATTCAGTGCACGAAAGTGTTCAGGGCTTGTCACATAAGCAATTTGATTTTATTTGTTTGGGATTGTTTGAGTTCGTTTGATTTTTCTTTTCTTACTTTGGGTGTGATGGTATATGTATCGTGTTGCATTACGTTAGATAAGAATGAGTCGTCTAGTGTAGAAGATTGTTGTTTAGATTCTCGTTTTCTTAAAGTTTTCTTTTTGTTTTTTTACACAAGTGTTGATTCTAGAGTTGTGTTTACTTTTTCACGAAAAGAAATCAAGAAGTTTTGGTTATAGATCCATTATTTAGCTTGGGTTGTAATTTTGTTCCCAAGATGAAAAAGTTCATACTTTATCTTGAGTCAGTTCATTCCAAGAATATGCTCTTTAATGGTAAAAAATCAAATGTTATTATCTTAATTTAATTATTAAGTGGACTCAATCTCTTTATGGTCTAGTCAAATTGTTGATAACTTAACTATCTTTACTCGTGACATTTTCATATATGTCAACCTAATCAAATCATCATTTTCTCTTTTCGCACATTAGTAGAATATTTATATATTTTATCTTTCTATTATTAACTTTGCAACGATAATTCACTCATAAATGTCAACCTAGTCATATTAACAGCTTCTTACTTCTACATTATTTATTTTTTCCTCATTTTTTTATTTTTCACAATTCCAATTAATTATATCATATATTTATTTATCATAACTTATTATAATTAAATGTGAATATTTACAAATAACTCAAAATAAAATTTATTTAATATTTAACGTGTGTTCCCGTCAATTTTAAAATAATTTTCGATTTGTTTTTATTTTATTAAATTTATTTGTTTTTAAATTTTAATTTTTTTATTTTTAAATTTGATCGATCTCCAAATAACGTAGAGAAAAAATTTATTGAAAAACACTAAAACTAAATAATAAAACAAAATACAAAAAACAAACCATCCACCCATCCACCGCCATTTTTGCACCCCAATTAAGGGGGTGCCATAATGCAAGCTGTAGAAGAACTAAACTACTTTGTAGACTTGTGAAACCTTGTAAACTGAAATGGCGACAAGAGTTTGGAAAAAGATGGTTTGTTGGGTTCGTCAATCCGTCATTCATGGGTATTATACACAGATTTTCAATTTTGTATTGACAAAGTATTATTTCTATAAATATATCTAATTTTTCTCTTTTGATATTTTTGCAGAAAATAACCTTCTAAAAGCACAGTTACAAGTATCCTCTCGATATTGTTTTCATTGCTCTTGTAAGTAATCATATTTGTCCATTCCCAACTTTAATACGTAAATGCACTGTATGCACAATTTTATGAGTTTTTTTATGAATAAATCTTTTTTTTTTGTCTCGAGGAATTAATTAGGGAGGCATTTAGATTTTAGTGCATTCTCATGACACATCCTTATCATGCATAAATACATGCTTTGGTCTCTAGTGAATCTATAAAATGAGGATCACGTTGATAGATTGCAAAAGAAAAGCAAGAGGAAGAAAATGTGGTTTAGTAGTGTTTATGATGGACAATGTAAAGAGTAATTACATAGTTTTTTCGGTTGAAAATTATAGTTTTGGGGGATGTGTTGGGTACTTGGTTAGTTGGGTGTAGGAAAATGTTAGAAATTGAATGATCAATACCTTCTGTTTATTGTTTATGATTTTTTTGTTCTCATTTCGTTGTACTTGGCTGCAATAGGAGAAAATTAAAGAAAATAGAGGATTATATGGTAAAATAACATGTAAAAAAAAGCTCAAACTCGCCAAGATAATATATAATCGGGCATTTAAGTTGCGTTTAGATGTGTTAGATTAACTTCATATATAAAAATAATTTATTTTACAATGACTCAGCAAAATAGTGGTTCTCTTGAGATTTTGAATTTTTTAGAATTATGTTGTCAAAAGGTTGGTTGGTTTGAGGGGAACCTAAACATATATCATGCAATAATTTTGTGGGAAAAGTGGGTAAACCCAAGTTGAGTTAGCTCAATTAGTCATGTATAACCATAAGTTCCATAATAAAATCTCATCACCAGAACTCTAGACAATGGATACTCTCTCCTCGTAATACTTAACAAAAACAAAACAAAATACAAACTAACCCTATCACTAATTAGGTAATTATTCAATGTGGGCCAACTCATTCCACAAAGTCAATATTGAGTTGGAGTAGATGTTGAGTAGGTCTGAAGCAAGAAAAGAAGTAGGAAATTCCTTCATCTTGTCCCAACAGCTACCTTTTAACTTTATGCATTGGAAAAGTCTTAACAAGCTCATCTCCTCTTTCCTTTGTTAATTACACATCCAAAACTTTAAATATAAAAACATAATTAAAAAGATAAGACGGGAATTCAGTTCGAATCCAAATAGACAAAAGATGAAACAAGCTTTTACTTATTTCCTAGAAGTTGCAATGGGGAAGGGAATATATAAAGCCCTTCCTAGCTATGAATACTTATGTATGATATATATAATTATTGTAAAAGCCACCTACACAAGACTTTTTTTTCCAAATAACCTAAAAGCCTTAAGGCTCCAAATTTACACAAATCCCAGATAGAAGCTAAAACATAGGTTGCCACCATTTCGAAGCTTTCTATTTCTCTCAAAACTGTTGAAAAATTGGCCAACATTTTACGCAACCAAACTTTTTTTTAAAATACTTTTCTCTTAACTCATCTCTTTCTTTTCTCGAGTTATTTATCAAACAAAAAATCTCATTAATTTCTCTTATTTAATTATGGGCTTTTAATTCTGCATGAGCTGCTAGTGTAGGCTATTGTAGTATCTTTAATCTCTATTATAGAAGCATATATAAATGAAATATCTTTTAGATTTTTCTTAATTACGTGTCCACATTGGAAAGCAATGTTATTTGGTTGGACATTTATGTTCATGACAGAGATTAGTTCTTGGTGATGGGTGGAGAGTGGAGAGTGGACGAGGACTGGACTGAACTATCACTGATGTATCTCGTTCATTTATTTCGATTTTTTTAAATAGTAGAGTAAACGTGCAATATTATTATTGTAGGGGTCATAAAGGATATTTTAGTAAAGGATATTTTACTTAAATCGTCCGTCTGAATTATCATCTTGCCTTTTACAATCCATTTAATATTAATTTCGTCTCGTCTCTTAGACTAAGGTTTCTGTCTCAGTATTTTCACTCTACCAGTACCAAAACCACGAAAAAATCTGACAATCGCCTGAATCCGGTGAAGTAAGTTAAACCCATTTTTAGAGGGATGTCTGGTTAGGAGCTGGTATTTGAAACAAGACTCCCGTGGACGCCCCCTCCATTTTATTTTATTTTTGTTTACTTATTTTTACCTGATTCGGGTGCATCAGGCGTCCGCTGATTATTTTCCTAGCATTTGAGACATTATTTTTGATGAGTTTTAGGAAGATGAAATTAGAGTGATGGTTGGAGAGTAAAATGAAGAAATATATAAGTATAAATGATATAATGACAAGATGGTAATTTAAACGGACAATTTAAGTAATTTACGGACGACATTTAGCAGTCGAGAAGTTTTACGATGGAGCAAAACAATGGAGTTGATGATGTCTTATTTGTGATTTTGTCTTGTATATAAGTTTTGATGCCTAAAACTGAAATGAAGAGATACATTTTGAAGTAGTAAATAGCAATATACTATCTTGTAGAAGTGGCATATGGAAGAATATATTTCATCCCCTCCACCGTAGTGTAAAAGACATTTTGTATTAAATCTCGCAACATTGTTATTTAATTATAGTTAAGACAACAACTAAAGCGGTAATTGCCTTTGAATTATCTTCACTATTTATCTCAATACAGATGGTTAAGATTTTGAGAATTGAACCTTTATAATTTTGCGGCCATGCCGTTTATTTCTCCAAGGCATTCCAAAATGTAGTGTTATTCATTGTGCGAATTTTAGTTTTCATGTTACACTTGGTTAATTTGTACTGAAAGAAATAAAAAATATATATATTCTTTTTTATATAAAAAGAAATATAGATTCTTTTTCTTCGTTTCTAGAAAAAAAAACCCTACTAATCACATGCACTGACATTCAATTCTATGGTAAAAAAATTCCTCCCTAACAATTAACAAAGAAGTTGGCCGGATCCTCCAATAAAAGCCATAAGCGGGTAAACTAAACATTTATTAATTCCTTCTATTCATTGAAGTTAGACATTAATCTTTATGGTTATTATTTAAGAATAATATGCTTAAGTGTTGAAACATACAACGCACATCTTCACCGACCATCGCAGCTCCTCCCAAAAGACACATCTCTTCATTCAGCATTTAACTTCAAACGGTCACCCAGCTTGTTAATGTATATATATAAACTCATGTAAACCTCAGAAGTAATATACAACAAAAAACAACATCTTTCTCCCTAATCCCCGTTTAATGTGGTATCAGAGCGATTGGTCCATCATTGGTGAATCTCAGAGTGCCCTCACTCATCATCGATCCACCTCAGAAAAAAACCAAAACCTGAAAAAACCACCACCCATCATCTTCGCCTCTCAAGGGGGTTGAAGGAGATAAAATGAACCCCGACATCCAAAACCCCTGAAGGAAAAATAAAAAATGACAGACCCGGAAACAAACGCTCCAAAACTGGTGTCACAGTTGCTCAACGGACAGAACTATCTGTCTTGGGCACGGGCTGTTACGCTAGCTCTCAGCGGGAAGGGAAAGCTGGGACACATCACCGGGACAGCAAAAAACCCAGAGGAAGATGCCACCGAAACAAAACAAGAAGAGTGGCAGGCGACAGACCACCTTGTAATGTCATGGATAATCAACTCCATGACATCTAAGATCAGGGCCATCTTCCTTTACAAAAATTCAGCAAAAGAGCTATGGGACGCCGTTCAAAGCATATACGGTAAAACCCACAACTTTGCTCACATTTTTCACTCAAGAAGTGCTTAATTTGATTATTGTCAAAAATTATCAATAAGTATAGTGATAAATGTAATAGTTGGTTGAACACAACTTGTGCTGGAAAAGATAGTTAGTCAAACGATTATCATTGTCCCTCTTAATTGAGTGGTGATATTAGTGAGTCACTTGATAAAACAAAATTATAATGTGCACAATGTAACTTGAGTTAAGTTACATAGTTATAATTAGCTTAAAGAGATCAAGAAATTAATATAATACAAATGTGACACATTTCTACTTTGTATATATTCTTAATATCATGAGGCAAAGGACGGACACAAGTGGCGCACTTACATCACTAAATGGATCGTGTTTTAGTTCCAGTAGAACAAAGACATCTATGCTAATTGGGTAACTATAATGTTTAGCTAAATACCGCTTATTGTTTGAGATATTAAGTGTTTAATATCGTTGTCAATTTAGCTTAGATCCTCATATAGGTCACACCACAAAATTGGGAACACAAGAAGCTTGATTTTGAGTTTATATGATGTGTCGGGTTTCATGTGAAAGATGAACACATGTGGTGAATAAAATCAATATGTCATGAGAATTGACATAATTAGAATCATGGATAAATTCATATGAGGTGTATATATTATGAGGTGTAATAATTTAATATTACAAAAAATAAAATTGTGTTGGAAACAAATCCAAAATTTGACAAATGCAAAATCAGGGTCAATCACGGTAAACCGTTTAGGGTTCGGTCGACCGAGGTGTATTCGGAATGGTCAACCGAATGAGGAACGAGTAAACACAATTGGTTGACCGAAATTGTCTGGAGTGCCTGGACAATTGGGTTCGGTCAACCGAGCGTGAACGGTCAACAAAGAGAAAATATCCAGGAGATATCTTGGGATATTTTCGGTAGATCGAATGTGACACGGTCGTCCGATGAAGATTCGCCAGGAGAAATTTTGGTGGGTCAACGGTCAACCGAAGCAAGACGCGGTTCGTCTAAATTTTTCCAGGGAATTTTTCTCGTGTATATTCGGTCGACCGTCTAGCTCACGGTCATCAGAACGTATTTTAAAACCGAATGGTTCGGTCAACCGAGAAGAATTCTCGGTCAACCGAAAAACACAATTTTTGTCTGAATTATTAAGAGAATAATTAGATCGTGGGTTGGATTAATTCCAGATTTAATCAAACATATTTTAGGTTGCTTATCTGGCAATTTAGGATTAATTTTAGGAGAGAATAAGCAAGAGATCATGACTAGAGAATAATTCTTGATAAAGATGTTTTGGGAGTCTATAAAAGGACCACTCATCCTACTTGTTTAAGTTAATGCATAAAATCTCTCTCATTAATCTCTCCCTTAATCACCACAAAAATCTCTTAATAGTTTAAAGTTTTGGAGATAGAATTCCCATAAGCTTAAAGAGTGGTTATTAGCTAGATTCTAAGCTTAATAAGAGATTGATTGATTATCTTCTTTCTCTCTAATGTTGTTTAGAGTTTGGTGAACACTTGGAGGCGAATCGGCGGGCGATTCGACGAGCAACGGAACTCCGGATCTTCTGAAAGGTTTTAGAGAACATTTGGGTATGATCATCTATCCTTTGTTTATTTTAATATGTGTAGGAATGCATGATATTAGAATAAACAAATACATGTATGTAAAATCAATGAAAATATGAAATCGATCTTCTATGTTTGTATTAAATTTTTAAAAATATATACATACATGGGGGCACGAAATCCTACAAAAAACACGAATTATGCGGGCATACTGAGATTGTTCTGGCTAGTGGCGGGCTAGAGTGACTCTCTTTGGCTATGTTGGCTCCGACATAAGTACCTACGTAGTAAGACAATTTGGATGACTCGCCCACTTACGCAGTGCTCGTGGGCATGGAGGGGGATACTCTGGGTCCGGGAGCTTGCCACCTCACATTTTCGCCTTGCAGTCGGCACGAGGGAACATATCTGGTTCTTCGAGGACCCTTGGTTAGGGAAGCACCTAATTTGGGAGCATTTTGGGCATAGGCTACGATATGATATGGCAGTCCTGCTTGGCACGACGGTCAGTCGCTTCATCGCTGACGGTGTTTGGTGCCTACTAGCTTCCCGATCTCTTATTATGAACCGACTATGGCCAGAAATCCTTGCCACCCTAATCCTGAGGAGAGAGGATCATCTAGTATGGAGAGATAAGTGCAACACCTCATTTACCATGACGGATGCGTGGAAGATTGTCAGGATTGCCCAACCACTTGTTTGGTGGGCAAAAGTGGTATGACATAAGCTACATGTTCCGGAGCATGCTGTCACTCTTTGGAAAGCCATGCAGGGGTGATTGACTGCTACTGACTTCCTCTCGTCTCAGGGCATCCATGTTGACCATATGTGTCAGCTCTTTAGCCAAGCGACGGAGGATATTGACCACCTTCTAGGACTATGTCCATTCTCGAGCCATATTTGGGAGGTGGTACAGGCTCAATTTCAGATTCCAGGGGCCTCAAGGTCGGGCTTCATTGATGAGATTGCTCGGCTGGCTCGGAAGATTAGGAGACAAGATTATCTCCAGTAGAAGCTCATCTTCCTTTGCATTGGAGCGGCGGTGTATGAAGTATGGATGGAACGGAATCGACGCATTTTCGAGGGGTTAGTGGGCACCACGACCCAGGCATTGGTATGCATCACTGATGTTATGCGAATCGAGGGGGATGTGTTTGGGACACACACACCATTGAGAGAGAGAGTCATTCCTACGGACATGGGCCTAGATGGCCTTGATGTGAGCCCCACCACTTTGATGAACTGACGGATGGGGTGTTGGTAAATGCCTCGATGAGGGTCGTAGCGGTTCAATCGGGAGGGGACCAGGGATTGACAACTATAGCTAGTACTCGGATTGCGTCAACTTGGTTGTGTTCAGCCATCCCGCATCGCACCCATTCTTGTTACTTAGTATAGCTGATAGTTAGTGTAGCGTAGACCATAGTTTTCTTTCATTCTCTATGTGTAGTTTGCAAGCTTAGTTTGTAAATCTCTTTTACACATAAATGATATACTTGAGGCGCTGAGACCTCCATTTTACTTGCAAAAAAACACGAATTAGCCCACATACACGTTACCGATTTCGATCATTGGTAGAGAAACGTTTACAACGGTGAAAAACATCACTACAAGATTGTCACCCCCCACACTAACTCTCCACCTCCCTTCAATTTAATAAACTCTAACACCTCCTTGCGTCGTCTCCGTCGACAATCTATGTCGGACTCCCCATCTCAACCCCGCCATAAATCATGATATAGACGAACTTAATTTGTGACAACCTTTTCCTTTGATACTAGTGGTAGTGTTGATACTAGTGGTAGTGTTAAACTGTTATTTTAATTATTATTTGAATTACATATTTGCGTTCCACTAACAATAAGTTGTTACGAACATGTTTTCTTATAAAAGTGTTGGTACTAAAATGGTTATCAAATACTAGTTCGAATACACATTACATTAATACAAAAAGAATGTATCTCAATTGATTCAAAGGACGAGTTGGGTGGGGGTGGGGATGCATATTTGATTCCCACCGCCGTAGGCCGTAACAACTTATGGACGGTGAAATACGATTACACAACATATCTTAATAATTAAAATTTATTTTACTAATTATAAAAAATAGTCATTACATTAATGGTGTGATTTTGTGACAATCATATTTCATGGTGGCATCCAATTGTGCCGTCTAGGGTTTGCCCTTTTGGTTTTCCCAGAGCAAATAGGCCATGCGAAAACGCTTGGCATCATCTAGAAGCAAACGTATATATATATATATATATGTTGACATGTTTTGGGATTATATATATGGATATAGATTCCTAAGTAAGCAAGATGGACTTTTCTTCTGGATGCTGGAAGTGACTGCAAAGGTGTGGTTGCATTTTCACTCTAATTAATATTTCTTCAATCAGTCATCTTCATTTTTTTTATATACCCAAATAATACGGAATGCGTAATAAGCTTACTATTCTTCCACGAAAGAGTTATTAGTTCTTCGTTAAGGGCACAATGACACATCCATTAGATACTAATCTAATTGGTTCAATAAAGTGATGAGGACGCATGTTCGAAATTCATCCCTTGTCGTGCTGGGTAGGATGCCGATATGGATCTAAAATCTATCTTAATAATTGAAATTAACCTCTATATAGAGATAGTGTAATTAGAAGATTAAATAGGAGGGTCCTCTAATTCCTCTATATTTTGTTTAAGAAAAGGACATGGAAATTATCAAAAAAAAATCACACACACATATGTGTTGTTCAACGTGAAATTTAAAATTTGATCCATTAAATTCAGTAGAATACTATAATTAGTAGTATGTCGACGCCCATATGCATAGGCATAAGAAGTGTTTAAAAGACTAAGTGCCTAACTACGAGATTAATCACGTTATTTTCCAGTAGATTTTGTTTCTTTTTTTGTAATTTGTTTTACTATCATTACAAGATATAATCTCTCCAACGAGAAGAATTATGACAAAAACAATCATCACATGTCCAACTAATTAGATCCATATATCGATTAAGTATTTTTACTTTGCTACTCTAATCAAACTTTAGATCTCCAACAATTAATTAACTAGTTAAAGCTTTTAAATAAAGAACCTGCTTAACGACCCATCCATCAAGTATGCGTAATTATTTTCTATAGCTTAAGATTCGTGACTTGGTCTATAGTACTAGTTAATTAGAGAGGCCTTTATGTTTCTATCAGCTTTTGATAATGCAAGATCACATTAAAGTAATAATGGTTTTACTTAATACTTTGGTACCATCATGTGTGCCCTCTAAAAGGTTTTCATTTCTCATTGGTCCTTTACTCCTTTATTTTACTTAGTTGTATCCAATACATCATAGGAAATGGTTTTGCAAAGATATGCTTTAATGCTTTATTATTTATTTTCTTGGATACCTTCATAAACAGTGATAATAACGTCCGATTTATGGCTCAATCTAACTTCTATTCTACTCAATTGCTCGAATATTTTTGAGTTTGTCAATGTTTCTGCAAAGTGGAGTGGGTTATAGTAAACAAAAATATTTTCGAAGATATTAAAGCAAATAGATAAATATAAACTATACATTTTTTAATGTTACCATTATGAGGTTATTGATGCAAAAGGCCAACTAAGTTACGTGTAGATATGGAAATATACCAAACAATTTGGACTGTATAAGAGAGTCAGGTTGATATCAATTCTATTTCTAAAATGAATGGATATGAGGGATAATTATGATTAAGACATCTCCTTTTGATTAATCAACTTGATATCGGATTCAAGCCAACTTGGATGACTATATTTCTAATTGACTCCTTGTCCTTTTATAACTTTTTTCCTTAAATTCTACAATTAAGAGCGGCCATAAGCTATTCGAAGACTTGGACAACTCACCTAGTTTCTTCCCACAAATCATCTCACAAGCTTTAGTATGGAAAATACTTTATTATTTTGAAAGGAATTCTCACCCATAATTACTGTGCAATATTTTGTCATTTCTTAATTCTTACCCATAGCATGGAAAACAGTATTCAAGATTATGTCCATAATTATTGTAACCACTAAAGCTGTAACATGTGACAATCAACTAAAGTGAAACCATATAGTTGTATTAAGGAAATTTTTTCAAAATAATCAAAAAAAATAAAAAATTGTAAAAATATGCATTTCGGAAACTTATTTGGCAAAATATGCACATTAAAAAACGGCACCTGAGATACCGTTTTTATTAAGTAAAAACGACATCTCCAATACCTTTTTTAACCAAGTAAAAAACGGCACTACTAGTGCCGTTTTTCACCCGATATTAAAAACGGTACCAGTAGTGCCGTTTTTACCCTTGTTTAAAAAATGGCACTACGGGTGCCGTTTTTACCCTATATAAAAACGGCATCCGAGATGCCGTTTTTAGCCTAGGGTTAAAAACGACACCAAAGCCCCCTTTTCTCCAATCTTCTCAATTTTTTTTCTGTTTCTTCCTCTCCCCCTCTCCTGCGATTTCAGGTATTTTTACATCATTTTTTGTTAAGATTTTGCCTTATTAGTTTGTATTTATGTACATTTGATTGGTTTGGTTAGGATGTGTGTGGATTGTTTGATTTGAAATGCATTCAATTAATTGATATTTGGTTGATGAGTTTACCATACTTTGTTTAATTAATCTTGTGTGGATGATGTTATATTGTTATGATTAATAATCTTGTGCGGATTTGATGATTTAATTAATAGATCAATTAATCTCAAAAGTCCAAATTTAATAAATTTACATTGTTTGGATTTGTGTTAAACCAATTAAATTGAATAATCAATGTTGTAGTTGTTGAAATTAGATTTATTGTGGATAATGTATTGAATTTGTTTAGATTGTATTATTTGAACTGAATAGTATGTAATTTTTTTTTTGTTAATTATGTTTTACAGTTTCCCAAATGTCGACTTCACATGATTGTCACGGTCCTGTTGACCCTTCAGTGTTAGTACTACAAAAAGATCATAGATCATCTTCGATTCTGGAAAATGTAAGTGTTATGATTTTTAAATTTTAATTTTTGTGTATCGGTATTGGTTTTTATTTGACGTAAAATAATTAAATTTAATTTCCAGGAGCTTTTGACGGATATTAAATGCGTCGAACACGCCATTCAGTTCAACACGTGGAATATGCAAGATGAAAAAATGTGAGATTTTTTAGAAATTGCGGGATTTGGCACCGTGTCTCGATTGCAACGACTGCAACTGGATTGGAATCTGATTCGTGCTGTTGTGGAGAGGTGGAGGCCTGAGACACACACCTTCCATTTTAGACACGGGGAGATGACTATCACGCTACAAGACGTAGCTATGCTTAGTGGTCTTCGTGTTGACGGTTTGGCAGTGTGTGCAACATTAGATCACGATTGGACTCATGTTTGCATGAATCTGTTGGGTGCTGAAGAAGAAGAAGCGAGAACTGCAGTGAAAGGTGGATACGTGTCATTGCAGTGGTTGCAGCAAAATTTTCAGGTTGTTGAGCAAGTTGCAACAGATGAGCAGGTTATGCAGCACACGAGAGCGTACATTTTGTTTCAGTTAGGATCCAGGATAGTGGGCGATAAGAGTGGAAACAAAGTCCACCTGAGATATTTATTGTTGCTGGAAAACATATTTGAATGTGGAAACTACAGTTGGGGAGTTGCATCCTTAGCTGTTTTGTATCAATATTTGGATCAGACATGTCTGAAAAAAATGGAAACAATTAGCTGGTTTCCTTACATTGTTACAAATATGGTGTTGGGAACATCTTCATGTCGGACGACCATCTAGAATTCCCGGTGTGCAACTTCCATTGTGTCCTTTAGGTTCACGTTGGCGGACTCCTAGGTCGTGGGCGAACAATGTGAAGACGGCTCAGATTGAATTTTACAGAAATGAGTTTGACGTATAAGACGAAAGTCAAGTTTGTTGGAACCCATACGAAGAAGTAGATCTGATGACGTTACCTGCTGATTGTCGCCAAGGACATGAGGTTTGGATGAGCAGAACATGGATTGTTTGTTTCGGAGTTGCCGCAATGCACGTGCCAGACAGGGTGATGGGTTACACAGTTTACATGAAGATATTCATCATCTTGAAGGGATGCATGCTTCACATAGGCCCACTCAGTCATTAACGGCGAAATTAAAGAAAAAGATCAAGGAAATGATGTCGTGGTTTAAGAGTGTAGATCCGTCATTGAAACTGAGATTCACAACACAAGTATTATGATAACATATTGTAGCGATGATTAACATTTAATATTGTTTCCCCTACATGGGGTACAAGGGAAATTAATGGTAAAATAAATAACACAAAATGAACATACTAAATTGTCTCTTTACATGTTTTCTTGTTGTGACCTAACTTGCGACAACTCCCACATCGTATTACTCGTCCACTTTGTTCATCCATGTTGTTTCTGATTCTTTTTGTTTTCGGTCGCCTACTTCGTCTTACCATAGAAGGTGCTATTAAAGCTATATGTCATTCTTCTATCCAAAACCTTTCGTCTAGTATTGGAAAGAAAATAGGTGCATATGCTTTCCTGTAAGCTTGAGTTGTTAGGTATTCTGAGACAATTCGCGAAGTATGAATGTTCGCGTGGCGGTTGCTGCATACGGCCAACACATGTGAGCAAGAATGTGGTGTGCATCTATGTACCCGCAGGAGCATGTTGGAACTGACTCCGTCAAAGTAACCTGAAAGCTACGAGACTGATTGCTTTCGACACTAAAGAGGTTATGACTATGTCTAGTGACACAAAGCTGTGTAGCCATCTGCCGTTGGTTTGTGATTTCATCGTTGATCTTTTTAGGATATGCCAATATCATATTCTCCCCTTCATCTCTTCTACTGACAAAATATTTATTCAGCCGCAGATAAGTCATCATGATGAGAGGACAAAGTAGTAAGCCACGTACACGCTTTAACACATTATTGAAGCTTTCTGACAAGTTTGTGGTCATTATACCGAAACGGCGTCCAAAATCATGACTTAATGCCCAATACGAAACGGCTTCTTGTTCTTTAATCCATTTGAAACCATGAGGGTAATTAATCTCGATATCCTTCATATGCTCTTCAAATGTTTTTCTATCAGGAGCGACACCGGCATGCCAAAATTTATGTTGCAATTCGACATTCCTGCACCGAGCATTTCTTGACATATTTGCACTCATATGTCTCAGACAGAACCTGTGAACATGACCTCGCTCTGGGGGGAAAAAAATCTTCACAATATTTGTAAGACCCGGAAACCGGTCACTAATAATACACAATCTATCTCGTGTGCATACTCTACTGGCAAAAATACTTAAGAACCACTGTCATGAGCTGCCCGATTCTTTTTCAACAACAGCAAACGCCAAAGGAAACAAACCATAGTTCGCGTCCGTATCCATAGCAATTAAAAGAGTCCCCTCAAACTTGCCAAACAAATGAATCTTATCAATGCTCAACACAGGTCTACAGTACTGAAAACCTTCAATTGAGGCTGTGAATGACCAAAAAACTCTTTGAAACTGCTCAATGTTGTGACTTATCCTCTGTGTCTGAATCTCGACCACGGTGCCAGGATTGGTGGTGCAAATATTAGACATAAAACGTCTTAAGTTACGATAAGAAGCTTCATCAACTCCGTATACTTTTTCCAATGCTTTCTTGCGGGCGTACCAAGCTTTGTCATACTTGATATCTATAAAGTAATGAGTCTTCACTAAAGCTTGAATTTCTGCAGGAGTAATGGTTATGTTTGTTCGAATGGTGGCAAGAATCATGTTAGAAATTAAACCGGCATCACATTGCACGTGGTCATGCAAAAGTCCCTCGTTACTACAGGTGTGTTCAGACTTGTACTTCTTAACTTGAAAACATTCTTTGCTCTGACTGTAAGAGGCATGTATCTTCCATTCACACTCTTTTTTCAAACAACCAGCTGAAAATCTTTTTGGCCCAGACGTTAACACTTTGAATTGGACACTTTTTCGCAAATGTCATTCCTTCAACTGATGCAACAAATCTTTTTTTGTTGGGAAAATCCTATGCAACCAATAACTCCGTCCATCTTCCAAGTTATCGTATTCAGTGTACGCAGCAATACGCTCATCGACATTTCCAATCACTGAATCTTCAATCCAGTTCTCGTCAGGCTCTATGTCTGGCAAATGCCTCAAATCTGGTAGTACTGGTAATGGTGACAATTCATTAGTAACGATGGCTTCATGTACGTAGCTATCAGGTTCTCGATTCACAGCGTCTGCCATATGATGAAACATGTTCTGCAGCTCCGGAAGTGGGGTTGAATCTACATCAACAATGTCTATCTCATCACCATCCATCTGACCATCTGCCTCATCATCATCTGTCTCATCGCTATCTGCATCTTCAACCTGTCTTCCTTGAGAATGTGATTGAACTACGTCTGCTTCATAATTACCAATATTCATTGGTGTGTGCTCATACGATCCAAAATAGGACTGAGGAACTGCCGAAGAAGGACCTGCTTCATATTGGCTATATGTTTTGTGTCATTTGTTGATAATCCTCATTCAACTGACTGTGGTGGACAGTAGTATAGGGCTTCGGTTGTTTCTCAACAAACAATACAACCGTATTCATGAAGTTAAATAGAGATAGCATTGTAGCCGTGCTCTGATCATCAAAAACTTGAGCATATGTATACTTTTTATACGGTGGCCATTTGCATGTTAACTTTAGATCAAACTCTCCTTCTTGGAAACCACAAACTTGACAAACTGATTCACAGAGATCATCATATCGCATTTGTGTGTTAACATTAAGCATTCGTCTGTTACCACCTTCATATTCTGGTACCTTATCTACGAATGTAAGAATTCCATCGAAAAAAACCATAACCAATCCGGTACCGGAGCTCATTACTTCGAGTGTAGAAAATCTACATTTCATACATACATAAACATAAAAACAAATACATTAACTATACATGCATTGTATTTCATGTCAAAATCAAAAAAAAACCAAAAACAAAATAAAAATCTAACCTCAACACTGTTGGTCGTCGGAGAGAAAGACTAATGGGGAGTGGGGAAAATTTTGGAAGTGAAAGAATGAAGATGGTGGCTCGCCAGGCCACTTAAACCCTAGCTTAAAAACGGCATCTCGGATGCCGTTTTTATATAGCATAAAAACGGCACCAGTGATGTCGATTTCAAACAAATTACTGGGGCCATTTTCTACAGGGTAAAAATGGCACTACTGGTACCGTTTTTAACCTCGGGTAAAAAACGACACTAGTAGTGCTATTTTTTACTTGGTTAAAAAACGGCATTAGAGATGCCGTTTTTACTTAATAAAAACGGTATCTCAGGTGCCGTTTTTCAATGTGCATATTTTACCAAATAAGTTTCTGAAGTGTATATTTTTACAATTATTTATTTTTTTGATTATTTTGAAATTTTTTCCTTGTATTAATTATACTACTATTCTTCATGGGGTACACATGAGAGTGGAACGTGAATCCTAACTATTACATGGATGAAGCAATACCAATCAGACTACTGCCAATGGATAGAAAATTACAACAGTAAATTTTTAAAAAAGTGGTAATTAGATCTGGGTAAACATCAACAAACCCAAAACATATCTTTTGAGGAAGTAAAATTCTTCACTTTTTTCTTTCACTTAAACATGAAGTTTGAAGGTCATGTGGGGGGAGATCATGTGGAGATTTTGAATTGGAAAAGGGACACATAAAGAACAAGTTCTTTGCTTGGGATAAGTTAAAGTCAAGAGCAAACATGTATGTGCAAGACAAGTAGTTGGAAAAGTAAATGTTTGTTGAGCAAACAAGATATATTCCAAACGAGTCAATGTTCCATACATCATACATGCACGTTCACCCAAAGTTTTGTTTTTTAGAAAATGCTTTGCAAAAAAGGTTTACTTGCATGTTGTTGTGTAGGAGGAAAATGCAAACAAGTAGTTTTCATAGAACCAATCTTCTAATTTATTTCTTTTATTTAAAACCTACACGTAAGTTAATTTACCGCCTCCATTTTACCAAAACGATTAAGTTCCTACTACTTATGGCCTTGAGTTCTTAACTTTTTCCCAAGTGAAGGCAATAATTGAGTTACAAACGTTGTGTACTTCCATCATTCTTTTGCACGTAGATGAATTATTTGTCCGACATTTAAATTATTATACCAAATCTCCGAGTCCGACCCCTCGAAACAAAAAAAATATAATACAAAATACAAAAAACAAACACAACAAGGGAAGAACAAAAATTGGGTTGTCACTTTCCAATATCACAACATGCATAATGATTGCACAACAAACCAAGAAGAATCCTAGAAAATGGAGTAGAGTACAAGCAATGAAATCAAACAGACCACCACCACCACCACACAACTTCATTACTCACAAGTCACAACTGGACAAAGTGAGTCGGATGCATGCAATTAATGAGTTTTGTTGGAGAGATTATGTGTTTGTTGGTCCCATATCTAGTACTAGTAGTACCCAATTATATCCAGAATAGCAGACATCACTTGAATTTCTGTTGCCTCTGTCATGTCTTACATATCTCTCAGGGTTTGGTTCCTCACTGGTCTACAAATCTATTATAAGTCGGGCCATCTTGTTTCTAACCTCAGATCATCCTCAACCAAAATGTATTAAATCGGCGCACAAAATGTTTTTCGTACTATCACTTATATTAAAAAAATGGAAATGGTAAAGTGAGGGGGAGTAGGGAAAGCATTCCAATAAATGTATTAGACAATAGGACAACTCTTGTCGGTTAGGTCCGCCGTTAGTTTGTAGTTAATAGAAAGACAAAGTGGGGAACTGAACGTAAACAATTAATTTTAGGTGATTGATTTGTAAGAAAATTTAATATTACAAAATTACAATTATAATTCGACGACACAATTTTAACAGAAAAAGGTTACACTTTTTTTTGCAAGTAAAAAAAAAGTTTCCACTTTCGCTGCAGAATCAGAAGAAATCAAGAAATTAGAATTCTTGGGTTGGAACAAAAGTTCACTTATTACATGCAAAGCAATGTAACTGTTATTCACATGGTGACAGTAACACCTTTGAGTTTTCTGCGCTATAAAAGTTGGAGTTCATTACTATTCCACCCTACTATGTGAAACATTATGAAGTCATGAAATCTAAGATTGTGCAGTCTTTATTTGATTCTTTTAGAGAAATCATAGATGCAAAAAGAACTGCCATTTGTTTGAAAGAAGCAGTATAATGCCTGAAAAATAAACTCCACTTGTAGATTGTAGATATGATGATGACCTAAAAGTTCAAAAGTTTATATAACTTGTATACAAATGAAATTAGAAACAAGGGAAGCTTTGAATCTTTCTATGAAAAGAAGCTTTAATTTCACCTCGGTTGAAATAAGTGGTACATAAACAACTTTATTCCTAAAAAATAACATGCTCACCTAAACAAAGAGAACACATCATATGCATGTCTTAAAATTGGCAATCCATAAGTTCAAAGCTCTTTAAAATTTAAGAAAGCAAACGAACATGGAAAAAATGGATAACAATTCTTATTCCGGTCATAAAATGAACCAAGATCTTAATAGGGGTAAAAGTAGAAGGCTACTATCCTCAGAGAAGATACGTAAATATTCACACTTCCATCTCAATAAATCCCTTGATCGATTACCAAATCAAATTCATCCTAAAACCGAAAGTCAAGACAAGTATTACCTAGATGGTTTTTCCTCCAAAACAACAACAAAACCTTTTATCCCAAACTAATTGGGGTAAGCTAGAAATGAAACTCTAAGGAGTCACGGTTCACGCACGTGAATCGTCTTCTTCCACGCGTTTCTATCCAATGCAAATTCTTGGTTTTTCCTCCAAAAAAGAAAATAAAATCCAACGCCTAGCTTTTAGTCGTCCACCCAACGTAACATCTTATGAAATAAATATGGTAAGAACATATGACCTACTTCTGCCTGAATCATTCAGATTCATCACATCAAACATAAATGTCACGCTACTATAATCCAAAGAAACACACAGCTCAACCTTCTAATGACCGGTAGGATTAATTTCATTTGTGACAGATTGCATAACATCCCACCACCAATCACGGATAATTACGAGGGTCTCCATCCCACCCAACTATACCTTAAATCAGTTGGGAATTGGAATACACTCATTGTGTGCATTATCATTATCATTCGTGCACATTGCGTTACCACATAAGGTTTGATAGTAACAACCCTACCTGACAAAACTGATAGTCTAGCAAGGCATGTTACTGATAGACATTTGATTTTCCAGCTCAATGGAGTTAAGAAATCTGCTTACAACGTTAAACAAAGATCTCGAAAGAACATCAAGATGAAATTTTAATTTCAAAAGCTTGCAGAGTGATAAGCGGAAGCTTGAAAACAACTAAGATACTAATGAAAACAATAGGAACTCATGAAAGACATCTTCAGCTTATAACCTTCGGACTCATACCATTCAGTGGATTTTGTCCCATATACAAAAATGAAAATTCCGGAGGAAATTGGAAGATTTTGCTTTGAAGTTTTAAATATCAAATTATCCAGTTTTCTCCTAAATCCAATGAAATAATAACTTACAAAAATATAGAAAATTGGATGAGAATAACATAGTAAGAACAATATCAAATAAATTCAAAAGGGAGTGTAGTTTAACAATGTATATGTCCTAAATATAACAGTTGAACATGAAACCATAGAACTCCAAACGGCTAGATCCAGTCATTACTAACAAACATGCGAACAGCAATTTAAATTGAACAGCAGTGATGGCAAGAACGCAATATTTTTCTTATACTCATAAAAACACACAATATTACAGCATCCCAAAAGACAAAAAAAACTCTCAAGCCATTCAGCAAGCATTTGAGGCTAGTCGTATCTCTACATAAATAGAACCCCAGTAAAGACAAGCAAATGGAAAGAAGGATTGGAGTGATCAGAAACGCATGGCAAGCAACTGGTTGTATAAGAGAAGTGCCTTAAATTAGGAGGGGGAATCAAAACCACTATCGGGTTCAAACAAATTACAATCAACAAAAAGCCTCAAATAGGAGGGGAATCAAAACAAAAAAACGGAAACACACCTTTCAGTGTATAAGTTATCAAGCAACACCGCTCCTATGAAGTTTCATCCTGCAATTTAAGCGCAGAGGCTACCCAATCCGAAACCACCGAACTCATCTCTGCCTCAGCATGCAATAATAGTGGAATGGGAGTCACAGACACCTAACAGCAAAAATAAATAAATAAATCAAACAAATCGATAAAAGAAATAGCAACAAATCAAACAGAATCAGATTAGTTGGGGCACAATGAATAGCACGCAAGTAAAGAACCAACTTACATAACCAATTTCAACTGCTCCGTAATCTTGATCGTCATCTTTGTCTTCCTGTTCGTTTTCAAGAATCTGCAGAGACACATTGTTTAAACCTTTCAATTAACCTCAACTAGTGAACTGAGCTTGGTTATCTTTAAATCAAAAGGATCAAAAGTATAATCGTTAAACCATATAATTGAAGAATGGAATACTATATATGATACCTCAAGACGGAAATACTTCTTCACAATTCCTTTCTGAATCTCAGCTTTCCCAGCATCAGCAACCGATTCTACCTCAACATTCTTTCTTTGGGTACTAATGCGGCGAGCTGCACCCTAAAATAATGACGGATTCCATGATTATCAAACCACTGCTACATCAAAGTCAGTGCCAGATATAATTGAAATACAATTTTATAAAAATACTAACTGCTGCAGAAGCATCTCGACTAAGCTGCGCTAGTTGGATGCCAAGGCTTTGATGCTTGGACATATACTGGCCAGCAGAAGGAGGTTTGTACCCAGATACAGCTTGCCAGCTGAACTGGTGTCTCCACGGGCTCTGTTTAGTTACCTTGAAACCCTAAACGTAACCATAAGAAGTATATTCATTTTTAAAGAAACAATCTACAAGTTGCTTAACCGAAAATGTATTGTCACATGTTAGGCATATTGAGGGAAAATTAGCACAACACATTTAGTTAGTGAAGGATGGAAAATTGTCTGTAGAACAGATTGAGGGGAGCATCTAAACAGAAAGCTAATGGTTCTGTTACAAAAGGAGAACCACCAAGGACCAGCTGATGTGTGTTAACATGGGATCACATCTTTAGAAATCCAAGAAGAACTCAATGTGAAAATTTTAGACCAATATCAATACATGCCAGTACTCAAATACAACACATATACACATAATAGCAATCACCAATTTATACAAAGCGAAATGCAAATGTTTATAGGTCTATCTCAATGTTTATAACTAATAACCTATGAGTACACCTGAATTTTTCCCAGTACAGTTTTATCAGATAGATGTAAGTAGTTCTACGAGTTAAACCAAATCAAAGGAAATAGTAGGAGAGTAATATGGATAAAATCCGAAAACCATGGGGGGAAAATGGATGAGATGATTCTAGTGAAGATCAACAATGGAATTCTAGAAACAACACCCTTGTGGCTGGACCAAGGATATCATGCTTTTAGACAACAAAAAACATCATCTCAAGCAGTCACAAAGACCTTGTCAAACAAGACCCACAAGATGAAGGTATCTACAAAGTATATAGACAAAATAAAAAAATAAACTACAGAAAAAAATGATCAACGATGAATCAAACATAAAGCAAGGATCTTTTACTCAGGTCAGGGTGTGAAAAGAAACAAGGCTAAAACAGGCCATTAAGTGATTTTTTCTCTCAAATTTCAGAATAAAATGGGGTATTTCTGAACGCTTGCTTAGGTACAGTTGTTTACTTGAGAATTTGGACCCTTTTTGCCAAAACTCTGTCTAAGTCCATGAGATGCATGTATTTTGTGAACTACATATAGCAACATCAGTTGGAACTGAAAATTGACAGTAAGCCCAAACACTAACCGGTACGAAAACAGCTAAAAGGTTGGAAGGTTGTTGAAACAAAATTCTCCATCCCACCTATAAACTCGGGTTTCGCACTTGCATAAGCATAACCTTCCCATACCCCAAACGGCCAAACCTGACATGGGTAATGTAGAGTATCTGTGTATAAGACTAAACAAGCAGAAAACGTAACACGTGAACCTGAACAAAATTTGTGGAGAATTATTAAGTTATTTTCAATAGTTTTGGCATCATATACATATAACCTAACTTTTAATATTAGGCAATTTTCTTTTAAGTTTCATCTTTCATACATTTAGGTATTTAACCATTCTAATATGTTTTATGAAAACCATTGTTCCTGAATAGGAACCCCAAGGACATGGCTCAACAATAAGATTAGTGGGTCTTTGTGCCTGCCAACTCCCGTTTGAGCTTCCAATTTGGCAAACTCCTGAATGGCTTGGTGGCCAGGCGGTAGGACCAGTCTACCATGGGATTCAGAACAAGCTGGCGTTCATCCATGCCAAGACATGCCAGTGGGTGGTGTGGGATTTGGGTCTTGGAGATTTCCCAGTGAAAAAACCACATCCTGAATGTGAAGATATTGAATGATATGGATCCAAATATTTTTGATGTTTCAACCATATAATCAAAATGTATTGTAAATTGTCTAAATCCAAAATCAATATAGACCTGAACTGGGATAAAAAGCCAAACAAGCAGTACACCCATTTTCAGAACCGACATGAACCCAAATCCATGTTGGTTTTTAGGCTTTAACCACAATCAAATAGAGTTAAACACATTTCATGCCTTACATATATACTTGCATTGTGCATACTTCTATCTTAATAGGTGATCAAGACTCAAAAGAAAAAAGATCTTGAAAGAATCAAGTTCGGCAAGGTTGTTCGCGAGCTTAGATTGTAAAAGGCTCGATCTTGGCCCGGAACGGTGATCATATTAGTGAAGTTGTGAGTGAGGTTTGTGTGATCGAGCGGGACTTGCAAGAGAGAATTAAGACCCGATTGGGGTGCCGAACATCTATAAAAATCTCCGGTCTTCTTGTGGTTTGCGTATTGTCTCTACTTTTGCTTTTTCCGCTGCATACTCCATTGTTAGTAGAGCTATTAGGATTATATTAAGGGGCCATAGATCCAACAATCCAAACTCCATATAAAATATGTATGGTATACACCACATTATAATGTTACGAATGATTAAGGTCTAGCCCCATTTTCCATGATATGCTGGCCCAATCTACGATGAGAAATACTCTTATACACTAGGCAACTAGAGGTAGTGCATTCGCATTTGAAATCCAAAATTTCAAGAAATGATATGGATAAAATTTCGAGGATGGCAATTATTTGATAAGAAATTCATGAAGTGGAAACATGGTGTTGACTTCATACAACCAGGACTGAGACTTCTAGTTAAACATGACAGCGAAAATGATAGACTCAATTATTGAGAAACAAAAACGTGGAATTGCTACATTTAAATTGTGGACACGTCAAATTAATGATACTATTGTTTCTCTGATATATATGCAAAAAATAAAAATGCAAAGATAAAATAATTTAGTAAGGTTAGGACTTCTGTTAGAATTCATAAATCATGAACAGCTCACTGGATTTTTCAAAAGGAAAAGCATGAAGAGGAAGGTCACACACCTTGTTTGTTTTAGGGGAGGCTGGGATAGTAATGTTTAACAAGCAATCTTTAGGAAAAATGCCCTCCTTAATGTCCCTAATTGCTGCATTAACAAATGGCATGCAAACATCAACCGCATCCTTCAGATCACTTTCTTGACTCTCATTCTTTTTCCTGTGAAAAAGAACAAAAAACATATAGGAATTGCAAAAGAACTGGTGTTACAACAGTTAAGGTTTTAACTTACCAATTTAATGAAATTGAGATTGACGGCACACCACACATAAGTGACTCTCTAGATCCAGAAACAGCTCCAGAGTAGAAACTGCAATGTTTTTACATCAAAACATAATGAACATTCATGAAATCCAGAGATAATTTCTATAAGACAAGATTGAAAATGCAAAAGTTAAGCCTAAAAAGGATTCTCTAAGTTGCACAGACGCACACTTCAACAGTTTCAATTCACATATGTACATAATATGTTGTGATTTTCCGGTCAAATTTCACCCAAGGGAAAGAAAATTGGACGCCAAAGACAATGTATAATAGACAAAAGGAATCAAAATTTTGAACTTTATCAACGTAATAATTATCTTCTATACAAGTTAGCTCTGAATACTACAAACCATAAAATACAATTTGACATCCCATTCTTTAACTTTAAGGTGTTATGTAAGTAGCTCCAAATCCTATGTGCATGTTTGACATGATTACAGTGTATGTTTCCTGAAGGCATAGAGTGGTAGATTCATGGCATACGATAAATAACGGTACAGTAAATCAGAGAAACATCTGACCTCATAAGATCCTATTGGATTTTACACAAAATATCATGTCAGCAGTACATTTTCAAGAATTACCAAATCCAAACAAGAAGACATTAAAGAAGTTACAGAGTATTGGTTCAAATAGTAATAGGGAAAAAAAGCAATAAAGCATGATTTAACCCAGATACGTACTTGTGTAGGCCACAATTTGGTCCCTTGTTGATTCCACTAATAACCTGAAAGCCAAGCAAGCAAAACACATAACGTCTTCCAAATGAAGTAAAAGCGCCAGCAACTAAATAAAAATAGACAAGTTCGTAACTACATACCAGTGAAGGCTTTGACCAAGAAAACAATGAACCAGATAAAGCTAAAGAGATACAATCAACAGGTGTGCCTGTTTAATCAATCAGAAATGCATGAAAAAAGTGCAAGTTAATGTGGACAAGTAAAGTAAAGATGGCACAAGATCACGAAGAAAAGATAAAACATGTAAGATTAGGTAGTCAAGGCTACATTTGATGTCAAGATGATTTTACCAGAAACTTCAAAAGCGGTTGTGCCATTGATCTCCACAGAACTTACGACAACAGTTTCACCAATAGTAAGAGAATGCCCAGAAAGAGATTTTTCCCTTCACAGAAAAACATTGAAACAAACATAAGGAAAGGCTTTTTTTTCTTTCTTTCGAGAATGTTAGTTACCATTACTAAAATGTTATAGTCGTCTAACCAGAGCTATACAAGCCCATGAAACCATTTTAGCCGATTACAAGCAAAATATGTTTTTAGACATCCACAAGCAAAACATATCCGGAAAGGTGTTGTCTCAAACTATCAGAGAAACTCCAAATGTCTAATCATAATGCAATAAACACCATCTCAAGACGAGCATGAACACATCAAATTCTTTAACATCTTTAGCATACCCTGATACATATGGAGTAAATATTCAACTGTTATTATGCTCCCACCTTCTAATCTGTTAACATCAGGCAATCTCCTTGAGATATGCAAATCTACAGTGTATACGATACAACACTTAGAATCCAAACTTCCAAAAGCACAGTTCGAGTAAGACTTGAATATCAGATGATCTATGAACCCAAAAAACTATACACCAAATGCTTATTTCCAGAGCAGGGAAAACACCTTTGCAGAGGCAATCCTTATTGTTCTCTTCCTTGGCTTTCATTATTCAGAACTATAATTTCACAAACTAAGTATCCAAAATGAATACCTAATCACTTTCTTCTCGAGTGTTGGTTGTTTGAATGATGGCTTAACCTATGGCAAGTTCCATATTTCAACTAATATATACAAAACAAATCGAAAATATCATCACATTCGAAATGCAGTACCCAACAGTTAAGTTCATTTCACACCAAGTTTCCAACTAACAATCTTCCATACCAAACTTCGAACTTCCACAAGCAGAAAAAAACATGTTTTTTACATTCAAATCAATTGCCATTTTCTTGCAAAGCATTAACTTTCAGAACCTCAATTTTTCTAAACTCATTTCAAATCAAACATTTTCCCAATTTCCTCCAAAGCATTGAATCCAGAAACTAAGCTTCTGTCAGCTCGTTTTGTCTAAATCTCTAACTAAAGGAAGCGGTAGTCAAATGGGCTCCGAAACAGAAGGTGAAGACGTCATATAATCAAATCCTTCGACATATTTGTCGAAAGCATTGACTTCTAGAAACTGAACTTATCTAAACTCGTTTCGAATCAAATCATTCACCCTTACTTCCAGAGCATTGACTTCCAGAATCCAAATTTTCTAAACTCGTTCGAATTTCCAGAATCCAAATTTTCTAAACTCGTTCGAAATCAAATCATTCACCATTTCCTTCGAAAGCATTGACTTCCAGAAACTTAACTTCTTCAAAACTCGTTTCAGCTCAAATCCTTCGTTATTTCCCTCCAAAGCATTGACTCTCACAAACTAAACCTCTATAAACTCGTTTCAAATCAAATCCTTCGGTATCTCCTCCCAAAGTGTCAACCTTAACAAACTAAACTTCTCTCTATCTCCTCCAAAAGTGTCAACCTTAACAAACTAAACTTCTCTCTATCTCCTCCAAAAGTGTCAACCTTAACAAACTAAACTTCTCTCTATCTCCTCCCAAAGTGTCAACCTTAACAAACTAAACTTCTATAAACTGGTATTATCTCAAATCCTTCATTTTCTTCCTAGGCATTGACATTCACCCACTAAACTTCTATAAACTCGTATTATCTCAAATCCTTCACCATTTTCTTCCAGAGCATTGACTTTCACCCACTAAACTTCTCTAAACTCGTTTCGATGCAATTCCTTTTCCTTTTTCTTCCAAACCCATCAACTTCCCGAGTTCCAGAAACCAAACATCTCCAAACTCGTTCCAAATCAAATCCTTCGCCATTTTTCTCCCAAAGCATTGACTTGCAAAAACCAAACTTCTCTAATCTCGTTTCGATTTTCGAATAAAAACTTCCACCATTTCCTACCAAAACATTGACGTTCAGAAACCAAACTTCTCCAAACCAAATCCAAACCCCTAAAACCCCCGGAAAGATCCGACCTTTCGTCCCCAAACCCTAAAACTCACGATTCGGGAGCGCAGACGTGGACGTTGGACGACCCCTCCTTGACGAGCGCGTCGACGAGCATGACCAGCCCCGGCGCCCCGATCCCGTCTCCAGCAGTAACAAGAACGATCGGGCGGGAGTCGTCGACCTCCGGCGAGGTCTCCGGCTCGGGCGGGTCGGGTCTGGAAGAGGCCTTGAGGGCCGTCTGGAGTTCGGAGACGAAGGACGGCGGAAGAGCCATTGGAAATTCTAGAGAGAGAAAAGTTTTAGAGAGGGAGGTTTAAGAACGCCGGAGGTCACCGGAGACGTGGGTAGAGTGATGTCGCCGGTTTTTTAGGAGAGGACGGAGAGAGAGGATGTGGTCACCACCCCTCCTTTTTTTTCCTCGGAAAAATAATAATGGGTAAAATTAATATAAACAAAAAGGTCAAGAATTATATTTCTTCTGGTAAATGGTTAAAGTTAGGGTGTGCATCCGGTCAAGATCGGAGACCAGACCGATTTGGTTCGGCTTGGAGACCGGACTGGACCGGTTGGATTTGGTCCGGTCTAAGACCGAAATTTTACCTTAAAAATTAAAAAAAAAACAAAATCAAACCGGTCCGGATTGAACTGTGACCGAATTTTCAACTGAGTCTAGATTGGAACTCAGATTGGTTCCAGTTCAGACCAGACCGGTTTTTGCACACCCTAATTAAAATTAATGGGTTTTTTATGAGTGGTTATGGGTAGGGTTGATTTTATGTGTTTAGTGGTTAAAAAAAGTTCAAAACAAGATTTATTGATCTCATATGTCATATCAAATGACTCATAAATTATTATTATTATTATTGGCATACAATCATACATTGATAACATAAAGTCACAAGTGAAGATCTACTTTTAAGATTTTGCAAAAGTAAATTGATGTTATCAAAAGTCAAACAATAACCGTTATTTGACTAGAACAGACTTCCCAGACTTTTTTTCTGCAAAAAATAATATTTAAAAAAATAGTTTTCATGTTTAGAGGTTAAACATATGTAGATTTTGTTTTTTGTCTCTAGAAAATAATTATTTTAACTTTATTTCATATTTAAATTGTAAATATAAAATTATTACCGAAGAATAAGATTTGACGTGACAAAATTGTAAAGTCTTACAAAAGTGCGATGTCTCCTTATCTGCTGTCTTTACTTTTTTCCTTTCCTTTGGTCAACAAATCAAACTGCTCGTCACTTTGAGATAGGACTGAGCATCGGTTCGGACCGGAAAAAAATTTAGGTCCGGACCAAAAATCGGATTGGACCGGAAAAAATTCAAAGGGTCGGACCGAAGACCGGACTGGACCGGTTCGGTCCGGTCCGGTCCAAAAACTCGATTTTTTACCTTAAATTTAAAAAAAATTGAACCGGACCGGACCGGATCCAATTTTTTTGTTTCGGTCCGGACCGGAACCCGGACCGGACCGGGTTTTGCTCACCCCTACTTTGGGATATATATAACATTCCAAAGATTTTTTTGACCTTTTTGGGGGAAGTTCGTATCTGGAAGACATGAATTAAGTGTTTGATTTTTGTTTGAAAACGTTTATGTTCGTATCCTTGTTTTTTGTGGGGTACTTGATCCATGTATTTTGGTGATCTATATTATCCCGATGTTTTTGTGGGGTACTTAATCTATGTTTTTTCTTGGATCCATATATGTTAGGTGAGGCATGCGATTTCTTGAATTTTCGTATCTCGTCTATTTTAAAATTGTTTCAAATTTTCTCCGTATATATGTTATTTCAATAATAATATAAATAGATAATATTTTGTCCGATTATTCTAGTACAAGTACTTATTTACACACTAAATCTAACCAAAACTTCTCTATATTTTTGGTTCGTTCTTAAATTTTCCGACTCTCCATTTCTGAGTAAAAGTGTGAAGGAGATCAGAAGAAGTGAAGGAGAAGAAATCGGAAGGTGAAGAAGCGTGCTCCGACTAGTCAAGTTCGTCGGAATTCGAAAAAGGAAGTGGAAATCGCCGTCGACGTTAGGAGCTTTGTCGATCATCAAAAAAGTATGTCAAGTTAAATTAGATGTTCACACAAGGTGTGTGAGTGGTCGATGATATTGTTGGAGGTCGGAGACCTCGTTGATGTCAAGGTGCAACTAGGTTGCTGCACTGGAACGGTCGACCGATTGTAGTATTGGTTGACCGATCTTAGTGTAATTGGGTATTTTCTACCCTTACCGGTCGAACGATGTCTTGCGGTGGTAGACCGGTTGTGCTTAATTTCTTAGGAAGAAGACGACTCTGTTAGAATCCGTCGACCGAGACCCCCTTTGTTGTTCGAACGATTTGATCTAAGTAAGTCGGTTGGGGGTCTAAACCATCTAAACGGTCGACCGCCATTTAGTTCGACTGATAACTTAAGAAAATTTAATGTTTGTTTGACCGGTTCGTATTTTTGTTCGATCGGTGTTAGCTTGAGAAAACGTAGGATTTCCTTGTTATTTTTAGTCGACCAGAAGCCCATTGTCGTTCGACCGTTGGGGATGATTGATTTAATATTATTGTGGTGTAGACCTTCCAAACGGTCAACCGCTTTTGGATTTTTGTTCGACCGTTGGGACATGTTTTGGTTCGACCGTTGGAGTGTAGTCTGAACCGTCTAACGGTATTAACGGCCAACCGGTGGACCGCTTGCGCCCTTTCGGTCGATCGTTGGTGCACTGAATTGTTGTTTATGTTTATGAGCGCGTTGGCACGTGAGTTTCTTTTATGACTATTATGCTTTCATGGCATATGCATGATGACTCAGAAGTACATACAACCTTCACCGATTCCTCATGCTAGTGTAGCCACGAGTGGGGGGTGTTGCGTACTCTCTGTATGACTGCATGTGCCTGCGGTTGGTATATTCGGATGCCCATTTATGTTTTGATATATGACCCATGTGTGGGGAGATGACTGTTATGTTTTATGTATACCACGATACTAGTATGATAGGTCATATATTGCATGTGCATATAAGTGGGCTAAGTATACGAGATTTTCTTATGGAAACTTAGACATTATTATTTATGTTTCCTTCAAGACCTTTTAGGCGTTGAGTAGGTGATGACGGATGACGAGTACATTTAGGAGTCCGATCCTCGAGTCTATTTTGAGGTTGTTGTGACTAATTGTTTTTTATGTCTATTGTACCTTCATGTAGTCGTACTTTTGACAACTCTTGTATATGATGCACCTTATGTGTGTGTGTGTATGTATGTATGTATATATAGAGTAGCGTCCTCATGTGATTTGATGTCTCTTGATTATCGTTTAAAAATTTAAAATTTCTGTTGTTTTCGGGACGTTACACCATCGTAGGAATGAGAAGTGAAAAGCCAATTAGATCGCGTTTCTGTATCAAACACACTATTAGTTAGCACTACAATTTCGATCTTAGATTCTTGCATCTAACCTATGCATGTTATGAAGTAGGAACTGATCCCTTTTCGTTGAAATAAACTACTTTCAGCTTTGGAGTTTCGTCAAACTTTTAAATGACGAGGCATGCTTTGAATAAATTTGAAAATAAATTAAACTCTGATTCCAATGAGATAACTCAATTTCCATGAAAATGTGTCATTATATCAATTAACTTCATACTTTAATTACAATCTTAAATATTCTCAACTAATAAACAAATAAATTTAACCAACAATATATTTTAGTTAATTAGATTACATCCTTGATCACGAAAAACCAAACATGATGTTAGCTAATCAATGCCAACCCAACAAACATTACAATCTATCAATCAATATTGTCCACCAACCAACTTAAGCCCCCAACTCATATCCTCACATTAATGCCTAATATAAGACACATTAAGCTTCACACTATATAACCCCCTCTCTTTTAGCGTTGCAATCGTACATAGGCGGGACATGAAAGCAAGGTTCCATAGACACAACCCGCCTACAAATCCTATCACCAACTGTCTCATTCCTAAACGGAATCCAACCCACCAACCCCTTCGGCCCCACGATGCTCGTCCTTGAACAACACCTAGGGCCTCACCCCGCCGAGCCCCTGGGCCACGTACCCGAATGTCGAACTTATCGCAGAGACTCAACAAGTACATTTCCGCCCACACTTTCATGTCGTGCGACACCTTGTTGGTCTGTTGGAAGGCCTCGTGGCTTGCCTGTTATATCCGTACAACCTGGTGGTCTGTTGTTGTGGGATGTTCCCAGTACATGTTGGTCATGTGGTCAAAATATATAGTTTGCAAAGACGTTAAGAGCACCACCTTGGGTGGTTTGATGATGCTGCCATTGGCCGCGGTTATGCAGGTTTTGAGGTCTAGCTCAGGAAGCAACTTCTCCCTCCAAGTGCAAGTCAAGACCTGGTCGAGGACATGCCGGAATGTGACTTGTGTTGATACAATTACAAATATGATCATGTAATACAGTGGGTTACATATGTCGAATAAATATTCCGTAAGAATCAAGACAAAGCCAACATACAAAAACATGCATAGGAAAACACGAAACGAAGGAACATTGATTAGAGACGACCTCAAAGATCGAGCCGTCGGAAGGCGACTTGTCTCAGAGAAAATATCGGCCCACATACCAATGCGTTTGATGGTCTGCCAATTTTCTCCCAGGATAGAACGGTCACACCGTCGATCAGGAGCACACCGGAGTCGACAGACCACGAAAGCAGCGTGGAACCTCGCAAGAAGCGGTCGCCGGAGAACTCTGGATTCGGAGACCTAAAATCGTCGGAGATGGACGGTTTTCGTAGAGAGATGATAGGAATAAAACGTGTGTATACAGGAGGAAACCGACTGTGATATATATATATGTGTGTGTGTGTGTGTGTGTGTGTGTGTGTGTATTTAATTTTGTAACCGTCAATGACTTAATTGCAAAAACAATTACATGAGGTCCAAAAATAAATACACTCATCACCCTCGTCACGCCACCCCTCGCCCCGGACGGGACGAGGCGCGCGCGCACGCGTGTGTGGAGAATTTTCTTCTCATCTATTTCCACCTACAAAGGGTCAAGTGAATAGGATGTTTATCAACATCCTTCAACTTGTTAGCTTCACCAATGTGAGACTAAAAGTGAGGTGAGCACATGGCACATGGGGTAATAGTTCTCATCTTCATCTCAACATTGGATTTCTTTAATTGAGCTAGTCATGGGCCTAGCCCAAACTCAATAATCCAACAACTTGTTTCTTGCTAAATGATCTTATTTGTATCCCAACCTTCTCGCTCTCATTCGTCAAATAAGAATCGTAGAATCTTGTGATCATTCCCCACACCGGGTCGGTCGGGTGGAGAAGGGTGTAACGTCCCGAAACAGCGGAAATTTTGAAAATTCATAATCACAACAATAAAGGTTAATAATCAAAGACGGGACTGTTACTTCTCATAAAACAAATAGCGGTGCACCAAATTACATCAGAGTTTGTCAAAATGATACATGATTACAACAGAACGACAAAAGAAGATAAACGTAATCATGTTGACCTCAGTGGTCCGAGTAGAGGATCCGACTCCAAAATGCGCGCGCCCGCCGATCACCACCCAACTGGACCTACTGTGGTCCTGAAAAATATATAACAACAATGCATGAGTTTCCAGAAGGAAATCTCGTATGCCAACCCACCTATATGCATGCATTACACGAATGAACCTATCATACTAGTAGCATGTCATGGCATCAACAGAAAGGAAAACAGTTCCCCCGAAGGGTAAAACAGGACATCAGTCCGACAGTCAACATCGGGTCTCCCGAGGAGACCTACTGCAGGCACATGCAGTCTTACAGCACGCGACATCGCACCCCCCACACGCGGCTACACTACTCAAGGGTTCGGCAGGGAGCCTCTGTCACGCCTGCTAGCCGATAGAATACAAATCTGCAAATCTCTGTGGTCGGAGCCACGGGGACCAACGGGGTCGTCGCCTGGAAGGTATAACAACATCATCTCGATAGGTGCCCAGTCGAGGAATCAACATAGCCGGAACAGCCTCGGCCCAACAATCATCATCGCCGGCACAACCTCGGCGGCATCACCGGCACAGCATCGGCGATCCATCACAAACATCTGGCACAACATCGGACGGGTCCAGACCGAAGTCTGTCAGGTCATCAGGCTCCACGAGCCGCAAACACCAACCGCACCGCTATAAAAGCAAGACAGCGACCTCCATAGCCCGTAGGCCGGTAGTCACCTCACCCAACGCCAGTTGCGTGCCCGCACAACATCAAACATTGGGATCTGTGATCCCTCAGGCATGCTATACTACAATGAGTTCAATCAATCCATTAACTTAGTTACGGTCCATACATGGAGGTGACGCGTCCCGAACACGCACACTTTTCCACACGGCGGTCCCTGGGCAGGCACGCAAAACGCGCCCACCGTCACCTCCCGGCTCACGCACAAGGCGAGGACACGGGTTTCCGTGGACAAAGTTGGCATTAAATTCAAATCTATCGGTCGACCGACTCAGGGGTCTCGGTTGACTGGAAACAGACAGGGTCGACCTATATTCTACGTCATATAATCGGTTGAACGCAAACATACAACGGTCGAACAAACATGCATAGAAAAATCAGTACACTTAAGTTCCAGTCGAACGACCCAAGGAACCGGTCGACCGAAAACAGACAGGAAGTCCCAACTCACCAGCAATACGCACTACCGGTCGACCGCCACAAGGCATCGTTCGACTGGTGAAGGTTAAAGTCGGGTAAAAACACTACATTCGGTCGACCGCCCGAAGGGACCGGTCGACCGTTGGTCGCCTTCAACCTCGCGCCAGCCGAGGTTTTACGAAGAAACACGCCGCCGGAGAGGTCTCCGACCTCTCCCGGCCGACCAACACCTCCCCCATACTTGGGTGAGCAACCAAAATCACACTACAACGACATACCTCAAGGAAGACGACGAAACGCCGGAGCACCGCTCGCGCCTCCGCCACCTCCTCACGTGTGACCTCCTCCTCGCGACGACCTCCTCACGCCGGAGCCTCCGAGTCCTCTGGTGCCACACAAGCAAAGGGAGAGAGTGAGAAAAACGCAATGAAGGGAGAGGAAGAGATCAAAACCCACATTTAAACCCAACCCTCGCTAAAGTAATCGTCCCCCACACCATCACCCTACACTCCTTAGGCCACTATTCACGCTCCACCCCATGCATCCACTGTTCTCGTGCCTCTTCCCCATGCAAAACCCCTCTTAATCTCCATTAGCCTCTCTAACCTAGGTTTAGGGTTCTAACAAAGGGACCGACCAAGGTGGTGGAACATTGTGTCCTTTTCCGGGAATAACTTGCTTAGTTCTCTTTCAAAACTAGGGATAAGAAACAATCCTAGAACGAAGTAGTTGTTGGATCTCAACACCATCCAGCTCACCTTCTGCATGAGCTCCTTGTCCGATTCGCAATAGAACCTTTTGTTGTCACCTTCGTAATCATGCATCAAATGAACGTACAAATAAGAAGGCAACTTATTTGCATTTATATTCTTATTCTTTACCATATTCCCATAGCAAAGAGAAGACGTTCGAGACAAATTGCGAAAATCTTTCGAGGGGAAGTCCAAGGGAAGTAACCAGGAACCTTTAGGAAACGGCTCGCAGAAAAGGTGGGATATGTATTCGCGTCTTTGGAGAAGCAATGTCCTGTTAGTAAGAAGTGCATAAAGAAAAGTTTAAGTGAGGCCCAAAATTCTATTTCCAAGACCGTTTTCCGGCATGAAGATCACATAGTTGCACTCAATGGTTCCTCCGGTGGTCGCGTTGGAGGCAAGTTGGAGGAGGCTTTGGTTGTAGAGGTGGGTGTGCGGGGTGCAACGCTCGTGGCGGGCTTCGTAGTTTTTTAGGGTTTGTTGGAGGTGTGGGGATGGTTTGCGGGGGGAGTTTTTGCGGTAGTTGTGTGATTGGTATCTACTCTGGCAACATAATAAGAATTAATGTGTAGTAGAATATCGCAAAATAATTCTTAAAATACGAGGTGTTGTTTTAACTATCTAATGTCTACAAATGTTAAATTGACTTCTTTTCTAGCGTGGTTAAAAGTTTTTAAGAACACTCATAGCAATTATATCTGTTGTATTAATCATCTTCTTATGATGGAATGAGAAAATTTTCCGAAGTGGGCAGAAATGAGCTCAAACAATAGTAGTGTGATCGTAGTAAATAATAAAACATACTTGATTAGCTAACTTGGACATTGGTTCGATAGTCGGCATGGATTTATTAGTACATGCCACAGATGTCCAAGATCGAATCCCATATAAACCGATAAGTCATATGACAATGACATAGATAGAAACTCTATGAGGTTGGATCTGATTTATTAAAAAAATGAAATTTCTTCTGTTTTCTTGTAATTTATCATGAATTTGTGATCCTACTTTCAATCATAAATCTCATTGCGATAGCCGTATTTGAATTGCACTAAATTACTTTACTCTTAAATGGAAAATTATTTAAGTAATATTAGCATCAAATTAAATTGCAAAATTTAAATAAAATAACTCAAACTCCGACCCTTTTCCATTCGATTTTGCTATTGATTAAAAAAGTTGAACTTAACACACATGTATCCTATTAATTTGAAGGACAAGATGTTGTTACAGCTGGAGCTTGAACCCACGTACATTTTATCTTTCTGTTGGTTAACGGGATATAATTGTGAATGGGCAACTTAGGTAGTTATTTAAGTTAAAAACCGCAAGTATTGGATCTAATTAGATGGTGGTACACAAGTACACAAAAATCATTGACTAGTCATTGCTACCCTTGGGCAAAATCCCATGCACATGCAAGTCAACCCCCCTCAAAAAACCTTTTTCATCCTAGTTTACACAAAAAAATCATAGTAGCCTACAAATAAACATAATATACAATTATCTAATTAATCTACTCCATTTTGCACATGTAAGTCAACTCATGCACATGCAAGTTTCTTTGTAAGCAATATCTATTCTACTATACTCAAATTTAAACTTGGGATGCCGACCTAAAGTTTGTTTGTCTTATAACTTCACACTTTAATTAATATTAGAAATATACTAATTAGACGACCAATTCGTTTGATTATAAAGTTGATAAAATGCATGAGGGATCGGGATTATAAAGGAATTTAGAAGCCCAAACCATGAAAATTAGCTTGATTGCATCGGTATCTATCAAAGCCAAATTGAGTTTCTATACGCTACAAGCTTTACTAAACGTCAAGTATCAACATATGACGTTCTCGGAATTACAAACTCTATACTAATTTTGTCAAACAAATGCATAGCCATAAACTATCTGACCATGACTAAAGTAAAATGAAACTCTATCCCAAAAAACCAAAGTAACATGAAACGAAGATGTTGATCGATCGTATTAGTTTTGCAATCGTTCATGTAACATCATGTTATCCACTTACAGCCTAGTATGTTTTGCAATCTATTATAGCTCACAATAAAGAAACAAAACTTGAGAATGAAAAAAAGGAAAATGAGATATATTGTGCTTGATTGTGGGTCAAGCAAGCACGGTTGACCTGTTTGGTTGAACAATGGAAAAGAAAGAACTTGACTAAATTACTTAGATTGAGAAGCAATTTAGATAAGTTAGATTAGAATTCAACACCATCTAATAGTTCACAAGATCCAAAGCGTCTCCTGATGTAAGCGTCACAAGTCCAATTTCTGATTTCCTCACCCTGGGTATGACAACTATCCTAAAAAAAGAAATATGTATTTTCAAGTTCACACATGCATATCCAACCGAACCCCAGAAAAACCCAAACCATGTCCGCACATATTATTGGACTATTTTTAATCCAGTAAGTGTTTATATCCTGAAAGTATATTACACGGAGATTATATAAACATAAACTTGTAAGAACTCTTAGAAAACAACTTCATCTAGGTCAGATGCACGTGAAGAACTTGAGTACATCGTTTCGGCCACAAAGACAAAAAAAGAGTCAGAAAACATCTCATATTTTCTACATTACAAGACAATTCATCTCGACCCAACTTTGTATGTCAAAAACTGTAGCACTGTAGAACGTGGAAGTTTTAATTAGCATTAAACTTGTGGAATCCAACTGAAGGCAAAGGAATATAAATATACCGAGCTTTGATCCGCCAGAAAGAATTAAGCACCATCACTTGATGAATGCCCACATGCACTGGAAGGATAAAATGAATTTCAGTTTGCTAAATTGCGCAACTTAAAACAAATAACCGTAAAAAAAGAGTAGGAGGCTCACATATTGCTTCCACAGTTGGACACAAGGGAACTGCAATTCTCTTGTATTCTGGAATTCACATCAACTTGCCCTCCACCATTGACTGCTAAAGCACCAAAATGAGAGTCATCATCTCCACAAATAAGATAAGCATGCCACCCAAACTGATTCTGACTTCTACTCCGAACTCTGAAGACTGAAGTTGCCATTGCAATCCTACTCTGAAGTTGCCACTGCAATAGTTGGCAGAGAAATTCACATATTTGCACCAGCAGTCTCCTTGCTGGAGTTCATTGTGCAAACTACGGACATGACAAAGAAGCAACTACAGAAGCATGCCTGCTGCGAATCTAAAATCCAGATTTTCTCAAAATCCTTCCAATATACAACATTCAAATTCATGTTAGCTTGCTTGATCATATGGACCTTGCAACATCATCCATCCAAATCCAGAGTGTTTGATTCTTCTGACCATGTTTAAGAAATTAAATGCATGACGTCATCACCCTATTATGAATATGCTTTACAATCTCCCTGGATCAACCTTGCCTTCTCATTTGTTTTTTAATCACCGTCAAAAACCACCAAACATAAATTCTTCCAAAAGCTTAATAGCATCAGTCTTGTCACTGGCAGTGCTTCCATGAGAAGATGCTTTATCTGAACCAGTATCAACGATACCTACCTTTGATTTCTTGCTACTCTCAGATGCACCAAGTGCAGGAACTTTGCTTGCTGTTGAGGACATCAAATTAGATACTATCAATGAAGGTTGACGTTGAGCCATCATCCCAGGTGCACCAAGTGGCGAAGCACCTATGCCAGTTAATCTCAATGAAATTTCATTACTCTTCTGGAGCTTGTCAAATACACCTTCCTGCTTATCTTGCATCCCAGCACCATCAAATTTCTTCAATGTTGACTCACTTTCAAAATTGTTTGCCTTTTCCAAGGAAGGCCGCCCAACAGAGAGAAACCTTATTCCTCTGGGAACCTTCACGGGTGTCTTCGCAGACTGCTGCTGCTCTAAATTTGTGTGAGCCAAAGGTGGACAGGTTAGGCTAGCGACTGAATTAACAGTGGAATTTGTTTGCTTCTCTGAACTTGGCTTTTCTGATAACTTTAGGGACTCCAGATTTACGACAGCACACTCTTCAGGTTTTTCCACAGCAGTTATCTAATAGCAATCCATTTCAATGGTCAGTTTTGAAGGTCTACTAATTGACAATAAACAGACACTGGAGTAATACAATAAGTTGCATACCTTATGGGAGAACATGCATGAATCTCCTCTTGAACATGCACCTTTCAATGTAAAATTATGGCATGCATACTTCCAAAGCTCATGGTCAAAGGGACAATCATCTCCTTTCAAGCAGGATTGACATGCAAAATACTTGCATGGCTGCAAAATAGAATAAAAATAAGAGCAATGTGATTCGGAAAGAGACTAGAAAAGCAAAATCAAGGACATGATATCATCAAGTTTGGCAGTGTGTAAGCTCAACTAGTAAACCAGTAAAAGAAAGCAAGCAGAGCATATCACAAATTTAATTCAACAACATACATCAACATAACCCCAATGCTTCATAAGAGGCTCCCACCTAAGCGAGGTAAGGGGGTCGGATGTACGCAACCCTATCACTGTAAAACAGTGAGGTTGTTTCCAATTGACCCAAATGATGCAAATGTAACTGATCATATGTGATTCCACAATAAAAGAAACGCATATCGTTGAAATATCCCTTGATATAGTCCATGATGCTCCAAATGTCAAAAAACAATTTAATCTTTGACACGGTGGAAATGGACAATAGCATATCACAAATTTAATTCAGAATGCAAAATTAGAACTTTCAGACGAAGCACTGAACTAATCATACATTATACATTCTTGAAAAGAAATGGATGATATAAAAATGTCAGAATCAAACAAACAAACAAAAACGACTTTGTACTTAGACAGAATATGCAGTGTAAGTATGTAACTAAAGACCCATGTATTTAATAAGAATTGCTACTTCTGTGGTAAATGCAGTGGAAAGGAAATAACTTGGCAAAACATTATGGGTATGCTAAATCAACAGAGGAGCGTATTCCTGACCTTATATATAGTTAATAAAGGCAGTCAGTTTCGTTCTCTCCCCTCACAAGTAGTCACTCTAGTCTACTATGCTTCTCTCTCTATGTGCCTCACCAACTCTTCCAACCTCAATTATCATATCATTCTCCACAACTATGGTTCTTTCTCAGTTTCTCTTATTGCTCCCCATCAAAATTACTCTCTCAGCTCTCTCGTCCTGGTGACTTTTTTTCTATCTCCATACAGAAATGATTTTCATTCTCATCTCTGATTGCTCACCGTCACAAAAAATTATTTATCTACGTTATTCTTTCTCATTCTTCAACACCACAGTAACTCTCTATCATATTCACTTTCTAATGTATCTCCCTCATCTCCCCTTACTAATAACTATTCTTTCTCTTCTCACTAGCAAAAATATATATATGTTATAATACACTTTAAGTGAACACGAGAATAAGCTCAGAAATTGCAGTCTGCCTTCTAAAATCGATAAATTCCAACACAAGAACACAAGATTATCATGTAGCCATTCATACCTGGAACTTTGTCAAAGGAGTTGTATCATGAGAAAATTTGCATGAATCACCCTGAAAAATGGAGAAAAGACATAAGTGTATTAACATATGAACTGAACACTATGCAACTCAAAATTTCTAAGATAGTAAGTTTACACACTTGAAGATCCGCCAATACAAACAAGTTCACAATCAATCAGCCTAGATTACAAAGACCAGGTGGTTTCTAAAGTATCTTTGACATTTTTTTACTGCCCAGTGCATTCTAAACTTGAAGCAAGTTTTGTTCTGCGAATTCAGGTGGGAGTAGTTGAATTTCATGCTTTGTAAAACTTTCAGTGTTTTATGAGTTTCATTTCTAGCCTACCCAACTAGTTAGGTCTTAAAGGTTTTGTTGTTTGAAAAAGATTTCAACAAGGAAACATCACCATAATCAGTGATATCACATGAAACCACTCTTACTTGCATACTTATGTGGCAAAACAAAAACAAGTGACCGAAATCAAGCTCTGCCCAGCGAGCTATGAGCCTATGACAACACATAATGCACCTGGAAACCTCGAAATCTACCTAGAGATAAGCCAAGGTGTAGTAGTCGGCCTGAGAGAATGTTTGGACACATTTGGATTGGAAGTAAAAATCTTCCCTTTCTTAAGAAACTCTTCTCAATATATAAGATTATCAGTTGATTTTAATTAAAAAATTCTAAATGAAATCGGTAAATTTTCTAGATAAATTTTTTTATTAGTAAATCAATCGATTTAGTGAATACCTGTTGACATCTCCCCTTGAGATAAAAGCTACAATATGTAACTTTTTTTGGAACAGAAACCGGTTGAATCTTCAATCTTTTGATACCTAACTTCCTGTTCTGCTCTGCACGTTTACGTTTTTTCGCAAGCTGGATTGGGGAAGAAAAATAAACTCAGCTCAATTAACAAATATGGAAGTACACTGATATAAAAACAAATAACTATAGCGTCATAGTCTTATGACTGTACAATCAATAAAATAGAAACTTTCATAATGCAGTGCGTGTGACTGCCTGTTGAGAAGTTTGACACATTTGTTTATTTCTCATGTATTGTATATCGTATTTTACTAAAACATGCAGGTGCTGACATGAGTCGAATTAGTTAATCGGGGATAATAGATACCGATGCAATTCTAGTTCCGTTCAAATTAAAGGTGTATAAATCGCATAACTTTGCATGATCAAGGAAAAACTTATAATTCTACAACATATCAAATGACTTACATTAGGCAAATCTGCAATTTATGTAAATTATATACAACAACAAAGCCTTTTATCCCAAACTAGTTGGGGTAGGCTAGAAATGAAACTTTAAGGAGTCACGGTTCAGGCACGTGAATCGCCTTCTTCCACGCGTTTCTATCCAATGCAAATTCCCGATGAACATTCCAATCTCTTAAATATCTTTTGACCGCTTCCTCCCAAGTCAATCGTGGTCCACCTCTTCCTCTTTTTATGTCTTCGACCGATTCAATACTCCTCTTCTTATAGGTGTCTCCATAGGTCTTCTTTGTACATGTTCAAACCATCTCAGTATGTGTTGGATAAATTTCTCTTCTATTGGAGCAACTCCAACTCTCTCACGAATGTCTTCATTTCTAATCTGATCCATTCGCATATGATCACACATCCACCTCAACATCCTCATTTCAGAGACACTCATCTTTTGTATATGTTGTCTTTTAGTTGCCCAACATTCCGCATCATATAACATTGCAGGTCTTATTGCGGTTCTATAAAAATTTCCTTTTAACTTAAGTAGAATTTTCTCGTCACATAAAACACCTGAGGCTTCTCGTTATTTTAACCATCCTGCTCTAATCCTATGATTAACATCTTCATCGATCTCTCCATCTTTTTGAAGTATTGATCCAAGATATTTAAAGATATTTTTTCTACACACCACTTGTCCATCTAATATAATCTCATATTCCTCAGTATTTACGGTACTAAAACAACACTTCTTCAGTTTTAGATCTACTCAGTGTAAATTATATAAAATAAAAAAATTTGCTTAGCTGTAAATTATACAACTATACTGTATAATAGGTGTGCCAATTTCGTACACGGCTTTGTTATAACTTATAATCATGGCAATGCATCTCTGTTGTTATATTGCAGCTAGCTGATGGAATATAGGTGAGGCCCTACAACAATTGTTTTTTCGTTTCTTCGTCTCGCATATTAAACCTATGTATGTCAAGCAATTCCCTAAAACACAATACTAATTAAATATAACCAAACAAAACATCTAATGGAGTACGAATAAAGCAATAAATAAGGCAATACAACAATATTGGTATACAAACGAGTCAATGACAAAACTTTATTACTTTGCAAAATTGTATCAGAATTCTAATACTGCTCAAATTTATAAGCTATAAATCATGAAATAAAGTAGTAGGTGAATTGTTGTAACAATTGTGTAGATCAAAGAGTACAACATTGGGAAAACCAACCTTTTTCTTAGCTTTTCTTTCCTCTGTAGGAGGTCCCATTTTCCTTTTCTTCTCTCCACCTCCAACATCCTGAAATCAATAATATCAATTATTAATCTACAACGCTATATTGCTATGAAAAGAACTTATGACGAAACAAAAATAACATCTCTTGTTAGAGAGAGACGTCTATAGATAGATGTGGTATGAATTGTCAGGCATCAAAGGTAAAAAACACAGGTGATTCCAAACAAATTCATGTCTCTGATATAATATAGAAATATGAGAAAGCGCAAGCAAATCCATTGTCAATAAATAAGATGGCCATTTTTAAGGCACTGCCTCCAATTGTACAAGGTAAATGAACCACGACACCCTGTTATGGCTTCTGAGAAATAACTCCAGAAAAATAGGATTCCTCAAGAGGAAAGAACAAAGAACGGCAACAGAAGAATGCATCATAGTAGCAAAAGAACAAAATGGTCTAAACAAATCTCAATGCCAAGGTTAGACCATTGAATGGCTGATTAAGCAATGAATTGCATTTCTATACACATTAGAGATATAATCGTATAGGTAATAAAATTTCGTGGAAAAGTAATGCTTTGTGTGCACTGCGATGTAAACCACAAGACTTTCAGTACCTTCAAGTCGGATTCTTCCAGTTCACTAGCTCTCTTCATGCCCTTTGCAATGCCTTCCCGTAAGCTCACTAAATTGGAACCATCATCCTTTAATGATCTATCTCTATCCTTTGGAGTTGCTACTGTCATTCTGCTCTTATTCTTCTTGATCTCTCCAGTTACATTCTTATTCTCTAAAGGACCAATCGACTTACCGATTCTTGGAGCATGATCAAACCCATACAAGTCACTATAATCCACAGCAAATGATTTGCGACTTCTCTCATCAATTTTTTTGGTTGAATCCTGCCCGATAGTACAACCTACCTTAGAAGGTGGAGTCTTCAATGGAGGAAGGGTATTGTTTACCTTCTTCACAAAGCTCTCATTAGATGACTTTGTAGGTATTTGCAGACCAAACTCTATGTCCTTATCTTCTCTGTTAAGGGATGGCACTGCTTCATCAACGTCGCCCAGGATTTCACCTTCTTCCAACACAAGATTGTCTAAACTAGAGTTCTTTACAGGATCAGTGATTCTCCTTTCATCCAAATTTTGTGTGTTACCACTAGAACCCATGGGATTCACCTGCAAATCTTCATCGCCTGATTTTTCAACCAAGCATGAAATTTCAGCATCAGGCAAAACTGATTGCGGCTTCGAAAGGATTGCTTTGTCAAGCTTTTCACCTGGCTTGGTTTCATCTTTACTTTCCATTGGCATGTTTGACTGACATTGTGAATCTTCATTGCCATCTAAAACCACATGGCCATGTCCCATTTCTTGCTTTCCATGCTTAAGTGACTCATCCTGATGGGAACCTTGTCGTGAATTGTCCGACATTTCAACATCTTCGCAATCCTTCTCTTCGGGCAACTTTGCAGAACTTGGATTCTCACATATAATTTTAACATCGTTCTTACTCTTGATGCATTCACTGAGCTCCTTTTGAAGTTCCAATAGACCTAACTCTTGCTCCTCCAAGAAACTCTCAAGGGTATTTTCATCACTGAGCAACTCGTGTCCAGCAGAATCCACTTGATTTAGTTCTCCCAAAGATCTCTGTTGCGCACTTACACAGGCATTTCTCCCAGCACTTATTTGTTTTTTGTAAATACCAGTGTTATCTTGTTCCAACCCAGCGGACACATCACTGTAGGATAATCTATTGGTTGACTTGGCCACGGCATGATCCACTTGCCTCAACTCCTCGGGAACCTCAACCAATCTAACATGGGTTAAGTCCCTAGCAGGGCTGTGCTGCTTTTGGTGAACATCCTTGTCCGCCTCCAAATCCAACCGTATAGAAGGGCCAGTACCGACAGAACTCAGTTGCCCGACGCCTTTCGAAATTTCAATCTTCTCATTTTGAGACAGAATCTCACTAGGGCTCCGCTGATATTCTTCCACAGAGACATCAACCGCAGGTTCTAAATCTGCCCTCACATCACTCAAAGCATACTTAGAATTCAACACATCATCACTGTGACTTACTTGCACTAACTCTCCCGAGGTCGCAACCTCTGCAGGCCTCTTGCTGGTATTTGGGAGTTCTTCCTGCAAATTGCAATCACCATTTGACTCCCCTGAACCAAACACATCACCAAGGATTGATCCAGATTTTATGTGGTGGAGAATTCGGAAGAAGGAGCGGTGAGTGGCACTATCAAGATGGAACATGGGGTTGTAGCCATTACAAGAAAAAGGTCCTTCCATCTGCGATCATCACAAAACCAATAGAAATACATTAAGAATCTGTTTGGATAGACCCAAGTAACTTGGTTTTAGGTGAAAATACATTTACAAAAACTATAGTTTCCGGAATCTTTGTTTTCAAGAAAAAAGTGTTTGGATGGTCTAAAATCTCTGGTTCAAAATAAAGTAGAATCACTTTTTCTCTACCAAAACCAAGATTTCCGAACTCATCCTCAAAACTGACAATAGAATCCAAAACCAACACAAAACTCAAATGAAAATAGTAAATACATTTTTCTGCCGTTGTCACTGCCAGAGAACTCACAACTCTACTATTCCTCTTCACTTTGCTCTCCCTCACAAAACTACCTTGCCTTCTTCACAGCCATCACCATCGACGGGTTTAGGGTCGCGAAGGGGGAGGGAAGGGACATTGATGATTTGAGGAAGAAAAGTGGGTTGTGGGCTTAAGGTTGAAACTATGGCGAAGGTGCGAATTATGTCTGGGAATTAGGGTTTGGACCGAAGATGGAAAAAAGTGGATTGAAAGGTTAAGATTTCTATCGTATAATCTTACAAAAACTGAAAAACATATACTTGAGAAGTGGGAGAATAGAAATGCACTTAATTGTTAATACTCATTGTTGCTATTTAGGCTAATTGATAGGGGGAGCTTAAAATTGCAAAATCATATAATTAAGGGGGAGAATTAGTTATCTTTTACCTTTGCATCAAATGCTTAATGTTTGCTTTTTGATTGATGTCAAAGGGGGAGAAGAATTAGGATGAGCTTCAATTTTAAATAAACTATGCATGTTGTTAGGGGGAGAAATCTTGTAAATGCATAGATTACATATATGTTAAGAAACAAAACATATAGAAAGGGGAGAAATACAATTGAACTCAAAATATTAAGATATAGATTTGCCATCATCAAAAAGGGGGAGATTGTTGGCTTTTTAGCCTTAATCTTTATTTAGTTTTGATGATTAAGTAATCTAATCTTAATCTATATTTAATCAATCAACCTAGACAATCAAAGTAAGCAAACATGAATACATGCATTGCATATATATTCGTGTACTTGCGATATTCTTAATAGGTTGATGAAGAATCAAGCTAAGGAGCTTGGAGACAAGAAGATAAAGACTCAAGACATGTAATCAAGCTTTGGACCAATATGTAATTTAGTATAATTTGAGTCCTTAGGATTAATGTAAACTTGAGCACATTAGGATTCTGTCCCGTATCCCCACGGTTAACCGAACCCCACTCGGTAAACCGAATCATGTAGAGTTCGGTCCACCGAACACCTTGCGGTCAACCGTGTAGAATCCTTTAGGTGTTCCCTGGAATAACCACCTCGGTATACCGAACCGCCTTCGGTAGACCGAATTAGCCTGGACCGGTTTTGGACTTTGCTCCAACGGTCGTATTTATATCTTGACCTAAAGCCAAATTGACTTATCCATATTCGGTACACCGAACTTCTTTCGGTCAACCGAATCATATTGCTTTAGGAGACCAACGGCTATTTAACTTGACCGTTATTGGTAAACCAATCTCCCACGCTTTCTCAGCGCAATTTCCGCGCTACTTCGGTATACCGAAGTATACACGGTCAACCGAACTTAGCATAAACAGAACCCTACCAATCTTACTGTCCAGTTTGGAACGGTTCACCGAATAGGTTTCGGTAAACCGAATTATATTAGGGTTGCTAGTTAGAGAGCTACTGGAGTTGAGTGAGCGGTTCACCGAATAGAATTCGGTAAACCGAAACGACCATCTTCGGTAATCCGTTGGGTTAACGGTCTACCGAAGAGCGTGCAAATTCTGCCCGAACTTTTGTCACATCATCACATTTCATGGGTCAACTTTCTCACCCACTCCCCAACGACTCTAAGAGCTTTGAAGCCTATATAAGGACCTCATTAGAAGCACAACACAAGCACTACACTCTCCAAACATCAAGTATCCTTGTGCTATCTTTCCCAAACCTTCAAAGCTCAAATCCTATACACTCAAGCCAAAACTTCACCACTTGTATTCCTAGATCCATATCATAATCCAAGTGTGCTCAAAGTTAGAGTGTCATTAGCAAGAGTTGTGATTCCATTCTTTCATCCAAATCACAAGAGTTGTAATAGCTTCAAGGAAGCTCCCTCTCGGGTTGTGAGAGGAGACACGGGCGATGCGAGGTTGTTCGCGAGGCTCGGGTTTGTAAAGGCGTTGATCTCGGCCTGGTAACGGAGATCGGATAGTGGAAACCACAAGCGAGGCTCGAGGGACGAGCGGGGCTTGTGAGTGAGGACTAGGACCCGGGGAGGGTGCCGAACCTCGTTAAATTGGGCGTCGACTTCAACGTTGGTTTGCAAATTCTCTATCTCTTAGAATAACTCTTGCATGATTAGTTGTTAGTTCGTAATTAGTTTTTAATTCCGCATCTTGTTTAATTACGATCACTAGAGGGCCCCTTAAGATCCCCTCAATAATGGTAAAACATTTTTTTCTTATGTTTCTCTCATATTTACACCCAACACAAAAAATCACCAACTTCCACATTTAATCATCTCCAATGAAGACATTGAAGATGAATAATTTTATTAACAATCTTCCATAAAATGACAACACACGAAGAAAATCAAAATTTAGTTGTGAGACCAACTTTCATGACATTATTATTAGAATCACCTCCAACAAAAAATTAATTATTTGTATCACATTACAAACACATAAGAAAATTTATATTGATGAATGAGACAATTATAGCAAGTTGTTAATAATTATGGAGAACGTAAAAGGACGTGATTTGTTTGCATTATATAAATAGTTTAAAATTAGATAATATTAATATTTAAATCAATATTGCTTTATAATATTGTAAATTATCAATATTTGAAATAATATTTTCTTGTAAGAATAGTAATAACAATAAAGTAAATTCAATGGGTAACCAGCAAAAAGCAACCGCAAATTAGCTTTTCAGAGGAAGGAGAAAATCTTCATGGATTTTCCAAAAATTGACCCAAAAAGTTGTTGCCAAAATGACCCTAAGATAATGTTGATAAGAGTGAGAGATTAATAGATTCACTGATATTGTGTCTAAATTCATGGGTCCAACTCCAGCGCGAGCAGTGTTGGCAAAGAAATTCTTTGAAAGTTGTGGTCTAACTCAAATATAGATTTTCCTTTTGCAAAACAAAAATGTACTTGCTATTTCAAAATAAAGCGTACTTGCGCAACTTTGGTGGTTCGTTATGGGTCCATGTGTTTGTAGAATTTGATATCTGAACCTCAAGCTTATTTGGTTGTGATCTTTGTTAGAACAGCTGATTGGATTGAAGCTGATGATGAGATGTGAGCAAAATCAGACTCTAGATGATTCGAGTTGACAATGTGTAGGGGGGCACAAAGTAAGAACCAGTTAGGCGATGATCAAGAACCAATGTCAGTCTAGGCTCGTACGTGTGCTCGTGCCTACAGAGATCAACTCACATGCCCCAATGCTGAGGCTAAGCAACCAAACCCGTCAAACCGACTCAGCTCGAGTCTCATTTTGTGTATGAGCTTGAAATTTTAGGTCTTGAGCTAATCGGATCCGGGTCCCCGTTTATCATGACCCGAGATGTATGTATACTAGTGTACATCAAGAAAACCCTAATCAACTAATTCATTCTACTCATTCTTTCCGCCGCACTCTTTCTCAACCCTAACTCTATTTCCACATCTTCTTCCCCGTCTTCGATCTTGTTTTGGAGACCTCTTGTCTCCGATCCAACGTCAATCTGAGTTTTCGCATGGTATCAGAGCCTCTTAGACAAATCTGCAAGTCAGATCGCCATGGGATCATCATGTGATCTCTCCAGCAAGCAAGCGTACCCTTTTCCCATCGGGCTCAACGTTGCCAACTTTGTGTCCATGAAGCTGAAATCGACAAATTTTCTCCTCTAGGAAACGCAAGTCATGGAGCTCATGGAATCTCAAGAAATGATGGGGTTCGTAGATGGAAGCCTTTCGCCTCCATCGAAGGAGCTGGAAGTTCTGAGTGAAGGATCGAAGCCTAAAAAGGTTCCAAACTCAGAATAAGATCTTTGGAAGAAATCAGATCGCCTACTGAAGGCATGGATCATCTTAACACTTAGCGAGGAGGTTCTTAGTGTCGTTGTTCGACTAGAAACCTCGCGTGAAGTGTGGGAAGCCCTAAAGTTTCAATATGCCCAAAACTCCGAAGAACGCGAGTTCTTCGTGATGCAACAACTGCAAATGCTTTGGAAGAAGAACTTCAAGGACCTTCAAGAATATCTGACAAGGTTCAAAACCTTGTGTGATGAGTTAGCAGCCATCGAAAGGTCTGTGCGTGATCAGAATAAAGTTTTCAGGATGTTGAATGGGCTCGGAATCGAGTACAATCCGTTCACAACCACATACCTAAAGTCACTTCTTCCTTCCTATAATGATGTAGTTCCACTCCTCCAGAACTATGGAATGCATATGCAGATCCACTGCAACGATGGAAATATTCAGATGGCATAGTTTGGTCAGAAGCAGTCATACAAAGGAAAGAATCAAGGGAAAGATCGGAAGGACGGAGGCTTCACCTCAAAAGGTCGCAGGTTCACCCCTGCACCTCAAGGTCAGCCACCTCCGACCTCGAACCTGGGACCTTCTGATGCAAAGAACTCCAAGAATGATGAAGGAGTCAATGGAGGACAGTGTTGCCAGCTCGTGACTTGTCAGATCTGTGCAAAACCAGGCCACGATGCACATAAATGCTGGCACAGGTTCAATCAGGCTTATGTCTCTCAAGATCTTCCCCAGACAATGGCAACCATGAGTACTGGGTGACGCTGACACTGAATGATTCCCTGATTCTGGAGCTTCAACGCATGTAACAGGTAACCCATGTATTCTCTCTTCGTTGACTCCTTACAATGGTTCTGATCGCATCATGATAGGAGATGACACTTTAATTCCCATCACACACACAGGAAATGCTAAAATCACACATCACAATGGTGACTTCATTCTTCAAGATGTTCTCTTAGCTCCAAGTATGAAAGTAAACCTCCTATCAGTTAAGAAATTTACCAAAACATTCTCATACAATATAGAGTTCTCAGATAAGGAATTCTTTGTAAAGAAAGAAAGCATGGCACCATAGCCATTATTTGCATCTTAAAGGAACTTTATACCCTTCCTAGCAGTGTGCATAAAAGTTTCTTCTCTAACAGGCACAAAACAGTAGATTAACAGACCTAGCATTGTAGATTGGGCCACCCAAATTCTAAAGTTTTACACCAACTCAAACTTGATAGATGCATCTCTGTCGCACCAAATCCACCAACCTTTATTTCTACCATCTGCAATAGTTGCAAACTAGGAAAGACTATGAAACTTCCTTTTACTCATTCTACTTCTATTACTAAGAAACCCTTTGATAAAATCCATTGTGATTTATAGGGTCCTGCCCCTCTAATAAGTAGAAATCATCATAGATTCTATGCATGCTTTGTGGATGATTACAACAAGTTTACTTGGATATTTCCTTTAAAGGCAAAATCTGACTTCTTTGATTGCTATTTGATTTTTGAAAAGTTTGTTGAAAGACAATTTGAAGAAAAAAATCAAGGTGTTCCAGTGTGATGGTGGTGGTGAATTTTCGTCAAAAGTTTTTCAAATTATTTGCTCAAAAATGGAATGATACTGCAAATGTCCTGCCCTCACACTCCTGGACAAAATGGAGTTGCTGAGTGTAGACACAAGCTTAAAGGTAACATGGGACACACCTTAATGATAAATAGTGGTGTTCCAAAACGATTATGGGTGGAAACTTTCAATACATTTGTCTTTTTGCTAAATCGCATTCCTGACTCTAATGGTAGAATTCCTTATGTTACCCTACTATCTAAACAACCTGATTACAATTGTTTAAGGGTATTTGGTTGTCGTTGTTTCCCTTGTTTAAGTGCTTATTCCCCTGATAAATTAACTGAAAGATTTGCACCATGTGTTTTTATTGGTATAACATACGACACAAAGGATATATAAGTCTAAACCCTCTTACAAATAAGATTTACATAAGTAGACATGTAATTTTTGATGAATATTGCTTTCCTTACAAAAATCCACCATCAATTCTACTTTCAATTGATAATGATTGTTCCATTAGTACTTTCCATGATTGACTTTGTGAAAATAATAAACCAACCACCAATATAAATGAATAAAGAGTCATCAGCCCTCCACTTCAATGGAGTCCCCTGTCACTTTCCCTTTTACATCTCATGAGCATTCACTAAGCACCACCACTGAGGAAGAGGCACATCCCAGTCACACTGTTCCTCAACCCACTGAACCTAATTCCAATGATGAGTCATCTGAGGATAACAATGAACAATCTGATAAGTATCATTCAGAACGAGAAAGCGAACATGATGAAAGTAAAGGGGAGATTTTTTTCCTATAATGTTCCACTTGAGACAAATGCTGAAATGGTACCATCTGATGAAGTGTCTGAGGTAAGAAGTACAACACATGCAACAACCTCAGATGATATCTCCACATCTGAATCTATTGATTTACACCAGATGATCACCAGATCAAAATCAGGTATTGTTAAACCAAACCCAAAATATGCTATGTTTCATAACATAAACTCTATACCTCGGGTACCCACTTCTCTTAAAGAAGCAATGCATCATCTAGGCTGGCAAAATGCAATGAAAGAGGAAATGAGTGCATTGCTTCACAACTGCACTTGAGATTTAACTCCTAAGCACTCTGGTATGAATATCATAGGGTGCAAGTGAGTCTTTAGGGTTAAATTAAAATCGGATGGTACTCTTGATAAACTTAAGGTCAGATTAGTTGCAAAAGGCTATAAACAAGTTGAAGGAAGAGACTTTACAGATACTTTCTCTCATGTGGTAAAGTTTTCTACAGTTAGTATTGTGCTTAGCTTGGCCACCATGCATAACTGGAACATAAAACAATTAAATGTAAAAAAACTCTTTTTTGCATGGCTACATTGAAGAAGAAATTTACATAAAGCAAGCTCCTGGCTTTGTAGATAAATCTAAACCAAACCAGGCATGCAAATTGAAAAGAGCTTTATATGGTTTAAAACAATCCCTCAGGGCTTGGTATGACAAATTTGCTTCCTTCTTATTCACCAAAGGGTTCTTTAGTAGCATGTCCGATAATTCATTGTTCGTCTCACATGAGTTTGGACCATTGTTTTTATTACTGTATATAGATGATATAATAATCACATGGGCAAATTCCTCTACTATGGATGCCCTCATTGATGAATTAACACATGAATTTTCTATGAAGGATCTTGGTCCTATTCATCACTTTCTTGGTACTGAAGTAGTAGAAACTCAGATGGTCTATTTCTTGTTGGCTTTTTGGCCTTAACTTATATTAATTTTGATGATTAATTAAATTAATCTTAATCAATCAACTTAATCAATCAAAGTGAGCAAACACGATTACATGCATTGCATATATATTTGTATACTTGCAATCATCTTAATAGGTTGATCAAGAAAATCAAGGAAATGAGCATTGAGACAAAGACATCAAGACTCAAGACTTGTAATCAAAGTTTTGGATCAAGACATGTAACTTCACATAACCTTGATTTTTGGACAAATATGCTCGTTGACTTCACTAATGAATTCTCTTTTCGGTTGCAACTTTGCTCCTTAGCCAAAGTTCAAGGTCAATCGCCTTCAACCAATTGTATGCCTCACCTCCCAATGGTTGTATATATCATCTTCATTTTTTTACCTTCTCGTCGTGTTTGACCGCACAATACGTAGAGATTGCCTCCCACAAGCAATCTCTATATGCAAGACCTTTGAAATTTTCTTTGAAACTTACATACATGTGCCTTATACAGAAACGGTGAGACAGGCAATACAACGTCGAATGCATCGGCCAAACCATATGTTAAAGAAAGTACTAATTTATTCAGTTCTAACAAAATTCAAGTACAAATTTATCCAGTTCTATAAAGTAATGTGTTGAAGTACTAAAATGCTAAATAGATTAGGCACTATCAACAAAAATAATAAACAATAGATAGAGACATGATAGAGTAAAGATACCACAATAGATATAACCAAAGGAAGGGATAAATTTAAAAAAAAATTGGTTTGAAAACTTCGGTCGAAGATGACCGGGTCGACGACCCAGTCATCAAATATTTTATTATTTTTTGATTTTTTGATTTTTTTTGTTTTTGTTTTGATTTTTTTAATTTTTTGTTTGAGTTTTTTTAATTTTTTTTCCCGAAAATACGTTTTATAATTGTTTTGATTTTTTAGATTTTTTTTTTATTTTTTATATTTTTATCAAAATGGACCCTGAAATGATGTGGAGGAGAGAGGTAGGTTGTTGTGGGTTGTGTTGGGTTGTGGTTAAGATGTGAATAGTACAGGAAAGAAAAGAAAGTGGGTTGAGGAAAGAGAAAGCTGATGTGGAAGAGAGAGAAAGCTGATTTTGAAGAGAGAGAGAGCTGATGACCGGGTCGTCCAGGTCATGGTTAGTGATGGTCTTATTGTTACATGCGAATTTACAATTGAACTGTTAAACAATAAAGAGCGACTAAAATATTCATGCACTATCTACGAGACTACAACATCATAAAAAATTGGTATCAGGATAAATTAAGGGAACTACTATTCGTCGCCGGAAAACTACTTAAATCGCCCCAAAAATGACCTTTTTGCCCCTAACAAATCAATTAATACCGATTTCGTCCCGTGTCTTTAAACAAGGTGTTTGACTCAGTTTTACTCACATTCCCAGTACAAACACCACGAAAATGTCCGGCGAAGCACCAAAATCCGGCGAGGTAACGGGGGCGGAATTTTTTTTCCGACTCGGGCGTCTGGCTAGGCCGCCTCCACATAGGTGGAGGCGTCTGGCTAAGCCGCCTCCACTTAGGTGGAGGCGGTTTAGACAGACGCCTCCACCTAGCTGGAGGCGGCTTAGATGCACGCCTCCACCATGGTGGAGGCGTCTGTCTAACACGCCTCCACCTATGTGGAGGCGTGTTAGGCAGCCGTCCGTTTTTTTTTTGTTTTTTTTTTTAATTTTTTGTTAAATTCAAAATTTTCAGGTTCCGTTGCAAGATTTCGGTGGTGATGGAGTAGATTACAGTGAGCTTTTTGACAGTAAAGAAATATTTACAACAATCGAGGAAGGTTGTAAATGGGCGAAACAAATTGCGATAGGAGCCGGATTTTTTTTGGTTATATCATCGTACAAACCAAAAGCAGATAACCGGATGGATTGTTACCTCAGATGCGATCGCAGACGTGAGATGAGTTCTCGTGATAGGAGTATTGCACTGCGAAAGAATACGAAAAGAAAAGGTTGCGGTTGTCGATTTTTGGTAAAAGTGGTGGAGCGACGAGATCGTGATGGATGAGTTATTGTTTCTAGTAGCATGTTTGGGCAGCACAACCACCCATTGGCAGTTTATTCAGAGGGTCACCGACAGGTCAGCGGACTTAGTGCTGGGGCAAAGCAAATTGTTTGGGATATGACAGAGGCACAAGCAAGGCCCCGTAACATTTTGTTGGCGGTAAAGAAGAAATTTCCGGACGATAATCCTAATCAAATGCACATTTACAACTTCAGAGAGTACATGAGGAGGACGAAATCTGAAGATAGGAATCCCGCGCAGCAGTTTCTCAGAGAGGCAGTGCAGCATAAGTATTTGCATTGGATTGTGGCAGATGAAGAAACTAATGTCTTGACTCACGCATTTTTGGCACATCCGACTTCAGTTCAGTTGTTGCGTACATACCCATTCGTGATCTGTATGGATTCGACGTATAAGACGAACAAGTACAAGATGCCTTTGTTTGAGATGTTTGGGGTTACTCCAACAAATATGAATTTCCTCGTCGGATATGCGATTTTGCAGGATGAGACCGAGTCTAGTTACCGGTGGGTGTTGGAGAGGTTGCGAGATCTGTTATTGGATATTGTTAGCCCGACCGCAATAATTACGGACCGGGAGATGGGTCTGATGCGACCAGTGGCAGAGGTTTTTCCTGAGTCAGCTCATTTACTATGCACCTGGCATATCAACAAAGTCGTGTACAACTACGCATACCACGTATTCGGCAAGGAGAAACAGCTTGCAGAGAGTTTTAGACGTGGAATATGGAGGAGAGTCATGCTTTCTGATTCACAGACGGATTATGATAGAGCAGTCCGTAATCTGAAGGATTCTTACAGTTCCTGGCCAGTGCTGACGAAGTATGTGGAAGACACGTGGTTGGTGCATAAGGAAAAATTCGTGTTGAATTGGACGAATCAAGTTCTTCATTTCGGCAACACTACGAACTGCAGGGTGGAAAGTGCACATTCGGCTCTGAAAGAGTGTATCACTACATCGACTGCCGCTCTCGACACTCTTTTCGACCGCGTGAACTCGTCTATTGAAATGCAGCTGACAAATATTCGGAACTTTCTTGAAGATTCGAGACGTCGAAATTTGGCACATTACATAGGTCCTCTGTTTCAGCATATAAATGGCCGAGTTTCGCATCACTGCTTGTCGTTAATGACTCAGGAGTTGAAGAGAATGCAGGACTTAAGTGATGAAATTGAATATCGTTGTGGGTGTGCTTTCCTGACAACACATGAGATTCATTGTGCCTGTACCATGTACGAGTGTTTCGCGTCAGGTGATGGAATTTATTTAGAGCAGATTCATCCATTCTGGAAAACACTAGTTATCGGAGAAGGAGTCCAGATGTCAGAGTTTGTTGATCAGTCAGCACAAGACACCGAGCATTTTCGGAAGCTAGTGGATGAGATCTCGCAGAGCGATCCTGCAGTAATTCGTAGTGCCTCTCGTATTTTGTACGAACAGTTACACCCCGATCAGTCGAACTATGGAGAACCCGAAGAAAATACTAAGGTACGAGGTCGACCTAGGGGAAAGTCGACACATCGGGACCCGAGTGCCTTCGAGTATGCTGAGCGAGGTCGTGGTCGGTCTGGCAGTAGTGGGAGCAGGGGTCGTGGTCGGTCTGCCAGTAGTGGGAGCAGGGGTCGTCGGTCTAATTCGTCTCGATCGTCCTTGAATACCGGCCACCCCGATCCTTCCTAATGACCCACTCAGCTGAAGGACCACCGTGTCGCCCCCGTCCTCGACCGGACTGATGTACCGCCTCCTCCTGTGGCCCCAAGTCGTATCGGCCCCCATCGTCACTGTCGTCGTGACTCCTCGCCTCATCTGAATCATCCTCGTCGTCGAAAGACTCTCCAGGTGTCTGACGACGACGTAACAGATCTCTCTCTCTCCTAACTGAAGCAGAAATACCACGTGTACGTGGATGACGAGGACCTGACTCGTCTGCTATACTACGTACCGGGCGTAAGGGAATTGATTTCCCTTTTCCTCCACGGTAACCCGGTGACTATTAATTCAATTTAAAAATACAAATTTATTAATGATTTTACTATAATAATTAAACTAATTATTAACTTAATAATCGATTTATTTAGCAATTATCACAATTAATCAATAATCCGTTACTAAAATCGTACACAACTAATTACTAACATAATAATCAATTTATTTATTAATTAACACATTTTATAATTAATAAACGATTTACTAAACTAATTTAACTCATTATTAACATAATATTCAATTTATTTAAATTTTATCACAATTTATAATCAATTTAAAAACAAATTAAAAAAAATTCCAGGCGTCTGCGGGAGACGCCTACCCTACGTGGTAGGCGTCTGCCGGAGACACCTGCCCTACGTGGGAGACGTCTCCCGCAGACGTCTGTGCCATGGGTCGGGCGACCGCGGGATCCGCCCGATTGTTGGGTCGGGCGGCTCCCACGGTCGCCCGACTCAAAAAAAAAATTAAAAATTAATTGAAATAAACAAGGTGATTTACCAGATGTGAGTAGTCCGGGGTGTCCGCTGGATCTTTCCCTGGCCTCCGAGACATCCTATTTGGTGAATAAAAGTGTGATATGAAGAGAAAGTTGTGTTAAAAGAGTGAAATGAGGAGTTATATTAGTAGAAAGTGTAGATGGGCAAAATGGTAATCTTACGGACAATTTAAGTAGTTTTACGGCGACGAATAGCAGTTCAGTAAATTAATCACAAAGCAATAAAGTAACGTGTAAATATAAATCAACTGCACTATGACCAACTTTTGCTTCAACAACACATTCTTGTGCGATAGTAGGCTCATCGAGGTTACCTAGATTGTCTTTCATGACTTGATTGAAATTAATACAATCCTCGAGCTCCTAACATGCCTCGACATCAAATTCCTCGCGATAACCACCATCAAAAGGATGACATGAATTGACAGGCTTCACTTCTTCGACAAGTGGTTCAACATAAATATCAAACATTCTCAATACAGAAGAATCGTCCAGAAATAAAACAAGACCACCCGTAGAAGTTTTAGGATGATGTAATGCATACCACTACTCTTAGACACCTACTTGTTCTAAAAGATATTCCAGATCAAAGTAGGACATCAAATCAGATCTACTTTACCATTTCTATACTCGATGCCATCATATTCACCCCCACGATGAATACAAAACAAGTATTTTGGTGACTCAGTGTCTCCCTAAACACATGAAAAACAACTTCATCTGCAAACAACTGTTTTATATTTCCCTATTAAAAAATAAAATTTTAAAACTAAATAGAAAATATCTATTTTAAAGTAAAAAAGGCACGTCTTAGAAGGTTCACACGGAATCTCAATCTCCTTGGTGACAAAGGACAAGTACGTACAACACCAAACTATATGGACATAGGATATTTCCTCCAAAAAAGTTACATATTAAATACAAATCACACAACACATGTTTGAAGAGCGCTTGTTCAAAAATAACTGTTAATTTGGTCAAAATTAAGCTTTTGGTTAACCCAACAAAAGTCGGATAACCGATCACCAACTTACATAACTTTTGTCAAATTTCCTTTGATTTAATTTCGACTAACCAAATTTGGTTCGGTTGGCCGATCTAAAATAACAATAAGGATTTAATCAAGTCTATCATAAGAATTCGGTCGTCTGAGACCAATTCGGTCGGTTGGATCAAGAGTTCGTCTTTTTACGTCAACGGTTGGATATCAAATATCTATTGTGAGTCCAACGTTTATATTGACACGTGAAAATAGTTGTTGCGCTCCAGAGGCCAAGATACAAATGCATGGTTGATCGATAGGAGATCGATCGTCCAAAATTGACAAGGCAAATGAGCTCCTAAGATAAAAGACAAATATGACCGTTGCAATAAAATCCAAAACCGATCCAAGGAGATTCGGTCGTGTGATAGACAATTGGTTGTCCCACTAGAGGATCCAGTAAAAAACTAACGGCTACTGATATGATCAGTTCGGTCGTATGTTAAGGTTTTGGTTGTCCGAACTAGTAATGGACAAAATCATAATGCTCAAGTTTATATTTGATTTTATGTATTCAATAAATGGAAGATTACAAGTCTTAGTCCAAAGTTTTGTTACAATCTTGAGTATTTGTCTTTTTTTTGATAATTTTGATCAATCTATTAAAATGGTTTGCACACATACAAGTATTTATACAATGCATGTAATCATGTTTGTCTACTTTGATTTATTAGGTTGATAGATTAATATTAGTTCGATTAGTCATCCAAATTAATATAAATTAATTCCTAGAAACCAACACGAGACAATTTTCAATTTTGGGACCTACAATGGCTACTAAAAACACACAAAATGATCGCAACCAACTAAAGTGAATAAGCGAATGAATTGAGAGCGATAGAGGGGAAAAAGTACAGAATGCACTCAAAGTTTATAACAAAATACAAAATACGTAATTCCAAAATGGAACCAAAACTTAGAAACTAGAAAATCAGAACCCAAATTTTTTACAACCGTAAAATCAAAAACCCAAACTTCAACCCAATTTTGAAACCAAAATCAGTTTTGAAAAAAATAATCAAACTCCACTACAACTAGACATCAAGATCGAAAGTAGTGGGTGTAAACCAACTTGGCAAAAAAGAGAGGAAAAAACGAACTATTCTAGATTGACAAATGTAGAGGACTGTCTAAGGTTTGGTGAGAGATAAAGTTACCCACTTTGCAGTGGAATAATTGGCTTGGCAAGGTAAGCTGCCGGTAGTTGGGCGTTATGGTCTCATGGGTTTGATAGTGGGTGATCGTGGAGGAAGGGGGAAGGTAAAGGGATCAAGGGAAGCTTATGGAATATTAAGGAAGATTACGATATATTTTGGAAGAAAATTGACTCGATCTCTTAAAATGGTAGATGCATCGTTTCATTGATTCCGTGAGCACCATCAGAGATAGGGGGAAGTCGAAAGTTGAGAGGTGTAATCGTGAGAATTTAAAGTCGAGATGGTCAAAGTGATACTGGGGAATAGTTCAAGCGGTAAATTAATTAACCCAAAAAATTATTCTGCTGTAAATAACAAAAACAATTTATTAAAAAATAATAGTATAAATAATCCCTCAACAACTATATATATAATTTTGTTAATTAAGTAAAACAAAAGTTTATTCTAATATATAAAGTTATTTGTCAATATATTTGTTTTCTGTTTAAAAAAATTTATGTTTAAAAATTAAATATTAAATTCGTACCAAAATATAAATATATTTAAACTTAAATAATTCAGTTTAGTTTGTTTTAAATTAAATTTAAAATTTTGAAATATGAAAAAACAATGTCTATGTAACACTCAAAATATGATATACGTAGGGCTGTAAATGAGCGGTTATAGGGCTTACCCATGAACCTACCCGCCTAATTAAACAGTTCACGGTTCGATTTGAAACCCGTTTATTTTTACCTCTACCCATGAACCTACCCGTTTAATTTAATTAAACAGTTTTGGACGGTTATATGGTTAAATTTTAATAGATACTAAAATCGATATAAGAATCAGGTAAATTGTTAAATGAATAAAAACTTGTTAAAAATATCGTAACATCCATAATTTTATAATCAAAACCTCAAAAAATTCATAATCTAAACATCCACAAATTCATATAAAACAACGTCAAACATCCACACATAATGACAATAATAATACAAACAATTATATGTATATAGTATATATAATAAAATATTATATATATTCATTATGTTTCGCGGTTAAACGGACGGGTTAAATCATGTAATATTATCCGTCCATTTATTAAACGGTTATGATTTTTACAACCCGTAACTCTACCTGTCGGTTCGGTTAGAAAGGTTAAATAGTTTTTACCCAACTCATTTACAACTCTTCATATACGTAAATAGAGTTGCATTATTGTAAAAACAAAATTGTACATTTTGAAAATATTGTTAACATTCACACTTTATTCAAAAAAAAAAATGTTTCTAATCCATTACATGTTACCAGGCAATTTGCATTACGTATCGATAATATTTTGTTGTTGAAGGGCAATCAACTTACGAGCGTTAAGGTAGACAACTTAAGAGATAAATGGAATAACAAATGAAAAGAAATTTGAAGTGTAAACTTTAAGGGGGAAAAATAGAAATAACTTTTACTTAAAATGAAAAACTAGTAGAATTAAACATGCCAACTTTTTATTTGTAAACTATCATTTGTAATTTCAATAACTTATATTCTTATGTTGTTGAAAAAAAAACGAAGTTACCCTTTGTACTCAGTGAAAGCAAATGCTTTGTTTTTCTTTTCACATTTCTACAAACAAGAACCAGGACAATTTAATAATTTTACGTAGGAATACAAATGGAGCGGCTTGTTTTTTTATTACAATGGAGTAAACTAAAACAAAACTTGATCTAACTAATGAAATCCCAAATGAAACACTTGCCGGTTCTAAGGACATGTTGCTGTAATTTACCTTAAAAGTTGTTCTTGCTCATGCGTCGTGGTGGTCATCAATTGGAAACTGCTTTAGTGGTGGTCATCCAATTAAAAAGACAAATTACAAACCCTAATTAAACAACAAACATCCCACATAGATACTCCACAAACGCAACTTAAACACTAGATTCATCCTAGTGGCATCCAAGATTCACCAATTTCTTAACTACTTGTACCCAAATGTCATCAAATCATTCTCTACAACCACTACTTCTAATTGTTTTCATTATCTTAACAAATCTCCACTTATTTTTATTCCTCCTATTATTAAGATAAGACGGAAAAGCACATAACAACAATGAAATTGCATGTGGATGGAGAATCATTTGCCTTCCCTTTCCCAGTGATTTTTAATACCTTGTAAGGAAAAATCAAACATTTAAGGCATGGTAATTAAGTAGCCAAATTAATAATTTATCTTCGGCCTTTTCAGATGATGATAATTATGGGGTTTGTTGATCTTCTTGGATTTCCACAAGTGATGGTACACATCATATTCTCTCACGGTGATGCAAGCCGATACGAAAAAAAAATCGAGAAAATTTTCAGTTAACTATTAATAGAAAAATAGTAAGATACATACATATATATAAAGCGAAAAAACTTTACTTATTGATTCGGGGAATAATTAAACTCATTATAAATATTATTAGTATATATAATAGGAGATTCTTCTTCTTCTTCACGTTGCGTGGGAATTTGATTTTTAAGAAGTAAAATTTAAATGAGAGTTACATTTCTGAAAATTTTAATTTTTTTTTCTTTCTAATTGGCACAATTTTACTTTTAAGTAGACTTCCTTCTAAGTAGTGGGGATTATTGATCCCAACCAATAACCCCCCACCAATTATATTATCCCAAAAAACCCGTCACTAGTGTATTCCAGTTCCCAATTTCATGGCCATGGTGATGGTGATGATAACAATGCAAACGTTAATCCTCCAAATTCACCTTTTTTATTTTTTTGCAAAGTCTTTCAGAATATTTTCCTACAAATCCCTCTTTCGAATAACATTTCATCATGGTTAATCTTAAATACATCCTAAGATTACAAGAAGAAGAAAAAAAAGAAAAGAAACACAAGTAATTAACTGTTAAGTTATAAAGCATAAAACTAAGAACCAAAAGAAATCCAATTAAATAGCAAACTCTTCATCACATAGTACTTAACATGCATCAGTTATATACACTGATTCGCCAACCAAATAGATCTCCATCTCAGTCGAAGCTTTCAATACAAAAAGACCAACACGAGCTTCTAATCAAAGTATTTGGATTATAAAAAAGACAATACACGTGAAGGAACCAAATTTTACGTTAAGACGACTCAAGCAACCACACACACATATATATATAAAGTTGGAAAAAGTCCTTGTAGCTAGTTTTTATACAATTCAACGTTCAAGACACACATACAAGACCTAAACTACGACAATACCTAAAAAGGGTACGTTGCACCATCAAATTCATCCGATCGCTCCGGCATCCTTGAGTATCGGAACAAGGCGATTTCCGATGTGCAAGCCCATCAAATTCTCAATCCCACCGACGAATTGTCCCCCGACAAACACCACGGGGGACAAGTCAAGGGTCAACGCCTTATAATCTGGATCTGATTCAACGACAACTGGGTTGACTCCCAGAGTGGAGAGCAACCTCCTAGTGACATGGCACATGCAACATGCCTTCTTACTAAGGACGACCACCGGATTCTCCTGTATGATCCTCGACAACCGCTCCTCCGGCGACTCCTCGGCCAAAATGGAGAGGGATGTCTTAGTGCAAATCTCTCCTTCCAATTGATTCATTGCGAAGAGAGAGAGAGAGAGAGTAGTGTTGGGGGTTAATTATATCATGATTGGTGGGAGAGTGCATGTTGTGGATTGGAAAGTGACGTTGGGTGATGTCTTAATTTCTTTTGGTTGTGGTGTCTTCTAAGTGATGTCATTGTTTGTGTCTTTTTTAAGGCCGGTGGGTGGCTGACGCACCCAGGAAGGGATCTGTGAATGCAAGCACACACTTATCACTACAATAATGTTTGTTTACATGTTATTATTGAAGGGAATGTGTTCTAAAAGTTTTACTTTTAAATGTCAATTATTATGAATTGAATGAGAAATCATTTTGTTCCTTGTTTATGTTATTCGTCTTTTAGAAGTGTTAAGGAAGAGGCTCTTGGTCCTTAACCGTAGAGCTCTAAAAGATATTGGTTTGCATAAAACAAAAGATATTCGCAATCATGGTAATTAACATGGAACATTAATTACCGAGTTAAGATTGTCGTGTTGGTCATAGATCATTGTAGCTCTACAAGTGAGTGACGACACGGGTATGCAAAAGAGGAAAATATTACTTTTGTATACTGAATAGACCTAATAAGTAAAATATTATAGAAATGTGTTTCTGTGTCATTAATATTTTACTGTGTCTTTGGTCCTTTGATATGAGACTTATATCTAATCACGTAAGGAATACTTAATTAGATCAGTGTCTTGAACTATCGATCAGTGTAGTGTAAAGGCATTGGTTGGTTAAGTACAACTTTTGTTGGAGAAGATAGTTAGTCAAAAGACTATCATTGCCCCTCTTAATTGAGTGATGATATTAGTAGGCCCCTTGATAAAGCAAAGTTATAATGTGCACAATGTGATTTGAGTTAAGTCACATATTTATAACTAGCTTAAAGAGATCAAGAAATGAATACTAATACAAAGATGACACAATACTACTTTGTGTGTATTCTTAATATCATGAGGCAAGGGACGGACACAAGTGATGCACTCCATCACTAAGTGGATCGGGTTTTGGTTCGAGTGGAATTAAGACATCTAACTAATTGGGAGCTATAATGTGTAGCTAGATACCGCTTATAGCTTGTGATATTAAGCTCTTAATATCACTGCCAACTTAGTCTAGATCCTCCCATAGGTCACACCACAAAACTGGGAAACAAGAAATGGGGATTTTGAGTTCATATGGATGTGTTGGGTTTCATGTAGAAAATATGACACATGGGGTGAACAAACAAAATCAAGATTATGTTGTGATTAATAACATAATTAGAATCTAAATTAAATTCATATGTGATGTAAATATTATGGGGTGTAATGAGTTGACATTACATAGGATAATATGTTACATAAGTTGTGAATTTACTACTAATCCCGAAATGTCAAATTTTGTAGGGGTTAAACCAAAATTTGACCAGTCTGCAGTACTGTGCAAAAGTCGACCGATGAACAGTAACCGGTCGACCGATGAACAGTACCGGTCCATGATGAACAGTACCGGTCGACCGATGAACAGTAACGGTCGACCGGTCCAGACGGTTTTCTGCAGAATTAATTTAAGAATTAATTAGATCATGCATGGAATTGGTCCATAATTGATTTAATTCGTGGTTAATATTATTTATTAATAAATAATGGATGGTTAGATGGAATTTTGCATGGGATCATGGGCAAGAGGTTGCACATGAATATGTAATTTGGAGATAACCTATAAATACAAGGTTATCTCATTACCTCCTTAATTAATTCATTATTTTCTTGAGCAAAATTCTCTCTCCATAATTCTCCACGAAAATTCCTTAATTCTTAAGTTTAGTTTTAGTTCTAGAGATCATCTTCTCAAGGGAACTAAAGAAGGGTTAGTAATTGGATTCTAAACCCTATTGGAGATTGAGAGACTAGCTTTTCTCTCTCCAATCTTGTTTAGAGTTTGGTGAAATCTCGGAGGCATCCGGCGCAGCGAGGAGCATCCCCAACGTCTTCGGATCATCAAGAAGTTTTAGAGAACTTCTAGGTATGAATTTCGGAGTCCCATGTTTGTTTTAATAAAAGTTTTAAAACTAGTTATTGAAACAAACCGATGCATGCATGAAACGAATCATAGAAAATTGTAAAAATCCTTATTATACATAAAAATTCCGAAAATATATATGTATAATTAAACTAGAAATCCTATAGTGGTATCAGAGCTTAGGGTTCAATTTTCTCATGATTTATGGCTGTAAACAAATCTAGTTTACCATCTAGGATTTAAACAAGTCGTTTTACCGGTTTTTCGGTCTTTAAATGTTTGTTGAAATAATTCTTTATAATAATTCGTTTTAAATATTTTGAATGTTTAAAACATGACATATAATTATTAGAATTATGATTTAGACATAAGTCTAACTTACAATAATTTCGTTTTAAGTATAAACGATTATTTTGTAAGAGAATCAACAAATCCGAAAAACTGCAATTCATCTTTCCATTGGAAATTGGATGAACAGCGGTTCATAATTAATTTGTGAACTATGGATGTATGAAAAATGTTTTTAATGGATTTCAAAATATTTTTCAAAGAATTGTTGAGAATTCTAGATGATTGGTAAATTAGATTCTGTAGTTTATAGCAATTGCGTGCATGGATGCTTGAGTTGCTTTGCAGGATTGTGAGTTTATATGTTCCAAATCAGACACTACAAATGTATGTAATTATTATTATACAGGGGCTTATGTATGTAAAAGCCATATTCTCTATTTTCTATCTTTAGAATTGCATTTGCATGTGAGAGGTTTTTACATAGGACTTGCACTAGTTTGTTTTTATCGAATGTGAGGAGCATGTTTATTTTTCTGTAAAATCTACATCTCCGGTGCAAGAGGAAGTCGCCGAATAGCGCATTGATCGAGGATCGAGGATCAGGGATCGAAGATCAAGGATCAAAGGGAACATATAAACTCACGCGATATGGATTGTGTGAATGTTTAATTTCTGTTTTTATAATTTCTGCTATGCATGTGATGAATGGTGAATGTTAGGATGTGTATAAATTTTAATATGCATGATAAACTAAAATTCAAAATCACATGTTGATAAATGAAATTGTCCAACAAAAATTAAGATTAATTTTTCCTTCTTATTTCATCCACTAGCAGCCATTGATCGAGGGATACTCTGCTCGCCCTTAGCGGGAGATAGCTCCCTCTATCTTTGGGAATAGTGGGAGATATAAAGGTTGTCTGTTGTTGTGCCACAATTAAATATATGAGGTGTGTTTCACCCTAGTGAACCCCAAGTATGTTTAGTTGTGAATACAATAGATAAACGTATCTCGTATCAAATGAAAATAAGTTTTCTTAACATTACCTAGAGCCCTCGCTCGGTTTTGGGAAAAAGTTTTTCTTGCGAGGATAGGTCGTATTCCCTCATAATTAAAACGACAAGAGTCACAAAAGTTTGAAGATGCTAAATGTTGCTAAAATTCAAAAAGGTTGTGATTAGAAAATGTTTTTCTTACCTTGATGTTGTAATGTATTCGATAGCCCTTAGCTAGTCTATATTACAATTGATGGGATCTTGGATTACTGCATTTACGGGCAAGATTTTATTTGCAGTATTTACATCATATTCGATATATATATGTATGTATTAAAACATAAAATTGGCATTAAAACCTATATAATTTATTTTGTAGAAATGTCAAATATCCAACCAATTGTGCGATCTATGATCGAAAAGAACCCTTTGCAAAATGATGGCTCAAACTTCATGAAATGGCAACTCAATCTCAATATCGTGTTGAGGTTTGAAAAACTATCTCATATTTTGGATGGTGAAATCCCAAAATTAAGTGAGAAGGCAACCGATAAAGAGAAAGAGGCGATAGCCAAGTGGGAATACCAAGAGAACCAAGTTCACGGTCTTATACTAGCATCCATGGGTGACTCGCTTCAAGCGAAATACTTGGATTCAAAACCCAAGAAGACCATGGAGGCTCTCACAAAGATGTTCATGGATAGTGCCCGAAAGGAGCGCTATAAGACCACCATCGCACTCACAAGGTGTCATATGGTGGAGGGAACATCGGTATCTATGCATTTTCTCACGATGCAAGGATACCTTGAGAAATTGTCGAAGCTCTCTTCTCCAATGCCAGTGGACATTGCCGAAGATCTAATTCTTGGCTCTCTAGCCCCGTCCTTTAAGGATTTTGTGATGCACTATCATGTGCGTGAAAAAGGGGTGAGTCTTGAGGAGCTTCACAACGCTCTCAAAACGGCTGAAGTTGATATGGGCAAGAGTAGGGACCATGAGGTCCTTGCTATCCATAAGAAGAGCAAAAAGATCAACAAAGGTAAAGGCAAATTTACCAAAGATACGTCAATCAAGAGCAAGGGAGTAGGAGGTGCTCATGAGAGTGCCTCAAGGGGGAAATCTTTCAAATCTCCAACTCCCAACACGGAGTGCTTTCACTGCGGTGAAAAAGGACACATCCGACCTAATTGCCCCAAGTACAAGGAAGACCTTGAAAATGGGATGATTGAACGTAGGCGCCCGAGAAACGCCGTAGGTATGTTTGTTATTGAGATAAATTTAATCACCTCTATCCTTGATTTGGTAATGGTTACCGGATCTTGTGCTCACATAATTTTGATGTGCAGCTATTGAAGGATAGGAAGGAACTCGTTGGGAACGAGATGATATTGAAGATTGGAAATAGTACAAGCATCGCTGCGATTGTACAAGATTCTATGGAACTTCAATAGTCTAGTGATTTAAATTTATGATTTGTAGAATGTTTGTTATATGCCTTCGATTAGCAAGAACATTTCTGTATCAAGTTTTAGATATGGATAAATTTTAATAAATATTTTAATTCTTGCTTGTCTATATCGAAGAATGGATTTTTCTATGCAAATACATTCATATAGAATGATTTCAATTTGCTTGAAATAAATAATAAACAAACTCAAACAAACAATAACAAAAGAGAAACTAAGATAACTCACGTGAATGATACAATCTTGTAGCACTATCGGATTGGTCAAATAAATGACCAAGAGACCTTTCAAGAAGAAAGGAACGAAAACGAATAACTAATTGGATATGATACATTCTAATGTATGTGGTCCGATAAGTACAAGTGCAAGGGACGGTTTAAGGTACTTCATTTTGTTCACGGACAACTATAGTCATTATGGCTATATTTGTCTAATGGGAAGCAAAAATGAAATCTTTGACAAGTTCAAGGAATTCGAGAATGGAGTAGCGAACCAACTCAACAAGAATATCGAGTCTCTATGAAAAGTCGTAGGGGTGAGTGCTTAGAATACCTAATTTGACTCATTCCTAAAGTAGGAATAGGATATTGCTCGACATGGTTCGATCAATAATAAGTCAATTTAAATTGCCGATTTACTTTTGGAATTATGCACTACAAATAATGACAAACTCACTAAATAATGTTCCATCCAAATCCGTGGAGAAAATGGTTTATGAGCTATGGAGTTGAAAGACACCTAAGCTCAACTTTCTCAAGATTTGGGGTTGTGAGGTCTACGTCGAGAAATTGATGTCGACCAAACTTCAACCAAAAACGGATTAAGTGCTTCTTTATAGGTTATCCTCGTATGACAAGAGGATACTACTTTTGATATATCACCTCCAATCGAAAGATTGTAGAGAGAGATATGTTTTTCTGGAATTTCTGGAAAAGAGAGAAAAGTAGTGGGAGTAGAGTTGAGCTTGAGAAAACTCAAGATACTCTACAAGATCATGATGTGAATATTGCATTCGAGATCATGAAGGCCCAGCCGAGATTCATTTGGTTAGTGGGAGCATGAGCGAGAGATCCTTACAAGAAATTGTGAGAGAATCTCAATCATCCTCACCTAGTGTGCGTTCGAGAGTCGAACATGAACCTATTCCTCAAGAAATTGTGGAAGAAGTTCGAGAGACACAGGAAGAACCAAAAGAACTAAGAAGGTCAATGAGGGAAAGGAAGAAACCCAATAAGTATGTGGGACTTCATGAGATCATGGTACTAGATACCAAAGATCCCTCGACCTTCCAAGAAGCAATGGTAAGGGAAGACTCCAAACTATGGCTCAAGGCCATAAAATCCGAAATAGAATCCATGTATGATAATTGAGTGTATAACTTGATTTGCCTTCCTCAAGAGAAAATGTCATTTAGTATAAATGAACTTTTAGGAGGAAGATGGACATGGATAGTAACTTCACAACATACAAAGCAAGGCTTGTAGCAAAAGTTATACTCAAATTCAAGAAATTGACTTTGATGAAACTTTTGAGAAGTTACCATGATAAAATCTGTTCGGATTATTCTCGCTATTTCCACATTTCATAATTATGAGATATGGAAAATGGATATCAAAATGGCGTTCCTTAAACAGGAACTTGGAGGAGGATATGTACATGGTACAACCTCAAGGTTTTGATGATCCAAATAGTAGCGAGAAGAAATGCAAGTTTCGAGAATCCATTTGTGGATTGAAACAAGCATCGAGGAGTTGGAACAAACGCTTTGACGAAGAGGTGAAGAAAATTCACTTCATTCAAAGTAAAGGAGTACCTTGTATATACAAGGAGATTAGTGGGAGCCATGTAGTACTTCTGATCTTATATGTCGATGACATATTGCCCATGAGCAATCATATACCTTAGCATCAGCAAACGAGAAATTTCATTGAAATCGGCATTTCAATGAAAAGAAAAGGATGAGGCTCAACCTATCTTGAAAATCAAGATACATTGAGATACATCCCGTAGACTCATTGGCTTCAGTCAACGTGCATACATTGACAAGGTCTTTGGAAATGTTCAGGGTGAACAATTCCGATATGGACAATATGCCAATAAGTATGAGTATAGGTGTGCAACTCAAGAAGTCTCAATGTGCTCAATCACACAAAGACTTAGGGTACATGAAGGTATCCCTTATGCTTCGGCAAATGGAAGGACCATGTACACGATGACCTGCACAAGACTCAATATCTCGTATGCTTTAAATGTGACAAGAGGTCACCAATCCAACGCGAATCCTAATCATAGGATTGCGGTCAAGAATATTCTGAAGTACCTTAACCGGACTAAAGATAAGGTTCTTGTTTATGGAAGACGAAGGAGAAAATAGCCGAGGGCTGTTTTGATGCAATTCTTATAGGAATTCTAGACAATAAGAGGTTGGAGTGATGATGCGTCATCATTATCGAAGGTGGAGGTATGAGCTAGTGTAGTTAGGAGTAATATCACTACAGCTATTTCAACCACCAACGAAAGACAAAATAAATAAATAGGTGGACACAACAGTGGCACAACTGATCCATTCAACAAACCTTCATACCAAGCTAAGAGACGAAATATATATTTCGAGTCCATGGATCCGAGGGTCCATGTGGATTGGCTTGATAGGTGATTTGGGAAGGTTACCCTAGTTATTGATGTTTTATGCATTGAGAATGTATGTGAAAGAAAACTTTGATAACAAGTGGGAGATTGAAGGGAATGTGTTCTAAAAGTTTTACTTTTAAATGTCAATTATTATGAATTGAATGAGAAATCATTTTGTTCCTTGTTTATGTTATTCGTCTTTTAGAAGTGTTAAGGAAGAGGCTCTTGGTCCTTAACCGTAGAGCTCTAAAAGATATTGGTTTGCATAAAACAAAAGATATTCGCAATCATGGTAATTAACATGGAACATTAATTACCGAGTTAAGATTGTCGTGTTGGTCATAGATCATTGTAGCTCTACAAGTGAGTGACGACACGGGTATGCAAAAGAGGAAAATATTACTTTTGTATACTGAATAGACCTAATAAGTAAAATATTATAGAAATGTGTTTCTGTGTCATTAATATTTTACTGTGTCTTTGGTCCTTTGATATGAGACTTATATCTAATCACTTAAGGAATACTTAATTAGATCAGTGTCTTGAACTATCGATCAGTGTAGTGTAAAGGCATTGGTTGGTTAAGTACAACTTTTGTTGGAGAAGATAGTTAGTCAAAAGACTATCATTGCCCCTCTTAATTGAGTGATGATATTAGTGGGCCCCTTGATAAAGCAAAGTTATAATGTGCACAATGTGATTTGAGTTAAGTCACATATTTATAACTAGCTTAAAGAGATCAAGAAATGAATACTAATACAAAGATGACACAATACTACTTTGTGTGTATTCTTAATATCATGAGGCAAGGGACGGACACAAGTGATGCACTCCATCACTAAGTGGATCGGGTTTTGGTTCGAGTGGAATTAAGACATCTAACTAATTGGGAGCTATAATGTGTAGCTAGATACCGCTTATAGCTTGTGATATTAAGCTCTTAATATCACTGCCAACTTAGTCTAGATCCTCCCATAGGTCACACCACAAAACTGGGAAACAAGAAATGAGGATTTTGAGTTCATATGGATGTGTTGGGTTTCATGTAGAAAATATGACACATGGGGTGAACAAACAAAATCAAGATTATGTTGTGATTAATAACATAATTAGAATCTAAATTAAATTCATATGTGATGTAAATATTATGGGGTGTAATGAGTTGACATTACATAGGATAATATGTTACATAAGTTGTGAATTTACTACTAATCCCGAAATGTCAAATTTTGTAGGGGTTAAACCAAAATTTGACCAGTCTGCAGTACTGTGCAAAAGTCGACCGATGAACAGTAACCGGTCGACCGATGAACAGTACCGGTCCATGATGAACAGTACCGGTCGACCGATGAACAGTAACGGTCGACCGGTCCAGACGGTTTTCTGCAGAATTAATTTAAGAATTAATTAGATCATGCATGGAATTGGTCCATAATTGATTTAATTCGTGGTTAATATTATTTATTAATAAATAATGGATGGTTAGATGGAATTTTGCATGGGATCATGGGCAAGAGGTTGCACATGAATATGTAATTTGGAGATAACCTATAAATACAAGGTTATCTCATTACCTCCTTAATTAATTCATTATTTTCTTGAGCAAAATTCTCTCTCCATAATTCTCCACGAAAATTCCTTAATTCTTAAGTTTAGTTTTAGTTCTAGAGATCATCTTCTCAAGGGAACTAAAGAAGGGTTAGTAATTGGATTCTAAACCCTATTGGAGATTGAGAGACTAGCTTTTCTCTCTCCAATCTTGTTTAGAGTTTGGTGAAATCTCGGAGGCATCCGGCGCAGCGAGGAGCATCCCCAACGTCTTCGGATCATCAAGAAGTTTTAGAGAACTTCTAGGTATGAATTTCGGAGTCCCATGTTTGTTTTAATAAAAGTTTTAAAACTAGTTATTGAAACAAACCGATGCATGCATGAAACGAATCATAGAAAATTGTAAAAATCCTTATTATAAATAAAAATTCCGAAAATATATATGTATAATTAAACTAGAAATCCTACAATTATTAGTATAAATAATTACATGCAATCTATAGAACACACTAGATGGTCTTGGTTGGGATTCCTTTGAAATCCTTGGAAGGATAATTTACGCAAGATTTTCTTTGGAATTTGTAACTTTAACGAGCTACTTAGGCTTTCCAGTTAGTAGTACTATTTGTGGTTGACCCTTTTTTAGTCTACTGGGGAAGGAATGGCATGACCCGTCAATAGGGTTTTTTTGTTGCAGTAAACCGTATATTTAAGGAGGTAAACTATAATTTAGATTTACTCAAATTGAATGGAGATTTATTATTATTATGAATTGACATCATCTTCAATGGTTTATGTCCTCAATTCCTCCAAATATGTTTGTCTTAAATAAGACAAGAGACATGTCCGGAATATGCCTAATTTTCACATCATCGTTAAGCTAAGTACCCATTTCAATTAGACAAATACAACTAAGCAACATCTGTTGTGTCCATTGATACAGTAATAACTCACTTTCTTCAACTAATACGGTAATTTTATATGGTAAGATACCTTTCATTACCTACGTACACTGATCTACATCTTATGATTTGTTTTTAATACATTGCAATCTTTTATAGAAAAACCTTAAATTTTCGGATTTAATTTGAACATCACCTTGTTGTTTTTTCTCCTGCCAAAGGGTTGTGAAACAATCAATATATGATCTGTCTTTTATAGTCTAAAGATAAAGAAAAGAACGTTCAGATGCAAAACAAAAGTGATGGTATAAATGCAAAATACAACGATTAACATAGAGAATCCTAACCAATAATGCCCACATGAATCTTCTAAGTAGTGGTGCGATGACTTTAACTTCTTTACGTAATAATTCAACTTAAGTTGGACAGCTTGGACTCTTCCTTAGCTTAACATCATTTAAAATCTTCAAACCTTGTTTTTTTATGTAAAATAGTGTCGAATCTTCTTTAATCTCTGATTGGTCAAGTACACAAATTTTAAAAGTACGTTTGGTTCTCTACTACTCTAGTAAATTTTAAAGTGTTAAGTGAAGAATTTTTTTTGTAAGTCGTTAAACTCATATGGTTGTTTATGGTTTTCTGAAAACTAATTAACAAAAGGTAATTTTAGAAATTTGACTTTGTACTTACAATTTTCTCACAAATCAATTATACTGTATGATAGGTCATATTCTACAGCATTACATTTTGATTTTTTATGATATAAATCTTCTACAATTATTACATGTAATAAAATTGAGAACAGTAATTTTCATAACGAAGTCATCATCGCATTAAAGTATGGAATGTCACTATAACATCCAAAACGACTGATCTAATAAAATGGCACCGAGCCACTGACCCAGTAATGGAATCTAATGTCATTTGTGGCACAACATAACATTTTTAAATTTTACCATTATATGCATGTGCGTAATTAAAACTCAAAACATTAAACTAATTTTCTTCCATTATGCGTATATTTCACAGACGAAGAACAGTTGCTCTAACCCTCTTAACCACCTATAAAATGCAAACACTAAAGACGAAAATACTATTACATACATCCTTAACACTTCTCATAAATATAACACATGTACCTTAATCCTAAAATTAACAAAATAAAATATCATATAGCTAATAACCCATCCGTAAATTTGCTGCTTTTCCTACGAATAAATTTTGAAATCTCCACGTACAAAACTTATCTTCGATATATATTACGTATTTGCAATGAAATATATCATATATGACATCCCACGAAGTAAAGTGTACTACTAATTCTCCTCATACAGCTTAGTGCTTGTCTCACTGCAAGTCATTAATAATTTTAAATGCTTATCTTTCCACATTGTGAGGACAAAAGTTGACTGTAACGTTCACCAGTGGTAATAGGAAGCTTTCGTAAGCTTAGACCATGCAATAGTTAGATCATCAATATTAATTAAAATTTCGAAATATCTCATATATATCCTTTTTAGTTTTCATAATATATTTTGTACGTGTTCTTATTGAATTAGAATTCATCATTCCGTCTTGCTACTTTTAAGCTGGATATAATTAGGTGCTAAAAACCTTAGATATTATTATATTAATATTAATACAAGCTTTGGTTCAATCATATATAGTACCACTAATCGGAGAAATAATTTATTATTCCCCACACTATTAAAAAATCATAAATAATAGTACTACTATTTTACATAATTTTCTAAATATCTTTTTACTCTGAAATAAACCTATAATCGTATCATTTCTGATGATGGTAAACTCCAACTTTAAAGTCAAGCTGATATGAAATCGACCCTATTCCAAGACAAAGTAAAGTTAAAATGCCTGATAATTAAGAAAATAATACAATTATTAGTTAGTTCGGGTTAAATGAAAGAGTATCTACAATATTACAAAGTAATAAAAATGCAGTGATGTAACGGATTAAGATTGCTATGAAATCATGCCCATAATTTCCTACAGCAAGTTAACTCCATTAAGCAAACTCAAATGACAATTAATAATTAACAGACCTACCGAATGACGTATCGAGAATGAAACCACCAGAACAATGGTGGAATCTAGATTCCAAAGCACTAATTAATCTTAAGGTGGTCACTCACCAGCCCACAACATTTGGAAAAGTTAAAATCCAACTCCACGTCTCCAGCTTTGTGGTGACGTGTGTGCATGCATCATGAAATTATTAATGGTTTTTTTTTACTTGGGTACATCTCCCAATACGTTAATTTTCGAAATGCATGTGTTGTTTTTCAAATTTTACTTGGATATCTTGCCTCGATTTTTACTTCAGTATGCCCAGACCGTCGTAAGGCCCCCACTCTGTTACTCGCTGTCACCTCCGGCGTTACATCTGGTAATCATCCGTCACCGCCCATCAAATAACGAACTACCTTCCCAACCAAACAAGCATCACCATGCCAAAAGGACCAAAAGAGAAGGCTGACAAGTGGGCCAACACCTTCACCACTAGGGGTGAACTTCGGTCCGGACCGGACCGGACCGAAACCCGAATTTTCGTGAAGTCCGGACCGAAGATCGGACCGAATAGGTTCGGTCCGGGTCGGTCCAAAACCCGAATTTTCTCCTTAAATTTTCGGTCCGGTCCGGACCGAAGACCGAATTTCCAAAATTTTGTGGACCGAAGACCGGACCGAAAAAATTCAGTCCGGTTCGGTCCGGACCGAATTTTGCTCACCCCTATTCACCACCCTCCCATTCCCACCCTCAACCACAAAAAGATCAAAAGAGACTCCCAACAGAAGATGCTGGAGGAGAAGTCTCCATCTCCGGCTCCGGTCGACCACCCCAAACTTCTCGTCAGTCAGAGGTCACGCCAAAATCACCCCTACATGACCTGGAATATCTCTCGTTTACTGGAATATTGACATGTTATTAATTATTGACAGATGGTTACTGGATGTAACGGCAATGTGACGACAAAATAACAGAATAAACCCCTATGACGGTGTCCAGCGTACAGAAGTTAACAAATAACGCAAGTGTACCCAAGAAAATTTTGAAAATATGAATGCATTTTGGAAATTGACATATTTAAGAGGTACCAAGTAAAAAATCCAATGATTAATTAATATAACATAAATGTCGTAATTAATCAAAACTATAGTTGATTATGGCGCGTAAGTAGGAGAGGTTATATATGCATGCTGACGCGGTGACAATTGTAAGGTGGCGAATGGGATAACGACACGTGGAAGTGGTGTGTTTAGGTTTTGTGATGGTGTACGGACTTAGGTTTTGTGGCGGACAATGACGAGGACACTAATGTGAGGGGTTTATAAATGATAATAATCGGAAAGTTACTAAATTAAAAATTAACTATTGGATTTGAAATCAGTGCTGATATACCTGGAATTCATCATTTTTTTAATAAGAACTACCACTATACTATTTAATTATAATAATTAGAAGTTTTTTCCCGATAATGGATAAATTGTATTAGATAAAAGAGACCAACAAAACACCTCTCTACAAGATTACTTTCGTCCAGATTTAATGTGTAAGAGATCACAGAAAATACGTCAAAGTTTGCTAACCGCTATGATTGATTAAATATAGCAACAAAAACTAACATAGCCCCCCGTCTAGGAATGACTTCACCTGGTATCCGTGTCAGCGAGCGAATTGGTACGGAGGGGCAAAGGGTCCATCTCCATCAAGGCCATATCTCGCTCCTGCCTCTTCGGCCAGACATCTCACATCATCTTGAGCAATCACCTCCAATATTGCATGAGGATGAAAATCATCCAAATTACTTCCAATTAATTCAACATTGGTGTTTGGCAGGACTAGGGTGACGAGTAGTGATTGTTGTCGGGAGTGTTGTAAAATTTCCTGCGCGAACCTGATTTATAAGGGTTTGTGAGAGCTCATCTGTCCCTCTCTTTTACACGAATATGTTCCCTCAGATCGAATTTCTTTGTTGAATAATACAAAAGAGACCTACAAAATATCCCAACTCAAAACTCCTACCCAGAAGTATTAAGCAGACACCCATAACCCTGATAGTATTATAAACTCCACCATACCCATTAAGCATTACAACGCTAGAAAGCATAATAAAAAAGATTACTATTAAGCAGGGCCGTCTCGGGAATTTTTGAGACCTTGTGCGAAACTAACAATGAGGCCCAAAAGATAAAAAGTTTAGTCCTCCTAGCTTAAATCATAAAAAAATCACTAACTTGGTGCAATATCACTTGAAAAGTTTTGTCCTCCTAGCATTATTTGCGGCAAATTTATCAATCAGCTGCTCATAACCAACGTTCTCCATAATAGAGTTCTCGATTACCACTAAGGCTAGTCCATTAAGCCTTTCCTGCGACATAGAACTACGCAAATAAGATTTAAGCAATTTAAGCTTAGAGAAACTTCTTTCAGCTGATGCAACTGTTACAGGAATTGTTAATAATACCCTATATGCAATAATTGCATTAGGAAAACAACCAAGAAGCTTCAAATAGTTCAAAATATCAAGAGCTCTCATCTTTTTACCGGGCAAGTAATCTTGAAGTAACTTAAGTTCCACATACAAATCATATCCATCAATATCAAACTTATCGTCATTCCTAAGTGCATCTTCCAAACAACTACAACAAGATTTTAAAGCCAAATCATCAAGGGAACACAAATTATCGGAAGTAAACAAGAAACCAAATACCTTTTCATATTCTTTATATTGTTCAAACCTTTTATCAAGTGAGACGATCGCTTGATCAATGATGCAATTAAAATGATTTACTCTAAAAGACTCTTCTGCAGATTGTGGATTGACGTCGTCTAAATTTTCATCAAATTGCCTTTTCCTTCAAATTTGGCGCCTTTGAGGAAAAATAGGATCAATATTCATTTCAATGGTAATTTCCTTAGCGGTTTCAACGGACCTAGAGTAACCATTTTCTCTATATTCCTTAAAAAGTTGATAAGATATTGTACATGTTTAATAGCAACATCAATAAGCATATCTTTTGATTGCAATTGCTTACTAACGGAATTTACAACATATAACAAATCATACCAAATGACTATTGATACCAAAAACTCAAATTCACCAAGTTCATTATTAGCTAAAGATTTAGCTTCACTTCTTATTTTGGGGTCATTATCATAGTCAGATACTTGAAGCAAAGCTTCTCTTATCTCTAAAATCTGAAATCTTATTGCCTTAACACTATCAATGCGACTCTCCCAACGAGTTGAAGATAATGATTTAGGAGTTAAATCTTTCACATTATCTTTTAGAATCTTCCATCTCTTCGTAGAGTTTGCAAAAATTGTGTAGACACGTTGGATGACACCAAAGAAATCCTTAGCTTTTCCAACAGTATTAGCCATGTCACACAACATTAAATTAAGACTATGAGCACCACAAGGAGTGTAAAAAGCTCTACGATTCATTTCTAAAAGTTTCTTTTGCACTCCTTGATTTTTTTCCTTTCATATTAGAACCATTATCATATCCTTGTCCGCGTACATTGTCTATATCAAGCTCAAGAACATGTAATTCACTTAATAAAACGTCAAAAAGTCCTTGTCCTGTAGTGTCATTCACATCCAAAAATCCTAAAAAGGACTCTTCAATCATACCATCATTGGAAGAAACATCAACATATCTTAAAATCAAAGACATTTGCTCTTGGTGACTAACATCAGGGGTACAATCTAGTATAACTGAAAAATACTTCACATCTTTTATTTTTTTAACAATTTCAGATTTTATAGCAAAGGAAAGCAAAAGAATCAGCTCATTTTGGATGTTGTGTCCAAGGTAATGCACATGAATCTCATCATCAGTGATGCGATGAACATGCTCTTGCATAACTGGATCAAACTCCGACACCATTTCAATCAATCCCAAAAAGTTTCCATTACTTTTTTGATACAATTTCTCATTGGTACCACGAAATGCTAAATTATGTTTACTAAGAAACTTCACAATTGAAATAATTCTTAGCAAGACATTTTTCCAATGCTCTTTCTCTTTCTCTAATTGTTGTAGAGCCACTTTGTCTATAGTTTGATTCTTTTGGAGTCTTAATCGCAAATCATACCAAGTGGCCATATTTTTGACGTGTTCCACACCTTTTTCATGCTCTCTTAGTCTAACACAAATGTGTGCCCAATCTCTAAAACCGCCATTTGCTAATTGACCTATACCACACCCTTTCTTAAATATTTTACAACAAAAACAAAACACTCTATCAAGCTCTTTTGAGTATACAAGCCAATCTCTATCACAAATCTCACCATTTGGTAAAATTCTATTATAGAATATGGAAGAAAATTGTCTTGAGAATTTATCTTTAGGGCCTTTCACATTAGAGAAGTCTCTTTTAGGACCATCAATCACTAAAGTATCAATCATTTGAGAATCTAATGCATCCCAATTTCTTGGATCAAATATGTTAACCATATTAAATGGTTTTGATGATTCTTGGTAGTCATTGTTAGGCACATCATCAACATGAATAGGCACATCATCATTAGGGTCATTGCTCAATATAAGTGCATTATTATCAATATTAGCACCACTACCATTAACATCATCAATATTAGCACCACTAACATTAACATCGACATTTTGATTTTCAGATTCTTTTACAATAAACTTATCGAGAGCTCCTTTTGGGGATCGAGTTAATTCTTCGGTTCTCATTTTCTTTTTACGTTTTTCAGCACCAGACGCAAACTTTCTAGGAAACACAATTAAAAAACAACAAGAGTGAAATGAAATTTTGTAATTAAGAGTTGGAGCAATACAACCTGATCTAGAAGCCGTAGGACATAGGTGCTTGTCGAATATCACTTTGTTGTGCAATCCTAATTGAACACAAAAAAACATTACAATATTGCTTTCTACAATCCATGAATCCCACAATCAATCAATACTCAAGACTAAGAAATAAAAAATAAAAATCCATGCTTCAATACAAAAAAGAGTGTACTTTTGTTCTAATTAAAGTTCAAAAGATTGGTCAAACATGGAACCACATGGAAATCCTAGAAACCAACTTTTCATAAAAATCCCCAAAACCCAACAATAATTTGAATATAAATGACTCAGATAGTAATACACCACCAACTCCTCCAATAATCTAATGACATCATGCATATAGTCTATCAAATAAGGCACAAAAAAGAAAAAAACAACAATACCCAAATCTCAATCAACAAAGAAAGCACAAAAAAGATTCCATCAAAGAAGAAACTTTCCACGAAATGAAAAAGAAAAAAACAACAATACCCAATCTCCATTTTTCTTCATGTTGATCTAATGATCTTGATTCACGGATTGGGAGAGGTGAAGGTGAAGATGAAGGGTTTAACCTTTAAAGACTTGTATGTATATATATATATATATATATATATATATATATATATCAAAATGAGGCCCCCTCAAAATGAGGCCCGGAGCAGGGGCTCACCCTGCTCCTGTTATGGGTCGGGCCTGCTATTAAGCTAGATATATACGTAGAGTAATCCTTCATACGGAAAAAAAACTACTCATCTCCATCCAGTCGAAGTATTAACCTTTTTATCCATAAAATCATGTGAAGGGGCGGCATAGGCATTGCCAATAATTTATGAATTTGTCATGATTTACAAAAAAAATTGTAGTATCCCCAGAGGAAGAAGGAAAATGTTTAGTGACCGCGGGGTCATTGACGCCCATAAAAAGACAACCATGGTGTTTAAAAACGATCGGCGGTAAGTGTAAAAAAGGTACCCCCAGAAGTAATGAAATACAATGCAAATGATGGAATACCCTGCGTTTAAAAATGTCCGATTGTTAGTATAAAAAAGACAACACCATGTTTAAAAATGTAACACGTCCGCATGTAAGGGTTCGAGGAAGAAGGGTTAAGGTTTTGTCCATGCTCATATATATCACATTGTTCGAGGTTTTGCCAACTTAAATGTTTTTTTAAATAGATTTGCCAACCTAAATGTTGGTGGATGTCCTCAAGTAAAGGATCATCAATACAGGTGTTTGTTCTATTCAAAAGTATTTATTGGTATCATTGTAGACCTGTAGTTTGACTCTTGGATTCTGGGATCAACAATACCTTTCTTTATTAATTACGTAACGATTCACTTAGATATTTGATTTTGGATATAGTTTTAGTTACCCTGATTCGGTCGTTAGTCTCAAAACATGCTATTTTATATCCTATTAACTAGAACTCAAACTTCCACTTACTAAGGTTGCGATTGGGTCGAGATTGTGATGAGGAAGTTAATTTTTACAAGCCTAACACGCCAAACATGCTTCTGATCACTCACATGTGCACAATAATCTAAAATCACACTTGGAGTCACTTGTACTGACTTCTTAATTTGCAGGTATAAGAGTCCCCTCCAGTATCGAAGAAATTACCATGTGACCATGTCATTACTCACCGATTCTACCCTCCTCCCTCTCCTCCCAACCCCACGAAGTCCGGAGAAGATGAGTAGTGGGGCTTCAACAAGCTGGGTGGAGCTTTCGGAAATCGGTTCTGGTGGGCACGCAACAAGTGACGTGACAAAAGCCTGATGCTTATGTGCATTAGCTATTAGGCTAAAAGCGGGGTTCAAAGCCCACCACCGAACGTACCCAGAAGGAAACAAGGAGGTGAATCCCGGAAAGTTGGGCTCCCAACACACAAACCAATGCTTGTTTTTAGTGCGGATGGAGAAGCTCCGGAAATGAGCTTCTCGCAGCTTCCGATTGGGCTGAGGATGGAAATTTTGTGGCGGAACTACCCCAGTGTTTTGAGAAAATACCACATTTCATCCCACCTTAATTAAGACATCATGCCACTGGGCATTCCTTGTATCACATGTGCTACTTGAAGTTAAAAATAATGATTCAGCGACTCCTGTCGGAGAGTGGCTGGAGTTGGTCGCGCTTCACTACATATGTTGTTGTTGTGGAGGTGTTTTGTTTTCAGCATTGCCTTGTGGCATCATACTCCTTGCCACCAGTATTCACTTGTGCGTTTATCAGTTTAACAATTTCAGAAGTATTGTGATGGTTTAGGTGTAATTTAAATAACAGATAGTAAGTGTCTTGTCTGTTCGTGAATATATTTCTGTAATAGCCATGATAGATAATCATATTAAACACATTTTTATTGAGAACGGACCTTACTTTTATTACAACAATGTACACTTTGATTATAAAGAAAGGTAGGCGAGGAGCTTACTGTTATTTCATTCTTGTAGTAACAACATAAGAAACGTTTACTCAAACAGGCTAGTTGTATTATATCCTAACCATTGCTTAATGTTTTAATGGTGTTTAGGGGTGGATTAGAGATGGTTTGGATGGACAGCTGAGATCGAGTGTGGGAAGAGTATAAAATGTCGGTTTTCCTCTCTCTCTCACAATCTCATCTCTCTTGCTCACTCACCCGTCTCTCTCCCCCTCAGCGTCTTCCTCTGTGTTCGTGGAGGCAAGATCGTTGACGCTTGGAGGAGCTCTGTTGGTTGCCGCATCGAGGTGATCGTGTTTGTGGAATCCACCGGAGAAGAATGGGTTGCGAGGAAGCGTGGCCGTTGGTTCTTCAAAGGTTTCTTCAAGACTTAAGGTATGTCAAACTTACTTTTACACTCACTTATTATTAGTGTGGGGGTGGGAGCGGTCGACGGTAGGCCGTTTGGCTCGTCGGGCCTGCACAACGGTTTTTCTGCACTATTCGGTTGACCGATGTTTTGGGTTCGGTCGACCGATTATAGTGTATTTTGGGCAATATCCCTCGCACCGGTCGAATGATACATTTGAGATGGTCAACCGGTTGTGCAATTCTAGCGAGAGATAGATGCTCTGAGTATTTTCGGTCGAACGTGACCCCTTTGCCGGTCGATCGAAAGTACTGTCGTAGGTCGGTTGGGGCGTTGACCATCCAAACGGTCGACCGCCTGTTTGACTCGTCCGACCGACGACTTAAGTTAACTTAATGGCCGGTCGACCGGAAGTGTGGACTGTTGGTGAGTTCTATTGGAGGTTTTCGGTCGACCGGAAGTCTTAGGTCGTCCGACTGTTTTATCATGGTTTGCGAAAATGGTTTTCTTACTGGTGCTTTTCAGTCGACCGGGTCCTCTTTGTCGTTTGACCGATTGACGGTTTTTTTGGTTGGGTCAGTCCTCTATGTAGGGATTCGGTCGACTGTTAAACTGCTTTTGTTCGACCGTTTCTGCCTGTTTTTGATGGATTCGTGGTTTTGTGAGTACACTTGACAGTGCCTCGTCTCTCCGGCCCCTTTGGGCAACGACACGGACTGTCGCCCGATAGTCGTGTGCTTGTACGCTTGAAGGTGGCTCGTATCTCCGGCCCTTGGGCAATGGCACAAACTGTCGCCCGATAATGGTATGAGTGTTTGATTGAAGGCGGTTCGTCTCTCCGCCCCCCTTGGGCAACGACACGGACTGTCGACCTGATATCTTGTGGTGGTATTTATTTGTTGTTGATGTGTTGGTAGGGTTGGGGTGAGAGGACCCTTGAGACCCTGTTGTGAGGTCGTGGCTCCGGCAAATGATGCAAAACCGTGACTCCGATAACACTGAGGCAAGAGAGTGTTTGTTTGGCCATGATTTGGACCGACGGTGCCTTGTGTGCACGAGTGTGGTGCTTGTTGGGGTGAGAGGACCCTTGAGACCCGGGTTGTCGTTTCAGCTATGACTGAGAGAGAGGTCCCAGGAACTTAACGGTTGCGTCTGTTGTGATGTTTATTGTTCATTGCATGTTTCATTATTGTTCATATATGTGTTAGGATTTGGCATACGGGGTTTCTTTCTGGAAACTAAGGCATAGTTTATGTCTGTTTTTCAGGCCATGAGCGGCGTTAGAGGGTGGTGCATGCAGAGGATAGCTGCTGGGACCAGATCCTGCTTTCCCCTCTTTTGAGGTTGTTGTGATTACATTTGTATATTTTATTTTATAGCTTTTGATGTAATCACCCTTTGTAGTAAACTCAAATCTGTATATTTGATATATACATTGGTGCACCTATGTGTATGTCTTTTCGTAATGTCATCACTTGATTGTATATTTAAATTTTAAATTTTCTGCTGTTTTGAGGACGGTACAAGTTGTGTATTTGGACTGAACTAGTGAAGCTTAAAGAGGTTTACATGCACATTTATAAATGATTATTCGTATTGTTGAGGTCAGTAAAATTAAACTCTTTTGGCACCCACACCTTCCAATTTGATGGGAGTGTATCCAAACAATGTTCAATTCAGAGTATGTCACTTACATTACTTGTGTTAGATTATATCTCCACGGATCAATTAAGGGATGCCAGTGTGTGCAGTTTACAAAGAGATTGTGGCAATGTGAAATAATTCTGCTACAACCGGAAACAACTACAATTTGTATAACTACAAGTTCTAATGCTTTCTTACGCACCACAATCTACATAGGGGTGAGCATTCGGTCTGGATTGGATCGGATTGGACCGAATTTTTGTCTGAGGTCCGGACCGAAGACCGGACTGGACCGAATCAGTCCGGTCCGGTCAAAAACCGATTTTTTTAAATAAAAAACAAAAAAGAGCGGTCCGGACCAGACCGGACCAGACTGAAATTTTAAAATTCTCCGGACTGAAACCCAGACCGGACCGGACCAAAACAAAACTTTCCGGATCGAACCCGGACCGGTCCGGATTTTGCTCAGCCCTAATCTACAATACCACCGATACCACAAATAATTCTTTCATGACATTCTCAAGAATAACTTCATTTTTTTCTTCTGTTCTATCCACTTGTGTTACAAAAGAAAGAGTCCAAATAACCTGTTAAATTAACATCTCCTCCCAGAAGTGTCATAATCGAACTTATATGGCTGATGAGATATGAAAGCTTAAATATCATATCCTTGGTTGCTGTAAATAAATTACAAGTTAACCTTTAACCATAGCTCAAGATTGTCAGGATCTGGCACCATAGATGTTGACATAGCATAAATGAAGTGTTGTTGCACATATCGAAGGTAAATTTGGAAAATATTAACTCCTGATACATTGGTTGAGGGCATTTCGGGGAATTGGCCATTGGAGAAGGAGCTGCTTCTCAAGACACCGAAATGACTCCGAAGTGGGGAAGGAAGTAGCAATTTCTGGTCTGAGATTTTGAAAAGTTGGTTTCTTTGGAGGAGTTGCATCCAAACGAGCCATCATAAGTTCCCAAGTCTCACAAACCATAGCCAATCAGACAACACTTTGAACCGTTCAAAGTAAAACATCAGCAAGTTAAACCTGACTTTCGCCACGAATTCTCATCTTTCAACCTTTAGAATAATTAACGAATAAAAACCATGTAGTTATATGATTCACACGAAAGCTAAAACATGCAGAAGTATAATTCGAAACCATAAAAAAATTGAGGCGAAGTGAAGTGTGGCTCCATAGAAAAAGAATAGCTTTGGTCATGTGAACTACTGGGCTAAATGTAGTGGATAACAAATGGCCCGTGAATTGGAGAGGTTGGATTGATTTGTATTAAATTAGATTAAGACTTCATTTGTGAGGCTTGATTGTTCAAACCTTAATGTTTGGTAATAGAGACGGTGACACAATTTTAACAAAAGATATTGATTCATCTTGTTCCTGATTAGCTTACTTGTGATTATTTATGTAGGACTACAAAACAAAGTCGATATAATTTGACACAAAAACAACACAATTGTGTGCATCTTAGTGCTTTGGTACATGAAAATGAGTCAAATAACACGTTCACGGACTATTAATCGATTTTCTTGAAAATGGATGTTTAGTATGACCCATACATGAAACTTCAATACAATATGTTTCGTGTCAATCTGAACTTAAAAGACTTCCAAATCATGCAAACACATGACTAATTGGCAGACTTGTCTCTCAAGATTTACTAACGACTTCTCCCAAGTTGATTATATCAATTAATTTTTTCTTCAATTTAAAAACTCTTTAATTCGCTCTACTCTGAGTTTCTGACTAATCCTTGTTATGCAATTCGCTCAATTAATGTCGTGGTAGTTTAAGGGCCTATTTGGATGGATGATCATGACATCGAGCGTCTACTTGAAAGAAGAAAAAAATGCAGATTTTCCTTGAAGCCTAAAGAAGCATCAAAACAATTTTTGTATACAAAATCCAGTTTTGGAAGCAAATATCGAGTCTTAACGTCTAAATTTTTGGCTTGTTAAATATTGATCGTAGACGCAACGCAACTGTTTAAATCTAACGAAACCCAATCCACACTCGACGTCTCGGTGAGCCACACAAACAAATCCCAAGTTGGCACGTCACTTATTCTCACCGTCGGTGACCAGAAACGAAGTTTCCATATATATATATATATATATATATATATATATATATATAGAGGATCAAGCTCTAATATATATTTGGTTTCCTTCTCCCCTAAACTAAAGACAAAGATGGCTGAAGAAGGAAAAACAGGTTTTTTTCTTCAACCATTTCCTTCTATTTTCCGAAATATTTCTTGGGTTTTTCGTTCCTTGCAATCATAATCATTGGGTTTGTTGTTTTTGTATTACTCCTAATTTGGTTGGGGAAAACTTGAAATAACAATGTGGTAGATGATGTTGAGGTGGACTTTTTGCTGTTGTTGTTGTTGTTGTTGAGATTTTTAGTAAAGGAACCACTTTTATGTTGATTGATGCTCCAAGAATTAATGGGTCGTTGTTGTTTTTGCTTTCTGATCTGTGATTTAAGAAAAATCTGTTGTTAGAATCGATTTTGGAAGATAAGACATGTTTGTGGTATCCAAATTGTGGGTTTTATTTCATTTGTTTTTGGTGGAATGGATGTGTTTCCATTGGTATAATCATTTGTTTCCATCGTGGTATCGATTTGGTTTCGAATCATACTAGCAACTATTATTGGTTTTGGTGTTTGTATTTTTTTCGATCTTAAAGTCGGAAATGTTACTGCAATATGAAGTTAATTGCCTAGATCGACTCAATCGTCATCAGGCATTAGCCAACGATATTTTCAACGGTTGGTATAAGTTAAAGCTTTTGTTACTTCTATTGGCATAAACATGTTTTTACATCTTTTTGAACTTTCACGTCTGAATCATTGCTACATTCTGATTCTGGAGTGGAAAATTAGATTTCTTGTGGTTTTGTCTAATGAAAGTTTTCAGATGATGGTATGGCTGTAATGTACATTGTGTACAAGAAATAGTGTCTTTGGTGTTCATTTTGAGTCGACAACTCTGTACCATTAAAACAAATTTGAAGTTCATATTTTAGCAACAATCATTTTATATGTTCCAAACTGAAGAAAATTTTCTGGTTATCAGCAGAAAAGGAAGTGAAGGCTCCAAATTTGATTGAAAGAGCAAAAGAAGAAATTGAAGCAGTGATTCACACTGAGAAAGACCAGCACAAAGAAACTCATGGATTGAGAATTGACATTGATGAGAACACTCCCATTGACCAAGTTAAAGCCCCATGTGTGTTTGGTAGAGCCAAGGAAGAGATAGAGGCTCTTGTGGAAACCATACATCAAAAGAAAGAAGATGGTCACAAAAACCCAGACAAGGGAGAAGGTGGATTCTGGAGCAATCTTGGAAAATGGTTGCAGAATTTCTGCTCTCCCAGGAGTGGAAAGAAAGATTAACATCTTTACCTATTAATATGTTTTGTTTGTGAGATTTCTGGCAGTGGTGTGTGCTTATATATTGTGGATTGCAAACAGTCAATTGTGTTTCAGATTAAGGGTTGATCGGGAACAATCTTTTTGTTATTGCGGGATTAAGGCTGCGGGCCGCTTTAGAGGCATTGGGGGTAACATTGACGAATTGGTGGGAATGGTGTGTAAGTTCTTGCATTTGCCGATTGCTGGATTTTCCTTCTTGTTGGTTCAGCCAATTGATATTCTTGTGTAATATGGAATTGCCAATTCACTTATGATGATCATGTATAGAGTTTTTTGTAGGATTGATGGTATGTATTGGTGATTGGATACCTTGTATGATTATATGTACCATTTTGTTTGAGTAATATTGTTGGAAATTGATATGCTTTGTGCTTGTGATGTCACTGTTTGGTTTTGAAAGCAAGACTTCAGTAAGACTGATGAAACTCATATATGCATATGAACTTGGTTTTGAATTACATCATAGGCAAAGATGGATAAATATTTCAGCGCTATGGATGATGCAGTGTGAAATGCTGTTCCATTATTGCCATCCTAGGCCTATTTGAACTTCTCTGCTGTATTGGCTTATATAATCAAATGTGTGCTATTTTCTTTTCTTTATCTGAAATTATAATGGAGACTATATGAAGCATGTAAAGGAGAGATTTTGATTGGCATATTCATTAGTATATGCCATTGGTTTTTTAAAAGAATTTTGCCAGTCAATTATCTTACTGAAATGGTTGGTATGGACAACCTGGCTAGAACAGAAAGCCAGGAAAAGCAAGTTTCCTCCCTGTCTCTGGTTGTCAACTTTTGAAATTTGAAGTTGACAGCAAGATTGTTCTAAATGGTTTTTGCCTTGTTGGTAGCAAACATGCTTAAACAGGTTAGACTCCATCAAGTAGAATCATTTGGAAAGCAAATGTATGTCAAAGAAGTCGAGTGGGGCAGATGTGAAAACTTGAGATTGTTGCACTTTTAGAAATCCAGACTAGGTGAAACTGGTACCTGTAATCATGTTTTTTTGGTGAACAAAAAGCTAATACAGTTTGTTGCTCTTCCATGGGCTGCCGCTTTTTTAATTTTTCATTTCTGATATAAACTATATGTTTGTTACAAACTTTTCATGAATTTAGTGAGGTTGTTTATTTGGTGTCATGAAAATATTAGCACCTTTACCTACTATATATATTTTGTGTAAGTAATCCGTTGCTCTTTTTTTATTCTAATTGACAGGTAGAATTTGCACACAAGACAAACTGCAACTACGATTTTGGGTAAATCTATTATTTTACTTTTCTATTTGAGTTTCACATTTAAAATGTTTGACTTGTGAGAAAGAGAATTTAATTAAAATTGTAGAGATGAAATTTAATTTTTTGGACACAACTTGGAACAATAATCTCAAGGTCTTTTTTTTTTAAAGCAACTTCAAGGTCATTTCAACCACGTCTGAATTCACTGAAGTTTAACTATTCCATTTAAGCATTACACATTAACTTAATCGTCTCCATATTAATTTTTGAAGTTGCAGATTATTGCATGCATTAAAATGTAGGCTACATTTATATCTCTTGATCCTGATCAAGACAATATTTATTGAAAATTTTGATTTCTGGAAAATCTCATTAAAATCTTAACTAAAACAACAAATTATCGAAAAAAATAAATGTCGAATTTAAAAACACACACCAGGGTATCACTATCTGAATCAAATTTTACAAGGAGATTTCCTATAAAGATTTCTATAGAATGCCATTATTAGAAGGGAAAAAAATGGTTCTAAGGCAACTGAAGTGATCTCAACACAAATTTTGTTTTATAACAAAACAGGTGGTGGAAGATATAGAAGATCATAATAATGACATCTCACAACAAGCACAATTTAGATTAGTACTGGTACATGCATTTTATTCATGCAATGATAGAATAAAATGATATACAACACTTCAGGCTATATCGACAGATAACACACATTTCCCCGACAGAACCTTCCGTCACCATGACCGTCTTCCAACATCAATTCAGCCCATTAGCCGGTTTCCCCGGTTCACCAACGGCTCGACAAGCCTTGTCGCATTGCGTCTCGCATTGTTTTTGTGTCACATACCTATAAGGCAAGCAATGCTCCATGCATTCCCAATAACAAGTGTTAGCAGCTTCCGTCGTTGATGTTGATGTCATCGTCGCCAAAAGGGTGCTCAACAGAATTGTCACCATGACCTTGTTATAGGCCATGTTTGTGTTTTTGTACGAGCAAAGAAAAGAAGTTGGAGGTGAGTCTGGGATTTTATAGAAAAATGGTTACGAGTGGTTTGGAGAAATAATTTGTTTTCCGAGGGGTTGGGCTTGCTAGCTCATATGACCCTGTTTAGTAACTTTTTGTTTGCGATTTGATGGTTGGGGAATGTTGGCTAAATAAGGCTTTTGCCATTTTATATTTTTATTGTTCCGGAAAGTTATCACTTCTATATAAATTCAAGAATTGTTGTTTTCTTCTTCTTCTTCCGCTGAAATGGTAGGAAAGAAGGCGAAACATTCGTAAAAGGAAAATAACTCACGTTCTTCTCAAACATAAAATGCACACATGTGAAATGAATATTAGATGTCTAATTGGCCAGAGTTGCAGATTCTCATTCTTGGAATGGTTTCTAGAATATAATAAATAATTCTTATAAAAAAAATGAATATCAACTCGTCACCATGTCGTTGATCCCTATATTCACCAATGGCTTAAGGTATTAGCTACAATACCTTTGCAACCAGTGCTCCAAACTCTCACTATTCCATTAAAGCAATACTATTCCAAGGCAAGTTTTCATGTTTGACATGTAATGAGTTGCTCTATTTCGCATTTTGATCTTGTTTCCATGATTAAAGTTTTCATAACTATGATTTCAAGTTGACGTCCACGTTTTGTATTTTGCAAACACGTATGCCGGTATGCATGGTTTGCCGTCTGGCCAAACACTCGTTGTGAAGCATGTGTTATGTTTGATGTCCGGAAGATGATTAGACACTTAATTACCAACTGAGCCAACTTAAACTTCAAAATTATCACTTTCTAAAGGAATGTAAAGTACATTACCTAGTTAAGCCATATCACTTGTGCTTTCCACTCATCCAACCATCTTTTAGTATCGATATGAGAACTAAATAAGTATAGCAGGAGCAAATCCCTGCTTCTCTAACAAACACCCCAATCCATCTGCTTCTTTGTTATAAACCAATCGAGTATCAGTGAACTCCCAATAACGAAACATAAATGAAGGAGGGGGACGAACAAAACTTGGTTAGAAAAATATGCATTTTGTAATGACACATGATTCATATATCATGAAGTTTTTTTTTTCTGCTGTGAGATTTGACGCTATATGTTGACATATTCAAATCTAACAATTAGTGGAGATTGAGAAACGGCTCCGTTAGAGTTCCCTCCTCATCCCAAGGAATGTTTTCACCAACACTGGGGTATCGGCTTCATGCAGCAGAAGAAGAACGAGCTTTCTGTCTTGGGGGCACTCTTAGCCAAGATTTCATCATGTCGTATGTGGTAAAACCAATTGCTACCGAAGGAACAATCTGTAAGGTTGAAATAAAACTTTATGTTAACTCTAAAAATCAGAAACCATTTATACTAAGGAGACGCTGCAATGGAATACTAGGGGCACATTTGGGGTTTAATCTGTGTTACTGGCCATTTCACTATATTTTAGCCAATTTTACCAAATTTTAAAACAATAAGGCAAAGAAATCAATGTGTAAACAAGATAACATGTCAACTGTGTCCACTCTTATGTTAACATGATTCTTCATGGTAAAGTTTCAGCTCTAAATGCCAGTAATAAAGCACTACATTTATTCCTGAAAAGTAGAAGACAATACACGGGATAAGGATATGATAGAAAAATTGTCGTACTAATAACGACTGGCAATTCAGAAATCTGTCAATACATAAAACAAACTGCTCAAATTGATAAAAAGGCAATGCTCATTTCACATGTTACATAGTTCATGTGGAAGAGTTATGCTGATGAAAATATTTGACTATTAAGTTGTGATGAAGATCAAGCTCATTAGGTGGTTTCCTAGCAAGGATGTATCCAACGCGGAATACAACGACAAGCCCCTCGATCTGCAAGTGTGGTTTCAAACAACACATGACTGGTCCTGCTTTGCACGTTAACCATATCACCCCATGTTTCAGGCATTATTCCTTAAGGCTTAAGCATAATAACTAGTTGTTACACATGATAATGTGTCATCCAGTAAATGAAGTAGCAACCAAGTATTGTTTAAAATCATACTAGCAGATCCTATCTCGACAACAAAACCCTAGTATTATCAGCTAGTAATTACATAAGGATCAGCTAAAAGTGCAAAACTAGTGCCCCTAACCGCTTGCCTGTGCTAATTGAGTAAATATAGGACACCTTAGACAGTTAGACCTCTATTTGACTAGTTAAGGTTTAGCTATATAAGACATTAAAACCTAAAAATACAGCAACCTCCATTACTTGCTGCATGGGAGCTTCAAAAAATAGGGCTTGCGATACTACTATTCTTTCAATTAAGGTGGTGAAATGCAGCAACCAGATGAAATTCCGACACTGCCATATAATCAGAAGACCCCGAAGGTTTTGGCTGTTTCTGATGTCCAAATTATTGTTATTTTTAATCCATCACCAAGAGAGCAGGTTTTCTAATCGCGTCATACCCCAAACATAAATCACATTTTACACAACTAATTTACTTTAGGGGGAAGTGAGACATTAAGTATGTGCAATATAGTTACTAACAAAGGAGCCTATTCTTTTATTACCTTGATGTAGTTGAGGCTCAGTCCAGCAAAAAGTTGCCTCCATCCTTGCTTATGTACAATACTTCTAAGTCCTTGCATAGTGCTCCTCATTTCAGCATCACCCTGTTTTTGTTGGCTCTGAACCTAAAGAGCATAATACAACAACGTAACTAGAATTACTAAATAACAAATAGTACATGAGCCATGTAGGAATAAAGGACGGAAATGTCATGGACCAAACCTGCATCTGTCTCCTAACCACGTCCAATGGATATGTAAAGGTTTGTCCAAAAAGTCCTGCTAAAGCTCCGCAAGATAACTGCAGAAGAACTGATTTTTGTTGTTTTTCAGGAACATGTGTTTTCAGCTCCTCGTATATGTAAAATTTTAGTCCCGCATAAGGGAGAATACCAACTAATGTCGGACCTGCAACAAGAAAAAGCCTATGAAAACAAATCCAAAATATTACCGAGTGGTCAGCTTTTGTACATGGAAGTAAGTATGTATGCAAGTTATACATGTAAAGAATGTTTTAGTGTAAGTCTTATCTCAAAACTATGCAGTGTGGTCTCAGATACCCTACTTTTTTATCACTCTGACGCCCTTCAAAACTATAAACTATATGTTGTATGAGGGCCACAAGTTTATTTATAAGTGAAGCTTATATATTTCTCTATCTTCCAATCCCTTCATGACATGGTACACCGACATTAAATTTTGACTTGAATAATGTACATGGAACTATGTAATTCACTAATTTTTTATTCCTTTTATAATCATAGGTGTTTGTACAATAATTTACATCTTTACCATGGGTTTAAGACTAAAATATTGTGCTCAGCATGCTACATCTGGAAGACATTTTCATTTTGTAAGTCTTATGCACAGCCCCTCCTATTGTGAACATATGAAAAATTACATTTTGACAAAAAACTAGGAGAGAAAAAGGAAACTCATTCCCAGTTGAAGCAGTATCAGCCCATCCTACAGTTGGTGATAAACAATGAAACTGCATGACTAAAACCAAAATCATGATTTATGGCAGAAGGGATGCATACCTACTCCACGATAAAGGGACCGGACACCACCTTCCTTGTAAACAGTCCTAAAGACATCTGCTATTCCATTATAAGCAGGTTGTGGAAGAGTACTTCCAGTAAGATAGTTGCTTTGTCTGGTTACATCTGTCAACTGAAAAGTGATAGACCTCCTTGAGTGAATTATCGTGATACGAAATATAAACTGTTTAAAATTTCTGAGCATGAAACTGTAATACTTTCATCTCAAATGATTTTGATGAACTAATGATAACAAGCCAGTGTGACACAAATGAAAACTAGGTTGAATGCCCCAATAGTACAGTGAATTGCGACAAAGTGATTTAATAAACGCAACACGAATTGTTTATATTCACATAGTTAAACTCAACCACCAAAAACATAACTTTGTGATGGACACGTAGCACGAGTAACACGAAAATGAAACTATGCAATTATTAAAAATAATAATTTATATTTTATCTAGATATTACAAGTTATGCCATTTTTTTGAGCGGTTGTTACGACAAATTAATAAGTCAAATGATTTAAATTTTAAATTTTGCCAATTATGCAACGACTGTTGTGCAAGAACAAATATTTGTTATACAAGTTCTGGAGAATATAGGTAACAAATATACATGGTGATAACAATCCTTTACAATTAACAAAAAACATAAAGTGGTAAAAAATCTGCCAAGTTGAGGCTCAATGCTGCAGGTGCAATACATACCACTAAATAAGGTTTATTGGAAAATGTAGGTATGAGAAAAAAGAGAGCATGTCGATCAACTTAGTTTCCAGTTTCCACCATACGTCACTCTTCTCCATAGTTTAATGTCTGCATATAATAAGAGAAAATTTTGAGACCTAAATACCTGATAAGCAAGTTTGGTGCGAGCTAGATCCAAGGGATATGTACATAGAACGGCTGTGCCACCGGCTGCTGATCCAGCCAACAGATCAACAAAAGGACCTGTTCCGAATAAGGAACAGTTATTCAATATCCAACTGCGATATTGCTCGTATGCCATAAAATGTAATGCCGCATAGGGGACAATTCTTATAACACTTGCCCCATTTCCTCTGTTTTTAGAAAATATAAATAGAAACCATAAGAACAAGGTAAAAATCCTTCAAAATTACAACTTTTACAAACATAAAAAAATCCAACCAATAGTAGTTTAGGCTCACTTATAGAATCCTAGGACACCTTCCTGCTTTCTTAATTTCTTCAGAGAATTGAATATCCCAAGAGACTGAAAATCTTTGGTTCTGGTCTGTAGACGAACAGTGATGAAGTCGAAGGATTAAAAATACATGAAACAGAAAAGATGCAATTTGTAAATTTCTTTGCAGTAAATATTTAAGTGGTTGATGCAAGTGTCATATACCAATCTAGATTATCTGCATTCATACAACAAAAACAAAGCCTTTAACCCCAAACTAGTTGGGGTAGTCTAAAAGTGGATCTCATAAAGAATCACGGTTCAGTATGTGAATTGCTACCCATAAGAATCGTTGGGGTTTTTAAGTTGGCTACCCATGACTATCACAACCGACCTCCTTTTCCTGGCTTTCTATAGGCTATGTACAATTTCCTTGGTGGAGTTTTTACCCACTGTTTTTTTGGAATTTAACTTAGTGAACATACGCACTTCTAGATTTTTGACCCCCTCAATTTTTGATTCCTTAGAATTTCGACCTTCCTAGCACACGAGTATCTATCACCCACTTATACAGGAAATAACTATTCCAAGACCAATCAACCAACCAATTTCTAACTCTTTCGGGGTCCTTAAAAATCCCAACCTCTAGCTTGAATTTCTGGCACCACCCCGGTCACATTCTCACATCCACCAAGCAAATAACTAGTACATGAAAATCAACAAATCATAATCAAACAACCGATTTCTAATTTTTTGGAGTCGTCCTTAATATCTCCGACCTCTAAGTCAAATTCTCACATCCACCGAGCGAATAGATAACATTCAAAATCGACAAATCATAATCTAACCAATGAATTTCTAGACTTTTGGCAATGTCCTTAAAAATTCCAACCTCTATCTTGAAGTCCTGGCACCGCTCGGGTCACATTTTCACTTCACCGAGAAAATAAATGAATAACTAGAATTCAAATTTCAAAACCGAAAAATCGTAATTAAACGCTGAATGCAACTTCAAATTGAGAATCAGTAAAAACCTGCAGGAGGATCTTAACCCGCTCGAGCGGCGCGGTGGCGGTCTTGGCGAAAGCCCCGGCCGTCCCACCGGAGATGAGCTCCTTGACGTAGACCGGCATCGCGTCGACCAAGCTGACGTCCATCTCCGCCGCCGTCGCCGCCGTAGACCCCTGCGCCGGTCCCATCCCCGGAAGGAAACCCTAGACGAAGGACGAGGCCCGGGAGGTCCCTATCCCATAGGAGAAATTCAGGTTAGGGTTAGGGTTTGGTGGTGGGATTCAGGACAGATCCGAAGTCGGTTTGCGGTTTGGAAGAGAAGAAGGAAGAAGTTGGATTTTATTTTGGGGTATCTCAAGATTCCTGAGAGATTCTCCCTTAAATAGTGTGATTCTTTTGCTAATTGGTAGGGTTAATTGTTTTTTTCTTTTTTTCGGTGAATGTTTTTTGTTAATAAGATTAGATTAAAAGATTTGATGGTGTTTATCCTCTTGAGAATGGGTTGATGCAATTAGTTACAAGGCTTAGTATCCTTAAGTCAATAGTTTAGCTAAGATAAAGACATAAGGTAGATGAAGACCGAGAATGAGAGTCCTCATGCCCACTTTGCTTATGCTCGGGGTCTTTAATGATGCGATTTTGATGTTGTTGGGGTTGAATCTTACTGAGTGACCTAATCGGAACATCAAAATCAAATTTGTCCAACACTCCTCCAAACCACAACTCATCAAAGTCTGGTTGCATCTCCTTCATTCTACTTACCATGTGTTGTTACGATGGTAGAGTTCGAACTACGATTTTTTCCACCGAATTAGTCCTTGTGTTAAATAGTGTGATTTTTAGATTATAGTTTGTTAAAAAGTGAGAAACAAGGCCCAAAACAGGAAAATGATGGCGAAAGTATCGAAAAGTTGTAAACATTCAATGGAGAAGGGGTGATGTGTTACTAATCGAAAGTTTAAGAAGAATGTAACTGTGATGTGTCATAGAAGTTCGGGGATTTAAGTTTTTCACAATGATGACGAAGTTGAGAGGAGTTATTTAAATTTTAGATGATTTTGCGAGGTAATTTTCGACATAACCACATAAACTATATGTATGCGAGAAAGTTGATTTGATCATTTTGCGGAGAATAGATACTATTTTTAGTAACTAAAAGAACAAAGAGAACCACTTTTGTTTAGATGCAGTGAGTTGTAGATCTTAAATCGGGGTGGTGGTTAGAGCTTTGCTAGGTCATCTCTAGGTGAGGAGGTAAACTTCTGTTTCCTTCTTAGATATGAGATTCGAACTGAGGTGGCAAGACTTTGCTAGTACCATTGTAGTAAACTTTTCATAATGCAAGGTAATTAAATTGATGCAAATTCTAAAATTTCGTGGGAGGTAAATGATAGTTTTGATAGTTCATAAACAAATCATTATAGTACCTCAGGAGCAAACTGTAATTCGTTTTTTGTTGGATTTCCTTTAAATGTTTAGAATTACGAAATTGAAGGTTTAATGTTTTTTTGTGCGATTAGTTCAGAAGATGACATGATATGTTATCATTAGGGTTGAGTTTATTGTTCTTAGTTCATAATTATGGAATGAGTAACAATTTACCCATTTGCTCGTCAAAGTTACTCTTATGCAGTGGTTGGTAATATGAGTTTTCGTGTCATGTTTAGGTTAAACTTATTTACAACTCGATTTGATTTACGAAATCCAAACTCAAACCATATGAAATCGTGTCAACCTGATCCGACCCATCTAACCCTTTTATAAAATGAGTTGTGTTCGAGTACGAGTTTATTTTTACTTATATAACTGTTATTTATTACAAACTCAACAACAATTGCAATTTGATTTGAAAGAGATTATGAAAATTATCATAAATAACTGTACAGTTGGTTGTTGTTTGCTAATTAAATTGTTTAAATATAAAAAGATAGAAAATATAGAGATTCTTGGTAACTTTGTAATTACACATAATATTATAAATACATATATGTATTATTATAAAGATGGTTAGATATTTATAAACGGGTTGGACACTGCTTACATGTGCTAAACCAAAAACCCTACCCATTTAATTACCTTGTTAATCGTCTCAACCATGTTGGCTCTTAGGCTTTAATATATATATATATATATATATATATATATATATATATTGATGATTAATCAAACTAATTTTAATCAATCAACCTAGTCAATCAAAGTAGTCAAACATGATTACATGTGTTGCATATACTTTTCAATTATCAAAACAGGTTGATCAAGATTCATCAAGCAAATGAGCATTGGGGCAAATACTCAAGAATGAAGACATGTAATCAAAATTTTGGACCAAGACATGTAATCTTATATTTATTGAGTTCATAGGAATTTATGTAAACTTGAACACTAGGATTCTGTCCCAACCAACGTCAGTCAACCGAATCCATAATAGTTAACCAAACGCTCCTAGTTCAGTCCACCGAACACCTATATGATAATCGAAACATTCCCATTAGTAACGATAGGATGCTCTCTGGAATTGTACTGACAGACGACCGAAACACCTTCGGTTACCTAATAGCCTCGGACTATTTTTGGACTTTGCCCCAATGGTCGCATTTGAATTAAGCCTTATAGTCCAATTGACTTGTCCAATTCCGGAGTACCAAATGCATATCGGTCAACCGTTTCCTTACACTCAGTAGCATTCGGATCTTCCCTGAAAATCTTGATTCGGTCTACCAAATTGAGATCGATCATCCGAACTTGATCTGTTTATTATCCTAACGATCAAGACCCTTTGCGTCTCGATGTGAGATTTTTTTCTAGCAGACCTAATCTCTTGTCGCTTAGCAACACTTTTTGAAATGTCCCCACACGGTCGATCGAACCTTCGTCAATCAACCGAATCCTCGTTGCTAATCAAAGCACAACAACTTTTTACCATGTGACATTTGAGCGTTACCTGTTAACCATCTTTTGAGCTCGACCAATCTTACTATCCGCCTTGGAACGATAAACCTAATGCAATTCGGTTCAACATTCGGTTCACCGAAATTAAATGTGGCGAAATTGAAAATAGTTACTGGAAGTTGGTGATCAGATAACCAAACCTTATTCGGTATATCGAAACCCTTATTATGACCAATCCATCAATCTTGTTTCAGACACCGTTCTTCAAACAATTGACTAAATCTAGTCTAAATTTTGCTTGAGCTTATTTAAGATCTTGCTTCTCATTGGTCCAAATATCCACCCACTCTCCAACGGCTCACCAAGTTTTGAAGCCTATATAAACACCACTCAAGAGACACAAACGATGACTCTACACTCTCAATTCATCCATATTCTTTGTGCTCTCAATTCCCAAACATTCAAAACTTTCACTCAATGTTCATCTTCACCACTTGCACATCAACTCCATATTCATATCCAAGTGTGCTCAAGTTAGAGTATTTAGATTGTGATTCCATTTCCATATTCAAGAATCAACAAAAGGTTGTAAAGCTTCGAGTAAGCTCACTCTCGGGTTGTGAGAGGAGACACGAGTGAGGTGAGGATTGTTCGCGAGACTCGTTATTGTAAATGACGTTGATCTCGGTCTGGGACGGAGATCGGTTAGTGGAACCGTAAGCGATGCTCGGAGGATCCAGCGAGGCTTGCGATGAGGACTAGGACTGGGTGCGGTGTCGAACCTCTCTAAACTTCTGTGTCGTCGATTTTGTGGTTTGCATGTTTATCGCCTAATCTTTTACTTATCGTTTTAATTCCGCATTTATCTAGTGATTAGATGGTCATCGATCCTAACAAACCCAATTATAACCTAAATTCATTTATGTCAAATCCAAATCCATATTTTTCGTGTCGAGTTCATGTTTGATTATTGTGTTATAACCTAAATTGTCATCCGTACTCTTATGTCCAACTATGTGGACGACTCGATTTGGTCAAATCAGTCGAAAACTGATAATGTCTCTTGATCACATCCTAAAATTAGAATCTCCATTCGACCATCCCTTTCCCTCTCGCTTTCCCTTTTTCTTATTCCCTATATTCTTTCTCCACCAAACCTTAGCTCTTAACTTCTCATACTAGTTGTATTTCCATCATCTAATAAAGACATCATTTTCAAACGATGACAATAATATGTTACATATGATTTAAGCAATAAAACTTATTGCGACTTACATGAAGTCTCAAAATCATACACGAGCCACCAAATATAAACCGACTTATATATTAACTTATATTTGGAGTATACCATAAGTATTTTTTATTAATTGGAAGGTTGAGTTTGAATGAGGTTATTCGTAAATTATGCTAGATTTTCAAATAATAAGATTCACAATTTCAATTTTTGTAGACGATATGAACTTTGTCTTCCTACACTCCTTGTTTGGTTAAGCAGTAATAATAATAAAAGTTTTCATAGGATATTTTATTGGTAAAGCTTGTACTTCAAACCATAAGGCCACCGCTAACGGGTCATCCCCAGGACCAGGTCTTTTTGCAGCACGTTTTTAAAGTGTTTTATTCGTTTTTGAATTTTTTGTTTGAATTTTTTATATTTGAAAATACGTTTTATAATTGTTTTGATTTTTTAGATTTTTTTTAAAATTTTCCAAGATGGACCCCGAAATGATACAAATGAGAGAGATGTGTTATTGTGGTTTGTGGTGGGTTGTGGTTAAAACGTGAATAATGTAGGAAAGAGAAGAAAGTAGGTTCAGGAGAGAAATCTGATGCAGAAGAGAGAGAGAACGTTCATGACCAGGTCGTCTGGATCATGATTAGTGATGACTTAACTAATTAAAAATCATATGAATTAACCATGTCCATCTACTTAGGTAAAATAAAATCATTAAATTTTTGTATTAATTTGGAATGCTTAGACTTTTTCTTAAACGTAATCTGTCATTCTCAAAAGTCAAAAGTCCACACTATTTATAGTAATAAATAATAATAAATCAAGTCCAACTACTAAAGAAGTAGTATAAATTGTGTTAACGTTTATCAAATGAACTCATAATAAATGGAGTTTGATTTATTCTTCTTCCCACAATAATCATTCAATTTTATATTATGGATAATATGCTAATATTATTAAATATTATTAACTTAATGAGCTGTAAGCATATGAAATAAGTATGAGGCAAAACTATAACGTGACGCATACATAACACAGGAACGATAAAAGCCTAATCTAGCATTTCTTAATTCGATTAAAGCAACAATGATCTTAATTATCATGAATCATTAAGTTAATATTCTACTAAAAATAATCTTTCGATTTTTCTAAATACCTCCAAAAATATCTAAAATACTAAATATATATAAAAATACCAGACCTACGTGTCAGCCCAATCTTATACCCAGATCTAGGGTTGTGCAACCGGTCCGACCCGGACCGAAACCGGATCGAGTCCGGACCCCGGACCGAAGACCGGACCGGTCTGATTTTTTTACCTTAAAATTTTAAAAATAAATTCAGACCAGTTCGGACCGGACCGGAATCGATTTGGCTCTAGTTCCTAGACCGAAGACCGAGCCGGTTGGGTCCGATCCGGACCGAAACCTGGACCGACCGGTCTGATCCGGACCAAAAAACCGGACCAGACCGGTTGTTTCTCAGCCCCACCCATATCTATATTGATCCTAGTGTAGTACATTATTCTTCTTTGACTTTTCTTTAATCTTGATGTTACAGGATAAATAAATATAAAAAAGAGCAAAACTAACTATGATAAACGGATAAACCAATGGTTATAAGATTTTGGGTACACATTTTTTATTTGTACGATCAATGTCAACGATCATTTTCCCTTGTTAAGCTTGTTAGGTCGTAACTAACTATGTTCCGGACGATCTCGTCATGAGATTTTCTCTTCCACATCAACTTTCTCTTTTCCCAACACATTTTTTCTCTCTTTCCTACACTATTCACATCTTAACCACAACCCACCACAACTTATCTCTCTCCTCCACATCATTTCGGGTCCATCTTGATTTTTTTTTAAAAGTTAAAAAATTCTAAAAATCACAACAATTATAAAACGTATTTTCAAAAAAATAAAAATTTAAAAAATCAAAACAAAAATTATAAAAAAATCAAAACTAAAAAAAACTAAAAAAATATTAAAAAATCAACGACCTTGTCGTCCACGACCCGGGCATCTCCCCCCTTAAAGGGGAGACGACCTGGGTTGCCCAGGTCGTGGGGGTCAGGGGGCACGACACCCTTGAGGGATGCTCTTATCTCCGATAACTTGAAATTCAGATCACGACAACTTTCTGCTATTTCACTAACAAGAAATGCAAACAGTTTTATTATGCTAATAGATAGAGCTTAACCTATTATAAGTAAAAAAACAAAAAAAACTAAATATTTTACTCCACTGGAAATGCAAAGAACAGATCTTGTAGGCTATTTCCCACATAAACCAACACAAAATAAAACAATGTAGGACCACAGGATACTTGTTCTTTGTTGTACATTAATACAAGGGCACATTGCAAAGAACAGATCTTGTAGGCTATTTCCCACATAAACCAACACAAAATAAAACAATGTAGGACCACAGGATACTTGTTCTTTGTTGCACATTAATACAAGGGCATATTGCTAATAAGGTCTAATCTAGGATTACTTATATTAATAAGAACAGTAAATAGCCAACTGCTGTAATGTAGAGATTAATTTGCAATTTCAACATCACAGCTACAGGTCAGTATGAATTGGACTTATGTGGCTATTTTATATGACCTGCATGTAAGGGAAGCTACTATATTCAATTCTCATCTACTAATATGAGTTTTTCCTTGAACAGTCAAACATGAATTGCCCTTTTTTTTAGTTTTTGTCATTTGCTCTTGATGAAATTCTAATAGATCTAGGGGTGAGCATCCGGACCGGACCGGACCAGATTTTTATCCGGGGTCCGGACCGAAGACCGGATGCTCGTGGACTGAAAATCGGACCGGTCCGGTTTGGTCCGGTCAAAAACCGAATTTTTATAAAGAAAAAACAAAAAAAGACCGGTTCGGACCGGACCGAACCTAAACTTCTCGGATCGGACCGGACCCAACCAACATTTTCCGGACCGAACCCGGACCGGACCGGGTTTTGCTCTCCCCTAAATAGATCACATGATATGAGTTTTTATTCTGAATATTAATTACAGTTCATCTCTTTGTTGACTGAGATCGGTTAGTTGAACAATAAAATGCATATTTGCTCCAATCCACGTTTTAGATACATTGCATCTTACTTACATCTGAAGCTAGAAGTTCAATTCAGAGAGGCTGGAATCGCTGGATCCCTCCAGTCCGAAAACTTTTCAGTTTTCACTTACTTAATCTATTATTTGCACAAACAACCTTTTAATTTTACTATTTTATTTTCTGAATTGCTAAACATCACCCCAAAATTACTTAAATCGCCCCTTGAAATTACCATTTTGCCCTTCTCTCATTTCTACTGCTATAACGCGACATTTTACCCTCCTATCACACATCTCTCTTCATATTCCTCTTATAATCATAAAAAATAATGTTTTGGAGGTCAGTAATGAACCAACGAACGCCCCAGTGTACTCGAATCTGGTAAAATATCTAACATCTTTTTAATAAAAAAATAATAAAAAATTACGGGCGTCCGACGGAGCCGCCCCTACGTAGGAGGGGGCGTCTGGCTAAGACGCCTCCACCATGGGGGAGGCGTTTTACCCAGACGCCTTACCCATCGGGTAGGCGTTTTACCCAGACGCTCTGCCCTTGGGACAAGCGTCTGTGTAAGACGCCTCCCCCATTAGCCAGACACCCCCTCCTACGTGGGGGCGGCTCTGTCGGACGCCCGTAATTTTTTATTATTTTTTATTATTTTTTTAAAAAGATAATTGATTATAAATTTAGATAATTGTTAAATTAATTAATTAATAAGTTAATAATTACTATATTCGGATGACCGATACCCCTTCGGTACACCGAAAATTCAAAAATTTCCAGATCCAACAATTTCAAAATCCAAAAAAATTCCAGAGGCGCTGCCCCCTTGTCACCCCGCCACCTCACTGGCGAGGTGGAATGCCGCTCGCTCACCGGGGAGCGAGACCCCCGAACGACCTGTCGATGTGGTATTTGTATGTCAGGATGTTTTACCGCCGGGGGATTTTGAATCTTAAAAAATGTTGGATCTGGACATTTTTTGAATCTTCATCACTTGCAAAAAACTCATTGTAATCCGACCGGTTACCACCGAAAACTTGCAAAGAAACGTCAAATAATTTGAGATAACACACCGTAAAATTTTAATTTGACAAAAAAATTAAAAAAAAATAGGACGTCTGGCTAAGACGCCTATACCATCGTGGAGGCGTCTGGCTAAGACGCCTATACGATGGTACAGGCGTCTTAGCCAGACGCTCGAGTCGGAAAAAAAAATCCGCCTCCATTACTTTGCCTAATCTAGGTGCTTCGTCAGACATTTTCGTGGTGTTGGTACTATGAATGTTAGTAAAACTGAGTCAAAAATCTTGTTTAAAGATACGGGACGATATGAGTATTAAATATATTGTTAAGGGCAAAAATGTCATTTCAAGAGGCGATTTAAGTAGTTTTGGGGCAATGTTTAGTAGTTCCCTACTTAAACGCTTGTATTAATGTGATTACTTTCCTTTACTTTTATAGATTTACTTTCTTAAATTTTACTTAATTTGTTTTTGTATGGGTATTACTTATTTACTTTGATTTGTAAAAATAACAACTAGATATGTCTAATGAGTAAGATATCTTTGGGATTGGCGGAAGTTATTCCTCAAATGAGGAAGATGATTTGTTCATCCAAAATGCAATGTTCAACTTTCAGCATACCGAACACGAGTTCTAGTTTTCACAAAGGTATCAACACTTAATATTTCAAAACTTAAAAACCAAATAAATAACACATGAGATTTGGATATAAAACTCATGTCGAGTTTTGAGATTTAGAATTTGTCTCGATACTTTGAGTTTTGAACCTCAAAGCTTATAACACAAATGATTCAAATGAACATTAAGACACAAATGTCCTTTAATTACCCATTGACTATGAATGAGTCATGACCATGTTTTTCAGAGGAAAAATTGCAAGGACAGCATTGACTGTCTACTCGTGTCTCGTGGTCGGTTTTCGTTCATACGTCACACCTAAAAAACTAACGACTTTAATTTATATGCTTATAATGTAGATATTGAGTACAAATTATCTAATAATTTCTTTCTTCCTTAATCTCTATTAATTATTGAGAGAAACTTGTAAAAATTGTTTCATCCCTAACTTTTGTTTATTAATCTACTGAACCATATTGCATTGTCATATTATTTTCTAGTAAGACACGTTACAACATGTATCCCCAAGTACTTTTCTTTATTGCACCGCAAATGGAACAATGTTTCGCACAAGGTGGATTTAACACAAACTCCATATTATAGGATATCAAGTAGAGGTTTCCTCGTTCCAGTGGATCGTCTTGTTAGCAACAAGTCTATATTTACAAGTAGTCTCCTTCCTACAATATCCTTCTTCGGCCTCTCCGATCTCTTAATGTTCTTGAAATCTAGATCCAATCCACCTCTCCAAGTTGCTCCAAACGATTGGAGTCACTAGCCATTTCAATCTGACCTACCAATTTTCTTATGTCAAGTAAGCAGCTAGATAGAGTTTAATCATCTAAAATAAATGCTAGCATTGAATCTTCAACAACTAAAGCTACCATTTTTAGGGGAAGCTACCATAAGATTATGATGGCTATTGATAAGTTCCACAACTTGCCATTTCTATGTTACCTCAACCGAATGCTACATGTGTCAAATTCTAATAATTACTAGATTTTTTTTCGCGGGACATATGAACTTATGTATGTCAACATTTGTTTATTTGAATAATAAAAATAATTTAAATTGTGATGGCTACCATTCTTAGCTTTCGTACGTTTGACTTTTTCATTAATACAAATATACTATAAAGTCAACACCATTAACTTACCAAATACCCAACCCAAGGGCTGCGGATCTCATTTCCTTATTTATTGCAGCCCATAGCGGTAAACAAACTCTTCAATTTTTCAAACCTACATTTTTTATGATATAATATTTTTATTGTTGTAGGGTCGTTAAATTTTTCTTAAATTATAAACAGCAGAACGTAAAGCTAATTTTTCTCTGTCTCATCCAATTGGTATTTTGACCAACTAAGACGCACTCTTCGTCTTATATAGTAAAAAAAACTCGTTTTCGTAACTACTAATTTCGTATTTTTCTAGAACCAACACAATTTTGTATTTTATTCGCAGGATTATTTGAATGGGATCATCAATTTCTTTGTTTAACTCCACTTGGTTGGAAGTCATGACAGCTAACATTATTAAATTTGGAGATGTCACATTGAAGTCCTTGAGTTGTAACGATATAAATATGTCATTGGGATCTTGTAGTTGCAGTAGAGCTAATCCAAAATCATTGTTGCCCAAAAACAAAAAGTGTTCTTGTGATATGGAGCGTTCTTTGAGCTTCAAGAGTTGGGAAAACATCACTGAAAAGCTCGATACGACCGAGTTTTTCGATGTTAAGTCGTTTTCGGATCAATTTGGGGTGACCCATTCGCGTAATTGCTCCCCTAAGGACTTGAATTGTGTCACTGAGTTGATCTCTCCAGGGCCCAAGAGCGAGCTTGATGCAGCTGCTGTGAAATTGCAGAAGGTGTATAAGAGTTACCGGACTCGGAGAAATTTGGCGGATTGCGCTGTTGTAGTTGAGGAGTTATGGTTAGTTAGTTAGTTTGTCTTTGTCGAGAACGGATACCAAACAAGAGATTATAGTTTTTTTGTTTGACGTTCTTTTGCGTCTTTCTGATCGATTTTCTTCTTAATTCAGGTGGAAAGCGTTGGATTTTGCGAGTTTGAAGCGGAGTTCGATATCGTTCTTCAAGGATGAGAAGCCAGAGACAGCGGTATCACGTTGGGTGAGAGCGAGAACAAGAGCTGCTAAGGTAATTACATTAATCCACTTATTAATTCCAAAGTAAAAGCTACCTACAAACCCTCAAAATAGAGTAATAGACTCCCACTGTGTGTTATACAAGTGGAAAGTAAACATTTGACCCTCGATCCGAAACGCAACGGTTATCTGATATTTCACAGTAAATAAGTACAAAAAGTTCAATAAGCCAATTCAATTTAGTCATTATCAATTGTTGTTGACAATAAGAAGTCCATTATCCAAAACTATGTTATTAAGTACTATTTACAGTTAGCAAAAAAAATGTTTTAGAATGAAACTAAACTTTATTTTCAGGTTGGAAAAGGTTTGTCTAAGAATGAGAAGGCACAGAAATTAGCTCTACAGCACTGGCTTGAAGCTGTGAGTTTGTCTCAAACACAATCTAAATTTTGAAATGTCATTTGTTTTACTTTTCTTGCTGATTCTTTTGTCTTTAATTGTACAGATTGACCCAAGACATAGATATGGACATAATCTGCATCTCTACTACGACCTCTGGTTTGACAGTGAGAGCTCCCAACCATTCTTCTACTGGTAAAAATCACAAATCCAAATTTGAAAAACAAAATTCTACCAAAAAGGGTTAAAAACACTAATTCTGGTTCTCATTTTCTTAATTTTGAAATGAATCGAAGGTTGGATATAGGAGATGGTAAAGAAGTAAATATCGAGGACTGCCCAAGAACAAGAATGCACCAGCAATGCATCCAATACCTTGGACCGGTGAGCTCTTTTAACCCGCATAAATTCTCCATCCAACAGTTCACAAATAACTAGCAATTTAAATGTTATTACTGAAATTCCACAATGTTTTCAGGTAGAGAGGGAAGCATTCGAAGTAGTCGTGAGAAATGGGAAACTTATGTACAAGCAAAGCGAAAATTTCGTAGAGACGGTAGACGGTTCGAAGTGGATATTTGTTCTAAGCACATCTAGAAATCTATACATCGGACAAGTAATGACCCAAATGTTTAATCTCAAAGTTGGGTTTTTGTACCTTAATGTTCTTCTCTAACAAATGTCTTGCGTAATTTTCTTCGTCTTAATGATTTGGCAGAAGAAGAAAGGCAAATTTCAGCATTCAAGTTTTCTTTCCGGAGGAGCCATAACAGCTGCCGGACGATTGGTTGCAAAAGATGGTATCCTTCAGGTAACTATTAAATTTTAAGTAGGTTTATCACGACTCGTAAGGAAAATAATAATAATCGAAGAATTGACTCAAATTTCTTTCTCAGGCAATTTGGCCATACAGTGGGCACTATCTCCCAACAGAAGATAATTTCAAGGACTTCATAACCTTCCTAACAGATAACGATATCGATCTTGCGAACGTAAAGGTAATAAATTCATCTTCAATACTAACATAATCATTCCACAATTATGTCATACAATGTTTCTGAATTCTCTACTGGTTTTTGTACAGAGATGTTCAGTTGATGATGATAAGTTCCCCTCATTCAAAAAGCCAAATGAATTGCAAATCTCAGACATTGCTGAAATCCTAATTAACTGCAAAACAAACACAACAGAAGAAGAGAATGTACCGATGTTCGAGTTCCAAAAGAGATTATCCTGCAAATGGTCTAGTGGTATCGGTCCTCGTATCGGTTGTGTAAGAGACTACCCAGCAGACCTCCAATCCAAGGCACTTGAGCAAGTAAATCTTTCGCCTCGCGTGAACATATCGAATTACAAAATTCCGATCCCCTCGCCTCGACCGAGCCCCACATTAAGGCTCTCTCCTAGGCTAGCATACATGGGCATTCCTAGTCCAAGACCAAATGTTTCACTTACACTTCCCACATTCAAGAGGTGATTAAAAAGGATTGTTTCATGAGGTTTTTTATTTATTTTACTTTTACTTTTTTCATTTTATTAACATCTAAGTTATCAGTTATTCTGTGCATGTTACTAGCATTCCAAATTTAAAGGGTTTCATTTGCTTCATGTTCATGTTGATGTTGACAATTAATCTCCTATGTACTTTTGAGTTTGTTCAAACACATATTGTCAACATGAAAATAATGTCATCAGGTAGTTAGGAATCATTGTCTCGTGTTGATTAAGTCCACTCAATTATCGAGTTTGGTATGGAATTTGTCTTCTACCGGGATTATTTTCTTATATTTTCGTCGTGTTATACTATTCTATTGGGATGTCATCCGCTTTATAAATATACGGTTCTTGATTATTCTACTATTTATGGATTTAAATAATCGAGCACATTATAAAATGATAATTAAAGCCCATAGTTTCCAACTTTTTTGTTCATTATTTTTGAATTTTATACAAAAAATAAAAAATATTTTATGATTTGACCAATTGTAATTTCGTGGACTATTTCTCTCTTGTTCACTTTTGTTCTTCTAAATCTCTATTAGCTCTGTTCAAACATGTCTCCTACTCTGTTTTTTGTTTCTGTTTTTTCTCTCTCCAAGAACTGGACTATATATTTTTTTAAACACAAGTAATATCCTACAATACAAAAAAAAAACCCCGACTGGACTTGTAGAAGATTTGAGGAAGGATTTGAGGAAGAAGAAGGAGACTTGTTGCTTCTTTTTTTATTATCGATCTTAATTTTATTACATTTGAAACTAACGATTATATATACTTCGTTCTTTTGTTCCCGTTGTGATGAATGTATACGAGGAGGTGTGTCTTGAATGTTTGATGGATGCCGAGGAGGTGTGTCTTGAATGTTTGTCTTGAATGTTTGATGGATGCCGAGGAGAGGAGTTTAATGTGATGACCGTTGTCTTTAATACGCCCCCTCAAGTTGAGTCCTGGAATAGGTTGAAGAGACCCAACTTGGATAGGATAGAGTTTGCTTGTGGCTGATCAAGTGCTTTGGTGAATATATCGGCGAGTTGGTCTTTGCTGGGAACATATGGAACCTCGATTTCCTTTGCCTGAATCTTTTCACGAATGAAGTGACAGTCGACTTCAATATGTTTGGTTCTTTCGTGGAAGACAGGATTCTGAGCTATGTGTCGAGCTGCATTGTTATCACAAAACATTTTTATAGGGAGATGGTAAGGTTGCCCCATGTCGAGAAGCAGTTGTCTAAGCCAGATGAGCTCGCTAGTAGTAGATGCCATGGCCCGGTATTCTGCCTCAGCACTGGATCTGGCAACAACGTTTTGTTTCTTGCTTCGCCAGGTCACTAGGTTTCCGCCAACAAATGTGCAGAAACCCGTAGTGGATTTGCGATCGTGGCTGCCTGCCCAATCTGCATCAGAAAAACCAATTATTGAGTTAGAGTTGTTGTTTTTCATCCATATCCCTTGTCCTGGAGTTCTCTTAATGTATCTAAGTATCCTAGTAATTATATCGAGGTGGGGTGTTCTAGGTGAGTGCATAAATTGACTGATAATGCTAACAGCATAGGTTATGTCAGGTCTTGTGACAGTGAGGTATATGAGTTTTCCAACAAGTCTCTGATATTGTTGAATATCTTTTATAGGTTCTCCTTCAGTAGTGTTTACCTTTAGTTTAGTTTCTATGGGTGTATTTGCGGGTTTAGCCCCAAGTTTTCCTGTTTCTTTTAAAAGGTCGAGGGCATACTTTCTTTGTGATAAAAACAACCCCTTTTTTGAATATGCAATTTCTATACCGAGAAAATATTTTAAATGTCCTAGGTCTTTAATATCAAATTTTGTTTTTAAGTGTTGTTTAATTTGGTTGATCTCGTGGTCGTTATCTCCAGTGATTATGATATCATCTACATAGACTAAGATTATGGTAGTGGTGGTTTTATGATGTTTGATGAACATGGATGCATCAGCGGAAGATTTATCGAAACCGTAAGAAATAAGACAGTGGCTAAGTTTGGCATACCAAGCACGTGGAGATTGTTTTAACCCGTAGATAGCTTTGTTGAGTTTGCATACCTCGTTCGTGGATGTGTAACCTGGTGGAGGAATCATATATACTTCTTCTTCGAGGTTTCCTTGAAGAAAGGCATTTTTCACATCCATTTGATAGAGCTTCCATTTTTTGTTTACGGCGATGGAGAGAAGGACACGAACTGTGTTCATTTTAGCTACAGGAGCAAAAGTTTCTAGGTAATCTAGACCATAGGTTTGTGTGTATCCTTTTGCTACAAGTCTTGCCTTGTACCTTTCTATGGTTCCGTTACTATTGTATTTTATTTTATATACCCATTTACACCCAACTGGTTTAATCCCTTTTGGCATTGTGGTTAGAATTCAGGTGTTGTTTGTCTCTAGGGCTTGTATTTCTTCTTTCATAGCTTGACACCATTTTGGATCTCTTAGTGCTTCATTATAGGTTTTGGGTTCTATATGTTTATCTATAGTTCCTAAAAAACTTTTGTGATGGGTTTTTATTTGTTCGTATGATATGTAATTTTGGATAGGGTAAGAAACATGGGAAGTGATATAGTCGTGCAAGTGTTTTGGTGGACGGGTAGGCCGTGTAGATCTTCTTGGAATGTTTTCGTCTTCGTTGTTGTGTGGTTCTTCATTGTCTTCTTCTTGAAGATTGGGTGTCACCATGGTGGTTTCTGGATCGCAGGTGATGGGTATTGGTGCATCATTGGAGTTTGGTGATGTTGGAGATCCGTTGTCTTCAATGTCTGGGTGGAAGAACGAACTGTTTTCGACAAACTTTACATCCCTAGAGATATATAATTTACAATTATTTGGGTCATAACACTTGTACCCTTTTTTCCTAAAAGAATAGCCTAAGAAAATACATTTACGAGAATTATAATCAAACTTGTCATCCTTTTTCCTGTGAACAAAGACAATGCATCCAAAAACACGTAAGTGATCAAGAAATAATTTCCGACCAGTTAGAATTTCCAATGGTTGTTTGTTTTGAAGACGTGGACTTGGTAGGCGGTTAATAAGATAAGCAGCGGTTAAAACAGCATCAGACCAAAAAACTTTTGGAACGTGGTTCTGAAAAAGTAGTGCACGTGTGATATTCAAGAGGTGACGATTTTTTCTTTCAGACACACCGTTTTGTTCAGGAGTGTTAACACACGTGGTTTGATGAAAGATTCCTTTTTGTTTTAAATAATTTTGGAAGATATTACTGGTGTACTCAGAACCGTTATCTGACCTTAAAATTTTAATTTTGAAATCATACATATTTTCCACAAAACTCGAGAAAGTACAAAATGTATTAAAAACTTCAGATTTTGATTTTAATAAATAAATCCATGTGGTACGAGAAAAATCATCAATAAAGGTGATAAAATATTTGAACCCGTTATAGGATTCAGTTGGGGCTGGTCCCCAGATATCAGAATGTATTAATTCTAATGGGTGTCCTGTTTTAATGGATGATAAATGAAATGGCAATCGAGTTTGTTTGGAAAAATTACACACATCACAAGATAAATCAGACTTAATAGATGGAAAAAGCATTTTTAAAACAGGATGTGACGGATGTCCCATTCTTTTATGCCATAACTCATGTTTGGATAAATTGCCTACATGCAATGCCTGTTTGTTTTTGTCTAGAATGTAGAGGTTATTGACAAGTTTTCCTCTACCAATCGTCTTCCCTGAGATACGATCCTGAAATACAACATCATTGGGTGAGAAAATGATATTACAGTTTAGTTCTTTGGTGATTTTTGCAACAGATAACAAGTTAGATTCAAACGAAGGCACATACAAAACATTTTTTGCAATCTGATCTAATAATTTTATATTTCCTATTCCTTCAATTTCTACTTGATTTCCATTAGCCACACTAACAAATTTATTTAATATGGATAAGTTCCTTTTAAGATCTAGCAATAAGTTAGGATTGCCTGTCATGTGATCGGTAGCACCAGAATCGATAATCCATACATCACTTTCATTTTTCTTAGACTGAAGGGCTAACATATGATTTTCAAGAGCTTTTATCATACCTGCGAAATTACCTGAAGATGGAGGTTTGTTTTGCAAAACTTGGTTTAACTTATTTATAAGATGATGAATATCATCTTCAGAACCCGCTAGGCCCATGTTTGCTGGAGAGAAAAAATTCTCTCGGTTACTCGGATTCGGAGCCGCTCCGATTGCGTGAGTCGGATCCGTTGGAGTATATAATCCTCCCGACCCGACTGCTGACATTCCGTGCGATTCCTGTGAGAGAAAAGAAAAGTTAGGGTTAGGGTTGGTTGAGTGGCTGCTGCCGCCTTCGGTGGTGGCGATGTAGCCGCTCCCGCCCGATGATCCTCCAGTGCGGTGAGATATGCCTCTTCCATCTCCTCCTCCTCTTCTGTCGTTGTCTTTTGGTGGTCGGAGATGTGGGTAGAGAAACCAGCAACTGTTTTTGCTATGTCCGATTTTTTTGCAGTTTTCGCAGTGTTCGTCTTTCCGATTTCCATACCGTTTTTTGTTGCTTTGGTGTTGGTTTTGTGATCTTCCGGTGAAAAACGCCTGATTTTCTGCTTCAGTTGTTGGTTGGTTTTGCGATGGAGTTGTGGTCCTTCGTCGCGATTCTTCGCGAAGGATCATGGCGATGACAGAAGCAAGCGGTGGTAGCTCGGGAGCCATAAGCACCTGACTCCTGATGTTTTCAAAGGATGGGTCTAGACCTACCAGAAACTGGTAGATCCGGTCTTGTTCGGTTCGTTTTCCGATTATCAGTGCGTCGGTTGTCGGTGGTTCGTAAACCCCCAACTCGTCCCATGCTTTTCTGAGAGTACCAAGGTACTCAGTGACGCCTTTGTGGTTTTGTCTTGATTGCGCTATTTCTTGTTTGATTCTGAAGATGTGTGCAAAGTCTTGCGCCTTCCCATAGTGTTCTTGAACAGCATCCCAAAGTTCTTTGGCACTGTCTTTGTAGAGGAAGATCTCCCCTATCTGCGGTTGCATGGATGCGATTATCCATGACATAACCAAGTGATCAGAGGTCTGCCATTCTTCCAGTGTGGCCTCCGTTTCTGGTCCTTCTGGTTTCTTTGAGGTTCCGGTGATGTGGCCAATCTTTCCCCTGCCGCTGAGGGAGAGGGACACCGCCCGAGCCCAGGACAGGTAATTTGTCCCGTTGAGTAGAGTAGATACCAAACGGGAAGGGTTTTCGTGGTGGTTTCCCGACATGGTTTGGTGGGATTTTTTCGGGTCGGGGTTTTTTGTGGATTTTGAGGGTTTGGATGTTGGTGGGTTGTTTTTCTTCCGCCTTCAACCCCCTCAGTGAGGAGAAGACCGGTGATGACCCTTGGGGAATCTGAGGTCGGATCAGAGATGCTCTGATACCATGTAGAAGATTTGAGGAAGGATTTTAGGAAGAAGAAGGAGACTTGTTGCTTCTTTTTTTATTATCGATCTTAATTTTATTACATTTGAAACTAACGATTATATATACTTCGTTCTTTTGTTCCCGTTGTGATGAATGTATACGAGGAGGTGTGTCTTGAATGTTTGATGGATGCCGAGGAGGTGTGTCTTGAATGTTTGTCTTGAATGTTTGATGGATGCCGAGGAGAGGAGTTTAATGTGATGACCGTTGTCTTTAATAGGACTGTTAATCTATTATGTTTTTTAATCCTTACCTTGAGCATGTGGTTGATTTCTTGGTCTTTACGTTTTTTTTGCTACATTTTTACCTACCATTCCATGTCCAAACTTGTTCAACACAAAACCATGATAGACAAATTATTATTCCTGAACATATGAATTTAAAAAGAAATAAAATTTACATCATAACATTTCCTATCTATATTTCCATCCCCTATTATCTAGAAGTAGAATGCTACGTACAAAGGTATGATAGATACTAGTAAAGTGCAAACAAAACCTAGTAACTCTAGCTCGTTTAGATCGTCTCTTTCGTTCGCTAGCAACGTCTTTAACGTAGTATCTAGACTTGGGCCGCGTCGGCCCTTTTTATTGCTCGAACTCTCACACCGTGCTTGAAATTCAAAACCAATCCGTACTCGATTTCGGGTGGCGTCTCCATTTCAGGGGACAACCTGAAAACGTAATGCCTATAGAGATGAACCAAAGAAAGTTTTATCTCTTGCAATGCGAACTTCTGACCAATGCAAGTTCGAGGGCCGATTCCAAAGGGAATGTGAGCATAAGGATGCCTCATCCTCTCTTCCATGCATTTCGGGTCAAATCTTTCAGGTCGGAAGACATCTGGATCCGGGAAGTTCTTCGGATCCTTGGCCAATACACCTAGTGCAAGCCACACCCATGTACCCTATTGCAAAACAAGACACATCAAAGGTGAGATTCTCGACGGAATAACAATAATAATGTTAGGGTTTGATTGGTTTGAAGGAAGTGTCGTAAAAAGAATATGTTCAGAATTAATGTCATTATAGTTCGGATTTTTAAGTTTGATAGATAACATCATGACGATCATTCCAATTTAAAAAAAATGCAAAATCAAGTGAATTCCTATAGAGATTATGTCATGAATACCCTTCAAATCCCCGTAGCAGCAGCTCAATTTAGCAAAACGTTTCACCTCTTCTACCATTTTGTCAACGATTTTAACTTAAAATTTGGCCTCAAATAATTAGTAACTCCATCCTCTACTTCATTTTAACTAATGAATACTACAGGAATCCCTGAACACTAGTCAATAATCATGGTGCAAAATAAGGGAACAATATAAAGGTACCTCAAATTGAAGGGTATGTTAAGTATCATGATAAATTAGAACATGTTGGCGATATTTCATATTATATGAGGGTATTTATGAAATTGTCCCATTTTGTCTTGCCAAGTGCCAACTGTTTTTTATTTCCTCAATCCATTTCTTTGAAAAAGATTATTTTCTTGAAACCAACTAAAATATGTTATAATATAAGTTTTTAAGATGTGTTACCTTTGGGAGCACATAACCACCAACTTCAACTTGCTTAGATGTTTCTCTTGCAACCAGAGGTGATACTGTGTAGATTCTCATAGCTTCTTTCACTACCTGCAAAAATAGATAAGATAATTAAACTTTCAGTTGCACTTCACTTCATACACAACAACTGAAAATATTATTAATTTTTCTTTATAGTTTCTTGCCTGATCAAGGTAAGGAAACTTGGTATGCAGATCATCAGCCGTTGGTATACCATCTTTCGGTCCAAATCGGTCGATTTCATCGAGTATTTTGCTCTCCACATAAGGGTGTTTGCACACAAGATATATCACAGATGACAATGTGAAAGATGTAGTCGCAGATCCAGCTAGAAGGTGCTCGTACGCGAGAGCATTGATGTAATCGTAAGTGAAGAGTTCTCCACAATTGGAGCGTCTTTTGGTGTTCAATAATGCCGACAAGAAATCTTCCTCGTAGGAATTTCTTCTTAATTTTCGTTGGACAATTTGATCTATACGTTTGCTCAAAATGTCATTTATCGAACGCATTTTGTGGTCGGTGGTCCCCGGAATGCGTTGGAGAACGCTTTTGAATGGCTTTTGGAGTAAGGGAACTAGTAAACCGAGTATGGTAGACAACGACCCGCTAAGGTCCATTTTGAGGGACTCGGTTGAGTACATATGTTGCTTTAGGAATCCTGAAGCCCCACAACCATCTTCGTCTTTGCCACCACCAAAACTGGTTTTAGTTAATTCCTCGCACGAGCTGGTTTCTCTTGTGAGACCAAAGTCTACTCCGAAAGTGGTTTTTCCAATGATGTCTATTGCTATTCGTAAAGAGAGGTGGGAGAAGTTGATGTCTTCCTTGGTATCAGCAAGGTTACGAGTTGCGGTCTCGATAATGGATTGCATGGTTGGCACGAGCTTGGAGAGATGGGATGGTTGGTAGAAGGGTATTATGGCATTTCTCATGGAAGACCACTTCGTATCCCTGTGACATTTATGTGTACGTAATACAATAGTGTGAGATGAAAATTAGAAGATTTCAAATGTCTTTCCGTGCATTAATAGTAAGTTGTATTGAATGTATTTTAATTGTAAGAATAGTTTTGATGGGAAGTTTCTCGTGTGTCACCATTTTTATCACTAATTAATTAACATGCAATTAGACATTCAGTGTCTTTTTATAATGGGACAATTGTACGTCCATGTCATATCGTAGATGTTTTGTGTGAACATCCAATTGTAATTGGATTGAGATGAAAATTAGAAGAAGAAAATAATCAAATTGGAATGTAATTAAGTAGAAATTAACCTTGATAAGAAGAGGCCTTTTTCATGAAGAGATGATCCAGAGGTAGGAGAAGGCTTGCTCCTATTCTTTATGTCCTTGAACTTCTTCATCCCAACATCCTTGCAAAGCTCAGGGTCAGCCACTATAACCAATGGCTGTCTTCCCATGTGAAACCTAAACCAAAAGCCAAATTTAAGATCAAACCTTTGGCTATTATGGGAAAATCATATTCACTATTTATTTAGTTTAAAAAGGAAAATAATAATAATAAGACAAGACAAGACAAGAAATGATGTTGCTACTTTCTTTCAACTTTTTTTGATAAATACCTTCTTTTACAACTTTGGACACCAAGTTGGTTGTTAATTGGTCACTGGTGGGATGATAGGAATTGGTCTTTAATATATTTGACAAGTGAAATGACTAGGTTCCAACGGTTTTCATTTGATTTTGTATATTCATTTTATAAATAAAATTGACCAAATATATAAAAAACTGAATTTTTTATTCACTTATAAGACAAAAAAATATAATCACAAGCTAGTTCAAGAGACCTAACCAAGAAAAGGTAGGCGTTTATTTTTACATACATTATGGTGAATTAGATGGAAAATACATTATTTTGGGGTTTTACCTAATTGGTGGAAATGACGTCAGATCATCACATTAGAAACAAAATTAGATGGTGATCCATGTAGAACCCACAAGACTATTTTTGAACGTAAGAGGACTTGATTTGGTTATTGGTCAAAAGTTTGTACTTTTCTCGTAAGAAGATATTTTGTGTCCTTTGTCCTATAGCCGACTATCTTTAATAAATTAAAAAGCTCAATTTAAAATAGAAAGCTTTTATTCTCTTTAGACTTCAGTTAGACAATATTTTGAAAAAAAAATACACATGAGAAACTAGAACTTCCACCATTTTGTAGTAATAATCTTTTACACCGAGAGAAAACAAAAATAGAGATGCATCATCAACTCTTTGAAAGATGCTTAAATTCAAACTAAGAATCTTACATCAAAATCACATCACATGGACAAAGTATGATCATCAAAGATCTAATAAAGGAGCACAATTGATATGATCTTCTGAGCAGGTACTAGAATTCTATTCTTCAAAACTTGGATATCCATTTGCTAAGGTCGTTCAAAAGTATAAAAATATGAATTTTGATTTATTGAATGATTACTTATCTTGATTCTCGTTTATTCTCTTACTCAACCAGCAATTAATCGCAGGTAAATAATGTAGTATTTTTGCAAAGAGTGCCATGCATCATGCATGGGGTATGCTTTAAAATTAATATATACATAATATATTATAAATCATATATATATATAGTGTGTGCGTGCGCGGGGTATATAATAGTGTGTGATTCTACAAATTCAAAAGTATCATATGTTTCAAGTTGAAAAATATACAATGCATGAATTGAACTCATTGCTTCTTTTGTTTACTCCATCGTTGTACCTTTATTGCTTGCATCATACACATGCATATTGAAATTTCAAAACCATAACTAATTACCACCGTCAAACCTTCAATGCCATGTAAAGATGAAAAACTATCATGAATCAGTAATCAAACAATCAATACACGTACTACACCACAAAGAAAGGAAAAGCAAGTAGAAAGAAGATGATGAGATAAATGCACCTGAAGATTGGACCATATTCTTTGGCAAGAGCCCTAAAAACATCAGGTCCATATTGAGCAAGCAAAGGCAAATTCCCAACAATAGGAGTTGTAGGAGGACAAGGTATCTTCCTCAACCCCCAACAAGGTGCATAGAAGTAAACCACAAACCCTAACACCAACACCAAAAACCCTAACCCACATGATAAACTCCATCTCATGCACAACATTGCCATCTCCACCAAACTCCCCATGTTGTGTTGTGTAGTAACAACCAACTCTTGCTATAGATTGAGAGATCAATGTGATGCATGTAATGCTTATATATAGTGAGAGAATGATGTGGTTTCTTTGGGTTAAAGGAGAGTTGGCAAGCACATAAGAACATAGATTGTTCTCCTGCTTTCTTAATGCACGTGAACAATAATTCCACCACTACTACCAACTACCACTCATGAAAAGATGGAATAACATTTGGACGCAGCAATCTAATGGTTAGTTAACGTACTTACTTCAATAGGTAAAAACTAGATATCATTATTTTTTTATTTTACTTATTTTAATTCATATTACAACTTATAATTAAGCTGACATTCTTAGATTCTTAAAATGACAAAGACATACGCGCGCATTAGAGGAAAGAATTACCTCCATAAAATATTGGAATTGGAGGAGTAAAGTCATAAAGTGAAGTCATGTCTTGCCATGTTGGTCTCTTCTTTGGGTAGACAATTATTGTGTACTAAATAATAGAAGGTACAAAAGGAGAGAGAATCAAAAAGAACGAACAAGAAGAGAAGGAGGTTGCAAGTGGCATCCCTACTTCTTGTTGTGTTGTGTGGATTCTACCAAAGTGAATGGTGCAGTGTGATTGAAGCATGCAAGTTTTGGACAATGTGTGAGAGTTTTTGTGATATCGTAATCCTAATTAGGTTTTAATTGATGTTTAGGTGGTTGATTGTTGGTTTGGAGGAGAGAAAGTGAAGAGTGAGGTGGAGGCTCTTGATTGGTGGTTGGTGAGGGGTGAGTATAAAATAAGAACTACACTCTCTCTCTCTCTCTTTTTACTCTCTCATTTCTCTCTCACTCTTTTCACTCTCTCATTTCTCTCTCACTCTCACGTCTCTCTCTCTCTCTCTAAGCTTCGTTGCTCCAGCGATCTCCGGCAAGAAGAGGTGTTCGACGGGTGTTGATCGTGTTGCGAGGTGAGTCGGTTCTCAAGCTAAACCCATCTCTCTTGCTTTTGTTCTCTCTCAATCCGTCTCTCTCTCAGTGGTTGATGTGGTGATCGACGAAGGCGAAGGGGTTGTCGTGGATCGACGAGGTGGGGTGATCGTTGACCGAGCGAGAAGTTCGTCGGAAATCGTGTTTTGGAGAGAAGTGCTCGTGGAAGCGTCGTCGAGATTCTTCGAATGTTTCTTCAAACCTTCACGGTATGTCAAACTTGTAGTTGTCACTCACTTTTGTTGTGTGAGTAATTTGGAAGTCGACGGTAGGCCGAAAGGCTCGTCACAGGTAAACGTGCAGCAGATTTGTCTGCTGGATCGATCGACCGGTTGGTGCAACAGTCGATCGTTCCTAGTGACATTTTGGGTTTCTACCTCGCATCGGTCGAACGATGCCCCTGGACGGTCGACCGGTGGTGCGTTGGAGGCAAGCCCTGAAGGTTTCCAGTCGGACGGGACTCCTTTGTCGTTCGACCGTGTGCACTATTGTAGGTCGGTTGGAGGCATTGACCATCTAAACGGTCGACCACCCGTTGACTCGTTCGACCGATCGTACATGTAGCTAAGTCGATTGGAGCCTAGACCATCTAAACGGTCGACCGCTTATTGATTTCGTTTGACCGATGACTTAAGTTAACTTAATGTTGGTTCGACCGATGGTGGTTCAGTCGACCAGTGTTGTTTGGATTTGTTGGAGGTTTTACTGGTTGTTTGCGGTCGGCCGAGTGTTCTTGGTGGTTCGACCAGTTAATATTGTTGAGCGATTGGAGATCTTACTGGAGATTTCTGGTCGAACGGGGCCCCTGTGTCGTTCGACCGATTGATAGTTGTGTTCGTTGAACCTGGGAGGTGACCTTCTAAACGGTCAACCGGTCCCTGACTTTGGTTCGACCGAACGTGGTGTTGTTGGTGGGAGGTGTTCGACCGATGGAGTGTCAGTCGAGGCACTTGCCTGATTGTGATGAGAATCAGTCGATCGGGACTCTCGGTTTGGTCGATCGTTATTGCTCTGTTTTGCACATGTGAGGTGTGTTTTGTGTGATCGTCCTTGTGAGACGAGTTGTGGTGTCGATGTTCTTCCGGCATGTGTACTTGGTGAGCACGGGTGTTGTGGTGGTTGGGTGAAAAAGTCGTGGAGCCTCGTACCTGTTTGTGAGGGTTGCGGTTGGGTGAAAAGGCTCTGGAGCTCCGTAGTGCGTTCAAGTTGGGTGAAAGAGTCTTGGAGCATGAGCAAGGACCGCGTGATAAGGATTGGGTGAAAAGACCCTGGAGCCCTTAGAGCGTTCGGGTTGGGTGAAAGAGTCTTGGAGCTTTGGTCTTGTCGTGGTAGTTGTGGTTGGGTGAAAAAACCCTGGAGCCCAGCTTGACGACGTTGAGTGTTGTTGTGGTTTGGTGGAAAAGCCCTGAAGCCCAACCTTGTTTTATGTTTTTCTTGTGGATAGAATTGCATGCTAGAGTGTGTTAGTTTCATACATTGTTAGAGTTTTGGCATACGGGGTTTCTTTCTGGAAACTCGGGCATTGTTGCATGTTTACCTTTCAGGTCGTGATCGACATTAGGAGGTGGGGACCGAGGAGAGACGCGTCGCTACCATATCCTGTTTTCTCTCATTTTGAGGTCGGAGTGATTACTTGTATATTTTGTATAACCTTTTAATGTAATCACACTTTTGAATACTCAGATATATATTATATATGTTGGTGCATATGTTTCCTTGTATCTTGAGTAATATCTTCTGGTTGATTGTATGTTATAAAATTTTTAATCTTTCCGTTGTTCGAGGATGTTACAATTTCTACCCACTTGTAGGGGTCATGCATGGATGCACTTTAGAAATCTAACTAAAGCACATGCATGAGATTGAGATGGATGCTTATTACTTCTTCACCACACAAAATTCTAACCTAATTAAATGGAGCAGCTATAGTCACTTAAGGTTGATAAAATTTTCGAATGTTGTACAGGTTTTAGGGTTTCATTTTGGACGGGTGTGAGAAAGTCATACGTGAAATTTTTGAAGAATCTTTTAGATGCTGATGTAATGTGGCATATAACAATAATATTGGTTGTTGAGTGAGTCAACAACTCTACAAAGTGACTACAAATTTAGGTTATTCAAGATGCATCTCAAAATGTTGTTCTTGATTCCAATGTAAAATATTGCAATATGTTTTCTTGAATTTTGACTCGATTTCAGTATCATATTCCGAACTTTTATAAGCCCTGGACGTAACTCCGAAACTTCGATTTCAAAATTGACATGACATTCTTCACTAGAATGGGGATTCGTTGGTTAAAATTGTCAAGTTGAAAAGAAAGTATTAGCATTGTCACCCTGCAGATACATGGGTAATGTATCAAACAGATAAGCAACAAGGTTAAAGATGTATCCTCGCAAAACGAGTTAATTTCTTTTATACAAATCGAGGTTTTAAACAAAGTCTAGCAAGTTGAACATGACGTTAAGTTTGATTGGTTCACCACTTTTATAAATTGAATTGATCAGGTAGTGAATGGTGGATCCAACTTTATTATGTTACCATTTTCGGCTAAACTTCCACTAGGTCAATAGCCTAGTGAAGAAATGAGATAATTATATATGTCACACAAAGAAGAGATAATCAAACTTTATTAGTCATCAAAACTATAATATTGAAATAATACATCCTACTTCCCATCTTACTAAAACTTGAGGATGAAAAAACATGGTTTCTGTATATGCATATACATGTATATATACATCAATATCTAATTCTCGGGAAGTTAGGGCCTAAAACACCTCTTGCATATATAACAGTATACCTTGGGGCTTATTCAAAGGTTGAATATGTACTAATCACTTCTATTCTTATTTCCCCGTAAATATTAAAAAATACACATTACATACCCAGTGTTGGATCATTCAGTCCTAGTTTGGAACCATATAAAAAAGAAGAGAAACCGACAAGGTTTGACAAAGGAAGAGAAAGAGAGGGAAAATGATTCATATTGGCAGAAAAGTTTTTTTGTTCTTAGTACTATTCTCTTTTTTCTTGTTCTTCTTCTTCAAAAGAGAAGGCTTCAAATATAGAATTGTCAGTATGTCGAGCATCTAAATCTCATTCTAGAATCTAGGTTCTTCGTGTAAACTTGAATATATAAATATATTTACATCAATATTTTTTCGAAATATAGAAGAGTATCAAAAGTCCCCATTTCTGCGTTATCACCAATCGTGTGTTTGACAATCTGATCACCTTGATTCTCCGGTAGATTCACAAAATTACATCACTATATCATCAAATGTGTGAGTAACACCTCCAAACAAAATTACTTAAGAAGATGTAGAAGGTCTGAAAAATGGTCTATGGAACAAGACTAATTAACGTTCCTTTCACACCACAATACCATATTATTATTGTAATAATATACATTATATCATTGATTATCAATTCATATTCTATAATCCTATTTTACGTTGAGAGAATGGTCATTATTAAAAAAAATATTGAGTCTAATTAAGCACACTCTACCTTGATATGTTGGTTTTTTCATGTTGTCCATTAGATCTATATTCGAACAAATTTATCTGCTAGGATGACATTAATTAAAGATAAGGCAAATTAGGTAATTTTGTATATTACAATATGCAAAAACATGGTATTTTGTTTGCAAATTATCCCAAATTTGAGTTTACAACTTAGAGATATGACTTTACATATTTGTTCATCCACGTCATTACACCATTTTCCCCTGGTTGTAGTTATTAATTTAGGGAAATGCATTATGTTTTAGAAATATATTATTTTTCTTTTTTTATCATGTAATTGTTCTGAATTCCGATACAAAATGAATATATGATGCTTTCTTGCTTCATTTTTATTTTTATATTTTTATAATCGACAATTATACAAGTCTTGTCAAGATAAAATGCACTTTCTGAAGTCTGCATTTTTGTGAAGTTTGTATTTTTAAATTGCATTTGTTTTCTAAATTCTATGATTGAAAATGGTGTTCTTAAGTAATTGCATTATTAAAATTTGCATTTTTGTTTATATATTTATTTTGTTAATATTCACATTTTTCAATAATTGCATTAATGAAATTTGTAATTTTCTTATTTTTGATAGGAAAATAATTTATGGACTCATTTTAACACGTCATTTATGACGCTCTTGTCGTGGATGGACATGATTACTACAAGTTGCACGAATGTGGAGCATTTTATCAATTTTTAATTTGTTTCTGATATTAGTGACGTGATAATGTAGATGTCTATTGGTTTTCAAATACACGTGATCTTTGACATTCCAAGATGCGTAGATGTGTGTCTCATGCAAGACTTATGTGTGTCCCTCACGGGATTGGTGTGTCCCACACGGAACAGATGTGTGTCTGGTGTGTCCCACATGGAACAGATATGTGTCACACGCGGGATTGGTGTAATCGACGTTGGACTGGTGTGTCTCTCGCGTATGACAGATATGTTATTTCTTTGCATTTAAAGTGTCTACTTATGGAAAAATCAACAACCTCTTACTTTACCAAAAAAACGTATTTTTAAACAATAAAAAAACACAAATGTTGACATAGATAGTGACGTGGAGTATGTGTGTCTCACGTAATAAATCATGACTCATTTTGATAATTGTGCATTATTATTATTATTTTAAAGTAATGTATTATATATATATGAATATTTTAATTATTGATTTCATTAAAAAAAATATAAATTAATTTTACATTCTTTTAATACAAAAATATTAATATCTCACATCTCCGTCAATTTTTGTGAATTGACACAACATTCACGGTAAAATGCACATATTTATAAAAGATAAGGATGAAATAATAAAGAATGTTCATTCATGTGTAGGATACATTTTTGCTATTTTAATTTTTTGAGAATTTTGCAAATTGAAGACAATACTTTTAAGGTTTTAAATTTAATTTAATTGTTTGTCACATTAACCACTTCCAAATTAGACTGTCGTAAGAAATCCATTGGATTGAAATCTGACGGTTCATATTAGGCACCCTCATTTAGCCTTAAATAAGGTTGACCTCGCCTGAAAATGCTCATATATATGTATATTAAAAAAATAGAATAGGTCTTAAATTTATCTTTTATTTTTGTGAGCCCCTGTGTTTCTCATAATTTAAACATACCACATATATATATATATATATACACCTCCACTTTGAATCAAATAGTGTGGTAATTTCATGTAATATTGTATGCAAGTCTTATAAAATAACCAAAATGAAGATGACCTTCATTACCCGAAACCATATCAATTGCGACATGACATCTTATTTCACGTTTTGGACACTAAAGTTCTTATTATGAGTATCTACATACAATTCTCATCATACATGATCCCCTAATTTAGTGCAATCTTCACCGAAAACTAGTCAACAATATTCTTTCATGGATCAAAACATGCGAGATCCGATTCTAAAACAGCAATAATGAAAAATTCCATGATCCACAAACGGTGGTGGACGTAAGAAATTTTTATGAGTGAGGTGAGGACCAACGTAAGAATGATTCAAAAAAACTTCCTAATATACGGGCATAATTATACGTAATCACCATACGTCACGTGAAATGGACCTTAATACTTTCTACTTGTATTTGTATTTTTCTTTGAGTGGGACCTAAGTATAGTATTTTTATGTATACGCGCGTCAAATTGAAAGTCCAATTCTTAAACATCTCAAAAAATCAAAATTGAATGCGGGCCATGACTCCCTTTGAACCCTTACTTCGGTCCGCCCGTGCATGGTTCCTTTTAAATTATAAAACCCAACATATAAAACTCGTATACTAAAATCTGATATCTGTAATAATAATAATAAAACACAGTTCAAAAATAATCCGACCGTGCATGGTTCCTTTGCACCAGCTGTTTCCCACACATCACAGACACCTACAAATTCCACCTACACATGATCATTTAGCCATGTTAACGTCTATTAATTAACTCAACTAATTATATAGGAGTGGACTGGTAAAGATTCCTAGGGAATCCAGAAGCTGCTTGGCTGTTACGCATGGACTACTACTACAACTACTGTGAGGAACAATTTGCTGCAAAGCTAGAAGACTAGCAGTAGAGTGCCTCGATCTGTTGTCGCTTACCGAGAAAGCCAGGTCTGCTTGCAACTATGGTTTTAACCGTTCATGTCAATTCTCCAGTACCACTTTCAAAGCTTGTCCGGAGAATCAAAATTTATACGGTTTTTAAAATATATGTCCCTGTGATATTTCCCAAAGAGGATGATACTGCACTTCCTAAAAAGTAAAAATAAGGAATGTGGTTCCTTGGCTTGTTTGGGGGTATTAATAGCATTCCACTACAAAAGCAGGAAGCATTATACTATTACATGCCAATCAGCCAATGCTGCAGCATCAATTAAGCATAACAAAATAATAATAATAATAAAATACAAGATTCATATCGTGATCGTTTCAGTAAGATCATATCTAACTGAAATAATATATTATCACGTGTGCATCAGGTAATTGTTAGTGGCGATCAGGTAGGTCGTAACATAGAAATGACAAACGAAGCATATATTAGTAAGAAGACAAAGAAAAGGTAATTAAAAGGAACCATAGAAAAGACCATGCAACCGACAAACCTTCATATCAAGACGTTTCTCCATCACCTTTTAATAATGGTCATCAGCTTTGAACAATTTTTGCACGTAATGCAGGATACAACACCAAGAGTAGACCTGACAATCATTTAGTTTCGTGTATTTTCGTACTGTATAATTTTGTTTGTATTAAACGTTTTGGTGGACACAAACGCGACTAGATTTCGTATCTTTCTTTGGGAACACGGTTTTAATCATGTCGACACGGTTTGTACACAACTTTTTCGTGTACAGGTCGTGTACCGACGACACAACACGATATACAGTTATACACGAAGTTACACGAAACCAATACGCGATTGTACACGATTTCACTAAAAAAATCTTCATATCAAAACTCAAAAGAAATTAATTAAACAAACTCAACTTTTAATTGTTAACTGGATAATTCTTAATTGGGTATTTGAGTAATTGGATAATTTGGTATTTGGGTAAATAAATACTTGGATAATCGAGTATTCAAGTAATCGGGTAATATGTATGTCATGTGCTTTGGGATACCTAACAGACAAGACACGAAAACGACGTGAAAAAAATTTCGTGCACCACCAACACAAACACGGCACGAAATCAATGAACCCAAACACAATTTTTTCGTGTTGTGTTATCGTGATCCGAGACAAATTGACAAGTCTAACCAAGAGATTCCTCTCAAGACAAAGGGGTGTTTGGAAGGGGTACATTCCAGCTCCCTTACATCATGGGAGTCGCTACAATGTTTGGAGGTCATCCAAACACCTTTGGACCCCCCCCCCCCCCCCCCAGAATCTGAACTCCCTACACGCATCCTGATGACATTTTTTGTATTAATGGGAGAATCTCAATTGGTAAACTTCTCCAACTCTCACACCATCTACAAAAAATTGGATCATTATGCCCCCGTTAAATTGAGAAAATTCTACATTATTTGATGTCATGTTTATATCTGATTGGATGATACTTTGATGATTTCATTTGACAAGACATCTGAAAATCTACCGAGTTTTTCGTCATCCAAACAGTTCCACCTTCTACTAGGAAGAAACATCTAAGGCCAAAATTCCAAGAGTTAACTTCCTACAAGAATCTAATATTTGGGAACTTAATCCAAACGCACCCAAGAAGCTCCAGCATGCTCGTACGAAAGTTTTACTATAAAATCCTAAAATTTGGAAATTTGATAACAAACAAGAGCAACACTTGTACAAATCATAAGAATCATCAGTAATCAAAATTTTATTTCTTTGGACACGATATACGTTTCATATTATTCTATTAAGAATACTATCGAGGGATCATCAGCACTCTATGCAGGATTTACAATACTTCAAGCACGTTTTGAGAGCCAATTTTTCCACAAACTACACGATTTCTCTGAATATATGTACATTTTGGATCAAACAAGTTTAATTAGCCAGTTTTCCAACTTCAACATTGGTAGCAGAAAGTCATCAATCAGTATCGAGGTAGAATTCGCCTTCAGCACTAAGTTGTTACTCTCCTGTTCATCACGTCGTGGTAGTACAACAGCACACACATTGGCTGTCCGAAGATGCAGAAGAAGGACCAGAAAATCATATTTCCCACCTGAACAAAACAAGAAAATGTATAACAGTATAAGTTTATTTTCAGAAAACCAAAGAGAATTAGTAAAACAAAATTTCAAGTTTGTCGTCCAAGTCCCTATCCCAACTTTTATATCCCTTAAATAGAACAGTGGTCAAATGACTTGGAGACTCGATAGTATATGACAATATAACATGCTTTCCAAAATCTACTAAAAGAATCAACTCACAAAACGTCAAGATGATTAATATCGTCAATCTATAGAGAAATACCATGTCGTTTTGGAACTTCTTTTCCAAGTAGCTTGTCAAGATGACCAATGGGACCTGAAACAATTGAAAAAGATAAGAAACAACACGAGCATCAGGGGAAAAGCCTGCACAGATATAGACACTAAAATTCTGACAGTTAAGGAATCTCATATTGCAGTAACAATGTTCTTGCACTTGTTCGTCCAGGGCCAATGCAAATAATTTGTCAAATAGTCCATTACATAAAAAGTGAAACATGTCAATTTTCAGGCTTATTGGTGCATATTGCTAGTGGATCTAACCCAGGGACAGCAGCAAGTACTGGTGGTGGAGCAACGCCTTGGATTTTGGGATTTGGCCAGGTTGGTAAAGATCTTTCTAGGTTTCCACACATGGAGTGTTGATTTCTTTGGATTCCAACCCCCTGAACTTTTCACCTCCTTGATTTTTTTTGAGTACCAACAATTAAATAGGGTTTTTATTTTTTACCCCTGTGGATTGTCCTTACAAATTTTGAACCCCTAGCATAAATTCTTGGCACCACGACTAATCTATAACCTCAATTTTTGTTGTTTTATCAGTAACCTCTGACCTCAGTGAGGCCTTAAGAAGACACATCCAAAAGAGAGAACACAATTTGTTGGAGAAAGGTTGCTTTGTTTAAGCGTTAATCCAAACCCAAAAATATCACCAGAATGTTGTATCTTAGTATATTAATAATAACTATCATCTACTTAATGGTGTACGAAGGCGGCTACTGGTTTGTAGGGCTTCTAGTTTAGTTTCATATTCAAGGTTTTGAATTCGCACCCAGCCGCACAGGGTCGCATATGCGATTGTAAGGTTGCATAAGTGGACGGACAACTGTAATTTTCTTCTCTCTTTTTTTAAAACGCAAAAATAAAATAAAATCATTAAAAATCGAGGAAAAACTGTCCCCCACCCACAACACATTCCTTCTTTTTCTTTTTCTTCTTCCTCCTCATCTTCCTTCTTGACTTCTTCCTCATCTTCCCCTCCCATTTTTTTTCTTTTCAAAGCTCATCTCCCATCTCCACCTACCCCGCTGCCCCCCTCCACCAAGCCTTGTGTGACTGCATGTGCGGCCGTACAAGTCGCACCCTCTTGGGTGCGACTTTGCGGGGTCGCATATGCGACCCCAGCCCTCCAGACTGCACTGTGCAGTCGCATACCAAGTATGCGGCCGCACATTAAAACACTGGTTATATTGGTTGGATTACCAATATAACATTGTTGCTTTTCCCCGTCTATGGTTAAACTTGATTTAGCAAGATCCTCGTCAGCATCCCCTAATTGCACTAACAATTTTTTGGTTGGTGGGTGAATTTAATTTAAGTGTATCCCTCAGATGGTACGGATATGTCTGATGCAGTAGACACACCAGTGAGATAAGGAATTTTGGCATGTGAGGAAGGCGTAAAGAGATTTTTTGCAAGGGTAGACCAAGATTAACTTGGAAGGAGGCAGACGGAAGAGACTTGAAAGGATTACCATACTCAAAGAGTTGGTCGTGTTATAATATCATTACTGTGTCTAACTCCTTCGACTCTATTAGGAATTGTGCCATGTCGAAGATTATGTACAAACGGAAAAAAAAGTTCTTCAAGATTGTTTTAGAATTGAACACAGAAACATGTACATGTCTATTCCAGAGTACACCGAAAACATGTGCACTTAATGACTTTTCGCATTTTGCAATTAACCTCAATAGAAGATGTCCCCTACCAAAGGCTGGTAATTGACATGGTATGTGGTGTACATTTGAAGATCAATAGAACAATCATTTCTTGTTTTTTTATTTACCATACCGACGTAGTTTAACTGAATTATACTGTTCTCACTCAAACCGTGGTTTTGCTAAAACAATACTATTTAGCTAGGTTGAGCATTTCTAAACTTTTCACTAAAGATGCCATGAGAGGATTCATAGGCCAAAGTCATGCCGTGTGGCATGTGTATTAGAAAAACATCACCTGCTACAAAAAATAAACTGTTCTAAAAGCGTACAATAACAATAACTCTCCTGGCAGATCAAAGAGCTTATCACGGCCTTAGCCTCTTTTTGTAGAGGCATTTCAGACTGCTGATAGATAACCAACACTGAAGAATCTCTATTAAAGAAAAGCTGGTATAAAGGTTGACAATAACGCAAAGTAAACAGTGGAAGTATTTGAACACCAACACTTGTTTAAAAAAGTGGAACATCAAAAGAAAAACATATTTTTGAACAAACAAGAAAAATGAAACAGATACGAACAAGTACAAGTTCTGGAAATTACCTGGAACAATATACCCATAAACGCCCACAACTTGAATATGTGACAAGGAACAGCAATGCAGAGCTGTAGAGTGAAGAATGTGGTGTCAATTCCAAACATAAACCAAATGGAGGTCATGCATCAAAAAGGGGAAATTTATTATGTTGTTACATGTAAACTTTCACAACTGATAAACCTCAACTACAGGAAATTGAAACATCCAGTGCCTCCCTCAAAAGAGGGGCATCCACACAAACAAGGTAAGGTGATCAAAAGTACACAGCCATACCCTGGTAATCAGAGAGGTTGTTTCTAATTGACAAATTAAATCGATACAAGGTATCTTATCTCTAGCAACGCAGATCATTTAGAGAGTTGTTTTGATTAAGTTCATTTTAATCCAAAATGCCAAACAAAGGGTTTGATTTTTGACTAATTGGGGAGACGGCAAACTACAGGAGATTTTAACCTTGAAAAATAATCCATTTGAATTAATAACTAGTTGATCATTGGTGAAGAATGAATAACTAGACCCCTCAAACGAATAATAAGCATGCAACTGTAAAACCATTTAATAACAGACTTACCTCATGAAATATAGCTGATGTGAAAAATGCAATCAGAACAGCAACACCCTGCACAAGGAAATTTCAAAAGACAGTTATGTAATATCATTCTGTATTTCATTAAGTTGATGCATCCACATGAAATACGAAGATTCAATACAAAAGTGAATGTTCGAGCAAAAAAAAAATTCGCAAAAAAGCAATACTTATGTTCGAACAAAACCAATGCATAAGAGATTACAATGTGATGGTTTCACAACAAAAGTGACAACAATAAAACCAGCTTCAAAACTGATAATTATGACACTTCAACTGCAGGTTATAGAGATTGTTAAAGTAAGGTTAGGCAAGGTCCCACAAGGAGCCCTACACCTCAAAAGTCAACTTGTAAGGTGAGACTTGTAGGCATTTATAACCTACAACACATTTAGTTTTACCCGATGTGGGACTATTCCAATACACCCCCTCACACACGACCATCACATGATTTGTGCATGGAACACGCATTTGATTTGTGGATGCAACCAGATACACACGCTCTAGCCAGATACATCCGGGTTCACACACGGTGGATACAACTAGGTTCACACATGCATAGGTGGATACAACAGGGTTCACACACGGTGGACACGACGGTTCACACACAATGGAAACAAGAGCTTTGATGTCATGTTAAGGTTAAGCCCACGCATAACCAAGCTTTGATGTCATGTTAAGGTTAAGCCAAGTACCACAAGCAGCCCTACACCTCAAAAGTCGACTTTTAAGGGTGAGACTTGTAGGCCTTTATAAACTACAACACATATCTAGTTTTACCCGATGTGTGACTATTCCAACAGATATGCGTTAGCATAAGATAGAATTAACATCGCTAGATGTGAACGTAACCATGTTTTTTATCTCTGAAACTACATTGGCATGTCGTGTGCAGATGACATTGGCAGAAAATACATCTGCGGTGGAAGATGATGTAACCTTGTCAAATGACAAAGTCAAAGAGTAATCACAAAATTTCAGCCTGTACTCATTGTGGAATATGCTTTATAAGGTTAAAATTGAGAAGAACATTGAAACAGGTGCCTAGTGAAACAAGCAAGCTGCAACATAGTTTCAATTACCTTGGGCACCCCATGTCTCAAGCAAGGAAAATAAATATGGCGGATCATCCATTTATGAACAGGCTGCAAAAGACAGGCTTTTGTCAACAGATATGTTATTCGGCCAGATTAATTGGATAACACAAAGTACCAAAACCAGCAAATGATGGAACACAAGATTGCATGACATCTGACAGAAATCAACAGAAAATAATAGAACTGTATATTTAGTGAAAAATAATACCAACAACTATAACCATCAGAATTTAGACTTCAAAAGCAACAAAAGACAAATCGTAGACAGCAGAAACATCAAAAGGCCAGACAAATAAATCAGGGGTAAACCAATTCCCTTGCTTTCCCTAGAAACACAAGTAGATGTCGTTGAATCATGGCTAGGGTGCCATGGCAGTAGTTTATACTCAAGAGTTGTGTTGTCATTTGATTCAAAGCCAAAACTTCTAAACAAACAAATATCTGTTATGTAGTAAATAGCAAGTTGGTTTGTTTTCTCCATCATAGGGAACTAGTTAAAAAGGCATAGCTATATTTTAGCTTAATAAACAAAATGGGAGGGCATTACGGTACATAATTGGCTCAACAAGAGGGAATAGAGTTCCAAAAACAAAAAAAAACAAATTGCACCAGAAGAAAACATACAACCATTTGTGGTCTTATATGAGTAATCTCCAAACATTAGTTGTTTGGAGACTAAATTCTCCAATAGTTTTTGGTATTTTCATGATCTTTAAAAGCATAAAAAATATAGAAAATAGAGATAAATGTATTTTTAAAAACAAAAGCATTGCAGGAAGGAAGGAAGGTGACTTACCATGTTCCACATTCTCCAGTACTGGCGAAAAACCACCAATGGATAGATAAGAAACAGTATTAGGCTTTGATATATTGCAGGTTATAATTATTGCAACAGTAACAGTCATGATCTTGAAAAATAGGATTCCTACTCACCTCCTCAACTGTTCTAGCATTCCACCAGTCCTTGTAAAATTCACGATCGCCGAAGCGTAGAAGTTCGGCAAGTATGTTTAACCTTTATCAAAGTTATAACAAATCAAGAAGCAATTCGGAGAGAAATTAACAGAAATCAAAAACATTCTAAGAAACAACGTTCAAAAGTGCGGCCATAGGGGGTCACATACACACAGTCGCACCCAATAGAGTGCGACTTGTGCGGCTCATATGCGGCCACAAGGGCCTGCTGTGTGAGGTGATGTCTAGGAGGGTTTCAATTGCTCTGAGAGTTGTCATTGTCGTGAGGCAAATCTCCAGCGAGGTGATCTTCTGCGAGGTGGAGAGGGGAGCAATTGAGATTAGGGTTTGGGTTTAAGAAACGGAAGAGAATCATGAGGTGAGAGGTGTGACTGTGTGAGGGGGTGGGAGATGAGAGTTGATTTCAAATATACTTTTTTCAAAGGAAAATTAACATAAATTTATAACCACCATAGGATCTCAAATGGATGGTGGATCATTGGGGGCTTATTTAAAAAAAAGTAAGCTCAGGGCTTGTTTTAAAATTTCTGTAATTATCACTTCCGTCACTTGAAATCGAAATTCGGACCAGTGGTTTGGTGGGTAGATAAGGTTTCCATTGAGGCAATGACGCCGATGAACTCGATGTTTTGTCGAAGCCAAATCACCTTAGGTATTTTATATATATTGGTCCTTATCTCCTAGATATTTCTCATATTTTTCCTGATTTTTCCTAATTTTTCTGATGTTTTTCAATTTTTAATTTTTTTAAAGAAAAAACTTTTTTCACTTGTGACTTGTGTGGCCGCATAAGCGTCCCTGGCATATCTGGTCGCACAAGGTCGCATATGCGACACCTGAACATTGCTAAGAAAATGTAAGATTTCAAAGAAATTAAGGAGAAGACGTTGGGAGCTAAACCTATAATATGCAATTGAAACAAGAGAACTACATACAATAGAATAAGACTGGTTTCCTAAACGTGTCTTTGACCATAAAAACTACTAAAAGTTTGGAAGCAAAACTTCTGACATGACACTGTTCACGTCTAACAAGAAAAGTAGCCTAACATTATTCAGCACGAGCTGCCTGAAAATGAGGATAAACCTTCATAACTCTGATGATTCTCAAAAACAATATTACTCATTTACTCTTGATAACATTGGACAAACAACATCAACATAGAATGCATTTCTTACCATAGGTGGAAAAAACAATAGAACATGCACAGCCACACATATAAAGTTGGAACTGATAGCTTCAAGACCCTCTCGATGGCATTTAAGAAGTTTCCCTTTAGAGGATGTTGTGAGTTCTTGACGATGGGGTTAATATACTGCAATTTTTTACCAGTAGTCATTATCAATTCATCAGTCAGCAGGAAAAATTAGGGAGAAAACAATGGCTAATAGTGCTTCAAAAAAAAAGATAGCTCACCTGTTCGACAATGAATCCCATGACTCCTGTAAATATCACTAGCTTAATAGTCTGCCGTATCACCCAACCCTTACGTATACATGCAGTTCGAGGATATGTTGGCTGTTAAAGAAGAAAGATATCATGCTACACTGCAAAGGATATAAACTCATGTCTCAACTGCACCACATGATTATAACTGTAAAAGGACACTATCAAATTTCAACTGCAAATTTGTGGTCTGTTTTGTTTGCCGACATTTTAGGAACTTTTGTACGATGGAAAACATTAAAGAGTGTTGATATGTTGGTAATCAAAGATTTCAGAATGAGATGAAGTATTGCAGAGAAGGCAATTGATTTTCCCCCATTGCATATGCTTGGTCTGATTGTTTTGGATTTGGAATCTGCACAGAAGTATCTTCATTGAAGACATGGGTCAATCGGAAACAACTTCTTTGTTACGAAACGTCAAGGCTGGAACCCCCCCCCCCCCCCCCCCAAATCATGTTTATGCACAATTCTTGGGATAGTAACTTCAACATCTATATGGTTCTCAGACATCCATAAAACATCTTCGTGGAAACTATGGAACACTCGACTGGTCTAAGACTTGTAGTGAAAAATGTTTCTTTGGAAGAGTCAAATGGTTCAAATAATGAACAAGTCAATGCAATTTTACAGTGGTACTTTTGTTCCCTTGAATGTCTAACAACTACATTTGGTTCTGTCCAAAACATCCTAGCGAGGTTTCCCATGTATCCAACTAAATCGCAATCATAGGCTTTATTTAAAGTTAATGTAACTATGGTGATTTCAACTCTTCTGGGACAAAATGTTGAAAGTGTATAAAACAATCATAGGTCAACAAGATTTGGGTAATATAAACTTGGTCTCTCTTGCTACCAAACTTATTGTCGTCCTTGAAAAACTTCTTCAATCTGAAGAAATCTCCATAAGAAGGCAAGCCTATCACTACTTACGACACAAATTAAAAAGTCCACTCCAAGTCTCTAGAGACGAGATAAATAAAACATTTTAAAGAGAAATATAAACCTTTTAAAATATAAAAACAAGGAAAGAGGGCACAGTTACCTGATAACATAATGTCGGAGCCACCATAAAATAGGCCAAGCTTGTCAGGCTGACATTGTATGGACCACTGATATTTACATAGTTGGATAAGATATTTTCCTAGTAATGACAACACATGTTGAGTTTACAATAATCAATACACGGGAATTAATTTAATCACTCTATACAAAATAATAAAAAGTAAATAAACGGAAAATAAGATGCATGTGCCACAAAGATCCATAAGTCTAACTTAAGGCATAAAGTGGTTGACAAAGAAAACAACTTATTAATGTTACCAGCAACAGATAATGGAGAAGGGTCAAAAGATGGTCAACATATTCTCTAACCGATTCAAAAGTACCATAATATTCAACCTGGGATAAATTCTGATGCTACAGAAGCTAATACTGTAAAGTGTAATAAACTCTAAAAAAACTCTTATTGTCTTTTATCCAACAATCTAACAGTGACATTTTTTCCTTTGTTAAGGAAGCAATCTGGGATTTCGCAAAGTTAGTGACTGTGAACGAGAGCAATGGGCTACAGCTCAAGATGGTTTGATCTCAGGAGCTTTAAGGGCTTGAATTTATGAAGGTCAGAAACAAGAGAAAATGTAGGAAGATGCCCTGCCACAACCATTATATCAATATGATGTTTCTTGGTTGCAAAAGGTCCAAACTACATATCCATTTTGTTTCTGTTGCTGATCTGTGCACAGTGTTGGCATCTTACCTTTCATTTGTCATTTCTGGGACTAATTTAGTTGAATGGGTTTATCACTATTGTTGGGAGAGCACGGGGGGATACGACATATGTTATAGAGATAGTAGTAAAACATGGGGAGATGTGCTAAAGCCTGAGTAGATCTTAAGGATACCCTAGAGGCCTGAACTTTGAAATATAGAAATATAAGAAAGGGATGTTTGAAAGCATAGCAACGGAAAAACAACATCCAAGCAATGAAGAGAATTGAGAAAATCAATGAGGGCTTCCACAGAGATTAGTGACTTCCAAGAAAAAGAATTCAAGCCTATACAAGAACTCAATGCCTAATGTATAATATTCATACATGTAAAGAATATAAATTATGTATAGAGAATAAAAGAAACGACATAAAAGAGTATTATTGACAAGATAAAGTCAACCATCTAATAGTTTTTCTTCATGTGATAGTTACTTGCGTAAGGATTCATGTACTACTCAAAACAAGAAGAGCTAATGACCCTAGCAGTGCTATTATATCAGTGCATAAAAGAAATGGGTCCAAGCTAGAATGTATATGGTCCAATTGCCCAGAGAATGATAAATGCATGGCAAAGAATTAAAGCATGGTGTCAGAAGGAAAACAAAAAAGTAGGCATAGCCAGCTACTTTCAAGTTAACAGTTTCACATTTGTAACCAATAATAAAAGATAACTAACCTTATCATTTGAAATAGGTAAATTCCTTAGGTCGTAATTTGTATGTGCATATGATAGCAACTTCAACCAAACAATGCTTGCAAGTAGCATCAATGTGATGCCAGAAAGAACAGCAGAGTCATGCCTGTGACACACAAAGAGAGTGCTAAGATATTTGCTTCGTTATAAGTCAAAAGAGAAGTTGTTAAAATTGAAGTATGACTGCAGAACAATGAAACGAAGTAGTAGACTAGAAGCAAATGAAATTTTTGGTTTGAAATATGAGTATTGAGATGTTAAGCTGAAACAAAGAGGGACATGAGAGTATGAGACACTCAGCAGCAAACTTTACAGCTTAAACTCCTCGTACAGTGCTTCAGAGAAACATGCACAAACAAATACATAATTTGTGCAAAACATTTATGTAGTATATACTAGTGGTGAGTTAATTCAACAGAGAAATCAAAGGACACAAAAAAAAGTTACCTAGAATATCCAGATCAGATCAGTGATAACTCAAAATTGTAACAAGGTGCGAAAAAAAAAGAATATGTAGCAATTCAAGTGAATCTTGGGCACATATAGGTTCCATCTAATCAAGTATTTTATTCCCTCTAAAATTCTAATAAATATCAGTTGCTCCTTGTTCCGTGATTCCAAGTAAAAGATAAATACCATTGAAGGGATAAACAATCACGCTGGCACTTGTAAACAGTTACAAGGCAAATTACTAAAACCAATATGTAGGGATTTTACTACATGTAACCAAAGCAAATTATTAAGGACTTAATTCATGTGCATTAATTAGGTTAACACACTAATCTGGTGCAACAGATCTCTTCATGAAGGACATTTACACCAAACGATTGTATGACAAGCATTAAGATTTAATCATTTGTGCTGGCCTAATTAAGCCCGAAATACATGAAAGGCAAGTCTTATGGCCGTATAAGAAACATATACAAATTTGGTGCAAAAGTAACATGAACTCACTTCAGAATCACAAGAATAGGACACACAATTGCATATGTGCTGATAATCGCATGAAGTAGGATGACAAACTGCAAAAAGAAAAAGGTGTGATTAATGAAGTTAAAATACTTCCTGTGTGAAGTTTAGTCCTATTAGTATCTACAATATGCAAAGTTACAGATATTGCAGCAAGAAAGCAGAACGGTGCGAGAATCATATCTCCAATAAATACCCTACAAGAATAAGAGGTTACAGTAATTCAGAACCACCCAATTGCACCAGTACAGGACTGTGGCACCTGGCCAGTTCCAAGTCCCAGTCAATACTCAATAGTTATGTGTCACTATTACAAGATATGGTTCACTTCTATTATCTTAAATAGATATCAAACCAAACAATATATACAAATACATGCATATACATACATATAAAACATATACATGCCTACATATAATCATATAATATATGTACACACTAAATTGCTAACTTCCTCCAAGCACCTTAATTTTTTGGGGACTAGTTTATACCGTTTCATTGATGAAATTTAGTTTATACCGCTGCACAATGTTATACTGATGGTTTAGGATTTCAGTAGACCCAAAAAAAATCCCTTCCACAATATCTCAGTTCCAGTGTTAATCCAGGATATTCAGCAGCATGTCCTGCCACTTCACTTCATGGAAGACAATTAACGAAGGTCGGGAAAACACGCAATCAACAATTGTAACCCTCATATGCAAATGCATGCCTTTTCTTTCCATAAGAAGGAAGATTACTTAGAATTTAATAAGGAAAGAAAACAGAAGCACTACTAGGAAGCAGGCCGTAGAATAACTTACGGGTTCAGAAAGAAACTTGCAGTATGCCAGCTTCTCCACGACGTAGGAACACAAAGAGAGAAATGGAAGTGTAAGGCTGGAAGTTAAAAGGGGCAACATGGAAAGCATTTCCAGTCAGAAATGTGAAAAGGTTGACATTACATAAACAAAATACTGAAGCAATCAAATAAATAGAACAGTAAAGTAAACCATACCAACACATAAAAAGGGGCCAGTCTCTCAAAGATTTTGAACTAAACCAAAAGCCTGTCCTTATCAACAAACCATACTGCAAAAAACACAAAACAAAATCTCACTAAAACCCTCTTTTTTAGCTACCAAAAGAATTTAAATAAATAAATAAAACAAACCTTCATCAAGTTCTCAATGATAAGTCGGCTGTTCACGGCAACAAGTACTACAATGCAGAGGTTAAAGAGACCTGCATGACTCTGTTACAGTCCAATAGTGAAAAGGAAATAAAAGTAATAAGATTAATCAATAAAATTGTCTAAAATTATTTGTAGTCTATATAAATCAATAAATGCCATCAAATCTATCGATTAAATTGGAACACGAAACAAAAAAAAGATAAATATAATGTATACTATGCTACAATCTAATAACACAGTAAGTGGCAAAAGAAAACAATTGGAAAGAAAACATATTCCTTTGTGAAGTATTGTTTCCCTAAAAAATCAATCATCTAATGAAACTATAATTTGATTAATCATGAAAATTCAGAACAAAATACTATTGGATGATTCGAAAGAAATTGAGAATTAGGCCACCATCTTCTCCAAATTGGTTATCAGACTGCTTCTTGGAATATGTTTCATACAATTATTACGGGAGGCTAAAATCAATACAGTATTGCAGTTCAGTTAACACCATTTAAAAACAATACAGTTCGGTTAACTGCAATATTATAACACAACAATAACAACTAAAATAAAAGACTTATACAATTACAGTTGAATTTAATCAAATCTAATCTGACCCTAAAATTGTCACACAAAAAAACGCTTGCACTGCAAGATAATAATAACAGGCAACAGCAGCAACCACTCAACCAAAAAACAAACAACAAAAACAGAATTAAAATAACTAACTATTGAGGATTCCTCAATAACTAAGCAAGCAAGATCAACATTTGACTCCAAATTCCACTGGGTTTGATCTCCCATACCTGCTTAAAGATTGAATTGGAACTAAAACCACGCTAAAAACTCAAACAGAAAACAAAACAGAAATAAAAAAATACAAACACTTTCCAAAATCTCCCCCAAAACCAAACAACCAAAGCCGAATTTGATCTCCACTACCTGTCTGAGGACTGAATCAGCACCAAAACCACACTAAAATCCCATAACAGAGACGACCAAAATCAAAAATCAAAAATCACAAACCAAATAACTAAAGACAGAATCCACCAAATTTGATCTCCACTGCCTGTCTAAAGATCGAACCAACATTAAAACCACACTAAAAACTCACAACGAACGCAAAACCGAAATCCAAAAACACAATCCAAACAACTAAAGACAAAATGCACCAAACTCCGCCTAATTCGATCTCCACTACCTGTCTGAAGATGAAACCAACACCAAAACCACACTAAAAACTCACAACAAACACAAAACAGGAACCGAAAAACAAAAAATCAAATAACCAAGCACGGAATCCACCCAATTCGATCTCTGCTACCTGTCTAAAAATTGCACGGGAGCTAAAACAACACCAAAAATCATAACAAACACCAAAACTAAATATCCAAAGATGGAATTAACCAAACTCCACCAAATTTGATCTCCACTACCTGTCTGAAGATTAAAGCAACACCAAAAACTCACAACAAAACAAAACCAAAATCAAACACAATCCTAATAATTAAAGACCGAATGCACTGAGCTCTACCTGATTAAATCTCCACTACCTGTCTGAAGATGAAACCAACACCAAACTACAGTAAAAACTTAACAACAAAAAACCAAAATCAAATAACACAATCAAAATAACTAAAGACGGAAGGCACCGAGCTCCGCCTAATTCAATCTCCACTACCTGCCTGAAGATGGAACCAACACCAAACCACAGTAAAAACTCACAACACCACAAAACCAAAATCAAATAACACAATCCGAATAATTAAAGACTGAATGCACCGAACTCTGCCTAATTCAATCTCCACTACCAGTCTGAAGATGAAACCAACACCAAACCACAGTAAAAGCTCACAACAACTAAAAACCGAAATCAAATAACACAATCCAAATAATTAAAGACGGAATGCACCAAACTCCGCCTAATTCAATCTCCACTACCTGTCTGAAGATGAAACCAACACCAAACCACATTAAAAACTCACAACAACAAAAAACCGAAATCAAATAACACAATCCAAATAATTACGGACGGAATGCACCGAACTCCGACTAATTCAATCTCCACTACCTGTCTGAAGATGAAACCAACACCAAACCACAGTAAAAACTCACAACAACAAAAAACCGAAATCAAATAACAAAATCCAAATAACTAAAGACGGAAGGCACCGAACTCCGCCTAACTCGATATCCGCTACCTGTCTGAAGATGGAATCGGAGCTAAGCGGGCTCTCCCTCACCCTCCGGTGCGCCGGCGCGGACGCGCGGTACATGAAGCTCTCCTTCACTTCCCTTTTCTCCTCCTTCTTCACCTTCTCCCCCTCTCGATCCTCCGATGTCGACTCCTTCTCCTCCTCTTCCTCCTTCTCCTCCTTCTCCTCCTCCTCTTCCTCATTCTCCTCCTTCTCCCCCCGCCATCGCAGGAGCTGCTCCGGCGCATGCGGCGGTCGATCGTCGGAGTTCTCCATTTTAGCGAATACGGTTACGGATGAGGTATTTATAGTGGGAGGTGATGGGAACGGAGGTTGGGTTGGGTGTGGTCACCGGCGGTGGGAGGTGACGGGAACGAGGTGGTTTTGGAGAGGGAGATAGGATGGACAGTAAGGTGGTCCGGCGGTGGAGGGTTGTTATGGTGGTCTGGCTTGAGGAGGTTTGTTTGACTGGACATGGTTGATGGGTTATGGAAGCTGCCAAGAAGTTAATTGGGTGTTTTGCAGATTTGGTGCTTTCTTTTTACAATCGTGGATTAGATATTTTTGGAGTTTTTGCTTGTGTGCACTTTTAAAATGTCTTTATTGGACTTTTGCTCCTGCGTAGTTTTATATTGTTCTAAATACTTTGTTGCGGTGCACTTGTACTCATTGTGAGACCCACATTCAAACTGATTCCATACAAAAAAACTAACATGTTGTATTAGAAATCGTTGACAATTATTAACCATTATATCATTTGTTTCATACAATTCCTTTCATTTCTCCCCTCTCTTCCAACCGGGTGGTGCTAGCATCCCATTGTCCAAGTCGGGCTCTCCCACACGTCCTCCAAACTGTCCTCTTCCAACCGGGTGGATGATGTTCTCTCCTTCACGTCCCGTCATCCAAGCCTCCCTCTCCCTTGTGTCCCCAAGCCAACCTCTCCCTCACGTCCCGTCGTCCAAGCTGCTCTCTCCCTCACGTCCCTCGTCCAAGCCTCTGCCATGTTTCGTCCTCCAGACTGCCTCTCCCTCACGTTCGGGCATCCAAGTCGGCGCATGTATATGTATGACTGTAATACACATGTTTTTGTTATGTATGTTTGTACTGATTTATGTAATTTGTTATGTATGGTTGTACTGTTCTAGTCCTTGCAGCTAAGGAAGTTTGAGTTATTGCAACTAATTCAGATTTTAATGATTTCTTTGGTGATTGTATGTAGTTACTGTCAAGTGTGGATGTGCTTCAGTATGTTTAGTCTAATTTTGTTGGATTCAGTTCTTGCATCTTAGTTGTTCAGTTCTTTTTTAATTCAGTTTATGATGAGTACTTGTCAATTTGAAATGTTGATTTTTTGGGTTCACTTCTTCAAGCACAGTTCAGTAGTTGTTTAATTTATACTTGATTGATTGTGATCCATGTGGTTCTGTTCCTGAATCTCAAATTGTACGGTTATGCTCGGGACTCTAAGAAAACCAAACAACCATTTCGTTGAACACCTAACATGCAACACTAAAAAACCACAATTTTTTTTTGAAGTTGCAAAGATCTCTAGCAGTTTCAACAACAACATCACATCTTTGCAAGATGACTTCGATCACAACAATTCACTGCAGTTTTCGTCGAACAGAAGGCTGAGATGGGACGAGTCAAGTGGTTGGTCGGATCCGATGGTCCGAAGGGTGATCGCCGACGAGATCTTAGAGGAGAAGACTGAAAAGAGATGTGTGTCCCCTTAAGTTGGAAGGGTTGGTCAGACTCAAGGGAGGAAGTCAAGATGTGTCCCCTTTCTCCCTAACGAATGCGGCAAGCACTACAACGAGAAGAGATGTCTGATAGGGCGAATTTGGGGGAATGGATAATGTCATTTTGTTAGCCACTGTTAAGGTTAAGGAAACGGCAGTTAACGACGGTTAACGACTGTTACGATATGGTAAGTACAAGTGCACCAGAGCAAATAACCTTTTATGAAAGTGTTTCAGAACAAATATAAAACTACGCATGAGCAAAGGTCCTTTGGAAGTGCACACAAGCAAAAAAAACCCTATCTTTTTTGTAGTACTTCTTAATTAAGTCGGATCTTTCTTCTTCTTTTTGTGTTGACACCAGGAAGGTAGCTCCCTCGACTTGTCCTTATTTTTTTGTGAACAGACGAAGGTACATACCTAAAGAGGATAGTGAAGCACACATTCATGTCATCCCAAGACAAGTGAGCTTTTGGTCGACTTGGGACTAATTAGCTTTTGCTACTTACAATTCCTTAGACCTTATTACCCTAGTGGGCATTAAATTGGCACATCTATTCAAATACATCTTTTAAAATTTGATTGTTTCTTCATATCATCTTTTATTTTTTATTATAATTTCATTAGGAAAATTGTACATGCTATGAGAACTTGTATATAGTTTATCAGTAGGTAAAGTCTTCGTATGTGCTATGTCAGATGTTATAAGTTCAATTAATGAGAGTGACTAATGCCTAAGAAATCTTTGGAATTGCAGTAATGTAGATTTTCCTTCCTCTTGCATTTTTTAGAAAGCATATGTTATTGTTTTTCCCCAAAAGCAATTATAAATTTTATTATTGCTTCTGGATTTGATATTTCTTTCAAAAGTTTTTTACTTTTTAATTTTTTGGTGTTTTTCTTCCTTTTTTATGTTGTTGTTAATCATCTTTTACATTGCTTTTACCTCAATTTTCGTCTAAATAGAAAATTATTGTTTTGACCATTATTATTATTTAGGGGTTTTTGCTTGCATGTCATTTTAAAACACTATATTTCAGTTTTTGTCATCGTTATATCGGTATTTCTATATCTGCCACTATAAAAGTATTAGCACTCCATTGATGCTATTAAGTTTTTGAAAATGTTATTCCGTTAGCCTTTTATCTTGACGATGTTAATTTAAAGAAAACAATGTTAATTAAATTAATTTTTAATTATTAAATTTACAAAAAAAAATCCTTAAAGATTCTAATAATTACCTCTCTCCCTTCTATTACTCTCCTCTCTCTTCTCTCTCACATTTCTTTTCTCTTTCTTCTCTCTCGTTCTTAATCAAAGCATAACATTAAATTAAATTAACACCGAATGTTTCATGTTATCCACTCCAAAAATATTTTCCTCCTTAGTTTCCACACCACACCAACATTCCAATCCCCACCTCCACCATCTTCCTCCCTCACATTAAACCATGTCATGACCTCCTCCTCCTTCCACACCCCCCCCCCCCCCTCTCCCAATCACATCCTTCCCAAAACCCTCCAAACCTTCTAAGCTCAATTCCAATACTCATTCCACCTCCAACCCCACAACCACCCTGTCCTTCCTCTCCCTCCTTCGCCTCTGCAAGACCAATGAGGCCTTCCATCTCTACACCACCCAACCCGACCTGCCTAAGCCACCTTGTCGCCCAACTCTCCTACAAAAACACCCCCACCTCCCTCTCCAACGCCCAGTCCATCCTCTGTCGTCTTCGCGACTCCGACCAACTCCACCTCCTCGATGCCAACTCCCTCAGCCTCCTCCCGGGCGGCGCCCGTGCAGGGTCCACTCTCTATGCCATCTCCATCATCCGCTTCGTGCTCTGTTCTGACCCTCCTCCTCCATGTCAATGTCTGGAGTGCTATCACCTCCCCCACGTCAAGGCCTAGTGGGTTCATTAGAGATTTGGAGTTAGATTAGACTTTGATTAAGAGTGAGAGAGAAAAGAAAGAGGAAAGAAATGTAAGAGATGGGAGAGAGAAGAAAGAGGACAGAAATGTAAGATGGGTGAGAGAGAAGAAAGAGGAAAGAAATGTGAGAGAGAAGAAAATGGTGAGAGGTAATTATTAGATTTTTAAGGAAAATTTTATAAATTAACAATTAAATATTAATTTAATTAAAGTCGTTTACTCCAAATTAACGCTGTCGGCATAAAAAGTTAACGGAGTAACACTTTCAAAATTTAATGGTATCAACGGAGTGGTAGTACTTTTGTAGTGACAAACATAGAAATATTGATATAACGATGACAAAAATGGAAATATAGTATTTTAAAATAACATACAAACAAAAAAAACTCTATTACTTATTACTACATTTTGGTTAAGTGGAAAGAAACAATTGCTAAGGGATTATAGTGTAAGTTACAAATATGTAACGATAGTACCAGAAATAGTTGAAACTATTAATAAGGTTTTAATAGCGATGTAGTGGTATACAACCAAAATCCTATTAATCTAAATACTTCCTAAATCGCTAAAGTTATGAGTTAACTGATCAACTTCTTGTCATGTTAACTGATCAACCTATTTTCCTCCCAATGAATTGTCAATCCACGTCGAAGAAATTGTCTATACATGATCCAGTTGTAATTTAGAAGGATAAAATAAAAATAGTCTATCAAAAAAATAACTTCGACGAAATTAGTCATTAGAATGGTATAAACATATCATGAAAATGAGAAACACACCCATAAATAAACGGATTTGAAAGAGTACGTTCGCAAAAGTCCCAAGTTGATAAGTTTTGTAATATTCTTATTTTAACTAAAACCAATGGTTTGAGCATCTTGGTATCTTTTTCTCAAAAAAAATATCGGTTACTTTGCGACGATGACATCAATTGTTAAATAATTTAGTTGCACTTAGAAGATGGATAATCTTTTTTAAGGAACACCCAATGATAGATCACTGATTGTTGAAAATCGTCCCTGAAACCCCATTTTCTCGTCCATTGAAGGTCCTGTATTTTTGTCCGTCGGCATTACACTTTGCTAATGATGTCGATCACCTGGGATGGGTGGTCGAATCCGCACTAGTCCGTTAATTAATTGTCATTGATGGGTTTATTCTCAATTATAATGTGGGTCTCGTGCATGTTATGTCCCTAACCTTTGATTAGGAGCTAATGGTGATTAGTGTGTGGGTTTGCATGGGGAAGGGAAGGAGTGGCGGGTACTGTAGATGAGGTTTAGGGTGATGGAGTATGGGTGGTGTGATGATGGGTTTGGTTTGGGTTTAGAAGAAGAAATCTGTTTCTCTCTCTCACTCACTTGCACTCTCTCACTCTCTTTCTCTTCCATTTCCGGCGTTGTAGAGGAAGAGGCTCTGGCGTGAAGCGTCTGGAGGCGATCGTGCGAGGAGGTGGACGCGCGAGGAGGTGCAGAGACGGCGTGTGCGAGCGGAGCTCCGGCGTATTTCGTCGTTCTTTTGAGGTATGTCGGCTTTTAGTGTGTTTTGTTGTTGCTAACCCTCGTGGGAGGGTTTGGGTGGTCGGTCGGGGGAGGTCGGAGACCTCCCCGGCGACGAGAATGGCATAAATCATCGGCTGGCGCGAGGTTGAAGACGACCAACGGTCGACCGGGTCCCTTCGAGCGGTCGACCGATGTAGTGTTTTTGCCCGATTTTAACCATCACCGGTCGAACGATTCCTTGGGGTCGTTCGACCGGAACTTAAGTGTACTTGATTTTTTGCATGTTGTTCGACCGATTTATATATATTGTTCGACCGTTATATGACGTAGACTATTAGGATGACCCTGGTAGTTTTCGGTCAACCGGGACCCTTGAGTCGGTCGACCGAATAGTCTTTGGTGATTTTGACCAACTCCGGATTTTGACCTCGTATTCGGTCGACCGGTTTTAGACTTCTGTTCGACCGTTTGGACTTAAGTGACGCGCAGAATAGCTCGACCGTTGTAGATTTTCGGTCGACCGAACCTATTGGGGACGGTCGACCGGTTAGACTTTTTCGGTCGACCGTTTGTGTGCATAACTGAATTCCTGGTCTTGTGGTTGTGTCAACTCTGTCCACGGAAAACCGTGTCTTCGCTTAGAGCGTGAGCCGGGAGGTGATCGCGGGTACGTGCTCGTACCACCCAGGGACCGCCGTGTGGAAGAGTGTGGACGCTTGAGTCGCGCCACCTCCGAGTTGGACGTGGTGTGACGTGTTGTTGTCTTACTCTCTGATGAGTAGCAGACCTAAGGGATCACGGATCCCAATGCATGTGACGCATGGCTCGTGGAGCATGATGACCATGCAGACTACGATCTGGACTCGTCCGATGTTGTGCCGGACGTATGTTGTACCGCCGAGGTTGTGCCGGCGATGCCGGCAAGGTTTTTGCCGGCGATGATGATGCCGACGATGTTCCGGCTTGTGGTTGTGCCGTCCGATATTGTGTCGGACGTATGTTGTACCGCCGATGTTGTGCCGACGATGCCGCTGATGTTGTGCCAGCGATGATCCCCGATTAGGCACCTATCCTGGGATGTTGACCGACAGGGCTACGGCTTCGTCGAAGGTGGTGTAGACCACGTGGTTCCTTGCGCGGAAGTGCGGACGCTCCTCACCGATCCCTTAGGCTTGTGTAGTCGCGTGTGGGGGACGCGTCGCGTGCTGTCCGTAAGACCGTATGTGCCTACGGTATGTTTCTGAGGGAAACCCGTTGTTGTTGCTGGATGGATGTCTTTATGGACCCTGTTGAGGGTCGTTGTTGTTGGACTGGGGTCTCGTTTACCCTGTTGAGGGACTTGATGCATTGCAGATGTGACATGACATGTTACTAGTATAATAGGTTCATTTACTGTACTATTGCATGCATATAGGTGAGCTTGGCATACGGGGTTTCCTAATGGGAAACTCAGGCATCGTTGTTTGATTCATGTTCAGGACCGCAGTAGGTTTTGTCGGGTGGTGACAGCAGGCGCACACATTTTGGGGTCAGGATCCTCATCGGACTCTTCAAAGTCGTCGTGATTGCTTTACCTATTTTTTCATTGTATTGTTGTAATCACGTCTTTTGACAAACTCTGTTGTATTATTGGTGCACCGACTGTTGATTTATCTGAGTAACATTCCCGTTGATAAGTTTATTCTGATAATCTCTTGATTGTTTAAATTTTTAAATTTCCGCTGTTTTGGGATGTTACAGTTCCCCCCACAGGTAGAAGAAAGATTTCGGAATCGAATTCTCCGAAATAAGGATTTAAGTTTCACCCTTGCCATGGATAGTCCTACTCTATCTAAGGTGTGTCGGTAACTATTTCGACAAGGTGTGTCGTCGGTCTATATATTTTCTGAATTGCTAAACATCGCAACAACTGGACTGACGTCGGATGTGCCAAGAAAGCGTGAGTGACGATATTAGTTTCTGGATCTGCCATAATCCAATGTAAGTACTCACACTGCACTGCTTGATAGAGAAACTGCTGGACGGGATTCCGGTCTTGAGATTTTGTCGTCCTCATGTAATCTTTGAAATTATAAATATGCCTTTGATTTGGATTGTCCTCCGGAAATTTTTCTTTTACTGCCTTCAAGATGTTCCGTGGTTTTGCTTGCACCTCAGTCATATCACGAACATTCTTCTTCTCCCCAGGACTTAGACCACTAATTTGACGATGATCCTCTGGATAAACTGCCAATCTGTGGTTGTGATGTCCGTGACCACTATTAAAAACCACAACCCATCCATCACGATCTCGTCGCTCCACCACTTTTATTAAGAAACGGCAACCGCAACCCTTTCTTTTGGTGTTTCTTCGAAGTGCAGTATCCATATCCCGAGACTCCATTTGATTTCGCCGGTCGCATCTCAAATAACAATCCATTCGACTATCTGATCTTGTTTTGTACGACGACACGACCAAAAAAACTCAGCTCCGATAGCTACTTGTTTGGCTCATTTACTTGCTCCATCGATTGTTGCAAAGATTTGTGCAGTTTGAAATAACTCGCTGTAATCCACTCCATCACCACCAAAATCTTCCAACGGAACCTACAAAAATAAAATCGAAATTAAAAAAATCAAAAAAATCCAGGCATCTGGATAAGTCGCCTGCCCCATGGGTGAGGCGTCTGTGTTAAACGCCCTCCCCAAGGGTGAGGCGTCTACGTAGGACGTCTTGCCCAAAGGGAGGGCGTCTACGCAAGACGCCTTGCCCAAAGGGAGGGCGTCTACGCAAGACGCCTCTCCCATTGGGTAGGCGTCTGCGTTAGACGCCTCCGCCAAGGTGAGGGCGTCCTACGCAGACGCCCTCTCCTTGGGGGAGACGTCTAATGCAGACGCTCCACCCAAATTGTGCTCCGCGCCTGGCTTACCTCACCGGATTCATCACCCTCGTCAGACATTTTCGTGGTGTTTTTACTGATAAATTATGAATAGACAATACCGTAGGGCTAATTTATAGACACGGGACGATATGGGTATTAAATATATTGTTAAGGGTAATTTGGTAATTTCAATGAACGATTTAAGTAGTTTTGAGACGACGTTTAGTAGTTCCCTGTATTTTCCATGCATTTAACCAACAATGAGATCGATCGGTCTGCTTCCATAATAACTTCCAGCTTATATACATGTTAAGGACATGTTTGTGGTTAGTCGTTGTAATTCGATGAACTTATGAGTATCGACCAAACCAAATCTTTAAGTAGACATTTAGACAGAACATTAAAGAACTATTGTGATTCAATGAACTTATGAATAGCCGACGAAACAAACTAAGCCCTACGTGGACATTTGGAATGAGCATTAAAGAATAGTATCTTTGGGCATCATCTATAGTAAGCATATATATCAGACAAATCTTATAATATAGGAGATATTGTTCAAGTACATTGTTTATATAGACTTTCTTTTTTTGTGCATAATTAGAAGGATAAAAAAAATCCATTAAAGTCAACGCCGACCTTTCTTGTTAAATAAATTTGTGTCACACCATATCACCACACTTTGAACTCCTCAACTCGGATATTCCATTTCAATTCCCATTTTGCTTGTAAAATGAAAGGAGTGCCACTAGGACGGTAGGACACCATAATTACTTTTATTTTCTAAGACCCAATCTTTCCTAATTTCCATGAATTCCTTCACAAAAGCTAATCTTATGAAACACTACAAAGCCCGTTGACTTGAGAAACCATAATTCAACTTTTGTACGATAATCTTGTCTTGATTGTAAAGAGGACTAGACCGACGTGGTGTTAAGGTTTTCCGAAGAGGTGTTCGAATACACCACGTAAATGTTTTTTTTCCTTAGTTAATTTTTATATGTTTCAGTAAGCGTAGATTGAGAGAATGTGAAGATTAAGTTGGAAAAGTTTATTCGTAGAGTTGGATTTATCTAACAAACACGAAACATGAAGCAATACTAATTAAGCAACATGTTAATAAAAATATTAATAATGTTTAACAATCTTAAAGAAATTATCGGCCATGTCGAGTAATGAATGGTTTGCCCTTGAAGTGAACATTATGTTAGGAATGCCTACAAATTTTACATGGTAAAACTTCAAACGTTGGCAACAACGAATGAAAATCCAGTTGACCACACTATAGTTGGATGATGTACTTGAATATGTTTCTCCTTTTGTTAGTTTGGAGATCCCACAATATAGAAAATCATAAGATGTGGATCGAGAGAGAGAAATTGCGTCGAGGATGCATATTGTTGGTTTTGTCCAACATGTTCTTTGATGTCAACGATTCATCTTCCTCCTCCACTGCAAAAGATTTATGAGATGAATTTGACAATAAATACAATACTGAGGACTTAGGTCACAAGAAGTATTATGTTAGAGAGTTTAACGTTCCAAATGATTAAGGGAATGTCGATTATCAAACAAGCCCATCAATTCATGATTCTAATATATAACTTGAAAGAGGTGGACATGGAACTCCCCGAGAAGTTTTTGGTCATGTTCATAATTGAGAAGTTCATTCCCTCTTGGAAAGACTTCGGTATGTTTCTTAAGCACAAGAAATGAAATTTGTATGACATATTGGTTGTCATCGCAATCGATGATGAACATCACGATGAAAAACATGTAATGCATGTTGAGTTTCAACCAAAAGAAACACATGTTAATTGGATTTTAAAAGCCAAATAATAAAGGAAAATCACATCAACCCAAGAAAGTAAAACCTAGGCCCAAAATCCAGAAAAAACCAAAGAATAAACCATGTTGGAGTTGTGGGTGAGTTGGGCACTAGACTAAGGATTGCCCTTCAAATAAAGCCAAAAGCCAACAATGTGTTACTAATTCGACTCCACATGTCAATGTTTTGACTGTTGTGGAGGAGACAAATAGTAAGTTTGTTTATGTTAATCCTCAAGTCCTTTCCATTTATTGACCATATCAGTGGTTGGTTGACACTTGTGCTAATGTGCATGTATGTGCTGATAAGTCCATATTTGTCTCTTACCTGTCTGTTGATGGAAAGATTGTAGCAATGACGAATGGAAAGATTGCAAGGTTTTGGACGTGTCAATCTGAAGTTACTTTCAGGGAGAGTTCTTTCATTGCACAAGACACGTCATGTGTCGGTCGTTCGTCGTAATATTCTTAGTGATCAATGTTTGGTAGTTGAGGATTATGAAGTGATTTTTAAGTGTAATAAGCGTAATAACTTATTATGGTACTTTTATTGGCAATGTGTACTTGTTTGGTGGTGGTTTTTTACTTTATGTTGAATTGTTTTTTATAATCATAATGTTATTTGTGTGCATGATGAAACTTTTTCTTGTGTTTATTCTATTGAATCTTGTGATGTATGACATGAACGTTTAGGATATGTGAACTATCAATGTTTGAAAAGAATGGTGAATTTAAATATGATTTCAAAGTATGTCATTGAGAACAAAAAGTGTGTGTACATGTCCAATCTAAGAAACATTTTTATGTTGTGACTAGACAATCTGATATTTTAGAGTTAATTGATATTGATACTTGTGAATTTAATGACATGTTAATTAAAGATCATAAGAAATATTTTATCATTTTCATTGATGATTGTCAAAGTATTGTTAGGTATACATTCTTAAAAGTAAGGATGAAACATTATCTAAATTCCTTATTTTTAAGAACAAAGTAGAGACTCAAATTGAAAATAAACTTAAGAGGTTGAGATCCAATATAGGTGGTGAATATACGTTAAACCTGTTTGAACAAGTTTGTCAGAGTTTTGCATAGTTCACGAGGTAACGACGTCATATTCTCCACAATCTAATAAGATTGATGGACGAAAAAAATAGAACATTATCCAATATGATTAAATTCATTGTTGGAGAGTTCAGGATTACCCAAATATATAAGGGGAAGCTTTGAATATGGTTTGTCATATTCTGAATAAAGTTCCCCAGAAACATAATGAGATTATTGTTTTCAAACTCTGACATGGTCGAAAACATAGTCTTGAATATCTTAGAGTTTGAGGTTGTCTTGCAAAAGTGTTAATCCCTGAACATAAGAGGAAAATGCTTGTGACTAACAATTATGTGTACAGATTCTTGGTATTAAGTTTGAGATATCTGGCATAGATGTTAACATTATTGTTGAACTTCATGATGCAACATTCTTTGAGAATATATTTTCCGTGAAATCTGGAGTTCCTTGACAAATCCTCTACGTCTAGTTCCATCCACGAATATGCGGAAATGGTGACAAATGTGGGGGCATATCCGTCCGTTATCGAAACCTGAATGTTCACAAACTCAATTAGAAATTAAATCTAGAAGAAGCAAACAATATAAGATTGTCAAGGACTTCGGAAGTGATTTTATCATGAACCATACCAAGGGTGATCATAATACTTTGAAAGATGTTATGGCTTCTTCTGAAGCAAAGCATTGGAAAGATGCATCAAGACTGAAATTGACTCCATTGTCTCTAATAGGATATGAGAGTTTGTGAATCTTCCTCTCGGTTGTTCAACAATCGTTTGTTAATGGATATTCAAGAAGAAATTGAAACCAGATGAGTCTATTGATATGTACAAAGTCAAATTAGTTGCCAAGGACTTTGAAAAAATGGAAGGAATATATTATTTTGATACTTATTCTCCAGTGTTTGCACGACTATTATCTGAGTGCTTTTAGCATTGACATCTATATGATTTTACGATCTATCAAATTGACGAAAAAACTATTTTTCTTCATGATGATTTTGAAAAAGAAATTTATATAGATTAACCTGAAGGATTTGTAGCTTTTGGAAGTGAGAACAAAGTTTGTAAATTTGTTAGGTCACTTTATGGACTCAAACAAACTCCTACGATTCTTCAAAACATTTGTACAAGAACAAGAGTATTGTACCAATTTCATAGTTGAGATATTCTCAAATCATAGGTAGATTGATGTATCTTGCAATTTGCACACCATTGTATATTTCTTTCTTAGTGACCAAGCTAAGTAGATACACAAGTTGTCATGATTGTACTCACTAGGAGGCTTTGGAAATAGTATTAAAGTACTTGAATGGTACTTCTACCATTAGGCTGCATTATGAGAAGTTCTCAGTTGTGTTAATAGGATATAGTGATGCAAGTTGGATAGCCAAATGACCAAATCTATGGGAGTAACAATGTTACAGGGTATGTTTTTAATTTGGGTGAAAATGCAATCTCCTGAATGTCTACAAAAAAGATCATATTGTCTCGATCAAAGTTTGAGGTTGAACTTTGTACTTTAGACACAAGTGAAATGAAAACTGAATAGTTGAAAAATACAACCTTTTGAATTGTCAATGACTAGTAAACTAATTCCTGCAATATCTTTACATTGTGATAGTATGACTATCGTTGAAAGTTGAGAAGTTCAAAGTATAACCAAAAGAAAAGACGTCACATCTAAGTGAGACTAAAGTCTGTAAGGGAGTTGGTCTTGGAAATGGTGATATATAGCTGTTGATTTTGTTGGTACCAAAAATAATATAGATGATCTTTTCACTAAAGGACTTGATATAACTCAAATTCAGAAAATCCAAGTTGGGGATGAGACTGAGACGTATACTACGACTCATCTAAAGCGACAACCCAACCAATCTGAGTGGAGATCCTACAAAGTTGGTTCAATGTGGTAATAACAAGTTATTGAGTGAGTTGAATGCAATAGTTTGGTGATACATTGTATGCGTGCAATTTCCCAAAAGAATGAATATGTTGCTGAATGTGCAAGTTTAATAAGAATGTAGACTTTAAACGAGTTCGAGTATGTAAGACAATATGTTAGCAGTGCATCTTCGGAGAAGTCCTACTATGTGAATACAATTGTGTGGTCGCAGTTAAATGACTGAGGAGTTGGTCCTTGAAAGCATTCATGAAACAAGATACATATGCATGGTAGTAATGCATCAACCATATAAATTGCAGTATGACCTGCTTGGTGTTGTTCTCAATGGACATCTCTACGACGAAGGTTCAAGTTCAACTCTCCATTTCACTTAGTTTTTGTGAGGGTAAAGTTGAAGAACTCAGGTTGTGGTTCAAACCCGAAAGGTACCATTGCTGAAAACACTAGGTTGCCAAATTTTGTCGCTTGATCAACAATGTATTTTGGGGGAATGTTGGAATATTACCATCAACTATTGGGTTTAGTCCCACATCGGAAAATATGGGATGAGAAAAAAAGTTTATAACATTTTCTCTTCGTTGATTTTCTGAGTGGAGGAGTGGATGGACGTGGGGTTATGGGTCTGATTTTTTGTTATATTATACTATGAAAAGGCCAACACTCCATTTAGAAAATACACACAATATACACACGGATTTTCTCTCTCTCCACCACAACCCTTGATACGTTTCATGTTGAAAGTGACATTGTAGGTCTCGATCTGCTCAAGTGGTTTGACAAAGTCGTAGTGTGACGACAAAGATGTTGCAACCGCTCTATAATCGGAGAAAGTGCCCGTACTCAATCGCACTAGTACGTGAGTGCAATAATTTCTCTAAGGGGAGTTTGAAAAGGGGACTTGGTTGAAGTGTTCTCTGTACTTAATTGTTAATGTTTACCTTCAATATGTGATTCAAGTATTTCTGTGGGAAAATTAGACAGACGGTTAGCCGATAGAAGTTCGGTCTACCAGTATTACAGCTTTACGTCCAAGACAAAATTCATGGTTATTTTTGGTCGACCGATATTTCTCATTCGGTCGACCAGTTGATGTCTGGACATATCTGGACGTCACTGAACAAGGCATCTGGACACGTCCGGTCGACCAGATATTCTTAGTCAGTCAACCATGTTTGCATTTGGAGGTCTGGGACAAGTGCCTCGAAATTTTTAGTCGACCGGTTGGAGTGTTGTGACATTACCTGGAAAATTCTGATCGACTAAAGGCGCGCGACGGTCGATCGGTGGAGCTCCGGATCGTGCTACAGTTCAAGTTTGGTCGATCGTTCCTCTCGATCGGTCGACCGTCTAGAACGGTTTTGCCTACGTTTTTGCAGTTCTCTCCACCCCGTTTTTGTTGCAATTAATACTTGTATTGACCTAGTATATAAAGACAATTTCGTCTCCTTTTGTATTATCATATTTAGTATCATCTACTTTGCATTTTGAGAGAAAGAGAGAGAGAGCATCACTGTGTGGATTCGGTAGGAGCAAATTCAACCGTATTTCTTCGTCGTTTGGTGCGTGTGTTCTATAAGTTTCTCTTATAATTCGTTTCTTTATAGTAGATTGAGATTGTGTCGTTCGTGTATTTGAGGAGAAATAATGAAATTTGAATGAAACACGCGTTGCAAAAAGACTTAATACGTATACCAAACTCTTGGATTGTGCCACTGGAACACATTAAACTCCTGGGATTGTCCGACTGGAACAAATTAAACTCTTGAATCTGTGTCTTTCAGCATATTTTACTTTTTTATGCTAAACTGTTAAATGTTGCTTACGAATTATTAAAATTGTTCGCTCCAATTAACATTTTACCATCCACTTTCCATTAATACACATTTCGTCCCGTCTCTTAAAGAATATTTCTTTCTCAGTTTCATCACTCTACCAGGGTCAATAATAAGGAAATGTCTGACGAACCGTCTGAATCCGGCGAATTAAAAAAATAAAATCAGGCGGGGCGTCTGGCTCAGACGCCTCCCCCATGACGCCCCGCCCGAATTTTAGTTTTTAAGAGACGAGACAAGTATTAATGGAAAGTGAATGACAAAATGATAATTGACGCGGATGGTTTTAGTAATTCGGCGACGTTTAGTAATTTTCTTTTTTTAATTGAACTGTTATTCATCGCCGGAAAAGACTTAAATCGCCCATGCGAATTACCATTTTGTCTTTCTGTCATTTCTACTTATATAACTCTTCATTTCACTCTCCTAACACCACTCTCTCTTCATATTACACCCATATCTACCCAAAAGCATGTCTCATATTCACCCAAAAACCAACGAACGTCCCAGATTACTCAAATCTGGTAAAATATCTTGTTTAGTTATTCTATTTTTTTTTGGATCAGACGTTTGCGGGAGACACCCGACCCCCCCCCCCCAACGGTCGGAGGCCCGGAAAGAATGTCAATTTTCCTACAAACAAACCACACTCTTATAACGTTATCTCCAGATTACCTTACCCGTTAACACAGCCCAACCCGATTACGCACCCTAAATCCCCAACCCTAAACCCTTTCTTCCTCCACTCCAATCCAGAAGCGATCGGAAGAGTGCGATCGATTGACCGTCGATGGGTTGGAAGGCGGCGCAGAAGCTGATCCAGAACTGGAAGATCCTCCGAGGCGACAATGTAACCTCCAAAATCCCATTTCTCCTTTTCCGCTACATTTAACCAACCGTCGCGTTTGCGAATTCTTGTTTGTGTGTAGGTGATGATCATGAGGGGGAAGGATCGAGGCGAGACGGGCGTCGTCAAGCGCGTGATTCGATCCCAGAATCGCGTCATCGTCGAAGGGAAGAATCTGGTTCGTTTCTCGTCGACTTTGGATTTGTGGTTTTGTTGTGTTCGTGTTGGTCGTGGGGAGTGTGAATTTGAATTAGAACTTGTGGCTCTTGTTCCCGTGTAGATTTTAGGGTGTGGTTGGTTTGCAGGAAACAGTCTGAAAGTGGGCGGTACTGACTTATAGAATGATTTTCTGGTGATTGGTTTGCAGAATAACTTAAAATAATTTTATGAACTAAGTTCTGTGAGTTTCAATCCCTTGTAAAATCGCACTGTGAATGATTTCTCCCACTTTCACTACAAATTCTTGTGAAGTCATGGCTTCCCCCACTTCCACTACAAATTCTGGGAAACCACGTTTATGCACGTTTTTGGTCTTTCAATCACATTAGTGTGTGATTGATTGTAGGAAGTGGAAGTATGAAGCTCTAGTTAAATTCTTAGGACTTATTTTCGAGTAATTGGTATAAATATGTATTTTATGATATGGTGAAAAAATCATCAAATTGTTCGACATAGTGAGAAGAGACCCATTTTAGGAAAAAAATATAGGAAACTGGAATTCCCTTATTTTTGGAGTGTAAGTGGAGGAACTTCTCTCTAATACAATTTTTGGAAGTCCTATTTATGGAACTTCAACTCTACAACTTTTAAGTTTTTCTGCAAACCAATGCTTCATGAGTCATTTAAGAAGTCCAATTCCCCCACATCTTTGTGGGTTTCTTATAAACCAATCACACCCTTAGAGAAAAGTCGGTGTTTTTGCTTTCAACTTTCTCCAAGTATCATTTGAATGAAGATAATAAGAAGAGAAGGGCTAAAGAGAGTGAATTTGGAATTAGAATTGAGATTTCTGTTTCTAGAGGAATCGTGCTTGTTGCTTACGTGGATATGGTTTTTGAAGCAACTTTTATGTTAGTTTAGATATCGTTGATTGAAGTTGGAACTTATATGTCTTGATTGGGTAGAAACTTCAGGGAAAAGAAGCATAATAGGATGCACAAAGAAAAAAAATATTATGTAAAATTTCCACTTCAACGTTTTCTAGGTGTCATTTGACGGAAAAGATTGCAAGGGTAACATTTTGAAATTAGAGCTAAGATTTCTGTCTCTTGAGGAATTTTGCTTGCTGTTTATGCACATATGGTCTTTCAAGCCATGTTTATGTTTGTTTTAGAGATTGTTGATTAGAATTGAAACTTGTATTTTGTTTAAGTAGAAAGGAGTAACTTTAGAGAGAAGAAGAGAAGTGGGGATGAATGGAGGGAAAACAGTATCGTGTCAAGACAATGGTTTATGCATATTCTTTTTGAAGCCACTGTTATGTTAGTTTTGGAGAGTGCGTATTGGAACAAAATCTTACTGCTGTTGTTGGTATGAGCAAGCCTTGTCATCATACAATCCAATGCCTTTTAATTAAAAAACACTTTGCTTCTTTTCACATCAAAGGGCTGTTGCATTAATACCTGAAAGTCCCATAAGGTGGAATCAGCACTTGAGCACTGTCACCTTGATTTTTCTTTTGAAACATGTCCAAAGTTGCATCGTCTCAGGCTCTCAGCCATTTAATTATATTTGAGGTTTACTTTTCAATCTTCTAATTACTTTAGTTTGGGTCTAATTGACACTATGAAACTAGTGAAATATCAACATCCTTAATTTGTTGCATCTTCACTAGCAATTTGCTAATAATCTGGACAGCCAAATCTGCTTGGTTAACGTTTACAGCTCACAAGCAAATTGGTTCGTACTATGCTGGTCTATGAGATATAAATTTTATTGGCGTTACTAACGGGTTTAATCCCCCCTAAGTCATCTTGATTGTTGGGTTATAAGATTTTGTGGCTTCATTTGACCTTTTAGCTGATGCCATAGCTTGAAACAAGACCTGTTTCGTAGTTCATTGTTGACTTAGTCCATTTTGTCCTGCTCTCTTTCTTCAGACATGCAAACATGAGTCAACTAATGACAAAACTATGATGTGCTGGGGCAGGTGAAAAAACACATCAAACAAGGTCAAGGTCACGAGGGTGGGATATTCTCTGTGGAAGCTCCTCTTCATGTTTCAAATGTTCAAATTCTGGATCCCACAACAGGGTATGATGTATTTTGCTTGTTATTTACGTGATTACATCAGATCAGAAGAAAAGATAATCAGTTAGCTCATATTGTAGACATTTTAAAGGAACAATAGACACGCCATTTTCTATATTCAAATCTGACCATGTTGATAATTTGTATCTATTGTATTGTGCAGGAAACCTTGCAAAGTGGGAATACGGTACACAGAAGAAGGAGCAGAAGTAAGAATTTCTAGAGGGATTGGAGCATCTGGAAGTATAATTCCTCGTCCAGAGATTTTGAAAATAAGATCAACACCGAGACCAACCGTAGGTAATACGTTTTGTTTATGTTTTCTAGGTTTTATTTAGTTTGTTGAAAATAGAAGAATTTGTATTGAGGTATGACATAGTATGGAAAGAAACTGAATCAGGTGTACAGATTTTTTCCCCCTTGATTCTTTTCACAAGTTTAATAATTTTAATAAGATTTTCTTATCCTAGTTACCCTGCCTACTTGGTTCTCCTTCCTAGACAACCATTTGTCATCTAGACCATATATCTCTCATGCGTTCCCTTAGGTTCTTTTGCGTTTCCTATTTGGGTACAAAATGTCAGTCTCTTTCCATTTTGCAATGTTCTATAATACCTTAGAAATAGTGAAATACTCTCTAGAAATCTAAGTCATGTGGATTGCGGATTGATCTCTTTAGTACTTGGATCCTCTTCTCCTTCAAGTTTACGATCCTATTCAGTAAGGTTGAGAATATTAATTGTAATCTTTAGCAGTAGCTAATAAGTAGTTGATGTATGTGGTCTCTGTATGGAGATCTTGGATAAGCACGTACTAGGGTCTGTTGTTGAAGTTGGAAGGGTCTGCTGAGTGTTGATTGCTTTTAGGAACACTAGGGGTGTGGCCAGCTTCAGCTTGTTCAGTTTTTATCAAAGCCATAAGATGTTTAGCCAATAGGGTGATTGTTTGGGATTATGTTTCCTTGCCCTTACTTTTCAGTTTTCATACTTTCATCAATTCGTGGCCTTTGATTGTGCCATGCCATGTCCATTCTTTCTGGTATCTTTTCCCGTCTTCGCCTGCTGTTTGGCTTCCAGGATCAGCAACACTTCGCCATTTTCTGAAATTAATCCCAATGAAAGTAAATTTATATGCTCATTATGGTCCAAGTTTATTTCTCGCAAAACTTTGCCTATGGTTCATTACCTTGATTATGTTTTCATACAATGGCACCTTGTCACTAGTATCACATAAAGATATTCATCATCACATTTTCTTTCCATTTACCTCGGTCGATTTATTCTATGGAATTTTGCTTGATTATTTCTTCCTACAATCGTATTGATAATGTGAACGCTGTTTTGCAGTTGGACCCAAGGATACACCTATGGATCTTGTTTTGGAGAAAACATACGATGCTAAAGCTGGCAAGGGCATGCCTGGCCTGTAATCTGGATACAAAATTTGTCAATGAAGTACCCTCTGAAATCAGGTTGATTCCATTGTACTGCACTATAAATTTGAAATCAATCAGATCCATCATCCATGTATCATATCATATCGTCTACTCAAGTACTTCCGCAGATCTTGAGCATCCTCCATTCATTACTTTTAACTATGGCTGTATGAGTTTCCACTTTCATCTTGGCTCTCTTAAAGTGAAAATAAGGAATATCATCAACTTAATTTTAGAGTTGGAGTTACTGTGCTTGATGTCGTTTACAATGTTGGGGGTTTTGGGTCGCTAATTTGGTTGGTCAAATGTTGATTCAGAACTCACGGTTGGCGGAAATGATTGAAATGGTGGATGTGAAAACACGATTTCTCAATTATGCAGGTGGTTTGATTGTATGTCAAAATTGCGAACGTTGACGTTTGATTGTGGTTTGAAAGAAAAGTCATCTTGCTGTTTGGTAGGAGGTCAATCCTGCTTTAAATACTGAAAGCCCTGCAAACCTTAGGAGGCGTTAGTGGTACCAAAAGTTCTGGAAAGTGATTTTCGGACTTAAACGGAAATAAAAGAAAACAAAATCTAATGGAAAATAATTTCTGTGAATTCTGTGAGAAACGACAAACGACGGTAGTTTCTTTGCATAAAGAAAAATTGCCTCTTGAAAGTGTGAAATGCAGCGAAAACGAGAGTGATTTGATAAATATCCTCTCCTTAGTAAGACAGTTATGTCCCATCCACAATTGGTAACCGTCTGCATTACCAATTGGACGTGGTTGCATTTACTGGTCTTCTGACATGAGCACAAACACAATTTACATTACTCTTTTAATAAAACTTACGCTAGAAATTTAGTAGCTACATTCCCGTAAACAGAAGTTTGAGAAACCTTTAGGGAGGTTGAACTCGAGTTGGCGACTAACTTGGTTGATATTTGTAAATGTAAAATGAGACTAAGTTACATGCCTTAATTATCTAGTGTCATTTTTGTTCAGTTTTCTCAACCAACGTGATCCCAAGTGTACTTAAATTACACTACACTCTTCACCGTAAAAGATCAATGAAGGCTCATAATCAATGTAAGTTCATCCATATACAAGTTGACCGATCTCAACTTAGTTCAAAAATTCAAATTTGACTAATCGAACATTCGAGCTCAACTTAAAAAAACAAAACAAAATTAAGCTTACCTTTAAAAAAACACAAAATGGAATTAAACAAAAAATAGTTTGCCAAAAGAAAAATCTCATGGATTTTGTTTTATACTAATTCGAGCTCATCTTTCAACCCAAAAGAGAGAGAGAAGCAAAACAAAATCGAGCTAAAAAAAGAGAGTAAAAAGATCCGATGGATCTTATTTTTTAATACTATTCCGACGAAAATCCACAACGGATTCCATTCCACTCCAATTCCAATTATCCACGGATTGATCGAGAGTCGAGACACGTTCAAGTCCATAGTGGGTCCCACAAAAAAACAGCAACAAAACCGACTCCGTCACTGGACTCGTCGTCTCCTCGGGGTCGAAGAGACGAGAGAAACGAAAGCCGAAACCAAACCCATGCCTTCCCCAACCCTCTGATCCCATCCCCGATCTCGCCTCCCCGATCGGAGATGGCCTCCGCCTCCCCTCTCCCAGGCACGTCCCTCGTCTCTCTTTTTTTTTTCTTTTTTTTTTGAGTTTGGACATGTGATGTGGGAATTGATCGTTTTCGGCGCGTTTTTAGCGAGGTAGGTGTTGTTTGAGGAGTTTGAGCGCTGTTTTGAAGTTTGATGATGCGGTTGTTATGTTTGATTTGCTGATGGATGGGAGATTCTGTGGGTTGATTGTCTTGTTGCGTTTTTTTGTCGATTTTGGTGATTTTGTGTGGAGAGTTTTGGATCACTGTTGTTGCGTTGGTATCTCTTGTAGGCGTGGTGGTTTGTTGATGGATGATCAATCACATGGACTGATCGTTTTTGTTTCGTTTTTTGCCAATTTGGAGTTCCGTGTTTGGTAGGTCTTGTTTTAGGAGTTTGGATCACAGTTGTTAGTTTGATATCTGTTTGATGATGCGGTTGTTGTGTACTTATGTGTGATGTAGGTGTGTTGATTTGGTAATGGAAGGAAAATCGTGCCGATTGATCGTTTTTGGTTCTGTTTTGGCGTTTGCTGGTTTTGTTTGGTAGGTGGTGTTAGAAGTTTGGATCGCTGTTTTTATGTTGATGTCTGTTTGGTGATGCGGTTGTGGTGTACTTATGTGTGATTTGGTGATGGATGACAGATTTTTCTGTATTGATCATTTTTTTGTTTATTTTTTGTCTCATTTGGTGGTTGTTAGGAGTTTGGATCGTCGTTGTTCTGTTGATACCTTTTTTGATGATGCAGTTGTTCATTTGTTGAAATTTGAGTAGGGGTGTTGGTTTGCTGATGAGAAATTTGTGGTTTGATCGTTTTTGTTTTGGTATTGGCTCATCTGATGGTAGTCTGTAGGTGTTGTGTTAGGAGTTTGGATCACTGTTGTTCTGTTAGTATCTGTTTGGTGATGCGGATGGAAATCGTAGGGATTGATCATTTTTGTTGCGTTTTTGGTGCATTTGGTGGTTTTGTTTGGTAGGTGTTGCGTTAGGAGTTTGGATCACTGTTGTTATGTTGACTTGTGTTTGATGTGGCAGTTGTTATGTGTGATGTCGGCGTGTTGGTTTGTTGCTGGATGAGGAATCGTGGCAATTGGTCGTTTTTGGCGTGTTTGATGGTTGTTTTGGGAGTTTTAATTGTTTTTGTTATGTTGTTATCTGTTTGATGTGGCTCGTATGCGTGATGTAAGCGTGTTCGTTTGCTGATGAATGAGAAATTTTTCCGATTTATTGTTTTCGTTTCGTTTTTGATGCATTTTGTGGTTGTGATTGGTAGGTGTCGTGTTAGGAGTTTGGGTCATTATTGTTATGTTGATATCTGTTTGATGATTCGGTTTTTGTGTGTGGTGTTACCGTGTTGGTATGCTGATGGATGGGAAATAGTGTGGTTGGCTCCCTGCCTCCCTTTAAGTGATCATTTCTGTTTCTGTCTGGTTTTGGCACATTTGGTGGTTTTGTTTAGTTGATTTTGTGTGAGGAGTTTGAAATTACTTTTGTGTACTGTTATGGCTGCTCGGCGGATTATTCTTTGATGATCCAATTGTAGGTGTAGTCATGTTGATTTGCTGATACTGTGTGGATTTTGCAGTTGATTTTTTTTAAGTGTGTTTTTGGCGCATTTTGCGATTGTGTTTGGTGGATTTTGTGATAGGAGTTTGGATGGCTGCCTGTTCTGTTGATCTCTGTTTGAGGATGCAGTGGTAATTCGTTATATAGGCCTGTTGATTTCTGATGGATGAGAAATCATGTGGTTGTTCTCTGATTATATCAACGGTTTGGTGTTCTTACAAATCATATACCAAAATTTAGTTGATATCTTGCATATTATTTAAATCCACATAATTATTTGTTCTCTGATTCTCTAAGAAAGTGGAACGTTCATTTTGATGTCTCATCTATAGACAGTAACCTTAAACCCTCCTGAAAGAGAACCAACATATGAAATGAGGGGCAAAGCTGAGAAGTGAGAAGTCCCCCAGAGGAGCACAATTAGGTAGATAGGACTACAAAAAGAAAGCTAAAAAAGGGAGAAAAGAAATGGCTCTGATTTCTGATCTGTTATGGAGACATTTAGGGCTTTAGCATTGATAAGGAAATTCCGTTGAGCACTTACGTGGTGAAATGCTTTAACTATGCTTCATTTTAGTGTTTACTGCTGTTCAGAATGTTATAGATCAGACCATCGTGTTTATCTCTTGCTGTCTGTTTCCTATTGTTAATTTTTTTATGGTATAGGCGAAAACGTTGTAGATGAGAATCTAGCACTAGTCCCTATTCATGTTGTTAGTCAAGCATCTCAACTTCCTCCTGAGTTTCTGGAACCATCAGCTGCAAGCCAGCTTGTGATTGGTTTTGATTGCGAGGGTGTCGATCTTTGTCGATATGGAAAACTTTGCATCATGCAGGTATATAGTCTAGGTATAAGTGTTGCTGACATCTTTCCTTATTGTGGAGAACTCAAGATCAATTTATCTACCCATTTTATTTATCAATCTTGTTTTACAGTTTGCCTTTCGAGATGCCATTTATTTGGTTGATGCAATAGAAGGTGGTAGGGCACTTGTCGAAGCTTGTAAACCTGCATTGGAATCAACTTACGTAACAAAAGTAATTCATGACTGCAAACGGGACAGCGAGGTGTGTGAAATACTGTTATTTTCTTTTTTCATGGCTTTCGTATGGTGTTCTACTCTTACTGGTTAACTTACGCACTTATACAGGCTTTATACTTCCAGTTCGGCATCAAATTGCAGAATGTTGTAGATACACAGGTTAGGCTCACGTACCATTGCTAATAAAAATATTTATTACTGGAGCATGGGTGCTAACATTTGCAATCTTTGTTTGGCATCTGTATGTAGTTTTTCTGTAAATTAAAGTGAAAATTCTAGGTGATGTATTTCATTTACCATCTTGATGTTGATCTTTTCTCCAATTATATTAGAAGGACATTAGAAATACAATCTTCGTCAAAAAAGAAAAAAATGTGATTACATACTGTGGAAGGACTTTTCTGCCAGGAGATATGCTTAACACCTTTTTCCCTGTTCAGGTTGCATATTCTTTGTTAGAGCAGCAAGAGGGAAAGAAGCGGGTCCCAGATGACTATATATCTTTTGTTAGCCTTCTAGCAGATCCACGCTATTGTGGTACTTTTTTGGACTACAAAAAACTCTTTTGTTAGTAAATTTTGTTTTTGCCAATATTTAAAGATTGTGCAATTCCAAATAGTTCCTTTATGATCATGCGACTGACTCAAGTATTTTATTCCTTCCTTTTTTTGTTGCTCGTAGCCAATATTCTTAAAGCCATTTTGACGTCCTGAGTTCTTAGCAGAGTTGTTTTTGATACTGACTGAGGATAAATGTGAGACAATAGGGTAGGATGAACCTTTTTGCAAAAAAACGTCAGAGGCATGGACAATGGATGCTGATTTTGACTAAATTCCAATTCCAATATCTTATATGGTCAGAAGTCTCAGAAGGGATCATGTCTTGAGTTTAACTTTATATTTTCTTCCATTCTCAATCAAGAACATACTGGTATTGATTGTTGCCTTTGTTGGAAATCAAAAAATCCATCAGAAGCCACTGCAGAGCATATTCAGTTTGGTTCTAGATTCTCAATTATGCTTTTTATTCACATGCATTTAGTGTATCACTTTGCATCAGTCCACGGTGCTGAATTGCTGATACCTGAATGTTTGATAACGGTGAACAAAATTATGACACATTTGGCAAGTATGGTTTCTACTTTTCATGTTAAAGGTACATTGAGAGACATCCATGCTAAGATTTAAGGCACTGAACTCAGCCCCATGGGTGGAAACAAAATTGCGTAGCAAGCATGGTTCTAGCCTGTCATCCTCAGTCGAACTTGGTCATTCTTGGATCAAGCAGAACCGGGCGAGAGTTTATCAATTCAATAGTTGTTGAAACATGTCTATTTTAGTCTAGAGGTAAAAGTACTGTCCAAAATATATTGTTCCTGCTTGCACGCTTGGCCCAGCCATGTGCTGTGGATTTCATAGCCTTGGAAGATCTTGTTACAATTTAGCCAATGCTAGCTAGACAAGGTCTCCTTATAGAAAGTGCTCAATGCCAGTCACTATGCTATATCCATATATCCGTCACTCCGTGGGTTCCACAAAAGTTCATATCTAAATAGGTGACACACACTCTTGTTGCATGTTTGGTTATGTTCTTCTCATGTTAATATATATTAAGTAGGAACTATAGGGTGATAAGGTCAAATGGTATAATGAGCCCTTAACAAGCTAGCAATAGCATGGCCTTATTGAGCTTGGCTTGCTCACTAAACCTCAAGTGAAGTTGCAAGTGTTTGTTTTGAATGAAACTCTGACATGAGCTAAATTTGAGCATGTCAATGGGCTCAAGCTAGGTGATATCCTCACTCACTGGACTCAACCCTTTCTTTCCAGTATAGGTTGCTGAAATTTTCGATCAAAAGAAGAGTGCATCAGCCAAATATTTGTGATGCACTGTCTCCGTTGAATACAATCTGTGTTGTTATTTGGATGTCTATGTTTTATGTAGTATTGAGAGAATTAGTAAGATGGTAGTTTGGGAGAGCTTTTCTGTTAGCAAAAGAATATATGTACAAGAAAGTAATGTTGAGGGCTTTGTGTTTGTTTGACCAACACATCAGGTTTCGATAGTGCTGCTGCATCAATTTCTTTTATGAGTAATATAGATTGCTAATTGGAAGTATATCCCTAACACCTGGCTATATGATTGTAGGTATGCCATATCTTGAAAAGGAAGAAGTTCGTGTTCTTTTGAGGCAGGTTTGCTTTGTCCTCCCTGGACTATCAGTTTTTTTAATGATAGCGTGCTCAGTTATAGTAAGGCTGCAGAATGGAAGATGAGTTAATTTTATCTGGTTGACACTGTCCAACATTTATGTTTTTCCCATTTTAGTTTCCTTTTTTATGCCTACAAATTAGACAAAAAACTTCATCTTTAAAAATCTGTGGGATATTAAAATATCTACATGTGCTGGAAACCTAAATAATGGTTAGTTGATAAAATGCACAGATTTTGACAGTTGTTATAGATGCAACATGCAACTTTACAAAATTTGAGATATTAATTACTCTTAACTTCTTAAGCCTTTCTATATCGGGTGAAATTGAAGAAATAACCCTGTCCTTATTGTGGGCCTTTTTAGCGCTGCTAATTGTTGTTTCTTTCATTTTAGGACCCTAATTTTTGGACATATAGGCCTATGTCTGATCTTATGATACGGACAGCTGCCGACGATGTTCGCTTTCTCTTGCATATCTACCAACGAATGATGGAAAAATTATCTGAAAAATCTTTATGGCATCTTGCTGTTCGTGGCTCTCTTTATTGTCAATGCTTTTGCATTGATGATTGTGATTGTGCAGATTGGCCTTCTCCGCCCCCTCTTCCAGGTCAATATCCTACTTAGTTTTTGCGAATTTGCTGGTGAAATTTTCGTTTACTATTGTCACAGTATATAGTATGTACGTTGTCATATAAACCTGCTTGAATATTTGTAATGCGGTATTATTGTCATTCTACTTTTGTTAGGATATTTTGAGAAGTCGGGGAATATTTTGGACACATTGCCATAATATGTTTAGCACATCTTTTTTTTGTTTTGTTTTGGGTCCAGTCAATACGTGTGACACATCTTGTCATCTAAGTAGTGCTCTAATTTCCCCTAGTAGCAAGCCCTTCTCATGGTATATGGAAATTAAGAGGTATGAAGATATGAGCTGCTAAACATTACCCTAACAGGTGTTATTCCAGACTTCTTGTAATGCTCTAATAAAGTTCTTTATGAATGGTTATATGTTTGTTGTCCTAGTGATCTTTGAATACGTCATATTTTCTCAGCACTGGGTATCACCTCACTGTTTTCCAGAATACATAGAAAGGTGTAAATGTGAATCTTCTTTTAGAGCTTCACCATCCTTGAGTCCCACGGTCCCACCCATACTGATATGCAAAGACCTGATTCTGAAAGTGGAAAATATCCTTCTGCAGCTGTATTCACCGAACAAGGAATACATTGAAATGGGAATTACAAATGGTTGGGAGGGTGTGGTTATCGTTCTACTACAAGGATGAAGTGTCAGAAATCATGTTATAATCTTTTGTTTCTTTTTTATTTGGTGGAAATTTCACATGATCCACATTTTGGAGTGATTTCTTTTTTAGTGACACGTCAGTATTTTACTTCAAAAGACCTTCACAGATATGCATATGCATTCCTTTTCTTTTATTAAATGTTCTTTTAGGATATTATTTGTGTTTAGAGAATGCTTTGTCCAAAAGTCTACTAAATATTCTGAAAGTTTTTACTAATTTGGATCCTTGGAGATATGGAAGCAAGATAAACACTGGACGAGATTCAGTGGGACTTTGTTAGAAAAAGTACATTGAGATCTATCTGGACCTACAAATTTGTCCTTTGGTTGGATACAACTTCAGAATTTACATGAAGAATTACTTTTGTGACAGACTTATGCTGATGATTTCATAACATGCACTGACATTGGCAATCTTTACTTTGCTAATTTTTGTTGGTAGAATAATATCTGTGTGATTTCTGGGTCATAAAATGGAAGTCTTAGGTCTTTTTTTTTGCTTTTGGATTCCTATTTACCGGATTAGTTGGTTTTTGATTTGGTATTTCTAAAGCAGTACTATGTGACATTGCAGAGAAACTGAAATCTGAAGATTATAGTCCTGAAGCAGAGATTCTGTCAGTTCTAAGTGTTCCCCCTGGGAAAATGGGACGCGTGATTGGGAGAAGAGGTGCTTCTATCTTGTCTGTAAAGGAGTCTTGCAAGTAAGACTTCCACCTGTGTACGTTCAATTTGTGCATGTCTTAATATGGTCATCAAAAAGCTGCTCTTGCACTTAACAAGTTCAGCAATTACGAGTTCAGCTATCTTTTCCTGTCAAAAAGTATTTTAGTGACCATGGTGACTGTACTGCAGTGCGGAGATTCTGATGGGAGGCGCCAAAGGACCACCGGACAAGGTAACTAGATGATATTTAACCCTTCTGGGATATCACTTCCTAATTTTTCTCTTTTACATCCTTAAAATGAAAAATGCATGCCAATCTAGATGGAGAGAAGTTCTATTTTGAACTCCTAGGTTGTCTTTGGTAAACACCTTGACATATCATATTTCCACATCTACCTTCATGTTTCCAGTAATTTATACTACCCTTCTACAATGTTTTCTGGAAATGTTCAGATATGATAACTGAATGTGCTGCTGAATTCCATTGGAATTCTTGTTATTGCCGCATATATGAATTTCTACATGATTGACATTCCATGTACACTTCAGACTCTACGAAACATGACATGGTCTTGAGGTTTGTACCACAGTTGAATGATGCCATTTAAATCGTGTAAACTTCTATCTTATTGCCTGCTTTTATACAGAAATATCCCATTTCGAACAAGTACCTTAAAATAAAATTGGATCTACATAACTAGGGTGTTTGAGACAGTGTCCAAGATGCATATCTAAAACTAAGAGGTGACATTGTTCTAATAAAAATGTATATAAGGCTTAGGATGTTATAATGTTATTGTTTACTGGGGTAAGCAACTTGTGGTATGGACTGGATATAATTTTTGTTCCTCTGTTTCCTAGAGTAGTCTTCCCCAAAATCAGCTTGGACTTCGTAAAATTTTGTTGTGCCTGCTGTATTTCTGTTTGGGAGCTTTCCTGTGTGTATATTATTATATAGCCTTTCTTTTAATATAATACTAATTTTAAGGGGAGAACCTGTAAAGTGGTTCATCTGGTTATAAAAGGCCTTAAAGTAGTGCAAATTGTACTCTCCCATTTGCATGTAGGAATGAAATCGAACATCTAAATTATGCCACTTGCAGCACTCTTTTTTGATGTGTTATTTTGTTGTTAGTTCTCCGAGCACATAGAATAACTAGAAAAACACACATGATGCTTTTAGTACTCTTATTTGATGGAAAATTTGTTGCTTGTTTGAGTCAGCACTGAAACTGATCTTCCGAGATGCTTATCATTGAATGTACATTGACGACAAGTGTGATGCATTTCAACTTGCACTACGATCATTGTCTTTTTTCTAGTGTTCTACAATCTTTACTGTATCTTCTTTTCATAAAATTTGTCTTTCATATGATTAGTTCCAATATCTATTTCTCTGAGATGTCATTGTACTTCATTCTGAACTGATCAATGTATTATGTAGGTTTTCATCATCGGTCCTACCAAGCAAGTTAGGAAAGCGGAGGCAATACTAAGAGGGCGCATGCTGGATATTTGAAGTAACCTCGTGCTGTAAATGTTCCCTTAAATCAACATAAAATAAACATATGAATTGAAGAATAATGGTGCTTTCCTAGCTTCTAAATAAACTAATCATCACTCATTCTCATGGAGATGCTTTGCAGGATCCTATCCATTTCATCTCCCATTTCCCCGACGCACGTCTCTTTCTTCCATTGCACATGTTCCATTGTAGTGTTTTTCACTAACCTTTGTTAATTGTTGAAAGTAGGATTGATATGAGCCGTGCGAATTTATCATATGAAAAAAAATCACGAAGAATTAAACCCTGCAAGCTGCGTCTTGGGGGGATTCTTGAGGAGGTTTTTTTTTTAATTTTTGTAGTATTTTTGAAAGAGAGAGCATTAAAATCACTACTAGTGTAAGACCCACGTTAGGCTTCAGAAAATTACAATGTTCAGTGTTTTGCACCACAGCTTATGACAATCAATCCTGCACGTACTGCAACATTATTCTTCAAATGGATTGTCAAAACGTCATTGATGATTCGATAGTCGACAATCAGCTACCGTTGCAGTTAGCCCCAAGGGAATCAACGTTACCGACCACTTGATCACGTCTTGGATAATTTCTCTCAAGGATGTGAGGTTAATCTTTCTCAAGGTTGAGATTGAGATGGCTTTAGGAGATCCACAAATTCAATCATTTCTTATACTTTCAAATATTCTTCCAAGTTTAGAGAGAAGGTTGATCTACACCATAGATGGTGCCCTCGAATTACTATAAAAGATCAACTAAAACGTATCTACAAAAACATGTGTAGGTTTGAAACTGTCGAGTGGGTAGGAGTTAATCCAAACTGTGTTGAAACGTTTCGAGTGAAAGTACACGAGGCAAAAATGTGATCAGCCGATTCATAACTGACCAAGCTAAGAGGACATCGGTTTGGACCAAAGATCAGCAGGGATCGAGCTTTCAGTTAAGAAGAGCAATCTTTATGGGGGGACTTAACGCTGCTTGTTTTGTTCCAGATGTAAGTTGGGTTTCAGCTAACATCATGTTTTATCGTTTTACAATAAAAATGATTAACATAACATATACCACTACCAATCAGGTTTCTTATAATTCTCAACCTTTATTACAAAGCCACCTCACCAAGCTAGAACTTTCTCTGGATATGCTTAACAACATATAATCAACTATTCCCATGGCACCCAAGACCTCTGCCCGGGCCACCATAGTAGAAAATAGGCTCAGCCAACTTACTAGCAGCAAAATTCTCTGCATTGTAGCAGTAAGGCTGAGGGGAGTAAACAGCCGGATATGGAGGATATTTAAGCTCTCCAGAGTTGTTGTCTTGAATCCTCGGCTTCTCGATGAAAACCGCATAGCCGAATCGCTGTTGTACAAGGTGACCACTTCCCATTCCCGTGCCGGTGTGCGGCACCGACCAGGCCCTTGGGCTGTAGACGTTGCCCCCGAATAGCACGACATGAGCTGCATTGGTAAGGTCGTCGAACAGATTCCCGGGCCAGTAGCCAACGTACGTGCCTCCTCCAAACGTTACCCACCAATTTTTTTGTAGGTCCTGCGTGCATCGAGTGTACGTTTTTTAACGTACGTAATTCTACAGCCCAAGGCAATCTAGTGTACGTAATTCTACGTAATCTCTCTATTCTATACATATATATATGTAATTCTAAATAATAGTTATATCTTTGACGCTAAATTAAGTAATTAACCACTGATGTCTTTGTATATGCATGCACTGTAATGTCATCTTGATCCACATTGTAGGATTAATTGTGAAGTTACGTACGTACCTGGAATATGTACAAGTCCAAATAAGATTGACGACCTCCAGAGGACGAAATGGGCGTAAGCTCGGCCCAACGACTATTTCGGTGCTTAACTGGACAAACCCTTCGCAGAACATGTTGAAACATCCAGTTGTTTTCCCACCCTCTCTCTGGAAATACATGGTATGTGTGTCACTTAATGAATTACATACTAGACAAGTATATGATTCCAAATCATAACTATGAGAATGTTTATGTCTTGATGATCATCATGGATTAATAGAAGAAGATATGTAAGATTAATTCATTAAGTTTTGCTTACCGTCCAATAAACAAATAGACGTGTTTTACGGTCGCCGAAAAGAGAAGGATTGACCTGCATGTTTGCAAAAATAATGGAGAAATTAGTCTCTAATTTTAATTGTTCTTATTTCGTTTTAGATTTTAAAAGAATTAATAATCAAGCAGTACTTCAGGATAATACTTCCTAAAGAAAATTCAACTCTAAAGCTCAATATTTACCAAAACAAGTGATCTTTAGAGAAACATACCTATCGGAAAATGTAATATAATGATATGCAAAAGAACTCTCCAGTGACAGCAAAGAGTATAAGTGTATTAAAGCACATAAAGGTTCAGTTTTACAAGGTGGAATTGTAGTCTTTTAACTTGTTTATTTCAACTTGAAAATTGATTCCTAGTTCGCCCAAGACAAACCCGTTTTAATGACTCTGGATGGGTTAATGAAGCCTCTCAAGCTGTTTAGTGCCGTGATCTATATATTTATCCAACTCAAAACCGACTCAACTTAAAGAACCCAAACTTTTTAAGGAAATTTATCAAGATCAAGCGTTTGATGTTAATCGGATGCTTGGGTGGTTTTTGGAGAAGGAAAGGGGGTGAATGCAATTCAACCACACCTTTACACGTGCCTTGGATTGAGAGGGGAATGTGATGGCGGTGGGTTGGATTTAAGTATTTAAGTGAGGTGAGGAGTGAGACGTGATGTTCTTGGTTGTGATAGAAGAGTTGAAGAGAAATCAGTGGAGGGGTAAAACGTGAGGAGTGGTCTGTGAGTAAAGAGATGGAGAAGAGATTGGGCGAAGAAGGTTCGATTTTGGGTTGACTTTGAGGTATGCAATAGTTAATCCACCTTATTTTTATGTTGAAATTTCACTGATTTGGTTAAGAACACCAAAGATAATGATTTAGATGATGATCTCTATATTTGATTAGGTTTTCTGGTGCAAAATATATAAACGAAAATATGGAGATTGGAAGTGATTGGTGAAATCAAGGTTGTGGTTGCGAGACAGACAAGTACTGATTTGTTATTCTTCAGTTTCATTTCATGTCTGTCTCTCTTGATGTTCGTAGTTGCATGCATGCTTAGTACTGATATTGAACTTAGTGATATGCATATGAATGTATGGTGGTGTTTCGGTCGACATGTCCTGTGGCTGTGTGTATGTTTCTGATAGAGCAACTTAGGAAAGAGCTGTCTAGCGGACAGTGTGGAGCCACCCGAGAGAGGAAAGGGTTGTCTGTCGTTAGTGTGGAGCTACCATGTGTGCGTCTGACTGAATGATAGATTTCAAAAGCACATGATGTGGTCGAATCTGAATGGGGGTTCCAGATTGTTATGCATGCATATTATTTGTGATGCATATCTTTTGATTGTGCTTTTTGACTGAATGTCATATTCTGTATTATTTTTCACATGATTATGATTCTGATTGATTGACGGTTGGAACTTGCGGGTTGTCGAGCTCACAACTTATTAATTATATTTTTCAGATTAGTTATGGGCCTATCAGATGGATTAAAAATCAGAGTGCGCAGCGGTCAAGTTCGTGGATCGTATCTTAACGCACCGGGTTCGGGCGGGTAAGCACATGTCCGGGGTCGGGACGTTACAACCACATTATAGGGGGTTTTGCTACAGTACACTTCTCAGGTGTCCAAATTGGCAATATGCACTCGGTTTTTTAATATTGCCTCATATACACTTGTAATCTGGTATTATTTGCTGATATACACCTCTGTCGTTAGTGGACCCCACTCCGTCACCGTTAGGTGTTAGAAAATTTGCAATTTAAACCTTGTAAAATCCAAATGTCCTTAATTGTAAAAAGAAAAAACCTCATAAAAAATCAAATTGTCTAACACTCTCTACTTTTTCACTCTCCACTCTTTCACTCTCACTCACTCTCTTGAATCTCTCTCCACTCTTTTACACACTCTCTCATCACTCTGTCTAGAATTTCTCTCTCTTTTCTCCCTCTTAACTTCTAGAGTCAATCCAGAGTGATTCCAGAGTCGATCCAGAGTGATTTCAGAGTCAATCCAGAGTGATTCCAGGATGCACGAATGATACGCGGAGAATCCAGAGGTGCACCATACTCTATCCAGAGTGATTCCAGAGTCGATCCAGAGTGATTCCAGAGTCAATCCAGAGTGATTCCAGGATGCATGAAGGGTACGCGGAGAATCCAGAGGTGCACCATACTCTATCCAGAGTTAATCCAGAGTGATTAAAGGATGCACTAAGGATACGCTTGTAGGATTTCTTGTCCCTATGTATGTATATATTTAAAAAAAAATAATACAACATACAAGATCGATTTTCATATTTTCAACAATTTCTATGTACATTACTTTGTGTTTATTCTAATAACATGCAACCCTACATTTATTAAAATAAACCACAAAGGTAGAATCATACCTAAAGGTTCTCTAAAAGCTTTTTGAAGATCCGGAGTCGCGTTGTCCGTTGAATCGTCCACAGAATTGCCTCCGAGTGTTCACCAAACTCTAAACAAGATTAGAGAGAAATGAGCCAGCCAATCAATCTCTAACAAGGTTTAGAATCTAGCTAATAACCCCTCTTTAAGCTCCTGAGATTCTTATTTCTAAAACTTAAATTTAGTAAGAGATTTTCGTGGTGATTAGGGAGAGATTAATGAGAGAAAGAATTTTTGCATTACTCTTAAACAAGTAGGAGTAGTGGTCCTTTTATAGTCTCCCAAAACATCCTTATCAAGAGCTATTCTTTAGCCATGATCTCTTGCTTATTCTCTCCTAAAATTAATCTCTAATTTCCACATAAGCACCCACAAAAATGTTTTAATTAAATCTGGAATTAATCCACCCATGATTTAATTAATCTCTTAATAATTCAGGCAGAATCGTTCTTGTTCGGTGGACCGAGTATAACTCGGTCAACCGAACCGTTCAGTTATAACACGTGTTCGGTGCACCGTGAGCTAGACGGTTGACCGAATCCGTATGAGAAAAATTCCCTGGAAGAATTCAGACGAACCACGTCTTTTACTCGGTCTACCGTTGACCCACCAGAATCGCTCCTGGGACATAGTCATCGGATGACCGTGTCACATTCGGTCTACCAAAAATACTACTTCCCGGTTGACCGTGCACACTCGGTTAACCGGGCCCGATTGTCCAGGCACTCCAGACAATTTCGGTCAACCAATTGCGCTTACCCGTTCCCTATTCGGTTAACCGATCCGAAGATACCCCAATCGACCAAACCATGAACGGTTCACCGTGTTTGACCCCGATTTTACATTTGTCAAATTTTGGATTTATTTCCAACAAAATTTGATCTTTTGGGGTTTTTAGCAAATTCACATCTTATATAATATATTATCATATGTAATATTAAATTATTACACCCCATAATATATATACCTCATATGAATTTATTATGATTCTAATTATGTCAATTCTCATGAAATATTGATTTTATTCATTCACTACATGTGTCCTATTTTCACATGAAACCTGACACATCATATGAACTTAAAATCAAACATCTTGTTTCCCAGTTTTGTGGTGTGACCTATAGGAGGATCTAAGTCAAATTGACAGTGATATTAAACACTTAATATCTCAAACTATAAGCGGTATCTAACTACACATTATAGTTACCCAATTAGCATAGATGTCTTTGTTCCACCCGAACAAAAACACGATCCATTTAGTGATGTAAGTGCACCACTTGTGTCCATCCCTTGCCTCATGATATTAAGAATATATACGAAGTAGAAATGTGTTATCTTTGTATTATATTCATTTCTTGATCTCTCTAAGCTAATTATAACTATGTAACTTAACTCAAGTTATATTGTGCACATTATAATTTTGCTTTATCAAGAGGCCCACTAATATCATCACTCAATTAAGAGGGGCAATGATAATCGTTTGACTAGCTATCTTTTCCAGTACAAGTCATGCTCAACCAACTATTGCCTTTATCACTACACTCATTGATAGCTTTTGACAATAATCAAATTAAGCACTTCTTGAGTGAAAAATATAAGTCTCATATCTTAGGATCCAAGACACAGTAAAAACATTAATGACACGAAACACAATTCCATAATGTTTTACTTGTTAGGTATATTCAATATATAAAAGTAATCTTTTCCTCTTTTATATACTCGTGTCGTCAATTATTTGTAGAGCTACAACAATCGATGACTAACACGACAATCTTATCTCAGTAATTAATGTTTCATGTTAGTTACCATGATTGTGAATAACTTTTGATTTATGTAAACCATTATCTTTTAGAGCTCTACGGTTAAGGATCAAGCGACTCTTCCTTAACACTTCCAAAAGACAAATATCATAATCAAGGAACAAAATGCTTGCACATTCAATTCATAATAATTGACATATAAAAGAAAAACTTTTAGAACACATTCCTTTCAACGCTGAGTATCCAGAGTGGAACCATAACCTATCCAGAGTTAGTCCAGAAATGGTTACGCACCATACTCTCTCTCTCTCTCTCCAATCTTTCACTCTCTCTCTCATCCCACTTTCTCTCTCTCATCACTCACTCACTCTCCACTCTATTACTCTCTCTCATCCTTCTTTCTCTCTCCTTTCTCCCTCTCCACTCATTCATTCTCTCTCATCCCTCTTTTCTCTCTCTCTCTCTCTTCAAGAGAGAGGAAAAGAGGTATGAGAGAGAGTGAAAGATTAAAAACAGAGAAAAGAGAGGGCTGAGAGAGAGTGTGAAATAGTGGAGAGGGAGAAATGAGAGAGTGAAAGATTGGAGAGGGAGAAAGTAGAGAGAGTAAAAGAGTGGAGAGGGAGAAGGGAGAGAGAAAGAAGGATGAGAGAGAGTGATAGAGTGGAGAGAGAGTGAAAGTGGGATGAGAGAGAGTGAGATTGGAGAGCGAGAAAGGAGAGGGAGAAAGTGGTATGAAAGAGAGAGAAAGAGGTATGAGAGAGAGTGAAAGATTGGAGAGGGAGAAAGGGAAGAAAGTGTGAAAGAGTGAAGGTAGAAAGGAGAAAGAAAGATTCAAGAGAGAGAGAGAGAGATGAGAGAGAAAGGAGAGAGAAAATTCAAGAGAGAGAGAAAGAGGGATGAGAGAGAGAGATTCACGAGAGAGAGAGTGATGAGAGAGAGAGAAAGATATTGTGTTTCGTGGTGAGAGAGAAAGGAGAGAGATTCAAAAAAAGAGCAGGATAAGAGAGAGTGAAAAAGTGGAGAGAGAGATTCAAGAGAGAAAGAAAGAAAGAGGGATGAGAGAGAGGAGACGGAGAAAGGAGAGAGAGAGAGTGGAGGTAGAAAGAGAGAGAAAGATTCAAGAGAGAGAAAGATTCAAGAGAGAGTTGGACGTTATTTCGGTCGAACGAGTCTCATTTGTCGGTCGACCGAAAACACTGTCGTAGGTCGGTTGGGGAGTTGACCATCTAAACGGTCGACCGCCTGTTTGACTCGTCCGACCGACGACTTAAATTAACTTACTGTGGGTCCGACCGATTGCTTGGTTCGGTTGACCGGAGTGATGTAGATTGATGGGGGGTTTTACTGGTGGAAATCGGTCGACCGTTGGCTTATTTTAGTTCGACTGTTTGTGCTTGTTGTGCAAAAGAGGATTTCACTGGTGGTTTTCGGTCGAATAGGTCCCCTTTTGCTGTTCGACCGGTTGGACGTTATTTCAGGTATTTTCAGAATAGTAGTGGAGTTTCGGTCGACCGTTTGTGGTTTTTCGTTCGACCGTTTTGGCACAGTTTTTTTCATATTATTGCTTGTGGTGTTATGGTTGAATCTGCCTCGAGGCAATGAGTCCCCGGCCTTTTTGGGGCGACGATACAGACATACCGGGCCAAGAGAAAGATAGTGGTTGTGGCTCTACGGAGCTTTTGCCTTGTGAGCTTGTGTGTTGTTGGTTGGGGTGAGAGACCCTTGAGACTCGTGACTGATGATTTTCTGGCAGTGCCTTGTGAGCACATGTATTGTGGGGTTAGGGTGAGAGGACCCTTGAGACCCGTGACCGATGATTTTCCGACGATGCCTTGTGTGCACGTGTTGTGGTGTCGACTGTGGTTGGGAGAGAGATCCCGAGAGCCAGTTGGACAATGGCGGTGGTGTTTCTTATTGCATTTCATTTCATGTCTCTCATATATGTTGTATTCATATTTTAGGAGTTGGCATACGGGGTTTCCCAATGAGAAAATCAGGCATAGTTTTGTTGCATTTAGGTCGTAAGCATATATATGAGGTGGTGACTGAGGGCGGGAGCACTTGGACCAGATCCTGTCTTCTGTAGTTCAGAGGTTGATGATTACACTTGTATCTATTGTATATCTTTTGTTATTGTAATCATCTTTTGATTCCTATATCAGACGTTGTACCACCTTATATATATTATGTGGTTTGGTAACAACCCCGATGTTAATTCTTGTATCTTTTAAAAGTTTAAATTTTCCGTTGTTTTTGGGACGTTACAACAAGAGCCAGTAGAAGTATCACCACCTGCCTTAGTACCAACATGGATGTGCTCATTGCAACCTCTACTGTTTTCTTCAAAGAAACAAAAAAACTTTTTTGGACATTGATTAGGTTGGTGCTTAATTTCATGGTTGTAAATATTTTTGCTTTAAATTTCATGCAAATCCTATAAGTTGGAACACTTTCCCAATATAACTTCTTGGTTGAGATCAAGACGACTTAAAGTAGTGCAAAATAATAAACATTGAAATATGAGTCTAGCTGAGTGCTAAAAAAAATAGCTGAGATTCAAGTCATGATCTTTTTTATATTGAAAGAAATCGTTGATATGAGATGCATTCTTTCTTGGAATTTCAATAACTGATTAAGAGGGTAATAGTGTATATAGAAAGGGGAAAGGAGGGTTTCCTTAAATAAAAAAAGAGAGGAAAGGAAGAAGAGTTTTCGGCATGCCTTTAAATACAATTAATACATGATCTTTTGGATAATATAGGATTCCTTTTCCCCACTTGCCTAGAAACCAAATGCAAGTAACTTAAGTAGTATAAAATGAAGGGTTCTTGTAAGTAATTGCTGGACATTAATCGATATTGAATTTTTGTGCATTGACATTTGTAAAATGCTAGGGTACATACCACAAGGAATTTTGATTGGCAAAAAGGTCTAATATTGATATTTATCCTGACATGGCGTTATTTTCTTTATACTTAACAAGAATTTTGAATTATATTAATTAAATTAGGTATCGTTCACATCCACAAGTAAACAATACGAGGGAATGAGGGATTACTAGCTACTTAACCTTCTCGTTTAAAAATCAGACGCAAAATTGATTTATTAATCTCAAATCCAAGAGTATATATATTTAGACTCACCATCCGATATAATTATATATATTTATTCCCAACAATAAGTTATATAGGCATGTTTGAATGGTATTTATTACATAAAAAGCTAAATATATAAGCGTTAATTAAGGACAGTCACCACTTCTTCCTGGTCCCCCAAAGTAGAACCCCGGGTCAAGCCCGGGAACGTCCTCGTAAATGTCTGCATCGTAGCATTGCGGTTGGGGGCTATATATTTGAACATTGGGAGGGTACTTTAAGTCTGAAGATGTGTCATCCTGGACCCTGGCTAGCTGAACCCAGCCGGCACGACCGTTGTGGCCACCGGAGAAATGACCACTTCCCATTTGTGTCGCGGTGTGAGGGTCTTGCCTTGGACTGTAGACGTCGCCGCCGAATCGTACAATAGGTGTGGTTGGGCTCATCGTATCGAAAAGCTTGTTCGGCCAATATCCGAGGTTTTTCCCTAGGATTTGGAGCCACCAAACGCCCACTCTTTCGTCCTAGCATTAGAATATCGAATGAGTATAGTTGTACCAGCTCCTACTTAATTGTAAGATGATCGATGAAATTTAAATGAATCATCACCCCCCACTTTTTTTACCATTCATTCTTTTGATAATAACTAATTTACACATGGTATTGTTGTATTATCTACTAAATGACGTGCTAGCAAAGTATGATTAATTTGGAACCATATTCATTAATTATATATCATATCGATCCAACCTTGTCACACAGATATATCAAACCACATATATATAAAAGATATGCACTTGCTAAATTTTCCAGAGAAAATATCCTGTTAGTTATATATTCATGTTGTTTCGGAGATGCAACAAATTAAATATTAGCTAAAGTGGTTAAAAGAAAACGGTTGTAGTGCATATATATTATACCTGGAAGACATAACACTCAAGCATATGTTGCTCGCCTCCGTAATCAGAAATGGGCCAAATGGTGGAGCCAATTGCAATTTCACGACTAGTCTGCACGAACCCTGCGCACAACAGGTTGAAGCACCCTGTTGTCCACCCACCATCTCCCTGATGAGGAGGTATATATATAGGACTGTCAATCGTGTCGTGTCGTGTGCTAATCGTGTCGTGTCAACTCCTATATATAAGCTCTAGGTGTTGCGCCGTATCCGACCCATTTAATAATCGTGTTGCTAAATTTCTGCCGTATCCAACCCATTTATAATCGTGTTGCCATATCCAACCCGTTTATACCCAATTATTAAACGGGTTACTTCATGTACACGTTTAACACCGCTACCGTTTACACCATTTAACACACATTTAACACACAATTAACACACGATTATCCACTCGTTCAGAGTTCAAACTTCAAAGTTTCAAACCACTCGTATATATAATTGGTAAAATTATAAATATGACATTCAGTTCTTAGAATTTGTTTATTATAATTTATAACTTATATATTACTTATAGACTTGTCGGTATTAATCGTGTCGTATTCGTAATCGTGTGCCTAATTACCCAATTACTTATCGTGTTTTATCGTGTCTTAATCGTGTTAATCGTTTTTGCAGCAGAAATCCATATCCAACCCATTTAATAATTGTGTTGCCGTATCCAACCCATTTATTAATCGTGTTCAAATTCTCAATCCATATCCGCTAACTTCGTGTCGTTTTCGTGTCGTGTTATCGTGTTTCGTGTAAAATTGACAGCCTTATATATATATATATACATCAAGTTAATTTAATAATATATATATATATATATATATATATATATATATATATATATATATATATATATATATATATATATATATATATATATATATATATACAGAAATATTACAATGAGACCAGGTCTCATTCTAAAAAAATGAGACCCTATATTTTCCTCCCTTAGATCTAGATCCAACGGTTGGTTTATCCAACATACAAGTTATACAATCAAAGGATAATATGGTAATCTCCATCTCAAGATGCCAACACATCTCGTATCCTCACTCTGATCCATTCCTACTTCCTCCACCAACACATCTCCTCCTTCTCAACCTTCCTCCTCCTTATCTTCCGCTGATCCCATCCCGCCTCCGCAGCAGCCCAAGCGTTGCTCCACCTGCCGGAAGAAGGTGGGGGTCGTCAGCTTCCGTTCTTCCGTCACACCCAACCAAACTACGGTTACAACCTCTCCTACCCAAATCCAACCATGCCACCGCCGGACTTGGAGTCGGGAACCGCAAACCCGGCCGAATCCCTGGCCAGAGACGATGATCGGAGAGTCGAAGCTAAGGCTCCTGACGAAGGTGGGACCCCTCCCGTCCTCATCAGCATCGTCGTCACCCGCCCGGAGGAGGAGAAGGTCGGGAAGAAGGGGGACTTCGACGGGTGTGACGTGGTTTGCAGGTGAGCTTCTCTGCTTGGATCAGGTCTTAGATTATGTTGAAATTTTAGCCTTTTCCTTTTTCTGTTGGTTTAGGATTTGAAGTTGTGTTTTTTATTTATGCTTTAAGTTCTTGCCGTAAAATAACAATGCCCTTTTATTTTTATGTTACTAGGAAGAATCCTTAATGTTGGTAGTATAACCGAATCATATATTTTTTTGCTTTATTTGCTTGCATGCTGATCTTGCAGGATCTTTTTTTTCTGAGGTCAATTGACATCTTCGTAACTTCATCTTCTGCTGCTATGATGGATGTAGATGCAAAACTCATTGAAACTGGTGAAGAAATATTGTTTGAAGGTCTACAGAGATTTATTGAACCTTTTGAACTGAAACATGTTGAATGTGTAAGCATCATTACATTTCAGGAAACATTCCATTATGTTTTCAACTCATTTATGATTTCTATTGCTTATTATAAAGACCCAAGGAAACGCTAAAAATGCAGGATCAAGCAACTGTACCAGAGTTTTAAGTTCCGACATCCCCTGATTCTTCCTACACCAATCCTCCACATGACCAGGAAGACGAAGAACGGCCATATTTTGCACTAAATATTTTGTATTTATGCTTTCTGTTTGCTTCATATTTATCCATATGCAACTATATTTGTATATAGTATGAGTCACAATTATGTACTTATTCAACATATTTGGTATGCTAATTCCACATGTTACAACACCTATTTGTGGTAATTTTAATGTGGAGTGTCGACAAAATTTGTGTTAATAACCTTTTCCCCAGGAAATGATACTAAATATTTGGTTTGTTCGTAGTTCTTTTAGTATATCACATGCTTCTAGTGAAGCATATAATATATATGCATTCAATACACAACATTATAAGTTTAATACATAACTTATAATTTCAATACATAACTGTATCCTTTTATTACACAAGTCCAAGAACTCTTTAATTCATAAAAATCATTATTAAAATAACAATAGCATTATAAGTTGAATATAATGTTGTTTAGTATGGTTTAACTTGTCTATTGGATATTTTGGTTAGCTAACATTTTGGAAAGTTTAATATACATAACTATAAAAGTTAAATATACAAATACATCATTACAATACACAACTGCATCACTTTAAAAAATAAAACCGCCAGTGAATACACATCTATATGTGTTCAATACACAACAGAATACGTTTAATAAACAAATACTGTTGGTTGTCGCCAGAGAAGAAGAAGTGAACAACATAAGCTTCTAAAAGAGATACGTACATAAACATGAATTGTTGATCCTTGTGGAGGAAATGAAGTAGATGGAGAGTTCATGTTGTTGTGCATGGTATGAGAGTTAAGACATTGATTGGTATTGGAGAGAGGGGAAATGTTTGATTTTATATATTTTTGGGATCAAACATATAAATGATTAATTGAAGTCAACATAGAGAGCTTGTGGACATCCCCACTTAAGCTTACCAAAGCTGTTAAAGGACTTACATAAGACTAAATTACTATATTATAACATATTTTTCTATAGGAAAGGGAGAAAGAGAGAGAAAGGAAAAAGAGATATTGGATATAGAAATAAACTTCTAGTAAATACACATCTATATGCGTTCAATAAACAACAATATATGTTTAATACACCAATATATCATTTCAATACACAATGATATCATTTTATTACACAAGTTCAACAATTTCTTCATAAAAACTCATTCACAAAATCTGTCCAATCCAATCCCATTTTGAGCAGACAAAAGAGAAAATAAACATATTGGATATTTTGGTTAGCTAACATTTTGGAAAAATCATTATTAGTTATGTATTGATATATGTTGTTTGTGTATTGTTATATGTTTATTATGTATTGAACTTGTATAGTTATGTATATTCCATAAGTCATTATATTTTGCATCCCGGTTTTTAAAATTTTGAACCTGTCCACTTCGGTTGGGACAAGTTATCTGAATTCATGTACTTGTTGACTAAATTGAGTAATGGAAGTTGCACAACCATTATTGATAGTATTGAAGTCGTGTGGTTATGTATTATGGTAATGCAGATGTAGATATAAATGAAATGGAAGACTCTACAAAACTTCATTGCTTTCATAAATAAAACTTCAAATGAATACACATCTATATGCATTCACTACACAATATTACACGTTTAATACACTAACATATTATTTCAATACACAATGATATCATTTTAGTACATAAGCTTAACTACTCCTTCATTAAAAACTGTCAAGTGATTGGCAGAATTTTATGCATATCTTTGTGTCTTATATCCATTATCTTTCACCCCAAACACATCTATATGCGTTCTTAAATAAAACTTCCAGTGGATACATATCTATATGCGTTCAATACACAACAGTATATGTTAAATACATCAATATTCATTTCAATACATAACGGTATCATTTTATTACACAAGTTCTCCGGAATGTATAACTGGATCTGAACACTACACTTTACAGAAATAAGTATTAGAAAAAATGATATTTCGTAGAATCATGCAAGTCTACAAACTTGAAGGTGGCGACGATTATCTCACAAATCTATAGATCTAAAAATGGTTTTTCCGAACTATAGTTCGTAAGAAGTTGGATATAACTACCTTTCTCGTTTGTAGGCATACAAAAGAATCTTTGAAAGGAACAAAAACGGAGGTGAGATCTGGAGCTAAAGAGTGATTAGAGAACAAATCTGTTTTTTGTTTTCCGAGAAAAAAATAGAATTTGAAGTCCATATTGGAAGTAGATGAATGATTCATGTTGTTGTTCATGGTATGAGAGTTGAGACATTAATTGGTATTGGGGTTCGGAGAGAGAGAAAATGTTTGATCTTGTATATTTTTGTGATAAGATATATATAAACCATTAATTGAAATCAACTTAGGGAACTTGTAGACATCCCCACTTAAGCCTACCATTAGGGTTGTAAATGGGTAGAATTTTACCTACAACCCGCCCCGCCTAACGCGGGTTGCAGACAAAAAATTATTACCTGCCAACCCGCCACCCGCACAACCCGCAAAATAAGCGGGGTGGGTTGCGGTTTTCTCGCAACCCGCCCCGCATAAGCCTTATATTTTGTTTGATTTTTTGTATTTTGTTTTGATTTTGTTTGTATTAAAAACATACATTGATTGATTTTTTCCTTGATTTTTGTACTTAGCTTTGATTAAAATAGATAACGTTAAAGAAAGAGGAAAGAGAGATGTTGGAGATAAAAATGACATGGAGCACTCTACAAAACTGCATCACTTTCTTAAATAAAACTTCCAGTGAATACACATCTATATGCGTTAAATAAACAACAGTATATGTTTAATACACCAATATTTCATTTCAATACACAACGATATCATTTTATTACACAAGTTCTACTTGAGGAGCTTTTAGAAATCTGATGCATTAATAACATAAGAAATGTGTAGTCTCAAACGAAGTGTCAGGCTGTCAGAAGGGTTCCAACAGTGGTGTTGAAGGTCGTAATTGATTATTTTTGGGTGGCTTGAAACAACTAACAATCTCCTTCGAGGAAAAAAATGCAAAAAGTTGTTTCAAATAACATAACAGATTCCGTGGACAAGAAATGGTTATCATTCTCACAGAAAATGATATAAAGATTGCTTGCGCAGCAAATAAATCTTTGTTATTTCATTACAAGTATCTGACATAAGATCAATCATGAAAAAATGTTACCTTCATTTCCTTCATCATGGCTTCAAAAGCTTTGCTTTGAAAAGCTAATACTTGCGATTCAATCAGATTCGGCAGAGTTGAAAGCGTAGAGTTGATCTCATGCAACTTGTCCTCGTTGTGTTCCTTTTTCAATTGTTCGTTGGCACTTCTTAGACCTTTATCAAGGCTAGCTTTGAGATCTTCTTTCCCCTTCAACTATTTACTTGGTTCACAATGTAGACGAGTCCAATTTCCAAACTTTAAAGAGAAACTAAACACAAACATGTAGGTAACTGAAAACTTTTCTGCTCTTACTATTAACTACAACAAAAACAGAAAGTCACAAAATTCCCACATACCAAAATTTTGAAGTTGGTTTTCTTTAGAAGCTCAAACAACCAAAATCTTTGTTCTTCTTAGAAACCCCCAATTCATATCCGGATGTACAACTCAACCACTTTGAAAGAGCAGAACATCACACATACCAAAGTAAAAAAACACAAACCAAAACAAAAAGCTAAAAGATCAAAAATTCAACCACCAAACCAAAACAAAAAAACAAAAAAAAACAAAAATCCCCCAATTCAATATCTGGATGTACACAAATCAAATACATAAACTAGTGGAAGATCACAGAAATAGCTGAAAGATCAAAACTTTAACAACAACAAAAAATATCCATACCCAAATTGCCCCCGCGCTTAGCGGAGCTACAATCAGAGTGTCTCCTGGCGACATCCTCGAACTTCTTCTTCCCACTCAAGATCTCCTCCTTAAGCTCCGTCAGCTTTTCGACGGCGTCGGCGCGGGCGGTACGGGAGATGACGTTGCCGTCGGGGTCCTTCCAGGATGCCTTCCGGCGGGATTCCGCGTGCTTGACGAGCACGTGGGAGGCAGTGACCTTGGCCGTGGAGGGACGGTTTTTTTTGGAAGAGTGGGGCTCGGCCGGCGTGGTGGGACTCTTCCGCTTCGGGCGGGGGGCGTACGAGGGAGGAATGAGGATGGCAAGGGTGTAATTGGGAAGGAACGAAAGAAGGAGGAAGAAAGAGAACGTGATGGGTGCATATAGGAAGGAATGAGGGGAGGTAAAAGGAGGATGTGGTGATTACGAAACTACCCTTTTTCATTTTCACCGTTAGATTAGATCTTGATGGTGTATGTTTGGGGTCTCATTATATTAAATTGAGACCTGGTCTCATTCTAATACCTCCCTATATATATATATATATATATATATATATATATATATATATATTAACTTGTTATAACATAACAATGAATTGTATATATTTTACCATTGTAACTACATTATGACACGATCTGTCATAATTGTGTTGTATTATATATATGGGACATGTATGATCTCACATTATACTTCAATTTGTTTTCGTATCAGAGCTTCAGTTGATCGACGCGCGTGTTGGTTGGACCCTTTAATTGGCTCCTTTATTGGTATGAAAGTACATTATTTTTGAAAGAATTCTTATACTCTAATTAAACCCTAGAAATCGTTTGGCCCAGTTTGGTATAGTCTCACAGTATTCAAACGAAGTTTCACCTAAAGAGATCTTACGGCGATGATGCATGTTCTCTTATTTATGAGCTAACTTGTAGGGATTGTTGCTTAGGATTTCATATGAACGGTACAATATGTAGAGCGAAAATGTATAAATTTCAACATAAAGATGATAGTTAAATCTTACCGTCCAGTATGTGAACAAGCGCGTTTTTCTATCGCCAAAAAGAGATGGATTCACCTGAAGTCACAATTAATTAAACATGTGTCAGACAGACTTAATGATATGGAAGAGTTTTCTCACGTAATATCTAGCTAGAAAGTTAATTTGGATATATAAATTTCATTGATTATGTTAATTGGTATAGTCTAGATCTTGACGATAAACTGATTGACATTTGTTATGTAATAGTATTCCACATTCCTCTTGATATATCTTGAGAATTTTTTATGTCCCATTATCACCTATTTGCTTACCATCCAACCAGTCTCGATGGTGTTAAAAACACCACCGTCGCCGGTAGCAAGCCATATTTGGCCGGAAGAGTACTCATCATCCTTCTCAACGCGAGGATTCCACACGCTGATTATGGCCTTAGCTCCAGTATATCTACCCCAACCTGTAGTTTCTAGAGTTGCCAACTACAAAACAAGAGAGACAATATTTGTAAGTTAATGTTCTTCTTTGTTCTAGGAAAACATTTATCCACACCTTTGGTCTTAATCAACTTCTTCTAAATTTGATCTCAGGGGTTCTCTCCTTATCTAGTCTAAGGTGCTTCCTTTTAGCAAAACCTTGGGATCTTCTCACTGATTACCTTTTTTTTCTTTCTCCATTTCGATCTAGAGATATTTCATGAGTTAGAGCGCATTTCTCTTGGCTTTCAAAATATACCATTTGTGATCATTCAATATTTTCTCATTCATATATAGTCTTACTATTAATTAAGTATTACATTGTTTGATCTTAATTTTAGAAAAAGCAAAGAAAACCAAGTCAACAATTTGTAGAAATAAAACTAGAAAGTTAAGATATAAACTTCTAAAAGGACAATATCTTATTTAAAATGCATAATAAGTTTTAAGGGCTATCTTAATTTCTGAGACTACAGAAACTGAAGTCTTACAGAGTGATTGCTTATGTGAACATATCCCTCTGCCTTGGAATCGTTTAACTTGATTGTTTTCGTTCCAACGGAACTTGGCGGTTTCCTCCCATAATTTTCAAGGGAAATGGCATCCATCAATTCTTTCTTCTTTGTTCTACGGATCGGTATGGTTCCTTCCGGACAACTTTCACTCTTACACCATAGTTGCACGACTGGTGAGGGCGTAGGGTTGTCTTGACCCACTGCTTTGCTAGGCTTCATCTGTATTAATGAATTCTACTCAAAATTTTCGATCGAAAATAATAATGTCAAAACATAAGATGAGTTTTTTTCCTAAAAAAAAGATGGAATATCACGCTTCATATTGTTTATGTTACCAATATCACAACATCAATCACAAAAGTACATGGCAGTCTCATTTAATTCAATAATCTGGGAGGATCGAAATTAACTATCATACCAAGATGGTGTGGTTTTTTAACAGTGGATTATCGAACGCAGGTTGCTTGTAAATATCGACACAATCTATAATATCACCGTCTTCACTCTGCGAGATTCAAAAATGAAAGCATGGTTAATTAATAGACCATCAAAATAAATAAGAACAAAAACTGAAATTAATTTATGCAAATATCTATTCCATTTAAACTTCACTGTGAACTATCTTGAAAGATACAAATATAAAGAAAAAATGAACATATATGACCTGAATGCTCTTCACCGCGGGTTTGTTGAGCTGGTTTAGCTTCTTCTCTACAGCAATTTCTTTTTCTGTTTTGGCAGCACATGTTAATGTAAGAGCTAGTAGAAGAATGAACACTTGCCTCAGAACCAACATGGATTTGCTCATTGCAACTTGGAGTATGGTCTGCAAATTATAGAGGATATGTGCACTCCTATATAATTTTAGGTGCAAGTCTTCAAGTAGAAATATATATTTTTAGGAAAATCAATAAAACTTTGAGGTTTTTGATATATATTTTTAAATATCTTTCGATATGGATTTAGAGCTTTTGTAGTATGCATTAATGTCATTAAATATCGGATAAGCGTCGGTTGATGGTCTTTATCTATTCATTAACTAAGTATACGTAGTAACTGAATTGATATTTAATAAAATTTGTAAGTCGACATATGCATAACTACATTTTCTCTATTGTATATTTTTCCAACAAGATACATTGTCTATAAATCCGTCACCAATATATAATAGCAAGAAATCGATCGTATCTTACATGGAGCAATCTTTCGATTATTCATTACAAATGGTGATCAAAGCCCCATTATGTACTTATGTAGTAGTGTGAGAACTGCAAACTGTTAAGTAATTAACCACATGTGTTTCTTAAAGAATCTAAGAGCAAAAACTTCACAAAAAAAAGGCGATAAAGACAATAATAATTACAAAGCAACGAAAACATGCAATCAGTGGAATAAAAGGCAGAACCTCCAAGAAATGACATTGTGATGATAATGTACTTGGGAAGAGGAATATGATTCTTCTAAACGAAAATTGTTGGTTGTTGAGAGAATGTTTAGGAAAACAGGCAGTACGATATTTAGGCGTAGAGAACGTTAGACAGGTGGAGTAATATATCATTGAGTTTTTTTTCTTAATCTCTACATGGGTTTTTTTTTAAACATTCTTGTGTTTTAATATAAGTGAGTTCCTCGATTTTGTGTTAGAATGAGTTTTTTGTTTTGAAAAAACAAATAATTTTGATCAAAAGTGTAGAATTTTACGTTGGTAACAAATAAGTGATATTTTTGTTAATTTTTTACGTAGGCTTGTTTTTCAGGGATTAATAACTTTTGTTGATATAATGTAAAATAAATTGATTAATTAAATTGTAAAATAAATTGATTTTTGAATCAACTATAATTACATAATAAACAACAAATATATTCGGGAACCAATTAAATCAACTTAAAAGGCATAAAATATTTATAGTAGATACGACTTCATGAGATAATTCATTCTAATTACATGAAAATGAAATAAAAATATAACTTCTTTTCTCGTTCTTTTCCCCCGGTCTCTGACTTTTCTATTCAAATTGGCGACAACAAATTACTCATGATTAATAATACGCTGGATTTATTAGTCCTAGTTAATATCCATGGTTAAAGTTGAGTGGTGCAGAAGTGCACAGTTAATTTGTAGAAATTTTCATAAAATAAGTTAATTTTTATCATTTGAATCTAAATAAATGTATAATCGTAAATGGACGTCATTCGTAACAATTCAGTTACTTTAAACAAAAATCCACATCCCATGCAAACTCAAAAATACCCATAAAACATGCATTTATTTCCCATGAGTTTTCACTAAATAATTAAAATTACAAATAAATGCTCTACTAGTAACGTCTCGTCCATAAGCCCACACCAAGCCCGAATCTGGTCCGTAACCTACTAGTCCATTGACCCACAATACCTCTTTTTTTACCACAAAACTTAAGTAGGTAAGCATAACAGTAAAATACTCACATCACTATATCTCACACTAACATTTTCATGTTAAACAACGTGAGACTAAAATTTTGAGGTGTTACAACATATCTCACTTGAACACCTGACATTGTGAGATTCAAGAGGTGGCTCACATTCTTTTGGCGTAACACTTATTTTCCACGATTCTGATTTTCAGGTTTTGATACCATCTCTTACATCTCAAGACCAGGGAGGAAGTCAATGAAATTGCTTGATGAATCGTATCAGTCAACTAAATCCATTTCGGAATAAAAGAACCATTTAAATTCTTATAAAAATGTCAATATATATACTAAATGGTTTGATACGAACCCTCTGAAATAATAAAATTGTATAATCCATATCCATATCCATATTCCATAACTTTGTAATTCAAACAAAATAAGTATCCCACGTACCTTATATTAGATAAAACAAAGGCGAAAACAAGACCACCCACTTACATGGCAGAATCTAAATTAAGATGGAACCACCCGTTGACCATGAAAAACTCAAAGCATAACCAACAAAATAATCCTCCATATTTAGGCTTCCAACAGTTTGGCAACCCTAAACAAACAAAGAAAATTACTTGAGTTCTCGATAAGGAGACTAAATATACAACTGATTTTGTAGGTATAAATATTGGGATATGATCATGATTCATGAAGGCCTTCAGGAGCTGAGAGGACCCCATCTCTAGTCCACAGGATTACCAGCAGGAAGAATGGGAAGGAGAAGCTCTTCTTACGTCTCCTTTTTGTTCTTGGCTCTGGTTTTCTTTGTTGGAGGTACCATAAAGATCGACAATTATAGTTTTTTTCTTAAAAAGTGTTACGTATTTTCTAATTAAATCTCAAACATGTAATCTAGAAATCCACCAATTGAACTAACTCCATGTAGTTGGTGGTCGGCAATTGTAGTGAAATCTTTTATGTTACTCATGCAAGGGTATCAGAAAATGAGGTATTTAGAATGGTCATAATTTGTATCACTTAAACACATTCAAATAAGAAGCTTTAAAATCTATATTTTACCCAAACAAAAAAAATCCAAAAGATGAGGTAGTTTTTAACCAGTCACCTTGGGGTTTCCTCGAGCTGCAAAGCGGTTTGAACTTTCTATCCTCATTTTTAACTGGGCCAATGTGTGAACATTTGTTCCGTTATATAAAACGTTAAGATAACAAAATTGGAAAAAATTATATTGCTAATTGGGTAGTGTTTCAAAACTTTTTTTGTCGAAATAACTAATTTTGATGTATAAAGTAGGTACGATTTTTTTTATTCATATTAGTTAAATGCTTTTCCTATATCCAAGGGGGTCGAAATACAACAATTTCGATGCATGAATTAATTTTAATTTTTTTAATACTAACTAGGCAATTTTTCAGAATCCAGGAAGGTCACCTCGCCTGAAGTCACCGCACCTGTACCAGCGGCTATGCTGAACCCACACGATGGTAATTTCTTTTAGTTATATAATACAATGTAATAGCTTTCGTATCATTTGTAATTTCTAAGATAACCCCCAATTTAGCTAAAAGACCTTCAAATGGTACCCTCACGCTGATCTTTGGTTGGAATCTGCTACCATTTGTGTTCGATGTGATCTTAAAATGGTGAACTGGAAATTTTAGATTTTTTTAGCAAAATTAGGTCAACTGGCCGAGGTTATAATAAGGTACCTAGAGTGATAAGAGGAAACAAATGGAAATGTTTGTTCGTCCTCAAAACATTACTAAAATAAAATAAAAAAGATATTGGCGATATATTGAGTTATTTAGATGATATTAATGAAACAATATTGGTGATACACTATCTATCTTCATGTTAAACAACAAGGAAAAAATGAAGCCTAATTCAAATAGTATTTTCCCAAATAGTATTTTCCCAAACAATCTCGAGTGATATACATGCTTGCTATTTATGAACCACGCTTACAAAGATATATATATATATATATATATATATATATATATATATATATATATATATATATATATGCTTGCTATTTATAAACTACACTTAGGAATAATAAATGTATACACACACATACATGCTTGCTGTTTATAAACTTCGCTTATGAAGATACCACACGGTGCCCTTAATGTGAGTCAAAATTCAAAATGTACCAACTGAATTAGTCCCAATTGGTTCGTCGTATATATCAGTAAATTAAGTTCAAACTAATTAAGCACTTTGATTAATCTGAGTTAATCTAACAACTGAATTAGTAACAGTTAATTTATCATCATCTATATAAGTAAAGTTCAGACTAATTAAGCACTTTGAGGAATGCATTTGCAGAGACAGGAACTAAGGTTCTACCGGCTTCCTTTCAATCTCCGTATCAGCACATATGCCAGTCCTTCAATTATTACAGGTGCAATAGCTTCGGTTGCAGTTTAAGTTGTAGCTTCTTCTTTGGAGGCCAAGGGTCCTGTAGCCTTATAAAGGGCAGGAGCATTAGGCAATGTACGTGCACCTACCGTTGCCGTCCGATACCCTCAATAGTTAAACATTGATTAACATTTATATTATGTCTACTTAGTAGTGACTAACTAATAGCTTGCTGATGAAGATGTGCAACTGTGAAAGGTTGTCGTCGAAAGGATATGGAATTGTGAAACGACACCATGTTGTTGTTGTTGTTGTCTTCGTCGTTGGGGGTCTTTTTGATTTTTTTTGTATCCTTAGGTGATAACTTAACATGTTGCATTTTTCGTCCGAGCATTAATAAGAAGAGCTTATGGCTGTGAAGTTTGTAAAATGGCGTGGATGGATGCATGAATCGCTTAACCTCAAATACCATACGATGTGTTACGTACCAGTGTTTTTTATAAGGATTATCAACACTGTAGTTAGATGCAATCTGCTACCTCTATAATTTAATACCTGATTTTTACTAATTGGGCTGACCACAACTAGTTGAAGGATCATAAATCTAAAAGAACTAAAATATAATGATAGAAATTTAATATATGTTCATCTACATTATTACATTTTTTATTGATGTATCCAATTGGCTTGTTATCAGGGCGATTATACAATCATATAAGTATAAACTATATGTAACAACAAGTTATGGTAGATGAAGGATGTTGTTGTTTACCTTGAATAAGTGTTTAAAGTATACGTGCAGAAAAGCAAACAATCGGTCGACCGGATGGAGTGATTCGGTCGACCGGATGTGTGTTAATTTACCCAGCAAAAGTGTCTGTCGTTTTTCGGTCGACCGGAATCTAGGATTCGGTCGACCGGGCACACGTTTTGGAGCTGGGCAAAAGTTACTGTCGATTTTCGGTCGACCGGAACCTTGGATTCGGTCGACCGGAAATGTTCGAGGAGCTGGGAGAAAAGTGCCTGTTGAAATTCGATCGACCAGAACTTAAGTGTACGGTCGACCGATTATGCACTCGCGCAAGCCAGAAAAGTTACTGTCGATTTTCGGTCGAACGAGACTTCAATTTCGGTCGACCGTTGGAATACAGTTATTGGATTGGAATACAGTTATTGGATCGGTCGACCGATGCACCCGATCGGTCGACCGTTTGGACCCAGTTCTGCCCACGTTTTGCACATTACTCCACCCGATTTTTTGTGCAACTTATACTTGTTTTGGCCTCATATATAAAGGCAATTTCGTCCCCTTTGTATTATCAATTATTTCTATTGTCCACTTTTATGTTCTTGAGAGAAAAGAGAGAGAGAGCATCCTTGTGATTTGGTAGGAGAAATTTGAGTCGGGTTCTTCGTCGGTTCGTTCGCGTCTCCTGTAAGCATCTCTTGTAATACGTTTCTCTATAGTGGATTTGAGTTGTGTCGTCCGTGGTTTTTCCCGCATTGGGTTTCCACGTTAATCTTGTGTGTGTTGCGTGGTTTGGATTGTGGATTTGCATTGTATTCTCAAGTTTAGCCGTTTGAATTCGCGTTTTTGGTTCCGCTGCGTATTTGAGATTGGTTTTAATTCCTAACAACTGGTATCAGAGCTTTTGGGTCCGAATTTAGGGAATTTTCGTTGATCTTTTGTCAAGAACTCATGGCGAATAATTGGAAAATTGAGAAGTTGAACCGAGATGTTAATTTCGGCTTATGGCAAGTCAAGATGCACGCAATTCTGGTGCAGCAAAAGGTGGAGGACGTTCTTGAGGGCATGGATAAGTTGCCAAAAGAAATGTCTGATCAAGATAGGCAAAAGATTGATCAAAAGGCGATGTCAACCATCAAGTTGTCATTGTCCGACGAAGTTCTGAGAGAAGTGTTGAAGGAGAAGACGGTTGTAAGTATGTGGAAGAAATTAGAAGAGGTCTACATGAAAAAGTCACTTGCTAGCCAGATTATCTTGAAGAAGAAGTTGTTCCTATTCAAGATGAAGTCGGGTATCTCCCTTCAGCAACACTTGGATGATTTCAATGCAATCATCATGGACTTGGAGAAGGTTGAAGCAAGGTTTTCTGATGAGGATCAGGCGATCCTTTTACTTTGCTCGTTGAGTTCTTCATATGATCACTTCGTGGAGACGATGATGTATAGCAGGACTGACATCTCTCTTGCGGATGTCAAAAACGCACTCTCCTCCAAATCTGATATGGAGAAGAGGTCTGATGGTTCTGATTCGAGCAAAAGTGAGGCACTTGTTGCTCGTGGTAAGGGAAAAGAGAGGAGTTTCTCAAAGAACACCTCCAAGACCAAGTCGAAGGACAAAGATATTATTTGTCATTACTGCAAGAAGAAGGGTCACAAGATATCAGAATGTTTTAAGCTACAGAACATAGAGAAGCAAAGGGGTTCTAGTGGTGGTGATCAGTCAGGTTCGAATGTTGCGGAGTCCGATTCTGATTTTGTGTTAGCAGCTACAGGTTCTTCTGAAGCTTCCGACGGTTGGGTGATTGACACGGGCAGTACATTCCACTTAACTCCGAATAAACACTGGTTTTCATCTTATGAAACAATGTCAGGTGGAATGGTTGTGATGAGCAATGGTGACAGGTGCGAGGTTGCAGGAATTGGTTCTGTCAGATTGAGGACTCATGATGGCCTAGTCAAGATTCTATCGGATGTGCGACATGTTCCGAAGGCGAGCAAGAATCTGATTTCAGTAGGTAGCCTGATTGCAAAGGGCTACAAATTCAGTGGTGAGGATGACTGCATATCCATCACCAAATGATCACTTATTCTGATGAAAGGGAAGAAGCTTGGGCCCGGTAAGCTTTATATGCTTAAAGGAGAAACTGTTGTGGGTGACGCAGCTGTAGCGTCATCGTTGTCTGGTGAGGAGAATGCCCAACTTTGGCATATGAGGTTGGGGCACATGAGCGAGAAAGGCATGGCGGTGTTGAACAAACGTGGTTTGTTTGGAAGTCAGAAAATCGGCATTCTGGACTTCTGTGAATTTTGTGTTTTTGGGAAGCAGAAGAGGGTTAGCTTCTCAGCAGCTAAGCACACCACCAATGCTACTTTAGATTATGTCTACTCTGATTTATGGGGACCTTCTCAGGTTCCATCAAAAGGTGGAGTTCGCTACATGCTCACATTTATTGATGATTTCTCCAGGAAGACTTGGGTTTATATTCTGAAACAGAAGAGCGACGTGTTTCAGAATTTTCAGCACTGGAAGGTTATGATTGAAAATCAAACAGGAAAGAAAATTAAGGTTCTAAGGACGGATAATGGTTTGGAGTTTTGTTCCTCAGAGTTTAACGATTTCTGCAAGGATGAAGGAATCGTGAGACACCGTACCGTACGTCACACACCACAACAGAACGGAGTAGCGGAACGTCTGAATCGAACTCTCTTGGAGAGAGCTCGATGTATGCTTCTGAATGCGGACCTGACTAAGGATTTTTGGGCAGAAGCAGTGTGTACCGCTTGTTATTTAGTGAACCGTTCGCCTCACACCGTTTTGGATATGAGAACACCGGAAGAAGTTTGGACAGGTGGAGCTTCAGATTTGTCCAAGTTGAGAGTCTTCGGTTGTCCAGTGTACGCACATGTAGATCAAGGAAAGTTGAATGCTCGGTCGTTGAAGTGTATATTCCTTGGCTACGATTTGGGTGTGAATGGTTATCGTCTGTGGTGCAAGGAATCTCAGAAGCTCATGGTTGAAAGAAATGTTGTCTTTAACGAGCTTGTTATGTTACCTTCCAGGAAAGACACTGTTATTTCTACTCCCGTGTCAAGTGGGACTCCAGTTCAGGTGGAGCCACCGGTAGTGACTGCTGATGAGGATACCGGTGTGACACAAGGAGAGAGTTCGAAATCTGAGGAAGATGAAGAGTATTTGTTGGCAAGGGACAGAGAGAGGCGGCTGACCAAGAAACCCCGTAGATATGCTGAATCAGTCCTTGCATATGCTCTTAGTGCAGCTGAAGATATTGGAGCCTCTGGTGAGCCGAGCAAGTATTCAGAGGCAATTTCGGCACCCGATTCAGCTGCTTGGGTGGGTGCAATGAATAAAGAGATGAAGTCTCTTCATAAGAACCAAACTTGGAAGTTGGTAGAGCTTCCAAAAGGAAAAAGAGCCGTTAGCTGCAAATGGGTCTTCAAGAAGAAAATCGAGGGTATTTCAGATGTGAGGTACAAAGCTCGATTGGTTGCTCGTGGTTTTAGTCAGGTGGAGGGTGTGGATTATAGCGATATTTTCTCACCCGTTGTGAAGCATACTTCTATTCGTGTTTTGTTGAGTTTGGTTGCAATACATGATTTAGAGTTAGAGCAACTAGATGTGAAGACCGCTTTCTTACATGGAGAATTAGAGGAGCAAATTTACATGTCCCAGCCGGAAGGTTTTGTGGTCGAGGGTAAGGAGAATCAGTTCTGTTTGCTGAAGAAGTCGTTTTATGGGTTAAAGCAATCACCTCGACAATGGTATAAAAGATTTAATTCTTTTATGGTTGGACATGGGTACAGCAGATCCCAGTATGACTGTTGCGTTTACCGAAAAGTATTTTCAGATGGCTCTCTCGTTTTGTTATTACTCTATGTAGATGATATGTTGATAGCAGCTAAGGACAAGTCTAAAATTTCTGAGCTTAAGGAGTTGTTGAAGGCTGAGTTTGAGATGAAAGATCTTGGATCAGCAAAGAGGATTCTAGGTATGAAGATACGTCGCGATCGTACATGCAAGAGTTTGTTTCTCTCCCAGCAGCAATATATTGAGAAAGTCTTGCATCGTTTTGGCATGGAGAATGCCAAGTCTAAAAGAATTCCTCTCGCAGCGCATTTTAAGCTCTCGGTAGACTTGTGTCCCAATGAGGAGGAGGACAAGGCATACATGTCACGTGTGCCTTATACTAGTGCAGTTGGCAGTTTGATGTATGCTATGATATGCACTCGTCCAGATATAGCTCAGGCGGTCAGTGTGGTGAGCCGTTATATGTCGAATCCAGGAAAGGAGCATTGGTCAGCTATGAAGTGGATTCTCCGGTATCTAAAAGGTACAACTAAGCTATCTCTGAAATTCGGTCGATCTTCGTATTCATTAATGGGGTTTGTTGATGCCGACTACGCGGGAGACCATGATAGACAAAGATCTATGACTGGTTATGTGTTTACTGTTGGGAGCACCGCTATTAGCTGGAAAGCGACGTTGCAACACACTGTTGCTTTGTCTACAACGGAGACAGAGTATATGGCAGCGACCGAGGGTATCAAGGAAGCTCTTTGGCTGAAAGGTTTATTTGGAGAGCTTATTCCAGGTCAGAATACAGTGGTTGTTTATTGTGATAGTCAGAGTGTCATTCATCTGACGAAGGATCAGATGTACCACGAAAGGACGAAGCATATCGACGTCCGTTATCACTTCATTCGGGAAGTTGTTGCTGAAGGAGGTGTGGTGGTGAAGAAGGTGGGCACTGAAGATAATCCGGCTGATATGTTGACGAAGCCAGTTATTTCGACTAAGTTCATGGTATGCGTGAACTTGGTTGGTTTGAGTTCCGAGTAGGTGGAGCTAAGACGACGACACAATGAGGAAGGAAGTGTTTCCTTCAAAGAGTTACAGGGGTTATTCAAGGTAAAGGTGGAGATTGTTGTTGTTTACCTTGAATAAGTGTTTAAAGTATACGTGCAGAAAAACAGACAATCGGTCGACCGGATGGAGTGATTCGGTCGACCGGATGTGTGTTAATTTACCCAGCAAAAGTGTCTGTCGTTTTTCGGTCGACCGGAATCTAGGATACGGTCGACCGGGCACACGTTTTGGAGCTGGGCAAAAGTTACTGTCGATTTTCGGTCGACCGGAACCTTGGATTCGGTCGACCGGAAATGTTCGAGGAGCTGGGAGAAAAGTGCCTGTTGAAATTCGATCGACCAGAACTTAAGTGTACGGTCGACCGATTATGCACTCGCGCAAGCCAGAAAAGTTACTGTCGATTTTCGGTCGAACGAGACTTCAATTTCGGTCGACCGTTGGAATACAGTTATTGGATTGGAATACAGTTATTGGATCGGTCGACCGATGCACCCGATCGGTCGACCGTTTGGACCCAGTTCTGCCCACGTTTTGCACATTACTCCACCCGATTTTTTGTGCAACTTATACTTGTTTTGGCCTCATATATAAAGGCAATTTCGTCCCCTTTGTATTATCAATTATTTCTATTGTCCACTTTTATGTTCTTGAGAGAAAAGAGAGAGAGAGCATCCTTGTGATTTGGTAGGAGAAATTTGAGTCGGGTTCTTCGTCGGTTCGTTCGCGTCTCCTGTAAGCATCTCTTGTAATACGTTTCTCTATAGTGGATTTGAGTTGTGTCGTCCGTGGTTTTTCCCGCATTGGGTTTCCACGTTAATCTTGTGTGTGTTGCGTGGTTTGGATTGTGGATTTGCATTGTATTCTCAAGTTTAGCCGTTTGAATTCGCGTTTTTGGTTCCGCTGCGTATTTGAGATTGGTTTTAATTCCTAACAAAGAAGATAACAGAATATACAACTGAAACAACTTCTCAACACAAACTCCTTAACAAAACCACGAAAACAGTTAGCGATTAACAAATTAATTAAAAAGGTTAATTTAAGAAGCACGACGAATAAACATCCTTCCAAATTTAGATTCCAACTATTTTGATTTTTGAATCCTAAAAATAGCAAACCAAATTACCAAACGACCATAATAGGTTAAATTACGGATCCATATTTATAATGTGTCGTTCTATTGCAAATATTTTTAAAGACTACGATAAGATACACAATGGAAAGATACTCTTTCCTCATGTTCTACTTCTCATTTTCTCTCCTTGTCTTCCTCTCAGGTATTTTGATATATCCAATTTCTTTTTTCCCATATATATGACCTAGAATTCTCTAGCATCCCACCCCTAAAATTTGAGAGACAGTCTGGAGTTGCACCGAGACATATTTTCCTAGAAATTACATAATTGTATTCTTTGTGTTTCGAGTTAGTGTTCTTAGGGGAGTATATCCACTCTACAATGTTTGAAGTGACAATCTTATATAGGAAGACATATATTAAATGCTTGACCAAACATCAAAGTTTGAAGTGACAATCTTAAATGTTTGGTTTTCGGAAGACAAATATCGCTAGGTCTGTGACCTAGAGGAAAAAAATTAAAGATTAAAGGATGGGCGGTAGGGTAGTTTAAGACAAGGGTATCCTGATATTCCACTAAAACAACTAACATTAAGGAAGGGGTGTATAATATCGGTGTTTCGGGTACAAATTAGGCCAGGTCTAATCTAGGATTCAAATTCTAGCAACTGCTGAGATTTTCTTTTCCTCTTTATTCTTGGTTTCGTCTGTGTTTAAATTCGTTTCGTTAAACAATGAAAAAAGTTAAGAAAAAGAAAAGTGGGGGAGGATTTTGGTGGGGAATGTAGCATTACATACACGTGCATGTGTCGCTAATTATTTTCTTCTCATACTCTAGATTGAAACATATCATTTCTCTTAATTTGAATTTCAATTTGGTGAACAAGTCGTGTGATTGTTATATGGTGGTGATTGTTTCTTCTTGTAGGGGCAACCTTTAGGTTTAAACATATGGAGCCGCCCCCACGGCCCGGGCCACATATATGTTCGTTGGATTACTACAGAGATTGTACGTGGTTCGGTTGTAGTTACAGATGCAAGTTTTTCTATGATGGCGATGGGATTTGCAGTTATCCTGAGGGGGGAGGGAAGAAGAGACATTGTTATTGCGTCTATAACTGCAACTTCAATTAAAACGAACAAAATAAATGATTGATATTTGGAAATAATAAGGGCAATTTTCAATTTGGGTTTGCTAGTATCGATTCAAACCACACTTCTACCTTGCATGTGAGTCACGAAACGGACCCCTTGATTTCGCTCCTCTCTTAAAACTTATTTTTGGTAGTGTGTCACGTATTAAATGAAATATTAGCCAAACGTAGCTTTTGTACTGATAGATCGTCTTTCATCCAATTTTTCTGTGAAAGCAAGCACACCAGTGCATTTTGTTCGAAGTTGCATTTTTGGCTTCCAATTAAGTTGTCACACGTTGCTTGATTTTAAAGTGAGTGTTATAAAATAAGTATTGTTGATTCATCTGTAAATCTAAATGTTTTGCTGGACAACAGTGGTTGATTTATGATGTTTTCTTTTAGAAAATGACAATGTTTGCATTCATCTTTTAAATACCGCTCTAATGTTGTTCTTTGTTCGGTTTGAGCATACTTGACTTTTCACAACATGATAACAAAGAAAATTAGGGAAATAGGTAGAGTTTGCAAATGTGCGGCAAATTGTAATTTACCTTTTTATTATAAAAATAAAAAATCATTACTTCAAAGGAAATTAATAATTACTTTTGACCAAATTTTTTAGCAGTTTAATTAATGAAACCATTCAACCAAACCGTAACATCCTTGAGCAATTCCAACTCATAAACCCTATAAATCATCTTACCCCAACTCCCCAAACCCTTCAACCAACCAAAACCAAACCAAAACCTTATCTGTGGTTAAAGATGGATAACAAATCAAAAATCCCATGCAAAACATACGCTTGCCCACCACACCCTTTCATCCTACTTGAAAAGTGCCTCGTCTGCCACAAGAGTCTTAGCTCGGAAGAGCTGGATTCCGACGCCGCCGTGATCGGGCCCCTCCTCCCTTTTAACTACCTCGGACCGGGCATAACCATCCGTGCCAACATCATCAAACGTCTCCGCCAAGCCGTCACGGCCGGCCTCCTTAAACGGAAAAAACTCGTCCTCGTCCTCGACCTCGACCACACCCTCCTCCACACCACGTCCCGACCGGTCCCTCCCGACCGATCTGGCCGCCAGCATTACGTCTATACGAAGGGTTACACAACGAAAATTCGCCCGTTCGCCCGCGAATTCTTAAATTTAGTCTCGAAGAAGTTCGAGATTTACGTTTACACGATGGGCAAACGGCATTACGCTAATGAAATGGTCCGGTTTCTAGACGCTGAGAGAAAATATATTGGCGACGAGAACGTGATCGCGTATGAGGATTGCAGGGTCAAAAGAACAAAGAGCTTGGACATCGTCATTGCCGAACCCAAGGCTATTATTATTCTCGACGATACGGTGGAGGTTTGGGACGAGAAGGACCGGGGGAACTTGATACCCGTGAAGCGGTATGAGGTCCCTCAGTCTTGCGGGAAAGACAACGATCGTGTTCTGATCGATATCCAAAGGGATTTGGAGTGTCTACACAATAAGTTTTTTCAGATGAAGGGGAAGAGGGACGTGCGGGAGGTGATGGAGAGAATTAGAGACCAGACTTGCCGGACCATTTCAGGGTCGCCGAGTCTGCTGGAGATGTGGTGTCAGGGTTTTTGCTTCCAGTTCAGAAACATGTTCGCTGGCTGTGTTTAGTTTTTATGACTTGCGTGCCGTGTTTTTTGCAGATGAATGTCATTGCTTTGTTGTTGTTTTTGTCTTGCCGATTTTCTGTTTCTTGGTCGTTGAGATCCGTGTTCTTGATGTTCATGTTTGAATTCTGTCCGGTGTCGGATAAGAATAATTAAGTTTCGATGGTCTATAGCCATCCAACTGCTATCAAGATAAATGACTGTGCATAACCATCCACTTGCCACTTTGCAAGCAAGCCTAGATCTCGAGAGCAAAACCAACCCTATAAATTTTCCAATTTTGTTGCAGTTAACAGCTCATTTGAAACAATAATTGAAGTTAAAATAGTTAATTTGAATTCGCACACAATGTTGAGATTTGATTTTATTCACACATATATATAGAGTGTACAATAGTTTATAGAAAAATAAATCCTAGACTTGAAATAGTTACAATCATGTACTATAATATCGTACAATTAAGAATGGTTCTATATTGCAATGACACATATACAAGTTATTATAAGTGTGTGAGAGATTTATGAAAAAATAGTTGGCAATGTTAGCTAGTCGTTGGACTAACCGTTATGTTTAAGATCCCCCTGCAAACGAAATGGGGTTGTTGGCTCCATGAGTTTCGATCGGAGAAGATTGAAGCGCGTAGTGGATAGTCATTTAGTGAATATGTCGGCTATTTGATTGATTGTGGAGATGAATTGAACTTGAAAATGCTTGCGAGAAACACGTTCACGAACGAAATGATAGTCGATTTCGATGTGTTTGGTGCGAGCGTGGAAGACAGGATTTGTTGTGAGGTAGATGGCAGAGAGGTTATCACACCACAAAGTTGAAGGAAGTGAGGAAGAAAAGCCCAATTCATGCATAAGTGATTGGAGTCAAATGACTTCACATGTAGCATTTGCTAGACCTTTATATTCAGATTCAATGCTGGAACGAGCAACAATGTGTTGTTTCTTAGAGCTCCAAGATATGAGATTTGGTCCAAGGAAGATGCAAACCCCGCTAATTGAGCGACGATCATCAGGATCACCAGCCCAATCTATATCTGAGTAGGCATGTATCCTGCAAGAGGGAGCATGAATTAGTTGGAGGCTGATATTAATCGTATGCTTGAGATACCTTAGTATTCGTTTAATGCTTGTCCAATGAGTTATGGAGGGGTTATGCATGAATTGGCAAGCTTGATTGACTGCAAATGCAATATCGGGATGAGTTAAGGTTAAATATTGAAGAGCGCCAACAACACTACGATAAGTAGAGGGATCAGAGAAGGACTTAGAGTTATGTTAGGAGAGCTTGGATTCAGCTGCTACTAAAGTTTGGATGGGCTTGGCGTCCGTCATGTGATGGAGAAGATCAAAAATATTTTTGGACTGGGTTAGATGGAGACCATTGTTGTCACGAAGCACTTCAACACCAAGCAAAAAAATTAGGAACCTAAGGTCCTTCATGGAAAATTCTTTATTAAGAGTTGTGATAAGAGAGTCGAGAGGAGATGCAGGACTTCCTATTATAATACTATCGTCAACATAAACAAGGATAAAAATCGTGTAGTCATTAGTACGTTTGATGAAAAGAGATGTGTCAGCTTTAGATCCTGCTAAACCAAGTTGGAAAAGATGAGTGTTGTGACGAGTAAACCAAGCACATGGTATTTTCTTGAGGGCATAAAGAGAGTGATTTAATTTGCAAACAAGATGAGGTTTAGAGGGATCAACAAATCTTGGGGGTTGAGTCATAAACATAGTTTCTTCAAGGGTGACCATGGAGGAAAGTGTTTTTGATGTCAAGTTGACAAATCGACCAATTGTTGGAGACGGTGATGGTGAGAACGGTGTGAATCGTGACAGGTTTGATGACGGGGCTGAATGTGTGGGTAAAATCAACTCCTTCTTGTTGATGGAATCTTTTTGCAACCAAACGAGCTTTATAGAGGTCAATGGTGTTGTCGACTTTGCACTTTATGCGGAAGACCCATTTGGATCTAACGACATTTTGATTTGTAGGGGGTGGAACTAAGGTCCACATGTCGTTGGATATAAGAGCGTTGTATTCGTCTATCATTGCCAAATTAAGGTGTTGGTTGGTTCGAGAGAAGCAAGTTGGCTCAACTTCGGTGGACTGCACACAAAAAGCAATTAGGTATTTGGATGGTTGTATTGAGAATTGAACTTAATCCTAGGTGGCGACTTAACCCTATGTGGCATCCTAGTCACCCGCCACATCATCATTGCTTGATGACTCATCAAGGGGGGGTGAAGAGTCAACACATGAGAAGACAAAAGGTTGAGGGAGTGGAAGAGACAAGAGTCTTTTCATTTTTTGTGTAATTTTCGTCCTAATTATGTATGCAATTTAAGTAGAGGGTGTAATGATCTTGAATGATCATGTTTATGTAGTCTTTATATTTGGAAGTTGTAGGGTCATGTAAGTGCCTATATAAAGCACTAGAATTCACCATTTGTAATAGAACAACAATACAACAACAATATATATCAAGCATTAGAAGTTGAGCCACGAAATTGTGTGAGAAAAGAGTGAGTATGTGAGTAGAAAAAAGAAGAAGAGTGTGCATTGCAAAATCGTTTTTTTTTTTTGCTTTGTGAGTGTCAAGGAGAGAGCCACCTTCTTTTCTTCGTGCCCCCCAGTAGAATAGATCACGAATGGATCTAGTGGTGTCAAAAGAAGGCAAAAGGAATGGTGATCAGGGTGGTCTAAGACAGCGCACTAGGTGCGCCTTTTAGACCGCCAATCAGCGGTCCCTGTAGCCCAGGAGACGGACATTCTCCTGTGGTGGGTTGATCAGTAGCTCCCCGTCCTCCTCCTGTCCTCCAACAGGTTGTAAGTTCTCTGTTTTGGATCTAGTAACAGTGGGATGACTGGACTTGGTGGTCGATGTAGGAGAGGAGTGGGAGGCATTGTTGGGAGATGAGGTGGTCTCTATTGGCGAAGTCGTGGCTGTGGTAGGTTGCGATTCAGGACTACTGGCTGGTTCGTGTTGTGTTGGAGGGTTCCACGACGACACTGATAGGTGAGAAGAGGAGTGGTACGGCTGGCTGGAGCAGTGAGGGCAGCCAGTGTTGGTTGCTGAATTGTAGCAGGAGGGACATGGATTTCAATGGGTGTTGGTGGTGGGTTGATTGTAGATGAAAGAAATGGAGTGGACTGCAGGTCGGTGTTGGTTGGAAGAGAGTGGGTTGGCAGGAGCGGTGATTGTAGTTCAGTGGAGACATCATGCTGCTTATAAGGGAAGGATGTTCATCGAAGAAGACGTGATGAGAGATGAAGATATGATCAAAACACCTATAACCAAGATAATTGTTAGGGTAGCCAAGAAAAACACATGGTGTTGAGCGATATTCAAGTTTATGATTTAAATGTGGACAAAGATACGGAAAACAAAGTGAGACAAGAACACATGAAGAAGAATAGTTGGTAGAAGTATTGAGGAGAACATCCCTTGGGGTAGACCATTGTAAACCGTGCGTTGGAAAACGATTTATGATGTGGACAACAATTTCAAAGGCAAAATTCCATAACTTGGTGGGAACACCAGAGTGGTGAAGGAGAGCAAGGCATATTTCGATAATATGTCGTTGTTTACGTTCAACTACGCCATTTTGTTGGGGCGTGTGTGGGCAAGAAAGATAATGTCTGATGTCATGTTTGAGAAGTTCCTGCAAAAAGCGGTTAGAAAGAAATTCACGGGCTTCATTGGTTTGAAGAAATTAGATTTTTTTCGTTGGATTATATTTTCAACATGAAGACGAAATATAACAATATATCAAAAATATCAGAACGCGTCTTAAGGGGATAAAACCATCAAAATTTAGAATAATCGTCTGTAAAATGAACATAACAACGAAAATCCATATGAGAAGTTTCGGGAGAGGGTCCCCAAAATGTCACAATGAATAAGTTGCAAAGGAAAAACAGAAATAATGTTTGTAGAATGTAAAGGAAGAGCATGATTTGCTCATCACACATGAAGTAACAAAATTATTATTGTTATTATTTGTGTAAGGAATGGAATGAAGATCGAGGATACGACAGATGGTGGGAATCACAGCGTGACCGAGACGTTGATCCCATAACAAAAGCGATGGAGAGTAAGATGATATAGCGAGCGAAGTGACGAGAGACGTAGTGGAGGGCGGGGTACCGTGAGGAGGATGGTTCTCGTTGACAATCCTTCACAAAGCAATGAGTTAGATGAAATTCAAAATAATAATTATTGTCTTTTGCAAATTGAGAAACGAAAAGCAATTTTTTTGAAATTGATGGAACATGTAAAACATTTCGAAGATGGAAATTATGATTAGAAGTTGAAAAAGAAGTAATACCAATATTAGCAATAATCAAACCTAAACCATCACCAATCTTTACTTGATCCGGACCTAAATAAGGTGAGCATAAAGAAATATTATTAACGAGGTCGGAAGTGGCGTGATGAGTAGCCCGGAGTCAGGATGCCAAGCGACATTGGCACCGATGGAGTGACTTGGCATCATGACATTGTACGCTTCAGGATAGAGGGTTGGTGGGCGAGGAGGGGTTGGATGTGGTGCATAGCGTTGAGCACATTGGAGTGCATAAAATTCACTACAAAGTTGGCACCGAGGTGTTCGAGTTGGGTGACCATTCTTGTTGTTGGAGCGGCGATTGTTTGTTGACTGAGGGTGAATGGGTGGTGATGTAGTAGGAGCCTTTTGGGTGTAGTTAGCCATAGTGGAAGTAACAGCTATTTGTATGGAGACCAATTGATTGAGCTGAAAAGAGGCTTCCTGCGGAAGAATTACACCAAGCAAAGAATCTAAAGTGTGAGAGACACTGGTAGCATTAAGAGCAGTACGAAATTGGTGATACTCGGGACCCAATCCAAGGAGAAGGCAGGACAAGGTTTCATCCTCGACGACGAGTCATCCAATGGCGGCAAGAGCTTGATCATTTTGGAGCGATTGAGATACATGACCATAGAGAGTGATCCCTTTTGTAGTTGGTGTAGTTGTGTATGGAGTTGCATGACACTAGCTTGTTGAGCATTTGCATAGTGGTAGTGGAGAGTAGCCCAAACATTGGCAGAGTTGCCCATGTTGATGAGTTAGTGTGACGATTGAGTCGCCAATGGTGCTTAGAATCCACCCAAGTGCGAGTTGGTCCCGAACAGTCCATGAGTCGTACTCCGGATTGGGTGTCGGTGAGGTATCTTTGGAGGTGACAGGAAGAGTCGATGAAGGAGATAGTGAGCGACCCTCAACGATGTCCAAGAATTCATAAGCCCCAAGTAGGAGCTTAAAATGTGTTACCAAAAGAAGGTAATTGGTGTCATTCAATTGAACACCAACACTACGTAGAGAGATAGGAATGGTGTTGGTTCGTTGCATGGGATTGTTGGTCATGGTGTTGGTGTAAGGTGGTGGGTGGTTGAAGACAAGATTTGTATGCTATATTGTCTTTAGACAAAAGGCTCTTGATACCAATAAAATCCTAAACTTGAAATAACTACAATCATGCACTGTAATATTGTGCAATTAAAAATTGCTCTATATTGCAATGACACCTATACAAGTTACTATAATTGTTAGAGAGATTTAAGGAAAATAATTGGCAATGTTAGCAAGCCGTCGTGGTCAAGAGAAGTTTAGTTCACAAAAGAAACCTTACGTTGTTTAGTAGAATATAATTTCTAAAAAAATATTTTGAGCCTAAGAAACATTAGTACCAAAACAACCTTTTAGGTAATAGGTAGTTAGGTTCACCAATAACATACTATGACATTGTATAAACTAGAGAAACTTGGGACGACATCCAATCTGCCAATCGACGGGCAGAGACCTCCTTACCGCCAAAGCAAACATGGCACCCCAATGAAAAGAATGTCACTTCAAGAGAAATCCGAGGGCAGTGAAGTAGCACTGCTGATTTAGGATGATGCCCGAGGCGGCCTGTGCTGGGTGCAGCATAGCGTATGTGCACTTGAGGAAATGAAATTTTAGTTAGCCTGTAGAAGTGCAAGCACACATTACTGTGCCAGTAAAGGAGGTGAAAAACATAAAAGAGACCAAACCTTCAGAAGTTCGAGCTCAGTTCAATTCTAAGAAGCATTTAACAAAGCTCCAACAGGCAAACGCATTCAATATGGGGAGTATGAGGGAACATGTCCAGTGGTTGTATGCTCTTAAGCTTGTAGCATCCTTCTAAGCTTTTCTCTGGCTGAAGTTATATTGAAAGAATATGAAATAAGTTTGCGACTACGATATGGTGATGAAACATCAAGGAATAACGTGAAGAACACAGAGACATGGCATACCACTCCATGACAGAGATAATCTACATCCCTGGCACAAGTGGACGGATTACAAGAGACGTATACTATTCGAGATGCCCGGAGCTTGAGCAGGAATTTGATCAACTTCATATGCATGCCTGGACGATTTGGATCTGCAAAATACACATCAGTGGGTAAATCAGGACACGTGCACATATAGCTGACTCCTCAAACTACTAATCTGTTCATGATATACTTTCTTTAACGAAGAAGCGAGCGCATAATGCAAAAGCAATAATTTCTAACCACAAGAATAGAAGTTGGGATGGACATTATCCGTAAATACATAATCTTGGAGAGTGTTTTCGTTGCAAAAGTTCCTTCTCGACATGATATTTTGATGTAAGCAACATCTAGAAACTATTCAACAATTTCACCTGCTTCAAGTAGGTAAGTCAACTGAAAGAAAAGATTATACACACTCAACATAACAAAGACAATTATAGCAAAGAAAAACAAAGGGACATATTGGCTAGCAAGTAATAGTGATCCAGTACACTGAAAGTAAAATACACCTCTATACCAACCATTTGGTGGCAAAACATACCCAGGATAAACTCCTAACATATTCATACTAATAAAAGGTGCCAAATGGACACAACATACCTATAATGATAATGTCAGGCCTAGGGAAACTGTCTCCAAAGTTATCAGTAATTTTGTTTAGATCTCCTTGAACAAAGGTGGCATTATCTATGTTATTAAGCACAGCATTCCTGCAGGCATCTGAAATGGCTTCACCAACTACTTCATAACCGTAAACATGCTTGGCCCTAAAAACAAAAGAGCATAGTTACACATGTCATAACTACTTTTGTAAGATTTTGGGCAATAAATACAGGAATTGCACTAAAAATATCAGTAACTTACCTGCTTGCCAGTGTCAAGCCAATGGTTCCGGTTCCACAGAACAAATCAAGAATAATTTCTGAACCATTTCCACAAAGGCCAGCATAATCTTCAATCACCCCATAAAGAACTTCTGCCTATCAAAAAAAAAGAAAATTGCACACACTTCACCTAATCAAGAGTATCGAAAGTAAAACTACAAGTTGAAAGCAAGATTAGAATATAATAATTAGTGTTGTAGAGTAAACCAAGTCATGTGCCACAGGTGAAGGAGCAAACCGCAATTTTTCCTCCAGCAAGGATAGAATAAGGGCAGTTTTGAAAGTCTTGAGACATAATTTAAGGTACTGTAACAGTTAACTTGCAAACTAACTAACTCTACTCTTTCTCCAAGTCAGCAATGGAAGTATAAAATATAATAAAGGTAAAGAAATTATAAATAGAATATCAGCTTTTGAGAAACAAATTTACAATAATAAAAAATTACATATATAAAAATCGTGAGACTTGACAAAATATGGAAAGTTCCTGGTTATATTGCCTACCTGATGTGTATTGGTCTGAAAAAAGGAGTTGGCGGATATTTGGAATGCAAGTCCTCGTAATGTCTCAGTGATTGTTGGCTTTCCATATAGTGTGTATTCTTGCTCCCCAACAGATGTGTTACCAACAGTGGTGTTAACATTATTAAGTACACTCACCTATGGACATAAAAGGAAATGAAATTAAATAATTATCCTGAAAACTGAAGTTCTGGGTTACCATGCTTTTGTTTTCAGAACTGAACAATAACTCCATCTAAATAATAATAATTCAAACGATCAAATGTGAACAAAACAAATTTTAAAAGATCCACAAGTTCCGAACAGATGCCTAGCATAGGCATTAGGCATGCCATAAAATAGCTTACAAGAACCTCCTCATTTTTTTGAAGAAAATCTATAATACTACATTTTAGCTATACCGTAGGGCATCTATGCAGCAAATATGGATTAATTCTAGCTACTCATTAAAAACAAGCAACAATGACAATTGATTGTCTGAAAGATGAACACTTTACACCTTCTCATGTATTTAATGTTTTGGTTGTGCCTTTTAGTTTTTGCTTGATAGGCGACCCCATGTACCAATCGAACGGTGTGAATTATACACGAGAAAAAAGAGCAGCAAAAGCCTATCATTTTGAAGAGGCCAAATGTTTAAGAGAAACTAAAATATTAAATGTACTAAAAGAACTCACAGGATTTAATCAAGATTCACTATATCAACATTTTCTAATATAAAAGCCAAAAATAAATAAACAATACATGGTTGAACTTTTCATAGTTCATACAATTATGCACACCATTATACAGTTCAGTAATTATTAGAATACCAAAGACAATTCCAAATTATGTCTATGGGCTTACATTTCAACTTTCAAGTTTCCTAGTTGCATTAAGGATTATGAATAACTACGCTATATTATGAGTAATTAACGATCACTGTGTATCTGCAAAGGTGGTAGTAATTGAAATCAACTAGCTGTCTCAGATAAGGCAACAAGGATAACTTAATTTCAAGTGAATATTAGGAAACTACGGGGTGCATGGTCATAGGCCATAATACACAATTTGCATTATCTATATTATAAAATTTAAGAGTAGAGAAACAGCTCGAAATGAGAAACTTAAAAGAGACGTGAAAGTTAAACTCATGTGCTAAGGTACAAACCACTTCTGGAAAAGTTGAGATCTTGTCAACCAAAGGTGATAATAGCTCGGGATTATAAGAAGAAGTTACAAAGTTAACCATCACTTCAGGACGATCAGTCTCGACGTCTCTGAAAATTAAAAGATTAAAATGGAATATTAGTATCTTACGGACTATGCCTAATGACTTTCTTTGCAATGAGAAGAAGAATCCTGGCATCTTATTGATTGGAAAGCAAAAGAAAATATGAACCATAAAATAAATTTGGGTTTTTTGCTTGGGTGTCACTCTAAAACACCATAATTCTCAACAACCATCACTACACTACTATTTTTATCTGTCACCCGAAAACCCCTACCCGTTCACAAATATCATTAAGCTTTCAAAATTGTCACTCCTTTGACAAATTCCGGTGATGACGTCATCTTTTCCGGCAATCACGTCATCGACAGAATAAAAAAAATTGTAATATTTACAATACAGTCAATATTTTCCTTAAGTAATCTAGTAATAAACATGAATCTCTTTATTCTTTGTAACTTTTATGAAATATCCCCTACATAATTGTATAAATACTCTCCTTTTTAGCTATCTTGTCTCCTCTCTCTTCTCTCTCCACTCCTCTCTCTTCTCTCACTATCAAACCCAAACCCAAATTCACCAAACCTAAACCCAAATTCAATCCAAAACAAACCATTCTCTGATCAAACCAAAACAAAGCACTCTCTAATCAAACCAAAAATCCAATCCAAAACAAATAAATCCACAATCACCTTCGTCCTCACCAATCCATCCATGACGCAAGTCCAAATCTAAGCCCTAGAATCGGCAAAGCACATACTCGGGATTCCGATCAAGGGATTGGGTCGGAATAAGGACACGATTTGAATGGATTGGGGGTAAGAGTCGGATTTGGATGAGATGGAGTTGAACATGAGATTCCACAATTTCGAAATTTCATTTCTAATCTTGGAGGTAGAATTTGTAAATATTACAAATAAAAAATACTTTTTATTCCGTCGATAACGTCATCGCCGGAAAAAATGACGTCGTCGCCGAAATCTGTCTAAAGAGTGACAATCTTGAAAACTTAATGGTATTTGTGAATGGGTGGTGGTTTTCAGGTGGCATAGATAGAGATACTAATGTAATGATGATTGTTGAGAATTATGGCGTTTTAGAGTGGCACTCAAGCAAAACCCAATAAATTTTGGGAAAAGACAAGTGATGCACTATGCGTCAATGTCAATAAGAATAGGCGTGATAATTACACCACGGAGTGCACAAATTCCATCACTAATGCAATGTTTACATGTTTGCATTATCAACCACATGAGCATACGCTCAACATTGCTCTTAATACTCATTCTTACCATATTGTTTTCCCAACTATAACTAAATTCTATCAGTTTGTTCCTACATGGTATTTGTCTTCTAAAGGTGCTATCAAACTTGAACTGATATAGAACTCCATAGTCTAAACAATTTAAACCAGACACTTTGGAAGTTGCGAGTTAAGTTAAAATCTTCGGCAATAGGAATCATGCAGTAAATTACTAAAGTGCTGAAAATGTATTTGATTTCTTTCTTTAAGCATATTCCATGAAATACACAATTTCAAGCAAGAAGATAACTCACATGATGATTGCTAGAGAAATTATCACATATTTGGACAATTACTCTGAGATAGAATAACAACTGTTATGAGTTTTGAAAACGGTGGAAGACCTCATACCTGCCTGTTCTCAACATTAGATGTTTAAGGAAGCCAACATGTGAGTGAACATCATAGGGTGAGAGCCTTAGCTGTGGATCTCTCCAACTATCTTGAATAGCTGCAAGAACCTATAAATTAGCAAAACAGTTCAATCGAATTTCTCAATTATTATTTAGTGTCACCAAAAAAGGGACCTACTTGTGGTAGCCGACAAAAACTCATACATGTTGTATTGTGTAGAGTAATGTTCAAAGTACAATTAAAGAAAGTTAATACATATAACTGAGGTGGCTTAATTATTAAAACTATTCAGAGCAATGAGGAAAGGATCTTACGAAATCAATATAGAAAGGGGGGGGGGGGGGGGGGGGGGGGGGGGGAGATAAAGCTGAACATGGTGTTAAACGTCTGAAAATGAAGTAACATGTCAAGTAATGTCTTTCAACAGGATTACAATTTCATGCAAAAATTGCAACCAACACAATGAATTTCGAACTCTCCAACGGTCTTATTCATGCCAAACAAATTCAGACATAAGAGTGCCCTTGTAGCACAGCATGTCAGAAAAAAAAACCGAGAAGTAGGCAAAGTATCAACATGCTACAGCATGTCAGGAATGTGCCAGCAATCTCATATAACTATTTTGTCAATATACTCCCAAAATATCATGGCACAAATATAAAAGGTTAACAGCCCAAAAAATGTAAAATGTCATGCTAATGTTTTTTCCCCTAATACTTTACCAGCAGATCATTATTCAATCAATGGAAAATTTTGACTGTTCGAACATGTGTTAGAACACAAAATAAGTTGTCAAAGCATGTGAAGAGACCTTCATATAGTTTTTTTTATCAGTGTGACCTTTATATAGCTAATATGTTTGAATTTGCAACAATTAGCATGAGAAAAAAATTGCAAGAGAAAAATCAAGATTATTAAATTTTACTCTAAAAAAGGTTCAATATACAAAAGGATGGTTGGAGGAAAATACAATAATACTTATGTTTGTTTGTGAGGCAATATATAGAGATCTGATTATAGGGGTACATAGGAAACAATTACCCTTTCTGCAACTTTGCTACGTTTACAAGGTATATATAACTCAGGGCTATAAAGTCGTCTGTCTCCGTGAGAAACAATTGCCATGTCATGTCTACTTCCACTGAATGACACAAAGATAGCATACCTTATCCGCAGCTTTGCTTTGCAATAGGCATTTGTCTACTTGAATGACTTTATCAAAAAAACGGGGAGCATGCAACCCTAATGCATAGCCACTTGTACCCCGGTCTTGCTTTCGTTCAATCATTTCATCATTTGTTAACCATTTTTCTGTGCCAAAAGAAAATTCCATCTGCAAGAGTGCAAGTATTGAAATATCACTTTGCTAAGGACATGCAGTGTAAAATTAATTCACTGAACTAACTATATAAGCAAGTAATCGAATAACAAAAGAACAAAAGGTTCATAGGATTATGCAGTATGCACACAATATATGATTCTCCATGTGGGGCAAACATTTCATAAAGAAATTATTGCATGTGCAAACTGATAGCATTCGCATGTTGTCTGTTAACAACTAACAATAAGCAAGAGGTTAATCATTTCATGGTAAACCAACAAAGGAGATGGAATATCTAACAGATCATATTTTCTAGATCCGCATACTATTGTTCCATGGCAATGATTCAATCAGATTGTTGTGCACTGTACCCATTACCCCCAAAAAAAAACAATCAAGTGCCTCGAGACCTTGACTGTGTGACCAGTGAGAAAAGTTCATTCAATAGTAGGTTCAGACACTCATGCATGACTCCAGTTCTTAGCAACACAACATATGAGAGCTAATCCAAGTTAAGCAACTTCCAACGTCACATCCTAGATCCCTTGTGTCACCCAAGGAAAATACAGCTCCACTAAAACAAAGGAAAGGTCTAAACAACAAAAGACAAACTTCTGCTAATGAAAACGTAAAAGGGTCTCAAGAAACTAACCTTGTTTCGGTAGTGATACTGAATACTGCATGGAATAATGGGCTTCAATGCAGCCACAAATTCAGGATCCTTCATAGAGAATCTTCCCACATGTACCATCAACTCAGTAACTTGTTCCTCCTTGTACCTAACCTGAGCCTCATATAGAAGATTCTGCGTCTTACAACCCCCACAATAGGATGCATACTCACATGGGGCTTCGACAGAGTCCCAGTGAGGAGCAAGTGTTTCCATCTTCTTTACCTGCACATTACCAAAATCTCAAACAAACTGACTGATATAGGAATCAAGCAAAAGAGATTGACATGGGAATTCAACATATTTCCACATTTTTCAAATGACCAACTCTAAACAATAATTCCTAATTCATCTTCCAAATTTAATAGGGAAAAGAACACTAGAACAGGAACTTCTAAACACTCATAAGCTCAAAGCCTAACACATACATCATCAAACTAGGAGTTCCTATACGGTGTGATTGGTTTGCAGGATGTGGACAGCAATCCAAAACTCCAATTCCTTTACTTTTCTATTTTTCTTAGGGTCCATTTGGAATCACACTTTTACAATCAAATTTTCTAGATCTAGCAAAATCTCAGAATCAGTTTCTAAATGTATCATTGCCTTAGTATGAAGATACTAAGTTTTTAGATATCAATAGTAAATCACATTTGATTCTTGAGTTTTGAGAATCAAAAACTAATTATCAAAATGTGACTTTAAAATCTAAACTAATTATCAAAGCTTCACGGATGAAGTGGAGGAAGTCACATGTCATTTCCCAAAAAACTCAAAGTTCCAACTTACAAGTTATTTTAAGCTTTCCAGCAAACCAATCACCCAGGTATCATTTCAAAAGTCCAGCTTTCTACTTTCTTAAAATTTTCCAGCAAATCAATCACACCTGAGAAATTCAAAACTCGTAGAAATCCATTCTCAACAACTTTATGTGATTGGTTTGCAGGAAACGATCTGAAAGTGGGGAACTGACTTCCAGAGTGGTTTTCTAGTGATTGGTTTGCAGAAAAACTTAAAATAAATCTGGAAACTAAGTTTTATGAGTTCCAAATCCTTATAAAATTGCACTCCGAATGATTTCTCCCACTTCCACGCCAATTTCTTAGGAAGTCATGAAACTGAATTCTGAATTTTCCACTACTTTCTGCAAACCAATCGCACCCTAAAAGAAATTATTAACAAAACATCATTAAGAATCCAAGCACATCCTTAAGAGAAAACATCATCAAGCAGCTGAAAAAGCATCACAACACAAACATATCCAAAGGATATAAAAAAAACTACCACAACTCAAACTCTTCAACCACTCACCTCAGCGTAACTCCCCTTCTTCCTCGTGACCCGTCCGACGAACCTTTCCCCGGGCAAAGCCCGGTCGCACATGACGACGAACCCGGTGCCGGCGACCTTGCAGACGCCCTTGCCCTTGAACGCGAGGCTCTCGCACTCCAGCTCCAGCATCTGATTTTTCTTCGGGAAGAAGGAGCCTTCTTCGGGGACGGGAACCCTAGGACGGGTGGTGCTTCCGGGTTTATCGGGGTTTCGGAGGGTTTCGGTTGAGGAGCAGCGGAGGGGGAAGAAGGTGTGGTGGGGGGTCAGGCAGCGTAGGACGGCGGCGCCGCCGTGGGCGGGGATCGACGGCGCCGGCGGCATAGTGGGAGTTTGAGAGTGGGAGTTTGTGAAGATAACGTAGAGGTTGATTGATTGTCGTGGACTCGGGTCGGATTTATTTTTTGAGACTCGAATTTCAGGCTCGAATTCGTGCATAGTCGCTTTTTCTGCGGGTATTTTAACGGCGTAGAAAGCAACATAATTAATTATTACGAGTCGAATCAAAATTCAAGTTTTGCATATTACTGTATATTATTACTAAATATAATCCTGAGTTATATATATACTTTGTAAACATCGCAAAGTTGCAGAAAGGGTAATTGTTTCCTATGTACCCTATAAACATATCTCTATATATTGCCTCACAATCAAACATAAATATTATTGTATTTTCCTCCAACTTAAACTACACTACCCTTTTGTGTATTGGACTTTTTTAGGGTAAAATTTAATAATTTTGATTTTTCTCTTGCATTTTTTTCTCATGCTAATTGTTGTAAATTTTCAAACATATTAGCTATATTAAGGTCACACTGATAATAATAAAAACCATATGAAGGTCTCTTCAAATGCTTTGACAACTTTTTTTGTGTTCCGGCACATGTTCGAATAGTCAAAAATTTCCATTGATTGAATAATTGATCTGTTGGTAAAGTATTAGACCATCCTTAACCCCAACCTCATTTTCTCCTCCAACCCAGTTTCTCTCTATGCCACATCAGCAAAAAACATTTTGCAACCAACAACTCAACCCAACTTATTTTTCACTTCTTAACCCCAACCTCATTTCCAACACTCTCTATCATCCACATCATTTCTTTTTACCTCATTTTCTATTCCATCACAAAAATACACAAACTATTAAATAAAATATTTTTACAATGACTTAATCTAATTAAATTACTATAATTACGCATAACACGCAAAAGTTACATTTAATTAAAATTCGACAAGTAATTATTACGATAATTTAAAATTAAAATATTACAATACATATTACGAACAAATTTAACTTGCATTCTTTCCAAAACATTGCCATATATTTTCGATCAAATCAGCTCGTAATGCCATATGTTTTCGGGAGTCTCGAACTCGATCTCTGTTATGCAGATATCTGTTAATACCCACGATACTATCAGTGGAATACCGAAGACCCGACTCGTTTGAACTTTCGCCGATGTTTTGAGGTCGCTCATGGATAAATTCGTTTATATCCACCAACTGTTTGTAAGAGTCGTGTTCGTCCTCCACGATCATGTTGTGCAAGATTATGCATGCAATCATAATTTTACTGAGAATATTTGGACTCCATGCTAGCGATGACCTTTTCACGATGGCGAATCTTGCTTGAAGCACTCCAAACGCACGTTCCACATTTTTCCTTGCTGCTTCCTGAAATTGGGCAAACAATCTATCTTTGGGTGTCTGAGGAAGAAGGATTGATTGCATAAATCCTGCCCATTTAGGATAAATGTGAGATAGTAACCCATATCATGCGGGTTGTCATTCACTTCATATCTAACAGGTGGTGCACGCCCCTCCATAATGTGATCGAAACTGGAGAACGTTGGAGGACATTGATATCGTTACACGATCCCGAGATCCCGAAAAATGAATGCCAAATCCATAGGTCGTAAGATGCAACAGCTTCCAGAACAAGTGTTGGTTTTCCACTTCGGTCTTAATATTGCCCCTTCCAAGCAGCTGGACAATTCTTCCATTCCCAATGCATACAATCGATGCTGCCCATCATGCCTGGAAACCCTCGTAACTCACCAACTTAGAGCAGTCTTGTTAGGTCTGCTGGAGTAGGTGTTCGTAGATATTCAGCACCAAAATTACTAATGACACCTTCACAGAATTTTTGGAGGGACATTCTTGTTGTTGCTTCGCTGAGACGTAAGTACTCGTCCACCTCGTCTGCCGCTACACCATATGCTAACATTCGGTGCGCTGCAGTACATTTTTGGATACCTGATTTGCTAAGTCGACCCACAGCATCTGCTCGTTGCTGGAAGAAGATATCGGTAGCCTCGAGCGTGTTTGCAATTCGAAGGAAAATATTCTTCCGCATTCGAAACCTTCTTCTGAAAATATGATCCCCATGCATCAGACTGTCAGTAAAATAATCTGCAATTAGACGATTATAATCAACTGTCTTATCTCTGTCCGGGTTAGAAGTTCGTCTCCTCCTCCTACGTGGAGGTTGCGTATTAAGGTAAGAGGAGAGGTACTCCACAACTACGTTGGTTGTTTGGTCTATTGCCTCATCTAGGGCATCAGATGATGAAGATGAGGAGTTGGAGTTAGAAGAATTGTCACTGGTCATACTTGTCACTTGGGGTTTCAGGAGGACTTGTGGTTTAAGGTTTGTTTTACAAGAACCTCCTATTTGTAACATTAATTCCTATCTAAGGCAGTGTTAAATCCATATCGTCCATCTTTGTCGGTGGATTCTAGACCGTTGAAGGTTTTAAAACGAATCTTAATTGTTCACATCACATGCGTTGTCAGAGGCATCTTTTGTGTTCACGTCTCTTGTGTTTGTTGGTTTTTTGGCTAATAATCATTAATCCGTTTTGATGATTAATCAACATCTCAAAAAACATGTATCAATTGAAATATCATTGCTTGCATATATGTGTGTTATCTAACATTTCAGGATTCAAGGTTGAGTTAAATTAAAGATGAAGATTGAAGAGTAGCTAAGTTTAAATTCCATGTATTTAGGCTTCAAATGTAACTTGACACTTGAAATTCATGATTCATTGCATTACACATCACTTAGGACACTTATAGAAGTCTCACATTATTTTCCATATATCCTAGACTTCATTTAGAAACTCAACCAAACTCATTAGAACCGAAGAACAGGAAAATTGCACTTAATCGGTCGACCGGTAGAACCTTTTGGTTCGACCATTTTTCACCAGACTTTTCCAGGCAACGAAATTTGTCCCAAACGGTCGACCAAATTCCTTCATCCGTTCGACCATTCTTCCTATCCTTTTTGCCTGTTAGAAATTGGTCGACCGACACATACATTTTGTTCGACTGTTTCACCTTGTCAAGTGAGAAATTATTTTACCGAATACAAATCCTTCAGCCTATCTCTTACCGACACGTGTCCTCTGAGTGGGACTTTCGGTCGACCGAAAGTTCATATCTGTTCGACCGATTGTTTTCCGTATTTCTATTTATTATGACCGTTATACTTGTCGTATACTCTAACAGTCGTATACACATTTTTCTAACTAACCTAAGTTTGGATTTAGTGTTCCGATCGACCAGACTTCCCTTTACGGTCGACCGAATCTTGATTCTTCACTGTCTCATTTTTACTGGGCATTTTCGGTTGAACGTTGCACTTACCTCGTTTGACCGATTACACTTGGTGTTATCGGGTCTTAAATCAAACATGTCAACCGGTCGACCGGAACTTAAGTCTTTTACAGACCCAGTGCTACTGTCTCGTTTCGGTCGAACTGGTATTCGAAACCGTTCGACCGATCACTTAAGTTCGAGCCAAGTTGGATCAACCGTTAGCATCTTCGTTTGACCAAACCAAGCACTGCTGATAATCGGTCGACCGTGTAACGCGATCCGGTCGACCGTTTATCGCCAGAAATCTGTCCTGCAATTTCTGACTTGTGTTTTTCTTACACATCTTTCCATCACTTCAATCCCAACGGCTAGAACTTGTTTGGAGCTTATAAATAGAGCTTAAAACACTCATACAAGACTACCAATCTTTCTCTAAGCTCAACATCTCATTACTACTCTCTAAGTGCTCTAAACTCTTGTGCTCATATCTTCCCACTTGAAATCACCATCACTAGATTGCATCATTTATTTCAAGTGCCCAAGATTAGTCGCTGAAGTTTTATTCTTTAAGAGTTGTACAAGCTTCCGGAGTGAAGCTCTTCTCGGATTGTGAGAAGGTGGTCCAAGCTAGGCGAGGGTGTTCGCAAATCTTGTGGTGTAAAGGCGTGATCTCGGCCCGCAACGGAGATCGGATTAGTGAAGGATGCGAAGTTGCTCGAGTAAGAGCAATTCGTAAGAGAGGACTAGGATCTTGTGGTTGGATTCAAACCTCTATACATCCGGAGTGGTGGTTTGTTTGTTCTCTCCTTAATATCATTGTCTTATCTTTGAATTTGATATAGTTTTATTAAAAACCGTAATTAGTGTATTCACCCCCCCCCCCCCCTTTAGACTAAGTTTAGGGGCTAGTAGATCCTACAGTGTTGTCAGACGAATCTTAACTGTTAATGTCCCATGCGTTGTCGGAAGCATATTAACTATTCACGTCTCATGCATTGTCGGGCGAATCTTAACTGTTCACATTTCGTGCGTTGTCAGACGAATCTTAACTGTTAATGTCTCATGCGTTGTCTGAAGCATCTTAACTATTCACGTCTCATGTGTTGTCGGACGAATTTTAACTGTTCACGTTTCATGCGTTGTCGGACGAATCTTAACTGTTCACGTTTCATACGTTGTCGGAAGCATCTTATGTGTTCACATTTGAAAGTTGAAAAATGAATTGTTTCATGTCTATCTCTGAAGAATGTTATATAAACAAGCACTTCTGATTTCATTTCCTAGAACTCGACTTAAGCCACCAGCGCAACTTACACCAAAATGTCTTCCCCTGACCACAATCGTGAGTTACATTGTAGACGAGGAACCCCTTGGCCACTATTTTCCGGTGGTTATGGACATGTTCCACATCCGAACCCCTACCAATTTGACCTTAACAACCATCCAAGTTCTTCACAAAATCCACCACCGCAATATTTCCCACAACAACACTCTTTACCACCACCGTAATATTTTCCACCACAACAATATGACAACTCATTACTCCCTTATGAAATATATGTCAACCTACTTAGTGGACAAACCACTACGAACTTCCCAAATAATATTTCTGATGATGAGAATCAAAACGACGACCACCCCTCTGCCCAACCAGCACGACGCACGTTGTCTCGATTGCCAGCGCGATCACCACAATTACACAAGGTGAATGTCTGGTCCACGTTGGATGACGAAGCGTTGATCTCAGTTTACATGCAAGTTAGTATGGATGTCGTTGTAGGTACCTCACAGAAAATCGGAGCTTTGTGGGGTAGAGTGGCATGCGTGTACGAACAGGTCGCTCGCTCGAACAATAAGATAGCCTCACGCCTCTAGGTAGAATTGTGTCTTAAACGTACCCTAAGTGCATTTGAATCCTTGAGACAACAACTAAAATAAGCTACTCGCTTCTGACTTATGGATGTACTGACTTGCAGTAAATTAGTATTATGAGTACGAGGTTAATAGTTGATCATTTAATAGTAGTAATTGTATGTGGCACAACTATTTGTTGTGTTTCGTAAATTATTTTCATTCCTCTCTAATTTTGAACAACTCATGGTAAGTTAATAAATGACATTTAACCGAACATTTTTTCTAACAGCTATAAATCTAGATAAATACTCGGGTTATTAACCTTGCGTCTATTTTTTAACTTGTACGTTCTCACCCAAGTCACCGTGACAAGAAGTCGGACTAAGTCAACACTTTAACCACATGCATTCTCTCTAGAAATATCATGTTTCGCCACGTGGCAGCATTTGAGAGCGCCGGACCCCTACCCACAACCCAATCATCACCCGCCCACGTGCAATCAATCGAACGGCTTGAAACCCTCGAAACTAGATCCGAACAATCCCAGCCGTCCAATGGAGGCCAATCCCAACCCTTTATCTCCATGTGCCTCCCAAGCAAGCACAAGAGAGTGGCGGAGAGTAATGGCTTCCGCTTCCCTCAACTCCGCTCCTCCGCCGGCCCCGTCCGTCTCTCTCCGGCGAACCCTCCGCTGCCGCTGCTCCTCCGATCCGACTCCCTCCGCCGCTACCGGTTATATCGTACCGTGTCTTGACTTTTTTAGTGTCTTTTTGTTTACTCGGTTGAGATTAAGGGTTCGTTGTAACAGTAAATCCTGTAAATCCTGACAATTAGGTCCGGGATCCAAAAACTAGCTGGGTAGGGTAGGAAACAGGTTTGGTTCTAGCCCAGCCTCCGTGATAATATTCGTTCCGACCCACATATTCGAATCGTTTAGTAGGATATAGTTACTAAATAAAGATTCCGTTCAAATGTGATACCGAATATAGTAACAAAGATTCTGTTTAAATGTGATACCGAATATGGTAACAATAGATACGAGAGTGTATAAGATAATATCTGGTTCGTATTTGTATTCAAATTCTTAATTTCAAGGTTTTCCATAAATTTATATGTCAAAAACATGATATCCGGTATATATCCATATCTGATTGTTGACCATATCCATAAATTTCAAGGCGAATATGGTTATGTATTATAAAAACAAAAAATAACTATATATGTATCATTATTTGTTATATAAATATTGTACAAATATAGCAAAGACGATATTCACTTCGTATTCAAACTATTTACAACTCTTGTCGGTGGGATGTGGTCACGTAATTATTTTTAAAAATTAAAATTAATACTATTACTTATCTGGAAAAAAAAGACAGTTGGGTCTGGAATCCAAACAAATTTTTACCTGTAAATTATGACAATTGGGTCTAGAATCCAAAAGACTTTCTACCAGTAGATTATGACAATTCGGTCTGGATTCCAAAATAGTTTTGTGCAAGTAAATCCTGAAAGATGTGTCCAAATCCAAAATTGTATTTACCTGTAAATTCTAGCAATTGGGTCCGGATTCCAAATCGTGATATTTTTTTTTCACGCAGGAAAAAGAGCTCAAAGCATGTAATATTTGATTGCCGTATTAGATTATGAATTTGCAACCTACATAATTAGACACATTGTTGGTGCATGCAAGACTTGGAGTCTGGAGACCATTACAATTTGCAAACAATCAAACACAGTTTTCAAGACCTAAATTTGTATTGTTGAACTTGGAATGGTAGAAGCTGAGAAATGAGCTCTTGGACCTGCAAAAGTTTGTGTTTTTGCAGAAACCAAAAGCAGAAATTGATATCCAAACGGACCCTAGGTTTGGGGTTTTGTTTGTTGAATTGCATGATTATTTTGGTTTGAATTATGTCAATATTTTAGAAGGTTGACGTTAGATTGATTCTAGAAACACAAGTGCATGATCCTTGTATTCGATTTATTTATTTTTTGGTAAAACTTCAATACGGTCCTATTTTATGGACAAAATCTGAAATTGAACTTTAAATAGTTTCAAGCTTTGTCCCATACAATGGGTTTGATTATGAGGTGCTATCTAAAAGTAAAAAAGTCCAATGAGAAGGATCTTATAAGAGATTCTAACTAATTATCAATCTGATGTCAATCCTCTAAAATATTTAGATATTCTTTACCGAAGTAGTTATGGGCTCAAGCTATTTATTTTTAAAATGTAAAGAGAATAACCCATTTGTGGCTTATTCGAACTTTAATAAGCATACTTATTCCATCCTGATTATGTTTAGTGTTACGCACTAGTTTATACAGTTTTACACTGTTGCCTTGCTCGTTGCGAGAAAAGTATAATTTCTTGGATGAATGCTTTTATTTTTTTTAATTTCAATGGATTGCTAAAATGGTAAAAAAACACAAAGCTGGACCTTGTTTTGTCCTTGATCTAGCTAGATGATGGCCCTCTGATTGTTTGTAATGTTTAAGCTGTCTAACTGTTTTTTCTTAGTATATTTCTCTACAGATGCTATAAGATCTTCTGATCAAATCATTCCACTCACAAATGATGTATAGTTATCAAAATGCAGGTCAATTCAGTATTGCTGCACCTCAATTGCAGATGAATACTAACAATGTGACTTCAACAGAGAAGATAGAGAAAAATACTTCCACAACAGGAGGTGCATTTTATTTTAAAGGATCAACCACTTCACTTGTCACTGAACTACTACCTTGCACAAAGGTCACCCTTGTAAGACATGGTCTAAGCTTGTGGAATGACGAAAGTAGAGTCCAGGTTTGACCCCAATACATGGTCAGGACCATGTTCTTCATTCTTGAAATAGATCATATCACAGTTATAAAGAAAACCAAGTAAAAGTGTGGGAAAGAAATCTTTTGAGTGTTAGAAGTGACCAAAAATAACTTGTGACTTGTCACATGTTTTGTTGATGAGTTTCATTTCTAGCCTAGCCCCACCTAGTTTGGGAATAAAGACTTTGTTTCTCACAAGGTTTATTTCATCAGTTGGGTTATATTTTTAGGAAATTTAGTCTAGAAGCTTATCTTCTATTACCTCATGTAAAAAGGTCACGTTTGTGATTATATTTGTATGTTATGTAGAGTTGAAGGGTATTGTCCCTCTTCTGGATTTCATATCCGTATTTATGTTCTCTTTCGAAGTTATTAATTAGCAGAAGACTCTATTAGAAAAGACTCGTGGCTTTTTTATGTCAACAGGTTGTGATGGATGTACAATCATCAATCATCATATTGCATTTGAAGAACCATGATTTTTTTTAAATTGCAAATAGAATTCCGGTGTTATGTTGTCAGAACTACTTTGTTTCATGATTCTTGATGTTACCTATTTATTCCAGGGAAGCTCAGATTTGTCTATCTTGACAGATACTGGTGCTAAACAAGCAGAGAAATGGCGAGACGCCTTGTCTATTATACGCTTTACTCGTGCTTCTCCAGTCCTATCTCACGTGCAAAGGTTGGTATTTATGGAGCTTAAATCATTACTAGTTTGCTAAATTAAACCCTTCAGTGTTTCTTTTTATCTCCTATACCATAATAAAAGATAATTTTTAGTTCTTTTGAAATGATTTTTTGAACTATTCCTGATGAGATGCTAACTACAGTCCACAGCTGAACTACTATGGAGTGGGAGAGAGCAACCGTTGGTTTTCCTTGACACATTGAAAGAAGCACACCTGTTTTTTCTGGAGGGCATGACCAATGGTTTGTCCAATCCTCCTTCCTTTGGTTGTGTTCCCTCTATTTCCTCCCTCAAGTCCGCACTCCAAGTAATGCATTTAGAATTTGGAGGCAGCTGATGCGAAAAAGGAATACCCAGAACTATATAATTCTTGGGGCGAAGACCCTTCAAACTTCAATGTGAATGGAATATATCCCATCAGGAGGCTATGGGGGGGAACAGCTAGAGAAGCTTGGAGGGAGATTTTGTCAGCAGAAGTAAGTTGTTTCTCTTCTATATTATTTTGTGAATGGAATGCAAATCTTAGTTTTTGTAATTTCAGGGCGAAAACGTGCTTGTTGTAACTCATAAATCAATACTACGAGCACTTGTTTCCACAGTCCCTGGTCTTGGTCCAGAAAGGATTGTTATTTGATACTTCGATGAAATCCTTTACTTCTATTACTGTTTATGATTTTGGTGATATCTCTGTTTCCTTCCAAAACTAGTCTCGTTTATCGGGTTATGTTGGTGTCATCTTGGTTGTATATCATGTTAAAGAAATGTTGTCCATGTCTAACCGTAATTTGAAGTACTTCCGAAAATTCAAATGTAGTGTAGTATCCAATGGCATGCTATTCCTGGGATTTAAGTAAAATAGTGTAGGAAAGACTTTCAAAAAAACACAGCGTAATTTCACCTTTAGTGGGAAATTAAGTAAAAATTAACAACCGTTATTTTGTAATGCGTGGCTGAAATTAGATGAACTGACCTCTTCAATTCTTGATGGTTTGGAGGAGATCCGGATCGATAACTGTGTTGTTGTCTCTCTGAGGCTTAGGTATATATTATTGTCAGACAGGATCTGATCCTGAACTGTGCATCTTGTTTCCTTTTGTAGATTCCGAGCATTTGACATCAACAAAGGCCATGCTCCAGTCTTTGAATATGATGGCTCATATGTACAGCGATCACAAATATCAATACTAAGAAATTCAAATGGCACCTTCCACTCGTATGTATAACTTCATCACATTGGCAGAATATACATATGTAACACTGTGAGACTCCTATTCTTTGGTCATTACAGGTCTTTTACATACCAGAGTGCATATAAGAAACACCAATTGAAGTTTTTCTTCCATTTGGATTCCTGTTTTTCCCCTCTTTAATCCAGGTCATTGTACCAGAACATAGTTGGTAGTAGCAAGCAGAGATCAAAATGCGGATTCTTATGGCAAAGTGTTTCAGATGATGAACACCATTTCATTTCGACTGCTCGGATTATTAAGTTGGAGGATTTGTTTTGCTGTATAGATGATAATCATGTACAACTGATCTATCAACTATGGCATTTATATCTTTTTGCATGTATATAATTAATTTTGTCTACCTTGCCTCTTGATTCTTTTTTTCAAAATGAACTGAATGTTGCTCATGAAATAAATTGCTTGTTGGTGGGAACTGAAATAAGGCAGTAGTAGAAATCTTGAAGATTTTTATGTGGAAGAAAGATTTTCATGTGATTCTCTTCCGAAGATGGATTTATTTCTAATCAAGTGTTTATTTGTTTCGTTTTCCGACAATACAACCTCTTAAGACATTCTATATGGAAGGTAGATTCGTATGTAAGGCCTTTCTCGAAGGATTGATCTGTTTCGTATAAAGCATTTCTTTGAATGTATCCATCTTTCTAACGATGAATTCTTTTCACAGGAAACAAAAGGAATGGTGTGTAAGAATCACCTATTCTAACCCTCTCAAAGTGGGTAACCTTGTACATCGCTTATACCTTGCGCACCTGGATTGCCCCTCTTATCAATATCATCATGGTACCAATGATTACTCATTTAAGAATTAATGATATAGATATCATAACTATTTCGAAATTTTTAGGAAAACTTCATATAAATAAAGAACACCAGGCTGCAAAAGCCTTATAGAGCTCTTGAAGCACTACAGGTGTTGTGTAGTTCACATAAACAATGAACACAAGGTAATAAAATTGTTAACTAATAACAACAATCTTTGGTTTTTTGTTTGGTTTATTCGCTTTGCCGCCACCAGTGGAACTTGGTTTCTTTGAGCAAGATGTATTGCAGTTGTCACCTTCAATGTCACTGTCGTCACTGCTGCTGCTGCACTCTGTATCAGTTTCAGAGATGTAGTTACCAGGTAAGCATGCCCGGGAAGAACCAACGGCAGCCTCAGCTGCTGCAACAGATTCCTCATTTTGAAGATCAGCAACACCCAATAGTAAATCCTGCAGATTAAAACACGCAACTACAGTTACATCCATCAAATTTTATTTGATCAACTTAACATCTCTTTCAAAGTGAACGGGACTGAATTACCATTTCAATATATTCTTTTTCATCTCCAGTGATTGCTTCTATATCAAAATTTTGGTCAGGATTCTCCTGTAAAACAAAGCAGCTAGCAAGTTAATATATATGCAAGAAAGAAGTAACAATCTTGGACATTGTACTCTGCCTATGATAAGTGGCAAACCTGCTTATTATGTTCAAGCTGTTTGTTTGCTTCAGCCATGACTCCAAGAAAATCCTTCACCTTCCCAAGCACTGCAATGTACAAAGTATTAGAAACCAAAACTAAGCCAGACCCATAACTTACTCTCAATATGGAGCTCCGAATTGTTTTTCAGCCCGGAACATTCATACTAGCATAATCTTTATATTTCATTTTAGGGTATCTTAGTATTATAATACCACAGTTTTCTTTTCTCTTTTACTTATTCCCTCCCAAACAAATGTATTTTCTTCTATCTTCTGTTCTCTTTTCTTCCACGCTTCTACCCAAACATATCATTTGTTAGGAATACTTTAATGTAAAATGCACCTCAGATGAGCCTGGAGCAACTGAACCCACAAACTCATGATTCTTTCTTCTTCTTTTGGATCGGTACCCACAAACTCATGATACATTGCCATAATTCCATGATAGACTCAAACACGACAAACAAGAGAGTGTCAAGCATGGCCCAACAGTCCCACCCTTGAAGAATAAGGTTCAACACATAATATAATTAGAGAACATCTAGATAGATAAGTAGTCCCAAACTTGCAAAACCACCTTCACAACCCATGCAAGACGAACCCAAACAAGTCATATGCCAGCACCACCCATGAAACCTCACTCCATCTTAAAAGAAGATCACCAAGCACCTGACACAGGGATTAAAATCGTCTAATCAGACACTAGTCATCCAAGGCTCCAAACCAGCAGCCGGTAAATAGTCCGGCTGAACAAGTCAGGTTGAAGCTGAATAGCAACCAGTCGGCCGAAATCTAGTCAGCTGAGATTTAAATCATTCCCAGATGTTGTTACGTCCAAACACATTAACTCCATTATACAATGACATCCACAACCCGCCCCCGACAAACCTGGACAAGTTATATGCCACGCCAGTAAGCCACTACCCATATAAATACCTCTCTAGCTCTTAGATATGCTCAGGAGCTTCCCACTTTCTAGTCTCAATCTCCTCAATAACTTGACATGGAAGCTAGCACTGACCAAGGGAAAATTTGGTCACGTAGATCCTCTATTTCGCCGGAATTCTTTGATTGCTTCGTACTCATTTACAATGGAATCCTGTTCGTTGTAAGATCACTGAAGGGTCAACAATTTGGGGAGTTTGCTTCTACACGGAAACGAAGACCTTCGAGAACAAATATTAGACAGGGAAGAAAGGGGAAAAAGTAAAGTTTACAAGAATTTCATCAAGCACATAGCATTCGTATAGCTACAACACCCCCAAACCCCACTAAACCCTAAACCCTATGAGGAAATTCCTCGAACACCTAATGGGCATTCGCACAACCAACACTATCACCACATCAAGAATCCACACGCCTAATCCAACCAATCAAAACTAATCCTAAACAATCCAAACAAACAATAAAACAAAGATTTCACATCCAAACCTTGGCTTTTGGGAAGGGGATCCGTCACCGGGTTCTCGCAACCCGACTCCATCCTCGCTTTCTTCCCCGAACCCTTCGCCGCCCCGTTGCAGACCAGCAACTTCGACTCTACAAAACCCAAAACGCCAAAATTAGAAGGGGAAAAATGTTCTTTTTTTCGGATTTCGTAAGGGTTTTTTATTTATTTATACCTCTGAAGGCGTTGGATCGTTCGAGTTCGAGAAGCTCTTTGCTGGTGGAAGACGCCATGGTTGGGGTTTTGGGTTTTGGTCGATTTTTTGGGAGGAAAGATGGGAGCTTTGAAGTGAGGAAGGAAGGAAGGACTCTTTCTACGCGACCGCCCTAAAACATGTTCGGCTTCGGATGCCGTCCGATTTGTATTTTTTTAATTTTCCAAAGCACAAATTAGAAAATTTCCCTGCAAAACGTTTTTAAATGAGTTTTTTAATATTAAAATACAGTAATTCTCCGGTAAACGGGGTTTAATCTAACTATTAAAATAAAATATTTTTTTTACAAGAAAGCTAATGTTTGACGGTAAATGTCTTGCATGTCTGGAAAATAACAAAATTATTTTTTCTGCTTGTATCGTTATTTTTCATATGGATATACAAAGTCATATATTTACACTTATACTACTAAAAATCATGTTTATTTACGTTTATGTAATTCGTTAACTTTACAACAGTCGTCGACTGATATAAATTAATTATTAATTGTAAATGTTGTAAAATTAACCTTTAGCAATCTAACAATTAAATATATTTTTAATTAATATTGAATTACAAATTTGCAAGATGTTCCCTGAACAACCTAAAAAACATCATTCGACTATTATTTTCTCATTTTTTCACTTCTCTCTCTTCATCACATCTTCTCTCTTCACTCATATTTGTGTATCTTTTTTCTCTATATTTTTCTTTCCTCCCATTTCTTCTATCTCACTTCTCTCTCTTATCTTGTATTTTCCTTGTAAAATTTAAATATTTAAAATCCAATAAAAAATAATTAATTGCTTGCATGTGAGGGAGAAATAAGAGATGTGAAAAGAGAGACAAAAAGATAGAGATAAAAAAGAAGAAAATAGAGATATAGACTGAGAGAAAATAAAGAAGAAAAAGAAGAGTTCCTGAGTGGAGAAAGGCAATGAAAAAGATAGAAGTTGATTATGAATGTTTTTTCTAGTTGGTGGATAGATCTCGGTAACGGTCCGGCCCGGTACGGCACGAGACCCAGTTTTATTAGTGGATTGTTAAAAATCAATTTTGTAAAATGTACAATTAAAATTAAATTATATTAACGGAGTTAAGTGTAAAGTTAACAGAATGACACAGTTTCAAAAAAATAATGACATAAACGCAAATAAACATGATTTGTAGTGATATAAGTGAAAATATCTGACATTGTAGTATAGTAGTCACACGGGGAATAGAGATACAATGATAGTAGAAAAATACTTTCGTTGTTTTTAATGGCACCTAAAGCCGGGTATCAAGCCAGGCGACCCCGCTCGGCTCGTCTGGGGCCCGACGGATTCAGACGTCCCGGGATCGGAAAAAAATTGGGTAACTTACCCTGCCGGATTCAGACGCTTCTTCAGACATTTCCTTAGTGTTGGTTCTGGTAGAGTGAGGAAAATTGAGACATATATCTTATTTTAAGAGACGATACGAAATGAATATTAAATGGAATGTGAGGGCAAAATGGTAATTGTCACGGGCAATTTAAGTAATTTGCAATCGACGAATAGTAATTCCCTTAATAAAAGAATAAAGATAAACACATTTATTTATTTATTTATAATTGTAATCTTAAATTTTTAAATAATATATTTATAATGTATATTTATAATTTATATATTTAAATATAGTTTGACAGGTTAGCAAGGTGAGTTAACCTTCAGTCTTAATCGCCCCGTTTAAACTAACGGGTTGATAGGTCGTGGGTTCGGAGGTTGCGGGTTGTGAAAAAAACAACCACAACCCGTCACACACGGGGGGTTCAAACCTGTCCCACGAACAGCCCTCTACCTATTGTGTAGTTCATTGAATGGTTCTAGTTACGTACCTATCCGTGGTGGGTGCATAATAAATTGAAAGATGTATAAACCCTACAGAATCCAAGGAGTTGGGTTTGGATTTACCCAAATTATTTTCTTTTCTTTTAATATTTCAAAAAATTGTACCTTTTCTATTTTAAGTTGAATTTATGGTCTACAGTTTGTAAGTCTCGGATTTTAATTATATTTCTGGTAATCTGATTTCTGAATTTGTATAATTGTGTAGTATTTTTTTAATTGATAAATGTATAGTATATATCGGAGTATGGAATAGGTGGATATTTGGTCTTGTAATTTTGATTTTTTAGGCCCAGAAACAAAATGCTCTCTAAAAGTTGTGGGTTCTTAGAAAAGATTAGAGTGGAATCTTGGCATCTAAACTACAAAGCTTTCTTTTACAAAAACTACCACCACTATAACCATTACTAAATTTAGCATTAACAACGAGTCTGATACACTAAGATTAAAAATCCTAACTAATTACCCCCAGTTCACAAAGAGCGAACACAAATACTCCCTGTAAATAGCTACTAAAAGAATTAGCACAATCTTGTGATTTAGGAGAACAAATGAATAATCTCTTCCTCACTTGAAGTACAAAAGAGGAAGATGAATATATTTATAGAATGATGTTTAGATTACATGTATTTGTTTCACAATACGAGACTATAATGTTTGAATTACATAACTTGTAGCCTTGTAGGTTAAGAATACAATAATTATAATCAAGGTTGTTCTATACAAACTAAGCATATTGGGTTGTAATGGGCTGGGCTTATATGTGTAGGTTTGAAGAGTCTTCTTGTCTAACATTCTCCCGCAAGCGAATAGGAGAGGAACCCAGATTGAGCATGGATCGGAGGTAGTTGAATGGACGTGTTGAGAGTGGTTTGGTTAGTAGGTCCGCCAGTTGGTATTGTATTGATACAAAGTGAACATCTCATTGCTTGGTCACAACTCGTTCTCTGATGAAGTGAAAATCGATTTCAGCATGCTTGGTGCGTGCATGGAGAATTGGATTGGAAGCTAGGTAGTGGTGCTGAGATTGTCACACCAAAGAATAGGAGTGATTTTTGGTAGTCCAAGTTCATTGAGAAGATTATAGAGCCAAATCAGTTCAGTGTGAGATGAGAAACACCCCAGAATTCTACTTCAGTACTAGATTTGGCAACACTGGGTTGTTTGCGAGATTTCCAGGAGACAAGGTTGCGGGCCATGAAAATACAAAAGCTCGTTGTGGATTGTCGGTCATCCGGATCTCCCGCCCAATCTGCATCAGAAAAGGCATATAAGTCATGGAGAAAATAACTTGAAGATTTAAAAATATGTAAACCATCATTAATGGAGTGTTTGAGATAGCGTAAAATGTGTTTAACAACAATCCAGTGTTTAAATGTTGATTTTTGCATATATTGACAAACTTTGTTAACAAGATATGCAAGATCTGGACGTGTAATAGTTATGTATTGTAGAGCACCTACTGTATTTTGATACAAAAAAACATCATCAAAGGGTGTGCCAATATTTTTAGACAATTTAACAGAACAAGAACTAGGAGTACCAATTGGTTTGGTTGTATGCATGTGTTAGTGCGAAAAAAAGATCATGGATATATTTATGTTGAGAAAGAAAAATTCTTTTACTCTTTGAATGAACTCTATGCCAAGAAAGTAATTCAAACTTTCAAGATCCTTTATAGAAAAATGGTACTAAGGTCAGATATCACCTGATTGATGTTGTGTGAAGAATTGTATGTAATAATGATATCATCAACATAGACTAGCATGAGGTGTGCGTCCAGTTTCTAGATCAAAACATTTATATCCACGATTAGAGAAGTTGTATCCCAAGGAAACACATTGTTTTGGACGTGGTTGGATTTTGGTGTTCATATAAGGTCGAAGACATGGGAAGCAAGCACAACCAAATACTTTTAAAATTTTAAATCTGATTTAAACCTAAAAAGTTTTTCAAAATGACATTTGTTGTGAATAACGCGAGAAGGTAAACGATTAATAAGAACACCACAATACTAAATGCATCATCCCAAAATGAATTACGTGCAGAAACATGATGAAGAAGAGTTAAACTCATATCAACAATATATCTATGCTTATGTTTGACTGCACCATTTTGTTCATGAGTATGAGGGCATGAAAGTCAATGAATAATGCCATTAATACTTACAAAATCAGAGAAGGAACGAAATTCCCCACCTCAGTCACTTTGAAAACATTTGATTTTTGTAAAAAAATAATTTTCAACTTGAGATTTGAAATGTTTAAAGACAATATATATATGATTTGCATGTGATGAGAAAAAATGAGACATATTTACTAAAATCATCAATGAAACTAGCATAATATATGTGACAAGTTCGAGTAATAACAGGAGAATGTCCCCAAACATTAGAATATATCAACTATGAAGGAGTAGCACTTATTGAATCAGTTGAATAGAATCAGAGTTTATTGTTCTTGATAGTTAGACAAATATCACAATAAGGAGAAGGTTGGAAGGGGCTGGGCTTATATGTGTAGGCTTAAGTAGTAATCTTGTCTAACAGCTACAAATAAGATGTCTCTCGCATTAACTTGTAGAATAAAAAAACATTAGATAGATCTAAACTCGCAAAACAAAGGAACAAGGAAGCATAAGCCAATTATTGTCTTTTGTGATAATCTTAAAAAAGTGAATTTGATCTAAATCCGAATAGTGTATGCCGAAGTCTCTTTTTAATGTCATCCTCCAATATATCCTTCGGTGGAGGAGGCCTATCCAAATTATAGACTCGTTCCGACATCCAAGCATGTTCAGCTGACATTAATGTTAGCCTAGGTTAGAATTTCACACCTAAAAATATAGGTTGTGTGTTTTGGATTGGGGTTCTAAGTCTAGATCCTAGAAAACCTATTCAGAAATTTTAACGATGGATTGCTATTTCTTAGATTCTGTATAAACATTGAAATGGCTAAATACCTAAATTTGGATTAAACTCTTGGCCTAAAAGTCAGTTTTTTCTGCATAAGACGTGCTCTCGCAATCTCAATTTTATTTTTGTCTCCTTCAAGATTTCACTCACTCTTCTTTACCATGTCAAGGAGAGAATATTTAACTAAATTGAATATTGCCCTTTTTTGCATTCAAACCATTATTGTAAAATAATTATCCTCAAAAATCGAATTTTATGATATATGATTCGCACTGTGGAAAATAAAATTCCTAAAATCACAGCCAAATGCACTATGATTTGCACTGTAGCAATGGGTAGAGAATTGATGTATATTTGGGTGCAGCTCTCGTATGTCAGCTTCTGAAGGGAAGTCAGTTTCTGAGAATGTGGATGTAGGAACGGCTTATTCTTCAGGATTGTGAGTTGTTTGAATAGACAGAAGACTTCTGGTAGTATATGATGTCTTGTCAAAATAAATTCCTAAATTGACTCAAGACTTTGATTAAATAAAAAATCAATTTAAATGTTTTTTTCAAAAAAAAATCCAAAAATATATTTTTATTTTTTATATTTTTAAAAAAATCAATTTTTAACGTAGAATTGATCTCCAAATGATGTGAGGATAAATTGGTCCAAACAAAACTAGAAGTACAAATAAGTTACTCCACTCTAGTTTCTTCGTCTGCACTAAAAACAAGTATTTATTTGCGTGGTGGGAGCCCAACTCTCCCGGATCCACCACCTTGTATGGATGCGTTCGAAGAAACTCCGACCTCCACGAAAATCCGGATCCCACACATTCATTGCGTAGTGGTCATGTCCCAATGTTAAATGTCTAGGATCATTGTACAAGATAAAATCATATTCTAATGACATTAAACGAAGCTCATTTGATTATATATCTTTTAGAATTGTTTACGGAGATTCTTAAATTCCTCCAACATTCAATTAAACATATATCATTTCTACATTCATGCACAATTTTTTTATATAGCAATGAGTTGAATTGCTGAGTGCAATAACAGTGCAGCCGATTTTTTGAGACCCGATGCAATTTAGAATTCCCCACAATCCAATTAGAAAGAAAACTTTTACAAAAAAATGAGCAAGTTTTAAGCTAACCTAAAAACACGTCCTAAAATCAATGAAATTGATGTAAAAACAAAGGAATATCCGAACTCAATTCCAAAAGATACTTTCTGAAATGATAACTCAAAACTTTTGACATTGGATGGACTCGTGGAAGAGGAATAAATTCCAAACGGAGTCCAAGTTTTGGGGGTGAGCATTCAGTCTGGACCGGACTTTTATCCGAGGTCTGGACCGGATGCCCTGGACCGAAAACGGGACCGGACCGAATCCGGTCAAAAACCTATTTTTTTAAATAAAAAAAACAAAAAAAGATCGGTCCGGACCAGACCGAAATTTTAAGAATTTCCCGGACCGGACCAGGTCGGACCAAATCTTCCCGGACCGATCGGTCCAGTGCGTTCCAAAAACCCGGACCGGTCCGGGTTTTGCTCAGTCCTACCACATTTCATACCAATCCATTGCAGGCCACGTCATTACTTCTTTTTGTTAGATAAGTCATCATCACTTGACGAGAGCAGCCGAGGTGTTGTCTTCGTCTCGGGTGTTTGTTGCGTCGTTTGCGTCATTATAATCTAAGAACATTTGTATAATCATGGTTCGCTTTTTGTAATTTCTTCCATCAAATAGTTGTAATTACATCAACATTCATGATCAACTAAATCCATCCCGTTAGGGTGGAGATACGTAGGATTAAATTCTGTTTTATATATGTTTAATGTGTGAGATGAATTTCATATTTTCTCTCTTAAATTTATAGTTTAACACGTTTCATGTATATTTAGAATCCATATGAATTATATATGTTAAAATGTGTGATATGCATAAAACCAATTAAATGTTGAGTTTAGAAATTGTATAATTAGAATCATGTTACAACTCTGTATGATTTAATGAATTTTATCTTACTCCATTACTAGAGTGACATGAGTTTGATGTTATAAAATTTTGAAATATTAATCAAAGAAACCCGAAATAGTTATATTTGAATATGATTGCATTTGTCCGTAAGAAATATCTTAACTCTAGCAATATTTGTCTTTGATACATGAATGTCTTAGGAAGTTCTTCTTGAATCTCAGACTGTATGGTCGATTATAATAAATTCAAAACCCTTGATTTTAAATTTGTTCAAAGGAATTTGTGTTTTATTAGATTTACTAGTTGGCACGAATGAATAGTTTTAACCTGATTATTATCTCTACCCTTATTAATTTTAATCTGAATTTTTATATGCTTTAGTTCAATTAGTTTAATTTTTGCATTCATATAATAGTTAATCTAGGATCCAACCAACTCACATTTTTCCGCTTACGAATAAGATGAGTGAATTAAATTACATTCTATAACCGGTATTTGTTATTGCTATAAACGTACTCGTGCACTTATGGTAACAATATTAAAAGCACAACGTCACTTGACCTTCAATTATTAGTTATACTAAGTATTTTAACAATTGTATTGCATTTTATTTTTTTCATATCTCGTGATTGTATATCATATGACTCTTAATTTTTAACTTTCAATGTACATAGTCACATAAATCTCAAGATCTCTTGAGTCATACATCAAGATTTATGATCTGGATTTTTCCATTAGAAATATAAATTTTAAGTATTTAACAAGAGTAATTTATGTCAACTTATTTTGAGAATAGTGAATACTAGTCTCAAGATCGAGTAGATATTGGATGGGTCTTCTCGGATTTAAAACAACCCAGTCTTTTAAGTTTTAGAATTTACTGCAAGTTACACGTGATTTCCTTTGAGGTTTCCTAATTTGTTAAGAATAATCGCAACAAGATTGGGCAACACTCTTTAAAATGGTTGTATGTGTCACATTAATTTTCTGAAAGTTAAGGAACTCTATCATAAATATTTGGGTTATTTGTTTGGGTGCCACCAAGAAACAACTAAAGTGTCTTTATGCCACATGGTTCTAACTATTTGACCTAATGCCAGAGAAAAATCAAATTATTTATATTAATGTCATATGAAAACAAAATATTTACCTTTATGTCATATTGTCGGTAAACTGTTAACTTTTCCGTTAACGTCTATAAGTATATTAATATTTAATAAATGTTTTGCAGAATTTCCCCGAATAAACCAAAAAATCATAAAATTCATTATATGTGTTGTAAAAATTACAAAAAATTATTCAATTTTTTTATCTATACACTCTCTTATCTCTATCTTTCAACTTTCATTTCTTCTTTTCTCTCACTAAACTTAATGACTCAATTACTAAACTAATGAAATTCGATAAAAAAATTCTAAAAAATATTTATTTTTATTTATCTAATTTCAGATTCGTGATTTTTAATATTTTAGTACAAGAATATGATAATTGATAAAAGATTTTTTATACAAAAAAATTAATATTTTTGGAAAAACACATTTTATATAAAAAATGTTTTTTATTAGACAAATGAATTTTTTAATAAAAAATAATTAGTTATTTTGTATTTTTAAAATTAGAAAATTATTGAATTTCATTAGTTTAGTAATTGAGCCATTAAGTTTAGTGAGAGACAAAGAAGAAACGAAAGTTGAAAGAAAGAGATGAGAGAGTATAGATAAAAAATTTGAGTAATTTTTTGTAATTTTTACAACACATATAATGAATTTTATGAATTTTTTGTTTATTCATGATAATTCTGCAAAATTTTCATTAAATATGAATATACTTAACGGACGTTAACGAAAAAGTTTATGATTTACCAACACATAAAGGTAAATATTTTGTTTTCCTATGACATTAAGATAAATAGTTTGATTTTTCTATGACATTGTGCCAAATAATCAGAACCAGACGGTATAAAGCTAATTTAGTTGTTTCTTGATGACACTTAAGTAAATAACCCTAAATATTTCACGTCCAAGTCAAGTTGATATGTCTTGACATGGAAACTTGCTTTAAATTCTTAATGTCAAATGGATCGGTGTTAGTTGAACATTGGTGCCTTTTAGGAGTTAGCGTTGATACCTCTACCTCTGATAAAAATGATGAGAGACCATATCACACTACGAGAATAAGGAAAAATCTGCTCTATGAGATTACGATCCAGTGTGGAATCTCGCTCTATAGTTAGTTAATTATTGGATTGTACATGTTTGGAAATTAGAAATATAAACACTAATAGACATATCACATATAGTCTAGATTTTAAATACGCAATCTTTTTCATAATAAGCATAGAAAACTGTTAGGATTCTTCCAAAATCAGTATGCAATAATCGCTCCGTTCACAATACATATTAACTTTCGGAAGTTTGACTATTTTTTTACTGATTAACCACAAGATAAACTTGAAATTTGATTCCGAAATCTCTATTGCGTAAAACATATTCGACCATTAAATCGTGCACCAATGGATTTAGGGATTATACAACACATGTCTTTGTCCAGACATGGGATATCATAATATCATTGTTTGAAAATTTATGGACTATGGTCAAGATAATAATATTTTTCTTCTCAAAGTGCATTTGTGGGTCCGAACATTTAATTAGAAAAGGAAACAAACCTTCATGACCGTTGCGATTCCGACAGATAATACTACCTGAGGGATTTAGCATCTAAACCTTACAATGCTTTATATTTGTATTATAGTTGGTTTATCTAAAGTATTATTGTCTACACCGTCCAGTTCTTTATCATTATCGATTAACATATTTCACTTCATGGGACTACTAACTTCACAAAGTTTGTTACTTGATTTTGATGTTTAAGTGTAATCTGTATATGTTAAAACGGATAATTTTTAAAGTGGTGATAACTGATCTTAAGATAACCGATCACCAAATAAGCACAATACCCGAACCGACGTGCAAAAAGACACTACAACTCTCCTGCCTATATAGGCTGATGCACACATGTTTTGGATACAACGTGCATTTTACAATATCATTTTGTGAACATATAAATATGTAATGCAATAGTTAACCGCTCTGATCTATGACCTATCGTTTTCTTGCTAAACAATGTGCATTGATTCTCATGTATGATCTACAAAGTCCATTTTTAGCTTGTAGATAAAGATAAATATCTTGGGGGTAGATTAGATTTGTGATGTTATATCCAGATTTACTGTGTATAAATAGTAAGGGCAAAAATATCATGACACCTCATCACTGTTATTTTCCGCACTTACATCAACCTTTTGAATATATAAAGCACATACTGAACACTTATGTTTTCCATTTTCCCATAACTTGGATCATATAGTGACTACTGAGTAGATAATAGTCATAATACTTAAGTAGGTGATACAATCTCCTTAATTTCAATACCACTAAAAGCAAAGGGTAAGAATGCAAAAACTTCCCATAAGAAATTATGCCCATCCTTTTAGTTTTAGTTTTCCGTTTCCAGATCCATATAACCTGTTTTTCTTCTTCTTTTGTCTCATTTATTTTGAATTTTTTTTACCTCTTTTTATAAATCCAATTGATTTTCAATCTTTATATTTTCACGAGATAATATTGTCAACTCATGTTAGATTGCGACGATGTTTAAGTAGTCGTACAAACTTTCTAATAATTATTTGAACACACAATAATTGATCGGTAGATAAACTTAAATCCAGTTAAACGAATGCATCGCATTAAACCTCAATCTCTTGTCCAAATGAGCTTGTCACTATCATTTTTCTATTTTAATGAAACGTTGTATTTTTCCAAGCACTAGACTAGAAGAGGATTAAGGAAACGACAATTCAGTACAAGGAATCCCATCTTCACGACACGAAGAGTTTCATTTCCTTGGTATAACATAAAGGTATGCCCATCATCATATTCATTCCCGCATCCAACCCATATTTTCTCTGTCTTCACCTAACATAAAATTGATCACAATATTCTCCGCTTACTTAGCTATGTTTCACGGTTGGTTAATAATTAATATGAGTTGAATAATGGCATCACCAAGTGACAAGTGTAACGATAACAAAATATGGTTGCTGAATGCTGCTCATGATCTATTTTGCTTTCGTTTTATGTATAAGAAGGTTATGTTTGCATATATGATATATTTGAGTACAATTATGATCTAGAAGTCAATAAAGAATATTTTTCTCATTGTTTTCAAATCTTCTCCCATTTTACTCACATATCTTTGGACAAAGGATCTCCAACGGTAGGGGGGAAAATTGCAAGCAAATTTAAAATGCAACGATGCATAGTAGGGAAAATTCTACACTAAATTATTCGACAAGTAAGATACACTTCCCATTAATAGTAGAATTTAAAGTACGAATTGGTTCATTCCCAAACATATAACTCCACCACCTAACAACAAAATACCAAATTAATACAAAAAATCTAAAAAGTAAAATAAAAATAAAAATCACTAACAAGTAACTAAAAACTCACAAGTCTTCAACTAAAACTATAAAACCCACATGTCGTCCTATTAACAAAGCTCACTTTAACCTTCACCATCACCAACCATCTAATAAGTAATAAATGATAAATCTCCCTAAACCCAAAGTAAAGTAATTAACCAACCCAAGTCACTAAACTAAAGTCCAAACCCTTTTCCGATTCCCACTTGCCCTCCAAATCCCCAAACTACCCTTCCCTCCTCCACTCCAAACCCCTCTCCCCTCCCTCCCTCCCAAAAACAAATTCCCAAAATGCCCCTCCGGCACCGTTCCGGCCGACCTCCGGCAACCCTTCCCTCCCCGTCCCCCAACATCCTCCCCAACTCCACCCTAACAATCCCCATCCCCGAACTCCGCGCCGCGACTCTCTCCCTCCTCGCGCCCCCGACCCTCCCTCTCCCCCCCTTCTCCTCCCTCCCGTCCTCCCCCGACCTCCTCGACTACCTCGCCGTCCTCTTCGGCTTCCAGCCCGACAACGTCCGCAACCAACGGGAACACCTCCTCCTTCTCCTCTCCAACTCCCAGATGCGCCTCCGCCCTCCCCCCGACCCCGTCGACGTCCTCCACCCCCGCGTCGTCTCCGCCCTTCGCCGGAAGCTCCTAAAAAACTACTCCTCCTGGACCTCCTTCCTCGGCCGGAGATCCTCCGTCCAAATCCCCTCCAACTCCAGTGGGACCCAGCGGGAGCTCCTCTATGTCTCACTCTACCTCCTAATCTGGGGGGAGGCGGCGAATCTGAGGTTCGTCCCCGAGTGTTTGGCTTATGTTTTCCATCACATGGCGATGGAGCTAAATAGAACACTTTCGGTTGTGGTTGACGTGTCGACGGGGGCGCCGGTGCTCCCGGCGTATTCGGGGGAGAGTGCGTTTCTGTTCGGGGTGGTTAGGCCGATTTACGGGGTTTTGAAGGCGGAGGTTGAGGCGAGCCGGAATGGGACCGCCCCGCATTCCGCGTGGCGGAATTACGATGATGTGAATGAGTATTTCTGGAGGAGGAAGGTGTTTGAGAGGGTTGGATGGCCGTTAGACTTGTCCAAGGGTTTTTTCGTTGAGCCGCCGAATCGGAGTAGGGTTAGGAAGACTGGGTTTGTTGAGCAGAGGTCATTTTGGAATTTGTTTAGGAGTTTCGATAGGTTGTGGGTTATGCTTGTGTTGTTTCTTCAGGCCGGGGCGATTGTGGCGTGGGAGGGGAGTACGTATCCGTGGGAGGGGTTGGCGAAGAGGGACGTGCAGATTACTGTTTTGACGGTTTTTATTACTTGGAGTGCGCTTAGGCTCTTGCAAGCGGTTCTCGATGCCGGGACACAGTACAGCCTTGTGACGCGCGAGCGTTACATGCTTGGCGTTCGGATGGTGCTGAAAATAGCTGTTGCTATTGGTTGGACGATTGTCTTTAGCATTTTGTATAGTAGGATCTGGGATCAGAAGAATCGGAATAGGAGGTGGTCGACGTTGGCGAATGCTCGTGTGCTGATGTTTCTCGAGGCTGCTGGAGTGTTTTTGATTCCAGAGGCGCTTGCTGTAGTGCTTTTTGTTGTGCCTGGGGTTCGGAATCTCATTGAGACGACGGATTGGATGATCTTTCGTGTGCTCACTTGGTGGTTCCAGACAAGGATTTTTGTGGGTCGGGGGCTTAGGGAGGCGTTTATTGACAATTTGAAGTACTCTGTCTTCTGGATCATGGTTCTTTCAGCCAAGTTCAGCTTCAGCTACTTCTTGCAGATCAAGCCGTTGGTTGTGCCTACCAAATCGATGTTGAAGCTCAACAACATTCAGTACCACTGGCATGAGTTCTTCGGCAACATCAACAGGTTTGCTGTTGTTATTCTTTGGCTTCCTGTAGTTCTCATTTACTTAATGGACATATCCATTTGGTATTCCATCTTTTCTTCTGTTGTTGGTGCTCTTGTCGGCCTCTTTTCGCACCTGGGTGAGATCCGAAACGTGTCTCAGCTGAGACTGAGGTTCCAGTTCTTTGCCAGTGCGATGCATTTCAACTTGATGCCAGAAGAGAACCCATTTCAGGCCGCGAACTCACTGAAAAGTAAGTTAGTAGATGCAGTGCGCCGGCTGAAGTTAAGGTACGGGTTAGGGAACCCCTACTACAAGACTGAAACAAACCAGGTTGCAGCAAACAGGTTTGCCCTGATCTGGAATGAGATAATTGCTGCATTTAGGGAAGAGGACATTATTAGTGACCGTGAGGTTGAGCTTCTTGAATTGTCTCCAAATGCATGGGATATTCGTGTTGTCCGTTGGCCATGCTTGCTTCTCCGGAATGAGCTGCTGCTTGCTGTTGGGCAGGCAAAGGTATACATTTCCTCTGACAGGGGGCACTGGGGAAAAATATGCTCAAATGAGTATAGGAGGTGTGCTGTGTTAGAGGCGTACGATAGCATCAAGTTCTTACTTCTCAACATTATCAAGCCCAACACAGATGAATATTCCATCATTTTCAATTGGTTTCGCGCGCTCGACAGTGCAATCCAGAACGAGAAGTTTACACAGGAATACAGACCACAATTCATACCGGCCATGCATTCCAACATGTTAACTCTTCTTGATCTTGTCTTGTATCCAAAGAAGGATTCTAGTCACCTCATCAACACATTGCAGACCTTGTATGACATTGCCATTCGTGATTTCCCGAGTAGAGGGAAGAGCATGGCAGAGCTCAGGGAGATAGGATGGGTGCCACACAGGGCAAATGCCTCTGGTTTACTTTTTGTGAATGCTGTTGAATTGCCCAGTAGGGAGGATTTGCACTTCTATAAGCAAGTGAGACGTCTATATACAATTCTCTCTTCTAGAGACACGATGAATGATGTTCCTAAGAATCTGGAAGCTCGGCGTAGGATCGCTTTCTTCACCAACTCCTTGTTCATGAACATACCTCGAGCTCCTCTAGTCGAGAAGATGATGGCTTTCAGTGTCCTGACACCGTATTACAGTGAGGATGTTCTATACAGCAAGGAGCAACTTAGGACGGAGAATGAGGATGGTGTGTCCATCTTATTTTATCTCCAGAAAATATATGACGATGAATGGATAAATTTTATGGAACGGATGAGGAGAGATGGGATGAACAAAGATGACGAAATTTGGGGGGACAGACTGCGGGAGCTTCGTCTTTGGGTGTCCTACAGGGGCCAGACTTTAACACGAACCGTCAGGGGAATGATGTACTACCACAGGGCCCTACAGATGTTAGCTTTTCTCGACTCTGCTTCTGAGTATGACATAAGCGAGGGATCTAGGCAGCTTGATACTTTTGGTTCTTTGATGATGAACAATGGTTTTGATGGTCTACATGGTTCCGCTAGACCTCAAGCTACAAGGGGCCTGACTAGGACACGTACTGGGGTGAGTTCACTATTTAAAGGCCATGAAAATGGAAGTGCACTGATGAAATTCACATATGTTGTAGCATGTCAGATATATGGTACTCAAAGGGCTAAGAAAGATCCACGTGCTGAAGAGATCTTGTATCTGATGAAGAATAATGAAGCTCTTCGTGTTGCTTATGTTGATGAAGTTAAGACGGGGAGGGATGAAGTGGGATATTTTTCTGTTCTTGTCAAATTTGATCAGCAGTTGCAGAAAGAAGTAGAAATCTATCGAATCGGGCTGCCTGGTCCGTTGAATCTTGGTGAAGGTAAGCCTGAAAATCAAAACCATGCACTAATTTTCACAAGGGGTGAAGCTTTACAGACAATTGATATGAACCAGGATAACTACTTTGAGGAGGCCCTTAAAATGCGTAATCTCTTGGAAGAGTTTACACATTATCATGGTTCCCGAAAGCCTACAATATTGGGTGTTCGAGAAAATATCTTCACTGGTTCTGTTTCATCTCTCGCTTCGTTTATGTCTGCCCAGGAGATGAGCTTTGTCACCCTTGGTCAGCGTGTTCTTGCAAATCCTTTGAAAGTGAGGATGCACTATGGACATCCCGATGTCTTTGATCGTCTTTGGTTTTTAAGCCGTGGTGGAATTAGTAAGGCTTCCAGAGTGATCAACATCAGTGAGGACATATTTGCTGGGTTTAATTGTACGCTGCGTGGTGGCAACGTGACCCATCATGAATATATTCAAGTAGGAAAGGGACGGGATGTTGGTCTGAATCAGATATCAATGTTTGAAGCCAAGGTTGCTAGTGGAAATGGCGAGCAAGTTTTGAGCAGGGACGTGTATAGATTGGGCCATAAGTTGGACTTCTTCCGAATGCTATCTTTTTATTACACCACTGTGGGTTTCTTTTTTAATACTATGCTGGTAATCTTGACTGTCTATGCATTCCTTTGGGGTCGCCTTTATTTATCTCTCAGTGGACTTGAGAGAGCCATGAAAAATTCAGCTAACAATGCTGCTCTTGGTTCTATCCTAAACCAGCAGTTCGTCATACAGCTTGGTCTATTCACTGCTCTTCCAATGATTGTGGAAAACTCACTTGAGCATGGGTTTCTTCCTGCTATTTGGGATTTTATAACAATGCAACTGCAGCTTGCTTCTATTTTCTATACCTTCTCCATGGGAATTCGGACTCACTATTTTGGCCGAACTATCCTTCATGGAGGAGCAAAATACAGAGCAACAGGACGAGGTTTTGTTGTGGAGCACAAGAGCTTCTCTGAGAACTACAGATTATATGCTCGAAGCCACTTTATAAAGGCTATAGAGTTGGGTGTAATTTTGACGGTCTATGCAGCTCACAGTGCTATTGCTAAAGACACTTTTGTTTACATAGTCATGACAATCTCAAGCTGGTTTTTGGTGATATCATGGATAATGGCTCCATTTGTCTTCAATCCATCTGGTTTTGATTGGCTAAAAACTGTTTATGACTTCTCTGATTTTATTAATTGGTTATGGTTGCCTGGAGGTGTGTCTACGAAAGCAGACCATAGTTGGGAAACCTGGTGGGATGAAGAGCAGGATCACTTCAGGACAACTGGCCTTTGGGGGAAACTATTGGAAATAGTAGTTGATCTTAGGTTCTTCTTTTTCCAGTATGGAGTTGTTTATCGACTCAAAATAGCTAGTGGAAGCACCAGTATTGCTGTTTACCTTCTCTCCTGGATAGTTGTGGTTCTCATAGCGGGTACTTTTGTGATAATGGCTTATACCCAACACAAATATGCTGCAGAACAGCACATCTATTACCGTTCTGTCCAAGCGCTTGTAATCATAATTGTTGCAGCACTCACCATTGTGCTGCTGAAGTTCACCGATTTTGAGCTTGTTGATATTTTCACTAGTCTTTTGGCCTTCATTCCCACAGGTTGGGGGTTGGTCTTAATTGCTCAGGTGATCAGACCACTTGTGCAATCTACTGTGGTTTGGGACACTGTAGTTTCTGTAGCTAGGTTGTATGATATGCTGTTTGGTTTGGTTGTCTTTGCTCCAGTAGCTTTTCTATCCTGGTTGCCAGGATTTCAGAACATGCAGACCAGAATACTTTTCAATGAAGCTTTCAGCAGAGGCCTCCAAATATCTCGCATCATTGTCGGGAAAAAGGCTACCTTATAGTCTAATTGTCTAACACTCTAAGGTGCACTTTTAAAAAAAATATATATTTGCATCTCCAAAATGATGATTGTTTGATTCAGTAGTTTGACTTTTTTCTGTTACTTAATAGGTTTATGGAAAATAAAATTTATTTTCTGATTAATGATTTTTATGGATTTATATGCTATGCCATTTGCTTTTTAGTTGCAGTTATGAACTTATGATACTATACAGTATATACTTTTGTAACCCTTCACAATGCATCAGAGGGTTAACACAATATATTATCAAAAAAAAATCTTTATTAAAATAAAAGATAACAAAGTTCTCTTTGTATTTTACTGTTGTTGCTTGTAGACTATGATTGCTTCATCTAGTTGTAGCTACTTTTGCCTTATAATCTCTATACATTGGTGAATTCCAAAGTGAAGATTATCTAATGTTCTCAAATCTGTGGTTGGTATATTGGCCTTTTCTCTGCATGTGTTTTCTTAAGTATCATATAAAAATGGATTTGGTGGAAGGTATTCGAAATTCTGATTTTGGTCACCAGAACTGTTTAGTATGAAGACAAGAAGCCCCGACGTGAAAAATCCCTTCCCTTTTTTATCTCCTATATGTTAGTTTTGTGGTGTTATCTAGTTTTGAGAATTTTGTCTTCTTTCTTCCCTTTTATTCTTGAATACATCCATCACCCTCCAATTAACGTTAATAATGTTAAAACCTACTTGAAAGATGGTATATCCAGACTGGCTTACAAAGTTATGTATATCTTCTACCTTCCAGGTTATTGGACTGTTTACTCCTACTTTATCTGATTATTTTGAAAGTTGAATGCATGGCAACAAAGAACGAAAGGGGGGTGTTGTATAGTAGTGGCGCTCAACATCATCGTTGTTTATGTAGAAAGGTATGATTACTGAACTTCGTCAATGTTTGCAAGGTTAGTTGGGTTTATTTCCTCAGTTCATGTTATTACCAAATATATAGCTCAGGTTTCCTTACTGTTTGATTAAAGAAATCCATATCTTTTTTTACATATATGTATCATGATTAATAGAAGGCATAGAAGTCTCTTAGAGCCTTGCTTAACTAGAAACATTGTGTGTGTTACTGTTGGTGTGCTTGAATCCCATTTTCTGTTCCTTGAATGAAGTGGTTCTAATAGTTTTTTTTCAGGACTTAGGGTCAATTAGATTTCGAGATGCTCTGAATATATGAATTTCTTCGTCGGATCTGTACTGGTGGTATTTCCCCTGCCTGTTGTTTTTTCGGAGGAAGCCAGGTGCCATTTGTATATTTATTTCCTATTTCTGTTTAGGTATTTTTGTAATATTTTTTGTTCATTATTGTGCCTATTTATTAGCATTTAGGAGATTTTGGGATAGTTGTACGCTTCTCTTTGTTACTACAAACAAGTTTTTCCATGAATGCCTTTTATCTAGTGCTACGAATCATGCACGCATGATGACCATCTCCATTTGAACTTGTAAGGCTGGGTTTTTTTTCGAGTTAAAATATTTCTTCGACCGTTGGGGTGTGATGAGTTTATGGTGTGTTAGTTTGTAGGAAGTTGAGGGAATGAAGGGAATGTGTATGTTTGTGGAAAGTCTAGGGGAAGTATAACTGTACAAGTTTTGAAGTGTGAAATTTCAGTTGGAACTTGTGTGTGTTTTATCATAATTTTAGTTTTTTGTTGTTGTTGCAAACCAATCACAGAGAATCTTTTGAAGTCCGGTTCCTCAAAGTTTTCCTACAATCCAGTGATCCAATTCCTTAGGAAAAAGCTAAAAAGAGCCGTAGAATCTTGTGTGTAGAGAATGTTTCATTAGCAGCTGATGCAATCTTAGGTAGAATTTCCTTTGAGATGGGCAGATAGCCCTTGCAAATCATACACAAGCGGTATTCTGTAGCTCTTGCTTAAATATCTTATTACTAAAATCATACACAAGCGGTATTCTGTAGCTCTTGCTTAAATATCTTATTACTAAATTTATCAAAAGCCCTAAAATATGTACTGAATCGCTTTGAATTGATCCTCACATTTGTTAAATTCTGTTTTTTACTTAGTTGGTAAACCATTTCATGAATCGCAACGTATTCAAGCAAAAAAAAAAATCAGTGAAATTTTAGTATATCAAGTAATGTGTAGTAGATAGTCCTTGAAGTTTCTGGGACTTGCACGTTGCAACATCAAGGTGCTACTGGGAACTGCTAACCAAGTTCAGCCAGTCATGTCCCTGATATAAGATGATAGCTAATATTTTTCGTATATCTTCTGTTAAGGACTAACTATATTTTGTTATTGCATGAAATGCAAACATTGTGTACTCGATTATCCCTTTTGTAATGGTTCTGATCTACCCAGTGTTGAATCCATTGCTCCTTACGTTTCATATTTCTCTCAGTACCATTTTTACGATCTATTCAATCCTGTGTTGATTCGATTGCATTACTTATTTTATATTGCAACTTTTAAGTTTGTAAATCATAGTCTGGCTCAGAATTGCTTCAGTGACTAACCACAGGTCTAATTTGGATGCTAAGAGAAACCACGATTTCTTCACCCAAATATTTTGTAAAGTTAAAAAAGTTTTGAAATCCATAATACTTCTTTTTCAGAATTGGTAGATATTATTATAGATAAAGTTTCTGGTTATGATCCCCAACCAGGAGTACCGAAAATAGATGCATGTTTAGGAGCTTAGTCCCTCGATATTACAAAACAGGAGTTATCTCGGACAGTCAGTCATGAGTAGTAAAGCGGAAATCAGAGGCTTCAAAGTTTTTTGGTTGTTGTTCGGATACGGTGGTTGTGGGCTTACATGTATGTGTTCCAACCGACTTAAATGTTCCAGGGTATTGACTTTAAATGTTTTTTTTTTGTTTTGTTTCTCCATGTATTAGCTATCTTGCGATCTCCCTCCCTCTCAAAATGTTCCAAAAGCACTGTTTGACATTAGGATGTTGGGTTCAAAATGTGGTGAAAGAGATTATGATAGGCTGGTAATTAATAATAGAACGGTAAAGGAACCTCCCTGACACGAAGGATTTCAGTCGATTTAGGCTAAGAATCCAGGCACAAGTCGTCAAGGAGCAAAAAAGTATAGGCTACTTATATAACTCCGGCTCAAGTCAAATCGATCTTTAAATTTGAATTTCTTATAGAACTCGAAAATAGCAATATTGCTATGGAATTCCATAATACACGAATAGGCGCGTGCTGCAGTCGAACAAGAAGACAAGGTTTTGTTCACTTCCACTGAATCCACATATAAGTTGGTCACACACAGAACCACACACACACACATATATATATTCTACTGCTCAGGTCAAGCACGTCATTAAACCAACACAACAAACACCAAAAATAAAGGCATAAGCAAGTTTTAGCGTTAGTTAAGCACATAAATTTCCTATTTTAAGTTAGTACAACATGCAATCAAACTCTATTGCACCCACAGGCTGAAGGTTTTTGCTCAGTTCCATCTTCCTGTCCATATCAGTCATCCAGCTTCCCCCACCACCTCCTGCAATCACCATTGTTGAAGAGGGCGGTGCCAACGATGAAAACGATAATGGCAACTGGATGTTCTCTTGCAGGTTCTTCAAGTCTGGGAAGGTTGGTGAGGTCAAACTACCATAGCCACCACCACTTCCACTGCTCATCCCTATACAACACAATGAACAAGATCGGTGTAATCATCAACACTTTCTTGAAATAATCAGAAAAAAATAAATCTACGACTAAGTTTTTATATCTTATGGATGAGGCACAGAATCCACATTTACAGAAAAAAAATAAAATCTTGAGCCATAACTTAAGTAAATCAAGAGTACCATTGAGGGAAGGAGGTGCCCAAGAGGGTGGCTGGTAATGGTTGAAGCCAGAAGAGGCAGAAGAGACCGTGGAGAAGCAGGACACGTGATTGCCGGTCATCGGCTGATCGACATAAGTGCCGTGGTCGAGCAGAAGCGGCAGCGAAACAGGAGAGGAAGTATCCATTTGGTCGACGCAAGTTGGCGTGCTTCCAATGCAAAGAGATGCCATTTTCTGTGACTTCTTGCCACCTCCAACGGCGCTGGGGTTTACCTTAAGGAAGACCCTACAGATCACCCATTCATCCTGCATTAACAGAAATATTCACTTTGCCATCATTATTAACGAAAAATTAAAAGACATTAAAACAATAATGTAGATTTTGATGGTGGTAATTTAGCGAAGACTTGTTTTCTTGATTAATGAAGTCAATTCACTGTAGGAGTAAGACCGAGAGTGAACATGTAAAACAATCTGAAAGTTATTTACATTGTATACAAATGTATTGAAAATTTTAGTTGGATAAAACTAATAGGGGGTTACCATTTTAGTGATCTTTTGGCATGTTGTTTAAATGATAATAAAAAAATACAATTGTAGACATGTAATCAGAGAAATACAACCTATTGTTGTGTCCTTTCGGCAGGTTTTTGGAAGGATAATAGTAAAATTACACAATACCTTAAGTTGACAAACACTGAAACCATTCTAGTAGAAACCCAGCTATCAGTCAGTCTATCGTTGCAAAATCAAATTCAAACTTGGTATTGGACAGATAAAGAGAGATTTTATGGTAAACTCAAATAAACAGAAAATCTTTGGATGTAGAGTACTTCAATATACACAGTGCCTGCAACACATCCGGCATTTAAAGCGAATAATCTCCTTCTGACCACAGTGATCTGACTTCATTAATTCACAAAAGGAAGTGACCCTAAAAACAGCTCTAACTTCAACTGACACCAACCTAACTTAGCTATGTTAACCTTAAATAAACAATACCAGGCATTAAATTCTAAAATCCATCCACAAGACTACAAGAGTATCTAAAAATTATATTATTATTTTTCTAAAGCATTATATATCAGTTATGTTTCAACATGTAATATTGACGTGTTAAGGGTTCATCTGCGTAATCGTTAATAGTTTTTTTAAATACTATAATACTATCTACAAACTCATGTTAGACTAAAAATTAGTTCAAACAAAATTTCAACCCACTACACAGTCCCATGCAAATAAACAATCGAAACACAAAAACCATTAACAAACCTTAAAAGAAAAGAAAAAAACAGACCTTTGAAGAACAAGACAAACCCTGATACTCAAGGCTCCCATCAAGCCTATACTCATGCATGACCCAATTGGTCTTCTCCCCCTTGGGAGCCCTCCCTCTGTAGAAAACCAACGTCTTCTTCATGCCCACAAGAATGTGATCACTCTTGGAGCTCTCAAGGAGGTGGTTAAGCTTAGAGGTGGCAAGGATCTCCCTGTCCTTCCCTGTGGCCTTCCAATACCCCGAGTCAGTCGCTCGGTTAGTTCGCAATCCGGTCGGGTACTTCCGGTCTCTTAGGCTGAAGAAGTACCACTCGTTCTCTCCCATCTTGGCCTTTGCTGCAACACAAATGTTACACCATTTACCAATTGAAGTTAGGGTGCATTGTTAGCAAATAAAAATGTTATACCATCTCATTATATATGATGTATTATCATACTTTATAAAAGTGTAATATATCATGTTAAATATAGTGTATTGTTGACGGATCCTATACCACATTGTTGCTTGTTTTATACTGAAAAAATGTGTTCGGTTGGGTATTGGATTGGTGCACCAACTAGTATTCTACCCCAACTTTCATATCAAGACCAAAATGAAAGGATACTATTGTAAAAACCCAATTTCAAACTAAGTGTCTTTGATATTTTGTAAGATGTTATAGAAAAGATGAGGGTATTGATTTTTTTTGGAATATTTTAAGGGCATAAATGAGATTCTGCCCTTTAACTTTCCTTTGACCAAAAGTATTTACTTCAAAAATATCTATAAGAAATATGCTGAAAACGGGGTATTTTTTCACGCCAAATAAATTACTCAGGCAATGGTTTTTGCACTAGAACAATGTATAATTATATAGTGCTACTACCCCTGTACTTTGATAATACAATAAATGCAATCCACATTGTTATTAACGTGCTTAGCATGCAAGTTGCGATAATAGTTACACACGTGAACACGGATGTAAACTAAAGATGAGTCAATGGTGATTAAACTAACCAGGGAGCTCCCAAGGTTCACACTTGTTGAGATCAATATCAGCAATGGCTCGGGTGGTGAAGTTGCCATCCATCACCTTCTTAAGAAGATAGTAACAAATGAGCTCCTCATCCGTTGGGTGGAACCTAAATCCAGGTGGAAGCAGGGGTTGATCAGTACCAGCACTACTCTTAACATGGTTGAAGCATTGGTTGCTCCCAAACATGTCCACTTGACCACTTCCCTTCATGCCGTCAAATTGGTTCCCAAACACCTCCATCACCACAACTACACATAACAAAGACAAAATGGTAACATTAGTTGGACAAACATCAAACATGTCTAAAACAAACAAAAACTATATGTTGTCTTTACCTTGTTGGTTGGAGAAGAGAACAAGGAGAAGACTTAGTGTAAGTGAAGTAGTGGGCTGTGTCTAGTTTTTATAGCAACACATGAAAAACATATGAAATATATATAATACAACAAAAGAAATAGAGTTGAGGGGTTTGCCAGGGTGTGAATGTGAAGTGTTGTGGAAGTAGTAGTAGTAGGTGTGAGATAATACTAAGGTATGAATTATGATACGGTGATCTCTGCTGGAAAATCTCCCTGCAATGGGAACTAGAGAGAGATAGGGACAGACCCTTCTCTCTCTCTACCACTGTTGTGGGCTCAGAGGGGCATATGATAGCTACCAATGAGGAGTCTATGCATGCGTGTGTGAGGCATTTCCTCTCTCTTTCCCAGTGTCAGGGGAACAGAAGGGACTAGGGAGGGTTGTGTGATTAGTGGGAGAGAGGGGAATTAGGAGGATTTGAGGTGATCTCAAATCTGATAAAGCTGCTGCATCCCATATCAAATCTGTCACACAGTACAAGATTAAATAATCATCGACAGGGACACGGTAATTCCATCACATCACTCCTTTTCTTGAGTTTCTTACACCCCCACCCACTCACTTGCTCTTTATGATTGTGGTGTTGGTTTTTTTCCTACCTTTTGTCTCTTCTCTCGTGTAAAAACCTTGGCAAATGTTGTGGTACTGGTATTGTAGCATTTTCTTCATTGTGCACTTTTGGAGTTGTGTTGGTGTTGTCCAAATGTCCCATGCATGTGAATGTAGGTATTTTTGTTCCTCAAAGGGCTGCTTTTGATAAGCTGTTTTGTGTTCTGTTGGATGTTGAGAGTATCAGATTTTTAATTTAAAATGTTTTTTCTTTTGATAAATTAAATAAGTGTGTCGGAGCTATCAACCACAATTCTATCAAAAGTACAAAAAAAACTAAGGTCACGAATACCTCATTGGCGACCTCCAATACATGTTCGTATTACAGATGTATTTTTGAGTGTTAATTTAAAATGTTATTAGATGGATTTGATTGACTATTTTGAGTTATTGGCTCTAAGTATCCAAATGCTTTTCGTCTGAAATGGTTAATATTGAAATTTAGTCTTGGCATTGCACTAGTTAAGGGGATTGGTAAAAATAGTAGAAGTATGATGATGCATGTAAAAGTGGTGTCTTCAGATAGTAGAAATACATTATGATAATGCCTGAAATTGTGTTTTATTTTGAAGTTTTTTGTTATGGTATATTAATTTAATAAGTAAATCAATATTTTTCTGAATTTTATTGATTGAATCGGAATTTAATACGGGGATTATAGTTTAGACTTTCTCTTAAAATACATCTATTAACTACTAGATGCTAGTTTCCTAAGGTCGAAATATATTAGTCGTTGCATGCTCATTCCTGCTGCAGAGAAAGTAAAAGATACATTATTTGTCTTGACAACTACTTTTTCACAAGGAAAGCCTAAGCTGGAGCCTGCTAACTGCACCAGCTTTTGCCCTAATTATGAAATACTTCAGTCCCACCTGCGATATTTCCAAGTTCTGACATAAAATATTAGCAAGAAAATTCCAAAATCCTAAAAGCTTAAAATTTCACCACAAACCATTTATGAGGAACAAATACTTCCAGCATCCATTCAAAAATCAATCCAAGTCCATTCCACGTGATTAACTGTGGAAACTATCTTGGTAATTGTTGTAGTGCCATGCATGCATGCATGCAATCACATACACACTACATGCAAAACCTAACAAGGCACAAAAGTGGAGCATTCCCAGCCTATCCAGCGTAAGTACAAACTCAAGTTCGCGTCAATTGTCCCCAAAATATGTTCTGGTACGAACAATAGTTCAATTTCAGCTTAGAATAACAATCGAAGTATCGTACGATCTATTTATTTAAAAAGGGGAAAAAACTACGTGCAATTAAAATTGCACGTACATGGTAGATGGTTCAAGTTATCATCAATTATTCATGTTCTCTTGTTGTCTTTAAAAGAAGAAAAAAATTACACACTTTGGTGTCTTGATGAGATCCCAATGACAACCATCTACCATGTAGGGTGAAGACAACGAGAGAACATGAATCCCGACGATAGCTTGAAGTTAAGACCCAAACCACAGCTTCAAGTATAGATAAGCAAAACCCTAGCTTTTAGGGTTCAGGAGCATCAACCTCTATGTAAGTTTCCATTTCATGAATGGGACCAAAACAGCCCATCATGACCTTGTTTGCATGCTCTCCTGTCCCATCAAATTTCTTAGCATTTCAAGTCTCAAAATAAAACAATCCCAAAGGTGAATTCTGAAAACGCATCAAAAACAGAAAAAATTCCAACCGGAAAGGCTCCGAGGGAAGTCAAGTCGTGGTGAGTTTTGTTTGTTCTCTCTTCCTTTATTTTTCCATGTAAAACAATTTGAAATTAATGCTTTTATTATTCCAAAGATTGGTGCTTATCAGTATATCACATGCAAAAAAGGAAAAAAAAAGATAGATATTTTGACATGATTATCCTATTCAAAATTCAAATCTCGTAGAGAAAAACCATTGTCCGTCGTACTTCCGACAAATTTTGTTAGAAATGTAGTTATTCGGGAGAGCCATTAGGATGAAACTTTATTGTGATTAGACTATAACCTAGTAATTGAAGGGAGCGACAGATATGGGTATTATTTCTTAAATTTAGATGACATCTAGTAAAATTCACAATAAAATGTTAAGGATTTTTTTTTTGTTTGTTTGAATGATTTTCTAAAACGTTATAATTCTTAAAAGTTACTTTGATGATCCACGACTATTTATACTTTTACCATTCAAAAATCACAACTTATTTACAAATGTTATTAAATTTTCAACAATGTCATTTCATTGATGAATTTTGTCCATAAAGTTATTTTTTCTGTTGATTACGTCATTTTAATTAAGTCATTTTCAACAAAATAAAAAATAATATTTAATTAACTAATTTATAAATTTTACAAAATTAGCTAATTTAATGGTAGAATAATGGAGCGGAGTGAAAAATAGTTCATCCTAGTCTGACGTAAACGACGTCTGTCATCTCTAGGTGATCCATGCAAGAACTATTCCGTTGTAAGAATCTTCTGTGACAATACACATTAAATTTTCTCAAAGAGACAAAACGAACACTCATGAAATGATTAGAATCTAAACAAACTTGGAAGCCCATTCCGGCCTTTGAACATGTTAAAGTTCAAGCACACAAAAACGTACAAACCGAGGAAAAACAAAAGGTTGGAACTTTGCATGAATCTCATCCATCCAAACATATATTCGAAACGCATCTTGGGGCAATCTAATCAAAGCTCAAAGTCATCATTAGATTGATGTTGTGATCTTCACATTGACGGGTCATGCTCAGATTTTTCTCGAAATCGAAATCTCAGTAGCACTCCCAATCAGCTTTACATCAAATCACACCCTATTTATTTGAGTTTTTTGTTTTTGTTGGTGCAGTGATATGTCTATCTCTCTTCGCATCATCATTCTCTTTTGATTTGTTTTTGGTAAGGAAAAAGGTCCTTAAAATGTCCAATGAATATAGCACTGTGTCACATATTTAACTTACACTTCATTGTAGTCGTTTAATTTAGAGTATTATACGATTCCTCAATCTAGTTCGGATTTTAACTCAGTTACGGCGACTAACTGGAATATTTACGTTAGTAGAGTTAATAATCTGGATCAGACTAACAGTGTGATTGGTTTCAGGAATTAAAATAATTTTTGGAACTCTGCATGACTTGCATTCACCTTGAAGCGGAAGAACTGATGTGAATTACAAAATTATAGAATTTTTGGAATTAAACTTCCAAAAAATTAATAGAATTTCTTATAAATCAATCACTAAATTTTATTCTCAAATTCTTTACTTCCACCTTGTTTTTCTACATAGTAACAAGATGTGGTCCCGAGACGTAGTGGAGTGGTTAGAGGTGAGGGCGTGAAGACGCATGTTCAAATCATCGTTCCGCAAGTCAAACGTTCTGATGAAAACAGTATGTATCACCTATAGTTTAGAACTGCAGACTGCCTGATCTCAGTAGCGGCGAATGCTGAAAAATTATAGATCATTAGAAGAAGATAAAAAAAGAAAAAGACCTACCGGTAAAAGAAGATTTATATTACACAACGGTTTTATTTGTATTTCATAGGTGATCATAGATTCCATATTACATAATATGAGCTTAAAGTTTTGTCAGGGAAATACAAAAATAAAACTTACAAGACTAAATGCAGGAGACTAATTCTAACATTCAATCTGAAATAATTATTACTTCAACAAACAAATATATCACTTTTTAAAAAAGAAAAACATACACACATATATATTTAGTCTTTAATTTTTCACCTACAGTGCCTGCTCGTTTAAAATTATTTGTTTAGCCTCATGTTAATATTTAGAGACTAAACTTTGTGATCGACGTCTTTAACAAATCAGGTCTTTCATGTAAAGTATTTTTCCTCTTTCTAAAGTTTTTCACATATTGTTCCAATTTATCCCTTCGTGGGGGCAATATACAGGACCAATTACTACGCGGGGCAATGCACTATTTTCCTTGAAATGACTGTTGAGGTACCTGAAGTTAACATGAATGTTAGCTTAAAGTTCAACAAAGATGTGGCACAAAAGCAGGTGGAAGCGTACGTTTCAGATTATGCTGGGGATATAGATAAATGGAGGTCCACAACATGGTACATGTTCACTTTGGGTAGAGGTCCAGTGAGTTGGATATCTGTTCTCCAGCATACCACCGCATTGTCTAGAAGCAGAGTATATTGTTGTCTTTTCTGCCTTAATCTATGTTTTGATGATTTAATCAACCCAATTTTAATTATAATCATGTAGAGTAGCACACATATTGCATTGCATATATATTGTTTTGTACTAACCTCTACAGGTGATCAAGACTCAAGGAAGAAAGGAAAATCAAGTCAACACATGTAATTAAGCTCAACTGAAGACATACATTTTGTATTTTCTTTAAGTATTAGGAACTTGTGTAATTTGAGCATACTAGAGTCAAAATCACACACTAGGTTCCCTATAGTCCCAGTAAATTGAGTTAAAATCACACACAAAAAATCACATAATTTGGACTTCAATAGATCACCTAAACTTAGACCGAAAAACACTATACTTGAACCCAAATTGTTTGCCCACATTTGGTCGACCGAAACAGACTGTTCGGTCGACCGAGTGATCAATTAATTTGTTAGTGTTTTACTGCCCAGTTACAGTCGACCGTATATACCCTTTCGGTCGACCGTACATACCCAACGGTTGTATTCGTATAAACCAAAAATATCTCAAATGCATTTTATGTATCGGTCGACCGAGGACCTTGTTCGGTCGTCCGAATTTATGTCTTTTGACAAACCCGAACTTCCTGTTGGAATTCGGTCGACCGTGTACCTTGTTTCGGTCGACCGAATATGATCTTGTTTGTCAACCCCTTAGAGTCTGTTGTGAATCGGTCGACCGAACCCTTTGCGGTGTTCGACCGATTAGTTAAGTGTACCTAAGTCGTAGCGTTGGGCGGTCGACCATTCCTTAACCGGTCGACCGAACCTTGTTCAAAACTATCAAACGGTCGACCGAACTACCCGATCCAGTCGACCGAATTACCTCAGAATTAGTTTTTGTTTTAATACAACTTTCCCACACATACTTGTCCTATAAACTAGAGAGAAACTCAAAACACTCAAAAGCTGAATACCTTCCACACTTAGTAATCAATTCCATATTCTACTTAAGTGTGCTCAAGTTTAGAGAGTATTGTTTCACTCAACCATTGTGAAAGAAGCAAGGGTCTTGGTGAAAGACAAAGACAATGAGTATAGACTTCGGTGAGAGCCCGAAGTGACTCCTCTCGGATTGTGAGAGGAGGATCCAAGCTCGACGAGGGTTGTTCGCGAGTCTGAACATTGTAAGAGAGGACGTAGGCGGGAGGCCGAACCACTGTAAAAACCCCCGTGTTCCTTGTTGTTTGCATTTTCTATTGTTTTACTTGCTTGTTTGGTTTTAAATTCCGCTGCATATCTTTGATCGTTAAACAAGTAGGTAATTAGGATTAATAGTGATTAGAATTGTCGACTCACTCGTTCCAACATTTGGTATCAGAGCCTTGTTAGCTAAATTTCATTACTTAACCGTAATTTTAGCATGACCAAAATTTAATCCACATCTTATGATTCATCTAGACCACCCTATTTTGATGGAACAAACTTTTGTTCATGGAAAGATAAGATGAAAACGTTTTTATCCATGAATTTAAACATGTGGTCCGTGATTCAAACTCCATATGAAACACCTAAGTATGATTTTAAACAATGGAGTTTAGAAGATGAAAAACAAGCCTCTTCAAATGCTAAAGCCAAAAATGTGTTATATTGTGCACTTGCAAGTGAACTTTTTAATGTGATTTGTTCTTGTGAAAGTGCACATGATATTTGGCAAAGACTTGAAGATCATTTTGGCAACACTTCACTAAAGTCAAGTGAAGATGAATCGACATCAATGGATGAAGCTCAAGAAAGATGAGACATGAACACCTCCACATCTTATTCCTCATCAAGCTCATCCAAAGGAGAAGTTGCCCAAAAGAGTTACATGACATTATAAGGGGACGAAATCGAGGTATCATCTTGCTCTAGCAATAGTTCTAGTTGTAGTTCAACTAATGGAACATATTCTTTTAAAGAACTACAAAATGCATTTCATGATTTAGTTGCTAGATACAAAGTGGTTTGTAAAAAGAATCAATTAGCAAATAAGCAAGCAAATGATCTACAACGTTTGAATGAATTCATCTTGGATGAGAAAAATGATTTGTTTGCTAAACTTAACAAAATCACTTTGGAGAATGCATGCTTAAGAGATGAGAATGAGAAATTGAAAAATAAACTCAACTCATCTATTTCTATTGATAGTCATATGCTTGAATGCGATACGAATGACTTGTTTAATTAAATTGACATATCTTATTTTGAAAGCAAGAAATTATTGAACGACTTGAATTGCATGACCGACAAAAAGTGCAAAAATCGACAAGAGTGATAGTCAAAGTGCAATTTTTCTAGCCAATGATCGGACGTTCCATTCAAGGACCAAACATATGGAAGTAATGTACCATAAGATCCGGGAATGGATCGAGAAATGACAGGTTGTTCTCCAGAAAATCGACACGAGCGAGAATCCTGCAGTTATGATGACCAAGGTGGTCAAGTGGGAGAAGTTTGAGTTGTGCTCGAAAAATCTCAATGTCCTCAGAAAGTGAGAATTAGGAGCGCTCCGGGGGTAGCGGCAATGGTGCTTCTAAGAAACACGAAGGATGTGGGTCAGAGATGGCTATGGAAACAATTTCAAACTAAGGTGGAGATTGTTGAAATTTGGTTTGTAGAATTGTTAAGTGTAGGAAAACATGGTCACGGTCGACCAGAAAAGTCCAGAGCGTCCTGGATTCGTCAAAATGTGAGTTGCGGTCGACTGATGATGGGCACGCGGTCGACCGGAAACTTCCAGAGCCTTCAGGGCTCAAATCGAAGCAAGAATCGGTCGACTAGAACTTAAGTCACGGTTGACCGATGCTTGGTACGCGGTCGACCGGAAACTTCCAAACCCTTTAGGGCACGGATCGAAGCAAGAATCAGTGGATTAGAACTTAAGTCACGGTCGACCGAAGAGTTCCAGGAGCTTCAAGTCGAGAATCAGCATCGTGGATTGGTCGATCGAAACTTAAGTCTCGGTCGACCGAAAACCTGCAGGGGCTGCCATACGTTGTTTAGAAGCGCAGAACCGTCGACCGGCTCGGGGTGAGCAGTCGCCCGAATGATGGTGGTTACATGCAAAACAGACAACCTGTCGACCGATGGAGAATTCCGGTCGACTGGTACAGGCGGTTTTGCACACCAACTGCATGTTTATTTGTACAGTTTTTGAAGGGAATGTGTTCTAAAAGTTTTAGTTTTAAATGTCAATTATTATGAATTGAATGAGAAATCATTTTGTTCCTTGTTTATGTTATTCGTCTTTTAGAAGTGTTTAGGAAGATGCTCTTGGTCCTTAACCGTAGAGCTCTAAAAGTTATTGGTTTACATAAAACAAAAGATATTTGCAATCATGGTGATTAACATGGGACATTGATTACCAGTAAAGATTGTCGTGTTGGTCATAGATCATTGTAGCTCTACAAGTGAGTGACAACACAGGTACGCAAAAGAGGAAAATATTACTTTTGTATACTGAATAAACATAATAAGTAAAATATTATAGAAATGCATTTCTGTGTCATTAATATTTTACTGTGTCCTTGGTCATTTGATATGAGACTTATATCTGATCACTTTAGAATTGCTTAATTAGACTAGTGTCTTGAGCTATCGATGAGTGTAGTGTAAAGGCATTGGTTGGTTAAGTATGACTTTTGTTGGAGAAGATAGTTAGTCAAAAGATTATCATTGCCCCTCTTAATTGAGTGATGATATAAGTGGGTCATTGTTAAAGCAAAGTTATAATGTGCACAATGTGATTTGAGTTAAGTCACATATTTATAACTTTCTCTCCAACCTTGTTTAGGGTTTTGGTGAACACTCGGAGGCATCCGGCGCAACGAGAAGCGACGATTGTCATCATCAACGTCTCCGGATCATCAATAAGTTTTAGAGAACTTCTAGGTATAAAATTCGGAGCCCATGTTTGTTTTAATAATGTTTTGAAACTAGTTATTGAAACAAATCGATGCATGCATGAAATAAAACATAGAAAATTGTAATTGATCCTTATTGTGCATAAAAAATCAAAATATATATGTGCAATTAAATTAGAAATCCTACAGTTTTAGCCTATTATAAATGAGTTTTTCACCCTAATTTTGTAACACAACATACAATACTTATTTTCTTGAGAGAGATTAGCCTAGAGAGAGAGAGATAGAGTGCTTTGGGAGACATATTGCTTCCAATCGTTTGTAATCTCGGAGACTTCTCTTGTTGGAGAAGTGTTTGAAGGAAAGGAAACCCGCAGAAGACCCCCAAGGACGTAGGCACCTTGTCAAGCCTTGTAAAATCACGTGTGTCGTGATTTCCTTCAGGTGTGTTGTGTGATTGCTTGTTATTTCCATCTTAATTGTGTTTGATAGTTGCTTGAAGCGTGAGAGAAACCATTTGTTTAATTCCGCATCAATATTCTTGCTTACCGCACGTCCTACTTAATCAGTATCTTGTTAGTATCGTGCTAGCCCCCCTCTCGCAACAAATCACACTCAGAAATACCCAACATTCTCTCACATCCACGTCATTTGAAGATTAATCATAATTAAAATCTCAAAAAAATCTATAAAATAAAAACAAATGAAAAACATTTTTTCACACAAAAAATGATAAAATAATGTAAAATAAATTTAAATTGATTTTTTTTAACAAAAACAAATAAAAAATAACGAATGGGATGGGCAACACATGCCCCCACCCAACGAGATCACCGGCCCGGCCAGTCAGGTGATCACGAGCTCCCACCCAACGAGATCACCGGCCCGGCCAGTCAGGTGATCACGAGCTCCCCCGCCTTATTTCACGCCCGGGTGCGGGTGTGCGCTCCTCCCCGATCCATTTTTCGGGAAATACAACGTTATCGGGCGCCCAGTGCATCCTGCCCCGTGAACAAACCATCGCCAACAAACCAACTCCAACCCACGTGAACGCGTGGGATGTAATTTCACTTCCATGTTGCATGAACAAAGATAAGAAATGATCCCAATTCCCAAAGGGGTGGAACCCAATTAACGAACCTAATGAAGAATCTAATCCAAAACAGCAAAGGACAAATCAGCTGGAGTAGCAGACAAGTCGGCAACTCCACAATCAAGAAATTAAAGTCGTATATATGTTGATGCACATGCATGACGAGCACATCTCGTCACCCGCCGCCTTTCCTTTAAGTTTCTCCACCGCTCCAAGCAACAAATTCTTTACTATTGCATTCCAAATAATAATAACCATCATAAAAGAGCACATTCAGATTTTTTTAATATACTTAACGCATAGGAATATAGGTTGCAATGGAAGTTGGGAGTGACCAACGAAGTTTTGTAAAAGCAATTTTATTGCAAATCACAAATAAGTCCTACGCATACTAGAAAAAAATTATGATTTGAATTTGTGACATTTGATTGAGACGATTATAAGGTGACAAGTTGAGATAATTTAATCTATGAAAAAAATATGATGCTATGAATCAAGGAACAACCATTCAAATAACTTTTTTAATAATATCTAGACAAGGAATTTGTCAATCAAGAAGTTCTTATAAACTTTTGGAGTGAATCATTTGGTTTTCAGGTTACTTAAAACAAACTTGGTTATATGTTTTTTGGAACCTATGTATCCAAACGTATAAGAGTTTGATTCCTAACTCCTAGTGATAATGAACCTTTAATATATAATAGCCAAAACGGATTGAATATCACGCATTTGTATATTTGGGATCTGAAACGAGGATGAAAAGGGAAGACTACAATTTATTTATTTTTAAATCATAAAAGAACTGATGATTTATGCTAAAATGATTTGCGGGTACAGAACGAACTTTGTGGAGTACTTGTTCTCAACTTGTAATGCATGCTACTAAAATTATATCCATATAAATAATTTATTCATTTTTTTCTGATAATTATCACATTACCGAATCTTGTTTTGTGAAAAAAGGTAAGTAATGATTCGTACGTAGAGGTGGAGTACGTGGGCACAGTATCCAGCCGAAATCTCCAAAAGTGTTGTTCCATCACATGAATGAATTGAAGCATCAGACGAACCAACACTATTTATTAGGGTTGCTGTTGGTATCACATCTCGCTTGTATATATATATACAAACTCAGCCTGGATTGATTCACGTACTTTTGAATTGCATCATGATCATGCTTGCATTGTTGGGCTGTGTGTCTGCTACATGAATATTTACGTTTATATTTTAAAAAAATTATATGTGTAATAGAAAGGTCGAGCAATTGACTTGTCTTTTCTTCAAATCACATCTGAACAATGTTCTGATCCCAACAGCGCATGTAATTATGGTGGTTTTGTATGGTTTCCTGAGTTTGGGTGGAATCAAATAGTTTGGCAGGTGGGAGTTGGTTTCCGTTCTTGGATTTGGATTATGTCTGGTCTTGTCCAACCATACACATCACATATATCTCACGTTCTTCAATTTTGAACATTATTTATCATATTATATTGGGCAATTAGCAACTTGGACACCCGACTTTTCATCTACTTACGCTTCGCGTCTTTATCCTTCGCAGATAAACACTTCTCCTAAATTTTATGATTGACGGTCTACCTCGTATATAATTTTTCTTTCTAAATCGTTCTTAATTGAAAATCAAAATCTTACATTTCAATCCAAGATAAAAGTTATTCGTACACGTTGAGAATCGTTAAATTTGAGAATCGTTTCGGGTAAGATCAATATATCAACAAATATTGTTCTTTTATTTTTATTTATGTCATTGTCATATTCAAATTGTTTTTCAAATTTGACTTTTAAGATGCACAAATAACTCACCTCTTGTATCGAAATGATTGGTTTGGATTTTCACTTATGGTAAAAATTAGATGTGTACCAATGAGCTTCACTCTCAAGTTAATGGAAGGACAATCTTGTGTTCTGCATGCAACTTCTTGTAATTATAGAGTCAACTCTTAAATGTTAACTTTTCAAAACCAGAATGAATGTTCCTATTTCCAATCTTCTTAGTATATATCATGACTTACATTATTTCTTCGTAAACTTGGGACTCGTGCCGACATGACACAGACAGTCGGACCCCTGGCTCCGGCCTAGGCTTGAGCTGCGTCGTTCCGGTCGCCGTGTCGTGCCGACACAGCTCATGCCTGGGCCGGGACGAGCCCAGGGCTCCGACCGTCATGTCGTGCCAACAGGGGCCGATTCAGGATTTTTTCGGGGGGGGGGGGGGGGGGGGGGGGGGGCAAAAATCATACATAATTTTTTAAAAATAACATTTTTCGTGACTTCATGTCTTGAAATTGCTTCATAATTTCTTCATCTTCAATAGACTGAAAAATATTATTTTCTATGTACGTGATAAGACAATCATTTAGCCAATCATCATCCATTTGAGTCTGAAGTCTAGTCTTGACAATCTTCATAGTTGAGAATGCTCTTTCAACAGTTGCTACCAGTAATGTTAAGGCTAACTTGATAAGCAAATAAACTGGAGGATACACCACATCGAGTTTGTTTTCGACCATCTTCATTGCAAGATCTGTAATGTTGTCCAAATCTAAAAAGTGTGAAGACTTCCTCACATGAGCAATATAGTTGTCAAGTAGAATTTCAAGCATAAGACGACTATTCCCATTAAACTCCACGGGATAAAAGTCAGCAAATTCACATAATCTCTGTGTATCAAATGCTGAAAATGAGTTACGGGATCCAAACACGTCATGCATAAGAGCAACTCATTATTAAAATCCGTAAAATGATCATTGAGCTCCTAAAGTTGTGTCAATCACTGCATAGAAAATGTCAACTTTAAAGTCATGAAGATGTGTAACTCTTCTATGCCCTCGTTTTTCCCTTCCTCGAACTGATATTACACCTTCCAAATCCGGAACATCGATCTGTTGCTTTGCACAAAAATCGCAAGTTTTCCCAAACAATGCATCCCAGCCATTTTCCCTCAATTGTTGTAAGTGACTTTTTGAAACACTAACAAGCTCAATTGCATTCATCAAATATTAATCTTTTCTTTGAAGTGCTTGTGACAAATACTTTGAGCATTAAGTGCAAATGCAACACAAATTCGATGGTTTGCATTCGATTTAAAAGACCATTTGCCTCTCTATTTTTCTGCATGTTTCTACCATCTTCTTCAACAATCCGCAACACATCAATTACAAGATCAAACAAGGTAAGCAAACTCACAAGAGAACGATAGTGGGAACACACACTATGTCTGGCTTCCTGATTCAAACCTCGACCTGTCTGGAGCTCGCCAACGGCAACACCATTATTTATTTGTTGAATTATATTGACTCTCAACATATCTTTTCTTTTGCAAGAAGCACCAACAATATTACAAATCAAAGAAACATAATCAAAGAAGTCAGATAGAGACTGAACATTCTTTGCACATGCCACTAGAGCTAACTGAAGTTGATGAGCAAAACAATGCACATAAAAATCACAATTGTTTTCTGAAAAAATCATACCTTTTAGACCGTTCAACTGGCCAGACATGTTACTTGCACCATCATACCCTTGACCCCGAACATTAGACAAGCTCAGACCATGCTTACTAACGATCAAGTCAACTGCCTTTTTGAGTGATTTAGTCGTTGTATCCATAACATGAACAACACCAAGAAAGCACTCGATAATACAACCATGTTTGTCCACATATCGCAAAGCAATTGCAATTTGTTCTTCGTCTGATGCATCTCGAGCTTCGTCAATCAGTAAAGCGAAAAAAATTATCACCAATATCTGTAACAATGTGTCGAGTTATTTAACATTGAATTAATGAAAATAATAATTGAATCAAGCTGATTTTTTTACATCATACATGTAACAATTGATCGAGCAGTTAAAGTTGCAGCAGCACAAGCAATATCTTTTTCGATTGATGGTGCTATCAATTTGAGATCCTGAGGAGCATTCTTTAGCACTACTCTGTCTATGTTCTCGTTTAGTAAGCACGAGTACTTTAAAAGGGAGAGAAACAAACGCAGTCTAGATGAAATCTCTGTCTCATCATGTCCTCGAAAAGGTAACCCTTCAGTTAGAAGTCATCTAATACATCCAACACTTGCCTTCAAACGAGCACGATAGTCATGTTTGGCTTGATCAGATGCATCAGAAAAAATGATATCAATATGTTGGGCTCGATTCATTAAATCTTCAGCAGCACTAAAGCACAAGTTGTGGGTACTTCCAACTTCTCCCACATGTTTCATCAATCTCTTTTTGTTTTTCCAATTCCTAAAGTCTTGCTTTACGAACACATCATGGCCAAAACGTGAATGCTCGCAACTAAAAAGATAACAATACAAGCAAAATACTACATCTTTTGAGACAGTATATTCCAACCAATGATATTGTTCATACAAATTTGGATTAAATCTTCGTGGTTTCCCATCGAAAAATGTTTGGGGAAATTCCTTGAGTTTTGGTTGATGTGGGTAATTGATCAAATATAACCTCCGAAGATTCTCTAATTCTGCACAAGTCTTTGCGAGCTCACTAAGTGGTCGTCTTTCACCCGGATCGACCACAATACCATCTTTCAAAGGGGTTTCACAAAGTGGCTCTGGAGGAGATTCAAAAGCTGGAGGTTCTAGTCGAGGTCGTTTAGTTGTGCTTGAACTTGTAAAAAATTGTTTCTATGTATTTATCCATTCTAAAAAAATCATAAAAGTCAAAAGGCACATTGTATGATATATTTAAATAATTACAAAATTATTGGGTCGGCCGAGAGTAAACCAAAGAAATTATCATTTTTAGAATTTCATACTGCCATCAATATAAAAGAAAATTTTAAAATAACTTCATGATTGAGTTGAGAACATAAAAAAATAACAATTTAGTTGAAACCCAAAAAAACTACGAAATCTCATTAAAGTTGAACTAAACGACGAGAAATCGAGAAGAAAGCTCGAGATCGAAACCTGGTGGGAGACGGAAGTTGGAACGGTGGGAGGAAGATGAAGAATTGGAGATGTGGGACGTTGGGTGGGAGGGAGGGACCGGTGGAAGGGAGTTGGAAAGGTAGGAGGAAGAGAAATTAGGAAACAAAAATTTCATTAACCTTTTTAATTTAGTGGGTGGACACATGCCAACCCAGGCCGACAGGGGCATCCGCCCCTACGTGCCGACTCAACACGGTGGGCTCGGCACAACAACATGACATGTTTGTTCATGTTCTTCAAAATGGACCGACCTAACTCAGCACGACATGGCACGGCTGGCCTGGCCTGGCCTGTCGTGTCAGGCAAAACCCGAATCCCCAATCTACTTCTTCATAGTCTGTCATAGATGCGCAAAGAGAGAATTACAAGTTGCCATTTCGTTCAGTTTTCTATTTCTCTGCCTGAAAAAGGTATTTTTTTCCTTTCCCTTTCCTTTGCGAAGTCCCTACTTAAGCTTGGGCACAAACCTGGGGCGGAAATTGGGTCGGCAGACGGCAGACCTTTGCTAGTTAACTCTTTTATGGGAATTTAAGACAATATATAATAATGTTTTGTTGCACTTTTTTGAATGTATGGATCTCTGAGAGTCCATTTTTTTATTATGTGTGCTAATCACTAGCCCCGATTTGTTGAGCATAATCTTAGAGCTCTTTTACTTTAGAAATGTTAAGTAACAGAACTTGAGTTGTAGATCTTTACCTAGTAATATAAAAAAAGTTTTCAGTGGTAATAAAAAATGATTCGCTTACAACAATTGCATCTTGCTTAACACAATAGTTAATTATGTAGAGTTTTGCTTTCGTCGACATTTATTTTTAAATCATATTTTTCAGTATAAAAATACTAATTCATTAGTAGAAATAAACATAATTTAAATGAAAACTAGTGAACGTCCGAACATGTAGATTATATATATACTGGTTCGGTGGGATATTTTATTAATTGTTGTTATTACTCATAGGAAATTAAATTGTTAATATTAGGTAATAAAACATGATTATTAGGAAATGTTTTGATATTGCATCTACTAATATAAATTTGGAAATTTAAATCACTTTAAATAATGTGATATAGGTCTGCTTGCAATGGATGAATGCAAATCAGTTAACAAATAAGGAAACGAATTAACTATTTGACAGACGAAATATATTTTATAAACGACTTAACGTTATTAAACTGTCATAATCTCTCGATCCCCCAAATACACATTGACCTAACACATATTCATGCGTGAAAATTTTACGTGATTTAGCGCATGTGTTATGTAGAATTTCTTAAAATTAATCTATTGGTAAATAATTATACTTGTATCTGAGTTTCAGATTATATCATCATGTTAAAACAACAATACTAATGAATGTTGTGATACACGTGAAACATATTTTGAATATTTACTTGGATGTCACTAAAAATAAGGAAATTAGCTTACGTCATTTTATATTAACTATTTAACCTAATGACATAGAAAAATAAAAATATTTATTTTAATGTCATTAAATTTTTTCCGGTGTCATTCCGTTAGAAATCATTAACATTCGTTAAATATATTAATATTTAATGATTTTTTTACAGAATCACTTTGAATAAACCAAAATTCATAAAATTCATTATATATGTTGTAAAAATTATAAAAACATTACTCAAATAATTTATCAACACTATACTCTCTCTCATTTCTATCTTTCATTTCTTTTTTTTCTTACTAAACTTAATGACTCGGTTAATAAACTAATGAAATTAAATAATTATATATTTTAAAAATATAAAATAGTTAATGATTTTGTTATAAAAAATATGTTTTCTAATAAATATTTATTTTCATATAAATTAATTTCTCGAAAAAATATTTATTTTTCATAAAAAATCCTTTCTAAAAACTATTTATTTTTTATTTATTTGATTTCAAATTCATGACTTTTTAATATTCTTCTAAAAGAATCTGATAATTGATAATAAAAAATTATACAAATAAATAATATTTTTGGGAATTTTTTTTATTATAAAAACATATATTACAAATGATTTTTAATAAAAAAAATAATTATTTTTAAAATATAAAAGAATTATTGAATTTCATTAGCTATTTCTTTAATATGACTGAATTTCTTTAATGCATGTTTTAACTATTTGCTACTGAATCTTCTCTTAATGTTGGCATAAAAAATGTCTACCGGTGGTTCTTCACAAAATTTCAATTTAAATACCAATTAGGAAACATACTTTTTGCACGTGTGTGGATAAACAAAACCGAGTACTGATTAGTTGGGTAAAAATAATTTTTTTCTCTGAAAAAAAATAAACTTAACTCTCTTATTTTATGTATGGTTCATTTCCTCCATTTGTTCCAAAGAAGCTACGAGACATTTTAGTTCCGCATTTCCTTTGAGTAGTATTTTTTTTTGCTTTTCACTCCTGTGAATACTTGTTTTGGCTATTTTCTTTGAAATTGACCTGTTAATAGTTCTGAAGCCAAACGAGCCTTTCATAAAATAAGGTGTATATACATTTTATATCAAAACAAAAACTAAAGTATGTTGACATGCACATATGGACAAGTTCGAATCTTTTTTGATGCTAAAAATGCTGTGGTGATTAGCTAGTCGTTGTCTCTTGTTTCCATACACATTTGTTATATCAGACATAGTTTTAACTTCACTTTGTAAAACACTGCTTGTTTTGAGCTAGACGCCCATTTGGATCGACTACTGAATTCTGCAGCTCTAGCAAAGATTTCTCCTCCTTTTCCTCGCTCGACCTTGCGAAGCATTCTCATCCAATTGGCTGCAATATAGCAATGCAAGAAGGGTTCCCTCAGGTACTGGCTTAGTGCTGGTCCGGGAAACTTCTCGCTGTCTTCGGCAGGCTGCTCTGAGTCAACTTTCTATGCTATGATCACGTCCACTGTACCAATGAAATCTCCTGCTTTTGCCACCATGAAGAATGTAAACTATCTGCCAAACGCTCTCTCAATTATGGAAACTGAAGAAAAAGGCGCATTCGCATCGGTTTGGGTTGATGACCAGGGTTCATGTCCAAACATGAATGTTGCATTCATAAGCAAGAGTGGTGAGCTTCTGCTGCCATCTTTCGATAAGATACTCAGTGGATGTACTGCCAAGAGGTTGCTGAACTTAGGGTCCAAACTGGTTGAGATCGGTGTTTTGAAGGGTATAAAAACAGGAGATATAACAGTTGAAGAAGCAAAAAACTCAGCTGAAATGATGTTTGTCGGTAGCACTCTTCCAGTATTGCCGATTATTGAATGGGACGACCAACTAATCGGTGACGGTATTGTTTCTATCATTTACCTTTGTTTCAGTTTTTGCAAACAATCGCCCCAAGGATATTTTACAATACAAAATGCACCATTTTTTCCCTTTATCAACACACTTTTTAGACGTAAATAAAAGTGTGTTGGTCTACCAACTTATTTTGCACCTAACTAGTTCACAAGAGACAATAATGTAAAGTATTTGATCTGCCACAGGCTGAAATGAATCTTAAAAGATCATCGATTGAGCTTTGCTTGTTTGACATTGTAGTCTTTTTTTTGCTGAAAACGATTCACAGACCATTACAAGATAATCGACAACGGTTTAAATATGAATACAATGTTTTGGTTGTTGATTGCTGAGATTGTGTTAAACAAAAATCGTTGTTTTTACGCATTGTAGGAAGCGTTGGAGAGCGAACTCTTATGCTCCTGGATATGCTTTGGGAGGACATGAAGACCGTTGCAGGAACTCAGAGGCTTCCAATTCCTTACAATTGAGCCGTTGGAATCTTCTTGATTATATCTGTAATGCATTGCATTTTGCTTGTAGTAGAAGACAGAGTAATGAATTGTTTTACTTCATTTCTTCCCTCTGGATATTACCATGCTTTGAAGGCACTAAAATGAAATGTTAGTAAGCTATGGGCATAGAGAAGTTGGTGAGGTTGGATATGTTAGTATTGTTTAACAAATTAAATATTGTCAGCCTTGTGAGGAAGATAATAGTTTTAACCTTTTCCCATTAAGCCGGATAGATACGATTTCAGGTCTTTTCCGGCATCAAAGAAGATGAATGAGAAGCCGAGACATGCGCGACGAACAGGTTGAATCAGTAACCCGCTACTGTCTTGTTAATTGTTCCAATATAACAATCCATAGAAATTAAGAGTAAATCGTTAAGATCAGATGCAACATTGATGCTGTATATTTCCCGATGGGGCCGTAGATAATAGATAGCAATAGATACATCATACATCGTCTCCCCGCATTAAGCTTCATGCTAGTCAGCAAATTTGAGAGCAGGGAAAATGAGCTGCCCTTTGTTTTTTCATACCCCATGTCAGATGCTGATATTTTTAGCCACTTAGATCAATCAGACTGTTCGTCCATAGTACCGTAGCAAAATGTACACGACCTAAACCATGAGGAGTTGACCTAAGAATTTTTCCGACGACTTAACAATTTTACATGAATCAGCTCCGTAATATAAACTCAAACCTCTGCTTTCCTGCTGCGTCTCTTACACGACAACATTTCAGGACTCCTAGGATTGTTTACTTGAGGTTTATAAGGTAAAAGATAGATCAGCTATCAAAGCAATTCCAATGACATGTATGGCTAGTAATCAGCTATCAACTCAAATGATCAAGAGTGAAATCCTTTTCTAACAAGAGATTTGTCAAGGTCAAACAGCTCGACAACCACAAATAAAGCTACAGAAAATGTATAAGCAAGACAAACGCAGTTGTCTTTCCGAAGAGCTCAGACTTTTTCATGTATTCTTGAGCAGCAAAGAATATACTAGAAGCTTAGTACCTCTGAGTAGCCCCTCCGGCATATCTATCACAGACTAATACCATATTGCTGACGGTATCCCAAGAAACTACTATTCATCCATCTACAACAAAACACAAAAAGAAATGCATGGGGGTTTCATAACAGCAAATACCTACACAAAACAAGGAAAACATATAGAAAGCAATATAGGTAGCATTTCCACACAAATTCCGCAAGCTGAGCCGAGATCGAGATTGAAATGGTGGTTAAGTGACGAAATCTCCATTTTGTAGTCCTTGATGAGAAAACATCACAGCCCTAGACAAACGAAAATAAGTCATGGACCAAGCTAATCTATAGACAAGAAAATTTTCAAAAAGTATCTCAAAGCACCTTTCCAAGAAAAGAGACGTAATATCAAAGATTAAATAAAACTGTCAAAGGCTTCAATTTTCAATGAAATAGAGAAATTCCATCACTCAATCCACAAATTCGAAAATTTTGTTGAGCGAAATTCATAACCCTGGAATACAAACGAAGATAATCATGCAGGATCTACAAGTTCTAAATGTAATATGATAGTCACAACTCAAACAGCTTATGTTCCATCCAGCAGCAAAAAAAATCTACTTCAGTTGCAGGATGGTCACATCTTCCTGTGGTTTTATCAGCTGGCATTCTTTAGTGGAAAATAATAGGTAACTCTGCATCCATCCATGAAAACCTCGTCATACGTCATCATTGCTAGCTGATTAAATTACACTAAATCAGTACCTTCATCATCCTATAATTAACCAGAATTATGATTATTAAACAACTAGCCACTTGTTCCCAGGCCAATTAAGGACACAAACTTAATTGCGTACAGTTGTGCTAAAGTTGCAGCGCACAGCCGCACACTACCAAACCAATGTTACAAGGCACATAATGTCAAAAGACTTCTGATGCACAGCTCAAGTATGTCAGAACATACTAAAGGAATGAATGATGAAATAGGTGACAGACAGTTCGGTGTTGGCTACAAATGCGTGAAAAAGCTCATCGCACAACATAAAAAATCAAGGAACAACAACATAACTACCTTTGCACATCAAAAAAGGTTTCGCAAAACTCAAATTCAGTTACAAAAAGGGTTAATGTGGGTGTATGAAAGGAACACCACAAAAGCAAAAGAATATACATTAAAAGGTAGTCATCTCCAATAATTAAGTCCAAATAGCAAATCTTTAAGCATGTGTGACATGTGACCAAATTTTCTAATAGCTAGCCCTTGCAACAATCAAAGTACAGGAACTTCTAAATCAAGTAGTGAACTCAAAATAACATCAGAATATAACTTATTACCAAAGTCAATTAAAAAAGTCCCCCTAAAAGCATTTACAAAAAAAAATACTACTGAAGCACCAATTATAACCACAGCAAAATTTTGTGTTTCTGAAATTTCCTGAAATATGTTTACAAGATGTTGTAACATAATATGGACAGACAGAGCATCATTATGAATAAACATTTGATTGTAATCTGGGACCAACTACTGACTCTGGCACAAGTGCACAACTCCTTATTTCTTTGCTGATTCCTAGAGGTAGAAAAATCTTCAACCAATAGCCTTCTCAATTGCATTTGTCGAAGTGATTACACACTCAAATATCTAGAATCCAGTTACAGTTTGTCACATATCATCATTGCCAGCTGATTAAATAAAGGAAAAATCAGTAAATTTTTAAGATAAATTATACTCTATTAGCCAAAAGTCTGAGACATTAAGACAAAAACTCCAACTCCTATACTCATTGAGATATCTAATCTTGATAATGATATCATTAGAAACCACAGAAAGTCAAAATAGTTCCGTAAGCAGCTATGTTCTAGATAAAAAATGACTAGAACTCTAAACATCCAACAGAATTAATATGATGTCAGTCATTTTTAAAACGAAGGACTATAAACTGGAAAGGCAAGTAAGCTTCACAGAATTTGGTATTCCTCAATTTTCTTAAAATAATGTTTACATGAAACTGGATCATGCCACAGAACAAAACATCACGGCAAATAAAGGTTAAATGACTAATAGTGGCCCAACTACCGACTGACACAATTTGCATGACTCCTTATTTTCTTTTGCCATTCCTAGAAGGGGGAAATTCTTCGACAAATAGCCTTCTCAATTGCATTTGAAGAAGAGACACACTCAAAATTCTAGAATCCAGTTAGTTTGTTACACATCATCACTGCCCGCTGATTAAACAAGAGAAAATCAGTAAATATTTAACTTGCATAATAATTCACTGACCAAAATCTGAGAAATTAGAAAAACTCCACATGCAATATGAACTTTGTATCCTCAATGTTGTGTCTATGCTTGGCCATTATAGCTATATATCACAATGCCATCTAATTCTTTCTACGATATCATGCTAAACTAAAGGAAAGAAATACAACTAATCAAATAATAAATCGGGAAACATTAATCAGGACAGAAGCATGTTGTTCCAAGTGTTGCTTCTTTGTATTGTAGGAGTAAAACACTAAGTTTGCAAAGCAAGAAACACTATTGCAATTTTAAAATCCAACTCATATTATTTCATAAACCATTCATCCAAGTAGTTCAATCAGGTCAAAACTTCTAGGATTCCCACTAAATCCATGTTCTATCAGTTTATATAAAAACCACAACATAGTCTCATTTCATAACTATGAAACGCGGCTGGTACACCACCTCTTTATAATTTAAGCACTTGGTTAGAGAGTAGAGCAATGGGTTCAACTCTATTATAAAATGCTTTACATTTCGTACTTTGAGCAATGGGTTCACACGGACAACATAAGTTGAAGCGAATCGAACGCCCCGCTCTGATAGCCAAAACTCAGGCCATACCACAAATGGCATCAATTTTCCCAACACATCTCAGGTTATCTCAGACTCAACTTGCTCCAGTGGACAAAGTAACTAAAGATATTTTTTTCCAAAAAAAACCCCTACTTTTCACTACAATCGTAAAAAAACACCAACACACCTCCAACTCCATGGCCACCACAGAATCGAGCAAACAAGCCGAAACAACAAAGACAGCAAAAACAATCACAATCCAACGAATCCGAATCGAGAACTGACCTTCGGAGAGCCAACCGCATCCCCGGATCGATACGGAGAGCAACGACGTCATGATGGCGGACGCCGTGGTGCTGTGCATCGGCAGTAGCGAGTCGACGCAGCAACTCATCTCCACCGGCGACCTTCAAAACCAAACCAAAAATCACAAGTTAGGGTTTCCGAAAAGAGAGATCAGGCGGGGGGTGGGATGGGACCTGAGGAAGCGAGAGGCGACGGAGCGAGGGGTGGAGGGGAGGCGGAGGGAAGGGCGGGCAGATGGCTTGGAGGCGCCGGCGAGGTTGGCGGCGGAGTTCCGGAGGGAGGCGGAACGGAGAATGGAGCGAGTCGTCGCCATTCGGATGGGAGAGGAGGAGGTTTGGAAGTGAAGCCAAAACCCTACTTCGGTTGAAGAGGAGAGAAAGAGAGAGAGAGGGGTTGGTTAATGGGCCTTCGGTGGGCTTTCTTCGGTGGTCTCTCCGGTCCTCACTTCGGTCTAGTCGTGTGTGTGGATGTAAATGAGTTAGTCGAATCGAGTCGAAATTTCGAGTCTTGATTGTTAATATTTAGGTATTATTAAATACAATGAGAAATTGTAAAATATCCTAATAAGAAACTTGGATCGAGTCTTTGAGTTGGGTTATGTATCGATCCAAGTTTGGGGAGCAAACTTATTCGTTTTCGATTTGAACTGTGATCTACTTTTTTCCAAGCCAGGCTCGAATCGACTTTTGAGCTTGAGCCAGAGTGATATCCTTAATTCAGTGGCTAACCATGGTTGTGCATTTTGTGTTAGAGATATAAACATAGAATCTTCAGATCTGGTGGTCGATTGTTCTGATATTTGTAAGTCATCCAGGGGATCTACACATATGGTTTACAATAATTACTTAATTGTTGTAAAAACACATTACAATGTCCAACACCAAAAAAAGGGTTGAGTTTGACGCAAACACGATGAAATGTGGTTCGCATATATAGTAAAATAATGCATGATAAATGAGCTTTTCGGTGAATATGTTAGTTCACTCTACTCACGATGCCGCACTCAAGTTCACACGGTTCAATGTGGCCAGGAGTTTCCTTGGTTGGTTTCTTGGAAGCTATTTTGTCTTGCTGCGCTGTGTGAGAACTAGGGGTGTAAGTGGATATTCGAATATCAACATCCGTCCGTATCCGTATTTGAATTTGGACATTCAATTCGAAAAAAATATATCTGTAAGACCTTATTCGTATTTGATCCGTAAAGTCATAGAACGGATATGATTATTTGTACATCTAATCCGTAAAATATCCAATCCGAGATCGAATATCCGTAGTATAACATTCGTGTTCGTATTCATATCTGTACTCGTATCCGTATTATATATATAGTTATTCTTTAAATTAATGATATATATAAGTTAGGTGTTTTTCTATAAATTACCAAACTATATAAACTATTCTGAATTACTAACACTAAAGTGTCAGTGGATGTTCGAAATCCGAGAATCCGTCCGCGTCCGTATTCATTTTATCTGAGAATCTGTCATCTGTAAAACCTTATTCATATCCGAAACGTGAGGGGTGAATATGGATATTGTTGTATTCGATCCGAATAATTCGGAACTACATATTTATATTTCAACATTTGTATCCATATTGTATAATATACTTATGCAATACATTATTATACCTAGAAGTATTGATATTTCAATCTTGTGTGATTATATTTTGAATATATAGTTTAAATTTATTTATTCAAATAAAAATACATCTACTGATCACATTTATTCAAGCATTGAATATTGTTATCATTTTCAGAGTATGAAGTTAGAAGTTAAGATAAAGTAGATTAATATTGGGAACTACTAAACGTCGCCCCAAAACTACTTAAATCGCCCCTTGAAATTACCAAATTGCCCTTAACAATATATTTAATACCCATATCGTCCCGTGTCTTTAAACAAGGTTATTGACTCAGTTTTACTAACATTCCTAGTACCAACACCACGAAAATGTCTGGCGAAACACCTAGATCAGGCGAAGTAACGGAGGCGGATTTTTTTTTCCGACACGGGCGTCTGGCTAAGACGCCTGTACCATCGTGGAGGCGTCTGGCTAAGACGCCTCCACCATCGTTGAGGCGTCTTAGCCAGACGCCTCCACGATGGTACAGGCGTCTTAGCCAGACGCCTATACCATTGTCTAGGCGTCTGGTTAAGACGCCTCGACCATGGTGGAGGCGTCTTAGCCAGACGCCTCCACGATGGTACAGACGTCTTAGCCAGACGTCCCGTTTTTTTTAATGTTTTTTGTCAAATTAAAATTATACGGTGTGTTATCTCAAATTATTTGACGTTTCTTTGCAAATTTTCGGTGGTAACCGGTCGGATTACAATGAGTTTTTTTGCAAGTGATGAAGATTCAAAAAAATTCCAGATCCAACATTTTTAAAGTTCCAAATCCCCCGGTGGTAAAACATCATGACTTACAAATATCACCTCGACAGGTCGTTCGGGGGTCTCGCTCCCCGGTGAGCGAGCGGCATTCCACCTCGCCGGTGAGGTGGCGGGGGTGGCAAGGGGGCAGCGCCCCCTGGAAGTTTTTTGGATTTTGAAATTGTTGGATCTGGAAAATTTTGAATTTTCGGTGTACCGAAGAGGTATCGGTCATCCGAATATAGTAATTATTAACTTATTAATTAATTTAACAATTATCTAAATTTATAATCAATTATCTTTTTAAAAAAATAATAAAAAATAATAAAAAATTACGGGCGTCTGACGGAGCCGCCCCCACGTAGGAGGGGGCGTCTGGCTAAGACGCCTCCCCCATGGAGGAGGCGTCTTACACAGACGCCTGTCCCATGGGCGGAGCGTCTGGGTAAAACGCCTCCCCGATGGGTAAGGCGTCTGGGTAAAATGCCGCCCCCATGGGGAAGGCGTCTTAGCCAGACGCCCCCTCTTACGTGGGGGCGGCTCCGTCAGACGCCCGTAATTTTTTATTATTTTTTATTATTTTTTTATTAAAAAGATGTTAGATGTTTTACCAGATTCGAGTACACTGGGGCGTCCGTTGGTTCATTACTGACCTCCAAAACATTATTTTTTATGATTATAAGAGGAATATGAAGAGAGATGTGTGATAGGAGGGTAAAATGTCGCGTTATAGCAGTAGAAATGAGAGAAGGGCAAAATGGTAATTTCAAGGGGCGATTTAAGTAATTTTGGGGCGATGTTTAGCAATTCAGTTAATATTTGAAACCAAATAAAATTATAAATGTGACTATGTATAAGAATTTGTCTAAGTGAAAATGAAAAATGTTATAAGGTTGTGAATTATATTTACGGATGTAGATATTATCCATATCCGTTCAGAATCCGTCAAATATCCTAACGGATATAGACTTTTCATATCCACAAACCATCTGTATTCGTATATGTAAATTTCATGCAAATACGAATATACCTATATCCGATCCGTATCCGTTGACACCCAACACGAGCTCTTATTTACCTCATATCAACATGATATGGTTTCAACCAAGTTGGAACTTGAGATAAAATAATCTTTTGTTTGGGGTTGTGGAGTTTATTGCAAGTGATAGTGCTACTGTAGTTCCTTACAACAACTGTTCGTTTCTGATTCTCACATGAGCCACACGCTACCTCTTGTTTTCATGCATATGCACTGACCAAGTACAATTTAACCAAGGATACACTATATCTCACGCTTGCTGCTCATTTCCTCTTGAAAATAACTTGAATATTGTAATAGCACACCAGAGTCGGACACAAAAGAAATAACAGAAATCAAGTGAAACAGAATGCTTAGACAGAACACAGGGATCTAAGCTTGTCCAGATATAAAAATAATTTATCTTCATTGCTGAATAAGTTAGAAATTCTATTTGCGCAGCACTTAACAGTCAACACGCTTGACGTCCATATGTTCAAGAAAAGTAATTGCATGGGCAAATGATATTAGAGCAGTGCTGGGTAATGTTTTGCCTGCTCGCGAACCCGTTTCCTATACTCTACTGGGTCCTGCAGTTTTGGTGAATATTAGCTAGACAAAAAACTGTAAACAGAACCTATGAATGACTTTATAGTATTGCTGAAAAGCCTGAAAGAAACCTGGATAAACATCTGATATCCTTCAGTTTGGGCAGGGTCATCAGGATTAGGTTGATCCAATAAATCTTGTATGCCTACAAGAATTTGCTTTACTGTAATAGCTGGCCTCCAACCCTGTTAACAACAAAGTTATGTTTGAATTCTTTTCACTTCAATGCACACAAAAAATAATTACCACTAGAATATTTTCTACTTACACTGTCTTCATTAAGAATTGAAAGGCAAACGGTTCCAGAAGGATAAACGTTAGGATGGAAGAAACCTTGAGGAAACTTGCATTTTGGGGGTTTACTTGGGTAGTCCTCACTGAAGTGGAGAGTTATAGGAAAATGGCCTTCATCCCAATCAGTCTGCAGATATTAAGACTTAGTTATCTACAATCGATACTTTCACAATCAAAGAGTAAATAATGCAATCCGGTAACAGTTAATTGTTCACATTGTAATTACTAAAGTGCAGCCAAAAGAATCCATACAAAATGATTAGTGAACACCAAAGGATGCGCCATAAGCTGCAACCCTCTCCTAGTAGTGGCGATTCAATGAATGTAGTTTCAATAAAATTCAAATATGCATACAGAAAAGGTATGGAATTGATGAACAAATTTACAATCATTTCTTGTTTGAATTGTAAGCAAAAAAGCACTTAAGCGCAACTAGTCGTCCAACATATTAATCCAGCATCAATCAAAACCTTTAGAGTTTACATAGAGATATAGTGGCTTAGAAACATTGAACTAGGCGGGTTTTTGGTCTTTGCAACGGTATAGTGAATGACAAATTGGGGTGTTGTAAGTATCTTATAATCTAAAGGATTTAAAAAAAAATGTTCGGTCTAAAGGATTTAAATTTAGAATGAACAATCAAATATAAAATTTGTAAACATCATTTCAATACAAATAATACTTGACCAACACAAATTCCATAAAGAAGTTAGGATGGGATGTCAAAAAAAACCCAATGATAATGCTAGATGCATAATACATGTTGAAACTAATTACTTGAGAATAAATAGATAAAAAAGCTAAACTAACAAAGACATGTTTAAGAGAGGAAAAGAAAAATTTGTATTCCATCACTCCCTATTGACTTCTTTTATGATTTTATCAGTGGTTGATTCTTAAACTCCTAAAATTTAATTTTATTGCCATTCTAAACGATGTAAACTTAGATATTCTGTCAATTTAATAATGTGAGAGACAAACATGATGAAGTCTGAAGTTTGCACACTGAATTCTAACAATTTCCTTACACATTTGAGTTGAGATGTCCTCACATTGAGATATCAATCAGAAACTCAATAGCAAAAATGAGTTAGTTTTTAAAATTTAAATTGTCCAACAAATTTTCTATTCTGAGTTTTCAACTAAAACCATAAAGCACCAACCTCAGCGACGAGTTTCGACTTTTAGTCTTGAGTTATCAAGTTTACAAATAGAGTTCCTGGTATGTTATACCAGGAAAACTCAAACTAATGTCAAGTTTATATCTCTGTAACACAGCTTCCACAAAAGGGCAAATCATTTGATCAAAGGAGCAATTCATTTCATCTCGCAATATTAGTGTGGTTGATTTATTTTTATAAACAATAAAATAAACAGTGACAACTAAATGAGGCATTGAAAACTGAGATAAACACTGCATACTATACCAGCTAGCCATCAACATAACATTTAAATTACAACGTGTGTTTCCATATCCCTTAAAGTTTTTACTGCTAATACTCCATTTTTAGAAAAGGAAAAAGACAAAAAAATATTGACTGCTAATGCATCAGCCAAATTTAAAGCATCAACCAAATTCCTAAAGATCAAAATGTGGTACGAAAAGGACACTATGACAACTTCGGAGGGATCAAATCCAAACTCCCTCACAAAGAATGCTATTCATGAGTGATTTGCGGGTGCCTACATGAAAGGAAGTATAAAACTCCAGGTCCACGACTTCCCTTAATTTTAAAGTGAAAGCGAGTTACTCACTTTAAGGGTTGTTATTCATTTGAAAGAAGTTGAGGAACTCACTAGTCTACAACTCCAATCCCATAAAACTCCACACTCAAATTCCATTTTTTCTAATTTTTTTCTATCTACCTATCACCTAAACATAATTCAGAAGTCCAATTCCCACTTCCTTCAACTTTTCCGGCTTACGTATTACACCATGACACAACACTTCGACCTAGTGGTGGTGCCACATGTTGAGTAAGTGGTTTGAGCGACCCCACTTGGATTTTGAATCCTTTAGATTTTGATCCCTGAATTTGCTATTCCACCAACTTTGTAAGGACCTTGTGGGATTCTGACCACCCTGGAATTTTGACCATTTAGATTTCAATCCGCTTAAATATTTTCAAATAGCAATAAGAATATAAGTAGATAAATTATCCAATTAGTCTAGTACAAAAGTATTAATTTATTCATTATGGGTAAATACCTAATTAGACTCCAAATCAAGTCAAACTAACGAATTCCAAATTACTTTTTGATTCTTTACGAATTTCGACCCCCTGCTTGGACCAAACAGACATTCCCCCCCCCAACAAACCCTTTTTTTTCTTCCAGAACTCCAAAACCCTAAAACAACAACAAAACCAAAAAAGAACAACAAAAACCACAACTCACCCCATTCTTCCCGGGAATGCTGCACTGCCACACCATCAAGTTCACGGACCCATCCGGCAACGCCTCCGGCTTCGCCACGAAACCCTAAAACCACATCCATCAAACCCCGAAAACGCAAAAAGACGGGATCTTTGAGAGAATCGCTTACGTAAGGGTGGTTCTTCCGCCACGCCTTGCGCTCCTCCGCCAGGCGCCCGCACGCGATCCCACTCGACATGGCCGGAGAGGGAGTGTTAGGGTTAGGGTTTGGTGGCGGGTTGGGGCGTTTTGGGTTTGGGAAAGTGGTGAAGTTCGAAAGGTTCGGTGTTTGACGTGATGTTAATATTTGTTGGTGTGGAATATTGTGTGATTAAGAAAATGTTTAGGTGTGTTGACTATGGTTAGTCTCTTAAACAAGGTAACACGTGATAAGGGGTTATTTATGTTTTTCCATGCATAATGATAAGATTTTTAAACTTGTATAAGCATCGTCATATTTGTCCATATACTTTTTCTTACATTTAGACCCTAATATATATTAATACATCGTCATATTTGTCGATATACCTTTTCTTACATTTAGACCCTGATATATATTAATACATCGTCATATTTGTCGATATAATTTTTCTTACATTTAGACCCTAATATATATTAATTTCTTACATTTAGACCCTAATATATATATTAATATATACCAAATTATTTACCAAATAATACCCCAAAACATTTAAACCAAATAATAATTAAACCCAACATCTACTACAAATAAATAAACCTAACATTTTAAAAAAATATTCAACATAATTTTTTTTAAAACGACGAAAAATTAAAACCAACCTGGACGCGCCACGTGACGGGTTCGGGTTGGACGACCCTGTCGTAACAACCGGGTGGTCACCCCCCGGTGAGGGGGTGACGACCCCTGTTATTGGTGGTCTAAGAGTGATAAACAGGTTTTGTTGTCGATACAAGTTTCCACATATTAATCTTCATTTAAATTATCGCATGATCAGCAAAACATTGGGTTTCTTCTTTTATAGTATGTCTCTCACTTTGCAGCGTCAATACTCTTCAAGAATCATAAAGAGGACGGGCATGTTTTAGAGATGAACTATTTTAAAAAATGGAATTTGATGTTGGAAGAATAACTTAGTACTTCCGAAGTTTCGATTATTGTGAGCAGACGCGAGAAAAAAAGAAGTTTTAAGAATGTATTCTTATTTGTTATTTTTTCGCTGGAGCAAACGATTTGTTTGGGAAGTCGGATATATTTTTTCTTTAATTGTTACTTCTTAAACACAACAATATATTGTTGAGCAGCAATGTTACTTGAACATTTACCATACATGGTTTGAATGTGTCGTGGAAATTGAAAAGGTTGATGTTCAAACTATACCCTAGTTGGGATATATAGAATGCATCTTCCCCCGTTCGATCGTCTTTCTTTGTATTCAAAGATTAATGGGAAGAAATGGGACTTTGTTAACCATCTCATACCATAACCATTGAGACATTTTCATGTAAGATGTTGAAACTTCAAAGTTGTGATTATATTGAAAGGAATGTGTTCTAAAAGTTTTACTTTTAAATGTCAATTATTATGAATTGAATGAGAAATCATTTTGTTCCTTGTTTATGTTATTCGTCTTTTGGAAGTGTTAAGGAAGATGCGCTTGGTCCTTAACCGTAGAGCTCTAAAAGATAATGGTTTACATAAAACAAAAGATATTCGCAATCATGGTAATTAACATGAGACATTAATTGTCGAGTTAAGATTGTCGTGTTGGTCATAGATCATTGTAGCTCTACAAGTGAGTGACAGCACGGGTACACAAAAGAGGAAAATTCTACTTTTGTATACTGAATAGACCTAATAAGTAAAACATTATAGAATTGTGTTTTCTGTGTCATTAATGTTTTACTGTGTCATTGGTCCTTTGATATGAGACTTATATCTGATCACTTAAGAAATGTTTGATTAGACTAGTGTCTTGAGCTATCGATAAGTGTAGTGTAAAGACATTGGTTGGTTAAGTATGACTTTTGTTGGAGAAGATAGTTATGCAAAAGATTATCATTGCCCCTCTTAATTGAGTGATGATATTAGTGGGCTCCTTGATAAAGCAAAGTTATAATGTGCACAATGTGATTTGAGTTAAGTCACATATTTATAACTAACTTAAAGAGATCAAGAAATGAATACTAATACAAAGATGACACAATACTACTTTGTGTGTATTCTTAATATCACGAGGCAAATGACGGACACAAGTGGTGCACTCCATCACTAAATGGATCGGGTTTTGGTTCGAGTGGAATTAAGACATCTAACTAATTGGGAGCTATAATGTGTAGCTAGATACCGCTTATAGCTTGTGATATTAAGCTCTTAATGTCACTGCCAACTTAGTTTAGATCCTCCCATAGGTCACACCACAAATCTGGGAAACAAGAAATGAGGATTTTGAGTTCATAAGGTGTGTCGGGTTTCATGTAGAAAATATGACACATAGGGTGAACAAGCAAAATCAAAATTATGTTGTGATTAATAACATAATTAGAATCTAAGTTAAATTCATATGTGATGTAAATATCATGGGGTGTAATGATTTATCATTACATAGGATAATATGTTACATAAGTTGTGAACTTACTACTAATCCCGAAATGTCAAATTTTGTAGGGTTAAACCGAAATTTGACAAGTCTGCAGTACTGTGCAAAAGCGGTCGACCGCTAAACGGTAAACGGTCGACCGAATGTTGCACGGTCGACCGGATGTGTCTCGACCGATAACAGGGAATTTCGTCTGTTCGTTTTCGGTCGACCGAATATATCGGTCGGTCGACTGAACATTGCGATGAAATAATTTTTGTTACGAATGGTCGACCGAGTTATCAACGGTCGACCGAAACATGGTCTAAACGGTCGACTGTACCTTTAAACGGTCGACCGCTCCAGACGTTTTTATGCAGAATTATTAAATCATGCATGGAATTGATCCATAACTGATTTAATTCGTGGCTGAGATTATTTGTTAGCAAATAATGGATGGTTAGATGGAAGTTTACATGAAATCATGGGCAAGAGGTTGCACATGAATAGGTAATTTGGAGAGAACTTATAAATACAAGTTTATCTCATTACCTTATTTATTTAATTCATTATCTTCTTCTGCAAACATCTCTCTCCATAATTCTCCACGAATTTCCTTAATTCTTGAGTTTAGTTTTAGTTTTCAGAGATCTTCTTCTCAAGGGAACTAAAGAGAGGTTAGTAGTTAGATTCTAAACCCTATTGGAGATTGAAAGGCTAGCTATTCTCTCTCCGATCTTGTTTAGAGTTTGGTGAATACTCGGGGGCATCCGGCGCAGCGATAAGCATCCTCAACGTCTCCGGATCATCAAGAAGTTTTAGAGAACTTCTAGGTATGAAATTCGGAGCCCATGTTTGTTTTAATAAAGTTTTAAAACTAGTTATTGAAACAAACTGATGCATGCATGAAAAAAATCATAGAAAATTGTAATTAATCCTTATTGTGCATAAAAAATTCGAAAATATATATGTGCAATTAAACTAGAAATCCTACATATATATCACTTTCGGTAGGGTTATGCGTGCGCGGGTTTACCGACGTTCTGCGGATAGAATTTTCCAACCCGCCAATTTGCCACCTGTGGAACAACTTTTTAAAACGGAGTTTTTTGTGGTGATCTTCTATCCCATCCTGCTAACCTTCCGCGTGCTAAACATTAATAAATAAAATAATATATATTATAAATATAATATTGATAATTATAAGATTAAGAAAACAAATTAATATTTTAGTTTAACAAGTCAAAGTTAGAAGTAAACCAGGTAACAATCCATTAACTCGTTTCAAAAAACTCGTCAAATGCGAAACAAGTCTACAAGCTCAATTGGATAAAAAAATACTCTAATATTATTTCTCTATGCATAATGTCACCAAAACAAATACACATCAAAAATTGACTTATGACTTATGAGGTTATGCAGCTTGTGTCAGTTTTGGTTTTTTGGAAATTATATTTGAGAATTTTTTTTATTAAGTTTTATTATATTATATTTTAAATGATACATTTAAGTTTAACATAATTTCATTGGGAATATATATGTATGATATAAAAGATTGATGATTTATATTATATATATAAATAATTAAAAATATAATTATACTTTTAAAAATTATATATGTTTCGGATACGAATACAAATTTCGAATGCGGATATCATATTCAGATATTAAATCTCGGATCAGATATTATTTGAATCAGATGTATCACTATCCATATTCGCATTCGCATGTCCTGAATATTACACGATTCGAATATTATTCAGATCGGATATTGTTCAGATCGAATATTTTTCGAACCAGACGCGAACGAATTTCTGAATTTTGAACGTCCACTGACACCCCTACATACCCATAATCTGTCATCTGTTAACATGCTTCACAATGACACTATTAGAGCATCAACAATGGGTAGTAAAGAAGGATCTTAGAGCATCCTTAAAAGTCTACTGTAGCGTGGCAGGCATTGTAGCGTGCCCAGCCACGTAAGCTGTTTGAGGAACACGTCACCCGCCTGGGTGGATGGGGGGTTCATGTGGCCCCCAATTGGTTTTCGATTTTTTTAATATGAAAATATGTTAAAATATATCAACAATTATTTTAAATCTTTTTTTCAAAAAAATGAAAAAATGTTTTTATTTGTTTATATTTTTTAATTTTTTAAATATATTTTTGTGTGTTTTACCCAGAATTGATTCCCAAATGACGTGGATGGAAGAGAATGTACGATGCTTGAGTTGTTTCTGGGTGCAGTTAAGGAAAATTTGGGAAGAGGGTTGGTTTGTGCTGACGTGTGTGAGAGAAAAGCTGATGTGACTGAGAGAGAAAACATAATGGTCTTACAAAAATTGTATAATAAAATAAGATAAAATTCAAACAACCTCCCACGATCTGTGCGTCGAACCGAACACACGATCGTGTGGTGACCGGTGAGGTGTTGAATGTGTCTGAGTGTCTCCCCCACTTCTTCTTTGGTTTTAATTAGTGGGGTCACTTAAATTTTATTAAAAATAATTTGTGTGAGAGAGAAAATGAATTAGAGAATATAATGTCTACCTTTCCAACGAAATTATCTTTGAAATAAAAAAACAACATTTTTTTTTCAAAAATCACCGAAAATTTTATCTTTCCATACTTTCTACAGATGAACACCACATTGCTACAAAAATATTTTTATTTAAAATACTAGATTTTCAGTAGTTAATTCAAATCGGTGAATTCGATAAGTTTGATTTATTATATCACAGTAAAGGGATTGCAGTCAATAAATTGATTATTTCACATTTTCCAAAAAAAAAATTGAAAAATGAAAAATTAGTAACAAATTTTATCAATAATTCATGAGTATACGAGATACATGGTGATATATATATATATATATATATATATATATATATATATATATATATATATATATATATATATATATATATATGTATTTGTAAAAGGCACGAAATGAGTTAGAAGAACAAGAACCGTTGATTTGACATGATGATTTTTTATAAGGTACCATGGTTAAGAAAAATAAAGAGAAAAAATGGTGCTTAAATGTTATGCGGTGGAAAAATTGAAAACTTGAATGATGTTTTAAGAAATATCATAGTTATAAATGCTCTTAATTGGCAAGAGTTTATCAGCCAAGTGACTTGCTAGTGAATAGTACGTTTATCTAACTTTCACATTTCTAACTACATTTTTTTCAACTTTTGTAATCATATTTTTTTTATTTCAGTAAATATTCCAATTGAAACATCCTGAAACAGCGAAAATTTAAAAATTTAAACAATCAAGAGATTACCAGAATAAATTCATCAACGGGAATGTTACTCATATAAATCAACAGTTGGTGTACTAATAATACAACAGAGTTTGTCAAAAGATGTGATTACAACAATATAACGAAAGACAAGTACAAGCAATCACGACGATCTCGAAGAGTTCGAAAAGGATCCTGACCCCAAAATGTGTGTGCCCGCTGTCACCACTTGACATAACCTACTGCGGTCCTGAAACATGAATCAAACAACGATGCCTGAGTTTCCCATTAGGAAACCCTGCATGTCAAGCTCGCCTATATGAATGCAACAGTACGGTATATGCACCTATCATACTAGTAGCATGTCATATCACATTTGCAATGCATCAAATCCCTCCAAGGGTAAACGGGACCTCAGTCCAACAACAACAATGACCCTCAACAGGGTCCACAAGGACATCAGTCCAGCAACAACAACGGGTCTCCCTCGGAAATCTACTGTAGGCACATACGGTCTTACGAACAGTACGCGACGCACTCCCACACGCGACTACTCGAGCCAAAGGGATCAGTGAGGAGCGTCCGCACTTCCGCATAAAGAACCACGTGGTCTACACCACCATCAACGGAGCCGTAGCCCGGTCAGTCAACATCCCAAGATAGGTGCCCAATCGGGGATCATCACCGGAACAACATCGCCGACATTGCTGGAACAACATCGGCGTCATCGCCGGCACAACATCGACGGTACAACATACGCCCGGCACAACATCGGATGACACAACCACAAGCCGGAACATCGTCGGCACCATCATCGCCAGCAAAAACCTCGGCGGCATCGCCGGCACAACCTCGGCGGTACAACATACGTCCGACACAACATCGGTCGGGTCCAGACCGTAGTCTGCAGGGTCATCATGCTCCACGAGTCAAGCGTCAACACGCATTAGGATCCACGATCCCTCGGGTATGCTACTCAACAAAGAGTAAGGCAACAATACGTCACACCACGGTCCATCACGGAGGTGGCGCGACCCAAGTGTTCACACTCTTCCACACGGCGGTCCATGGGCAGGCACAAGCACATACCCGCCGTCACCTCCCGGCTAACGCTCTCCACGAGGACACGGGTTTCCGTGGACAAAGTTGACACAACATGAGGACCAGGAATTCAGTTCTGCACACAAACGGTCGACCGAAAAAGCCTAACCGGTCGACCGTCCCCAATAGGTTCGGTCGACCGAAAATCTACAACGGTCGAACTATTCTGCGCGTCACCTAAGTCCAAACGGTCGAATAGCAGTCTAAAACCGGTTGACCGAACACGAGGTCAAAATCTGGAGTTGTTCAAAATCAACAAGTCCATTCTGTCGACCAACTCAGGCGTCCCGGTCGACCGAAAACTATCAGGGTCATCCTAATATTCTACGTCATATAACGGTCGAACAATATAGCAAAATCGGTCGAACAACATGCAATATTATCAAGTACGTTTAAGTTCTGGTCGAACCAACAACAAGGGACGGTCGACCGAAATCCGACAGTAGACCTCCAACTCACTAGCACACAAGCAACCAGTCGACCACCACAATGACATCGTTCGACGGTGTTGGTTAAAGTTGGGAAAACACTAAACTGGTCGACCGCCTGAAGGCACCGATCGACATCAACCTTGCGTCAGCCAAGGATTTTACGTCGTTCTCTCGTCGCCGACGAGGTCTCCAACCTCCCGCGACCGACCACAACTTCTCACCAACGTGGGGAACAACAAAACCACACTAGTAAGTCGGCATACCTCAAGACGAAGACGGAGCACGCCGAAGTTCGCTCAACGTCGCCCGCCGACCTCAACTTCCGATCACGAGCGCCTCACGTCCGCCTCCTCGACCTCACGCTTGCCTCCACACGCTGGAGTCGCCGCCACGTTCTCTAGATTGCCGGACACGGAAGAAGAAAGTGAGAGAGGGAGATGGCTAGGACCAAAGAAGAAGAAGAGAGGAGAGAAACGTTTTTGGCATAAAAATCAAACCCAACAGTTATCTCTCCACGTCTACAGTACCCGGCCCCTACACTACACCCCCATCACCTCATCTCCTCCAACTTCCCATGCAAAGCACCCTCTAACCAGGGTTTAGTCCACTAACCACGGGTTAGGGTCTAACACCTATAGCTGTAAATTGGAGTTTATATATTCAAACAATATTAAAATTTGAAGTGAGACAACTTGATACTAAAACGGTATACAAATTAATGGTTCCTTACTTTTTAGCAAAAGAAAGAAAGAAAAGAAAGTGGTTCCTTATTCGAGTGTCTTTTAATTCATGAACGCAGAGCTACATGAAATTCAAGCAACAGTAAGTCAAATCTTAGGCAAAGTCTTTCCTATAGTCTCTAGCTTCTTGTTATATCTTATTTAAAGCATAACTACCTATTTTAATTAATCAACTGAGGTTAACTTAGTTGATAGATCTTTTATTTGAATTAGTGTATATACCATTAATCTATATTGCATGCAATATGTGAGTTGCATGTTAGGATTTAGTTCAACATACAATAAAATACTTTATGAAAATTACCCATTTTAAGTAATTATATCCAAAGAAAGGTTCATACCTTTGTGCTTCTGGTGTGATCATTAAATTAACTTGACAATTAGATAATAACATCTCATCACGTGGGGAGGAAAAAAGTTTGAGGAAGCATGCTACAATCATTATTCACACACATATGACCACTTCTTTTCCTTTTCAATAATGATGGTTTATGGCCTTATGGGCATGCATTCATTCCATCGTGGAGATGAAAGATCACTTCCTAAGTTGGAGTTCGAGCTTGATTTAGACAACGAAATCGTGTGAGTAAAGACTATCTATTAATCTATATATAGTTTAGATCCACTAATTTCCGAGTCTATCCTCTATAATATGCTGTATATGGTACCTACTTTATGAACTTTAACTATGTGGTCACATGAGTGTGTTTTGTGGCGTTAAGACTTGAGAGGGATGTTTAATGAGGTTGACAAAAAGATTTCTCTCTTGCAATATTTTCCATGCCCCATAGAAAATAAGAGAGAGAAAATACTCTTCTTTCTGGGATTAATACAAATACATGAAATGTTATCAGTCAACTGAGATCTAATGTAACAATATGCTGGGATTCAATATCTAGTATTGACTATATCAAAATTCAAAACAATGAAACTTCCAATTGAACTAACCCCAGTTTTGAGAGAAGCTGGGCCCTTGTTACTATTTCCATTCTCTAGTGTAAAGAAAACTCAATATTAAATAACAATATATATTAAGAGAGAGACAGAGATTAAACATCAATATTATCGGGTATGTGCATTTGAAATCTATGTCAGAAGAGATTTTAAATGTAATGTATTGTCTCTGAGTTTACGTCAAGTCCGAATCTAATTCGTCACTCCTGGGTCTACTATCCTACACCACATTTTCTGAATTTGCCACGAATGCTTGAGATGTTGGAATTTAAAATGAGGTGGTGAAAGTAGAGTAGATCAAATATAAAAAAACACTCAAAAGCTAATTCTCATTTTCTCACTAAATTTGGCCTATAATGCAAACCTAAGTTCTTTAATGAAGATCACGTTTCTAACCTTCCTCATGCATCCACCATTCATGCACCAAAGAAGAACGAAAACAACCTTATCTCCAACAACTTTTTTTTATCGTCTTGCAATATCTCATACGACACATTAGTTTCATCACATAGTCCACTTGAAACATATACACTCATACATATGACACATTTTGCCACAAAACAAAAACTTAAAAATAGCAACACAACGCAAATATGAATATCTTTGTCTAGCATAATAGTTCTCCTTTATCAATTATCATGGGAAGTAGCCTTCTTGGAATTGATCATCCTTTCCTTGGTTTCTCTCATACCCTTCCATGTAATTCTTCTTTTCATACCTTTCTCCTCCATATCTCTCACCACCCTCTCTTGGGTACTCCCCATACCTCTTGTAATCAAAGTTCCTCTCATTGTTCAAGTCATAGTAGTACTTCCCATTATCCAAAAACCTTGTGTCACTCATCCCATACTTGTTGTACTTGTCTTTTGCATCACCATACTTGTTTGTGGAGTCTTTGGTTTGGATGGTCTCCGAGTTGAATTCGTCGGTGGTGGTCGGGAATTGGTTGGTCGAGTGGCCATAAAGGCCGTAGTTGTTGCCGGGGTCGGAGAAGAAGGTGGAGGTGTCCCCATCCTCAACTGCGGCGGTGGGAGGTTGGGTGGTGGGAGTGTTGGTTATTGGTTTGGAGTTGGGATAGATGGCCTTGGAGAAGAAGGTGGGGTGTCTTGCATGGGATTGAAGAGAGAGGAGAGAGAATAGTAAGAAGGGTAGGAGTGAGGAGAGAGAGAGAGCCATTGGAGGTAAGAGAAGTGGTTTTGGTTGGGAAGAGTGGGGGAGGGGTAGGGTTTATATAGAAACTTTGAGGAGTAGAGTATGGATATTTGGTTGGTGAACTAATAATCATGTGTAAACAAGCCAAGTCGAGTTGAATATAGTTTTTTTAAGTCGAATTGAATATAGTTTTTTTTTAAGTTTCTAACGGGCCAAAAACTTTCTTCACTTAAATTCAATTAAGATACTTAATTTGCATATTCATATTATGAAATTTATTCACTAATGAAAATATGACTTTGTTTGTAGGCATAAAAATTAGTGAATTCATTGTCATCGTACGTCCCCACCGTATTTAAGATCAAGCTGAGTTGTAACTTGAAAAAACTTAGAATTAAGTCTCAATTCCTTTACTTCTGAGCCAACCTTAAAAAGTTTTACCTACTTACACATAAATAAGCTAACGCCAAAGTAAAACTGACTGACATGTATATCTTTACCAAATAAACAATGGTGTGAATTTATGTTGAGAAAGAAGGTGTGTGATGGTGATGATGCCGGAATTATGGAGGGGAAAACATTTATCATGGCGTGTGGTGCATACTTGCATGCGTTGTCTCTTGTAATTTCAGCAAAAAGTTGAACCACAAACTCCTTTCTTAATTTCCTTGCCTCGAAGTCTCTCTTGTATGGGTACATAATTACCTTCTTTGAAGGAAAAAATATGGAGGTAGACGTCCACTATCGTATTTATGTTAGGATAGGGACCATAAATTTCCATTTAATGAAAGGACTGGTAATTCATCTACAAAAGAGTATTGCAATCACATTTTGATTAATTATAATGGTGTTTTGACTTTTTTTTATAATAATTATCTATTTTATTCTACCTAACTTAAGACCTGACAATCATGTTGTGTCATGTACTACTTTTCATGTATATCATATATATTATAACTTAAAAGAAAATAAATCATATTTGATTTAGTAACGGGCGGAATAATATGAGATATATATGTCATCATTCTAATTAATGTCTTAGACAAAGTAATAATAGTTAATTTGACTATAAAATATGCTAAGCATGTTTGTTTCATATCAATTAATTTGTAATAATATTCAACAAACTTGTGTATATTCGTGTATTTTCCCATCAAATCGTGTCATTTTATTTCATAACATTTGCTCCTAAATTATCATAATTTAGCTAATAGGCAATTTTCGTGTATAAATTGTATCAACATTTTGTGTCGATCGTGTCTTTATGAAATCTGTAGGCTTACTTAAATTCAAAATGCAATCTGCTAATGCTGAAGTTTTAATCTTACGTATAACTGGACTAGTCCCAGTTGAGTTTAATTATACGTAATGATGTGAACATGTTTATTGCAAGATATGCAATGGGAGGACCGTGAGTTTCGGAGTAAATTGTGTCGTGAGTTTGAAATTCTAAGTTTTAGTTGGTGGGTATATATTTATATAGTTAATCAACCAACATATATGCATAGTCGACTAGTGTCGTAGATGGAGTCGGTGCAATGTCACTCATGATTGTGCCAAATTTGTCAATAATGAAACCGTGAGTGCCGGAGATATATAATTGATTGTGGAAAAATGACTAATGTAAATTTGGTAACATTGCAATGGGTTTTCATTCTGCCTAACTTCAACATGGAGTACCATAAGATAAAATAATTAATATTTTGTTATTGTTGTCCAATGAGAAAATTCTTTTAATGGAAGCCAGAGAGCCGAATTCTTATAAAGTTGCCACCAGAATTGTCATGCCTGCAATATCATATTTTCTTCATGATTTTCTTGTGATTTTGAGTTCCAGATAAGTTGCATTAAGAGATAACAATATAAAATCATATGCAGGTTTATCATTTCAATTTTGGTTAATTCCACTTTGCCTCCCTAATCTAGTGATGCTTCATTCTCAAGTTATTTGGGGGATAAAAGTATGATTTACTTGCACGTTATTTGCAAGAGTTACCATGTACAGTGAAGAATCAAATAGAAATTTTTTGTCCTATTATTCTCAGTAAATAAATCCCAAAAAGACTTTTCCAGTTTAAATTTTCTTAAAATTTACAAAAATGACGCTTCCAATACACAACCACAATAAATTGCAGTAATCTAATTTGCATAACCAAACCTCAATGAAGCAAAGCCTAACCTCGTGTCTAGGGCCAATTTACACACAAAGCAGCGTCATTGCATTGCTACTATTTATGAAAACAAGTCGTTTTATTGCTAATTAAATAATCTCTACTAATGTATATAAATATGTCAGTACATGTGTTCACATATATGATGGTATATATCCACACTTAGAATTTATTACTGAAAAATATTTAGATCAAGACAAGTACAGTTCTAAACTTTCCTTCCGGTTAACAGGAAAAGTAAATATTAATATCGTAATTTAGTAATTAGTAACCACATTATCCGAGCATTATATAAACCATAAAGTAAGCAGTGAAGCCCACGAGGCCTCCAAGTGGGTTTGTGGCCGAAAAAGGTTGAGCCCATAAAGCCCAGTTTTTGGGAAAATTTTCTACGCTGAATGAAACCCTAAATTTTGCATTTTCTTTCATTAAGAGTGGGACTGGACTGCAGAAAATGAGTTATAAGCAGGAGGATGAACTCAAATTAAAAGTAATCCAACTTTGCATCGACTTTTAACTAATCATTGTAGTGTCAAGTCGTTTACTTCTGCTTAGGGTTTTTTTGTTTTGTTTTGAAATAGTTGGTTTAATTGTTCATTAAAATCACGACCAATCCAAGCAGTTACGTAAACCAATATATCCGCCTATATGGCTTTACAACAAAGCAGCATTCCAGTGATACAAATTATCCACACCCTAACATACTATCACCTGTATAAGTTTTCTTCTGCTGAGGTTGAAAAGCTATATTCCTTGCAACCCAAAACCCAAAGTTGTTTTTATTTTGTAGGATTATGTATTAGCACGAAAATAAGGAATTTTCGATGTAAAATTTTATACATGTCATTACTTCTTCTAGTTTCAATTTTCACAACAATTTTAAAATCAATCAAAAAAAATATTATGGTTAAAATTCGATTGTGCATTTTTTACTCGATATACTCTTAACCATTACTTAGGAAACCAGCTGAGCTGAAGCCTCCCATAGCTAGTCATTTCTATCTACCGATCACACGACTTTATCTCAATTAGATAATACTGGGTACCTTATTACACTAAATGCTATCTTACCATAAAATCGAAAATTAGAACTTCCCAACTTTCATGCATTCAATATTATAAGTCATATCGTATCAAAATTTTCTAGAAAATTGATTACAAAATAGGGACATTTCTCAAACACCCTTCAGTTAACTCAAAATATCACATTACCCTTTAGATTTTTTTGTAATATCTTAAAAGGTTTTCGACCTGACCAAAACCTTCAATTATACTCTTCATCACTCATCGTAACCTCAATTTTGATCGAAACAAAGTGGTTCCAACTAACTTTCTGTAGAATCAATTCTAAAGTTTCAAAATTCCATTTAACCTTTTAAGGTATATATACAACAGGAGTGTCTAAACTCAAAGGTTAGTTTAAAATTAGATGCACTTGAAAATAACTTCAAAAGTTTGAGATATTACGAAGGTTTAATTTGTAAGATGCGGTGACTTAATTTTAGGTTACTTACTGGAGAGTATTAAGAAATAATCCTAGGAAATGCTCCACCTCAGAAGTTCACATACCAAACTACAACAACACTGAAGTCCATGTTCCAGTTTTTTCACTAAAAAAGTTAATGTATGATAAGAATCATTGCACAACCAAACTCTAAAGACCAACAAAACAGTCACTTTATTAATGATGCCGATCGATATTATTGAACATACACTTAAAATCAACAAAGTCCCTTCCACAAAACACAATCCTCATAGCTACAGACTCATACAACTCCTAAAAAATTCCAACACAAGCTAGAGAGACATGAAAGAACACTTAAGTAGGTTGCCTCAGTTAATATATCCATGAGATGTTGCAGCAAGAGAAAAACTAATTTACAACTTAACAAGAAAGTGAAGTCGTCGAATTGGATTGGTCATATCAACCACTACATGAAGGTGGTATCTTTGCTATACCTTGCCTTTGTAGCTCCACTAGAACACTGTCAACTGAAGGAGGCTTGAGACCTAGTGGTAGAGGCAGCCATGGCTTCAAAAGAACGTCTCCGATGGCCGCGTCGACGCTTTCTTTTGACTGAAATAATTAAAGATAAGATGAGTTTATGCTAGTGTTAGGGAACTGATTAAGCAAATGTACCTTGGAATTGTATTTAGCAAACTAAAAAAATAATCTAAAATTTCCTGGTAAGTACGTACATTCATATCCAAAAACATGAAAATGAGGGTGGAAACGGTCTTTAGAGTTTTTTTTGGAAGAATTGTATATTTGAAAATTAAATCTCAATATGTGGTTTAGACTAATCCAAGACTAGAGATTTATTAATTAAGGATTGACAATAAATACATACATTTAGCTTTGGTCGGACCACGTGTACGTAGGTTTTCGTTCATCAGAATGTGCAAAGGATGTACACAAAATAAATTGGGCACGTACAGGATACTCTCCAATAGGGGTGAGCAAAACTCGGTCCGGTCCGGGTTTTGGACCGGACCGGACCGGAACCAACCGGTCCGGGTTCCGGTCCGGACGGAAACAAAAAATTTGGATCCGGTCCGGTCCAATTTTTTTTTAAAATTTAAGGTAAAAAATCGGGTTTTTGGACCGGATCGGACCGAACCGGTCCGGTCTTCGGTCCGACCCTTCGAATTTTTTCCGGTCCGGACCTGAATTTTTTTTCCGGTCTGGTCCGGACCGATGCTCAGCCCTACTCTCCAATGATCTATGTACGTGATTAAAAATGAGAGAAGATGGTTTTATTGTGTTTCCACAAATTGATAATAGAGATCCACTATCTGTATCTTGAAACCTTATTGACTCTTGATCAATGTTGGGGTGTAAGCGGGGTAGGATGGAGCGGGTTTTTGCCCCACCACTACTTGTCCTGCCTAAGTTAAGAGGGGTGGGGCTAAAAAAACTTGTTACCCGCCCCGCATAAGGGTAGATTAGAAGGGACGGGTTAGGCGGGTTATTGTTTGATCAAAGCTAAATAGAAAACATCAATTCATTTTTCTTAACATTTTTCATTTTGATCACGACTAGATACAAAAAAATGAAAAATAAATAAAAAACAATTGATGTATGTTTTAATACTAGATACATAAAATCAAAACTAAATACAAAAAAATCAAAAGTAAATATAAGCCAAACGCGGGTATGGTTATTGGGTTATGCAGGTTGTCAGTTATGCGTGACGGGTTGCGAGAAAACCGCAACACTCCCGACTTATTATGCTGGTGGTATGTTGGTAGGTTGGTTGTTTTTGTTCGCAACCCTCATTAAGCGGGACGAAGGACGCGTCAAACCCGTCCCATTTAGAACCCTAATGATCATACGAGCTATAAACTACTTCCCCTTCGATAAAAGATGGTCATATAAGAGGTATAAATTAATTACTTCCCCTTAAAACTTCTCATTCAAATATTTTAACAATCCACCTATAGTGCCAACTTAAATGCATGCATGCATGAAGGTTGAAATATTTCAATATTATGTTTCCCAACCTGGTGGCTAGACAATCTGTAGAACTTATACATAACATGTGTTAATACAAGCCGTAGCTGTTAATCATTTACTTAGATCGATGACGAATAGCTAAGAAGCTCAAAAATACTACCATAATTTCGTTGGAAAAAGAATATCCAACGATGGCACGATTTGAGGAATCAAATGGCAGAACTCAAACAACCAAAAACAAACAAAGGAGGACAGTTTCTAGTATTGTCCAGAATCTCGTGATCAGTCAGAACTGATCAGAAAGCAACTTTAAAGAAAGAAAGCCTAAAGCTTCGGGTTAATTTGAACTTCCTAAAAAGCGCATGAAGCACGTAGAGTTTTTCTTTTGATAATTATGAAGTATACATAGAGGTAGAACAACAACAGACAAATGTCATTGCCATAATACTACTGATGATAATCTTTGTATTAGGAAGAAGAGGATGCATGTATGCGTACATCAATATTAATTGGATACATCAGTGAAATGCTCTTTAAGTTTGGTTATACCAAAACAGAAAAGTTCAAATTGAAAAACTTTTCTGTTGGTATAAAACAAATTGAATTTGAACATTTTATGAGATCTTGGAGGGGGATGATGTAAAAGACTAAGTACATACCCACAAAGCTACCACATGCAAGAACAAGATTAATTAACTAGTACTTCAGATAAACCAAACAGGAATTTAACTTACAGGATGAAGGTCAAAGTGGAGTTGCTTGCTTGGTAGAGGAATGGTGTTATCTGGTCTGTACATGGGGTGAGAAGGAGGAATTGCAACCACTGCTGGAGTTGGATATCTCTGCCATGCACATTCATCAAAATCAAATTAAGTTCATACATCATGCATAATTAGAGATTAATTGGGTTTGTATTTGTTGGAGCTTGAGATAATACCATTGGTGGTGGTGGTAATGTTTGAGGAAGGAAGCAAGGAGTTCCTTGAGTTGGAGGATTTGGCATATGACCCTGAGCACACATATGAAATATATATAAATAGACCTCTCTTAGTTAGATAATAGGTATTTATTGTTCAAACCCCACAATTACAAGTGGATGATTTATATTATTTTAATGTTATTGTATTCTTTATAACCAAAATAACCTTATGGTTTCTATTTAATTATGTGATTGGTTTCAAGTGGTGCAAGTTTGTGCAATCACTTGAGCACCAACTTCGAGGAGCCTCAATGATGATTTTTAAGAGTCAGCCACTTGCGCTATTTTTGGATGCCTTAATTCGTAGTTCACTTGGGAGATCTTTTATCTTAATATAGTGATATTCTTTTTATGTTTAGGATGTTTAGATTAAAAAAAAGGTGAGATAGTAGAGTAATAAAATTTAAAAAAAATACTTAAAATAAAAAAAACTGTACCACTTGAGCTTTTGAAAGAAAAAAAAAACACGTACCACTTGTGCGTGTGTTATAAATTATTATTATTATTATTTTGTGATAATTAAATCAATAAATGTCTAGATAAGCACCTTAACAAATGGTTTCATTTGGGTAGATATATTTAAACATGGTGCCATAAACAATACCCTTGGGTAATGAGGATGGTGCCAAAAGCTATCCGGAGGGTGATGTTGGGGAGTCCACTGAGGTGAAGGTCGCGACGGCATGAGATGTTTTGGCCAAGCATGCACAATCGCATGGTCGATGGTCGGATGTCCCCAAACGTGCAATGGTCGGAAGTGTTGGACTGGAGGAGGAAAGCCAATTGTCGAAGCAAGCCAAGGAGTAGTGATGCCCTTCTTGTGCCCTCCAATATGACCTCTCGGCCTGCCATACATATGCCTTCGTTGACTCAAACTCGCTGCCTCTGCTTCTCTAGCCATCAAATGTTTCCTATGTGATCTATATTTCTGTAAAAAATTGAGAAGCATAAGAACATTAAAAAATAATTGGTATTTAAGGTAGAGGGGAGATTTATTACTCTTAAAAATATGTGATATCAATTTTATCTTTTTGATAAATGAAATGTAAGTTCAAATGAAAATAAAACTACACAACTTAATTTACAATCAGTACACATCAAGATCATAAAAGAAATCATTACATGTAAGATCAGAAAACCAAACCATGCATGAGACAATGTTATGCATTCACTTTTACATAACTTTATCCTACGCAAAACAAATCCTAAATTGTATGAGTTTCAAGCAAAACTTGAGTCATTTACAACATCTACTATTCAAATTTTCGCTAGAATTTAGAATTTATTTTTTAACAACCTTTTCATTTTAACTTATATCTCAAGACTAGTGGATTCTTGTAGGCATATGTTGTGGCATGATAAAATTATATTAAAAAAAGAGTTCTGTGTGTGTTTACTTTTCTAACTTATAATCATGACCTACTGATTGGAACTGGGTTATGGTGGGCTCCAACTTTGGGTATTATCGTGGATCCAATCGGCTTTGAGTCACTTCTTTAATCATGAACTCAACAAACCTTCATAATTATTATTTTATTATTACTACCAAAAACTCTGACATGAAATAGAAAGTACCTTCCTACTTAAAAGTAGAGAAGGTGCCACAAAGAAGAGAGAACTTTGAAGCAATTTAGATAGCATATTAATTTGAAAAAAAAACTTACTTTTAGAATAGTTTTTAAAGCAGATTTTGGGAATAGTTTCTAATTAAGGTATTCTACTGAGATCTATGAAATAAAGAATATCTCTACCCTCATTTAAAAAAATTATTGCAAGAGCAGTAGGGACCAAATCAAAGCATTAACATTGATAGTGTTACAGTGAAACCATGGCTAATAGTAATCAAAGAAAACAATATATAGCTAGGTAGTTAATTACTTGAAGATGACTAGCAATGTTGTGACGAGTGAGGCAATCTATTCCCATAATCTCGAGAATCCTCGACGGGACCGCCTTGTCAACGCCTAGCTGCTCCACAGCTTGCACGAATCTCCGGTGTAGCTCCGGCGTCCAATCCACCTGAAAGAAAAGGCAAGAGAAATCTCCTCAACTCTCCGAAATTAGAAGCAAAAACCATGAAAATATAGTATTTATGTTACTATAAGATTGTATCAAACAGTCTTTGAATACATGACAAAGCTACTAATTAGTAGGAGCTATTCCTGCATAGTCTTGTAGTAGCTCTCTATTGGGGGCTATTTTCTTTATCCTAAATTGTTCTTAACCATATCAAAATTATCATTAGTTTCATAGGTCTTGAATGAATCTAGACATCTAGCCATGTTTCTTTAATTTATGCATCACCTGAAACATTTGAGTGACCCTATTTTCTTGAACCATATTAAGATCTAGACCAAATCCTAGAAAATCACTACTTGATGCTGCAAACAACACTAACACTGTGTGACTTTAGTACTTCTTGTGATAACCCAAATTTCCCAAAAAGAAAGAAAGAAAGAAGAAGCCATAACCCTAACCATGCATGTCAATTCCTCTCACCTTCACTTTCCTCTTCCCTTGCGAATTCTTCGCGTTTGTTGCTCCAGTAGATTTCCGATCCCTATCGCCCCTCGCCGCCTCTCGAACCGGCTTCTCAACGTGGTTAGAATCCTTAGCAACCCCTTCCCCATCTTCCATTCCACCGACATCACCACCGCTCTTCACCTCAGGCGAGGAGTTGGTCCCCGAATCCTCACAACTGCCACTTCCGGCGGAGAATTCCCCAAGAATCTCGTTGGGGTCAACCTCCAAGTCTGGTAGCACGTCTCTATCATCAAAGCCCACAAATAAATCGTCGAAATCGATGTCTTCGAGCAAATTCCCGTCGGAGAACACATCGGGGAAGTTCTCCAAAACTTCATGGTTGTTGTTGGTCTCAAGTGTAGAGATTGTTGCAAGCATCCCAATAGGAATCAGGCAAGCAAAAGATGAAGAGCACAAATTGCTTCACCAATTGTAAGAGTAAGAGCTTGAAAGAAACAAAGAAGTTTGTTGTATAAGAGATTGAATTGGATCTATGAAGTAGTAGACATGTGCATGTGTGTAGTGGATTGACGTGATTATTGCATGGGAGCTAGTGGGGTGATGTTTCTCCAGTGAGGGATATCCAACATAGAACTTATTGGTTCAGTACTTAGTGGGTAATTTCTAGTTTTGTTGTAGTGAGATTTGCATCAATGTCGACCACAACTTCACTAGATTTCTCAGTCTTTGTTTTGCATGGCTTGTTTGGACGTGGAGTGGGTTCCACCAGCATTTACTCTCTAATACCAAGAGGGAGTTTCTATCGTTAATAGTTAGTACATTAACTGCATATCCACCTTGGTGTCATAATAGTTTTTGATAAGCACCTACATCTATCACCGGCAGTTTTTGACATGATAGGATGACATGAAACAAACACAAATACCCAACACAATTAGAACACGATGAAACATGATTTTTTTTTTGCTTGTTCATTAACTTGGTGATGATAATTTATGAAAAATGAGCGTAAGAGGATTAAGACAAAATTGGACAGGATAACAACATAATTGTTCACGACTTGTGTGATTTTTTACATGAAAATTACAAGTTTCGTATGTTTGGTAGGACAATCAATTACTGTTTATTTGGGAATGATTGTTAAAGATGTGTTTGATATGAAACATCATGATAACATGACACCAACCATTAACTGTCAAAATATATTAAGTATTTTCCAAATTATGCTTGATATGAGTAACATGATTACCATACACGAGGTACCCGATTAACATACATGAATATTAGAAAACACACACAAATGGCCCATCCTATATGCAAATCAATTTGGAAGATGTAAATAGTAACTATGCTGGCATGGGTAGATTTTTTGTACTTCAAGTATTCAACTATGAATAGTGGCGTAAAGCAACGGAAAATGAATTTGACGTCAAATGATAAGCAGAAGAAAACATAATCTAGTGGAAAGTAAATTATCTTTAACTGAATTCTGTTGTTTGTATATGTCTCCAAAATACAACAGAAAATATATACCCGTCGTTTGTATCTATCATTCGAAACTATGAGAAACTTTGTAGCTGCAGTTAATTTATAAATGAGAATTTGTTGCTTTGAAAGCAATAATATTACCAAAAATATTGTCAAGATACATAAATGTTAATATTCAACAAAACCACGTAGAATTTGTCATATTTTCCCACATCTGATATGTAAGTTCTTTTTTGTATTGCCGAGACAATTCAACATGACTTTCTTTTAATTTTTCTTCCTCACTATCTTCTTCCATTTGTGAATTTGAGATTCCTCCTTCACTCACACGGAGTTTATCATCAAAATCTTCAAAAAAAATATCAGATGTGTCTTATTTACGAATAATGTTATGTAGCAAAAAATAAGTTATAACATTCTGACATTCTTCACTTGAGTATCATACATAAGGGAAAAATATAGAACCTCTTAATATCATAAATCGATGTTTAACAACACCAAGAGAACTTTCTAAGACATTTTTTTACTGTGAACCTTGTCAACCTAAGAGCACCCTTAACGAGCGTTCTTTTTCGGGTGCCCGAAATGCGCTCCCTTAATGGGAGGGCGTATCCCAGGTGGATCCGCCCAGGCGTCCAATCTGGGGGGTCACGTGGCCCTCCCAGATTGGATGAAAAAAAAATTGTTTATTTTTTTGAGTTTTTGTTTTCAAAAATATTTTAAAAAATATTTAAATTCGTTTTTTCAAACAATAAATTATGAAAATATGTTTTTTATTTGTTTATATTTTCTAGAATTTTTTGACATTTTTTGTATTTTACCTAGAATTGATCACGAAATTACGTTTAAGTTGTTTCTGGGTGTGGTTAAGAAAAATTTAGGGTGGTTGGTTTGTGATGATGTGGTGGAAAGAGAAGCTGACGTGACTGAGAGAGAAACCAGAGCGTCCAGAAACTACACGGGCGCCGTTAATGATGCTCTAAGAGGAGCATGATCATGGCTTTAGCCCCTTAATTTGAAATTATTATACTACATATAATATACACAATATCGAGCCCCTTGATTTGAAATTATTACGCTGCCAAAGTCCAAACAATCATATCCTCGAGTATAGTCAGAAGATTGACAGACTGTAGCGTGCATGACAGTCAGAAGGTTGTCCATCTTGGGTAGAAATGGAAAAGAATTAATGACCGAGAAGTTTTGTCCTTTGTTTATCACGGTATGTGCTGCTATCTTTCCTTGTCTTTCTAACTATTCGGATTTCAGACCATTTTCATAATGTTTTCTTGTTTGCATTCGTAACATGAACATTTTTGAATCCTTAACATGAGCATTCGTAACATGAACATTAATGGCCGGGAGAAGTGCATGATAAATTTTAGGTTCGATTTCCTGTAGTCATCTCTAAGCAACTTTTTATTATATATCTGAGTTTATTTCAATACATTGTGAGGGGAAAAGAGTTATATATTTGTGTTTAAGTTTTAAAAACGTTTTCATCTTGAAACAGTAATCTGCTAGTGGTTGCCTTTACTAACATTAATGATGTAAGTGACTTTCTTATGAAAAAAATGTTGGATTATTGAGTTTGGGTCAGGCCATGAATAACTCAATTGAAGAAATTCAATATTGAGATAAAGATGCGAACTATTGTCCCATGTGCCATGTGCTAACCTCACTTTTAGTCCCACATTGGTGAAGCTAAAAAGTTTAAGGATGTTGATAAACATCCTATTCACTTGACCCTTTGTAGGTGGAAAGAGAGGAGGGAAGAATTCTCCACACACGCGCGTGCCGCCCGTTTCGGTTCGGGGCGTGGCGAGACGAGACGAGGCGAGACAGCGGGGGTTTCGGGGGAAATTAGAGGCTTTAGCCTCAGGGTGATGAGTGTATTTAATTTTTGGACATCATGTTAATTGTTTTTGCAATTAAGTCCTTGACGGTTACAAGATTAAATATATAATATATATATATATATATATATATATATATATATATATATATATATCACAATCGGTTTCCTCCTGTAGACACGTTTTATTCCTATCATCTCTCTACGAAAACCGTCCCTCTCCGGCGATTTTAGGTCTCCGAATCTAGAGTTCTCCGACGACCGATTCTTGCGAGGTTCCGCGCTGCTTTCGTGGTCCGTCGACTTCGGTGTGCGCATGATCGACAGTGTGACCGTTCTATCCTGGGAGAAAACCGGCAGATTATCAAACGCACTGGTATGTGGACCAATATTTTCTCTGAGACAAGTCGCCTTCCGACGGCTCGGTCTTTGAGGTCGTCTCTGATCATTGTTCATTCGTTTCTTGTTTTCTTATACATGTTTTGTATGTTGACTTTATCTGGATCCTTACGGAATATTACTCGACATATGTAACCCACTGTATTACATGATCATATTTGTAATTGTATCAACAAAAATATGTAGACTGAATTTTGAAATTGAATTAAGGAACCTTTTTTGCTACTGTTTATTATTTGCAAAGTTTTATCATTTTGGTATTACCCATCACTTAACGCAAATAACATAAGCAATGAGGTTGTAGGCAAGAGAAAAGTACAGGTTGATTTGAGTTTATTCATGTTTAGCTCAAATTTAACGAACTAATATGAAGAAACGCAAGAGCGTTTGAGTTTTATTGAAGATGTTTGTTATAGATCATTACATTTGAATTTTAAATACATTGGTTTTATATGAGTGTATTTATCCGTTGAGATGGAGCGGCCTCGGGAGTGAAACATTGTGTTGCTTCGCTGGAGGAGATGCGCCAGTTGGGTGGATACGTCGGTTCAGTGGAGCGTCGGTTCAGTTCTTTTTAACACTCCCCCTCAAGTTGGGTCCGGAAGAGGTTGAAGGTACCCAGCTTGTCGATGGTCTGACTGAATTTCTTTTGACTTAGAGCTTTTGTGAAAACACCTACTAGTTGTTCTTTATTGGGTATGTAGGGAACTTCTATTTGTTTTGCTTGGATTTTTTCGCGAATGAAGTGACAGTCAACTTCAATGTGTTTGGTCCTTTCGTGGAACACCAGATTAGACGCTATGTGTCGAGCAGCATTTTTGTCGCAGAACATCTGTATGGGCATGTTAGGAGATTGTCCCATATCGTTGAGAAGTTGTTTTAACCATATAAGTTCACTAGTTGTAGATGCCATTGCGCGATACTCAGCTTCTGCACTGGATCGTGCAACAACTTTTTGCTTCTTACTCCTCCAGGTTACGAGATTCCCTCCTACAAAGGTGCAAAAACCTGTAGTTGATCTACGATCATGACTTCCTGCCCAATCTGCATCCGAGAAACCGATGATACTGTTAGAGTTATTATTTTTCATAAGTATTCCTTGTCCTGGAGTTTGTTTTATATACCTTAAAATGCGATCAATGATACCTAAGTGCGGTGTTCGAGGTGCATGCATAAATTGACTAACTATGCTAACAACAAATGTTATGTCTGGTCTAGTTACTGTTAGATATATGAGTTTGCCTACAAGTCTTCGGAACTGATGAATATCTTTGACAAGTTTTTCGTCAGTGGAGTTGATTTTGAGGTTTGTTTCTACTGGTGTGTTGGCGGGTTTAACTCCAAGTTTTCCCGTTTCTGTTAATAAGTCTAGAGCATATTTCCTTTGTGATAAAAAGAGGCCCATTTTTTAGTATGCAATTTCTATTCCTAAAAAGTATTTTAAGAGGCCGAGGTCTTTTATGTCGAATTTTGTTTTTAGGTAGTGTTTGACTTGACTAATTTCATTGTTAATGTCTCCGGTGATGATGATGTCGTCAACATAAACTAACACTATGGTGATTCCTTGTTTGTGATGTTTAGTAAACATAGAAGCGTCAGCGGAAGATTTTAAAAAACCATAAACAAGTAAGAAATGACTGAGTTTGGCATACCATGCGCGTGGAGATTGCTTTAGACCATAGATAGCTTTGTTGAGTTTGCATACCTGGTTTGAGGTGAGGTTGTATCCTGGAGGAGGAGTCATGTATACTTCCTCTTCAAGATTCCATTGTAAGAAAGCATTTCTTACATCCATTTGATGGAGTTTCCAATTTTTGTTGACAGCTATGGACAGAAGGACACGAACCGTGTTCATTTTCGCAACAGGTGTTAGATCCCTAACCTAGGGTTAGTGGACTAATGATGGTTAGGGTTGGTTTTCATGGGGAAGTGGAGTTGCAGGTGTTTGCATGGGAAGGGGAAGAGGTGGTGTACTGTAGCACGAGTTTAAATGAGGCCTTCTCTCTCTTTCTTCTCCTTTCATCTTCTTCCTCATTTCTTCTTCCTCCTTTCTCACCAAACACACACCTTCTTCCTCAGTCACCCAAGCCCAGGCGGAGGAGGCTGCGTCGGCGTGAGGTGCGAAGCGGTCCAGGCAAGAGAGGTGCGGAGTTGAGCGCACGAGGAGATCACCGGAGGCGACGTGCGCGAGCGGAGCTCCGGCGCTTTCGTCGTTGCTTTTGAGGTATGCCGCTCTCTAGTGTGGTTTGTTGTTGACACTCATGAGAGGGCCGTGTTGGTCGGTCGGAGGAGGTCGGAGGCCTCTCCAACGTCGCGTTTGGGCGAAGAAACCTCGGCTGGAGCGAGGTTGAAGACGACTGGAAGGGCATGAAGAGGGACATTGCAGAGTTTGTGGAGCGATGCTTAGTCTGCCAGCAGGTGAAGATTGAGCATCAGAGGCCGGCATGACCGATGCAGAGTTTTGAGCTTCCTGAGTGGAAGTGGGAGCACGTGACGATGGATTTTGTCACGGGTTTGCCGAAGACGAGGAGGTTCCACGACGCGATTTGGGTGATAGTCGATCGACTAACCAAGTCGGCGCACTTCTTAGCGATCCGGACCACGTTGCCCTTGGAGGGTCTAGCTAAGTTGTACGTGGAGGAGATAGTCAGGTTGCACGGAGTGCCCGTGAGCATCATCTCCGATCGAGATCCTCGTTTCACCTCCAGATTTTGGGGGAGTCTGCAGCAGGCGTTGGGGACGCGTCTGAAGTTCAGTACAACGTTTCATCCACAGACAGATGGTCAATCTGAGAGGACGATTCAGACCCTGGAGGATATGCTTAGAGCATGTACACTGGATTGGGCAGGACACTGGGATGAGCACTTGCCACTGATAGAGTTTGCCTACAACAACAGCTACCACTCGAGTATTGGAATGACACCGTACGAGGCGTTGTACGGGAGGCCTTGCAGATCACCGGTATGCTGGAGTGAAGTGGGCGAGAGGCAGTTGGTGGGGCCAGAGATTGTACAGTTGTACTCGGAGAAGGTGGATGTGATCAGGAGGAGGCTGGCCACAGCACAGAGCAGGCAGAAGAGTTATGCTGATCGACGAAGACGGGTATTGAGTTTCGAGGTGGGCGATCACGTGTTTCTGAAGATTTCCCCAGCCAGAGGTGTGATGAGGTTTGGGAAGAAGGGGAAGCTCAGTCCGAGATATGTTGGACCGTTTGAGATCCTCGACCGAGTTGGAGAGGTTGCCTACCGGATTGCACTGCCGCCACAGTTTTCGGGTCTACATAATGTCTTCCATGTGTCGATGCTGAGGAAGTATGTGGCAGATCCGTCACACGTTATTGAGATAGCGGTGCCAGAGATTCAGCAGGACTTGTCGCTCGAGGAGAGGCTAGTCGAGATTGTCGATCGCATGGATCATCAGCTCAGGAGGAGGACCATTCCGATGGTAAAGGTCAGGTGGCAGCATCACAATGAGCGCGAGGCCACTTGGGAGATCGAGGAGGATGTCAGAAGGCAGTACCCAGAGCTTTTCGGTGAGTGTTTGCTTGATTTCGGGATGAAATCCTTTTAAGTTGGGTGGATTGTTAGATCCCTAACCTAGGGTTAGTGGACTAATGATGGTTAGGGTTGGTTTGCATGGGGAAGTGGAGTTGCAGGTGTTTGCATGGGAAGGGGAAGAGGTGGTGTACTGTAGCACGAGTTTAAATGAGGCCTTCTCTCTCTTTCTTCTCCTTTCATCTTCTTCCTCATTTCTTCTTCCTCCTTTCTCACCAAACACACACCTTCTTCCTCAGTCACCCAAGCCCAGGCGGAGGAGGCTGCGTCGGCGTGAGGTGCGAAGCGGTCTAGGCAAGAGAGGTGCGGAGTTGAGCGCACGAGGAGATCACCGGAGGCGACGTGCGCGAGCGGAGCTCCGGCGCTTTCGTCGTTGCTTTTGAGGTATGCCGCTCTCTAGTGTGGTTTGTTGTTGACACTCATGAGAGGGTCGTGTTGGTCGGTCGGAGGCCTCTCCAACGTCGCGTTTGGGCGAAGAAACCTCGGCTGGAGCGATGTTGAAGACGACCGGCCCTGGGGCGGTCGACCGATTGCATGTAAATTTGTACTGCCTGTTGCGGTTCGGTCGACCGAGGCCTCGTGTTCGGTCGACCGGAGCTTAAGTTTATTTGTGTATACAACAGAGATCGGGTGACATTCAAGATGTGACGATTTTTTCGTTCAGAAATTCCATTTTGTTCGGGAGTTTTAACACAAGTAGTTTGATGAAAAATTCCACGATTTTTTAGAAAAGTTTGAAAATTGAGACTGGTATATTCTGTCCCATTATCGGTTCTTAGGGTTTTAATTTTTAAATTATACATGTTTTCAACAAATGTTACAAATTCGCAAAAGATTTTAAAAACGTCTGATTTATTTTTAAGAAGGTAAATCCAGGTGTTACGTGAAAAATCATCAATGAATAAAATAAAATATTTAAAACCGTTGTAAGATTCAACCGGAGCGGGACCCCAGATATCAGAGTGAATTAAATCGAGCGGAAATCTAGATTTGTTTTTAGATGTAGGAAAAGGAAGTCTAGTTTGTTTTGAGAAATGACAAACATCACATGCATATTTAGAAGAAAAAGTAGGAAATAAAGTTTTTAGGACATGGGAGGATGGATGTCCCATCCGTTTATGCCAGAGATCCTGATTAGTGTTACTAGAGGTATGAAAAACAGTTTTTTGAGTATCTAAGATATAGAGTCCGTTGATGTTGACTCCTTTACCAATCGTCTTCCCTGTAACTCGATCATGAAAGAATACATCATTTGGGTAAATACAACATCACAATTAATACGTTTTGTTATCTTTGCAACAGACAGAAGGTTGAAAGTAAGGGTTGGGACATATAATACATCTTTGTTTATTTGATTTAATAACATGGTTTCTCCCATTCCTTCAATTTCAACTTGATTGTTATTTGCTACAGTTACAAATTTATTAACCATATTTGAGTTATTTTTAATGTTTTGTAACAAGGAAGAATTTCCGGTCATGTGATCAGTAGCTCCAGAATCAATAATCCAATGATTGTTATATTTAGACCTTGTATCAAGCATATTTCTAAAAATATTTGCAGAAAAAGTTTGTGGAGAGGAAGTTATACCTGCATAATTACCTGATCTTGGGGGGGTTTGTTGCAAAAAGGCATTTAATTGGGTCAGCAACTGATCCAGATCCGGTCTGGATCCGGATCCGGGTCCACTGGATCCGCTGGTCGCGGATATAAGAGGATCGGGTCTGGTTCTGTAGCAATCGGGTTGTCCTCCGTAGGATCCGACCGTTTCTCTGCGCGTGCATATAAATCCCCGCTGATCCGCGAACACGCCCGATTCGTCTTCCCATCTCCTCTCCCTTTCTACGCTAGGGTTAGCCACCGCTCCATTTCCTGTTGCTCCGCCGTTGTTTTTCTTTTGGTTCCGATGATCTCCCCCTCCTTCCCTTGTCGGTCGGAGATGTGGATGTAGGAACCAACATGCGTTTCTACTATGACCTGTTTTTTTACAGTTATCACAAGTTTCTTGTGGCTTATTTCCATATTTTTGTTTATTTTTACTGGGTTGTGGTTTTCCGACGTAAAACGCCTGAGATTCTGATGCATGGTATTCTGAGCGGTGGTCCGACGGGACTCCTCCCGTTGGATCATCGCAATGATGGTTCCGAGGTCCGGCAGTTCGGCGGTCATTAGGACTTGACTCCGGATGGCTTCATAGCTGTTGTCAAGTCCAATAAGAAACTGGTAGATGTGGTCACTTTCCGTGCGTTCGAGTATGGTTTTTGGGTCTGTCGCCGTTGGTTCGTAAATGGATAGTTCATCCCATCCACGTTGAAGTGCCCCTAGGTACTCCGTGATGGTCTGTCCTTGTTGCTTTGTCTGCGAGATCTCTTGTTTTAGTTTAAAAATATGAGCAAAGTTTTGTGATTTATCAAATATATTTTGGACGGAGTCCCAGAGCTCTTTCGCAGAGTTTTTGTAGAGGAAGATCGCCCCGATCTTTGGTTGCATGGAGTTGAGGAGCCATGACATGACGAGGTGGTCTGTCGCCTGTCATTCCTCCTGTTTTGTCTCGGTGCCCTCTCCATCTGGTTTTTTTGTATTCCCGGTGTTGTGTCCGAGTTTTCCTTTCCCACTGAGGGCCCACGACAGATAATTTTGTCCGTTGAGTGGTTAGATATCAGTCTGGGAGCAGCGTTCACGTCTTGATCCATCATTGTTTTTCTTTTTTCCCCTGGGTTTGGATTTTGGTGCGGTTTTCCTTCAACCCCCTCGAGGAAGAAGAAGAAGGTCGGTTTTTTGTGGGTTTTGTTTGTGGGTTTTTCTGAGGGATCCGGTGATGAGTTCAGTGAACTCTGAGGATCACCGGTGATGAGTGACACAATCTTGTATGCTCTGATACCATGAAGAAACGCAAGAGCGTTTGAGTTTTATTGAAGATGTTTGTTATAGATCATTACATTTGAATTTTAAATACATTGGTTTTATATGAGTGTATTTATCCGTTGAGATGGAGCGGTCTCGGGAGTGAAGCGTTGTGTTGCTTCGCTGGAGGAGATGCGCCGGTTGGGTGGATGCGTCGGTTCAGTGGAGCGTCGGTTCAGTTCTTTTTAACATAATACGAACTCAATCCCCCGTATATATAGCTTAACGAGTTGAATATGAACGTATATTAGTAGATTTGGAATCATGCAACGATAGTACGATACAACTGCTAGTCTATGTTCACATGTTGGTAAATCACATGATTCCTGCATTCCATTGAAAAAGGATGATTAATACATAAACACAAGTACGAACTGATCTTAAGTAACTTTTTTCTGTTTAGGGTGGACCTAATTACCACCTTTATTGCACAATGTAGGTCTGCCACTTTATGCTTAAAATAATTAAATAACAAAGGCACTCATTAGGCTTTTCAGACCAAGACAATTTCTTTCTAGGTCATCGTGTCCTATTTGTATTCTTCTAAACACGTTTCCAAAATATTTGTCTAGAAATGTGTAGATGAAATATCTTGTCTTAACCTTGGTGAATTCTCCATCTATTCTCTGATTAAGAAAGATATCCTTCGGAAAAAACTGTCAAACAAGACTACAGGAAATGTAATAAATATAACAAACAGTTCCATGTCCAACAAACGGAACACTTCGTACGTGCACTTGATCCTGTAATTATGAACTAGTTTATTTTGTTGGAACTTGTAAGTTATAACATTTTTAAAGGGCCTTTTTTTAACCGAAATGTTATAATGAGCATATGATATGGATTAAAGACAACGAGAAATGTTTCCACATGTCCTTTCTTTTATTGCACAAAGCACCGGAAGATCGTATATGCATGATACATATGTATGACAAAGTTTGAGTCATTAAGATCGTATCTGATCTATCAATAAATGTAAGTGCAAGCTTTTGGTTGCACTTGCACTGGTAACATAATCCACCCAACCGGGTTGAATTTGCATAACAACCGGGTTGATACTTGGATAACTTGATTTTATATTTTGTGTGTGTAAATAGTATATAAAATATTGATGCGATTTTAGGGTATTTTGCGTAATAATAAGTAAAAAAACAACGCAAGCTGGTTCGTATATCTGCCTTTCGAATAATATGTATATGACCAGAAATCAACCGTAGATACATACCTATACATGCGTGTGTGATCTTCTTTTTGTTGGTATATATATATATGCTTTAATTTCATGTTCACACCATTGGGAACATATACCTTACGTCCGGCCCCTTTGTTCTCACCAGGATTTTGCCCCAAGTGCATCAACAAGTTGCATGCGATCGCAAAAATCCACACACTACTGCAGAATTGGGAATACTCGTCGCCTAATAGATGTCGGCTGTTACAAAGGCCGACGTCTAATATAGAGAAGATTGAATAGATGTCGGCCGCATATAACTCCGACGTCTATACCCAATAGACGTCGGGGAATAGACGTCGTCTGTTATAATACGACGTCTATATTCAATAGACGTCGGGGAATAGACGTCGGACTTCACAGAAGCCGACGTCTATTGGTGATGTCGGGGAATAGACGTCGGAGATATGCAATATCCGACGTATATATGTCTTTAAAAGAAATCAGACAGTTGCGTTTTCTTTCACTCTTTCCAGACAGAAAGTACGAAACCCTAGCCGCCGCGATCCGATTCCTCGATCCATCCCGTCTGATTCCTCTGATCCATCCCGCGATCTCCTCCGCCACTACAGTTCCACTATGGGGACGTCAGATTCCATGTAAGTAAAGCTTTATTTTTGTTCATTTGTAGTTTATTTCCTCTAACAATGATGTGTTCACTTTTCTAATTATGTTTGAATAATTAGATAGATAAAAACATTCACACGGCGTATGTGAAGGCGATACGGTCTGCTCAGCATTTTATTTACATCGATATGGCCGAACAATGATGTATAAGTAATTGTATGGCGTCGACGACGGCGTCAATCATCTTTAAACCTACCTTCCTCTGTTTGCAGGTAGATTTAAAGAGGATTGACGTCGTCGTCGACGCCATGCGTCCGCTTGGTTTCCCCAAGACCTTGGTCTGCAAAATTGTCAACAAACTCCTCAAGGTGTCTCCTCCTTACCTAGCTAAAATCCTAATTAATACACTAACTAACAACTTTTTCCTTTTCCTTTCCTTTCAGCCCACACTACATGATGAGATACATGGAGGAAACTGAAGACTTGTGTTGTACATTTCTTTGTGTTGTACATTTATTTGTAATGAATGAATGAATGATTGTCTATATATGCTTGTATGTTTGTGTTTGTGCAGGATGCTATTTTTTTTTTTTTTGTCAATGTTTAGGAATAGACGTCGGATGTCTTGAATAACCGACATCTATTCCTTGGACAATAGACGTCGGATGTCTATACGTCCGACGTCTAAGAATAGACGTCGTGCGAATACACGTCGGATGTGAGGGTGCTGATATCCGACGTGTATAAGCCTTAACATCCGACGTATATGACCTTTTCTGTAGTAGTGACACCACATTAATAACCTGGATTGGCAAGTGAACCAACAACTTGCATGCAATCTCAAAACTTCTATTACCATTTTTTTCTTTCTTTCAAAGCACTATTTATACCGGCTTCTTTTCTTCTTCTTCTTCTTTTTTTGAAAAAAAAATCCACTGCCATCTGGCCTTGATACATGTTCAGCCTCTCATGGACATAAACCACTTGTACCAGGCGGTATAAAGAAATTTGGTCAACGAGGTTAAATTTTGAAAAATATATATATAATTAAACAGTTATATTCTCGTATTACACAATTCACACCGTAATATTTCAAAGATCTTAAAAAATTCATTCCCAGCTTTCATTTTTTTAGAATTTTTATTTTTACAACTGCAACTTTTAATATTCATATGATATATATAATCATTATATATAGTTATTTTTAATTGTTGTAATGTTTAGTTATATATAATCATTATTGTAATGTCTGTGAATTTGGTTATCATATGAATATTATTATTTTGTAGTTAATAAATTAATTATTTTCATACAATTATTTTTTTAGAAATAAAAATGAAAATAATTGGTAATATTAATTTATATATACATAAACGAGATAAATAATGATATATTAATTAATTTGTAAAATGTAAGAAATGAGTTGAAGGAAAGATAAAAATTTATTGGACAACATGATTTTTTTATAAAGATCGTAGTTGAGAAGATGAAAGAGAAATAAAATGTGGATAAATGTTATGAAGTGAAAAAATTGACGTGATAAAAAGATAAAATTGAGATGATTTTCTTTTGAAGATCATGATCGTAGATGCTCTAAGAAATTAAAAAGTTACGATGCACAGAGGAATCAAAAACTACTAGGGTGTCAAAATCATAGTCAAAATGCTTAGGTGTCAGTAAAAACTAGGTAAAATTAAAAAAATCTAAGGAGTTTGTTTGACGCTGCAGTCCTGCTTGCCGCCTTGCCCTCATGTTGCCACTGGTGGCGTGCATGTACTGGAATTTCGGATTACATGTTTTTTTAATACTTATAAAGATGTATAATTGAGATAGCTTGGATCTTGATCACATTATAGGTGTCTCAACTAAAACTTTCAAGTTCGAATCGTCATCTTTACATCTTTTTCTGATATAATACAAAATGCCTTACAGAAAACTAATTATACATGAAATTTTGTCATAGCCTTTTGGAAAGTAATGCACTTCTTTATATATTCATAGAATTTTCTTAACTCTCATGCACCCTTTAATCCTCAAACAAAACAAAAATAATTTGGGGTAAGTAGATTTGAGTGGAATACTATAGATGCATAGGTAGCTAGTGAGTATAGTACACCCAAGCATGCATGTTTCATATAAAACTGTCTGGTCCTTTATCTTCATACGAATTGGTCCCCTCACGTAGAGCTTAATTAAGAGTTAAGACCCACCAACCGAGTTAGGTCCCAACACATTCTTATCCTGACAAATTTTGGTTGTCCCCATCTCACTTCCCGTTGCCACATGTTCCCTCCTAAAACAATTCAAGTTACTGCACCACAATAGGATCACTACACTTGATACAGGTTAATTAGTTTAGTTTGAGTTCTTCTCTCTTGAATATCGGTTTCATGATAATAATACATAGTTCACGGTTTTATGGGGTTAGCATTCTTTCAGTTGAAGTTAATTTTTTCTTGGTTTTAAACGGAAGTGATCGAAGATATAAAGTGTAACGTCCCGCTCCTAAGTCCGCACAGAGCCTAAGTCCCGGTCCGTCACCCACGAGTTGATACAAAACTTAAGTTGGTAAGTGTTATGGTAGTGGACTCATGTCACTATATCACACCCCAACATTCTCATAGACAATGCAAGACTAAACTTTTAGGGTGTTACAACCTATCACACTTGAACATCTGACATCCTCGTCAGGGTCAAACCAATCAGTCACCGGGCGTTGTGAGATTCTAAAGGTGACTCCCACCCTCTTGGTGTTGCACTTAGTTTCCACAATTCTGACTGATTTAGCCTCTGATACCATCTGTAACGTCTCGTCCCCGAATCCGCACCGGGCCCGAGTCCTACTTCGTTACCCACAAGTCCACTGACCCACAATACCAACATATTGCTACAAAACTTATGTCGGTAAATGTTATGGTAGTGGGCTCATGGCACTGCATCACACCCCAACATTCTAATGTTAGACAACGTGTGACTGAACTTTTGGGTGCTACATAAAAGGTATAGTTGATTTTACGTTATTTCTGTAATTTTAGAATTTATGTACGCAGGGAATTTAAGTTACTAAAAATACAGAACTGCTAAATGTTGTCCGTAAATTATTTAAATCGCATATGTCAATTATCGTTTTGTCATTCTCTCATTTCTACTAGTATATCTCTTAATTATCAAAAATAATGTCTCGGAGACCAGGAAAATAGTCAGCAAAAGCCCTAGGGTGTGTTTTGCAGATGCTTCATCTATGAATCTTGGAATTTTTGGATATTCATCACTTGCAAAAAACTCATTGTAATCCAACCCGTTACCACTGAAATCTTGCAACAGAACCTCAAATAATTTGAGATAATACACTGTATAAATTTAAGATTTAATTTTTTTTATTTTGGACGGGGCGTCTGACTCAAACGCCCCGCCCAATTATTTTTTTAAATTCGCATGATAGAGACGGTTCGTCAGACATTTTCGTGGTGTTAGCACTGGTAAAATGATGAAAACTTAGACACAAATCTTAATTTAAGAGACTGGACGAAATGTGTATTAAATGTATTGTGAAAGACAAAATGGTAATTAGACGAACAATTTAAGTAAAAACCGGACGACGAATACTAATTCCCTAGAAATATTGAAAATTAATTGTCAGTAGACAAAGATGGGGATTAAGTGTATTGTATGTTATAGCATATGCTACTGTATAATTGTGGAATATACACGGTAAGAGTTTAAGCGAGAAGGCAGCAACATATATAACTGTTACTAAATTAATATAATAGATATGATGTTCCTTGATTTTTTTATTATTTGTATGTGGAGGGCAGACGCGGCGAATTATTCTCCACTCCTTTTTTGCCACTTGCATGCGCACAATCACGTCGTTTTCTTTATTTTCTTGTAGGTTTCTATGTGCCACCTTCTTTTCTGACGAAGGTGCTATTTTTATAAAAAAAGATATTGATCTTTGGATAATTTACCTTTAGGGAACTCAGCGTAACTATTGATTCTTCAGGAGGGGTAATAGAATTTGAGTTTTTGCTTTGAAAATTTATACAATTTTTATTTATCTCAAAGGAAAGTCATAAAAAAATAGTCGTTATTTTCAAAAGATTTTTTTACTTCACTCGAAACTTAATTCAATCGGCAAACCAATCATGTTCTCTCTTCTTTAAACAAGAAAATGAAAGGAATCAATCTTTCTTCCCTAAATTTTTGATAGCCATCAATTTCACGTCTCGCATTGCAAGATTTTTAGATTCTTTCATAAGGACAAATCATGCATGCAACAAAACTTGGTAGTACTGATGAAATGTGCCAACAAAAGTCTACTTTTATTGTCTGAAAAGTCATTCCCATAGGTGCAAGCCAATTATTACTGAAATCTATATGGAATCTAACTTCACAAAACCTTATCTGATCCTCGTAGTTGGTTCATAAAGTTTATATTAACTACTACTATAAACTCTCTATATATAATTAAGGCAGATTTTAACAACAAAGAGAAGCGCCGTCAAAGTTTACTTGTATTTTCTGTTGGAAGCCACAAAGAAGTTACCGAAAACAACGTACGTAATAAGACCAAAACTTCAAAGTGTTATGTATGAAAATGGTCGCACAAAAGGATATTCAAGCAAATATAGTATTGAAATAGAACAGATGGGTGGAAAACCAACCAAACTTATCCATACACATTTTTAATAATAAAATAGAGGCATATGGGATTAGTTAACGGAGAAGATGGAACATAACAGACAAGGACAATATGATTAGTTCTTCTCGGTGTGGATTTGTATTGGAGTCTAATTATGTTTTTTCGGAGTTTAAATCATTCACAAATACGTATATGATGTTCAGATCGAACAAATGTTAGGTATACGAGGTAGGACATAATAACTACGTACAAACACAAATCTAACACATGGTAGAGAGAACAAACCGATCGTTTAAGAATATCATAAACAAAAAGGTTTAGGCGATGAAATTCTGATAGAATTCGCAATGAAGAATCCTCACCATTTTGTTTTTGGATAAACAATTAGTCGGTGTTATCTTACACCGACGTTTGAGACTTTTTACTGACGAATAACTTTCATCGGTGAATGATTATTCTGCTGTAATGTTAACAGCCAAAACCGGATAGAAAGAGTTATCTTTTGGTATATTTTCACGTTTAAAACACATGTTAATTTGCAGTGAATTTCCTACATCATATAATCCGGGCCCGTTGAGATAAGCTTCATTTTGGGAAGAGAGATTAAAGTATTTCTAAATTAGATAGTTTTCGCGGAGAAAACTACAAAATCATGTATTAGATAGATCTTTGAAAAGATTAAAGTGAGAAGCTACGTTGTTGAAAGTTACGAAGCGACGCACCTCTTCACCATCCGACGCTTCCCTTCTCCGACCGACGCGCCTCCTCACCGACTGACACTTCCCAAAGCTCCAACGGAAATCCAACTCGAATGTATATATAAACAATTGTATTCAAAATTCTAATTAAGAAACAACAGAACATTATTTTCTCCCCAAAACCCTCGTTTCTCAATATGGTATCAGAGCAATCGCTCCATCATTGGTGAACCTCAGAGTGCCCACCACTCATCATCGGAATACCTCAGAGAAAACCAAACCAAACCAAACCGAAAAAAACCACCCATCATCTTCGCCTCTCAAGGGGGTTGAAGGTGATAAACAAAACCCCGACACCCAAAACCCTTGAAGGAAAATCAAGGAAAACATGACGGATCTGGAAACCAACACCCCAAAACTGGTGTCTCAGCTGCTCAACATACAGAATTATTTGTCATGGGCACGCGCTGTCACACTGGCTCTCAGCGGAAAAGGGAAGCTGAGGCACATCTCCGGAACAACAAAGAAACCAGACGAAGATGACACCGAAACAAAACAAGAAGAGTGGCAGGCGATGGACCACCTTGTAATGTCATGGGTGATCAACTCCATGCAACCAAAAATCGGGGTCATCTTCCTTTACAAAAACTCGGCGAAGGAGTTATGGGATGCGGTTCAAAATATATATGGTAAAGCCCACAACTTCGCTCATATTTTTAAACTAAATCACGATTTGTCGCAGACGAAGCAGCAAGGACAAACCATCACGGAGTATCTCGGGACACTGCAACGTGGATGAGACGAACTCGCTATCTACGAACCGGCAACCACTGACCCAAAAACCCTACTCGAGCGGAAAGAAAGGGATCAAATCTATCAGTTCCTCATCGGACTCGACGACAGCTATGAAGCTATCCGGAGCAAAGTCCTGATGACTTCCAACCTTCCTGATCTCGCGTCCATCATCGTGATGATCCAACGGGAGGAAACCCGCCAGACCACCGCTCAGATCGCTGACCGGTCAGAAACTCAAGCGTTCTTCGCCGGAAAACCCCCAAATAAAACCAAAAAATATGGAAACAAACCACAAGAAACATGCGACAACTGTAAAAAGATCGGGCATAACAAGAACTCATGTTGGTTCCTACATCCACATCTCCGACCAACAAGGGAAGGAGGAGGAGATCATCGGAACAGAAATAGGAATGGCGGACCAACAGGAAACGGCGCGGTGGCTAACCCTAACATGGAAGAGGAACAGAGAAAATGGGAAGGCGAATCGGTCTCTCGCTCGGATACGCGGGGTTTTATAACCTCACGCGATTCTTGCGGATCCGGTTTTTCTCAGACCCGACCCAATTCCGTTAACAGATCAGATACTCCACCCGCCAGACCCGGATCCAGTTCCAGACCCGACCCGATTCCGTTGGATCAGTTGCTGGCCCAACTCAGCGGATATTTGCAGTCCACCCCTCACGGTTCAGGTAATTGCGCAGGTATAACACTTTTCCCAGAAATTTATCTGCAAACCAATCAGATAAAAACTTAGCAAAAATAGGGCATGTAAATAATGATCAATGGATAATTGATTCCGGTGCTACTGACCACATGACCGGAAACTCTAGTTTACCAAGAAAAATCAAAAATCATGTGAAATCATCTAACAATTTTGTGACTGTAGCAAATAATAATCAAGTAGAAATAAAAGGAATAGGTGAAACCACCATATTAAATCAAACGAACAAAAATATTTTATATGTCCCAACATTTACTTCTAATCTTCTTTCGGTAGCAAAAATTACACAAAATTCAGATTGCAATGTTATATTCACCCCGAATGATGTATTTTTTCAGGATCGAACTACAGGGAAGACGATTGGTAAAGGAATCTATACCAATGGGCTCTACATTTTAGAAACTCCGAACAAAAAAAATTCACACCTCTAGTATGCCAAGTCATGTCCTTTGGCATAAGCGAATGGGACACCCGTCTCATCTAGTTTTAAAATCGCTATTTCTGTTTATTTCATCTGATTATGCATGTGATGTCTGTCAGTATTCCAAACAAACTAGACTTCCTTTTTCCAACTCTAACACCAAATCAAACTTTCCTTTTGAATTAGTCCACTCCGATATTTGGGGACCCGCTCCGGTCGAGTCTTATAACGGTTTTAAATATTTTGTGTTATTTATTGATGACTTCTCACGGAACACTTGGACTTATCTCCTCAAAAACAAATCAGACGTTTTTCAGATTTTTTGTGAATTTACAACATTTGTTGAAAATATGTATGATTTTAAAATCAAAACCTTAAGGACAGATAACGGGACTGAATACACCAGTCACAACTTTCAAAAAAATTTGAAAAATAGGGGAATATTACACCAAATGACATGCATTCACACCCCTCAACAAAATGGAGTTTCTGAAAGAAAAAATCATCATCTCTTAAATGTAACTCGATCCCTACTTTTTCAAAATCATGTTCCCAAACGTTTTTGGTCTGATGCTGTCTTAACTGCTACTTATCTAATAAACCGCCTTCCTAGCCCTTCTCTTCAAAATAAACAACCACTAGAGATACTCTTAGGACGGAAACTAACCTTAGATAATCTTAAAGCCTTTGGATGTGTATGCTTTGTTCATAAGAAACGCATAGATAAATTTGATAGCAACTCTGTAAAGTGCTTATTTCTTGGTTATTCTTTCAACAAAAAGGGGTACAAATGTTTTGACCCCGAAGCTTGTAAAATGTATATCTCTCGGGATGCAATGTTTAGAGAAAATGAGTCTTACTTCAAGATTATCGGTTCAACCGAGTCTCCCCCGGACATCACACCCGTTCTACCTGAATTCAACATCAACCGAACTGAAGAAGAAGAAGACGAAGAAGAACGAGAAGAAGAGCGAGAAGAAGGAAGAAATGAGGAAAGAGAAGAAAATAACGAAAGAAACGAAGAAGCCAGAAATCCACCTCCAACACCCCCAAGAAGATCTACTCGACCAACTCGTCCACCCACTAGGTTTAAAGATTTTATCACCTCACAAGTAACTTATCCCATTGAGAATTACCTAACCTATAAACAAATACATCCAAACTATAGGGCATTCTTAACCCAAATAAACGAAAACCTAGAACCAAAGAACTACGATGAAGCTAGTTGTAACCCTAAATGGAAAAAAGTCATGCAAGAAGAACTTAACTCCTTAGAAACTAACAACACTTGGATCCTTATTCCTAAACCTAAGGGAACCAAACCCGTTGGATGCAAATGGGTCTACAAGATAAAATACAATAGCAATGGAACTATCGAAAGATATAAAGCCCGCCTTGTAGCAAAAGGATATACTCAAACATACGACCTTGATAGAATTCTAAGGTACATTAAACAAACCCCAGGACAAGGATTACTGATGAAAAACAACAAATCTAACAGTATCATTGGTTTTTCAGATGCTAATTGGGCAGAGAACCATGATCGAAGATCAACTACCGGCTTTTGCACGTTTGTTGGCGGAAATCTTGTAACTTGGAGGAGTAAGAAACAAAAAGTCGTTGCTCGATCAAGCGCAGAAGCAGAGTATCGAGCAATGACATCCACCACCAGCGAACTCATTTGGTTAAAACAACTTCTTCATGATATGGGTCAAACTCACACTACAACTATAAACATGTTTTGCGACAACAACGCCGCCCGACACATTGCATCGAACCCCGTGTTTCACGAAAAGACCAAACACATTGAAGTTGATTGTCACTTCATCCGTGAAAAAAATCAGGCTGGAGAAATAGAAGTCTCATACGTCTCCAGCAAAGAACAATTGGCAGACATCTTCACCAAAGCTCTAAGTCAGAAACCATTCAACACCATCATAAGCAAGTTAGGCACCTACAATCTCTTCCGGGCCCAACTTGAGGGGGAGTGTTGAAAGTTACGAAGTGACGCACCTCTTCACCATCTGACGCTTCCCTTCTCCGACCGACGTTCCTCCTCACCGACCGACGCTTCCCAAAGCTCCAACGGAAATCCAACTCGAATGTATATATAAACACTTGTATTCAAAATTCAAATTAAGAAACAACAAAACATTATTTTCTCCACAAAACCCTCGTTTCTCAATATACGTTGGTTCAATTTTTTTCTTTAAAAAACAACATTTAGATTTCTTTTGATTTTTTTTAATTTGAATTTTCTTTTACAAATGCATCGTTGTGAAAACTTGATTCTACATACACAGTCTATTAATGCAATATACAGTTAATCCTTATTAACTTGTGTATAAAATTGTCCATATATAATCAAGTGTTTTCGGAATACATAATTGTTTATAATAAAAGTTGCACTTAATTGAGCGCCCACCATGTTTGACTTCTCCACCACAACTTCTAGATTCGATATTTTATATCCGACCTAAGATACAAATCTAACCCATAACTATTCTTCCAATAGCAATATTATTTTGTACATTAATTCTACAAATAATGCGACTTCTAATTGGTGCCAACCTAAGAAACCAGGCGAATAAAGACAAAACATAAGAAAGTATATACATAAAAACCCGAAATATCATTTACCACACACATGCAATAAATTTGTACTACTTTGGTGAATTATGACAATTCATTGGATAGAAAATCGACAAGAACCATCACAATCAAAATCTTCATTGTCATACATATTGAAATAAAACAAAAAGACTCAGAAATCAATTTCTCATAATAATTGAACTCTATCTAAGGGGTACGTCTAAAAGCAGAAAGCAATATATATTTAATGTGTGGATAGAAATGCCAACGTAGAAGTATATTAGTTGATTAAAAATTTACGATCTCCATCTTCTTCGTGAGCCCACTGCTACAAAATTGGGCTTTCCCGATAGAAGGTTGCCGATGGAAATTCCATCGTGTCGAGCACGGAAAATTAGTTTTCACGCCCGATTAATTTGGCACGTGCAGTGCACATGCCAAATTTAGCGTGCTGACGGAATCTCCATCGGAAATAAGTATCACTACTGTAGAAAATGGAATATACGTCGGATGTATGGGGATATATACGTCAGATATAAGTATTTCCAGATCTGACGTCTATGTGTACGTCGTCTATACATAGGCGTCGGTCTCGCCAAATCCGACGTCTACTCCTAAAAAATAGACGTCGGTTGTCCATAACAGACGACGTCTATACTTAAAGATAGATGTTGGCTCATAGACAGGACCGACATCTATTCTTTAGGTATATACGTCTGTTAAATAACAGTCGACATCTAGTCTTTAGGAATAGACGTCGTCGGATACATACATCCGACGTCTATTCCTAAACCTGGACAAAATTCTCACTCACACCCGATTAATGGAAGCATGCGTGCCGACGGAATTTCCGTCAGCAAGTTATTTAGGGGGGAAATCCCTACTCCAACCCACCCGATGAAACCCTATCTGTACCCAACAAAACCCTATTTCATCTGTCATCAACCTGCGAAAATCGCTTGTCTCCCCGACCCGCCGTCGGCCATCACACGTGTCTCCTCTTTTCGTCGTTTACTATGCACTGTCGTCCCACTATTGTATAAAAACGAATATACATCGGATATACGAGATATATACGTCGGATATGAGGCTCCCCAGATTGGACGTCTATGTATACGTCGTATATACATAGACGTCGGTCGCTTAACGACCGATGTTTATTAGTTAGGTATAGACGTCGACTGTTATATATGACTGACGTCTCTCACACTCACTCAACAATAAAAAGAATACCTTTGATATATCTAGTGGTATCCACAATTCACATTACTTAATGTCCATTCACAATATACAAGTTAGTTTGTTAAGAATGATATTTTTTGTTAAATACATTGTCAAGATGATTTTTATTATGAAAGTAGGCAAATGTACTCTTAATTAAATACATTATGCCTAAATAACTCGATTATTTTAATTTCACACAGAATGATACAATTACTCTATAAGCAAACTTGAGTTGTCATGTGTTTCAAAGCAAAAACTTAGAACATTCAATAGATTAGTCTTGAACTTCAAATGTCTAATATTATCACACACAAAAATCCCTGATTAAATCACATTAATATTATGTCTAATATTATCACCCCAAATAACAAGCTAAGATAGCATTATCGTATATATGAACGAACCTAAGATAGCATTATCGTATATATGAATGAACCAGAGGAGGTCACAACTGCAGTGATGGTGGTCGCGGCGGAGGATGGTGCGGTGATGGTTGTCTTGGAGGAGGAGGGTGCGTTGACGGTGGTTGAAGGAGGATGCGGTGGTTGGGGAAGTGGAGGAAGACGACCAGTGTTGCGGAGGCTACGGTTTTGGTCGAGTTTTGGTCGGAGTCGTCGAAGGGGAGGAAGGCGGCTAGGGTTTTCGTCAGGTTTTGGTGGCTAAGAGAAAAGATGAAAGATAAAAACTAAAGGGATACTTGTCTTTATTAGACCTATAGACGTCAGATGTCACATTACCCGACGTCTATACCTCGACGTCTATACGAGACAAGAAATAGACGTCGGATGTAACAAATATCTGACATCTATAGGTCGACATCTAAGGGGTATAGACATCGGATGCAATGCATGTTCCAACAACCGACGTCTAGAGTACACAATAGACGTCGGTTGTACTAATGGTCGATGTCTATACCTATAGACGTCGGCTTGTAATACAACTAACGTCTATTAGGCGACAAGTATGCACTAGTGTCCCTTGCGTCACCGTCGTCTTCAGGCGCCCTCCACCCTCACGCCGCCCCCACGTCGGCACTGGCAACCTCCACGCCACCCTATGTCCGCGCCGGACATCTACCTATACACTTAGTTGATGTATGTATGTTTAGTTAATTTGTCATTTTCAAATTGCTTTAATTAGACCAAGCATCATTGTTTGTCATCAGATGGAGCTCAAATTTTGTATTTGGATTGTATACGAGCATTTGGTTTTGACATGTTTAAATAACAAATATATTTTCTAAACTTCGATCTCAAGAATTTTTTTGTAAAATGCAAATGATTACAAGGCCTCAGAAATAAAAACATGTTAACTACCAAGGTCTCCACACTTAAAATGAATGAAACTTCCCTTGAAAAATATCATGAAAGAAAATTAACCTACAAACACAGCCATGCATTGTGGATTAAAAATACTTAACGATGTATTACAGTGACAAGTAATAATCATAACTTGATGTGTAGACAATCTTTTGGTTGCGCTATATCTACAAGTAAAATAAACAACAGTAATAGACTTTATATGATCATGCATAAGTTAGCTGAATGATTTAGTTATTGTTAGAGATGCCCATGATGATGAGCATGAGTCCAATTGAGTGGACATGATAAAATGAGCCCAGGTGAGAGTCAGAATGGCTCATGCTTGTGAATTGATCAAACATGCTCGAACTCGTGGCTGGACCACGAGTCAATTTGACGAAGAATCGGACCATCAACCCTCTAAGGCTAAATGCCCTCACACTTGTATTCCCTGCAACAACGATGACCATTGGATATGTGTTTTTGTGTGGATGTAACCGTTGGATCCGGATATCGGAATGTAACCTATAAATACGCTTTGTCACAGTAAATAAAGACAAGATTGAAACTCTAATCGCTTCTTGTTTCCACCGTCTTCCGCCGCACTCTTCTCTTTTCTCTATTCTCTGCACAATTGATCTCTGCTTGAGAGATCCATCGTCGCGAGGTTGCTTTTCAGTTATTTGTGATTTTTAAGTTTCTTTAACTAGACCAAGCATTATTGGGTCTCATCAGTAAGAAGCTTCAAATGTGAATTTTGTACATGACATTTGGTTTTCACATGTTTGAATCACTTAAACTACCAAAGTCTCCACACACTTAAAATTACTTAAACTTCTCTTCAAAAGTATTATGAAAGAAAGTAAACCTACAATCACAACCATGCATCACTCTTTACTATTTCTGAACAAGAAAACAGACAATTCTAAATTTCTAAATCTCAAACCTCTTCTTAGTGTGTCGTTGATTTATAGTAATCTCTGAACTAATTAAATTTAGCAGTTGCCTGAACAAAACATAGTCATAGTCCAGTGATAAGTATCATTCACAAATAAGATAAAGAATTTCCGTCAAAATTGACAACTGACAAAGATCTCAACCTATCCAACCTAATAATTCCACCACTGCAATTAAGAAAATAAGGCAATTGCTGTGATTCCTATCCTGTGGCCACAATTGAAGGTCCCCCACACAACTAAAATTAATGTGTATATATATCCAAAACAACTCATATCCCAATCCATGTGTCCTCCAACTCTGGTAATGTAAAGAAAAAGCTCACTTCGCATCTAGTGGTGTCCATTTAAGTGAGAGATTTTTAATTTGAAATTGGAAAAATGAAGTGTGGAATGAAAGAGTAATTGAGGGTTGAGACAAGATTGTTGTGGCATCATTGTCAAGTGAAGGTGTGGAATGGCAGACCAAATAAAAGAAGGTGATCTTGTTGAATCCTTGGGATGTGGCTTCCTTTGCCATGTTATGAACAGTCTTTGTCTTGTTAGCGTTCTTGGGTGGGAGGGGTGTTATATCATATGTGTGTGGGGTTTAGTGGTTATATTGTTTGGATACTATTTGTTGCTCTCATCTTGACACACGATGGAAAAGACTTAGAGTCCTTATACACGGACGCGGGCGTCACGGACGTGCCTTACGTGGACGTGTTGAGTCAGCGTCCAGTCAGCAAAATTTCTCTTCACGTGCTTTGGTCTTCTTAAAAACGCCGGTTCTTTAGGTTGAACGATTCTTTTCCCAATACACAGATAGTGCAGACCCTAGGACAGCGTGCAGACCCTTTATTCGTGCAGAGTCCAGACTTATCATAATAAAATATTGTTTTTAACTTTTAGGTTGGATCGACTTAATCCAAACAGACACACAACATATTCCGAACAGACAGTCTTCTTATTCCGAACAGACGCACAACTTAATCCGAACAGACAGACTTCTTATTCCGAACAGACACACAACTTAATCCGAACAGACACACAACATATTCCAAACAGACACACAATCTATTCCGAATAGACACACAACTTAATCCGAACAGACACACAACTTAATCCGAACAGACACATAACTTAATCCGAACAGACACACAACATATTCCGAATAGACAGACTACTTATTCCGAACAGACATACTTCTTATTCCGAACAGAAAGACTTCTTATTCCGAACAGACAGACTTCTTATTCCGAACAGACACACAACATATTCCGAACAGACAAACAACATATTCCGAACAGACAGACTTCTTATTCCGAACAGACGCACAACTTAATCCGAACAGACACACAACATATTCCGAACAGACAGACTTCTTATTCCGAACAGACGCACAACTTAATCCAAACAGACAGACTTCTTATTCCGAACAGAAAGACTTCTTATTCCGAACAGACAGACTTCTTATTCCGAACAGACACACAACATATTCCGAACAGACAGACTTCTTATTCCGAACAGACGCACAACTTAATCCGAACAGACACACAACATATTCCGAACAGATAGACTTCTTATTCCGAACTGACATACAACTGTTATACATGAAGAAAATGAAGAAGAATGTGATCATTCCTACATTTTTAAGGATGACTTTGGTCTTGTTTGTTGTATATGTGGAATTACACGCAAAAGCATAGAAAGTGTGTCCAGAAACGGAACAGAAAGTTTGTATTATTTATGTAGAAAGATTGTCTTGTTTATGTAGAAAACTTGTCTTGTTTATGTAAAAAGTTTGTCCAGTTTATGTAAAATGTTTGTCCAGATTATGTTGAAAATTTGTGCAGAAATGGAACAGAAAGTATTCCGAACATACACACCACTTAATCCGAACAGACAGACTTCTTATTCCGAACAGACACACAACATATTCCGAACAGACTGACTTCTTATTCCGAACAGACATACAACTGCTGTACATGAAGAAAATGAAGAAGAATGTGATCATTCCTACATTCTTAAGGATGACTTTGGTCTTGTTTGTTGTATATGTGGAATTATACGTAAAAGCATAGAACTTTCTGATTGAACTTTTAACAGTAGAACATCACGCCAAAATCCTCGGAAGCTTTGACACCATTGCATCTCGTTCCAGCACATTAACACTTGACCCAGAGGTAGCAAACAAACGGGTGTGATGTATTTTCTTAACACAAAAACCACAAGAATCGGCATAAGCAACGTAAAATGTTTGGGCTTCTTCGAAAGAGGGGAAAAACATCCCCTCCTTAGGAACGTTTGTCGGCTGCTCCACTTGGAAAGACACATGAACGATTTCCATCAAAGCACAGAGGTAGGACCACAGAAGAGAAAGGAAGAAAAAGGAAGACGCATGTTGAGATTTATAACAAGTCTCATGTGCTGTGTAGGAGAGCCAAAATGTTCATGGAAAAAGAGTGATTTGAGACGCATTAATGAGGGATGGAGGGATGTAGACATTTGTACGAAACGAGGAATAAAATAAAAAATAAACTTTTTCTGTGGAAACTGCCAACTCAAACGCGTCTGCTGACTGGGCTGACCACGTAAGCGCGCGTCCCGAACGCTAGCGTCCACTAATCGTTTTCCAAAGACTTATATGGAGTATGACAACCCGAGAGTGATGTATAAATGGATATCTCATGGTGAGACAACTGTGTTCTCCATTGCACGCTCCAGTTTATTTGATTTTTAATCTTCATCTTCAAAGAAATGCTAGAATTACTAAAATATGGATGTCAATTCCGTAATTTTTTTATTTAATAAAAGAAAAACGAAAATTTCAAATTTTAGGAAGAAAAAAAAAATTCCAAAAATAATCGGATCGCGGGTGTCACCCGCGATCGGTGGAGGCACGCGATCCGTCCCCCGCCAATTTTTTTTTTCTGTTTTCTGTTTTTGTTTTTTTATTTTCTGTTTTTTCTTTTTATTTTAATTATTTGTAATCTTTTTTAAAATCTTTTTTTCAAAATATGTTTTCTAATTGATATTATTTATTCAAAAAATTTAATTTTGTTTTTAATTTTTTCAAGAATCGATATCCAAATCACGTCGATAACCCAGCGTGTATTGAATTGTTAGGGTATTTTATACAATAAAAAATAATTTTTTTAACCAGATTAATAAATTATTTACAACTGAACATTAAACAAACACTATTTTAAAACACTAAACAAAAAAATTTAGAAAAATAATATAAATTAGAAAACATATTTAAAAAAAAAGATTTAAAAAAAGATTACAAATAATTACAATAAAAAATAAAAACAAAAAACAAAAAAACAAAAACAGAAAACAGAAAAAAAAAATTGGCGGGGGACGGATCGCGGGTGACACCCGCGATCCGATTATTTTTGGAATTTTTTTTCTCTAAAATTTAAAATTTTCGTTTTTCTTTTATTAAATAAAAAAATTACGGTGTCAATTGGCGATTAGCCCGGCCTGGGGCACACAAAGCCTATTTTTTTAAAATAAAAACACTTAAAATACCCCTCCAATAATCTATATAAACATACTTATTCCATTCATTTTTTCTCCACGTCAAATCTTATCATATGTTCTAATATTTTTTGTTAACCTCTTTGATCTTTCGTTATTTTGTTGAAATCCAAATTTTATAGTGTTTTTAATTCAATCTTTTTAGATTTTATCTCCAGAAAAAAAATCCGACCCACTAACCCAACCCCCAATCAGCACGATAGGGTCCGCCCGTTACCCATGTCTATATAACTATATTGAAGGTGAATGGTGGTGAAAGTAAAGTAAAATGAGCTGTTCAAATTACAATTCACATTATTTTTATTTATGATCAAGAAGGTACATTTCTGTTCATGGCGTTCGAGTTTAATGATTGTTTTTGTACCTATACTAAATATAGCTTTCGGTAATGAATCCATAAATAAGTTAAGTATCTCGTCATGGTATATTGGTAGTATACTTGGTATGAGATCACGACTAAAACTAACTAATAGTAAGTTGCATATTCAGATTTGATTAGAAAACCAAATTCTCTTGAAAATATCATTAAGCCCATTGAATCTTTAACCATTCAAAAAGCCCAGCGCGTCTTAGTACTTTGGAGTCCAACTTGCTCTTTAAATAGTGAGAATGACCATTTAGGTCAACCAAGCCCAGCCCATTTAGTCATTATTTCCTACTAAATGAATGTTGTAAATGATTTTCTTTAAAGGGAATCACATCTTGAATAGGCAGTCTTAAATAATAATAATAAAATGTATTTATGTATAGTATTGAAATTGCGCATATGATAATTCAAGTTTACAAGATATAAATATGATTTGCACGTTTATTTTTATCTTTCCTTTTCAACAATTCAACAGGTTGTTGGTCTAATGCACATGTTGAAGCCCTCATAGGCCAAACTCCATAGTTGATTTGTATTGGCAAGATTCTAAATTCAAAAGTTTCCTGGAAATTACGCTGTATATGCATATTTGCTTGTATAACCTTGCAAATTAAAAAAAAAACTTTTAACAATATTTCGTCTTTATTTGGATATTTTAAGTTTGACCATTATCCTCTACAAATTATGTTCTTGTGACTTGTGACCGAGTTACTTAAAAATAAAAATGAAAGTCATATACGATAAATAATGACAAGTTCAGGGTACGAATGCAAGAACCGTAAGACATGAAGTCAAGATGAAGACGTGTTTTCCAGTTCAACAAGAGTAGGCGTTGATTCCTTCATCCATTCATTAATATAAAGCTCTAGTAATTCAATATCTTCATCATTCCTACAAAGAAAAATAGAAACCAGAGAAGAAGAAAGAAGTTGAAGCAATGGCTAAGTGCCGACCGCTCGGTTTCTTGATCGGTTTGCCTTTCGCCGTTATAGGGTTGGCCCTTGCTCTCGTGGGTGCTGTAATCTGGGTCTTCGGGTAAGACGACAATTAATCAATATTTTCAAATCAATATTTTCTTTTTGGACGATTAATAAGTTTTGGGATTGTTTGATGCAGGTCTGTGTTGAGTTGTTTGTGCCCGTGTTGTATTTGCTTCGCGGCTTTGGCGAATTTCGCTGTGGGTCTGATGAAGCTCCCATTTAAGATAATCACTTGGTTCACTGGGCAGATCCCTTGTTGATTGTCATGACACCTTTGATCCTGATATGTATGAGATTTATTAGGTTTAGGTCTCAAATCTTGTGTATTCTAGAGTTGTTGTACATATGATTGTTTCCTGAAGTTGGTTTTGTTGTTGTGGGCTTGTCATTTGATCAGGAATATTTGATTTGCTGGAGAATAAAGTTGTGATTTGCAATATGAGTTTGTGTATATCAATGCCGGATGTATGTATGATTGTGTAAAAAATGTGTAAAATCTCATAACATCTTAAATCAACCTTCAATTTACTCAGATTATTCAGCTTTATCAGACATTGAAATGGTCAAATAAAACTAATAACTTTGACTATACACGAAATCAAATTCATTCAAAAAAAAGAAAAGAAGATAGACAGAGCTACAGTATATATTTATTTATTTTAACCTGCTGATCTTAGATGAATAAATACCATGGGAATACAAAAAATAGAGAGGCAAGTTATGGTTGAAGGCCTAATACCATGTGCCATAATGTATTAATGCTGGATCTCTCGCAAGTTGACTTTCGGAATTTGATGATTTCTCAGATAGATTGCTCCTTTTTTGTTCAGATTTGTTCGCTCATTTTAATCAAATACATTTAAGATTTCTTGCAAATCTACACATTGACTTTTAGTAAAGATCGATATTTTCAGTTCTCTATTCTTTCTTTACTCTTTTTTTTGAGTTCTTACAATTTAGACATTTCTCAACTTTGATTAGTTGCCTGCAGTCTAGAGGAGCTTTACAATGGCGCAACGAAGAAAATGAAGATTAACATAGATATTTTGGATGCTAGTAAGTCGTAAGTTCGTGTTCCTTCACTCGAATTCAAAAATTTGTGGTAATTGTTAGTGTACTAATAAGTTATGGACTAACTGATTGTTAATTGATGAGGTTTTAGTAGTTCATAATGTGAGAGATTGCTAAATGATTACAAATTCGTGACTATGAAGTGTGATTGATGCAACTGAATGGATTTATAAGTTTTTGAGGTTGTAGAGATTGTGATATCCCAACTTAATTCAAGATTATGAGATATTTGAGAGATCAAAAGAGTTCATCGAGGTTGGAAGAAAGGCACAAAGATAACATTCGGAAGCAGAAGCCGGACGCCATCCCTGCCGATCTGGTGTTCTCCATCGCGGAGAAGCCTCACCCTGTCTTCCAAATTACAGTCAACCAAATTTGCATGTTTATTGTCCAAATTATTTTGCTACCGTTAACAAAGCAAAACGGTCTATATCAATGTTCACGTACCGCCTAGGAATGGGCGATAATTTTTTTATAATTTTTAATTCAATTAATTTTTATAAAATAGATAAAAAATCAAGAAAAATCGGGAAAAATAAGAAAAAAATGCACAAATATTTTCTAAAAATATCATACATGTTTAGACTTCGAAAAGACACCTAGTTCCTCGACCAATGCCTCACTAGGCACCCTCTACCCACCTAAACACTTAGGTATACAATTTATTGCTTAGTAGTACAATTACAAAGGTAACTCAGAGTTCATACAATAACAGATAAGAGAGAAATTAGAATTACAAGGTAACTAACTAATTCCATTGGACACATTGATCTAATGTCCAACTGGGAACCATATCATATCCTCCACCACCATCAGAGTCGTCGGAGTCGTTCTCGTTCGGATTGTCGACGTAGACATCATCTTCTTCAGTTTCTTCATCGTCGGATTGGACATATTGCTCGTCGATGTCCATCGGTGGTTGAGAACTCGATGCACCTGGATCTCGAGAACTGATGTGAACGATGACATCATCCATGCCACGACCTAATAATGGCGCGTCAAATGCAGTAGAACACCGCGCATCAGATGCAGTGGACATGGATCGAGCAAAGCGTCTCCGTGAAGAAGAATGTCCCAAAGTTGCTTCCTCGGCATCGACCCATGTAAGCTCCTCTCCAGCGAAGATCGGATCTTCAGTTTCTACCAACCATGGATGCTCGTCAAAGAGATCATAGTCCACACTGATGGGGTCATAAAATCCAGGCTTCTCCATCCTTTGCTGAAACCTTTGCCTTAACTTTTGGTTGTAGTTCACATACACCAAGTCATTCATCTTCTTCACAGCCAACTTGTTCCTTCTCGTTGAGTGCAACTGCTCGAAGACACTCCAATTCCGCTCACAACCTGATGTCGAGCATGTCAATCCCAACACCCTCAGGGCCAACCTCTGTAATGCGGTCTCTCCCATGTCTTCGCCATACGATTGCCACCAATCTATAAGTCTTCTTTCCGACCTTTGTCTGACGACCATATCCCTCGAGAATATTCTGAGGGAGTTCTTGTAACGATCAAGTAAACCGCAAATCTTGTCTTGTTCTGCAGGAGTGGGAACGAGCCGCTCTACGACATCCATGAATCCAGGCATATGCTCATTGAAAGCTACATTTCGATCCTGAGGCGGGACGGAGAAGAAGGTACCAGGGTTGATTAAGAAACCAGCTGAGTGTAGCGGTGAGGACATCATGTTCCCTGGACCCCACCTGGTGTCGATGAGGTCGATGACTTGCTTGTACAACCTCGGGTTTCCGTCAAAGTTCCTCATGATTTGTTCTTTGGCTTTCTCCATTGCGTCACCCAGATATCCCATCAGTGGTTTCTCATCGCTGTCAACAAGTATAAGAACCTGGACCATAGGTTGTGAGGCCTTCAGTACCTTCACGACGTTGGTCCAGAAACCACTTTGTAGAATGGTCTCGGCAACTTCAGTAGAGATCTCCTTCTTTTTCTTGTTCTTTATCCAACTTGCATTAGGATCGTTGTACTCCAAGGAAACAACAAAGGCTCAGAGTTTGTCTTTCTTCAGAAACAACCTTTGCAAACTCAGAAAGACGGTGACAAATCTCGTGACAGCAGGGCGTAGCAGGTTCCCTTCAATGGCAATTCGCATCCTCTTCAACAACATGGCAGAGCTGTTGAAATGTTGATGATCTTACGAGCTAAAGCAATAGTATTCAAAAACAGCTTGCCAATATCCTCCAAGATGAGATCGATGCAATGCGCTGTACAGGGAGTCCAAAACAATCTCCTTCTTTTTTGCTGCAACATCCTACCGGCAAGTACGTACGCGGCGGCGTTGTCGGTGACCACCTGAACAACGTGTTCTTCGCCAATCTCGCCAACTACCTTGTCCATCAGCTTGTACAAGTAGTCTGCGGTGTGAGAATGACCGGAAGCATCTACAGACCTCATGAACATGGTACCTGTCGGACAATTTACTAGAAAATTGATTATATTCCTACCGGACCTATCAGTCCAGTCATCTGTCATCAACGTGCACCCGTATGTTGCCCAATCTTGTCTATACGACTCTAGTATACCTCTAGTATAGTCAATTTCCTGTTTAAGGCACGAGTCACTAACTTCATGATACGTCATGGGTTTAAGTCCGGGTCCATAAGTACAAGTGGCGGATATTGCTTCCATCCACTCAGGCGTCCTTAAAGTGTTGAATGATATACCACATCTATAGAAAAGCCTAGACCATTTTTGATTAATTGTTTTCCTATCTTCTTTTCTAAAGGTTCTTTCGATGGTTGTTTGTTGGGGGCCGGAAACCACGTCCTTTCCACGTCCGCAAAATGGTGCCCACAAACGTTGTTTTTGTCTCTTTCGACCAGGAACGGGGCGAGAACGGGAGGTTGGGGTCCGAGCAGAACCGGAACCCGACCCGGTTTCTGGATCAAATTCTATGTTTTCTCGGTCTACATAATCATCAAGACATACATACAGACTTTGTATGTCGGATTTGACATTTCCTTGAGAAACAAAAACACATGGTTGGTGCATAGCTTTTTCTAGATTTTCACAAGTAGCTGAAATTTTCGGGTGGGAGGTAGAACTGGGAACCGCATCGTGCCGGCATGGCACGGCGGGCTGGAAACACGGCCTCGCATGCCGTGACGCCAGGCCGATTCTGGTGGGTCGGCCCGGCCAATTTCAGGCTGACCAGTCGGACCCTGGAGCCCAGCCGTCGTGCCGTGTCAAATATTGATTTGTTTTTTTTTGTTTTGACATCATACTATTGTATTCCGAATATTAATCTGTTTGTCCGTTCTTTGTGATTATTTTGAATAAAATCCTTACCTAAATTTCATTAAAATGAAAATGTCAATTAATAAAAACACAATTAATTTTCACTTCGTCCGAATTATTATTTTAAATAAATCTTAGTAAATACGTAACTATTTACAAAATAATACCCCTAAATCATTTAAACCCCATTATAAACACTACAAAAAAAGTACAACAAAAAAAATTAAATAAAATTAAAACCAACAGGGACGTGTTGTGTCCCTGCACTCGTTTGAACGACCTGGTCGACGACCCGGATCGGGGTCATCGCGGGGTCGTGGGTCATCCACGACCCCGCCCTAATAACGAGTGGGCAAATGATAGAGCATACTTTTTACATCAAAATCTCGACAAAAAACATTAAATAGATAGCAGATTGGGATAAAGTGGGGACAATATTAAATTAAAAATGTAAGTGTAACGAATTAAAATTCAGAAGTCAAACTTTACATGCCCCGTAGTTAAGATGCACTAATTTACCAAGCAAAATTTTCAACATATACTCAAGATCAATCACATATGAACGCAGACAATAACATTAATTACCATGCACAACCTTCCTACAATACAACATAAGCATATCTCTTGTAAGTAACATCCTGCTAAACCAACAATGTTCTTGTGCCATCTTAACACATGAAAGTATGAAACGTATAGTCATTTATGAGGTTCAATTGGAAATCCGATTCCTTGTCGAACGGTCGGGAAAGTAACAAATAACAAGCTACAAAAAACACCAACGCCAATGGGAACCGTCGTCAATATCTCGGTAGCCTCAGTGGATGGTATCGGGTACAAGCAAGAAACAACGCTCTTATCGAGTAGCGCAACCGCCCAGAACACCACCACCGATATGAAGGCGTGCAAGAAGTCGATGAACTTTATTTTGTATGTGGCTGCGGTCTGCGGTGGCGGAGACCCGTCTATTACCCAAACCCCTTTGCAGGTCGCAAAGACATACCTTGTGTACGTTATCCGGGAAATCTTATTAGATAATGTGAATCAGTGGGACTAATTAATTTTGTTGTAAAGGAAACAACAATATTGCGCTAAAACACAAAAAGCTAGTAAACTTAATCGCATCCATTGAAGATATTGAATCATGAGAGCCAGAAGTTATATAGAAATGTCATGTAATTATTAATTTCAATAAATTCAAAATATTATACAACTAACTAAAATTAAAATTAACCGTAATGTATGCATGTATGTATTTTTGTATGTATCTTCTATTTCATTATAACAGATACCGATAAAAATACCATACTTGCTGAACACTACTTGTTCAAAACATGGACTAGTGATTCTTTGCAGCCATTTGTGGTAGGTGCGACCAAAATTTGTGTCGTGTTCAACAATTACGTGCATTAATAAATGTATTGTAACAAAAAATTATCATCGTCGAAAATATTATTGGTAGATCGTTAATCTTAGAATTTCAAAATAATAAAAAACTACATAAGTAGTTGGGTTACCTCACGATGCCATGATCATCCTTGAAGCTGTCGGTAAAGGTCAACATAATGCATGATAGCGTAAAAAGCGAAAGTAAAGCTAAGGTCAGCGACCGGTAAACTTTGTCGCAGACGCCACCATTCGTGAAGATCGGTGCCAATAGTCGAAAGGCGAACATAGTGCCGGTGGGGAGGAGATTGGCCAGGTTGGCCGCACTCTTGAAGGTCTGACCCATGGCTCTTTCAACTCTGGACAAGGTCGGAGAGTTGACAGATGTGTCGGGATTAAGAAGGGGTTGTTGTGCTTCCTCGTCCCCGTTAGTTTGAGCTGCGGTGGCCATTGCTGAAATTTGATTTGCTTGGGAGGATGGTTTTGGTCAACAAAGCTAGCTTTGGTTTGGACGAGTCATGAGATGGAGGACTACTTTGTAAAGAGATTACAATATTGTTTTTTCGTTTGAAGTAAGGCATCAATTCAAAAGTGAAGGTTGATGTTACTATCATCAAATATCTTAATACATGACCAATATTCTTTGTTTGGTCTTTTTTATCCTAACTATTACTAGATAAAGTCAATATATTGAATTTTTTTATAACAATTGTTTTTGTTGGATGTATTTATATTTGTAGAAAGCACCCGCTAATTAGGAGTTATATAGGATACCATGTACCCGTTGATGATTAATTGAATTTATGAAAACATTAAACAAACCCGAATCATGGATTAAACCGAAGCTGGTTTTGGTCAATAAATGCTTAAATTTGTTTAAGTGCTCAACTCGTCGTGATGGAGGCAGGGTGTAGATGAGTCCAGTCAAGCGAAATTTCGAGTCATATATATTATCTTATGTTCCCCAACTAGTTTGGGATAAAAGACTTTGTTGTTGTATATATTATCTTATGTTATTACCAAATACAAAAAAAAAATATAAATGGAAGAATAAAAAATTCGAACGAACTATCGAGTCGAGCATCAAAATTTTTCGAGTTCGAATGACTAGTTTATCGAACCAAATTTGAAGATTTTTTTTATTTTTCATAAAGATCCTTCGTTTTCAAGTTAAACTAGAGTCGAACGTTTTTCGAGTCGAGTTCGAGTCGAGATATCGAGCCGAGCTAAAATTGACAACTCTAGGTGGAGGAGCTAAACCGAAGTTGAGATTTATTTTCCCTTAAATGAAGGTGAGATTGATTGTTTTCATTTGGGAAATTACATAAAGTAGGGGGCATAGTTTTATAATATGTATTTCGCTAAGGAAGCTTGCTTGTTGACTTAATGTTGTAACTGTACGTTATTGGATATTGGTTGAACATCTTTTATCATTCTGGTTAATTGAATGAAACAAATCATATTTGAATATGATCGAGGAGAATTCATGATGGAGATTACGGTTCTTCTTGCAAAAAACGTTCATTTAAAAAAATATGAAATATGCATGGGGGAAGAAACACAAAATGGTGGTGGTGCCTTAAATGGTTGAATCTTAATCACAACCCAAGGATCATATATCGAATATTCAAACAATAACTTTATACACGGCCTTCTTACACCATTATAAGCTTTTTTATCTTTATTTCAAACGAAAATTCTCAAGTCATGGCAAAACATGAAATGTAAGTCACAGGTGAGGGGCGACGGGGAATCCGATCCCATGTCGAACCGTCGGGAAAGAAACGAATAACATGCTAGAGAGAACCCCAATGCTTAATGGAAGTGTTTTTAAGATCTCCTCGACTTCATTGGACGCCTCTGGGTACAAATACGATACGATGCTATCGATCGAGGAACACGATACGATGTTTCGATCGAGGAACATGAAGGTGTGCACGAAGTCGATGAATTTTATCTTGTAACAAGCCTCGTTGCGGTGGTGATGGCCCGTCTATGACCCAAACCCCTTTGAAGGTCGCAAAGACATACCTTGCATTGTTTCTTCCCATTCGGATCTTTTTTGTGTTTTTTTTGTTTGTTTCTAACGATGTATAATTTGGTCATCTATGATCGGAGTTTCTTATAAATGTTATTCTCCAATCTATTGAATAATTATATGGTGAATTGCAACAGTGTCATTAAGAAACAACGAAATTAGATTTATGTCATCTGAAATTAACTATTTGTACCAAAATCGTAGAAAAACCCAACAGTATCATTCTATCAGCTCTCTGTTAATGGTGTCGTTAACTAACGGTCGTTAACTTTTATTAATATTTAATGGGAATTTAACAGAATCACCCTAAATAACTCAAAATTCATAAATTTCATTATACGTGTTGTAAACAAATGCAAAAAATTACCTAATTTTTTATTTATACTCTCTCATCTTTATTTTTCCTCTATCATCTTTTTTTTCTCTCCCTAAACTTAATGACTCGGTTATTACATTAATGACATCCGATAATTTTTATTTTTTAAAATTACAAAATATTTAATTTTTTTATATAAAATATTTTTTTCCGAAAAATATTTATTTTTTAGAACTAAATATTTGTTTTTTAGAACTAAAATATTTTTTATATAAAACTAAATATTTTTTAGAAAATGTATCTTTTATAAAAAATAAATCAATATTTTTGAATTTTAAAATATAAAAAGTATCGGATGTCATTAGTTTAGTAACGACTCATTAAGTTTAGGGAGAGAAAAAAAGATGATAGAGGAAAGATAAAAATGAGAGAGTATAGATAAATTATTTGCATAATTTTTTACATTTTTTACAACACGCATAATGAAATTTATGAATTTTAGGTTTATTTAGGATGTTTCTGCAAAATTCTCATTAAATATTAAGAAAAATTAATGACCGTTAACAACGCCGGAGGGCTAATAGAATTACACTGTTGCAATTAAGGAAAAAGTTAATGATATTAGAGTAATTTTTTGGATTAGTCTATGATATTTGTGCAAATAGTTACTTTCAAAGAACATAAATCAAATTTCGTTGTTTTTTGATGACGCTGTTGCAATTCACCCTACTAAGATCTATAGGTTAATTAAAAATATTGGTAGTGTTACAACTTATCACTTCATGCTACTAAGATCCAAATGTTCTATTTATTCTGCAGTTTTCCCAGCTACATTAATATTATTATACCCCATAAAGAGAGAAGTTAACTATGTATTAACATAGTTACAGCTTAAAAACCTACTTACATATCTAACTAATTCATTGGAAGGCTTTTCAATAGAGAATCACACAATACAAACATAGGGAATTTGTACGAAATATAGCAATAACTACTTTTAGTAACACAAATTATTTAAAAAAATATCGAACAAAGATGTGAGTCATCAAAATTGCATCTAATGTTTTTATTAAAAAAGTATCAAACTAAACACGACTGAAACAAAAGTTATTTATGCATATGCAAGAAAAGTCCACAAATTCCTGTAGGACGAGGCTTTTTTAAGAGGAAAGGTAAAAACAAACTTTAAATGAACTGCGACATACAACTACAAACAAGCAAAGAATAGTTATAAACTTATAATCAACTTTGTGATTAATTAAGAAGTAATATTCCTTGCTTGTGGCGGAGCCACTGACAGAGATGTTACCACTTTGGAAGAATTGGAATCAAGAACTTGGATGAATATAATGCTAAACACGATTAGATGCACATTATTGGTTAATGATTATATAGTTCCAATCTTGTTATTTTTTTCTTAATTTTTAATCTTTGTCTCAAATAATTGAATTTGTGATTCAGTTTAATGATGACCCCAAAACTTGTAACTTAAAACAAATTAAGTTAAACAAATTGAGTAGAAAACCTAAATTTTCGCTTATGAGTTATAAAACGCTAATCAAACGTGTAGCAATTCTATAACAGTTTGGTGCAATGTTCACGTAGGCGATCACCTAAGCGGTAGACTAGGAATTTGGGGTCATGGATTGGGATTTGGGGTTGTTAAAAAAATTATTGTTTTGGTTTTATTTTTTGTTAACAGATCTCCATTAGGGGTTTTCAAGTTTGTTTGCTAGTGTAACGTGATTTTTGGTCATCCAAACACCAATTTAGGGTTTTAATGACTTTGTAGAGTTTACTCAAGTGTTTCATTTCTAACGATCATGGCATGGTTGTTATTTGTCTTGGTAACGATCATAACCACTTCGGGATTTAGTCTTGGGTTTTTTTTTGCTTTTCTTTTGCTTGTAATACGTGACTTTTCCTTGTTCCAAAACCAATTTAGGGTATTCATTAATTAGGATCTTTTAGAGATTAAAGTTAAGTAATTCTTGTCATAACACCCAATATGAAGATTAAGATTCTCTCTCTCATCGTTGTATCGTTATATTCCCATTCAAAAAAAAAACAAATTATGATTTTTATGACAGGATTAATGTCAAGTTGCAATTGGGTTAAAGAAAGAACATATGTTTATAAATAGACCATCCTGTGCGTAGCCATTGCAGTTACAAATAGCCTGTACATGTAATAGACACCCTATAAGTCTCACCTCTAATATGCCTCTATGAATTAAGAAGAAGAAAACTAAATAACCTATATTTGTTGCTAGAATACGAAGTAATGTTTTAGAATGAAAAATAATGCAAAGTACTGATAATAGGAGCTTTCCACACACAAAAAATGGTAGACTTGAGAAACTGCATTGATCATGGAGGGTCCAGTCAGATCACATAGGCTTGAACACGTGAGAATATTGCTTAGAGAATTAAAAAGTTTAAAGCGGATATAGGCGTATTTCATAGGAAATTAATCTGTGGCTCTATAATAAAAATGGCTGATAAGATGATATATACATTGCAGAGGTTTGAACAAATCAAAGAGGAAGTACCCAACTATTATTTCTAGGAGTGTACACCGGTTGAAAACTGGACCGGACCGGCAATAACCGAACCGGACCGGAACCGGCCAGAACAAAATTCTAGAACCGAAAACCGACCCGGTGGAGTCCGGTTTGGAACCGGACCAGACCGGATTTGGGTGTTTTTTTTAACTTTTCAATTTTATTATATCTTTTGTTGTTTTATTTATTTTACATTTACTGAAAATAATTATAGCTAGTAAGCCCATTAGGGTCCATTTATGTATATATTATTGGTAATTTGTAACATTCAATATATTTTATATAATTAACTGATTAGTTATGTAATTTAGGAGTTTATTTATGGTAAATGACATTATACGAATGAAAACAAGTTTAAAGATGTTAAATTTTTCAAACTACAATTTACAAATGATAATCGACAATTAATTCCACGCATGGACCTTAATCTTCTTAAAAAGAACAAGCAAAAAGGAGAAAAAGAACAAGAAAAAAGATAGAACACAATTGGACCCGGTTCCAATTTTAGACTAGATTCAACCAGTTTTTAACCGGCCCGGCCCGGAACTGGTGGACCTGCAAAACCAAAACCGGCAACCAAACCGTACCCTATTCGGTCCAATCCGGTTGTAACCGGCCAGTGGTTAGGGCCGGTTAACCGGATCGGTGGGTGTACACCCTTATTTATTTCATATGATCTAGAATTTTATAACACCCAATATGAATGTTTGATCTAAACCGGAGGTGCACTAATAATGTTTGTATCGAGTTGTACACTCTTAAAAATTGTGAAATCATATTTCTTATAACTCAAATGTGATAAAAAAAACCACACCACCTCACAAGCTCTTTGAACTTGTGTAGTAAGGTGTGTCCACGTGTAGGCCCGGGTGACACAGGTCCACCTACTAAGACCACCCTTAACGGGTGGTCTTTTTCAGGCGCCCGGGCTAGGCGCCCGAAAAGCCCTCCCTTAATGGGAGGACGGATCTAGGTGGGTATCCTCCCAGGCGCCCAATCCAGGGGGGCCACGTGGCACCCCCGGATTGGGTGAATTTTTTTTGTTTTGTTTTTGATTTATTGTTTTAAAAATGTTTATCAATTATTTAAAATCATTTTTTCAATTTTTTTATGAAAACATGTTTATTATTTGTTTATATTTTATATAAAAAATGACAATTTTTTTGTTTTACCTAGAATTGATCCTCAAATGACGTGGAGATGAGAGAATGTAGGGCGTTTTAATTGTTTCTAGGTGTGCTTAAGAAAAATTTAAGGATGTTGATTTGAGCTGACGTGACGGAGAGAGAAGCTGACGTGGATGAGAGAGAAAACCAGACGCCAGGGAACTACCCGGGCGCTGTTAATGGTGCTCTAAAGGTTGATAAAACCCCAACCTAGAGTTTGAGTTTGGTATTTGGGCTTAAAATATGTGTTCTGAGGCCTTGTGTTCGGAAAGATACAAGATTTTTCCTTTTTATGGTTTCGTAATAGTTTCCTTCTCTTTTGAGAAACAACAAAATAATATTTTTTATAAAATATATAATTATATTTTGCAAACCAAATTGAAATTGACTATTGGAAAAATAAACAAAAATGTTAGGAATTCAAAATTGGATTCTTAAAGATAGATTAAATTTTGATTGCAGTTGGTTCTTGGAAGGACCATTAGGGGTTTTGTAGGATTTAGGATTCAATTAAAACTTTAACGTTGGTTGTATTTGTCTTTTTATTTGTGTAAGTCATGCTACTTCAATTTGTTGAATTGATTTCTGGCTTTTGCATGTAATTTTGATTTGGTTTTTTTCATTTTGACTCATATAAATATGATGTAAGTCATGCTACTTCTATATATAGGAACTTTTTTACAAATTCAAACAGACTAAATCTTGCCGGTAATATAAACACAATCTCGACCAGAAACTAGATGTGTTTTATCATCTTGCTTATTTGTTTATCAAGTTAGCATTAATCTTGTCGGTAGCGACTGCAACTACAGATTGTTAAGACTACACTTCATACCCAAATGAATGATGATTAGTTAAATGATTATCTAATTGTGTAAGTAAAAAATGATGTTTTTGAATCTATTATTGACGGAATAAATTTAAAATAATTTCAAGAATACCATTGTAAAACTTTTATTTGTGGTCTTAAGGCCCCACTGAAAAATTCTGATCCGCTCCCTAGTGTACTTAAACTATTTCAGATCTTTAGATTTTTTTATTTGTTCCTTAGAGCATCGTTAACGGCGCCCAAGCAGTTCCCGGGCGCCCTGCTTTCTCTCTCAGCCACGTCGGCTTCTCTCTCTGCCACGTCAGCACAAACCAACCCCCCTACAAAATCCTTAACCATTACCCAATCCACCCAGTCACGTTACAGTATTTGTTGCCACGTCATTATTTTTATTCTTCTCTCCAAAACTCTTTCAACAATCAACAAAATATATTAATAATCATTATCGTAATTATTTAATATCAACAATTCATTCGTTTTTAATTAACATTTAATTAATAAATACGAGGACGATTGGATCGAGGCTTGAACTTCTCAAACATCGAGGACCTACAATACGCGTGCGACTCACTCAAGACGAGACGATTGGATCGAGGCTTGAACTTCTCAAACATCGAGGACTTACAGTACGCGCGTGACTCACTAAAGACGAGACGATTTGATCGAGGCTTGGACTTCTCAAACATTGAGGACCTACAGTATTTCGTATTTTGTACTTGTATTGTATTTTGTTTCCGAAGTGTATATGTATTGTATTTTGTATTTTGTATTTCTTAATTTATTTATGATATGTTTTTAATTTTTTATATCTAAGTAAATCATAAAATTGTTAATTAATCATAAAATATTTTTTCAATTGTTTTGTAATACCTAATTAATTAAATTCCATTTACCTAATTAATACATTATCCTAATTATAAAAATAATCTTTATTTAAAAAAAAAACTGGACGAATGGGGGGCCACGTGGCCCCCCGCCCGGGCGCCCTGGGTGCGCCCTCCCGTTAAGGGTGCTCTTAGAAGTAGGGCTGTAAATGAGTAATATTTTACCCGCAACCCGCCCTGCCCAGCCCCGCCCCTCCTAATGCGGGTAGCGGACAAAAAAATATTACCCGCTAACCCGCCACCCGCATAACCCGCCTAATAAGCGGGACGGGTTGCGGTTGTCTTGCAACCCGTCCCGCATAACCCGCAACCCGCCTAATCAAATATATTATTAATTTTTTATATACAAAAATCATTTTAATGTTTCAATTTTACTCATAACCATTAACCCACATTACCAAATCATTATTCAACATTAACCAAATGTCTAGTTTTTCACTCAACACACATCTAATTTTCCAAAAAATACAATAAGTAATTACTATTTTTCAAGTTTTGATGTTCTTTTATTTTTCATAGAAAAAATCAAAAAAAAAAATTAAAAAACCCGCCAAACCCGCATAACCCGCCCCGCCTCACCTAGTCCAACCTTATGCGGGACGGGTAGCGGTTTTTTTTATTTTTGACCCGCCCCGCCCCGCCCCACATACCCGCTTAACTTATGCGGGACGGGTAGCGGTGGACCAAAAACCCGCCCCGCCCCACCCCGCTTACACCCGTACTTAGAAGCTTGTTCTCTCTATTTTCGCACCTCTAGGAGCAATTCATGGTTCGTAGTATACTAGATAACCATCTAGTACCTTCATTAATTTGGGTAGTGATGATGCTTTTTCTTCAACACATACCCATGCCAGCAATGAATGGCACACTATGGAACAAGCAAGATGAAACAAATGTAGTGATGATGCTTTTTTTCTAAACTGCTCGCACAAAGATCAATTTTAGTTTCGTGCTTTCAAATTTCAATGTTCTTTATGTTTTTTGAAAGCTTATATTAATTTGTCATCAACACATATAAGCCTCCGATTATTATATTTAGAAAAATGTTTAGGCAGCTATGATGCACTTAATGTGTTGCAGTGGCTAGGTTTTAGTTAAATCTTGAATATATAATTCACGTGCTTGTAATCAATTATCACTAATCCAAAAGTAGAGATTTACCAATTCATATGACTCAAGTTAGTTGCAACTTAACAATGTTGTTTCTTTAAAGAAGTAAGACTCCGATTTAATATGTGCATCCGTAGAGATATGTGATATGTCATGCTAACCTTGGTTTTTAGTTGAACTTGGTCTACACAAAGCTTATGCTAGAAGAAATGTAAACATGTGGTAGTTTGATGGAATGGGAATGACAGAGATGGTACTTGGAAGAGAAAGAGTTTTATGCTTGAAGAATGAACTCTCCTTGTCAAGCCGAATGAAAGCTCTCAATCATAAAAAATTGTGGCCCACTTCATTTTGAGTGTTCGGGTCTTCCATTTTTGTCAAGGGTAGTTGAATTCTGGCCCCTGAAATATTGATGACTTTCTTTTCTAATACAAATATACAATATCTCAATGTAATAACAATATCTCAATTTTTTGTCAGTCAATGGATGGATGGGAAATGGTCAGGGTTTTATGATATGGTAGTTGAAGTAGAAGAACATTCAATTGGTGGTTGGAGAGGCAACCAGTTGGAATGTTGGATTAAAATTATGAATACAATCGGTAATAATATATCGTCCTCAGACCTAATTACTATAGATGGCACCCTGCATTCATATTATGGGTGAGTTGCACTTCTACACAATTATATATTGAGTTAGAGAACTCCAATATTTTAATACTTTCACCATTTTATCTCACACTCTCACACACTGACTCAAACAACTCTTACCTTAATAAATGCTTTCCATTGGGTACTTTGGAAGGAACGAATTAATAGGGTGTTTCGTGATTTATCAAGTTCTCGTTATACTTTAATAAATAAATGTTTTGATCGACTTAAATGTTTTTCGATCGACTTGAATATTGGACACGTACAAGTAGGAGGACCCAAAGGTAGTAGACGCCGGTGGGTGTTATTATTGACGACCGATAAAGATAACTAAAAAACATTACCCACATTATATATAGTGTTAAAAGAGATATTTGACAACACAAAAACATGTAATATACCTAACAGTTTAACATTGTATTCAGTTACAAAAAAATTCATGACACACAAAACCCCAAAACTTCAATTACACCAAAAAGGATGCAAACGAATCCACATGTACGGTCGGTCAACATTGCCCACTAGCAAAAAGATTCTTATCCATGCAACTGTTAAATAAAAACAAACTTATTCTTCCTCAGGACCTGCAAAAAAGATAGAATACTTCGTCTGAGATTTAAATTAAAGACTCAGCATGCAAGCATATCCACCTAACTACTTAGGTTAGGGTATAAATATTTGTTCAAAAAAAATCTCAAAATATACCAATTAATCAATACAATAACATGAAATGAAAACATTAAATTGAACATTACTTCCGAATAAAACAAAGTAACAAATATGACTTCAAAAATTCTAATCTATCAATCCACACAATACAAAACAAATCATATTTAAAATAATTGTCACACGTTCAAAATCAGTCAGTTTTTGGTTAAACACAGTTCAATTCTATTTCATTTCAGATTCATTCACAAAATCCATTAATAATTACCTAGACCATCCACCGCAGACACATTGCGGTATTCGGTCAACGCATAAGCCAACCTTACACCTAGAATTTCTATTTTTCAATTTATCTTACATTGACTCTTGTGAGACCCTTCTACGTTACTTGTACCAGTTAGTCGACATCAGATCTGAGTTTTGTAGACTTATCGTTGCCACACGATCCACTTTGGATCCAGTTGTCCCATTGGGTTGGCTCATAGCCTATACTTAAAAGAGTCAGTATAATCCGAAGAATCAGTATGCTCCGTAGAGCTAGTACTGTCATACCAGTACAATTATCACTTTCTTATTTTACTATACAAAATTTTATTCGTGATTTCTCTTTTTAACCAAACCATTAATAGTAGAATTACATGACAATTCAGATAAGCCACGAAATAAACTTTTAAGTAACCTAGTTATCGTTTTTCTAACTTAACTTCAAGTTCAAATTCTGGCCATATTCTACAACCCCTAGTTTCAATACTCGCTACTTACCAACTAGTTATCTTTATTACTTCATCACAATATGACAATTAATGCCTTTATAAGACTTGAATTTCAATTTCAATGATAATTATCTCATTTACATATACAGTGATATAAGTCTAAGCTTTTCTACCATTCAATTCATATCTGGAAACATATCTTACAATACAATCATGAACATATGAAGTAATGGAAACAAAAGTATAAGTATCATCTCTCATTTCAATCTCTATTTCTATGCATGAAACATAATATTTAAAATACAATTCAACACTAAAGAAAAATAGAGTTGCTGCACAAATCAGTTAACCAAAATCACATATCTCATTTTGGTTACATCTAGTCATAGAAATTAAGATAGATATTTACTACACTAAATACAACCATGAGTTGGGTGAGAGTGACAACAACTAGGAAACCGACCTATACACCTTAACCAGCCATTCTCCAAAATGAAACATATCAACTAATATCACACCATCTAATTAACCCCCAGCAGCATGATAACATCTCAAATTTTCTCAACTCCAATCTACTAATTAGATGAAACAATTCTATTAGCTAAGTTTTGCTTGACCAAATTAGTGAAGTTCTAACTCAAATGAAGATGTGGATTTGATTCATTTCCACTAGAGCACTTGCATACCTAGAATCAATTTCAAATTGGAGAAGATGTCGAGACGACACCAGAACGAGATGAAGTCGACGAAGAAAATTGTGCATCCCAATCTCTCATTCTTCCCAATCCTCCTCTACCTATTTCCCCCTTTTCTCAAGAAACCCTAAAGAAACCCTCGCCAAGTCTAGCCCCAGAAGAACCCATTAATTCCACTTAGTCCAAAATATTCATTTAATCCGCTTAAGTACACTATTAACATTTCTCATAAACCTAGGTACTGGGCCGGCCCGGACCCGGAGGTCCGTTGGGCTAATCATGTCGGGCCGAGTGCCCAGCTTGATAGGAAGGTCGTGGGTCCGGTATGTTTTTGTATTTTAGGTAATTTTGTAGATTTTTGAAGGTATTTTAGTTATTTTTAATGTATTTTTTAAAAAATTGGACGGGCTGTGTCGGGTCCAATAAGCTGACTCGAGGCTCGATCCGACTCTCAGGTCTAATTTATTGTATTCATTTATTTTACTTAAATTTTATTTATGCTATTTGTTTAGAACTGTATCCACACTAACCATGAAATGCAAGAGTAGGACTACACTTTAGTTTGGAGTCAAAATATGGATGCAGAGTCCCTTTAGCCTTTAGGTACAAAGACAATGACAAGTATTGGAAGATGGCACTGTATGAGCTCCCCTATTTTCATTGTTTTAAAGGAGGCCCTCTCCCTCCTTTTGTATCCCAGCAGGAAATGGAGCGAGCACAATTTAAGATGCCCTGCGTAGGTTGCCCATATCAAGACGAAACACTCAAAAAAGTACTAAACCCTGATACCATACTACAACGTTTGTCACCTCAATGCTTAAATGTAAAGTAAAGCGACGTCTGATCTGATGATGTGTTCTTGCCTGACCCTTTAAGTACTAACCCGACCCTTTAAATTTTAATCCGAGAAGCGAAGTGGAATTTTTAAGGTAGATCCTCATAAATCTGGGTATTCTTGTAAGACCCTTTTCTTTTACGGTACTTAATTTGTTGCAACAACTACGATCATGACTACACCAGTGTCACTAAAGATAAAATTGTGTAGTTTCCGACTATAACAAACACTTTTAATCTAATGATGGACTAAACTAAATACGTGTCGAGTTCTATATTTGCAGATCCGCCTCCTCTACCTCTACATCTACCTCTCACCACCAATTCTCATGAACAAAAGGAAGCATTTGAAAGGACAATACGATATCACAAATATCTGTATTTGCAGGAGAACTAGTGCAACAAGAATCACAAGAAACATATGGAACGTATTGTCACCTCAACACTGGCAGAGACTGCAAAAAAAAAATAAGAGAGAAGTGAAAGAATTTTGCCCCCTTGCATTTGTTATGCTGTATTGGGTATTTGGGTTTTACCATCTTTATGTAAGTTTCTTATCTTGGAGTTTGAGAGCTCCAAAGGATCAACCAAAGAAGGAGGTCTTCTTTTGGAGTTAGGAGAGAGAGAGAAGGAAGACTTTGGTTAAGTTGGGAGTGTTTGAGGGAGATGGGTAGAGGGAAGATGGAGATAAAGAGGATAGAGAATCCAATCCAAAGGCAGTCCACTTTCTATAAAAGAAGAGATGGTTTGTTCAAGAAAGCTAGAGAGCTCTCCATTCTTTGTGATGCAAATCTCCTCCTAATTCTGTTTTCCACGTCAGGGAAGCTTTATGAGTATCACTCCCCTTCCTTTGCAAGGTATGTTGTGATTATGTCACCAGATACCAAAATAATTATGTTCCATTTTTTGGTATTGAGAAAATAATGTTTCACTAGCTAGTGTGGAAGCTCCATTTTCTTTGCTTATCACATATATTCTATTTTATCTACATATTTTTTGTGTTTTCTTAGTGCTAGGGAGTTCATTGAGAAATATGAAATGGCAACACAAACCAAGGTTTTGGGTGATTCTCTTCTGGTAAGTTGTTTGCATATCAAATTGTTCTTGACTTCTTGTTAGAACAAAATCAATATTATTTTCTTTCCATAAATAAAAGTTATGGAAAGTATGGATCTTGGATGTTTTGTTTAGGAAAGAAGTGCTGAGAAAGAAAGTATTGAGCAACTTTGTGAGGGGTTGGAGAGGGAGTTGAGGTAAATATATGCAACCCAAATCTAATCTTTAATTACATATCGGAACCTAAATAAATAATATAAATGGGTAAGATGTTATGCAATGCAAACTCAGGTTCATGAAAGTGGATGAGGACCAATACTACTCAGTACCAGCATTAGGAGTGCTCGAGCAAACCCTGCAAGATTCTATCACGAGGGTTAGGTCTGAGAAGGACAGGAAGATCCAAGCTGAGATGGGAAGATTGGAGAACATGGTTAGTTAACTAATCCCCAGAAATCATTAATTTGAAACCCTCTTTGACTATGTTACTAAACTTTTTCTCTTGGTTGCTTATCATATAAGATGTGGCATCACCAGCAAGAGAGGCATAACTTGTGTGAGAGAGTAAGTTAATTTATGTTTATTTAATTTTAAATTATTGTGTATGTGATGTGTATTTAGTTGGTTAATTATATAATTTTTTTGTGCAGTTGGGTAGTGTAGAAATGCCCAAAGATGGTCTACTGGTTGGTCCATCAGACCCATTGACAAATGGCTTGGACCTGAAACTTGGTTAGTCTTTAGTATTTATACTTGATTTCTACCTTGGATTTATCAAAATGCTAATTACTTAGTTTTTTTAATATATCTCCAGGTTTCAACTGAGGAAAATAGCTTCAGAAAAAAAGTTGTGGCATAGTGGCAGGCATGGAGGAGAAAATTAGAAAGTTATATATGTGGTGTGATCAGTGTTTGACCAATACTAATCATTATGCCAAAAACGTTTCATTAGGGTTCTCTGTATTTATGATGAGTCTAATTATTAAGCTTGTACTGGTTGGGTGATGAGTTCTTTTTAACTGTTGACTTCATTGCATCTATATTTACATTGTGTTCCCAACATTTCTTTGTTGCATTCAATTTTCTAGTATCTTTTAATTTTATTTATTGTCAAACGATCAATTTTTGAAGGGAGTGTTTCGTCTCCATTTGGATTCCCAACACGACAATAGGTAAATATAAGCTATGTGATAATGGTTTTGGATAATCTTAATTTAAAATCTAAATTGTTATTTGCCGTTGGAAAATTACTTAAATCGTGATTACGAATTATCATTTTTTTTTCTTCAAGACATTTCTACTCATGTCTTCGCATTTTATTTTTTTACCAACTCTATATTTTTATTTTCTTCTCATAATCATAAAAAATAAAGTTTTGTATGTCAGAAAATAAACCAACTTCTTAATATATAAAAATTATGGACCCCACGGGGAAGGTGTTTCGCTAAAATGCCAAGACGTCAGGTTTAGATGTTTCTATTTCTTTTAATAAAAAATTAAGAAATTATACAGTGTGTTATCTCAAATTATTTCAATTCTATTCCAAGTTTTTGGTATTAATATGGTGGATTACAATGAGTTTTTTTTGTAAGTCGGAAAGTTTTACCAAATACCACTTCGCGGTTGGAGTTTCAGTTGGAATTTTTTGGATCTTGAAATTTTTGAATCTGAATTTTTTTGGATATTTATAACTTGCAAAAAATAATTATTGTAATCCAACCGTTACCACTGAAATCTTGCAACGGAACTTCAAATAATTTGTCCCTGAGTAACCCATAAAATGTGTCCCTGAGTAACCCAAACGTTCGACCCTTTTTTTGATGAGCTTAATTTACTGAATCCAAACGTTTCGTTAGACATTTTCGGGATGTTACTAATAAAGTGAGAAAAATATAGACAAAATATTTAGTTTAATAAATGAGACGAAATGAGTATTAAATGAATTGTAAATGATAAAATGATAATTAGACGGACGATTTAAATAGTTTTGGGGCTAATAATAATTCACTTTAAAATCGCAGTTATATGTCGGTAGTTCAGTAACGGAAATTATGGTTCATCAAAAAAAAAAGTCCTACGGGCAGTCGGCACATATATTTGCGATTACTGAAAAGAAATATTTGTAATAATGGCTATTTTGTTGGTTTGCCCGGTTATCGGTTATCATGTCATGCGTATGAACTAAAGTCGGGTAGGGTAGCTCTCTTTGAATGTATTTATATTTTTAATTTCTAATTGTATGTTAGGTTTCGATTAAGGATTCAGGTTAATCCACGATTTAAGTATGAACTAGTTGAGCTGGTTAGCTCACTATAACATACATATTTTAAAATTTCAGCACTCACCACCGATAAGTCAAAATAAACAATCAATTAAAAAGCCATTAACCTAAAATTACCACTTTAATTAGGGGGTCTCATGCATGTCATCTGGAGTCCAAATCAGAAATCCAAAGTTACCTCTAGGAGCGTTCATTAAGGTATTTTTTTCGTGTACACGTTTAATACGACTACCATTTACACTATTAAACAATAATTCATACACAATTAATTTCATTTATTATACGAATACTGGATTACATGATTGCATGTCACTCGTTCATTATAATTTATAAATTATATATTACTTGTAGACTTATCGGTATTAGTCGTGTCTTAATCGTATAATAGTCGTAATGATGTACCTAATTATCTAATTACTTATTGTGTTTTATAGTGTCTTAATCGTGTTAATTATTTTTAAAGCAGAAATCCATATATAACTCATTTAATAATCGTGTTGTTATATCCAATTCATTTATTAAATGTGTTCAAATTTTCAATCCATATCTGCTAAGTTCGTGTCGTTTTCCTGTCGTGTAATCGTGTTTCGAGTAAAATTGACAAACTCAAGTAAAACTCTGTTAAGTAGGCCGACAATCGAGATCAATTGACAATCCAAGCACATAGAGTACCATCTTGTTTTGGCTGACATAATTTAAGTTCGGGATGGTTGTAGTTTAAGACAGCTATAGCTTTTTGACGGTGAAAACTATCAAACAAGCAGACAACGAAATCTTCAAAGTAATTCTCCGTAGACTGTTATAAAAAATACACTTGTGATAACTTAGTATTTCAATAGTCATCTACAAGACCAATATTTGATCCCTTAAACCAGCATTTCTAAGAAAAACACTATTTTTCTCCTTAAAAAAGGCTTGAAAACCATACATCACCATTAATAGCAACCTCCTGATTCAGACTCAAATTGATAGCTGAAGTTTGGGTTAAAGGTTGAAACGTAGGATTGTAGGCTGGTAGGATGGCATCATCATTACCGTATATTATTTTTCTTTCATCTATATATGCTACTTCTGAGGCTTGTTAGCTTGTAGCCCATCATATCTTCTATTGCACGTACTCTTCTATGCTACTTTTTAATAGCCAATGTCAAAAAAATTTGATTCAGCTTTCTGAATCTGTACAAGTGCCCTTAGGATGCCAAATGCCTTGAAACATGGAACAGTAGTGTGCATTGCACCCCACTATCAAACAATCCTAGAATCTATGGGCACTTTCCTGCTGACCAAAAGCATCCATCGTTAGGTCACCATGATCTGGACGATCTGTTCATTAGTTCTTTCTTTTTAAAATCAGTTTTCTCTTTTTTCCACGTCAGTTTTCTCTTTTCTCAACCTATTTTTTTCTCTTTCCTACATTATTCACCTCTTAACCACGACCCAATACAACCTACAACAACCTATCTCTCTTCTCCACATCATTTCGGGGACCATTTTAGTAAATTTTTAAAAAAAATTAATTTTTTTTTTCTAAAAATCAAAACAAAAATAAAAAAATATTAAAAAATGGACGACCGGGTCGACAACCCAGTCGTTCACGACCTGAGATTTCCACCCGTTAAAAAAATTTCAACCAGTCGTGAGGTCGTCGGGTCGTTACTCGTTTAATAATCGTGTAAAAACGGATTGGATATGACAGAAGTCTAGCAACATGATTATTAAATGAATCGGATATTGCACAACACCTAGAACTTATATATACAACTTCACACGACACGATTGACAACCCTAGTTTTACCTCATTTCATAAAGCCCTTCATGGTGCCACCCCTCAATGGGGTGGCGTGACCAAGCATTGGAACGGCTGGTCATCAGGTTTGGTGGATGATACCTGGCCTCCACCCATTGCCCTATTTTTTATTGTTTTTATTTGTAGAGTAATGCGTTTATTAAATAAATTTGATTATTTAGTTTAATTTTTTATTTTAATTTGTAAATTAATTATTTATACAAATCTAATTAAAATTTATTTTTCTTAATTTTTTTGTTGATTATTATAATTTAGAGAAGCATATAGAATTACTAATTATTTAGTTATAAAAAAATTGTAAATACAACAAGTTATTTAATTGGTTGTTGAAAATTGTAAATGAGAGGAAAAAAATTTATGTGAAAGAAAAGAGAGTGCTGATTTGAAAAATTAACATTTATCAGTGATTTGTGATTGAAATGTGAAAGTTGTTAAGAGGGGGGGGGGAGTTGTAGAAAAGAGAAAATGCTGATTTCACAAGTTAACATTTATGAAAATGTTAGGATTGAGGATGAGCACATGATCCCTCACTTTACGGTGCGCCTTTGGAATGTTGCACGGTCAGTCATTGTCGGTGACACATGGTTCACCCATTATTTTTTTTAATGTGTTTATTAAATACTTGTATTACTTATTACGATTAATTTATTTTGATAATCTAATTATATTTATTTATTCAAAATAATTTAGTACGTTTAGTGAATACTTGGATAATAGAGACCAGATTCGTGACAAAGTTAAACATTTGGCTTTGAAGAATGACTTGGTCGAGAACATATGATATCGTTTTGGACGAAATGATAAATAAGAATGTTATTTATTTAATCATGTTTTACTTATTTGTAGTTTAAATTATTGTAACACATTATTAATATTTAATCATATTTGTTTTGAATTTTCCGAATTATTAATTAGTGAAGTTATTGTTAATTTTCCTAATTATTAATTAATTACTAGGTGATGTAAATGAATTAAGTTATACTTTGATTGTTGAAGGAAAACATAAAATAATGAAGAAGAAAGTGCTGTAGAGGAACGAGAAAGAAGTGAGATAAGATTATTATTGTTGAGTGAATAACGTAGAGATTGTGAGAGTAGAGATTGTGCTGATGTAGGAACCATAGAGACAAGCTAATGTGGAGAAGTAATCGAGGATTATGATTTTTAAAACATGATCACTGCTGAGATGATCTTAGCAACATGAATCCAATCTAGTACCATCTTTTTATTGAACTCAAAAAAATGTGTGTTTGTTTTTGTTTAGGATCACTTATTTTTTTAGTTAAATCTTGAATATATAATTCACGTGCTTGTAATCAATTATCACTAATCAAAAATTATAGATTTACCAACTCAGCTGACTCACGTTGGTTGCAACTCTACAATGATGTTTCTTTGTAAGACCCTCATTTAACATATGCATCCGTAGAGATATGTGATATGTCAGGCTAACCTTGGTTTTTTATTGAACTTGATCTACACAAAGCTTATGCTAGAAGAAATGTTAAGATGTGAAAGTTTGATGGAATGGGGATGACAGAGATGGTACTTGGAACTTGGAAGAGCAAGAGTTTTATGCTTGAAGAATGAACTCTCCTTTTCAAGCCGAAAAACTTCTCAATCATAAAAAAATGTGGGCCACTTCATTTTGAGTGATTGGGTCTTCATTTTTGAATTCTAGCCCGTGAATTATTGGTCTTTCTTTTTTAATACAAATATACAATATCTCAATGTAATATCAATATCTCAATTCGTAAGGTTTTATGATATGGTAATTGAGGTACAAGAAGATTCAATTGGTGGTTGGAGAAAGGGGCGGATCCATAAAAAAAAATTGGGTTGGGTAGACTTTGGTTTTTTTTTTTTTGGAGGAACTACAACTATAAAATAATACTTTGAATTATTTAATTAATTAAAAATAAAAAATGAAAATATCCTTCTTATTTTTAACAATTTTCTAAATCTGAATATTTTAAAATTCAAACATCCAAAAGAAATTTTTACGAACATAAAACACGATACATTTATAAATTGATTTTATTCTTATAACTCAAATTCCAATATCCAAACCCAAAACATGTGGTTTGAGAATATTTATTGGCTATGTTCGTTCTTAAGTTTAAAATCGATCAAATCTAGACAGATAGATGGAACAAAAATAATGTATAAGTATAACCTAAAATTATAATAAAATAATTTTGTAATAATTGCTACTATTTATGCTCATTGATATTTTCGTTCATGGAATTGTAGATTTTAGATTTATTATTCATTCTACGACTCTTATGTATAGAATGACATTGATGAATAAGTTTTCTATAAATACTAGTTTATTTTAAGTTTCCTATAAAAAAGTCAAATCATAAACATCCCCAACACCTAACTAAAATATATGTAATGTTAATTATCAAACATACACAACAATGCAAGTTCAAAAGACAATTAACTTATTTTCCAAATGTAATTGTTCAAATGAGCTTCAAAGTTCCCAATCTGAATCAAATTGACTTTAAAATTAATTTTTGTCAAAATATTATCTTAACTCTTCCGAAAACCCAAATTCAAACAATTATAGTATCAAGATACTACACTTAAATTTATGAGATTGAATTTTTTTGGGTGCAAAATCTGGGTGGTGCAGGTGCCCACCTGCCCCTGCCCCTGTACGTGGCTCCGCCTCTGGTGGGAGAGGCAACCAGTTGGAATGTTGGATTAAAATTAATTATGAATACAATCGGTAATAATATATTGGCCTCAGACATAATTACTTTAGATAGCACCAATGCACCATGCATGCATAATATGGGTGAGTTGCACTTCTACACTCTTTGTCTCACACTTATCTCTTTGTCTCACACACTGACTCACACAATTCTTACCTTAATAAAATGCTTTCCATTGGGTACTTTAGAAGCAACAAATTAATAGGGTCTTTCTTGATTTTTTTTTTTTTTTTTGATCAACTTGAATGTTGGACACGTACAAGTAGGAGGACCTTAAAAACTAGTTAAGTCAAATGTTTGTACACTTGCACCCGAATAGAAGGTTTCCATTCATAAATGTGGTAAATTTCCCCCAAATTTTATTGGAAGCTAAAATTGCAGACTTCCCTTTCTATTGCCCCCGAAAAAAATGTCATGTATAAATTGGATGGAGTTGATAATGTATTAGGCCTAAATAATGGGCCCAAATCCATGTTAGTTCAGTCTGTTGGGTGGGCTTTGAATTAAGCCCAAGTCATTCTGAAATTATGGACTGGTTGGTGTTGGATTGGTTGTGGTCTGAGCTTCATTGGATAGTTTACTGATTAGCAAGAATATGATTAAGTTTGGTCCAGCTCAACACTTCACAATTAAAATTGGTGTTTGGGTATCGTTGCAACTTGCAAGTCATCTAGAAGAGTGATTAGTTGGTTTAATGAGGTCCTACCAAATGAGACTCTACCACCATCATGTATTGATTTTCAAAACGTGAGTTAAATGTTTTGAGATTTAACTAAAAAATAAGTAATGCTTTTGAAAAAAGAGATTGACGATTCCTTAGAGTTTGCTTTTTGCGAATGTATATATGAATAAGCACTTAATGCTACCAGAGAGCAAGACTATATAGTCTACATTACTTCACTGTACTGTTTTGTCTCATTGGCAAGATCAGTACTTGTGAAGTGCTCAAGAAATCTTTCAGCTTCTAAATTATTCATAATAATTTATACAATTTGCAAGAACAAAGATATGTCTGATGCAAGCGTCAACTTCAAATTTAACAGGACTGCGATCTATAATTTACAAAAGAACCAACCACTTTGAGTCTTTGACACCCAACCAATGTAGAGTTAGAATTGTTATTTGCTAATATTGAAAAGGTAGATTGTTTAAAAAAACCAGGCGACGCACCTTCTCTCCAGACGATGCACCTCCTCACCAGTCGACGCATCTCTTCCCCAAACAACACGACTCATCATCACCCAATGCAGCATTAAAGATCAAACGGTCACCCAACTCAAATGTATATATAAACCCGTGTAAACCACAAAAAACATAATACAAAAAATCTTTCTCCCAAATCCTCGTTCTAATATGGTATCAAAGCATTCTTTCCACCCAGAACATTCTTTCCATCATTGGTAAATCTCAGAGTGCCCCTCACTCATCACCGAATTGAAGGGAATGTGTTCTAAAAGTTTTACTTTTAAATATCAATTATTATGAATTGAATGGGAAATCATTTTGTTCCTTGTTTATGTTATGCGTCTTTTGGAAGTGTTAAGGAAGAGGCTCTTGGTCATTAACCGTAGAGCTCTAAAAGATATTGGTTTACATAAAACAAAAGATATTCGCAATCATGGTAATAAACATGAGACATTTATTACCGAGTTAAGATTGTCGTGCTGGTCATAGATCATTGTAGCTCTACAAGTGAGTGACAACACGGGTACACAAAAGAGGAAAATAGTACTTTTGTATACCGAATTGACCTAACAAGTAAAATATTATAGGAATGTGTTTCCGTGTCATTAATATTTTACTGTGTCCTTGGTCCTTTGATATGAGACTTATATCCGATCACTTAAGGAGTTCTTAATTAGACTAGTGTCTTGAGCTATCGATGAGTGTAGTGTAAAGACATTAGTTGGTTAAGTATAACTTTCGTTGGAGAAGATGGTTAGTCAAAAGATTATCATTGCCCCTCTTAATTGAGTGATGATATTAGTGGGCCCCTTGATAAAGCAAAGTTATAATGTGCACAATGTGATTTGAGTTAAGTCACATATTTATAACTACCTTAAAGAGATCAAGAAATGAATACTAATACAAAGATGATACAATACTATTTTGTGTGTATTCTTAATATCATGTGGCAATGGACGGATACAAGTGGTGCACTCCATCACTAAATGGACCGGGTTTTGGTTCAAGTGGAATTAAGACATCTAACTAATTGGGAGCTATAATGTGTAGCTAGATACCGCTTATAGCTTGTGATATTAAGCTCTTAATATCACTGTCAACTTAGTTTAGATCCTCCAATAGGTCACACCACAAAACTGGGAAACAAGAAATGAGGATCTTAAGTTCATAAGATGCGTCGGGTTTCATGTAGAAAATTTGACACATAGGGTGAACGAGCAAAATCAAAATTATGTTGTGATTAATAACATAATTAGAATCTAAATTAAATTCATATGTGATGTAAATATTATGGGGTGTAATGATTGATCATTACATAGGATAATATGTTACATAAGTTGTAAATTTACTATTAATCCCGAAATGTCAAATTTTGTAGGGGTTAAACCGAAATTTGACAAGTCTGCAGAATAGTGCTCCAACGGTCGACCGGTTAGCAGTAAACGGTCGACCGATCGGGCACGGTCGGCCGGATATGTCTCGACCGATAACAGGGAATTTTCATCTGTTCGAACGGTCGACCGAATGTAATCGGTCGGTCGACCGAACATAGCGATGAAATAATTCCTGTTACGAACGGTCGACCGAGTTATTGAACGGTCGACCGAAACCTGGTTCGAACGGTCGACCGAACCTCCAAACGGTCGACCGGTCCAGACGGTTAATGCAGAATTAATTTAAGAATTAATTAGATCATGCATGGAATTGGTCCATAATTGATTTAATTCGTGGCTAATATTATTTATTATTAAATAATGGATGGTTAGATGGAATTTTGCATGAAATCATGGGCAAGAGGTTGCACATGAATAGGTAATTTGGAGAGAACTTATAAATACAAGTTTATCTCATTACCTCCTTAATTATTCATTATTTTCTTATGCAAAATTCTCTCTCCATAATTCTCCACGAAAATTCCTTAATTCTTAAGTTTAGTTTTAGTTCTTAAGAGATCATCTTCTCAAGAGAATTAAAGAGGGGTTAGTAATTAGATTCTAAACCTATCGGAGATTAAGAGACTAGCTTCCCTTTCTCCGATCTTGTTTAGAGTTTGGTGAATACTCGGAGGCATCCGGCGCAGCGAGGAGCATCTCCAACGTCTCTGAATCTTCAAGAAGTTTTAGAGAACTTCTAGGTATGAATTTCGGAGCCCATATTTGTTTTAATAAAGTTTTGAAACTAGTTATTGAAACAAATTGATGCATGCATGAAATAAATCATAGAAAATTGTAAATTGATCCTTATTGTGCATAAAAATTTCGAAAATACATATGTACAATTAAACATGAAATCCTACACGAATCACCTCAGACAAAACCAAACCAGAAAAAAACCATCACCCATCATCTTCGCCTCTCAAGGGGGTTGAAGGTGATAAACAAATCCCGACATCCAAAACCCTTGAAGGAAAATCAAGGAAAAAATGACGGACCCGGAAACAAACGCCCCAAAACTGGTATCACAGTTGTTCAACGGACAGAACTATTGTCATGGGCACGGGCTGTTACGCTAGCTCTCAGCGGAAAAGGGAATCTGGGACACATCACCGGGACAACAAAAAAACCAGAGGAAGATGACACCGAAACAAAACAAGAAGAGTGGCAGGCGACAGACCACCTTGTAATGTCATGGCTGATCAACTCCATGCAACCAAAAATCAGGGTCATCTTCCTTTACAAAAACTCGGCGAAAGAGCTATGGGAAACGGTTCAAAACATATATGGTAAAACCCACAACTTCTCTCATATTTTTAAACTAAAACACGATCTGTCGCAGACGAAGCAACAAGGACAAACCATCGCGGAGTATCTGGGGACAGTGCAACGTGGATGGGATGAACTCGCTATCTACGAATCGGCGACCACTGACACAAAAACCATACTCGAGCGGAAAGAAAGGGACCAAATCTATCAGTTCCTCATCGGACTCGACGGCAGCTACGAAGCTATCCGGAGCCAAGTCCTGGTAACTTCCAACCTTCTTGATCTCGCGTCCATCATCGCGATGATCCAACGGGAGGAGACCTGCCGGAACACCGCTCAGATCGCTGAGCGGTCAGAAACTCAGGTGTTCTTCGCTGGAAAACCCCCAAATAAAACCAAAAAATATGGAAACAAACCACAGGAAACATGCGACAACTGTAAAAAGATCAGGCATAACAAGAACTCATGTTGGTTCCTACATCCGCATCTCCGACCAACAAGGGAAGGAGGAGGAGATCATCGGAACAGAAATAGGAATGGGGGACCAACAGGAAACGGTGCGGTAGCTAACCCTAACATGGAAGAGGAACAAAGAAAATGGGAAGGCGAATCGGTCTTTCGCTCGGGTCCGCGGAGTTTTCTAACCTCACGTGATTCTGGCGGATCCGGGTTTCCTTTGATCCGACCCGATTCCGCTAACCGATCAGATGCTTCACCCCCCCCCGGACCCGGATCCAGTTCCAGATCCGACCTGATTCCGCTGGATCAGTTGCTGGCCCACCTCAGCGTATATTTGCAATCCACCCCTCATGGTTCAGGTAATTGCGCAGGTATAACACTTTCTCTCAGAAATTTATCTGCATACCAATCAGAAAAAAAACTTAACAAAAATAGGACATGAAAATAATGATCAATGGATAATTGATTCTGGTGCTACTGACCACATGACCGGAAACTCTAGTTTACTAAGAAAAATAAAAAATCATGTGAAATCATCTAACAATTTTGTGACTGTAGCAAATAATAATCAAGTAGAAATAAAAGGAATAGGTGAAACCACCATATTAAATCAAACGAACAAAAATATTTTATATGTCCCAACATTTACTTCTAATCTTCTTTCGGTAGCAAAAATTACACAAAATTCAAATTGCAATGCTATATTCACCCTGAATGATGTATTTTTTCAGGATCGAATTACAGGGACGACGATTGGTAAATGAATCTTTACCAAAGGACTCTACATTTTAGAAACTCCGAACAAAAATTTTCACACCTCTAGTGGACCGAGTCATGTTCTTTGGCATAAACGAATGGGACACCCGTCTCATCTAGTTTTAAAATCGATATTTCCGTTTATTTCATCTGATTATGCATGTGATGTCTGTCAGTATTCCAAACAAACTAGACTTCCTTTTTCCAACTCTAACACCAAATCAAACTTTCCTTTTGAAATAGTCCACTCCGATATTTGGGGACCCGCTCCGGTCGAGTCTTACAACGATTTTAAATATTTTGTGCTATTTATTGATGATTTCTCACGAAACACTTGGACTTATCTCCTCAAAAACAAATCAGATGTTTTCCAGATTTTTTGTGAATTTGCAACATTTGTTGAAAATATGTATTATTTTAAAATCAAAACCTTAAGGACAGATAACGGGATTGAATACACCAGTCACAACTTTCAAATTTTTTTTAAAAATCGGGGAATATTACACCAAATGACATGCATTCACACCCCTCAACAAAATGGAGTTTCTGAAAGAAAAAATCGTCATCTCTTAAATGTAACTCGATCCCTACTTTGTCAAAATGATGTTCCCAAACGTTTTTGGTCCGATGCTGTCTTAACTGCTACTTATCTAATAAATCGCCTTCCTAACCCTTCTCTTCAAAATAAACAACCACTAGAGATACTCTTAGGACGGAAACTAACCTTAGATCACCTTAGAGTCTTTGGATGTGTATGTTTTGTTCATAAGAAACGCATAGATAAATTTGATAGCAACTCTATAAAGTGCTTATTTCTTGGTTATTCTTTCAAAAAAAAGGGTAGAAATGTTTTGACCCCGAAGCTTGTAAAATGTATATCTCTCGAGATGTAATGTTTAGAGAAAATGAGTCTTACTTCAACATTGTCGGTACAACCGAGTCCTCCCCGGACATCACACCCGTTCTACCTGACTTTAACATCAACCAAATTGAAGAAGAAGAAGAAGAAGAAGACGAAGAAGAACGTGAAGAAGAGCAAGAAGAAGGAAGAAATGAAGAAAGAGAAGAAAATAACGGAAGCAACGAAGAAACCAGAAATCCACCTCCAACACCCCCGAGAAGATCTACTCAACCAACTCGTCCACCCACTAGGTTTAAAGACTTTATCACCTCACAAGTAACTTATCCCATTGAGAATTACCTAACCTATAAACAAATACAACCAAACTATAGGACATTCTTAAACCAAATAAACGGAAACCTAGAACCAAAGAACTACGATGAAGCTAGTTGCAATCCTAAATGGAAAAAAACCATGCAGAAAGAAATTAAAGCCTTAGAAACTAACAACACTTGGACCCTTATTCCTAAACCTAACGGAACCAAACCCGTTGGATGCAAATGGGTCTACAAGATAAAATACAATAGCAATGGAACTATCGAAAGATATAAAGCCCGCCTTGTAGCAAAAGGATATACCCAAACTTACGGTCTTGATTACCTTGAGACCTTTGCACCAGTAGCAAATATGAACATTGTCCGTGTTCTCCTATCCATAGCAGTTAACAAGTGTTGGACACTTTACCAAATGGATGTCAGAAATGCTTTTCTCCAAGGCACTCTTGAAGAAGTATATATGATACCACCACCAGGATACAACACCTCTCCAAACCAGGTATGCAAACTCAACAAAGCCATTTATGGCCTGAAGCAATCCCCTCGGGCATGGTACGCAAAACTTAGTCACTTTCTTATCGCTTATGGTTTTTTAAAGTCTTCTGCTGACGCATCTATGTTTACTAGTCACCATAAGGGAGAAACTACCATAGTCTTGGTCTACGTAGATGATATCATCATTACTGGAGATAATAACGAAAAAATCAATCAAGTTAAAAACTACCTAAAAGGGAAATTTGATATAAAAGACCTAGGCTTATTGAAATATTTCTTAGGAATAGAAATTACATATTCAAAGAAATGACTATTCCTATCACAAAGGAAATATGCCCTAGACCTATTAAATGAAACGGGAAAACTTGGAGTAAGACCATCTAATACATCCATTGAGGCAAATCTCAAAACCGGTCCAACTAACGGTGATCTTGTTAAAGATATTCATCAATACCAAAGACTTGTAGGAAAACTTATATATTTAACTGTAACCAGACCCAACATCACTTTTGCTGTTAGTATAGTAAGTCAATTCATGCATGCACCCCGAACATCACATTTAGATATTGTTGATAGGATTCTAAGGTACATAAAACAAACCCTAGGACAAGGATTACTGATGAAAAACAACAATTCTAACAGTATCATTGGTTTTTCAGATGCTGATTGGGCAGGGAGCCATGATCGAAGATCAACTACTGGTTTTTGCACGTTTGTTGGCGGAAATCTTGTAACTTGGAGGAGTAAGAAACAAAAGGTCGTTGACCGATCAAGCGCAGAAGCAGAGTATCGAGCAATGACATCCACCACCAGCGAACTCATTTGGCTAAAGCAACTTCTTCATGATATGAGTCAAACTCATACTACAACTATAAACATGTTTTGCGACAACAACGCCGCACGACACATTGCATCCAACCCCGTGTTCCACGAAAGGACTGAACACATTGAAGTTGATTGTCACTTCATCCGTGAAAAGATTCAAGCTGGAGAAATAGAAGTTCCATATGTCTCTAGTAAAGAACAATTGGCGGACGTCTTCACCAAAGCCCTGAGTCAAAAACAATTCAACTCCATCATAAGCAAGTTAGGCACCTACAATCTCTTACGGGCCCAACTTGAGGGGGAGTGTTGAAGAAACCAGGCGACGCACATTCTCTCCAGACAATGCACCTCCTCACCAGTCGACGCATCTCTTCCCCAAAGAACCCGACTCATCATCACCCAATGCAGCATTAAAGATCAAACGGTCACCCAGCTCAAATGTATATATAAACCCGTGTAAACCACAAAAAACATAATACAAAAAATCTTTCTCCCAAATCCTCGTTCTAATATGGATTTACAAGAGATAGCTCGACAAAGAAGATCTTCATAGTAAACAAATATTCATGTAATCAAACACATTGTACTTGTATCAATTTCAATCACCTCCCTCCGAAAAAGCTAAAGTAACCGAGTTATGTGGAACCCATCAATAATTTATTGTTGTATGTTTTTAGATTCATGACAAGAATGTTCTCAGAACGATCCAAGTCACGAGTATGCAACTCTTGCACGCTATGTCTTAAGTTGAGCATCTTTAGCATTCTTTATTCCTATTCCGCTTAATGGAAACAAAATTAACCGTGTGAGAGAATCAATCCAAATGCAATTCCTTGTGTCTATAAGTGATAATATCATAATCAACTATGCTAATATATTTGTATCCAAATATCCAATACTGATGTTTGACATGTGTAAAATCGTCTTGGTAATCAATAACTAGTCTACCTTTTAAATAAAAATCAGTAAGAACTAGTCTAGCTTAGACTGGCGTATCGATCCCTTCGGATTGGCCTAAGAAGTATTAAAATCGTACTCAGATGTCAACGCTCTAGAAGAATTTTCAACCGTACTTGGCTTTAAGGGCATCCCTTAACGGGGATCCCCCCCCAATGACCCGGTCAGGTCCAAGATGACCGGGTCATCTTCGACCCGGGTGTTGAAACGCCCGGGTCGACGACCTGGAAAATCGGGTCACCAAATAAAAAATATTTTTTTTTTGTTTTGATTTTTAGAAGTTTTTGTTTTATTTTCTTTTAATTTTTTTTTGAAAATACGTTTTATAATTGTTTTGATTTTTAGAAAAAAATTTAATTTTTTTTAAATTTTTATCAAGATAGACCCTGAAATGATGTGGACGAGAGAGATAAGTTGTTGTGAGTTGTGGTTTAAGAGGTGGATAGTGTAGGAAAGAAAAGAATGTGAGTTGAGGAAAGAGAAAACTGACGTGGAAAAGAGAGACAAAACTAAGCTGATGACCAGGTCGCCAGGTCATAGTAAGAGATGGTACAAGTGAAAGTTACACAAAATACAGGTCGGTGACAAATCATTATTTTTAGATATATATTTATCTGGACAACCAAGTCATTGATGTGGAGTTGGCAATCTAAAAGGTGTTAAAACGTTTTATTTATTTATAATGTAGTATTTCCTAGTATACACTTCTGAATTGAAACAGATAGCTTGCGATTTTAAACTTAAGGAACTTGAAACACTCAATGGGCCGAGGCATATCTTTCAAGGAATCTCCAGGATTCAATTGTTGTTTCGACAGTTGAACCCACGAGTTAAAATATTTCGAGAAACATTAACTCAATTACTCAAATCTAAGCATTCAACCCTTCTATTACCCTCTTGCCCGTGCAACATTTTGGAACACATTTGAATACCTCCAAGTGGTCCTGCGACCAAGACCTTCTCTAGCCAACCTGTTGTTGTCTGCCAAACTAAACTCTGGTCCCAACTTCTGACTCTTCCCACCAACACTAGAGAATGGAGTAAAAAAAAAATTCAATTTGCTGCTCTTTAGGTCTGTTATGGTGGAAGGGGGACATGAAGGGCGATGGTATTAATTCTTTGGAGTCAATTCCACACTCAATGCACCAACCCCATGATCAAGGCCAAGGGTCCATTTTTTGGATTTCAAATTTGGCCTAAGTTTCCTTCAAAAGCAATAACCCTTAGGTTCGATTAATTTGCCTAACATCTTTTGCATATTATAGATTAAGAGTCGACCTAAATTTGTATTGAAAATATGATAAAAGAAGAAACCATAATACTTTCAAGAATTAATCCCCGAGTCACGCACTCGAATTTAAAAAATAACATACACGAACGGGGTGATGAAATCGCGGTACTATGTATTTGGGATAATTTCAGTTGGTACATTTTATGTTTGTTTTGGAATAGACAGCTCATCACCTTAATTACCAGGTAAATTACTTGTTATCTTGTGTTAGCAAGAGTAGAAATAAGACTGATAAAAAATGTTCCCAAAAGAATAATCGCACCCACTAACCACTAGATTGAGCACCTGTTGGTAAAGTGATGAGTAGGAAAGCAAGAGTGGTGATGCCAATTCAAACCCTAACACCCACCGAGTGATTCACCACCACCAACCCTGTGGAAGTCAATGCCATCACTTTGAATCCATCAAACTTTACATTATTCCAACTAAAAGTAGAGAAGACATGAATAAGATTGCACATTTGCTTAATCATCATATATAATTTGTGCTACAAGCATACAAATTCTAAAGCAAGTGGACTTTGTTATAGTTAAAAAAATTCAATAGGAAAGAGCTTTTGGTAGTGAGAACTCTTACACGATGAAACCTTAATCTACCAGAACGAGCAGAGGAAGTGCGTTAATGAGAATGTTTCTATTGCTAGCTAGTGAATAAGGATCAAACCCTCCTAGTGATTTGAAGACTAAAAGCAGCGTGCCTCTCTTGCTTTACTCAGCCATTCAGACACTTAGTGACTTGGGCCTGTCTTTTTTGGTATGTTAAAAAATGATTTCTGAATTACTTTTAACACGACATATCCATTCAAACCGTGGAGCTTTTTATCAACTATCTAAATTGATGGTGTGATAATTTAGGTGTTTGTTGGTTTCCTAATACACGTTACTATTGACATTCCAAGTTGAATAGATGTGTGTCCCTAGTAAGAATAGTGTTTCCCACGTAGGACAAACGTGTGTTACATGGTTGCATTTTAAAGTGTGTTACTTTATTGAAAATTATATTTTAAATGACAAAATAAAAAACATAAATAATAACATTGACGGTAACGGACTTAAAAATTAAAATGTATAGGAAATTGCAAAATTTACCTAATATATTAAAAATAATTATTTTGTTAATTTTGTATTTTAAAAAAGCACCAACCTATCCCAGCACCCCCATTTTATAGCGCCCACACCACCCACGCCTTTCAAAATCAGCCTCTCCAATGGAGTCTTCTTCGTTTTCTTTTGCTTCCCAAACCCCAAAACCCCAACCGACGATGTTCGTCCAGGCGGACGCCACCACCTTCAAGCCTATCGTCCAGCTCCTCACCGGCGTCGGCGTCGGCGTGGCCAACAAACCCTCCTTCAAGCTCCACGAGCGCCGCCACACCCACCCTCTCAAGGTCCGGACCAGGAACAGCAGCAGCCTTGGTGGGACCCACCCTAGTCCTGTGACCCCACTCGTGGACGACCCGTTCGGGAGCCCGGAGGAGAGGGGGATCAAGGAGAAAGGCTTCTTCTACCTTCACCCGTCCCCGAGGAGTGCCGGGGACGGGGAGATGCCCACTTTGCTGGAGCTCTTTCCCGTCGGGAAGGAACAGTCGTGATTAGAGTGTTGTCTCTGTCAATTTTGGCTCTAGCTTTGAAAACTCTTTCGATATGTTTGGATTGGATGTTTTTTTCTTGTCGTCTGACTGTCTTGTTCTTGTTTCCGTGGAGGATTGTCTGATTGATGTTGTAGGAGTTATTAATTAATTAATTAATTAATATAGGTAGTTAGTTTTAGGTCGTAATGGTGGTTTTTGTATTGATATTGAAGTCTGGACATTAAAGTGGTGGATGTTATTGTTTTGATAGTAATTATATAGTTAAGGTGGAGGATGTTTTTATTATTATGATCAAGCTCTAGTGAGCTTAGGGTTCATCAAATTTAGTTTAAGTCTCATACAATCTCACCATTGGATCTTATTTAAAGTTAATCTCACCATTCATTAGCATAACCGTTTTTTTCTTAATCTACTTTACATTTTGAAATGAGTGGTGAATATTGTGGGGGCTTAATTTAGTCTGATTAAGCTCTGGGCTCACTTGAGAATTCCTGTTTATTATTAATTATAACCCATAATTTCCTGACACCCATCTTATTTAGGTTAGACTGATTGCAATTCCAAAATTGAGATAGTCAATATCGTTTGCATCGAAACTTAATTAAGAGGTATTCACCGAGGTGGTGGATGTTGCGGTAACATTAAGAGAGAAGGCTGAGGAGCCAATAAGAGGAAAATGATTAAGGATAAAAGAATTGTATAAATGTAGATGAAAAATACTTTTCAGTTTACAATTTGTACTCTCTAATCATTCTACCCAAGATCGTTCCAAGACACACTTTGTTGGCTGTTTCAATGTTGGATGAAATGGTTAAAAGTAATTTTTGATATGTAATTTTTATTCTTTAATCATTCATTCTCCTCAAGAGACACCCAAAAGTGGCTGGTTGACTGTAGTATTAGATGAAGGCTGAAATTGGGTGGTAAGTGTATTTAATGGTGTTGAATGTTTTTTATATTTTTGAAAAATTGGTGCGTGCACTAATAAAATTGCATTAAAGGTGTATCCACAGGACCACAACATCAAAGTCAGTTACACAATTACACCATACACGAAGTTTTTATGTTTTTTCTATTATTCTGGTTCCAATACTGCAACAAAAATTGCAACAAAATCCTATAATAAACTATGGGTTCATATGCAGACCATTTTGAAATCTGATATTGTAATATGTGCATTTTTCAGTGAGAATCGAATTGTTCCAAGTTTTTTTATTTATGACCATGCTTTACATTCCGGAGGTTTGTAGTTAATATTGTTTTGAGCCTTGTTAATAACACATCCTATTTTATGGCAAGGAACCAACTAATTTGTTTGACCACAAAGTGGGATTCAAACCACCACTTATTTTTGGATTTTTTTTTGACTCATTCCTTCTTTAGGGTCTCTTGCTGATCATTTGAAAACATTGTGTGGGTTGCAGCGAATAGACAACTTAACTATCATTAAGGCTTAACAAGCAAGAAACAGCATCCACTAATCCGGCACTGGAATAAGCTGTCCAGACTTGATTGGATGATAGACGAAACGACATCAGAATCTTTGACTTTGTTGTTGTATCACTTCAGATATGAAACAAGGTCCAAGAGAGGTGTGACGTTCGACATCCATTGTGTTCCCATGTTTCGGATGGAACGCGGATTCAACTTTCACTTCCGTATTAATCTGTAATTAACGAAATCCAGATTTGCATTCACCTTAATCATTAAAAATTAGTCGCACCACTTATCACAAGCAAGTGCGTCGTTTTGCTTCAGATCCTTTCTTTTGCATGCGCACATTTTGTGTAGAGGCTAACCGGGCTACAATTACGCTCTTACGATCTTTGATTCGAGCTCCATCAATATGTGACGAAAATATACTTACTAAAACTGATACGAGTCATCTTCAGTCATTAATTACAATCCACCTCCCCTTAAGAGGGAGTAGGTCTTAAGAATTCTTTTGGATAATTAAAAGGCAAAAAAAACATCACTCAATCTACACTCCATTGTTGGGAGGGTGATCAAACATGCTACTAACAAGAACGACGGATCAAACGCACACGGAATAAAGAATATTGAATGCGGAACTAACTTCTGACCATTTTCCAAACTCGATGCAACAAGAAACACACACACAAGATGAAATAGAAAAGCAAAGACCCAACAGACCTAAAAGCAACCACGACACACGCGATTTACAAGGTTCGGCAACGTACTTACATCTCTAGGGGGGTCTCCTACGAGTTTCTTTTCTTTTCTTCCGCTTCTCCAACAAGAGAAGCAATCGAGATTACAAGTAGTTGGAGACAATTTATCCTCCAAAACACTCCAAATCTTTCTCTAATCATAATCTCTCTCAAGGAAATAATAATGATATGTTGCGTACAAAATTAGAAAAACCCTTAAATAGTAAGCTAAAACGTACAAGAAAACATGAAGATTGTGGACAAAATCGTCTGCTTCGGTCGACCGGAATTTTCCAATCGGTCGACCGGTATACAGTTTTCGGCCTAACTACCACAATTCGGTCGACTGTTGTCCAACAACCGGTCGACCGTTCCCCACTTCTGAATAGCGCCTGAGAGACTCTGGATATTTTCGGTCGACCGATCCGCAATGTTGATCCTCAACTTGAAGCCCCTAGAAGTTTTCGGTCGACCGCGTGCCCAGCACCGGTCGACCGATCCGCACTCTTCGATGAATCCTGGCACGCACTGGAAGTTTTTCGGTCGATCGCGTGACCATCACCGGTCGACCGATTCTCACGGTTTCCTGTACTTAACAAATGTAAACCAAATTTCAACATCCATAACATATCATATATTTGTATGTGTAACACTAGTTTGCAATATTTTTGTATGTGTGACCTTCAGTGCGACTACGTTAATCGCTTCTGGAGCATTTTTTTTTTGAACAAATAATTAAAAGGCAACAAGAACGTCGCTTCTGGAGCATATGCTCGCAATTAGACCTTAATTTAGCTCCAACAAATGACTCCTTATTTCGCCGCTTCGTTTGTAATCGACTTGATTTCAACGACACATATTGGAATTGTCCTATTAATGTTTTTTCCTCGAATCTTTGGTCTCAAAGAAACAAATTAAATAATAGAGATTTTCACAACGAATCTAATTCCTCTGAATTTTTTATGAATGCTTGTTTCTTCTTTTTGGACAGGTTCGCTCAAGAGGGAAGGAAATCCACTACAATAAGAAACCCACAAGAAGGCGCCTATCTTGTCCCCCTCCATGCATGGTGGTGGTTATGATCTCCTGTTATTTCTTGCATGACACTTTGTTTCGTTTGGTGGTGAAGGTCGCTCGGCGTCTTCTATCCTAAACATTGGAAGAATTTTTTTTATTTTGGCGTTCGTGTTGTGTTTAACTGTTTATAATACCACTAAACTTTTTATTAATGCAACGAACACCTATTATAATAATTAAAAAACTAGTTTTCAATACTACGTAGACAAACTATAATGACTTACGATAATGTCAAGTTAGTACAAACATGTTATTGTCGAACATAAACCCAAACCCATGCTAATTTGAATGTCGCCCGTGGTGGTACGAGAATTCGAGGTGGTGAGTAAGAGATTGGGTGACCCATTGGATTTTGAGCCTATAGATTCTGACCCATGACTTCAAGTATTTCGCATGCTTTGCAAAGACTTATTTGATTTCAACTATTTGAATGTTGACATTTCGACCCCTTTGAATAATCTCAAATACCAATAATAAGATAGGCGTGGATAATATTTTGTCCATTTAGTATAGTACAAAAGCATCTACTTACCACTTATGGGTATAATATATAATCAGACTTAAAATCAAACCAAACTAACAATTGCCAACTAGTTTTTTATCTTCTTTATGAGTTCTGATTCTTTAACAAGAATTCCTGACACCGTTCTTTGTTTTCAAATAATAAACTTTGAAAAGTGATGTTAATAACCAACTTCAAAGTTGCATGAGCTTTAAGGATTTGGTATTAATTTTTTCTTGCTTTCTTTGTGGTATTCTAGATGGTTCTTACGAAATACAATTCCTACACATCTTAGGAAGCACTAACTTAGGTTGTCCATGGAGTTGAAATTCAAACATAAAGTTTTAATATTAGTGGCAGACAAAAGAAAGAAGTGTTAGAAAAGGAATCCCGTGACACGGTTGGCGCACCGAAACATCGGACTTATGTGATTTCGACTATTTAAATCTTGACCCTTTAGATTTGTACAAATCCGTATGAAACTATGAATATGTGTTGGCTTTTGCATAAAAATATCTCCGAAACTGTGTATTTACAAATGCCTACTTAAGTTTCAATTGTTCGAGTTTCTCAAAACCCCCCTTCTTCACTATATTTACTTTATTTTATTTAGTCTAGTAATAACTTCCTAAACATTATACACTCCTCGATAGTTGTTAATATCCTTCTAATTTGGAGTAAACTTTCAATTATACCCTCGTATTTGTAGATAATACGGATCTAAAGCTCCTCTCTCGTCAATTATTATGCTAAAATTTCAAATTAATTCAAGTTTCTTAACTCGACTCTACGTCAAGTTCGTTCTACACAAAGTAAAAGCTAAGGTTCAAAAAATAATTAAGGTTTGTGTAGCTAAAATTAGGGGTGAGCTTCAATCCGAGACCAGATCGAACTTTTCGGAAGACCGGACCGAATAAATTCAGTTCGGTCCGGTTTGGTCCAAAACTCGAACCGAACCGGACCGAAGACCGAATTCTCGTGGTCTCCCAGATCGAAGACCGGACCGAAAAAGTTCGGTCCGGACCGAGCCGAATTTTGCTCACCCCTAGCTAAAATTCTAAGTATGACGGAAAGTATCTACATGATTTAATGGACTATCGAGGGTACTAGTGATATTTTATATTATTAGAAATTATTACCTTCATTTTGATGTTTTCCCATTTAAAATGCACTACTACACATACAACTAGACCTAGGTGTCAGGCTGGATCAGACCTTACCTTAGCCCAACGGAACGAGCCTTGGGCTCAATCCGTTAAGGGATCGCGCCCATGAGGGCCCATTAAGGGATATGTGCCCTGGTTAAGCCGCCTGACCTGTCTAATTTATTTATTTCTCTTAAGAAAACTTTTAAAATGACAAAAATACCACCCAAAAAAAAACAGGTCCACGGTGCGAGTCCGGCATGGTACCCAGATCTACATACAAGAAAAATTTCAATTCTATACACTACAGGTATGAGTTCATAACTGTGTTTGCAAGTTGAAGCATTTCCGTTATTTATGGCGTTTGGTTGGCGTCGGTTGGAATCCGCGTCTGTCTATGGCTATTGGTTTGGGCCGAGTCTCTGGATGTGGTTTTATTGTTTTGGATGGAAATGGTTGGCAATTATGTTGGCGTGCAGGTTGTAGAGACCATGGCGATGGGCTTTCTGGGCTTCGAGCTTTTTGAGCCCGATTCAAATTTCGAAGCGGGCTATTTTATCTACTTTTGCTAAATCATTCGTTTTGAAACTTTTGTAATTTGTTGATTCAAATTTATAAGATATGGGGGGGGGGGGGGGGGGGGTTTATGATTTAGGGTAGTTGTAATAATGAATTGTTTGGTAGTCGTTAACAATCAACAAAATTGGCTTTATGCGATTTGAAAGTAACTATTTGTCGTAATGTCATAAAAAACCAAAAATTGTAGAATCACCGTGAATAAACCAAGAATTCATAATTCTTCCCTTATCTTTCCTCACCTCTCATATCTCTCTCATCTCTCATTTGTTTCACCAAAGTTACACGTTTGATTATTAAACTGTTCAAATATGATATTTTTTTGAATTTTAAATTAATAATTATTTTAAAAAATATTTTTTTGTATTTAGTGATGTTAATTTATTGATTTGGAGAGAATAATTGCCGTTTGTTTTTGAAGTTTCTAGTACCATGGGAGGGATTTCTTGAGTGACCTTGATGTCTCCAATAATAAAAGTTTATGATGTTAATTTAGATATATTCTCACGCTGGGTAAAGATCAGTAAATGTTTAGTTGGTTTTAATTTATATGATAAATTATGAGGCAGCCAACAAAACTTCTAGATAAGAGTATGATTGATGTTTAACTCTCAATTATTTATTTATTTATCCAATAATGTGTCCATCAGATTTTGATGTTGGATGTGTTTCCTAAATAAATAAATAATTGCAAAAGGAAGAAGAAAATTGACTTATTTGCAAAGACACGGTTTGAATTTTATAATGAATGAACATGTAAGCAATTATGAAGTTACCTAAGTAAAACACCATAAACCTAATTGCAAAACCTACTTGAAAGTGATACGGTAGGATTCTAGCCTAATCCTAATCCTAATTGTGCTTTGATGTTGATTAGGTGGTGATTAGAGGGGATTAGAGATGGACGGCTGGGATTGAGAGGAGATGGATGAAGGGCTTGGATGAATTGGATCGGATGAGTGGCTGAGATGGAAAGGGAGGGAAATGGATGGTGTGGATGAGTTGGGAGAAGATATTTAGGTATTTTCCCTCTCTCCCCCTCTCATCTCTCACGACTCTCTCTCTCACTCTCGTTTCTCTCTCTCCCCTCAGTGGTGGTGGTGGTCTCCCCTGCGGTGGTCTCCGGCGTGGTTGTGGTGGAATTCTTCAGAGTCGTGGTGGTGGTCGGAGGTGAGTGTGGTTTACTAACCATCCCTCGCGTTTTTCCCCTTCTCCTTCTTTACCTTGTGCATGTTCTGCGTTTGTGGTGGTAGAGGAAGGTGGAGGTGTTGGTGTGCTCGAGGGTGTCGAGAAGAAGTGTTGATCGCCGTTTGGACGCGAGAGTTGTCGACGGATCGTATTTGGGGAGACGTGCTCGTGGAGGCATCGTCGCGGTTCTTCAAAGGTCTCTTCAGACCTTCCGGTATGTCAAGCTTGCTCACTTAATTACCGTGAGTATTTGGAAGTCGACGGTAGGCCGTTCGGCTCGTCGCAAGTAAATGTGCAGCAGATTTCACTGCCTGATCGGTCGACCGGTTGGTGCAAACGGTCGACCGTTCGTAAAGAAAATATGGGTTCTGCCTGAAATCGAGCGAACGATGCCTTGTGGCGGTCGACCGATTGTGCATAAAAGGCAAACCTGGTGAGTTTCGGTCGACCGGGTCCCCTTTGCCGGTCGACCGTGTGCACTGTCTTAAGTCGGTTGGGAGCGTTGACCATCTAAACGGTCGACCGCTCTTTGACTTTGTTCGATCGTGACTTAAGTGAGTTTGGGGGTCGGTTCGACCGAATGTGGGTTCGGTCGATCGGACCTGCGTGTGGAGCATGAGGAACGCTCTGGATGAAATCGGTCGACCGAGGAGGTCTCGGCGTTCGACCGGTTTCAGGACGCGAGAGAGGGATTATTCCCTGTGGGATCGGTCAACCGAAGGATGCTCGGAGTTCGACCGATCGGACGTTTTGTTCGTTGAACCTGGGAGTTGACCATCTAAACGGTCGACCGTCCCGTGATTTTGGTTCGACCGAACGAGTGTGGTTTTGGGAATCGGTCGACCGATGGAGTGTCGGTCGAGGTGGATTGCCCTGTATTTGCTTGATTCGGTCGACCGGGACTTTTGGTTCGGTCGACCGTTTGTGTCATGTTTTGCACTATGGAGGTGATGTTGTCGTGGTTGTCCGTGTGGGGCGAGTCGTAGTGCCGATGTTCTTCCGGCAAGTGTGCTAGGGTGCACAAGTGTTGCGGTGGTTGGTTGAAATTAGACCTGGAGCCCCGTAACTGTGTGAGAGTTGTGGTTGGTTGAGATTAGACTTGGAGCCCAGCTAGTCTGTACGGAGTTGGTTGAAATTAGACCTGGAGCTCCGTAGTGCGTTCGGGTTGGTTGAAATTAGACCTGGAGTCTGAACAGGGACCGCGTGTAGGGGTTGGTTGAAATTAGACCTGGAGCCATTAGTCGTGTCGTGGTAGCTGCGGTTGGTTGAGATTAGACCTGGAGCCCAGCTTGGCGACGAATGTGTGTCGCGGCGGTTGGTTGAGATTAGACCTGAAACCCCGTGACTGTGGTGGGTGCTGTGGTTGGTTGAGATTAGACCTGGAGCCCCGTACCTGCGGTGTGTGCTGTGGTTGGGTGAGATAGCCCTGGAGCCTAGGCTGGTTGTGATGCTTTTCTTGTTTAGTAGAATTGCATGCTAGGGTGTCTTTTCATTTCATGCATTTAGAGTTTGGCATACGGGATTTCCTTCTGGAAACTCATGCATTGTTGCATGTTTACTTTCAGGCCGTGATCGGCGTTAGGCGGTGGTGACCGAGGAGATGAGCGCTACTACCGGATCCAGCTTTCTCTCGGTTGAGGTCGTGTGATTACTGTTTCATTTGTTTATGTTTTTGATGTAATCACAACTTTTGTAAACTCTGATGTTCGGATGCACCTGTGTTCATTTATTTGCGTAATATCCTCTGTTGATTGAGTGTTTATAAATTTTAAATTTTCCGCTGCTTTGAGGATGTTACAGATACCCATAATTTAGTTTTGCACAGTCAAGCTGAAGTTCAAGGACATATTTAGAGGTAAATTCATAACTTAAGCCACATAAGGAGCCAGAGTTATAACCATACAAAATTGGTGACAATCCAACTACAATCTGCATCACACCAATCATATGGTGTTTATAGAAGCACGACTCGAACCTGCTTTTCATCCCAATCTAACAAGTGCTTATTAGTTGGAATTAATACGCAGTGGGTATGAAATTGAGAATAGTTGTGCATGTAACAACCATCAAGAGAACCCAAACCATAATGTAATTTTAACCCAAGGCTGTGATTAATCATAGTCTTGGATTGCTATATGAATCAATCGACCATTCTCCCAAAATAAATCAAAATAAATAAATTTAGAGAAGTATGCACTCACATGATTCTGGATTTCTGGATTTACGTACACAGTCCTGCATAATATCAGAATTAAATGTTGCCATGAAGGCTTATATTTGGCGGTCCCGCCACCTTTGTAGTTTGCATTAGACCATTAGGGGGTAATCCTTACAATCAAGCAAAACGTTTGGTTTTTCATCAACGTCATTTGTTTTGTTTTATTCATTTTATGTCTTCACCAATCACCATCGAAAACCTTGTTTTGTATACTTCTGTTGAATTTTCCGAAGAGTTTCTCTAATTGCCTTGACAGTGTGTACAATTAAAGGCAATCTTGAATTTGCATCATGAGATGGATTGGATTTGGTTTGTAGACTTGGTTAGGATGGGCTATTAGGCTTGACATTGCGCCCATTTCTTAGGCTTTGTGGACTGTACTTAAAGAACCCACCAAGTACGATCTCTCTCTCAAAATCAAATTATTCCGACATCTTTCTTACTCTTATCAAAACCTTCCTTCTCCTTCTCCTTCTCCTTCTTTTTTATTTAATCGAAACCTTGCTGGTTGAGAATAGTACGGGGAAGATCAACAGCGGAGCATCAATAAAACTATAGGCTATTATATTAGATGAGGATCAACTACCTTTGAAATTTATTGAAACAAATTCATCATTGTTAATAACTTGATATCTAAATCCCAATTGAATGTTTTGAACTGTTAATCTTGAACCATGATTTATATTATTTATGTATGTTAAAAATAAAAAATTAAGAGTCATTTGATATAAAGTCAACCCAAATTACTCTTAATATTTATTTTTGACATACATAGATAATATGAGTCATAAGTTAAGATACACAGTTGAGATTTTTCGTTTGAAATCTAAATATCAAGTTATTAATAAGAATAAATTTGTGGTAACAAACTTCAAGGTTAGTGGATCCCTCATCAAAATCCGAGTGCATTTGTGTTGTTCATCGGTACACAACAAGACATTTTAGAAACATTCGGCTCCTCAGAGTCAACTCCTTATTACGACCATTTATCTAAAAGTTTCTTGTTAGAACTGTGGTAATCGTTTTTGCTACAAAATTCATGATTACTTGGAGTATACCATTTCAAATAAGGACAAATGAGATCGTTAGCTAAAAAATAACTTGTAGATAAGAAAGTCTACAAGACTTATAACCATAGGGTACGATCAAATAATCGGGTTTGATATTATGTTGAAATAAAGACATATGGGGATTATCATCCAAAAGCTAGATTTTGGGTCGGATGATGATCCTCACCTGCCTATGTTTCAACAATCGATATTGTAAACGGTCTTGTTAATTATGCTTATTTGCTTCCTCTTTGCTAATTTTTTGTTAACAATAATAGTTGATCGTTCCTTATTATTATTTTCCCCCATTATCTTCAGTGTTCGTAGAAGTAAGACGAGCATTTGCGGTGAACCTGAATACATATCTTGTCCGTTGCGATCACAAAGCCCTATATTCGAGTAACATAGTCTGCCTTTTTTTCAAGACTTATGGTGGGATTTGAATAACTAAAACTTCTTGGAAATGTAATGTTTTGATGCTCTATTAAATTTGAGTTATTCTAAAATTAAAAATTTGAAAACTCATAAATTAGTGTTTATAAAAAATGGTTATTAAAAAACGTACCATAGCATTTTAGCACAATGACTAATGACTATGCATCCATGTGCCTTATCTAGTTTGATTCCCCTATGACATATTTTAATGCACAAATTCTTTCTTAGACGTACTCAATGACTTGATCATGCTATATTTATACGTACGTATGGAGGCTAGCTATAAAGTCCAATATGTATAATTTAATAATGCACGCACCTCCCACGCATACGAGATATACTTGTTTAATTTCACAAACTTACAGAAATTAAGATAATATTAACCCATCAATCATTTCATGATTTATGGGATGCTGCTGGTTGTGCTTTTAAGTGGCTACTGTTGGTAATTTAGACGATGTCAAAAATTCAGCTCCCTACGCTGATTCCAAGAATCTGGGCTTCCAGCACACAAAACAAGAATCTGGCCTTAGAGAAACTGGAGTGGAACAACTTCTTCGTATTTCTAATTTTGTATGGATCAATTTAACCTCACATCATTTGGAGATCAATTGTGGGTTAAAAAATTAAAAAATATTTTAAAAAAATATTTTAAAACGAATTTAAAATAATTTTTTATTTAATCAAAGTCTGTGGACAATTTAAAAATTTACTTTGACAATACATCACCCACTACCATAAGTTTTCTGTCTATTCAAACAACTCTCAATTACGAAGAAGAAGCGGTTCCTACGTCCACATTCTAAGAAGCTGACATTTAGAAGCGGTACTCAAACTCATCGTAGTTTGTGGCTAAAAATTGCAGTAGGTTATATAATATATACATGACGTAAATGCTTAATTAATTTCCTTAATTCAAAGATAACTATCGGGCACGTCAATTTGCACTTCATCAAGACGATGTCGCCATACATACGCTCCAAGATGGTTCACCAGTAGGGTGATAAAAGCTAATTAAATCGATATATGTACCAATTATCTTTGAACGAGAGTTATTTTAGTTATTTGATTTAATTTGTTACGTGTTGAACTTGTACTTGCATATTTAATCTCAAGTTGAACAAAAACATGACCACCATTCATGTATATGTACCACATTGTTGGTAAATATTACTGGTTCACTGAATTTGTGCATATACATGCATGCTATATATACTTTAATTAGTTACATGATTTAGATTACTAGACCCCCATTATCTTAAAAACAACTTCAAGTTGCAGATATGAAGGTCTTTTATGAGGCTTTCAGCACCATTCTTTGAAATTATCAGAAGCAAACAAAACATAATGTCACGATTAACTGTAGACCTAAATAAGAAATTAAGAATGTGTGCAAGAATATTCATTAGACTATCAAAAAGAGCATGCATTTGAGAGCAATCTGATTGTGATCATGGGAAAGATATCATGACTTGGCAAGTGCAACTAGTCATTTGATTCTACTAAACCGAAGATTTTAGTCCACCGCATTTAGGAATTTTAATCACAATGTGAATGCAAGATGGACCCTCAAATTGATGGAAAATAATTAAGTTTTAATTAGGTCACCAACTTAGTAATGTAAGCTTTTATTGTTTGACTGTCATCACTCATGAGAGGGACATATATAAGTGCTTTAATGTTAATATGTAACTAGAGTTGGTAAAACCTATACAAATACTATCTAGCCCACACCAATACAATGCTAACCTTGTTATTTTTCATTAAGAAAGGAATATATAGCTATGTTTCGTATAAAAATTTAAAGATTACAGATAATGACTACGCTCACCACATAGGGCTTGATCACAAATGGCCGACCACATCCAAGAATATAAGTGTCCACATTTGCCTTCACAATCGCGAATATAGGTATACAAATTTTTTTATAGGATTATTACCCATACATCTCTACTAAATCCAATGGAAAAAAAATGAAAATTTTGAACGAAATGATACATAAATAGACGTCCAGTCACTGAGACATAGTGAACTTGTTTCAGCTCTACTTTTCAAAGCTAAGCTCCTATACTTCGCCGATTTTTTGCAAAGCAATCATAGCCTAAAGAGAAGTATGACAAAGAAAGAAAGGGTTTTTGTTGATGAAACTAGCAATACGATATTTAACTTGTTTTAGCAAAAAAGGAAGTTAATTGTATTTTTTAAGTTAAAAACAACTTTGCAACATTTCTTGATTCGTGTGTGTCGTCCAGTATGCATGGGACATGCTAATTTTGTCTGTATTGTTCTAATTTTATCTGTATTCCTTTAATTTTATCGAATGACTCCAAAGAGAGAAACGGAATTTTATTGTAGCCACGCCTTCCATGCAAAAGTCTAATTTTGTCTGAATTGATAAAGAAAAGGATAAGAATGCATGATATTATATGGAACAGTTAGGAAGATATCCGTAAAATAAATGATCATCTCCTGAATTATTGGATACTAGTTTGTGGCTGCGATTGATGATTTACTTTGTGGTTGCTGTTGTAGTAAACAACACTTGTACGTGCTGCCGAGTTTTGATGTACAAGTGTCTAATTAATAATTGCAATTCAACTCTAAGATAAGCGATAGTTTATTTTCCCTTTATCAAGATGGTGATCTTGTTAGAATAATTGATTAGGTTTGGACGATCTTCGAACTTTGATGATTTCTTCTGATGGGAGGCTGAGAGAGGAAGGAAAGAAAGGTTGACTTTGATTGCAAATTAATTAGGACAAATATTTTGAAATGTTTTTTTTCTTTTATTAAAATTACGTTTGCTACTTTGCTTTCAACAGAAACGGGGGCATTTTACCACTTTTTTAAATAAATAAAAATAAAACTAGCTAGCCTTGATAATAAATGTGTTTAAGTATTATGGAGAATTTGATAATACCTATGTTTTGGTTGACTTCTACAAAACATGCATTGCTTCCAATAACCGAACGTTTTAAACCAAGATAAAATATTAAGCCGGCTCGTCCTCGTTCTTAATAATCAGCAATATAACTTGACAAAATGTTTTCTTTCGAAAACAAAATGCCTACAAATGAACCGGTCAATTGCACCTTAGTTTCTTGTACAACTATATATTTATTATTATTGGCGTCTTATATATTTTAAAAATGTCTAAATGCACGCCTAAAACTTCATGAAGACACTAGCTAGTAGATACTTCATACTTGTATCTCTAGACTGTATTTTAGTTTTATAGGATCTAAAATATACTTGGATATTTATTTTGTTATCTTGTTTATTTATCTTGCATATGGACCCCCAACATCTTGTATCCTCACTTTTCAGGGTTTTTTTATGTGTGTTTGTGTTTGCTTCTTATTTAATATAAAAGACATTAAAGAAAATTCACATTCTGAATAATACCTTCACATTTTACACCAACCACATCTTCATATATATGTATTTCAGTTAACAATGCATATATATAACAAGATTTGGTTGCACAAAAGAACATACATCAACTTCTCTCATCTTATACATATTACTTTCCAAGTTGATTCTAACTTGAAAATTAATGAAAGCCTTGGGCTTACAGCACCTTTCATTGAAACGTGAAATAAGCAAACAAAATTACAAAGGTGAAAATATGCACATATGGTCTCGGGGATATATAAAGCTCTCAAGCTAAGGAGAAATTGATATATAATTGGGCTAGTAGAGGTCCCTCAGAGCAGCATATATGCCATAGAGAGCAATGGTAGTGTAAAGGAGGACTCCAGCAATGCTGCATATTATTGAGTACATGGCCTCATGGCAGTATCTCGGAACCTGGTCGCATATCGGCATCCATCCGGCGTGTTCATTGCCTCTTTTTCCGATGTCCGACACCGCTCCCGCTGCCGCAAGGCTTGCCGTGAGCAACATTGCCACCAACTGAAAAAACCAGTAAGAAACATCAATTAATTAGCTAAATGATCTAGTGATTGAAGAGTCGATCATCCCTTCTTCTTTTTTGTTCTATTCGAATTACATCTCAGAATGTGACCCATTTAGGTGTAGACATGTAATATAATTAATCCCATTTTAATAATCGAATGTGCTACTATAGTTAAGGTGGGTTAGGGTTGGTAGTGAACATTATGTAATAGCTAGCTAATTAATAATCTCACATTGCAAAGTTAAATGGAATAGTACTTAAAATTTAGAAAGATATGAATCAATTCACCACCACAATTGGATACCAAACTTAAGCATTTAATTTAGACCTTATCTGTATAATAGCTCAATAATTATGTTGCTTTGAACCACTTGAATCCAGACACCTGGCCAACCGGGTTATATATGGGCCAGGTCAATACACTTGGTTTTCTATTGGTTACCATCTTAATTTGTGTTGTTAGAACATTCGACGAATTATAACTCTATGCGTGGCATGGACTTGAGTGCAGTTTGATAGGGTTGGTGACCATATAGTTAAACAAACCCTAGCTAACATACACAACAACTACAACACCATCTCTAACATTCTAAATAAAAAACGATTAGGTTATGTGGGAATCAAAATTGATGATCAATATATAAACATAGACTTACCACATCTAGCTTAATCACAACTCTTGAGAGCAAAGTATTTGTTGGTGGAACAAAGAGAACCAGAAGACTGTAAGCACTTATTATCGCATTTGAAATTGCCAAAAATCTGCAAAACAAAAGTTATATCAACTGACTGATTATAAAAAAACATGTGATTAAGAAGTGAACCCTAATGGTGTAATGCTTAAGAGGGCTAAGCTTAATTACTTGAAGGCAAGTGTGTACTGATACTTAGCATCAACCGTGATGCCGAAGACCGTTACAATCTCATGGCTAGTGGCCATAATAATGGCGGCCGCAAAGCATGCGCCGGCGGCAAGAAGCCGGAGGACGACAATGGGAATGGACCTAGTCTTTGCCATGGAGAGGAGGAGAGGAGATAATTAGGGTTTGCTTGCTTTGGTGAAAGATATAGGACTATGGTTAAGGTGTTTGATATTAAGCTTCAGCACAACCCCTACTTATAGATGGGGAGTTGTAAAGACTCCCGTAGTTACACTTCACCTCAACCCTACTATATCTTTTTCCCACCGCCCATTTTGATACATGTGATATGTGGTAAGTTTACATACGTAATGTAACCTTGAAAGTCCCTTGCATTGCAGCCACACGTATATAAAAAAAACAAAAAAAAAACAAGTGAAAATTGTGTTAGCACAAAAAACTACTTGCAACCATGTATCAACGAAAGGAAAATTTGAAATACTTAAAATAACTATAATTTGCAAAATTGATTTTTTTTTTGTTGTAAAATCATTATACTATGCAGCAAAAGTTATATATTTTGAAGGGAAAATCCTATTGAAATTCCGGACCTTTATATTAACTAATTAAGGCTCAGTAGTACACAAGGGTATTATTGATTGTATCTAATTAACACCAATAGTTGTATTTTTAGTTGAATTTGATCGACATACTCAAATATATATAATTCAAATTATATAACTATCGGTGGTGTAGATATTCTTTTTCGCCATGCCATATGACGACTAGTCATGAGAATACTCACCAATGGATAATTAGTTCACCAACTACTCTAGGTGTATATATTTATAGATTGCATGTAAAACCAGTCATCTTCTAATTAGGAATTGTTCATGTGCATAGCCATACGGCCATACATACACCTAAACTTGGTGTATCTATTGGTTAGTTGGTGAACTATACTTTTTTATGTGCAAATAATTAGAATCCAAACTTAAAAAATTAATATCTACACCGCCGTGCATCTGATATACTTTTTCGCCATGCCATATGACGACTAGTCATGAGAATATACTATTTATTATCTTATTCTGATTATCTCTCCGTGTATGGTTAGATCTAGTAAGAAATCTAATTAGTGGCTGTGATGATTATTTACTTTGTGGCTGAGATTGTTAGATGTGTATCATGGTAATTAAGCCATATGCACTGTTGAATAATATTATAATCGAACTTTTTTCAGAACCATACAGAAGGGATAGGGATCATTAACAATTTAACAATTAACTATGTTGCAACCTAAGTATATATGTGGTATTGGATCAAAGAAGCTAAATATGTGGTAATTTATTGGCTTGTCAAAATGAAGTATATGTTAGAATGTACCATGTTGATTATGGCCTTAGAAATTGTAATTTCTAGATGTGATGTCTTCATTCTTTCATTTGACAAGATTACAAGAAATGGTTTTAATAATATAGAAATCAAGTTGTAACATAAGGGGCACTTAAGTAGAAGTGTTGGTATATATATGACATGGTAACTTGCTTTGGTATGTTGTTAAAATACACGCCAGAGTTTACAAGATAATAAGTAGGTTCCTTGATTTGATGACGATTAAAGAGAACTAACCCTCCTCATTAAGTACTCAAAAGTTGGAATTATGGAAGAGTGATCTTCCAGTAAGATATTTCTTTGTAGGAACGTCTATGACGCGATACCTGGAAATACAGGAATTCTCTAATGAGCCCAGGGCTCAACTTTTCTAAATTAAACCCCCACAATATCCACCACTTATTTCAAATTGTAAGGTAGATTAAGAAAAAAACGGTTATACTAATGAATGGTGAGATTAACTGTAAATAAGATCCAATGGTGAGATTGTAGGGGGTTTAAATTAAATTTGATAAGCCCTGAGCTCACTAGAGCTTGACCCAATACAGGAAATATATATATATATATATATATATATATATATATATATATATATATATATATGCTATAATTGTCTTAGTGATACAACTTCTAATCGTGCAATAATTAATTAACGAAGAAATCCGAGGAAAGGTAACACATACATATGTACGTAGTAACGCCAAAACTTGAGTGAGATTTCGCAAGTTACACTGCAATGTTGTCAAAATAATGCCAAAACATATCATGTTAAGGTTTTCTTCCTATTAGGGTTGAGTTATATTTTGTTATTTCCACTTTGTTTTGACTAAACCCAGAATGTAACCCACTTTGCGAGAAATTAAAAACCAGGAATCTCCAAATTGAAGGAGCGCTAATTGGTAACTAATACTTCCATCAAGCATCATTTTTTTGTTTATATTATTAGGGTTAGATATATGTCCCAAATTGTCCATTCAAGCATGGTTCAATGGTCAAACTGAATAACGTACTTTCATTAATTCTAGACTTTGTGACTCGTCTCAGTTGAATTTTCGCTACTCCGGCCACGACTTAAGGAATTCTAGTTGTTTTCCAATTATCGAAGAGAGGAAAATTTCAAAATATGTAACATCACAATCACTTTATATATTTTTTTCAAGTCGAACCTAGTTCAACAAGCATGGGCTTACAGCACCATTCATTGAAACACATGCAGCAATAGCAAAATGAGAATGAAAAAGACAATGTCACATTACCTTCAATCTAAACCTAATCAAACCACTAACACCTACCAAAGAGAGATAACAAGTACAAGTAAATACTAGTAAAGGTCACGTAGAGCAGCATGTATGCCATAGAGAGCAATGATAGTGTATAGAAGGACTGCTACAAAATTGCAAATTAAAGATCCCATGGCTTTATTGCAATATTTCGGAATCCGGTCGCATATCGGCGACCACCCGGCATGCTCGTTGCCCATCTTCCCGATGTAGGATACCGATCCGGCTGCGGCGATGCTTGCCACCAGTAACATGGCCACCAACTACAGCAAGCAATGACAAAGGTACAAATTTTATCAACAAAAAAGGGTGATTAGTTCGAAAGTCAAGTTTATATATACCACTTTAAAAAAATAAAAATTTAACTGGTTTGAGTTAATAGTGGACTCTTTTACAACGGCAGTTGAATTTGATTGATCCATTATCTCTTACGCGAGGCAATATTATCAAGACCTACTTAATATTTCTTTCTTCACCAATATATATATATATATATATATATATGAAACTATTTTTCTCACAAATATAACATCAATTTTTGTTATCATTTTGTAGTAAGTATGATATGGTAGCTATATTAGGTTAGAACTGTAGCATGAACATCTTATGTTGATTTTAATATATAGGGTTGGTGGGAAATAAAACAAACCCCTATTTACCCAACCTAATTAAAACGACATTATTTCCAACATTTTAATAATTGGATTAGGTTTATCTTGCAAAAGAAGGGAATGCTTACCACATCCAACTTAATGACTACCCGGGAAAACCAACTCGGGGGTGGAACGAAGAGGACGAGAAGACTATACACGCTAACAATCCCATTCGCGATCGCCAAAAACCTGCGAAAACATCAAAAAAGCTGCTTAGTGTAGAGTTCACCTCCAAAACATATTGGTGTTATGCTTAAGAGATGTAATTGGCCTTAATTACTTGAAGGAAGGTGTGTACTGATACTTAGCATCCATTGTGATGCCAAAGACAGTAACAGTCTCATGACTGGTAGCCATAATAATGGCGGCCGAGAAGCACATCGCGGTCGCAATGAGCCTAAGAACCACAATCGGAATCGACCTTGTCTTTGCCATAGAGAAGATTGTTGGAGGTGATTAGGGTTTCTTTTGTTTTGAAGATGAACTAATGTGGTACGTTAATTGCTTTCTAATTGAGCTTCATCACTACCCTTATATAAGGGAAGAATGTGGCTTCAGTGGTAAATACCTGATTTAATTTCCTTCATAATTATTTTAGTCCACCGGTCATTTAACAAATTAAATGTTTAGTTATTAATTTATGCCGAGTTGATGATATATAACTAGTGGTTTGTGGTGTGGGAATATTTGTGGGCTTTATCAGTGATCTTTGGTAAGCACCATTGTCAGCATAATTTGAATATTCTCAAATACAACTTTATTATAATGTAGTCGTTATATGTGTACGTACATGGCTCAACTTGTTAGAAGTTAATTTGTATCCAATGAACTAAGTTTGTGGACCGTTGCAACTTCTTGCCGATTAGGGTTCTTGCTAAGCTAAAACCCTTGGTGTTGATTAAATGATACATTGTACGTTCTCGTCTGTTAATTTTAAAAATGTACCTAGACAGTGATTAGTCTGGATAAACTCTAACGTTTGAGTAAACAATACGTTGTTATCCTCACTGTTAATTGTTAATATTTAACTAGACAGTGGTTAGTCGACAAAAGGATTATGAACTTTGATAAAAGTTTGTTAATCTTCATATTTTTGAGATATAGCATGTTATCCATTCAACTACAATTTCAAAGGAGTTATGCTTGTGAACAATGCTGCACAACTAGCGACATGTTAATTTGTGCATGATTAAGGTAATTATAGTTCAATTTAAGTAAAATTAACAAAAAAATGTCATGTTATATAGAGAAGTACTAGAAATATTAAAGTGTGACATGGAAGAATTGGTGAGCAGACCTTCTTTTTGTACTAAATCTATTTAAATTGCCTAAATCCAAATGAAATGCTTCACTACATTAATTTCAGGTTAACTTGGCACTCTGAAAAATATATCATTTTTATACCAAAAATCAATGATCGTGAGAAGCAACCCAAGCCGTGCTTATTGGAAATATGAGAGGAGATTTTTTACCGAAAGACCTAAGTCATTATATAATATATTTATCAAGAGATTATAACATAGTTCAACAACTTTTTCTTATTTGAATTTTACGTTAGCGTTTCTAGGAGTTTCATTGATGGCAAGCCCTTCCAACGAGTATCCAAATGATGGGTAGGCTTTGAGCCTTTGTTTAAAAACAAATATGGAACAAACTTTAATAAATCGTTCTTTTATCTTTCACGGATTTAAGTGCATCCTAAATTAGGTTAAATATATATAGTTTGTCTTCTGAACTGTGTCTTGATTTTATTTTATACTCTTAAATTTTAAAATGTGACAATTATGTCATTAAATTTTCGTTTTGAAACACTTTGTTTCCGTGATTTTAAAAAAATCATTATTTAAATATTTATTTACTTTTTTGCATTATTTTGCATAGTATCCCCAATACACTTTTAAACCTAACTTTACGTCAAAGTTCAGATCAAATAAGATATCAGATGTTCAAATTTGGGTCGAATTGATACTGAATTTGACCCAAATTCCAACAGGATCTGACATCCGATTTGATCTTAACTTTAACGCAAAGTTAATATTAATAATGTATTAGGGATACAACGCAAAAAAATCATAAGAAATCGACAAATGTGTGTTTTAAATTATAGATTTTTAAAGTTCAGGAAATATATCTTTTAAAATTTAATGTGCAAAGTAAAACAATGTATATACAGGACAAACCTTAATGAACCCTTCCAAATTTAGACCCATAGTTTCTACTTGGACGTGTCTCTTGCCTGCATCAGTTTTTTTAACTTGAAACCTGCCACATAACTTGCTTCATCTTCCTACAATTCCAACAACTCTTGCCCAACCATCTCCTCCGACACCAACTTAGAGAATAAAACAAGCCACCAGATGTAACAAGCCTATTAATTTCTAGCATGGCATGTCACTTAATAATGTGATACGACATGACACCAAATAGTAACACGATTTGAGCACAACTTAACATTATAAAAAATTGCAGCTGATTAGCAGCTTGACTATAATGATTTCCGAAGTTGCACCTAATAAATGACATAAAACACGATCAAACACAAAACGACGTGACTATATATACCACGACAATGATAAGCCTGGCATATTTTTGTGGGTTATCAATTGTTTTTACTCGAAAATACGAATTTTCATAGTATAGTTACATGAATGTATCACGTTGTATTGTCATAATAAACCTAAATGCCTTCGAATTTTATTTAACGCAAGTACACAATTGTCTGACATGTGTCGACGATATGACGACCAAATTCACCGGTTTTTTCGACCCGCCACCCCTGCCCCGGTATGATTGGCAAAACAATGAGCCAATTGCATATACTAATGATTTGTACACCACAAGGATGGCAAAGATGAGGGAATTTACTCCAATAAAACAGAGGTATGCGCAATTAAAGTAAAACCAAAACATGCTTTCTTTAACATGTGAAAACTATTCATGCGCATGCAGGAGTTGGGGAATTAAGTAGGCTCATGTTGTGGGCGCCAAACAAGCAGCTAATATTCCACAACTCATGTGGATCCTTACTGTTAAGGTTAAGGCATGCATGAATGACAACATGCTCCATAGTCCATACATACATGTACAAGTTTTTATTTGATTTAACATAATAATTGTGAAACTTGCAGATGTGTCTGGATATTGTGGTAGTTTACGGGTGTTTGCATGCTTTGGTCGTCCAAATACGTAATGCTTACAGAATTCTCACAATCTCATATGATGACAAGTGCTTGTGGGTAGGGATGCAAACGGATACATATCGAACCGGATACAGTATATATCCGTATCCGAATTCGACTTTCATAACCGAATACCGATTTCGATTTGTATTCGAAAAAAATTCCTCTATCCGAATTCGAAAATATTTCATTTGGTTTTCGGATTTGTATTCGAATTCGAAGAGTATTCAAATTCATTTTTTCAATTAGTCCAGTTAGCATATCTTTGCTTTGGGGCAACAAAGAGCCAAGATCTCGATCCATAGATAGGATACCATTTCATGTCTTTCACGTTTGAGTAGTTTTAGAAAACAAAAATGGTTGTGTAAGATGACGGTGTTTCAAAAATACCGAAGTAGTAATATTGTGGGAAGAGGTGTTAGCACCCTAGCGACGACGTCGGCGTCAACGACGGGAATACCGGCGACGGGAATACCGGCTGAAAATAAGAGGAAAGTGAGATCTCACGGGAAGGCCGGCCGAAATCACCGAATGCATCAGAATTTGGGAAAGAGATGAAGTTTTCGCTAGAGAAGAAGGGATTTGGGAAAGTGACGGCTAGAGTAGGGTTTTTGTGGATTTGGGAAAGAGTTGAGTAGTGTACTAGTGTATTTAGGTTAGGTTTTAGTGGACAAAATCTGACCATCCATTCTAAAGTGTAGAAGATCTTGGTCATTCATCTTGGTATGAATATAGGATTAATTTTTTTATATTAAAATACAATTGGTATTCGGATACTCGGATTTGGTAAGATATGTATCCGAAATTGTATCCGAAATTATAATTGGTAAGCTTTACATGACCAATTCCAATTTCAAATTTATTTGGTAGGTTATTTCTTACCAAATACCAACCAATTACAATTTTGTCGAATCGGATACTCGGATATTTGGTAACCATTTGCATCCCTACTTGTGGGTGGCTAATTTTTTGGTAAACCAAACGTCCTCAATTAGATTTCTTTCTAAATGTTGTTCTCGACTTCTCTGTACAATTAGATTTGCTTCGCAGTGGAAGTGCCACAAGTGAACAGGGACATAAGCAATCTCCTTAATGTTGGTGTTTTTGAGTGTTCCCCTACTTTGCACGAACCCTTCAAAATCTAGACTCTCCCAGATTCGAATCCATGAATATTTTCAAATATTAGTTACAAGAATAAAAGAGTATTACTCGCTATGGTTAAACAATCTAAAGCACATTTCAAATCAAACCAAACCTACGAATTCTTAAACATTAGACCCCTAAATTTTCTGGACTACTCAATACAACAAGATCCGCTGCACGAGAATTTCTTAATCACTCTTGGTCTTTATCCAAAAAAAAACTACAAATTAAAGACAATCTATTTTGGATCACGTAAATATCAATTGTCCAACCACAAATCAGTGTAGAGGTAACTACTTTGGAAAGCTCTCATCCTTCAGGCAGCACAATTTGGCTCGGTCGTCGACAGGAATTCCAAGGGCACTTCACATCTAGCAGAAATCATGAAATTGCATGGTAATAAGGTACACAACTAAAGATTTCCCTTGATGCATACATCCTTGTTCTGAGATCACAGTTGTAGATAGACGAATGACATGATTCATTCAAGTAGCAATTACTTTAATCTGGGGTTCTAAGGGAAATATCCTCTGTCTAAATCATACACGTCAAAACCACACAACTACAAAAACTGTGGCTCACATTGAAGTACAATACAGGGAGTTTCAAGAAAGCAGAAGGCTAGAGATGGCATCAAACGTTAGTTAGGTTACATAATATAGGGACACTGTGTGAGTTACGAACCTTACGTGACACGTAAAATCATGGCAAGTAAGCAACTGTGAACAAAGGTAGAAGCAGGGACATAAGAAAAGAAGATAAGTGTATATGGTCGAGCATTCCTTAAATACAAAGAATTCCACAGCAGAACCAGAATAGCTAAGCAGTACTTTTTCCAGAGGTAACCTAAAACGAGATTATGCGAAGTTGAAATTTACTGTATTTAAAACTGTTAAGTACTAACTGCTATTAGATGATTGGATTTTGTACATAAATTCCAAATAACAATCTAGTGCTACAAATTTTGTTTAATAATGCCTTCATCTTTAGTATCACGGAGCTTACCACTTCGAATTGCAAGAACTAGCCAAAATCATTCTATCTGTAAGTCTGTAACATGACTGGATATCCTATCTCGATTCCTCCTCTCCTCACAACCTCAATTCCTATTTATAAAAACTATACTGACCACAGGCAAAAAAAGAGTTTGTCAATCTAAAGACTCCGAATTTCACCATCTTCAGAGTTCAGGTGAACCATCAGAAAAATTAGAAACTGTAAATGTAACGCCCCGAGCCCAGACAACTGCTCATCCGCCCGAACCCGGTGCGTTAAGATACGATCCGCGATCCTGACCGTTGCGCACTCTGATATTTAAATCCATCTGATAGGCTCATAATTAATCTGAAAAATATAATCAACAATTTGTGAGCTCGACAGCCCGGAAGTTCCAACCGTCCATCAATCAGAATCATAATCATGTGAAAAATAATACGGAATATGACATTCAGTCAATAAGCACAATCAAGAGACATGCATCACAAATAAAATACATGCATAACAATCTGGAACCCCCATTCGGATTCGACAACATCCTGTGCTTCTGAAATCTATCAATCAGTCAGACGCACACCTGGTAGCTCCACACTAACGACAGACAGCCCTTTCCTCTCTCGGGTGGCTCCACGCTGTCCGCTAGGCAGCTCTTTCCTAAGTTGCTCTGCCAGAAACATACACACAGCCACAGGACATGTCGACCGAAACACCACCATGCAATCATATGCATATCCATAAAATCAATATTAATGCTCAACATGCAAGCAACTACGAATATCAAGAGAGACAGACATGATATGAAACTGAAGAATAACGAATCAGTACTTGTCTCAAAATCTCCATCTTTTTCTTCTCAATATTCTTCTCAAAATTTCATCTTCTCCTAAAACCACACAATCATCCAACAATCTTAATTAGTCCATTAAGATATTTGATTATTACCTCAACTAAAAAATTCAGGATATTACAGTAAATTTCAGAATGTACATCTTCTAGATTGATGATGGGTAATCTAGATGTTTGATGTAGTAGTATCTCTTTTTATTCCATGAAACCCGTTAATATTTTCCCATTTCCCAACTTTACGTTTGAAAATTCTAAAATTCAAGGAAGCAATCGAATGTTGAGTTCTTTAAGAATATAATAATACCTAATAGCATCTTTTTTTTCTTGCGTATTCATGAATAATATAGACTACATAGCGGTGGAGAGACTTAGACTGTAGACACATTCATCATTAAAAAGAATAGTAGATGCAGAAGAAGTTTTGGTGTTTTTCCCCCCTACGCATTGTGGAGGGATATTTGGATGTCAAGAACTTCTTCCCCCACGAGGTTGCATGTGTCAGGATCTGGTGCGACACATTACTGGTGCTAGTATTCTACTAGGGTGGTGCAAGGTTATGGGATGCCCGGAACTCGGAACTTCCGAATTTCACTTCAGTGACATTCAGGGTAAATTCAGGTTAAGATAGTGCCTTCAGGAATATCAGGTGCCACCTGTGATCTGCGGATCATTTGGCTGGACGATGGTTGCTTTCTAATCATACCTGGCTACACTGTATCGGAGGGTTGTGCTGTACATTTGTGTTCGTGGTTGTGAGCTGTCCAGGACATATACCTTCTACGTTTTTGTTCAGCTTGGCTTGTTACTCTTAAGTCAGAATTAATAGGAGAAGTATGATATCATAAATCAAAAGGTCTATCGATCTAAGAGATGCCATGTATTACATAACTAAAACATAGGCCCAAAGACTAAACCAGTTGCGGAATAGAAGGTAATAAAGAAGCATCAGATAACATACCTTAATAGAGATGAAGTGCAAACTTCTTTGAGTACAGTTGTAGTCTACTGGAAGTTTACTTCTGAACTGCAATTTCAAAGCACAATACATGTCAGCAAACACCATGACCCTGAAATTAGCTAACTGAATTTAATGATTAGTATGAAACGTACCAATTAAGAACCAGAAAAATGCAGTTGCAAAGAAGATTCACTGTGAAAGTGTCATGTATACTTCAAAATACAAACAAATTGATGTGTCTTGGAACCTCTAAACGAGTGACTGGCTCAAAAAAAGGAAATATATTGAATACCGGAAAGAAGTTTAGAATCTACAGAACCATTGGAAGTGCGCCAAACAAAATTTGCATCTAATCTTCCTGCTTATGCCATGTCCAACTAACAAGAAGCTGCATAAGTGGCACTTTCAGAATAAACCATTCCAAACTCAGTTTATGATCATTGTGTTTCTATCCCCCAATCTACATCCCAAACAATGCATAAACATAGCAACCTTTGAGAAAGATATTTAATTAAGATAAAAATAAAGTTTTTTTTGACCGGTAAGATAAAAATAAATATGGTGGACAAAAGTCATAAAAAAGATCATGTTCAAGACAGCAGAAAGATGGCACCTTTGGTTTGGATCATCATGAATAACCAATGAAGCTAGCTGCTCAGAAAATAAATTTAACTAGAGATTACGCAGAAACAGAGTTGGGATTGTGTGATGTGTTCAATTATACAAACACACGCTTTCACAATAGTAATATACATTTGAACTAATTCAATCTGCCATTAATTAAGAGATTAAACAGATACACCATTCCATGCCAAAAACACTGGTAGACATCATCCCATTCATTAATAGATCTTGAGAGAATAATCACATTAGTTTAGAATCAACGAATTGTATTAAACAAGCAATGAAATAAAGAGGTCAGATAAATTGTGAAGGACCAATTCGACCTGAACCTTTGAGAATTTGAATAAAAGTATAAGCAAGCTTATAAGCGCATAAATAAGTTAAAGCATTCCAGCAAGCAAAAAAGTTAAAAGGGAGACCTGTTGCAGCAATGAGTTCTCTATGGAGATAAAATGTATCAGATTTCTAGGTCCATCACCAACACCCTGAAATTAAATTACCTATAAAAAACACCTTTAAGTAAAATTCACTAACCACCAGTGCAAACAAACCACTTCTTCATGCATGATGTAAATTTACGAATCACAATCCATGCATATGTGATATGTCACCTTTGTTTGCTCTGAATAACAACATACTGAAAAAATTAACTGAAGTTAGAAATCAGACACCATTGGTCCATGCAACAGAAGGTACTCATCTAAAACAAACCAGAACAGAAAGATAAAATCATCTAAAGATTCAGAGCAGCGTAGTCATGAACAACATCCTTCCATTTAGTAGAATTACATGATGAAAACAATACCATCAAGCCTCGTATAAAGTGCATAACAGAAACGAAATTGCACATAAATTACCTTGACACAGTGCAGCAACAAAAGTTTGTTTAAGGGGAAAATGAAGCTTATGGTACCAAATTGTACAACACCGACATACACTAAAGATCAGTACAACTAAGCTCGACGCTTGCTCAACCTCCATGAATTTGGTTCATGGTATCTGTCATAAAGTGGCTCTACACGCTCTTGCCGCTTGCGCTTGCTCATCTTTGTTGGATCTGCAGACTTGTAGAATCTTGGTGCAAGCTCTACCAGCCATTTTGGATCAATAACAGTAACCTCACGCATATACTCTTTTGTTGTCATAACAAGCTCATTATAAATCACCCAATCAGGCTGTCGCTGGAAAAGTGCACTGCTTGGGTGGATGTAGACTGGCTGGTTCTCAACCAATGTCCGATAACCCTCCTGTGGATCCTTTCTAGCAGCGTGGAAGAAGAACCCAGCTGTAATCGCCATCCTGATCTTCGTAAAATTTTTCCCAGCATTTACTACGTCCAATTTGTACCTGTCCATGATAGTAAGCAACTGCTTCCTGACATCCTGTGCTCTCCTAAGAGAACGAGACTGAACAAAATTCTCAAAACACCAAGGTGAAGAAAAGTTTTTTGCTTTCCAAGCCTCATAAACAGCAAGTAAAGTCAAGTGGTCTCCTTCGGGTTGAAAAAACTTGGCTCTCTTCTGATCCGCCTGAGCTTGTTTTTCCCTGGGCCTGTAGAAGATATTCTGAGTCTGAATCATAGCTATTATGGTCAAAATTTCGTCACTGCATCCAAGATCAACACTGGCTAGTAGCATCTTGGAAAGAGGGGGTTCCAGTGGAAATTCAGCCATTTTTCTACCTAACTTAGTCAACAAACCCTCCTCATCTAAAGCTCCTAAAGTGTACAATTGTTCCATTGCAGAGACAAGGGCTTGAGGAGTAGGTGGATCCATAAAATCAAAAGATAGAAGGTCATTTATTCCCATGGCTTTCATAGTAAGTGTTGTTAACCCAAGATTGATCCTCTGAATTTCAGGGATGCTGGTAGGTGACATTTCATTTCTGTATGCACTCTCGGTGTAGAGTCGGTAGCATTTTCCAGGGCCCGTACGACCTGCACGTCCAGCTCGCTGCTTGGCAGAAGCTTGTGAAATCGGAGTGATGACAAGTGAATCCAGACCTTGCTTCGGATTATATACATTTTGTTTTGCAAACCCAGGATCAACGACATAATAGATACCATCGATTGTTAAAGAGGCTTCAGCAATATTAGTTGCCACAACGACTTTTCTCTTTCCAGGAGGTGCGGGATCAAAAATTCGTGACTGCATTTCACTAGGGAGAGAACTATAAACAGGCAAAATTATCAATTCAGGAACATTTTTCCCCAATCCCTTCATCCTCTCGTAAAGAGACTGACAAGCATGATCAATTTCCTCTTGGCCAGTAAGAAAGACAAGGACATCACCTTCTGGTTCCGTCAAATGTATCTGAAGAACAGTGATCAGTGCTGCGTCAAGGTAATCACTCTCAGGCTGCTTCGTGTAGAGTATCTCTACCGGAAAGGTTCGACCTGGAATTGTGAAGATATTACAGTTGAAGAAATACCCAGAAAACTTTTCAGCATCCAATGTAGCAGATGTAACAATCAGTCGAAGATCCGGCCTCCGTTTCACAAGCTGCTTTAGCAACCCAAACAACACATCCGTGTGAATTGTCCTCTCATGGGCTTCATCGAGCATGATAACGGAATACTGAGAGAGGGTATCGTCAATCAGAACCTCCCTGAGAAGCATACCATCAGTCATGTACTTGATTACGGTGTCTGGTCCCGTGCAGTCCTCAAAACGAATGGCATACCCAACTTCCTCCCCCAACCGACATCCAAATTCTTCTGCCACTCTTTTCGCAACGGACATCGCAGCAACCCTCCGAGGCTGAGTACATCCAATCTTCCCCTTAGTAGTGTAACCTGCCTCTGCAAGATACTGAGTCACCTGAGTGGTCTTCCCCGAACCAGTTTCTCCAATCACGACCAGCACCTGATTATCATGCACAGCTTGTATCAACTCTTTCTTCAACTTGTAAATTGGAAGGCTCTGCCTCTGATCTTGAATTGAAAGTTTCGACCTCTGCCCGAAAGTCAAGTCCTTTCCATACGCATCTTTCTTCCATTCAGGCATATCATAAGCTGACAACCCAACACCTCTAAGTTCTTGTGCAAGATGCCGCTCGCCCGTCTCAGGCATTGGGTCCTCCCAAGGTCTGTTAAGATCTTTCGGAATAGAATCTAGCATAGTCCGTTGCTGCTGTTCCCGAACCTCTCTCCTCTCCTTAATAAGAGCCGACTGGAGAGCTGCCGCACGACTCAACGACCCCTCAGGATTCTTGAAAATCTTGACAGGAGACATATCAATGCTATACCTGGTCTGCCCTTGCAAGAAAGCCGGCTCGTCCTCATTCAACTCGATCTCGAGCTCCTCCTCGGCCCCCTCTTCCTGATAAAGCATTCCATCCCCATCCTCATCAAACATAGGATACTCCTTGGGGTCAAAAACCCCTGCAGCAATCAACTGCTTCGCCTCCCACTTCTCGGGAGAACTCATCCTCTTCGACGGCCGTCTCGACGGCGCACCGCCGCCTTCCTCCACAATCGTAATCCCCGACAAACCTGTCCTTCTCCTCGGCTCCCCATCCCTCTCGGCTGGATTAACCCTACACTCCTCGTCCTCCACCTCCCTCCTCATCGGGAGCAAGTCCCTCCCGGTCTTCTGATCCACGTCCCGCATCGAAAGACTCATCTTCTGTCCGGAGATCGAAATCACCTTAACGAAAACCTCCTGGTCTCTTTTCACAGCCTCCTTGGCATTCGTGACCCTCCGACTCGACATCTGCGAGACGTGAACTAACCCTTCCTTCCCCTTGAAATCGCTCAACTGCACGAAACATCCGGTGTCCATCACCCTCGAAACCCTCCCCTTATAAACCCCATACAACTCCACTTCACCATATCTAGGGTTAGGGTTAGGGTTGGAATCCCTCCTATCCCTCCCCTCATACCTAGGGTTAGGGTTAGAATCCTTCCTATCCCTCCCCTCATACCTAGGGTTAGGGTTAGGGTAAGAGTCACGTCCGCTTCTTCTAGGGCTCCGGCTCCGATCCGATCTCCGTCTTTCTCTCCTAGGGCTCCGACTCCGATCGGATCTCCGGCGGTCCCGTTCAAGATCGGATCTTTTTGGTCGGGAATCATTATGTTTGGATTTGAGTTCGTTTTCGATCTCGGATTCGAGGGATTTAGCGTGGGACTTGTCGTCGGGAATGGAAAGGCCGGAGAAGGGTTTGGGATCAAGGTTTTGGGAGGGTTGTTGTTTGGGGGGGAGGATGGCGTGGATGATGGTGAGGAGGGAGCGGACGAAGTAGTCGGGGAGGTCGGCGCCGTTGGACTTGAGGTTGGCGGAGAAGTCGGCGACTGTTAGGGACTTCCGGCCGATGTCGGTAATGAACTCGGCCAAGACCTTGTCGGAGCATCCCACGTTGGTTTCTAGCTCGTTGCAAACTTTCGAGACGAGGGAGAGGTACTCGAGCTTCTCGACGGTCGATGCGTCCGGTGCTTCCGCCGCCGGAGACATCGGGATAGTGGATTTTCGGTTCCCAGAGGATGATTAGAGGGGTACTTATAGTGGACGAAATTTTCATTTTAGTTAGATCGGTTACGAGATTATGATTTATGGTGATAGCTGAATATCAATTATCGAAACCACCGGCTTGAATTATGGATGATTAAGCAATCTACTTTTAAATCTTGACTGTTAGTGTGGACTTTGGAGACTTTGTATCTGCTAACTTGTTTCTTAGTTTGTTTCTTTTATTTTCTATTTCAAAACTAAAATGGTATTATCTAGATTTTTTCTTAATAAACAATAAGGTTGTCAAGTTTTGTTTGAGATTGGTGGGTCATTTGATTTTGATCGGATCGTGATTCAAATAAATTAGTAACGAGTTGAGCATGAAATAAACGGTGAGATTAACTATAAATTAGTACTCGAGTTTATTTGATCGGGATTGTGATTCAAATAAATGGTGAGATTAACTATAAATAAGATCCAATTGTGAGATTGTAGGGGGCTTAAACTAAATTTGATGAGTCCTGGACTCAATAGAGCTTGCCCCTATTTTAGATATATTTAAATACTTGTTTATATAGTTGTATATTTTAGATATACAAATACACGTTTATATACTTGTTTCTTAGAAGGAATTGCCTTCTAAGTTCTACGAAAATAAATTGATATAATTAAAATGTTTGTTGTTTTACCGAACATATTTGAAATCACTATTAATGTATTATATATATATGCTATAAAAAGTGAGAAATAGAAATTGTTGGCGCTAGATACTCACCATGTAAATGGGGAAAGATATCTAAGATTTGGGAATGATAATTTTACACGAAAAAAATCATGTTTGGGTTTAACATTTTCATGTAATACATGTATTTGAGACACAAAATGTTTTCATGTTCACATAGTTGTGTACACGAATACACACGATTGTATTATATTTTTATACATTCAAAAAAAAGACTAATTGATTTCGTAGTGCAACTATGACATGACCGTTATTAAACCATTTAGAGCATAAATAACAGCCCCCGGGCTACCCCGGGCGCCCTGCACTCTCTCTCTGCCGCGTCAACTTCTCTCTCTGCCACATCAGCTCACCAAACTCACCCAAAAACACTCTTACCCATGCCCGGGCTACCCCACCCACCCTACACTCTCTTTCCTCCACATCATTTCTTAATTAAACATTTTAATTTTCACACAACATTCAACAAATTACATTTTATATAATTCTAATAACATTATTATTCTATTTTAACTCGAAATATTGTTAATAATTACTGCTAAATCACGAAATTATTATTAAATATTACGGAACCACCTCAGTGGAAGCATGATTAAAGTGCACGCATGATATTAGACCATACTATTAAACCACCTCAACAGGTCGTTCGGGGGTCTCGCTCACCGGTGAGCGAGTGACATTCCACCTCGTCGGTGAGGTGGCGGGGGTGGCAAGGGGGCAACGCCTCCTGGAATTTTTTTAGATTTTGAAATTGTTGGTTCTGGAAATTTCTTAATTTTCATCACTTACAAAAAATTATTACCTCACATTTATACAAATACCCAATCCATTAATAACAAAACATCCACTAAATAATTAAAATTTAAAAAAAATCGAAGAATGGGGGGGGGGGACACGTGCCCCCACCCGAGGGGCGCCCGGGAGCCAAATCGGGTGCTCCGGCACCCGATTGCCCACCCGGGCGGGCGCCCGGGGCGCCCGCCCGACAGGCACCCTCCCCGTTAAAGGTCGGGCGCCCGACCCATTAAGGGTGCCCTTAGATGCAGGATCAATACCTGCTTGCTTTTTATATATTATTGTTTGGTTTTTAAAATTTCGTCTGCCAAAATGAGCACGGAAGGAGTTGAACCTACGACATCACGTACATCTACGTAGATTGATTGCTTTTTTAAATTTTATCTACTTCACTACCTATCTCAATTTAAATCTCAAACACCTCAAATCAAATATTGGAATAAAACTGCTGAAATTTGATATATAATATTGACTATATCAAGACAAGAAATATCCTAATTGAGTTAGTCACGGTTGGTTAAATTGATCGTCTACAATAAACACAAATTTCTACAAAATTTCATTCAATTGCCCAAAATTTGAAATTAAAGATAAGAGGTAAGAGGATACCACTACCAATATATTCTGAACAAGAAAAAAAAAATAGCATGGCAGACTTGGAGTGCATTTAAATGGTCAAGTAAGCGACTCAATGAGTTATAGTTCTGAATATTGTCCTTTGTTACAAAATGAAAGAATCCATATATGTAAATTGGATCCTTCATCTCTACTCAATTTGTAAACCTAAAACAGCCGACATTGAGACATGTCCAATGAGAAGATGGTGTTGGACACAGACCCCTAACAACATAGTGAGTAAGAAGCCCAAGCTTCAGAAGTTTCTCGCTTTCCTTGTAACGGATCATCCTTGACAACGAGTCAGTTGATCGAACAAGACATCCAGGACATTTTTTACGCTGGTGATTAGTCAGCCTGTTTATCCAAGCCATTTGTGCTGAAATACGGGCAAAGATGCAGTTCCAAGAGAAGGTCAATCGCCGCCGCAGCTGTGCATATCCAATCCCAGGATGGTTAGCACCTGCTTTTAGTAAAAGAACAAACACTTGGCTAAATCTAAAATAAAAAACACCAATAAAAAGGAAGACCAGAATTGACCATGGCCGACCAGTTAATCACCCATCGTAATTTGTGCATTACAGATGTTCCCAAAGTAGCCAGGGAAATGCAAGGGATGCCATCCTCTTCCCATTAAGAAATACATATTTTAGCATTGACACAAACCAACACTACTAATACTGGATAAATACACATGATTAGTACAAAGACTTCGCTTGTACTTCTAGTGTAGACTGTCGAAGTTTAATCTTTACAACCAAATTTATATTGAAGACAATTTACATCAATTTCTTGCTCCAAACAAAAGTTTCCTTGCCACTTGTCTTCTTGCGTTTTGAGTTTAACCCGAGAAAACAAAACATATGCCAACAACGTATTATAATTTACCCAATATCAGCCATGCAGCCGTTGTATATGTGTTGGTTGTGTTTTTAAAGTTCCAACATATCATCTGAAATGAAAACCTAAATAACATGTATTACTCAATTAGAATTTAATCGTCGGGAAAGGGTTAATGATTGGGGGTTTCTTTACTTCTTGAGTTTGCATCTGCACCTTCGCCCTCCCTCACCATCTTATAACATAAAATTACAATTATATTAAATTGATAAGTTCAGAGCTAAAATATTACTCCACATAAACCGGATCAATAAAAAAACAAAATAAAGAGATAATTAAGAATGAGTACTTAACCCAAAAAATCAATGATTTCAGCATACATCATCTAATTACTTTAACACCTTCCATTTTCCTATTCAAATATTGTCATTAAGGGTAGACGAATAATATGGATTCCTGGCTTACTAAAGAAAACAACCATACTCATTTACTTCGGTGGATTAAACTCAGACTAAAAGATATGAGAAGTGAAAGGCATCAAAAAATTATGTGAAATACAGATCTGCTTCATCAAAGAAGCCATCATCCTCAAGACAGAAATGATATCTCTCCCTAGCTAGATCAGATGTCTGAATCTGATATGCATCATCCTGAGGATGATGCATATCAGATTCAGACGCATCATCCTGAGGGACAGCATATCAGATTCAGACATCCGATCTAGCTAGGGAGAGATATCATTTCTGTCTTGAAACTAGCTTAGGATGTTAGTTAAGAAATCGAGAGTACCTCTTAAGCTGTGTGAAGTTAGTTACTACTCATAACAACTCATCTCTGAGATACGTCGGTCCAGGTTTGTAAGGATCAGATTCAAGATAAGCCTCTGAGCGATGAAACCCAGAGTCGTTGACACGGTTGCTAAGCACATGCAATATAGGCTTCTTGCCACCGTACTCGTCTGGATTATTCTCGATGTAGGCAGTTGCCTCTGCTGCTATTTCGTTAACAAAATCAAATTTGTTCTCTTCTGATAGTAACAATCTCTCTATGTCCATGGATATTATCTTCCCTGTCCGTCTTATCTTTCTTACTTGCTCCTCGAGAAAGGGCACACACTCTATGTATAGCGGTGCTTTGTCATCTTTCTTTGTCTGAAAAGAACACCATACATACTTAAGTAGATATTTCATTGTTAGAATTTAAAATAACCTATAAAAAATTCAGGGTTAATCATGTGGTCGCCTAAAAATGTCGCAAGTAGCAACTAGGCATTGTGCTAGTGGCATTCAAGGATTTATTAACGAATGGCTTACAATTTCTAGTACAAAATAATAAATCACAATCCCAGAATCTCCATGCCTAAGTGGAAGCCTGTGGTTCAATGATGAGTAGTAGGGGACATAAATGCTAGTGCATTCTGCCAACTATAGAGAAGGGAAATTCAACAACATAAGGAATACGATATACTCCTATAGAAGTCTTCAGCTATTGTCTATCTAAGTGGACTTTCTGGGAATTCATATTGCCATTAGAACTTCCATATGACACATAGGAGAACCCAACAAACAGTAACTTTTAGTTCTACAATAATCCTTTATTTTCACATTCGACTATCCACAAGAATCAGTTCCATTTAGCTTCCAGATAAAAGACATGCAGTTACAACGTAGAACTTAAGCATTACAATTGTAATATAGAACCAAGGTTTAGTTATTCTTTGACTGATATTACTATGTATCACTTGGAGTAGGAATAATGAAAGAGCAATGATTAAGAGGGTAATTTTTTATATGAAAAACATGTTTTGCATTCAAACTTTTTACACCTTTAATCATTCCTCTCAATCCAAGCAATGAGGTGATGCGTTCATGAATTTAATTTTCAAGTCTAATTAACTCTCAAAGAGTCAAAGCTCTTAAAATATTCGGTTCACATGAAGCTTCTACATTTGGGAATTTTTTTTGCTTTTGACTAGTAAGGTACTTTGGGAAGTTAATTGCATTTAAGATTTTAAGGCACGAGCCATGGGGTCATTATCAAATAGTAAATTATAACTATTTTAAGCGTGTAAGCTAGGATTAGAGTTCCAACATTCCCACCTCCCTCTTCTATTATACCTAGCTCATATTTCAACCAATAAACTTTTACCCCTAGAAAAGGTTCTAAGCTGCCCACATCCACATGGGAATGGTCTAGTGATCAGGCACGAGCTCATGCTGAATCCCAAAACTTACTTGAAAACTGATTGTTTGGGCAACCTGGTTATTCTACAGTTTGTACCTTCATATGTCCTTACAATACCACAAACCAATGCCACCTATATGGGTATGGTCTAATGTTTAGGCACTGCCTAATGCTAAATCCCAAGTTTAATTGATAAGATTGATGGTTTTGGACCCAAACGGTCAACCTAAATTCCGTACCTTCATCTATCCTTACAACGCCCAAACTAATGCATAGGCAAGTTGGGAGTTCCCAGTGCCAAAAAAATGGTTCCAAAATCCAAAGTATACTAAATTCCCTAATGTTAATACTCTAATCTATAAAGAATGAATCATCACTCATCGCATCTAAAATAACGAAAAGGAGAAAACACAAGCCTACAATAATATACTTTGTAACTAGTACTATTTTTACCTCCCAAAACAACTCAAATCTTCCCACACAAGCATGATTTAAGGTCTGTTTAGATGTGCACCTATCAAAACCAGTCTATAACTTTAAGGACATTGATGTAACTTGTCCCCATAAATTGATTTCATGTCCCCAAATAGTGGGGACAAATCCCAAAAGTTGTGTCCTACTCAGTTTGTTGATTTTTCATGGGAAAAGTTTGTTTCACTCTTCTCAAATTTTCTTCCAAATAGAGAAGTCTTGTAAATATTGATTACCACATGGCCAAAAACTTATCTTGGGGAGTTTGTTTTTGGAAAAGCTCCTTTTCAGAGTGTTTGGAGTTTTGGGGATAAACTATCACTATTCATGTTTGTGTTTGGATGAAGGAAAGAGAAACCTCGGTTTACTAGAGAAACTTGACCTCAAGTTTCTTGACATCCAAAAAGGCCCTCACTAGTCGCTCTCTGTGCTTACAGTAATGCAAACTGACACAAAAAATATAACACCCTAATAATAGTCTCACATCTCCAAACATAAAAATATTATGGTGATTTATATAGACATGAGTCCACTACCATAACACCAATCAACTTAAGTTTCATGACAATAGATACGTGTCGTGGACAGTAGACTACGGGTGACGGACCAGACTCGATGCGGGTTCGCAGACGAAACGTTACAAAAGAGCACTCAAAGAAGAGGTTCGGTTACCAGGTTTCGACGCCTCCAGATCCGCCTCCCGTGACTCCCACTTGCGCTCCCAGCCTGCAACGCCAACACAACACGTCAGCGATTCAGACTCTAACCGGGCCCGAACCCGATCGGACTCACACGTGCGACGACGGCAAGACTCGGAGCGGAAAGGGGGAAGTGGACAGAGACGTGGAGAGGAGAAGACCATTTTTTGGAGATAAGAGGGAGAGGCTGAAGGAGATGGGTTTTTATCGGGTCTTATTCGGGTTGGATATTGGATCCGAAATGGATCCGGTTTGGTGGGCTTATTGGTCGGTTTGGATTTAGAGGCATGAAAATTGATTGAATGAAGTTTTAAGGTGTAAACTGCCCTCAAGTTAGAAATTAAGCCCATTTTTCATTTTAATTTTTTCTCTAACTTATTTGTATTACAGTTTACGGCACTATGAGATTCAATCGAGTTGAATTGGTTGAGCGATTCACCAAGCTAGAAGTCTTGGATGGAGGGTATCGTGCCCGTTCGTTTTACCATTCGAATTGCTTCTCACATTTTGGATGGCTTCAACGTTTTTTTCCCCAACAGATCCTCTTTGTCCAAACCACAATGGCCACAATTTTGAAACCTCGGTAAAGCTTTGGCAATGGTGGTCGCGTATCATCTGATGATGCCTTCGTGGACTTGATAAAGAATCAAATGTCATATCTGGACATCTAGAATCATGACCCTGACTAATGCTCTTTTGTGTGTGTTAAATTGCTATTCAAACAAGAGGTTTCTTCTCATGTTATAACTTGCCACTACATCAAGTTCTTCTCTCACATAGAATACAATTATAAGACCCTTGAAGGATCACTCTAGCTGACTGACATGGATTTTCACTTGAAATGTCATCCCAACATTATTCTTCAACACAAAATTTTAATGTTTTTAGTAAAAAAAATCTAACGTACATCATTCATGATGATGATGGTAAGGTAAGGGTGATTTTTTAAGTAGGTTAAGTATGACATCTGTTATCTTTCAATCATTACGTCAACCTCCCGCCATTTTGTTGGAGATGTTCCAACTAACCAACCAACCGTCCAACTACATTCTGTTGAAAGCTCAAACATGGACAAAATATAAAGTTTGGTGACCATCCTTTCAAGCTGCCATTTCAACAGAATGTACAATACATTGATCACTTCACAGACAGCCCACTAAATAGGGATGTGATGAGGTCGATTCCGTTTGGGTTTGAACTTCAGTTAGCATTAGACACCATTATTTGTTGATCATATAAAACATTGAAATATTAGACATAAAAAAAAAGATTTAATGAGCATTGGATAGTATGTTGCATTAATGTGAGTGCACAAATCATATAAACCGAATGAGAAAGAAATATCGCTTCAGTTCTGTTCGAAAATATCCTCACTACGAATTCAAACCAATATACGATTCTATTTAAATATTTTGACGCAAAACTTGAAATTTCAATACCGATTTGAAATCGGAAAATTAGGCCCAAATTCACATCCTGACCAATAAGTCACTCAAATATTATTATATGAAATAAATTTGGCTCTCCTGTCTTCTCATTATATATGCAAACACCCGATGTTGTGTTATCTTCTTAGAGAATTTCTCTTCCCTTGGGTCCACATTGGCAGTTGCATGTCTCGGCCTAAGATTGATGTTGTACAGGCTTTTTTTTGTTTTTTACTTAATTTTTCCAACTATAGAAGAAATGTGTCCACTTTTTCGCTGACTATCTTTCTAGTTTTGATATTGTTAGCTTGACTAAATGTTTTCTACGCTACAAATATTCCAACTAATTAGTTGACTGAAAAATCCCATCTTTCACTAAACTGGCCATAAATGTTGATTCTAGATAGTAATTAATATAAACCTTTCTCCTTTTAGATTACTTTTTCTGCATCAATCACTCCAACAGTCAGAGATTAATATATAAGAGTTGGATGATCATGAGACTCATGAGTGAATTGAAAATGTATTAAAAGAATAGCAGCCGAGGTGGACAAGCCCATCAACTTTATGAGAAGGTATGATATTTAACACAAGTGGTATCATACATAATTCCATTTCATTCTTTGCAAGCCTAACTTCTGAATGAGACTGATTCAGCTTGAGAATTAGGTGCAAAAGTTGAAAAGGTTGGAAGTTGGAACGTTTACTGACTTTGTCATCGCTTAAAATCATAGTTTGTTGTATGTACCCCTTGTACAGTGACATTTGGCTGCAGAGTGTTCTTTAAAGCTTATATGTTAAGTTGGAAGGTTATAAACTTAAACTCTCTTACCAAGTGCAGTGAAGTTTTTTGACATTGTACAGTGACTAGCACTCAAGAGGACCAAAGATTATTTATTTAAGATGAGTTGGGAAATAAATCCCCTATTCTAACTAATCTTCTGACCATGTCCTAACAGTATTTTCCATTTTTCCACAAGAAAAGCCATAAACATAATCTCTAAGGTCTAACAGATTACCTAACTTGTTTTTAGTTGGTAGTTTGAGATAGCATCAAAATGGGTTGCCACACATTTTCTCATCAAATCTGTCTTCAAGTGCCATTTTCTTACAACCATCCAAAACTTTGAAAATTCTTGAAATTACTGGAAATAAGCAACTACCTATCAATATCATAAGATAACAACAGCAACCTCATCTTCCTGACAAATCCTATAAAGCACTATAGACTACCATAAAACCATGCAAAGAAGTTCTAAGAGAAACCATACCTCATATTGTTCTCCAAGCCTGTTGAGAAAATAGTCCCACATTGTTAAACACAAAAAGTGTACAACACTATATAATAAAGTTGGATTCACTAGACATTGATTCTGTGTGCCTCAGATTCTACAAATCATCACCGGCCTCACCTCATACAAGGGGGTTGAAGGTCCTCAAAACCCACATCCAGGAACACTAGACATTGATTCTGTGTCTTTATATCCCACCTTGTATGAGGTTATGGTAGTGTGCCTCAGACGGCATTCCTTCTCATGTTAAGCACTATAGACATATAAAGACATTCCTTCTCCGTTTTTATAATAAAGTTGGATTCCTAGGAACACTAGACATTGATTCTGTGTGCCTCAGATTCTACAAATCATCACCGGCCTCACCTCATACAAGGGGGTTGAAGGTCCTCAAAACCCACATCCAAACCCAGGAGAGAAGAAGAAAAAACCCAAAAAAACATGTCAGACGGCAACAAAATCCTTTCTGATGGGATGAGCTCTCATCGCCTGGTCTCGACAACGCTAAACGGGACCAACTATCTGTCCTGGTCTCGCGCGGTCACCCTTTCCCTCAGTGGCAGAGGAAGGTTGGGCCACATCACCGGGAAGACAGCAAAACCAGAAGAAAACGCGACTGAAAAGCTCCATGACGAATGGCAAACAGCGGATCATCAGGTTATGTCGTGGCTTATTGCCTCGATGCAATCAGATATCGCCGAGATATTCATCTTCAAAGACAGCGCAAAGGAACTATGGGACTCTGTTCGGGACCATTATGGAAAATCAGAAAACTTCGCGCATGTCTTTAAGATAAAACAAGAAATCGCGCAAACACAACAACGTGGGGCGACCATCACAGAGTACCTTGGTACTCTCAGGAGAAGGTGGGATGAACTGAAAATCTACGAGCCTCCCACAGTTGACCCACAAGTCATACAAAACCGACAAGAACAAAACCAGATCTACCAATTTCTGGTAGGTCTAGACTCAAGCTATGAGAACATCCGATCTCAAATACTCATGGCGCCGGATCTTCCCAGCCTCGCAAACATCACAAGCCTCGTTCAGCGCGAGGAAACAAGAAGAAACACACTGAACAACCACACCAAAAACCAGAACTCCGACAACCAGGCCCTCATCGCCGGTCGAAACCAAGCTCAGGGAACAAAAAAAAGGTTCGGGAACAAAAACAACGAACACTGTGAAAACTGCAAGAAACCAGGACATAGCAAAAACGCATGCTGGTTTTTGTTTCCCCATCTCAGACCACAAAAAAATGAAAGACAGATGAGAGCAAATATGGTGGATGGAGGATCGGGCGGCAGCACCAGTCTTCTCGGAGGCAGCGGTGGCACCAGCTCTCTCGGAGGCAGCGACTGCACCAACTTCCTCGGAGGCGGCGACAACACCAGCTTTCTCCGGAGCGGCGGAAGACCAAGCGAAAGGGTTGCAAACCCTACCGGTTATGCGGATAATTCCGCCTTTTATTCAAGTCACGCTATCGGATCTTCCAACCCGGGAAACCAGATCCGGTTTGATAACGGGTACAGCGGATCCAATGGGGTCGGATCTTGCACTGGCGGGTCGGATCCTACCATGAATCCGCTCCAACTTAAAAATCTGGTGGGCCACCTGAATGAACTTTTACACAAGAACCCTCCCACTTCAGGTAATCTGTCAGGTAACACAATTACTTCTGTTATTTCTAAACTTTCTGGAAAAAACAAGTTTTTTAATAACAAGGCCTGGATAATTGATACCGGAGCCACTGATCACATGACTGGAGATCCAACATTACTTAGTAATATTAAACAAAACCTAAGTTTATTAAACAAATTTGTGACAGTTGCAAATGGAAACAAAATACAAATCAAAGGAATAGGCAAAACAAACCTAGTAAACAACACTTATGATGAAATCTTATATGTTCCCAATCTTGACGCTAATCTTGTATCGGTAGCAAAAATTACAAGAAATCTCAATTGTAATGTAGTTTTTACTCCTAATGACGTTGTTTTTCAGGATCGTTCGTCAGGGAGGATGATTGGTAAAGGAATTTTTTCTAATGGCCTATATGTCCTAGAAACAGGTGAAAAGGCTCATCATACAAAAACTCTCAGTGACCACAATCTCTGGCATAAAAGGATGGGACATCCATCTTCAACCGTATTAAAATATTTTTTTCCTGCTTTTAAAAATGAAGTATTTTGTGATGTATGTCGTTTTGCTAAACAAACTCGATTACCGTTTCAAAAATCTAGTACCAAAACCTTCACACCTTTTGAGTTAGTACATTCTGACATTTGGGGACCTGCCCCCATCGAGTCTTACAACGGGTTTCGATACATTATTAGTTTTATTGATGATTTTTCTCGAGCCACATGGACGTATCTTTTAAAAAACAAATCTGACACTTACTCAGTTTTTTGCGAATTTCTCTGTTACATTGAAAATATGTTCGACGCAAAAATCCGTTTTTTTAGATCTGATAATGGATCAGAATATATGAGCAATTTGTTTCAAAATCTTTTACGTCAAAAAGGTATTTTTCATCAAACCTCTTGTGTTAATACACCACAACAAAATGGGATTTCCGAACGAAAAAACCGACACCTTTTGAACGTCACTCGGTCTCTTCTTTTTCAAAACAATGTCCCAAAGGTTTTTTGGTCAGATGCCATTCTCACTGCCACGTATATTATCAACCGTCTTCCTAGTCCCACAATTGGGAATAAAAAACCTCTTGAAATATTGTTTAACAAAGACATTAGCATTGACCATTTTAGAATTTTTGGTTGTACATGTTTTGTTCACAAGAAAAGGGAAAATAAATTTGATCATAACTCTATCAAATGCATTTTCTTAGGATATTCATTTAGGAAAAAAGGGTACAAATGCTATGATCCAGAAAATAAAAAGACTTATGTTTCTCGCGATGTATCCTTCTTCGAAACCGAACCCTTCTTCAAAAACTCTAGCTCTGATAATACTTCCGCTAACCCAATACCTAATAACACCTATGACGACCTGCTTCCTCCACACCAAGAAGAAAATGAAGAAGAAGAAGAAAATAAAAACGGAGAAGGAAATGAAGAAGGAGAAGGAAATGAAGAAGGAGGAGGAAATGAAGGAGGAGGAGAAGGAGAAAATGTTGAAGGAAGAGGAGAAGAGAATGAAGAAAACCAAAGAGAAGGAGAAGGACCAAGAAGATCTACTCGCCCAACTCGCCTCCCTTCAAGACTTAACGACTACTATCTCTCTCATCTCTCTCACAAAATCACATATCCTATCCAAAACTTTCTATCTTACCATCATATCTCTAACAAACACCAAGCCTTCCTAGGAACACTAGACATAAATAAAGAACCAACCAGCTATCATGAGGCTATAAGTAATCAAAATTGGGTCAAAGCCATGGAAGAAGAACTAAAAGCCCTTGAAAATAACCATACCTGGACCCTTGTTCCACACCAACCTGGTATTAAACCTGTAGGATGTAGATGGATCTACAAAATCAAATATCATAGCAATGGACAGATAGAAAGATATAAAGCTAGACTTGTAGCCAAAGGCTATACACAAACATATGGCCTCGACTACTTAGAAACATTTGCTCCTGTCGCTAAAATGAACACTGTTCGTATTCTGCTCTCTATTGCTGTAAATCAGGGATGGAGTTTATTTCAAATGGATGTGAAAAATGCCTTCTTACAAGGGAACCTAGAAGAAGAAGTCTACATGACTCCACCTCCTGGCTATACCACTTGTTCCAACCAGGTATGCAAGCTTCATAAGTCCATCTATGGCCTCAAACAATCACCTCGTACCTGGTATGCCAAACTCAGTCTCTCTCTCATTAATTATGGTTTTAGTAAGAGTTCTGCTGATGCATCCATGTTTACAAAACATAAAAATAACACCACCATCATCATACTTATTTACGTTGATGATATTATCATAACTGGGAGTAATAACCACGAAATAGCATTAGTTAAAGAATATTTAAAATCACAATTTGACATAAAAGACCTGGGCTACTTAAAATATTTCTTAGGAATAGAAATTGCATACTCAAAAAAGGGGTTATTTCTTTCTCAACGGAAATACATCCTAGACCTTCTCAAAGAAACTGGGAAATTAGGTTCAAAACCCTCACCTACACCTATAGAAACCAATAAGAAGATAGGACCAAAAGATGGGACTCCCCTATCTGACATTGGGCAGTTCCAAAGGCTAGTTGGAAAACTTATCTACCTTACTGTCACTCGACCTGATATTACATATGCGGTTAGTCTAATAAGTCAGTTCATGCATGCTCCCTATACACATCATCTAGACTTAGTAAACAAAATCCTATGTTATCTTAAAGGAACACCTGGGCAAGGTTTATGGATGAAACCCAACAACTCTAATTCAATAATTGGGTACTCCGATGCAGATTGGGCTGGAAGTCACGATCGACGTTCAACTACAGGATTCTGCACATTTGTAGGAGGGAACTTGGTAACATGGCGAAGTAAGAAGCAAAACGTCGTCGCACGATCCAGTGCAGAAGCAGAATACCGTGGAATGGCATCCACTACCAGCGAATTAATTTGGATAAAACAACTGCTTAAAGATATGAACATCACAACTCAAAGTCCTATGAAAATGTTCTGCGACAATAATGCGGCGCGACACATTGCTACAAATCCAGTCTTCCATGAGAGAACCAAGCACATAGAAGTCGATTGTCATTTCATCAGAGAAAAAATACAATCAAAGCAAATAGAGGTTCCCTATGTCCCAAGTAAGGAGCAACTTGCCGACATCTTCACCAAAGCTCTCGATCGCAAGACCTTCGTCAACATTCTTCACAAGATGGGATCTATCAATCCTTTCCAGACCCAACTTGAGGGGGCGTGTTAAAGATACATACCGTTGTGGATGTCGGTTGATTGCCCAAAGCTTTGCATGGCATCCCATGGCGTTTGAGGTTCTCCAAACAAACATTTATTACAACCAAACGGCTAAAATATGTTGTATAAATAATCTCTGTTTCAAACCATGTAAACTACTTCAAAAAAACAGAAATAAAATCTCTTCTTCTCCTACCAATCTCGTTCCCATACTTTTCAACATGGTATCAGAGCGGGTCGATTGACCTGTGGGGGCTCACTCCAACCTATATTGTTCACGCGTAGACACGGAGAAAATTATCCCGATCACGCGTGCGGGGGAGTGTTGAGAAAATAGTCCCACATTGTTAAACACAAAAAGTGTACAACACTATATAATAAAGTTGGATTCACTACCCTTCACCTAAGTGCTTAGGTTTTGTTGATGTGGTGGACCAACCAAATTTAACAAAGCCATTGCTGTCCTCCATGGATTCATCCCAGCAGTCAAAACCAGACCAGCCATGCGCCGCTTGTCGGCTGCTACACCGGAAGTGTGGTTTTGACTGCATGTTGGCGCCATATTTTCCGGCGAATGAACTAGAGAATTTTGCAATCGTGCATAGGGTGTTTGGTGCAAGCAATGTAACCAAAATGATTCAGGTTTCTTCTCAGAAGTTATCTCCTTTATTCCTATCTTTGTAACAAGTCATGACAACTGAAGTCTTAGATCGCTAAAGTTGATCATTGTCCTCAACTAGTATGTACCTTACATGCATTTTGAGCTCTAAGGTTGCTTCTTATTTATAAAACAACAAGCCTGCTGTTTTCTTGACTAGACCACTCTAATAGAACTGAGCAACGTGTGTTATAAGTGAAATATATCTCTGGAACACAACAATATTTCTTTACATATTGCTAGTAATCATTTGTTAAAGTATCAGTGTAGGTTGAAATTCTGTGAATAACTAGAACTCCAATACATCTAACTTTCACTTTCTCAGACAGTGGACAAATCAGAAAGGGAAGACACTGTGAAATCCTTGGTTTATGAGGCATCCGTAAGGATCAGAGAACCCATCCATGGATGTACTGGCATCATTTTCTACTTGCAGGAGTGTTTGAAGGGCCTTGAGTCTCAGCTTGAAATGGTTAGATCACAACTTCTAGAACTAAAAGGACAAAGAGACCAACTTCTAAGTACTTTCTTAGATTTGCCTCAATTCACTTCAACCTACACTTCAGATACCATGTTCCTCAGGGAAGCTGCTCTTAATAACAACGCGTTCATGGAGGATCCAGCAGGACTTCTCACATACCAAAGCTGAGTTTAGCATAACAGCAAGTTAACCAACCCGAGTCATTGTTTCCATGTTTTTGTGACAATGAGATGATACATCAGCTAGTCCTAGAGTAGAACACTAATGGTTGTGAAGACTCAAAAAGTTTTATCTTGAGTGCTGGATGTACAATAATAAAGAAACAATCAGCTCAGGTGTTACGCTCGGGTTTATGACAAGTTCTCAATTAATACTACTATCCTTCCTTTTATAGAAATTGATGTAGTAAAAAAGAGACAAGAATTGTGGTTTATTTTCCAAATTATCTAGTAATAGCAAAAATGATGCAAAAAATAATGAACACTTTCGTAATTTAATTGGGTTTAATAACAGACCAAAAAGGATTGTAAATCAAAATGAGATCTACCTTTAGGTTCTAATTTTGACCTCGGTAGTGTTACAGTGATGCTGGTAGTTATGCCATCAGAATCAGACACTACACAAAGTCCAATCAATATATAGTTGCTCAAACTTTTCGAGATGGGATAAGGAATATAATGCAGCTCGAGCAGCAGCCTTCAATCCAAACTTTTTTCGCTAGTAAAAGGGAGGTCGAACTTCCAGATATATAGAACCACCAGCTTTGGATCCACGCTTGTTGCTTCCCCTCACCCTTAAACCACTTGTTTCTGTCAAATGTAGTGACATCTTGAACTTTGTTCGAGAACAAGAGCTTGATGAAAACCACATGAATTGCTATCAGTGACGTTCCATGATTATGAGAACAATCAGCAACCACCAATTCCAATAGAAAGGTAAAATGGGAGAATGCTTTCTAACGAGTGAATGACAACTGCAACTGTTAGGAATTAAAATCAATCCCAAATACGCAGCGGAACAGAAATCGCAAATCCAATCGGCTAAACTTGAGAACAAAACGCAAATCCAAAATCCAAACCACACGAAACACGCAAGATTTAACGTGGAAACCCAATGCGGGAAAAACCACGGACGACACAACTCTAAATCCACTATAGAGAAACGTATTACAAGAGATGCTTACAGGAGATGCGAACGAACCGACGAAACGACCCGGCTCAAATCTCTCCAAACGAATCACAAGGATGTTCTCTCTCTCTTTTCTCTCAAGAATGCAAAAGTGGACAATAGGAATTAACCTTAAACAAAGAGGGACAAAATTGCTTTTATATATTAGGCCTAAACAAGTATTAATTACACAAAAATCACGTGGAGAAATATGCAAAACGTGGGCAGAACTGGGTCCAAACAGTTGCTTCGGTCGACCGATCCAATAACCGTATCGCGAATGGTCGACTGAAATTGAAGTACCGGTCGACCGAAAAACGACAGTAACTTTTCTGGTTTGCGCGAGTGCATACACGGTCAACCGTACACTTAAGTTCCGGTCGACCGAAATTCAACATGCACTTTTCTCCCAGCTCTTCGAATGTTTCCGGTCGACCGAATCCAAGGTTCCGGTCGACCGAAAACCGACAGTAACTTTTGCCCAGCTCCAATTGTGTGCCCGGTCGACCGAACCCTAGATTCCGGTCGACCGAAAAACGACAGGCACTTTGCTGGGCAATCCAACACACATCCGGTCGACCGAAACACTCCTTCCGGTCGACCGAAACACTGTTTTTCTGCCCTAATACTTTAAACACATATTCAAGGTAACAACAACAATCTTCACATTTACCTTGAATAACCCATGTAAATCTTTGAAGGAACACTTCCTTCCTCATTGTATCGTCGTATTAGCTCCACCTACTCGGAACTCAAACCAACCAAGTTCACGTATACCATGAACTTAGTCGAAATAACTGGCTTCGTCAACATATCAGCCGGATTATCTTCAGTTCCCACCTTCTTCACCACCACACCTCCTTCAGCAACAACTTCCCGAATGAAGTGATAACGGACGTCGATATGCTTCGTCCTCTCGTGGTACATCTGATCCTTTGTCAGATGAATGACACTCTGACTGTCGCAATAAACAACCACTGTAGTCTGACCTGGAATAAGCTCTCCAAATAAACCTTTCAGCCAAAGAGCTTCCTTGATACCCTCGGTCGCTGTCATATACTCTGCCTCCGTTGTAGACAAAGCAACAGTGTGTTGCAACGTCGTTTTCCAGCTAATAGTCGTGCTCCCAACAGTAAACACATAACCAGTCATAGATCTTCGTCTATCGCGGTCTCCCGCGTAATCGGCATCTACAAACCTCATTAACGAATACGAAGATCGACCAAATTTCAGAGATAGCTTAGTTGTACCTTTTAGATACCGGAGAATCCACTTCACAGCTGACCAATGCTCATTTCCTGGATTCGACATATAATGGCTCACCACACTGACCGCCTGAGCTATATCTGGACGAGTGCATATCATAGCATACATCAGACTGCCAACTGCACTAGTATAAGGCACACATGACATGTATGCCTTATCCTCCTCCTTCTTGGGACACAAGTCTACCGAGAGCTTAAAATGCGCAGCGAGAGGAATTCTTTCAGACTTGGCATTTTCCATGCCAAAACGATGCAAGACTTTCTCAATATATTGCTGCTGGGAGAGAAACAAACTCTTGCATGTACGATCGCAACGTATCTCCATACCTAGATCCTCTTTGCTGGTCCGAGATCCTTCATCTCGAACTCAGTCTTTAACAACTCATTAAGCTCAGAAATTTTAGACTTGTCCTTAGCTGCTATCAACATATCATCTACATAGAGTAATAACAAAACAAGAGAGCCATCTGAAAATACCTTTCGGTAAACGCAGCAGTCATACTGGGACCTGCTGTACTCATGTCCAACCATAAAAGAATTAAATCTTTTATACCATTGTCGAGGCGTCTGCTTTAACCCATAAAGCGACTTCTTCAGCAAACAGATCTGATTCTCCTTACCCTCGACCACAAAGCCCTCCGGCTGGGACATGTAAATTTGCTCCTCTAATTCTCCATGTAGGAAAGTGGTCTTCACATCTAGTTGCTCTAACTCTAAATCATGAATTGCAACCAAACTCAACAAAACACGAATAGAAGTATGCTTCACAACGGGTGAGAAAATATCACTATAATCCACACCCTCCACCTGACTAAAACCACGAGCAACCAATCGAGCTTTGTACCTCACATCTGAAAGACCCTCGATTTTCTTCTACCCATTTGCAGCTAACGACCCTTTTTCCTTTTGGAAGTTCTACCAACTTCCAAGTTTGGTTCTTATGAAGAGATTTCATCTCTTCATTCATTGCACCCACCCAAGCAGCTGAATCGGGTGCCGAAATTGCTTCTGAATACTTGCTCGGCTCACCTGAGGCTCCAATATCTTCAGCTGCACTAAGAGCATATGCAAGGACTGATTCGGCGTATCTACGGGATTTCTTGGTCAGCCGCCTCTCTGTCCCTTGCCAACAAATACTCTTCATCTTCCTCAGATTTCGAACTCTCTCATTGTGTCACACTGGTATCCTCATCAGCAGTCACTACCGGTGGCTCCACCTGAACTGGAGTCCCACTTGACACGGGAGTAGAAATAACAGTGTCTTTCCTGGAATGTAACATAGCAAGCTCATTAAAGACAACATTTCTTTTAACCATGAGCTTCTGAGATTCTTTACACCATAGACGATAACCCTTCACACCCAAATCGTAGCCAAGGAATATACACTTCAACAACCGAGCATTCAACTTTCCTTGATCTACATGTGCGTACGCTAGACAACCGAAGACTCTCAACTTGGACAAATCTGAAGCTCCACCTGTCCAACCTTCTTCTGGTGTTCTCATATCCAAAACGGTGTGAGGCGAACGGTTCACTAAATAACAAGCGGTACACACTGCTTCTGCCCAAAAATCTTTAGTCAGGTCAGCATTCAGAAGCATACATCTAGCTCTCTCCAAGAGAGTTCGATTCAGACGTTCCGCTACTCCGTTCTGTTGTGGTGTGTGACGTACGGTTCAGTGTCTCATGATTCCTTCATCCTTGCAGAAATCGTTAAACTCTGAGGAACAAAACTCCAAACCATTATCCGTCTTAAGAACCTTAATCTTCTTTCATGTTTGATTCTCAATCATAACCTTCCAGTGCTGAAAACTCTGAAACACATCACTCTTTTGTTTCAGAATATAAACCCAAGTCTTCCTGGAGAAATCATCAATAAATGTGAGCATGTAGCGAGCTCCACCTTTTGATGGAACCTGAGAAGGTCCTCATAAATCAGAGTGGACATAATCTAAAGTGGCATTGGTGGTGTGCTTAGCTGCTGAGAAGCTAACCGTTTTCTGCTTCCCAAAAACACAAAATTCACAGAAGTCTAGACTGTCGATTTTCTGACTTCCAAACAAACCACGTTTGTTCAACACCGTCATGCCTTTCTCGCTCATGTGCCCCAACCTCATATGCCAAAGTTGGGCATTCTCCTCACCAGACAACGATGACGCTACAGCTGCGTCACCCACAACAATTTCTCCTTAAGCATATAAAGTTTGTCGGGCACAAGCTTCTTCCCCTTCATCAGAATAAGTGATCCTTTGGTGATGGATAAGTTGTCATCCTCACCACTGAATTTGTAGTCATTTGCAGTCAGGCTACCTACTGAAATCAGATTCTTGCTCGCCTTCGGAACATGTCGCACATCCGATAAAATCTTGACTAGGCCATCATGGGTCCTCAATCTGACAGAACCAATTCTTGCAACCTCACACTTGTCACCATTGCCCATCACAACCATTCCACCTGACATTATTTCATAAGATGAAAACCAGTGTTTATTCGGAGTCAAGTGGAATGTACTGCCTGTGTCAATCACCCAACCGTCGGAAGCTTCAGAAGAACCTGTAGCTGCCCACACAAAATCAGAATCGGATTCCACAACGTTCGAACCTGACTGATCACCACTGCTAGAACCCATTTGCTTCTCTCTGTTCTGTAGCTTAAAACATTCTGATATCTTGTGACCCTTCTTCTTGCAGTAATGACAAATAATATATTTGTCCTTCGACTTGGTCTTAGAGGTATTCTTTGAGAAACTCCTCTCTTTCCCCTTACCACGAACAACAAGTGCTTCACTTTTGCTCAACTCAGAACTATCAGACCTCTTTTCCATATCAGATTTGGAGAGTGCGTTTTTGACATCCGCAAGAGAGATGATGGTCCTACTGTACATCATTGTCTCCACGAAGTGATCATATGAAGAACTCAACGAACAAAGTAAAATGATCGCCTGATCCTCATCAGAAAACCTTGCTTCAACCTTCTCCAAATCTATGATGATTGCATTGAAATCATCCAAGTGTTGCTGAAGGGAGATACTCAACTTCATCTTGAATAGGAACAACTTCTTCTTCAAGATAATCCGGCTCGCAATTGACTTCTTCGTGTAAACTTCCTCTAATTTCTTCCACATACTTGCAGCCGTCTTTTCCTTCAACACTTCTCTCAAAACTTCGTCAGACAACGATAGCTTTATTGTTGACATCGTCTTACGATCAAGCTTTTGCCTATCTTGATCGGACATTTCTTTTGGCAACCTGTCCATGCCCTCAAGAACGTCCTCCACCTCTTGCTGCACCAGAATTGCGTGCATCTTGACTTACCACAAGCCGAAATTAACATCTCGGCTCAACTTCTCAATCTTCCAATGATTTGTCATGAGTACTTGACAAAAGATCGATGAAAAAATCCCCAAATTCGGACCAAAAAGCTCTGATACCAGTTGTTAGGAATTAAAACAAATCCCAAATACGCAGCGGAACAGAAATGCAAATCCAATCGGCTAAACTTGAGAACAAAACGCAAATCCAAAATCCAAACCACACGAAACACGCAAGATTTAACGTGGAAACTCAATGCGGGAAAAACCACGGACGACACAACTCTAAATCACCTATAGAGAAACGTATTACGAGAGATGCTTACAGGAAATGCGAACGAACCGACGAAACGACTCGGCTCAAATCTCTCCAAATGAATCACAATGATGCTCTCTCTCTCTTTTCTCTCAAGAATGCAAAAGTGGACAATAGGAATTAACCTTAAACAAAGGGGACGAAATTGCATTTATATTTTAGGCCTAAACAAGTATTAATTGCACAAAATCGCGTGGAGAAATATGCAAAACGTGGGCAGAACTGAGTCCAAACGGTCGACCGAACGGTTGCTTCGGTCGACTGATCCAATAACTGTATCGCGAATGGTCGACCGAAATTGAAGTACCGGTCGACCGAAAAACGACAGTAACTTTTCTGGCTTGCGTGAGTGCATACACGGTCGACCGTACACTTAAGTTCCGGTCGACCGAAATTCAACAGACACTTTTCTCCCAGCTCTTCGAATGTTTCCGGTCGACCGAAAACCGACAGTAACTTTTGCCCAGCTCCAATTTTGTGCCCGGTCGACCGAACCCTAGATTCCGGTCGACCGAAAAACGACAGACACTTTGTTGGGCAATCCAACACACATCCGGTCGACCGAAACACTCCTTCCGGTCGACTGATCGTCTGTTTTTCTGTCCTAATACTTTAAACACATATTCAAGGTAAACAACAACAGTGACTTATAGCTTAATAAGTAGAGAAGACGTCAATTTTTCATCTATAAGGAATCAGAATGCCGAGGCATGTCTTTTGTGGACTTTCGGCAACAGCATCTCTGGCTAGAAGCAACATCGTTCACTGTGAGCCTGATTATATTCTCCTTTGAAGGTTTCGATACCTTAAAGCAATTCCACAGATCAGATTCAGAGAACAAGCCAACCCATTCCTTATTGTCTTTCAGATATTTTAACATCGAATGTCCCTCGCTCCAAGTTCAACCTCGTAGCCAGTTCATCAGTAAATGCAAGAAGTCCAGTATTTTGTTGCACTCTAAATCTGATGATGTCTTCCTTATAGCAAGCCTTCACTTTTACTGCCAAAGAATCTCTTTTAGGAACTTCCATAAGCTGACTGGAAGAAGCAATAACTTGACCATAATTACATGTCCCACGGGCGATCATGCAGACATTTCTCACATCTTTGGAAATTTCGGAGGGCAACAAATTGCAAGAATATTGTTGTGGGTTTATCGTTGTGATTGCATCTGCTATGGACTTATCGGCAAGTGAACTTGAACATCCAAGGATAATATTCTCATTTGCTCCTAGTTTCTCGATAGGTAGTATAGACAAATTTCCCAAACGACTCTCTCTTACCTGACTTTGTTGTGTTAAACTTTGAGGTGAGGCTGTCGGTGCTCTTTCTTCTGATGTTTGCAGATCACTTCTTACACAAACATGTTCATGCTGGTAAGAAACATTGTCAGCCTCTTCATCACATACTGATGGTTTCTTTCCTAATGAATAATCATTAGCATCCCCGAACATCTCATAATGTCTAACATCTGAGGGATTTTGTTTGCACTTCTCTAAAGTAAGGGGTGAAACATTTGGAGCAGCCATAACGGGCAGAGTACCACTTCCAAAAGAAACCAGTTTCAGCGACCCTTCTACACCTTGGACAGAATCAAGCACACCCATTAACCTTGAAAGGGAACGATTAACCTTGCTGATCCTGTGAGATGGCCACCGGGATATACCATGCTGCCTGCAAATGCGCTTCATTGTAGTGGGGCAAACTGCAAAGGTATTAACAATTCAAACCCACGAACAATTTAAAATGAGAAACATGGTGACGCTAAAAAGATGTAAATATATATTCTATTTCGACCGACTTCTGCTTACAACTAAATAAGAATGATGAAAAAAGGATTGTTGAGATGAATGGATGTCAAATGTGCTGCCATGTTTACATATGTTACACAATGATTAACTTTTTTAAACAAAAAAAGCATGATGGTCCATGTTCTGAGTTGAGCTTACCACCAAGGCTCTTTGCAGCATCTTTAAGACTCCCAGAAAAAGATTGTTGGAGGACCTCAAAACTTATCGACTTCTCAGGTTTCCCTCGTTTCTTTTCTGCTCGTTTTTTCTCTATACTACCCTGTGGCAAGAGTGCACCTTCATCTTTATTTATATCTGTAAACTTCTTGAGGTCAATTCTTATTTCATCTGCAATTACAAGCTCCATCTGTGGATCGTACGTGAACTTTGAAGCTTCTGTATATGAAGAAGAGATGCAAACAGCCCCACAGTGATGATCATCCATGTCAGACAATTTTGATTCAATTTTTTTTCTTCCGTTAAGCATCTCAATGATTTCAAAATCTGTCCTGTAAAGTGGACTGCAACCAACAATCTTTAAACTTTTAAGGCATATCTGTCATAACGCCATCTAACAACATGTTTTGTTCACAACTTTGCCTACATTCACGTGGTAGGAAAAACTTGAGAACATAACGATCTCCTTCAGATTGATAACTTTGTAGGCATATGGCAAGACATCCAACCAACCCAAACATGCAAGCATAGTGAACAAGAGGATATTCGCTTTTGGTGAACTGAGTAATATCACTCGCAAAGCAAGGCTTGCCAGATGCAAATGCCTTTCCAGCAACTCCTTGTCCCTTCTGTATGTGATGTTCCGTGCAAGCATCTCTGAAACCCCACGTATAAGAATCAACAATATAAAATGCATTATCGGTTGTTGACAGGCAGACCTCCTCCATGCAACTCGCACTTGAGCTTGAACTTCTCTTTCTAGCATGATCACATGGAATCCAGGTTTGAGCTAATGGTAGATTATGTGCCTCACAGATAAAAGTTACTATTTCCAATATTTCAGCAAAAGCAGCCTTGACGAGCTGTCGTTAAGCTCTCAAAATACCACAACTTATATCCTAAAACTAGCAAGGATAAGTAGGGGTCGAGTCTACAAGGAAGAAGTTAAGAAGTAAATCTTAATGCGCGGAAACTATATTGAAAGAAAAACGTAATTGATGTTTTTGAGTTTAACTATATTAACACAAAACAGAAACAAAACTTACCTAGATGAAATTCTATATAAAACGAGTTCTAGGGTTCGGAATCCACAAGTAATTTGTGTTGATGATTTACTTACTACCAATGACCATGCAATTACCTTAGTAAATTAGGAAGATGTGTTTGGACTAGATAGTGAGAGCGCAAACAACACTATCCTCAATGTATCATACAGGCGCAAGCAACTTATACGAGACAAATAACCTAGATGGTTAATTCATGCATTCACATTTATTAAATTAATAACAAGCAATACACAAGTTATAAATCCCTACACTTAACAAATCTCACAGCAACGATTTTGACTTGTTAAATAAATTCATCTATTATATCTAATTGTATGCAGCGGGCAACCGTCAACATACAACCACAAAGTCAAGTTCATGATTCTTAACATGCAATAAATCAAACAGATAAAAAAGTTGCTAGGCAATTAACATTGAAGTAGCAAATTACATCAACACATCATACATGCTTCATCTTCACCTTAGAAAATTACTTAGCTACTCATTGTACGAAACAAATAACAACAAAATACTGAAATTTGATTCATATATGAGAAACTAAGATTTAAAATAGTAGAAATGTGCTTAGGAATTGGAAGAGATGACGGAGAAGCACGGACAGCAGCTCCTTCCCGTTCCAACAGTCCCAACGGCAATTTCTCCCTTTCCAGACAGCCCAAATAACTCTCCAACTTGTTCCTTTTGATGATGGTTAGATGGGGAAGAATTTGAGAGACTAGGGTTAGTTTTTTCTCCTTCTTTAATGAGTTTTCTCTTGGGGTTTTATAAAGTGATGAATTTTTTGGGATTATTCTTCATTTTTGTTTCAATATGGAAGGTTGAAATAATCTTGGAATATTTTGTGGTGTCATGGGAATCCTAATTGGTAACTTTTCATTTCTTTTCCTTCAATCAAAATCTTTCTTGTCTTTTTTGCAAGAATTTGCAATCATCTACACAAAAGACAAAAGAGTAATATTTAGGGTAGATGATATTCAAAATATTTCATAATTCATGATTATTTCCATAAATATACTTATGATTATAGTAATAATTATGCACTAAATGTGATATTATCACTGACCTTCACTGCACACCTGCTTTATGAAATTTATCAGTTTTTTAACTTTTGGATCATAATGTAAGAGAAAGGCTAGCAACCATAAACTAAAAGCAGCCAAGTAGTAAAGTTCACTTGCAACTTAGGTCCATCCAACAGCTCAAAGCTCTTAAGATTCACAGCCTGCAATAAAATTTGAACAGAATGTTTCTTCACTACCGTCACACAAACATCAAAATGTACAACCTAACCGTATCTATCTGTGTTTTTCTATGAACAATTAAAGGAACAAAAAATATCACTAATCTAGTCTAAACTTTCAAGAAGGAAAGCTATATACGTGGAAGGCAGTTATTCGTGACCAGAAACAAAAATACATGCTTGTATGACAAAAATGCTAGAGCACGAGTCGTAGAAGCACAGGAAACTATTCTAACAGAATAATGATCTGCCTGAGAGATGAATACTCAAGATACACTGATACATTTTTAACAATGTGGACCTGTCATGAAGAACTCTAGAAAATAGGAACAAATTTCATGAACAGCGAAAACTGCTCTATGCACCCTAATATATCATACGTGAAGTCGTGAACCTAATGAACTTTTAATAGGAGAAAATGATAATTTGATGGGCAAGACATTTACTGTTCTATAGTTATTTTTTGTTCACGTAAACTAGAGAATTCAACACCCACTGCCCAGTATTGCCATGCTTAATACTTGATAGCAAACCAAACACCTCCAAATGTTTGGGGAAGCCCCTAAAATCTAAATGAGACGGACAGTTTTCTTCATTGTGGCATCTGTGCTTTCTATTAACAAAACACCTTTAATTTATCTTTGATATGTCTTAATGAAACGTCAAGGCAAAACCTCCGAAGAGCCACCCATCCTGGGCGAGGTAAGTAGTAGTCGAATGCATGCAACCTACCCCCTGCATAACAATGTGTTGGTTTCTAAATGACCCTTGATCAGGAAGGCAATGCTCTTATGTTATTCTACAACAAATCGGAATTGCAAAGATTTCAATAAGCCATTTTGATTAAGTTCATTGAAATTAAAGGTTTTGTTGTTTAATTTAGTCCGTTGATCCAAAAGCGAAAACAGAGTAAATCTTTGACTCCACTGAAAATGGATATATTCCATGTCCTGATGAAGAAAATCCAAAAAATAAAAATAAAAATGCCAGCTGAAGTCATCTTGCATAACAGCATCCAACACACTATTTCAGGAGCCATTGTAGTTGCAACCACACAATTTATGTGCCTTTGATTATTATTTATTCCTCACATGGCTAAGATTTGTTTTTCTTGAAAAAATGAATATTTAAAATTATTCCGGTAACAAAACTCCGTCATTCCTAACAAAACTTATCTACTAATGCAAGAACACTTCACCTAGACAAAAGGCAATGCAGGGAAAAAATGTCAAAATTCAACAAGGATTTACAGTAAAGGCTAGAAGAGTTCATATTTTCTAAAATAATCAAGAATTAACCTATTCTATCAAAACCATAAGCTCCTAGCCAATGTTCTCAGAAGGTCTGTGTACATGATGGCCAACCTCAAGAGCTTTACAGATTTTATCAACCTCAGGAGCATAGTTGATCCTCTGAGTTGTCATTATGAGCTCAATCACACCAATGCAGGACTGTCTAGAAGAATAAAAAATGGGCAAAGCTAAAGAACCTCGAACATTATAACTGACGGCATGGTAAAGGTGTGGGTACTCACGACTGCTGTAGTACTGCACATTTGGCGTCCACTCGGGTAACTTCTGCCAAAACACTCTTCCCGGCAGACCCAAATAGCCATCTCTATTTCCATCAGCAGAAAAGAGGAATGTTATAGATAGTGTTCTGTACTTAAGTAGTCTGGTACACCGAGGGTCAAGAACAAATGGTTGCCCAGAAGTTGTGAGAACATAATTGGCTTCACTTCTCATAGGTACCCACACCTGAACTAACATTTGTTGTTCAGCAGACTCCTTGAAACATCTAAGTGCCCGTGTAAGTTTCTCTCTAAGGACAAAAGAATTTTCACATAGGGGCATGCTCAGTTGCCGATAGGAGAGGCCTCGGCCCAAAATCCATGATATCTTCACAATGTAGTTTACCGGAGTTGCCTATGAGTAGTATAAGACCAATGAAACATCGCAAGTTAGCAACACGAAAGCACTTATAAGGACAATTTGGCTTTAGATGTGAACACCAATGCATGTATTAAATTTTATTACTATTAAGAACAGGATCAACAAATTATGGTTGACTTATATTACAAGAAAAACGAAGTATTTCCCAATTGAGCAAGATGAGCTTTACCGTAAAGTAATGGTAAATTACGAGATCGAGCAACCACCACCCACCACATACACATATAGAGGCACACATTGTAATTATACCTTAGTTACACTCTCTAATTGCTTAGAGAAGAAATGACTGTTTGGTACTTTGGTGAGTCCACTGCTATTGAAACTTTTAGCTTAATCATTTCAATGGTCCATTCGCGTAGCTCGTTATAAATGGTCCTGGTCCATAGACTCCGCAGATAATGGACCTACGAGGCTATGTAAGAGCACGAGGATGGGTCATTATATATGGCACAAAAGTTTTAACCAATCAACGGTATGGAATGTCGCTTCTACAACTTCATGTTCTAAAATATCAATAGAAAACTTCATTTTTAATTTTTTATTATGATTCTTGAACTTTAAGACTAATGTCATAACAAAACTCAAAAATTCTTCTAATGCCATTTTTTTTAATAATCTATGGTAATGTCATTAACTGGCAGGATCCACATTTCTCCATGTTTGCAAGAAAATAATAAAGGAAGTGAGAGAATTAGACTTCTAAGATGACTTTTGGGGTGATTGATTTCCAAGAAAATTTAAAAGATCTAGAATTAGCGTTTCATAATTAGATGTGATTGGTATCCTAGAGAACTTCTAGGAAGTAATGAACTTTGATTTCTAAAATGACTTTTAAGTTATTGGTAATCTGCAAAACTATAAAAATTCTGGAACTCAAGTTCGAGAACGACTTCCAATACTTAAAAATATAGACTCATTAGAGTGACTTCTTCAACTTCCACTCCAGAACCGAGCGAAAGTCACGGAAATGAAGTTATAGACTTGGTTAAATTCTCGAGTACCAATCACACCATCATACTATTCAAAACATCAAATCCGTACCAAAACTTCCAAACACGGTAAAACGCCTCAGATAGTTTCTATTTCGGAAACGAAACGCGAAATTGTTACCTGAGACGGGGACGGAGCCGAGATCGGAGCCAAAAAGAAGAAGAAAAATGGTGGTGGGAGGAAGGAAGGAAGGAGACAAGAGTGGACTCCGGCGTGGAATAACGGAATATAGTAGAGGGGTTGAGACGCCTCGCTGGTCCTCACTTTTTTAATGCTCTTCTCTTTTCTTTTCTTTTCTTTTCTTTTTATGTTTTCCTTTTGTTTTACTTTTTATTTTTATATTATTTTCTAATGATTGGTTCGTGGGACGTGAAACAAAAATCAAGATTCATGTAATTTATTTATTTTTATTGGTAATGTTTGGTTAACCATTTAAGTCGAGAAATAATAATAAAAAAGTTAAATTTTCTCTTATTTGGATAATAACTTAAGAAAAGAATAGAAAAAAAGAAAAAAAAATCATCCCATACAAAATGGACTCTCAACTTTCACTCCTAAAATGCTCCGAAATGAAATAACATGATTTTTTTGGTAATATGATGTTATATTTTTCTTTTCTTTTATAATTTATTTGTATTCAAACAAGAGAAAATAAACTTAATTTCTTTTCTTTTCTTTTCCCTTCTATCCAATTCTTTTATTTTCTCTACTTTTCTCTCATTTATTGTCATCCAAACACACGTGTGAATTTGTTTGTAAGAGTGTTATTGATTCAGAATAAGTTGAAGAAAATTTTAAAATTCTAGTTCTTAGAGTTCTAGTTATGAATAGATTGCTGCAACATGGTTGTCGAGTTTGCTTGTAACATTCGTCGTGACGAATTCCACACCTAAGATGAAGTCTGAGTTTTAGGTGAAGCCCACATTCAAGATGCTAATTTTTGTGGGATTAACTTGCAATCACGTAAAATACATTGTCATGGTACTTGGTCGGGGTCCTTAGTCATGGTACTTTTCTTTTTAAGATTAAAAAAATCTCACTATTGAATCCTAAAACTAAAAGATGAAGAATCTCGTCTACTTACTTATGTTATACATCTTTTATTTTCCTTCAAAATTTGTAACCAAACAAATCAAGATCATAATTGGTTTTTGTTTCTCTCTGGAACGATTTCTGTTAGACAACCATAAGCACGATTTCTCAATGATTTTTTGGTACTTTGAGGAGGTGGCATACGAGCCCAATCAGATATCTGCTGCTATTAAATGAACCAAAATATAACGCTCATGAGATTTCATATAAATTAATAAAGGTGAAAAATATTAAAACTTGGTCATGACATGGAAAATAACCTGATTATTTTCATCACTGGACATGCCAGAAGCACTTGAAGCAGGTTCTACAGTTGAAAAAAACATTCAAGTTGCTCAAATAAATGAAAATACAAGACATTCATGTTTTCGTTGTGCAGTTCAAGCATCTTTTGTTATCACAAAGAAGTGGGCATCAGGTTGACTAGATTGCCTGTTATGAAGATAAAATGGACTCATAATTTCCCAAAAAAAGAGTAATGATGATGAACCACCAGATTCCACTAAAATTATTTTCAATGGATTTGCTTGTGTTTGGTGAACATCCATTGTTTATTTACACGATACTGAGACTCTGAGAGCCTTCATAAACAACAACCCATGGAAAAAAATTAGAAGATTGAATACTATGAATATGAGTTGGATATGGCACTTTTATCTGCCCATTCATCGTCGGCATCTGCTTCATCACTTGAGCTTCCAGACACGAAGAAATCGTCTTCGCTCATATCTAAATCTTCATCGTCGTCGATGTCTGTCTCTGGGGTATAGGAAACACAAAAGCATGATTTAGGATCAATTACATAGAATCAGAAGAAAGGAATACAAAAAAGTAGAAAGGTCTTAAAGAAATTTAGAAAATAAAAAAGGGAATATTGAATAAAAAATGAAAAAGGATGACTGATCAAGAAAAAAGATGAATTATAACATCCAGAGCATCTGATTTGCAAGCCATCATAGACTTGAAACTGGTCATTCAGGAATGGATTAAAAGGGAAAAAGTGGAAAACCTTCCATGTCCTTTCCATTGGCAGCAGCAGCAATCAAATTCTCTTTGATTTTCTTTTGCAAAGTTTCTCTTTTTTCGACCACTTCCGCACTATCACGTCCAACTCCAAATAACAACTGCACTAAATTAAGAAATCAAGTTGGTTTGTAAGAGTGCGATTCACAATAAAGTGGAAGAAAATTTAAAAATCTAGTTCTTAGAGTTCTGGTTGTGGAATAGAATAGGATGACTTAGTTGTTGAGTTTGTTTGTAACATTCGTCATGACGAATTCCTCCAAAATATGCAAAATGATTAAAGACACTGTTTGGGAATAACACAATAGAAAGCAAAATAGCAAATGTGTACCCTTTTGCTTGTACTTGGAAATAGCTGGATAAACGTTTAATTTTAAAGTTTGCATTGCATTCAACTAAAAAAAACTAAGATCAGTAACATGTTCCTAGTCTTTTCTGACAATTGCAACGCTCGGGCAAACAAAAATTACAGAAGCTAAAAGGAAAAACATCACGATGCCAAATACTCACTCCAAAAATCGACCATTTTTATCCAGATCTGGGAACTAAGTATTTTAAAGTGAAGAGAAAGGACCAAGAAAGATGCAATCCATTTCATATAATCAACACTTACATTAAACATCAACAACAAAAAAACTATTACCCGTGACAAAAACAGAACAAAAAATAAATACAGACCATGAGATCACAACTTAGAAACCACCATCTGGTATAAAAAATCGATTTGCATTAACCAGCTTCGCATTCACACCCCAAAACTGAAAATGTCCATAAGCAAACACCAACTCATTGCATCTTCTCATACAAACACCTCAGAGCACTGACACTAAGCTCAGACCAAATAAACTTTTAACATCGTCGTGACAAATTCAACATAGATAGAGTCTGAATTTTAGGTGAGGTCCACATTCAAGATGCTAAATTTTATGGGATGAACTCGAATTTAGAATGTTATGTAGATAAATCTAGGATGTCATGGAAGTTGACATGATGTCTCCGAGACGATAAAAAAAGACATGTTCCCGAGATAAAAACATCTACGTTCCAGAGACTTCAAAACAAATAGATGACTTAGTACCAAAAATGTCCATGAACAATCCATATGAAACAGAGGCGTGGATATAGTGATTTTTCCTTCAAGTTGTGTGTTCAAATTCACCACCAAGTACCATACACAATTTCAGAAATACACCTTAAATTGTAGCATATCTTGATGTCTAGAAATTAGAAAGATGCAGAGTCAATCAAGTATGGGACATATGGTAAATATGTATTCGTTAACAAACAAACAAAAAAAGTAAAGCAAAGCTATTTCTCCCTCTTCATCTCTAAAACAAGAAATATAAAGTTACATAGTTCGAGATAATGATCATACAACATACGAATATATAACTGCAGTTACAAGATAAATATTTTCCATGGAATAGAGATGCATACCACCCGGACCAAGGAATGGAGGAACAGAGATTGCTCCCCTAAACCCCTTCAAAAGGTGTTTAGATTAGTTTTATTAATGTTAAACAACTATTTCTATCCTAGTCAAGCACCATATAACTCCATCAAGTTAATCTTCTAAAGTAGAAGATTGCTACTAAGTAAAGAAATTAACAATGGCAGAGTGGTCTTGCAGCCAAAAGAACCAACCAGAACAAGTCTATTTGAGAACCGTACAGACCGAGTTCATATCTTCTCAAGAAGGTATTGTGCAAGCGAATCGATGGGCTTCTTTCCATCAAGCTTCTCCCTACCTCGATGTCTCACCTTGATACGCACCAAATAATCAGCTGCAATCCATGCAAAACTAAGACGGATAGGTATTGCTTCACCATCAGGTTCTATGTGTTCCATTGCTTTTTCAAGCCAACGTGGGTGATAAGTCACTTGGTACCAAGCCGATGCCTTCTGTTCATACAATACAGACTTTTCTTCTTCTGTCAGCTCAGCCTCAGAAGTATCTGAATCCAAGCATTCAAAAGATTGACGGAATTCTTTGTGGAGAGCAGAGTATGCATTTTTAAGCCTCTCCTTAAGATCCCCCTGCTTCCTACTGTTGTGTTTTGGCAGTGTCCAGAAGTAGCCAGTGACAACCTCACCCTCGCTCTGAACCTTGTACTGCCCAAGTAACGCATTGAGTTGTCCATCGTAAGAACATTTCTTTTTCCATGCGTCCCAGATGTAGGTTGATGCACCTAGAACCTCAAGTTCCAAGTCATAGGGTATGTCATTACGGCTGCAGTACAATTCAGACAATGGTCCATCCTCTTCATAAGCGTTCTTGATCTTGCGGTACAGCTTGCCTAAGATTTTTTCAGACTTGTATGACCGGAAGTCCTCCTTACCCATAAAGTCTGGGTAGGTTTTTGGTCTATAGGATTGTGGCATGGTCGCGCCCTTTCCAGTTTTTGGAAAGTCAACTGCAATTGCAGCCAGCTCAGCTAGATGAAGACACTTTTCATCGAAAGCCCCATATGCGCTGAGGTCTGCATGGACAACATGGGCATTGCATATAACACCAAGATTCTCGCTCACCATGTTTTTCGTGAAGAAATCAATCACATCCTGTATAAAATTATGGAGTAAGTTAGGAAGATGTCATTCTCCTCTGAAAAATCAGTGGTTAAGCTTAATCAATACATAACAAGTAAAATGATATTAAAGTTTGTGGGCTGCATATAGTGGTGATTCAATAGGCAAATCTTTCTAGAAACTGTTTTCCAGCAGTGCATTTTTTTGTATTGGTGAGGAAATTCTAGGTATTTATCATTATGTGTGTAAGGATATGAATGATTCATACCTACTGACCAACTCATAAACAGATTCATCTGCATAGCTGTTAAGAGAGTAATGTCATGATTGTCAATTGAAGTTTCGATATTGTGCATCTCTAATGTCTTTGAACAAATGAATAAGAATGTGTTACCTTGCGTTTCACATCACGAGTCTGTTGCTTGGCTTCAGCAGCAGAATAGTCCATTGGTGCCCAGCTCTTTTTACTTGGAGGTATAAGATTTTCCTCCCACGCAACAAAGTAAAGATCACCATCAAGGTCACTTCCAGATGCCTCATTTGCATGTGGCCTATCACCATTTTGTGGGAAGACCAAACAATCAACCAAATGATGCAGACCAGGAACATCTACAGCTTCAAGAATCCGAACATCACCAGGGTGGAGACATGGATTCTTAGCTATAACTACAGTACCTTGAATAATTTGTCTGGTCTTCTTTGTATTAGCAAATTTTGAACCATGTCTGGCAAAACAATTCTCCAAAGAAGGCACTGACGCTTGTATAAAGCACTGTCCACTTTCAAGCACTGCTAGCTCATCTAAGCAACCCATCAACCACCTTCCTTGACGAACAAAAATGCGAGCTTTCGACAAAAGGTCTGTGAGCTGGGCCGATCGTAAGCAAGACAACATTCCTTTCAAGTGAGGCTCTGACTGCGGCCTGAAACCTGCACTAAGCATCATTGCAGCAGTATTACCATGCTCAGTACATGAGGTAGTGAGAACCTCAAATGCCATATCACTATCTGTAAGCATTTGATCCAACTTGTATACCATTGAATCTTGCATTTCAGAAAATATATGATCAGGGACACCCAAAGCAGACAGTAAAGTCACAATTTGACGATTTAAGAAGCATGGTTGGAAATGTGTCCAGGAAACAACTTCAAACACTGTGTGGGTAGACTCAAATTTGCTCATACTCTTTCTTAATTGGAGCTTGATGCCGTCGCTGTCCCCAGGCCACACGGCAACAACCCCCTTGCAACCAGCATAGCGGATTTGATATGCTGAAGGAGGATTGTCCTTCAGCTGTAGTCTTTCAGCAACTTCGTTGGCAAGTTCAGGTGCTATCTTTCCAATTCCATCTGAAAAAGTGTACTCATTCCTTTCAATATCCGGAAGGGCATGGTTAACCAGTTGTCGTGGAACATCTACTGTAGCATATGTGGATGAAAAACACTGTCCCATCCTTGCAGAATATTTTGCAACATTTCTGCTAGAAAATTTCCCCATCCAATCTCTGATGGAATTCACATTCAAGCTTTCATTCTCCGCAAAAAACCATGCTGAACGGTCCCTCAATTGATTTGAGGAGAAAGCCAGGAATGAGTAATGTCGTCCGCAGAGATGAAACCCATCTGTCAAAATGTTCTTCACCCTTTTAAACATATTTGTTTTCTGCGGGAATGAGTTTGAAGTGATATCTCGAACGATAGGAGCTACATAATAAGTAAGAACGCTTGAATTTAGTTGCTGCATGCCTTCATCTGTGAATGTAACCCTTAGAAACCTGTCTGCAACATCCTTGTACTTTCTAAGAACCCTATTTGAGAGCTCCACTTCAGGAGGGAGACAATAGCCTTTCGTCGGGGTTATCACCAATCTCCTAACTTCCACGTTATCATCAACTAACTTATTGCTCTTAAGGAGTTTAGGATTCTTTAGAAGCCATGATTGAACAAGTTTCATCCTTTTATGAGCATCAAATATTGGTTTCTTGTATGAATAGATGTGCAACAACGCTGTAGCATTGACAACATCACTTTGGGTCTTCAGTAAACCAAAAAAGTCATCGGACAACTCGTATTGGTTGATTATACCTTTGTGCAGCACTGCATTGATCAAGAACATAATCTCAAAGCTGATCCCCTCTTGGTGCTGAATAGAAAATAACGGATATGAGTTTACCAGTTTACATTGGGGCTCATCTTTTACTAGCAACTCACGTCTCGGAAAAGATGCTGAGATTCTACGTTCTGTAATATATTGTATTGCTGTTTCCAGTTTTCCTCCAAAACGAGGGGAGAAGGAAACTCGATATGAATTGCACCGGCCTATCACTCCGTTCTGGGTGAAATCACTTGTTCTGATCCAGGGGTCCTCATCATCTAACAGAATATAAGGAGCAGAATCAAAAATATCATCTTCAGCTGTTCTGTAATACAATATTGGTGATGACATCAGATGAAATATTATTGAAAAAGGCGCATGCTCCCTCAAAACCCTGATGTCATTTATCTCCCTCATCAAAAACTCCACTTTGAAATCACATTTCAGTACAGCTACTTTGTTTGTCCCATCAAAAGAGAAAGCTACTTCTTTTGAGAAAATAATTTTGCAGCAATCATGAAATGGATCAATGAGGAAATCAATCCCAGATTCTGGACCCTTCCATCCACACCAGAATTCATCTGGAGCAACCAATGTCCCTATCTCAACACATGCATTGGAAAATACAAAAGGTTTGGTTGCCCTTCTCTGGTTGATCTGGAAAGAGCTATCAGCTCCAGAATTCACCTTTAGAGGGCTACCATTCAAGATTAGTTTGGACTGACCCGAAGCATTGATAGCTCTTTTTGCTCCATCAGGTGTTGTAAAATGTACAAATGCGTGTGATTCTACTTTCTTGTAGTCATCCATCTTCGGCTGCTTGGAAAAATCAGAGATTCTGAAATCTGGATAAGAGTCGGGTGGTGTCCAAGAATTCTTTAGTCTGCACCTCCAAATAAGTCCAGCTTCTGCCTCCAAGAAATCTGTGAGTTCTTTTGCTGTGAGTCCGACCTGATCACGAAATCCACCAATACTGATCTGGGTAACCACCATCTTCTTCCTATCCTCCCCAGAACCAAGTGACCCCATATTTGATGGATGAAGATGAATGTAGAATCCAATTTCAACTTCACTGAAACTGAAAATTGTCAATAACACATAAGTAGAATCTAACGGTAAAGAAGTACAAAAGTATCTCCAAGAAAATACAAATATCAGTTCGACATTGATGTTATGATGTAATTTAGGGAAGTTACACTTCAACTAAAGATCACCTTTCATCTTACTTCGATAAAAAATCACACCTTCAACAAACTACGAAATAAATTACATGTTGATGTTATAATGCAATTATAATAACACTATAAAAACCCATAAAAGACCCTGAGTTACAAATATAATGCAATTCAGAAAATAATCACTTCAACTACATATCATTTTTCTTCTTATTGTGGAAAAACCAATAACTTCGATAAGTACAAAATCAATTTGACATTGATGTCGTAGTGCCATTCAAATAAAAAACACTTAACTATACTTCATCTTCCAAAACAACCACACCATCATCTTTCTTCTTACTTCGGTAAAAAAAACTTCAATAAACAGCAAAATCAATTTCATTCTGATGTGGTAGTGCAATTTAGATTAAAAAAACTATATTTCATCTTCACAAAAATTATAACCGGAACAATCAACATTATATCCTAAAATAGTTCAAGTTTTTTTTTACTTTTAACTGAATCCTAAATCACATATTTCAAACAGTAACACGGCAAATCAAAACAATCAACAAGGCGATACTAAATTACACCATAAAAGGCACTACGATTGTCATTGCAGAAACGTCATGAGAAACAACATGAATACCCAAAGATAAATAGAAATTTGACTTCTCACTAGATTCCGTGGCAACAATCCTCACCAACAGCACACCAGTTCAACTCAAACAGCAATTCAATAAAGTTACAACATAAACCAACATGAATCCAAAAGTAACTTCAAAGCTTTTTACAATTACCTTACCCTCACTATTTCCAAACTATAAGACACCAAATCAATCCCGAAAGATCACAATTATTGTCACACAAAAAAACTACAAAAGACAACACCATATTCAAGAGAAGTTCAGATTTCACTTTTCACTGAATCGTCTCTTGACAATTCACAATAATAAAACACAAAACAATAACATGAGACAAAATTCCACCCAAAATAACTTCAGAATTTCCACTTTTACCAAGTCAAATACTTAATTCCAAAGAGCAAAATACCAAATATACTAGAAACCCGAACTACTTACGAAAACATTAAAAAAACATTATACCTCAAAAGTCTTGAACTTTCACTTCTGACCGAATAAACTCAAACGAAAAACTAAATTGCGTCACTAAAACACCATAAAACTTGGAAAAAACCAACCTTTAACGGAACCCATACCAACCAATTCCAAACCGACTCAACTTTGCAACGAAAAGGGTAAAAGAAAGAAGCATCAGAGGCAAATGGAGAAACGCGAGCTCACTCACAGGCGTGCTGGAACGGAATAATTTAAAATTTTCGGTTCGCCTGAACAAAACAAAATCAATTTGAAACCAATGCCGTAATGCAATTCAGACAAAAACAGTTAGCTACACTTCAATTTCGCAAAAACATCACTTTGCAATGCAATTCCGCCAAAAAAAAACGCACAAAAACACCAAACAAACACCAAAAATTCCCAAACTGAACTTCCCATGTCTCCACCGAAGTCGCGCTTGCGGTAACGAAACGAAAGAAAATCAATTTATAGCTGATGCCGTAATGCAATTCAGACAACAAACAGTTAGCTACACTTCATTTTCGCAAAAAACATCACTTCGTAATGCAATTCTACAAAACCGCACAAAAATGCCAAACAACACCAAATATCCCCAAACCGAACTTCTCAGCATCGCCTCCGAAGTCACGCTTGCAATAACGAAACAAAATCAATTTGAAACGGATGCCATAATGCAATCCAGACGATAAACACTTAACTGCACTTCATCTTTGCAAAAACATCACTTCGCAATGCGATTCTGCAAAAAACCGCACAAAAACCGAACGAACACCAAAATCCCCACACCAAACTTCCGGTATCACCTCCGGAGTAACGATCGCGGGAACGAAACGAAACCGAGGAAAGCAGAAGGAGAAGGGGATCGAGGACTCACCTCGAGAAGAAGGCGATCGCGCGGTGGTTTTGGGATTTGGATCGTCACTTCGGCATCGATCTGAAAGAAAAAAAGAGAGAAAAAAGTGGAGAAAAATGTGGAGAAAAGTGGAGAAAAGGGAAAAGAGAAGTGTGCAAAGGTGTGACCAGAAAAGATCTGCGGTTAATCATAAGGCGGGTTCGGTAAAAGCTTCCCCGACAAGATGCGGTAAGGCATTTTTTTCGAAATAATTTTAAAAAAAAACATTTCAATTCCAACGAGAAGTATTTCTTAAACTATTAACATTTGTTACCACGACGTGTACTGTGAATTTTAGATTTTAGTGTATATAAAACTCGATATTTAAGTTAAATATTTTGCTAGGCAATTCATAAAAATGAATTGTGACTTTTGATAAGTATACATAGATTACTATGAATTTAGTTATATTTGGCAATTTTTGATCTAATAGTCCAATTTTAATACGAGAATGGTAATTAAATTGTCACATGTACGTTAGTTGGGTTGAAGTTCAGTTTAAATATGACGTGCAATGAATTTGACTAGAGTCTGTGTTTGGGTTAAATTTGATATGCCATAATTGGGTTGAAGTTGGGTTTGCATTTTTTTTATTTTATCTACTTTACTATCCACTCTATTTTGAATGAGCAGTGATAAATGAGTTTCAAATTGTGTTCATTTTTTGGCTCCTAACATAACTCAATAGTGGACCTAATCAGTTTTGCAAAATACTCACCCAAATAATATTCATATATAAAGAGGATCGTTGTAGAAATTACTCATATGCTGGGATGTGTGATGACTCATGTCAAATCATCATTGGGTAGACAAAAACGTTTTTGAAATCCAAAATATAAATTATAGATGTGTGATAACTCGTGTCAAATCACACATTGATGTTTGGGTGTTTTTGTAATAAATTTGTATATCTAGATATTTACGTGGATATATCCAGACAAAGATAGTCCAGACAAATTTGTATATATAGATACATTATATGTATGTCCAGACAAATATAGTCTAGACTTGTTTGACATGTCCAGCAAGCACAAACACAAATGTAAGGCAATATATCTGGATAGGGAGAGACAATAGTGTGTACAAATGTAAATGATGATACAAGTTAACCGATAGCTTATATGTCTGGAATAGTAATGATACAAGTTTTTGTTGGTGTAAACATATTACCAACTTATATCTGAACAACTGGATATCCAGATATTTGATTACGATATAACTTGTTCGAACATTTACTGACATGTATAACAAACATGAGCATATGAAAATCTAAACGGCAGACATTGATCTGTCGTCAATAATCGGTTTCATAAACTTGTTAATCTACATCCAAACGACTAAATATAAACACCCTATATTTTTGCAAATCTCATACTGATTTGAAAAAAAAAGGTGTGGTGGTATATGTCTGGATAAGTGATGATACAAGATAATTGTGTATTATCCAACTGTTTGATAGCTCATATGTATGTCCAGACAGATACAATTACTCATGATACATTTTGTGGGAGAGGCAAAACCAAAAAGGTTAGAACTTATCCAGATAATCTATAAGGTTGTAAAAGTCATCCCAACCTTTGTCTCTATATCCTGATATGTCCAAGTTGATTAACCAGCAGATATGTCTTTATATCCGGATAAACCAAAACGTGAAGTGAAACAGAGTGTTGACTAAGATGTAGAAGGTTGTCATCACCATCATTTTGCATTAAATGTCGTGAGATAGTATGATGATTACAAAAAAAATTAAACATTGGGAAGAGAATGTGGTTTGCATGTGGGAAATGTTATTCAAACAACAGTGTAATGGTTACACTCATTTAAATAATAAGGTGCACATTGGGGATTTGTGGTTTGGAACTAATTTCGCATAAATCGATGGACTTATGGTGAATTGCCCAGAGCATGCGACATGAATGGTTATGAGTGGATGTAAAACTCTTCACACCCATATGATCAGAAGTTTGGAGGTTGGAGTCCAATTTGGAACCTAAAAAGGAATCCTTCTAGCATTTTCCATTTTAAATCTCAAACACGTGAATACGATCGTTGAGATTTGATTATCCTTCTTAATAATCTAAATACAATGTATCTGCTAACTTAGATAACCTCAATCGTTAAGCTTAGAATTTTAAATGGATCAAGTAGATAACGTGTAATAATAACAAACTTTGTGTATGATTTGCTAGCCAAGGATGATTTGGAGAGTATAATAATTAAATAGGGCATCTCAAGATACATTTCCCAAAATGTTTGGTCGTGGAAGCAATATTGAGAAAGCTACTTCGACGTAACAAATTTACAATCGCTCTAATTCACAATTCCACACGAACAAATTGAGATGCCAACTCCAAAGGAATTGATTGATATCATAATAACCCATTACTAGCTAAAACTCAATGTAAATCTAAATCCATATCATTTTTAATATACATAACATCATACCTAGCCACTGGATTACGTATTGCGGTGATAACACATTAACATCCAAATGACCAAACATGACGTTTCCTAATTTTTTTTCAAAAGTCGCTCGTAGAAAAAAAGAGATATTCATTGGGTATAAAGAACATCATAACATAATACCAACGATCACAGGTTTAACACCCGCACGTCACAATTTCACACTTATTTTCGTTTAAAACAACTAATTTTTTTGCAAATTATACTCCTAAGCACGTGGCTCGGGTGATTTTAAAATCTATATATAAATCGACCATCAACTAGATTTTTCCCGTGTCTCATAAAAAATTGTGAACTACCTCTAGTTCAAAATTACAATCCACTTTATCCCGGAATGATGATCGGATCACCAATTATTAGTCCTAGATTTATTTATTTTGCAATTTGTAACGATATTTTATATGTATCATAAAATAATTGTGAATCATCTTCAATCTAGAACCTCAATCCACCAATCCTAAAAGGAGAACTGGAACACGGATTATTAGTCGCTGAATTTTTTTTTTGCATTTTGTAATTTTTTGAAAGGTTATTTTGCAATTTGTAGTATTGTAGACCCTCCATTGCAAAAATCAGACAAACATATAAACCAACACAAGTTACACAACCTCTCCAAATCTGAGGTTTAAACCTCACCAGATGCCGGCGACCACCACCGCCACCACCGGCGGCGACATCTCCAACCTCTTCCCCCTCCCTCTCCTCCGATCCCAACTCGTCCCCCCTTCCCCCACCCCTCTCAAGTCCGCCATCGACTGGCTCCCCGACTTCGCCGGCGCCGCCTGGATCGCGTATGGCGCGGCGTCCATCCTCGTCGTCGCGCACTGCGCCCCTCCGGGGGCTTCCGAGGTCGGGTCCTGCTTCCGGCAGGCGATCGAGCCGCCCGAGAAGTCCGGGGAGGATGTGAGGGCCGTCAAGTGGTGCCCATCGGTGCCTTCCGACGGGGTGATTGCGGTCGGGGTGGGGAGGTGCGTGAGGTTGTATGCTCCGGGGACGGACGAGGTTCTCGGTTAGTTGAATCCCGCGGTTATCTGTTCTTTTAATTTGGTGGTGTGGAAGTGGAGTTGAAGTGTTTGTGTGTTTTGTAGCAACTTTGATAATGTGGTTGGATTGGAGGAAAATAGCTAGAAGTGGGGAATTGAACTTCTAGAATGATTTCTAGTGATTGGTTTGCAGGAAAAACCTAATGAAGTTTTGGGAATTCCAATTCTAAGAGTTCCATAGTTTTATGAAATTGTACTTGGAATGACTTTACCCCTTCCACTCCAAATTCCAGGGAAGTCATGAATCTGGAGTTTTGAAATTCCTTCGCTTTCTGCAAACCTATTACACACACACACACAAGATAGATGGAGAGAAAATAAAAGGAAAGTTGGGTTTAGCTCATCCAAATGGGATTTTAAAGGTGAGGAATATAGAGTTGATTTCGTGTGGTGTGGTTGGTTACTTGGTTTGCACTTAAAGGGTAAGGAAACGGAGAGTTGTAAACTTCTACAATGACTACTGGATGATTGATTAGTAGTAAAACTTAAAACATTATACTTATAAGATTGCCGACAAAAGACATTATACTTATGATGTATTTTTCTCACTTCCATTCTAAACCAAAAGAAGCCAATAGGTCAAGATTTCCTATGAGTATAGCATAGAGATGAATGACTTCCTTCACTTGAACAAAAAAGTAGAGTTTTATTCATCACCAGGTAGACAACAGTTGAATTCCTCTACTTGAATAAAATGTACAGTTTTAATTAGACCTTCAATAGCTTTGGTTTATTTTTTTTTCGATTGGTCCCTTGAAATAACATCTTATTGCATTTGAATTTTTGCCGGGACTTTTGATTGGTATTTTTTGCTAGTATTATTTTTGTTTCATTCTTTAAATGGTGATATATTCCATTTTCTCATCAGGTGCGTTGTGTTGGAGGCAGATTGCGGACCTTGTGCAGTCAACCGTGGTGGAAGCTATTGAGTGGACTGGATCTGGGGATGGACTAATTACTGTCGGCATTGAAGTGGTATGGTGGAAAAGAAAGATAGAATCATGGGAAATAACATATAGGTTAAGAGAAGAGGTTCCAAAATCTATTGTTTCTACAACCTTGTTCATTGATGGTCCTGTAGCTGTTGCAACAAATCCATCAAATTCTTCTTCTTCAACACAGGCCGGAAGAGTATCTACTTTCAGCAAGAAAGGAACTGCACCTGTATCAGTTTGCCAAGTTGATGGAAAGTATGGATTTCTAAGAGTTGAACTGTGCCATCCCCAGCTTGTTTCCATGATCCAATGGAGACCCCTTCATCTAGCAAGGTCAAGGAAAAATAATTTATGTTCACCAAGGGATGTGCTGCTGACATGTGGCCTAGATGGAATTGTTAGATTATGGAGTGAAATTGATTCTGATATTTCTGAAAGTTCATCCAAAGACACCGATGAGCATAAAACTTTAGGAAAAACTTTAGGGAAATCGTACCATGTGATTGCAGTACTTGAAATTAACCAGTGTTTGAAAGGAAATCTTGGCATAGATATATTCATTTGCTGGGGAGCAGAAATTCATAGTTCAATCCATTCAGGCAGTCTTAATAATTCATTTTCACCGGAGAGGTCCAATTGTGATCAGACTGGTCACTGTGAGTGGCTGGTTGCTGTTGGTCCTGGATCTTGTGTCACCTTTTGGGCTATCCACTGTCTTGATGATGCATATCCAGTACGTTTCCCACGTTTGAATTTGTGGAAAAAACAGAACCTAGAAGGCCCTACTTTCATAAATTTATGTACTTCTGAATCCTCAAACTTAAGTAAGTTGCCAATTCTCATCAGAACTGTTGTTTCAAGGGACACCCTATTTGGTCCACCTGTTACTTATTCTCTACTGTACTTGTCACCTGAAAATTCCATCAGTTGGCTGCTGTGGCACAGTCCAGTACAAAGTTCTATAGGTCATGGATCTCAAAATGTACAATTTGAGAAGGAACATCTATCACGTTTTAGAGGTGGATTTCAAAATCATGATGGTCACAGTGGAAGTATAATCCATATTGCTGTACATCCTGGTAGTACAGGAACTGAACTGGTTGCTTCGATGGATTCAAATGGTGGTCTTTTCTTTTGGTCGATTTCAGCCATTTCTTCTTGCACATTGGGCATGGAAAACTTATCAAATCCCGCATGGAAACTGATAGGAAGAATAGTTCCAAACGACTTACCTAATAGACCTATTTATTCAACCATGTCATGGGCACCTTGTATATTTGATGAAGATAGGTTTATTCTTATGGGACATGCTGAAGGAATTGATTGTTTTCAAATTGGCATGTCCAATGAAGACAATGGAATAATTTTGTGCCATAAAATTTTCACAATTCCCTTCCCCACTAACTGCTACAGAAAGGGTTCTTATAATATTTTTGTTACATCACCGGCATCCGCCTGTTCATCTAATTTTAGCAAGTTCAAGCTATATGCGATATGGAGAGCAGAATTTCAGGTTTTATCGTGGCAGTCTGATTTGTCTAGAAGATATACAAGTAATTTTAATCCTGATACTTTTGCCCCTTTGGAAGGTAGACATGCATTTTCTTGTCCTACAAAATCTTACCACATGACTGCTGATTTGTGCTCATCGGGATTCCCAATTTCTGGTGGTGATCAGGTTACTAGCTTTGCTGTTATTTCTCCAAATTACTTAATTTCTTCAAGTGAAATACTAAATTTGCCTGAAGATTCATTTAACACAACTCCGATTTATGAAATCACAACCGGTTTCTCTGATGGCAGTCTAAGATTTTGGAGAAGTGGAACCAGTAGGAGTTATAGTCAATATGACATGAGGACCTTGTCCTGGGAGCTTGTTGGTATGCTTACTGCACATGATGGCCCTGTTGCTGCAATTTCAGTGTCAGATTGTGGCACTAAACTTGCTACCATATGTTTGTGTGATTCAAGTGACATTTCTGTGCTTCATATATGGAGATCAAATGCTCTTGTTGGTGGTGGGTGCTTCTCCTTAGAAGACAAGATAACCATTACTAGGCCAATAGCCACTTTGAGTTGGCTAACAATAGGAAATGGCCGCCTATTGCTTGGTGTAGGTATGAGAAGTGAAATATTTATATACTCTCAAAGAAGAATTATTGATCAGGTGTTGTCTGCACCTGCAGAGTCTCTTGATACGGTAAATTGGTTTTGCATTGCAAAATGTCAAACAAAGTTTGCCAATAAAGGCTTTTTATGGGCCCCCAAGGCATCTCTTGTGGTAATACATGAGAAACACTTCTCTATTTTCAATCATTGGTCACTGAGAACAAACAAGGAATCTCAAAAAAATAATCAGCGTGAATGCAAAGTATTTGATTCTGACAGCCATGATCAAGATATTTCATGTGACTTCAGCAATTGTAAAATCAGAGAACCGGAGACAAGGAAGAGCTTCAATATATCTGAAGTTCATTCTGAAAATTCTTCTTTGTTGGAATCTATCCAACCATGTCAGACAGACATGAATTCAAAATTATACAGCATTCTGGGTATTGTAGACGAGCTATGTGGAGAGCTGGCAACCTATCACCCTAAGGCTCTTCTTCTGCATCTTCATTCTGGTATCTACATGTTCTTTACAACCTTTTCGGTTGTGAATATTTTCTGGACAGCCAAGTGCAGATAATATAAATGTCATTTAGTCTCTTTCTTGATCAATTTATTTCTCACTTTAATTCATCCTGGACCTTATCTGAATAGTTTTTTTTACAAAGAAAAGTTTAATAAAGGAAACAAGAAATGGTTCTAGGTTCTCTTCTATTGTTTTACTGTGTTCCTTAGATCTTCTATTCTATCCCTTTATCCATATTGGAAATATATTAAGAGTTTAAATACCGAGTTGTACTGCTTATCTGTCTTTTTAATTTTTATAGACAAGGCAGTTTAAATACTGAGTTGTACTGTAACCTTTTAGTATCAAACAATGGTGGACCATGGTTTCTCTGTTTTTTCCGTTAAATGGTGGATTCGTGGTCTCTTTTATTCTAATAGTTATGCATTCTTTAAACTGAACCAATCTCCTCTTTTCATCAAACATCTAGTACAAATTATTCATCTTGATAATAAGTGCTAAGAGAAATAATATGATAGGTCGGGTTGGGATACGGTTTTAATCCTATAGGGCTTTGGTTCTCATTATTAACCATCTTGTTACCATTCAAACAAATAATGATCCATAAAAACAGGAAGTGGTAATTATGAGGTGGCGTGTAGGGGTAACCATTTATGGACTTATGGTGTTAACTGTTAAGTCATTATATCCTAAGGTGCAGATGTGCTGTATATGTGGAGTTGATGTAAATAAGTGATCCTCAACCATCTCAATGTAGTCAAAGCATACACATCCGTGAAAATCTCGAGCAACCTTCTTTAGGGATTGAACTTATTTTCTGCAACTTTGATTTGAACTTCTATTCCAAATATGTTTATTCTACGTACCAGGTTATCGATCAAAAAAACCCATACCAGGTTTTTTCTCTCTCGAGACATGCTTGAAAAATAGTGATCTGATTGTTTTTTGTAATATTATGATTGATTCTAACAACATAAAAACAATTATTATCACTTATAATAAATACATATTTTGGTTACTTTTGTTTGCAGCCTATCTATTATTATGCACAAGGATAAATAACGTATGGTTCCTTCTGGTATTGTGAGTGACAAACACATTAAACTGTAGCTATTTGCAGGTAACTGGAGGCGTGCATATGCTTGTGTGGAACATCTTGTTAGATGGCTTCAGTCTGTTAATAGTTCAACTACTAACACTGAAGAATATAATTCTGGAGATTCTACCGTTGGCATTCCTGAAATTTGTTTGGCTAATTACGTGGGTGAGATCCACTCTGCTGCTGTGCAGAATTACAAAATGGAATGGGGCTTAAACGTTCCCAGTAGGATTTCTGAAACACAACTCAAGGACAATTTATTCCATGTTGGGGAAGGAAGTTCATGGATGACATCTTCCGGCAACATCTCAAGTAGCACCTCCCAACAGTCTAACATCAAAGGCTTTACTGAAATTTTAGAGAAAGCACGTGCAATTTTTCGTCTAGATGATACAGAGAGAGTCCAGCTTCTTGCAGTTGTAGATCTTCTGGGCCTGTGTGTTGATCGACACTATTCTTCTGTCTATGAAAGTTTTGATGGACCTGCCAGAAGGTATTTCAAAAAATATATTTTATCCAAAAACATTTTAACCCTTTTTAGTTTCATACCATAACCTTGACATCTTATAGAAACCAATGCAGGGCATATCATAGTATACTAAAACTAGTAATAATATTAGCAATTAACTAATATGGTTCATAAAGATTAAAATGGACCCGGTGAAGGGCATTTCAACAAATGCAATGGTACGTAAAAATAGTCAGGTGACTGCTTGTGTGTATACCTATCTGTGCTACTTCTCTTGTGATTTCTGTTTTGCTTATTTAACAATTTTAGTTTGATAACATGACCTCAACATTTATGTAACCAGTCCAGGGCTTATAGCATACTAAATATGTTGGATTTTATTGTAGAATTTATTTTCACACACTATTATAATAGTAATGAATAATATTCTTTTGCACTCCAGTATGATAAATTTTGAGAACACTGTGCCTGCATATATGATGAAAATTAGCATTTTCTGCCTAGTGCCTACTAACTTGAGCAGTTGCATGCCAATCACTTTAATTTGAGGGTTCAAATGGTTTGCAGTAAAGTACTTGACACTTGGAAATGTTTAGTTAAGGGAGGACATTTAAATTGTTTAAATGATTGATTCCCTAGAAGTTATTGAATCGAGCTCCTTATGAATCTGTACTCAGGATGATTACCCTATTTTTCTACTAAACCCACTAGAAAAGAAATAGAACTCAAGGTACCATATGAAATCAGATAACTTTTCAACTAACTTAAAATAAGTTCAGAACGCATAACTAACATTTCAGTCTGTTTCTCTGAATTAGAGTTTCAAAGAGATGGGTCCCCCCAAACCAGTCATACCCCCAAAAGGCATTTTGTGTATGCTTTCATTTTCTTGCGTTACTTATTTACTTGACCTATTTTCTAAAATTAAAGTTATTGTCAATAACCTGAACATAGTTTTTCTGCAGGCATAGATTTAGATTCTTCTCCATCTAACTGTTAAAAACTGATGAATTATCACATTTCTTATCTTATTTTCGCCTTTATCAAGGTTTTGGGTTGCATCAAAATACCAACATCTATACTTCAGTCGAAAATTTGGACGTTTGGCTTCCCAGGATGAGGTGATAGCTGAGTCTTGGATGATTTCATGGGCTTTCCTATCTGATTGCCAAGAGAACCTGTATAATTCTCTTATCTCTTCAGAACCGTCATGGATGGAAATGCGCAATGTGGGCATTGGATATTGGTTTACAAATGTGGCACAACTACGGCCAAGGGTGAGACTCAATGCTGATTTATAATTAATTTCTTGGAAAACATCCCATGTTGGACACTTTTCGAGAACTAAAAAGCTCTAGTGGTCTTTGGTGTTTTCTCTTCATCTGACTAACAAACCAATTGTGGGGTTGGTCTGTTTGTGGTTCTGTCTTTGGCTCTATTTAATGCATTCACAGTAATGGTTGCATTCACTTTGATCTTTGGAGTTTAAGTTGGTAGGAGTAAGCTTAAGGAGTTAAGTCCTCTAGGAAAGGTTCTGCAAATGCAATCACTTCTACCTCTTCATTTTTTTGGAAACATTTAAAAGTCTGCCGCTCCATGCAGAATCTTAGTATAATACTAGAATAGATTTTTTTTAATAAACTGGAATTTATTTGGAAATTAATGTTTATTCTATAATTGCACTGAATCCACTTATTTTATTGGAATTTGCAGTTGCAAAATGGTAACAAATGTCAATTGATCTGTTGTGCCCAAGATCTAGGTTACTTTCAACTTTTGAGCAACAATTGGTTGCCCCAGTCATATGATCCTACAATTCCATACAATTCTAATTGGTTGACCACACCACAATAGTCCTGATATTGAGATATAATTTTCATATTAATAAGTATAAGACGCTGTCCTCAAGGGTTAGAATCTGAATCCAAAGTTCCCATTTACTGTAGAATGTAAATAATTGGTCATTGTTGCTACTAGTTGACCTTGTTTTTCTCTACCGTAGGTCTTTCCGTAATAAAGATTTGGAATTAAAATCAAATATCAACTCTGGTCTAAACTTCCTATTTGGTGACTTAAAGAAGATTCTTCCATTACGTGGGACCTTATGAGTCTCCTATAATAAAGGTGGACTATCTCTGGTCAGCGCTTCATATAGACCCTGTGCTCTTGTCTTTTTGTGTATCATTGGAATAGTGGATTCATTTGGTTTTTGAGACTTTTACCTAGAAATTTTGAAATGGCAACGAGTCCCAATATTTGTCCTAAAGTATTTGCAAGTTTATACAAATCTTACTCTTTTTTTAACTTGTACCCGGTACTTACAATTTACTACAACTTAGGCTTAAGAAGCTTCCTAGTTGCCATAGGATAGTTGGTTTTGCATTCTAGTCAAGATTATTCTATTAGCATGGGTCTCTGTTAGAGGATCTTTAGTGTGGTAGCTACAGTGAGATAGATTAGAGATATAATAGAGGGTAAAGACAGAAGCGTTGTAGAATGAGGGAGAAGGGAGAGAGAGATGAGGGAGAAGGGAGAGAGAGATGAGGGAGAAGAAAGAGAGAAGATTGTTGAATATTGTCTGCTTATTTCCTCTCACAACTGATACGATTATAGGCTATCAGCCCTTGATTATTGCCTAAACAAAAGCACTAATAAAAATAGAAATGTAAAGCAAATCCTTAAATCCTCCCTAAATCCTGCCTAAGGCTTAGCTGTCCAAATTTCCTCTTGCTGGCTGATTTCAAATCAGACCTTAATTGCACTTTTCAATTTTAGCATCATCAGTGCATGATTGAATGCAATTGTATCTCTGTTACGTCTTGTGTAAACCTTTAGGGGCTGGTTTAATTGTGTAACATTCCCACCTCCATGGGAAGACGACTTGTCCTCAAGTCGGAGTTCATCCAAATTAACCAGGTCCTCCCAACTTGAGTCTTCTAACAATAGGCCTGACCACTGGACGAGAGCTTGAGGGACAGATTCTCCATTTCGAAGTATGGTGCGCCTAGCTAGAATGGCAACTGGTTGGTGGATTGGATGATTATCCTCAGTTAGGATAGGCAGATCATGAACATGTGGTGTTGCTTGGCCATGGTATGGTTTTAAGAGAGAACAGTGAAAGACTGGATGAATGCGAGTAGTTGATGGTAGTGTCAGGAGATATGCAACTGATCCAATGCGTTTCTCTACTTTAAATGGCCCGTAATAGCGCAATCCGAGCTTGTGAGCTGAGCTTTGGCGTGCCGTCACTTGACGGTAAGGCTGAAGCTTTAGCAACACCAATTGGCCAGGTTCAAAAGTCATTGCAGTGCGGTTCTTGTCAGTGTAGAATTTCATGGCTGTTTGTGATTTCAGCAAGTTGTCCCTTAGTTGGGATAATATCACATCACGGGAACGGAGGTCTGCGTCAACTGATTCGAAGGCAGAGGTGCCGCTGCAATAATTGAGCATTGATGGTGGTTTATGGCCAAATGTGACTTCGAATGGCGTCATGCCTGCTGAAGCTTGAAATGTTGTGTTGTGATGGTACTCTGCCCAACTGAGTAAATTGGCCCACTTTTTTGGTTGGTCGTGAACAAAGGCCCGCAAGTATTGCTCAATGCATCGGTTGACACGTTCGGTCTGCCCGTCTGATTCTGGATGGTATGCAGATGAAAAGTTGAGCTTTGTTCCCTGAAGTTTGAAGTTCCCTCCAAAAATGACTTTGAAAGATTGGATCACGGTCAGAAATAATGGATTTAGGCACTCCATGAATTTTGCCCACCGACTCCCAAAAAATGGCTGCAACTCGAGGGCCGTTGTATCGTCGTGGCAAGGCAGCTAGATGCACCCCTTTAGAGAAGCGATCAACCACTACCAAAATAGCTGTATGCCCTTCAGATGGTGGCAAATGAGTGATGAAGTCCATCGATAGGTCAGCCCACAGGGAAGTTGGAGGAGCAATTGGTTGCAGCAATCCATAAGGGTGCTGATTTGTAGGTTTGCACTTTTGACATGTGTCACAAGGGTGCACATAGTCTTTGACATGTTGCTGCATTTTCTTCCAATAAAAGTGTGGTGTTAGCCGTTGGACTGTGCGCTGCACACCAGAGTGACCACCAAGAAGAGTTGAGTGATATTCAGCCAAAAGGATGGGAATTAGGGTTGAGTTTTCTGGTAAGTATATGCGACCTCTATAGCGCAGTAAACCATGTGAGAAGGACCAGCCTGCTGTTTTGGATTTATTGGCTGATATTTCAGCTATAATTTGCTGGCAGTAGATATCATTAGCCACTTCTTGCTCCAAGGTTTTCAAGTCAGAACTAACAGGTCTAGAAATGGCTAGGAAGACTTGGTCAGTTTTGGTGATCAGGTTGCCAGGTTTGGAGACAGATGTTGTGTCAGTTGTGTTGTGATCAGTGGAGGTGGAAAGGGCTTGACCTGCCATGGTCTGAGTGTTGTTGGTGAACTCAGGTACACGAGAGAGAGCATCTGCTGCGGCATTCGAAGAACCCGATTTGTATTCAATGGAGTAACTATAGCCCACAAGTTTGGATAGGAATTGTTGTTGCTCCGGAGTTTGAATCGTCTGCTTTAGCATATTTTGCAAACTGCGATGGTCGGTTCTAACAATAAAGTGATTTCCCAGTAAATATTGGCGCCATTTTGCCACCGCTGATTGAACTGCAAATAACTCTCTAACATATGTGGACTTCCCTTGCATTGTTTTTGAGAGTTTTCGACTGTAGAATGCGATCGGGTGAGATTGCTGCATGAGTACTGCACCTATGCCTACACCGGAAGCATCAGTTTCCAACACAAACTGTGAAGAGAAATTTGGTAATGCAAGCACTGGTGCAGATGTCATTGCTGATTTGAGCGTGGTGAAAGCTTGGTTTGCCTTTTCGGACCACTTGAAACCATCTTTTGTGAGGAGATCTGTCAGGGGGGCTGCTATAGATGCATAATGACGAATGAAACGTCGATAGTAGCCCGTGAGACCCAGAAAACCTCGAACTTGCCGCTGATTGGTAGGAGTCGGCCAGGCACTGATGACTTCGATTTTAGAGGGATCAGCTGCCACCCCTTGTGTTGAGATTATGTGGCCCAGAAATTCGATGGAAGGGCTGCCAAATGTACATTTGGATCTTTTCACCGCCAGATTGTGCTCTTTTAGTGTGGAAAATATTTTTCGAAGATGGTCAATGTGCTCCTCATGGCTGCTGCTATATACCAAGATATCATCGAAAAATATGACCACAAATTTTCGTAGATATTGTTGGAATACCTCGTTCATTAGAGCTTGAAAGGTCGAGGGTGCGTTTGTGAGTCCGAATGACATGACTAAGAATTCAAAGTGGCCATGGTGTGTGCGGAAGGCAGTTTTGTGCACATCGGTTTCACACATTCTCACTTGATGATAACCTGAACGAAGGTCTAGCTTAGAGAAAACTTTTGCATCATGGAGCTCATCGATTAATTCATCCACTGTGGGAATTGGAAATTTGTCTTTGATGGTGGCTGCATTTAAGGCACGGTAATCTACGCAAAAACGCCATGTGCCATCCTTCTTTTTCACCAATATTACTGGTGAGCTGAAAGGTGAGCGACTTGGACGAATGACTCCTGTTTTGAGCAACTCGCTGACCTGCCTTTCAATTTCATTTTTTTGAAAGTGAGGATAGCGGTATGGGCGAACATTCACCGCTTCTGTGCTTGGATGTAAGGGAATGCAATGGTCTATGGAGCGAGGTGGAGGTAGGCCGATGGGTTCAGCAAACACATCTTGAAATTCATCCAATAGTTTTACCAAAAATGGTGGCTGTTGTTCTGTATTGTTGTCTAAAGACAATGTGTTCGTAGTAGTTGGTGTGGCCTGCAAACACATGTAACAGGAGCTTACACCCCCTGATGTGACCATCTTGTTGAAGCCTGCTGGAGAAAGTGGACGAGCCAAGGCAGAGTCATCGCCACAGAGTTTTATTTGTTGTCCTTGTAGGCAGAATTCCATCCTTAGAGTAGCATAGTTTGTCAAGATCGGCCCCAATGTAGCCAACCATTGAATGCCTAAAACGACATCTGTGCCTTCAATGTCCAGTACGAACAGGTCCAGGTTGAAGGTGTGAGATTGCAGAATCAAGGTGACCTCATTGCAGATTTGATGACAATGGAGGTAAGCGCCGCTGCCAACACGGACCTTGAATGGTTGGGTGGGTGATGTGGGTAGTGCCAGAAAGGATGACATGCGGTTAGAAATAAAATTATTTGTACTACCGCTGTCAATAAGCACCTGAATGGTATGGCCATTTATGCTCCCTTTCATACTCATTGATTTGGCCGAGCATTGCCCCAAAAAGGCATTAAGGCTAATTTCTGGGTTGAGCTCTTCCTCCGGTTGCGGAGTCAAATCGACTATTGGTGTCTCCAAGTCGTCAGTTGAGTTATCTTCCACTTCTAAATAAAGGAGTGAAGCACGCCCTTTGCAACGGTGACCTGGTGTGAATCGCTCGTCACAGTTAAAACACAACCCTTTTGCTCTTCGATCTTGCTGCTCGGCTGTTGTTAGTCTACGAATAGGGAGTTTATTTGTTGGTTGTGACATGGGAGAAGCTACAGGCTGTGATTGTGGGTTTGGGCGGGCAACCCAAGGTCTTGGTAATGATCGGGTGTCAGCAAACTGATCTTCGAAAACTCGAGCTAAAGCAAATGCATCATCCAGATTGCGAGGTCGTTGTGCTGTAACTGCACGCTGAATTTTGGGTTGGAGTCCAGAAATAAATGAACTCTTTAGGATATCAGGTGTAAAGCCAGTCACTTTACTAGCCAAAGCCTCAAACTTATTTTGATAGTCGACCACTGAAGCTGATTGTGAAAGCTTCATTAGTTGACCAGCTGGGTCGGTGTATTCTGATGGACCAAATCTCTTATTCAGACCAGAGACGAAAGTGTCCCAATCTGTAAGACGGCCTGCTTGAGCCATGCTTTGGAACCAACAAGAGGCCGGTGTGTCGAGGTGCATGGAGGCTAGGAGTAACTTGTCTTCCTGTGGTGTTGCATAGTACATGAAGTACCGTTGAACGCTAAAAAGCCAATCAGCAGGGTCGCCAGAGGAAAAACGAGGGAATGTCAAACGAAGGTTGCGGTTTGTATGTGTCTCCGGTTGAGCTTCTGGTGTGCGGAGTGTTGAGTGCGGGCCGGGGCCAAGAACACTTGATGAAGGTTGATGAGGTGGAGTGGAATTAGCTCGTATTTGCTCGATCATTGTGGCCAAGAAACGTTGTTCCCGTTCTTGCTCACGTTGCTGTGAAAGTTGGTCACGGTTTTCAAATGCTGTGTTGATTTGTGCTAGTAGTCTCTCAAAAGTGTCATCTTCTGTGTTTGGGTTGTGTGTTCGAGTCTGTGGTGCCATTGAGGAGGTTGAGGTACAATGAAAGCACCAATTGTTAGAGGAACTTTAGTGTGGTAGCTACAGTGAGATAGATTAGAGATATAATAGAGGGTAAAGACAGAAGCGTTGTAGAATGAGGGAGAAGGGAGAGAGAGATGAGGGAGAAGAAAGAGAGAAGATTGTTGAATATTGTCTGCTTATTTCCTCTCACAGCTGATACAATTATAGGCTATCAGCCCTTGATTATTGCCTAAATAAAAGCACTAATAAAAATAGAAATGTAAAGCAAATCCTTAAATCCTCCCTAAATCCTGCCTAAGGCTTAGCTGTCCAAATTTCCTCTTGCTGGCTGATTTCAAATCAGACCTTAATTGCACTTTTCAATTTTAGCATCATCAGTGCATGATTGAATGCAATTGTATCTCTGTTACGTCTTGTGTAAACCTTTAGGGGCTGGTTTAATTGTGTAACAGTCTCATTGCTTAAGTTGAAAGGTAAAAGTAGCGATGGAATATAAAGTGCCTTCATGAGTTTTTGTTTAGGTACTATTTTCACTTTTATTACTCAAAGGAAGTGCTTCAAATGCAAGAAGGTGATTTCTACTCACCAGAAAGGCGTTAAAGTGAGTTTCCCAATGCATCTTAAGAAGTGGGGGGTAAGAATTTACTTATCATTGCAACATGGAGGTTCTAAGAATAGACCTGATGCACAAGTTGCATCTTGCATGTGATTTTTTTTCTTGCTAAATATCATTTGTTTAGTTATGACTAATATTAGATGTAGGGCAGAATGGTCATCATATTATTTTATAGGGTGTGATGTGATTCAATGATGACTTCGTGAGTTTGACTTGTGCTTTATCCTAAGCATGTTCATTTACCTCTAGGTGTTACCCATATTTATACCCTTCAGTCTTACCTTGTAAGTGTTATGTTTGCTTTTTACCACTGCAAGCTACACTAAATGCTTAATCAGTGTTTACTTGGTTGCTGGTTATTGAAGCTAGTTGACTTAAGGTGGAGTGGAGACACATTTTTATGTGAATCAAGAATGGTGACTGGTGAGAGCCATTTCTTCATTGAGGGATGATGGGAAAATGAGAGGAAAATAAGTGCTCATTTATTGTGCAATATTTTCATCTGCAAAGCTTTTATGGAGAACTAGGAAGGAGGCCCAGGCTTCATGATAATTATCGGTGTTCATGTGAAATCACTGCTATGTACTACTATGGGTGGCAAATGGGCTTGCTCCTCCTGTCATGTAACATGAAAGGATTCAATTTAGTAATGACTGTAAGATTTATATTGTATCCTAAAACCGTTGTCGATGATCTAGACATATTGTGCTTCCTAGTAGAAAGAGAATGAACGTAAAATATGGTAGGAAAAGCCAATATGACAAGGGAAAAGGAGGAGCATGCCTCCTGCAATCTTCAATATCGTGCATATAGACGTTTATGTTGATGTTAGTTGGAAACTTTGGTTGATGAAATATGGATTTGCTTTCCCCTTTTTATTTGTGATTTATTTGATTTGTTTTTTCGGAGGCCACATGATTATCTTAATTTGAGTATTTTGTTTCAGTGGTAAAACTACATTTTTCATAAAAACTGTATTTGTTTGTGAAGATAGAGAAGCTTGCAAGGTCACAATACTTATCCAGAAGGGATCCCAAGGATTGTGCTCTCTTATATTTGGCACTGAATAGGCTCCAGGTGCTGTCTGGTCTTTTCAAGATCAGCAAAGATGAGAGGGACAAGCCATTAATTAGATTTATTTTGCGCAATTTCCAGGTATTGTAGCAGATCTCACTTACACCAGTTGCAAGTTACAATCTTCGATATGGTTTAATAGTGTATATTATTATAAAATTCTATCTTACCAACTTTTCAAAACAATCACATATTGGCATTTCTCTGTAAACCTTTTGAAATCATAAACCCAGCATTTGATTTTGGAGACACAAAATTTTGTAAAATATCCTTTGTTGTTTGCCTGCGCATGCCAGTAACTATTAATTTTTAAGGTTTGTACATTCAGGAAGAAAAAAATAAAGCGGCTGCTCTGAAGAATGCTTATGTGTTACTGGGAAAGCATCAGCTGGAACTTGCAGCTGCTTTTTTTCTGCTAGGAGGGGATCCATCTTCTGCAGTGACAATCTGTGCTAAGAATCTTAAGGATGAGCAACTTGCAATTCTAATTTGCCGGCTTATTGAGGGGAATGGAGGATCACTAGAGTACAACCTTATAACAAATATTCTACTTCCAAGTGCAACTGAAAGGGGTGACCGTTGGCTGTGCAGCCTCCATGAGGTTTGTGAACTATGAAAATATATAATGTTCTATTCATTGGTGTTGTTGAGTCCGTAGAGTTCATCTCTGACAAGCTTCCTGCATCTGCAGTGGACCTTAGGGAATTTCTTCCAGTCTTATAAGGTATTGGTGAATTTTCCTTTGGATTCAGCCAACAATAACTGTGAAACTTCATGCAACTATGCATCCAATCCATATATTGGGCAATACTGTCTAAGTTTAGCGGCCAAGAATAACCTGCGAAATGCTGTGGGAGATGAGATGACTGCGATATTGTTGAAGTGGGCAACATGTATAACTGCGACTGCATTAGCCAGATGTGGACTTCCAGTAAGTTTATTGTTTTATTGATTTAGTAATTTGTTTTCTAGATAGTGAAGTCTAGTGTGTGGTTTTCTAACATGAGACTTCTGATGTAGTGGGACGAAAATTAGTTTATCTCCGGTGACCCATTGATGAAAATGTACCCAGTTTGTAGGCCATTTGTGAAATGTGCAGATGTGTGATGAAATGGGATTATACTAATGCAATGATACTAAAAAAGTAAAGAGAAGTTGGAAGGTGTTCACTTGATGGAGTTTTGAGATCAAGAAATTGCACTTGATTAATCGAGATTGTTAGACTGGGCATCCACCTCAAAACCAATTGGAAATGAGGGGAGGCCCCCCTACAACTTATGACCCAGGAGAATGTCCACATTTTACACGATGTGAGACTATTCTCTAACATTCCCCCGCACGCGTGACACATGTCTACACGTGGACAACACTGGGTGGATGTGTCAAGCCGCCCACCGGGCACAACTTGGGCTCTGATACCATGTGAGAATAGGATTAGGGTTTGGAAGGGTTAGTCTTGTATTTAACAAAACCAATAGAGTACACGGGTTTATATAGAGTGGCTCCACTATATGGATATCCACTTAACCTGTTAACTCTAACAGAGATTGAAAATTTGACATTTCAAATCGAAGTTAAGCGACGAGTTCAGATCAGGAACTTAAAAGTGGAGGGAGTCAAAATTAGGAGATGGAGAATGAGAACAAAGAGGATGGAAAGAAGTCGTGTGAAGAAAAAAATGAGGTTGGGGTATTGGGAGGTAGAAAATGGGGTTTTATGATACAAACTAAAAAACTTTGTGCAGATTTTGTGCAACAAATGACTGGTTCTGTAGCGACTGGAACAACAGTTGTAGCCTCATACACATCGTATAATTAGCGCAGGGCTCTGTCCATTTGTGCAACTGAACTGCATGCGGCGTAAACTATGTGAAAGCATACCTAATCATTGATTGGAATTTGCATATGCCACCTCTCATCCCTACATCAAAACATCACCACTTGATTTTCACATAGGTCATCTTCTCTACCATAACACGTCAATGCTACTATATTCAACCTCAGGGATCCAACATTGACATGTAAATCGAGTGCGATTGTTCATGATGCCTATGATTTTTTCTGCGGAACTGTGTTTTGTTGTGGGTTGTCTATTGGTGTTGGTACCTGTTTTGTTTTGTTCTCCTGCAGAGCTTTGTTTTTCTTTGACTTGGTAGCTTTTCGTGTACATAACTCCCTTTTATTAATCTTAGCCTATTTTTTTATAATAAAGAAGGCAGTGGTTTGTTTTTCTCTAGTGGTGTGCATGCAGTTTTTGATTGCGTCCATGTCTACGTTTTTACTGTGTTCGTCCATCATCATGGATCCACTCTGGACCACTTGTTCCTTGTGCTCATGCTCTTTTAAACTACTTGGCTACTTCTGTGTAGTCTATGTAGCAATCTGGGCATTCCGTTTGGCAATGTATCTTCCTTGTGAGGGAGTTTTAGAATGTATGATCTTGTACGTATAGGTTATTATCTACTTGTCTTTCATATAATGAATATCTTCTATTCTGTATAACAATTGGTAATGCTTTGCTGTATTGGAGATGTAATCTTTCTTGTTATTATTCTCAATGCAAAACCTCTACCCTCTTGCGCATTGACAATTTGCATACATAATAGATAAATTTCTTTCAATGGTTGTATCTGGAAGTTGACGGTTGATTGGTGTGTGCTCCTTATATATTTACATGTATTCTCTTACAAGGTCCCTGGTCTTACTTCTGTACCCTGGATTCTAGACTTTCTAGTGTAATAAATTGATGATCTTCATCTCTGTTTTAGCTTGAAGCCTTGGAATGTATGTCAGCTACTTTGAACAATCACAAAACTAAAGATCAAAGTCATTCTTTGGCTGTCGGTGAGGATAGGATTCTCCAGGGAAATTTAGATCCATTCTCGAATTTGGGCTCTAATTGGTTGCGTTTAGATGTTGCCAACTGTTTGGAGTACAACTTCTGTTTGAATGCTGCACTGCAACACGTGTCAAGGCTTCTTCAAGAATATCCTGGATGGGAAGAAGGTACATTAGCATCACCCACAATGTTACCAGTGAACCTTGATGCTCGTCATCATGAACTGCAGATGAAGTTCAAAAGCAAACTGAAAATGACCATTACAGTTCTTGAACAAAGATATTCCTTGAAGTCAAGCGATGTCATAGATATGGTATGTCATATTATCTGGAAGAAGTTAGTTTGTGTCATGTTTAACTTAAAGGAGGTATTCATGCAATCATGCATTTTTTCTTACAGATACTAATTAATGCATCCAGCAAGGAGATGACATTTCTTGGTTATAGCGTACTGCATGACTATATTGCTCACAATCATGTTGGTGGCATACCTCATTCTAATGGAGGGTTTGATTCAGTTTCAGTCAGATCGTCGGTAATGAAGGCCTCCAAGGAAATCTGTTATTTTCTTGCTCGGTATAGTTTACACCACAACATTCTGAATTCATTGTTTACAATGAGCAGAAATTCGTTTTGCAAGGACAATTCCTGGCAGTTCATTTCTTGCGATATTCTCTTACGAAGATCCTTCTACTTGATAAAAACAATACTTGGTCTTCTTAAATCACATGGTCCTACTTTATTTAAAGCTGACAATTATTTGGATGCTGTTGTGGTTCTTGCTCACCTTCAATTGTGTTTCTGCTTTGCTTCAGCTTGGCTCACTAGAAGCTTTAATGAACTAGCTATGATAATACTTCCTATTACAAATGCTTTCAACAAAAAGCAGTCGTTTCATGAAGGTACCGGGGTTGACATGATTGATTTTGTCTCTCAGATTATGAATCTTATTGTTCAGTCTAAACCCAGAAAAATGTTCCATGTGGACGCTAACCAGTGCCAAAACGAAGGACATGGGTTGGATCTGGCACAAGAGGAAATTATGAGATGGCAACTGATAGGAACATCTCTGTGGCGAACATTACATGATTTTATTAAATATCAATTCACCTCATTGATCACGGAAACCAATGAAGATTTTAAGAGTTGTTTGAACCCAGTGGAAACATTTTCCTATCATCTTTTGAAGCCCTTAATTACTGCTGTAGTGTATGCCTTCTCTACTCTGGAAAGACACCTTGCGTCATGGTTCCTTAGCGAAGCAGAAAACGGAGCCCCTCTGCATCATCTTTTTGATGTAGAATCTGAACAAGTTGACCTCAATTTGGAGCAACATTTTCTACATCTTAGTAAAATTTCAGAACCAATGAACAAGCAAGATCAGAAAATTATATGCAAGCTTTTACTGGGGATTTCAATCAAGTCTGAGAATACGTGTGCCAGTTCTATTTATAAAATAGTAAATAGTCCTTCATTCAGTAGGCGGGAGTTCCGTGGCTCATGGGATATTGTTCGGAGAGTTGTAATGATTGAGCAGGAAAGCAAGAGAGTAGCAAACGGCAGCCAAGATGCCATGAAAGCAACTAGTTCAGCTAGTAGTACAAGTTCACATTTTAGTGATCAACCCTGGGATAGTAGACAAAAAGAAAGACGTTCCTTTAAGGAGGAAACTTATTTCAGAATTCCGGAGGAAGTATGCAAAAGAAGCGGAGAACTTATAGAGGTACAGTCTTTTCCTTGTTTTCTGTTATGTGGTGGATTGGGATGATTGGACGGTTGGACCTAGGTGAAGTTCATTGAGTCCACAAAAGGAAAAAAATTCATGCAGAATGTAATAAGTTTTGAAGCTTTGGAACTTGTATTTGACAGGGAAATGTATTACAATCGGGAAATGTTCATTACCAATTCAAGGATTTAATAAATTATTTTGTATTGGTTTTCATATTTAGGTACTCTTTTGCGGAGATTGATGATCCATTGATCCGTCACTATGAGATAATTTTCAGAAAACCTGTGGAATGATACTTTTGTATGATTTCATGCAACCTATGCCCTGGATACATATAAAATATGATGGTTTCACTTGGATAAGTGGCTCCCTGGGAAGCATTTCTAGAATAGCAGTAGGTTTTGAGGAAGAAATTTCCTTTTGTGTTCTTTTAGTAACTCAATTAAGGCCAATCTTGTTTGAAGGTATATTCTTGGTCCTACAATAAGCTCTAATAAGGCAACAGATGGAATTTATGCTTAGAAGCATTTTAGATTTCAGATCATTTTCCAGCTTTTCCATCATCCCCCTTACCTGCCAAAATTGGATAAAGTTTTGGTAACATCTCATAAGAACTTGGTGTAGGAAGGAAAAATATATATAATATTGACAGGTTTAATGCTTCTAGTTGAAAAGCATCATCATAATAGTTTTCTGGTATGCCTAAATGCCCTTAAATAAACTTTAAAATTCATATTGACATAACAAAGTACAGATAGGAACATCAAAATTTTATTTTCCAGTTCAAATAAATTGCCATTATCACTTGTTCATTAGGCAGTTACTTTTCTATTGAATGGGTTCTTGGTTGGTTCAATCTTCTGAGATTAACTAATAATATATTTCTTCTCCTTGACAATGACAAATGGCTAAATCACTAGAATTTTTAAAATAGAAGTGGTACTAACTTTTCAGCACTACGTGTGTAAATGTCATTGATTCCGCTCTTTGTGCAGGCAATTTGTTTCAACAATGTTCATGAGCAACAAATGGCTTTTGCAACTAATAAAAAGGTTGGTGTGTATCTAGTATACAAAATTGAAATTTATTTGCTGAATAAGTGAAACAATGGTACCTCTTTTTTAACCTGTGGTGCATCTTCTAATAACTTTCCATATGATTATAACCCTTATATGATGCCTACAAACATCATATTCGATGGTGTGGAGTTGACATTGACTTGTTCATACTGACTTATTTTAGTAAGCTAGAATGAACTAATTTTTAACAGTTTTACTGAGTGTTCCGAACTGCATCTGGAGCGTTATATTTTGCCGAAGAATCAATCCTTAAATACAAAATCAATTGTACCGCATCCATGATGGCATTTAGTTACATGCATATTATTTTCTAGAAAACATTTCCTTTAAAAATCAAGTCTCTTTTATCCCAGTTAATTATGATTATGAGTTTCCCCTTTTATTTTTGTACATATGATATTTTGCTTTGTAAACTCTGTTTGTGTGTCTCAGAGAATCATTTTCCTTAACGTGGGGTTGGAGTCTATCCAAGAGCAAGCTGAATACATCTGGCCAGATTGTGATTGGCCGCATGACGGGTGGGTGGGTTTAGAATCTATACCACTTCCTGCATCTGAGATGGGGCCATGGAGAAAGGAAGGAGCTCACCTTGGCCGTGGTGATGATACGATTGTCACAGGCTCCTCGTTCAGGCCAGGAAGGGATTTGACAGGTGGAGGAGCATTTGGGATTCCTGGATACGCTGGTATGGGTGCATCAGGCTTTGGGTGGGGTGAACATGATGAATTCACACATCCACCAGCAACCACTGAGAACATAAGCACCAGGGCCTTGTCCAGTCATCCTTCAAAGCCAATATTTTTAGTTGGCTCGTACGACAGTCATGTTTATCTTTGGGAGGTACAAACTTGCACATTATCACAGTAAGGTCTAAGAATAAATGTCTATTATCCATCTGTTTTTTTTCTTCATCCAATTTGATGGGCCAAAAGCCTCAAATTTAGGTCATATTACAGAGTACTAGAATATTACAAAACCATCCTTGGCAACACGAGAAAATGTTAAATTCAACAACCTTTGAGGAATATCCAGACAACAATGTCAAAAGATCTTTCATATCCATGTTTTTAAGCAGACATTCATCAACTATAGAATGTTCCGTAGAGGAACAATGACATGGACTTGCGTAGTTTATCTATCCAAATTCCCCAAGGACTATATACAATTAGGCATCCCCAGAGGGTATCAGAGATTCAATTCGAATATTCAAAATGGACCCATTGCTCCAAATTGCTCTTTGCTTGAAAGTTGAAAACAGTTCATATTGCAGCTTCAGTTGATAGCTACTTTTCTCATGAAAGAATCGATATGCAATATGCATCTATTATGAAGTACTTGAATTCCGCATAAATGGTTATAACAAATTAATGTTTCTAGTATATTCTCATTAGCATTTTCATTAAATACTAAAATTCTGCAATATATAACAATATTATAGTTCTCTTTTGGTCATAGTCCTTTCCTTTTTTGTTTATCCAATCTAGACCATCCAATCAAATATAACAACAACAAAGCTTTTAATCCCAGAGTAGTTGAGGTAGACTAGAAATGAAGCTCTAAGGAGTCACGGTTCAGGCACGTGAATCGTCTTCTTCCACGTATTTATATTCAATGCAAATTCTCGAGGCACATTACAATCTTTTAGATCTCTTTTGACCACTTCCTCCTAAGTCAATCGTGGTCTATCCCTTCTTTTTGTGTCTTCGATTCGATTCAATACTCTTCTTCTTATAGGTGTCTCCAAAGGTCTTCTTTGTACATGTCCAAACCATCTCAGTCTGTGTGTATAATTTTCTCTTCCATTGGAGCAACTCCAACTCTCTCACGAATGTCTTCATTTCTAATCTGATCCATTCGCGTATGACCACACATCCACCTCAACATCCTCATTTCAGATACACTCATCTTTTGTATATGTTGTCTTTTAGTGACTCAATATTCCGCATCATATAACATTGTAGGTCTTATTGCGGTTCTATAAAACTTTCTTTTTAACTTCAGTGGAATTTTCTTGTCTTATAAGATACCTGAAGTTTGTCGCCATTTCATTCATCCTGCTCTAATCCTATGATTATCATCTTCATCGATCTTCCTATCTTTTTGAAGTATTGATCCAAAATATCTAAAAAAATCTTTTCTACGCACCACTTGCCCATCTAATATATCTCCTCTTCCTCGGTATTAACGGTACTGAAACAATATTTCATATATTCAGTTTTAGATCTACTTAGTTTAAAACCTTTTGTTTCTAAAGTATTTCTCCACAACTCTAGTTTTCTCTCCACACCTATCATATTCTCGTCAATTAATACTACATCATCTGCAAAAAACATACACCATGGAACCTCACATTGTATGTCTTTTGTCACATCATCCATTACTAAAGCAAAGAGATACGAACTTAAAGCTGAACCTTGATGAAGTTCAATCTTAATCGGAAAAGTTTTAGTCATATCATCACAAATTCTAATGCTAGTTTCAACTCCTTCGTACATATCTTTAATTTAATTCATATATTTTGTTGATACATTCTTCTTCTCTGTGACCCACCACATAACATTTCTTGGAATTCTATCATATGATTTTTCTAAATCAATAAAAACCATGTGTAGATCTTTCTTTTGTTTTCTATACATCTCCATAAGTTGTCTAATAAGAAATATGATCTCTATCGTTGACCTTCCATGCATGAAACCAAATTGATTATCTTTAACACATGTCTCTTTCCTCAGACGATGTTCAATTACTCTTTCCCACAATTTCATAGTATGACACATGAGTTTGATACATCTATAGTTAGTGCAATTTTGAATCTCCTATTTATTCTTGTAAATTGACACCAAAGTACTCATTCTCCACTCATTTGGTGTTTTATTTTTCTCAAAGATACTACTAAACAATTTAGTTAACCATGTTACTATTTTATCCCCAAGACAATTCCACACTTCAATCGGGATCTCGTCTGGTCCTAAAGCCTTACCAACATTCATCCTTTTTAAGACTTCTTTAACCTCAACTTCTCTTATCCTCCGTACAAATCGTCTATTAGATTCCTCAATTGTATCATCCACTTCAAAAGTGTCGTCATCTTCTCCATTAAACAACTTATCAAAATACCATCTCCACCTTTCGTTAATATCCTCCGCCTTAACTAAAATGTTATTATTATCATCTTTAATGCATTTAACTTGATTAAGGTCTCTAGTTTTATTCTCTCTTATTTAAACCAACTTATATATTCCAACATCTTCCTCATTTGATCCCAACTTTTGGTATAAATTCTCATAAACAACCCATCTAGCTTTTTTTACTGTTTTCTTAGCTTTTCTATTAGCCAAACTATACTATTCTAAGTTAGTTTCATTTTTATCTTTAAATCATATCTTATAACATTCTTTCTTAGTTTTAATTGCTTGTTGTACATCATCATTTCACCATCACGTGTCTCTCGAATCTAGTCTACTTCATCTACTCTCCCCCACAAGATGACATACTCTCCCACATACTATTAGCGTCTCCTACAACATCCCAATGTCCCTCTGCCACAAGTCTTATCCCTAAATCTAATACATTTTTCTCCTTTAAGATTTCACCACTTAATCTTCACATCTTTATTACACTTATTTCGTATCACATCAATACGAAAGCGAAAATTCACTACTATCAATTTATGTTGAGTCACCACACTCTCTAGGTATTACCTTACAATCTTTACAAGATCCTCGATTCTCTTTTTGAGTAAACAAAAAATCAATTTGACTCCGATGTTGACCACTACAAATTGTGACTAAATGAGATTCTCTTTTCCTAAAGAAAGTATTTGCTACCATGAGGTAATATGTTACAGTGAAATTCAGAAAATCTTCTCATTGGTTCCTAACACTATACCCAAACCCTCCATGGATACGTTCAAACATTTCGTTATCTTTACCAACATGACCGTTAAAATCTCCTCAAATACAAAGTTTTTCATTACTAGGAATCTCTCTCACCATAATGTCAAGGTTCTCTCAAAACTGTTTCGCTCAAACCTCTTTGTGGGGCATAGGCGCTAATGACATTCAAAATCAGTTTTTCGATAACTAACTTATTCAAAATTATACGATCACCTTGCCTTTTAACATCTACCACCTCATCTCTTAGGGTCTTATCTACTAAGATTCCTACTCCATTTTTATTTCTATATTTTCCACTATACCATAACTTAAACCTTGTATTTTAAACTCCCTTAGTTTTTTCACTACCCATTTGGTCTCCTGAACACAAAGAATGTTGATTTTTATCCTGTTGATCTCATCCACTAACTCTCTCAACTTCCCTGTTAAAGATCCAACATTCCAACTACCTATGCGTATCCTACTATCCTCAACTAGCTTCCTTACCCATCGCACCCGTTGGATAAAGTATGAGGACCCTAACTCCTTGTGCACTACATCCGGGTGCTGATGCAATGTGCCACTAAGGTGGTGGCGTCCCTCGACTAACTTCCTTATCGCTCGCACCCGTCGAGAATGATGCATAGACCCTTGCTCACTTTGAATCACTACATCCAGGGCCCGATGTAGCGCGTCGCTAAGAGGGTGATGCCCCAAACACGATTCTCTTTTAAGTTTCATTTCCATGGGAGTAACTAGGGTTTTATGCTGGCTCGTAACACCTATCACAATCCTCCTCCTTTATCCTGGTTTGGGACAGGCTATGTACACGTACATAGGTGGAATTCTAGACCATCCAATCAAATAATGCAACTAATATCATCCCTACAAGATTTAGACCAAGCCCGCATATGTTGAATTATAGACTTGTAATAGATTGCAAATTTCAGTAGTTAATGAAAATGCTAATAAGAATATTGGAAACAGAAGTGCTTTCTTGTTGAACAACAAAACTTCTAGTCCCAAACTGCACTGAGGTATATCATGTATCTACACGTTTATCAAAATCAAATTATATAACTATGAGTTTCATGGTAAAGAAACATAATAATTTTTTTAACATCAAGTTATTCTTAATTAACACTGCATCAAGTTTTCATATTAGATCATTCTTAAGCCACACGACAATCACCACAAAAAAAGACCACTGCCTTTTGAATATTTAGTTTCAATCTGTACAACCAAATGGGCATATCATAAAAAATAGTAATATTTCATGTGCGCCATTCTACACACAAATGTGTTATTCCATGGTGCTTCAATGAAAACTTCACCAAGAGTATGAGAAGCAAAAACTAATTATCTAAATCTAAATGTATAGATATGATGATAAATCCTCTCACCATAATACAAAGAAAAGACTTAGATGTGTTATCTTCGACAAACTGAGAGAAAACATCACTCATACAGCAATCATGATCGCAACGTTAACCGTTCTTGGTAGTTCTCTGTTGTGATATGTAGTGCTGATATGAGTCTGTGTTGCTACACATGATCTTTACTAGCTCTGGTTTATTATTTAACAGCACTATGCAACTTGCAGTTTGGGAAAGCCAGTGCAACAGCCACGTATGGAGTTCTTCCAGCAGCCAACTTTTCATCTCATGCACTTGCATCAGTCTCTGCCTTGCAGTTTGACTGCTATGGACAAAGATTTGCTACTGCTTCGTTAGATGGGTCTATATGCACATGGCAAGTTGAAGTTGGGGGAAGGAGCGATGTGCATCCTTCAGAATCATCCCATTGCTTTGACAAGCATGCATGGTAATCTCTCAATTGAAATCTATGTTTTCACGTTTGTCAAAAATAATAATTTTGACCATTATGCACTGAGTCCCTGCATGTAACATATTAGATTTTTTTGTTCAGGGATGTTGCTTATATGACCACTAGTGGATCAGTTGTTGCAGCTGTTGGATTGAGCTCAAGCAATGTCAATGCGATTATATGGGACACTCTAGCTCCACCTTCCAAAACCCGGGTTTCTCTTACATGCCATGAAGGTATCCATTTGCTCATATGACTTTCAAACCCAAATAGTGCACTCTTTTTCTCTCTGAGAATATAAACTTTCCTTGGCTGCACAAGATGCACATTTAATTACCAACATCCATGGCTGGTGTCTTGGACGTGTTAGTTTGGTCTTACGGCCGGAAGCTTTGTGTGTTTGTATTTCTTGTTACACATAGATTAACATACTTAGAGCTGGTTTGCTAGTGTATGCACACCGCTTGTAAAAGTTTTCTTAACAAAAATCAATATATCTGTAGGTCCAATCTCCCCTTTACTTGCCAAAAAAGAAAGAAAAAAGATGCACATTTAATTCATAAGAGCATGAACCCCTAGTTCAAGATCTAAGGACTTTGTATGTGAAAGTAGAATACACATTTTAACTTCTTGAGTAAGTCTGCTCTGATGGTTCTATAATTCTATTGTTCAGCTTGATGATAAATGGTGTCATATAAGGCATGATTCTCAGTTTCTCACCCAAGATGTCATATTGATTTCAGAGAACGAATTTATTGGTGATGTCGGACTGAAGCATAGGAGGAAAGATGCCCTTATTTATCTGATGTTAATACCCCATTGTTTTGTTGGAATGATAACTGCACCTTTTGTTTGTTCACTGTGTTGCTTTCACAGTTTCTGGTGTCTGCATAGATCTTGTGCCTGTGTTTGTGTGATAATGACATACGAACATTGGAATAAATCAAACTTCGTAGATATTCCACTCTCGTGATACTGGCTAGTGTCTTTACTCACCCATGGTAACTCCAAAAAGTGACTTTCTCTAATCTTACTATATTACAACAATTAGATTTTTTTAGCACAACACTAGTCGATGTGATCCAAAAGCCCAATTGTATTGGTTTCATATCACAGTGCTTGTACATTCAAGCATTTCTAGAACCTCGAATATGAGAGGTAAGTACTAAATCTAATGATTTGTGTGTTTTGGAAACGCGAGCTACGTGCTAGTGCAACACTGTTGGCCACCTTCGCTTTTCAGATAGCAATGTCAATAATTATGTTGAGAAGCTTAGACCAATACATTGGTGCTTAAAAGGTTGTGCATGTTACGAGACTAGTTGAAAATGATTGTGCATATTGTTGAAAATTTATTTTGGAACTTCCTGTGTCGTGGTAATGACATGAACTTTGGAGCATCTGTATTATACATTTACCTCTACCACTCCTGGCATTATCATTATTTTATGTTTAGTTGACTTCAATTATGTAGGACTTCGCATTTGCTCTTCACATAAAAGTTGCTTCTCTGCGAAAACTGACTAGTTGCTTATTTCAATGATATGATGTGAAGGTGGTGCCCGTTCAGTTTCAGTGCTTGATGATGGGAGAGGTGGTGGTTCAATTCCGTCCATTGTCATTACAGGAGGGAAAAATGGTGACATTGAGCTGCATGACTCGCGGTACATGACTGGCAGGATCGAACGACATAAACATTCTGTGGAACAAAGTTTGAAATCTCCAGTCATGCAGAATACATCAGCCACTAGTGAAAATATGGGCGGAATGCTTTGGCATATCCCGACGGCACATTTAGGTACAATTACTGTTTCGGTTACAAGTTTGGATCAGAATTATAGTCAACTAGATTATCATCTTTTTGATAGTATCCTTTTATTCCTTTATATTTCACTAATGATGCATACCAGACAAACTAGTATCAGCTGCCGTAGCCTTTGCTTTCTCCATTTCTCCAGCAACGACTAGTAGCATGATCCTTAGTTGCAATCATTCACCAAGTTGTTTCTCCCACTAACAATTGAAACCTCGAACTTCTTGCAGTTGGACCACCTTTGCTTTCTTTGAATGTAACTTCCTCTTATTGGGAGTTGTCCAAGCTATTATTCTTAGCGTCTTTAGTTTATAGTCACACACAACACACACACACACACATTTGTATTAGTAACCTATCATTTATTCATTATTTTCCATTATATAACAACGTTCCAACTTATGTGAAACTATTTAACTTTTACGTTTTTTATAAGACTATAACACCCTAATGTGGGTAGTTCTTGTATTTGTATAGGTACATTACACACAAATCAAGGTATCTGATTATATCTTGGTTAATTCTCAAAAAAGCATGCTCATAAACTATTACAATTGCTCCCTATATAATAGATTATATGCCTTACCTGTTCTTCTCTAGAATATTTGTTTGAGACTTCTCTAGAATATTGTTTGGGACAATTCCCCTTTTATTTGTGACACGTCAGAAGTTATGAATGGTGTAGTTTGAATCCCGAATGACCTCTTAGATATTAACAGTACCTTACCTTACATTTCGTATGGTCCTAATATTTACATCTCTGAAGGGAGCATTACCAAAATATCATCCGTACCCAACTCTAGTCTGTTTCTTACTGGAAGCAACGATGGAGACGTCAAACTGTGGGATGCAAAAAGACGTGAGTTGGTTTTCCACTGGCCGAAGCTGCACGAAAGGCATACATTTCTTCAGTCAAGCTCACGAGGCTTTGGCAGCGTCGTTAGGGTACTGGTCTATACACAGCATATTTGTTGCTGTTATGCTTTCTCATTTTGGAATATATATGGTTACATCTCATGTCCATTATGATTCAGGCTGCTGTCACAGACATCAAAGTTTCTTCTTACGGTTTTCTTTCATGCGGTGGAGATGGGACTGTGAAACAAATTAGCCTGAAAGGTTCCCCATTTCGGTTGTGAGCTCAAATGCCCTTTGAAACATCAAGGTTACATCGGCTACTGGCTGCCTTTTGAGATGATGTAAAATTGAAGTTATGCCCTACTATTTTGTTCGTCGCTAACATGCCTATTCTTTCCTGGTGCTTGCTACTAGTGTGATGTTCGGTGGACACCGAAATTGCTATGCTGCCTGCTCTTGTACTTTTCCACCAACTGTTTCCTTCTTGCATCCTTCGCTTGTGCGATGTATTTTTGACAGTCATCCATGCATGATTGTATAATCATTCTTCCGGAGCAATTTACGTTCTCGAACAGTTTCGTGCAGTGAGACTGATGTCCTGGTTTTATTTGTAATAATTCTAATTCAGCTTGTACGACAGTGATTTATTGATTTGTGCATGATAATGCAAGGGATGTGTTCTAAAAGTTTTACTTTTATATATCAATTATTATGAATTGAATATGTCAAATATTTTGTTCCTTAATCATTATATTCGTCTTTTAGAAGTGTTAATGAAGATTCTTGGTCATTAACTGTAGAGTTCTACAAGATAATGATTTGCATAAATTAAAAATTATTCACAATCATGGTAATTAACATGTAACATTAATTACCGAGATAAGATTGTCGTGTTCGTCATCGATTATTGTAGTTATACAAATATTTGACGACACAAGTATATATAAAAGGAAAATTGTTACTTTTATATATTGAATAAACCTAAGTGAAACATTATAGATTTGTATTATGTGTCAATGTTTTCATTGTGTCTTGAATCATGATATATGAGACTTATGTCTTTTCACATAAGAAGTGTTCAATTTGATTATTGTCAAAAACTGTCAATGAGCATAGTGATAAATGTAATAGTTGATTGAGCTCGACTTGTGTTAGAAAAGATAGTCAAAAGATTATCATTACCCCTTTTAATTTGAGTGGTGATATTAGTGGATCCCTTGATAAAGTAAAATTATAATGTGCACAATGTGACTTGAGTTAAGTTACATATTTATAATTAGTTTAAGAGATCAATAAATGAATATATAATACAAAGGTGATACATTTCTGTTTTGTATATATTCTTAATATCATGAGGCAAGGAATAGACACAAGTGAAGCACTTACATCACTAAATGAATCGTGTTGAGTTCGAATTGAACAAAACATCCATGCCGATTGAGTAACTATAATGTGTAGTTACATACCGCTTATAGTTTGTCATATTAAATTTTTAATATCACTGTCAATATAGCTTTTAGATCTTTCTATAAGTCACACCACAAAATTTGATAAAGGCAAAAATCAGGCAAAACGATCGAACATTTTCGGGAACCGGTTGACCAAATATTTACAGTAACTTTTGAGTTCGTAAACGGCCGACCGGATGGATGTGTGGGTCGACCGAACGTTCCTAGGAACTTTTCTTGGTTGTGAACGGTTGACCGATTTATAGCACCGACTGATTGAAAATTCACAATAACTGTGATTGTATTGAATCAATCGACCTTTTACGTATATATCTTTTCCTTGTTTGCTATATATAATTACATTTGAAATCTGATAAAAAAATTAACACAATGTAATGTACGAACATATTACAAATTAAAAATCCAGTAATTTAACGAATTCATTACAAATTACGTGTTACAATCAAAATCTACTATGTAACTGCTTCCAGTAGGCTATCCTATGTTCGTACTGCAGCTCTCATCCAACAACACTTTGGTCTCGAATTTGAAACCATATTGTCGCTAACGGAATTTGGAACAATTCGAAATAACACACCATATAAAAAATATAAAAGAATGGGACGTCTGGTTGAGACACCCCCATGAGCCAGACGCCTTGGCCGGGAAAAAAAATCAGTAACTTATCCCGTCAGTTTCAGACGTTTCGCCAGACATTTATTTGGTGTTGGTTCTTGTAAAGTGAGGAAAATTGAGATAGAAGTCTTATTTTAAGAGACGTGGCGAAATGAATATTAAATGAAATGTGAAAGGTAAAATGATAATTTACGAACAATGAACAGTAATTCCCTTGATTTACGATGATTCAACTACTTCTTATGATGTGTTACACACGAACATTGAACCTACTCTGGAAGAACTTGGTGTTACACATGGTAATGATATTATAATCTTGCCAATTTGGCACGCCCGATTCCGTGCAAAAACAAGTTTGTCAAAATCACTAAACGAACATTTGCGAGTTAGTACTAGATCGGAGCTTTTCGAAGATTATACTCCATTGTTATCTCGGAGAGCTAGTATAGAAAGATGCCGGTAATCACCACTCACCACATCAGAGAAGTCGAACAGATTTCCATCAACGCTAATGGAAGCCAGAAATATCGTATTACACAAATTTGAGCACCAAAGTAACATCAAGCGCGAGTTAGTATTAATGTGCTTCTTTGGTCCCCATAAATTTATGCTCAATCTTGGTATCTAAAAATTGCCAAAGATACTCCTCTGCCGCTCGATTCCACACATAATTAGAGAAGCTTGTCCAACCAGAACATATTAACCCTCGGGAGACAGGTCAACATCGTTTGAATATCCCCGCAGAGTTAACTCGCAGTGTAATCTTGCGTCCTATATTACTCGAAACGTTTCAGAGGTTTTCCAACCAATACTAAGGCAGACAAAAGCAAAATCACAAGACACACCGATACACTTAACACAAAATCTAGATTTCAGACACCTCTTCTTTGAGTTAATCATCTTAACCAACACAGTATTTGCTAAAGGACACAAACGGAAGAATTCTACCAAAGTTTTAACTAATAAAGAGAACTTTCTGAAGTACACCAAAAGTTCAATATCAAAACCAAATCCAGTTTTTTATACAATATATGGAGTGCAGCAGTTCACAGATGGTGTATAAGTTTCGACCTTTATTAACAGATTAATGAAAGTTTGTCTACCGACATCATTTTACTGTTAGGTTCAATATTTCCATGCACATAAGGTCATTTCTGCAACTGCAGTCCAATCCATGTACCAAACAGGCTGTAGCTGCTATATGACATCCAGCCATCCTGCAAAACACAATTTACCATCTATTTAAGTCGGTATTCAGCAAAATCTAAATCTAAATTGTTATAGTAACATCTCAAAAATAAAAATATATCAATAGCACAAGTAAAACAAGAAAAATCAAGAGCTTCTGTTTACAAGTTAAACAAAAGGATCTAAAAGCAGCTGCAAAGGTAGGATTTTTCATGGAGAGACCAAACATAGCAATTCCATTTAGGATAGTCATCATTGTCTTGAAGTGCAAATGTTTAATAGTTTGATACCAGTTATTTGTAAATAGGTAACTACATTAGAAGGATAACTATCTGAAAGGACATACACATAGCAATCCAAACATGAGATTCCCAGACAAGGCCTTTATTCAATTGTTTAGCAATTAGTTGTTTGTGATTCAAGACAAGGAAAGAAAGTGACACAAACACAACTGCAGAGTTCTAAAGGAATATGGAATTCTCTTTATCACGGTAACATGATTATAAGCTTTGACGTTGAAGATGAATTTCTCTTTATTGAAAATGGATCTCATAGTCCTAAGATGTCAGATGTCATCTATCTAACAAGTCAAGCAGAAACCTTCAAGTAAACAAACAATAAGAAAAACACAAAAATGGCTCTTTATCAGAAATCAACTATTGAAACAAAAAAAAACTCACAACTACCACAAATCGAACTAATAAAAACGATCAATCCCAAAAACCCATCAGTGCTCAAAATTCCCACAAAGATAGCATAGCATGTTTCCCACAAACGAATACAAAAATACCGGAAAATCACAAAAAAGATCAAACCTTCATAATGAGAGCCAAAAACTCATTAAAAAAAGGAACCCACAACTCCCCCCAATAAGATCATAGCTTTTACCCACAAAACCAATCCAATCCATCGAAAGACACACAAAGATCACACTTTTCAATAAAATAACATCAACCACCAAAAATCCAAAAATCTCACAAAACAATAGTGATGTCGAAAATTCCCATAAATATCGCATCTTTCTCACAGCCCAACAAAAAAGCCCCCAAAAATCTAGTCATCGGAATCGAAAATTCCCACAAAGATAGCATATTTCCAAAGAAAAACACCAAAACCGTAAAAAACTCAACAAAAAGAAGGAAAGAAAAACAAGCCGGATAGGAACATGGGGAAGATCGCATCTTTCTCACAACCCAAAAACCAAAAATCTAGTAATCAAAATCGAAAAATCCCACAAAGATGGCATCTTTTGAGAACCTGTTGTAATAGAGGTTGTTCTAGTTGTAGTAGAGTTCGAGGCCCATGCCGTCGTGGATCTCGTAGTCGGCGAGGGTGATGTGGTCCTTGTAGATATTGTACCACTTCTGGATCCGGATCTTGTCCGCTCGAGTCCCCGTCTGCGCCGCCACAAGCTTCTTCAGGTCCCCGATCGTGTCGTCGGAGTTGCACTTCACGCGCACCTTCTTCCCCAGCCGGTCGTTCAGCACCACCTCGATCATCTTCTCTTCCTTCTCCCACTAACCCCAACCCTAACCCTAGCTTTCTTTCTCTCCTGATTTGGAGTCTCTTTTATAGTGGGCCGTATGGGCCGGTTTATAGAGCCTCGCTCCTGCGTTCTCAATTTTTATTATAAGGAGTTTTTTTTTTGCAAAATTCTTGTAATATTTGGAGCCATAAATTAATGATGGTTAAACCAAATATTTGTATGTGTAATTGACTTTGTTTATTTTCAGTATCGTTGTGGATACATACGATTTTATTATTACAAAAACCAACTTTTCAACAACAAAATAATTATTCACAAAATAAAAGTATTCGTGTAGAAATAACATTTACATTACTTGGATGATTACGAAATAGTTTGTGTTGTAATTACAATCTAGATGTTAAATCTTCCTAACGAAATTGAAGTGTAACAACTCCAAATTATTAAAAAATAAAGTGTTTTTTGGTTGTTTCTTTGAAAATCTGAGTTTTTGCAAATTAGTTCTGTAACTGGGGATAAACCCCTCCAGTTTCTGGTGGTCATAATGTAAAAAACTTATTTCAATTAAAAAATATCCATCTCATGTGACATGTGGAGAAGAAATTCTTATCCTCCTGCAGAATATGCCATCTTCAAATCTGTCCACCTCTTTTGAAATGAGAAATTCTGAGATCCTAAGAAGATTATCCAATTGACTATCACATGTGACGTGATAAATTATTTTGTTAGAATTCTTAGATTCTTAAGAAGAATATCCAATGGATCATTTCATGTCAGCTCCAAAAAAAAGGATCATTTCATGTGACCAGATAGAATTCTGAGATTAAAATATCCCACCATTAGATTTTGCCATATCAAATGACAAATCCAAATGTTTTTTTTCCTCTGGGCATTATTCATACACATCCTTGTAGTTCAGACATTTTATAATTCACACATGGTGGAGCCACTATATCCATCTACTAAAATTTATTGGCAATAAATACACAAAATTTGCACTATATATATCTCTGAAATCTACTTACATTTTTCTGGAATTCAACATATTTGAAGAAGGAATATTACAAATCTATGTCGACATGCTCAAACCTTTACCATGACTACTGCAAGAAGGGAAAAAATGGCAGCTATAAGACTATTTGCTTGCTCGAACTCGTGCCAAAAATGATTCAGTACTCATTTAAATATGTGTTCAGCATATCGTCGTTCTTCATTTTGCGCCTACTAAGCAGCGATTTGAGGAAACCTTTGGCTTTGCTTGGATTGTTACCAATTTCTTTATGATCGTCTCTTTGATGCCGGCTGTGCATCGACATCGATTTTTGCATTTCAGTTGGAGCCTGCATAGATTTTACAGAAAAATTATAAAAATAGCAAAATTGTTCAAATACATCACTGTGACTTGAGCATTTAGATCAAGCAGTCTTATCTTTTTGCGAGATTTTATAGTCATCGCAGCCCGGAAACATCATGATATTAAAAAACAAATGTTTTTCATTGGCAGTCGAGGTATTGCTCGGTTATTTCTTACTTTAGGCACAATTTTCAGAGTAGCAACTTTATGGTTTAACATTTGACACCTACTGCCTACCTTCAGAGCGAAGCTAGGAGAATTGAACAAGGCAGGTCTTGTTGCAAGTGATCCAGAACAAGCGAGGGAAGTAGGAACAAAGGATGGAATCGGCGAGCCTGGTCTTCTATCTGAAGCACATATCAAGCCACCAAGTAAATTTAATTTAATTTAATTTAATTTTTTTTAAACAATGGAAAGAGTTGATTTTTTTTTGGCTTCTGACAGACCTGGAAAACTGAACCTCCCTGGTCGAAAAGAAGGCGAGGGAGACCGAGTCTTCCTTGAAGGGGATAGTGACCGAGCTCTTGTCAAGGGTGAAGGAGAACGCGCTTTCCTGAAAAATACACACACACATACGTCTATTGCATACTCCACAAAAGGAGGCATTTTAAATGTAATGGCCCATTGCCAAAAAATGATCATTATTCATTACCTGTTCGAAGATAGCTCTTTAATAGTTGAACGGCCATCTGCAAAAAGAATGATATATTATGAAATGAGTCAAAACAATTACTGCTCTATATAACATATTCTGAGAATAATTACCTTGTTGGAATAACCATGGTCTGTTATCTTGCACGTATTCATCTGGCTCCGCAGTGTGTGCAACAGCATGCTTTCCAGATTCAGGCATGGGAACATCAACTACAAAGGTGAAAGATGAAGACATGATTAACCCGGAAAAAAACCATGACTGTGACGAAAATATTTCATAAGATATAAATTATATTCGAGTTGCACATACAAGAATATAGCCAATGAAAGTGTACTGAAAGCTTACCTGGTAAAATATATCGCTTATGATACTTGGGTGTTGTGATGACGAGCGACTGCTGAGAGAGCCCAGCACGATCAATGTACTCATGACATGTCCGAAGTCTCTACAGTGGTTAAGAGAAAGATTTGGATGTCACTAAGGGGTATTGAAACTTTGACAAAATTTATTCATCTAAGGGATCTTGTAACAACAATATGATATCATGTCTCCTTAGACTCTTTGTTTTGTTTGAGCAAACGGAAACACACCTGTTCAATGCATGATATTCGGAGGTCCGTTTCAGAAACTTCATCAACCTTTTCATTGAGGAGACCATCAACTTTATAGGAGACAGAACCCAAGTGATCAACGGTATTGACGAGGGCTTTGACAGCGTAATCTTTCAACGTGTCGACTACACTATAAGGATCCAAGTCAATAGGCCAATTAGCAAAAGTAGGTGTATAAAACACTCTTTTAGTAATTGAAATAGCACTGATGGAACCAGCAGCTACATACATCTGTTTCTCGTTGTCCTTAGTATAAGATACTTCAAAATATTCAGCGGCAGAATACAACTGAGAGCGCAGATTTTTCAAGTCCTGGAGAGTATAAAGGGTGTATCAAGTTCCACAAACCAACCCAAATAACTTGATAGTGGCCTATTATGATCCAGCAAGCATAAAATGAAAGGAACATAAAAAATTATGAAGAAACAACTGAAAGCGGAATGCAGAGTTTAAAAAATATTAATCAGCACAACTGCAAGGAAGATAAGCCCATCTCAAAGTGGCAATTAAATTTCTTTAGTTTTCTAGTTGGAATCGGCAAAACATGTTTGGGAGAAGCCAACGAAAACAAAATTCGCTTATAAGCAATACATATCAAATCCCATGCTTTTGTTTCACAGATAACCTGAAATATATGGACTAAAGGGAAGTGTCATAACATCATTTAGTGAATGTTAGAACCAAAAATAAGCATAAGGAGTCATCGATGTTCTTTGTCGGCGTTATGGTAAGAAATATTGCACATCAAATATCTAAGAGTTAAAACACATTCAAGGGAGTACCTGGAGGCAATCCGAGAACATCAAGCTCTGTTGCATAGCAAACTCATCAAGGTTCAAAGATGCTTCTTGAGAGGGGGGCAACGAACAAGACGACGGAGACATGATTTCCATGCCAACAACCACAACTCCAACCAACCAACACCAAGCAAAATATGATTTTTTGCTTTAAGATGCAAACAAAATCAAGGTAAAATAATAGAACATTGAAAATTTGCCAAATTGGACACATCAAGAACACCATTTCAAATTCCTAATACAAGAACAATACCAACGCATTTTATCACTAAAAATCATTAATAATTTCTAGCATGTTTTGATATTCAAGCAAGACCCAAATTGCAATCACAGAGCAGTAACTCTACAACCATTTTCCAGCATTAAACAAATTAAAACAAAACAAAACAAAACTAATAACATGGAAAGAATGACACAAACACAAGCAACTAATGTGAACCACTAAACTAAGATAATAAAAAAGACACCAAAATAACACAAATTGTGACACCCATTTCATATTTTCAAAACAAAAAAAAGAACAAATCCCAACAAAATCACATAAAGATTAAATCTTTGGAAGAATCCAACCTTACCCAAAACGAATCCGATAAATTCACCACATCTTCTTGTCCCCACTCTCCAAAGAACACTTTTTTACCACCAAAACGGCGATTTGGGGCCTAAAAAGCCCCCAAAAAAACACCCAAAAGGCCGAATACGGTCTGGAGATGGATGAGGAAGAGACCCTTTGGAGTGTTCGACCAATTTAATAGTTGGGGTTGGAAATCTCGTCCTGGATTTCGGGGATGTGAGTGGAAGGGTAGAGAACATAAGAAGATTTCTTTCTTTTTTATTTGTTTTTGAAATGTTTTCTCATTCTGGTCTTGTCTCACTCTTGTAGTGGACTCAAGATGGTATGGACGGTTGGGATTCGGGCTGAGCTGTGAATGGTTGATCTTGGCCGTTGGTTTGTTAATGCAACTCCTGAGAGGGGTTTTATTATTATTAAGGGGGATTTGAAAGTTTAGAGGGGATTTAGTAGGATAAGTGAAATTTTATATCTTTGAATTATGGTTCACGTAAAAATTATTTCTTTGTACTTTGAAACATTCATAATTATCGGATTTGGCGTAGTTGTTGGATTTATTGTGGAGATGAGAAATTCTATAATACAATGAGTAAAGATTAGTTTGGCAACTCCTAATATCGATGACTATGACGAGTTAAATTGCAAATGAATTCTCATTTACGTACCCAACTCATGTCTAAATACCTCTTGTCTTGCCTGCAACAATGTTATTGTTGCATCTCAAATTAATACTAGAAGAAACGTATTTATAGAATGAAAATCACTCAGATCAGACATTGGTACACCCAAACTTAATAGAAATCTCCCAAATGACTTTTCTCCCCTAATCCCCAGCTCTTAAACCCTATCGATGTCTCTTTCATTCTCAAAGTCAGCTTCATAACTCAATGTTTGACAAAGGAGGCAAAACAAATGTTCAATCCTACGGAAATGTGGAAGGCAAACGAGATATTTATTTCAATTTTTGTTAAATACACCAGACACGAAATGTATATGATTTTCTGACACAAAAGTACACGACGAACTGACTTGAATGGGTTTAAGACATAGGTTTAAAAACATTATAACCACGAGTTGGTGAGATGCAACTCAAACACCGGTTCTTAGCCATAATTAAGGGTACTAAACTACTAATATGAAATCAAAATTATATTATATTCTATTGGTTTTAGATATACTAATAAAAATATTCATAAAAAGAGCAGAAATATTGTCAGAAGTAACTGAGAGGGACTATCTATCTGCTCTAGCCAGCAAGTCCAACACCCCCATTCCCAAACGTCATCAACTTAATTTATTGGTCCATATTTTAATTGTCCATATCCATCAACTGGTCCAACATATTGACTTACTCCCGTCCGATCAGAATCCAACGGCTGAGATTAGAGAATAGAATACTAGTTTTTCTTTCTATATTTTGGCTGGTTTTGTATGTAGCCTTCTAGAGTCTTGACCACACACTTGCATTAGATGAGTTTGTAGAATTTTGATAATTTGGGTCCACTTAGTTGGCCCTAAGTTTATGCCTTCATTCACGGGAGATTTGTGCTTTCATTGGGTCATTACTCACTATTCACTCTCACACATACTTGTTTGTAGAATTTTGTGACCAAAATTTTTGTTATCTTGTGATTTATGTTCAATTCCATTTTTTTGGCTTCTTAAATTATTTTTGCCATGTACCAGACTCAATAGATTTACATAAAGTCTTTGAAACATCTTCTAATATTTGCCAATGCGAGCACATGAGGTATTGCTTAACTTCACTAAATTTATATGGAATTCCGACAAGGTTAAAGGTGGGCTTGAAATGACAAAAGTCCTTCTAAGTAAAAATCCCATGGTAAAAACCACTTATTTGCCGACAAGGGTAGTAAAGCATGCATTTTCGACCAAGTTTCGAATGACTTCATATCATTCCTACGTTTCGGATATTCAATCTCATCCTCAGCCTCAGATGAGAGGGCAGTCATCCAGTATTGTGATATTAATGGTGATACTGAAAGGCATGAGGAAGGGATGATAAACCAATCAACTATTGTTAGGTGTGTCAATTTCCGACACGACACGATATAATCACATGATTTAGACACGACATTACACAAAATGTTTTGTATAGTTGAAATGTTTCATTATGATGATTTATGAAAATACAAACATAAAATGATTAGTACACAATTTGACATGAATACGACATGTTTACACGATATGTTACTTCTTTACCTGAAACAAATATGAATAATATCTTTTGTTAGGTAATTAGTTATTTTTTACTTAATAATTGTCAATTAATATGTTATTTGAAAAGAAAAATGTCATTATATAACATGCTATTTAATTATTTTTAATCCATGATGAATCTTCTACGAATTGTGTTAAACACAATAACACGAAATTCTTAAGCGACTATAGAATTGTCTAACACAATAGTACACGAGCACGACACGATTAACAAATTTGTAAGGAAGAGGTTAATGGGGAGAAAAGGTTTTAAGTATTTTATGCAAATTGTTCATTGTGTGTCAATTTAATAAGAAGAAGGTTTTCTGGGGCAAAATTATAGTAACCTAAACATGCAAGAAAGATGAAAAATAACCCAAATGCGTAGAAACATACTCCATGCAAGAAAGATAAAAATAATAATTCCAAATGGTTGAAAACAAACATAGAGTGCCATCTTTTGATAAGTTAGTTTTTTTTCTCTCAATTCCTAAGAGTTTGGTGTATATTTTTCTTTGTATATATAATGTAGAAGGTGTGGCTAGTCTGTCGTTGTTAATAATACGTTATAATCTACCTATAAGCTATTGCAATTACTATTATAGATATTTTTTAGTAGGATGTCAACATCTTTTGCACAAGAGTCGTGATTAAAAAGATTTTTTAGATAAAATAATTATGAGATGGATAAACGTTCTCCACTCCCTACCTACAGCCAGCAGTCAAACAACAAACAGTAGACCATGTCATTTGATGCTCGAGCTTTGGACGTGATGATTGGGTGTTGGGAGTAATTAGGCTCTGAAATCATGATTTATAAACCATGCATGGCTTGGATGGATGTTATCATTTGCGCGTGCTTCTGAGATAATGTTTCTGTCTGTTGTACTTTTACATGTGCTAGGTGAAGAATATTTGTTCTCATTGGTGTTGGTTGACTTAATTAAGTGAGTTGTGTAAAAATGATTCTTCATCAAGAATTAAGGATTTCAATAATAGCATTGTGTTTCTAATCTACCACAATGAGTTTATATCTCCTCTTTTAGAAGAGGAGATTTTCTTTGTTATGACTTTTACAAATTTACTGACTATTTTATTAGAACATTTATGACTTTTATCGCGACAAAAAGGTGATTATCCACGTCGGAATTCCCACTAATTAAACTCGTGGTTAAGAAAGCACGACCATGACAAGCTAAGTTAGCTCAACTAGCCAATTGTTCTTTGGCACGTTAATTTTTTTATGGTTTGTGTTTTTGTTCACTAGCTAGTATTTGGTTTCTTCGATCATCACACACCTAGAAGTTGAATTTGATGTTCTATGGCGGAAATTTAAAAATTAAAACAATCAAGAGATTTATCAAATCAAACTCATCAATGAGAATATTACTCATATAAATCAACAGTCGGTGCATCAATAATACAACAGAGTTTGTCAAAAGACTTGATTACAACAAAATTGCGAAAGAATGTACAAGTAATCATGACGACCTCGAAGAGTCCGAAGAGGATCCTGACCCCAAAATGTGTGCGCCCGCTGTCCCCACCCGGCAAAACCTACTGCAGTCCTGAAACATGAATCAAACAACGATGCCTGAGTTTCCCATTAGGAAATCTCGTATACCAAGCTCACTTATATGCATGTAATAGTACGGTAAATGAACCTATCATACTAGTAGTATGTCATATCACATCTCCAATGCATCAAAACCCTCCAAGGGTAAACGGGACCTCAGTCCAACAACAACGACCCTCAACAGGGTCCACAAGGACATTAGTCCAACAACAACAACGGGTCTCCCTCGGAAACCTACCGTAGGCATATATGGTCCTACGGACAGTACGCGACGCGTCCCCCACACGCGACTACTCGAGCCAAAGGGATCGGTGAGGAGCGTCCGCACTTCCGCGCAAGGAACCATGTGGTCTACACCACCTTCGACGGAGTCGTAGCCCTGTCGGTCAACATCCCAGGATAGGTGCCCAATCAGGGATCATCGCTGGCACAACATCAGCGGCATCGCCGACACAACATGGACGGTACAACATACGTCTGACACAACATCGGACGACACAACCACAAGCCGGAACATCGTCGGCACCATCATCGCCGGAAAAAACCTCGACGGCATCGCCGACACAATATCGGCGGTACAGCATATGTCCGGCACAACATCGGACGAGTCCAGACCGTAGTCTGCAGGGTCATCATTCTCCACGAGCCTTGCGTCAACACGCATTGGGATCCATGATCTCTCAGGTCTGCTACTCAACAGAGAGTAAGGCAACAATACGTCACACCACGGTCCATCACGGAGGTGACGCGACCCAAGTGTCCACACTTAGGGGTGAAACTTTGTGTCCGAAATCCGCCAATCCGACCGACTCCGTATTCGAAATCAAAAAAAATTATTCGAGAAAAAAAATCCGCAACCGAATTTGTATTCGGATATAAACATCCGTAAAAAAACGAAGCGAATATGGATATTGGTACATCCGATTCGAATAATATCTGGTTCGTTTTTTATATGCACATATAAATAAAAATAAAATATATATACAATATATATGAATTAAATTATGTTATTTATATTATATTTAATATTTTTTCATGTAGGCAAAAAATAAAGGCTGAAATTTATTCTTGTTTAGATAATCAAAAAATGTTTTTAAGTCTATTCGGATTTTTTAACGAATTCGGATATCCTAATTCGGAATGAATTTTAAACTTAATTCGGATGCGAATTTATTCGAATTCGGATCCGAATTCGACGGATACGAATTCGGATCCCTTTCTCATACATTCGATCGGATTCGAATTCGGATTCGGATTCGAGAAAAAAAAACGGATACAAATTCGGATACTGGTACATCTGCTTCGTATCCGCTCCGTTTCACCCCTATCCACACTCTTCCACACGGCGGTCCCTGGGCAGGCACGAACACGTACCCGCCGTCACCTCCCGGCTCATGCTCTAAGCGAGGACACGGGTTTCCGTGGACAGAGTTGACACAATCACAAGACCAGGAATTCAGTTCTGCACTCAAACGGTCGACCGAAAAATCCTAACTGGTCGACTGTCCCCAATAGGTTCGGTCGACCGAAAGTCTACAACGGTCGAACTATTCTGCGCGTCACTTAAGTCCAAACGATCGAACAACAGTCTAAAACCGGTCGACCGAATACGAGGTCAAAATCCAGAGTTGGTCAAAATTACATAAGACTATTCGGTCGACCGACTCAGGGGTCCCGGTCGACCGAAAACTACCAGGGTCATCCTAATAGTCTACGTCATATAACGGTCAAACAATATATATAAATCGGTCGAACAACATGCATATTCATCGAGTACACTTAAGTTCCGGTCGACCTAAATACAAGGGACGGTCGACCGAAATCCGACAGTAAGCCTCCAACTCACCAGCACATAAGCAACCGATCGACCGCCACAATGACATCGTTCGACCGGTGTTGGTTAAAGTTGGGCAAAACACTAAACCGGTCGACTGTTGGTCGACAGCAACCTCGCACCAGTCAAGGATTTTATGCCGTTTCTCGTCGCCGGAGAGGTCTCCGACCTCCCCCGATCGACCAAGACTTCACCCACACGTGAGTGAGCAACAAAATCACACTAAGAAGCCGGCATACCTCGAGAAGAAGACGGAGCACGCCGGAGATCCGCTCAACGTCGACGCTCGACAGCAACCCTCGCACCCACGCCTCACGCTCGCACCTCCGTGACCCCGAACTCGCCTCCACACGCCGGAGTCGCCGCCACGCTCTCTGGATCGCCGGACAAGGAAGGAAAGTGCGAGAAGTTTGAAGATTTGAGTGAAGAAAGAATAGAGAGGAAGAAACATTGGTTTTCTCACAAAACCAACCCAAGCACAGTAACCTGCCTCCCTACCCCATCACCCATGACATCTCATTGTTCTCTCACCCATTTCCCATGCAAAGCACCCTACTAATCAATGGATTAGTCCAAAAACGAGGTTAGGGTCTAACACGTACTAAACATTTCAAAGACGAATGATGACAAGGAAAGATCACATAGACAGTAGTGCTACTGAATCGATAATATCTTTAAATTTCACAACCATAGATCTGAAGATGTTAATACTAGGATATCAACTATAGACACAAAGATATTAATATTAGGATATATATTTAACAACAACACAAAAAGGGGTAAAAAGAAGCAAAAATATGGTGGCATAAGAGAAGACATGCTTATTCCTGAGCAGTGAACATCATGGGATGAAGGGTGCAAAAACTATCGTCGAGTTCTGTCCTCCAAAGCCAAATGAGTTCGACAATCCTGCCAAATTGAATAAGAACAGACCACATTTGTTTCTGAGACATAATATAATCTAAAATGTAAACATGACATTTCAATATAGTTTTGTTATCACTCGAGGAAATTATTAATATCGAGTAATATAAAAATTGCGAACCTAATTGACTAGCACAAATGTCTAAAATATAACATTTACGACGTGTATATATGATAGCCTAAATGTTTCTCAAAGCCATACAAAGTTAACAAGAAACAGATATCCAAATCAATTTCTTGAAAGATTTTTTTACTGTAACTAAACTTTAAGATGAAACTCGCTCAGTTGAAAGATCATAATGACTTAGTATTAAATTCAAAGATTCTAAGAGCTGAAATACAGCAAATTAGTTATAGTATTTAGTTAGTGGTATTACCAACATGTACTTCATGTCTCTGCTTAACATTCGGGACGGTGTCGATACTAACTTCGGACTCAAGGTTCTGCAAAAGTGGTAGACATTGTTAGTCAGTCGAGCAAGCTTGATGTGATTCAAAGAACATGTTTTCAACTAATTGACTTTCATACATATTGGTTGAGGGTTGGATGAACCCAGCTCGTGTTGATAGTGCAGATGGTTGCAATTGCTTCTAGTGCACCAGCAGCTCCAAGCCCATGCCCAATTATTGACTGAGAGAAATAGATATCAGAATTGAAGCAACCATTAATTCCAATTAATAACTGGTTTTAAAAAGACCTTGATTTAATTCTAGGAAGTATAGTTGTATGAACTCTAATAAATGTAAAAATAATTGGTTGACATTTTGGTGATTGATTTCAATTCCAATCATTAAAGTTAGAAGTAGGGAGAGCTGTTTAATTTTGTATTATTTTGAGTTTCCATGTAATTAGTGATTGGTCACCTTATGATTAAACTTTTAAGAACTCAAGTTCCATAATTTTTTGCAAAAAAAAGGTACAAAAGTTAGTTTTGAAAGTCCAGTTCCTTACTTCCAAACTTTTTTCTTAAAAACCAGTCACACCTTAAAGATGAAAATATGAAAGAAAAAAAATGTTAAAATGAAATACAATTTAGATCACTTGCCTTTGTTGAATTCATTTTAATCTCTGAGGTATCTTTGAAGGCGAGTTTTACGGCATTCAGCTCGGCAATATCTCCTGCTGGTGTTGATGTTGCATGAGCATTGATGTAATTCACCTGAGATTTCAGCACCATTGAGACAACATCTCATATTTCTGAACATTCTAAAATGACCACAAATGTTTTAATTGCAACGTAATTTCATATGTTAACGAACCTCCTCCGGTGAAACGCCTGCATCTTCCAGGCTTTTTAGGATACAAGAAGAAACACCAAGCCCGTCCGATCGAGGATCGGTCATATGATAAGCATCACATGTTATGGCCCCTCCAAGGTACTCTGCTATTATTTTAGCTCCTCTCTTACTTGCATGCTCCAAGCTTTCCAGAACCTGATTTCCAAATACACTTTTTGAAAACTAAGTTTATATTTGGACAATACATTTCATGATGTTTTGCTGGAGTATAATAAAATCATGCCACAAGTATGCATTTCTATAACATGCATTTCAATCCAATTAAATCATATAACAAATCTTTATACCTCACAAACATTGAAGGGTACGAAGGTTCATGATATTTTGCATTTGAATTTTGTAGTTAAACTTTACATTGTACTTACGGATGAGTCTCATTCGCAAAGGACTTGTCTGCATAAACAATCTTGAGAATTTGTTTGTGAATCTTTGTGGAACTTATCGATCTTATTGTAATTTCATAATTATGAAATGTTAACTCACGGGCCGAGTTTTGAGGAACGATTGGTTTTTAGTCATTCTTTCCTAGAAAAAGAATCACTGAACGAGCGTATGTAAATAGATATTATGTTCAAAATACGACTTACATACGAAGTTATAAAAAGAAAATCTTGTGTAGATAGAGGTGGCTTTTGGAAATTCAACATGACTTGGTTGGTTTAATTGTAATCATGGATCATGTCATTTACAGTACTCGAATTTGTAGGAAATTCTGTAGAATTTACAAAACGAAGCAACCAAGCACACCCTCATTAATCGATTAGAATTGAAATCATGAACTTACCAACACCCCTGATCCCTCACCAAGAACAAAACCGTCACGATCTTTATCCCACGGTCGCGACGCTTTTGTGGGCTCATCATTCCTTTGTGATAGTGCTCTACAAGCTATGAATCCGCCAACCGCAGATGGCGTGATAGGGGACTCTGTTCCACCAGCTAACATGATATCAGTCTCACCTCTCCTTATATGATTGGCAGCAGAGTAGAGGCAGAAGTTGGAAGACGCGCACGCCGTTGAAATGGAGTAATTCGGTCCCATGAGGCCTGCTTCCATTGCTAGCATTGCTGCACCAATGTTGGTGACTGCCAGTGGAATAAAGAATGGGCTGATTTTTTCGTGGCCTTCGCTAAGAAAATTGTTCACTGCCCCTCTAAAAGTTTCCGAACCCCCGAATCCTGATCCAACTATAACCCCAATTCTACTTCTGTCCAACTGCCAAAACAATATCATTTTAGTTGGACCTCACAATTTCCAACAATACACGATAACACGAAACTGTAAATGTTGACTGACACTGGTTAATCTGACACTTATCACTTGCAAAAATAATTTAGATATCATTTAGTGAATACTTCAGTTTCTCTGGTTAAGAACTGTCCATGTTTTGTTGCTTAATTATTTGTCACGTCCATTTATATATAAGTAAATATAAATTGCAACTTTGTTTGTCAATCAACAAGCAAAGAAGTGTCGGGGGTGTTCTCTTTAGTTTTATTATATTCAATCTGAATTCTAACTGACTTTTTTATGAGCAAACATTTGTAACAAGTTCAGAAACATTTCTTTTTGGTTCAACTGTGTAGATTTGATGTCACTCACTCTATGGGGGGAAAAGTTAATTAGTTGAATTTCATCTTTACAACAAAAAATTCCAAGAATCATATTACCACTGACTAATTACCTTTTGTAATATCTTAGTTGTTAGATTGGCACCTTCAAGCGCATTTCTTCCGGCAACAAGACAATAACCCCACACATCATCAAGCTTGTGATCACTTGTCCGATTGACATAGCCGTTGGAAGAGAAGTCCCGGATTTGAGCAGCGAATTTCACAGGGAAGTCAGATGCATCGAATTTGTCGATCATGCTGACTCCACTCTCTCCTTGTAAGAGTTTGTTGTAGAAGGTGTCAACATCATTTCCAAACACTGAAACCACTCCCATACCAGTAATCACTACCCTTTTCTTGGGATCATTTTCTCTTTTTGGAGCAGTGATAGTCTGAGTGAGTGCTGCTTTGATGGCTTCACATTTGAAACCTGGAAACTTAGTGAGATGTTCAGAATTCAGATCAGTTATGTTTCCTCTCATACTTAAACTTGGGATATTATTAATTACTCTAAACAAGCACTACTACTAAGTCTTTGAAAATATTTAAGCTTTGTTAGAGACTCATGTCTTCGTATGTTTACATCAACCGTCTCTAGCTTGATAAGACTATATTTTCTAAGAGTTGTTACATATATATATATATAGTATCTATATAAACTATTAAAAATAAACATATGCAGTATTATTATAACCTAGACGTGTTTTTATACATCACTGGTTTTTACATTTTTACGTCCTACTTTTGCTTATAGAGATAACAATATAACTCTACCACTACATCGCATAGTGTATGTTGGACTTAGACATAATGACATTGGTCACATTGCCATTTTAATCCACGATAACTTGCTATACATTAAATCATTAACCTGATATATATTGATGTTAGCTTATCTGGGTAACACATCTGAACTTCTTTAACGTTCATAAAAATAGAAATTTAGAGGCATCCTTGAATACTCACTCACTCATAAGCGCCATTGTAATAGCATATGAGTACAACATTTTATTGGACTCTTTGGAACTTTAATATCCATTAGTGTCATCCACTATATATCATAATTTTTGCAGTAATTTTGAAGTTGAGGGTCCAACTTATAGACCATATATAATGTAGAAAATACTTACTGGATGATGAGGTCCATTTCTTTCTTCTAAAATGTAGGCCAAGTTGCTCTTTGCCAAAGAGTGGCCTCAAACTCCAGCATTGAGCTAAACAAAGGCCTCCACAACTTCCATTTTCTCTCATGTTCACTCTAGCAAAGCTCGCTCTTGAAGACATACAATTGGCCATCACAATCTACAAACTACAATCTTCCTTTACTTGCTTCCTTGTTACACATTTGCTGTAGAGAAAAGGAGGATACGTGTGTGTATACATGAACCCAAGTCAAGTGGCCCCCCACATAATTAATTTCCCTGTTCGGTCCGAAGGAATAGTAGGAAATTTTGTGTGTTTGATATCCATTCATCTTATGTTATTGGTATAACTCTTGTTCTTTTTGGCATGTGTGATTGGTTTGCATAAATTAATTTTGGTGTTGTAAAACTTGTTCTTGAAATTCAGATCCTTGAACAGTTGAACTCTAGTTCACTTCCAAGTGATATCTTATAGGGTTAAGCACTTGTTTAAGCATTCTATTAATACTTTAATTAAATGTCAACTTGTGCTCACATTAAAAAAAATTGATCCCTAGGTTGGTGTAATTCTTATAAATCAATTACCTAGTAGTCATTCCAATCCCATAAACTACAAAACCTCAAAAACATAATAAATAGTCTTATACTCTCGTGAACAGGAAATAAATTGTCAACGCATTGATTTCATCATGTCAAGTCGGCCATATCTAGTTTTACTTTTATGTTTCTTATCCCTGATTAAAGTCTAGATGTGTTTGTTTGGTTCTCATGCAATAAAGTAGTTGTGACAAATTATCAAAGTACTACTACTATTAATAATAAAGTAGTTGTGAGTATGGAAGTACGTGAATTTCTTTTTCTATCAACAATTCAGGAAATCAACTTATGCACAGTATCCCGAAAATAAATGATGTAGCTACTTAATTGAATTAGGTGGTGAGGATGCATCTATATTTGTTTTCACTTCACTGCATCAGTACAATTTTGCAGTATTAATCTTCAGAGTTTGACATGCAAGATTAATTGCCAATTTGGATTGGTTACAGACGAGAAGACCCATCTTAATACCAAATTTAACCTTTTCCAATTAAACCAAAATAGTGTAAGTAGTAATTAACGTAATTGGATAATTCAGTAAATTCTACCTGACATTAGACTTATTTATATATCTTGGCACTTTGACAAACCATTCCATTTCAAATTCATGATTCCTTACGACCCATAGGTTTTCACTTCTGGGTAGTTTGTCCGCACTTAATGCTTCTCATGTCGACCACAAGTTCAATTTTTGGTAATGACAAAATAATTAAGAAGTTCTCTCTTCACCTTCTAAGATTTTTGGACGTCAATTCAAGATCAGATTCTTCTCCACTAGCCCCTCTTTAAAAACATAGATTCTCTATATGGTTTCTTGTTCATCTATCACAGCAATGACATGTTCTTGTAAAAAATACATAGACTACAGTGTTTATCTAACTTTCTGAATACACAAGATTCATGTCTCAAAGTTCAGACATCATGTTTCTCCCAAACAACCACACTTCCATAAATGCTGGCCAGTGTGGAAGTCATTGTGATATTTATTGATCTCCATGCAGGGAGTATTTATTGTTGAATTGGATGCTGCATTGCTTGTACAACTAAACAATGTAACATGTATCTCACAGGCTATGGTCTGAGGAGCAAGATAGGAGTCACTGTTCCAATTAATTTCTCAGCTAAGCATGAGAAGATTGCCTGCCCATTCAAAAAGTGACTCTCCACCATAACATTGTGGAAAGAAAATAAATGTGTCATCAGGGCTCACCTAGATTGTGGTTCTCTTTGCGCTGAGGTGTAGTTTCATACTGAGAAATGCGGTTTCTTAATGCAAAAAGATTGTTGGGACGCCTACAGTTTAGATTTAACATTCATCTTGGTGTTGGGAAATTTCATGTCATAAAAAAACCAAAAAGAGTAAGAGACTAAACATATCATATTCTATTAACGCATCTTACCTATTATCAATAAAAAAATATACCTAAAAGACCAAACATTATCATATTTTATCGATGCAACTTACCTATTATCTCTGGAAAACATAGCTTTGAGCTAATGACAAGTGAGGATTGGCTTCCCACCATAGGCCAATATAGCTGATTTCTAGTTGATGTATATGTAATTATATATAATTGGCCAGCACTGAGCTCTAATCAAATATTTAAGTTATAGTTGATGTGTTTTAGCTGGTAGAACGTTATTAAACTTAAGCACCTACATCAATAGTCCCACATCGACAAATCATGTTTAAAAACGCTAATTGTATACATTAGCAAACTATTTACCATCAAGAGCTGTGATGACGACTGCCAAGTGAGGATTGGGTTCCTCAATGGCTGACTATTGATGAATAATAATGGCCACAGCTGAGCTCTTTATATGTTTACTTATTTTAATTTCTATAGTTAATAATAAAAAACTTAATAAACCACTACATTTAGCTCCATTAAAAGGTTAAATAAAGGAGAAAAAACATTTTTTTAATTCCAAGTGGGCCTTAAAGTGTTGACTTGGATCGTGAACTGGGATGAAGTCTTTCCCAAAATGTGTCTGGGCTGGGTTTATAATCTACAGTAGGCTCAAACCTCTCACAGCCCTAACTTCATCAATTTGCTGCGGTATCTACGTGATGATATGATATCCAATTTTATTTTTGTTATTGCCGTAAAATTTATGTGTGTTATTGCCGTAAAATTTATATATAATAAAAAAAATTAAAATTATAAATTTAGGAATAAAAAAGAATTTTTTTAAATCTACTCATTTTTTTTAATTTTTTTGGCACGGATCGCGGGTGTGATTTTTTTAATTCTGTTTTTCTTTTTTTCGATTTTATTTTATTTTTTTTCAAAATATGTTTTCTAGTTATTATTTTCTAAAAAATTTTTTTTTTCCAGAATCGACCTTCATATTACGTGGATAACTGAGCGTGTTAAAAAGTTAAGTTATTTTATACATTAAAAAAACAAACACTAAAATTAATTAAAACAAAAAATTGATGAAGTCGTCAAAAATCCACAAGATATACACTTCTTACAAAAAAATTAGATGTTGATGCAGCAAAAGATTAAAAAAAATTAATTTTAAAAAAAATCATAACAATTAATAAACATATTTTGAAAAATATATATATTAAAAAATAGATTAAAATGATTTAAAAAATCAAAAATAAAAATAAAAAATAAAAAAAATCACACCCGCTGTCAGTTCAATTTTTTTAACTAATTGTTTAGGTTTAGTGATTTTAGTTTTAGTGTTTTATTTTTTGATTTTATTAAAATCATTGTAATCTGTTTTTTAATATATATATTTTTTCAAAATATGTTTTCTATTTTTTTTTAAATAATTTTTTGCTGCATCGACCTCCAAAAATGTTTGTATTTAGTGTAAACCCTACGGATTTTTTACAACGTCACAATTTTTTTTGTTTTAATTAGTTTTATTGTTTGTTTAATATTTAGTTGTAAATAATTTATTATTCTGGATAAAAGAATTTGTTTTTATTGTATAAAATAACATAATTTTTCAACACACAGTTATCCACATAATTTTGAAGTTGATTCTAGAAAAATATTTTTTAAAGAAAATAATAACAATTAGAAAACATATTTTGAAAAAAAAGAATTAAAAATAATTTCGAAAAAAAGAAAAACAGAAATTAAAAAAAAATAAAAAGTGACGGATCACGGTTTACGCCCGCAATCCGTGAAAAAAACATTTTCTTTTAAAAAGTGACGGATCTTGGTTCACACCGCGATCCGTCCAAAAATAATAATTAAAAATTGACGGATCGCGGTTTACTCCACGATCCGAGTAGATTTCGATTTTTTTTTCTTTTTTATTCCTATATTTATAATTTATAAATTTATATATATATAAATTACGGTTTTATTGTGTATGCTTATCTGCGAAACAGATGCCACGATGGAAATTTAGATTTCAAAAATGACCCAATGTGTACGATTGGGAGAAAAAAACTATTTGTGTTGACATGGCACTAATATAAACCACCAGATAATTTAAATATTCCTTTCCATGTCATTAAACCAAAATCAGACACTTAATTGTATGAAGTGGACTAATTACCAACTTCAGGCTTTATGATATCCAACTTCTAACATTAATTACCAAAGAAATTGGTCCTACCAAAACTTACTCCCTCACCTAAACCAAGAAACAAATCCTCACCACCAAGGCAAAAGCTGTTGAAAACTTGAAACTCCCCCAGCTTCAAAATGTTGTGTTTAAATCCGAGTTGGGAGTTTGTCCATTTGGCTACATCTTCAGTATTGCAGTAGTTTTTGGAAATTTAGAGGAGTTGCAGCGACAAGCACTGTGACATTATTGGACCAAATTAAATCCTTAAACTATTTTTAGTTACTCAAGACAAATTGGGAGTTGATCCGTTTGACTACAGCTTCGTGACTGTAGCAACTTCTGGGAATTTTGAAAAGCTACAACAAAACGCACCGTGCCATTAATGGACCAAATTAAATCCACAAACTATTTTTAATGACTCGTGAGGCGAGTCTTTGATTAAATTGTCGGTTTCGTAAGGACCCAAGAGTGATGTGCATATATGACAACGTGATCCCAAACATGAAACATAACCTTTTCTACTCATTTATGTAATATAAAATTAAAACTTAGCTTCGAAGCAAAGGAGAAACCGCGTTTGAACACCAAATTATAATATAATAGTGACGATTTCAGACTTTTGGTGGGTTATTTGCATGCAAACTTCATCAAGATAGTGATTTTGACAACGTAGTCCAAGTAAAATTCGTTGTGACGTGGCTACTGGCTATCGCCGTTCTTTGTAACGGAGATGAAACTATAATTAATTAATTATTTCTTAACCATGATAATGAAATAATGATGCGAGTGAAACAACAATATAAAGGTTCACGTGAATGCAGAATCACCGAACTAAATTCTTAATAAAACCCTTGATAGTACAAACGGTGTATTGTATTCCAATTTTAAGGTTGTGTTTCGACGTAGGTAGAATGTGGGTAGAATCCATAGTGTTTGGGTGAGATATTTTTGTAGATTGTGATTATCCATGAATCCATAATCCCGTTCCAAACACTGCCTAAGTTATTTAGCAGAAAAATTACCCCTGGAATTTTTATTTGGCATGTTGAACTTGAAGTTGGAATTACTTTTACCTTTTATATTTTGTAAATGTGAAGTACATCCCATTGTCCGAGCTTTTTTGAATCTTCACAAATAACTATTTTACTTTAACTATATTCTAGGAAATTATCTACGTCAATGAAATCCAATTATTGATGTTACCTATTTATAATTCTAAGAGTCTATTAACTAAACTACCCTACAAGTACAAGAAGAGGTACTTTGATATTTGATCATTAATCAAAAGCTTCAAGGATATCTGTGTAAAAAGTCAAATGATAACATAAGAAAATAAAAAAAAAGCTCCCAACTGGAAGTGAGTGGACTAAATACTGATTAAGAAATTACCAGATGAGGTTGATTTCCTTATTATTCTTATCGTTGTTTGGTGTTCCTCATGTTGTTTTTAAATGTGTTAAATAATTGAAGAAAATCTCTGTATTATTATTATTATTTCTGTAATTGGGAATCACTGGATCCATTCCCACCTTTGGGACGGATAAGTTTTTTTTTAAAGTAATTTCGGGATGGATAAGTTGCAGGCCCAAATCGAGTACGGTTGGTTGAGACTTTTTTTATTATAAAAAGGTGGTTTCATTCAATTAAATAAAAAAATTCAGGTTGTTACGAGACACAACAACACGTTACAAAACCCTTACTAGAGAAAAACAAGCAAAAATGTCTATCACCGGTTCTAACCCACTCCCACTACACTGCTGAAACCCCAACCATAGGAGCTGACTAGGTGTTGTCAGTGGGGGGCTAAAGTCGAGGCCTGTGAGAATATATCGAACTCCTTAAAGTAGCGGATACGCTCCTTTTGAGCTCTCTGACGTTCCTCCATCATTTCTTGCATCTCTCGGGCTACATCTTCTAGCCTCGCCATCCTATGTATCTCTGTCAATTACTCCTCAGATGGTTGAGCATAATCATAAGTGAGATGACCATCTACCAGATGTGCATGCGTGAGTGCTGGTGTCAGGTGTAGAGTCATCTAGCTAGTAGGCGGAAGATGTGTAGTGATTCCCTCCCACGTTTGTGAAAATGTCAATCTGCCTCCTTTTGAACCGAGTGTTGTAGTGGTTCTCTGCCACGTTTGAGTAAGTCTGTCCATAATTCAAGCAATTTAAAGCGGTTATTCATTACATGATCAAAACAATGTGATATGTCCCGAAAGACTGTTGTTACGTTCAATCCAAATACACCAGAAAAAAACGTTAATGAAACAATTCCAAAGTCAAGTTTTCCGACGGTTGGTTTTTCCAAGTAGGAGTAAACCACATCTGACTAAACTTATTATTTTAAAATGACAACACAAAAATTAGTTGATATCTTATTAGTTTCCCAATTCAAAATCGTATCCAAATCATCAAAACCACATACTACTTCGAATTAAATTATATTTGGAACATGATATTAATATTTTGTATGAATTTGAATGACTAAGGTTAATAAACTAATTTAAATTTTTGAAATTCCACCTCTCGGCATGGAAATTTGCCGTTGATAAATTGTTCAAAAAAGTATAATTTCAAAATATTACGAAAGATTTTCACAAATTCCAACGAAATCTCAACCAAACATGATAGGTTGCAAATGTGACACTTTGAAATTATGTTCAAGTAAAATTCCACATTGAGGTAGCGTGACCCAAAAGAAACATTCGATTGAACGCATAACAACAGATTATCAAACAAATCAAAAGTCAAAACTTGTTATTTGCAACAATAAGGAAAGTCTATATTATTGTAGTTTTCAAATATTCTAATTGAATTTTGTAACATTTGGCACAAAAGTTAATTATTGTAAAGTGAACTCGAGCAAGGAATTTGCATTTATTTACGTTTCCATTACATCATGCTTTATGCAACAAAGTCATAATACCCATGCTAGTTGCATTACCGTTACAAGTAGACTTGACTGAGTGTGTTCCATAATTCTATTACTTATTATTAGTTACCACCACTTTGAGACAATTAGTGGAAGTAAGATTGTCAATTTTGGTTTAAACTCTACGTTCGAACTCGAATCGAAAAATACTTGACCGTAATTTAACTTAAAATGAAAAATCTTAATAAAATTCAAAAAAACTTTGGAAATGTTTAGATAATTAAGTCATTCCAGACGAATTTACTATTACTGATAATTATTTTTTAATATCAAACTCAAATCGAAAAATACTTGACTGTAATTTAACTTAAAATGAAAGATCTTAATAAAATCAATTTTTTTGGAAATGTTTAGATAATTAAGTCATTCGAGACGAATTTACTATTACTAATAATTATTTTTTAATATCGAACTCGAATCGAAAAATACTTAACTATAATTTAACTTAAAATGAAAGATCTTGATAAAATAAAATAAAAATATTTGAAAATGTTTAGATAATTACGAATTTACTATTACTGATAATTATATTTTAATATTTGATAATAAAATACGTAAGTGGGTGTATATTTGATAATAAACCCACCGCACATGCTGGGTTTCTTCTAGAATTCGACCCAAAAAACTCCACTTCTACTAGTCGACACGCGTATTCCCACTTCCTTCCGTTTCCTGGAACCTTCCCTTCCCTTCCCTTCCCATCCCTACTCATCATTATTATAAATAAATCAACCCATTCCCTTCCTCTTCCAAGTTCCATCTCTCCTCCCACTCACAACAACCCAAAAAAAAAAAACAGAACAAAAAACATGGACTCCACCTCCGACCAGACCTCCTTCCGGCACTTCAGCGACCAACTCCGCCTCCAGACCTCCACTCTCGCCAACCTCTCCATCGGCGGCGCCGACAACATCTGGAGCGACGCCTTCCTCTCCTCCAACCGCCGCCGGAATCTCGATTTCCTGCCGGAGTCTGCCCGCAACCAAAATCAGACGCCTACCCAAAACCCAAAAGACCCCTTTTCGTCAGATTTTGGCGTCAAAAACGGATCTTTCGGGTGGAAGGGGAACAATGGGTACTTCAACAAGGAGGTTTCGAGGCCAGTCGGGAGGAAAAATGTTAGTTTTAATGAGGATTTTGGAGGGAAGGGTGTGGTGAAGAAGAAGAGTAATGGAAATAGTAATGATAAGAATGGTGCGGATAAGAGGTTTAAGACGCTTCCGGCTTCGGAGGCGCTTCCGAAGAGTGAGGCGGTTGGAGGGTATATTTTCGTCTGTAATAATGATACCATGCCGGAGAATCTCAACAGGCAGCTCTTTGGTAGGTGATTTTGTGTTTCTTTGCTTTTTGGATATATAAAGATCGGATTTTTGGTGCTAAAAAGAGTCAGTGTCTGTGATTAGAGTTTTGATTTTGACTTTTGTTTTTGAGAAATTAACATGAATTGGTTTTGGTAAGGTTTGTAAGAGATCTTCAAGAAGTAGAGAACTTTACTTCTGAAATGACTTTTAGGTGATTGATTTGTAGAAAACCTTAAAAAAAATTCTTGGAACTTGAGTTTCAGTTTTGGTGATTTTGGTGCTGCTGATCTAGTTGTTTGTTTTTGTGATCAAAATCTCTTTTTTTTATTTGCCCTTTTGGATTTTGTGATCAGAAAGATGTGCCTTTTGTTTAGTTTTCTAATTAGTGATGTGGGTGGATTTGATAGATCTGGTTCTGTGATAGAAAATAAATAAATCTATTTTTAGTTTGCCCTCATGTTTAGGAAAAGATATATTGTTTGGTCTGTGGATTTGATTAGAAACTGATTGGACTTGCTCAGTTTAAGTTCTGTTGTTTGAATCAGCTGGTGTGAGGCAGATCTAATTCATGAATCACAATGTTTGTTATAAAATCTTAAAATCTCCTCTTTTGTTTTTGTGGTTGATAAGTAGGTGGAAAGGATTACATCAAGTTCTTCTTCAGAATTTTTTACTTAGATCTGTTTTTCGGCTGGGTTGGTGTTACTCTTATTTGGTGATCTATGTGGTGGTTATGACCCAAAATTTGTTGATGATCAAAATCTGTTCATTTCCCTTAAATTATATACTTTTTTCCCTTTTATCAGAGGACATTTTTTATGTTTTTCAAAGTCTTAAGATGGTTTTGACCGAATTTATGAGCGAATATATCTACAAAGAATTGTCATGTGTAACTGAAGTTTGTGATTAAGATCTGATTATTTGTTTGTTATGACTTATGACAGGTTTGCCTCCAAGATATAGAGATTCTGTGAGAGCAATCACTCCAGGGCTGCCACTTTTTCTTTACAATTACTCTACTCATCAGCTCCATGGTCTTTTCCAGGTACCACCAACATATAAATTTGGTCTCTACCACTTTTACTACTTTGTAGAAAACAAATCCGATTCCTACCCATTTCTCGAAATTAATCTCTTCATCTGATTACCATTTTCATTTAATTTTCCAGGCTGCAAGTTTTGGTGGCTCCAACATTGATCCCGCTGCTTGGGAGGACAAAAAATGCCCGGGAGAGTCTCGCTTCCCTGCACAGGTGAACACTAATTCTTGTCTGGTCTTTAATATTTTCACTTGTTGGAATTCTGCTCTTATCATAATCTTTGTTCAACATACACCAAAAGATGTAATTCATGGTTGAGAATGTTGGTTGCCCACCAATCTCCATAATCTTCTCTTTGAGTCACATGGTTGAAAGGATTGGTTGCTCACCAAACCATCTGCCTTTTTTTCCCTTTGAAAAGAAAATTCTTGTTGAAACTTAAAGAAGAGAACTTCATACTTATTAGTGATTGTTGGTTTTAGGTGAGAGCAAAGACAAAGAAAATCTATGAGCCATTGGAGGAGGATTCCTTCCGTCCTATACTTCACCACTATGATGGTCCCAAATTCAGATTGGAGCTCAGTGTTCCGGAGGTAGTTACCAATTAAACCAAAAGTAATATACAATTAAAGACCCAATTGCAAGAATCTTGTTTGACATATTTCTAAATTTGAATTCTTTTATGTTGTTTTAGGCTCTTGCATTGCTTGATAAGTTTGAAGAGCACAGTGCTTGAGGAATCGGCAACCATGAAGTAACTGGATTGTGCCATCAGATCACATTAATTCTGGAGAGAGAAAAACGTCTTTGGTTATAAGGGTATAGAGTATGTGTGTGTGTGTGTGAATGTGCACACCTCTCTTTTTTAATTTTTCCTTCACCTTTTTTGTGTATATAGATGGATGAATACAAGAGAGGATGAAGAAGAATGTTGTAATGTTTAGTTTGGCAATAAAAACAGCTCCTGTGCTGTATGCCTGTACTAATACCATATATATGTATAATGTACGAGGAATTACATTCAGAATGGTACAATATAAATATGGGAAATGTTTGTTGAACGCAGTGCGTCACAGACGCGCTCTACGTGGACATCTATTCAGCCCTTACGTGGCTAAAGCATGAATGTTTTTTTGTTTTTTCTTCCTGATGTCCACTCAAATCACATTAAATGCGTTTCAACTCAGCACGTTCTCTCTCTCCACCCAAATACAAATATGATGACACTCTTTCTTTCTTCTTCATTCTTTCTCTCCAGAATAAATCACCATTTCGAGCAAGATATTAGGTCGAAGAAGCGTCTGATGCCGACTCCCAGGATTCTTCACAACGTAAGCAGCGTGAATGGGACGGTGCGAAGACTTCCCGATGTTCTTGTCAGCGTTAGCATCGTGAATGTGACGATCCGGTGGTGAAGACTTCGCACCACAACATCTTTGCTGCACTGTTGGAGTGCCAGTGACAGAAAAAGAATGAAGAAGAAAGAAAGAGTGTCATCGACCGTCCCATTCACGTTACTTACGTTGTGAAGAACCCTGAGAGTCGGCATCAGACGCTTCTTCGAAATAATATCTTGCTCGAAATGGTGATTTATTCCGGAGAGAGGTACAACGCTCCGTGGTGAAGACTTACGTATGTTCGGTTTATGTTGTACATCTCTCCGTAATAAATCACCATTTCGAGTAAGATATTACGTCGAAAAAGCGTCTGATGCCGACTCCCAAGGTTCTTCACAACGTAAGCAGCGTGAATGAGACGGTCATGTTTAAGTCTTACATCTTCTTTCCGATTTACTGGGAAAATATATATTATCTTTGTAATTTGTGCGTGCTTGTGTTTGTATTGTTTGTTTGTGTGTGATTTACTGGGAGAAGATATATTATTTTTGTAATTTTTGTGTGTTTGTGTTTGTGTTTGTATTGTTTGTTTGTCTTTGTGTTCTCATTGTATCTACATAAACAGGACAAACTTTCTACATAAACTGGACAAACATTCTACATAAACAGGACAAACTTTGTACATAAACAGTACAAACTTTCTACATAAACTGGACAAACATTCTACATAAACAAGACAAACTTTCTACATAAACAGGACAAACTTTCTACATAAACAGGACAAAACAGGACAATCTTTCTACAAAACAGGACAAACTTTCTACATAAACAGGGAATCTGATATGCTATTTTTTTCCTAAACGTAATTCTTGTGGGGTAAAATATACAGTGGGAGGTTTGTTGAGTTTGTGCGGGGGTGGCAGGGGGCGGCAGCCCCTGCGGGGGACGTGAGACTTATTCCGGACATCATATTATTGCATTCCATATATTGATTCCGGACTGCAAATACACTTATTCCGGACAGCAAATACACTTATTCCGGACAGCAAATCCACTTATTCCGGACAAACTTTATGTTCCGTTTCTGGAAACACTTTATTCTTAAATCGGACAACAAATACACTTATTCCGGACAGCAAATACACTTATTTCGGACAAACTTTCTGTTCCGTTTCTGGACACATTTTCTTCTTATTCTGGACAACTACACTTATTCTGGACTGCAAATACACTTATTCCGGACAGCAAATACACTTATTCCGGACAACAAATCAACTTATTCCGGACAAACTTTATGTTCCGTTTCTGGACACACTTTATTCTTAAACCGGACAACAAATACACTTATTCCGGACAACAAATACACTTATTCCGGACATCAAATACACTTATTCCGGACAAACTTTATGTTCCGTTTCTGGACACACTTTCTTCTTATTCTGGACAACTACACTTATTCCGGACTGCAAATACACTTATTCCGGACAGCAAATACACTTATTTCGGACAACAAATCAACTTATTCCGGACAAACTTTATGTTCCGTTTCTGGACACACTTTATTCTTAAACCGGACAACAAATACACTTATTCCGGACAACAAATACACTTATTCCGGACAGCAAATACACTTATTCCGGACAAACTTTATGTTCCGTTTCTGGACACACTTTCTTCTTATTCTGGACAACTACACTTATTCCGGACTGCAAATACACTTATTCCGGACAGCAAATACACTTATTCCGGACAACAAATCAACTTATTCCGGACAAACTTTATGTTCCGTTTCGGGACACACTTTATTCTTAAACCGGACAACAAATACACTTATTCCGGACAACAAATACACTTATTCCGGACAGCAAATACACTTATTCCGGACAAACTTTATGTTCCGTTTCTGGACACACTTTCTTCTTATTCTGGACAACTACACTTATTCTGGACTGCAAATACACTTATTCCGGACAGCAAATACACTTATTTCGGACAACAAATCAACTTATTCCGGACAAACTTTATGTTCCGTTTCTGGACACACTTTATTCTTAAACCGGACAACAAATACACTTATTCCGGACAACAAATACACTTATTCCGGACATCAAATACACTTATTCCGGACAAACTTTATGTTCCGTTTCTGGACACACTTTCTTCTTATTCTGGACAACTACACTTATTCCGGACTGCAAATACACTTATTCCGGACAGCAAATACACTTATTTCGGACAACAAATCAACTTATTCCGGACAAACTTTATGTTCCGTTTCTGGACACACTTTATTCTTAAACCGGACAACAAATACACTTATTCCGGACAACAAATACACTTATTCCGGACAGCAAATACACTTATTCCGGACAAACTTTATGTTCCGTTTCTGGACACACTTTCTTCTTATTCTGGACAACTACACTTATTCCGGACTGCAAATACACTTATTCCGGACAGCAAATACACTTATTCCGGACAACAAATCAACTTATTCCGGACAAACTTTATGTTCCGTTTCGGGACACACTTTATTCTTAAACCGGACAACAAATACACTTATTCCGGACAACAAATACACTTATTCCGGACAGCAAATACACTTATTCCGGACAAACTTTATGTTCCGTTTCTGGACACACTTTCTTCTTATTCTGGACAACTACACTTATTCCGGACTGCAAATACACTTATTCCGGACAGCAAATACACTTATTTCGGACAACAAATCAACTTATTCCGGACAAACTTTATGTTCCGTTTCTGGACACACTTTATTCTTAAACCGGACAACAAATACACTTATTCCGGACAACAAATACACTTATTCCGGACAGCAAATACACTTATTCCGGACAAACTTTATGTTCCGTTTCTGGACACACTTTCTTCTTATTCTGGACAACTACACTTATTCCGAACTGCAAATACACTTATTCCGGACAGCAAATACACTTATTTCGGACAACAAATCAACTTATTCCGGACAAACTTTATGTTCCGTTTCTGGACACACTTTATTCTTAAACCGGACAACAAATACACTTATTCCGGACAACAAATACACTTATTCCGGACAGCAAATACACTTATTCCGGACAAACTTTATGTTCCGTTTCTGGACACACTTTCTTCTTATTCTGGACAACTACACTTATTCCGGACTGCAAATACACTTATTCCGGACAGCAAATACACTTATTCCGGACAACAAATCAACTTATTCCGGACAAACTTTATGTTCCGTTTCGGGACACACTTTATTCTTAAACCGGACAACAAATACACTTATTCCGGACAACAAATACACTTATTCCGGACAGCAAATACACTTATTCCGGACAAACTTTATGTTCCGTTTCTGGACACACTTTCTTCTTATTCTGGACAACTACACTTATTCCGGACTGCAAATACACTTATTCTGGACAGCAAATACACTTATTTCGGACAACAAATCAACTTATTCCGGACAAACTTTATGTTCCGTTTCTGGACACACTTTATTCTTAAACCGGACAACAAATACACTTATTCCGGACAACAAATACACTTATTCCGGACAGCAAATACACTTATTCCGGACAAACTTTATGTTCCGTTTCTGGACACACTTTCTTCTTATTCTGGACAACTACACTTATTCCGGACTGCAAATACACTTATTCCGGACAGCAAATACACTTATTTCGGACAACAAATCAACTTATTCCGGACAAACTTTATGTTCCGTTTCTGGACACACTTTATTCTTAAACCGGACAACAAATACACTTATTCCGGACAACAAATACACTTATTCCGGACAGCAAATACACTTATTCCGGACAAACTTTCTGTTCCGTTTCTGGACACACTTTCTTCTTATTCTGGACAACTACACTTATTCCGGACTGCAAATACACTTATTCCGGACAGCAAATACACTTATTCCGGACAACAAATCAACTTATTCCGGACAAACTTTATGTTCCGTTTCTGGACACACTTTATTCTTAAACCGGACAACAAATACACTTATTCCGGACTGCAAATACACTTATTCCGGACAACAAATACACTTATTCCGGACAACAAATCAACTTATTCCGGACAAACTTTATGTTCCGTTTCTGGACACACTTTATTCTTAAACCGGACAACAAATACACTTATTCCGGACTGCAAATACACTTATTCCGTACAGCAATATACACTTATTCCAGACAGACGCATAACGTTAACAGGACAAACACATAATGTAAACTGCACACACACATAAAGTAAGCTAGACAAATTAAGTTGATTCAACGTAAAACTTAAAAACAAATATTTTATTATGATAAGTGTGGGCTCTGCACGAATAATGAGACTGCACGATGTCCTAGGGTCTGCACACTGTCTTATCTGTGTATTGGGAAATGAATCGTTCAACTTAAAGAACCGGCGTTTTTTAAAAAGACAAAAACGCGCGAAGAGAAATTTCGCTGACTGGACGCTGACTCAAAGAAAAATATCTGAGCTGTACAGATCCACGTAAGGTGCGTCCGTGACGCGCGCGTCCGTCTATAACTACTCTATAAATATACCAAGGTTTGCAACAGCCTTTGGCAATTCAGTAATTAACTTTGATTTACATCTCTACTTTGCAATTGTACATGTTTGGAAGTGCTATTTCGCAGCAACTGAAAACCTGGTTATAAAGTAACATCCTCAGACAGCGGAAAAATTTAAAATTTTATAACGTACAATCAACAGAGAATATTATTCAAAACACAAGAAAAACGGTACACCAACATATATCATATATATATCTGAGTGTTTCAAAAATGTGATTACAACAAAAAGCTATACAAAGTACAAGTAATCATTCGACCTTAAAATGAGAGAAAACATGATCTGGTAGCGGAGCTCATCTCCTCGGTCACCACCCCACGCTGATCATGGTCTGAAAAGCAACATGCAACAATGTCTGAGTTTCCAGAAGGAAACCTTGTATGTCAAACTCTACAATGCATGAAACAGAAACACTAGCATGCAAATCTATCCACAAAGAAAAGTATAAACAACAAGGTTGTGCTCCAGGACTTTTTCACCTATGCACAACAACACTCAACGTCGTCAAGCTGGGCTCCAAGACTTTTTCACCTAACCGCAACTACCACGACACGACCAGGACTCCATGACTCTTTCACCCAACCCGAACGTCTAAGGATTCCAAGACTTTTTCACCCAACCCTTATCACGTGGTCATTGCTCAGGCTTCAGGACTCTTTCACCCAACTTGAACGCACTACGGAGCTCCAGGGTTTTTTCATCCAACCCCACACAGAATAACTGGGCTACATGTTTTTTTCACCCAACCGCAACTCTCACAACAGTTACGGGGCTCCAAGACTCTTTCACCCAACCACCGCAACACCCGTGCCCACTAGCACACTTCCCGGAAGAACATCGGCACCACAACTCATCTCACAAAGACAACCACAAAAATACACCTTATATGGGCAAAACTGTCCAAAATCGCTCTACCGAACCAAGAGTCCCGGTCGACCGTCTCTCACTAAAACAAGGCAGTTGCCTCGACCGACACTCCATTGGTCGAACAATTCCCACCAACCACACACGTTCTGTCGAACCAAAGTCAGGGACCGGTCGACTGTTTAGAAGGTCACCTCCCAGGTTCAATGAACATAACGACCAATCAGTCGAACGACAAATGAGACCCGTTCGACCAAAAACTACTAGTAAAATTCTCCATCGCTCAACATAATCAACCGGTCGAACCCCCGAGCACCCTCGGTCGACCGAATTCCACCAGTAAAATCTTTCATCGCATCCAATCAACACCGGTCGACCGAACCGCCATCGGTCGAACCACACCACAAGTTAACTTAAGTCATCAGTCGGACGAGTCAAACAAGCGGTCGACCTTTTGGATGGTCAACGCCCCCAACAAACCTACAATGGTGCACACGGTCGAACAACAAAGGGCATCGTTCGACTGAAACCAACCATGCTTGCCTCAAATGCACAACCGGTCGACCGCCCAAGGGCATCGTTCGACCGGTGTGAGGCGGAAACCCAAATTCTCACTAGGAACGTTCGACCATTCTCACTGAAACCAACCATCCAGAAGTAAAATCTGTTGCACGTTTTCTTGCGACGAGCCTTTCGGCCTACCGTCGACTTCCAAATACTCACACAACAAAAGTGAGCTACAACTACAAGTTTGACATACCGTAAAGGTCTGAAGAAATCTTCGAAGAACCTCGACGGCGGTTCCATGAGCATTTCTCCCCAAAATCACAATCCACCGATGAACTCTCGCTCGATCAACGATCACACCTCCTCGCCGATTCACAGCCACACCACCTCCGTCAATCTCCACACCAACCACAACAACTGAAAACGAGACGATTTTGAGAGAGAGAACCAAAGCAAATGAGACGGGTTTAGCAAAACAACGAACTCACCTCCATCAATCAACACTTGTCGAACACCGCAACCTTGCCGGAGCACTGAACACTGAGGGAGGGAGAGAGACACAAGAGTGAGAGAGAGAGAGAATGAGAGAGACGTGTGAGAGAGTGTGAGAGAGCTCACCTCAAAACCCCTCCATCACTTCATCCACACCATCCAATCTTCTCCACTCCATCTCAACCATCCATCCCAACTCCTCCTAAACACCACCTAAATAATCATTAAAACCCAATTAAGATTAGGATCTCACATGTAAAATCTTCAAATGTAAAATACTTCACAACCACTTTGATTTTTTTTCCTCCTAAGAAATGGTAGTTGAGATGGCATTGATTATGAAACGGATGAACCAAGATTTATGTTTGTGTTGGATCCATAAAACATGGTTTATGCTTCCATGTACAACGGTAGATGCAAATTTACATTATCTTTTGAAAGTGGTGCAAATTTAGTGGTAGTGTAACTATTGTTTATCAAAAAAGTGGTGCAGATTTATATTATGAAAATAATTACCATTTACATTATAGGGTGAATTGGACTTTTCATTGGAAAATAATATTAAATAGAAATTATCTTCATAAAATTTGTTTAAAAATGTATGCTGTAAGAAGTGATGGAGACAAGGCAACCAGTGAACTTTTGGTAAAGTTTCATCTATTTGATTCTTTCTTAATCATTGAGTGCTACATTTTACCAATTATAGTTGGGGAGGCAGGGAAATTATGAGTGAAACGTGATGGGTGAGGAAGACATTAAACAAGGACCACCAACAACCAACCATAAACCAACTTAAAAAAAGAGAACCTTGCTTGGTGGTTGAATTATGATGAAGACATCAAACCAGACTTTGGAGTAGATATAGTGAATCAGCTTCCAAGTTACTATCAATTTCCCTTCAAATTTAATAAAAAGGTTTGTAATTGGTTGTGGTATGTGGAAAAATGAGGTACCCATACCAAGTCCACATCTAGTTTTGAAATCTTGACACAGTCTCTGTGGGTGAGATTATTTTGACCAACTCTACTCAGGTAAGATAGCATTGATGGGTCATCTTTGAATTATGCAAACCTATTGTTGTGTGTTTTCACTTTTCATTCTACAAAGAAGAGTTGAGTAGTCCAGTTTGAATGGTTCAATTATTCGCACCCTCTCCTAGGTCTAAAGAGAACCACCTAATCTTGAAGAAGAGAATCTTCAAAATCTAGTCACATCAAAAGAGTAAAAATACCAACTACCTCAACTTGCCTTTTCTTTTACTAGTGCAACAACCTCTTAACTCCAAATTCACCAGAAAAACATGAGATTAGGGAACTGAACTCTGAACCTGAACACATTCTCCACTTCAGACGACAAATTCACAGTTGGAAATTGTAGCCAACATTCTAACTACAGGATTGCTTGGTAAACATGACAGTGGAGAAACCCATATTACGCTTTTAAGAAATCAAATTGAAATCGAAATGAAACTAAACTTAAGTTTTGAATTCTTTAACCAATCAAATTGCCAAATGCACTTATGCAACAGACCCAAGTCTTGATTCCTCCTGCAACTGACAAGTTGGACAAGAGATAAATTTTTATCTGATTCGTAGAGATTGAAATAGCAAAATTAACACTTAATGGACACCAAAACGAAGATAACACAAAAGATATGGAATTTTGACGCATAAATAAACATGAACTTCACCTAAGTTTCCAATCCAAAACATACATCTGGAGCATCAAAAAACCAAATGAACACAAGCTGAGCAAGATGTGGATTTTTGGCGCAAAATAAAACATACACTCCACCTATTAAAAACATACATTTGAGCATTGAAACCATATTAACACAAGCTGAGCAAGTGCTGCTCCGGACACTATATTACTACATCGGTCTCCAAGCTTTCCATCTACCTGAGTTTTTCAATTGCCGCTTCAATTTTCGGGGTGGCGTTTTTGAAGGCGGTCCACTGTTCACCTGTCAAACTTATACCTGGAGCACAACAAATATCAAGATCTAAGACCACACTGTGAAGTAACATATCGAACTAATAACTGGAAAGTTACTCGCCAAGGTCATTGAAGTGAACAAGCAACTTTGGCGAGGAAGGATGGTTACGATGCAAGAACAAAAACTAATTCAAAAGATTAAAATGCAAGAGTAAGAACTAGTTCCAATGTACTAATGAGACCAAATAAGGAATGAGGAAATCTTGCTTCCTTGAATTGATCAAAGAACTTGAAGATTGTGATGACCTAAAGGACAAGAAGGCCCAACTTGACGAAGCCTATCAGCTATATTCTAGGTAAAAATAAAAAAATACAAACCTCACCTGTTGCAAGTTGGCGGTTTGAAGCACAATACAAACCCAAACCCCAAGTCCACTAGCATACATCTACTGAAGGGGGGAAAAAGACAAATCTAACGAGTTACAATTTGCTCAAATTAGTTTTTTTCCCAGGTTCTAATACAATTGGTGGAATTCAAAAGTATAAAATTTATTATTTCAGAAACATGAAAAGATTCCTACAGCTTCTTAGAACGCAATGACTTCAAAGCTAGAAGACACAACTTCAAGTGCCTGCTTCCATAACATGCTACAAACCAAACAGACCCTCCCTCAAGGAATCTAGGTTTGCTAGTACTGTTTCAAACCAAATTTGACCAAGTCTACCATTGACGTGAGTCTCATACCCCATGCTCATCACTCACCCAACCCTTGAGGAGCATTTACACCTCACCTTTTTAAGGGGACTGTGCACCTATTCCTAATAATTTAAGTACCACCCAAGTATAATTTGAAATTATCTTATCTCCAACCTTGGGATTTTACACTTCAATTTGCACTTCCCTCTATTCTTTTTGTTGCTCTACTTGCAAGGGGTTGTACACACTGTAATAAGGCATGCAAGAAGGAAATAGTATTTGATAAACTCTAGTTTGGGAGGTAGAACCTGCTAGTTTTATATCACTCAAAGCACACATCTTCTAACCCCTTCTTCATATCTATCAGGCAAAGGTAAATACTGGTAGAACAACTGATGCATGTTACAACAAAGGTCGTAAGAACATCACTCCATGATTTCCACTTGTCCAACAATTGAGCAACATGTTGAACACAAGGTTGGATATGCTAACATGGTTTATGTCATACTTGATTAATATTTCATTCACTAGATGACACATTACCATGTCTAAAATATTGTAATTCTTTAAAAGGAACAAGCGAAATTCATGGGACAATGTGACTCACAAACAAGACAAAAATAGTCGAGTGTAGTTTGAAACTAATCTAACAATAGGCAAACATCACCAAAGGAATTAAGTACCACCCAACCCTTATGGCTCCAATAGCTACTAGATTTGTTGGTATGGTTTCAAACCATAATTGACTAATATTATCTTGCTTGTGAATCACGTAACACCATCACTTTCACTCATCCCTATCTTAAGAATAATTACTTGTTGCAGATAGGATGTGTCACATAGTGAGTGAAGTACTAGTCAAATACACAACAAACTCATACCAACATATTCTACCTCACACCGATCTCCATTTCACACTTTGTTCTTTTAGCTCCTCTACTAGGTAACCAGAGTTGCATTCTTATCAAACGAGTTTAACTCAATTTGTACACTATTAACTACAAATATCAAATTTCAACAGCCATCATAGAAAATCATTCAAACACAAAAAACCACAAAACCAAACCAAGACATCAAAGAAACAAAATTTTAGAACGAACCCTTGGAAGAAGGCAACTGCCTCCCATCCTTCTCGTAGAACTCCCGAATCGACACCAACCTCCTTCCTTTGAACTCCTGCAACGTCACCCTCCTCTTACTCGACAACTGCGAAAAAATAAAAAATAAAAAACTTTTCCGAGGAAAACTTTTTTTTTTGCATCCATGCCACTAAAGAACACATATTTTATTCTTGTGGCATCGTTTATTTCATCTTCAATGACACAGTCACTACAAAACCGTAATATTTACCTCATGTCAATACAAACTCATATATCTAATTTTATGCTTATCTCGTTTTGTTCTACGGCCAGTGACATGTCAATTTCTTATTGGATTGTGCTACTTACGAGTGACTTATGAAGAATTTCTTGTTCTCCATTTTAACTTTTTCCAAAGGAATCGTCTTAGATTTTAGGGTGTGATTCGTTTGAAGGAAGTGGTGGGGAAGTCTAGAACTATAGTTTTAAGAACTTAAATTCTCAAAACTCCATTTCTAATGATTGGTATGAAAATGCATCTTTTGATATAATCCATTTTTTGACATTTATAGAAAAGAACAATTTTAGGGAAACTACAGGGAATTGGACTTCTTCTAGTTTTTAAGTGAAAGTGAGGGACCCATTTTTAGTATAAATTCTTTAAGTCTTAGAACTCATGAAACTTCAGTTTCAAAACTTTTAAGTTTTCCTACCAAACCAATCACCTATAAATCCTCACTTCCTTAATCTTTCCAACAAACCAATCGCACCCTTAATTAAACTTAAGTACTATCGTTTCTCGATTAAGAGATTCCTTATATCTAGACTTATATCTAGATAGTCAAGACTAGATATCGAATCCTAGCAGTTTCATTAGCATGTATGTGATGTTTGGAGTAGGTAAAAATAAAAATAAAAATAAGAAACAAAAGGAACATTTTTTTCTTTTCTCTTCTCACGTGGCAGATGATGACATCGCCGTCGTCGTCGACTTCCCGTTCCCTGACCTGGTCCTTGACCTCCTCCTCCTCTTCCATCGGCGCGGCATCCTGGGATTGGGATTGGGCCTGGGAGAGGAGGAAGGTCTCGACGACGGTCCGGACGAACTTCTTGCGGTCGGGATGGGAGAGGTCGATGCCGAGGCGGTCGGAGGCGGCGGTCCGGATCTGGTACTCGGTGGATTCCGACATGTCGGCAGTTTTTAGGATGTCCAGGACGGTCTCTTCCACCTTCTTCCGGATTTCTTCGTCCATTTCGGAAGATGAGAAGAGAGAGTGGAGATTAGAGATGGATTAGAGAGGAGGAAGTTGGATTTATGTTTAGGAGGAATCACAATTTACAATTTACAACACGCAATCGGAAATCACGTGATCTGGTAACGAACCGTGATTTGACAACTGTTGACTTTCTGTAAACATGATTAAAATTCAGCGTTATCTTTCTAAGGCGGTTAATTTTACCAAAATCAGTAATTTTTTTAATCTAAAATCCGTAAAACTTGAAGAGCCTCCTTCTTCTTCTACTCGGAATCCTAACTCAAAGTCGAAGATCACCAATCTTAAACAAAGGCAAAATGGAGAGAATCAAGAGATCAATCTATTAGATGTTACGTTACATGTGTGAGTTCATAAGGTATGTTAGTTTAACTGAGTTTAGGATTTTGTTTATAAGATCGAGAATGTGGTGTCTCAGACGATACGATCTTAATCTTTCATTACCATCTACGGAGTTAAACTATGACTTAAGTTAGAACTTGAGTCGAAAAATGTTTGACTTTGATTTAGCATGAAAATAAAGAAACAAGCGAAAAATTAAAGAAATCCCACTCGACTCGAAATTTATTATTATTCAATTGAAAATTATTTCTTTATAATTCGTATTAATATACCATAATATCAAGCTAAGAAATTTTTTAAACTTCACTCGAGTTGTCTTCCAAAAACACAAAAACCCTAAAAACCCTAAACACACCACCACCACTCCTTGCCACGAATGTCAATGGCGACATTCACCCTTACCTCCAAACCGACCTTCAATCTCCACCTCAGATCCCCCTTTTTCCTCCGCCACCTCTCCTTCTCCACCCCGGAAGCCGCCGCCGCCGACCGTCGCCGCCGCAAGCGCCTCCTCCGCATAACCCCACCCATCTCCACCACCCGCCCGACCCCCTCCAAACGCCCCACCACCCCATCCCCCAACGCCCCCAAACTCCCCGACCCGATCACCTCCCTCTCAGGCCCCCGCCTCACTCTCCACAACAAGATCCTAACCCTAATCCGCTCCGACGACCTCGACGAGGCCACTCTCCTCACTCGCCACTCCATCTACTCCAACTGCCGCCCCACCGTCTTCACCTGCAACGCCGTCCTCTCCGCCCTCCTCCGGGCCTGCCGCCACGCCGACATGCTGGCGTTGCACCGGTTCGTCACCCAGGCGGCCGTCGGGCCGACGGTCGTGACTCATAATCTGCTTTTCCAGGCGTATTGCGATGTGAGGAAGACCGATACTGCGTTGGAGCACTTCCGAGTGTTTCTGAACGATTCCCCGGTTAACCCTAGCCCTACGACGTATCGGATTCTTACCAGAGGGTTGGTCGATAATGATAGGCTGAAGCAGGCTGTGGAATTGAAGGACGATATGATTGTTCGGGGGGTTTGCCCGCCGGATCCGTATGTTTATGATCTTCTTATGTTAGGGCATGTGAAGGCTGGAGAGCCGGAAAAGACGGTGGCTTTGTTCGAGGAGCTGAAGGAGAAGCTTGGAGGTGGGAGGATAACCGATGGGGCGGCCTATGGGAGCTTGATGAGGGCGTATTTTGATGACAGTTCGGAGGATAAGGCGATGGAGGTGTTTCGGGAAGTCGTTGGAGAGGGGTCCGGGGTTAGGTTTGGGGCTGTGAGTTATAATTCTGTGTTGGACGCATTGAGACGGAATGGGAAGTACGAGGAGGCTGCGAAGTTGTTTGATAGGATGATGGGGGAGCACGATCCGCCGAGAAGGATTGCGGTGAATGTGGGGTCGTTTAATGTGATGGTCGATGGGTTTTGTGACCGTGAGATGTTTGATGATGCGGTTGAGATGTTTGGGGGGATGTGGGAGAAGAAGTGTGTGCCGGATACACTTTCGTATAATAATTTGATCGACCGGTTGGGGAAGAATGGGAGGTTGGTTGAGGCAGAGAAGCTTTATAACGAGATGGGTGAACGCGGTGTGAGTCCGGATGAGTACACTTACGTGCTCTTGGTGGAGGCGTGTTTTGTGGAGGACCGGGCGGACGATGCCGTTGCTTATTTTGGGAAGATGGTTGAGACGGGGCTGAGGCCAAATGCGGCTGCACATAATACGGTCATGGAGGGATTGGTGAAGGTTGGTAGGGTGGACGAGGCGAACGAGTTCTTTGGAAAGATGGTGGAGAGGGAGGTGAAGCCAAACATTGCAAGTTACGGGATTTTGGTGAGGGCATATGGTGAGGTGGGGAGGTTGGAGGAGGCAGTTAAGGCATTCAAGGCCGCACTTATGGATGATGGAGTGGTTGTGGGCGATGACATGAAGGAATTTATGAAGGAGACAATGGCGAAGGTAGGGAAGGAAGAGGAGTTGGAGAAGTTATATGAGGACGTGGAGAGGGAGAAGGCGGAAGCTTTGGCACGGGCCGAGGAGGAGAAGGCGAGAGCTGAGGCTGCAGCAAGGGAAGAGGAGGAGAGAAAGAAGGCAGAAGCTGCTGCTAAAGCCGAAGCTGCTGCAAAAGCAAGTCGGGCAACGATAGAGGCCATTCTGGGAAAGAAGAAAGTGTCAACCGATGAAGAAGGAGAATCCAAGGAAACACAACCACCGGCAATTGCTGGATCTACGGACAGTGTCGTGACAGGACTGGAGAATGGGAACATTTTGGATGAACAGATAAAGGAGGCAGATGTGATCTCTTCTGCAAATGATGTGGAAGATGGTGTTGTGGTTGAGGAAGATGATACTGAATTAGCCGATGGTCTGGAGAGTGGTGGTGGTGCATCGGTAGACAAAACAAGGGCAGAAGAGGGCACTGTTGAAGAAAGGACGACGATATAAATTGGGCCGGTGCTTATCTGTTCGTGGTTCGTTCTCCTACGATTTGACGAGAGAGGTATCATGGTGTGTTAAAAACAGGTACCAAGTTCATGGGGGAAGATTGTAGCTTACAATTATCTGAATTTCATGTTGTAGTTTTGTAGAATGTGAGACCCGAGATATTACTCCAACATGAAGTTGATACATCTGTCTTGTCCATCGGCATTTAAAGACCTATTTCAGATCAGTCGCTTATGTAATAGTGCTACTAAACCTTTTATTATCTCATGGTTATGTTCTTCCTGTTAGGTTAGCTTGATATGTAAATCAGTCTTCTTCATACATTTCATCAAGCATGTTATATGCACGAATGGACATGTACAGATTTTCTTGAACTATCTCATCAAGCATGCTATACACCCGAACTGAATAGTAATATACAAATGAATCTATCAATTATTTCATTTAGATTCAACCAATGACCACTCGAATTATAAGTAAATTAGTCAGGTAAGTGTATCATTCGATGACACTAGAATGCAATTTAACCATTGCAAAACAAAACAAATAGTGAATCAAACACCCCGAGAGACAAAAAAGTGAACTATTTCAATCTTAGGTCATGTTTGGGTAACTAGAGGTTTCACAAAAAAAGTGAATCATTTCAATCTTAAGTCTTGTTTGGGTAAATAGAGGTTTCAAATCTTTGATTTCAAAAATACGTTTTCAAAGTTAGCCATCCAATTCAAGTAAAGTGTTTTGAAAATACATTATCACATGCAATAATGGGTTGGGTTAAAAAACATATTTTTTTCATTAAATCAAAGGTTCGTGAGAAACAAAAAAAGAACATATATAACATATTTGAGACAAAAAAATGCAACATCTTTTTTTGAAAAACACATTTTCAGAAGAAGAAAACGTAGATTTATAATGCATTACCTAGAGTGATCTAAACATCATTGTAGGATTGAAACTGTATTTTCTAAATAATGCATTTTTCATAAAAAAAGCATGGTATTTAAGGCTATCCAAACATACCCGTAGTGATAATTAAACCATTTGTGAGTTGCAAGTTGAGATTTAATTTAGATAATATAAAATTCTAGTGAGCTCAAGGATCGTTTTGTTTATGGTCGCAAAACATAAGATAACTTGTTGAGTTGTTATGTAAATCATAAGTAGGTAACAATGTACATATTGTCGAGTTTGACCCAACATTCGATTATTTTCATTGAAATCATGCATTTTCTTTACAACATTGTATACAAGTCACACGGTAGATCAAATCAAACGATTGGAATGTGAGAAACATGAGAAGACTCAGGTTTTCTCCGTTCAAGTCTTGCCCCATTTTAAAAGTTGTCATTGTCGATTACGTTTATATGGTTACATCAAAACGTCATTAAACCTGAAATCTACATCAAGTCAATTCAAACAAACATTACATAATACATATTAGCTCAAGTCTTGAACAAATCAAAATTGACAACAAAATAAAAACAACAAATAATTATTAGCAAGAATTTTTTTTCCCGAAGGGGCACAAATCCCAAATGACCAAACTTTAAGGGGGCCAAAATCTAAATATCTTAATGATCTACTAATTAAAATTCGAAAAATTCATAACGAACCAGACCAAATACCAAAATCAGGAAGGTATACCCCCTTTGAATGTACATGAATGATATCATCCCTGCAAGCACCCGTGGTCACCAAGTAACACTAGAACAAGAAGTTTCTTTTGGTCACCACGAAAATAAAATAAAAAAAGGGTCACCCCAACTCCCTTTTGATATACACTCGTGGCCACAAAATGACACGGGAACGAGAAATTTTTCTGTCACCACAAGAAAAATAAAAAACACAAGCAATTCAAAACTAATATAAATATGCAAAAAATAAAACTTAATTGTTAAATGTTGTTCGCGAATTACTTAAATTATCTACGTCAATTATCATTTTGCATTTATCGCATTTTTACTTATTTCTGCTCCTAATAGACTTTTTTTTTCGTACTACAATAAAAAATAATCATGAAAAATAAAATCGGAATAAGAATGCACGCGTTATGCGTGCGTTTTTTATTTCGATACCCTATTATTGTACTTCGGATATTAATTTGTTTACCTGTTTATTTACGTTTGTGTTTTTTTTCTCACCCCGTCAATACCGAAATCTTGCAAAGGAACCTGAAATAATTTGAAATAACACACCGTGTAAATTTAGGATTTAAAAAAACATGGCATTTGTCACATACGCCCCCATGAGGGAGGTGTTTTTTGCGGATGTCCTGATTTTTTTTTTTGATTTTTTATGAGACATAATGAGTATTAAATGGAATATGAAGGATAAAATGAAAATTGACGTAGACGATTTAAGTAATTTGTAAGCGATAAAATAGTAATTCACCGATAAAAACAACAAAACAATTTTAAGATTCACTAATTCCAATCCCCGTCAAAACGTTTGATTCCAAAATCTGGATTAACCTCTGATTCCAAATTCGAAGGAGTAGTTTTTTCAATCATATTATGGAAGGAAGACACCAAAAAAATAAAAAACGAAAACTTGCAAAATCCTAATTAAACCGGATTAACCTCACTTCAAATCCAAACCCAAATCCTTAACAAGAAAACAACCGCAACAAATCGAAGCCGAAAATATCCAAACCTCCATTCCGTTTCCGATCCCGTCTTCTCCAAACCCTAGACCTCAAACCCTAGGCATCGATGCCCCTCCGATGATCTTCCCCCTCGCCGCCGCCGCCGTCTGCTGCCTCCTCGCTCTCCTCTGCACCCTCCGATCCCGCCCCTCCGGGAAGGTTCCCATGGGGAGTCTCGCCAACGGAGACCGCGCCAACGGGGACGTCGCCGGGAAAGAGAGGCAGGTCGGCGGGTCGATGATGGAGCAGCTCGTGCCCGAGATTAGGACGCATGCGCTGAGTTACTTGGATTATCCGAGCCTGTGTCGGCTATCGATGACCAATTCCGCAATGCGGAGGGCCGCCAACGACGATAATGCGTGGAAGGCGCTCTATCATAAGGTCGTCATTTTGTTCTGGATTTTGGATTTTGGAATTTGCGTTTTGTTTTGTTTTGTTTTGTGAGGTGTCGAAAACGATAGTTAGTTATTGGAATGATATTAGAAGATTTGGTCGTGGATGGAGATGATACGTGTGTAATAATGGTGTTATTAGTTGAGTTTCGTTCCTAGCCTACCTCAGCTAGGTTGGGATTGGAAGTTTGTTGTTGTTTCATGAGGAGTTTTTTAAAAAAACTAAAATGTGGATGAGATGATGATGGTATCATAAGGTAGTGTTTTTCTCGTGGATTTTGGAATTTTTTTGTTTTCTTTTAGGAGTTGTCGAAAAAGATTAGCCTACCTTAACTAGTTTGGGATTAAATGTTGTTGTTGTTGTTGTTGTAGGTGTCAGTCAAGAAAGATTGTTGAATGATTGTAATAATATTTGAAGAGTTGCTCGTGGACGGTAACTAGTGGAAGGAGATGATTTTCGTACAAGAACAATGATTTCCGTATTGGACTTTCCATCCTATCCCATCCCCATCTACTTTGGGTTAGAAGCGTTGTTGTTTCATGAGAAGTGACTGTAAACTAAAATGTAGATGATGATGATGATGACAGTATTATAAGGTAGTGTTTTTCTTGTGGATTTTGGATTTGTTTGTTTTATTTTAGGAGGTGTTAAAAGATAGTTGAATGATTGGTATAATATTCGAAGAGTTGTCCGTGGACGGTAACTCGAGGAAGGAGAATTTTCATATAGGATTGGTTTCGGATAAGAAGTTTTTGTTTTTTGAGGAGTTATTATAAACTAAAACGTAGATGATGATGATGGTTTCATAAGGTAGTGTTTTTCTTGTGGAATTTGGAATTTGTTTTTTTCTTCCTTAGCTCCTTTAACAGGTGTCAAAAATGATAGTTGAATGATTGAAATAAATTCGAGGAGGTGGCTGTGGATGGTAAAAGGTGATGATTCACGTATAGGAGTAGTGGTTCTTGTTGAGTTTTATTCCTTGCCTACCCCCAGTTAGTTTGGGATTGGAAGCTTTTTTTTTCAAGTGGTTTTGAAAATTTAGATGATGATGATGTGGATATTGTTCTTATTTGAGTGTAAACATTTTGACTTTTGAGATGGGTGAGAAATCAAGAACTAACTTGTTGGACAGATTTGTGAGGAAAATTTTAGAGTTAGGTTTTTCTTGTGGATTTTGGTATTTGGTTATTTTTGTATGAGGTGTCAACAGTGACTTGAAAAATTGGAATGTATCTAACCCATGAAGGAGGCAATTCATGTACAGAAACCGTGATTCTTGTTGGGTCTTGTTCCTAGCCTACCCCCAACTAGTTGGGATTTAAAGGTTTCTTGTTGGTTTATGAGGACTGATTTTGAAACTACCATGTAGATGACGACGATGGTATGGTTCTTATTTCTTTCATGTTTATGCTCATAGTGTAAAGATAGACACTCTGAGATGCATGGGGAATCAAAGTTAACATGTTGGAGAGAATTGCAAGGAAGAGGTTAGGGTTAGGTTTTCCATGCCAGGTTAGTTTTTGCTTTGTCTATTCGTAAGATAGGAAGTATTTTTCTCTTTGGATTGTTTAAACCTTTATGATGAATTGCTAAGTAGTCTCATGTTGTGTTGATTAATTTGTGGTCTTATGTTTGTACATTGATCTATATTGGGTAGAAATTGTAAAGATCATGTTCCTCTTCCAAGTCCATCTAGGGCCTCAATGCCTCATCCAGTCTATACATGTCAGTTTACTGCCCCATAGCAGTTCCATAGCGACCAATGAAAATGCTTTAATGAAAGTTCTATAAAGAGCATTTTGATTTCCAGTATAGTAGTTTTTTTTCGTTTCTGAAGGGAGAAAACAATTAGTCTGGAATAAGCTTAAAATTGTGAAGCATAGCAACTTCAAGTGAAAAAATTGTGAAGGATAGCGAAGCCACTTCAAGGAATGACATATATGTCAAGGTAGACTGATGTGCAAGATCTAGTTTTAAGGAGGAAAAGGTTACACAGCATCATATGCAGACAACGTGTAAGATGCAGTATCAAAGTCAAAACTAAACTTTCAAATATTATAATTTATATTATTATAATCAGAAAGGTGCAGTTTTTCTTGAACCAGGAAGCTTTCTGGTCTTCTGCTACCAGTCAAAATGCTTAACCCTTGGTATTGTATTTGCAGGACTTCACGACTGAGCAGGGTAGCATTAATCCGGCTAATGGATGGAAAGCTTACTATGCTGCTACCAAAGCTGTTATCAATGCTAATACTGAGTTCTATAACACAATCCGAGAGAGATCTCTAGCCACCATGAGCCGTCTCTGGCTAAATGCAGACTATGTGAAGTGCATTCATGGTGCCGGACTTTGCTTTATGGGGTATGAAAACTTAACTACATCCCATTTTTGTCTTGTTGTTCATTTAGTATTAGTAATGACTAATGACATGAGATCATTTAGAAGTGATGCATTACTGTAGGCACACATCCTATTTCATTTCCTCTATAATGTTACTGAGATATATTATCTTGAATGGAACGGTTATATGTTGCTACTTTGACTTTCCATTTCAGACAATTCTCATTGATATGTGGTATCATGTCAGTAATGCCACCAAGATGCTTTTAACCAATTTTCATTTGCAAATGAATTGCTAATATGCCTGTAGAATTTGTATACATCAGGAAAGATTAGGAAATGTGGAACTTGTTGTACTTAATGGAAGGATAGGAAATAGTTTTTTTTTCTTGTTAGTTCATAACTTTGTACTCAACCGTACTCTACTAGCACTCCTAAATTTCAGAACTAAAAGAAACTTATTCCCCTCATCCGTACTAGCAAGTAGATCATTTTTTGGCTTTCTGAATTAGAAATTAATTAACCCATTTTATGGGCTAATCCGACCTTAATCCTTATAGGTTAGGTTTTGAAACTGAAGACATTTATTGGTAGTGGTAGTTTAGAACGGTGTGTTCAACGTGTTTAGAGACTATAGACTTCTTGTTGTAATCTTTCCTCCGTAATTTATCTACATTTGGTTCTCAGGTTCCTTTGAAAAAATAAAGAGCAAAGAAATCTGTTGCTATTTGAACTCTCTAGGCATTTATTATCTGGAAATTATATTGCTGTGCATATGTTACTGTAGATGTTTCGTTTCTCTCTAGTTTGGTTTTTTACAGCAACTGTAAAAGGTTGCTCGATTATGTGTATCTTTCAAATAAAACTATACAAGGAATACTATGCAGACGATTGTGATTCATGATATCTTGAAACTTCTCCTTGATTCTATCTCTGCTCTTGAAGTGTACAGTTGAAAACTTTTTTCCCTCAAATAATTGGCTGTAGGTTCGAGCTCTTTTTATTACTAGATATTTTATCATAAACATGAGCTTGAAAATGTTGTAAGCCAAGGTTTTCTTAAATAGTCTAGGTTTTCTCATATATAAAATTTCATTGTTTGCTTTACTTGCTGCCTTTGCAGAAGGAACAAAGTTTTTTAACTAGTTATATAGCTTGTACACGTAATGATAAGGTAGCTTTGAGACTTTATCCAAGTTTTAAATAGGAATGGTACCAAAGTGGGAGTTGAACTTGAAATATATAACACCTGACTGTTTAGGGTATGCTGACTTACTTCTGCTGTAAACTAGAGTTACACACCATATTTCTGTATGGAAACTAAATTGAATTTTGAGCTTGAGAGTCTGGTTTTCGGTTCTTGTTGTATAACATGACACCAACAATAAAGATGGACTGAAAAGATGTGTTGTGTAGTATCCAAGTACGGATACTTGAATACTAAAAAAATAGTATCCAAGTAGGGAGGAAAAGTATATGCACTAAACATGAGTATTATACTATGATTCTAAAATGCCTGGATTTTCTATATATTTCCCAGTTATTCCGAATCAAATACTAAGATTTAGGGCAACATAGCCTAGGTTTATCAAAGTGGGAAAAAAGCAACACATTGTTGTTGCTTTTTTCAATCTGTATGTTGATACTTGTTCTGGTTTCTTCGTCACTACATTTATAGGCAGTCCAGACAATGACAGTAAAAGAACCATCACTTCTAAAATGCGAAAGAAAAACACAACTGCAATATTGACAAACACCACTCTATGTGAAGCATGGAGATTTGCTAGAAATGTTTGTTTACGACTTACAAGTGCTTGGTGATACTGGTCTCTATGATACTAGTCATTTTTCTTGTGCAATTTAAATTCTACGGTGCTATTTATTTATGTGATAATAGTCTTTCTGAGCCTACTAATTGATGGAATCGTCCTTAACAGGCACACTGCAGTTATTGGAAGTTGGGCTATGGTATTCAACTGGGTGCAACATGATGGCTTGAGTCTTGCTTTTGACGTCCAAGACGTTCGAGCTCGAGTACTAGGTGACATGGCTTGGGTTTCTATGACAGCTCACGTCGATGTGGATGCAGGACCATATCATGTCACCAATGTTTACGAGTTTAAGGATGGGCATTGGTACGTGGTACACCATCACAGATCCATAATGTTCATAGAAGGCGATATAGCGCAACAAAATATTTTTGGCTGAAGTGCACAGATACTGAGTAACATGTATATTGTCGCCTCTGAACTCTAAATTGTCCTTCTTCCCCCTCTCCCCCCCTTCGTCATATTCACCATTGAAGAATCGACCGTGTGGTTTCCCTTTAGACCGGTGGGTGGATGTTGAATAGGCAAGACCTTTTCTTGTCAAGTTGTCATTAATTGATTTTTTTCTTCTTCTGTTCACCCTTCGGAACTACACTGATTTGGAATCTTCATCAGTTTCTCATAGAAATGAATATGGCATGTAAGTATTGAAATGGCTACTGGAAAATTTACTGAGCTATATAATGTTTATTGCATTGTAATGATATGTTCCTTGCTAAGTAAATTTTAGATTGCAGTGCTTAAATGAGTTGGTCTTGTGAATCGCAAAAGGCTTTTAAGTTTCCGTTCACGAATATGAAGCTGTGCCTTACACAGTATTGGTGGACTTGGCTTTTGTGAACGAATTAGGTTTCACATGGAAGTTTTTGTACCATTGGTTTGTTATGCTCTAAAGTAGTTACTTCGACTCTGAGGAGTCAAGGACTGGAGGTTGTTTCAGTTTTCTGTTTTGTTGCTTTGGTGATACGGTAAGATCCTCAATATTTTAAAGTTGAGTTAGCTTGTTTCGCATCAATAATATCTTTCCAATCAAATATTATGCATCAATAATATATTTCATTTTAAATCCGATTAAATATAAGAAAAGAAAAGAAATGATAATAATAACAATGGGATAAGCAGTGGTCCAGAGTGGTTGTGGAGTGCGTGGTGTCTTGTTTTTGTTCTTGTTCTTGGTATCTGTTGGTTGGTTGGTTGGAATGGCGAGCTTTGTCGTGCCACTCCATCCACCCCAACCCAACCCAATTCTCCACCACCGCCTTCGCATCACTCCTCGTGCCTCCCAATCGCCTCCTCCACCACCTCCCTTCCTCCTCGACAACGAAGAAGAAACACAAACCTCGCAGACCACCACTACCTTGGGGTACGCTTCTTCTCCTGCTTTTCCTTCTTGGATCGGTTTGTTTCTGTCCATTTCGTTTTGGGTCGCTGGATTTTCGCCTTGTTTTGCATTTGGGAGGTTCAATTTTTTGTTCTATTTCAGAGGGTTGGGTTGGTTTGTTTTGAGTGTCATTCGTTTTTGCGTCATTTTGCACTTGGGAAGTTCAAAATTTGGTTCTTTTCGTGAGGACGATGATAGGAAAGGAGTTTTTTGTTTTTGTTTGAAAGGATGATGATAGGGAAGTTCAAAAATGAGTTCTGTTTTTTTTTTTTTTTGAGATTTTAGTTTGTGGAAATGGAATTCGGATGTTGGCTTTGAACTTATCATATTTCAACTATAAAAAAATAATAATTCTGTAGACTCAAAAGAAATAGGAAATAGTCCCTGCAACCGCAACCATCGATTGGTCCACAGCTTTAGAAACTCAAAGACTACAGAGAGCACAAACAATAGTAACCTTTGTTCGGATAGGAAATAAAAGTCAAACAATAATGATTTTTAGTTAGTTTACAACTTTCAATTGTTAGATAATAGTCTCGGGTTGGAGAATCTGTGTTTAACTTGTAGGGTCCCTTCACTTTTCAATACTAGTCATTGTGATTAATAGTGGAATCGTGTCCATTGTAATATCATGAAACCAAAGTGATATGCTTAATGCTTTACTTCGCTCTTCCTTGGTATCAACTTATGACATTGTAAAAATTTGGAACCTTATATTAGTTTCTACGCTAGTGCCGAAGGTCAAGTGGTTGAGGTGATGGATAAAATGCCCACTTCATGACTAACATCAATTTTTTGTTTTCCTAAGATTACCATCTCTTGATCTTTCACTCTTTTGTTGTTAACATTGAATTCAAAGTTTACAGGAGGGGTTGCAAAGCTTGTGGGAGAGTAGAGGTAGAGAGAGGCTGCAATGGTGAGGGAAGGATTCAAGGAGGGATAGCCACGGTCCCGGGATTCGGCTGGTGGCCTATAAAGGCTTACCGGCCTTGTCCGGGTTTCGTAGAGTCCGGTGGGAGATATAGGCGTCGCGGCCAAAGCATGGACGAAGTTGCTTTCGGCCGAGGCCAGAGAGAAGCGCCACCACAAACCACAGATGATAATGACGATGCTGAAACAAAGTAAGATAAGAGCTTTATTTGTAATTACCGTAGTAGTATTGCTATCATTCATTTAGGCAAACCATATAGACGCTTCGTACTTTCCATAAGTTGCATAATTAGAGGCATATGATATAACACAAGTGGTGTAATTCAACTAATTGTCTCTAAGTGAAATATGCTTAGAGGTCACTGGTACGGATTTATACCAGTGTACGTTTAGTGTTTTTATATATATATAAAATCCATTCGTTTATTTGGCATTGTGAACTGCATTTTCTTGGATGTGCATTATAAGTAGTAGCAGGATGATCATAATTTTGGAGTTTGGCATAATCCACTAGTTTCAAATAAATAGCATGGGGTCTTTTTCCTTCTTCTTTAGGAGTGTATGAATACACACTGAAATTCACATGGTTTTAACTAACATATTACCTGATCATCTTAGATGACATGAACTTAACCTCGTCTTTAAATGACTTCTCATATATTCCTTTCAAAATTTTGGTAATTTTGTCCCAATCATTCATTGGTTATGGAGAGAATCTGTACCATCTCTTGCCTTTTGGTTTTTGTGCAGAAAAACAAAACCTGGCTCACGAAGACTTAAGGGATGAACTTCTGGTTTAATCGCCATTGTATCTGCTGAAGCATATGATGCATTTTGTGAAGAAGACATGAGTTCACTCTTCCTATTTTTTAAGTTATTTTCCGTTTGTTCCTCTTCCGTCCTGCTTGATTTTTGAAGATATGCTGTTATTTTTTTATGCTTTTTGCAGCTCAATTTATACTTTTTCATAAAAAGTTGCTAAGGGGTATGGGAGTTTATTTATTGGGTGTCGCATCGTTTGGTCAATATCGACATAATTGTGGTGGGTTTTGATGACTTAGATTGGAAATTAAAAATGCACCATTTGCCAATTATTTGTTTGGATGTTTTTGTGGAACTTGCGAATTTTTGTGGAACTTTGAAATACCACATTTTTTAACGAAAATTGTCAAACAAATCTCAACTTTGACGTATTCAAACTTAAGTCGTTTTAAATTGGTGCCAAAATGAGAATGGCATCGTAAATTTTGATGATCTGTAAATTTTTATGACCAGGTGATTATTATTATATATTTTTATGATCTGTAAATTTTGATTTCCAAGGATTAGGACAAGCATTACCACTACACTACAACAAGCATCTTTATTTCCATAATATGAATAGTAAGTAATATGGTAGTCAGAAAGAGAAACACAAATTACGTTATTATGATTCTCAATAAAATTTAAAAGTCAGCATAATTTTACCAATAAACTTAAACACCCCTTCCTCCACATGATCCTGGAAAATTTTAAACTCAGCATAATTTCCATAGTGGTGATTGCTTTGTTTTGCATCATGACCTAAAACTTCTTTTAAATAACCTACCTAACCCTATTGTAGGACCCATCAATTCAAAAATATGGAGATGGGAATGCTTTCAAACGTATAAAAGAAATAGGAATGCTCAATACCAAAATAATTGATTCAAAAAAGTTTAGGAACCAGGCAAGTTTTGAAACAGTATAATTTGGCAACAGAATGCAAAATAAAAATGTACATCTCTGCCGATAATATTGCTCTGAAACTGACTAAAATAAATTTTATTTTCTGACAAATATTCTCAGTAATCATCACCACAAACAAAGCCTAGACTGCAAACATCTCCGGAGCTTCGTACATATCTAACTGGCTCAGATAGAAAAAGAAATTATGAACATGTAAATTTATATTGTCTTGTGATAAATAATGAGACAAAAAAAGACAATGATTTTAGCTTTTTATAGAATTGTGAGATTAGGAAGCTGTCAACATTTTATCTGAGGGCCCTATGTCGAAGATATGAGCCTTAAAACATAGGTTCCGTGGCTTACCTGATGACGACATGTTTAATCAAGTCGACGACCATATCATTTGATTTCTTTGTACAGGGCCCTATAACACACAAAAATAATAAACACCAAGATTAATCTGTGCAACATTCTTTTCAGCATGGGAGGCAATGGATGGTGGTGCCTATTGAATATTATCATCATCGAACAGCTTCCCCTAAGAAAAGGACAAGGATTATCAGATATATGAAATTACAAATCTGCCATGGATTATATGGACTAAGCCGCTAATAAACCATGCTAATTCCTGCAACTGACTTCGAGTTATAGTGCGCAACATGTAACAATCTACAGCGATCATATAGCAAGCGAATTGTAAACTCACCTCATCTTCATTGGACTACGAAGGCATAAACTAGACTGGCAATCTAAGTTACAATTTGAAAAGGAAAATGCAAACCTATAGTAACATATTATGGAATGAAATGGAAAAGATAAATTACCATTTAATAAATAATGCCCATCCATGATCCATCAGTGTCTGTAATATTGTCACAAAAGAAAGCCATTGTCAGTTAGCTGCACGCTTCTTTAGCGCTCTTTTTGAACCTCTGCACACAAACTCACAAAATGAATTCCTATCCTGATAAGAAGTACGTTCAAACAGAATGATGATGATAATATGTTGATACAGGAGAAAATAATAACCTTTTCTTGGTTGATCTACCAGAACCAAATACACCTTTCATCAATGCACCCATGTCCACTGAGCGTTCACGCATAATCTCGTCATGATACATCTTACTTCCAATTTCTGTAATTTCTTCCTCCACTTCTTCCAGTGTTTGATCTATATTGAGTTTGATTTGTCCTTTCCTTATAACAGTAACATGAAATCCATTTGCTTTGGCTTCCCGAAAAGCATCCTGACAATATAATAGTCAATCAGGATATGCACCCTAAAATATCTTCCAGTACCTTACCTGATTTCATCATCCAAGTATTGAGGTTTAGTTCGATGATATGTCAAAAAAATGAATAATCACCTTTGGAGGTCGGGCAACAACAAACGCAGCACCCTTTCCAATCATTTCTAGATGAGCTTGCATGATGTAACAAAAGTTTTTGGAATCTCCAGGATCCTCAAAAGCAATAATGTGATATTGCTTAGGGTTAAGTTCAAGATCCTGAACCATTTCTAACGAATAAAATCCTACTCTTTGTTCATCATCTTCAACAGTATACAATTCGATGCACTGCAGAAAGAAATAAAGACAATAAAATGGTTAATTTAGTAAAGAAGTTGGTTAAAAGTTTCTGCCTCACAAAAATTGAAATGATATGAAGAGAAAACATAATCACCAGGACTTACCAGTACGAATTCAAGATCCAACCACCATAAATAATCTTCTTCTTTCTCTTCTGAATATTCTCTATACTTACTGACTACTGCTTGTGGCCCAAACATTTCCATCTCTCTCTTGAGTTTCTCGAGTTTTTGCTCAATGAACTTTCTCTTCTTTTTGGGTAATTGCGTCATAAGATCAGCAACATCTTGTACTTCTTTCTCTGTAATCCACTTGTCCAAATCTTTCCCCATATCCTTCATAGTAGACTTGATTTCTGGATCCATCTCAGCATTATAAAGTTCCAGAAACTCTCTTGACCACTTCTTGGTGTGCTGCCAGTGTTCCTTTCCTCCTTTCTTCCCCACTCTAGTGGAACCATCACTCCCGTCTATAACCACCCTGGGGTTTGAAAATCCTTTAGGCTTCTTCATATTGTGAACCGAAGAGTAACGTGAGATACCATTGGAAGTTCGCCCTTTGGATTTCTTAAGCTTACCACCACCATCATCATTTGGAGTAGAGGAACCATTTATACCCTGCTCTTGCTTGTCTACAGGATTGTTTAGGAATTCTGGAATTCTTTCAACAGATGGGCCTTTCCAGCAAGGCACTATCTTTTCTATAGGGTCATTCACACTAATGCCATCTGGAAGGGGATAATAATAAGAGTAGAATAAAAAAGAATTGCATTTTATGATATGCATCTTCCAGAACAATTTTTAAGCAAAACGAAAGACAAAAATGTATGTGCTGATTTTGAAGTTACATGTGGCAATACATAATAAGCGAAAAAATTGTTGTTAATATAATTTTCAGTTGTGATAACAAAATAAGACCAATTCAACTGAAGATAAGAGATGGAAAATTTGTTACCAGCTCCGTAGTCAATATTTTCAACTCTTGAGTGGATATACTCATGCAATTCCAACAGCTTTTCGTTAACTTTCACTGCTTTCTTCTCAAGGCCCTTAAAAAAGGCATCCTGGTCATCTGAACTCATCAAGTGGAAAGGCTCATGCCCTGCCAACTCATTGTCACGGACTTGGAAGACAATATCCCGAAGCTTGTCATCATTCATCCATTCAAGCTCTCCATCATCTTGCATTAAACCCAACTCACTTAATTCTTTAGTTACAATGTCCTTTTCGTTTGCTATCTTGTAGTTTTCTCTGAAACCAGTTCCAATCTTCTCAACGACTTTATCCAGTTTATGAAAATTTTTCTCTAGCCACTTTGTTTTTTCTTGACCATCATCTGACTCATTACGAAAGTCAGTAGTATCTGATGCATCACTGGAGCTTGTGTTGCGCACACCAGCATTACTGGTGCTTCCATTGGGTAGCTTGGTATCATCTTTCTCCATGTTTGTCTCAATACCAATGTCAGGGACATCAGGTCCATGACTGGAGCTTGTAATGCATTCAACTGCATTAATTTTGCTTCCACTTGGTTGTTTGATGTCATCTCTGTCCATGTTTGTTTCAATACCAATGTCTGCAGCATCAGATCCATGACTGGAGCCTGAATTGGAGACACCAGCATCATTGTTGCGTCCATTTGGTTGCCTCGTGTCATCTCGCTCCATGGTTATTTCAATTGGATTGGGAATACTTTGAGAACTGGAGCTATCTTTATTCTCTTTTTCAAACGCAGAATATTCCATCTTGTTCAAATCTAACATAGGATCTGGTGTAACTCTTGCCACGGAAGAACCCTCTGTCATGATGTTTTCATCACTTCTCCCACTTTCCTCCTTGTTAGTATCTTCATGTATGGTCTTGTCAGACATCTCATTGTCAAACTGACCGTTTTCACCTTGCATTTCACGGGCATTGGATAGAGAGTGGGGATTGCGAGAAAACAAAGATAATCCAAATCCATTAATATTACTCATTTGCCTTAAGCGACCATCACTGTTATTCAGAAGAAGATCCATCTCCTTGTCCACAGGACTTGTGTGCTCAGCAACCTCTTTAGGCAAGGGCATGCTTTCTGTATCACCTGCAAGTTAACCAATAACATTGTCAATGGTTCTTTGCCAAAATACTGTACTCTAGCTAGGATGGATAATAAAGCAAGCATTCCATCTTTGAAACCTGTAGATGCTTCAGCTGTAGGATGTTCAGAAGCCTCAACTGCTATGCCATTTGAGCCAGCTTTTCTTCCATGGGATTCATCATTTTCTCTAGCAGGTTTTTTATTATCTGAGTCCTGGAGGGACTGCATTTTGCCTCTTGGAGTTTTACCTTTTAGACTGAGGTATTCCCTAGCTTCTTTGACTGATCTTATAATCAAAGGCTTTGCTGACTTGAATGCGTCCTTTGACAGGGATGAGTACTCTGATGAAACCTGATTGGATTCCTTAGTGTTGCTTTCATTTGTGTTCAGAGCACCGATTTCATCTCTAGTTACCTCTTGATCATTCCTCTTCGTATTCATAGGAGCCAGAGGTTCCATTGTCAGATTATGAACAATAGGTTTAATGTTCTTCAAATTGAAATCGTTTTGTTCTTTTCTGTTATATTTTTCCCCCTCCAGTTTCTCCGATTCACGGGCTTGCCTTGCCATTGCTCTAATCTCTTTTACTTTATCTTCAAAGGTAGAATCATTGCCAACCGATCCTAGGTTTGCAAGCTGTTTCAGTGGTGTGGATTTCACACTCATGATATTTTCCATTAGTTTGTTTCTATCTAAAGTTGGTCGCTTATCAAAATCCATTGGGATCTCAGGAGCATCTTCAACAACTTCAACACTGCCTTTCACCACCATATCCCTCTCTTTTCTTGCCTTCAATTTCCTTCTAAGCATTTCCTTCTCCTCACTCGTCGGCTCAGTCTCGCCACCTCTAAACAACGAGGCTTTGACCACCCACACAAGAAAATACCCAAACAAAACCGTTAATCCAACCGGTCGAGAATATTTCACAAGACTCTTACCCCAAACCACAGCAGAATGAAACCCCTCAACAAAGGACACTTTCTCCCCCTCAACAACAACCTTAAAAACCGAACTATTCTTCGGCACCTCACTCACCCCCGACATAATCTCCTCTGCAATCAGCTTAGCACGCAACATCCTCGAACTCAAATCCAAATTCCCAACCTCACCATCCCATTCCACTGACCGAGCCTCGATCCTACTTCTCCTAACAATCTCACCCTCGATAACTTCGACCCGAGCAACTTTTCCACCGGAACTCTTATAAACGGTAAATATCGGACCGGTCCCGACACCCCAAACCTCATTATCTCTCTTGTACTGATCAACCCAACTCTCCAATCTATTCCAAAGCTCAGATTCCTTCGAAAGATCCGACCTTTCCTCTCCTCTACCCTCCAAACTACCATCCAACTCGACCAAATCGTCTCCAACTTCTCTATCCAAATCCAATTCGGAAAGACTAGGGTTTGGGACTACCTGAACTTCTTTTAAGGAAAGCTTCTCCCTGAGAACGTTCCGGCGCTTCGAGTGACGCCTCAAACTCGCCGAAACCTGGATTCTGCAGCGGTTGGAACGGGGAAAGGAGGCGAAAGATGGGAACTTGGGTTTGAAGTAGAAGAGTGGAGTGGAGTAGGAAGTGGACGAGGTTAGGGTTGGGGTTAGGGTTCCCATTGCGGAACCCTAATTGGAATGGGTTCGTTTTTGGGGGAATTTGGGTTTTGGAAACCCTAATAGTGCAGGAATTTGGAAGGGGGGAGAGGAAGCTAAAACCCGGGCTAAACCGCCGAGAAGAAGATAGAGGTTGGATTTTTGCATGAAAAGCACACGCCTTCCGGCATATTGCAAAAATGTCCATGTATTTGAGTTTTTTTATTTTTTGGAGAATGTTTATGTAATCTTAAATTTTAAAAGCCTAAAACAAAACTTTCGACAGATACATTACCCATTAGAAGATAAGACGATCATTTAAGCGAGCAACGAAACCGATACATTTACTCATTGGAAGATAAGGCAATTGATCATATATGACAACTCTCAAACTACAGATTCCACACACTTCAGGCACACCCAGAAGCATCTTGCTCTCATTGAGTTTCAATCATCAGCGGGAAACAAGATAAAATTACATATTGGAACATTACAATGCGACAAGCGTTGGTTTTAGCTGCAGAGGTTGGGTATACACACGCCCGACTCCAGGTTTTGCTGCTCTTTCCAAATTCGTCCTGTGACGCGCAGCTTCAGCTCTTTCCTGTCGCCACCAGAGAAGAAGAGCGCCATGTTCCTCTGGATTATAAGTCCATCGTGGCTGTCACGCACTTTCCTGTGGCTGTCACGGATGCTTCGAGGCGTGCCTTCCCATATGAGCTTCCTACCGTTACCACCAACCTCGAGGCTGTAACTGTAGTTTCTGGCTTCGATCTCGTTGCCCATGAAACGGAGAAATGCCATGTAGACGGGAGCCACTCCGAGCTGGAAAGCCTCAAAGTGCAAGCAGAAAAACTGCCCGAAACAGTTGAACACCTGAAAAGGGTAAAGAACAGAAAGGAGAGACAATAAATGGATCAAATAAGGGCATGCAACTGAGATTCCATCCTTCTCACAATCCAAATATCATATTTTGTTAAGTAAACAAAGTAGTTGTTCGTGTGCCAATGGCAAGTTGGTAAATGAACTAAAAGAAAAGTTATGACACACATTAATACTTACACATGTGAAGCATAACATGTCTATAACTTTCGTCTCTATACTTGCATACATGGAATATATGTGGACATGTGGTATTCAGATTCCTTTTATAATTAGTGGAACATGCATCAATAAGACCGAGTTTTTAGAATAATTTAGACAAACAAAGAAGCTAATGCTTAACCATCTTCAAAATAAATAAGTTCATTAGCTCCTTCATTTGTTGAGATTTGAGTAATTGCTGAAGATAATTTGCAATAACCAGAGGCTAAAAAATAGAAAAACCGACAAGAATATGCATTTAATCTAGAATAATGTTGCATAACTTTCATTGGAAAAAAATCAAACAGCATAGGGTATAAACAAATTATTCAGAAGGATACTTACTGTGAGCATCCAAGTAGCATTCTCAACCTCCCTTGGATTTGACTTCACGTATCGATGGTTAAATGTGCATCCACTGTGCATATCCACTTTGTGGTCATCCCTCAGATGGGTTACTAAGAAGGCAATATCTCCCACTACAGAGCATTCAGAACCAGCATACGGGCAATTGTATGGTCTGAAGTTGCACTGAGATTCATGCTTGAGCTTGCTGTAGTAAGGAAATATTTCTGGACAACCCAATGAGCAGTATTTGCAGGGGAGTTCAAGTGACTCGGCCACTTTTTCTAACGCGAGGCATCGAATGTCTCCCAACTCCTGTCTACAAGTGGGGCATCGATTGTGCACCCTGGATTTACAGGTAGAACAGAGTGTATGTCCATTATGGCACTGCAGAAAGAACGTTATCATTTGTCAAAATGACACTATATCATGACCAGATATAGTAGTCGAGCAAGAAAAATGGAAGACATAATCAGGGAGCTGAAACAAAATAAAGAATTTAAGGAGAAAAGTGAACCTATTCTACTCGGGCCTGAGAACTTTAGGAAGCAATTAAGTAAGAGAAATATGTAACTAGAGGAATATCTTAAATCCAGGGTCAAGGACATGAATTACCAAGGTGAAAATTTTCCATCTTATTATAAATTTCTTTTGTAATTAAAGGGTAAGCATAATGCAAAAGCACATCCAAAAATTGCAGAAGCATGTCACTCAAGGTAAAAGGAGACATATTCAGCTCTGTTGAAGGGAACCTCAACAAATAGTGCAAAAAGGTGCACACTGCCAAAGATTATCACTGTGAAGAAATGTCTACTATAGTGCAGTAGTACCATTACACCGTATCTCCCAACCAAAGCAATTAGGCTTACCAAGAATAGGTATAATAGAAGATATTGGGGTCATAGAAATTTTAAATAAGGAACAAGTATACATTTAAAAATGCATTGGTTTTCTTAAATTAGCAAACGTGAAATGTTCTGATTTAAAGTTACAGAAATTTAGCATGAAAACGTATTTTAAATCCTTATGCAATTAAAAGGTCATCACTTGTATATATCCTAATTAGGTGTAATAAAAAAAAGAATGCAATATCAACCATTATCAACCAACTATAGTTATAATTATCAACCAACTTCAAGAGACGGTTGTTTAACAGCAGCATGTAAAGCTATAAAATCTCTAAATTTGGCCAGACCTGATTCCACTGATGATAATTAGTAAGCTACGAATTTCCATATTCATGTTGTCTACCGATTCTACATTTGTTACACGTCAAATTTCCAAGTGACTTTGCTTGCTTGTAAAGGTGGAGACAAGTGTATCATCCAACTTACCATATCATAGACCAGCACATACAGCTAAATCAGAAATAAGTATTCTTAACTCTTCTTTCAGAAACACGATAAAATTTATGGGATAATGATTGATGGTTTCCATGGTCATCATTGGAAAAAAATACAATGTTGGACATAGAAAGTCCTTAAAGCTGCATAACATGTTAATGCAACAAAATGTGAAGAATCCTCAGAAGAAATCAGCAATAATTGCAGAAAATGAGACATCAACCGATTAAAAGATCACAATCCACGGTTACAGAAATCTCTAATGAGTCCCAACACTGCATATTCTAAACAAGAAAAGAATATCTAAATTATCATTAACTGGAAGCTATTCTATGATAATAAACCAAAAATTCCAGAAACCTTAAAGGACCACCCATCAAAGCTAGTAGATCAAACTTGGAATTTCCAAAAAGCATTCAGGGTCAAAACCAACTGAGCAGCGTCAACCCTACAAAATTGACCGCAAAAAACATGACAAAAGGCAACTCAAAACCCAACATAAATGGAACGATTTTTTTTGCCAAAAACCTTACAAGAATTGCACAATGCATGGAATTCCACAACCTAAAATAAAGAAAGATAAGATATTTACAAACAAACCCTACCTCCAATCCCCAAAGATCAAATCTTTCTAAAGAAATCCGACCCCAACCACAAACCGAAATCGTCCCAAAACCCAAAATCCAAAAAAGATCGAATCTTTACAAACAAACCCTACCCCAAAAGATCGAATCTTTACCGAAAATCCTCCAAATCCCAAATTGAAATTGACACAAAACCCAGAAAGATCAAATCTTTCCTCAAAATCAAATCGACCCAAACACCAAATCCCAAAAAGATAGAACCTTTCCCTAAAATCCTCCCTCAAACCCCAAATTCTACCCAACCCAAACCCCCAAAATCCAAAAAGATCGAATCTTTATTACATCCCCGACCTGGTGAATGGGCGGGTACATGGAATTAGTACAAACGGGGCACTCGAGAAGCTCATGGACGCTGGTCGCCGGCGCTACAACGATGCCCGGCACGGCGGAGGCGAGATTAGGGTTTCCCGGCCCGAGGTTGGGCTTCTGGAAGTGGCGGTGGTGGTGGTGGTGGAGGAGGGTGGGGTCGTCCTCGTCCATGCCGTCAGACGACGAGACGCACTCGAGGTTGATGTAGTCCATGATCGGAGAGGAGAGGGTTTGGGTCCGATTAGGGTTTGGTGGGTTTGGAAGAGGAGAGGAGAGGAAACGAAGGTAAGATATCTGGTTTTTATTTTTATTTTTATGGGATTTTTTGTGGTTTTCTGGTATTTTTAGTTGGAGTTGTGAGTTGGAAGTTATGCTTTTGGTTTTGTGCAAACATTTATGGATTATCTTATTATCGGGTGCTATTACTTAGGATTCTTTTCAAAATAATTATAAAAAAGTAGAATAATATAAGCCCATGAAACTTGTTATTACGTATCTGTGTGTTTGTAAATAGAAAAGGAATTTGTTCTTGAAATATGTTAATATATTTATTTCTGTTGGTAATTTGAATTAAACTTCCGACCGAAAATTTGAACCGTGGATCATTAAATCTCGACTTGTAACTAGAATTGGGTAACATTTTGAACCGTAAAAATTTCAAATATCTCCCAACTCCTGTCTACAAGTGTCGGCCGTCGTGTCAGGCCGGTCAGCCAACACGGCACCCATGTCTACTTGTAACTTTAGTTACATATTTATGTAGACAATTGTAAATTTTTGGCATGTAATTTTTGTGTGTAAGATTGAGTGATGAAAAATCAGAATGCTTTAGATTTGTTCGAATATTTGATTTTTTTTAAAAGTCAGATGTGCAAACTGTCAAACGCTTGGCAACTAAAGGTAGTCTAGTTGGCTCCAATTAGTAGATGTTTAGGATTTCTTGTCTTGAAATAGACAAGATTGAAGATCAAATCTCAAGTCCGACGAGTTATATTATATGGAGGAACCAAAGTTACAAATTTTTAGTACGAGTATAAAAATTGAGTTTGTGTTGCAGACGAACTTCCAATTTTGTTTTCTAAGATTTGAATGGGTATAGAGAGAATATTTTAAACAAAGAAATAAGATTAGTTGAGTGTGGTGGACATCACTGGAGTAATCCTGGTTGGCATCCATGAGATCATGATCATGTTTCTCGGTTATAGTAAACGATGAACGACGGATTTTGCATTTTTAAGTACTAATTCCTATTTCTTAAAGTTGAGGTAAATCTTTTTTCTTACTTATTTAACAATGACCTTGTGGTGATATTGGTTATTATCATTTATTTCAGTTAAATCGTCTCTATTATATGCATGTTGTTTAACAATTTTGGCAACTCTAAAGATGACGGGAGGTGGTGGTGGGTTGTGATTAACGATAATAATCAAGGATTAGAGGAGAAGCTGAAAAGATCAATGACTACGTTGATAATCAAGGAATGATGACAACTAGGGATGTGCATTCGGTCCGGACAGGAACGGACCAGACCAGATTTTTATCCAGCATCCGGACCGAAGACCGGACTGGACCGACATGGTCTGGACCAGAAACTGGACCAGACCGGTTGGATTCGGTCTGGTCCGGTCCAGGATCGGTTTTTAACCTTAAAAATTAAAAAAACAAACAAAAACCAGACCGGTCCGAAATCGAATTTCCAAAATTGTCCGGACCGGAACCCGGACCGGTTGGTTCCGGTCCGGACCGACCCGGTTTCTGCTCAGCCCTAATGACAACCAGAGGAAACTAGGGCCGAGGTCGAGGAGAAGAAATTTAGAGTCTATAAAAAAATAGCATTTATAAAAATTAAATACAAAGATATTATATCATTAAAAAATATAAATCAATTAAAATGTTACAAACGATAGATGTAATCCAAATCTATTTTCCTGCGAAATGCGTACACCATTACACTTAAAGTCTTTTTTTGGGATAGAAATTGGGTATTAATATTCGTCGTCCGCGAATTACTTAAATCGTTCACGTCAATTACCATTTTGTCATTCACATTCTATTTAATACTCATTTCGTCACGTATCTTAAAATAAGTATTTTTTTCTCACTCTATTAGTACTAACACCAAGGAAATATACGGCGAAACATCTGAATCCGACAGACTTAGTTACCCAAAAAATATATTTGGGGGAGACGTTTTTTTCAGACACCCGACCTTTTTTAATTTTTTTTTTGAATTTATACGGTGTGTTATTTCAAATTATTTCAGGTTCCGTTACAAATTTTCGGTGATGACAGGGTGGGAAAAAAACACAAACGTATATAACAGGTAAACATATCAATATCTGGAGTACAATAATATGGTATTGAAACAAAAAAAAACGTCTGCAAAACGTGCTCCCTCTGATCGCTCGCTCCCCCGCAAGGACTACGGCCCGCTGCCCCCATAGCATTCCTACTTCAATTTTATTTTCATGGTAATATTTTGTTGTATGAATAGAGAAGAGTATGTTGAGAGCAGAAAAAGTAAAAAGAAGAAAATAACAAAATAATAATTGGTACGAACATTTGAAAGTTCAGTAGAAATTACTGCCAAATATAAATATAAATTACTCTTAACAATAACAATACATTGTGATAAGAAAATGGGGCCACATCACTACAACTTAGATCTGGAGTTGCGTTCCATTTTGTTGAGACATTATAAAAGCAATAATAACATCACGTGTAGTTCAAGCAAAATGATTTGCCACCTTGTCTAATGATGGGAACGTTTATGTCCAGCCACGCCACTACTAGTTGAACCGAGTTATGGTACTTGAAAAGTTCCAATTTTATAAGGTCTAATTCAGTAGGTTCTTTCGTAATCAGACCATGTCACACAAAGCCGGCAAACTACCGAACAAGTACATACAAAACCATAAATCTCCTAACAAAGAAGTAAAACGTGTAAGGTTGCCACTCATGTCATTAACAACTTCTAGATATTAGAATATAAGATAAGAAACAACTGTGTATTAGCCGTGTTAAATTTACTTGATCGTCTCTTATTAAATGAAAGTACTAAAATATATGAAGATTGAAAACAAATCATTAAATGATGCTCTACAACTGATTAATACAGTATTTTTTATAGTGTATTTTTTATCATTTTTCTGTACGTTATAAAAGAATCTTAGCACACTTTGATGAGGTTGGTCGGAACATCAAATGGTAATGCCGAAGACGGAAGTGGTAGCACTGGAGACAACTATGGAGACTGGCAACTGGTAATGATGTTGTGATCATCGACCAGGGCAATGATTTTGTGGTCGTTGGCTCTGATTAGCCCAACGAACGTGTTGATTCCGACAACAACAAGAGCAAGCTATGGTCAACGTTGAGGAGAAGAAAATAAAGAATTTTATCAAAAAATCTCGTTTTATATTATATATATTAACTAAATATGGAGATATATATCATTAAAAAAAGATGTCATTTTAAATGTTAGGATCGTAGAAGTGATCCAAGATTCCAAATGTACCATACGTAAAAGTGCATACAATCATGTATACAGAACAACAAAACAACTTCAAGCTGCCGTTATAGAAACCTCAACCATTTGTTTCAATTAAGTAAAATCAAGAGACGCATCTATAAAATGTGTCCTGAAATACCACATTACCATTTACACACCGCAAGGAAGAACAGAAGTGAAGTTTCACCTGTAACGACAGTAAAAAAAATTCTGCTGCCACCATCTTCTCCATGCGTACCATAAAAATAATTTGTGTTAAAAGCTTATCCAACACAATAACATTATTAGCTTCATCACATACGTTACAAAAATATACGGTGTAGGGCTAGTAGAAAGCATATTGTATTGGTAATGACATATTGTTCAGCATGCATGGGTTATACACCTAACAGATCCTGACAGGTCGATAAGTATAATGACCCAAGTATAATATACAGTCAAATACACTTGGAAGCAAAGCAATCTAATATGGCACTTCAATATGAGAAAAGTATTTTTTTAAGTCAAGTACAAACAGATATATGTTACAATGCATGACAAATATACTATGACAGTATGGCACAGATTCTATATCTTGCTTCCCGTAAACCAAAGAGAGTTGGAGGATATTACAACAATTTATCACTTTCTAAGTGGAAGGAACTTATCTGTACAGTCATATTTTAAGTTAGGATTAGGACATATATGGGTCAGAATATGATAAATCTCATTCACTAAAAATATTATTGTTAACTTAACATATAGATTGCAGAATCAAAGATAGATTTAGGTTGGAATACTTATTTCTCAAGAAGCTACTGCTGCCTTTTCTATTGTGGTGGACAATAAAACCTACATTGTACTTCTGTGTTTATGAGTAAAACTTATCAATATTTACAGAATGACAAACTTGAGTACTAAACCCAAACCTGATATATAGTATGATATTGATGATTGATAGCCATATTCTTTCCTGCACATAAACATATTTATTAGTACTTTATAAATGAAAACTGAAGGTATAAATAAGAGTTTCTTACTGACCTGGAAATCAACTGGTCCATGTGAATACTTACGGGTATCCATTCTTGATGCAGTTTGATAATCCAGTGCGACAAAAGCATCATAAAAATGTACAAAGCACAAACCCGTATCATACTATAGTCTCTCATCATAAAAAAGTAGAAAGCGCAACCCATAGAACACGAAACATCGACGTCAGATACTTATCACAAGAAATTGTCAAAAAACTCAACTATGTAAGCATCTTCCAAATCATGATCATCAGAATAGTCAATGCCAACCAAACTTATAAAAGCTACATAATAACAACTAATCAGCCTCAAATCTGAGAAATTGAAACCAAGAAGCAGAAATTAAAATAGCACCCGACCAGTCAATAAAACTTACCAGCATGTCTCCGGCAGGGAGTATTAATCTAAATCAGACAAACCAACACTACATAAAAATATTAAAGTTAACAATTACCACCAAATGTAGACAGATGTTGATAAATATCTCCCCTCTTTGACTCTTCCACCACACTAACTGCTTAAGTTAAAACATCCAACATACTTGTCTTCTTCCAAATTATAATCCCCAAACTATTTCTAACAACAAAACATTAGCAGCAGAAGCAACAATACCATTCCACGGCACGGAAATCTACATCTCCACATAACACAATAAAAACGTCAAGAACCACCATCACCACCACATTAAGTTACATTCCTACACTACACATCATATCATTCCCAAATCTAAGAGTTTAATTTTTCATTCTACTGATTGGTATCACTAACACCAACACCACCAACATCAGTAGTAGCAGTGGTGGCATTTGTGGTCAAGAGGTTGTTGACCTTCTTCAGAAGCCCATTCATCTCATCAGCCAGTTTACACTTAGCCTCGGGCTTCAACTCGCTCGTCGACTCACCTACTCCGACTTCACCCTGTGAACCACCCTCATTCAATGTCGTTATCATCTTCTCAAGGCTCATCTTCACAAAGTCAAGTGGAGGCTTTTGTGCTGGCTGTGGTAGAGTGCTTAAAGCACCCGGCACAAAGTTGTCTATTGCGCTACCATTTGCTGAACCCGGTACGATTGGTGGTCCAACCGATATTGGGGTTACAGCAATGGGACCACCGTTGACAATTGGGTTTTTTCTCGGCCGACCCCTTGGACGGGGCTCTTTTGGACCATTTTCATTGGGACCCAGAGATTTCTTCTTCCTACCCCTTTTAGAAGATTTACCACCATTGGAATTGCCAATAACAACGTTTTCAAAAACCGTAGTTCTTGCAGTAGCTTCTTTGGACTTAGAAGCGCCACTTCCCTCGACATCTCCATGGGCCTTTTCTTCGAACGTGATATTGATGTCGAAACCTGGGGACATTGGATCAGGTTTTTCGACGACATTGGATTCAGTAGCGGTTGTGGATTTCTGTTTCATACCAGAAGCCGGAGATTTCCTATTGAGTTTCCCAGCAGCAACCGACTCATCACCAGCAACAGATTTACGCTTCCTACCAGGACCAGTAGTAGACTTCGCCTTGGATTTCCCGGAGGCCAAATCAGCAATAGACTTATGCTTCTTAGCAGCATTTTCAGAATCGCTAACGATGACAAACCCACCGGGTTTCCCTTCTTGCTCGAACAAACTACTCCCGCAACCTTTAGTTTCCACATTGACCAACCTACCACCACGGCTGCCAGGGTTCTCCAACCACTCCTTGTAGTCCTGGTAAAACGCACCGCTCATATAAACGCAACTCCTGAACTTCTCGACGAAACCACGCACGACGAAATCATATCTACTATCCTCCAAATACATGGCGTCCACGGCAGCGAACCGAACCTCGGACACCAAAAGCCCCAAATCAACACTGCTCTCATCCAACACGAAACTCTTAATCCTACTACACTTCCCTATCGGCTTCAACTCGTCCTCGTACCGACCCGACCCGGCCGCATTCCTCCCGCCGGCCTCCACCATCGTGTACGGCGGACACAAGTACTTGCTCTTCTTCCTCTCCCTCCTCCTCGACTCCTCGCTCTCCTTCTCCTCCTCTTCCTCAATCTCCCCGTCCAAATCCGTCCCGGCGATCAACTCCGCCATGCTCCTCCTCTTCGCGGCTTTCCTAACCTTCATAACCTTACCCTCCCCGTCGATCCCGTCCAAGGAGTGGAACTCCGGGAGGGACCGGACCGTCCCCGACCACTTCCAAAGCCTCGAAAGCCACCCACGCGCGACGCCGACGTCGAAAGACTCCACCTTTCTGACTTCCGTCGCGGCGGACTTGAGTTTCCAGACGAAGTCGGCAGCGGAGAGGGAGAAGGGAGGGTCGAGGGTGACGGCCGGGTGGAAGGAAGGGGACGACGACGACATCGGTGGGTGGATCTAGGGTTAGGGTTAGGGTTTGGAGAAAAAAATATGAAATGGGATGAAAGGAGAATTTAAAAATCATTTTTGTAATAATTATAATTATAATTAAATGATGGGTGGAAAAGTGGAGTTTTGGTAATTTGAATATGAGATATAAATGTTTGTCGAATTTTGACGCCGATAAATGATATGTACGATACAGATGTTTATCAATTTTTTACACATATATGATATGCAATACTAATATCTCTTAAATTTTGACACGAATACAAAATATATGTGAATTTTTTACACGAGATAATACAATATCAAACACAAGTCTTTTTATTTTGTGTCTGCGGAGGTCATTTATAATGCATAACAACAAATTACACAAATAGATATACGTAATTTTCTGAATGTCTCTCGAATTTTGACATGACAAAATACACATAAACATTTTATTTTGCAATTGTTTAGATTAGCTATTATACTTCAACACAAGTACACACCAACTACTCACAAATTGTGAAGAAATAACATTACACAATTGACACAATTAGGCACAAACCAAACATAACTAAGAAAGAAAAACACGATTTACACGGGGTTAAAACACATGAAAGCATGTTCTGTGTTTTTACTTAAGGTTTTAAATGTGATTTATTTGTAACTTTAATGTCATCATATGACATTTATTTTCAATGGACCTTCGTGAGAAAGTGTGTCCACAAACGTTTAAAGATACTGTATTATAATATAAAATACTGTATTATTTTCGTAATGATGTTGATATTAATTTTGTGAGTTCACAAAGATAAATACTAATTAGAGAAGAGGCTGAATACGTGGGCCTTAAGAGGAGAGGCTCAATAATCTTAAGAGGCTGGATTTAAATCCAGATTCATGGACTTCCTGAAATCAATTATTTCATATTCTATATTCCAATTCAATCATTAATTTGCGTACATAACATAACTATATGGGGGCTGTTAACCATTCCATCTGGCTTAGTCTAGTTTTAATAATAAGCACATGTAGGATTGAAGACCAAACAATAAAGGCCTCAAATATAGTAATTTCTAATTTGCCCAACAAAATTTAAGAATCTGATTCCGTACTGGCGTAAAAACAAAGGTCTGAACTGAAAACCAGTTACAAGAAGCAAATTATTGCTAATTTGATTCCATACTGATAAAACAAAGGTCAATGTGGTATGATATTCACGAAGTTAATTGTGTATCAAAAAAGAATTTTATTTTTAAAAAAAAAAGTTGTTAGTCAGATTGAGCACTAGATGAAAATATAATTTGCTACTCTATTTTTTGGGAGCAGATTTTTCTAAAAGGTATGGAAAATTGTCTTCTTTCTGGATGTTTTTTTTTGAGCCCAAATTGTTAAAGACTATGATAACTTAGGCATACAAAATATTAAACATTATCTTGTATCCACTATCCACTGTTTTGGCCGACACAATCTTAGGACAAGTGTCAATTTAAACAAATGTATAGTGCTCATCTCAGTAACATGAATATGATTAGCTGATTAGTACTAAACTGAATTCTTATTTGTGAGTTTTGTTAAACAAAAGTACGTATAAGGGAGAAGCCTTGATTTTTTCGGAATTTTTTCTTAGTTTTCTACGATAATCTTTTCAAAGACCGGAGACGACTCCATCTTTGCAAAAACATTTATTTTCGTGTCTTTGCGATCAAGTTCGGAAGACCGTTGTAATTAGTTTCATGTCTATGCATTATCCCGAAAGTTTTTTGTTATAAGCAACATTATTATCCTGTTGTTTATCGGTTATCTGAGATACCATTTGAGATTTAATGATTGATGCTCTCCTAAGTAGAAAATAGTCTACAGAAACGTCACTTCAATCAAATTAATCAGAATTTTGCTTCCCATCATAATAACATATGAAGTTTAATTGTTTGATATTCTCCAGAGTGTAAAATAGTCTGCACAAACGGGCATTTAATCAAATTAATTAGAAATCTTCAGAAACAACAATTTTCGTCTTTGTGGTTCGTAGATTTGCTGACACTATTTTGACTGTCCAGTTCTTGCCTTCCCTTCATAATATGGGTTTAGTTCTCTATCTACTTGATTTACCCACTAATCTAACAACAGTTAGTATATATAGATTTTTGGTTACATGCATGATTGGAAGCCGAAGTATATTTATTTCCATACGTACGTATTACATAAAAGTTATTGTGATGATCATCACTGGCTCATGGGTTGCAATTAAAATGCAGTGACAGCAAGACATGATTGTTATCTTGAGGATGAATTTCTTTTTAGCTTAGGGAAAGAGAAACATTAATCCAATGGCAACTCCTTGAAAGAGCACTCTATTAAGTAGTTATCTTTCCAAATTAATGGAACTAATTTAATGTTTTCAGTATCTTGATCTTTTTTCAATGAAGGTTATCCTTCAATTCCTACATCATGACAAGAATCAGATTCAACGTCAATCGAGAAGGTCATACCCTAGGACGAAAATAATTTTTGCAATGATTATCGAGCTAAGTTAAAGAAACAATAACATCCATGTAATATTTCACATCACGAGTTTTTTTTTGTACAATAATTCTTTCATAAGAACGTTTCCTTACAGTAATGATATTCGTAAGTATGAGATCAACAATCTCCCTTTTCAATTATATCTCGATTAATTAGAACAACTACAAAATCTTTCAAAAAAAATCAAAAGTTACAAAAATATTTACACAAGATGAATGCCAAGGTGGATTGATGGGCCAATTTTAACACTTAGACATGTCCTACTAATATGTGCCAACTAATTTGGTGATCTTCAATCGGAAAGTCTAAACCAAAAAATGGCCTCAAACACTTTCCTTCTGTGGTGCTCGTGTTGTTAACGTCATGTCTAATCCTAAGTTTGGTAGATCTTCTTAAAAGTGATTCTTCAGACTTCTTATTAGCACCAACATGCCACTAATTAGTCACCACTAATACCTTTAACATTAATAATGACATTAGAATATGTATTGATTACGTAATGTTGAACTCAATTTGGTTTTGTAGGACATTTTGCCCACAATAGTATTGGAACTATATTGTATTGACAAAGTAATGCAATCCACGTATGGATAAGGAATGTTCTACTGGTTTCAGGGATATATATTAATTAAGTGAAACTTTGATGTTTCTAAGTTATAATTGGATGAAACTAAAGTGACTTCCACTGGTCTTTGCAGTCATACATGGCAGCGCAGAAAACAACTTCACAATCTCTTCCACACCTATTTCTCCCTGCAAGTTGAGAATGGTGAGAAGAACAAAATCATTCCACGTAAACTTCCATTACATGCATACTTAAACAGCAATTGTTAGATAGCTTATAACTAATTAATATTCATTAGAAGCTACAATATTGCTTTGAGTCCATTTCTATATCCATTTTGTCATTTGGTTTCTGCGAAAGCTTAAGGTTTTACACGACTTCAATTCCAATACGACACGATCAAATGGTGGGGGAAGCATATATAAGTCTCTTCGTCACCAAACTTTGATTCTTAATTTATATGGTGGCTGACCGTTGGGGATTTGGTTCCTCACATTCGAATTTATACATTTGTCGTAATGTTGCAAAATAATATGTACACAGGTCACAGAGACGAAGAGAGCTTATACCTAAGAGTATCATTAACAACGCCTGGGCAGTTCCCAGTCACTCGGTTTTCTCTCTCAGCCACGTCAGCTCAAACAAACTCGCTAAATTTTTCTTAACCACATCCAGAAACAACTCAAGCGTCCTACATTCTAAGCAAAACACATAAAATTATCAAAAAAATGTAGAAAATATAAACAAATAAAAAACATATTTTCATTTTTTTAAACGATTTTAAATAATTTTTAAAATATTTTCTAAAACAAAACTCAAAAAAAAATAGTGGGGGGCCACGTCCCATGGTCGAGGCGTCTTAGCCAGACGCCTATACCATTGTCTAGGCGTCTGGTTAAGACGCCTCGACCACGGTGGAGGCGTCTTAGCCTGACGCCTCCACGATGGTACAGGCGTCTTAGCCAGACGTCCCTTTTTTATTTTTTTTTGTCAAACTAAAATTATACGGTGTGTTATCTCAAATTATTTGACGTTTCTTTGCAAGTTTTCGGTGGTAACCGGTCAGTCGCACGACACTTATCTTCTAGTTTTTCTTCCATTCGGGACTCGCACAACACTTATTTCCCAACTTATCTTAGACTCAGGTAATTTTACACAATTTTTTTACTTAAGAATATTTTAAATTAAGATTTAATTTCTTTGTTAAATTAAAATTATTTGGAATTGTTTTCTTATTTTCTATTATATTTAATTTTAAATATTAGTTGTATTTATGTATCTGTTTATAATTAAATTTTAAATGTATATACATTTAAAATTTGTATAACGTACATTTACGAAATTTATTATATAATATAAGTATTTGGAATAGTTATTTATTATTTTCTGTTAAATTAAAATTTAAATATTAGTTGTATTTATGTGTTAAATTGTTATAACTTTCATTATTTCTATAACATGCAATTTGTCATGAAATGTACGAGTAAATTGTTTTTTAATTATTATAATTAATTCTGTTTTTATTTTCATGAACAATTGTTTTGTCAAAATGAGTCATTTAAGTAGAAGTCGCTCTGTACAAAACGAACGTGAGTATAATGATGTAGTGGATAGAGAGTTTATTTCTCCACTTCTCGGAATACCAAATTGCATGTTCAGAGTCAATGATATTGGCACAAATGTAAGTACCAAAAAAATCATATTGTGTTAATTTTTCTAAATATTTAAATTACATTTTCTTAATTGATGTATTTTTCACAATATATTTGAATATATTATAGCCGGAGGCTGTTTTGGAATGTCGTGCACATCGTCCAGTAATTCATTTCCACGATTGTTTTAGTCAAGCACTCAAAATTTTGGGATTATATCAACTTGCCCAAATAGAACATACAATGACAGACAATAGATTGATTACTGCACTTGTAGAGCGTTGGTCCTGAGACTCACACTTTCCATTTACCGGTTGGGGAGGTTGGATTAACATTGCAGGATGTTAGCTGTTTGTGGGGTCTACCTATCAGTGGTATTCCAATAATCGGGCACATTGATCGAGACAGTCGTGAGTTAATTAAAATTCCTTTGGGATTGATATAAATGTCGAGATTATGAAAAAAGGTAAAAGAACGGTAGGAGGAGATGAGCCACAAATTTTCAAAGAATCCGGATTTAGCATCAGTTTGCAATGGTTGCTGGTAAATTACGGGAATCTGTCGGATTTTCCCACAGATGAAGTAGTGGCACAATATACACGGGCTTTCATTTTAGATTTGTTTGGATCCATGGTTTTCCCTGATAGCTCTGGGACAGGTGTTCCAGTTACGTATTTGAGGTTTTTGCAGGTGTTGGATAAACCGATAGTATACAATTGGGGTGCGACCGTGCTTTCATGTTTATATCGCAACTTGTCTATTTCATGTCAAACTGGTAAGAAGAACATTGGTGGTGCATTATTACTTCTTCAACACTGGTCTTAGACTCGGTTTCCCGTAGCCCGGCCGAGACACGTGGGTCATGCTGAGTGTTTAGGTGGAGAAGACCTAGAATCGTGACCTCCATTTGCTATTAAGTGGCAATACCCACATACTTATGAGGTTAGTGCCGCACGTAATTGTCTTACACATTACAGAAATGAATTTGAATGTATGTTGGATGAGCATGTAAACTGGCAGCCGTATTATGAAAATATGATGTTGCTTCCTGGCCGGGTATTTACTACTGATGCTGCATATTGGCTTGCGAGAGTGCCTTTGATTCATTTCTGTATGATTTCATGGCATTATCCAGAAAGAAATATAAGACAATTTGGATTTTATCAGACGACGCCACCGCCAGAACATCATCCGTGGACAGAACTCAAAAGACTTGATAAGATAGTACATGCGGCCCGACAGAGAGATGATTGGTCAGCGAAGCATGAAATTTACCTACGAATGTGGGACAGACCGCATATTCTTCAGGAAGGTCGACCATAAGATCCGAGAGAAAATCGACGGTATCGTCAGTGGTTTCAGCATAATGGTATGTACACAGTCTACATACGAGGCCAAATAAAGTTCGGTTTGGAAAGGCTGTTGCCAGCTTCACGTGATTCTATCGAGGACTTAGGTTATGTTCCTGGTGGACCACGTATTCGACGTATGGTATGTTTTTTGAACGACTTTGACGATTATTGTTTGTTGTGTTTTACTATCTTTTTTCCCAATCCCTTTTATGTATTGTAATGCATCTTTACTCCAATACTCAACTTGTTCCAACTGGCTTTGAAATCCCACGGATTACTGTGTCTGCATGCTGCCTTGAAGGCGTCAACTGCATATTGATTCTTACAATTTTTTCGCAAGTTTTCGGCAAGATGTTGTGCGCATAAACGGTGAACTGCTTCATTTCCTTCCTCGTGCCAACCGTAATCGGGATTCCTAAAAATGTGTTTAATTGCAGCATGTCGATCAGATATGACACATATCTTCCTATCTCCAATCACATCTCGTCGCAACCATCTCATAAACCATCCCCAATTGGATATATTTTCCTTCTCAACGAGCCCAGATGCAAGAGGCAGTAGTTGATTCTCAGCGCCGTACCCAACAACAACAAGTAACCTTCCTTCGTATCTACCTTTAAGAAATGAGGCGTCTATGCTGATAACAGGACGCAGATATTTGAATGCCTGAATACAAGGACCAAAAGCTCATGCTGCACATTTAAACTGACGGACACCAGCACATGGTAAAGGGTCAGAATGAACTACAACTTTACTTCCAGGATTTGATTGTTTAATAACATTTAACAATTGAGGCAACAAAGCATATGAACCCGACCAACTTCCAAACATGTATGCAACAACAATCTCTCGGGCACGCCATAATTTATTGTACTTTGGATTAACACCTGGAAATATTTTTCTTACCAGACCAAACACATGTTTAATCGGGAGCGAGACATTATTTTCGACATCTTCACGGATGATATCAGCCATCATCTTTGCAGTCAGCTGAGCATGATCAAATCGGGCAGCTGTGGACCTACATATATGCTTATACAGACATTTTCTTATAGACCATGCATCACCCGAACCGGTCCGTGCAGCGTACAACATCCAGCTACAATTTTCATCTTTACATCTCACCTTATATTTGGTTTTGCTGCTGTCTTGCACCTTGATCTCCCGATTATTGTCAATATGTCATTTCGATATTGCGTTCTTCGGAGCGTCTTTTGATGAGAATGTTTGATTCTCAGCTAACGGACCTTCAACTATTACGCTGCTTTCTATAAATGATGTATCTGCAGGAACCCAACTAGAACAATCATGAAAGCTTTTAGTTGGGTGAACCCAACCCCTCCCTCTAAATGGGTTGTATTGGCTTAACTGACTCACGTTCGGACCAATATCTTCATCTTCCTCAACCTCATCAGCATCCTCATCGTCCTCACCTGATGATTCATTCTCTGTATCTATATTGTAATCTTCGTCATCATTTTCTTCTTCATCATCTGTTGGTATAGGCACGAAATCAGAAGTTCTATTCGTAGGTCGACTGGTTTCTGCTATGGTGTTTGCATCACATGATTGTTGAGATATGAAACATGCACCACTACTACTACCCGGTTGGTTACCTGTAAACATCTCAGCCCTCCACTCAATTTCCACAGGATTCAACTGTACATATAACTCCATCATTCCCATTTTCGAATAAGCTGTTTCATAGGCTATTCTCCAGGAATTCTCATCATATACAGACATCACATTAAAAAAAGTAACCGGTTGGTGCAATGTTGCAACGATATTGAATATTCATCGAGTACTGAGATTCTTCGACATTCAAACCTTGATAAATCCAACTCTTAAGTTCTTCTAAGGTTACATTTTCGCTCGCTGAAAGTGTAAGTCTTGGACCTATCGTGTACTCTACACCGTAACTTGCATTTTGAATTATTTCACCGCCAAAGTGCACACTTACCGCAATCATTTTGTTAACTACAATGTAAAATTCTTTAATCAGTTTTATATTAAAAATTACTTCAAGATTTGATATTATTACCAATTATTAATAATGTGAGATAAATAGAAATTAAGAATGAAAAACAAAATTACCTCAAAATTCACCAGGAAAAACACACGGATCAGAAAAATTGATATCACCAGGCACACAATTTGAAGACTGTGAGGAGAGTAGAATTTTAAGATTTGATATTATTACCAATTATTAATAACTATAAATATAAGAATGAAAAAATAATTACCTCAAATATCACCAGGAAAGATACACGGATCAGAAAAATTGATATTACCGGGCACAATTTCAAAACTGTGTGGAGAGTAGAAGTGGAAATGTGTGAGGAATTGAAAAAATAATTGGATTGAAAAAAATGGAGCAGATGTGTATTTATAGGAGGTCGCGCCCACGGATCGCGGTTCGAACCCGCGATCTGTGGTCGCGCGGATCGCGTGTTCGACCCGAGATCGGTCTATTTTTGAATTTTTTTCTTCTTCTTAGTTTTCGAAATTTTAATTAAAAGATTATTAATTAAAAAAATTACGGGATAATTTGATCAGGTTTTTAAGTGTTGAAAAAACCATTATATGTCATTTAGGTAATTAAGGTAAAATAGGCCATAATATACTATCTAGGGAGTTCTCCGGTAAGTTTACTAATCCACGAGGGTAATATTATAAGCAAGGTTAGGATATTGTGCATGATAGTAAGATTTAGGTTGGTTCAATTAACATCTGGCCAGCTAAGACCAGAATCAGTTGAGTATTTGAATAGAAAATGGGTGAATTGGGTGTCACTGAAAAACATAGAAAGTGTCTTTATGCCATCTGATATTAGCTATTTTTCCTAATGCCATAGCAAAACCAAAATAGTTGTCCCAACGAGAGTAATAATTATTTTGTATTTTCGATCACACGCCTGAGTTCGGGAGCGACGCTCCAACGGCCACTCGTTATAACGTAGATGAACAACCAGTTTTGCGAACCTTTCCCAATCTCACAATTTACCTCCCAAAACACATGGGTCAACAACCCCAACAAAATATAAAGCAATAACCATGAGCAAGACTATAAAATCATATAAGCAGTATGAAGAAACTATAGTTCTAAACCCACAATCAAATGTACAGAGGTATAAGTGTAATTCTCCTAAAGTTTCCTTATAATTCACAATTCTCAAAAGTTTAGAGGAAAAACAGTAAATTAACCCAATTCATGTGATTTACTACAATATATATAAAGTCCATGGAAAAATAGCAATTTTCCCTAAATTAAATTATTTTGAAATTCCAAGGTTTTTCCAGCAACAAACCCAATTATTAAATTATTTATTCAAATACAATTAAATCCTGGGGTTTTCCAGCAAATAGTCCAATTACTACTTAATTAAACAAATACAATTAAATCTTGGGGTTTTAAAGCAATTTATCCAGTTATTAACAATTTAACCAAATACAATTAATTATTGGATTCATTTTGCAATTAATTCAGATTAATCTATTCAACTAAATATTCATAAAAACCAAGATTTTGCTAGCAATTAATCCAACAGAAAATTATTAAACTAAATACTAGCAAAAGCCAAGGGTTTACTCACAGTTAACCCAATAATCAAATCAACCAAAGAAATACAACTAACTACAATGACTTATTGCAAAACGCTGAACACCAAAACCCTAGCCCATTCCCACGCTGTCGTCGACCGACTCGCAGGTAGGTCGGTTGCTGCTACAGCTACCGCCACTCGCAGTGGCGCGCCGTTGCACTCTGGAGCGACTCCGGCCAACATGCTTGCGGTCCGCCGGCCAGCAACTTCGCCTCCCGATCTCCTCTCTCTCGAACCCTTGGACCCATATACGGAGGTGAGTGGTGTGTACCTCGTCGAAAATGCCACCACGCCATCGCGTCGGTGTCTCTCGCGTGTCGCCGAAGCTCCTCACCGCCGCCGGAATTGTTGGAGTATGAGAAAGGAAAGAGAGAAAGTGAAGGTGAAGGTTTTTAGGGGTTCAAGGGGATTTAGGGAGAGGGATTTAATATATGGATTCCAGCAGCAAGTTAAGAGAAAATATTATATATAAAGGCAGACAAACATATATACATGCATATTTTTCGGGCTGAGTCATGAATTTTTCGAAATAGTCCCAATTAGTCCACGCCCAACCCATTAGAGCATTCTTAACGGTCGTGCGTACCCCCGCCCGCCGCACTGCACGCACTGCCACATCCGCCTCACCCACGAGCGTGCACATCGGGCAGTGGGTGTCCCGATCGTCCGCAATGGTCGGGAATAGGAAAGGGATGGGTGAGGGGCACATCCACTCCCAAAGAATTTTTTTTGGTTAAAACTCTTTAAAAATCTTTCTTCTTTTTGTGTGGAAACGCTTTTAAATTCATTTTAAATTTTTTTATCATTTGTTTCCTGAAAATATATTTTTTATTTGTTTTGATTTTGTAGATTTTTTTGTGATTTTTTTATTTTACCTAGGATTGATATCCAAATGACATAGAGGGGAGAGAATGTATTTCATCTTTCTGCTAGAAAAATGAGTCGTCACCCAACCAAATCTTTCTTCTTTTTTTGTGTGGAAAAGCTTATTTGACTGGGGAAGACTTGATGAACAATTGATTTGAGGTGTGAGGTGTTTCTGGGCGTGATTAAAGGAGTTTTTTGGGTGGGTTGGTGAGCTTACGTGGAGGAGAGAGAGAGTTGATGTGACAGAGAGATAGAACAAGACACTCAGAGGTAGCCCGGACAATGCTATTTATGCTCTTAATGTCAACGCAATAAGTTCAAAAACAACTCATTGCACTGCTTAGAAAAAAGGTTTTATTGGCGAAACATTGGTGATAGAATTTCCGTCAGGAGTCAGAACTATTGCCGAGGGAATACTCGTTATGACTACTCCAAATCTGTCTATAAGGTTAGGGCAACATACGAAATCCCTACCGGAACCTCAAAAACCCAGGTTGAACACCAAACCAACCCTTGGTCTCCTATTCCAATCTCTCTCGCACTCACAAATCAAACCCCTCCACCGCCGCCACCTCTTCCTCAACGCCCAATCTCCAGCCCCTCCACTGTATTCACCTCCTTATGTGTAAAACCCCCAAGTTTAGTCTCATATTGCTTAACATGAGAATGTTGGGGTGAGATATAAAGACATGAGCACACTACCATAACACCTACCAACTTAAGTTTTGTGGCAATAGGTGGGTGTTGTGGGTCAGTGGGCACATGGGTGACGGACCGGGACCCGGGCTCGATGCGGGTTCGGGGACAGGACGTTAAAGATGGTATCAGAGCCTGAACCAGCCGGAATTGTGGGAACTAAGTGCTACACCTAAAGGGTGGGAGCCATCTCTAGAATCCCACAACGCCTGGTGACCGAGTGGCTTGACTTTGACGAGGATGTCAGGTGTTCAAGTGGGGTAGGTTGTAAAACCCCCAAGTTTAGTCCAACATTGCTTAACATGAGAATGTTGTGGTGAGATATAAAGACATGAGTCCACTATCATAACACTTACCAACTTAAGTTTTGTGGCAATAGGTGGGTGATGTGGGCCAGTGGGCACATGAGTGACGGACTGTGACCCGGACTCGATACGGGTTCGGGAACGAGACGTTACATTATGTGCCAGTTTGGGACAAGGAATTGTTTTTAATTTTAAAACTACTATACTAAAATATAATAATGCAATTACAAGGCCTTAACTACACTAATTAAACGTCACGTGACAAATGAAAGTGTTTCTTTTCAACGTTACACCTTACACTTATACTACTTAAAAGATGCTTGATATTCAGAGTTACCAGTTGAACTATTCCAAATGATGGTATAAAATGAAAAAAAAATACAAAAGTTATTAATATCTCGGATGTCATTTAATGGCAGCATGGGCTGCCTTAAGTCTCCATTCTTGTCACGTCCACGTAATCCAAGACCAAAATCTTAACTCCATAACAAACTTGGTTGAACGTTACGTGACATGGCAATCACATCTCAAACTAATGACACCTCAAGTTTACGTAAACTAGACTAAAGTAACTAAACCGTTTCTTTCCAAACTAATTGTTTGACAATCGGGTTATGAAGATAAGCAGACCCTCATGTGATCTTCAAGGTCTGAGTTATGATAAGCTAATACGACTTCCACAAATATCACTATCGAGCCTTTTGTCATTAAGGAAAGGATGCTGATATTTTTGACCATAACAAAAATATCACATCAATGGAACTTTGTAAATGTTTGGAGTGATGGTGGCAAAAGTAGATATTGTAACAGTAGAGTTACTGTAGATAAATTTAAAGTCATGTTTATTTTTAATTTCAAACAGCACAATAAGCATCTTCTTTCTTTCAGATTTCGAGATCAAGATTCTACCTTTTTTAATGATCAAAGATGGGAGGGGACAAACATGTTGGCGTCTAACATTAATGTTGGGATGATTCCAAATTTCCAATACCGTCACGTCTCTCTCCATCTCGTGCACACGTTGAGATCGATGAATCAAATGAAACGTGTGGTGGGTTCCAATACAAAATCACACTTTTTTTTTTTTTTTATACATCACAGTGTCCATTAATCTACATTTTAATCCATTAGTTTCCAAAAAAATTCAACTACCATATTTATTTTTAAACACTCTATTTCGTCCATCTTCTGTATTTGACCCATCTTCTGTATAATCATGTTGACCAATTGAGCTAACTCAAATTAACCATATCACCGCTCCTAGACAATTCCATGCATATCCATTATTTAATGTATAGAACGAAAGATCGACACGTTAGGATTGTCGAACTTGCATTATTTGGTGGTTGAGCACTCCATAACACATTCGAGGGAAAATCATACAAGATGTGGGCTGTGAAGAATGGTAGGAGAGGGAGGAAGAAACATGTCACGAATTCGACCCCTAGAAATTCTTAATAGACATCTTATTGTTCAGATGAGTTGTCGGAGGTAACTCATTTATTTATAACTTAAGTTAGTGTTGGGGGATGGTTTTGGTGGATATGATATCATGTGTTGGAATTATTGAGCTAGACGTATAGTTTTGATTGAATGATGGTTGATTAATTAATCAAGATGTGACATAGAGGAGTGAGTGATCACAAATTTGGTCTTGAAGTTTTGGTGCACAGGCTTTGTTGGAAAATTATTTCCGACAACACCATACATGATGAAGCCATTAAGTGGGCCTTCAAAAATTACAGAATGAAAAAAAATAAAAAACCATAGGAAGGAGCTAGGAAGCTTCTAACTTGAATGATAGTGACATCAAGGTGTTGAGAAGAAAACAAACAACTTGGAAGACAACAACCATTTATAAGAATAATAATAATATGAGACCAGAGTAAAAAGGCAGATGTGAGAATTCAAATGGAATCCAACTGCACACAGTTGTTGGCCGTTAATGGTTGATTACTGCACGAAAGCTAAACAATCTGGTCACAAGAAACCAAATTGAGGTTTGTTAGGAAGTAAGCCTCTTTATATAATATATATATATATATATATATATATATATATATATATATATATATATATATATTGATGTTTGAGAGAAGGCCTGCGTTTTTGTTTCATGGAATGAAACTCTACGTTACGTTATGTTATGTTACCGTCATTTTTCTACATATGGTACTTTTTCGACTGAAGTTACCTCAATTAGAAGAACTATTGTCTTGATATAATCAAAATTGGAATTAGTTAATGAATTTCTGTAGTTCCAATGTTTCGAAAGTTATGATTTTAAACGAGGGTGAGAATAGCAGAGTAGATATAATCCAAAAATCAAAACATATGATCCTTTTCCCAACACCATTATGTGTTTACATGATTCTTAAACGTGTTGGACTATTGGGAGGATTTAGAATGTAAAGTTCCTACGAGATAAGAATCCAAAATTTTCCCAAGATTGTTCGTTTTACAAGAAATTTCTCAACAATGAACCAAAAACTCTAAATTTCTGAACCTCACTTCAGAAAAATCCCAGATCACTTCCATCTGCTATACTGATAAAGTGGTTCTGTAGTGTGACCAAAACTAAAAATAGATTCGTAAAAAGTATTAAACTTTTTTGCAATAAAAGGACTGGAGTTGAAATGACAAGGGAGCAAAAGATAACTTTTATTTGTGAGCACCAACAGGCAACAGAACACATTAATGCAGTATTTCTTACACTATATAACAGGTAAGGAATATACAAAAACACAAGACATATACTCTACATAATAAATACTTTTGCTAACTTCTCCTACTTACGACATATTTATACATAAAAAGAACTTTGATGTAATGAACTGAAAGACTAAACTTAACTTATCAAAGAACTAACAAATCTAATGCCTTCTGAAACCTGGCAATGCCAAGAATCTCTAATATCCATATCTGCATGCTCAGGAGGAAACAAAAAAAAAACCACAAAAATTCTGTCGGGTTAGCTCGAACAGTGAAAGCGAATCTGAATCCAGATTAAGCTCCCACCGTAACATTGCCGTCGGGCGGCGTTTTTTCGTCATCATCATCATAGATAAACACTATCAAATGCTCACACATCCTTGGTAGCATGTTATAGAACATGGTTGAGAATCAGCAGCCAGTTTTGAAAAAAGAATTGGGAAGTGTTGTGAATTATTCGTGCATGATTTCGGTGTCGTTGACCTCTGTCCTAAGCACAAAGCTGGGAAATGCTACTGTTATGTCCCTGGGCAAAGTAAATAAACATAATAAGATCATTAGTCATGGTTCATAGATGTGGACATGAAAATGGTTGATGTTGTTGTAATCAATCAAATGCAACAGCAGCAGCCATGCAATGCAAGTCATGTTATTTTCTTCATGATGTTAAGATGTCAATTTCGTGGCCCACAAATCAATTCACCATAAATTGCAATTGACTAATCGATATGTTATCAAAAACTTGATTGAACCTCTCACCATCAAATAAAACCAGTCTGGTGGCTTAAGTTTTTCGTTCCAAGATGGTGTGCCTATCCAGAGGATGAATTCTAAGCCATATAAATGCTCAAGTTTGTGGTAATAATTTCAAAAAATAAACGGCAATGTTACTGCAAAACCCTCTTTATAAAGAGATTTTCGATTGACCCACGAACCAAAATGCAAACCAATGTTGTGTTCATATCAATAACAACCGCAAGCAATTGAATGAAACATTTAATCTAGCCTATACAATTCAATAAACAAAAAACGGTAAATCTTTGATTTCATTGCAAATGGATACAACAATTTAAAAAATAAGCAATTGAAAAATCGAAAATTTACTTTTACATGATAAGTGAAGAGATGTTGATAACAAAGTAGTAAGTGACCAAGAGAGCTGAACTCACTTTAAATAGGGAAGGGTCATGTTCTTTATTAGAGAGGGATTTTTATCTACGAACTCCTTCCATTCTTCTGGATCAATTTTTCCATCTCCCTTAGTGTCTGCATCCTTGAAAGTCTACAAAAGCATAAAAAAATTAGATTAACCATTTGAAACCATGTAGAAACTCAATCGCTAGCGAGATAGTGAAATAGTTTCCACGCAAACCTTGTCAACAATTGTTTCGACAACGTCATCTGACAGACAAAGATCGGATTCATTCAACAACGCCAACACCATTTCTTTCAGCTGTTCATTTACAGAAAGAGAGAGAAATGAGTAACACTAAATGTTAATATGTGAAATCTGTTCTAAACCATCAATAGCATTGGATTCAAAAGATAAAGATACCAACCTCATCCTTTTCGATGTATCCCGTCCGTTTTAAGTCGTACAGCTTGAATGCAACTGTCAAAGCATATCCAAAATTCCAAATACTTAAAATAAGTTTCCATACAATCAAATTTAATAGGCAGCATGGACAAAAAGTAGATTGACAAATTGCAAGGTGACATAAATATGGTCGCTTACAATCAATTTTTTGTTGTACTGCTGTATCTGGATGAAAGATACTTAGCGATCTAACAAATTCTCCGAAATCAACGACTCCGTTGCGTTTCACATCAAACAAATCAAATATCTGCCACATCAAAATAAATAAAGTTAAGAACTGAAATTTAGTATAAGATTCCTTAAGCTAAGTTTGTAGATAAAGCAAAAATAACAGTTAGCAAGACTACTAGATATAGAAAAAAGGGATAAATTAGAACTGTAACTGTTGCATAAATTTCAAGGTAAATATTATAAGAATAAATTACTAAAAATACGGTGAAAGTTTCATGATCTTATAGAGGCACTTACTCTGTCCGCAAAGAGGTTCTTCTTTTTGCTATTCTGGAATAGAGCTAATTGGAATTCTTCCTGCCCAAACAAATAAAGAGACCAAAATATATAAGTCAAAAGTTAAACAGGAACTCAAGTAACTTTATAAAAAGATACAAACCAAAAGAACATGAGTTTCAAAAAAGGCAAACCAAAGGAGCAAAATACCTTATGAATTAGCCCATCTTTGACAATTGCGTTGCTTAGCTTTTTGTAGAGTTCATGCAAAGCCTCCACCTCACTTACAGTAACTGCCAAGAAAAACCCAACTTCAGATTCAGAGGACAGAAAGAAAGAGAAAAAAACATCTTTAAAAGCACAAAACACTATATTCTCCAAAAGGCAGGCAAAATTGACAGATTCCTTCGGGAAACAAAAACATCTGCTCAAACTTTTCACACTTTTCCTCTAATTAACATAAGATAAACGATCTCAAACAGAACATTGATTCTTATCACGAGGGGCTTTAAGTGAAATTTTATTATCTTACATCTTATAAACACCTCTGGGTAGTTCATTGACACGTAATGTGCTTCCTTAGTCAGATCACAATTTAGCCATGATTTTCGCCTACATCCTCAACCAACGATCTTCTTCAACTTACCACTTCTATAAAAAAAATACAATTTTGACCCACTTTATTCTCTACCTCAAATCAAAAACTGATTATTATCATTAGGTGCTTTAATTGGTAACTATATCTTATCTTACTAACAAAGACAGTTTGTTCTACAAAAATAAAAATGATGAAAGACAGTGTTTAAAAATAATAATACTAACAAGAAGTTTCTGAAGCAAGAACAGAAGGTTCCTCATAGCCAGGAGAGTGCTTGACGCGCTTGGAGTGAATACAGCCCATGATTAGCAGAAATCCAATTTTTATCCTTCTCTCTATCTGTTAAAGAAGAAACAAAATCAGTCACCATTACATCACTGTCGGTTCATTTCACCAAGACATAAACTCTATGCAAGTTGTGGTCAAATTAAAGACATCCAAAGGTGGGATATTTTTTTATTTTATTTTGGAAAAAAAGCTGGATTCCATTTCTAATCCATACATGTCATGTGTGGTCGAATACAACCCACAAACCCAAGAAGAAGAAAATAATAAAAAACACATAAAAATGTTTTTTTAAAGGAAAAACAATTAAAACCCGCATTTTTAAGAACTTGGGTCGATTTTCTTCTTCTTCTTCTTCTTCTTCTTCTTCTTCTTCTTCTTCCACGAATACCCAAAACACAGATTTGAACCCAGAGGAGTCCAAAAGGAGGAGTTTTGAAAAAGAAAAAAGCACGAAAAAATGGAGAAAAATGGAAACATGGTGTGAGATGGGATGGGAGAGGGAATGGGTTGGAAGTTGGAACCCACCACAGGAGTAGAGAGATGTGATCTAAATCTGGCTTAGAAGACGCAATCTAGTAGAGAAAAAACCAATCTTTGCCTTGTCTGGATTGGTTTAGTTCCGTTTTTTTTCTCACACTCTCCTCTTCCTGGTCTTTTTCTCCTATCTTCTAGGCTTCTCCTCCCACACACGTCCGAGACCTATTATTTATACACAAGTCCTTGCAAAAACACCCTTCACTAATTTCTTTTAGGTTCCGACACCATCAAAAGGGTTTTATTACGTTTCGTCAATTATTGGTATTGATTAAACCAATATCGATTCATACAAGCTAATCCTCTTGTTGATAATTGGTCCAAATAAAAATATAAATGAATTAATTTTGGTGTATTTGTACGACGATACTTATCTTCTTTGCTCATAAATGTTCTACAACTCTTTATACTATTTTCATTGAACTAAACATCTACTTGTTTGTACTGTACTTATTCACCAAACAATGTTGGAACTTTATGAACTTAAATCGGATTAGTTGTGAGAAAAAACAATACAAAACTTAAGATGATTAGCCAGACACACAATTACTAGTCCTCTTGTAAACTTTGGATTTATTCCTGGGACTTTTGAGCACATGAGTTCATGCTAGTAAACACAATTACTGGTCCTCTTGTAAACTTAAACCTCGTCTACTACTCTAACATCAGTTTGTGTCACTAAAAAGATAGAATAATGTATAAACATTAAGATGCTCAACTGACTTACTAGTAAACTTAAATATTGATTCTTAGATCCCTACACAAACTTATGTCCTATCACAAAATGATTTAAGACAACTTCAACCTATCATAACATCAATTTCCAACACAGTGAAAACGAACGAAACTAGAAAATCAATCTAAGATGTTAGATTATCTCATCCGGAAACTTCTAAGCATGGTGACTGTGAGTTGGTGACTTCAGATTCAACTTTCAAGCATGACCAGAGAACTGGATTCGGAGGGCCTAAAGACCATAATGCCCTTCTTCTGAGATGGGGACATGTGTGTTGGGTAATTGTGGTTTTTTTCTCTAATGTTTGATTTTCATTAGATAACGTGGAGCTATAAAGTATAAACACAGTCTATCTAGAAAGATTGTTGGGTACTTGTGGTTACAAGTGTCTCGTACCTTTGTTTCCCCACGACATGCCACATTTCAACTTGATGTGGGTCAATAAATTCGTGTAGACTGTAGATCTATTTCCGTTAAACGATTCGACCTAATCCAATTTGAGTTTAGTGGTCAAAATTTGAGTTTAGAATATTTCCAATACCAAGTAATTTTGACCATGTGATCCATATGTATATCCTAATAATATATATTCTAAATCATGGATGATAAATATAGTGAAAGAATCCTTAATGGTGCGGTTATATGTTATATTGTCATTGTCGTTACACGAATTTCTACAGGTGAGTCCTAGTTTTCCATGTGGATGTGGTTACACCAGAAGGGTTGATAACTTGATATTAATATTCTCCTCCACTAGTTTCTGATTGAATCTCAATCAAACATAGGAATGGATGTCGACTTTGTCATTTTTTAGCTTTTGTACTTTCATTGATCTTAATTATCATTTCTCCAATAATGAAAATGTACTTACTGTAGTAGGGTTATTTGATATGTTTCTGGTTTAGACTATTATACGTAATGAGACTAGATATCTAACTCCAACAATACGACGAGAATCATGCTACTGAAATGAGTGGAGTAGAATAGATTTTTTTCCCTAATAAAAATACAAAAGCTACATAATTCTGTATTGATTGCTTGAAAAGTATTATATTCCAAAAATGACCGCGATCGGTAGAGAAAAGGATAGTAATGGACAAAACAAATGACGAAACAACCTCAGCATCAGCAAACAAGGAACAGACACAGTAATTAATGTTAATATTTTTCTCTCCAGAAAACTGCAATTACAGTTACTGATTCATTCCATACCAAACCATTTCACTGCAAACTTTGATGGGAGAAAATGTCATTTAGTTATAATCCCATATTTAATCACATGATGTTGCAAATGACTCCAAATAGAATCCGAATTTGCCACCGTCCACATCTTCTTTACCCCACCATGCTCTGGTTAATTATTACGTTTGGATTTATTTTTGGGTCGCTTTCGTTTAATTTTACCACTAAGCATATACTTATTTATATTCCTTCCATATTCACTTTTAAACATGTGCTTTAACAAAATTATTACCACAATCAATCTATTATTCATTATTTAAGAACACCGTTTACTAATATTACAAAATACTAGTTCTATGCAATATAGGGTGGTAATTAACGACACACTAACAATTTTAGGTAGGATAATAGCTATTCCATTAGCTTACTCGCTACTTAATGTTAGACATAAAGACCAAACAGGCCCACACAAAGAAGCCCAGTCCAATAGCGTGTTGTCTCTTAATACATAAACATAATTTAGACTATTTGTATACTTAGATCTTTAGTCCCATACTGCTAAATACATATATGTAATACATTGGCTGATATATAAATATACTCCTCTTCCTCACTTATTTGATAAGTGAAAGGAGAGATTCATTTGTTCCTCTTAAGATTGATCTACTCTAATATGGTATCAAGAGCCTAAAGACTAACTGTCTTCCTCTCTTTTTTTCCCCTTCCCCTTCCTCTTGTTTCAGGCCCAACCCAACAAACTCCTTCTTGGGCCAGAGATAACACAACCAGGCTTTTCTTCTTCTTGTTTTACGTTTTCCAGGTGTCTTCACGTGATTTGTTCTCCCTTGTTTCTTGGATCGTCCATCCTCGCCATCCAAAGAAACACATACCTAATCCGACGGCTAGAATCGTTCGCCTCTTGGTATACTACATCTGGACCGCAGGTGATAACATACCCTAGATCCAACGGCTTCCTACGAGGGGTTTATATTCCTCTTTTCCACCGCAAACCTTCACTCTTCCTCCACTTCAACCACAAGCAATACGTTGCCCCCTTCGTCTCTGATCTTCCTGTTTTTCTTTCGTTTCTGGTCTTTTCTGATTCTTCTGTTCTAATATTTTGGTTAGTTCTTTCGTTTCTTGCTTACTTTGTGCTTGATCGGAGGTTCCTACCACGATCCTACAAGAACGAAAATCACTTTTCCTTTTCCTTCTTGTTTTTTTTATATATCTGGTTTTATGATCATCTTCTTCTTTATCATGGATCTACAAATTTGTTACGTAAAGAATCATTTTCCTATGGATCTTTTGTTCTGTTCTTGATCTTCCTTTCTTTTCTTTTTTTTTTTACTTATTTTCTGTCTTGTTTTTGTGGTTCTTGATCAGTGACTATGGCGGCCTTGTTCAGTGTCAATAACACTACAACGGATTCTACTAATCCTACGCCACATTCACTTGTATCAAACCCCTCTTTTCCTGTCCATATTCGGCTGGACCGAAGCAACTATCTCCTCTGGAGATCTCAGATCCTCCCTATTGTCAAAGGACATGACCTTTTTGGGTTTTTGGATGGATCTCGTGCTTCTCCACCGCAATATCTTACTGAGACTGATTACATTGCTTCCAAAGAAAATCCAGCTTTTGTGTTTTGGCAAAAACAGGACCAACTCCTTTTAGGGTGGCTCCTTGCTTCTTTAACTGTAGAAGTTCTTGGAGATGTAGTTGGATGTCATACCTCTCGGTCTCTGTGGCAAACATTGGAGAAACTTTTTGCTTCCCAATCTCTCTCGCGTATAATCCAACTTCGTCTTCAACTTCAAACAACTAAGAAAGCAGATCTTTCTATAAGTACTTATCTTCAAAAAATGAAATCCATTTCTGATAACCTTGCTGCTGTAGCTAATCCTGTTTCTGATGCTGATCTCGTATTACACATTTTATCTGGTCTTGGTTCCGAGTACGATTCTTTTGTTACTTCTGTTACTACCCGTTCTGATGATCTTTCAGTAGCAGATCTTCATAGCATGTTGCTTACCCATGAAATCCGACTTGATCGAAATGTTGTTGGAGATGCTACTGCCAATGCTGCTGTTAAGAGCAATAACCGAGATCAGTCAAATGGTGGACGCTTCGGTCGTAATAACAGAGGACGTGGTCGCTTCAAGAACATCAACTCTTCCGGACAGCAAGGTGGCCGATCTTCGCAACCGAACACTAGTTCTTCCAACCGACCACGAGTTTACTGCCAGATATGCAACAAACCTTTTCACTCTGCCCTGCAATGCTACAAAAGGTTTGATCAGACCATTCAACCCCCTTCTAATCTTTCTGCTATGATGGCTTCTGCCTGTCAAGTCTCAGACGATGCCTGGTATCCGGATTCGGGTGCCACAAATCATCTGACCAATGACACTGGTAGTTTCCAAACATCTGCTGAATATACGGGGAATGATCTCATTCGCACCGCAAACGGTTCAGGTTTGCCTATCTTAAAAACTGGGTCCTTTACTATTCCTTCTACTAAACGACCTCTTCGCATGCATCAAATATTTTTTGTTCCATCTGTTACTCGAAAATTATTAAGTGTCGCTCAATTTACTATGGATAATAACGTTTATTTTGAATTTTATCCTCATCATTGTTTTGTGAAGGACCTCCTCACGGGTCAAGTTCTGCTCCAGGGTCGGCGTGAAAAAGGGCTATATCGGTTGCATCTTACAGATTCTTCTAATTCTCGTTTAGTTTTACTTGGTGAAAGGGTTAAGTTGAATACATGGCATAACAGACTTGGTCACCCTTCTACTCAGGTCATTCGATCTATTCTTCATCAAAATAATCTGCCAGTAACCCAATCTAACCCATCTCTTTACTGTGATACTTGTCCAACCATTAAGAACAATAAACTACCATTCTATTCTACCGATTCAATAAGTACTGCTCCTTTGCAATTGATATATTCTGATGTTTGGGGTCCATCCCCTGTTGTTTCTCGAACTGGACACAGATACTATGTTAGTTTTATTGATGATTTCAGTAAATATGTCTGGTTTTTTCCTATTACCTGCAAATCAGATGTTTTTACTGTGTTTAAACGTTTCAAATCCCAGGTTGAAAATTTCTTTTCTACAAAAATTAAAAGTTTTCAGAGTGATTGGGGTGGTGAATACCGTTCATTTTCCACATTTTTAAATACTCAAGGCATTCTCCATCGACTCTCATGTCCTCATACTCATGAGCAAAATGGTGCTGTTGAACGTAAGCATAGACACATTGTTGATATAGGCTTAACACTTCTTCATCATGCTTCTGCACCTATTTCATTTTGGGATGATGCCTTTAGCACTGCAGTTTTCCTTATTAATCGATTACCCTCTCGTGTTATTCACAATTTATGTCCATTTGAAAAACTTTTTGGTTTTAAACCAGATTATAACGTGTTGAAAGTTTTTGGTTGTGCTTGTTATCCATGCCTTAGACCCTATATGAAAAATAAGTTACAACCACGATCAAAACTATGTGTCTTTTTAGGGTACAGCTTCTCTCATCGTGGATATAAATGTTTTGACCTTGTATCTAAACGCATGTATATTGCTCGCAATGTGATTTTTCATGAACATAATTTCCCATTCAAAAATGATGTTACTAAGCATGTTCGTGTGGATTCTGGTAGTCGAGACATCATCTCCTCTATCATTCCACAACCTATTTCTGACATAGCTATTCAGAACGTTCCAGTGCCTCCTATAATAGATCCACCACCAGACACCTCAGATTTCACACCACCAGATATTCTACCTCCTTTACATCAACCTCCCTCACCAACAAATATTCCACCTCCAGCAGATACAACCAACCCCATTCATCATATGACCACTCGTACCCGAGATCATACTAGACAGCTAAAACTTTATCCTGACTACCAAGTTTTCAATGCCTCCAAACATCCCTTACATATCTCACCACTAGAAGAAACTGAACCCACATGTTATTCCCAAGCTATTAAGGATAGGCGCTGGCGTTCGGCTATGAATGAGGAATATAATGCTCTGATTAAGAATGGGACATGGACCCTTATTCCTCATTCCACCAAAGTTAATATTATAGGTTGTAAATGGGTTTTTAAAATTAAACGAAATCCTGATGGGAGTGTTAACCGCTACAAAGCTCGCCTTGTTGCCAAAGGCTTTCATCAGGAAGAAGGTTTGGATTTTCATGAAACTTTCAGTCCGGTTGTTAAACCTGTTACCATTCGTGTTGTGTTAAATATTGCATTTTCTAAAAACTGGGTCATCAGACAATTAGATGTAAGCAATGCCTTTCTTCATGGTCTTCTTCAGGAGGATGTTTTTATGGTTCAACCTCCAGGCTTCTCAGATCCTTTATATCCAGATCATATATGCAAACTCCACAAAGCCTTATATGGTCTTAAACAGGCCCCTCGAGCTTGGTTTACTAGACTTGCTGATCGGTTAAAATCCCTTGGATTTAACCCTATGAAATCTGATCCCTCCTTATTTATGCTTAAGCAGGGACCCCACACACTTTTTATGCTAGTTTATGTGGATGATATCATTATTACAGGCAGCTCTTCAAAACTCATCAATCAGGTGATATCTGACCTTAATACTTCTTTTTCTATGAAAGACCTTGGTAATTTAAATTACTTTCTTGGCATTGAGGTTCATAACTATCAAAATGAAATATTTCTTTCTCAACATAAATATATTCAGGATCTCCTTTTTCGCACTAACATGCATACTGCTAAACCTATTAGTACGCCTAGTTCCTTATCTATAAAGCTATCTAGAAACTCTGGCACACCCCTTGATGATGCCTTTCTGTATCGAAGTACAGTAGGTGCTTTACAATACATAACAATTACACGTCCTGATCTTGCGTATCCCGTCAATAAAGTCTGCCAATATATGCAAAAACCTACAACTGAACACTGGACTGCTGTCAAACGCATTTTACGCTACCTAAAACATTCTATTAATGATGGCTTACGAATCTTCAGATCATCTAGTGATTCTCTACATGGGTTAATTGCCTTTTCAGATGCGGATTGGGCAGGTGATCCAGATGACCGACGATCCACAACAGGGTTTTGCATCTTCATGGGTCGCAATCTTGTTTCCTGGAAGTCCCGTAAACAACCTACTGTGGCCAAATCTAGCACTGAAGCAGAATTTCGGGGGGTCTCTCATGCAACTACAAAACTAATATGGATCCAAAATCTCCTCACTGAACTTGGCTTACCAAAGAGCACTCCTATCCTTTGGTGTGATAATCTCAGCGCCACTTACTTAGCTTCTAATCCGGTTCTCCATGCACGCACAAAGCACGCTGAAATTGATTTTCACTTTGTACGTGAACGGGTCGTCACCAAACAACTGGATGTTCGCTTTGTATCAACCCAGGACCAACTGGCGGACTTACTAACTAAACCTCTTTCAGCATGCCGTTTCAATTATCTCCGGTCCAAGCTCAATCTAGGATCCTCCCCGATTCGCTTGCGGGGGAATGTTAGACATAAAGACCAAACAGGCCCACACAAAGAAGCCCAGTCCAATAGCGTGTTGTCTCTTAATACATAAACATAATTTAGACTATTTGTATACTTAGATCTTTAGTCCCATACTGCTAAATACATATATGTAATACATTGGCTGATATATAAATATACTCCTCTTCCTCACTTATTTGATAAGTGAAAGGAGAGATTCATTTGTTCCTCTTAAGATTGATCTACTCTAATACTTAATTACCATATAAATATCAGGTAGGGAGACAATAACGAGTAAATGAACAAAATAATATAATTTATAACCAACAATGTAAGCTATTCAAATTATGAAAATTTGTGCTATGCTTCTAATTTGTACTATGATTCTGGGAGAGATTCTCAAGAATATGTGTTAGACCAGAATCACATTTTGTCAAACATTATAACGTAGGATCGATTCTTGCGAAGAATCATAGATTCTTGTCTTAAATCTTACTCTCACATAGTCTCTCTCCATGAGAATCGAAATTGAAATTGTTTCTCAATCTCTGTAGATTGATTATAGCATGAAAAGACCGTAATAGCCATTAAACCTAGCTACTCTAGCAAAATAGAGTTGTAAGGAAGATGATTAAAATGATCATTTCAATTTACCAAAATCATGTTTCTTCTTGAAACAATCTAAACACCAACTTACCTCAATTTTGATTCTCCGTGGAATCTAATTCTATAATAAATGGTTAGAATTGGATTTTGGTTAAAAATCAATCTTCTAGAATATATCGCAATCCAAACAGACCCTGAGTCAAACTTAGTTTAATCAGATGAAAATCCGTTGTTAATTCGAAAAAGTTATAAAGGGACCGTGACAAATTCAGTTACATACTGACTTTTTTTAAAACTATCTTTTGGATATATCATCCATTAATGAACAAAAGACTATGAAAAACTGCATTTTGCTCGTTACTATTGGTGTAAAATGAGGATTATGCTCATTTTTATTGGATTCTCATGGATTATTATTTTTATTTAATAAAGCAAATGTAACACAAATAAGCTCTATTAGAAGAAGAAGAAAAGAAAAAAAAAGGAAGGAAAAGAAGAAGAAGAAAAAGGAAGGAAAAGAAGAAGAAAGAAAATCCTGACCAACCTTGCAACGCCCAAGAATTCAACCGGTAAGGGCACCCTTAACGGGGGTGCCCCGCCCGGGCGCCCTGGTCGGGCGCCCGGGCGCACCCCCGTTAACGGGCGGGGCGTCCCGGGCAGACGCCCGGGCGCCCATGGGAGGGGGACCCGTGTCCCCCACCCATTGGTTAATATTTTTTTTTGAATTTTTTTTAGTTTTGATTTTGTTATTAATGGATTGGGTATTTGTTATAAATGTGGGGTAATAATTTTTTGTAGGTGATTAAAATTAAGAAATTTCCAGAACCAATACACTGTTTAATCACGGGTGCAATATTTAATCACGGGTGCACTATTTTCAATCACGCGTGCACTGTTTGCAATCACGCGTGCACTATTTGCAATCACGCGTACACTATGTGCAATCACGCGTGAACAGTGCAACAAATACATCCAAACCCTCCCAACTATAAATACATCTATATTATCTCCTGATAAATCACATTTCCTTAACTTCTCAACTTGTTAGCTTCTTCTCTCATCAATGTCGGATAATAGTTTAAACTCCGGTCAATCCGACGATGATAACTGGAATGAGACATTAAATCTAATGGACCGTGCTATTGAATTAGTCGGACATGTTGTTTACGAAAGGACTACACGTCCTAAGCAGCGTCGAAGGAGAACGACGAACCCAGATAGAGATCGTGAACTAGGTTACAGACGCCTTGTAGACGATTATTTCTCTGACAACCCTGTGTATTCTGATACTCTTTTCAGGACAAGATTTCGGATGAGAAAGCATGTCTTCCTGCGCATCCACAATGCCATCGAAGCATCTGATGTCTTCTTCCAACGAACACCGGACGCAACTGGTAGGATGAGCATCTCCGGTCTACAAAAAAGTACGGCAGCAATGCGAATGCTAGCATATGGCGTTGCCGCTGATGGGATCGATGAGTACCTACGAATGAGTGCGGCAACATCCAGAAATGCTCTCCTCAAATTCTGTGAAGGTGTTATTCGCATCTTCGGCCCTGAGTATTTACGTCGGCCAACTGCAAATGACTTGGCACACCTACTTTACGTTGGTGAGCAACGTGGGTGTCCAGGTATGATGGGGAGTATCGATTGTATGCACTGTGAGTGGAAAAACTGCCCAGCTGCTTGGAAGGGACAACATCAAGGACGTGCTGGGAAAGCAACTCTGATCCTTGAGGCGGTGTCATCGTACGACTTATGGATCTGGCACTCCTTCTTCGGAATACCGGGTTCATGCAATGACTTGAACGTCCTGCAACAATCTCCGGTTTTCGACGACATACTAGAAGGCCGAGCACCACCTGTTAATTATGAGGTAAATGGTGTTCAATATGATATGGGATACTATCTTACTGATGGTATTTATCCACAGTGGGCGGCCTTCATCCAATCCATCCTTCACCCTCACACCCTGAAGCACAGATTGTTTGCTGAAGTGCAGGAGGCAACGCGTAAAGATGTTGAACGCGCTTTCGGAGTGTTGCAAGCGAGGTTCGCGATCATCAGAAACCCGGCTCTTGCCTGGAGCAAGGACGTTCTGTCCAAAATAATGACAGCTTGTATCATCATGCATAACATGATAGTGGAGGACGAACGCGACTGCTATGCTAATTTTGGAGATATTCGCGAATTTATGGAAGATCGTCCTGGAACTTCAGCTGAGGCAACGTCGTATTCGACCGATCGTATAGCGGATATTCACGAGTTTTTTGTCAATCAAGATCGAGTGCGTGACAGGAACCAACATTTGGATCTGAAAGGCGATTTAATTGAGCATATATGGCAACGCTACGGACGATGAGCAGTTTGAAAATCGGTTAACGTAGTTTGTCATGTAGTATTTAAAAGTTTAGTTTATGTAATATGTACTGTTGTTTCTTAACTTTGATTGTAATATTTCCTATTTCAGTTTGTCTTAAATGTAACGTGGCTCTGTAATATTTAATAATAATTTCGTGATTTACCAGTAATTATTAACAATATTTCGAGTTAAAATATAATTATAATGTAATTAAAATTATATTTATATAAAATGTAATTTGTTAAATGTTTTGTGAGAATTAAATTTGTTTAATTAAGAAATGATGTGGATGAAAGAGAGTGTAGGGTGGGTGGGGGTAGCCTGGGCATGGGTAAGGGGTTTTTTTGGGTGGGTTGGGTGAGCTGACGTGGCAGAGAGAGAAGCTAACGTGGCATAGAGAGAGTGCAGGGCGCCCGGGGGTAGCCCGGACGCTATTAAATATGCTCTAATATTTCGTTGAGCGGACGCCAAGGTCGATGGTTGAGCTAATAAACTTGTCTTTCTTTGATTTTGTGAAATTGTGTGATTTCAAGTTTTTTCCTCAACATTTTAACTGTTTATCATAGGAAACCTCTCTAACTATTACCTATAATGTTTCCCTTGATTATAACCCGACATGACGTTATTGTCTTGGTTCCAAATGGAATTAGTTCTGACCGCCCATCCTCTGGGAAGTATCAGCGACGGTATGTTTGATGACGACAACCGTTCTCGATGTCTTTTAAGACGATGGGTCATTGTCGACGGTCTGTTTGATGGGAAGTATCCCGACGGATTTGAGGATGATTCTGAACAATATTGTCCATCAGGAATACAATGTTTTTTGTGGTGATTCTTTGAGGACACGTTTGATTAGTAAAAAATACCATTTTTAAAAAGAAAAACCCTATTATTTAGAAAATTACAGTTTTCAATTCTACCAAAGTGTTTGGATAACTCTGAATAATGAATTAGCTGAAAACACGTTTTTCGAAAATAGATGTACTAACTGTTTTTTCTTCTCAAATATGTACTAATTATTTGTTTCTTATGAAAACTTCAATTTTACGAAAAATACATTTTTTAGCCAAAACACATTAATACGGGTGATATTATATTTTTAAAAATTATTTTGTAAATTGGATGATATCTTGAAAACTACATTTTTAATATCAAAGATTTTAATTTTTTTTTAAAATAGTTCCAACTTTTATCATCACGTGAAGAAACGTGAAGGTCTGAAAGGGCTGCGGTTTCCCATGTGAGGAACTGGGTTCATATCAGAAGTGGAGCTCGGATTCGATCACATGACTTATCGAAGCTAGGTTGGGATTAGGATCAAAACATTAATACTGTTTCAAAGTTAAGTTAATTAGGAATTTATTATTAATTCTTATGACTATGCTCTCATGTTCAACATAATGTGCACTGTTTCAGCATTAATGAAAAATAGAAGTTCAAATATAATCACTAGTACAGAATGGACAATAGACATTAAACAATAGACGTCGGATATCAAAACATCTGATGTCTATAGGTTTGCATAAATGTCAATTTTTGTAGTATAATCGAAGTCTATACATCCTGAAATAAGAAAATATTTTTATTTTTATTTTTTACAATTTATTTCGTATAAGAATTTATGTTGAATTCTTTTGTATAAGAATTAATGTAATTTTGTACTTCGTAGAAAGTAACGTGAATTATTTGGATTGAATTAAAAATAGTTACATTAATGTAACTATCTCATGTGTGTTTATGACCATATGTGTCGAAGTTTAGTCCCACATTGGAGAAATATTTTTTGTTGGTTGAGTTGATGTACTCTACCAGTTTTTTACTTTTAAATGGAAGTTATGTACCACACTAGCATCAAAATGCAAAGTGAGATATATATATAATTTAATGGTCAAAAGATTGACACTTGAACTTAAGATTGTTGTAATATTGTTTTACTATTTACCTATGTATAGACGTCGATCATATAAGATAGCCGACGTTCATATGACGTTATTTTTATTTTTATTGTTATTTAAAAATATAGACGTCGGATAGGTTGTATTGTATGTATAGACGTCTATAGGTCGTACTGTATGTATAGACGTCAGTCACCCTATAGATCTGGCGTCTGTAGGTCGTAACAGTTTAGTCCCATGTTGGTCAATTTTTTTTTGCATTATCCTTTGGTGAGAGAGGCTTAGAATTCTCTGATTTTGAGAAACAAGAAGAAACAGAAATCCTAACAACAAACCTTGTCATATATAACCATCGATCATCACTTAATTTGGGTGTATTTTATAAGTACAAATTACATATAGGGAAGTAATAACTAATAAATAACTACGTAATTTCTCTCTTATTTCATCATATTCTCTCACAAATGAATCATTCACCTAGTTTTGTCAATTTTTAGTTCCACTTTTGCGTCTCATTGACAGCAAATAAACAATTAATTAAGTTCAACACGTTCCCAATAATCGCACATGAAACCAACAATAAATAATGTAAATATCATAGTACACATATTCTATCAAGCTGACATTTAAAATCAAATCCCTTTGTTAGTTTGTTTACATCAATGTTCAGGTAGGCGGTAACCGACTGCTCGTCGCGGCGATCGTCTTGCCAAGGCGATAACGGTTGGAGGCACTCCAACGGCTATCAATTTTTGATTTTTATTTTATTTTTTTTCAAAAATTACAAGTTTACCACTACCCCAAATCCTATATAAACCCCGTCAAACCTCTTCATTTTTCACACATCTCTCGTTCTCTTGTTCTTCATAATTCTATTCTAATTATCAAGTTTTCGCGATTAAGTCTCTGGTCTGGTGCTTAGTTTTGAAGTTGGAAAATGAAGTCTCCGATCCGGTTCTTCATTCTTCAACCGCCAAAATCAAGTGCATTTTTTCTAACTTCTTTTTAGAATTAAATTAATTAGTATTTCATTTTCATATTAGTCTAAATTTTTATATTAGTCTAGTTTTAAGATATGACCTACGTACCCGGCACTAGTCTCCCCATGCATCACGAGAGTTACGATGACCTAAGACCTACCCGTACAAATGACCCTAGTTGGAATACTGCCCATTACATTAGTGTTAATGATAAAAACTGCATTGTCTGTGAGTTATGTGGTAAGGAAACTAGAGGTGGTATAACCCGTCACAAATAACATCTTGCACACACACCCGGTAGCAATGCTAGACCTTGTGATAAAGTTTCTGACTCTGTTAAACAAGACATAACTGCATACATGATTAGAAACAGTAGGACATGTCATCGTTCACATTAGTTCTAGAGATTCATGTCCACTGCATCTGACACGCGGTGTTCCACTGCATCTGACGCACCATTATTAGGTGTTGGCATGGATGATGTCATCGTTCACATTAGTTCTAGAGATCCAGGTGCATCGAGTTCTCAACCACTGATGGACATCGACGAGCAATATGTCCAATCCGACGATGAAGAAACTGAAGAAGATTATGTCTACGTCGACAATCCGAACGAGAACCACTCCGACGACTCTGATGGTGGTGGAGGATATGATATGGTTCCCAATTGGACATTAGATCAATGTGTCCAATGGAATTAGTTAGTTAGCTTGTAATTCTAATTTCTCTCTTATCTGCTATTGTATGAACTCTGAGTTACCTTCGTAATCGTACTACTAAGCAATAAATTGTATACCTAAGTGTTTAGGTGGGTAGAGGGGGTGTCTAGTGAGGCCTTGGTCGAGGAACTAGGTGTCTTTTCGAAGCCTAAACATGTATGGTATTTTTAGATAATATTTGTGCATTTTTTCTTATTTTTTCTGATTTTTCCTGATTTTTTATATATTTTATAAAATTTAATTGGATTAAAAATAATAAAAAAATCCGCCCAAACTTGGGTGGTCGCATAAATGCCTAGGCGACCGGACACCCCCGGTCGCCTAGGCGTCCCAGAACATTGGTTTACATACGTACAACATGCAGATTTATTGCTACCAACTTAATTAATCAACCAAATTATATAAAAACATGTTTAGGCCCCATTTTCTAACTTCCAAACCACCAACTTCAACTAATTTGGACACCAATTAATCACGAATTTCAACACCATCACACCAACTTAACGAGTGAAAGAAATGTTAGACAACTTAACCAATGGGTACAAAATCGTTAGACAACTTAACGAGTGGTTTGTGATTTGGATCACCAAACGCTTCACGTTGAGATAATTTGGGGGGGGGGGGGGGGGGGGGGGGGGGGGGGGGGGGGGGAGGATAAAGAGTCGTTTGGATGTCAAACATCCAGTTCCCCATGCTAGTTAACACTGCTACAGTGCATATGAACATTCAAATAACAAGTTGATCTTAAGAATCTGGGATTCCGACATGCGAAACAAGACAACATTTATACTGACTTGGAGAAGCTGGGGTGGAGAGCTTCTCAACTCCTACTTATTTCTAGTTTTGTTTGGACCAATTTACCTCTACATCATTTGGAGATTAATCATGTGTTAAAAAAATATTTTGAATTTTTATGAAAAATATAAACAAATAAAAAACATATTTTTAGAAGAAAAAAAATTGCCAAAAAAATTTTAAATGATTTTTTATTTAATCAAAGTATTTGACAATTTAAGAATTTACTTTGACAAGACATTACCTACTACCAAAAACTTTATGTCTATCCAAACAATTCTTAATCCTGAAGAAGTCGTTCCTACTTCCTACGTCCAAGTTCGGAGTTTCATCCAAACTCACCTTGAAAATATACCCACAGGTTGATTAGTTTGACAAGCTAATCAAGTTTAAGAAAAAAAGTAACAACGATATGAAATAGCGTGGAAGGCCTGTTTGGTTTTGGTTGGCAGAAATTTGAGAGGGTTGACAAGAATCTAAGCAATTCCATTGTCTTGTTTAATTAACTAAACTATATATTAATTTGCTCCTTGATATATGCTAATACTAAAGGTTTATGCCAACTTAACCATTCTCCATGCACCGTATATCTGAAACTAAAACACACTAAAGAAAAGGAATAATATCGAAATTTTTCTTAAAGTTAGGTAAAATATCACTAGTACGTACCCTTTAATATTGTTTCAATCTGAGGTCTTTTTAGTTTGATTTAAACAACAACAAAAAATCACCAATATATACCCCTCTTGGAAGCCATTTTAATTCTACTAGTGAAATTATATATATTCAATTTCGTACTAAATTGATTTCAAAAGCTTTATGTTAAATTTGGTTGGTCCACCACCTCAATAAAACCTAAACACTTAGGTGAATGATAATGAATTCAACTCTATTATAGAATGTTGCACACAATTTGTGTTCAGCAATGTGAGAATATTTTCTCAACACTCCCTCGCACGCGTGACCGGGATAATTTTTTTCCGTGTCTACGCGTGGACAATATAGGTTGGAGTGGGCCCCCACAGATCAATCGACGCGCTCTGATACCATGTTAAATTTGATTGGTCTACCACCTCAACAAAACCTAAGCACTTAGGTGATGAGTAATAAATCCAACTCTATTATAGAGTGTTGCACACAATTTGTGTTTAGCAATGTGGGATGGTGATTGATATCATATCATGCATATATTTGTGTCTTATATCCTTTAATTTAGTCTAAGCAATGCTACGTAACGAGTGTTATGTTTATGTTTCAGGAATACATAGATTTAGGAAGAAGAGACTCAAAAATGACTCAAATGCAAGGAGAATGACTAAGTTGCAAAACTTATGGACTGAGATGAAAGAGAGAAAGACCGGGATGTAAAACCAAAATGATTAATGAGTAAATCAAGAAGTTCAACACCTTAATGAAGAGTATTTTGGTAATTAAATCTGGGTCCAACCGTCAACAACCAAATCATGTTCATCAAACACCAAGAAATCAAGCAAGAACTAAGCCAAAGAAATCCAGACCCGATCAGAAGAATATAGACCGCTGATTCGCGGTCCCAGACCGCCAATCAGCGGTCAAGATGTCTTCAAAACGCACATGCTTTGGTCGGATGTTAGATTATGTTGTATTTAGTCCATATTTGGTATGTTTTTAGTTACATACCGGGAGATTGTCCAGGATTAACTTTTTCCATACCTATAAATAGAACTCTTCACATTCCTTTGTCTTCACACATTGTTTGATGACATTCTCTCTACTTGGAGTAAAAGCCTTGAAGCAAAAACTCAAGGTGGAGAAAAATGTCACTTACAATGTGAGTCATGTTAATAAAATAATTTTTCTTAGTTTCTTTTAATATTGTCTTGTCTTTTAATTCTTGCATGTTTCTTTAGTTTAATTTCCTTTCATTTAGATTCTTTAATATTTCTTGTTTGCTTAGTTTAATTGTCTTTCATTAGAATGTTTTGTTTTGTTATGTAGTTTGTAGTGTAATGATTAGTGAGTAGTTTCATCCCCTTTGGGGGTGGAGTAGATGTTTATACATGTTATATAGATGGAATGAATGCTAAACATTGTTGTATGTGAGAAATGTTAGTATGCTTGTTTGAATTAATGAGAACATTTAACTTGATGGTTTCTGCCATAATGTTTATGTACATTCCATGCTTGCTTAGGTTCTTAATAACAAACTTGGCATGCTCATATTAATCATTTCAGTTAGTGCTTTGAATGATAGGTCTTGACATGTGGTACTTTTTATGCATTACAACACTAACTACACTTGAGCATATTGTATGCATTCATCACTTTTTATTTCATGTGTACACACACTTCACCCCTTAGGAGGTTTCCATTCCTGATTTCTATATTCTTTTATTAGTCGCTTAGTTTTAGTTCGTTTTGTGCTATCATTTCCTTCCTTGTTGCTACTAGTTTAGTGTAGTTTAGTTTAATCAATCATTCTCTCCTTTCTTTCTCACTCGCCTTCGAACTAACCAAAGTCGACACACCTTCCTATGGATCGACCTGTATTTGTCATCACTTCAACGCGGCCGTGCATTTGCGGTTATAATTAAAACGTTCAATTAGACGGTTTACGGTTTACTGACGGAACGACATAAAGGTAAATATTTTATTTTCCTATGGAATTAAGATAAATAGTTTGATTTTTCTATGACAATATGTCAAATAATCAAAACCAAGTGGTATAAAGTCAATTTAGTTGTTTCTTGGTAGCACCCAAGCAAATAACCCAAAATTTAACATACATCACATCTAACTAATCCACCTTCTACCTAGTTAATATTAATCTTGCCTTTTCCACTTGGAAGTATGCATTCCCCGCCTGTCTCCTGCCCCTGTTAAAAACTTAAAATAGGTCAGTAACATTTGTTTAAAAAAGTTAGTTATATATCTACTGTATCACCGCAGCAATATATTTTGAAAGTAATTTGGCCTATAAGCTATTAAATAAGTGTATATTTACAACCAATGTGTTGTAATGGTATTTACCCTTGAAACTATTTCCTATATGCATGGCTAGACTATAGTTATATAGGTTTACTATAGTTATATACTAGACTAAAATCACGATATAATTTATACCATATATGATTCTTTATCCATAAGGATTCTCAAACAATGGCAATAAAATTGCTACGGCTCACACCAATATTCAATTTAATGTTCAGTACTGTAATAATATATAAGGTCGTAATAAAGTAATCTTACTCAGAATATTGAAATAAATATACACAAAATCTTATAAGGTCGTAATAATGTATACGCATAGATTTTCCATTGTAAACAATTACGTAGAGAAAAGTCTTCATCTTCTAATAATTTCTAGTAACTTTATGGACTTAATTGAAAAATGATGACAAAATTTCCTAACTTCTACAAGAAAAGAGGGATAAGAGTCTGACATAAAATTATTTTTCTTTACACCGACTTGATTTCACTTTACACTCTTAAACTTTAAAAACTAACAGTTACCCTCGTTGATCTTTCATTTTCTAACATTTTACCCTCTTAATCTTAAACATCCATTATTAAACTCTCATCCACCTTTTTTTACCATTTTCCCCCATTGTATCCCTAATGCATCATAAATCTAAATTTACGTCAAAGTTTGGATCGAATTAGAGGACAAAACTTGTTGAAACCATTAATTACTAATTCGACCCGAAGTTGAACCAAATCTAATCTCTGATCTGATCCAAATTTTTAGGTATATTTAGTATTTAGAGTGTGTCAGAGATACAATCCAAAAAAGCAAATAAGTATTTTTATAATAAATTCTTAAAATTGAGGGAGACAACATGTTATAAAATGAAAATTCACAGGAGTAATTGTTACTTTTTAAAGATTAATACATAGTTTAAAAGGCAAACTATACGGGAACTACTAAACGTCGCCCCAAAACTACTTAAATCGCCCCTTGAAATTACCAAATTGCCCTTAAGAAACTTAAAAAACAAATTTTTTAGGGGGAGGCGTCTGCCGGAGACGCCTCCCCCTATGGGGAGGCGTCTCCGGCAGACGCCTCCCCATAGGGGGGAGGCGGCTGACACAGACGCCCGACCCTCCCTCCTATGGGGAGGCGTCTCCGGCAGACGCCTCCCCCTAAAAAAAAATTTTTTTTGGGGTTTTTTTTAATATTAATAGAAAATAGGGTTTACATTATCAAATTTAATATGTTTGTACATTATATAGTGTGAATTGATTATCAAAAAAATTAAAAGGTAGAATACTCATCATAAAAAAATAACAGTACGACAGAGAAACAAACACAAATACGAAAACAAACGTACGACAGATAAACAAATACAAGTACGAATAGTAAGTGTACGACAGAAACGAGAATACAATAATAAGAGTAAGATACTAATACTCTAACTACTTATCAACCTAATCATGGTCGGGGATGCCCAACTGAGAATGTCACGCCTGTATCAAGTGACCATCATCTACACAAGCAGCTCTGCTGTACTCGTCTGACATCTCGTCCTTCTTCGCCAGGATCGGCTACACAGCCCAAATCATCTTACCCATCCACTGTACATAACAACCCCATTAGTAGACACTAAACATCACCCAAAAATTACTTAAATCGCCCCTGAAAATTACCATTTTAACCAAATTAAAAAAAAAAATAGGGGGAGGCGTCTAAGGCAGACGCCCCTCCATAGGGAGGAGGCGTCTGTCGTAGACGCCTCCCCATAGGGGGGAGGCGTCTCCGACAGACGCCTCCCCCCTATGGAGGGGCGTCTGCCTTAGACGCCCAGGTAAGTGGTTTTTTTTTTTTGAAAAAATATACATCGGGGGAACCGCTGGTTGCTTTTCTGGTCTCCGAGACATTCGAGATATTGTGCATGAGGTATAGGAAGAGAAAACGGTGGTAAAAAAGTGAAATTGTGACTTATATAAGCCTAAATAAGGTCAAGGGCAAAAAGGTAATTTGTTAGGGCGATTTAAGTAATTTTGGGGCGATGAATAGCAATTCAGTTATTTTCTAAGGGAAAAAGTAAAGTTTTACATTAAAAAAGTTCAACTAATTGATATATGAATCCATGAGTTCGGATTGAAAACAAAGAAAAGCTACAATACTAAATATGTTCTTCATCTAAATACTTTTTTTCTTGGATTGCTAAATATGACTTTGTCGTTGGAAAAATAACTAAATTGTTATTTATCGTCGGAAAACTACTTAAATCGTCTGTATGAATTACCATTTTGTCATTCTCTCATTTCTACTTATATAACTTTTTATTTTACTTTCCTAACACAACTCTCTCTTCATATTCCTCTAATTCACATAAAAAAGAATGTCTCGGATGTTAAGAAAGGAATCAACAGTAGTCGCCTTGACATACTCAAATCTGGTAAAATATTTGATTTAGTTAAAAAAATTAAAAAAATACATTTTTAGGATCGGGCGCCCGCTGACATCAGTGAGATCATATCAGATACTTAAATACTTCTATATAATGCATGGGTAAATATAGCGCCCCGCAAAGAAATTGGTCATTTGATTAGCACAAGATTCCTACCCATCACATCATCTTTTTTCCAAGCGAGAGTGTGCTTTTTGATACGATTTTGACTTAAGATTTTGAACGTAATTTATAAATACTATGTTACATTACTTTTATTGAGAAACCGTACATAAAATTTTCTTCTTCAAACTTAGAAATACCACTTTAATATTCAGTGAGTTCCGAAAGTTGTCCTTTTCCTTTCAACCATTATTATTATTTAGTTGCCTAGAGATCGATCTCTCTAGTTTGAGTAGTTCTACACGATCCGTTGGTAGTCAAAGGTTATAAAAAAACAACTCTTAATTGAAGATGATTCCACTATCATAAGAACGTATTGACGTTAATCTACCCTCAACGATAACTTAAAATTTAAATTTATAACGAAAATTCAAAACCTAGATCTTGTTTCATATCATAAACATTAGAAATCGTTTGTTACAATGTTTCAAGAATCAACAAAATCAACTCACGAGATTCATTTCAAATTCGTCATCACTTGATCTAACATATAATTAATGACCTAAATTTAATGTTTTTTGACATGTATACTAATATAGTGTTATAAAACAAGATATATAGTGTAGATTTTCCATTTGCAGTTTAAATTTTATGTTATTAATGGGTGTCAAGTTTGTGTTAAAACATTTTTGGGATAACAATTCCCTTCTCTTTGATTATAAAATAAGATTTACAATTTAAATTTTCCATTCAACGTTTAAATTGTACGTTATCAATGTGTGAGAACTTAATCCCTTGATTAAGGTTAATTAAGTTTAAGAACCTTAAACCCTGTTTAGTGAGAGTATATAAACCAACCCAAACCTTTTCCTTCTCATTCTTTCCTTCTCTCTCTTTTTCATCTCACTCTCTCCCTCAACACTTTCTCTCCCTCCCTTGTAGTTCGTCGGTGGAAGAAGGAGGAGATGCGGGTGCGCCGGCAAGTCGAGGTCGCCAGAGATCAAGGAAGGTGTGGAGTTCGCCGGAGATACGCCCTTTTGCGTGGGAGGATCGTCGTTGCTCTTCGGAAGCTTCTTCAAGCTTCCAAGGTATGCCAAGCCTTGCTTTTACGCTCACCAAGGTTGTGTGGGTGTTTGAGTGTTCGACGGTAGGCCGAAGGGCTCGTCAGAATAGAGTGGCAAAACTTCTGCTCTGTTTCGGTCGACCGGTGCTCAATTCGGTCGACCGGTTGTAGTGTAATTCGGGCGTTCTCGCTCGAATCGGTCGAACGATACCCCATGGGTGGTCGACAGAGATGTCTGTTGGCCTGTGTGGCGACAGAGATGACTGTTGGCCTGTGTGGCGACAGAAATGACCTTAGCCTTTGTGGCGAAGGAGATGACCTTAGCCTGTGTGGCGACGGAGATGACTGCTAGCACTTGTGCAGCAGAGTTCTGTGCCTTAGCCTGTGTGGCGACGGAGATGACCGACCGATGATGTTCCGGCGGATGTGCTCGACCGATGCTGTTCCGGCGAGTATGATCGTCCAGCTGTGGCACGGCTGTCGAGTATGACCGACTAGAGCGACGACTCTGGCGGATTGTGGTCTTCGACCACTGATCAGATCTGATGATGACTCGGAATTGCGTGCGACCCTCACCGAACCCATATGACTAGTGTAGCTGCGTGTGGGGGTGTGTCGCGTATTTTCCGTATGACCGCATGTGCCTGCGGTGGGTATCTACGGATGTCCAAAACTAGACTTATGACTAATGAACCCCGGTTGGGGAAATGACTATTATGACCTTATGACCCGTTTGGGGAATGACCAATTATGATTTATGTTTGGCATAATACTAGTATGATAGGTCATGATTGCATTGCATGTAGATGGGTTTGGCATACGGGGTTTCCTTCGGGAGACTCACGGCATTGTTGTTCGCTTTCAGGTTCCCTCTTCGGGAGCTGCTTGGGTGGTGACTGAGGACGAGTGCATCTTGGAGTCGGGTCCTCGTGTCGGTTTTGAGGTTATTATGACTACTTGTATATCTGTATATTGTATTTTGATGTAGTCATTCTTTTGACAACTCCTGTATACGGTGCATCACCATATATATTATATTTATATTTTCGAGTAGCGTCCCCTGTGTTGATGTTTATCCTTTGATTATCATTTATTTGAAAGTTTAAATTTTCCGCTGTTTCGGGAATGTTACACAATGAGTGTCAAGTTTGCGTTAAAATATTTTGAGGATACAGCGGTTCCCTCCTCTTCAATTATTAAAGTGATCTTTTAATAATTTCACACGACAACGTTGGTTTGATAATTAAATAGTTATGTAGAGACCAAAGTGAAACGTGCACCAACTTTAGAAACTGAAGGGTTTTCCTAATAATAATTAAAATTGTAGGGAATTTTCGAAAACACAATAAAAATAAGGTGAAAAATAAACATATGCACGAAGGCATACATGGTAATTTCATCATTTTATTCACTTCAATTTCATTATTTTACGCAAAATGAACCACAGTTATCGTGATGTTGATGTTCTTGGAAATAAACTAAGTTAGTTATGTATCTTCTTCTGGAAAATGTAAGTTGATACGATAAGTTATGATGTGAAAGTTGGAGTGTTAGCTTAATTATCCCAACAAATATTTACGTATATGAAAGTGACATTAGGAAGTGTTTATCTTTCGAAGCCACCAACCCATGATACTTGATGACTTATCTAAGTTTACTAAAATCCACTGACTTTTCTAAGATTTTTTTTTTAAAAACTTAATAAATTTATTTTCTAAGATACTTATATGATCTCACTGATCACATGTATACTTATTATAGAATAAATTGCAAATTAACTATTTAATAAGGAAATGATCCACAAACATATAATAAATCTGGACGTGAGGGGTTGGTATTAAGATGACAAATATAAATACATTGCTCTTTTCATTGGTATAGTTGTTATTGTTCTACGACACAATCAAGCTAATAAACCTTCATCGATATACTATCATTAGCAAAGAAAAAAAATGCAAAGTTGAGTACGCCAGTGCACTCAGTGCAACAAATTTCATTACTATAATGCTTTTTTTATATTAATATCAGAATGCATACTCTTGAATACAATTGAGTTATAATTTAGAGCATGATGAGAAATATGTATATATTTAAGAAACATTGAACAGACAACTTATATATTTTATATTGAAGACCTAAGCAGATTGAAGTTGAACTTCTTTGACACATTTGATCCGGGAGCTAGCAGTCAAGAAAAGATTTTTTGGTGTTTGTTCACAAATCACAACTCAAAAGGTTGAACCTTTATTCCACTTGTTATCTATTGATGTAACTAGTTGCACTACTACCATCCAAATTTGAACCAACAACAGGTATTGTCTTCTTTTTCCTAAAGTAATTAAAGTTAACTTTAGAAGACATTAGTGTTACATCACTTATCAAGTGGTTCCAAACTGGTCGAGAAAGTCAAACATTTGATCATGCCCATGTGAAATGAATATGATAAGTAGAGTTCCGAATTCCAACCTGATTAATCAGCTTCTATATATATCCTATTCATCTCATCTGGACATTAATTTAGTGATTCACTTCCACGTCAGTTTGTTACACAAGTTGCAACTATGCTTCTGATTAGTCTCCCTTTTAAACAAAATATATACACTGACGTGAAGAATAGTGAATCTAACTCTTATGTAAAATGTAAAATATTTTATGTTTAAAAATGTAAAACTATGTTTTTCCTAATAAATGAACTTTCAAACTTCAAAGAAACTACAAAAAAATTGCAAGCATTTCACTAGCATTCAATGAATATATACTTTTTAAAGGGTAAAACTACGCTACCACTACGAATGCTGATGCTATTGTTGGTTTCGGTTGGGGATAATTAAATACTCCTCGCGCAATTAAATTATCGTCGATATATGCTTCAAAAGCGAATAATATCTTAGATGCCTTCAATTTGATCGACAGACATTTTTACCTTGTATTTTGTAAAAATTATGGTGAACTTTTGGAATGTGTAAGTGATTTTGGTTTTGCCAATGTGTTTAATGTCAATTAATTAATATTTGTTATTTTCATTAATCCATATAATCAATCGATTAAGAGTCCCAAGTTGTTCGAGATTGGACACACACTTCTTTCCCCCCTTCAAGGCTTCAAGCAAACGGTTTGAATCAATTGTGCACATGTATTTGTTAGCTTGCACTTTAGAGCAGGCTTAACGAGGTCGTCGCCCACTCACTGGGGTCAGGACGACCGAGTCGTGGCAGGGAGGTGCCACGCGACGCCTCCCTATTGGTTTTAATTTTTTTAATTTTTTTTGTAGTGTATATAATTGGGTTTAAATGATTTGGGAGTATTATTTTGTAAGCAGTATTGTGGTGGGTTGTTGTTAAGAGGTGAATGATATTGAAAAATAGTTGAGGAGAAAGAAAAATAATGTAGATGAGAAAGAAAGTTGACGTGGAAAAGAGAGAAGAGAGAAAAACTCATGACCGGATTGATCATGGTCATGGTTAAATACAAGATATTGTATTTAAATACGTTATTCGATAATGGTATTGTGTCGAAAGTAGTTATTCTCAAAATAGCGACAAATGAAGAATCATAGAGTTCAAATACAAGATAAAACTAGCTAAACAGTCCAACTGCGCACATGTTGTTAGGCCATTATGGAGTTGATCTATTTATACGATTATTCCAACATTAGGCTCTTGCATGCATCCAGAAGTACAAGCAGTGGGTGCACATGTGAACTGTAACACAGACAAAGTTGGTCAAAAGCTTCAGAAAGTTCAAACATTTGGAGCTGTTGGATTGGCTCCAAATTCTTCAGGTTTTCTTCTTTGAGATTAAAGCCTACGTGCATGCATATCAAACACTTACAACTTTGGGTCCACGCACGCACATATCTACACGTTTCATCGGGTGGTTTCCAGCAAGATTGGCTTCTCGTGTGATTAGAGCATACTCGTTTAAAAATTCAAATCCGTATACCCGTATCTGTTTATCCGGTTAATAAACGAAATGAGTACGAGTATACGCATTACACATACTCGTTTACCTGTATACCCGTTAAGATATATTATATATTTTTATATAATATATTTATTAATATTTTATATGTTATATATTTTAATATATAATATATATTTTATATACTATATATTATATTTTTATACATTATATATTATACTCGCTATACCCGTTTACCCGCCCCGTACCCGCTAACTTAACGGGTACGGGTATTCATGCTTTTTTCCGGATATATACCCATACGGGTACGGGTACAGACATACCCGAACCGTACTCGACCCGTTTACACCCCAGAAGTCAGGAGCAAAGAGAGCAACCAATTTTCTATTTTTTGGTGACCTAAAATTTTAAGTAATCTATCTTTATTTTTGGTATACGTACGTGGGTGGTGGGACATTGAGTTCAGGAGGGTCAAGCGACCTTTTGGATCTTGGGATTTTACATAGTTTTGAAGTGTTGAAACAAACAGACTTTAGGATGACGGTTAAATATATGGTGTGACCGATTGAACCGAATTTTACAAGTTCTTTACTAAATATTTGTTGGATTATTGAGTTTGGGCTAGACCCATGAATAATTCAATTGAAGAAATCCAATGTTGAGATAAAGATGAGAACTATATCCCATGAGCCATGTGCTTACCTCATTTTTAGTTCCACATTGGTGAAGCTAACAAGTTGAAGGATGTTGATAAACATCCTATTCACTTGTCCCTTTGTAGGTGGAAAGAGAGGAGAAGAAAATTCTCCACACACACGTGTCCGCTCGCCAGTCTCGGGGCGTGACGATGCGAGAGTTTTGGGGGAAATTAGAGGCTTTAGCATCATGGTGATGAGTGTATTTAATTTTTGGACCTCATATTAATTGTTTTTTGCAATTAAGTCATTGACGGTTAATTGAGTGATTGAAACAAAATAATTAAGTTTAATTAAGTTTAGTGAAACAAAATAATTACTTTTTGTAGGTAAACTATTACTTATATAGTTTAAGGTACAAAATAAAGTTTAACGTTTTTCGGTCAACCGATTTGTTCAGGTTTTTCCAATCTAACCCGATTTGATGAGCACCTTGGTTTTTCCGGTAAACCGACTGATAACTTTTGGTTTTTGGTCAAATCTCAGTCTGATCGCCAGTTTAGTTTGATTTTTAAAACAAAGTGATCAACCCTAATTGTAAGCACAATTTCGATCGATGACCTACACCTACGATGTCTAACAAGAGCAACAAATCTTGTTTAGTAATTATTTTAACTTCTGTATGTACATGTATTACACAATGACAACATAAACGAGACTTCAAACATTATCGAGTAAACCAACGGGGTGCTATGAATTTAGGTTAAGGAATATGTTTGACTTGAGGTATATCAAAAAATTTGATGTCTAAATTAGTTGATGTTAGAAGTGATAAATTTTGTAAAAGTTAGAGGGCATCCTGAAGTGAACGTATAGGTATCTCAATTAACATATCTATGTGGTTCCAAAATGGCACTTCCGAGAATGTTGAATATCTTTTAATGTCATTATAATAACTTGTCTAATCACAAACGTCTTATTTAAAAAAATTGAAAATGTTTTTTTCGATATTTTTATGGAAAATAGGTGAAATATCAACAGGAAAAGGAGACGGACATTCCCTGATCCAGCACTTCATTGTAATCATATATCTTAATCGTAATTGAATTCCTACAATATAAGCACGTGGTTATAAGAGTAATTAGATACACTTAATATTCTGACAGAGAAGCCATAAAACTCTACAACATCTGTGATGCGGGAAATTCTAAGTGAAACCCATATTATGCGAGGAAGGTAGGATCTGGAAGAATCCTCACCAACCACTAATATGCTTGTGAATTTCTTACAAGAAGAAAACTTCATTCCTTGTATTTTAGGTGATTAAAATTATCATAGTAAACTACATTTCAAACAAATACTATTTAATGTTAACTGATTCTCAGAAAGAAATATTGGTGTCAGATCAGTGGATAAAGATTTGGAACAACTCCAACACTTTAACAGTAAAATAAAATAAACATCATTATAACATAATATTTCAACTAAAAGCAGCGTGGCAACAAAATAGAATTCAACTTATTAAAACCAGTTTGGCCATTTTAAAGATAATCTTCTTTTGCCATTTGTCATAACAAAGAGAAGATGACAAAATATATCTGTAAACTAGAGGGGAAAAAACAACTTTAAGGTGGAAGGGATTGGAGCAGTTTGGTCGTCAAAATGAGTCACTGCATGTTGGTCTACCAACAGAGAACGACCTTCCTCAAGTCAAGTGTCATCACATAATTTAAGTTTGAATTAGCATATAGATATTAGAAAAAGGAGAATTTGGTGTTCAATTAGAATAAATTATTATTTTGATACCTAACTAAAGCTAGGAACACGCCGTGCTCAGACACGGCACCGTGCCTGCATTCTTCAAGACGGGCCGAACATGGTACGGCACCTGTGCCTCCGGCCCGCTGGTGGCACGCCGGCCCGACGTGTCTTGCTTGTGTCGTGCCGAGTCGGCCTGACACACTTCCCAAGTTTATCCCTAATCCATTTTAATCCCACAATTGAATAATTCAGTTGTTGTAACAAATGACAATTCAAAAACACCTTCAAACGAGAAACATTTGAAACTTTATTGAGTCGAACCAAGAAACCCTTGACAAACTCCCCAAATCAACTTCACTTTGGTACCTTAATTGGGTTGATATACCCTATTATAGGATATCCGGATCTGGATAGCCGATTCCATTACCAATTCCCAAAATCCAAATCTCAAATGGGATTGAAACCCTAGTCCTGAATCCCTATCTCCGCTCTTCCACCTTGCCAACGACAACACTCACGTTGGCTGAAGATCCGTTAGGATTCAATGTTCTTCTTATTTATCTCAGATTTCGAACCATAAGCAATCAGTGTTGTAACAAATAACAATGCACCTAACGTAAGTGAGAGATGTCTTCACAATCCAAGCAAAAACACCTCCAAATTAAGGTCAACCATTTGAAGGTCTACCAAACTTAGATAATTAAACCTGACATCAACAACATAGGCGTTTGACATCTCAAAAGTTTAAGTTAATTATCATCATATTTGCGAGCACAACAATTGGATCATATGACTTGACATCAATTGTCTACATGTAACGTTCTAATAAATAATTTTTTTGCTTGTTTGGATCACTCCTTAGTGGCTCATGCAATACAAAAGAATTAGGTTAAGATAACATTGAAAAGTGGGATACATACTGTTATGTCCCTAACCGAGATTAGGAGGTTAATGGTGATTAGAGGAGGATTAGGAGGATGGTTTGCATGGGGTTGTGTGGAGTGCATGGGGAAGGGAAGAGAGGCGAGTACTGTAGCGTGGAGGAGAGGTGATGGGTTTGGAAGTAGGGGACTGTAGCAATTTCGGGTTTATAACCCAAGTTCTCCTTCTTCTTTCTTCTTTCTTCCTCATTTCCCTCATTCCTTCTTCTTTCCTTGCTGGTGCGCGTGTTGGTGGAGCAGCTGCGGAGGCGTCGGGCGAGGAAGGAGCTCGTGCGGGAGAGGTGCGGAGTTGAGCGCGCGGGGTGATCACCGGAGGCGACGTGCGTGAGCGAGCTCCGGCGTTTCGTCGTCGTTGGTTGAGGTATGTCAACTTATTAGTGTGGTTTGTTGCTCACCCAAGCGTGGGGGAGGCGTTGGTCGGGTCGGGAGAGGTTGGGGACCTCTCCGGCGACGCGTTCTTCGTAAAGCCTCGGCTGGCGCGAGGTTGAAGACGACCAACGGTCGACCGGATCCTTCGGGCGGTCGACCGTTTTAGCACTGTTTGCCCGACTTTAACCTTCACCGGTCGAACGATGCCTTGGGGCGGTCGACCGGTAGTGCATTATTGCTGGTGAGTTGGGATTTTCCTACCTGTTATCGGTCGACCGGTCCTTGTTGTGTTCGACCGGAACTTAAGTGTACCTGTTATTATTGTTTGAATTGTTCGACCGATTTATATTGCGTTCGACCGATTGCATGTTTGTTCGACCGGTAGTATGTTTACGTTCGACCGTTTGATGACGTAGAATACTAGGTTGACCCTGTCTGTTTTCGGTCGACCGAGACCCCTGAGTCGGTCGACCGATAGAGTGGAATTTAATGTTGACCAGACTCCGGATTTTGACCTCGTTCGGTCGACCGGTTTTAGACCCTTGTTCGACCGTTGGGGGTTCTGTGTTGAGCGCAGCGGTAGACCGTTTTAGGAGTACGGTCGACCGATTCCTTCCTGGAACCGGTCGACCGAATCACCTCTTCCGGTCGACCGTTTGGGCCCAGGACAGAATTCCTGGTTCCCCTTTTGAACGCCAACTTTGTCCACGGAAACCCGTGTCCTCGCCTTGTGGGTGAGCCGGGAGGTGACGGTGGGCGCGTGATGCGTGCCTGCCCAGGGACCGCCGTTGGGAAGAGTGTGGGTGTTCGGGACGCGTCACCTCCATGTATGGACCGTGACTTTTGAGATGATTGTTGGCACTTTGTAGTATAGCAGGCCTGAGGGATCGCGGATCCCAGTGTTGATGTTGTGCGGGCACGCAACTGGCGTTGGGTGAGGTGACTACCGGCCCTTGGGGCTACGGAGGTCGCTGCCCTGCTTTTATAGCGGCGCGGTTGGTGTTCGCGGCTCGAGGAGCCCGATGACCTGGCAGACTTCGGTCTGGACCGTCCGATGCTGTGCCGGACGTTGTGATGGACCACCGATGCTGTGCCGGTGATGCCGCCGAGGTTGTGCCGGCGATGATGATTGTTGGGCCGAGGCTGTGCCGGCTTGTTGTTTTCCTCGGCTGGGCACCTACCGAGATGATGTTGTTATACCTTCCGGGCGACGGCCCCGTTGGTCCCTGTGGCCCCGACCACTGAGATTTACAGATCTGTTTCTATCGGCGCGTAGACGTGACAGAGGCTCCCTGCCGAACCCTTGAGTAGTGTAGCTGCGTGTGGGGGGTGCGATGTCGCGGGCTACTAGACTGCATGTGCCTGCAGTAGGTCTCTTCGGGAGACCCGATGATTGATTGTCGGACTGATGTCCTGTTTTACCCTTCGGGGGAACTGTTTTCCATTTCTGTTGATGCCATGACATGCTACTAGTATGATAGGTTCATTATGTGATGCATGCATATAGGTGGGTTGGCATACGGGGTTTCCTTCTGGAAACTCAGGCATTGTTGTTGCATCTTTTTCAGGATCGCAGCAGGTCCGGGTGGGTGGTGACCGAGGACGGAGCGCTTTGGAGTCGGATCCTCTTCGGCAGTTGCTAGATCGTACGACTACTTGTATTCTCTTCCATTGTATCTGTATTGTAGTCGTATTTCTTTTGGAAAACTCCTTGTATTTTGGGTGCACCCGGATTTATATATTTATATATTAGTGACGTTCCCGCGTGAGTTGTCTGTTATGTTGGTTATTTTGAAATTTTAAATCTTCCGCTGCTTCGGGACGTTACAACTTGGTATCAGAGCGGTCGATTCCTGTGTCTTCGTCTAAAGAACCACCCTTAGGAGTAGTGCTAGAGGCATGCATTATTTCCGTAGCTCATGCATGCATTGTTACTTATCTGTTGATTGTTGTGGTGACAGATGGCACCTAGGCGCGTGAGGAGTTCTCCACGCGATCGTGATCCCAGTGACGACACTTCGGGTGCTCAGTGGGACAGGCTGGGCGAGTTTCTGGAGCGACAGGCTGCTCAGAGCGCTCAGAGCGGGGTGGGAGCTGAGCACGATCGGTTCATGCGTCAGCACCCGCCGACTTTCGATGGCAGGAGGGCCCCAGAGGTTGCAGAGGATTGGGTCTTCCGGATGGAGAAGATCTTCCGCGCTATTGGTGTAGTACCTGAGAGGATGGTGGAGCTGGCCACCTACGTGTTCGATGGCGAGGCTGCCAACTGGTGGAGATCTACGTCCACGGTGTTGTTTGATGATCGTGTGGACGTGAGCTGGGAGGAGTTCTTGGAGGTGTTTCATGAGCAGTACTTCCCCCAGCATGTCAGGGATCAGAAGAGGGAGGAGTTCATGTCGCTAGAGCAGAAGGACATGACACTGACGAGCTACATCAGCAGGTTCAACGCTTTGGAGCGTTACTGCCCTGAGATTTGTGTGACCCCAGAGCAGCGGGCGAGGAAGTTCGTGAAGGGACTGAGGCAGCCGCTTCGTTCTCGGGTGATCAACAGCATGCCGCGGACCCTTGCAGATGCGGTGAAGCATGCTACGATCATCGAGCAGGACCAGAGGGAGTGTATTCAGGAGGCGCGGAAGGCGCCAGTGAGCACCGGCAGCAGAGTAGCTGGTCGTGGAGCAGGGAACTCGGGCAAGAGGCCCAGGTTCGATGGTGGAGGAGCACGTCAGTCAGGAGCGTGCACTTACTGCGGGAGGTTCCATCCAGGACAGGAGTGTCCCCGTCGGACTGGAGCGTGCATGGGTTGCGGCCAGATGGGGCATTTTGTCCGTGAGTGTCCTCAGAGGCAGGGAGAGCCGAGCAGGAGGCCGGGACCACCAGCAGTAGGCAGAGGCGGAGGCAGCCGATCAGTTGTTGCACCGGGGCAGAGCAGGAGGACTGGGCGAGTCTTCACTATCCAGGCTGAGGAGGCGAGGGACTCCAACACCGTCGTGGAAGGTACGCTTTCAGTTTCTGGTTCAGTAGCGCGTGTGTTGTTTGATTGCGGCGCCACTCACTCCTTCATTTCGGAGAAGTTTGCTGGCGAGTTGGGTCGGACCCCTGTGCTGCTGACTGATGTTTTGGAGGTCAGCACGCCCATGGGTGAGGTGGGCACTGTGGGGAGCTTTTTCCCCGGCACCACAGTTGCTTCGGGAGACCACGATTTTCCGGCAGATCTGGTCTTGTTACCGATGGTAGACTTCGACGTCATACTGGGGATGGACTGGCTGTCCCGGTACGACGTGCGGGTCTTTTGCCGTGAGAAGAAGATCCTGATTCCGATGGAGGGTTTGCCAGATGTTCTGATCAGAGGTGCGAGGAGCAGAGGGGGTCGTCTGATTGTGTCTGCAGTTAGGGCACAGAGACTGATGCAGCAGGGATGCAGAGCGTTTGTGGCCACGCTGGTAGTTCCTGATCCTGAGACGAGGAGGCTGGAGGACATAGAGATTGTGCAGGAGTTCCCGGATGTGTTTCCAGCGGAGATTCCAGCGTTACCGCCGCACCGAGAGATCGAGTTCAGCATCGAGTTGGTTGCGGGTACGACACCTCAGTCGAAGGCACCTTATCGGATGGCACCTGCTGAGTTGACAGAACTGAAGAAGCAGTTGCAGGAGTTGATGGAGTCCGGGTTCATTCGACCGAGTGTTTCTCCATGGGGAGCGCCTGTGCTCTTCGTGAAGAAGAAGGATGGATCGTTGCGGATGTGCATCGACTACAGGATGCTGAATAAGGTTACCGTTCGGAACCGGTACCCTTTGCCCAGGATTGATGATTTGTTTGATCAGTTGCAGACGGCGAGAGTGTTCTCGAAGATCGATCTGCGTTCGGGTTATCATCAGTTGCGGATCAGGGAGGCAGATGTTCAGAAGACAGCCTTCAGGACGCGGTACGGCCACTACGAGTTCTTGGTGATGCCATTTGGACTAACGAATGCGCCTGCAGCATTCATGGATCTGATGAATAGGACCTTCCAGCCGTACCTCGACAGATTTGTCGTTGTATTCGTAGACGACATTTTGATATACTCGCCTGACCGGGAGCAGCATCGAGAGCACCTGAGGATTGTGCTTGGCATCTTGAGGGATCAGCAGCTATATGCCAAGTACACGAAGTGCGAGTTTTGGTTGGATCAGGTGGCTTTTCTGGGGCATATTGTGTCAGCAGATGGGATTTCAGTGGATCCGGCGAAGGTCGAGGCAGTGACTCAGTGGAGAGCCCCGACGAGCGTGACGGAGATCAGGAGTTTCGTAGGTCTGGCAGGGTATTACAGGCGGTTTATCCAGGATTTCTCCAGACTTGCATCGCCGCTGACAGCATTGACGCAGAAAGGCGTCAAGTTCGTTTGGTCCCAGAAGTGCGAGGACAGCTTTCAGGAGCTGAAGAGGCGTCTGACGACAGCGCCGATTCTGACGCTACCGAGTGGCAGTGGAGGCTACGTGATTTACAGTGATGCATCAGGAGTAGGCTTGGGTTGTGTTCTGATGCAGCATGGGAAGGTGGTCGCGTATGCTTCGAGGCAGCTGAAGGTGCACGAGAAGAACTACCCGACTCACGATCTGGAGCTGGCGGCGGTAGTTCACGCGTTGAAGACCTGGCCGCACTATCTGTATGGCGAGCAGTTCGAGGTCTTCACCGATCATCAGAGTCTGAAGTACTTGTTCTCGCAGAAGGAGCTGAATATGAGGCAGCGCAGATGGCTCGAGTTCATTAAGGACTACGACTTCACCATTTCCTATCATCCGGGGAAGGCAAATTCGGTTGCAGATGCGCTGAGCCGGAAGGTGGAGGTTTCTGTTGCGAGTCTGTGCATTCAGGAGTGGAGGCTACTCGAGGCTTTGTCAGAGTGGAGACCGTTCACAGAGGGTACAGAGGGAGCAGTGATTGCTGGGCTTCGGGTGGAGCCGCAGACTGTCTCACGGTTGGTTCAGGCTCAGCAGGGGGATGAGGAGTTAGCTGGTCTGCTACAGTTGGCTTCCAGAGATGGATCAGATTTCAGTGTGGGGGTTGATGGTGGTCTGAGGTTCAGGAGTCGGATTTGGGTGCCGAAGGTTGATGGGCTGAGAGATGACATCATGGAGGAGGCACACAGAGCTAGATACACCATTCATCCGGGGAGCACGAAGATGTATAAGGACCTGCAGCGGAACTTCTGGTGGAAGGGCATGAAGAAGGATATTGCAGAGTTTGTGGAGCGATGCTTGGTCTGCCAGCAGGTGAAGATTGAGCATCAGAGGCCAGCAGGACCGATGCAGTGTATTGAGCTTCCTGAGTGGAAGTGGGAGCACGTGACGATGGATTTTGTCACGGGATTGCCGAAGACGAGGAGATTCCACGACGCGATTTGGGTGATAGTCGATCGACTGACCAAGTCGGCGCACTTCTTAGCGATCCGGACCACGTTGCCTTTGGAGGGTCTAGCTAAGTTGTACGTGGAGGAGATAGTCAGGTTGCATGGAGTGCCAGTGAGCATCATCTCCGATCGAGATCCTCGATTCACTTCCAGATTTTGGGGGAGTCTGCAGCAGGCTTTGGGGACGCGTCTGAGATTCAGTACAGCGTTCCATCCGCAGACCGATGGTCAGTCAGAGAGGACGATTCAGACCCTGGAGGATATGCTGAGAGCATGCACACTGGATTGGGCAGGGCACTGGGATGAGCACCTGCCGCTGATAGAGTTCGCCTACAACAACAGCTACCATTCGAGTATTGGGATGGCACCGTACGAGGCTTTGTACGGGAGGCCTTGCAGATCACCGGTATGCTGGAGTGATGTGGGCGAGAGGCAGTTAGTTGGGCCAGAGATCGTGCAGATGTATGCAGAGAAGGTGGATGTGATCAGGAGGAGACTGGCCACAGCGCTGAGCAGGCAGAAGAGTTATGCAGATCGACGCCGACGAGTGCTGAGTTTCGAGGTGGGCGACCATGTGTTTCTGAAGATTTCCCCAGCCAGAGGTGTGATGAGGTTTGGGAAGAAGGGGAAGCTCAGTCCGAGATATGTTGGACCGTTTGAGATCCTCGACCGAGTTGGGGAGGTTGCCTACCGGATTGCATTGCCACCGCAGTTTTCGGGTCTGCATGATGTTTTCCATGTGTCTATGCTGAGGAAGTACGTTGCAGATCCGTCGCACGTTATTGAGATAGCAGTGCCAGAGATTCAGCAGGACTTGTCGCTCGAGGAGAGGCCGGTCGAGATTGTTGATCGCATGGATCACCAGCTCAGGAGGAGGACCATTCCGATGGTGAAGGTCAGGTGGCAGCATCACAGCGAGCGCGAGGCCACTTGGGAGATTGAGGAGGATGTCAGAAGGCAGTATCCAGAGCTTTTCGGTGAGTAGTTGCTTGATTTCGGGACGAAATCCTTTTAAGTTGGGTGGATTGTTATGTCCCTAACCGAGATTAGGAGGTTAATGGTGATTAGAGGAGGATTAGGAGGATGGTTTGCATGGGGTTGTGTGGAGTGCATGGGGAAGGGAAGAGAGGCGAGTACTGTAGCGTGGAGGAGAGGTGATGGGTTTGGAAGTAGGGGACTGTAGCAATTTCGGGTTTATAACCCAAGTTCTCCTTCTTCTTTCTTCTTTCTTCCTCATTTCCCTCATTCCTTCTTCTTTCCTTGCTGGTGCGCGTGTTGGTGGAGCAGCTGCGGAGGCGTCGGGCGAGGAAGGAGCTCGTGCGGGAGAGGTGCGGAGTTGAGCGCGCGGGGTGATCACCGGAGGCGACGTGCGTGAGCGAGCTCCGGCGTTTCGTCGTCGTTGGTTGAGGTATGTCAACTTATTAGTGTGGTTTGTTGCTCACCCAAGCGTGGGGGAGGCGTTGGTCGGGTCGGGAGAGGTTGGGGACCTCTCCGGCGACGCGTTCTTCGTAAAGCCTCGGCTGGCGCGAGGTTGAAGACGACCAACGGTCGACCGGATCCTTCGGGCGGTCGACCGTTTTAGCACTGTTTGCCCGACTTTAACCTTCACCGGTCGAACGATGCCTTGGGGCGGTCGACCGGTAGTGCATTATTGCTGGTGAGTTGGGATTTTCCTACCTGTTATCGGTCGACCGGTCCTTGTTGTGTTCGACCGGAACTTAAGTGTACCTGTTATTATTGTTTGAATTGTTCGACCGATTTATATTGCGTTCGACCGATTGCATGTTTGTTCGACCGGTAGTATGTTTACGTTCGACCGTTTGATGACGTAGAATACTAGGTTGACCCTGTCTGTTTTCGGTCGACCGAGACCCCTGAGTCGGTCGACCGATAGAGTGGAATTTAATGTTGACCAGACTCCGGATTTTGACCTCGTTCGGTCGACCGGTTTTAGACCCTTGTTCGACCGTTGGGGGTTCTGTGTTGAGCGCAGCGGTAGACCGTTTTAGGAGTACGGTCGACCGATTCCTTCCTGGAACCGGTCGACCGAATCACCTCTTCCGGTCGACCGTTTGGGCCCAGGACAGAATTCCTGGTTCCCCTTTTGAACGCCAACTTTGTCCACGGAAACCCGTGTCCTCGCCTTGTGCGTGAGCCGGGAGGTGACGGTGGGCGCGTGATGCGTGCCTGCCCAGGGACCGCCGTTGGGAAGAGTGTGGGTGTTCGGGACGCGTCACCTCCATGTATGGACCGTGACTTTTGAGATGATTGTTGGCACTTTGTAGTATAGCAGGCCTGAGGGATCGCGGATCCCAGTGTTGATGTTGTGCGGGCACGCAACTGGCGTTGGGTGAGGTGACTATCGGCCCTTGGGGCTACGGAGGTCGCTGCCCTGCTTTTATAGCGGCGCGGTTGGTGTTCGCGGCTCGAGGAGCCCGATGACCTGGCAGACTTCGGTCTGGACCGTCCGATGCTGTGCCGGACGTTGTGATGGACCACCGATGCTGTGCCGGTGATGCCGCCGAGGTTGTGCCGGCGATGATGATTGTTGGGCCGAGGCTGTGCCGGCTTGTTGTTTTCCTCGGCTGGGCACCTACCGAGATGATGTTGTTATACCTTCCGGGCGACGGCCCCGTTGGTCCCTGTGGCCCCGACCACTGAGATTTACAGATCTGTTTCTATCGGCGCGTAGACGTGACAGAGGCTCCCTGCCGAACCCTTGAGTAGTGTAGCTGCGTGTGGGGGGTGCGATGTCGCGGGCTACTAGACTGCATGTGCCTGTAGTAGGTCTCTTCGGGAGACCCGATGATTGATTGTCGGACTGATGTCCTGTTTTACCCTTCGGGGGAACTGTTTTCCATTTCTGTTGATGCCATGACATGCTACTAGTATGATAGGTTCATTATGTGATGCATGCATATAGGTGGGTTGGCATACGGGGTTTCCTTCTGGAAACTCAGGCATTGTTGTTGCATCTTTTTCAGGATCGCAGTAGGTCCGGGTGGGTGGTGACCGAGGACGGAGCGCTTTGGAGTCGGATCCTCTTCGGCAGTTGCTAGATCGTACGACTACTTGTATTCTCTTCCATTGTATCTGTATTGTAGTCGTATTTCTTTTGGAAAACTCCTTGTATTTTGGGTGCACCCGGATTTATATATTTATATATTAGTGACGTTCCCGCGTGAGTTGTCTGTTATGTTGGTTATTTTGAAATTTTAAATCTTCCGCTGCTTCGGGACGTTACACATACTGTTGGTCAAGTTTCGTGACCCATAAATTAATGATTTTCGTGTTCACAAAGATTTTACGTAACTTGAAAAGTAAGCATTCTGGAAGAATATGAGTAGACAAACAAAAAAAAAACAAAAAGTTTTTACATTCAACTACGACGTAAGACCATCGTTAACAACGTCCGGGTACTTTTCAGATGTCCTGTTTTCTCTCTCATTCACATCACTTTTTCTTTCGACTACGTCAGCACAAACCAACCCCCTAAATTTTCCTTAATCACACCCAGAAATAACTTAAGCGCCTTACGTTCTCTCCCATTCACGTTACATGTGGATCAATTTTGGACAAAATAATTTTTTATTATTTAAAAATATAAACAAATAAAAAACAAATTTCCATAAAAATAATAATTGAAAAAACGATTTAAAATATTTTTTAATTTTTTTAATATTAAAAAAACAACACTACCAAATCAGGAGGTGCCACGTGCCCCCACCCACCCGCCCGATTTTCCACCCGGGGTGGAAAATTCCTCAAACGACCTACGTGACCGGACACACTACAGTACCGCTCGTGCTACAGTAGGTCGTTAAGGATGGTCTAAATGTGAAAGTGTTTGACCCGTTGTTTCATCCTGCTTAATGCGAGTTGTGGGAGAGTTGTGGGGAAAAAAACTTACCAGTCAATCCCAAACCCCATGTAAGCGGAAGGTCTTGTGTTTTTCTCGCAACCCGTCCTAGTAACTAATCCTAACCGGCTAACCCACGGAGACCCGAATAATCCTATCCGGCTATTCCACAGCCGAACTGTCCCCATTCTGTCCCCATTCTGAAATCCCTAACCCTAAGTCCCCAACCCAATCCCGATTCCCGAACGACGAGCGGCACGCCGGCACGACCTCTCAGGCTCTCACTTCCCCCCGTCGCCGCACGGCTCGCACGACCACCCTATCTTTCGGTGTTATTGTATGTTTTCATAACTTATTTCTCTTAACCGTATTAGTTGCGAAGAATTTCTAGGATTATAGAAAAAAGAGAAGGATCAGGAGATTCAGCACATTCGAAGCAAGCAAATATCCTTATTATGCACGTACATATCCTTTTATGTGTTTCCTCTTGATCTGCCCTGTTGTTGACTTTGGTCTGAATCCTAGCTAGCTAATATGTTGTTGATGATGATTGATGATGTTGTTAAAGGACAAGTTTTAGTTTTACATTCTGTAATTTTGTTAAAAATTCTGTAATTGACAGGTTTCTCGAATTTTGTTGAAAATGCACTGCCTAACCCCTATAACCCGTGCCACCCCGCCCCATTTACACCCGTATTCCTACTTATCATATCATGATATAAAGTTATAATCATTATAATTAATTATCGGCTTTGGTCAAGTTAACAAGAAACACCTTTAATTTGAAAACTGTCAATATTATATCAGCCTTGCAACTACGGAATAGGATAGTAGATTTCCTAATCAGTGGAAAATATTCTAAATTGTTTTTGTGAAGTATTTTTAGAGCACATTTGTTATTCAAACAGTATTATCTTAGTTCATAAGGTTATAAACATATGATCATGATATAAAATTCACCAGACAAGAGAAGACAACAATCCTGTATGTTGACATGTCCACTAATCCCATAAAAAGCCACATAGAAGACCAACTCAAATATTAAGCTAACACTGAATTTCAGTCACTAAAGCCCCACAATAAAGCATAATTCAAGTAAAAGGACCAACATACAAGTAAGATTTCAAGAGGGAACTAATCTACGAAATAATACTAACAACATAATTCAAATCATTTTAAATTTGTGAAGCACGAATATGGATACAAGATTCGGGTGCGATACGATAGAGTGGGGATTCAGCAAATTTCCCAGATACCATGATATGAGATACGGTTAAAATATTAAATAATATTTTAATATACTTAAAATAATATAAAATTAACAATAATACTCAAAAACTAAAATGACTTAAACAAACACAGAAGTTCATAGTTCATTCCAGTGTTCTGACTTTGCTTATGCAGCCCTGTGCAGATGGGTGCACCAAAGCTGCATATGCGGTTGTGTGGTCGCATAAGCGGCCGTACAACTGAATTTTTTGAAAAAAAATTGAAAAAAATTAAAAACATCTAAAAAATAATTAAATAACCCGGAAAACAGTTGTCCCCCTCATCTTCCTTCTTCATCCTCATCTTCCTGTCTCTTTTTCCCCCATCAAAGCTCCCTCCACTGACCTTGTGCGCCATATCCTCTCTTTTCTTCTTCTTCAAAGCTCCTCCTCCAACCCTGTGCGGCCGCACAAGTCGCACTCTATTGGGCATGATTGTGCGGGGGTTGCATATGTGACCCTAGCCTCTCGGACCGCATTGTGCGGCCGCACATTAAAACGTTGGTTCATTCCACAATTCAACCACAAAACAACACGTCTAATTTTATAATGTTGTGTCCTACTAAAACAATTAAGCATTACTCCTAAAACACACATACACTTCAATTAACTTTCAAGTACTCCAATTTCAACATCTCACTCTCAAATTTATAAATCTACAAGTTAAACATCAACTTTAAATTTAAGCACAATAAAATAACAATTCTAACATATAACACTCGATTAACTCTCAAATAGTCTGATTTCAATTTTTTTTTGCAAAAAGACTTTAAGAAATTAAAAAAAAATTGAACAAAAAAATCCCCACACAAATTGAGACAACGAAAGGAAACTTTTCTAAGAAGATGAAATCAATCCGAGATAAACAAGGAGAACATTGAATCCTAACAGATATCCGGTTAACGTGGGTGTTGTCGTCGGCGAGGTGGAAGAGCGAAAATGGGTTAGGTTTAGATACCATTTGGAATTGGATTTTGAGAATTGAGAATGAAATTTGGTATCCGGATCTGAGTGTCTCGAAGCTTGAGAATGAGACCCGGAATTGAAAATGAAATTGGGTATCGGGTATATTGACCCGATTAAGGAACCAAAGTGGAATTGGTTGATTCGATTTTCGAAAATGGGTTAGGTTTAGATCCCATTTGGAATTGGATTTTGAGAATTGAGAATGAAATTTGGTATCCGGATCTGAGTGTCTCGAAGCTTGAGAATGAGACCCGGAATTGAAAATGAAATTGGGTATCGGGTATATTGACCCGATTAAGGAACCAAAGTGGAATTGGTTGATTTGATTTTTTTAATTTAGTTGTTAGATGTTACAACATTTGAATTACTTCAATTGGGGAATTGAAATGTTATGATTTAAGAAGAAACATAATATTGTCATCACTTGTGTGTTATATTATGTTTTTTCTTAAATTATAATATTTCATTCTCATAATTAAAGTAATTCAGTTGTAAATAATAACAATTGAATTACATTTTTTTAAATATCTATAGAGTCGAACATGGTTGACCCTGGAAACTTTCTCAATTCCCCCACACTAACTTCACTTTGGTACCTTAATCAGGCCAGTATACCTGATTACAATTTCGAGACACTCGGATCCGGATACTCGATTTCATTCCCATAATCCAAATCCCAAATGGGATTGAAACCCTAGTCTTGAACCCCTATCTTTGATCTTCCACCTCGCTGCCGCTGACGGCCACACCCATGCGACTGGAGATCCGTTAGGGTTCGATGTTCTCCTTGTTTATCTCGAATCTTTTTCATCGTACTGGAAAGGGTTCCTTTAGTTGTGCCCGTTGATTTTTCGGGGGGATATTTTTGTTTTTTTCAAAAAAAGTCCTTTTCAAATTGTACAATTTGAGTAATTTGAATGTTATATGTTAGAATCGTGGTTAATTTTTAAGTTGACGTTTCTATAAATTTGAGAGTGAAATGTTATAATTGGACTACTTGAGAGTTTGTTGACGTGTATGTTTGTTTTAGGAGTAATGCTTAATTTTTTAGTGAGCCTTCTACTTTAAAATTAGATGTGTTGTTTTGTGGTTGAATTGTGGAATGAATTATGAACTTCTGTGTTTGTTTAAGTCATTTTAATATTTGAGTATTATTGTCAATTTAATACTATTTTAGGTATATTATTCAATACTTTTTATTTAATATTTTCACCATATCCCCATATCATGGTATCTGGGAAATTTGTTGAATCCCCACACTCTATCGTATAGCACCCGATTCCTGTATCCGTATCCGTTCTTCACATGTTTAAAATGATTTGAATTATGTTGTTAGTATTATTTTGTAGATTAGTTCCCTCCCAAAATTTTACTTGTATGTTGGTCATTTTACTTGAATTATGCTTTATTGTGGGGCTTTAGTGACTGAAATTCAGTGTTAGCTTAATATTTGAGTTGGTCTTCTATGAGGCTTTTTATGGGATTAGTGGACATGTCGACATCCACGGTTGTGGTCTTATCTTGTCTGGTGAATTTTATATTCTGATCATTTGTTTATAACCTTCAGAATTAAGACATTCTGTTTGAATATGTTGTGGATTTCAGATTTATTTGCTCAATTAGGCCCTGTTTGGATGAAAATTTCATTTTAAAATAATCTTTTTGTTCCTATGTTTTCAATATGACATCCATCTGAAATACTATGTTCCAAGTTTTCATATAAAAAATGTGATTGGAGATGACGATTTTCATTGACAAGGTCATTGATGCCTTCGAAGTGACGAAAGAAAGGAGTAACGTGGGAGTGGAAACCCTCGCTTCACCAAGGTTGGAGAAGAAATCAAGGACAACACTGATTTGGAGTGGGTGGTGGAGAGAGGAGAGCGTGAAATATAGTTTTTGTAAGAAAACAAATTGAGATCTAATTTTTCAAAACTCCATTTTAAGCAAAAATTCAATTTCCAAAACATTGTTTATCTCAAACCACCATGGTTTTACAGAATATCCAAATGGGGCCTTAAAGTGTCTATACTTAGTTTGCTTAGAGTGATAAATCACACACTTTGTTCGTAGGTCTGGAAGTGTTGGATGCTACAGAATAGGTGCTCAAATACGAATCTGTTGCAAAGTAGGTGTCTAAACATGTTTTCGAATATGTATAAAACAAGTGCCTGAGCAAGTGAGAAAACAAGTTTGTAAACAAGTCTTACAATAGGTCATCATTATAAACAACTTTGTAGAATTGTTTCTTAGACATGTCAGGTTTACATCATATGTGTTTACTGATTTATGTGCATGTCCTGGGTAAACCAAGTTGGTTCTGACCCAACATATGACGTAAGGTGTCTAAAGTTTCTAAGCAAAAAATTGTGGATCAACTTTTAAGTCCAATATTTACATGTGTTTGTAAAATTTTATAGGGGTCATGTCATGATGATGCCTGCTAGTCCCTCTAACTCTTCCCCTGCATATGTTAATCACTAACCCTTATAGACACAACAAGAGTTGCTTCAGCGAGAAAAGCTTTTTTTATCTTGTATTTTGTTTTCTTAGTTGCAATTCAGTCTTTTAGTTGTAAAATTTATAACGACTTGCTTACATTTTGAATGAAATAAACAGGGTTTCTATTGATTAATTGTTGCCTCCTGGTAAATGGAGGACGAGAACTCCTTAGAGCTGAGCTTAGGACTAGCTTGTGGTGGATCATCCAGGAAAACTAAAGCTGGTACATCTGATCAGAATGGAGCTGAAGGAAGCGTGGGTAAAGCAATGACTACCAACTTGATAGTATCGGAGGGTTCCTTTGATAAGTTTTTCCCAAAAAGCACTGAGGCCCAAGATCATGCTGGGCAATCAAAGTCTGAAAGCTTCTGGATGAACCTTGGTCAGTCTGGTTCGAATACTGATGGTTCTGCCCGAGAGTTTTGGACTTCAGAAAACAAGTTAACTGACGATGCTGCAGAAGAGATGTCAAGATTGAGCAAACGTAAGATGCCCTTTGAGGATACAAGTCTCCAAAAGAAACCTGAAATAGGCGGTGAACAAGTTGAATCACATCACTCGCCTACAGAAAAAGTGGACATGGCAGAGTCAGAAGCAGAGGGTCGATCTCCATGGTTGAATTCTCAGCATGTTGGTAATGGAAAAGTCAGTGAGATGCCCAAGGTCAATGAAAAACATTTCCTTGGCAACACGGGTTTGCCAGGTTTACAAGGTAACAACATCAATAGAAGTTTGACTTGTGACATTTAATCTTCACCAGTTCATCTAGATCTATATTCTGCAATGCAGTTTCTACACCATCAGAGGTTTCAAATGTTGCGAGTGCGCACAACATGACAGGGTTTCCTTTAGCCATGCAATTGCTGCCTTCATCAGTAGGTAACAACTTCACAGTTCATTCTTCGAACTCTAGCAGCTTGCAGCTCGCTTTTGGTTATCCATCAGGCCAGCTTCCAGTCTTGGAAAGGAGCTCTTCCTTGATATTGGGTAGAAGTCAAGATAGAAAGGCTACCAGTGATGGAGCTGATTGCGGAGATGAACTGAAGATAGCACATGGTTTGTCTAGCTCAGTTTTTCCTTTGTTCTATCTACTTTTTTCTTTTACATCGATCTTTTTTTGGAAGTTAAAATGCCTCTCTTAAGTTCATAAATAAGCAACTAAAACTGACTTGCTAATCCTGGTATAGTATTCGTTGTAGGAACAAAGTTGTCGATCCGCACATAAACCTGAATTGCCATTTTTTATGTATATTTGAAAAAAAAACTATATCATTGTCTATGAATTTATTTTTGCTTTATATGATGCAATGACTGTGTTTTCCCATACTTTTTTGCTTTAAAATAAATTCCCCCATCTTCAAAACAACCACATTGGTTTTTCGGCCGAATCTATAACATGATTGCGAAATGTTATGCACATTGTGATCTAGGTTTAAGAACCTTAGTTCAAGGTTAACAAAAGGTCAAAACTATATAGTCATGTTTGAGCTTCAATTACCTTGTCCAAATAGTCTTCCCATTCTGTTTATTTTTTATTTTTCAATATTTCCGTTTCATTTGTATATTTTTTGTGCATTTGCAGCTCAAGCTTCTAATGATTCAGTATCAGCTTCACCAAAGGATCTTACTAAAGGAAATGAGAAGCGCAATGAAGATGGTGCCATACATTTGACCTCTCAAACTGAAGTAGAAAATGATCGAAACAAATCAATTTTCAGGCAAAATGAAGTCCCGAAGCATCCTGTCATTGAGGAAGGTGCCAGAATAAGACCAGGGGTTGCTCCCGGCCTCAAATTCGGTGGAAGTGGCTCTTGTCCTGATCTTCCGTGGGTCTCCACCACAGGGTCAGGCTCAAATGGCAAGACAATCTCAGGGGTGACTTACAAGTACAGTCAAAATCAGATCAAGATTGTTTGTGCCTGCCATGGATCTCATTTGTCTCCTGAAGAATTTATACAACATGCAAATGCCGATGACACAGATGCGGAGAACAGCACGGGGGTTGGATCATTTCCTAGTGGCAACGTAGCAGCCCCGACCCATACGTGATTGACGATGCCTTCATGAATTTAAGTTCCTTTCGACAACGGCCTAGTAACTTAAGGGTAACTCGGGTTATTGTTTCATGCTTGGGAAACCTGTGGTGTTATTTGTTCATACTCTCTTGTCCATTACTTGTATTATCGCGACCTAGTCTCAGTGAAGTGCTTGTACACTCACTAATATTATGGTCAGATTTAAGCCGAAAAAGGCCGAGTTTCCTCTATATGTGGAAGATTATGTTGTCTGAAACTACATTTGCACAAATATGATGTTCTCATCCGTGTACAATCTAACCGTAATACTTTATTTTACCTCTTTTTTGTGGATATAGATAATTTTGTTGAGGAAGTTTATGTGAAAATCATCAGGTGGTGGCCATTGTAGCTATAGTCGGATCTGTGGATAAATATTTGGAAGATATCTTTGCTCCCTCTTGTGGCTGCAAAAACCTCTTGGCCGTTGAAATCAACTTTGTTCTTTTCCAAATTCCAAGTGGATAAATAAAAAACCCTCCAACCCCTTAACAGTAAATATCATTATAATATTAAGTGTCAGCAGTTGAAAGCTTAAAACCAGTGTGACAACAACAAAATGGTATTCAAGTTATTAAAACCAGTTTTCCTACAAACACAATAGGCCGATAATGATAATATTATTTTTGTTATTTCGCATTGTGAAGAGAAATGAACAAAATGGACCCGCAACAACAACAAAAAGTTGTTCTCGAGGTGGGCATGAAGATTCACCGGAGCTGCTCTATTGTCAAAAATGGGTCAAACATGAAGTTAGAATCGGTATATGGATATTATTGTTTAATTAAAAAAATATCGTTAATTCGTTATAAGGGTAATACATTGTAAATTTATGAGGTAAAAGACCAAGAGATGACAACATTATGTTATTTCTTAAACATATCAATCCCACAATTGAAGTACTTTAGTTGTTGTAACAAATAACAATGCACCTAACCTAAGTGAGAGATGTCTTCACAATCCAAGCAAAAACACCTCCAAAGGTGAACCATTTGAAGGTCTACCAAACTTAGATAATTAAACATGACATCAACAACATAGGCGTTTGACATCTCCAAAGTTTAAGTTAATTATCATCATATTTGCGAGCGCAACAATTGGAACATATGACTTGACATCAAATGTCTACATGTAACGTTCTAATAAATAAAGTTTTTGCTTGTTTGGCCCACTCCTAGTGGCTCATGTAATACAAAAGAAATTAGGTTAAGTTAACATTGAAAAGTGGGATGCATACTGTTGGTCAAGTTTCATGACTCATAAATTAATGATTTTCATGATCACAAAGATTTTATGTAACTTGAAAAGTAAGCCTTTTGGAAGTCTGAGTAGGCAAAAAAAGAAAGAACAAGAGGTTCCTACTGCTAAATTGCTAATCATAACATGATATAAAGTTATAAGCATTATAATTAATTATCAGCTTTGGTCAAGTTGACAAGAAACACCTTTAATTCTGAAACTGTCAATACTATATCAGCCTTGCAATTACGGAATCGGATAGTATATTTCCTAATCAGTGGAAAATATTCTGAATTGTTTTTGTGAAGTATGTCTGAATTGTTTTTGTGAAGTATGTTTAGAGCACATTTGTTACTTAATTAGCTACAAACTTAATAAAGGTCGATGCATTTTTACATCCTATATATGCATGAGTTTTTTTTATAAGGAATTGCAACGTCGATTAGATTTTGGTGTGTGATCCTATATTTATATTATTGCTAGATCAAAGTATATGAACATTGCATATTTGCATTTAGTTTGTTTATTGGTCGGGTATAGGAATGTCATGCAAGTTGTGGGTAGCTATGTTTTGTATTGATGTGGGGGTAGTTATTGTATCACTTTTTTACTTGATTTTCTATCACATTGAGCCTTGAGTAATCGTATAATAAAAGAAAGAAAATGAAGTTTATTCCATTTTAAAAGTATTTTCAATCTTCCCATCTCAACATATTTCCGGAGAGTTATTCCTTGGAAAGATCCCTATCGGACGCCCATGGCAGCCCTAAAGTAGAGGACATATTAGTCATTTTCACACGTTTGTGGGGGCGTGTTCGTGAACGAACAATTTGCCCAAGTAAATCATAGAATTTTTTGTACATGTAAACATAACAACTTATCAAAAGATGACAAAATGATTTCATTACTAAACTTCTTATGTCATAACCCTTGCTTATGGGCTAATTGATGTTTAGGTGGTGGATTAGAGTGGACGACTGAGATGGTTTGGGGATGAGAGTATAAAAGGTTCGGATTTTCTCTCTCTTTCACTTATTCGTCTCTCTCTCTCTCCCGTGCTCAAACTCTCTCTCGTCTCTCTCCCCCTCAGCCCCTGGTGCGCAGTGGTGTTGTGATCGGCGAGGAGAAGAGGTGCGGTGTAGTGTGCGAGAAATCGTTGGTTGCTCGATTTGGGTTTCACCGGAGAATAAGAGGAGTTCACGTGGAGACGCTCGCCGGGGTTCTTCTAAAGTTTTTTCAAGCCTTACATGTATGTCAAGCTTTACTTTTATGCTCACCTAAGCTAGTGTAAGTGTTTGAGTAGTCGACGGTAGTGAGAGTGTTTGAGTAGTCGACGGTAAGCTAGTGTGAGTGTTTAGGAGTCGACGGTGCAACATATTTCTGCACTCTAACGGTCTACCGGTGCTTGGTTCGGTCGACCGGTTGTAGTGTATTTTGGGCAGTATCTCTCGCACCGGTCGAACGATACCCTTGGGTGGTCGACCAGTTGTGCATTTTGAGCGAGAAGATGGAGACTCTGGGTGGAACCGTTCGACCGGAAGCATTATCGTAAGTCGGTTGGGGCGTTGACTATTCAAACGACCGACCGCCTGTTTGACTTGTTCGAATGATGACTTAAGTTAACTTAAGTTTGTTCGACCGTTGTTGTTTCGGTCGACCAGTGTAGTTTGGATTGATCTTGTATTTTGCTGGTATTTTTTAGTCGACCGCTGGCCTTATTTTTGTTCGACCGATTGTGCTTGTTTGAGCAAGAAAAGAATTTTACTAGTTGATTTCGGTCGAACGTGTCCCCTTTGTCGTTCGACCGAGTGTTGGTTATTTTGGTTTTTTTTGAAATAATTGTGGGTTTCGGTTGACCGTCTATGGATTTCGGTCGACCGTTTCTACCTAGTTTTGCATATATTGCTTGTGTTGATTGTGGTTTGGATCTGCCTCGAGGACAACGGGTCCCCAGCCTTTTTGGGGCGACGGTACGGACATTCCTGTAAGATTTCATGTTTAATTGTGCATATATATTTTCGAAATTTTTATGCATAATAAGGATCAATTACAATTTTCTATGATTTATTTCATGCATGCATCAGTTTGTTTCAATAACTAGTTTTAAAACTTTATTAAAACAAACATGGGACTCCAAAATTCATACCTAGAAGTTCTCTAAAACTTCTTGAAGATCCGGAGATGTTGATGATGTTTGTCGCTGCGCCGGATGCCTCCGAGAATTCACCAAACTGTAAACAAGATTGGAAAGAGAAGAGCTAGCCTCTCAATCTCCAATAGAGTTTAGAATCTAATTACTAACCCCTATTTAGTTCTCTTGAGAAGAAAATCTCTGAAAACTAAAACTAAACTCAAGAATTAAGGTGAAATTCGTGGAGAATTATGGAGAGAGAAGTTTGCATAAGAAGATAATGAATTAATTAATAAGGTAATGAGATAAACTTGTATTTATAAGTTCTCTCCAAATTACCTATTCATGTGCAACATCTTGCCCATGATTTCATGCAAACTTCCATCTAACCATCCATTATTTGCTAACAAATAATCTTAGCCACGAATTAAATCAATTATGGACCAATTCCATGCATGATCTAATTAATTCTGCATAAAACCGTCTGGTCGGTCGACCGTTTCTAGAGGTTCGGTCGACCGTTTAGACCAAGTTTCGGTCGACCGTTAAAAATTCGGTCGACTGTTCGTAACAAAAATTATTTCATCGCGATGTTCGATCGACCGACCGATTATACTCGGTCGATCGAAAACGAACAGACGAAATCTTTGTTTACGATGCAACATTCGGTCAACCGTTTAGAGTCTAGCGGTCGACTGTTTTTGCACAGTACTTGCAGACTTGTCAAATTTCGGTTTAACTCCTACAAATTGGACATTTCGGGATTAGTAGTAAATTCACAACTTATGTAATATATTATCCTATATAATGATAAATCATTACACCCCATAATATTTACATCACATATGAATTCAATTTAAATTCTAATTATGTTATTAATCATAACATAATTTTGATTTTGCTTGTTCACCCCATGTCTCATATTTTCTACATGAAATCCGACACATCTTATGAACTCAAAGTCCCCATTTCTTGTTTCCCAGTTTTGTGGTGTGACCTATGGGAGGATCTAAACTAAGTTGACAGTGATATTAAGAGCTTAATATCACAAGCTATAAGCGGTATCTAGCTATACATTATAACTCCTAATTAGTTAGATGTCTTAATTCCACTCGAACCAAAACTCGATTCATTTAGTGATGGAGTGCATCACTTGTGTCCGTCCCTTGCCTCATGATATTAAGAATACACACAAAGTAGTATTGTGTCATCTTTGTATTAGTATTCATTTCTTGATCTCTTTAAACTAGTTACAAATATGTGACTTAACTCAAATCACATTGTGCACATTATAACTTTGCTTTATCAAGGGGCCCACTAATATCATCACTCAATTAAGAGGGGCAATGATAATCTTTTGACTAACTATCTTCTCCAACAAAAGCCATACTTAACCAACTAATGTCTTTACACTACACTCATCGATAGCTCAAGACGCTAGTCTAATCAAGCATTTCTTAAGTGATCGGATATAAGTCTTATATCAAAGAACCAAAGACACAGTAAAACATTAATGACACAGAAAACACAATTATAATGTTTTACTTATTAGGTCTATTCAGTATACAAAAGTAGTATTTTCCTCTTTTGTGTACCCGTGTTGTCACTCACTTGTAGAGCTACAATGATCTATGACCAACACGACAATCTTAACTCGGTAATTAATGTCCCATGTTAATTACCATGATTGCGAATATCTTTTGATTTATGTAGACCAATATCTTTTAGAGCTCTACGGTTAAGGACCAAAAGCCTCTTCCTTAACACTTCTAAAAGACGAATAACATAAACAAGGAACAAAATGATTTTTCTTTCAATTCATAATAATTGACATTTAAAAGTAAAACTTTTAGAACACATTCCCTTCAATTCTGGCCTGAGAGAGATCATGGTTGTGGCTCTGAGGAACGGGTGCCTTGTGTATACGTGTGATTTGTTGGGCCGATGGTTTTCCGGTAGTAGCTTGTGTATACGTGTGATTGTGGGGTTGGGGTGAGAGGATCCTTGAGACCCGGTTGGCCGATGATTTTCCGGCAGCGCCTTGTATGCACGTGTGATTGTGGGGTTGGGGTGAGAGGACCTTTGAGACCCGTGATTGTGGCGTCGGCTATGGTTGGGAGATAGATCCTAAGAACCCAATTGGACGGTGACAGTTGTGATGTATTGCATTTCTCATATCATGTCGTACATTTGTTATTCATGCTTTAGGAGTTTGGCACATGTGATTTCCTTATGGGAAACTCATGCATAGTCTGTTATTGCATTTCAAGTCGTGGGCGTTGTTAGGAGGTGTTGACTGAGGGCGGGAGCACTTGGACCAGATCCTGTCTTTCTGGTTTTGAGGTTATTGTGATTACATTTGTACGTGTTGTATATCTTTTGTTGTTGTAATCATACTCTTGATTCCTATATCATATACAGTGTACTAGTCGATACATACATATATATACATATACATATATATATGTATATGCGTGTGTTTTCGTAACGTCCATGTGTTTAATCTCTATTTTTTATGTTTTAATTTTTTCACTATTTCAAAACGTTACAAAACTAATTGAGTTTATACCCTGATGAAAAATGGATGTGTGCTATGCTTCATCCATAAATATTTAATAATGTGGGATTAAAAGTTCAAAACCTAATCCCCCAAGCATATTACATGGGTCGGGCTTAAGCTTAGGCTCAAACTTAAAAGTTTTCAATGGATTAAATTAGGGGCTACTATTCGTCGCCGGAAAACTACTTAAATCGCCCAAACAATTACATTTTTGTCTCATAAAATAAGGTTTCTACTTACGTTTTCCTCATTTTCCCAGTACAAACACCACGAAAATATCTGGCAAGCGCCTGAATTCGGTGAATTAAGCTCAGCAAAAAAAATCAAGTCTGACGTCTAGGTAACACGCCCCCCATGGGGAGGCGTCTGGCTAAGACGCCTCCCCATTGGCGGGGGCGTCTTAGCTAGACGCCCCTCCTATGGGCGGTGCGTCTGGGTAAAACGCACCCCCCCCTCGTGTGGGAGGCGTCTTAGCCAGACACCCCGCTCATGGGAGGGGCAGATCCGGCGAACGCCCGCTATTATTTATTATTAAAAAGATGTTGGATATTTTACCAGATTCGAGTACACCGGAGCATCCGTTGGCTCATTACTGACATCCAAAACATTATTTTTTATGATTATAAGAGGAAGATGAAGAGAGATGTGTGATAGGATGGTGAAATGTCGCGTTATAGTAGTAGAAATGGGAGAATGACAAAATGGTAATTTGTATGGGTGATTTAAGTAGTTTTCCGGCGATGAATAGCAGTTCAGTTAAATTATGGACATTTTTTCAGCCTACATTTGATGTTGAATCCGACCCACTAATTCTTTCTAAATAAAGGTGTTAATAGTTAATACATGATCCCTGGTTCTCCGTGATACAAATTTTTAATCCAACAAGGTTCTGGAAAGATGAGTGAAATGTAGCGTTTTTAACTTCATGCTTGTGGCATATGGATTCAGACGAGAATTATCTAAATTTATAGTCTTTATAACAAATGAAAACAATTGTCTTTACAATAATCTTGGGTTCTTGTGTACACAGAAGCTTTATTAATAGAACTCTGTAAAAATTTCAAAAAAAGAAAACTCTTGTGCACACCGCAATGTGAGTTTCCAAACACATTAAAAAAATCAGGCGCACATTTGACTAAAGTCGAAAGACCCCCCATACGTATGTATGGATTTGTAACTTACCCAGTCGTTGGCGCTTGTTGAGTGGATATCCAAAGACACCCCTGGTATTCCACTTAAATCCTTAATTACTTTAGGTAGTTTTTCTTCTTCAAAACAAATGTTAGACCATCCGTAACCATAATTAGGATCAATCCGGTCATGAACTTTCTCTTTTTTCTTTCTTTCTCCCAAATCTACTTTCTTCTATTTCCAACATTATTTATCTCTTAACCACAACCCACCACAACTTATCTCTCTCATCCACCTATTAAATCTTAATAATACCCGTAAACCATTTAAACCCAATTATATACACAACAAAAACAGATTAAAAAAATAAAATAAAAACCAAAAGGAATGCGTCTCGTAGCGCATTTCTGCCGCGACCCAGTGAGGGGGCAACACCCCCATTATTTATACTCTTAGTTGTGCCTAGCAAAACCACCAAACAAACTTACCCGGTGTATCTTGCCAACTATAAATATTAATCACTAATCCGTGACATTCTTTCTTAAAATTAGTTAAGTTTGGTGGATGCTTTATGTCCGTTATGGTGGGTGACCACTCCGAAACATAGGAAGTGATAATTTAATAGGAAAGAAAGAGAATTGAAATCAGACAATCAAATGCCCGTTGCATCCATTCATGCATATTTAAGAACTTTACGTTGGTCGGTGGATGCCAAAACATATTAATATCTTTTCTGCAAAGTGATTGTTGGAACAAGAATCTACGTGTATGCGTTCTTATACATTTTCTTTGACTTGCAAGTGAATACCCAATTTTATTTAATTTTGACAGCAAGCATAGTATTGTAATACATAAAATGGTTTAGCTGTGATCCACAGTTAAACTAGAAGTCATACAAAAGTAAATAGTTTAATGGGATACAAATTGTTTTTCCTTACGTACATTTCTTCCATACGAATCTAACTATTTTTGTCTAGTCATTCTAGCTTTCGTAAGTCAGTGTGATAGATTTACGGATTGTTCTGTATTTCTTGAATTCCCAGTTTCTCTTATCCCTCTCAATTTCTAGTGCCTAGAGATGTATGTCCCACTCATGTTCCTCACACAATTTTTAATAATTAGGTTGGAATTCGAAAAATATGTTTCCAGAGGAATTCAAAAGGATTAATAATTTAATATCATATGTTAATATACACAAGTCTCAACATTCTTATTAAATCACTCAATTGTTCGAAAGATGTTTCATTAAAAGTAGTCATATCGGTAGTTCTTTCAGCTTAAAAGAGAAGAAATTGAGATATAAATTTGAAAATTAAGTTAGATTTTGATTCATGGTTGATGTGGAGTAGATATTAGATATTTAGATACTAGCATCAAAAATTCCAAAGTAAAATAACTACCTACTTTATCAAAAAACAAAACTTTCAAAGTAAAATAGAGTAGATAATAATTTCTTTTAAAAAATGCCTAGAAGATCAGCCATGGCAAGTCCACATCAACCACGTCGCATCTTAAACACGAATCGTGAATGCGCCTCCCATTACTATTTATAGGAAAAATATATTATGATATTCATGAGTGTGCCTCCCATTACTATTTAGAAATTATATAGGAAAGTCTGGAAAGATACATTATGAAATTCATGAGTGCGCCTCCTACTGTTAGGAAAGTCTGGAAAGATATTGAATTGTTTGAGTGTTACTGACAAACATCGACATGTTATTTAAAAATAACTGTTTAACTTAATGACATAATAAATCAAAACACTTGTCGTAAATGTCATTAACTTTTTTCTAGTGTCATTCCATTAAGTATATTAACGTTAATAGGCATTGCATTGCGACAAGTATTTTGTTTTTTTACGACATTAAGTCAAACAAGTATTGCGACATAAATCATATTTCGATGTTTGTTATTGATATTCAAGTAATTCACCATAATAGAAATTGTATAAGTGTAGGAAAACATAATAAAATTGTTAAAATGTAGGTATCCAACTCAAAACCAATTGGTAATGAGTGGAGGGACCTTACAACTTATAATCCAAAAAAATATCCACATTTAGACAATGTGAAACTATTCCCTAACACTCTTCCGCACGCGTGACCAGGTATTTCTTTATACCTACGTGGACAACAAAGGGTGAAGTGCCAAGCAGCCATTAGGCATAACTAGTTCTAATACCATGTTAAAGTGTGAGTATCCAACTCAAAACCATTTGACAATGAGTAGAGTGATCTTACAACTTATAACCCAGTAAAATGTTCCCATTCAGACGATGTGTGACTATTCTCTAGCAGAAATGAGAAAATATTATATTTTCGAGTACAACATGTTCAACATTACTTTTAAAGAGAAGAAAAAAGAAGCATTAGTATTTCAAAGATGCTTCAACGCGGAATTTGATTAAAAAATACAAAAGGAAACGAAATTCGAATTTTATTTTTTAAATAAAAAATATATAGCAAACATAGTTTGCTATCTTATATTCTGAGATGATTCCACAGAAAAAACTTTCAATTAATCATCTGTATTTGAGAATTCGAATTTTATTGTTTTGGTATTTGTTTTAATAATTAGGGGTTTATATTTTGATAAATAATTAGGATTTAATTAGTTGTACTTTATATATTGATAATAATTAGGGTTGTGGTTTATTATATTTTGATAACGTTAGATTTCAAGATCTAAATTTTTTCATATGTCGTGTAATATAGCGAGACCCCGACCGACCCGTTAAGTGTGTTTTATGTCGTGTAATATTTGAATTATGTCGAACATATCACGTTGCGGACGGACTTGATCGAGATCATCTGGCAGTGATTTTGCGAAATCGACGCTTAATTGTGTTTTACGTCGTGTAATATTTGAATTATGTCGTGTGTTATTTGGTTTATGTATTGTATTTTGTTTGTCGTATTCTTTGGTGTAACCTTATGTTTACTAAAAATAATGTAATACGTACTTTCTTAATATTAATGATATTTAGTATTTGGTAATCATTAATGTTTTTGTTAAATATAAATAATTTTGGAATATAATAAAAATTGAGAATAAAATTAATGATATGGAGTAAAAAGAGTGGGATGACCTAGGTCATTGTTAATGAGTGAATAGTGAAAGAGAAATATGAGGTTGGGTCATGATGACGTGATAGTGAGAGAGAAAAAAGTGAAGGTAGATGACCTAGGTCTTCTGGATGACATAGGTCATTATTGCGGATGGTCTTAGAGCATAAACAACAACACCTGTGTTATCCTCATACACCCTACATTCTCTCACATCTACGTCATTTGAAGATTATCCCGGGTAAAATAAAAAAAACGTAAAAAATTCTACAAAATCAAAATAAAAAAAACATTTTTTTCAATACAATAATTTAAAATGAATTTATAAACATTTTTAATCCTAAAAATATTAAAAAAATTAAAAAAAATCGGGCCAATGAGGGGGGACACGTGCCCCCCACCCCAAGGTACCTGAGCGTCTGATCGTGATGCCCAACGCTCGGGTAGGCACCCCGGGTGGCCACTCGCCCCGTTAATCCTACTCTTAGCTGGAGATTCAAAGTGATTTCCCATCCAAAATCTTCTCTTTAATCACGCGACGATTCTTGTTTTTCCAAAGTATAATAATCCACGCATGGGTTGAATATTAAGCATTGAAAAAAGCATATCCAAGTATTTAACCCTCATATATTTATAATTTCAAAAAAAAAATCCATCTTTTATATGTAAAGAAAAATCGAAATCTCAACCTAAATAGAGGCTTGGGTGTTTCATGGATGAGTAAAAGGAAGGAACACCAATATTACAAAATGTATTTTGGTTAAAGTTAACTTGCCAAAGAAAACTAAGTATAGTTCTTCAAATATGTTTGGATCAAAACCCCTTTACTAAGAAAAACAAACCCTTGATCTAGGTAAATTTCCAATAAATATTAGGGTTTTATTTAAAAACAGTAGAAGATTTATGTGGAAGATTTTCATATTGTAAATTCGTGATGATTTTCTCAAGAATTTGGTCTGAGCATTTTCATAAGAATTTTTGATAGTTTTTGTAGAAAAAGAGTGTTTGTTGGAAGAAAAAAATAAATTATAATTTTTTTGAGGATTTAACAAATCATCCGTAATTTGTTCTAAGGAATTTTGTAAGAATACTATGATTATTTTTTTTACAAAAACGTGTGTTTGTTTAAAAATAATTTATATTTCAAAACAATTGACTGATTGAGTATGATTTTTGCATTCCACTTTCAGCAAAATCCGAACCACTAATGACTAACCACCTTCCTAACGTCAACTTCCCATTCAAAACCAAACCTCTCACTCTCACTCTCTCTCTCTAACACAAGATCGTTCGCCAACCTCGCATCTCCACCCTTTTTTCTCCAATCAAAATCCATCTCCATCTCCACACCAATCCAAAACCCAAAAAAGAACCCATCTTTCCTTTCTCCAATGCCTTTCCTCTCCTAAATCCCACATCAAAACCTCACCTTCCCTTCCCTCCCAAACCAAAAACCCTGTGTTGCCGTGGAATCCAGAGCTTGCTCTCGGTTCCTGAGGCAAAAAGATCCCATCTTTCCACCTTCTCCCACCTTTTTGCACCCTAATATCTAATGGGTCAATCCGTTTAGAGCATTTTGTTCGACCCTTTTCGTCTTTTCCCCTTTTGGGTCCGATGGGTTCGTAGTTTAGTCTATTTTTCTTGGTTTTGGGTTTGTAGTTTTTAGTCTATATTTCTTGTTTTTTTCTAGCCTTTTTGGTTTGGGTTTGATGGGTTTGTAGTTTTGGGTTTGATGGGTCTGTAAGATTTTGGTCTCTTTATAGAATGGCGTCGGCTGGAATTGCTCTAAACCCGACCGACGACTTCTCGCTGTCGCCATTAAAATTCCGGTCCCCACATTGCCTCCAGGATTCCATTTTGATCTATCTCTCCCTTCCGGGCTCCCCAAAGACCCCTTTAAGAGTCCTCGAATCCGATTCCATCGCCTCCATTAAGCTCCGAATCCAGACCTGCAAAGGCGTAGTCGTAAAGCGCCAAAGGTTTGTCTTTGCCGGCCGAGAATTGACCCGGAACCGATGCTTAGTTAGAGATTATGGTGTTGGGGATGATAATGTGCTTCACCTTGTTGTCCGTCTATCCGATCTGAGACCGATATCGGTTACTACAGTTTCCGGGAAAACTTTCGAGTTTCGGATTGATGGGAGGTGTAATGTGGGGTATGTTAAGGAGCGAGTTCGCGAGTTGGTTAGTTTTGAGGATCAGAGGCTGGTTTATGATGGGGTGGAGTTAGATGAGGATCGGGTTATTGATGAGATTTGGAAGGATGGTGATGTTGTTATTAATTTGTTTGTTCGGAAGTCCGGGAAAGTCCACTCCCGCCCAGTTGATAAAGGATTGGAACTTCACGTTGTTGCACCGATTTTGGGGGTAAAACCCGTGGAGGAAGGCGTCCCGAATGCGGAGTTTAAGCAACCGGAGAAGGAGTTCTGGGTCGAGCCGGTTGTTGGGAATCCTAACATTGTTTTGTCCCCAATTGTTAAGGATCTAGTTGGTTCTACCTTTGCTGGATTGAATGAAGGGTTTGATCCGATTCCTATCCCTGAAGGGTCAGGCGGGGCTTATTTTATGAGGAATGTTGAAGGGAAGGAGTATGTCGGTGTTTTTAAGCCGGTGGACGAGGAACCGATGGCTAAGAATAATCCTAGAGGGCTCCCTTTATCGCCAACTGGAGAAGGGTTGAAAAGAGGGACTCGGGTGGGTGAAGGCGCTTTGAGGGAGGTCGTGGCTTACGTTTTGGACCATCCGATCGACGGGTCTTGCGAGTTCTTGAATAAGGAAGTTGGTTTCGCCGGTGTGCCCCCAACTGCCATGGTGAGGTGCTTGCACAAGGCCTTCAATCATCCTGAGGGGTTCGAATTTTCGGAGAAGAGCGTAAAGATTGGGTCATTGCAGATGTTTGTGGGGAATAATGGGAGCTGTGAGTATATCGGGCCGAAGGCTTTTCCTGTGTCGGAGGTTCATAAGATCTCTGTGCTGGACTTGCGGTTGGCCAATGCTGATCGGCATGGTGGGAACATTTTGATTCGCAGGGATGGAGAGGATGGCCGAATCGAGCTTATTCCGATTGATCATGGGTATTGCTTGCCTGAGAATGTGAGTAATTCTTCTTCTTTTCTATCTCTATAGGAAAAGATATCTTTAGCACCGGATCTTCCTATGGTGAAAATATTAAGTGTGCCTTCTTCACAAGTAGAATTAGCTCAAAAGTGTTTTTTTATATAAAAATTAGCTCAAGTGAATGTCATGTTTTGGATCCATTTATACACACATTAATCTATTGCGGTTTGATGATGTTAATATAAAAAATTCTATTCATAACTACTTTAGTTGATTTGAAAACAAATGTAATAATTCTAAGCATGCATACACATGTTTTGCCGCTTTAGTTTTTAGTTTTTGCTTCTTCTAAAGGAATGCTCGCATAATACAATTCTCTTTAAAGTTTATGATCATTTGATTTAGTCATAATGTTTTACGAAGAACGCATGCATAATATTGCGACCTATCCATATGGACAACGACAAAAGACATGCTGTTCTGCCATCATTGTTGAATTTTTATATATATTTTTTCATTTTTCAGGAGCTCTAATTCGAAGGTTCCTATTTCCATCATCATTTGCATGTCTCCAAACGTATACGTTGTCATCACATTTGAAACATCTTCATTTGTAAACTTGGTAGGTTTTCATGTTTTCATTTGTTTGTCTAAATTATGTCAGTGTCAATTATATTAAAACTTTCGGAAGAGGCTCTCTCCCTGAACGGAGTAAGAGGGGATTGGATTCGCAAAATCATATCCCTGTGGTACCGGAGACACCGGCTTTCTTTGACCCTTGACCCACAATACAACTATCGTTTAGTATTTCACAAGAAATAAGAAATGAAAACAATATTAATGAGTTTTTTTTTTTTGCTTTTTTCTGTTACATTCTGTTACAACGATCCTGCCATTACATTTGTTTACATCGTAGTTTTTTCTTCATGCATTTGGGATTAAAGACTTTGTTGTTATTTGTCTTTCCAGTTTGAGGATTGCACCTTTGAATGGCTCTACTGGCCCCAAGCTCGGGAACCATACAACTCCAAAACCATCGAATACATAAAATCCCTGAACGCTGAGGACGACATAGCTCTTCTGAAGTACCATGGATGGGAGCTATCCGTCGAGTGCGCTCGCACCCTCCGCATTTCCACAATGCTTCTAAAGAAGGGAGCTGAAAAAGGACTCACACCATTCGCGATAGGAAACATGATGTGTAGAGAGACTGTAAAGAAGAAATCCGTGATCGAGGAGATAGTAGCCCAAGCAAAAGACTCTGTTCTCTCGGGCTGCAACGAGGCTGCTTTTATTGATGCCGTATCCCAGTTCATGGACCGTCATCTCGACGAGTTGACGGTGTAGAATCACAGCTTGTTTTGTCTGCAACATGTACATAATATATGAACATAGAACGTAAAGAAGTTGACGTGTTTGTCATGAGTTGAAGGAGGCATGAGTTTCCTCCTTTGGCTGTGTTTTTGTTTATGTTGATATGTCACAGCTTCTGTAGGGTTAGAAGTGTTGCAGCTTGTTCATAGTGTTGGATGTTGTGATGTATTAGGCCTCCTGTGTACTGTGTAGGGACCATGGTTGTGTTTTGTTAAATAAATTTGCTATTTTGTAGGTTGACTTTTGGTTAACTTCTTTTCTTGCATTTTTCTCTCCTTTTCAATGTAGCCTTTTAGGTAGCATAATCGATTTGATTGAAGTTGGTTTCCCCCTCAATAGATTCCAGGTGGAAGAGTCGATTCTAAGAACGTCCTTCCGGATCGAAGAAGAAAATGTGGTTGGATGAAATGTGTTTGAGTTGAGTTAGCTTAGCTCACAATTAGATTGCTCTCAACTTCTTCAGATAAAAAATTGCAGGTTCGAGCACTGGATGCAACACTCAACTTTGATTTTGATAATATGTTAACTGCATTAAATATGAAGTGTGCAATTGTTAAGAAGAAAATTGGTTGAATTGGACATGTTTCATTTATTAAGGCGTTCCATTCATTAGTCCTTAAATCAAGATGATTTCAGACCGTCTTCCTAAAGTGGACATTATTTGCTCTTGTCGTGTTTAAATCTTATAGGTTCTATCCCAATCTAATGATGCAACACTCAACATTGGTGGTAGTTAAGTAGCTTTTCCTTTTGATTATTTTTTTGAACGAAAAAAAATGTTAGAAGAGTGGGGATTTAAGGGTTTGATGTTGTGAATTCAATGATTGTTGGTTTAAACTTTATACACGTGTGAAGTGAAAGGGTTTGCATCTTTGGGGATGCTACACCTCCAGAGTTTGCATCACATCAAAAACTTTTTATTATGACGAATTAAATGCCAAATTGTCAACAACAAAAAAACACTATGGCAAAATCGTTCGACCAGAGCTGCAACGACGCATGCTACAAAAATTTAATCTTAGACCAGAGCTTGCGGGAGCCCACGACCCCGGACGACCGGGTCGTACCCCCTTCACACGACAGGGACGCGTCCCTGTTGGTTTTGTTTTTGTTTTTGTTGTTGTTGTGTATATATAATTGGAATGTTGAGGAGAGAGATGAGTTGTGATTAAGAGGTGAATAGTGTTGGAAAAAGAAGAAAATTGGTTGGGAAAAGAGAAAACTGATGTGGATGAGAAAAAAAATTAATGTAAAGAAGAGAGAAAAGAGAGAAAACTTATGACCATGATCATTATTATGGATGGCCTAAGAGACGCTTCTGAGCGCCTTCAAGAAAGATTATAGTGGTGCATTCTAGTTCGTAAGAGACATTTTACGACTACTATTTAGATAATTTTGCCATAAGGTAGGTGAGTATGCAAATTCAAGGTAATCAATAGATCCCACGAGGCAATAATCACTTGTTAGTTGTTACCGCACAAGCTAGTAGTAGAAGGTGAGAAATTCTTCCATCCCCCCGGTTAAGTACTCAATCACTTGTTTCTTGGAGGGAAGGATAAATTTAAAATCAAAATCATCCATTTGTAGTTGACATCTCAACTATACTTAGGAAGCCTTTTTTTGCACTAATACCTTCCTTGATTCAAATAACCAAAAATATCCATTGTTATCCATACTTCAATATCCTCATGAAAAGATTACACATCACATTCCTATATCTAGAAGGTGGGGACCGTGGGAGGAAGAAAATAGGAAAAGAATTGGAGGTGGCACATTTGCAGTCGGCAATCACGTCTTTGCATTGGAATCATGTTATTCTTGCATTATTTAATGTTTACAGTCATTCCAAAGAAAGAAATAAAACGTTGAAAAAATGTAATTCCGTTTCACTTCTAATCATATACATCTCTTTCATATTTGTGACACGGGGATATATTCTGCTAAATAGATGTTGATCCAACATACAATCTGAAAAGGATGATCTGATCTGATCATTACAACTTTGGTAGATTAGTAGATAGGCATATTGCCACAAACAAAATATCTGGATATATTCTTCTTTCTATTTTTGTTAGTTATCAGACTTTTTAGTTCCAAAACCTTTTTCTGTGACCCTAATTACATCCATCTAGTGGTACGAAAGAATATAACAAGGAGTATTACACTTTTACCACAAGAGTTCAAGTAGTATAGAACATAAAGTATTTGTAATTTTGTATCCAATTAGGCTCCAAAAGGTAAAGTTGTATTCATGATAAAAGGACTATTGCTTTTAAGGAAATAGGTTTGAGAATTCATACATCTTATTTTACCTCAATGTCACAGCTAATTCTATCTACAGCAAGAATTTACAATCCCAGAAGTTGCTCTGATGACCACCGTAGTGTTTCCTCCTTTCCATGCTTCACCAACCAAACAAAAATATCTACAGTTAAAACTTACAAACCTACCCAATCTTTTATTCCATAGGAATAGAAGCACCAACAAGACAAGGCTACCATAGACAAGGGTCCATTATTCATGTGTTGTCTTGTGGAGGGACCCTTTCATGTTGGACTACTTTGGTAAAAGGAAAGTGGCTTAGTTATAATTAATAGATCTAAGTAAGGATGTCAGGACCAGCACATGCCCCTCGCTACCAGTTAGGCCATCACTAACCATGACCTGGACGACCCGGTCATCAGCTCTCTCTCTCTTCAAAATCAGCTTTCTCTCTCTTCCACATCAGCTTTCTCTTTCCTCAACCAACTTTCTTCTCTTTCCTATACTATTCACATCTTAACCACAACCCAACACAACCCACAACAACCTATCTCTCTCCTCCACATCATTTCGGGGTCCATCTTGGTAAAAATTTAAAAAAAATTAAAAAAAATTCTAAAAAATCAAAACAATTATAAAACGTATTTTCAAAAAAAAAATAAAAAAAAACTCAAACCAAAAAATTAAAAAAATCAAAACAAAAATCAAAACAAAAAAAAAAATCAAAAAATTATTTTTTTATTGTTTGACCGGGTCGACGACCCGGGCGTTTCAACGCCCGGGTCATCGACCCAGTCAGGGATGACCGGGTCATCTCCCCCGTTAAGGGGGAGATGACCCGGTCATCCTGTGATGACCGGGCGTGGGGGGGATTTTCCCCCCCCCCCCCCCCCGTTAAGGAATGCCCTTACTTGCATGTGCAGCAAAGTTAAATGCAAGAGGAACTTCTCAGCTAGAAGACCTTCAAAAGTGGGAACTTGAGATTTTGTGGTTGGTCTCCAACAACTCTACATTGAAAATCAGCAAACATACCTACCCACAAAGTAAGTTGTAGTGACAGCACACTACCACCTCACTTGGGTTGAGTATCTTCACACCACACTGCAAAAAACAATGTGCTCAGGAAAAGAAGAGACTAATGATTGTTAGTAAACGTGTTCGGAAGGGTGCATGAGGAGTTTTTAACTTTTTTTAAATGAAATGCATTTTTTCTATTAGTACATTAGACAATGCTCATATCAACTGGTTGGAAATAATGCATGTAAATCAAACATCTACATAACCAAAATGAACCTGAAATGCAACATTTGAGAAGATGTAGTAGAATCGTAGTTTTGAGTTTTATCATGTTCAATACAACTTGACATCAATCTGAAGTGTTAAGGGCACTAGGACAATAGAAACATTTGCTTAAGCCTCAAGGAAAATCAAAACATCACCACAGCACAACAGATCTACTCGACCGTCTGTTCAATTGGGATAGGATCATAGGATAAAAACAAACACAATCACTAACCGATGATATGTACAAGTTTAAAATCAATACACAATAACTATAGAAATATCTCAAAATGGACAATCAATGGCAATTCTCGTGAACCATCAAATTATGCAGTACTAAATCGCTTCATTCAGCACCTGCAACTTGAAACAACTTATTTTCTACCTAACCACAAGATTATAACCACACATTACAAACACAAGTAGTTGAGCACCTCTCATCTTCAAAAGATACTCTAAAAAACAACCAACAAACACACAAACCATACAATCGAAGCACTGGACACTCACAGTTTCAATACGGCAGAGCATTTTCTAACTACAAGGATACGACCACACAAAACCAACCCGAGCACCTCTCATCTTCAAAAGACGCTCTAAAACAACCCAATAAACACACAAACCATACAATTCAAGCAACCAAATCTCGCAGAAAATTTCCAACTAACTACCAGGATACTACCGCACACATGTATCATCATCATATACTATATTCACGAACTTTTTTTTCTTCTTGTAAAAAAACAAGAATACCTAACAAGTACGGTAACACGACATTACTGTAAGTGATATGTTGTAAGATTCGTATCTAACCGTAACCGTATCCGTCGGTTAGCACCGAAAGTCGAGAACCTGACCGTTCTGCGGCGAGACGCCAACGAAGCACCCAGCAGTGGTCTCCACATGATGCGTGAAGAACCCCAAAACCCTAACCCTCCCTCTGACACTCATCCTCGACTCGACCTCGATCCGTCTAACCCCGATCGGCGCGGGGAAGGAGCCGACGGAGAAGCTCGCGGCCATGTACTGCGTCCGTCCGCCGTCGATTTGTCCGGCGGGGATGAAGATGAAGCCGAGCTGGGCCCCGCGATGGACGAGGCGGAGGTCGGAGTCGTAGTGGGAGAGGGCGGCGCGGTTGGGGTTGCGGACGGCGGCGTGCTGGGCGAAGGTGAAGGCGAGGGAGCCGTTGAGGGAGGAGAAGGCCAGGAGGCGGACGGCGTCGACGGCGATGTGGGGGTTGTGGGGGCGGAAGAAGAGGAGGAAGACGGTGGTTAGGGTTGCGAAGACTAGGGTTAGGAAGAGGGTCGCGATTAGGCATGAGGTTAGGATTTTGGGGGATTTCGTTTTGGGTTTGATGGAGTGGTGGTGGTGGTGGTGGATTATGGGTGCTTCCATTTCTTCTTCTTTTTTTTCCTTTTTCTTTAGGGGTGAAGTTCGGTTTGGGAACTACTGAATACTGATTGTGTCTTGCACTGATTGGCATTTTTGGACTGATTGGGACTTCTTAACATAAGTTTTACCTAAATTTTTTTCCCAACTACCCCAAAGTCCCAGAGTACCTAACTGTACGAGTGGAACGAAATTCCGAGTTTAAGTATTCACTTATGTTATTATCGAATATTAAAAAAATAATTATAAATAAAATAATAAAAAAATCTAGTTAGGTTTTCGAGTCTTAATTTTTTCGAACTAAGTCGGAAGAATTTTATGTTTTTCATCAAGATCTTTCATTTTCAAGTTAAACTAATGTCAAACACTTTTCGAGTAGAGTTTGAGTCGAGTTTCGAGTTCGAATCAGAGTTGACAACCCTAATTCCAAGTGTAGGTATTATTATTTTTTGCTTCTTCTGTTTTTTTTTGAGTGACTAGTATTTTGCTTGTATCCATTTCATTTTGTTGTTGTATTGGACTCGAGTTTGGCTCGAAAAAATTTGGATTCCAATTTTCGGACTTAAGTAATGTTCCCTTCACTTATCTCTTTACTCTCAGAGGCATTATTTTCCATTTAGCTAAACTAGTAATGGACTAAAGGATGTTTTTTTAAATAAGGAAATTATTGATTCATCAATAATAGGTGAAAATTACAATAGCCACCTTCCTCCGTAGGTCGTTCAACAATCGAAAGTTCTTTTTTTAAACAAAAAGGGCATGTATGAGAAAATGGTTGTGCTTATTTGGGTGTCACGATTGTTGTTTTTCCAAATACATAGGACCAAGTTTGAACCCCAAATTGATTTTTTCTCTATACTTTCGCATAACTAGAGCTAGGTACCGGGTCGGGCTAGGGCAAAACTAACGGGTCAACCTTTAGGCCCGACTCGTTAAAGGAAACAGGTAGGCCGGGCCGCCAGACCCGTTTGTCCACAGACAAAGCTGGGTACCAAGCTAGGCTTGGGCAAAACTAACGGGTCGTGCCGTTTAGCCTCCCGGGCCAAAGGACTCGAGCCGGGACATGCCGGCCCGAGCCGATACCCAGCTTGACGCACAATCGGTGCTTACTTCCGAATGCTAAGGTATAAATTTTGTTGGGACAAAAGTACAGGGGAAAAAACACAATTCCCATCTTAAAAAGCTCACTCTCATCGGTTCATGGCCTACAACTAGAGCCCAATTGGGCTTGGGCTTGTTCGGCTTTTTTATGTAATTAGTCTGCAATCACGGATTAGATCCTAAGAGAGAACTATAATATTCCAAGTTGCCAAGTGCCAACCTATTGGTTCCTTTAGATAAATATTTCTTCCATTTTGCCGTATCACGAGCACCTAATAATAGAAACAAATTTCATATGCTTTTTTGACCTATCACAAGGGCATCCACTACGACGTCCCCAATTCCCCCCAAAATTACACATTCTTCGTCACATCGTCGTGCTCCATTACAATCTGTGGTTGGTAATTCTGTAGAAAACGAAAGATTTTGTAGAACATATTATTCTGTACATAACCTTAACGAAATAACCAAATGTTGGACAAACTACATACGTTCACAATTTAATGTTAGAAACACATTACATTATTGAATTTAATTTTTAAATTGCTATTACCACTTGATTATATATGTATGTAAGTATATTCACATTTCTAAGTTTATTTGCTACGTGTATTTAAGACTCACCGCTGCCCCAACACGTGAAGCACATATATTACACCGAACAACTACATATACATAAGTGCACCTGACCTGAACATATCAGGAAGTGGTTGAAATAAATGAGCAACAACTAGAAGTCGCATGCAAGAGTGGAAAATATGTCTTAAGAAAAAGTGAAGAAAACTGGTCACTTTTGAGTTTTTAAAACTTCCTGAGAGCTTTATTCTTGATGAGGTCACAAAAGGATAACAAATATATATATTTAATTGTGATTTAAAGAAAGATAGGTTAGAATGCTTATAAAACTAAATTCCTACAAAAGATGTGTATCACATGTGATTTTATGGGATGTGGATTTTCAAAACAACTCGTGATTGGTGAGATACAAGTTGTTAAAATTAATCTCATCCCTAATAAAAAAAAGACAAATTGAATGCCTATATTAGCTCAGTTGGTAAATTTCTATTAGCTCAACTGGTATCCTAAAAAGTTCTACAACTTGAAATAATTCAAGTTGGATATTGTTCTCTGTTAGATATGACAAATCTGATTTCAATCTCTGACCACCTCCCACACTAAGAGCAAAAATAACGGGATCGTCCCACTCGTTATTTGTGGTCTGATGTGTCATGACCCCACTCTGCTAGTGTCGAAGACCCACCATTGTTTATTGCAAGTTGCAACACGTCTGAAGTCTCCATAAAAGATACTCCTACTTCTCACTACATTATTTTGGAAGTCTTAAAATTACTTCTCACCATGACATCATTGTGAACTCTAAAGTTTTTTTTTTTATTTTAAAAAGGGACAAATGTAACACACCTAAACCTTAATATAAAACGAAGAGATTAATAGTCGTTCACTTCCCTGAAAATCTTAAAACATGATTTTGGAGTATAATAGTAGAATTTTGTGTGTGGTATATTCCACTTTAGACTGTATTTCGTCAACATTTAGAATTTCCATTTTTTACTGGGTTGGAGACATGAACTTTTGGCTGGCGCAGGTACTCAATAAATATAGTATGTGTTTTATGGCTTTTGTAAATCTCAACTCCACTAGCATCTCAAAACACACAACTTCAAATACAAAGTGAAGAAGATAGAATACAAAAACACTTAAAAAACTTCAATGTTAATCCAAGACGTTTCCCATTTCTCTAAGAGTAGTGATACACGGACGCAGGTTTCCGGAACACGCTAGCATGGTCAGTACAGTCAGCAAAAGTCAAATGTCTTTTACTTTTTGAAATTAATTCAATAACATATTTATTTTGTTTCACATGCAATCTTTATTTTCCCCATGCAACATTACGTTCCTCATGCAACATTTGATTTCTCAATGCAACATTTGGTTTCCCCGTGTAACCTTTGGTTCCCCACGGACAGACCCACAACTTAAAATAGACAGACTCACACATTATTCTGTCCAGATTAAGTTGTGTGTTTGTCCAGAATAAGTTTTGTAGCTATCTAGAATAAGTTGTGTGCCTGTCCATAATAAGTTGTTTGTTTGTTCAGATTAGGTTGTGTGTCTGTCTAAATAAGTTTTGAATCTGTCCAGAATAAGTTGTGTGTCTGTCCAGATTAGGTTGTGTGTCTGTCCAGAGTAAGGTGTGAGTCTGTCCATTTTAAGTTAGGAAAACATATATATTAAGCATACGTAATTCCGATTGAAAAAAATGTGTCGCCATGTTTGTTATGCAAAAATACATGCACAAATTGTATACAAACCCAACTAAAAAGAATATATTTGAAACATTTACAAACTCCAAACAAATAACCACATGAAATTGCAAGCAAAACAAATTTGGCTAAACAGACAAACCAGAAAAGAAGGCCACACCTGTGGACGGAAGCCACGTGGACCCCGTGATGAAGCGACCAACGGTAAACCTTCCGGCCTCCTCCGACGAGTTAATGACATGATAGCCCGGCCACGTCACCCTATGGCCGAGGGCAGCCCCAGGTCCAAAATTCATATACTCTCCATAGTAAAGCGTGTCGAGGGCAAAAGTGTCATTCCACTCCAACCAACCCCGAGGGTGCACGTGGTCCGACATGTAAGTCAACATGTAAACGGTTGTCGAAAACAATTTCCATGGTCTCCCTAGGTATGTCGGGTACGACCCGATTACGGGTATGAGATCTGAGGTTGGGAGTATTCGAGAGGCATGGATGGATATGCCCGTGTTCTGGTTTGGGTCCTTTCGGTTTTGGGCAGTGATGGTATTCTTTTGCATTGGCATGGGCTTACGGGCGTAGAGTGTACAATTTTGGAGGACCACAGCTGCGTTGCCAAAGATGAAGTCAACGGTCCCGTAGACGTCGCATTCACGATAGAATTGTCGGAGGGAGTGGACGTAGAGAGTGTCTTGATAGCCTATGATGTTGCACCGATAAACAACAGCGTGGTCGGATCCCACACGGAGAGCAACTGCTTGATGTTTTGCCGGTCCCGCCGAGTTCTCAAATGTTATGTCCCTTGCTATGAATCTTGCTCCCGTTGCAGCTGCATGCATGCATACAAATGTTTAATTTGGAGTTTATATTTGATTTTATCGTTAAGTGTAATCGTATTGCAACAAAATTTAAGGATAACGATGAGATATATATATTATATATGAGATTTTACAAGGTTTTTGTGCAAAAAGCTCAACAAAAACAATTTTAGGTAATGAATTAAGTCATAAAGTTAATTGGTACGTAGGTGGAAATTAAATTATAGTTACCGAAGGTGGCGGTGTGGAAGGTGGTGTAGTTATCATACACACTTCTGCTTCCAGCAATTATGGTGTTGCTCTTCCCTTCTCCAATGAACATCAGGTTTGTCTTCTTTCTCCCTACTTTTATGTTCTCGTCGTATCTTACCAATTAAGATAAACAAACACCAACGAAATATTGTCAATTAATTACACATTTCTCAACAGATATTTAAACCCAATAATTAAATCTATATGATCGATGGAACAAACATCATGAAATATTTATGGTAAGTACGAAATAATTAATTTAAAGACAAATTGTGTATACCTTCCGGATTTGATATAGATGATAATGCGTCGGGTGCTTTTCTCCGGTGCCGCTTTCACCGCCTCTCCGATGGTCTTATGTGTCCCATTTCCGTCTTTCGACACGACGAAATCCATCTTTAGATCGGTTGAGGGCATTTGTAGAAGTCCTCTCTCCTTCCTTCCTACCCACGACGGGAATCCGACGTCTTCTGCTCCCATCAACCTTCTCTTTTTGTTCTCAATTGGAATTCCGATGAATTCTCTGTTCTTCGCTGCTCCGGCGAAGATCGAGAGAGAATTGCTGACCAACCCGGTTAGATTCTTAACGCTCGTCATCATGTGATCCTTCACTTGCCAAGAGTGCAACCCATCTAGTCCTTCTGCGCATGTATCCTAACCAAGCCCCGACCATATGAGTTTAGTATAGTAAATAGTCGCTAAACATATATATATACATGAATTCTCTAGTGAGCCTAGGGTTTAATTTTTCTAAATTAAACCCCCACAATATCCACCACTCAATATCCACATATATATATATTTTAAAGAAATGATGGATAAACCAAATTTAACCCAAACCTGATTAGTCAGTGCAGCGCTGAGCCAAGTCAGGATATCCTCCTGGGAAGTATGTTGGCTTCCCGGGGAAATCCTTCTCATAGAGCGGGAAATATGATCGATAGAATCCTCCAACAACTCGATACAATCGTCGTAAGCGGTACGAGACCTAACGTCCATGTGGTGGTCGGAGATGGCTGAAGCCATGTATAGGGCTTTGTTCACGTGGTGTAGAGTCACATTAAGGGACAAATGCACCAAGTTCTTCCTCCCAGTGGCCGCAAGGGACTCCGAAAAAGCCTTGAGAGACTCCAGACACAGTGATGGATATCGAGTTTCTCCGCAAACCTTAGATATGGTTAATGTGGAAGTTATGGTGTCGCTGGTGGCGGTGGTAGTGGCGACGACGACGAAAATAGTAATGACGAAATTCCATTCTCTATAGTTCATATCTTGTGTTTCTTTTCTTTTTTTCTAGAGAGAGAGAGAGAGGTGTGGATGGAGAGAGATAGGTTGGGGGTTTATAAAGAGTAGGTTGGGATGTAGTGTGGATATGTGAAGAATGAGCTGGATGGAAATATAATGTGTAAAGAAGTGATATGGTGTTTCAGAAGTGCTCCTGTTTTGTTCCAACACCAACGGCAGAAAGAAGTTTGTTTTTATATTTCTATGTACTACCTCTTTTGAGCACCCCACGAAGGGTAGCCTTTGTTTTTGTTTAATTATAGTGTTAAGGGTTAATAGGATTTGGTCGAAAATCTGCGTCCAAGAATTTGAACATATGAACTTTCGAGGAAAATACATGTGTTTTGTTGGGTGTGTGATGCCCAGGTAATTTTTTGAAAGTTGAAAGCCACCTGGTGCATCTAGGATATATGAGTGATGAGTTAAAATGTACGAGAACTTCATTACTAACAACAATTGTCTTTAGTGATTAAATCTCAGGTTTAAAAGCATATCATCTGGTATCATAGTAGATCGTATGTTAAAATCACGTCCTGCCCAAGATGAGTTTTTTCTTCTTTTATCTTCTTATTGTAGTAAAATTCCTAGATGCAACTTGTAATAATTGGATATCAATCATTTATTTTGGTTATTTGATGATTAAAAATCTACCAACCAGGAAGGATACTTTTTATTTTTAAGAAAAATAAATGAGTTTGGTAAGTGGGTCTCACACGTTTTCATTCAGATCAATCATCTATATAACTTGTGGTTATTTTTTCTTTCTTTCTCTTTTCTAATTATTATCATGTAAGTTTGCAAATTTGGCTTAGTTTGACTGGTAATAAATACTGCAATCTTATTGAGATCGATGAGAAAGAAGGATATTTTTTTTGAGGTAGTACTTGTTGGAGGAACATTAATAACACATTAATGAAAATAAAATGAATATTATCTGGATATATGAGTTTTACCAAATTTAAAGAGTGCTAGAATAAGCAAAAGTCGTGATAATTATATATGTCCCATATTCAGGATTTTGATTAAAGAATAAGACCATCACTAACCATGACCTGGACGACCCGGTCATCAGCTCTCTCTCTCTCTCTTGAAAATCAGCTTTCTCTCTCTTACACATCAGCTTTCTCTTTCCTCAACCCACTTTCTTCTTTTTCCTATACTATTCACATCTTAACCACACCCCAACACAATCTACATCTCTCCTCCACATCATTTCGGGGTCTATCTTGGTAAAAAATTTAAAAAAATTTAAAAAAATTCTAAAAAATCAAAACAATTATAAAACGAATTTTCAAAAAAAATAAAAATAAAAAAACTCAAACAAAAAAATTAAAAAAATCAAATCAAAAATCAAAACAAAATAAAAATAAATAAAAAATAAAATTCAACCCGGACGCACCACGTGGCGCGTCCGGGTTGGATGACCCGGACAACCGGGTCGTCGACCCGGGCGTTGAAACGCTCGGGTCGACAACCCGGGCGAAGATGACATCCCTTATTCTGCTGTTAAAAATTGGTGTAACCGGTCAAAGATGACCGACCTCTCTCACGACCGAAAAAATCCCACGATAAGGGATGCTCTAATTGGTTAGATGTAGTCCGGTTGGTATTGCTTGGGTTTTGAAATAGTCTCAAAGTAAAATCCCAATTACGTATCACTTGATATTCCCAGAGCAAGAAGCTGAAACATAACTTTTATTTTTGAAAGTATATATTGACGTAATCAACAAGACGAATGTAAAGACACATAAGCCTAAAAAAGATGCATAATGTAGGTCAGGAAATATCAAGACATAGTTTAGGAATGTAAACGGTAATTAACTCAAAATTAAACATGCAACTTAACGCTACTCTAAGTTGATCATTTTTGTTAATACAAAAATTGAAGGATAAGAGGACGTGATCAGTTCAATGATTCCGTGAATTGCTGTGTAAGGTGTCGGTGCATGTAGAAATCACTACCCACTGTCTTCTACTTTGGAAGTTAGCAACAAAGCTAAATAGTTACCATTGCTTCTTCTAACCATGTGCTAAAGTTTGTGAGGTACCCGATCAACTATTGCATGCATGTAAGAGATATTTGGTGATGTCATTTTTTTTGAGACTATTTGTAGGATAATGTCAATCATGAATCACTTGCTTGATATATGTTTTCTAGACTAGACTAGAATACTAAATGTTGGTTATGTTTGGAAGATGAAATGATGTCAAAATTGTGATTCTTGTTGAGTTTCATTTTTAACTTACACTAGCTAGTTTGGCTGTTTGGGATTAAAATCTTTGTAGTTGTTGTTTTTGGAAGAAAAAGTGATGGAGGTGCTTAATTGGGATATAATCTCGTATTTTGGGTAAGAAAATTGATGATGGGATATACAAAATAATTGAGTTATTCCCCCAACATGTTTTACTACTAGATATCAAGAATTGAAAATCTTCTTACTCGTGGTGGTTCCTCTTTAGAGACATTGAGATTTCCCCATAGATCTCGAGTTGGAGTATGTATGTTGAGATACGTAAGTGCATGGTTTGTCTATGTTTAACTCTGAATTTTAGTCTTTCTTTAAAACTAATGTAAATATACAGGGAAAAATATTCCGGTTAATAAAAAACTGAGAATCTTATCCATAATCCAACACTTGATTTGGTTGGGAAATTGAAGGATGAGAAGAGAGATAATGTTTTGCTTCGTGAACTAATTAAACTAGAGTGGTATGTTAATGTTAGTGTAACATTCCGAAAAAGCGGAAATTTTAAAAATTATCATCGAGATAACAGAGATCAATAATCAAAAGACGGGACTGTTACTTCTCATAAAATATATAAACGGTGCACCAAATTACATTAGAGTTTGTCAAAAGCTACATGATTAAATCAGATAAAAAGAATGAGATATAAATAATCATGTCGACCTCAGTGGTCAGAATGAGAGGATCCGATCCCAAAATGCGTGCGTCCGTTGATCACCACCCAACTGGACCTACTGCGGTCCTGAAATAAAACATACAACAAAAATGCATGAGTTTCCATAAGGAAACCACGTATGTCAAGCTCACCTATATGCATGCAGTAGTACAAATGAACATATCATATAGAAGCATGTCATGTCATCAACAGTAAGGAAAATAGTTCCCCCGAAAGGTAGCACAGAACATCAGTCCGACAATCATCATCGGGTCTCCCAAGGAGACTTACCGTAGGCACATACGGTCTAGCGGAACAAGACGTGACACTCCCCACACGCGGTTACACTAAACATGAGGTTCGGCAAGGAGCATCCACCAGGTCCGCGCCATAAGAAACAGATATGTAACTTAAGGTCGAAACCACACCAACGGAGTCGTCGCTCGGTCGGTCCATCAATCATCATCTCAATAGGTGCTCATCTGAGGAAAACATAACCGAAACAGCATCGGCCCATCAATCATCATCGACGGAACAACATCGGCGGCATCACCGGTACAACATTGGTGGTCCAACAATACATCCGACACAGCATCAGACGGGTCTAGACCGAAGTCTGTCAGGTCATCAGGCTCCACGAGCCGCGAACACCAATCGCACCGCTATAAAAGCAGGGCAGCGACCTCCGTAGTCATCCAGGGTGGTAGTCACCTCACCCAACAACAGTTGTGTGCTCGCACAACAACATACATTGGGATCCGCGATCCCTCAGGCCTGCTACTCTACAATGAGTCCATCAATCCATCACATCAAGTCACGATCCATACATGGAGGTGATACTTAATGGAATGTGTTCTAAAAGTTTTACTTTTAAATGTCAATTATTATGAATTGAATGAGAAATCATTTTGTTCATTGTTTATGTTATTCGTCTTTTAGAAGTGTTAAGGAAGAGGCTCTTGGTCTTTAACCGTAGAGCTCTAAAAGATATTGGTTTACATAAAACGAAAGATATTCGCAATCATGGTTATTAACATGGGACATTAATTACCGAGTTAAGATTGTCGTGTTAATCATAGATCATTGTAGCTCTACAAATGAGTGACAACACGGGTACACAAAAGAGGAAAATATTACTTTTGTATACTGAATAGACCTAATAAGTAAAACATTATAGAATTGTATTTTCTGTGTCATTAATGTTTTACTGTGTCCTTGGTCCTTTGATATGAGACTTATGTCCGATCACTTAAGAAATGCTTGATTAGACTAATGTCTTGAGTCATCGATAAGTGTAGTGTAAAGGCATTGGTTGGTTAAGTATGACTTTTGTTGGAGAAAATAGTTAGTCAAAAGATTATCATTGCTCCTCTTAATTGAGTAATGATATTAGTGGGCCCTTTGATAAAGCAAAGTTATAATGTGCACAATGTGATTTGAGTTAAATCACATATTTGTAACTAGCTTAAAGAGATCAAGAAATGAATACTAATACAAAGATGACACAATACTACTTTGTGTGTATTCTTAATATCATGAGGCAAGGGAGGGACACAAGTGGTGCACTCCATCACTAAATGGATCGGGTTTTGGTTCAAGTGGAATTAAGACATCTAACTAATTGGGAGTTATAATGTGTAGCTAGATTCCGCTTATAGCTTGTGATATTAAGCTCTTAATATCACTGTCAACTTAGTTTAGATCCTCTCATAGGTCACACCACAAAACTGGAAAACAAGAAATGAGGATTTTGAGTTCATATGATGTGTTGGGTTTCATGTAGAAAATATGACACATGTGGTGAACAAGCAAAATCAAAATTATGTTGTGATTAATAAACATAATTGGAATCTAAATTAAATTCATATGTGATGTAAATATTATGGGGTGTAATGATTTATCATTACATAGGATAATATGTTACATAAGTTGTGAATTTATTACTAATCCCGAAATGTCATATTTTGTAGGGGTAAAACCGAAATTTGACAAGTCTACGACACTGTGCAAAAACGGTCGACCGCAATGTTGCACGGTCGACCGGATGTGTATCGATCGTAACAGGGAATTTCGTCTGTTCGTTTTCGGTCGGTCGACCGAACATTGCGATGAAATGTTTTCGTTACGAATAGTCGACCGAGTATATCGATCGGTCGACCGAAACTAGGTTTAAACGGTCGACCGAACCTCGAAAAACGGTCGACCGGCCAGACGGTTTTATGCAGAATTAATTTAAGAATTAATTAGATCATGCATGGAATTGGTCCATAATTGATTTAATTCGTGGCTAAGATTATTTGTTAGCAAATAATGGATGGTTAGATGGAAGTTTGCATGAAATCATGGGTAAGAGGTTGCACATGAATAGGTAATTTGGAGAGAACTTATAAATATAAGTTTATCTCATTACCTCATTTAATTAATTCATTATCTTCTTGTGCAAACTTCTCTCTCCATAATTCTCCACGAATTTCCATTAATTCTTGAGTTTAGTTTTAGTTTTCAGAGATCTTCTTCTGAAGGGAATTAAAGAGGAGTTAGTAATTAGATTCTAAACCCTATTAGAGATTGAGAGACTAGCTTTTCTCTCTCCGATCTTGTTTAGAGTTTGGTGAATACTCGGAGGCATCCGGCGCAGCGACAAGCATCCTCAACATCTCCGGATCATCAAGAAGTTTTAGAGAACTTCTAGGTATGAAATTCGGAGCCCATGTTTGTTTTAATAAAGTTTTAAAACTAGTTATTGAAACAAATCGATGCATGCATGAAATAAATCATAGAAAATTGTAATTGATCCTTATTGTACATAAAAAATTTGAAAATAGATATGTGCAATTAAACTAGAAATCCTACAGATACGTCCCGAACACCCACACTCTTCCACACGGCGTTCCTTGGGCAGGCACGCGTACGCGCCCACCGTCACCCCCCGGCTCACACACAATGCGAGGACACGGGTTTCCGTGGACAGAGTTGACATCCTAAAAAGGACCGGGAATTCAGTTCTGTGCACAAACGGTCGACCGAAAGAGGCAACTCGGTCGACCGCTTTCTCAATGGAATCGGTCGACCAAAAGTCTGCAACGGTCGAACTCTCTGCGCAAAACCTATGTCCCAACGGTCGAACAGAGATCTAAAACCGGTCGACCGATACGAGGTCAAAATCCAGAGTCTGGTCAACATCAAATCCAAACTACCGGTCGACCGAAAACTACCAGGGCATCTTAACAGTTCTAAGTCATATAACGATCGAACACATATAAACAATCAGTCGAACTAACATGCATCTTTATTCAGTACACTTAAGTTCCGGTCGAACAAACCCAAGGAACCGGTCGACCGAAACACAACAAAAGACCCCGACCCACCAACACAATGCACAACTGGTCGACCGCCACAAGGCATCGTTCGACCGGTGATGGTTAAAGTCGGGCAAAATACACTACATCGGTCGACCGTCCGAAGGAACCCGGTCGACCGTTGGTCGTCTGCAACCTTGCGTCAGCCAAGGATTTACGCCAAAACTCGTCGCCAGAGAGGTCTTCGACCTCCCCAGACCGGCCAACACATCCCTCACACGAGGGTGAACAACCAAACCACACTAAGAAGCCGACATACCTCAAGAGAACGACGAATCCGTCGGAGCCTTGCTCGCACAACGCCGTCTCCGAACCTCCTCGCGCGTCCACCTCTGCACGCCTCACGCCGGAAACGCACGACCACGCTCGTCGACAACCTCTGGTACTCGATCAACTGAGGGAGAGGGAGACGAAATCAGAGAGAGAATATAAAGGGAGAGAGAGATATTCAACTTTTAAAGCCAACAAAACACTCTCCTCATCTACAGTAACCAACCCCCCACCATCACCGTACACACCCTAAAGTCCTCCATTCCCATGCACTCCACTGTTCTTCTCGTCTTCCCCATGCAAAACACTTCCTAATCACCGTTAACCCCTAAATGGGTTCAGGGACGTAACAGTTAGTATATGTCATTGCCTCATTGGCATGTTTACTTTCACTGATTATAATAAAAAATTAATGAATCGGATAAGATGCTACACTAACCAAATATAAATAACTTACTCCAAACAAATCATTGATAGACACCAAGAAAGACCCTACAAGAACCTATAAGATTAGTTTCTTTTAGAACCTTTCTCTACTTTATATATTCTAAAATCACTTTTGATGTTTAAAATCTAAGGTCAGAAATTTACTGAGTTTAGGTTATAAATTTCATCTAAAATTACTGTCTGAATTCGACCTTGCAATCTATACTCCTGGTAGGGCAGAGCATTGACCGGGTCAACCTGGTCAACCGGACTGGTCGGTCCGGGTTCGGTCCGGAATATTTTGAAAAAATCCGGTCCGGTCCGGACCGGTCCAATTTTTTTTTACTTTAAAAAATTCGGTTTTTGACCTGACCGGACCGATTCGGTCCGGTCCGGTCTTCGGTCCGGACCACAGATAAAAATCTGGTCCGATCCGGATGCACATTCCTACTCCTGGGCAATCAATTGACAAGAATTTCAATTGGAATATCAAGCTTCCCAAGTTAGGCACGATTTCGTGTTCTATTACCCCCTAAAGAAATAGTATCCACATTTCCACTATTTTTTAATCTATTTTGCCAACATTGTAGTTTGTCATTTTCAAATTCAATGTATATATGATTCTCCAACCCTCATGTGCAATCATCCGAACAAGTTCTTCTCAAAATGTCACAATCCTAAGCCCATGTTTAATTACATTTAGCTAAACTAACACATCCAAGTGCACATCCCAAGTGATTTCCAAAGTACCGAATTCCATCTTGTTCACAACTTATCCTTGAAGATGAAAATCATGACATACTCACTGGTTCTCCTGCTAATTACTTTACAAGATTAATCACTAAATCTCTTGCTAATTATTTTACAAGATCAGGGACCTATATTTCCATTGGTACAACTTGGTACTTTAATGTTGAACGGGGTGGGAGTCTTCTCAGGGTTGGAGAAACAAGTGCACATGGAAGTTAATTGGATTGGATGAGAACACATGGGAGTAGGGCACTGAAAGAGACTTCTTAATTAACCTCACAGTACTCATTTTTGCTTCATTGATTCAACTCAATCAAATTAACCATTACCAGCATTGAATCCAGTAAGTAGAGATTTTGCCTTCATAATTATATCCACATGACCATTTGTTCATCTCTCTGTGCTCCATGACCTAGTTGACCCAATACTTTTTTTCTGTGAAAATTCACAATCTAATGTTAAATTTCTAGTCTATATTAAAAAAATGTCCATTTCAACCATCAGGAATGTAAAATTTTGTAGAATGAACTTGTAGAAATATTTACTATACCTAAAGCAACTTTGTATGTAGGGTGAAAAGATAATCTAGAAATTAATATATTATGTGAGTCCGCAATGGTACAAGGACACGAGTTCTTCTAAGTTCCTCTATAAATTGGTCCTTAGATATCATACATTGTGTTTAACCAATCATCTGATAATTTTTACTCCAAGTTCAAAGATGTAATTTGAAAAATCAACGACCTAATCTAGTTTCAGTAATTTCAATTTTATATAAAATTCTGCTATGTGCATAACATTTTAGACCAAGTGAAGCTACAATAAAGCTACTAAATAGCAACAAATCATTTTGGAATCAGTGATTAAGCTACTAACTTTAGCCATTATCTCTAGAGTTGCCGACAGTGACATACCAATCTAACTAACAAATTGGTGCATAATCTCTTAAAGTAAACGTCCTTCCTCACAGTGAGATCAGAACAACATTTGTCTAATATTAAACCACAATAATAATACCAAAAACAATACAAGTTCATAAAGAGAATGCCTTTTTCATATCCTCAGAATCTTGCAGCTTTTCAAATCATACAAAACACAAACTTCCAACAAAAGCCTCTACTACTTACAGGCCCAGAATGTAATTTATGACATCAAAATTCTACTTGCTAGTATTGAAATGTGCGCATCAAGTATCACTTTAAGTTATTCTCTGAAAAAACACCTTTCCAGTTCAATTCACATGTAAATATTTCCCTTTATATAACCTACAAAAAGCTCAAAACATTATTTTCTTTACCTTTGGATTTGTAATTTGCAAAGCACATAATAAGACATGCATGACAGCCTTGGCTCTTTCGTTCAAGTGCAAATGAGAGCCACCCACCATGAATGTGAAAGTTGGCTGCAAAAAATATCACTTCCACTACCAGCAACTAAGATCATGATATGCAAAAGCAGATTCTAAAGTTACATTCATGCACATGCAACAGAAGTCTATGAGGATTCAGTTGGTGATGCTAACTCTAGACCAACGTCAAGATCATGTCATTTTTACAAATAATGGATTCAAGATGGAGTTATGAAAATCACAGTGTTATACATTGCTATGATACAATAACTTAAAAGGGTGTCTTTTAATATTGTGAATTTATGCAGAGGTAAAGAAGGCCTTCCATTTCAGTCTAGCAGAAAACGAGATTAGACTTAACAGACTGATAACAAACTCATTCGACGAATACCCTGTCCACAGTCAATTATTAACCCAAGGAACTAATGATCCAATTGTTGCTAGATTGGTTCATGATCGTTTGGTTATCAACTTAAGGAGAAAATGTACAGAAAGAAGGGAAAAATGGGAGAAACCAAGTTAACCTTATTTGGATGGAAAGTTAGGAATAGAAAATAAGCTTGGAGAGAACCCCAGCCAATTTTCTAAACAAATATAAAGAGAAGCTTTGTTTCCCTCCAAATTTTCTATTCATCCTAAAATACCCAAAACTTAAGCAAGAAGATTAAACCACATGGTACTGTGGTAATCTAGTGTAACAAATTTAATTATTTTTTCTCTTAACTTATCTCAATCCAAACAATGGACAATAAAAGCATCTTGACTTCTCTTTTATTTTCCTCTTTCAATCCAACCATATTGATAACTTATTTTCTGTTCCAGAAATAAACGTACTTCAACAATGACAATTTGACAATTACGAAGATTTAATGACAAAGGTACAGCCGTAGCCAATTGTGTTCTTCAATCTAATCTTAGTGAAAACTGATGACAAATAATAGCAACACGACGGTCAATTAATTACACATGACAAAACAAGGTCGCAACATTCTTCAACTTAATAGACTATTAACAGAGATTGCTGAAGGAATACCTCAGGAATCATCAATTGGGATTTTTCAGAACATAGCATAGCAGCATGGCCATAGACACATCAACTATAATGATATCGCTTGAATTCGAGATGCAAATATTGTACCCACCATTGATGAATTCCATGAGCATACTTAAAATCAGGACTGTTACTCCTGTTTATGGTCAGAGTGGCAGATGGAAGAAGGTGCAGCGGTTCAGATGCTTGCCCGAATGGCCCAAGGAACATACTCCCAATAGAGTGTTTTGTTGCTAATTTCTCTATCGCTCCTGCTCCAATATCCTGCATCTGTCGTCTGTGCTCAAAGTAACCTATATACTCTGAGCATATGTGATCGGAAGGGTTCACAAAAAGATGTGGGAACCACGAGGATAAAATGTCGAAGGAATCCTGAGAACGAGGAGCTTGTTCACGTGCTTTCATGGCCATCGCAAGCCCAGCTGTAATTACACTACCAGCAATTCGGAACCCGAGCTTCACTTTCTTATCCTTGATTCTCTCTATAGGAGCAGAGACAAACGGAGGATTGAATAGAAAAGTTTCTAGAAACATGCCCATCTTTGCCATGTTTTTTCCTGCCAGTGTTGCAATTGCAGAACCTAATGAGTGACCAGCCAACCAGACATTTGAAGTTCCAGAAGCGGATACCATGTTTCGCACTGCCTGCATTGCTATTTCAAACCGGGAGGTCTGATGGAGGTCATTACGGATGAAATAAAGATCCAACTCAAGGTCCCGACTGGTTGATTCTCCTTTGGTTATAGTGCCTCGAAAAGCAATTACAAATTTAGGAGCTGGAGCACTTCCAGCTGTAGAGCTATTAATACTAGCTCGGGGTTTATATTCATAAATGGCTCCAAAAATAGACCGATCAGCATCGTCGATAAGCTTCCTTATTAACTGGAAGTCGAAGAATTCCCACCACGGTGGAGCAAGAGCCAGGCCATCCTCGCGATTTTGTTGCCTGTCTCGCTCTAGAATATAAGCACCTTGAACCAAACTAGCAGCGACAGATCTTCGGTGATGAGGGTGATCCCTGGTTAAAATTTGAAGCCGGAAACCAATAAAAACCACAATTACAACATGTGAGAAATCATCATCTACATGATACAACTTCCATTTGACAGTGTGCAACTGAGATCAACTATCAGACAATAAGAGATAATCACGCCATTTATTGCTGTAACCAAAGGAAAGCTGCCGAGTTTTACTAAAGAGTACAGGAAGCTATTCTGTTCTTTAAACTCACAGGACCACCTTCAACTGTTGTGAAGAAAATGTTCTCATCTCTAGAAAGCTAGCATTTCTCAACTACAATCAACCGATTTTTCATCTATACAAAATCCAACTCACTAGCACCGACATTACAAATACTACAAACTTGTATCCCTAGATTTTATTTTCATGCTGCTTGCGGACTTTTTCTTTCACATACTCAGAGGTTTAGGGTTTTGATGCGAATTCACTTATCATCTGATTGCACTTGATATACGTATATGGTAAGTTCTCTCTCCTGCTCATCCTTTTCCAAGAGAAAATATTACGTTGTTGACAAACTAATGTTTTATTCCAATGTTGAAGTGAAAAGCACTAGGTACTCTGATGATTTTCTGCTAATTATGTGTTCATCAGATTATCGACCAGCTTTCCGCAGTTTCAAATTCACAAGGAGTCAAGGACCTTTGCGCTAACCCATTTTTATGAGTAGAACAGTACGATTATGGGAAGCAAGGTAACATTTGGACTTGTGCTTACAGAAGTTGGAAAAAATGCACTAACACTACTTAAGTATGCCTAATGAGACACTTAAAGGTAGAAGAGAACAAGAAGTACAACGAGAATTCTGCACCTCATCATGTTATTAATTCCTACACTCCAAAGCCTTAAATAGGTTAAGACACGTGTTTGGTATTTGATGGAAATAACACCAAATATCACTCCCTTTTGGCATTTGATATTTGATGTAAATGACACCAAATATCACTTCCTTTTGGGATGTTTGTATCTATTTTTATTCTACAGAAGAGTCTATTTGTACTTTGGAAGCCTATGATGAGGGATTATTTTTCATGATATCTTGTCATATAGATAGTCTCCAACTCACACTATCAAGACGTCATTTCTTAGTGTGGTATTTTCTCTAAAATGAATCAAATGTAAAAGTTTGACTCCTAGGAGTAAAACAACATCATGAATAAACAGAAACAAACATAATAATGCCTATCCTAGTTCTCACGCAAAGGCCAGCAAGTCCTTATTAATGACCAGCATGATACTACATTATGGAAATGAATATGGGGTTTAGACTGTACAATTTTCCAAGAATTTAGGAGGAGCACCCAGTTATGTTCCACCCACCTAAACAAGATACAATTTATTCAACCCACCGTCTATCTAAAATATAATAGCTAAATATACATCAAATAATTTAAAGAAGATTAAATAAGACTAAATAACAGAGTTAATTGCTTCAGTAGATGATTACAAGGTGCAATATATTCACTATACCAGTCAACCACTGGAAGATGCACAGGTCCTGAAATTTCAAATACGTCCTTATCAAAGACCATATTTCTGCTATATGCTCTTCTTAAAAAATGGCTGCAAAATTATACAAGAGATCAGTCATAATGAAAGAGTAAAACAGATACTCTAGGTTATTGCCGTAATATTATTATATTGATGTCAACAAATATAAAGTGATCAAGAATGACAAACTACTTCCTCATAGAGAATAAATTGAGAACCACGTGAGATGAAGAGGCTATCTATGCAGGCACAAATGTTTTTGCTCCATTTAAGAATCAAAGGGCAAACTTTGCCACCCTGTTGCGTAATCCCTTTTTTTTTCTATTCTATGGTGATTTACAAAATAAATGACAATGTGGGATCCATGTTTCACTTAGCAATTGTTCTGACAAAACTAAGGTTAAGCTGATGGCAATGGAGAACTTGGTACCTTGAGCTAAAGGACAAACTTGCTTGCTTCCCTAATTGAAGAGCTCAAACAAAGGTAGAAAGCAATAAAGGATCACAAGTACAAGCGAATTGACACAAGCACATACCTTGTTTTCTCCTAAAGGATCTAAACTTTCTCTCACAAAAGGCAATTTCAAATCTACCCTAAACCAAAAATAAAAATACAATTAAGCCTCAACACTGGAACCAAAACTAAACCCAAAGAAACCATTAAATCTAATTCTCAATTTGAGGTCTCCATTATAGTGCCCTACAAAACTAACCCTGAAACGCAAAATCAAATAGCATTGCCTAATTCTAAATCTACTAGCAACCCACAACAAGAATGACATGAAAATGCACAAATTTGTACCTTTTTCGGTCTAAACTTCAAAAACAACGACAAAGATCTGAGCTTTCTTGCACTCTAAGCAAACACAAATCCACCCAACAAAACAAAATCTCATCAAGCCTCAGCATTGCAAACAAAACAAAACCAACAAAGAAACCATTAAATTTAAGGGTAAATTATAGTTTGCCCCTCTCGATTATGGTTGAGTCGAGTAATACTTTGACACCTTGAACTTTAAAACGTCACACTCACATCCATTAAACTTTGATTGATGTAATACTTTGACCCCCTTTTTTCATCATAAAATTGTTATTTTTCAACATATAACATATTCATCATTTTTTCTAAAAACATTTTGTGTTGTTTGCCAAACGTATTTCTAATATATATTTACGCTAAAATTCGAATCAAAATAGGAAGTACATTTTACTTCAAATTTGGGTCGAATTCGGTAACAATCAGTCCCAAATTTGAGACAAGTCTAACTTCCAATTTGATTTGAATTTTACCGTAAAGATATCTTAGAAGTGTTTTTGACAAATAACAAGATTTTTTCGGGGAAAAACGATAAATATGTTGAAAAATAACAATTTTATGATGAAGAATGGGTTAAAGTGTTACACAAATCAAAGTTTAAGGGGTGTGAGTATGACATTTTAAAGTTCAGAGAATCAAAGTGTTAGTTGGCCGAAGTTGATGGGACAAACTGTAATTTATTCTAAATTTAATTCTCAATTTGAGGTCTCCATTATAATGCCCTACAAAACTAAACACAAAATCAAACAGCATTGCCCTAATTCCGGATATACTAGCAAACCCACAACAAGAATGACATGAAAATGCACAAATTCATACATTTTTCGACCTAAACTTCGAAAACTGGCAAAGATCTCAACTTTCTCGCACTATTAGCAAACACAGATCTACCCAACAACAACAGAAAATTCCATTAAGCTTCAACATTGCGACCATAACAGAAACCATTAAATTTAATTCTTAATTTGAGGTCTCCATTATAGTGCCCAACAACTAACCCCGAAATGCAAAATCAAACAGCATTGCCCTAATTCTAAATCTACTAACAAACCCACAACGAGATTGACATGAAAATACACAAATTCGTACCTTTTTCGACCTAAACAACGAAAACAACGGCAAAGATCTCAACTTTCTCGCACTATTAGCAAACACAAATCTACCGAACAAAAGAAGAAGAAGAAATCCCATTAAGCCTCAGCATTGCAACGAAAACTAAACCCAAAAAAAACACTAATTATAATTTCAGTTCTCTCAAACATAAATTCAACAAACAGCATTGCCCTAATCCTAAACCAATCAGCAAACCCACAACGAGATTTCGGGAAAATACACAAATTCGTACCTTTTTCGCCCAAAACTTCGAAAACGACAGCAAAGATCTCAACTTTCTCCGAACCAACACCCAAATCTGCCCAATAAAAACAACCCATTAAATATCTCATCATCAAAATCATTTACGTATCGGAAAAGCAGAAGTTGGTAAGAAAGCAAGGTTTAAAGAGCATTGTAGGGTCGATTACGTTGAAAAAAAGAATGAGATTTGGACTCCAATTTGCGTTTGGAATGGAATGGAATGGAAGGGATTCGAAAGGCGATTTTGGGGGGGCGTTTTTGTTCTCAAATGAGAACCAAAGTGTTAAAAGTGGAAATGTTGCGTGTGGTGTGACGTGTGAGTATATATTAATATGAAGTATGGAATTATTTCTTAAATTTTCCATGTGAAATGTTTTGCCATTTTCTCAAAAAAAATTAATTTTATTTCCAAATTACCTATTAAACCTTAAAAAATTAAACCCTCAATCGAGTTGATTTACATTTGAATCACATAGTATTAATTCTTAATGGAGTTCTCAAGACTTGTACTTTTTTTTAAAAGACGGTAAAAATATTATCTTGTAAGATGGAAGAGTAATTTGGTTTTGCTCGAATTGGGCAAATTACCAAACTAAAGTAAGCATGCCAAACGATAATGGTGAGATGTGTTACAAGGGTAAAGGTGATGGAGGTAAAATGCAATTAACCCATAATTTCTTTTTAATTGGTATTGCTCAGAAATGACGATATTTTTAGGGAAAAAATTTCAAAATAGTATTTTTTTTAAAAAAAATTGCCAAAATAAACCTCCACTGAAACTATTTCTCAAACTAGACCCGCTGCCACCACGTGATGACACGTGGCGACGATGAGTTGTTTTTTTGTGCATAGAGAACTCGACATCACCAGTGTCGAGTTCATCTTTTGAGAACTCGACACTGGTGATGCCGAGTTCAACTTTGGTTTTTTTATTGGCCAACAGTTGAAATTTTCACTTAGGAGGTGACACTTGGTAGAACTCGGCACTGTTGATGCCGAGTTGTACCAAAGAAAACTTGACATCACCAGTGCCGAGTTCTATCTGGGAGTATTGCCTACCACTTCATATTCCACTCGACGGTTGCCAGGAGAGGTGACAGATAGAACTCGGCGTCCTCGATGCCGAGTTCTATTTGGACATGATTCTCCTGGCACTCAAATCATGTGTGAAATGGGTGGACGGTCAGGTCTACAATAGAACTCGACATCTATAATACCGAGTATAATAGGCGTAAGTCGAGTTTAATAGGCTGAAGTAGGCAAATTTGCGGTCCTAAAAAATATATTACATTCATTCGTCTTACAATTAATCAACTCTTAAAAAGGATTTAAGTCGTACATTCATTCAAGTCATAACAAAATACATTACAAATACATTACAAGTCTTACAATTAATCAACTCTTACATTCATTCGTCTCACATACAAAATATTTTGCTATATAAGTTCCTTGCATCGCTTTCAGTTATGCCCTATACCGCCGCATCTCTCACACCTTACCCTTCTTCCAGCCTGTTCGTCCATCTCGTTTCGGATTCGCGTTGATTTAGGCCGTCTGAGAGGTCTTTTGGCTTGGGAAGGCTTCATTGTGATATTGTCTCGATCTGACCAATACCTCACATCAGGAACTGAGAGTGCCGAGTTCTATTTAAGTAATTGTTCTTCTGACGCGTCAATCGTCTCATGCACGATCTGAGCGCCAGGAGAACAGTTTCTTAAATAGAACTCGACACTCTCAGTGCCGAGTTCTATTTGAATCATGTCAGTAAAAAATGTCAAGCGTTGGTCAACAAAAAACCAAGTAGAACTCGACATCACTCATGCCGAGTTCTACCAAAGTTGAACTCGACATCATCAGTGTCGAATTCTCAAAAGATGAACATGACACTAGTGATGTCGAGTTCTCTATGCACAAAAAAACAAACCCCGCCACCACCACGTGTCACCACGTTGCGGCAGCGGGTCTAATTTGAGAAATAGTTTTAATGCAGGTTTATTTTGGTAAATTTTTAAAAAAAAATATTGTTTTGAAATTTTTTCCATATTTTTATTCAGTATTTTTTTTCTCTTACTTCGTGTGGCCATTTGCTTGAACGTGTGATCTGTTGTAAGATTTTATTTTTTTCATACTTGGCTCGTACTTATTTCAACAAGTGCACATATACTTGTGTAAAATGTATCTACTTTAAAAAAACAAGATAAATACAAATCATGATATATTATGACTCATGTTGAAAGCAAAATCAACTTAGTATGATTTTTGTGTGATACTTGTCAGATGTTAATAGCTTTAATTATGACAAGTATCACACAAAAATGCAAATTCTCTGATATCAACAACACAGATCGAGACGCAGCAGATGAGATACTGGTGTTATTCTAAAAATCAAGCAACTAACGCACTACCATCTTCTTCCGACGATCTAGGGGTTAATTTCTCTTGAGCTTTTTGGTAATCGTCGAGCCTCTTGAGCCATTGCAAACCCAAGTCGCATCCTGACTTAGCAGCTACCTGAAATTGCTCTTTTGCCAGTTCCATCGAGCCTTCCCACGATCTCGTGACTTTTTTGCCAGTCGCACGCATGGTCGGGCCCCTCTTTAGGTTGAATCTGGTTATAGCCTCAGGGACCTCGGCTCCTGCATAATGTGTGATATACAGACATAAAAACCATAAAATCTTACAAGTATCGATGAAGCAATGAACATTGTCAACATAGGTCACGAAACAAGCATGATAAGGACCTTGAAATTTTAGGCTATTTCAGAAATTTACGTCGTGGTAAAAATGAAGGTCAATGACTTGTATTGTAGAAGTCAAAAGATTAAAGAAGTCACAATGTCGTGATTTATATCATTACATGCAGAGGTAGAATACCTACAACAGCACCAATATAACATTGAAAGAGACCATTAAGATTATAATGACTTAATACCATTATAAGTAAAGCTTTTGAAAGAAACAATTGCATACAAAGATTGGTACCTCTCAGAAGAAGGGAACCATAGGCAATAGCTGCTCCAGCATGCCCCTGCATGATATGAAAGAAAGCAATTTAATCTTTCAGCAATTGCTATGTAAGTAAATCCAACAAGAAGACAATCGAAGGAAAATTTTATGTGATTTCAAATGCGAAAAAACAATTCTTAGATTCTTTAAGTAGTCATGGAGCTCCTGGATAACAAGAAAGCATGTTTTCAATTTTTATCATGGAAATAATCAACTTAAATTACTTTATGATGAACTGTACACAGGAAAACTCAGCAATGATAAAACTTCCGTTGGTTTATTGTACATGTTAGTGTGACAAGGCAATATCTGTTTTCTATGCAATTTTTTGAAGGATGATTCTTTAGGAGTGCAAATCATACACAATTTGGTAAGATAGTAGACAAGTCAAGACAACTATTTTTTATTTCATCAAACCGATAAGATAACGAAGTATTTGAACTACCTTCTCTGATGCTTTATGGAAGCACCACATCGCAGAGGCAACATCTTTCATAACGCAATCCCCACTAAGATAAACAGCACCTAGAAGATATAAAGCACCTGGATGCAACTAAACAACAAAGGAGCAGTAATCAAGAGTTTCTCGTGCCAACTATCTGGGTTTGATATTTTTTAAATAAAAGAAGCTAACCTGGTCAGCGGCTTTTAGAATATAGTAAAACGCCTCTTGATCAGAACGGCCAACTTCATCCTGCTCAGAGAACAAACTATTAAAAAATTCGGGAATCCAAAGCATTAATTTTATACACGCCAGAATGTACAGGAAAAACAAAAATGCATGGAAAACTTTTGCCATGAGCCAAACCAAATGAAGCCTTATAGAGTGAGTGTAGCTCTAATCCAATGTCACCCACCCTGAGAAAAGGTTAGAAGTCCACACACGCAGTCATGCAACTATATGCTGTCAGAACTTTCTCGGGGAAGGACACAATACAAGAACTACCAATAACTTAATTTCACAAGAGCAAAAAAGGAAAAAAAACAAATGGATATGGATATTACATAGTTTTTTTTATCGGATATCACATAGTAATTTTAGCAGGTAATGAATATGGATATGGATATTACATGGGGTTTTTCATCGGCTATCACATAGTAATTTTAGCAGGTAATGAATGGATATTACCCTTTTTGTATACCTTTACCCTATCCTTACTCTATTGAATAGTAATATGGATATAGCCTTCTTTCTTCCAATTGAAATGGAAAAATAGCAAATGAGTTTACAACTTGGAAAGTAAATTATCTGACCTTGATTCTCAGATGACGGCCAAGTTCATATTGTGCATCTGCATTCCCCATATTGGCAGCTTCCAATAGCAAAGCTGCACCTCTGGAAAAAAAGAGTAAAAATCCAACGATGGCTATCAATGGGGTTGTCTATGAAATTGCATGCTCACTTGATGCATCTAATCATTACTTGACCTCATAAGAGAATATAAAAGACAATACCATTACTAGATATGTTTGATATGTCTTGCTCGTAGAAAAAAAGCAATTTATCACATAAAGTACACTTCAGGATGTAACTATTATAAGAACATTGACAATTGACATTGATACTGATTCTGTAACGAGACAAGCTAAACTCTTAGACAATTTTACTTTTTTCTGTTTCTATATACTTAAGTCAGCGTTGAATCATCAAAGATAAGGGGGATAAAGATGACTTATAATATGTAAGGAACAAATAGGCAAGAGTTCACTAAAGGCGTTCCCACCTATAAATACAAGGGAATCACTAGTAAATGACTAAATGTTTTTTGTCCTTCGTGAGCAGCCCCTAAGGAACACTTGGGATGATAATAGCTTCGTTACAATCATGCTCAAAGGTTGGGATTACATAGTTTATATAAGTTATATGATATTCGGGTCAGAGATTATAGTGATATCCTAAAAACATAGATAGTAGTGATACAAAATTATGCTACTTCACTATTTATAGTTAACAACTGCCAAGTTCGAACTACTCACACTAACTTAAAGTAATTACAATTGATAAAGTTTATAGCTACAGAAACAATCACAGAATCACCTAACAGAAGAATTATTTTCAGTTTGAAGTGGGTACAGACAAAGTTTGAATTATAAACTGGTGATATGTTTAATATACTCATTAACAGCCTAGTAGTTACAAAAAACACCCTATTAGATTTTTTTTTAAAACACTTCGACTCGGTCAAGATAATTTCCCAAACATCACAGAGTGGTAAGGATATAGTTTTACTTCTTTGAAATCCCCCATCTCCCTTAACCATAACATAAAATCAGCCAATGAACATTAGAATAACTAGCTTTCCAAAAGTAAAAACTCCCTCAAATGCAAATAATTAACAAAGCACAGGAGAAGATAGGATACTTAAGAATACCTACTGCAGGAATGTGCTACTTACACAGCTCGGCAAGCACCAGGAACATGGTATTTGAAGTGCAGCATCGCTAGCCAATACCTAACATGAGAGTTTTCATTGTCAACCTCCAAAGCTAACTCAAAATTCTCCTTCGCAGTCTGTAGATTGGATATAGCAATGAAAACAACCAAGAGACAAGGAGATAAATTTAGTAGTATTAATTAGAATCAACTTTAGGAAATAAAACGAATGAATGGTGATGATAAGTTGTAGGTGGGGAATACAGATGAGTACTATCACTGAAAGTCTTGTTGGAATCAGAACGTGTACTGATGCATGACATGTTATACTTCTGAACTTAATAGGGATAGAAAGGTGGGATTTTAATGTGTACCCTAAGATGAGGAATAAGGCGGGGGTCATTGAGCTCTGTGTGGTCAATAACCCTGTCAACTTCCTGGAGGGCACTCCACCCCTTGGCCACCAACTCCATGGCCTTTTTATTTCTGCTGTGTATCGTTCTCTGCAAAAAGGAGAGTTTTTTCATCGAGAACAAACTTATAACTGGATGCTCTGGGAGGCATTGGACTTGGGAAGTACCTGAAACTGATGCTTAGAGAAACAATGTTGGTTTCTCAATTGGGCCTTGGCGGAACGAAGAACAAGCCGGAGCATTTTCTTTACCTTCACGTGTTTCACTTCTGCTTCTCAAATCTCAACAGTTGGAAATTAAAATCCTGGTTTGCAAATAAAAGATTTAGTATTTATCATCAACTTCTAATCATCACCATCATCATTATTTGTAACTAATAGCAAGAATTTCCACGATTAAGGGGGTAGGACCGGCCGAATAAATAAAAGATACATACTAAGGTATAGACTATTCATAATTAACAATAAAGCTCTAAGGTACATACTAAGGGGGTAGGACCGGCCGAATAAATAAAAGATACATACTAAGGTATAGACTATTCATAATTAATAATAAAGCTCTATAAAATAGCATTCTGATGAATATAAGAACACAATGCTATAGCATGCACCATCCCTTTATATTGAGTATGACTTTCTTAAATCCAAAAGAAATACACCATGGACAAAGTTTGAGTTACATACAGCGACAACTTTAGAAGTTTTTTTAATCACATACAAATGGACAACACATACAAATGGACAAAGTTTGAGTTACATACAGCGACAACTTTAGAAGTTTTTTTAATCATTAACTTCATGTCCAAAAAATTGATCTCCATTTGTTGACTTCAGCTGAACAATCCAAAGGTTACACAATTCATTCTCCTCCAACTATGAAAGTCTAGTTTGAGAAATCAACGGATTTTCAATACATTTTTTAGAATGTTGGTATTGAGAATGTGAGTAAAACTGAGTCAAAAATCTTATTTTGAGACACGGGACGAAATGAGTATTAAGTGATTTGTTAAGTGCAAAAATGTAATTATTGGGACAATTTAAATAGTTTTCGGCGACGAAAAGTAAATTTCGGTAAACCGAAACGTAAATAGTTTGCGTCCCCCTCCTATATTTTGCCATTTTTTATTGTTTTCTTTCCCTAAACCCACCAAGCAATCCCTAACACCCACACCTTCTCAGTGCCGCCCCTCCTTCCACCCCCCCCCCCCCCCCTCCAAACGGCACTCCTCCGACTGACGCTCCTCCATCCGGTTTGGAATTTGAGTTTTGTTTGTTCTTTTTTCGGCATCATTGTGTTAGATGGAAATCTCACTGTTTTACGGTGGTAGGGTTACGTCCACCCGACCCCCCTACCTCGCTTAGGTGGGAGCCTCTTTTGAGGCATTGGTTTGGAGGAAGTGACTTCCGTTGGTTTTAGAGTAGAAGTGAGGGAAATCACTTCAAGTACGAAAATCCGTTGATTTCTCAAACTAGACTTTCATAGTTGGAGGAGAATGAATTGTATAACCTTTGGATTGTTCAGCTGAAGTCTACAAATGGAGATCAATTTTTTAGACATGAAGCTAATAATAATAAAAACTTCTAAAGTTGTCACTGTATGTAACTCAAACTTTGTCCATTTGTATGTGATGGGCATCTCATGGTGTATTTCTTTTGGATTTAAGAAAGTCATACTCAATATAAACGGACGGTGCATGCTATAGCATTGTGTTCTTATATTCATCAGAGTGCTATTTTATAGAGCTTTATTATTAATTATGAATAGTTTATACCTTAGTAGGTATCTTTTATTTATTCGGTCGGTCCTACCCCCTTAGTATGTACCTTAGAGCTTTATTGATAATTATGAATAGTCTATACCTAAGCAAACACAAATCCACCCAACAAAACAAAATCTCATCAAGCCTCAGCATTGCAAACAAAACAAAACCAACAAAAAAACCATTAAATTTAAGGGTAAATTATAGTTTGCCCCTCTCGATTATGGTCGAATCGAGTAATACTTTGACACCTTGAACTTTAAAACGTCACACTCACATCATCCATTAAACTTTGATTGATGTAATACTTTGACCCCCTTTTTTCATCATAAAATTGTTATTTTTCAACATATAACATATTCATCATTTTTTCTAAAAACATTTTGTGTTGTTTGCCAAACGTATTTCTAATATATATTTACGCTAAAATTCGAATCAAAATAGGAAGTACATTTTACTTCAAATTTGGGTCGAATTCGGTAACAATCAGTCCCAAATTTGAGACAAGTCTAACTTCCAATTTGATTTGAATTTTACCGTAAAGATATCTTAGAAGTGTTTTTGACAAATAACAAGATTTTTTCGGGGAAAACGATAAATATGTTGAAAAATAACAATTTTATGATGAAGAATGGGTTAAAGTGTTACACAAATCAAAGTTTAAGGGGTGTGAGTATGACATTTTAAAGTTCAGAGAATCAAAGTGTTAGTTGGCCGAAGTTGATGGGACAAACTGTAATTTATTCTAAATTTAATTCTCAATTTGAGGTCTCCATTATAATGCCCTACAAAACTAAACACAAAATCAAACAGCATTGCCCTAATTCCGGATATACTAGCAAACCCACAACAAGAATGACATGAAAATGCACAAATTCATACATTTTTCGACCTAAACTTCGAAAACTGGCAAAGATCTCAACTTTCTCGCACTATTAGCAAACACAGATCTACCCAACAACAACAGAAAATTCCATTAAGCTTCAACATTGCGACCATAACAGAAACCATTAAATTTAATTCTTAATTTGAGGTCTCCATTATAGTGCCCAACAACTAACCCCGAAATGCAAAATCAAACAGCATTGCCCTAATTCTAAATCTACTAACAAACCCACAACGAGATTGACATGAAAATACACAAATTCGTACCTTTTTCGACCTAAACAACGAAAACAACGGCAAAGATCTCAACTTTCTCGCACTATTAGCAAACACAAATCTACCGAACAAAAGAAGAAGAAGAAATCCCATTAAGCCTCAGCATTGCAACGAAAACTAAACCCAAAAAAACACTAATTATAATTTCAGTTCTCTCAAACATAAATTCAACAAACAGCATTGCCCTAATCCTAAACCAATCAGCAAACCCACAACGAGATTTTCGGGAAAATACACAAATTCGTACCTTTTTCGCCCAAAACTTCGAAAACGACAGCAAAGATCTCAACTTTCTCCGAACCAACACCCAAATCTGCCCAATAAAAACAACCCATTAAATATCTCATCATCAAAATCATTTACGTATCGGAAAAGCAGAAGTTGGTAAGAAAGCAAGGTTTAAAGAGCATTGTAGGGTCGATTACGTTGAAAAAAAGAATGAGATTTGGACTCCAATTTGCGTTTGGAATGGAATGGGATGGAAGGGATTCGAAAGGCGATTTTGGGGGGGCGTTTTTGTTCTCAAATGAGAACCAAAGTGTTAAAAGTGGAAAAGTTGCGTGTGGTGGAGGAGCGCCGTTTGGAACGGGGAGGGCGGCGGCCGATGGAAGGAGGGGGCGGCAGTGAGAAGGTGCGGGTGTTAGGGATTGCTCGGTGGGTTTAGGGAAAGAAAACAATAAAAATTGGCAAAATATAGGAGGGGGACGCAAACTATTTAAGTTCCGACCGAAAACTACTTAAATTGTCTTAAGAATTACTTTTTTAGACTTAACAAATCACTTAATACTCATTTCGTCTCGTGTCTTAAATTAAGATTTTTGACTCAGTTTTACTCACATTCTCAATACCAACACCACGAAAATGTCTGGTAAATCGCCTAGATCCGCTGACGTAACGGAGTCAGATTTTTTTCGACTCGGACATCTAGCTAAGACGCCCCTGCCATGGTGGGGACGTCTGGCTAAGACGCCTCGCCCATGGCTGAGACGTCTAAGCTAGACGCACCGACTATGGGGAAGGCGTCTTAGCCAGACACCCCATTTTTTAGGGGTTTTTGCTACAGTACACCGCTCAAGTGTCAAAATTGACGATATGCACCCGAGTTTTCGGTATTGCCTCATATACACCTACAAGTCGATCATATTTGCGCATATGCACCTCTACCGTTAGTGAACTCCACTCAGTCACCGTTACCGTCCAACGGTGTTAGACATGTTGCAAATTAAACATCGTAAAATTCAAATGTCCTTAATTGTAAAAACAAAAACCCCATGAAAAATCAAATTGTCTAACACTCTCTGTTCTTTAATTTTCACTCTCTCTTTCTCTCTCTCTTGAATCTCTCTCTACTTTCTCTCTCTCCACTTTTTCACTCTCACTCACTCTCATCCCTCCTTCCCTATCTCTCTTGAATCTTTCTCTTTCTCTCTCTGGACAATTTGGACAGAAGTCTGGACGAATTCTGGACGAAGTTTGGACGAATTTTGAACTTCTTCCAGAATTACAAAATCCGTCCGGACTTCCAGAATCGTCCAGACTTCCAGAATTCGTCCAGACTTCATCCATAATTGTCCAGATTTCTGTCCAGAGAGAGAGAAAAATAGATTCAAGAGAGATAGAGAAGGAAGGATGAGAGTGAGTGAGAGTGAAAGAGTGAAGAATGAGAAATGAGAGAGAGATTCAAAAGAGAGTGAACAGTAAAGAGCGGAGAGTGTTAATCAATTTGATTTTTCATGAGATTTTTTGTTTTTACAATTAAGGACATTTGGATTTTACGATGTTTAATTTGCAACTTGTCTAACACCGTTGGACGGTAACGGTTACAGAGTGGAGTCCACTAACGGTAGACGTGCATATGCGCAAATATGATCGACTTGTAGGTGTATATGCGACAATACCGAAAACCCGGGTGCATATCGCCAATTTTGACACTTGAGAGGTGTATTGTAGCAAAAACCACTTTTTATTATTATTATTTTTTTATTTTTTGTGTTAAATTAAAAAAATTCAGGTTCCGTTGCAAGATTTCGGTGGTAATGGAGTATATTACAGTGAGTTTTTTAATAGTAAACAAATATTTACAACAACCGATGGGGCGTCTCGCTAAGACGCCTGTCCAAAAAAAAATAAAAAAAAATCTTAAAATTATACGGTGTGTTACCTCAAATTATTTGAGGTTCCGTTGCAAGTTTTTGGATTTTGAAATTGTTGGATCTGGAAAAACTCGTTGTAATCAACCCGTATAATTAACCACGGGCGCAGGATCTGTTGAGGTGGAAAGGTGTCGGACGGTCGACTATTTGATTCTCGGTCTACCGAACATGTTCAATGTGGATGACCGAGTTTCCATCGGTCCACCGTGATCGTAGAGACAGTAAGTTTTTAAACTTCTTGGAATCATTGGGTCAGTTTACCGACATCTACCCAGTCATCCGAATATTTATCCTCAGTAGCTTCGACATTTCTCTGGAAATCTTTATTCGGTGTACCGAAGGGTATCGACCATCTGAATATAGTAGTTATTAACTTAATAATTAATTTATTTAGCAATTATCTAAATTTATAATTAATTATCTTTTAATAATAATAAAATAAAAAATAAACAAATATATTAGGCGTCTGTCGGAGCCGCTCCCCCATGGCGTCTGAGGTAGACGTCCCCTCCATGTGGGGCGTCTGGGTAAAACGCCCCCCATTGGGGCGGCTCCGACAGACTCCCGCTAATTTTTATTATTATTAAAAGAACTTGGGACATTTTACCGAATTCGAGTACACCGGGGCGTCTGCTGGTTTATTACTGACTTCCAAAACATTATATTTTATGATTATGAGATGAAGAGAGATGAGTGATAAGATGGTGAAATCTCGCGATATATGAGTAGAAATAAGAGAATGACAAAATGATAATTCGTTGGAGGCGATTTAAGTAGTTTTCTGACGATGAATAGCAGTTCAGTAAATAAAATCATGATTTCGGATAACTAAAATACATTCGGTCATTGTTCATGTTTGCTTAGAGAATTTTCTTTCTTTCTCCTATTGGTCTACTGACCTATTTTCAGTTATCTGTATTCGATAAATAGGCACAAATAATAGAATTTAGTCAAAAGAAGAGAAAAAACCCAGATTATATTTTCCTCTACTTTCCGATAATCAATCTCTAGAACTTTTCGCACCACTAACACCCTTTAGAGTAGAAAACGTTATATGGATACCAAGTCAGGTATTTTATCCTGATATTTTCAACGGAGAATCGTGTTTAATGAAGAACCACATACTTTTTGGTACATCACGTTGGTGCATGTACATCCATGTGACCAGTTTGATACTACTGAAACCAAAAAACAAGGTAATTATCCATTATCAGCAATCTTATAATGAATTCTTAGTCAATGCTTGAGCGTTTAATTAGGACGGACAGTAAAATATTTGGCTATGTCGGTTCAAATCCAGCTCCGCTCAATTTTTGTTGCTCTACAAGTATTCTATTACAATCTCTATATTTAGGAACTAATGTATTTCAATATAAAAAATCAAATTTGGTTTTAATTTATTTATTTTTGCTATTTTGATAACATATTCAAATACAGTTTTTTGTCATCAATTCAAGTACCATATTCTAAGAGTTTTGTTATTTTTTTTAATTAAAGTTTTCTAGCTAAAAATATACATTTAAACAAAACTATAAGAAATTAATACTTGAATTAAAGATAAAAATATGAGAAATCTAATTTCGTGATCAAAATATCTCGAAATTAGTTTTATAATTTAAAATGTATGTACGTTTTAATCTAAATATTTAAAAAGAAACAAATATTTGAAGGAAAAATTTATAATTTTTTAGTTGAAAATTTTCCTAAAAAATTCCATCGAGAACATATTGTTTTGGGTTTAAGTAGAATATGCTATATCTGTGTTTGATTTTTTTTAGTTGATTAGAATTATGAGGATATGAATTTGCAATCCTATTTTCGAGGTTAACACATAGATATCGATTTAAGAAAATAATTTAATTTAACACAAAGATGATTTTTTTTGAATATTTTAATCACAAAATCAAAATCCTTATTGGTCATAATTGTAAGTTTTTTTAATTTTTCACTTAGTTTCTTTATTTTAAAGTAGACCAGAGTTAACCTTTATCGAATCAAATTTCGATTATCACATTTTTCTGATTTTTTTCAAAGACTATTAGTTGTAATTTACATAAAATTAAAAAAAACAAGTCTTCGTTAACATCTTCCTTCATAATTTCGTATGTAAATTTCCACAAAACCAAAACCTAAGTTCTCAAAAGTTAAATCTTAGAATTTACAGACGTCTCAGGTCTCAAAAGCTTGTGTGGTATGTCCTAAACGAGCTTTACAATTTACGGGTTAAATTAGCACCAATTGACATAGCCTAGAGTTCAAAAATATCAAATGGTTATTTCTATTTTTCCACTTCTATCTAGACCTGGGACATCGGTCGTGTCCAGCCAGCACGACACTGCCCAGTCGTGTCGTTGTCGGCTTCCGTGTCGTGCCGGATCTGCAGGCACAGTCCCAAATCTGTGTCGGATCCGGCCCGAATCTGGCACGAGTCGGGTCGATTTATTTTTTCCGATTAGATGTTGAATTAAGTATACGATCGCACTTTAGTTAAATAAAACACAAACACAATTTATTTTTCCCTAAAGTGACCAATTTATTTATTAGAAATTGTTAACTCAATTCGAGAAATAATATATTGGTTAGCATGATTGCTAACTAAACCTAAGGAGTAATGAAAAAACCGTAAGAAGTATTAGGAAAAAATTACTCCTTAAACTAAGTGATTTAGTTACTTTTTCTTCAATCATCGTGGTCATCGTCGCCGTTGTCGTGAATAATCATGTTCTGCACTCTATCCGCAGCGTCGAGCTAATCCTTCAGACACACACTCATCTGGATGGACTTGTTTGACAAGTTTTGCCTCTTGTCGGACAATACCCACTAACCTGCACTAAAATCATCCTCTGACGTCACAGTTGACACCGGAGGACATAATAAGTCTCACGTCATCAAATAGACTAGTGGAAACCCACCTGAGTTCTTTCTCCACCAGTCTAAAACATCAAAATATTTTAACTCAACAACACTTAAGTAAATTTCAGTGTTTAGATATGCAGTTAATTCATTTTGGGTCTCAATTTGCACAAAATTAACATTTTTGACTTAACCAATTCCATTGCGGGTCGTCATCATATGAATCAACTGCAGTTAGAGGTGGTTGTGATGATGAACTAACAACATTTGAACTCATTTGTCTATTTAGTCTTTGATATTCTTCAGAATAATTGTTTAACGAATCCTTACATCTATCTACATGCTTTTGAAAATCATCATAATTATGTTTTCGTAATTTGTTCCAAGTAAACTTGTAAACCAGTACATTTAAATCTACGATCCATAATAAAAACTAAACAAAAGCTAAGTGGAGGAGAATTCCAATATTTATTAAACTTAGCCTCCATTACAGTTAAAATCTCATCAAAACCAGGATTTCCCCTATATTTCGCAAATAAGTTTGTAATTGGACGTATTTCGTAAATAAATACGTTAGACATCTGGAAATATTGTTCACTTAATCTTTTAGTGAATGTGAAAAAATGTTTCTAAAAAGCTAACATAATATTACAAATTTCTCAATCTTGATCGGTTAAAAATGTCTTTTTTGTTTTTCAGTATAAAAAGTTTGAATTGCAAGATGATGATCAACACAAGATTTTAACATTTTATACGTAGAATTCCATCTACGGGGACATATAATTTAAATTTTCTAAGTTTAACATCATTATATACACAAAATTATCTAAATTTCTGATATCTAGATGTACTACTACAACCTACAAAGCCAATTGCATTCTTAACATTTTCTAGATATGATTTAATTAATTGAAGTCCATATTGTACTACCAAGTTTAAACTATGACAAATACATCTGATGTGAAAAAATGAACCATCTAGAGATGACTTACAATAACTTATCAGCATTCGTATTGCTCCACTCTTATTAGTAGTATTATCAAATGCAATTGCACAAAATTTGTTTTCAAGAGAATTAACTACAATGACATCTTTAATATGATCAAATATAATCTTGGTAGTGTGTCGATGAAAAATAGGTAAAAAAGATATAATTTTTTTATTTAACATCTATGATTCATCTAAATAATGAGCAGTTACGCAACAATAAAGATGATTATTTGGATTGGTCCATACATCACTGGTTAATGCTACCTTATTATTCATTTAAAAAAAACTAAAAAATGTTTGTTAATAGTGTACACCTTACTGATTTTTGAAAACTTCACTAATTTTTTGTTTTACTTAGTTTTAGTGTTTGCTTAATATTTAATTGTAAATAAATTATTATTCTGTATAAGAAATTTCGAATTTTTATTGTATAAAATAAAATAATTTTTCAACCTGCTATGTTATCGACGTGATTTCGAGGTAGATTCTGGAAAATATTTTTTTAAAAATATTTTAAAAAATAATAAGAATTAGAAGACTTATTTTCAAAAACAAATATATTAAAAAACAGATTAAAAATAAATTTTAAAATATCAAAAACATAAAATCAAAAATAATAAAAGAAAATTAAAAAGTCACGGATTTTAGTCTGTTTTATGTTTTGATTTTTTAAAATCGTTTTAACTATGTTTTTTATTATATTTGTTTTCAAAATATGTTTTGTAATTGTTATTATTTTTTAAAAAAATTCATTGTGTTTTTAATTTTTTGCTGTATCGACCTCCAAATTTTTTTGTAATGTGTGTACACCCTACTATTTTTTGATATTTTTTGTTTTAATTAGTTTTAGTGTTTGTTTAATATTCAGTTGTAAATAATTTATTAATCTGACTAAGAAATTTTGTTTTTTTATTGTATAAAATACCCTAACATTTAAATACGCTGGGTTATCGACGTGATTTGGAGGTCGATTATTGAGAAAATTAAAAACAATTTTAATAATTCAGAAAAATAATATCAATGAGAAAACATATTTGAAAAAAAAGATTTAAAAAAAGATTACAAATAATTACAATAAAAAAACAGAAAAGAAAAAAACAAAAACAGAAAAAAAAATTGAAAAAAATGCGACGGATCGCGGTTCACACCCGCGATCCATGAGAATTTTTTCAAATTTTTTTTTGGGGACTGATTCTTGGCTCCACGGATCGCGGGTCACACCCGCGATCCGAGTACTTTTGGGGAAAAAAATTCCTAAAATTCGAAATTTTAATTTAATTTTTATTATATAAAAAAATTACGGAATTATTATCTATATTTTCATGTGTTCAGGTATATTACAATTTATACTCCCGTAACTACGTAGCTAATAACAATTTAGTCCTTCAAACCATCAAACGTCTCATTTTACTACTGGAGTCAAGTTTTGTAATACTTCATCTCGCCTTATTATCATTAATTAATTTGATGCTTTTGCTAGAGCTGTAGGGAAAAAGATCGATCACATTTCCACACATGAAGTGATATGTTCAACATCGAGATTATTAGGGTTTGCTAATTCCAAGGAAAGATGTTAGATACAACAACTTTGTGCGTATTTGGAGTGTTAGAAGCAGAAAAAAGGAAAATAACTATTCTCAATCATTATTCATGACAATCGATTCATTGGAATTTTAGATCCAAAAAAAGAAAATGGGCCTTAGTCTCTTAGACTTATAATATGGGCTAGAGGTGGGTTGGATTCGATTTAATTTGGACATGATTGTAGCTAGTTGGTTGGGTTGGTTTAAATTGGGCTTTTAAGTGGAATTGGGGTGAGGAGTTTACCCGTGTATTGAATTGGATAATAAGTTTGTTTCAAGGTAGGGCTGTGCTGGGGAAGGGTTCTACCCGCGACTCGTCCCGCTCCGAGCGATCAAATTTTTGCTACATGTCCATCCGTCAATCTTTTTGTCTAAATGGTGCGAATAGTTGTAGTGTCCCAACCCGCCCTGCCAATCCACCTATCCGCAATTTTTTTTAATAATATTAATATATCATAATATATATAATTAAATCCCAAATTCTTCATTCCCAATCCCAAATTGAGACTTTTAACTTTTGATGGATATATAGGTAATTGAAGAATATTCTCATAAATGAATTTCTAGATTGTCATATGTTATTGTCTTTGACCTTTTAACAAAAACCTATTTTCTGATCAAAGGTTTTTTTCCTGGAACCAAAATGTGTTTTGGTTTAAAGTACAATATATGTTAATATAGTAAGTGAACTCAATTGTTCTTCCCTGATTCTGCCAACAAGCTAATTTTAAGTTTCATTTTTTTGTTGGATTTGAATTCTAGTAAAATCTGATTTTTGAAAAATAAAAAATTCAAACCGTCTTACCCGCCAACCCACTCCGTACCTATACAATACACTTTTAAGTGGAGGCGGATAACGGTAAAAAAATATTCAACCCACCCCCTTTACAACCCTATTTCAAGGATAATGATGATGTTCAAAGAATTTGAAAGCAATTTGCAAATAAAGTGTAGAATCGTTGGATGAAAATCACTTGAGTTTACTAATTAAGGTTAGCTTAGTTGATAAATCTTAGTTCTCTCCTACTAAAACCACGTGAAATGTCATATGAAGATAAAAAGGTTAGTATGATAGACAACATCATCTGAGTTTTTTTTATTATCCTTATGTCAATTTCATTATAGACATGTCACAAACTAAAAGACAAGATCGTTATGAAGCTTCTTTCACAATCCAAGATGTTGACAACAGCTGTTGTGCTCGCAAAATGTAACGAAAACAACTTCTTCTATCCCAACAAAACATAATCCTTTACTTTACATTAGACAATGAGATGATAGCAACAAAAATAGAAAAGAAAATCTTCTTCTTGTCTAACTCCATTATGATAATTTTCACCAAAATCTTCCTATGCATTCCATTATTATTCAGAAAGAAGGAAAAAAACCATTCCCATCACCTTCAAAGGACTCCTTGATTAGCCTAATCAAATATTTTATGATCTTGAGCTTAGCAACATTGGACAATTGTCATGCACTTATTTAAATTGGTAATGGACAAGTTAGGTGAACAAGACATCACTGCGGGAATAAGTGCAAGACGTTGTTGTTGTTTTTCAGTCACTTACTGATGTTTATCTTCTTTATATGACAGATCTTGAATAGTCATGTGAGGGCTTTGTCAATAGGGTTAGGGAGCTCATGAAAGCTCGTGTCTCCTTGTTTGACACCATGTTGGCAGTATGCCAAACATAATTATTTTTTATCTAAATTATCATAGCAATGATTGTTACTATTTTAGTATGTTTTGGCCCCTCAAATAGGATCGTAAATAAGAGTAAGGTTATGTTTTTTTGTATCTCAATACGTGATTCTAGATAACTAACATGCATGGACGTCGTACGTATAAATATACCTCCAACTTGAAAGTTTCTTTTTGAAAGCATATATGTTTTTAATTAAATTTCGGTATGTATTGATCAATTTAATAATTCGAGGCTACTGGATTCCTCACGAGCAACTCCCCATCCATGGTAGTTTGCAGTAGTGTGTGTTGTTATCTGTCAACCTTATTGGTTGCAAAATTTAAGCTTTCTATTGAGCTTTAGTTCTATTTTGGTTATGTTACTTTGATACTTATGGTAGTCGTGGACCCGTGGCTATATCTTTTATCTAATCTAATCTACCAACTATTTAAAAACAAAAAAAATTACAGATCATTCAATTCCTAGTCTAAATCAAGGTTCTACCAACTGATATATCGGAGATCATTTAAAGTCATGTCCGTACTCAATCCGTTTTTTTTGCCAATTATTGGGTATTGACAAGTACGGGATACCTTGCATGGTAGTACAATAATAGGAACCTAAGCAATAATCTATGAACTTGTACGATTTACTGGGGTCTATTCAAATTTGTGATATGGAAAGGATACTCTTATGTTTTTTTTTCCTGAACTATGAAAAAGGAAAATGTTTGTTGAACGCTCGCGTCACGGACGCTGCTAACCCAGTCAGCACACTGGCTGATGTGGGCAACCCAGTCAGCAGACGCGGCTGAGTGCGCACTCTCCCCAGAAACAATTTCTTTGTTTAGTTTATTCCTCGTTTCGTACAAATTTCTTCATCCCTCATTAATGCGTCTCAAATCACTCACTTCATTTTGGCGCTCCTACACAGACTGAAGACTAGTTACTCAACATTCGTCCTCCTATTTCTTCCCTTCTCTTTATTAATAAATTCATTTTTTCCGGACACACACATCAGTCATTTTCTTTAGTTTCTGGACAAGCGCATAACTTATTCCGGACACAGTTACTATTTATGCCAGACAGTTGGAACACTTATTCCGGACAGACGTACTACTTACTTCTGAATTTTTTTGCTATTGTTTTATTTTCCCGATGCGTCCACCATCGCATTTAATGCTTTTCAAATCAGCACGTCCTCCGTCTTCTTTCTTATTCTTTGGCGCTTCACGGAGATACAAATATGAGTGTCTAGGTTATTCCGATCCTACGAACCATTCCTTCTTCTCTCCTTCCTCCATTTTTGTTGTACTGTAATGGCACTCGTAAATGTGTCCTCACAGCCGGCTCATGCCTCCAACGTCCCTCAAGTGATAATGAATTTTCCTTCCTTCGAAGAAGCCAAAGCATTTTACGTTTCATACGCTGATTCATGTTGTTTTGGTGTGAAGATAAGGCAATCTCATTACGGTCATGGTGTTGTAATACGGGCCACTCTTACTTGCTCAAAGGAGGGTAATGCTCCCGGAAACCAAGGTGAAGGTAGACCGAAACATAGGTTATCCGGTAGGGTCGAATGCACTGCTCGGATTAGGATCTCCGGTAATCCATCTAGAGGCTACGTAATTAACTACGTAGATCTCGAACATAATCACGCCATGCTGTCGGAAGACCAGATGCGCTTCCTCCGACAAAAACGATCCGTCCCGGAGTCCGCCAGAGCACGCATTTCGTGCAATGATGCTGCCGGTATATCTGCCGCCAAGACCATGCAATCTTTTGTGGTCGAAGCTGGAGGTCACGATAAATTGTCTTTCAACGAGCGGGACCTAAGGTTATTTATTCTCCACTTAACCTGGTTGAAGTTACGCATTTAGCTTTGTCATAAAAAATATGTTTCGCAGGAATGTTGTGAACGAGGTTAGAAACCTCAAAATGGGACCAGGAGATGCGCAAGCTATCCAAGATTATTTCATCAGGATGCAGAAGAATGATTCCCGCTTCTTTTACGTAATGGATATAGACGACGAAGGCAGACTACGAAATGTGTTCTGGGCCGACAATCGTTCTCGAGCTGCTTACTCTTACTTTGGAGATGCAATATGTTTCGACACAACATACATAACAAACAAGTATGACATGCCTTTTGCCCCATTTGTGGGGGTAAATCACCACTACCAGTCCGTCCTACTCGGTTGCGCACTCATCTCTTCCGAGACGACACAAAATTACAATTGGTTGTTCCAAACATGGTTGACGTGTATGAACGGTACGTGTTTTATTTTGTCCGGCTTTGTCCGTTTTACGTTATGTGCCTGTCCGGTTACCCTTTACGTCTGTCTGGTTTACGTCTTTTGCTCGTCCAGTTTATCCCTTACGTCTGTCCGGTTTACGTTTTTTGCTCGTCTGGTTTACCCTTGACGTCTGTCCGGATTAACATATGTTTTTATCTTGATCGCGTTGTGTGCAGATACAAGCCCCCCGGCGATCATAACAGACCAATGTGGCGCCATAGCTGCGGCTGTGAGGACTGTGTTCCCTGAAGCGCGGCACAGATTTTGTATATGACACATAATGAATAAGGCTCCTGTGAAGCTGCCCACGAAGTACCGGGAGCATACGTTGTTTGACCTCAACAACTGTGTATTCGATTCCAAGACTCCGGCAGAATTCGAGCGGAATTGGCAGGGTTTTCTAGATGATTTCGAGTTCCACGACAATAATTGGCTCCGATCCATTTATGCAATTCGAGAGCGCTGGGTACCTGCATTTTGGCGGGATTGTTTTTCCGCAGGAATGACATCATCCCAGAGAAGTGAGGGTATGAACGCCTTCTTCGATAAGTACCTCACATCAAGGACGACACTTAAGCAGTTCGTGAAACAATACGAACTCGCAATACGCCACAAGTATGAGATGGAAGCTCAATCTGATTTCGATTGTCAGCATAAGGCTCCGCAATTGATTTCGAAATATCCATTCGAGAGGCAATTGAGCGAGTTGTATACGGTGGGTGTCTTCAAGACGGTGCAGTTAGAAATTGGGAAGATGATGTACTGCGACATCAAGGATGAGTTCAACGAGGACGACACATTGCACTTCAACGTGACCGAACATGTATTGACACATATCCTCCCATTGTCGAAACGGTTCACAGTGCAAATTAGAGATGAGAAGTGGGTATGCGATTGCAGAATGTTTGATCACGTTGGTATCCTATGTTGTCACGTTTATGTTGTTATTGCCCGAATACGTCCAAACGCGTTGCTCCCCGAGTCTTACATCGTCTACCGATGGAGGAAGGATATCCGAAGGAGCTATGGAGTCAAGTTTCCCCTTCAAAGTGGCATAACGGGGAACGATGCGCTTCGTCGCCACGACGACATAATGGGTCGTGCGGTTTGGATCGCCGAGGCCGCTTTCGACTCAAACGACAGATATCTTCAGGCGGTAGAGGCACTTGAGTTGCTTAAGGAACGTATGCAACGACCTGATCATGTGTTCGATGGTACATCCGTTCTCAATCCGGATAAGACAAGACGGAAAGGCAGACCGCCGAGCAAACGACGAATTTCTTTTTCTGAGAAAATAATTAAAAGTAACGTTAAGAAAATCATCAGGAATAAGGTTCTACCCCCGTTACACCATGCAACACCCAAACCGGGGGATCACGATTTCGATGACTGGGACATGAATTTGCATTACGAGGGAGTTCCTCCTTGATTATTGTATTTGTCCTCGGTTGGAATTATTCCTATGTAATTTTGTTGAAAGTCATTGTATGTCTGTCCGTATTATTGCATAAGATTCAACCCTTTCTTTGCTTGTTCGTTTGTGAATTAATTTCTGATGGCAACAAATATATTTAAGTAATTTTGGTTTGTTGTATGTCTGTCCGGAATAAGTTATATTTATGTCCGGATTAAGATACCAGTATGTCCGGATTACGTTATATGTCCGTCCGGATTACGATTCATCAATGTCCGGATTAAGTTTTATTTATGTCCGGATTAAGTGACCAGTATGTCCGGAAGACGTACTTAGGCTGTCCGGATTACAATGTTTTTCTGTCCGGATTACGTGTATTTGCAGTCCGGAATAAGTGTATTTGCTGTCCGGAATAAGTGTATTTGCAGTCCGGAATAAGTGTATTTGTTGTCCGGAAAAAGTATATTTGTTGTCCGGTTTAAGAATAAAGTGTGTCCAGAAACGGAACATAAAGTTTGTCCGGAATAAGTGTATTTGCTGTCCGGAATAAGTGTATTTGCTGTCCGGAATAAGTGTATTTGTTGTCCGGAATTAGTGTATTTGTTGTCCGGTTTAAGAATAAAGTGTGTCCAGAAACGGAACATAAAGTTTGTCCGGAATAAGTGTATTTTCTGTCCGGAATAAGTGTATTTGTTGTCCGGTTTAAGTGTATTTGTTGTCCGGTTTAAGAATAAAGTGTGTCCAGAAACGGAACATAAAGTTTGTCCGGAATAAGTGTATTTGCTGTCCGGAATAAGTGTATTTGTTGTCCGGAATAAGTGTATTTGTTGACTGGAATAAGTGTATTTGTTGTCCGGTTTAAGAATAAAGTGTGTCCAGAAACGGAACATAAAGTTTGTCAGGAATAAGTGTATTTGTTGACCGGAATAAGTGTATTTGCTACCCGGAATAAGTGTATTTGCAATCCGGAATAAGTGTATTTGTTGTCCGGAATAAGTGTATTTATTGTCCGGTTTAAGAATAAAGTGTGTCCAGAAACGGAACATAAAGTTTGTCCGGAATAAGTGTATTTTCTGTCCGGAATAAGTGTATTTGCTGTCCGGAATAAGTGTATTTGCAGTCCGGAATAAGACTGCAAATAACGTCCGGATTACGTATCATGTATGTCCGGAAACAAGAAAATAATTTTATAAAAACCCAACACCAAATGTCCTTGTATTGATAAATCATTCAAATAGTCTATGTAATTTTAACATGTATACATGTATAACTTTGGAAAAAAAATTGTTGAGTGCGCAATGGTGCAAAGTAAATTAAAACATTTTCAGGGCGTTTATTGTTGATCGCACATCCCAGAGTCTTCGAGTAAGAAATTGGCCAAATCGCCTCTAAAACGGTGAATAACCTTGCTCTGCTTCGGCTTCGTCGGATCAGCATTCTCCATCAAACGCTTCATCCAGTACAAAACGTATGGCCTGCAGTCGTTACTCCCGGGTTGCTGTCGTTGGCTACCCTTCCTCTCAACTCTCAGCGGCCACTCGACCTTCAACAATCCTCTCCAGAATCCCGCTATCTTAGACGCGGTGCATTCATGAGTTCCGACAAAACGGTTAGGATTGTCACCTTTTTTAAGTGTGCGGGAGAGGCTGTTGTACTGAATGAACTCTGATCGAGGTCCGTGGGCAACGAACAGAGTCCAGTGGCCGGCCAAACAGCATGGCTGTGCGATGATGACTTCCTCCACATTTATTCCTTCAATTTTTGGGAGTAAATAATCTTTCCTTATATCTTCTCCCTGTCCCTCCACAATCATTTCCGATTCGAAGGATGATAAACAGACCACCTTTTGTTGCCCTCCTCTTCTGAGGAGTACCTCAATTAGGCCGTCAAGAGTTTCGTTGGTGAATTCTGTTTTTGGCGAAATTATTTCCTTGAGATCACCCCTGGTGATATTGCTCAGAACCCCCCTCCAGATAATATCTTTGGCTTCTTGTTCGGGAGCCGTTGCATTCAATAAACGACGTACCTCATCATTGGTCAGCGTTCTCAAGGCGGTCGCATCCACATCGGGCCTCGTGGACGAAACATGGGTGGCCAGTTCATCTTTCGTTGTTTTATCGGCCTCGTATATTTCTTCACTGGCTTCTTCGGCCCCTTTTGTTTTTGTGGTGGCTTCTTCGGTCTCCTTTATTTCTTCTTGTTTTTCTGCGGCATTCTTCTGTGCCTCATCTTGGCCAGATTTGCTTTGCGCTTCGTCTATATGTTCTGTGCGCAAGCGTGGTTTAATGGTCTGCATTTTTTGAGGGTGCAAAAGCGGTAGCGATACCACAGCCTTCCTCTTTCTTTCCTGTTGTCTCCTCATATCTTCCTCCTTCTTCTTCTCATCCTCCTTCCTCTTCTCTCCCTCTTCCTCCTTCCTCTTCTTCCTCTCTTCCTCCTCCCTCTTCTTCCTCTCTTCCTCCTCCCTCGTATTCCTCTCTTCCTCCTCCCTCCTCTTCTTCTCATCCTCCTCCCTCCTCTTCTTCTCTTCCTCCTCCCTCTTATTCCTCTCATCCTCCTCCCTCTTCTTCCTCTCTTCCTCCCTCCGCTTTTTTCTCTCTTCCTCCTCCCTCCTCATCCTCCTCTTCTTCTCATCCTCCTCCCTCCTCTTCCTCGCATCCTCCTCCCTCTTATTCCTCTCATCCTCCTCCCTCCTATTCTTCTCATCCTCCTCCCACTTATTCCTCTCATCCTCCTCCCTCCTCTTCTTCTCATCATCCTCCCTCTTCTTCTTCTCTTGCTCCTCCCTCTTCTTCCTTTCTTCCTCCTCTCTCTTCTCCCTCTCTTCCTCCTCTCTCTTCTTCCTCTCCTCCGCCTCCCTCTTATTTCTCTCTTCCTCCCTCTTTTCCCTCTCCTCCGCCTCCCTCTTATTTCTCTCTTCCTCCTCCCTCTTTTCCCTATCTTCCTCCTCCCCACAGACTCTCAGCCTACGACACTCTTCTTGAGAGATCCGGAGTTCTTCCTCCAGGTTGTTAATTTTAACGGTCGCCTCCCTAAGTGCTGCTTCGGCTCGCAGCCAATTCGTCTTCACCTCACTAAGTTCCAACTCTTGTAGCAGTGGGTCACATGGAATGCTGCATTCACTGAGTTGTACCCTTGGTAGAGTGGATGTTGAAGGTGTTTCCTTCGAGGCAACCTTTGCTGCGGGAGTTGCTTCTGCAGGAGGAAATTGATCCTCTGACAACAGTTAATGCTCCCGTTCACTGAGTTTTGGGGTGCCCTTCAACTCAAATTGGCCCGAGTAAATCCGGGACAAGTTGATGCCTCGATCTTCCCATTTTCTAAGGATTTGGCGTCTGCTAAACATTTCCGTCCAACACTTGAACCGTGGAAATGCTGACCGGGGATCCCCAAATTTGAACTTCTCGCAAAGCCACACCTGAAAACAGGAATGAGTTAAAAACCAGAAACATAACTTCCCCAGGACAGACACAACTCTTATTCCGGACAGACGCAACACTATTCCGGACAGACAAAACTCTTATTCCGGACATACGCAACACTATCCCGGACAGACAAAATACTTATTCCGGACAGACACAATACGTATTCCGGACAGACAGGACAAACATTCCGGACATATACAGGACTATTCCGGACAGACAAAATACTTATTCCGGACAGACAAAATACTTATTCCGGACAGACAAAACTCTTATTCCGGACATACGCAACTCTTATTCCGGACAGACGCAACACTATTCCGGACAGACACAATACGTATTCCGGACAGACGCAACACTATTCCGGACAGACAAAACTCTTATTCCGGACAGACAAAACTCTTATTCCGGACAGACAAAATACTTATTCCGGATAGACACAATACGTATTCCGGACATACAAGACAATCATTCCGGACATATACAGGACTATTCCGGACAGGCAACACACTTATTCCGGACAGACAAAACACTATTCCGGACATACGTAATACTTTTCCCGGATAACCTCAAGACACTTATTCCGGACAGAGACAACACTATTCCGGACAGACACAAGACTTATCCCGGACAGACAAAACACTTATTCCGGACATAAACCAACACTACTTCGGACTGACACAACACTCATTCCGGACCAAGATGCTTACTTGTAATACGGCAACACAACCATACACGTAGCCCTGCTTCATAGAGAAGTTCGCTGACAATCTCCTCCTCGAGAGGTCCCGTTGGGCTTCCTCCAGGCCTTCAACCAAGAAAGTGTGAACCGCATTTGCCCACGCATATCTCTTGAGGCGCTTGAGGTTCTTCAGGTGCTTCGTGTACCACGCTTTACTTCGCAGTGATCCATCGAAGAACAAAAAATGATTGAAAATCATAGAAATAAGGAGTCGGACGTGCTCCTCCTCCTCGCCCATCAAGCTCGTGGCGGTAAGATGACCCAGTAGATGGGTGTTGTCGAGGTTAACCCCGTCACGTTTCTCTACGTACATGGCTTCCATATCCACTCTCTGCCCATGTGCTCTTAGTCCAAGTAGAAGGGCGACGTCTTCTACCGTAAATGGGACCACCCCAGTGACTATTCTCAGACCGACTTCATTGGCGTCGAAGTGTTCGACGAACCAACTCAGTATCTCGTTGTCAGTTGTGACGTGAGGAAAGGTGAGGAAGTGACCGAAAGGCGTCCGTTGGAAGACATTTTTCTCCTCCTCCTTCATCCGGTCGAACTGCTTGTGAAGGGCCGTGAAACCGCACTTGGTTTCGCGGAAGTAGTACGTGCTTCCCTTAAACCACCAAAAAAAATTGTTAGAGGCCAATAATGAACCTTAAAATGAACCAGAAAGAACGTGGTTGACACAACACCTACGCGGCTACAATTTCAGGAGCGATGGAGGTTTCAGGTAGAGAAGGATCCATTTTCGCCTGGTTATAATTTTCGTTCGACTAAAACAGGAATGAAGGTTTTGGATGAGCGTATGGAAAGAAACTCCGGGTGAAATGGGGAATGGAAAAGGAGAAGACTTGGGAGGAAAGTTACTCGAATGTTGTACCGCTGCTACTGATGTACGTGAAGTCTAACCGTCTAATCGTGATTTCGGGAAATGAACTGTCGCACCCAAAAATTCGTAATTTACTTTTCCCCGCGCAGAAGTTTTGGCTGACTGGACGCTGAACTGGCAGCTGACTGGTCCGTCCACGTAGGAAGCGTCACGGACGCGCGCTTCCGTGTATAACGACTCTATGAAAAATTGTAATCATAATATATTAGTGTGTTATTGTAGTATATACATTGTATGTTTATATATTAAAATTTGAAAGGTTAAGACTTGAGAGGATTAAAAAAATACTGTTAAAATCATAATCATGACCATCACACTCAGGGAAAGTCTCAAGGAGTATGACATAAGACCATCAATCAATGGTTATGGTCAAAACTGTTTAACTGTCCTAACCGAACCGACGGGTAGACTCGCAGCTTGTAAAAGTCATAACCGTTTAATAAATGGACAGACAATAGTTGTGAAAATCATAACCATTTAATAAATGTGCAAATAAGGTTCTATGATTGAATCCGTCCGTTTAACAGTTTAACCGCAAAACATAATGAATATATATAATATTTTATTATATACATTATATGCATATAATTTTTGTATTATGATCATGGTTTAAAAAATTGAATCGGACCGAACGGTTCGACCCAGTCGGACCGGGAACCGATGGTCCGGCGACCGGTTCAGCCAAAAAACCGAGCCCCTAGTCGAACCGTTCTGAACCGGATTAGACCGGGTGGTCGGACCGGACATAAAAATATTTCAAATTTTCTTAATTTTTTTAAAATCGGAAAATATTAGGATTTTGGATTCTTAATCCAAATATTTATTTCTTTAATTCTTATTCAAGCAAATTTGTCGAGCTAAGTAAAAATAACAAATTTGCTGAATTAAACAAATTGTGATTAATATAATGAATTATATTTAATGTTTGGTATGCATATATTAAATAATTCTACAGAAATCGGTTCAAACCGCTCGGACCGGTTAATATTTATTCGGTCCGGTCCAACTTCGGGTCTAAAAAATGATGACGTCGTCAACGGTTCGACCGTGGTTGGACCGTGGTTCGACCACATTGAACCAAAACCAAAGTTTTGTCGGCTCGATGACCGGTTCGGTTCTGAAAACCTTGATTATTATTGTCATTATGTGTGAATGTTTGATGTTTTATATGAATTTGTGGATGTTTAGATTATGGATTTTTGGATGTTTTGGTTATAAATTTATGGATGTTTGATGTTTTTAACAAGTTTTTATCCATTTAACATTTATCAAATTATTATATCGATTTTAGTAGTTATTAATTAAGTTTTTAACCATATAACCATTTAACCGCCCAAAACCGTTTAATTAAATTAGATGGGTATGGTCATGAGTAGAGTTAAAAATAAACAAGTTTCTAACCGAACCGCGAACCGTTTAATTAGGCAGGTAGAGTCATCAGTATGTCCTATAACCGCCCTCGAACCGATCATTTACGGTCATAATCAATAGTGGTGCCTAGGCCACCCCACACCTAACTTACACATTAGATTTATCTTTGTCACGTCAACTTTTGTTTCTATCATGTCATATGTGCCGAAAACCTTCAAACTACTCAAAACTTCCCTCTTAACAATGCTCAGACACACCCAAGAATTCAACACTCTCTTTCCTCCAAATCATTTTTTTATTCTTTCAGAATAATCAACAAATTAAATAAGTGATTATTATTGTAATTAATTAACACATTTTATTATTAAACAACAAAAAAATATTATTAATTAATAAATCACACTACATATTACACTAATTGAAATTCCAAAAATTAAAATCCATATTACAAGAAAACATTGTCAATTCGCATTTACTCCATAACATTGTCATGTATTCTTGACCAAATTGGATTTTGGACTCAAATGTTTCTGTTTGTCATGAACTCGATCTCTATTATCCAAATAAATGTTAATATCAACGGTACTGCAATTGTTCATCATCCGAAGTTGACTATTAATATTCCTATGTCGATTTTGGATAAATTTGTTTAAATAAGCAAAATTAACATAAGAGACGCGTTCATCTTCCACTATCATACTAACTACATAAATATTTACAAATTACATAACCAAATTAAACTAAATTAATTACAAACAATAACTAAATTAAACTAACTAAATTACTAAAAAATATACTAAACAATAACTAAATTAACTATCCAAAAGACAAAAAAAAAATTGGGCCAACCCACCCCACCCCACCCCACCCATTGCCAAGCATTTGACGTGTTCTGGTCGACGTTAGCTCGGAACATGAAGTTCAACATTGTAAATGAGAAAACCAGAGAATCTGATGTAGACGTTATCAAATATGTACGAAAAGTCATCTGTCTCGACTCTCGAGCAAGGTATATTTTATACGTGGTTTGTTTGATCTCGGGATGGAATCATATCAATGAGTTCAATTTTATGACATCCAATTGACTTCAACGGAGATGACTGTTACAAACTGCAGTTAAAATGCGCAAGTGCATGTTCACTTTGACAAGACTACAATTACGGATCGATTCGCAGGAAGAAAATCATTGTCAACCATAATCATGTGAGAAAGAAAATAAAAAGTGAGTAAGTATATTGAAAGTAGCTATATATACTATGCTAATCGATAAAAAAAATAAAATTTAACTAATCATAGGAGGTGGAGAATACGTACGAAAGCGTAGATGTGTGATGTGTGTAAAATTATGATTTCCTGACATGAATAATATGAAATGTTTTGTTGACTATAATCCTAAGTCCCGTTGGTGCACCCGTTGGGTACGTACCCTTGGAGCTCGTTGTGTGAACCTAATTTGACGTTCGAGCTCAAGGTCTGAGCCTAACGTAGAATTATAGATGTGTGTTCTCTCATTTTTAATATTGTAACCTTGAATCCGCAACCTGATTATTGCAAACCTCATGCAACCTTGTGTGATCTTGCATCGTTTATTTGTAACTAATTGGAAACCAACAATTAGTGTTTTCCTCCCCCTTGTGTACATAAAGAACTCACTTCTTCTGTATGCCGCTAACTGTTTCTTTTTTGGAAAATGATTATTGGACGTATATCTCCCCAGACGTGCAACCAGATCAGCCGCCACGTTAGCACAATTGTCAGAAATTTCCCGATAAAGAATAATGAAATTATTTGTTTCCAAACAAATTGTGATTCTTAAAATTTTGAAGTTTTCATTCCAAATAAGGACGAGACTGTTCACATTCTGGACACGACTGTTCACATTCTGGGCAAGTCTGAACTAAAGCGTCACCATTATGAACTGAGTCTGGACACAGTCTGGACTGAATTTGGATAACCGTGTCCAGAATCGTATCCATTCTTGACCGGGTTTAGACAAAGTTTGGATAATCGTGTCCAGAATCGTGTCCATCTGGACTGAGTTTGGAAAATCGTTTACATTCTGAACCGAGTATGGACAAAATGTGAACAATTATGTCTATTTTTGAAAGAAAAAACTCCTGAATTTTAGGAATCACAATTTATTTAGAAACAAATAAAATCATTCTCCTTTGTCGGAAACCTCTCGTCCCTTGGTAACGATACCAACGTGGTTGCTGAACTCAGGGACGTGCCCTTTCGTGTATCATTACCATTTTTTAAACGTTTTTCAGCATTTAATGTAGCGAATGTACAAACGTAAGTTTCGGAAGAGGAAAGAAATTCAAATTGCTTCACAACTACTACGATTCGAATCTATAACCTTTGGTTGAGAATCTTGAGATAACTCGTAGGTGAAAAGTTGAACTATATATATCTCAACACTCTCTCTCTCTTAAGTGAATTTATAGTTTGGATAGAATGCACCCGGTAAATAAACATAAGCTTTCTAGTAGTTAGATTAATTTCACGGTCACATTATCTAATTGTGCGATCAATTAGTTAGATAACATTATCCACTGGTGCAAACACTTGATGCTTACGGTTTAAACTTTAAATCAATGCACTATGCTTATACAGACTCCAAAATAGTTTTATCTTCCAAAGTTCCAAATACTACTCATGCAAACTTACTTAATTGCCGTGTCTATTAGTAATGTACTGCAGCCTAAAACATGTTAATTTGTTTATTGCCGCATTGGAAGTAGTGACATTATTCGAGAGAAATATCTACCAATCCAAAAAAAAAAAAACATTCATGAAGCTTAGTATCCGTTCATTTTTATGGCCAATATGTATGTAAGTATGTCCACTGAAGTTAACTTAACTGATTTGTCTTTTGGCATGAGGACCTACATAAACTTTAGTCAGTGTCTGAAATTTTAGATAAATATTAAGATATCCACGGATCCACCACCGTACCTAAAAAGATTTTAATTAATATACCTTAGTTCCAAAGATAATTAAGGATGCATATCTGTCTCTATTGAAATATATATATATATATATATATATATCGTTTTGTAAGTTACTGAATCTGCTCTAAGCAATACTCTTATGATATTATCTAACGTCAAATCATAGGTTTTAATTATGGAGTTATATCTCCATCTAGCAAGGTTGATATGACTGAAACATTTGTTTTTTCACCTGATTTTGTCCAAACGCAGGAATGAAAGAGAAGTTTTCACAAATATTCATGAAAGCTCACTAGAGAACAGACCTTAAATCAACAAACCAATGATCGATTGGCAAGGGTATAGAAATCATCTTATCATGTAAAGTAGAAGGAATAAATCAATTATGGGTGTCTTGATCAGACGTAGGAACAACTAATTAGAGGCCAAAACCACGCATCGGTGGAGGCTTAATGCAATATTACAGCCAAAGATTTGAGTTGACGTTTCTTGTCTTTTCCGAATGGAAAATTGTGGTAGGACCCCTTACTTTTCTCTGAAAGCTCTCTTTCTTGTTCTCTTGTAACACAATCTACGAATTTCAAATATTTGTTTGGAGTGAAGAGGGAAAAATTGATAGGAAAATTAATGCGAGAAATCAAATGCAATGAAGTGGTCTTGGCGTGAGCGGAGAGAGTTATGTTAGTAACTTCAATAAGTAGATACAAACGCATAGGGTTGTAAATGAACGGTTCGTAGGCGGTTATAAGGTTTACCCATGACCCTACCTGTTTAAACAATTCGCGGTTTGGTTAGAAACTCGTTTATTTTTACCTCTACTCATGACTATACCCGTTCATTTAATTAAACGGGTTTGGGGGCGATTAAATGGTTATATGATTAAAAAATTAATGACTACTAAAATTGATATAAGAATTTGATAAATGGTTAAATGGATAAAAACTTGTCAAACTTGTTAAACACATCAAACATCCATAAATTTATAATCAAAACCTCCAAAAATCCATAATCTAAACATCTACAAATTCATATAAAACATCAAACATCCACACATAATGACAATAATAATACAAAACATTATATGTATATAACAAAATATTATATATATTCATTATGTTTCGCGGTTAAACAAACGGATTAAATCATAGAACTTTATTCACACATTTATTAAACGGTTATGATTTTCACAACCCTTATCCGTCATTTATTAATCGGTTATGATTTTACAAGTCGTGACTCTACCCATCGGTTCGGTTAGGACGGTTAAACAGTTTTGACCCTACCCATTTATAGCCCTACAAACACATAAATCAACCAACTGAAGTTAGCTTAACCTCAACTGCAAAAAGCCTAGTATTAGATTAACTATCTAGAGTTGCAAAGACAAGAATAAACCAAAAATACACACTAAACACAAAACACGGATTTAACGAGATTCGACGATACTTAAGCCTTACTTTGTAAGGGTACTATTTTTCATTTTTCTTTTCCAATTTAGACAAAATATTAGTGGCCTATGAAAGTGTAGATTTGAGGAAAAGAGCACAATTCAACTGTAACAAATGTATACCAACCCCACTAACTTCAATATGCAACTTGGGATGTTTGTTTTCCTTAACCTCCACCAATGCAATAGACGTTGGCATCCCAAACACATTGAAAAAATTAAAAAAGAAAAGAAAAAGAAAGGTCAAAACTACTACATAACAAGACATACACCTTCCATATTGCTCTTACATGAATGGTTGATTCATTGAGGAAGAGAAGGAAAAAAATGGACCATTAGTTAAGGTTGTCTCCTAGCTCTACTTATTCTATTCTTCATTTGCACGCACCTTCCAATTAACCCTCTATCTTCAAATGGAATATACTTTAAAAAAATCTCCACTTAACCCTCTTTTGTCCAATTTAGGGAACACTATAATCTTCTTTGTATCCCTTTCTTGTTTTATTATCCAAACTATTAGCAACTATAGTTTTCCACTAAAAAACTACTTGATTCGGCACATATGTTCCGTTTGGATCACCATGGCGTCTACATTAGGCAGTAGCACAAAGGACACAACGCCTTTAATAGCATGCTTAAAGTGTATTATGTATTTTAAGCTCCCTATGTTCTACAAAATATATAGAAATAACCCAACCTTTTGGCAGAAATCAAGTGTGTTCACCGTTCAAATGCGAAGTCCATATATTAATGGGACGTATTTGCAAATTTTCCCAACGCAAATCGTACAAAATCATGCCACCAAAAGTTAGACCTGAGTGCCGTGTCGTGCCCCTTGGCTCGGACCGGCACGGCTGACCGACCTGAATTCTACGGGGCCGTCCATGCTCGGCCCAACCCAGCACGGTCTAACCAAAAGTCGTGATCTTGACTTTCTTTTTTCTCTCGATGAATATTACTTTTTTTTGTTACCATTCATAGGAGCAACCCCATATTAGATTCCTAAATTTAGAAATACAATTCTAATTAACTGAATCAAGAAAGAACCTTACTATTCTAAGAAGCCATTTTCAAAACAAATATAGTCTTTATCCAAAAACCATTTTCTACTAAAGCATGGGTAAATTGCACTGACCATTCTTCCTTTTGCTTTTCCAATCAAAAGACCATTTTATTGGGTTTCCAAAAGGAGAGGTAATTTTTTTCCAAGTTCCACAGCCATTATCATATACTTATTCATTGTGTCAACCACAATAAAGTAAGGAAGTGTGCATGCGAAGGAATAGATCAACAACGATGACAGAGTTGGAGTTGGAGTTGGAATTGTACTCTACACAAATAGTGGGTAGAATATTTTTTTAGTATTACTTTTAACCCATCACTTGGTAGCTATTTGGACATTCATCTCTCACTTGGGGAAAGGAACAAAACACAAATCTTGATTGAATATATGGAACACTATGGGACCCTTTTCTCTTTTCATCATTCACTCACTCCCAAAGGACTAGTGGTGATGGAATAGACTTCGAGATAGGGAGCACATGAAAGTCCAAGGTAATGACAATCCTCCATTAATATTAATTTGTCATGCAGATGACGACACGTTTTTTATGACAAAACTCAACAACAATTGCAATTTGATTTGGAGGATATTACGAAAACTACCATAAATAACGATGCAATTGGTTGATAATTGCTAATTAAAATATGAGCATATTTTGTCGTAAAAAGATAAAAGTATAGAGATTATTACTAATTTTGTAAGTATATATAATATTATAAATACAAATACATATATCTATTATATAGATATCTATAAATGGGTTGAACACGATTTACATGTACTAAATCGCAACCCACCCTATTTAATTATTGTGTTAATCGTGTCAACCAAATTATGACTCAAACTCCTTTATGTCAAACCTAAATCCATATTTTCCGTGTCAAGTTCGGATGGGGTTATCCTGCCGTGACCTAAATTGTCAACCTTAAGTTTGAGTTTCAAGAATTTAAGAATTTGCATTTAAACATCATGGAGTCCATCCAAAAAAGAAGTTGCAACCCTAAATTAACCATGTATTAACAACAGACCCCCTCTCTCTCTTAACCACACACACATAACACTATTTCTTATTTTGACATGGAACGTAACACCGATTTCAACTCCCATTTTTATTCCAAAATTTGAAGTCTAAATATATAGGTTGATAAGGTGGGATAGCTTTGGTGCATGGTCATGGGTGTAGTGTTGTTATTAGAAGGGTAACACAGTATTTCCGAGTCAAAAAATCAAAAAACCCATTGAATTTAATATAGTTTTGAAAGCGCCATCAACTTTATAATTGTAGGGAGACTGAATTATCAATAAAATAAAAATATGTAGAGCTAAAATGTTACAAATTCTATATTTAGAAGGTAAAATACTAAAATGGGACTTTTGATAGTCCAAGAGGAAGATGTTATTTAACCATGGATCAAGCTCTAATATGCCTAAAAACGAAACAGTAAACATAAAGAGTATTAAGACAACACAAAACCATTCATACTTTGTACAGTAATTTCTCAACAAATTCTTACGTGGTTAGGTGAGATGTCGGAAATCATGTTCTTGTTCTTAGATAAGCTTGGTTGATGAAAACAAATGTTGTTTCAACATCAAAACAGGAAGTGGAAAAAACTGCCATCTTTTTTAAGACAATAACAAGAACACTGCTGTTTATACCTTTTTTAAACTCAAGTAGAATGACATCTAAAGACAAAGATCATCTTGGGTATTGATGGTTTAAAATAACAATTAATTGTAAAAAACGGCAACACTCACTTTTTATCACCTAAAGACTAGTCTACTTCAAACTAATATCAAGATATGACTTGCTTCGCTGGAACGTTATTCTAATTTTAACAATTCAAAGTTTGTTCTTTATCAACAAAGCTTATTAATCTTAACCATAGATGGTTGATAAACCCTTCTTTGTTGGCACTAGTTTTAGCATGTTACATACATTTAGGGAGAGGAGGATCTATAGTTATATTGCAATCCAAAATTGGAGGCATCTTCCCGTATTATCATGAATTTGAGACCCATGTATTTGATTTGGACAATATTGCTTGTAATTTTCTTGTGGTTAATGAGATACCATCCGCGGAAGTAAAAATGACAAAGAATAAATAAAAGTTACAGGAGGATAGAGATCATCATCAAAAAAAAAATTGTTGACTAATAAGACCTTTGGTGCCTCCATATACTAAATTAATTGGTGATGAGTAAAGATACCCAAGATTTTGAAGACACAAGGATAATCTAAATTGCATATTTGGGACCATACTTTACATATTCTCAAACACATGGCGTCTTATAAATCCAATATGTGATCTTTAAACATGAGTGGTAATGTTGGGCGGATTATTGAGTATTTTAGCTCTGATACTGTATTCAAATGTGAATTTTCACCTCAAACTGAATTAGTTTTGAGTGAAGATATATCCATGATCTTACAACTCACAAGAATTATTCAAGTTATCTAATATAAGACCACTCTTAACAACTCTTGGGGTGTCAAATTGAGACAAAAGTGAAGATTTTACCACTAATACATTTGCATCAAAAGGTAATGACTCGTTTCCAAACCTCCAAACTTATGAGACTGAACTCCACTGGCTCTGATGGCAACTGCAAAACTGACAACATTGTTTGATGAAGATAACCTATTAAAACATTATCACCACTTTGCATTCATTAACTAATGAAAGTTCAAGAGTCATTTCTCTGGTTCCTTCCAGTCTTAGGAAAGGTAAACAGGTAATGGTTTGGCTTCTTTCGGCAACCCAGCTTTAGTTAACATGCATGGTTAGGGATAAGTTAACTAAATCCTTCTTATCTGTACTGATGTCTACTGTTAATTGACAACATTGTGGTTGTGGACTTGTGGTGTGCCTCCACATGTCATGTTCAATTTAGGAATGGGTTTGGTAAACATTAATGAAGAGTAGTGGTTAGATTATCTTGTATTAATATCAATGTCATATCATGATTAGAACGAATTACCAAGTGAGATTAATTTTCATTAATAAAGTTTTAAGATTCATCCAAAATGCAGGACGTGAGATGAAAAGTCCCTACCTACGATAATTGAACAAACTTGTTTGGAGTCTAACATGGTTCGTTGTCTATGAATCCATTGTTTTATAATAACCTTGAATCTTTAACTCCGACCGATATTTTTTTTTCAAGTAATGTAGAAAAATAGATTTATAACTGAAAATGTTAAAAAAATTGCGTCAACTATTTCTTATGTTAGTGTTTGGTTTTTTAAAAAATGGTCTACCTAATAACATTGATATATATGGTACAAAAATAGGTTGAATAACCTGTGGGGTACATCTCCAATGAATAATGTCCATGAGTAATCACAACAAAATTCAATCGTAAATATGAATCTTTAGAAATATAATCAAGTATTGTCGTAGTTGAAAAGTTCTATAAGAGGGTTGTTATCTACAATTTCTTACCCAATGATTTGGTTTGACCAACAAGGAATTGAACTTGCAATCCCATTATCGAGTTCAATTTAGAATATTGTGGCTTCAAACGAAATTCCATATAATTATCCAAAATTAACTTGATGCTTTCCTTAGCTAATAGAAAGAACTTCTAAAATGAACTCAATAAAGGTAAAACAACATAGTATGCAAAAAAATTAACTTGGTTGGAGCTCTTTTTTTTTCTCTGGTAATTGTGACTCATGCTTACTTTCTGAGATAAATAAGCTGCGGATCTAAACTCGAGGTAATAACTCATTCCTCTGGGAATATAAGTAAACCTTCGTATCCTTCCTCGTAATGGAATTCTAACCAAAATAAGTGAGACTTTGTTCATACCAACTTAACCAACCAAGCCATGCCCATAGGGGCTCTCCCTTTTATTTTCTCCTAGGTTAATAGTACACAATAAATGACACCTAACCACCACTTAAATAATTATAATGATCATTCCATTCTTTTTATCTCCAATGTAGTTTGCTGTCACTTAAGTCCAGTTCACTTTAAGAACTCACATGTTCCTATAAATAATGGCAAAGGCTGCTTCTCCCATCCTTAGTGCAATTCTTGTGACCTCTATTTCCTCCACTACGTTTGGAGAAAGTGGTAGTTCTCCACTTCCTTTCTGCTTGTGTTCTTTCCTTTGGAAAACTACAAAAGAGAACAAAGTCTTGGACTGATGTGTGCAGAGGGAGGCATGATGTTCCCTTACATGCAGGACTTGGGCTTCTGGGATGAGACTCACCTGCACATATTTGATTCTCCACTGGTGATTGGCTTCCTTCTGATCAAACTATGTTGTCTTTTTTTCTTTCTTTTTTATGTTGTGGTGTTTAAGATGGATTTAATAAGATTTGGGCACTTGGGGTCTCTTCAGATTAATTGTTTTAGATGTTTTGTTAAGTAATTTTTGATATCTATTGGCAGTGGTTCATTTTTCAATTTTGGAAGATATGATCGAAATTCTGAATAAGCATAAACTTTTATCTCCACAGTCCATGGACACTGTTTCCTGCCACCTTTTTGTCTTGTTCTCAGGCAAAAGATTGGAGACGAGCATATTTATTTTTCTGTATATATCTTGTTTATTTTCCTCATTCTTATCATGCTTCTGAGTTGGATTCTTTTGGGCTGCAAGATATGATGACATCATGAGTGGTTTGATGCAAAATTTTGTTAGCAGACTTGTCAGTTTGATTTTAAAAAAGATTGGTTTGATCCCTCTGTTTTACCTATGATGCAACGTGTATCCTTAATCTCTTTCTTTGATGTCTTACCAATGTTGAAGAGATCACTAGTTTTATATGTTTTCAAATTTCAACCATTAAATTCATAATATCATCTGGGTTCGTTGATTTTTTTCTTCTTCTTTAGATTCATGTGGTATAAGTCACATACAGTCAGGAATAAATATTTTGTTGTTTCTGAATTATTATTATTTTTACTTCGATCATGTAGAACAATCTGGTGATGCCTTCCATCATATCGGACTACGATCTCTTCGGGGAAGGAGATTTGTTCAAAGCCCCAGAGCCCATCATAGAGGAGCCATTCCTCGAGCTAGACCCTCTCACGGCCTCGATTTCGACCATGTCTACTGGCGAAAATGTGATATCTCCAGAGAGCATTGAGGTTGATAATGATGGCCTACTGAATGATGTATTTTACGAGTGCAAGAATGATATCTTAGTGAATTCCGCAATTGAGGATTTTTTTCGGGAATTATCGGACGTTAACATTCAGGATATGCAGACCGAGACATCTAAACACATAGACAATGATAAAATGGTCGGTTTGGAGTCAAAGAAACAGAATTGTGGGGTCCTGCCGAGACCGAATTTCCTCGGTTTTCAGGAAATAGATTTGGAGACTGCACTTGTGATGAGAAGGGCGTACAGCGAGGGCGATATCAAGGTTAGATCTTTTTCACCTTACTGAAGTATTTCAGTCAAAATTAGTTGAAATAATCTTTTCTTATGTTGCATTTGGATGTAGTAATTTAAAATTTTGATTTGAAAGTTTCTCATTTGTAAACAGCTTGTTTGAATTTGTAAATCTTTGGAATAACACACCTAAACAAAAAACTGATAATTAGCACATCCAAATAGACACTGGAATTCAGAAAGTCCATGGTGACTTGGTTTAACTTCAATCATTTCAGTTAAGTGCAAAATACTAAGATCAGACTTAAAATATGATATCACGTACATTATTATAGGTTTTGTGGTTTGTATAGGATTTTGTATTCCTTATTTAGAACAAGTGTTAACATTACAGCATCATATGCAAACTTTAATCACTGTCATTTTCAACAAGAGAAGCACTAATCACATCATTTATAGAATCTAAAACTGCAAATTCTGTCGTTCGGGATTGTTGTAAAATTTACAAATGACGCATGCTATGGTTGTCCAAATGCATCCATAGATAATATTGCCTTCGCTCCGCGTATACTTATTGCGAGAATGAGCCGAAACCAGTTCGGCCGGAAGGTTCCTCCGTCTTCGCTGGGGAGCTCGATAATGGAATCTACTTTTATAGAATCATAATGAGTGGCTATCTTAATGTGTGCTTAAAAATACATGAAGATTAAGTGTGAGCATCTATATATTCTCAACTTTTTATCATGGTTGTGCATCTTTGACTGAACACATCACCACCTCAATCCCACTATGAAATGCCAGCTTTCACCAATTGGCTCATCTCGATGCAAATGGAAACATCTTTTGTACACAACACTAAACTGATTAGATGTTAAGAATATAGACAGTACAAACTAATAGAGTGTTATATATTATTTTTTTGAGCTTAGTGTAACTCAGTCTTGAGTTACATTTAAATGTAGAAGTTGTGGAACTTAATAGAAGAGTAATCTGACTTACTGATTTTGCTGTATTTCATGGTAGACGCTCGGAAATGGTAGGACGAACTTGGTTAAGTCCGACATTCCACATCCTCCGATTAAGAGGATGTTGAGCATCGACAGTTGCAAGATCGAAGAACGACAGCAGCAACTTTCTCGGTATAGGAAGAAAAGGATAAAGAGGAATTTCGGCAGAAAGATCAAGGTAACTTGTTCTTCCTATTCAAATATATTCTCGATAGTTGATTGATCGGTACATCTAAAGAACAAGAGAGAGGTAATAATGTTTGGAAATTAATCTTGTCCAGATATGTCGAGACAAACTTGTAAACATGCATCATAATCTACGTTGGTTCATCACCTTAGACTATTCTCAACTAAAGTTTGCACGATAGGATCAACTTAAAAAATTAATAGTTCATTTACATAACATAAAGGATAAGAGGTCAACTATTCTTGATTTATAGATTTCAAGAGGAGCAAAACAATAAGACTTGCGGTTAGAATTCAGAATAGATTACGGAGTTGTCAGTGTATGATTTGCAGCAAATACTACTGTCTATCATTCCCCCAATTTTCTGGTAAGTTGACAGTGGTTCTATTTCAGTATGCATGCAGGAAGGCATTAGCTGACAGTCAGCCAAGGGTGCATGGGAGGTTTGCAAAAACCGAGAGCGAGACGGCGAAATTGAAATGAGCACGTAAGTTTAGTAGCACCATGTAGAGGTTGATAGCTACTAGCGAAGAGGATGCACTTCGCAGTACTATAAATAATGAAGTGCTACCATGATCAAGCTGTCCTTTCTAATTTCTTTCTTCTTTTTAGTTAAGTTTGTAATTGAACCTTAAGTTGTTGCTTTTACCTGTATTGTAATATTTTGGTGCAGACAAAACTTCATGCTTGTAGAAGAGGTTGAATAAAATGCAGCTAAAAATTTTCATTTCATCTATATATATAAGCACAGGTGCCTGAGGGTTCTTTTGTAATCACAATTTGATGATCAAAATTTAATTCACAAAAATCAACAATTAAATGTGACTCGCAATTAACAATTAAAAGCTTGGAATCATCATACTACGGTTAAGATACGTTCTAATTATCAAAGTATGATTCCAAACGGACCCTGAGTTCTAACACTTGAAAAATAATCATAGTTATCCTCTACGTTCATTAGGTTTCAAGGCTGTTTGTAGAAAAAGGTAATGGTAGGTTTATGGTTCAGAGTTGAGACATTAGAGCAATACTGACTTATATATAGTGCCTAATCTTTCTCATCAGTTTCTTCATTTGATTGTGCTGCAACAATATAATGAAAACATGGTTGTACAAGATGTAAGAATCTCAGAGATCTACCAAAAGATAACACTATCACATGATATCTCAATCACGATTCTAACCTCTATGATCATCCTGTCAATATCTCCTGTTTCATATGAAAATTGGAGCAAGATAAACTGACATTATGCTAAATCAACACAAAAGGTGAAGCAAGAACACGAGATCTTTCTTACAATAAATCCTCTGGGATGAAATTCAAAATTAGACGTCAATGTTAACCTGGAGTGCGTAGCATGTCAAAAATATATAAATTGCCCCATCAATGCGGCAACATATAAGCTGAAGCTGCTAATTGTCCGTTAAGTTAAATGAGAAACACAACGCCCCAATAGGAACCAACAAAAAAAATCTACCACATTTGCTTCAGTGTGACTATCACAAAAATGCCACCAAAAAATTCCTTTTACACCTCGAAAGAACGATTCCAAAGACCACAGCAACCTGCACATAAATGCAAAAAGTCAATATAAGAAGTGAACCTTTCAGTAATTAGCAGTGCAATTCAAGTTCAAAATTAAAGAATAGCAGGTGTCAATGTGAAATTCACAGAAAAAATGCAACGGTTGCTGAGGTCATTATTTTGATCTATTTAACCATATTATACCATACTGGTTTAGAGGAGACGAGAAAGGAAACAAAGACAGCTAGGTGGTTTCAGGGTAAGGATCAAATCACATGTAGAAAATTGTGAGGTTTAAGGTAAGGTAAAATGTTGCTCGATTGTCGTCTCTAAAACTATTGTTATGATGGAGAAAACAAGGGAAAACAAGAAATACCTAATAAAGGAGACAGGTTTTCTTCTGCTGGTCCTAATGAGATAACTTTGTGTAACAAAACTTCGACAAGTGTCAGTAACCTACCAAAAGATAATTTCCAGCGTCACCGACAACTGCGTGGAATATAGTACAACCTAGTGCAAACTGCATCTAAATGAAGTTAGGAACTGCATGTTTTCATCTCCTTTGCAAGTTAGCCTAAAGTTGCTCTTTTGTTCTAACGGGAATGCTCTCAACAGACCATCATGCATGAACATTACAGAATATATTAATGGTCTTTGTGGAGATACAATGGACTAAAAAGTAACTCTTTAAGGGGATGTCTACAACATAGCAACAGGCATAACAATGTTCATGTGGTTTCTAAATTTTATGCACATAATCAAATTGCATGACAGTTTTTTACTTTCCCCATAGTCTGCCTCATTGAAGGGCATGGGCATGAGTAGAGATCTCTAAATCTCTTAAGTCCAGTTGCCGGTTCAGGGGATGAATGATCTACAGCATTAAAAAAAGGGTCAAGAATACACAGAACCTGTGCTTGTGCTGCAGTCCATCAGGTGAAAATGGAAGAAGTGGGATACTGCTGTCAGTGATTATTGTCTGAGAACTTGCAATGAATAATGATTCCTCAAATTACAGATTATTCCAAGTTAGAGCAACTTCTGCATTTCATTTATTGCGTTACAATCTTGTAACTGGTATACCTTTATTCATTACTCTCTGTAGCAATACCCGTGGAAGACATGTCAGTGGGATCTGCATTGCTTTGGACAACCCTGTTATATATGAGTTTGAATGACTGTGAACCATTAGGCCTTCTGAGCAAACTTATTGGCATCCTGAGGGTGTGTCTCCGCTGGTTTTTGCCTCTGAGAGATATGTTCAAGCTACCCTGACCTTCGAACCTCTTGATGTTACGAAAGACGCGTTTGCCTCTAGTGGTCTTTCTGTTTTCTCCATGAACTAAAGAAGAAACCCTTCCATCGTTTTCTGCTCCATTACCCTGAGATGCATGCTGCCAATCTTTTTGTTCTAAAATCCAGCCTTTTGATCCAATTTGACCAGGAACCTTCGCAGCAGTGTTAACTTCTTTAAAATATTCTGCAATTCCAGCCTCTGTAACAGAGGTTGGACTTACACCTTCAATCTTGTTATATGCAATGTTTGCGTCGAGGATAGGCTCAGAAATTGGACTGGCAACAGGTGGCATCACTGAAAATTCGATAGGGTGACAGCCTGGCCATACTGTTCTTGGAATAAAATCTGGAGTGTTAGGAGTCATATTGCATTGCCATCCTAACTGATTGGGATGAAAAATGTTGTTATTGATAGCGAAGGTAGTAGGTGGCAGAGGTTGAGGTTGGTTGAAAGGAGGATACACAAACGGCATTGGATGAATGATGCTTGCTGGCCGAGGGGATGAAGGATATGGATGGTGAGGAGATGGACAAATAGGAGATGCTTTTGGCATGATAGCTGCAGCTCCAGGGTGAAGTGAAACATTCACAGGCCATGCAGGCAAACCACCACTCAAGGATGTGCTGGCGCTAGTACCCACAGGACTTCGTACAACAGGCGGGGATGGATTAAAAGGTGCCGCAGAGGCAGACAACTTTTTGTAGGAAATATTGCGTGAATCACCCATACTTTCTGATGATTGAATTTTTTTATGATCAGTGTTGGCCATTTCAGTGGTTTCAGCTCCTTCAAAAGATACGTCAAGTGAATCAGACGTTGAATTTCTCTGAGCCTCACAGCTGTCTGGTAAGACATCATTACAGCTTCCTGTGTCAATTACCTCAAGCCTCGAGGGATCCTCAAGTTCTGTAGCACAAGATGCATCACCAGAACCTGTGCCATTCTTGGCCTGGATGCACTTATCCAACACTTTATGGAACTCTGTAGAGGTAGGAATATCTGAACCTCCTGAATGATCCTCACCACTATTAGAGAGTACCTCTGCTAGAGAAGTTTCAGTTTTAATGTTTCCCTGGGTTTCTTCTGGACAAAATTGAATTACCCCTGTGATACCACTTGGATTGTTATCTTTAGAACTACTGCCATGCATTTCAAATAAGGAAACTCCACTTCCTGCACTTCGGTGGCTCTCTTCACCCTTCACAGTCGAGAGAGAAAGCTCAGAATCTTGGACAACATCACTAAGGTTGTCTTTAGTAATATCCGATGATTCCTTTGTCTTTCCAGCTGTTGAATCGTCCACGAGTTTTTTCTCTTGTTTAACTGCTACACCATCCAAAGTACCGTCTGTCTTTATCAGATCACCCATCACCTCTTCTACTTTCACCATCAATGAATCGTTATCACCTTGACTATCTTCTGATTTTTTGCTCTGAATTTTACTAATTGTGCCTGGAGGTGCTACTGCTACATCTTTGTAAGATGGAGACTTTCCAAGAGTGACTATTAAATTATTTTTTTGTTGATTGGTAATCTCACCTGAAGAATTACTATAATTCTCTACAGTTGAGTACTCCTTTGAAAGTGAAGCAAGAGATTCAGTCCTAAGATTGTGGCCCTCACCAGCATTTTTGGAGTCATTTGCTGTCTCAGAGTAGTTAGAGTTTGGCATCGACTTGACTCTATATGCTACAGTCTTGACAATCTTTCGTCCATATTTAACAGCAGGTGAAGGAACTCTTCCGTGATGGTCAACATGGCTTACAGGAGTAACAGGCCTCTTTTTTACCAAGTAATAATGATTTTTCAGGTTAGAATTGCTAGACTTATTTTCAGTTGATTCACCTGCTACATACCTTTTCTGGTAAGTGTAGCCCCTCCCAAAATTTGAACGTTTTTGCTTAGACCAGTGCCCCACTGAACCAGCAGATCTTGGCCTTTGGACAGGATGCCATCCATCCTCTGATTCTGCAATTACCTTTTTTCCCACCTCGTCATCAAAATTTAGTTGCTTCTCTGCAATCTCATCGAACTCCTGAGGTCTACTCTGCTTCTCGTCTACAATGTCGAGCTCAGGATTGAATTCGATGCTGCTAATTTCATCATCACTGCTATTAGATTCTATAACTTTGTTCTCTTCTTCAGAAGCCTTAGCAGACGATTCTTCTTTCGATGATGTAATGGGACTACCTGAGCTCATGATCTGAGAAAGCCGTTTCACCTGAAAATATATATAATAAAAGAATATCAACTCATGATTCATATTTGAAGCAACTTGTCAAAGATGGTTAATCTTAAGTTGACAAGAGGAAATCTTTTAGCACTGTATTACATATAATCAAGATAAAGCCTCCTAGAAATCTTTAAGGCAATCATTAAAAGACTGTTATATGTTCCCATCTTGGTGTTCTTTTGATAAAATAATATGAATAATCTTTGATATGTTCCTATCTCGGTGTTCTTTTGATAAAATAATAGCGATGCTAGCTTTGCAATTCTTAGCTATCTAAATCTACATTTATTTGGTCTTGATTAAGTTTCATCTCCCATGTTTTCGGTTTAGGGCTTCATAGCAGCATCGACCACTTAAGAGGATGTGATAAAAACAATGGGGCTTCAATATGTGATGCTAATATATTTTGAAGGTCACGTCCTTTCACTATGTGCCAATTGCTGCCAGAATGTTTTATGCAGTATGTGATTCATCACTAACTTTAGAATGCCTTCTATTTCTAGAAGAAACGACCAACCTTAAGAAAATCACTTCAGAGTGTACATATTATTTCACACACTAACGCAGCAGAGATAGTATGAACCTGATACGTATAGCATGTCAACTTCGTCTTCGAAATACTTTCTTTTGAAACAAAAACTTTTATTCCTGTATTTATACTAAATTTCTAATAATGTTTAACATCTGTTTAAGTTGAATTAACTCAAGTCTCAATTTCAGCTTTAACAATCATAAAGATTAAAGCATCAAGGAAAAGATTTTTTCCAACTATTGGCGTGATAAAAAAAAGATTTTTCCAACTAGAAATAACAATCATAAATGAATATATTGTACCCATACAATGACGATTTAATGGTTAGAAGCCGAGCACATGATATTGATTATTATCTCCATATCTACACTTTATATTGTACAGGAACCCTGCTTTTTCACGAGCCCCAAGTCATTATTTCTTCAAACAACAAGCTACCTTATGTCACCTCAAGGCTATTGCATTTCAAAGAGTATACAACAAAACAGTTTCTATTGATTTTATGCCAAAACCCTTGGACAGAAAATCATCTGCTTTAACAGTCGAAAATATTTCAGTTGGAGGTTACCAAGTGTATTTGAACTCTTAAAGAGATAAATTATTCCTGATAAAAATGCATCGATATGCTTAAACTAGCATTTCCTAAAATACAATTAAATTACCATAACAACGGAATGAAGTTCAATATATATCATACCTTGGCAGCTAGGTTTTTTCTCTTTGCTGCCTCAGCGTCTCTTTCTTTATCTTGGTTGGGATTTATAAAATCAAGCAAATCAGAAACACTGCAAAGAAAGGTGATATGTATAGTAAAGTTAATTATGAAACATCCATATGTTAATCTCAAATTTAAGACAACTTTCAACATCCAAGAAAGTATTATGACAATTAAACGCATTTTAGAGAGGCATGTGTTGCTCACAGCATTTTACTATGATGAATAGAAACAATATAATATATAATATACCTTAGGTGACCCTTGCTTGCGATGGATGCATCTGGTTTTCGGGTACCATTTCTAGCTGCTTCTTGCTGCTCAAAAGCCTTAGATTCAAAATACTCAAGCCAAGCAGCAGCATCCTACAAGGAACAACAGTGTCCATTTTTTAAAATCTAAAAATAGAAATGTTAAAATTGCACGTATACCAATTGAAATGTACCTGAGTTCGTAAATCATCAGGACCAAGTTTTGCTCGAAGAATTTGCAAAGTAGTTTGTTCATGCTGGACACTTAGTGGATATGCCTCCATTAACGATAATGCAATAGCTATCGCATGGTAGCTTGCTGCAGTCTGCAGAAATTATCAAATTAGTATAAGGAAGTTCTAAAAATATATCTAAAGCCAAAAATGAAAGACAAAATAAAAGTACTCAAGACCACAATTCAACTTCTAGCCACAACATAGAAACACAGATATATGCAGCAACAAAAAGACGAGAAATGAAATGTGGCCACACAGTTTGTTCGGTACAGAGATAATATTAGAAGCAAAAGGTCCCCATTTGATGGTGTAACATTATATGCTAACATCACAACCAACAGATTCATATATGTCATCTCAATCCAGGGAATATTGCAGTACTTCAAAACCACAACAATCCGTATATATGAGATCGATAAGATTATAGTAAGAGTACTGATTTGAATCCACTCATCCAGATAGTGATGCATCCAATTTAAATCGTGGATAAAAGTAGAAGTATCATTATAATATAAAAGATTGTGAGGTACAAGTGTGGTGCATGGTATATGACCTAGATGTCTTTCAGAAAATATCATAAAGATTCACAAAAGTCCATATCAATTATCAAGTAACGAAATACCGAGGTATAGGTGCAGCTGTTATCAAAGAAAGATGTATTTATGTGAATATGCAGTGACATCCACACAACTAAGAAGATCAGTTATAATATCCCATAGGAGATCTGCACTTTGTAGCAGATGCAGCATGCAAGGTTTCTAACTCATAATAACCTTGATCAAACATGAGGCATAACTGCAGTTGACAAACTAGGGTCTGCACTCGTGTAAGTGAAATGAAGCAAAATATTCCAACCTGGATATGATCAGGACCAAGTAACCTCTGGTTGCACTTGAGAGCTTTATGAAGATACCTAAGAGCTATGTGGACATTTCCAAGACCTTCCTCCATCATGGCTATATTGATGTAAGTTGCAGCAGTGTTCGGATGAGATGGTCCACAGGTCAAATGTAACAAGTACAACGCTCGCTTGACATACCTGTCACCAAACAAAAAATGAACTTCAATAGGCACACCTGGGCAAATATTAATTATAATTGTTACTCAAAAAATGTAACATTGCATGTATGTTTGTATACCAATGCAAGACAAAAGGAAAACACAAGATGCAGGAAAGATAAACAAACACCCCAGTACCGAATTCCATAACATGCCATGACCAAGTGACGGAGTGCCTTCAAATCACCTTTCACAAAATATGCATGTATACATACATATGTATATTTTTCTATATACAGTAAACAGCTAAGATCGTAAAACCATGTATGCTCACATCTATGTTTACTTTCACTTCACAATCAACAAATGATTTATGTCCAGAATTTGATTTCTCTTGATCCCTAATAGAAATTATATTATTCAACTATGCGGAAGTTAAAGTGTGAGCACCATTCGCAGCAAAATGATTAGCTGTGACAGCTGTCAAACATGTTTCATGTTGCGACATGGCATTGAAATAGGTTAAAATGTTTAAGCAATCACATATTTGCATAGCCAACCAGATAAGAAGTGCCCTAATTTATTATTATATAGGGAATATATATGCATACATCTATCTGTATGTATTCCCTACGCAAGGTGTTGTTATGTGCAAAGAGCTGATGAGAAATCTGTCCCTTCAAAACTATCAAAACTAATTTTGCATCATAATGATTAATGAAAACTTAAACAGAAAAATCTTTTGTGAAGATGATAAAAAGCGATATAAAAAATTCTGAGAATAGGCACTCCAATCTTACTTCAAGGCCAGCTCTGTGTGCTGAAGTCGATAGTAAAAGACAGCGAGATCCCCATAACTCTTCATTGTATCTGGGTGGTCAAGCCCAAGCTCCCTTTCATTGATATCTAATGCCTTTTGCTGATAAATTGTAGCCTAGAGGGGGGAAAAGGTCAAAAAGTCCAAATTCAATGGCCATCCTTTGAGTTTACAACCTTATTTCCGACAAGATAAGAAAATTGGTGATGTATAGGAAGAGGTTGCACAACTTGTAAAAAATGATTACCATATTTGTCACAACATAGTGGAGGGAGAAAAACGTATGTAGTTAGGTAAATGCTTTCAGTAAAAAAAATCTACTATCTGACTATAAATTGATGATTAAAATCCTTGATTAAATATGAAAAGGACGCAATAACTGCTTAAAGCTGGCTCATAAAAACCATAGCTAGCTGATAAACTTAAAGAAGACCATGGAGGGTTGAGAGATTTCATCTTTGGGAACAAAACCATTCAAATGAAGTTATTATCTGAAAAACAGTTTATGAAGTAAAAAGAATTAGAATGAAGAAAGGATCGCAGTAGCATTCATATATTGACACTAGTAACTGTTTTTTAAAACTATAACCATCTCCAAATGGACTCAATTTCATCAAGATAAACAAGTTATCCTTGGGTATATTTCCTTCTGTAATTTGAAGTCATCTAGGACAAATTACCTTCAACAATTGCAACTAGTAAGCAAGACCAGATGTTCTACAAACAAGGAAATAATCAAACCTGATTGAAATCTCCAGTATGATAGAGAACAACAGCAAGAAGGCTGTATGCCCCAGCTGTCATGCGATGATAAGGACCACACACAGCTATCAGCTTCGCCAGAGCCTACAATAAAAAGGTGTGAAAACAACACTTAAAACTTAAACTATATACAGCAAGACCTTGAGGGTCTACGTGGACCCAAAAAACATAGTTTTATGATCAAGAGTCAGACCCCTTTCTGGGCATCAAAATATTTAACAAAGAAATGGAGGAAATTTGAAAGCCAATCATCAACTTTGCATTTATTTTTATTTTGTTGTTAAAACTTGTCATTAAGATTATTATTTTCTTCTGAATCAACCTTCAGATTCTCCTAAACATGAAAGAGAGCCCTAAGAGGCTAAGACAAAGACAAGAATCTATAGCAAGCTGTGAAGAACACAGTGATAGACATAGACAGTAGTAGAATAAGGGAATAAGCATTGAGATAACACTGACCTTTGTTCCATAACTAACTGCATCTTCAAGTTTTCCCTTATCGAGAGCTGTTTTTGATGACTCTAGAAGTTGACGTCCATCAGCAGATGAACATGCTACTTGCTGCAGTACGAGAAGGAATAAGATTCCAAAAGTCCTCAATTTTCACAGATACAAGAATAATTATTGAATTCACAGATATGCAAAATAAACGCACCTTGTGGACAGGTATTAAGCTGATAATATCAGATTTCTGAAAGGGTGTCGGGGAATTCATGTCATAGTCCTTTGGTGCTAGCTCAATACCCACCTAGAGGCAAATGCAGTGTCCTTTAGCATAACAGAAACAGCCAAAAATTAACTATGGGACTTCAAATTTATTTGAGTACATTGCTACCTTGTGGCATAGACCCCTCAAAATGGCAAATTTACGTATCTCGTTAAAGGTTGACCTTGTAGGTACCCATCCATATCTTTTTCTCAAAAATATCTCAATCCATTTCCATACAAGGGTATTGACATCAGTCATACAATCATCTTGTCCAGCATTATCAACACCAAGCATCATATTCAATGCGTCGGCTATAAAGAGAGCCAGGTCTCCCATATCAAAAGCAGCTGCAATCACAGATCTGATAATATGCTTGAATGCCCGAACTATCATCTCATGAACACAAAGTGACTGGACATGTGACAGCTTCTCCGAAAGTTTAACCTAATTAAGAGGGAAAAGAGCACATTAATTAATGAAATTCGATCTAAATTTCTCTGCTGATCTACAGTTGTGACTGTAATGTACTTACAACTCTCCCAAGAGATTGCATTTGGAGTCCTCTTGTATGCATAAAATCAGTCAGTGTGCGACCATCAACTGGAGACAGCTCTAGGGAACCAAAATCTGCAACCTAAAAGACAGAACTTAATGACAGTAGTGCCATAAAATATGAAACAGAATGGTAAAACATAAAATCTTACCAACTTTGGAAGAGCAACTTCATCATAATATTTTTGAGCCATCTCAGATAGTTCCTGCAAAGACTGTTCAAAACAGATACACATCACTGAAAGAAAATTCCTGAAAATATATACCATAAAGAAATTGGGAAGACATCTTTTGGTCACTCCTGCCAATGTTTTTGCTTACCATCAGTTAAACATTTTATATTTTATTTGTAACAAGTAGACAATGTACACTTGATTAAGATGTGCATCATACAACCAGAAAGTGCATATTTTAATGGTTGGTTGCTGTCTAATTTAAGAAGAAATACTAGTAATTAAGAAGAAGAAATACATTAAGTGGTATCGAATAATGCCTCCATCGTCACTAGTTGTTCTTGATTTGCTGGTGGGGAAGTTTCAGAAGTTGTGTACCGAGCGGAAGCAAAAAAACATCATGATTTGAAGATAGAAGTAAAAGCAGGTTTCCAGAAAAGATATTCAAAAAATATACTTCTCGTGTAAGTTCATCATTGCAGAAAAGGCATACAAAAGAAATCATGATCACCATCAACCTAGCAAAAGGTAGAAAGAACTTTTTTTCCAGTAGAGATTACCTTCTCATGAAGACCATTCTCTGATTCTTTTAACCTTGCAAATGCTTCCACTGTTAACAGGTCCTTTAGCTTTTTTACATTTCCACGGTCTTTATTTGATGCCAAAGATTCTGAAACTGGCACTCGAGCATCTTGGTTCCCATCTGCAACTATCTCATCTGAGGACCTTCTATCAATTGATGAAGATTTTTCATCACCAATATCTGATTTCTTCTTGGGGTTCTTAAGGGAACGGAGAGGCTTTCCAAGCCCCTCAACTATTGATTCACTTCTGACATTGCCACCGGTTTGCTTTTTGTCTTTCTCCCCACTTTGCTTATTCACTTTCTCACCATTTTGCTTCTTATCTTTGTTTGAGTTTTTCTGGTCTTGCAAGTGTTGTACCCAGCAGGCACCAAGCTCCCATCTCATGAACATGTCATTTCGCATCTCCTCACTCTCAAGCTTCGTTAAGCTATCTTTCAAAAGTTCTTCCAGAAAAGCTCGGACAGAATTGTATTTTTTGTCCTTCAAAGATTGTGAACCACTTCGATTTTTAAAGCCTTCTACTGTCGAGCCACCATGAAGTAACATTCTCAAACTGATATACAACAATGTGGAAAACAAGCATGAAACAAATGTATGAGCATATCAATTACTGGTATACAAATGATTATCAGAAATTGGAATAGCAGATGAAGGTTCTTGAACTCAACAGACAAACAGGCAAATAGACAAAAGAGTGCAAGCATGTTGAGACTGAACCTGTTAACATTTAATGAATGAGCACCCCCTTCTGGCTGATCCTTGAAGTCATGACTTCTGTAAGGACCTGCTCTACCCTTGTCCTTCATTTCAACTTTTACAATGGCAATGTAGCCACAATGTCTTAGATTTATCACTCCAAGGGTAGCAACATCCTGCATACAGTTCCATCTAAGTATTTCAGTTTTTAATCGTTATAGAAAATAAATATGGAAACGTCATCAAGATTTGCAACGTTAAGTGGCAATATAAATATGCCATTAGGAAAGTCATTCTCACATTGGCAGCTGTATTTTCATCAGCAGTGATCCCTTTTATTAAGTTTCTTTCCACGAGACTGGTGGAGTCCATTCCTGTAGTTCTAACTCCATCGATTTTCGTATCTATCTTGCAGCTTGCATTACTAGCATCTTTGACAACAGTGATGTTCAAATCCCCAACCGTCTCATTGTGCAAAGTTCCTTCTTTCTCTTCTGGAACCTCCCTTATGACATATTTTATAGCTGCAACAGCCTTATGGATGGCAACGTCTACGAATAAGCTGTGAAGAAGGAATACTTTCCTGTCACGGACCTGCCTTTCCTCAGCTGTTTTACAAGGCATGGATGTAAGAAACAAAAACTCATCTGTCCAAGATATTGTATCATGTGTATAGTCTCTCCCACTACCGCCTCCATCCCCTCCCCATGCCTCATCCTCTGTGGGAAGGGGAGGAAAAATCGATGGCAACTGAGCAGCAAATGGAGGAACAAGCCATGTGTTGGCTCGGAATCCATATGGAAGGTTTCCAAACTGTAGGCAAGAAGAAATAGAGGGGGAAAGAGGTTAATCGAGAACTTGAGATTGAAAGAACAGACATGATGATTAAGACAACATCAGATGTATCTGTAAGTGGAATCTAGTTAAGCTTGAATGAAAAGGATAGGTGATATCATAAGAATGCACACCTATAAACTAAAAGACATACAAGGTCCATGTAACCTCGCAGAAAATAGAACCTTCTATCAAGTCAATTGACGAGAAATTTTGGGAAATACAAATCAATAGTGGTGGCATGTCCAGCAAACAAACCTTGTTGCGCTCAGAGAATGCCTTCATAAGGTCCTCGTAAGCCTGAAACAACATCAACTCATAAAATCAGTACCCAGCAATGTGCATAGTTGAGGACTTGCAACTATATTACAGCAGCATGATCAAATTAAAACATGAAGCAGATACAGGAAAAGAATGCATGAAGCCAGAATCATACTAGTTAACTGTTAGACAGTCATACTATTATAGATGATTCTCCATTAGCATATATTAATTAACAGTATACAAGAAGAGAAAATTGGATACACAGACACTAACTACAAAAATTCAAAGCAATTGAGATATTCTTTACGGATTTGATTTCCCTCCAAGACAACAAACTGCCCATTCTTTGTGCTAAATTAGATTGGATTTTTTTCTCAGGGTAACTTCTAGTTTAGTCCATGGAAATTCAAAAGGTACCACTTTGCCCCTTAGGATTCTAATCTGTAAGTTCTAATGCGCTAGTGCATTTGATCTTTGTTGTAATTTTACCAGAAAAGTTCAGTTAATTTGACTAGTGCTTAGATAGAAACTAAATAGTATTTTTAAACAAGTACCAGCCACTAAGATTAGCAATCAAGGAAAAGTATAAAGAATAATCGAAACGATATAAAATGCTAGAACCTCAAACTATAATGGATAGTTCATTTCAAGATTCCAAGGAAGTCAACTATCTCTTGCACTAGTATTTGCTATTACTCCTTAACTCCACATTTTTTCAATCATAATTCCCATCATTTTAGAATCACAACTTACGATCTACTTAAACATAAGTTGCAAAATTAACAATGAGATCAAAGCTTAATACAAGCAAATTGGGAAACCAAAAAGAACAAGCAATGTCAAGTTCCTCCTGAGTATTTACAAGATTGAATTCCGGTGTGACAGTCTGATCAAATGAGAAAATTGCCACGTTAGAACACCTCTTAGCTGTTCACTCTTTAACGAGTGGATTTTTTTGTTTAATTATACTTGTATGAAACACAATATAAGGCATATTACATGTTTACCTAGTCATTAGAATTCGTTGTATCCTTCTCAGAGCTGGGTGTTGGGTCCGACAACTTTCAAGAGCAAGGATTTAAATTCGGATCATAGGACACCAGTCAATCCAAGACTCCAAATCAACTAGTTGGGTTAATTGAGCTTGGAGTCTTGGATTGACTGGTGTCCTATGATCCGAACTTAAACAACTAGTCGGGTTAGAGCTTACTAGTCAGATTAGTCGGGCTAGTTGCCTAGTTCGGCTGAAGCCAAATTCAGAATAATCGGGTAAGTAGTCAGATTAGTCGTCCCACTTTTAATTCATAGTGCGGACGGCAGAGGTTTCCATACCTTTTCTTACCAATATATATAAGCTTAACGATACGGGATTACTGGGTTTCGACTAACTAGGAAAAATAGAACTCTCGGAAGAAGAAAAAAAGTAAACCTCAAGACAAATAAGGAATTAGCAAAAAGAAAGAGAACTAACATTATCAAAGGCTCTACTCATCTGCCTGAGCAAGTCAACAAGATTATGACACAACAATCTCTGCTTCCCCACCGTATAAAACCCCTTCGTAAGCGCATGAACTGTCACAACCTTCCCATTGCAAAGCTTCACCTGCACCAACCAAACCCCAACAATCAAACAAAAAAATCCAAAAAATTGAAAAAACTCCAAATTTAAAAAAACAAACACAAAAGACTCCGAATTTTTTTTAAAAAAAAAAACTCATACCTCGATCGAAGACAAAACTCCAAAAAAATCTCAAAAAATTCAAATCACACCAAAATTAAATAATTCAAAAAAAAATCACACCAAAAAATTCCAAAACAATCCCAATATAACCCCAACAAAATTTAAAAAAATCCAAAAAATTCAAAAAAAACTCATACCTCAATCGAAAATAATAGATCCCCGGGCAGAACCTCCCCGTCCGCCACCGACCTCGTCGATCTCCGAACATCTGGAAGAAGAAAAAACCCTAAATAACTCTCCATAAAACTCAAAAAACCCTAAAACCCCCCTAAAAACTCACATTGAACAGGCGACGTGAGATGCGAGAGGGAGAAGAACTCGTAGAAGGCGCCGAGACTCGGCGGCTTGGAGCCGGCGTCGATCTCCGTTTCCGGTGTCTTGGCGTCACCGGCGCCGGTAACCTTACCTCCGCCATTTTTCGCCGGTTGGCCGAAGGCGGTGGTGGAGGAGACGACGTCGAGTAACCGCCGGACGTGATTGACGGCGCTGCACTCGTCGTAGTCGTCTGGGGAGGGGGGGAGAAAGGGGTGAGGGAGGGGTATGGAGGGTAATTATTGGGTGTTTTGAGGGTACCTTCGTGGAGGGTGAGGACGCAGGGTTTGAGCACCGCCACGTCGACCGTGGGTTTGAGGTTCGATCCTCGGATCTGGAATAGACGGTTGGGATTAAAGGATGTGATTGACGGTTTGGTGGGATTCTTATTTCTTTTTTAAAACTTGATTTTGATTTCGAATTAAATTACTTCTTTTATGTAAATATTTATTTTATTTTATTTTATTTTATTTCTTCTTTTAATTTTACTTAGATGTTGAAACTAAATCTCCTAATTCCTGAGTTAATTTCTTGAGAACTTTCGTTTTGACTGAAATTTAGATATAAGTTGAAGCTGTGGTTCCATGACCCCTTTTAACTTATATAGAAGTATAATTCAACTGTTATTTTAAAGTTTTCTTACTCATCAATCACGCTATAAGAACTCGTGTTTTTGTAATAGATTTTCTATTACATGTTTGTATTATATTCTTTGTCATGGACACTGTCTATATTATGTAAGATATTAATTTTGCATTAGGTGCAATATTTTAGATAGATAAAAGGCATAACATATTGACAATGTAATCAAGGTACATTTGAATACATTCGCTTGAATGCGGCACTGATAAAAATAATAAAATCAAAAAATTAATTCTAATCGTGCTTCTACAGTTTATATAAAACTGTCTAAAATTGTAATAAAGTGTCGTTGGATATGATATGTACTTTTTAATCAACATGATGGTAAAAAAAATTGAAAATCATATTTGGATCAAGGAAACATATATAACATTTATATTATACGTACTTAGATTATGACATAAACATTTTTCATCAATTTAAATGATTAAAATTACAGTGAGCCATGTGAAATTTAAAATTTTCATCTCCATTTGGAATCACAAACGTGGAACCGAATGACATTTTTAAGGATTTACAACTTCCAGCCAACGAATTAATTGCCACATTCAAACATAAATTAATTTCGAAACCAAGTTATGATAAGTCAAAAATGAATGAAATTTTATATAAATTTTTAAATATGAATTGATTTAATCCTTAAATAATAGGTCATATTTCAGTAAATAGAGTCCTAATGATGGAACACATGGTTTTAAATTTATGAATGACGTGATTTGTATTTTTTGTCTAAATAAGCAGTTATTTTCAAATATTAGTAATAAAATTAGATATTTTCAAAATACAAATAAGGTAAAAAATATACAAATAAAGTTATTTTTGCAGATATACGTATCAGTATATATACCACCTAAATATAGCTTTCTATAGTTAATATATTTTCGTTCCGGTTATTACTTAATCTAGGTTTTATGTTCTACCACATAAAAATTATAGTTACTACTCATCATATGCATGCTAAATTAGTAATGAACATAAGTGTATTTAAATTCATATCACTATATTATATAATAATTAATAAAAGGAATCTCTATAGCTAAAAAACACAGAGTTACTTTTCAAGCTAATTATATTCATCATAAAACATATATTCACTTCTATTATTTATTTCCTACTCAAGGGTAACTTTTATATCTATGAAATAAGAAGATGCACGTAGATACGTGTAATTCATATGCATAGAAAGCTCACCTATATAATTGCATTTATATCTACATTTTAAATACGAATACAGTGTATACTAATACGAGACTACACACACATACATACATTAAATTTTCCAGTAAGCTCGAGACTTAATCTAACTATTTTAAGCATCTACCATATCAATCATTCATCTTAAATTGTAATGTAAAATAATTATATAACGATTATGCTAATAAAATGATATAACAGTGAATATTAACTGTAGATCAATCATAATTAAATCTAATGATGAGATTGTAAGAGACTTAAACCAATAAGATGAACCATAGACTCACTAAATCTTGACATATATATACATACATATGTATATATAAAGTCATATAAGACTGCTATCGATCTGCAGGAGTGGCGCCGGAGACCATTGACAGACAACAAAGTGCAGATTGTGCAAATTGCAGAACACACCGAGGGCACACTATGACACTATAAGTGCATGGTAAAAACTAAAAACATGCTCTTGTACTTTATATGAATACAACCATGAAAAACCTTTTGTTTTATTTTATTTTCATATTATTACAAACTTTGTAAGTATAAGTAGTCAAAAAATGTAGTACTTACCATGTTGTGTTTATTTTTCTTGAGAACGTTTTATTTGTATTACAAGCGGACGTAAACACATATAAGAGATGATAGAAGAGCATTATAATATTTTTCATAAAATGTAAATGTAATTACCTCGTGAGAGAGAGAATAGTTTGTGATTGAGCAAGTGATGGTGTTAACACACAGCAACCTCCGAACATCTATAATCCTATCCGTCGATATTCCCTGCAAACAACCACAAAAAAATAACAAAAAACAAATCAATACAACCATCTCATTTTGTCTGCAAAAGCTCTCTCTCTCTCTCTCTCTCTAACCCCACTACGTATACTGAAGTTTGTTCGCATGTGGTGCAGTTATATACATACATGATATTTATAGAAAAAAATGTAACATTCATTAATCTTTAATAATATATATTGATGAAGCAAATGTAGAAGAAATTTAGAGACCTTAAGGATGACATGTGTGTCGTCTGGGAGATTCACACTTATGTCGACGGCAACTGGAAGAACTGAAACAAAACGGCACCGGAAGTGTGTCAGCACTAAACCCCAACAGCTAGATATGAATAATTGTGTATCTTTGTAACCATAGTAAAAAAAATGAAGAGTAAAAATAGGAAGAAAAATATATATATTCTGGGTCTTTTGCCAAGATTATGTTGATAATTAATGATAATGATATAATTATAACTCACCTTTCTCTTCTTTCTTCTTCTTGTCTCCCTTGCCCTTCCCGCCTCTGGTCTTCGGCGCCATTCGAATTAACCACCTACATGCATTTAATCCATGTCAGAAGTATAAAGAAAAGAAATATAAAAACTTCAAGTAATTAAAATATAAAAACATATTCTTTTTTTGGCCTACAACAACAAGCAACGCTGCTAGCCTGCTACAAGTTGTTGACGACAATTGCTTCCGCTTATACCGATAAGAAATGGATTGTAAAGTTATTAAAGAGGAAGGGCAAATTAATTTTCAAAAAAAAAACATAAAAACATGCCTCTCCACTTAGGAATACTGCTACAAGTTGTCGACAACACTTGCACCCGCTAATAGGAGTAAGAAAAAACGATAATTCAATATCAAAAGATGGATAAAATCTCAAAAAAGAACACATGAAAACATGTTAATTTGTACGCTTAATTAGCAAAAAAAAACATAAACTCTACAAGTTGCTGGCAACACTTACTTCGGGTCAATACCAGTTAAAGACACTGATATACAGTATCGAATCGAGTGAGTTAGCTCAATTAAATTCTATCTCAAAACCTCATCTACAACTACTACTATTAACAAAGAATATATATAACTCAAACACAAAAGCTATGGAAAGAACAAATTAATTTGATGATTAGTATTGAGTGCTAATTACCTGAGTGTGGAAGAGTGAGAGACCAACAAAGAGGTATGGAAGGAGGTAGAAGGAAGTGGAAGAGAAGGGTTTGGGCAATGGAGGAGGAGATAGAGAGGTGAGCAATGCGATGGATAGAGTGATTCAGAGATGGTGTGAGTGAGATGGATAGGTAATAGAGAAGGAGATTTGGTGTTTGATAAGGAATGGAGGGTCAGGATTTCGCCATCACGTGTGGGTTTTGGCATTTTATGGAATCTGGCCCTGCCCATATCTGGCTTGGGTTTTTTCTTGGTTTTGGGTTTTTTTCTAAGTGGGTTTGGAGTTTTGAGCTTTTGGAGGAAAAAAAACAAAAAAAAATCCATGTTTATGCAAGTGTAGTAATAGAATACGGGAGATTTTTGTTCTCTGAAAAGAGACCACACGATTTAATATTTCATCAACAAACAAAACAAATGAGTATGGCTCGAGTACAAGGTAGAAGATGCAAACCCAAAGTACACTTACTTTGATTGCCCGGGTTGAGTTTAAACAACCCAATAATAATTTGATCTTTCTGTTGACTTCAAAATCTTATTAGATTGGTTTGTGCTCTGATTTCTTGTGAAATATCTTTCATGACATATTTTAGGTGGGCTTTTATGAACAAAAATGAAGTTTTTACTTTATATATTGCAACCATCAACCTTGCAAGGTTGTAGTATCATCACGATTGGTGTCATCATCACTTAGCCTATGTACTTGATTTTACCACCATTTTACTTGTTACGACAAGGTTAGGCACCTAAGTTAGGCATCCGGAACCACTAACAAGAAATGATTAATGTATTCCCGAGTAAATTAATGCAATCACGATGAAATTGTATTTCGCATACACATGCTGTAAGACTATTATTTTGCAACTTTTCCTAGCACCCTCAAAGAATGTTTAAGTTTTCAAAAGATATACAAATAATAATAATTTCCTCAAACTGGAGGTAGTTTTGAGCAAATATTTGACAAAAATGTTGGTAAATATTTGAAAAGATCCTTTTCTAGTTTCTACCAAATCTTTCCCCAGAGGTGGCGGTAGAAAGCCCCCATCTTCAATGCGGTGGTGGTCAAACGCAGACGTGGTGGAATCCAAACCGTCCGAATGTGAAAACGCTAAATTGTGACCGTTAATTCTTTGTCTTGTACAAGATCCAATGAGAAGTGGGCACGTGGACGTAAGAACAGATTGAGACAAATATGGCTTATCGCCCTTCGATAGCGGTGGAGTGGAGGTATTGTTGGGATGTGGTCATTTGCCGTCAGCTTAAGCGCACTGTCACGTCTAGAATTCTCAAACCCTAATGTTTGTATTGCAAGCTTTCGAACGTAAGGCCTAAATTAACAGGGAGTCAAATTTTCGGGCGCCCAGTCAATGCCCACCCCGCTTGGACGTCGGATCGCCCGGGAGATCCTCCCCCAAGATTGTTCTATTTTTTACTGAACTAATAAACGTCGCACGTGAATTACTTAAATTGTTCATACTAATTATAATTTTGTCATTCTTTCTCATTTTTACTTATTTCTGCTCATAATATTCTCTCATATGTTCATATTATAACAAAAAATAACTATGAAAAATAAAATCGGAGTAGAAATGCGGGGGTGGTAGGGGGCGACAACCCTTGCGGGGGACGCTAGTCTCCCCACAAAGCGAGCAGAGGGAGCGCTTTACGGACGTTTTTTTTGTTTCGACATCATATTATTATATTCCGAATATTGATCCGTTTACCCGTTTATTTACGTTTGTGTTTTTTTCCACACCGTCACCACTGAAATATTGCAATGGAACCTAAAGTAATTTTAAATAACACATCATATAAAAAATTAAAAAAATGGGTATCTGGCTTGCCCCCCCCCCCCCCCCCAGGGATTTTTTCCAGACGCCTTGATTGATTTTTTTGTTTGTAACTAACCCCGCCGAATTCAGACGTTTCGCCAAATATTTCCTTGATGTTGTACTGGTAGAGTGAGGAAAACTGAGACAAAAACCTTATTTTAAGAGACAGAAACGAGACAAAATGAGTATTAAATGGAATGCAAATTGCAAAATGGTAATTAGGGCACGCGATTTAAGTAATTCGCGGGCGACAAATAGTAATTCTGTTTTTAACTCTTTTTTGGGTTTTTTAGGTTTAAAATAAAGATTTGAGATGTACTTAGGGTTTTGTAATTTAATTGTGGTTAATGTATTGATGTTGTTTCAATTTGGCAATTATTGTAGGATTGTTTTTCATTAATTAAATTATTTTTTGGCTTTAGTATTCAAAATTACTAATAATGTACTATGTAAGGTGGTTTCCTCAATTTTAATAATATTTTCATATTTATATATTAATTGTTAATTATAATCGAATGAAATAATTACATTGAGTAATTACAATAGTGATTAGTAGTGTAATTTGTTTTAGATAATAGAATAAAAATAATGACGTGACAACAAACATTGTAGCGTGACTGGATGAATTGGATAACGGTTAGGGATTTGGTAGAGGGTTGGATTGTGCTGACGTAGCAGAGAGATAAGTTGACGTGGTAGATAGAGAAAATCAGGTGCTCGGGAAGTACCCTGACGCTGTTAATGGTGGCCTAAGGCGACCTCGAGCTCCTGGGATTCCTCCTACCCTACTGGGGGCGGCACGTGTCCCCCATTGAATTTTTTATTAAATATTAAATGTAATGTTAATTTGGTTTTTAAATTAAATGTAATTAATACTAAAAAATTGATATTAAAGGTAATTAATTTAGTTTTTATTTAGTTTTTTGTTTGTAATTAATTTAGTTTTTGTTTGTAATTAGTTTAGTTTAAATTGGTTATATAATTTGTTGATTATTGTGAAAGAATTAAAAAAATGAGTGTTGAACTCCTGAGTGAGTTTGCGCATTGTTAAGAGTAAAATTTTGAGTAGTTGGGGGGATTGATAGGTATGACGTTGTAGAAAGAGAAATTGACATGACAGAGAGAGAATCTGACGTGAAAGTTGGGTACCTGGGATAGTCTGGCACCACTATTGATGACCTAAGTTTGCATTCTTCTTGAACTTTGAAAATCAGTATCCTCGTGTTGTGCTTTGGTGTCAGATGAATTAGTCTTTAGAGCCATAACCTACGTATATTGTAGCACTAAAAAAATTGGTCCTTAAAGAAAATATAAAAATCTAGTTACATTACCATTAGATCACTGGTGTTTCTTTACATAACCAAAAATTAAATTACTCAATTTCGATATTTATTTGTGTCATTGTAAGTAAGAATGAATGAGCAAAGCTAATAAGAGAAACAATATAGACAATTACTTATTTTGTAAGGATTCTTGAGGATTCTGTTCTCTTGGATTTTCGACTTGTTTAAGTTTCAACACTCTAAATTATCTTTATATATTACAACACGCTTAACCTTGAGGATTTCAACCATTGAACTTGATGGACTATGCAGTTGTGTACAATTCACGAATCAAATATTTTGGTAATTCATGTAAATAAATACCTCGATAAAGATGACCAAACGATTGTTTCTAAAGTAATACTATATTACGGTTACATCATATAAATCATTAACAATTATTTTACGGTTGTTCGACATAGAAGCTCACCAAATACATAATTGAGCTCAAGACTCGGTATAATTCGTGACCCTATTCTTAGATACATTAGGGTGTCATATTATCATCTACTTTCAGGTTCCAAAAAAGGTGCTAAATTGTTACCATTATTGAAAATTCTATTGAATTAAATGGACCCATCAATTTCACAGGTTGACGTACATTTTCGACAAGCAAAGTAGTGTAATGTAACGTGTGGCTCCGAGTACACTAGTATTTTTCTTACCAAAAAATTTGACAAAATTAGAAATTATGGTTGTCTTAGACAGTGAGACCAACATCGTATCTCGACCGTCGGTCTCGAACTATGATGTTGTCGTCCTCCATTAAAAGAAGTTGACACGAAACCATCTTGTGGACAACATGTTCCTCAACTTGAGGACCATAAATGTGGTCGTAGCTTTGGTGGTGGTGTAATGTGTTTTAAATTTATATTTATTTCTAATAGACTACCAAACGTAACACTATTACAGTTGCAATTGGATTTCATCTTATCGTTTTTGTTGTTTCGTAATAACAAGTTTGTAAATACATTATGTTTCTACTAAATGAAATGAACTTGGGAAACGAAGCTTGCTTACAGTGAAATGAAATTGGAGTCCATATGCGTATGGTGTTTTCAGAGGCGTTGGGTAGGAAGGTTGATTTTGTACGGTATGAAATGAACTTATACTTTGATGATGAGTTGATTCTCTAACCCAATAAAGTTTACAAGTAAACTAGATATACAACTAGTCAGGTCAACCATGACAACATCCTGGTGGATAATATCACAACATTCGCAGTTATGACTTATCCATGCCCAATATGGTGAGGAAAAATCTCAAATTCATGTGAAACTATATAGGTTTTTAGATCAGTAATTCCAAGACTAAAAAAAGTTTGAATTAACTCAATTGATCCCTGCAAAGTAATTTCAAACATCGACAGCATTTTTACATGTCCCCCCCCCCATTCTCTTTCAAAACACATAGAAAATCATTGCAAAAGCAATAGTTTCATTTAAGAATAAATAAAAAGCGTCAAAAAATTGGAACCAACCAAAAAAATGTTATTAGATAATATAAGAAAATTAAATTGAAATACCCAACTTGAAGTTTTAAATAAAACCATCAATTCATAACCACAAGCTAGTTCATTTATGTTTCCTATTTCGGTAAGAAAACACTTATCTTGTTCACAAGCATGAAGCAATTGCTGTCCTATCGCTATCATTATTACGAAGATACCTCAATCTTGCATCTTCACTTGCAGCTAACATCACATTCATTACAAGAAACTCCATTTTCACAGACAAAATGAAAGGATGCCTAGATTGATTACGACGGGAACATTAAGATGATCGAACCTATTCTATTTATAGGTATGATAATTTGGAGAAAATAATATTTAAAGCGGATAACAAGAAAGTGATTCGAGAGTCGCTTCTGTTTAGACTTTAGACAGAAATAAAACATTGGAGCAGCCATTTCATTCTTTATCGGAACAGACAAATGTACAACATGGTATCCATTTTACCTGTACCTGCTGAATTATGTACAGAATGATGATGATTAATGAATCATTTGAAAATAATAACTGATCTAGCTATTGTGGAGCTCCATTTTAAAAGAGGAACCCTGAACTAAAGAAGCATAACAGACAATACCTATTGTGTTATTTTGTACACATGTAAAGTCCTAGCCTAATGTAACACCCCATTTGCAGCAGCCTGTGGCCTTAAATTGCAATCGGAATGTAATATCGTCATCCACGAGTCCACCTGAAAGCAAAAGATAACATTGAATTATCACAACCCAGTTTACGAAACCAGTGGAATATGAGCATAATGTAGCTATCAGGCTGCCGAAGCTAGTGCCCAGTGAGCGCCAACTTAGTGTTGAGAATTCTAGCTATTTGTTGTGAAAAACAAAACCATTCACAGAGATGAGCCGAGTACGGTTCCCCCAGTACTTGGTTTTATGGGGGAGGTAGCTTCAGTTAAAGTTTGTCTAATAAAATTTTAAAAAACAATACGGTCATGAACCTGTTTTAAGCTTTCTGTGATTGTAAGTCTTTGGAATTACTAACAAATTAACATAAAAAGCTATAATTCCACATTGTGCTGTGACAAATACACACAACCATCCATCAGTCCTAAGAATCTTTTGATCAACATTAAACCAATTTTTTTTGAAAGAAAAGCATGGCTAGCACATGATCAATGTGGAATGCACAAACCTGAACTTTGGAGATACTTGAACATTCAAACTGCAATCCTTGGCATGTCAAAATATAAAATGCATAACGTTTTTGTTGGTTTTCTAGAGTGACGCTTGGCAGCACATCTACTTCAACAATATCAGATAACAGAGTTGTGTCTTGTGGACTCAAATATGCAAGAAGTCAGAATAAATACAGAGTTATGTTCTTCCCTAGTTCAAATATGCTACTAAAATGTATGTACTATATTGTTATCAGAAATATAGTTCCATGTTGGCACGTTGCTATATTGTTAAAAATCATATAGTATTCTATAAGGGTTGCAAAAATGTAGTCGATCATAAAAAAATTGCATTTTAAACATAAAACTTAACAAAAAATATTGGTTTCAATGACATTTATTATTGCTAATAAAAGCTCAACTATGTCGTTGTAAATGAAATTGAACACCTTGTTAGATTACATAATGAAATGTGCTGACAGAAGAAAGTTTTCATTCTTATCATTTTGACCTGCAAATAACTACCCACGGATCATTCGTCTCCAAAATAAAAGTACCTGTAGACTGCAGATAGAAGAATATACAGGATCCATGAAGAAAAACAAAACGTGGAAGCCAATCATCAATATCGGCATCATCTATTATTGGTGGTTCTCCAGGTAATGCTGTCCATCTCTATAAAAAAAGTAAAACTATTCAACCTCTGATGGTTGGAAAGGCAATGGTGAATTGGTGATGGTTAGTTAGAGATAATAGTATATTACAGTTCGAAGGTACAAATATCCAGCACGACGGGCCGACTTTAGAACTTCATCAACATGCTCTAGCCTACAGACAAAATGACAGAATTTTTCTCAAAGAAAAATAACCTCAAAAATGGTGCAGACGATAACAAGAAGATTAGACATGACTTCCAAGTCAAAACACACTTTGCAGGCCAGCTCTTAGAAAGAATAGGCAGCAAAGCATACCGATAAATACATAGTTTCAAGCTTCCATAAGGATCACACGAGAAAAAATTATCGCACAAAACTAAATCATCATAGATAGGATTGCAGTAGGTGAGGTATTCCAGATCAGGATCAAATCTTACTTTCCTTTCAGGTAAGCTTCTCTTTCTTATGCATCCTCAATTTCTGATCTCAGAGATTCCACTTCTGCAACACTCATTTCTATCTGCAATCAAAATGGCAGTTGAAATAAGCATGCAAATGTGTCGTAAGCTCCTGTTCATCACTACTATCTTCAAAAACAGAGCGCAAATCAAACATTTTCCTTGACATCCCCGCCAGAAGTCCATGGAACACGAGGAAGGCTTAAAATCTTCAATAACGAGGGAGCAGTCATCTTCTATTTCCACTGCCAAAAGATGCATATGAGAACAAAGAAGATGCATTATGTTCATGATTGTTGATGGAGATCTGTCGAGGGTCAAGGGAGCGTAAGGGGCATTTCTTTGATGGCTGTTGTAATTAGAGCACACAACCTAATTGCTTTCCTCTTCATAATTTCTCTGTTTGCTATTGCAGGTCATCGAACTCATTTTGTTTTATTGGACATTTCGTAAACTTGGAATTTGGTTTCTTGTTGATGCAATGTATTCGGCTAGGCTGGGCTGGGCTTCTTCCTGACCAGTATTTTGTTAAACATTAGATTAGGATTTAGGACTTTAAGCCTACAACATTGTGTTTTCCCCCCTAACCAGTGAATACAACTTGACATGATGTTTTTCTACTCCTGCTTCAGATTCTTAGCTTAAAGCGTGAAACACCAATTCACCTACAAAATTTGAAATTTGTCCAATAAAACCTCAGGATAAACCACTAGACGATGCAATTAACATGCTGTTTTCCTAATTCAACTTCATACTCTGGACTTAAGCACCAATTCACAACACCCTGCCCCCCAATTCCAAATTTTGGTTTCGGAATTGGTCAATCATGTTTATCAACATTTTCAGAGCTTCAAGGAGTTCAAGCCAACAATCCAAGTACCTTATTCATTCATCTGAAGACCAAACCCTAAAATAGAATATGTTGTTGCAATTGAACATGCTTTTTATCTTCTAACTGCTTTGTATCCCAAATCAAACACCAACTCATTAACAAAATCTGTACTTATATCCAATAAAGTGGCAAGATAAACCACTAGATAATGCAATTTAACGCGTTGGGGGTTCAGATGTACGCAACAATACCCTTGTTACCTTATGACAGAGAGGTTGTTTCCGATTGACCCGTGATCTAATGCCTAGACATTTTTTTGCTAATTCACTCTGAACAAGAATTGCAAACAAGTTATATGAATCACGTTGATTTAGTCCATTGTAACCCAAAAGCCACAAAATAACTTAATCCTTTACTCCATTAGCAATGCACACTACCGATTAATAAACACCCATTGCCCGAAAATTCCAAACTTTGATTTCTGAGTTGCTCAATCAAGTTTAGGAAAATTTATGAGCTTCGCACCAATCGAAGTACCTTTTCGTTCATCCAAAGACTAAACCCTAAAACCAGAAAATGTTGTAGCAATTTAACATGCTTTTGTCCTAATCCTGCTTTACATCCCAGATCGAACACCAACTCGCAAAACAAAATCTCAACTTTTCCCCTAATTTCAGATCAAATTCCTAACATAGCACCAATTCACATACGAAATCCGATCATTATCCAACAAATCCGAATCCCAGAATAAAGACCAAAAAATCGAAACCTGCAGAGACAGAAATGACGCACAATCGACGAGCCGATCGTAGCAGAGCAGATCGAATCGTAGAGGAATAGTTTTTACCTTTTTTTAGGGTTTTTTCTTGGATTTTTTTCTTCTTCTTCTTTGGTTTGGTCTCGTTTTCTTCTGGAGAAGAGAGCTTGTGTTAGGGTGATGAGAGCCACTCAGGTGTTGACACGTGCGGTGGTGTACGGGAGGATACTCTACACCGGAGACGTGGCGAAGTGTGGAAGCCGAGAAGGGCATGGGCATGGGCTCGCATGAGTGGAGCATATTTGCATTTTTTTGGGAAAAATAAACTTTTGTCAAAAGAACACTAATTTGTTTAGGATTTATAATTTCATCCTCAAATTTGAACTTGACAGATATTTTTGGCAAATTCAATTTCTTGTGTGACGCCGTCAGTGGTGGTCTAACAGTAGTTGAATGAATGTGTATATAAGTAATTGGGTTAATTACAGTTTGACTCCCTGAATTATACATTAGTATCACTTTGCCCCCCTGAACTTTCAAAGTTAACAGTTACCTCCCCTGAACTTTAATTTTGTAACACTTTGCCCTCCTGAACTTCAAAAACTCATTATTTAACACACATTCGACGTTTTTTTTTCTAATTTTTTTGTTGGATCCCTAATACACTCCTAAACATATATTTACGTGAAAGTTTGGATCCAAACAGAGGTCGGATATGGTTGGAATTTGGGTCAGATTGAGTGTCAAACCGACCCAAATTCCAACCATATACGACTTCCGTTTGGATCCAAACTTTCACGTAAATATAGGTTTCAGAGTGTATTAGGGATACAACAAAAAAATTAGGAAAAAAAACGTCGAATGTGTGTTAAATAATGAGTTTTTGAAGTTCAGGGGGGCAAAGTGTTACAAAATTAAAGTTCAAGGGAGGTAACTGTTAACTTTGAAAGTTCAGGGAGGTAAAGTGATATCAATGCATAGTTCATGGGTCAAACTGTAATTAACCCTAAGTAATTTGGTCGCCTAACTCATGTGTGTAATCGATTATTACAAATCCATGAGGAAAATCAAATTTAGTTGTTTTCCGTAGATACGCAAGAGAAAAAACCCATAATACAAAAGGTAAGTATTGAGTTAGTTTTTTTTGATTCCCTAGGGCAAGACAATTGCTAGAGAGAAGATGAGAGAGGTTGTTAATGCGATATGAGGTGACCATGGAATCATCAAGACTAAAGTTCATCACCTCAATATTTATTTACATAACCGGATAACAACTCTAGTATTTGAAAGAGTGAGCCTAGTCTGACAAGCCCAATAACAATATAGTAGGCCCATGATGGTGAAACACTTGAACCCATTATTATCTTTCTCAAGTATTCATGATAATAGACTAAACCTAATGCATCATGATTCCCAAACCTAATTACTAACACAATCCTCATACTTATTGCAGACTACAGTTGGAGAACATGCATGGTTGACAATAGGCTTACAATTACAAACTTTACCTGGGCCAGTCCAAATATGATCATAATCAATAGCTTCCACTCCACATACAAGTGATACAACAAACATCAAAGTAAAATATGACCACAATCATTAGATCAGCAACAGGTGTTTAATTATTATGTTTCTCAAAGAAGAGCCTCAGAACAATGACAACATCTTCCCCAGATTTCCTGCCTAATACTTGGCGATTTTTTTGCAATGAAATGTGGTCAAAGACAATCATCTTCCAAACACAGTATTAGCCAATAGTTTTCTTAAATAGTATTTAATACTGGCTGCGGCTGCCCGTAATCTTTGGGGAGAATCTGTAGTAGATTCTCTCAAGGTTGGATTCCCTACACAGTACAAATGCATTAGAAATTAGTCCAAATATTAGTATATAAGATAATTAAGTTAGTTACTTGGTGCTTGGTATAAAAAAATCTTTAACTAGGTGTTAAAGTTTGTGTTTCAACGAAACATATCGCATATTAAGGTTTAATATAAGTTCTTGGATACTTGATTTACTTAGCATACTTGATATACTTGATGTATGGATATTTTTTCATTCCCATTCATGTATCTCTGTATGGTCTGGAAGCCTGAGTAACGTAACGTTGGGCTTGTAATCGGGTTCTAGCCCGACCCGGATCACTAGAGCTCATCCATGGTGGATCAGTGGAGTAGAAAAGTATTTGAGAAAAAAACAATTGATTTAGACTTTGATTTTCTTAAACATCAGACCTTAGAGCGAACAACTGCGTTGAAACTTGAAAGTGTTCTGTGAGTTGACACTGTATCTTGAGTTTTGAATTTTCAAACCGACAACTATGACACCAAATCAAAATTTCAGAAGTAGATTGTATATACTAATTCGTAATGATCATCCAAGTTAAAAATTACACCCCGCTTCTAATTATCACACACAACACACCCATTTCTATATAGTGATAGTGACTCGCGTGCCATATACAAGATTATTATATGGTATGAAAACAATAAGATACAACTAATTAATTATACATCCTATGTAATATATAATAAAATGCTCAACTTCGATACATATCTGAAGTGTCGACACAATCGATTATTGTTATAATCGGAGTCTATCTTACATGTAAGTCACATCGACCTCCATGTTGTTCACTCATCATTTATTAAGAATAATTACTTGTCATTATACAAGACCCCACCCTGTCCTAAAGGTCACATTGTTAGAAATAAGTATGTTCTAATACATTAAGAACATGATAAACAACAAGATCTACTACTAAATTCTATATAAAATAACATTAATGAAAACACTTACAACTAGATGTCAAAGACATCTTGAAGAACGTAAAGCGGAAGCGAAACTTTAGGGAAGTGATCTTCAATTGTTTTCCCTAGACTTGATGATGGATGATCCTCTTGAATTTTGGGAGAAAATTTAGAGAGATGATGGTGAAAATTAACTAGGGCAACAATTGGGACCAAAAACCTTTATTTATAGAATTTTGTGTGTGGTAGTTCCTTCCATCAAAATAACTACCCACTAACACACTAAATGGATATGCATGGCTTTAATTAATTACTTAATGGAATAATTCATAGGCCACATAATAATAACATTCTCCCACTTGGCCGTAACATCAATTATCATTAGTTCCATTTACAAAAGCACATACAAAAATTGGCCAACATAAATTTCATTAAAACATATACCTCACTCAGTCGGAATCACCAAGCCAAACCAATGTAGTCAAATAATTAACGTCATCATTTGACCCCCATCAATTATGGTATTTGGTAATCTTTCCAAATTCAGTCAACATAAGTCATTAGGTTCATAAATTTGTTTGCTTAAATAATAATATTGTGCACAAGAAATAAGAAGCAAACTTTTACAAATCAAAGTCAAACACATCATTGAAGCTTCAACATATAATGTCATACACATTAGTCATTAACAACATTACATTACATTTACCAAACCCATGCCGGCAACGTGCTCTCTAAAGAGACTGGGTGGTAGAGCCTTTGTTAGTGAATCAGCTAACATTGCTCGTGTTCTTATGTGTTGTATGACAATAGTACCATCTTTGACTTTGTCTCTAACAACAAGATATTTGATGTCAATCCACTTGGATGCACCACTTGATTTGTTGTTTTTAGAGAAGAAAACAGCAGCTTCATTATCACAAAATAATGTGAGTGGTCTCGAAATACTATCAACTACTTGAAGCCCAGGTACAAAATTCTTTAACCAAACGGCTTGAGCAGTAGCCTCGTAACATGCCACAAATTCTGCTTGCATTGTGGAAGATGCCCGTAAAGACTGCTTGGCACTCTTCCATGATATTGGTCCCCCTGCAAGCATATATATGTAACCCGACGTTGATTTCTTACTGTCAATGCATCCAGAAAAGTCAGAATCAGAATAACCAATAACTTCAAGGTTATCTGACTTTCTGTAAGTAAGCATATAGTCTTTTGTCCCTTGTAAATAGCGTAAAACCTTTTTGGCAGCTTTCCAATGATCCATCCCTGGATCTATTTGATATCGACCAAGCATACCAACTGCAAATGCCAAATCAGGACGTGTACAAACTTGAGCATACATTAAACTTCCAACCACTGAGGCATAAGGAATTTGCTTCATTTGTACACGTTCTAATTCATTTTTAGGACACTGTAATTTGCTAAATTTGTCACCCTTTACAATAGGAGCAACACTTGGGGAGCAGTTTTGCATGTTATATTTTTTAAGTATTTTCTCAATATATGCCTTTTGAGATAATCCTAAAATCCCACGAGACCGATCTCGTTGAATTTCAATGCCAATAACATAAGTGGCTTCACCAAGATCCTTCATTTCAAACTTGTTTGAAAGAAATCGTTTGGTCTCATATAACATGTCTAAATCACTACTGGCTAGCAAAATATCATCCACATACAAGACGAGAATGATAAACTTACTCCCACTAACCTTAAGATATATGCATTGATCAATCACATTTTCTTTAAATCCAAAGTTAGTTATCACCTCATCAAACTTAAGATACCATTGTCTAGATGCTTGTTTTAAGCCATATATGGATTTCTTTAATCGACATCCCATATGTTCCTTGCCTTTTACGACAAAACCTTATGGTTGTGTCATAAAAAGTTTCTCTTGCAAGTCACCATTAAGGAATGCAGTTTTTACATCCATCTGATGTAATTCTAAATCATAATGAGCTACTAAGGCTAAAACAATTCTAAGTGAGTCTTTCTTTGAGACTGGAGAAAATATATTATCAAAATGGATGCCTTCCCTTTGTGTAAAGCCTTTAGCGACAAGTCGGGCCTTAAATCTTTCGATGTTACCTTTGGAGTCTGTCTTGGTCTTATAGACCCATTTACATCCTATTGGCTTAGATCCAGTTGGTAAATCAACAAGGTCCCAAACTTCATTAATTTCTATCGATTTCATCTCTTCATTCATGGCTTCTAGCCATTGAGATGATTTATCGCTCATAATGGCTTCATTAAATGAGGTAGGATCCTCTCCATTGCCAATATCGCATCCTTCGGTTAGGTATACAATATAATCATTAGAAATTGCAGATTTTCGCTCCCTCTGCGACCTACGTAAAGGTTCTTCAGGAGGTTCAGGAGCTTCATTAGTGTGGGGTTCTTCATTAAGTAGTGGATTAGTTGTGTCTACAACATCCAAAAGAGGTGTTGAACTTGAAACCTCACGGATAATCGGGATTGGAACGTAAGTCCGATTTTCCTCGAGATTCACTTTTCTAATTTCACTACTCCCACTATTCTTGCCATTTTCTAAAAATACAGCATGTCTCGTTTCAACAATTCTAGTGGTATGAGATGGGCAATAAAAACGAAAACCTTTGGATCTATCTGGATAACCGATGAAATAACAACTAATGGTTTTAGGGTCAAGTTTCTTAATTTGTGGATTGAAGATTTTAGCTTCAGCATGACAACCCCAAACACGTAAGTATCCCAATTTGGGTTTTCGACCTGTCCACAATTCATAAGGTGTTTTCGGGACAGATTTACTAGGAACCCTATTTAGAATATGTGTGGCTGTCTTTAATGCTTCCATCCATAGATAATCAGGCAAGTCAGTGTTGCATATCATACTTCGTACCATATCCATAAGTGTACGATTTCGTCTCTCAGCTACACCATTTTGCTGGGGATCCCCCGGCATTGAAAACTGATGAACGATGCCATTAGCTTGAAGAAACAAAGCAAACGGACCTGGATTTTGTCCCGAGTCGGTGTGTCTACCATAATACTCACCTCCTCTATCTGACCTCACTATTTTAATTTTAAGGTTCAATTGATTTTCAATTTCTGCCTTAAAAATTTTAAATTTTTCTAGTGCTTCAGATTTTTCATGAATAGGGTATACATAACCATAACGAGAATAATCATCAATGAACGTAATAAATGATTTGTGCCCGTTAAGACTCGAAGTAGGGAAAGGTCCACATATATCTGTGTGGATAATTTCCAATAGTCCCCCACTTCGAGTAGCCCCTCTCTTAGTTCCTTTAACATACTTTCCTTTAATACATTCAACGCAATCATCAAAATCAGAAAAGTCTAATGTAGGAAGAATTTCATCTTTAACGAGACGTTGCATTCTGTCTCGAGAAATATGACCTAAACGACAGTGCCATAATTTTGATGAATCTCCACTATCACGATTTCTTTTGATTCCACGTTGCCAACTATTGACACTATTCACATTCATAGACAACAAAGACTTAGTCGATGAATAATTCAGATGCAGTTTGTAGAGGTCACCCTCTAAAATTCCAGAACCAACAAAACAAGAGTTATAATAAAGTTTAAGCATTCCATTTCCAAACTGACATAAATAACCACAAAGGTCAAGTTTAGATACCGAAATTAAATTTCGAACAACAGAGGGAATATAAACTACATCATATAAATAGAGGACAAAACCATTCTTTAATACTAAACGAATGGTTCCAACAGCCTCAACTTCAGTCTCTTGCCCGTTAGCAACTTTAAGTTTCCTTCCTCCCTTTGGGAGTTTGGTCACAGAATGGAATTCCTGCAATGAGTTCGTAATGTGCACAGTTGCACCAGTGTCAACCCACCATGTATGTGAAGGAACATCAACTAAAAAGGATTCATAAATCATAAAATTAGTTTCATTACCCTTCTTAGCGAGCCATGCTTTAAAGCCATCACACTCCTTCCTTACATGTCCAAACTTCTTACAAAAGTGACATTTCGGAGTAAAAGCAGGCTTTGTACCAGATGTACTTGCTTTGTCATTAGCAACAACCGCCTTCATTTTCTTTTTCCCTTTACCATTACCATTAAATTTTCTCTTTGTTGGACCATTAAAGGCAAGGTGTGCAAAGTCAGGTTTTTCAATTTTAAGCCTTTCTTCTTCTTCAACACACATAGCAATTAATTCGCTCATTTTCCATTTCTCTTTCTGCGTATTATAATTGATCTTGAAAGGACCAAAATGCGCAGGCAGAGAAGTCATAATAAAATGAACAAGAAAACCTTCAGAAATTGCCATATCCATGCCTTTCAGTTTTGCGGCCATATCACTCATCATCATGATATGTTCACGTATACCGCTAGTCCCATTATACTTGGTTGTGAGCATTTTCATTATAAGGGCACTTGCATTAGCTTTGGAAGTCCCCTTAAACTGCTCTTCAACAGAAGCCAAATACTCTTTTGCATTAAATGTCTTGTTAGCACTATCTTTTTCAGGGATTGCTCCCCGGATAGCAGGAGTAATAGAACTCTTCATAATCATTAGTGACATGCGATTAGAACGCTCCCACTTTTCATAATTGGCCTTTAGTTCGTTGGAACTAGTGGCTGTAGGAGGTGTGGGAGCATCCATACGAAAAGCATGATCGAGTTCCAAAACACCTAGACATATTTCTATTTGCTCCTTCCAAGTAAGAAAATTTGTTCCATTAAGGGGTTCAATTCCAGATAGTTGTGATGTAATATGTGATGTATTCAATGCTGCAAAATTATCAAAATATATATGATGCTTACTTTCATTAACTACATAAACCACACGAGAAACAAATGACATAATAACATTAATTAACTGTAATCTAACAGTTAACAAACTGAAATTAACATTAAATACTCAAAAATATTTCAGTTAATTCATAACCGTTTTGCATAATTATTAATCTAAGTTGGTACGATTAATAACATGCACATTAATATACATTTATAAATCAATTTACATCACCGTTGGGCAGAAAATAAATTGATTTACAAAATCATTAGTCATAAGAGAATTTATAAAATAAATCATGTCTATAATTAAAGTTGGTAAAATTATGTCCATGATTTATCATACATAAAAATTATGATTTAACACCACAAGATAACCATCACAAAATTTTATTTAACAAAAGAAAATCGACAATTAAAGTTGGTAAAATTGACGATAATCAGTCGTTAAATATATCATAATATGGTTAATAATTTTTCATAAGGCAAACATGTACAATAATTTTCCGTTGGGTCAATTATTATACATGACAATCATAATTTTACATTTTTTTTTTTTTATAAAATGTATAAATCATATTTAGAATTGCATTAGCATGAATCTCATAATATCGTGATGTTAAATTTCTCTCAATAAATGTAAGAAGATCATCGTCGTTAATTATAATCCATAATGAACAAAATTGTAATAACAGAAAAGAAAATAATCACGATTGCAAATTATCCAAACAGAGAAAAATTAACCAACTTGCACGTTCCTTCGTCATGTCATCTTCATTCAGTTATTAATTTATAGACAAACATATATGGACAAATTAATCATGCACGATTGAGGGCAAACAAAATCACATAAAATTGGAAGATGTTAATCCACGTAAAAGACAACATCAAAAGATTCAAAAAAAATATTGTTATTTAACCATAAGGTATGGTCAATATAGTTGTCTTAAGCTATTTCCAATTACATAATAAATAAAGTTGAAAAAGTCTGCACATGTCCATCTACATGAAGTTTGATTTTTCTTTTATTTAATTAATGAATAAAAGAAAATCAAAACGTGATTGGTTATTGGTTCGACATATAAATTATGCATTTCCAATCTCAACTTTCATAAAGGACATGAATAAAATGAAATATAAATATCTAATTTTAAATCAAGTTTTGTGCAAGATTTAAACATCACGTGTGGTCAAACATAATTTACCATGCACAAACAATGATTTCGTCAATTTCCATATGTCACAATTTATGCAACAGTATACAAAAATATTAAATTTTGGAAACACATCAGTTTAAAGTAATTTTAAATTTGGCATGCAATAATAATCTAAAACATTATCATAATGATTAAAAGCATGTCCAAAAAAAATCTTAATATGTATAATATACGAATTTAGTTTGGCTCTTGATACCAAATGTTAGAAATAAGTATGTTCTAATACATTAAGAACATGATAAACAACAAGATCTACTACTAAATTCTATATAAAATAACATTAATGAAAACACTTACAACTAGATGTCAAAGACATCTTGAAGAACGTAAAGCGGAAGCGAAACTTTAGGGAAGTGATCTTCAATTGTTTTCCCTAGACTTGATGATGGATGATCCTCTTGAATTTTGGGAGAAAATTTAGAGAGATGATGGTGAAAATTAACTAGGGCAACAATTGGGACAAAAAACCTTTATTTATAGAATTTTGTGTGTGGTAGTTCCTTCCATCAAAATAACTACCCACTAACACACTAAATGGATATGCATGGCTTTAATTAATTACTTAATGGAATAATTCATAGGCCACATAATAATAACATTCCTCTCCACTGACTCCATGCAAGCTTCAAAATAAACATGAATAGTCAAGAGGTTCCTTTACATCCCCCAACCATTCCCATGCAATTGCACGGTAGTTTCATAAACTCCACCACAAATGAATTCTCCTAGAGAGATATACATATGAAGATGGAATCATTCTGATTCAGGACTTCGGTCAGAAAAGTGTTGATCCACACTGCATGGTGTGCCTCCTTTCCCTTTTGCTTTTTCTTTCAAAAGAATAGAAAAGAAGAACCAAAGCAGAGTATGTACCCTACATTACCCACACAACTCGATTAATTGAAATAAGGTTTTTGTTAGATTTCAATATCCACACACACGAAATCACGTATTAGATGAACAACAAACTGCAAATAAATAACACACGAATTTATTCAGGTTCACTCAGTGTGAGCTGTGTCTTGCATTTTCTTCTTCATTTCTTGTATATTTCTATAACCGTCCATACAAGAACAATTTATATAGTAATTAGAGAACCTTAATTGTAATCATGGGCTTAAAATAAATCAGGCCTACAAACATATTAGTAACCAAAAATTAGTACAAAATTAATAATAAATCTCTAAGCCCAAACCATACATTGTGCTTGGCTTCCCTTTGCAACTCCCGTTCACCGGTGAACGAGACTCCCGACCAACCCGTCGTAGTGGGTACAAAGAGTACGAGCCCATCCCAACATTTTTTTTATTATTTTGCTATCTTACTGCTCCAGATTACTTTGGAATTAAAGAATTTGTTGTTCCATACTCTGAAAGTTTTCTCTCTCTACGCTGATGCTATAGAAAAATATGTCTTATAGGTAGGTATGATTTCGTAAATACCCACCAAATAACTTCGAGTATCAGTGTATCACTAATACTTTCTAATTTTTCGATAGCATCTTACGTAAAGTAACATACCTATATATGTTTTGATAATAGTAATAATTGATTGATTTAATAGACTAACTTGGACTACCTCAGATTGTAAATCCATTGTCTTAGGTTAGCTACGGCAGGGGATGTGAGATTTGACTAAAAATATAAAATGCTTTCATGAAAATCATAAGTACCGTGCAAATAATTCATAATATCTCCAGACCATCTAACTTTTCATAATGTCTTAGGTGCCATGTAATTTCCGAAAAATTCTATTTCATCTTTTCAGCTCTATCAACCTCAAATATTTTATACTTCATATAAATACGTCTTCGTAAACATTTTTTCTGATACGTGGGTAGATTCATTGGATAACACAGTTGGAAGGACTATGAACCACAATTTGCTACCAAAGAAAACATCAACATTGGTATAAATAAGGACACAGCCTTATGTTTATTCAAATTAAAGGACATGATATATATTAAAAAATTAAATGATGTTGGTAAATGTTAAATATTATTTGAAATTATATGGAATGTAGTTGGGAAAATCCTCTATAAATGTGTCTCTTTTTTAAAGAAGACAAGAAGAAAACAAACACAACCCTCCAATCCACTACTGATCTGAATCAAATTCCATGGCTTCTTCCCTCTCTTCTCTACTCCTCACTCTCACACTCCTCTCACTTAACTCCTACACTGCCATAAGCCACCAAGCCTCCATCTTACTCTCCCTCAAGCGCTCGCTCCACATCGTCGGACCATTGTTAGATAGTTGGGACGAGTCGAGTCGAGCTTCCCCTTGCTCTTGGTCAGGAGTCCAATGCGACAACACCACCTTATTGGTCGTGTCTCTCGATATCTCAAATTCAAACATCTCCGGGGAAATCTCCCCGGAGATCGCCAACTTAACCACACTTCGATACTTCTCCGTTGCTGGAAACACTCTCTCCGGCAAACTCCCGCCGGCGCTTTGTCTCCTCCCCAATCTCCGGCACCTCAACATCTCCAACAACCAATTCAACGGCTCGATATCGAGTTGGAACTTCTCGTCTCTTAAGGAACTCGACCTCCTCGATGCTTACAACAACGACTTCTCCGGTCCCCTCCCGGTCGGACTCGTGTCCGTCCCGAACCTCCGGCACCTTGACTTAGGTGGAAACTACTTTTCTGGCGAGATTCCGGCAATCTTCGGCGACTTCCAACGTTTGGAGTATCTTTCTCTAGCAGGAAACGACCTCTCCGGTCGAATTCCACCGGAAATCGGGAATGTTGCTTCCCTCAAACAAGTCTACTTGGGCTACTACAACGAGTTCACCGGTGGAATCCCTCCGGAACTGGGGAGGCTCGTGGAATTGACCCACCTCGACCTATCGAGTTGCGGCTTAAACGGCACGATCCCGACGGAATTGGGGAGTTTGAAGAAACTAGACACATTATTCCTACAAACCAACCAACTTACCGGAACCATCCCGCCGGAACTCGGAAACCTAACCCGGTTAAAGGCGTTGGACCTCTCGAACAACGCGCTCACAGGGGGGATCCCACCGGAGCTCTCCGGCCTCCGGGAGCTATACCTACTCCACCTCTTCATCAACAAGTTCCACAAGGAGATCCCCGGCTTCGTCGGGGGATTGCCCAAGTTTGAAATTCTCAAGCTCTGGGAGAACAACTTCACCGGTGAGATACCGCCGGAGTTGGGGAGCAACGGGAGGATCCGGGAGATGGACTTGTCAACTAACAAGTTGACCGGTTCGATCCCGAGGAGATTGTGTGTCGGAGGGAAATTGGAGATACTAATCTTGTTGGACAACTTCCTTTTCGGGTCGATTCCGGGCGAGCTCGGTCGGTGCAAATCCCTCTCGAGGGTCCGTTTAGGACGGAATTATCTCGGTGGTCCGATCCCTAAAGGGTTCCTTTTCTTGCCGGAGCTTCGCTTGGTGGAGCTCCAAAATAACTATCTCACCGGGACGATATCCGGTGAGGTGGAGAAAAAAGGTTTGTCGAAAATCACCCTTGTGAATCTCTCAAACAACCGGCTTTTCGGGCCGATTCCGACGACCATCGGAAGTCTAGAATCAATGCAAATTCTTCTCTTAGCCGACAATCAGTTCACCGGGGAAATCCCACCGGAGATAGGAAGTTTATCCCACGTGCTCAAAATAGACCTCAGCCGGAACAATCTGTCTGGCGGAATTCCACCGGAGATCGGAGCGTGCACGCTTTTAACGTACTTGGACTTGTGCCGGAATAATCTTTCCGGTGAGATCCCGACCCCAATTTCCGAATTGCATGTGCTCAATTATTTGAATGTGTCGTGGAACGAGTTGAGAGGAAGAATTCCGGGCGAGATCGGAGGAATGAAGAGCCTAACGGCCGTTGACTTCTCTCACAATGATTTTTCTGGTAGAGTGTCGGAAACAGGGCAATTCGCCTTCTTCAACTCGTCGTCCTTCGCCGCCAATCCCAATCTTTGCGGTAGTGTTTTCGGTCCATGCAATGGGACTTTTGGCGACGGATTTGGTTCTAGTTCCGGTCAACACTGGGGAATATATTCCGGCTTGTCTGGGAAGCTGAAGTTGTTGATCGCATTGGCGTTTTTGGCTTGTTCTGTTGCTTTTGTGGTGGCCACGGTCGTCTTGAAGGTACGGTTGATGGTGAAGACGGCAAGGTCGGAATGGAAAATGACGGCGTTCCGGAGGTTGGATTTCGGAAGCCAAGATGTTGTGGAGTGTCTAAAGGAGACAAATATCATCGGTCGAGGCGGTGCCGGGGTGGTCTACCGGGGAACAATGCCTGACGGCGAGCAAGTGGCCGTGAAGAAATTGCTTGGTAAGTTGGAATTACATTAATAATATTCTTTAAAAAAAAGTCGTAGTTATGATGTTTTAGCGACTGAAATGACTTATTTAGTGACGGTATATTTTCCGTAGTGTTATGTAGAAAATACATCGTCATTATATTTTGAACATTTTTTTCTCAAAATTATTATTCGCGAAGTCGACGTCTCTAGTGTCCAGTTTGTTGAATTGATAATATTTAAAAGTTGCATTTGTCAAAAGGAAGTTGGAATACGTGCATGGATCAAAAATTTGAAAGATTATGATCGGAGGGAAAATACATCTATATATCTATGAGAATATTGATCCAGTGTGAAATTTATTATAGAAAATAGTCTTCCAATTATTGATTTATACATACTATGAACTATTGGTGTTAGTTGTCCGGCTAGCTAACGTTGTTGGTTGGTTGGTTATAGGAATGAGTAATTTGAAGACGAAAGAGTCGACTTCATCCCCACCCTACGACAACGGATTCAGGGCGGAGATCCAAACACTAGGTAAAATCCGACACCGGAACATTGTCCGTCTTCTAGCATTTTGCAGTAACAACCAGATGAATCTACTTGTGTACGAGTACATGCCCAATGGTAGCCTAGGCGAGCTACTTCATGGGAAGAGAGGAGGCTACTTGAATTGGGATGTGAGGGTTAGGATAGCCGTCGAGGCGGCAAAAGGCTTGTGTTACCTTCACTACGATTGTTGCCCTCCTATCCTTCATAGAGATGTCAAATCCAACAATATTTTGCTCGATGCAGATTTAGAGGCGCACGTTGCTGATTTTGGACTGGCCAAATTCTTAAGGGACACCGGCATGTCGGAGTGTATGTCCGCCATTGCCGGTTCCTATGGATACATTGCTCCAGGTACATTATATAACATTTTCTATTCTATATAATTTTAATTTATCTCAAGATATATACATGCTACCGTTTATGGAATTCCATTCATAATCTTTGTCATTCCAAATTAGAATCTATCAACCGAGCTATTTATTTTTCATTTAATTACTTCAATTAACATTGATGAAGTAATTATAATGCATTGTGATAGATTCCAACATTTTCAGATGCATTAGGCGAATGCATGTCTCTAGTTTGGTTCATGATCAACAATTAATGTTCATGGGAGTACTTTGTCAGTGTTACTATATGGCATGGAAAGCAACGTCCACAGTGGCACTAAAGTCTTTGTTGACTCACCCATCTCTTGAAACATCTTGTTGATTGGGATCCATTCCATATGGTTTATGTTCTTCTTTGTCTTTTTCACCAAACCCGAGAAAGTGAACAAATAAAGCCCACCGCATCTATGATCTATCTAATAATTAAGCATATTTTGTACTACCAACTAAGATTGTCTATCCGGTCAAAATCGGTCCGGGTTGAACCGAACCAAATCAAATCAAATCAAATCAGGCTGGTAACTACATTTCTGATCGGTTAGCCACTTCCAAATAGGTTTCTACAAACTCCTACTACTAATATATATAGTTTTGCATGATAAATTGAAAACAATAAAGTCCATGCAAAAAAATTAGACAAGCTAGTTTCAATATGAGTTAATTCTGAACTGATCGATGGATGTTTGTTTTAGAATATGCCTACACTCTCAAAGTGGACGAGAAAAGTGACGTGTACAGCTTCGGAGTGGTGTTGCTGGAGCTCATTACTGGACGAAAACCGGTGGGAGATTTCGGAGAGGAAGTGTTGGATATCGTCCAGTGGGCGAAAACCAATACCAATGGGAGGAAGGAGGAAGTGGTCAAAATTCTCGATCGACGACTAACCGGAATTCCACCAAATGAGGCCATGCAAGTGTTTTTCGTTGGGATGTTGTGCGTGCAAGAGCGGAGCGTCGAGAGACCGACCATGAGAGAAGTGGTCCAAATGTTGGCTCAAACCAAACAACCCTCCGACTTCATTGCAAGATAGAGGCAATGCAATTAAAGTGCAACAAGCTAAAAACATGTACACATTATTAATTTAGCTGTGGTTACTTATGTATTAATGGTTATTAATAGGTCATCGGTATCTAAAGATCAGGAAGAGAGATGGGAATTAATTGTGTTACTAGTTCAGAACTTAATTGAGATAGATTTGGGATTTTTTTCATGTTATATAAGCTTGCAATGAACTACGTACGTACTTACATATGATATATGTATCTAGTTATAAAGCACACGATAAAAGGTTATATTCTTTTATTTCTAAATAAGGTTATTGTAACATCCCGAGACAGCGGAACTTTTAAAAAAATTATAATCAAGACAATGAAACTCAATAAACGAGGACGGGACTGTTACTTCTCATAAAACAAATAGCGGTGCACCAAATTACATCAGAGTTTGTCAAAAACGATACATGATCACTACAAAACAACAAGGAAGATAAATGTAATCATGTCGACCTCAATGGTCCGAGTAGAGGATCCGACTCCAAAATGCGCGTGCCCGCCGATCACCACCCAACTGGACCTACTGTGGTCTTGAAAAATATATAACGACAATGCCTGAGTTTCCAGAAGGAAACCCCGTATGCCAACTCACCTATATGCGTGCATACACAAATGAACCTATCATACTAGTAGCATGTCATGACATCAACAGAAAGGGAAACAGTTCCCCCGAAGGGTAAAACAGGACATCAGTCCGACAGTCAACATCGGGTCTCCCGAGGAGACCTACTGCAGGCACATGCAGTCTTACGGCACGCGACATCGCACCCCCCACACGCGGCTACACTACTCAAGGGTTCGGCAGGGAGCCTCTGTCACGCCTGCGGGCCGATAGAATACAGATCTCCAAATCTCTGTGGTCGGAGCCACGGGGACCAACGGGGCCGTCGCTCGGAAGGTATAACAACATCATCTCGATAGGTGCCCAGTCGAGGAATCAACATAGCCGGAACAACCTCGGCCCAACAATCATCATCGCCGGCACAACCTCGGCAGCATCATCGGCACAGCATTAGTGGTCCATCACAAACGTCCGGGACAACATCGCACGGGTCCAGACCAAAGTCTGACAGGTCATCATGCTCCACGAGCCGCAAACACCAACCGCGCCGCTATAAAAGCAGGGCAGCGACCTCCGTAGCCCGTAGGCCGGTAGTCACCTCACCCAACGCCAGTTGCGTGCTCGCCCAAACATCAAACATTGGGATCCACGATCCCTCGGGCCTGCTATACTACAATGAGTCCAATCAATCCATCAACTTAGTCACGATCCATATATGGAGGTGACGCGTCCCGAACACCCACACTTTTCCACACGACGGTCCCTGGGCAGGCACGCAAAACGCGCCCACCGTCACCTCCCGGCTCACGCACAAGGCGAGGACACGGGTTTCCGTGGACAAAGTTGGCATTCAAAAGGGAACCAGGAATTCTGTCCTGGGCTCAAACGGTCGACCGGAAGAGGTGATTCGGTCGACCGGTTCCAGAAAGAAATCGGTCGACCGTACGCCTAACACGGTCTACCGCTGCGCTCAAAACACAATCCTCAACGGTCTACCGAAGGTCTAAAACCGGTCGACCGAACGGGGTCAAAATCCGGAGTCTAGTCAACGTCAAAATCAACACTATCGGTCGACCGACTCAGGGGTCTCGGTCGACCGAAAACTAACATGATCAACCTATTATTTCTACGTCATAAAACGGTCGACCGAACGAAAACCAACGTCCGAACATCATGCATAATAAAATCCAATATACTTAAGTTCTGGTCGACCGAACACGAGGACTCGGTCGACCGAAACACAACAGACACAACAGACAGGCAAAAACACTACATTCGGTCGACCGCCCGAAGGGCCCGGTCGACCGTTGGTCGTCTTCCACCTCGCGCCAGCCGAGGTTTCTTCACCAAAACTCAACGTCGGAGAGGTCTCTGACCTCCTCCGACCGACCAACACAACCCTCTCGTGAGGGTTAACAACCAAACCAAACTAAGGAGCGACACACCTCAAACGAAGACGGAGTACGCTGGAGCCTCGCTCGCACACGTCGCCTCCGACACCTCCCCGCGCGACCTCCTCCTCGCGACGACCTCCTCACGCCGGAGCCTCCAAGTCCTCTGGTGCCGCACAAGGAAAGAAGAGAGTGAGGGAGAGAAACGTAAGGAATGGAGAGAGAGATAAAAAAAACCAAACTTAAACACAACCCTCTCCCCGCAACAGTGCCCGCAACCCTACACCCCTCATCCATCATAACCCATTGTTCACGCTCCACCCCATGCATCTACTGTTCGTCACCCCTTCCCCATGCAAACAACTTCTTAATCTCCATTACACCAAGATCAACCCTAAACCGGGTTAGGGTTCTAACAGTTATATTTTGGCGATCTTATCTTACAAATATCTTCTAAATGATTTATAATATCACCAACATATATATATATATTGCTTTCGATGCCAATTGAACTAGTAAGTTCAAGCAAATTTTGCTTTTGAATATGATAGTTAAGTAGATTCTCGTTGGTAAGATGGTTCAATATTGTTGTTCAGAGGTGGTAATTAAGATAAGGGATGGGAGAGAGAAAATGCCTAGTTATGATCGTGCCATCAATATTTGACATGTCAGAAATATCAAGCCCGTAAGATTTTTAGTAGATGAATCATTTTGTTGGTTCAAAGAGAAAAATACTCGTGTTCTCTTTTTAGAGTGTTACTTTTTATCTTCTCTTTCAAGAGCTTGGTTGATATATATCTAAGAAATATATATAAACTAAGAGTAGAAAATGAATTTCCTGTTGCAGTACGTCTAATAGTTGCAGTACGTCCCAACAATAATCCAACATCACCTAATATATATGAGAATATTGGGTGGGTAATATGGATACAAGTCTACTATTATAATACCAATCGACTTAAATTTTATGAATAGATGAGTATTACAAGACACTAAACTGATAGGTAAATGACCATACTTGGACTTGGTGTGAGCTCAGAGACAAAACTTTACGGTCTTCAACCAAAAGTTACATGATTCAATAATCTTGTACACAATTTTGAGAAAACTTTCCATCTTAACCTGCCATTCTAAATAAAATAAGTTCTTGAGTGAAATTCGTCAAACCAGACTACCCCAAGTCCACTGCACACAACATCATATACATGTCCTAGAAAAGAGCCCCAACACAAACAAAACGTACACTGTTGGAAACAAAAGACAGAAGACAGATTATTCCTTCTTCCATCCTCACCATACACAAATACAAAATCAGGTCGATCGGCCTAGAAAGATGAGAAAGTAGACCCGGCCAAGGTTCCAAAACCCTCTTTGGGATAGCATAGATTGCACTATTATTATCATTATCATATCATCAAAATAAGGAAGAGAATGGTAAGTTGTAACCAACCAGAACAATGCACTGCTGAATCAACTCTTTGTCTTTTTGTTCAAACCTGACTTGTCTAATATGTCCATATCCTCTCTTGGATGGATAGAGACAGATTGATTGTTCCCATTAGACCAGACCCATCCATCTGTGTATATGCAGTCCAATCCAGAAAAATATGATGCATGGTCTAGTAGAAACTACTTTTTTTAAAATAAAATAAAAGTGTTCCGCTAAAAATCTAATGATACAATCTAACTCGACGAAACGTAGCTTCTGATCTTGAAGATTTCAAGGTCTAAGAATTACCAACTGAATTATCCTTAATTGGTTCAAGCAGACCTCATAAAAACTATATGTTCTTGTTTTAAGCCTAAGATTTGATATCCTTACTTTCTTTCCATGTTAGAGCGCAATGTTACATGCATTGTTTTAAAGATTTCGGCTAAATTGACTCAGTCGACCAAGAATTCGACCATACAAAGACCAACATAATTATCATCAGTTACTAGAAAAAACTAGATTAAAGCCCATTTTACCAATATTGGACCAACATAGTTCCCCCACCTATGTCAATATTTTTTTCAAGATAATATTTAAATTTTGTTTAATCATACTATTCATTCCGATTCAATCCAATTTAATATGTTCGACCATATTAAAACTAATTAAGAGATACAATGTGTTGGTTCGGTAACCGGTTCATAAATCGATGGAACCAAGCCGATTTCATGACTACTAGGAGCACATCGAACCGTTGAACCACATTAAATCAAAACCAAAATAATATGATAAATTTCCAAAACATTGACATCACAATTGGTTTAATAACTGTTTGAGGTGCCCATCTTTATCAGAAAGATTTAAGTTGGAGACTGTAGTATAGGTGTTACCAACACTGCCAAATGCTATGCTGTTCTTGCTGGTGCAGTGAATAGAACTCATCAGTTTGGAAGAGAATGCATTGGTCCACTTAATTGAGTCTGTTTCAGGTCAGGAGTAGGACTTGCAGAGATTCCATTTCTGAGGCATCCAAAGCAGCAAAACTCCATCTTGTTTCGATTTCATTCTTTTTTGTTGTGTTCGCATTAAAACATACATAGATTTTGAACTTAACATCAATTAAGATCACAAGTAATAGCTCTAACTGGCTATGTTGATATCACATTGGAGAGTGATTTTCCTCTTAAAACTAATAGATGTTAAATAAAGATACCTAAAAGGCTAAGATAATAATAATAATCACAAAATAGTCCAGACATCTCATATCTAATTAGGATTATTTGCAACACTCCCACGTAAACGTGGTATTTCATAAGTCATCGGTTCGATTTCCAAATTTAGATTTGGTCTTTGAGCTTTGACACTGTTAGCATCCAACTTAATGTCAGTTTCAAATGATTGAAGGCACTTGGGGAATAATGTACTATTTGACATATGTACATATACATCCCTGCTTATTTGCGAGATTTTATTATATTTTATAAGTCATAACTCTTTTAGTTTTGAATATTTTTAATTTCTTAAATATAAAACATAAGATGGACCGGTAAATAACAAGCAAGTCCAGTGAAGTTGAGAAGCAAATTAGAAGATATCCATATAGCCCGTTGGGCATACTGTGAATCAATTTATTTCATGATCTAACAATCAAGAATAATTTGGTAAATGGTAAGGATAAAACTTAATAGACCGGAACAAAATTCAGAAATGCGGAATGTAGATGCAATACAGTAAGGTTACGTATTCGACGTATGCGGGATGCAGATGCAATGTGAGTGTGTATGCGGTTTGCGATTTAATAATAAAATAATATAGATATATTAATTATAAATTATATACATGTAACTAAAAATTTAGGTAAATTTTTAAATAATTTCTAAGATTAATAATTTACAGGAATTCTCTAGTGAGCCTAGACTTAATTTAGAAAATTAAGCCCCCACAATATACACCACTTATTTCAAATTGTAAGGTAGATTAAGATAAAAACGGTTATGCTAATGAAGGGTGAGATTAACTGTAAATAAGATTCGATGATGAGATTGTAGGAGGCTTAAACTAAATTTGTGAGTCATGAGCTCAGTAGAGCTTGACCCTAATAATTTAATATTAAACAAATCAGAATAAAAAACCCAAAAAACAAGTGTTCTGAAATACGACCGCATCTCCCCCGCAACGCGTCCTCATCTGCATATGCGGTCGCATCGGACCGCATTCCTGAACAGAGGACCGGAATGCATCCCGACGTGCTTAATTAGAGATATAACTCATTGGATCGAATTTTGGACCAAATTGGAGCTAAAGTGACTGCTAATAGCGGTCTAAATAATAGCTCAGGCTAGGACCTAATTATGGCACTAGCTTGGGCTCACCAATCCAGACGCGCCCAGATCTATTTTTCGTCTATGGTTCAACCATTACTTTATTCAATGCAATCTACAAACTTTTCAAGAGGAAAAACCTCCAGAGGAACCACTCAAATTGCTCCAATCAAGACTTGCCATATATAGTTATCCTTCTTCAACTTTTTTCTTCTTGGTTTTAGATTTTACCTAATTGGGGATGTGACAACTCGTTGGAGGATGCCTTGTACCTTGTAGCTTGAAAGTTGAAACAATTAAAGTGTGGAGTTGGATTCCCATTTCTTTCCTCTTAATGCGGATTGGATACGGTTAAAATGTTTGATGGAATCATGGAATCGTGTTGCTTGCTAATCTTGGTTTCCCATCTCATACTTGATTTACATGTTTTAATTTGCATCTTTTCATAACCTACTCCTACACTTGCAAATCTAAGATTTGGTTGTTGACAAATGTAGATTTATTTGTTTTATGTGCATCAATTCTAGATTCTTGATGCATATTTGTCATAAGTATATTTAGGCACTATATATCCATGCTTAGATCCATGTTAGTGAGTATTAAAACTCAAGTAAATTTACATGCTAATTACTAGATGTAGAAATGCAGTTCATTTGATGGTTGTTTGTCATGTAAAATTTAACATCAACTACCATGTTTTTGGACTATGCACTACTCCTACCCTAAGTCTTCACTCCTAAAGGTTCATCTCCATATATAGAGGTGGGACTCGCACGGCGCACAGCACGAGCCCGTCGGGTCGGCCGGCCTTGCGAAAACTAATCACAATTAACTAAGGTTGGTTCCCTCATCTCTTCTCCATTACAAGTTACAAGCTCCACATCTTCACATCAACCAACATCTCTTCAAAAGTGAACTGCAAATTTAGAAAGAGGATTAATAATGGGGCATTGGAAAGCCGAGGTCCTCCCAGTGATCAAGAAAGTGATTGACAGGAGTGAGCCTAAGGCCTCCCTTCTCGGGAGGCAAGTTTTCGGGCACCCGAAATGCCCATCCTTAACTGGTGGGCGGTACCCACCCCGATTGTTTTTTTAAAATATTTTTTTTCTAGGTTTTTGGGTTTAAAAAAAAGATTTGAGATGTAATTAAGGTTTTGTACTTTAATTGTGGTTAATGTATTGATGTTGTTTCAATTTGGTAATTATTGTAGGATTTTTTTAATTAATTACATTTTTTTGATTTATTAAGATTTATTTAAATTTAAAAATAAAATAAATAAATATGAAATTCAGATAAATCATAAAACACCAATACAATACAAATAAACAATACAAATAAGGATACAAAGTATAAATAGATGCTACGAAGGTTGGAATGAATTTATTGATGACCAACCTAGAAATTCTATAAACGACCCGTTACGGTATTCTACTGACTGTTTAGTGGGTATTAACATCTATTTGGCAAATATAGATCAATTGTGTGATCACACTACACATTTGAACCTTAAAGCCGATTTTATCGAGAATATATGACAACAATTTGAAGAAAATGCGGATCGATGTATTTTTAACTTTAGTATTTAAAATTCTAATTAATGTACTATGTAATGCGGTTCCCTCAATTTTAATATTATTTTCCTATTTATATATTAATTGTTAATTTTAATCGAATGAATTACTTACATTGAGTAATTATAATAATGATTATTAACGTAATTTGTTGATTGTTGTTAGAGTTTCAGAGAAGAGAATAAAAATAATGACGTGACAACAAATACTGTAACATGACTGTGTGAATTGGAAAAAAGTTAAAGATTTTGTTGGGGGGTTGGATTGTACTGTCGTGGTAGAGAGAGAAACTGACGTAACAGAGTGAGAAAATCGGGCGCTTGGAAAGTACCCGGGCGTTGTTAATGGTAGCCTAAGAAGGTAAGAAGCCAACTGACACATGCAAGACATTTGATGCCTCTAAGGTAGGTACTTGTTCTTTGAAAATTCTTGATGTACAATGTTTGCAGGGAGTTAGAGAGGAAATTTCTAGTTGTTATTTTGTATGTAATTGTAACACCCCGAAAACAGCGGAAATTTAAAAATTTAAACTATCAAAAGAATATCAAATAAACTCATCAACGGGAATGTCACTCAAATAAATCAACAGTCGGTGCACCAATGATACAACAGAGTTTGTCAAAAGACGTGATTACAACAGTACGATGAAAAGAGAGGTAATGCAATCACGACGACCTCGAAGAGCCCGATGAGGATCCTGACCCCAAAATGTGTGCGCCCGCTGTCACCACCCGGCAGAACCTACTGCGGTCCTGAAACATGAATCAAACAACGATGTCTGAGTTTCCCATTGGGAAACCCCGTATGCCAAGCTCACATATATGCATGCAATAGTACGGTAAATGAACCTATCATACTAGTAGCATGTCATGTCACATCTGCAATGCATCAAATCCCTCAACAGGGTAAACGGGACCTCAGTCCAACAACCACGACCCTCAACAGGGTCCACACGGACATTAGTCCAGCAATAACCACAACGGGTCTCCCTCGGAAACCTACTGTAGGCACATACGGTCTTACGGACAGTACGCGACGCGTCCCCCCACACGCGACTACACGAGCCTAAGGGATCGGTGAGGAGCGTCCGCACTTCCGCGCAAGGAACCACGTGGTCAACACCACCTTCGACGGAGCCGTAGCCCGGTCGGTCAACATCCCAGGATAGGTGCCCAATCGGGGATCATCGCCGGCACAACATCGACGGTACAACATACGTCCGGCACAACATCGGACGACACAACCACAACCGGAACATCGTCGACACCATCATCGCCGGCAACAACCTCGGCGGCATCGCCGTCACAACATCGGCGGTACAACATACGTCCGGCACAACATCGGACGGGTCCAAACCGTAGTCTGCAGGGTCATCATGCTCCACGAGCCATGCGTCACACGCATTGGGATCCGTGATCCCTTAGGTCTGCTACTCATACAATGAGTCCAATCAATCCATCAAATAGTTACAATCCATACATGGAGGTGACGCGTCCCGGACACTCACACTCTTCCACACGGTGGTCCCTGCGCAGACACGCGTAACGCGCCCACCGTCACCTCCCGGCTCACGCACAAGGCGAGGACACGGGTTTCCGTGGACAGAGTTAGCATAAAAAAGGGAACCATGATTTCTGTCCTGTGCAAAACGGTCGACCGAAAAAGACCACGCGGTCGACCGTTTTCCGCAAGGGAATCGGTCGTCCGGAAGTGACATCCGGTCGACCGCTTCCACAGGGGAAATCGGTCGACCGAATGTGACAGCTCGGTCGACCGCTTCCACAAGGGAATCGGTCGACCGAAGCGTCTGCAATGGTCGAACTATTTGCGCAACACAAAATCCTAACGGTCTACCGAAGGTCTAAAACCGGTCGACCGAACGAGGTCAAAATCCGGAGTCTGGTCAACATCAAAATCGAATCTATCGGTCGACCGACTCAGGGGTCTCGGTCGACCGAAAACTAACAGGGTCATCCTATTATTTCTACGTCATATAACGGTCAACCGAACACATAAAAACGGTCGAACAACATGCATAATAAAATCCAATATACTTAAGTTCCGGTCGACCGAACACAAGGACCCGGTCGACCGAAACACAACAGACAAACAATAATACATGCAAACGGTCGACCGCCCGAAGGGCCCGGTTGACCGTTGGTCGTCTTCAACCTCGCGCCAGCCGAGGTTTTCCATGGAAAACAACGCCGAAGAGGTCTCCGACCTCCCCGTCTGACCAACACAACCGTCCCACGAGGGTGAGCAACGACAAATCAAACTAAAAACCGGCATACCTCGACGAGAAGAACGACGAAGAACACCGGAGTCGCTCGACGTCCCCCGCGACTGCAACCTCCGATCTCGCGCCTCACACTCGCGCCTCCGCTGCTCCGAGCACGCCTCCACCTGCCGGAGCAACCTCCTCTACTGCGTCGGAAATGGAAGAGAAGAGAGAGTGAGAGAGATGGGTTTGGTGCAAATAAAACCTTCAACCAACACAAAACCCAACACACCACACCTCCACCATCCCCCTACCCAGCCTATTCTCCTCCTTCCCCACGCACAACACTGTTCACCGCTTCTTCCCCATGCAAACCTCCTCCTTAAGCATCATTAGCACTCTAATCCTAGGTTAGGGATATAACAGTAATACTTTGATCGTGATCTGAACGACTTTGCAAGTTGAGAATACTCTTTAAGTAACAAGTCGAATCGACTAGGCAGCGTGTTATGCATGGATCTATTTCTTTTGACGAGAGTTTGTCTATCTTCATTTATAATGTTTGTTGATATTTTTTGTTTAATAGTTAGGTCCTTGTCTTTGACTATTATAACTTAACTAATTAATGTTTTGTTGTTATTTGAGAATTAATCAAGGAGGAGATGAGCAGGGAGTTTTGAGGACAAAAAGGAGTGAGGCCCAAAGTTGCAGAGATCTATCTACAAGTACAGGGCTTCATCTGCTGAGACCAAGGCTCACAACTTTGTCTTATCCTTTAACATTTTCATTTATTTCACAAGTAAAACAGGCTACAGAGTTGCTGTTCGATCCAAGGGATTTTCACAAAGGAGGGTAACTTACATGTCTTCATCTGAATATACCAACAAATATGTTTTAATGTTGAAAAATGCAAGATTTCAGTTTTTGTAATGAGTTTATCAAACACAAATGCATTTAGTATACAAAAAAAAAGTTGCAATTTTTTGATTTAAGATGTGATGTTTGAAGAAACAAATGCAACTGCTTGTAGTATAACTAGATGGCATGGACCATGTGGTGTTCACTTAAAAATCCACCTGTTATAGCCATTGTTTTAGGTATTATATGTTTGGTAATTATTTTTCTTCCTTCAATTTATAAGGAAATTAATAGTATAAAATCTCATTCTAAGCACCACTATTTGTTTAAAAAAATTGCAAGGAAATGTTGTTTTGGTTATATCTTTTCTTGTAGGATGTGATAAAGCATCGTACTGAAGCATATTTGAAGAAACAAAGTGCTGGTGTAAACAGATTTTTGGAAGAACATGCCAAAATAGGTTTCGAGATGAACTGTTGAGCGAGCGAAATCAATTACCAATACTAGTGATCTTCCAAAGGAAACCGTCAAACAAATCAATAATTACAAGCGTCCAATTGTGTTTTTTTAAATATTAACAACACAAACATAGTTGTTTGAAAAACAATGGTAGTTTACCGACATACATAATATCTTTTGTGCCTATCAATCTCTAAGAGTGACATTAGCCCATGAATTCTGAAAAAGTTTCTATAACGTACGTATGTTAAGGACTTTCGGTTGCCAAAAAAAAACACATTGATGTGGACTTATGGTATGCTTTTTTCAACCAGAATTTCCAGGATCTAAGTTGGTTAGTGAAGCATTATCCAAGTATGAACCTGTTCTACTCTCTGGTCCAATCTTCTTCCTATTTGAGAAGATCTCCACAATTATCCCACGAGAGGAGCCAACAATCACCACCAACAGCTGAGAGTAGCACCCAAGAGAAAGAAGTTGTGTCTGACGAACATAAACACGAAGATTTGAAGATCAAGGAAGAAGATATTGCACCCCGGCCGGCCGACGTTGTTGCCTCAGTAATTGTACCTCCTCTAGTAGTAAGTAGGCTGTGATTTTGTATTTTTGATGTAGAATATCATGTATGATGTAACTCTAACTATGAAGTGTACAAGTTTTTGCATGTTTTTTTTTGTTTGAACAATGTTTTCTTTAGTATTTTTTTGCTGGAACAATGATATATGTTTGTTGTTTCTTGACCATCCATCTCTTTCTTCCCTATTCCTCCATGGAAATTGGAATTTCTTTGTTTTGGTTTATTAGTTCACTAGTATGGCGTAGTAATAAGTTCTGAATTCTGTTCTCTTCTTGAATTTGTCTCTTGATTCTATCTACGAACAATTGAAATTTCACTATTATTGATACAACTTGCCTAGTTGTTGATCCACCTTAGGCGTAGAATTCGGGCCATTAGTCCCAAAAGTAGCAGTGGAGGTGAATTATGTGATTTTCTAGACAAAATGTTTTAACAAGTTGGATAATTTGACAACTAACAAGTTTTTACTAGAAAACTTGCAGTAAACTATCATGTTATTGTTTCAGAGACATCTGATAAAATGGAACGATACACTAAAATGTCATGTTAAATACTTTTTATTATTACCATACACATGCCTACGTACAAATTCTCAGTAAAATATCGCGAAAGATGTGAAATCCAATTCAATAGACATTTAACCTTGGGGAGGTTCCGTCTCCAATCTCAACAATATTAATGTAGTCGTAATAGAAGAAGAAGGGAAAAACATTAAAAACGAAATATTAATTTGTGAGGGTCACCAATACAAAAGACCCATTATGTAACGATAACCTCCGACAAGATCTATAGGCTGCAGTAAGAGAACAAAACTCCACAGGTGATTCCGATCAGGTGAGTTTCTGCATAAATTTGTTCGTATTTTTCCTTTATTCAGTGAAAAATGTGCTTTTTATTTATCTTATTTGGTGTTAGTTCAGTTGATTGAAAGGTTTGATTCGTGATTACGTCTTAGCGCAGGATGGTTCTGTTGTTGCATTAGAGGTGTTTGCGGAAATGTCCCCCCAAAAGATGCCTATATTTGTTTCGTCATGTGTTTTGTGATCTGATATTGGGTGGGGTTGTTTGAAAGAGAAGTTCAGTTTCCAGTCTTCGGTTGTGTTTGAACGTGATTTTTGTAAAATTTCGCCACACTTTGAATGGAATTTAGTGTGTTCGGACGTGTTATTTGAAATTTCATCGAAATTTCAAATGATGGAACCTTATGATTCCACGATTTATAATTAAGTTGTAATTTTCAAATGACGGTAATGAAGCATCGATCTTTATAGTGTCCTGTTAACACTGATTCCGACTTATATGGAGTTTAAATCATTTGCAGCAACAGTCATATGTTAGTGTATATGATGGATTTATGAGTGTATAATCCTTTTTTGGTAGGAGAAATGGACCTTTTTGTAAGTTAAATGTACTCACAAGATAGAATTATTACCTGAGGCTACAAATTTGTAAAACAGAGTTTTCAGAACAGATACCTAACTTTGTACATCATCTTACCTTTTTTTTTCAAATGAAATATCAATGCTAAAGTGGGTCAAATTTAAGCGTTGCACTTTATAGCGTCTTGTTAACAATATTCTGACTTATATGGAGTTTAAAGTTCAGGAGTTCACACCGTCATCCAGTGCATGCTGAATTGCTAGATATTCTGGATTTATCAATTGAAGAACAAGATGGAAGGCTTGGAGCAACTCAGATCGAGTCGACGTACTTCAGAGACACACACATTATGGGGTCTGGTTTTTGTTCTGTTAGGGTCTATTTCATTTATCACTTTTTTCTTCGCTGCTATTCTGTCAAAGCTTCTCCCTCCATTCGGAAACCCATTCCTTGCTGCTATTCAAAATGACAGGTAACTTCTTCCTGTATCATTTGAATATGAATTCCTGGTCCTTTTTAATTTAAGTGGAAACAATCATGTTGTTTTTTGTTTTGTTTTTGAAGTGGTAAGTTCATGACAGGATCAATTTGATTTAATTTTATTTTTGATTAGCGTGACTGCAATGAGCGAGAAGGGCTACTAGAATGCTGAACCATTACACACGTGGTTTGAGATTCTTGCAATGTAATAAAATTTTCATAAAACTAAGGTTCTTACTAAATCTCGATTTCATTACCCAAATGAAGCACATCCTTATTAGATTTCATTCATGTTAGGAAATGCATCTGCATCCCTTTCTAATTGGCATTACCGTATGCAAAATAGACATGCTAAAAGTTGGAAACTTGACTCTTAAGATCTTTCTGTATTTTTTTTCTGTTTGATTGTTGTTTAGTTTACAATTTCGGATAGAGATAGCCATATATCACTACTTCTTTATGCTTATGTTGTGATAACTATAAGTGTTAGGGAATAAAATCAATCCCAAATACGTAGCGGAACGAAAACGGCAAATCCAACGAAGAAAATAAACCACAAACGCAAATCCACAATCACCAAACCACGCAAAACACGCAAAATTTAACGTGGAAACTCAATGCGGGAAAAACCACAGACGACACAACCTCAATTTACTATAGAGAAAACGAATTACAAAGAGAGACTTACAGAACACATGATCAACCGGCGAGAATACCCGGTTGAATTTTCTCCCACCAAATCCACAAAGATGCTCTCTCTCTTTTCTCTCAAGATGCAAAAGTAGACAATAACAATAGTTCTAATTGTTCTAATACAAAGGGGGACGAAATTGCCTTTATATAGTAGGTCAAAACAAGTATTAATTGCACTAAAATTGCGTGGAGAAAAGTGCAGAACGTGGGCGAAACTGACTCGAATGGTCGACCGAACCTAAAACCGTAGCGCAATCCAGAGCTCCATCGGTCGACCGTCGAGCCCTTCGGTCGACCATAAATTCCCAGACAGTGTCATAATGCTCCAACCGGTTGACCGAAAACTTCCAGGAAGTTTTCCTGGAAGTCCAATGCATACTCGGTCGGCCGTGACTTAAGTTTCCGGTCGACCGAAACGATCCCATCGGTCGATCGAAAACTTCCAGACACTTTTCCTGGACAAGTAAAAACATACTACCGGTCGATCGAACCCCTCCCGGTCGACCAAACGTCTGTTTTCTCCCACAAATACTTTAATTCACGTATTCAAAGGTAAACTACAACAATAAGCAAAAGGAAGATATTTAGGTTTTCTACTTTGCCTTCATTGATTGAATAGAGACGTCTCGTCCAATTTGTACTTATGACCTTTTCTCTTCAATTTTGGTGTTATTTTGAAGCTAGCATATGGCTAAAGCAAGCTGAGTTAGGGAGTTGCTAATGACAATGCTATTTATTTGAGGGAGGTAGGCCAGTGTGCACATTAGAAAGTGGCTTATAAAGTTACCACATCAACTGAACATTGTGCTGAAATAATGTAGTAGGTAGGATGTGAGCTCGCAATTCCTCCTTAGTAAATCTTTTTATTCAGTTTTTTCGTAAAATTAGAGAATATTCAAATTTGGGATAGTTAATAGCTGTTGAATAAATACTATGTGACCATATGTTTGGCTAAAAGATCACACTGATTGATATCTCAACTTCGGGAGGATAATTAGATTGTGGCAAGGGATGCAGTAATAAAAAGAAAAGCAGGCTGATCTTGAGTAATTTCAATGTTGGATAGGAAATGGTTTGTTATTGTATGTATTGAATTTATTGTAGGTGCAAATACAATATCAAATTCGAGATCTTATCATTCTACATGCGAATTCAAAAGTCTACCTTTATGTGGAACTGGAAGGGAATAGAAATTTTGAGGGAATGTGAATAAATTTGCTCTCTGATTAGCGTCATGTTGATGAAAGTTTTAGTCTCACAAAGAGAGTTGTGCTTTTGGTCTCGGGTTTAAGATCACAACTACAGTTTTTTATATGCGACAATTTTCTTGTGAAATTGTTGAGGTATCTGACTTGTTTTTTTGTATTACTCCTTTTCAGGTACTATTGTTTGTTAGTTCCTCTAACATTGCCCATACTCATTGTGGTCATATATTTTCACTGGCTCAGCATGAAATTCTTTAAACACGCGTGATGTTGTTCGATGTCTTGATGAGCCTGAGTTTATGATCTACCGATCAGTTAATATTTTGGAGTTCCACTCGTTCACAGATAGGTAAACACCAAGTTGGTTGGAAGTTGGTAACTCTTGCTCGCCAAACATCTGTTCATATAAATTGTTCTTGCTACGTTTCACTGTGTTTCCCAAATCAATGTTGATGAATCTAAAGTATAGCCTTCTGTAAGTTGTTCTGAATTAAAATAGGAACTGCTCCCTTTGATGATCAGGTTTTGAGATTCTTAATGCACTGATGTTATCATTTTATGGGGAAATTCCCTTGCTAATATATTTTTTCGGTTCATTTTCATTTAATATGTAAGATTTTGCTTGTAATTAAAAGTTTTAGCTTGGTATCTACGTACAAAAACCAATCCAATAAACCTCATTGTATTTTGTTGATTTTCTCAACCACTGTCTGCCTGCTATTATACGAAGTAAGAAGTTATATTATTTGGACAGGGAGAAGAGGTTTCTTTGCATTGAGTAGAAAATAATGTTGCCACGAATGCAAGTGAAGGTATCATCTCTGTTTTTTTAGAGGACAGAGATTGCTGGTGGTGTTGACATTATTATGAAGCAAGCAGCAAAACCATATGCCAACGTGAATCTGTAGTCATTAAGTGGAGTGGAGATCAATCATTGCCCATCATGTGCTTTTTTCAGTTTGGAGGAGATGAAGTAGGAGAAGCATGTGTTCATGTAACCATAGCTTAGCAATGCAAAATCTTTTTTAAACATAATCATATTGAATAATGTTCTTCATGACAGCATTCTTATCCCTTGAGTTCATGTTGACAGATTCTGAAGAAATTGGAATTTTTTTTGCCGTAAGAAGGCAATAACAAAAGGTATTTGTGATGCATAATAATTCTCTAGGATCCGTTCTCATTTTGTGACTTGTTGGACACAGTTCTAAACTAAAGATAATTTGTACCGGAACAGGTCGGTCACGGCTCTATACTGAAAATGCCATTTGCATGAAACGCAATTTCAAGACTCAAGTAGGCCCGACAGTGTAAGTCGTCCCCTTAACACTTGCTTAAATTAGCTAAAACTAATAAACCACCCAACCCAAACTCCCATTCTTATTACGTACATGAAATCAAGCCAAATTCGTATACCCATACAACACAAGCTTCAAAACAAGACCGAAAAAAAACCCAACACACACACACACCTTCTTACACCACAAGAGACACCAACTAATTAACCATCACCCAAGGCCAAACCTATGGTTATGATTTTGAACCTTCTATCAATATCAATACAGGTGACAATTAAGAAGTAACAAATTGTTTTACATGATGTAGCATTGTAGCTACCATTCCCCGGCACAATTGGACCTCCTAAACCCCAATCTTCTCTTCCCAACGTCAAACTCCCATAAATGATTTTGTTGCAATATGTTCCCGACCGTCGACGTCCCCGGCCAGACGGCTTCCAGAAAGCCAAGACACTTCACTCCGTCCGCTACATCAACAATGTAACTCTTCTCTGGGGGAGCAAACTTCATTATCCCTTTCTTTTTATATCCACCGACGTGCAAGACCAAGTTAGGCACCACTGCTTGGGTTTTGGCCGTCACATTGTAACAAAACTCGAATGGTTTCACGTCAATTCTGTCGTAAAACCGGTCCATAACTCGGCTCAACACCCCAGTAACAGCCTTATATGCTGGCTTAGCCAGACTGGTGAGGCTACTTCCGGAGTCGAGTATGACACCACCCTTAGCTTCTACGTTCCAAACGTCAGAACTTATGTTAAGCATTTGATTTCCTATCGATATGCCGATAACGTTAATAGCGTAGAATGGTTCTAGCTCAGTTGATAGCACCAAATCAGCGTAACGTACTCCGTAGGTTTGGAGGGTCTGGCCGAAGACCAAACGACTGGAAAGGTTTTTCGGACTGAGGTGGTCGACGAGGCAATAGGAGAATTTCCCTTGGAAGCGTGATGTTGCGATTTTCGCAAACGAAATGTTGCTATAGCCAAGACCCAGAACACCGTCTGATGCGGTGAAAGCCGATCCTACGGATGTTGACGTGCAACCGACAATGATGTTGTGTAGTTTTGCACGAAGACCGTCTGGTTGGATGATTGTCGCCGACTCCCGAGCGTAGACACCTTTGGCCGATGATCCATCGGCATAGCTGAACGAGTAAGTAAGTTCGGGTATTAGAAGCATAATAAGATAATCATATTGGGGTGCTTTGCAAATGTTAATATTTTGCAAATTTTCCCTTGGGTGAACCGTGAAGGCATTTAGTTTGTGTTGTACATATGTGGTTTATGTTTTTTCAACTTTGACATGCAAATTTCAATATCTTCGATTTAGGGTCCATTTGAATACTAAGTTTTTGGATTCTAGTTTCAAAAAAAAAACACCTAACTTCTGTGATAGATACTAAGACAAATACATACATACACACACACACACACACATATATATATATATATATCCATATAAAATGCAATCTTTTATGGTTGTGATTCAATCTCTAGTTTCGGAACACTGAGTTCTACCAACTGAGCTTACTAAGTTGAATAGTACATATCAATTTTGTAGAGGGATTTTTCAAGATCAACTTTTCAAAATTTTAATTGAACAGACTATTTAACCCTATTGTCCCAAAATTAAGAGAGAAAATAGTCACGGATGTTTCTTATTCTTCAAGTTGAAAGGGATGACATGTATCTTGGTAGGAAAAAATAGAATAAAAATTCCAACGAAAAACAAAATGGAAGTGGTGGAAAATAAGATGGCTTCGAAATCTCAACGCCTATTTTGTGTTTGGATGAATAAAACCAAAATGAATTTAGATTAGTTGAAGAGAAGAAATTTTAGTTAGTTTGGATGAATTCTATGATTTTATATGATTGTTGAATAGATTCCGATTTGTAGATAAAACAGTTTTAAGTAGAATAAGAACAAATGGATCTCTTAACACTATTTTCAATGACAATGTATAGAAGTTAGATTTGCGGGAATGTCATTTAAAATGTATAATGGCGTGGACATGTGCTAATATACTAACATCTAAGATCTCCATAGCAGCCACTTGCCCATCTAAGATGTATATAAATCAAATCATGTTGAATTTCTACAAATTGGAGAAACAAAATCTAAAAGGAAACTCTTCGCCTCTTCGCAATACTGGGAAGCAACCGTGAAAAGAAAGATTCTTGACAACTACTTAAATAATACACGTTGGTTAGATGAAAGTCTAAGATTGGAACCAACAACTACCTTTGAAGCAAAGAAGAAAAACAAATCTCAACTCTCAAAGAAGCTAAATCAGTAACTCCAAAACAAAAACAAAAATAGAAACAAAACAAAAAAAACTTTTGAAACTTTATCTCCAATATTCCAATTGAATCTAAAGATGCAATAGTTTCCTAGAGAACGACCTTTTTCTTAATAATTTGATCAAGAACAATGATCTACAACTTAAATTAACCTTGGACCATATGAAAGTACTAATACTCAACGCATTCTTCTTTTTAGCATAGACAACCTCTCCCCCCTACCATTATAGTGACAAGAAAAATTGGTGTATTTTGGGAATTGAATTGTAACATTTGATCTGACTATTCAAGACCACAAGTAACACCACTTGTTATAATACACCTTTAACAGAATAGTTTTGAACACAACTTATTTGTATTCATTATTCATTAAACAAACACCCACTAATTATAAATTATAATAGTTCGATAGGTAATATAATATAGTTTATAATTAAGAATGAGATATTGAGAAGAAAATAAACATATATTTATTACAGCTATGTGCCATTAACGATGTCCCCTCCCAACCTTCCCATTTACCCACCACCAATAAATCCCATGACAGCTATTTGCTCAGAAAAACACACACACACACTTCTCTCTTTCATTCATTATTATTACCTACGGATCTAAAAGCCAACAACATCTGCCCAATCATAACTCCACAATCTCATCCCAAAAGGAATAAAAAAAAATCTATCACAGATTTCGTCACCTTCCAATCAAATTAATTACCTGTATTGTAGACTGTTCATGCTTTTACATATACAAATTGTCAAATACTCATTCAAGGAAAGGGAAAGAAATGTAGAGGTTTATGTGTTGCATTGGAAAAGTGGGAGTTTTTTCCCGGGGAATTGCAGGGAAGGGTATTTATTGCTTTATGAGAAAGTGAGATGTTTGTTACAATTTTTTTTTAAATCATGAAAAATGTTTTTTTTCAGAAAAAGAAGAAAGAAAATTTACTTTGTACTGAAGTATAACAAAAAACAGTATTGGGGAAAATGGGGATTAAATCCTCCAAACAAAATGTGTATTGGAAATGTAATTTTTTCCCGGCAAAACATAACTTTTCAATAAAAAAAATCCCAACAAACCAGAGAAACAAATGCACTAAGCAGGAGAGAAAAAAAGAGCAAAATTTTCATCCAAAATAGAACAAACAAGCGAAAAAAGTCAGGCATAATTATATTAAAATAAAATTTTGAAACCATAGATAGAAGACAAGAATAATTAAGAAGCATTAATGCACTTACGCATAATCATACAAGCACGGGCTCGCGGTGGCGGGGCAAGTAACGAGCGAGAACGGCAACGTAGATTTACAAAACTCCGACGAGCACCCGACCGGTCGAAAAGTCCTCGACTTGGAAGCCTCAAACACCCTCCTCTCACCCCCATTCCGACCACACTTGACCCACGTGAGGTCACTCCCGGTGTCGACCACCAATGCGAACCGCTGCGCCGGCGTGCCGAGATGGAACTTAGCAAAGTACTGCCCCGACCCGGCGTAGGCAGCTGAAAACAGCGGTGTGTCGAATCCGGTACGGTTCGGTGCACTCTCGCACGCTCTCCGGCGGGTGAATTGTCGGTTGATGTCGTGTGCTGCGGCGGTCGGGAGGGGCGTCGGGGCACGGTGGAGGTCGAGATGGAGGTGGAGGGAGTTGGCGGCCGACGACTCCAGGAAGAGAAGGAGAAGGAGAAGGTGAAGATGAAGAATTGGAGGCATTGATGGTTGTTTGAAGTTGTGTGCACAAAAGATAGGTGGGCTTAATTTGTAAGATTGGCTATAAATATTGCAAACTATCTTTCTTCTTCTTTGTTGGTGTTTTTTTTCTTCCTTATCTCTCTCTCTCCTCTTCTCTAACTATCACTTGGGATGTGAGGTGTGATATTTGTTTCCTCAATCTTGATTGGAATCAGCAAAGGGTGGGTGGGTGGGTGTGGTTTTATAGGGTTTGGCAGATGGGGTGACAACTTTTATAACTTAATCTTACTCTCTTTGGACTTTAGTTAGTTTTGGGCATTGGGTTGAATAATTATTGAATCTGTAATTCTGTTGGAGATTTAAGTCATGTTTGGATGTCTAACAAAAGAAACTTTAGGGAACTAAAAGCTGTAATTGTTCCATTTCCTATCCTCAAGTCTTGAAACACCGCTTCTTGATAAGAGCTCTCAACGGGAGGTGTCGTTTCAGCTTCATAAGAAACGTCATTTCGTCTTAAAAATATTGTTTTGACTTTTGTTCTTTCATCTAAGGGAGTACGTGTGCACAAGAAGAAGGGACGGGACACCAATCCCGCGGACAAATGGAATCGACCCCGCAAGGGAAGACAAGACCAATCCCGCGAGGGACTAGTACATGTTACCAATGTAATTCAGCTTTAAATTAAAATTGATAAAGTTCAAATTCCTATAACATATTTTTACCTATTTTTTGTTGTATAATCTAAAATATTTTGAAAAGTTATTTTAAGAGAATTATATTATAATTTGCTTTTGCATTTCTGTTATCTTTATATTTACATAGGAAATAATTTCGTTTTTTATTAACTCACAATACAAAAATTAATAACCACATATATTGGATGTTAAAATTGGTATTTTCGATTATGGTTTGACTTATATTCGAATTTGAAAATGGTAAAAAAAATTAAACCAATTTCAATTCCAAATTGTATTCGGTAAAAACTTCTTTACCAAATATCAACCAAATTGTAATTTTCAAATCAGATGCTCAGATAATCAGTTACCATTTGCATCCCTAGATGCAACCGATAGTTTTCGTGGCTCTTGAGCCCACTAAATAATACAAAATTACCAAAACTACGTCCAAATCGGACTTTAGTTTCCAATATTTGGTATTATAACCTATTAGGGCTAATTCAATTGGAAGATTCCTTCAACATATTATCATAGTCAAGACAAGAGCTCGAATCCCAATAGTCACTTTCTAAAATTCGAGAATTGGGAATTTAAAATGAGAGTGAGAATAGCAAAGTAGATAAATAAATAAATAAATATATATCATAAGGTAGCTTTTTTTTCAATATGTATTTCAAAAAATATTTGGTACCATGGAAGCATCAATAGTACAAAAATAAAGCAGGTGTCTTGAGGTCCGTTTGGGTATTGATTTTGGAAAATTGATTTTGGGTGGAATTGAATCCACACAATTTTTCATGAAATCTGATTTCGTTGTAGAAGTGATTTTGCATTTTGTGTGTTTGGATAATTGGATGAAAGATATTTAGCTAAATTGAAAATTACGATGTTGACCTAAGTGGTTTTCTTGCAGCAAGGTGAGAGCAATGGGGTAAAGTGGACATTTGTCCCAAAATCAATGAACAGTGATCGATAATCACTTTTTCCCCGATTGTGGTAGAGAGAGGATGTGTGAGAGCGGATTTTCCGGAGAGGAATCAGATTTCAGGATGCAAAATCAATTCCAAGTTTAGTGTTTGGCAACAAGATTTTGGTCAGACAAATTCTCAAGATTTTGCCAAAGAATCAATTCCCAAACGGGACCTTAATTAATAATTACATAGGGGAAAAACACAACTCGGAGGCCGGCCTAATTGTTCCGAGAAGACATACAAATTCAATGAACTATGTCGTACAACAATTAATCTATATAAACGCATAACAAATAAAACGAATACACAATCATAATTACTAGATTATACATACATAAGAATTTTAGTTTACTTATGATGGTCAAAATTGTTTCCTTGAAGTTGTACTTTACCACCAAAAGATTTGTCTATCTTATCCGGTTTGCACTTTTACTTTGTTCATAGTTCTACTAGTTAGTGTGAAGACAGATTGACAAATTCCCGATTATCAAAAATAAAAAAAAAACTTGTGAGTGATTTTAATTAGAATGTGCACATTTCGGAAAATCATTTTTTTAGAAATAATTTTTTAATGCCTAGACCAAAGCTTTTAAAGGAGTCACTCTGACACTCTTATAGACTTATAGCATCTCTATGCTGATTAAGTAAATTGGTATATATAGGTATTTCAAATTTTCCTAATTGTTGGCACGCATGGATGAGGGTCATCAGTATCTGTTTCTTGTTTTGTTGGTTACAAATATTGTTACATATATGATATCCATGCCAATCATCCAAAAATAAGGATTGTGGGTTTATCTATATTTGGAATGGTGAAGTAATTACGCATAACATATGTTTTAAATTCAATTTTGTTGTCTTTGTCAATGTTTTTCAATACATCAAACGTAAAGTTATTTGTACTAGCTAGAATGTATTATTTGAAAGTGGTTTTAGACTTGATATTTCAATATATACATTTGAATGTATTATTTGAACGTACTTAAGTTACTATCGTTTTCTTCTTTTTCTGTTTGCAGAAATCAATAATAATAATTAACAACCTAAATAATACTTTTTATAGCTTACATCTAATAATTGGTAGCTTCCAAATGGAATTCTAAAAAACTCTTTATGTGGTTGCTTTGCTTGAATAATGAGGTAATTGTTGCTGATGAAGCAACCCTAGTTGAGGGTTAGTTTTAGTTACAAGAAAGAAAAAAACATTGCACTTGTCCAAGGCCCGTATGTGTCTTGTACTTGTGAATTATTTTAGTGTTGTGTGGAGACAGGGGTAGGAGTGGCTGCAAGAAGAAGAGAAAAGTGGTTGTCATGATGTGCAAACTTGTCAATGATTCCAATGCACATGCATATGATTGTGATAACTACATTTGTATCATGCTTACTTTGAAGCTATGACTTGGTGTTGTTTTTTATGGGAATATTTCCGAAATTGTTTTATATAAAAAAATCCCGAATTCGAGTTAAGAACTAATTAGCTGCAAAATGTAAATAATTTACTTGTAGTGAAGGTGGTTTCATGTGATTATGTGGTATCCAAGACTCGAGTCTGAGGGCTTCAAAACTTGAGAGGTTTTAACATGAAAACTATGAAATATAAGGACATTGCTGCAAATGTTCAAAACAATGGATAAATGTTACTCAACTGCTATTCGTCGCCGTAAAACTATTTATATCGTCCGTACATATTACCATTTTGTCATTCTACCATTTTTACTTATATAACTCTTCATTTCACTCTTCTAACACCACTTTCTCTTCATATTACTCTTCTATTCACCAGATATAATGTCTCAGAGGTCAGGAAAAGAACTAGCGGACACACCGGATTACTCAAATAAAAAAATTAATTTAAATAAAAAAATTGGGTGGGGTCTCCCGCGGACGCCCGAATATAGGGCTAGCCGTCTGCGGGAGACTCCTCTCATGTAGGGGAGGCGACTCCGACAAACGCCTCCCCGAGCGTTAGGACGTCTCCCGCAGACGCCCCGGATTTTTTTAAATTTATTTAAATTGATTATAAATTATGATAAATTTAAAATAAATTGAATCTTATGTTAATAATGAATTAAATTAGTTTAGTAAATCCTTTATTGATTATAAATTGTGATAATTACTAAATAAATTGATTATTAAGTTAATAAGTAGTTTAATTATTTTAGTAAGGAATTATTGATTAAAAGTTGTGATAATAGCTAAATAAATTGATTATTATGTTAATAATTAGTTGTGTACGATTTTAGTAAAGGATTATTGATTAATTGTGATAATTGCTAAATAAATCGATTATTAAGTTAATAATTAGTTTAATTATTTTAGTAAATCCATTAATAAAAATTTATTTTTAAAATTGAATTAATAGTCATCAGGTTACCGTGGAGGAAAAGGAAAATCAATTCCCTTACGCACGGTACATAGTGTAGCAGACGAGTCAGGTCCTCGTCATCCACGTAGACGTGATATTTCTGCTTCAGTTAGGAGAGAGAGATCTTTTACGTCGTCGTCAGACACCTGGGGATTCTTTCGACGACGATGATGATTCAGATGAGTTGAGGAGTCACGACGATAGTGATGATGGGGGCCGGTATGGTTTGGGGCCACAGAAGGAGGCGATACATCAGTACGGTCGAGGACGGAGGCGAGATTGTAGTCCTTCGGCTGAGTGGGTCATTAGGAAGGGTCGAGGGGGCCGGTTTGTGACCGGTGATTCGAGTTCGTGCACTGCAGACGCCCGAGCTCAGAAGAAGAAGAGGGGTGAGGACGAGTCTTGGATCGTCACGGATATGATGCCCGGTGGTCCTCTAGATGGCAGCGTCATTCCCAATTTTGGAGGCCACATCGCCAGACGCATCTGGGATGGCGAGGATCGGAAAGTTTCGAAGTGCCATAATCGGCACAGAACCTGTACGACATTGCAAGATAGATAAATAACAATTCATTAAAACAACAAAATTAGGTAATAATATAATCAACCCCATCTAAATTACTGATATATATTAAATAACAACAAAGATATCGTCATACCAGATCCTGTGCCCATGTTCACGGACGATCGAGACGAATTGGAAGACCGACCACGACCCCTGCTCCCACTACTGCCAGACCGACCACGACCTCGCTCAGTATAATCGAAGGCACTCTGGTCCCGACGTGTCGACATTCCCCTAGGTCGACCACGTACCTTAATATTTTCTGCTGGTTCTCCATAGTTCGACTGATCGGGGTGTAACTGTTCGTATAAAATATGAGAGGCACTACGAATTACTGCAGGGTCGCTCTCCGAAATCTCATCAACGAGTTTCCGAAAATGCTCGACGTCTTGTGCTACTGATTCACAAACTCTGACATCTGGACTCCTTCTCCAATGACAAGTGTTTTCCAGAATGGATGAATCTTCTCTAAATAAATTCCATCACCTGACGTAAAACACTCGTACATGGTACATGCACAAGGAATCTCATGTGATGTCAGAAAAGCACACCCGCAACGATATTCAACTTCATCACTTAAGTCCTGCATTCTCTTCAACTCCTGAGTCAATAACAACAAATAGCGATGCAAAACTCGACCATTTATATGCTGAAACAAAGGACCTACGTAGTTTGCCAAAATTCTACGCCTCGAATCTTCAAGAAAGTTCCGAATATTCGTCAACTGCATTTCAAAAGTCGAGTTCACACGGTTCAAAAGAGTGTCGAGAGCGGCAGTCGATGTAGTGATCCATTTTTTCAGAGCCGAATGTGCACTTTCCACCCTGCAGTTCGTAGTGTTGCCGAAATGAAGAACTTTATTCGTCCAATTCAACACAATTTTTTCCTTATGCATCAACCACGTGTCTTCCACATACTCCGTCAGCACTGGCCAGGACTTGTAAGAATCTTTCAGATTACGGACTGCTCTATCATAATCCGTCTGTGAATCAGAAAGCATGACTCTCCTCCACTTTCCACGCCTAAAACTCTCTGCAAGCTGCTTGTCTTTGCCGAATACGTGGTATGTGTAGTTGTACACGTCTTTGTTGATATGCCAGGTGCATAGTAAATGAGCAGACTCAGGAAAAACCTCTATCACTGGTCGCATCAGACCCAACTCCCGAACCGTTATTATTGCAGTCGGGCTAACAATATCCAATAACAAATCTCGCAACCTCTCCAACACCCATCGGTAACTAGACTCAGTTTCATCCTGCAAAACCGCATATCCGACAAGGAAATTCATGTTTGTTGGAGTAACCTCAACCATCTCAAACAAAAGCATCTTGTACTTGTTCGTCTTATACGTCGAATCCATGCAGATTACGAATGGGTATGTACGCAACAACTGAACTGAAGTCGGATGTGCCAAAATGCGTGAGTGAGGACATTAGTTTCTTCATCTGCCACAATCCAGTGCAAATACTTATGCTGCACTGCCTGACTGAGAAACTGCTGCGTGGGATTCCTGTATCCAGATTTCGTCCTCCTCATGTACTCTCTGAAGTTATAAATGTGTCTTTGATTGAGATTATCATCCGAGAATTTCTCGTTTACCGCCAACAAAATGTTATGTGGTCTTGCTTGTGCCTTTGTCATATCACGAACAATTTGCTTGGCCCCAACATTAAGTCCGCTGACATGTCGGTGACCCTCTGAATAAACTGCAAGTGCGTGGTTGTGCTTCCCATATGTGCTACTAGAAACAACGACCCATCCATCACGATCCCGTCGCTCCACCGCTTTTACCAAAAAACGACAACCGCAACCTTTCCTTTTTGTATTCTTTCACAGTGCAATACTCGTATCACGAGAACTCATTTTACGTCTGCGATCACATCTCAGGTAACAATCCATCTGGTTATCTGCTTTTGGTTTGTATGATTATATAACCAAAAAAAATCCGACTCCTATTGCAACTTGTTTCGCCCATTTACAAGATTCCTCGATTGTTGTAAATAATTCTTTACTATCAAAAAGCTCACTGTAAGCTACTCCATCACCATCGAAATCTTGCAACGGAACATGGAAAAAATTAATTTAACAGAAAATTACAAAAACTAAAAAAAACGAACGTCTCCCAAAAACGCCTCCACAAGGTGGAGACGTCTGGCTAAGACGCCCCCACCTTGGTGGAGGCGTCGTATCCAGATGCCTAAGTCGGGAAAAAAATCCACCCCCGTTACCTCGTCGGATCTAGGTGCTTCACTAGACATTTTCGTGGTGTTGGTACTAGGAATGTGAGTAAAACTGAGTCAAACATCTTGTTTAAAGACACGAGACGACATGTGTATTAATTGATTTGTTAATGGCAAAAATGCAATTTTTGGGGCGATTTAAGTAGTTTTCCGGCGACGAACAGTAGCTCCCTAAATGTTATTGATAGCAAAGTTTGAAAATTATGTTTGTTGTTATTATCGATTACTGAACTTGTCCTACGTGGAGTCGACGTAGAGCACATTTTTTCACGTCAATGAATTTTTATAAATGAGAGATACGACATTCTAGGTGACATTACTTTCCATTATAACGTTTACTTTTCAAATACATGATATTGTTACTTTCCAAATGATAGTCAAATTCATCCAGACTCAGTTCAACCATGGACACAATTCTAGACATGATTGTCCCATTTGTCCAGACTGTGTCCACACTCAGTCCAATCTTGGACATGATTTTAGACATAATTGTCCAATTTGTCCAGACTCTGTCCGGACGCAGTCCAATACTGAACACGATTCTAAACACGATTGTCTAATTTGTTAAGACGTTGTCCTAACTCAATCTAGAATGGTCACAATTCCTTGTTTTAATCTTAGACACACTATGAGTTTTTACTGTCGATCGATGAACAACTCTGGACACGAATACATGTAGACTTAGAATGTGAATAGTTGTATTCTTTTTTGAAAATCGACTTTGTTGGGAATCAAACGTTTTTTTCTCTCTCTTTTATCAAGATCATAGATTATTACGTCATGGACGGTGATCTATATAGATTGATTATCTAACAAATAACCATTTACATGTCTAATTGCTACTTTTTTTAGTAAGATTCCGGTAGGTTTTGATTTATTTATCGTTCAATATCATTATCCTTGTACAAATTTCAAATGGCAGCTCATTTGTTTTTCATATTTATTACTAAAATTTGGAACTAAAATTCAGGGTTTGTTTTAGGGAACTACTAAATGTCACCCCAAAACTACTTAAATCGCCCCTTCAAATTACCAAATTGCCCTTAATAATATATTTAATACTCATATCGTCCCGTGTCTATAAATTAGGCCTACGGTCTTGTATATTCATATTTTATCAGTAAAAACACCACGAAAATGTCTGGCGAGGGTGATGCATCCGGTGAGGTAAGCCTGGCGCGGGGCAAATTTTGGGCCGAGCGTCTGCGTAGCACGTCCTCCCCTTGGCCGAGACGTCTAACGCAGACGCCTACGCAATGTGAGAGGTGTCTTATGTAGATGTCCTCCCCTTGGGTAAGGCGTCTTTAGTAGACGCCCTTCCCTTTGGTCAAGCGTCCTACGCAGACGCCTCACTCTTGGGGAGAGCGTTTAACTCAGACGCCCCCCATGGGGTAGGCGTCTAATCCTGACGCCTGAATTTTTTTGATTTTTTTAATTTCGATTTTATTTTTGTAGGTTCCGTTGGAAGATTTCAGTGGTGATGGAGTGGATTACAGTGAGTTATTTCAAACTACACAAATCTTTGCAACAATCGATGAAGCAAGTAAATGGGCCAAACAAGTAGCTATCGGAGTTGAGTTTTTTTTGTCGTGTCGTCGTACAAAACAAGATCAGATAGTCGGATGGATTGTTATTTGAGATGCGACCGGCGAAATCAAATGGAGTCTCGGGATATGGATACTGCACTTCGAAGAAACACCAAAAGAAAGGGTTGCGGTTGCCGTTTCTTAATAAAAATGGTGGAGCGACGAGATCGTGATGGATGGGTTGTGGTTTTTAATAGTGGTCACGGACATCACAACCACAGACTGGCAGTTTATCCAGAGGGTCATCGTCAAATTAGTGGTCTAAGTTCTGGGGCGAAGAAGATTGTTCGTGATATGACTGAGGCGCAAGCAAAACCACGGAACGTCTTGAAGGCAGTAAAAGAAAATTTCCCGGAGGACAATCCAAATCAAAGACATAATTATAATTTCAGAGATTACATGAGGAGGACAAAATCTGAAGACCGGAATCTCGTCCAGCAGTTTCTCTATCAAGCAATGCAGTGTGAGTACTTACATTGGATTATGGCGGATCTAGAAACTGATGTCGTCACTCACGTTTTTTTGGCACATCCGACGTCAGTCCAGTTGTTGCGGACATATCCTTTCGTTATCTGCATGGATTCGACTTACAAGACGAACACGTATAAGATGCCTTTGTTCGAAATGATTGGGGTCACACCAACAAACATGAATTTCCTTATTGGATATGCAATTTTGATGGATGAGTCTTACTCCAGTTATCTGTGGGTGATGGAGAAGTTGCGAGATCTGTTATTGGGGATTGTCAGCCCGACTGCAATAATAACAGACCGGCAGTTAGGCCTTATGCGACCAGTGAGAGAGGTTTTTCCTGACTCTGCTCATTTACTCTGCACATGGCACATCAACAAAGACGTATTCAACTACGCATACCACGTATTCGGCAAGAATAAGCAGATGGCAGAGACTTTGAGGCGTGGAAGATGGAGGAAAATCATGCTTTCTACTTCAGAAGCCGAGTATGATAAAGCTTTGTATGCTCTGAAAGATTTGTATAGATCGTGGCCGGCTATCACGGAGTATCTGGACACCACGTGGTTGGTGCATAAAGAAAAGTTTGTGCTGAATTGGACGAACAAAGTCCTTCATTTTGGGAACACCACGAATTGTAGGGTCGAAAGTGCTCATTCGGCTCTAAAAGAGTGGATTTCTACATCGACAGCAGCTCTGGACACTTTTTTCGAACACGTCAACGCGGCTATTGAAATGCAGCTGACGAATATTCGAAACTTTCTTGAAGACTCGAGACGGCGAAATTTGACTAATTTCGGACATGCTCTATATCGTCACATAAATGGTCGAGTTTCGCATCACTGCTTGCAATTGCTGAGTCAGGAGGTGAAGAGAATGCAACAGTTAGATGATGAAGTTGAATATCATTGCGAGTGCGCTTTTCTGACTTCTCATGGGATACCTTGCGCATGTACCATCCGCGAATGTCTTGAATCAGACAACGGAATTTACTTAGAGCAGATTCATCCGTTCTGGAGGACACTTGTCATTGGGGAAGGAGTCGGGAACGCAGAGTTTGTGTCTCAGGCAGCTCAAGACGCCGAACATTTTCACAGCCTGGTTGATGAGATTGCAGGAAGTGACCCTACTGTAATTCGATCTGCCTCTCGGGTTTTATTCGAGCAGCTACACCCCGAACATTCGAATTTGAGAGAGCCTGCAGAAAAAACAAAGCTACGAGGTTGACCAAGGGGAAAGTCGACACGACGGGACCCTAGTGCGTTTGAGTATGCAGAGCGAGGTAGTGGTCGATCTTCAGGTAGCGGGAGTAGAGGTCGTGGTCGTTCTTCCGGTAGTGGAAGCAAAGGTCGTGGTTGATCTTCTGGTTCTTCATCTGTGAGGGGAGGATCAGGTATACCATCCCTATATTTATTGTTATTATAATTTTGTTATTTATTTCAGTAAATATGTATCTTTTGTTATTATATGTAACTGTATTTTTTGTTTATATTGTAGTGACTGGGCGGGCTGACGTAGACGACTTCCCATATGCGGATAGAATTCTATGAATCATTATGTCATTCCTACACCAGTGGAATGATGTACGTCCTGATGGAAACTGTGGATTTCGATGTGTCGCCGATGTTTTCCACGGTGGTGAAGACAATTGGCAACTCGCCCGTCGTTCGATTTCAAATGAGCTAGCTGCGAACCCATCTTTTTATGAGCACGTATACTACGACGGTGTGGCGCAGGCTCGTCACCGGATTAATTGGGGCGGGGGATCTTGTGGCGAGAATCACTACATGGAGACGTGGACGGACTTGTTTCCCATTGCAAATTTTTACAAGTGTGCAGTTATGTTCTTCTCTCTCGGAAATGATGGTTCGTTGTACCAATGTCTTACAGTTCTACCTTAGGAGAGTCCGCCTACCGTGACGAGACCGTGCAGAGAGTTGATTATTGCTCATTTAGGGAGTTACGCTCATTACATTCGTTTGGATTTGAATGAGGGATTCCCCGTACCTTCTATAGCGACTCTGTGGTTTCAAATACGAGATGAGAGTGTTATTGGATGGGAGCTGGAGTACCAAAATAGGATAGCATATTGGCAATAATTATGTAATATGTTTTGATATGTTTGTACAATTATGTAATATGTTTTGATATGTTTGTACATCATATAGTGTTGCTTTATTATGTAATATGTTTTGATATGTTTGCTTTATTTGCATTATATATAATAGTACGATAGGTTAGCAAACACAAATAAAAATAATAAGCGTATGACAGATAAGCAAACACAAATACAAACAATAAGCGTACGACATGTTAGCAAACACAAACACAAATACAAATAATAAGCGTACGACAGATAAACAAATATAAATGCAAATACTAAGAGTACGGTACAACAGATCGGCCTACTCATCATCTGAATCATGGTCGGAGATGCCTAACTGAGTATGCCACGACTGTATGATCTCATCCAAATCTCCGCATGCAGCTCTTATGTCATCGTCTGGCAGCTCATCCCTCCTTTGCAAGAATGGCTCTACAGCCCGTATCATCTTACCCATCCACTGCACATAACATTAACATTAGCGTACATTAACAAAATATACGATACAAATAAATATAGATAAAATGAAAAAATTACCAGATCGCCACACGTCCAATCTGGTGGTCGATCTGCTCTCCGGGAGGCACCACGGACGATGACAGGATGTGAGTAACTACCGAACCAATCAAGATAATTTGCATCACACTCGGAGGGGTCGCGACTACGTCTGAAGTCGCCAAGGAACAGTCGGCATGATCTCGGAAATGTCTGCCATGTCGATTCCGCTGTAGAAGCGGGGAACCTGACGTCGTACGTCGCTGCAGTCGCAGACCGCACCGCATGCTCTAGTGTCGGGATGTCAACCGGGATCACCTGAACATATCCTAACTGACGCAAGACACGATCGGGCATATAAGGCTCTATGATATCCCGATAACGAATAAGGTCCATCAATAAAGTCCTCGGGACCTCCGCTGTTGGGTCAGGACCATAGGGTAACCACTCCACCTAAACTTTAACACATTAATAATAATACATCTTAAAATTAAATAAATAAACATAAATGGTGTAAAGTTTGATACCTCTGATGCAGTCATCTGATCTAGCCGTGCGCGGATTGAACGCAATCGTCCATCGCTCTTGTCCTCGCTCCGGACGGCCCACATACCCGAACGTGGATGACCCTCCTCGATAATCTTCCGCTCACGATGCGGGTACAATGCGGGAAAGTACTCGTATATCCACGCCTGCAGTAGCGTAAGACAACCTGCAATCCCAGAACAATCCGCACGGCTAGCTATCCCAAGCTGACGGTACAGGTATGCCAACGTCGCTGAGCCCCACGAGTACTCATGAACGGTGTCCGGGTCCCTAGCCTCCAATAGATTGCGTGGTCTGATCCGGCAACCACTCTTGTCGACAAACAAGACGGCTCCGAGCATCAAGAATAGGTACGCCGTCAACTGTGTATCATCGGCCCGCGGAGGTCGTGCCCGTCTGCATAGGTCCTCAAGGGAGTCGATGCCGACACCACCACCACTCCATAAAGCTGTATCTGTCACCAGACCATCAGGTGTGACACCAAGAAACTCTGGCACATAACACCTCAGCTCAGACGTCGACCCCTGAGCACTAACCAGACGACCATCCACAGGAATGCGCAGGATCTGGAAAACATCGTGAAGCATGATCGTCATCTCTCCGAAAGACATGTGAAAAGTGTTGGTGTCAGGCTGCCACCGCTCCACAAACGTAGAAATCAAAGGCATGTCGAGATAAGGGAACGTGTTGTACGGTAAGTGCCCCAAATGCGTGGCACTAATCTCCTCTCTGATATCAGCACTCACTGTAGACCGCCAACCCTGTAGTGCTGTACAGGCTCTGTGCCGATTATGGCACTTCAGAACCTTCCGATCCTGTCCATCCCAAATCCGTCTAGCGATGTGACCCCAGAAACTAGGAATGACGCTCCCATCTAAAGGACCACCAGGCGTCATACTGCTCACGATCCAAGAATCGTCCTGGACCCTCTTCTTCTTCTGAGCGCGGGGATCTACAGTGCACGAGCTCGAATCCCCGGTCGTAAACCTCCCACCCCTACCCTTCCACACCATCTATCCGGCGGAAGTAGAACTACCCGCTCGACCACGTCCTCTGCTATACTCCCCCTGCCTCTCTCTCCCTCCTGACCGAAGCAGATATCCCTCGTCTACGTGGATGACGCGGTGCTGAATCATCCTCTAAAGAACGGAAGACGTGTAATGGTATCGACTTGCCTTTCCCTCCACTGTGACCCGATGACTATTAATTGAAATTTTAAATACAAATTTGTTAAACTAAATTATCATATTTATCACAATTGTTAAACTAAATCAAAATTTGTTAAACTAAATTATCAAAATTGTTAAACTAAATCAAAATTTGTTAAACTAAATTAAAACAATTGTTAAACTAAATCAAAAATTGTTAAAACTAAATATCACAAATGTTAAACTTAATAAGAATTTGTTAAATTAAATTTTCAGATTTAGCACAATTTATTAAAGTAATTATCAGATTTAATTAAAAAAATAAAAAAATTGTGGAGGCGTCTGCGAGAGACGCCTCCCGCATGGTGGAGGCGTCTGTCGGAGACGCCTCCTCCTTAGGGGAGACGTCTTCCGAAGACGTCTCCTCCATCGGGGAGACGTCTTCCGCAGACGTCTCCCGCTAATGGTCGGCGTCCGAGGGAGACGCCCCCCGCATGGGGCGGGCGTCCTTGGACGCCGACCACTTTTTTTAAATTTTTTTTTGAAAACAAATAAATAACGTAAGGTTACCGTATACGGGTACACCGGGGGAACTGCTGGCTGCTTGCCTGGCCTCCGAGACAATCGTAATCTTCTATAGTAGGTATAGGAAGAGAAAGTTTTGAGAAAAGAGTGAAATTGTGAGATATATAAGCAAAAATAGGAGGAATGACAATTTGATAATTTCAAGGGGCGATTTAAGTAATTTTGGGACGATGTTTAGCAATTCAGTTGTTTTATGATACAATAAAAATATGCAAAGTGGAAAATATAGCCGCAATATATATAAATGTTAATGAATGAGGATCTTGTAACAATTACAATGACTCTTTTCGTTTCCTTAAAAATAACTACTTTCACGAAATCTCACAAGAACTATATATTTCATACACCCATTGATTACTGTATGATTGGTAGCAATATAATTGCTACATCTGTTGATTACTCAATAATTGCTAGATGTATTCGTTATCTACTACTCCCTTCAATGTTTTGCATTGCTTCCATGTTTTACATTATTTTTGTTGACTCCTCTTGTTTTTCTGGAAATGTTAACCACAATTTTGTGTAATTAAGACATAATTTACAGCAAGCAGTACATGACAATTGCAACCCCAATGATTAATATAGCTTTATATGTATATATGCTCATGTAATTGTTAGGACCTAATTCGTTATTAGGGACTAATAAGTTTGGAGAAAGGTTTTGGTGAGGTGATGGGTAGGTGATGAGGTGTTGGCTTAGGAGGTGAGGTGTAGGGTGGATATTGGAGGGTTTTAAGGTGTCGGGGGTTTATAAGCAGCAAAACCCTTGCTTCCTTCTCCTCTTCTCACTCACTCTCTCTCTACTTAGCTCATCTTCCTCTTTGAAATCCGAGGTGCTCGGGTGAAGGCGAGCAAGGAAGAACTCTGGAAGTCGTGGCCGGAGGTGTGGTGATCGTAGCTCATGTGAAAAGTTCGCCGGAGAAGCAAGTGAACGTGGGAGTGATCACCATCGACGTTCAAAGGTTTCGACGAACGAAAAGGTATGCCAAGTTCCTTTTTAGTACTTACCCAAGGTGTGTGAGAGGTCAGATTTGTCACAGCCAGAAACCTCGTCGGTGGCAAGAGTGCAGTTGAGTTGCTCAGGCGAATGGTGTGTTTTAGGCAAGTCGATCGCTCATAGTGTAATTGTAGGAGTGTGTCTCGCACCAGTCAAACGATATCTGACGGCGGTCGACCGGTTGTGTGTTTTGGGCAAGTTATGTTATTTTCGGTCGAACATGACCATTTTGCCATTCGACCGGTTACATTTGTAGGAAATCAATACAAGCTTAGACCATCTAAATGGACGACCGCCTCGTGATCAGTTTGACCGATGACTTAAGTGTACCTTCTTCATTGTGCGACCGATGTGTGCTGGTTTGAATGTTAGTCTTTATGCCAACGGTACCGTTCAGTGATTTTCATTCGACCAGTACGAGTCCAATTTAGGAGTTGAATGCTCTGTTATTTTTAGTTGAACGTGACCCCTTTGCCGTTCGAGCAATATGACGTCAAATTAGTTGAACCCAAGCTTAAACCATCTAAACGGTCGACCTCCCATGACCTTTGGTTCGACCGATTGGGTGGTGTTCGTTCGACCGACTATGTTGCAGTTGAACCCATGCCAATTTCGGAAGGGAATTAGTCGACCGTTGTGCCTTGTTCGATCAACTGTTGTCCTGTTTTTGGTTTTCATGTTTTGTTGGTAGTATCACCTTGTCCATGGAAACTCGTGTCCTCGCCGCGTGCGTGTGCCAGAAGGTGACAGTGGGTGTGACGATCGTGCCTGCCCAGCGACTGTCAGGTGGAAGGTGTGGGTATAGGTGTTTGTGTTGTAATGGTTACGAGTGATGTTTGATCGGCCTTGAGAGCAACAGGTCCAGTCGACCTTGATGGTGACGAAAAGGACATGTCGGCCTAATGGCAACCGATAGGTCAACTTATGTGAGCATGTGTGTGTCAGCTTGTGTGAGCAACCCGACCTCGTGAGGTGGGAGTTGTTGGCCAACGATGTATTCCAACGAGGGTGTTGCAGCTTGTGTGAGTCACTCGTTGTGCAACTTGTGTGAGCAATCATGTGTTAGCTTGTGTGAGCATTTATATTCTTCCATTTTTATCCGCGTGTGTTGCGATGGCCATGTCTTATTGTTAGGTTTGGTCATTCATGTTATTTTTATACATATTAGTGAAGTTTGGCATACATGTTTTTTTGTATGAAAACTCAGGTATCGTTTAATGTCTGCATTTCAGGCCGTGAGCGGTAGTAGAGGGTGGTGATCGAGGGGGAACATACCAGGGATCGGATTCTCCAGTTTTCCCTTTTGATGTTGATATGATTAGTTGTATATGTCTACTATATCTTTTGATGTAATCATACTTTTGAAAATTTTGTATTACGGTACACATTTGTGTATATATTTTTTAGTGATGTCCTCGTCTCTCTCTTGGTTATGATTTTGTTGAATTTTTTCGTTATTTTTGAGAACGTTACGGTAAGAGTTTTTATGTTGAATTTTATTTATACTTAAGCAAAGTAAAAAATGTGGTTTGAACACAAGCTTGGATTATCTTCCCGATATGAACCACTAACATGCATTGGGAATATTTGAAGTTAGATGATCGTCATCGGAAGAAACTTAGGGTCGGAATTGGTGGAACAAATAATATTACTTTAGCACGTAAGAATGAATACTCTTAATCTACCTCTTTAAAATAATATTACTTTAGTTACAAGTCCGTCATCAAATAAGTAGAATCTTCAAAACCTCCAGACCATGTGTTTTGTTTTTTCGAAAATAATTATGCGGTAATGTTAGAGTAGCTAAAAGCGTTACTCATGTCATGTGGTTGGTCTGATGGGACTCTGCAAGCGTTTTAAAGGGCCACCACCAAACATGGACAGCTGGAGACCAGTGCTGAGACCACTGCCCAATCACTTCCACTTTTTTTCTCTATCCTCGTTTTTTTTGAAATAAAAGATCACACTCTCCTCTTTCACATTCCCAATCTCATCCACACTTATGTATAGTTTTGGAAAATAGGGGTAATTATTTTTCAAAAATATAATATTACTGAATTATAAAAATAAACTCTGCATTCTATCATCTTCAACATAATTTTGTAACCTTGTACATGTGAATAAAGTTAATGTATTTTTTTGCAATTGTAAAATATTCTGATACATTTTTTCACGGCCGGTTGCAGTCTAATGGGAAAAAATAGAGATATAAACTCAAAAGAATGGAAAGTTTTCAACAACCACTATCTTCGATAAATATAAATTCAAAAAAAAAATTGGTGGGACAAATTATTTGTATTTTTCCATGCTTACTTTATAATTATAAAGCCTAAAATTTGCATACAAACTTGTTTTCTAACGAACGCAAACATATTCAAATCCTATGTCCATATGACTACTCTCCAAAACCACATCCACGAAAGCCCCACTTGGGGTTTTGTATGTTTATTAGCTAACAAACCATCACCTTCTCCTAAGCCAGCAATGCTTTGACCTTAAATTAGGTCAAACACTCAAATTTGCAATTGGATGTTGTAATATTCCATCTAACAAAACAATGTGGAGTAGCATTTGTTGTTTATTTCACAATGACACCTAACTAATCAATATGTTGAAAATATCGGAAAACAAATCTTAGTTTACAAAACATGCACATGGGTGGAGCAAGTGATCAGGGAATAAATAAACTTTGTTAATCCTGCTTATATTTAGTTGCACCTGGAAGTTCATTATTTATTTATTTATTTATTTATTTGTGTTAGGAAGTTAACTTCTGGAAGAAAGAAATTCTATGAGATGGCAAACATAAGGATGAGAAAATTATTTCCCGCTGACAAGAAAAAATTACACGCTTATGTGCAATTTAGAAACTCTACTGTGAAAAAATCAAAATATTCTTTACGTACCCATAGCATTGATTAACAATTGTTCGCACAAGATAAGATGACTTGATATTATATATATGTTTATTGCACCGTGAAGGAAGCATAGGAATTGTTTTTGTAACGTCCCGAAACAGCGGAAGAAAATTTTCAAAATTAAACATACAACATACGACCGTCAACGGTCAACACGGGCACGTTACTAGAAAAGTCAACATAATAATATATAAAATATCTCCACGTGGAAGTCATAATACAGAGTTGTCAAAAGAGTGATTACAACTAATACATAACTACTACATAACTACTGTAATCACTACCTCTACAAAAAGATCGGAAGAACAGGACCCGATCCCGGAGGCACTCCCCTCGGTCACCACCAACCTAAGACTGCCTGCTACCTGAAAATGCAACATAAAATCTGCCTGAGTTCCCGAAAGGAACCCCGTATGCCAACATCTCCTATATATACAGAAAAACAGATGAAAATGCCAAGAATGCACATGCAATGCAATCCGCCTCGGGCCCCATACATGCCCCAACCGCTGCGGACCATCTCCCAGCCGCGCCAGGGGCATGGGAAACATCCCCCACCCTGCCAATCCAGGCCCACACGAGGGGGGTCGCCGCACTCATCTCCCAGCCGCACACAGGGGCAAAAGGGAGGCATCCCCCCTGCCAATCCAGGCCCACACGAGGAGGTCTCGGCTTTCCTCCACAGGGAAAGTGCATCTCCTTCCCCCACCAGGGAAGAAGGCATCTACCACCCACACAGGCATGGCAGGCATCCCTCTGCCGCACCGGCATCCACGAGGGGTCCAACAGAAGATACGCTCTCGTCGTAGGTGAAATCCGTAGCTCCGAGGTCCGGTGATCGACCGTGGGCTCGGCAGCCGGTAGTCGCCTCTGCTCGACGTCACGTATGTGGATAAATCCACCAAGGAAAGATAATTCGACCCACCAGTCGAACAAGGTCAAATCTAGCGGTCGACCGTTTGGAAGGTCTACGCTATACGTTTTATATACATATATATCCTGTCGGTCGAACCAGGGTCCGTTCAACCGATAAGGAAAACTGCATGAATCCTGCCCACTGCATTCGGTCGACCGAAACTCTTCCGGTCGACCGGATCAACAGGCACTTCACTACAGGAAAACTGCACGCGGTCGGTCGACCGGATCCAGAGCGGTCGACCGTTTAGATGGTCAACGCTCTTGACCGACCTTGCGCAGTTCGGTCGACCGAGACACACACTCGGTCGGCCGAAGGTCTGTCTACCCTATCTACTGGGATCGGTCGACCGAACAACCACCGGTCGACCGGACTAATATAACCCTTATAAAATATTCCCGCTAAAATTTGGCATAAACGGTCGACCGTCACACAGACGTCGTTCGACCGTTTTCGGGCAGCAAGTTATTTTTATAAAATATCGGTCGACCGAACCTCACACGGTCGACCGAAACACTACAATATCGCACTGAACAGGCATCATTTAGACGCCGTTCGGTCGACCGAGACACACAACGGTCGACCGAACCAGTCGTCTTCAACCTTGGTTCAGTGGGATTTTCGCCGGGGAAACGGCACCAACGCCGCCCCCTACACTCCCACACCACTTGGGGAGTTACTATGAAGACTTGGCATACCTTTCACCGTCGAGAAACGCGCGCGCCGGCGAGCTCCTTCCTCTCCTCGACGATTCAAGCTTCTTCTCCTTCTTCCTCCGTATGCGCGCCTCCACCTCGCCGCCGGAGCTCCTCCACGTCCTCTGGTCGCCGGGATGCAAGAGAAAAATGGGGTGAGTTTGGTGGAATGAATGGAGGAAAAGAAAGGAAGAGAAAGGGTTGGGTTTGGTTTTATACAAAAACCCTACACCTACCCTACACCCCCTCCATACCTCACACCCACTCCTCACCATACTCCACCCTACTCCTCTCTCCATACCTCCCTCACTCCCACGTTCTTACAATCCACCCTCCTTAAAAGGATTTCGCCCCGAAATCAGAAGGGTAACTCACCGAAAAGCTCCGGATACTGCTTCCGAACTTCCTCCTCGATCTCCCAGGTGGCCTCGCGCTCGCTGTGATGCTGCCATCTGACCTTAACCATCGGAATGGTCCTCCTCCTGAGCTGATGGTCCATCCGATCGATGATCTCAACTGGCCTCTCCTCAAGTGACAAGTCCTGCCGGATCTCAGGCACTGAAATCTCTATCACATGCGTCGGGTCTGCAACGTACTTCCTCAACATAGAAACATGGAAGACGTTGTGAAGGCCAGAGAACTGTGGTGGCAAAGCAACTCTGTAGGCGACCTCCCCGACACGGTCCAAGATCTCAAAAGGTCCGACATACCTCGGACTGAGCTTCCCCTTCTTCCCGAACCTCATCACTCCCCGAGCTGGTGAAATCTTCAGGAAGACGTGATCTCCAACCTCGAAGCTCAAGGTCCGTCTGCGTCGGTCAGCATAACTCTTCTGTCTGCTCTGTGCTGTAGCCAACCTCCTCCTGATCAGGTCAACCTTCTCTGCGTACATCTGCACAAGCTCTGGACCCACTAACTGCCTCTCGCCTACGTCACTCCAGCATACCGGCGATCTGCACGGCCTCCCGTACAATGCCTCATACGGTGCCATCCCAATACTAGCATGGTAGCTGTTGTTGTAGGCAAACTCAATCAGAGGTAGATGCTCATCCCAGTGTCCAGCCCAGTCCAGTGTGCAAGCCCTCAGCATATCCTCCAAAGTCTGGATAGTCCTCTCTGACTGACCGTCTGTCTGAGGGTGAAAAGCTGTACTGAATCTCAGACGTGTCCCCAGTGCCTGCTGCAGACTCCCCCAAAATCTGGATGTGAACCTCGGATCTCTGTCAGAGATGATGCTCACCGGTACTCCGTGCAATCTGACGATCTCCTCTACATACAGCTTCGCCAGACTCTCCAAAGGCAAGGTGGTCCTAATGGCCAGAAAGTGCGCCGACTTGGTCAGTCTATCGACTATCACCCAAATCGCGTCATGGAACCGCCTCGTCTTCGGTAGCCCCGTAACGAAGTCCATCGTCACGTGCTCCCACTTCCACTCTGGAAGCTCGATGCTCTGCATAGGCCCAGCTGGCCTCTGGTGCTCGATCTTCACCTGCTGACAGACCAAACACCGACTCACGAACTCTGCAATGTCCTTCTTCATGCCTCTCCACCAGAAGTTCCGCTGCAGGTCCTTATACATCTTCGTGCTCCCGGGATGGATGGTGTACTTCGCTCTGTGTGCCTCCTCCATGATGTCATCTCTCATCCCATCAATCCTCGGCACCCAGATCCGCCCTCTGAATCTCAGACCTCCATCGACCCCAACACTGAAATCTGACCCCTCTCTGGCAGTCAACTCCAGCAAACTGGCCAACTCATCATCCTCATGCTGCGCCTGTACTACCTGTGAAACAGTCTGTGGCTCTACCCGCAATCCAGCTACCACTGCTCCCTCAGAGTCCCCAGTAAACGGCCTCCACTCTGCCAATGACTCAAGCAGTCTCCACTCCTGAAGGCACATGCCAGCAACTGATAGCTCCACTCTCCTACTCAAGGCGTCTGCAACTGAATTCGCCTTCCCCGGGTGGTAAGAGATGGTGAAATCGTAGTCCTTAATGAACTCCAACCAACGACGCTGTCTCATATTCAACTCCTTCTGGGAGAAGAGATACTTCAGACTCTGGTGATCAGTGAACACCTCAAACTGCTCACCATACAGGTAGTGTCTCCATGTCTTCAGTGCGTGCACAACGGCTGCCAACTCCAAGTCATGCGTCGGGTAATTCCTCTCATGAGTCTTCAGCTGCCTCGAAGCGTATGCAATCACCCTCCCGTGCTGCATCAACACGCAACCCAAACCAATACCAAACGCATCACTGTAGACCACAAAACCTCCTGTGCCGCTCGGCAGCGTCAAAACTGGAGCTGTCGTCAGTCGTCTCTTCAGCTCCTGAAAGCTGTCCTCGCACTTCTGGGACCAAACAAAAGTGACTCCCTTCTGCGTCAGGGCAGTCAAAGGTGCAGCTAACCTCGAGAAGTCTTTGATGAAGCGACGGTAGTAACCCGCCAATCCAACAAAGCTCCTGATCTCCGTCACGCTCGTAGGGGCTCTCCACTCAGTCACTGCCTCTACCTTCGCCGGATCCACCGAAATCCCCTCTGCAGAAACGATGTGACCCAGAAATGCGACTCTGTCCAACCAGAATTCGCACTTCGAAAACTTAGCATACAACCTCTGGTCTCTCAAAATGCTAAGTACAATCCGCAGGTGCTCTCTGTGCTGCTCCACATCGGGTGAGTAAATCAGGATATCATCCACAAAGACCACGACACAACTATCCAAGTACTGCCTGAACGTCCGGTTCATCAGATCCATGAAAGCCGCCGGAGCGTTCGTCAACCCAAAAGGCATCACCAAAAACTCATAGTGCCCATATCTGGTCCTGAATGCTGTCTTCTGGACATCCTCCTCTCGGATCCTCAGCTGATGGTATCCTGAGCGTAGGTCGATCTTAGAGAAGACCTTCGCTGACTGCAACTGATCGAACAGGTCCTCAATCCTAGGTAGGGGATACCTATTCTTGATGGTGACCTTGTTCAGCATCCTATAGTCAATGCACATCCGCAAAGACCCGTCCTTCTTCTTCACAAACAGCACTGGCGCGCCCCAAGGTGAGACACTCGGTCTGATGAATCCAGCCTCCATCAGCTCCTGTAGCTGCTTCTTCAACTCTGCCAACTCTGCAGGCGCCATCCTGTACGGGGCCTTCGACTGCGGTGAGGTGTCTGCTGCCAGCTCAATGCAAAACTCCATCTCTCGCGGAGGTGGCAATCCTGGAATATCATCTGGAAACACCTCTGTAAACTCCCGTACCACATCTATCTCGTCCAGCCTCGGAGACTCAGCCTCTGGAACAACCAGCGTCGCCAGAAACGCTCTGCAACCCTGCTGCATCAACTTCTGAGCCCTCAAAGCTGACACCACAATGCGGCCTCCTCTGTTCCTGACTCCTCTAATCATGATATCAGGCAACCCCAACCTCGGAATCAAAACCTTCCTCTCACGGCAAAGGACACGCACGTCATGCCGGGACAGCCAGTCCATCCCAAGAATAACGTCGAAGTCCTCCATCGGTAGCAAGACCAGATCTGCCGGAAAATCTTGGTCTCCCGAAACAATCGTGGCGTCGGGGATGAAGCTCCCCACAGTGCCCACCAGACCCAGGGGTGTGCTGACCTCCAAAGTGGCAGTCAACATCGCAGGGGTACAGCCCAACACTCCCGCAAATCGCTCCGAGATGAACGAGTGTGTCGCGCCACAATCAAAAAGCACTCTAGCCTCTAAACCTGCCACAAGAAGTGTACCTTCCACGACGGTGCTGGCGTCCCTCGCCTCATCTGCCTGGACAGTGAAGACTCGTCCAGTGCGCTGACCCTGCTGCGGTGCTGCAGGTCTCCTAGCTCCGCCGCCACTGACACTCGGAAGTCCCGGAGGTCTGCTCGGTCCAGCGCCCTTGCTAGGGCAGTTCCTGACGATGTGGCCCTGCTGACCACAACCATGACAAGTAATCGACCCAAAGCAGCGCCCAGTGTGCACTCTGCCACAACTCCTGCACGCCTCTGGCTGCGGCGCCCCTGCTGCCTCGATCCGGGGCCTCTTGCCCGACTTCCCCGAACTCTGCCCTCCTGGCCTCCCTGAGGATCTCCCTACCGATCTCCTATCATCCTGATAATTCTCCTGGTAGTCCCTCTCCATGATAGTGGCACTCCTCACTGCATCCGCCAAGGTGCGCGGCATGCTCGACAACACTCGGGTCCTCAGATGCTTCCGGAGTCCCCCGACAAACTTCATCGACCTCTGCGCCTGAGTGACGAAAATCTCCGGACAGTAACGCTCAAGGGCGTTAAACTTCCCAATGTACTCCTCCAGTGTCATGCTCCCCTGCTCCAGGGCCAGGAACTCCACCCGCTTCCCGTCTCGCACATGCTCCGGAAAGTACTGCTCGTTGAACTCCTCAACGAACTCCTCCCATGACACATCCTCTCGACCGGTGAACACAACTGCTGAAGTCGACCTCCACCAGTTCGCTGCAGCTCCTCTCAGCACATAGGTGGCCAGGTCCACCTTCTTCTCCGGAGTACAGTCGATAGCCCTGAAGATCGTCTGCATAGTGAGGATCCACTCCTCAGCTGCCTCTGCATCCATCTGCCCAGCAAAAGTCGGAGGGTGCTGCCTCATGAACCGGTCGTGCATCGCACCGGCCCCCGCCTGCGCACTCTGCGCTGCCTGGCGCTCCAACATCCCGCTCAACCGCTCCACGGTGTCGAACAGGACTCTGCGCTCTGCCTCCCGGGCCTCCTCTCTCGCAGACTCACTCGAACTGCGAGTCTCAGCCGCAGGCACCACCCGTCTCGGAGGCATCACTCTACAGAACAAAAAGACTCACATCAGAATGATCATGAATGCATGCAATGGACCTCTAGACTCTAATCCTAACTCGATGGTGGTTTCTTTGGGAAAATACGCCGGGATCAAGGCTCTGATACCAAGTTGTAACGTCCCGAAACAGCGGAAGAAAATTTTCAAAATTAAACATACAACATACGACCGTCAACGGTCAACACGGGCACGTTACTAGAAAAGTCAACATAATAATATATAAAATATCTCCACGTGGAAGTCATAATACAGAGTTGTCAAAAGAGTGATTACAACTAATACATAACTACTACATAACTACTGTAATCACTACCTCTACAAAAAGATCGGAAGAACAGGACCCGATCCCGGAGGCACTCCCCTCGGTCACCACCAACCTAAGACTGCCTGCTACCTGAAAATGCAACATAAAATCTGCCTGAGTTCCCGAAAGGAACCCCGTATGCCAACATCTCCTATATATACAGAAAAACAGATGAAAATGCCAAGAATGCACATGCAATGCAATCCGCCTCGGGCCCCATACATGCCCCAACCGCTGCGGACCATCTCCCAGCCGCGCCAGGGGCATGGGAAACATCCCCCACCCTGCCAATCCAGGCCCACACGAGGGGGGTCGCCGCACTCATCTCCCAGCCGCACACAGGGGCAAAAGGGAGGCATCCCCCCTGCCAATCCAGGCCCACACGAGGAGGTCTCGGCTTTCCTCCACAGGGAAAGTGCATCTCCTTCCCCCACCAGGGAAGAAGGCATCTACCACCCACACAGGCATGGCAGGCATCCCTCTGCCGCACCGGCATCCACGAGGGGTCCAACAGAAGATACGCTCTCGTCGTAGGTGAAATCCGTAGCTCCGAGGTCCGGTGATCGACCGTGGGCTCGGCAGCCGGTAGTCGCCTCTGCTCGACGTCACGTATGTGGATAAATCCACCAAGGAAAGATAATTCGACCCACCAGTCGAACAAGGTCAAATCTAGCGGTCGACCGTTTGGAAGGTCTACGCTATACGTTTTATATACATATATATCCTGTCGGTCGAACCAGGGTCCGTTCAACCGATAAGGAAAACTGCATGAATCCTGCCCACTGCATTCGGTCGACCGAAACTCTTCCGGTCGACCGGATCAACAGGCACTTCACTACAGGAAAACTGCACGCGGTCGGTCGACCGGATCCAGAGCGGTCGACCGTTTAGATGGTCAACGCTCTTGACCGACCTTGCGCAGTTCGGTCGACCGAGACACACACTCGGTCGGCCGAAGGTCTGTCTACCCTATCTACTGGGATCGGTCGACCGAACAACCACCGGTCGACCGGACTAATATAACCCTTATAAAATATTCCCGCTAAAATTTGGCATAAACGGTCGACCGTCACACAGACGTCGTTCGACCGTTTTCGGGCAGCAAGTTATTTTTATAAAATATCGGTCGACCGAACCTCACACGGTCGACCGAAACACTACAATATCGCACTGAACAGACATCATTTAGACGCCGTTCGGTCGACCGAGACACACAACGGTCGACCGAACCAGTCGTCTTCAACCTTGGTTCAGTGGGATTTTCGCCGGGGAAACGGCACCAACGCCGCCCCCTACACTCCCACACCACTTGGGGAGTTACTATGAAGACTTGGCATACCTTTCACCGTCGAGAAACGCGCGCGCCGGCGAGCTCCTTCCTCTCCTCGACGATTCAAGCTTCTTCTCCTTCTTCCTCCGTATGCGCGCCTCCACCTCGCCGCCGGAGCTCCTCCACGTCCTCTGGTCGCCGGGATGCAAGAGAAAAATGGGGTGAGTTTGGTGGAATGAATGGAGGAAAAGAAAGGAAGAGAAAGGGTTGGGTTTGGTTTTATACAAAAACCCTACACCTACCCTACACCCCCTCCATACCTCACACCCACTCCTCACCATACTCCACCCTACTCCTCTCTCCATACCTCCCTCACTCCCACGTTCTTACAGTTTTTCATGGTATGAATCTCTTAATGCGTTTGCATCCATCCATTCATTAAGTCATTTCGGTCTTCTGACTATGACTATCATTGGCATCCAAAATGGTATTTATAAAAATCATCAACTACCTAAACTTCAGAAGGGACTCACTGGTCGCTATAGTTAGGATTTGATCCTTGATCTAGATTACAAATTGGGGCTGCCTGTGTTGGACGTACTGTACTTCCAGAATGTATGTGGGTGCAATTAAATTTAATTAGTTCATTAGTTTTACAACTCAAATACTTAACTGGAAAATAACAAGATAATCGTGAATATTTTCCAACATTCCATTGTACGCTTCAGTATTTGGTTGTATTTTGCATGTCTACACGTCGACAATATGGATAAAATAACTTCCAATGGTAACCGATTAGGTCATTAATGTACATGCAGTGTTAAATATTATTGTCTTACTACTATTTTTTAGCCGAACACCTATAGATGACAATTAATTGATACCGACCATATCTTACAAACATTACTACACATTACGTATGGTTGTGGGTGTAAGCCCGAGACATCTCATTTAAGTTCGGATCCGATGGGACTAATGTCTTATACTCTTATTTGCGTAATAGAAAGATTGTGAGTTTTGCTCTCCTTTTTTATTTTGTATCTTTATTGACCCACCACAAATTTGAACAGACCCAGAGAGTTCCCAGTGGCAAAAAATAATGAAGAACCATGTATTACTATATTTCTGTCAGATATGCAATACTGGCTATAATGTTTATGATCAATTTGCATTTGAAAATTAAGTAAATTATCCTCGCCAAATATGAACACGTACCTGCACATGTCCACGCATAAATCCATCAACCAACATGATCCACATACAGTACACCTACATTAGCGATGCTATAGATTAGAAAATTAAGAATATAATTAATAACCACTGGTGGCCCGTCAAACTCGCTAAACCAATGCAATCACCAAATCTGATAATCTAAAATACAAAACACTTAAAGTGGACAACAGTTGCACCCTACCTGTACTTTGGTTGCTTTAGCCATGTCTTACGGAGGATCATAACATTTATGCCCTTTTCAAACCTCAAATTCTCAACGCAATTTAATTAATTAATAACTTTGTTTACTTGGTTGTTTGTTTGCTTCACCATATTCCACATCCTAACCAACTCCAGCTTTCATGCAATAACATGAACATGCTTAGTATAATGAGGTTTAATCTGTTTATTTGCAAACCGGCTGTTGTTGTTAGACGTTCATTTCACTAGAAATTGCTTTTGGTTAAGGATTAGAAGCCATCCATACATGTGCCACCGCCGCCTCCTACAACCAAATAAAATGCAACTATTTTGACTCACGGAGCTGTAATTATTGCACGATCGGAGTCGATTTTAAAGCATTGGTATTATATTAACGAACTTGCGTATATCTACGTACAAAGAAAAAAGGGAGCGGAAAATCCTAATTGTGAAACCGCTACTCTTAATTATGACTTAATTACTAAACACTACTTTGCTATGAGGCATAAGAATTGAAGTCTCTCTTTTTTGTCTATTTTTGTTGTTTATATATACCTGAGATGAGAGAGACTATTTTAAACAAAATATTTATTTTTTCATTATAAACAATAAGTAATGAGAGGACACTAAGGTTTGAAGAGACGCTAAGCATAATAAAAATAAAAATTCAAACAGTTCGAAATGTCCATAAGATTTGCTTGTAGGTAAAGGAAGATGTTTCCTTGACCAAATATGAAATAGATTTTTATAAATACCACCTTAAAATATGGAAATTTATATTAAATTACCTTAGCTCTATTTATTAATTTTATGTTTTGCTTTGCCTTTGCAAAAGTAAAAAAATATATCTCCAAAAGATACATTTGTAACCTTACTTTTGTCTTGTCTGGCATGTTATAACATCGTGGAAGAAAGTGCACACCTTGTAAGAAGAACATGTAAATAAAATTGATTTAATCTTTAGATTCAACAATTTCAACTCATTGAAAATACAATATTTATCAATAATTTTTATTATATCTTCTATTCATTCGATGAACACCGTTTACATGGTTGTGATTAAATATTGCTCTGCAAGTATGCCACAACTTGTCAAACATATCCACCTTTTCTAACCATATGAAGGTCAACATAAAAGTTGTATGAAAATGTCAAAGATACAAAAGCGGTTTATATTCAATATATATCATATTCATAGAATGGGTGCCGTTTAGGGTTGGTGATTTTTTTAAGGAAGAGTAGTTTGTCATTATGGAATAATCACACTTAATTCTCTAATAGCCACATAATTATAAGTTAATAGCACCAACCAATGTAGAGGTGACTTTTCAGAGCTCCCTCAACCGTAGTTTTTTAATTTAATAAAATATAAATCAAAAATTTAAAATATAGGGAATTTTTCCACGAAAAGTGATCGGATCGCGGATCACGAGTGCAAAAGTGTACCCCTGGTCAACTACTAGGTTGAATATACCATCAAACCAAGTTCTCAAGTCTGTCTGCGGCAACTGAGGGGTGTCATAATTAATGTTCGGTGTGTGATAGTTGGCGTAATCTTCGGGAATCTGGGAAAGCCCAACTGGGATGGTTGCTATGGACCAGCGCCAATGTCACCGTATGTATGAGATGTTCAAACTGCGATGGACTTGCACAACTGTCACTGTGTGTATGAGAAGGTCCAAACTGCGATGTACCCGCACCATTGTCACCGTATGTATGATAAGGTTCAAACTGCGATGGACCTGCACCACTGTCACCGTATGTATGAGAAGGTCCAAACTGCGATGCACATGCACTAATGTCACCGTATGTATGAGAAGGTCCAAAGTGCGATGGGCCTGCACCAATGTCATTGTACGTATTGGATGAGTCAAAACTATATGTCGTTTGGTCCTCATGTCTAGGTACCGCACAGTCATCACGATAGTCATCATTACCATCATCATCTCCAAGAATCGACTCTACATCTGCAGGTAATCCAGCATTACTCAACTCTTTCAAATTCGTGAACCTGATCACAATCGACGACATCGAGTTGGTGACTCTTCAGGAACATTTTACAGAGTCCCTTAGTTCCACTTTTATACATCCGTTTAATAACAAATGTAGCCCGTTGGATGTCACGTAAACCCTGAAATTATAATTTGATAGTTAAACATTAACACAACAAAAACTAGTCATCAAATTCGTTAAAAAAACATATCATTCGTCAAATACGTGGTCTACCAGGAACGTAACCGAGGTCCTCGATGGAATCACGTGGGGCTAGCAACGACATGTCCAAACCGAAATCTATTTGGCATCGTATGTAGATTGTGTACATACCATTATGCTGAAACCACTGACGATACCGTCGATTTTATCTTTGATCATAGGGTCGGTTTTCCTCAAAAATCTGCGATCTATCCCACTCTCGTATGTAAATTTGATGCTTCGCTGACCAATCATCTTTCTGTCGGGCCGCATGAACTATCTTATCAAGTCTTTTCAGCTCTGTCCACGGATGAGACTCTGGCGGTGGCGTCGTCTGAAAAAGTCCAAACTGTCTCATAGTTTTTTCGGGATAATGTCATGATATCATCCAGAAATGAATCAATGACACTCTCACGAGCCAATATGCAACATCAGTAAGTACGCGGTCAGGAAGCAATGTCAAATATGGATTATACTGCTGCCAGTTTACATGCTCATGCAACATACATTCAAACTCATTTCTGTAATGTGTGAGGTAATTACGTACGGTACTAACCTTATAAGTCTGTGAGTATTGCCACTTGATAGCAAATGAAGGTCGCGATTCTTGATCTTCTCCACCTAGACACTCAGCAAGATCCACGTGTCTTGGTCGGGCTACAGGAAACCGAGTCCAAGACCAGTACTGGAGGAGTAAAAATGCACTGCCAATGTTCTTCTTACCAATGTGACAGGAAATGGACAAGTTGCGATATAAACATGAAAGAACGACTGCACCCCAATTGTACACTAACGACTTTTCCAAATCCTGCAAAAACCTCAAATACATAACTGGAACGCCTGTTCCAGAGCTATCAGGGCAAACCATGGATCCGAACAAATCTAAAATAAAAGCCCGTGTGTATCGAGTCACTTACTCATCTGTGGGATTATCCTAGAGGTTCCCGTAATTGACCCACAATCATTGCAAACTGATGCTAAATCCCGATTCTTTGAAAATTTGTGGCTCATCTGCTCCCACCGTTCGCTTACATTTTTCTCATCATGTCGGCATTGATATAAATCCCAACATCATTTTTAATTAGCTCCCGACTATCTCGATCACTGTGCTCGATTATTGCAAGACCAGTGAAAGGTAGACCCCATAAACAGCTCACATCTGTGGTCTGTCCTTGTATGTCTTATCTGAGGAAGTTGATATAATCCCAAAATTTTGAGTGTCTTACTAAAACTCTCGTGGAAAGAAATGACTGGACGATGTGCACGACATTCCAAAACAGCCTACAGCTATAATATATTAAAATATTTCGTGAAAAATACACCAACTAAAAATATATAATTTAAATATTTAGACTAATTAACACAATATGATTTTTGTTGGTACTTACATTTGCGCAAATGTCATTGACTCTGAACATGTAATTTGTTATTCCGAGAAGTTGGGAAATAGACTCTTTGTCCACTGCATCATTATACTAACGTTTGTTTTGTACATAGTGACTTCTACTAAAAAGACTCGTTTTGACAAAAAACTGTTCACGAATATAAAAACAAAATTAATTTTAATAATGTAAACAAAATGAAAGTAGCAGGTTTCATAACTAAATTCATGTTAAACAAATGATGAAATGTATAAAAATAATAATCATAATGATAAATGGTTACATAAATTCAACTAATATTTAAAATTAAATTTAATATAAAATAAAAAAGTTCCAAATATTTTCTATTTAACAAAGAAATTAAATCTTAATTTTAACCATTCTTAAGTAAAACATAATAAATAATGCGAAAAATTAACTTAGATCTCAAAATAAGAAATCCGATGAATTATGTAGGTTACGTATTCGGAATAACGGTCAACGTCAGAACTGAGGATAGTTATCTTAAAATAAATGGTTAATCACAGTTTGACCCCCTGAACTATGCCTTGGTATCACTTTGCCCCCATGAACTTTCAAAGTTAACAGTTACTTCCCCTGAACTTTAATTTTGTAACACTTTGCCCCCTGATCTTCAAAAACTCATTATTTAACACACATTCGATGTTTTTTTCCTAATTTGTTTTGTTGTATCCCTAATACACTCCTAAACCTATATTTACGTGAAAGTTTGGATCGAAACGGAGGTCGGATATGGTTGGAATTTGGGTCGGTTTGACACTCAATTCGACCCAAATTCCAACCATATCCGACCTCCGTTTCGATCCAAACTTTCACGTAAATATAGGTTTAGGAGTGTATTAGGGATACAAAAAAAAAATTAGGAAAAAAACGTCGAATGTGTGTTAAATAATGAGTTTTTGAAGTTCAGGGGGGCAAAGTGTTACAAAATTAAAGGTCAGGGGAGGTAACTGTTAACTTTGAAAGTTCAGGGGGGCAAAGTGATACCAAGGCTTAGTTCAGGGGGTCAAACTGTAATTAACCCTAAAATAAATTGTGACGAGCTGATGAGAGAGAAAACTATGATAGGAGAGAAGAGAAGATGGAAAATTTCGTCCCACGGATCGCGGTTCACATGCACGATCCGATCACTTTTCGGAAAAAAATCCTATATTTTTAATTTTTGATTTAAATTTTATTAAATTAAAAAAATTACGGCTCCCTCGTCAACAAATATGTTTTTTATTTTATTTTATTTAAAAAGTCATTTTTTCCAGTTCACGAGGGCATCCCTTATCGGTAGAGATTTGAGGTCGTTCACGAGGTCACGACCTCACGACCCGGTCATGGTTTCCTTAACAGTAAATTTTTGAGGTTATGTTTGCCTGGGTCATTGACCCAGGCGTTGAAACGCCCGGGTCGACGACCCGGTCATCCGGGTCAGCCAATCCGGACATGCCACGTGGCGCGTCCGGTTTTTTTTTAGTTTTTGATTTTTTTTAGTTTTGATATTTTGTTTTGAATTTTTTAATTTTTTTGTTTGAGTTTTTTTATAAATTGTTTTTTGAAAATTCGTTTTATAATTGTTTTGATTTTTTAGAAATTTGTTTAAATTGTTTTAATTTTTTACCAAGATGGACCCCGAAATGATGTGGAGGAGAGAGATAGGGTTTTATGGGTTGTGTTGGGTTGTGGTTAAGAGGTGAATAGTGTAGGAAAGAGAAGAATGTGAGTTGAGGAAAGAGAAAGCTGATGTGGAAGAGAAAGAAAGCTGATTTTGAAGAGAGATAGAGTTGATGACCGGATCGTCTAGGTCATGGTTAGTGATGGTCTGATAGATAATAGTTATATGTCTTTTCCAAAAGTACACTCAAGCTTTATCTTTAATAGGGAGGATATAAAGGTTGCAAATGGTTTCGGTAATCTTATCATATAGTTACAAAACGTCATCTTACATTTGCAAAGGATACTTTAGACATGCATAATGACAAGTGACAAGCATTTGGAAGTTTAAGATGTTAATATCAAGGTTTTGTACTTTAGCTAAATGGTCTTGTTAAATTAAAGTTTTCCTTATCTCTTACTTATGTTCAGGGGTGAAACTTTGTGTCCGAAATCCGTCAATCCGACCGACTCCGTATTCGAAATCAAAAAATTATCCGAGAAAAAAAATATCCGCAACCGAATTTGTATTCGGATATAAACATCCGTAAAAAAACGAAGCGAATATGGATATTGGTACATCCGATTCGAATAATATCCCGTTCGTATTTTATATGCACATATAAATAAATAAATAAAATATATACAATATATATGAATTAAATTATGTTATTTATATTATATTTAATATTTTTTCATGTAGGCAAAAAATAAAGACTGAAATTTATTCTTGTTTAGATCAATCACAAAATGTTTTTAAGTCTATTCGGATTTTTTAACGAATTCGGATATCCTAATTCGGAATGGATTTTAAACTTGATTCGGATGCGAATTTATTTGAATTCGGATCCGAATTCGACGGATACGAATTCGGATCCATTTCTCATACATTCGCTCGGATTCGAATTCGAATTCGGATTCGAGAAAAAAAAACGGATACGAATTCGGATACTGGCACATCCGCTTCGTATCCGCTCCGTTTTCACCCCTACTTATGTTAAGTTGCTAACACTCAAGTTGAAGGTAGAGTGGAAGTATGATTTAAGTGTACTGTGGGGAATGCAGTACGTTATTGGAATCATAAGAGGGAAATAATTACTAAACTTTTCTTTGAGTATTCATTAATCATAACTATTTTAATGAATCGTCGAATATGCTTGAATAATAAGAAAAAAATTAAAGAAAAAGAAGGGGATAGTATCTTCACACAAGTTTTTTAAAGATTTTTTTTATACCAAAATGATGCTGATATGACGTATATTTACTTCTTACTAACCCTAGAAAGGATGAATTTTTATTTATTTATTTACATTCACTGGAAATTATAATATCTCTAACTTGCTATCCAAAGGGGAAAAGGTGAAGTTCATTTTTGAAGGCTAAAATCTAAAAGAAGGCGAACGTGAACACATAAATCAATAACCAAGTTAGTGTATATCAATAGTTAGAGATATTTTTTGGGTTGGGGGGGTGTTACATGCATTCATAATGTCATGTCCATTGTCTACATGGTATGGCCTTTTTGGTGACTGAGGAGGATATTCCATCTTCCAATTTTCAAGAACAAAACGAATTTATGAATTATTTCATACTATTAACATCCACATCAAGTAGATTGTTGACATTCCCTCTAGAAACTTATTTGAACCCCAAATCCTTGTTGTGGATCTACAATGATGCAAATATTTTTCAACAAAGCCGACATCACAAGCTTCATTTTGTCCATACAACTTCACATGGTGGTTTATTATGTTTATACATGCCAGGAAGCATTAAGAAGCAAGAAGAAGAAAAATCCAAGTGAAGGGGACGCATGAAATTGGATGTGGATGTGCCCAAGTTGAAAGTAGTTCCATATGTAATCATCATCTAAAGATCAATCAATAAGAATTCAAGTTTTTAATTCAATGTTATTTTTTTCTATACGATTGATATGCAGTGTGTAATTAACAAAATTACTCAATTTTAACAGGAATGACATTTTTTGTCAAAAATTATAATATATCCTAACAGTGAAACTAGTAACACTTTTACCTCAACCATCAAAAGCCCTACGTACTTATCCCCTTCAACCGTCATATGTCAACACGTTACTATCTCAAAGATTATTTTCCACTGAAACAACTAAATTATCATCTTCATACAACTAAATCTAAATCCAACTCATTAACCTAATCAATTGGCCAATAGTTTATTACAATTCCACTCTCAGGCTAAATCATTCTAGTCCTCAATCTGATTTTTTTTCCTTCACAAGTGGGAGGATTAATTTTAAAAATTTAGCTGAATTGCTTAATTGTATTTATCGATCACTGATTACTACGTGACATCCCACCTCCACCCAACTAATACTCAGTTTGATGTTCAAACGTGTGGTGTTGATCGATGCTTTTGGGTTTCTTGAGAATTTTTTAGGATATTAACTTCTTTTTAACCATTACATTAATATTGATGGTTTGAAAATAGAACAAAGAGGAGAAACTACGATCTTGGATGTGAACTTCTACCCCCACAACTAGACGACAAAATAAGCACAAATATGGACCAGCAAAGGCTAGAACATGAAGACATTGGATACTAGATCAAGAGTGTCGTTTCCCTATGGATTGATGTCACACTCTCGCACCAACCACCATACACGCCGGCTTATTTGCTTTCTATCTAATAAATCAGTCTAATAGTTATACACTCAACGGTAGAAATTTATACAGGCAACATATTTTCTAGAAAGATTGGCATCAATATGTCCTTACTATATATGTAGGAATGCTGGCCAATTAGAGATGATACCCGTAATTGGGTAGGATTTTACCCGTAACCCTTCACGTCCCCCGCCCGCTTACACCCACCAAGACCCTACGGCCTAGAAACTAATGACATGACAACTACAGGATAAAACTGAGACTAAGAAAAACCAAATATTAACAGGCAAACATCCTCACCGCTCGAACATCTTACTCTTCGCTAATTTGATTATCCAAAAATAGTTTTATTTCCCGTCGATGTGGGACTATTAGTGGTCCAATCTTAGCATTGGATCCTAATCCACATTCTGCAACCACACAAGATACCCGAAAATGTCATGTATGTCTATTGTCTCTAACTTGGTGTCTATTTTATTTTCTCCAAAATATGCACGTCGAATCATAATAATTTAAATCACTGTATTTTATTGTGCCTACTTTAAACATCACAATTTATAACTTCGATGCTCTCAAGTGAAAACAAATCATGTTATTAACGTAAATGATTTTTACTATTTTAGGATATATATTGAAATTGTGCTGATTATTGCATGGTAGTTAACTTTGAACTACTCAACTCAGTTGCATGTATTTTTTGGTGTAACATGATTGCAGATATTTTTGGAGGAAAAGTGCAAAGAATGAGAAACCTATAAATTATAAATCATTATCAAATTTGATTCCCTAATTTATTTTGCATTGAGATGGGAATAAGGGTGTAAACGAGCCGAGTCGAGTGAATTTTCGAACAATAAATATTATGTTATTACTAAATACAAAAATATAAATATAAATGGAACAATAAAAAATTCGAACAAGCTATCGAACCGAGCATCAAAAAATTTCAAGTTCGAACGGATCGTTTACCGAACCAAGTTTGAAGATTTTTTTTTTATTTTTCATCAAGATATTTCATTTTCAAGTTAAACTAGAATCGATCGTTTTTCGAGTCGAGCTAAAGTTGACAACCCTAGATAGGAATGATATAAAACACATAAAAATTAGTTGCATTGAGATTGGCTTTTGAAATTCGATTTCCATGTTTATCTATCGTGATTCATGAATGTTAATTAACAAAAACATTATAAATCAAATATTGCGTCCTAAGATGTTGTCTTATTGACCCAATGCATTCAGAGCCTCCGTTTTCTGACGTCGTTGTAAATGAACTTCTGCGTCAGTAAATTATAAATCTTTGTAGATCCTTTTGTTTCCTTAAGAGAAAAAACCTGCTAGATACAAAAACAATAAAATCCTTGATCTGGAGCTCAGAGTCGCCCATCTATCTGCACATCCAGTAGAAATCAGCTGTAGTGGGAACCCAATCCTCACTTGGCATTTGTCATCACAGCTCTTGTTGGATATCTTAGTTAGCTAATTTATACGTTAGTATGTTTATATGAAAATTTGTCGATGTGGGACTATTGACGTAGGTTCTTTAGTCTTGACAACGTCCAACAAGCTAAAACGCTTCAACTACAACTTAAATGATGTTTAGCAGCTGCTGCTAAGTTTAAGAAGTAAAAGACTTTCTCAAAATGTTGCATTCCCGAGTTGGGTGCCAAAAGATGATGGTTACTATAGGATTTGATCATGTAACATATGATTGAAAATTCTCTTACGTGACACTGTTGAGTCTTTTTCAATTTTGATTACAATCAATCGATCCTCATTGAAGCCCCACCCATCTCCAAGTAGAAGAAAGAGAGACAATAGACCATAACGACCATTCATTGATTCTTGTCCGACTAAGGCGACATAAATAAGTGAAACGATCTCATCCATTTTATATTCGCTATAGATGTTAATGTACCGAAAGATGTACCGATAATATAGTCGGAGCTGTTTTTCTGCCGCAATTTGCCAATCGATTTCAACTGTGGAGATATTATGGCATACTTCACGTGAAAATTAATGTTTGTGACAGAAGATAAGGTGCATGACATCACTCCTAGTGTGATAACGAAGGAACCGATGGGAATGAGCTTTTGCGAGAACCGATTTCACATGGCATTTCTCATCACAGCTCACGACCAAAATTTCTGGTAGCAGCTCACAAAGACCCCTTAGATATAGTTATCGTAGCTAATGGGATTATAGTAAAACAACCAAGAATAGCCCTTTTGTGTTTAGTTTAAGTAATGAAAGTCTATCAAGTGCATATAAAATTGTAAATCGTTTCAAAGGACTAATGTGTTGAACTCATGAGCGAAAACATTAACAGAGGATACGATTTAGATAGATAGATTTTTTTTTCTCATCTTAGTTCATGTATGGGCGAAAGAACATCTCTAGTTAGCATAGAAAATGTTTTAGCTTTTAAGGTGTATGCCATATCTACATTAAAAAAAGATCATCCACCAGATATCAAACTCACTTGGTTTCATGGGAAAGAAATAAAGAAACAAATTAACTAGCATTACAAAGTTGAAGGGTTTACCTTTATTTGGGTTCTTCGAGCGCACCCTTGCATGTAATCGGATTATACCATTCTAATGTAACTCACAAATCCAATCATATGATACATTGTGGATTGAATTGCGAAACACAAGTGACATCTCTCACCTCACTCTTCAATAATATATAATGCCACGAAGTTGCAATAAATCTTGAAAATACTCAGGAACATTGTTACAAACTAAGATACGATAACTCCCTTTAAATGAAGCCTAGACAACATAACTGTAAATGGAAGATCCCTAAATGTGAGATCTCTGCTTCCCGGGAGATGTCACGGCCCGCAACCGTGCATCCTAGCTACTCCTGATATCACCAATTAATTAAGTAGTCACTAGTTTAAAAAAAAAAGCAATCACTTCAGTTGAACTGCACACTAGTAAAAATAGGTAGGGTTTGACTACTTCAAAGATATTTAAGTAGTTCATCCTATCAATAAGTATTATTCAGGAACTTTGAGGATTTCCATATTCAAGTTCATCCTATCAATAAAATTGAAGATATATTTACCATGCGAAGTAGGATTCTAACCAAACTTAGATGTATTATTCGCTGCACCTTTGAGACTCTTGAAGCTCATTGCTTAGAATATGATGCAGAAGGACATCAACAACGCGACTCCTTGATTTCATACTGCACAATAACATGATTAAATATTAAAAGCCCTGTGCTTAAGGAACTTGTGAACACATCATTAACAAAGGGATCACGTATATTACCCAACTCTTCGACGCCGCTCCTTTATTTCTGGTGCATCCTGAAACGAAGGAAATAAAGATTTGAGCTTACTATTCTCTCAACAAATGTAGAAAATGGCAGGTGCTAAAGCAACCATCTGAATGCATACTAAAAATTCAAGCCCAAGTACTGACTATTGGTACTATAGGCAGAGAACAGGTACTATGTGAAATTCATGTAAACACAATAAATTACAATCAAAAATTGGTCGTGGCATATTAAACTTGACCACTCACATACCTAACCCCCACTTCAATGCATAACCTAAATTTCAATAATAAACACTCACTATAAGTTCACCTCCACAAATCAGTGGATTCGCAACTGAAACATAAAGTTATGGAGGAGTACGATACAAGTGTACTTTACACGCGAGAAATTGCAACAGTCATAACTTAAGAGCCACCTACGTTTATGAATTTCATTGAATTGTATCATAAGAGTTGTCTTTCTATCATGCTACTGCTGCCCCCGCATGCCCAGGATTGCAAATCATTTTAGAGTTGAGAATGCAGAATAAAGACAGATTATAATTGTAGGATGGTGTGCTAAAATGAATACTTTGCACAATCACATTCTGCAAGACCAGTCTGAAACTGTTAACAATGACCACACGTACGATTTTGTCGGGAATGACACTCCCATAACAGTTAAAAAAAGACTTAACGAAACACCCCATGATAGAATTGTCTACCATGTCTAACTTATCAGATGTGAGTGTACATTAGGATTTAGATGAGCGAACATGATCTATCTATTATATATGTGACTCAGTTTTTTGAAAGGTGGAGAAAAGAACTCCACAATTACTTACCGGATCTCTTTCTGATTCTTTTGGTGTTTCAAGCTCCATTTCGGCTTCGGCGAAAAAGGCTTCCAATACAAATGCAAGAACCTGAAAAAACATGGCCAGCAAGTTAAACTCAGAACTTAAAGTAATTTCTGCCATAAAATAACACTTTGTAACAGCAATTAATGAATATCTTTTTTCCATTTTGCTTAATTTGTATTGCCTATGTGTTCTATAATAAAGTGATAACCATTTTGTTTTAGCAAAAGACACTACCATTCTATGTTGTCATCTTCAACTTTCCACCACTGAGATAGTTCAAGTTTATTCAACCGGAAAGAAACCTATTACTTCAAGTAGTCTCTGGTGATATGGTATCAGGTATGGATGGCATTGGCACCCCAAAGTAACCACATCGATTGAAGATATCTTCAAGTCAATGTGTAACATATCACTACTTCAGTCTTCAGATGCTAGTATACTCCATAGATGCTGGAGTATAGGGCGTCAGAACAATGAGCTTTGGTGTCCAGGGACAAATAAACAAAGGTGGGCCTGAATTTTTTTAAACCTTTTGAACTGGTATGACTACTTTCCTTGGGATTATAGAAGGAATTTGTGGAACAGGAATACTTATGCAGTTATGCTGAAACCACGGTGGCAAATGATCAGGGCAATTTTGTCAAAGCCATATATATACTTGGAAGTATGATGAAGAGTCTACAAAGATTGAAATCAAAAACAAAATTTTCACTAGAAGAGCATCAAAATGAGACTCACCAGATTAAGAAGCAGTAGAATTGTGATCAGGTAGAAGCTAACAAAAAACGCGAGTGTCCAGGGTGTTCCTGTCAAAACTCTGTAGCTCTGGAAATTACAGAGAATACAATTCATAAAAACAGAAGATTCTATTGATGGTGAAACACTGCACTTGGATTAGCCAACAAAAAGTAGCAGTTTAACTAAGATGGAAACAAAACAAAGAAATTAAAACACACATCAGTTGTGTTTCAGAATACAAAACATTTCAAATATTGACGAGAAGAAACCAGCAATGCTTTAAAGATACGTTGAAGCTAGTAGTCAGATAGTTCGGTACCTGCATCCAAACTTGCCAGTTCCCCAAAACCAACAAATTGAATAGCGTCACCATTCCATTTGGATAATCATTAAAGTTGAAGAGAAGGTAGCTGGATTTATTAAGGAGAGAAACAAATTTGACCAATGCAGTGATAAAAATAAACAAATTCTTGCAAAAAGTTTTAGACTATGATTCTAGAGTTTGCTTGTGTAGAATACAAATGAAACCTAAGCATGCAAACTAATTATTAGTTCAGGATACTCATTATCAAAGAGATCAGTTGCTTTGACTTTTGGATTTCCAGCACTAACAAGTCCACCAAAGAGCTGAATACCATGAAAAAACCATAATGTAAGAAAACATGAACAAGGTAATTTGATTTCAGGTATAATTACAGCTCGAATGAAATATGAAATAATATATAGAGGAAATTGATGCAAGTGTGTACAAATAAAAAAGGTGGTATATTAAGGAACAAACATATTTAGAAACTGTACGGACATAACATCAAAGGAGAAATAACTTCATTTTCTGATAATGCACAAAGACCTGCGAAGATGTCTGCAGGATTTGCCCTCATCAAAATAGCTATACGGATATTAAAATGTCAATCCAAGTTTGCATACAGAGTGCATCCAATGGACTTCGTAGATCCTCACCTAACTATACCCTATCAAAAACCATCTGAAAATATACTCCGGCACTCTTCTATGTATATATTAGAAAACAAATACATTATACATCTCAAATCTTTTGCTAGACTTGTATTATCATGGTACCACAGCTTACATATCCAATTTACGGCTTGAAGAATATAGAGCTTTTCTCAAGATTTCTCTTGCTTATAATACGTATGCAACAATAACAAGCATGCTAATTTAGCAATTCCCTTGATACTACAAAGCCACAAAACTGCGCCACCACCAACAGCAGCAGTCACTGCCTAATAATGATGGCATTACATTGAAACTTGATTGGACCGTGATGGGGGTACTGAGACAGAGGAAGAACCTAACAGAACTTTGTCTTTTACTTTGAAAGAATGTGAAATCTTGGATGGATATGAAAAGATTCGGAAGGCTTTCATAGAGAAATGCTTTCCAACTTGATTAGTATCTCTTTTGACAATAAAGTTTAATTTTTGATTTTGCTTGGTCCCCCCAGAACTATTCCAAACTTTAAGAAGATATATGTAACACCAAAAAAAATTCTGCCAAAACATATAATCAGTCCTTCAATTTCAAAATCATGTGGTCTCTAAGTACGTTTCAATTCTAAAACCGCAAAAATGCTTTAAATATAAAACAAATATATGTATACAAGATGAGGGTCAATGAGATTCCAATAGAGAATGTGCCATTTTTACGTAAAAATAGATACGGTACGACAAAGATATTTTGATGTTTTCTTCTAATGAATACATTTTCCCCAAAAACGAGAACAAGAACACTTTGCAGAAAGGATGGATCAAAATAAAAATTAGACAGCATATGATAAATTTAAACTACACGGCTAAGTTCAAAAATATCTAGAGATATATTTAATTTTAAACAAAGCATGATATGATACGCTTCATATATTATGTCTTAAGATGTTTTGTTGAAGATCCTAAAGCACCTAGAAAGTTTCTGCAGGTATTGTATAGTAAAGAGTCCAGTAGATATTTATGTTGGGGATATTTCAACTGTTCAGAAATATCCATGCTCCAAGTGCTTTAACCCATAAGATGTAAAAATTCAATTTAAAAGAGATATTGCATGAGAGGTCTCAGCTAATGATCCACGATGTCATAAAGTTTCAATTTGCCAAGCCTAGTACAACCCAAAGTGTGTGCTCAAAATCCTTAATGTGAATATTGACTGATTGACTCCCTATATATAATTGTTATGTGCGATAATACAATGTGGGAGTCTAATGACGCTTTCAGAACCCACTGATGTTTTCTGCATCCGACAGCTTACAACAAAATAAGGTCATGGAAGAAAAAAAAATCTTTATTAACTAATGACACAAGATCACATAATGTCATGCCTAAGGGGGACCTTTTGGATTCCACATTGCATTGCATTATTCTTGTCACTTAGCTTCCATTTATGCTCAATGTCTAATTTGCTAAAGAAGCTAATATTGACTTTCCACTGAGTATCCACCAATGAAAGTATGTGTGTCGCAAGTAACTACGTAAGTGCCACTTCAGGGCATGAAAATATTGAATTTTTCTGAACTTAGATAAACCTTCAGTTTCTAACTGCAAAGACACAATCTACAATCACGACCTAATAAACACATGGGGAAGTGCACGGAACTATGGAACAATTGGAAGGTGAAAGGGTAGCTCTAGCAAGTCTACTCATTTTATTTAGCATACATCTTCTAACAGCCTATGTATCACCATATTCTTTGGTAGAACAACGAAATAAAACTAAAGGAGATTAGAGGAAAAAGTTAGGCACCAAACACTAATAAGAAATACATAGAGAGAAGACAAAACCTAGCATGTGAGAGAGCTAAAATAAAATTTCAGTCATAAGAAGACAATCATAGTACCTGCAAACCTAGAGTACAGTAAATGCACATTACACAGAAAATGGTCCCAAGGTATGGCATCAAACTTGGGATCAAAGTTAAGAACGTCGCCAAGAATGCTCGATATCGCTGAATATGCAGTAGAAGTCTTATGAGACGCAACATCCTTGCAATGAGGAGGTAGCGGATCCTGTCACAAGGAAAGTTCAGTATCTTTGAATTTTATGTAAGAAGGCGTCGGTATTAGGTTATCCATTTTAGGCTAGCAGGTTCAGAACACACATTTTGGAGAGACAGCCCCTCGTTTAAGGAGATAACACAGCCATTATGCAAATGGGAGGAACTACTCTGCTGAGAGACTGAGATGTAAAACGTAAAACTTCAAATGATTCATACAAGAAAACTACCCACTGCTGTGAATAATAATGCTACCAAACTGGCAAGGCAAGACCTACTGACCTATAATGGAGCCCTTGCCACATCTCCTAAATTAAGATTGTATTTTTCTACTTTTGTTTGATGGCATGTTGTATGTCAGCAAAAATCGAACCTTTAGTGGTGAGTGAAAATCAATGTCAACAATAGTGTTTAAAAGGAACAAGACACTAAACACAAGACATTGCAAAAGAGAGGTACTGAGGAGAAGAAAAAACAACTCAAAGAGGCAGGAATCTGTAAGTCATCCTAGTTGGGTGAGTTTAAGCTATTCTTGTAGTCCACTGTAAGCCTTTGAGGTGCTGTTAGGTCCACTCAGGTGTTTTAAAGATACACCGTTTGAAAATTTTGAGAAGCAACAATGGATTGCAAGTACCGACCTTCCTCACTTGGAAAAAGAAACTGCAGAGATATTACTAGTTAATTCTTCATGCATCTTTACTACATTGAGACATAAATATACACATGATACTTGAGAATATATGCTCAATCTACAAAACCTTCAATTGACAAAAATAATATGATCAAGAAGACTAGTGAAAGAAAGACCATTTAATATATAAAAGACCAAAAAGGTATGAATATAACAGATAAGAAACAAGAAAAGGACACTCACCACTCCCCATTTGAAAGGAAAGGAAGTATCTGAGGGAAGAAGAAAGTTACTGATTCACCCACAACTGCAAGATAAGATACAAAAAAAAATCACTATATTTTATATTTCGTATACCTTTGAATGAACTATCAAACAAACAATTAGTCGAACTCAAAACAGCAAAAGGTGAAACTATTGGCACCTAATGATATTTCAGAGAAGACAAAGATCACCAGTTATTTTGCAGCATTGAGTTCTATCGACGTAATCTGATCTCATCTAAGTAACAAGGCCAAATCCATTTCGGTGTTGGTCACTCCGCTTCTATGAAAGAACTAGGTTGTATCACAAGTAATTCATAATTGCGCTAACTTATGATAATTACTCACACAAGTTGCATTTTCTGTTCCACTATAATGGGTGTATTTAATATCCCAAGGCCCGTGATCTTGCAAATATATAAGGTTTAGATTGTGATATTGTCAAACTTAAAGTTTAGGAATCTTAAGATTTATATTCCCATTGTGATGATCTGAACAAGCTTACAACAAACAGGGGGGGAGAAACAAAAGATAATATAACTCAGGTTAGTTCATGACCATGTATATATGAACTAAACAATCTTGACAGCCCTGTAAAACAATGAAGATTCGAGTATAATACAGCCACTGATATAGTTGTTTTTGTTACCATCAAAGCTCAAAACACTCCTAACAACGCAAAAAGAAAATTGATGTACTCACAAGAATAACATTCCCAAGAATAAGCATGTGGAGGTATACCAGAAGAACAAACCATGAAACAAAATTTCTTTAACACATGTTTCAATCTTTCAATTTACCTATTATCCACGTAACCACAAAATCAAAGCGATTTTGACCTTCCATCCAGTAGTTGTCAAATCCAACCGCAAATATTTTGAAAGCCACTTCTACTACATAAAGCCACCCTGTATAACAAGAACCAACTTATAATAAGCTGCTAGAATACAAATTCCAAAATTTGCCACACCGGCACGTAGAGAAGTGGTGGTGATGGTAGTAATAATGTTGCCGTTAAGTGGATACTACAAGTATCTTTATGGGCATGAATCAGCAAGACTGGGTCTAGACGTTAGATACCAAGGCATCAGGACCTGGGAGACATGACTCAAACACATCACTATGCCCACAAGATGTCCCATTTAATATTCATGTCAATACGTCAATCTGCTGAAGTCTGGTTATAATATTATAGCTCAAACACTAGTACATTTATAATTTTTAGATGGGAAAGTACCAAAAAAGAAACGGCAAACTGGAAATGATGTGTGTAGAAAGTAAATAAATTGATTCCTGTAATGTCACCCAGTGTATTGATAGGAGAGTCAATTTCGGTTTTCCTTGCCAAAATGGACAGAACTATCGACGTAATTACTTCTTAGTATTTCCTCTTTCTTCTGACATCAAAGTTTATGAATCTGTGGGCTGCAATGTGATTTCTCTAAACCTATTTATGGCAAAAACTGCAATCAAGGTGAATACTAGATCTCTTGCATATACGAGGAGATGAAGTACAGTGAATACTAGATCTGTTGCAACCTGCAGGTGGTGCACAGTTTCATGTTTGAATATGGTTATAAATATCCAATTATAGCTTAATTTCTCGATTTCGATTATCGGATCTCTTTTCCATTTTATGAAGTATTTCATTTGCATCTTCTGTTACATCCATATGTCTATATAGGTTCAGTATCCCTTTGTCAAAACAAATGAACAATCATTTTATATAATCCTAATATTTTCTTGGCAATCCGCCAATCTCAAACCTAGAGTTCTAGAAAGTAGAATTGGTGCATAAAATAACATTAGCGATCTGGTTGAATCCTCTCACACCCTTTACAGAAAGTGCAAAACTGCAGTAAGAAAAGCATTATGTGTGTATGTATGAAGTCATTGTAACCCTTGCCTACTGGATCAAGCCCGAAACATGGATGAAGATAGGTTTAGAAATGGTACCAAAGCTTTAACTAACCACCTTTTAGGGGCCATGTACTTAACCAGGAATGGGGGTCCACCTACAGAATTCTACAATACCTGATTGACAAATAGTGACTTGACCTTGACAAAGAAATGTAGTAATAAGTGGGTACATCGTAACACCCACAGCCCCATATTGCATGTGGATGGTTCATTGAAGACACAACTCTTAGTATATTTGATTGATTTTAGACAATGTAAACTTGGGAGTATCACATCTTACCAAAAAAGAACTCAACCTTCTGCCATAATATCTGCCCGGAATTATTCTGTATATCAAGCTGAACCCCAGAAAAGAAATTAAAACTGAGAAAATGAAGCACTATATGTACAAAGTTTAACAGAAATTTTCAAATTTAACCATACTCCATTCAGTTAACAATCACTAAAACAATCATTGTACAGTACAATACCTATGATGCTGTAAATGAAGGAAAAACAAAAGAGAAACATTAAAGTAAACAAGCAGGCATGAGCCAGTTGGATTTCCCTCCAAAAGAACAGGATAAAATAATTAATATACAGAGACATGAACAGCTCCCCCTCCAAAAGAAAAAAACCCCAATCCATCCAATTAACAAGAGAAGATAAGATACAATGATGAGTCAGATACCCCTCTTTGTTGAAATATGGATTTCTTACTCTTAATTACTTTTAACAATGAGCATGTAGTAACAGTAAACTATACATTATTAGGATGTAGAGAAATATTGACGTGCTAGTCAATTTTTTAAGACTTGTCATCATGTATGCAATATTCCAGGGGTCCAAAAAATCATCTTAACATGGAATTTCATTCAGAGGATATTGCCTTCTATATTTTAACTGAGTCTGTGGCTTATGAGATTTTGCATGTTAAGTGCTACAGCATTTAATTCATCAATGTTCACAAACAAATACCATAAGTTGAGTTGTCTAGGTGGCTGAGTCTTGTGCTGACTAACTTGCCCGAACAATGCTAACAGCACAGATAAGAATGTCAACATGATAGCAGATGCATAGGCTAATACATGCATGAGTGTTTCTGTTTTACGGCTCCTATACTAGTATCCATCAAACAGCAAGCGGGTATAACAATGCCTTGACCAGGAGATGCATGCCCTCCTTTGAGCAGTCTAACTTGCCTGTGTTGTACATGTCTTGCCTCCCATTGAATGTTTTGCAACTTAAAAGTATGAACTTTTATCAACAAGCATGCTTACTAAGAAAGGAGGTGTTACAGTGATAGAGGCCAAACCGTGGTCTCAATAATAACAGCAACAAAATTTAGCACGAGAATGAAGGCCACGATGTTTCCGAACATAGGGCTTTTAACAAAAGCTTTAAACTTTTTGCATGGGTCTGAATGGTAGAATGCTGGATAGTATTCAAACCAAGATGGCTGCATAATAAATCCCAATAACAATCATAAAAAAGAGATTGAGAGTGGTGAGCAAACCAATGAAGGAGACAAAGCTAATTGTTTTCTCTGGAATGGTCAAATGCATTAGGATCTACTTACAGCAGGCTCCTTTTGAAACTTTAATGCTATTGCGTTGCATAGATCTGTGAACTCATCCATGTTGATCTACAATCAAGAGTAGATATCATGTAAAAAATAATATCAATGCTATTACCAATAATGAGAAAATAGTCCTCCTAACGGAAGATTGAGAAACTTCAATAATAATATCATACATCAAGAACTAAGAATCTTGAGACCTTTAAAACTAACACTAGCAAAAAATTATTAGCAAGAGGTGACAGGGTTGTAAATGAGTTGGGTAAAAACCGTTTAACCGTTCTAACCGAACCGACGGGTAGGGTTACGGGTTGTAAAAATCATAACCATTTAATAAATGGGCGGATAAAGTTACATAATTTAACCCGTCCGTTTAACCGTTTAACCGCGAAACATAATAAATATAAATAATATTTTATTATATATACTATATACGTATAATTGTTTGTATTATTATTGTCATTATGTGTAGATGTTTGACGTTGTTTTATATGAATTTGTGGATGTTTAGATTATGAATTTTTTGAGGTTTTGATTATAAAATTATGGATGTTATGATGTTTTTAACAAGTTTTTATCCATTTAACCATTTACTTAATTCTTATATCGATTTTAGTATCTATTAAGATTTAACCATATAACCATTTAACCGTCCAAACCATTTAATTAAATTAAACGGGTAGGTTCGTGGGTAGAGGTAAAAATAAACAGGTTTCAAACCGAACCGTGAACCGTTTAATTAGGCGGGTAGGTTCATGGGTAAACCTTATAACCGCCAACGAACCGCCCATTTACAGCCCTAGAGGTGTGAAACTTCTTCGTCCACAATTCACTTATTTAGTGATGCTCACTGAGTCCAAAAAAACCATCACACATGCATAAGGTTTGGTGACTACCACCGATCAAAAAAGTGTTGGGTAACTCCATGATGTATTTTGTAACACATTATAGTCATTGAAAGTAGTAGTGCGAGAAGCCGGCAACACCTTGGAGTATCTAGAAGAGTCAAATGATATGTTCCTCAGTAGAAACATGTATACAACTCCACCAAGATCAAGGTTTCAAAACAGCATATGCGGTCCTGTGCGAAATTGTGCCCAGGACCACATATGCGGTTGTGTGGTCGCATAAGCGGTCGCACAACTGCAAAATTTATTTTATTTTATTTGGAAAAAAATCGAAATAATAATAATAATAATTAAAATCAGACAGAGAGCTGTCTCCACCCCACCTTTCTTCTTCCCTCTTCTTCTTCTTCTTCTTCTTCTTCAACCTCTCGCCTTTTTTTTCTCTCTCAAAGCCCTCTCCCATCACCACCCCACCTTCATCATGCCCTGTGCGACCGCATATGCGGCCGCACAGATCGCACACTGTTGGGTGCGACTGTGCGGTGGTCGCATATGCGAACCCAAACCCCAACTCGCTTTGTGCGACCGCATAATTGATTATGCGGCGGCACTTTAAAACAATGACCAAGATATAAGGAGTTTCTTCCCTTCATTTTAGGTTAGTGAGTGTTGAGGTGGGGGCGTACATCAATGATGTTTTCACTATTTATATTTCCTTTATGGAGCAGAGCTCAAAGAGGGTCGTCCCAATAATCATCACATGCAGTTGGTTGGATGTTCATATAAAGATGAGATAATCCAACCGTAGTCTCAAATTAAAAAATATACTCATCCAACAAATCTGTTTTCCATGCTTTTTTACGATGAGGCGATATCCACAATAATTATCAGTATTGAGATATTAAAAGAAATGCTATTATTATACCAATCAAAAGAACAAAAAAACACAGTGGTAGTACTAGTACACATTATTGATTCAAGATACAAAATAAAAAAATAAACATAGAAAAATAAAACCTTCATGATGTTGCCGTAGATATTTCTTAAAAAAATATAATAATTCTTGTTCAACGAATCCTTGAATCCTACAATCAAGATAGAGAAAGTACCTTAAAATCACCACTGTCATCTAGTTCAGCAAATATAAGTTCAAAGTCTTCTCTTGATGTCTTAGGTAGGCTCCTAAAGGAAGACAAAAGAAAATTCCAGTTAAATTAGTTATTGTATGAAACAAAAGTTATGTCTTTAACAGGAAATGTGCAATCAGCTCAATATGCACGATAGGTGATATACCATCAAAGACAATCATAGTATTTAAGGAAACATGGCATTTTACAAGGTTTATATTCCATATTAAGCAATAAGGCCCACTACTTAAGCCACTCTATGCCTCTATGGTTATTTTTCTAGTCAAACTAAATTACATACACGCTTCCCTCTTGAACTAAAACACTAAATCTTAAGATTAATACAAAAAAGATCCAATGTTGGTCTAAAATGCCCAAATTCAAATGGGTATACTTTACTAAGTTTTAAGTCTTTAGTTAGAGGTCTAAACTTATCCATTTGAAATGAATTACTGTATCTTTCTGACATAGAATACATATCAACCTCATACAACAACAAACCTTTAATCCCAAACTAATTGGGGTAGGCTAGAAATGAGACTCAATATGAATCACTGCTCCGGCACATGAATCGTCTTCTTCCATACACTCCTATTCAATGCAAAATTGTTTGAAATGTTTCACTCTTTTAAATGTTTTTTGACCGTCTCCTCCCAAGTCCCAAGTGTTTCTTCCTATATTACATAGTTTTACAGTAAATTACATAATTTCTTCCTAAAGATTGCCCTTGCTTTCAATGTTCGCCCTGAACTTTAATAAGTCCTAAATAGAACCTGGGATTTTGTCTTGTGGCAACACTTCATCTTCCATTCTTTTACAGCAAATTACATAGTTTCTTCCTAAACATTGCCTTTGCTTTCAATGTTGACCCTTAACCTTATTAAGTCCCAAATAGAACCCGAAAATTTGGTTTGTAGCAACTCTTCATCTTTGATCATTTTCATCCCAAAATGACATTGCTCTATTTTTCTTTAATTTACCTTTCTTCTTTCTTTTACCTCTTCTTATATCTTCCTCATCTTCCTTTTTATTCTCCACTCCAAAGACATATTTGTCCGACATTACATTTAATTGGAAGCCCTTTTATGTAAGACTCTAGACAGCATAGTCCATGTCGAACGTAGGCCTCAACGCAATTTAATTTGCTCAAACACAAGTGATCTGTCTTATTATAAAAGTGAACGACAAAGTTGTTTGAGCAAAAAGGTGTGATAAATGCTTGTCTTGCTTGTACCTTTGGAGGATTACGACAGGTGAAGAAAATTAAGAATTTGAGAGTTTAACATTGGAAAGAAACTGCCTAAAACTGGGCAATCAACAAAACAAGAACAAATGAATCAGTTCTTTACCCCAACTCCATTTGAGAATTAAGCAATGAGTCATAATACTTTTAAGAACGACAAAATTAGAGTTTTACATTCTTATGATATGTCAGGTATTAATGAAATTTTATAAATTATATAAGACAGAATTTTTAATAGTAGATTCAATGTGGAGATGTGGATAAATGAAGAGAGACAATTTATTTTAGGTAATAAAAAAATTGTGTTAGTAAGGTTAGATCAGGTCCCACAAGGAGGTAGCTAAGAGCTCACATCCCTAGGTTCACCTAACATATAACCCTAGGTTAGATCACGTACAACAAGGCTTTAGGTCTATGATAACCTAGGCTCAATAGAGTAGACTTTTGAGGTGTAGAGCTCATTGTGGTACTTGATTTATGTAAAACTTACTCAATATGTTGCAAATTATAGGACAAGTTATTCTAGGGGTATGGCGGAGTGACAATCTCATGTTACCTAGATTTATGTAAACCCATTTCACCACGTAAACCTACCATAAACATGTCTATGTACATATAAATTAGACTGAGGTATAACAAATTGCTAACAAATAGAACTTGCATCTATAAACTCATTTATCGTGTGAATTTTATAATTACTTGATTTTCCATGTAATTAAGTCTTCAAATTTTTAATGGTACTGGAAAAGATTGTCATTAATTAAAAGTCTAAATGACAACCGGCAAACAACCTGTTTAAAATTATCATGATTCTATAATTGCATTTATTATTAAAAAGTAACAACATGACATCAACCTTTTATAAGTCATAACACAAGTAAATGTCAAGGAAAGCTCTACCTGTAGTGGTTCAATTCCTCAAACAAACGAATACATTGCTCCTTGTATAGAAAGCCGTGATTCTGCCCATGAAATAAAACACAATCATTTAGCACATGCACAATGTACAACTTAATTTAAGAAAGCCACATTTTACCCAAAGTATAGAACAATAAAGCACGTTGCTTTTTTACAAGGAACCTGTACATATCAAGCTGTCAAAAGAAAAAGGGTATACTAAAATCGACGGATAAAGTTCTTGTTGTATTGTATGACTACCTTCATCAAGTCACTTCCCGACTCAAGAATCATAGAGACCTTCATGCACTCCATCATGAGACCATTTACTCATTATCACATACTAACGCTTAAACTGAGCTTAAAATGCTGCAATTTGAAGTTACTATAGCAGATTCATGTCCTCAAAGTTATGACCGAGTACCTTTTCCATTTATTAGGCAACATAAGATGGCGACAGAAATCCAGGCTTTTAAGAGAATCTAAAATTTGATGTCAAGCCTCACAATATATACCACAACCATGATCGAACAACTTATGACAGGCTAGAGATTAGCATATCAAGAAGTATTGGACATTGAATGAAATAAACCATATTTCCCTTAGATGGCTCTGGTTTGAATCCTATAGACACTACTGTAAGTTCTTTTACATCCTATATTTCTTTCACCCAAGAAAATGACAACAATCATCAAATGTATGGAACTGTCAGCAGATATCAACAGTTTACTTCGAAAAATGTTCTGTTGATTCAGGATTAAAGAATGACTTTGCAGGTTCCTCCTTCAATAGATTTTGAGAAAACAGAACTTACATCTTTGTCAATGATGCTAAACGCCTTTCCCAAGTTCCTTATTCTCATGGAGTCCATCACAAACACTTGCTTCGCAAGCTGGGGAAAAGGCAAATATACCAAACAAAATCAACACATAGTCAAGATTATGATATTACAATGTTAATAAAAATAATCAAGGACTCTGAAGATGATTAGATGAGATGACAAAGCAACTGAAACATGATATTTTAGTTTAAAATAGAGCAACACCTGGGCTTTGAAGCTGTCATAAACCACGGCAAGAATAAGATTTGTGATAAAGTATACTCCCAATAACACATACAGAACAAAAAATAAGGAAGCCCAGCGAGAGTTCCTGCTCAAAGAAAACAACCACAGTGGTGAATCATGGATCCCCTAAATCAACTGCAGAAGACATTATAAGATACCAAGGGTCCTATTTAAACTTATATAGTTAACTGAATACAAATGTAGTACCGAACCAAAACAAGAAAGACAACTATAGATGATCTTCTTAACCAGACAAGGGAGAACAAATCATCCAAGTAGTTAACGAAAAGGGAAAGTCGAATAAATAAACAATGTCGGCACATACCACCCTCCACAAATAATGCATAACAAATCTTACTTGCTAGACATATTACACTCACATTCAGTCCCCTGATAGAATGTTTCACATTTATTTATGGATAACTACATCCCCATGCTTTAGTTAGTACCCAATTTGTTGAGTTATCAACTTCTTTCATCGCTTAAGTTCCCAACAGCATCATTATAGCTTCCTTCACCTCACATAACCTCTAATCTGTCACCTCAACTCAAACGAGCATAGTCAATCAATGATTACACTGATTGTAGGAGAGAACTAAGTTAGGATTACAAGAAAATATATAAAACATTTGAACATGAATCCAACATAGGTTTATATTGACAATCAAATTTCTAAACAGAAATAGAATTAACTATTAGCTACACTGCAGTTGATCTATTGATGTTGTTGGGAACTGCAGTGTAGCTAATAGCTAATTCTATTTCTGTTTAGAAATTTGATTGTCAATATAAACCTATGTTGGATTCATGTTCAGATGTTTTATATATTTTCTTGTAATCTTAACTTAGTTCTCTCCTACAATCAGTGTAATCATTGATTGGCTATGCTCGTTTGAGTCAAAGCTATTGAATAACTTGCCCCATCACTTGTCACCATGGGTATCCAAACAAGGGAAGCCAAGCTTCAATGTCTTCATGGTCCCAGAAACTGACCTTACAATAGGATGCCTGGATTGACCACCTCTTTAAAGGACCCACCAATCAAGCCTCGCTCATCCAAAGCTTATAGATTGTCGCTCCAACGCATAGGAACAACTTCTTCTTGAGACGATCACGCCTCCGGACCTTCCGGTACAGCCTTCCAATCTCCTTTGTTAAAGTAGGCTTCGAAGGTCCCGAGATCTGGAACCGTGCACGGACTCCTTGCCAAATGTGGCTAAAAAAGGGGCAAAGTCCAAGGAGGTGGTCCATATCCTTTGTTGCATGGTTGCAAAGCCGGCAAGCATGATCGACAGACTCCCCTAGATGATAGGAAATCTGTTGTCGCCAGTCGTCCCCTCATGGCCTTCTAGAGCGTAGTCGCATGCTTGGGGACATGTAATTTGTGCCAGACCACTTTCGCCCACTATATGGTTGGGCGCTCCTTCCTGACCAATCTCCAGGCGTCGGTCATAGTGAAGTTGTTCGCGTTGGTCACCCCAAACCAGGTGATCCTCGCCTCCACTGATTGGAGTAGCAAGGATAATGGGTCATAGGTGGTTTATAGAGGTAGAGCGTGAGGGAGGCAGAAACCAAATTTCATCAGCGATTACTGACAAGCGTATCCAGCGGGATCGCCATGTTGTATCTTAACCTTGGGCCAAACCTTTCCAAAATGATGGGCTTTCCAATCCACGGGTCCTCGAAAAGAAAATCGTGTGTTCTCCCATTCCAATTGCTAGGCGGAAGTGGGCAATGGTCAGTTCTCGGACCGGGAGAACCCCCATCCATGCCCACGAGCATTGCGTCGGAGAACATGTCATCCAAATAGTTTTGTTGCGCAGATACTTCCTTCGAATCCATCGCAGCCAGAGGGAGTCCCTCTTGCCTGCCACAAGCCAAAAAAGCCTCAACATGCCTGCATCATTCCAATCAGTGAGGCGTCGAAGTTCAAGACCACCCTCGCTCTTCGGGAGGCAGCAGTCCTTCCAAGAAACAACAATCAGACCCTTCTTTGAATCCCCCCATCTGAAGTGGCACTTGAGTGCTTCAATGTCCTTGAGCACTAATCGAGGGAGAAGGAACGTCAAACTCCAATAGATGTTGAAAGTGACCAGGACACTTCGCACCAATTCTACCCTCCCTGACATGGATAGGAGAGCCCTCTGTCAGGATGCCAATCTACCACGAACTTTGTTGACTAGCTGCGCGCACACACCTTTACACATTCGGGAAGTGAAGAGCGGTAATCCAAGATATGTGACTAGGAATTCAGCTCTGGTCATGCCTAGAATATCAATTATCACATTCTGGTTTGCACTGTTACCTCCAAAAAAAACCTGACTCTTGTCCGAGATTAGCTAGAGACCTGAAATCATAGAGAAAGTGTCCATGATACCCTTAACTACACGGGCATTCTGTATGTCTCCCGTCACAAAGACGAGGAGGTCATCTGCAAACATCAAATGTGACACCTGAACACCTCTGCATTCCACCAGAGTAAGGTCCCCTCTCTGAACCGCTCTACGGAACATGGCACTAAGAACTTCCATGCACAATACAAACAGATATGGTGCGATTGGGTCCCATTGACGCAATCGTTCATCGCAGTGAACTGCTCCGAGTACTGCCCATTAACGCTCACGACAAAAGAGGCTTTGATGCACCTTTTAATCCACTTGCACCACCTGCTTGAAAACCCAAAACGTTCCAAAGCTTGGAGGAGAAAACGCCAAGAGACAGAATCGTAGGCCTTGCACAAGTCCAGTTTCAGGCACACACGGCTCTGCCCCGCCTCCTTGTGCATTAAGTGACATATCTCATGGGCAAGCAAGATGTTAGCTGTGATATGCCTCCCTTGGATGAAAGCACACGGTGTCTCACTCACTAGACTCGGGAGCACGGTCTTCAATCTATTTGCCAGGATCTTTGTCAGGAACCGATAGAACTGGGTACAGAGTGATATAAGCCAGAAGTCCTTTGGCCCAGTTGGAGTAGCAACTTTCGGGATCAGGGCAATAGCAGTGTTGTTCAGCTGCTTCAACATATTTACATCAGTGAGGAGGGAGATCATAGCGGCAAACATATCCTCCTTAATCAACGGTTACGCCTTATTGTAGAAGCATGCGTTAAAGCCATCCAGACCAGGGGTACGGTCTTCGTTTGCTTTCATGACGACTTGTTCCAACTCCGCCATTTTGATATGGCGGGACAATGATACTGATTCCTCTGGCGAGAGTGCTGGGAGATCAAGATCTCGGAGAATGTCCCTGGCATTCACATTTGAATTGAACAAGTTAGTAAAATAGGAACGGAAGGCGTTTTGGATCTGAACCTCATCCGAAGTGGGATTCCCATTGACTTCAATGCGCTTGATGGTATTCTTGGCTCGCCTCGCCTTCATGGCCGTGTGGAAGAAAGCCATGTTGGAATCGCCTTCCTTCAGCCAACGGATGCGTGATTTTTGCATCAGGACAAATTCCTCGAAGGCCAGGGCTGCCTCCAGCTTCCGCTTACCGGCCCGCTCTCGTTCCTGCCAGTCTTGGCTCCCCAGGTTCGCCTCCAAAGCCATGCACACAACACTAAGTTCCGTGCGCGCCACACGCACGCTCTAATCATAACGTCCAAATGTGTTATGACTCTACTCCACCAAGTGTTCTCGATCATCACTTGAGTGAATTCCTCGTGGCGGGTCCAAGCATTGGTGAACCGAAACGGCACACGTCTGCGCACACCTTCCACCTCCATGTGCACCACCAAAGGATTGTGGTCACTGAGCTCCGGATCATCGATGGTGCAATGTGAATCATTAAATTTTCTCGAATCCACTCCCCATTGCCCATTGCACGGTCCAACTAACATCGGATTTCCACCGAGCCACTTGAAGAGTTCGTCTAAGTGGTGATGCCCCCAGAGGTCGAGAGGTCCAGAAGCCCAACCCAGTCAATCAATCCATTGAAATCCGCCACTCCACGAACATTTATCGATGCTCCCCCAATCTTCTCATGTGGTCCTCGGACTACATTGAAGTCACCAAAAACAAGCCATGGTGTCGTTGCCTCCACCTGGTCCTACCCAATCTCCTCCCAAAGCACTTGCCTCTGGTTCCTATCGTTAGCAGCATAAACAACAATGAGTTTAAAACCCACGGATGTGGCTCCAACCACACCTTCCAAGTGCATACGTTGCATCGATTCACTGATGCGTGTGAATGTGACCATACTCGAGTCCCAAAGGAGCAGAATACGTCCTCCATCATTCGCATCTGAGTTTGCCAACCAATCTGTATCCTTCCAAATCTCATGCGCAAACATCTTAACCTTCGTGTCTTGATCTTGTGCTCGAGGATGCAAGCGATGGCCACCTTCTCCCGGGCAATCTTATCTTGAATCATACGCGGGTGCCCTAGGAGATTTGTGCCCCGTACATTCCAACAGAGGAGCTTCATCGGGGAGACGGGTTGGGGGACCATCCCTCACAACCCACTTGTTTGTTGACTCCCTTAAATCAGCTTCCTTGCAGTGAGATTCCATCTAAGTCCACCGACGGCGGTGGCGAGGTTCGTGGTGGCCGTCCTCATTTCCAATAGCCGGTGCACCACTCGTGTCCACTGGTTTTGTGACTTCCTTAATCGCCACTATCATACACAGATCAACATGTGTAGGGGCAGCACACGTAATTGTGAATGAAGGTGCATGTGGGGTAGGTTGGTTAGCATGTGTTATGCACATAGGGGGACCAAACTCTCATTTTCCTTTCCAAGAGAAATGTCTAGCTTGGCATGTGAGATGCAAATGGGGGACCAAGCTCACCTTTTGCTTTCCAAGAGAAATATCTAGATTTGTCTCATGTGGAGGCACATGATCCAAAGCTGATCCGGTGGTCCCCAAAGCTGAATTTGCTTTCTCCATAGCTTCCATGCTTTCCACAATGAGCCTTTCCTCACTCGCCATGTGGCTTGGTGTCATAGCTCCACTAGGACCACCTTCAACAAGTACCAAAGTGCCATCTTTATCCAAGTTTGCCTCCAACGAAGAAGCACCTTTTCCGGCAGGCTTCTCCTCTTACCTCGCCGGATTCCGGCCACCCTTTCACCGGCGGTAAACGTGACTCCACTCTTGGTTCCGAGTTTCACCATCTATGGGAGGCAACGGCCGCGCCTCTTCCTCACTCGCCTCCTCCTTCTCCTTCGACGTGCACGTGGTCTCATTGTGTCCAAAAGTTTCACAATGGCGGCACAAAGCCGGCCTCCAATCGTAAACTACATCCACCGCCTCAACTTGGCCATCCTCTCCCCGGAGCACAACTCTCCAAGAAGTTGAACGAGGTGTCCACCTCGATACATACTCTAGCAAAGGAGAGTCGACTACCTCTTGTCGTGTCCTCATCCATGTAGAGGGGCCGGCCTAGGACACTCGCAATCCTCCCTATCATGGTCGATGACCATAGCTTCAAGTCCAACTCCGGGAGGCGGACCCAAAGTGGCATGATCGTGACCTTCTCCCTTCGAAGCTTCACATCCTTACACCATCGGCGCAAGACAAGGGGCGAATTGAGTGTCAAACCGACCCAAATTCCAACCATATCCGACTTCCGTTTCGATCCAAATTTTCACGTAAATATAGGTTTAGGAGTGTATTAGGGATACAACAAAAAAATTAGAAAAAAAAACGTCGAATGTGTGTTAAATAATGAGTTTTTGAAGTTCAGGGAGACAAAGTGTTACAAAATTAAAGTTCAGGGGAGGTAACTGTTAACTTTGAAAGTTCAGGAGGGCAAAGTGATACCAAAGCATAGTTCAGGGGGTCAAACCGTAATTAACCCTTAATATTAATGTCACTTCATTGACATTTGTTTTTCCCCGCCGAGAAAAAGTCCTAGATCCACGACAGCCACCACCCCCTCCTCACTCAACCATCTTCAGTAGTCTCCTAGTGTCATTATTGTTCTTATAACAAAACTTGGATGACATGGAGTTGCTTTCTTTGATTTTAGACATAAAAATTATATGTTGTCATACTAAGAGGTTTTCCTGATCTTTCTTTTGTCATGTCTAAATGTTATTTATTTTTAAAATTGTTCTTACCTGTAGACCATTTGCCTGCAGTGAGATGTACACCCATGTATTAGCAGTTTGCCTGTTATAAATAATTATTTTCTTATATACGTTAAAATAATATCTCGACTAAATGACACCATCACCTTTCTTTCTCCTCAAGTGTTTTTTCGGCTAGTATTCTTGATATAACCTCTTGAGTTGACCATTTCGATTCAATGTCGATGGTTACCCTAGCTTAAGTACATATATCATCAATACAACCAAATATTGCTGCCTAATTTCCTGGTAAATAATTATTTTCTTATATACGTTAAAATAATATCTCGACTAAATGACACCATCACCTTTCTTTCTCCTCAAGAGAGCTTAGCATGGCTTGTCTGTATTTGAAGTGATCGGTTTTTACTTCGAAAAAGAAATAAATGTATTTTTCCTTAAAAAATAGTATATTCATTTTGTTAATACATTAATTAACAAAAATCATTTATCACAAAATGCATTTTAACAAATTGCAATTTGTGCTAAATGCATTATGACTAAGATATTTTCCTTGCGTATTCGGATGAGGTTGCCTTCATTAGCAAATCCCCATAACTTTAATACTACAAATCACACAAGGATGTGATTAGATCACCAGATGTGATTATTTAACTTAAAGGTGAACTTGGGCATAGGATTAGGAGGTATTATCATTTACAAAGGACTTGTTTGAGCATTACATAGCTAGATGTGGGGATTTTAGAAGCTTTATAGGAGCTTTGAAATACAACACTCACTTAATTTTGCATTTATCCTTGATTACTCAGTGAGTGATGGTAAGGCATATGTAAGATATTGATTATGAACTACAATGATAGGGAACACATCCCCCCTCCACCCATATAAGAAGGGCAGAAGACAAGGTTAAGAATAATGACGACATGGTCTAAAAAAGGTTAGATTTCTTACAAGTACCCTGAATAATTCCTTGTCATAAAAAATTATACCTCCAGCTACCAAGTTTTTTTTTATCGATCTCCAGCTACCAACTTAATCAATTTAATTACCCTCAACTTCTATTTAATAGCAATGTCATTACAAAGTAAATAATGATAGCCAGAACACTAGTATATATTCATTAAACTAGCCACGGATGGGATTTTAGGAAAATAGTGTCATGTCAATGAAAATGTCAATTCACACATGTATAAGGTCAAATTTTAAGATACAGGAATTGCAATGATTTTTATATTTTTTTTGTATTTTTTAGAACATAACATTGAGTTTTTATCGCTACATAAAAGTGCAATTTTCAGGTGGAAATGTAAGCAAATGCAGATGATACTCTATAGTAAAAACCTCAGTACTTAAAAGGTAAATACTAAATGGAAATCAAAAGTTGAAAGTTGGCAATAACATGCTAAATATGGTAGTTAAAGGTTCTAGTAAGATTCGTAACCCCAAAGGGGGGAAATATTAGCTTCATCTTACTTGTATGCTGGAATCCAAACATCTGGATTGTTTGATGTAGTGAAAAGAACAAACATCTGATATAATGTTGCACCATAAGAACTAAAAACCATCTTTCCTTGCTCAGTATCTTCGAATGTTACATAGGCTAACCAGCTGAAAAATAAAAGAAACAGAAGGGAAAGAGCCTGCAAGGAAGATATTCAAGGTACAATAAATGTATTGCAGAGTACTGAAAAAAAACTTGCAAATTGGCCAGAAACTAATTTATGTACGGAGTCACTACCTTGTCCTAAAGATGAGAATTTGAGAAGTTTATATTACACAATGTGCACTTTGGAGTCAATAGTAGGTTATATGAATGGTAAATGGAACTCTATTAACAAAAGCAAAATCACCTAAAATGTTACAAATCTTAACAAAACAAAGCTAACCGCTCTTTAGCATAAATCAAACTTTGTTACCAGTTTGCCTTGTAATTTAGAATTTTTAGTACCATATTAATTGCCAGAAAGTACGAACACAAATCATACGGAATTAGGATGCATATGATAATAAAGTGTAGAAGCAAAAGTTGCTACAAATGGTGTGGCACGTTGGAAAACAAATGCGGGTACTTAGAAGATCTTCAAATTTACCATGATGTTAAGGTACATGCCCATCATTCCTCCAAGGGTGATGACACACGCTCTGATTTCCCTAAACAATAAAAATAAACAACTTATTATTCTGAATGATTTGAAATATATTAGTTAAAATCCCTAGTACTCATGACTGGCTTGTGTATGGATCCTAAGTACTTTTGTGTCTAGTGCTCAAAATTGGAGGGAAAATGTAATTTGCCCATCTCATGATAGAAATATTATGTATGTAAAAGATGTCATTAATATCACAGGCCGACATCAGCTTATTAAACAAGGTTATGAGTTAGACACTCAGGCATCCTAGACTAATGCATCACTACAAACAAAAAATTGAAGACATATATATTAGAAGGAAATTAATTAGGAAGGAAGAAGACATTAGTCACGTATTAAGCAAATGGTAAATTGCATACACAACCACGAATGATATTCCATTCGCATAATAATGTTCATTCCTTTTAATCTTAAATTTTATATTTGCCCTACGACCTCCACTTGCCAGAAGAACGACAGAACAGAACTCCCAAGTGTTGTGTTAGGAAAAGAATCTAAGAGATACACTCCCAAATCACAATTTTTGTTGGTTTCTTTGGCCAAACTTTTTGTTTAGTTTATAGTATCGGCAATGAAGCAATCGTCGAATACTCAAAACGGTTTCAGTATATGAACGTTCATTGGGGATGATTTAAAAAAGAACCTAAGGAGATAAACATGATTTTAATATTCAAAAAAATATTATACTATGTGCCCACACTTCATTTTAATCTTGGATCCGCCACTGGGTATCTGAAGCATCGTTTGATTTATTCTCAAGAAAATAGGAAATCAATTTTCCTAGCAAACACGAATGAGTGAACAGCTGCAAAGTAATTCTAAGTAAAGGGTTAAGAAAGTTAACAAACAGTCCTGCTGAGGCCTTACCTAAAAGAGATGGCAAGAATGACTACACGAACATACGGTGCAATCCGCAATGGAAGAACACTAACAGGTGAAGGGGACAAAAAGAGAATATACACCAACATATCACATACTAAAAGCACCAAGAGTACAACCTGCATAAGCAACAAATATCCAATCGCTTAAGAAATGTTGAATTACAGTAATGACATTGAATGAAAATTATTTGTTGCTTCCTTCAGGTAGATGTGTGGTCCTATCATGGGCCCCCAATGCAGTCAATTTGATTTCTTTAAACTGGCCTTTTATAGTTATTCTTCCTTGCAATTTTTACAGTCAATTTGCTCCTGTCCTGGTCCTCTCATGATTCCTGATTTATTTAATTTGACTTTTAACAATTACTCTTTCTTGCAAAAAAAATTGAGTGACTGCTTACAATAGTTATTGTGCGTGAAAGTTAGAAGTCACCTTAAGAGAGGAAAGCAAACTGAAGCAGCAGAAGACGATATCTCAAGCAAAAAATCCGAAACGAAACAAAATGTAAATAATTTTCTTCTACTTAAGTTAAACATTTTCCACCAGATTCATTGGTATTGACAATTGACTCACTGCAAACCTGCTCAGGAAAAAAGCAGATGCACCAGTGCAACTTTGGTTTACATTTTTTACTTCAAAAATATGTCAACATTTTTACTGACCCATACAAAATCGAAAATATTAAAAAAAACTCAACCATGTATTAAACCAATTTAAACCCATAAACTAAACATACTAAACAAACACAAACTCTATCCAAAACCCATCAGGTCATCACCTCATGTTTACCCATTGCAAGGGAGAAAAAGGAACAAAGTATCGCTCCTAGCCAACAATGTGTCACTCCTAATGGCTCTATATCTCTTCTGACCTCTTCCAACATCATCTCCACAACCAGCAATCATCTCAGTTCCTATTGAAAAATACCAAGTTTCTTTTGCAAAAGTTTGTCTTTTGTTACCGCTTCTTTTGTTTCTTACTTTATTGTGGTCTTTGCTTCCTTTATTTTCTCTGTTTTTTGTTGTATATTATGAGTTATTGTGATGTTATAATTGTTTGATATGTTTATTTATTGCACTAACTGTTATGAACTGTGATACACAATTTTATGTTTACAACATAATGAACAGTTGGTAATGGTTGGATATGTTTGTTAACTATATTTTTGTATTAGATGCTATAATACTTGGTTGACATGTAATGAGACACATTCAGGTTTGGCAAAATTTGATGTCTCACATCTCGAAGTCGTATAATAGTAAAAATAACACTCTTCGGAGCAACAATTTCAGAAAAATGTATTTTTAGGGCTTTAACATAGGTCTATTGATTGCATGACTTCCTAACCTTAATTGATTGACTGAATACAGATTTCAAGTTGGTTAGCATATGTACATGATGCAATTTCACTTTACATGAATAGGTTAAACCTCCAAAGAGGTATAGCACATTTTATCTTAGACAAATGTCATCTTCAAATAAAGTAACTTAAGGAATTAACAATATACATCTCTAATACATACTTAACCCAGCCATACATGGTCAGTACTCAGTAACATGTATTGATGATTAAAACAGATGTACGGCAATTGTCTCTCAAGTAAAATTACCTTTAATATGTTCGAGCGGTTCTTCCAGTAGAGATAACCTTCATAGAGAACTGGAAAGAGAATATGAATAAAGAGTATAGAGACGGTTATTCCCTGCAGTAAGTTTTAGAAAATTAGGTAAAATTTTAAGAAAACTTAACAAAGTAACTTTTAGATTTAGGTGAGGAGTTATGTCACTTCAAAATCATTAAAAGTACATTAACTTTCAGTTGTGACGTTGGACTCAAGCAGATGAGAACCTCTACATACAACAAGAAAGGTTGTGACGTATGTCCACACATTCACCGCAGCATCCTCATTTCAGCCACGATCATCTTTTGCAAAGGCTCTCTTCTCATGGCCCAACATTCCGTATCATACAACATCGTGGGGCTTACAGATGTTCTATAAAATTTTCATTTTAACTTAAGAGAGATCTTCTTGTTATATGACACACTTGAGGTTTGTCACTATTGCATCCACCTTAATCTAATCTTATGGCTAACATCTTCGTCGATCTTTCAATTTTTTTAAAGTATCGACCCTAGATGTCTAAAAATATCCTTTTGGCAGAACACTTGATCATCCAATATGATCACAAACTCTATCATATACTTTCTCTAAATCAATAAAATCATGTGTAAATCTTTCTTTTATTCGATATACATCTCTGTGAGTTCTCTAATCAAGAAAATAACATCCCTCGTCAACCTTCCAGACATGAAACTAAATTGATTATCTTTAACATTTGTCTCTTCCCTCAGACAGTACTCAATTACTCTTTTCCACTAGTGTTCAGGTGGGCAGTCGCTTAGGTGACCGCCCGCATACCGTACACAATGGTGTGCAGTTTATGCGGTCGCCTGATCGCCTAGGCGACCCTTTCTAATTTTTTTGGTTATTTTTTTTTAAAATTTTCTAACCCTCCCCCTACTACTTATTCCTATAAATACACCTCCCCACCCATTTTATGAAGCCCAAACATGTAGGATTTGTTTCTCTATTTTTTTACATTTTTCCTGATTTTTTCATGTTTTTTTCCAGATTTTTTCAATTAATAATTACTATAAAAAAGGGTCGCCCAGAACTGGGCGACAGCCCAAACGCCTAGGCGACTCGGCTTGCCCAGTCGCCTAGGCGTAACCTGAACTTTGTTTCCCACAACTTCATAGTGTCATGGTTATGAAAACCGGACCGGCCAGTCGAACCGGTTCAACCACAAACCGATGGCCAGTCCTGTCCGGTAACCCCCCCAAAAACCGCGTTTGTGCTTGAACCGGCGGTTCGACCGTCCAGTTCAAGCCCGGTTCTGTGTAAGCAAAGCAACTCTCCAACCTCCCAAACTTCCCCATCACCCTGTCCCCTTCGCTGGGACTCCCCAGCCGGCGCCGGAGAGAGAAGGAGGAAGAAGAAGAAGAAGTTGGAAAGTTTGGTTCTTGCTCTGGTTCTGGTTCAGTCCCGCCTAAGAATGCTTTGTTGCTAATGAGGTGTAGATCTAATCCCGTTAGGGTTTCGACGTTGGAGAATCGCTTCTTCCGGAATCCGCCGGTTGTAGAGATCAAGGAGGTGGTGGTGGAGGAAGTGGAAAGGTGGTTGTAGAGATCAAGGAAGTGGAAACCAGGTGCGGGTCGCCTGGGCGACCACTCGCCTTCCGCCCAGTAGGGTGGGCGACCAGGCGAGTCGCCTAGGCGATGGCATGTAATGTGCACACGCGCTTATTGTGCACAGTAACGGCTAGAAAACTAGTCGTTGCTACAGTATCAACAAAAATATTTTTTTAACCCCCTCCTTCCTACTTTTGTTCTTATAAATACCTCATCATCCATTTCATTTCCCTCATTCCTTCACCTAAAACCTTCATTCTCTCAACCCTAATTCTCAAGCTCTAAACTTTCAACTCCGCTACTCTAGTGCTCATGAATTCCGACGTTCACGAATTTTGGCTTTTAAGTTTTTGTTTTCGATTCGATCAAATCAAGTGTACACTTTCTAACTCTTCTTTTTAGCTTAATTTTTGGTTAACTTAGAATCACAATCAATGGCTTACGTACCTGGATCAATTTTGCCAATGACACACGAGGATTATGATCACTTAAGACCTAGTAGAATTAATGATCCCGGTTGGAAATCTGCACATTATTTAAATTTAAATGACAAAAATTCATTAGTTTGTGACTTGTGTGGTAAAATAACTAAGGGTGGTATTGCTCGTCACAAACAACATTTTGCACACAACGGGTAGCAATGCACGACCTTGTGATAAAACCTCTGACACTTTAAGAACTGAAATAACTGCTTACATGTCTAATACTAGTAGAATTCAAATGAATTAAAATGCATGCTTAGATGATTATGTTGATTTGGGAGATGACATACCGACGGGAAGGTCGGGTACCGGTATGACCCCAACATCTCAACCCCATGTGCCTCCTCGAAAGAGAAGAAGGCAAAATACATGGGGACCAATTGATCGATTTTGCAGTCGTCCCGGAATCGATGTTAACTGACCCCAACAAACCACAATTGAACGACATTTCAAAAAAGAAGACCGTGAAACAATTAATCAAAAATAGGCCAACTGAATTAGCCGAATCTGTTGGAGGAACACTCTTGGTTAGTCGAATCTGACGATCCGGTCTTCATTGGGAAGGAACTGACGTGGGCTCAGGTAGAGGAAGCTGCCTTAGGACCTCCATCTTCACGAAGACAGACCCGTCGATCCACAACGTCCTCAACTACACCTTTCTTAAGTGAAGGATTAGATGAAGACATCAACATAATTTCTTATAGTTATGAAGATCCACGTGCATCGAGTTCTAAAGCTCCCCGATATGTCGATGAAGAGTTCATTGCGACCGATGATGAAGAAACGGACGAGGATGACGTCTATGTTGACGATCCAAACGACTCAGAGGAAGACGACGATAATGAAGTTCATAACTGGACTTTGAACAATGTGTCCAATTGGAATGACTAAGAGTCTAGGAAACTTGTATTGTGATTGTTTTGCCTTCTAAATTGTATTACAAACTCTAGCATTAATGAAATAAAAAGCCTAAGTGTTTGGGTGGGTAGAGGGGGTACCTAGTGAGGTTTTGGTCAATGAACTATGTGTCTTTTTGAAGCCCAAACATGTAAGGTTTGTTTCTATAATTTTTGGGCATTTTCCCCAATTTTTCTAGATTAAAACAGAAAAAAAATCAATTAAAAAAAAATTAGGCCGCTCAACCCTGGGCGACCGCACAAACGCCTGGGCGACTGGGCACTCCCAGACGCCTAGGCGTCCCAGGAACATTCTCTCTATCCCAAAGACATCTTCATACATCAATCAGGATATTGTCTGGTCCTAAAGTCTTGCATAATTTCATCCATTTTAGGGTTTCCTTAACTTCAACTTTTCTGATCCTCCGTACAAATTGCCTATTATACTCCTCAAATGTTTCCTCCACTTAGAATATGTCATTATCATTCTCTCCATTGAACAACTTATTGAAATACACTCTCCACCTTTCCTTAATAATCTCATCCTTAATTAGAAGTTTATGATTATCATTTTTAATGCATTTAACTTGATTAAGGTCTTTAGTTTTCTTCTCCCGTACTTTCCAACTTCTCCCTCTTTTGATCCTAACTTTTGGTATAAATTCTCATAAACAACTCATCTAGTCTTTCTTTCCGTTTTCTTAGTTTTTTTATTAGTCAACTTATACTTTTATTAGTCTCATTTTTATCCTTATACCACCTCCTATACCACTCTTTTTTTAACTTTAATCGTTTGTTGTACCTCTTCATTCCACCACCATGTACCTTTCGAATCTTACCTACCTCCTCCACTCTCTCCTCAAATCTCTCTAGCCACTCTCCTAATACAAGATGTCATGCCCTCCCACATATTATTAAATACTAATTCTAACTTCTCCCTCCTTTGATCCTAACTTTTGGTATAAATTCTCATAAACAACTCGTTTCTTAAGCTATATCTCAAAGATCCTCACTCCATTCTTGTTTCTATCTTTCCTACTGTATCATAACTTAAACCTTGTATTTTCTACCTCTTTAGCCTTTACACTCACCCATTTGGTCTCTTGGACACATAAAATATTCATTTTTTCTTGATAGTCACATCCACTAACTTTCTCAACTTTCCTATAAAAGTCCCTACATTCCAACTACCTACGCGGACCCTATAATCCTCAACTAGCTACATTACCCCTCACACTGTTGAGTAAAGTGCAAAGACCCTAGCTCCTTGTACACTACATCTAGGCGTCGATGCAGTGTGCCACTAAGGTGGTGGTAGTTGGAATTATGAGGTTAAAAATTCCATAAGGTACTTGCTCGCAACTTGACTACACATTAATCATAATGTTATTTCAATACACTTGATCCAATCATTTCCATCTAGCTATTTGGAATAAGAAATTAGATTTTAAAACAAAGTGGAGCCTATAAAATAGCTGGTTTAATTAAATACAGGACATGAAAATTTTATAATGCATATTCATTTGTTTTAGACCAAGGAAGGTAGAATGACAAAATAACACAACTCTTTATGACATAGTAAATAGATTTCAACAGTTCCATGTGAAAGAAACTATGACATGTCAATCACATTATGTAGAAATAAATCAAACCTAAGCTGTGAAATGAACTCTCACAACATAGACCAAGTACTCCTAGGACTTAAAAGAATAATAAATATTGGTATTTTTTAAGTTTCTTTTTTGTTACTCTTTGAAAATGACAATCTGTAAAAAACATTATAATGAATTTTTACCCGAGTACAACATTCTTCACGTTACTTAAGCATTTACTAGATATTAGCTACTTGTAAAAACTAACTTTATTATACAAAAACAATCATCAAAAATTACAACGAATTTTCTTTTCGTTTTTTTTTATTTATGTACCCAAATAATCTTACATCCATCTTGTCTGGTATCCATTTACATCGGTTGTATATGGGATGCAGATTGATAACAAATAAGGTTGTATTAATTATACTATTATAGCACTTGTATCAACTTATAATATAGTAATTTTTTATAAAGTTATCAAATAGGGTATGATTTCCCCTAAACACTAAATACAATCAGATGATATAATGTGCTATTAAACTCAATCAAATATATGGGTCAGTAACTTGATCTTCTTATTGCCTCTAGTAGTCCATGATGTTTTTTGTTGTGCAATAGCTTTATCTTTTCCTAGAAATCACAGCCCTTAGGGGGAAATATAATAATAACATAAATATTTCATAAAAACATAACTAAAAAATTACACGAAACAAGTCCAAGCACTCAGAAACCCTGGGGGAACCATTTCAAAAGCTATGGTATCCACACAGCACAATAGAACTGCATAATTTCACTGACCTCATAAATAAAGGACTGGTTACGGGTTAAGTAAGGCAACTGGCCAAGAAAATAATAATCTCTGTCTTGGCAATAATCAAATTCTGCACACCACAATGGCTTCTGCAAAGTTCCAGTGACAAGTCATGTTACTATGTGGCAAAACCATAATTATATAACATACAAATATGATTTATGAATATCATCAGGACTTGTACGCTGTCCTTGTAACAACAAATTAGATATGTTTTGGAAACAATTTAAAAACATTTTTCACATTATGCACTTAAAGAGAGAAGGGGAAACCTCAAGGAAATTCAGCAAAAGTAATGCAATAAGGTTGAGAGACCAGAGCAAGTCCAATTTAGTATATATGAAATAGGTTTTAACAGCCTTTTCAAATCTCTGGTCATCAAGAATTTCCTCCGGCAAGCCGACACCATCTTCAGCCTGAAAATACCATTTCACAGACAAATACAATAATATAATTCCACGATATTACTCATGGAAAGATCATATACATCTTTCAAGTAAGAAACAATAATTCAAGTACACCAGGTAGCAGCACCACGATGTCATGAAGGAGAGAGAGAAAATTATGTCTCAAAAAAATCTGTAAAACAATTAACTTCTTTATTAAAAAATGCCATCTTTACTCATAATAAAACATGGTCACACGAATAAGAACCTCAGTTCATCAAAATGGTCATATTAAAATATAATTTGGCACTTGGCAGTAATGCTGCCATATTTGGTAGATGTGTTACAAAATTGCTATTTGAAATTACAGTTGCTATCAAGAGACTTTCTAATGTCTTGGCCTAACCAATTCAAGAATCTATAAAGAGAAATTAAAAAATAGGTCAAACACAGTGACTAACAAAGTAGATAACAACAACAAAGTCTTTTATCCCAAACTAGTTGGTGTAGGCTAGAAATGAAACTCTAAAGAGTTAAGGTTCAGGCACGTGAATCGCATTCTTCCACGCGTTTCTATCCAATGCAAATTCTTGAGGAACATTCCAATCTTTTAAATCTCTTTTGACGGCTTCCTCCCAAGTCAATCGTAGTCTGCATCTTCCTCTTTTTATGTCTTTGATCCGATTCAATACACATCTTCTTATAGGTGTCTCCATAGGTCTTCTTTGTATATGTCCATACCATCTCAGTCTGTGTTGGATAACTTTCTCTTCCATTGGAGCAACTTCAACTCTCTCACGAATGTCTTCATTTCTAATCGGATCCATTCGCGTATGGTCACACATCCACCTCAACATCCTCATTTCAGATACACTCATCTTTTGTGTATGTTGTCTTTTAGTGGCCCAATATTCCGCATCATATAGCATTGCAGGTCTTATTGCGGTTCTATAAAACTTTCATTTTAACTTAAATAGAATTTTCTTGTCGCATAAGACACCTGAGGTTTGTCGTCATTTCATCCATCTTGCTTTAATCCTATGGTTAACATCTTCATCGATCTCCCCATCTTTTTGAAGTATTGATCCAAGATATTTAAAAATATCTTTTCTACGCACCACTTGCCCATCAAATATAATCTCATCTTCCTCGGTATTAACGGTACTGAAACAACATTTCATATATTCAGTTTTAGATCTACTTAGTTTAAAACCTTTTGTTTCTAAAGTATTTCTCCACAACTCTAGTTTTCTCTCCACACCTACCCTACTCTCGTCAATTAATACTACATCATCCGCAAAAAACATACACCATGGAACCTCACATTGTAAGTCTTTTGTCACCTCATCCATTACTAAAGCAAATAGATATGGACTTAAAGCTGAACCCTGATGAAGTTCAATTTTTAATCGGAAAAGTTTTAGTCACGTCATCACAAATTCTAATGCTAATTTCAACTCCTTCATACATATCTTTAATTAAATTCACATATTTTGTTGATACTTTCTTTTTCTCAAGGGCCCACCACTAACATTTCTTGAAACTCTATCATACGTCTTTTCTAAATCAATAAAAATCATATGTAGATCTTTCTTTTGTTCTCTATACCTCTCCATAAGTTGTCTAATAAGAAATATGACCTCTATCGTTGACCTTCCAGGCATGAAACCAAATTGATTATCTCTAACGCATGTTTCTTTTCTTATATGGTGCTAAATTACTTTTTCCCACAATTTCATAGTATGACACATGAGTTTGATACCTCTATAGTTAGTGCAACTTTGAAGATCCTATTTATTCTTGTAAATTGGCACTAAAGTACTTCTTCTCCACTCCTTTGGTATTTTATTTTTCTCAAAGATACTAATAAACAATTTAGTTAACAACGTTACTGCTTTATCCCCCAGACATTTTCACACCTCAATCGGGATCTCGTCTGGTCCTAAAGTCTTACCAACTTTCATCTTTTTTAAGGTTTCCTTAACCTCAACTATTATCCTCCGTACAAATCGTCTATTAGATTCTTCAATTGTATCATCCACTTCAAAAGTGTCGCTATCATTTTCTCCATTAAACAACTTATCAAAATATTATCTCCACATTTCTTTGATATCCTCCGCATTAACTAAGAGGATATTAGTATCATCTTTAATGCATTTAACTTGATTAAGATATCTAGTTTTCTTCTCTCATTTTAGCCAACTAATATATTCCAGCATCTCCCTCCTTTGATCCCAACTTTTAGTATAAATTCTCATAAACAACCCATCTAGTCTCTCTTACTGTTTTCTTAGTTTTTTTATTAGTCAACTTATACTCTTCTAAGTTCATTTCATTTTTATCTTTAAACCACATCTTATAACATTCTTTCTTAGTTTTAATTTGTTGTTGTACATCATTCCACCACCATGTGTCTCTCGAATCTAGTCTACCTCCTCTACTCTCCCCCACAAACTTCTTTAGTCACTCGTCGAATGTAAGATGACATACTCTCCCACATACTATTAGCGTCTCCTACAACATCTCAAGGTCTCTCTGCCATAAGTCTATCCTTAAATCTCATACAGTTTTCTCCTTTAAGATTTCACCACTTAATCTTCACATCTTTATTACACTTATTCTGTACTACACCAATACGAAAGCGAAAGTTCGCTACTACCAACCTATGTTGAGTCACTACACACTCTCCATGTATTACCTTACAATCTATACAAGATCCTCGATCATCTTTTCGAGTAAGCACAAAATCAATTTGACTTCGATGTTGACCACTACAAAATGTGACTAAATGATATTCTCTTTTCCGAAAGAAAGTATTTGCTACCATGATGTCATATGCTATAGCGAAAACCGAGGGTGTTGGGCAAATAGTGATTCTCAAGTCATAAATTCTCCGGTCATCCTTCTAAAATTCACTCCGAGGGTGTTGGGCAAATATTTAAAAGTTGGAACAAGAGACAGTTTGGAAGAATAGATTTTTTTTATTGATTATAGAACTACTACAACTAAAACAATAACAACAAACTTCAACTAGGCCCTTTTGGTACATATGACACTATTATATAGACAACTAACTTTCCTAATACATTAATAGAAACTAAAACAAATACTCAAATTAAAATATAAAATAGACATATGGTATTATTCTTATTTCCTTGGCAGTTCCTGACAAGTCCAGATTTAGGTAAGTTTCATTCTTTATATGGTAGTTTCCTTGCAGCCTCCAAATGTCCCAAATTAGGAAGGATCTAGTGTCTATTGTGGTGCATTAGACTTTGAAGAATGTCTCACATAATATTTGGTAACACATGGCTTTTGAATAATTGTTGGGTTGGCACTTGGATTTAATTCAGTCTCAATTTCTCCCTCTATTTCCAGCTCTGCGTCAGAGCCCCACATCCCCTAGACAGCATAGACAAAATAAACTACAACCATCCCAATAAACACAACCACAGCTTATGGAAGCTATGTTTCGATAAAATATTGAAATTGACATTTTCGAGGTTGAAATCAACATATTATTAGTGTTTGGAATTCAGATCCATGATGTGGTGTTCAATAATCAATTTTAGAACCATCAAGTACTCCAATCTCTAAACAAGTGTACAAAAATCTCAAGTTTATACTCCATAGCATGCACGATCTTCCAAACTGAAACCAAGCCACGGTAGGGATAAGGGTTTTTATGTGGTAACGTCATGAATCAAGCCATCAAGGTCATTTTGCAACCATCTAAACCACAATCTTCAAAATAGATGACACCACATATTACAAGTGCCCACCATGGTTATGAAAACCGGACCAGACCGGCCGGTCAAACCGGTTCAACCGTGAACAGGTGGCCAGTCCGGTCCCCCCCCCCCCCGAAACCGCGTTTGTGATTGAATCGGCGGTCGAACCGGTTCATTGTGCGGATTACCACTATCTGATTACTTGAACCGATTACGTAAACCGATTACCCGTTTATCCGATTATTAAACCCATTACCAACCCACTCTCAACCCCACGCCCATCGCACCCACAACCCAACCCTCTCAACCGCTCAACCCCCAGCTAGACCTCGCCAGACCTCACCGCACCTCGCCGGAGATCGCCAGAGCTCGCAGGTATATTTATATTTCTTCCTCTCTTCATTTGTTCTCTTTTTCTTTGATTGGGAAGGAAGGTAAAATTGGACTTTCTGATTCTACATAGTACATAGTACATACTCTGTTTTTCTCTTTTTGAGTTTTTAGTTTTTACTCTAGTTGAACACATACTTTCTACTTTCTAGCATGAACTTTGTGTTTTTTTCTGTTTGATTCAAGCAACTCTATTCTGTTTGTAACTTTGTATGAAGTATGAACCAACTAAAAGTCTAAATCAGAAAATCAGAACCATGGTTTTCGAGTTTTCGTGATGTTTGATACTTTGATATTTTACTATATGTCTATATTGTTCTGGAAATTTATAAATATATATATATATATATTATTTAATTATTTATGACGTCACCGGTTGAACCTCTGAACCTTTGAGAATTCTGGTTCGACGTCCAGTTCGGTTCTGAAAACCATGGTGCCCACTCCACAACGAAAAGGACAAACAAACTACAACCACCTACAAACAAAAGTACAACAACGTATAGGAACTAAACTTCCATAAAATTGAAATTGACACAATTGGAATCTGGATCCTGTAATAGTGTTTGGTAAATAGTTTTTAGAACCATCGCAGCACTCCAACTCCTACACGAGCGTACGCACAAATCTAAGATCAGACTCCAAAGCATGCACGATCTTCCAAGCTAGAACTACGTCAGGCAAGGGGGTTTTGATGTAACAAAGTCACCAGCCCAAATCATTTCAGATCAAATCAAAAACTCCAAACGACTTTCTAAGTGAATCACAAGGGCAGAACAATAAATGCCTCCAAGAACCACAAATGTGGTGCCAACTCCAAAGTGAGCTTAGAGAAACAAACCACAACCGCCTCAATCAAGACAGTGCAATGTATGAGAGACTGAGAGTTGAACTTCAGTAAAATATCAGAAATCACACAACCCAGAGAGGAATTCAGATCCATAATATAGTGTTCAGGATTAAATTTTTAGAATTGTCAAGTATTCCCACCCCAATACAGGCATAAACACAAATCATAAGTTCACAGTCCGGAGAATGCATGACTTATCAAACTAAAACTCAAAGACAAGGTATTTTGATGTAACATTGTCATGAACCGAAATCATTTATATCAACCAAAACACGAAACTCCAAAACAAATTTCTCTATAAATCATAACTTCCCACTCGATACTATAGCAAACAGGGCAAAAACAATCCACGAGTCCATAACTACCTCAATCAACAGAAGCGCAATGTCTAGGAGCTAAATTTCCACAAAACATCAAAATAACATTGATGAATTCAGATCAGTAACACTATGTCCGGAGATCAATTTTTAGCTCGTATTTGACTAGAAAACAGAATTACTTGGATAATAGTTGCTAGTTCTCAACCAATCCATAACAAATCGTTCGAGAATCCATTTCTGGCTCACACCTCCAAAAACCAAAATTTGTCGATCATCAGTCACTACATTCCAAAAACGCTTCATCTTAGGGTTTCAAATTCAAATCTCGTCTCAAGCAACAAAATCTCAACCTACAGTAGCTAAATTCCACCGAATACCAAAATCAACAAATTCTGAACCATAACAAATCGATCAAGAGTCCATTTCTAGCTCACATTCAACTCCACAAACCAAAATCGATCCAATTTGAGTTACCACGCCAAAAAAAACTTCATACTAGGGTTTCGAATTCAAATCTCATCTCACCAGATCGATGAGAGCCATGGCGCGCTGGTACCACGACCCATAGGCGAGGGCATCGGACCAACTCTGGAGCTTCTCAAACTCTCAATCAACAAAATGACAAGCTACAGTAGTAAAATTTAACCAAACACCAAAATTGACACTACAAAATCAATAACCAATTCATAACAAATCGTTCGAGAATCCATTTCTAGCTCATATTCACCTCCACAAACCAAAATCGACCGAACATCAGTCACTACACTCAAAAAACACTTCATCTTAGGCTTTCAAATTCAAACCTCGATTCAATCAACAAACCTGAACCTACAGAGTTAACTTCCACCGAACACCAAAATCAACAAATTCCGATCCACAACAAATCGATCGAGAATCCACGTCTAGCTCATATTCACCTCCACAAACCAAAATCCGTCGAACATCAGTCACCACACCCCCAAAAACACTTCACCTTAGGGTTCCAAATCAAACTTCCGTCTCACCAGATCTACGAGAGCCGCGGCGCGCTGGTACCGAGACCCGTAGGCGATGGCATCGGACCGGCTCTGGAGCGTGCGGCGCTGGAAGAGGTCGGCGCCGTCGTACCCGGACCGCGACGATCTCGCGCCGTCGCCGGACTCCTCGGCGATCAGAGGCGTCTCCATCGATTCAGTGGCCGGAATGGGATCGGAGATTCGGCGACGGTTGAGTTAATAAGTAGAGATGGCGAGTGGGGATTAGAAAATGGATGTGGACAATAAGACGTGCGTTGGGATTCGGGTTTGGGCTCGGATTTGGGGGTTATTACGATCCGCCCTTGGTTAGACCTGAATAATACCTGATGGTCTTTCTGGTGTGGGGAACGTGTCAATAATTGGAGACAAGAAGTCGCTTTCGGAATTAGTTATTTGGAGGCAATAAATTGTACTTTAATTTGAGTTTGACACAACAATTTTTTGTACATAAAGTATAGTTTTTTTCTGTGGTTTTTTTATAAAGGAGTTGTAATTGGCTGGCATTCGTTCATAAAAAATGGGTCAAGACTAAGTAAAAAAGGTACAGTGGACTAACTTAACATATATTTGATTCTATCTCAACTTTCATTTGAATAAACTTAAGTTTGCCACTTTGCCTTGGGATAAGTAAGCTCACGAGGTAACTTTCGTTGTGCGAACACCTGGAGCACATCAATTGGTTCACAATCAGGTGGAATGGATACGTGGGTTTGTTACGAGATAATACATCTAATATACAACTGGGAAGCATGCAAGATGTTGTCCGTCGTTTGCGCGAGACAGTGTCCCACTTAGTGCGGGTCGTGGTCAACTTTTTTGCTACCCACCAATCCATTTCTATAGACCGGGTAGGTTGCGGTTGGGTGTTAACTCGTTCTGCGAATTTGTTATTCCGTCGATATTTTGTTAATATAATATATATAAATATTTAAAATTTTAGCATTAACAAAATGAATATTATTTAATTATCTTGTGTTTTTATTTAAAGCGTCTTAGGGTGAAATTAGTCAGATTTTTTTGCAAAAATCAACTTGTTTAACCCATCAAAACCATCCCGCCAAATCCACCCTAAGTGGAGCGGGTAGCGGGAGAATTTTTTCAACCCGTCCCGTCCCGTCCCGCCCCGCTAACCCACCAAAGTTTGGAGTCCTGTCTGCCATGACTATATATAATGATCTATGGTGAAGACCTGTGACATTTCTCATAGACACCAACTCAGAGGGAACAACACGATGACAACTCGAACCAAGAGATCTTGGACGAGATAACAGCTAACCCACGAAAAGACAGGAAAACAAACAAAGGAAATAAATAGATAATTTTCGGGGAAAAAACAAAGTAAATAAATAACAAGAAAACATGTGCAAAACCATAAACAAACACCATTTTCTAGTTGATCATCTGTTCTTTGGATGTTAGAGTTTGTTAAGGCGAGCCTGACAAGCTGATTAGTCATCAGACTATCTGAATCCTCGTAGTACCTGACCATTCTCCATGCAAATTTTTGTAGTCGGTGAATAGTCTGATTTAGAAACTGAAACGATATTAATCGGATACAAGAAGAAGAAACGTATTTGAGTTTCACATAATGAATTTTTACGTAGATATGGATTGTTTTTGTTTAAGTTTGGATCCTCACGTGAGAGTTCCGTTTGGGTATTTGCAAAAAAAACATTTCAGATTTTAAAACCGCTTATCACTTTTAGGGATGCACACAGGTTGGGTTGGGTTGGGGTTAGGCCAGAAAATTTCGGGTTGACTATATTATTCTTGTAACGTCCCGTACCCGAGCCCGCATCGAACCCGGGTCCCGGTCCGTCACTCATGTGCTCACTGACCCACAACACCCACATATTGCCACAAAACTTAAGTTGGTAAGTGTTATGGTAGTGGACTCATGTCTTTATATCTCACCCCAACATTCTCATGTTAAGCAATGTGAGACTAAACTTGGGGATTTTACAACCTACCCCACTTGAACACTTGACGTCCTCGTCGGGGTCAAGCCACTCAGTCATCAGGCGTTGTGGGATGCGTTTTGTTTGTCCAGGAAAAGTGCATGAAGATTTTCGGTCGATCGATAGGACATATCTGGTCGACCGGTTGCGCAATTGGAGGTCTTGGAAAAGTGTTTGGAGATTTTTGGTCGACCGAGTGAGCTCGACGGTCGACCGATACAGTTCAAGATCGTGCTACAGTCTTAGTCCAGTTGACCGTTCGTCCCAACTGGTCGACCATTCAGGTTTATTTTGCCCACGTTCTACACTTTTTTCCACCCGATTCTAGTGCAAATAATGATTGTTTTGGCCTAGTATATTAAGACAATTTCATCCCCTTTTGTAATACACTAATTACTATTGTCTAGTTTGCATTTTTGAAAGAAAGAGATAGAGAGCATCCTTGTGGATTCGATAGGAGAAAATTCAGTTGGAAATTCTCGTCGGTTGGTCGTATGGTCTGTAAGTCTCTCTTGTAATATGTTTTCTCTATAGTAGATTAAAGTTGTGTCGTCCGTGATTTTTCCCGCATTGAATTTTCACGTTAAATATCGTGTTCTTCTGTGTTTTGCATGGTGTGATATTTGTGAATTTTCATTATTGTGGTTTCTTTATCCATTGGATTTGCTATTTTCGTTCTGCTACGTATTTTGAGATTGATTTTATTCCCTTCGTCGTGAAATTACAGCTACATCATAGACTTATTACGGAACTCGTTGCCGAGGAATTTTTCTACCTCAACGAGAACGCAATCAAGGAATCCAACAACCAAGAAAGACAACCTAAATAATCGTGAAGACAACGTCAGATTTAACAATATCACACAACTTAGTTAATACTCCTTTCAAAATTAACATGAAATGCTAATATATATTATAATCCAAGTACGAATATATGTACAATGGTATGTATATGTTCGATTTCTTGATCTTGTTTTTGTTGAGGCAGAAAGACTTCTTCTTAATTGGCTAACAAGTTCAATTAACAATGAGATATTGATTTCTTTATTTGTTAAAAACCCTAATTCTTTGTTTTTTTCGTGAGATTAAAACTCAAAAAATAACTTGAAAACCTATTTGGAGAAATATACAAAAGGACGACTAAATTAACTGCCAATTTGTTTCCAAAAAACATGACTCGACAACTCAAATTCTAATCTTATCCTAAAATTATCAAAAAATTATTATTCAGAAACTTTTAGCATTCATCAAAACTCCGAAAACATATTTAAATCCTAAAAACATAAGCTAGACTTTTCTACACAAATCAACAAAAACAAAAGGCTAACAATACTAAAAATAGAAATCTTAGAACCCAAACAAAATTGAACACTACAAAAAAACGGATCACAAAGCCAAAAAAATCTTTCAACTAATAATACACCACATCAAAAACCAACTTCAAACAAAATCAAAATAACTTCTGTAGACAAGATTAAACACTCATACACCACGCTCTACTGACTTGGCGTAGAACATTGCAACTAACTCTAGATAAAAAACTCTGAAAAATAACACTTAAGAAAATCATAATATGTTTGTAGTTTGTAAGATTAAAACATTTGATTGAGTAAGCCACTTAAGTTTTCTAAACTTTTCTACAATTAATTTTCTTTATTAGTTGTTGTAACTTGTATTGCAGTTAACTTAGACATGCGTTGTAATAGAACACATGTTAAAAACTTTTCTATCGTTTATCAAACCAACTAACATCAACCCTTATGTATGTTAAATTCTCTACAATATATTTAAAAAATAGTTACAGTTAATAAAGAAATCTTTAAATTAATCAAACTCACGTTCCATAAATACACATAAGTAACTTAGTAATATGTCTCAAAAACTAATTTTGGTAGAAACTAATTTTGTTAAAAAGAAACAATATGCATTAATGGGATATGGTTTGAGTTACTTTGTAGAGATGTGGTTTAGGGTGAAGGTGATGAAACTTATTTATAATAGAGAATGGAAGGTGACGGAAGGTTCTGATTGGTGGATTGACATGGATGAAATCACCTCCACCAGCAACAACTTCAATTTATTCTTTTTACCTTTCCACACTCTTCCACGAACACGACTTCAAAGAATGATTTAGTTGGTTCGTAATTAAAAAAATTGGCCTGAATCCTCGTGCCTATTCTCCATGTTAATTCATGGTTTTTTTTGCTTGTGTTTCACTATGAAACAACATAATTCTAAATTTATCATCGTTGTACAACTATTTCTAATCATACCACTGAAAACTCATTTTGCATTCAGAAATGTCATTACTTATTTTAAAATGTTACTCCGGCAACCTTTACCGATAACGACATTAATTTTCCGTTAACTATCGGAATATTCTTTGGAAACCATGACTGTTGTTGTGTCGAGTTTGAGCGAGCGTGGCTCATTAATTTTTAAACCGATCCATTTACTATTTACTATTTGATTTACTAATCCTTTAGATTGGGATGAGTTTCAACTCGACTTGGTTAGTTATAACTATATTCCGATCGTTAACTGAAAATTAATGTCATTAACGATAAAGGTTGACGAAGTGGCATTTGAAAGAAGTAATAACATTTCTGAATGCAAAACAAATTTTCAACGACTTGATTAGAAATAGCCGTACAACAATGGTAGATTTAGAATTACGTTGTTTTATAGGCAAGCCAAAATCCATATATACATACATTATTTACATGGGAGTTTTGCATCCATACCCTCTCTTCTAGACATATTATATTTTTGATGCATATATGCATCCATTTTCCCCCACACCCACGACATCACACGTCCTCCCTCATCCACAACTTCCACTATGGCTTCTCTATCTCTCCTCTTCTCCTTCACCCCCTCCCGTCCTCTCCCCATCCACCGCCTCACCCCCCTCAACGCCACCCACAAGGTCACCCTCCACACCTCCACCACCACCACCCTCGACGTCTCCGACTCCGAGACCATCCTCGAGAAGGCGCTCGACGCCGGGCTCGACGTGCCCCACGACTGCAAGCTCGGCGTCTGCATGACCTGCCCGGCAAGACTCGTCTCCGGGCAGGTCGAGCAGAGTGAGGGGATGCTTAGTGATGATGTCGTTGAGCGTGGGTTCGCGCTGCTCTGCGTGGCGTACCCGAGGAGTGACTGCGAGGTTAGGGTGGTTGATGAGGAGGAGTTGCTTGAGATTCAGCTTGCCACTGCCAATGATTGAGAAGAGACCACCTTATCTTTAATTATGTTCATCCTCTTGTTTTTAATTTATTGTTTGTCGTTACGTTAATTAGATGATTTTGAAACTTGAAAATGAGTATTTAGTGTATTATATTGATGAAGCGAACAGAATCGGAACCGGATCCATAGTCTACTTGGTTATCCAGAATTGAATGTTACGAGGATTGGTTTCCAACTTGGATACCCAGAACCGGATTGGGTATCCGGTGGGAGTATCAAACCTGTAAAATTTTCAATTTTCATATGTATAAACTGTTTTTCCAATTCTTACAATATTTTTTAGGATTATTTTTTATTTATAATAATACCCCGGATCCGGTTCTAGCTACTAGACTAGCACCGAACCGGAATCATGTCGATTTTGAAATTGGGTAACTATATCTGACCCATATCCGTTTAATTCCGGTTCAGTTCCAAATACTCACCCCAACTCTTGAGAGAAAAGGTGTAGTGAAGAAGATGGTTTAATTGGATGATATCTTACGTGAATTGCAATTGATTACCGCCGAACTAGATGATTCGGGGAGGTAGCGAAACTTGTGTGTTAATTTTTAGATGTTTGTGATGTCTTCTTGTTTATGTGTTGTTATTCTATAATTAGGGTGACATAATTAATAATTTGCCTTGACATTGTTTGCGTTAGATGTTTTTGAAAGCATTTTTAGGATCTTCAGTTGAGGTTACTCCCAAGATGTCTGATTGAGCTATGGAACTTGTTTGTTGTTACATATCTTGGTGGTGTCTTGATTTTGAGTTGTTATTACTTATCACTGAGGAACTATATCTGTATGTCTAAGGATTCATTTGACATGTAAGACTTTGTTATGCATTTTGCAATTATTCGCTTAGTTTTGTTATTAGATGTTAATGTGTCTTGATGTTTGTGTTGTTAATATAAAAAAATGATTCAGGAATTCGATGAAACTATGTTTAAGTCTTTAAGATCTTGAGTTGTGCTCTTGGTTTGTTGGAAAAAAATACCGTAAAAGGAGCCTTTGTGTACTTAAAGATATAATAAATACTTATCTGGCGCTTGAGAAAGAAAAAATACTTATCCATTCTATCGCAACATCTTGTGGCTAGATTTTTATCGGCATATATGGCTTTAAGGTACTTAGTTTTGTGGATGTTCTTGGAGTCATTTTCTCTGTTTTTGCAGATTCGCAAGTTATACAAGTCTTGACATGTTCTGATAAAAATTCTGTAAGCATTCGAATATTGTTTTGTTTTAGGTTTCAAGTGCTTACTCATATGATCATTTGCAGAAAAATAGTTTGAAATTTGACAATTGACTTATGTATAATTGATTTGTCAAAAATATTGAAATTTTTACTTTCTGACTTAGATTTTGCACATATGGTGACATCCCATTTCTTTATTAGAACAATGAAAATTCATGAGAAGCTCCAAAGCATCGAAGTATATTTGTTACCCTAAAACTTTTAACTTTATGAACAACTTTGAAACCAACCATCGAAATGCTAGTTTACTTTTTCATACTTGGTTTGTAGAACTGAAGTTCATGGAGTTTGTGGATTTCACACTTTGACATTGTCCTCTTAATCTAGCGAGTAGCATCATTTGGTAATGTAGATGACAATAGCTGGTAAACGATCGAGACTCGTACAGTTGTACTCTAAACACTGTAAGTCGTGAGACTAAATAATTGTTTATTTGCAACATTGATTGTTTGCCCATTGACTATTGATTCTTAGCAATCGACTTCTAATACTCAATTGCATTGACAGAAAGTTAAGAACAAAACTAGCTTTATATGTGGTGGTAGTAGATTCCAATAGTTGGACGTACACCATCTCGGCCTTGAGAGAGATGGATTGCAATTTTAAATGAGAAGAATCCACATCATTTTAACCAGGACACATGACGACCTTTTGACCATATGAGTTAAGGATATGAAACCCCATGATTAGTCGACATGAGCATGCACTAAGTCTGATCGAAGTCACAGAACGTAAGAAGCACGACGATCTAGGGTAACATCTAACGTACATTTTAAAATATCACAATTTCTTTTGTCCCAAGGATCTTTTTCTTGAGCTATGTTTGCATTTTTGCATTTTCTCACGACACTACGAGTACAAATGTGTAGGATTTCATGTTTAATTATACATATATATTTTTCGAATTTTCATGTATAATAAGGATCCATTACAATTTTCTTCGATTTATTTATGCATGCATCGGTTTGTTTTAACAACTAGTTTCAAAAACTTATTAAAACAAACACAAATGGACTCCGAAATTCATACCTAGAAGTTTTCAAAAACTTCTTGACGTTTCAGAGACGTTGAGGAAGCCAATCTTCGCTTCTCGTTGCGCCGGATGCCTCCGAGTGTTCACCGAAACCCTAAACAAGGTTGGAGAGAAAGGAGCTAGCCAATCGATCTCCAAACAAGCTTAGAATCTAGCTACAAACCCCTTCCTTAGCCTCTGAGATTTCTCCTTCCAAAGACTTAGAAAACTAAGAGAATTTTCGTGGGATTTTGTGGTGAATTAAGAGAGAAAATAATTATTGAATTGTGTAACCCAATTAGGGAGAATAAGGACCTATTTATAGGTTCCAATCTTACTCTTAATCATGGCTATTCTTTAGCCACGTTTTTCTTTATATTTTCTCTCATAAATTAATTCCTTAATGCATTACATGCACCCACAAAACGTTTGACCAAGTTTGGAGCTAATCCAACCATCAATCAAATTAATCTCTTAATAATCAAAGGCAGAAAATCAATCGCTGTTCGGTTGACCGAGACCCATTCGGTTAACCGAATATGTCACGATTGGTTGACCGAGTACTAGACGGATGACCGATTCTTAAAGGGAAAAATCCTCCTTAACCGATCGGACGAATTCTCGTCTAAGACCGAGTGTCATTCGGTTAACCTAAAATATCGGAACTTAACATTATTCGGTCGACCGATTTTGGTTCGGTACACCGTACCAAAGTTCCAGGCACTTTGGTCAAGTTCGGTCAATCAAATATGACTATCCGTTCAATGTTCGGTTGACCGATCCACAGATCCTTCGGTCGACCGAACCTCAACGGATTACCGAACTTTTACCCGATTTTGCCTTTTTCAAATTTTGGATTTATTTCCAACAAAATTTGAACTTGGGGGGTTTTAGCAAATTCACAACTTATGCAATATATTATCCTATGCAACAATACATTATTGCACCCCATAATATATGCATCTCATATGAATTTATCATGATTCTAATTATGTTATATATAACATGATTGATTTTACTTGTTCACCACATGTGTCATATTTTCTATAAGAAATCTGACACATCATATGAACCAAAAATCAAACTTCTTGTTTCCCGGTTTCTTGCGGTGTGACCTATGGGAGGATCTAGACTAAGTTGGCAGTGATATTAAGAGCTTAATATCACAAGCTATAAGCGGTATCTAGCTACACATTATAGCTCCCAATTAGTTAGATGTCTTAATTCCACTCGAACCAAAACCCGATCCATTTAGTGATGGAGTGCACCACTTGTGTTCGTCCCTTGCCGCATGATATTAAGAATACACACAAAGTAGTATTGTGTCATCTTTGTATTAGTATTCATTTCTTGATCTCTTTAAGCTAGTTATAAATATGTGACTTAACTCAAATCACATTGTGCACATTATAACTTTGCTTTATCAATGGGCCCACTAATATCATCACTCAATTAAGAGGGGCAATGATAATCTTTTGACTAACTATCTTCTCCAACAAAAGTTGTACTTAACCAACCAATGCCTTTACACTACACTGATCGATAGTTCAAGACACTGATCTAATTAAGTATTCCTTAAGTGATTAGATATAAGACTCATATCAAAGGACCAAAGACACAGTAAAATATTAATGACACAGAAACACATTTCTATAATATTTTACTTATTAGGTCTATTCAGTATACAAAAGTAATATTTTCCTCTTTTGCATACCCGTGTTGTCACTCACTTGTAGAGCTACAATGATCTATGACCAACACGACAATCTTAACTCGGTAATTAATGTTCCATGTTAATTACCATGATTGCCAATATCTTTTGTTTTATGTAAACCAATATCTTTTAGAGCTCTACGGTTAAGGACCAAGAGTCTCTTCCTTAACACTTCTAAAAGACGAATAACATAAACAAGGAACAAAATGATTTCTCATTCAATTCATAATAATTGACATTTAAAAGTAAAACTTTTAGAACACATTCTCTTCAAAATGATGGTACAAAACTCAATTGATTGATCGTCGATTTGAGTCAAGAACAATCGCCCAACATGTAATCTCGTCGCTTGAACTCACCTGTAGAGAAAACATCACGTTAAGTGTTTTATCAACTTATTTCCAAAGTCTCAAAAATAGACGCCTCTTGTTCAACTCGCCAAAGAAAACTTGTCAATTCATCACGGAGTGACACCAAGCATTCATCAAGAATTGCTAGTTACCGCATTGCTTGAAAAAGTAACAAATCCACAACAAGATCTCGTAACCATATCAAAATCACATAAAAGTTAAATCATATTCAAAGCGAACATATTGGGAACTTAAATTATTAGAAAATAAATAAAAAGAGTAAATTACATTTTGTTTCACGAACTATGCTTTGATTATTTGATATCACCCCAAAAACAAGGAATACGTTTGAAAGCAGATACGTATTCTCAAAAAATTAGGTGAAACATTACAAACGAAAAGTTTAAAAAGGATCTTAACATGTTTTAAATTTCAAATAATTAAACTGATACCAAGGTGTAACGGAGAGAGGCAAACTAATTAGTTCCATTGAAAATTAATTGATTAAGGATATTCTCGATAAAATATAAAAATAATAAACATGTCCAAAACATACCGATTCTGAATGAAGAAGAAGTAAAGCGTTACAACTTAAAAGTTCCAAAAAGATTTCACATATTAAAGCTGAGATAATTAAGCTAATACAATGACATAATTAACAAAGACAAAGTATAACTTACCAAAATAGAAGTCCCCCATACCATAATCCATCCACAAGCTGAGAAAAACCCATTCCATTATCCCACCCTTCCCTCTACCTCCCATCAAACCCGCCAACGCCAAGACCGATTCCGCGGCCCTATAAAACCCCAACCAAACCCACATTCCCAAATCCAATCCCAAATTCGATTTTCTGTTCCGATGGGGGAGAGATCGGTTCTCGGAGGTCGGAAGCGGAGGTTGATCCTCAGCGATTCGGAGTCGGAGGATTCGGAGGCGGCGCCCGGCGTCGTGCGGCGGATCCGGTGGGACGAGCCGTCTAGGTACGTGCTCGTGAGGAGGGGGGAAGGGGTGGTCGAGGACGGGGGGTTGGAGGAGGAGGTCAGAGCCGGATTCGGGTTCGGATCGGAGAAAATTAGGGTTTCGGGGGGAGAGAGGATGGAGAAAAGGTGCGGTGGTTCGAAGAAAGATGGTTATTTGGAAGGAGAGAGGAGTGATTTGTGGAGAAATATTGATTTGGAAGGAGCAAGTGGTTTGAGGAAACACGAGATTTTGGAAGAAGAAGGAAGTGGATTGAAGAAAAACAATAATTTGGAAGGAAAGATAAGTGATTTGAAGAGAAACGGAATTTTCGAAGGAGAAGGAAGTAAATTGAAGAAAAACATTAATTTGGAAGGAGAGAGAAGTGGTTTGAAGAGAAATAATAATCTGAAAGGAGAGAGGAGTTGTTTGAAGAAAAATAGTAGTTTGGAAGGAGAGAGGGGTGGTTTAAAGAAAAACTTTGATTTGGCAGGAGAGAAAAGTGGTTTGAAGAATTTTTTTGATTTGGGACGACAAAGAAGTGGTTTGAAGAAAAATTACGGTTTGGAAAGAGAAAGGAGTAATGGTTTGAAGAGAAACCACATCATGGAGAATAATTTGAAGAGGAGGGTTATTTTGGAAGGGGACAAGAGAAGTTTGAGAAAAGACAACGTTTTCAAAGAAGAAAGGAGCGATTCGAAGAGAAATCTCAATGTGGATGGAGAAAGGAGTAGATTGAAGGGTGGTTTAGTTGTGGAAAGAGAAAGAAGCGTCTTGAAGAAAAATCACACCGTTGAACGAAGTAATCTGAAGAGAAACTACGCCACCGAAGGGGGAAGTGGTAGTTCGAGTGAACGTCCGGCAAGGAAGATACGTAAGACGGTGGACGATTGCATCAATGACTTTGATTGTTTGAGCAGACGGGATCTTGTTTTTTCTGGTGATGAGAAGGTTATAAGGGTGCAGGGAAGAAGTGGTGTTTTGAAGTTCTTGCCCGGTGGTAAACAGGTTGGCAACCGAGAAAGAATTCGTACGTCAAATGACGCTTCGACTTCCGGAGAGAGAGCAGTTCATGGCAATGCAGGCCATCTTAAAGGTTGCCGGAGCTACTTTGAACAGGAAAAATCTTTGGCTCCGAAAAAAGTTGTGATTCAAAGGAAGGTGGCTAAGTCCATGGGAAATGCAGAACCTAGGATAGACAATGCAAAGGATATGACGGATGTCAAAGGGCGGCAGCGTAGTAACTCGACATTGAAAACAGCCAATTTGGTCCAGAAGAATATCAAATCAGAGAAGCCTAATCGAACTACTGAAAAACAAAAACTGCGTGATCAATTAAGAGACATTCTCCTGAATGCTGGATGGAAAATTGAAATGAGGCCTAGAAAAAATCGGTGCTATGAAGATGCTGTTTATGTTTCTCCACAAGGAACTGGTTACTGGTCAATTACTAAGGCTTATGCTGTTTTCTCAGAGAAGATGAAGGTTAATGACCCAAGTACTTCAACAGATGATGAATCAATGTTGACACCAAACAAAAATCATATGAATGTTAAGAGTTCAAACTCTCTGTGTTCTACCATACCCGTTGATGCCCTTAAAATTTTGAAGAGAAATGTAGTTAACAAGAGAGGTGGCAAGAAGTGTCATGACATTGGTGATGACAATCATGGAGATAAGTTTAAGGGAAAGAGTGCTACAAAAAAGTTCGCCATAGAAACCAATGTGAAATCATGTAGCAGTGCTGCTTTAGATAATTCAGGGTCATCATCTGATTCTGAAGATCACCCAGGTGAGGCCATAGTTAAAAGAAAGGGATGCAAACTGTTGATTCGCAATTCCAACCAAGGCCTTGATAGTGATGGCGATGAAGATTATGTTCCTTATTTTGGGAAAAGGACAGTTCTAGCTTGGTTGATAGATTCAGGATTCGTGCGTGAAAATGGAATAGTGAAATATATGAGCAAGGGGCAAACAATGCCAATACTTAAGGGCCGAATAACAAGGGATGGCATCTATTGCAACTGCTGCTATGAAATTCTTCCTGTTACTGAGTTTGAGATTCATGCTGGGAGCCAATTGTGTCAACCATACCTAAACATTTTCGTGGAGGGTAGCGGGTGTACTCTTTCTCAGTGCCTTGAAGATGCATGGAACAACCAAGAGAAACCATCAAACTTTGGATTTGCTTCTGTAGATGTTAATGGTGATGACCCAGATGATGATACCTGTGGAATTTGTGGAGATGGTGGGGATTTGATCTGTTGTGATGGCTGCCCTTCAACTTTCCATCTATCTTGTTTAGATGTTGAGGTATGCACTTATATAAATCACCCATTCTGGTGCAAGTGTATTCCCTAGTATCTAGATGAATATTTGTATGCAGAATCTTTGTAATCATTAAAATGCATCAAATTTGCTCTGGAAAATAAATTGTTTCATAGCTATTAACATTGCTGAAAACAAGTTTTCATTTCATCTGTCAGTTTTTACTGCTTATTTCCATTTTTTGGGAAAAATAACATATTTGTTCTACTGGGACTAGGGATGCAAACGGATACATATCGAACCGGATACAGTATATATCCGTATCCGAATTCGACTTTCATAACCGAATACCGATTTCGATTTGTATTCGAAAAAAATTCCTCTATCCGAATTCGAAAATATTTCATTTGGTTTTCGGATTTGTATTCGAATTCGAAGAGTATTCAAATTCATTTTTTCAATTAGTCCAGTTAGCATATCTTTGCTTTGGGGCAACAAAGAGCCAAGATCTCGATCCATAGATAGGATACCATTTCATGTCTTTCACGTTTGAGTAGTTTTAGAAAACAAAAATGGTTGTGTAAGATGACGGTGTTTCAAAAATACCGAAGTAGTAATATTGTGGGAAGAGGTGTTAGCACCCTAGCGACGACGTCGGCGTCAACGACGGGAATACCGGCGACGGGAATACCGGCTGAAAATAAGAGGAAAGTGAGATCTCACGGGAAGGCCGGCCGAAATCACCGAATGCATCAGAATTTGGGAAAGAGATGAAGTTTTCGCTAGAGAAGAAGGGATTTGGGAAAGTGACGGCTAGAGTAGGGTTTTTGTGGATTTGGGAAAGAGTTGAGTAGTGTACTAGTGTATTTAGGTTAGGTTTTAGTGGACAAAATCTGACCATCCATTCTAAAGTGTAGAAGATCTTGGTCATTCATCTTGGTATGAATATAGGATTAATTTTTTTATATTAAAATACAATTGGTATTCGGATACTCGGATTTGGTAAGATATGTATCCGAAATTGTATCCGAAATTATAATTGGTAAGCTTTACATGACCAATTCCAATTTCAAATTTATTTGGTAGGTTATTTCTTACCAAATACCAACCAATTACAATTTTGTCGAATCGGATACTCGGATATTTGGTAACCATTTGCATCCCTAACTGGGACCATGTTGTGCTTGCAGGTGTTTCCTCTCGGTGAATGGTTTTGCTCGTACTGCTCGTGTAGATTTTGTGGGTTAGTTAATAGCACGAGCGGACATGAGATTTCTACCTCTGAATTGCTATCTTGTAGTCAATGCGAGGAAAAATGTATGTGCTCTTTTTCTTGTTTTTCTATCAAGTCGTTGCTCATGGTGCTCTTCACTTGGCCATGGATGGAAATAAGACAACTTATTATATACTTTACATTGTAGATCACCATTGTTGTACACCCATGGAGGATTCACTGACTGATAGCTGCAACTCAAGGGCTCCATTTTGCGGGGAGAAATGTAAAAAGGTATTTATTGGTTTCAATTATGATTATTATGTACAATTAACCAATTATTTTGCTATTTAGGTTAGATGTTGATTTCTATTTTAATAATCATTCTTCTGCATAATCTATCCTGTTTGCAAAATCTTATAGGATATTATGGACATCACGTAAATAATGCCACACTTTCTTGACTCACGTAGATTATGATAGCCTGAAGTGTTCCTCTATATCATGTAGAAGAACATGCCACACTTACTCATTTTTTTTTGCCTGATGCTGGTTCTATAGCTCTATGAGGAGTTGCAGAAGCTTCTGGGGCGAAAAAACAAGTTAGAGGATGACTTTTCATGGTCACTTATTCAACGTGATGATAGTACATTGGCATCCCAGGTTCAACTTGCCAGAAGGGCCGAGTGTAATGCAAAACTTGCCGTTGCACTGTCAGTTATGGACGAGTGCTTTCTTCCTACAGTTGATCAGAGGAGCGATGTCAACTTGATTTACAATGTTGTTTATAATTTTGGGTAAGAGACCAATGAATAGATATTTTACTTTTGGTGCGCTCATACTAGCATATATTTGATAAGCTCTGGATTTTCTTTATGAGCAAAACCTATAGACATTTTCCAATTTTGTCTATGCTTGTTTGGTGTCACAACTGGCAAGTCTCCTCTTAGAGTATTGGAACTCTTATCAGTGACTAATTTCCTGCACAGAGAATATCTAGAAGCATTTATGCTATATAGCTATCTTTCACTGCTTTGTATCTATGTAATGAACATTTTATATGCACTTAACTTTCCTTTCACTTGCTCTATTATATTAGCTTATTTGCTTTAAACATATCTATGCATTAATCCAAACTAACTATACAAACCTATTATTTTGCATCTCATTTTCCTTTAGAATGCCCATTGGATCATTTCTCATCCCTGCTCACCCCTTTTAACAACATTTCCTGCTTATCACAGATCAAACTTTAAGAGGTTGAATTATAGTGGGTTTTACACTTTCATTTTGGAGAGAGGTGATGAAATGATAGCTGCTGCATCCGTCAGGTATTTCTCTTGTTTGGTCATATTTATGTCTTGAAAACTAAGACGAGATTTTTTTTAACATTTAACATCCAATGGTGTATCTTTTAAAAAGCATTTCCGCGTTGCATAAATTCTTCACGGCACAAAAATTGCTCAACTACATATATTCTTTAAGAAGAAAAGAAATCCAACATCATTGAACTCATTAAGTAGGCCATCTTGTCTGAAGCAAGCAATCCTCCATGCCTTCAATTTCCAAGCTTAATTCATGACTCCTGCTTCAAGTTTTAGTGAACTTTGTTTTGCTCTAGTAACTAATATTACTAATATACTGATAAATAATATGACTGAAATATTAGTTCTTTTTTTGTTATTAGAAATTTATTAGTACAGTCAATTAAACTAGCTTGGTGCGTCATATCTCCAATGACCTATTACCAAAACCAATTAGAACCACAATACTATGTATGATTCTATTTTGGATTTCAGCATAAATTCCTATTTATTTAAATGTTCAATGTATTATTCACTATTTGTGCCTTATGATAAAAAAAATTTGTTATTAAATATTTTTAATGCTGAGTCTTGGTGTGTCCATTTGTTGTGCTTGACATTATTGTTTTACAAAGTTGCTAGTACCTGTACTTGTGCTCGCTAACAAATTTTTTCTTCCTCTAATATGTTTGAACAGAATACATGGAACTAGGTTAGCAGAGATGCCATTCATCGGAACGCGTGATATGTATAGGCGCCAAGGAATGTGCCGTCGACTTCTAACCGCAATTGAGATGGTGTGTAGTTACATCCATTTTTTAGGTTAATAAGTATGTTTTTATTAAAGAAAACCTTGAATTGTTTTACATAGCAATAGATAGACTTTTTACCCTGGTCCTCTGTTCCTTGTTGAGTTTTAGGAATCCTCTCTGAATGGTTTGTTTCACATGCATGACAGTAATTGTTTTATGATAGAACTTACCTACTCTATGTCAGGCTCTATTCTCTCTTGGTGTTGAAAAGCTGGTTATACCTGCTATTTCTGAACTCCGGCACACATGGACCAAAGTCTTTAGTTTTAAGCCTCTTGATGGTTCGTCGATGAAAGAACTGAAATCTGTGAGCTTGTTGGTTTTTCCAGGCACTGGCTTGTTACAGAAGTCATTGAGTAGACATGAAGGTGAGCAAGTTTGCAACTCTGTCGCTTTTTGTCCGTCATGTGTCGATCTTAAGCATTAATTTTCTTTGAATTTTTGGTTACCACCTGCAGTTTGTAATGCTGTTGCAACAGAAGGCAATGAATATAGACTGGCAATAAAAAATGACTTCCCTTGCCATTCTCTTGGTGAATCTGATTGTGCAGCTGAAAAAACCTCTTTGTGCCACTTGGACACTGGGAAAGATGAAATCAAGGATTCAACGTGCTATAGTTCTGAGGTGCTATTTGATCTTTCTGATGTTCCACATCATTCTGGTTACACGTCGTTGCAGAGCTGCCAGCCAGAAAAGACCAAAGAAATGACTTCTCCTCAATCTGATTTTGTGCACAATGCACCTGTGCTAGAATCACATTCTTTTGGCAATGCATCTCCTATTTCTGAAATGCAGTTGCCACTTGAGAGCATCACTGGGAGCACAGATGAAGTGAAGTTTGGAGGTACATCTATTGGTTCTGCCAATGCCTCTGGAATTCAAAAACAGCCAACGTCTAGTTCTGGAGGTACTTTGAAGTCTGCTGATTCTGTTTCTCCAACATCACACGGACATACATCACATTACAAAATTTGTGCATGACAAAACAACATAAGGAAACAACTAATGGTGATAAATTATGGCCATAACAGTGACACTCGAGGTGCATTTGCTTGATGCTGGCTATTCCTTGACTGATATCCTGGAGATTCTGCTACGAACACTTCTTTGCAGGAATTCGGGGCGAAGGACAGCGATGCTTGTTTTGCCTCATGTTCAATAATAGTGCATCAGACAATGTTGAAGTACATTTCTCAAGAAAAGAAATGATTGTGCATCACAGTCTCTAGAGTTCAGCCACCACAAATCTGTGTCCCAAGCCATGGTCGATGGTTTCAAGATCACTTCCAAGGCACTCAGGTATATATTGTTTGAGATTTTCAACTCTGAGCCACCAAGTAGCTGCCAAAGAATTGTACAGAAAACAAGTCAGGTGATATTTGTCTGTTTTTCGAGTTTCAAATCATCACTCTACTAGTGAAAAAGATTTTACTGGACCTGGGGCCATGTGTTGTTGCTCTTATCTGGCTGATGATCCTGTCCTGGTCACCTCAGAGGAGTACATTTGCTGTTTTCTGAGTGTAGGATTGCTTTTATTACTCTAGAATACATACTTTTACAGTGATTACATGATGATTCTTGGTAGCTGAGCAAGTAATGGATTTTTGGTATAATAATCCCGTGCTAATACTCGTCGCGCACTCCTGTGGAAGCCAGATTTGTGGTTTCTTATAGAAATGATCGGCATTGGTTTTCTGTGCTAAAGACGTTACATTTCTACTGGGGGCGAACAACATGAAGCTCTTCTTCTGTGTGTGCTCAATCTTTGTATTGCCTTGAGATTACTCAAATCAATCCTGCATTGTTGATTTCGCAATAAGGTCAGCTGAATTTTCTGGTCTTGGTTGTGCAGCTGATCATGAATAACACTTGTACAGTGTAAAAATTTATCCCAAGCAATTACTAATTAAGCACCAGGAGGCTTTTATAGGTGATTATTTTATTCTTTTCAATATAGAATTTTACTGAAGATTTACTTGTACATTCTTGTGCTGCCCGTGGAGGATCACAGTAAACATTTAAATGTGTAATACAAAATAAATTTACTGAATTCATTTTTTTATTCCCTGCTCGTTACTTTGTAATTGTAGCTATGCCGAAGGCTATGTTTTTCTGAATTTTATGTTACTTCTACTTTTGCTACGGATTTAGTGAGCCATATGATGTGTACTTTATTCTGGTCGTGTGATCAACAATTGAGTATTATGTTTAGTTTTTTGGATTGTTATTACCAGGCTGTGTTATTCTGATTGATCATTATGTTTTCAACTATTTCCCTATGATAATTTGACGATTGTGGATGGTCTCGCCGTGCAACTATTTCCCTATGTTTTCAACTCTTTTTAGCTTCTATATAACTCATGCTTCATGATCTGCATTTATCTACTCTTCTGAAGATTGTTTCACTCACTTTTTGTAGCACAACTGCACAAGTAATGAAGGGGGGAAACTTTTGATATCAAACCTACCAACCCCAATGCATGTGGCTTTGTTGGTCTTGAGGTATATTTGATTCCATCAGAAAACTTATTTTTATGAGCTTCCACAGCATTAACTTACACAAAAACAAAGCATCCAAGTGTTCTTAGTTTAGATATCAAATAAATCCCACAAATAATGAAATAACACCACAGAAGATACACCAAATGGGTGGTACTTGTTGGAATATTGAGTTTGGGCTAGGCCCATGAATAGCTCAATTGAAGAAATCCAATGTTGAGATGAAGATGAGAACTATTGCCCCATGTGTCATGTGCTCACCTCTACTTTTTAGTCCCACATTGGTAAAGCTAACAAGTTGAAGGATGTTGATAAACATACTATTCACTTGTCACTTTGTAGGTGGAAAGAGAGGAGGAGAGAACTCTCCACACGCGCGCGCGCGCGCCCGTCCCGTCCCGGTCTGGGTCGGGGCGTGGCGAGGCGAGGCGAGGCGAGGCGAGGCGAGGCGTGGCGTGACGTGACCTCAAGGTAATTTGTTTTTGCAATTAAGTCCTTGACGGTTACAAGAATAAATACATATATATATATCATGACAGTTTCCTCCTAAATTATATACACATTCTATTTCCATCATCTCTACGGAAACCGTCCCTCTCCGGCGATTTCCTTCCCCGAATCCAAAGTTGTTCAACGTCTGATTCTCGCGAAAACCGTTCTATCCTGGGAGAAAACCGGCAGACCATCAAACGCACTGGTATGTGAGCCGATATTTTCTCTGAGGCAAGTCGCCTTCCGACGGCTCGGTCTATGAGGTCGTTTCTGATTCATGTTCCTTCGTTTCTTGTTTTCCTTTACATGTTTTTGTATGTTGGCTTTATCTGGATCCTTATGGAATATTTATTCGACATATGTAACTCACTGTATTACATGATCATATTTGTAATTGTATCAACAATCTCAGAGAAAATATTGTTAATTATGTCGTCTAATAATTCGTTTGCGCCAAAAGTGGACATGTCAGGCATGCCGGAAAAATTTTCCGGGCAGAATTTCAAACGTTGGCAACAACGTATGAAGATCTGGTTGACCGCTATTGGTTTAGTTGACGTAATTGAAAAGGCTTTCCCACTTTCTGAAACTGAAGATCCCCAAATCAAAGCAGCACAAGATCTGTGGATAGAGAAGGACAAATTATGTCGAGGTTGCATTCTGTTGGCTTTGTCCAACGTGCTCTTCGATGTTTATAGTTCGTCCTCCTCTGCTTCTGTGACTGCAAAGGATTTGTGGGATGAGTTGGATAAAAAATATAATACTGAGGACTTAGGTCATGAAAAGTATTATGTTGGAAAATTCCTGAAGTTTCAAATGGTGGAAAGCAAGTCAGTTACTGAACAAGCTCATCAGTTTATGATTCTAATCCATGGCTTAAAAGAGGCTGACATGAAGCTTCCTGAGAAGTTTCTGGTAATGTCAATCATTGAGAAGTTCCCTCGATCCTGGGAGGACTTCGGGATGTCTCTAAAGCATAGGAGAGGAAAACTAACTATGGATGACCTCATGGTTGCTATTGCAATCGAGGAGGAACATCGGGGTGAAAAACCAGTGATGCCTGTAGAGTTCCAACCAAAGGCAAACGTATTAATTGGATCCTCATCTAAGTCAAATTTTAAAGGAAAACCACAACCTATTAATAAGACTAAACCCAAGGTCAAAATCCAGAAAAGGCCAACAAACAAACCATGTTGGAATTGTGGACAGGTTGGGCACTGGGCTAAGGATTGTCCATCCAAGAAAGCCAAACGCCAACAAGGTACCACTGAATCGACTCCACATGTCAATGTATTGACTGAGGTGGATGAAACCAACAGTAAGTTTGTTTCTGTTAATCCTCATGTTTTTTTCCATTTATGAACCACGTGAGTGGTTGGTTGACACTGGGGCTAATGTGCATGTATGTGCTGACAAGTCCATGTTTGTCTCTTACCAGCCTGTTGATCGTAGATCTGTAGCGATGGCCAATGGGAATGTTGCAAAGGTGCTTGGAATTGGACGTATCGACTTGAAGTTACCTTCAGGACGAGTTCTTTCTCTGCACAGGACGCATCATGTGCCTGCTGTTCGTCGTAATATTATTAGTGGTCCGTGTCTGGTAGTTGAGGGTTATGAGTAACATTTAAATGTAACAAAGTTGTGATTACTCTTTCTGGTACTTTTATTGGCAAGGGGTACTTGTCTTGTGGTGTTTTTTTAATTCATGTTGAACCTGCTTTTTATAATCGCAATGCTATTTCTGTTAAAGATGTGTCTTCTCCTGTTGTTTATTCCATTGAATCTGGTGATGTTTGGCATAAACGTTTAGGACATGTGAATTATCAATGTTTGAAAAGAATGATGAATTTAAATATGATTCCTAGGTATGCTATTGAGAATAAAAAATGTTAAGTGTGTGTACAAGCTAAACAACCGAAAAGACCGTTTCATTCTGTGACTAGAAATACTAGTATTTTAGATTTAGTACACACTGATACTTGTGAATTCAATGGCATGTTAACTAAGGATAAAAAGAAATATTTTATCACTTTCATTGATGATAGTTCAAAGTATTGCTATGTTTATCTTTTGAAAAGTAAAGATGAAGCGTTATCTAAGTTTCTTATTTTTAAGAATGAAGCAGAGACACAAACTGAAAAAAAACTTAAGAGGTTGAGATCTGATAGAGGTGGTGAATATACGTCCAACCTGTTCGAACAAGTGTGTCAGGATTCTGGCATAGTTCATGAGGTGACGGCGCCGTATTCTCCACAATCTAACGGAATTGCTGAACGGAAAAATAGAACATTATCTGATATGATTAATGCATTATTAGAGAGTTCAGGATTACCCAAATATATGTGGGGAGAAGCTTTGAATACGGCTTGCCATATTCTGAATAAAGTTCCTCAGAAACATAAGGAGGATAGTCCATTCGAACTCTGGTGTGGTCGAAAACCTAGCCTTAAATATCTTAAAGTTTGGGGTTGTCTTGCAAAAGTGTTAATCCCTGAACATAAGAGGAAAAAGCTTGGTCCCAAGACTGTTGATGCAATATTTATCGGATATGTGATTAATAGCTATGCGTACAGATTTTTGGTAATCAAGTCCGAGATATCTGGCATAGATGTTAACACAATTGTTGAATTTCGTGATGCCACATTTTTTGAGGATGTATTTCCTATGAAATCTGGAGTTCCTCAACAAGTTTCTTCTTCAGTTGATCCTTCTACGTCTGGTTCCATCCACGAACATGTGGAAAGGATGACAAATGTGGGGGCAGATTTGTCTATTACCGATTTTGAGTCTTCTCAAACTCAAGTTGAAATTGAACCTAGAAAGAGCAAACGTTCTCGAATTGCCAAGGATTTGGGAAGTGATTTTATCACATACCACATCGAGGGTGATCCTAACACTTTCAAGGATGCTATGGCTTCATCTGAAGCAAAGCATTGGAAAGATGCAGTTAAGGTCGAGATGGACTCTATTGTCTCTAATGGGACATGGGAGTTGGTAAATCTTCCTCCAGGTTGTTCAACAATCGGATGTAAATGGATATTCAAAAAGAAATTAAAACCAGATGGTTCCATTGATAAGTATAAAGCCAGATTAGTTGCCAAAGGGTTTAAACAAAAGGAAGGAATAGACTATTTCGATACCTATTCTCCAATGTCTCGTATGACTACTATCCGAGTGCTCTTGGCATTGGCGTCTGTATATGATTTTACAATCCATCAAATGGATGTAAAAACTGCTTTTCTTCATGGTGACCTTGAAGAAGAAATTTATATGGACCAACCTGAAGGATTTGTAGCGTCTGGAAACGAGAACAAAGTTTGTAAACTTGTTAAGTCTCTTTATGGACTTAAACAAGCCCCAAAAGCTTGGCATGAGAAATTTGACAAAATTATATTATCATTTGGATTCCAGGTTATTGATTCTGATAAATGTGTCTATTGCAAAGTTCAAAGTAATGCATGTATTGCATTGTGTTTATATGTTGATGACATTTTACTGTTTGGGTCTAATTTGAATATAATACATGAAACTAAGTCCTTCTTGTGCACTAAGTTTGAGATGAAGGATATGGGTGTTGCAAATGTGATCTTGGGTATCAAACTGACTAGGTCAGTTGATGGTATTTCCATATCTCAATCTCACTATGTTGAGAAGATTCTTGAGAGATTTGGCTATACGAATTGTAGATCTGTGAAAACCCCATATGATTCATCAAAAACTTTGTACAAGAACAAGAGTGGTGTTCCAGTTTCACAACTGAGATATTCTCAGATTATAGGTAGCTTGATGTATCTTGCAAATTGCACACGACCAGATATTTCATTCTCGGTGAGCAAACTTAGTAGATACACAAGTTGTCCTGATCGTACTCACTGGGAGGCTTTGGATAGAGTACTTAAGTACTTGAAGGGTACTTCTACCCTTGGGCTGCATTATGGGAAATTCACAGCTGTACTAGAAGGGTACAGTGAAGCAAGCTGGATAGCCAAAAACTCTGGGAGTAACGGTGTTACAGGGTATGTTTTTACTCTGGGTGGAGGCGCAGTCTCCTGGAGGTCTACAAAACAAACCATATTGTCTCGATCTACATTTGAGGCTGAACTTTGTGCTTTGGATACAAGTGGAATGGAAGCTGAATGGCTGAAAGGACTCCTTTCTGAATTGCCAATGACTAGCAAACCAGTTCCTGCAATATCTGTACATTGTGATAGTATGACTACTATTGCAAAGTTAAGAAACTCAAAGTATAACCACAAACAAAGGAGACACATCCAAGTCAGACTGAAGTCTGTAAGGGAATTGATCTCGGAAAGGGTGATAGCTGTTGATTTTGTTGGTACCAAAGACAATACAGCTGATCCTTTCACCAAAGGACTTGATCTAGTTCAAGTTTTGAAATCCAAGTTGGGGATGGGACTGAGACCCATTACATGACTCATCTAGAATGGCAACCCAACCAATCTGAGTGGAGATCCCACGAAGTTGGTTCAATGCGGTAATAACAAGTTCTTGAGTGAGTCAAGTGCAACTCATTGGTGATACATTGTAGGTCATACATTGTATCTGTGTCAATACCCCAAAGAATGGATATGTTGCTGAAACTGCAAGTTTAGTAAGAGTGTAGACTCTGAATGGGTTCAAGTCTTTGAGACAAGATGTTAGCAGTGCATCTTTGGAGAAGCCCAACTATGTGAATGCAATTGTGTGGCCGCAATTAGAGGAATGTGGGTCATTCCTTGAAAGCATTCATGAAACAGGATACGGATGCATGGCCGTAAAGCATCAACCCTGTAGATTGCAGCATAACCTGCTTAGTGTTGTTCTCAATGGACATCTCCACACAAAAGGTTCAAGTTCAAGACTTCGTTTCACTTAGTTCCTGTGGGGGTAAAGTTGAAGGACTCAGGTCGTGGTTCAAACCCGAAAGGTACCATTACTGAAAGCACTAGGCTGCAAGGTTTGGTCGCTCGATCAACAATGGATTTGTGGGGGATTGTTGGAATATTGAGTTTGGGCTAGGCCCATGAATAGCTCAATTGAAGAAATCCAATGTTGAGATGAAGATGAGAACTATTGCCCCATGTGTCATGTGCTCACCTCTACTTTTTAGTCCCACATTGGTAAAGCTAACAAGTTGAAGGATGTTGATAAACATACTATTCACTTGTCACTTTGTAGGTGGAAAGAGAGGAGGAGAGAACTCTCCACACACGCGCGCGTGCGCGCCCGTCCCGTCCCGGTCTGGGTCGGGGCGTGGCGAGGCGAGGCGTGGCGTGGCGTGACGTGACGTGACGTGACGTGGCAGCGGGGGATTTGGGGGAAATTAGAGGCTTTAGCCTCAGGGTGATGGGTGTATTTATTTTTGGACCTCAAGGTAATTGTTTTTGCAATTAAGTCCTTGACGGTTACAAGAATAAATACATATATATATATCATGACAGTTTCCCCCTAAATTATATACACGTTCTATTTCCATCATCTCTACGGAAACCGTCCCTCTCCGGCGATTTCCTTCCCCGAATCCAAAGTTGTTCAACGTCTAATTCTTGCGAGGTTTCGCGCTGCTTTCGTGGTCCGTCGACTCCGGTGTGCGCCTGTTCGACGGTGAGACCGTTCTATCCTGGGAGAAAACCGGCAGACCATCAAACGCACTGGTATGTGGGCCGATATTTTCTCTGAGGCAAGTCGCCTTCCGACGGCTCGGTCTATGAGGTCGTTTCTGATTCATGTTCCTTCGTTTCTTGTTTTCCTTTACATGTTTTTGTATGTTGGCTTTATCTGGATCCTTATGGAATATTTATTCGACATATGTAACCCACTGTATTACATGATCATATTTGTAATTGTATCAACAATACTCTGCACAATCAACCAATCCAACTTCATATTCGAAACACAACATGCTTATTTAAGAATGTAATACATTAATTAATTTCGGGGAAAAAATAGTTTTTTTAGTTAGAAACACGGCAAAGAATAAAACTAACAAACTGCATCACAACTCAGAAGGCTTCCATTTTTTGCGTGTGTGTGTATATATAGAGAGAGATGGCAAGAGATAAGTGATTTATCCAAAACTTTACAAAAGAAAACCCGTCGTTGCTTCAGTGGCTTCTGTTGAAGTTGAGAAGAGTGAAGAGAAAATGACATTTCCATATCCTCAATTCTTGTTGAATATACCAAAGATAGACTTGAGGGCGTTTATCGCGTTTTCGTTTATAAATGACTCGTCATACTTCTTTAGCAGTGGCTCGAACTCTTCTGATGCTCGTATATTTTCTAGATCGGGATCGGTTCGAATTGTCTGCACGACGAAATGACAGAAAAAATAGTTTGAAACCAAGTAATTGACATTCACATTTATTGAATAGACAGCATACTGATTCATGCATTGATTATTCATGTAGTCAAGGGTGATATCGAGAAATATATGAGGGACGCCGACAGTAATATTTAAGAAGAAAACTCCCAAAGGAAGCATTGGTGTTATATTGAAAGCAAAGGTGATATCTACTCTCTTTTTTGTGAAAAGGAAAAAAACTCATTATTTGGTATAATAAACTCCTATCTGTGTGATGTCTCAGAATTCGTCGAAAATATAATGATGCACATGACAATACTTAAGTCTTAAAGTCAATCTAAACATTGTCGTTGAGTCTTCGTGTTACCTTGAAATCTTCGTATCCTGCTTGCATCGCGTCTTCTAGAGCAGACAGACCACCTTGTACCTGTATGACATTGTTATTTTATTTATATCATTATTTGGTTTGACTTATGATGGTTATGAGAAATAAATAATATCCACCTGATTGAGCTTCGAGTAGCAACAAGCTACATTGTAACTTGCAACAGACGCTTCGTTTGGTTCCGGTTTAGATCCTAGTACCGATTCAAATTTCTCCAGAGCTTCCTCGTATTTTGCATCTCTTCAGTCAGCAAAGAGAGAAAATTAATCAGTCGACAAAATATTTTTAAACTCACCTATGAAAAGAACAATTCATCTAAGTAGACAAAATGAAGGGTAGATCCGTTGATGTATATAACATTAAAAGTATTGCTCAGTTTAATGTGAAAAAAACAGTAATCTCCCCAAAGCATATAGTAGAATAATTTATCTTGCAGACAGTCAATTGAGACAGGCAAGTAAACAAGCTGTTTATTAATCTACAAATATTATCACAAGTTGCAGAGCGTAGGGTGGAAGATGAAATAGTTCAGATCAATTTGAATTTACTTGTACAGCTTCAGTCCTTCACGAAGATCGGCCACCCTGCGCTGCTTTTGTTCCATTTTCCTTGTGTAATTTTGCATCTGAAAAATAGAAACACAAAAATGTTAATAATCATTCTACAACACCCGAATGAATGAAGCTTTTGTTGATTAATCCAACACCTTTCTGGTCATAAATTTCATCCAAGGAAGCAGGATTAATAAAATTTCCTTTATAAAAACTCCATCAATAACTTTACATACAATATCTGATTTTGAACTTCGTTATGCTGTATGTATGCTCCAGAAGAATGAAAGAAAAAACATGAATAGATATAAACCATCAAATAAATATTGCTAAGAAACCTGAATTTCTCTAACACGATTGCTGATAAAGCCGGAGTTTCTCTCTGCTCTTATGATTTCCTTCTCCGTAAGTTCACCACCATCCATATATTTACCTGAAGAGCAACATGGATGTCGATAAAATCATTTAAATTTACAGAAACATGTAAGATATTTTATTGAAAAGGATCATTTAAACCTTATTTATCCCAGTCCCACAAGAAAAAGTATTGAATAGAGCCATAACTTCAAACATTTATAAGAATTCACTAGTAGGAACAGAGAATTATATTCTACTGACCGTCTCCCTTTTGCATTTTCATGAGCAGTGGACCGATTCTTTGCCGAATGGTATACATAGTTCTCCCATACTCAGCCGCTGGCCAAATCTCGGTCCCAAACACAGCACTGCATACAACACAAATTCAAAAAAAAGAAACAACTTAGATCATAAAAAGGTAGCAATTCCGCTACAAGAAAAGCCTCGAGTAGCATTCAAAATCTTGACAAATACCATTCCAACTGATCATAGAATTTATGTTTTCTTCATTTCCCCATACAACGTTCTCCATGACATATTTCGGTATAAAACTATAAAAAAATCATTCATCATCAATAAGTTTTCTCTAATTCAAATGGGTGATATCCTAACAACCTCGAACTCATCCAAAACCTTTTAACATCTTTCTACAGACAAGTCCAGTGGCAAGGACACCTTTACCACGAATCTAACGCACGATAGGCTGGCTAATCTTGTAGGTAGCCTAAGCAATCTAATTCGATACAATCTAATTATGACCGAACCACAAACTCTAGTTTCAAACGTTACCAACCAATCACTATCCCAACCAACCCAATCTCACAATTCAGAACAAGAGTGAAACAAGCTTAATGAAAATCACTTTCTCACCAACTGCAAACCCTCTAAACTTTTGAGAACTTATAAAAGATTTAACCATAACTACCATGTGCATTAGCACACTGCAAAGCTATGTAGTCTCGAAAGGGGGAAAGAGGCAACTCCAATGCACAATCCAAACCTTTCACAAACAATGACCTTAGAACTGCTCCACAGATTGTGAGGGATCCTACTCCTAATTGGGTTTTGTGGTTGTTTAGGTGGTGATTATGAGGAGATTGGGATGGACGGCTAAGATGGAGTGGAGTTTGATGGATGGTTGAGATGAGGTGATGAAAGGTATATAGGGTGGATCTCTCACTCTCTCACACGTCTCTCTCTCTCTCGAGCTCCGGCGAGGCTGGTGGTGTTTCTCCGACGAGAAGATGTGTGGACGGGTGTTGGTCGTGTTGCGAGATGAGTCGATTTTCGAGCTAAACCCGTCCATCTTGCTTTGGTTCTCTCTCTTTAAATTCGTCTCCCTCTTAGTGGTTGGTGAGGTGATCGACAAGGGTGGTGATCGTTGATCGAGCGAGACGTTCGTCGTGGTTTTGAGATAAGTGCTCGTGGAAGCGTCGTCGAGGTTCTTCGAATGTTTCTTCAAACCTTTACGGTATGTCAAACTTATTGTCATATCTCACTTTTGTTGTGTGAGTATTTGGAAGTCGATGGTAGGTCGTATGGCTCGTCGCAGGTAAACGTGCAGTAGATTTGTCTGCTGGATCGGTCGACTGGTCGGTGCAACGGTCGACCGTTCCAAGTGAGATTTGGGGATTTTGCTTCGCATCGGTCTAACGATGCCCTTGGGCGGTCGACCTTTGGTACGTTAGAGGCAAGCACTTGATGTTTTTGGTCGGACGTGCCCCCCTTTGCCGTTCGACTGTGAGCACTATTGTAGGTCGGTTGGGGGTGTTGACCATCTAAACGGTCGACCGCCCATTGACTCGTTCGACCGATCGTACATGTAACCAAGTCGTTTGGAGCATATACCATCTAAACGGTTGACCGCTTATTAATTTCGTCTGTTTGATGACTTAAGTTAACTTGATGTTGGTTCGATCGATGGTGGTTTCGTTGACTGGTGTTGATTGGATTCGATAGAGATTTTTACTAGTGGGTTTCGGTCGACCGAGAGTGCTCGAGGGTTCGACCGGTTGCTTATGTTGAGCAATGAGAAATTTTACTAATGGTTTCCGATCGGACGTGGCTCATTTGCCGTTCGGCCGATTGTTGGTTGTGTTCGTTGAACCTGGGAGGTGACATTCTAAACAGTCGATCAGTCCCTGACTTTGGTTCGACCGAACGTGTGTTGTTGGTGGGAGATGTTCGACCGATGGAGGGTTGAGTGAAAAGGTCATGGAGTTCCGTAGTGCGTTCAAGTTGGGTGAAAGAGCCCTAAAGCCTGAGTAAGGACCACGTGATAAGGGTTAGGTGAAAAAGCCCTGGAACCCTTAGTGCGTTCGGGTTGGGTGAAAGAGCCCTGGAGTCTTAGTCGTGTCGTAGTAGTTGTGGTCGAGTGAAAAAGCCCTGGAGCCCAGCTTGACAACGTTAAGTGTTGCTGGGGTTGGGTGAAAAAACCCTGAAGTCCATTCTTATGTTTATGCTTTTCTTTGTGGATAGAATTGTATGCTAGAGTGTTTCAGTTTCATGCATTTGTAGAGTTTGACATACAGGGTTTCCTTCTGGAAACTCATGTATTGTTGCATGTTTACCTTTCAGGTCGTGATAGACGTTAAGGGTGGTGACCGAGGAGAGAAGAGTCGCTACCAGATCTTGTTTTCTCTTATTTTGAGGTCGGAGTGATTACTTGTATGTGGTTGTGTAGCCTTTTGATGTAATCACACTTTTGAAATACTCGGATATATATATATATTATATGTTGGTGCACTCGTTTTCTTTGGATTTTGCGTAATGTCCTCTGATTGTTGTATGTTATAAAATTTTAAATTATTCCGCTGTTTGAGGATGTTACAGATTGTCCTCAAAGATGTAGTCTAGTTACATCTAATCTAATTGTTAGATAATAGTCCCACATCGTTAAAATAGAGACTTTCTTCCTGGTTATAAGTTGTAGGGTACCTCCATTCTTTGTCAATTGATTTTGAGTTGGATATCCACACTTTAACATGATATTAGAGTCAGTTATGCCTAATGGCTTGACACTTCATCATTTGTTGTCTATGTATAGACACAGAATAAATTACCCGGTCACGTGTGTGAAGAAGTGTTAGAGAATAGTCTCACATCGTCAAAATGTGGTCTTTTTCCTGTGTTATAAGTTGTAAGATTCTTTCACTTATTGTCAATTGGTTTTGAGTTGGATACCCACATTTTAACACTAACTAACACAAAATAAGAATGACAGATTGCGGTCCCAAACATTTACTCCTAGTCACCAACAAACAATCAAACCTATCTCACTATCAAATGACAAATTGACTCACATAATCTAATTCTATGCATTCTAATTACAATTTCATCCAAAGACAATTTGGGACATACAATCTGATTCCATGTAATTCGATTTAAATTGCATCGGCAGAAATCCAGTTCCACTTAATCTGTTCACGACATAAAGATAATATTGCAAACAAATCATCACAATTCAACTAACACAACCAAAACCCAATTCCAAATTCACCAAACCGAACCAAAAACACACAAACCTGGTGGCAATGACTCTGTCTCCGACCGAGAACATGCCGGACTTGTCAGCCGACCCGCCGGCCGCAATGGCATCAATGTAGGTCCCACCATCTCTCCCCTTTGCAAACTTCAATCCATAAGGCTTCTCCAACTCCACCTCATAATTCTCCCCACCACCACCATCACCACCACTCTCCTCCTCTGAGTTGGGGGGTTGGGATTGGGTGGTGGAGGAGGCTTTGAGGGCCCAAATAAGCCTTTTATGGTGATGGGCAAGCTTGGTTTGGAAGAATAGAGGAGTCTTTGGGGTGGTAAAAAGGATGGTTGGAGTGGTTGGTTGTTGTGTTTTTGGAGGGAAGTGTGGTGGGTTTGTTGTTATGGGAGTTGTAGTGGACATGTTTGAAATGTCTTGAGTTGAGATGTTCTTTCTTTTCTTAGTCTTGAAACTTTGAAGTTGAGAGGAGTTTGGTTGGGATGTGAGAGAAGGTTGAGAGAGATGAAGAGGGAAGTGAGGTTGTGGTTGTACTTTGTTGGTGCAACTCCTAGATGGATGGAGTCCACACATGTGATTTTGTTGGATATTTTGAGTTTTTAATGAATTTTTGTAATTGTTGTGAACTTGGTGAAATTTATTTTTGTTTTTCTATTTGGCTCTTGTTGGACATTGCATTTTTGTTGTGATTTTCTTTTAAGGTCGGGTTTGATTTGATAATGTAATACAACTCTTGATTGGAATATGTAATTTTATAAAAATCCTTTTATCTATGTATTCAGTGGTAGAGTATGTTTCATTTGTTGAGGTAGATGTTATATCATATCAACCATGTGTTGTTATGATTATAATAATCGATTTTACGTTCCGTGACTTTCATCCCACCAAGTTAGTACTCAAACCTGCACAATGATGACTCTACCTTTTATAGTCTTGTAACTCTTGTTGGATGATACATGACTTATTGTGATTTTTTTCTTAAGAAAAGTTTGCTACGGCTCTAAATAACTAGGAAAAGGAATTTGAAATTCTGGGATTATGGTTAAGTTGATTTTGGCAAGAGTTTTTGACTAACTAAATCAACTTGAATTGGTTCAGTTAATCTATTTAAATTGATATTGGTCTACATTTGATATCTTGTTCTGAATATTTCCCGGTATATTTTGTAGAAACAAACTCCTTGGAATTATAACAGAAATTCTTCAACAGGAATTGGGAAAATCAATTTGATTAAAACTTCCTAATTATAAAATTCATAGTAAACTTAAATTCAAAACCTTGAACTCATCTTAAGTAGGACGTTTTTTAAGAATGAAAATAGAATACATAACTCATAATAATAAAATAGGTAATTGTATTATAAATTTATATCAAACTAATCAATTTATATCAAATTGTTTATATTTTATTTTTATTTTATCTACTATACTCTTAAGGAAAAAAATTCAAAATAATTTTTTTTAATTTTTTTTTCCAAAATAAACCTCCATTAAAAGTAATTTCCAAACTAGACCCGCTGCCACCACGTGGTGACACGTGGCGGCGGCGGGGTTTGTTTTTCTGTGCATAGAGAACTCGGCATCACCAGTGCCGAGTTCATCTTTTGAGAACTCGGCACTGGTGATGCCGAGTTCAACTTTGGTATAACTCGGCATGGGTGATGTCGAGTTAAACTTTGGTAGAACTCGGCATGTGTGATGCCGAGTTCTATTTGATTTTTTATTGGCCAACACTTCGACATTTTTTTTCTGAGGTGATTCAAATAGAACTCGGCACTTAGAGTGCCGAGTTCTATTTAAAAAACTGTTCTCCTGACAATCAGGTTGTGTATGAGATTGATTGCCAGGAGAACAGTTACTTAAATAGAACTCGGTACTGAGAGTGTCGAGTTCTAAAGGAAAAAAGTGAGTTTAATAGGCTGAAGTAGGCAAATTTGCGGTCCTAAAAAATTAGACCTGTCAATCGGGTCGTGTACGTGTATTATCGTGTCGTGTATGAACAGATGCTAACAGGTATTGGGTATACACGAACCCGACACGATAAGGAATCGTGTACACGAACCCGGACACGAACACGACACAGTAACTATCGTGTATACACGGACACGACACGATTTGGACACGATTACTTATCGGGTCGTGTAACACGAAACACGGCAATACCCGAATGGGCACGATAAGTACCTACATACACGATAAGAACTTAATACACGATAAACACACGAGTACCTACATACACGATAATAAATTAATACACGATACATACACGAGTACCTGATTACACAATAGACACGAATTTATAGAATTTCTGGAAAATAACATAAAAGTTCAAAAGTTCAACAATACATGCAAAATACATGCTGGAAAATAACATAAACTTTGTTGTCTATGTCCATCTCGATTTGTGACTTCTCAAGCTAATATCACACAAACTACCGATGTTTTCCCACAACAAACGAGTGCTGAAAATAAGAACATCATTGAGCACATATCACAAAATATTAGACAACCAAGATATTAGATGACACACCACCAACAGGAAAAAAAAGTTAACACCCAACAGTAACAAAAGTAGAAAACACAACCACAATTAAGTATTCAATTTGAGTTGACAGTGTTATACATGCTACATGCACCATTCGGAAAAGTCATCTTAGAAGCTCAATTTCTTACTCTTCAAGTTTCCCGTGAAATTCGTATCATTAAAAAACCCTTTAAGAGCATGCCCTGGACGGTGGAATACATTGAAGGATCTTAATTGCAGGATTATGTATGCGCTGGCCTGTTGAACGTTTTGGCTCCTATTTACTACATTTGGAACTGAAAACCAATTTGTACGTAGGATGCTATACCTGATAGTCCAATGTGGAAGTATTTCCAATATCCTCTTAATAGACCAATGGTTCTTGCACTCTTGCTAGAGTGCACATTCAAAGTATAATAACTCTAGATGTTTAAATACAAGGTAACATTTATAATTGAGATTTACAAAACTAAATCTTATACAACTGGTTTCTTAGATGTCTTCCTTTTTGTTGTAAGCAACCTCCCTATGCTCAACCTTTGGATTGCATAAGCAATATGGAATCTGTGTTGTACAGTTCAAGCTTGTCCTGATACATGATGTGGAGCCACTTTAAAAACTGGAATAAGATGGCAACATCTGAGTAGGACTGCAACGTTGGAAACAAGAGAACTGGTTGATCTTAGTTGCATAATGGAACCTGCAGGACTACTAAATAAGTGCATTACTGGTTTTGAGAATATTAAGGACTCTCATGTCAAGGTTGTTACCTTTCTCCTTCGAATATCACTCATCCATCTAAATCCTACCGACTACAGATAATATCTAACCGGTTGATTTAAAAGTCGTTTAAAACGGAAGTAAAAACATAAAACTTAATACATAACTCTCACTTGTATTCTCATGTTTAACAACTCCACATGGATTCAACAGCGAACAAGCACCAATCAAAACCCTAGAAACAAGATGAGGGTGGGGAAGGAGATGAACCTGTGAATCGGAAGTTAGGAGTGACGAAGGAGTGACGAGTGAGGGTGGGGAAGGAGATGAACCTGTAAATCGGAAGTTACGGCAAAAGGAGGTGCTGGACGAGGAGTTGCAGCGAGAGGAGGTGGTGGATGGGGAGTTGCGACGAGGGGAGCTGCTGGAAAGCGATTTGCGGAGAGAGGAGGTCCTGGATGGGGAGGGTGGCGACGATTTTGGGGATGGATAGTGTTAGGGTTGAGGGGAAGGAGATGAGCAACGTGGATTTCGTTAGGGTTAGGGAGTGAGGGAGTGAAGCGCATGTGAGGGGGTGAGGGTGAGAGCGTGAGGTGTTTAATTGGGTGAGGAATTTGGGTTGGGTTTAAGTTAAATTGGGTTGGGCTTTTCAGATTTTGTTAGAGTTAGGTTTGGTTTTAATTGGGTTGGGTTGGGTTGGTTTTAAAATTTGGGCTCATATTAGTCGGTTTGATCTAAGTTAATTGGATCGAGTAGTAACGTGTCTATCGTGTATCATGTATACCTTATAAACACGATATCCTTATCGTGTATGTTATCGTGTATTTCGTGTATACACCCTCATACCCGGACCCGACCCTATAAGGATTCGTGTATCGTGTCGTGTATGCTTATCGTGTATTCGTGTCTAGGTTCCCATACCCATACACTAAATTATCGTGTCGTGTTCGTGTCGTGTTATCGTGTCGTGTCTGATTTTGACAGGTCTATAAAAAATACATTACATTCATTCGTCTTACAATTAATCAACTCTTAAAAAGGATTTAAGTCTTCGTACATTCATTCAAGTCATAACAAAATACATTACAAATACATTACAAGTCTTACAATACATCAACTCTTACATTCATTCGTCCCACATACAAAATATTTTGGTATATAGGTTCCTTGCATCGCTTTCGGTTATGCCCTATACCGACGCATCTCCCACACCTTACCTTTCTTCCAAAGTGTTCGTCCATCTCGTTTCGGATTCGCGTTGATTTAGGCCGACCGGGAGGTCTTTTGGTTTGGGGAGGCTTCATTGTGATGTTGCTTCGATCTGGTCAATACCTCACATCAGGAATTGGGACAAATATCGGTTTGTACGCCTCCCTGTACATTTGAACCTCATAATACGGGGACACCAAATGTGAAGTGTTGACATTTGCATGTCTGCCACTGCAAACTGCTAGTACATGTGAACATGGGACGTGCATTGCAATTATGTATCCACAAGTGCAAGTAATAACTCCTTCTTCAAATTTCACGAGGTATTTTTTCTGGTCATTGGCTTTAACTTGGTACATCAGCTGGTGGTACCGAGTTACTGTATGTGTTCTGGCCAGATTACTGTTTGCCACCACCACGGTGTAGACTGTCTGTACATATGTTTCATTCCACGACTCGGCGACGTCCCTTCTTTTAACAAAGAATTTGTTCAAGCGGAGAAAGGTCATCAAAATCATGGTTGTAACTGGCATACCGCGTGCCCCTCGTAAGACATTGTTGAAGCTTTCTGACATGTTTGTTGTCATACATCCGAAACGCCGACCCCCGTCGTGACAACAAGTCCATCTTTCCAAAGGACCTTGATGTTGAATCCAGTCGTATATCGGTTTATGTTCCTCTGCAATAGCCTTCATTAACTCTTCAAATTTCATAAATGAATGAGTTTTACCCGCTTCGTAAAACTTGATTTGTCCCAATCCTTCCTTACAATTTCGATGTTTAGCAAGATTTGCTTTCATGTGTCGAAGACAGAATCGATGTACATGGCCCTCCGAAGGTGGAAATGCGGCTCGCACACAAGCATTTATTCCCGAAAATCTGTCGGTGATAATACACAAATCGGGTCGCCTTGTAACTCTACTTGCCAGCAAATGAAGGAACCACGTCCACGACTCTGTATTCTCGCTCTCTACAACAGCAAATGCCAAAGGAAAAATTCCGTTGTTTGCATTCGTGCCCACAGCAATTAGCAATAAACCTCTATATTTGCTATAGAGGTGTGTTCCATCCACACTGACAACGAGTCTACAATAATGAAACTCACTAATTGAAGGCCCGAACGCCCAAAACACACGCTTAAACATCTCCTCGTCTGAATTTACCTGGACAGACTCTATTTCGACAACAGATCCTTCATTGTTCTGACAGAGAATTGTGCCGAACCTTCGCAAATCTTTAAAACTGTCTTCTTCGGCACCATTCAACGCTTTTTGCCTAGCATGCCATGCTTTAGCGTAACCAATTTCAAGTGAGTATTTGGTCTTCACCCTTTCCATTATTTCAGCAGGAGTAATTGTGAATTTAGTTCTAACAGATGACATTATCAAGTCACATACAAAATTAGCACTGCATGTTTGTTGTCGTTTAGCAATATCGGATTGGAACAAGTGTGCTCGGCGTCGTATGTTTTGACTTGAAAACATCTGCAACCTTTTGGAACAGACGCATGTAGACGCCATTTGCAGTTATCTTCATCACGACGAATACAATGAACAGTATACTGTTTCGTTGAAGAAACCACAACTGAATACTGAACAAACTTTTTAATGTGCCACGATTGCAGAGAATGAACCAAATCATCTTTCGTTGGGAAAATTCGTTTATCCCGGAAAGAACGACCATCTTCCGTTAGAACTCGACACTCTTAGTGCCGAGTTCTATTTAAGTAACTGTTCTCCTGGCGCCTCAATCGTCTCATGCACGATCTGAGCGCCAGGAGAACAGTTTCTTATATAGAACTCGACACTCTCAGTGTCGAGTTCTATTTGAATCACATCAGTAAAAATTGTCAAGTGTTGGAGAATAAAAAACCAAGTTGAACTAGGCATCACCCATGCCGAGTTCTACCAAAGTTGAACTCGGCATCACCAGTGGCCGAGTTCTATTAAGTGTCACCTCCTAAGTGAATTTCAAGTGTTGGACAATAAAAACCAAAGTTGAACTCGGCATCACCAATGCCGAGTTCTCAAAAGATGAACTCGGCACTGGTGATGCCGAGTTCTCTATGCACAAAAAAACAAAACCCGCCGCCGCCACGTGTCAACACGTGGTGACAACGAGTCTAGTTTGGAAATTACTTTTAATGGAGGTTTATTTTGACAATTTTTTTAAAAAAAAAATTTATTTTGAAAATTTTAACTACTCTTAACTATCACAATTTTTAGTATTAACTATCACAAGACAAAAGATTTTCCAACCGAACTAGCGTCTAGCCTCCGTCAGCACAGATTGTTTAATAGTTGCAGAGACCGGCACCAACTATTACAAATATTGTTTCTATTTAAGATCATTACAACATTATAAAAAGAAAAGCAGAAGAGGGAGCCGTGGAGCGATTCGAATCACCGATTTGGTGTGTGTAAGTCCGAAAACCAAAAACCCTTTGCGGCGCGTAGTATAAATACCCGAATCCCACTCCTCCTCCTCTCTCTCCTAGGGTTTGGTTTGGCCTCGCCTCTCTCCTCCGCCGAACCCGGACCGTTCTATCCATCCCCGAGATCCCGCCCCCACAACATGGCCGCCGTCGTCTCCAGCCCCGAACGTGCGTCTTAGGGCTCTCTTTTCCCCCCCCTTTTCCCCTTTTTTCTGGGTTTTTTTGGTCGATCCGTGGGGTTTTGAGTTTGGTGGGCGAAAGAAGGGTTTTTTGGTTTGGATTTTTTTTGTGTTTTCTTTTTTTCTTTTTGGTGTGGTTTGATTTTGATGGAACGAAGTTGCGTTTGGTTTTTAGGGTTTTAGGTGTGGTTTGATTTGGTTTTGTTGGAATTGAAATTCCGTTTGGTTTTTAGGGTTTTAGAAAAATCGTGGGCCGGATTTTGGGTGTTTTTCGTTTGGTTTTTGGTTCGATTTGGTTTTGTTGAAATTCGGTTTGGTGTTTGGGGTTATAGATGTGCGTTTTAGAAAAATCGTGGGCGGGACTTTGGGTTTTTTTTAATTTGGTTTTTAGTGTTTTGGGCGTGTTTTTGGATAATTGTTGGCGACTTTTTGGGTTCCTTCCGTGTTTGGTTTCGGTTTCATTTGGGAGCAAACTGTCATGGGGGTTTTAAGTTTTTGTTGTCTTAATTGAAAAACGTGGGCGAGATTCTGGGTTCTCTCGTTTTATTTTTTATCTGATTTGGTATTGTTTCTAGAGTTTTAGGAGTGTTTTAGAGAGAACCAAATTCCTGCCGTGTGTCTTTGGTTGGTTATGACGGGTGCGATATACTGAGGAAACAATGGGTTTGTTGGGAAAGTGGTATTGTTGTTTCTATGTTTTAGTTCTGTTAATTTTAGGGCTCGTTGTCATTATCTATCTCCTTTATGTTAATAACTTAATATTAGATGACGAGTTCTGTAACTGATATTTTACGAAATTATCCGCTATTAAATGTGTTGTGCTGTTCTTTGTTGTTTCTGCAGAGGCTACTAAATTGATGCAAAACATGTCGCTTGATACGAAGAACAAGAGCGGGGATACCACTGATGTTAACAAGAAGGTATTTTACCAGTTTTATGTGGATATATCTGACAGGTTGTGTGCTTTCATCATATGTTTATTTTTAGTGTGAACCACTTATAGAATCTTGCTGACTATAGATGGCTACGACAGTCTTAATGATATTTAGGAAATTATAATTAATGTTTGGTTGTCGTAATTGAGCAGGCACCTGTCAAACATTATGGTTCTGGAGATGGAAAAGAAGTTACTAGCACGCCTTTCCCAGCTCAAGAACGCTCAGCTACACCTTATCCAGAATATGACCCAAACATGCAGTACATGCCCAACGGATATGTGCCCCCAACGTTTTATTATGGGGGTAAGAATTATTTCCATGCTGAATTTGTTTATAGGACTGTGGTTTAGTATTTGCTACCCTTGATTTGGTTGAGTTTTCACTGTGCATCTTATTTCTCTTCTTTTGGTCCTAAATATTTGCCAAATATTTCAGGTTCTGAAGGGTCTTATCCTGCTGATTGGGACAACTATAGATATGTAAATTCTGATGGAGTTGAGGTGGCTCCAAATGTAACTCCTCTAGCCTTTTTCTACCTTTACCATCTACGTAGAATTTACAAGATGCTGTTTATTTTACATTTTGAATTGGTACATTTGCGCTGTTGCTTTAAATGCCTGATATTCACATCATTTCTCTAAATATACCCTCCCTACTTTTTTCAATGACAAACACAGGGTGGTTATCCTGACATGTATCACGGTGGATTTGGTTATCCACCTTATGGTGCATACCCTCCGGGGTCTCTAGTACCTACCATGGGCCCTGATGGTCAATATTATGGTCCACAGCAATATCAGTATGCAGCACCATATTATCCACCATCAACGCCAGCTAGCTCGGCATACACAGCAGCCCAACCACCTGTCAAACCAGGTGAAGTTACAAACTCTGCTGCTACTGATAAGCAGCTTCCATTAGCCGAGACAGCCAGCAACACCACTAATGGGGTTGCTAATGTCAGCAGTGCAAGTAATGGATCTGCACATGTAAGGCCAAACCAACATAACTCTTCACTTCCAATTAGTGGCACCAATACTAGGGGGCCCTTTCCTGGTGGATTTGCTTCTTCTGGTTATCCTGATTCAAGATTTGATGGTGTTCGATCACCAGTTTCTTGGGCTGATGGACCTGCTTTCCCTAATGGAAATCATCACTTGTCTACATCTAATTCCCTACCAAATGTTGTTCCACATGTTGGCAGCATGCCACCTCAAAGGAACCAAAAATTGCGCCCGCAATCCAATTACATGGTATGTTTTTTTTTAAACTTTGAATTATGAGTTTTTTATGCGACTCCCAATCATTCAATCGTGAATGCTAGACTATGTTGACGGAATGTATGATGTATGATCACTTGCTTCTTTCAATTATGAGCTGATTTTAGCTTTTCTTAATCTTTTTGTAAGCTAATCTTGCAAAAAGAGTAAATTTCTGACTTTCTTTTCTGTTCTGCTATGAGGGCTTGCAGTCCCCTAGACCTACCTCCGGGATGCCACCAGCAGCTTCTGGATATGCGAATGGATTCATCCCAAACAATCGATTCTATGGTCAGTTTGGTAACATGCCTAGAACTGGATTGGGATTCGGAGCTGGTGGTTATGACGCCAAATTAAACGCGAGAGGATGGCTACACTTAGATGCTAAGTATAGACCTGGCAGACGAAGCAATGGATTCTATGGCTATGGAAACGACAACATTGAGGGGCTGAATGAGCTGAATAGAGGACCTAGGTCTGGTCATAAGAACAACCAAAAGAACCTTGGACCTAATGTTACTCTTGCTGTCAAGGGACAGTCCCTTCCATCAATTGGGAGTGATACATCTGAAATATCTGATAAAGATCAGTACAATCATGCTGATTTTCCTGAGAATTACAAGGATGCAATGTTTTTTGTTATCAAGTCATACAGTGAGGATGATGTCCACAAGAGCATCAAGTACAACGTATGGACGAGTACCCCCAATGGCAACAAGAAGCTTGATAGTGCATATCAGGAAGCCAAGGAAAAGGCCGAAGTGTGCCCCATTTTTTTATTTTTCTCGGTATGCATTTTAATCAGTAACATGCATGTCAGGGTTAGTTACTTGAATTAGGTTTTGAATTAGATTCTGATTGCTAGCTCTCTCTTTAAAATTTCTCAGGTGAATGCCAGTGGACAGTTTGTTGGTGTTGCTGAGATGCTAGGTCCGGTTGATTTTAACAAAACCGTAGAGTACTGGCAGCAGGATAAGTGGAGCGGTTGCTTTCCTGTGAAGTGGCACATTGTGAAGGATGTCCCAAATAGCCTTCTTAAGAGAATCACTCTAGAAAACAATGAGAACAAGCCGGTGACAAACAGTAGAGACACACAGGAGGTATGCTTTGCTACTGCTGCAATAAAATTTACAGCACACCAATTAAGAAAGTAACAGCTCTCTTAGAATGAATTTGCAACTTTGTTCTACAGGTCAAGCTTGAGCAGGGACTTGAAATGATCAAGCTCTTCAAGGAACACGTTAGTAAAACATCTATTCTAGATGATTTCGCGTTTTATGAAGCGCGGCAGAAGCAGATGCAGGAGAAAAGGGTCAAGCAAAAGTTTCAAAAACAGGTATGCAAGCCTTTTTTGCCGATTTTATATCTTAAATCATGTGGTTGTACAGCTCTTACTTATCCCTATAATTTTCCATTGGCTGACAAATCATGTGTTGCGAACATTTTTTTAGGTATGGGATGGAAAGGCATCATCAGCTGCTGTTGCTGAGGGGAGGAAAGAAGAGGAAAATCAGTTGCAGTCGATGCCAATTTCGAACCCTGGGGTTGGTAGTGGTGTGGTTGATGGTAAACTCACCGAGAGTGGTGTATCCACTGCTTCCGAGGAAGCCACCACCAACCAAGCCATTTCAGCAAGTGAGAAGCAGGTTAATCCGAATGGTGTCGCAAACGGGGTAGCAAATTGAGGAAAGAAGATTGGTGTTAAAACCCGTTGCTACTCAGCAACCACATTTGGAAAAAGTTGCGAAGAAACTGTTGCTGGATTACTGTCTTGGAAAAAGCTGCTTGCTGCCGTTGGTTCACAGTTTTTCTGGCATTGGCTCATTGTCCTGTAGCTTTCAGAGTATTATGGAAGAGTATCATTTTTCCTGTGCTTTTGAGTTAGCTGTTGGTGTGGGTGTTTTGCTATCTTTTTGTCTTCTTTTTTTATCCAAAGATGAAATGAGGCATGCGTGGTTTTTATTGGCCTTAAGAAGTGGTATTTTGCTTAATGATAGTTTAGTTTTTTCACTCTTGGGTAGTATAATGTAAATTTTTGCTTAGTTTTAGTGCTACCAGAACTATGTTTGTGGTCGGTTGGTATCTGTAATAGAGAATGAAGAGGCGATTTTAGGTCCAGACATTTTTCTTTTTGTTTGCTTCCCCATTTGGTGTCGGCATTGTGTTTTTCTTTTTTGCTGAATAAATGAATAGTACAATTTGATCTTCGCCGTGATTAGTTGCCGTATATTGCTATCTGTTGGTGGTTATCAAGGTTGATGTTTGACAAGTTTATTATGTCCAAATCAAGTTGCTTCACAATTTTGTTTCTTTTGGACCTCTCTGATTGAGATTCGGAACGTCCACGTTTACTATTTCTGGACCACTCTAGTGTCTGCGTGAGTGCTTATCACAGACGACACATGGTTTGATTGTCGTGTTAAAATTGTTTTGTTGAGGTTCTCCAAACACCAGGATGACATTTGTTGTCTTTCACAGCAAATACGTTAGGCGTTATGGTGTTATGCAAACTGAAATACTGCATGACGTTATTATCGCAAACATCGAGCGTTAAACGATTATTTCCGACAAATACTTTTGATGGTTTGTCATTGAACTTCAATTCGTTCGGGTTAAAGGATCTATTGTTGTTTGTCGTTGACGTGGTTATAAAATAATTTTGGATTAAAAGTTATGTTATTGTTTGTTGAAGTAGTTATAAAACTTACATAAGTGAGAGGGCATATACAGGGTGATAATCAAATATGGAGAAATATTTGACAGACAATTATTTATTAATTTGAACAAAAAATCATATTGATAAATGCAAACACAGTAATGCGTAAATCCAAGTTGGTTGCTTGATGGTGACACCGTGTTAGTGTAGTTAATACGTTCCTTTCAGTAGTAGCCTGGTTTTTTATTGCTGATAAAACTAATGATTTATGAAGCCATAACCTTGCCATAGTACAAAAGGAAAATTGGGTTTTGTCTAAATACAAAACCAGTTTCATATGGTCAGGACATACTACGAGCAAAGTCATATAAGAAAGCCCAAAAATAAATCAGAAGGTTCCTCATTCGAAAGTACAGGATTAATGCCTTAATGGTTTTCATTGAATTCTTCATCCCAAATATACTTTTATTTTACAGGAGCAAAAAAGTGCGCTCCTGAAATTTGAAAGTCTATGTATGATTTTACATATTACTCGTATAGTACTTGAATGCGCTTCCTAGCAGTCTGGTATTTGCTTTCTTTATATCTGTTTAGAATTGGAAAAATAATCATTGAAGCAAACCCTCGTACCTTCTCTATGCAACAAAATCTCGAATATCACGCCTGAGAATAGTCGCATAGACTTAAACAATTTACGTAACATATAACATACTTGCTACTTCACTTACTACCTATTGGATTTGAGATAGAATCTAATCTTAATCGTGGATAATACAAAGATTACCTCCTTCCTTGGGAGTTAGGATGCAAATTCGAGGCTCAAGTAAAAAATAAAAGTAACTGTACAATCACGGTCAATGCATCTTTTTACTCTCTACCTACCAATACCTGATCTTCAAAAGATATTTACCATATTCCGTTTAAAATGGTATAGGTTAGGGCTCAAATGAGACCTACAATCTGGGCAAAACCACATTCAGCTCATTCTTCAGGTGTAAAGCGTAAACTACATTTTCTTCCAAAACAATGTACAGATCTGAAATTCTGAACTTACAAGACGTACAAAAACAACTAAATCACATAGAAAGAATACCCCAACATGTGCTCATAACTTCAGATCTCAATTATTTCCATGTTAAATAATAATCACCAAAAAAATTAAAAATCTACAGGTCATGTTCATGCATGTATAACAATTTGGATCTCATCTCTCAACCCAACAAATGTGTTGGATCACCAAATCTCAGACTACCCACAAAATCTAACAAATCAAGCAACCAAAAAAAAACATGACAAGCAAAAGACAACTATACCAAGACCAAGACTACACTGAACAGCGTGAAAATGAATGCGAATAACGATACACCGCGAGTGTAAAAAGCCGTGGACTTAATCTGCACGATGAAGTTGCAGCTCCCCTGGGAGGCATTTTGGGACGTGACCATCGCGAGTCCCTCGAAATAGCAGCTCTCGTCCTTCTGGTTCTGGACTTGATAGTACATGTTGAATGCGTATGAGGCATTGCCTTGAGGGTCGAGATTATTGCAGGTCGTGCCATAGCCAAGCGCGGTGCAATCCGAAAACGTGCACGCGTAATCTATGTTGTCTCCTAACTTGCTTAGATCTTTCGCGCTCGGATTGAAAACACACCACTTCTTGGGTAAGTACTCAACGCTTTTGGCGCCGATTAAAAAGTTATTCTGTCCTTGTCCTCTCAGGTCCATTGGATACTTGGGCTGCCCGTCGTATCTGAAAATTCCCCAATGCCGCTCGAAATCGCCCGGGGCTATGCTTTTCGCGTCTTCGTCTATGAGCCCAAATAAGTAGGTTTCTATGTATTGGTTCGGGCGGAGTGGGGTGCCTTTGTTGGTAGCCAGGCGTGGTAGAAGGCCTTTGTAGAATTTCTCCACGAGGGGCAAATTCGCGTTTATGTCCCCTTCTGTCGGCCAGCCTACTTCTCCAACGAGAATGGGCATGTCACCTGCGCCCGCCCCTTTTAAGGCGGATACCAGAGTATCGAAGTTGGCATCAAAGACGTTGGTGTACTGGATTCCATTGTCAACTACTGGGGTGGTTGTCCCATCGAAAAAGGCGAAGTCTACTGGGAAATCTTTGTTCAGGTAGAGACTTAGGAATGGGTAGATGTTGACGGTGAAAGGGGCATTGTTTTTGCCGAGGAACTGAACTATTTCGGTCATTAGAGGACTTATGTTCGGTCGAAAGCGGCCCGCTGACGGCACTGGGTTTTCAATTGGAGAGTCGTAGACATCGGCATTAAGAGGAATTGTGGCTTTTATTCTGTCTCCAACATTCGCTTCGTTCAGGGCATTTTGAATGTTCTGAAGGGCGGGAAGCGTCACATTCAGAAACGAACCGTTGTATGATGTCAAGAACGGTTCATTCCCGACTGCTGCAAACCTGGCAGAATTCAGGTTATATTAGCCATACTTGGGATGATCATGGAGAGCAAAAATTCAGAAATCAGAAGGAAAAAATAACTCGAGTATGAACACTAACACTAACTAATTAATCAGTAATACCTGATCGATTCGTTGAGAAAACAGCAGAAAAACAAAATCCCTACACTTGTACTACTTTTCAAATAAGAAAAACATAATCATAACTTAATGTTACAAATCTAACCAAAAATATGTTCACAAACTAGACTCCACGTTTCTATTTACTACACAGACAAAAGGTTCAACCTGAGAATCTGTAAATAAAAAAAGAACGCCATGACGACAGACAAGAGTTTAACGATAAACTCATAAACCAGACAATTTATTCATATAAAAAAGCACAGAAATTGACAAATATAAGTGTGTTACCATCTGGAGGCAGGATCACAAAAGATTATGTAAATTTGTATATATTGATCATTATGATGAACGACAGCGATGTCGGTTCAATCAACTCTATAAATAATAGTTAAATTTTATCATATTACGCACCTAACATTTAGTTATAGAAGTACCTAACTGGGCAAGATAATGTTGACATCGACAAAATTAAAAAGTAGATGCGTGGCAATTAGTCACAATTTATTTTTGATGAACAATGACATGATTAATATTTTCTCTACCAACTAACTGCCAATAGCCTACGTATGGATGAATTGGAAAAAAGAAGATTCCATAGTCCAGCAGAGGGTGAAAACTGAACAAAACTGAAAATGACATATCAAAGTCTCCATCAAAGAGCAATGCAGACTATCAAAACAACTTTTCCATACAATCTACAATGTGTTCTCAAACTACTGCAATCGAAAGATAGAAAGACAACGATGAGTAAATGAATAACAACAAGTGCTGACAAAAGGCGGAAATCTAATGTGTTTGGATCAAACCAAAGCAACAAAATCAATAGACTCTTGAATTTTCTAAACGACATGAGACCAAAACACAAACTCAGACCATGTTTAACGGTAACCGGGCTACCTCTGGGCACCTTGCTCTCTCTTTGTCACATCAGTTTATCTTTCTGTTACGTTAACTTCTCTTTCTGCCACGTAAACTTACTCAACCGACCTAAAAAATTCTCTTAATCACACCCAAAAACACCCTACATTCTTTCCCATGTACGTCATTTGGAAATCAATCTTAATTAAAATCTCAAAAAAATCTACAAAATCAAAACAAATAAAAAACATATTTTCACCCAAAAATAATTTAAAATGATTTTTTTTAATTTTTTTTAACTAAAATAAAATAAAGAATAACGAATGGGGGCAACATGTCCCCCCAACGAGATCACCCACCCGCCCAGGCAGGTGATCACGAACTCCCTGCTCGATTTCACGCCGGGGGGGGGGGGAGGGAGTGTGCTCCTCTGTGGTGCCGTATTTTCACGGGAAATCCGACGTGGTCGGCCCAAGTGGAACCGTCCCCGTTTAGGATGCTCTCAAACCAAATCCTGAGAAATCTTATGCCAAAAAACCCAACAAAAATCCGCCAATATAAGTACCACGCCAACATAGAAGCATAACCCCAATCAAACACATGCAGATAAATTTGATGATAAACGTCATATAACAAGAACCTCTGAAGTTTCAACATAACACGACATTCCAAAAATAAAAACTAAAAAACCTCTCAGCTACAGGCTACAGCATGACAAAACAAGATAACGAAATCCTAAAAATAAACCAACAGAGAACCTCTAACTGATTCAGATACCAAACCTTGAAAAAAAGTACAACTTTTGAAATAACAACAGAATACATATCCAACAACGAAGTTGATAAACTAACAATCAAAACGTAGCAATTCCTGACACAAAGCAACAAAGGAAACCTCTAATTTTTTTATACGACACCTCGAAAGAAAAGAAACAGACTAAAAGTTTAAGGTCACGCGATTTTTATTATAAAATAACTACGTTTAGCAGGATAACAAACACAGACCCAATAAGCAGAATTTTACAATTTCTAAACCCAGAACAAGAAAAACATTTACCACCGGACACCTATATCCAATACAAAAAAAATCACATGCTGAAACTATAACACGAAGCAGCCAATAACCCACAAATCCAAATTAAAATCCAATGAAAAATCACCAATACTCGACCAAAGCCCACAAAGTTTCGACCAAACACGCAAATTCAAATTCAAAACCAATAACAAAACAAAACTCACATATTTTCATATATAAAAAAACACGAACACAACCATCACCAAAAGGCCAGAACCCACAAAAGATTTCACCAGTAAAATCAAATCCAAAACCCACAAAAAAGCATTAGCATTACTACTACTCACTTGATGTAAACCCAAACCAATAAGAAAACAAAAAAACGCAACTTTTTTACCCAACAACAAACCAAAAACCCAAACAAAAACTCCATCTAACCGAAACCAACAAAAAAAAGAGTACTACTACCACTAGTACTACTACTCTCACTTGATTTCAAACCCAAACCCAAACCAATAAAAAACAAAAAAGCCCAAAACCCACGAAAACTACCAAATCACCAAAACCATAATCTCACTTGATTTCAAACCCAAATCCAAACCAATAAAAGAAACAAAAAAACCCACCTTTTCTAACACACCAACAAACAAAACCCAAAAAAAAAAGGTTTGAACTCACTTGATATCGACCCCTCCATTGAAGAGGTACCTTGTGACGTTCCTACTAACCCATTGTTTGGCATTATCATAATCAGTCATGGTGGCCAACTGATCATTGGGTATGGCGACCATGACCTCGATCCCGGACCCGGCCAGAGCACTCATGGTCCCTTCCTCTGCGTCGAAAAGCTTCACCTTTTTTATCCCGTTGTCCTTCAGCAACTGAACTACTGTTGCCGGTGGCATCCTGTGGGTCGCCATCGTGCCCCAGTTCACCCCCAGAGGTTCAGTTAATGGTGGGAGGAGAGAGGAAAACAGGAGTAGAAGGATTAGGAATCCTGACATTGGTTTTAGAGTTTCGAAGACAAGAGGAGATTGGATGTGGGTTTGTAATTTGTTTGTTTTGAGTGGTCATGGGTTTATATATATCGCTTCTTCTTCTTCCTTTTTTGTATGGGTTTTATTTTTTTATTGGTTTTATTATTGTGGGAGTGGGAAAGTGGGTTTTGAGGGTTGAATTATTATTGGTGTGGGTCACTGGTGATTTTTGTTAATTTAATTTTTTTTATAAATGTTTTTATGTGGGTATGGGGGGGGGGGGGGGGGGGGGGGGGGGGGGGGTAGTTTGGTTTTTTTATTTTTATTTTTCTCTATGGATGTGATTTATTTTTATTTTCTACGTTTTTTATTTTTTATTCAGTGAGAAGTCGGTGATTGGTTGTTTGGTTTCCATGAATATATTGTAGTGCTTCAATTTTGTTGTTGATTAAAGGAGAATTTGGAGAAAGTAATCAGAGATTGTTTCCTCGTTCCATGTCTGAATTTATGGACCACATTTCGTTATAAGCCGCATCATGGACTTAGTGGGTTTCTCTTTAGTTGATTTTTACTAAAAATGTATCATTATATTGCAAATATAAAAGATTAAACCACTGATTGAAAATGAAATTTGAAAAAGGACACAAGCTTTATGCTTGTATTCTCTAACTTTTGGAAATATTCTTTTGGACACTCTCTTACCACTGAATCACAGATTCAATCGAATCCGTATTAGTAAATTCAGGCAAGTTAGTGGTCTATGTAGGATATCACGTACTCACCATGTGGATTTGCTCCACCTTTACAAGGCTATTCGCGTAATATAGTACACCCTTGTAGGGGCATTTACGTCCATAAAATATCCAGTACTTTGGTCGGTTCCCGACAGGAGTTGGCGATGGCTACGATTTTCGAAAAAGTCGGCCGTTACCACTACGATTTGACCAATATACCCTCTAGGCAATCTGTCACATCAGAACCTGACCGCGTGATTTGGAATGGACGGTTGGGATCTCACGATGTCCACTTCTTCTGGTCAGACGGCAAGTGCACCACATTTTCCATCATTTTGCAATGAAAATAAAATAAGTAAATAACTTTTTTGCCATTCAGTCTACCCTATTTTTAGGGGTGAGCTTCGGTCCAGGATCGGACCGGACCGGACCGAAACCTGAATTTTCAGGAAGTCCGGACCGAAGACCGGACCGAATAGGTTCGGTCCGGTCCGGTCCGGGTCGGTCCAAAATCCAAATTTTCCCCTTAAATTTTCGGTCCGGTCCGGACCGAAGACCGGACCGAAAAAATTCGGTCCGGTTCGGTCTGGACCGAATTTTGCTCACCCCTACCTATTTTAGATTATTGACGAACAAAATAAAAATAAATTACGATTTTAGAAAATGTCTATCAAGATTTTGGTACTTATAAATATTTGAAATTATTTGTGCATTTTTAGTAAGTATCTAGATGCAAATAATTTCAGCTATTCAAATAGTTCTTCCTTCTTTTATTTTGATAAACTGTTATTTTTCTTCACTTCATCGGTTCATCCACCGGTGTTGCGGATGTAGTTGAAATTAGTGATTCATTATACAAAACAAGGTAAATTATTGATATAAATATGTTGATAAATTTAAACATTTTGAAGGGTTTAAAAGTACAATTATCATAATAATAATAATGTGAGGGGACACCAATAACTACTAGACTTTTTACCTTAGAAAGATGCTTCAAAGAACATAAATTTGTTATCAGTATTTATATTTGGTCTAACCTCTGTTTTCTCCTGTGTTAAGTGCAACTACTAAGGATACGTCTAGATCTACCAAAACGGATTGATATTTTCTTACATGAACTATTTCCCACTTTTGGATATAATCAGCAATTTTGCTTTGAAGCTTCTTCACATTTGAATGCATTTTTTTCGATTCATCATGTTCAGAAGCTCTTTATTAAGTAGTGAAAGCAGGAAATTCATATGGTTTCGGTGCACGCGAACAATATCATAATTTTTAAAACTGAAAAAATTACAACAATGTCGACTTAAATTTTCCACCCTTTGCTGTAACTTTGTACTCATAATAATTAGTAACAGATGAAACGCGAAGCTTACGTAATTATCTTTTGTTATTAACTAGTGACACCTAAGGGCATCCCTTAACGCTGCAAATGTTCGGTCGTGACAAGGTCATCATGGGGTCGTGACCAAGTCATATATGACCTTTGTTTTTAACGCTCCAAATGTTCGGTCATATGTGACTGGGTCGATGACCCAGGCGTTGAAACGCCCGGGTCGTCGACCCGGTCGTTAAATAAAAAAATATTTTTTTAGTTTTTTTTAGTTTTGTTTGAGTTTTGATTTATATTTTTAATTTTTTGTTTGATTTTTTTAAATTTTTTTTGATGAAAATACGTTTTATAATTGTTTTGATTTTTTAGAAATTTTTTTAATTTTTTTTTAAAATTTTACCAAGATGAACCCCGAAATGATGTGGAGGAGAGAAATAGGTTGTTGTGGGTTGTGTTGGGTTGTGGTTAAGATGTGAATAGTATAGGAAAGAGAAGAAAGTGGGTTGAGGAGAGAGAAAGCTGATGTGGAAGAGAGAGAAAGTTGATTTTGAAGAGAGAGAGAGAGTTGATGACCGGGTCGTCCAGGTCATGGTTAGTGATGGTCTAACAGGCAATGGGTGACCTTTGGACGTAATTGAGGAGGTGTTGGAAAACTTTTCTTTAGATTTGAAAGGTCAACTAAACTTACTATCTTACTTGTTTTATATATATATGATTACTTGACGTGAGGCACGTGCTCCGCCAACTTGTTAGCTTCAACAATAATAGTTCTTATCTTCATCTCAAAATTGGATTTCTTCAATTAAGTTATTCATGAGTCTAGTCTAAACTCGATAATCCAACACCTAATTGATGCTTAATCGCTAATTTTTGTGCATCCGCGACCAACCTATTATGTACACATTAAAATATCGTGTTGTTTTACCCAAAATCTATAAGAAACGGAACAGTAAGTTCACGAAAGCTAACTGTGTATAATTTTGGACACAATAATCAGTAATATGATTCTACATGGAACTTACGCGACAAATTGTACACAATATTTACATGAAAACTCATTCAACTTAGCAGGTTTTAGCTTCCAAGCAAATAAAAGTATGATGATGAATTTTCCATGTCCAATGAGTTATGACTTGTGGGTTACAACTTACAACATACAACTTACAAATCCACGACTCAATCCGTGACAATGAATTATCATTAAAAAATTAAATTGAGGTTGTTAAAAATAAAAATATATCTTGATACCAACTTGTATGTATCGTGTACTTTTGTGTATCTTGAAAACTCGTTATGCTAGCTATATCTCATTCGTATTTTCTAGAAAACCTTATACTCAAATCAAACCCATTATCTTGTCGTGATAACATTTGATGTACACAATAAACCCTCCTGTACTCGAAAAACAATAAAGTTTTACCCATACTTCATATTATCACGCTGTTCTCGTCTAAAAATAATTAATGCGACACAAGGAAGTTTAGACTGGCCATGCAATGCGATAACATTTGATGAACCATGTTCTATGTAACCATGTTTGTTAGATCGTAACCCATACTTATGACTAATCCCTTGTTTTGTGGAGGGTTTGCATGGGAAATGGGAGGGGAATAGTGTTTTAGTGGGAAAACCAACACATCAATCTTTCATTCCTACTTTCAACCCATTTCTCTCTCTCTCTCACCTTCTTTCCCTTCCATTTCCGGCGAACCAGAGGTAGTGGAGGCGAGCTTGGAGTTAAAGAGGCGCGGACATGAGGCACGTGGGTGCGGAGGTTGCTATCGGGTGGTGACGTTGAGCGAAATCCGGCGTGCTCCGTCTTCCTTTGAGGTATGCCAGTTTTATTAGTTGTTTATGGCTCACCCACGTTGGGCTGAAGTTGTGGTCGGTCGCCGGAGGCCGGAGACCTCGCTGGCGACGTGAAACAACGTAAAATCCTCTGCAGGTGTGGGGTTGCTGTCGACCAACGGTCGACAGGTGCCTTCGGGCAGTTGACCGATTTTATTGTTTTGCCTAACTTTAACCAATACCGGTCGAACGATGCCATGTGGCGGTCAACCGGTTGCATGTGTGCTGGTGGGTTGGAGGCTTTATGTTGGATTTCGGTCGACTATTCCTAGTTTTTGGGTCAACTGGAACTTAAATGTACTTGATTATTATGCTTGTTGTTTGACCGATTTTGATATATTATTCGACCGTTATATGCCTTAGACTATTAGGATGACCCTCGTAGTTTTCGGTCGATCGGAATCCCTGAGTCGGTCGACCGAATAGACTTGTATGATTTTGACCAACTCCGGATTTAGACCTCGTATTTGGTCGTTCGGTTTTAGATTGTTGTCCGGTCGTTGGACTTAAGTGATGCACAGAGAGTTCGACCATTGCAGACTTTCGGTCGACCGAACTTATTGGGAATGGTCGACCGGTTAGGCTTTTTCGGTCGACCGTTTGTGCGCAAAACTGAATTTCTGGTCCTTATGTTGTGTCAACTCTGTTCACGGAAACATGTGTCCTCGCTTAGAGCGTGAGCCGGACGTGACGACAGGTACGTTGCTTGTGTCTGCATAGGGATCGTCGTGTGGAAGAGTGTGGACACTTGGGTCGCGCCACCTCCGTTGATGCACAGTGGTGTGACGTGTTGTTGCTTGATTCTTTGTAGAGTAGCAGACCTGAGGGATCGCGAAGCCCGATGCATGTTGATGCATGGCTCGTGGAACATGATGACCCTGCAGACTACGGTCTGGACCCGTCTGATGTTGTGTCGGGCGTATGTTGTACCGCCGAGGTTGTGCTGGCGGTGCCGCCGAGGTTTTTGCCGATGATGATGGTATCAATGATGTTCCGGCTTGTGGTTGTGTCGTCCGATGTTGTGCTGGACGTATGTTGTACCAGCGATGCCGCCGATGTTGTTCCGGTGATGATCCCCGATTGGGCACCTATCCTAGGATGTTGACCGACCGGGCTACGGCTCCATCGAGGTGGTGTAGACCACATGGTTACTTTGCGCTGAAGTGCGGACGCTCCCACCGATCCCTTTGGCTCGAGTAGTCGCGTGTGGGGGTGCGTCGCTTACTATCTGCAATACCGTATGTGCTTACGGTAGGTTTCCGAGGGAGACCCGTTGTTGTTGCTGGACTGAGGTCTCGTTTACCCTTGGAGGGATTTGTTACATTGCAGATGTTGATATGACATGTTACTAGTATGATATGTTTTCATTTACCGTACTGTTGCATTCATATAGGTGAGCTTGACATACGGGGTTTCCTAATGGGAAACTCAGGCATTGTTGTTTGATTCATGTTTCAGGACCGCAGTAGTTTCTGTCGGGTGGTGACAGCAGACACACATTTTGGGGTCTGGATTCTCTTCGGACTCTTCGAGGTCGTCATGATTACTTGTGTTTCATTTGTTGTAGTGATGTAATCATGTTTTTTGACAAACTTTGTTGTATTTTGGTGCACCGACTGTTGATTTATATGAGTAGCATTCCATTTTGGTTGTTGTTATTTTGAGTTCTCTTTATTGTTTAAAATTTCAAATTTTTCCGCTATTTCGAGATGTTACAATGTTGGTCGATCTATTGTTGTTGCATACGGAACAATTGAAGTACAGAAAATGGTTTGAACGAGAGAACCATTAATATATGTTCTATTAATTGACATATTATAATATTTTTCATTTCTCGTGTAATTCTAAGGTTGTGGCCATACTTGTGTAGAGAGAGACAAGTCGTTTTCCTCACTTATCAATCAATTTCAAGACAACAACATGAAATTATGTTAGTGTAAAAAAAAGATATATAAGTTCTCTACTTTTAAATCCAAAATGGTTGGTGATCAACATGAGAGCAATGATATGTTTTATTTTGACATTTACATTACTAAAGGTAGGGATAATACCAAGTCGATTTGGCTCGTGTTCGGACATACCAAATCCAAATTAAACTAGTTTAGATTGAAAATTTCACACCAATGCAAAATTATTTCGATACGAATCAATTAGAACCACGGTGTAAATTTGATATCATTCATTATTTACCACATAGACAAAACGGGGAAAAAACACAATATATTGAGTAAAGTACCAAAAAATTTATTGTGTTTTAATATAAATAGACTTATAATGCTAAATAAAAGGTTGCTAAATCAATTTGTTAGATTATGTCGCATTAATGTTAATGCACATCAGTACATAACATAGAGATTATATGTGAAAAAAATAAATGATTTAATTAAGTCTCAGAAATAGACTCAATCTAGACCAAACCAAAAATAAGATTTGGTTTCAAATTTTTAACATAAATTTAACAATTTAAGTTCGAATTCAGTTTGGAAACAGAGAATTCAAACAAAGTCTAATAACTAAGATCATCCAGATAATACAAAACTTTTCGTCCCTAAGAAGCAATATGTTTTGATGTAGGTCAAAAATCAACCTTAAGCAACAAAAGTAGTTGCATGATTTAATGGAAGTCAAACAGATCAAGTTCAGAGATCTATCTTGGATTCAACCACTGTTATGCTGATTCCAACATCATTCAGATTTTCCAATTGTATATACTGTAAACTTTTGCACCAGATTCAGCAGTGACACTTACCAACGTCTAACTCAAGCTTAAAGATCAGTGTTTATTTTAGAAAGAAAGAAATTCACCTTTCTTGACAATTTTCCTCTTGATTCTAACTAAATTCCAAGATATGATCTGTTTTGTTAGAGAAGATCACTATTAGACTGAAGTTTTAGATTACAGATTAAAAAAGTGAGAGTTCAATATGCGAACGTGTATATCTTTTTGACATTAGTTAGCTCCCACAACCAGTCTACCCATCCGCAATATTATATCAGTTTGCACAATTACAAGACCATATAATAATACAAACTCGAAGGATCTATGGTAGGTTTTTGTAGCTGACTACTAGATAATTATGGAACCGTGGAATTTGAACGAAACTTAGATAAAGAAGATTATTACCCTTCCTTTCGAAGACATTAACCACCATGCCATGTGGGCCAGAATTAACGAACACAAAATTTACATAAAAATGATGGTGTGGATGCCAACCTTTTAACCCTTTTACTGAGACCACCCGGAGACCACCTTTTTTCTGTCTAACAAGTCAACTCCCCCCCCCCCCCCCCCCCCCCCCTCCCCCCAAATCTACTTTAATCATGCCCAGAAACACCCTACGTTCTCTTTTCTCGACATCATTAGATATTCAACAAAATACATTACATATTTGTAATTGTAATTTGAAATTTAATTAAATTTAATTAGTTAAGAAATTTTAATTTAATTAGTTAAGAAAATTACAAATTTAAATTTAACATTTTACAAACTAAAAAAATATTACCCCCAAATTAATACAAAATACCCGAACAAAATATCAATATTTTCTATTAACTAAACAAAAAATTAAATCGGGACCATTCGGGGGGGGGGGGGGGGGGGGGGGGGAGTCCAATGGGATGCCGAGACGCTTGTTTTTTTTACCCGTTAAGGGTGGTCTAATTCGTATCTTCAGACCATCCTTAACGGGTGAAAAAAATCGGGCGTCCGAACCACGCCCGCCCATTGGTCATCCTCTCCACCCCCCCCCCCCCCCCCCCCCCCCCCCAAAAAAAAAGAGCACCCGTTGCGTCGAACCACAATATCCAAAAGTATGGTTTAACTTTTCTTTCCGATAAATTATAGGAATTAATTTTAATTATTACCGATACGTCTGTAATTTTTAAATTTAATAAAAATCAAATCCGAAATTAAAAAATAGGGAAAAATCGAAATCTAATCCAATCGCATGTGTGAACCGTGAAATTCGACGGCCATAAAAACCCCTCCACTCTGTTTCTCTTTCATTCCATATTCCTCACTCATTCCACTATACGTAGTCCTCGAATTTAGCTGATTTACAAATATTTTGTTCGGTGATATCAAATTTCTGATCTGTGGGGCTTAGTTGGTGATATTTGAGGTATTTTTTTCCTTCTTAAATTGTATTATCACTGATTAATAATTAGTAATTATGTTAAAACTACACGTGATTGTAGTATAAAACTGATGAAAAAATACTACATTGTAGATTAACGGAAATGATTGCGATAAATGTGTACTTTGGTGGTGATATAACTCAAAATGCAAACTTTGGTGTAGAGTACACGATAGGTCCAAGACTTACACTTTCGGCGAGCGAAAATGTAACCTTAGAAGAAATTAAGAGTTGGATTTGTCAATGTCTGCATGTCAAAGAATCTCGGTACTCAATTGATATTCAATGTTGTGTCAACATTGCACCGATGGGTTTCTTTTTTTTAAATGTGATGTCCATATATGACGAAAATTCCTAGAGAATAACCTATGATTTTATGAATCAGCTTATTCAAAAATGGTGATGATGGAGATATATGTTAAGCTGAATCCTATGGAAATTGAGTGATGCTGAGATGTTTGCGGGTAGGCAATCTAGTAGTAGTAGTAGTATTAGTAGTGGTGGTGGTGGTGCACGATTCATATATCAACAATCATGTGTTGCAAACACCATAGCAGAAACTAGTCGACCATCGAATAGAACTTCTGATTTGAATCCACACGAAATAACAAATTTCGAGCCGATACCGACTCATGATGAAGAAGAAAATGATGACGAATATTACAATATTGAGTCAGAGGACATGAATGAATCATCAGGTGAGGAGGAGGAGGATGAGGTTGAGGACGATGAAGATATTGGTCCGAATGTAAATCAGTTATGTCAATTCAACCCATTTAGCGTTAGAGGTTGGGTTCACTCAGCTAAAAGCTTTCATGATTGTTCTAGTTGGCTTCCTGCAAATACGTCCTTTATAGAAACCAGCGTAATAGTTGAGGGTCCATTAGCTGAGAATCATGTTTTCTCATCGAAAGACGCTCTAAAGAACGCTATGTCAAAATGTCGTGTTGACAATAATCGGGAGATCAAGGTGCAAGACAGCAGCAAAACCATATATATGGTAAGATTAAAGATGAAATTTGTAGTTGGATGTTGTACGCTGCACGAACCGGCTCTGGTGATGCATGTGCGATACGAAAATGTTCGTACAAGCACATATGCAAGTCTACAGCTGCCCGATTCGATCATGCTCAGCTGACAACGTTGAATACGTGGTCCATTCGAATACGTGGTCCACCAGGATCCTTGATAGAACCACGTAGGGATGGCAACGGTCTGTCCAAATGGAATTTTATTTTGCCTCGTATGTAGACTGGGTACATACCATTATGCTGAAACCATTGACGATACCGTCGATTCTCTCTCTGATCATAGGGTCGGCTTTCTTCAAGAAACTGCAGTCTATGTCATTCTCGTATATAAATTTGATGCTTCGCTGGCCAATCATCTCTCTGTTGGGCCGCATGAACTATCTTATCAAGTCATTTTAGCTTTGTCCAGGGGTGAGGCTCTGGTGGTGATGTCGTCTGAAAAGGTCCAAACTGTCTCATAGTTCTTTCCGGATAGTGTCATGATATCATCCATAAATGAATCAATGGCACTCTTGCAAGCCAATATGCAGCATCAGTAATTACCCGGTCAGGAAACAATGTCATATATGGATGATACGATTACCAGTTTACATGCTCATCCAATATGCATTCAAACACATTTATGTAATGTGTGAGGCAATTATGTGCGGTACTAACCTCATAAGTCTGTGAGTATTGCCACTTGATAGAAAATGGTGGTCGGGATTCTAGGTCTTCTCTACCTAGACACCCAGCAAGACCCACGTATCTCGACCGGACTACAAGAAACTGAGTCCAAGACCAGTGCTGAAGGAGTAATAATGGCCCAGAAATGTACTTCTTACCAGTTTAACATGAAAATAGACAAGTTGCGATATAAACATGAAAGAACGGCCGCACGCCAATTGTAAACTATCGGTTTATCCAAATCCTGTAAAAACCTCAAATACATGACTGGGACGTGTCCTCCAGAGGTATCAGGGAAAAACCATGGATCAGAACAAATCTAAAATGAAAGCCTGTGTGTATCGATCCACTTGCTCATCTGTTGGATTATCCGGGAGGTCACCGTAATTGACCTGCAACCATTGCAAACTGATGATGACTCCTGACTCTTTGACAATTTGTTGCTCATCTGCTCCCACCGTGTGCTTACCTTTTCTCATAATGTCGGCATTGATATTAATCCCAAAAGTATTTTTAATTAGCTCCCGACTATCTCGATCACTGTACCTCATTATTGGAAGACCAATGATAGGTAGACCCCACAAACAGCTCACATCCTGCAATGTCAGTCCAACCTCCCCAATCGACAAGTGGAAAGTGTGAGTCTTGGGACGTCAACGTTCTACAAGTGCAGTAATCAATCTGTGGTCTGTCCTTGGGTGTCTTATTTGAGCAAATTGATATAGTCCCAAATTGTTGAGTGTCTCACTACAACTGTCGTGAAAAGAAAAGACTGGACGATGTGTACGACATTCCAAACAGCCTCCAACTATAATATATTAAAAAATCGTGAAAATACACCAACTAAAAATATGTAATTTAAATATTTAGACAAATTCATACATTATGATTTTTGTTGGTACTTACATTTACGCAAATGTCATTTACTCTGAACATGCAATTCGTTATTCCGATAAGTGAGGAAATAGATTCTCTGTCCACTACATCATTATACTCACGTTCGTTTTGTACAGAACGACTTCTACTAAAATTTGTCATTTTGACAAAAAACTATTCACGAAAACAAAAACGAAATTAATTTTAACAATGTAAACAAAATAGAAATAACAAGTTTCATGACAAAATGCTTGTTATACAAATGATGAAATATATAAAAACTATTTTAATTATAATTATAAACGAAAAAATAAATTCAACTAATATTTAAAAATAAATTTAATATTAAAAAATTATTCCAAATATTATATATTTAACGTTGGAATTAAATCTTAATTTTAATCATTCTTAAGTAAAATATAAAAAAAATTATGTGAACAAATTACCCTGAATCTCAAAATAAGAGGTCTGATGAATTAGGTGGGTTATGTATTCGGAATAGCGGTCAACTCAGAACAGTATGTATTCGGAATAGCGGTCAACTCAGAACAGTGGATAATTATGTTAAAAAAGAAGATAGATGTGATGACCTGATGGGAGAGGAAGCTACGAGAGAAAATGTGATGAGAAGTAATGGAATGGGAAAGAGTTGTGCCATGGATCGCGGTTCACATCTGCGATCGGAGTAGATTTCGATTTTTTTCTATATTTTTAATTTCGAATTTAATTTTTATTAAATTTAAAAAATTACGGCCATACGTTTTATATCTGCGGACTACCAACAACCATGGGTTTATAATGGGTTTGATTCAACTCAATTCCAAAGCCTTTTTAAGTTGTGGGCTGATTTGGACCCTTATAATTTCGATTGGGTTTTGAAACATCAGAGTATCTTGGGCTTTCGTGCAGCGTTTATTTTCCCAATCAAACTAGGTTTGGGCTTAGTACGTGAGTTTTTTATGTTCGCACGAGTTTTTGTTTAAAGCATTTCATATTTTTTTCAAATCGAATTCCAACTTCAGAGGGTTGCGAACTAGATTTGGCTTTAGATATCTATCTTCGAAGACGTGTTTGAGTCACTTCGGAAGCCGTGTTTGGGAACATGTGGCTCTGTGTAGGGATGCAAATGATAATTCAATATCCGAGTATCTAATTCGGAAATTAAAATTTAGATGGTATTTGGTATTGAAGTTCTTACCTTATACAATTTGAAATTTAAATTAATTTATAAAATTTTATCAATTTCGAATTCAGATACAAGTCAAACTATATTCGAATATCCGAAAATATCAAATTTTCCATCCAATATATTTGGATAATACAACAAAAATATATATACTTTTTTATAAGAATCTCAACATTATCCGAACCAAAATTCAAAAAAAATCAAAATTGGATATGAAATTGGTAAGTTATAGTTCGGATTCGGTATGCTTATTTGGAATTAGAATTCAAATTCGGATATAGGTTATATCCGATTCGAAAATATTCATTTGCATTCCTAGTCCTAGCTTTGCCGGACATTTCAAAAGCGGTGTTTGAGTCTTATTATATCCTTGATTGAACGTTTTAAAATACCGCAAGTGCACAGCCGCGTTGAAGCGGTGGTAAATACGGGTCGATCCACAGGGAGGTGTGTCGACTTTTGGTTTGTGCGAAGACGAGTGGGAAAGAAAGGAGAGAAAGATTGATTACACTAACTACACTAATCTAAATCGGTAAACTAGGAAGGCTGAAATGAAATCATAAAACAAACTAAACTAAGCAACTAATGAAAGAAGATAAAACTCAGGAATTGAAAACCCCTAAGGGGTGGAGTGTGTGTGCACATGAAATAAGTGTGGTGAATGCATACAATAAGCTCAAGTGTGGTTAGTATTTGTTAATGCATAAGAAGTACATCATGGTAAGACCTGTCATTTACAACACTAACCTAGGTGATTAATATGAGCAATGCAAGATTGTTATTAAGAACATAACGAGCATGGAGTGTACCTATGACAGAAATCATCAAGTAAAGTTCTTATTAATTCAAACAAACATACTAATATCTCTCACAAACAATAATATCTAGCATTCATACCACCTACATAACATGTACATACATCTACTCCACCCCCAAAGGGGATGGAACTACTCACTAATCATTACACTACCTACATTAACAAAATGAAACATTATACTGAAATGAAATTTAACTAAGCAAGAAGGGAACATTAAAGAAGCTTATAAGGAAAGGAAAGACTAAACAAGCATGTAGAAATTAAAAGACAAGATTAAAAGAAACTAGAACAATTATTTTATTAACAATGACTCACATTGAAGGTAGCATTCTTCTCCACCTTGAGTTTTGCTTCAAGACTTACTCATTAGTAGAGAAAATGTCACCAAGCAATGAGTAGTTTACAATAGAAGGTGAAGAGTTCTATTTATAGTCAAAGAAAAAGGTCATCCGAGACAATTCCCCGATGTGGGACTAAACAAATGCCAGGAATGGACTAAATACACATTAATACGCGACCCACCAAAATCTTAGCGGATTTGGGCCAAAACAGACCGCCAATTGGCGGTCTATATGGTCCGGATCAGGCTGGATTTTATTCTGGGCTTTTCTGGATGTCTTTGTTGGTCTTTGATGTATCTACTTCACTTGTTGGAGTTCCGACCCGAATAGAATTGTCAAAATACTCCACATGATGGTGTGGAGTTTTCTGTTTTGATCTTTAGTCATTCGGACTTACGTTCAGGTACTTCTCCTTTGCATTTTAGTCCTCAGGTCTCACAATTAAGTCATTTTTCTCTACTTTTGGATCCTTTCATGCTTCATCTCTTCAAACCTATTTATTTCTGAAATTCAAACATAAAACTCGTCACGTAGCATTGCTTAGGTATAAGATAATGGATATAAGATACAAATATAAGCATGAAATAATGTCAATCAATCATCATATGCATCATTTGCTCTAGGATGAGGTTTGACGGTTGAGAAGCTACGATTGGATTCAAACATTCTATTTTGTTGCTTGCTGATATCTCATTAAAAAAATTAATGTTTTATGGTTAACATATAACCTATTGTTTTAAGACATAAAGGACCAAGTAAGATGCCTTGTAAAATGAAGTTTAACGAAGATCACGTCAACATATATATATAATTACCAAGCTACTAAGCTTTTGCGAAAGCAACATGCATTTGATATGTAATTTCTTTGTGTTGAGATGATTCGAGTTCCATCTTTGCATTTTATTATATTTATTCACACTAAGGATTATCTTCTAGTGAATTGTGAATATCTCCTCTGAGTTTGAAAATTACCAATATCTTCTCTATGAATAAATCTATGTAATGGAAAATAGGACAAATATCTTCCATATTCTTTGTTTTGGTCTTGGTCCATAATTTTGTTTTTCATATATATATAATTTTGAACATTAAAAAATAATCATTCAATTTATTTTTTATTTTTCGAAAGTAGATTAATATTACTATTAAAAGTTTTATGCAATATATATAATTATTAAAATATTTAATGTATTTATACCTGTTCATTTTAAGATAAATTATAATGAGTAACTTCTGGTACATAATATTTTTTTATAATTTTATTTTATTTTATTATGATTGCATAAAAACGAAGGAATTTTTTTCAAAATAATAAGTTAAAAAGAAAAAAATGGAAAATATGCACGTGAGAAACTTAATTGGCAAAGTATGCATATTGAAAACGACATTGTAGATGCCGTTTTTACCCTTAATGAAAACGACATCACTGATGTCGTTTTTACTTGGGCAATTTTTTTCTTAGTTTCGAAGACATGACCGACCCGTTTCTAGTTCAACATGTCTTAGATAAAAACGACATCTCGAAACCAAGAAAAAATTTGCTCAAGTAAAAACGACATCAGTGATGCCGTTTTCATTAAGGGAAAAAAACAGCATCTACAGTGTCGTTTTCAATGTGCATACTTTGGCAATTAAGTTTCTTACGTGCATATTTTTCCAATTTTTTCCTTTTAACTTATTATTTTGAAAATGTTTCCTAAAAATAATCATATAATATGTATTGTTATTTTTAAAAGCAGTTTCAATGTTTTCTTTATTAAAAGTATAATGTAATACATATAATTGTTAAAATATTCGACATGCTTATACGTGTTTCTAATTAATTTTCTTGTATTTTCTCTTGGTCTCTTGATGGGAAAAAATCAAAGAAAGAGAAGGAAAAAAATATATACAGATATGACTGCAAAGGAAAATAAAAAGAAAAATAGTTTCTCTTCCAAAACTAACATAAATGTCCAAAAAAGTTTTCCCATGCACAAAACCCTTGAGATAATCCTTTGTTTGTTGGATTACATTTTTACGGGTGAAATTCTTCCAAACCAAAAACAAGCGGTGATATTCTTCGTATTAATTAAATGTTTCCTCCACAGTGGAGAAGTAAATGATAGTTTTCATCAAAAAATATTTCCATGCAGTAAAATCATAATTTAAGTTGTGCACAGTAAATAGGTTGGAACAGTGACATTTTAGTCATTGACACACTTCATCATCGTCTATTGGTTTGCTCTGCCCGGCCACTTGTCAACCAATATGGGGTGTTTGTCTGACAAAACATGCATGTACGTGAAAGAAATGAAATGCACCTTAAATGTGTGTCTGTGATCAAAAACTATAGCAGTGACTCAATCAGACATTATCCAAGGTTAGGAACTATACACAATCTTGGAGTGATTTGTCAAGGTCAAATTATTTGTGGATTTTCATTTCCTTTTTAAGATACATTGAAACACTTTTATCTTTTTCTTATGGCCTATTCTATCTGTATTGAATAATTTGCGGTCCCTAATTAGATGTGACATTCATTGCTTTTTCGGTAAGTATATATATTTTACCTAACATCATTGTTGGAGCTCAAAGCCTCGAACTGGTGAGCTCATGAGTGCAAAACCACTCTCATTGTTAATTAAGCTACACCCAAGGGGTAAGTTCTTTCACCTGTTCTGAGCGCGATGAAGGCGGGTAAAAATATAATTATGGAATGATTGGTTTTGGTTGATCCAACATTTGTTACCCGTCACGTTAAGAGCTTAACTTAGGTAAAAGATACATGTGTTCCTCCTCAACTACACTGTGATCTCTTTAGATACATCGGATAAAATTGGAATGATACATAGGAAATTAGCATGACCTTTAATTAATTACCTTACGCAAAGACCATGCCACGTACAAAACGAGAAATAATCCTTTTTTTTTTGAAAGACTACAATTAAGATCAGATATCGAATTTCAGCATTGTGATTAACAAGTTTAGATTTTAATTGAATGCTCAATAACATTATGGCACGCAAATGTGTAACCAGGGTTGATCCTCTTGAATTTTGGGAAATTGATTACATACAATGCTCTCCCGTACGTGAACTCACTGTGAATCAAGATTCAACCATGCATGCTTAATTCTTCCACTTTTAGTACTTTTGATCTACCAGTTGAGTAGACTAAAAAACAAAATCCAAACCCAACATGAGATGGTAGGGCACAAAGATTCGCCAGGTCGATGGGTATATTAAATGGGGTGCATTGATTGGGTGCGCAGTGACAACAGCACAGTTGCACCCTATAGCTTGGATCTGCAACTACCACGTCGCTTTGAATTCAAGTCCATTTTAAATAATCTGCCTTTTGAATATGAAAATATTCAACTCATATCAATAGACTAGCCACTCTCTTTCCTTCGTTATATACCAACTGATATCGTCTTTGAACCTGATGAACAACTAATATGGCGGATTGATTGTGAGAAATTAATAAAGTTTGATAATCACATTTGTATGGCTTGTGAAGTTTGATGTCTTTCTATCATGTATGATGCAGGTAGAAACATGAGGTCAAGAAAATTATATTGCTTTTAGGTATCGATTCTACAAAGATGATTTCCATTATGTTGAGAATATTTATGTTTCATTAAAGTGTGGAGCGTATTCATGTTCCTTTTATGTTTGTTTATTTACCAAGTATATATGTAAGTATGCATGTAAATTTAACTCAACTTTTCATTATTTTTTTGCTTCACATACGATATATGTAAAGTCCCTAAACCCATTTAGGATGCTAATTGGTGTTAGGAGGAGAGAAATAGTGATGGGATGACAACATGGAGGGGTGTACGTGAACAATGGAGGCATGGGTGAGGGAGCTGGGGGATGGGTTAGGGGAATGGTGGGGTGTGTGATGGTGTTGAGTTGTTTTAAAGCAAAAAAACTCACACCTCTCTCTCTCACTCTTCTCTAATTTCGTCTCTCACCCTCTCCCTCAGTTGATCGAGCTCCGGTGGTCGGTGACGATGGTGGTCGAGTGGTCCCGGCGTGAGGCGTGCGGAGGTTGCCGCGCGAGGAGGTCTCAGAGACGACGTTGCGCGAGCGAGGCTCCGACGGTTTCATCGCTTTCGAGAGGTATGTCGGCTTCTTAGTGTGTTTTTGTTGCTCACCCCCGTGTGGGTGAAGTGTTGGTCGGTTGCGGGAGGTCGGAGAGCTCACCGGCGACGTGGTTGGCGTAAATCATTGGCTGACGCAAGGTTGTAGACGACCAACGGTCGACCGGTTCCTTCTGGCGGTCGACCGATGTAATGCATTTTTGCCCGACTTTAACCAACACTGGTCAGACGATGCCTTGTGGCGGTCGACTGGTAGTGCTTTGTGCTGGTGGGTCGGGGTTGCCTGTTGGTTTTCGGTCGACCGGTTCCATGTTTTCGTTCGACCGGAACTTAAGTGTACTTGATTATTATGCATGATTGTTCGACCGTTGTTTGGTATGTGTTCGACCGATATATGACTTAGAAATGCTAGGTTGCCCTGATAGTTTTTGGTCGATCGGGACCCCTGAGTCAGTCGACTATTAGTATTGATTGATGTTGACCAGACTCCGGATTTTGACCCCATATCGGTCGACCGGTTTTAGACTCTTGTTCGACCGTTGAGACTTAGGTTTTGCGTAGAGAGTTCGATCGTTGCAGACTTTCGGTCGACCGAACCTTATGGGAACGGTCGACCGGATTGCCTCTTTCGGTCAATCGTTTGTCCACAGGATTGAATTCTCGGTCCTTTTGTGATGTCAACTCTATCCACGGAAACCCGTGTCCTCGCTTAGTGCATGAGCCAGGAGGTGACGGCAGGCACATTACGTGTGTCTGCCTAGGGACCACCGTGTGGAAGAGTGTGGGTGTTCGGGACGTGTCACCTCCGTGTATGAATTGTGACTTGATGTTGGATTGATGGACTTATAGTAGAGTAACAGACCTGAGGGATCGTGGATCCCAATGTTTGATGTGCGGCTCGTGGAGCCTGATGACTCGGCGGACTTCGGTCTGGACCCGTCCGATGTTGTGTCGGTGATGCCGCCAATGTTGTTCCGGCGATGATGGGCCGATGCTGTTCCGGCTATGATGTATGATGTTTGTGGGTTGATGTTGTTCCGGCTATGATGTTTGATGAGCCGATGTTGTTCTGACTATGTTTTCCTCATCTGGGCACCTACTGAGATGATGATTGATGGATCAACCGAGCGACGGCTCCGTTGGGGTGGTTTCGGCCACGAAGTTACAGATCTGTTTCTTATGGCGCGGACTTGGCGGATGCTCCTTGCCGAACCCCATGATTAGTATAGCCGTGTGTGAGGGAGCGTCACGTCTTGTTCTGTTAGACCGTATGTGCCTACGGTAGGTCTTCTTGGGAGACCCGATGATGATTGTCGGACTGATGTCTCGTTTTACCCTTCGGGGGAACTGTTTTCCTTACTGTTGATGACATGACATGTTAATAGTATGATAGGTTCATGTTACTACTGCATGCATATAGGTGAACTTGGCATACAGGGTTTCCTTATGGAAACTCAGGCATTGTTGTTGCATGTTTTATTTCAGGACCGCAGTAGGTCCAGTTGGGTGGTGACAGCGGGTGCGCACATTTTGGGATCAGATCCTCTCGTTCGGATCACTGAGGTCGACATGATTGCTTGTATCTCCTTTTGTTATATCTGATGTAATCATGTAGCTTTTTTGACAAACTCTGATGTAATATGGTGCACCGCTTGGATGTTTTTATGAGAAGTAACAATCCCGTCTTTTGATTATTGATCTCTGATTTCTTCATGATAAATTTTAAATTTTCCGCTGTTTCAGGATGTTACAATATACATTTTGCCATGATTTATATCTCACACGAAATCAAAGTCAGTTCGGTTATTTATTAGGATATAGTCTAGATACCTTCCCTGACCAAGTCCAGGGAAATTTATTTCAGCTCAACTCAATCTTGTAGACCATCAAGATATTTCATTAAATTCCTGATCAATTTGGTACAACCATCGTCAAAAAAAGTTGTGAAACCCGTGATGGTGTTTCTCGGGCAGTTCATATATGATTTCTGCTTTGTGTACGTATATCTGTTTTCTTTCTCCATCTTGTTTTTATACTCGAGCGCCCGTGCTCGTAGTATCAGAACAACTCTTATAATTAGTAGATAGACATTAACATTTATACAATACGATTCAACATTAATTCGAATATATTTTCTAATTGGTTTATATTTCACTCATATTGCAACAAGTACTACAACTTGATTTTTCATGTGACTTCACCTACAAGAGTTCTTCAAGAACATAATTAGATGAAGATTTTTGAGATGCATACATGAACTAGTTAAACATAACATTTATACCATAAAAATTCAATATTCTAGTCTCTTTTTTAATTGGTTTCAAGAAAAAATACAAAATATTTACATCATTTATATTTCTCCATGTATTACAACTTGAAATGTGAAGTAACATCATTTAAACAATTCTTCAAGAACATGGTTAATTAGATCCTTAAAAGACTTTTGCGATGCAATATTGCACATGAACCAAGAGCTACTTTCCCAAGTAAACTGTTAGGGTCCCATCGTATCATGGTTGGACGTACGGTTGGTCCATGAAACTAGTTGAGAGCATTCATGCTAAATCACCAAACCACCAAACCTTAGTTTTCATAACTCATGCAATATCCATCCCAACTCCCAATCAGAAAGAAGAAAAAAAACTTTATATACCCCCCTCATTCCTCTGTCATTCCTCACCACCAACCACCTTTCATCTTTCTAATCCTTTTCTTCACCATTGTTTCCAAACGTACGCAACCTAATTAATTAAGATGATATCCACCTCAATGAGTAGTCTTATGGAACCAATTTTTGGGATCATATCTAAATTCTTATGTGGTGTAGACCCTGGCATTGCGATGGTATGCTCGAGCATTGCATTAATGCTAACCTTAACCCTTTTTTTGACATCCAAACCTAGAGTCTACCTTGTGGACTTCTCATGCTACCGCCCTCCCGAATTTCACAAGCGCACTCGCGAATTCCTTATCGGACAAGCCGTTTCGACTAAAGCCTTCAATGAAGGGAGCATCACCTTCATGAAGAAGATGCTGGAGAGGTCAGGAATAGGTCAGGAGTCGTATGTTCCGGCTAGTATAATTCAAGTGCCCCATCAACCTTGCATGGAAGACGCACGAGCGGAAGCCAAACAAGTTGTTTTTGGAGCAGTAGACGAACTACTAGAGAAATCTAGGCTTCGAGTTGAGGATGTCGGGATACTTGTAGTGAATTGTAGCTTATTTGGTCCCTCACCCTCTCTTGCCTCCATCATTGTTAACCATTATAAGCTTAGGGAGGACGTCATTAGCCATAATCTTGGAGGGATGGGGTGCAGTGCTGGTCTCATTTCCATTGATCTAGCAAATCAACTTCTACAGGTATGTGTTTGTTGTTTTTACATATATCGTAGTTAAAAACTATGCATATATATATATATATATATATATATATATATATATATATATATATATATATATATATATATATATATATAGTTGAAAAGTACGTACAAAACCCAGGTTTGATTAATGAATCTATTTTGTCCCAAAAAGAAGTGGAATCCAATTTTTTTTTAAGGTCATGTCCTATAATATCGGACACCAATATACATGGCACATCTATTACCCAAACTATGCTATTTTTATACCAATATAAAAAAGTTTTTACTAAGTACTATATGTATAGCAGTAAAAATGAGTGTCACGTAGTTTTTGAGTGAGAAAAGTAGTACAAAACATAAAGCTTGATTTTCGAGTGCTTAACTCCAACTTGGCTTTTCTAGAAACCTAACTAGAATCTTCATTTATGTCTTAACGACCCGAAAACATATGTACTTGTAGAGAAAACATGTTCAAAATTTCGCTCTGGTGATAGCTTTACTGCGATTATGCTCTTCACGAGTCATTTTATGGTAATGATCACATAGCAAATGCTGACGAAACTACAAGATTACGAGTCTACTACATAACTAACATCACACTTAAACTTAAAATGACCGATTAAGGTAACTTTTTATGATTAATTGTTATTTATTATAATTTATGGGTACTAATTTGCTAAGTATATCATGTTCTTGTAATTATACTGTACGTAATTCTAATCTCACTCGTATGTACTTACACTTTTACATTATTACTATTGGTCTCGAGATTTGTACTACCAATTAGAAGCAAGTGAAAAAAGCATCAGATGCTTTTTTCATTAATTATATATGTCCAGAATAAGGATATTAAACTTTACATCTATATGCCTAATATATACATGTACAGATAGATATGGATAGATATAGCTAGATACTGATGCATTTAAAGTCATCAAGCTTTAAATCTTCTAAAAATATTAAAGTCGTGACTGATTATGATTACCCAGGTTGATATATCTTATTATTTACAATAATTGAGTCAGAAGTAGAGCAACTTGTGTTTGGGACCTGATATAAATTTCCAAAAGATAGTGTCATGTTATAAATGTGCACTTAAGCAAGTCCTTTGGACTAAATATATATAGACACACATGTCATTGTCACATGTGTATGTTATTTCTCAATGCAAACACCATTCCATAATCCATGTAACTAAAGTTTTTTCTCCTTAACCATGATATTGCAGCATTTATTAATTTGTGGGAGTTGTCAACTTCTATCTTCGCTGTTACTTTCATGTGCAAGTTATTTATTTAAAGTCCTAGTCAAGACCCACTCCTTTGACTTGTACTTGGGAATGTTTTCACATATCAACCATCACGCATAATTAAATGAGGAGCGTCTAGCTAATTTTGAGCACCACTAACGGTGACTTTTTCAACTTCACGACGGGGTCATCCCAGGTCATACAAATCTTAACTCAGGTAAACCCAGGTTGTTAACACCTCAACGCCCGGGTCGTCGACCGGGGCGTTTCAACGTCTGGGTCGACGACCCGGTCGTTGAATATTTTAATATTTTTTGGGGTTTTTTTGATTTTTTGGTTTTTCTGTTTGATTTTTTTTGGAAAATAGGTTTTATAATAGTTTTGATTTTTTAGAATTTGTTTAAAAAATTAATTTTTTTTCCAAAATGGACTCTGAAATAATATGAAGGAAAACGATAAGTTGTTGTGAGTTTTGGTTAAGATGTGAATAACGTAGGAAAGAGAAAAAAAGTGGGTTAGAGAGAGAGAAAACTAACATGGAATAGAGAGAACGCTTATGACCAGGTCGTCTGGGGTTATGATCAGAGGAAGTGTGTTCAGATATTTGGGTTTGACGTCATTAAGTTTAGTAGTTGCGTGTCACAATCATAAATCATATTTTCTTAACACACTTTCCATTCCTAAATAGGGTCGATACTTCTCAAATAAGATGATTGCTATAAAAGATATCAATAGTTTTGGACTCTTTGGCGTTTCATAATTTGGAGATAAGTTCCTCTTAATTTTTTGCTCTATGAAAACAGGAAAATCATTATTTTGATATAGCAATTTTATCCTTTGAGTATTTCTTGGGGACTGGGGTAAAGGTAACTAATGGAAGGAAATCATTTCAATACGGAAAAAAAACCTTAATTAATTTTCTGATCATTTCCCCCCTTCCATTGCCTTCATATGAAATCATTTCATCTTAAATATGACACTCCTATAATTAGCATCAATATTTTTTCATTTATTTCTCTAACTATGTCACCCCTCAAAAATGATTTTCTTCCATATATAACCTTAGAGATGCTTTGATATTGCTTGAACATATAGGTGCACCCTAACACATATGCTCTAGTAGTGAGCACAGAGAACATGACCTTGAATTGCTACTACGGCAACTACCGCCCAATGCTCGTAACAAACAGCCTCTTCCGAATGGGCTGCGGTGCCATTCTCCTCTCCAATTGTCGTGCCGACAAAATCTACTCCAAATATGAACTCATGCACACGGTTCGGACTAATATCGCCCCGAACGACCTTGCTTATGGTTGTGTTTTTCAAGAAGAAGACGAGAAGGGTACAATTGGAATTTCCTTATCTAAAGAACTTATGGTTGTGGCCGGAGAGGCTCTCAAGACTAACATCACCACCTTGGGGCCGATCGTTCTTCCGGTCACCGAGAAGTTGAAGTTCTTGTGGTCCATGGTGCAAAGAAAGCTGCTAAAGATGAAGGTCAAAGCTTATATGCCTGACTTCAAGCTCGCGATTGAACACTTTTGCATCCATGCTGGTAATTTCTAACACGACACGTAGTAATGAATTGTCTTCATACTATAAGTACAATGAATATCTGATTATATAGTTATAATTGTTAACAATAATTGTAATATTAAACTAACTTGACAATTTCCCTTGACTTAGACAACGTTACAACAATTTCAAATTTCACTAGCTTATGTTGGGGTCTCTTTTTGAAGTTTCCCGTTAGTATATATCTAGCTAGTTGGCCTTCAAATCAACACTTATATGACTAAATCGTGTGTGATCGATTTCAAAAGTTCCATGACTTGGAATTTTATGTTTAAAGTGGCTTTTCCCACTTACAATTTAAAACAAATGAAATAGAGTCGTGAACTTCCCTCGACTTTCTGCAAACCAATCAAATCTTTTTTTTACTCGACAATGTAGGTGGGAGGGCGGTGTTGGACGCCATTGAGAAGAACCTAAATTTGAGCAAATGGCACATGGAACCGTCACGGATGACACTATGGCGTTGGGGGAACACGTCGAGTAGTTCGCTGTGGTACGAGTTGGCGTACACGGAGGCAAAGGGGAGGGTGAAAAAGGGAGATAGATTGTGGCAAATTGCTTTTGGTTCAGGGTTCAAATGCAATAGTGTTGTTTGGAAAGCAATCAGAGCCGTACATCCTCGCCAGGAGAAGAACCCTTGGATGGTGGATATTGATCAGTTCCCTGTGGAGATTCCTACCATCACTACCATTAACACCTAAGCATGATTAAATGATGGTAATTATGGGTAGAGTTAAGCAAGAGTGAGTTTAGTAGTATTTTGATTTTGGGATGTTACATTTCTAATTTTCTACGATGCCTACTTGGCTACTTGTGGGAAAGTGGGTTTGGAGTTGTGTACTAGAATAACTACTAATTAGACTAATTAATTGATTTTATGTGTTTTTCATAACTTGGATATTAGCTCCAAATTTTAAAAGCACCCCATCATTTTTTATGGTGGTTATCAGTCTTGGATTTTGATACTGGTTTTTTTATAAGATAAAAAACTACTAAATGAACACTCAGAAGGATTTTAAAAAATATAGAAAATAAGGAATTAGATGTTCCTAAGTGCATGGTCTTGAATAATATTTGTGCCAAAACACAACAACATGAAGAGCATCAGCTTATCGTTTTTTTATGAGTGAAATATTAATTCATTGACATGCATAACAGGTCAAATAGATGTCACTTTTATTATTGATCATATAAAACATGAAAAATATGTATATAGGTTGTAGTCTTTTGTTTCAGATTTTTTTGGGGTATCAACGTAGAAATGAACTACCATTCGTCGTCGGAAAACTACTTAACTCTTCGTTTAATTACCATTTTGACATCACAATCCATTTAATACTCATTCTATCATGTAAACTAATACTTCTATCTAAGTTTTATTCACTTTATCAGTATCAACACCACGAAAATGTCTGATGAAACGTCTGAATCTGGTGAAATAAGCCCACCAATTTTTTTTCTCTGTCTCGACATCTGTCTACGCCACCGCCCCCGTAATGGGGGCGTCCTAGCCAGGTGCCACTTTGATGGTACTGATGAAAATGAGTTGTTTAGATGTATCATGTTAATTAGTTGACTCTGAATTCATCTCGAGAGAACCTGAGCTTAAATGTGTCATTCTACAAGTACACATTACGATACATACATACATCATTGTTTATTTTCTTAAGTTTTTATGATTATATTCAATTTAACTAATCTAAGGATGTCGCCCACTTTGCTGAATTAAAATTACAAATGCTTAAGCAAAAGTATCTTCTAGAAAACAATATAAGGAAATGCACTTTGAGCCTAGCAATCTCCAAAAACTACTGAAGCCAAGCATACTTGAAGACTTAAGAATAGCTGAACTTGAAGATGAATGTGGTTTAAGTGGCTCAAAGCTAAGAACACTTGAAGATTTGAGAATACCTGAACTGAAAAATATGTGTGTTTTTAGTGGCTCGAATGTAAGTTTCTAAACAATCCTAAAATGTTGTTCTTGGGTTGGTGACCTTTTGGTTATATGATATCATCCAATAGTTGCAATTGATTTGTTTGTTTTCCTTCATCTTTGTGGGTTGAGCCCATGTAGAACCGAATCTTGCCCACATAAAAGTGCGGCCCAGACCACATCCAAGCCCACCTCATTCTTAACACTGGAAAATAGAGCGCATCTTGTTGTCTATTTGGTAAAAAATGAAAAAATGTTGAAAATATAATCGGCTTGAAGTTACACAAACTAAAAATACAATGAAACATAAGACCCTCTTTAGCTCCAAATATAACCTATTGAAGAGCTAAAAACCTTTAAATGCGTGGAAATACACGACAAGAAAAACATGTTGATATAAACCTTTGGAACTCCAATACACAAGTTATTTGGACATTTACCTATCGCAGCAATGGCAAAGACGACGACGACGACAACACAAATGTACCATCCAATACAAGTCAATGTACTATTGTATTGTGTCAAAATTGCACTTTTGCAATCATAGGAAAGTATTGTCGTTGAGAAGCTCATTGTTGCAATTGACTTAAATACAACATTAGTGATACACGACTGTATTAGGCCCAAACAGAAACAACCAGCTATTGTGGTTGTAAGACCATCCCACTGTGGGGAGGTCATCGGTGAATGACCTCCCCATCGTTCGGTCGTGGGGAGCAAGACCTGGTCATGACCGGTTGGTCAGTGGATTTATTTTTGGTTTTGTTTTTGTTTTATTTAAAAAACATTTTTAATCTGTTTTTAAATCCTTTTTTGAAATTTGTTTTAAATTTGTTTTTATTTTTTAAATTTTCTGCAAAATCGATCGCCAAATGATGTGTAAGAGAAAGTGTGTTGAAAAGTTGAGATCGATTCAGGAAAAAATTAAAAACAAAATTAATTTTTTTAAATAAAAACAATTAGAAAACATTTTTTAGAAAAATAAGATTTAAAAAACATATAAAAATGATAAAAAAATAACAATACAAGATTTATTGGTATTTGTTATAATAATTAAGGTGTTTATATTTTGATAAATAGTTAGAATTTAAGTACGAATTTTATACTGAAATACACTATCTTTTCCAAAATAGGAAATATTTGTACTAAATTTAAAGTAGAAAACAACAATTAAACTGAAATAACAACAACTAAAAACTAGTCATGAAAATAGGGAAGATAAGCCTTAAACTGAAATAAAAACTACAACCACAAATTAGAGAAGATAGGTTATAAACTGGGGAAAAAACCACAAAATTCTACTAAAATATTTTGTCACTGATCTTCTCCAAATTAATTTCATCATGCTGGGTCAGGATGTCTTTTTCCTTGATTTTCAGAAGTGAAATATAAAAGTCGCACTTCATAAAAGCTCGACGGGTTTCTTCTTTCTCCTTTTCCAACGCTATCTTCTCTCGCTGCAACGTAATTTCATCTTGTTTGACCGAGGCCGCGACCTGAAGAGCTTGTAAGCGTGCGTCGTTGTCCGGATCCTCCATCACCACTTTCCCTTTTCTTTTGCTTTTCTTTAGACCCCTTAGACGGGGTGGTGTAACTGTGGTGACAAATGTTGGGGTCGTTGATGGAGGAGGAGAGCCAAATAAATTATCTTCCGAAGAGTCTATACGACCCATTTTCCCGGACGAATCAGTAGATGGTCGGGTAGTACTACTTTGCATCTGCGGACTCTGATTATTTTGAAAATGGGGAATGGAGACCGCAGACTGCCACTTGGGGTACTCTTTCAGCATCAACCACATGTGGAAGCACATGAAGGTCGTCCCTTCATTGAGCTCATAAATCGCATGAGCTTGTCAGATGAGGTCCTCAATGGGTCCCCACTTCTACTCCGCTGAGTGGCCTCATCCATGCGGTTGGTCCACTTTATAGTAGCCATATTTATCCTCCCTTAGCGCCTTTTGAGGTACTCGACGTTTTGTGGCTTCAGTCGCCCGTTTGTGAGCATCGCTTCGTCGTACAAATCCCAGTTTGTTCCAACTGTTGATCGCAACTAATCCTCATATACGATGAAATGAGGGCTTCGTCCTCCTCTTTCGCCCATAAGTTCTTGTCTTTCAAGGGACTGGTCGTCGTTTTGGGCGCACGTTGGGACAACCAATGGGGCAAGAGTCTGCTTCCTCACTATCATCGTCATTTGGGGTAGTTGTATCATCGTTTCTACTGGATTGACTACTGAGTAGTGGGTCGGGTATACGTCTTGGGGGTGGTTGTTGGGAATACCTCCAGTTTTAGAGCGGTGGTTGTTGCTCAGAGTATTGTTGGGAATATCCCCAGTTCTAGAGCAGTGGTGGTTGCTCGGAGTATTGTTCGGGGGGTGGTTGTGTACTACTTTCTACGTTGTGTGGAAGGATATGTCGATAATATTGTTCTTGTTGGGAGTAGACGACAAATCCTTGAGGTTTAAAAAGACGACGATGAGGCAGATCCTTGGGTGTTTCACAAGCCTCGTTGTTCTGGTCAGGAGAAGACATGAGTTTATGAGAGTTTGGAAGGTTATGAGAAATGAAGTTGTGTGTGATGACTAATGTGGACTTAAGAGTATTTATAGAGAACTTATTCTGATTTATCTTAGCTCCCTAAACAAAATTTCCATTTTATTAGTTTCCCTAAGATGATTTAAGATAATTATATTCGCAGACAAGATTTCAAATCGGTTAGAGTAGACACGTGTGCACCGTAGCTTGTCAGTCCGACATGATAAGGCATCACGCGACCACTGTAGCTTGTCAGTCTGACAAAATAAGGCATCACATGCGTATTGTAGCTTGTCAATCAGACAAGATAATGCATCATGTAGGTGTAAGTAGGGCTATGCAACTTTCGGTCCGGTCCGGACCGAATCCGACCGGTCCGAGTTTCGGTCCGGACCCCGGGACAAAATCGGTTTTCGGTCCGATCCGGTCCGAACCCGGTCTAAAATCTATTTTTTCCCTTAAAAATCTGGTCTGGGTTTTTGGATTGGTCCGGTCTTCGATCCTGACCCCGGAGAGCATCCGGGTCCGGTCCGGGTTCGGTCCGGATCGATGCTCACCCGTAGGTGTAAGCTTACGTTTGTTTAATTTAATGTAATATTTGCTTTATTAATATTAATGATATTTAGTATTAGCTAATCATTGCTGGTTAAATAAAAAAAATTATATGTAATTTGGAAATAGGAGATTAATTGGTTTTTTGGTTTTTCCAAATAGATTATTAATATTTTTGGTAAATATAAATAATTTTAGAATAGAATAAAAGTTGATAAGAAACTTAATGACGTAGATGAAAGAGAATGAGATGACCTAGGTCATGGTTATTTTGTGAACAGTGAAGAATAAAGATAAGGTTGGTCATAATGACGTGGCAGAGAGACAAAGGAAGAGCAAAAGTATGCATGACCTAGGTCACAGGATCACCTAGGTCGTGATAGTGGATGTCAATGAGTAATTGTCTCTGGACAACGTTTGTTTGCTCAACCGCTAGATAAATCACTTATGCACAGAGTCTTTCATTTTAAGTCTATCCTCAACATTCAACCATCACTTTCTGCATTTTTTTTCAGTAGTGAAAATACCTTTTTAAAATTTGTAGTTGTTATTATTTTAAAAGATCATCAATAAAAGTGAATCTGGTAGAACAACATGTTGTGTTAACACTCCTCCCATTAAGATACGGCTCTTAGGACTCATATTATTTTACTAGGTTGCATAACCATAACCCTTATAAGTTGAAATACGTTATGAGCTAGAATCTACCCCCGAAAATAATACCGAAAAACATTTTAGTTTTTTTATGTGCATTCATAAATCAAGACCTACGACTTATTTTTCCCATTTCGATTTTAGATTTCAGACTTATTATATATATAGCTAAGAGATAAATTTCCACCTCCATAAAAATTCAGAAAAATCTACCCGAATAAAAGTACAAACAAACGAGTGGCAAAACCCGAAAATACCCGAAAGTGGAGGGACAATTGGCGTCCAAAGTGGAGATATTTATCGATGAGGAGGGTTTAAGACCTCTCTCCTCCGGATAGAGAGAGAAAGACAAGTACCAACTCTAAACTCACACTAGGGTTTTGCGTCCCACTCAAATGGCGCGACTCTAACAGAAACCCTAATTCCAAAACCCTAATCTCAAAACCCCGATCGGTCCCTTGATTCCGCTATCTTCCCGGTTTGGCAATCCACTTTCCGTTTGGAAATCGGAGGAATCGCCTTTTTCTTGCGGGTTCTAATGGTGTTTTTGGATTGTAGGTTGCCGGATCGATGGGGAAGGGCGAGGTGGGGATGGGATGCGGACCGCAGAAGAAGACGCCCGAACAGCTCGAATTTCTCGAGCGGATGTATTCTGGTAGTTGTGGTTTCGCTTTGGGGTTTTGGTTGTGGAGTTTCGATTGTGGAGTTGTTTGAGTTTGAGTTTGAGGTTTGGGAGTTGAGATTTGGAGTTGGTTCGTCGTTTGAATGCCGGTTTTTAGAGTTTGGATTGTGATTGGTGGAGTTGTTTTGAGTGTGAACATGGTTTTGTTGATTGAGATTTGGAATTGGTTTTGTGATGTGATTGTGGTTTATGAGAGGATACATACCACGTAAGGAGACCCTGATGTAGCTCGAATTCCTCGAGCGGATGTACTCTAGTAGTTGTGGTTTGGTTTTGGTTGTGGAGTTGTTTGAGTTTCTGTTTGTTAGTTGAGGTTTTGAGTTTGTTCAGTTGCTGCTTGTGGGTGTTGTAATCGAGTTTGAGTGTTAATTTTGTTAATTGAGATTCTGATTGTGGTTTCTGAGAGGCCACAGACTGCGGGAGAAGATCCCGACATGGCTGGAAGAATGAATCAATGAGTTTTTGGTTTCTGATTGTTTTATGATTCCAAATAGATTTTGTTAGTTTAAGCCAGAATATTCAAATTCCGAGTTGCAATTGTGGTTTGCATGAATGTGAATGAGAGGGTTGGTTAGTATTATTTTGTTGAGGCTTGAAGTATGACTTTGACTCTCTTTAATTCTTATTGTTTTGTTAGTTCAAATAGCAGCTGTGTACTTCTTCCTTATGATTCCTTTGTGTTGTCTGTAGAAGATAAGTGTCCGAGCCAGAAGGATATGAAGGACTGTGCTGAGTCTATAGGCTTAATGTACATTCAGGTCCGGAAATGGTTTACTGATAGGAGGAGGAAAGAGAAGCGGGATAGATCCTCTGTTACTGGAAAAAACGTCAATAGAAATGGAGAAACTAATGGAAGTAGAGCAGCAAGTAAAGGGTTACCAACTCATGGAAAAGTCTGTGGACTAAAGAAGAGTCTAATGATGGGTAAAAAGAATAGTGCCAGAGCATCACATGGTCAGACTCAACTTGCAAACCTTAATAGATTAAAAGCACCAACTCATCAGATGCTTAAATCCATTGCCGGGTGTCAGAATGTAAGGCATAGGAAGTTGAGTGCACCTTTGCAAGTTCTATATTCTCAGGAGTATATTTTACAAAGAGTCTTCCGAAAGGATGGGCCACCTCTTGGTGTAGAGTTTGATCCTCTACCAGCAAGATCATTTGGTTGCCATGCAGGTGCTTAAACTGCTTTTTGTTAATTTTATTCTCTAGGTCATTGAAATCGATAATAGTGCTGAGCATGGTAAACCTGATTTAACATGCAAAAAAAGTCTTAGTACTTGTGATGCCTTGTGTCTTTGTTCGTTGACAATTGGACATCCTTGAAAAGTACACTATCCCCTTGATCGTTGTAAGTTCAATAAGTTGTATTTTCAAATTACTTGATATAGCATGCACGTTGAACAACCAATCTGGCAAAAAATGGGTGAAAAAAGAAGCTGCATTTATTCTAACAAGCATTAGGTGTGAACAATTCCATGCATATGCACACTTGTTTGTGATTTGTGAACAAGTATCTGAGAGTAGATCGGCAGATGAAAGTTTCTGTGTGACAATGTATTTATTAGTTTCATTTAATGGTGAAAGCATGCCTATAACTATTATCATTACTTATATGTCCATATGGCGAGTTATAATGATCTTGCTTATCAGTTCTTACGCCAATTACTTTTCTTTTAAAGTTATCCACATTCAACAGTTAAGCTATTAGTTCGTTTTTATTTGTGCAGGATCAACAAGTCGGGGCAATCTTTCTCGACCGTATCGTGGCATCCAAGGAGGTACCAAGAAAAGGAAGGTAAGTACTATATTTCCTGATAGGCGGACAATCCTTGCAAAATATAAATGATTTAATGTATGAGGGAAAAACAGAGCGAAATGTTTGTAATTTTGCGTAAGCTAGGATTATGAGAATATATAAGCAAAAGAATACTACAGTCCCTAGCGAAGGTCTGGGATTCCTTGGTTAACTGAAGAATTAATACTGTTAATTCTTGCAAACAAACATGAAGATGGCTGGTCAAAAAACGTCATCATGTTTTAAAACCCAAGGGCAGTCATTTCATTAGTATCAAAAATGTTTAAACTTTAAAAATCTTCCTGGACAGCCATGTCATTTTTTTTTGCAAATGCTACTTGAGCTTTCTGCTTGAGAGGTTTGTTGCCAGAATTTAATTTTATTAATAACTCCCAAAATATCCTTATTAATTTTGTTATTGTCAATGGAGAATTTGTTTTAGTGAATATGAAAGTGAATTTTGAGTTGGGAATTTACTTTCCCCAACTTCGTTCTTCTTCACTACTTCCATGAAGTTTTAGTTGATATCTTCACTACTCCCAATACCATATCCTCTTAACTGGTATCAGGAACAAAATTTTGTGTGGTCTTCCATAATATGGTATTCGTGTTGATATGTTCATTATCTTTCTAGTGGCAATTTGATTGATCCCTTGTAACACCTTTATGCTTTTTAATCTAGGCATTCACCATTGCTCTTCTTTTCATTGACATTAACCTCTATAATGTTGTATGACAAGTAGGTGCTATGAGTTTTGTGGATTTAATTTTTACATTTGATCCAACTATTTCACTTAAATGGCTAACTGCAGGTACCTGAACCATCAATTCCGACAAGAGGATATGGTATTGGGAAGGGTTTGATGACTGTATGGCATGCTACAAATCCAAATAGTCAAACCTTGCCAAGGATCCCCGATTTTTCTGGTAAAATCACGTCTAAAACACAGCCAGCTTCAGGTCGTAAGGTGAAGAAATCTACATTTCGGCAATCAGATTCAGATGTACTGCAACGTCGCAATCTTGTCGTGGTTAGTGTCAACATTATCTGTCCCTCAAAGTTCATTAAAGTTTTTTTCCTGGTGAAAATTTAGATTGTCAGCAACACTCTTAGTTGTGTTGTATTTCGTAGAAACAAAGACCGATGCGCCATAAGCTACAGAAGAAACAGAAACCTCCAGTAAAAAAGCGAAAGGTATCGCTTTTTCTAATTTTTTTGATTAATGGGGCTTATGTTCGCAAACACAAAGAGCTAAAGGAATGAAAATTTTGACTTATTTGGGATCCTGAGATTTAGATCTTCAGTTTGCTACTCTGCTTGTTCCTGATTACAAGAGCAGAATACACACTGATTCTAATACTAATCTATTTCGTATCTGGGATATATGTTCAGCAGCATTCAGCGATTTCCTGTTTCGTATTCCCGTACAGGTGTTAGACCACAAGGTCAGCAGCAAGGTAAGTTCTCACACTAAAGAATGCAAGCTTGCTGTTGAGGGCAACAAATTACAAGAGTTGGACATGTCTTTGGAGCTAATAGATGATGAGGAGCTGGAGCTGAGTGAGCTGCAAGCAGGGCCTAATCCACTTAGATGTTCAGCACATATTACTTCAAATGGGAGAAATGATTGCCCCCTTTGCAAAGGTTTGTACCCTCTGTCGCAGTGCTTTGCAGTTTGCAATCAACATCTCCCTTGGCCTAGTATTATCCATGCATATCTGGGATTTTATTCTTTCTTTCCTTTCAGATATGTTGAGCAGGTTTCCACCTCAAGCAGTAAAGATAAAGCAGACCCTACAAACAAGACCATGGATTTGTTCTCCAGCGATTGTTAAGAAGCTTTTCAGTGTTAGTAATCAAATAATCATTTATTCTGTTTCTTGCGGCATTATCCTGTCTATCTTCTAACTCAGCTAGTCAGTGGCAGTGAGTCAGTGACCTTATTTCTTGAAATGTTATCTTCGAGGAAAAAATGTACTTAAAGTGGGCAAGCATGCATGAATTTATCCTAAACTTTCCGTCATCGCAATGGTGTCATTGTTGCCGTCTAGATGAATTCCTAGATTTGTGGACCGTTTCACGATTACTCCCAACCTGATGTTACGAGTTATGACGGGATAGATCTTGAATTTGTATAGGATGTGCAATAGTCCTCTAATTGATTTCTTAATTGTTGAGATTTACAGCAATGATATATATTTAGAGATTTCAGAATTCGATCCTAACTTGGGAATGTACCTCTTTTTTTGGATTGGTAACTTGTGAATGTACCTCATATGACAAACCCGTTCAGAGATTCAATGGCCTACCCAATGGGTTGTGCTAATTGATCAATGTAGAGATTCTCTTAGAAGAAGTTATGCATTTTAGGATGTTCAAGTTTGATGGTGTATTGAATAAAGGTGCCGATTCACTCTGTTTTACACAATATTCAATTTCACGGGAAAGAAACTTTCGGCTTTGTGGCATATCAAAGAATATTTAATGATTTATATTTTGATGTTTCAAAAGATGGGTAAGGAGTAAGGACTAGAGACCTAGAGGGGTCCACATCAATTTATTTTAGTCACTGCCCCAGTTATCCGACTTATGTTTTACTTCTACTTCTAGGAGAGGTTTTGACTTAATACTCATCAGGAAGCATTAAATTATTAGCTGAATATTTAACCTTTTCCTGTCAGCATGGCATTGTTGTCATAATTATTTAAAATGGAAAAATTAATAAAAACTATTAACTTGACAACTTAGTTGGACATGTACATGCGCCACCTTAGGAGCTAGTTCAGTAAGAATCATTTTCCATACTTGTATGAGAACTAATTTTGAAGAATAATTTTCCCTACTTGTATGAGTACCAATTTTAAGGCATATGTATTTCTATTCCATTACGAAGTTCATTGGAGAAGAAAAAGGGAAGCCTCGTCGTCCCTTTATTGTTGGTTAAAAGTCAGCAATATCATTCTAGTAGTAAAAATCCAACAAAAGCTCCTGCAGTGTTACTGAATTCATATTCAGGAGGTTCTCTAGGTCTTAGCCTGATATAACATTCTGATTAACTTGACGAATTTCTGAACTGGGTAAATGACCTAGAACACTCTCAAAGCTATACTCGGTACCTATGTTCAACCAACATATCTTTCGTAGGTTTGATAATTCTTAAATTCGCTGTGGTTGTGAACGTGGTAATATACTAGTATGTACCTTTACATGGACTTGTAAGTTAATCAAGTTCTCCTTTTGCAGGTTTTCAAATTCTTATATACTCATGCTGTGAAAATCAATATATGCCCTTTTACACTTGACGAATTTGAAGAAGGATTTCACAACAAGGTTAAGATCTTATTGAATTTTATTTTCATGGACAAGAAACATCTTTTTGAAATCGTCTCTTAAACACATGTTACATGAAGAGGTTTAGTGGTCTGTGCACTTAAGCCTACTTTAAATTGAGTTGCCACTAAGTACAGACATAGGCTTTTGCTCATCTCCTTTTTATTTCTTTCCAACAGACTCTGCGGCATCCGATCTTTATTCTTATTATTATATGATACTTTCCAGGACTCTTTACTGTTAGGGAAGATCCATGTTGCTCTTCTGAAGCTTGTCTTGACAAATGTTGAACAAGAGACTTCTGGATTTCTTCCTCGAGCTTCTAAACATTGTAGATATCTTGCATTTCTGCACCTGGTACTTTACAGAATGATTATTAACCTAATATCCTTTAAGTAATTTGGCTTGACTTTTTCTTCTTCTGCATACATCATGATTTCTGATTTCTTTATAAATGATTGGCGAATCACTTGTTTTCAAGCAACTGTGTGATATTTTTTTAGTCATTGAATGCAAATATAGGTGATATCATTTTTGCCATTCATTTGGCAAAGATGTGAACATTAATATTTAATGTTACGGCGAGACTTTAAGCTTTCATTTTTCTTTATTTTTTAATAGTTATTCCTAAACAGTTATCTTGTATGATGTATCCTCTGTCTATATTTTTAACTGATAAAAATATCTTATTTGTTTAAAATAGTTGAGGTTTTCTTTTCTTTTTAATTTTCCTTTTAACAATAATTATCTCATCATAATTCTGCTTAGAGTTTGTTCCCTTTTATTTCACGTGACTTTATATAATATTCATACTATTATGAGTTTTGTGCTTTTTTTCAACTATTCTCTCACTTGCACAAGTTTTTCCTTGTTTGCAGGTGAAACAACAAAATCTTGATGTGAGCTTTTGGGTGCAATCACTTAATTGCATGACTTGGGTAGAAATAATGCGTCAGGTGTTGATTGCAGCAGGTTTTGGTACAAAAACTTATCCAATGAAAAGAGGATGCCACAACGAGGTACTTAACTTAGCGGTTATGGTTGCACTGTGATGTGTTTATGACTTTATGTTAGCTCTTCTAGTTGAGGTCAAAGTTGTTTTATAATCCATGAACCTTGCTGGAGATTGAAGCACATGAAAAGATGAGGTCATGAGGATTAACATCTTTAGGATTAAATTTCAATTTTCTTTGCTCCAAGAGTTGGATTCTTCATTTTGTTGGACAACCAGTTTTTCACACTATCACTGAATATGTTGTACTCTAAATATTTTGGTGACACCATCAGAAGTGGCTATGAGAGTTGCAGTGCTCCTCTTCTGAACTGTCAAAGCCAGATTGCTGTCTCACGGTCGTGCTCAAAATATACAGAATTAATAAGAAATAAAGTTAAACCAATAATTGCAATATTTACCATATTGATACACAAAGATTGTTGAAATTATGTATCGATGTGATTTTCATTTGCAAAAACATGCATGTAAGTTGGTTGCTGAGAAGTACAATATAGTTGAATTGACATTTCAGTTTGTCCTTGCCAAATATTAGTATGCTATAATATGACAAATTAAAAAATTACGTGGTTGGCAGTGTCTTTTCAAACAGTGTTATGCTTACTAATTTCTTGGTCACATTGGCACTGCAAGATACTGCGTGTTATTTCAAACAGTGTTATGCTTACTAATTTCAAACAGGTTTTCTTAGTGTTATGCTTACTAATTTCATCAAGAGTGAACCATTTGTAGCTGTGTCAGTTTTTCTATGCATATTTTCACTCAAGATGCATCTTCTCGGTTTTCTGTCACTGATTGCCATGACAACCAAATCCAACCCCAAATTACCAATTATGGTAAAATAGTATGTGTTTTGGGAAAACTGGTCACATTAGGCAGTCAACTAGTCGGCTGACAAGTCCAATTAGTCGGCAACTAGTCGCATAGGAGCCCCAGGCTTCCACTAGTCAATTGGTCGCCTTTCGATCCTTGTTTTCTGCTGGTGTTTGTTTTAAAATGCTAAGAAGATCTTTGATGTGATTATCCACTGCACAGGAAGCCAACCTTATGCTGAAATACGGTTTGCGTCCTCATACATTGAAAGGTGAATTGTTTAGTATCTTGTCCGAGGAAGGGAGTAGGGGATCAAGCGTTTCTGAGCTTTCGAAAGCTTCTCAGGTAGAACTTCTAGATGTGTAAGAGGCTAAGAGCTGTCAATTATTTATGATTTTTTTATTTTATGAACTTGTGAATAAAATCTTACTTTATTTTGTGAACATATTTATGTGTTCCAGATATTGTCACTTGGCCTTCAAAACAAAGATGATGAAGAATTGCGGCATCTAATTTGTTCTGCTTTATCAAGTGATGTTACACTATTTGAAAAGATAGGATCCTCTACATTTCGTTTACGAAATACTACAGCCAAAAAAGACCTATGTGATTCTGATTCTGAGAATGGTGATTCAGGAAGCATCGACAATGACTTTGAAGGCTCCAATTTATGTAGTAGCTCTGATGAGTATGAGACGTCCGAGGGACTTAACTCAGCTTTGTGTGCACGAGGAGCTAGAAATTGTAGGATTCAAAACAGGAAAAACAAAACTTTGACGAAGCATATCGAAATTGATGAAAGTTTTTCTGGGGAAGCATGGGTTCTTGGTTTGATGGAAAGTGAATATTGCAATTTAAGCATAGAAGAGAAGCTGGATGCTTTAGTTGCACTTGTTGAGCTTAGTTCTTCAGTAAGTAGTTTGAGGATGGAGGTGAGCTTATCTTTGACATTTTTTCTATTGTTTATTCCGCACTCTCAGCAGTTTATATTGTTGTTTTGAAGTGAGCTATTATGCACTTCTGATTACATTTTTTTTCAGAAGTTTTTCCTGCATGAACTGTGTACTGGTTGTGTTCCTTTAGTTTCTGAATGGTGGTATTATGTATGTACACTTATTTCATGGGCTTAACATGCTCTTTTTATTTTGTTTTAGGAAACAACTAGAGATACATCTGAAACTGTTTGTGATCCAAGATATCATGGCTCTGGTGCTAAAATAAAGAAATGTGTAGCAAGAAATGACATGGTCTCAAGATTAGGTTATGTACATACTGCTGATTTTGAGGAGACACCGGAGAACAGAAGGATGGTAAATCCTGGTCCTGTTGTTGGATCTGGTACCTATGTAAATCCGCTGAAATCAATATATTTAGGATCAGATCGTAGATATAACAACTATTGGCTTTTCCTGGGGCCATGTAATGTAACTGACCCTGGCCACCGGAGGGTTTATTTTGAGTCATCTGATGATGGCAACTGGGGGGTCATTTCTACAGGAAAAGTAAGTGTTTATCTTAGAAATTTTGAATTGATGTTTGATGAACAAAGTATCACCTTTTGACCTGAAAACGTTGCAGGATTTGTCTTCCTTGATATCTGCACTTGATGGTAGAGGCACTCGTGAAGCTTGTCTTTTAGCATCTTTGAAGAAGCTTGAACCTTATCTTTGGTATGCAATGTCCAAGGTAATGGAAAATGATCATGGGACTGTTTCTGGAGTATGTGATTCACCTGTCACTGATGTTACTAGTGGCGAGGGTTCTACACCAGTTTCAGATGTAGACAACAATGTTGTTTTTGAGGAAATGAGTGATAGTTGCATGGATTCTACTACTATAGCAGTTGAACGTCGAAAGCATTGTGAAGGTAAAAGCCCCCAATCTGATGAGTTGCAGGCATTTGATAAATGGATTTGGGAATCTTTCTACGGAAATCTGAATGCTGTTAAGCTTCATAAGAAGTCTTATTATGAATCACTAGCACATTGTGACAAATGCAATGATTTATTCTGGAGAGATGAAAAGCACTGTAAGAAATGTCATGTCACATTTGAGCTGGATTTTGATCTTGAAGAAAGATATGCTATCCATGTAGCCACTTGTCGAGAAGCAGAGGTAAATACCATGCCACACTCCACGAAAGCTCTGCCAACACAGCTTCAGGCACTCAAAGCAGCAATTCATGCAATTGAGGTGAATCACTATATTATCCAACCATGCATTTGTGTATGACTTTATTTTGAGCATACACCTCGTTGCAGTGTGCTAAACATTTAATTATTTTAATTTAATTTTTCATTCCAATTTTTTTTGGAGTTTGTATCTCTGGAAAGGCATTACCACCGACCATGTTAGGGATAATATGTGGTGAGGAAGTTTGACTGCGTGAACTCAATTGTTTCATGTGTGGCTCCAGTAATGTGTTGCAGGAGTTTCTGTATCATCTCAGTTCATGTATTATTACAAGTTAAGGCCATAGAAAGCTCATATTCTAGTTCATCGTTACACTTGTGTCGCAAACTCTGACCCTCAGTGACTCGGCAAAATTGTAATTGTATCTGGAGTTGAATAGGTTATAGCCTATAACTGTTAATAATCCATGTGCACTGCTGCATGACAAAATATTGCAATTCATGTCGGGATACATCTTACTATCCACCATCCTCGTAATTCTTGGCCGTTGACCAAAGATAACTTTCTTATGACCTGATAGCCATTGACCAAATTTACATTTTTCGAGATTTCTTCAGTATAGTTTAACTTCTTATTGGGTGAGTATGCTAAGTACGCATATTTGTAGGTTGCAATGCCTAAAGAGGCTTTAATGGGTGCATGGAAGAAATCATCTCAAAAGATATGGGGAAGACGGCTTCAACGGACATCGTCATTGCCAGAGCTTTTGCAGGTTTGTCTCAGATATAGCTCAACTCTTGCTTATTTAAGCGTATATAAATACTTATCTCAGTAGTCTGTTCTGAACTACTATCTCCACCTCCAATCTCAGAACATGCTTCTTTCGTTGAATTCTTGAAATACATTTATAAGGTTAACCCACAATTTCCCCTTTAATACTCAAATTAACATCGATATGAGAACTCTCATATATAATATCAGATGTTATTTATACATTGAACTATCAACCTCAATTTCTAACAGTAATATATTGTGGTACCTCTATAAAAAAGTAATACATAGAACTATTATGTTAATGATAAAAAAGAAAATATGTAGCCCCATCTTACATGTATGTTATTTGGATATAAATATAGTTTGTACTTAGATTATGTGAAGTAATGATATTCATAAGGACCTCTTCTATATTTCGAGTCCACAGAGACCAGATACAGATATAAAAAATAGATATATGGAGAAACGTATTTAAATACAGAAATTAAATTATTGTCTATTGTTGCTCAAATTAGGATTCTGGATAGTGGAATAAGTGGATACCCATGCTATAAAATGATATTCCTATCCTAGAGAAACTGATGCAAAAGCACGTACAAATTGGACCCATATCTTTTTGCCAGGGTATTTCTTTCCGAATTTTATCAACATATTGAAAATTCAAACATTTGTCCTGTTTGATATATTTAACTGTTTCTTAAGCATATTGAAAATTGAGGTTTGGAACTTGTAAAATAAAATCATTATATTTGTCCAGGTGGTTGCTGATTTTGTTGCTGCAATCAATGAAGACTGGTTATATGAATCTCCAGCCTCTTTATTTAACACTTCCGTTATAGACGATATGATTACACTCTTTCGGTCTATACCACAAACAGTATCTGCTGTTGCGTTGTGGATGATTAAGTTGGACGCACAGATTGCTTCTCATCTCTTGAAAGGTTGAAACACTGTGGAGCACAGGGAACATACATTAGTTCTAAGGTAAGCAATGTCAGCATCTTCAACATGTAATTTTCCATAAAATAATGCGTTATTTCAAATTTAACCCATTTCCATTTTTCATGAGGTACTGATTTTGTAATTCTTTATTACCACTATTAAGCATCCCTCCTTTTGTTATAGTACTGATCTTTATACCACTAAAAAAACGATTGATCTTTATCAGTCATCATTCCTTTTATGGTGCACACAACTTTTCCTTTGAAACAAGGGTTTTCATATAATCATGTCCAGTCCATTTGGTTATGTTAACCAGAATGTCTTTCAAATTTACTGCCTAAACCTGCACTCTGATTTGGTGAGATTGTATCAGTTGTGCGCCCAGATTAAGAATTTTGAAATGTGGTCAGTTAATCACCTTTTTTGAAATGTGTTTCGTGAGAGCTAGTGATCATAGTTTATTATTCTTATTGAGTATTTGCCTTTTCTTTTATCATGTTCAATTTTGTAATATGGGATTAAATTTCAAAGCCAGCTCACATGGTGGGGATTATTTTGTTTGTATATGTGTAGTCAATGTGGGCTGGAGTAGCCTCCAAAAGATCGATCAATCTGCCATGTTACTATGGTTGGTCTAATCACCTCCTTAAACTTGTACTGTATGGGTGTGGAGTATCATAATCTTTTTTCTCATGAGCATTGTGAGATTATATTTCTAAAGAATCTACCAGTGCAACTGTAACTGTTGATACTTGGCAGCAGTTGTACCAGACATTAGGTGCTTGCCCTTCACTTCTGTTTCCATGCTGTCGAGCCTATTTGACACATTTGTTCAAATTCAGGCTGAGGTCTTTCTGGACAAGCTGGGTAATGGGCCAACCATGACCCAATTTGCTTGAACCTAGACGACACATCTTCCCTACTTGTGGATAGCAGGGAGGAGGAAAAAGTGTTCTTAGGTTTTCATAGTTTTAACTATTGACATTTCAGAGTCTGGAACTGTTATTGTGGTTTTCTTTTTGAGAGGGGAATCTAACTTCTCCTTGATGGAAATTTAGCTTTAGGGGAAGCTGCCTGGCTATTGGCAGCATAGCATGCATGTTGATTCTGAAAGGCAATGTTAGTTCCCTGATGATCTTGGCGATACTTCGACCATATCTCCAACGGTGTGCTTGGCTGAGACAATGAGGCTTCAAAAATATTTACGTATGTTGCCTACATTTCTACGTTAGCTTGTTTTATTAATTAATCACAAAAGATATGTTATCGCTAAATACCCAATTATATCAAGTAAAAAAAGCTATTCAAAAGAAAACGTATGTCTTTAGAATAACTTACACTTGCATTTCAAGATATAAGTCCTCTGCTTGGTTTTGTTCCCTTTCTGTTATTTAACTATTGCAGTTGTTTATTTTAAAGAGGTCTGATTGTTTCAGGGAGATATGGATGCATTGGAAAAGTGAGTCTTACCCTCGGTGAATAAGAATGCAATTCTTTTCAATGCGAGGTGGAGATGTGTTGTATAGCATTTGATTTAAGATTAAGACTATCATTATACTCGCACACAATTCTTGTGGTGTTTCGATCAGCAGCTGATGTGCAATTTTTCAGTGATGTATCTCAGCTAATCTCTTGGCTTCATAAAAACAGAGTATCATCTTTTGTTGTAAATGTATAAGTTTTGACTAGCTTGAGCAACGTTCACAATCAGGCATGAAGTTATTCATGCTGAGCTGTCTTTATTCGTACTGTGCTGTCAATCAAATTCCACAGCTTTTAACACTAGTCTTAGATTTCCACCCTTAGCCAGAAGTTATCTCATGTTGATCTATGTATATAAGTTTTATATTAATGTCAACTTGTCAAGTATTGCCGTTCAATAATGGCATTTTGTTCCATGCACAAATAATAGACTTACCTTTTGGATTACATTTTTCTCTAAGTACTAATCGGTATTGTTATGCACGCAATGTTTCAGTCGTCGCTGCGGTGTTTGTCGGCTTTCCATGGATTACAATATAGCAGATTTGAAATGGTTTCCGAAACAATTCTCGTAAAGATGCATATTGGATTCAAATTATTGCGGTTTCATTCTTTACTAAAGTAGAACTGATAACTAAACACATTTCGTTGATTTTTGTTGGCCTTTCCATATTTTTGTTTGCTTTGTAATGTACTTAAAATCAAGTAAAGCGATTCTTTTTTGAAAATTCAAGTAAAGCGATTCTTATAAACGGTACTTTGAATTCTGATGGGCTGAAATTGGAGCAGATTTACTTTGAACAATCAAAGAAGAAAATCACCAGTGAGGTTTTCTCAGGATTCATCTAATGTTCATTGTAAAATATCATTGGGTTCACCGACGACCTCGCTCGGGGAAGGGAAGAATCTAGGTTCTACGGGACTAGGGAATCTGATTGGGCTCGAACACGATTGAAATGGTTGTGCAACTCTTTTTTCCAGAATATGATTACAGTTACAAATGGGTGTCAGACTAACTTGATCTTTAATACGTTTATATTACTCATAAAGTAGCTTTAATATGAAGTGTTAAACATCGTCTCAAAATTATTTAGATCGTCCATATGAATTATTATTTTGTCATTCATCTTTTCATACTACAACAACAAATAACCATGAAAAATTAAATCAGAGTAGGAATGCGGGGGTGACAGACCTTGCAGGGCGCAAAGCGAGCGAACAGAGGGAGCACGTTTTGCGGACGTTTTTTGTTTCAACATATTATCATTGTACTCCGGATATTGATCCATTTGCTCGTTTATTTACGTTTGTGTATTTTTTTTCCACCCCGTCACCACCGAAATCTTACAACGAAACCTGAAATAATTTGAAATAATACACCGTATAATTTCAAGGATTTAAAAAAAAATAGGACAGACGACACCCAGATTTTTTATGGGATATAATGAATATTAAATGAATTTTGAAAGTCAAAATAGTAATTGCAACGAACAATTTAAATAATTTTGGGACGACGAATAGTGGTTTCCTAGTCTAACAATGGTAAACAATGATCTTGAGAAAACACAAAAATCTATTTATTATTATAATGAGATCGGACCTTATAATTTAAAAAGAGAGCAAGATATACATCGGGGAAATGTAAGTGCAAAGAGTACTAGAAGAAAGCTATTGTCTATTAATACTTCTGCAGCAAAATCCAACTCAGTGCGTGCGGTACGCCGTGATTACCGTAATTGAAAAACTTGTCTGAGGTTTTCGTTAATCAGTATTCGTTTGATAATGAACAAGACTATACCCGCATAACCGTACCATAAAATTACATAAAGAGAATAAAAACAATACCGTTGTAAAATTTGATTGATCCATCACTTTAACAAAACTTAAGTACTTAAGTGAAGAATAGTATATTTAACTCTATTATACAATATTACACACATTTGTATTTAACAACGTGAGACTAATTGCTCAACATTTCTCCACTCGTGTGACCGGGATAATTTTTTCTTCGTGTCTACGCATGTACAATATAGGTTGGAGTGAGTTTCCACAGGTCAATCGACCTGCTCTGATACAATGTGAAATTTGATTAGTCCATCACCGCAACAAAACATAAGCACTTAAGTGAAGAATAGTGGATTCAACTCTATCATATAGTGTTACATTCTGTGTTTAGCAATGTAAGACTAATGGGTCAACAAAAACTCTCACGAAATTTTTAAGTGTCTAAACAAAGTGTGCAGCACTAGATCCAGATCCAAGAGGGTCACTTCGGTTACTTCAAGGAACAACAATTAAGATGAAGTGCAAACAAAGCCAATCTTCGCCATCTATTTCACAATAGGTATGCTGCAAGTTCTGAAGATCGAGCAAGTAGAGTGGAGATTTGTGCATAGTATACATCCCAAGAAAAAGAAGAGTGGTGAGAATAAACATAACGAAGAGAACATTCATTGTCCAGCCATTCATGAGGTAAATTAAGCAGAAGCGTCATGCTAAGGAGAAAAATATTTTCCTGTGCTTGTAAAGCCAGTTGTCAGTTGTGTGTGTACAGCATCAACATCAACATATAGCATACAAAAGTCATTAAGTCTGAAAATCTGTTCTGTGATTAAGGCAATTTTTCGGGTACTGTATTATTACTCTTCTGGTTCAATCAAACTTGTTAGCTGTTTAAAGTAAATTTATATCAAGATTTTTCACAAGAATTGGATACCTACACATATAGCATATCGAGGAACAAGGAGATTTACACAGGCGGATGACTTAATATTGAATTCATCAACCTAAACAATGATGTGGTAGAATAAAAAAGAGTAAAACATATCTTTCTTTTGGAGACAGCAACTTGCGGATTTGGCCGTAGTAACAGCATTACAATCTTGACAGAAGATATTTGCAGATGAATGGAAAGGAAATTCACACCTGGGTATTCTTCAAGCACACAAGTGACACAACTACACCAGCAACTAGACAGCAACCAGAAAGCAATGGGAAGGAAATGTAATTCCTGAAAACACGGATCAAATGTTTCAATTAATTTGCTGTCAAGAAAGACAACCGACTAGTTAGACTAATCCAAAGAAGATATATCTAATGATAAGATATCTCACAAGGCTATATGTATATATATTTCTTGCATAAACAACATTAAAAAATCCTCGTACACAACATGAGTATTTCTTGCAAAAATAATGTGGAAAAGGGTCCATACCGTTACATTAAAATATCCAGCATCTACAGCAAACAAAACTTCGTGACTCTTGGGGCCCTTCAAACCATCGATCCCATGATGGATTGGCTGGACCACTGGTTCTGCAGATAGAGAACATCAAGAAATCATGAACGATATGCCAAGCAAACCCAGCCAAGGGAGATCTGAAACATGTGAACTGAAACCATTAACTTACACTGGGAGGAGAGGGTCTGCACTGCTTTCTATACTATTCACCAATCTGTACATCAAATTCATAAAATCAGTAAGCTAAATCTTTATTCTTGATAGGAAGACACAGATTTGGCATATTAAGAGGTGAAAGTTCTAATACACACTCTTCACATGCAGCAGATGCCTTCTCAGTCTTGTTTAATTCTTCCATTTCTTGCTGCAAAAACATGTGGGTTCGTTAAAAAAAAGAGAACAGCTGATTTTAGCTTCGTGTGTACTAGTAAGCAGCATCATGGACAGCGACGGGACTATCTAGGTAATGGATTTGCAAACAAATACGTACGGAAGACCACATGGGCTTCTAGTTTCTATTCCTTAAGATTTATATCAGCTGCACATGTTCAGATTAAATGATGTACCAACAATGCGGTTTAAGCAAACATAAATAATAGCATAAAGTTCAAAATTATGTAAGGAACATGTGGTAAAATTTTCAGAGAAAATAAACCATTATATAACATGATCCTTTTTTTTGAATTTCAGTAAATTTCAGCCGTTTAATGTAAAGTTGTAAACATTTTACATCAACGGTAAAATTAACTTGGTGGACCTAAAATTTTAATATCTTCTAACTCAAGGGATAAGAATACACCAGATTTAGTTTGATTAAAACATTTAACATTAAAATCGTAAAAAATGGTGTCATGGCCATGTAGGCTATGTTTCCTCAAAGCCACTTACACACCCAATACACACAAATTGGGCTTCAATTTGAAATTTTTTATAAGTAAAATATAATGATTAACCCCTACTCATTCAAAATAAGTCAAGTGATTAGAATTGCGGGTTTCATTTCGTGACACAAGTAATTACGTTTATGGCTTATGGGCTTAAGTTGGACACCACTGATAAAAGTTTCTGGATCCACCACTTGCCTTAGAGTCTACAAATAGAATAAAAAACATTCAAACCCCAGAAAAATCATAATTTTCAACATGGTTTTAATTTTCATAGTTAACTCTTAAGTACCTAACAATACCAGAAAAACAAAATACCTCGACCTAGCAATCAACAAATAAGGGGAAAAACCCATGCTTAAACACTTAATTCTACAAGCCAAAACCAAATAAAACCTAAAAGCAATTAATTTACATCAAACAAACAAACCCCAACACCTCAAACCCCCACAGAACAGCCAAAAAAAACAAAAAATCTTTCTCGAAAAAAAAACAAAAATTCAAAAATTGCAGAAAAAATCGAATACCTCGAGGAATTTAGCCTCCTGCTCGAGTCTCTTGAGCTCCGCCACGATCCGACGCTTCCCCTTACTATCCCTCCGGATCTCGTCATCCACCGGCGTCGACCGATCCGCCCCGTTGTCCACCTGCATCAAAGGATCGGCAAATAACACTGCGAGATCTATAAATTTAGGGTTTCCGTTTCTTTTTTGGGGATTTGTTTGGATTTTTTGGGGAATTTGGAGAGGAAAAAGGTTCGAGAAAAAGTGGTTCGGAAGGGAAGGGGTATTTATAGTTGTGAGAAGAAATGGGTTTTTTGCATCGTTTATTTTTGTTTTTTGAAAATTTGTGGGGACTCTTTTTAATAGTGTGTTGGCGCCGATTTCGTTGACGGATGGAGTTAGAGTTAAACCTTTTGGGTTTGTGCTAATAACCTATAGATATGTTAAATTGAGAATCTTAAAATATTTTTAGAATATCGTAAGAAGTTAATATTTGTGGAATTTTAACCTCTAGGTTTTGTATTACATTTTTTGTGGTTGCGACTTTAGTTCAACTTCAAACCAGTTAGCTAAACTAGTTATCATAAAAGTATTGAATGTCCTTTTGTTGCAATTTATTGGTGTTAAGAACACACTTTTATCGTACTGTTTATACTTTGTGTCAATGTTTATGCTAGAAGATCAATTCTTTGAATGCTGGAAGTTTAGTCATGCATATCTAATTTATGTTTCAACACTCAAATGCTATTAATTGAAAATAAAATGTGGGAAGAAGTAAGGATACATAGTAAAGTCTTAACATACAATTATACAATGACGACATAATTGTAAATTAAAAACCTACGAGAGTGTTGTGATTAGAAAGTGGTGTAAATACTGCATAGAATGCTTATAAGGTCATATTTGCAAAAATTCCCTCTTTTTTTCTCATTGATTTGGCGTTAGGTGAGAAATGCAATGTTTAAGCACCACAATTTACCAGTAAAGTAAGTGTTGACTGGTTGGGATTTGGATTAGTTGGGTCTTTGGAACTAATAATGGGATTATATATTGAATTACGTGGTGTGAAACCTTCAAGACATTTTTCTTAACGTGGGGCAGCGTCTGTGATGCTAGTGCGCTATTTAGAGGGGAAAAAGGAAACGGTTCTATTTACACTAATTGAAATCAACATGCTACTTCTTTAACAATTAAGTACCTATCTTGGAAATGTAGGAAGATAAACACCAATTACAAGTTAGTCGTAAAGGTGAGATGTTTGACTAATTGGAATGGAAAATAGCACACACCCAACAACATAAAAAATATATTAAGTGATAGTATGGGTCCCATTTGAGACACTTTTGCTTCAGAGTCTAGTGATAGCAGCCGTAGTTTTTGAATAAATTCTCACTCCCACCCCAAACCTAGTTTTTGAACCAAAAAATTCACCGTCATGTTCTTCTCATAAAACGTAATTTTTAATACAAAGTGACCATCTCAAACACCTTCAAATTCTAACTGCCAAAAGCTGCAAAAACTGTTCGGGCAACTTGTTGCGTCTGGCGGAGGGAGAACGCAAATCCATCCCCACTCACAAACGCAACTTTTCTTTTGGTTCCGAGAAAGGACTTTAAGGCCCGTTTGGATTGCGATTCTAGAATAGTTTGGATTGCGATTCTAAAATAGTAGTTGTTGACCAAAATCTGATACTAAGTATTTATTGAAGAATCAAATTTCACAGATAATCAAAAATTAGGTAAATTGGTGTTTGACTTGTTTCAACAATAAACATGATTTTGGTAAATTGAAATGACAATTTTAAGCATCTACCTTACATCTCTCTTTTTCTAAAGTAGCTAGGTTTAAGGCTATTATGACATTTTCATGCTAGAATCAATCTACAGAGATTGAGAAACAATTTCATTTTTTATTCTTATGGAGAGAGAATACGTGAGAACGGGATTTAAAGCAAGAAACCCTGATTCTGCATGACAATCGATTCTACGTTATAGTGTTTGACAATATGTGATTCTGGTCCGACAGATTCTAGAGAATTTCTCTCAGAATCGTTACCCAAACGCTACTAAGACTGGCTCGAATAGTAGAACTTTACCGATTTTAGAGTCGCTAAGATAGATCAAATGTAGCCATTATCTCTGTATCGAGATTTAATTCAGATATATAAATATATAATACTTAGACACCACTCACATCTTGATAAATGGCAACTCCATCTGAGTTCACTGCATGTCTCTTAGAAATCTGCCATATTAAAACTTACCCGCTGCACTTCTCAAATTCTCATATTTTTCTATAATATCACATCAATAAGTCTGCAAACAAAATCATAGTAACATTGTGCTACATATGATAATTATTTCAAGCAAAAAAATACAGAAACGAATCACTGGCTAATTTCAAATATCAAATATCAAGGAAGCCTCCAGAACAATGTTATGATGGTGGCTTACGAACTTCTCGCAGTTTAACAGAATTCCGGAAGCAATGCTTGAAACCAAAATGAGGGTACCTCTCATACCAAGTTACCTCCTGAGCATGAGTATCCCAGTGCTCGCCGCTGCTGCTCTTGCCATACTTGTGGATCCACCCCGAACCATTGTGTTGTTCTCCCCACGTGCGGTTCCATTGGTCACCATCTTTGCCTTCCCACCATGTCTCCCCCTGTTTAACACCGTGGCCGTGCGAATTGAAGTTCTCGTCCCACTTGTCTCCCCATTTCGCCCATCCATCTCCCTCCTTTCGTTCAGCCCATTTGTCTGTGTACTTGACGCTGCCACCTTTGCCATCATACTTCTCACCCCATCTATAAGATAAATGTTCGAACAAGTTACTCAAATGGTAACCGGTATAACTGCAACGATATATATATACTTTTAGCCGTGATATGATTTTGCTTGGTTTTCAAGAAAAAGAAGGAAATGGTTCGTGATGGAAATTTTAGAAGTACTAAAATCAACTAAAGCTCTTGGCTTCTTCCTATAGGCTGAAAACACCCAGTCAGATGAACTGAAACAAAATGATACTGGGGAAAAAATGTGACCTACATACATTCTAGGCATAATTGAACTGAAACAAGAGGATACTAGGGGAAAAGGAGACCTAAATCAATTCCAAGCATAATTTGCACGAAAAAGAAAATCACTAGGAAGAAAGTAAAAACTAGTAAGATATAGAAATGCAAGATCCATCTTGAGTAGCTTATCTACTAAAGTTCCACATGTATACATTTGAAAATAGAATATATCATTCTGATTTTGGCAAAAATTATTATCCATCATTTAATGTTCACTTTCTTAGACGGGGAAGGGGTGACAAACTCGTCTTGCGCAGCGAATTTCACAGAAAAAAAAACATTTTTTCCTGTATTTCCTTTTCAACGGACGTGCACAGACCTTTGACGAGACACTAATTAAACAGAAGGACTCAATGAAATTCTATTCAACAACTGAACGAGATGCAGAGATTAAGTGTGTTTGCACCTTTCATGCCAAGTGTGAGCATGCCCAGCAAGCAAAGGTGTGGTGGGATCAATGCTACACCATTTATCGGCCCACTTCTCCGCTTTACCAGATGCATCATAATGTTCCAACCATTTTTCATGCCACTCCCCACCCCTGGTGTCTTTTCCCCATTTATCTGCGGTCTTCTCCATGTGGAGTAGACCACTTTTGAGGTCCTGAAAGCATAAAATAATGAAATAATGCACAGGTGATTGGTTTGAGACACTTGGTATCACAGTATCATCAATTCTTGAATCACTGAGCTAAAAAAATGTTATATAAAAGAGAAAGGGTAAATTAGATTTGACACATCCTCCAACCTGGATCTTACTTTCCGATGATAACTACGATAAATTTCCATGTTAACAACACTATTCAACATATAAAGATTAAGGGCTGCTTTACCCTGTTTGTTAATATGTATAACAGAAACATACGTATCTTAGACATCTGTTTTTAATTTTGCACAACTACAAATTGTATTTCGATAACAATAATTACAATATTAGCATTTAAGACCTACTCTCTTCTCTTTATCATACTGACCTTGACTCTCCAACATTCACTTTTTACATCTAATATTGCTACAGTTAAAGGGTATATCAAAATTTTATTGTTGCAAACCAAAAGCGCAAGCAAGGCAATTCATCATATGATGCAATTGATAAGTGTGAGTCAAGTCTGAGGATATCTTAAGATAATATAAAAAATTGTATCGCATCAATGTTGTTTAGAGTATTTGTTGGAGGGTGTCAATGTAGTTAAGACTTAAAAAACATACTTATAACTCAAAATAAATAAATAAACAAAAAATGGGCAACTATTTAACTGCATGATAGATGATGTTATGATGAGCCAATTACTAGAAGATCAATTCTTTGAATCTACAAGTGATGCAATAATTGTATTTGAACATATGTTTCTGTGATCAGATTAGTGAACCAACAGGAATGCAAATTGTAGGAATATAGGATCCCTAAATCATAATTGAAGAACAAAATATATAAACTAGATAAGACAGGCAAACAAAATAATTATCAGTGAATGACTATTAGAACGTAGAAACCATATGGGAATTTAAACTTTCAGCATGGTTAAATGGAAAGATATGATAAAAACAAGACCTGATTAAACATTATGCATTCAAAATCTCAGGCAAAAAGTTCAATTTACCTGCCACATTGATTCCTTCCAATATTCACGCCAAACATTTCCAGCTGCATCACGTCCAGATTTTTCAGAACCTAGTTCTTTATAATCAAACCTGTCAGATGCTTCCCAATACTTGTCTTCCCACTCAACGCTTCCATCGGCACTAACTCCCCGAGTCAATGTCCATCTGTAGACAACCCCATTAGGTCTTGTTTCGATACCTGTTTCACGCCACAACTTTGAACCATCTACATTGACTTGGGAAGTAGATGCCTCATTGCAAATATCAAGAGCAGCAGCAGCCTCTGCTGCGTGGCTCGAAAATAAGTCATCAAGTTCAGGCTGCTTTGTTAAGGAAGGTGAAGTATCTGTCTTCTCAAGCTCAACAATGGATTGAAGTGGTGGAAGAGGAGGGCTATGCTCAGTTTGGGATAAGGTGCTTTGGAATGGTATTGACAAAGCCTCCAAAGATCTCTCTTTCTCCATCAATTCAAAAGATGGCTTGGCAGAAGCATCTGATTTTACCTTTGGTTGTACATTTCCAAGATCAGAAGTGATGCTTCTACTGTTTTTGGGAGGCGACCATGACCAAAAATCTGGGCCAGGGGTGCCAAGCTTTGGGGATTCGAATTCAGGCTTAAATGAATTTCCATCGGACAATCCTAGATAAGCCAAAAAAGAGAGGATATGGGCAAACGGTAATTCAAGCATACAATGACATAAACATCCAAAAATATCATTTAGAATATAATCCACAATAACGTATTCATAATTTAATGAACGGAGTATTAATAATCCTTGGAATATCAGTTTGTTTTACGATTCTAAAAGCACATGGATAACTCGAGTCACGGATCGAAATCCATCCACAGTTTGAAATTTTCATCGAATTAGAAATCTAAATCATATCTAAAGAACTTGACGACTTCCCCAATCAACGGGAAAAAAACACGAACCTCCAGACTTTCCTCCATCGTCCCTCTCCCATCATCCATTCCCTCTCCTTCTCTTTCTCACATCTCCAAATCACACATATCTCAAATCTTACGATTCTCAATGCTAAAGTCACAGATCGAAATCCACAGTCTGAATTTCCCATTGTATTAAAAATCTAAATAACATTCCCAACAAAAAACACGAACCTCCGGAAATTCCTCCACCACCAGTCCCCACCTCCTTCTCCTTTTCCTTCTTCTTCACCAGCGCCTTCGCGGCCGCGATGGCGGCCTTAGCACGGTCGACAACCTGCATGCGGTGGACGCGATCCCGCTCCTCGGCCGGGACGGCGAGGATCTCTCCGAACTCCTGTGTCTTCCTCCGGAGGTCGTCGGGGGGTTGGGATTGGGGTTGAGTGGGGAGGGAGAGGGTTTGGTCGCGCTGGCGCTCGACGGCCTTCTTCCACATGTGGAGGTAGGAGTCGGAGGTGGCGGAGGAGACGACGCGGAGGCGGCGTAGGATAGGGATCGTAGGGGGACGCGGGCTAAGATGCGCCATCGGAGATGGGTGTGTGTGTGCTGTTTGGGTTTTTGGTGGGTTTTATACTTTTATTTATAGTTTGATGGGGTGGTTAGAGTGGGAGTGAGTGGACGGTCGAGGTTGTTTACACGTGGGCTTTGGAGTGATTAGTGATGGCTGTAATGAAATTATACCTGATGATGAGTGATGAACTATCTAATCGTCGGTTGAGGTTGTTTACACGTGGGATTTGGAGTGATTAGTGATGGATGTTATGAATTTTCTAACATCGTTTTAATTCCTACTTGGCTGCTTCTAATTTATACCTGATGAACTATCTAACTGATCTAAAAATAGGATACTTATTTGTTTACTTATGGGTAAAAAAATATGTAGTAGGCTTCAAATCAAAACAAATTAACGAACTCTTCATTAGTTTTTTCTCTCTTTTTTTTATTACGATTTCCAACCCCTTACCTGAATTCTATGTAGTATGTACCATCTGGCACTGCTGGGCTCATACTTATTGCTCATCCTACAGATACAAATAATTAGATCCTACCCATGATATTGTGTAGATTAGTGAAGTATCAGTCGAATATGACTTAAACTCGTACTAACACATTTACTTACGTGGGTTAGTAATTTGATGCTTGTTTGGGCCGGCTCTTCATTGGAGCTGAAGAATTCGTAGTAGTTCGGTAGTCCTATGAAAGTGAGATGTAAGAAACACTACAGATTACAGTATACGTTGGAATTTTGTTACGTTAAATATCTAATTGGTAGTAGATCGGTAGTTTTATGAAAGTGAGATGTAAGAAACATTACAGATTACAGTATTGATTTTGTCGTTCTGTTTCTACAGAACACATAACCAAGGTTTATTAACTTCCCGCAATGGGCCAACTTTAGTAGCTGTCATTTACACGACCCTGGCTTTCGTCGCCACACTCGACTGCAAACTTTTCCCCTAGAAAATAAATTGCAAATTATTTTTTTCCAAATAACATAAATAAAAAAATCTTAAAATAGAAAATATATTAGCCAAAAAAAATAATCCACCAGCTGTTCAATGCAGATCCGAGACAAAAACTAATTTATTGATGTCTTTCACAAATCATCCATTACTGAAAACGCCCATCGCTGATACAAAATAGCCATCGCCGGTGGGCAAAAAGCTTCTGTTTCCTAACATAGCATTACATTCCCTTTGAGGGGATTTTGGTTAATTAATAATTGACAAGATGATTAATACAAATTTAAATAGAAATCCTGGAATAACACATCTGCATCTTCGGAAAAGCATCTTGTTTTTGCTATGAACTCACAATGGCATTCACACATTCAGCGATTTTTGAAAAGCAACCTGCAGTTTATAAGTTAATCACCAAAACATAACCAACCTGTGCGCATGAAAAAAACTAATTGCTCATGGACTTTGAATATGCAATCCTGATAGCGTAAAAGCTCAGAGATATGTGTAAGGCCATAGACGACTTACATAGTAAGAGGCAAATGCATATAAGTGGGTTTTGACTGTATCTATGTTAATAGTGAAATATCAAAATACTAGCGATGACATGGTGATTGAATCTTGATTTATTTTTTTGCATACAAGACTCTTTACAAATTTGAAGTTAGTCACACTCGTTAACCATTGCCAATTGAGAATAATAGTAGCCAAATTGAAACCATGTAGAAGATGCTCGGGAATAGAAGTACAGATTAATGAAGTTTAGAAATAGAGGTTCATACCGACGTGGAAGACTTCACCAGCTCTCTGATGGCCATCGTGGCATAACAAGAAGCAGGTAAAGTGAGAGACAGTTTCAGAGCTAGAAGTGGTTTCTGGACATCAGAACTGCAACTAGCACTAACAGGTCCCCCATCCACAGGGACTGAGCTACAAACTGAATCTTTTTGTTCACTCCCAGTCCCAGTACTTGTTTGTTGATTGCAGCACCTTGTCATGGTCTTCTGCATTTTGACTGCTCGTCGGGCTTCGGTTTGGTTGGTGGCATCCAAATCAGTCTCTGCTAAGGGAATGCTGACGTCTGTGTAATTAATCAGTTCCCTGCATCAGAAATTTCAAGATAAATAGCAAATTTGATCCTTTATTCAAAAGGCAAGAAACACTAATGATATTCCGAAATAACCGTAAAAATGCCGATTGCCGGCTGACATTAAAGATGTCAAAGATTCACAGTACCATGTAAAATCCATTGGCCGCTGAAAAACCTTTCTATATCCACCTGTCAGGTTGGTCAATGAAAAATCCCTGAAGTGGCATGTGACCATGGTAAGAGAGAATTAGAGAGCAGAAGTTTTGATGCCCCTATGGGACACACAACAATTGAAAGCAAAACCACATAAAACAAGGTTACTTACTTGGTGCCATGAGCACACTCAGACAAGCTGATACAATCCTGAAAAGCAGTCCAAACTTCAAATGAAATAATATATATACTGGAGTGATGCAGCTCTTCACAATGTTCAATAGCTCAATACAGAACCACCAATGGCATAAAGTTTCACGCCATCAAGTCATCAACCAGTCTTATTAAGATCTTAAATTCGAAGTGATCTTCAGATAATCACTTTCACTGATTGAATATCTTACTTCACTGAAAAGCATAGAATACCCAAACAAGCAGTATTTATTTGTTTGATATGCAATATGATGAGATTTTGTGATCCATTAGTTTAGGTTTCTTAAAACAGCTGGTTTTGTTTCTCTCCTTAGCTTTCAACTGTCTTCTATTTCTTGCTAACTCCAAAATTTACGAATATATGATCAAGAATCAAATGGCAAGAATTTCTTATTACCAACATGAAAATTCAGCTAAAAACGGGCAACCTTCAGTGCAAACTAGCATTTTTTCCAGTGACAACTTCATCAAACACCTATATCTATCTGGTGTGCTGGTAGCCTGGAATTGAGGACAAACTTGAACATAATATCATCCTTGGTTTCATTGTTCAGTTGACTGTGCATGGTACTAACCTTAAGCTTTAATTACTTACATGTTGATTATTGATATTTAAATGTTCTGCCTTAACCTATAAACATCGTTTATTGAGGTTCTACAATGCCTTGGGATGACATGAGGTGACCATCGAAAGTACAAAGTAAAATGACAAGATCTCCTCCAATATCAAATATGTAAGATTGAAAATGAGAGGCCATAATAAGCAAGGTTACCTTTTCAGCTAACTTGCCATAAATATCAGCGACATCATTTTCTGGGTAAATTACTCTTGACCTGGTCACATAAAAAATGAACACCCCCGGAAATGAAGCTATACTCAATCAAAAAAAATAAAACAACAGGATATCATTCTCACCCAGGCAAAGGAAGCACAACATCTTCAAAAGTATAACATCCTTCAAGGAGATCATCAGCATTTATAACCTGCAAGTGAATAGAAAGCAAAAATATAATTAAGTGATAAAAAAACATTACAATTTACAATCAAATAATATCAAGGCATTAAGTACTGAAAGAAGGAACCCAAGCAACTAAGTTCGTAAGTTTAAACTGGACTTAATTTCCACAATAGTGCGTGCATATGAAAACTATTATTGATCCATCAGATATTTTAAAGCAAAAATTGCAGAAACGAGGAACATTATCTCTCTAGGAAAAGGTCACTGTAAAGGTTCTATCATTTCCACAAACAACTAGCTTCTTGCCTTGACAGGGAGATCGTGTTCATCTGGAATCACAGGTTCAAGACTCTCATCTATGCCACAGTCATTTGAATCTTCAGTAATATCATCTTGAAGTCGGATGTAATCTGATACCGTGCATTTTTCAGATGTGTCTTTCCAGAAAACTAAATCACCTAAAATAACCTTGTCCGTCCCTGAAAATTACGAGATTGGAAAAAGAAGACATAAACTTGGATCGTGGGGATCACAAGACGAGTTTTTAAGAGTAGGAGGTGGTAGGTGACAAAAACATGGGATAGAAAGTAGAGTCACACATGGGCACATACAAGGCCAAAACAAAATACACCTGATCTCACACTAATATAAATGGTGCTGTTAAGTACAGAAAAGAAAAGAAAACATGCAAAAGGCAAAAATCTAATATACCATATTTCTGCACTCTTGCACTTGCTGCATGGTTCCATAGGTAACTCTGGTAACTGTGAACATACCTGAGACAGTAGAAGGTGTTCTTTACCATTACGGAAATATAGAATTATGGAAATTAAATTAGCAGGAGTAATCATGTATTTATGTACGCTAATAATAAGCCTCTACGTGTTCTTGCACAGAAAAAAAAGGATCAAAAACACTAACCAGTATCACGTTACATTGTTGTTAATTCGTTATCATTGTAAGTGCAACAAAGTCTACAATCTACACCTACTTAACTGTTAAGTTAAAAATCCAAAAGTGACAAGAAGGAAACAGAATCCTAAGAAAATTTCCTGTCATAGAGATAATTTGATTAAAACATATGCAAACAAATCATCAGCCTCAATTTAAATCCATGTTAGTAGGTTAAGGTATAGGAAACCAAGTAGACATACATCAATGAACTCTTATAGACCCACTTCTCCTGCTTACTCATTATGTTAACAAGTTCAAACGTAGCATGACAGATGTTAGAGGTCACACGTTTCATTACATTCGTAATCGTAACAATTTAAATAAATATATAAATCAAATAATGGACTCTTGCATCATAAGGGAAACTAGGATGGATGGTTTGCCACTTGACATGGTATAGTGTTTGAGGGTAATAATATTACTAGTTAACTGGTAATAATATTATACCATTGCTTAACTAGTGATATTATATCATTACTTAACTAGTAATATTATACCATTGTTGTTAATTCGTTATCATTGTAAGTGCAACAAAGTCTACAATCTACACCTACTTAACTGTTAAGCTAAAAATCCAAAAGTGACAAGAAGGAAACAGAATCCTAAGAAAATTTCCTGTCATAGAGATAATTTGATTAAAACATATGCAAACAAATCACAGCCTCAATTTAAATCCATGTTAGTAGGTTAAGGTATAGGAAACCAAGTAGACATACATCAATGACCTCTTATAGACCCACTTCTCCTGCTTACTCATTATGTCAACAAGTTCAAATGTAGCATGACAGATGTTAGAGGTCACACGTTTCATTACGTTCGTAATCGTAACAATTTAAATAAATATATAAATCAAATAATGGACTCTTGCATCATAAGGGAAACTAGGATGGATGGTTTGCCACTTGACATGGTATAGTGTTTGAGGGTAATAATATTGCACTTACAATGGTATAATATTACTAGTTGAGCAAGCTTTACAGCACTTTTGAAGTCTGAACAAATCAACAAACTACACAATATCTTGAGTTGTTAAAATCGAGTCCCTTCATTAACACACCGTAGAGGACTACTGTGTGTGTGAGAGTTAATACCAACACTAGAGTGAGTGATAATGCTAACACTATGTTTACCAAATACTAATATTATTATCAAAACAATCGGGTCTTCAATATTTCTTCCATATAAACTTTGAATCTCAAAGTTTTAACATGTTCCCATTTTAGCACTTTGAAAGTCTTTTTGAAGTAGATCAATGCAAGCATATGGCAGGAGATCAACCAACGGGGGGGAATAGATTTTGGGCTAAATAGGCATTGACCTTGAACTGATAGCTAATCAGCTGAGATGACGGGTCTAAAAATCCCATTATAATTATTAGATGATTCAGAACTACAAGTAATAAGCACTCAAGGGGGAAGGACATAAGACCCAATATAGAACTTGACTCTAATGCAAGGATTTGATCATGCCATCTGGATGGTTGACATGGTTACTATTTGGCCGATGTTAATGAATCTCTGAATTCCCTTGTTAATGGTGAAAACATCATCAACATCAACATAACCCCAATGCCTCAGAAGAGGCTCCCGCCTAAGCGAGATAGGGGGGTCGGATGTACGCAACCCTACCACTGTAAAACAGTGAGGTTGTTTCCAATTGACCCAAATGATGCAAATGCAACTGACCATCTGTGATTCCACAATAAAAGAAATACAGATCGTTTAAATAGCACTTTGTTAATGGTGAAAACAAACAAATAAAAAATAAAATCAACAAAAAAAGGTACTGCACTTCACAATATAACAAGAGGTAAGAAACAATAAAAAAACCTTTAATCCAAACTAGTTGGGTCAATATAACAACTGGTAAGACTTTATGTAAATTCTATGATTTGAAAATGCATAACATGTGAGTCTAGGTGATTTTTATCAGGTGAGGGTCTAAAATCTAGATGATTCCACAACTTACATCATTCTCAACGTTCTCGGTATGGCACGTAAAGCCTGTAGATAATTTCCTGAGCATTTCTTCAAACATTGGAGCTGATAGAGAATCAAAATTGAGGTTAGCAGATTCCGCTTTTAAAACAGTGAAAAATAAAGCGCATAACATGAGGAAAAACTCTGGAATGATGTGATTCGAAGTCTGAACCACGTACGACAAAAAAATGTTATGTATGATTTACTCTAAATTCAACCTGAGTATATCACGTTATGCATGACTATATCCATGCATGTTAATTATTTACTTATACATGTTATCCATGTATGTATAACATGTTTTTATCGACAACCATGAACAAAATCCATCTCTTGTAACAGGTCATAAGGTATCGTGTTTGTGCAATAGTATAGAGCCAAATGGTTCATTATTTAAGTTGTCACTTCTTGTCGATACCTTAAGTATGCTACTTATACATGGTTTGATCATAAACAATAAAACTAATTGATTTATTTTTGAATGAACGTTCGATTTCCTATACCACATCAGCTAGCTGAGATGCATTGGAACCGGCAGATAAACATAACTGGATCAAGTCTCTCTTTTCATACTTCTACGCCTTATGGATACGTAAAAGAAAATGAACCATAAAGGCAAACACACTTTTTTGATTGATCAAAAAAAGGCGAAACTCAAGTTGACCAATTCACCAAAATAATACCAGATCAGCCCATGGCATATGGGCTGAGTTCTGGAGCCAACTTTAGTTACTAACAGAATAACGTGTTGCAAAAGAAGATAAATGAGGTACTCAAAACTCACAATAGACCTTTCAGCAACTAAATATCGTGGCAGTTTCCTTAGTGTCCCATCAATATCCCCAGTTTCCTTTAAATACTCACGTATTTGTGTTACTTCAAAACGCTGTTTGTTCAGAGGCGAAGTTAAAGAATGCAGATACTACATGTTGATAATTGCTCCAAACCAAAAAATATAAAACGAAATAAAACACAAACAACGGAAGGATATCTCCATCTCTTGGATCAAGAATTAAGTCTACAGCAATCTTCCACTCTCCACGGAGTAATGCTGCTCCAACCGAATGAGTCGGAACTGAACCACTTCCAAAACGCTAACCATGAAATGAGATTGGAATAAGGCCATGGAACCGTGTGTACTAAGGATTAAGGAAAATTCAATCCCACAGAAAACATATATAGTGAAACTGAAAAAATGTTGCCAAAGAACCACCTGCAAACCATAATAGTTGATAAACCCATTCTTCCCTAAGCCATTAGCAGCAGCCTTTACAGTTTCTTCTGACTCAGCGACAACTCCTCTGCCAAATGGAATCCAGAAAAGACTCATATTAACTTATTGGTAAGTCAATCCTAGCATGATGAAAAATGACTATCGGATGCAACACATGCATTTAAAAGGTAAGCGCTCTTCGAAGATGTACAAGTTTACTGATGAAGTGATAATCCCCACACGAATTACAACTTCTAGGAAAAAAGTACATCGCTTGTCCAACAATATTAAGAAAAAAAATCTGTACCTCAAAATGATTGTAAAGTGATTCCCTAGAAGTTGACCTAACAAGAGCCCTTCACTCACGTAGCTGCAAAAAAACATGTATAACAATCAGTAAACTTACCTAGAAAAAGCTGAACAAATTTAGGTAGGAGTCTAGGAGAGAAACGATAATTAATATGCCTGAAATCTCCCAACTTTATACCAAACAGTCTGCTGTTCAGCGCGGCCAATTTTTTTGCATGTACCTTGAAAACAGTTACCTACCAAAAACAAAGAATAAATAACAAGACAAAACCACCAAGCATATATTTATAAAAGCAATACGCATTCAGTCTGATATATGAGACTTCAGGTCAAAAAACAAATGTCAAATTATCTCGAATCTTGATAACAGCAAGAACAGCAAGAACGGGTCAAAAAACAAGCGTCAATTTATCTCAAATCTTGATAACAGCAAGAATTAGTCATGTCTTGCTGCAGTTTTTGTCATAGGAATTAGAAAACTAGAGTCACTCTTCCAAGTTAACCTCCACAGGTCCATCCGACATCATCGAATCAAAGTTGACTCTCACTTCCTCATAAATATTTCCAGTACTGATTCCACAATCCCTCCCACTTTACCCTGCCTTGGGCAAGAGCCTCTTCAGAGGCTTTGGGGTTACATTAACACTGTTGACAAAGAGTCGACCTAGGGTAATGATCCTCCAATCATAAACTAAGAAGAGGTTAAATATCTAAAACTCAAACCACTTTTTTACCAGTGTATAAATCAAACCAATTATCCAAATATTGAATAAAAAATAGTACCCTTTGGGTTGACACAGCACGCTTATCTTTGGTCCCAGCAAATCCAAAAGAACGTATCTGCTCGCAAAAAAATCGATCAGTCTAAAAGCACTTTTAAGAAAGTTCACGGCAGTTATGAAGCACGTGGACAGGCAGATAGGCCTCTGATGTTAGAAAATGACATTCAAATGTTTAACAACTACCTGGAGCCCTAGCATCTTCGCAATCACCCCTAGTGCTTCTTGGGTATCCTTGTTCTCCTTGCAAAGATGAAACCTGATCAATGAGCCCAAAGGCACAATTCCTAACTATAAATTTTATGAATAAAATATAGAAGGGTCGCCAATTTCAAAACTTAAGCTATCCATATAGCACGATGTTCCATGGCGTATTCTCATTCAATGGTAATAAAATGCACTGTTTTATAGGATGAATGAAAGATTATACGCCTCAAAATGTTCTGGGATTACATCCCTCGACGTACAACACGACAAAAAACACCATGCTGAATCAAACAAAGAGGTTTCACCTAAGGAACTTGCCACGATTCTCCGGCCAGCTATCTGAGCCTCTGCTGTCGAAGGGCCTGTCATTGTCCAAAGTTTGCTCACCTTTTCCTTTCCTTTTCCTCCCCTTTCCCCTGCCTCCTCCATCTCCTAGACAGAATCTCACCCGGATGCACTTCAAACCACCAGATTCAACAGTATCTGTTATAAGAAACTTGAAGTTCTTCTTGAAGAAATTGTGAACCTCCTAAAATGTAAGACATAACAGAATCAGGAGAGGAAAAAAAAGGTCCAAGCCAAGCATGTGGAGAAACCCAAGACCAACCGCTCGATGAGCTTTGTCCGAATCCGGTGAAAGAACAATAAAGCTCAATCTTTCCTTAGCATTGGTCTTGATGTCCTCCAGAAACCTTTCAAGCTTCCCAGCATCCACCTCCCCAGCAAGTGAGCGAAAGGACTCAACTTCTTCTGCATGGCTGCTACTGCTAAAACCAGAAATGTCCCCTTCCTTTTCTTCCACATCCTACCAAACAAGCCAGGAGGTTAAAGAGAAGCAAAAGAACAAAAAGGTACTGACATCCCGTCCAATGCAATTAAAAGGTTAAAACAAGTGCTCCACAACCATTCTATTGAGCACAATAAGCAAGTATAATTACACACAGAACAACAAGAGACAACTCCTCCACATTCCATCAAACATAGTTTGAAAATAAAAAGACAGGCAAAGCAAAAATAAACAAGTTCTCCTCCACATCTGATTGAACACAGCTAAAAGGAAAAATAAGGATTCACATTTTGATTCCTACCAAACACAACGCCTACAAATATAACTAACAAGAAAACAAAGTAAAAACAAGCTAAACAGCAAAAGAAAACCTCCTTCTCCTCCATCACACAAATGCAACTAAAAAACTTGGCAAACATATAAACAAAGACAAAAGCAACTCCTTGTAATACACATTCTAACATAAAACAACTAACAAGTAAGAAAACAAACAAAGCAAGTAATAAGTCTTCCTCCACATCCTACTAAACACAAACACTTAAAACGAAAGAAAAACAAGGAAAGCAAGAAGCTTCTCCTCCACCATCCCATAAAAACTAACAAAAAAATTAAGCATCAACAGAGGCAACCCCGTGACAGAAGTTCCTGATTGAACCCGTGATATGATAGCTAGTCAACTTTCTGCTAATTCACGATAAGTAAGAATCGCAGACAGCTTATATGAACCACGTTGACTTAGTACATTATAACCCAAAGGCCAAAAAAAACTTAATCTTTGACTCCATTAGGAATCAACACTAACTCCTCATCAACAATTCAACATTCAATCAAAAACAACAATAAGTAAGAAAACAAACAACGTTAATGAACACACACAAAAACAACTCCTTCTCCTCCATATTCCATCAAAACCAACTCCAAAAACCCAATCCAAGCAACAATTCAACAACTAAACCCCAATCAACCTCATCCGGCACATCGAACGAAGTCAGCCTCGTGATCTTCCCGTCGCAGTCCACCTCCCGCACTATAAAATCCGCATACCTAAACAAACCCAACCGAAACGTCAAAAACTGAACCAACACCATCGAGCAAGCGGAAGGAGAGAAGCGCACCGCTGCTTGAGGACGCCGGAGAAGCCGGGGAGGGAGGAGACGAAGCACGAGATGCCGACGTCGGACTCTGTCGGGGGTTTCGCCATCGGAGGGGGGGAGGAGAGGAGAGAGGGGGGGTTTGGGAGAAAAAAGTAGGGTTTTGGGAGAGCCCCAGAGAGGTTGAGGAGAGGGAGGAGGGGCATCGTGGGGGAGTGTGGTCGGGTAATTTGCGTTTCGGTCGTCCTGTAATGTGGCTATTATGCTGTAGTTTTTTAAAAGTTGCTTTGCATTTGTTACTGCTCTTCTAATTAGGTCATCAAACGTGCCTTGTTACTCGTTTACCCATGTGTACAAGTACAAGTACAAGTACAAAAAATCATACTTGTTAAAAAAATATTCATAATTTCAAATCTATCATACCCACTTCACGTACGTTTGGATGCACCCTTTCGGGCTCAGGTTTTTCCGAGGAACAATTTTACCAAATTTTACATCCAAACATGCCCCAACACAACCTTTGTGTTTGGATGTGGTTTTTTCCAGCATTAGAGAACTTTTCATGAGCTCAAATGCCAAATAAAACACATATACATCCAAACATGATTTGAAGAAGTTGGTTTGACCACATTTTACGTTTTTCGATATCATATTTTTGCCTTGAATATAGAAGGAACTACTATTCGTCGTCCCAAAACTACTTAAATCGTCCGTCAAATTACCATTTTGTCATTCACAATTCATTTAATACACATTTCGTCACATCTCTTAAACTAAGGATTCTGCCTACGTTTTCCTCACTTTACCAATACCAACACCACGAAAATGTCTGACGAATCGTCTGGATCCGGTGAAGTAAGCCCAGGAGAGAGAAAAATTTGTGTCGTACATCTACGTGAGCCGCCACCCCCATGGTGGGGGCGTCTGTCTAGGACGGCCCCCTATGGGGGGCGTCCTAGCCTTTCTTCTTCTTTCTTTTTTAATGTTGTGTTAGTTTAAATTATTTCAGGTTCCGTTGCAAGATTTTGGTGGTGATGGAGTAGATTACAGTGAGCTTTTTGTGAGTACACAAGTATTTCCAGCAATCGACGACGCGAATAAATGGGCGAAACAAGTTGTCATCGGAGCCAGTCTTTTTTGGTAATATCATCCTACAAAGCGCATGCAGATAATCGGATGAATTGTTATCTGAGATGCGATCGCAGAAATGAAATGAGTTCTCGGGATATAAATATTGTAGTACGGAAGAACACGAAAAGAAATGGTTGCGGTTGTCATTTTTTGATAAAGGTGGTCGAGCGACGGGACCGTGATGGATGAGTCGTAGTTTCTAATAGTACTCATGGTTAGTACAACCACAAACTTGCAGTTTATCCAGGGGGTCACCGACAGATTAACGGTCTTAGTCCTGGAGCCAAAAAAAATGTCCGTGATATGACTGAGGCACAAGCGAAACCACGTAACATTTTGTTGGTGGTAAAAGAGAAATTCCCGGAGGATAATCCCAATCAGAGACACATTTATAACTTCAGAGAGTACATGAGGAAGACAAAATCTGATGACAAGAATCACGCTCAGCAGTTCCTGCACCAGGCAGTGCAGTATCAGTACTTACATTGGATTATGGCGGATGAAGAAACTAATATCATCACTCACGCATTTTTGACACATCCGACGTTAGTTTAGTTGTTGCGCACATATCCTTTCGTAATCTGCATGAATTCAACATATAAAACGAACAAGTACAAGATGTCTTTGTTCGAGATGGTTGGGGTGACACCAACAAACATGAACTTTCTTGTCGGCTATGCGATTATGAAAGATGAGACGGAGTTTAGTTAACGGTGGGTGTTGGAAAAGTTGCGAGATCTATTATTGGATAATGTCAGCCCGACTACAAACACAAAAATCAACGGCATGTGCAGACAGAGGAACATGTTGTAAGGCAAGTGACCCAATCCGCTATCAGCAATGACCCCCGTGATATCATCGCTCAAAATAGAGCGCCACCCCTGCAATGTAGTACAGGCTGTGTCGATTATGACACTTGAGAACCTTCCGATCCTCACCCTCCCAAATGTGTCTGGCGATGTGACCTCCGAAACTCGGAATGACACTGTCATCTAAAGTACCACCAGGCATCACACCAATCACCATCTAAGAATCGTTATCAACCATCTTCTTCTTCTAAGCTCGAACATCTGCAGTGCACAAACTCGAATCACCGGTCACAAACCTACCACCTCTACCTTTTCGAATGAGCCACTCAGCATAATAACTATCACGTCACCCCCGTCCTCTACCATATTGCTGTCTCGCCTCCTACTGCCGCTCTAAACCATACCGACCCCCATTGTCACTCTCGTCATCACTCTCCACATCATGCAGATCCTCCTCGTCGTCGAAAGAATCCTCACGTGTCTGACGACGATGTAAACTATCCCTCTCACTCCTAACCGAAAACAGATATACCCCGTCTACGTGGATGACGAATGGCTGAATCATCTTCGTAAGCATGTACAGTGCGTAAAGGTATGAATTTTCCTCTTCATCCACTGTAACCCGATGACTATTAATTAATTTTTAGAAATAAAATATTGTTAAATGGGTTTAGGCATCTAAATTAACAAATTTATTAAATTTTTTAACTAATTATAAATTAATACTAATTAATAATAATAAGGGAGGAGCGTCTGCAGGAGATGGCTCCTGCCCCCCCCCCCCCCCCCCCCCCCCCCCCCCCCAACGGGCGGGTTCCCGCGGACGCCCACCAAAAAAATTTAAATTTAAATGGGATATTTTACCAGATTTGAGTACACTGGGGCGTTTGTTTGCTCTTTTCCTGGCATCTGAGACATTCTTCTTTATGATTATGAGAGGAAGATGAAGAGAGAGTGATGGTAGGAAAGTGAAATGAATATATATATAAGTAGAAAAGAGAGAATGACAAAACGGTAATTCGCACAGACGATTTAAGTAGTTTTCCGGCGACGAATAACAATTTAGAATATAAAATCTCACTTTCTGAGTTTTTTGCAGTTTCTGCTTCGGAAGCTCTCATTTGCTTCAGTCGAATTACCATGATGTCCTCAAAACATGTTAAAATGACACGACATGGCTTTGTCCTTTTTAATTCATGGGTTTGCCCTTTTTACGTAGGGGGTTGTCTTTTTTAATATATGAAATTGTCCTTTTAAAATATGAATTTGTCTGTTGTAATGCATGGGCTTGTTGACTTTGTCCTTTTTAACATATGGTTTTGTCTTTTTTTATTATATGATTTTGTCATTTTTAAAATATAGGTTTGTTTTTTTAACAATGAAAGGATGGGTAGTTATGTCTTTCAAACCGACGTGATGTTTTTTGAGGCATCCAAACGCCCGCACCAGCTCAGAGCTTTTTGTAGCTCTACCCGATAAGCTGTCTTTCATCTATTGAGTGGAAAGAGCTACTACAGTGGAGGTTTCTCGTTTCCAAAAACTCGTTTGACCATACATCCAAACACAACCAAGGTGTTTAAGTGTTTTCTACAATATACATTGATTTGCAAGAAGCCCCCGGTGAGAGTTATTTTGTAAAATTAGTGGACATCTTTGCTTCGTCTTTTCATTATGTATAAATGAGTATCAAGCAAGTGTTACACGTGTTAAACTCAAACTCAACTCGTTTAGTTATTGGGTTAGTTGTGTCAAGCCAATTATTTGAACTCAAACCTATTTACGTCAAAGCCAAACCCGTATTTTCCATGTTCATATCATGACCCAAATTTTGTCATCCTTACAATGACGATAGCCTAGAAAATATTTGAAAATTGAAAGAAAAAACTTTCATACCCAAAAACATTATATAAGAAACTCCTCAATCACATCTAGGAATCTCAAATTTGGCACACTTTCAATAACCACAATCGACTCCCACAATTCGATCAAGGTTGTAACATATGTGGGTATCACGAAACTGAAAGGAATGTGTTCTAAAAGTTTTAATTTTATATGTCAATTACTATAAATTGAATGTGCAAGCATTTTGTTCCTTGATTATTGTATTCGTCTTTTGGAAGTGTTGAGGAATATGTTATTGGTCCTTAACCGTAGAGCTCTAAAAATAATTGTTTACATAAATAAAAAGTTGTTCACAATCATGGTAATTAACATTGAACATTAATTACCGAGATAAGATTGTCGTGTTGGTCATTGATTATTGTAGCTCTACAAATATTTGACGACACGAGTATACAAAAAAGGAAAAAATTACTTTTATATATTGAATAAACCTATCAAACAAAAAATTATGGAAATGTGTTATGTGTCATTAATGTTTTACTGTGTCTTGAATCCTAAGATATGAGACTTATATCTTTTCATAGAAGGAGTGTTTAATTTGATTATTGTCAAAAACTATCAATGATTATAGTGAAAGGAAATAGTTGGTTGAACGTGACTTATGCTGAAAAACATAGCTAGTCAAAAGATATTATTGTCTCTCTTAATCAAGTGATGATATTAGTGGGTCCCTTGATAAAGCAAAAATATAATGTACACAATGTACTTGAGTTAAATTACATAGTTATAATTAGCTTAAAGAGATCAAGAAATAAATATAATACAAAGGTGACACATTCTACTTTGTATATATTCTTAATATCATGAGGCAAGGGATAAACACAAGTGGTGTACTACATCACTAAATTGATCATGTTTAGTTCGAGTGGAACAAGACGTTTATGCTAATTGGGTAACTATAATGTGTAGCTAGATACCGCTTATAGTTTGAGATAGAGTGTTTAATATCATTGTCAATTTAGCTTAGATTCTCCTATAGGTCACACTACAAAATTGGAAAATAAAAGGCTTGATTTTAAGTTCATATGATGTGTCGGATTTCATGTGAAAAAGGACAGATGCGGTGAATCAATAAAATTAATATGTCATGAAAATTGACATAATTAGAATCATGAATAAATTCATATAAGATGTATATATTATGAACTGTAATAATTTAACATTACATAGGATAATATATTACATGAGATGTGAATTTGCTAAAAACCCCAAAGATCAAACTTTGTTGGAAGTAAATCCAAAATTTGACAAAAGGCAAAATCAGGGTTAAAACGGTTCACCGTTTTGGGATCAGTCGACTGGTTTCTTAGAAACGGTCGACCGATCAAAGATCGGAACGCAAGTGGTCAACCGAAATTATCAGGACGAGTTGTGATAATAGGATCGGTCGACCGGGCGTGAGTACGTGGTCGACCGAAAATCTCCAGGAGTTGTCTTGGTGATATAGCGGTCGACCGGTACAAGGACACGAGCGACCAAAATTTACCAGGAGAAATTTTGGTAAGTAAACGGTTGACCGAAGTGAGACGTGAATATTTAGTCGACCGTCTAGCTCACGGTCTGACCGAACTTATAAAAATTTATTTGTTCGGTAAACACTTGGAGGCGAATCGGCGAGCGATTCGACAGGCAACAGAACTCTGGATCTGCGTAAAGATTTTAGAGAATCTTTGAGTATAATCCTCTCTTGTTTGTTTATTTTAATATATGTAGGTTTGCATGATATTAAAATAAACACAAACCAATGTAAGTAAAATTGCTGAAAATATGAAATCGATCATCTAGTACAAAAAAACTCATATACGTCAGATATACAAGGGGTATATACGTCAGATTTTGGATGTCCAAGTACCCGACGTACATTTCCCCGTCGCTTATTCCCTGTTGTATAGACATCGACTATATACGACCGACGTCTATTATATGTTTAATTAACCAAAAAATACATGTACACCCTATATCGGGCATTCAACCCTCACATTAATCAAGCCCAAGCTGCCCCAAGTGCCAATTTGACAAATAACCACGAACATCAAGGCCAACATGCCCAGGTACCCCAACTCCTTCGCGTTTAGCAGTAAATGAGTGATGAAGTACATCAACCACACCAACAAAAATAAATTCTTCGATGTGGGAATAAACTGTTACACCTTATAGTCGTCAGATATATATGGTGACCGACATCTATACATACAACACGACCTATAGGCGTCAGTCACACAATACATCCGACGTCTATACATTGAAATAACAATAATAAAAATTACGTCCTATAGACGTCAGCTACCCTATACAACCGACATTTATACATGAGTAAATAGTAAAAAAAACATTGCAACAATCTTAAGCCTAAGTTGCCCAAGTACTCCAAGTGTCAATCTTTACCATTGAATATATATATATATATATACAAGAATTCTCTAGTGAGCCCAGGGCTCAACTTTCTAAATTAAGCCCCCACAATATCCATCACTCATTTCAAATTGTAAGGTAGATTAAGAAAAAAACGGTTATGCTAATGAATGGTGAGATTAACTGTAAATAAGATCCAATGGTGAGATTGTAGGGGGCTTAAACTAAATTTGATGAGCCCTGAGCTCATTAGAGCTTGACCCTATATATATATATTATTTGCATTTTGTAGTGTGGTACCCAACTCCCATTTAGAAGTAAATGAGTGGTGGAGTACATGGGTGAATATCCGACGTCTATAAGTATAGACGTCAGATGTTTTGATATCTGACGTCTATTGGGTGACGTCTATTGTGCATTTTGCACTAGTGCTTGTATTGAAAAATTAAAATATACACATACATAGGGACACAAAATCCTACAGAAACAATCAACCACATCCTTCTCACCTGCCCCTTCGCCTAAACTTGTTGGAGGCGCACGACCATTGGTTACATTCCCACATCCTCGAGCTCCATCCACCAAGTCCCTAAAGAATGGTGGAAAGAATATGATAAAATGAATACAGTTTGTGTTCATCCTTAGAGAGATATAAGTCACGCTTGGTGGCAATGGTTTTACCCAAACTTATGGGATCGACTATTCAGAAACCTTTGCTCATGTTGCTAAACTTAATACAGTTTGTGTTCTTCTTTCTATTGCAGTAAACTTAGATTGACAATTACAACAACTAGACGTCAAAAATGTCTTCTTAAATGGTGATTTGGAAGAAGATGTGTTTATGGATTCCCCTCCTAGTTTTGAAAACAAATTTGGATCTAAGGTGTGCAGTTTAAAGAAATCGCTTTATGGATCAAAACAATCTCCACGAGCTTGGTTTGAGAAATTCACCAATTCAATCAAGAGACGAGGATATTCACAAGATCAAGCTGACCACACATTGTTCTTTAAAAGATCAAAAGAAGGAAGAATAACAATCATTATTGTGTGTAGATGACATCATCTTAATAGGTGACGATGCAGCTGAAATGACTCGTTTGAAGAAAAGCTTAGCAATTGAATTCGAGATCAAAGATCTTGAAAGTCTGAAGTACTTTCTAAGAACGGAGATAACTAGGTCTAAAAAGGGAATAGTAGTAAGTCAAAGGAAATATATACTAGACCTTCTTAAAGACACTGACACGAGTGGGTGCAAACCAATTGATACACCTATTGATCATAATGTAAAGTTAGGAAAGAGCAAAGAAGATAGTGTTGACACTTCTCGATACCAAACACTTGTTGGCAGACTTATCTATTTTTCTCATACACGACCCGACATTGCTTTTGCCATGAGCTTAATAAGTCAATTCATGCACTCTCCACAGAAAACACAAATGAAAGCAGCATATAAAAAATTTTGGTATCTTAAAGTTTCTCTTGGAAAAAGGTCTATTTTTTAGGAAACAATAAAGTCAAAATATCGAGGCCTATACTGATGCTGATTGGGCAGGTTCAGTCACTGATAGAAGGTCTACATCTGACTATTGTTGCTACTTTTGGGGAAATTTAGTTACTTGGCAAAACAAAAGGAAAAACGTTGTTGCTCGCAGCAGTGCGGAGACTGAATTCAGAGCTATAACCAATGGATTATGCGAGTCTATTTGGCTACAACGAGTCATAGGAGATTTACAGCTCAAGACAGAAACTTCAGTGAAACTTTATTGTGACAACAATGCAACTATTAGCATTGCTAATAATCAAATGCAACATGATCGAACCAAGCATGTGGAGATTGATCATTACTTCATCAAGGAGAAGCTTGAGTCTGCTTGGCTACCCTTTGTGCCAATTTCTCAACAGATAGCCGCCATCTTTACAAAAGGTCTATTCAAACCAAGTTTTGATTTTTGTGTTAGCAAGTTGGGTTTAAAAGATATCTTCAATCCAGTTTCAAGGGGAGTAGGAAAATCAAAGAGATTTTGAGAATCTTTCCTACTTTAGAGTTTCCTATTTTATAGAAGATTTTCTAGGAAATATAGTTTCCTGATCTTGTTAGAATATCTTTGTTAGTGGCTGTAAATAGTTGTTGTTACATGTCAATTGTCTATTGTAGTCTATAAAATTAACTGGTACTCTGTAATGTATTTTAAGAAAAAGAATTCACTTTTTTTCTTCAAACTTCTATTTAGTAGTGAATGAATGATTATTACTGGGCATCGCCATGAGAAAACCCTTCACGATTGAATCAAATGCGAAAAATACGGTGGTGTTAGACTCCGACGTTTCTCCGACCGGAACACTTTGATCGCGCTCCTCGACGACTTTACCAATTGTGAGTGTGTCATCGCCATTCTACTGATATTTCTCTGCTCAACTAACTTCAGGCATCAAGAATGTTGAATTTGAGAGAGAGGATACAGAGATTAACCAATTCAATTAACCATAGAAATAGCATTGACTTGGCTAATCGTGGGCTCGTGGCTTTGCCTTCGTTATTCAATTTTATTTATAGTTAACTCAAACAAGTAGTCGTTGGGTATACCAAGGCAATTACAAATCAAATTAAGGAAACACATATCAATAACTTAAGGAATTGAATGACAACTAAATAGGAAAATGATAATAAAGGATAATTGGTCTTGATTGAAGCCAATCACATTATTTAAGAGAATCTCTTTTATTTTCTAATTTATTTTATGGTTCAAGTTATGGTAGCACGTCAACCCACCTACATCGCTCATGCATGCATGATACGTGATCAACCCATGCAATCCAACACGTGAGCTTCTAAGTCTATCAGGGGGACATCCGTAAGGATACTGAACCCTCGATCTGGAGAGAACTAGCCATAACACGTGACATCCAACACTTAAGACCTGAAGAAGTATCAAATTAGACATGTCAATCGTGTCGTGTACTGTCGCGTCAGATGGTTCTGTAAGTATGTTAAGATTTCGTGTTATCGTGTTAAACACAACTTGAAGAAATTTAACTATCTTTAGATTGGAAAAAAAATTAAGTGACATGTTTTATTAATTTTCTTTCTAAATAATATATTAGTTGACTATTATCTAATAAAAATAATTGATTACCTGACAAAAAAAATACTATTCGTGTCAAGTTTATATCTTCGTAATTCATAATAACAAAGCATTTAAAATAATAAAAAAACTTCGTGTGATATCATATCGTGTCAGGAATTACCCGTAACTACACTACACACGGTCGCCGGCAAAAGGAAGAAAAAGCCACACAACAACTGGCTAGGCCCAGCCCACCCAACCTCGGCCGGCCATGACGACATTGCTACTACTGTCGAAGGGATGGTTCATAGCTAGGGACTGTCTCTCCCCGTCCAAAAAAAACCCCCAAAAAGGAAAAAAAAATCCTGGGGATGCTGAAGACGTTATCCCTCCACGCCCGTCTCTCCCCTCTCCTCGCCTCAACGTCCCCAAACCCGTCGCCGCCAGGAAAGCCCTCCGCCCTCCATGGTTCAGGTTTGCGCTTGTCTGTTTTCGGGGTCGTTCGGTTCGGCTGACTGAATCTGTAACAGACTAACAGTTAGTTGGATTGCAGGATTTGATGCTTATAATGCACTTTTTCGTGTTGGTTTTAGTGAGATAGCGCATTCTGATGCTCACATGCATTTTGCAAAGTGTGGTAGTAGTTTTTTGGTTTGTAGAAAATTAAATTAGGATCGATCTTTAGGTAAAAACCACGAAATTTAAGTTATGTAATTTCCAAAATTGTATTGAAGTTTAATTCCTTGTGTTTTCTACTAGGAACATTTTTCCTCTCAACATGACACAAAAATGGTAACTTCCTTTTCACTTCAGTATGAAATTTATAGTAATCAATAAAAAGTGAACTGAACTTTTGGAAACTAGAGTTATACTACCGCAGTTCAGAATTTCTCTTCACTTATTGCAAGTCAATCACCTTTAGTGTATTTATTACAATAAGATGGCGAGAAATTCCCTCACGTTCAAAGTTAACGGTTTGTTTTGGCTTGCCAAGATCATCAATTTGTGACTTATTCTCAGTTTTGAGATCAGGAATCGAAGCAAGTGAAATCCACACACACAAACACCAAATGAGAAAAATATGGCATGTGATAAAAATATTCCAGGTGTAGCAGTTGATCTCGAATACTTTGCTTACAAAAATGTTACATGAATAGGTGAATTTTTTTTTGGCTAGTCATATTATGTTGTGTGATGATCTTCTGTTAAGTAATCAAGTGTTCATATGTCTCTCTTGAACATTGAAGTGTGAATTTGGTGTTGTGTTATTTGTTGTGAGTTCACGCTTCTATTGTGCAGTGTTGCTCCAATGATGGATTGGACGGACAACCACTTCAGGACACTTGCAAGGCTCATATCCAAGCATGCTTGGCTTTACACGGAGATGGTCGTTGCGGAGACAATTGTTCATCAGAAGGATAATTTGGTAAAATTGTTTGAGAAAGTGAAAAATGTTTTAACATTTTTTTTAAAGTAGTAACTTAAAACTTGAAAAATTGATACCAAATTACATACAATTGGACCACACTATATCAAAACAAATCAGAAAAATCAAAGAGATGCTTCCTAAATGGTAAAAATAAATGAAGTAAGAGAATAAGTAAACACACAAAAATGATTCTCCAGTAGTGGTATGACTAGTTACAATTATTTATATCTGATGCTTTGATGAGATAATGAACATTTTGGACTTTGATTTTCTAATCTTCTTCGATCCAAAAACTCTTGTTTATTCTACCTAAGGTTTCTCCCATGTTATTACAGGACAGGTTCTTGGCCTTTCCCGAAGCACAACACCCAATTGTACTTCAAATGGGAGGAAGCAATTTGGAGAACCTGGCAGAGGCAGCTAAACTTGCCAATACTTATTATTATGATGAAATAAACCTCAAGTATACATCATGCATATCATTCTAATTTTAACACAATTTTCGCAGATATTTCTTTCTTTTCTTTCACATTTCTTTGTATTTTCTTCTCAGTTGCGGTTGCCCTAGTGGGAAAGTGGCTGGGCATGGGTGTTTCGGTGTACGACTTATGCTTGATCCCAAGGTAGTTTGTTCAGAGAACTGTTTCTTTGGACTTGTTAAATTAGTAGTCCATTTTGTCAAATTTAACATATTGTTGTCCACGAGGAAGTTTGTTGGAGAAGCTATGTCTGCTATTGCTGCAAATTCCGATGTCCTTGTCAGCGTTAAGTGCAGGATAGGAGTTGACGAACATGATTCTTATGATGAGCTATGTAAGAATATTTTTGGCACCTTTTTTCTCAAGACATTTAGAAAGTTCAAACATGAAAAAATTGAGCGCTAAAAAAGCTTTTATAATTTATAAGTTAATCTTAGAGACCATTTGTTTTACTCTGGAATCTGGAGTCTGGACACTCTTTGGTGCCAGACTCAGTTATTTAACTAACATGCCAACATGAATGACATAAAAGAAAAAAACTAACATGTTGATATGTGCATTTTTCAGTTTTATCTCATATACAATATGCCTCATTATATCCACTTTATTTAAGTCTTTTCTAGGTTGACAAAATAGTGGTATTTGGCGTTAACCTTTAGCTATACACTATTGTTAAGCATATTTTTCTCATGTGTTGTATGTATCATCTTGTCATTCTCTCCAAGAGTTCTCTTATGTTTTTTAGTTGACACTACATAGATGCCTTGGCTGTTGCATTAGAGCTCTTAGTAGGTGATTGCTTCATATTGCCTTGCCAAAAAAATTAGACTCCATTAAATTCATGAAACCGTTTGTCCATTTTACAGTAAATCTTGTAACATTTTCTCTAATTACTGAATTAGGATGGAAGCATATTGAGTCAAATATCCCAATACTTATACTTAATGATATTTCTCCAGGTGATTTCGGAATATTGTTTTACTTCTGATTCAGTTGTGATTATCTTTTTTTCCTGAAACTAACTGGAGGGATAACAAACATCCCTTTTCAGGTGATTTTGTGAATATTGTTGCTTCTAATTCACCAACTAGACATTTCATAGTACATGCGAGAAAAGCATTGCTGAATGGTATCAGTCCCGCTCAAAACCGGACGGTCCCTCCTCTCAAGTATGTATAAATATGTAATTGTATCATTGACATTTAGTTGCAGGATATTCCCATGCGTACATTTAGTTGCAGGATATTCCCATGCTACATAGCTGCAAAGAAAGATAAAATTAGACTGATTTTAGGGATCCCACTGAAAAAAAATCTGAGTAGAAGCAGATGACTTTTTCTCCTTTGCATGATCGTAGTTGATTGCTCCAATCAAAATAACATGGGAAGGAGGAATTGCAGGATTATAGTCATTTTTAGTTCACAATTTAAAGGATTTCTGTTGGAAATTTAACGAAGGGTTGGACCTTGGAAGTGTGACCATAATCAAAACCATGAAAATAACATGCTACGTGAAATATGACAGTAATTGTGATTTTGATAGCAGAGTAGTGACGGTGTGGGTATTAAAACCTTTTGCTGTTTGTTGGACTAGGAGTTGGGCATCTTTGAATACTTTGTTTTAATACTGGTTTTTTGATGATAGTGAAGTAATGCAATTTCCTGCATCATTGTTGCTCGTTTAATTTTAGACACCATGACGAGTTTAGAACTTAGTTTCTGGTAATATTTGTAATAATTGCTCCGTGTTACAATGTCTATAATTGGATGTAGATACTATAATGCCGGAGTAGTTCTATTTGTCCTAGTCTCCATATGATAAAATTTCCCAAACTTTGGTTCCTAACTGGTCCTTGGCCTTTACCATGTTTTTATAATTATGTTTTTATTACCTTCGATGCATATTTGAAATACCAAGCCAAAAGATTTAAAGATGCTATTGAAAGGTTCAGCTGTGTTCATATGTAATATACACTGCAGCTATTGGCAGATGAGTAAACCATTTTAATTTGCATCTGATGAAGTGAAAAGTTTTGAACGTGTTTGGAGTTGTCCTTTTTCTTAATCTGGTTTTTTGTTATTTTTACTTCAAAGTTTGCCTGAAAACTTATTCCATTTCTAAGTAAAACGTAATCATGTTTCCAGACTTGCTTAGTGGGATCAAGCCACTTTTCCTGGTCTAAATTATTCCTTTTCACATATAGATATATCTTCTGATTTTGCTTTCTTATTTTTCACTGTCAGACATGAATATTTCTTTGCTCTTTTACGTGATTTCCCTGAACTACAATTCACAATAAATGGAGGCATAACTTCCATTGACCAGGTACTTAAGTAATTTGATCGAATTTTATGTTCACGGAGATACTGTCAATAATGGCATGTTTTGTATGGCGACTAATGGGTATAATGATTGCCGCTCAAAGAGCAAGGCAACTAAAAGCCAAGAGTTATCTCACCCTTGGGATGTGCATGTCCTCAGGTGGCCTGAACTCTGCCTAAATTGGTTCTTGTGTTTGCAATGACTGTCAGTCTCCTTGTTCATTTGGAACCATTTATCTGTTGGATACGTGGAAGTATAAAAACATTGAATTGTAGAATAGTTTCAGTACAATTGGACTTTGCAGAGTATATAATCAAAGTATCCCAGGTGGTGATTGTAAACATTCTCATTATACCAGATTTCCGTTGGATAAGATCCTCCACTAATCTGTTAGTTTGTATTCTATTACCTTAACTTTTTCTTAGGATCATGTCAATATGCCACTTCTGGAACTCAAATTTTTAGATCTTTGTTCCTGACTATCACTTCAAAACAATTTGCTCTATTTTGGTATTTTTGTATATTTCTTTTGAATCATAAAACATTACCAAGAAGTAGGCTACAAAGTTTTTTGTTTTGCTATTATAGTTGTCTTGCTCTTGTAATTAAGTCATAAACCTTGTTCTGCCTTCTGTTGTTAAAGGTTAATGCAGCACGAAGACTGGGGGCTGGAGGGGTGATGATTGGCCGTGCTGCTTACAATAAGTATGATATTATCTCAGATTCCTCTGCAACATGTAATTTGTTATAGTGGGCCTTTTAAAGTAAAATATCTTAAATATATTTGCAAATAGCCATGCCCGACTTCTGTTGATTAAAAGCTGTTTCGTCCATCCAGTCCATGGTCCACTCTCAGACACGTCGATAGTGTAGTATATGGTGCACAAAGAAGGGACCTTTCACGTCGGCAGGTTTGTGATGTCACACAACCTTTTTGGTGTTCTTTATTCATCTTATCTCTTTATAACTTTCTCTTGTTTAGGTTCTTGAACAATATAAACTCTATGCGGATTCCATTTTGGAAGCAGGTGTATCTAAGAGGTCAAGCATCAGACAACTTGTTAAGGTCTTTCTCCGTGGAAATCATTTTATTACAGCACATGTATTTTATATTATATGATTTTTTTTTTGAGTCATTAGGGCTTCCCATATTTATGGAAATCCCCTGTATGAAGTATATGAAAGTTTGTGAATTATGAGTTAATGCCTGACCTTGGGTCCACACCCTTACCATTCAAGGCAAGCTTTCTTCTGAGGATGCATAACACACGTTCACCCTGCACATGGTTACTAAGCACATGTCTCAGCAACACAAAACGAGGGTTTCGCTCGTTATAGGACTTGACCAAACATCTCAAAGACACGAGCTGACGACAGCCATGTAGCATTTTGAGCTTTGGAAAAATATAATATTCCGATGTCTACTTAGTCATTGCCTATGTTAAACCTTGAACTGCTAGCATGCATTTACTCTGCTCACACTCTCTCATCACAGCCTTTACTAAACTTATTCCATTCCGAGCCCGGCAATGGTCTTGGAAATGCAATGCCGATGCAGCGTTACGGCATTGCACGGTATGCAATTGTCTCCATGATTTTGTTGTCCTTCGCAGGATTCTTCAAGTGCCATTCTTGCATATGAAAGTTGATTTATCTTTTTCTTAACCAATGCAGACTATGAAGTCCTTCCTCGAAGAAGCCCTGCCTGCAATCCCTGATTCTGTGCTTGATTCAGCTATTCCTGAAACTCCAGCCTTTTGTGAAGATTATTTTGCAAATGTTCATAATAGCTTGTTGCCTCCACCATATAATTTTTCAAAACAAGAATTACTACATGCTTAACAAAATGCTCGGGCATAAGTGATTCCCGGTGCTTTAATGCATACGATCGTTGGATCATGTATTCAGGATTAATGAGGAAAGTATTATTATGAAAAACATTTTCTTGCATTTTAGTTGTTAAAAAGACATCTTAAATTCTTGATTATTTCGATATGTAAAGGTTAAAGCCAATCTTTTATAGGTAAGACGATTTGGTGAACATCCACACCATGAATACATGAAAAATCACGTGTTCACATGGCACCAAATTAGCTGGATTTTTTTTTCTTCCAAAGAAGAATGTTCAAACTTGTTTTGAAGCAAAATAGATAACATTATTGGGAGTAGAAACTGGTTTTACCAAATTTTGTCTAGCATAAACAGGGCCATTGTTGTAATTACGAGTAAAAAAATGCATTGCTCAATTTGAAGCTAAGAGTATGAAATACTATGATGGATGATCATTCAAGTACCATGAAATATAAAATTTGTGGTTAACTTCTTAATAGTACCCTTGAAAAATCAAAAAGATGTGTACCCTTAATTATGACCCGAAATTACTTTTAACACATTAAACTATTGAGAATTGCTTTCATTCCAGCAATTTTAGCCGTGCATTATTACCTAGCGTTGCAATATAGCTTGGAGGTTCAAATAAGACGTTTTCATTTGCAAAAAAAATACCCATCATTACCTGAGGATCAAATATTTGAAATTGTGTTTTGACTAAAAATTGAACTAGATAGGACTAAAAATGACTCCACATATCATAGTCGTATGTTGTGATATAATTAAAATACGTATACAAGTAATACAACTTAAAAAAAAACTTTGGAAATTGGTAAATTGCAACATTTTGTCTTAATAAAATCTTTAATTGGGATAACAATTGCAAAAAAACCGTTCAAGTAACGAGATAATATCATACAACCCCAAATCCCCAATCAGGGTTTTTCTAGGGTTTCTCGGTCGGTCGTTCACAAGTCCAAATCCCAAACCCTAATGGCGACCACATCCACTCCACTCCCCCCACCCCTCTTTCTCCTCCCTTCGAAACCCCACCTCCTCCCCCCGAAACGCATCGCCTTCGCCGCCCCAAACCCTAGACCCCGCCTCGTCTTGACTCGCTGCGTCGGGGAGTACGAGCACGAGCGCGTGGTGTGCCCTAGGCCGGCGGAGATCCCTTGGAGGAAGGAGCTCGCCAATGCTGTTAACCTCATTGGGATCGTTGGCGCTCCGGTGCAGATTAAGCATCTGAGTAGTGGGAAGGTCGTGGCTTGGAGTCGGATTGGGGTCAAGAAGTCCCCCACTGATACTACTTGGTATGGCAGGGAAGTTCGTTTTTTCGCGTGTTTTTGTTTCTTGTGATGTTTGTAGGTTGGTAGCTTGTGGAACGATTAGGTCGCTATTGTAAGTAGTATGTGGTGAAAAATTTAGAACTCAATCCTATGATTTCCTTAAAATTTAGAGTGGAAGTGAGGGAAGTCGTTCACAGTGTAATTTTGTAAGGATTTGGAATTCACAGGAACTTAGTTCTCATGATTATTTTAAGTTTTTCTGCAAACTAATCACCAGAAAACCAATTTGGAAGTCAGTTATCCCACATTCAAGTTGAGTTCCTGCAAACCAATCACATCCTAAACATGGGTGACTTATCCAAATGAATATAGCCATATAGGATTGGGATCAAAAAGTCCTCAAGGATACTACTTGGTTTGGAAAGAATATTTGTCAGTGTTTTTGTTGTTTGCGATTGTTTGTAGTTTAGTAACAATCATTTATGAAAATGATCGTGACACTCAAAGATATTACAAAGCAAAAGATGTGGTTGTATGTAGTTTCTTGACTTACCTAAACCAAAGATAGGAGACGAGGAACTAGGAGTGGTTTGAATGATAGTCAAGAATTGCCTTTAGAAATCACACAATATCATAGGTTGTTTGACCTTTTTGAAATGGTTTAAGTAAAATTCATGTTATCCCAAGTCACATGAAATCTCAAAATTAATGCATTTGTTTAGAGAAGATATTTATTCCAACAATGTCTTTACAACTTCATTGATGCAAACCATCCAATTATTTAAACAACTCCTTTCTAAATGATAGTTAAATCTTGAAAATTGGTTACAATGTTGAGTCAAACTAACACAACCAAACACACTTTTAAAGTTTAGCATCTGTTTCAAACCAAATTGACTTGAAGTGGTACAACGTGATTGTGTAAAAACTAAAATCCCCTAAAAGATGTATGCATTTACCAACTTTGAACACCAAATAACCAAAAAAATAATTCTTAAAGTTTTAATACCGAGTCACCAACATATTGTGTGAATTTGCAGGGTCAATTTGACATTTTGGGATGAATTAGCCCATGTTGCCTTCCAGCATGTAGAGAAAGGACAACAAGTGCATGTCTCCGGGCGCCTTGTCTCCGATACCGTTGAGGGAGAACAAGAGAAGAAGCAAGTTTATTACAAGGTGAGTATTTCTTAATCCGGTCATAATTTACGATGTCTGTGTCTGGTATATTTTTTTTCTTCTGTTGATGAGTAAAAAGCTTATAAGTCCTAGAATGCTACCCTTAAAAGGTGGTGTCTCACAAAATTGTGCACTAGTGTGCTATTCCTTTGTTCTCAGACTCTTTTTATTATTTTGCCCAATCAGGTGGTGGTTCAGCAGCTGAATTTTATTGAAAGGACATTGCCATCAGTTCCTCTCTATAATTCTGATGCCAGTACCATGTACACTGGTAAGTTTCTCTTTTGTGCCATCATATCCCCTAAAAGCATTCCAACAATTTTATCCTAGGCTTAATTTGATGTCCTTATCACTGATTCATAGGGTCAAATATGGGAGCAAATCGTGGTGGCTCAGTGGAAGAGTTATGGCAGGCCTTCTTCTCCAGTCCATCAGAATGGTGGGATAACAGGAATAACAAGGTGTTGTGCCTATCTTGCTGTTTACTTTTGAATTACAATAAGAAAAGGTTTCCTGCATAATAAAGTTTAATGCATTTTAGTAATGAAGTTCAATCATGCTTCCCCTGTTACGGGAATGCTCTTGAAAGTATTGGATTTAATTTCATCAGTTGTAGCTATCCAAATGTATGGTTGCCTAATATTACAACTTTTACAAGATTTACATTTCTACCTGGTTATGTTTCAACTTTCCTCGATTTGACTCATCATTTGCATATAATCTAAGAATATCTCTCCATTTACGAGGTGGGCCAGGAGAAATCTTTGATTCCTGGTGACATGTTTGTTGTCACTTCTATCGAAATAAGCTTTTGAATTTTCCGTTTTGAAATTAGAGACTTTTATAGAACTAAACTGGATATTTTGACTAACAACTTTCTAAGTTTAAAATTTCAAAGTTTTAAATATAGTTGGCTTAACTTCTATCTATAAGATATTGATCCAGCTGACAGATATAAAAAACAGTATAGGCTATAGCATATTTACTGGATTTCTTGGGCATATGATCCTGTTTTTTAGAATTGTGAATTCTTCACATCATTTGTTGATGCAATGTTTTTTTAACAGAGAAACCCTAAGTATCCCGACTTCAAACACAAGGACACTGGTGAAGCATTGTGGATCGAGGGGAAGTACAATCCCTCATGGGTGAAGTCTCAGCTTGCGATATTAGACGAAAGAATGGGCACAATTAACGGAAATGAACCAAATTCTTCTGTATCTGTTGTGTGTAGCGACGACTTAACAAATTTCTAATGGTTTGGATGGACAGGTTTTTCTTTGAAACAACCTGTACCTGTAGGGTCTTCTTGAAGAGTTTTGTTTGCCCTACTCGTGTTCAAAGGATGGCATGAGGTCACGTGTAAATAATATTCTTAAAATGTAGGCTAATTTATTAGTTGATTGTGTATGATATTGATACAAGTTTTTATGCTCAAATTTTTGTGATTGAAAGTTGGAAACCACAATTCCTGCTTTCATTTCATCGAAGGAGTTAGTATAGTTGTAATTCTGTGCGGCTTGTTTCCGTGTGCTTGTATTCTTTTCATCATTTTCATAGTGTCATCAATCGTGAAAGAAACAAATTAATCGACCGGTGATGTTGCTCTACAACCTTTTCTTTAGGCTACGAAAATTACCAAACCTGTGCCTTTATTTTGTCATAGTCAACTTCCTCGGCATGTCTAATCATGCTTCTCCTCCATGAGTAGTTATCTTATTGTTGTCGCCAAATCATTCACTTAAATGACCAAGTGTTTCTTTCTCCAGTGAACTCCAGAGCACTATCTTACTTTTGTGGGCGATTGTAACAATATGTTGATCGTAGTCAATGTAAGTATTACTTTTGCAAGTGCGGAGACAAAGTAGCGCAATGGCAGAGTGTTCTTGGCAAAGTTGAAACTTATGACCTTTCCACAGTGGTACCCATTGCTTTGCTAGAAGCAAATGTTAGGAGTTAACATTTTGTAATTAGAACCCAACACCCAGAAAAGCAATTAAGCAAGCAAACATAGTTCATCCTCAACGAGAGGATAATGAACATATTTATGTGTGTTTAGCTAGAAGCAAATGTTATTAAATATCGAATAAAGCAGTTATGTAAGCAAACTTTGTTTATGCTAAGCTCGTTAAGGATAATAAGCATGTTTCGATTTCGACGTCAAAATCAAGCTGAAATAGTGAAGTCAAAAACTTGATTTGTAAAAGGACATCTACAATTAAGGAATTTGTAGATTTAAGTAATTTGGGTTACAATATATACTTGTTTCATTACAACTGGTTCCATACAACAAAAAAGTATTTATTCCCAAACCATACGGTATACGACTCATAGTGCGTGAATTATCTCTTTCCAGACTCATCCAAATGCCATCATGGCTCTTCGTCAAGACCTTTTCTTTGATTATTATCCAAGTAAAGCCCTAGTCCATGATAGATGCAAAACAATGACCTCATAGCACTTAAGAAACACCTTCCACTACCAAAAAGGAGAGAAATAGCATTGTTGATTCAACGCCAACTCGAGACATAAAAAGACATCCATCAACATCATCCAATTTTAACCTCCAATATATGCACTATACACCAAACAAAATATTCCTTTTGTCAACCCACTACCATAGCAAAGAACATTCCCATCATGATGCCCATGATATGATTCAGCACTGCACAGTAGTCCCCATAACAAAAGCAAGAAAAAGCAGAAGGCAAGGGGCCCTCTATAGATCTTCTCCAACACTTCAATAATATTGCATATCTTTGTTGCTATCAGTAGGATTAATTTATCAGTATTAACATCAATACCTTAGACAAAAAAATGCGAAACAAGACGTTAATACAATAATCGTTGACTTTGAGAACTAAGGGATAGATGCTTCTGTATTTTTTTTCTGGGTCTTTTCGGACTGGACTATCCACTATGAACAAGTTAGGAGTAATTCATGGGCACGTGCGGCGGAGGAGCTCGCACTATGAAGATGCATCTGGTTCGAGCTTTGGTACCGAGGAGGCTTCCTGTTGGTTTGGTGTATTGTAGATGGTTGCAGCAAGAGAGATGGGCATCATGCAGAGTGCTTTGGACTGGAGGTACTGCATTGCTGTGCCGACATCTTCTTCCATGAGTTCTGCTACTTTTTGTTCAGTGCCATCCGTCGACCATTTCTCCCATACTTGCTTGTTTTCAGTTGGCACACCCTTTTTGAATGACAAAGAGAGAACATAATCAGAAATTTCGAAATTTAAATTTTAAACATTGCATGAAAAAGTTCTACAACTTTTGAAGTGCTAAGAAGTCTATCTGCGACGAAAACTAAGAGACTCTTCATGATTTAGAGATGCAATCAATCCTACGATCAGAGGGAAGCGAGCCTGTCCTATGACTTCAATGCTCTAAGAAATTAGGTCAAGTTTGAGTAACTTGTGTACCTCAACAGATGATAATGGGATATCAGCCACGAGTTGAGCTACGGCCCCAGCTCCTCCCAGTCTACTCATGCTTAACACCTGCAATATCAGTATCAATTGAATAAAAGCAGTGCTCCACATAAAATAAACAAACTAAGAATAGTTTCCTCAAAAGAGCCCACAGAGATCCAAAAATATAACTTCTCAATTAAGCTTTTAGGAAAGATTAAACTTAAACAGTCTTAGTGAAAAATACCAATCCGGTTTCTGTAGCAAATGTTACAACTCTGATAGTCTTATCAATGAACATAGCTTATCATTAGATCAAGATATGGCATTGGGTAAATTTTGTAAACGAACTGGTAGGATGAGGACAAGCAGAAAATTTATCCAATGGAATCTGTGATCCATGTTCTTTTTTGTTTCTTTTGTCACCAGCCAAAAGAGAACTTGTAGTTTTTACTTGTTAAAGAAAAAAATGTCAACTTTTTAAAACTTCTTTGAAACTATTTTGAAGGCTGCATGTGATTTTTGAATTGCACTTCATAATACAAATTCCATTTTCTTAGTAAGACCATAAACCTAAACAGTAGCAAAAATACAGTTTTGCAAGAATTCAAGAAAAATCAGAGAGCTTGTGAAATCTATATGGCACAAGAAACATACAGATAAGAGATGTCTAAAAAGGGCATGGTAAAACAAGAGTTTGGAGTATCTCAGTTGTTTTGACACTTCTGAAGATTAACAACAGAAAAAACAATTTGATACCTTAACTTGCAGTCTGAGAAATTTCACGTACTCCACAATTTCATCAAGCATTGCTGCTCTGTCGGTCTGAAAGGGGGGGAAATGAAATGACATACTATAAGCAATCCCATAATGATTGTCAAAATAATATGGTTGACCTAGAATACATCAGCAATGCACTGGTCTAACCCCGTAGTTTTATGGTCTGAATTTGAGGCCATAAATCTCAAGTCATGTGATTTTATTTTACCATGATTCTTAGACAAGATATGTTTTATCATATTTTCTTAAGCCGCATTAGAAGTTAAGCACAATCACTTTCATACTGAACTAGAAAACCTTGATCAGATAGATCATTTATAGCTTGAAATAAGCTGGTGCAAAGGGATATGAGAATTTGTGACTAATACATACATATAAGTGCATTTAAAAATTACATGATATGTACACTTCTTTCAAAAGTTACTTTTGATCAGTACACTTCTTACAGAAGTGTCTTAAGAGGTTTAGATAATCCTAGACATTTGTTATACTACCTTTGGACACAACTCAATGACAACAATTTAACTTTATTAAAAGTGATATTCTGAAAAGGTGAAACGATAGCTACCTTATTGGAGCTGGGAACCAACTCCTGCAAAGCCCTCATTCTTTCTGCAATTCTTTCCCTGCGAAGCTGCATTTGTAAAAAAAGAACTCCATTAGATGTTGTACAGACAACCTTTCACTAAATGCACATTTTTGCTAATGAGACGTCTTATATTGCAATTACTTGACAACACAAACTTTATCACCCTTCAAATAAATAGCACAAATCCGATGGGAAATGACATGCAATGAAGGATATTTCCTTACGTTGATATATAATAAGACTTCAAGAACTTTAATAGAAAGCAATCTACCCGTTCGGCAATACTATGAGGATCGGTGGCCTGTCCTCGTCTAGCTCGGACCCTTGGACGTGGAGCAGGTGGTGTAGCAGCCACAGTGGGAGTTGCTTGACTATGGAAATTCTATATATTGGAGGAAAAGAATTAGTCATTAATTTACTCAAGAGAAAGAGCAGACCATGACTGTTACTCAGACTATAGAAATGATACCAAAAATATATATATTATAAGTGTCCTATGGAACAACAAACTGACTTTAAACATACCTGTGTTGGTGGATTTGGGCGGATTTGATGTGCTTGCATGTGCCCAAACGGTGGGAATAATCCAGATAGTTCCTGCATAATACCCAAAACATTCATAACATTAAGAACTAAAATAAAAATATATCTAACATTATCAAATAAATGATATTCCATTTATGGAGAAAAATAGAGCACGTTAGAAAAGAAATATCATCATCCAGCAAAAATGCTTTCATCTAGTGAACTAACAAAACTAACCAACATTAGCCATCAAGCAGGACAACCAATACATTATTCACAAAAGCGATCATCTTATAAAATTTAAAGAGTCAGCTACGTGACATTTAGACAAGGTGTGAATCCACAATATTCACTTCAGAAAGAGCTAAAGAATAGGAGAAACAATAAACTTTGACGTGTACAAATAGAGTATTATGAATTTTCTTACATCTCTTCCAGTGACATTCATAAAATAGCGTGTTTACATGTAATAGGATGGTTTCTTTTTAGTAAGTGTTTAATCTCTTTAGTATTTGTAGAAAAAATGTCACTTGTGTACATAATAAAGTGAATTCTCTGATTACCAAGTGCAAAACCCACTTGCAATATTCAAATAGATGGCGCATATACACGTAATATATGAACTCTCTAATTACATTGGCCAAATACCTAGTAGCACCGAAAAATGAAGCGTATATGTGGAATATAGGCATTTTTCACGTAGTATTAACTTAATACGACTACAATTTTTCACGTAGTATTAACTTAATACGACTAGAATCGTGTCTTAAAATAATTTTTTAGTTGCCAAGTGCAAAACCATATTATGGCTAGAAACAATACTAGTAAACCAAGAATGAGGAAAAAAATGTCAAGAGTTACCTCATCATGCTCTTCAAACTAGGTTGTTCACCTTTTCCTTAAGAGCAGTAAAACATCAAAACTTTCTTGGTCTCACTTAGCTATAATAATTGAATTGCAGGAAGTGTAAGGAAAGTTTAGAACTCTACTTCCTTGAGTTTTTTTGGTTGCAGAGTCTACACAAAGTACAAATTTCGTAAGTAATGAAACTTCAGTTGAAAAAATTTACTTTTTCCAATCTCTAGAGACGTCATTCCGAAAGTCCAATTTTCCTACATCCTCGAAGTTCACCCACGAATCAACCTCACACAAAATGAAACTCAACAACACTCTAACTTCCATTCATTAGTGAATTTTAACACCAAAACTCATACAAGCTTTAAAAAAAAAATCAAGGCATAATAATCAAGAGCACTAAAAGCCATATTTTAAGAACCTTCAAAGCAAAAACCTTCGACTCACCGGCTTCGGCACGGCGGCCACCTTCGCTTCGCCGCTACCGGACCCCTCGTCGGACCTCCCAAAGCCGCCACCACCACCACCACCACCTTGCTCGAGGCTCAACCCCAGCAAGTTGTGCGGGAAAACGGCACCACCGACGAACCCACCAACGGCCTCCCCGCCTCCGGACGGCTGCCCCTCGGCCGGGGCGCCTCCGTAGGCGAAAATCTGCTCGAAGAAGTCGTCGGAGATGGCCTCCGGGTGGGACGAGTTGGCCATTTCGGGTTTTGGGGGAGTGGAAGAGGAAAGTGATGGTTTTTTTGTGGTGATTTTGAGAGCAGATTTTGTTTTGTTGGTGTTTTGTCTGCCAAAATGATGTTCAGTTGGGTTGCTTTATAAAAGGTGGTAAGGAAAAGGAAAAGGAAAGACGAATATATGCAGGAAATGTTTTTTAAATAATTATCCAATAAAAAAATTAAAAGAATATAAGACTGTGAATTTATTTGACAAAATATGGGTTAAATAAACGACACATTTTTATTACAGAAAAGATGACATCCGATATATCATTTTTCTCTAAGATGTTTGCATTACGACGTAAAAGGAGATATGGATCTCTTCTTTCCCACCGATTCTTCTCAAAATCCATTAGGCACTAATTCTCTATTCTCTGTCTCCGACGATTTCTGAACTTCCGATGCCGTATTCACGTGCTTGAGTTATTCTTAGATACATTTTTTTATTTTTTGTTAACATTTTGCTTGACTTGTTTGGATTAGTTGATAATTATTTGAATTATTTGTTTGGTTTGTTTTAGAATTATTTGGATTTCTTGTTAGGGTGAGTTTGCACACCGAAGAAGATCCAATAGATGCTTTAATTTATTGTTTTATCGTGGATTTTTTAGCACCTTTGGCAGTTGGCACTGCAATAATATTGGATTATGGTCGAGTTGTTGACGGTGTTGGTATATAAGACATGTGCGATCTTTTGTTTTATGTTGAATTTTTTCGAGATTGTGAAACAAAATAACTATTGTTTTGCATTTAATCTGACACACTACTGGAGTCATCGGCATGTTATGGTTGCATTTTCTTAAACTTTAATTCTTTGTAATTTTTTTAATTAATACCAGTTTGATTTATTTAACCAGCTTCAAACGATGATGTCTGACGAAAATTGAAAATTTCATATGCAATACTCTTTATAATCACGGCTATCTCTATTGAGGGAAACTTGCGGAAGCAAGTTAACAATCAGTTTGAATTGGTTGAGAATTATTTCAATTACTTGTTTGGGTTGTTTGAGAATGATTTAGATTGGTTTGAAATTGATTTGTATTGAAATCCAGTTGTTTGGATTAGTATTGGACTCGATTCGTATCGAGCTCGATTTCAACTAACATCATTTTTTTATACAGTTGCAAAATGTATGGTTCACATGAGGCTCATGATCTTCTTTAACACTTTAGTGTTAATATTATAAAAGAACCACAACTCATCTTTAATTCACGATAATGTAAGTGTTTTAATTGAAATGTGAATATATGTGTATTGTTGTCTCTTAGATTTTAACAAAAAAAATTCCAAGAACAATTGTCTGATCTTAAGACCATCCTTGACTAATGGTCTGGGGGAGGTCAGGTTGTGACATGGGTTGACTCATTTTTTTTTTAAAATAAAGATTAAAATTAGTTTTTTATTTGTTAAATAATATTTAATTGATATGTATATGTTTTATATAATTAGAATTAATTTCTGAAAATTAAAATAAACGAAAATAATTAATGAAAATTAGTAAAATAATTGTAAATAATTAATCAAAATTAGTAAAAAATAAAGGTAAGTAATTAAAGAAAATTAGTAAGATAATTGTAAATGTATATAATTAAAGAAAATTACCTAGCAAAATAGAACACATGAATTTACCCATATTCACCTAAAAACGCATTAGTAACCCAAAAAAATTGGTAGAGAATTACTAATAAATCTCAAAAATAAAAAATCTTCAAGGGACGCTGCCCCCGACCGACCAGTTGGAGTGACCATTATTAAATCTAATTTTTCAAAATTATTTGGCAATTGACGTAATTTAATTAGATTAAGTTACTATAGAAATAATTTATTTAGTAGTTTGTGTATTTTTGTGATAGAATAGAAAATGATGTAATAAAAATGATGTGGATGAGAGAGAGTTGAAAGTGAGGTTGTGGTTAATGAGTGAAAAATGAGTTGGGTTGGGTGGTGGATTGCATAGTATTTTTCGCTGACGTAACGGAGAGAGAAACTGAGTTGGAGAGAAGATTTTGGGTTGGGCTTAATGATGCTCTAAGTGTTTGAGCACGACATTCAATTTAAACACATTGTCGGTGCAAGATGAGAGAGTATGAGGGTTGTTGCAGGTGGCTAGTTTTGATACAATATCCCGTTTGACCATCTTGCAAGTTGAATGTAATTTGTGTAGGATTTCGTGTCCCTATGTACGTATATATTTTAAAAATAATAATACTACATACAAGATCAATTTCATACTTTCAATAATTTTATGTACATAACTTTGTATTTTATTCTAATATCATGTAACCCTACATTTATTAAAATAAACCACAAAGTTAGAATCGTACCTAAAGGTTCTCTAAAACTTTTTTGAAGATCCGGAGTCACGTTTCCCGTTGAATCGTCCACGGATTTGCCTCCGAGTGTTCACCAAACTCTAAACAAGATTAGAGAGAAATGAGCTAGCCAATCAATCTCTAATAAAATTTAGAATCTAGCTAATAACTCCTCTTTGAGCTCCTAAGAATTCTATCTCCTAAATTCAAAATTACTAAGAGAAATTCGTTGTGATTAGAGGAGAGATTAATGAGAGATTTTTTTTGGCATTCACATAAACAAGTAGGAGGAGAGATGCTTTTATAGTCTCCCAAAACATCCTTATCAAGAACTATTCCTTAGTCATGATCTCTTGCTTATTCTCTCCTAAAATTAATCTCTAATTGTCACATAAGCATCCTCTAAAACGTTTTAATTAAATCTGGAATTAATCTACCAATGATCTAATTAATCTCTTAATAATTCAGGCAGAAATCGCACTGTTCGGTTGACTGAGAATTTTCTCGGTTAACCGAACCTTTCGGTTTTAACACGTGTTCGGTGCACCGTGAACTAGACGGTCAACCAAATCCGCATGAGAAAAATTCTCTGGAAGAATTCGGACGAACCACGTCTTCTCTTCGGTCTACCGATGACTCACCAAAATTTCTCCTGGAGCATAGTCATCGGATGACCGTGTCACCTCCGGTCCACCGACAATACTTTTTCTCGGTTGACCGTTCACATTCGGTTAATCGAACCCGATTGTCCAGACACTCTAGACAATTTCGGTCAACCAATTGTGCTTACCCGTTCCCCATTCGGTTAACCGACCCGAAGATTCCCCGGTCGACCGAACCATGAACGGTTCGTCGTGTTTGACCCCGATTTTGCCTTTGTCAAATTTTGGATTTATTTCCAACAAAATTTGATTTTTTAGGGTTTTTAGCAAATTCATATCTTATGTAATATATTATCCTATGGAATATTAAGTTATTACATCCCATAATATATACACCTCATATGAATTTATTATGATTCTAATTATGTCAATTCTCATGACATATTGATTTTATTCATTCACCACATGTGTCCCATTTTCATATGAAACCCGACACATCAAATGAACTTAAAATCAACCCTCTTGTTTCCTAGTTTTGTGGTGTGACATATAGGAGGATCTAAGTCAAATTGGCAGAGATATCAAATATCTCAAACTATAAGCGGTATCTAGATACACATTATAGTTACTCAATTAGCATAGATGTCTTTGTTCCACCCGAACCAAAACACGATCTATTTAGTGATGTAAGTGCACCACTTGTGTCCGTCCTTTGCCTCATAATATTAAGAATATATACAAAGTAGAAATGTGTCATCTTTGTATTATATTTATTTCTTGATCTCTTTAAGCTAATTATAAATATGTAACATAACTCAAGTTACATTGTGCACATTATAATTTTTCTTTATCAAGGGGTCCATTAATATCATCACTCAATTAAGAGGGACAATAATAATTGTTTGACTAGCTATCTTTTCCAGCACAAATCATGCCCAACCAACTATTGTCTTTATCACTACTCTCATTGATAGCTTTTGACAATAATCAAATTAAGCACTTCTTGAGTGAAAAAATATAAGTCTCATATCTTAGGATCCTAGACAGAGTAAAACATTAATGACACGAAACACAATTCCATAATGTTTTACTTGTTAGGTCTATTCAATATATAAAAGTAATCTTTTCTTCTTTTATATACTCGTGTTGTCAATTATTTGTAGAGCTACAACAATCGATGACCAATACGACAATCTTATCTCAGTGATTAATGTTCCATGTTAATTACCATGATTGTGAATAACTTTTAATTTATGTAAACCCTTATCTTTTAGAGCTCTACGGTTAAGGACCAAACGTCTCTTCCTTAACACTTCCAAAAGACGAATACCATAATCAAGGAACAAAATGTTTGCACATCCCATTCATAATAATTGACATATAAAAGTAAAACTTTTAGAACACATTCTTTTCAATTTGATCATTGTTGTGGTTGAGAGGTGGAGACCGGAGACTCAGACTTTTTATTTCAAACACGGGGAGACGACAACCACATTGCAAGATGTTGGTATTCTTACTAGTCTCCCTTTTGACGGACCTACCCTTTGTGCCACCTTAGATTACGATTGGTGTGAGGTTTGTATGAATATGTTGGGTGTTGACGAAAAGCAGGCAGTGAATGCAGTGAATGGTGGATATGTAATGTTGCAGTGGTTGTAACATAATTTCTACATCTTGGCGCTATATGCGACAGACGAGCAAGTCTTACAGCACACTAGAGCATATATTTTGTTTCAGTTAGGTTATGACATCTTTGGAGATAAAAGTAGAAATAAAGTCCATCTCAGATACTTACTTCTTCGGGAGGATCTAGCCATATGTCATAACTAAAACTGAGGATGTACGTCATTGACGGTTTTATACACATATTTGGACCAAGCTTGTTTAAAGAAAGGAAAATAACTAGTTGACTTCTTCACATTGTTGTAGATTTGGTGTTGGGACCATCTTCATCTTGGACGACAATCAACATGTCTAGGTCTGCGACTCCCAGATGATGTTTTGCTTCCTTTAGGTTTTCGTTGGAGGATTCCTAGATCATGATTTAATAATGTGAAGACGTCTCAAGTGGAGTTTTACAGAAATTAGCAACACAGTCAAGAAGAAGACCAAGTTTGTTGGACTCCTTATGAGACTGTGGATTTGTTGACTTTACCATAATCTTGTAGACAAGGGCAACATATATGGATGATCTAGACATGGCTAATTTGTTTTGGTTTTGCTGCTATGCACATACTTGACAAAGTGATACGGTAATTTGGTTTGCAGCAACACATTTTAGAAGCAATGAATATTTGTAAGATGAAAAAGACGCAGGGGAAGCCCAAGATTAACTGGGTACAAAAACAACAAGCATATATTCAGGTTTGGTCGTGTTGGCAAGATTTTCGAAAAATTCAGCCACCGTTATTGTCAGAGCATACATCTTTATTTGCAGTGGTATTCACAGATAACCGTTAGATGATTGATATCCTGGAGTTGCTGACTTATAGGTCTTGATAATTATTTGGTAATATAATCGTCTTTTAAGTTGAAATTGAAATTTTAATTTGATAATTATAATGAAACATGTCTTTTGTGGTGTTCCAGCTTCACGACTTGCACGATTTACATTCAGACATCCATGTTCTCGAAGGCATGCATAGTTGACATAATCCGACGAAGTCAGTCACACAAAAACTTAAAAATAAATTTAAGGAGATGATAACGTGTTTCAAGAATGTTGATTCGTCGTTAAAATTGTCGGAAGACTTGACTCCCCAACATTTATTTGAAGAATTTGAGGAAAATTTGCCACATATTGGAGTGTCACTAGATGATGAAGGGAATTGCATTCACGGGCGCTTTCGGTTTTGATGGAGGGATCGTGACTCAAGAGGCACACAATACATTGCTTTTCCGAGGTGAAGGTTCTTCATTTCACATTTCTTAGGTTGAAGGAGGTGAAGACGATGAGATTATGCAAGAGGAATGACATACTGAATAAATTGCAACCCAACCTAAACGAGAGACTGATCGGCCCTCGAAAATTCCACGACGGGGTGGGAGAACCAATAGACCAACCAAAGTTTTCTTGCCATCTTAGTTCTTCTATGTTTATTGTTTTTGATTGGATGTTGTTGAATTAGATTGTTCTTTGGTTGATGGATTTTGGACTCATGTTTGTTTGATGGATTTTGATTTATGTATTATGTTTTCTTTATTGCTTTTGTGTGGATATTTGTCATAGAATTCAAGTTTTTTTGTCCCACAAGTGTGTCGAAGTTTAAAGAAAAAAAACAATTTGCTGTGAGTCTGTTTGCTGATGAAGAGCAATGAAAACGATACCAAGGATATTGTTTTCATTTAGAACTTTTTAAATGAAAACGGTATCCGTATCGGTGTTGCAGCTATCGTTTACATCAGTACATACTCATAATAACCAGAAGAGTACTATGAAATTTGCCAAACAAATGTGCTCCATCTGATTTTGTTTTGTTGGTGTTTTGTCTGCCAAAATGATATTAAGTTGGGTTGCTTTATAAAAGGTGGTGAGGAGAAGGAAAGGGAGATATATGTATTTTTAGAACTAGCTAAGAGTATTTTTCCTCCAAAGTAGAGACTAGCTAGAGTTTTGAAGAGATGTTTAATTGGAGAGTGGGGATTTCTTGGACTCGGTCTGACGTTGGGGTTGAAACGACAAAGGTACAAACTTATGAAGAAGAGTGAGGTTTATTTGGAGACTATTTCTTCATATCCAGGTGGGGAGGAGAGATGATTTGGGCTAATAAAAGTGAGCATGCATTTTGAGAGAAGTGTAGGGAGGAAAAGTATGATTTGATGGGAAGATTTATGAGTTTTCGCCATGTTTCTAACAACTTGTAGGTAGATGAGTTCTGAGGTCGTGTTACTTTTCCCTTAACTAATAAAATCAACCCTTACTGAATTTTAAAAAGGAAATCTCAGGTATTTGGTTAGTTTTTTTTTTAAAGAATAGTCGTACTAATAAGTGTATTCATATTCGTAGATAATCTTTATTTGCATTTCTTAATGAATTCATATATAAACATGAAAGGAAAAAAATAATCTTTGTTCACTCTATGTTCATACCTTTTGCACCATACTTGTTCAACATGTTTAGTGGATATTAAATATGCATATAACGTAATATAATATATACGTATGGAATTATTTTGACATCATATTTTCAATAAATCTTTGTTTAAACAACTTACCAAAATAAGTTCATGTATAACAATTTTTGTTGTTGTTTAAATCACAATAAAAGTAGTATAATTTAGAGCCACAAGCAAGACAATGAAAAACATCAAAACACTAAAAAATACTAAAGAAAACGATGCATTTATGTAAATAAACAAAATATCACGGAGGAAATCATCTTTTTGTTATAGGTATAGACCAATATTTTAACAAAAACTATAAATAAAATTGAAATCATTTTCACAAAATTTCCTCGAAATTCGATTGACTAGTTTAGGGTAGCGAGTGAAGTTAGTCACCAACTAATAAATTAGAGTTCTCCGGACTAGACTTTTCAGTTTGTTTGTTTGTTTTTTAAAGTTTTTCTTACTTTTAGTTTTTTTTCTCTTTTCAAGCCACATACTTTTCCGCCGTTAAAGCTCGAACTCTTTACTCCAATATCCAAATAATCACTAGTATGGTTTTAAGTTTTTTAAAACCAATAGGCCTGCTCTCATTTCTCACTGGGGAGTTGGGATGACAATCCGGAAGTTTTCAAATTTACCAATAGAACGAGTTTCCTTATCAAAATACTTTGTTTTTTCTCGTAAGGTTGTTAAGTCAAAGCTATTCGGATTGCAGTTGTATGATTCTTTATATTGAGATAGTCAGGATCAATAATCAAATTCCAGCAAATAGATTGTCTTGATTTCAAGACGGAAGATAAGCAGGCAGTAAGAGCGGAATGAAAGTTCCAAATGCATGTTCATAAAATCAAGTTGGACATGCTGCACAATTTGTACAAGAAAGAAAATCGAACGGATTGATGAAAAATGTTGGCTAAAGTCACACAGTGGGCTGAATCAAATGGGTATATGTAGTGTATTATTGTATGTCGTATTTTATATGTATTGTATTTTGTGTTTGCACTAAATATTTATATGTATTTTGTATTATATATATTGTATTTGTACTAAATATTAATATGTATTTTGTATTATATATGTATTTTGTTAGACTATGTATTATTAATTTTTAATATATCTTTAACTAAATTAATTACAAACAAAAAACTAAATTAATTACGGTTAATATTAATAAATAATATTGATTAATAACAAAAACCAAAACAAAAAAGACACGTGCCCCCAGGGTAAATCGTGTAATATGAGAGTTAATATTATTAGACTTCTCAGACTGGTGTTGGGCTTTCAACGTGTCAGTAAATTGTTTGATGAGTTTTCAAGAATAAAATAGCACCAGAGTTCTATTAGTTCTAATCAATCAGTGCTCTGAATGTGTACACAAACATGACCATTATTTATCTGAATTGCTAAACATCGACCCAAAATTACTTAAATCGTCCCTTGAAATTACCATTTTGCCCTTCTCTCATTTCTACTGCTATAACGCGACATTTTACCCTCCTATCACACATCTCTCTTCATATTCCTCTTATAATCATAAAAAATAATGTTTTGGAGGTCAGTAATGAACCAACGGACGCCCCAGTGTACTCGAATCTGGTAAAACATCTAACATCTTTTTAATAAAAAAATAATAAAAAATAATAAAAAATTACGGGCGTCTGACGGAGCCGCCCCCACGTAGGAGGGGGCGTCTGGCTAAGACGCCTTTCCCATGGGGGCGGCGTTTTACCCAGACGCCTTACCCATCGGGGAGGCGTTTTACCCAGACGCTCCGCCCATGGGACAGGCGTCTGTGTAAGACGCCTCCTCCATGGGGAAGGCGTCTTAGCCAGACGCCTTCTCCTACGTGGGGGCGGCTCCGTCAGACGCCCGTAATTTTTTATTATTTTTTATTATTTTTTTAAAATGATAATTGATTATAAATTTAGATAATTGTTAAATTAATTAATAAGTTAATAATTACTATATTCGGATGACCGATACCTCTTCGGTACACCGAAAATTCAAAAATTTCCAGATCCAACAATTTCAAAATCTGTCGAGGTGGTATTTGTAAGTCATGATGTTTTACCACCGGGGGATTTGGAACTTAAAAAATGTTGGATCTGGAATTTTTTTGAATCTTTATCACTTGCAAAAAAACTCATTGTAATCCGACCGGTTACCACCGAAAACTTGCAAAGAAACGTCAAATAATTTGAGATAACACACCGTATAATTTTAATTTGACAAAAAAATTTAAAAATAATGGTACGTCTGGCTAAGACGCCTGTACCATCGTGGAGGCGTCTGGCTAAGACGCCTCCACCATGGTCGAGGCGTCTTAACCAGACGCCTAGACAATGGTATAGGCGTCTGGCTAAGACGCCTGTACCATCGTGGAGGCGTCTGGCTAAGACGCCTCGACCATGGTGGAGGCGTCTTAGCCAGACGTCTCCACGATGGTACAGGCGTCTTAGCCAGACGCTCGTGTCGGAAAAAAAAATCCGCCTCCGTTACTTCGCCTGGTCTAGGTGTTTCGCCAGACATTTTCGTGGTGTTGGTACTAGGAATGTTAGTAAAACTGAGTCAATAACCTTGTTTAAAGACACGGGACGATATGGGTATTAAATATATTGTTAAGGGCAATTTGGTAATTTCAAGGGGCGATTTAAGTAGTTTTGGGGCGACGTTTAGTAGTTCCCTTATTTATTTAGTTATTTTATTTGTGTTTTTTTTCTTCAAACTGTGCTCTTATTCCTGGAATAAAAGATGTTACAAGAATATGTTTTTTGTCTACCATCTTTCCTTATGTAGTCGCATTTCTACAAATTTATTTGTTACAAGTGAAATGTAGTAGTAACAGAAGCAAAATCTCACCTCGACCAGTTGTACCGTAGAAATATTGATGAAGTCATAACTTATTTTGATGTCAACTGTCAAGTACAAGTTCTTAACTTTTGGACCTTCTAATGAAAGATGAGAACATGAGGGGTTCTTTTGCAAATGAAAGAATGTAATCATATGTGTGAGAGATGGGCTTTGGTTGAGGGTCTTATGGTCCTCTTTTATGGGCCGACAGCGATTTGAATTCTGGTCCTTATTTCATCTTTTTCCCCCCGGAGCAGAATGTGGTCATTACACGATTAACTCTCGTTACTAAGCTCATGTAAAACCAATGTTATGATATTAGATATGAAGTATTATGTGTAAGAATTACACAATTAACTCTCATATTACATGAGAAGCGAAACAATTCAAAAAAAATTTACACAAGAAGTCTTTTTTGGGTAAGAACGAGCATTACCGCAGGGCCTCCCCCGGTCCCCCCTCCCTTTATTAGTAAGACCGTGGCATTACCACGAGCATTTACACAAGAAGTCGTTCGTTGTGCCACTTGGTCCCGTTTTTATTTTTATTTTTTTGGTTTTGTTATTTGTTTTAATAAATACGGGTTTATATTTTAATAAATAGTTAGGATTTAAGTAGTTTTAGTTTATATTTTGATAATAATTAGAGTTATGATTTATTATATTTTGATAACGTTATAATTAAATTACGAAAATTATATTGAAATACACAAACTTCTCTGAAATAGGGAATATTGTACTAAATTTAAAGTATAAAACAATAATTAAACTGAAATAACAACAACTGAAATTCTAAACTGATAATTAAAATATGGAAGATAAGTCTTAAACTGAAATAAAAACCACAACTAAAAAATAGGGAAGATAGATCATAAATTGGAAAAAAACCAACAGAGTTCTACTTAAAGATTTAGTCCTTGATCATTTCCAAATTAATTTCATCATTCGGGGTCAGGATGTCGATTTCCATCACCTTCAGAAGTGAAATATAAAGGTTATACTTCATAGAAGCCCGACGAGCTTGTTATTTCTCCATTTCCAACGTTATCTTCTTTCGACGAAGTGCAATTTCATCATGTATGACCAAAGCCGCGACCTGAAGAGGGTCGAAGCGTGCGTCGTTGTCGACCACATCTGAATCCTCCGGCACCGCTTTCCCTTTCCTTTTCTTTACACTCGCAGGACGGGGTGCAGTTGGGTCGACAAATTCTAGGGTCGTTGACGAAGGAGGAAAGCTTAAGAAATTCTCTTCCGAAAAGTTTGTACGTCCCCTTTTTCCGGACGAACCGGTGGATGGTTGTGTATGACTAGTTCGCATCTGGTAGCTGTAATCGCTTTGAAAATTATCTTCACGCATCATCCCAGGAATGGGAACCGTAGACCGCCACTTGGGTTACTTTTTCAACATCAACCACGTGTGAAAGTACGTGAATGTCATCCCGTGAGTGCGCTCATAAATCACGTGAGCTTGTCCGATGAGGTCGTTCGTGTTGTCCCCACTTATGCTCTGCCGAGTGGCCTCATCCATGCAGCCGCCCTACTTCACAGTAGCCACATTTATCCTCCTCCAGCGCCCTTCGAGGGAGTCGAGGATTCGTGGCTTCAGTCGCTAGTATGTGAGTCCCGCTTCGTTGTACAAATTTTTCACTTTTCTCCGAAGGACCACTACCCTCTGGTTCATTCCTATTGCTGCATAGCAACTAATCGCCATGTACGACGAAACGAGGGTTTCATCTTCCTCTTTTGCCCATACGTTATTGCTTTTAAGGGGGCTGGTAGCCATTTTTGGTACACGTTGGGATAGGTCGATGGGGGCAAGGGTCTGTGTCGTTACCATCCTCGTCATTTGAGGTAGTGGTATCCTCGTTCCTACTGGATTGTTTACTGAGGAGTTGAGAATACATATGCAATGGGTCGGTATAGAATAACGTCTCGGGGGTAGTTGTTGGGAGTATTGTGGTTGGGATGTACTCCCCCAGTTATGATGCGGGGGTGTATGTTCGGAGTATTGTTGGGAGTTCCCCCAGTTTTGGTGCAGGGGTGAATGTTCAGAGTATTGTTGGGCGAGTTTTGGTGCAGGGGTGGATGTTCAGAGTATTGTTGGGAGCTCCCACAGTTTTGGTGTGATGGTGGATGTTTAGAGTATTGTTCAGGAAATGGTTGGGTACTACCTCCTAGGTCGTGTGGAAGGATAAGTTGATAGTAGTGATCCAGTTGGGAGTATAAGACAAATCCTTGACGTTTAAAAAGACGACGAGGGACCAGGGGTGTTTGACGAGCCTCAATGTTGTGGTCAGGAGAAGACATGAGTTCAGGAGAGTTTGGAAGGTTGAGGGAAATGAAGTTGTGTGTGATGACTAAGGTAGACTTGAGGGTATTTATAGATAACTTGTTCTGATTTAGCTTAGCTTCCTAAACAAGTTTTCTATTTTATTAGTTTCCCCAAGATGATTTTAAGATAATTATATTCCCAGAGAATATTCCAAATCAATCAGATAAGGCATCACGCGCATTCTGTAGATTGTTAGTCCCATAAGATAAGACATCATGCGTGTACTGTAGATTGTATTTGATTTCTTAATATTAATGGTATTTATTTAGTATTTGGTAATCATTGTTGGTTAAATAAATAAAGTATATGTAATTTGGAAATACAAGATTTATTGGTATTTTGGTTTTTCCAAATAGATTATTAATTTTTTGGTAAATATAAATGATTTTGGAATAGAATAATAATTGAGAAGAAATAAATGATGTAAATGAAAGAGAGTGTGATGACCTAGGTCACGTGTAAGTAGTGAATAGTAAAGAAGAAAGATGAAGTTTAGTCTTGATGACGTGACATGTCATTTGGAGGAAAGAAAGAAGAATGAGAAAGTAGATGACCTAGGTCATCGACTTTATGGTTAATGATGTTCTAAGTTTATAATCTTGATTTTGCATTAACTTTGTTTAAAACTCAACCTCACAGACGACAACGAAAAATCAATAAACATTTAAAAGAAGTGGACTAAGGAGAAAAACAACAAAAAAAGACATCAGTAGACAACTTCCAAAAACAAAACAAATCACAACTACATGACAACCCTTGGGAGAGACATCAACTCCGGCTCTAATAATTCTAACAACAAATGGAAAACCACATCCAACAAACAAAAAAATGATGTCACTTCCCACCATTCAAATCTTCGTCATCGATCCGGTCGTCGTTGCGGCCACCACCACCACAACAACAACAACCATCGTTACCATTAAATCGTCATTTAATTGATGTCATAATCATACTTACGATCCGATCAAGTACAATTGGTTTGCCAGGCGAAAACAATGTCTTCAAAGCCGCCTTTTAAATTATCCCACGAAGAGAAACCTTCTATGCCAACCTTAAGACCTCCCATGACCATAGACTCCGCGACCGTCACCACCACCACCGAAGCAAATTCCTCGCCACTCTTTAGAAATATTACGTCCCCCAACTTGCCTCTTCTTACCTCACACCCCATCATTTTCCCCACCTCTTCTGCTCTCTCCACCACCTTTCCTAGTGGTTGTGTGGAAATAAACCGAGTCGAGCCTGGAATTTTGGTTTCCTCGAATAAGCCCGATAAATCTAGCCCGGAAGACAACGATATTATGTCGAAGGCGTTGATCCCAAAGACCTTGGGATCGTGATCCCCAATGATTGAATTTTTGGAGGTCAATGATTGTGAATAATTTTGACGATATTTCTTGAACCATCGGAGCTGTAGGACCTCTTGGATTGTCATTCTGGTGGTCGGGTTCGGGTCCATGAGTCGATGTATCAACCGTCGTGATTGCGGTGTGACCCATGCCGGGTAAACAACTTCTCTCTTCATAACCTTTACAAATTAAAACAAACAAACAAAAAATCTTAGAACTCATAAATTACAAATAAATTAGTTGTTAATTAACGCCCCAAACTAGTTAATGATATATAGCTTAACATATGTCTGTTAATCTTCTAATATATATATATATATATTGTAATAACCTAATCTAAAACATCTTAATTAACTAAACCTAAACCTAATTAACCTAATCTAATCCTGGAATAGTGTAGCATGAGGTGTTGATTTAGGATTGGATGAGGTGGAGGTTGGATAAGAATTGGTTTGCCTATAAATAGAGGTGTAGGGTTAATTAAAACGTTTCTTCACTTGTGTTCAGTTCAGAGAGTGTGTGAGAGGCGAAATTGGTGAAGAAGAAGAAGGAGAGAAGAAGAAGAAGAAGAGAAGAAGGTCAAGTGTTGGGTTGAGGTTGCCAAAGCTAGGGAGGCTTCCACAACCGTCAAAAAGGTATGCCAAATCTTCATTATAACTCACATAAGCCTTGTGAGTGTTGGGGATCGACGTTGGTGTCGAATTCCCCGTCGGATTTCAACCAATTTCAGAGGTTGAAGACGACGATCGGTCGACCGGTGCCTGTGGGCAGTCGACCGATCCTATTATTATTTGGATTTTTTACCCGCGAACGGTCGAACGATGTCTTAGGACGGTCGACCGTTATGCCAGATTTGTGCGGGAAAAAGGGGATATGCTGTTATCGGTCGAACGGGACCACTCAGCCGGTCGACCGAATAACGATGAGAATGGGTCGGTTGGGGATTTTGACTTATTAAACGGTCGAACGTCCTTTACCTTGTTCGACCGATCTATTCGATGCTAAGTCGGTTGGGAGCTTTGACCATCAAAACGGTCGACCGCTCTTTAACTTTCGGTCGACCGACTGAGCATTTATTTAAGCGGTATAGTGCTTGTGTTGGTTCGGTCGAACTGTATTTCAGTTCCGGTCGACCGAACGAGACTTGGGCAAAATATTGAAAGTCCTGTTATCGGTCGAACGACCCCCTTGGTTCGACCGGTCGGATATATATATTATATAAAATTGTATAGCGTAGACCATCCAAACGGTCGACCGCTAGATGACTTTTGTTCGACCGATTGGTCGGTAATTCGGTTGGCGTGGTTCGACCGGTAGACTTGTTTGTACAGTACTGTGTACTGTGTGGGGGACCGGTCGACCGGTGTGCTTGTAGCGGTCGACCGATCTGCCGCAGGTTGGTGGATTTATCCACACGCGATCCGTTGATGTCAGGTCGACTACCGGCTCCGAGGCAACGGTTGATTACCGGCTTTGAGAGCTACGGATTTCACCTTCGACGAAGGCGTATTATTGTACTACCATTTTCCTCTCTTACCGAGCGGGGTGTGAGGGATGTGTACCGTAAACCTTGGGCAGTTTGCGAGGGTTTAGCGGTAGGCCGAGGATGTTCCGGCAGGGTGCGCGCTAGGCGACTCTTGGGGGAGCAGTGGCTGTCGTCTGACCCGAGTTGTGTATTCGGCGGGCTGACTCGCTCCTTGGGTGCGGCGTGTACCGGGGGTTCCTTCCTGCACTTGTTGGGGAGCAGTGGTGTCGACTGACCCTTGTGAGGCAGCGATGGACTGACTTGACCCTAGTGGCAGGAGTGGTTCAGTGTCGCGGAGGCGGTGAGCGCATTATTGTGGGCCCGAGGCGGATGATCATGTGCATAGCATTGCATTGTCTTTAATTCCTTTTTGTATTTTAGGAGGTTTGGTATACGGGGTTCCTACAGGGAACTCAGGCATGTTTGTTGTTTGCATTTCAGGTAGCGAGCAGGGTTAGAGTTTGAGGTGGTGACCGAGGACGGTGCCCCCGAGATCAGATCCTGTAGTTATCAGTCTCTTTCTTTTGAGGTGATTACATATTGTATAGCTTTTGTCGTAATCACAGTCAGTTTGTATATTTGACTTCCACGTGGATCATATTTATATTATATATGTTGGTTTGTTTCCCGTGACGTGCCCAGTGTTGACCGTTGACGGTCTTTATTATTGTTTAAATTTTCCGTTGTTTTCGGGTACGTTACATATATATATATATATATATATATATATGTCAACAACTGGTCGCCTTAACAAGAAAAAAGAATACTAATATCATGACAAATAAACCTATATAAAACCATGAATATATACGATACGTGCATGTATGGAAATTAATTCACAAAAACAAAACATACTTATTAGCTAGATCAGATACATATGAAAAGTGGGGAACACATTTGATTATGATCTTGATCGTATTTGTCCCACTTAATAAGCAAATTAACAAGTCAAAAGATTAGTTTCTAAAGGATCACAAAAATATTACTCATTTTAAGCAATGTACGTAGAACTAAATTTCCAACACACTTGCATGCATACGTGTACGTACGTACCTTCTTGTACATGGCGACCAAATTAGTGTCGTCGTACGGAAGGTACCCAGCAAGGAGAACAAACAACATAACCCCGCACGACCACGCGTCGGCTTTCCTCCCATCGTACCCTTTCCTCCTCACCACCTCCGGCGCGGTGAACGCCGGCGTCCCACATGCCGTCTGCAGCATCCCATCGTCTCTCGCGTTCTCGGGCAAAGCCGACAGCCCAAAGTCCGTCACCTTAAGGTTCCCCTCGGCATCCAGCAAAATATTATGCGGCTTTATGTCGCGGTGGGACACGCCTCGCGCGTGGCAAAAGCCGAGGGCGGAGACCAGCTGGTGGAAGCACCTGAAAGCTGCGGGCTCCGTGAGGCGCCCGCGGCGGGTGAGCAGAGAGTGCAAGTCCCCTCCCGGGGCAAACTCGACCACCAAGTAAATCTTAGATTTTGTAGCCATGACCTCGTGGAGGGCCACGACGCCAGGGTGGCGGAGGAGTCTCATGATCGAGACTTCTCTTAACACCCTGGCTGCCGCGGCCGGATCCGACACGTGAGACTTGTCTATGGCCTTTATGGCCACAATAGTCGTTGGGTCAGATTTGGGTCGAGCCTCGTAGACTTTGGCAAAGGTACCACGACCCAGAAGGCGGCCGAGGGTGTACTTGTTGAACAAGACTCCCCCCGCCTTCAAGGTCTCGGTGGCTTCTCGAGCCATGGGTGAATAGGATCGATGGATGCTTGGTTGGTGTCGTGGTTTGGTTTGGTTTGTGTCTTATTTATATGCTAACGTGTGGTTTGGAAATGATTATGATATTTTGATTGATGTGTCGTAAAATTGGATGGGTAGATTTCTAAGGTTGAAATTATTGGAATCCAGAAGTATTGTTAGAAACAGTGGAATGATTTTATTGAATTAAAAAAGGCTATGTTGATTTGTTGCTTAGTTTGGACCGTGAAGTATCTGGGCAAGTATAACGACATCTTGGGGGGTTGCTATCAAGGGAGCTGAAGAATTACATATTGGTTTTTTCCTTAAATTTAAAGAATGATTCTATAGGAAATTATCTATAATCATTTTATTTAGTGTTTTACTATTTTCCTACTAGAGAATTGCCAATGGAACTGTAATGGTAAGAATTGTCTTTAAATTTGATATAGTTTGAGCTTAATTAATTTGTAGGAAGAGGAATCAGTGAAAATATTGAAAAAAAGGAATAGAAGATTGAAGTGATTTAAATATAAAAAACAAAAGAAAAAGATAAGAAGTCATATTCAAAATGAACAACCTCCTACTCGAATAGAATCTATTTCTGATTCTTGAGGTGCTTATTTTCCCAATTCATAATTTACATATCTATGTAGATTTGTATAGCATCATGTTGGACTGTTGCCCCGGTGGGATAACATGAAACAGTCATTAGTCAACTGTTAAGCAACTGTCTTCATAAGCAAATTTTGGCCGTTGAGCTGAAACCAGTGCACCCCACCATGATTAATCAGGGTGCGAAGCAATGTTAAGCTTTGTTCACTCACTTCAAAGTTGTGATGGGCACATCACTAGCCTAACCACTGGAACACTACATTGGAAGATTTTGATCTCCTTGGGGTCTACATCAACATGGTGATAGATTTTGATCCCATGTTTAGTGTTTGGTTGTGGTACCATCTTCACCTACCATTAATATAAAAGTATGGTTTCTGTGGGCATCAAGAATTCAAGATATTTGGAGCCAATCATGGTGAAAATTATAATTATTTTAATCAGGAAGAAATGCAAACTACATGTATTTTCAAGGACGACAGAAGATAGCATGCGTGCAACCCAGTAGGTATATATATATACAAGCATACATGTACAAAAATACATATAATTGGAAAAAAAATTAAGAAACTTTTATTATATGACATTCTTATATCGTTAACAAGCGTAGGCATTGGCAGAAGCAAGTAATACCACCAATGATTCTTGATGTAAATAACATAATAAAATTGAAAAAAATATAGAGTTATAGACCAATCAACCAAAGTTTAATTTGATGGATCTCTCTACCTGCAATAATCAAGGAGGGATCGAGACGCGGAGTAGTGACTTGTATCCTAAGTTTAGTTAGAGTGAAGTAGAAATTTTTTTCGGAAAGAAACTGAAACACCACACGTAGATCATGATAAATTTCAAAAAGATCGAAAGTAAAATACTTCGATCTATTGGTAGGGCAAGTTAAATATGATAAAACAGAGGGCGAATATGCATAAAATTTATTCCATTTGGTGTTCAAAGAAAATTGTTCTATTCCTTTGTCAGAGGGCAAATATGAAACATCAGAAAAGATTCCTTATTCTGTAGTCCTATTCCTTTGTCAATTTGATGCCCACTTATAAGGGATACAAATGCTTCAACTTTAGTTATCTAGCTTTATGTGATCTTTACTTGCAACTAAAGTGATGACCCCAATTACCAATAAAATCTATACCAGAATACAAATTTATGAAGCTTACAAACTGAAATTAACAAATTCAGAAAAAGTTGAGGTGTAGTAGCAATTTAACAATATATTGTTAATGGTTACTGTAATTATGGTAAAACATTCTCCAGCAAAAACTTCTATTGTGAGATTTCTCCACCAAAAAACTCTACAGTAACTTTGGTTTACTAAGCCTGAGGCTAACACCACATCTCTAAAGTTCTAGAAGTTTATGTTAATGATATAGAGAATAAATATGCAATCAAAAACTATTGAGAAAGTTTAGTGCTCTCCAACTGTTTTTTTCTTATTGCTTCTCATGGCCTTTCTCTTTCATCACAAATTCCACTATGCTAATTTCGAATATGTATAATATATAGAAACGTCAAATTAGTTTTTTTATGCTTATGGATTATTCCTCGAAATATGCGGATTCAAAGGGATATAGTTATGGTGAGCTCGAAACTAGCTTATCAACATTAAACAGTATCAGCTCAAGTAATTATCAAATCGAACGTTAAAATGTGTAGCAATTTACGATTAAACACTTAAAAGTCAAAACCAATTCGGGTTGAAATATGTTTCACCTTTGCATTAATGAGTTTTGTACCTGTGAAATTTCGAGTTATAGTCTCATGTGAAAAATTAATAGGATGCATGTGTAAAAAGACTTGCATACCATCGTAACTGTGAGATCCTAATCCTTGATTTGTGTTTTAATTGTGTTTAGGTTGATGTGATGGAGGGGGTTGAGGTGGACGACTGAGATTGTGTTGGGTTGAGGTGAGGTGTTAAAGGCTAAACTCGTCTTTCTCTTTTTCCCTCACACACACTCTCTCTCAATCCATCTCTCCCTCTCAGCCTCTGGTTCGTGGTGGTGAAAGTGATCGGCGAGGAAAGGAAGATTTCAGTTGAGTTGATGAGGTGTTGCGATCGTCGATCCATAGGAAGCTCGCTGGAGGATAGAGCTTTTGGCGAGGAAGTGATCGTTGTGGTTCTTCGTAGGTTTCTTCAAAACTTCAAGGTATGTCAAGCTTCTAATTAAGACTCACTCGAGGTACATGAGTAGTGCTTTTAATCGACGGTGGTCGTTAGGCTCGTCGGAGGTTGTTGAACAACAGGTTTTTGCGGAATGACGGTCGATTGACGCTTGCCTTGGTCGACCGATGCTAGTGTAAGTGCGGATTTTAGCCTTGCACCGGTCGAACAATGTCTTTTGGCGGTCGACTGATTGTGTGTTTTAGGCAAGCCCTGATGTATTTCGGTTGACCGAGTCCCCTTTGTTGTTCGACCGATTACATTGTTGTAAGTCAGTTGGGGGTGTAGACCTTCAGAACGGTCGACCACCCTTTTGATATGTTCGACTGATGTTTGCTGGACTGGTCTGGACAGAGCGTGGACTATCCAAACGGTTGACCGCTCTTGACCTTTTGTTCGACCGGTCACTTAAGTTAACTAAATTGTTGGTGCAACCATTATGTGTTGGATCGACCGTTGTTTCTGATCCAAACGGTCGACCGGTTGGCGACTTCGAGTCGACCAATAGAAACTAATATCGAGTCGTGAGTCCCAGCTACGTCGACCAGGTTCCTATTGTCATTCGACCGTTGGGACGTCTCTTATTATTGTTGTGGCGTAGAACATCCAAACGGTCGACCGCCATTGACCTTTGTTCGACCGATTGGTCGTTTGTTTCGTTAGTTGGTTCGATCGGTTGAAGAGACGATCGAACTCTTGTGCGTTCCTACAGGGAATCGATCGACTGGTAGGCATGTTTTGGTCGACCATTTTGCTCAGTCTGGTATTTTGATTGTGTTGTGGGATCAACTTTAAGGGCAACGAGTCCCCGACCTTTTTGGGGGCAACAATACGGACATTCCAGCCTGATAGTGATTGTAGTGTGTGTGTTGGTTGTTGGCCGATGATGTTTCTGGTTGTGGTGCATGTGTGCACGTGTTGTTGGTCGAGGATGTTCCGGCTGTGGTGCTTGTGTACACGTATGGGTGCTGGGTGAGAGGACCTTCGAGACCCGTTGTGTTTCGTTTCTGCTGGGGCTGGGAGGAAGTTCCCTGGAGCCCAGTTTGATGACGATGAATGTTTTATTGCATTTTGCATCATATCATGCTAGTTGTTGTCTAGTTCTTTTTTTTATGATAGGTATTTGGCATAAGAGATTTCTTTATGGGAAACTCATGTATAATTTTATTTTTGCATTTCAGGTCGTGAGTGGCGTTAGGAGGTAGTGTCTGCGGAGAAGCGCATCTGATGCTAGATCTTGTTTTTTCCCATTTGGAGGTTGTAGTGATTACTTGTACATTTATTTTATACATTTTTAATGTAATCACACTTTTGAAATACTCAGATATTATATATCTTTTTTGGTGCGCATGGTGTTCTTTGCATCTTTCCGTAATATCCTCGCGTTGATTATATGTTTTAAAATTTTAAATATTTTGATGTTTTGAGGATGTTACAATAACACCTTCAAACTTAAGTATGACTTGTGTTAGTACTCTATGTGCATAATAGATCTCACCAGACTCTACACTGGATTAGTAATTGGTTGTTGATTACCACAACCAACTTAATTAAGACTCAATCATGAGTACAGATAAGCTCATAGATCAAATATCATCTCGACTGACAATATTAAACATTGAATTGAACAGACACTCGAACGATCGTCAACAATTATAATTTATATTCATATTCGTATCGGCATTGACGTGCTAATCCACACTAAAACAATTCGATAAGAACACCATAAAGCTAGTTTGGCCAACTTTACGTGACTCTATCTAATTTGGCAAGACTATGCAGCTTTTAAATGGAAAGTTGCCATCTTTTAAATAGGAAGTTGCCAACCATGATTGCATCAAATTTGGCAACAATCCTGTAACTAACATTGCCAAGAAGATTTTTCTACTCCGGGCTACGATCCAAATAGGACCCATGAGCATTAGCAATTTAGCATTAAGATATTAATATTGTCATGAAGAAGGAAATTTATTCACAGGGATTAGTTGGTTTTGCATGATTATTTTGTCCTCTATCAAAAATATTTGCCAATGAGATCATCTCTTGTTTTTTGGAAAAAAGCTTGTGAGTGGGGAAAATTATTATTTCTTGCACAATCATTTAGGTTTTGCTTAATCTTCTTAGTTGGGTTAGTGTTTTGTAGGATTAATTATGCACACAGGTGAAGCATTTGAAAATTTATCAATTAAATAAGCTTAGAATCTTTTTGCATATTTGTATTTTTTTATTTGTACATGTGGAAATGTGGGTTCACTAGTGATTTCTTATTACATGGGAATAATATATTTATACTTTATAGTGCTATCTTAATTAAGGTATATATATGTTAAAAACTCTTAATGACATGCACGACCCGTCTGTCTAGAATAAATTAGGATATCAATGATTCAATGAGTTGAAAATTAGAGCAGTCATCTTTCATAAGCATTCTAATTTATTTTGGAAAAGACAATCTTGTTTCCATAATTGATCAAGATTGTTATGAATTCTAATTTGAGAGTTGCACAGTAGACGTGTTATGATTTTGTTTTAAAAATATATACAATTATTTTGAAAAAAAATCTTGAATATTCACCATTCATAACTTGTACGAAAGGTTGGATTACGAAAAACACGATGGTGCTCATTTTCAGACAAAAAAAATGATTCAAAACTCATTCTACTTAACCATCATTCTTATATTTAATTAAATAAGCGCAAAGCAGTGACCATCGCCCTTCATTTGTCTTGAACACTAAATTTGAACAACGTTGCGTGTTGGAAGTTCTAGCTTTGGAGAAATTTAATGTAATATGTAAACCAGTCTTCAACCATTAATAAATTAAGATATGTGAAGTGGGGTGTGGTATAAGTATAATTAAGTTAATCTAAACTTTCATGGTGTCTTCTTCTCCAACAAAAGTTTGCACAAACGACATCCAAGTCTATGTCTTTGTAACTTGCATGTATTAAAATTTGTTGTTTTGGATTTTTGAGTACGTGTTCCTTTTAAAGTGCTTCTGGAAATTCCAAAAATATTTAAAATTGAGTATTCTTGTCTTGTAGGAAATTAGGTGAGAGGGTTTTGTGTACTACTAATAATCATAAACACAATTTTCCCCCCAGAAAATCGAGTTAAAGTAATGTTAATGTGCTCAGAAAACATAGAATTTTCGACCCAACTAGGGAAAGGGGAGCTTAGTCGTAATGTACCCAGAAAACTTAGAGTTTTCTGAAAAAAACAACACGATAGTTGAGCTTAGTCGAACTGCAAGGAGTAAACATTAAGTTGTAGATAGAGAAGCACAAATTTAGATGCTATTCTTTTATCTCTTTTTGGAAAGCAAAAAATTAAAAGTAGATGATATTCTTCTTATATCCATTTTAAATTGTACTTGTTTATACTTCATTCTTTAAACGACACAATACCACGTATAAAGAACAATCATTTTTAAAAGAAAGCCAAAAACAAGAGGTGCACAACTCGTATACGAAGTAAAACCAAGTATGGTTGATACTATACTAGCAGTTAATGGGCTCTTTAATATCTATAAAACAGTTACCACCACATCCATATGGTTCCCTAGAATCATTGAAATATTGGAATATCAGATAATTCATTTTATCCCCATACATAGTTACATGTTGCAACTGCTATGATGTTTTGTTTTGTTTTGTTTTTGTGCCAAATAAGTCGAGCAATGCCTGGGACTGGTTTCATTCACAATCGTGTTACGAAACCATGTCAAATAGTGATTTGGGTAAAAAAGCAAAAGGTAACACCAACTATTAAACTGCGAGAAATAAAACTTGTAAGCAGTAGTTGTCCATAGTCCATACTGAGTAATAGAGCTTGGCATCAATGACTGTTAACATTAATATCCAAACCAATAGAAGCACACAACCTGTTGATATACAGGAATCGCAGGTGGGTTGTAACTAGTTGTAACGTAAAATATCTTGTTGGGATCAAACGTAAATCAACTTTTGTAACTTTGTTTATCAAAAACTTGTGTAACTTTTGATGGACTCAACAGACAACAGCAAGTAAAGACAACGAGGACTTTTGGTCGCATTTCGGAGAATCTTCGTCAGACCTTTCAAGTTTGAAAAGTGAGCTTATCGTACATGATAATATTTTGTAATTAATCCTTTGTTTGTTTGCTATTGCATGTTGTGGCTTTATTTACTGACTTGGTTTTGGATTGGATCCCTTGTATGTGTGCACTTATCCTAAACTCCTAGTCAGCATCAACCATTCTCACATCCAACAATTTACACATACATATAAAAGACACGTGGTGATATAACTACGGTAGATCATATATGTTGGGACTGTAGAGCGTAGACAAGGGTTACTACAGATATTTTGTATAAGATTCATCTAGTCTACTCAATAAAGGATGAAATCAGTATGTCATGTTGCTGTATCACATTATCAAGACAGTCAATCTAGAACATAAGTTTTGTCTTGTGAGTTCGTGTCAGTCACAGGCTTGCAGCAGTAAATTCAAACCATTATTTTTACTCCATGGGTTAGTCATCAAATGAAGCTTACTAATCCTTGATACCTGAAATGTCATCTAAAATCTTATCTACACATTGACGAAAACACAAGTAAAAATATCTAAGTTCATCAATCAATATTGACGATTATAAACTAAAGTGAAAAGTGCATTACTTCAGATGAACCTGCTAGTAAGGTAATCTTTAAGCAAAATCTTTTCTTCATCAAACATAAAGAACATAGATGACTCAGTTCCTACCTTGTCTTCACTCCTAAAACCCTGTTTTTGATGTCAATAGTTTAAAGTTCTTTTTTTATTCCACTGGTCTGGGAACAAATCAAAATGAGTGCATAAACAAAGACAAAACTGAGAAAAGGGTCACAGTTATAACAAAGGCAAAGCTCTTAAGTCTTTTGAAAGTCAAAACTTTTACACATTTAAATAATTAGGTGGTAAAAAATAGATATTAAGCATAACTCAATACTTCAAAATCTTCAAAATGCACCTAATTTTTCGTTCTTGCATTGCCACCTTTAGCCTTCCCCTTGCCTTTATTTCCTTTCCCTTTTCTTCCTTGGGCTTTCTTACCTTTCTCTCTTACAGGCTTACCACTCTTCCCCACCCTTCCCATTCCTTTGGATCTTGCATCCTTCTTCATCCGTCTATCGACAACCACCTTGCCTTTTCCTCCTTTCACCGCAACTCCTTTCTTTGCAACAACAAATTCCTTTTTAGGCTTCTTTGGTTGTGCCGTTTTGTAAAGCTTGTCAATCATCTTTGTCTTTGAACGATCAGATATATCAGTTTGGTCAGATATGGAATTTGCCTTTCGACGAACTTTTTCTAACTTTTTCATTGCTGCATGCTTCTTCCGTGCTTTGGCCTCTGCGACCTTCTTGGCAGGTCGGGCATCGATTTCTTTGAATTGTGCCCTCATTGCAGCTACCTCTTCCTTTGTCACAGGCTTCAGCGTTTGGCGATGCCTCTTCTCTTCCTCTAAGAACCAAGTCGGCAAACCTTCATCATCAAATGTGTATCGGTTGTATGCATCATCCAGAATTTTTTCTCTTTGTTTCTTTCTCAACATCTTCTTTGCATAAGCTAATATTTCAGCTTTTGTATTATCATCTTCCTCTGATTCATCGGATGACGAATCATCCGATGAAGCCATGGTTTCCTCCGGAACAATTTCAAAGTCATCTTTTGGAGCATTACGTGGGTGAGTGGTATCTGTTTGCTTCACAGGGACAACTTCAGGTGTTTTGGGGATATCAACATCCATATCCTTCATTTCCTTGTCCATTTCATGTTCACTATCACTCATTGCAACTGCTCCTTCCCTCATCTCTTCAGCAAAAATGTCTTGACTGTACCACTTGGCTCTAATTTCTTCTTTGGTCGGCTTACCATCTTCTAGGGAGACGATGAGGGGATTATTTAGGTTTTCGTTTTGCTCATTATCAGAGCCATCTTGTTGTGTGACATCATCAGCATCAGCAACCTTGATTAAATGACAAAGAAATCCGAACGTTAGGAAATAAAACAAAGTAAAGCAGGTGCTATAAAACTTATTAAGTTGTAGTTGAAAGAAAACCCATCCAAAATAAAGCTTGGTAGAAATGCAAAAAAAAAGAGCCTTAAGTGCATGTTCAAAATTTCATACCTCAAATAATTCCCCATCACCCTCAGACAATATCCTCTTGGCACGCTTCTTCTGCTTGGTACTTCCACCAAATCTTGCTACGTGCCGCTCATATGCCTCGTCAAAAAATTTATCCATCTGATTGTGGTACCTTAACAAATCAGAACAAGGCAAAGAGAAATCAGCAGAAGAAACTCACACAAGGAATATACTAATACCCGATGTAGTGCGGAAAAAAAAACATTTACCTCCTTGTCTCTTCATCTGAATCAACTTCGCTGGATGAATCTTCGACAACAGCTGCAGTTTCTTCATCACTGCTGTCTTTGATTTCATCATTTAAGTCATTTACTTCGGTGGAATCCAGAGCTACAAGGTCATTTTTCGCCTGAAAAGTAAAGACAGGAGGATAAATTTACAGACAAAACAATAGATTATGGATATGAAAGAGCAACTTCTTCAAAGGAAAGAAACTTAAAAGAGAGATGCAAAAATAAATGGTGACAATCAAAGCATGAATTAGAAAGAACTAAATGAATCACTGTAGAACTGTAACATTGTTCTTCCAGAAAAGTTAACAGTATTAGCAAATTTACACATCATTCATCAACATGCCATGAATGTAAGGCATAACTCAAGCTGATTGCACCAAAAGACCATTGCAGGTGTCTTTGTGCAAAGTAACAATATCATTTGGAAAAATACAAACCAAATATGGAGGCCAGTAACAAGGGAAAAATATCAAGACTCATGGTTTTCTTCAAAAAAAGCAGTGATATACAAAAAAAACTGAACATTTGTTGATTCAGATTATTTAATGTAAGGAATTTGACTCTGTTCGAGTGTAACTGGCTACTGATTGCACTATAAAAGATGGATGTTCAACTAGAGTATAATCTATCAGCAAATACAGTACACAGGAAATGTTCGTGACAAGTGACAACACATGCTGTAGATAGTAAAGAATCAATTAATTTGACGGAAGGCATGGACCTTAATGGAAGAGAGGGAGAAAAGCTCCCTATCCTGGTAACCATCAGCTGTGGCATCAATCTGCATCCCCGTCGCTTTGCGAGATTTATCCTGAACAATTCAAACAAATACGAAAAATAGAAATAGCACAATCAGCAGCAGGAAGAATAATTTATTCTGATCAACTTGCTATTTTGGCTCCTGAATACCAAAGAAAAATGTTTCTGATCGGCTTGGGGAAATCTATGACCGTATCATGAAAATACAGAACTGAATACTAAAATTCTATTGACTTAAAATGAACAGCAGCAAAAAGATCGAAAACATTACATTAAACAGATCACAAAATGATACCTTGGCTCTTCTTTTTGCGAGCAATTTTTTCTCTCTTTTCTTCTTGCGTTCAAGAGCATTGGTCAACTCCTCAAGTTCATTGAGCATGCGGTCATCTTCATTTTCCGGCGAGTCATCTTTTTTGTCTTCATTTGCATCTACTTTTGCTTCACTCTTCTGCATGGGTGACAGTGCCTTGCGCACGCGTATACGCCACCTTTTGAGCAAAAAACACAACAAAATGTTTATATTAGCTGCATCCGGAAGACATCAAACTGCCATCATAAAGCCAGCAGAAGATGTATACTCAAGTTGATTTCATAATTTTGTTTGCTCACAAGAATTACATAATCATTACCATTCTACTGCATATTGCCGACGGTAACTTCAAGGCAATATTGTGCCGTGGGCTAGCAGATTTCACATACCCATCGAATACAAATATAATGATAATACCAACTTTACATGGAGATTACGCATACAGCAAGACAACTGATGGAGAATTGGGATGCTTTCAAGAAGATAAATGTTGACAAGATAATTTAAAAAGACTTACTGAACATATGTTATCATGTTAGTGTCACTCAATTTCCGAATAGAACATCTAACAGAATTCGAAAGGAAAAAGAATCAAATTTGGCCCAGCTAAAAATACCGAGGAAGTGTTTTGCTAGTGTCCATTGCACTTCACATGAAATAACATCTATTAGGAGCTATCCAAGAAGATGAAATGTGGCATCGTCGCCAACAAGGTTATTCACAATGAAAAAAGAGCAATGTAGCACTACTTGATCAAATCAAGATAGAATTTGATTTTATGTGACTTCAACATGAGGAGATTAAACATACTACACATTTTCATGTTTCATGCAATTCAACTTAACTTACTTCAGAAGATGTTTGAAGCTATGTTTATCCAGAACACGCAAATCTTCGCATAGAACTTTAATCTGTGAAATAACAAAAAATAGATCCGAATGAACAAAGACAACATATTACAGAATCATAACTTGTAAATAGGGGGAAAGTACCTCCTCTGTTGTTAATTCATGATCTTTGATTGCATCACATGCTGGATCATCAAAAGATAATACACCAACAGCACCAAGAAATTCAAGTGGCGCGTCAGACCATACAAAATCAGAAACTAGACCCACTTTCCTTAGTATTGAAACTCCATCCTCGTACCTACCAAACATAGAGAATTATTCCGTGTAATGACAACCAAAGAACAATCACACCTTTTGCTGGAGTAAAATATGACATTGTGAAGTCAAAATCGAATGCATGGCAGCTTAAATGTCAAAGATTACCCTATCTGTGCACATAACAAAGTTACAAAGCATAAGTTAAAAAACACTTTTTTCCACAAAACACAATCGGCGAAACCATTATAATAATCATGCAATTAATAGAACATCTGTTTCCCAAATCCCAACATTGTGTTCCACTGTTGAATAGTTTAAGTTAATGTATATATCACTTCAAAATTTATAAAGAAAATTTGGAATGGAGATAGAAACAAACTTACCCTTCTCGATTTCTCTTTTGTTTCGATCCTCTAAGAACATCAACCACCTAGAGTACCAACACCAATTCAAACATCTTTTATCAAAATATCACAATTTAAAACGGCAATATGTGGTCAAAATGATAAATTCCTGGCCACTGATCATACCTTTGGGGCAGTAATTGTTCCTTGAAAGAGATGCTTAACATCAAGAAGACGGGGATCAATCTTGGCTGGTGCTTTATATCTTAACCCTATAACATAAATTTCAGCAGATGTAGAACGACTTGCCACAGGCTTCGTCACCTCAACTTTATCAAAGAGCTGTCAGTTAAGATATTTTAGCAAAATTTACATTGGCAATGGTTCTAGGAAAAAAATGTGTAAGAACAATATAAAGGGTAAAGATACCTGCTTGAGGCAGTACAAAATAGCACTGTAATCTTGTGATCGGAAAACCTATAGTTAAGACAAATAAACATAAAATTAAGAATAAAAACAGAGGCAAAGATTGATCTCTGTTAGTTATATATTGATTTTGTTGAATTAACAAAAATGCTTTAAAATTGTAAAAAATAAAACACTGATTTGTGAACAAGCTTCTGTTCCTAATAAAGGTCAAGCCCAATCAGATTATTAGGAAACAATGGATAATGATGTCCAATGAAGTTGGTGGAAAAAAATTGATATCCGATGATGTCAAGAGGTATGATCCAGAAACTTGTTCACGCATGCAATTACAGGGCAGCATGACTGCATGAGTTTGCATCACATACTTACAAATTAAGTTGTGAGAATTGATCGGTTATGCGATTACAGATAGCAAGACCTCTAAAAAAATTTGAAACCTTGAAATTTAACTTTGAATCTACAAATTTCTCACCTGACATGATTAGCACTATACAACAATTTTATATAAATTGTTGATGTCTGACTTAATTTTCTAACAACTGTTACTACTTCTCAGCATTCACATACCAACATAGTGGTTCTTGATTAATTTATTGTCTAGCCTACCCCCATATGATATGGGATTACAAACTCCATTTATTTTTCGTAAGGAAACACTCCCTCAATCCATTCTACGCAAATTTGCAACACTATGAGAACGGACAAAAATATAAGCTTATGATGACCAGTAAATCATGCCACAACCATTCACCTAATAAGCTAGGAATCAAAATTGGGTGGTAGGAGAATTTTACTACATATCAAATATACCAAAATCATGATTCTTCAGGTGTTCTTTTCTAGCCTACCCAACTGGTTAGAGATTAAATGTTTTGTTGCCTTTTTCAAACCACAAACTATCTTGACTTGCCTCCATTCAAAAATGCGGCACTGTGTGGAAAGACAATGGTGCAAACCAGGGCGACCAAACAAGCCCTCAACAACTAGACACCAAGTGAGCTACGAATCAAACATGGGTAAGGGATTTCTGCCTCCAATTTTACCATCGAACCAAGCCCTTTGGGCTAAAAGTTTTCGATTATTGTTTTGTTACCAAAAAACTGTCAAATCTCGGCAAAATCTTTCCGTGATCATGGTTATTAAAAAGTTTCTTACATTGTTATTATGGTGCTGTTATTGCATTTCGCACATGACCAAAACGAAAACTTGTCGAAAAGACAAAAACATCACCTTGGTAACGAAATTGCCTTTAGGGGCCAAAAACTCAGTAGCAAGCCGAACAGCATCCACAACCAACGCCGACTGAGTGGTCGCCTCCTTCGCCCACGCGCCCCCGACATTCGGCGACCCATCGTGCAACACGCAGTCAAATGCCACGCACCCATTCCCCTCCATCAACCGCTTCACCGCGGCCCGACACTTCGTGGTGGTGATGTCCTCGACCAACGAGTGGGCCCCGCGGATGGGGGCGATAGGAGCGAGGTCGACGCCGACGACGAAGGCGCCGGCGGGCGCGTGGCGGACGGCGACCTGCAGCCACCCGCCCGGCGCGGCGCAAAGATCGAGGATGGAGCGGGAGGTGGGGAGGAAGCGGAACTTCGCATCGAGCTGGAGCAGCTTGAAGGCGGCACGGGAGCGGAAGCCTTGCTCCTTCGCGAGGTGGTAGAATTTGTCGAGACGCTGCTTTCCCTTGGATTTCGGCTTCCCCATCGAGAATTAGGGTTTGGGTTTAGGGTTTGGAGGGAAGGAGGGTTACGGTTAGGGTTTGGGAGTGGGAGAGCCGGAGAGGAGTAGGGTTTTGTTGGGGGTGCTGTTTGCAGTAATGCCCTTATATGTTTTTGTATTTGGTGAAAATTTCAATATGTTTTTTTAGGATCAAAATTTGAAATACTTGGTAAATCTTCTTTTGAAATTTGAGCGGATGGACGTCCACATCTCATGATTAATGTGTGCACTACATATAAATTTTGAACTCACTTGTGTTGTGTAAGTGTGTTATAAATTTATAATTGTACAAACCTCTCTATTCTTTCCATTTGTAACGATACATATGTTGTATTTAAGTTTGATATTTTGATGCATCAAATGCAAAGGACTCACCTTAACATCACTATCTTTGTTTCGTTCACTTATAGAAAAACACATAGTTGTAGCCTAACATCTCTTCTTTTGTATATTTTCGCGTTCAGGAAGATACGCACAACACGCACAATTACTTGTACCTGATCATCACTCGAAATATGATAAAAACCCTACAATACAAAAAATAGTGTCATTTTATGTCATATTGTTAAATGTTCTAAGGCATACTCACAACCTTCTCATGTTGTTATGATACACTCCAACACAAATGTAGTAACAAATCACGTTAATTACGTGCACAGGTTACACACAAAACTATAACGTGGTTAAGTGTAGTGTGTCAGACTTCTAATAATGGGGGAGAATGAAGCGACTCTCCCATTATTATTAGTATTTGTGATTTCTCTTAGTTTGTAAAGACGTTATTCAAACCCAGTAAACCCTTAAAATTCAGACCCCTCATGGATTTTTCCAAATATACAATAACTAATGAGGTAGATTAGATGAATTTTAATTTATAAAGTCTAGTTAAAAGAAAGGGTTAATTACAGTTTGCCCCCCTGAACTTTCAAAGTTAACAGTTACCTCCTCTGAACTTTAATTTTGTAACACTTTGCCCCCCTGAATTTCAAAAACTCATTATTTAACACACATTCGACGTTTTTTTCCTAATTTTTTTATTGTATCCCTAATAAACTCTTAAACATATATTTACGTGAAAGTTTGGATCCAAAACGGAGGTCGGATATGGTTGGAATTTGGGTCGGTTTGACACTTAATCCGACCCAAATTCCAACCATATCCGACCTCCGTTTCGATCCAAATTTTCACGTAAATATAGGTTTAGGAGTGTATTAGGGATACAACAAACAAATTAGGAAAAAAAACATCGAATGCGTGTTAAATAATGAGTTTTTGAAGTTCAGGAGGGCAAAGTGTTACAAAATTAAAGTTCAGGGGAGGTAACTGTTAACTTTGAAAGTTCAGGAGGGCAAAGTGATACCAAGACATAGTTCAGGGGGTCAAACTGTAATTAACCCTAAAAGAAAACACAGCTCAATTATAAACCCACTCCAGCCAAATGGACTAACTACCGAATAGGCCCATCAAGGCCCATATAATCGAAGCCTCTCCGATCCATTCCAACCCAGATCAAACCACGACTCGTTTTCCCCAAACCCCATCCAACAATTCGCCGGATCGACCACGCCGGCGGCCTCTCGAGTTATCGGAGTGTTTTTTAGGTTTGATTTCCGTGTTTTTTTCTGAATTAGTTTATTTTAATGATAATCGACTAATTGTTAATAGATAAAATTCTGTTGGAATTAGTTTTGGTATGGTGTGTTTATTATGGTCTAACTGATCGGGGGAAAAGTTTGTTGTATCTTCTCGTTGAAATTTGACTGAAATTAACTTTCATGTTGAAGAAAACTTGTTTGAACTTGAAATCTCTTCTTGTTTGTAGTTTATTTTGGTGTGATATGTTTATAGTGTTTCGAAACCAAAATGAGAGGTGAAATGCCAGTGAATTCCCTAGTCACATACATCGACAAAAATGGTTTTGATAGTATGGAAAATAAAGTTATGAATGTGCTAACTCGAAGAGGACTGTTGTAGAAAAGAATTTTAGTTCATGTCAAGCTGTCAAAAAAAAATTATTTTTTTTGGGGATTTTCCTTGTCAATTCCGACGCCCTGGATTGAAATCCTGACAATACAATACCCCTGCTCCTTATGTTCCACAGATTCCCGTGTTCAAGGAAAGATGTCGTCTTTGGGAACTTCAAAGGGGGTTCTGGAGATTGCCAAGTTCACAGTCTATGTCTCTGTGCCCATCGCCCTCACCTACGCTGCCGTCACTGAATCCAAAACCCTTAAGAAATTCATGGCCTACGTAAGCAATTCCCCTTGAAATCTTTTTTCCCTGTCTGAAACCCTGGTTTTCAAGCTATTTTTACTCGATTTTGAATTGTTCTCAGAATTGTCGTACGTACTTGAGAATTTGGGGGTGATCACCTGAAACCTTTGGAAATTCACGACACATGTTAGTAAATTTTACCAATTTTCTCTTTTGGTCACATACAGTTGGGGTTGTGTTATTCCATTCAAAGTATTTGGTTTTGAGCTCATTCGGTCGTACTTAAGTTAGTCAGTGATGGATGTGTGAGCGGTTGGATTCGTCGAAGTTCGATTTGCTTAAAATGGGATTGTTCTCAACTATGTTGCTTTAATGCACTTGAGAATTAAGGGATAGTGTGAGGAATTCACGTCAGAATTTAAAGATACCAAAAATCTAGGAGTCATTATCCGGTTATCCCAATAGGTATCTATAAATTAGGTGAAATCCCAAAATCCAGTGGTTTGCCCAACCCTCACTCTACTTGTTACTGCTCTCGATCACCATCCAAAACCTTTTGTGAATTAGCTTTTAATGTAAGCAAATCCAATTGAGAGTCTATGTTGTTGATTTGAGATCATTGAGGTTGGGTTCTTCCACCATGATCAAAAAAAGGTTGGGTTCTTCCATGGACGCACTAGGTTTTGAGTTTATTTTTCCTTAGTTGTGACTTGTGAGGGGATGTTGTTGGGGTGTGTGTGTGTGTGGAAGTTAGTTTTGTTTATTTATTAATACGCTATCAAACATGATGTGCTCTATCTGAGATTATGACCAAACCCTTTTGGAATCCATGTTACTTGCGAGTGAATCACATGAAGTTCTTGTTTTTTTATTCCATATTGCCCAATTTGTGTTCTTATATGCAAAACACCACGTGTTGATGGGATCGTAATCTGGATTTGTAGTAATCATTAGAACACCTTTTCAAGTTCATGTCAAGTGTCAGTGAGCCACACCAAGTGTTTGCTTCCAACTCGACATTTTGCACTCCATGATCTTCGATTCATAAGTCATATTTTGTATTTTAGTTAGTCCCAGATTGATGTTAAGGAGATAGATTTTGTAGACTTGTAGTTTGTTTTTCGCAATTTGGAATTGTTGTCAAACATGTGGTACTGTACTTGAGAATACGGAGGAATCGTCCAAAACCCCTAAAAGTTAATGTTTAATTTGATTGAATAATTTCAGTCCCATGTTTTTATATCCATATCATCAAGTTCTTCCATTCAAAGCACTAGAGATTGAGCTTGGATTTTGGACTTGGTGGCCCCTTGCTCGAGCTTGTGCTATGTACTAACCCAAGGATGACTTTTTCAAGGTAGCAGTCGATTGAAAAGAATGGAGGTTTTATTCCATGTTGTCAAGTCACTTTGAAAGCACACAAGCACAAGCCTAGAGTACCCTCGGAATCATTAATATTCTCACAATTTGTCAATAGCTAAAACCTTCATATTTATAATCACTGACCTCCAGAATTCATTTATCTGGTTCTATTCTTTCCCCTGCATTCTGGACTTCTTACTGAGGAGTGCTTAAATATTCTCACTGTTTCTAAATATCTGTTAACGAGTTGTTATATTTGTTTATCTGTTCTCTAATTTAGCTTCTACACATTCACATGTAGCGTCCTTATGTGGTATATCCTCCTGAGGGCCCTAGACCACCTCCTCCAGAGGAACTCCGTGAGATGGCTAAAGAAATAGCTCGCAAAAGGAATTCACATTGATCTCAGCACAACAGGATTTCAAAAAGGGACACCTATTTCGATTTCTATTGTCATTGCCTGTGCTTAACTGAACCGTTCGTGTAAGAGTAAGAATTGCCTGTGCTCTACTGGTCTGCAGTTAACGCTTCATATGTTGGTGATGCAGTTCTTGTTCTATGGCCCTTGGGCCGAAGTAGAATAACCTGATGGCTCATTTGATTTCCATGTGAGTCCCGAGGCATGTTACTTTTAAATAATATAAATAAAACTTCTGTATATAGCATGGCATTTCTATAACAAGAGTAAATGTGTCCCTCTTCTTTCGATCTGGATGACCTCTTAAGTTCTGAATGCTCGTCCTCTAGATTAAAATGCCGAAATCAGTTCTTAGTTTCTTAGATGGGTTGCATGGCAGTTCCAGACACTCCATTTGGACTGGATAATAATTACTTGTTTTGGACAAAAATCTAGATACTACTTTTGTTGTGCAAAATAAAATAGTCCAGTTGCAATTTTGTTGTACATAATGTTATTTACATAGTAAAATTAAATTGGATCCTGTGGTTGGAGCATGTTTGTTTCTTCAAATTGAATATCAGCAATTTCCTATCAAACCAAAATTTTGTTAAATATTTTTTGGAAGAAATATTAGAAGGATTTCTCTATTATAGATAGCATCTTTAGAGCTTTTATGATAATATATTAATATAATTGCTAATTGTTGTGTTTGTTGATTTGTCTTCAACTTCTTTTGATATCCTCAAAACTCTAGTGAACAAATACAAACATGAGATATGTCTATCGAGGTTCGCTAATGTGTTCATATGTTTTTTATTAGCTTAGATTCATTTTCCCCCTCTCAATAATGTATTTACGATCATAATGGTACTTACATATAGGTCTATCAGTCTATGTTTCTTTTGAAACCAGTAAGGTTATGTTTTCTTAGTAAGATGTTGTCGCCGGTGTTGTTGTTGTGGCACTTGTTTTAAGAAGGGTGCAAGAGAAATGACTGAGTCATTGATTCTATGGTAGTCGGATTCAGGTTAAATCTTTGTTGACTACTGTAAGTCTATGAGGATCCATTGATTGGTTCTATGCAGCAGCTAAAGGGTGTGAGTAGGCATTTGGTTTCCACTTGGGAGTTTCAGTGATGAACATTGACAACCGAACAGTTGTCAACTTGTCATGGAATGTATGCAGTCTGCAGATTTCCAGATAATATACAGTAACTGATGTTGGCTTTATGCTTCACTAGACTCCTTTTATAAAGCATATGTTAAAAACTTGGATCAAGTGGCATTATATTCTTTTTTCCTTTATACACATTATCTCATAAATTTGCTTATATTCCTTTCTAGCCTATTCGAGGTTTGGGATTGAAGGTTGTGTTGTTGTTTGCTTATATTTCTTAACTCTGTTTTAACCTCAATTTTGTTCACGAATACAATGATTGTCTCAGTTTCTCATAGTAAAGTTGGGAGATGTCTATGGCTCTTGGGTAAGACAGTGAAATGGGTTGTTTCTGGTAATTCTTGTCATTGAATTTGTTCCATCACTTATTGCAGGTACAAAAATAAATGTGTTGTTCGTGGTGATCCTTGTTTTGGAATTTGTTCTATTGCTTTTTCAAGATACATGACTAACACGAGTAAAATACCTTTTGCAATCGCACATCAAGGATAGAAACAGTTTTCTTCTGCAAAATGGAGACATCACGGGAGATCGATATTATTTCGGATTGCCTCCTCACCCTGAGGTTGACACCTACTTCTGTTCGACGAATACAAATCGATATTAGTTCGATTGAGAGTTTTGCTCAATTACCAAAAAAGAAAAGTTATGGACGTCACGCTGATAAGTGATTCGTTGGTCAAGACATTACTAACATTAGTTTATTTTTGAAAGGGGTGAAAATCATTATAATAGAAAAGATAAAAGAAAAAAAAACTCTATGGGTTTGATGTCTCACTTTACTCCAAACTAACAAAGTGTAACCAGTGTCGGATCTACGAAATTTAATCAGTGGGGGGCAACTTCGCAAGAAATAAATATCATGCAGACAAACAATTCCAAAAGAAAAATATACTTTAAATAGTTAATTATAGAGAGTAGCAAAAATATAACATGATGTTAAAGTGTTACAAAATTCATATACGACTTTTCATATTCTGAGATCGTCTCATAATAATGTCGTTATCTATTGTAGAGAATATATCTTTCTTAATGTAAGTAATCAAACAATCATTCATAAGTTTATTTCTCATCATATTACAATGTGGACTCTTGATGATTTTCATTGTTGAAAAGACTCTTTAGACGGTAGTTGTGGCACCACGCAAGATCAAAACCAACTTGACTAATAAATACACCAATGGGTAAACTTTATTTGTTCTTGTGGCTACCATCTTTTGAGAAAGAGCTTCAATTTCATGTATTTCACTAAAAATCTTGTCACCACGGACGTCATAGATGTCATTCTAAAGCTCTCCATCTAGCTCTAACAAAGTGACGGGAGAGAAATTAGATGGATAAAACTAAGTAAGTCTTATCAACTTAATTTTATCAAAGAAGGAGAATGAATTTCTAGGATCAAGATTTGTCATGCATACTAGAAGCTCAGTATTCACTTCATTGAACCGATTGTTAAATTCTTGAAGTTGCATATCAATGAATATATAAAAAATTAGCCTTGAAAAGTTGAAAGCAGAGACTCTAGAGAAAGATTGAAAGAGATTGGACTTTGGAGATGATTAAGCTTAACTCAAAGAGACAAACAAAGAACTTGGTATATGGAACTTAGAAATTCAATATATGGAAGAGGAAATTGAAAAGTAAAAGAGAAACCATCAATCCTAACTCCCGAGCTTAAGTAGCTATACGGAAGTTTATGGGTTTTAAGGAAAATTGCAATGTCGTCCTTCAATTTTACTAATATTACTATGCTACTTCTTTTTAGAAAAATCCACTCAAAGTTTTGGGATTTTCCCCAAATTTCAATGGGGGCTATGACCCCCCCCCCCCCCCCCCCCACACACACACACAACAATGTACGTGGCTTCACCACTGGGTGTAACAAATGTTCAACTAGTAAGTAACTTCAGAGTTCAAAGATAACAACTATTCAACTAGCAAGTGACTTCGGAGTTCAAACTGATTGAGTTTGGATTCTGGCCTTTCGAGTTTTTCTTTTAAAAAGACTTTGGAGTTCAAATTGATTGGGTTTGGTTCCACACCTGACTAATTTCCAATTTTATTTGCTAATGTTTAGATAAATAACTTTTATCACACTCCTAGTTAAAGTCAGCCCGGTTGAGTTCGTACTAGTCTAATCGTGCTAAACCGCTTGACTCAATTTTAAGTTGTAATTTTCGCACTTTCGGCGAGCCAAACATGATAAATAGTAGCATCTATTTGTTATTATCTTTGGAAGCAAATTCGTTATCAAAACCCAAAACAAGAAGGGTGTCCACGCAAAATCCCCACTCAAATATTCTATTCGATAATCTATCCCAAATCCGTCCCGTCCCGCCCGTCTCTCCCACCCCCGGCCAAACCCTAGGGCGATGTGACCTCCGCTATCCGGCGATGGCGGCGGAGAAGAAGAAGGTGACGGCGTCGTGGTCCTGGATCCTGCTCGACTCCACCGGCGAGGGCACCATCCTGGACGCCGACAAGTACGCCATCATGCACCGGGTCCAGATCCACGCCCGCGATCTCAGGATACTCGATCCGCTCCTCTCGTACCCGTCCACGATTCTCGGACGGGAGAAGGCCATCGTGCTCAATCTCGAGGTTCGTTAGGGTTTCGGGTTCGAGTCGAATTTCGGGTTTTGTGATCGTGGTTTATGATTTTGTTTGTTTGTTTTGGATTTTTGCAGCATATTAAGGCGATCATTACTGCTGATGAGGTGAGGTTTTTTATTCGTTTGGTCTAATTTGTTGTTGAAATTTTGTAGGTTAATGTGGAGGAATTGAGAGACTTTAGTTGATTTATGGTGATTGTGTGATTTTGTGATTTTGTTTGACTGAAGTGGGTTTAAGTAAGGGGAGGGATTTGGGTTGTCCGGGGAATGGAACTTTGTTTTGTAATTTATGGTTCATCTTTCTGTCGTTTTCGTGTTTTTTTAAAGAAGGGGTGGAATTGGTAATTTTTTAGTTTGTATGGGTATTGTGTTATTTTTGTTGATTGTAGGGGGTTTAACCGTTTAAGTAAGTGGAGGGACTTGGATTACCTGTGGAATTGAACTTTGTTTTCCAATATATGGCCCAAGTTTCTGTCTTTTTCGTGTTTTTTTAATGAAGTAGGTTAGTGTGGGGGAATTGGTAATTTTTGAAGTTTGTTATGAGGATTGTGTGTTTTTTTATTCATCGAAGTGGGTTGAAGTAAGCGGAGGGACTGAGATTACTTGGGGAGTTGAATTTTGTTTTCTGATTTATGGTCAAACTTTTTGTATTTTTCGTGATTTTTTAATGAAGTAGGTTAGTGTGGGGGAATTGGTAATTTTTGAAGTTTGTTATGGGGATTGTGTTTTTTATTCATTGAATGGATTGAAGTAAGCGGAGGGACTGAGATTACTTGGGGGACTTGAACTTTGTTTTCTGATTTATGGTCCAAGTTTCTGTCTTTTTCGTGGTTTTTATAATGAAGTAGGTTAAAGTGGGAGGTTTGGTAATTTTTAGTTTGTTGTGGGGATTGGTGATTTCTTAACTTTGATGATTGAAGTAGATTGAAGCTTTGTTGAGGGAAAGGTCGTTATATGGGCATTGGGCATCGTGTTGTGTTTGCTTTGGGGTTTGGGGAGTGTGCATAAAGATAATGCAGCTGTAAATGAGATTATTTGGGGATTTGAACCTCGTTTTAGTTTATTACTGGGCTGTGTGATTATTTGGTACTTTTGTTGCTGAAGAATTGGGATTTCGGAATGGGCATTTGTGGGTATTGATAAGTCTCAGTTTTTTGGACCATTTTTTTAGGTTGTGTGAAATATGTTGTCTTTTGTACTTTTGTGATTGAAGTAAATACATGTAATACGGAGGTTAAAATGGGTTATTTGCGGAGTCGTACATGTCTTGTTTAATTTTATGTTTTTTTGACACTTCTCGGGCATTGTACCATGTGCTGTCATTTTATGTTAATATTTGTTATTCTCCTTGTTGATTTCAGAGGCTCTGACATCTGAGTATCCCATTTTACTTTGTATTTTTTGATTACCATGTTTTATGGACTGTGTTTTCTGTTATCCTGTCAAATTTGGTGTTTTCTCTCTTCATTAGGTGTTACTTCGTGATCCACTAATGGATAATGTGATACCCATTGTTGAGGAGCTTAGACGTCGCTTGCCACCTTCAAATGATGCTCATCATCTGCACGACGATGATAAAGAAAACATGAGTGGCCAACATGATGGCGAAGCTGCTGAAGAGGATGGTATACCATTTGTTGCTTATATTTGGGACCTCTCCAACATTCTACGATATATGATTCTCATGTTTTATAAGACTAGCATGTCATCTATGCCAGTTCTGTGGAACTTAAGTGTATAATTTGAAGTCATCATTTCGAACTCTAGTGCATTGCTTCATGCTTTGTAGGATTCTTTTCCTACAAACAAGTCACACCCCTAATTGACTTATGTTGCATTTTGTCAGTGCAAGAAACTCATAACTACTGCACCAGTCTTGGGGTGCAGAATATGAAGCTGGTTGTTCTTTGGTTCTGATTTGAGATGTCAATAATTTTGATATTGGACATTCTGGAAATACATTACAATCTCTTTTCTTTGTTGAGGATCTGACATTTTGGAATAGAGTACATTATGTCTTCTGTAGGCCAAAGTCAGTTCTACGTTTCATATTCAATTCTTATTTCTGAGATTCCATTTTTTTATTTTGTTTTAATTCGTGTCCATTGTATTAGAATATGCTCTGTCATCTGTGCAGTTTTGTTTCCATCAATTTTTTAATTAACAAAATTAGTGAAATGCAGAATCACCATTTGAGTTTCGAGCACTGGAAGTAGCTTTGGAAGCTATCTGCAGTTTTCTTGATGCGCGTACCACTGAACTGGAGACTGCTGCTTACCCGGCTTTGGATGACCTGACTTCTAAGGTGGTTAAAAGTCAAAACTCTTTCCAAAATTTTGCCTTAAGTGTTAAGGCAAATTTTCTTAAGGCAAATTTTTGGAAAGAGTTTATTGATTGGTGATCTTATGTCAAATTCTAACCTTGTTTGTCATATCATTGGAATTCAGATCAGCAGCCGTAACCTGGATCGTGTGCGTAAACTCAAGAGTGCAATGACTAGATTAACTGCCAGGGTTCAGAAGGTCTATATTTTGTTTTAAACTAGTTCTATCTGGTGTTCATTAGGTTATGAATTTGCATTTGCTTTTTCTATTTGTTCTTATTTTGCTTGAAAGTTGAAAGTTCATAATGAAGGCATGAGGTGCATTTGTTGATTTATCCCACCAAGCACGAGGTGCAGTTTTTTTATCCTACAATATCATCCCAGTAAACATATTATAGGGTCATAGCTAAGGCGAGAGGACGACAGTAATGTTATTCTCTCTAAGATAAAAAGATCAATAAGCTTTGATAATTAGGGCCATAGCTAAAAGATAACAATGGCACACATCCTTTGAAGATGCAAACTTTAACCAACTCCAGTACCTACAATTGTAAGTAGACGACAACTGTGCTATGTTGTAGGTAGCGTGAACCAACATTTTGCAATTTCTTTAGTAATGCTATTTTATCTTTAAATTTAGGAAACAAACCACGAAGAATGATACACTTCCCTTTTTAGACTAAAATTAAGGTTCTTTACGTTTCTCCATTATTTGACCTTCAGAACATAACTCCAACTATCTTATAAGATCCAACATTTGAGTTGTACTCATAGGCAGAAATCATGTTATTCTCATATATGTTAGTTAGTAGACAGTGAACTGAATCAAAGTATGTTTTGTAGTATCATTGTATGTTGTACGTGCTCTTTTAAACACACTAAGAAGTTTGTTAGACAACCAAATGACCTTATTAGTAAGTATTTGTGTTTGTTAAATGAGCACATGATTTTGTCAAACACCATGTGAGACCTCATCAGAAATGTGTAGTTAGCTATAACTATGTGAAACCTTATTGTTTTGTCTGCTTGCTCCACAAATAATCCATAATTTGGATTATCCGATTTCACATAGGAATATGGGATGATCTTTTGTGATAAAATAGTATAATTTTTTTAGGTAAGAGATGAGCTTGAGCAGCTCCTTGATGATGATGATGATATGGCAGACCTTTACTTGTCTAGAAAACTTGCTGGAACATCTTCACCTCTTAGTGGATCTGGTGGTCCCAATTGGTATCCTGCATCTCCAACTATTGGGTCTAAAATTTCTAGAGTGAGTAGGGCAAGTGCAGCAACTCTTCATGGAAATGAGAATGATGTTGAAGAACTTGAAATGTTGCTTGAGGTCAGCAGTGGTGTTAGTGATAATTGATAAGCTGAGAATTGGTCGAATGAACTATGAATTATGTTAACATGAGATTACACCTTTTCTTACAGGCATACTTCATGCAGATTGATGGGACTTTTAACAAACTGAACACGGTAGGCAAAGCTGGTTTTTAAGTTTGAGAATTAGTATCTCATTGACATTTACAGTGCCATTATTATCACAATAAATATTGTATCATGTCAATTCTACCTTGGCACTTATTTTTATGTGGTTATGCCTTTGACGTTTAGAAGTTAATAAATCAAGTGTTTATTTCATTGAAATTAATATGTCTAATGATTCTTTAATTGGGTATTTATTTGCGTAAGCTAATCACTGAATATCGTTTACCAGTCCTCTGTGGTTTGGGTGCTTAGTATGTTAATGTCATTTTTTTAATCTCTTGTGTACCATGAAACCTAATTTTGACATTGGAATAACCAATACCAAGAATCTTGTTCTTGTGGAGTTGGTTGTGTGTTGTGGTTAAATTATTGTAGAGTTTGAAAAATCTTACAACAAAAAACGATAAAAAAAACTTAAAACAAAAGTTAAGAAACCAAGTGAAAACAATCTTGAAATTGCCGGTCTTCACTATTGTTAGTTTGTTACCATCCGTATCGGCATGCTGATTTCTTTCATCGTTACTAGGACCACTACTATGTCCTCTTTGAACATTTAAAATAAGATGTAAATCAAATCCCAGTCTTGTTGCCATCATTCATATTATACAATGTCTGTTAGAATGAAAGGTTCAGCCTTTCGTAGGCAGTATATCTTTTGTGAAGACATTTGATGCAATTTTGATCATATTTTTTCAGCTTCGTGAATACATTGATGACACTGAAGATTACATCAACATTCAGGCATGTTTCTTCGCCATCAAAAAACAATTTTGTTGGGTATATTTTGGCATTGGTAAATGACATGTCGGGTATTTCTTTTTGCAGCTTGATAACCACCGAAATCAGCTTATCCAGGTCAATATCAAATCAACTATGTTACTTAATACAATGAGTGTGTAATCTATTGCAGCCTTGGTTAGAAAGTAGTTTTGCAACCTTGACTCCATTGAAGGCCCTTTTCTGAAACGGTTTTTTTTGGGGGGGGGGGGGGCACTCAAGTTACTGTCCGTAAACGTTCAGAAATCATACCCTTAAAATCAGTTCACATTTGCAATGACGTCAACATGAGCTTGTTATTTATGCCCTGAAAAAAGACCTCTGATTCTAAATGTTTGAGGTTTGTGCAGTTATTTTACTGAGGTATTTGCTCATTGTGTTTATGAACATGGCAGCTAGAGCTCTTCCTCAGCTCAGGTACTGTTTCCCTCGCTCTCTATTCATTGGTTGCTGGAGTATTTGGCATGAATATGCCTTATTCATGGAATGACGGTCATGAATATGTATTCCGTTGGGTAAGTTTTAAGTTTGTCCTGCCAAGTGCTAATCATGAAAAGGTTTCCCGGAGTATTGAAATGTATTCCTGTTGTGTATTGTATAGGTTGTCATCATCACAGGGATTTTCTGTGCATTAGTGTTTGCCCTGATCATCCTCTATGCTCGCTACAAGGGACTTGTTGGTTCTTGATTGGTCTCTGTAAAATATGGCCCTCAGTCACCAGCTGGTAAGAACTGTTCCGACTAGTAACTTCTAAAAGCCCAATTACAAGACGGCAACCTTGTCATCGAATAGTGGAACTTGCCAATTTTTTCCTTTGGTGGACTGAAGGAAATTATTCACCAATGTAGAGCAGGGTATCAAGTAGTGGTATTTAATTGCAAACTCAAGCAGGTGACTCGGAGAAATTGTCTTGCAATTAAACTATGTCCAGCAGATCTGCTTATATTTATCTTTTACACAAACAATTTCAGATATTGGATAAGCAAAGATTTTTACTTTCTTATACTTGTTTGGTGTTACAAGTATTCTATGTACCTAGAGACCTGGAGTAAGATGTATTTAGTATTTGGTCCAAAATGAGTTTATTTTTCCTTTTTGGTTTGAGGCTGGAATGCCACAATGTATAGAATAATTTTTCAGGGGTCAAAGGAATTTTAATCTAACATGTTTTAAGAAAGAGGTTAGGAATGTATGTACTCATTCGTTTCTGCAATAAAACTGCCTAGTTTTTTTGGTATCAATCTTTTCGTTGCTGTATGTATATGTTTCTGCGGTGTGATGTGGTTGATGTTGGACGATAAGATATTTTGAAGAGGTCTCCATTTTCGTCGTTGTGGCAACATAATTTGATATTTGCTTGTACTTGAAGTGATGGTATTCAAATGTTACTGTTTTGGTGGTCGTAGATTGCATATTGGATGACGAAACAGGAGCATTACCATGATCCACAGGTTCAATACAAAAGGAAATCCATCTTACGTTATTTCTGACGAGAACTGGTTCCGGAGAGGTGCATTTATTTTCGAGTAGGCTGCTAGGGAGAAAAAATGGGACAAAATCTTGAAAATTGTGGCTCAATACTCACCATTCGTTCATATCGTATGGATTAGAAGGGAAAAAAAACAGATTGCCCAAACCTGGCGTCAGACAATTGATACCAAAAAAATCAAATACATATATTAAAGAAAACAAAGAAACTCAGTAGACTTATTCATATTTCAACTTCTTGATTTCTCCATTTCTTGGACAGCACTATGAAGTTCTTTCTGCAGCTCTCGTCTGGTGGGTGATAAAACAACATCCTTGAAAATGCAAGCGAAGTCCCCACAATCCCCTGCTTCTGTGTAAAGCTCCGCAATACAATCAGCTTGCTCATTCAAAGACCCCAACTTCTTCAGGAATCTAAATCTTGCTGAATCCACTAGCAAGTCGCTACTGCTATCTTTCCATGCTATCAACTGTCCAATTCATAAAAACTTACATTGTGTCACTACTTTGGTTTCAAGGCTCACTATTTATTTTTTCTGACTTTACCAAAGAGGATAGTTAGTTCATAAAGCATGAAAAAGAGAACAAGAATGTTCTTCAATTATTTTTTACTATATTGTGAGCTACAGCTTGATATCACTTCACTTCAGGGTGAAGTTTGAAATCAAGAACTTGAGTATGTGTGGGATTCAAAACGTATAAAAAATCAATTAGCAATGTGTATTTAGTTACCTTAGGTGATGAGCCCATTGAGTTGGTGCTGTAGAGCCTGGCATTGTCAACAAGGTTGCAATATCTTGGAAAAGCACTTGCAAACCTTTTGTGTGATGTTAGTTGTGACTTAACCCTCACTGCTCTTCCGATCATTATTGCTCTCCTAAATAAACAATTGCTCACATCATTCCAGCAATTAATTATAAAATAATTTTGACTTATTTGTCAAAGTAATACATTTCTAATCCTCTTGGCAAATTTAGAATTTTTTTACCCATTAGGACCATTATAAATAAATTGCTCAGTAAATATGCTGGTTACAATTCAATGCATAAAGATATGAACTCGATAATTCAAGTACTGAGTTAATGGAATACCTTATGCCTCTAACAACAGCTAAGTAGGCATCACACATGACGCCTACCAACTCAATTCTGTATGGTTTCCGAGGCAATGTTTGGTCTCTTTGTCGATCTTCGTCGTCGTCGTCGTCGTCTTCCACAGGCTCCCAGTAATTCTCAATGGTCGTGCCGTCCTCCATCACCTTGTAACCGAGGCCCATACGGTAGCGACATTGGTGGACGGATCTTGCCATGGCGATCGTTTGCTCAACAAATGGCTCCCATGAGAGCGTACCATCCATTATTACATCTCGACCTTCGTTTAAGGCCGTCACAAGAAGAGAGGATGCTGCATCAGTGGACGACTGATGCACCTATTATATACATATATATAGTCATATATACATGCATGTTAATTTCATGAGAATTTAAGAAGTAATATGTACTATACTACCGTTTAACATTGACGTGTTATATAAATATATATATGAAAGTACGTACCAATTCTGCAGTTTGCAACATGTCGTTGTGATGTCCATGGGAGCTGAGCGCACGATATATGACATCTGTCTCTTTAAAAGCATCTGCTTCCACAACCACTGGTTCGGTTCCAGACCAGAAAGACCTACAAGTCCACATTCATCTTAACTTCTCTCGATAATTTTCTACCTTACCCGGCCCTAATAAAATTAACTCAAGATACAACTTGTTTCGTTGAAACACAATTCTTAATTGTGACTAGCCTAAGATTAGACGTCTACCAACTTATAATCGTATTAAACGTCTCTGGTTGTATTGTTTTTGTGGAAACTTACTCTCCAAGTATGTCTTTTAAAACCGTGCTCTTTCCGGCGCCCATTCCTCCTCCCATGAGGAGGAGGACTGGGCTGCGCTGGCTCCGGTCGGCCGGAACCATAACCTCTGTGCAACGTTGCAAGCCATCTGCATTTGCAATTCCAATGGCTTTCATCTCCTCAACAAGAGTGGAGAAAACTCTTGCCACTTTCAAGCTCTTTGTGATCCTCTCAAACCTTGAATTCCTGTTAATTAAACATCTCAAACATGAAGGTTTGTTCATCTTCTTGCAATCAAGTTGACGAATTAATTTACGTACAGTTCATAATGATACAAATTGGACTTCTTAATTTCACATCGATATTGACTTAGTAGTATTTACATTTTATTTGTAACATAATTATCTAAATCACAATTTTTAGAATTTTTATTCCTAAGAAATTTTATATCATACTTTCTCGAATCTTTCATTTTGACTTCATTTATTTCTTAAACTATGAATTTCTCTTAACATGGTAATTAATAAATAAATGATCAGAGTCGGACCTAGTAAAAAGTTCTTTGTCCAAAAGAAAATAAGTGCAAAATTTTCATCTATTATCATGAACATCAAGACATCAAGTTGGACCAACACATTTAATAGACCCATTAGTTAAATACTAACTAAATGAACCACAAACAAATAGGTTTTTAAAGACCATATATCTTGCAATAATAAATGGTTAATTACATCGTTTGGAAATTGTCACAAGTACGATTAAAAGTTCAATGGTCACGTCTCATTTTAAAAGCTCAAGTTGGATAACATACAGTCATTTGCATTTTTTTTTATTGAAGTTTATGTAATTATTTTCCGACTGTCGGAGAGTCATCCGAACTTTCTTTGGAAGTTCTTGTTTCTATCGATGTGAGACGACCAAAAAAAAAGACTGGCTGAATACAGCCAATATTTTAAAACTATGATTGAATGCAATTAAATATAGATCAATAATGGCAAGGATCGGTATTCTATTGCATGTGAATCATGCATCTTTTGACAATTTAGATTTTAGACGTAGTGGTAATTAGGTAACGAAACCACTACTTTAATTGCGAATCAATTATAATATAATTTGCACGTTAAACATAAAGATAGCTCACCTAGTGGCTTCCATAACTATACTCTTGAACTTCTTCTTGGGCTCTCTGTCGGCGCCAAGAGCCTGAAAATATATCATAAAAATAGTTATTTGCATGCAAAGCCGTACAAATACTAAGTAGCCAACTTAGATTTTGAAGTAATTACAAGCTTAGTCAAACGCCCAGATGAATTAAGTTTACTTTTAGGAAAATAGTTTATAATCAGCGATTCTTAGACATTACAAGTTTGTACACGCTCAGTGCTAGGATCATGATGCATATTGGCATTGATTCTTATTTGTATGCACAAACACTAAATAAATAAAAAATGTAGCTAGAATAATTCCACGCCAGTTTTTTTTTAAATATTACTTTTCTATTTCACTGTTCTAATTGAAAATAACAAAAGAGTTTTTTGATTATAAAACTTAGATTAACAAGAACTAACTATAGGAGGTGACGCCTCTATGTAATTTTTTCCTAACTGGACTTCTAGATTTATGATTCCAAATAAGCATGTGACGAAAACAAATTCATATCCACTAATTTTGTGATATTTTTGCTTTGTCTAACCGTGTCATGTAATAAATTAACGATCCTAATGAGAACGGAATTTAACGAAATAATAATAATAAAGTGATTTGTTTGCGTGACACTAATAACATAAGAAATTGAAGATATGTCATCTAAAGAAATTATTTGGTCTAATCCCAAAGAAAGAAAAACACTGACATTTGCTACATACAGTTATTTTTTGGTCTTGTCATTTCTTTAACTTCAGTTAGTTATATTAATATTTAATAAAAAATTCCTGAATAAATTTAGAATTCATAAATTTAATTATGTCTTGTAAATTTTGCAAAAATCCACTTGTGTAATTTATTAAATTTTTTCACCTCCCTACTATCTCTCACTTCTTACTTTCCCTCGTCTTTATCTTTATCTTTGCTCTCCCGTCCCTCCTTTCTCTCATTGTAAACTTAATGACTTTGTTACTAAACATATAAAATAATTAATTATTTGTAATAAAAAATAATTTTTTATTTTTTAATAGATTATTTTTCAGTTATCTTAATTCAAATATATGAAGTTGTTAATATATTTATTAAAATATTTTGATATTAAAATAAATGATTTTTATTATATTTTAAAAAAAGTCAATATTTTCCAAAAAAAAACATAATATATTTTTTGATTTTTTTTAAAATATTATTCTTAAAAATATTAAAAAGTGTTTTTTATTGAATAGTTTAATTATCAAACCCTTAACTTTAGGAAGAGAGAGTAGAGATGGGGAGAGAGGAGAGAGAGAAAGTGAGAAATGAGAGAGAGGGGAGAGTGAGAAGAGAGTGATGAGAGAGTGAGAAGATTAGTGGATTGATAGTTGAAAACATTTAATAATTATTCAAGGATGATTTTACAAAATTTCCATTAATTATTAATATAACTAACAAAAATTAACGAAATGGCATGACCAGAAAATATGACATGGTAGTAAATGTTAGTGTTTTTCTTTAGAATTAAATCAAATAATATATCTTCAATTTTTTAAATTGTCAGTAACATGCAAGCAAATCACCCATAATAATATAAACATGTTTATTTGCAAACCTTGGTGATCACAAGGGTGGCATGCGTCCAATGGAATGCAAAATACCCAAGTATGCACTTGTCAATTTCTTCAAGTAGTTTGATGTACAAATCGTCTGGATTAAGATGAGGCACATTTCCACAGAAGGAGTAGATATTTTCTTCACAAGTCTTGGACTTCTTGAGATAATCAGAAGCCAACTTGCACAAGGTGGGACACTCTTTTGGATCCACAAACCCAAGTTGTCTTGCTGTCAATAAAAATTGAGATGAATCAGCATATAAATTTATTATTGGGATTAATCTAATCATTGGGGGTGTCATTATTAGTTGTTGTTTAGCCTTGAAAATATTCTTAGTTGTTTTTTAGTAGTTATGAACTGTCCATCACAATGTCTTGTTTGATGTCACATTTATGTATAATAAAATAGGCCAGTTGGTTAGGCGTTGTTTGAATATTTACTTTTTCTTGAAATGATTATTTTAATACCAATTGGGATTAGTTTAGTTGAGATATCTATTATCTTGAAATAGTAGATAACATATCGAATCCCAGCTAGCCGTCCATTTCTACTGTTTGGGAGATTGAGATTTAAAATAAGGTGAGAAGTATAGTGGATAAAATAAAAAGATAATCTTGAGTTCTTAACAATTAGAAAAATATTGATTTTCCAATCAGTATCATTGAACTTTTCGCAACTTAGATTTTTTTCAATTTGACATTTTTTTATTGTGTAAATTGAATTAATAGAATTTGATTCTAAAAATCCCTCAGTTTGAACTCAATGGATCCATTTCCATTCATACTAAAAATAAACTTTTAAAGTTCCACCACAAGTTTTTTTATAAAATTGTACTTGTTAGATTTATAACCTTGAATAGATACCATGAATAAACTTGAGAAAATCGTGAATGTCACCTGAAACTTTCAAACGAATACATTAATTGGCACAGTAATAAAAATGCATTTATTGATTCGATGCGACATCTCAACGGACAGCTTTAGCCTTTAGATACTTGAGACTTAGAGATAAGGATGTGCAGCTTGGACGTGGAGCCGTGGGGGCCACAAGTGTGGGCAAGAAAGATTAAAGAAAATGATCCAATTTTATAAGAAAATTTTAACTTTTTGTACTTCAAGAGGTCTAACCTCTCGAAAAAATCAACACTTTAACATATGTTTATGTTTATGTTTTAACAATGTTAATAATTTTTTTTAACATTGTCTGAAAAATATGTTTATGTTTCCGTTCTACTTAAAATATCACTACCTTTAAAAAACCTAAAAACCTCTCTCGTAGTCGTACTTAGATCGAATAACAACTCCTCCATCAAATAACAACCAACTGCTGTTTGTACATGTTAAGTGATTTGGGGGGGGGGGGGGGGGGGGGGGGGGGTGTTCGTATTAACTCATACTCCTTATGACTCCGACGGGTCGGTTGTTCTTGTTCGATATTTTTGGGCTTGAGGATTTATTAGGAATTCTAATAGTTGGATACCAAAAATGGACGACCGAACTAGTTTCCAACGAAGCTCGATCGGCTCGATATAAGTTCGATATGAACACGATTGTTGTGCTCGATTACTTTTGTATGTGAGCTCGATGGGGTTAGACTGAGTGTTTTGTGGAGTTGATTGCATCGATGAAAGTCAGATCGATCTTTTGTGTTTCCAACGAAGCTCGATAGATGTTCGATAGACTCGATTCCTTTTGCATGTAAGTTCGATAGGGCTCGACAATAGTTTGTTTTAACTTAACGTTGTGTTTGTTTTTATATGCTCAACAGAGGCTCGATGGAAAAAATGTTATTTTTCACCGCACGATTTTTTAAGACGTTTTATGACAAACGGAATTCGAATTGTTTGAGTGTGGAGAACTGCAAACTCGATGGACTCGATATATGCACGATATGAACTCGATAATTTAGATTTTTAGAAGAAAAAAGTTAATTTTTACTGCATTTGATGACGAATAGAATTCAAATCGTTTGAGTGTGGAGAACTGCAAACTCGATGTGCTTGATATGTGCACGATATCAACTCGTAATTTAGTTTTTTTGAAAAAAATGCTACTTTTCACCGTACGATTTTTGAGGACGTTTTATAATGAACGGAATTCAAATTATTTGAGTGTGAAGAATTGTTCACCGTACGAGTTTTGACGGTCGAAAAAGAGAGAGAAAGAGTGAGAAATGAAATAATTGGAAGGGAATGACTACACGGTTTATGCAAGGGTATTTTGGAGAGAAGTAGTGCGTAAATATATTTTTCGAACGATGACAAAGCGTGAACTTTTTTCCAGAGATTTGGCAACTTGGAGGATAGAAATTACAAATTTTCTTTTATAATTTGGAACAACAATAGTTTGAGATTAGTATAATAATATCTAGTAATAACGTGATTTCAGGGAAGGAGGTGGGTATCTTTGAATCGACGACGACGAATCAAATTCTTAAAGCTCGTACGGTGGTGGTGGTTGTGGTGAATTGCGGCAATCAAACCAGAGATTAGTATAATAATATCTAAAGTTCACTCCGCAATTGGCACAAAAGCAATTACGTACTTACCAACATATTGACCGAAATTCTCAAGCTCCTCCACTCGGCCCGACTCGTTTATCCTCAGCCTTGGAACCGTCCTTGCGTCTCCCATGGGCTTCCTTTTGCGGTGGTGGTGGTGGTGGTGCATTGCGGCCGCCACGGCAGCCAAACCGACAGCCGAGAGAGCAAATAAACGGATGAGAATGTGCTTTGCATCTCCATCTAGACAACAATTCGACATATAAACCAAAATTGACAAGCGAAGAAGAAAAGTTTAGATTGGTTCATTGGAAAGGGACAACCAATCATGCTACAATTTTCATTGTTGGTCAAGAATTGAAGGGTGACTAAAGGTTGCAAAGTTGGAAATTATTACCTTTCTCCATTGCGAGTGGTAATGCTCCACTAAAATTTGGTCCCAATTGGGAGATCACAGCTGCCTAAAGCTAGGAAGGTAGAGAAAGGTGATAGATGTTGGAGGAAGAGAGAGAATTTATGTGATTTGATTGGGTGTTTGGGGAAATAAATGACGAGCATGGGCAATTGGGCACGTATTATGTGTGCAATAGGTAGTTAAAGAGTTTTATTTTTGGATGCATCTTAAGAATAATGTATTTCGATTTTCACGTGTGAGTTTTTGAAAATTGAATGTATGTCCTTTATGGTTTTATCCTTCAATATGTGTATATCTGTTGAAGTCTCGAATTAAAATGACTCACTATACTTTCAACATCTTATTTGTTTTGAAATGGTAGAAGCTCTAGGGATACAAATCAACCATCATTCAGAAAAAAAAACTTCTCCATCCTGGGAACACATGAAAGCCTCTTCTGACACTCGAGATAATTGTAACTCTACTATCTTTACAATTCATACAATAATCCTTCGCACGCACCGGGTTAGGAAAATTTTAATTAGGTTTGAAATATGCATCATAAATTATGGTGGCAACTTTATTAAAGTAGGGATTATGATCCATTGTTGCCCGAAGAATATGATTTATTATAGTATCTTGGTTCATTAATGGATAAAATTAAAATATAATTATTCGATTTAAGCATAGCATCTATCCAATTGAAGAAGCTTAGATACGATCAAATAGAATACTTAAAACCACACGTACTGATTCAGAGCTAGATTACACAATGCGTTACCGAGCTTGTATGAAATAATGTTCTTAAAAAAAAGTAAAAAGAAAGTATGTCTATAAGGCCGAGGTCTTATATGAAAAGTGTGGGAAATGGATATAAAGATGCGCTGCACGAAGACGGATCAATGATGCACAACGAAAACACGAAACAAATATTGCATTCGGAAAAAACTAACGTCTGGTCCTCTCCTAAACTTAACGTAATAAGAAACACACACAAGATGAAAGAGACAAGCAAAGACACAACACACCTGAAACAACCACAATACACGCGATTTACAAGGTTCGGCAACGTGCGAGTTTTCTTTCTTTCTTCCATTTTTCCAACAAGAGAATCAATCGAGACAATTTGTCCTCCAAAGCACTTTAGATCTCCCTCTAACCTTAATCTATATTCAGGAAATAATAATGATGTGTTGTCTACAAAATTAGGGTGAAAACCCCTTAAATAGAAGCTAAATTCATACAAGAAAACATGCAGATCGTGGGTAATGCATCGGTCGACCGGAATCCTCAACGGTTGACTGGTATACGGTTTTCCAACCTAACTGTCACTTTTTGGTCGACCGTTGTCCAACAACTGGTCGACCGTTCTGCGCTTCTGAGTAACGCATGAGAAACTCTAGAAATTTCCAGTTGACCACGTGCCCAGCACCGGCCGACCGTTCTTCACTTCGATCCTAGCCCGGGAGGTTCTGGAAGTTTCCGGTCGACTGCGCGCCCAACATCGATCAACCGTTTCTCACTTCTCGAACGAACCTGGCATGCTATGGAAATTTCCGGTCAACTGTCTCCTCCACTGATCGATCGATTCTCCCGTTTCCTGTACTTAACAAATATAAACTAATTTTCAACAAAAAGGCCTTGAAAAATCAATACAAATCTTTTCCTACGACAATCATGGAATCAGTTCATCTCCTATGTGTACCGTCATACAAAATATACGGTATGTAGGATCGTGTATGACCCTAATTCCAATCACTTTTTAAGTTAATTAAACTCTACTTGCTCAATCAAAGATGTGCAGTGGAAATTAAAACAAGCAAGTAAAAGGAAGAAATATGCAAACCACGAAGGAGATGGGTGATTTTTATAGAGGTTCGGCACCCACACTCATGTCCTAGTCCTCTCTTGGAAGCTCCGCTCACCACTTCATTATTCATTCCTCGTTACGGGCCAGTAGAGAACGTATTTACAATCTTCAAGCTCGCAAACAACCTTCGTCGAGCTTGACTCCTCCTCTCACAATCCGAGAGGATCACTTCGGGCCATCACTGAAGTCTATACTCTTGTCTTGAGCTTTCACCAAGAATCTTGCTTCTTTGACAATGAATGAGTGGAACAACACTCTCTAAACTTGAGCACACTTGAGTAGAATATGATTTAAGACTAAAGTGTGGAAGGTTTTGAGCTTTTGAGTGTTTGGAGTTTTCTCTCTAAAGTTGGAGACAAATAGTAGTGAGAGAGATCTTCTAAACAAGGTTGGGAACATCTATATATAAACTCCTAAAGTGTTATAGCCGTTGGAGTTAAATATGGTGAAGAGTTGTATAAGAAACACAAGACAGAAAACTGCAGCACACTTTTCAGTGCAAGTTCGGTCGACCGGACGAGTCCAACGGTTGACTGATAGATTATTCAAAACAAGGAACAATCGACCGAGAAGGGAACAGTTGAACGAAAATAGGCTATAATTAAGTTCACTTAAGTTCACGGTCGAACGAAAATGTAGAACGGTCGACTCAAAATTGGCAGGGAATCTGGAGTTCAAGAGAAATACTCTAGAAAGTCGACTGGGGACAATGTAATGATCGACCGGAAATGTCCAGTAATATCTGGATGAATAAGAATGTTTCAATTGATTGACCGCAAGCCATGCAACAGTCGACTGGAGGCTAATGTATTTTGGGGTTTGATTAAGTTCATACGAATACGACCGTTGGTATAATACGACAAGTCTAACGGTCAAATGACACGTGTAGACGGTCAACCGAGAAGGTCTAAACGGTCGACCGGTCGGGCGGTTAAATTCACTATTTGATGAAGGATCAAACAGTCGACCGGTCGGGCGGTTAAATTCACTATTTGATGAAGGATCAAACAGTCGACCAGAAGCATTTCGGACGACCGAAATGTCATAGGAAATTCTAGTTTAGGTTTATTGAATTCCGGTCTAGGTTTGGGTGACCTATTTAAGTCTAAATGATCTGAGATTTTGTGTGTGACTTCTATAAGGAACCTAGTGTGTGTTTAAGTTGTTTTTATCTATTGTATGCTTAAGTACATAGTTCCTAAGACTCAAAATAAATTAAGATTACATGTCTTCAAATGAACTTTAATTACATGTCTTGACTTGAATCATTTCTTTCTTGAGTTTTGATCACTTGTAGATGTTAGCACAAAACAATATACATGCTATGCAATATGTGTGTTACACTACATTGATTATAATTAAGATTATGTTGATTAAATCATTAAAACATAGATTAATGTCATAAGGCAACACGGTATATATACATAACACAATGTTTTTTAAGATTTTCCCCGTCTACAAGCTTGATTATTTGCTTATGAGCATTATTGTTGAGAATAAACTTTGCACAAATTAGACTATTCTTGTGACTTCATAGGATCTTTGCTCACTCGATCCGGTCATCATCAGTTCGTTTTAAGTTTGATGTCCACACTTCATCATGTTATTTAGAGTGTTGAGCCTAATTAACACAAAAAAACTCATTTCTCTTCCACCACCGATCACCCAAATGGCGACCAACTCCTGACTCACAAATCATCACCACACTCCTTCTCTCCCTCACCTTTGGTGTACGCTTAAACAAACACATGTCATGTAGCTCCGCATGCATGAATGCAACTACACCAACTACAAAAAGGCTTCCCTTTCTGTGACACATTATTATCCCAACCACTCAAGTGTCTCGCTTTCCTCGCCTTATTTTGGCCCAGATAAGTAATGAAGATTAGTGTTGGTTCAGGTTTGATTATATATCTTTAATACCGGCATTGTAAGTTTTTTGACTTCTAATCGCACATTGCATTTAAATAATGTTCCTTCATTTTGCAAGAATCTACTTTTGGTATCTCAATTTGCGAAAAATAATAATTGTTATTTTGATTTTTACCCAACTTGTTTTGTGAAGGACCTTCACTTTACACCGGCAGGGACCATCCTCCTCATGGGTCCACTCCGTGATGGACTTTACTGCTTACTCCATACTCCTTTGCCACATCCAGAGATAGATCCAGGATAATTTGATGGGTGGGGCGGATCGCAGTAGGATCGGTTCCGCCCAATTAAATTTTTTTCCTACACCCACAACATTAAGAACTAAGAACGGTACTTAAAATAAATAAATAAATTCAAAAAATCCTTTCCATTTTTAGATCTCGGACGTTAATTTAGTTTCGTTTGAACCTTAAAAGAATGTTTTAATAAATCTTTCCATCCCAGTTACAAAATGTCAAATACTTTGAGAGAATGAATCACACGTTAAACATCTCAAAATTATTTTACTCATATAACTCAAATTCAAATATCAAAACTACAAAACATTCGCGTAACTCAAATTCCAATACTATTTGCATAACCTACTTCAATTTCGAACTTACTTGAATAGAAAATCACCACCACTAATAACATCAGCTCAATTTCAATGAAAAAAACTACCATCACCAACAACATCAACACCAAATTTTCAATTTTCACGACTTAGTAACAACAAATTCATCCAAATAAGAAAAAAACTCCAACTCGTTAATAAATTCTTATTCTGTCAGTGGGAGAGAGTGAGAGAGAGACAAAGGGGTGTTGGTTGCTCGAGTTTGGAGAGGATTTTTTTAACGTATGGGGCAAATCTGGGTGGGGCAATTGCACCACTTGCCCCGGACTTAGGTTTGCAAAAATCTAAGTCCCTTCGATTTGCAAAAATCTACTATATTTGATCATCAATCTTTGGAATGAAACATATAAACCTTTCGTTGTCAGATATGCATGGGTTAAGAATAACCTCACATCGGTAAAACCAGAGTCATGCTCAAGAGTCATTCTCAAGAGTTACAAGATATCAACTCATTCAGCTAAACTACACTATAATAGCTCGATCTACCACTCTGCAGGGGCACTGTTGCAGCATTAAGCTAACTACTTTGTTGTTTTGCAATTCATATGATCAATAGTTATTCAAGATGGTCTGATAGTAGCTTCAAACGAGTAAACCGGACGCTAGACAAAGTTATAAATATTTAATTATTTGATTCAACATTTTTTCTTAATATAACCAACTTACTAAAATGAATTACTATAATATCTGATCCGACTAAATTAGGCTGACAGGAAGAGGCTTTTGAGGAAAACTGATTGGAAACTCATATTGATATATAAATAACTCAACAACTAGACAAGTAGACATGGGCGTTTGGCAAGTGGACCAAGTATAGCTTTCAATGTAACATATTAATTTGATGGATTCCATCTTAAAATCAGGTTGTCCATTTTATGTTTGTCATATTTTTGGGTTTCGTCGATCTGTTTATTCTTGTCCACAGAATGGTGCGGATAAATGGTCCCACAGAATTTTTTTAGAAAAGTCAAATACATATAATTGTCATGACAAACGTAACATTGTAGAGGACAAATGGGATCAAGCTGTTAACAAATATCATTAATAGAAGTGTCATACATATCAATATAATATTTTTTTAATTTTAAAATTATCACGGTGTACCCTTTTTTATAACAAAAGGAAAGCAGCTCTAATTATAGAAAAACATCACAAGAAGACGAAGAACTAAGATTTCGGTTCCAAATTAGATCGTGCCACCTTCATCAAGTCTCAAAAGAAAAACATACAAAAGCCAACAATAATTAATTCAAAAGTTAATCCACTGTCTCAAATTCAGACGCCAGCTCGGAGCACAAATGTAGGGCCCATGAGTAGAATCACCTCGTCTCGGCAAATCTGGTCCGTCCGATCAGAAGGGAGAGTGATGGCAACCGTTCGACCGTCCTTGTCATCCGGATGGGGCATAACGAGAACCATTCCTTCGCCATCCACGTGGCCATTGATAGAGCAGGACACGTGTGCAGGACCTTTGTCGTCGAACATGGTTTCGTACGCGAAAACATGGTCAAGCATTAGGCACGAAAGAGTTTGACCGTACATCTGGAATGGCTCCCCATATTTTCCGGTCTTCTTGTCCCTAAATGAAATAAAATAAATACTCCCTTAAGAAATATCTATTTTTTTTAAGTTGTGAAATCTTCAAATAATTTACTCTTATACGTCGCTTTAAATGCTATCCTCGAAAGTTGATACCCTATAAAATTTTATAATAGGTTAAATACTCTCGAATTCTACTAAGATATTCAATTATATAACAAATTGTAAACCATTTTATTATTTTTTACTGCTAGAGTGTAATACTTATATTAGGAATCACAATCGGCGTAATAATAATTGATCAAAGTCCCATTTTATTGAGAAGCAATTTTATTGATCGACTTAAAGTAGGTTAAATTTCACGTGGAATCAGCTTTAGTTAAAGTTTTCATCCTCTATTTCAACTTCATAATGGACACGAGAAGAATGTCTAAAAAAGATTTAAGACGATGGTACAATTAAAAACGTATATTCAAACTATTGAAAATTTAAAATACCAAGAAAAGATTGGAAAATAAACACTAAAAAAATTCCACTTGGTGAACATTTATGATATTATCTCTAAAATTTTAGGATTTTGAAATATGTTCACTATTACAGTTTCATTAACTAGTAAGTATAAACACACTTGAATTGTTGTGATGTTGCAGAAATGAAGGGGAAATAGTTGAATTGATGAAATAAATATCTGAAGTTTCAATTCAATTAGCAAGGAAATTATACCTTCTTCTAGGGCTGAGCATCGGTCCGGTCCGGTCCGGACCGAAAATTTTTTTTAGGTCCGGACCGAAAACCGGACCGGACCGGAAAAAATTAGGATAGGCAGACCGAAGACCGGACCGGACCGGTCCAAAAACCCGATTTTTTGGCTTAAATTTAAAAAAAAAAAATTGGACCGGTCCGGACCGGACCGGAAAATTTAAAATTTACCGGACCGAAACCCAGACCGGACCGGATTTTTTCAAAAATTTCCGGACCGAACCCGGACCGACCGGTCCGGTCCGGTTTGACCCGGTTCTGCACAGCCCTACCTTCTTCCTTCAAACCAGTCAATGGCTGACCAATAGGCTTCTTCCTCCAATCCAGTAATGTGCGTCCTCACTTTCTCCACCAGCTTCCCCCCACGTCTCATTTCCTCCACACTCGTCATCGATCACCACCAATGAAAAATGCAGGGCATTCCCGAAAAACCCGTGCGGAAGTGGAGCGTGCAGCCGTTTACGAAAATCAATACAAATCTCCATAGAGTCTGATCCGATCCGCCACCAGAAGAGTGCCGCAAGGGCCTCGAAAGGTGTTGCCTCAGGCGACGACTGCTTTATTTCCGCCAAGCAACGTCGCACAGATACCCCGTCTAGTCGGAAAGTGACGGTTGACATTTTAGAAGGGACGGGGTGAGGGAGTTTTGATTTATTTTCGAGGATGGCGGCGGAGACCGTGTCGGTATTGGGTCGGGGCCGGCCTTTTAGGCCTGGTGGGTGGAAGAAAGGTGGGTTTATAATGCAGGCCCGGCGATGGGTGTTGGTCCAGGCCTTGATTAGGAGGATTGAGCAGGTTGGGTCCGAATAAATGTGAGGGCAGGTTAGCCCAATTGCAAATCCACCATTCTTGAACTCACTTATCTGTTCTAGTAATAATCATGATTTGGAGGGGGGAAATTAAGTTCGGTTGAAAATTAAGTAATACCTACCTATGTTACTACCTAAGTGTTGAATATGATCGAAAATGCTAATCCTTTAGATCAGGAATCGATGATTTAGTTTAACTTTACCCTAATGCGATTCAGTGTAAATTAATTACTAACTCGTATTGCTACAACCGGAAGACAAGTTAACTAAACAAATTGTTATTTCTTAATGGTAAAATGGAAAGAGAAGATAACTAAACGTGTGGATAATTTAAGAGACTGGAGTTTTTTAGATTCGCAGCAATGGAATTGTTTGTAATTAGAAATCTTGCTTGAGCGCGTCTATTTTTTCGGTGAGGCCTTAAAATCCAAAAGAGGTAGGTGGTCTTTATCTCTATGAAAATTGACTAAAAAAGTAATATTCACAATTAGAGCAGGCGAGATTTTTAACCAGTATCATGTCTCTATCGACTCAAGAAAACAAACAAAAATCAACATAAAAAAAGTCTTGGTGAAAATGACGGACCCACCTAAACACAAAAATTAGACAAGCTAGTTCAGTTAAGTAATTGTTCATTTAAGAGTATGGTAAAAAAATATGAACCTATAATTCCATTGCTATATTAAGAAAAGCACATGAATTCTAATTATTAAAACCATACCAGCAGATCTCAAGACGATATATATATATATATATACCTGAACGCAGAAAGGTGACCAAATAGAAGCATCCTCGGCCATCTCCTCCCAATACACCAACTCTTTCTCCTCCCCACCACCACCCCTCAACCACTCCTCCAACTCCACCGCCACCGTCGCGTCCAAAACCCTAACACCAGCATCATTACACTTCACAACAAAATTCCCGTCCTCCTCCCTACCGACCCTTCCGGTGACGGCCGGGTAATGCGAAAGCACTTCGGAAAGGGACTCCTTGAGCCGGTCCCGGTCTATCGGGGACCGGAAGTAGAAGACCAAGCAAAGCCTATGCTTGGCCATGGCGTGGTCGAGGACGGACAAGGGGTAAGTCTTGCCGGGCCTCACTGGGGTGGCCGACTCGGCGGTGGACTTGGCCGTGATGGTGACTAGCTTGGAGGGGGAATCCATTATGGGATGGATTAGAGTTTGGAGTGGTGGGGATATGTAGAGAAGGGTGTGGGTTGGTTGGTGGTGGTAGTTGAGGGCATTCATGCAAAAAAAAAGACACGTGGCGGACTTTGGTTGGGTGGGGATGGCGGGAAATTAATTGGATCGTTGATCATGGTCTTTGTACCTTTGTGGTAATTAGGATCATTAAGATTGTTATTAAGGTATTATGTTTGTTATTGGATAAAAAAGTTTGGTTTAATGTACCTACTTGAGGTGTGGTTGGGAAGTACACCTATTTCTAATAAATTCTAGAAAAAATAACTTCTAGGTGTGTGTGGGTCTAAAAAAATCATCACTTAATGTCTACTTGGGGCCATATATTTTAGTCCTACTTGGTAGATACTGAAGTTGAACACAATTGAAATAAGAGTAATGTTTAGTTATAAGAAATTTCTTTTAAAAGATGAAGAAGTTTTTTTAATTTTAAAATAGGAAGAACTTCTAAGTCTGGAAAAAAACTTACAATCGATTTACTATGTTCTGTTCTGAATTTGTAATTTGAACACCCAAAAGTGAGTTTGCTAGCTAATTGCGATTTAAATAGATTTGCATTTAGGTACTTCAGTTATACACCCATAGTTATGGGGATTTGATTTAAATACTTGAACAACTTCTGAAATGCTTCACATGTGCTTGGTTGCCGGACAATAACAAACTCCCTAATTTCTGTATGCCTTAACTGTAGGATTCTCATCCTAATCCTAATCCTAATCCTATTTGTGCCTTAATCTTGTTTAGGTGGAGATTAGGGTGGTGAGGGTTTGGAGATGGATGGAGGGCTAGGATGGTGTGGATTGGATGAAGGGTGGAGATGGTTTGGAGATGGATGAATGGTTGAGATTGGAGGAGGAGGAGATATTTATTTGGTGAGCTCTCTCTCTCTTTAACTCACATCTTTCTCTCACTCACGTTGCTCTCTCTCTCTACCTCAGAGGTGGTGCTCAGACGTGGAGGTTGTGCTCCGGCGAGGTGGAGATCGGCTCCGGTTGGTTGGTGGAGGTGAGTGGGGTTGGATGTGTTTTCCTCCCTTCTGAGTTAGTTTTTCCCTCTCCTTCGATCTCACTCGAGTTCTGTGGTCGTGGGTGGTAGTTGGAGGTTGCCGGAGGTGGAGTTGTGGCTGCGGATCGTCGAGGAGGTGTTGATCGTCGTTTGGACGCGAGGTTCGTTGACGGATCGTGATTTGGGGAGGCACGCTCGTGGAGGCGTCGTCGTGGTTCTTCTTGGGTCTCTTCAGACCTTCCGGTATGTCAAGCTCGCTCACTTAATTACCGTGAGTATTTGGAAGTCGACGGTAGGCCGTTCGGCTCGTCGCGAGTAAATGTGCAGCAGATTTCACTGCCTGATCGGTCGACCGTTCGTGAAGAGAATTCGGGTTCTGGCTCAAATCGGTCGAACGATGCCTGTGGGGCTGTCGACCGATTGTGCATTGGAGGCAAGCCTGGTGAGTTTCGATCGACCGGGTCCCCTTTGCCGGTCGACCGTGTGCACTGTCTTAAGTCGGTTGGGGGGCGTAGACTATATAAACGGTCGACCGCTCTTTGATCTCGTCCGACCGTGAATTAAGTGGACTGAGTGGTCGGTTCGACCGAATGTGGTTTCGGTCGACCAGACTTGTGCGCTGAGCGTGGGGAACGCTCTGGTGGAATTCGGTCGACCGAAGTGAGCTCGGCGTTCGACCGGATTCGTGGGGAGTGTGAGGGATATTTCCCTGGACAGATTCGGTCGACCGAGATGTGCTCGGCGTTCGACCGAATTCGTTGTGGTGTTGAGGGATTTGTTCCCTGGTGACTTTCGGTCGACCGGGACCCCTTTGTCGGTCGATCGATTGGTCATTTTGTTCGTTGAACCGGGAGTTGACCATCTAAACGGTCGACCGTCCCTTGATTTGGGTTCGACCGAACGAGTGTGGTGTTGGGAGTCGGTCGACCGATGGAGTGCCGGTCGAAGTGGATTGCCCTGTATTTGCTTGATTCGGTCGACCGAGACTTTTGGTTCGGTCGACCGTTTGTGTCCTGTTCTGCACTATGGAGGTGTTGTTTTGTCGTGGTCGTCCGTGTGGGGCGAGTTGTGGTGCCGATGTTCTTCCGGCAAGTGTGCTAGGTGCACGAGGGTTGCGGTGGTTGGTTGAGATTAGACCTGGAGCCTCGTAACCGTGTGTGAGCTTGGGATTGGCTGAAATAGGCCTGAGGCCCAGCTTAGAATTGTAGTGTTGCGGCGGTTGGTTGAAAGAGACCTGGAGCCCCGTAACTGTGTGAGAGCTGTGGTTGGTTGAAAATAGACCTGGAGCCCAGCTAGTCTGTGCGGGGTTGGTTGAAAAAGACCTGAAACTCCGTAGTGTGTTCGGGTTGGTTGAAAAAGACCTGGAGCCTGAGCAGGGACCACGTGTAGGGGTTGGTTGAAAATAGACATGGAGCCCTTAGACGTTTGGGTTGGTTGAAAAAGACCTGGAGCCCTTGGTCATGTCGTGGTTGCTGCGGTTGGTTGAAAATAGACCTGGAGCCCAGCTTGGCGACGAGTGTGTGTCGCGGCGGTTGGTTGAAAAAGACCTGGAGCCCCATGACTGTGGTGTGTGCGGCGGTTGGTTGAGATTAGACCTGGAGCCCCGTACCTGTGGTGTGTGTTGTGGTTGGGTGAGAGAGCCCTGGAGCCCAGCCTGGTTGTGATGCTTTTCTTGTTTAGTAGAATTGCATGCTAGGGTGCCTTTTCATTTCATACATTTAGAGTTTGGCATACGGGGTTTCATTCTGGAAACTCAGGCATTGTTGCACGTTTATTTTCAGGCCGTGATCGGCGTTAGGGGGTGATGACCGAGGAGAGGAGCGCTGCTACCGGATCCAGCTTTCTCTCGGTTGAGGTCGTGTGATTACTGTTTCATTTGTTTATGTTTTTGATGTAATCACAACTTTTGTATACTCTGATGTTCATATATATATATTATATGTTGGTGCACATGTGTCCCTTTATTGCGTAATATCCTCTGTTGATTGAGTGTTTATAAATTTTAAAATTTTCCGCTGCTTTGAAGATGTTACATTAACATTTATTAATGCACAATGTTTTTTTTCTTCACATCTAAAAAGTAAAACACCCAACCCAAGGTTTGCCTCTTTGGTCTTAAAAATAACCAAAATCAGTAAATTATAGTCCTGTGACAATAGATGTAATATTCTCATGTTAATAATTAACTACTATTATACATGCAAATTTGAAATTATCTAAAAAAGACAGCCAAGAAGAATTATAGATTGCACCTTCAAAATTGTAGTATCAGTAATACTTTGCTCTTAATTATTTATTTATAGAAAGTTCTTAAAATTACAGTACCGTCATGCTACAAAAACAATCTCAATTGCCAAAAATGATGTAACCAAAAAGAGCATCACAAAGACACATTCAAAAGCCAAAATGGAAATTCTTATTAACCGATCGAACACGAGGATCGACATTTAAGCTTACATGCACATACGATCCATCACGAGGTCTGCAAATTACATGAAAATTGCACCACCATTGATCAAATCGATTCTTCTCGTATATATATATATATACCCGTTCCATTTGAGTTAGTACATATATATATAATTGCTCGATTAATCGCTACCTACACTACGTCGTCGGTATCGCTGTTACTTCCGTTCTCGGTGGCCTTTTGAGAGTGGAACATAAACTTGCACACGCCGACGGCTTCACCGACCGTTAGGAAAATCCACTCGTGTCCTATGTTTTCCAAAACCTCGGATTTGTCCAACTTCTTCATCACCTCACTTCCGGGATTGGCTAAGACAAGCTGCATATACAGGCGATGTCAGGAATTCTGGTCAGAAATGTTGATTTTTTTTGTAGTAGTAGTAGTAGTAGGGAGAAACTCTTAGGTTAGAAGATTTGATGTTGAAAGTGGGTTAATTAGAATTGTCATATTAATTACTATGTTGATCAAGAAGGCTGCATCCACTGAGGCTTAAAGTTTGCTATATAGAAAATTACTCTTAAATGTTGGTCTAGTGTCTACACATCTCATATCTGATACTTCGATATTAAAATGAATGATGCTAATAGCTGAATTTATATATTTTGTTTCTGGATTGAAATCATACATGATGATAAAGTTTACTTTATATTCTTTGGACATGTCATATTTTGGGATTATATGGTTTCTGTGATGAAATCAAAAACTCTACAATACTTTACACCATCACTAACCATGACATGGACGACCCGGTCATCAGTTCTCTCTCTCTTCAAAATCAGCTTTCTCTCTCTTCCACATCAGCTTTCTCTTTCCTCAACTCACTTCCTTCTCTTTCCTATACTATTCACATCTTAACCACAACCCAACACAACCCATAACAACCTACCTCTCTCCTCCACATCATTTCGGGGTCCATCTTGGTAAAATTTAAAAAAAAAAATTAAAAATTTCAAAAAAATCAAAACAATTATAAAACGAATTTTCAAAAAAAAATTATAAAAAAACTCAAACAAAGAAATTAAAAAAATCAAAACAAAAATCAAAACAAAAAAAAATCAAGAAAAAAATAAAATTCAACCCGGACGCGCCACGTGACGCGTCCGGGTTGGATGACCCGGACAACCGGGTCGTCGACCCGGGCGTTGAAACGCCCGGGTCGACAACCTGGGCAAACATGACCCCAAAATAGGGAAGAGGTTATTTATGACCCGGTCACGACCGGGTCGTGACCGAAGTTTTTTCCTATAACTTATATATGTCTGTCATCTTCCACCAAAACAATTAAGTTTAAAAAACTCAGTGGACCAGCTAAGTTTCACAACATCAATTAAATTACCTTGAGTTCTCTTCTGTCCATGCCCTTCTTAAACTCTTTTAACATGCTAATGCCACTGGTGTCAATGCTGGTCACGGCTGCAAAAAAAATAAAATGTGATCATTACTTTCTTTACAACTTCTTCCTATCATCAAAGATATAATTGAAAAATTAACCATTAAAAAATCTAAGATTTATATAAATTACTTACCACCCATGTCCAAGATCACATATTGCAAGTCTGCTGCTCCCTTGTTCACTACCTTCTCCTTATCCTCCTCCTCATCTATCCACCTTGTGATCCTAAAATTGCAAAAACAAATCCATAATTAACAAACTAAATTCATATTTGATAGTGAAAGTATTAGAGAAATCCACATTCTGAGAAAAAAATAATTTCAGTCAACAACGTAATTAAAGATGTTGAGAGGTACTTGTTTTATTTGCATTCTGGGAAGGGAAGAAATTTCCAAACAAATATCTTACATAAGTTCCCTTAAGTATCAGAAGGTCCTTTATTTCTTTGTAATACCAAAACAACCCGTAATTTTTTTGAAATTTTCTCATATTTAACACAAAGTTCTGTCCTAATTAATTGTATAAGCTGCACTGGCATATGATATGTGTTTCACTTTGAAACCAACAATGCAATATGGAAAATATCATGAGTAAAATGAACATTTGGAAATTAGCACAATGGATGAGATGCAATCTTATCTATCTATGCATAATTAATTTATACCTCTCTCTAAGGTAGGTAGCATTTGTGAAGTAGATGGGTGCATCAATTTGGATGACAAGAATTCCTGGAACAGTCACAGCTTCTGGATACTGATCTGTCCTCCTATATATCATGGTGTTGGGGATATTACCAAGAACACTTGTCCTTGGTCTTGCTACAAACAACAAAACCCTAAGCATGGACACTGTCACCTGCAGAAAGTTGAGAAGAAACAACATTATTAGAATTTTTTTATATAAAAAAAGTAGGTGAGCAGATGAGGCATAGAGAATTTAGTCTTGCAACTTGTGATTGCAAAATCTTTTAAATGATCGATTAAGCTAACTCAGCTTATCGCTACCATTACAAAATTAAGCATAATCTCTGTATACGTCATATATATAAGGGTTTGTTTACTATTAGTATCAGAGCTGATTTGTGAAACCACATCAAAGAATGTGTTGTTTAAGTTATTTTTGATTGAATAAATTAATATATATATATGGGTATTTGAATTGATAAGAGTCAAACATTATGACATACTAATTATGTTATCATTATTAAAACAAACCAATCTAGAATGAAACATACCGCAGTAACAAGTCCAATCTCCACACTTCCGAAAACCACACCAATGTAAGCACCTAAGCAAACACAAAAGTCGATCTTATCGACCTTCCAGAGGTGGATTACAGTCTCATAATCGAGCAAACCAAGCATGGCGGTTATGATGATAGCCGACAGGGCGACGAGGGGAGTGTAGTAGAACAATGGTGTCAAGAATAGAAGCGTTATCATAACCGCCAACGACATTACAACGTTCGATATTGCGGTTTTGCAACCCGCGTTGTAGTTCACAGCCGATCTCGAAAATGGCCCTGAAACCATCAAAAAAATAACATAGGTTTAAAAATTGTGATAGTATGCCTAATTAATTTGGTCGTTTGAATTTTGATTACTCTTAATTAATGTCTAGTTAGTAATAAGGATATGTTATTATGTTTGCATCACAATAATTACCGGTGGTCAAATAGCAAGAGGTGACCGAACCGGCGATGTTCATCATTCCAAAAGCAATCATCTCTTTGTTTCCATCAATGTTGTAGTTTTTGAACATGGCGAATGTTCTCCCAACAGCAATCCCTTCCTATAATAATTCATAGAATATATCATTATTAACATCTCGATTTTCTCATATATATATATATGGTTGAAGTCCCTAGCTACTTCACACGTATTTTTGTAAGAAGATGGTTTAAATCACAGGTTATGCCTTCGGAATTATTGCCGAGATGGAACTTAATAAGGCAAGCCGAGTTAACTCAATTGACTATCTAGGAATATCTTCAATCCGATGCCACAATATCTCACGCAGTCAATACCACTTTAGGTTTTTAATTTACCAATTGGAGTTAGTTAATTGCTACATATTTGACCTTTAAATGATTGAATTGGGAATTATGAGCGGATCACATTCTAATTATTATCTCCATTTATAGAGATGTAGATCTTTTATCTTAGGTTAGTCAGGACAAGAATCATGTTTTAACGAAAGAGATTGCATCCTAAAAGTTTCATTAATTTTATTTTTAAAGAAATATTTCAAAAAGAAACACAATTAAGGTAACACTCACGGCAAGAGCAAGAATTCCAGTGACTATGCCTGCCTTCAAAGAAGTCATGAGATACGGTGCCTTCAAGGTCAAGGAAGTCAAGGATGGAGGGTTCAATCCTTTCTTCAATTCTCGAATCTACAAAAAAATAAACATCAAATCAAACATGTTAAAAAGTGGTCCAACTCTAATATAAAAAATAAAAATCTGATATCATATTGAAGGAAATATATATATATATATATATATATATGAACTCACCACTTGGACACCATGGTTCTCAGCATGGGTGACATAGACAAGGATGCTACCTAGTACGACTGATGTCAATGGTGCACCCGCAGATATCCAGAAGAACTTTGAGTTTCTTTTGCTCTGTTAGATTAATTTCATGAGAATTTTTAATAATAAATTCATCGATTGTATTGAACTTGGTGTTAAAATATAATATTTGGATTTTCTGTAGATCATACCAGAAATTACATATGTACAAAAGGGGACATCAATTACTAGGATACTGATTAAAGCCTATTTATGTAGAAGTGATTAACAACTTGCTCACTTAATACTAAAATATTGATAAGAACAAAGGTAAATTCATTCGATTTTACTTGAAAAATATCAATAAGAGAGAGAGAGAATTCAAGGGATCAAAATTTTCAATACCTTAGTGAAATTATGATCGATTAAACCAAAGTGATTCGGATTACCTAAGTTAGTAGACCTCAACTAGGGACGGAACCAGGAAATTTTCCATGTGGCCGTCTAAAGAGAAAAACAACTGCAAGTTTTTGTCATATTAGGCTTTTGGTTGTGTTTAATTTAGTGGATTGAAATTGTCTTTATGTGTTATGTTTTTGTGATTTCTAAATTTACGGGGACTTTTATATATTAGTTTTTTGTAATTTCAAAATTTATGGGGGCTTTTATGTGTTAGACTTTTGTGATTTCAAAATTTATGGGGGCTTTTCAATGATTTAAATGTAAAATACCAAAAATTATGTGTAATGTTACAAAGGAAATTCAAATTGTTGTTGTGGCTTAACTAGGGTAGTTTAATTCTAGCTAGAAGTACATGTTACAAATAATTAAATTAGGGAGTTGAATTCTAGCTAAAATTACTTGTTATAGTCAAAAGAATTTACGGGTCAATGATGCACAACATGGACCACCTTAATGGCTTAATGTTTAGTAATAAAAGAATTAAAATCAATCAAAGTACGCAGTGGAATCGAAAAATAGCAAATCCGATGAAAAAAGAAACCACAATTGCAAATCCAAAATACCAAACTACACAAAACACACAAGATTTAACGTGGAAATTCAATACGGGAAAAATCACGGACGACACAACTCCAAATCTACTAAATGTATAGTAAATTATGGTAGAAAATCACTACGTCTTGGAAGGTTGCCCCAGCAATAGCTTGTTGTTTTCCTCTTGTGTTTTCCTTTTATATTCAATAGCCAACCATGCATGTTTGCTTTATATGTTTTGTTATGGTCTCCTTATCATTAGTCTTCCCACTCTCAAACTTTATTTGTTAATAAAAATTTGATCATGAGCCAGTGGTAAGTAAAAGTCATCAGTCATGCATATATGCTTTAAAATACTTTAATTTTTTTACTTTTAAATTTATTAGCAAATTACAAATACACACTCCTTAAATGGAAAAATCATAAAATAATCAGTGGAGTGATTTTTGTAGGTATACTTACCAAGTATCTTGTGAGCAGGAGGAAGAAAAGGAACACCATGCCAAGAACCATACTTTCCCATCTCCACTGCACAACAAAACATAATTGAGGAGAGAGAACAAAAGTTATTCCTCAATTGGTGCTGCAAAAGTTTATTTGTTCTTTCTCTCAAGTAAAACTGCAAACTTCCTCTAGATATTTAAATACTCGCAGTACAATAGCTAGAAACTATCAAATGTATCACAAATATGATCCCAATTAAGTTGACCTTCATGGAACCTACATAACATTATTTCATCTAGGCCTTGTAACATTATTTGGTTCGCATATGCAAACAAATTTGGATCTCATGAGCGGTGTTGTCAGTTGAGTGCATGCATTATTGCAATGATTTAGATAGAAAAATCATACATGCATCTGAAAGTAAATAGGCGCAATCATAGACCTTTTCAACTGATTAGTCATTTCAAGTGTTGTAATACCTTAAATATTTCCGCATGAAATTTAGTACTCATTGTGTTCTCTGGTGTTTGTTTGCTTGTAACATAAGTAGGAATAAATCTAAAGTATACAATCATGGAAGGTGGTCAAAATTAAATTTAGAACCTAAATTTTCACTGGGTCAGCAGCGTGGATCACTTCAATTCAGAGTTCACATAGAGCTAAATATACGTGACCACGTGTGTGCAAAACTGCAATATTAATGTTGAGTACTAATTAATACGCAAATATTATTCTTTGATATGTCAAGAAATCAGAACAACCAATTACACCATTCATAACTAGGCATGAAATGGTTGATTCATGATTTGGATATAATCATATATACATGTGAGAGTAAATCTTATCATGGTATACTATTCTTTCCCATGATACAATATTGTTTATTGGATATGATCTTAATTATATATATGACAATAATGGGTTGGTGTAGACCTGGTGGGTTTGAGAAAACACAGCCTTCATGACAGAGACAACATCTGTTTCAGTGGTGAAGTGTTGGAGTCCTAAAAGGGTCTTGAGTTGTTGAAGGCACACCACAGTGGCTGCTCCTCCCATGAACCCCACTATGGTTGCATGGGATAAGAAATCCACTATAAACCCTAACCTGCCACCAACCCAAAAAAGCAATTAGAACACAATATAGTTGTCATATTATATGTAAAAAGTGATCACAAGTGTATAATGCATGGTAGTATATCAATAGACCACAAGGATTGGACACAAGGGAAGTAATGGTCAAAAGTGTGCAATGAGGATATGTGCTATGTATACATATATTCACCTTCACCAGATGATGTTTCATGTTCTAGAAATTCAGGTGAGAACTAGCTTGTAGAAGGTGGTCGTACACTTTTATTGGAAAGATTACCATAAATGAAAGGAAGATAATAAAAAAACACTTCAGAATAGATAAGATGGGGATATAATTAATTAACTGGGGATAAACATGAGATTATGAAACAAAAACATATCTACCTTAGGATACCAAGGGTAGCTTGAAAGACACCAGTGAAGAAAGTGGCTGTGAAAGCCATGTGTAGGTAGAGTGTAGGGTCCTGAGCAGGAGTGACCACTTTCCCTAGAACTGATGCAAGTAGTAGTGATGCCACTGCCACTGTTCCCACTGCCAAATCCTTGGAGCTCCCCATCATTGCATACACCAATGGTGGCACAAAGCTTGAATCTTCGAATATATATAAGTTATTATATTTTGTACACTTTGTTTCAATATATATAATAATATATATACATCATGACTATATGTTCAATACATACTAAATACTTACATCTAATAAATGTTATCTTAATTTGGACATGCATGTTTTTCTGAATAAACATTGATATCTTTATACGCGAAAGTTAATAGAAAACTTACATAGGCCAAGGATGGGAGGAAGATTAGCAAGGTTGGCATAGCTTATCCCTTGCGGGATGGCTAGGCTGGCGATGGTAATTCCGGCAATAATGTCCGACTTCAAGAACGAGAAGGAGTATTTGGGTGCCCATTCGAATATGGGAAAAAAATATTGGAACCCCAAAGCCACCTTTCGAGAGGTCGGTTGGTTTTTGAACATTCGGGCTGGATCGTCGGGGAAGAACATCTCCTTGAGGTTGGTTTTCAAGGAGGAGAGGAATGGCTTTGCCGGCGGCACCGGAACCCGGTGGGTGCACTCTATGCCACCCACATAATTCAAACCCTCACTGCCCATTCTCTAGGAAGTAATTAATTAGTTGGACTCAAGATTAATTGTGTTGGCTTTGAGTTCTTAGGAGTGGTAAGGAGGGAAATGGGGTTAGGGGGTTTAAGTATTGGAAGTTTTGAGGTTTGTGTTCCCCTGGAACAATTAAGCTTAAGATGTGCCATCCCATTGAAAAAAATCTTGGAAATTAAAGGGAAGACGTGAGTGGAGAAGTATAAAACAAGTTGATTTTTTTACCTTCTTCATTTTATATATACATATGACTCAAAACTTGGATTATTTTTTAAGTAGCATGCATGGTATGATAATACATTTGACGCTATGCTTGTGGATAATTCATCTTCATAGAGAACATCTAGAGTTAGGAGCTAGGGAAAGAAAGAAAGTTTAGTGGTAATCTAAAGATTAGACGTTAATATATATAAATATCCTATGATATATATCATGGACACAGAGTTTGATCTCTATCACAACGTACAAAACATTCCCTGTAATAACCTAATCTAAGCACCCTAATTAAATTAAACTAAACCTAATTAACCCTAATTAATCCTGCATGGAGAGGTGGAGGTGTTGGACATGTGGAGATTGAGGTGGATGGCTTTGGTTGGTTAGGTTTTAGGTTAAGTGTGATTGGATGAGGTGTAGGTGGATTTGGCTATTTAAGGTGTTGTTGTAAAGAGATAAGGGTTTGGACGTTTTCTTCATCATTGCCTGTTATCAGAGAGTGAGAGGAGGTGAACGTTGGAGAAGAAGAAGAAGGTGAAGTAGAAGAAGAGGAGAAGAAGGAGAAGAAGGAAGAAGAAGAGGAGTGAAGTGACTCAAGCTTGGGAGACTTCTTCAACCGTCAAAAAGGTATGCCAAATCTTCATTATAACTCACATAAGCCTTGTGAGTGTTGGGGATCGACGTTGGTGTCGAATTCCCCGTCGGATTTCAACCAATTCAGAGGTTGAAGACGACGATCGGTCGACCGGTGCCTGTGGGCAGTCGACCGATCCTATTATTATTTGGATTTTTTACCCGCGAACGGTCGAACGATGTCTTAGGACGGTCGACCGTTATGCCAGATTTGTGCGGGAAAAAGGGGATATGCTGTTATCGGTCGAACGGGACCACTCAGCCGGTCGACCGAATAACGATGAGAATGGGTCGGTTGGGGATTTTGACTTATTAAACGGTCGAACGTCCTTTACCTTGTTCGACCGATCTATTCGATGTTAAGTCGGTTGGGAGCTTTGACCATCAAAACGGTCGACCGCTCTTTAACTTTCGGTCGACCGACTGAGCATTTATTTAAGCGGTATAGTGCTTGTGTTGGTTCGGTCGAACTGTATTTCAGTTCCGGTCGACCGAACGAGACTTGGGCAAAATATTGAAAGTCCTGTTATCGGTCGAACGGCCCCTTGGTTCGACCGGTCGGATCTATATATTATATAAAATTGTATAGCGTAGACCATCCAAACGGTCGACCGCTAGATGACTTTTGTTCGACCGATTGGTCGGTAATTCGGTTGGCGTGGTTCGACCGGTAGATTTGTTTGTACAGTACTGTGTACTGTGTGGGGGACCGGTCGACCGGTGTGCTTTTAGCGGTCGACCGATCTGCCGCAGGTTGGTGGATTTATCCACACGCGATCCGTCGATGTCAGGTCGACTACCGGCTCCGAGGCGACGGTTGATTACCGGCTTTGAGAGCTACGGATTTCACCTTCGACGAAGGCGTATTATTGTACTACCATTTTCCTCTCTTACCGAGCGGGGTGTGAGGGATGTGTACCGTAAACCTTGGGCAGTTTGCGAGGGTTTAGCGGTAGGCCGAGGATGTTCCGGCAGGGTGCGCGCTAGGCGACTCTTGGGGGAGCAGTGGCTGTCGTCTGACCCGAGTTGTGTATTCGGCGGGCTGACTCGCTCCTTGGGTGCGGCGTGTACCGGGGGTTCCTTCCTGCACTTGTTGGGGAGCAGTGGTGTCGACTAACCCTTGTGAGGCAGCGGTGGACTGACTTGACCCTAGTGGCAGGAGTGGTTCAGTGCCGCGGAGGCGGTGAGGGCATTATTATGGGCCCGAGGCGGATGATCATGTGCATAGCATTGCATTGTCTTTAATTCCTTTTTATATTTTTAGGAGGTTTGGTATACGGGGTTCCTTCAGGGAACTCAGACATGTTTGTTTGTTTTCATTTCAGGTAGCGAGTAGCATTAGAGTCAGGTGGTGACCGAGGAGGGTGCCCCCGAGATTAGATCCTGTAGTTGTCAGTCTCTTCCTTTTGAGGTGATTACATATTGTATAGCTTTTGTCGTAATCACAGTCAGTTTGTATATTTGACTTCCACGTGGATCATATTTATATTATATATGTTGGTTTGTTTCCCGTGACGTGCCCAGTGTTGACCTTTGACGGTCTTTATTATTGTTTAAATTTTCCGCTGTTTTCGGGTACGTTACATTCCCCCTCCTTCCACCCTGACGTGCCCAAATGCAACTTTTCTGGTGTTGTTCTACCAAAAAAAAATCATTTAGACTTATTAAGAAATATAATTAATGTGATCATCAGAGAGAATTAGTATTATATTATTTTTGTAACATAAAAAATAATATTTAAGTTCTCCTTCATTCTTAGCTGTCAAACTTTATGACGTTGGAGTTCATACACAACCTTACACATTGGGATATGATACACAACCTTACACATAGAAAGAAATGGAATTATTATTCTCTTGTGATGCGTTATGGGGCCAAAGAGTACGAGTGGACACAAGAATGGAGACCATTCTAATTATGAGCTCAATTTATGTGATGATCTCTCACCTACACCAGATCATTTGAACTTGTTTTCTAGTGCTGTTTGGACTTGAAAAGAATAATCTGTTTGTTTGAAGGAAAAATAATAGATTGGATTCCACACTGGGTGATTGAATTATGAGTTCAAAATAACCACAAATTATAGTGGAGTTTGTGAGTTGTTTCAATTAGTTCTTATTGGATATATTGGTCCTCTAGACTAGAGGGAAGGGTTGGATTTTTTTTTCTCGAATTGTGAAAACATAATAGGACAGACAAAAAAGTACATTTTTTATAAAACATAATAGAGTAGAAATCATCTGAAACAAAATAAAAATAAAAACAAGAATAATCAATGTTCTAGTGTGAATTATACAAGGAATATTTGAACCAAATTATTATCATCGGAAGATCAAATAGTTTAAGTGTCAATAAAATAATTTAACTTGACTTCATATGTGCCATTAATGTTTTTATTTTTCCTTTATATGCTATTCATAAGTTTTTCCAAAGTTCTGTTAACTGTTAATTTTTCATATGGTTTTATTTTATGAGCAAGAGATTATTTTATTTTTTATTATAATTATAAACTCTATCCTTTTCCTTTGTTTCCATTCATCATCTGAAATCCAAATAGCACTTCACCTGGCTAAGGCTTGCCTCTAAGTTTCTATTTTTCATTAAGTTCCTGTCATAAAGGTTGAAGTTAGTATTTGAATATCAATCTTGATTTTCCCTTAAATCCAAATACCAATTAATTTGTCTTTGAATGATGCTTGACCATGTTTGACTTAACCTGTGTGACAAGTGACATTTAATGAAGTGTTACTTTCACTTGCACAAATTATATATTCCTTGGCAGGAGATCGTCTTTATATTCCTTGCTAAACATCTTCCCAAAATTACTTAAATCGTCCCTTGAAATTACCAAATTGCTCTTCCTCCTATTTTTGCTTATATATCTCACAATTTCACTCTTTTCTCAAAACTTTCTCTTCTTATACCTACTACAGAAGATTATGAATGTCTCGGAGGCCAGACAAGCAGCCAACAGTTCCCCCGGTGTACCCGTATACGGTAACCTTACGTTATTTATTTGTTTTCAAAAAAAAAATTAAAAAAAGTGGTCGGCGTCCGAGGGAAACGCCCCCCGCATGGGGCGGGCGCCCGAGGGGGCGGGCGTCCTCGGGCGCCGACCATTAGCTGGAGACGTCTGCGGAAGACGTCTCCCCTAAGGAGGAGGCATCTCCGACAGACGCCTCCACCATGCGGGAGGCGTCTCTCGCAGACGCCTCCACAATTTTTTTTTATTAAATCTGATAATTACTTTAATAAATTGTGATAAATCTGAAAAATTTAATTTAACAAATTCTTATTAAGTTTAACATATGTGATATTTAGTTTTAACAATTTTTGATTTAGTTTAACAATTGTTTTAATTTAGTTTAACAAATTTTGATTTAGTTTAACAATTGTGATAATTTAGTTTAACAAATTTGTATTTAATCAATTAATAGTCATCGGGTCACAGTGGAGGGAAAGACAAGTCGATATCATTACACGTCTTCCGTTCTTTAGAGGATGATTCAGCACCGCGTCATCCACGTAGACGGGGGATATCTGCTTCGGTCAGGAGGGAGAGAGAGGCATTACGTCGTCGTGAGGAGGATGACGATTCCTTCGATGATGAGCATGTGGACAGTCCCGACGACGGGAGCGACGATGATGACCCGTATGAGTTAGAGCGCCCGTAGGTGGAGAGGCAGGGGGAGTATAGCAGATGACGTGGTCGAGCGGGTAGTTCTACTTCTGCCGGATGGATGGTGCGGAAGGGTAGGGGTGGGAGGTTTACGACCGGGGATTCGAGCTCGTGCACTGTAGATCCCCGCGCTCAGAAGAAGAAGAGGGTCCAGGACGATTCTTGGATCGTGAGCAGTATGACGCCTGGTGGTCCTTTAGATGGGAGTGTCATTCCTAGTTTCTGGGGTCACATCGCTAGACGGATCTGGGACGGAGAGGATCGGAAGGTTCTGAAGTGCCATAATCGGCACAGAGCCTGTACAACACTACAGGGTTGGCGGTCTACACTGAGTGCTGATATCAGAGAGGAGATTAGTGCCACGCATTTGGGGCACTTACCGTACAGCATGTTCCCTTATCTCGACATGCCTTTGATTTCTGCGTTTGTGGAGCGGTGGCAGCCTGACACCAACACTTTTCACATGTCTTTCGGAGAGATGACGATCATGCTTCACGATGTTTTCCAGATCCTGCGCATTCCTGTGGATGGTCGTCTGGTTAGTGCTCAGGGGTCGACGTCTGAGCTGAGGTGTTATGTGGCAGAGTTGCTTGGTGTCACACCTGATGGTCTGGCAAGAGATACAGCTTTATGGAATGGTGGTGGTGTCGGCATCGACTCCCTTGAGGACCTATGCAGACGGGCACGACCTCCGCGGGCCGATGATACACAGTTGACGGTGTACCTATTCTTGATGCTCGGAGCCGTCTTGTTTGTCGACAAGAGTGGTTGCCGGATCAGACCACGCGATCTATTGGAGGCTAGGGACCCGGACACCGTTCGTGAGTACTCGTGGGGCTCAGCGACGTTGGCATACCTGTGCCGTCAGCTTGGGATAGCTAGCCGTGCGGATTGTTCTGGGATTGCAGGTTGTCTTACGCTGCTGCAGGCGTGGATATACGAGTACTTTCCCGCATTGCGCCTGCATCATGAGCGGAAGATTATCGAGGAGGGTCATCCACATTCGTGTGGGATTTCATGTTTAATTATACATATATATTTTTCGAATTTTCATGTATAATAAGGATCTATTACAATTTTCTTCGATTTATTTATGCATGCATCGGTTTGTTTTAACAACTAGTTTCAAAAACTTATTAAAACAAACACAAGGGACTCCAAAATTCATACCTAGAAGTTCTCTAAAACTTCTTGAAGATTCGGAGACGTTGGGGAAGATGATCGTCGCTTCCCGTTGCGCCGGATGCCTCCGAGTGTTCACCGAAACCCTAAACAAGGTTGGAGAGAAAGGAGCTAGCCAATCGATCTCCAAACAAGCTTACAATCTAGCTACAAACCCCTTCCTTAGCCTCTGAGATTTCACCTTCCAAAGACTTAGAAAACTAAGAGAATTTTCGTGGGTTTTTGTGGTGAATTAAGAGAGAAAATAATTATTGAATTGTGTAACCCAATTAGGGAGAATAAGGACCTATTTATAGGTTCCAATCTTACTCTTAATCATGGCTATTCTTTAGCCACGTTTTTCTTTACATTTTCTCTCATAAATTAATTCCCTCATGTATTACATGCACCCACAAAACGTTTGACCAAGTTTGGAGCTAATCCAACCATCAATCAAATTAATCTCTTAATAATCAAAGGCAGAAAATCAATCGTTGTTCGGTTGACCGAGACCCATTCGGTTAACCGAATATGTCACGATTGGTTGACCGAGTACTAGACGGATGACCGATTCTTAAAGAGAAAAATTCTCCTTAACCGATCGGACGAATTCTCGTCTAAGACCGAGTGCCATTCGGTTAACCGAAAATATCGGAACTTAACATTATTCGGTCGACCGATTTTGGTTCGGTACACCGTACCAAAGTTCCAGGCACTTTGGTCAAGTTCGGTCAATCAAATATGACTATCCGTTCCATGTTCGGTTGACCGATCTATAGATCCTTCGGTCGACCGAACCTCAACGGATTACCGAACTTTTACCCGATTTTGCCTTTTTTCAAATTTTGGATTTATTTCCAACAAAATTTGAACTTGGGGTTTTAGCAAATTCACAACTTATGCAATATATTATCCTATGCAACAATAAATTATTGCACCCCATAATATATGCATCTCATATGAATTTATCATGATTATAATTATGTTATATATACAACATAATTGATTTTACTTGTTCACCACATGTGTCATATTTTCTATGAGAAACCCGACACATCATATGAACCAAAAATCAAGCTTCTTGTTTCACGGTTTTTGCGGTGTGACCTATGGGAGGATCTAAACTAAGTTGGCAGTGATATTAAGAGCTTAATATCACAAGCTATAAGCGGTATCTAGCTACACATTATAGCTCCCAATTAGTTAGATGTCTTAATTCCACTCGAACCAAAACCCGATCCATTTAGTGATGGAGTGCACCACTTGTGTCCGTCCCTTGCCTCATGATATTGAGAATACACACAAAGTAGTATTGTGTCATCTTTGTATTAGTATTCATTTCTTGATCTCTTTAAGCTAGTTATAAATATGTGACTTAACTCAAATCACATTGTGCACATTATAACTTTGCTTTATCAAGGGGCCCACTAATATCATCACTCAATTAAGAGGGGCAATGATAGTCTTTTGACTAACTATCTTCTCCAACAAAATTTGTACTTAACCAACTAATGCCTTTACACTACACTCATCGATAGCTCAAGACACTAGTCTAATTAAGAACTCCTTAAGTGATTAGATATAAGTCTCATATCAAAGGACCAAAGACACAGTAAAATATTAATGACACAGAAACACATTTCTATAATATTTTACTTATTAGGTCTATTCAGTATACAAAAGTAATATTTTCCTCTTTTGCATACCCGTGTTGTCACTCACTTGTAGAGCTACAATGATCTATGACCAACACGACAATCTTAACCCGGTAATTAATGTTCCATGTTAATTACCATGATTGCGAATATCTTTTGTTTTATGTAAACCAATATCTTTTAGAGCTCTACGGTTAAGGACCAAGAGCCTCTTCCTTAACACTTCTAAAAGACGAATAACATAAACAAGGAACAAAATGATTTCTCATTCAATTCATAATAATTGACATTTAAAAGTAAAACTTTTAGAACACATTCCCTTCAATCTCCCACTTGTTATCAAAGTTTTCTTTCACATACATTCTCATTGTATAAAACATTAATAACTAGGGTAACCTTCCTAAATCACCTATCAAGCCAATCCACATGGATCCTCGGATCCATGGACTCGAAATATATTTCGTCTCTTAGCTTGGTACGAAGGCTTGTTGAATGGATCAGTTGTGCCACTGTTGTGTCCACCTATTTATTTATTTTGTCTTTCGTTGGTGGTTGAGTTAGCTGTAGTGATATTACTCCTAACTACACTAGCTCATACCTCCAACTTCGATAATGATGACGCATCATCACTCCAACCTTTTATTGTCTAGAATTCCTATAAGAATTGCATCAAAACAGCCCTCGGCTATTTTCTCCTTTGTCTTCCATAAACAAGAACATTATCTTTAGTCTGGTTAAGGTACTTCAGAATATTCTTGACCGCAATCCTACGATTAGGACTTTCGTTGGATTGGTGACCACTTGTCACGTTTAGAGCATACGAGATATTGAGTCTTGTGCAAGTCATTGTGTACATGGTCCTTCCTTTTGCCGAAGCATAAGGGATACCTTCATGTACTCCAAGTCTTTGTGTGATTGAGCACATTGAGACTTCTTGAGTTGCACACCTATACTCATACTTATTGGCATATTGTCCATATCGGAATTGCTCACCCTGAACATTTCAAAGACCTTGTCAATGTATACACGTTGACTGAAGCCAATGAGTCTACGAGATGTATCTCAATGTATCTTGATTCTCAAGATGTGTTGAGCCTCATCCTTTTCTTTTCATTGAATACACTGATTTCAACGAAATTTCTCGTTTGCTAATGCAAAGGTGTATGATTACTCATGAGCAATATGTCATCGACATATAAGATCAGAAGTACTACATGGCTCCCACTAATCTCCTTGTATATACAAGGTACTCCTTTACTTTGAATGAAGTGAATCTTCTTCACCTCTTCGTAAAAGCGTTTGTTCCAACTCCCCGATGCTTGCTTCAATCCATAAATGGATTCTCGAAACTTGCATTTCTTCTAGCTACTATTTGGATCATCAAAACCTTGAGGTTGTACCATGTACATATCCTCCTCCAAGTTCCTGTTTAAGGAACGCCATTTTGATATACATTTTCCATATCCCACAATTGTGAAATGCGGTAATAGTGAGCATAATCCGAATAGATTTTAATATGGCAACTTCTCAAAAATTTCATCAAAGTCAATTTCTTGAATTTGAGTATAACTTTTGCTACAAGCCTTGCTTTGTAGGTTGTCAAGTTACTATCCATGTCTATTTTCCTCATAAAAGCTCATTTATACCAAATGATATTTTCTCTTGAGGAAGGCTAATCAAGTTTCATACTTGATTATCATACATGGATTCTACTTCGGATTCCATGGCTTTTAACCATAGTTTGGAGTCTTTTCTATTGCTTCTCGGAAGGTCGAGGGATCTTTGGTATCTAGTACCATGATCTCATGAAGTCCCACATACTTATTGGGTTTCTTCATTTCCCTCATTGACCTTCTTAGTTCTTTTGGTTCTTCTTGTGTCTCTCGAACTTCTTCCACAATTTCTTGAGGAATAGGTTCATGTTCGACTCTCGAACGCACACTAGGTGAGGATGATTGAGATTCTCTCACAATTTCTTGTAAGGATCTCTCGCTCATGCTCCCACTAACCAAATGAATCTCGGTTGGGCTTTCATGATTTTGAATGCAACATTCACATCATGATCTTGTAGAGTATCTTGAGTTTCCTCAATCTCAACTCTACTCCCACTACTTTTCTCTCTTTTCCAGAAATTCCAGAAAAACATATCTCTCTCTACAATCTTTCGATTGGAGGTGATATATCAAAAGTAGTATCCTCTTGTCATACGAGGATAACCTATAAAGAAGCACTTAATCCATTTTTGGTTGAAGTTTGGTCGACATCAATTTCTCGACGTAGACCTCACATTCCCAAATCTTGAGAAAGTTGAGCTTAGGTGTCTTTCAACTCCATAGCTCATAAACCATTTTCTCCACGGATTTGGATGGAACATTATTTAGTGAGTTTGTCATTATTTGTAGTGCATAATTCCAAAAGTAAATCGGCAATTTAAATTGACTCGTTATTGATTGAACCATGTCGAGCAATATCCTATTCCTACTTTAGGAATGAGTCAAATTAGGTATTCTAAGCACTCACCCCTACGAACCTTTCATAGAGACTCGATATTCTTGTTGAGTCGGTTCACTACTTCATCCTCGAATTCCTTGAACTTGTCAAAGAATTCACTTTTGCTTCCCATTAGACAAATACAGCCATAATGACTATAGTTATCTGTGAACAATATGAAGTACCTTAAACCGTCTCTTGCACTTTTACTTATCGGACCACATACATTAGAATGTATCATATCCAATTAGTTATTCATTTTCGTTCCTTTCTTCTTGAAAGTTCTCTTGGTCATTTATTTGACCAATCCGATAGTGCTACAAGATTGTATCATTCACGTGAGTTATCTTAGTTTCTCTTTTGTTATTGTTTGTTTGAGTTTGTTTATTATTTATTTCAAGCAAATAGAAATCATTCTATATGAATGTATTTGCATAGAAAATTCCATTCTTCGATATAGACAAGCAAGAATTAAAATATTTATTAAAAATTTATCCATATCTAAAACTTGATGCAGAAATGTTCTTGCTAATCGAAGGCATATAACAAACATTCTTCAAAGCATAAATTTAAATCACTAGACTATTGAAGCTCCATAGAATCTTGTACAATCGCAGCGATGGTTGTACTATTTCCAATCTTCAATATTATCTCGTTCTCCACGAGTTCCTTCCTATCCTTCAATAGCTGCACATCAAAATTATGTGAGCACAAGATCCGGTAACCATTACCAAATCAAGGATAGAGGTGATTAAATTTATCTCAATAACAAACATACCTATGGCGCTTCTCGGGCGCCTACGTTCAATCTGTAGGATTTCATGTTTAATTATACATATATATTTTCGAAATTTTTATGTATAATAAGGATCAATTACAATTTTCTTTGATTTATTTCATGCATGCATCGGTTTGTTTTAACATCTAGTTTCAAAACTCTATTAAAACAAACAAGGGCTCCGAAATTCATACCTAGAAGTTCTCAAAAACTTCTTGAAGATTCGGAGACGTTGGGGATGCTTCTCGCCGCGCCGGATGCCTCCGAGTGTTCACCGAAACCCTAAACAAGGTTGGAGAGAAAGGAGCTAGCCAATCGATCTCCAAACAAGCTTAGAATCTAGCTACAAACCCCTTCCTTAGCCTCTGAGATTTCTCCTTCCAAAGACTTAGAAAACTAAAAGAATTTTCGTGGGTTTTAGTAGTGAATTAGGAGAGAAAATAATTTCTGAATTGTGTGTCACAATTAGGGAGAATAAGGACCTATTTATAGGTTCCAATCTTACTCTTAATCATGGCTATTCTTTAGCCACGGTTTTATGACAATTTCTCTCACAAACTAATTCCATAATGAATTATATGCACCCACAAAACGTTTGACCAAATTTGGAGCTAATCCAACCATCGATCAAATTAATCTCTTAATAATCAAAGGCAGAAAATCGACCGCTGTTCGGTTTACCGAGTCCCACTCGGTTAACCGAATTTGTCACGATCGTTTAACCGAGTACGTGACGGATGACCGAATCTTAAGGGGAAAAATTCTCCTTAACCGATCGGACTAATTCTCGTCCAAGACCGAGTGCTATTCGGTTAACCGAAAATATCGGAACTTGACATTGTTCGGTCGACCGTTTCTGGTTCGGTACACCGTACCAAAGTTCCAGGCACTTTGGTCAAGTTCGGTCAATCAATTACGATTATCCGTTCCACGTTCGGTTGACCGATCCATAGATCCTTCGGTCGACCGAACCTCAACGGATTACCGAACTTCTACCCGATTTTGCCTATTTCAAATTTTGGATTTATTTCCAACAAAATTTGAACTTGGGGTTTTAGCAAATTCACAACTTATGCAATATATTATCCTATGCAACAATAAATTATTGCACCCCATAATATATGCATCTCATATGAATTTATCATGATTCTAATTATGTTATATATACAACATAATTGATTTTACTCGTTCACCACATGTGTCATATTTTCTATGAGAAACCCGACACATCATATGAACCAAAAATCAAGCTTCTTGTTTCACGGTTTTTGCGGTGTGACCTATGGGAGGATCTAAACTAAGTTGGCAGTGATATTAAGAGCTTAATATCACAAGCTATAAGCGGTATCTAGCTACACATTATAGCTCCCAATTAGTTAGATGTCTTAATTCCACTCGAACCAAAACCCGATCCATTTAGTGATGGAGTGCACCACTTGTGTCCGTCCCTTGCCTCATGATATTAAGAATACACACAAAGTAGTATTGTGTCATCTTTGTCTTAGTATTCATTTCTTGATCTCTTTAAGCTAGTTATAAATATGTGACTTAACTCAAATCACATTGTGCACATTATAACTTTGCTTTATCAAGGGGCCCACTAATATCATCACTCAATTAAGAGGGGCAATGATAGTCTTTCGACTAACTATCTTCTCCAACAAAAGTTGTACTTAACCAACTAATGCCTTTACACTAAACTCATCGATAGCTCAAGACACCAATCTAATTAAGAACTCCTTAAACGATCGGATATAAGTCTCATATCAAAGGACCAAAGACACAGTAAAATATTAATGACACAGAAACACATTTCTATAATATTTTACTTATTAGGTCTATTCAGTATACAAAAGTAATATTTTCCTCTTTTGCATACCCGTGTCGTCACTCACTTGTAGAGCTACAATGATCTATGACCAACACGACAATCTTAACTCGGTAATTAATGTTCCATGTTAATTACCATGATTGCGAATATATTTTGTTTTATGCAAACCAATATCTTTTAGAGCTCTACGGTTAAGGACCAAGAGCCTCTTCCTTAACACTTCTAAAAGACGAAATAACATAAACAAGGAAGAAAATGATTTCTCATTCAATTCATAATAATTGGCATTTAAAAGTAAAACTTTTAGAACACATTCCCTTCAATCTCCCACTTGTTATCAAAGTTTTCTTTCACATACATTCTCAATGCATAAAACATCAATAACTAGGGTAACCTTCCCAAATCTCCTATCAAGCCAATCCACATGGATCCTCGGATCCATGGACTCGAAATATATTTCGTCTCTTAGCTTGGTATGAAGGTTTGTTGAATGGATCAGTTGTGTCACTGTTGTGTCCACCTATTTATTTATTTTGTCTTTCGTTGGTGGTTGAGTTAGCTGTAGTGATATTACTCCTAACTATACTAGCTCATACCTCCACCTTCGATAATGATGACGCATCATCACTCCAACCTCTTATTGTCTAGAATTCCTATAAGAATTACATCAAAACAGCCCTCGGCTATTTTCTCCTTTGTCTTCCATAAACAAGAACCTTGTCTTTAGTCCGGTTAAGGTACTTCAGAATATTCTTGACCGCAATCCTACGATTAGGACTTTCGTTGGATTGGTGACCACTTGTCACGTTTAGAGCATACGAGATATTGAGTCTTGTGCAAGTCATTGTGTACATGGTCCTTCCTTTTGCCGAAGCATAAGGGATACCTTCATGTACTCCAAGTCTTTGTGTGATTGAGCACATTGAGACTTCTTGAGTTGCACACCTATACTCATACTTATTGGCATATTGTCCATATCGGAATTGTTCACCCTGAACATTTCAAAGACCTTGTCAATGTATACACGTTGACTGAAGCCAATGAGTCTACGGGATGTATCTCAATGTATCTTGATTCTCAAGATGTGTTGAGCCTCATCCTTTTCTTTTCATTGAATACACTGATTTCAACGAAATTTCTCGTTTGCTAATGCAAATGTATATGATTGCTCATGAGCAATATGTCATCGACATATAAGATCAGAAGTACTACATGGCTCCCACTAATCTCCTTGTATATACAAGGTACTCCTTTACTTTGAATGAAGTGAATCTTCTTCACCTCTTCGTCAAAGCGTTTGTTCCAACTCCTCGATGCTTGCTTCAATCCATAAATGGATTCTCGAAACTTGCATATCTTCTCGCTTATTCTTTGGATCATCAAAACCTTGAGGTTGTACCATGTACATATCCTCCTCCAAGTTCCTGTTAAGGAACGCCATTTTGATATCCATCTTCCATATCTCATAATTATGAAATGTGGAAATAGCGAGCATAATCCGAATAGATTTTATCATGGCAACTTCTCAAAAGTTTCATCAAAGTCAATTTCTTGAATTCGAGTATAACTTTTGCTACAAGCCTTGCTTTGTAGGTTGTCAAGTTACTATCCATGTCTATCTTCCTCCTAAAAGCTCATTTATACCAAATGATATTTTCTCTTGAGGAAGGCTAATCAAGTTTCATACTTGATTATCATACATGGATTCTACTTCGGATTCCATGGCTTATAACCATAGTTTGGAGTCTTTTCTATTGCTTCTCGGAAGGTCAAGGGATCTTTGGTATCTAGTACCATGACCTCATGAAGTCCCACATACTTATTGGGTTTCTTCCTTTCCCTCATTGACCTTCTTAGTTCTTTTGGTTCTTCTTGTGTCTCTCGAACTTCTTCCACAATTTCTTGAGGAATAGGTTCATGTTCGACTCTCGAACGCACACTAGGTGAGGATGATTGAGATTCTCTCACAATTTTTGTAAGGATCTCTAGCTCATGCTCCCACTAACCAAAGGAATCTCGGTTGGGCCTTCATGATCTTGAATGTCATCATTCATTTCATGATCTTGTAGAGTATCTTGAGTTTCCTCAAGCACAACCCTACTCCCACTACTTTTTACTCTTTCTAGAAATTCCTTTTCCAGAAATGTGGCCTCCCTCTCTACAATCACTCGATTGGAGGTGATATGCCAGAAGTAGTATCCTCTTGTCCCACGAGGATAACCAATAAAGAAGCACTTATCCGCTTTTGGTTGAAGTTTGGTCGACATCAATTTCTTGACGTAAGCCTCACAACCCCAAATCTTGAAAAAACTGAGCTTAGGTGTTTTACCACTTCATAGCTCATAAGGAGTTTTCTCCACGGATTTGGATGGAACATTATTTAGTGAGTTTGTCATTATTTGTAGTGCATGATTCCAAAAGTAAATCGGCAATTTAAATTGACTTATTATTGATCGAACCATGTCGAGCAATATCCTATTCCTACTTTAGGAATGAGTCAAATTAGGTATTCTAAGCACTTACCCCTATGACTTTTCATAGAGACTCGATATTCTTGTTGAGTTGGTTCGCTACTCCATTCTCGAATTTCTTGAACTTGTCAAAGAATTCATTTTTGCTTCCCATTAGACAAATATAGCCATAATGACTATAGTTGTCCGTGAACAAAATGAAGTACCTTAAACCGTCTCTTGCACTTGTACTTATCGGACCACATACATTAGAATGTATCATATCCAATTAGTTATTCGATTTCGTTCCTTTCTTCTTGAAAGGTCTCTTGGTCATTTATTTGACCAATCCGATAGTGCTACAAGATTGTATCATTCACGTGAGTTATCTTAGTTTCTCTTTCGTTATTGTTTGTTTGAGTTTGTTCATTATTTATTTCAAGCAAATAGAAATCATTCCATATGAATGTATTTGCATAGAAAATTCCATTCTTCGATATAGACAAGCAAGAATTAAAATATTTATTAAAATTTATCCATATCCAAAACTTGATACAGAATAGTTCTTGCTAATCGAAGGTACATAACAAACATTCTACAAAGCATAAATTTAAATCACTAGACTATTGAAGTTCCATAGAATCTTGTACAATCACAGCGATGCTTGTACTATTTCTAATCTTCAATATCATCTCGTTCCCAACGAGTTCCTTCCTATCCTTCAATAGCTGCACATCAAAATTATGTGAGCACAAGATCCGGTAACCATTACCAAATCAAGGATAGAGGTGATTAAATTTATCTCAATAACAAACATACCTATGGAGTTTTTCGGGCGCCTACGTTCAATCATCCCATTTTCAAGGTCTTCCTTGTACTTGGGGCAATTAGGTCGGATGTGTCCCTTTTCACCGCAGTGAAAGCAGTCCGTGTCGGGAGTTGGAGATTTGTAAGATTTCTCCCTTGAGGCACTCCCATGAGCACCTCCTACTCCCTTGCTCTTGATTGACGTATCTTTGGTAAATTTACCTTTACCTTTGTTGATATTTTTGCTCATCTCATGGACGGCAAGGACGTGATTGTCCTGACCTTTGCCCATGTCAACTTCAGCCGTTTTGAGAGCGTTGTGAAGCTCCTCAAGACTCACCCCTTTTTCACGCACATGATAGTGCATCACAAAGTCCTTGAAGGACGGGGCTAGAGAGCCAAGAATCAGATCTTCGGCAATGTCCTCGGGCATTGGAGAAGAGAGCTTCGACAATTTCTCAAGGTATCCTTGCATCGTGAGAAAATGCATGGATACCGATGTTCCCTCCGCCATATGACACCTTTTGAGTGCGATGGTGGTCTTATAGCGCTCCTTTCGGGCACTATCCATGAACATCTTTGTTAAAGCCTCCATGGTCTTCTTGGGTTTTGAATCCAAGTATTTCGCTTGAAGCGAGTCACCCATGGATGCCAACATTAGACCGTGAACTTGGTTCTCTTGGTCTTCCCACTTGGCTATCGCCTTTTTCTCTTTATCGGTTGCCTTCTCATTTAATTTTGGGATTTCACCATCCAAAATATGAGATAGTTTTTCAAACCTCAACACGATATTAAGATTGAGTTGCCATTTCATGAAGTTTGAGCCATCATTTTGCAAAGGGTTATTTTCGATCATAGATCGCACAATTGGTTGGATATTTGACATTTCTACAAAATAAATTATATAGGTTTTAATGCCAATTTTATGTTTTAATACATACATACATATATATATCGAATATGATGTAAATACTGCAAATAAAATCTTGCCCGTAAATGCAGTAATCCAAGATCCCATCAATTGTAATATAGACTAGCTAAGGGCTATCGAATACATTACAACATCAAGGTAAGAAAACATTTTCTAATCACAACCTTTTTGAATTTTAGCAACATTTAGCATCTTCAAATTCTTGTGACTCTTGTCGTTTTAATTATGAGGGAATACGACCTATCCTCGTAAGAAAAACTTTTTCCCAAAACCGAGCGAGGGCTCTAGGTAATGTTAAGAAAACTTATTTTCATTTGATACGAGATACGTTTATCTATTGTATTCACAACTAAACATACTTGGGGTTCACTAGGGTGAAACACACCTCATATATTTAATTGTGGCACAACAACAGACAACCTTTATATCTCCCACTATTCCCAAAGATAGAGGGAGCTATCTCCCGCTAAGGGCGAGCAGAGTATCTCTCGATCAATGGCTGCTAGTGGATGAAATAAGAAGGAAAAATTAATCTTAATTTTTGTTGGACAATTTAATTTATCAACATGTGATTTTGAATTTTAGTTTATCATGCATATTAAAATTTATACACATCCTAACATTCACCATTCATCACATGCATAGCAGAAATTATAAAAACAGAAATTAAACATTCACACAATCCATATCGCGTGAGTTTATATGTTCCCTTTGATCCTTGATCTTCGATCCCTGATCTTCGATCCTCGATCAATGCGCTACAGCGGCGACTTCCTCTTGCACCGGAGATGTAGATTTTACAGAAAAATAAACATGCTCCTCACATTCGATAAAAACAAACTAGTGCAAGTCCTATGTAAAAACCTCTCACATGCAAATGCAATTCCAAAGATAGAAAATAGAGAATATGGCTTTTACATACATAAGCCCCTGTATAATAATAATTACATACATTTGTAGTGTCTGATTTGGAACATATAAACTCACAATCCTGCAAAGCAACTCAAGCATCCATGCACGCAATTGCTATAAACTACAGAATCTAATTTATCAATCATCCAGAATTCTCAACAATTCTTTGAAAAATATTTTGAAATCCATTAAAAACATTTTTCATACATCCATAGTTCACAAATTAATTATGAACCGCTGTCCATCCAATTTCCAATGGAAAGATGAATCGCAGTTTTTCGGTTTTGTTGATTCTCTTACAAAATAATCGTTTATACTTAAAACGAAATTATTGCAAGTTAGACTTATGTCTAAATCATAATTCTAATAATTATATGTCATGTTTTAAACATTCAAAACATTTAAAACGAATTATTATAAAGAATTATTTCAACAAACATTTAAAGACCGAAAAACTGGTAAAACGAATTGTTTAAATCCTAGATGGTAAACTAAATTTGTTTACAGCCATAAATCATGAGAAAATTGAACCCATAGCTCTGATACCACTGTAGGATTTCATGTTTAATTATACATATATATTTTCGAAATTTTTATGTATAATAAGGATCAATTACAATTTTCTTTGATTTATTTCATGCATGCATCGGTTTGTTTTAACATCTAGTTTCAAAACTCTATTAAAACAAACAAGGGCTCCGAAATTCATACCTAGAAGTTCTCAAAAACTTCTTGAAGATTCGGAGACGTTGGGGATGCTTCTCGCCGCGCCGGATGCCTCCGAGTGTTCACCGAAACCCTAAACAAGGTTGGAGAGAAAGGAGCTAGCCAATCGATCTCCAAACAAGCTTAGAATCTAGCTACAAACCCCTTCCTTAGCCTCTGAGATTTCTCCTTCCAAAGACTTAGAAAACTAAGAGAATTTTCGTGGGTTTTAGTAGTGAATTAGGAGAGAAAATAATTTCTGAATTGTGTGTCACAATTAGGGAGAATAAGGACCTATTTATAGGTTCCAATCTTACTCTTAATCATGGCTATTCTTTAGCCACGTTTTTCTTTACATTTTCTCTCATAAATTAATTCCCTCATGTATTACATGCACCCACAAAACGTTTGACCAAGTTTGGAGCTAATCCAACCATCAATCAAATTAATCTCTTAATAATCAAAGGCAGAAAATCAATCGTTGTTCGGTTGACCGAGACCCATTCGGTTAACCGAATATGTCACGATTGGTTGACGGAGTACTAGACGAATGACCGATTCTTAAAGAGAAAAATTTTCCTTAACCGATCGGACGAATTCTCGTCTAAGACTGAGTGTCATTCGGTTAACCGAAAATATCGGAACTTAACATTATTCGATCGACCGATTTTGGTTCGGTACACCGTACCAAAGTTCCAGGCACTTTGGTCAAGTTCGGTCAATCAAATATGACTATCCGTTCCATGTTCGGTTGACCGATCCATAGATCCTTCGGTCGACCGAACCTCAACGGATTACCGAACTTTTACCCGATTTTGCCTTTTTTCAAATTTTAGATTTATTTCCAACAAAATTTGAACTTGGGGTTTTAGTAAATTCACAACTTATGCAATATATTATCCTATGCAACAATAAATTATTGCACCCCATAATATATGCATCTCATATGAATTTATCATGATTCTAATTATGTTATATATACAATATAATTGATTTTACTTGTTCACCACATGTATCATATTTTCTATGAGAAACCCGACACATCATATGAACCAAAAATCAAACTTCTTGTTTCACGGTTTTTGCGGTGTGACCTATGGGAGGATCTAAACTAAGTTGGCAGTGATATTAAGAGCTTAATATCACAAGCTATAAGCGGTATCTAGCTACACATTATAGCTCCCAATTAGTTAGATGTCTTAATTCCACTCGAACCAAAACCCGATCCATTTAGTGATGGAGTGCACCACTTGTGTCCGTCCCTTGCCTCATGATATTGAGAATACACACAAAGTAGTATTGTGTCATCTTTGTATTAGTATTCATTTCTTGATCTCTTTAAGCTAGTTATAAATATGTGACTTAACTCAAATCACATTGTGCACATTATAACTTTGCTTTATCAAGGGGCCCACTAATATCATCACTCAATTAAGAGGGGCAATGATAGTCTTTTGACTAACTATCTTCTCCAACAAAAGTTGTACTTAACCAACTAATGTCTTTACACTACACTCATCGATAGCTCAAGACACTAGTCTAATTAAGAACTCCTTAAGTGATTAGATATAAGTCTCATATCAAAGGACCAAAGACACAGTAAAATATTAATGACACAGAAACACATTTCTATAATATTTTACTTATTAGGTCTATTCAGTATACAAAAGTAATATTTTCCTCTTTTGCATACCCGTGTTGTCACTCACTTGCAGAGCTACAATGATCTATGACCAACACGACAATCTTAACCCGGTAATTAATGTTCCATGTTAATTACCATGATTGCGAATATCTTTTGTTTTATGTAAACCAATATCTTTTAGAGCTCTACGGTTAAGGACTAAGAGTCTTTTCCTTAACACTTCTAAAAGACGAATAACATAAACAAGGAACAAAATGATTTCTCATTCAATTCATAATAATTGACATTTAAAAGTAAAACTTTTAGAACACATTCCCTTCAATTCGGGTATGTGGGCCGTCCGGAGCGAGGACAAGAGCGATGGACGATTGTGTTCAATCCGCGCACGGCTAGATCAGATGACTGCATCAGAGGTATCAAACTTTACACCATTTACATTTATTTATTTAATTTTAAGATGTATTATTATTAATGTGTTAAAGTTTAGGTGGAGTGGTTACCCTATGGTCCTGACCCAGCAGCGGAGGTCCCGAGGACTTTATTGATGGGCCTTATTCGTTATCGGGATATCATAGAGCCTTATATGCCCGATCGTGTCTTGCGTCAGTTAGGATATGTTCAGGTGATCCCGGTTGACATCCCGACACCAGAGCATGCGGTGCGGTCTGCGACTGCAGCGACGTACGACGTCAGGTTCCCCGCTTCTACAGCGGAATCGACTTGGCAGACATTTCCGAGATCATGCCGATTGTTCCTTGGCGACTTCAGACGTAGTCGCGACCCCTCCGAGTGTGATGCACGTTATCTTGATTGGTTCGGTAGTTACTCACATCCTGTCATCGTCTGTGGTGCCTCCCGGAGAGCAGATCGACCACCAGATCGGACGTGTGGCGATCTGGTAATTTTTTCATTTTATCTATATTTATTTGTTAATGTACGCTAATGTTAATGTTATGTGCAGTGGATGGGTAAGATGATACGGGTTGTAGAGCCATTCTTGCAGAGGAGGGATGAGCAACCAGACGATGACATGAGAGCTGCATGCGGAGATTTGGATGAGATCATACAGTCGTGGCATACTCAGTTAGGCATCTCCGATCATGATTCGGATGATGAGTAGGCTGATCTATTGTACCATACTCTTAGTATTTGCATTTATATTTGTTTATCTGTCGTACGCTTATTATTTGTATTTGTATTTGTGTTTGTGTTTGTTAACATGTCGTACGCTTATTGTTTGTATTTGTGTTTGTTTATCTGTCATACGCTTATTATTTTTATTTGTGTTTGCTAACCTATCGTACTATTATATATAATGCAAATAAAGTAAACATATCAAAACATATTACATAATAAAGCAATACTATATAATGTACAAACATATCAAAACATATTACATAATTGTACAAACATATCAAAACATATTACATAATTGTTGCCAATATGCTATCATATTTTGGTACTCCAGCTCCCATCCAATAACACTCTCATCTCGTATTTGAAACCACAGAGTCGCTATAGGAGGTACGGGGAATCCCTCATTCAAATCCAAACGAATGTAATGAGCGTAACTCCCTAAATGAGCAATAATCAACTCTCTGCACGGTCTCGTCACGGTAGGCGGACTCTCCCAAGGTAGAACTGTAAGACATGGGTACAACAAACCATCATTTCCGAGAGAGAAGAACATAACTGCACACTTGTAAAAATTTGCAATGGGAAACAAGTCCGTCCGTCCACGTCTCCATGTAGTGATTCTCGCCACAAGATCCCCCGCCCCAATTAATCCGGTGACGAGCCTGTGCCACACCGTCGTAGTATACGTGCTCATAAAAAGATGGGTTCGCAGCTAGCTCATTTGAAATCGAACGACGGGCGAGTTGCCAATTGTCTTCACCACCGTGGAAAACATCGGCGACACATTGAAATCCACAGTTTCCATCAGGACGTACATCATTCCACTGGTGTAGGAATGACATAATGATTCCTGGAATTCTATCCGCATATGGGAAGTCGTCTACGTCAGCCCGCCCAGTCACTACAATATAAACAAAAAATACAGTTACATATAATAACAAAAGATACATATTTACTGAAATAAATAACAAAATTATAATAACAATAAATATAGGGATGGTATACCTGATCCTCCCCTCACAGACGAAGAACCAGAAGATCGACCACGACCTTTGTTTCCACTACCGGAAGAACGACCACGACCTCTACTCCCACTACCTGAAGATCGACCACTACCTCGCTCTGCATACTCAAACGCACTAGGGTCCCGTCGTGTCGACTTTCCCCTTGGTCGACCTCGTAGCTTTGTTTTTTCTGCAGGCTCTCTCAAATTCGAATATTCGGGGTGTAGCTGCTCGAATAAAACCCGAGAGGCAGATCGAATTACGGTAGGGTCACTTCCTGCAATCTCATCAACCAGGCTGCGAAAATGTTCGGCGTCTTGAGCTACCTGAGACACAAACTCTACGTTCCCGGCTCCTTCCCCAATGACAAGTGTCCTCCAGAACGGATGAATCTGCTCTAAGTAAATTCCGTTGTCTGATTCAAGACATCCGCGGATGGTACATGCGCAAAGTATCCCATGAGAAGTCAGAAAAGCGCACTCGCAACGATATTCAACTTCATCATCTAACTGTTGCATTCTCTTCACCTCCTGACTCAGCAATTGCAAGCAGTGATGCGAAACTCGACCATTTATGTGACGATATAGAGCATGTCCGAAATTAGTCAAATTTCGCCATCTCGAGTCTTCAAGAAAGTTTCGAATATTCGTCAGCTGCATTTCAATAGCCGCGTTGACGCGTTCGAAAAGAGTGTCCAGAGCTGCTGTCGATGTAGAAATCCACTCTTTTAGAGCCAAATGAGCACTTTCGACCCTACAATTCGTGGTGTTCCCAAAATGAAGGACTTTGTTTGTCCAATTAAGCACAAACTTTTCTTTATGCACCAACCACGTGGTGTCCAGATACTCCGTGATAGTCGGCCACGATCTATACAAATCTTTCAGAGCATACAAAGCTCTATCATACTCGGCTTCTGAAGTAGAAAGCATGATTTTCCTCCATCTTCCACGCCTCAAAGTCTCGACCATCTGCTTATTCTTGCCGAATACGTGGTATGCGTAGTTGAATATGTCTTTGTTGATGTGTCATATGCAGAGTAAATGAGCAGAGTCAGGAAAAACCTCTCTCACTAGTCGCATAAGGCCTAACTCCCGGTCTGTTATTATTGCAATCGGGTTGACAGTCCCCAATAACAGATCTCGCAACTTCTCCATCACCCACAGATAACTGGAGTAAGATTCATCCATCAAAATCGCATATCCAATAAGGAAATTCATGTTTGTGGGTGTGACCCCAATCATTTCGAACAAAGGCATCTTATACTTGTTCGTCTTGTAAGTCGAATCCATGCAGATAACGAAAGGATATGTCCGCAACAACTGGACTGGCGTCGGATGTGCCAAAAAAGCGTGAGTGACGACATCAGTTTCTGGATCCGCCATAATCCAATGTAAGTACTCACACTGCACTGCTTGATAGAGAAACTGCTGGACGGGATTCCGATCTTCAGATTTTGTCCTCCTCATGTAATCTCTGAAATTATAAATATGCATTTGATTTGGATTGTCCTCCGGGAATTTTTCTTTTACTGCCTTCAAGATGTTCCGTGGTTTTGCTTGCGCCTCAGTCATATCACGAACAATCTTCTTCGCCCCAGAACTTAGACCACTAATTTGATGATGACCCTCTGGATAAACTGCCAGTCTGTGGTTGTGATGTCCATGAGCACTATTAAAAACCACAACTCATCCATCACGATCTCGTCGCTCCACCACTTTTATTAAGAAACGGCAACCGCAACCCTTTCTTTTGGTGTTTCTTCGAAGTGCAGTATCCATATCCCGAGACTCCATTTGATTTCGCCGGTCGCATCTCAAATAACAATCCATCCGACTATCTGATCTTGTTTTGTACGACGACACGACCAAAAAAAACCCAGCTCCGATAGCTACTTGTTTGGCCCATTTACTTGTTTCATCGATTGTTTCAAAGATTTGTGTAGTTTGAAATAACTCACTGTAATCCACTCCATCACCACCGAAATCTTCCAACGGAACCTACAAAAATAAAATCAAAATTAAAAAAATCAAAAAAAAATCAGGCGTCTGGATTAAACGCCTACCCCATGGGGGGGCGTCTGCGTTAAACGCCCTCCCCAAGGGTGAGGCGTCTGCGTAGGACGCCTGACCGAAGGGAAGGACGTCTACTAAAGACGCCTTACCCAAGGGGAGGACGTCTACATAAGACGCCTCTCCCATTGCGTAGATGTCTGCATTAGACGCCTAGGCCAAGGGGAGGACGTCCTACGCAGACGCCATCACCTTGGGGGAGACGTCTAATGCAGACGCTCGGCCCAAAATTTGCCCCGCGCCAGGCTTACCTCACCGGATGTATCACCCTCGTCAAACATTTTCGTGGTGTTTTTACTGATAAATTATGAATATACAAGACCGTAGGCCTAATTTATAGACACGGGACGATATGGGTATTAAATATATTGTTAAGGGCAATTTGGTAATTTCAAGGGACGATTTAAGTAGTTTTGGGGCGACGTTTAGTAGTTCCCTATTAATATTTTGAACTTTTTATTTAAATATTAAAAATAGGAATGCCACTTGATTTTATATAATATCCAAAATATCCTTAACTAAATGCGACCGAAAGCATAATTTTAAGAACTGATCAAAACGTTGATAAGAGTCACCCAAAAAAAACTCATAAAATTGTAGGATATTTTCCAATATAAAAGAAACTAATGATATAGTTTCGACTGAATTTCTCATGGTTGGTATTTAGCATTCAAGTAATAGAGTACAAAATGAAGAAAATATATGTATAGGTGGAGAAAGAGTCACTCAAAACAAACTTAGGAGATTATTTTGTGAAGAAGAGTATTCAAAGAAGGAAATTGACAATGACAGACATATTGAATATTGAGACGTTATTGTATTCGATAATACAAGCTATCTAGAAGATAACGAGGTAAGCAAGTCAAGTTTAACTTTGAATAATGGAGCTCAGATGTGCACTGGTACATTATATAATCATATTCAATAAGTCACAGAACCTATAATTAATGTTGAAATAACATTTTTTTGTTTCGGTAGTAAAATTGGAGCCAGAATAGAAGAAGGAACTAGAAAAATAGGACAGAAAATTTTGTTTCTTAACTTGTTTAGACAAACACAAGTTAAAAGAAATGTGTTTCTATTATACTAAACATTTTTTATAGTTTACTTTCTCCAATTAATTTCTGAGTATTATAGGGAGAAAAATAATTTTTGACTTTTCCTCCATTATAACTGTAATGTCTTGAACTCAGAAGTGTTTACCCTTCCGAACTCGATGCGTTAATACAATTTACGATCCTGACCGCTGTGCACTCTGATATTTAATCTATCTGATAGGATATGCTCATAAATAACCTGAAAATATAATAAATAATTTGTAAGTTTGATAGTCCGCAAATATCAACAATATGGGACTCTCATCCGGTTGCTTTGCAAAATGTCTAAAATTATGAATTTTCTTGGAGTACTATGCAAATCGTCCAAAAAGTAAGTTTTGACTAGGTCTAGCCGTCTAGGTGGTTTGTTGGTCACTTAAACGAAAAGTTAAATATTTAATCTAGTTTACATGACCAACCATAATATTAAATAAAAGTTTTGAAGAAAAAGTAAAATTCCAGGACTCGAAAAGAATTTCATGTATTTTCTTAGATTACTCTGCAAAATACCCAAATCATTTAATATAAATCTAACAACACAGAGTGTACCAAATTATTTTTCGAAGAAATCAACACAAAATTCAAATTTTCAATTGGAAAAATCAAATATCGTTTTTTTAAAAGAAAAAGACCACTATTCCTGTCTAGTCCAAATATTTTAATCGGAGAATGTGGTGGTGCACTTCACCTTGAATATATGAAGTATAAACCACTTTGCTAAGCTTTTGAGTCACGACTCAACCGATATATTTGTTGCATATATACATATATTTATTGGTGCCAACATGTTTCTACCGTAAGGCTCAAAATGTCCATCTAGACATGGCTTGGTCATGGAGAATCACCTTTCTTCCTGAGCTAGAAATCGATGTTCCATCTGTCTCGTCGGATTAAAGAAGTTTCAATTGGCTTTTTCGGTTGCATAACTCAAATACAAGACAAGTCTACTCAATACTGCTCAAACTTAGATAACAACATGTACAAGAAAATAATTAGAACATTAATCACCCTCGAGTTCATAATAGGTTACGTGATGTTTGTGGAGTTCATTATGAGTGATATGATGACGCCGATTTGCTCGAGACAAGCTATTTGACATGACGCATCTTTTGACTTAAAAAAAAACAGTTCGATAGAAAGAATATCACTAATCAACATAAGTATAATAATGGTTAATAAGTGTTGTTTCTTTTTCCCCAAATAAATGCATGTTAGGACTCAATCCTCGGACCTCAGGGACATTACTCAAGTCACCAATCAAAGAGCTATACCCTGGTTGTAAAGTGTGTTGCTTATTTGATCCATCATAAAAGATGTCAAGCGACTGATAACATATAATATCTAGGCCGAACTACAATTTAGTTTATGAAAAAGCTACATTGGAAGATAAGTGGAAGCCAAACTTAATTTTGATCCGAAACAAAACTAAGGTGTTGGTCGGGTTTGAGTAATTTGATACCTCAAATTTTAGGGGAAGACCTAAATTCCTTTCGGCTCGATCAACTTTCAGTCGATTACATCAAGGGACAAGGTTTGACCTATCCAATGATCAGATATGATAGATCATGCCCAATTATAGATAGATCGGTTTCGACATTTTTCCATTAATGTATAATCAATTAGAGAAAGATCGTGTTAAATTTGCTTTGTATTCAATTCCATTTCCATCAATGATGTCTCATTAGAGCCTTCCAACAAGTCCAACCAATGATATGAAAAGCTAACAACAAATATACGATTTCAAAGTTGGTAATGAGTAAGAGCTATCTTGGTAGCAACACGTTTTGCATCTCCTAAAAGCCACCCTAATCCGATTCTTCATTATCCCGAACACTTTGAGATTATGTATTGGGGAATATCTAAAGCATGTGCATAGATGAGACTTAAAGTTGATACCCAAATGCACTTACAAAAGCACCCAAAGATTGGTAGCTTTTCTCATCCAAACATGTCTGATCACAATGAATGGCTCACTCATACCATGAACTATTATCAACACTTTTCTTACATGTGGAGTGTTAGTTGTGGGTAATAATGCAAAGAAAGGTTTCTTCTTTCCATGGGAAGTTGATGGCCATTTTCTCCATGCTTCCCTACCATGTATATTAGGGAACTCTTGGTATCTAAATATTTTGTTGCAAAATTCGTTGGGGGTGTTTTGTTGTTGTCATCTCCCTTTCAACTTAAAAGTAACGCTACTTTATCAGGAATATAAGATCACATTGCAACTTTTTTCAAGTACGTACTGTACTAAATACATGGGAAAAATGACTCATATGATGGAGAAAACTAAAAACAACAGAATGAAAAAGAAATAGATAGTAAGAGAATATAACAGCCAGAAGACAACAAGCTAGAACTTAATTACCCTTTATTACTTTGAAAAAAGAAGTTCAATTTTCAACTCAATGTCGACAATAGTTACCTATACTAATAGATTCTCACATCTAATTATCAATATTATATGAACACCATTATAGTGATGATAAAACTCATAATATCATATTGCAAAGTGCTGAAGTCAGATCATTATATTTATTTACAAATATAAGTTGAATCACTCTAAATCAATAATACTGCCCTTATGATGATTAATTTGATTTGCGCCTCTCACTTTTTGTATATTCAATGTTAATACCAAGGAATGTTCACAATTAATGAAGCCAAGACAAATGAAACTACAAACTCAAACTTGAATTTGAACTGTAATTAAGTTAATTAAGTGCTCAAATTATTTTTTATCTCAAGATTATATCATTTGGGTTCCATGTACTTTATGCTTAACCTCATTGTAAAATAATTATACCAAAGATACAAAATATATAACCACTATGCTCAGTGGAGCTTCTCTTTTCGGTGTAATTAGATTATAACTTCAGGACTTGGAAAATGTTTTATTCTTTGGAGTAAAATTGAATAAAAAAGCAGATTACGAAAATGTTTTGATGATTGAAACTTCATCTAGGTACTTCCTTAGTGCAATTATCCTGAATGTAAAGTTCCATTGATAATCTTCTTCTTCTTTTGATGACCAGAGAACTTATCAAATCAGACTGTTGTCCTTTAGACGCCGATCAGGCTACAAACCCGAGGACTCCTGAGACACACCCTCTTTATTACTTTCAACCTAGTGTTGAGACTCATTCGCCAATTTAAGATGAACTGAGGGGGCAAGTTTCATTGATAATCATTATCAAAGATTTGCTTTACCCCACCTAAGCACAATCATGAGAGTTAAAAATGGTGCTCCAAAAATTCCAAAAGAGAGAAGAACGCATCTAGTTTTGAAGAGTTTTCTCCACCTCAAAAGAGAGGAGTTAAGACCTCCCTCACTTGTTAAATTGAGTTAAGACCTTCCTCTATTGTGGCCTATGCAGTGTAACAAAAAGACTTGCCAACAACCCCACTTATAGAAGCTAGTAGTAACGAGCAAAAATCAAATTACTACCCCATCATAAAGGTTCCACTTTTTCTTACTCCACAGTCGCTTTTTTTTATGGCTTCGATCATTGTCTAAGCTTCTGTGTTGCTGAGACAACATTGCACGTAAAACAGATGTAATTTCAACATTGGCTTTTTCTTTAACTGAGGATGTGAAATCTTTAAGTTGAAGCTATGAAATGAATTTCGGGTAATTAGCTTGCTGAAAGCTCTTAAAAATAGTGGAAGCAGAAGACGTACTTACAAGGTGTAGGATTCTGATCCTAATCCAATCTTAATTGTGCTTTGTGGTTGATTAGGTGGTGATTAGAGATGGATGGCTGGGATTGAGAGGGATGGATGAAGGGCTAGGATGGTGTGGATTGGATGAGGGGTAGAGATTGATGGATGGATGGATGGATGGTTGAGATTAGAGGAGGAGGAGATATTTGTGGTGAGTCTCTCTCTCTCACTCTCTCTCTCGTGTCTCTCTCTCTCACTCGCATTCTCTCCCTCTCTCAGTGCTCTCCGGCGAGGAAGGTGGTGGTGATCTCCGACGTGTGGTGGAGGAGTTCTTCGGAGTCGTTGTGGTGGCCGGAGGTGAGTTGTGGTTTTGCTAACCCATCCCTCGCGTTTCCTTTTCTCTCTCTCGACCTCACGTATCCTGTGATCGGGGTGGTAGGATTGGTGGAGGAGTTGGAGTGCTCGAGTGTGTCGAGGAGGTGATTGATCGTCGTTTGGACGCGAGAGTCGTTGACGGATCGTGATTTGGGGAGGCGCGCTCGTGGAGGCGTTGTCGTGGTTCTTCTAAGGTCTCTTCAGACCTTTAGGTATGTCAAGCTCACTCACTTAATTACCGTGAGTATTTGGAAGTCGACGGTAGGCCGTTCGGTTCGTCGCGAGTAAACATGTAGCAGATTTCACTGCCTGATCGGTCGACCGGTTTGTGCAAACGGTCGACCGTTCGTGAAGAGAATTCGGGCTCTGCCTCAAATCGGTCGAACGATGCCTGTGGGGCGGTCGACCGATTGTGCATAGAAGGCAAGTCTGGAGAGATTCGGTCGACCGGGTCCCCTTTGTCGGTCGACCGTGTGCACTGTCTTAAGTCGGTTGGGGGCTTAGACCATCTAAACGGTCGACCGCTCGTTGATTTTCGTCCGACCGTGACTTAAGTGAGCATAGTGATCGGTTCGACCGAATGAGGGCTCGGTCGACCGGACTTGTGCGCTGAGCGTGGGGAACGCTCTGGTGGAATTCGGTCGACCGAGGTGTGCTCGGCGTTCGACCGAATTCATGGTGCGTGTGAGGGATTATTCCCTGGACAGATTCGGTCGACCGAGATTTGCTCGGCGTTCGACCGAATTTGTTGTGGTGTTGAGGGATTTGTCCCCTGGTGACTTTCGGTCGACCGGGACCCCTTTGTCGATCGACCAATTGGTCGTTTTGTTCGTTGAACCGGGAGTTGACCATCTAAACGGTCGACCGTCCCTTGATTTGGGTTCGACCGAACGAGTGTGATGTTGGGAGTCGGGAGTCGGTCGACCGATGGAGTGCCGGTCGAAGTGGATTGCCATGTATTTGCTTGATTCGGTCGACCGAGACTTTTGGTTCGGTCGACCGTTTGTGTCCTGTTTTGCACTATGGAGGTGCTATGGTCGTGGTTGCCCGTGTGGGGCGAGTTGTGGTGCCAATGTTCTTCCGGCAAGTGTGCTAGGTGCACGAGGGTTGCGGTGGTTGGTTGAAATTAGACCTGGAGCCCCGTAACCGTGTGTAAGCTTGGGATTGGCTGAAATAGGCCTGAGGCCCAGCTTAGAATTGTGGTGTTGCGGTGGTTGGTTGAAATTAGACCTGGAGCCCTGTAACTGTGTGAGAGCTGTAATTGGTTGAAATTAGACCTGGAGCCCAGCTAGTCTGTACGGAGTTGGTTGAAATTAGACCTGGAGCTCCGTAGTGCGTTCAGGTTGGTTGAAATTAGACCTGGAGCCTGAGCAAGGACCGCGTGTAGGGGTTGGTTGAAATTAGACTTGGAGCCCTTATACGTTTGGGTTGGTTGAAATTAGACCTGGAGCCCTTGGTCGTGTCGTGGTAGCTGCGGTTGGTTGAGATTAGACCTGGAGCCCAGCTTGGCGACGAGTGTGTCATGGCGGTTGGTTGAGATTAGACCTGGAGCCCCGTGACTGTGGTGGGTGCGGCGGTTGGTTGAGATTAGACCTGGAGACCCGTACCAGTAGTGTGCCCTGGTGTTGGGCGTGTTGAGATGCTTTTCTTGTTGAGTAGAATTGCATGCTAGGATGATTTTATTTATGCATTTAGAGGCTTGGCATACGGGGTTTCCTTCTGGAAACTCAGGCATTGTTGCATGTTTACTTTCAGGCCGTGATAGGCGTTAGGGGGTGGTGACCGAGGAGAGGAGCGCTGCTACCGGATCTAGCTTTCTCTCAGTTGAGGTCGTGTGATTACTGTTTCCTTTGTATATGCTTTTTATGTAATCACAACTTTTGTATACTCTGATGTTCGGATATATATTATATATATGTTGGTGCACATGTGTCCCTTTTATTGCGTAATATCCTCTGTTGATTGAGTGTTTATAAATATAAAAATTTTCCGCTGTTTTGAGGATGTTACAACTTGGTATTAGAGCAGTCGGTTCCAGTGTCCTTATCCAAAGAAACCACCCTTAGAGTTTTAGAGTCTGCATTAGTTCATGCATTCATGGTTTTGATGTGTGCTGTTCTTTGTGTGTAGATGCCTCCGTGACGCGTGAGACCTCCCCCACGGGACCGTAGCACGAGCGATGAGACTGGGAGGCGGACTGGGCAGAGGAGAGGCGGATGCTCTATGACACAGTGGGGCGACTGGGAGCGATGTTGGATCGCCAGTCAGGCAGAGGAGAGCCAGCAGCGGCAGGAGTGATGCTCGACCGCTTTATGAGACAGCACCCGCCTACCTTTGACGGTAGAGGAGAGTCTGAGGCTGCGGAGGATTGGGTCCTGAAGATTCAGGAGATCCTGCAGGCGATTGAGTGCCCGCCTGAGAGGCAGACAGGCTTGGCAGCTTATGTGTTGGGCGGAGACGCGTCCAACTGGTGGAGGACCACTTCTGCAGTGGTATTTGAGGGCAGGACGGAGGTCAGCTGGGAGGAATTCCTGCGGGAGTTCAACGAGCAGTATTTCCCAGAGCATGTCAGAGATGGGAGGCGAGAGGAGTTTATGGCTCTTGAGCAGGGAGATGCGACCCTGGCTGAGCATACCCGGAGGTTCAACGCGCTGGAGCGTTACTGTCCGGAGATCTGTGTGATGCCGCTGCAGAGGGCGAGGAAGTTCATACGGGGGCTGAGGAAACACCTCCGTACTCAGGTGACCTACAGTATGTCGCAGACGCTGGCAGATGCGGTGAGATTTGCGACGCTCATTGATCAGGATTACCAGCAGAATTATGCTGAGGCCAGGAGAGCACCGGGGAAGGTCAGTGGACGTCCGGGTGCTCCACTAGCCGGGAACCCGGGCAAGAGGCCCCGGATCGGAGGAGGTGGATCACGCCAGCCAGAGGCGTGCAGAGGTTGTGGCCGAGTTCACTCTGGAGAGTGTTGGGGCCGCGCAGTGTGCCACGGGTGTGGCAAGCCAGGCCATTTCATGAGAGATTGTCCGAGTGGGCCAGGCGGGTCCAGCAGGCAGTCAGGGCAGCCGACAGGAGGCAGAGGCGGAGGTCGTCGACCTTTTGCGTCGTCGCAGCAGCAGGGTCAGAGGACTAGACGGGTCTTTACCATCCAGGCGGATGAGGCGAGAGATGCCAGCACGGTGGTGGAAGGTACGTTTTTTGTTGCTGCGTTGAGTGCGAGTGTGTTGTTTGATTGTGGGGCCACACACTCGTTCATCTCGGAGCGATTTGCGAGCGTGTTGGGTCGTACCCCTGCGATGTTGACTGCCACGTTGGAAGTCAGCACACCCTTGGGTCTGGTGGGCATTGTGGGGAGCTCCTTCCCAGCGCCACGATTGTTTCGGGAGATCAGGAGTTTCCGGCTGACCTGATCTTGTTGCCGATGGAGGACTTCAACGTCATACTGGGGATGGATTGGCTATCCCAGTACGATGTGCGAGTTTTGTGCCGGGAGAAGAAGATTCTGATCCCGAGGAAGGGTCTACCTGATGTGCTGATCAGGGGGACGAAAGATAGAGGAGGCCGAGTGATCGTATCAGCAGTGAGGGCACAGAAGTTGTTGCAGCAGGGTTGCAGAGCTTTCGTGGCCACTTTGGTAGTTCCAGATCCAGAGGCGAGGAGATTAGAGGACATTGAGATTGTTCGAGAGTTCCCAGATGTATTTGCAGATGATGTCACTGGGTTGCCACCTCACAGAGAGATTGAGTTTGGGATCGACTTGGTAGCTGGGACTACGCCGCAGTCGAAGGCGCCGTATCGGATGGCACCTGCGGAGTTGGCAGAGCTGAAGAGGCAGTTGCAGGATCTGATGGATACGGGGTTTATCCGCCCCAGTGTCTCGCCTTGGGGAGCACCGGTGCTCTTCGTGAAGAAGAAGGATGGATCACTGCGGATGTGTATAGATTACAGGATGTTGAACAAGGTTACCGTGAGGAATCGGTATCCCTTGCCCAGGATCGAGAACTTGTTTGACCATTTGCAGTCAGCGCAGGTGTTCTTGAAGATTGATATGCGATCCGGTTATCATCAGCTGAGGATCAGAGAGGCAGATGTGCAGAAGACAGCTTTCAGGACGAGGTACGGGCATTACGAGTTTCTGGTGATGCCGTTTGGGTTGACGAACGCGCCTGCAGCGTTTATGGATTTGATGAACAGGACGTTCAGTCAGTACCTCGACCGGTTTGTGATCGTCTTCGTGGACGATATTTTGGTTTACTCACCAGATGTGGAGCAGCATCGAGAGCACTTGAGAGTTGTACTTGGCATTTTGCGGGATCATCAGTTGTATGTCAAGCTGTCGAAGTGCGAGTTCTGGCTGAGCAGTGTCGCCTTCTTGGGACACATCGTGTCAGGTGACGGGATTTCCGTAGATCCAGCGAAGGTCGAGGCCGTTACACAGTGGAGAGCCCCGACGAGTGTGGCAGAGGTCAGGAGCTTTGTGGGTCTGGCAGGTTATTATCGTCGTTTCATCCAGGATTTCTCGAGGTTGGCTTCGCCGTTGACGGCTCTGACGCGGAAGGGCGTTGAGTTCGTGTGGTCCCAGAAGTGCGAGGACAGTTTTCAGGAACTGAAGAGTCGGCTGACGACTGCTCCGGTTCTGACACTTCCCAGTGGCAGTGGTGGATTTGTGATTTACAGTGACGCGTCAGGCGTTGGACTGGGATGCGTACTCATGCAGCACGGGCAGGTGGTTGCATATGCTTCGAGGCAGTTGAAGGTGCACGAGAGGAACTACCCCACTCATGATTTGGAGCTGGCGGCAGTGGTGCACGCTCTGAAGACTTGGAGACATTATTTGTATGGCGAGCGATTCGAGGTGTTCACGGACCATCAGAGCCTGAAGTATCTGTTTTCACAGAAGGAACTGAATATGAGGCAGCGCAGACGGCTCGAGCTGATTAAGGATTATGATTTCACCATCTCGTACCATCCGGGAAAGGCGAATTCGGTTGCTGATGCTTTGAGCAGGAAGGTGGAGGTCACCGCAGCAGGTCTTTGTATCGAGGAGTGGAAGCTGCTTGAGGCGTTGACCGAGTGGAGACCGTTCACCGATGAGTCGCGAGGTGCAGTGATCGCCGGGCTGAGAGTGGAGCCTCAGTTGGTCTCGAGTATTGTTCAGGCTCAGAGTACTGATGATGAGTTAGCTGCCAGAGATGGATCAGACTACAGTATTGGAGTTGATGGTGGGCTGAGGTTCAGGGGCCGTGTCTAGGTGTCGAAGGGAGGAGACCTGAGGCAGGACATTCTGGAGGAGGCACATAGATCCTGTTATTCGATCCACCCGGGCAGCACGAAGATGTATAGAGATCTTCAGAGGAATTTTTGGTGGAAGAGGATGAAGACGGAGATAGCAGAATTTGTTGACAGATGTCTGATTTGTCAGCAGGTGAAGATTGAGCACCAGAGACCTACAGGGCTGATGCAGAGGATCGAGCTGTAGGATTTCATGTTTAATTATACATATATATTTTTCGAATTTTCATGTATAATAAGGATCAATTTTCAATTTTCTAGAATTTATTGCATGCATCGGTTTGTTTTAACAAACTAGTTTCAAAAACTCTATTAAAACAAACATGAAGGAGCTCCGAAATTCATACCTAGAAGTTCTCTAAAACTTCTCGAAGATTCGGAGACGGTTGGGATGCTCCTCGCTGCGCCGGATGCCTCCGAGTATTCACCAAACTCTAAACAAGATCGGAGAGAGGGAAACTAGTGTCTCAATCTCCGATTGGGTTTAGAATCTAATTACTAACCTCTCTTTAGTTCCCTTTAGAAGATGACCTCTGAAGAACTAAAACTAAACTTAAGAATTAAGGAATTTTCGTGGAGAATTATGGAGAGAGATTTTGCATAAGAAAAATAATGAATTAATTTAGGAGGTAATGAGATAACCTTGTATTTATAGGTTCTCTCCAAATTACCTATTCATGTGCAACCTCTTGCCCATGATCTCATGCAAAATTCCATCTAACCATCCATTATTTAATAATAAATAATATTAGCCACGAATTAAATCAATTATGGACCAATTCCATGCATGATCTAATTAATTCTTAAATTAATTCTGCATAAAACTGTCTGGACCGGTCGACCGTTACGAAGGTCCGGTCGACCGCTCGAACCCAATTTCGGTCGACCGTGCGAGATTCGGTCGACCGTTCTTAACGTAGAATATTTCATCGCAATGTTCGGTCGATCGACCGATAGATTCGGTCGACCGTTCCGAACAGACGAAAATTCCCTGTTATCGGTCGAGACACGTCCGGTCGACCGTGCACCTTCGGTCGACCGTTATCCATTAACTGGTCGACCGTTTGCACAGTCTTGCAAACTTGTCAAATTTCGGTTTAACCCCTACAAAATTTGACATTTCGGGATTAGTAGTAAATCCACAACTTATGTAACATATTATCCTATGTAATGATCAATCATTACACCCCATAATATTTACATCACATATGAATTTAATTTAGATTCTAATTATGTTATTAATCACAACATAATTTTGATTTTGCTTGTTCACCCCATGTGTCATATTTTCAACATGAAACCCGACACATCTTATGAACTCAAAATCCCCATTTCTTGTTTCCCAGTTTTGTGGTGTGACCTATGGGAGGATCTAAACTAAGTTGGCAGTGATATTAAAGGCTTAATATCACAAGCTATAAGCGGTATCTAGCTACACATTATAGCTCCCAATTAGTTAGATGTCTTAATTCCACTCGAACCAAAACCCGATCCATTTAGTGATGGCGTGCACCACTTGTGTCCGTCCCTTGCCTCATGATATTAAGAATACACACAAAGTAGTATTGTGTCATCTTTGTCTTAGTATTCATTTCTTGATCTCTTTAAGCTAGTTATAAATATGTGACTTAACTCAAATCACATTGTGCACATTATAACTTTTGCTTTATCAAGGGGCCCACTAATATCATCACTCAATTAAGAGGGGCAATGATAGTCTTTTGACTAACTACCTTCTCCAACAAAAGTAGTACTTAACCAACCAATGCCTTTACACTACACTGATCGATAGTTCAAGACACTGATCTAATTAAGTATTCCTTAAGTGATTAGATATAAGTCTCATATCAAAGGACCAAAGACACAGTAAAATATTAATGACACAGAAACACATTTCTATAATATTTTACTTATTAGGTCTATTCAGTATACAAAAGTAATATTTTCCTCTTTTGCATACCCGTGTTGTCACTCACTTGTAGAGCTACAATGATCTATGACCAACACGACAATCTTAACTCGGTAATTAATGTTCCATGTTAGTTACCATGATTGCGAATATCTTTTGTTTTATGTAAACCAATATCTTTTAGAGCTCTACGGTTAAGGACCAAGAGCATCTTCCTTAACACTTCTAAAAAACGAATAACATAAACAATGAACAAAATGATTTCTCATTCAATTCATAATAATTGACATTTAAAAGTAAAACTTTTATAACACATTCCCTTCAATGTGTTTATTGGATCCGAGTCCATGGATCCGAGGGTCCATGTGGATTGGCTTGATAGGTGATTTGGGAAGGTTACCCTAGTTATTGATGTTTTATACATTGAGAATGTATGTGAAAGAAAACTTTGATAACAAGTGGGAGATTGAAGGGAATGTTGAGGGATTTGTTCCCTGGTGACTTTCGGTCGACCGGGACCCCTTTGTCGGTCGACCGATTGGTCGTTTTGTTCGTTGAACCGGGAGTTGACCATCTAAACGGTCGACCGTCCCTTGATTTGGGTTCGACCGAACGAGTGTGGTGTTGGGAGTCGGTCGACCGATGGAGTGCCGGTCGAAGTGGATTGCCCTGTATTTGCTTGATTCGGTCGACCGGGACTTTTGGTTCGGTCGACCGTTTGTGTCCTGTTTTGCACTATGGAGGTGCTATGGTCGTGGTTGCCCGTGTGGGGCGAGTTGTGGTGTCGATGTTCTTACGGCAAGTGTGCTAGGTGCACGAGGGTTGCGGTGGTTGGTTGAAATTAGACCTGGAGCCCTGTAACCGTGTGTGAGCTTGGGATTGACTGAAATAGGCCTGAGGCCCAGCATAGAATTGTGGTGTTGCGGTGGTTGGTTGAAATTAGACCTGGAGCCCAGCTAGTCTGTACGGAGTTGGTTGAAATTAGACCTGGAGCTTCGTAGTGCGTTCAGGTTGGTTGAAATTAGACCTAGAGCTTGAGCAAGGACCGCGTGTAGGGGTTGGTTGAAATTAGACCTGGAGCCCTTATATGTTTGGGTTGGTTGAAATTAGACTTGGAGCCCTTGGTCGTGTCGTGGTAGCTGCGGTTGGTTGAGATTAGACCTGGAGCCCAGCTTGGCGACGAGTGTGTCACGGCGGTTGGTTGAGATTAGACCTGGAGCCCCGTGACTGTGGTGGGTGCGGCGGTTGGTTGAGATTAGACCTGGAGACCCGTACCAGTAGTGTGCCCTGGTGTTGGGCGTGTTGAGATGCTTTTCTTGTTGAGTAGAACTGCATACTATGATGATTTTATTTATGCATTTAGAGGCTTGGCATACGGGGTTTCCTTCTGGAAACTCAGGCATTGTTGCATGTTTACTTTCAGGTCGTAATAGGCGTTAGGGAGTGGTGACCGAGGAGAGGAGCGCTGCTACCGGATCTAGCTTTTTCTCAGTTGAGGTCGTGTGATTACTGCTTCCTTTGTATATGCTTTTTATGTAATCACAACTTTTGTATATTCTGATGTTCGGATATATATTATATATATGTTGGTGCACATGTGTCTCTTTTATTGCGTAATATCCTCTGTTGATTGAGTGTTTATGATGTTACACAAGGTTCCCTTGAAAGTTCCGTAACTTTACTTTTACAGTTGGTTATATACTTATTCGAGAGAAAGTTCAGTTTAACTGAAATAAGTATTTCTACCCTTGCGAAAGGTGATTTGATGACGCAATACCCATACTGTGGAAGTTGATGAACAAAATGCAACTTGACGTAAGGGCTTCCGCCAGCGGAGATATTTAAGGACTTTTCATGTTAGAATCCCCCCTCATTTTAGTTATTTAGGACAGCTTTTTTTGTTTTATACCATCGAGACTAACCTTCATATTAAAATCCATGTAATTCTAACATTTTATTGTCGATACATTATGAGTTATACCTATGTCCGTTTTTATCGGAGTCAAAATTTGCTAGTCTTTTGAAGGAGAAATGGAGAGGTCCAATCATGTTGATCTCAGCCATCCAAAGAAAATCAATGGCTAGTATCATAGTGTTCATTATTACTCATAAATCTCTTGGAAAGAAATATGATTAATAGAGAGAATATATTGTCTTTTGCAATTTTCACAGAGATTACCATTGTAATCAAAGATAATTAATAAAAATAAAATAATACGTTTGTACATTTCACAAATATTGACTAATTGAATTGTTCGTACTTCTAGACTCTAGTCTACTAGAAATTGTAAACAATTATCACATTTTCAGATCATGGATTAACTGGAAAAAACTTTTACGACGGGGTGTTGTGTACATCAAAAGAGCAAATAACAATGTCCGGGCTACCCTCACTCGTCATGCTTCTTCTCTCTGTCAGGTCAGATTATCTTTCTATCACGTTATCTCACCTAACTCATCCAAAAAAGTCACTTAACCACACCCAGACTACCACACACACTACATTTTCCCTCTCTACGTCATTTGGAGACCAATCATGGGTAAAATATATAAAAAATTCTACAAAATCAAAACAAATAAAAAACACATTTTCAAAATTATTTTTTGAAAAAATAATTTAAAATGAATTTATAATCATTTATAACGGTAAACAAAAAAATAAAAAATAAAATAAATCGGGCCAATGAGGGTCACGTGCCCCGCAATTTTTTTATTTAATAAAAAAAATCAAAAATTCGAAATTTAAGAGAATTTTTTTTTTTCCAAAACTACTCGGATCGCGGGTGTGACCTTTTCCCGCCAAATTTTTTTTTTTAGTTTCTTTTTATTTTTTATTGTAATTATTTGTAATCTTTTTTTAAAATTTTTTTTTCAAAATAGGGTTTCTAATTTATATTATTTTTCTAAATTTTTTAAAAATATTTTTAATTTTTCCAATAATCGACCTCCAAATCACGTCGATAACCCGGCGTATTGAAATGTTAGGATATTTTATACAATAAAAACACAAATTTTTTTAGCAAGATTAATAAATTATTTACAACTGAATATTAAACAAACACTAAAACTAATTAAAACAAAAAATTAGAAACGTTCTCAAAAATTAGTAGGGTGTACACACATTGTAAATATTTTTGGAGGTCGATACAACAAAAAATTAAAAACACAATTATTTTTTTTTAAAAATAATAACAATTACAAAACATATTATGAAAGCAAATATAATAAAAAAACATAGTTAAAACGATTTTAAAAAAATCAAAACATAAAAGACTACGACTAAAATCCGTGACTTTTTTTATTTTCTTTTATTATTTTTGATTTTATGTATTGTTTTTAAAAAAAAAATCTGCTTTTTAATATATTTGTTTTTGAAAATAAGTCTTCTAATTCTTATTATTTTTTAAAATGTTTTTAAAAAATATTTTCCAGAATCTACCTCCAAATCACGTGGATAACAGAGCGGGTTGAAAAATTCAATAATTTTTGTATAAAATAACATAATTTTTCAAGTGGATCCCAATTGTTATTATTTTGATAACAAACAGAATAAATTTGTTTTGCTGAAAATTTCCATCGATAACGAGTGTGAACAAAATATGTTTTTTAATTGATATTATTTATTTAAAAAAATTAATTTTGTTTTTAATTTTTTCAAGAATCGACCTCCAAATCACGTCGATACCCGACGTGTATTGAATTGTTAGGGTATTTTATACAATATAAAAACAAAAATTTTTAGTCAGAATAATAAATTATTTACAACTGAATATTAAACAAACCATAAAACTAATTAAAACAAAAAATTGGTAACGTTGTCAAAAATTTGTAGGGTGTACACACAATACAAACATTTTGGAGGTCGATACAGAAAAAAATTAAAAACACAATTAATTTTTTTTAAAAATTAATAACAATTATAAAACATATTTTGAAATATATATATATATAAAACATAGTTAAAATGATTTGTAAAAAAACAAAACATAAAATCAAAAATAATAAAAGAAAATAAAAAAATCACGGATTTTAGTCGTAGTGTTTTATGTTTTGATTTTTTAAAATCGTTTTAACTATGTTTTTTATTATATTTGATTTCATAAATGTTTTGTAATTGTTATTATTTTTTAAAAAAAATTAATTGTGTTTTTAATTTTTTGCTGTATCGACCTCCAAAAATATTTACAACGTGTGTACACCCTACTAATTTTTGATAACGTTTCCAATTTTTTGTTTTAATTAGTTTTAGTGTTTGTTTAATATTTATTTGTAAATAATTTATTAATCTTGCTAAAAAATATTGTGTTTTTATTGTATAGAGGCACCCGCGATCCGAGTAGTTTTGGAAAAAAAAAATTCCTAAATTTCGAATTTTAGATTTTTTTTTTATAAAATAAAAAAATTACGAAACGTGCCCCTAGATTTGTTTTTTTAATATTTTTAATATTTTAAAAATGTTAAATAATGTTTTAAAAAATATTTTAAATTATTGTTTTTCATTTTTTAATGACAATATGTTGTTTATTTGTTTATACTTTTAAAAAATTTAATATTTTTTTGTGTTTTACCCATAATTGACCCCAAAAAAACATAATTGACCCCTTAATGGTCTAAGGAAAATTTAAGCAGATTGGTTGCTGAACACAATTAATGTTGGTATTACCTTGCCTCTTCGAGAGTCTTTTACAGGATTTGTGGTGGCATTGACGTTGATGGGCACGTAAAAAATCAGAACCTGGCTTATTGCACAAATTTTTAAGTTGAATACACCTACTAGAGAGAAGATATGGATGTATGCAATATATTATTTTATTAAATAGGTATAAAAAATTGTTACGCAATAGGGTTCCGCGGTTTAAGTCTGAAACCACAGACCACATACAACCTCTAACATAATGCAAATCCATAAATGGTTGGACATTACAGTAACATTGAAGGGTGCATATTTACTAAATGTTATGGGCAGGTGCACACATGAAATTTCAAGCTATTGACATAAACAAACATCTGTCTAAATCATATCCCAATGGAAGGCAATGTAAACGATCCGTCGTCCACCGCAGGCTTATGTAAGGTATAAAACATTGGACGGAAGGATAAGATAAATTTATAGAACAAAGAACAAACTGACCGCTTAACTTCCTTAAAGTAAACAAAAACAACAAACAATCAGAAGTATAACCACCCCGCATTGTCTCTCATTTGCATAACTTAATCGCATCAAAATACCAAATATTGATTGTTAATTTTCAAAGTCAACCAAATAAATCAGAAAACTGTTGTCACCGGATGCCTCTGGCAAATGTCGAAGCCCAGCATTTTTCACTGAAATAAACACCACACTTGTTTGAAACATGAACAAATCATGATTTCATAGACACTTTGATAGCATGCCTTACCTTCTTGCTAAGAGAGAGAAAACTAGTGCTCTTCAATCTTTTTCAAGTCCTTCATGTTTGTAGTGTCCACCCTATACAAAACCAAATCATGCCGAATTAGTGACGGAAAATCTTCCACAAAGTAGTATACTTCAGGAAACACTCTATAAGCTGACTCAATTGGTATTGAATCAATAAAGAAGTCATTTCATTGGGACAGAAGCTGCATTGTCTTATTTCAATAATCCTAGAATTGTTTTACTGAAGTAATGCCATGTATAATGATATTAATCTATCTGTAATAACCGAACATGTACTTTATTCAGTTTCACTGTGAAATATAAAAAAATACGGATGAAAGATGGAATATTTGACATAATGAACAGCCAAAAGTCTCACAAGACCAAGGTAAGCAGAGAAGGCACAAGTATACGAAATTGTAGGAAATAACTAGTTAGTAATTGGTTTTTCCACAAAAAATGACTCAAATGAAATACATACAAACCCATATGCATGGCTAAGACAAAGCTATACATGGGACCATAGCATTCAAGCCTGTCATCACTCTCAAGTCTCACCCCAACAACTCCCCCTCTCACAAGTTCACAACAACTATTAACCCAACAGAGACAATTAACAAATGACAAAGCTCTCTAATTACCGGGGAATTGAATGTCGTGGCTCACTTGAAATGTATAAAAAAGTAAAAAAAATCGAAGGCAGAATGTCAACTCAAAACCAGTAGATGCAATTCTTATAACTCGCACTCATAATATGTCTACTACCATTACGAGGTGACTTCAGCAAGAAGTGGTTTCTGAAAAAAAACTTTTTATCAAGAAAATACTAAACATCAAATCATAACATCATATGGAATTAAAAATTATCCTATAACCTTAAAAGGGAGACAATTTTCAATGGTAAAAAAGGCAAATTCGTGTTTCTTAACTAGTAATTTTGATCTTATTTGGATCTTGTGTATTTATGTTGGACTTAAAGTGGCAATCTTTAGTGGCAAAGAGGTTGCATATGATGGAGGACGAATCGAAAGGATTAAGTCAGGTTGATGAGTTTCACTCAAAGTGGTAAGAGAATAAAACATGTTTTATAATGAATGTTCGTTCTTGAAATGAAGCAGGTCAACAGTTGAAGAGTAAATTACTTTTTCATTCATAAATCATGAAATTTTGTAATTTATAAAATTAACTTCCATATACACCATATACACAAAATCATTCCGGGAGCAAATAATATGGATCAAAAATAGGGTGCAAACAGATAAGCAATCTCCATGGATAATCCGTATCAATTTTTTTATAATGATAATAGATATTAGATAACATGTTTCCTTACCCAAGCAGATACAACTAACAAAATTAATATTTAGTTTTTTTGGATATATATATGCGAACTTGGTTCTTAAGTCATGCACAGATACAAATAAAACTAAATGATTTACTACAGTAATCCTTATTCAAGCAATGGGATAAATTCGACTCAAGTAAATATCAGTTGTCCTTTTTTTGGATTAAAAATTGTCATATCTACCAGGAATGGCTTTAACAGTTATTATAACAGCCATAACCTTCTATAATAATGATTCACGATCTGTGTTGTATAAGCACATGGCACGTGCAAATATTGTTTCAAGAAATCAGTGGAATCATTTAACAGAAACACAAATGGAAAAAGTAAGACATGGACTAGTTGCTATTTAGCTTTAAGATGAAAAACGGAAATTTGAAAGGAATAGCATAAAAGTTAGACTTACGTTGTCCCGTGAAAAATTATCTTTTGAACTTTGGTGGTATCGGTTTCACCTTGGTTATCCTCGATGAAAATAGTCAAGCTGAAAATTTTCACTAGGCTTAGAAACAAAAAATAGCCTCTTACCACCAATATATTAGAATGTCAGAACAACCTACCTGCGGACATTCTGAAACTTTACATACTTCAAGACAACAGGTTTCCCCTGCGAAGAGGATAAAATTATGATAAAAACTGCATAAATCCTACGAGATGATATTTTACAGTTACTACTTACTACCAATACTTACCTTCAGGTTGTCCGGTGACAGTTCAAATGAATCACTTGGTGGATAATCATTAACATTACTGCAGGATTTGGGGAGAAACACAACTTTTAGTAGTGCAGTTTATTTTTGAAAAAGAACAGAATAAACATCACCTGAAGCCCATATTTTCTTTGTTTGTAAAAAGCTTCACATTCTTGGGACCTGCTGATAAAGAAAGTAACCAGTGGCTAATCTAACGTCTCTTGCTAATGCTAAATAATTTTTTAAAGAACAAAGCAACAACGAGAGCATGAAAATTTTCTATGGGTTAGACATCTTGATCTGGTCGAGTTTTTAGCTACTATTGTCAAGAAAGAGGAAAACAGATAACATATTTGTGAGATGAAATCATCACCTAAACGTTTTTTTTTTCATTTTTCTCAAATAATGTGAAACATCAAAGGTGATCTGTTAACCAATCTTTTAGGTTACACAAATGATGTTGGGGATATTTTGTCATGCCAAAATATTTAAATGCTAATAATTGTGAAAGATAATTCACTGGATTAGCACAATGTACATGAAGAACAGAAGAAGAACCTAACATAAGTGTTGTCTTTTCAGGGTTACCTTGATACTCTAAAATTTCAATTTATGATACTTAGAATAATACTTTAATCAATAATACTTAATAACTAAATTAATCTGAATATTTTTTCATATAAACTTCCTGTTTCTAATATAGCTTCAACGAGGTTATTTTCTACCTTGCAGAGTGTTTTTATTTACAAAAAGCCCAACGTCCACCATCAAAACTAGTTATCTAATCAAAATTCACTATTTCACTTTTCAATATTCAAACTGTAAATATGAAAAGCAACTGAAATAATTGGTACTAAAACTAATACCACCAATGGTATGCATAGGCGCATAGCCTAGACTTGGAAACCCATCTAAGCAGAAGAAAAAAGTAACTGGAATTAAGTCATTATTAGGTAGTAGAACGAAGTAATTACCATCTTCTTCAGGCCCAGCAAAAAGAACCGAATGCAACTTCACAACTTGAGTGAAAGGAATGTACATAAGAAGCTGCTCATCGGCATCACTCTGGAGATGCAAACCCTCATCTTCCCTGTAACCCTGATAAAGCATACCAATCACAAAACATCATACACCAACTCAAATCCCTCGCAGTATGCAGTTCACCATTTTTTATCAATAATATCCAATCTAACAATGTTAATAAGTATATAGCCATTCAAATATAAGTCAATGTCAACTGAATCATTTACCGACATATATAAAAAATCTCTACAACATAAGCAATGTCGAGCGTATAAACCACTAAATCCACCAGGCAGATAGCCTCAGTATACATGTCATTCTCAAAAACATAATGTGAAGTGAAGCCACAATTTGGTTCCTAACTGAAGACATGAAGTCGAAATCAAACATTCGAGAAACCCATTTTTTAACAACCAAACATCATCTCTGCAACCACGCCAAACACAAAACCCTAAAACAATTCCAAATTGGAACACCACACCACTAAAATCACCCAGAAAAAAAAATTCTTTGTTCCGACAAAAACCCCTAACACTTAAAATTCCCGGTAAACGCCAATTCAAGACCCCAAAGATCTCAATTAAGCACATCACACTACTTAAACCCACCCAAAACCCCATCTTTCCACCACAAACCAATCTCAAACCCTAAAAACCCTACTTTCCGGAAAAACACAATCTCCACGAGAAGTTCAAACAAAGAAACCCTAGAAAAACCCAATCTAGCACAACACACCACTCAAACCAACCCAAATTTCCCAAAATCGCACCTGCTTGAAGGCGTTGGCGAGGGGGTGCGCGCTGTTCTGGTTGAGGCACTCGACTCCGGTCCAATCGACGAAGTCGAGCAGGTCGACCTACAGATCAAGAACATGAGCCTTAGATTTAGGGTTAGGACGCGAAAAAAGGTGGGATCTTTGGAAGGAAACGAGCCTGGTTTCGAGGGATCGCGGAGGTCATGGCGGAAGGACGGAGACGAGAGCGAGAGTTGGAATTTGGAAGTGGGATTGATTCGGGAGAGGGAGAGAATCTCGAAGGTATTTATAGGGTCGTGGGTATGGTCGGTGGGTTTCCTTTAAGGATTTCAATTCTTCCTTTGTTGGCCTGTTAAACAAGACACGTGATACGATAATTTTGTGTATGGATACATATCTCTACACACGATAAGAACATGATATGTTATTGTGTTTAAGTATGTCACGGTTATTTATAGTCATGGATTTGGTTGGTAGGCTTGTTGGGGGTAAGATTTAGATTTCAATTCTTTTTGTAAGTCAATCAAAACCTATCGCGACACTACCCCACACATGATAATTTAGTGTGTGGATACAATCAATCCTATGTACACGGCAACATAATAAGGATACACAATATTTTGTTGTGCTTAAGTATGTGTAGATAACACAATAAACATATAGAGCAAGATCTGTGTACTTGGTTGTCAATAGGAGTGTACTAGTACACGTATCTATTGATTGAGTCCCAACACCAAGAAACTTTGTTTCTTCTTGGTAAGTTTCAAGGCATCGAGAATGGCACGACTAGATTTTGCAAACTTCTTACACCAGGCATCGCTTGGAATGAAAAATAATTAAGGGATTACAAAATTGAATAGGAAAACATATTTTTTTCAATAAACTTTTATCCCTTTAATTATTCCCCTATGACTCACATTCCAAATGAGACTTTGCAATACAATCTTGCACACCACGTACGATCATGAAAAAAGGTGAAGCAAAACAGGCTAGCCATTGATTAATGAGGTATGTTGAGCCTTGTTGGGTCAAGATTAAGGATTTAAATTCCTTTTTAATTTGGGTTTCAACTTTCAAGCCTCGTAGGCCTCAACTCGTTCCAACTTCCAAGCCACTAAGCTGATTTGACCCGGCTTGTTTACACATTTTTCATCTATCTATCATGTTTGCATTTTTAATCTCAACCTCCTAAATATTAAAATCAAACCGATGAAATTCAATCATTGATCTTGAATGTTTCTAGATAAATGATCTTTCAACTAAACTAGTCTCAATTGGTCTGAGTCATTAACTCGTCAAGTTGACTTGTTAAAGTTTAACTTAAGCTTGGTAAACTATCTTTCACTTAATATACTACATCAACAATAAGATAAAACGAATCCTACAAATAAATCATGGAACTTAAGTGCTTAATTTACAAAGACTTTTTGATCAAGAGATTTTGGTGTGTGTTCATGAAGCTCAAACCCCCATCTTTTATCGGATACTCCAATTTTGACCAATTGGGTGGAGGATTCTACAATATATTTCTTGATAATTTGCTGAAGTTGTAAGGCTAGAGTTTGGGTTGTAGACAGTCTATGATTTGCGTATGATGAGAGGAAGACTTGAAGCTGAAGAGTAGTTTGAGTGGAGAAAGGATTAAGAGTATACACGATCTCTCTCATTTCCTCAATGCATATACATAAATCTTGACAAAGTTAACTTTCATTTTAAGATTATATTAGATTAGATTAGATCATGACATCCTGTAACTATTCTACTCTTGGATCAAGTGCACATGCTTTCTCTAATAAGCATGAGCACAAGTTTCATGAACAACACAAGATCCATCGTAACTATTGACAATATCAACCATTTAAATGCAAAACAAATTAATTAAGATGAAGCACAAGGATTGATGGAATAGCAAATTATCATTTGAAACTTCCCTACTGATTGATGTACTGATAAGTTTAATCCCATTTGATTATAGAATATCCACACAATTAAATGATACATATATCATTTGCGTGTCAAATAATCTTATTGTTTCTCTTATTCTGATAAACACAAAACAAAAAATAAAGGTGAAGAAGCAATTCATAACCATTTCCTTATCCAATTTTAATTAGTTCTAAAGATCAAGTACTAATTAATAATTTTATGATGAAAATTATTTAAATGGTGGTGGTTGTACTCCAAAACCACCACCACCACCACCGCCTCCACCACCATCACCACCACCGTTACTTTGAAATTCATTATCGCCCCGACCTTGGGAATCCCAACTATGAGCTCCACCCCACCCTCCTCCTCCTCCTCCTCCACCACCACCACCACCACCACCTTTGCCCCAACCTTCTCCACTACCACCACCTGATCCCCAACCATAGAAATTTCCATTACCTACATTGTCGCCACCACCTCCTCCTTCACCCCATTGTCCACCTCCTAGACCGCCCGATCCCCAGTCTCCACCGCCACTATCGCCTCCACCGCCAGTGTTACCACCATTATATCCTCCTTTATTACCATCACCATTGCTTTTAGACCCACACCCTTCTTCACCAATGCAATTCGACGATGGAGTTGGTTGTTCCGGTGAGGAAGATTGAGATGAAGGTGGATCGGATATTGGCGCCACCACCTCAATCACACACTCCCCTTGAACTTTACAAGCCACATTATTTCTACCAACAAAAGCCACACACTCCTTTTCTGATTTTTGAAAGCTCAAACCTCCAACACAATTCCCTTCACCATTCCTCTCCAATATCTTCAAACAACTCTCGGGCTCTCCGGTGAAATAATTACCGGCAAAATTGAAATTCTCCAACCTTGGAAGCTCACATATTCCACTGGGAATTGCACCATAAAGCTTATTGTATGCAACGTTCAATTGTTCCAAACTTGTCATCTTCTCCATGCTCTCCGGCAACAGTCCCACCAGCTCATTATGGCTCACGTCAAACACAACCACCTCTTTTAGCATCCCAATTTCCGAGGGTAGGCACGAGTTTAACCTCGTATTCGACAATATGATTTCGTTGAGAGTGCTTGCCATGTTCCCTATGCTCCTCGGTAAACAACCTTGGAGCTGTGTGTTGGCCATGACGACGACGGAGGCTGGCGATTTCCCTATGTTTGGTGGAATCTTACCGGTGAAATTGTTGTCATTTATGAAGATTGCGTCTAGGTTTCTATCGAAGAGTGTGGATGGTATTGGCCCTTCAAAATTGTTGAACCGGATGTCGAAGTACTTCAACGACGGAAGTGAGAGGACTTTTGTTGGAAATGGTCCATCGAACTCATTGTTGCTTATATCTAACTCAAAGAGATACCTACAAAAGTAGAGCACTATCATATTCTTATACCAAAGCAGTACAAGGTTTTACCCAGGCCCGGCCCATAACAGCTGTTCCGGGCCTCATTTTGAGGGGCTCAAAAAATGATTTATGTATATGGACTTATTGGATTGCAAAGAAGATTAGTAGTGCTAAGATGACAAAAAATATTTATGTACATGGATTTTTTGGGTTGCAAAGAAGATTAGTGTTAAGATGACAAAAATTATTTATGTATATGAGTTTATTGGGTTGCAAAGAAGATTAGTGTTAAGAATATAGCACATAAATATTGATAAATTTGTCTCAAAAAATGCTAAGAGGACAAAAAAATTCAAGTGATATTGCACTAAGTTAGTGAATTTTTATTTATTTAAACTAGGAGGACAATTTTTTTCAAATTTAGGAGTCTCATTGTTGATTTTCGCACAGGGCCTCGAAAATTCCCGAGACGCCCCTGGTTTTACCAACAGTATCTATCTATCGGTGTATGTCCCCTTCCGTCAATGTAGGTTCTAGTAGTGTTACGTATCGATTAACATATATGATGGATGCAAGACCCAAGAGGTCATAACAATATGGTGATCTAATATAGGAGACCACATCTAGTCATGAACTTGTGATTGTTTTAATCAAGTATTGTGGTCATCTTAGAGCATTCTTATGGATATTGTAAAATAATTGACACATTATTTTTTAAGATTTTTGTATGTTTTATCTAGAATTGATCTCCAAATGACGTGTAGGGAAGAAAATGTAGGACGTTTGAGTTGTTTTTTGGTGCAGTTAAGTAAAATATAAGAGAATTGATTTGAACTTACGTGGAACAGAGAAGTTGACGTGATCTTAGAACAACATCTCATAATTCTGGCATTAGATAATATTGAGTAGATCAAACTTTTACAAACTTGTACAAAGGGTTAATTAGGAATTTTGATAGTGAAAGGCTCAGATTCTTATGATGTATCCCTCGGTTCATGTGTCAATTTGAAACTTCAAAATTATCGTTTAACAAATGGAAGTAAATATCACATGGGTACGTATGTGCTTATATAACATATATTCGCTAGATTTCTTCGTCTTTGCTGGAGAGATCTTATAAAATATTTCTACTAGGATCGACATTAAACACAGTAATTAATGAAACCAAGTGGTTAAAATGACAGCCGCAGTGATTATAAAATTAAATATCGGGATCTGATCTGGTGATTGAAGATGACTTAGCTAGATCTAGTATCATGAGTCAAATCTAACTTAGCAATGTCTGAATTTATGTTTGGTAATATTTTGTTATCACATGACATCTATGATAATTAAGTATATATATATATTACTTCTTCAAATTTCAACCGAAATAATACAGTTGTGTGAATAAAGTTGATGAAATATTACAATTCCAAATCATATTAGCATATTTAAAGACATTTTGCAACATATAGTCAATCCGCTCATGTTGAGATCCATTTAAAAAATATAACTTAAAGGCATCTCGAAATAGAGCGTACGTATTATAAACCACAATATCTAGAAATTATACCTGCCACCAAATACGTGAGGCAACCGACCACGAAAACGATTACTATTAAGGTGAAGTAGAGCGAGATCGGTAAGCAAACCGAGATCCTCCGGCAGAGTCCCGCAAATACCCTCGTCGTTAAGGTCGATGCCGGAGACGGTGACCTCATTGGGGTTGTCCGGCGCATGGGAGCAGTAAACGCCAGTGTACTCACAAACGTCGGCGCCATACCAACTCGAGGTGACATTATTTGGATCACAAGTTATCACCTTCTTCCATGCATGGAGGGCGTTGTATGCCTTCCTAAGCCTCAAGTTTAGAGGTGGACAAGGTTGTTGGTAAGAGGGATGGAAGAGAGAGAAGAGGAGAGAAAAGAGTAAGAGAGCAAGAGTAGACATGTTTGTATGGATCATGAAGGTATAGAGAGTTGGTGTTAGTTAGGGTTTGATGGGTGAGTGTTTTTATAAAGGTTTAGTTTAGTAAGTCAACTCTTGGGATTTGGTCTTTCTTAGATGTAATACTAAAATGTAAGCTTGTTGAAGCATGAAAATGTATTAAAAGAAGCACATTTGTACTATTTAACTGTTAGAGTGAGATCTAATTTCATTTTAATAACAAAGTTAATTAGTATCTGTCCATAATTTCCTCTTAGGGATCAATAATTAATGGCATCATACCATGGTTATTTAAGCTTTAGAGTTGGTGCACATTAATCACGTACAATACCACAAAGAGACATATAATAATCCCGTTATTAATCCAAACAAAGATATCTACAGTGAAGTATATAGCAAGGAATATATATATTTTCACTTTTTAATTAACTCGTTGTATGATCGTGAGATTAAGTTGTAAATACAAATACATTTTGCTTAATGTATATCCTTCTCAAAGCGTCATTATTATAATTGTCATTTTTATGACCTGTAAAAAAATTAATTAGAAGTTTCGCTATCCATGTGTCTATTCTTACCCGTAGATTAAAAATTACGGTCTAGATATCAAAAACCATCCATGTCGTCTAAAAAAATTATTGCTTGAAAGCTAGAAATATTACAAACGACACCTGGACAATATTTTTTATTGGTAGGGTTGTGTTTGCGCAATCCAAGATATTATCTATTGCACCCACTACTCTTCTCAAACAAACAAAAAATACTGGAAAATCGTTTACGGTGATTTATTTTTTTTGCATTACTAAGGTTGTGTTTCCAACTTGAATATTTTTGATTGGTAGGGTTGTATTTTGTATTCCTATCAAGATATTATCTATTGCAGCTACAACTTCTCAAAAGAAAACACAAAAAAATAGTTTAGGATGAAGAAAAAATTGATTGTTAAGGTTGCGTTTCCAACTTCTTCTTCTTTTTGGATTGGTGGAGTTGTGTTTGTGTGGCCTGTAAAAATAATATCTATTGCACGGTTGCAAGTTAAAGTGCTTTTCGAATCTCGAAAAAAAATCGAAAATATTTAGAGTAAAGAATAAACATAGTCAACTAAGTACGGATTTAATTATTAAGGTAGAATTGTATAATTCTATCTTATCAATCACGAGTTGGTAGAGTAAAAATGGTTTAACATGTTGGATTTGGTTTATAAGTGTTAATACAGGAAAATAGGAAGAATCGGTCGACCGGAACTTAAGTGTCCGGTCGACCGAATTACTCCAGGAGCCATGGGGCTCAGAACAGATCGAGGAACGGTCGACCGGTTTGGGGAATTCGGTCGATCGAAAAACGTCAGTAGATTTGGAGCTCAGGATCGATCGAGATCCGGTCGACCGGTGTTGGGCACGCGGTCGACCGAAAAGCGACAGTAGCTGCGAGATGAAAATCGACATGTAGATCGGTCGACCGTTGTTGGTTTCACGGTCGACCGAAAACGTCCAGGAGCTTCGAGCGCTATTCAGAAGCGCGGAACGGTCGACCGGCTCGGGGCAAGCGGTCGACCGAATGATGACAGTTACGCAAACTAACCGAAAATCGGTCGACCGTTGGGCAATTTCGGTCGACCGTTTTCAGACAGTTATGCACGATCTGAATTATTCTCTGTACGAATTTAGATCATTATAAATATGTTTTTTGCCCTAATCTTGTAACAGAACATACTTTACTTATTTCATTGAGAGAGATTAGACTAGAGAGAGATCTAGAGTGCTTTGGGAGACACATTGCTTCCAATCAATTGTAATCTCGGAGACTTCTCTTGTTGGAGAAGAGCTTCAAGGAAAGGAAACCCGCAGGAGACCCCCCAAGGACGTAGGCATCTTGCCGAACCTTGTAAAATCGTGTGTGTCGTGGTTTGCTTCAGGTGTGTTGTGTGATTGCTTGCTATTTTCATTCTATTTGTGTTTGCTTGTTGCATTGAGATTGAGAGATTGTCAGAAGTTACTATTCCGCATACAATATTCGTTTTTTCCGTGGTGCGTGTAATCTGTGTCGTGTTAGTGCATATTAGATCCCCTTCCAACATAACCGTCGTAAAAACATTTAATAATAAAATGAGCATGGAAATGAATTTTTTTACAGAAAAGTTTGAAACCCAAACATCCCACTCTCAACTTGTATTTATACAGTCAGAAGATTGGATTTGGTGTTATGTTGTGTTTAACAGAAAACCCATTCCAACAACAAGAAAGTGTACTTCAACCCCAAATCAAACCCTAAACCCTAGCTTTCCCCCCTCCCGTCGACGCCCTCCGCCTCTTTCTCCCCCTCTTCAGGTTCGCCTTTCTCTTCTACCACTCTTCCCTTCTTTCCAAGTTTTTTTTGTAGTTTTTTATTAGAAAAAAGCTCCTCATTCTAGTTTGATCTTGCGTACTGAATCTAATGCATATTTTCCAGTGGATTTTTTATGGAAAATAAATAGATAAATTTGGATTGTGTGGTTCTGTTCAGATTCTTGTTCTCATTAGATGAGGTTCGCAAGAACTTTATGATGTCAACAGTTATGTTTTTTGTTTCTAAGGTTTTTCTTAAAAAAAACTTTTAGAGCACAAAATATGATATTTTTGAATCTCTAACTCTGTTAATATGATATTTTTCTCATCTTCAAATCACAAATTTTGTACGTGAAAATTATTCAAAATTAGCACTTTAGGTGTTGATAAATCACGTGTTTTATGGTGAAAAAAAGTAATTTTGGATTGTGTGGTTCTGTTCAGATTTTTGTTCTGTTAAGACGAGGTTCAAAAGAACTTTATGATGTCAAATGTTTTGTTTTTGTTTCTTAAATTTTTTAAAGACTTTTAGAGCACAAAATATGATATTCTTGAATCTCTAACTCTGTCAATATGATATTTTTTCTCACCTTTAAATGACAAATTCTGCTTTGAGAGTGCTTCTGGGATCCAAACCAAATGATCACTTCGTGTTGTAAAAAATTATTATTTTTGGCAAAAGAAAATTGGAACATGTCTTGAATTCTTGTTCCTGGTTCTGCTTAAATGAAGTTCAAAGGATCACAGAAGTATTTTTCAATAAAAATCTTAGCTTAAACTGTTTTGTGGTCCAAACAAAATGAGCACTTTGTGATGTCAAAATCATAATCTTGTTTCTAAGATTTTTTTTATAGTACAAAATATTCTCTCTTTTGCAGCTCTAACTTTGTTTTTAAATGCAAATTCTCTTTGTGGAAATGCTTCGGGTATCTGAACAAAATGGGTACTTGGTGGTGTCAAAATCATATTTTATGGTAAACAAATTTTGGAATCCAGGGTTCACTTCAGATTCTTGGTTCTATTTAAATGAAGTTCAAAATATCATAGAAGTACTTGTCATTAATTTTTTTTGCAAAATGAGAACTTTATGATATCAAAGATTATGTTTTTTTTGGCACAGAAATGAATTTTGTAGTTCACCATAGGTTCTTATTTCTGTTTGACAGAAGTTCAAAAATTTGTGGAAGTACCTTGGATGTTTGACGATTGTGGAAGGAACTTCCGAACTTGAAATCTTATTGTCACTCAACTGCTTTTTTACTTACATTTTTTTCCATCTTGTGGTGCGTATTACTGCTCTTAATGTTGTTTTTCCAAGGCATTTCGTAGTACAGATTTTAGGGGTGCTAATTGAGCAGAACTTGAGCGAACAAGTGTCTCATTTGCAGCTTAATATTCTTTGGGTTAACATATGTTTGGACCAATCATAGTTTGTGACCTCATTTGTTAAATTTTTACTGTTCCCTATCATCTCCTTTTTTACCTGAATTTCAGTTTGCTCGGTTTGTTGTAACATATGTGTATGTCATATTTTTTGCATGCAACTTGACCAACCCCAAAATTCAAAATTGTATAATGGTTCTTTAAGTTTGAAGCTGAAACTTAAACAAGAGGAATCAAGCTGAACCCAAGTTGTACTTAAACTTACTGTCTAACTTGCTTTGATTATTAGCCTGAGATTCCTGGAGAGGAAAATTGTATGAATCCTTAACTGTCTAAAGTGTAATATCCTGATTTTAATAGCACCATGCTAAGTGTCTAAATAACTAAATACTTATTTTGGGATGCCAAGCTTTGTTGTTATTGTAGGAAATGAGGGGAAAAATGTTCTGATTGACAGGAGAGTAGGGAAGGATGGGTAAGTCAAAGCATCATATTTTGCATTGTCCGAACGAAGAGCTGAAGAACTTGAGACTTGAGCCACATGTTGCTGATGTGAAACAGAGCAAGGCAATAGATGATGCTCCTCCGGATGGTAATGTGCAGCAAGAGCATTTTGCACCAGAGGTTGAGGTTGACCAGGTTAGTATGAAAAGAAAAGGCCAACACCGTAAAAAAAGTAGTGATTCAAAAGACCATAATACTAAGAAAAATCACGAAGAGCCCACCACTGGCCGAAAAGGGAAAAAGAAAAAAAGAGAAGGTAATGGGGACTCTTGTGGTAATCCTCAGGATTGTAGTTTGCAGCAAGAGCATTTTGCACTAGAGATTGAGGTTGACATGGTTAGTGTGGAAAGAGAAGGCCGACACCGTATGAAAAGTAGTGATTTGGAAGACCATGTTGCTCAGGAAAATCACCAAAAATCCACCACTGGCCATAAGAGGAAAAAGAAAAAAGGGAAACTTAAGGGGGATTCTTGTGGTGATCCATCAACTAATGTCATGTTGGATGGCAAATTTTTAAATGTTGATGAGCGAAGTAACCTATCAGATATGACTATTAAGCCCATAGAAAGCAATTCGGGTTTTTATGGAATAAAAGAAAACAAAGTAAGGCCTTCTAAAAAAGGCAAGAAAAGGGACAAATCTGTTTCTTCTCATTCCAAAACCTGTCTTGAATTGCAGGCCAAGGACAACTTAAATATTTGTTATCTTGAAGAAGCAAATGAAACCCCACCGGTAGTTTCTAAGGAGGAGGATAGGAAAACACTTTCCAAAAATCAGTCTGAGAGTAGCATAGGGAATGATAACGATGAAGAGAAGAAGATGGAAGCACCTGCTGGAAATTGCTCTGATGATACAGATGCATGTCTACATTCTTCAGTGAAGTCTGAAAAGAGTCGAAAAAAGTTCAAAGACAAGCTGACCAAAGAAATTGATCAGAGTGGAAAAGAATATCCACCATCTGGTACTACTGGTGGTTTGACTAAAGGATCTGATCTCATTACCAATGAGGAACATCTCATCCTTGGAAAACCGCTTATTGACGTCAAAAGGAAACTCCTTGTGCTGGACCTGAATGGGTTGCTTGCTGATATCATTTACATGGACCGTTGCAGTCGCAGTGAGGGTAATAGGATTGGCAAAAGAGCAGGTAAAGGCCCAAGATTATGTGCATATATGTGTTTATGTATTTGGTATGTTTGTTCTGTTTCTGTAAAATTCTTAATATATACCTTCATGTTGCATACTAGTTTTCAAGAGGCCTTTCTATGATGAATTCCTGGATTTCTGCTTTAAGGCTTTTGATGTAGCTATCTGGTCTTCTAGAAAAAAGTAACTTTTCCTAACTCTTCTACTTGATCAAATTTTTATCTTCCAATTCATAGAAGAAATTCTGCTGAAATTCACATGGATTTTTGTGGTTCTTATTTGTTGTCCTTCTGACTTTATAGAGAGATTCTCGATAGACTGCTTGATCATCTTATGGGAGAAAGCAAGCATGAACTTTTATTTTGTTGGGTAAGTCAAAATTTCGGCTGTATGTTCCATAAAGGTCCATAATGTTGTCTTTCTAATATGTTCTTGTACCATTTTTTGGGCTTATTTTTCTTTGCCATGAGTGCATGTGAAAAGTGCTTTCAGAACTCATGTTAAGTTGTTAATCATAATTAGCATAATTATTAATCATAAATAGATCTCTACAATGTCATTATTTTTTCCATCTGATACGTTGTTCAGATTTAATATGTTTCTGGTGAAGATTCCTTTGGAGAATAGTATGTATACTAAGTACAACTTCAAATAAAAATGACATTTGTTCGCTTGCATATTTTCATAGAAACTAGCATTTGTAATGCGTTCCTCTATAATTTGTGTTGATAATTTATTGCTCCTTTTATTTTTAAGATAATAGTGGCTAATGTCTAGTATCAGGAATAACTTACAATATGCTTAAAAAGTATCTGATGTCATTTTTTCTCGTCTGTTCATTTTATCCTTGCCGGGCCTTACCTTAATGTTAGTTGTCCATGATTCTCTTCGCTATGCATTTTGTATATCATGGTGTCCCTTTCCCATAATGTATGAGTTGAACATACACGGTGGGGTCATTTCAAAGTGTGGCGTGATCCCCCCAACCTTTTGACTTGTTTTCAGGAGTGAATCCAATGGTTGGAATGACTCTTCACTCTTTGTTATGGCCTCCGTGTTGGTGCTTGAGTAGTATGCACGTGCTCTTCTTGATGGCTTTCTTGCTCAGTTGAGCAACTGGCCATCCAGACGCTTGTCTATCATTTGAACACCTACATTGGATGGGTATCTTGTAGGCTCGTGATAAACCTATATAGAAAATATTTATGGAATTACGTAAGTTCCATTTCATATGCAATCAACTGTGTTGTATAAAATTTCAGAATTTTCAAATTTCTATCTATATTTCCCAAACTTTGAGTGATCAATTTGATATGATGCACTATTGTTCCTGTTTTCTGAAAAAAAGACATGTGACTTAATACATCATTAGGAAAATGCTGCCCACTCAGCAATTCTTTGAATTTTAGATATACAACATCTTGTAATTTATTTATATTTTTTAGATCAGTTGCAATCTAATTTAATTTTCTGCATTTTTATTGTTACATTAGCACTTGCGCAGCAGTGCCTTTTTTGGGATAAACTTTGATGTTTTTAGGATCATAGCTATTTTAAACTTATTCAGGATCAAGAAAAATGCACTACCGCGGGTTGTAATACCATAGAGTCTTGCCACAAGCCCATATTTTTGAAGGAATTGAAAAAATTGTGGGGAAAAGAACATGAGCTTCCATGGGAGAGTGGGAAGTACACGTCATCAAACACCCTGCTCATTGATGATTCCCCGTATAAGTCCATATTGAACCCTGTAAGTCATCATTCTTTGTTTCCTTATCCTCTTGTTTGAATCTCTATTTTTTTTGTTCTTTTCCATGTCATCTGCCTTCCATAGATTGGTGGTTATTTATTTCTAAATTTCAATTTGTTTTGCTTCCTCAGCCATACACGGCAATCTTCCCACATTCTTACAGTTATCTTAATGAAAATGACAATTCTCTAGGTGAGAATTTCTCCACGTACACTTTTAGTTCCATTGATTTTGCTCCCTTGCTCCCATATCTAGCTTACATTTTCCATCAGGCCCCAGAGGAGATATTAGAGTTTTTCTAGAAGGGTTAATTGCTGCTCCTGATGTCCGACATTATGTGCGAGATCATAGATTTGGCCAGCCTGCAATCACTGAAAAGGATCCTAATTGGAACTTTTACGTGAAGATCATTCAAAAGCTTAGGATGCCTTCACGTCGAAGTTCATAGCAAGTAGATGCAGAAAGTTATAAAATTGTCCTCTGTATGAAGCAATTCCTAACTTCGTTTTGTGTTCGGTATCTTCTCATCAGAATCTGACTCCAATACTTGGCCTTGGGTCTAAATCTTTTTCTGGTGCAAAGCTCAAACTACTTGATCGACTTCTTCGCTTTTATACTTGCTACTTAACGTTTTTTGATGTCTATGTAGTTCCTAGCTTGACTTTGCATCCTAGAGAGGATATTTTTGGGGAAAACTTTCTAAACAGCAGGCTGGTTTTGGTGTATCATTTTGTATTTTGATATTCACGAGTGGCTATAAAGGTCAGCCATGTTATTTATATATTTACAAAATGCAACAAAACCCTGTTTGTTCTTTTACATCCTTTGTTCTCACAATCTCCATTGTTTTGTTATCTTGGTTTGTGCAGATCAGATTTTGTCATTGGTTGGATGGAAAAGCCTCGGTCTCCTTGTAGTTCCCAAGTCAATTTATTCATTGTCATTAGATCTTTCAGAGATTGCAATTTTGCTAATCCAGCTTTCTGTTGGTTCATTATCATCCTTATCATTGGTCGGAACCATGATTATCATGTAAAATTTGGTTACGACAATTCGTAATTTGTATTAATAGACTTTTCACTGTCCATGTTTACGTCTATTTGCTTCCATAAAGTAATGATCTATATACTTAATATTGCTGTTAATACTTATAAAACAAGTTTATTTGTAAAATTCCAGACACCCTCTACAAATGGTCAAACTACTCATCCAAAGTCAATAGTTCAAGATTAGTGGTATGCAACGAATACATAATTAAAAAAACTAGTTCAAGATTAGACATAATGAGTTGCATACTATGTCCTATCAAGTTTCATCACCCCTATGGCCAAAACCATCTGCTTGGAGCTGAAGGAAGAGTCCAATGGTGTCGAAGTTGTCCCTGTTTTAGTTGCTGTGCTCGTCGTGCTCTTGTTGATGGTGGTATGTATCAGTAACACCGGTCGTTGCCAGAGATGCTTCAAAGTTTATAGTTTGAATTAACTTGCGATTCGATATTAATCTGTATTCGGTATGTTCGGTGTATATTGTTCAAAGTTGTCTTCCTTTTATCGGCATTTTCAGTTGAAAAAACATGTTTATTAGTTTCCTTTGTTTAGCTATATTCAAGTTAATATGCCTAATTGGCCTTTTGATTTCTATTCCCGTGTGGTTATGGAATGAAAATGAGTATATAATTTCTTGGGTTTCTTTGTTTTTATCTTTTTTTAGATAAAAAGTATGCATGTGTAAATACTCAAGATTCCCTTAGTACACTACAATTGTGGTAATCGATTTAACAAAGTACAAAAAAAATACACAAACCGTGGAAGAACCTAGAGTTTGATTACTAATAGTCTAGCTAACAAAACAACACCAACCACATCACCAATTCTAAACCATGAAGCTCCTTTGGCAAATGTCTATGACTCATTGGTTTTCGTTGCCTCAGAATCCAACAGGACCAAGCCAAACCGTTTTTGGGCTTCCTCCTATAGAATAGTTGCCCGTCGTATCTCCTCCATTTCTTCGGAAGTGGGTTGTGTGTATTCAAGCTCCTCACAAGCCGGGGTTGGTGTCATCAGCGGAGTCACAATCATGGGTATTGCGGTGCTTGGAATTGGCCACACTTGTTGGCTGGTTGGTGATGTTGTTAGTGCTACTGCTTGGAGTGCTGGTATGGCTAGTGCATGAACCTTCTTTTGGACTTCATGCTGCAAGATGTCACTGTTTCTTTTGAGCGAGCCTGTCTAATTTTTGAGCAAATCAAAACATGTATTAATGAGTTGGGAGAAAGAGTTTGCACGACCCCAGAAAATTCTATTATTACGCTCCAACCAGACTGTCCAAAAAAGCATTAATCGAGCAGTTCCAAGAATCATTATCCAAATCAAGACGATTATGAATGAGCCTTCGGAATTCAATATTATTGTTTGGTTGTAGGTTTATATCAATACCCGCACAAACTTCCCAGAACCTGCTAGCGAAATCACAATCAAAGAAAATATGGTTGATTGTTTCATCCTCAATTCCACATAATGGACATAGAGATAGAGGGCATACCCGAACTTTTTTCCGGATCAAGTTATTACGAGTGAAGAGTTTATTCTCTTGAAGTAACCACGAAAAAACTTTTACTTTTGGTAGACATTTGGACCTCCATATTTCTTTCATTAAATGATATTTTATTTCTCTTTTATTTAGAATATTATACATGCTTCTCACCGTGAATTTGCCATTAGTTTTTAATGTCCACATTCTTATGTCTCGATTTTCATTTGGCGAGAAGGTAATTAATGTTGAGTATAGGCATGTCATTTGTTCATCCGTAAGATTTCATTTAAATCTTCTTTTCATCCATGTTGCATCCAATCCTCTACTCCACATGTTCTCAACTATGATGGTAGGGTGTTTGGCTTGGTGAAATATGTTTGGCCAACAAGTACTTAAAGCACAATCACCAACCCAAGTATCAAACCAAAATAACGTTGTGCCATCATTTCCAATTTCAATTTTGCTGTGAGTGCATAGTAACATATATTCTATGAGGTCTCTCCAATACGGTGATAATGTTTTTTCCCATTTGGTATGATTCCCAACTTGTGGTTGCAATCTTGATATTTGTCTTTTATTATCATTTGACAGAAAATTTGTTTTCCAGATAGAATATCCCATAATTTTTTCAGACGCAAGCTCAAACTATGATTTTGGATATTTATGATTCCAATTTCTCCCCATTTTTTCCTTGTACATATTTTGTCCCATTTTACGAGGTTTTTAACCGACGAGTTGGTCGTTGTATTATTCCAAAGAAAATTCTACGAATTTGTTCTATTTCTTGAATTATTCTTTTTGGTGCTGACATGCAGCTAAGATAATAAGAAGTTATTGGTATTATGACAGAATTTATCATAACCACTCTTCCGGCCAAATTAAGGGTCTTTCAGGTTCCTATGAAATCAATTTGAGAATACAATTAAGACCCTCTTATGTTCCTAAGGTGTTCTTTTGAGAATACAATTAAGGCCCTCTCAGGTTCCTATGAAATCTGATTTTCCATGGAATCAATTTGGTATTTCTTACATTTGGATGGTGATTGATTCCAATTAAGCTTAAATTACAAATTTGCCCTCCAATAGTTAGGTGGACATTGATTATTTCTGTCATTTTTTCCTACTAAAACAAACCACATCAATTTCTCCAATAAAATTCTTTCAAAAATTTCTCCAATCAAAAGTTCATTCACATTAGTTTAAACATTTTCAACAGCCATCCTAACAATAATCCATCAAATTTCAATAATTTTAGAAAATTAAATAACCCTAAAATTTACCATGTGTTACAAATACAAGATCAACGGTATTAATTTGCCATTAAATATTCAAATTTTGAAAGAACGAAGAATGTCAACGGAGTGCCAACTTTTAACGAGAGTGGATCCCTCGTTCATATATATATATATATATATATATATATATATATAGACATATATATATACACTTAAATTATGTTTTTGTTAACAAATCTTGAATATGTCGTTATCTTTAAATTTTACGTGACAACGACTAAGTCACAAAAGCATAAGTTGGTTGTACTACAAGACTAGTTCAAATTTCAACTTCCGGAATATATGGTGAACTTGTTGAAGTATCTATGTGAATTCTCACAATGGTTTGAAGTGGATGTATTGATGAATATAGCCTATATATGTATCCATCTACAATAATCAATTTTACGTCTCTATTCTTCGTGTACTTGTCTATGAAGTTCGTATAACCAAATCCTATAAATATATAACCTCTCAATTAACTCATTCTGAGATAATGAGAATAGAGTTTCCTAACGACTCTCGTGTGTGTATATATATATATATATATATATATATATATATATATATATATATATATATATATTCTTTTTCCTCTTCGTTGCTCCTTTTGCTCTCTTCTTATACTATGAGAAAGAGAGCCGAAGGTAGCAATGAAGACGAAGAAGAAGAATAAGAAAGAGAAAAAAAGTAAAAGAATTTATGTCATCTCGTAGTTCATTAATATTATCTTTTACTTGCTTGCATTAACTGTACTGGGGTTTATTTCGAAGTCTGAGTGGTGATTAAATAAGTTTAAGATATGTTTTGAGTTATATGGATGGATAGCTGATCTACGTAGAAAATCTTTTCAGTTTCAACTATGTTTTTCTTCAATTTGATCTACACGTCTTACTAGATTTTGTTTTCGAAAAGTGGTGTCATAAACCATTACTAACTTTATGTTTATATTGTTTTCTATTAAAATTATGATCGGGAGTGGATGGATTGCAAGAAGTAATGAGAAGTTCCAAACTTGACTTTCCTTTACGCTAGAGTAGGATATTTCCAAATACAAATTTGTTGAGTTTTGAAGCTTCAAATTTATTAATCAACAACAATTACAAGAGGTGTCAGATTCATTTCTAAAACCAACAAATAACAATTTAACTGGATAAATAAATCTTCTTTCCAATCATTCGATTCAGAATTGTTACAGTTCTAATATCCAGTTTTTCCGGAGAATCCATACTTACTTTTAAGTGTAGTGTTCAAACTTACCAACAAGTGTAGTGTTCAAACTTACCAACTTAACGTTTTTAATTAGTTTAAAATTATTTGAATATGTTTTTTTTAATTTTTACCCGGGCAAATATTAATTTTATCTATTTTCTAGTACAGAGAAACAATTTGCTGATCTATTTTTGGATTTGAAATATTATGTATAGCCATTCACTTGACGTCTTGATTTGTCCAAGATTACCACTGTAACATCCCGAAACAGCGGAAATTTTAAAAAAAATAATAATCAAGACAATCAACTCAATAATCAAAGGCGGGACTGTTACTTCTCATAAATCATAAAAGTGGTGCACCAAAATACATCAGAGTTTATCAAAAGATACATGATTACAGCAAAACGACAACAGAGGATAAAAAGTAATCATGTCGACCTCAGCGGCCCGAGAAGAGGATCCAACTCCAAAATGCGCGTCCCCGCCGATCACCACCCAACTGGACCTACTGCGGTCCTGAAAAATATATAACAACGATGCCTGAGTTTCCAGAAGGAAACCCCGTATGCCAACTCACCTACATGCATGCATCACATAATGAACCTATCATGCTAGTGGCATGTCATGGCATCAACAGAAAGTAAAACAGTTCCCCCGAAGGGTAAAACAGGACATCAGTCCGACAATCAATCATCGGGTCTCCCGAGGAGACCTACTGCAGGCACATGCAGTCTAGTAGCCCGCAACATCGCACCCCCCACACGCAGCTACACTACTCAAGGGTTCGGCAGGGAGCCTCTGTCACGTCTACGCGCCGATAGAAACAGATCTGTAAATCTCAGTGGTCGGGGCCACAGGGACCAACGGGGCCGTCGCCCGGAAGGTATAACAACAACATCTCGGTAGGTGCCCAGCCGAGGAAAACAACATAGCCGGCACAGCCTCGGCCCAACAATCACCATCGCTGGCACAACCTCGGCGGCATCACCGGCACAACATCGGTGGTCCATCACAACAGTCCGGCACAGCATCGGACAAACCAGACCGAAGTCTGCCAGGTCATCAGGCTCCTCGAGCCGCGAACACCAACCGCGCCGCTATAAAAGCAGGGCAGCGACCTCCGTAGCCCGTGGGCCGGTAGTCACCTCACCCAACGCCAGTTGCGTGCCCGCACAACATCAACACTGGGATCCGTGATCCCTCAGGCCTGCTATACTACAAGGTGCCAACAATCAACTCAAGGTCACGGTCCATACATGGAGGTGACGCGTCCCGAACACCCACACTCTTCCCAACGGCGGTCCCTGGGCAGGCACGCATCACGCGCCCACCGTCACCTCCCGGCTCACGCACAAGGCGAGGACACGGGTTTCCGTGGACAAAGTTGGCGTTCAAAAGGGAACCAGGAATTCTGTCCTGGGCCCAAACGGTCGACCGGAAGAGGTGATTCGGTCGACCGGTCCCAGGAAGGAATCGGTCGACCGTACTCCTAAAACGGTCTACCGCTGCGCTCAAAACAGAACCCCCAACGGTCGAACAAGGGTCTAAAACCGGTCGACCGAACGAGGTCAAAATCCGGAGTCTGGTCAACATAGAAATCCACTCTATCGGTCGACCGACTCAGGGGTCTCGGTCGACCGACAACAGACAGGGTCAACCTATTATTCTAAGTCACATAATCGGTCGAACAACCAACGATCGGTCGAACAAAACATGCAAACTAACAGGTACACTTAAGTTCCGGTCGAACACAACAAGGACCGGTCGACCGATAACAGGTAGAAAAATCCCAACTCACCAGCAATAATGCACTACCGGTCGACCGCCCAAAGGCATCGTTCGACCGGTGAAGGTTAAAGTCGGGCAAACAGTGCTAAAACGGTCGACCGCCCGAAGGGTCCGGTCGACCGTTGGTCGTCTTCAACCTCGCGCCAGCCGAGGTTTTTAGAAGAAACGCGTCGCCGGAGAGGTCTCCGACCTCCCCCGACTCGACCAACGCATCCCTCACATGAGGGTAATAAACAAACCACACTAAGGAGCGGCATACCTCAACCACTACGACGAAATGCCGGAGCTCCGCTCACGCACGTCGCCTCCGGTGATCTCCCCGCGCGCTCGACTCCGCACGCCTCACACCGCGCGATCTCCGGTCTCCTCCTCCGCTGCTTGCCACCACACGCACCAGCAAGGAAGGGAAGGAAGAAATGAGGAAGGAGAAATGAGAAAGAAGATGAAAGAAGAAAAGGAGGGGGGCTTATTAAAACCCGTTGCTACAGTGACCGACCCTTCACCTTCCCATGCAGACACCTGCAATCCCCACTTCCCCATGCACCCACACAACCCCATGCAAAGCCACCCTAATCCTCCTCTAATCCAAGTTTAATCCTAATCTAGGGTTAGGGTTCTAACAATCCTCCCAACTTAAAAGGATTTCGTCCCGAAAACAAGCAACCACTCACCGAAAAGCTCTGGATACTGCCTTCTGACATCCTCCTCGATCTCCCAAGTGGCCTCGCGCTCACCGTGATGCTGCCACCTGACCTTCACCATCGGAATGGTCCTCCTCCTGAGCTGGTGATCCCTACGATCAACAATCTCGACTGGCCTCTCCTCGAGCGACAAGTCCTGCTGAATCTCTGGCACCGCTATCTCAATAACGTGCGACGGATCTGCCACATACTTCCTCAACATCGACACATGGAAGACATTATGCAGACCCGAAAACTGTGGCGGCAAGGCGATCTGGTAGGCAACCTCTCCAACTCGGTCGAGGATCTCAAATGGTCCAACATATCTCGGACTGAGTTTCCCCTTCTTTCCAAACCTCATCACACCTCTGGCTGGGGAAATCTTCAGAAACACGTGATCGCCCACCTCAAAACTCAATACCCGTCTTCGTCGATCAGCATAACTCTTCTGCCTGCTCTGTGCTGTGGCCAGCCTCCTCCTGATCACATCCACCTTCTCTGAGTACATCTGCACAAGCTCTGGCCCCACTAACTGCCTCTCGCCCACATCAGTCCAGCATACCGGTGATCTGCAAGGCCTCCCGTACAACGCCTCGTACGGTGCCATCCCAATACTCGAGTGGTAGCTGTTGTTGTAGGCAAACTCTATCAGTGGCAAGTGCTCATCCCAGTGCCCTGCCCAATCCAGCGTGCATGCTCTAAGCATATCCTCCAGGGTCTGAATCGTCCTCTCTGATTGACCATCTGTCTGCGGATGAAATGTTGTACTGAACTTCAGACGCGTCCCCAACGCCTGCTGCAGACTCCCCCAAAATCTGGAGGTGAAACGAGGATCTCGATCGGAGATGATGCTCACTGGCACTCCATGCAACCTGACTATCTCTTCCACGTACAACTTAGCTAGACCCTCCAAAGGCAACGTGGTCCGGATCGCTAAGAAGTGCGCCGACTTGGTTAGTCGATCGACTATCACCCAAATCGCGTCGTGGAATCTCCTCGTCTTTGGCAAGCCCGTTACAAAATCCATCGTCACATGCTCCCACTTCCACTCAGGAAGCTCAATACTCTGCATTGGTCCTGCCGGCCTCTGATGCTCAATCTTCACCTGCTGGCAGACTAAGCATCGCTCCACAAACTCCGCAATGTCCTTCTTCATGCCCTTCCACCAGAAGTTCCGCTGCAGGTCCTTATACATCTTTGTGCTCCCCGGATGAATGGTGTATCTCGCTCTGTGTGCCTCCTCCATGATGTCATCTCTCAGCCCATCAACCTTCGGCACCCAGATCCGACTCCTGAACCTCAGACCACCATCCACCCCCACACTGAAGTCTGATCCATCTCTGGAAGCTAACTGCAGCAGACTAGCTAACTCATCATCCCCCTGCTGAGCCTGAACCAACCGTGAGACAGTCTGCGGCTCCACCCGAAGTCCAGCAACCACTGCTCCCTCTGAACCCTCGGTGAATGGACTCCATTCGGACAAAGCTTCGAGTAGCCTCCACTCCTGGATGCACAGGCTCGCCACAGAAACCTCCGCCTTCCTACTCAGTGCATCCGCAACCGAATTCGCCTTCCCCGGGTGATAGGAAATGGTGAAGTCGTAGTCCTTAAGGAACTCGAGCCATCTGCGCTGCCTCATGTTCAGCTCCTTCTGAGAGAACAAGTACTTCAGACTCTGGTGATCGGTGAAGACCTCGAACTGCTCGCCATACAGATAGTGCCGCCAGGTCTTCAACGCATGAACTACCGCCGCCAATTCCAGATCATGCGTAGGGTAGTTCTTTTCATGCACCTTCAGCTGCCTCGAAGCGTACGCGACCACCTTCCCATGCTGCATCAGGACACAACCCAAGCCTACTCCTGATGCATCACTGTAGATCACGTAGCCTCCACTGCCACTCGGTAGCGTCAGAATAGGTGCTGTCGTCAAACGCCTCTTTAGCTCCTGAAAGCTGTCCTCGCACTTCTGGGACCAAACGAACTTGACGCCCTTCTGCGTCAACGCTGTAAGCGGTGACGCAAGCTTGGAGAAATCCTGGATAAACCGCCTGTAATACCCTGCCAGACCTACGAAACTCCTGATCACCGTCACGCTCGTCGGGGCTCTCCACTGAGTCACTGCCTCGACCTTTGCCGGATCCACTGAAATCCCATCTGCTGACACAATATGCCCCAGAAAAGCCACCTGATCCAACCAAAACTCACACTTTTTGTACTTGGCATAAAGCTGCTGCTCCCTCAAGATGCCCAACACAATCCTCATGTGCTCTCGATGCTGCTCCCTGTCAGGCGAGTATACCAAAATGTCATCCACGAACACCACGACAAATTTGTCAAGGTACGGCTGGAAGGTCCTATTCATCAGATCCATGAATGCCGCAGGCGCATTCGTCAGCCCAAAAGGCATCACCAAGAACTCATAGTGGCCGTACCGCGTCCGGAAGGCTGTCTTCTGAACATCCGCCTCCCCGATCCGCAACTGATGATAGCCCGAACGCAGATCGATCTTCGAGAACACTTTCGCCGTCTGCAACTGATCGAACAAATCATCAATCCTGGGCAAAGGGTACCGGTTCCGAACGGTAACCTTATTCAACATCCTGTAGTCGATGCACATCCGCAACGATCCATCCTTCTTCTTTACGAAGAGCACAGGCGCTCCCCATGGAGAAACACTCGGTCGGATGAACCCGGACTCCATCAACTCCTGCAACTGCTTCTTCAGCTCTGCCAACTCAGCAGGTGCCATCCGATAAGGTGCCTTCGACTGAGGTGTCGTACCCGCAACCAACTCGATGCTGAACTCAATCTCTCGGTGCGGTGGTAACGCTGGAATCTCTGCTGGAAAAACGTCTGGAAATTCCTGCACTACCTCTATATCTTCCAGCCTCCTTGTCTCAGGATCAGGGACTACCAGCGTGGCCACAAACGCTCTGCATCCCTGCTGAATCAGTCTCTGTGCCTTAACCGCAGACACAATAAGACGACCCCCTCTGCTCCTCGCACCTCTGATCAGAACATCTGGCACGCCCTCCATCGGAATCAGGATCTTCTTCTCACGGCAAAAGACTCGCACGTCGTACTGTGACAGCCAGTCCATTCCCAGTATGACGTCGAAGTCCACCATCGGTAACAAGACCAGATCTGCCGGAAAATCATGGTCTCCCGAAGCAACTGTGGTGCCGGGGAAATAGCTCCCCACAGTGCCCACCTCTCCCATGGGCGTGCTGACCTCCAAAACATCAGTCAGCCGCACAGGGGTCCGACCCAACTCGCCAGCAAACTTCTCCGAAATGAAGGAGTGAGTGGCGCCACAATCAAACAACACGCGCGCTACAGAACCAGAAACGGAAAGCGTACCTTCCACGACGGTGTTGGAGTCCCTCGCCTCCTCAGCCTGGATAGTGAAGACCCTCCCGGTCCTCCTGCTCTGGCCCGGTGGAACCACTGACCGGCTGCCTCCGCCTCTGCCTACTACTGGTGGTCCTGGCCTCCTGCTCGGCTCTCCCTGCCTCTGAGGACAGTCACGGACAAAGTGTCCCATCTGACCACAACCCATGCACGCTCCAGTCCGCCGGGGACATTCCTGTCCTGGATGGAACCTCCCGCAGTAAGTGCACGCCCCTGACTGACGTGCTCCTCCTCCATCGAACCTGGGCCTCTTGCCCGGTCTTCCTGCCCCACGATCAGCTGCCCTGCTAACGGTGCTCACTGGCGGCTTCCGCGCCTCCTGATTACACTCCCTCTGGTCCTGCTCGATGATCGTAGCATGCTTCACCGCATCTGCAAGGGTCCGCGGCATGCTGTTGATCACCCGAGAACGAAGCGGCTGTCTCAGTCCCTTCACGAACTTCCTCGCCCGCTGCTCTGGGGTCACGCAGATCTCTGGGCAGTAACGCTCCAATGCGTTGAACCTGCTGATGTAGCTCGTCAGTGTCATGTCCTTCTGCTCCAGCGACATGAACTCCTCTCTCTTCTGATCCCTGACATGCTGGGGGAAGTACTGCTCATGGAACACCTCCAAGAACTCCTCCCAGCTGATATCCACACGGTCCTCAAACAGAACTGTGGACGTAGACCTCCACCAGTTGGCGGCCTCGCCGTCAAACACATAGGTGGCCAGCTCCACCATCCTCTCAGGTGCTACTCCAATAGCACGGAAGATCTTCTCCATACGGAAGATCCAGTCCTCTGCGACCTCTGGGGCCCTCCTGCCATCGAAAGTCGGCGGGTGCTGACGCATGAACCGATCGTGCTCAGCTCCCACTCCGCCCTGGGCGCTCTGAGCTGCCTGACGCTCCAGAAACTCACCCAACCTGTCCCAATGGGTACCAGATGTGTCGTCACTGGAAGGACGATCGCGTGTAGAACCCCTCACGCGCCTAGGTGCCATCTGACAGAAGAACAAACACCACTTCAGCCATGTATGCATGCTAAAGATAAAATGCATGAGTCCTATTACTACAAGGGTGATTTCATTGGGAACCACATAGGAATCGACCGCTCTGATACCAAGTTGTAACATCCCGAAACAGCGGAAATTTAAAAAAAAATAATAATCAAGACAATCAACTCAATAATCAAAGGCGGGACTGTTACTTCTCATAAATCATAAAAGTGGTGCACCAAAATACATCAGAGTTTATCAAAAGATACATGATTACAGCAAAACGACAACAGAGGATAAAAAGTAATCATGTCGACCTCAGCGGCCCGAGAAGAGGATCCAACTCCAAAATGCGCGTCCCCGCCGATCACCACCCAACTGGACCTACTGCGGTCCTGAAAAATATATAACAACGATGCCTGAGTTTCCAGAAGGAAACCCCGTATGCCAACTCACCTACATGCATGCATCACATAATGAACCTATCATGCTAGTGGCATGTCATGGCATCAACAGAAAGTAAAACAGTTCCCCCGAAGGGTAAAACAGGACATCAGTCCGACAATCAATCATCGGGTCTCCCGAGGAGACCTACTGCAGGCACATGCAGTCTAGTAGCCCGCAACATCGCACCCCCCACACGCAGCTACACTACTCAAGGGTTCGGCAGGGAGCCTCTGTCACGTCTACGCGCCGATAGAAACAGATCTGTAAATCTCAGTGGTCGGGGCCACAGGGACCAACGGGGCCGTCGCCCGGAAGGTATAACAACAACATCTCGGTAGGTGCCCAGCCGAGGAAAACAACATAGCCGGCACAGCCTCGGCCCAACAATCACCATCGCCGGCACAACCTCGGCGTCATCACCGGCACAGCATCGGTGGTCCATCACAACAGTCCGGCACAGCATCGGACAAACCAGACCGAAGTCTGCCAGGTCATCAGGCTCCTCGAGCCGCGAACACCAACCGCGCCGCTATAAAAGCAGGGCAGCGACCTCCGTAGCCCGTGGGCCGGTAGTCACCTCACCCAACGCCAGTTGCGTGCCCGCACAACATCAACACTGGGATCCGTGATCCCTCAGGCCTGCTATACTACAAGGTGCCAACAATCAACTCAAGGTCACAGTCCATACATGGAGGTGACGCGTCCCGAACACCCACACTCTTCCCAACGGCGGTCCCTGGGCAGGCACGCATCACGCGCCCACCGTCACCTCCCGGCTCACGCACAAGGCGAGGACACGGGTTTCCGTGGACAAAGTTGGCGTTCAAAAGGGAACCAGGAATTCTGTCCTGGGCCCAAACGGTCGACCGGAAGAGGTGATTCGGTCGACCGGTCCCAGGAAGGAATCGGTCGACCGTACTCCTAAAACGGTCTACCGCTGCGCTCAAAACAGAACCCCCAACGGTCGAACAAGGGTCTAAAACCGGTCGACCGAACGAGGTCAAAATTCGGAGTCTGGTCAACATAGAAATCCACTCTATCGGTCGACCGACTCAGGGGTCTCGGTCGACCGACAACAGACAGGGTCAACCTATTATTCTAAGTCACATAATCGGTCGAACAACCAACGATCGGTCGAACAAAACATGCAAGCTAACAGGTACACTTAAGTTCCGGTCGAACACAACAAGGACCGGTCGACCGATAACAGGTAGAAAAATCCCAACTATCTGTAACGTCCCGTCCCCGAACCCGCATCGAGTCTGGGTCCCGGTCCGTCACCCATGTGCCCACTGGCCCACAATACCCACCTATTGCCACAAAACTTAAGTTGGTAAGTGTTATGGTAGTGGACTCATGTCTTTATATCTCACCCCAACATTCTCATGTTAAGCAATGTGGGACTAAACTTGGGGGTTTTACAACCTACCCCACTTGAACACCTGACGTCCTCGTCAGGGTCAAGCCACTCAATCACCAGGCGTTGTGGGATTCTAGAGGTGGCTCCCACCATTTAGGTGTAGCACTTAGTTCCCACAATTCCGGCTGGTTCAGGCTCTGATACCATCTGTAACGTCCCGTCCCCGAACCCGCATCGAGTCTGGGTCCCGGTCCGTCACCCATGTGCCCACTGACCCACAATACCCACCTATTGCCACAAAACTTAAGTTGGTAAGTGTTATGGTAGTGGACTCATGTCTTTATATCTCACCCCAACATTCTCATGTTAAGCAATGTGGGACTAAACTTGGGGGTTTTACAACCATATTCTGAATTTCTGATTATACCAATTCAATTTTTTTTCAAAAAAAAAAAAAAAAACACCTATTCAATTTTAAAAAACATATTGTCTTCAAACTTTTATTTATGCGAGTAAAGCTAATTTCGAACTAAATGAGCAAAAATATTAAATATCGAACGGAAGTTGTTTCTCCGTCTAAATAGGGGAAAAATGCTGTTGAATAAGTAAATGTAACTATGATTTTCTTTCCTATTTCAGTGGATATTTTGAACCTTAATTATCTTTTGTTGCTCTTTTGGTAATTAAATGAACTTCAGATGTTAGTTTGAATTAATGTTACTTTCATGTACGTATGTGACTGTGAGTAATGGGAGGAACATTGATTGATTGATAAGGTAAAAGTTTTGTGAATCCAAAGGGATGTTTAGCAATTCAAAGTATTTATCTTCTTAATTTTTCCAATTTCATCACCCTCGTCATAGTGCAAATAAAGAAAGAGAGAAAACCAAGAAAGAGAGACCTAATCGGATCCGGGTACCCGGAAAGGTCCTATATGGACCCACCCGGATCTTGGAGGATCCGTCTCACTTCCCCCGCCCCCTTCCGGAGTCCAAACCCTCGACCAAAACCTAGGGTTTCGCCCTCTCCTCCGATGGAGCTCGCCGTCGTCGTCCCCGACGGTGCCTTCGCCGATTTTCCCCTAGGGACCTCCCCGGATGCCGTCTCTAGGCTGATCGACTCGCAGAGGGACCTCTTCCACTCCCAGGTCGACTCCCTCCAGAGGCTCGTCTCCGTGCAGTGTAGGCTCACCGGCGTCAACCCTCTCTCGCAGGAAATGGTGAGGTTTCTGATGATTTCGGCTTTTTCGTTGCTTATAAGTGGAATCTGAAGGTGATTTAGGTGGTTTGTGAGTTTGCATTCTCGCTGGTGTTAATCTTCTTTCACACGAAATGGAGAGGTTCCAATTTAGGGTTTCGGAGCTTGTTTAGATGGAGAAACGATAGGGTTCAATTAGATGTGAGTGTGTAGAATAGGTGTGTTTTGGTCTCTGGTTTTGATTAAGCATACTGGCGTCAACCCACTCTTGCAGGAATGGTGGGCTTGTCGATGACCCAATTCTAATTAAGGGTTTTGAAGCTTGTTTTTACGAGGTTTTGGTTGGTTTGGGGTTTTTAAGGTTATTGAAATGTGAATTTTTGGCTATTTTGTTGCTTATTATTGGAATCTGGAGGAGATTTTGGTAGTTTTTGAGCATGCATTCTGGAAATGGTGAGTTTTTTGATGATCTGGTTTGAATTTTGGGTTTCTGAGTTTGTTGACGAGGCTTGATCGTATTTGGTTTGGATTTTGTGGTGATTTTGATTGTGTTTAGAATTGGTGTTGTCTGGTTTTCGATTGTGGGTTCGAGGGTCTTGAATTGTAAATTTTGACTCTTTTGATGCTTTTAAGTAGAGTTTGGAGGTGGTTTTGATAGTTTGTGAGCGGTATTCTCACCGGCGTTAAATACTTTCTCAGGGGAAATGGTGTTTTTTTAAGGGCCAACTGAGGGTTTTTTCTAAAGCCCTTCTTCAGCTTATGTTACAGTCAAGTTTTACCATATTCATATGTTTGGTCCTCGCAAACACATTTATTGTTTATTTTAACCTCTACTGTTATGGACCCTCCCACATAATTGTATTATCATTATTAGACATTTGTTTTTACACCATATTCGTGATATAAGTGTATGGATTATGAAAAACACTGGTGTGGTCTCTTTTATGTGAGAACAATGAGTAAATTTCGTAGTAAAGATCAAAGTGCTCCCCAATTAATCCATTTCACCACTAACAATATTCCATAAACTTCCCTGTGTGAGAATCTAAACAGTAACCATGAGAAGTAGTGTTTATTAAAACACTTTTTTTCTTCTTTCTAATTGACATTGTAGATACTCCGTTGTCTTTGATAGTTAACAAATTTCTGTTAATTATTATTTTGTGGTTAGATTCTTCAAGGGTTTTGAAACATATGGCTGATCATTTTCCTTAACACCTGCAGGCTGCTGGAGCTCTATCCATAAAAATTGGTGAGTCGAACAAAAACTCTTCATTTCACTTGAGGGGCCTTGTGGATTTCCATTTTTGGTATCTACTTTGTAATTCTGTTTTAAATCTTTTGACTTTAAAGTGACCCAAAGAGCTACTCTCGAGTACCTTTTTTAATTACAGAGGGCCTTTTTCTTGAAGGGTTTCCACCATTTTTGTACAAGTAGGTGATTGTTTTGATCATTATACAAGTAGCGAGTTATACAGATGTACTCTTTATTTTTTGTATCAGTAAGGTTTTCTCACTTACATTTTCTCTATCGATAAAGCATTCACTTCCCAAGTCAAATGTTTCCATATGTTATCGTATTGTTGATCTAATATTGCAAAATTATTGAAAGGGTAAAGTGGTAAACCCCTGCTTTTCTTCCTAATGATTGATTGCATGATGCAGGGAAAAGACCAAGGGACTTGCTAAATCCTAAGGCAATAAAATACATGCAATCAGTGTTTTCTATTAAAGATACAATTGGCAAGAAAGAAACTCGTGAGATAAGTGCAATATGTGGTGCCACATCAACACAGGTATTGTGCTTTCATGGATTTTCTAAAGTTATTCTTGGATTCATAACATTAAAGTTGAAGATGCAGTTCATGACTACATATCAGTATCTAATAAAACTGCAATGTTGATTTGTATTTTTCACAAATCACAAGATAGATTTTGTACGTGCAAATTGTAGCCAACTTACTGCCGACTAGTTTCTCACATTAATTCTGTAGGTTCGGGAGTTCTTCTCTAGTCAGCGCTCCAAAGTAAGAAAGGTTGTGCGATTATCACGTGAAAAAGCAATCCAAATTGATTCAAGGAATGTCTCCAGTCATGAATTATTACCTATGCCCAATGGCTCCATAGCTCCTACAGATTATGCTCCTTTGAATTCTGAAGACATCAAAGTCACTGAGAAATGCAATGAGGTCCAACTAAATACAGTTTCTAGTTCAATTGCAGTTGAAAAGCAAGTTCCTGTTGATCCCGTGAATCGCAAGATCGTGGGAGAAACTCCATCGGTCTCATTACAAGAGGAAACTATTCCAGGTGTAACCTCCGATGACAAAAAATTTCTTGAAAACATTTTCAACTTGATGAGAAAAGAACAAACATTTGCTGGTCAGATAAAGTTAATGGAATGGGTGATGCAAATACACAATTCTGCTATTCTATTCTGGTACTTGAATTCTATACTTGCATTCAATTTTTTAGTTCTTTTTGGATTGTTGATTCTCATTTCCCACATTATTTTGACATTTAGGTTTTTAACTAAAGGTGGTGTAACTATCTTAGCAACATGGTTAAACCATGCAACACTAGAAGAACAAACTACTGTCGTTCTTTCTATATTCAAGGTCAGATAAATTTCTTCTTTGTAAACACTTATCTAGAATTGTTACACGTGGAGAGCTCAAAACTCTAATATGGTGCAGGTTCTTTGTCATCTCCCTCTGCATAAGGCAGTGCCAATGCAAATATCGACCATTTTACAGTCTGTTAACAAGCTAAGGTTTTACAGAACATCAGGTATAGATGTTGATGGTTTTCTTCTGGTTCCTTAGATTCTTTTGTTATTTCTCCTTGTGTAAGACCTTACCTGGCAACTGTTGGCCATTTTACGATCTGTTAAGTACCTGAGATTTTATAGAACACGGGGTTTAAATGTTAAGAGTTTTCGTCTGGATTGTGCTTGTCAGCAAGTAAGACCCCTTTGGTTATCATGAACACATTACACCGATATACCCGCACAAGTAGGAATACATTCAACGAACTTATTGAGAAGCTAATGCAGTAATGTGCGTCAGGAGTAAATGCCTTTGAGGGAATCAGTTGAATATACTTGGCCTCCTACTTTGTTTATATTGTGAAACTTTTATATGGCCCATTTTTGTAGCATTAAGTATTGGGATTTTGACACCATCTTCCATTTTCCCACCAGTTTCTACTCGTTTATACCAGGTTTAGGTCAAGTTAGTAAATATCCACATGAATAAAGCTTTTGCTGACTCAACGACTAATCATACAACTTTCGTTTAGGTAGGGCATTGATGTAATAATGGCGGAAACATCTTGGATTTTTTGCTCAGTTTGTGTTGTACTGAATTATAACTGTATTGGTAGCAACCATATTTGATATCTCATTTTCACCTGTATTTGACTTTGAAGTTGATGTTTGAACAATAACGAAAGACTGACCTGGTTGCAAGAAATCCTTGTTGCTTATCCATGTGACTAGATAAGGATTGGTGCTATGTATATATGAAGTTTTATTGTTTTAAACAGCCTAAATTTTATCGATTATTTTTACTTCGTAACAACCACTTATACCTTTTCTTTTGATCAGTAAGTTATGCTATTTTCTCTTTTTGACCTCTCGCCATTCATTTGGTTTTAAGATCAGATATATCAAGTAAGGCACGATTTTTATTATCAAGGTGGAGCAAACTTCTCCTTAGAAGCCAGAATGCAAAGAGGTCTTCATCTGTAAGCCACATTGATACGCAGAAAGAGAGATTTATAAAGCAGAGGCATGCAGAGTTTCCTGAAACTTTACCTTTTACTATTAATTGCTTTAGCTGATTGTTATGTTGGTTGCACCGTTGCAGGATTAGTGAAATTCTCAGTGATGGGTCATGGCAATCAAAAGTAGATATCCCAGTATGTTTCTGCTCTCATAATTTACTACTTATGAGTACATGCACCCTCTTAAGGTTAATTAATATTTCTCTCCCGTGTTTACAATAGGATGTTATCCTTGCATTGGGCTGTGAGTCTTCAGAAGTTAACGGGAGGTATTATAATATCATGATCTTTCTTTAACTCTACATTAGTTTCTTTTCAGCTTATTTTATGGCAGTAACTTTTTTTTGAAGACTTAAATCATTTTTTCAAGAGAATCTTAAACAATCTAAAATTCTGTTCAGGCAACTAGATTCGAATAAAATGCTCAAGCTACTCCCTGCGGCTTGTGGTAACTCTAGTGGAAAGCCTCGTCGACCTGTTCCATCATCCAGTATCCTTTTGTCAAAGCTTCAATTTTTCTTTTATTTAATTTGGGTGTCTGCAAACAAGATCCCCTCCATGATATTGTAACAGCCTTTTTAACCATCCATTTATTAGGTCAAAACAGTTAGTCTTATCTTATGAGTTTGACTCTTGAGCGATCGTGTGATGCTGAAAATTAGTTCATGCTACGGTGAAACGTGTAAATTAGGTGCATTTGCTGTGAAGAAAGAATAGATCAAATGTCCTGCTTTTCTTTTTAAGCTAAATTATAAACATAGATTCTTCATGCTTGAATACAAGAAATCAGATTACCTTGTTAGTGGTCCGCGAGAGCTGAGTAGATACTTTAGAAAGACAAAATATGACTTCCTGATAATAAAAAAATGTATCATTTGTTATGTACTTCAGTTATGGTCTTGCAGAAAATTTCATATGTATCTAGCCACCAACCTAGCTTAATATCCGTGAACCTTGTTCTGTATTGGTAGTTTGTGAATTTTGCACTTCCAGGGCAGAATTCACTATTCGTACTTAGGCACCATATGTATAGATTTGATGACCTTTTGCTCTGTCCTTGTGCTACGTTATGTATTTTTCGAGTTATACTCGCTCTTGATAATATCACTGTTGCAAAAAATTGATATTTCGGGCTGTATCTTTGGTGTCATCTCCTTGACTATCTGAAGAAAACAAAGAACGTAGGAAAGTGTTGCTGGTGGAGCAGCCTGATCGTTCGACTGCAGGTAGAAATGTACCTGTTGCAAAGGCAGCTCCATTGAATTTCAGCCGGCCGATATCAGCTGATGATATCCAGAAGGCAAAAATGCGTGCAGTCTTCATGCAAGACAAATATGGGAAGTTGGATTCAACACTCATTGAGAAAAATGCACCAAAAACCGACGATCCAAAAGTGGTCCTTGCTTCTAAGAGAAGTAATCCAGTGCCTGGTTCTAAGTTATATAGAATAAGAGATGGTGAAGATGAAAACGATGTTCCATCAGCAAGTAAAACTTCTGAACATACGCTAGCGCCTTCAAACAATCCAAAACTAAGTGAAAATTCTAAAGAACCATCATTGGAGAAATTGAGAAGTGATCGAATCTCTTGGCAAAAACCTGCAGGTATCGTTATATGTCACTTTGGTGGTTTCATTTACCATTTGATCCTCTGTTTGCATGACTGGGTTTGCACAGAATTCAGAACTCAAGATCTCAGAACTTTAAATAAAATAGTCTATGGTTACCTTTGTTCGCTATATGAACAGACGGGCTCAATTTAACTTAACAAAACAGCGATTTAGAATGGATACAAAGTGTCACAATTCAAATTTATTTTTTGCGATTAGGCCTCAAAAGTGATTCTGTGCAGCGTCCACTGATACACAATGAGTTTCTGATATTAGAATTTGTTCCTTGGGATGCCGTAGGATGCCACTTATTTTAATTGTGGAATATTATAAAGGAAACTCATTTTGTTGGACTCTGTTGTATTATGATGACATGCCATGCTATGCCTGCATTTTACATGTGACAGTCTGGCAGTGCTGGTGACGTGCTGAAGTATTGAACTGTGTAGAATTCTGTGGCGTCTGGTGCAGCTGTGGTGGCTAAAATGCATATAATTGGTTTTGCTGTGTTTCATTTGCTCGTTATAGAATCACGATAAACTGCCCAGCAACAAAAAAAAAATTGTTTGCTTAAAGTGCCATATGACAGTAACTTATAAAAAGAAATCAAGACTGATTTTTTTTGCTTTTAACGGTTAATTTTAAAATTTCTGTGATTAAATTGGCTCTAATATTTGCCAATGATATTATGTATATCGAAGTCAGTGTATTTGCTAGAATATGATAGAGCAATACCATTTAATTTTGGTTATTCTTGGGATGTAAATGTAATAGATCATTTCTCTTTGGTGCATCCCTTTAAATTTGTAATCTGCAAACGGAAAAGACTGGTTGAGCATTGTAGCACTACCAGTTGATTCTGGTTTCTCAGAACCGCTTGAAATATGAAGCCTGGCTGATGATGAACTCCCTGACCATATCACTTTATTTAATGTGAAGAATAACAGCTCAGTTATGAAATGCTGAACTCCTGAGAATGGGATGAGACAACTATGTCTATGTAGCATTAAAACGGCAATAAGTTGGGCATGAAAGTAGTTTGCTGCTTTTCCATTTCCTCTTTAAGGTTCTCATTATTTCCTAATTATGGAGATTCAAATGTACTGGTTTGGTGTGGTTAAATAAGTGTGGCATGTATCGGCTTCTTTTTTTACCAACCAGTTAGCCGTGTTGGTAGCATTTTTTATTGTGGACTGTCCATTTCCTCTCAACTTCTGGTGTTTTGTACTTAACCATTACTGGCAGTAAACATTAAACACAGGTTTCAGTGTTATTTTTACATTTTCAGCCTGTTTAATTTTTTTTTGTACACAGTTTCTTTAGTAAGAGCTGTTGTTACAGTTACCAGGTTATATACCAAATATGGTATCTGATTAATCCTGCACGCCAGGAAGGTAGTGCTTTGTTAACAACATTCCTTCACGGGATGGCTCCTTTGGGCAATCCTTTGAAGTGTGATTTTTGTTAAGAGCTATAAAAAAAATTTAAATCTACTATTTGCATTACAAGTAAAACTGGACTTGCTTGTCTGAGATTAATGTTAGTGTATGAGTTTATTTTGTTTCCTGTTTCTTGGAATTTAGTTTTGTGTCAATCTTGTTTCTTGCAGAAATGAAAATCATCTCGGAGTGGATGGTAGGTGTTGGTGAGAACAGCAAGGAGATTGAGGTTCAGATACAGAGAAATTGTCGGGAGAAGGAAACATTTTACTTGTATGCCCGTGAGATCCCAGCCAATCCCAAAGAACCATGGGATGTCGAAATGGATTTTGATGACAGCTTGACCCCTGAAATCCCCACAGAGCAGCCTCCAGATGCCGACACGAAAGATGACGTAGAACTGCCTGCATGTCCACCAGAAAACATGAATGCTAAAACCCTGCCTGCTGATGTCTCGGCACCTCCCGTTGCTAGTGCAGCATCAGGGCCTGATCTTGAGTTACTTGCAGTGCTGCTGAAGAATCCGGAGTTGGTATTTGCTCTAACTTCTGGGCAAGGCGCAATCGATAATGCACAGACAGTGGCACTACTTGACATGCTGAAAAGGAACAATATCGAACTCAACAGTGGTTTAAATGTCTCTGTTGGTAATTTAGCTGATACTTACGAACCAACTTCTCTACCATCCCCAACCCCTCACGCAGAGTCAGTTAAGGCGAGTGTTTTAGCAAATATAATTCTTTCAATACCCCATATCCTCATTGCTAACACGTTGGTTGCTAAATTTTGCAGTTTGCTTTAAGCCAAAACCCCCAAATCCGTCTCTCAGATTCTGGATTGCCATATTATCATATTGGTAACAGGGTTGCAACAACCGTTGCACCTGCGATGGTTTCTCCAGTTCTTCCGTCTCCGGCTCATTTTGTAGAAAGCCCACAGGTTTCTCTTCATTCAAATTCAGTATTGCCTCAAGGTCCCCAAATAAGTACGTCTGTGTCTCAATCAACTCTGAGACTGAATCCATCAGCTCAGCAATCTTCCAATGTCGATCTTTTAAACAGAACGTTGTTACGGTTTGACCGTGATAATGCTGGAATATATACCCCTTTAGTGAAATCTGAACCTTCCATGTCCATGAAAAATTTCAATCCAACCAACACAACTTCCATCACCCAGAGGCAGGAAATGAACAGTTTTAATCAAGTGATTGAGAATGTTTCACCTCTTTCACAACATCCAGGTTATACTCAAGTAGTGCATAGATCACACTCGCCGGCCCCTTCTGACCTTTCAATTCCAAAATATTCCATGCCGGTACAGATTTCTACTTCTGCAATAGGCCTGAATAGACAGAAAAATGGCCTGTCGCAGGCCTTGGCCAACAGTTATAGAATTTCTTCAAGTCAAAATTACTACGACCAACCTCCTAGTGTCCCTACCCGATCGCTGGCTGGGTCAGTGTACGAGCAGGACGACTTTGTTGACGAGGATGAATACCGAAACTGGAGTAATTACAGGAGACGTTCTGATCGTGACTATGTTGAGCCAAGATCAAGCTTCAGTCGCAACAGTAGGTCTGATGGGTATTCACATAGTAGCTCCAATCACCGGAATCACCAAAGATCTGGACGGAGATGGCACAGGCGTGACGACAGTTGAAACGATAAATTTGTATATTATTGTTTAGTTCCCCCCTGCATTCGGATCCAAATAATTTGAATAGGATCACCACTAAAAAATGTCCACAGAGAAGCAGAAGCTGGGATGCTTGGACTGGAAAAAAGTGGGCAGCATTGTTCTACGTTGTTTGAATCGTCACTAATCCTAAGGAAAGATTGTAGGTGGGATAGCGGCGTTGATGTGAGAATTGTACATTGTTGACACAGTTGAGCGTACTATAATATTCTTATTTATTTTTCTGTGCCATCAATCGATACTTTTTTTAGTAAACGTAATTGTCAACTTGACGTAATAACTTAATCCGACAAGTAAATATTTTTTTGGAAGCTAATCCAACAAGGAATGTTGACCACAAACAAACAAGATATTCTACCGATGCCGATAGTAGTTGTAGTTTACCATATTTGGAAATATTAGATTGTTAGATGTGATATCTGAGGAATTTTTGACACGTGTAAAGACATCCTGCCCAATGGAGGTTAATCTGTTTGGACTTTGGAGACCTTAAGATCTTGAAACAAACAGAAATTGACGTGTTAAAGTCGTGTTTTCTCAAACACAAATAGGAGCTGATTATTTTCGTCTTGATTTTGTTTTAATAAATTAAATAAATAGAAAATGTTGAGATCCAAAGGCTACAAATATTTTCGTTTTCGTTTTAGTGCTACAACATAGCAGAGGTTGTATCATAAATATCTTAGAAATTGTAGTAGTCTATTGTTTTAATTAAGTTGTATTGCATTAAATATATTTGAATAAAATAAGGAAAATTAACCAATTCCAATGTACTCATCATTAATCCAATCAAGTTACAATGTGTCATAGTCGGTTAGCAAAACTATATCAGAAAAAAAAGTTTCATGTCATGGATCCCACTTAACAAGAGGAAGACACTATATCATTACATACAATCACGTCTAAACAAATTACAGGTTTTACAATTAAAATCCCCTCCAACCACCCAAGTTGTAATCCCAAAACCAAAGCAGAAGCCCGAGAACCTCATGCACTACTCAAATGTCAAACTTGAACCACCGCCTCCTCGATTTTTTTGGCGGCCTCCCTCATATTCGGTCTTGAATCCGGATTCGGCTCGGCCAATTCCAAACCAATCTTCACCAACCATTCCATGACATCCAAACCCGACCCATCCCCCAAAATATCCGGATCCAAAAGATCCGACACTTTTCCATCCGAAACAGTGGACTGGGCCCAGCCCACTAGGTCCGTTCCACCCTTTCCGGTCCCTAAATATTGGGCCGGAAACTTTCCTGTAAGAATCTCTAGTATCACAATACCAAAGCAATATACATCCGATTTCGGCGAAACGTATCCGGTTCGGATCGATTCTGGGGACCGATAAGCGAACATGACTTGGGTCGCATGCTGAGGGTTAGTCAATGCCGTATAGGCAAAGTCGACGAGCAACGGTTGGTAAGTGTTGGTGAGGAGGATGTTTCCGGACTTTAGGTTGCCATGAGGGACTTGAAGACTATACAATTGTTCATGTAGGTATAAAAGCCCCCTCGCAATGCCTCGAATTATCATCGATCTCGTTTTCCAGTCTAATGCTGCGTGGTTCGGACCTCGATCACCTGTATAAATGTTCGATGGAACGGATTTTTACCGTGACTAAAACTCAAAATTCTTATAGTGAAATGAATCTTATAAAATGGAATTTTTTATTGTTCGTAAAATAAAACAGAGAAAACAAAAACAAATCTTTGAAAGTTACTATGTAGTATGACTTATTTTGGATGAATAGATGTGTTTATATACTTACCATGAAGAAGATAGAGCAAACTCCCTCTCTCCACATAATCAAGAACAAAAAGCTTCTCTTCCGTTCTAAAATGGTAAGCAAGTGGTGTGAGCACATTTGGATGGTTAAGCTCTCCGATCTTCCACATCTCATTGTCAAATTGCTCCTTCCCAACCCTATTCATCTCCTTCATTCTCTTCACCACCACCGTCATCGTCTCCGACATCACCACCTTGTACGCCGACCCCAACCCGCCGCTGCCCAACACCTCAGCTGAGGCCTTCATCAAATCCGACATTGTAAACACTGTCAAAAGTGCAATAAATTGTTATCTAAAAATAATCTACATATATAAACACATGTTTAATGGGAATAGATTACAGTACATGTGATGTGATGGCAAACTCTCTAAACATGCATGCATGTTGAAAGCATTCACAATCACACACATCGTAATATAATTCTAATGATTTTATTTGTATTGACACGAAATGTTTCAACATATGCATATGCTGTAACGTTTTGTGTTTCTACGTTCAACACAAATAACACTCTATATATATATATATTATTGTGTTTCTACGTTAACCAAACCTCACCTTTCTCCTTCCCCAACATGACAAGATCAGCCACAGGCGCCGCAGGTTTGGTGTCGGCGGACTTATTGACGGACTCATTTCTCCGTTTATCCGACAATTCCCTCTTTTGAAGCCATTTATGATTGGAGTCCACGACGTCGTAATCTGCTCCTATTACTTCCCCACCATCCTCTCTTCTTCTCTTCATCAAGGCCATTCCAGCCACAACCACGAGAACCGTCGTGATCAACACCATTAGAACAACCGCCTTCTTACCGGAATCCGCCTCGGCAGGCATCGGAACCAACGGGTCTGCCGTCACATCGGAATCACACACCTTTCCCAACGCTTTCCCGCAAACTCCGTCGTTACCTTCGAATGATGTTTTCCCGAACCTCTCGAGTCCCTTTGGGATTCTTCCTTGGAGCAAATTGTTGGATACATTGAAGGATTTGAGGCCTGGGAGGCGGATATCGGGTATACTTCCCTCGAAACTATTTTCTTCGAGGCGTAATTCGAGTAAGTTGGGAAGTTTTGAAATGCTACCGGGGATCACCCCGCTTAGAAGGTTGTGAGATAACAACAATTTTTTCAAGTGGGGTAGGTTGTAAAACATCCCGTCCGAAATGGATCCGTTGAATTGGTTGTACGAAAGGTAAATGGCTTTTAGACCTGGGAGTTTTCCCAAATCCGGAATTGCTGTTGAGAATGAGTTGTTTTCGAGGCTTATCGACCGAAGCCCGTGAAGACGGGCAAGACTATCGACGTCTATCGCGCCCGATAGGCCCATGTGTTGGAGGTGCAAGCCGGATACATGACCGCGGTGACAGACAACTCCTCTCCATCGTTTATCGGTATTGCATGGAGAGGCGTTGTCTGTCCAAGAAGAAAGAGCATTCTTCACATCCAATGCGTTCTTCAATTTGAGAAGCGAGAGCGCTTCTATGTTGACTTCCGCCGAGGAGCGAAGAGGGTGGTGGAGGAGGAGGAGAGAGTACCACAGAAGGAAGCCAAGAGGGGCCATGGAACAGATTGTGCATGGTTTCATTGTGGAAATTAAATGAGAATTCTCTACGTACGTACGTACGTACCTCTTCCCCCCACCTCCTCTTGGCTTTCTACGGTGCTTAATTTTCTTGCTTAATCTTTTGTCTTTAATTTGTTGGAAAGATTTGTGAAAGAATGGAGATAGAAAGGGAATGGTGAAGGGAAAAGGATCCTAATAATAGAAAGAGAAACAAGGATGGTGTTGTTGGATGACATTAAGGTCTATGTGTGTGGCAACTCAACTTAGCATTTAGTTTAAACTTAAGGATTTTTCACCAAAAAATCCTTGACAAAGTAGGTGTTCAAAATATATTGTATTTTTTTTGTTCCTTTGGCGGGTTACATCTTCAAATTATTTATAGCATGGTCAAATATGATTATATTACTTTCTGTCTCTACATTGATATTAAAGGTTTCGTTATGATTTTTGTAGATTTCAAAAGTAACTAAAGCTAAAAAAGCATTTCACATTCGTACATTTGTATGTTATTGAACTTAAATACTTATAATCTATTTGGAATTACTCATTTGACATGATTAATAGTCTACGATATTCTTATATCATGCTTTCAACCATTGAGTACTTAATGTTTTGGCACCATAACACCGACCACGATCCTCTCTAATTTTTCAATGTCCAATACATGTCATCTTAACCATCCATTTAAAATGGATGATGGAGAACTTGCTACATCACCTAAGAAGAATGTTATGTCAACCATCCATTTAAAATGGATGATGGAGAATTTGCCACATCACCTAAGAAGAATGTCCTATCTTGTTTCCCTTTCGTATGGAGAGTCGAGCAATGTTACTACAACTTTACAGATTAGAAGCAATAAATCTTCTTAAAGACTTTATGATCGAGCTAAATTTAGCACATGATTTTCACAAATAGGAAGGGAAATCATGATTTCTGGTCAATATTTAATGAGAGCTAGCTATTGAAGTAAAGGTGCAACTAACTTCTAAATTTGCTCCATATCTATGATTTGACATGGACAAAAAATGTGCTCCATATTGATTGAAAATGTTGTGATTGCTTAAGATTTTCTTAAACACTACTAACTAAGTACAATTTTTTTTTTGCCAGACTTCAAACTAAACTATGAAACCTGGATAGATTAATAAAATTAACAGGGGAAGAAAAGAACTTTCCGGTTTAGAAGAAGACTTAGGAAATTTGGATTTGATATCGTTGATGGATGTGTTATCAAACTCTTAATATTTATACGGATGGATGGAATGTAATGGGCATGAAAATATTATTCCAAATAAGAAGAAACATGCAAGATTTTTTAAAATATCCATGTTATGAGAAGTTCTTAATGCCTATTAAAGAAAGATAAAAAATCTGAATAGTCACTCGATATATACCTATCATAAGTTAAATCAGAATAGCATATGATATCCACAATGCAAGTTACTTACTAATATTAGGTAACCTACATATTCACACACACAAATAGAAGCTTATCACATTTCATGTTATTTGCACAATACAGTATTTTTTCTTAATTGTAGTTAAGTTAAAAGTTCAAACCCTATGAATGGTTTAGGGTTTCTGTAATTCTGTGATTTGAGATGATTTGTTCCACAAAATGCATATATAAGAATTGAATAATGAAGTGTTTGTTTCCTTCCAATTCTATTATATTTTGAATTCTACTGCAACTGTAAAGCTTCTGGAATCCTTTGTTCACTAATTTTTGACGTCTATTGAGTAGAAACCAATTGAGTTGTAAATTGCAATATGGATAGACAAAAAATGATATCTACGTGCCCTCCTTTTATAACTTGTACCTGATCAAACAAATTTTACCCAGAAGCCTCCCTCCTGGGGGGGGGGGGGGGGGGGGTCCGGCGGACGCTTGTTAATTTTTTTATTTTTTATTACTAAAAAGAAGTTGAACATTTTACAAGATTTGAGTACACTTAGGCGTCCATTGACTCCTTTCCTGACCTCCAAACATTATTTTTGATGATTATGAGAGGAAGATGAAGAGAGAGTGGTAGTAGGAGAGTAAAATGGAGAGATCTACAAGTATAAATGAGAGAAGGGCAAAACAGTAATTCACACGAACGATTTAAGTAGTTTTCGACGACGAATAACATTTCAGTTTGTTTTTAGCACCACTTTGCTTACATTTCTCTCTCTTTTCTTTCTCCACACACGTCAATCATGACTCAATCTCGTCTTTCTCTTTCACTATTCACTCATTAATCATGACCTAGGTCATCCCACTCTTTTTCCTCAACATCATTAATTTATTTCTCAAATAAATCATTTATATTTACCAAAAACATTAATAATCTATTTGAAAAAAACAAAATACCAATAAATCTCGTATTTCCAAATTGCATATACTTTATTTATTTAACACACTTATCTACAGTACGCGCGTGATCCCTTTTCTTGTAGGATTGTCAATCAGCCAATTCATTTGGGACCCTGCGGATCCATTCTTTTTCCTATTCAAAGATCAGCCCTTTGTCTCTGTGTTTTCACGTCGAGAATTATTTGCAGATGAAGAGATGTCAAAGGGGCTTATTATTTCCCAAACAAATACTCCCACATCTCTATATAAACGCTGGTTCATCAAGAATACGAAAGAAAAGCACTTCGAATTGTTGATTCATCGCCAAAGACGGCTTAGAACCCATAGTTCATTATATAAGGGGGCTTTCCGTTCTAATACTCTATCCGAGAGTTATCAGTATTTATCAAATTTGTTCCTATCTAAAGGAACGCTATTGGATCAAATGACAAAGACATTCTTGTAGTACGCGTGTGATGTCTTTTCTTGTCGGACTGACAATCTACAGTACACGTGTGATCGACAATGACACACGCTTCTAGTGTCTTTAGGTGGCAGCCTTTGTCAAACATGATGAAATTGCGCTTCACCGAGAGAAGATAGCGTTCGTCGGGTCGGTCGGGTGGCAAGGGGGTAGCGTCCCCTGGAAGCCAAACACAATGTTTATTTTGGGTTTGAGATTTATTAGTAATTTTGTACCAGTTTGTATGTTTGGATTTTGAAAATCTAACAGTTATTCAAATACAATAAACCATAATCCTAATTATTATAAAAATATAAACTAAAACTACTTAAATCCTAATTATTTATCAAAATATAAACCTCTAATTATTAAAATAAATAACAAAAGTACAAAACCAAAACCCCAAAATAAAAATAAAATAAAATAAAATAAAATAAAAAGTAAAAAAAAGTCGGACCAACCCGGATGGACGACCCGTTGAGGGTGGTCTAACCACCATGGCTATTTTTCATGAATGTCCTTCTGGTTCTTATAAATCATCCTAGAATCCACAACCCATGTGTCAGTGCATTGTGACTTATTATATTAAAACCACTGTTTCTCAAAGTTTTGCTCTCTTTTAATTTCCTTCGTTTAATAGCTTTATTTGCCTCATTTAATAGTACGTTCAGCAAAGTTTGTATAGTTTGTTTTATACCAAGATTAAGAGACGGTACTAATTACACGGTCAATGTTGTTAGTATTTCAAATATTTTAAAATTTTAAAATGCGACATATACAAAGTTAATCGTGACAACCTAGAGACCAATTGTACGAGAAGCTGCCAGATTTTCTTTGGAATGCAAAAACAACCTTAAAGAATGAAAAACATATATAATTCGTTAAGCAGGAAAACTGAACATGAATTACAATATCAAATCTTGAACCATGTCATAAGATCGAAGGAAGGATAAAAATATTCTGTGGAAACTAAAACAGTGCATAAATGGTTTTTATGTTTAACGGTGGATACAACATTAATTGCGTGAAATAAAACTTGGACCATATATGTCATTAAAAATGATGGAGTACGTTAAAATTTTCATAGACCTAGAATCATGAATCATATCATGAGAAGGATATATAGAAATGTCATGAATAGTAGTACATATGTAGGAAAATTTAAAATAGGATGCAAACAATAGTAGAGTGAAATACAACTTGAATTATGTCATTCAAACTAAGGATTCAGCCACATTGCATCTAACCACTGTCCAAATTAGTAATGTGGCCGAGGAGGAAAAAGAAGAATGGGTGTATCTAATCACGACGGAGATTATGAAATGAAATCGCTACAAAATATGCATATAAAATGTGATATCAAAAATCAAGAAACCTAGTAAATACAACAAAAAACTTAAATATTGTTTTCGGAGGACATGAATTCTTCTTTTTCTTTCGCCACTGCACCTTCAATTTTTGTCTCTTAGTATAAGAAGAGGCAAAAAAAGAAGATGCGGTGGAGAAAGAGAGAGAAGGGTTGAAAATGAATAAATGATAATAGGTTGGTGGTGTATTTAGGTATTTATATTGTTTGTGAACATCAAAAGTAGCAAATTTTCCAACTTGCATTGTTGACCAATTCAAAGGAATTCGGTTTTTGATTTGTTTGATCAAATATTTACTCGGTCATTACGTTATAATTGATATTGAAATGATTGACTTTTTATCTTTTGTTTGTTGTTTCGTGGTCAATTTTAACCCCTACAAAAAAAAATTAAATATTATTTTTTTCGAATTTTCTAGCATAAGAAAAAAAAATCAAGTGTGGTTACATAATCTACACAAATCTAGCAATGAATGACACCTACCCACCTTGACTATTTTTTAATGAATGTCTTTCTAGTTCTTATAAATCATCCAAGGACCATCCACAACTCATGTGCATTGTGACTTATTACATTAAAACTACTGTTTCTCAAGTTTTGCTATATTTTAATTTCCTTCGTTTTATAGCTTTATATGCCTCATTTCATAGTACGTTCAACAAAGTTCGTATAGTTTGTTTTATACCAAGATTAAGAGACGGTACTAATTACACGGTCAATGTTGTTAGTATTTTAATTATTTGAAATCAAATAAAAAAAGATGTAAGTTTGTTTTAATATATTGCCCAATGAAGAAAGTAGGACTTTGTTAAAGAATACATTATATTGTTAAATAACTTTTATTTCCTAAAATTAAATGTACAATTTGATGAAATTTGAATTATTTATAACAAGTTTAATGTTGATTTTTGTTTTGTTTCAGAGGTCAATAATGACAAGCCAAAATGTGTTCGCAGAGTTAATCATGAACTTTAGTAACCCAATAATCATAAACTCATTATAAAATATTAACCACATTGTGGGCTGAATTAATTCCATTTTTTAAAATATACTGTTTATTATTTACTAGATGAAAAATTGAAAATGCGACATATACAAAGTTAACCGTGACAACCTAGAAACCAATTGTACGAGAAGCAAAAACAACCTTAAAGAATCACGAACATAATTCATTAAGCAGGAAAACTGAACACGAATTACAATATAATATCTTGGACCATGTCACAGTTAAGGAGTGATAAAATATATATTCTGATAGAATTGGAAACTTAAAACGGTGCATAAATGGTTTTTATGTTTAACGGTGGATACAACATTAATTGCGTGAAATAAAACTTGGACCATATATGTCATTAAAAATGATGGAGTTAAATTTTTCATAGACCTAGAATCATGAATCATATCATGAGAAGGATATATATAAATGTCATGAATAGTAGTACATATGTAGGAAAATTTAAAAAAAGATTGCAAACAATAGTAGAGTGAAATACAACTTGAATTATGTCATTCAGACGAAGTATATTTCAACCGGGTCAAGCTCTAGTGAGCCCAGGGCTCATCAAATTTAGTTTAAACCTCTACAATCTCACCGTTGGATCTTATTTACAGTTAATCTCACCATTCATTAGCATAACCGTTTTTTTCTTAATCTACCTTACAATTTGAAATAAGTGGTGGATATTGTGGGGGCTTAATTTAGAAAAGTTGAACCCTGGACTCAATAGAGAATTCCTGTATTTCAACCATTGCATTTAACCATTGTATATCATTTCTTGGAGGAAAGGATTGAAGAATATCAGTTGCAATTCTTCGAATTAAAACTATATTTGCTCTCCCATATCGTTAATGCACACATCATTAGGATGATAAGTATCGATGTAATAAATAATGTTTCTTCATAATCCATTCCAAGGAGAGACAATACGATCGCGTTGCTCGACTCGTAGGGTAACGCGACGGTATTGTCTCGATCTCCTTGGATTAAGAATTGACAACATCGTTTATTAGTTCCAATTATCCTAATGACGTGTGCATTTAAGATATGGAAGAGCATAGCTTTCAAAGCGTAATCTGTGTTTATTAGGAGAAAGCAACTGATCTTCTTCTTATTCTTCAACTGCCCTCTCTCTCATCTCTCTCTCTCTCTCTCTTAGTACTTTGTCCTATTTATGGATGTTTAAATGGCTATTATTAGTGGTTTTGCGGGTTTTATAAAATGCCAATACCCATAAATTTCGGAAGTTAATTTTTGACCAGTCTTGTTGATTTTTGACAATTCAGTACGGGGGTTGTTCTTATGAAAATAAGCAAATGAATGAAGATTGTTTCTCGTCTAAATACACAACATAAATTTTGAATATATAAATTGAATTTTTTAATACGTAAAATTTTAAAAAAAACTTATTCTCTTTCCGTGCGTAAAAAAGGTAAAATTGGTGGTAATAATAATAAATATAGTTTAATATGAAAATAGGTTAAAATGAAATGTAAGTAGGTAACTTTGTAAAATCTGATTGAAGTATTGAAAACTCAAAAACCTAGAATTTAAAAGTCTAGCAATTAGTGACGTCCCATTAATTTCCATTTGAGTATTTGGTTAACGTAATGAAAAAGAAGTGGTGATTCCAATAGCATTCCACTCTTAGTTTTCACAATTTATTTTGGGAACTACTAAACGTCGCCCCAAAACTATTTAAATCGCCCCTTGAAATTACCAAATTGCCCTTAACAATATATTTAATACCCATATCGTCCCGTGTCTATAAATAAGGCCTATGGTCTTGTATATTTATAATTTATCAGTAAAAACACCACGAAAATGTCTGACGAGGGTGATGCATCGGGTGAGGTAAGCCTGGCGCGGGGCAAATTTTGGGCCGAGCGTCTGCATTAGACGCCTCCCCCATGGTGACGGCGTCTGCGTAGGACGCCCTACCCATGGCCGAGGCGTCTAACGCAGACGCCTACGCAATGGGAGAGGCGTCTTATGTAGACGTCCTCCCCATGGGTAAGGCGTCTGTAGTAGACGCCCTTCCCTACGGCAAGGCGTCCTACGCAGACGCCTTACCGTTGGGGAAGGCGTTTAACACAGACGCCCCATCCATGGGACAGGCGTCTAATACAGACGCCTTGTTTTTTTTTTTTTGATTTTGATTTTGTTTTTTTAATTTCGACTTTATTTTTTAAATTTTTAAATTTCGTTTTTTTTTTATTTTTTTAATTTCGATTTTATTTTTGTAGGTTCCAGATTTCGGTGGTGATGGAGTGGATTACAGTGAGTTATTTCAAACTACACAAATCTTTGCAACAATCGATGAAGCATGTAAATGGGCCAAACAAGTAGCTATCGGAGCTGGGTTTTTTTTGGTCGTGTCGTCGTACAAAACAAGATCAGATAGTCGGATGGATTGTTATTTGAGATGCGACCGGCGAAATCAAATGGAGTCTCGGGATATGGATACTGCACTTCGAAGAAACACCAAAAGAAAGGGTTGCGGTTGCCGTTTCTTAATAAAAGTGGTGGAGCGACGGGATCGTGATGGATGGGTTGTGGTTTTTAATAGTGGTCACGGACATCACAACCACAGACTGACAGTTTATCCAGAGGGTCATCGTCAAATTAGTGGTCTAAGTTCTGGGGCGAAGAAGATTGTTCGTGATATGACAGAGGCGCAAGCAAAACCACGGAACATCTTGAAGGCAGTAAAAGAAAAAATCCCGGAGGACAATCCAAATCAAAGGCATATTTATAATTTCAGAGATTACATGAGGAGGACAAAATCTGAAGATCGGAATCCCGTCCAGCAGTTTCTCTACCAAGCAGTGCAGTGTGAGTACTTACATTGGATTATGGCGGATCCAGAAACTGATGTCGTCACTCACGCTTTTTTGGCACATCCGACGTCAGTCCAGTTGTTGCGGACATATCCTTTCGTTATCTGCATGGATTCGACTTACAAGACGAACAAATATAAGATGCCTTTGTTCGAAATGATTGGGGTCACACCAGCAAACATGAATTTCCTTATTGGATATGCGATTTTGATGGATGAATCTTACTCCAGTTATTTGTGGGTGATGGAGAAGTTGAGAGATCTGTTATTGGGGACTGTCAGCCCGACTGCAATAATAACAGACCGGGAGTTAGGCCTTATGCGACCAGTGAGAGAGGTTTTTCCTGACTCTGCTCATTTACTCTGCACACGGCACATCAACAAAGACAAGAATAAGGAGATGGCAGAGACTTTGAGGCGTGGAAGATGGAGGAAGATCATGCTTTCTACTTCAGAAGCCGAGTATGATAGAGCTGTGTATGCTCTGAAAGATTTGTATAGATCGTGGCCGGCTATCACGGAGTATCTGGACACCACGTGGTTGGTGCATAAAGAAAAGTTTGTGCTGAATTGGACGAACAAAGTCCTTCATTTTGGGAACACCACGAATTGTAGGGTCGAAAGTGCTCATTCGGCTCTAAAAGAGTGGATTTCTACATCGACTGCAGCTCTGGACACTCTTTTCGAGCGCGTCAACGCGGCTACTGAAATGCAGCTGACGAATATTCGAAACTTTCTTGAAGACTCGAGACGGCGAAATTTGACTAATTTCGGACATGCTCTATATCGTCACATAAATGGTAGAGTTTCGCATCACTGTTTGCAGTTGCTGAGTCAGGAGGTGAAGAGAATGCAACAGTTAGATGATGAAGTTGAATATCGTTGCGAGTGCGCTTTTCTGACTTCTCATGGGATACCTTGCGCATGTACCATCCGTGGATGTCTTGAATCAGAAAACGGAATTTACTTAGAGCAGATTCATTCGTTCTGGAGGACACTTGTCATTGGGGAAGGAGCCGGGAACGCAGAGTTTGTGTCTCAGGCAGCTCAAGACGCCGAACATTTTCGCAGTCTGGTTGATGAGATTGCAGGAAGTGACCCTACCGTAATTCGATCTGCCTCTCGGGTTTTATTCGAGCAGCTACACCCCGAACATTCGAATTTGAAAGAGCCTGCAGTAAAAACAAAGCTACGAGGTTGACCAAGGGGAAAGTCGACACGACGGGACCCTAGTGCGTTTGAGTATGCAGAGCGAGGTAGTGGTCGATCTTCAGGTAGTGGGAGTAGAGGTCGTGGTCGTTCTTCCGGTAGTGGAAGCAAAGGTCGTGGTCGATCTTCTGGTTCTTCGTCTGTGAGGGGAGGATCAGGTATACCATCCCTATATTTATTATTATTATAATTTTGTTATTTATTTCAGTAAATATGTATCTTTTGTTATTATATGTAACTGTATTTTTTGTTCATATTGTAGTGACTGGGCGGGCTGACGTAGACGACTTCCCATATGGAGATAGAATTCCAGGAATCATTATGCCATTCCTACACCAGTGGAATGATGTACGTGCTGATGGAAACTGTGGATTTCGATGTGTCGCCGATGTTTTCCACAGTGGTGAAGACAATTGGCAACTCGCCCGTCGTTCGATTTCAAATGAGATAGCTGCGAACCCATCTTTTTATGAGCACGTATACTACGACGGTGTGGCGGAGGCTCGTCACCGGATTAATTGGGGCGGGGGACCTTGTGGCGAGAATCACTATATGGAGACGTGGACGGACTTGTTTCCCATTGCAAATTTTTACAAGTGTGCAGTTATGTTCTTCTCTCTCGGAAATGATGGTTCGTTGTACCCATGTCTTACAGTTCTACCTTGGGAGAGTCCGCCTACCGTGACGAGACCGTGCAGAGAGTTGATTATTGCTCATTTAGGGAGTTACGCTCATTACATTCGTTTGGAATTGAATGAGGGATTCCCCGTACCTCCTATAGCGACTCTGTGGTATCAAATACGAGATGAGAGTGTTATTGGAAGCCGCTCCCCCCATAGGGGGAGCGGCTTCCTCGGACGCCCGCCCCATGCGGGGGGCGTCTCCCTCGGACGCCGACGACTTTTTTTTTTAAAACAAATAAATAACGTAATGTTACCTCATACGGGTACACCGGGGGAACTGCTGGCTTCTTCCCTGGCCTCCGAGACATTCGTAATCTTGTGTAGTAGGTATAGGAAGAGAAAGTTTTGAAAAAAGAGTGAAATTGTGAGATATATAAGCAAAAATAGGAGGAAGGGCAATTTGGTAATTTCAAGGGGCGATTTAAGTAATTTTGGGGCGATGTTTAGCAGTTCAGTTTATTTTCAGGGCGATTTAAGTTTCTATATTTACTTGCATTCGTAGAAAATCATTAAAAGACCACGGAAACTTAAGTTGTCTAATCCAAAATCAAGCATGTTGAGTTTTGAAAGAGAATTTGAGTGTGAAATAGTGAATAAAAAACATGACGTCTTGATCATATTCTGGAAAGATTAACACCTTCGGAATACTTCTGATTAGTACGTGAAGACATAAGTTCGAACTCTCACTTCGTATGTCAAATGTTCCCGTTGTAAACGGTGTAAACCAACTTTATTTTAGAGTCGCAACCTGGCTAACTCAAGTGGGACCGGATACTGGAAATTCTGATTCGTAAAAAAAAACTTACCGAGAACCTATGTGCATTGTAACTTTTTACATTAAAACCATTGTTTCTCAAGTTTTGCTCTCTTTTGATTTCCTTCGTTTTATAGCTTTATTTGCCTCATTTCATAGTACGTTCAACAAAGTTTGCAAACTATGCAACAAAGTTTGAAATACTGACAACATTGACCGTGTAATTAGTACCGTCTCTTAGTATTTTAATTATTTGAAATCAAATAAAAAAATGTAAGTTTGTTTTCATATATTCCCCAGTGAGGACTTTGTTAAATAATACATTATATTGTTAAATAGCTTTTATTCGCTAGAACTAAATGCACAATGAAATTTGAATTATTTAAACTAGTTTAATTATGAAAAAATTGTTTTAGAGCTCAATAATGACAAGTCAAAATGTGTTCGCAGAGTTAATTATGAACACTAGTAACCCAATATTCATAAACTCATGTAATTAGTACCTTCTGTGCGAGAAGCTGCTAGCTTTTCTTTGGAATGAGAAAACATCCTTAAAGAATGACAAACATAATTAATTAAGCAGGAAAACTGAACATGAATTACAATACAAATCTTGGACCATGTCATAAGAAGGAAGGATAAAATATTCAGATAGAATTGGAAACTTAAACAGTGCATAAATGGGTTTCATGTTTAACAGTGGATACAACATTGTGTGAAATAAATCTTGGACCATATATCATTAAGAATGATTGAGTTAAATTTTTCAAAGACTTAGAATCATGAATCATATCATGAGAAGGATAGAGATGTCATGAATAGTAGTACATATGTAGGAAAATTTAAAAGAAGTTGCAAACAATAGTGGAGTGAAATAAAACTTGAATCATGTCATTTAAACTAAGGATCGATTCAGCCACATTGCATTTAACCATTGTATATCATCTTAGACTATGAAGTGAAATCGCTTCTGAATATGCAAGAATAAAAGATAGTATCAACAAGGATTCTGAATATTCATCCATCTATATCCAATTCAAACCATTATCATGAATATTTTTTCTAATCACGGTTTAGACTACGAAATGAAATCACTTCTGAATAAGCAAGTAAAAGATAGTATCAACAAATAATCAACAAACCCCAGTGAATACAACACACACATACACATAATTAATATTGTCTGGCGGAGGACATGAATTCTTCTTCTTCTTCTTCTTCTTCTTCTTTCGCTACCACAATTTCTCCTTTTATCTCTTTTTAATTAATTGGAGTATAAGAAGAGGTAAAAGGAGAAAATGAGGTAGAGGAAGAGAGAGAAGGGTTATAGCAAAATGAATAATGATAATAGGTTGGTGGCGTATTGAGGTATTTATATTGTTTGTGAACATCAAATTTAGCAAAATTTCCAACTTGCATTGTTGACCAATTCAAAGGAATTAGTTTTTTTTTTGATTTGTTTGATCAAATATTTACTTGGTCATTACGTTATACTTGATATTCAAATGGTTGACTTTTCATCTTTTGTTCCTTGTTTCATGCTCAATTTTAACCCCCAAAAATACATATTTAAACGGTTTTTAAGTATTCTCGGGCAAAAGAAATCTAGTCCCCCTTGCGGGGGTTTTCAGCATTTTATATTTTTTGTGAACAGCAAATTTTAGCTATCTTCTTCTTCTTCTTCTTCTTCTTTCGGAAGTCTATTTTTTAACTAGTCTTATATTTGGAAAAGTAACTTAGGCTTTTGATTTTGTTGTTTCCACATATATTTTTCTAGTATGTGTTAGAAAGAGAACAATACATTGATATATAGCAATTATCACACTTGATTTCTAAGAAAATAAAATATTCCAGATACTTAGAAAAATAAACATATTGTGTACCCGTACCCTATTTTATAAAAGAATTTAACCATCAATTTTAATTAATATTATTTACCAAACAAGTTCAAATTAAATTTACTTATTCAAAAGTATGTGTCGGAAGGAGAAATAATTTGTCTAGCGAGCTTTTAATTTCCTATCTATTCAAAATTCATACATAATTAATTTTCCATACAATTTTTAGAGTTGGAACTTATAAAATTTTAAAATCCAATGGGTTTGTCGTTCTTATAAGCTTGATTGTAAACAATCAGTTGAAACTTTTAAATTTAAAACGGGGAGTGAATAGTGGGAGGAGGTCGGAGGATAATGGGTTTTGATTTTTAAATTGGGGATGCAGACTGAATGATTTATATTTATGAGATATTTGTGATTTAGCACTTAGATATCTAATAATCTTCATTACAATGATTATTCATTACTCGCAAAAAAAGGACATATATAGAACCTAAGCAATACAAACATAGATTCCACTCTTATTTTCTTTTTTGGAGAAAATGATTCGACTCAATTTAAGAAGAAATACCTGTTTTGTTTCATTAATTGCTTGCACTATCAAAGTACCAATATGACCTTCATACATGTTCAGCAATTTCCAGCATAAACAGAAAATATAAATGTTCCAAGACACCAGTTGGTGGAATTCATCAAATATAATAAATTATTAATAATGTTTAACTCGTCATTACTCCCTGAACTTGGAGTTTTCACGTCATTTTGTCCATAATCACATTCTTTTTCAACCATACACTAAGGAAATAAAAATTGCAAATTTGACGAGATAATTGATATAATTTGCAATCATAGAAGCATCATATAAACTACAATGTACAAAGTAATATCATCACTGGAAACACACAAAAAATTAGAAGTGAGCAAATGAAGCTGCAATTATTCTGCTTCTTAATTTCTATTATTTGCATAAGCCACGACTTTGCGACTATTATTCTGCTTCTTAATTTCTATCATTTGAAAAACTTTTCCACGTATATCATCCAACCATCAAATTCAAACATATCATAAACCGATCTAATCATCACTTAGATTGTGAAATAAACCCACTACAGTCAATGCAAGCTAGTAAATATAATAGTAATGAATTAAGAGAGGACATGAATTTTTGTCCTTATTCTCTTTCTCCATCTTCAACCTTCATTCTTATTCTTTTATCTAGTATAATTGAGTTATCCTTAATTCACTTCAAATTTGTACATCCAATTGTCATTATAATGCCACAAACTAGTTTGAGACATATTGAGTGAGTTTTCGATTACAAAGAGGAAATATTCATAAAATCATGAAATTTTGTGTTTTATTTGGTCCATGGTGGTTCTCGGAAAGTCACTTTGGAGTTTGGACTTCCACCTTTGATTGCCATAAAATGCTACAAAATTGGATTTTTCGCTTATGTACATCTTTAAAACGGTATGATTCAAATTATTTCTAACCACGCCACTCGAAAAGCGTTATGTGTATGGTTGCCATTAATTTTTTTCGGTTTTACCAAGTTTTTCCTACTTTAATTTGAAAACAAGGGTGTTAAAAAAATAAAATTCAATTACAAAAATTACAAAATCTTTCCTAATTAATCTAGTAAATGACATTAACTTCTACATAATTTGTAACATTTTTAAAATCTACCGTATGTAAAATTACAAGAATTCTCTAGTGAGCCCAGGATTTAATTTTTCTAAATTAAGCCCCCACAATATCCACCACCCATTTCAAATTGTAAGGTATATTAAGAATAAAACGGTTATGCTGATGAATGGTGAGATTAACTGTAAATAAGATCCAATGATGAGATTGTAGGGGGTTTAAACTAAATTTGATGAGCCTTGTGCTTACTAGAGCTTGACCGTATAAAATTATAAATATTATTAATTTCTCTTAACTATTCTCTTATCTCTCTTTGTACTCTTTATCGATTTTTTTTTCTTGCATGTTATTTCAAAACACTATATTTCTATTTCTACCGTCGTTATATCGTTATTTGTATTAATGTCACTAAAAATTATACAAATTCTTTAATATCATTAAAAATTATACAAATTTTATTAATGTCACTAATAATTATACAAAATCCATTAATACAGTTCCGTTAACTTTTACCGAACGAGAATACTTGCAAAAGTTCCAGGAAACTGCAAAATTCCGTCCTTACAAATTCCCATTTCTGACCCACTCTCGACCTTCCCCTTCCGACCGAATCCATCACCTCTTCCTCCGGTGAAAACCCTAATTCCGTCCCGATCTCCCCCGGATCTGTCCAGATCCGACACCTTTTCCTCCTTTCTTACCTCGATTCCGTTTGTTTTGGGCAGAGATGGGGCTCACGTTCACGAAGCTCTTCAGCCGCCTCTTCGCCAAGAAGGAGATGAGGATTCTCATGGTGGGTCTCGACGCCGCCGGTAAGACGACGATCTTGTATAAGCTGAAGCTCGGCGAGATCGTCACCACCATCCCCACTATTGGTGAGTGCTCAAAGACTTGATTTTGAGGTGGTTTGGGGGTAAAGATTTGATCTTTAGGTGGTTTGTGGTGTTGGTTTGGGTTTTGGGGTGAATAGGTGGTTAAAGATTTGGTTTTGGGGTGGTCAAAGATTTGATTTTGAGATTGTTTGGGGGGGGGGGGTAAATGGGCGTTTAAAGATTTGATTTTTATGTGGTTTTTGGAGTTAGTTTTGGATTTTGGGAGTAAATGGGTGGTTAGATTTGATTTTTATGTGGTTTTTGGAGTTGGTTTTGAATTTTGGGAGTAAATGGGTGATTTAAGATCTGATATTTAGGTGTTTTGGGTACTTGATTTGGATTTTGTGGTGAATGGGGGGTTAAAGATTTGTTTTTGAGGTGGTTTGTGGTGAATGGGCGTTTAAAGATTTGATTTTTATGTGGGTTGTGAAGTTGGTTTGGAGTTTTGGGTAAATGGATGTTTAAAGATATGATCTTTAGGTGAGAAATGAGGAATTGGATTTGACTTAATGAGGAATGTGGAGTTGTATTTGGGATTTTGCTCGGTGTTGTATGAGGTATGATTGATTATGGCCTTCTTAAGATTTTCAAATCTAGGCCAAAGTGGAATTGGCTGGGTGTGTTGATTTTAGGGGGCTTTAAACTATTGATTTTTAGGTGGTTTTGTGGTAAATGGGCGTTTAAAGATTTGATTTTTATGTGGTTTGTGGAGTTGGCCTTCATATTTTTTTTGGCTTGGAGTTTTGGGTAAATGAGTGTTTAAAGATTTGATCTTTAGGTTTTCTGGGTACTTGATTCGGAATTTGTGAGAAATGTGGAATTTGATTTGAGTTCATGAGGAATGTGGAGTTGGATTTGGGATTTCGCTTGGTGTGGTACGAGGTAAGATTCATTATGGCCTTTTTAAGATTTTCAAATCTGGACCAAAGTGGAATTGGTTGATTTTTAGGGGTCTATAAACAATTTGATTTTTGGGTGGTTTGTCGAGTTTTTTTAGGCTTATGTTGTTGGGATTGATTTGGTGTTATCCTGAAATTTGATTTTGTAAGGTATTTGATTTCTGGTCTTCTCGAAAATTGGTATTCACGAGAGGTGGTACAAATTTTGGTTAATGTTACCGGTGTTATGATTTGACTAGTGGTCTATCTCAACTTTGATATCTGAGGAATTTGGAGTTGGATTTCGGATTTGGTTGATTTCGACATGTTAAGAATTTATTTTTAGTTTTCTCGTGGAGTTGCTTTGGGGTCTCGTTTAGCATGCTTAGGTTCAGATTGATCTGGAGTCCTCTGAAACTGATTTTACGAGGGATGTGGATTTGGATGAGATTTTGCTTGGAATGGTACATGGCAAGAATGATTTCTGAACTTTTCAAGGCTTGATTTTTTTAATGGATGTTGACTTGTTTCGGTATTTTGGTTGATATTGCTTGTCTTAAGATTGATTGATTTTTTTATGAGGAATGTGGAGTTGGATCTGGGATTTCATTGGCCTAGTCAAGCTTTAATTTCTTCTTGGAATGTAGAGTTGGATCTGGGATTTCGTTGGCCTACTCAAAATTTGATTTCTGCTTGGAATGTGTAATTGGTCACTTATTCTGGTTGAGACGTTGCAAGGCTAGAATCGATCAATGGATTTTTAAAATATGTTTTTGTGAGGATGATATTGGTTAATTGGTTTATAATTTGTTGTGTGTTTGGGTATATGGATGAGCTTGCAGTTGTTGGATTGGATATGCTCTGGTGTATTGCCTTATGCCTTTTCTTGACGATAGTTGTTCTAAACTGACCTTAAGCGTACAAAAAGCTAATTGATCTGCCATAACCCATGGAGGATATGGCATTTAACAATTTCTTTCATGTGTTGTAAAAATTGCACCTTAGAGTGCTTTCACTTGGGATTGTTCAATTTTGGTCATTCATGATTTCATAGATCTCGATGATTCAGTTTTTCTTATTTAAGAATGTGGAGATAAGTTGGGTGTACGATTTGTTGCTATGGTCAACCATGTTGTGGGTTTACTCTCTCCATTAGGTGAATGTAACTGACTCCTGTGTACGATTGATTAGAGAGGGAGCTATGTAAAAGAAGAGTGAAAAACCTTTTACAATAATGTGGCTAGTGTTTAATAATTTATAGTTCAAAATGGTGTACTCCTGTTCCACGCCAAGGACTCCTTAATCCCTTGGCAAAATTAAGATGAACTTGAAGACACAAATAAAAGTATGCTATTAGCTGATAGAATTTACATTTTGTTCTTGAACAATAGAACAAGAGCTGCTGAAAAAATTATAAGTATGGTGTCTATGAGCCACAATGTCAATCGTTGCGAATAAGTAATAATAATCTATGGTAAGTACATGAAATATAGTATCGAATGCTTTATTTATTTAAGAGCTACAAACCTGTAACAGTTTGTTAATCAAGCACCCAGGCTTCAAGGTATTTAAATGAAATGTCCATCCAATGGTTTCTCGACAGAGGGACCAGGAGCCTGGTTGAGGTGCGTATCAAGGTGCCAAGTCAAGGGTCTGAACGAAGTGTAGTTAATGGAAAAAATGCCTTTCATGTTCACCTAGCCATGAGACTAGAGCAGGTACCTTGTGTTTATGGAAAAAGAAAGTTGGGGCTTTGCGTGTACCTGTTATTATAAGACAAAAAAGACCAAAAGGATACAAGACGGCTGCCTCTTTTTGTGGACTTATCATTTTATTAACGTGACTTGCTTGTGGATTTGGTTGTGATTTCTTAAAATGCAGAATGGCATATTGACATTTTTCATTTCTTATTTAGGTTTCAACGTTGAGACTGTTGAATACAAAAACATTAGCTTCACCGTGTGGGACGTTGGAGGTCAGGACAAGGTATTGTTTCACATTATTTTATTTCGCAGTACCTTTCATTTTCATTCAATTGCTCCTACATGTGTTGTCATCAAATAAACTTGTTTGTTATCTTTAACACATCATCAATATAACTTGAGAACAGATCAGACCACTGTGGAGGCACTACTTCCAAAACACTCAGGGCCTTATCTTTGTTGTTGATAGCAATGACAGAGATCGTGCTGTTGAGGCAAGGGATGAGCTTCACAGGATGCTAAATGAGGTAGGTTATCTTTCTGCACTCTGCCACTCCCTTTGTAACTGAACGGTTCCTCCAGAATCTCATCATTTGATACGGAGGGTGATTTCCTTGATTATATTCCCGTTTCTGAACTGTGTTGATTGATAACTGAGACGTTGTTGGCTTGCAAACACTGATGTAATTTGGGTTGCAGGATGAACTGCGAGATGCTGTGTTGCTTGTGTTTGCAAACAAGCAAGATCTTCCGAATGCAATGAATGCCGCAGAAATCACTGACAAGCTTGGTCTTCATTCCTTGCGCCAAAGGCACTGGTAAGATGTTCTTATGCATTTTACCAAGAGTAGAACTATTGCATAGTAATCCACAAATGGGGTTTAGTGTTTGCTTCTTCTGAACTGTTAGACAGCTAACCATCACTTTTTGTATCGTTTTGTTTAAATTCACATGGATATGTGAAATATAGCTACAGGGTTTTATTAATTTGCGCATATCAGATGTAGGCATTGCATTAATGATTCCATTCTTGATTTAAGGTTTAATTTTATTTATTTTCAATTCATTTTTTTTGCCAATTTTCATTTTTGATGAACTTTCTACTCATTTTTATTTGCCTAACTGATAAGGGGCTGAACAATCTTCCTTTTTTCAGGTACATCCAGAGCACATGTGCCACCTCTGGTGAGGGTCTGTACGAGGGTCTCGATTGGCTCTCGAGCAACATTGCCAGCAAGGTATCAGAAAGATCAATTGTACTGTAACACAGTGGCAATATTTTCTGGATGATGATGTAGTAAACTTTAGCTGACATGTGCTTTTATGTTTCATTTCAGGCCTAAGAGATAGCATTTAGCAGATCAACAGGAGAGGTGATGCGAGCCTTTCATATTTTGGTCGAGTTTCCTCAGTAGTTGGGAGGTTGTTTGATCATGATTATCTACTATAGAGCTCCCTTAATCATGCTTCCTGTTTTGCCTTTGGCCATTGAGATTGTCTGACAAAACAAATCTATGTACCCCCTATGTATCCTTTTGTTGTATTTTGCTACTTTTATCTGTTTAACCAGTTTGAAGTAATATAATGTCTCATGTTTTGACTCTAACCTCCCAGGGAAAAAAACATGTTTTTATCCATTTCAAGGTGAAAGGGATATTCTCTTATCCTACTGAAAATCATCATTCAGACTTTCGAGTTACATTCCCATTTTAAACGTTTCTGGCTTTCTGCTCTTGTGTCTATAGTTCTTCACATGACTACTCTAACCAATTACTGTAAAATAGTTTTCCTATCACGCTCTAACCAAATCTTAGAATACCATAATCTATACTTATAGAAAGCATACATTTACAACTATAAATGTCCATTAATTTCATAGCATGCATGTATGCATATTATACATAAGACTTTATTTTCATGTACGACATCACCCCTTATTTGTTCACACTTACTAAAACAACTAAACATAAACACAACATGTTAACCATATAATTGAGTGTTGCCATCAACAATAACAACTACTTGGCAACACCCATACTTTTTTTCTTCTTATTTGGTTTCATCTTTACTTTTGGACAGTCCTTCAACTCCCTTCCCTGCCTTTTCAGCAGCAGTTTCTGTCCCTTCCTCTGTCTTCTTGGTTGCCGGTGTATCCATCTTCTCTTCCCTAACCTTCTTATCCAAGGTATTCATACCTTCCTTTGTCTGTTGAGTTGCAGTATCAGTCCCTTCTTTTGCCTTTTTTTCGTCTACCACCGTCTCCTCGGTAGTCAACTTCCCTTGCTTCATTCGCTCTGCAACCGCACCTTTGTATTCCTCCATCATCTCTTTGTAGTCCTCCACCTTTTGCATGGCTTCCTCCTTACCCTTTTCAATCCCTGGCCCTGCTGCGTCCTTTGTCTCTGCCGGTTGTTGGTTCTTTCCGACCGTTACATCTTTGACAGCCTTCAAAAGGGAATCTGTTCCCTCCTGAATGCTCCCTAACACACCTTGCTTTTGTCCCTCTTCCTCCACAACCATCGGAACCTTAGCATGGACCTCCGGCGATTGTTTCATCTCTTCCTTTCTCTCTTGTTGTGAAGACATGATCAAACAAACTCAACACAATAATGAATAATATGATACTACAATGCTCAACAAAGATGCACACAATTAAAACAACACAAGAACGAATGACACATTTATAGAGTGGGATGGAGGCATGAATCAATGAAGATAGAGATTGAGATATTATTATTATTATTAGAAGAAGAAGAAGAAAAGAAGAAGAAGCAAAGATAGAGATTGGGAGTGGAGGATTAGATGACAAATAAGAGAGGTGTACGTGGACATGTCTACTAGATTCTTGAACACCACGTGTGCTTGTCTGAGACGGTGATAGATTTTGTTGTGTGCTGGAAAAAATGTGTTATACACGTGGGCATGGGGGGTGTTAGATTATTCTTGATTTCTTGTCGTTGTTTGTGCCAACTTTCCTTTCGGTTAGAGAATAGGTGATCGACCAAAGTTTGTTTGGAGGAAGAAATATGAATATTTGCATCTTCAGTTTGGAGGGATGTCATGTTGTCGGTTTTTAGATGGTCCTTTGATAGAAAATTGGGATATCTAACCATCAATGATTAGCAAATGATAAATATAATTAATATTAATAAATCAAATATTACATTAAATTAAACAAACGTAAGCTTACATTACCCGAAATGATAAATCAAATACACGACACAAACAAAATAACACACTACATAAATCAAATATTAAACGACACAAACCACAAAACACATACAATACATATTAATAAAACACACTTAAGTGTCACTATTGCCGAATCGCTGGCAGATGTTTTCGATCAAATCGGTCGATGTTGGGTTTTATCACGAGCGCGGTCTTTGTTCACCATGTAACTAGTAATGTCAAGAACACGTGCAGTGGAGTAAGTTGTTGGTCCCAGACTCGGTATGTTGTGATCCGGCTCAAACTCAATTGTATCATAAACCACAATATCTTCCATATTTTCATGATTGTTTCGGTTGTTATTTCAGTTTAATTGTTGTTTTTACTTTAAATTTAGTATAATAAATATTCTATTTCAGAAAAGTTGGTGTATTTCAGTATAAATTTCGTACTTAAATCCTAACTATTTATAAAAATATAAGCTTCTAATTATTATAACAAATACCAATAAATCTTGTATTTTTATTTTTTTAATCTGTTTTTAAATCTTATTTTCTTAAAATTTGTTTTCTAATTGTTTTTTACTTTCCAAATTTTTTAAATTATTTTTTAAATTATTTTCCAGAATCGACCCCAACTTTTCAATACTACTCCCTCTTACACATCAGTTGGAGGTCGGTTTTTGCAAATAATCAAAAAAATAATTAATTTTTTAAAATATAAATAATTATAAAACATATTTAAAAAAAGAATTTCAAAAAGAATTAAAAATTATTTAAAACAAACAAAATAAAACCAAAAACAAAAACATTTAAATAAAAAAAACCTGACCGACCTACCCATGACCATGTCGATGGATGACCGGGTCATCCTCCCCATGACCGACCTGTGGGGAGGTCATCTGCGTGGTGGATGGTCTTAGTGGTCCTTCAAACAACGTCTCAGTTATCAACGTAAGTAGTGATTTGTTTAATAGTGGGGGTTAGTGTACCCGGAGTCTGGGGGAATTCGAGGGAAAGGAAATCAGATTCCAGTTGACTCCGAAAATAAGGTTGTTTGTGCACAGTGGGGAATTCATTTCTCAGATTCCGTGGTAAGTTTTTTTTTTTAGTTTTCTCAACGTTTGAGGTCGGAAAGCAACAGAAACTGTAATTTTTTGGTCGACTATCAATCTTTCGGTCAACCGAAATGATTTTAACGGACTTCCAAACACATTTCAGTCTACTGAAATTTCTAACTAGAATGTTCAATTTGGACGACCGAAATTAGTTCAGTCGACCATTTACGTTTGTTTAGATAAATCACTGAAATTAGCATTTCGGTCGACATAAACTAATTTGGTCGTCCGTTTGTGTAATCCAAAGGAGTGGTCACAAGGAATATAAGTCAACATGTTATAAATTATGAAACTCATTAATGGTCTGTCTTTGCCACGACTACGTATGGAAGAAGTTGACTGACGAAGAGAACATCTTGTTACAAGTTGACTGACACAATACTATGATCTTTTTACATGGCAACAATTCTCAGGTGTTACAAGTTGACGAGCAAGCGACACCATTTGAAAGGTGATAATAGAGTAAAATAAACTCTAATGTACACTTTCAATTGTAATAGTCCCACGGTGGGCTATTGAAAGGTTTGAAATTTTGAGATAATTCAACTGATAACCACAACGACACAATAACACAAAAATGCAGATACAGATCTCACAAGTTGTAAAAAACTTATGTTATATTCTTCTTTTTCTAAGGTTTTCGTGTGTTTGTATTAATTCCAATAATTATGCAAAAATGATAATCTAAAAAAATTTGTACTAATCCATTGCCTACGATATAGGCAATTGGTCCAATTTTGTGACAACCTGAGTCAAACGTTTGACAACCTATTTATAATTATAATCCAATTTCATGACTAATTCATCTCATAAGGACTTATACATCAAATCTCCATTCTCAGAGCCCCACATGCAAATAAACCACCCAAACCCGTAATTCCAACCCTACCCCTAAATTCAAACCAACCCTCCCTAACCCAATCCAGGCAACCCCGTAAATCTCTCAAACGACAAGGGGCATTCCTGTCACAAATACCTCACTCCACAGGCCACCACTTCACTGTTCTCGTTTTCCACATTTTCCTCCAAAACCCTCACATTTTCCCTTCCAAATCTTCACATTCTCGCCGTTTCCGTCCGAAGTCGAGCTTCAGACTTCCAAAGATCCGATCTTTAACGCCTTTTCTGTTTGGAACCTTTTTAGTTTACCCTAAAAACTCTTTTTTACCCGAAAAACGCGATTTTAAGCACTTTTTTGGGTTTCGAAGTTAAAAAAGTGAGGGTTTTGGTTGTAATGGAGGCGTAATGCGTAGTTGGAGATCGTTTTTAGCCAAAAAAACACGATTTTTTGTAACTTTTTGGCTTAGGAAGTGAGAAAAATGAGGGTTTTGGTTGCAGTGGAGGCGTTATACGTAGTTGGAGCTCCGTTTTTACCTGTAAACGCGATTTTTAGCAGGTTTTAGGGTTTGGAAGTGTGAAAAGTGAGGGTTTTGGTTGCAATGGAGGTATGATGTGTAGTAGGATTTGTAAGTTAGGGTTTGGAGTTGATAAGTAGCTTCTGGTGCTTCTGATTTTGGTGTGGAAGGGAAGTTCTTGATTTGAGATGAACTAGGGTTTGTTGTCGTTGGGGTTTAGAGGGTTAGTGGTTCAGTCATTCTGCATGTATTTGAAGTTTTTGAGTTATTTGGCTTGAATTCTCAAAACTTGTTATTTCAGCACTACTTGTAGAATTGAAAATTCGAATTTGACCCTAAGCATTGGTTGCAATTGAGGTGTTAATTATACCTCATTTGAGTAGAGTTAGAAGTTTCTGTCTGAGTGTTCCTGCTTGAGGTAAATATATAAGGAAGAATTTGTTTGGAGTTAAACCAACATTGGTTTTTCCACTAGTTGGTGGGTCTTAGAAGCTTTCATTTGTTTCGCGGGTGAAATCATGAGTAATAAAAAAGAGGAAGAGAGGAATGAAAAGATCATACGTGGCCTCATGAAGCTTCCGCCTAACCGGAAATGCATGAACTGTAGTAATCTGGTAATTTCTTCTTTTGGTTTACATTTTTCCTCCATGCTGCAGTTTGTGTTGTTTAATTGTTTTATGTGGTGTCTCGATCATTGCTTCTTTCCCTTTGTGAGCAGTGCCCGCAGTATGTCTGTACAGATTTTTGGACATTCATTTGCCTTACTTGCAGTGGGATACAGTAAGCATTTAACATTATGCTATAGCTTTCATTTTCCTTACCCAATCAAAAAGGAAAAATATCTTGGCTTTCCAATAATTTAATGTTATGTTTGTTACAAAACTTATATATGCATTGCCATTTGAATTAGCTTATATCATACATCTTGGCCTATTGCTTCTTTTATTTGGCTTCTGGTTTTGTGTCTTGCCTTATATTTGCATTTATGTTCTCCAGGATGTTGGTTTATGTTTCCTCTTTTGCTTCTTTTTGTCGTTCCTATTTATTTTTACCAAAAAGTCCTAGTTTCCTTTTTGTTGTTTCATGTTTTGTTATTCTTTTGCCTGTGTTCCTACATTGCTGTTGCATTGTGTCTTTTAAAATATTTATTATGCAAGTGTGCTGCAAGATTGTAGTGGTCTGGCATTTATGTTACTTCAAATGATCATTGTTTAACATATTGAGGAACTTCGTCTCCGGATAAATTTATTCTTTGCAGTCGTGAATTTACTCACCGGGTGAAGTCAATATCTATGTCCAAATTTACCACACAAGAAGTTGAGGCACTTCAGAAGGGTGGTAATCAGGTATTTATACCTCACAATTCTCTTAACAATACTGACAGGAGGTTTTTTTCATTGTCTACTTTTTCCTCAGAGGGCCAGAGAGATGTTTCTGAAAGGCTGGGATATGCAAAGTCAGAGTTTTCCCGATAGCAGGTATGTCCAGCAATGTTAAATTACTACCTATTTTGGTTGTTCCTTTTTATTCTAATTCGACATGTTTTCTAGTGATATTGGGAGAACTAGGGAATTCATAAAGAACGTTTACATCGATAACAAATATGTCGGTGGAAGATCTTTCGACAAGCCACCTAGAGATACACAGGCAATCAATTCTTTGGCCAACTTTATTTGCATTTCTAAGTTTTCTTATGTATTTTATCTTTCTTCTTTATTGCATTGTTCAGCTAAACCTTATCATGATCACTAGCAGAATCATAAGTATTCCGAAGAGGAATGTAGAAGGCCCAGTTCGTATCATTCATTTTCCCAGAGCCCACCTTATGAGCATCAATATGAAGATCGACGCTATGGAAAACAATCCAGTACTCTTACAAGAAAGCCAGGATCTGAGCGAGGGCGTTTTAGTCGAAAACTTTCCAGTTTTTTCTCCAGTCCAGGACATGCAAAAGAGCATTGTCATGAAGACAGATTTGCAAATGAGGCTTCTGATTCCAGATTTTCCAACTTCTCTGTTTCCAGTGCAGGAGACACACAAAGATCCGACATCCAATCACCTAACTCTCTCAAGAGTATGGAATCTGCTAGCTCTCCTGTACATCAGACGAGAAGTATGTCAATTGAAGATTCAGGAAAGATGCCGAGTGCGTATGATGAGACCGATGAAAAGAAAGAGAATAAATTCCAAACGTCACAGGTTAGTATGCGTACTTGTTTGATAAATCTTCATTTTTGTTACGAGTATTGTTGTTCCTGAGTTAACTACTGTTGCCAGAGAGCTGTATCTTTTAGTAGCTTTGGATCTTCTGACAGCACCTCAATGTCACCTAAAACTGGTAATCCATTTTACCTTTGTTTTGTTAAAACTTTTATTTAACCTTAAACATGCAACCTATGTACCCAACATGGGGAAAAAATCCATACTACTATTTATAAACATGGCCATGATAACTATCATTCACTACTTGCAGGGTCGTTTTCCGAATCTTTAGCTGAAACTAGTGATTTCTTTCCTGAAAGAAATATCGAATCAGTACCATCTTCTGATCAAATGGCTTTTGTAGTTCCTCCAACCGAAAATGAAGGTTGGGCTACATTTGATGTGCCTACTTTCACTGCATCTACAACTGAAACACAAGACCCCCCTACATTGACAAGACCTCTTGAAAATGGGATACCTGCCATGGAGGCCTTTGATGCATTTTCTTCGGTAGCTATTGATAACAGCTCCCAAGGTTGTGTTGTCAGTGATATACCCTCCATGCCTACGGATAGCAGTTGGAATGTGCCTTCAAATGAGACCAATCCATTCACAATTTCATCAAGTTTTGAGGTAAACAATAATAAATACACTGCAATTAAAGAGTTGCAATTTCCCCCCTGAAATCTCAAGTACATTTTAGTCAGTAAATGCCTGATCTCGTTAAAGCAGACAAGTTTTAAGTTATTTCCCACATACACATGTTCTCTAACTCTTCATATAAATTATAATCATGAATTCGGCAACAAGGGTCTCACTACTATTATAATGTATTTTCAGTTATGGGATGCCTTTGATGATTCTTCTATCATTCAAACGCCATTTGTGGCATTTCCTTCAAATCTCCAGTCACAAGTAGCTCCACATAATCCTCATGAACCCGTTCATGTGGAAATGAGCAGCAAGCCTGCAGAGGTGCCAAAACACTTTCTTTCTCTCTTTCCATGCATCTCTTTATTAAAATAATGTTAACTTTACTGTCTAATGCATTTTTCTTGATAAGTAGGCATGTCACATACTTCATATTTCTGCCATGTTTTTCTAATAAATCTTGCCAAACAAGTTATACGATAGATTATAGTGCTTTGTGCAGTTGTGGAATGCTTTTGATGATGAGTCATCTGGTACAAAAACATCATCTGGACTTTCTGTTTTAAATGGCAAATCTGAAGCACCCTCAGACAGATCTCATGAAACTTTTGATGCAGGGATGGATTTGAAATTCGCAGAGGTGCTAATTGCTTTCTCTACAATCCTGTTATGTTTAACAAGCCCTGTAATGCAATGTAGACACTGTTATCAACTACGAACTTGCAATAATGCAAGGTCCAATCTTTTCAGGAATTTAGCCAAGTCCTATATCAAGCTTGAGTTGTCTTTTTCACCATACGTGCCTTAGGAATAGGTTTTCATCACAACCATCTCCATCACCTTTTCTTTCCAATTTGGTTTGTGTTATTAGGTCAACGGATACGAGTCACTTCGTGTTTTGATTTTTGAAGTATTTATGGTTTTCCATTTCAAATAGGGTGGGCACAAGGAATCAAGGCTGGGGAATCCATTTGATCTTCCATTCGATCCCGAGCTTGCGGGACACGACAATACGGTATGCAGTAATTAATCAATTTATTCTTTCTTTTACATGTCATGTTCTCCAATCAATCTAATAGTGGTGGCTGTGGTGGTTATCATGCAATGTGCTTACTGCCATACCTGCCTATTCGTCTAATGAACTGTCAATTAATCATTTCAAATCAAAAAGATATCCAGCATTAATAATGATTTGCTCGTGATCAATGCTACGTGGATGGTGTGATAAAATTATAGAATGGAGAGTATTATTATTCATGATTACAAATACTTTATGTGTGATGGTATATCCCATTCCCATCTCATGGGTAGGGATGAACATGGTATGGCAATAATAATATCTCAACATCTAACATGTCTTGCCTATGCCGATGCAACTTCAACACAGCAGTGGCACCACAAATTGTCTCTGTTATCTTGCTGCTATCATATGAAAGAAATTTTCTTTCCTGTTTCCTTTAATTTAACCTTCAATTTAGGGGATCCTAACTGATTTTCTTCAATTTCTGTCTTCCAGTTCCCAGACATGAGTTCTCTCGACGAGGCCTTATCTAACACAAAATTCTCAATTCCATTTCCAAGTGACTCCAAACCACCATGGTTTGCCCAAGATCCTCTCCCACCTCATAAATCTGCTGTAATTTCGGGTAAGTTTTGAGTTCTGGGTAGTATAACTCCTTTTTTACTTTTCTATGGTACCCATATTTTCTTTTTCCCCCTTATTTTAGATGGTCCGGTTCTAACGGAAGCACAACTTGAATCTTGCCCTTTCACGTAAGTTGATTCCATATCCTATCCTACTATATCAATTCTTTTACTTGAGAAATGATCTTCAATGCAAATCAAATTCAGGACTTTATCGGCGCAAGAACCTATTGCTTCAGCTAGAAGTAACTCATTTGCCTGAGGGAAATACAGGCAATCTAATGACGCATTTCGATCAACTATCATCTGCTTGGCTCCTGAAATACAGGAGTTGGAGTGAATCTGAATTGGTTCCTCAGCTGTGCATTTTGGTGCATGGTTTTGCAACATCCCTTGTCTGATAATGAATCCCATTGCTGAAGTGATGTTAGTATGTAACTCTGGTGTATATTGTTTCATCATTTGATAGAAATAATAGCTGTTTTTGTTCAATGCTGGAAAAACTTTCAAAACTCTAAACCGACCAAAGAGTTTTCTAGACGTCCCATTCGTAAATCACTAAATTGTGACCATGAGATGTGTTATTGTAGGCTTACCGTGTAGCTTTTGGTTTTATTTTCCCGGTGGCCAATTTGATTGCATTGATAAACCCTTTTTGCACCCAATTGTGGTGCATCCGTAGGAATACTGGCAACGTTATTATCCAATTAAGCACATAGAAGCACTTCTCTGAAGGTGATTGGGGAAGTACAAACAAAATCCAAATGGGATTATTCTAATCAGATGAAGGTTGCAATTGCTCAATCAATCAAAAATTCCTTCCTTTGACCCTGAACAAATAATGTTTATCATTTTAGAACCTAAATAAATTAAAAAATACTGAAACTAAGGCTGTCAATTTTAATTTCGTTTTGATAGTTCGATTCGAATTCGACTCAAAAAACGTTCGATTCTAGTTTAATTTTAAAATAAAAGATCTCGATAAAAAACAAAAAAATCAAATTTTGTATGGTAAACTAATTGCAAAATTTGAGATTCAACTTCATAGCTCACTTAAAATTTTATTATTTCATTTATAATTATTTTTTTGTATTTAATAATAACATAAGATAATACTTATTACTCGAAAATTCACTCGAATACATAAATAAATCTAAATCAAATTAACTTTCAAATAATAATAATCCAATTCAACTTTGATCAAATAAATCAATTGTATTCTCGTTTTATAATCTGTACCTACTCGTTTTGCAAGAAAAGACAGCAGCCAGAAATCCAACCTGAACTATTGGATTTTGGGTAACGAACTCAATCCTTCCACACCTTCGCAAGCAAGGTGTCAAGAACACAGATTTAGCGTAAGAAACTTTTAAGATTAAAGAACTTATATTGGGGCCTCAACAATCATATTTAGATGAATGCATTGCAGATATCACCGTCCCACGACATGATTTTCAAACTTCAACCTATCCACACCAATATTGCCTCCAACCAAATGGAAGACCAAAATAAATCCAGAACATTGCAACCAAAAAGTCATCCCTCAACTCTCAAGCATTACAAGAATCTACAGATCCATCGAACTGAGCTAATAGTACCATCGGACTGAGCTACATGAACAATTAATTCTAGGATTGGCCAATAATCAACCAGGACAGAACCAAGTCACCAATCGCTTATCTGGAAACTAGGCTACATAATAAAACTAGCTCTGACAAAATGAGCACACAAGAACGCAAAATGAAGCAGCATGGCATCCACATTACCTGCAAGATTTGATCAGCCAATGCCTTCACTAATCCAACAATTTCTTCAGTGTTAATCTTAGGCTGTTATCATACTGTCTGCATTTCAGAAGAGCCCTTGGCGTCATCATCCAAATTCAATCCCCTGTCGAGTTACATGCCAACTTGTCAAATAAAAAATCAAGAAATAAGATGAAAAGAACAGCGAAGGCAATGTACATCTCTTTAGCTTCCAATTTGAGTTGCTCTAGAGTACTCTGAAGGTTAGCGCAAGCCATTTCAATTTCAATGTTCTTATCACATAGTTGTCTCCATTGCAGACTCAAGGCGTAAAGATCATGGGCTGCAATTCGCTGGTACAAAGGAGCATTGTTATTTACTCTGACTGAATAACAGACTGTAAACAGTCATCAGCGAAGTGGCAATGTTTTTTAAGGATCAATGTCAACCTGATGAAATTTCCTTTCGGAGTTCACAGCTTCTATCTTTTCATTGTATTCCAACGCCATTGCTTGCATTCTACAAATTTTCAGGACTTCAGGTCTTTTAACCAAAATGAGAAAGTTGAGATGTGGTTGTGATTTTATTCCTGGGTTTCACGTAATCACGTCTTTTTACAAATCATGCAAGAAAAATTATCATGTGATTAAGTTCTAGATTTGTTTTTTTACAGCTAGATTTTAGCTAAAGCTCTGCATGTTCTACCAATTCAAATGATAGGTTCATTAACTAATACGAGATTCATAATCAAGAATTAGATGATACTATGTGGGTTTAGCGGCCTATAATAATTTTAATCATATTTCACCGCTATATATAAGAGCATTTATATGAGGGAACGATCCGTAGAGTTCATATAGTACAAACTTTACACCAATCAACAATCACCTAAGACAAGAACAAGATGTAAACAAAACCTGGCAACTGAAGGTGACACTTAACCATATTTATTGAATAGTCCTACATTCTTCTGCATGCTTTCAGCCTGACTATTCGAAGGACCTACCTTTTTCAAATCCAATGTTCAAAGGTTATACATTTAGCTACTAATCTTAAATAGTTAAATTCATATTTTAATCACATTTTAGACTTTAGACTTTGATTACAAGGTTTTGTGTAGAGGATATCACCATTGGACCACAGCAAGGTAATAATAGTTCATGATTACAAACTACACATGAATCATGAAAACTGTAAGAAACAATATGTATGTTACCTGGAAAGGAATGCCTCCAAGGTTTTGTTTTGAAGCTTCCAAACATCAACTCCGTGATTAACCATTAGGTCCAGGTTTTCAATTCTGTAGCATTAGAACTTACCAACACACTCAATATAAACATAAAATACGAAAACAATAAGCTAAATTAAAATAGACAATAGATATTATCAGACAAATAAAACGTTGGTTATAACATAAGGGTGTTCAGATATGCATTTAATCTTATATTATACTATAATAAACAAACCTTCATATGGATTTGGTGGAACATCTGGATGGCAAGAAATAAGCATTTTTTTTACAAAAAAGGGGGAGTTTTGGATGGCTTGGCACAATAAAATCTGAGATACCTCTTTCTGGCTTTCTGTTTTGGGTTCTGGGGACTTCCCATTTGAGTGACACTTAGCAGGGTTTTGTATTGTTTGGTTTTCTTGTGATTATAACACTTGGTCATGTTTTGGGGTTCCTGCCCACCATGATTAGTGGGTGGCCCTGGTTTTGTTTCCTTGTTGTTCCTGTTTTTATTTGTTTCCCATTGCCTTTTGTGTCCCTTTTACCTTTCAATAATGATTAAAAGTAACACTTCCACACCAATTTCCTCTTGAGAACTATTCATGTGGAAGTTTAGCACACATGTTAGGTTGTTGTGTGGAAGGGGTTTGAAGAAAAGTCAGTTTTGAGAATTAGTAAGGAAAAGGTTCTTTCTTGGGAAGATGGTATCATCCCACTTTCAAGGTCAAGAAGATTTTACAATGTATATGGCTGTAGGCTTTACTAGAGGAAAAATATTTAGGCCATTTGAGGAGAAGATGGGATGCAATTTTATCAATAGATGATCAGAGTCATATGATTGCTTTTCTTGTATAAAGTGCAACTTAATTTTTTTCAAGTTTAACAATAAATAATCATGACAATATGGCAAAAAAGGATGGTCAAGGAGCTTGAGTTCACAGTTTTTGACATCCACAAAAATCTACTATTCTATTATGCATAAACAAAAGTAAGTAGAATGCAAAAGAAGCTTTCGGTATTTCATGAACTTCAGGAAAAAATATTATAGCACACGCAAAACCATGTTCCTAAGTTTTTTCTTTCTTTCAGAAAATAAACTATTTCCTTTAAACTGGAAATATCACAAGATCATTGCAACATTATATAATTATACTCACATGTACGAAAGGTTTAAGATGTACTGAGAATTACCTCGTAATTTGATGTTGCAACAAGCTTTGCGCCTTTTTTACAGAATGCCCCCAAGATGCAACATCATTGCGTTTAGGGGGTTCTAGTCCATATCGGGACATTTCTAGAGGTACAGGAGGCTTCCCAGCTCTAACACGTTCATATTCTCTTGCGAGAACAGGATGATCCTAAAATAACCATTAAGACTAATTGTACATCAAAACACTTATACCACAGTACTAGAACAGTAGAACATGGATGAGAGGGATGTGCCATACAAGCATTAGACTCTTGTAGGTAACAAGTACAATTAATGAATGAATTGGACTCTTGACTAATTTTAGTTATATTATGCGGTCAACATGACACACTTTTAACTCAACACACTAGATGATCAAAGAAACCAAAAAATCACATTATTTCCTAAAAACTCCAAACGTTTAAATCACACATCAACCACTGAACCACAGTTGAAAACCCCAAACTTCTTTAAATTTCACACCACCTTAATCTCAAAATACGAAGAAGTTACTCGTTAGAAGTGATGCTGCAACACCAGACAATCAAATCAACCTTGAGTGTGATTTATTTGTAGGATAACTTTATGAAAGAGGAGCTATACTTCAAAAATGACTTCTAGACAACTGGTTGACAAGAGGACTTAAAAATCATGGAATTGAAGTTCCATGCTCGACAAATTTTAAATCAAAATTCCCCCCACTTTGTGTGAAATCCATTTGTTCTCCAAACCTCTCAACAATGAAATCACATAACAGACAGCTCAAATTCCAAGTTTTCCTCAAAACCTTGGATTTCACACAGGAAGTTAGAAAGTGAACACTAGAAAATCACAATTTCCAAAACTTCCAACAACCTGCAATCACACCAAACTTTCCCAAACCTAAAACCCTTCTCAAAATCCTAGATTTCTGTTGCAGTTGCACTCCTATTAGTTGATTAGGGGAGCAGAACCTAACAATTCGGCATCAAAACAACCCCAATAACCAAACCAAATCCAGAAAGTAGTATCTCAATAAACAACTAGACGATCAAAATAACCTTAACAACATTTTCCCAAACCCCAGAATCAGATCACAATCACACAACCAACAGTTCAAAATTCCACCTTTTCCTCAAAACCCTAGACTTCACGCTACCTATACATAAACTCACATGTGGAATTCACAAAATGAACACTAGACAACCAAAACAACATTTTCCCCCAAAACCCTCAAACAATCAAATTACATTACAAACAGTTCAAAATTCCAACTTTTCCTCGAAACCCTAGATTTCTCAATACCAAAAATTGGAAGGTGTGCATTGGAATTCAGAAAGTACACAACAGTAGTCAATCAAAACAAACCTAAAGACATTTTTTGAAAACCCTAACAAAGAAAACACGTGACAAACAGTTCGAAATTCAAACCTTCTTCTGAAGCCCCAAATTTCGCACTACCTTAAACTTGAGGATACACAATCGCCGTTAGAAAGTGACAACTAGACGAGAAAAACAACCCTAAAAATCATTTTTCCCGAAATCCCCAACAATCAAATCACATAACAGCTCAAAAGGTTCACCTTTTCCTCAAAACCCTAGATTAGGCGTCAAAACAACCTTAAAAATCACATCTTTCCCAAATCCCAACAATCAAATCACACAACAAACAATTCAAAAACTTCACCTTTTCCTCAAAACCCTACATTCCGCACCACTCAAAATTCCAACTCGAGTTTGAGAACTCACAAAATGGACACTAGAAGACCAAAATGAGCATAAAAATCACATTTTTCCAAAACCCTAACAATCAAATCACGAAACAAAAACTTCAAAAATTCCACCTTCTCCTTAAAACACTACACTCCGCACCACCGAAACATCAAACTCGCATATGAGAACTAAAAAAAAGAAGACAACTAGACGATCAAAACAACCATCAAAATCACATTTTTCCCCAAAAAATCAAATCACACAACAAACACTTGAAAAATTCCACCTTTTCTTCAAAACCCTAAAACCACATCTTCCCCCCTCAAAACCCCTAGATTTTCCCGTACCTTGAAGTCGAAGGCGGGCATAGGGGGAAGGTCGTTGAGGAAGTGGGAGGGCTTTTTGGCGCTCCGGCGCATCTCGGCTTCGACGAGGGCGTCGACCTCGGCCTTGACGAGGGGGTCGGCGTAGTCTTTGTCGATGTAGGGGAGGGCGTCGATGACGTGGGCCGATGGCGCGGGGGACCACCTCCGGCCGGAAGACGCCTCCGGCGGAGCCTCCAGCATCAGCATGTCGCCGCCTCCTGCCATCTTCTCCAACCCCAAAACCCTAACCGAATGTCGTCTGTCTAATTAAACTTCGGTTTGTTTGTTTTTTGTTTAAATAAAAATTAACTTGTTATAAAACATAAACATTACTAAATATAATAGGAGTTTTTATACTGAAATGTTATTCATCGTCAGTTTAATTAGTTATATCGTCGTACATATTATCATTTTACCATTCTACCGTTTATACTTATATAACTCTTCATTTCACCCTCCTAACACCACTTTCTCTTCATATTACTCTCATATTGACCTGAAAGAATGTCTCGGAAGTCGGGAAAAGAACCAGCGGACGTCCAAGATTACTCAAATCTGGTAACATGTCTTGTTTAGTTTAGTTTTTTTAATTTTTTTTTGGTCGGGCGTTTGCAGGAGACACCCAACCGAAAGGGGAGGCGTCTGCGGGAGCCGCCTCCCCAAAGGATGGGGTGTCTCCTAGAGACGCTCAAATATTTTTATTATTTTTAATTATTTAAATTCATTATAATTTGTGATAATTGCTAGATTAATTAATTATTATGTTAATAAATAATGATTAGTTAAATTAGTTTAGTAAATCCTTTATTGGTTATAAATTCTGATAATTATTAAATAAATTGATTATTAAGTTAATAATTAGTTTAATTATTTTAGTAAAAGATTATTAATTATAAATTGTGATAATTGCTAAATAAATTGATTATTAAGTTAATAATAATCGGTTTGGAGGACATTTGCGAGAGTACGACGACTTCACCTGAACGATCTGAGTCGTAGCCGCGACCCCTCCACTTGTGATACAGATTATTTGCAGTGGTTCGGTAAGTGCTCACATCCACTTATCGTATGCGGTACCATTCCGAGACCGGAGAGACCACTGAATAAGACATGTGCCGATGCGGTAAGTTTATCTAATTTAATTTGTAATTATAATGTATATTTTATTTTTATTGTTAATGTACGCTAATTTTTATGTTACATACAGTGGATGAGTAGGGCGATATCGTATACGCAGCCGTTCTTGTGACAGAGAGACAGGATGCCGACTGAGGATACGAGACTTGCATATACAGATTGGAATCGGCTCATTGAGGATTGGAACAGTCAGTTGGGCATTTAAGACTATGATTCAGATGCTGAGTTCTAGTTGACTTGCTCTTACTTTCGTTATTATATGTTGAACTGTTACCACATTTGTTGGTATTTGCTTATGCTTATCTGTGTACTCTTATTATTTATTTCTTACGAACATATCTTCTACTTATTTCTTTAGCTATCGTATTTTTAATACTTATTTCTCACGAACATATATTCTACTTATTTCTTTAGCTATCGTATTTTTAATACTTAAATTTAAAATCTGGTAAAAGAACAACACGATATAAGTACAAATACATGATATATTATACATTACAAATTACAATCAAAATGTACTACGTAACCAGTTCCAATACGTTATCCTACTTTCGTACTGATCCTCCCATCCAACAACATTATCATCTCGCATTTGATACCACAAGGTCTGTAATATCCTGAATTTTTTAGTTGAGGTAATAATCAAATATCTTAATGGACTAATTAAGATTGTTGGATGATTGTGTGGTTTTAGGAGAAGATGGAATTTTGAGAAGAATATTGAGAAGAAAAAGATGGAGATTTTGAGGCAAGTACTGATTCGTTATTCTTCAGTTTCATATCATGTCTGTCTCTCTTGATATTCGTAGTTGCATGCATGCTGAGTATCGATGTTGATTTCATTGATATGCATATTATTGCATGGTGGTGTTTCGGTCGACATGTCCTGTGACTGTATGTATATTTCTGGCAGAGCAACTTAGGAAAGAGCTGCCTAACGGACAGCGTGGAGCCACCCGAGAGAGGAAAGGGCTGTCTGTCGTTAGTGTGGAGCTACCAGGTGTGCGTCTGACTGATTGATAGATTTCAGAAGCATAGGATGTGGTCGAATCCGAATGGGGGTTCCAGATTGTTATGCATGTATTTTATTTGTGATGCATGTCTCTTGATTGTGCTTATTGACTGAATGTCATATTCCGTATTATTTTCCACATGATTATGATTCTGATTGATTGACGGTTGGAACTTGCGGGCTGTCGAGCTCACAATTTGTTGATTATATTTTTCAGATTAATTATGAGCCTATCAGATGGATTTAAATATCAGAGTGTGCAGCGGTCAGGATCGTGGATCGTATCTTAACGCACCGGGTTCGGGCGGGTGAGCAGTTGTCCGGGCTCGGGGCGTTACAAATGGTATCAGAGCAATATGATCCTCGGAATTAGTCGGGATTTGGATTTGAAATAAAAATTTGATTGGATTGGAATTTGAGAAATTGAATTTAGAAGTATTGACTATTGATTTAAATGTGAATTTTGACTTGGTTGGATTTGCTACCAAATTATTAATAAATAATGAAAGATGAATTTAGAGATATTTGGACTTGAGTTGAAATGTGAATTTGGATTTGGTTGGATTGATTATCTAAATTATGAGCGATAAGTGGTGTTAGGTTTTTAGATTTGATAAATAATGAGTTGAAAAATTTGTATTGATTTGTTTGGATTGAGACAGTATTGAGATCAAATTTCGAGGACCAAAATTTCTTTTAAGGATGGTAGAATGTAATATCCTGAATTTTTTAGTTGGGGTAATAATCAAATATCTTAATGGACTAATTAAGATTGTTGGATGATTGTGTGGTTTTAGGAGAAGATGGAATTTTGAGAAGAATATTGAGAAGAAAAAGATGGAGATTTTGAGGCAAGTACTGATTCGTTATTCTTCAGTTTCATATCATGTATGTCTCTCTTGATATTCGTAGTTGCATGCATGTTGAGCATTAATATTGATTTTATGGATATGCATATGATTGCATGGTGGTGTTTCGGTCGACATGTCCTATGGCTGTGTGTATGTTTCTAGCAGAGCAACTTAGGAAAGAGCTGCCTAACGGACATCGTGGAGCCACCCGAGAGAGGAAAGGGCTGCCTGTCGTTAGTGTGGAGCTACTAGGTGTGCGTCTGACAGATTGATAGATTTCAGAAGCACAGGATGTGGTCGAATCTGAATGGGGGTTTCAAATTGATATGCATGCATTTTATTTGTGATGCATGTCTCTTGATTGTGCTTATTGACTGAATGTCATATTCTGTATTATTTTCCACATGATTATGATTCTGATTGATTGATGGTTGGTACTTGCGGGCTGTCGAGCTCACAAATTGTTGATTATATTTTTCATATTAATTATGGGTCTATCAGATGAATTTAAATATCAGAGTGCGCAGCGGTCAGGATCGTGGATCGTATCTTAACGCACCGGGTTCGGGCGGGTGATCAGTTGTCCGGGCTCGGGGCGTTACAAGGTCGCTATAGGAAGTACTGGGAAATCATCAGCTAATTCCAAACGAATAAAATGTCTGTAACTCCCTAAATGAGCAATGACCAACTCTCTGACATGCCTCGTCATGACAGACAGACTCTCCCAAGGTAGCACAGTAAGACACGGGAACAACGAAAATTCATTCCCATTGAGAAATACATGACCGCACACTTGTAAAAATTAGCAATCGGGAACAAGTCGACCCAAACCTCCATATAATGATCCTCGTCACAAGCTCCCCGCCTTAATCAATTCGTTGACGAGCTTGTACCACATTGTCGAAATAGACACTCTCATAAATAGGATGTGCACTTATCTCATTAGAAATCGCACGACAGGAGTACGACCATGTGTCTTGACCACCATGGAAGACATCGGCAACACATCGAAATCCACAGTTGTCATCAACACGTACGTCATTCCATTAAAACAATTCATTAAAACAACAAAATTAGAAGATAATATATTCAACCCTCTATAGATTAGTGATATATATTAAATAACAACAAATATATCGTCATACCAGATCATGTGCCCGTGTTCACGGATGCTCGAGACAAATTGGAAGACCGACCACGACCCCTGCTCCCACTACTGGCTGACCGACCACGACATCGCTCAGCATACTCGAAGGCACCCGGGTCCCGACTGTTGGCTTTTTGGCCTTAATCTAGGTTTTGATGATTTAATTAACCTAATCTTAATTATGATGATGTAGAGTAGCACACATATTGCATTGCATATATATTGCATGTGCTAACCTCTACAGGTGATCAAGACTCATGGAAGGAAGGAAATCAAGTCAAGATTTGTAATAAAGCTAAATGAAGACTTGTAATCTTGATTTTATTTTGAGTCTTAGGAACATGTGTAAATTGAGCATACAAGAGTTAAAAACCAATCACATACACAATAGGTTCCCTATAGAAGTCACACACGAAATTTCACATTATTTGGACTTCATTAGATCACCCAAACCTTAGTCGGAAATCACTTATAAACTTAAACCCAGATTTCCTGTGTGAACCGGTCGACCGAACCAGTTCTCAGTTCGACCGGTTTATAACAGACTCTCCACAGTGATTTTACCGAACTCTACCGGTCGACCGGTTCTACCTTTTCGGTCGACCGATCCCGGATTTTCATATGACCGTTTTTCTTGTCGTATTCCTATAACGGTCGTATTCGTATAAAACAAAACTTAACCCCAAAATACATTCGGTAACCGGTCGAACGAAGACCTTGTTTCGGTCGACCGGTTGAACATTTTTTCAGAAACCAAATTCCCTGCTATCGGTCGACACATTTCTCGTTCGACCGATTGACCTTTGTCTCAACCGAATCCCCCTCTCGGTCGACCGCCCCATACTTTGGTTCGACCGATTCACTTAAGTAGAGTTAAGTTCTAGCTTGTTTGTCCGACCGAATATTCTTTTGTTCGACCGTTCTCCTTGAAATCAAGTGAACGGTCGACCGGTTTAGTAGTTTCGGTCGACCGTTTCTGGACAGATTTGCAGTCCGATTTTCTGCTTTGTGTATCTTGCACAAAACCCAATCAAATCTATCCCCAACGGCTAGAATACCTTAGGAGCTTATAAATAGAGGATCAAGACTTGTTGTAAACACAACTCTCCAACTCCAATTGTCCCAATACATTAGAGAGAAACCTCAATCCTCAAAGCTCCCAATTCTACACTCTTTAAGCCTAAACTTCACACATTTGATCATATACTCATCCTACTCAAAGTGTGCTCAATTAGAGAGTGAATCCCACTCAGTTACAAGTGTTGTCAAAAGAAGCAAGGACTTCGGTGAAAGCCCGAAGTGTCCCTCTCGGATTGTGAGAGGAAGAATTCAAGCAAGCGAGGGTTGTTCGCGTTGCTTGAGGTGTAAAGGCGTTCTCTCCCGGCCCGGAACGGGGAGTGGTTAGTGAAGACGTAGGCGGAGCTCGCGGAGTCGAGCGGAGCTTACAAGAGAGGACTAGGACCCGGGTGGGGTGCCGAACCTCTATAAAAACCGACGCGTCTTTTGTGGTTTGCATTGTCTTTCTTTCTCTACTTGTTTGTTTATTCCGCTGCGTATTTGTTTGCTTAATCAAGTAGAAAATTAGGGATTAGATTAAAAGTGATTAGTGGACCCATAACCCACACGATCCTACACCGACGTGTCGACTTTCCCCTAGGTCGACCTCGTACCATAGTATTTTCTGCAGGTTCTCCATAGTTTGACTGATCGGGGTGTAACTGTTCGTATAAAATACGAGAGGCACTACGAATTACTGCAGGGTCGCTCTCCGAAATCTCATCAACGAGCTTCCGAAAATGCTCGACGTCTTGTGCTGACTGATCCACAAACTCTGACATCTGGACTCCTTCTCCAATGACAAATATTTTCCATTTTTGAATGAATCTGCTCTAAATAAATTCCATCACCTGACGCAAAACACTCGTACATGGTACATGCAGAAGGAATCCCATGTGATGTCAGAAAAGCACACCCGCAACGATATTCAACTTCATTACTTAAGTTCTGCATTCTCTTCAACTCCTGAGTAATTAACGACAAGCAACGATGCGAAACTCGACCATTTATACGCTGAAACAAAGGACCTATGTAGTTTGCCAAATTTCGACGTCTCGAAGCTTCAAGAAAGTTCCAAATATTCGTTAACTGCATTTCAATAGTCAAGTTCACGCGATCGAAAAGAGTGTCGAGAGCGGCAATCGATGTAGTGATCTACTCTTTCAGAGCCGAATGTGCACTTTCCACCCTGCAGTTCGTAGTGTTGCCGAAATGAAGAACTTTATTCGTCCAATTCAACACAAACTTTTTTCTTTATGTACCAACCATGTGTCTTTCACATACTCCGTGAGTACTGACCAGAACTTGAAAGAATCTTTCAGATTACGGACTGATATATCATAATCCGTTTGTGAATCAGAAACCATAACTCTCCTCATTTTCCACGCTTAAAACTCTCTGCAAGCTGCTTGCTCTTGCCGAATACGTGGTATGCGTAGTTGTACATGTCTTTGTTGATATGTCAGGTGCAAAGTAAATGAGCAGACTCAGGAAAAACCTCTGCCACTGGTTGCATTAGACTCATCTCCCAGTTCGTTATTATTGCAGTCGGGCTAACAATATTCAATAACATATCTCGCAACCTCTCCAACACCCACCAGTAACTAGACTCGGTCTCATCCTTCAAAATTGTATATCCGACGAGGAAATTCATGTTTGTTGGAGTAACCCCAACCATCTCAAACAAATGCATCTTGTACTTGTTCGTCTTATACGTCGAATTCATGCATATTACGAATGTGTATGTACGCAACAACTGAACTGAAGTCGGATGTGCAAAAAATGTGTGAGTGAGGACATTAGTTTCTTCATCTGCAACAATCCAATGCAAATAGTTATACTGCACTGCCTGATTGAGAAACTGCTGAGCGGGATTCCTGTCTTCAGATTTCGTCCTCCTCATGTACTCTCTGAAGTTATAAATGTGTCTTTGATTGAGATTATCCTCCGGGATTTTCTTGTTATGTGGTCTTGCTTGTGCCTCAGTCATATCACGAACAATTTGCTTGACCCCAGCACTAAGTCCGCTGACCTGTCAGTGACCCTCTGAATAAACTGCAAGTGCGTTGTTGTGCTGCCCATAGGTGCTATTAGAAACAACGAATCATCCATCATGATCCCGTCGCTCGACTACTTTTACCAAAAAACGACAACCACACCCTTTTCTTTTTGTGTTCTTTCGCAGTGCAATACTCGTATCACGAGAATTCATTTCATGTATGCGATCACATCTCAGGTAACAATCCATCCGGTTATCTGCTTTTGGTTTGTATGATGATATAACCAAAAAAAAACCTGACTCCTATTGCAACTTGTTTCGCCCATTTACAAGTTTCCTCGATTGTTGTAAATATTTGTTTACTATCAAACTCATTGTAATCTACTCCATCACCACCGAAATCTTGCAACGGAACCTGAAAAAAATTAATTTAACAGAAAATTAAAAAACTAAAAAAACCCGGAGGCGTCTTAGCCAGACGCCCGAGTCGGAAAAAAATCCGCCACCGTTACCTCACCGGATCCAGGTACTTCGCCAGACATTTTCGTTGTGTTGGTACTAGGAATGTGAGTAAAACTGAGTCAAAAACCTTATTTAAAGACACGAGACGAAATGAGTATTAAGTGATTTGTTAATGACAAAAATGTAATTGTTGGGGCGATTTAAGTAGTTTTCCGACGACGAATAGTAACTTTCTTTTTATATCGTTATAATAGTTGTAAGTTCGGCTTATATATTTTTCATATATATAATTAGAAGATTGTACGTGGTATTGCATCAACTGAAAATAGAAATTTCTAATGTATTTTTCCTTACATACCTATTCATATTGTGATTGCGGTCTGCTTGAGTATATTTCAAAATTATCGTTCACTGCACAACATAACTTTATTTTACGAAGAGAAAAGCAAAGAAAATTAAGTTTTCTTTGTGACTCTGTCTAGAAAAACGTGTGTTTAACTACTAACTTATTTTAGTTAAGGGAAATGTTTGTTGAACGCAGCGCGTCACGGACGCGTTCTACGTGGACAGCCATGTCAGCCCTTACGTGGCCAAAGCATGAATGTTTTTTTGTTTTTTCTTCCTGATGTCCACTCAAATCACATTAAATGCGTTTCAACTCAGCACGTTCTCTCTCTCCACCCAAATACAAATATGATGACACTCTTTCTTTCTTCTTCATTCTTTCTCTCCAGAATAAATCACCATTTCGAAGAAGCGTCTGATGCCGACTCCCAGGATTCTTCACAACGTAAGCAGCGTGAATGGGACGGTGCGAAGACTTCCCGATGTTCTTGTCAACGCTCCGTGGTGAAGACTTACGTCTGTTCGGTTTATGTTGTACATCTCTCCGTAATAAATCACCATTTCGAGTAAGATATTACGTCGAAGAAGCGTCTGATGCCGACTCCGAAGGTTCTTGACAACGTAAGCAGCGTGAATGAGACAGTCATGTTTAAGTCTTACATCTTCTTTCCGATTTACTGGGAAAATATATATTATTTTTGTAATTTGTGTGTGTTTGTGTTTGTAATGGAAATCTGAGATGCTATTTTTTTCCTAAACGTAATTCTTGTGGGGTAAAATATACAGTGGGAGATTTGTTGAGTTTGTGCGGGGGTGGCAGGGGGCGGCAGCCCCTGCGGGGGACGTGTTTTTGTTTCGACATCATATTATTGCATTCCATATATTGATTCGTTTATTCCGACAATAATGAAGCCATATATTATTCCGGACTGCAAATACACTTATTCCGGACTGCAAATACACTTATTCCGGACAGCAAATACACTTATTCTGGACAACAAGTCCACTTATTCCGGACAAACTTTATGTTCCGTTTCTGGACACACTTTATTCTTAAACCGGACAACAAATACACTTATTCCGGACTGCAAATACACTTATTCCGGACAAACTTTATGTTCCGTTTCTGGACACACTTTATTCTTAAACCGGACAACAAATACACTTATTCCGGACAACAAATACACTTATTCCGGACAGCAAATACACTTATTCCGGACAGCAAATACACTTATTCCGGACAACAAATCAACTTATTCCGGACAAACTTTATGTTCCGTTTCTGGACACACTTTATTCTTAAACCGGACAACAAATACACTTATTCCGGACAACAAATACACTTATTCCGGACAGCAAATACACTTATTCCGGACAAACTTTCTGTTCCGTTTCTGGACACACTTTCTTCTTATTTTGGACAACTACACTTATTTCAGACTGCAAATAAACTTATTTCGGACAGCAAATACACTTATTCCGGACAACAAATCAACTTATTCCGGACAAACTTTATGTTCCGTTTCTGGACACACTTTATTCTTAAACCGGACAACAAATACACTTATTCCGGACAACAAATACACTTATTCCGGACTGCAAATACACTTATTCCGGACAAACTTTCTGTTCCGTTTCTGGACACACTTTCTTCTTATTTTGGACAACTACACTTATTCCGGACTGCAAATAAACTTATTCCGGACAGCAAATACACTTATTCCGGACAACAAATCAACTTATTCCGGACAAACTTTATGTTCCGTTTCTGGACACACTTTATTCTTAAACCGGACAACAAATACACTTATTCCGGACAACAAATACACTTATTCCGGACTGCAAATACACTTATTCCGTACAACAATATACACTTATTCCGGACAGACACATAACGTAAACAGGACAAACACATAATGTAAACTGCACACACACATAAAGTAAGCTAGACAAATTAAGTTGATCCAACGTAAAACTTAAAAACAAATATTTTATTATGATAAGTGTGGGCTCTGCACGAATAATGAGACTGCACGATGTCCTAGAGTCTGCACACTGTCTTATCTGTGTATTGGGAAATGAATCGTTCAACTTAAAGAACCAGCGTTTTTTAAAAAGACCAAAACGCGCGAAGAGAAATTTCGCTGACTGGACGCTGACTCAAAGAAAAATATCTGAGCTGTACAGATCCACGTAAGGCGCGTCCGTGACGCGCGCGTCCGTCTATAACTACCCTTTAGTTAATTGTCTGCAGATGTCGCACTTAATGGTGCCAAGTAGAGAGCAGGGTGAGACGGATGACTCTTTTGATTTTCGGAATTTTATCTTGTTTGTAAAAACTTTGGAATTTAGATCCTCTTGTATTTTAATCATTTGGATTTCGACTGATTAGAATAGTCCTGCTACTTTATATTTGGCAAAATATGTAAGTATATTGCTTCTTACAATTTTAACTCTTCGACATTAATTCCTAATGTCGCCACTATTAATCACACAACTAAATATTCCGAGATTTCTCTAGGCCTGTAGTAGTCTGAATATGTTGTGGTCAAAGTTGATGCCACCTATAAGGCTATATTGAAAAAGGAAACAAGTAATTACGCCAAACAATTAGTTACACGTTAACCTCAAAATTTGAAGTATTACAATTAGGACTTAGCATTCCGTCCGGACCGGATTGAATTTTTGTTCGGGATCCGGACTGAAGACCGGACTGGTCCGATCAAAACCCAATTTTTTTTAAATAAAAAACAAAAAAAAGACCGGTCCAGACCGGACCGGACCGAAATTTAAAATTTTGACGGACCGAAACCCAGACCGGACTGGATGAAATCAGAATTTCCCGGACCGAACCCGGACCGATTGGTCCGGTCCGATCACCCGGTCCGACCCGGGTTTTGCACTGCCCTAATTACAATATTTATCTGCGGCTAGCAGTAATAGTCGTCCCAAACGTTACCATGGTATCGTACTATTGCGGTCATGTCACGTCTATTTGGAACAATGACATTTCTGCAGTTGTAATTACTTTTCTCCTTGCTTAACTAGCTTTAACCCAGTATTTGAATTGTGAAAGAACTGAAAAACCTTATATTATTTTGAGAAATGCAAAGTATATTTTTTTGTGGTTCTTTTTTTTGACTATTGAGTAAAACTTGGGATATATTAAGGAATATGATGATCTCTGACACTCTACGTCTCCTTAGATATATTTGCTTATTCCCAGATATATCCCTATATATATACTGAATTGCTAAACATCGTCCCAAAACTACTTCAATCGCCCCTTAAAATTACCATTTTGCCCTTCTCTCATTTCTACTACTATAACGCGACATTTTACCCTCATATCACACATCTCTCTTCATCTTCCTCTTATAATCATAAAAAATAATGTTTTGGAGGTCAGTAATGAGCCAACGGACGTCCCAGTGTACTCGAATCTGGTAAAATATCTAACATCTTTTTAATAAAATAATAATAAAAAATTACGGGCATCCGACGGAGCCGCCCCCACTTAGGAGGGGGTGTCTGGGTAAGACGCCTCCCCCATGGGGGAGGCGTTTTACCCAGACGCCCCGCCCATGGGGGAGACGTTTTACCCAGACACCCCGCCCATGGGAAAATCGTCTGTGTACGACGCCTCCCCCATGGGGGAGGCGTCTTACCCAGACGCTCCCTTCCTACGTGGGGCGGCTTCGTCGGATGTCCGTAATTTTTTATTATTTTTTTAAAAAGATAATTGATTATAAATTTAGATAATTGTTAAATTAATTATTAATAAGTTAATAATTACTATATTCGGATGACCGATACCCCTTCGGTTACCTTAGATATATTCGGTTACTCTAGATATGCATTAAATCCTAGATTCGAATATATCTAAGGTAACCATATATCTGGGGGTCACGTGATATATCTGAGGGTAACAAGATATATTTGAGAAGACGTGGAGTGTCAGAGATCATTATATCTTTAGATATGTCTCGATTTTGTCCAAAACCCCAAAAAAGAACTCACGAAAAAGAACCTAACGTTGCCCTGTTATTTTTATAAAATTGGGTAAAATGCATTGATCTCACTCTGTTGGTTTGTAAAGTTGGGAATTTTTCGATTTTTTGCTAAGAGTTTGAACCCTTTTTCGGTTACTTTTTTGTTCAACATATCTTAGTTACTTATTGTATATTTGTCTTTGAATGCTCCCTACTATCTCACCTATTCTAGTATTCTTAAGCTTCTTGTACTTCTTTGCTTGCTTATAATTTATAAATGAGGTATCCTCTCGTTAATAACTACAAGTGGAATGACTTCAATGATTTGAGGCTATTTTTGTTGGACCCCAAAAAATTTCATTGTTGTTTAATTGGTACTACTTCTGGCTTACTTGTAACAGTTTCTTGTCATCTCAAACTATTCCGAAATCTGTCATAACCTTTTGTGCTTCTTCGAAACCATGGGAAGTATTGAGAAGTTTCAAATAATACAAATTTAAATAAAATCCCCCTCTTCCAACTTGTAACAAACTTTATAACCAATTTTCATGGTCTCACGAGTCACAATTTCTAGCATACGACAAACTTTGAAATTCATGCAAACACAAGGCATATAACATCTTTTTTGAGGGTGCAATGGAGCTACTAATTCTCCTCAATATATCAGATAAGAAAAATAAAAGGCTGTAAACAAACAAAAAAATCAAATATTTCCAAGAGCTCTGAGACAAACTTCATAACTCCACCAACACCAACTTATTAATTACTATCTTGCAATAAGAAAATTGCAAACAATTGCAACACATAATGAAGATATGATCAATTGAGTTGAGCTGAATGGGTAGATTTTAAGGGCACTTGGGGCCTCCAGATTGGGTTTTCCAGTTGTTGTAGCATGGGCAGACCTCCTTGTGGGCATAAGTCCCTGGAGGGACACACTTGCACTTGTAACAACACTTCTGGCAGAAGAACATGCATGGCTTCTTGTAGGCTGTTTTGGAACATCTATAGGTACATGCTCCTGGACACTCTGTTAACAGTACAATAATTAGTTAATTACCCAAATCCACCAAAAACCATATCAGAATATCCATAATTTACTTGCCTGGAAACACTCACTATAGTTGGTCTAACCAGACAAATAGTTGGAGTAAGATGAGGTTCAGTTGGAAGTGAGATTGTATATTTGCAGGGTTTTTTCTTTTTCTTTCTGGATGTATAAGAAAATATTTATTTTGAAAACTTTACCTAGTTACTGTGAAGATAAACGGTGATTAGAGACCGAATTTTTTTAATTAATAAAAAAAAATACGAAATTAAATATTTAAGGAAAAAAAACTGGATTTCCACATTTGGTCGGATCAGGCCGAGCAGTCCCGATCCGTGACTCTCTTTTTTTCTTTTCTGTTTTGCTTTTTTTTTTTAAATTAGTTTTATTTTTTTTAAATATTTTTTTTTCAAAATATGTTTTCTAATTATTTTTATTTTTTATTTTTTTTAATTTTTTTTTGCAGGATCGACCTTTAAATGATTTCGACGAGTAAGCGTGTTGAAATCTGTTTTAATTTGTTTTTAATTTTTTCCTGGATCGACCTCAAAAAATGAATGTAATGAGTGTACACTCTATGGACTTGATAACCTCACCATTTTTTGTTTTAATTAATTTTAGTTTTTATTTAATATTTTGTTATAAATAATTCATTATGTTCCATAAGAGAATTTATTTTTTATTGAATAAAATAATCAAACTTTTAACACATTCACTCATCCACAACGTTTGGAGGTTGATCATGTAAAAAAATTATAAATAATTATAAAACATATTTTGAAAAAAAGATTAAAAAAAGATTAAAACTAATTTCAAAAAAAATCAAAACAGAAATAAAAGAGTCACGGTCAGGCCCGATTAGATGTCGAAATCCAGTTTTTCCCCCCCTAAATATTTAATTTCGTATTTCTTTTTTATTAATTAATAAAATATTTTGGGATTAGACTCATTAGAGAAGTAAATGGTATAACAACTTCTAAGGTGGAAATGCAACTATGTAATTTGTATATTAGCAATAATAATTTCTTAAGTGCAAATAATTGGTAAGAGAACTTATTTTTGGAAGCACCAACCAAACATGATTTTTGTATAAATTTTCTAATAACACAAGGTATTATAACAAAAGTACTTTAACTACTTGAAGTAGGTTAGAAATGAAATTCATCAAGAATCATGGTTCCGCCATGTGAACAAGACCATACTATACTCGAGTAGTTAGCAGTTACCTGAATCAGAAAGTCCAGAATGTCTATGCTTGCGCTGCCACAAAGACCAGAAATTATAAGCTCAAAAACATATATCAAGCTAAGCACTCCAATAAATTTTCAAAAGTTCCTTATTATCGTTATATTTTAAATCAAGAACATAATTAAAAAACACAAGTAGAAAGAACACATACATTAGGTGCTGAGGCTACCAATGCAACAAAGAAGATCATAAGAACTAGAAGAACAAATATGGATCTCCCCATTGGTTAAAACTCACTAGAACTCTGAGGAGTTGTGAGTTGTGACCACAATGCTCTGGCTATATAGTTATGATGTTTAGTGGAGACAAGCTGGAGTTTGGGTAATTAAATTCACAGGTTACTCACTTTTTTTTTGCACTACACCGACAGTTATAATGCCATCAATTGCTGTGGTTTCTTGGTGTTTCAGATCTTTGGGTCCATTGATTGGATTCACCCTTGAAGGTTTTGTTTGATGTGGGGTAATATGATGTCTGGTTAGTGGTGGATTTTACATATAATGGTCGGATGATTGCAATTTGTGTAAAACCATTCTTGGAAAAGATAATCACCACATTTGTAACATTCTCATAAAAGTTTTTAATTCTAGATTAGATGTGGTAGACTAGAAGAAGAAAAACCCATCTAGAATCACGGTCCGGGCACCTGAATCTTTTTCTTACATGTGTTCATGTCTAAAATCATATCCTTGGAAATGTTCTAATTCTGTCTCTTAACCGCTTCTTCCTTCTTCTTTTTTGTTTTTGCAAAACATTCACTCTTTATTAGAAATCAATTGGTGAAAAGGAAGAAAATTCGAACACTTTTAGATAGCTCACTAATGCACAATGCATTTCTTTATTGGCGCGACAGTTTATTTATGATTTTCTTTGGAAACTACAACTAGAGTTGTTGATTCTGGTTCCCTAAGTTCCAAAAAAGATTATGAAATTGAACTCACGATATCTCCAAAGGTGAATTCAAGGCAAACATAAGGAGACACCTCAAATGATGTCACCTAAATAATTCACACTCACAAACAAACCATGTGCATAAAGCAGAGTTTCCAATGGTGGGTCACATTGGAAATAATTGAACATCAAGGGGATAGGTGTGCAACTGTTTATTAACAAAGAACACGTATCATATTCAGATTTCAGAAGGTTTGAATTTCTTGTACTTTTTGCTGTTTCAGTGCTAATTTGTACAAGAAAGGTACCCATCATCTTGATTTGGTTATCAATATCATTATCTTTGAACAAAATTGTCCCATTCTTGGGTCTTTAAATCCATCATTAACGTAATTAATAAAGAATTGTTTAGTAATAACTAATAGGTGATACATTTTTCTAATCACACAATATGCAAATGGAAACCAAGTACTTAAATGTCTAATTTGAAAATTAATTTTACCTTATATTTGATAAGAAATTTCTTAGCAATCAGAATTTGAAATTTATTCACAAAATACCTATATGATCCTAAATGATCTCTTAGACATGAACACATGGAAGGGAACAATTCACATACCAGAATCGAGATTCTTCTTTAAGTTGAATTGGTAGCATACCTCAAGTAGTCTCGGATACAAAGTTTTGTTCCTGAAAAATAATTTCCTCTAAACCAATCATACCTTGATTCTTGATGATGAGAGATTCCCATCAGCATCCAACCAATTCAACTATCCAATGTAGGAATGTGATGATAGGCTGAAATCAGATGGCTCTTCAAACCCTTTCAAATGATTAATGGATCTGATACCATTTGAAATTTATTCTTGGTCGGGCGCCCGTGCGCACCCCCGTTAACGCCCGGGACGCCCGCCCAGGCGCGTGCCCGGGCGTTGGGCGTCCCGGGCAGACGCCCGGGCGCCCAAGGGAGGGGGACACGTGTCCCCCTCCCATTGGTTAATTTTTTTTAATTTATTTATTGGATGTTTTGTTATTAATGGATTGAGTATTTGTTATAAATGTGGGGTAATAATTTTTTTGTAAGTGATTAAAATTAAGAAATTTCTAGAACCAACAAGTTCAAGTTAAATAGAAAACATATTAATACAACAATACCATAAGAACAATACATTAATAATACTAAAATACGAAATACAACCAAACACATGAAACATAAAGGGAAATACAAACCATACAGACTACTACAACCCGAAATACAAACTAAGGGAAATACAAACCATACGAAATACAGACTACAACAAACTACACGTACCCATTCTCTTCTGCCCAGGCGAGAAGTTTATCGATTACTTTTTGATCCTTCTCCGTCGGGTTGTCCTTCCTCATCAGAGAGTGAAGCATGTCCAACTTATTTTTTATTAAATGCCTCTGGAAATTCCTTTCCGCTAACTCAAATTTCAAATATTCAAAATTTTGTGGTTTAATAGTGATTAATATTGTTAATTAATTAATAGTAATAATAAGTATATCGTGAATTAGAATTATAATGTAATTAGAATTAGATTTATATAAAATGTATTTTGTTAAATGTTGTGTGAGAATTAAATTTGTTTAATTAAGAAATGATGTGGATGAAAGAGAGTGTAGGGTGGGTGGGGGTAGCCTGGGCATGGATAAGAGGTTTTTATGGGTGGGTTGGGTGAGCTGACGTGGCAGAGAGAGAAGCTGACGTGGCAGAGAGAGAGTGCAGGGCGCCCGGGGGTAGCCCAGGCGCTGTTATTTCTGCTCTAAGAAAGAAGAATGTTAAGGATGCAACCATGGATTAGCAACATACTCCTAAGCTTGTACTTTGGCTGAAGAGAAATCAGATTCTATGAAATCGTCTGAATATTAAGCTTTAAGCTTCAAATTAACCTTGTAGCTTAATAAGGAGATGCTATAAGATCTTAATCCATATCTGTTATGTCCCTAACCTTGGATTAGGGGCTAATGGAGTTTAGGGAGGAGTTTAGCATGGGGAAGGGGAGTGGTGCAGTGTTTTGCTTTGGGAAGAGGAGGCGTGAACAATGTCGGCGTGGAGGGTGATGGGTGAGGGTGTAGGGTACTGTTAGTTGGGTTGAGTTTTTTGTTGGTTTTTTGGCCTTAATCTATGTTTTGATGATTTAATTAACCTAATCTTAATTATGATCATGTAGAGTAGCACACATATTGCATTGCATATATATTGCTTTGTGCTAACCTCTACAAGTGATCAAGACTCAAGAAAGAAGAAAAATCAAGTCAAGATATGTAATCAAGCTAGGATTGAAGACATGTAATTTTACCTTTCTTTGAGTATTAGGAACTTATGTGAATTGAGCATAACTTAAGCTAATATGCATGCATTCACACACTAGGTTCCTTGTAGGAGTCACACACAAAATATCATATCATTTGGACTTCATTAGATCACCTAAACACCTAAAACATTGGTCGCCAGTCTGCCTGAGTTCGGTCGACCGTTCACCTTTCGGTCGACCGGTTATACACAATATTTGTTATACCAGACCAATCAGTTCAACCGATCACACTTCTGTTAACCGTTTACCCAGACATGTTCGGTCGACCGGTAGACCTTCGGTCGACCGTTTCGTTTGCTATTTTTGGTAAAAATACGACCGTTATATTTGTCGTATTATACAACGGTCGTATACACATTTTTCTCTTAATACACCCCTAAATACTTTTGAACCGATCGAACAAAATACCTTGTTCGGTCGACCGTTCTATTAGGTAAAATCTACCTGCTATCGGTCGACACAAGTTTAGTTCAACCGATCGAGTTTTCCCTCTACCGAACCCTGTAGTTCGGTCGACCGGTACCTGTTCGGTCGACCGTTGACTTATAGAACTTAAGTGTTAGGTCGACCAATACCTATGTTCGGTCAACCGATCCTTTAACTTACTCAAGGGTTCGGTCGACCGTGATACCTTTCGGTCGACCGTTTCTGGACAGATTTGCAACCCGATTTTCTGCTTTGTGTATCTTGCACAAAACCCAATCAAATCTTGTCCAAACGGCTAGAAATCTTTAGGAGATTATAAATAGAGGTTCACACTTAGTTTTCCACAAAATTTCACAACTCCAAAGTGTCAAACCTATAGTGAGATTTTCCACAACCTCCAAGCTCCAAATTACCCATCCAAAGCCTAATTTCCACATCATTCATCATACAATCATCTAGCAATTGTTGTGCTCAATTAGAGAGTGAGTTCCACTCAAGTTACCATTGTTGTAAAGTGAGCAAGGGTCTTGGTGAAAGCCCAAGACAAAGAAGCAAGGACTTCGGTGAAAGCCTGAAGTGATTCTCTCGGTTTGTGAGAGGTGGTGCCAAGCTCGGCGAGGGTTGTTCGCGAGCTTGAAGACTTGTAAAAGGCGTTGCTCCCGGCCCGGAACGGGGAGGCATAGTGAAGACGCAAGAGGGGCTTGAACGGAGATTCGAGAGGTGCTTGTAAGAGAGGACGTAGGCGCGACCGAACCTCTATAAAACCGACGTGTCTTCTTGTGGTTTGCATTACCTTTCTACTTGTGTTTGATTTAGTTTAAATTTTCGCTGCATTTCTTTGATCGATCAACCAAGTAGTAAATTAGGGTTTGAGTGTGATTAGTCTTAATTGTGGACCCATAACCCACACGATCCTACATTTTTAAGCAAATCCCTCTCTCTCCCTTCCATACGTTTTCTCACCCTCACTCTCTTCTTTTCCTTGTGTGGCGAGCTGCAGCGGAGGAGGTGACTCCGGTGGCGTAGGCGTGAGGAGGTGTCGGAGACGGCGTGCGCGAGCGAAGCTCCGACGTGTTTCGTCGTTCTCTTGAGGTATGCCGGCTTCATAGTGTGTTTTGATTGTCCACCCTCGCGTGAGGGTCGTGTTGGTCGGTCGGGGGAGGTCGAAGACCTCCCCGGCAGCGAGAACGACGTAAATCCTCGGCTAGCGCGAGGTTGAAGACGACCAACAGTTGACCGGGTCCCTTCGTGCGGTCGACCGAATGTAGTGTATTTTGATTGCCTGGTTGTTTTCGGTCGACCGGTTCCTTGTGGTCGGTCGACCGAAACTTAAGTGTACTGGATTTTTATGCTTGTTTGCGGTCGACCGTTATATGACTTAGAATTACTAGGATACCCTATTAGTTTTCGGTCGACCGATAGTTTGATATGATGTTGATCAGATTCCGGATTTTGACCTCGTTTCGGTCGACTGGTGTTAGATCTCGGTCGACCGTTGGGACGTAAGTTTTGCGTAAAGAGTTCGACCGTTGCAGACTTTCGGTCGACCGATTCCCTAGAGGAAACGGTCGACCGAGTTGCCTCTTTCGGTCGACCATTTTTGCACATGACTGAACTTCTGGTCCCGTTTAGGATGCCAACTCTGTCCATGGAAACCTGTGTCCTCGCCTTGTGCGTGAGCCGGGAGGTGACGGTGGGCGCGTTACGCGTGCCTGCCCAGGGACCGTCGTGTGGAAGAGTGTGGGTGTTCGGGACGCGTCACCTCCATGTATGGATCGTGACTAATATGATGGATTGATTGGATTCATTGTAGAGTAGCAGGCCTGAGGGATCGCGGATCCCAATGTATGATGATGTGCGGGCACGCAACTGTCGTTGGGTGAGGTGACTATCGGCCTATGTGGCTACGGAGGTCGCTGCCCTGCTTTTATATCGGCGTGGTTGGTGTTTGCGGCTCGTGGAGCCTGATGACCTGACAGACTTCGGTCTGGACTCGTCCGATGCTGTGCCGGACGTATTGATGGACCACCGATGATGTTCCGATGATGCCGCTGATGCTGTTCCGACGATGATGATTGATGGGTCGATGCTGTTCCGGCTATGTTCCTCAGATGGGCACCTACTGAGATGATGATTGATGGACCGACCGAGCGACGACTCCGTTGGTGTGGTTTCGACCACGAAGTTACAAATTTGTTTCTTATGGCGTGGACTTGGCGGATGCTCCTTGCCGAACCCCATGATTAGTGTAGCCGCGTGTGGGGAGTGTCACGTCATGTTCCGTTAGACTGTATGTGCCTACGGTAGGTCTCCTTGGGAGACCCGATGATGATTGTCGGACTGATGTCCTGTGTTACCTTCGGGGGAACTGTTTTCCTTACTGTTGATGACATGACATGCTACTAGTATGATATGTTCATTTGTACTACTGCATGCATATATGTGAGCTTGACATACGGGGTTTCCTTATGGAAACTCAGGCATTGTTGTTATATCTTTTTCAGGACCGCCGTAGGTCTAGTTGGGTGGTGATCAGCGGACACACGCATCTTGGGATCAGATCCTCTATTCGGACCATTGAGGTCGACATGATTACGTTTATCTTCCTTGTTGTTCTGTTGTAATCATGTATCGTTTGACAAACTCTGATGTAATATGGTGCACAACTTATACATTTTATGAGAAGTAACAGTCCCGTCTTTGATTATTGATTTCTATTGTCTTGACGAAAAATTTAAAACTCCCGCTGTTTCGGGATGTTACAATATCTATCAAGAGAAGTTGGGTGTTTGTGATTGCCAAATTCCTCAACAATTACTCATGTGATCTTGAGAGCACATCAGAAATGATAAGATAATTTATGAGAATTCACTGGTCTGCAACAACAAGATGGCAGAAAAGAAAAAGAAAAGGATATAACAAATGACATGGATTAAGAAACGGGGTTTGGAAATTTATTAATTAAGAGATTCTAAATTAACACCTATAAACGAGGCTTGGATTTAAAGTCTTTTGCTTGCGGTCAATTTTTGGAAGAAAAACTGACAACATTTATCTCAAGAAAAAACATGGATGTAGAACTCTATGGCAGTAAAAAAAGAGATAAAGAAATATGGTTATTAATCCTACTATTGTAAAAATCATGAATGGCGATGATGTTGTAAACTTTAGGTACCACGTCCATTTCCATCGTGTCAAAGATTATGTTTTGACATTTGGAGCATCATGAACTATATCACATGACTACTTAAACGATATGCATTATGAAATTGCAGATGGTCAGTTGCACTTCGCATCATTGGATTAATTGGAAACAACATCATTGTTTTACAGTAGTATGGTTGTGTACACTCGATCCCTCCTTACTTTGCTTAGGCGGGAACCTCTTTTGAGACACTAGGGTAATGCTGATGTTCTGAGATCATAATACTAAGTACTTTTAAGTCAAGAAGAGCACCAATTAAGAATAACAACAACAACAACACTGATAATAAGTAAGGAATAAATTTGAAGAGTGCTTGTGAAAGAATCCAATCCATATCCTTCCATGCTATTTTTTTAGTTGCCAAAATTGATGGTCCAAATCTGTTGTGCTCTTGGGATGCACCTCTAGCAGAATCTTATAAGTTTTAAAAATAGGCAGACATTAGTATGAGATACTTAAGATTATACCATAAACAATAGATTATTTATCACATATAATTCCTAGAGCAGTAGTATAAGAACCAGATGCAGCAAGACACCCACCACTCAGCAACTGGGGGGCAGAATAACAATACTGATCATTGGGTTTGTTAATAGATTTAATATACCTATGGGCTATGTAAATGCCTAGTACATATGAAGAATTTATGCTCCTATAAATAGTTTAAGAGAACCCATGTAAAAAAGGGACTGATAGAATAAGTGCAGTTACAGATTATAGTAATCAGCAGTACAACCTACTAAAAGTGTAATGAACACACATTCTTCGCTGTTAGAAAGCTATGATTTTGGTTTTCCCAATTGGTCACTTGTTCTTTTATAACTCCAAAAACATGGGGTCTGGCTCTTCAAAGTGCAATACTGAAAAAAAGCAAGATGGAGATCTGATTTTCCTTTTTCCTCCTCAAGCTTCTCAAAACCAATTCACAAAATGGAGGTTTTATTCTAGATTCCAATTGGCTACTTAGAGTACATAATTACCAGTCTCAAGTAAATATATTTAACAGACCGAGCATGAGTTAGCACCGAACTCAAGAAAAGAATACTGAGATATGATACATAATAGACCAAACTGTTGATGTAAATGAGTACCGATTCTTGAGATTTTCAGCTAATAGTGTTAAGCATCGATTGCGAAGCACAAATGGTTGTCAAACTGTGTAGCAAGTTATATTTTTACGTCATACTTTTGAGAAAGATCACATTAAATGTTTGAGAACCAAATTATGGGGGAAAAACTATGCTATTTTGGGGTTTCAGTATACCTAGAACAACTAGCTACGAAACAACTAACTGTTGAAAAAAGCATCGAAGGCCGGAACAAAGTGGATTTATTGACCTAAGGAATGAAAACAAGCCTGACTTTACAGCTAATAGTGATAATTATTATCGGTATGAAGCATAATGGTTTTGTTAAACTGAAGGTCATGTAGTTATATTTTCGACCATATTTTTAAAAAGAGACATGAAAGTTACCAGAACCATGTTAAATTATGGCAAAAAAATCATATGTTATTTTAAGGGTTAGTTTACCAGGAATTATCACCAGTAGCTGTAAGACAGATAGTGAAACAACTAAAGGATAAAAAAGCATCCCAGGACAGAACAAGGTGGATTTATTGACCAAAGGAATGAGAATAGAAGCTTCAGACCCACCTGTCTGGGCAAAAGATGCTTCCTTTTTTATTCTTTATTAGGTTGGGACTACAATATTCTGGATACCCAGTGCGCATGAACTGGTGGTTCCACCTTCAAGTGCCTTTCATGCCTCCAGGCAAGGAATAATATCTCATGGCAATTTGATGTCAATCATAAGTCATGACAAAAGAAAAAGGTTTCTCAAATGGAACTAAACAGTACGATATCGGTACCGTTTAACTACCCGAGGTCCATTACTAAATCATTGGCATGATTATTGGTGTTTAGTAAAAGAAGAGATAGTGCCATAAAAGAGAGAAACAAGGGTGGCTAAGTACCATGTAAGAAAGCCAGGATTAAGAACACTATGTCCCTGTTAATTCTCTATTTCCATATTTATTTCTCAGCGTGCTGGTAACCAGCATTGATTAGACAAAAGGAACTGCAGAAATGTTCAATAACTTAAAGCAGGGATAGACTTGTAAAACAAAAAATAAAAGAGCCACTGGAATAGGTAAAGAAGTGTGAATTAGTTTGGGCACATCGTTGTAAGGGAATAGTTGTTTAAGGTTCCAGACAATTATATTGTTGATGTAATTGCAGAAGAAAATGTTTCTGTACAGAATAATAAAAAATAAAAATGAGGAGGAAATAGCTTCAGCGACCAAAGTGAATAGATAACAGCACAAACATTACCAGAGACAGCACTCCCGTCAAAATCACAAGGTGAAAGAAAGGCGTTTCGCCATATTCACTGAGCAATTCTTTTTGGATGAAAGAAAGGAATTATCTGAATCTTTATTCCAGCGTCCTATCATAACTTTATAATGGCACTGGGGCTTCATATCAAAGTCGACACTATCCGTCGCATTAGCAGAAGTGATAAGAACCTCCTGAATAGAACAGTGTGGCCATCAGACTAAGAAAAACATTAGTTAATAAAAGGGCAATGCGAGGTGTGCTCTTTTTTGTGGGCTCTTTTTTAGGCTATTGGGGAAAACCCATGATATATCTGGGGATATAATGATCTTTGACACTCAACATCTACTCAGATATATCTGATTACCCTAGACATATTCGAATCTAAGGTTTAATGCATATCTAAGGTAGCTGAATATATGTTAAGACGTAATCCTTGTTTAGGAAAAAGCCACGAAATTAGGGTTGTTGCATGGGGTTTTGGTGTGCCTTGCATGGGAAGTTGAAGTGAGATGATGGGTTTAGGATTTAGGGTGAGGTCGGCACTGTAGCGCATGCATGAGTTTTGTGTATAAGAAGGAAACTCACCTCTCTCTCTCTTTTGGTTGTTCATTCCGTTTTCCACCCAAACCTTACCATTTCCCTTGCATCCCGGCGACCAGAGGAGGAGCTCCGGCGACGTGGTGGAGACGCACGCGAGGGAGGAGCAACGAGAACGGAGGAAGGAGGGAGAAGAAGCTAGAATCGCCAAGGAGAAGGAGGAGCTCGTCGGCGCGCATTTCTCCACGGTGAAAGGTATGCCAAGTCTTCATAATAACTCCCCAAGTGGTGTGGGAGTGTAGGGGGCGGCGTTGGTGCCGTTTCCCCGGCGAAAAACCCACTGAACCAAGGTTGAAGACGACTGGTTCGGTCGACCGTTGTGTGTCTCGGTCGACCGAACATCGTCTAAATGATGCCTGTTCAATGGCGATTATGTTTTGTTCGGTCGACCGTGTGAGGTTCGGTCGACCGATATCAGTGAATAATAACTTACTGTCCGAAAACGGTCGAACGACGTCTGTGTGACGGTCGACCGTTTATGCCAAATTTTAGCGGGAATCTAAGGGTTATATTAGTCGGTCGACCGGTGGTTTTTCGGTCGACCGAATCCCTGTAGATAGTTTAAACAGACCTTCGGCCGACCGAGTGTGTGTCTCGGTCGACCGAACTGCACAAAGTCGGTCAAGAGTGTTGACCATCTAAACGGTCGACCGCTCTGGATCCGGTCGACCGACCGCGTGCAGTTTTCCTGTAGTGAAGTGTCTGCTGATCCGGTCAACCGAAAGAGTTTCGGTCGACCGAATACAGGGGGCAGGATTCATGCAGTTATCCTTATCGGTTGAACGGACCCTGGTTCGACCGACAAGATATATATGTATATAAAATGTATAGCGTAGACCTTCCAAACGGTCGACCGCTAAATTTGACCTTGTTTGACTGGTGGGTCGAAGTAATTTCTTTGGTGGATGTATCCACACGCGAGACGTCGAGCTTAGGCGACTACCGGCTGCCGAGCCCACGGTCGATCACCGGACCTCGGAGCTACGGATTTCCCCTACGACGAGAGCGTATTTCAGTTGGACCCCTTGAGCCTGTGCGGCAGAGGGATGCCTTCTATGCCTGTGTGGGTGGTCGATGCCTTCTTCCTTGTGTAGGGAGGGGTTGCACTTTCCGTGTGTCGGAGAACGAGGTCACTCGTGCCTGTGGGGCCGAGAGACGCATTCTTCCTTGTGTAGGGAGGGGATGCACTTTCCTTGTGTTGGAGAGCGGAGACAGTCAGTGGGCCCGAGGTGGATTTGCATTGCATGTGCATTCATGGCTTTTTGTATTTGTTTCTGTTTATGTTAGGAGATGTTGGCATACGGGGTTCCTTTCGGGAACTAAGGCAGATTTCATGTTTCATTTTCAGGGAGCAGGCAGGCGTAGGTTGGTGGTGACCGAGGGGAGTACCTCCGGGATCGGGTCCTGTCTTCGTATCTTTTTTGTAGAGGTAGCGATTACAGTAGTTATGTTGTAGACTTGTAATCGCTCTTTTGACACTCTGTATAATGACTTCCACGTGGAGATATTTTATATATATATTCATTTGACTTTTCAGTAACGTGCCCTTGTTGATCGTTCATGGTCGTATGTTGTATGTTTTAATTTGAAAAATTTCTTCCGCAGTTTCGGGACGTTACAACTTGGTATCAGAGTCTTGATCTCGACGTATTTTCCCAAAGAAACCACCATCGAGTTAGGATTAGAGTCTAGAGGTCCATGGCATGCATTCATTGATCATTCTGATTTGAGCTTTTTTGTCCTGTAGAGTGATGCCTCCGAGACGGGTCGTGCCTGTGGTTCAGACTCGCGATTCGAGTGAGTCAGCGAGGGAGGAGGCCCGGGAGGCAGAGCGCAGGGTCATGTTCGATACCGTGGAGCGGTTGAGTGGGATGTTGGAGCGCCAGGCAGCGCAGAGTGCGCAGACGGGGGCCGGTGCGATGCACGACCGGTTCATGAGGCAGCACCCTCCGACTTTTGCTGGGCAGATGGATGCAGAGGCAGCTGAGGAGTGGATCCTCACTATGCAGACGATCTTCAGGGCTATCGACTGTACTCCGGAGAAGAAGGTGGACCTGACCACCTATGTGTTGAGAGAAGCTGCAGCGAACTGGTGGAGGTCGACTTCAGCAGTTGTGTTCACTGGTCGGGAGGATGTGTCATGGGAGGAGTTCGTTGAGGAGTTCAACGAGCAGTACTTTCCAGAGCACGTACGAGACAGGAAGAGGGAGGAGTTCCTGGCCCTAGAGCAGGGGAGCATGACACTGGAGGAGTACATTGGGAAGTTTAACACCCTTGAGCGTTACCGTCCAGATATCTTCGTCACCCAGGCGCAGAGGTCGATGAAGTTTGTTAGGGGACTCCGGAAGCAGCTGGGGACCCGTGTGCTGTCGAGCATGCCGCGCACCTTTGCGGATGCTGTGAGGAGTGCCACGATTATGGAGAGAGACTACCGGGAGAACTACCAGGATGAGAGGAGACCAGTCGGGAGATCCTCAGGGAGGCCAGGAGGGCAGATTTGGGGAATCAGGGCAAGAGGCCCCGGATCGAGGCAGCAGGGGCGCCGCAGCCAGAGGCGTGCAGGAGCTGTGGCAGGGTGCACACTGGGCGCTGCTATGGGCCGGTTACTTGTCATGGTTGTGGTCAGCTGGGCCACTTCGTCAGGAATTACCCTAGCAAGGGCGCTGGACCGAGCAAACCTCTGGGACTTCCGAGTGCCAGTGGAGGCGGAGCTAGGAGACCTGTAGCACCTCAGCAGGGTCAGCGCACTGGACGAGTCTTTACTATCCAAGCAGAGGAGGCGAGGGACGCCAGCACCGTCGTGGAAGGTACACTTCTTGTGGCAGGTTTAGAGGCTAGGGTGCTTTTTGACTGTGGCGCGACACACTCGTTTATCTCAGAGCGATTTGCGGGAGTGTTGGGATGTACCCTTGCAATGTTGACTGCCACTTTGGAGGTCAGCACACCCCTGGGTCTGGTGGGCACTGTGGGGAGCTTCGTCCCCTGCGCCACGATTGTTTCGGGAGACCAAGATTTTCCGGCAGATCTGGTCTTGCTACCGATGGAGGACTTCGACGTTATTCTTGGGATGGACTGGCTGTCCCAGCATGACGTGCGAGTCCTTTGCCGTGAGAAGAAGATTTTGATTCCGAGGATGGGGTTGCCTGATATCATGATTAGAGGAGTCAGGAACAGAGGAAACCGCATTGTGGTGTCAGCTTTGAGGGCTCAGAGGTTGATACAGCAGGGTTGCAGAGCATTCCTAGCGACGCTGGTTGTTCCAGAGGCTGAGTCACTGAGGTTGGACGAGATAGATGTGGTGCGGGAGTTTACAGAGGTGTTTCCAGATGATATCCCCGGATTTCCGCCTCCGCGAGAGATGGAGTTTTGCATTGAGCTGGCAGCAGACACCTCACCACAGTCGAAAGCCCCGTACAGGATGGCGCCCGCAGAGTTGGCAGAGTTGAAGAAGCAGCTACAGGAGCTGATGGAGGCTGGTTTCATCAGACCGAGTGTCTCACCTTGGGGCGCGCCAGTGTTGTTTGTGAAGAAGAAGGACGGGTCTTTGCGGATGTGCATTGACTATAGGATGCTGAACAAGGTCACCATCAAGAATAGGTATCCCCTACCTAGGATTGAGGACCTGTTCGATCAGTTGCAGTCAGCGAAGGTCTTCTCTAAGATGGACCTACGTTCAGGGTACCATCAGCTGAGGATCCGAGAGGAGGATGTCCAGAAGACAACATTCAGGACTAGATATGGGCACTATGAGTTCTTGGTGATGCCTTTTGGGTTGACGAACGCTCCGGCAGCTTTCATGGATCTGATGAACCGGACGTTCAGGCAGTACTTGGATAGTTGTGTCGTTGTCTTTGTGGATGATATCCTGATCTACTCACCCGATGTGGAGGTTTCTTGAGTCATTGGCAGAGTGTAGGTCGTTCACTAGGGACTCTGAGGGTGCAGTATTAGCTGGATTGCGGGTAGAGCCACAGACAATCTCACAGGTAGTACAGGCGCAGCGTGAGGATGATGAGTTGGCCAGTTTGCTGGAGTTGACTGCCAGAGAGGGGTCAGATTTCAGTGTTGGGGTCGATGGAGGTCTGAGATTCAGAGGGCGGATCTGGGTGCCGAGGGTTGATGGGATGTTAGATGACATCATGGAGGAGGCACACAGAGCGAAGTACACCATCCATCAAGGGAGCACGAAGATGTATAAGGATCTGCAGCGGAACTTCTGGTGGAGAGGCATGAAGAAGAACATTGCAGAGTTCGTGAGTCGGTGTTTGGTCTGTCAGCAGGTGAAGATTGAGCACCAGAGGCCAGCTGGGCCTATGTAGAGTATCGAGCTTCCAGAGTGGAAGTGGGAGCACGCGACGATGGACTTCGTTACGGGGCTACCGAAGACGAGGCAGTTCCATGACGCGATTTGGGTGATAGTCGATAGACTGACCAAGTCGGCGCACTTTCTGGCCATTAGGACCACCTTGCCTTTGGAGAGTCTGGCGAAGCTGTATGTAGAGGAGATCGTCAGATTGCATGGAGTACCTGTGAGCATCATCTCTGACAGAGATCCGAGGTTCACATCCAGATTTTGGGGGAGTCTGCAGCAGGCACTGGGGACACGTCTGAGGTTCAGTACAACTTTTCACCCGCAGACAGACGGTCAGTCAGAGAGGACTATCCAGACTTTGGAGGATATGTTGAGGGCTTGCACGCTGGACTGGGCTGGACATTGGGATGAGCATCTACCTCTGATCGAGTTTGCCTACAACAACATCTACCATGCTAGTATTCGGATGACACCGTATGAGGCATTGTACGGGAGGCCGTGCAGATCACCGGTTTGCTAGAGTGACGTAGGTGAGAGACAGTTAGTGGGTCCGGAGCTTGTGCAGATGTACGCAGAGAAGGTTGACCTGATCAGGAGGAGGTGGGCTACAGCACAGAGCAGACAGAAGAGTTATGCTGACCGACGCAGACGGACTTTGAGCTTCGAGGTTGGAGATCACGTCTTCCTGAAGATTTCACCAGCTCGGGGAGTGATGAGGTTCGGGAAGAAGGGGAAGCTCAGTCCAAGGTATGTCGGACCTTTTGAGATCTTGGACCGTGTCGGGGAGGTCGCCTACATAGTTGCTTTGCCACCACAGTTCTCTGGTCTTCACAACGTCTTCCACGTTTCTATGTTGAGGAAGTACGTTGCAGACCCGGCACATGTGATAGAGATTGCAGTACCTGAGATTCGGCAGGACTTGTCACTTGAGGAGAGGCCAGTTGAGATCATCGATCGGATGGACCATCAGCTCAGGAGGAGGACCATTCCGATGGTTAAGGTCAGATGACAGCATCACAGTGAGCGTGAGGCCACCTGGGAGATCGAGGATGAAGTTCAGAAGCAGTATCCAGAGCTTTTCGGTAAGTTACTTTTCTGATTTCGGGGCGAAATCCTTTTAAGGAGGGTGAATTGTTAAGACCTAATCCTTGTTTAGGAAAAATCCACGAAATTAGGGTTGTTGCATGGGGTTTTGGTGTGCCTTGCATGGTAAGTTGAAGTGAGATGATGGGTTTAGGGTTTAGGGTGAGGCCGACACTGTAACGCATGCATGGGTTTTGTGTATAAGAAGGAAAGTCACCTCTCTCTCTCTCTCTCTCTCTCTTTTGGTTGCTCATTCCGTTTTCCACCCAAACCTTACCATTTCCCTTGCATCCCGGCGACCAGAGGAGGAGCTCCGGCGACGTGGTGGAGACGCACGCGAGGGAGGAGCAACGAGAACGGAGGAAGGAGGGAGAAGAAGCTAGAATCGCCAATGAGAAGGAGGAGCTCGTCGGCGCGCATCTCTCCACGGTGAAAGGTATGCCAAGTCTTCATAATAACTCCCCAAGTGCTGTGGGAGTGTAGGGGGCGGCGTTGGGCAATGCGAGGTGTGTTCTTTTTTGTGGGTTCTTTTTTAGACTATTGGGGAAAACTCATGATATATCTGGGGATATAATGATCTTTGACACTCCACATCTACTCAGATATATCTGATTACCCTAGACATATTCGAATCTAAGGTTTAATGCATATCTAGGGTAGCTGAATATATCTAGGGTAACCAGATATATCTGGAGGTAACTAGATATATCCGAGGAAACGTGAAGTGTCAGAGATCATTATATTTCCAGATATATCTTGAGTTTTGCCGAAAAGTCCAAAAAAGAACCCACAATAAAGAACACACTCCGCATTTTCCTTAATAAAATATTGACAGGTGATACAAACACCAATTCATAATGATGACAGGCTACTAGTCTGTAGAATATATCCACTGGGTAATAAAGTGCAATGGAGAATAAAATCTAGATACTTGCATAAGCTGTTTGTCTCACTTAAACAGGTGGAACATCATAAAACCGTCTTCTTTTATGCTCATAGAGTTTGATGTTATTTGATAATGAGAGGTTTGAGTGTTCGACATAAAGTATAAATTTGCAGGAACCAAGGAACAAATCATATCATAATGGTAGTTTCCGTAGACGAAATTTAGAAATAATAACTCCATATGATATTTCAGATCGGAAAAACTCCACACGATTATTATATGCATTGTTACAAAAACAGGGAAAGAGGGGGGGGGGGGAGAGAGATAATACATCAGTAACCATATAATCTAAAACATGAAAATAACCACATCTAAGGGTCATTCTATGTGTCACTGATCATGAAAGCCAGTTTGTAGATAGAAATTACAAATGCTGATAACAAGCAGGTAAGAATGCATCTTAGAATTTTCCCGAGCATAGTTATTATATTTATTAGGATTCGTGTAAGACAGGGTGAGCACAAAACTGTTACGATGCAGAAACCTAGCTGCCGTGTTTTCAGTTCTTAAGCAAGCATTACTGAAGTACAGGACAGCACTCTTGTAGCATATATCAAGGATATAACTTTGAACATGCTTGAAACATCCATAACAAATTAATATTTTCTTAAAATATCTCAAATGTATTAAAGTTTATAATGTCAGGAAATCAAGTGTCACGAACCCTAACAACTTTATAATGTATACAAGTATTTGAAATTATAGTTAGGTGGCTCAAGTACAACTGTACAAGCAACTAAAGTATGAAAGTACGATTTGTTACTATAATGATAATCTTCTTGTTGTTGCCTACGAAGTACTTAAACAGTACATCGGGAAAAACCTGCTTCACAGATTTGGAATAAATGCAGCTCCTTCCTTTTCAACTTCATAGCTAGATTGGTCCCAAATTTGACATAGGAAATAGAAGAGAATGACATGCCAATTCCATATTCCGTTCCTTTCTTTTGATATAGTGCCCAAGGAAGCATATAAATGGAGTTTTTTTTTCTTCCATTGCAACCGAATGCATCTTATTCTACTTTTCACACGAATCCAGTCAACATAATATGGAACATCTTCACCTATAATCAACTCTAAATAATATTCTTCAACATTGTCCATTTCAAGTCTTATGGTCTCTAATTCATGATTCTATACCCACCACACTATCATATATCATTCCAGACATAGAGATCACTGGATGATTTTCAAAGCACAATGGCTACTAAAGATGTCCATTCAAATTCTAAAAGGAAAACAAGGTTCTACAGGCTTTGGACACAAGACAGAGTTCCCAGAACAGAAAAAGAATCTAGATGCTCTTGAGGTTTAAAATATCAAACCACGAGCTTGTGTCCAGAGTCCAAACAAATCTCCACTGGAGCATAAGGTTCCTACAGCAACCACTGCAGAAGAAAGATAGGATAACGAATCTATTCGAATACCTGCATGACAAGGCACAAACTTTTCTCTGTAAAGTGTTAGTGTAGAACTTGACAGAAAGTTTGCCTAAGAATTGACACACAAAAAAAAAGGAATCAGAATGGCCCACTGATACCCAATGCAAGAAGATCACTTTGCAAGTTGCTGCGAAGATTGGATCAGATTTGAGGTTTTATTTCAAAGATTCCATGTTGTGCTCAAACTTTGCCTTATAAAGAGAGGTTTGGGACAAACTTGTCATGCACAGGAGGGTGAACTAGTGCAACATACAAACATAATACAGCAAGACAGAGACAAAGCGAAAAACACTAGGGTGTGCAATGTTGTTTCTGTTTTAATTACCTTGTCAAAGCCAAGAGGAATTAGAAGGAAAGCTTCTGTTATCAGAGAGCAACTCACAGGCGAATAACTACGCAACGAAAGCAGTCAAGTACGCAATCAAGCAAAGAGGTGAGGAGAAACAAAACATCCCACATTTGATGCACTTACCTTGTGAATACCATTACATTTAACTGGCTTGAACCACTGAATCTCTTCTAGGACGAGAAAAATGTATCATCACCAACATCATCAAGGCAAAAGCAGCCTCTCGATGCGGCAATCGTTCCCTACAGACAGGCATTTATTTCTAAATGAAGCAAATGTCCCAGGGGATAATGGATTGGTTCTCTCAACAGATGCCAAGCCAAGGCTAAAATGGACCCCAGAGCTCCACGAACGCTTTGTAGAGGCAGTTAATCAACTTGGAGGAACAGATAGTGAGTATATAAAAGCTGATAGTTGAATTAGTCTGTCAAACATTTTTTTAGTAACTAATTCTAGTGGATTTACGATTTGTTCGGCAGAAGCTACCCCGAAAACAGTCATGAGACTGATGGGTATTCCAGGACTCACCTTGTACCATTTGAAGAGTCATTTACAGGTATTTTTTTTGACTGGTATAGGTAAAGAATTTTTAATGTTTTGCATGCGGATTATGAACTAAATCAAGTTTTCGGTTCAATCTCCAGAAATATCGTCTAGGCAAGAATCTTCAAGCACATTCTAATGGCAGTGCCAGTAAAAGTGGTAATTTAGGAAGTGCTCCTAGAAGGTTTTGCCATATGTTAAAACTGAAATTCGACGACATGGTTTTAACATAGTTTTGACATCACTTGTAGGTTGTAATCTAGGGGTTGAGAAAATTCCTGAAGCAAGCGGATCCCTCTTGTGCAAACCAACTAATAGCCCTCAATCAAACAAGTAAGAGCTAAAGATAAGATGTTTGTTAATGCCCAGGTGTACAAAAATAATTCAATTTTTTGTTTGTGTTTTAAGCTTGGAAATAAGTGAAGCACTTCAGATGCAAATAGAGGTCCAGCAAAGGTTACATGAGCAGCTTGAGGTAAGCTCTACATGAAACATCATCCTTGAAGTAAAATATTGTCAGCCATAGATTCTAAAATCTAAATAAAGAATACCACGTTATAACCACAAAAAAACAAAACAGGAATTCATAAGGCCACTTTTGGTACACGAGTACGGAATCACCTTAGAATGGAATAGAGGACAAGATACAGCGATGGTAGTAATGGAATGAAATCTTGATTCCTTTGTAATGTTTGCTTGGGAGGTTCAACTTTTGAGATTACCATGGGAGGAAATAGTGTTTATATTCTTGCATTGTATTGTTTGCGGTGCATTTCCAATCATGCTCTTTAATTTACACAAAGAAACGTAGACGAATCATAAAAAATAAAAAATAAAAAGATGGTGTGACGTTAAAATATTGTCTGGAAAGGGAATGCACATATGCATCTTTTACAGATAAATTAGAAAAAGGCAATAAATGGTTATGAATGAGAATCATAACAATAAAACACCATGTAAAATGGATAACAAAAATGCCACTTCCATTCCATAAGTTCACTACAAAAGATAAAAAGAAAATGAAAGTGCAATACATTTGTGGAATCTAAGAATAGAATATTAATTGATATAAAAATTGACATAAAGAAAGACTATGAAAACAATGCATTATATATGTTCAACTTCTGTATATATTTCTTAAGATTCTCATCAGTCGCCACTTCTTAAAGAAGAACCATAAAACTACTTGCCGTAGCAACACAAATAACTTGGGTGAAAGATAATATTTCAATTGTTTACATATGTTCTGGAGTTTGTTTTATCATTTTCGGATAAAAAAAACTAAGTTCACATTATTGCTTGGTCTAGTTCTCATCTTTCCCAAGATTAACAAGAATCCCCCCAACTCATCAATTAAGTACCAATCACTTCGAAGGTCTGAATAATGTTAAGGTTCTAACAAACAGAATGTTGCAACCAGAAAAAAGTAAAAAAATGTCACTTAGACAACAGTTTGTTATTTCTTCTTTCCATTCAATCACAAGCAGTATTGCATACAATGGATAGGTGTCAGCATTTATTACTCTTCTTTTCATTCGTCTACCAAAGAACAACATGAAATCTAAAGGAGCAAACTTTTCATGGAATCAGGTGCAGAGGCACTTACAGCTAAGGATCGAAGCCCAGGGAAAGTATTTACAGTCAGTACTGGAGAAAGCTCAAGAAACTCTTGGCAACCCGAACATGGGTACTGCAGGATTGGAAGCAACAAAATCTCAGCTCTCTGAGTTAGTGTCAAAAGTATCAAGTGAGTATCTGAATTCTCCTTTCCCAGGGATCAAAGATATCTCAGATCGTCACGCTCTTGAAAATAAAGCGACACACTTAGCAGATTGCTCTATGGACAGTTGCTTGACATCATGTGACGGGCTCCACAAAGAACAAGAACTACGGAATGTCAGTATAGGACTGGGAACATGCAACCAAAGCCTAACATTGAGTCCTAAAAAGATGGGTGATGAAAGCAGGGCTAATCAGATCCATCGTGCATGGCCTGAACTGCAGAATGAGAATAAGTGGTTGCCCACATCTATGGGAGAGTATCCGGGCAATGGTAATACTGTTTTCAATTTGATGGATAGACGTAACGATCTGCCTTTCACCTTGAAAAACCAAAGAGACCATGTAAGTAATGGATCAAACCAACGTGAAAGGCAAAGAAAAAGAGAGAGGGAGGATTCTACCATTGGTCAGCCAAGCAGCAGAGGACGTTTTCTAGAATGTGGATTAGGAAAGGATCCAACTGGTTTCAAACTACAAACATTGGACCAATTGGATTTGAACAGTCATAGTCAAAGCGATGCTATGAAAAACTCTGAAGAGTTTGACTTGAATGGTCTAAGCTGGAGCTAGAGGAGAGCAAAGCGACACATTACAACCGTCATGCAGAGGCGTTACTCTTGTTCTAAAGTTCTGATCATTCCATATAGTTGCAAGCCCTTTGAGCTGGAGAATGTGAAAGGAAGGATCCGTGGTAATGAGAAAGTAGAAGATGTTGCTAGATCACAGGTTTTAGGAGAATGAGTTGGGAGATCCATTAATAAATTAATAGTGAATCTACACTTTGAAACCTCGTAGCTGTTCTTACATTATTAAAAACTTTAAATTGCATTATAAGCTGCAGAGATGCAAGATATATACTCCAATTACTTAATCAATAAAGAAGCACATCAATGCCTTGTATTTTTTATTTTCGTGAAGCAGAAACATTGTATGTGATAACTAATGATGGAATTAAATGGGCTTCAAAGTATAAATTCCTTCCCCCAGTTCCAAACCTAAATGGAGAATATTGATCTCCCTGTTGAACGTGACTTATTAATGAAACTTTTTTACCGTATTATATGAAGTAGAGTACTACCTGATTACACACTGCAATTCCTGCAAAACTATGCAGCACAATTGACCTGTAACTCATTGGTTGTTCACATCTATGACCAACCAAAATGTAAAGAAAAAAAAGTTCTTTTCGTGAAAAATGACATACAACATTAAACACTGGAGTTTTGTTCAAACGTTCATTTGATGCAAATAAACACTCACAAACTTCTGGACTTTACGCTACAACCAACTTCATTGTGCAAGACACTTAGTTTAGCCAGAACTAAGCACAATTTATCAACTCACCAAAACCATCAAAAGAAACTTAAGGTATCTTTTAAGTTCTGAGTTGGGACACAAGAGATGGCTAAATAAAAGGAAGAAAATAGACATGAATATAAATTTATACTTCTAGATTGTTGTTTTCAAAGGAATTACAATCTTAAATTAGGTTCTAAAGTGGCATGGGTGGTTTTCCGGGGGTGGGGGGGATCGCCCTCCCTGAAACTTTAATTTTTTTTAAGGAATAGTAATAAAAAAACTTTCAAAAGGTAAAACAAAGTATCATGGGGGCACTCGCTTCCCCATGAAATTTTGGAATTATTTATAGTAGTAATATGCAATATTTTTCAAATGATATAACAAAATATCAGGAAGGTCAGTATCTCTTCCTTTATTTTGAAAATTTTAATGAATCAGTAAAATACAAAATTTTCTTAATATTCTTCTTTAAACAATTCATTATTCTTCTAAATATTTCTCTAGTTTGACTAATTCTTTTTTAGCTTAGTATATGCATTTTCTAAGGTTGGAACAAATACCATCGGGAGTGCACACTCCTCTCTCTGAATTATGAAAATTTTAAGGAATAAGTAAACTAAATCTTTTTTCTCCAAGCAATTTGTTAATTTCCCAATGTTTCTCCACTATAGATCGTTTGACATTTCTGATGAGCTTCAGACATATATCTTAAACATAAGTAGCTCGGATGACTTTTATAACTTGGAAAAAATTAGTGCTTTAGTAGAGAAAATGATAGAGAAGAAAAATGACACTATATCATCCAGTTCACTTACTACTGAGATTGACTTTAACACTTCCGATCGCAACTGCAATCGTGAAAGATCATTTTCGGCAATGAACATTATTAAGAACCGTATGCACAATCAAATGGAAGTTCATTTGTTAAAGACAATTTGGTAGCTTATATTGAAAAAAAAATTACTTGGTAAAGTTAGTGATGAAACAATCATGTACCGTTTTCAAAAGATGAAAATCTATCGAGGTCAATTGTAATTTTTCTATATATATATATCTAAATTTCCTTTATATTCCACCCTCCTAAACGAAAATTATGGTTCTGCCACTGTTAAGTGGTGCGTAATTAGCCAATCTTCTTAGTAGTTGGTTGAGTCTTGAAGATTATTCTACCATGGAGGAAAAATATGAAAATGTTTTTAAGTCTTTGCATGGATGAGTGACCGGTCAGTCAGTACAAGAATAGGTACAATACTCTATCGGCATTTGTGTACTGACGGGTAGGGGAATGATCAATAATTTCTTTTCATCTAGTCAACCAATCGATGACGTTAATAGTTTCCATAGATATTTAAGGATTTCTCATACTCCAATCTAAACTGAGGTTGCAACCTGCAAATGGATTATATTGTTGGTTGATTCTTTATTGCCAACGTGAGCCCCAATCGGGTAGACAAGTAGAGTTTTGTCAAACCATGTAAACGATGTTATGTCTTGTTTCACAATCATCACACACCTAGTTCGTGGGCGTCTTAACTAGTGGTGGTGCCAAGAATTGATGTCAGGCGGTCGGAATTTGTAAAGATAATCAAAAAATATTTGAAGAATCACTAATTTAGTTTTAGCTGGAGTCTAATTAAGTATCTTACCAATAAGTAGATAAATCGACACTTTTATATTAGATTAATTGCATAAAATTTCATTCACTTATCTTACTATTGGTATTCGAAAGTATTCAATGTGGTCGAAACTTAAAGGGATAAAAAATCCACGTGGGTCACCCGACTCAGTGTCAACTATGTGGCACCGTCCCTCGTCTTAAACTATAGCACCTCATCTGATTCCTGATTTCCCCTAATTTGGGAAAACACACAAAAACTATAAACCCACTTCTGCAAAATCAGAACATTACGAAATTCACGATTGTTATCTTGCAAGAGCCTCAGACTTTGCAGCTAAACTAAATGAGGGGTATTGTACTATTATGTCGTATTGACACAAACGACGCAGCGAAAGATGAAGTTCAACGAAAACCTCGCACTAATCGAATCGAGCATTTAAGCCACTTTGCCCCTTTCCGGAAGGTTTTAATCCTAATTTCTCTCATTCCACTAAAGCAAGTGATCGTTCGAGATGATAACGAGACTGGTACCGAATTAAGTGAAACTCGACGCGGATGGAGCAGAGTAATTACCTGAAGATCGTGTAATGGAGCCGGCAAATGAGCTCCGGCGGATTCGATCGCCGGATTAGGGTTTTGGAGACGGGAAGTTGAAGATGTTTGCTAGCGAGTGTGGAACGTGAAGTTGTTATATAGGTTTCGATTGAAAAGTTTTTTTTGGGAGTTTTGCAAAAATACACCTATAACTTTTTTGACTAAGGAAGCCAAAAAAACTCAATCTACGACGGAATCCATACAAATTATTCAACACGCTCTGGAACTCTCCTTCTTTTACCGGAGATCATGTGAAAGTTGACCAACTTCTTGATCAATTTGCCAACCAAGTAAAAAGAAGAAGAAGAGAAAAAATTGGGAGTTGGCGCCTACGTAACGATTTGCTTGAAAAATGAGAGAGACCGATGGTCATCTCGTCTAGGTTTGAGTCTCATTTTTAGCTTACTTGGTAGTTTATCTCGACTCTTAAACCTCGTAGTTAGATTATTGTTTTTTTGTTAGATTTTTTTCTCTCTCGTAGCATCCAACAAACACAATTAACTCTTCAAGCAATTGACTCATGAACTTCATCGTCTACGTAGTACTCAATACTTTTCACCACTTTCTGTATATAGAAGTTCTTCCAACATAGCAAACAAACTTCGATTAAAGTGACTCGAAGTTTTTTAGGCTAACTGTAAGTCACACTGATAATCTTATGTTCTTAATTATTTGAGTGTGTACATTAGTGTGGTGGTGTGAATTGCGTGGTTATAAATCTTATGTGTATAACAAAGAGTCTTTTTGTAACTTTAATTGTTTCTAATATAAATATCGTTTTATATATGTCTTCAACTTTCAGAAATATTTGCAGTTAACTACATTAATAAAGATTTTCAAAATATCCATGATGGACATGGTCTGGAATCTCTGGATTGTATAAATATCATAATGTTCCTTGTGTTACACATTCTGCACCTTAATTAACTGTATCATTACTACTAAAACATCATTTGCTTATGTTAATATCATCTTTAAATGATGGGAAATAAATCATGGTTTTTCAGATCGTTAAGTAGTTTATGACTATAACATTATATGTCGAAAGTAAATGCATATTTTGGCAAAATCTTTCCTTGGGTGAAATTTCTTGCGCATTGTTGAAAAATATATATATCTTAAATGGATTCATATTCGACAACTAGAATCTATTACAAAAACCACAAGATTAAAAAAAATTCTTAGCGACTACGGCTTAACATTCCAAATAAATCAAGGAGGACATTGAAGTAAATGATAACTGATTTCGTTATTTGAATTAATTTTACCAATTTAAAGGGAAACTTGTTTTCAATAAGTAAGCAAGATGCACGTTTTGGAAACCGAACCGAAGAGTGAACAAGATAAATGCTCGGTTTGGTTCAAAGTGCATTGACCGATGATTCAACCGGTTACGACGTCAGCATAACATCGTCATTCTGTGAACCGAGACTTGAACCGAACTAATTCAAGGATAACGGTCGATCCAACCGATGGTCTGACCGAATGAATCGAATTTTACATGTACTTTACCAAATATTTAAGTTCTTAAAGTCCTTATAAAGGATATGTAACTAAAATTAACTATAAAGCTTACAAATTATTGAAACATATTAGTTATTATAAAATGATAAGATAAAATTTAATGTTAATTAATTTTATTTCTTTGTAATAATCTACATTTTTCACAAATCCAAAATACTAATTATATTTGAAAAGTTTGGTGATTGAAAAAAAAATCATGTGTTTTGGGCTAAATTGAAACAAAACAATTATTTTTAGGGATAAAATGTTACTTTTATAGTTTATGGTTCAAACTGTAGTTTAACCATTTTTTTGTCAAAGCACCGTTCAACCATTGACCAAATCGACCAATTTTTTCGAGTTTTTCCAATCTAACACAGTTTAACGAGGACTTCGAATTTTTCAGAGAACCGACTAGCTAGTCAATTTTCAATTTTCGGTCGAACCTTAATCCTATTGTCGGTTCGGTTCGAATTTTAAAACAAAGCTAACTTTTTATCCGATCTTCTTGGTTGATGTTTAATTTACTAATTAAATTTACCAACCAAATGAAAATTAGAATGGATGGATAAGTGAACCCGCATGAACAATGCTGCAGCCAATTAAATACCTTGATGGATATATGGAACTAAAATTTTCAAACACATTTTTGTCTTCACCCTCTTGTTTACCCTCATTTTCACCCTCTAACCTTATATTCTCATTTGTCGATGTAGATTTTTAATGCAAACTAGTTAATCATGCAGATTATATTGTATCTAAAAACACTCAGTTAACTTGTTCGCAAAACACACACCAGAGTTTATTGTAAACTAGATTACAAACTACACATGGATTAAGAACATATATCCATGCATAATCAAATACACATACGTTCTCATGCCGAAATGAGTAAGAACATAATTAGTACCATCATCAAAGACATAACGTAGTAAGACATATATGTATGTGCTCTTCCGGTCAACTCGGAATTCAAATAAAGCAAAAGAAAAACTATGTCTGCGATATATCACTTTGCAAATAGTGATTAAGATGGCTTGCGAACCTGCAAATGACAGACAATTTAACTATTTTGTAAATAACATATATGCATATATGGTATACACGTACGTAGGTTAGACTATATATTATACACTGAAACAAAAGTGCTTTCTAAAACATGTGCTTCTAATTGCATCCCAAGATGCATGTAATACGAATTAGTTACATGATACTATCAGGTTTTACTCTAATATATTCATAGATGCATTTGTTTGCTAATCAATAGCCTTAAAATGATCGGTCATTAATTTATGCTTAAAAACTAGTTTATACAACAGAAATAGTAATCTCAACCTAAGATTGTAGTTTCGAATCCCAACTCTTTCCATATATCTTATGTGTTTTTACATTCTCATCTTAATGTAATGGTATTGACTTGGAAAAATAAAGAAAAATAAATAGTGATGGTTAATTACCAAGAAATAGGTTTCACCCATTTGCAAACCCTGAAGTAGGATTCCATATTGATCAACAGGAAGAATCTCACCAGAAGAGTGCACAATCATCAAATGATTCCCAAAACTTGCACCCATGTCTATTGGCCCTCTTGGTACCTCAGCTTCCATGCCATTAATAATAACTGTGATGGAACCTACAAAACAAATAACATTTATTAATTATTAAATTAAGTAGTCTAATTGTAGTATAAGTTTACCTTCCTCTAAGTAACACACATGTTTTTATAAGTGTTAGGAATAATATTAATTTCGCAATATTACTTGCACCTTCGTGTTGAATTGTATTTAAAGCACGAAGATTCTCTAGTACTCGTTGATGATACCGAAATGGCGAACGAAAAGTCGATTTTATGTGAGGCCGAATTACTTTTTGGTCAAAACTATAAGGTTAAATTGAAAGCAAACTGCAATTAGATTTCATTGCAGTTTGTTTTTTTTATCAAATTAGAAGGTATATATTGTGGGATTCTGATCCTAATCCTATCCTAATTGTGCCTTAATCATGTTTTAGGTGGTGATTAAGGGAAGATGGAATGGATGGCTGGGATTGAAGATGGTTGGATGAGGGGTTGAGATGGTTGGGATGAGATGAGTGGTGGAGATGGAGAGGTATGGATTGGATGGTTAGGATTGGAAGGTGAGAGATATTTATGGTTTTCCCTCTCCCTCCCTCTCTCTCAGTTGCTCACGTCTCTCTCTCACATTCTCTCCCTCTCTCAGTGCACTCCGACGAGGAAGAAGAAGGTTCTCCGGCGTAGGGAGGATCGGCGAGTGGTTGGCGGTTGGAGGTGAGTCCTTTGTTTTGCCAACCCGTCCCTTTGTTTAATTTCGCTCTCTCGACCTCACGTGTCTGTCGTCGTGGTGGTAGAGTTTGGTGGAGGTTGCCGGAGGTGGAGTTGCGAGTGAGGATCGTTGAGGAGACGATTGATCGTCGTTTGGACGCGAGGTTCGTCGACGGATCGTGATTTGGGGAGACGTGCTCGTGGAGGCGTCGTCGTGGTTCTTCTAAGGTCTCTTCAGACCTTTAGGTATGTCAAGCTCGCTCACTTAATTACCGTGAGTATTTGGAAGTCGACGGTAGGCCGTTCGGCTCGTCGCGAGTAAACACGCAGCAGATTTCATTGCCTGATCGGTCGACCGGTTTGTGCAAACGGTCGACCGTTCGTGAAGAGAATTCAGGCTCTGCCTCAAATCGGTCGAACGATGCCTGTGGGGCGGTCGACCGATTGTGCATAGAAGGCAAGTCTGGAGAGATTCGGTCGACCGGGTCCCCTTTGCCGGTCGACCGTGTGCACTGTCTTAAGTCGGTTGGGGGCTTAGACCATCTAAACGGTCGACCGCTCGTTGATTTTCGTCCGACCGTGACTTAAGTGAGCATAGTGATCGGTTCGACCGAATGAGGGTTCGGTCGACCGGACTTGTGCGCTGAGCGTGGGGAACGCTCTGGTGGAATTCGGTCGACCGAGGTGTGCTCGGCGTTCGACCGGATTCGTGGTGCGTGTGAGGGATTATTCCCTGGACAGATTCGGTCGACCGAGATGTGCTCAACGTTCGACCGAATTCGTTGTGGTGTTGTGGGATTTGTTCCCTGGTGACTTTTGGTCGACCGGGACCCCTTTGTCGGTCGACCGATTGGTCGTTTTGTTCGTTGAACCGGGAGTTGACCATCTAAACGGTCGACCGTCCCTTGATTTGGGTTCAACCGAACAAGTGTGGTGTTAGGAGTCGGTCGACCGATGGAGTGCCGGTCGAAGTGGATTGCCCTGTATTTACTTGATTCGGCCGACCGGGACTTTTGGTTCGGTCGACCGTTTGTGTCCTGTTTTGCACTATGGAGGTGCTATGGTCGTGGTTGCCCGTGTGGGGCGAGTCGTGGTGCCGATGTTCTTCCGGCAAGTGTGTTAGGTGCACGAGGGTTGCAGCGGTTGGTTGAAATTAGACCTGGAGCCCCGTAACCGTGTGTGAGCTTGGGATTGGCTGAAATAGGCCTGAGGCCCAGCTTAGAATTGTGGTGTTGCGGTGGTTGGTTGAAATTAGACCTGGAGCCCCGTAACCGTGTGAGAGCTGTGGTTGGTTGAAATTAGACCTGGAGCCCAGCTAGTCTGTACGGAGTTGGTTGAAATTAGACCTGAAGCTCCGTAGTGCGTTCGGGTTGGTTGAAATTAGACCTGGAGCCTGAGCAAGGACCGCGTGTAGGGGTTGGTTGAAATTAGACCTGAAGCCCTTATACGTTTGGGTTGGTTGAAATTAGACCTGGAGCCCTTGGTCGTGTCGTGGTAGCTGTGGTTGGTTGAAATTAGACCTGGAGCCCAGCTTGGCGACGAGTGTGTCACGGCGGTTGGTTGAGATTAGACCTGGAGCCCCGTGACTGTGGTGGGTGCGGCGGTTGGTTGAGATTAGACCTGGAGCCTCGTACCAGTAGTGTGCCCTGGTGTTGGGCGTGTTGAGATGTTTTTCTTGTTGAGTAGAACTGCATGCTAGGATGATTTTATTTATGCATTTAGAGGCTTGGCATACGGGGTTTCCTTCTGGAAACTCAGGCATTGTTGCATGTTTACTTTCAGACCGTGATCGGCGTTAGGGGGTGGTGACCGAGGAGAGGAGCGCTGCTACTGGATCCAGCTTTCTCTCAGTTGAGGTCGTGTGATTACTGCTTCCTTTGTATATGCTTTTGATGTAATCACAACTTTTGTATACTCTGATGTCCGGATATATATTATATATATGTTGGTGCACCTGTGTCCCTATTATTTCCGCTGTTTTGAGGATGTTACGTATATATTATATATGAAAGCTACTTACAAAAGCACCCAATTATCGATAAAATATATAGTTGAAAGCTTGTAAAACTAGTTAATTAAGTTCCACAATAACATAAGAGTCTATCAGCAGACAGCAGGTCTATGCCTTAATATATTTATATTTAGTCTAGGAAGTTCGTTGCATGTCAATGGGCATGCATCCTTTGGGCGTAGGTAGAACACTTATTTGTTAATATATATGCAATTTTATTTGTTGATATATGTAATTTTGGTGCATTAACTGATTGGTAATTACACTAGATAATGTACATGTTGACATGCTCCCCTGATATATAGTACCATATATGTACATTAGTGTGTGTGTGTACTTCAGGTTTTTTTTTCATATGCTAATTAATTGTTTTTATACAATTAGTATGTATAAATTGGAAAATGTAACACTGATATATTCATTAAGCAGTTTACTTTAGATCATGCTTAACATTACAATTAAGCTCAGCAGGCATACGGTAAACGATATTCTTTTATAAGTTATAAGGGCTAAAATAATTCATTTACTCATTTTGTAAAATATTCACAATATATCTATTAAGTTGCTAAAGATCCAATTGATATATATATATATATATATATATATATATATATATATATTCATAGAGAGATCAATATTTATTTTTTGTTCCTATCGTCTTTTCTAAACAATTTGTATTCATACTTTCGAACTACTTAAGTGACCCTGTTAACATAAACATGGAATACTTATAACCAATTCAAATAGAAGATTAATTTCAATATTTAACTGATTTTATGAGTAGGTTAGCATACATCATAGTATATAAGTGTTCCATAATTGCAGAAAGAATCCAAAGGAACAACGCATGATGTTTCCTAAATCTTAACATTTCCCACTTCTTAATCATTTAGTTAGAGAAGATGTTAGATCAGAGAATCTTTATACATGCATATACAGAATTGTAAATAACATTCTTTAACAAAAATTAGCTACCATGTTATATATCTTAATTTATTTCTATTAAACCTAGTGTAATCCATATGCAGAATAACCAAAACCAAAACCAATCATTTTTGGGTAAATTGTTGGATATATGATTCCACAACAGACCCAAGAATCTTATATATGAAGGCAATTGCGATGAAAAGAAAATATAATCATTATCTTAGAAATATATAGCTACTATTTTTGTTATAAAATAACCAAGATGTGAAGAGTCCATGTCATTTAAAAAACTAAATTTTTGTGTGGAAGTGTGAACAGTTTCTTAAAAATTAAACAGTACAAAATCTTATCATGGTCTACATAAGTGGTTGAAGTTAAAACTAATAACCCCATAATCACATGTACAACTTAAACATGCACTGACCAGGCAATTTGCAAGGCAATTCCAAACCAGTATTAGATGCAATTGAGTTTTGCATTTGGCTCTCAGAGACGCGCCCGATCTGCCTAGAAATCGCAAATAAATCGTCGAAGCCGCCTTCTCTACCGACACCCGAATCACTAACACTTGAGAGATCACAAGAAATTGGTGTGGTAGAGGTACCAACAAAGGTTTTGTCATGTAGAATTGCACCACTCATGGCTTGTCCACTACTTGATCCAGCTTCTGTGTCCTTTGATTGCTGCATTTGCCTTTGCCTCCGGCGAATCCTCGACCGCCGATTTTGGAACCAGTAGAAGACGTTGGCATCGGTGGCAGCACCAAACTTTTCGAGGAACTTCTTGATCTTGAAGATCTCATCCTTGGGTGGATTTACCATCCCACTATTGAAGATGGTCTCTAGAAGGAGGATTTGCTCTGGCTTTGGCGTCCACCGGGTCCTTGTTTGCTCCGAAGCCGCCGCCTTAGAGTGGTTCTTGTCTCCCATGGTGGTGTGATGAAGGTTTGGAAGAAGAGGAAACCCTAGAATGGATGAGAGAGAGAGAGAAGAAAAAGGAACAAAGACAGACAACACAACTACAAATGTGTGGCCTTAAGATGACATGAGATATTTATAAGCACGTATGTACAATCTAGAGTTTAAAATCAATGAAATACGCTTTGGATTAATGGGATCATCATTTTGGAAGTTTAGAAACCCTAGTTCACTTCTTGCTCCCACTCCAAAATTCAAATTTTATAAATGATTATGTCTCCTCTCAATAGACATTGTTCAATAGTATGGTAGATTAATTTCCAAAGTTCATTTTGTTATAAATATTTGTACAAAAGAAGGTTAGATCTTACCTAGAATAATGATGAAGTATATTAAGAAGCCCAAGACAGCATCTTGTTTCTACTTAAAAGAAATCTAACATCAATTGTCATCATTATCTTTTTAGTGTGAATAATTACCGAAATACCCTTTGCTAAGGACAATCATATTTGGAGGTTAGGAGCCTAACTAACCTTCTGTTCCCACTAAAAAAAGGATAGTTGATTTAATATTGAATCTTAGAGAGCAAATATTATTAAATAAGTTTTGTATCTTTGTTGGGATTCAAAGACTTTAGGCAAACAAAGTTACTCCGTAGTAAAGAAGTGAATAATTGGTGATAATTTTCCTACAAGTGTAACCAAAAGTATTTAAGTCTAACATGACGAGATTTTCTTTTTCTTCAAATAAAATACTAAGTTGCTTTATATTTTATTTTTCTACCATTTATGTCACATTCATTCCACAAGAAGGGCAAATAGTTAGGCAAATTAAACTCCTGAAATATTTCATTCATACGCTTTTAGTAATTTAAAATATCAACAAACATTTTAATTTTTTGTAATGTTTCAATCACATTTATTGATCATAACCTTAAACCAACCTAGAACAGATTAAATTTTATATGAAGTTGTCTTTAATTGTAGTTCATCCTTTTGAACAGTAAAATGAACACATATTAAGGGATTGTATGAAACCATAATAAGGATCAACATAGGGGTACAATTGCAATTTACAAGTTACATGGAAGGTTTTATGAGATAATAAGAATGTTAATGATATTTAAATTATAAAAGTTTTTTTATTTATTTTAACGACTCTATTAAATCTCAATCAAATGAATATGTCTGCTAAGATTCGATTGTTGGTACATCTTCAGTGTAAGAATTACAAGGGTATTTTATGCCCCAAATTCCTAGTAAGATAAGACTAGAGTTAGATAACAACAAAATTACAAGCTATATATGTCTCCATGTCCCACTAGATTTAGGGCACAACAAGGTAGTTGGATAGGCATCAAGCCCTTAGTTTTTAGGAAGGTGGGAAGAAGGAGAACAAAGTGTAGAATGGTGGGTTGCTTGTCTTAATGTTGTTTGATACATGTGATGTCAAGCCATGTGGAAGAAGAGGAGAGAAAGCCAACCAAAACATGAGGCAAAATATTGTAGCATTTGGATTTGTAGACCACATGTGATGGTGATATATATGATACGGAAGAGGGTGAGTGAGAAGAAGGATAAAAGACATAATGTGGGTTTGTAGAGTGCATGTGATGTTTGGTGAATAGGGACATGCATTGATTCTTGTATGTAATATGGTGCTAAGGCAGTGGCATATAAAGTAAACCCTATCTCTTTAGGGTAGAAGTTAGAGATGTAATGGATTGTAACAAACATTCAAACATCAATCTACTTATAATTCAAGGTTCCTAACTTCATTTGAATTAGGTTTTGGATTCATATAAGATAATGTTTTTGTATATTTCAATAGGTAGGATGTATTTGGAGTCTTAAACAACAAAAGCAATTATAGGTAAGTCTTGGGTATATATATTTTAGAAGTAAAACAAATATGAATCTAAATTGAGAACAAAAAGTTAGCATAATTAAACCCTAAACTTCAATATACCTTGTAACTTCAAAGGTGTCAAGGTCAGAAAAGTGTCCTAATATTGTTTTCTGTAGTTATGTTATAACCAGTTTCATGTTGGAGCTAGAAAGGATTTCAATCTATAACTATAGGATGCTAGAAGGGCAAACAAAAACTACATTGAAGGATGTTTAATCCACAGCTAAACCTAATTTTCTTGCAGTAATCCTACACAACCCTATACTTGAACTTCCTATTTGTGGGGCCTCCACTTTTGCATTAGCTTTATTGTGTACAAACCCACCATTTGAGCCTTATTTAATGTACCACCTTCTATTTTTCTATTTTTACTTATTATAATACCCTTCATTCTTATGTTAAGTAAGATCCCCATGCTATCTTTCAACATTTGTCAAAAGTAGATAGATTAGTTATCCACAAAAGGAAACTCATTAATAGTGAAGAATATTATCCTGTAAACATGTTTAAAATGTAGAAGGTTGTTTTTGTTTTAGTGAGGCTGAATTCATTTCCTCTGTGCTCAGTAAAAGACTAAAAGTCGAAATTAAGGATCATACTGGTCTTAATGAACACCAAAGGATTATAATTAAAGATGATCGATGGGTCCACTCATTATATATTTGCTTATTTAACGTTCAAAATATATTGTCATGGTCATTTATACGACAGATAGTCAGATCGATACAATACCAAACATGTGATACGCAAAACTAGTTTAATTATCTTCGCAAAAATAATATAATAATTAGTATATAAATTTAACAAAAATATCACAAAATTCTTTCAAACTAGAGTTGGTCAAAGATTGAAACTTGAGACCAAAGATAAGATTCTTACATATTAGATTAAGGCAATGGACGGCACTAGACTCCATTATCAACTTTTAAGATTCCTCTCTACTCATAGACTAAGCTTTTGATTGCTAATTAAAGTCCTTAAACATGTTAAACCTTGGTGTTTATTGGACTTAGAACCCTTTGTTTTGAGATCCAACGTGACTTGTCTTTGATGCTATTACCATATTACTATTATGTTATTTAATTTAAAATCTTGAAGTAGGGATATGTTTAACCATATAGCGCTCATAGTTTTAAGTGAATCAAATATCATTGCGTTAATTAAACTACTAAAATAATTGAAGCTTCTTACCTATGAAGAGTTGCTTAATATTGGTAATTCAATGATTATTTGTCACTAGTAAGCTTCTTATATACCTTGGAAATGACCTTCAGTATTCACTTTGCTATTATTTGTCACTATTAATTCTACAATGAGTCGTGTGCTTAAATTAACAAAATTGAGGGCTCTCTTGTGTTTCTCACAAACCACTCGTCGTATGATAACTTCGACCGTTGGATTTCAGATGTCATATGAACTACAAACATATCAAAATCAAACGTTTTCATGATTTATGTAAAAAGATACACGATTTCGAGGAAGATAACTATATAATGAATTAATTCACGTTTATTTCGACACATGATACAAAAGTGTGGCAATATGATTCATTGAATTGCATAATAATTTAAAATTTTAGTTTACGTGTTGCACAAGTGGTGCCAAAATGAGTCTTTTGGTGTGTTTGGATAAAAATGATAGAGAGAAAATAAAAGAAGATGAGAGAAATTGTTTGTCTTTTCCATTGTTTGGATAGAAATAAGTTAAGAGGGAAAAATAATATAAGTCATATTACTAAAATGCTCATGCTTGTTTAACTATGTTATTTCATTGAGGGTATTTTGGGAAGAATGTGCAACAAACATCTTTCTTTTCGTATTCTCTCTAAAATTTGAAAGAAAGTTGGTTGTCTATTTTGGGTACATAGGAGTATTGTTTCTCTTCATTTCTCTCCCTTTCGTTTCTTTTATGTTTTCTCCTTTGGTCGTCGTCGAAATGTAAGAAAACTCAACTTTCTTTTCTTGTTTCTCTAATTCTCTCGTCAAGTTGTGATCCAAACAAACCAAAGAAAAGCTCATTGTACGTACCCTCAGCATTCACCAAATAATACTTACTAGTTCTTTCTACCTTTCCCATATAGGCTAATTCTACTCCATTAAAATAACATCACACTGAAAACATGGTTGAATTATGATCCTATGTTTATAAATTCTAGTACATTACCATGCACTTCAAAATTTACCCGATGTTGCTTATTGGGGGGTTAGTGGTATTTCTAGTAGTGGTGATAAAGTGATCAGCGAGACTATAATTAAATGACCATGAACTACTTCCAAAAGAAGAGCATTCATTTGAAGGTCCTCTAAAATAGGAGTCAGTAGAGGTTAAGAATGGTTATATACTTATATGCATAAAAATGATCCTAGGAATTAACATAATCATTGAATCAGATTAAATTAGACTAAACATGGCTGGACCCCAATTGAACTGAATCAATATCACATGGTCCAACCACCTAAGTAATTGGAATTTTAAAATAATTTATGTGAATTTGTCAGGTTAATAATTGTACAATTAGAATTTCATGAATCAAACATAATTATCTAGTGATTATAATGTTTCGTAACTCCAACTATTAAATTTCTACATAGCCTTTAACAAACCAAGATAAGGACAATAATGTAACTTATGAATAAGATAACTTCAAAATCAGTATATTCATTGATTTGATCTGATTTAAGCAGTTGAAACAACTTATACTGTAAATAAAGGATAAAATATCTAATTCATATTGGAATATTATGACCAAGATAATAAAAAAATGTTCAATCTTTTGTGGGGTATTTGTCCAAAACAACACCATTAGTTTATCCACCACCAAATACACATTATATAATATGAAACAGTGATCCAATTGGATAGTAACCATTTTCCACTTTTCTAGAATACTAACCATCCACAACTCCAAATGATTTATATTCTATGATTTAAGATCTTCATTCAACATCACACACGTCAGCCACAGAATTGGGACGGAGATAGAGAAAGCCTTCACAACCATCAAATCTTATTAATGATTTTTCATAACTTAATTATAAACGTAGATTAAATAAGGTTATTAAATAAGGCTCAAACATAGTAACTAATATGTAGTTATGTGTATTCTGAATTCGTGTACACGAGAAAATTGGAGGAATATCTAAAAATGACTTTATATAACTTTAAGACTTACGCATGTGAATTAGCTAGAATTATGGGATCGAATTCGAGCATCACGAGTTATATGTTGGAATCTAACAAAAATATATAAAATGCTTTCGGAAAGAAGATTTAAGCGTATTATGAAGTTGTTGTGAGCTTTTGCTAATTAGATATGTTCATCATATCGATTGGACCATTATTGCATTGTCTATTTTCGAGAAGCGCTAATTATTCAAAATCCTAACGCTACGGCACTACCTACGGGAGTCGGTTAATCTTGCTTTGTTTTTAACCATAATTCATCATAATCATAGATAGATTGCTTAAGTAATAAAATTGCTATCTAATTCACATGAACCACACCCAATGATTGTGTGAACTTATAGTTGGTTGTTAGAATCCAATTATGGTTGAGCTCAACTAACGATGACCCAAATCACACAATCATAGTTGCACCAAAACCATCATATCTAATACCATCTTCTAATATAACCAATAAAATTAGTCCAAACACATCATATGCTTTTTATAATTGAAACCCATAACTCAAACATGATCCTTTTTCGCACCCACTCGAGGAAAAGACAAAACAAAGCAACCGAAAGAAGAGCCAAATGATCACATATAGTTGCTTAAGGGAATAAACATTGGTGTATACTATACGTATTAGAACACATGACTTTTATATTCCTTTGTTTTTGCTTGATAATGATTGGGAAAATTTCCTTAATAACATAATTTAAATCACCGACTAAAGACAATCCGCCCGAGGAATCTAATTTATTGCTAATTTAATCACAAGATTTTCCAATTTTTCCATACATGTATGATGTGGCCCACGACATTAGTGTTTAGTTATATAGAACTAGTAGTTAGTCGAAAGAAGGTATTGTGATGGTAATCACTAATCCCAAGTCAAAGTGATGTTGACATGAGAAGTTTTTGAGGCGTGTCTTGTTCTAGTAGAGATAGAAACCCCCAAGTTTTTTGAATAATATGACGCATATGAAACTATCTTTTTTGGTAAAACATATCAGACTTGGTTTCCCGTTCTAGTTATTTCCTCTTTAGAAGTTTTATTTCATTACAAATTCGAGAGGTTTGGTTACGTATTTATTTCTTAACATTACCGTGTAAATGCTATTTTTTAATTAAATTTACGTTTACCTAAACTGTATATTTCAACCTCTAAGAATACAGCAGCACCTAGCAAGAATGCAATACCAAACGAGATTACTTCTACTATATTTTTCTTCTTATTTTCTCCTAGCAAATCATGTAGTTAGATACTTCTAGTTGAAGAAAGCAACCACCAGACCAAAAAGTTCGGGTTCACAGATGCAGTTTATGATAAACCTGTTCCAAACTTGTACTCAAACAAATGCCCTATACGGCTATACCTACCCACTAAAGATTTGATTTACATTCACGTTTCGTGTGACCTCTTTTTTTCACCTCTAAAATACATCAACGGATTTATAAATACACCCCTTTGGTCGGCTGCTAGCAAGCAACCTGACCCAAAGCTCAAAGAATAGACCAATGTACAGAAATGAGAACCAATACACAAAAACACTACAACAACAACAATCAAATTTAAAAAGTAAATATACTGCTACCGCGTATTTTGGTGAGTGATCATTTCAACTTCTGTTAGGGTGGAATACCGGTGCCCGTACTTCTCTATTTCACGAGCAATCTGCACGTCTGTTGGCCAAAAGTACTCGCTCAGCACTTTAAGCACGAAACGTGGAACCATCCCGGCAATTATGATGCCGAACAGGCACAGCCAGAATAGTTGTGTCCCCATTAAATGAATCATTGCCCTGGGGATAACAAACAAACACCAATTAAACTTTCATATAATTGACCAAAGGTTCTACTTGTCAAAGAAATAATAGTGAAAGAGTTCTGCCAAATTTATTTGAATAGATTAGGAAATCGGGTTATCAGAACTTTACAGCGACAAGTAAAAAATAAAATTATCAATTACCAAGCCACACTGCTTGATATAGGAATAAACAACTACAAGGTGCAATATCGAGTTTTAGAAACAATAATTTTTTTCATTGCAGGAATTTGAATAATGCACGGAAAAATGATGTGAAACAAGGAAATAAATTCCGAGAAGAAAGATGAAAGGCATACCAGTAACCAGGTAACCAAGGGACGCAGTCTATGAGGACAACGCAAACGCCTGTTGCAATAATGCAACCCCATACACCCAAATGTGCAATCCAATTCCACCGGATGACATCCATACCCAAATGAATATTAACCAAAAAGACAACAGCCAGCGTAAATAGGTCTCCTATGCTCGACGCATCAATGGTACTATTGCTATATGCAAGATAAGGAATGAAAAAAACAACCAGACTTTGCCAGAGACTGTCCATCATAGTCAGCAGGAAAAGTTTAAGATTGTAACTTTCCTCTCTCTGACCAGTTCCATAAAGCTGGGGATGTGAAATAAGGGTCTTCTTCTTGAGGTTCTTGTCAAGAATCCCAACTATAATAGTTGGCAGTGCAGTATAGATTACTGAATACAAAACACTACTCCATTCTGTAACAGCAGTTGTCAAAGTGTATGCAGTAAAAAATACGTACCTGCCAAGACATTGCAAAGCATTCGTTAAATAAATAACAAGGATGCATGTCCTCAGCGGGTCATGTAAGCTGAATGAAAACTCTTGCAAAAATTTCACTGCAAGATTTTCTCGCAAGATAAAAATGTTAATTCTAAAAACATAAGCAGCTATTTGATTGATAATAAAAAAACTGCGGCTATTTACAGTAACTCCTTTCATTGGCATAACTTAGTGAACATGATTATCTTCTATAAGTTTGATTCTCTAAGACAATATAGTGGTTGCCCCTGAATAATGAAAACTTGGAACAGCACAGAAGTGAGAAGTGCGAAATAAAAGAAAATTCAGGAGACATTTTTTCAAGACAACAAAAATGCCTTTAACTTCCTCAGAAGCCAGAACTCTACGAGAAGTAAGAACCATCCCATTCGGAAATTAGTAAAGAACACTAAGAAGGAACATCTTGCATTGCAAAAAGTGAACCAACCAAATCTCTGCATAGGTGTACCGCATTTCTATCATATCCAATGAAAGAACAGGAATAGGTACTAGTGCACATCATGAAAATGAGTAGGCCTTCGACATAATAGATGGTATTCACTTACAAACCAACCAATTAACTGCTGCAATATAAGTTTTTGTAACCTTCAGCATGGCACTACTGCAACTACAAACAATTTTATAAAACAAAACAAGAGAGAAATATGTAGATTATCTAATTCCACATCCCATGGTAAAAAATATGAAATATCTGACTCATAAATAAAATATGAAGAATGAAATAATAATGGAATATTAATCAACAACAAGGAAGAAGAGATAATACCAGAAAAGCATGAAGACAAATACAGAATTTCTGTAGAAGTTGTATAAGATCATATATGCCATCCTCTGATAGTTCCAATGGCCATGGACTAATAGAAGGGGAACCAAAAATCTGAACTGGCCCATAGCAAAATCTGATGCCATTACAGCTTGGCGTCCCTCTTGACCACTGATGCCAATGCCAACATCAGCCATTTGTATCATAGAAACATCATTGGCCCCTGTAGGTAACAAGGAAAGTTAGGTGACCATATGCATGTGACTGCACAGGATATCTGGAAATTCCACAATAATCAAAGATCTGCACACAGTCTCTTCTGATAATATGAGCTTTCTTGTATTTCATGCTATGTTGCCATACTTTGTGACACATGATTCTAATTTCAAGATCAGGCACTACATAATTATTTTCATGTGTCTTTTCTTGTGGGGATGGAGTTCATACTACAAAGGGATGCCTGTTTCTACTTGTGATTATCAAAGGAAATAAACCACGCTTAGTGAGAAGTGAGAAGCATCTACTTCATCTGGAAGCATCCATCCTTCATGTTCCAAAAATTTAACCGCCTTTACCCATACATTGGGACTTCCACTCACATTTCCCAAAAAATGTTTCTGTAGCAACATGAAAAAGAGGACAAATGGCTAAGGTGTTGCACATAGGCTTATGGCACATGCTTCCCAAGTCTTGTTAATACAATGAATCATCGAAGCATTTCCTACAACAAATGAAACTAATCTTCCAACATGCCAGCCTGAATACCTCAATATTAGGTATCTGGTGCAAAATCCTGTAGTTTAGGCTACTTGCATCAGTATAAAAGCCTCACAACTATCATGATTTTTTCCAACAAAAGTACATATGAGAGGAGTATCATAGAAAGAGCCACGAAAAGTTGCATACCATCACCAATAGCAAGAGTCATGGCATCCGTCCCGTTCTTTATAAGTGCTACAATTCCAGCTTTTTGCAGCGGGGCAACTCGACAACACAAGACCACATCACATGCTGTAGCCACTTCAAACAGCTGGTTACAACAACAACAAAGCCTTTAATTCCAAACATCAAGCAGCTAATCAACCCAACCAATTGTTAGTCAAATATATATTGACTATAAAGCAAACAAGAAAGAATTTTAAGCACTCGCATGTGGGTGAAGCTAAATACCTTCTCTTCCAGTTCAGTTTCAAGAATATAGACAAGGCTGTTCCCATCAATGACTAGAGCAAGAGGAGTTCTATCCTCTTTCCTGTTGCCGCCACTATTTGAGAGCCCAGAAGTCATTTCTATGACTTTTTTAGATATGGCCACAGCATCCTCTAGGCTCCTTTCACTAGATTCCTTAGAGTGGCTGTTTATTGTGATCTGAGTCATTTCCCTTGTTAAGAGCTTACATGAAAAGCCAATTGAAATGGCAGTTTCTTGTTTGTCTCCAGTCAAGACCCATACTTTAACCCCTGCTTGCTTTAGAGATTCTATGGCATCTGGAACACCCTGCTGTAATTTGTCCTCAATGGCAGAGGCACCCAATAAGTGAAGGTGGTGTTCTATATTGACGGCAACAGCTCGTAATGCACTTGTCCTTCCATGCAGAGTTGTACTTGCTTGCTGAAAGGCCAAGTGCCACTGCTCAAATTCAGTGTTGCTCAGTTCCCTCATTCCAACGACCAAAGTCCGGAGGCCCAAAGATGAATATGTATGAAGATGAGATTCAGTTGCACCAACTACGTCTGGATCCAAAGAATCTAGAATACCAATCATAGAACTGTCTGCACCTTTTACAAACAATTTTTTCGTACCATCAGGGCAGCCAACAATAACTGACATTCTCTTACGGTCACTGTCAAACTCATGAAGACCCAAAACACTGAACCTGCAAGACCATATTTTGCAGTGTCAAACCAGAAATAATTCTTATAAAGGACTAATACTAACAAGACCACAAAGGGAAGTCTTTGGAAGATTCAAATAATGAAATTGCATGGTTCAAGTACTACTAATAGTGCCGAAAAACACTTCTGCACTTCAGAGAAACAAGGAGTGGATAAGGAAGATGCTCCTTCGATGCACTTTCCCACATCTTCCCTAGCCTATCGAGAAGTTACATAACTATGCTTAACTGTTTGTTGTGACGCTTAAGACGAGTTCAGCCCAGTGTTTTCTTTTTATCCTAGTTGATCTACATTCCACATTAGATAATTGCATATGGTTCTTATTCCACATTAGATGATTGCATATGGTTCTTATTCAGACTTCTCCTTTATAAATACAACCACAATATTAATTTTAAGAGAATAATAATCCATTCTTACGCTTACTATTGTGGAATTTGACGTATACAAAGAAGCAGATCATGTGATTCCATACGCCAAAGATCTAACATTAGTTCAATAGATTCATTAATTAAAAATCCCATTGCCATGATCGAAAAAAGTTTGACCAAAAGGCTTCCAACTGCTGAAATAAAGAATTTTACATTACAAAAGAGTTATTTGATTGCTAGCATTCAATATATCATTTGTATTACTGGCAAAATACCTTTTTATTGCTATTCAAGGTTTTAAACCATGAAAATGGTAATAAATATACAACATACATATTTTCTATTAGACATTAGAAATAGTAAAGATGTGAGAAACATTGGACTAGGACAGCTCCAAAAAGCAACAAGTAAACTGTAAAGTTTAGTAACAAAGAGCATTTAAATAGAATTTCAAGGTAAAAGAAGATCCATTACATGTACTCAGTACAAGTGGAAAATCATGTGCTAATCATTGTTATGATCACAGACCGAGTTATTCTTGGCGAGAACGAGTTGATATAGTTATCATGTGCAAACATCTTAGGAAACCAGATCGAAAAGCAATTACTTTGTATTGTAAAACTGAAATATAGCAACTTATTGATAGTTTGATACTAAACATTGAGGAAATTCAATAAGTAGCGGAAATTACCTCAGCCTATTTCCGAGAATATCAATATCAATGTGCCCAGAAGTTCTCTCAATAAGAACAAAATCATGTGAAGCAGCCGCATATACCAGTGCCTGTTCATCTGGGGACTCACCCTGATAATCAATCAATGTAGTATTCGGGTCTGGTGTCTCAACATTGAGAGGAACAATGGTATTGCAAGCTGCCAAAGCAAGGAAAAAGTCATGGACACGCTTCCAACCATCCATGTTCTTTCTGTTTTGCAAGAGTTGCATGAGCTCAGGGTCTGTTTTAACCATGATCTTTGACCTCCGTACCTGACCATCAACTGTAATGAAAACCAACAAAAAAAAATTGACTGGGAAACCCAAAAAATGGCAAGTTATTAAGATAACATATATAAACCAAGCCGCACCTGAAACATAACAATCTCTGTAGTCCCCAACAAAAGTTTCAATTCCGACGTGGTAACCGTAACTGACACCTCCTATACTAGCACACTGAAACTCCATTTTATTTTCAGTCAAAGTTCCTGTTTTATCTGAAAAGACATACTTGATCTGTCCTAGATCCTCATTGATATTCAGAGCCCTGCACTGGAACCTTGAATTTGAGGTCTCGTCGTACAGTTTGCAATCCCTGATCATAAAATATGCCTGCCCAAGCCTAACCAACTCCATCGAAATGTAAAGAGAGATGGGAATCATTATCTGAAACACAATAACCGACTTCAAAAATGTGAAGAACGTCTCCAGTGGAATTCCATAGTAATTGTAATTCCCCCTATGCTTCGGACTGTAGCCCCTCTTTCTATAAAAGGGTGCATTGTCTAAATCCTTTCTATAATTCCCCAACCAAATTCCATGAAGAATAGAAACTGTAAGGCACATTGCAAACAAAATGACGGAAAGCGAAATTGTCTCACGATTCATAAGCGTCTCCAGTCGACTCCTCTTTGAGTGCACCTCAGTACTGTTAAGCATCACCTTGGTCTCATTCCCAGTGTAAACCGCGACCCCAACAATCCAGCTCGTGTTCTTAAGCTGGCAACCTCTTAGAACAATGTTTGAAGGCCCCAACGGCATGCGACACCCATCAACCTCCATAGTGGCTGTGAAACCATAAATGTTCCTGTTTGGTCTTTCACACTGGATGACCCCGTTAATCCCCGAGATCTCCGGCTTCTTTAACATTGTCTCCTGCCTTGCATACCTAAGAATAAGAAGAGGAACATAGGAATTACACGTGGTATCACAATTTTTAATTGAAAATTTTGAAATTGATAATCTTTAATCTCCAGTGTCGATAAATTAGACCAATCCATTTTCCTATGCGCACCTGGTCTTCAAATTAGACTCCACGTCCATGTTAACAGTCTGAACACAGGCAACCCATCAAATTTATTTAGAAGGAAAAAAACAGAGATTTTTCATTTCGAAAACATTCAAATTCTCCAAACATTCAAACCCAAACACCACAAAAACATAATCTCTAATCTCCAGAGTCAACAAATTAGACAGATCTGTTTCCCAACACGTACCTGGTTTCAAATTAGACTTCCCATCCAAGTTAATAGTCTAAACTCTAAACATATGCAACCATCAAATTTAGAAAACAGATTTCATTTCGAAACCATTTGAATTCTCTAACCATCCAAGCCCAATCACCATAAACCATCATCTCCAAAGCATGTGTATCCAATTCATTTCCCAATACGCACCTGCTCTTCAAATTAGAATCCCCATCCAAGTTAATAGTCTGAACATACACAACCCATCAATGTTTAAAAAGCATAGATTTTCATATTGAAAACATTCAAATTCTCCAAACATCCAAACCGAATCACCACAAAAAAATCATCCGATCCGTTGTCGGATGCGCACCTGGTCTTCAAATTAGAGTCCACATCCAAGTTAATAATCTGAACATACGCAACCATCAAATTGAAAAAAGCATCGATTTCATATCGAAAGCATTCAAATTCTCCAACCATCCAAACCCAATCACCACAAAAACATAATCCATTCTCCAGAGTGGACAAATTAGACCGATCTACACTTTCCGACCCTTACCTGGTCTTCAAATTAGACTCGCCATCCAAATTTATAGTCTGAACATACGCGACCCCAGTCGAATCACTCGTGGACAGCAACACAAGATCACACGGCAAGGTCTCCTCCTTCTTAATTCTGATCACATCCCCAACCCTAAGATCCCTCCACCGTCTCATCTCAAACCCTCCCCCAACCAAAACCTCTGCATCCTTATTATTCTCCGCCCGATCCGACCTATGCCGTCTCCAATCCTCGTACCCGTCCTTGACGAGCGTGACAAGTAGGACGAACGCCAGGGGGAGGACGGACGCGCCGCGTCCGAAGACGGCGAGCATGGGGAGCTGGTTGAGGACGGCGATGACGAGGAAGTAGAGGTAGGCGGCGCGGTGGAACTGCTCGAAGAGGTTACGGGGGAGGAAGGAGAGAGGGGTGTACTTGGCTGTGGTGACGGCGTTGGTGGACGGGAGAGGGGTTCCGATCGGGATCTCGCACCGGGACGGGATGGGAGAGGAGAGGGGAGTGAGATCGGGAGGAGGAGGAGGAGCGCGTGGGGAGGGGATTAGGAGGGGACGTGATGGGGCCATTGACGGCGCTGGAGGTCCCCGTAGGTCACCGGAGGTTACGCCGGAGACGAATCGGTCATCGGGATTTGACTGGGACTTTGTTGGGAGTTTGGGTTTTTTGTGGTTTTCGACTTGTGGTTTTGGGTTTGGGGGGGGGGGGGGGGGGGGGGGGGGGGTTCATGGATTAGAGTTTGGTTGTTTTCCGGCCGACTGGATATTAGTGTTTTTTACTAAAAGGTATATTAAAGTAAGTATAATACGATCACTGTAGCACATGAGTGTTTGAAAGAAAATATATTATGAAGTTTATATTTGGTCTTATACCTTTTGTCTCAAAACCATGTTTAGTGATCAACACATTATAACGTGTACGATATTTAAGGGTGTAAACGAGTTTAACAAGTCAAACCCACGATGTTTGAACTCGACTCGTTTAATAAACGAGCCGAGCTTAGATTGAGGTCGTTTATTCGTTTAAGAATCTCAACAAACTTTTTATCTCGTTAAGATTTGATTAACTTGTTGTAAAAAATATTATTTACATTTTATAAACATCATTAGCATATAAATGAGAAATTTTATAAATTATATGGTTTACTTTTAAGTAATTGAGATGTAGAAAATAACATATTTATTTGTGACATATATGTAATATGTGTATAAACTTAAACGAGTCAAATGAACTCTTATCGAACTAATTGAGTTGAGTTAAGGCTTGACTCGTTTATTAAACGAACGGATTTTGATGTTTGGGTTTGACTCGTTTGATAAACAAGCCGAACTCGAGTCGAACTTTATCAAGCCGAGCTCGAGCAGAATTTGATAGCTCTAACGATATTAGTATTTTTTGGATTTTGGTAGACTTTGTTTAATGAAGATATTACTTCTTTTTGGCACGGATACAATCTATATATTAGTGTTTTTATATTATCTTTTTTAGTGAACGAGTGTGCGAAAGAAAAGATATTATGGCTCAAACAAGTCTAAATTTGGTATTACATCTCTCAACTATGTTTAAGGAGTAGCACTTGTGTGTACGATACTGGTGTTTTTTTAATTTTGGGAGACTTTGTTTAACGAAGATCTTATTTCTTTACGGTCCGGATATTAGTGTTTTTATATCGTCTTTTTTTTGTGAAATAAGTATTGAAGTACAAGATCATTGGACGGTTGTCTCAATGTGACACGGGGATGTGCGAAAGGAAATGCAATACAACTCATGCATATCTGGTCCTATAGCTCTTGACTGTGTTTAAGGAACAAGGAAAATGTTTAGTGGACGCGCGCGTCCGGGACGCGCGCTGATGTGGCCAGTCCACTCAGCAGACGCTGCTTAGTTGGCGCGATGGGATATGAAAAGTTTTTTGTTTTTTTATTCCTCTATTTTCGTACCGTCATCATTTCCACCATCCTTCCCTCCATCCCTCATTAATGCGACTCAAATCACTCTCTTCCTTCATCATTTTGGCGCTCGGCGCTCCTACACGGCACAGAAGACTTGTTATCAATCTCAAGATGCCTCTTCCTTTTCCTTCCCTTCTCTTCTGTGGTCATTCCTCTGTACTCAAATGGAAATCGTTCCCGTGCCTTCCCTAGTGGAGCAGCCATCAAACGTTCCCCATGAGGGGATGTTTTTCCCCTCTTTCGAAGAAGCCAAAGCATTTTACGTGGCCTATGCCGATCATTGTGGTTTTGGCGTTAAGACAAGACAATCTCATTACGATCGTGGTGTTGTTATACGGGCCACGCTGACTTGCTCCAAGGAGGGCACCGCACCAACGGACCAAGGGCAAGGAAAATTGAAGCCTAGGTTATCCAGCAGAGTACAATGCACTGCTCGGATAAGGGTATCCGGAAACACAGCAAGGGGTTACAACGTTAACTTTGTGGATCTTAACCATAACCATCCCATGCTTGACCCGGAGCAAATGCGATTTCTCAGGCAAAAACGAACCGTCCCTGAATCCGTCGTAGCACGGATATCGGTTAATGATGAAGCTGGGATATCGGCTGCTAAGACCATGCAATCTCTTGTGGTCGAGGCTGGAGGTTATGACAAATTGACTTTCAACGAAAGGGATTTAAGGTTTGTGTTCTTTCCGTCTAACATAATTGAAGTTGAACATTTTGCGCCTGGTCTTACTGGTTCCTGTTTGCAGGAATGTTGTAAACCAAGTCAGAAATTTGAAGATGGGACCTGGTGATGCACAAGCTCTTCAGGACTATTTCATTAGGATGCAGAAGATTGATTCCATGTTTTTTTATGTAATAGATATGGATGACGAAGGAAGACTACGCAACGTTTTTTGGGCTGACAGTCGTTCTAGAGCTGCATATTCATACTTTGGAGACGCAATATGTTTCGACACAACCTACATTACCAACAAATACGACATGCCATTCGCCCCATTTGTAGGAGTCAATCACTATTTCGAATCAGTTTTGCTCGGTTGCGCTTTGCTGTCCTATGAGACTACTGAAAATTACATATGGTTGTTCCAAACCTGGTTGTCGTGCATGAACGGTAAGTTTTTTTCCTTCTTCCCTCTTCATATCTTCCTCTTTTTTGTTTGTCTATTCGTAATAAAAAGTCTGTCTGTTCGGAATAAGAAGAGTGTATGTTCGGAATAAGAAGTCTGTCTGTTCGTATTAAGAAGTCTTTCTGTTCGGAATAAGTTGTGAGTCTGTTCGGATTAAGTGTTGTGTCTGTTCGGAATAAGTGGTCGGACTGTTCCGATTAAGTGTTGTGTCTGTTCGGATTAAGTGTTGTGTCTGTTCGGAATAAGTTGTGAGTCTGTTCGGATTAAGTGTTGTGTCTGCTCGGAATAAGTGGTGGGTCTGTTCGGAATAAGAAGTCTGACTGTTCGGATTAAGTGTTGTGTCTGTTCGGAATAAGTGGTCTGACTGTTCGGATTAACTTGTTGTGTCTGTTCGGAATAAGAAGTCTGACTGTTCGGGATAAGTAGTCTGTCTGTTCGGAATAAGAAGTCTGACTGTTCGGATTAAGTGTTGTGTCTGTTCGGAATAAGAAGACTGTCTGTTTTGGATTAAGAAGTCTGTCTGTTCGGAATAATGTCTCACTCCTTTCTAATTGGGTCCCTTATGCAGATATACCCCCCCCAGCTATAATAACAGATCAATGTGGTGCCATTACTGCTGCTGTAAGGAATGTCTTCCCAGATTCAAGACACAGATTCTGTATATGGCACATAATGAACAAAGCTCCCGTGAAGTTGCCGACGCAGTATCGGGATCACATATTATTTGATCTGAAATTGATTGTATATGATTCCAAAACCCCAGCAGAATTTGATCGTAATTGGCAGGGTTTCCTTCTTGATTTTGACCTGCAGAACCACAGCTGGCTCAAATCCATTTATGCAATCCGAGAGTCGTGGATCCCTGCATTTATTGGTGATTTTTTTTTCGCGGGAATGGCATCTACTCAGAGGAGCGAGAGTATGAACGCCTTCTTCGACAAGTATCTTACTTCGAAGACCACCCTTAAGCAGTTTGTTCAACAATACGAACTTGCGCTCCGCCACAAGTACGAGAAGGAAGCTCAATCAGAATTTGATTGTCTTCATAAAAAACCCCAGTTGGTTTCAATTTATCCATTCGAGAGTCAGTTGAGCGAGTTGTATACCGTAGGGGTCTTCAAAAAAGTGCAGTTACAAATTGGGAAGATGATATACTGCGATATAACGGAGGAGTTCAATACGAATGAAACATTCCAGTACAAGGTATCTGAACGTGTTTTGGCTGGTGAGCAGCTACTGTCGAAACGTTTCCTAGTACAAAACACATCCATGAATTTTACATGTGATTGCAGAATGTTTCAGCACGTTGGGCTTCTATGCTGCCACGTTTTTGTTGTACTTGCACGCTTGAATCCTAATGCATTGCTTCCAGACTCTTACATCCTTAATCGATGGCGGAAGGATATTCGAAGGAGCTATCGAGATAAGACGTACCCAGACGATGGTGTAATGGCGAAGGATGCGCTACGTCGTCACGACGACATCATGGGTCGTGCCGTTTGGATCGCACAGGAAGCCTTCATCTCCCACAAAAGGTATATTGAGGCCGTGCAGTGTATTGAAATGCTTAAGGCACGTATGCACACTACACAAAACTTGGTTCGACCTGATGAACCTGAGTCTTCGGGTACATCGGTCCTTAATCCGGAAAAGGTCAGACGTATAGGAAGACCGCCGACTAGACGTCGAGTGTCTTTAGCTGAGAAGATAATTAAAAAGAGCCATAAAAAACACGCCCAACAAGAGAAGGGAAAGTGGAAGATGAAGGTTACTTCGCCGCTTCACGAAGTAGCACCAAAACCCGCGGATCCTGATTTCTCCGATTGGGACATGAGTTTGTATTACGAGGAATTTCCTCCTTAATTTACATTTTTTTGTTTTTTCCCGTTCTTGTAAAACCAAGAAACTTGTAATTGTTGATACGTTGTGATCTGTAAATGGTTGTTATACAAGTTCAGTTCAGATTTACTTGTGTCTGTTCGGAAATAGAAGACTGTGTTCGGAATAAGTTGTGAGCCTGTTCGGATTAAATGTTGCTGTTGTTCGGATTAAGTTGTGAGTCTGTTCGGATTAAGTGTTGGGTCTGTTCGGAATAAGAAGACTGTGTTCGGAATAAGTAGTGAGCCTATTCGGATTAAATGTTGCGTTTGTTCGGATTAAGTTGTGAGTCTGTTCGGATTAAGTGTTGCGTCTGTTCGGAATAAGAAGACTGTGTTCGGAATAAGTTGTGAGCCTGTTCGGATTAAATGTTGCGGTTGTTCGGATTAAGTGTTGCGTCTGTTCGGATTAAGTGTTGCGTTTGTTCGGATTAAGTGGTGGGTCTGTTCGGAATAAGAAGACTGTGTTCGGAATAAGTTGTGAGCCTGTTCGGATTAAATGTTGCGGTTGTTCGGATAAAGTGTTGCGTCTGTTCGGATTAAGTGTTGCGTTTGTTCGGATTAAGTGTTGGGTCTGTTCGGAATAAGAAGACTGTGTTCGGAATAAGTAGTGAGCATGTTCGGATTAAATGTTGCGTTTGTTCGGATTAAGTTGTGAGTCTGTTCGGGTTAAGTGTTGCGTCTGTTCGGATTAAGTGTTGGGTCTGTTCGGAATAAGTGGTGGGTCTGTTCGGAATAAGAAGACTGTGTTCGGAATAAGTTGTGAGCCTGTTCGGATTAAATGTTGCGGTTGTTCGGATTAAGTGTTGCGTCTGTTCGGATTAAGTGTTGCGTTTGTTCGGATTAAGTGGTGGGTCTGTTCGGAATAAGAAGACTGTGTTCGGAATAAGTTGTGAGCCTGTTCGGATTAAATGTTGCGGTTGTTCGGATTAAGTGTTGCGTCTGTTCGGATTAAGTGTTGCGTTTGTTCGGATTAAGTGTTGGGTCTGTTCGGAATAAGAAGACTGTGTTCGGAATAAGTAGTGAGCCTGTTCGGATTAAATGTTGCGTTTGTTCGGAATAAGTTGTGAGTCTGTTCGGGTTAAGTGTTGCGTCTGTTCGGATTAAGTGTTGGGTCTGTTCGGAATAAGTGGTGGGTCTGTTCGGAATAAGAAGACTGTGTTCGGAATAAGTTGTGAGCCTGTTCGGATTAAATGTTGCGGTTGTTCGGATTAAGTGTTGCGTCTGTTCGGATTAAGTGTTGCGTTTGTTCGGATTAAGTGTTGGGTCTGTTCGGAATAAGAAGACTGTGTTCGGAATAAGTAGTGAGCCTGTTCGGATTAAATGTTGCGTTTGTTCGGAATAAGTAGTTAGTCTGTTCGGATTAAGTGTTGCGTCTGTTCGGATTAAGTGTTGCGTTTGTTCGGATTAAGTGTTGGGTCTGTTCGGAATAAGAAGACTGTGTTCGGAATAAGTTGTGAGCCTGTTCGGATTAAATGTTGCGGTTGTTCGGATTAAGTGTGAGTCTATTCGGATTAAGTGTTGCGTCTGTTCGGATTAAGTGTTGCGTCTGTTCGGATTAAGTGTTGGGTCTGTTCGGAATAAGAAGACTGTCTGTTCGGAATAAAGTTAGCTTAAGAATGACATTGGTAATGTTTGTATTTTTACATGTAAATAGTTTGTGAACTGAATATGTAAACATTTTGTACATGTAAACCAAAAAATAAACAAAACTAAAAATATCTTTGTCTGTTTAGACCTGCACACACGACCGACGATCCCTAAGTAACATGACCGCCAATTCACCCCTGATAGAGTGGATGGTATTGGGGTCCTTCTCCTTCGTAGGGTCAACATTCAACATTAGGCACCTTATCCAGTATAAAACGAAGGCGCCGCAATCGTTGCTCCCCGGTGGTTGTTGTTGGCTCTCTTTCCTCAGGATTCTCAGGGGCCAGTCGACCTTGAGTAGATCCCTCCAGTATACAGCCGCATCCGCTGCTGCACATTCATGCTGGCCTACAGTCTGATCCGGATCATCACCTTCGCCTAGCTCCCTAGAGAGACTGTTGAATGCCAAAATCTCTTTGGACGGGCCATAGACAACCACCAGTGTCCAATGACCTGAAGACCAGCATGGTTGTGCGATCACGGTCTGTGTTGGAGACGCACCTACGATTTTAGGGAGGATAAAATCATCAACTTCTCTGCCTTGCCCTGCAAGAATTCGCCCCGACTCGAATGTGGATATGCATATAACTTTTTCTGGGTGGCGTCTTTCTTCGAGCACCGATAGCATAGCGTCGATAGTTTCATCGCTAATATCCATCCTAGGCGTTATAAGCTCCTTCAGGTCGGAGCGTTTTAAACTGCACATATCGCCTCTCCAGATGACCTCCCTATTGTCCTTGTTGGGTTCGGTCAGGTTCAGTAGCATTTTGACCTCATCAAATGACAACGTGCCCAATGCAGGCATGTCAACATCCGGCCTTTTTTTCTTCAGGCTCCTTTGAGCCGCTCTATCTTTTCTTTTTTGCTCTTCTTCCTGCTTATTCTTCTTGGCCAGATGTTCGCCTTCCTTCAGCTGCTGCTCAACGGTGGCCGTCGAGCGTTTTCTTTTCGCGACCCAGTTTGCTATCTGGGCCTTTCTTTCTTCTTCCTTCTCCTTCTTCTTCTTCTCTTCCTCCTTCTCCAGCATTTTCCTCTTTTCTCCCATCTTCCTCTCCTCCTCCCTCTTCTCCTCTTCTTCCTTCTTCCTTTCCTCCTCCCTTTTTCTCTCACATTCCTCCTCCTCCCTCTTCCTCTTTTCTCGTTCCTCCTCCTCCTTCCTCTTCTTCTTTTCTCGTTCCTCCTCCTCCTTCCTCTTCTTCTCTTCTTCTTCCTCCTCCCTCCTCTTTTCTTCTTCCTCCTCCTCCCTCCTCTTCTCCTCTTCTTCCTCCTCCCTCCTCTTTTCTTCTTCCTCCTCCTCCCTCCTCTTTTCTTCTTCTTCATCCTCATTCCTCTTCCTATTCTCTTCTTCCTCCGCCTCCCTCTTCTTCCTATTCTCCTCCTCTTGCTCTAGCTCGTTCTCCCCACCAGGGACTCCAGTTGTCCCTGTCCCTCGAAGATATATAATATCTTTCCTGAGCCTCCCACACTCTTCCTGGGAAATCCTCAGTTCTTCCCTGAGGTCGTGTACCTGTTCTGTGGCCTTCTTAAGGGCAGCTTCGGCCCTCAGCCATTTTGTCTTCACCTCACTCAGCTCCAATTCTTGGAGTAGCGGGTCGCATGGAATGCTGCAGTCTGCCAGTTGGAGCCTTGGCAAACTGACGGTTGAAGTTGAGCTCTTTCGAACAGGACCAATAAGTTGCAGCTCCCTTTCACTCATTGATGGAGCCCCCATCAGGTCGAACGTGCCGTCGTAAATTCGATGTAAGGTAATTCCACGTTCCTCCCATTTCCTCAGGGTTAATCGTTTCCCAAACATCTCCGTCCATCTTTTCATCCGTGGGAAAACTCCAGTTCTGGGCTCCCCCAATTTAAATTTCTCACAAAGCCACACCTTCAAATGGAAAGGAAAAAAATGAGAACTACTATACCAACGTACCTTCATATTCGAAAGACAACTGAATCCGAACATACATTAAACGTAAACCGAACAGACACCCAACTTAATCCGAACAGACGGACTTCTTATTCCGAACAGACACACGTCTTATTCCGAACAGACCCACCACTTAATCCGAACAGACCCACCCCTTAATGCGAACAGACTCACCATGTATTTCGAACAGACTCACAATGTATTCCGAACTGACTCACAATGTATTCCGAACAGACCCAACACTTAATCCGAACACCCCCACCACATATTCCGAACAGCCCCACCACTTAATCCGAACAGACTCACAACATATTCCGAACAGACTCACAACGTATTCCGAACAGACCCACCACTTAATCCGAACAGACGCACCACCTCACCCGAACAGACGCACCACTTAATCCGAACAGACGCATCACTTAATCCGAACAGACGCACCACTTAATCCGAACAGACGCACCACTTAATCCGAACAGACACCCAACTTAATCCGAACAGACTCACCACTTAATCCGAACAAACGCACCACTTAATCCGAACAGACACCCTACTTAATCCGAACAGACGCACCAATTATTCCGAACAGACTCACCACTTAATCCGAACAGACCCACCATTTAACCCGAACAGACCCACCACTTAATCCGAACAGACCCACCACTTAACCCGAACAGACCCACCATTTAATCCGAACAGACCCACCACTTAATCCGAACAGACTCACAACGTATTCCGAACAGACACACATTGTATTCCGAAAAGAACAAAAACAAAAAAAGAGGAAGAGAGGAAGTGTGAAGCAGGAACAAAAACTTACGTGTAGTATGACAACACAACCTTCGACGTTCCCCTGCCTCATTATGAAATTTCCTGCCTTTTTCCTCTCCTGCAGTCTAAACTTGCTTTCTCGAGGCCTCCAACCAGGGTTTTGTGAACTGCACTTGCCCATGCGTAGCTGCTTAGGCGTTTGATGTTCCTCAGAGGGTGCATGAACCATTCCTTCGGTCGCAGCGTTCCATCATAGAACAAAAAATTGTTGAAGATGAAAGAAATCAGGAGACGAACGTACTCCTCCGTCTCGCCCATGGTACTGTTTGCCATGAGATGAACTAAAAGTTGGGTGTTGTCAAGGTTCACCCCGTCTCGCTTCTGGACGCGCAATGGTTCCATCACCACGGCCTTCCCATGCGTACGTAACCCCAAAATTAGGGCGATGTCTTTCGGTGTAAGGGGAACTACCCCTGATCCTATTCTCAGCCCCACCTCCTCCGTATCGTAGTGCTCGACGAACAAACCGACTATTTCGTTGTCCGTCGTAATGTTAGGAAGGTTTAGGAAGTGACCGAATGGGGTGCTACGGAAAGCCTCCTTCTCCACCTTATTCATCCGGTCAAACTGCTTTCGGATGGCCTTCCAGGAGCATCGTGATTCCCGGAAGTAGTACGTGGTTCCCTAAAACCAATAATTTAATAAATGGAAGTTCATCAAAAAAAATAACGACCCACGGAAAGAAAAAATTAGAGACCCACCGGTTCTGGGACGTGTTCGATATCGACGGCCGGAGTTGAAGATTCCATTATCGTTTACAAGGTGCGCTTCACAGGGAAAGAAAGTCGGGAATGCTTCACAGGTGCGCTTCCTACGTTCACAGGTAAGAAAGAAAGAAAGCGAGAGTCTCCCTTTTGTTCTGGATATGTTATCTTCCTCGGTATCCGAACCGTCGTTCGTAGGGTGTCTGCCGCTGTCTAATCTGGAAACGAACCGTCCTTTTTCGAAAACCGTCAAAAAAAAATTAAAACAATTTGAGGCGCGTTCGGAAGGAAAGCGTGACATGGCAATCCGAGTAGACGCTGACTCATCCACTTTTTGAAGCCACGTAGGGCGCGTCCGTGACGCCCGCGTCCGTGTATAAGGACTCAAGGAACAATACTCATGTGTGTACAATATTAAGTGTCTTTGGGTTTTGGAAATGAAGACTTTTGTTCTAAGTTTGACAATCGTGTCGTGTACGTGTCTTATCGTGTCGTGTATGGTCGGATGCTAATAGGTATTGGGTATACATGAACCCGACACGGTAATTGTCGTGTATACACGGTTACGACATGATTCATACACGAATTCTTATCGAATCGTGTAACACGATACATGATAATACCTGAATGTACACAAGTAGTACCTGTATACACGATAAGTACCTACAAACACAATAAGAACCTACATACATTATACGTACCTACATACACTATAAGGACCTAATACACGATAAATACATGTATACATGAATAGCCATGATAATACATGTATACAATAATAGATCCGATAAAGACCCAATTACACAATAGACACGAAATTGTAGAATTTCTGGAAAATACCAAATAAACCTAACAAATACTAATTACATTATAATATAATACTAATTTACTTTAGTTCAAAGCTTCAAATAAATAGTTTCACAACAAATAATGGTCTAATAATACATGCCCAAAAAATACAACAGTTCAAGACTTCAAGTTCATTTTCAAAGGCTCGAAATCCAACTCCTTTTACTTCCAACTTTGTTTTTTCATGTCTTCTGTACCGTAAGTAGCTCCATATGGTATTTTCTAACCTCTATGTATTATCTACATTACTTGATAAAGAATCTAAAAATATAAAAAATACATGAGCATCAATGTTATTATATTTTCATATTTCAAAATAATAATTAAAAATGGCTAAAGTACATTCGGATCTTGCCGTGGGAATATGACTCCATAGGTTATAATAAACTAAGACTTTTCTGAATTTCTTTCTTTAGGTGTGGCATATATATATGTGTGTGTGTGTATACACAATAATTCTTCAGTGAGTCAGGTGTTTAATCTAACTTTTTAAAGCCCCTACCATATTCATCATTCATCTTAAATTGTAATGTAGATTAAGACTGACTGTTATGCTAATAAATTGATCTAATGGTAGTTATTAATTGTAGATTAATTGTAATTAAATCTAACGGTGAGATTATAGGGGACTTAAACAAATAAGATGAGCTATGGGCTCACTAGATCTTGACTATTTTTTTCCATTGCATATTTTTTTGGACAACTAAAACCGAAAATGGAAGTTTGTTACGAGTCTCCAACTCTATTGAAAAAAATCATTGAAATACTTGGTCGTTGGTCAATTGACACGAATGTCTCATAGCTTATTCGCATCATGTCCAAGTTGTCACATAATCTGTTTCGACCTCACAAACTCATTCAAAGACAGACTCATATCATTAGGGGTGCAATTGGGGTGGTATTATTTTTTTATTCTCCCCATTTAATAAGCAAGTATGGTTTTTGTACCAATTAAAAAAATTATACCTGTTTACTCATATCCACTTTACCCGTTTAATAAATAGGGTGGGTACGGGTATATCTCTACTCATACCCGTTTACTCATTTACCCGTTTAATTATTTAATTAATATATAGTTAAAATAATAAAAAGTGAGTTTTTTGTTGGCAAAAACGATTATTTTGAGGCTTGTTTGTGAGAAAATTGGTGATTTCTCATCGTTTTGGTTTAATTCCTAATCTTAAAAGTCGTAAATTTAGTATCTTTTTGGCTTAAATATTTCTCATCCAATTATTGGGTTCTTCCAAGTTGAGTTTTGTTAGCAAAAATACTCGTTTTGTTAGCAAAAATTATACACGCAATACATGTTATACGCGCCTCATATCCGTTTATTAAACTGGTACGAGTACAGTAATATTTAAACGGGTATATACATGTACTGTTTAGTTATGTGAGTATGAGTATGAGTATGATCATACACCCCCGTACCCGATCCATTTACACCCCTGTACGTATCATAATTTTTTGCATCTTCGTAATCTCATGTTCAAACGGTCAAACCCCATACTAGTCCATCTTCATAATTCTTTGTTTTAAGCAGAACAGACCCATTTGTGGTTTCCTTTTTTTCTTTAAAAATAATAATAATTTACCTTCGTTATTTTCAAACATGATACTAACACTTCAACATGCACATATTGTACAATTGAATTAACTGGAATATCAATTTTTCGGTTTAGAAAAATCTTCAAACATGACATACTCATGATACAACAATTTCATTAAATTAATGGGGTTTTCTTTTGTAGTAGCATTAAATTATGGTGACAACACTAATATGTCGACAGTCGACACGTTGGAAACCTGATTAAACATATTGCGGGAAACTCATAGAAGTTAAAGAAGGTTTTGCATCCTTTCCCCTCAATATTGGCCATATTTGTTCCCTCATTCTTCAACTATCCAAAATATACTACTGATTTTAATATTTCGTACGGAGGATAATTAAAACCAAATCGTTAGTTTGAGCAGAAAAATGACGGAAGGGATTTATGTAGCATGCTACTCTGGAGGGGTGAATAAAGTAACAAAAACATAGTTAAATTTCGGTTGAGCTTCAATCTTTAATTAAAATTGGACCTAAAACAATTGATGGGTTGATATATAACAATAATTTATTGTCATCGTAAAACAAATGGAGAGTAAGCTTACCATTATTGTGCAAAATGATATTAAAACTGGTTATTTGGACGTAATGGCGTCTAAAAACGTAATATCCGATATGTATTCGTATTGCATCCATCTAGCTTCAATTATGGTTGTGTTGTAAAAACTGAAAAATAATTGTATATGTGCTCATATTCATCATACAAATACGTTACAAATATCGAAAAGTCATAAACGTTTCGGCCTCAATCATAGTAGTGTGATGGGAACCCAACATTTTCCAAACTAAAACCCCAATAATCTAATCCAATTTTTTAAGGAAAAAAAGGAGAAAAACCAAACCAATGTGGGGGCAGGTCGTACTTGTGCATGGAGATGTTGAATTGGCCAAGACAAAACGAAGCAAAAAGTTAAGAAATGCAAAGAAAAGGACTTGAAAAGGAAGAAACGCGTGTAAAGGAAAGAAAAAGGTTAATTAGTGGATGGCATGTTCTTCCCTTCATTATCATCATTCTTAATTAGTTTTTAATTAGTGATTGATTAGAGAGGGTTGTGGGGGAGTGAGTGCGAGTGCATTGCACTCCTTGTTTGATTAGAGGATGATTCAATTAAAGTTGTTTTGGTTGTTTCTGTGGTGATTAATTCTTTTCGGATCGAGATGTATAGATCCATATATCTATGTTTGTTTACATGCTCTTATAATTTTGTCGATTGTTACATATTTTTTTAATCAAGTTGTGTGATTATGATATTCCGATTAGAATCCCGAGGACTTAATTATTCGCAATTAGAATTTAAAAAGAAAACTGACAAATGTTCTGTGTCCATGGTCCAAAATAGGACATAAATTAGTAGGTGTTAGTGTTACATGTGGGAACTCATATGTTTATATTATTTATATTTTATAAAATTTCGTTAATATATAAATCGTTTGAATTTAAAGCTCAAGTAAACATATAAATCACTGCATGTTTGGATTAGAATTTACGAAGAGAAATAAAAAGATTTCGCATTTTCCACATATGAATGAGTATAAATGTAAGGAGAGAAAGGAAATTAATGAGATTTCTATACAAATTGACATCTTAACATTCACTCCCATGGAAATAACATGTCTAATACTGTTTTATTTCAAAGTTACTATTCTTGGACAACTCATAATTAATTTGTCAAGAGTGTAAGAAAATTGTTGTAAGTTAGTTGTGTCAACTCAAAGAAAATGAGTGAGAGGCAAACTCATTCATGTCTCTCCACTGCCAAAAGTACAAAATTGGAATCCTAACAACCTTTTTTTGCTTTCATGCTTGAAATCAATTGCAACCTAATAATAGCATTATAGCAAGTAGTGGTTTAACATGCAAATCACACTTGCAAAAATATAATAAAAGGATTAAAAAAAGTGATATAAATCTTAGAACAAAATGAGATGTGGAAAGAGGATAATCAAACTCTGGTTCTTTTATTGTGAATGTCCAAAAAAAAAAATGCATTCAATTAAAATTTAATTTTCATTAAAATCATGTTGTATATATTCTGGTTTATCCAAACATGACCTTAAAAACTTAGTAGGCAATATCTTAAGCTATAAGATGATATTATTCTTGAAGACTTTTAAAGGGAAGACTTGCAAGTCTCTCAACTTTGACTGGAAGTATTAGTCCTCTAGTGTACTTTAGATATCAATAAGGTCAAATATATATTCCTCACCAAATTCAGTTGGAAATGAATTCAAAATTCAAATATGAGGACATATATTTTTGATAAAATATTCTTCATTAAGAATAATAGTAGTATATTCTATATAGATACCACAAAAGACTTGACCTCTTGGTTCCTTGCAGAATATCACTTCAATTCTAATCTTACAATTGCTTTCATCAAAAATATTAATCTTAATCTTTGAAAACCAACAACGACGTTGCAATATCATATAATTGGATGATGTCTGAGTTCATTCAAACATGAGGATGTTTTGGCTTTTAAAGGTAATTAAGAGTAGATCCTTTACAGAATCATGTTGTTGTTAACTATGATATTATAAATATTCTTTAATTTGAAGTTCAAACAATTCAAAAAACCACTAATACCTCTAAGTTTGTATAATTCCTTAGATATCCTTTAATTCGATAAAATTTTCGATTACATTATGCATCTCGAAATGTTTTGATCCCCTTGTAGTAGGACAACGAAAATGAAGCGATATTGGTCTTGTCAACTTGTAGTAGGACAAGGAAGTAATTTTTTTTGAAAGAAGTAATACAATTAGAAGGTAATTGAATTAACAAAAAACCTTGAACTAAATTAAGCTGGTGAGGACAAGAATCCATTACGAGTCCCACTGGTATTTCCTATATATTCTTAATCCATGTTTAAGACCTTAAGCAAGTCTGTTGTGGGCTTGGCCCAATTGTGAATGTTGACCAATATCACTTTGGTGTTAGAAGTTTAGAAGAAATTCAAATTTTTGGAGAACATGACAGCGCAATTATAAATAGATTAAGAGTATGACAGAAATATCATATAAGAAATATCTGTCATTTATTTAGTGAAGTTCCAAACCTATGATGAGTATCCTCTTAATTATCACATGTTGATATTAATGTATGTATTGTTAACAAAGACAATGTCATATTATAGTACGGATAAGAGAGTATCACTTTGTATATATTAAGAAATAATGAACACTTGGATAGAAAATGAAAGAATAATTTACAGTTTGTTATTTGTCTTTTCTTCATGCTGCAGTAAAATATTAACGATCAGAAAGCACTGAGCAGTAACACCAACCGACAAACTAATACTAATTAAGATACTGTTCTAATTTTTTCTGGATAATAGTAATTAACTAAGCTGAACTTTCCAATATATCAACAGCAATAATCTAACTTTGCACAAGTAGCCACGAATACATTTTATCATTTTGCATGGTCTTCATTAAATTTTAATTTGTTCTGAGTTTCGTAAGAAAATTTCAAGGGTAAGACTCCTCTTATCACTATTATGTCAAAAAAGGTGTATTGAAGTTTTTAAAGTCAATTTCATACGAAAATTCATATACCAACCAAATCAAGGCGAAGGGTACGTATAACTGAAACTTTTGCTGAAATTGAACAATATCTAAGACATTATGAAGTTGAAGGGTATACTGCCATATATAATGAATTGATCAAAAGGTAGTTGCTGAGTTTTAGCCACCATTTGAATTAGGGGAACAATTAATTAACTTGTGGCCTCAATGAGCTAGCTAGCCTTGAAATTAAGAGCTCGAGTATGGTTATGATTTATGAAACGCCAATTTTCGTTACACAATTTTTACCTCCCTTAATCATTCCTATTATTACTCTCATTCCAAGCGAGGAACGATGAGTATGGTATAGGGGCAAACTCACATAGCCCGAGTTGCAAAAGAGGCCAATTTGTGGCGCAATGAATGGAACAAATTCAAGGTAACAAGGGAGACCTATCGTCTGAAATCTTCCTTTGAAGAGTAATGGTGTTGAGGGTTGGTGTAGTTTTCGTTGCTGCAGCTTAAACATAGCACAAACCTTCTTAAATTCTCAGAGAAAGAGATAGAGATCACCCTTACCCGAGAAATGAGGGAGCATAGAGATGTACTGAGGTTTAACCTCAAAGTGGTTCTCAGTTGCCTGAGACAACACGATGCAGGATGGAAGAGCAGTCCGTGTCGGAAAGCATCAGTCACGCAGGGAAACATGAATAGGTAGTGGAACAGACTGGTGCTTCCAGCAACGACTCCTCCTCGCGGTGCAGATCATCCATGAAATCCAGAATGTGTGGGACACGAGAAGGGGAAGGTGTCGAGATATCGACAACTGAGGCATGATTGATGACGCGTCTCGTCAAACAGTCACTCTCGTCTCGTGCCCACACAAGCATGCACAAAGGCGCATCAATAAAACCTTTAATTCCAAACCAGTAAGTAGTTGGGATACACATAGGCGTGGGTAACGGGTCTGGTCCGGGTCGGGTATTTGAAGATAAATTTTTATATTTTTGAAAGTATTTTAGGAGTTTTTTTAAAATAAATAAATTACTAGCAGACAGTGTCAGCCCGGTCCGTTACCCAGATCCAGTTCATTCGTAAGTTAAACTAAACAATAATCACATTACTATCAAAACTAAACAATTAATGAGGTGTATTTGTTTGTAGCACAGTAGGTTGGAAATCATTTGAGGAGTAACTAACAGACTAACTAACTATTTGCTTTAAATAACCACATTACACAATGACAAAGACATGAGACGTTGAGTGCCTTCTTTGCCAACCTCTTTGTCTCCTCCATGGAATAATCCTACGTCATGATTGCTCAAGTTGAAAACCACAACACAACCGCAAGCCGGGGTTGGCTTCAAGGGACTACTGAATCACAATTAAAATGAATGAATTGAGTTGCTTTTGACCATAACATTTCATCTCCATGATTCGTGAGACTCGTGTGTGATTAGGATAATCATTTTTTAGTTAAGATTCGTGCTTATACAAGTTGTTTTAAAAAAAAAAAATCCACTTATACTGAAATAAGTTATAAACCATACAATATGCCATAATTAGGTTATGTATTATCGAAATTATGGTTAGTTAAAACTTTAGGGGAGTTTTTTATTGGAAATTTGAAAATTTAAAAACATGATTAGAATTGTAAATTTTGTCCCAAAAGAAAAATAGTATGTTGAGTAGCTTTCATGAACATACCCATTAGTGGAATGATCTGCTAAAGCTCAAAAGAAACAAAACAACCAAGAATTGCATGTATTGTATCAATAATGTCTCTAATCATTTAGGCATTGTTCATTGTTTCCTAAGTTTTAAGAGTTTGCCAAGCATCAACTCTTAGATTATGAGATGACGCAATACTCAATAAGATAGGGTTTTTATTGTCGCTAAACATACACATCCAAGGTGGTTAAAACATAACATCATTCTCGGTACGTTTCATTACGCATATAATTAGGACCCGAATTATCTTTATTTACTTGAGGGTCACATTCTCTAGATATTAAATTTTCAGTATAATGAAAAATCTAAATTATATATCTTGATCTATGACTCGATTTAGTTAGTTAAATTTGAACTTCTAAACTGTAGGATTAATTATATCCGTAGAAAACAGTGGTATACAATAAGTATATACACCATTGCTACCATTCTTGCTAGTCTTTTCGGAAGACATGATTGATTATGACCGGTGACTAGTAGCGTATATTAAAGAGTCTTTATACAAGGCCGCGTGCGTCCCAGACGCGGCTGACGTGATCAGTTGAGTCGGCAATCTAGTCAGCAGATAAATTCATTTAATAACATGTTGGGTTACATGCAACCTTTAATTTCCAAATACAACATTACTTTATCACTGCAACGTTTGGTTTCCCATGCAACTTCTACTTTTCCCAACACAACAGACAATTAAAAACGACAAACTTAAAAAGAAAAAACAACATCTTAAAAAGTCAAAACATGTTCATTTTTAACATCTACGTCTGCCCTTTTTAACAAAAGAGTTGTTTTCCTTTTTAAGTATTGTTTCATCCCTTTTAAGTGATGTTTATTCCTTTTTAAGTTGTTGTTTGTTCCTCTTTAAGTAGTTGTTTTTCCTTTTTAATTTTCTGTTTTTCTTTTCAATTGTCTGTTGTTCCTTTTTAAGTTATGTATGTTCCTTTTTAAGTTGCTGTTTTTACTTTTTAATTTTCTATTTTTCCTTTTTAATTTTCTGTCGTTCCTTTTTAAGTTATGTTTGTACATTTTTTAGTTTTTGTTTTTCATTTTTAATTTTCTGTTTTTTCCTTTTTAAGTCATGTTTGTTCCTTTTTAAGTTGTTGTTTGTTCCTTTTTAATTTTATGTTTGTTCCTTTTTAATTTTATGTTGTTCCTTTTTAAGTTATGTTTGTTCATTTTTAAGTTATTGTTTTTCCTTTTTAATTTTCTGTTTTTTCCTTTTTAATTTCAAAATAACATCGAAAACCCAAGATCGATCCATCACACAACAAAACCAAAAACTTTAAATCAATCACAAAGAAACAAACTTTTTCGCAAAAACTCAACACAAAAAAACTCAAATCATCTACAAAGAACCACACTTCCAAAAAAATCAAGATCAATTAATCATGGAACAAAACCAAAAACTTCAAATGAGCCACGAAAATCAAACTTTCCCCAAAAAACACTACACAAAAAACTCAAATCAGCTATGAAGAACCACATTCTTCCTCATCCGTAAAAACTCAACACAAAAAAACTCAAATCAGCTACAAAGAACCACGTTTCCAAAAAAACCAAGATCAATCCATCACATAATAAAACCAAAAACTTCAAATCAGCCACGAAAACCAAACTTTCCCCCAAAAACATCATACAAAAAACTTAAATCAGCTACAAAAAACCACATTCCTCCTCCTCCTCGCCTCGAGAAAGACTTCAACGCCAACCACTTCCTCCTCTTCCTCGCCGACCAACTACTTTGTGACGTCCTAACCAACATCGTCGGCGTCCCAACCTCCTCAAGACTCATTCCCGCGTCATCTCCTCGACATCCCTCTTACCGATCCGGTCTTCCATTGGGAGAAAATGATGGAGAATGAAAGGTTTGAGGGGATAATGGAAGGTTTTGAGGATATATGTACGATGGAAAGCAAATGTCACATAGTTCCGCGTGCGTATGATGTGACACAAAATAAATAAATAATATGTGATTTATTATTAATCTTTGGTTTTTGCTGACTGGATGACCACGTCAGACGGCGTCTCGGACGCACCGCGGCCAAAAAAAACATTTCCCTGTATTGAAGGCGCAGATCATTTAATGCATTCCACACCCCATTTGAGACATTATTTTACAAACTTTATTAATGTTAATTCGCCACTTTGAGATGATTGTGAAGGATCAATGTTGATTTCCACTTCCAATTAATTAATATTGCAATCTAGCATCTATCGTCGTTTTTAGTTGTGGGTTTTCTTTTTGTCTTTCTTCTATTATCATGACAACTATGAGCACTACTTAGAGCACACTTAACGGGTGCTCCCTTAACGGGAAGGTACGCCCAGGGCGGGGGGGGGGGGGGGGGGGGGGGAGGGGGGGCACGTGCCCCCCCATTGGTCCCGAATTTTTGTTTTGTTTTAAAGAAAAAAGATAATTTATATATAATTAGGATAATGTATTAATTAGGTAAATTGAATTAAATTAATTAGGTATTGAAAATTAATTTAAAAAATGTTTTATGATTAATTAACTTTTTATTTATTTATTTAGATAAATGTAAAATTTAAAAAATCGTAAACAAAATAAGAAATAATAGTACAATACTTATACACTTCGGAAACAAAATACAATACAAATACAGAATACGAAATACAACAGAAATAAGGAAAGGAAAGACAATCCTCCTACGCATACGAAATTTAAACTACCACAATACTGATAAACAAAAACAGATATATTGATATTACAAATGAAAACACGAGCACCTACAGATATCCTTGTGCTTTATCCCACTCATTGAGTTCAACAATTGTTTCTTTATCCAATTCGTCATTTTTCATTCTTCATCAAAGCAAATAGGACATCAAGTTTCTTGCTTTTGAGTTCCCTTTGGAAATTCGCCTCAGCTTCGATGCGTTTCCTCTCCACCCGTTCATTGTAACGCATGTATTTTTCCTCTTTCACTTTTGCGTTATATTCAATTTGTTTCCCAGTTCTAACATATCAGGATCAAGGTGTGGCTGAAATGGTTGTTTCCCCTTCTTTTTTTAGCTTTTTTAACACATTCAGGACGAGGACATGTTTTGAACACCATTTCATCTATTGAGGGTGTTGCGTGACTCTCATCCTCGTCGGTGCCTTTTCTTTTCCCGCTGCTAAAACTCTCCGGACTTTCTACAACGACGTTTCCGGTGGGAAGTCTAAGCGCAACAGACTCCCATTTAGGGTACCTGCGTAACAAAAGCCACACATGCATGTACTGAAATTTGGCGTTATGTGTTCGTTTGTAGATGGTGTGCGCATCATGGATGACATCGTCCTCGTTGTAACCACTTCTCTTCCTCCGCATCGCCTGGTTGAAGCAACCGACCCATTGGTTCACAGATGGTGATGTACGCCTTCATCGCCCCTTCAATGATTCATCGTTACGCTCTACTACACCTGGCTCGCCTGAGTCATTGAAGATGTGTTCCACACGTCTCCAGAAGGACTTCATTTTTTGGTTTGTCCCAACCACAACATCGCCACTTACAACCATGTAAGCTGAGACGAGTCGTTGATCCTCTTGTGTGACCACGATTTTTGCGACCTCGTCGTCGTGGTTTTGCGTGTTCCTCACGACTTGTAGGTTGAACGACATTTTCGTCATTCACATCATGTGTAATGCGGCTTGCATTTCCACTACTTTCGCCACTTAGGAGGCGAGTATACATAGTCATTGGGAATTGAGTTTGCCCTTCTTCCGGAGTTGGCGGTTGGTATTGATTATGCGGGTAGAACCCTGGGTGTGGGAAAAATTGGTTTTGGTGGGACGAGTGGAATCCTGGTTGTGGGGTAAATTGGCTTTGGTATAACGGGTGGAATCCTGGTTGTGTAACATTTTGGTAGGGGAAAAGTGTTGGGTTGGGGGTCGACGATGTGGAGATCGTCGGTACTCTGGTGAACCATTGTCTTCTGAAGAGGACATTGTGAGATTATGGTGGAAGAAGTAAGATCAGAATAGAGGTGAGTAGATAATTAAGGTGGTTGGGTATATATATTCAAGTAGTCACGCGCATACTGTAGGTCATCGATCCAATCGTCTCGTCTTTTGTGAGTCGCGCGCATACTGTAGGTCCTCGATGCTTGAGAAGTCCAAGCCTCGATCCAATCGTCTCGTCTTTTGTGAGTCACGTGCATATTGTAGGTCCTTGAAGCTTGAGAAGTCCAAGCCTCGATGCAATGTAGGTCCTCGAAGCTTGAGAGCTCCACCTGTGATTTTTGAGGTAAACGGTTCTCGATATAATATGAGATATTATCTTACTGCTGGTATTTATCCAAAATGGGTAGCATTCATTCCGTCCATCGTTCATTCACAAACACCGAATGACAGGTTATTTGCTGAACGACAAGAAGCAGTACGCAAAGATGTAGAACGCGCATTTAGAGTCTTGCAAGCGTAGTTCACGATAGTGAAGAAGTCATCTCTTGCATGAAGTAAGGTTGTACTTAACAAAATTATGAAAGTTTGCATTGTAATGCATAATATGATAGTGGATGATGAACGTGATTCCTTCGGTAATTTTGGAGATTGGAACGAATTTGTTGAGGATCAACCTGGAAATTCCGTGAACGACGCGGTTCAGTATTCCACTGATCGTGTAGTGGATATTTCCAGGTATTTGAGAAGGAGAGATCAATTATGTGATCGCACCACACATTTGAACCTTAAAGTCGATTTGATCGACAATATATGACAATGCTTTGGAGGAAATGTGTCTTGATGTATTTTAAGTTTAATATTTAATGATGTATTTTTAGTTTTAATTTTTAAAATTCCAGTTAATGTACTATGTAATGTGGTTTCCTAAATTTTAATAATATTTTCGTATTTATTAATTAAATGTTAATTAAAAACGAATGAATTGTTGATATTAAATCATTACGATAATGATTATTAATATATTTTGTTGATTGTTGAAAGAGTTTTAGAGAGAAGAATAAAAATAATGACATGTCAACAAATACTGTAGCGTGACTGGGTGAATTGGGTAATAGTTAAGGATTTTGTAGGGGGGTTGGTTTGTGCTGACGTGGTGGAGAGAGAAGCTGACGTGGCTGAGAGAGAAACCAGGGCGCCTGGAAACTGTCCGGACGCTGTTAATGACGCTCTTAAGGGTGTTAGATGTGGTAGTTTAGCATAATGTTGCACTTAACTGGGTATTTGGAAGTATGTCATATATGAAAGACTTATTTGGATATATTTTCTATTGAGAATTTGGAAAGTCTTCCTAAATCTAGGAAATCATACCATCTCGATCCATACAGATGTAATCGAAAGTAAATTCCATTCCAAATTCCACACAGACGTAAGGGAGAGGGTCCCAAATGAAATCGAAGTATGACCTTATCTACATTGACATATATTTTCTGAACATTAATCAACTTCTTAAAAGTAAAACATATATATAATTCAACATTTACACCTTACAACCCTAAATTGCGTGTGATATATTCATGTACATCAAGTCCTTCTACAATATTCTAGTTAATTTCCAACGAATTCTCCATCATTCTATTTCACAAAATATGAAATCTACAGGAGACTGGATCTTATGATTTGAAGTCACATCCAGAAGTAGTACCATCTTGGTGATGTTTGTATGATGGGTACGTAGGATGGTGATGGAGGTTAGGTAGATTCTTGGTGGGTCGTAGATTTGCAGTTGTATATATGGGTGTCACTACCATGCCATGCATATCTAACATTTCCAAGGCTTTGAAGCATAAGGTAATTAATTAGTGAGTTAATTAAGACGTGGAGGAATAGGATCAAATTAATTATATATGGATATTTCGTATTTGTCATAAGAAATTAGCAACAAATTAAAAGACGGTAGCTAATTATATATCTTAAGGATAAATCTTGAACTACCGGATGGAAATTAAAACAATATATAATTGCTTTTTAACACTTATATATAGTATCTCATCCAAGTACATCAAACATAGCATCTCGTGAACTCGTAGCGATGATTTACTGAATTGCTAAACATCATCCCAAAATTACTTAAATCGTCCCTTGAAATTACTATTTTGTCCTTCTCTCATTTCTACTGCTATAACGCGACATTTTACCCTCCTATCACACATCTCACTTCATCTTCCTCTTATAATCATAAAAAATAATGTTTTGGAGGTCAGTAATGAGCCAACGGACGTCCCAGTGTACTCGAATCTGGTAAAATATCTAACATCTTTTTAATAAAAAAATAATAAATAATAATAAAAAATTACGGGCGTCCGACGGAGCCGCCCCACGTAGGAGGAGGGCGTCTGGGTAAGACGCCTCACCCATGGGGGAGGCGTTTTACCCAGACGCCCCGCCCATGGGGGAGGCGTTTTACCCAGACGCCCCGCCCTCTTACGTGGGGGCGGCTCCGTTGGACGCCCGTAATTTTTTATTATTTTTTATAAAGATAATTGATTATAAATTTAGATAATTGTTAAATTAATTAATTAATAAGTTAATAATTATTATATTCGGATGACCGAACGACCTGTCGATGTGGTATTTGTATGTCAGGATGTTTTACCGCCGGAGGATTTTGGATCTTAAAAAATGTTGGATCTGGACATTTTTTGAATCTTCATCACTTGCAAAAAACTCATTGTAATTCGACCGGTTACCACCGAAAACTTACAAAGAAATGTCATATAATTTGAGATAACACACCGTATAATTTTAATTTGACAAAAAAATTAAAAAAATCGACTTAGCCAGACATTTTCGTGGTACATGCGTCTTAGCCAGACGCCCGAGTCGGAAAAAATCGACAACCTCCACGATGGTACAGGCGTCTTAGCCAGACGCCCGAGTCGGAAAAAAAAATCAGCCTCCGTTACTTCGCCTGATCTAGGTGCTTCGCCAGACATTTTCGGGGTGTTGGTACTAGGAATGTTAGTAAAACTGAGTCAAAAACCTTGTTTAAAGATACGAGACGATATGAGTATTAAATATATTGTGAAGGGCAAAAAAGTCATTTCAAGGGACGATTTAAGTAGTTTTGGGGCGACGTTTAGTAGTTCCCATGATTTATGGATACTTGAATATCTATACTGTCCATATTGGCAACTTTTAATTATACTGAAAAATAACTTTTTTATTTTTGACAAGCATATAAATAATAACATACGCTTCCGGCTTCCCCCAAACTTGAATCCAGCTCATATTGATGATTTATTATCCACTTATACTAATTAATCAATTTTATTAATTTACCAATAATTTCTTAAACATTTTATTAATAAATTACAAAATCCTACTATATATTCCACAATAACTTAAACACTCTTCAATATCATACGAATTTTCAGTTGCACCCTTATATTGGACCATATTCAATATCATACGTAGACTATTAGGATGACCCTGGTAGTTTTCGGTCGACCGGGACCCCTGAGTCGGTCGACCGAATAGTCTTTGGTGATTTTGACCAACTCCGGATTTTGACATCGTGTTCAGTCGACCGGTTTTAGACTGTTGTTCGACCGTTATATGACGTAGACTATTAGGATGACCCTGGTAGTTTTCGGTCGACCGGGACCCCTGAGTCGGTCGACCGAATAGTCTTTGGTAATTTTGACCAACTCCGGATTTTGACCTCGTGTTCGGTCGACCGGTTTTAGACTGTTGTTCGACCGTTTGGATTTTAGTGATGCGCAGAATAGTTTGACCGTTGTAGACTTCCAGTTTACCGAACCTATTAGGGACGGTCGACCGGTTAGGCTTTTTCGGTCGACCGTTTGTGGGCGGAACAGAATTCATGGTCTTGTGATTGTGTCAACTCTGTCCACGGAAACCCGTGTCCTCGCTTAGAGCGTGAGCCGGGAGGTGACGGCTGGCACGTGCTTGTGCCGCCCAGGGACCGCCGTGTGGAAGAGTGTGGACACTTGGGTCCCGCCACCTCTGGATTGGACGTGGTGTGACGTGTTGTTGCCTTACTCTCTAATGAGTAGCAGACCTAAGGGATCGTGGATCCCAATGCGTGTGACGCATGACTCGTGGAGCATGATGACCCTGCAGACTACGGTCTGGACCCGTCTGATGTTGTGCCGGATGTATGTTGTACCGCCAATGTTGTGACGACGATGCCACAGAGGTTGTTGCCGACGATGATGGTGCCGACGATGTTTCGGCTTGTGGTTGTGTCGTCCGATGTTGTGCCGGACGTATGTTGTACCGTCGATGTTGTGTCGGCGATGCCGCTGATGTTGTGCCAGCGATGATCCCCGATTGGGCACCTATCCTGGGATGTTGACCGACCGACCTACGACTTTGTCGAAGGTGGTGTAGACCACGTGGTTCTTTGCGCGGAAGTGCAGACACTCCTTACCGATCCCTTTGGGTCGAGTAGTCGCGTGTGGGGGGACGTGTCGCGTACTGTCCGTAAGCCCGTATGTGCCTACGGTAGGTTTCCGAGGGAGACTCGTTGTTGTTGCTGGACTGATGTCTTTATGGACCCTGTTGAGGGTCGTTGTTGGACTGAGGTCTCGTTTACCCTGTTGAGGGACTTGATGCATTGCAGATGTGACATGACATGCTACTAGTAGGATAGGTTCATTTACCGTACTATTGCATGCATATAGGTGAGCTTGGCATACGGGGTTTCCTAATGGGAAACTCAGGCATCGTTGTTTGATTCATGTTTCAAGACCGCAGTAGGTTCTGTCGGATGGTGACAACGGACACACACATTTTGAGGTCAGGATCCTCATCGGACTCTTCGAGGTCATCGTGATTACTTTACCTATCTTTTCATTGTATTGGTGTAATCACGTCTTTTGACAAATTTTGTTGTATTATTGGTGCACCGACTGTTGATTTATATGATTACCATTCCCGTAGATGATGTTATCTGAGTAATCTCTTGATTGTTTAAATTTTTAAATTTCCACTATTTCAGGATTTTACATTATGTACCGCGAAGAATCTCATGGTTGCACGATGTTACTTCAAACATACAAAATAAAGAATGAGTATTAGCAGATAGTTACCTTAAAATAAATGGTAGTGGTTTTATTTTATTATTTTAAATCGATTTGGCTTGTAAACTTTTTGATGAATCAATATTCTACATGCTATATGGTATGTAGATCTATTAAAATGATAAGATATTAAAAACAAAATGAACAGTTTAGAGTGTTTGCTTTTCTTAGAATAATAGCCGACTTAGATTGCAACAAATAAAAGAACATTTGGTGGATTTTGAGGATCAGATAATGAATCATGAATTCAGGGAACCAAATATGGTGGAATTAGTGAAAGTTGTGATTTTTTCACATTAAAAGATATCATTTTTCAAAATTTATTTCATGCATGCAACGTCAAATTCTAATTTTTAAATTGTATTAAAAACAAAAAGAATTAATGAAATCTTCATATTTCAAATTATTAATTTTGAGCATGTTAGTTCGTAAGTCATTTTGAACAACTAATTTTTTACATTTTTAATGGATTTTAACGTATTTATTTTGAACTTATGCTTTTACGGAGTATTAGAAAACCCATCTATTTTTAATGGGTTCTAGAAAGATTTTAAATTACCATAATTATATATTTGTTTCTATCAACATATCAATTATTCTATAGATCAATAAAATTTGCTAGAGACACAACTATGGTAAAACTACTTAGAAAGTCATCGAGTCGAGAATATGTATTTTTCATCTTTGTAAACTCTAAAGAAAGTTGAGTACTAATTTTACATAAGCTAATGATATTTTAACTCCAATCAAATAATTACCATAATAAATTATCTTAGCATGGGTGATAAACAAAGTATAAAAAACATATATAGTAATTGAGCCTAACACTTCAAAAATAATAAACTAAATAAGAGTACCTTCAATAATATCCGGCTTCACAACCAATATCTGCATGTCAAATTAAGTTTAAAAAAAGAGCAAAAAATGAATAATTTTATAGAACCAACATCAAATTCAAGATAAGAAATTAATTCTAGAAGAGAGAAGACATCAATCTTAATTACGTCAAGCAAACTCACATTCAGAAGTTACTCAAGATTTGATCAACTTGGCTACATCGTCAACCAGTGTGCACGTATTGATGTCGACTTATGACCTGTGGAAACAAAAGCGAGTGAGATAATTTTATTAATTATTTATATGAGACAGAATGGAGATTTGAGATTCTTGCCAAAGTTCAAAAGCATGTGTAGGAATTGGAGATCTGAAAATATGGATTTTGGCTATAGAGATAATGGAGTTGTGTATGAGGAGGTTCGACTATATACATACATAGATAAAAGGATAAATCGCCGATTGTAATTTATCAACAAATTAATGAAATCACAATTTTTAAATTGGTTTTCTTTGTAAAAAGATAAATAATATTTTTTGTAAAAGTAAGAAACTTAAATTTCTAATAAATTTTAGTTAACGTAATTTTTCATAATCTTGAAATTTTAATCAGTTTTAAAAATGTTCCTCAATTTTGAATGTGTTTTGGAAAGATTTCAAATTCAACTAATTTGATTACACAATTGTAGTTATTAAGGATTTTTTAAGAAAGTTTAAATCTAATATCGTGATATCATCTAAGTACATATGTATTTTTTAAAATTTATAAACCTAAAATATAGTCGCATAGGTAGATTTAAAAATAGGTTTTTCTAAAATCATTGGGTTCATGAATTGAACATGGTTTCATGGGTTGATTATCAAAATATGTTCGGATCGATAATACAAAATTAAAAAAACACAATCCACGGTTAATATATTTTATGATAAAAATATTGATATTAATATTATGTCTCTAAATAGAATCGCAAGTTCCATTAAATCAAGATAAAAATCAATAATAAAATTTTAATTTTGTTTTTTCAATGAATAAAGATTTTTTTTATCTGGGTTGATACGTTAATAGTTGAAAACTATTATCTGTGAAGACAAAGGTTAGAAAGTGTATGGTCATGTACAAAAGAAGTTTGCCGCAATAAGAAAAATCATGATTTTGACTTTTGAAAGGGTTTGGAATGTGTAGTTAATAGTTGCATGTCCTTTTAGGAAAAAAAAATACCAAGAATAATTAAAAATAAAAAGAAACCATTCAAATCAATATTAGAAATTATCGGGTTTATGGAAAATCGTGGGTTGATGAGTTAATTATAGAAAACTAATTTTTTTTATTGATGGTCAAGAGCAATTCGAGGGATGTTCCTAAATAGAATCGCAAGTTCCATTAAATTAATCAAGATAATTTTTTTTGAATGAATAAGGAATCTTTTTAGCAGGGTCAAAGCGAAATCATTGGGTTCATGGAAGATCATGGGTTAACGAGTTAATTATTGAAAACTAAAAATCTTTTTTTTTAATTTTTATTGATGGTCAAGATCTACTTGAGGGGTCAATTTTTTTCATCAATGTACGATTGAGATCGATTACAGAGACCAAAAATTAGTAGGGTCTCAATAGACGGTTGAGAGTAATTTGAATGACCAAAAAATAGTGTGATATTAATAGACGACCAATATTGATTTGAAGGACCCAAAAAAATCATTAACAAGATTGATTTGAAGGGCAAAAAATTAGTAGGAACCATATAGATATTGTAGATACACGTAGGATCAAAAAATTCATCCATGTACGATTGAGATCGATTTGATGGTCCCAAAAATTAGTGAGGTCTTAATAGACAACTGAGATTAATTTGAATGACGTAAATTATATAGTGTGATATTAATAGACGACCAAGATCAATTTGAAGGACCAAAGAAAATAATCAATAGACATTTAATATCAATATGAATGACCAAAAATTAGTGGGAACCATATAGATATTGCAGATACACGTAAGATAAGCAAAACTTACAGGAATGTACATATATGTTTGCATGCCCATGCAAACCCTAGAATCTTAAATGACACGTGCGGTTAGGGTTCCATCATTTGATGCGTAATGGGAGGAGAGGCCATGGCAGAAAGCAAGGTCAAGCTTTCTTTGCTTCCAATAATGGATCCTCACTTTGGTGTGGAGTGGTGTCTTGGTTAATACCTACAAATACAATTATTATATGAGTATCTCTATTAGATAATAACAGGTAGGATAATATATTTCCAATACAAGTTCCAATTACTAGTTTTTCGCATCTTGGTGTCTTAAAAGTAGATGTTTATGCAACTTCCAAAAGTTAGCATACGGTGTAGTTATGATTTACCCAAAATTCAATGTCGGGGTGAAAAACTAGTATTTGGTTAACTTCTTGATTCTTATCTAAAATTCATACACCATAAGTCAAACGCCTAACCGTCAAAACTCATTTGAGTTTATCCACTTAGTTTCAGGTAATTTTGCAAATTACCAAAAAACTATGTGCAAGAAACTTGATCTAATTAGTTGATCTAAAAAATTGAACTGTACAGTAGATTAGAAAACGTAATTCTCATGAAAAAGGGCAGAATAATTAGGAACGAGACAATTACATTATATCAATTAATCACACGATACATACGGGAAGAAGTAGAGAGAGTGCTCCAATCCTAGATAAGGATAGGATCGGTTGCCAACATGAACACAACTCTTTACTTACATATGAATTAACAAACAATGCCCACATTTTCACTTTCCCTTTCTACTGTAATTGCCTCCATCTCTATCCCTTTCAATCTTTCAGCCCTCCCTTTTGTCCTTAATTTTAGTTTTGTTAGTTAATTATCATGAACAAATTGAGGGGTCTCTTGGTTTAATATCTAAACTTAAAGGAACTTCTAGAATAATGAAACAAATAAAATTCTAGTTGTTCTGATGTCATATATTAATTGATCATGGCCAGTTAATGAATAATAAGAACCATAACCAAGATCTTTAGTTTTGGAATTATAAGAACCAAGAATCAAATTTGATCAGGACGACACATTTTAATTTATAATTTATTTAGAAGCATGCTTCATCATTCCCTGTTGTTTGGGAAAATAATATATATATATATATATATATCATCTGAATATATAAATAACAAAATTGGCAAACAGTGCATGGCCATGGAATATTCAGAAGAATATTTTTTTATTATAAATAAAGCAAAGAAGATAAGCATATTATTAGAATAAATTTATCTGAACAACAAACAAACATCGCCCACTATATTATGTCAGTATATATATGGCTTGCAAATACAAAATACAACACACATCCTACGCAAACATAAACCCTTTGTACATCAAACACACATCAAATTAAAGCTATAATAACTAATAGAAATTTCCTATGTTGTGAATACCAAATCCTACAAATGGACATGGATAATTACTTGATATTAACCTCAATTAACCCTTCCACAAGTTCTCCAAATCACTATAGCACTGGTTGAAGCAGCTGTTCTTGTCTTGGTGCAAGTTGAAGTCCATGTTCCCCATGTAAGAATCAAATGAGGTTTGGGGGTACAAATTGGGATTTGGGCCCATTAAATTTTGAGTGTGGACTCCAACTTGATGATCATAATGGTTGAAGCTAGAGAAGGGTTGTGTTGAGGTATTCCCAATGTTGTTGAGGTGATTAGTGGTGTCAACCAAAGGTGGCAAAGTGGGGGACTCAATTAGCAACTCATCCACCATGGATGAGTTGAAGGAGAAGGAGTTTGTTCTCACCAATATGTTGGTCTCATCATATGTTCTCTTCACTCCAGTGCTTTTGTGGAAAACCTTGCAGACCACCCATTCATTCTGCTTAAAAAAAATTAAAATAAATAGTTAGTAAGAATGTTTATGTTAACCAAGCAAATTTCATTATAAATTAAGGTAGAGGGTGGAGTTAGAAACTTTTGCAAATTTCATTTTTCACAAAAGCAATGAGTATAGCTAGGTAGTGCAATCAAGCCTAAAATTTATTTGAAAAACATTTAAAAAATGAAAACCAATATTTGTTCAGAACATATATTGTATTTGTATACTGGCTTTTTCAATGAGCACAAACTCGTTCAAATACATTAGAAGTGTATTTTAATGTTGAAAGCAATACAATATTTCAAGCCAAACATGTACTTTTCATGTAGTGTATTATTGAAATTAACAAAAATAAATACAAAAATCATTTATTTAAGAAGAAAAACACTATTAATTACAATAGTAATACAATATAATAATAGAAAACGTGGTTTCCAAAATAGAAAAGCAACCACATATATAAAATAGCAAAATTATGGTGTCCTCACTTGAGTAAGAACACCATAATTGTACATGACATTCGATCCTATACATATAACTTTCTAGCACTACCCTAGTCCAAGATATAGTATGGGGATTTTGTTCAAAATTAGGAGAAAAAGAGAGAGGAATTAATAAACATATAGACATAATTACATGCATGCACCTTGGCAGTTGGATTAGGGTAAGAGCAATTGCCATCCAGTCTGTACTCATGCATGACCCAATTAGTCTTCTCTCCCTTGGGAGCTCTTCCCATGTAGAACACAAGAGTCTTCTTCATCCCCACAAGGTTTCCCCTACCTTTGTAGATCTCCTTGTCCTTCCCTGTGGCCTTCCAATACCCACTCTCTGTTGCCCTATTTGTCCTCATTCCTGTTGGGTACTTCCTATCCCTTTGACAAAAGAAGTACCACTCACTCTCCCCCATCTTTGCCTTACCTATAGACACAACAAAACATTATTTAATATATATACATGTCAACAAAGGTAATTAATAATGTAAAAGTTTTGGTAATTTTGTGCAAATATGAATATGTTACAAAATTTAGCTAGATATATATATGTTGGGCTTACTTGGAAGATCCCAAGGCTCGCACTTGTTGAGGTCAACCTCTCCAATGGCTCTTGCACTAAAACCATTGTCCAACACCTTCTCCCAAAGATAGTATGTTATGATCTCTTCATCCATGGGGTGGAATCTATACCCTGGTGGGAGAGCCATGCATGCACCATCTTGGTTCATGATTGCACCTTTAGTCAATTAGTAACTAATAAGATACCCTAATTACACAAGAAGGGGTAAGACTACAAGAAGTGAATTTCAAGGAAATGGTGCAACCAAAGAAGAAAGAGAGATCCTATGATTAAGAAGAGAAACGGAAGGAAGTGGTGTGAAGAAGAAGTGAGGATAGAGGAGAGGGACTTATATAGAGAGAGTAGACAAGGAGATACGTGAAGGCCAAGGCACTTGTAGTTGAAGCTAGAGTGAGAGGGTATAGGTGGCCATTGGTGTTTGTTTTTTTGTTTCATTATTTTGCTGTTATTGTCATAATTAGCAAAGAGTATGATCAATAATATGCTGAGGCCATCAATTTGGTCTTCTTTTGTTTTCTTCTGTGGTCATATTATTTCTTCTTTGATTGACTCTCTTTCACACATGCTTCCATACTGTGGTTAATTATGGCTTTAACAAACAAGCAATTTTTTTGTTTTGAACTTATACTTAATTATTTTTTATTCATTTGAATTCATGATGTAAATTTGTAATAATTATCAAAATCTTACTAATTAAACAAATTTCTGGTATAAGAGAACTGCACATACTTTGAAATCTTACCCTCTTGAATTGGTTGCTTGTAAATTATGTGTGCATGGGATAATTTGGATTAATTAGTTCATCTTTAACTGGTTTCCGTGTAGCAATCATTACACAAACAGGTGTCATCCAGCAGGACGTACATTTTGTATCTAAAGTCTAAACGATAAATGTGATGAATGAATAATTATATTTCATAAATCTGTTGGATAAATTTTTGTGGTTGAACACAATCCAATCGTTTGCCAACAATTTGTACTCACTTACATGTCTGTTTTGGATGTTCCATGATCCAAATTCCATTAATAGTGTGTTATTAGAGATGCGCGCGACTCATGCCTTTCAATAACTTCATTGCAATTAAAAAAAGATAAGAATGAAATCAATCATGTTGATCCGAACATATAATGACTGAATCTAGATTATGATCTCTTTTTGAAACAGGCTTAAAAGAAAGAACTATAAAAAGGCAGTCTTCGTTGCTTCAAAGGATATCCCTAAGCAAACAAAACCTTAAAGAAATGTCCTGATAATTAATCAATGTGAGGATGTGTGGAACTCTAAAATCACACAAAGAAGGTACACAACTAATTAATTATTTGTTGGCAACACACAATCGAGATAAGAAGAAGAAAATTAGGAAGAGATAAGTGTTGGGTTAGTTTAGCGTGTGGGTCCTACAAATGGAAAACTTGGCTAACGGCATGATCTTGACCATGCATGCTCGCATATCCCCACCGAGTTCGTGGAAGTGTTTTGACTTATGTCACCTTAATTATTTGCCACAAATTGTGGTCCTAAGAAAGTTGTAAGGACTTCTACAAGAATTCGATCTTACAATCTGTGATTGTAATACAACTTAAAACTATCAATTACTTAACATTAAAATTGCAATAGTATCTGTAAAACCCCGAAGTTTAGTCACACATTGTTTAACATGAGAATGTTGGGGTGAGATATAAAGACATGAGTCCACTACAATAACACTTACCAACTTAAGTTTTGTGGCAATAGGTGGTGTTATGGGTTAGTAGGCACATGGGTGACGGACCGGGACCCAGGCTCGATGCGGGTTCGGAGACGGGACGTCACAGTATCTTTTTGTTCAAATGATCTCCACCAGTAGAGGAGTTTTGTTCGCATATGTATTATTTTTGATATAATTAGTTATGAGGTTAATTAATTTTATTAATGTGGGTTATGGATCTGCGTGTCACCACCGATTACATGTTATTGCAAAGGTAGGAATCAAACTCACATCCTTCCACCACCCAACTAGATCTTAAACCAGTTGAAGTACACAATAAGTTTGCTTTGTTAGCATATGTAAGTTTATTCACACATACATGAACAAGTTTTTGTATGTTTGTCATTAAAATAAGGTAGTAAAAAGTGTATATTGCATTGGATTTTTTGTTTGTTTTGAAATGCTATATTACATTGGAATTTTCGTAAGAGACATGGTAAAGACGTGTGCATGCATATCATGTTAGTGGAATAAAAAATTCAGAATGTGAGATACATGTTATCTGAGACATCTACAAGCTAATAGTTTTTTTTTTGCAACTTTATATCATTTGCAATGGAATTTTCTTTTCGATGCTTTTACTGTTAAGTTTGGTATGCTTTGGACATATGACGTATGTCACACCGTGTATGTTTTGTTGTCGTATATATGATGTTAAATCTCAATAGTTTCTTAGATATATCCGTGTTATGTATCATTTTCTCCATAATTGGATGCATCTCAAGATTCACAAATAATAAGTTAGATTTTATAAGTTTGGGATTGTGAACATATTCTACAAGACATGATTTAGGTAGGTTGTAGATATCGAATACTTTACAACCTTAATTTAGTTGTACAACTTTATTAACAAAGTGCATGTGTATATAGGTTTGATTTAAGACAATTGAAACACGTAGTGTTAACTGTGTGGATCACCTACAATTTAGAATCACATTAATCTGATTGCTCAAAGTGTCGACAATTGTAAATAAATTATGGCTTACGAATCATGAAAATAATTATGTTAACAAAGTCTTATTAATTAAAGCTCGACGCCCTCCTCAATTTGTTAAAAACTAAGGAGATTCGTTATCAACATATTAATACGTGTAGCCATATCTAATTGTCTTAAACATCTTCTTCTTGGACTATCATAGTTATTATGATTCTTTTGCTAATTTCTTTCGTGGTTGCTATTACCGAACTTATCAGATATCATGTAGTAAGCAACGCGGTTGGCAAAATTCTAGTTTGAAGTTCAAGTTGATTTAATAATAATGTGCAGATGTGTCAGCGTGTGAACTGCAGACTCAGATGATGAATAATTGAACTCTGACATACAAAACTGACGTCCTTTTGGCACCTGATGTGGGGCAATCGGATGCCAATACCATTGCGAAGAAGTTTCATTTAGATTCTTTTACCACATTTGTCGTACGTTTTTAGTTTTATATTTTTTTTCTTTTTGGATTTCGATTGCGAAGAAGCTAAAATCGACTTCCAATTATACTCTCCGACTGTACACTATCCTACTTCATCTACATTCCTTGAACACATGTATTAGCTTATTTTATCACTCCCATCTTCTTGATAAATAAATAAGAGACTGTCAGTCCCACATCCGAAAACGTAATCTGGAATTTTAGAAATAATAATTTCTTTCAATATCACAATAATATTACAATGGAACAAGACATGTTTTTCTATTTAAATTCTACGAAAACAGTTCATATACTACATTCCATCATAAGTATTAAAGGATAATTGTAAATGAAACTACGGTAACTCCTTGCTAAGATAATTAAAATTAATCTAAGATCATAAAAAGAGCAACACGGTTAAATATCAGATTTAATCATTGCTTTGCGAATGACGCCATCACCGGCTCGACCATGTAAAATTGCTGCCAAAGCTCCTGATTGTAGAATTTCAAAATACTTAATAACATAATAGTGCTAATAGATCATTACATTGATACCGAAATTAGCCCAAATTATGTAGAAAATAATGTTCCCAATCGCCCAACATAATTTGTAACACAGAAGAACAAGACAGTCCTTCAATTTTTATTTATAATGCCCTACATATTCACAAAATGAAAAATCTTACAGAACTGACTTCAGAATCTCAATTGTCTTCAATCTACATATTTGACAGTTGTTTATGTAATCATGTGTTTAATTGTACCAAAGGATAATGTTAAAACTCCACTTCATACATTCATTAGCAGCTGAAAAGGATAAATAATGATACAAATCTTAACATAACATGTCTTCTATTTCAGCAGTTATGGTATAATCTGGTTGCTGAAGAAACAGATCTACGCACAAGATAAGGTGAGTAGGTAACCTTAAGCAGTAGCAACCACTGGAGCTTTCACTTCATCAAGTTGGGTATAGAGGAACTCGAGCACGGATTTACGCTGCAAGAAAAAGGAGAAAAGAGTAAGTGAAAATTTAAGTAGATAACGCAGATTGGGAAGCACTGGTATGTACCTTTTTATCCAAAACAGACTCGTTCAAGTCCAGCTTCAAAGATTCTAGGCATGCTATGGCTTCACGGAATCTATCAACAGCCGTGGTTTCATCTCCAAGATTCCTGTCTACATCAGCAACTTTTGCAAGAGAAGTTGCGAAATCAATAATCTGCATTTACAAGTTTATAATCACTCCGTCAATAAACCATGATCTGCTAGCAGTTGAATGAAGCATGTGTGATAAGTGATAACAGTTAAGAAAAATTCCATGACATGGGTCAATCAGATCTATCGGAAGGAAAAAGGATCATGTTCAAAATAAATGTATGAGGATGCCGTTGACCGACAAAAATCTTGGTGAAACACTGAACGTGTTTAACAATATCCGTTATATTATTAACCTCAATCCTATTTGACAATATTACGATTAAGGATCTAAAAGCAGTTTTTTTATCAGTTACAAACAGCTGTGTTCATGCAGAAAGAGAAAGTATAGGTTATATGCCACAGATTTTGAATGACAAAGTTAGAAATTGGAAAACCTTGAAATGTTTAATCAAACATTTTTAGAGGTTAACATATGCAACAAACAGATTACTGATAAAAATTCGTCGGCATTTCCAATTGAGAGAACCTTGGACGAAATGCACAGTATGTCTATGATAATAGTACTGAACACAGAAATTTCCTATATGAAGCCATGACCATGTATCACAATTCAAGGTGAAGCTTTTGCTTGCTGGAATGGAGCTCTTCTTGAGTTCAGGTTAAGTGGTAAGCTAAAGCAAAGGTAAAATAACTTGATATATCTTAAGTGATTAACGTTTAGATAAGACCAAATGGGAACAATTGATGTTTTGGTAGCAAGGAGTATACTGTTTGCAATAGGGATGTAGACGGTTCACTGGATTCTGGGGGTAGAACAAGGTTTTCACAAATGAGATATAAATTATGAAAACAAACCTACAAGAAAACAAGATTTCTGCTAGGATATTTATGACAGCAAAACTTCAAAAGTACGAGGGGCATGTCAACAAGCAAAGATCAACATAGAAGAGCTCTGAGAGGCAACCAGTCTTCTACAACAGCAGTGTAGCTGAAAAGAGGGACCAACCTGGGAAGGGATATTGGAGAATTCCTTGACTGCCTTTCTGCGGAATTCCAAAGAGCGTCTGTAGTAGGACCTTGCAGATTGCAAATCTCCTTGGTAATACTTTAGATCTCCGATTTTATTAAGTGAAACAGAGAGTGTATGCACCACCTAAATAGTCGGCAGGAAAGAAATTGAGTTTTCTCTAGCAAGGTAAGCTATAATCATCAAGATAGGTTCTAGTAACAGATCAGTGACTTCAGCACTACAAACATGAAATATGCAAACAAACCTCTAAGTCTTTAGCAGTTAACTTAGAAAGGAACTCAACACTCTCTTCATAGTGTGAAATTGCAGCATTAGAATCTCCAACAATTCGACTGTAATGGAACATAAGAATATTCATGTGAGAAATACAATCAATAACTACAGATTACAAAAGCAAAAGATGCTTCTGAACAGGCAAAAGAATAGGAAATAGTGTGGATCAGAACCATAAGCCATTTTTTGTTATAATAATTATAAACCAAGCAAACATAATATTGGCAGGGCAGATCATAAAAAAAGCAAAAGAAAAGAACTACTCAATACTTAGCAGCAAATGTGCAAAGATGCTTGTGGAGGTAACAGTACAGCATTTACTGAAAAGATAAAACTAAAACCAACAAGACTAGACAGGAAAAGAAAAAAGATCAAGTCTAAGTATTACAAAATAACAAGATATTAAGCCTAAGATAATAAACAACAAATCTTAGAACTGCATGGAGCAGACTCATACTACGCTCATCATACGAAAGATAACATAATACCATGCATATTTAACTTCTTGTCTACCTAGCAATGAATCAATTACCTTTACTTTACAAATGAAGCATGAAAATAGAGAAAGAGCACTAGCCAAATTGATATATTTTGCACTTAAAGTTTTAATAAAAAAAGGCTAACCAGCAGTCTCCTAACATTCCAAGAACAGCACCAAGTTGGGAGCATAACTCAGAGGTGCTTCCCAGTTTATCTATCTGGTCCCGGATATCCTCGGCACAAAGAACTAGCCTTGATTTTGCACTTTCAATATTCTGGGCACGGAATGCCTGCAAAAGAAACCAATGGCACTCGTTATGGAATGGCACGCACACCCTTGTAAGAAGTAAAAGAAATACATTGCACTATATAAGCAAGGAATGAGAAATTATGATGTGATGACGAAAATTAGGCAAGAACTCACTCTCATTGCTTGTTGCATCAAGAAAGCACCTCTCTCCAGAGAAACATCCTCATATATCACACTTCTCTGGTCATTCACTGTCTCATTTGCATCTTTATCTGTTTGAGATCTTTTGATTCGACAATGACCATCTATAAAGCGATCAATCATGGCCTGAAGTTCGGTATCAGGCTCGATACTCTCTATGTCAGCACCACATATTGGGCAATCCTTAAACCGAGATATACATCCCCTGGACAAACAAATGTACAAAGTGTCTAGAAAACGAAACTCTCAAGCTTAATATCAAGCACCTAATTGAACCTTATAAACAGAAATCCAAAAATGCTGCAGATTTGAGAATAAAGGTCAGGGTAAGTATAACTTACTTGCAATACTTATGGGAGCAAGGCATGCATTTACTAGACTCAAAGAGAAGGGCTTGGCATACAACACAGCTAAGAGGTCCCAGCTTAAAAGTGTGAGAATCATATCCATAAGGACATTTTGGAGAGACTGAGGCAGATTCACTTTTATGCTCGTCAACTTTGTTGTTGACTACTTCCTGCTGCACACCATGTTTCACGGGACACTTATCGCCAGGGCGAGCAGCACTAGCGAATGGACACACAGAACTCATTGCAGATCTGTTTAAAAAGACATGACGTATTAGAGAGATTTACCAAAAAAAAGATAAACATGGAAAAGACAAAGGCCATGCAAAATTGCAAAGAGAGACAGGACTTCAGGCAGGAAATAAATATCTCAAGATGACTAATCTATCAACGATACTAGCATGTCCTAGGCCAGGATAAAAGACGAGGGTTTTGATAGTTGCTGTGAACCAGCGTAAAACCCCGACTACTCCCATGGAATAATCTATCAATAATAAGAAAGTAAAGAAACTAAGCCTAATTCTGAAACAATAGTGGACTTGTAGTTCCTGTTCACATTGTTATAGAGTTAAGTTAAAAAGAATGATGGAACGCTCAAGTCGAGTCCTAGATATCCATAGCTACGATATAACACAGATAACATGGTAATCAACTGAAAAGACCAAAAACCATTTGTAGAACAATTGAAGTTTCTTCATCCAACTAGACCCAACCTCCACAAGTTAAATTTCCAGTTCACAAAAATAATAGTGAAACATGCCACCAACATACCATCCTAATGAATTTCACTGAGTGAATGGTTTGTCGGAATTAGGGGAATTCCAGAACTCTAGTTCCTTGACTTCTCTTGGTTTTAGAGTGGGAGTGGGGAAGTCACCCAAGTCCACAATTTATGTCGTAGAACTATTGTTATAACTTCAGTTCCAGTTTAAGTTTTCCTACAAATCAATCACCCAAAAGTCATTCTAGAAACAAGTTCCTTACTTCCTTAATATTTTTCTTGTAAAATAATCATACTAGGGGCTCAAAACCTGCCAATTTATCCTCACACAACATTTTCTTTAACCAAACTAAGTTTCAGTGGTACCTATTTAGAAAATCATAAATTGGTATTTCGATAACTTAACTGAAGATAATGGGTCAGACAACTAAGGAATCACCAAATTTGTACTTCAATGACTTAACTGAAGATAGTGGATCAAAAGACTAAGAAATCTCATCACAATCACAACCATTAGAAGGCCAAAAAAAAATCTTTTTCTCCACCGAAATCTCCTCAATCACACTCCACTACCGCAACATATTATTCCAGAAGCGCAAAAAAGGGTCTTCCTCGAATAATTCATGATAAAAAAAACAAGCTTTCGCATGAAAACCATAATCTAACATACTAGTCCTCTTCTCCACCACATTAACAGTCCCTAACAGCAATTCTTCTAATGAGAAAGTCAATTTTCACATTAAAAAAACCCATCTTTTGCCCCCAAAACGCTACGAACCCTAAGAAACCACGAGAAATCGCCGTTCGAATCGGAATCCGCGTAAGGGAAGACAGAGAAGAAGGGGGTTTAGGGTTCGATTACCCGAATCGGAGCGCGGGATCGAGAATCCGGAGTCGTGTCGATGGAGATTTTCCCACAAACCCACTCGAGGTTGGGTTGTGTTATGTTGCGTTATCTGATATTCTCCGCTGGTTTTCGATTTAACCCCTCAGCTTTTTTGGGTTTCTGTAATTGTAATTATCAGGTGTATTTGCAAATTTGCATCCACTAATCTCGGATTGTGATTTGTCTTTTTTGTTAATTTGTTCTTTTTTGGGCTGTAATTTAATAGAGGGTGTCGTTAGTTTCAACGAGTAAAAAGTAAGAAGGGTAATATTGCTACACTTTTCTTGTTTTTATAATTATTAGGTGGTATATGAATTTGCATCCACCAATCACTACATGTTTCAGAACTACGGGGTTGGGATGAAACTTGCGTCCCACTACTATAAAACTACTACTTATATAAGTTGGTGTTAACTTTGATTTTTCCTGTTAAGAGTAGTTTGGTCAACAAGTAAAAAGTTAGGAGGATAACTGCTATATTTTGAAGATCGTGATGGAAAGTGTTACCGAACGAAAAGATAGAAGTAAACTGTAATGTTTTAAAGTTCAAAATGAACCGCAATTAATTTTATTTTTTATAAGTGGTTCCATAAATTATATTTATTAGGTGGATTGTGAATCTACATCCCACTCTGATCTGTTATCATGAAATTAAGGGAATAAGGGGTGGGCATCAAACTTGCGTTTAACTCCCACGACTTATGCCAACTTATGCTTGAATCACTTGGGATGTTTATTGGAATTTTGTAACGACACAAATTCATGTGCTTACATTCCGGCATGAGTTAGACTCTCATATAAGTTGTCAGAAACAAAACATTTCAGAGATAAGAGCAAATAAAACTGGAAGTAGAATGTAATAACCTAATCTAAGCACCCTAATTAAATTAAACTAAACCTAACTTACCCTAATTAATTATGTTAATGAAGAGGTGAGGAGATAAGGTTGAGAAATGAGGTGTTGGTATTGGATTGGATGAGATGGAGGTGATAAATTAAAAAGTGATATATATAGTAAAGATAAGATTTGGTTGAAACGTTTTGCTTCCTTGTTTTGAATCAACCAGAGCGTGAGAGAAGAGGTTAGATAGAAGAAGAAGAAGGTGAAGAAGAAGAGGAGAAGAAGTGAAGAAAGAGAAGAAGAAAAGTGGAGTGAAGTGGTGCAAGCTTGGGAGGCTCCTTCACTCGACCAAAAGGTATGCCAAGTCTTCATATTAACTCCCCAAGAGGTGTGGGAGTGTAGAGGACGGCGTTGGTGCCGTTTCTCCGGTGAAAACCCTACTGGACGGAGGTTGAAGACGACTGGTTCGGTCGACCGTTGGGTGTTTCGGTCGACCGAACAGCGTCTAAATGATGCCTGTCCAGCGGGAAGATGTATTGTTCGGTCGACCGGTAGTTGGGTCGGTCGACCGATATTTATAAATATTAACTTTGTTCCCGGAACGGTCGAACGATGTTTGTGAGACGGTCGACCATTATGCCAAATTTAAGCGGGAAAATAAAGGGTTACATTAGCCGGTCGACCGGTGTTGTTTCGGTCGACCGAACCCAGTAGATAGGTTAGACAGGCCTTCGGCCGACCGAGTGTGTGTCTCGGTCGACCGAACTGCGCAAGGTCGGTTCGAGCGTTGACCATCTAAACGGTCGACCGCTCTGGATCCGGTCGACCGACCGCGTGCAGTTTTCCTGTAGTGAAGTGCTTGTTGATCCGGTTAACCGGAAGAGTTCCGGTCGACCGAATCCAGTGGGCAGGATTCATGCAGGCATTCTTATCGGTTGAACGGACCCTGGTTCGACCGACAGGATATATATGTATATAAAATGTATAGCATAGACCTTCCAAACGGTCGACTGCTAGATGACTTTTGTTCGACCAATTGGTAGGTATTTCGGTTGGCGTGGTTCGACCGGTAGACTTGTTTGTACAGTACCGTGTACTGTGTGGGGGACCGGTTGACCGGTGTGCTTTTAGCGGTTGACCGATCTGCCGCAGGTTGGTGGATTTATCCACACGCGAGCCGTCGATGTCAGGTCGACTACCGGCTCCGAGGCGACGGTTGATTACCGGCTTTGAGAGCTACGGATTTCACCTTCGACGAAGGCGTATTATTGTACTACCATTTTCCTCTCTTACCGAGCGGGGTGTGAGGGATGTGTACCGTAAACCTTGGGCAGTTTGCGAGGGTTTAGCGGTAGGCCGAGGATGTTCCGGCAGGGTGCGCGCTAGGCGACTCTTGGGGGAGCAGTGGCTGTCGTCTGACCCGAGTTGTGTATTCGGCGGGCTGACTCGCTCCTTGGGTGCGGCGTGTACCGGGGGTTCCTTCCTGCACTTGTTGGGGAGCAGTGGTGTCGACTGACCCTTGTGAGGCAGCGGTGGACTGACTTGACCCTAGTGGCAGGAGTGGTTCAGTGCCGCGGAGGCGGTGAGGGCATTATTGTGGGCCCGAGGCGGATGATCATGTGCATAGCATTGCATTGTCTTTAATTCCTTTTTATATTTTTAGGAGGCTTGGTATACGGGGTTCCTTCAGGGAACTCAGGCATGTTTGTTTGTTTTCATTTCAGGTAGCGAGTAGCATTAGAGTCAGGTGGTGACCGAGGAGAGTGCCCCCGAGATCAGATCCTGTAGTTGTCAGTCTCTTCCTTTTGAGGTGATTACATATTGTATAGCTTTTGTCGTAATCACAGTCAGTTTGTATATTTGACTTCCACGTGGATCATATTTATATTATATATGTTGGTTTGTTCCCGTGACGTGCCCAGTGTTGACCGTTGACGGTCTTTATTATTGTTTAAATTTTCCGCTGTTTTCGGGTACGTTACATAGAAGGTCTGAGATAAAAAAATTGGTAATATGATTTTAGAACCATACTTAGCTAGCATTTTTTAGAATAACAAAAAAAGTATTCATATAGATGTAAAACGAAATAAGGGGCAAGGATGCAAGTGTAATTTCAATTACTTTGGAGTTATCTTGGACCACTACATTGACAAGTTCATAGTCATTTTCCATTTTTTGTGTAGGTTTGAGGTTATTATCCAACCTTTTTTGCATGTAATAAGCACAAGTAGTGGACATCCAGCCTTTGAGTGTAATTTTGAGTGGAATTAAATCTCAGCTAAAAATATGATTCGTTAGATGAGATTCGATTGACTAGCAACAGCAGGGACTTTAATGCAACTAAATTGGTGTGTGAACTCCAACCTTGCTATGTTCATTGTGAGACCTAGATTAAGTTCACTAGATTGTTTTAAGTTTTAACTCATCTTTTGAGGCTTAAATTATGCCTATGGTTAGTGGCTGGTTGTGATCGCTAATAGTGATGTGCTTGTCCATCTATAAGACTAAACAGGAGTCTTTGCTACCTCATTTTGGGTTTTGAATGTTTTGTGGCTCAACTATTTTGAATTGGCTAACCAACCGATAGAGGCTCTTTACAATATATAAACCAATCCATTTTGACCACCATATTTTTCTCTACTCTTTTAATTAACTCTCATTCTTCCGATCAAATCTGAGCTTGTATTGTGAGTCCCGACAGACTAATGTTGTGAGGTTGTCCTGCGATTACTTCGACCACATACATTCTCTAACATTTCAGCACTTCATCTGGACATCTTAAGTTCCATACACAATATGCTGAACCTCGGCTCACACAAGTTCAATAAAAAAGAAGCAAAAACAAACAAACACCAGAAAATATAGAAATATAACTTCTTACTTAGTGCGGAAGTTCTCATTGAATTTTTGGTCACATGGTTCTTTCACGCGATAACAAAGAACAATTGAATCAATACAAAAGAATTCCAACATTGGAATTAACCAGCAAGACACTGTGTTAACACTAATGAATATGATGTAAGTACATAAGTTATCCTGCCCAATCCACCATCACAACTCAATGCAATGTGACAAGCTTTTCTAATTGAAGATGAATGAATGACTTCCAGCCGGAACGGATCCTCTAAATGCACGAAAGAAGTTCGGACCAGGCTCTTAGATTGAAGTGATATGCGATCCGTTCACGCAGAACTTATTCACTGTTTAGAATCATCAAAAGGTGTGAGCTTGTGAATGCTTACTTATGCCGATGATGCAACCTCAATAGCACTACCGAGTGGCCATGCTGCCTCTACAAGGGAATCCCCATATTTGACTTGCTTTACTAATGTGATGTCCTGCCAAGGCTCCAAAGCTGCTCATGAAGGGGGGAAACATAAGAACATTGAGTAGGACATGATGCAGAAATTTGATGATTGTTAAGGAAGACCTACCGAAACCATCCACGAGCAATGTGAACTGATAAACAAGATCCATGCACATAAAGGGTAGGTTGTCTGCTCCGACACGGGAATACTTTTCTTTGCCCGCCTCAACACTTGTCTCACAAGCTTGCTTTGCAGCATCCTCAAAATCCTGAGGCTTCACTTTTGCAACGGACAATGTGGGGTCAACAAAGCCAGCCTGAAAAGTACATTTCACCATTTAAAATTGAGGATTGGAGAATTTCTGGTATAAATAGAATTATTTGATATTTTTCAAAACGACTACAGGAGAAAATATTATCAATGTGTTTTAGTCTTACCTCTGCAGCCCTGTCGAAGAAAAAGGAGGCAACAAATAAATTTTTCTGCCCATCCCCGCCACCACCATTCCACACACCACCGAACGTGCACTTCATGTGGGTGCATGCTGGTTCATTAGCTTTCAATGCTTTAACGGCAGCTGACCTACATTTTGCATAGCTAGGACCAGTAGGTGATGCTGTGGCTGAGTACTCACTGTCACCATACTTGTATGAACCTTTGAGTGTGACAAAACATAAAACAAACCAGTTGTAAACATAGGGAAGGTTAAAAAGAATGTAAAATCAGGTTGGCTCTAAGAGAAGACTGACTTGTCAGCCAGATAAAGTTACAAAGAGCATTTAATTTTTTTGATAGATATCTTACCCCTCGGAAACAGATAAACTATGAACCATATGAAAATAAAAATCTATGGATCTCTGAAACACGTAAAAGTTTAATGAAGTGGTGCGAAAACATTTTATTGAAATTACTACTAGTAACAATTATAATATTTGCATTGCAATGTTTATGTAAACTATACAAAGGAAACCTATCTTTCCAAGTGACCATGTGGCTAGAAGTGATTATAAACATTTGACAGCTCCATTTGTGGTTGTTTCCCCCCCATATACAGCATGTCACAATTCGGGAATAAAGATATACCATTGCACATGATTATACATAGGATATGATTACAAATTGCATACAGACACGAGAAATTTGAAAACAATTTTGAGAAGTTAAGCAGTTGAAAGTCAAACAAACCTTCGTGACCAGCTAAAATACATGAACCAGCAGCATCTTCGTCAGCTTTCAGAATTTCGGCTCTAGCAGCTAACAAACCATAATGCAAGTAACTGGAAGAATTCAACAAAAAGTTTAGAATACCCTAAGACTCAGGTTGAGTTTGAAATATTATTATCCATAAATAGCGAGTTTAATATCCACCACAAGGATGGTCAAACCTGTGTACATAAAGGTAATATTTGCTTCCTTTAAGAAATAATTCTTTCACAAATGAATCCTCCCCATTAGAAACCCTAGGAGCATTTGCTGCGTCCTTTTCAGAAATGGCGTAGGCCATTTGGACAGAACCACCTCCAAGATCAACCACTCCAACGGTCTTTGCATATCCTTCACCCAAATTTCCTAGCAAGTAATTTATTGTGACCTACAGATAGAAATTTGTAAGCAGCAGAATTACAATTAAAAAATCACAAGAAAGAAAAAAAATGTAAATAAAAATCAGGAATTCTTCAAATATGTATGATTGTATTATATACAAGTCTGAGAGTGAAATACGAGGTTTCAGGTAATTTCCAACTACATTAGGCCTAGGGCCATTTTCTTTAGCAATTAGTTAAAATCAATTGAATGGGTAAACGCTCAAAACCAAGAGTTTCAATAACGAAGTTCAAGTGTTTTTCTACATTTCCGTTGTCCAAGGAGATAACATGACTTTCAGTGTTTTAGACTCCGTGCTAAAATAAAATAAGAGCTCCAAAATGATAAAAGATATGAACAACAGTTACCCTGAACCACAACCATAATTTATGTTCAATATTATAATGGGTTGGTCACGCAATTTCAAAATTCATCCAAGGAATACCTAAACAATCTTGTTTTGGATTAACAACTCAGTAAGACAGTAACGCATTTTTGATCTTATGACTTTTTTCATTGCCATTGCATCACACTATGGGTCGTGTGCTAGCAGAAGGGAAAAGAGAAAAGAAAGTCTTAAACAATAAGTTATTCGTGCTTATATTTATATATAATAATTCTAATAAGAACAATATACATGTGGTTGCACATAAAGGTGACAAATGTAATCAATGGCTCAAGCAAACTGCAGAAGTAGAAAAATAGCCGAGGAGAAATACCCACTGAAAGGCCCCCTCCTGAGTTCCATCCAATACAGTGACCCAGTCTTGCTTTGATTTCAAGGAGCTTTTATCATGTAAAAAATCTCTAACCTGGAGAATCGTGCGTAATGATCAATTTCAAAAAACCATAAACCATAAATCCTGAAAATAACGTGAGTACATGCAAGAACCTGCCTCCTACAGATGACAGCTAATTTGTAATGCAATTATTGAAGGAAAGCCATAAAAGAAAAACAGGGTTCATGTGCTTCAACCATTTATAAGATTTTTTTATTTTGTGCCACAATATTTAGCAAATTTACTCCCAGATGATGGGTTTGGGTGTGAGTTTTGAGGTTTTGTTTTTGGAGAAACCCCAAAGAATCATAATCTTACATCCAAACAAGTTTGTTTAACCCAAAAACCTGGTAAAAACCAAATCTCAAGTTTCTTGTTGTTTTGCCGATTTGCATTGGTTTGGAGAAACAGTTGGGTGCCTGTTTCTGGCTGTTTTTGTGTTTGGTCCACCAATGGGTTGAAAGAATAACCTCCACAATTTATTAAATTACTTGATTTGCCATCAGATAAAAGACCTTGAAGAGAAAGTGTCGTATTTTTAAACATTGATTTTCCATCGAATAACCTCCACAACATTGGTTTGGGAAGGAAAGTGTCGTATTTTTATGTGGTGGTGTGGGGTTAGGATGTAATTAAACATTGAAGAGATGATTTTGGTTTCTGCTGAAATTAGACATCCAAACAAATCAATATTTTGCCTTAAAAAACCTTAAGAAACTAACACCGTACATAATCCATGTTTCTCATGGTTCTCCAAAACCAAGTCATGACATATCCCAACATCCATACACAGCCGAAATGAAAAATAGCTAAAATATAGGATGTAAGTTCCAAATATATCTTCTCTACTAAAAACACTATACAATGAAGTTCAAGAGTTACATGACTAATATACCGCATCGAGTATTTTATCAGATGTTTCCATTCCCAATGCTCTGAGACCAGCAGTAGCCTGGTTAAGAGCTCAAGTGTGAGTGCACTATTTCAAGAAAAATAACACAGGTAATCTTATTCGACAAACAAAGTCAAGAACGTCAGAATTACCCCAACTTTGACAGGTGTGTCGTGCCTTAATTCTGGAGGAACTACATTCTCTGCCTTTTCCAAAAGATCGCTGAGGGATTCCGCAGCCTCCCTGGGATTTTTAGCATATGCACTCAAACCTGGCTTTTTCTGCACAAGATGAAATAAAGAGCTTCTGAGGAAAACATTTTAGGCCAGTTAAGAGGACTTTGAAAATGTTAAAAAAAAGTAAAACTAAATAACCAAGATGTTTACAAGCATTGGCTTAGGCCATGAGGTGACTTCTGGAGGAATCATTGTTTTATATTTTAAAATTTCAAGAGTATTAAAGTACATTTTCATGATACAACAGAAAAGCAAAACATTCCACATTTTTATTATTCTAACCATTGTGAAGTTTGAACAAAACAGCCAAGGATGGCAGTGGCAGAAGCTAAGACAAATATACGGGTGTAAACTATTTGGCTCTAGCAGCTAATCAAACATAACCAATCAATCATTTGGTTGTGCATTTTCAAGAACAGTAAGTTTATTGGTTATTGACATTTTAAACTAGGGAAGTGCGAAGTGTGGAAGTTTTATAGGTCTGTAATTGCGATTCAAAATTTGGTAGTCATATTAAATCACTATGCATGATGTCTAATTTCTTACATTGAGTTTCCTACATTACATGTACAAGACATTTCCAATGTTTGTTTGGTACGTCTATATAATTGGAACATAACATTATGTTCTTATTCAACCACATATATGTGTTTGAGCAAGTTTAAACCAACACACACTTCCAAATCAAATCTCAACCTCTTTAGTCTTTTCTCATCTAAAAAAGCTCAACACAACACCGCAATTTCCCCTCTTTACTAATCAATTTATTCTTTTTCCTACTTTATTAACAGCACTCCACTAGTGGAACAATTGAACAAACTAACCACGGCATCCACAAGAAAACCACTCCCTTCCTTTGCTTAGTGAAATTACCCTTCAAAAACCAACATCACAAAAATATTTTACAAAATAAAAATAAAAACTACACTGGTGTGATTGGTTTGCATGAAAACCTTTAAAAAGTGAGAGAAGTATACCTAATACCTCTGTGATAACTTTTGGGCGACTGCTTAGCAAGAAAATTAAAAATTCGAAAACATATTCCCTATAGTTTTACCTAATAACGTCTTCTCTCGTTGCGTCCAAAATTTCTGGATTTTTCTTGACCCTATCATAAAATTTATATCTACACCAATCACTAGAAACTGGAGTTCTGAAAATTAAACTTCTGAGAATTAGAGTCCTAGCAACAATCACTGTAGACCAGACTTCTTGAACTGGAATTCTAAAATTTAAGTTCTATAATCCATCCGATTGTTTCCATTTGTTTCCATGTTAGACAAATCCGTTCTTATCTAAATGATGTAATTCTTTCATCTCAGAAGCAAAAATAAATAAAGTTTACCAAGGTCTACTGTTCATCTTTCTCATCTAGTCACATTCTCAGGCTACTCCGCTCGAAGGAAAAACTATCCTACCACTAGACTTCTAGAAACTGGAGTTCTGAGAACTGAAATTCTAAAATTTAAGTTCATCCGCTTCCTGCAAACCAATCAAATGCTAAACAAACACAACTGAAACTCAAAAAAAAAAAAAATCACCTGCACAAACAACTCGATCTCCTTCCCGATCGGCACGAGATCCAACCCACGGTCAAAGCAATACACATGAACCCGACTCCCGGAACTCCCGGCATCGAAGATCACCGCATACCTCCTTCCTCCCCCACCTCCTCCGCCACCCGCCACCACCTTCCTCCCCTCGAACCCCCCACTCTCCCCACCCCGCGGCATAACGTAGAACACGAATAGAACCAGCATCGCCGGGATGGACACGACGAGCAGGACGCCGCGGAGCCGCCGGATCCGCTCCGGGAGGGAGTCAGTGCGGGACTTGCGCATCCTGGAGTGGATCTGGGCGTCGAGGTCGGGGGAGGAGGGCGTCCGGTAGCGGATCTGGGAGTTGGGGGTGGGCTTCAGAGGTGGGGTGTCGTGGAGGGAATCCGGCATAGATCGGGGTCGGATCTAGGGTTAGGGTTTGGGGGAAGGAAGGAGAAGATGGTGGGGAAGAAGAGGAAGAGTGACAACGCCTAACGCACTTTGCGTTCGTTATACTTCCATTAATTACTTCTAGATGACGATTGACTTGTTCACATATATAGGTAGAGTAAGAGGGTGGAATTTTTTTTCTAATACCGTTACAGTTGAACCGAGTCTATATTATACTTTGGGGTCCGCGTGCGTCCCTGACGTCGTTAGTTGAGTCACGTGTAACATTTAGTTTTTCTTTTTAATTTTTGTTTCGTCCTTTTTCAGATATATTGTTCCATTTTAAGTACTACTTCATATTTTTTAAATTCCTGTTTTTCCTTTTTAAGTATTGTTTCATCTTTTTTTAATTTTTTGTCGTTCTTTTTTAAGTTGATGTTTTTCCTTTTTAATTTTCTATTATTCATTTTTAAGTTATGTTTGTTCCTTTTTAAGTTGTTGTTTTTCTTTTTTAACAAAACCGAAAACTTTAAATCAACCGCAAAGAAACAAATTTTTCCTCAAAAATTCAACACAAAAAACCCAAATCAGCTACAAGGAAACACACTTCCAAAAAAATGAAGATCAATCAATCATAGAACAAAACCAAAAACTTTAAATCAGCTAAGAAAACCAAACTTTCCCCAAAAACCACCACACAAAAAACTCAAATCAGTTACAAAAAACCACATTCATCATCATCCACAAAAACTCAACACAAAAAACTCAAATCAGCTACAAAAAACCATGTTTCCGAAAAACCCAAGATCAATCCATCACATAACAAAACCCCAAAACTTCAAATCAGCCACGAAAACCAAACTTTCCCCCAAAAACATCATACAAAAAACTAAAATCAGTTACAAAAAATCACATTCCTCCTCCTTCTCGCCTCGAGAAAGACTCCAACGCCGACCATTTCCTCCTCTTCCTCGCAAACCAACTACATCGTGACGTCCTAACCAACGACGTCGGCGTCCCAACCTCCTTAAGACTCACTCCCGCGTCATCTCCTCGGCATCCTTCTTACCGATCTCGTCTTCCATCAGGAGAAAATGATGGAGAATGAAAGGTTTGGGGGGATAATGGAAGATTTTGAAAATATATGTATGTTGGAAACCAAAAGTCACATAGTTCCGCGTGCGCGTGATGTGACACAAAATAAATAAATAATATGTGATTTAATTAATCTTTGGTTTTTGCTGACTGGATTGTCCACGTCAGACGGCGTCCCGGACGCACCGCGGCCATAAAACATTTCCTTATACTTTGCACCCGTAACCGAATCGGATTGTGGTCGGTTCCAAACTTAGATACTCAAACACAGGTGCAATTACGGATACTTAGAATCAAATCCGTTAGAAACCGGATCCGATATAAAACTTGTAAATATTTCAAATTTTACATGTTCAAACTATTTTTTTCGTTTCTTATAACAACTTTTTAGAATTTTTTATATAATAATACTCTGGTTTCGTACCTGAGTATGGTTCCTGTAGCTACGACAGAACCGAATTAGAACCGAATCGGTTCTGAAAGTGGGTAACCAAATACGACCCATATCCGTTTTACCTCCGTTTAGTATCACTGGATCTGATTCGATTTGACCCATTCTGGATACCCGTGGCCATCCCAAACAAGAGTTGGGTTGACGATGATTTCTGTCATGAGTGGATTTTAGACTTAAGTATGACCGAAATTCTTTGACATTCACCTCTGTGTACGTGGTTTGTGAGTTTGCATTGGAGTTAGTTTAACATGAAATTGATGAGGATGTAAATTTCGTCTCTAGTGCATTTCGAACTTAGGTTCGATTGAAATACATTGACATCTATCTCGGGTAGGTGACTTGCAAGTCTAAATTGGATGTGAGTTAATGTTGGGTTGACATGATGTATTTTTGTCATGGGTAGATTTAGAACTTAGGTTCGATATAAATTCATTGGCATATGTTTTGGGTAGGTTAGTTGCGGTAGGTCAAAATCAGGTTGACGAGATGTGATTTTTGTCACAGGATTGATGAGATGTTATTAGATTTTGGAATTAAGTATAACTGAAATCCATTGACATCCGTCTCACTACGAGACAAATTGAAGTTGGATCAACATCATGTTGATGAGATGTACGAACTAAGGTACGTAATTAACTGGCATCCGTCTTGTGATGAAGTGGGCTGCGAGTTTAATTAGAGTTGGATCAACATAATCAAAATAAGGTTCATTAGTTAAACTTCGCCTAATAACATGCTGTTGTCAGAAGTTAATTTCCAAATAACATTAATTTTTCTCAACTTCCATCCATACGAGTTCCATGATACTTTACGTCTCTTCAAATATATATGGTTATCCTCAAATATATCTTGTTACCCCCAGATATATTCGAATATAAGGTTTAATGCATATCTATGGTAACCGAATATATCTGGGAGTAACAGGATATATCTGAGAATACGTGGAGTGTCAAATATCATTATATCTCCAGATATATTCTGAATTTTGCCCAAAAACTTAAAAAAAGTTGACCCAGCGTTGCCCTGATATTTATCTTCAAATCCTAATTTCCTAAACGATTGAGAAGCCATATTAATTTTTTTATTTAAATATAAAGCCCGATCGACCCGACCCGGTCCATCCCACTCCATCAAAAATCGGCACGAACAAGACGAAAAGACCAACCGAAAAAAACCCGTCACCAATGGCGGCGGCGTCTCGACCACCACGTGAGCTCGAAGATCTCCACAACCAACCTCACATCCTCCACCACTGGTCCGACCTCTCCCTCGACCACCGACGCCTCCTTCTCGACGACGTACGGTCCCTTGACTTGCTGCGGATCGACCGGATCGTCCGGACTTCTCTCCGGAACCACCGGGTAGTGGATGGTACGGGAGACGATCTGAGGCCGGTTCCGGAGTCCGTTGTCTCGACGGTCGGTGGGAGGACGGCGGAGGAGAGGGAGGCCTGGTGGAGAGACGGTTTGAAGGCCGTTTCGCATGGGGAGCTCGCGGTCTTGCTTCTTTCCGGAGGGCAGGTGCGGTTAGGTTTTGGTTTTGGTTCGGACGTTTTCGAGTAGTTCACCGGTGAATAACATGTGTTATGTTAATGTCTACCGGGAGTAGGGATGCTGACGGATTGTTTGATATATATTATCCGAATTCGGATCCAAATTCTGAAACATGTTATCAAACATGAAATTATGAATTCGTATTTTAATAAACTACTCAAATTTCAATTCAAATATTCCTGATTTTCGAATACATAATGTGTCTTATGCGGCCAACGTCATAGTTGTTGGGCAGAAAACACATGTACCGGATATATCTCACTTACTAAAAGCAGATATATCACAACGGAAAACAATTAAACAATTACCGCAGATAAATGCAGACCCAGTAAAACAGATATATCACAACGGAAAACACAGATAAGACGTACAAGCATGCAGCTTGGGAGGTGTTTGACCATTCCCAACAATAGTAATATCTATTGAGACTGGGAGGGGTGATTTGTTTAGGATTTGTACGTGGAGGCTGCAAGTAAAATCGTAGATTTATATTTTGGTTATTAAAAGAAGAATAAATTCCTAATAATTCAATTTTAGATAAGAATAGTTTAGTTTCAATTCACATTTTTTTTGTTATTTTTGTTGTCTTTCATTTTTAAACTTTGTACTTGATCAGCAGATAATGATATGAAATGCAAATAAAGCTTAAAACAATCCAAACCAAAATGTATTTGGTTTGGTTTGATTTTTTTTAATGAAATTAGTCTGGTTTGGGTTTGGTAAACCCCCAAACCTACCTAGTCATGTCCCTTGTTTTAATTTCAATATCGTTTGTTTTGGTTCCAGAATTCCTAATAATTCTAATGCTTTTCCTTTAGTTGAAAAGTAATGTTGCTCCTATGTCCTGTAGTTCAGCTCACATTTTGCTGCCCAAATGAAAACTTCATTGAAATCAGTTGATCTCTTAAATTCTCAAGGACAATTGTGTTGGACTTAGATTAACTTCGGAACAGTTTGCATCCTATATTTTACCCAGAAAAATTATCATATGTTATTCTTTATAAGCAGGAAGTTTATTCCCGAAATTTACACACAATGTCGGGTGCTGATAGGTTACCAAATTAAAAAAAATCCTCACATTTATCCAGTTTGACACCTTCAGTATCTAGAACATGAAATATTACAATTAGTACCGAAAGCATGTTTCTGCGTTCTGTTTCTGTGGCAAAATACTTATGGTGGTGATTTATTGCAGGGAACACGTCTCGGATGCTCAAAGCCAAAGGGTTGTCTCGGTGAGTGATATCGTTCTCCTTCTATTGCTCATCTCTAATATCTTCACATAAATATGCATCTTATTTAGGTGATAACTCAACTTATGCTGCCATCTTTCTGTTGCTCTTCAAAAGTCAAAAATCCAAGTCTTTTTGCCAATTGTTTGTAGTTCAACTTGTTTGCTTTCCTATAAGTGGCTCCTTAACAGGGGCCTTCAAGTTATGAGATAAGTAACGTGCAAACTTCAAAATTAGCAAAAAAACATGTTAGTGGTTCCTTCCATTTCCATCATTTGCTCCACTAGATATATTCCTTTTTATTCTTCATGCTTGTAGAAGCTTTAAGATAAGGAAGTTCAAGTTATAAATCTTTCAGAAGCATGGGTAAGGAGCAAGTGCCAGGTTGTTCACTGTTTCTTTGCTTGTTGTAGGATTGCCATAATATCTACTCGTAAATATGCATACTAATTTGTTATGTTACCTTCAATTTTTCATCGTGGCTTACATGCTCCACATAATTAGACAAATAATACAGTGTTTAGTTTTTTCTAGTTAAAAGTTATACAAATATGTCATTACTTATTGTATCCTCCATCATTTGTTTACTGCCATTGGCGTCAGATATTGGGCTACCATCTGGGAAATCACTCTTTCAACTTCAGGCAGAAAGGATTTTACGTATTCAAATGCTTGCCTCTCAGTCAAATAATGGTAAGACTCATCCACTGGTTTTGATGCTTGAGCTCTTGTGGAGTGATGAATTTTTGGAGTTCTTGAAACCACGTTAAGATTGAAGTTAGCTTTACTGGTTATGTCAAGGTTGCTGGTTTAGGCCTATTTTCAATGTTTTTCTCGACTTGTTGGTTTTATTTCTGTATATTGGTATAGTTGCGTGGTAGTTATTGGGATTTTCCCGGGGTTCGTTTGACCGTGTTTTGGTTGTTCCTTTGTCTAACATATTCCCTTTTTAATCAATAAAACATTGTTTCATACCAAATCTAACATGATCAATGACAAAATACCAGGTATAAACTCAAACCTTTTGGTGCCTATTCACTGGTACATAATGACCAGCCCATCCACTGATGATGCAATTAGGAGTTTTTTTAAAGACCATAAGTACTTTGGTTTACAATCGGATCAGGTAAGGAGATCATTTCTCGGATTCCTATATGTTATTATAGTATTCAGAGGTGTTGGTGATTTCTTGCATTTTAGTTCTTGTAATGTGTGTTCCTTCTTTATACGTACTGAATGTTATTAAGCAGATTTCCTTCTTTAAACAAGGGACTCTCCCCTGCATTTCTGAGGATGGTAGATTTATCATGGAGACCCCATACAAGGTAACCTTTCCCTTGCCTCCTATAAATAACACTTTTACTTGCCCTTCGATTATAAATTATGACCGAATGTTCAGTTAAGGTTATTTTGTAGTGTAGCAAAAAAGTTCAAATAGTTTCTTCCGATTTTACAATTGTCCCATAAAGGTCAACAATTTGTTGTGGACATGTCACTTTGAAAAACGACAATGCTGTATTCATCAGGGACAATGACCTCTTTTATAACCTGATCCTGTGTTAGTATTGGAAGTTGGTGCCCTTCATAATGTCTTTGTACTCCATGCATTTAGCCGAGGAGATGCAGCTTGTATGCAGGAAGAAATCATCATGTTGACATCATTTCCTTTATGTTGCTGTTTTCTGATGATGCCAGACATGGAGGTAGCTAGAATGCCAAAAAAACTGATTCATAAAATGGTACACACAATGATTGAGAAAAGTTTCTCTTAAGAAGAAATTGCATTCTGATGTATGCTTATATTGTGCCGATGGAGGACATGAATTTTAATATATTTCTGTGACCATTAGTTTAGATTTTACTTTTCTCAAAACAATTCCTTGTTATCATCAGTTTAACGTTGAAGGGTCATGAATTTTCAACTTAATGTTATTCGGGTACATTTTAAACTGTTTCTTCCCTTCAAATTAATCCTATATCTCATTGATACTAGATTGCTAAGGCTCCTGATGGAAATGGAGGAGTTTACTCAGGTATCAATCATATCACACAGTTTCCTTACCTAAATTTGTTAATTTCAAAGGATTTCATTCTTTTCATTTGATTTTTTATTTGGATTCATGTTTTCTATTAATTATTTTGTTTTTATAAAGTCCCTTTGCTTCCTTTCAGCTCTCAAATCTTCTGGGATGCTTGAAGATATGACTATGAGGGGTGTCAAATACATAAACTGTTATGGGGTGGATAACGCCCTGGTAAGTGAGATTATTTCCTTATGCTTTTCTATTTTAAGGATTGATGGCTTGATGCTGATATGTTTCTGTGCAGGTACGTGTGGCAGATCCTACTTTCCTTGGATATCTTATCGATAAAAATGTTTCCGTTGCTGCAAAAGTTGTTAAGAAGGTACGGAATGTTTTTTTGTTGAACTTTCTCTGAGGTAAATACATTAGAACTTCAATTTTATAAATGAACAATCTGACGGAACAGAAACATGACGCAAACTAGCCAAACATTAAATTGATTAAGAGTGGATTAATCAAAGTTTTTGTACAAATTTCTTGTCATAATATTTCTCATTCTTCCTTTGATGTCATAAATGACATTTCATTTTTTATGCTGTACTATATTTATGAATTGTGGATAGTACATTATTTGCTTTTGAATTGGCGGCGCATTACTTTTCCGTCGATGTTTCCACAATTATCGGCAAGTTGAAAATGTATATAACTATCATGAGAACTTGAGTTGACATACCAATCAAAAAAAGGTACTTAAGTTGACATTTCCGTTTGAAATTGTACACAGGCAAATGAACAAGAAAAGGTTGGTATATTTGTAAAGAAAGGAAGCGATGGGCCTATTTCTGTTATTGAATACAGCGAAATGGACACATTAGCTTGCAACCACAACAGATCAAATGAGGATTCTCCATTCTGCTGGAGTAATGTGAGTTATCTTTCCGAGTGACCCTCTTTTCTTGTTATAGAGTGGGCATTTGAACTAATAGCCTATGGTTAACGATTGATAAGATACTCTCATTATTTTGGCACCGTGCTTATAATAAAAAAAGATGGTGGTCCAATTGAATAGACTCATGTGTTAATTGTCACTTGATTTAATGTATTGTGGATGTCGGTCTAATGCTAATTGTACTTTTGTTTGTTTAGGTATGCTTACATTTATTCACTCTGGATTTCCTGAAACAAGTAGTCAATCATCTTGAGAAAGAAAACATGTAAGTTGCCCTCCTGAAAATTGATATAAAACCATCAAATATGATGTTCGAAGTGAGCCTTTTTATTTAAGAGAAATTAAATATATTTTGGTTGTGTAGAATGAATGATGATAGTCTTTGCCACCATTTTAGATATTGATTTGATAATCAAATTTGAATCAAGACATATGAAACATGGGAGGTGTTTGCATCATACTTAAGTAGAATATTATGATGGTTAACAGATGAACACCATCTTAAATACTTTTTTTAAATGAGTCTCCTATTTAACAATTATAGTTTTCTTTTTATTACAGAAACCATGATTATTGTTATTATTATTTTAAATTTAAGTGTTAATGCTGTCACTCACCTGTATACAACGATTTCTTACTTCATTAATTCGTGTCTCAACTGGACAAGAAAATTTCTTCAAGATTCGTCTTCATGTTGTAGTCCTCATTTAAGTTTAATTGTTTGACAATTTTTACGTCAAAAAAATATCATGTTATAGAAACATTTTGAACTCTAACTCGTTACTGAGACCGCACCAAATGCAGCTATCACCTTGCTAAAAAGAAGATCCCATCTATTGACGGATACACCACAGGTTTTAAGTTGGAGCAGTTTATTTTCGATGCGTTCGAGTATGCTTCGTCAATTGCATTATTTGAGGTGAGTATTTTAGCACTTTAATGAATACTTCTAAGCTGAACGATGCCTTTTCTTTTCATTGATACTTTATTTGTGTAGGTTTCTCCAATCATATTATTTGCGATACATAAGTCTTTTTGCAATTTCATGTAGAACATTTTATTGTCATCGGTACCTAAAGAGCATTTAAACACTTTCAGTAAAATATGTATTCCTTGAAGTAAACACTTTTTTTCTCCAGGTTAGATGCGATGAGGAGTTTGCACCAGTAAAAAATTCTGACGGCTCAAGTGATGATACTCCATCTCAAGCTCGGCAAAGCTTGCTTAAACTCCATGCTGGTTGGGTAACAAATGCCGGTGGCATCATAAACCAAGTCTCTGCGCCAATTGGTTAGTGATAGTTTTACATTGTGATAATTTTACATAGTTCTTGTAATTAACCCTTATATTTATTTTTGTCTATCATATTAAGTAGAAAGATGTAAAACGAGAATGTAGCTAATATTTTTTATAAATTATCTCAGGAGTGGAGGTCTCACCACTATGGTCTTATGCTGGAGAGAATCTTGAACTGTTATGTCGTGGAAGAACATTTGATGCACATTCTCATGTATGTTAAATTGTGAATTGTGGATATAATATAGAATCCACAGATTCTTAATTATTTAGTTTAGACAGTGGTTGTATCTTTCTTAATGATTTATTACAAATATAATTTATTTGTATAGGTGGAATAATAAACTGTATATTCATAGATTATTACTTCAATATTTATTTTTAGATTATCAACGTGGTGTTTTTTAAATGATTTATTGTAAATCTAATACATGAGACTCATATATTGAAGTTCAGAAAGCGTGAGCATACTTGTACATGGGTGATGGTGAAATTTAGAGAATTGTCATTGGCTTACAAGCATGGACAGTTGGTTAAGCAGGAAAACTCAACACAAATTATAATATATCATATCATGCAAAGGAAGGATAGAAAATTGTGATAGACTTGGAGGCATGAACAGAATTACACAGGAAAATTTAATAGGAGATGCAACATTGCAAGAAACAAAACATTGGATCAGGCCATGAAAATATTGAAAATCTGGATATACTTAAAAGCATTATCAAAGTATGTAACTAAGAAATTTAGTAGGACTTGCATCACTGCAGAGAAATACATGCAACTTGAATCATTTCATGAGATGAAGAATAGAAATTTCATGAATAGCAGTGAATTAAAATGCAACTTGGATCTAATTATTCAAACAAAGGACTCAACCAAACTGCAACTACATGCTCTGCATATAACAACTGTGCATGCAGGAAAACTGAACATGAGTTGCAATGTCAAAACTTGCATCATATCATGAGAAGGAAGCATGGAAAATTCTGATAGATTGGAATCAATCATTAACAGTACACAAGTGGGAAAGTTAACAGGAGTTACAACATTGCAGTGAAAAACATGAAACATAGATCATATCATGAGAATGAAGGAAATAAATGCCATGTCACAACCAAACATACGTAGGAAAATTAACAAGATTTACAAACAACATTTGAGTGAAATTCAAGTGGGATCATATCATTCAAAAGAGGGAGTCAACCACACTGCATCTCTTTGAGGAGAAGGTATGTCAGCACCAATTGCAATTCTTTGAACACTCTGCTCTTCCATATCATACATGCAGATGTAGTTAGGATGTCTAAAACCATCCAAGTAATAAATGCTGTTTCTTCTCAGTCCAGGCAGAGAGGATACAATCGCATTATTCGCTCCGACAAAAATAGACTTGCCACCCAAGTCGTGTACTTCTTCAAAATTATAAACATTCCGATAGTACTTGAAAACTTTGAAATAGGTCTCTATAACCTCGAGCTCCTCGTTCAATCGGACTTCTGTCCGAGTTTTCTTCACGAGTATGAAAAACTCTGATTCTTCCCCTACAAACCAGCCGGCTAGATAAGCAAAATGGAGGTCACGTTCTTGAGGCATATGAAGCGAAAGAATTCCGAGGCTTGATTGAGATTCTTGATGTTGTAGACTACGAATATCGACCCATCTATGAATAGGATCCAACAAAAAGAATCTACATGAAGCATCAATAATGACATCCTCATAGAATCGCGGTGGTTGCAGCACTTGCCATTCGGGTTGTCCCCCTCTCGAGACCACAACACATCCTCTTAGAAACAACAAGATCACGACGGTGAATGTTACTTCACCATTTTCATTTCTGTTTCCCCAAGTCACGACAGCCTTAGAGTCCCTGAAAAACTCATCGACATTTTCTACTAGAAGTCCAGCAAGATAATCATCGTTCCTCTTCACGTGTGAGAAATCAAGGTCCTCATTCAGTTCCGTAACAGAGATGTGGTGGAATCTCGGGAGAACAATCTGCCGACCGCTTACCGGATTTAGTAGATGCGCCTCCAAAGTTCTCTTGGTGATGGTTACCATCCACCCGCCGGTGGCCCCAACGCAAATGCGATCCTGGAAGGGCGGAAGTGGCACTGGTATCCTTACGATCTCCATTCGCGAGAGATCAAAGAAAGCCGCAATCTTCGCAGTCACCTCATCATTGGGGAGAGGATGTATGAGGAGCCATGGAAGCTGCACATCTGAGGGCACGGGTTGTTCCTTGAAATATGCCCACCATGTGCGAAGGCAAGAAACAAGTCGGAGATTGTCTGGGATCGGAAGGTTTCTGAGGACTTGTTGAAGCGAATCCTGGGGAAGGTCAGCCCAAGAAGAGGAAAAACCTGCCATCATACCACTGGGAGAAACAAAAGTAGTGAAGAAGAAGTTTGAGATTATGGTAGCACTGAAGTGGTTTATATAGTTGTGATAAATTTGGCACCAAATTTTAAATTCATGTAGCCGTTAGGAGTAGGGACCAAAAACGGTTGGCAGTTGTGTTTTGCTATCTGATACTACTCTTACTTGCATGCTGAATGGATTTGGTAGATACAAATATGTGCGTCTTATATTATTCCATAGTCTAATTGAAAGAACGCAACCGAGGCTCCATCGCGGATGCGATCCGTTTCAGCTAATTGATGTTAAGTTCACTAACAGAAAGAAAGAATAAAAGGAAGGTGAAGAAAAAATGTGATTCGATTTATATTGTTGGAATCACTTTGCCGCGAAATTTTGAATCAATGAAATGTAGTCTTTAAGTGGGGTCAAGAATGGTTATTATTGTGTTTGTTATCTAACACCAATTTTATTGTCTTGTTGTGTGATTTTTGGCAGAAACAAATGTAGGTGTTCTTTGATTATTCCCATAGTCTCACTGAAAGAATGCTAACAATTTCAGACTTTCAGTTGATTATTTTTTCTTCATCATCCTTTCGGTTAAAACACGTCATAAACTTTTTAGAAGGTGGAGATGCAAATGAAATCATCTTAGATGATAAGAGCAATAAATAATTTATCCTACTACTTTTTTCAACACAAAAACATGACTACTCGAGTAAGCAAAAACCATTCCTTATCAACACTAGCACACAAATGCAGGATGAAATAGATGAAATAAATCCAAAAATGGATTTTTGTTCAAGAAGCATCTGAGGCTGCATCAATCGAGGATACACTACAGAAGGAATTGTTCTATTTCCAAACTTCACCTTCACCAAGTGCAGTTTTATTTAAATAATTTAGAGAACTGTGGTAGACTTAGAACTAGCATGTGCAGAATTACATACCAGAAAAATTCAATATGATTTAATAGGAGATACAACATTGCCTGAAACAAAACATGGAGATGATTAAATCTGATTCAGAAGCAAAATAACAACGAACAAAGGGAAGATATAACAAGATCTGGGTCAGTTCAGCCAATATCAAATTTCAGGTGATGGATGACCACAACCACTGCTTGACCATTTCTTTAGAAGATCAACAGGATAAAGTCTTGAGATTTGTCTATGACTCAACTTATCTACCTTGTCTTGGTTTAATGGTAGGGAACTTGAATGGATGTTTTGTAGTTCTCTATGATTGAACCTTAGAGAGGACTACCAAACTACATATATTGCTAGAGCCTTTTCTAATCGCATACATGCCTTTACTGGTTAAAGGGCAGACTTCAGATAAACTTGGTCTATCACCTTTCAAATTCTTGTCTATTTGGTCTAGTAATTCACTAATTTGAACCAGACTCTCTCAAGCAACTTTCGAATACTCTTAAAAGAATCAAACAGCAGCTTAAAAACTGGAACATAGAAATATTCAGTTTGGTGGATATAAATCTTGAGGAAGGTCAAAAAAATAGAAAAAAAGAAGCCATGCAAGATTATGATTCTGATTTACTTTGGTCTCAACTTATTGAATCAAATAAATCTTATAATCCAGAAAACTAGGAGACATTCTACTGCTATAGTGAACTACAAGCAGAAACATTAGACAGCTGCCTCTATGCTTGAAAGTTCCCATTTTAATGGTGATATTCGATAAGTTAAGGCAGGAGGGGGTCAATTATTATAAAAAAACTTGTCTTGAAAAAGAGGCACAATGAACTAAGGATTTCAAGACAAACAAAGTTTACTGGCTATACCTGATGAGTAGGAAATGGAAACCGCAGTTAGAATCATACGAGCAGATGATTCTCCAAGTCAAGATAGCTTCACTGGACACTCTTAATGAAAAATGTACCAATCAATAAGTAATGTGAAGGTATATTTTCTGTTGTCGGTAGTTTCGGAATCTGTGATTATTGTAGAACTGTGGAATTTAAGTTTTGCTTTGCTGTGGAGGTCTCACCACTTTGTTCGTATGCTGGACAGAATCTTGAATGTTATGCCATGGAAGAACATTTGATGCACATTGTCATATATGTTAAATTGTGAGCTGTGGATATAAGGAAAAATTCCACAAATTCTTACTTAGCTATTTAGTTATAGACTATCAGTAGACAGTGGCTGCATATTTCTTAATGATTTTTTGTAAATCTAATCTAATTGTGTATATTGAATTAGAAACTGTATATTTCTTAGATTCTCACTTCAATATTCACTTTTAGATTATTAACAAACAGTGATTGTATGTTTCTTAATGATTTATTGTATATCTATACATGTGTCTTAAATGTTTCGAGTTCAGAGATCACGAGCAGACTTGTAGATGGGTGATGGTGAATATTTAGGGAATTGTGATACACCTAGAAGCATGAACAGGATTACTTAGGCATGAAATTTTAACAGGAATTACAACATTGATCGTCATGAGAAGGAAGTTGTGATAAACTTAGAGTCTTAAACAGAAATACACAATCATGGAAATTTGATAGGAGATATTGCATGAAAATAAACATTGGATCATGTTAGAGATAGTCTCACATCGTTTAAATGTGGAATCTCTCCTGGACATATAAGTTGAGGGGTCCCTCCACTCATTGCCAATTGGTTTTGAGTTAGATACTCTGTTCTAATATGGTATCAGAACCTGGTTAAGGTCCAACGGTCGGCTTGACACTTCACCATTTGTTCCCACGCGTGATACCGGTTACGTGTGCGGGGGAGTGTTAGAGATAGTCCCACATCGCTTAAATGTTGAATCTCTACTGGACATATAAGTTGAGGGGTCCCTCCACTCATTGCCAATTGGTTTTGAGTTGGATACCCTGTTCTAATAGATCATACCCTGACAATATTGATTTTTTTTATAAGACTTAAAAACCTGAACAGAAGTATGAATTTAATAGCATTTACAGCATTGCAATATCATGAGACGAAAGAACAGAAATTTCATGAATAGTAGTACACATATAGGAAAAATGAGAAAGAGTTACAAACAATAGTGAATTGAAATACAACTTGGATCTTATCATTCAAACGAATGACTCAACCAAACTGCATCTAAATGCTCTGTATCTAACCACAGTATAGCCGTAGTTAAGCAGGAAAATTGAACATGAGCTACAATATCAAAAGGATGAAGAATTCTGATAGAATGGAATCACAAACAGTACATATGTGGGAAAGTTGAAACTCTCCTGTGAAATACATGAAACTTGGATCATATCAGGAGAAGGAAGGAAATAAACGTACATAGGAAAATTAACAGGAGTTACAAACAACATTTCAGTGAAATTCAAGTGGGATCATATCAATCAAAAGATGGATTCAACCACACTGCATCATGTCTTTGAAGAGAAGGTATGTCAGCACCAATTTCAATTCTCTGAACACTCTGATCTTCCATATCATACATGCAGATGTGGTTAGGATGTCTACAATCATACAAGTAATAAATGCTGTTTCTTCTTAGTCCAGGCAGAGAGGTTACAATCGCGTTATTCGCTCCAACGAAAATAGACTTGCCACCCAAATCGTTTACTTCTTCAAAATGACCAACGATGCTGTCGTACTTGAAAACTTTGAAATAGATCTCTGCAATCCCGTTCGAACTGACTCCTGTACGAATTCCCTTTATAAGTATGAAAATCTCCGACTCTTTCCCTGAGAACCGCCCGGCTAGATAAGAGAAACGGAGGTCGTGTTCTTCAAACATATCAAGCGAAAGAAAGCCGAGACTAGATTGAGAATCTTGATGTTGTAGCCGACTAATATTGAGCCGCTTATCAATAGGATCCAACAAAAAGAATCTGCCTGTGGTTGCATCGATCATTACATCCTCATAGAATTGCGGTGGTTGCAGCACTTGCCAGTCGGGCTGTCCCCCTCTTGAGACCACAACATATCCTCTAGCAAACAACAAGATCACCACCGTGAATGCGATTTTGCCATTTTCATTTCCGTTTCCCCAACTAATGACGGCCTTAGAGTACATGAAAAAATTACTAACGTTTTTTACTAGTAGTTCAGAAGAAAGATCATCATTCAGTTTCGCTTCAGAGATGTGATGGAACCTTGGGAAATCGATCTGCTGGCCACTTACCGGATTCAGTAGGTGCGCCTCCAGCGTTCTTTTGGTGATTGTGACCATCCACCCACCCGTGGAACCAATGCAAATACGCTCCTGTAAGGGCGGATGTGGCACCAGTTTATGAACTATGTTTGCTTCCGAGAGGTCAAAGAAAGCTCCAATTTCTGCTGTCTCATTCTCGTGGGGGAGAGGATGTATAAGGAGCCATGGAAGCTGCACCTTCGAGTGGACGCGTTCTTTCTTGAAATGTTCCCACCACGTAGTGAGGCAAGAAACCAATATAATAATATATCGAATCGGAAATTTTTGGAGGATGAACCATAGCAAGTCCCAGGGAAGGTCAGCCAAACCTGCCATTATACCAACTGAGAGAAAGTAGTGTGAGATTGTATTATTAGTAGTGAAGAAGAAAGGAAGTTATTGAACAAGATAATGTCATCTAGTCTTACGTCTAATGAGAGAAAGAATGGTAGTGAATGTGAAATTTGAGATTCTGGTAGTGGTGATGTGGTTTATATAGTTGAGAACAATTTGGCGCCAAATTTTGAACTGAAGTAGCCGTTAGTGGTTTGTAACCTAATATTACTTTGACTTTCATAATATGGGTTTTTTGGTAGAAAGAAATGTGGGTGTGCTTTTAATTACTGAACTGCTAAACATCGTCCCAAAATTACTTAAATCGTCCCTTGAAATTACCAAATTGCCCTTCATCCTATTTTTGCTTATATATCTTACAATTTCACTCTTTTTTCAAAACTTTCTCTTCCTATACCTACTACAGAAGATTAGGAATGTCTCGGAGGCCAGGCAAGCAACCAGCAGTTCCCCTGGTGTACCCGTATACGGTAACCTTACTTTATTTATTTGTTTTTAAAAATAAAAAAAAATTAAAAAAAGTGGTCGGCGTCCGAGGGAGCGCCCCCCGCATGGGGCGGGCGTCCGAGGAAGCCGCTCCCCCCAGGGGAGCGGCTTCCTCGGACGCCCGCCCCATGCGGGGGGCGTCTCCCTCGGACGCCGACCACTAGCGGGAGACGTCTGGGGAAGACGTCTTCCCGATGGAGGAGACGTCTTCAGCAGACGTCTCCCCCAAAGAGGAGGCGTCTCCGACAGACGCCTCCACCATAGGGGAGACGTCTCTCGCAGACGCCTCCACAATTTTTTTTTAAAATTATTAAATCTGATAATTACTTTAATAAATTGTGATAAATCTGAAAATTTAATTTAACAAATTCTTATTAAGTTTAACATTTGTGATATTTAGTTTTAACAATTTTTGATTTAGTTTAACAATTGTTTTAATTTAGTTTAACAAATTTTGATTTAGTTTAACAATTGTGATAATTTAGTTTAACAAATTTTGATTTAGTTTAACAATTGTGATAAATATGATAATTTAGTTTAACAAATTTGTAATTAAAATTTCAATTAATAGTCATCGGGTCACAATGGAGGGAAAGGCAAGTCGATACCATTACACGCCTTCCGTTCTTTAGAGGATGATTCAGCACCGCGTCATCCACGTAGACGGGGGATATCTGCTTCGGTCAGGAGGGAGAGAGAGGCATTACGTCGTCGTGAGGAGGATGATGATTCCTTCGATGATGAGCATGTGGACAGTCCCGACGACGGGAGCGACGATGATGACCCGTATGAGTTAGAGCGCCCGGAGGTGGAGAGGCAGGGGGAGTATAACAGAGGACGTGGTCGAGCAGGTAGTTCTACTTCCGCGGGATGGATGGTGCGGAAGGGTAGGGGTGAGAGGTTTACGACCGGGGATTCGAGCTCGTGCACTGTTGATCCCCGCGCTCAGAAGAAGAAGAGGGTCCAGGACGATTCTTGGATCGTGAGCAGTATGACGCCTGGTGGTCCTTTAGATGGGAGCGTCATTCCTAGTTTCTGGGGTCACATCGCTAGACGGATTTGGGACGGAGAGGATCGGAAGGTTCTGAAGTGCCATAATCGGCACAGAGCCTGTACAGCACTACAGGGTTGGCGGTCTACACTGAGTGCTGATATCAGAGAGGAGATTAGTGCCACGCATTTGGGGCACTTACCGTACAGCATGTTCCCTTATCTCGACATGCCTTTGATTTCTGCGTTTGTGGAGCGGTGGCAGCCTGACACCAACACTTTCCACATGCCTTTCGGAGAGATGACGATCATGCTTCACGATGTTTTCCAGATCCTGCGCATTCCTGTGGATGGTCGTCTGGTTAGTGCTCAGGGGTCGATGTCTGAGCTGAGGTGTTATGTGGCAGAGTTGCTTGGTGTCACACCTGATGGTCTGGCGAGAGATACAGCTTTATGGAGTGGTGGTGGTGTCGGCATCGACTCCCTTGAGGACCTATGCAGACGGGCACGACCTCCGCGGGTCGATGATACACAGTTGACGGCGTACCTATTCTTGATGTTCGGAGCCGTCTTGTTTGTCGACAAGAGTGGTTGTCGGATCAGACCACGCGATCTACTGGAGGCTAGGGACCCGGACACCGTTCGTGAGTACTCGTGGGGGTCAGCGACGTTGGCATACCTGTACCGGCAGCTTGGGATAGCTAGCCGTGCGGATTGTTCTGGGATTGCAGGTTGTCTTACGCTGCTGCAGGCGTGGATATACGAGTACTTTCCTGCATTCCGCCCGCATCGTGAGCGGAAGATTATCGACGAGGGTCATCCACGTTCGGGTATGTGGGCCGTCCGGAGCGAGGACAAGAGCGATGGACGATTGCGTTCCATCCGCGCACGGCTAGATCAGATGACTGCATCAGAGGTATCAAACTTTACACCATTTATTTAATTTTAAGATGTATTATTATTAATGTGTTAAACTTTAGGTGGAGTGGTTACCCTATGGTCCTGACCCAGCAGCGGATGTCCCGAGGACTTTATTGATGGGTCTTATTCGTTATCGGGATATCATAGAGCCTTATATGCCCGATCGGGTCTTGCGTCAGTTAGGATATGTTCAGGTGATCCCGGTTGACATCCCGACACCAGAGCATGCGGTGCGGTCTGCGACAGCAGCGACGTACGACGTCAGGTTCCCCGCTTCTACAGCGGAATCGACTTGGCGGACATTTCCGAGATCATGCCGATTGTTCCTTGGCGACTTCAGACGTAGTCGCGACCCCTCCGAGTGTGATGCACGTTATTTTGATTGGTTCGGTAGTTACTCACATCCTCTCATCGTCCGTGGTGCCTCCCGGAGAGCAGATCGACCACCAGATAGAACGTGTGGCGATCTGGTAATTTTTTCATTTTATCTATATTTATTTGTACCGTATAATTTGTTAATGTACGCTAATGTTATTGTTATGTGCAGTGGATGGGTAAGATGATACGGGCTGTAGACCCAATCTTGCAGATGAGGGATGAGCTGCCAGACGATGCCAGAGCTGCATGCGGAGATTTGGATGAGATCATACACTCGTGACATACTCAGTTAGGCATCTCCGACCATGATTCGGATGATGAGTAGGCTGATCTGTTGTACCGTACTCTTAGTATTTGCATTTATATTTGTTTATCTGTCGTACGCTTATTATTTGTATTTGTGTTTGTGTTTGCTAACATATCGTACGCTTATTATTTGTATTTGTGTTTGCTTATTTGTCATACGCTTATTATTTTTATTTGTGTTTGCTAACGTGTCGTACTATTATATATAATGCAAATAAAGCAAACATATCAAAACATATTACATAATAAAGCAACAATATATAGTGTACAAACATATCAAAACATATTACATAATTGGTACAAACATATCAAAACATATTACATAATTGTTGCCAATATGCTATCCTATTTTGGTACTCCAGCTCCCATCCAATAACACTCTCATCTCGTACTTGAAACCACAGAGTCGCTATAGGAGGTACGGGGAATCCCTCATTCAAATCCAAACGAATGTAATGAGCGTAACTCCCTAAATGAGCAATAATCAACTCTCTGCACGGTCTCGTCACGGTAGGTGGACTCTCCCAAGGTAGAACTGTAAGACATGGGTACAACGAACCATCATTTCCGAGAGAGAAGAACATAACTGCACACTTGTAAAAATTTGCAATGGGAAACAAGTCCGTCCACGTCTCCATGTAGTGATTCTCGCCACAAGGTCCCCCTCCCCAATTAATTCGGTGACGATAGGGGTGTAAACGGGGCGGGTAATACCCGGTCACCCGCCCCGGGCGGGTACGGGTATGGGTACAAAAATCCATACCCGTTTAAAAATTCAAACCCGTATACCCGTACCCGTTTACCCGCTTAATAAACGGGTCGGGTACGGGTATACGCATTACCCATACCCGTTTACCCGTATACCCGTTAAGATATATTATATTATATATATAATATTTTTTTAATATTTTATATGTTATATATTTTTTATATATAATATATATTATATTTTTATATATTATATATTATACCCGCTATACCCGTTTACCCGCCCCGTACCCGCGGTGTTAACGGGTACGGGTCGGGTACGGGTATATATGTTTTTTGTCGGGTATATACCCGTACCCGCTAATTTAGCCGGGTACGGGTACGGGTAGGGGCATACCCGACCCGTACCCGACCCGTTTACACCCCTAGGTGACGAGCCTGCGCCACACCGTCGTAGTATACGTGCTCATAAAAAGATGGGTTCGCAGCTACCTCATTTGAAATCGAACGACGGGCGAGTTGCCAATTGTCTTCACCACCGTGAAAAACATTGGCGACACATCGAAATCCACAGTTTCCATCAGCACGTACATCATTCCACTGGTGTAGGAATGGCATAATGATTCCTGGAATCCTATCCGCATATGGAAAGTCGTCTACGTCAGCCCGCCCAGTCACTACAATATAAACAAAAAATACAGTTACATATAATAACAAAAGATACATATTTACTGAAATAAATAACAAAATTATAATAACAATAAATATAGGGATGATATACCTGATCCTCCCCTCACAGACGAAGAACCAGAAGATCGACCACGACCTTTGCTTCCACTACCGGAAGAACGACCACGACCTCTACTCCCACTACCTGAAGATCGACCACTACCTCGCTCTGCATACTCAAACGCACTAGGGTCCCGTCGTGTCGACTTTCCCCTTGGTCGACCTCGTAGCTTTGTTTTTTCTGCAGGCTCTCTCAAATTCGCATGTTCGGGGTGTAGCTGCTCGAATAAAACCCGAGAGGCAGATCGAATTACGGTGGGGTCACTTCCTGCAATCTCATCAACCAGGCTGCGAAAATGTTCGGCGTCTTGAGCTGCCTGAGACACAAACTCTGCGTTCCCGGCTCCTTCCCCAATGACAAGTGTCCTCCAGAACGAATGAATCTGCTCTAAGTAAATTCCGTTGTCTGATTCAAGACATCCGCGGATGGTACATGCGCAAGGTATCCCATGAGAAGTCAGAAAAGCGCACTCACAACGATATTCAACTTCATCATCTAACTCTTGCATTCTTTTCACCTCCTGACTCAGCAATTGCAAGCAGTGATGCGAAACTCGACCATTTATGTGACGATATAGAGCATGTCCGAAATTAGTCAAATTTCGCCGTCTCGAGTCTTCAAGAGCGTTTCGAATATTCGTCAGCTGCATTTCAATAGCCGCGTTGACGCGCTCGAAAAGAGTGTCCAGAGCTGCAGTCGATGTAGAAATCCACTCTTTTAGAGCCGAATGAGCACTTTCGACCCTACAATTCGTGGTGTTCCCAAAATGAAGGACTTTGTTCGTCCAATTCAGCACAAACTTTTCTTTATGCACCAACCACGTAGTGTCCAGATACTCCGTGATAGCCGGCCACGATCTATACAAATCTTTCAGAGCATACACAGCTCTATCATACTCGGCTTCTGAAGTAGAAAGCATGATTTTCCTCCATCTTCCACGCCTCAAAGTCTCTGCCATCTGCTTATTTTTCCTGAATACGTGGTATGCGTAGTTCAATACGTCTTTGTTGATGTGCCATGTGCAGAGTAAATGAGCAGAGTCAGGAAATACCTCTCTCACTGGTCGCATAAGGCCTAACTCCCGGTCTGTTATTATTGCAGTCGGGCTGACAATCCCCAATAACAGATCTCGCAACTTCTTCATCACCCACAGATAACTGGAGTAAGTTTCATCCATCAAAATCGCATATCCAATAAGGAAATTCATGTTTGTTGGTGTGACCCTAATCATTTCGAACAAATGCAACTTATACTTGTTCGTCTTGTAAGTCGAATCCATGCAGATAACGAAAGGATATGTCTGCAACAACTGGACTGACGTCGGATGTGCCAAAAAAGCGTGAGTGACGACATCAGTTTCTGGATCCGCCATAATCCAATGTAAGTACTCACACTGCACTGCTTGATAGAGAAACTGTTGGACGGGATTCCGGTCTTCAGATTTTGTCCTCCTCATGTAATCTCTGAAATTATAAATATGCCTTTGATTTGGATTGTCCTCCGGGAATTTTTCTTTTACTGCCTTCAAGATGTTCCGTGGTTTTGCTTGCGCCTCAGTCATATCACGAACAATCTTCTTCGCCCCAGAACTTAGACCACTAATTTGACGATGACCCTCTGGATAAACTGTCAGTCTGTGGTTGTGATGTCCGTGAGCACTATTAAAAACCACAACCCATCCATCACGATCTCGTCGCTCCACCACTTTTATTAAGAAACGGCAACCGCAACCCTTTCTTTTGGTGTTTCTTCGAAGTGCAGTATCCATATCCCGAGACTCCATTTGATTTCGCCGGTCGCATCTCAAATAACAATCCATCCGACTATCTGATCTTGTTTTGTACGACGACACGACCAAAAAAAACCCAGCTCCGATAGCTACTTGTTTGACCCATTTACATGCTTCATCGATTGTTTCAAAGATTTGTGTAGTTTGAAATAACTCACTGTAATCCACTCCATCACCACCGAAATCTTCCAACGGAACCTACAAAAATAAAATCGAAATTAAAAAAATCAAAAAAAAATCGGGCGTCTGTATTAAACGCCTACCCCATGGGAGGGGCGTCTGAGTTAAACGCCCTTCCTAAGGGTGAGGCGTCTGCGTAGGACGCCTGACCCTAGGGAAGGGCGTCTACTACAGACGCCTTACCCATGGGGAGGACGTCTACATAAGACGCCTCTCCCATTGCGTAGGCGTCTGCGTTAGACGCCTCGGCCAAGGGGAGGACGTCCTACGCAGACGCCCTCACCTTGGGGGAGGCGTCTAATGCAGACGCCCGGCCCAAAATTTGCCCCGCGCCAGACTTACCTCACCGGATGCATCACCTTCGCCAGACATTTTCGTGGTATTTTTACTGATAAATTATGAATATACAAGACTGTATGCCTAATTTATAGACACGGGACGATATGGGTATTAAATATATTGTTAATGGCACTTTGGTAATTTCAATGAGCGATTTAAGTAGTTTTGGGGCGACGTTTAGTAGTTCCCTTTAATTATTGCACAGTCTAACTGAAAAGGTGCAACTGAAGCCAGCCACAGTAATTTTTCAGCACCTCTATCCAACAAATTCACAAACTTAGCTCAAAATTTAAACTCAAAGCTACATAACACAATAAATTTGACTAAGGGTACATTGGGAACCACAATTGGAATTTAAGGTTCTATAAAATCTAGTTTATGTGAATTACATTCCAACGTTTTCAAGCTTAAGTTTGATTCTTAGAAATTTAATTTATAATTCTAGAAGAAAATGAAATCAAAATCAGAGTTCTGGGAATCTAAAAAAAGAGGTTTTCTAGGCATCAAAATCTGATTTTGATAACAGTGTCAGGAAAAGGCACCTAAACCTGAAAAATGTAATGTAATGAATTTCTAAAAAGGTAGAAATCTTTTTGATGCAGATTGGAACCGTTGATATAATGAAGAACTCCTCATATTACTACTAATCATTTAGTTATACACTATCTGTAACATCCCGAGACAGTGGAAATTTAAAAATTTATAATCAAGACAATTGAACTCAATAATCAACGACGGGACTGTTACTTCTCATAAAACAAATAGCGGTGCACCAAATTACATCAGAGTTTGTCAAAAACGATACATGATTACTACAGAACAACAAGGAAGATAAATGTAATCATGTCGACCTCAATGGTCCGAGTAGAGGATCCGACTCCAAAATGCACGTGTCCGCCGATCACCACCCAACTGGACCTACTGTGGTCATGAAAAATATATAACAACAATGCCTGAGTTTCCAGAAGGAAACCCCGTATGTCAACTCACCTATATGCGTGCATTACACAATGAACCTATCATACTAGTAGCATGTCATGACATCAACAGAAAGGAAAACAGTTCCCCCGAAGGGTAAAACATGACATCGGTCCGACAGTCAACATCAGGTCTCCCGAGGAGACCTACTGCAGGCACATGCAGTCTTACGGCACGCGACATCGCACCCCCCACACGCGGCTACACTACTCAAGGGTTCGGCAGGGAGCCTCTGTCACGCCTGCGGGCCGATAGAATACAGATCTGCAAATCTCTGTGGTCGGAGCCACGGGGACCAACGGGGTCGTTGCCCGGAAGGTATAACAATATCATCTCGGTAGGTGCCCAGTCGAGGAATCAACATAGCCGGAACAGCCTCGTCCCAATAATCATCATCGCAGGCACAACCTCGGCGGCATCACCGGCACAACATCGGTGGTCCATCACAAACGTCCGGCACAACATCGGACGGGTCCAAACCGAAGTCTGCCAGGTCACAAGGCTCCACGAGCCGCAAACACCAACCGCGCTGCTATAAAAGCAGGGCAGCGACCTCCGTAACCCGTAGGCCGGTAGTCACCTCACACAACGCCAGTTGTGTGCCCGCACAAACATCAAACATTGGGATCCACGATCCCTCAGGCCTGCTATACTACAATGTGTCCAATCAATCCATCAACTTAGTCACGGTCCATACATGGAAGTGACGCGTCCCGAACACCCACACTTTTCCACATGATGGTCCCTGAGCAGGCACGCGGAACGCGCCCGCCGTCACCTCCCGGCTCACGCACAAGGCGAGGACACGGGTTTCCGTAGACAAAGTTGACATTCAAAAAGGGAACTATGAATTATGTCCTGTGCAAAAACTGTCGACCGAAAAAGACCACTCGGTCGACCGTTTTCCTCAAGGGAATCAGTCGTCTGGAAGTGACATCCGGTCGACCGCTTCCACAAGGGAAATCGGTCGACCGAATGCGACAGCTCGGTCGACCGCTTCCACAAGGGAATCGATCGACCGAAGCGTCTGCAACGGTCAAACTATTTGCGCAACACAAAATCCTAACGGTCTACCGAAGGTCTAAAACCGGTCGACCGAACGAGCTCAAAATCCGGAGTCTGGTTAACATCAAAATCGAATCTATCGGTCGACTGACTTAGGGGTCTCGGTCGACCAAAAACTAACAGGGTCAACTTACTATTCTACGTCATATAACGGTCGACCGAACGAAAACCAACGTCCGAACATCACACATAATAATCCAATAAACTTAAGTTCCAGTCGACCGAACATAAGGACTCGGTCGACCGAAACACAACAGACAGACAATAATACATGCATTCGGTCGACCGCCCGAAGGGCCCGGTCGACCGTTGGTCGTCTTCAACCTCGCGCCAGCCGAGGTTTCTACGAAGAAACACACCGTCGGAGTGGTCTTTGACCTCCTCTGACCGACCAACACAACCCTACTACGAGGGTTAACAACAAAATCACACTAGAGAGCGGCATACCTCAAACGAAGACGACGAACCGTCGGAGCCCGCTCACGCACGTCGTCACCGTAGATCACCTCGCGTGCTCGCCTCCTTGCACGACCTCCGCTGGATCCGCCTCCGCCTCCGTTGGTGCTGCTAGACAGGAAAGATGAAAGGAGAGTGAGAGAGTGAGCAAGTGAGGGAGAGAAACTGATTTCTCTTCACTTAACCCAACCAAAACTCCACCAACAGTCGCCTACACACCCAGCCATCACCCTCCCCTCACGTCTACAGTACTCGCCTCCTCCTCTTCCCCATGCACACCCTATGCAAACCAACTCCCCATGCAAAGCCAACTCTTAATCTCTATTAGCCTCTCTAACCTAGGTTTGGGTTCTAACACTATCTGTGAGATCATAATCCCTAATTAGTGGCTTTTTTGGTGTTTAGGTGGGTCATTGGAGGGCTTTGGTTTGAACGACTGAGATGTGCTTGGAGAATAGTATAAAGGTTTGAGTTCTCTCTCTCTCTTCTCACTCGTTTCTCTCTCTCCCGCTCATGCTCTCTCTTAACTCTCTCCCTCTTAGCCTTGTGTTTGGTGGCGAAGTGTCCCAGAGAAGGAGAAGGAGGTTCGTTGTTGAGTGGTCGAGGTAGTAAGATCGTTGATCGAAATAAGTTCATCGGAGAAACGTGCGTTGGAGAGAAAGTGCTCGTGGAAGCGATCATCGTTGGTTCTTCTAAGGCTTCTTCAATCCTTAATAGTATGTCAAGATTTACTTTTATGCTCACCTAAGCTAGAGCGAGTGTTGGAGTAGTCGACGGTAGGCCGAAAGGCTCGTCGGAGTTGTGCAACAGAGGTTCTGCTCTGTTCCGGTCGACCAGTGCTAGATTCGCTCAACCGGTTGTAGTGTAATTTTGGGCGTTGATCTCTCGCACCGGTCGAACAATACCCTTGGGTGGTCGACCGGTTATGCTTTTGAGCGAGAAGATGGAGTCTCTCGGTATTTCGGTCGACCGGGACCCCTTTGTCGTTCGATCAAAAACATTGTTTTATGTCGGTTGGGGTGTAGACCACAAAACGATCGACCGCCCTGTGACCTTGTTCGACCGAAGACTTATGATAAGTTAAATTTTGTTTGATCGTTTGTTGTTTCGGTCGACCGGTGTATTTTGATTCGAAATCTGAATTTACTGACTTTTTCTGGTCGACCGCGGTTCCTGGTTTGTTCGACCGTTTGTGCTTTTTGGAGCGAAAGGTGGATTTTACTGAATGTTTTCGGTCGAACAGGTCCCCTTTGTCGTTCAACTGGTTGACTGTTGTTTGGTTGGAACCGGATTTGGTGGTGGGGTTTCAGTTGACCGGTTGTGGATTTTGGTCCACCGTTTCTGCCCAGTTTTGTATATGTTGCTTGTGATGTTTGTGGTTTTGATCTGCCTCAAGGGCAACGGGTCTCCGACCTTTTTGGGACGACGGTACGGACATTCCGGTCTGAGAGAGATCATGGTTGTGTCTCTGAGGAGCGGTGCTTTGTGTGCACGTCTGATTGTGGGGTTGGGGTGAGAGGACCCTTGAGACCCATGTTGTTTGTGTCAACTGTGGTTGGGAGAGAGGTCCCGAGAACCCAGTTGGACTGTGGTAGTTGTGTTGTATTGCGTTTTGATATCATGTCATGTTATTATTTTAATTCATACATTTAGGAGTTTGACATACAGGGTTTCCTTATGGGAAACTCAGACATAGTTTTATGGTTGCATTTCAGGTTGTAAGTGTCGTTAGGAGGTGGTGACTGAGGGCGGGAGCACCCGGACTGGATCCTACTTTTCTTGTTTTTGAGGTTGTTATGATTACATTTGTACATGTTGTATATCTTTTGTTGATGTAATCATACCTTTGACATCTTGTATTATACGGTGCACCACCGGTTATATATATGTGTTTTTTTCCCGTAGCGTCCCTGATGCTTGATATCTATCTTTTAAGTTTGAAAATTTTCCGTTGTATCATACGTTACAATTTGGTATCGACTTACACGTTATTGATCAGGACTACCAGGAGACGGTAGAGGCCAGGAAGACGAAGACGGGTGCACGTCCCAGAGATCAGTCTTTAGGGAATCCGGGCAAGAGGCCCCAGATTGACGAAGGTGGGGCACTGCAGTTCGGGCAGTGTAGGCGGTGTGGTGGAGTTCATCTCGGGTGAGGGTCCGGGTCCCGTCCAGGAGTTTGTCATGGTTGTGGCTAGCTGGGTCACTTCATTTGTTCTTGCCTGAGCAGATCAGGCGGGATTAGAAATCGACCGGGATCGTCCTCGACTAGTGGAGCGGGACCGAGTCGACTAGTTGCACCGTCTCAGCAGGAGAAGAGTGTCGGTCATGTTTTCACCATCCAGGCGGAGGAGGCTAGAGACGCAAGTGCGGTGGTGGAAGGTACGCTTTATGTTGGTGATTTGATAACTGGAGTATTTTTTAATTGCGGGTCACACACTCGTTCATCTCTGAGCAATTTGCGAGCGTGTTAGGTCATACTCCTGCGATGTTGACTATCACTTTGGAAGTTAACACACTCCTGGGTTTGGTGGGCATTGTGAGGAGCTTTCTTCCCGACACCACGATTGTTTCGGGAGACCAGGAGTTCCCGGCAGACCTGGTCTTGTTACCGATGGTAGACTTTGATGTCATACTTGGGATGAATTAGTTGTCCCAGTACGATATTCGAGTCTTGTGCCAAGAAAAGAAAATTTTGATTCCAATGAGAGGTCTTTCTGATTTTTTGATCAAAGGGACGAAGAGCAAAGATGATTGGATCATGGTTTCTACAGTGAAGGCTCTGATGATGATCCACCAGGGTTGCAAGGCTTTTATAGCCACTCTGGTGGTGCCAGATTCAGAGGAGAAGAGGTTGGAAGACATCGAGATTTTTCAGGAGTTTCCAGAGGTGTTTTTTGACGAGATCATCGGTCTGCCGCCACATAGAGAGATCGAGTTTGGTATTGACTTGGTAGCTGGGACTACACCACAGTCAAAGTGGAAGCCGTTCACTAATGAATTCCGGGGTGCAGTGATTGCGGATCTGAGGGTGGAGCCTCAGATGGTCACGAGTATTGTTCAGGCTCAGAGTTATGATGATAAGTTGAATGATCTGTTACTGTTGGCAGACAGAGATGGATCCGATTTCAGTATAGGAGTTGATGGAGGTTTGAGATTCAGAGGTCGGGTTTGGGTGCCGAAAGGAGATCTGAGAAAGGAAATCATGGAGGAGGCACACAGGTCTCGTTACTCGATACACACAAGCAACACGAAGATGTACAAGGATCTTCAGAGGAATTTTTGGTGGAAGATGATGAAGACTGAGATAGCTGAGTTTGATGACAGATGTCTGGTTTGTCAACATGTGAAGATTGAGCATCAAAGACCAGCAGAGCCGATGCAGAGGATCGAGCTTCCAGAGTGGAAGTGGGAACACGTGACTATGAATTTTGTCACCGGGCTGCCAAAGACAAGGAGATTCCACGATACGATTTGGGTTATAGTTGATCGATTGACCAAGTCAGCGCATTTCTTTAAATTTTGATAGACTTAAGAAGCTGAACAGAAATACTACATTGCAGTGAAATACAAGTTGAATCATATTATAAGAAGGAAGGATGAAAATGTCATGAACAGGAATTTGAAAGGAGTTGTAAACAATAGTGGAGAGAAATACAACTTGAATCAGGTCATTCATAGGAAGGATTCAACCTTACTGCATCTAAGTGTGTTGTATTTAACCACCGGTCATCATCTGTGGGAGGAACGGATCTAAGAACACCAGTTTCAATCTTCTGAAGACGATGTTCTTCCATATCATAGACTGCCGTTCCCGGAAGTATTTCTGATGTTGCAAAAGAAAGCCAATCCCATGCAATCATGTATCATTTAAGGGAAATGCAAACAAGGATGGTTGAGTTCATTAAAAAACGACTTCTTCTTCTGGAGAAAATATCGGTGTATCGTATCCTTGCGCAGCAAAACGCCCCGAGATGATATAGAGATGGGTGAGATGCCAAAAAATCCTCCCGACTTGGAATCGAAGAGTGTAGCTGAATCAAAAAGTCCTTATCATGGTAAGTAATACTGAACTTGTTTATTTTCCAGTGGAAAATTTCCTGATTAAAACTTGTACTGTGTGCTTAGTTTCCCTATCAGTTCAGAAATAGCTGGGACAATTTAACTAGCACTTTAACCATTTTGGTGTACTGGATATGTGCTAAACTTTGCAATAGAATTTTTTTAGAAGCATTAATATTTTCAGAGTTGGAAAACATTTTCAGGATGGAAGTAGTCTACTGATTAGAAAATGCCATTGTAACGTCCCGAAACAGCGGAAGATTTAAAATTTCAAAATAACCAACATAACAGACAACTCACGCGGGAACGTCACTAATACATAAATATATAAATCCGGGTGCACCCAAAATACAAGGAGTTTTCCAAAAGAAATACGACTACAATACAGATACAATGGAAGAGAATACAAGTAGTCGTACGGTCTAGCAACTGCCGAAGAGGATCCGACTCCAAAGCGCTCCGTCCTCGGTCACCACCCACCCGGACCTACTGCGATCCTGAAAAAGATGCAACAACAATGCCTGAGTTTCCAGAAGGAAACCCCGTATGCCAACCCACCTATATGCATGCATCACATAATGAACCTATCATACTAGTAGCATATCATGGCACCAACAGAAATGGAAAACAGTTCCCCCGAAGGGTAAAACAGGACATCAGTCCGACAGTCAATCATCGGGTCTCCCGAGGAGACCTACTGCAGGCACATGCAGTCTAGTAGCCCGCGACATCGCACCCCCCACACGCAGCTACACTACTCAAGGGTTCGGCAGGGAGCCTCTGTCACGTCTACGCGCCGATAGAAACAGATCTGTAAATCTCAGTGGTCGGGGCCACAGGGACCAACGGGGCCGTCGCCCGGAAGGTATAACAACATCATCTCGGTAGGTGCCCAGCCGAGGGAAACAACAAGCCGGCACAGCCTCGGCCCAACAATCATCATCGCCGGCACAACCTCGGCGGCATCACCGGCACAACATCGGTGGTCCATCACAACGTCCGGCACAGCATCGGACGGTCCAGACCGAAGTCTGCCAGGTCATCAGGCTCCTCGAGCCGCGAACACCAACTGCGCCGCTATAAAAGCAGGGCAGCGACCTCCGTAGCCCGTGGGCCGGTAGTCACCTCACCCAACACCAGTTGCGTGCCCGCACAACATCAACACTGGGATCCGCGATCCCTCAGGCCTGCTATACTACAAAGTGCCAACAATCATCTCAAAAGTCACGGTCCATACATGGAGGTGACGCGTCCCGAACACCCACACTCTTCCCAACGGCGGTCCCTGGGCAGGCACGCATCCCGCGCCCACCGTCACCTCCCGGCTCACGCACAAGGCGAGGACACGGGTTTCCGTGGACAAAGTTGGCGTTCAAAGAGGGAACCAGGAATTCTGTCCTGGGCCCAAACGGTCGACCGAAAGAGGTGATTCGGTCGACCGGTTCCAGAAAGGAATCGGTCGACCGTACTCCTAAAACGGTCTACCGCTGCGCTCAAAACAGAACCCCCCAACGGTCGAACAAAGGTCTAAAACCGGTCGACCGAACGAGGTCAAAATCCGGAGTCTGGTCAACATTAAATTCCACTCTATCGGTCGACCGACTCAGGGGTCTCGGTCGACCGAAAACAGACAGGGTCAACCTATTATTCTAAATCATATAATCGGTCGAACGCAAAACTCCAACGGTCGAACAACAAACGATCGGTCGAACGTCACATGAAATCGGTCGAACGAATCATGCAAACCTAACAGGTGCACTTAAGTTCCGGTCGAACACAACAAGGACCGGTCGACCGACAACAGGTAGAAAAATCCCAACTCACCAGCAATAATGCACTACCGGTCGACCGCCCCAAGGCATCGTTCGACCGGTGAAGGTTAAAGTCGGGCAAACAATGCTAAAACGGTCGACCGCCCGAAGGATCCGGTCGACCGTTGGTCGTCTTCAACCTCGCGCCAGCCGAGGTTTTACAAAGAAACGCGTCGCCGGAGAGGTCTCCGACCTCCCCCGACTCGACCAACGCATCCCTCACATGAGGGTCAACAAACAAACCACACTAAGGAGCGGCATACCTCAACCAACGACGACGAACCGCCGGAGCAACGCTCGCGCCTCCGTCACCGCCGCACGCGCGACCTCCTTCCCGCGATGACCTCCTCACGCCGGAGCCGATCTTCCGCCTCCGTCACAGACCTCGCGAGCTCCGTTCTCCTCCGCTGCCGCCGAAAATGAAAGGAGAGTGTGAGGAAGGTGGTGAGAATGGAGTGGGAAAAGAAAGATGAAGTGGGTTTCCACTCCTTAAAAACCCAAACCTCACACCCCAAACACACCCCACCATACCTCCCTTACACCCCCACCTTACCTCCATCACTTCACCTCACAACACACCATACCTCCCTCTCTCCTCCAAGTCAAACCTCACTTAACCACTAATTAAACCCTAAACCGGGTTAGGGACATAACAATCCACCCAACTTAAAAGGATTTCGTCCCGAAATCAAGCAACTACTCACCGAAAAGCTCTGGATACTGCCTTCTGACATCCTCCTCAATCTCCCAAGTGGCCTCGCGCTCGCTGTGATGCTGCCACCTGACCTTCACCATCGGAATGGTCCTCCTCCTGAGCTGGTGATCCATGCGATCAACAATCTCGACCGACCTCTCCTCAAGCGACAAGTCCTGCTGAATCTCTGGCACTGCTATCTCAATAACGTGCGACGGATCTGCCACATACTTCCTCAGCATCGACACATGGAAGACATTATGCAGACCCGAAAACTGCGGCGGCAATGCAATCCGGTAGGCAACCTCTCCAACTCGGTCGAGGATCTCAAACGGTTCAACATATCTTGGACTGAGCTTCCCCTTCTTCCCAAACCTCATCACACCTCTGGCTGGGGAAATCTTCAGAAACACATGGTCGCCCACCTCGAAACTCAGCACTCGTCTGCGTCGATCTGCATAACTCTTCTACCTGCTCTGTGCTGTGGCCAGTCTCCTCCGGATCACATCAACCTTCTCAGCATACATCTGTACGATCTCCGGCCCCACTAACTGCCTCTCGCCCACATCACTCCAGCATACCGGTGATCTGCAAGGTCTCCCGTACAACGCCTCGTACGGTGCCATCCCAATACTCGAATGGTAGCTGTTGTTGTAGGCAAACTCTATCAGCGGCAGGTGCTCATCCCAGTGCCCTGCCCAGTCCAGCGTGCATGCTCTCAGCATATCCTCCAAGGTCTGAATCGTCCTCTCTGACTGACCATCGGTCTGCGGATGAAACGCTGTACTGAATCTCAGACGCGTCCCCAAAGCCTGCTGCAGACTCCCCCAAAATCTGGAAGTGAAACGAGGATCTCGATCAGAGATGATGCTCACTGGCACCCCATGCAACCTGACTATCTCCTCCACGTACAACTTAACCAGACCCTCCAAAGGCAACGTGGTCCGGATCGCTAAGAAGTGCGCCGACTTGGTCAGTCGATCGACTATCACCCAAATCGCGTCGTGGAATCTCCTCGTCTTCGGCAAACCCGTGACAAAATCCATCGTCACGTGCTCCCACTTCCACTCAGGAAGCTCAATACACTGCATCGGTCCTGCTGGCCTCTGATGCTCAATCTTCACCTGCTGGCAGACCAAGCATCGCTCCACAAACTCTGCAATATCCCTCTTCATGCCCTTCCACCAGAAGTTCCGCTGCAGGTCCTTATACATCTTCGTGCTCCCCGGATGAATGGTGTACCTAGCTCTGTGTGCCTCCTCCATGATGTCATCTCTCAGCCCATCAACCTTCGGCACCCAGATCCGACTCCTGAACCTCAGACCACCATCAACCCCCACACTGAAATCTGATCCATCTCTGGAAGCCAACTGTAGCAGACCAGTTAACTCCTCATCCCCCTGCTGAGCCTGAACCAACCGTGAGACGGTCTGCGGCTCCACCCGAAGCCCAGCAATCACTGCTCCCTCTGAGCCCTCTGTAAACGGCCTCCACTCTGACAAAGCCTCGAGTAGCCTCCACTCCTGGATGCACAGACTCGCGACAGAAACCTCCACCTTCCTGCTCAGCGCATCTGCAACCGAATTCGCCTTCCCCGGATGATAGGAAATGGTGAAGTCATAGTCCTTAATGAACTCGAGTCATCTGCGCTGCCTCATATTCAGCTCCTTCTGCGAGAACAAGTACTTCAGACTCTGATGATCGGTGAAGACCTCGAACTGCTCGCCATACAGATAGTGCCGCCAGGTCTTCAACACGTGAACTACCGCCGCCAACTCCAGATCATGAGTAGGGTAGTTCTTCTCGTGCACCTTCAGCTGCCTCGAAGCGTACGCGACCACCTTCCCATGCTGCATCAGAACACAACCCAAGCCTATCCCTGATGCATCGCTGTAAATCACGTAGCCTCCACTGCCACTCGATAGCGTCAGAATAGGTGCTGTCGTCAATCGCCTCTTCAGCTCCTGAAAGCTGTCCTCGCACTTCTGGGACCAAACGAACTTGACGCCCTTCTGCGTCAACGCTGTCAGCGGCGACGCAAGTCTGGAGAAATCCTGGATGAACCATCTGTAATACCCTGCCAGTCCAACGAAACTCCTGATCTCCGTCACGCTCGTCGGGGCTCTCCACTGAGTCACTGCCTCGACCTTCGCCGGATCCACTGCAATCCCATCCGCTGACACAATATGCCCCAGAAAAGCCACCTGATCCAACCAAAACTCGCACTTCGTGTACTTGGCATATAGCTGCTGATCCCTCAAGATGCCAAGCACAATCCTCAGGTGCTCTCGATGCTGCTCCCTGTCAGGCGAGTATATCAAGATGTCGTCTACGAATACAACGACAAATCTGTCGAGGTACGGCTGGAAGGTCCTATTCATCAGATCCATGAATGCTGCAGGTGCATTCGTCAGTCCAAATGGCATCACCAAGAACTCGTAGTGGCCGTACCGCGTCCTGAAGGCTGTCTTCTGAACATCTGCCTCCCTGATCCGCAACTGATGATAACCCGAACGCAGATCGATCTTCGAGAACACTCTCGCCGTCTGCAACTGATCAAACAAATCATCAATCCTGGGCAAAGGGTACCGGTTCCGAACGGTAACCTTATTCAGCATCCTGTAGTCGATGCACATCCGCAACGACCCATCCTTCTTCTTCACGAAGAGCACAGGCGCTCCCCATGGAGAAACACTCGGTCGAATGAATCCGGACTCCATCAACTCCTGCAACTGCTTCTTCAACTCTGTCAACTCAGCAGGTGCCATACGATACGGTGCCTTCGACTGAGGTGTCGTACCCGCTACCAGCTCGATGCCGAACTCGATCTCCCGGTGCGGCGGTAACGCTGGAATCTCTGCTGGAAACACGTCCGGAAACTCCTGCACAATCTCTATGTCCTCCAGCCTCCTCGTCTCAGGATCAGGAACTACCAGCGTGGCCACAAACGCTCTGCATCCCTGCTGCATCAGTCTCTGTGCCCTAACTGCAGACACAATCAGACGACCCCCTCTGCTCCTCGCACCTCTGATCAGAACATCTGGCAAACCTTCCATCGGAATCAGGATCTTCTTCTCACGGCAAAAGACCCGCACGTCGTACCGGGACAGCCAGTCCATCCCCAGTATGACGTCGCAGTCCACCATCGGTAACAAGACCAGATCTGCCGGAAAATCGTGGTCTCCCGAAGCAACTGTGGTGCCGGGGAAAAAGCTCCCCACAGTGCCCACCTCACCCATGGGCGTGCTGACCTCCAAAACATCAGTCAGCAGCACAGGGGTCCGACCCAACTCGCCAGCAAACTTCTCCGAGATGAAGGAGTGAGTGGCGCCGCAATCAAACAACACACGCGCTACTGAACCAGAAACTGAAAGCGTACCTTCCACGACGGTGTTGGAGTCCCTCGCCTCCTCAGCTTGGATAGTGAAGACTCGCCCGGTCCTCCTGCTCTGGCCCTGTGGAACAACTGACTGGCTGCCTCCGCCTCTGCCTACTGCTGGTGGTCCTGGCCTCCTGCTCGGCTCTCCCTGCCTCTGAGGACAATCACGGACAAAATGCCCCATCTGGCCGCAACCCATGCACGCTCCAGTCCGACGGGGACACTCCTGCCCTGGATGGAACCTCCCGCAGTAAGTGCACGCTCCTGACTGACGTGCTCCTCCACCATCGAACCTGGGCCTCTTGCCCGAGTTCCCTGCTCCACGACCAGCTACTCTGCTGCCGGTGCTCACTGGCGCCTTCCGCGCCTCCTGAATACACTCCCTCTGGTCCTGCTCGATGATCGTAGCATGCTTCACCGCATCTGCAAGGGTCCGCGGCATGCTGTTGATCACCCGAGAACGAAGCGGCTGCCTCAGTCCCTTCACGAACTTCCTCGCCCGCTGCTCTGGGGTCACACAAATCTCAGGGCAGTAACGCTCCAAAGCGTTGAACCTGCTGATGTAGCTCGTCAGTGTCATGTCCTTCTGCTCCAGCGACATGAACTCCTCCCTCTTCTGATCTCTGACATGCTGGGGGAAGTACTGCTCATGAAACACCTCCAAGAACTCCTCCCAGCTGACATCTGCACGGTCATCAAACAGAATTGTAGACGTAGATCTCCACCAGTTGGCGGCCTCGCCATCGAACACGTAGGTGGCCAGCTCCACCATCCTCTCAGGTGCTACACCAATAGCACGGAAAATCTTCTCCATCCTGAAGACCCAGTCCTCTGCAACCTCTGGGGCCCTCCTGCCATCGAAAGTCGGCGGGTGCTGACGCATGAACCGATCGTGCTCAGCTCCCACTCCGCCTTGGGCGCTCTGAGCTGCCTGACGCTCCAGAAACTCGCCCAGTCTGTCCCACTGAGCACCTGAAGTGTCGTCACTGGGATCACGATCGCGTGGAGAACTCCTCACACGTCTAGGTGCCATCTGTCACCACAACAATCAACAGATAAGCAACAATGCATGCAAAAGCTACAAAAATAATGCATGCCTCTAGCACTACTCCTAAGGGTGGTTCTTTAGACGAAGACACAGGAATCGACCGCTCTGATACCAAGTTGTAACGTCCCGAAACAGCGGAAGATTTAAAATTTCAAAATAACCAACATAACAGACAACTCACGCGGGAACGTCACTAATACATAAATATATAAATCCGGGTGCACCCAAAATACAAGGAGTTTTCCAAAAGAAATACGACTACAATACAGATACAATGGAAGAGAATACAAGTAGTCGTACGGTCTAGCAACTGCCGAAGAGGATCCGACTCCAAAGCGCTCCGTCCTCGGTCACCACCCACCCGGACCTACTGCGATCCTGAAAAAGATGCAACAACAATGCCTGAGTTTCCAGAAGGAAACCCCGTATGCCAACCCACCTATATGCATGCATCACATAATGAACCTATCATACTAGTAGCATGTCATGGCACCAACAGAAATGGAAAACAGTTCCCCCGAAGGGTAAAACAGGACATCAGTCCGACAGTCAATCATCGGGTCTCCCGAGGAGACCTACTGCAGGCACATGCAGTCTAGTAGCCCGCGACATCGCACCCCCCACACGCAGCTACACTACTCAAGGGTTCGGCAGGGAGCCTCTGTCACGTCTACGCGCCGATAGAAACAGATCTGTAAATCTCAGTGGTCGGGGCCACAGGGACCAACGGGGCCGTCGCCCGGAAGGTATAACAACATCATCTCGGTAGGTGCCCAGCCGAGGGAAACAACAAGCCGGCACAGCCTCGGCCCAACAATCATCATCGCCGGCACAACCTCGGCGGCATCACCGGCACAGCATCGGTGGTCCATCACAACGTCCGGCACAGCATCGGACGGTCCAGACCGAAGTCTGCCAGGTCATCAGGCTCCTCGAGCCCCGAACACCAACCGCGCCGCTATAAAAGCAGGGCAGCGACCTCCGTAGCTCGTGGGCCGGTAGTCACCTCACCCAACGCCAGTTGCGTGCCCGCACAACATCAACACTGGGATCCGCGATCCCTCAGGCCTGCTATACTACAAAGTGCCAACAATCATCTCAAAAGTCACGGTCCATACATGGAGGTGACGCGTCCCGAACACCCACACTCTTCCCAACGGCGGTCCCTGGGCAGGCACGCATCCCGCGCCCACCGTCACCTCCCGGCTCACGCACAAGGCGAGGACACGGGTTTCCGTGGACAAAGTTGGCGTTCAAAGAGGGAACCAGGAATTCTGTCCTGGGCCCAAACGGTCGATCGAAAGAGGTGATTCGGTCGACCGGTTCCAGAAAGGAATCGGTCGACCGTACTCCTAAAACGGTCTACCGCTGCGCTCAAAACAGAACCCCCAACGGTCGAACAAAGGTCTAAAACCGGTCGACCGAACGAGGTCAAAATCCGGAGTCTGGTCAACATTAAATTCCACTCTATCGGTCGACCGACTCAGGGGTCTCGGTCGACCGAAAACAGACAGGGTCAACCTATTATTCTAAATCATATAATCGGTCGAACGCAAAACTCCAACGGTCGAACAACAAACGATCGGTCGAACGTTACATGAAATCGGTCGAACCAATCATGCAAACCTAACAGGTGCACTTAAGTTCCGGTCGAACACAACAAGGACCGGGCGACCGACAACAGGTAGAAAAATCCCAACTCACCAGCAATAATGCACTACCGGTCGACCGCCCCAAGGCATCGTTCGACCGGTGAAGGTTAAAGTCGGGCAAACAATGCTAAAACGGTCGACCGCCCGAAGGATCCGGTCGACCGTTGGTCGTCTTCAACCTCGCGCCAGCCGAGGTTTTACAAAGAAACGCGTCGCCGGAGAGGTCTCCGACCTCCCCCGACTCGACCAACGCATCCCTCACATGAGGGTCAACAAACAAACCACACTAAGGAGCGGCATACCTCAACCAACGACGACGAACCGCCGGAGCAACGCTCGCGCCTCCGTCACCGCCGCACGCGCGACCTCCTTCCCGCGATGACCTCCTCACGCCGGAGCCGATCTTCCGCCTCCATCACAGACCTCGCGAGCTCCGTTCTCCTCCGCTGCCGCCGAAAATGAAAGGAGAGTGTGAGGAAGGTGGTGAGAATGGAGTGGGAAAAGAAAGATGAAGTGGGTTTCCTCTCCTTAAAAACCCAAACCTCACACCCCAAACACACCCCACCATACCTCCCTTACACCCCCACCTTACCTCCATCACTTCACCTCACAACACACCATACCTCCCTCTCTCCTCCAAGTCAAACCTCACTTAACCACTAATTAAACCCTAAACCGGGTTAGGGACATAACAGCCATCCACTAGGATACTTGACGAGAAAATTCACCCGTTACCGTGTTTTGAAAATGAAAATATGATTCTGAGGTAAAATGAAGCATATGCCATCCACTACTGATCAAGTATGTATCAGTTATGACATGCACAGCTCCGAAAATATTGGCTCCTGATGTAGCTTATTTTGTACAAAAAAAAACTTGAAAATTGCATGAAATAACACTTGGACATTAACATGAAAGGACAGAATTAAAATTGTGATGGACTTAGAAGCATGAAAAGAAATACACAAGTGGGAAACACAGCAGAATTTACAATACCGAAATTCAGATCATATCATGAGAAACTTGAAAGCTTAAACAGTACACTAAGTGGGAAATTTTAACAGTGAATACAACAATGCATGAAATAAAACTTGTACCATATCACTAAGAATGATAGAATCAAAATTGTGATGGACTTAGAAGCATGAACAGAAATACACAAGTAAAAAAAAACAGGAAATAAAACTTGGACCATATCATGAGAAGGAAGGATAGAATATTTGTGTTAGACTTGGAAGAATAAATGTAGGAAATTCAACATGAGTTACAAACAATATTGTGTCGAAATACAACTTTAATCAAGTCATATGAAAGAGGGACTCAACCACAATGCATCTAACCCACTGCATCTAACCTCTGTACATCTCTTAAAGGAACACCAGTTGGAATTGTAAGAAATCTATGATCTTCCATATCGTAAATGCACACGTCATTAGGATAAGAGAAAGCGTCGAAGTAATAAACACTGTTTCTTCTTGGTCCTAGGAGAGAATATACAATTGCGTTACTCGCTCCGACGAAAATAGAGTTACCACCCAGATCGTGTACTTCTTCAAAATGACCAACGTCGCTATAGTACTTGAAGACTTTGAAAAGAGCCTCTCCAACCTCGAGGCTCACGTCCGGACGGAATCCCGGAGGAATTCTTCTTTCGAGGATGAAAATTTCAGACACTTCCTTAAAGAACCATCCAGCTAAATACCTTAAACGATGGTCTTGTTCTTGGGGCATTTGAAACGAAAGATGTCCTAGACTCGATTGAGGGTACCTGAAATAATGATCAGTGTTTTCCACCAGAAGTTCAGCGAAATAATCATCGGTTCTATTCACATCGGAGAAATCAAGGTCATCCTCCTCATTCAGTTCTGCTGCCGAGATGTGACAGAATCTCGGGAGATCAATCTGCCGGCTGCTTATCGGATTCACTAGGTGTGCCTCCAAAGTTCCTCTAGTGATCGTGACCATCCACCCGCCCGTGGAACCAACACATATGCGCTCACTGAAGGATGGAAGTCGCACTGGTAACCGAATTAACTTCGCTTGCGAAAGGTCAGAGAAAGCAGCAATCTTCGGTTCCTCGTTGTCGGGGTGAGGATTGTTCCTTGAATTTCTCCAGCCAAGTTTTGAGGCAATGAACGAGTCGAAAGTTATCTGGGATTGTAAGGTTTTGGAGGATTAACCTTAGCAACTCCCAATAAAGATCAGTTAAACTCACCATCATACAACTGAGAAAAGGAAATGTGAGATTAGTATTGAAGAAGAAAGAAAGTTATTGAACAAGATAATGTCATCTAACTTACTTTCAATTACAGAAAGGAAGAAATTTGAGATTCTAGTAGTGGTGAAGTGGTTAATATAGCTGTGATCAGTTTGGCGCCAAATTTTAAATTAAAGTAATCGTTAGTGTGGGACTAAAAGCCGTTAGAAGTTAAATTTTGTTATGTAATATTAATTTTTCTTTCATACTGTGTGAATTTGATAGAAACAAATGTTGGTGTTCATTTTTTAAGTATTTTGTAGTCTAACTGAAAGAATGCGAGGCTGCAGTAATCTTTCCGTACCTCAATCCAAATGAACCATTAAACTTAGCTAAAAAATTACATTTAATATGGTAAAATAACAAAATGAATTTGTGCGAACCTGAAATTTAGTGTATACTTTCCTACGCCAATTTTTAGATTCAAAGGAGATAAAATTCAAGATGGAGGCGTGCCTCAATGGTCTCCACTTGGCGCCACCCATTTGATATAGAGTTGAGAATCTCATAGACTACTACTTAAATCGTGTTATTAAAGGTCAATTACGGTTGACACGTCAAGCCAATGTGAATCATTTAGTTTAGTTACCAATAAAAAAGGGGAAAATTCAGAATAATGATAACATAATAAAAAATTGGCAAATAATGGGAGTTGTGGATATATTTAGGGAAATATAAATGCGATGGTGAGATTACTGTTTTGAAATAATGCACTTTGGTGTGGTTGCTCAATAGTGAGAGCTCATTGCTATCATCACCTTGCAGGGTCATGTCACAATCCAAATAATGCACAATGGTGTGGTTGCTCAGTTACTGTCATCACCAACCTCCTAAAAGAAATACAAACTGGTAATCATCTCAAGAAATATAAAGAGAATGGAGTTCTGAAATGCCCCCAGCTTCCTGAGTCCCTAAAGAGTTGGAGTGACGTCAAAATTCAGAAATACTCCCAAAATTTTCCAACATGTCCAAAAAAATTAAGATCGTTAATAAGATAGATTTAACTTATCATCCCATCCCACCCCACTCCACGTAAGGGAGGTTGTGGGGGGAAAAAACACAACCTGCCAACCCGAATAGCTGTCGAACCCTTAATAAATGAGGTGGGTTGTACCTAAGAGTTTAGTATTAGTATTTTAAACCTAACATTAAAAAAACAACTCTAATAACAAAAGCAAAGAAACATAATAAAAGATTTTATGTTAGTCGTTTATTTCTTGTGGACAACTTGTCTTGTGGTTTATTTTAAGTGTATATATGTTGTGTAACTTGATGATACATAGTTTTATTATCTAAGTTTTTTTGTGATATATATGAATTTGTTATGATGTATATAGTTTAATAATTCATAAAATTCAAAATTTAAAGACTCATCCCAACTAAGCTACTTATTAAGGATAGTGGTTGACCACAGTCCGTCATATTTGTCCACTTAACTTAGACAATGCGGGTAAAAACAAAAGAAAAAAAGAGTAGAAATCCAACAAAACAAGTGGTCTTTGATGTTCCATTGCTTCCACTGTACACCAATCCCTTTCAATCCCAATCCACCCACCAGTCACCATGTCATCGTCTTCATCTGCCTCCACCCAACCCTCACTTCTCCCCTCCAATGGCGGCCCAGGACGACACCGACTTCGACGAGTACAACCCCCACCCCTACCAAGGCGGCTACAACATCGCCACAACCTACGGCGCCCCTCTCTCTCCTTCCCCCCACACTTGCTACCCTCTTTCTGGTGATTCTGCTCCAGAACAGCCCCAAAGATCGGATCTTTCTGGCATTTCCGTTGATGGGTCGAATTCTCTTGGTGATTCTGCGCCGAAAGAGCCCGAAAGATCCAATCTTTCTGGCAATTCGGCTGATGGGTCGAATTCTCTTGGTGATTCTGCGCCGAAAGAGCCCGAAAGATCCAATCTTTTTGGTGAATCTGTTGATGGGTCGAATCTTTCTGGTGATTTTGTGCCTAAGGAGGAGGAAAGATCCAATCTTTCTGGTGAGTCTGTGCCCGAGGAAGGAGGAAAATGGGGTTTCTTCGGGGATTATGTGCCGGAGGAGACGAGGAGATTTGGGGGTTGTGGTGGAGGTTGTCGGTGTAAGTGTAGGTGTTGGCTGCCGCGGAGAGAGGAGTGGAGGTGTGGGTGGAGTTATCCGGAGAGATTCGGGTCTGGTTGGGGGAGTTGGAATCCGTCGCGATGGGTCGGGGACTACCTGTTCGACTATTTGCCAGTGTATGGGGAAAAGAGGGCTGAGACCTTCCACTATGGGAATCTTAATTATGCTTATGACAGGCATACCCCTGAGCCTGCTGTTAGTGTTGTGGTGGAGCAGGATGTTGCGTCCCAGTGGTGGTCCACGGGGTCGGAGGAACAAAGACAGGGGATTTTTGAGGAGGTGGAATACGAGTCTGGAGTCCAATGTGGGTATGAATATGATACACATTCTTATCCAGTCATTGAACATGTGAATGCGTATGAAGGGCGTGGTTTTGAGCAACCGGTTACAGTTCAGGTTGAGCTTGATGAGCATGTGGTTCAGCAGGAGGAAGTGTACCATTCAGAAGTATATGCATATGAAAGTTGTAATTATGAGGAATCTGTTTGTATTGAGATAGAGCCGCCTCAATTCGGGCAAGATAGTTGTGGTGAAAGGACCTATTCGCTAATGGAATTGTTTAGCAATGGATACGAGAGTGGTTGTTTTGAGCAACCTGTTTCTGTTCCTTTTGATTCAAAGGAACATGAGTGGTCTATCGATGTGAATGCCCACAATGGGGATTACTGGGATCAAGTGAGCGGTCGTTGCGAGCCCCATCAAAGTGATTACTATGAGCCGGCCACTGATGCTTACATTGAGCCTTTCCAGCCGGCATGGTCTCGAGATTTGCGTTACTCCGAGATCTACCAGGGCGAAATGCACTCTCAGATTAACTATGTAAGTGGTCATTGATGCAACTCTCAGATTAACTATGTAAGTGGTCATTGGTTTCGGACGTGTGCAAGCTAGGGAGACATAAGGAGTACTGCTTGTCATTCTGAATGGTTTTTCTTGAATGAATTGGATTGCGCAACAGTTATGGCTAGCTCTCTTAGTTTTAGCAATATCGACCCTCTTTGTCAAATTAGAAATGAATCTTAACTGCAACACGTTTTCAATGCATATGTATATTTATTCTAATCTGTACTAAGTTTAAGCCTTGAACATTTCAAATAGGCGAAGATAGTACTTGTGATAGCCAATAGGTGTTAAGTCACAGCAATGCTTATTAATATTAGCCAATCTTGTTTATCATTGTTTTAGATTGGATAAAAGTCAAGGAAAAACATGGGTCACTGTGTATGTTCAACACTCACAAAGATCGCTACCTGGACAACTACCATTGCTTTCAACTTTCAGTCTTATATTTCAGCTGTATTGGGTGATGTAAAAGTTTACGACAAGTATTATATCTTCACTGAAGAAAATCAAGTTTTTTTATGAATATATTTTGAAGCCCAAAGTCATGTTTCTATAACTCAGACATGGTATAATAAGCATATGCTTTTGACCTAGCTAACTGCACAGAAATCGGTGTTTTTTTCTTATTGCAGACTAACTTTAACTTGCTTTAAATATATCTTCATGTCTATGTTTAGGATTTGAAGTTGATTATTTTCTTTGGATTCTATTCAGCTTGCATAGTTCATACTTCGTGTTTTTTGCTATTGTTATACTAGTTAAGTTTTGTGCAAATACATAAAATTAGAGGCTTCAAGTGCATTAAAAGACTTGTTTTTTGTTGATTACTTGTGCTTTGCAGAATGTTATTTAGTTATTTGCTTTCTAATAGTAGCTATGTGTGTAGGTCGATGATTCTAGAGGACATGATGCGAGTTCCTACTCCTTCTGGCCATTCCAGGATTGATGTTAGGCCGCTGCATTGATGAGTATCATCAGTGTATCACTACTTGTGCTTATTGGCCTTTCATTGCGGTTTTTCTCGTGCCTTATGGAGAGGCATGACATAAAATGTTGGTACGTTTATTTGTTAAGTCCAGGTGTTAACAATCAGGTAATATAGTTAATAACTTTTCAGATTATGTACTTCTGTATCTCTATTGGGACAAACATGGCATTGTAGATACTGTATTGGCTCTGATGCATAAGGATGATAGTCCAGAACCGTGATTCTCAAAGAGTATCATTTGTAGCGTACAAGCGTAACTCAATAAGTTTGAGATTAGAAGCTTTGTTGTAATTGTAATGTTGGCATGACTCAATAATCATATGTTTTATCTATGAACTCTTTTCGAACTGATTTATTCTGCAATAAAAAAAATTGTGGTTCCGGCTGAATTATCCAATTCAAGAATGTCTGGTATGTTCTAGTTTTCTAAATCTACACCAACAATGTCGAATGGAAGGTAGTTGCATATCGATATTTATCGATTTAGGTTTCTCTTCATGTTGAGTGCCAAAGATGAAGCCTCAAACAGAGTTTCATGCCATTTCATGGGGAAGCTAAGGTTTCAATCTGATAAATTTAATATGACGTCGGTTGGGCGTTAACAAAATAACAAGGAATAGCTTATTGGGTGAATGACCTTTTTCAAAATCATTTCTATCATTCAAATAAACATCAATAAACACATTTTTATAAATTCGACGTCACTTTGATCGCAAAGTAAGCTTCCAATAAAACGAAATGCACAATAAAAATTTATTGTTAAGGTTAAAGATATATAATTTATAACAAAATATATGAGAAGAAGAGGGTAAATTTTTTAGACTCATGCCCCCACCTAGTTAAAGCCATTTGACATGGGTTTCTATAAACTTACATTTTTACAATTACGTGTTCTTCGAAAATTTATTTTGGTTGGATAGTGCTTCTAAACATCGCAGAAGCAAATAAACCGCTTAACGACGAGACAATTTTAATAAAATCAACAACATATAAGATACAAATGGCATCTTGACATCCCAACTCTAATTCGATATTTATTCGATCATTTTGATTGGTTTGTTCTATTATTTCAAATTTAACGACTTAAAAGTGAAAGAAAAACTAAAACGAGATACGCCTACAAACTACAACCCGAACGCTAGTTTAAATTATTTGATACAAAAAAATTCAACTTTAGAATTCATAGTCTCATTGCACAAACAAAATGAAATACAAACTTCCAACACGACATGATTTTACGAGCATGTCGTGAACTATACGTCTATACCTACCACCGAACCTATTTTAATTTAGAGGTTAAAACGTTGAAACAAATTAGACTCTACACAGACAAGCATAGAACAAAGAAGAGAGAGAAAGAGAAGCCAACAATCAACATGTGGGTTAGTTGAAAATCGGTTAACATCTAGAGAGAGAGCGTTTGTTGAGGGAAAATGAGTGGTTAAGAGAACCTTAGCTAAGCCCCTCCACAAAATCTTCTCTCACTACCTCAAATTCAGGCTTCCTCATGCACGCATATAAACCACTCCCACCAATTCAAAATTTAGGTTATACCATTAATTCTTCGTGCGATAAGCAAGTCCCGAATCAATGACAACAACTGCGGTGGTGGTGGTGGTGGTGGTCGTGGTCGTGTCCCTTCTTGGGACGGTCATCGCCGAGGACCCTTATTTATTTTTCACGTGGAACGTTTCCTATGGAACCATTTCGCCCCTCGGGAAGCCTCAGAGGGTCATTCTCATCAACGACGAGTTCCCCGGTCCGAACATCAACTCGACCACCAACAATAATGTTGTTATCAATGTTTTTAACAACTTGGATGAACCATTTTTGTTCTCCTGGAATGGGATCCAACAGAGGAAGAATTCTTGGCAAGATGGAATGCCTGGGACTAATTGTCCCATTCTTCCTGGGACTAACTACACCTACCATTTCCAGGTACGTTTACATGTTTAATTAATACGTTAAGATTTTTGAACGAATCAAATTAAGTCTAGTTTAGCTTTTGTTTTTATTATTAGTTTTGAAATAGTCATGATCAGATTCAACTTCATATATTCTGATCGTAAGGGACAATGCCAAGTGGGTGTTAAAGACTGTTAGTGTAGGCTTGAGATTCCACAAGCATTTCAAAATTTATCAAGTTCATTCATATATTTACGTACTTAGATATTTTACCATTAGTGTATAATAAAACCCATGTACGAAAGTCTCAAAGTCGACACTCATACTTAAGAGTACCGTTAACGGCACCCAGACAGTTCTTAAGCGTCTGGTTTTCTCTCTCAGCTACATCAGCTTCTCATTCCGTCACGTCAGCTCAAACCAACAAGCTTAAAATTTTCTTAACCACACCTAAAAATAACTCAAATGCCTACATTCTTTCCCATATACGTCATTTCGGAATCAATTCTAGACAAAACATAAAAAAATATCAAAAACTTATAGAAAATATAAACAAATAAAAAAACATATTTTCATAAAAATATATTTATAAAAACGATTTTAATTAATTTTTAAAATATTTTCTAAACTCAAAAAAAAAGTAACCAACGGGGCACGTGCCCCCCACCCACCCACCCACCCCATCCGCCCGGGCGGAAATTCGGGTTGATGGGTGCCCGAATTTCCACCCGGGCGATGAGTTGACAATTTTTTTATTAATACAATGTTGATGTGTCGGGTGGTTGGTTAATCTGCCCGATCAGCAAAGATGCTCTAAAATCCTCGTACATAAAGATCATCATGCACAATGTCTTATTTCATACAATTAATTTTTTGGCGTAGTAACTCTAAATCTAGGATTGGAAAGGATGTATATATGTTAGCTCCTTTCCTTATCGTAATTAATATTAAGTGAATAAGGTGGTTTGATCACAGTTAAGAATAAAGTCTCATATACATTGACAAACTTTTATTGCATGCTATATGATCAGGTTAAGGATCAAATAGGCAGCTACTTCTACTTCCCCTCCATTGGCATGCAAAAGGCGTCCGGCGGCTTCGGTGGCCTCCGAATCAACAGCCGTCTCCTCATCCCCGTCCCATTCGCCGATCCGGAGGATGACTACACCGTCCTCATCGGAGATTGGTACACAAATTCCTACACCACTCTCCAAAAAACCCTCGAAGATGGTCACTCCATCGGTCGCCCTGCCGGAGTTTTAATAAACGGTAAATCCGGCAAAGACACCTCCGGTAAGGACCAACCGCCTCTCTTCACAATGGCCAACGGTAAAACCTACCGCTACCGCATTTGCAATGTCGGTATCCGGACAACATTGAATTTCAGGATCCAAGGACACACAATGAAGCTTGTCGAGATGGACGGATCGCACGTCGTTCAAAACGATTATGAGTCCCTCGACGTTCACGTCGGTCAATGCTACTCGGTCCTAGTCACCGCCGACAAGGCTCCCGGGGACTACTACATGGTGGCCTCCACTAGGTTTACTAAGTACAAACTTTTGGGCACTGGGGTGATACATTATGTTGGCTCTAAGAAGGCGCCTTCACCGGAGCTCCCTAAGGCACCTACCGGGTGGGTCTGGTCGCTCAACCAGTTCCAGTCCTTCAGGTGGAATTTGACGGCCAGCGCTGCTAGACCCAACCCTCAGGTACTGTTAAAGTTTGGGTTTCCAACTCAAAACTAATTTCAGTTACTCATGTGTTTCTGAAATCAATCTTATTAACTTGGTTTCCTTTATTTGATAATTTAACAAGCTGGAATAAACTTTAGTTGATTTATTAACATGAAAGTCGGTATATTATTTCAATAATAGAATGCGTTCGATATAAATTATACTGGTGTATATCTTAGGAATACATAAATAAATAATCCTCTAAATAACTCGAAATTGCCTTCCACTTTTTCATGATATCCTACAAGCCCTTCAATTTGACAATTCTATATTGCTTATTATAATGATACTGAAATGATGAATTGATGTTCCAGTTAGTATCTGATTTACAGGAATTAAGTTGAATCGTTTTTAGGTCTAAATTAAATCGAAAATAGCTTGCCAACCAAAATTTCACAGTGGAAAGCTTTTGTTAAGTTAAACAGGTATTAACGACATCGTAAGATAATATTACATTGTTTATGAAATATTTCTTACATCCTATGGTTTTCTCAAATTTAGGGGTCATACCACTATGGGGCCATCAACATTACAAGAACAATCAAGCTCCGAAACAGTGTCGAGACCGTTGACGGTAAGCTCCGTTTCGCAATCAACGGGAAGTCATTCCGGTACACAAAGACACCATTGAAACTCTTAGAGTACTTCGGTGTCGCCCGAAAGGCGATTAAGTATGACACAATCGGGGATGAGCCACCGAATTCGACGGCAAAGACCGAAATTGAGCCTATTGTTGTCAATGCTACTTTCAGAGATTTTGTTGAGATTGTGTTTGAGAACCCTGAGAGGAGCATTCAGTCTTACCACCTCAACGGATACTCATTCTTCCCCGTCGGGTAAGCATTCAGCTCAAACTCGACTTATTTATTATAGTATGACATAGTTAGAAAATATATCTCTAGTTCAATTTGGATTAGTCTGGATCAGGAATTGAATCTCAATGTTTGACATCTCTTTTCGACGACGGTGTACATAAACCCTAAACAATGAATTAATCTTCTCTCTTTTACAGGATGGGAAGTGGAAAATGGACACCAGAGAAAAGAAAGACCTACAACTTGCTTGATGCCGTAAGCCGACACACGATCCAAGTCTACCAACGATCATGGACGGCAATCATGCTCACATTCGACAATGCCGGAATGTGGAACCTCCGGTCGGAGATCTTAGAGAGGAACTACCTTGGCCAACAACTCTACTTCAGTGTCACCTCACCCGCTCGATCCCTGAGGGACGAGTATAGCCTTCCGAACGCCACTCTCCTATGTGGGGCCGTCGTCGGCCTTCCTAAGCCTCCTCCTTACACATAATTAATTAGTCGTGACTAAAATTTGAGAACTATATATTGGCTTTATATGTTGCTTAAATGGTTGTTTGAGGTGAAGAAGTGAGTAAGTGGGGAGCATAAAAAAGGCGGTAGATATATGGATTAATTTGTTTCTTGATTTCCATATGTATTTTGTGTACAATGTTGTTACTTGTTAGAAGCCTATGATATCATTTGTTTTAATAATAATGTGAGGCTTTAACCGGCTCTCGCTTGGATTTTTGATACTCAATTAATGGGTGTTTTTTACTTGTTGAGATGAGATTATTTGCGTTATTGTAACTATATTGAGACGGAATAGATTTGGAGTGATGTTACTGATTACACATATTTAAAGTTATTTAAATGGTCAAGATCATAAATGTGGAAGACAGACTTTATCCCTGAGCAACCAGCATCAAAACCGAATTAGACTCATGATGGTAGTTCCATATTTCCAATACGTACTGTATTTTTTCCTACGAAACTTTTGTAATTCATTCTACCTGAAATCAAGATACAATATTATTTTTGTGAAATTAAACGGAAAGGGATAAAAATATATCAGTAGAGTTCATTTTTTGGTTGTTTTTATTTTGTGAAGAAGATAATAGAAGCAGATCCAAAACATGAATATCTCGACATGAAAGGTTAATATTATGTATTTATTCTCTCGTTTCTTGTTGTTAGAAGGTGATGTAGAGATACTAATACGAAATCTTACATAAAAAATCATCATGTAATAGTTACATTTTCTCGTTAGACACTAGTAGAAAATAAAAAAATTACATCAAAAAACAGATGTAATTTCTGGGTTGGATTCCAGTTTGACGGATGTAATAGTTACATGCAAATATTTTAATAAAAGAAGAAAAAGATAAGAATTATAAATAGAGCGCCGTTGCCGGGGATCGAACCCGGGTCACCCGCGTGACAGGCGGGAATACTTACCACTATACTACAACGACCTTGTTGTTATGCTGTCTCCTAACATGTATCCAATCGTTAACATATACCAAATATACACATATTGGTTTCAAAATTTCGGTGATCAAAATACTCCTCACAAAAACGTCTGTTCAAAACGGAGTTGTGTTAACTTACATGATCCATCCAAACGATAACTTAAACTCTTTTTGTCCCGTGGTCATGATTGGTTTGTAAGAATTAGAGAAAGTTAATGGCTCATTGTTTCACGCTAAATAGCTCATTCAACTTATCCACAAGTTTAGAACATAACCGCTTGAAACCATCTAAAATAGCTACCACATAAGTATGGAATTCAATCTTAAGACCTCTCACACAAATATATCACCCTAACCATCTTGTTTTACCTAAGTAGAGGACGAGTTTCGAAACATAAATTGTAATTTATCTCGTGATATTAAAGTATCAATATCAAGTCTAACTATCACGTCTATAAAGAACGGTAAATTCCAATTAATATCAGAATTCCACTTAAACATCAAAGATATCATGTTTGACCATCAAACCATGACTCGGAGTGTGTGACGGATTTCGAGAGATTAAATTGCAAATCACCCCAGATGTATATCCTCTAAGATCCCTTAGGGGTTTATTTGGGTTTTTCTTTCTCCGAGCGGAAGATGAGAGCTGTGGTGGAGAAGACGAAGACTTTCCCTTTTTTCCCTCCACTAACTTCCAGAACCCTAATCTCCTCCCTCCGATCGCTCTGCACCGGCGGATTCTCCTCCGAACGGAGCCATAGTCGGAAGAGAGCGAGCCGGAACGCCATCTTAGGGCCCGATCTCCCCGACGTCTGGAACCTCTCCGATTCGCCCCCTTCTGACCCTCCGAAGCCCTCCGTCGAAGGTAGAATTTGGTTTTGGATCGTTTGGTGTGGTTTGTTTGGAGTAGTTTGGAATGGAGAGTTGAAGTTGTGTGGTTGGTTGGTTGGAGTGGAAGAGTTGTTTTGGAGGAAAATTTCGAGTTTGAGTTCTTGGATTTGACTGTCATGGAATTTGAGTTACGATTGGAGTCTTGATGCTTAAGTATTTGCACTTGGAATGAGTTCCCACACTTCCATTCTGAAAAAAAGTGAAGGCTTAGGTGTTTGAAATCGGAAAATGGAGACTTTGAGTTGCGGGCATTGACTATCTTGGAATTTGAGTTCTAAAATTTGTACCTTGTAGTGAGTTACCACACTTTCATCCGGAAAAAAAGTGAAGTAATAGGTGTTTCAAATCGGAGAATGGAGAGTTGATTTATCGGAAAATTTGGAATTTGAGACTCTGAGTTCCTGGCATTGACAATCTTGGAATTTGAGTTCTAATTGGACTTCTGAAATTTGTACTTGGAGTGAGTTCCCACACTTCCTTTCTGAAAGCAAGTGAAATTTTAGGTGTTTGGGGATGGGATTCGAAGAGTTGATTTGGTGGAAATTTTGGAATTTGAGTTCATGGCATTAACTATATTGGAATTTGAGTTTTTGGTATTGACTATCATGAAAATTTGAAATTTGAGTTCCTGGCATTGACCATCTTGGAGCTTGATTTCCAATTGTAGTTGTAAGACTTGACAATTTGTACTTGGAGTGAGTTCCAACGTTTCATGTTGAGACGGAGGGAAGTCCTAGGTGTTTTGAAATTGGAGGATGGGATTCGAAAAGTTGGTTTTCCGGACACTTGGAATTTGAGTTCCTAACATTGTCAATCCTGGAACTAGAGTGATTGGAGTGATTTCCTCCACTTCCACTTTAAAACCAAGACAAGTCATGGAAGTGAAGTTCTAGACTTCTAAACTAAAAAAGAGAGGTGTGAAGTTCAGTAACTTCCATTTACAACATCAGTTAAATGCTAAAACTAGTTACTAAAATGTTAAACAAATTACCTGGTTCAATTTTCCGTTTCGTTGTAATACAATTCAGTATTAAAACTCTTACCGAAACTAGTTACTAAACTACTCAAATGCTAAAAATAGTTACTGAAATGCTAAAACTAGTTTTAATACAATTCGGTATTAGAATCCCTAGAACTAGAGATCCCTTTCAAATCGACCAGACTTGAGAAAATTAGCTCTAAGAATACTAGTTTGAAGAAGTGGCCTCGCCCAAATGTTGGTGATTGGTTTTAAACTTAGTTTTTAGTTGAAAATGAGGGTTGTTATCTAGTTGTGCGTTGTTCCAATTGTTGTACTAAGACTTAAAAGTTCGTAATTGGAGTGAATTCCAACATTTCTACCTTGATAAAAAAGGAACTCATAGAAGCAAAGTTCTAGACTACCCTCTTCTTCCCGCAAACTAGCCATATCTTAAAAGCTGGACGAAGTTAATGAAAAAATTAAAAATAAGTGAAATTCAGTAACTTGTCCCACTTATGACTTCAATTTAATGCTAAAATTAGTTACTGAAATGTTAATCAAATTATTTGAAATGGAGCTCGGAAATAAAATTCTTAATATTAGAGGGCTTATATATCCTTTTTGCCTTTTCTTTTTACTTCTCCGTACAAGAAAAGGATAGTACGAGGCATGATGTCTATGCTGTTGTTTTATGATGAAAATCTTTGTCGTTAATGCGCAAACACTTTCCTACAGAAGCTGGCCAACACTTTGCAACTGTGATAGATGGAAAATCCATGGCTGAGAAAATGAGGCTAGAGATATCTGAGGAAGTACGTATGATGAAAAGGTCCATTGGAAATGTTCCTGGTTTAGCTGTGGTATTGGTTGGTCAAAGGAGAGACTCAAAAAGCTATGTCAGATTCAAAATTAAGGCATGTAAGGAAGTGGGTATCATGTCTTTACTAGCTGAATTTCCTGAAGATTGTAATCAAGATGAAGTTCTCAGAGCCGTGTCGACATTTAACAATAGTCCCTTGGTTCATGGTATTCTAGTACAACTTCCTCTTCCAAAAGTAATTTCTTTAACTATGTAAGATCTTTCTTTCATAGGAATAAATGCCATTCTTAAATTTCCTGTGCATACATAATTCAGACCACAGGCTTTTTTTAGCAGATACAAGTTTCTTTTCAGCAAAGGATTAATCTATACATACAGTATGTGGTTACTCATTTCTCCCAATTTCTGAAGCCATCAACTTCCTCACCGTGTAATATTAATTGGAGAAATGAGTAACTTCAACTGTTTGTTATTTGGTTAGTGAAAGAATTTTGACCATCCCAAATTTTTTTAAGCAGCACATGGATGAGGAGAAAGTTTTGAGTGGTATTAGTTTGGATAAAGATGTTGATGGCTTTCATCCACTCAACATGGGGAATCTTGCTCTAAGCGGTAGAGAGCCGCTCTTCATTCCGTGTGCTTCTAAAGCTTGCATAGAGGTTTTGCTCAGATCAGGTGTCGAGCTCAAGGGCAAGAAGGTTGTGGTGGTGGGAAGAAGTAAGGTGGTTGGGCTTCCCACTTCTTTGCTTTTGCAGGTTAGAGCAAGTGCTAAGAGTAACTTCACTTATCTATTATATCATATACTAAATATTGTGTTTGGCAGAGGCACCATGCCACGGTCACGGTTGTTCATGCATTGACAAACAACCCAGAAGCTATAACCTGTGAAGCTGATATTGTAATATCAGCTGCAGGAGTACCCAACCTTATACGACGTAGTTGGTTGAAGCCAGGTGCGATTGTGATTGACGTTGGAACAAATCCTGTGGAGGTAGTTGACTTGCCCAATCGCTTTCTGATTTCTCATGTAAATAATACTTGTGGATCACTATTTTTCTTCAATTAGTCTGTAGCTGCAAATTCGTGGTTATTACTGGATTACATTGAAATACTATTTCTACCAGACACCCTCAAAACTGCTAAATTAAAACCTTCAACAAACTCACTATTTTGTATCCTTTCCTTTCTATAGTTTTTCTTGGAATATCTATATGCAGCACATTTTTATTTTTTGGTAATGTTATTGGTGGAAGTGTTTTGAAGGGCGCAATGGGCTATGCTGATCATGGCTTAACTCCAATTCTAGCGATTCTAATCATTTCCCCATGTGAATCAAGTTAATCAGTTCGGCCACATGTAATGATTTTTTTATGAACACTTAAAGCAAATCTTGTATATGTCTGTGGTTTTAGATGTCAAGCATTTTGATGCTAGTCTTTGCTGAACTTTTAAGCTGAGGTATTAAATGATGTAATAGTATTGCTCATTCCTATAGTCTACTTAGCCCTTGACTGAAAAGTGAAAACAGTTAAGTTTGGGATGCTGTGATATTACCAATCCCCTCTGCCTTAATTTTGGTAGGTTAGAGCTGATTCTACTATAATAAATTTTGGGTTTTCAGGACCCCAGAGAAGAGCATGGCTACAGATTAACAGGCGACGTCTGCTATGAAGAAGCTTTGCAGGTGGCTTCGATGGTAACCCCTGTTCCAGGTGGTGTAGGCCCCGTGACAATTGCCATGCTTCTGTGCAGCACTCTTGAATCTGCCAAACGAATATATGGATTGCAATGATCCCCAGACAGGTCCAATCCTCATTCTATCTGTTTCCATATTTGTGTTGGTATTTGATTCGTTCTTCGATCACAGCAACTAATGTCTCTGAACTTCATGTTCAACTTTCCAATATTAGAGCACTTTTCTACCAATATGATTCTTAATTTTCTCAAGAACATCCTGTTATTTCACGTATAACTCAGTTATATTTCGAGCACCTTTCTATCATTTTTGCCAAATAAGATAGTCCTTAATTGAGGCATGCCCATTTTGCACTTTCTGCTGTCATCTATGTGGGAAAATTTTAAAAGAGCTCTTTTGTACAGAAAAAAAGAAAGAAAGAGAAATGCAAATACCGGTATCATATAAGCAGGGGTTTTCCCATAAGCTGCGGGTTCGTTATGAACATTGGATATTGTTTACGGTATTTTTAAGGTTAGACACCCCAGCATTCAGGGGATGTACAAACATGTTGCCAATGATGTCTAAATCTGGTTGGTACTTGTTAGCACAAAGCAAACTTGAAGTGTTGGGAACTGGGAAGAGAGCTCTGCAAATGGTAAAGGAGATACTAAGTACGAATCATACGAAAGTCTGAGAACTCATTATCTAAATATAGCTTGTGTTACAGTTAGTTACAATTTTTGATTAAAATGTGGACCGAATAACATTTCTCTTATATCGTTTGCATGCACGATGATGCGGGATCTGGAGCAGGGAAGGTCACTCTTTAACAAGTTGAGTAGGTTCCTTCTGGAGAGCAATCTTGGCCTTGAGGGAGTTGGTGTGTCTCCAGATGAATGTTTCCTAATTTGTGTTCAAACTTCAAATAGACATCCATAGTTTGATCTAAGAATCTAACATGTAAAACAGCTGATGAGTTGTTTAATCCAGTTCCCACTTTTTAGTCCAGATGATTGATTCCTTATCTACTTACATGCCCGCCCATGTTCTGTAGCTTGGATGGACCGATGGAATGTGGGGCCTCAACCAACTCCAAGTTCACATGGCCAGGTGGAGCCTCCACTAACAGTTAGAGAATTCCTCAACCTCATAAATCTTTTGGTGCTCAAGCCTCCTTTTCATGGGATCATTTTGTGAGTTTTGTTCCTCATTTCATGACAAATTCTAATGGTTCCTTTTCCAGCTAAGCAGTAATATGTCACACCAAAGTACCTATCTTTTGCATCACATGCAATCGCAGGGCTTAGATTGGTTGCTTTAGTTGAACTCAGGCCAGCATTTTGTGTGGGATCTCCACATGGATGGTACCAATTGGTTCTACATTTCTAACATGTGCTTCACTTTCTGTTATAGAACATGCCATATTTGGTATGGTCTGCTTTTGACGTAAATTTGAAATCTTTTTGTGGGCTCTAATTTAGGCCATGAAAGAGACATGCATATAACTGCAAGACTCATATAACAAAACAATTATGCAAATGCTCTTTCTGCTCTTTCTTCAGCAAGCTTTTGTATATCAATCTCAAATGCTAATGATTAAAAGTAGTTATCATATCACAGCATGTCAGACATGCATATGACTGCAAGACTCATATAACAAAACAATTATGCAAATGCTCTTTCTTCAGCAAGCTTTTGTATATCAATCTCAAATGCTAATGATTTTAAGTAGTTATCATATCACAGCATGTCAGCATGATCTATTTGGTAAGTTACTTGCTAAGGTCTTCTTGGAATTCTAGGCAGTCTCTAGTGAAGCACCATTCTGGAGTAGTAATCATTTAGAAGTCACTATAGCCACCACCAATGGTCGAATCTAAGATATGCTTTCACTGTTTGGACGATAATGAACTTTATCTACATGGAATAGATGGCATAAGTGTACCAGTACTACTAGCGTGTTTGGCATCATTTCCTCGTTGATAACATTCATTGTCTAGGCCGTGGATGAAGTTATAACACCTGGAAGTCTATAGAGAGGATTTAGTTTACAAAAACTGTAATAAAAGATTTCCTTGGATGAAGTCATGAAGTGATGAAACCATAAAGCATTCCCACACACAAAGAAACCATGAACCCCCAGAAGTTTTGTTGTGTATATATTTATTTTCTTAGGAAGATGGTGATTGGTGAAGAAGATAACAAAACTTTGAAGGTTACCCTCTTCAGGCATCTAAAACATACCACATGGGCACTACAACTACATGCATTAACCAACACCTTGTCAAATGACATTAATATATGCAATCGGGATAAAATGATTGATGAAGCAAGAGGCAACATTCTTCATGGTTCTTCACTATGCACTTGCGTCTTACGTATGGCTGACCTCAACTTGGCATTGTAGTTCTAACTGTCTTGTGTCTTTATAATATCTATTCCTTCTATTCATAATGTCATGTTATCTGTTTTCTAAGTGTTCATATTTGCCTCAATTAGGTCTTACTTTGGACATTAAATAAGTTGGCAATTTAGGAGTGTTAAAAGTCTTGATATTGCACGTCATAATCAGGTTGGTGCAACATCATTATACGAAATTTAGTCTTATACGAGGAAATGGCCCCTTGATGTTGGAGCAGCCCTCTCGTCCTAATTTATTTATGAAAAAAAGAGTGATGGTGACCTTTTAATACATAGTAGCCGGAATCTTACATATGATTTTTAACTCTAGTTTGAGAATTTATGTTTTTATGCATTTGTTTACTTATCATGATCGTATTATCTCGGGTATCAAGTGGTATCGAACTATACATTTGTGCCAGCTGGATTTCCTAATTATCGGATTATTGTCGTTCAACCACTTGCAATATATGATTCTCTTTCCTCTAATAAAGAGAATACCTTCTTGAATTCACTATAATGAAAATATGGTTAAGAAATAGATAGGACAAATTTATCAACAGAATATTAGATAGGCTCAAATTCCAGGGCGATCCGACTCAACTCATATATGTATACATCCATTTTAAAATCTCATTTTACCATCACTACTATTCTCTCCTGCATATAAAATTCTAAAAATAATAATTGAAGTTGTGGTTGTTGCTTAGCTTCATAAATCATAAAATACTGTTCATGTATATGTGATAACTCGAATATATCGGGTTGTGGGCGCGATGTTCAGTTCTTGATTAGGAAAACAATACATTTTCCGTTAAAAATGTAATCCACAAATAAAACAATATATCTTCGCTCTGTAGTGTGTTGGCCAGACAGAAGTGTAATAGAAGTATATTTTTTATCCTTTTTTGACAGGTCTTCACCAAACCCACAAGATATTAAAAATAAAACCGATTAATTTACAGAAGAAAAGTACTTCTGAAATTGACGAAAGATCTATCACGGTGAAATATTTTTCTAAGTTGGTTTCTAATTAATTTTATAATTACTGCATTGAGATTTTTGTTGACACGGAAATTGGTATTTGTTGCTTTCCACTTAATCTGATTAGGCCTTTTACTTTTTTTAAAAGGAAAATTTTTCAAAATAATATTTTTTTTTAAAAAAATTCTCAAAATAAACCTCAAACAAAAGTATTTCTCAAACTAGACCCGCTGCCACCACGTGGTGACACGTGGCGGCGGCGGGTTTTGTTTTTTTGTGCATAGAGAACTCGGCATCACCAGTGCCGAGTTCTCTCTGGGAGAACTCGGCACTGGTGATGCCGAGTTTTCTTTGGACGAACTCGGCACTGGTGATGCCGAGTTCTACTTGATTTTTTATTGGCCAACACTTGACGTTTTCTGAGGTGATTCAAATAGAACTCGGCACTGGTGATGCCGAGTGCTCCCAGAGAGAACTCGGCACGGGTGATACCGAGTTCGCTTTGGAAGAACTCGGCACTGGTGATACCGAGTTCGATTTGATTTTTTATCGCCCAACACTTGACATTCCAGTCGAATTGAGTTGCCAGGAGAACAGTGATTCAGATAGAACTCGGCATTGGGGATGCCGAGTTCTATTTGGTCCTGTTCTCCTGGCACTCAAATCTTGTGTGGAAATGGGTGACGGCCAGGTGGCCCATGTCTACAATAGAACTCGGCATTCTAGATGCCGAGTTTCATAGGCAGAAGTCCAATTCAATAGGCTTAAGTAGGCAAATTTGCGGTCCTAAAAAATACATTACATTCATTCGTCTTACAATTATCGTCTTACAATTGATCAACTCTTAAAAAGGATTTAAGTCGTACATTCATTCAAGTCATAACAAAATACATTACAAATACATTACAAGTCTTACAATTAATCAACTCTTACATTCATTCGTCTCACTAAATAGTTACATACAAAATATTTTGCTATATAGGTTCCTTGCATCGCTTTCGGTTATGCCCTATACCGCCGCATCTCCCACACCTTACCTTTCTTCCAGAGTGTTCGTCCATCTCGTTTCGGATTCGCGTTGATTTAGGCCGACCGGGAGGTCTTTTGGTTTGGGGAGGCTTCATTGTGATGGTGCCTCGATCTGGCCAATACCTCACATCAGGAATTGGGATAAATATCGGTTTGTACGCCTCCTTGTACATTTGAACCTCATAATACGGGGACACCAAATGTGAAGTGTTGACATTTGCATGTCTGCCACTGCAAACTGCTAGTACATGTGAACATGGGACGTGCATTGCAATTATGTATCCACAAGTGCAAGTAATAACTCCTTCTTCAAATTTCACGAGGTATTTTTTCTGGTCATTGACTTCAACCTGGTACATCAGCTGGTGGTACCGAGTTACTGTATGTGTTCTGGCCAGATTGCTGTTTGCCATCACCACGGTGTGGACTGTCGGTACATATGTTTCATTCCACGACTCGGCGACGTCCCTTCTTTTAACAAAGAATTTGTTCAAGCGGAGAAAGGTCATCAAAATCATGGTTGTAATTGGCATACCACGTGCCCCTCGTAAGACATTGTTGAAGCTTTCTGACATGTTAGTTGTCATACATCCGAAACGTCGACCCCCGTCGTGACAACAAGTCCATCTTTCCAAAGGACCTTGATGTTGAATCCACTCGTATATCGGCTTATGTTCCTCTGCAATAGCCTTCATTAACTCTTCAAATTTCATAAATGAATGAGTTTTACCCGCTTCATAAAACTTGATTTGTCCCAATCTTTCCTTGCAATTTCGATGTTTAGCAAGATTTGCTTTCATGTGTCGAAGACAGAATCGATGTACATGGCCCTCCGAAGGTGGAAATGCGGCTCGCACACAAGCATTTATTCCCGAAAATCTGTCGGTGATAATACACAAATCGGGTCGCCTTGTAACTCTACTTGCCAGCAAATGAAGGAACCACGTCCACGACTCTGTATTCTCGCTCTCTACAACAGCAAATGCCAAAGGAAAAATTCCGTTGTTTGCATCTGTGCCCACAGCAATTAGCAATAAACCTCTATATTTGCTATAGAGGTGCGTTCCATCCACACTGACAACGGGTCTACAATAATGAAACCCACTAATTGAAGGCCCGAACGCCCAAAATACACGCTTAAACATCTCCTCGTCTGAATTTATCTGGACAGACTCTATTTCGACAACAGATCCTTCATTATTCTGACAGAGAACTGTGACGAACCTTCGCAAATCTTTAAAACTGTCTTCTTCGGCACCATATATTCGGTTCAACGCTTTTTGCCTAGCATGTCATGCTTTAGCGTAACCGATTTCAAGTGAGTATTTGGTCTTCACCCTTTCCATTATTTCAGCAGGAGGAATTGTGAACTTAGTTCTAACAGATGGCATTATCAAGTCGCATACAAAATTAGCACTGCATTGTTTGTTGTCGTTTAACAATATCGGATTGGAACAAGTGTGCTCGGCGTCGTATGTTTTAACTTGAAAATATCTGCAGCCTTTTGGAACAGACGCATGTAGACGCCATTTGCAGTTATCTTCATCACGACGAATACAATGAACAGTATACCGTTTCGTTGAAGAAACCACAACTGAATACTGAACAAACTTTTTAATGTGCCACGATTGCAGAGCATGAACCAAATCATCTTTGGTTGGGAAAATTTGTTTATCCCAGAAAGAACGACCATCTTGCGTATGCCAATCACTCTGTTCAAAATTGTTCGCAGCATCGAAGAATGAGTGTTCAATTACCGAATTCTCTATCCAGTTGTCGTCCTCGAAGATATCGGGAAGTTCATTAAGAGTTGGAATCATATCGTTGTTAGCAACTGCATCATCAACAACGTCGTCGTCTTCACGGTTTATGGATTGACCCATCGCATATATGACATCCTGCGTCTCCGGAACGACTTCATTAGCAGAAACACCTTCAGGTTCATCTTCTACAGCGAAAGGTGTGCTGTAATCCCCTAATTCCTCAGTGTCATCGTCTTCAACGCTATGCATCTGTTCCCGGCCTTCTGGTCGACTAAAATGAATTGGTTCAACAGGTGACAAACCAAGCCCAAGGTAAGGATATGAGGTAGATGGTCCAGCCCCTCCAGCAAACTCATCATGACTGTAATGTGAAGGTTCAAATTGCGACAGACCAGGATAAGGATTTGCATTGCTAGAAGGAATGTCACACACATTTTCTGACCATTCGTTGCCTGTTTGGAAGTTATGCGATTGGAAAAATGGAATTTGCTGGTATGCTGGAACTTCGGCTGTAGGATTTAGACTTATATTCAAATCTATTCCACAGTCCCAACCGGTCGACCTTACTGTACCATACTCCGGCGAATGAGTGTTCGTTGTCAGCGTAGGGTCGGGCACTTTAGGTTCAGCTTCCACATACACTCCAACCACAGACATTCGTTTAAACAAACGCATCAATCCATAAACCGACCTATCATTGGTTAATGGAACGTAAGTCCAATCATTGTTTAATGGCAATTTCGCCGTCAACTTGACATCAAACATACTGTGTGGATAACAACATTCAGATCTTATAACATCAATTAAATCCTCATATTTGATGTTCAACGGAACAACTACCAATTTGCGGTCAGATCCTGTGTATTCTGCCACATCTCCGTCACATTCTAATTTCCCGTTATACATTACCAACAAAGATCCTTCATCATCTTTATCCATACCTAAATATTTGAAAATGTGTTCAAGTGAGATGATCGAATTTCTTACTAAATACTTAAAAAATTGAAAATACTTAAATGTTTTAGAAGTTACCTCAATCGAGTGTAGTAGCAAAACTAAATTCAATAATCAACAAAACTAAATTCAATAATCAACTATCAAACAAGAAATAAAACGTTTTGCCTAAAAATCCAAAATCGAATTCGAGTTTCCACCAAAACGGGTTCCTAAACCAACAAAAACACTACAATCATACATAAAACACCAATGTATATCATCCTAATACATAAAAAAGGCAAGAAAACGGTGGAAAACGAAAAAAAAACGAAACCCTAACCTGAAAATCGCGAGAACCCGTCGTGAGGGAGAGGGGGGGCGTCTGCCTGCTTTTATAGACCTCCAGAACTCGGCGTTGGTAACGCCGAGTTATCTTTTTTTAAGTGAACTCGTCGTTACCAACGCCGAACTATTACTTTAGAACTCGGTATCTAGGACGCCGAGTTCTATTTAAGCAACTGTTCTCCTGGCGTGTCAATCGTCTCATGCACGATATGAGCCCAGGAGAATAGTGAATCAAAGAGAACTCGGCACTGAGAGTGCCGAGTTCTATTTGAATCACTATTCTCCTGGCAACTCAAGTCGAGTGGAATATCAAGTGGGCCAATAAAAAACTTACATAGAACTCGGCATTGAAGATGCCGATTTCTATTGGTGTGAACTCGGCAGGGGTGATGCCGTGTTCACAACAAGAGAACTCGGCACTGAGGATGCCGAGTTCTCTTGTAGAGTTCATTGATTTAAGAACTCGAGTTTTTTTTTTCATTTCCTGTTTCACAATCAACGAAAACAATTCAACCACGACACAATCAACGAAAACACAATTCGAACACGACACACAAACAAGTACGATAAAATACAATACAACTACGAGTGGAATATGAAGTTCAACATTTTAACATACATCCAAAAGTACCATACAAACAATCAAATAAATTCACAACTACATATCTATCCTAAGTGACCTCTCAATCTCTTCCTTTTAGGACGTGCTTGAGCACGTCCTCTCCCCCTGCCGCGTCCCCCTCCTCGTGCTGCATTCTCAGTATCCTGAGTCAGACCGCCAGCGTCTTCTTGAGACTGTGAATCTTCTTCTTCAACCACGCGATCTTGACTCAAATGTAATGTGGGTTCTTCAGCACCAAAACACATAATCCAAGCCTTCATTTTTTCCTTTAATTTTCCAACCATCGAAGAGCCTGTCTTGTGATCTTTGATCACCTGGTGAATTTGATGGAGTTCTTCGTGAAACTCATAAACCCCATGCACCTACAGTTCATTAAAACTTTATGAAACAGTAAAACACAATTTCAATACATGGTCATTATTAAAATAAATGTTTAAATCTTACCATCTCTCGCTCTCTACCCGCTCGAGGTCTATATAATGTATTATTTGGAGCCAAGACGTGCTGAACTATCCAACGGACGGTGATGCTCCAGTACCATTCCATATACAGTCGTGTGCTCTCTTCAGGATTGGCACCTAGGAGTGGTCGCTCAAACTGTAGATGATCTCTTCGGTGCGACCAATGCTGAATGAATTGGTGATTTTCCACCAACCAATTAACATCCGACCTCCCCTGAGCCGATTTCACTACATGTCTCTCCATTGGCTCTGGAATGTGCTGCTGTAGACCGAACTGTCTCATCACTCGGTCTGGACAATGCATAACCACCTCACCAAAATTTATAAGCCAAGTGCGACTCGTCCAGATCTCTGAACCTTCCGTACATAATGGTGGTAACTGATTAAGTTGCAAATTTGCATAAGGGTCCCAGATCACTTGATCGAATTCCTGCACGTCCAGCTCATTACGATAAAAATCAAGTGTGGTCGTCTTCGCACTACCCTTGAATGTTCTTGGTCGTCTCCAACGGGCACCTAATGGTGCCCTGTCGTCCTCCGGGTATGCTAAAGGTCTCCTCTTCAAAGGTCTGCCAATGTGTAGATGTTCCCAACACCACAACTGCAGGAACGTAAGAAAACCACACAAATGTTTCGTCGGAATCAGTGAGGCTTCGTCTAACATGTGATATAAGTGGGCCAGAGCCGCACTACCCCAACTGTACTCCGATGCGACTGCCAAATCTCCAAGCAAGGATAGGTACTTCAAGTGAACCATCGTGCCACTCTTATCTGCCAATATACTGCATCCCAGCTGGAACAAAATGAAGGCTCTGGTGTGTCGTGTAACTGTCTCCTCGTCAGCATCAAAAGGCAAGTGCTGAAACTGAGCTTGCAACCAACCCAAAGTTACGGAACCCTTACGACCCAAATCATCGGGGACCTGACCCAATAAATCCATGCAAACCTCTGACCAATCGTACTCCTGAGACTCGCACACCGGCAATCCATCTACGCGCAAGCCGGTAATCATCGAGATGTCACGCAACGTGCACGTCATCTCACCATGTCGCAGGTGAAATGAATGAGTCTCCGGTCTCCAACGCTCGACCATCGCCCCCAGCAACGTATGATCCAACTGAACTCTGCCCAACCGAGTTACTGTGTCAAACCCTGCCATATCTAGCAGGAACAACATCCTCTCATCAGTGATCTGCCATGCGTTGAGCTTCGATCCATGCTCAACGCATTTTACACCATCAACATCCTTCTGCATAAATTTAGATAACTTTCAGAATATTGAAACTCACGCGCAAATATTTAATTTGAAAATGTAAAATACTTACAAAATCTTTGAACAAGTCTGACTTGTGGTTGGCCTGCAAAACCAACACTGATCTGTCTACCGGACCCTGTGAAGCGTAGCTACCTCTAACTGAACCAGTACTGGAACCACCAACCTCCATCTGTACATAACACGTTAAAAAATGAGATGGTTGTTCTTCATTACTTACTACTTAAAAAGTTGAGAATGCCGAGTTTAAATGACTTTAAAAGTTGAGAATTACCTCAATCGAGTGTAGAAGCAAATGACTGTAAACGTCGAACAATCTCTCCAATAAAATCAACTACAATAAACAACGTTACGAATCATGTCAGAGAATTTTTAAAAAATTTGACAGAACATCCCCTATATTTTTCATATTGGTAAATTGGGAAAACTAACAAGACTACAAACTTCAATACTCACATACATTCAAAGTCACATACATTTAAACACAAATAAAGCACTTTTAGGTTTACATTCATTCAATTTAACATACATTCAAACATAAATAACAACAAAAAATCTAATTTTAATCACAATAATCATACTTAATTTGAACTTTTTTTAAGATGACTACCGTAGAACTATGATCAACAAAACTAAATTCAATAATCAACTAAAAAAGAAAAAATAAAACGTTTTGCCTAAAAACCCAAATTCGATTTCGATTTTGCACCAAAACGGGTTCCTAAACCAACAAAAACACCACAATCATACCTAAAACAACAATGTATATCATCCTAATACATAAAAAATGCAAGAAAACGGTGAAAAACGAAAAAAATTCGAAACCCTAACCTCAAAACTCGAGAACTCGGCGGAAGGGGAGAGTTGGGGGCGTCGGGCTGCTTTTATAGCCCGACGGAACTCGGCGTTGGAAACGCCGAGTTCACTTTTTTTTAAGTGAACTCGGCGTTAGTAACGACGAGTTATGCCTTTAGAACTCGGCACTCTCAGTGCCGAGTTCTATTTAAGTAACTGTTCTCCTGGCGCGTCAATCGTCTCATGCACGATCTGAGCGCCAGGAGAACAGTTTCTTATATAGAACTCGGCACTCTCAGTGCCGAGTTCTATTTGAATCACATCAGTAAAAATTGTCAAGTGTTGGCCAATAAAAAACCAAGTTGAACTCGGCATCACCAGTGCCGAGTTCTTCTTGTAATAACTCGGCACTGGTGATGCCGAGTTTGATCTGGGAACTAGCCCGGAATTCCCAGAATGAACTCGGCATCACCAGTGCCGAGTTATTCCAAGAAGAACTCGGCACTGGTGATGCCGAGTTCTTTATGCACAAAAAAACAAAACCCGCCGCCGCCACGTGTCACCATGTGGTGGCAGCGGGTCTAGTTTGATAATTATTTTTAGTGGAGGTTTATTTTGACAAATTTTTTTTAAAAAAATTTTATTTTGAAAAAATTTCCTTTTTAAAACTGTAGATATGCAGTCATGATTTGACTAGTTGATTTGAGTTGGTGATGAAGTCAAGAGTCAAACTAGAGAGTAATTTAACCCAGTTATGATACTAATCGGACTTAAGCCAATTGTCAGATCTTTGAATTTGGACCAATTAACATTAATAATTCCATAGTGGGTTCCATCTTGAGAGTTTTCTTGAATGAAAAAGATCGATACTTTTAGTTGATGACGGGGTCAAAAGTTTAAAAAGGACCTTAATGACGCAGTCTAATAGTTTCAAACGGACGGAGTCAAGACAATAAAAATGGGTCATTTGCATGTAAACCCCTTTCAATGAGGATTTTTCTTATAAATATGATCAATATGTACTGTTATTTCTTTATTTTACACTAAAAATCAGTATACCATAGCTTAATATTGCACTATATGAAGTATCAACTTAAAATTTTACATTCTTAACCTTCTCATTTCCTTTTCTCAAAGGATATGTTAGACCACAAAGAGTAATTAAACATGATCCGTGATCACGTTACCTTGATATGAATGTAAACTTATTTATCACACTTCTATCAATAATTTTGAATTCCTAGTTGGTGACATCACGTCTACACACATCTTCCAAGCCAAATTTGACAGCGCACATATAAAACCACAAATACACCATATAGTCCCAACCACACATCAAACATACACCAAAAAAACAACTAAGAGTTTGTAGCCTTTGTCTCCTGTCTTAGCTTCGAAATAGATTCAAATGCCGAAAATACACCCGAATATCGCCGGAGAAGCCTCGAATTCTCCGGCACCGACAAAAAATACGAAGGAATCAGTGTACACTGTTTGGAGGAAGTCATTGGTCTTCAACGGGGAAGGGTTCACTGTTTTCGACAATAAGGGAGATCTTGTCTATCGTGTCGATAACTATGCCTCGCCGAGGAGGAGAGAGATTTTGCTCATGGATGCCGTCGGAGAACCACTCCTCACCATTCGGAAGAAGGTAATTACAAATCATTCTTCTTACAATATAAGATCGATACATACAAGGATTATTACTATTACTAGTTCAAGGCTAATTAAGACTAAAGTTATATAATTTGATACCTAGTTGTTTCATTTATAATTTGTTCAATTTTTGTTTTAAGATGAAAAAAAAGATACACAGTTCTAATTGATCGAACCTATACAAATATTAAAACTCTTAATAATTTATCACTTTGTATTTTTCTTATATCATACGATTTTTTGTGTGTGGTTATTTTGTGGCCATGATCTTAAGACTTTGAGGTCAACTTATCTGATGGATAAATCTGGACATGAATTAACTTAAATAAACTTTGTTAGATTTTTAAAATTTGTGATTATTATGTTGAGATCGATGTTTACAGAATTTTAAATACATCGATCAAATAAATACCTTATATTTATCTTTATTCTTAAATAACAAACAAACTTAAGAATATTGCCAAAAAACAATATATAAGATACAACAAAAAGCCATCAATCAATCAATGTTTGAAAATGTTAGTTCAGATTACGCCAAAGGTTTCTTGCAAAATGTAGTTTTTCGACGTAAAAGCCAGATAGGGATTGATAAGCAATCCCAAGTATAAGTTGAAATCTAATAAATGACACTTATCTAATCTATTTGTTTGTTTTGATAATTGCAGAAGCTGACACTTGTGGACCAGTGGCTGGCGTTCGATGGTGAAAAAGCGACCAATCCGAAATTTTCAGTTCGAAAGAATAACCATTTCACGCTAAACCACACTAAAAACGTAATAGCCCGTATCGACTCGTACATGGTTGTTGGTGATGGTGGTGAGGGATCAAGTTGGAAATACGAAATTGAAGGCTCATATATCAACCGTAGTTGTAGTTTTTACGACGAAAATCGACAATGGGTCGCGAAGATCCAACGGAAAAATTTAACGATCGGAACGGATGTATTCCAGTTGGTTGTCTCGTCTGGGTTTGACTCTACGACGGCCATGGGCATTGTTATGGTGCTTGAGCAAATGTTTAGCAATAGAGGAGGTTGAGATAATTAGAGTTTTTGAATTATTTTTTGTTGTTGGAGATTTGATTATCTTCATATGTAAATTATGTGCAAGTGATTTTGTATAATCGTGCGAGTTCAAATTTTGGTATTGATTGATTGTATAATGAAATTTTCTTGTAATTAATATTGAAGGAAATATATATTAGCAAATAAGCAGAGCACTATAAATTGTGTTACAGGTTTTAATTGGATGCTACAATTGTAGATTCCCTCCCATTTCCAAAAATGGGACTTGGTCTAATTAGTTTGAGATGAGGTCAATGATTGAAAATGTCAATAAGTGACTCTTTTGCAGATAGAGTGAAAATTTGTGATTACAGTTTCTGTAATATCCTGAATTTTTTAGTTGAGGTAATAATCAAATATCTTCATGGATTAATTAAGATTGTTGGATGATTGTGTGGTTTTAGGAGAAGATTGAATTGTGAGAAGAATATAGAGAAGAAAAAGAAGGAGATTTTGAGACAAGTACTGATTCGTTATTCTTAAGTTTCATATCATGTCTGTCTCTCTTGATATTCGTAGTTGCATGCATGCTGAGTATCGATGTTGAATTCATTGATATGCATATGATTGCATGGTGGTGTTTCGGTCGACATGTCTTGTGGCTGTGTGTATGTTTCTGGCAGAGCCACTTAGGAAAGAGCTGCCTAGCGGAAAACGTGGAGCCACCCGAGAGAGGAAAGGGCTGCCTGTCGTTAGTGTGGAGCTACCAGGTGTGCGTCTGACTGATTGATAGATTTCAGAAGCACAGGGTGTGGTCGAATCCGAATGAGAGTTCCAGATTGTTATGCATGTATTTTATTTGTGATGCATGTCTCTTGATTGTGCTTATTGACTGAATGTCATATTCCGTATTATTTTCCACATGATTATGATTCTGATTGATTGACGGTTGGAACTTGAGGGCTGTCGAGCTCACAAATTGTTGATTATATTTTTCAGATTGTTATGAGCCTATCAGATGGATATAAATATCAGAGTGCGCAACGCTCAGGTTCGTGGATTGTATCTTAACGCATCGGGTTCGGGCGGGTGAGCAGTTGTCCGGGCTCGGGGCGTTACAAATGGTATTAGAGCAATACGATCCTCGGAATTAGTCGGGATTTGGATTTTAAATAAAAATTTGATTGAATTGGAATTTGAGAAATTGGATTTAGAAGCATTGACTATTGGTTTAATGTGAATTTTGACTTGGTTGGAATTGCTTCCAAATTATTAATAAATAATGAAAGATGAATTTAGAGATATTTGGACTTGAGTTCAAATGTGAATTTGGATTTGGTTGGATTGATTATCTAAATTATGAGCGATAAGTGGTGTTAGGTTTTTAGATTTGATAAATAATGAGTTGAAAATTTTGTATTGATTTGTTCGGATTGAGACAGTATTGAGAACAAATTTCGAGGACGAAATTTCTTTTAAGGAGGGTAGAATGTAATATCTTGAATTTTTTAGTTGAGGTAATAATCAAATATCTTAATGGACTAATTAAGATTGTTGGATGATTGTGTGGTTTTAGGAGAAGATTGAATTTTGAGAAGAATATAGAGAAGAAAAAGATGGAGATTTTGAGACAAGTACTGATTCGTTATTCTTCAGTTTCATATCATGTCTGTCTCTCTTGATATTCGTAGTTGCATGCATGCTGAGTATCGATGTTGAATTCATTGATATGCATATGATTGCATGGTGGTGTTTCGGTCGACATGTCTTGTGGCTGTGTGTATGTTTCTGGCAGAGCCACTTAGGAAAGAGCTGCCTAGCGGAAAACGTGGAGCCACCCGAGAGAGGAAAGGGCTGCCTGTCGTTAGTGTGGAGCTACCAGGTGTGCGTCTGACTGATTGATAGATTTCAGAAGCACAGGGTGTGGTCGAATCCGAATGAGAGTTCCAGATTGTTATGCATGTATTTTATTTGTGATGCATGTCTCTTGATTGTGCTTATTGACTGAATGTCATATTCCGTATTATTTTCCACATGATTATGATTCTGATTGATTGACGGTTGGAACTTGAGGGCTGTCGAGCTCACAAATTGTTGATTATATTTTTCAGATTGTTATGAGCCTATCAGATGGATATAAATATCAGAGTGCGCAACGCTCAGGTTCGTGGATTGTATCTTAACGCATCGGGTTCGGGCGGGTGAGCAGTTGTCCGGGCTCGGGGCGTTACAAATGGTATTAGAGCAATACGATCCTCGGAATTAGTCGGGATTTGGATTTTAAATAAAAATTTGATTGAATTGGAATTTGAGAAATTGGATTTAGAAGCATTGACTATTGATTTAATGTGAATTTTGACTTGGTTGGAATTGCTTCCAAATTATTAATAAATAATGAAAGATGAATTTAGAGATATTTGGACTTGAGTTCAAATGTGAATTTGGATTTGGTTGGATTGATTATCTAAATTATGAGCGATAAGTGGTGTTAGGTTTTTAGATTTGATAAATAATGAGTTGAAAATTTTGTATTGATTTGTTCGGATTGAGACAGTATTGAGATCAAATTTCGAGGACGAAATTTCTTTTAAGGAGGGTAGAATGTAATATCCTGAATTTTTTAGTTGAGGTAATAATCAAATATCTTAATGGACTAATTAAGATTGTTGGATGATTGTGTGGTTTTAGGAGAAGATTGAATTTTGAGAAGAATATAGAGAAGAAAAAGATGGAGATTTTGAGACAAGTACTGATTCGTTATTCTTCAGTTTCATATCATGTCTGTCTCTCTTGATATTCGTAGTTGCATGCATGTTGAGTATCGATGTTGAATTCATTGATATGCATATGATTGCATGGTGGTGTTACGGTCGACATGTCTTGTGGCTGTGTGTATGTTTCTGGCAGAGCCACTTAGGAAAGAGTTGCCTAGCGGACAACGTGGAGCCACCCGAGAGAGGAAATGGCTGCCTGTCGTTAGTGTGGAGCTACCAGGTGTGCGTCTGACTGATTGATAGATTTCAGAAGCATAGGGTGTGGTCGAATCCGAATGGGGGTTCCAGATTGTTATGCATGTATTTTATTTGTGATGCATGTCTCTTGATTGTGCTTATTGACTGAATGTCATATTCCGTATTATTTTCGACATGATTATGATTCTGATTGATTGACGGTTGGAACTTGCGGGCTGTCGAGCTCACAAATTGTTGATTATATTTTTCAGATTGTTATGAGCCTATCAGATTGATATAAATATCAGAGTGCGCAGCGCTCAGGTTCGTGGATTGTATCTTAACGCACCGGGTTCGGGCGGGTGAGCAGTTGTCCGGGCTCGGGGCGTTACAAATGGTATCAGAGCAATACAATCATCGGAATTAGTCGGGATTTAGATTTGAAATAAAAAATTGATTGAATTGGAATTTGAGAAATTGGATTTAGAAGTATTGACTATTGATTTAATGTGAATTTTGACTTGGTTGGAATTGATTCCAAATTATTAATAAATAATGAAAGATGAATTTAGAGATATTTGGACTTGAGTTCAAATGTGAATTTGGATTTGGTTGGATTGATTATCTAAATTATGAGCGATAAGTGGTGTTAGGTTTTTAGATTTGATAAATAATGAGTTGAAAAATTTGTATTGATTTGTTCGGATTGAGACAGTATTGAGATCAAATTTCGAGGACGAAATTTCTTTTAAGGATGGTAGAATGTAATATCCTGAATTTCTTAGTTGAGGTAATAATCAAATATCTTAATGGACTAATTAAGATTGTTGGATGATTGTGTGGTTTTAGGAGAAGATTGAATTTTGAGAAGAATATAGAGAAGAAAACGATGGAGATTTTGAGACAAGTACTGATTCGTTATTCTTCAGTTTCATATCATGTCTGTCTCTCTTGATATTCGTAGTTGCATGCATGTTGAGTATCGATGTTGAATTCATTGATATGCATATGATTGCATGGTGGTGTTTCGGTCGACATGTCTTGTGGCTGTGTGTATGTTTCTGGCAGAGCCACTTAGGAAAGAGTTGCCTAGCGGACAACGTGGAGCCACCCGAGAGAGGAAAGGGCTGCCTGTCGTTAGTGTGGAGCTACCAGGTGTGTGTCTGACTGATTGATAGATTTCAGAAGCACAGGGTGTGGTCGAATCCGAATGGGGGTTCCAGATTGTTATGCATGTATTTTATTTGTGATGCATGTCTCTTGATTGTGCTTATTGACTGAATGTCATATTCCGTATTATTTTCCACATGATTATGATTCTGATTGATTGACGGTTGGAACTTGCGGGCTGTCGAGCTCACAAATTGTTGATTATATTTTTCAGATTGTTATGGGCCTATCAGATGGATATAAATATCAGAGTGCGCAGCGCTCAGGTTCGTGGATTGTATCTTAACGCACCGGGTTCGGGCGGGTGAGCAGTTGTCCGGGCTCGGGGCGTTACAAATGGTATCAGAGCAATACGATCCTCGGAATTAGTCGGGATTTGGATTTGAAATAAAAATTTGATTGAATTGGAATTTGAGAAATTGGATTTAGAAGTATTGACTATTGATTTAATGTGAATTTTGACTTGGTTGGAATTGTTTCCAAATTATTAATAAATAATGAAAGATGAATTTAGAGATATTTGGACTTGAGTTCAATGTGAATTTGGATTTGGTTGGATTGATTATCTAAATTATGAGCGATAAGTGGTGTTAGGTTTTTTGATTTGATAAATAATGAGTTGAAAAATTTGTATTGATTTGTTCGGATTGAGACAGTATTGAGATCAAATTTCGAGGACGAAATTTCTTTTAAGGAGAGTAGAATGTAATATCCTGAATTTCTTAGTTGAGGTAAAAATCAAATATCTTAATGGACTAATTAAGATTGTTGGATGATTGTGTGGTTTTAGGAGAAGATTGAATTGTGAGAAGAATATAGAGAAGAAAAAGAAGGAGATTTTGAGACAAGTACTGATTCGTTATTCTTCAGTTTCATATCATGTCTGTCTCTCTTGATATTCGTAGTTGCATGCATGTTGAGTATCGATGTTGAATTCATTGATATGCATATGATTGCATGGTGGTGTTTCGGTCGACATGTCTTGTGGCTGTGTGTATGTTTCTGGCAGAGCCACTTAGGAAAGAGTTGCCTAGCGGACAACGTGGAGCCACCCGAGAGAGGAAATGGCTGCCTGTCGTTAGTGTGGAGCTACCAGGTGTGTGTCTGACTGATTGATAGATTTCAGAAGCACAGGGTGTGGTCGAATCCGAATGGGGGTTCCAGATTGTTATGCATGTATTTTATTTGTGATGCATGTCTCTTGATTGTGCTTATTGACTGAATGTCATATTCCGTATTATTTTCCACATGATTATGATTCTGATTGATTGACGGTTGGAACTTGCGGGCTGTCGAGCTCACAAATTGTTGATTATATTTTTCAGATTGTTATGGGCCTATCAGATGGATATAAATATCAGAGTGCGCAGCGCTCAGGTTCGTGGATTGTATCTTAACGCACCGGGTTCGGGCGGGTGAGCAGTTGTCCGGGCTCGGGGCGTTACAATTTCTATTTGTAAACCGTTGCAATAGTCGATTCAAAGAGAGCACACACTTATAACTATTTGACCTACTGACGGCGGGGCAACCTCCGACCATTTCGGATCAGACTTTTCCCCGACAGATCAATCGCCGCCGGTCAGTCATGTCAGGCTTGTCAATGGCCCGCTCGCCTATAGCTACTCACGACCATTTAAAAGTGAATTCCAAGAAATATGGCGACCGATTGAGCTAGAGGAAGAAGCCCAAGAGAGTCTGGAAGCGTAAAAGGAAAGAAAACGCAAGGCCGACGAGATGGTGCACTATTTTGAAGATTTCGGAATCTTTCCACATCCCACGTCAGCGTCCTTCCCGTCGAACAAAACCTAAACGGACCTCCTCTCCATTTCAGGATGTCTTTTGACGAATGTTTTAGACTTATTAAGTGTTTATGTTGTCCCTTCTTGTGGGGACATGCTTTGTATGGGTGTTGCAACTTATAATACCTAAAATTTTATTATTATTAATGAATCAATGTACCAAATTATCAGGATAAATAGATAAATGTTGCAACAGTGGTGCATGATTGTCGACATAGAGTCCACCACCACTACAATGTGTATTAACTTTGTGAAGAAAAATCTGAAAAATCATCCTTTATCTATTACTACGTGTAGCTTTTCTTCTATCTACGTGCAACTTTTCTATTTTAGTCGGGGCAGAATGTTAAGTTTGGGCAAAAAGCTCGACGAAAGGGGTATTTAGGCAGAGCTTTTGTGAACAAGTCAGCCAGTTGCATTGAGGATGAGACGAACTTAGTAATGAGCTGCCCACGAGACACCTTTTCTCGAACAAAATGGTAGTCAATTTCCACATACTTAATTAGTCCTATCATGAAAAACCGGATTCATAGTTAAGTGTAAGACATTAATATTATCACAGAACAAAATCGGGGGCTGAGAGAGAAAGACTTCCAGATCTCGTAGGAAGAAAGAAATCCAAGTGAGCTCAGTTGTTGCAACAGTCATAGCTCGATACTCCACCTCCGCACTTGACCGTGATACGATTGGTTGCTTCTTGGTTTTCCAGGAGATCCAATTTTGGCCTAGAAATATACAAAAACCACTTGTGGAACGTCGGGTGTCTTGACTGTGACTCAATGTGCCATTAATGTATCTCAAGATGCGTTTGACCAATTGAAAATGAAAATTCGTGGGACTATGCATGTGTTGACATACAAAATTGACAGAGAAAGTAATATCAGGTATTGTGATGGATAAGTATTGGAGAGAACCAACAATATGTCTATACAAGGTAGGATCAGAAAAAAGATAATAATTTTGAACTTTATCTAAATTAGCAGGCATAGGAGTACTAATGTATCGAGCATGCAACATATTTGCTCGTTTAAGGATACGTGTGGCATAACGTTGTTGAGACAGAATATGCATATCAGGAGTTCTGGTAACTTCAATGCCTAAGATATGATGCAATGGTCCTAAATCTATCATATTAAACTCACTTGTAAGTGCAGATATTAGAGAATTAATAGCAAGAGGGTTTGCACCAGTGATTATAATGTCATCCACAAAGATTAGAAGAAAAACATGCCCAAAAGCATGAGATATGAAAAGAGAGCTATCGAAGGAACTAGTATAAAATCCTTGTGTAAATAAGAAAGAAGCAAATATATCGTACCATGCTCTAGGTGATTGTTTTAAACCATATAATGCCTTGTTTAATTTACAAATATGTCTAGGGTGATCAGAATTCACAAAACCTGGTGGCTGAGACATATACACCTATTATGCAATGGTACCATGTAGAAATGCATTTTTTACATCTAGCTGGTTTAGAGGTCTGTTATGCATGATGGCAATGCTCATAACAAGAAGAATGATGGTAAACTTAACCACAAGAGAAAATGTTTCAAGATAATCTACTCCTTCAATTTGTTTGTAGCATTTAGCTACAAGTCTAGCTTTTAGTTTATCAAGATGCTCATCAGGTTTTAATTTAACCCGAAAGACTCACTTACAACCAATAATGTGAATGCTTGGTTTCCTTGGTACAAGATCTCAGGTGTGGTTCTGCTGAAGTGCAACCATTTCCTCATTCATAGCCTCATGCCACCCAGTATCAGCAAGTGCTTGTTCCAGTGTAGAAGGTTCCTGAGGAAGACCAACTATTTGGTGAAGTAATGCATACCTAGGGTTGAGTTTCATTATACCTAACTTTGATCTGGTTGTCATTTGATGAGAAGGAGCATGTGTGTGGTCACCCACTAGGTCACTGGTGGGTTCCACAGATGTGGATCTTGCACCTGTGTGTAGGTTTGTGGGTGTAATATCGACCTCAGGGACTGAATGAATGTGATCAATCTGAGATGGATTTACAGCTTACTGAAGTTCATCATGTTCAACAATATGATCTTGTAGGCTAGCATTAGTACTTGAGGAGTCCTCTTCAAGTTCAATGATATTCACATTTTCAAAGGGAAGAGCAGGGACATCCTCAGACTCCCATTCATTGGCATGAATCCCAGAGCTGAGAGGATCAAAGAATGTAGGTGGAAGGTTCTCGACCAGCTCCATGGACGTGGAGGGTTGGACAACCTCATTTCCCTTATTGTGGGTGGGGTTATCTTTTGGAACACAAAGCCAGTCATAAAAAAATGCTAAAATGATACTATCAGTATTGGTAGATAGCATGATAGATGGAGGATTCTTGTATGGAAAAGAATGTTCGTCAAATATTACATGCCTACTCATGTACATTTTATTTTTGGAGGGATCAAAACACATGTAGCCTTTGTGCCTAATGGTATATCCTACAAACACACAAGGATAGTCAGATTTTGCTTTTAAAGGGAACAAACAACATAAACGAGTGAAGTCATCTACAAAACACACATAGTACTTAAAATTGTTTCTACTAATTACAAGGGATGGACCCTACAAGTCACAATGCACTTTATCAAATGGAAGTCTGGTTGATTTTCCTATATTACAACTATCACATATAGAATGTTCAGAGTTAGATTTTCAAGAAGAAATAAAGATGCATCCCTGAGTTTTGAGGAGATTGTGGACTTTAGGGTTGTGATGTCCCAATCTACAGTGTCAAAGTATGCAAATCTACATTTCTTTGCCTGTTGGAAAAGAAGGTTGTATGTACATTGCTAAGCAGAGTGTATAGAGGATCACTTACGAAGTCAGTGGTTATGATGGATCCATCACTTCTGTTTTTAATATAAAATGTAGTATCAGAAAATTCTATATTGTAAGGGAAATCTTTTGTAATTTGTTTCACAGAAAGTAAATTAACTTTAAGTTTGGGAGTTAGAAGTACATTTTTAAGTGTGAAGCTACCATGATTATGGTGTATTTCACCAGCACCAGTGTGTGTGATGGGTAAACAAGTGACATCTCCTACCATAATTTCATCATGACCATGGTAAGTGACGAGTGAGGATAACAAACCTGGGTTACATGTCATGTGAGTGGTGGCACCAGAGTAAGGAAACCACTCAGTGTTCTCCCCCATAGTCATCGCAGCAAGTGCTTGAGGGAGCTCCCTTGAGGTGTAGGTTTGGTTGAACCGGTGCCAGCACTTGAGTGCATCGTGACCCGATTTTTGACAAATCTGGCAGACTATCATTTGACGCCTTTGAGTGGGGTCCGATCCATCGGGATTTATGAGCCGAAACAAGTACCCGAATCTAGAACTAAGACAAAATATCCCAAAAGCAAATTTAGGGTTAGGGATTGTTGGAGGAAGAAGAAGAGAGATGCAGCAAAATAGGAAAATGTTTTCGTTATTAGGGTTACTGTTACATCCCCGAAACAACGGAAATTTTAAACTTTTAAATAAAGGATAATCAAAGGATATCAACATCAACACATGGACGTTACTCGAAGATATACATATAATATATGGGGTTGCACCGTATATAGGAGTTGTCAAAAGAATGACTACATCAAAATACAATATACAGATATACAAGTAGTCATAATAACCTCAAAATAGACACGAGAACCCGACTCCAAAATGCACTTGTCCTCAGTCACCACCCAAACAGCTCCTGAAGGGGAACCTGAAATAAAACAACGATGCCGTGAGTTTCCTTAAGGAAACCCCGTATGTCAAACTCACTTACATGCACATGCAATACTTGACTTATCATACTAGTATTATGCAAAACATAAATCATAACAAATCATTCCCCAACTGGGTCATCAGGTTACAAGTCATAATAGTCATTTTCCCCAACCGGGGTTCATTAGTCATACGTCTAGTTTTGGACATGCGGTCATACGGAAAATACGCGACACCCCCCACTCGCAGCTACATTAGTCATATGGGTTCGATGAGGGTCACGCGCACTTCCGAGTTATCATCAGATCTGATCAGTGGTCGAAGACCACAATCCGCCAGAGTCGTCACTCTGGTCGGTCATACTCGCCAGCCGTGCCACAGCTGGACGATCATACTCACCGGAACAACATCGGTCGATCACATCCGCCGGAACAACATCGGTCGGTCATCTCCGTCGCCACACAGGCTAAGGCACAGAACTCTGTTGTGCAATGGCTAACGGTCATCTCCGTCGCCACAAAAGCTAATGTCATCTCCTTCGCCACAAAGTCTAAGGTCATCTCTGTCGCCACACAGGCCGATAGTCATCTTGCTCCATAGAGTCATAACATATAGATCATGCAAAGAGGAATATGGTCCCACAGGTCTACTACTTAGGTCTCAGTGCACATGTCATATCAAGGGAACATAAGCAGTAAATTCAATACACGCACCAACGCGTTCATAAACAAACAATTCAATTACTGGGCTCCAACAGTCGACCGAAAAAGGTCATACGGTCGACCGGTTGGTCGTTAAAACCGGTAATTGGTTCGAACCACAATCCAACGGTCGAACCAAACAAACATCAAACGGTCGAACAAAAGTCTTTGGACGATCAACCGTTTAGAAGGTCTACACCACAAAATAATAATAAATAACACATCCCCAACGGTCGAATGACAATGGGCTTCCGGTCGACCGAAAAACATCATGGACTTCAACATTCCTCTAAGTCATTGTCAGTCGACCGAAATATGAATCAGTCAAACCCTACTTAAGTCGTCTTAAGTCGTCGGTCGAACGAGATCTCAGCGCGGTCGACCGTTTAGAAGTCTACACCCCAACCGACTTAAAACAGTATGTCCGGTCGAACTAGTCAAAGCGGAGGTCGACCGTTTAGATGGTCAACGCTCCCAACCGACATACTACAGTGCATTCGGTCGAACGGCAAAGGGGACCCGGTCGACCGAAAACACCCAGGGTCTTCATCTTCTCGCTCAAACGTACAACCGGTCGATCACCCATAGGGTATCGTTCGACCGGTGCGAGAGAGAACGCCCAAATTACACTACGACCGGTCGACCGAATTGAGCACCGGTCGACCGAAACAGAGCAAAAATTCTGCCACTATATTCTAACGAGCCTTTCGGCCTACCGTCGAACACTCAAACACTAACACAAGCTTAGGTGAGCGTAAAAACAAGGCTTGACATACCTTCAAAGCTTGTAAAAGCTTTTGAAGAGCAACGACGATCCCTCCACGAGAAAGAGTGTATCTCCGACGAACTCCTCACCCAAACGCGGATCTCCACACCTTCCTTGAACTTCGGCGAACTCGACTTGCCGGCGCACCTGCTTCTCCTCCTTTCCTTGCCGACGAACTACAATTGAGAGAGAGAGAAAGTGTTGAGGGAGAGAGAGAAGAAAAAGAGAGAGAAAGAAAATGAAAAGGAATGGGTTGAGTTGTTTTTATACTCTCACTTAAAAGGGTTAGAGTTCTTAAACCTAATTAACCTTAATTAAAAGGATTAGGTTCTCACAGCTACTGTGAATGCGAGTATTTATAAAAGTTGCATGTGGGTATGTATCACCCGGATCCGTTTAGCTTAGCCGGATCGAACGTTTTACAAACTCAAACCGACTAAATATTACATGAGTCCGATAACCCAAATGTATCCCACTTGAAGTAGTTTACCAAACCTATTAGACATGGCTCAAGTTGTGCCTCAGAATCGGACCCTAATTCTTAAACGTTGAACTGGCACTTGGTGCACCAAATGGACTCGAGCCTAGATCATGTTTGGTCGAACTACATATCCTCGGTGGACCGGTGTCTGGGTTCATGCTCAAGTTTCATGGGCTACCATCTCGTCATGAGCTTTCTGGGCTTGGGGTACTTATGGTGTGAGGTGTTGTCTGGTCGATGGAGGTTGGAGATCTCACCGGCGTTGAGTGTGCAACAAGTTAGACCGGTGCCTTCGGCTAGGTAGTTGTCGGCCAACGGTCGACCGGTTCCTTCGGGCGGGCCACCAAATGTAGTGTAAATGTCTGACTTTAACCAACACCGGTCGAACGATGTCTTGTGAAGGTCGACCGGTTGTGCTCGTGCTGGTGGGTTGGAGGAATGTCTGTTGTTTTTCGGTCGACTGTGACCCCTGAGTCGGTCGACCGTTGCTTTCTAGACGGGTCTGGGCAGAGCGTGGACCATCTAAACGGTCGACCGCTCTTGAGTTTGTCCGACCGGTAACTTAAGTTTACTTGATAATTGTTCGACCGATTAATAGTGTGTTCAACCGATTGATGACAAGAAACTTCTAGGTTGCCCCTGGTAGTTTTCGGTCGAACGGGACCCCTGATTCTTTCGATTGTTCGCCTTGTATGTTTTTGACTTAGTCCAGATTTTGACCATGTCTCGGTAAACCGGTTCATATGTCTTGTTAGACCGTCTGGGCTTAGGTTAGGAGCAGAGAGTTCGACCGTTGCAGGCGTTTGTTCGACCGGTCCTATTGGGAGCGGTCGATCGGGTTGCCCCTTTCAGTCGATCATTTTTGCTCAGGACTGAATCCTGGGTCCTTGTGTTATGCTAACTCTGTTGATGGAAACATGTGTCCTCGCCTAAAGCGTGAGTCGGGAGGTGACGGTGGGTGCGTTGATCATATCTACCCAGGGACCGCCGAGTGGAAGAGTGTGAGTACTTGGATCGTGCCACCTCTAGTTATAGACCGTGGCATAATGGAAGCTTTATTAACTCTTTGTAGAGTAAAAGACCTGAGGGATCACGGATACCAATGTATGATAATGATTGGCTCACGGAGCTTAATGACCTGGTGGACTTTGGTTCGGAACTGTCCGATGTTGTGCCGGACGTATTGATGGACTCAACCGATGTTGTTCCGATGATGATATGGCCGATGTTATTCCGGTATGATACCTTAGCTAGGACCCACTAAGTGATTGACTGACCGACTTGAGCGACAGCTCCGTCAGTGTGGTGATGACTACGATGATGCAGATCTGATTCTTATGAAGTGGAATTTCGGATGCCCCTCACCGAACCCCATGATTAGTGTAGCCGCGTGTGGGATGCGTTGCGTATTGTTCGTAAGACCGTATGTGCCTGTGGTAGGTCCCAGAGTGGGACCCAATGATGTTTGTTGGACTGATGTCTGGTTTTACCCTTCGATGGAACTGTTCTCCTTATTATTGATGACATGACATGCCACTAGTATGATATGATCATTTTGTTGTATTGTTGCATTCATATAGGTGAGCTTGACATACATGATTTTATTATGAAAACTTAGGCATTGTTGTTACATTTGTGTTTCAGGACCGCAGTAAGTTCAGTTGGGTGGTGAGAGCGTGCACACAAATTTTGGGACCAAGATCTTCTCTTTGGATTCTTCGAGGTCGTCATGATTACTTGATCTGGCAGTCTATTGTAGATGATGTAATCATTTATGTTTTGACAAACTCTGATGTAATTTGGTGCACCCTTTTGATATTTATATGAGTAACATTCTCGCTATTAATGTCATTCTCTTGTGATTTTTTATTTTAAAATTTTAAGTTTTTTCCCACTGTTTCGGGATGTTACCGTTTCTGTTGTGTATTTAGATTTTATTATCATTCTTATGAATTAACATATCAGATCGGCTTTTATATATTGACACTGATTTTATAATTGGTTTAGAATTACTTTTGTCTTGTATTTAGATTTCATTGACATTCTTGTAAATTGGCATATTTGGTCTGATTTCTTGTCAAAATGCAATCTTTTTTACATCCTCTTATCTTATGTCAGGCAGATGTTGCAATTGATTTTCAGAATATATACCTTTTTTATAGCACTCTTTGTGCAGGAATATGGATAATCCATTTTTAGCATGTAATTATACAAGAAAATTGAAGAAAAAGCTTGATTTACTCAATTGTTTATATTTGAAGATTCGACACTGCTACATCATATCTGACGGGCTTTTAATTGAATCATCTGCACGTAACCATATTTGGACCTCTTTTTTTACAGTTTTTCCGCTTCAAACGGTTTCGAAGTCGATTCCAGATGCTTTTGTTCTTAAAAAACATTATATGAGACACAACAAAAGGGCATCAAATCAATCAATTATGGACAAGGTTAATTAGTTCAGATTACGCCAAAGCTTTCTTGTAAATGAAGTTTTCCGACGTTAAAGATTGATAGGTGTTTGAACTTCAATTACACACACACAAGAGTCGTACATGGTTGTTGGTGGTGGTGAGGGATCAAGTTGGAAATACGAAATTGAGGGTTCATATATCAACAGTTGTAGTTTTTACGACGAAAATAGAGAATTGGTCGCGAAGATCCAACGGAAAAATTTAACGATCAGAAAGGATGTATTCCAGTTGGTTGTCTCGTCTGGGTTTGACTACAACGGCCATGGGCATTGTTGTGGTGCTTGAGCAAATGTTTAGCAATAGAGGAGCTTGAGATAATTAGAATTTTTAGATTATTTTTTGTTGTTGGAGATTTGATTCTCTTGATATGTAAATTATGTGCTTCGAATGTCGGCATGTCGGCATGATATCACAGCATGTCGGCATGATATCGATCTCTTGATGTCCTTCGAATTCACTCATCACTGTTTTTGTGCAGTACTTGGATACAGGGGAGACAATACTTTCTACTAATACTACAAAAATGATAAAGATAATATATAAAAATACGAACTCTTATTGAAAATGCTTCCATAGATTCTGTGAGAAAAAGGTCGACCAATCTCCCAAACCGGTCGACCGTTCGTTTGAAGGTCCGAAAAGAAATCCCTGGTTTCGGTCGACCGGTGGTTACCCGATCGACCGGTGGAGCTCAGAATCGTGCTACAACTTTAAGTTCGGTCGACCGTTTTGCCTGACCGGTTGACCATTTCAGAACGGTTTTGCACTTTCTCCACTCCGTTTTTTGTGCATCCACTACTTATATTGACCTAGTATATAAAGACAATTCCGTCCCCTCTATTAAAAATAACCTTTTAGCATTATCTACTTTGCAATATTGTTACTCTTTAAGAAAGAGAGCGAACATCCTTGTTGGATTCGGTGGAGCAAAGTTCAACTGGAATTATCACAGGTTTGATTTGTGTATTCTGTAAGTCTCTATTTATAATTTGATTAACAATAATAAATTGGATTGTGTCGTCCGTGATTTTTCCGACATTGAGTTCCCACATTAAATTTCTCTTGTCGTCTTACGTGATGTGTGATGTGTGATTTGTGTTTGTGATTGACATTAATGTCTTTTATCTTTCATTGTATTCGTTATTTCGTTCCGCTCCATATATTTGGATCTATCGTTAAACCCTATCAGTTTTCACCGTGTAAATTCAAACAAAACCCCCTAACTTTCCAAGTAACAAATAAATAGACTCTTAAATCCTCATTAGGCTAAATCCCAACCATTCAAATTCCATTCAAATTCTCTCAAATAGAAGAGTACACGTACGTGTAATTGTAAGTGATCACAGCCAAAATGGAATCATTTTGCGAGTTTTGGTCCTCATTTCATGACAAATTGTAATAGTTCCTTTTCCAGGTTATGCAGTAATATGTCACACCAAAGTACCTTATTTTTTTGAATCACATGCAATCGCAGGGCTTAGATTGGTTGCTTTAGTTAAACTCAGGCCAGCATGTTGTGTGTGATCTCCACATTGACGGTGACCATTCGTTCTACAATTCTAATATGTGTCCCGCTTTCGGTTATAGAACTCCATAGTTGATTAGTGACGTGATTTTGAAATCTTTTTGTGGGCTCTAATAATTTAGGCCGTGAAAGAGACATGCATATAACTGCAAGACTCATATCACAAAACAAATATGCAAATGTTATTTCGTCTGCATGTCGGCATGATATGGTATCTTGTACTTTGCTAGGTCTTCTTAATTGGAATTCTCTTCTACAGGGCATTCTGGAGTAGTTATCATTTAGAAGTCCTAAGAGCCACCACCAATGGACAAACCTAAGATATGCTTTCATTGTTTGGAGTAGAATGAACTTTATCTTCCGGAAATAGATGGCAATAGTGTAGCAGTACTAACTAGTAGCGTGTTTGGCACCATTTCCTCTTGTCGATAACATTCATTGCCAAGACCTTGGATGAAGTTATAACACCTGGAAGTCTAGATAGAGACTAGAGAGGATTTAGTTTACAAAAACTGGAATAGAAGATTTCCTTGGATGAAGTACACATGAAGTCATGAAACCATAAAAGCATTCCCACACTAAAAGAAACCATGAACCCCAGATTTTTTGTGAGAAACCTGCGGTCTTCACCTTAGAGGCTAAAGCCATGGATGTTTGATATATATATTTATCTTCTTAGGAAGATGTTATATATATATACCACGGTGAAGAAGATAACAAAACTTTGTACGTTACCCTCGTCAGGCATCTAAAACATCCCACGTGGGCACTACAACTGCATGCATTAACCAACACCTTGTCCAATGGCATTAATATATGCAATCGGGATAAAATGATTGATGAAGCATTGAAGCTTGTCTGTTACACACGACTGACATCAACTTAACACTCTGGTTCTAAAGCCATGTTCGGCTAATATATTATTATAAATTAATGTCAACATAATTAAATCAACACATTACTTCTTCGACATTTTTTTCCTACTATTTATCTCTCAAACACAACTTATTCGTAAATGTCAAACTAGTCACATCAACACTTTCTCACTTCTAACTCATTTATTTATCCTCATTTTTAATTTTTCACAGTTTCAATTAATTATATCACATAATTCATTTATCATAAATTGTTATAATTAAATGTGAATATTTACGAATAATTGAAAATAAATTTTATTAAATATTAAACGTGTGTTACAATAACTAGATTTCGAAACTAAAATAAAACACAATTAATAAAAATCATTCTCATTTTCCATGTTGTCTGTAACACTATTAGATGCTCTCGATTAAGTCATCTTTGAGTTGCAAATGTTTACGACTGTTTTGAACATGATCTCTATTAACCAAGTACATGTTGATATCAACAAACAACTAGATGAGAACTGAAAGAAGTAATTTTAAACTATTTAATTTATAAATTTAAACAATTTAAAACCAAAAAAATAAAAATCCACCACATGGTTTTGCACCCGACTGAGGGGTGCCAAAAAATGCCGCCCATGTCGCTCACCCCCGTTGAACGTGCCCTAAATGTCTTGTGTCTTACTTTAGACGTTAAATAAGTTGCCAATTTAGGTGTGTCTGAGGTTGGAAATACAAAAGTTGTATGTTTATACTGTTTTAACCTTTAAATGTTCTATGATTAGTACAAAAAATCTTAAGCTGGCACTAAGTTTAATTATACAAAAAGAAGTTAGCTTTGAAAAAGGTAGTTACTATTATTGACAAAATTTATGTATGAAAAAAAGTCTCGATAATGCACCTCATCGTCAGGTTGGTGGAACATCATTATATGAAATTGAGTGATTTGCATGCATGTCACTGACAACTTATGATATTAGAGATATGTTATTTGAAAGAAATTATTTGGTAAATGCCAAAGAAAAACACTGACATTAGCTACTATGCAATTACTTTGTTTGGGCATGTCATTCTGTTAACTTCTTCGTTAACTTTGATTAGTTATATATATTTAATGAAAATTTTACAGAATCAATCACTTTGAATAAACCGAAAATTCATAAATTTGATTATATGTGTTGTAAATTTTGTAAAAAAACACTCAAATCATTTATTAATTACTTTTCACCTATTTATTTTTTCTCATTTCTCACACTCTCTCATCTCTCTTTCCTCTCATCTTTTCTTTTTCTCTCACTAAACATAATGACTTGGTGACAAATTAATGAAATGCAATATTTTTTATATTTTTTAATGTTATTTCAAACTCATGATATTTAATATATTTAGTGAAAGAATTTTAAAAAACTTTAGAAATTGATAAAAAGTCAATATTTTAAAAAATTAAAATATTTTGAGAAAAAATTGAAAAAATGTTTTAAATTATATCGAAAATATTTTATTAATTTAAAATTCAGAAATTATCATATTTCTATAGTTTAATAATCAAACGTTTAACTTTAGTGAAAAAAGGAGATACGAGAGAGGGAAGAGAGAGAGGAGAGATGAGAGAGAGGAGAGATAGAGAGAGAGAGGTGAGAGAGTAGATAGCTGAAAAACATTTAACAAATTATTTTACTGAATTTTTTATAAAATTTGTAATAAAAATGAATTTTATGAATTATGAGTTTATTTAAGCATGATTTTACGAAATTTTCATAAAATATTAGTGTAACTAATGGAAGTTAATGAAAATGTTTACGGAATGACATCATCAAAAAGAGTAAGGGTATGGATGCAAATGTTAGTGTTTTTTTGGCATTAGACCAAATAGTAGGGCTGTAAATGAGTTGAATTTTACCCGGAACCCATCCCGCCCCGCCCCGCCTAACGCGGGTTGCGGACAAAAAATTGCTACCCGCCACTCGCACAACCCGCATAATAAGCGGGGCGGGTTGCGGTTTCTCCCAACCCGCCCCGCATAACCCGCATAAGCCTTATATGTTTTTGATTTTTTTTGTATTTAGTTATGATTTAGTTTGTATTTAGCTTTAAATTTTTTGTATATAGCTTTAAAAACATACATTGATTGATTTTTTTCCTTCATTTTTGTACTTAGCTTTGATTAAAATAGATAATATTAAAAAAAATTGATTTTTGTATTTAGCTTTAAATAAAAAAATTAAACCCGCCAACCCGTCCCGCATAGTCTAGTCCATCCTTACGCGGGGCGGGTAGCGGAATTATTTTTTTTACCCCGCCCCGCCTACCCGCTTAACTTTGGCGGGGCGGGTAGCGGTGGGGCGAAAACCCGCCCCGCGCCGCCCCGCTTACAACCCTACCAAATAGTTTCTTTCGGATGACAAATCTCTAATTTTTTAAGTTGTTAGTGATATACAAGCAAATCCCCCTAAAATTTAGTACTATACGAGGAAATGGACCCTCCGTATTGGAGCAACACTATCATCCTAATTTATTTGTGAAGAAATAAGTGAAGGAGATTTTAATACATAGTAGCCGGAATCTTACATTAAATTTTTAACTCTAGTTTGAAAATTTATGTTTTTATGCATTTGTTTACTTATCGTGTTTGTATTATCTAGGAGTAGGATATCAAGTAATACGCCCAAGAGTCAAATTTCCATCAATTAATATTTCAAATTACAAGTTTGTGCCAGCTGGATTTCCTAACTATCGGATAATTGTCGTTCAACCACTTGCCATATATGATTCTCTTTCCTCTAATAAAGAGAATACCTTCTTGAATTCACTATAATGAAAATATGGATAAGAAATAGATATATGGGACAAATTTATCAACAGAATATTAGATAGGCTCAAATTCCAGGGCGATCCAACTCAACTCATGTATACATTGATTTTAAAATTTAATTTTACAGAAGAAACCATCTAGTTCACTACTATATATTCTCCTGCATATAGAATTCTAAAAATAATAATTGAAGTTGTGGTTGTTGCCCACCTTCAAAATCATAAAATATTGTTCACACACACACATATATGATAACTGGAATTCATCGGTTTGTGGGTTCGATGTTTAGTTCTTGATTAGGAAAACAATATATTTTCCCTTAGAAATTTAATCCACAAATAAAACAATATATCTTCGTACTGTAGTGTGTTGTCCAGACAGAAGTGTATTAATGGAAGTATATTTTTTATCCTTTATCGACAGTCTTCACCAAACCCACAAGATATTAAAATTAAAACTAAAACTGATTAATTTACAGAAGAAAAGTATTTCTGAAATTGTTGAAAGACCTATCACGGTGAAATGTTTTCCTCAGTTGGTTTAAAATTAATTTTATAATTACTACATTGAGGTTTCTGTTGACACGGAAATGAATTAGCATTTGTTGCTTTCAACTTAATCTGATTGGTCGTTGTAATTTTTTTAAAACTGTAGATATGCAGTCATGATTTGATTAGTTGATTTGAGTTGATGAAGAAGTCAAGAGTCAAACTAGAGAGTAAATAACCCAGTTATGATACTAATGGGACTTAATCCAATTGTCAGCTCTTTGAATTTGGACCAATTAACATTAATAATTCCATCTAACATAGTGGGTTCCATCTTGAGTTTTTTCTTGAATGAAAAAGAGCGATACAGTTTGAGTTGATGACGGGGTCAAATAAATAAAGTTTAAAAAGGTCCTTAATGACGCAATCTGGATGTAATAGTTTCAAACCGACAAAGTCCAAAAGACAATGAAAATGGGTCATTTGCTTGTAAACCCCTGTCAATGAGGATATTTTTTCATATGAATATGACCAATATGGCAACATACTGTCATTTTTTATTTTAAACTAAAAATCAGTAAACCACAGTTAATGTTGCACTAGATTAAGTATTAACTTAAAATATTACGTTCTTAACCTTCTCATTTCCTTTTTCTCAAAGGATATATTAGATCACAAAGTGTAACAAAATATGATCCATGATCACGTTATCTTAATATGAATGTTAACTTATTTATTACGCTCTTCTATCAATAAATTTGAATTCCTATTGGTGACATATTCATATCTACACACATCTTCCATGCAAAAGTAGACAGCGCACATATAAAACCACAAATACACCTTGTAGTCCCAACTACACATCAAACATACACCAAAACAATAACTAAGAGTTTTTAGCCGTTGCCTTCTAAGCTCCACCACCTCCGAAAATACACCCGAATATCGCCGGAGAAGCCTCGAATTCTCCGGCACCAACAAAAAATACGAAGGAATCAGTGTACACTGTTTGGAGGAAGTCATTGGTCTTCAATGGGGAAGGGTTCACTGTTTTCGACAATAAGGGAGATCTTGTCTATCGTGTCGATAACTATGCCTCGCCGAGGAGGAGAGAGATTTTGCTCATGGATGCCGTCGGAGAACCACTCCTCACCATTCGGAAGAAGGTAATTACAAATCATTCTTCTTACAATATAAGATCGATACATACAAGGATTATTACTATTACTAGTTCAAGGCTAATTAAGACTAAAGTTATATAATTTGATACCTAGTTGTTTCATTTATAATTTGTTCAATTTTTGTTTTAAGATGAAAAAAAAGATACACAATTCTAATTGATCGAACCTATACAAATATTAAAACTCTTAATAATTTATCACTTTGTATTTTTCTTATATCATACGATTTTTTGTGTGTGGTTATTTTGTGGCCATGATCTTAAGACTTTGAGGTCAACTTATCTGATGGATAGATCTGGACATGAATTAACTTAAATAAACTTTGTTAGATTTTTAAAATTTGTGATTATTATGTTGAGATCGATGTTTACAGAATTTTAAATACATCGATCAAATAAATACCTTATATTTATCTTTATTCTTAAATAACAAACAAACTTAAGAATATTGCCCCTAAAAGTTATACCAAAAAACATTTTATGAGATACGACAAAAAGGCATCAATCAATCAATGATTGAAATGGTTAGTTCAGATTACGCCAAAGGTTTCTTGCATAATGAAATTTTCGGACGTTAACGGTTGCACAATTCTAATTTACTCAGGTTCGTCTATGTCTTTCGTTTTCTTCTTCTTTTTTTGTATATATTTCTATAATCGTCTATACAAGAGTTATTGATACAACAATTAAAAAAATCATAATTACAATCATGTGATTAAAACACATCAGACTCAAAAAACACATTAGTAACCCAAAATTGGTACAAAATTGCTAATAAATCTTTAAGCCCAAAAAATTATTAACGAGACCTCCGACCCGTCGGAGTGGACACAAAAAGTATGAGTCAATCCCAACAATAGTGAAGTATAAGAAATCATAACTAGAATTTTAAAATAAAATAAATTACACTTATCTAATCTATTTGTTTGTTTTCTTGATTGCAGAAACTAACACTTGTGGACCAATGGCTGGCGTTCGATGGCCAAAAAACTAGCAATCCGAATTTTCTCGTTCGAAAGAAAAACCATTTTGTGCTAACGCACCCTAAAAACGTAATAGCACGTATCGACTCGTACATGGTTGGTGGTGGTGGTGGTGGTGAGGGATCAAGTTGGAAATACGAAATTGAGGGTTCATATATCAACAGTTGTTGTAGTTTTTACGACGAAAATAGAGAATTGGTCGCGAAGATCCAACGGAAAAATTTAACGATCGGAAAGGATGTATTCCAGTTGGTTGTCTCGTCTGGGTTTGACTCTACAACGGCCATGGGCATTGTTGTGGTGCTTGAGCAAATGTTTAGCAATAGAGGAGCTTGAGATAATTAGAATTTTTAGATTATTTTTTGTTGTTGGAGATTTGATTCTCTTGATATGTAAATTATGTGCAAGTGTTTTTGTACAATTGTGTGAGTTCAAATTTCTGTATTGATTAATGATAAAATGAATTTTTTCACCGTGTAAATTGTGCAAGATAATACGAATAATACATAAAATATACGAGACTATTCTTTTGGTTTTCACCGAGTAAATTCAAACAAAACTTGAACCAACAGTTTGATTTTTATTGTTTGTCTAGTTTATAATTGCAAATAATTTTTTGTTAGGCCCATGGGCCTGCGACCAGTGTTATATCACATAGTGTGTAAAATATTTTACCCAAAAAATACCATTTTACTACAAAAATACTCTTGATCTTGTTCACAGTGTCATACGAAACTACATCTATTTTTAGCAAAAAAAAGCTATTACTGTGTCTTCAATTGTAAGAAAAACGTACTGATAAATGAGCTTTGTTAGACCTAATTATACCATATATATTGTATTTAATGAAAACTCCCTTAAACGTAAGAAGAGCATATGTACGTATATACAAAAAAGATCTATATGCACTTACAAATAAACAGAAAAAATACAATTTCAAAAAACCTATTCAACCCATACCCACCCGAAGTTTTGTTTTGGGTAGGCTAAAGATTGGATTTTTTTGTGGGTTTTTATTGTTTTGGTGATTTTTACGTGGTTTTGGTTGAGAAAGTTGGTTTTCTTTTGCACTGGTTTCAGTGATAGTTGTAGAGTCATGGAGAATGAGTGTGGGAGTGGTGTTGACGGATATTTGATTACGGTTTCTTCTGAGAAACATGGCTGTCCCGATGTTAAGTTCTCAGAGTGGTTGTGGGGATGGTTTGGAGGGAGCGGTTTCGGGTGATGCTCAATGTGGGTCGAGTTCAGATTCTGGTTTGGTTTTAGAGAAATCAGTCAACAATGGAGATCTTCTCAAACGCAATGATATCCGTCAACCAAGTCTGTTGTCGTGAATCCAATCAGAGAGGGCTTTGGAACCCCTACGCCTGACAAATCTGAGAAATCTAGCAAGTTCTCTTTGAATGTCGAACTCTGGTTGGGAGTTTGTTGAACTCCCAAGAAGAGGTTCTGGAGGCAGCATAGAGGACTTTCAGGGCGGTAAATAGACTTCGACTCTTGATAGGGTGGAAAAATTCCCGGATGGCCTTAAGACTCCAACTGGTCTCTCTTTTTCTCTTCTTGATAGATTTCGAGTCTATCTATACTAATTGCTTTGTTATATATTTAATTGTAGATGGAACATATGGTGTTCTACTTGGCCTATCGAATTATTGATGCTGAACTATTTGATGCTCGAGTTCAGCCCTTCGATTATCGCTGCTTCTGCGGTTTACGTAGCAAGGCGCGCCCTAAGTGAGAGTCCAGCATGGGATGAGACTCTGAAGTGGCACACTGGTCTGGTCGAGTCGGACATCCAAGCATGCGCAATGCCACTAGCTGGTTTCCAAACCGGTGCTGTGGAGAGCAAGCTCAAGGTGGTTTTCTGGAAGTACTCCAACTGGCCTGCCATTACTGACCTGAATAGCTCAAACTTGTCCTCCAACTCCAATTAGAATTTCAAGAATAAGTAGTGTCTGTATAGAGCTAAACTTTGAGCATCCATCAGATTAAAACCAAGCAAATCGAGTCACGTGCATCCTTCTGAGGTTTTACACCTCATGAGATGAAGTTCCTAAGCTCGGGATTATTTTGCATAGTGTAGAATTTTGTTGGACTTATCTGCACGATCTCTTTATAGCATCATCTTTATGTGAGCTTCTGAATTTTGATGCCCCATGTTTTCAGAGAAGGTTTTGGTGGAAATTTATAAAAAACTTTTGATTGTCCACACCTCATTTCTCATTTCAAATTAGTTAATCAATAATAATAATAGGACTGTTATATTTGGATGCAATTGCAACATGGAGGTTAACAATCACAATTCAGAAATGCAATCTCTCTACATCTACAAGAGAGACAACAAACTATGATATGATGCTATAAAGAGATCGTGCAGATAAGTCCGACAAAATACTACACTATGCATAATAATCCCGAGCTTAGGAACTTCATCTCATCAGGTGTAAAACCTCAGAAGGAAGCACATGACTCGATTTGTTTGGTTTTAATCTGATGGTTGTTCAAAGTCTAGTTCTATACAGACACTACTTATTTTTGAAATTCTAATTGGAGTTGGGAGGAAAAGTTTGAGCTATTCAGGTCAGTAATGGCAGGTTAGTCGATGAGTCAAGCAGTAATGGCAGTAAAGTCTACTTATTCAAAGACGACAACAAGCTTTTCAGATTTCTTGTTGTAATTCTGTACATGGACGTACGTATAATCCTTTAAGTCTAATAATTTCTAATTTCTAAAACATTAAGCTTCAATATAAGATTTACAGTTATTCTAACAACATTTTGTTGCAACACATCAGAATATATAGTATTATAACACCAATGTTTATAAAAGTTAGAATTTAATCATACATGTAAATAAATATTTTCGTATAGTCATGTATCTTTTCCAACAACAACAAGGGCCTCCAATCTCTATACAAAGTTGGAACCTTTTTTTTTCTTTAGAGATTTTTGGAAAATAAATCTAGTTGATTGTTCTTTTTTTTCTTCCCGTCCAGTGCTCTTATTCTTAGTTTTGAAATTGAGAATAGATACGTGCGTACATACATACATACATACCTCTAAGTTTCTATATAATTGTTCCTTTAATGAGCAAATATGCAAGGCTGCAATATCGAAGGCTTCAACCTAACGTTGCTTTAATAGCTACATTTAACCCATATCAGTAAGCTGGGGCATTTGGGTTGTAATAGCCTTGATTATATCAGATCATCACACACACAAAGTTTATAATATTGTATTGTAATTATCTTGAGCAATGGTTAGGTCCATTTGTACTTTAAAACTGTCGTTATCAATCATAATCATGAAATAAAGCAGTGAAAGCAGCTAATACTCGTTCAAAGACACCATTGACCATCTTCAACATCCCCAATAACATCATCCCAACAACACAAAGTGACCTCCAACAACCCTAATTAATAAGCCCATCGTGGCATATTCGTAATTTTATCATAAACATCAGAGTAGTTTAATATCTCTCAAGCATCACTCATATAACATCATTCAAAAATATCACCAAACTCACCCTTCCCACACTTCCATTTCCAAAACTACCCCTATTATATCTCAAATTTACAACCACCCGTTTCCCACTCTCATTTATTGCAATTCAGTTGGCAGCTCCTGATCATATATATCATCTCTCTAACACACATTTTCCAATCTTCGCTTTGCTATTGTCGTTCAGTCTATCTGTCTGTCTGTCTGTCTGGTCTGTCTGTCGTTTAAATGAAGAAAAATAAAGATCCCGAGAGCCTGATGAAGAAAAACAAAAATCTGGAAAGTTTGGTTAACGAAACTTCTTCGCCGCAACTTGCCAAAGACAAGTACGACTACTTTGCTTGGTGCACCACCATCGTCGTTTGTTGTGTCTCGAGCGTGTTTTTTCTTGCTCTCGTTTCGCTTATTGTTGCGCTAACCGTCCTCAAGCCTTATAATCCGACGATGATGCTTGTCTCCGCGCAAGTGGATGGGGTTTTGCCGACGGTTTCCTATGGAAAGGATGGTGTGCTTTCCATCAACATCACGCTTGATCTTGATGTCCTTGTGCACAACCCGAATCGAGCTCCCTTTGAGCATAGTGAAGGTATGAATTTCGATATTAACAGTTGAGGTTGTAGTAATTCGGTTGATAATCCTAATTAATTATCGACAATCTTCTGAAGAATTTGTAACAAGTATAGATACGTGATTAGTTGTTTTAAAACGTGACTATTGGAAAATCAGCCTCTCTCTTTTTTTTTTTTTTTGAAACCTATTGACTAGATTTTAATTTCTTGGCTAAGAAAAACATTCTTGATTTCCAATTTGATATTTTTAAGGAAATGCAACAATAACTTGAATATGTTTTGCTAGAAATATAAGATATTTTTTTTGAAATTTAGTTCACCCTAAACTCTTACAAGATGCTCCCTCACTGGATAACAGGGAAGTTGTTTCATATTGACCCTTTTGATCGATACATATCAATTTTTGTTACAGGTGATACAAAAGTATACTATCGCGGACGAAAAGTGGGCGATATAGATGTTGCTAAAGGGAGAATTCCCTCTAAAGGGTCAGAGCACGTAACCGGTAAGGTGATGGTACAAGGAGCAAAGTTCAAGGGATTGGTAGATGACTTGCTGGAAGACCTTACGAAAGGCGAAATCGGATTCAATATGTCTGCTAAAATGTTTGGGAAGGTGGTATTGTTGGGGTTTATTACCAGAAAAGTTGTTGCTGTTTCTAATTGTCGTGTAACGATTAGATTGTCTGACCTTTACATCGAACGACATTGCCGATAGAAAGAAATGAACCACATTTGGCGATGGAAATTTGATCGAAAGCTATGGTGGAAGGAATTCATGATGATCATCACACATCATGTTGACAGGCATAAGTCTCTTTGATGTTCTCCTTGTGCATAATCAACTTTTAGTTGTGAATTTCAACGGTTCTGTTGTCTTGCTTTCTTTAGTGACAGTTTTCGATGCTTTGACGTTAAACATACTTAATATCATTTGTGATCTCTATGTTAATATTGAGAAATTTTACTTTTACACTGCGAGAAATTAGGCATACAATGACAGGAAATTGATTTTTTTTAATGTAATGTAACAAGAAAGAGGGATTTTGCTGGAAAAAAGTGTTGGTGGCATACCTATTGGAAGAGGACTTAAAAGTTAAGAGAGAAAAATGTACTATGAAAAGTTTGCTTTTGGTTTCATGAATGTCATCTAAATATTTTGGAAGTTAGAAAAATAAATCAAGATGGAATGAAAAATGCAGATAGAAGAGATTAAAATGCAACATTTTCGCGTGAAACAACATTTTCAACAGAAAAAACTGAAATCTATTTATTATGTACTTAAGCAAGAACATGTATAATCATGTTATAGGTTAAATCTATGCAAGCCCAAATGCACAAAGTTGGAATCTAATTCCACTTTTCTTAAACATGCAGAAATCTCAGAAGAAGCAACAGAGCGTTTTACTGTCCTTTCCATCTCATTGTTGCTTCTTAGTACTCAAAAAAGAGGCTTTTGGAATTTTCTTCAGAACCTTTTCATCCATCACTTGATAGCATTTCTTGATTTGGCTGAACGTTTTGTCTGCAGCTACATCGATATAATCCTCGTACTTCTCATACAGAACAGGAATAGTGTAGATCATCACAAACACTGCAAGAAATTTAAACACATTTTCTTTAAATGTGGTTCAAACGACATTGTAAACAAATAACCAAATACCAAATCATTATCTTTAGAGGAAATGTTAATTTTAGCAGATTTCAGTACCACTCTTGATCAATCATTAGCTAAAATAATATGCCAAAGAAGTATTTATGAGAATAACAAGAAGTCTAACCAAAATATTCTTGCTGTAATAATCTCTCTCGTTTAAAATTGATAATAAGGTACAGGTAATCAAATTACACAAGAAGTTGACATAAGTGCAATTGAAAATACAAGTTTGATTAGTCATCTTTTCTATGATAAAGCCCGCAAATTATGCCTTAACTCAGAGAAGTGAAAAAACAAAAGGTTTGCATTAATCTACCTTTTGAGGCATTTGTAAATTTTACTTCTGAAAACAAATACAGATATGTCTTGTATATTTTACTGACTTAAAATTATAACTTTATGTACAAATTTTGAATCGTCCACATGCATATCATGTTGTACTTATCTTCTTCTGAATTCCGAGCAAGTATAATTGTAATTGTCACTTACCCATGTAGAAAAGAGTCGGGAAATTGAAGCAACTGCTGACCAAAGAAAATGCCCACAACCCGGTAATCACCTACAATGAATTTTCATTTTTAGACTTCGATTACCAGAGGTATTAGTTATTCTGATGTTTGGAGACCTACCATGAGGAAAGACTTGAAGTCGTCTCCAGAGGCGAGATATTGAAATGTTGCCATGGCTTCATTGATTTCATACCTTAATCTTCGGGCTACATCTAGAAATATATGTTCAGGAAGGACCACTTCTGGAAATTTTGGAGGTTCTCTGAGCACGTCATAAAATCGGCATTCATGTTAGTCCATATGAGTTAAAAAAATGTGAAATGCATTCCTAGTGACTGACGAAAAAAATCAATAATTGGATCATTTGCATAATTGATAGAAACTAAAGACTAAAGAGAAAAGGCACTGGTTTGAGGAAACAAAAACATATTTCTCTTATTCCCACTCCAATAATACTAATTTTCTACTGTATCATTTGCAAAGAGAAAATTCATATGAGAAAAGTTATATGAAGTACATCAATTACATGCTAAGAAATATTAACTTAATATGGATTATGTGCTGAATCAATTAACCTGAACAAGATCAAATTAAGAACAAGATATCATACCTGTTGAGAAATGATGATGCCTTCGTCCAGAGAAAGAGTACCGTCAGTGCTAAAATAAGCCAGTGGCAGACGAGCGTAACGAGGTTATAACCAATCCATTCGAATAGAAGCCATATTATGGTCACACCAGCAGCTATACTTGCTGAAGTTTGCTTGTTCCTCCATAATATGATATCAGCGCCTAAAAACAGGACAATCAAAACCTGTGAATTTGTCGCTCATTTATTTGAATATCTGAGGAAAAGAGACGATACTATTAACTATTTATGATTTTGAAGTACCGATGATTAAACAAAAAACAAAACTGTTTACGTATAAATTCATATCTCAAACTGAATCATGGTATTAGTTTCTGTCAACATGGGATAGTTTTAAGTCAATACGATATTTTTTGAGTCATAAGCAATGTTTTATTTTTTAAACACCCATTTCTTAGACAACTTATCATATTGCACAAATATTACAACTTGATTTCCCCCCTCCCCCCCCTGAGAATCATAACAGACAGTCAAACCAAGAATATGCATAATTGATTCAAAATTATAATTAGAAGAGTTTACAGAACATTACACTTTCCGCCTCCAAGAAAAATATGAAGAGGTTCTTGTCGGCCAAACAAGCGTTTCTTCGTGGTAAACCGGTTTGACATGTGCTCATCGCCCGTAGAAGGAAAATCTTTCTTGTACTCTTGGATCTTCTCACTAACTTTCTCTAGGAAAGACCTTTTTTGAACATCTTCAGACATTATTTCTGAAAATTTAGAGAACTTAATTAAAGACACATTACCGTTTACCAATATTTGAGACATTCATGTTACTATATCTTGGCTTAGCATTGAAACATTTTTTTTCAAAGATAACAAAGGAAAAACATCAAACCGAGGGAATTAGCAACATATTTAGTTTTGCAAATGTTTCACTTAGGGGGTGAGATCTAGAAAAGCTGCATGTCTGATTTTGTGTTTTTGGTTCTAACTTGGCTTCTGAAGTAAGATCGAATACTAATGTACTACAGTTGGGAGCCTTCAGGTGCTTTCAGGCTGATTTGCATACAAAGAAATCTACAACTTATATTCATATACATTATAATCAGAAGTCATAACTTGTACAAATTTCTCCATTATCACATGTCGACAACATCTAAACACGCCATATTAATCCATTACCATAAACATACAAACCTCTCGTTTCTTAGATTTTTGAAGTTGAACTGCTTTCATGACTTGGCAAACTCAGCATGTCTCAAACACATCGGTTCAAATTTGGTTGGTGGCTGATTCAAACCGACCCAACATGCATCCTTATTCCGACCACAACATAAGCAATTATTTGGTGCAAACTAAGAAAATGTGTATAATTCCCACACAAAAAAGACCGTATCAACAAGCAAGTATGATTACCAAAAAAGTAAATGTTTGGATGAAATTTTTTAGTAGTAATCTCTTACACTGTTTAATAGAGACCAAAATCTTCTCTTTTTTTGTCACCTTTCCGAAACTAAAATGGGAAAAAGGTTGTGGTGAAGTATATATAGACTAGGTTGGAAAGGATCGGACGGCGTAGATTTTGACACGTGGATGAAACCAAGGCCGGAACGGTAAGAAACTGAATGAGATCTTAAAGTTTATTTATTTGGAGTTAATTACTTATATTAGGGAAAACGGTAACTACCTAATTGTTTATTTCTAACATTTATTGTTTCATTGCTGCTTTTCGTACCTTTTTTGAAAATGAAGTTTTCAATATAGGCGAAATTATCATCTACATTACTACTTCAACATTCGAAAATAATTTTCTAGAAAGACATTTATGAAATTAGCCACAATTTAACTTTCAAGCAAATTAAATCGGACATTAAGCTTATCTACGTTAAGACCACCAAAATGAAAAGGCTAGGTTAATCTTCAATATCAGCAATACAATGTCTTCTATTGTTTCTTGAGATGAAGGACAAATTCAGGGTAGTATATAAATTAATTATATTGCAATGTCAAAAATTATCATCTAGAAAATGCTTGATCCAAAAATACCGGATACACTATCCACTACTTGCTATTATTATTATTATTATTATTATTATTATTATTATTATTACATGGGAGGCCAAGATATATACTTGGGGGTCGAATTCATAATCTTGTTAATCAGGTCATAAGAAATAGCAACTGAAGTATCTCCCACGTAGTAAATTCTCTAAAATTTGAAGTATAAATAGTAATCCAAAAGCGTACCTTTTTCTTGTTGAGCTATTGAGGTATGACTATTATACTTATTGAGTTCTCTAATATCAACCATGTCTTGGAGATCTGAAACAACTCTAGTTAAAGTCGGACCTCCCATGTCTCTCAAGCTCTGGTAAGCGCACCCTGCTATTAGAACACACAACAATTCTAAGATCAAAACAATATAGAGTCTCATATCCATCATTAAAAAAGTGAAATAACCTCATAATTAGAATAAATTTTTTGACAATTATATGTATACCACTTGTATTTTGGATTGCATATATAGTGGGAAAAAAAGTGTTTTTATTGATTACAGATATTGAGTTGCAGAGAACTTCATATGATCTAAGGAAACACTATTGTTAATGCCTTTGAATAAATTATGTTATTAGAGGTCATACCATTTTCTTGCCTAATCCTATTTTCGAAAGCATTGGAAGCTTTATTTCCCACTAAACCAGGACCAGGACTTGAAATTTCCTCTATTCTTCTTTCTTGTTTTTATCACCTTCTCTAAATCACAATAAGTTTTAGCATTTATATTTAATCATGCAGTAAATCAGTAAATCATGTTGGTCTAACCTACCAGAACAAAGTAACATACCCAACAGAAGAACTGGACTGCTTAAGGCCCCAGTCGGCTTAAATTTCGGCTCCAGAAGTTGAAATCCTTTCTATTATTCCCAAACCCAGGAAGTGATTTTGGATTCCGATTTGTAGGGTTTTTTTGGTTCCAATTTGTAAGCATGTGATGCCTCTCTAACTTTATTTTTATTTTTTTAACACTATCAAAATGTACTAACTATTTGGGCTTTACTCAATCACTTAGATTGGGTATAAATAGATATTGCATATGGTAAAGGTATAAAGCATCATTTTCCCTTTCATCTTTCCTCCTTTTCTTTACCATTGTACAAAAGAAAATAATTTAGACAATAATCGTAGGATTATGGATAATAGAATTTAAAATTAAAAGGATGTTACTCATATTGGCCTAGAATAGGGACTTGTATGCAATAATTTTTTTGGTAACAAATTTTTATTCGAAAGAAAAAGATGTGGCACCAAACAAGTTGTATGTCTTGATGACATGTTTGGAAGTAAGTCTGAAAAATCCTATAAAGTTTGTTTCTATTAAAAGCTTCGTGTTGATACGATAAACATTAAGCTTTTAAAGAAAAATATAAATTTAATATTAACTCTGAAACCCTATCAAACATCTACTTTAATCTAAACATTCCGAATGCTTTTGGATATTGTTTTAAGCCATTTATAGTAGATGCTCTTCAATAACTTACCATTTTGAAGAATCTAAAACAAAGTTTTTTAAACTAAAATTGGTTACGCCCCCCCCCCCCCCCCCCAAAAAAAAAAAACTAACTTTACAAAGGTACTTGTGCAACATTCTCAAAACATTAAAGAAAATTTTCTAGTAAGATTTAGAATTTCATGATCTCTTAAATGCTCCATGGACTCAAAACTTCCAATTGATGCCCTTTTATCGACCAATTTAATCTGAATTGTGACACAAGCTACTTGTAATTTCGTGTAAGATAAAATTTAGAAGCTTCAATTTACTACTAAACGCCAAAATTAAACAACAGGAATAATTAAGCTTTAAACATTGTGTAGCACAATATGCAATTAAAATCTACTCAACTTGAGCAATATCTAAGATATTGTAAAAGTTTGCTGAATATTGGTGATATTTTTTGGAAGGTGTTTAATTATGAACTACGGCAACAAGATCTTAGTTTTGACGTGCATGCACGTCAAGAACAAATCAATATTCATGATAATGCATGAGAGAAGTACACTAATATTGAAATCGTTTTCTCCTTAAAATTTTGGATTCCCTTTGTCATATTAGCAAGAAAATTATCAACAAATGAGAAGTACTATTAGTGCGAATAATTACCTCTGTTGGGTTGTCCATGAAAACCAAAGGTAGATGCATTTGAACTTGAACTTGAACTGCCCACTTCATAATTCACTTGAAAGCCTAAAAACGTTGGCTTTTCATGTGATTGTGTGGTGGCACCAAATTTCCCCCTATCTTCAGCTGCACATTCAAACCATGTTTATTAATCATCAAAAGTCTATAACAACTCCTTATTTTACGAATCATGTAATTAAATTCAAACATACCAGCTAGAGTTTCACCCATTCCTTGAAGTAAGTTAGATGCCTCATTAGGACTTGAGGTTGAATTGAGCATTTCTTTGTTCACAATATCACCATCTTCATTAGGCTTTTGATTAGAGTTGGTTAAGCATGAACCACTAGATGATAGCATGACATTCTCATCTTCTTTATCCACCACTTTGTGCACCTTATTTGCCTCCAAATTTGAACATTGACCACTTGATGTTCCCTCCAACAATGCACGATTCGGACCTTGATCATCAGTAGATATCGGTAGAAATACCGATGTTTCGTTCCCTTTTGGCTTCCATTCCAAGTTTGCTTGCTTCAGCTTTGTGAAACTATCTTGCCTAGACATCTTTTTCCCATTCCAGCTGCCTCTTCTCTTTTTCGGAGTTTGAGTGCTTGCACTTGATCCGGACTCGCCTTCCATTTCATCACCAGTGTCACCAGTCGGGGGAACGAATTGAGCGAAATCGGGAGAGGTGCTAATCCAATAGGATTCCCCTTGTAAAACAATCTTCAATTGCTGTGGGATTGATTCTCCCTCGTCTACTTCCACTTCAACTCTAGCCTCCATAAGGTTTCTTCCGGTCACGGTATCGTTATCGACATCCATTAGCTTCCCAAAGCTCTCAACAATCTTTGAAAAGTAGAAAGGACTCCAAGCATGAAGAGGAACATTCCTCAACCTAATCCAAACACCCTTGCTCCTCTTCCCTTCTTGGATGGCTCCAATTTTGGATGACCAACTAAAGAACCTCAATTTGGAGGAGTTGACCATAAGAAAGCCATCATTGATGGCAACATGAGCATCAGCATAGGATGGGAAATGCACCAAAAACGTCCGATTGTGAACGAATCGGACTTTCCAATCCCACGTATTCGTGCTCCAACGGACCGAAAGAGCCTCTTCGACCGCCTTAACTGACGGAACAGCCCCTTCTATGATCTCACAAAGTGCACATTGCTTGAGCCTCTCTTTGTTCAAGAAGAGCTCATGGGAGACATCCAAATGGATCTCAAGAGGAAGATTGGTGGAAGAGGTTGATGCATGGAAGTTACCTAGTGGTGAAGGTGTTTGAGGGATGGGCAGTTGTGGTAGTTGTGGGCAATTGGAGAATTTGTGATCACCCTTGCAATTGAGGCAATACCATATCCTCTTGTTTTTGGTCATAACTAGATCATGAGATGGAAATCCTTCTTGTGTTGATGCCAACTTCTTGCCTAGGTTTGATGATCTACTGGTGTGTTTCTTTGCTCTCCTGAGTTGAAACCTTGATAGGATGCTTTGTTTTGCTTTGGTAGAATTGACTTCCTTAGGTTGAGAAAAAACTTACCCATCATTAATGCATTTATTTTTTCTTTGATAAAAAATGCAATTATTTTAAAAAAAACTGTCCTATTTGTATTGGTCAAAAGTATTCCAATAAACATATATAAAGAAAACTTAGTGGAAAGCATTTAGAAAAGGAAAAATATTTTTCATCAATAACTCTCCCCCCGACATTTCAGCAAGATCACAATATATAGCTAACTAATGGGCTTTATTTGAAACATGTGAACAAATGTTTGGCAAACTAACTCATTCAATCAGTAACTAAAATGTAGTATCTGAAGAAATTAAAGTTGCATCTTTTTGTTAGTCTGGCAATTAGCTTTCACGTTTCAGCAATTAGTCCATATAACAGTTTTATCTAATGAATCCTTAAGTTTAGGTAATCTACATGTATGACAAGTCTATTATGTCATTTTCATTATCTTGTTTTTGTTGACTTTTTTCCCTACCGTTTTAAAGATTTGTGACGCCAATGTTTATTGTTAAGTATTTTTTATAGATTTTATCATTATTACTGATTTAATTTTTTTATTATCACGGAGACAATATTATTTATCAAAGTGCAATAAGTCAAGCTCTAATAATACAGAGAGGACAGCTAAAAGGTTGATAATGTAGTTTTTTTGTAACTTATTCACAATTCCAAAGAAATAATAATGCCGAATTTGCAATAACAAAATTATTTTTTCCTAGTCATAATTAACTATTAAATAACAAATTAGTAGTATGTGCATGACATATATAATTAATAGAGATTAAGGTTTATCTCCTTCCAACATCTCCTTAGGGATTATGGTGATGCTTTTGTACATCTTAAATATCATTTGAATGTAAAAATTTGTAGAAGTGACTATATATTTTATTGGAAGTGCAAAATACATTTTCATAGGGTTGCAAACATAGGTACCTATTTTTCCATATTGTTTTCAAAGCATCCAAAAAGTCTATGGTTTAAATCATATATCTAATGAATATCAATAGACTAAACCTAACTTCAACCCCAAAATAAACCATTAAAGTTGTAACCCACGTGAAAAAGTGACTAAGGTAGCCTACCATTTAGTGTTTGAATGAATAAATGATGTTTTGTATTAAGGCAAGTATACATGCACGTACCATTTATATTATTTTTTGGAGAAAAAAAATCCAATTAAAGGATGTATTTTATGATTTTATCGTCTGAGCCTCAGAGGTTAGCTTATTTGATATCTTTTCTCTTAAAATAATCAACATTTGGGATCAAGTATCGGTTGCCATTGGTGGCGTCTTAAATTTTACGAAAGGTAAAATAGATCTTGTAATGAAAATTAAAGTATAGGTTAATTTACTCAAATAAATAAATAATTGCATCCACTGACTAAGGAGGAAAATTAACGCATTTTTACTTTTTTTTAAAAAGAAATACAAACAATATCAGGGGTTAATTTTGCAAAACGACACTTTCGAGTTTTGAGAAATGCTGAGAGTTACTTTAAAAAAAAATATATATGCTAATTAACCTTTGTGAAATCTTTATGTCCCCGTCAAATTATCAATTTAGTTTATCAACATAACTCTCAAATTTCGCAGCAGCGCATCCAATCCACAACAAATACGTTCTAATTAATTAATTGTTTGACGCACCTCAATTATGCTTCCAGCTATTTTTTATTTTAAAAGGTTTAATATGCTGCAATTTAATAAGGTCATATCTTCGTTGATATTTTAATATTCTACTAAAGTCACATACGATGGTCCATAAAAGATTTTCATATTCTTGAAAAGGGGGGGGGGGGGACCCCACGCCCGATCATCCTAGGATGACCCGGGCGTTGAAACGCCCGGGTTGTCGACCCGGTCATTAAATAAAAAAATATTTTTTTGATTTTTTTTTGTTTTGATTTTTGTTTTGATTTTTTTAATTTTTTGGTTTGAGTTTTTTTTATTTTTTTTTGAAAATACGTTTTATAATTGTTTTGATTTTTTAGAAATTTTTTTAATTTTTTTTAAATTTTTACCAAGATGGACCCCGAAATGATGTGGAGGAGAGAGATAGGTTGTTGTGGGTTGTGTTGGGTTGTGATTAAGATGTGAATTGTATAGGAAAGAGAAGAAAGTGGGTTGAGGAAAGAGAAAGCTGATGTGGAAGAGAGAGAAAACTGATTTTGAAGAGAGAGAGCTGATGACCAGGTCGTCCAGGTCATGGTTAGTGATGGTCTAAGTGTTTAGGAGGCTAATTGCTTGTTTGGAGGAGAAAAGGTGAGGGGGTGAGGTGGAGGTTTTGGATTGGTGGAGCAAAGGTTGGTGTATACGAGGAAGCAACTCTTTTTTCTACTCGTTCTCTCTCAACTCACTCTCAAACCTCTTATTTTCGGGTCTGCTATGGCTTAGAGAGATGTCCTTGGAGTCCAATTTCGACAATGATTTCCGTATTGTTGCATTTTGTATCATATCATGCTGGTAGTTGTCTAGTTTATTCCTGTGATAGGGGTTTGACATACGAAATTTCCTTATAAGAAATTCATGCATAGTTTATGTTTGCATTCCAGGTTGTGAGCGGCGGCCAGGAGGTGGTGACTGCGGATGAGCTCATCTGGGGCTAAATACTGTTTTTTTTTGGAGGTTGTAGTGATTACTTGTACTTTTTCACATTGTATTCTTTGTATCTTTCCGTAATATCTTCGTGTTGATTATATGTTTTAATTTTTTAAAATTTCCGCTGTTTCGAGAATCAATGTTACAATTATAAAGTTGAAATACCACCGATCATCTTAAAAGGACCGCCCATTTCGCCCACCTTTGCTGGGAGAAAGGCGGTGGTCGCCCAGGTGACCACGCCGACGGGTGGTCGCCTACTGCCTAGGCGGTCACCTACGTGAACACTGATATAAATATTAGACGATGTACTGAATTTTTCCAAAGAAGTATGAAGTTGATGCATCCTCACTAAGTGTGGTGATGGAGGCACAAGGGTCATGATTATATTGTTCTTGAAGATGTATTCCCTGTTCACCAAAGAACGTGAACCTGGTGTATTTGAGATTTCCATCGTGCTCAAGATAGTGCCAAATCGAAGGAAGTGTTAGTAATTGAATCCAATCCATTAATGTATTACTGAAGATCCTATTATTCCTTTCTAACTAGATGTTCCACGAAATTGTTTTGAACAAGATGTTACAATCGCATGGATGTATTATTCATCGTCCTAAAATTACTTAAGTTGCCCCCAACAGATTACCATTTGTCATTCTCTCATTTCTACTGCTATAACGCGACATTTTACCCTCCTATCACACATCTCTCTTCATCTTCCTCTTATAATCATAAAAAATAATATTTTGGAGGTCAGTAATGAGCCAACGGACGTCTCGTTGTACTCGAATCTGGTAAAATATCTAACAATTTTTTAATAAAAAAATAATAAAAATTAATAAAAAATTGCGGGCATCCGACGGAGCTGCCCCGTGTAGGAGAGGGGCGTCTGGGTAAGACACATCTACGATGGTACATGCGTCTTAGCCAGACGGATCCACGATGGTATAAGCATCTTAGTCAGACGCCCGAGTCAGAAAAAAATCTGTCTCCATTATCTCGCCTGATTTAGGTGCTTCGTTAGACATTTTTGTGGTGTTGGTACTAGTAATGTTAGTAAAACTGAGTCAAACACCTTGTTTAAAGACACGAGACGAAATGAGTATTAATTGATTTGTTAAGGGCAAAAATGTCATTTTTGGGGCGATTTAACTAATTTTCCAGCGACGAATAGCAACCCTTAAGTTAATTCGTAGTTTTTGACAGGAAATTAAGGGAACTACTAAACGTCACCCCAAAACTACTTAAATCACCCCTTGAAATGACATTTTTGCCCTTAACAATATATTTAATACCCATATCATCTCGTATCTTTAAACAAGGTTTTTGACTCAGTTTTACTAACATTCCTAGTACCAACACCACGAAAATGTCTGGCGAAGCACCTAGATTAGGCAAAGTAATGGAGACGGATTTTTTTTCCCGACTCGAGCGTCTGGCTAAGACGCTTGTACCATCGTGGAGGCGTCTGGCTAAGACGCCTCCACCATGGTACAAGCGTCTTAGACAGACGCATCGACCATCGTACAGGCGTCTTAGCCAGACGTCTCGTTTTTTTTAATTTTTTTGTTAAATTAAAATTATACGGTGTGTTATCTCAAATTATTTGACGTTTCTTTGCAAGTTTTCGGTGGTAACCGGTCGGATTACAATGAGTTTTTTGCAAGTGATGAAGATTCAAAAAATGTCCAGATCCAACATTTTTTAAGATCCAAAATCCCCAGTGGTAAAACATCCTGACATACAAATACCACATCGACAGGTCGTTTGGCGGGGGTGGCAAGGGGGGCGCTGCCCCCTGGAAATTTTTTGGATTTTGAAATTGTTGGATCTGGAAATTTTTGAATTTTCGGTGTACCGAAGGGGTATCGGTCATCCGAATATAGTAATTATTAACTTATTAATTAATTAATTTAACAATTATTTAAATTTATAATTAATTATCTTTTTAAAAAATAATAAAAAATTACGGGCGTCCGACGGAACCGCCACACTTTGGAGTTGACAGACACAACTTCCAAACAGATCCTATGTAATCACATCGCGGACATTAATATTTTAAAATTCCACACAGAAATTGCAACACAAATATACAATTATGTATGTATATATATGTAGAAATTTCTGTATATGTATATATATATTATAAATATGGAAAATACTAAATATATGTGACATTTAATATTGAGAGTTTTTATCTAGCTAGAAACGGATGTAACGATGAAACTAATGTAGTGATATAACAATTGTGACAGCAAAACCGCTGTAACAGTTGAACGGTGTAACTATTAAATCTTATTGTAATTGTTACATCTTCACCTACATAAGAGTGTGGTATCGTATCAACTGAAAATAAGAATCTCTAGTCTATTTTCTTCCTAGATACTTGTTCATATTGTGATTTATTTGCTTGAGTTGATTCTAAAGATCACGGTTCATTTTACAATACAGCATATTTTCTCCCTCGATACTTGTTCGTATTATGATTGTGGTTGTATCATGTATGAGCCCTTATAACCATCTTTTAGTAGTTCAATGGAGTTGTCTCTAAACATGACACCAATTTAGCTATCTAAACTGCGTTAGTTTCAAATAAAATTATCAAGTCTAAAGGCAACAATCTCAGTCGCAATTTACTACAGAATCCAAGGGGTAACCTACACATCCGGGAATAAGACGGAGATAGGAACATATATTATTAGAGACAATTACTAATCAAGTGGAACCAAATTTTTAAGGCTTGGTGGTTAAGTTTGTCTTCACAAACTCAAACGTTTAAGCTCTATATAGAGATTTGAGACCCTTATAGTTGTTGGAAAAGATAAATGAATATGAGTATATTTACATGCATGATCAAATTCTAACTGCTAAAACATTTGGTGCCATACTGATGTGTTACAACAACATTTTGTTATGACTTGTAATAACTGTAGATCTTATATGGAAGATTAAGGTTTTAGAAATTACAAATTATTAGACGTACGGGATTTTACGTCCATGTACAGTCAACAACAACAACATATGCTAGTAAAATTTCATACCTACTAATACCTGAGTTAATTAGTTATTGTTAATGCAGAATCAGAGCTCCTGTACCTTCTTCCGTAGACATGGTGATTATTCGTATGTTGTGTGATAGAGGAGTGGTGTGCTCGGATTCTTCGTATGTCACTACGAAAACGATGGATTAAACGCACCACGATACACGAATATTGAATGCGGAAATTAAACTTCTGGCTCTCTCCCAAACTTTCAAGCAACAAACTCACACACACGATGTACGACACAGGCAAAGATAATGCACACCTAAAGCAAACCACGACACACGTGTTTTACAAGGTTTAGTACCTACGTCCTTGGGGGGTCTCCTACAGGTTTCTTTTCCTTCTTCTGTTTCTTTAACAAGAGAAGCAACCAAGATTACAAGTTGATGGAGACAATTTGTCCTCCAAATCACTCTAGACTTGACTCTAGCCCTAATATCTCACTCAAGGAAATAATTCGTGCATTAGTTTTCAAATTAGGGTTGAAAAGCCCTTAAATATACTCATAAAACCGTACAGAAAACGTGGGCAACAGTTGACCGAACTTCACCGGTCAACCATTCCACAGTTATTTTCAATAATCGCTACTTTTCGGTCGACCAGAATGCCTCATCGGTCGACCGTTCCTGACTTTGAAAAGTCCCTGTTATTTTCGGTTGAACGATATCCAACACCGATCGAACAAACTTCAATTCCGAAAGTGCCTGATAATTTCGATCGAACGATGTCCAACACCAGTTGAACAAACTTCAATTCCAAAAGTGCTTGATAATTTCGGCTGAACGATGTCCAACACCGGTCGACCATTTATCTCATCTGAAAGCTCCTGTTAAAATCGGTCGAACGGTGTGGGATACCGTTCGACCGTTTTTGCCAGTTTTTGCATTAACAAATTTAAATCAATTTGCAACAGTTTGAAGCTCAATGCGAGACCTATTTTCATTCAAAAGCGCTCAAATGTCGTTGCTAATGGGATTTGTGAGTTCCAAGTTAGCTCTGATTTGGCTCTTGAGAAATCGGTCGACAAAGACGATGTTCTTGAATGCAATGATAATCCATATTCCAAGCTTATTGTGGTGATTCCTAGCAAACAACACTTTGCAACCCGTTTGCTTGAGAAATCTGAAAAACTTGTTGTCGTCTCTGAATGCCGAATACGGTTGAATGATTATTTAGTTCTTCTGCTTATACTGCGGAGGGATTCATGATGTTTACACCCAAGAAAAGGCTTTGGAAGCAAGGCTCTTACGATGCTAGCTAGATAGACTTGGCTGTTGGGAGGGGGATCTACGATGCACTAACTCGACACGGATTACACGCACCACGAAAAACGAATATTGTATGCGGAAATTAACTTCTGACCCTCTCCCAAACTTAATGCAACAAGCAAACACAAATTAAGATGGAAATATCAAGCAATCACACAACACACCTGAAGCAAACCACGACACACGCGATTTTACAAGGTTCGGCAAGATGCCTACGTCCTTGGGGGGGTCTCCTGCGGGTTTCCTTTCCTTGAAGCTCTTCTCCAACAAGAGAAGTCTCCGAGATTACACAAGTTTGGAAGCAATGCGTCTCCCAAAGCACTCTAGATCTCTCTCTAGCCTAATCTCTCTCAAGGAAATAAAGATTGTATGTTGTGTTACAAGATTAGGGCGAAAATCCTATTTATAATGGGCTAAAATCGTACAAAGAATAATTCAGATCGTGCATAACTGTCTAAAATCGGTCGACCGAACTTCGGTTAGTTCGTGTAATTGCCATCGTTCGGTCGACCGCTCGCCCATAGCCGGTCGACCGTTCCGCGCTGCTGAACAACGCTCGAAGCTCCTGGACAATTTCGGTCGACCGCGTGTCCAACACCGGTCGACCGTTCTGCATTGCTGGATAACGCCTGAAGCTACTGGACGAATTCGGTTGACCGCGTGTCCAACACCGGTCGACCGATTGTTGTGCTGAATTTCGTCTCGTATCTACTGTCACTTTTTGGTCGACCGCGTGCCCAGCACCGGTCGACCGGATCTTCAAAAGATCCGAGCTCCAAATCTACTGGTCGTTTTCGGTCGACCGAATTCCCCGAACCGGTCGACCGTTCCTCGATCTGTTCCGAGCCTCATGGCTCCTGGAGAGATTCGGTCGACCGTGACTTAAGTTCCGTTCGACCGATTCTCCTAATTTTCCTCTATTAACAATTATAAACCAAATTCCAACATTGACCAGTTTTCCCATTCCATAGGTGAGGAAATAAACCTAAGACTAGACTTCGACTCATCAAGGAACAAAATCACTCATATATACACTTTACCGGAATTATCTTAATTGATAGACTTGACGAAGTTTATCAAGTTTATCAATACATTGCAATAATCAAGATTCATGATCATGGATTAGACTTGACGAAGTTTATGACATCCTAGCTAGGATTTAGTTACATTAATGAAGAATTTTATGCTTACGAGTGCAGATGGGTGGTGTCAACGAAGGCGTCGATGAACAAAAGCATCTAAAATTTGCTTCAAAAAAGTTGGAAGCGAAAAAACTGTAAAAATGAGGTCCAAATACGCTTTACGTGCACATGATTCAATTAAAAGCCCATCAGATATAATGTAGCAGTGTCGAATCTTCAAATAAACAATTGAGTAAATCAAGCATTTTCTTCAATTTTCTTGTATAATTACATGCTAAAAATGGACGACACATTCATTCACAAGAAGTGCTATAAAAAGGTATATGTTCTGAAAATCAATTGCAACATCTGCCTGACATAACAATTATGCCAATTTACAAGAACTAAAAAGATTGCATTTTGAGAAAAAATCAGACCAAATATGCCAATTTACAAGAATGACAATGAAATCTAAACGCATACCAGAAGTTATTCTAAACCAATAATAAAAGTAGACCTGATATGTCGATTCACAAGAATGATAATAAAAACTAAATGCACAACAGAAACTATTGTAAACCAATATAAATGTTTAAGCTGTACTCTTAAGTCTTTACTTCTTCCCAGCGAATCACGACAAGACGCAGAGCATTCAAGACAAAGGAGGACAAGAGGGAGCCCCAACAGGACAATAAAAGAAGTTCATGAGGGAGTACGGGGCGGGGCGAGGGAGGGGAGAAGGAGGTGGAGGAGCTTATACAGATTCCCTAGATAGGGGAGTCCTAAAATCACATCCACATCCTTGCCTTCCATCCGTCTGCTTCGTACTCCTCCAAAACTTATTCATTATTTTCCCCTGAGGAGGCCCTCACGTCCTTCGCCTTGGACGCCCTTTGGCTTCATTATCATTATGGAAACATCAATTCAGGAAAACATCAACTAAGTATTATAGAATCGAAAAGAGTTAGAATGTTCAATCAACCCAATAGAGAACAAGCACTGATATAAAGCACAAACGAAAGAAAAATTAAATGACAGGAGCAGTATTTGCTATACACGTATGTGTGTGTGCACATCTCAATTCCTCACTGAGTAGATTCAAAAAAATTCTTTTATGAAGATGATATATCTAGTACAGAAAACAATTACAGATGAAGAAGTTAAAAACAGGGATAGCAGCTAGCTTAAAAACCAAACCAGAAAATGATACTAATTGAGAAACTAGAGTATCAACATAAAGCATTTTTGTAAATAAATAATAATAGGACTGTTGTATTTGGCTACAATTACAACAGCCAGCTTAACAAACACATGATTTGACTTTGCGTGTTTAAGCTAAAACACCAAGAGAGATGCAAAATTAAAGTGTTAACTATATGGGGGTAAGGACCTCTTGTCTCAAGTTTCTAGCGAGACAAGTTTTTAAAAACATAATATTCGACAAAATTCTTATTGGGCTATTAAAGAAATATGTGTCATCTGAGGATTCAAAGTTTTGTTTTTTCAAATTTTCCACCAAAGTCTCCTCTTACAACATAGGGCCTCAGAATACATAAGCTCACACAAAGATGATTGATCCATAAAGAAAATGATCAAACATAAAGAAGTTAAAGACAAGGACACCAGCTGAATTAGAATCAAATCAGAAAATTATTAATATGCAGATTCGACATATGCAAAAGGGAACCTTGTTAAATAGATGAGAGGGCTGTTAAATTTGAATACAATTTCAACAGGAAGGACAAAAACACATGCTTTTCCTTTACATGTTTAAGCTGAAAAATAAAATGGAAACTACCTGATAGCATGCTATGAAAAGATCATGTAGAAGTCCAACAAAATTACAGTCTACACTATGCAACATAATCCCCATTTTGACAGATGACCTTGGTTACCGAGCTTAGAAAGTTCATCTCATCAGGTGTAATGCCTCGGAAGGAAGCACATGACTCGATTTGCTTGGTTTTAATCTAATGGCTGTTCAAAGTCTAGCTTTCTACAAATACTAATGCTAATTGCTCTTGATTTCGCAGCAGGTCTGATTGGGGCTGGAGGACATGTTTCAGCTATTCCAGTCAGTAACGGCAAATCAGTCGGAGTCTTAAGGCCAGCAGGGATGTCAGAGTGAGCTAGCGAATCTACGTCGGAAGTAGTCTCCATCTGAGTGGCGACAATGACGTCAAGAAAAGACTTGTAAACCGATTCTAGATACTCTTCTTCATTGATATCTTCACCAGCAACACCACTATCAATCATACAATCTGAAGCAGTACCGATGACTAATGGTTCAATCTTCTTATCTAGAGTACCTTCTGACATGGCTAATGTGTCACAGAATGCATCGAAATCTAGACGACGACTTAGGGACTCAATTATCTTCACCCTTTTCTCCTCCATATCACTTTCAAAAACAGAACCTACTGGTTCCTTTTCTTCACTGCAAGAGTCAAAGTCTATACGTCGCTGTAAAGGGCCCCTACCCTGCCTCCAAAACCTCTTCTTGGGAGCAAACATCACGAGCTCTTCAGGAGCAGGGGCAGGAGCAAAAGGATCAAACAAACTCCCAATCGGAGTTTGACAGTCAGAGACAACAACAGGTTTTTCAAATTTCTCAGGTGTCGGAGTTCCAAAGCACTGCTCGCTAGGATTCACGACAACAGGCCTGGTTGACGGATCATCATTGCAGTCGAGAAGGTCCCCTTTGTTGGCTGATTTCTCGAAAAGCAAACCAGATTCAACTCCAAACTCACAAATTCCATCAGCATTTTCAGCCAAGATTTTAACGTTCTGCAAATCACCACCAACTTCCGAATCCGAACTCGACCTACATCGAGCATCACACGAAACTGCTTTCTCCAAGCAAACCCCACTACCACTCTCCGAACAAATTTTCTGAGCACTCAAACAGGCATTGCTCTTGGCAACAAAACCACCATTTTTCTCAGAATAGACCGCCTCCGGTTCAACTCCACCAACACCACTACCACATTCTTTCTCCATAACTACACAAAGATCACAAAACCACTAACTCACTTTCTCCACACCGAAACTCTCAAAACCCTAACAAAACCCCGTCACCACCTCAAAACCCATAAAAATCTCACCTTTATCCAAGAACCAGCCGAAAACGTCCACCAATCACCAAAATCCTAAAAACCCACCGAAAAGATCCAATCTCTAGGAATTTCCGAAACCCTAGGCGTCAAATCCCCACGAAATCGCACGGGAAAAGCGGGTTTAAGGGGAAAAAAGACGAACCCAAGACGGAGAACACGATCGCGTACGGAGTGGTGTGGTCGAGGAAGCTTGCCGGAGTCGAAAATTAGGGTTCGGAGAGGGATCGGACGGGAATGGCGGGTGGGGGAAGATGCTTGCCGGGTAATGGGGGTATATATAGAGGGGATTTGGACGGTTGAGATTTAGGGATCTGAATTGGTGACGATTTGAAAGTTCGGTGTTTACTTGATTTTTGGTAAGTTTTGGATGGTGAGAATGTTGTTACTTGTTAGGCTGCTAATGTATTAATTAGGGAAGTGGTTGTGAAATCATTTATTGATCATTAGTATGGTTTGACTGAGTCTAATATATGTTTTGAGTAGTAATTCTTTTTGTATCTGAATATGAATATAAACCATTTTTTGTATCTGAGTAATATTATTTTTAATGAATGAATGAATGAGATGATGTAAGGGACCAAAATTAGAGAAATCTTAACAACTGAGATCAATTGAAGATAAAAAAAACAATTATATTTCAATAGAAGACTAAGGTCAATTTGAAGGACCAAAGAAATATATAAATGCGATTGAGATCGATTTGAGTGACAAAAAATTAGTGGGAACCACATAGATATTGTAGATGAGGTTTTGCACATTTAAGCTTTTGCATTTTACCCATATTTTATCATCAAACAGGTTTCGTTGTGACTATTACCACATATATATAATAACAATAAATCTTACATTCAAGATTATGGTTTTGGAAAATAAAAAATTATTAGACGTACGGGATTATACGTCCATGTATAGAATTACAACAAGAAAAGATGCCACTACTCGTACCTGAGTTAATTAGTTCAAGTGACAATGAAGAATTAGAGCTCATGTAGCTTCTTTTGTAGACATGGCGAAGCTTCGTATGTTGTGTGATAGAGCAGTAGTTGTGCGCCTGAATTAGAGAACATTGGTCGTTTGGAGCTCAATACGACGCCAATTTTGATTCAAAAGTTCTCGAATGTTGTCTACTAATGCTAATGGGATTTGTGAGTTACAAGTTAGCTCTAATTTGGCTCTCGAGAAATCGGTCGGTAAAGGCGATGTTCTTGAATGCAATGATAATCCATATTCCAAGCTTATTGTGGTGATTCCTAGCAAACAACACTTTAAAACCCTTACGCCTGAGAAATTTGAAAAACTTGTTTTCGTCTTTGAATAAGGAGACTTAATTGTCATTACTGCTCGGTTCATCAACTAACCTGTCATTAGTGACCGGAATAGCTCAAACTTTTCCTCCGGTTCCGATTAGACTTTCAAGAATAAGTAGTGTAAGAGGACAAGTTTGAGCTATTCCGGTCAGCTATTCGGGACCACAAGCAAAGGGGTTGAACAAATCTTCCAACCAGAGTTCGACATTCACAGAAGAAAACATGTTTCTCAAATTTATCAGGCTTAGGGGTTCCAAAGCACTCTCTACTTGGATCCACGACAACAGGCCTGGTTGACGTATCATCATTGCATTTGAGAAGATGCCCATTGTTGTCTGATTTCTCGAAAACCAAACCAGAATATCAACTCGACCCACATTGAGCATCCCCACAATCACTCTGAGAACTAACATAACTCTTAGGATCGGAACAACCACTCCCACATTCATTCTCCATGACTCTACAAATATCACAAAAACCAGACCACTTTCTCCACCAAAATTTCATAAAACTCCAACCTTTTCTTCAAGAACCTGCACCAATCACCAAAACAATAAAAACCCACAAAAAAGATTCAATCTTTAGCCTACCCAAAACAAAACTACGCGGTTTCCTAAACCTTAACCCTCAAATCCCCATCAAATTGTACCCTTAAAAAGAGGATTTTGAGGAAAAGAAAACAAACCCAACACGGAGAAGTCAAATCTAAATGGCGTGGTCGGGAAAGACGAAGAAGGGGAAAATTATTAGGGTTTGGACTTTGGAGAGGAATGAAACCAGAATATATGGTATTGGCGGTTGGGTGCGAGAAAAGATGACGGGTAATGGGGGCTATTTATAGGGGGATTTGAAACTTTGTGGTTAATTCGTATTTGGTATGTTTTTGGGGTTTGAGGTGCGGATTGGGATCCATGTTGCGGTGATCTGGACCGTTGAGATGAGACGGATGGTTCAGATGTTGTTAATATGTGTTTGTTATAAAAAATGTAATTGTGAAGTAGTTTAGTTGGTTATGATGAGTATGGTTTGATAACTTGTAGAAACGTTTTGAGTTGTATTTTTTCTCGTAAGTGAACACAACCTATTTTTGTGTACATGTACGTAGACTCTTCTTGGCTCTTGATTGGGGCATTTTCCATATTTTTGGTTAGTGAACTAATTGTGATGTCATTTTTGTTTAATATATTGTGAGTATATTTTGACTACATCTAAAATATTTCTTGAGTTGCAGTTTTTTATTGTGAGTGAATACATATCATTTTTGTGTATGCATACTAATACTATTTTTTAGATATTTTTAATATTTTTTGTTAAATGGAATGAAACAAATAGAATGAATGTTGTATGATTACTTGATTAGGTCCGTTTAGGACTGCCAACTTTAGCTTGGTTCGATAGTTCGACTCGAACTCGACTCGAAAAATGTTCGACTCTAGTTTAACTTGAAAATGAAGGATTTTGATGAAAAATCAAAAATACTTCAAACTTGGTTCGGTAAACGAGTCGCTCGAACTCGAAAAAAATTGATGTTCGGCTCGATAGCTCGTTCGAAATTTTTATTACTCCATTTATAAATTTTTTTGTATTTGATAATAACATAATATAATACTTATTGTTCGAAAATTTGCTCGACTCGACTCGTTTACACCGTCCGTCTAACAAAATTGTTTTTGTATTATCTTTATCTTACGATATTTGGAGGCATTTCATTTTTGTTAAATGGAATGAAATGGTCAGTGTTTTCTGACTGAGGAATAAGGATTGATTTGGAAATTTGTTAGGGTTGGTTATTCTTGAATTAGTATTAGATTTAAGGTTATTTTGAAAGACATTTTTAACGTAATTAATATCCTCTCAAAATATGAATGTATATCAATATCCTCTCAAACCAATCTTTTTTAGATTTACCTTATTTCATTTAAATGGCTAAGATTTTAATTGGAAACAATTATACTGTAATTCCGAAGGATAGGAAATGATCAGTTCCTCTCTCTCTTTCACTAAATCTGAGTATCTATTTCTTCTTTCTTAATGTTTTTCTTAACAAACAAAGTGAAAAGTAATAAAATTTCTAAGGTACAGATAATTATACTTATGCGCATGTGTACGTAACTAACCATGGATATTTAATTAGTTTCCAAAATTAAAATGGCCAGTCGGCTTTCCAAAAAAAAAAGTCTGGCAAAGGTATTCTTGTTAGAATACCAATATTTTATCCTTCAATGTGCCACAAAGTTCGAACCTATTGTGCGTTGCAAAAATAGATTCCTTGTGGAAATAAATAATCAAGCGCAAGATGGAGACTAGTGACAAGTGAGAAATCGAAACCAATAGTTGTAATACTTTTATTTATTTAGCAATACCAAAAGCATTTGCCTGTTGATAGTTAATCAAGTAATCCCATGCTTTGATTCCCATCAAGTGCAACTTTAAGCATAGCATCTAATTCCTTCCCATCAGAACATCTCAAAGCTCCCGAAAGAGAACAATTCGATGACAAAGAATCCAAATCGTCCCTCCGTATTACCCAACTCAGCTCGTAGTATTGTCAAAACGAAAAATAATAATCTAAGACGTAATTCACATATATGTTTCTCCAAAACCAACTCCTCTTCCTTCCATTTCTACTCTCAACCCTCACCAATCTCCAAAGCAACCAACCATGTCGACCCGAACCACCGTTGAGGTTTGCATGATCTCGGCCCACAACCTCCCTCGCCCACTCCTCCTAAAGCCCCACTGGTTCGCGGTAGGGTGGGTCGATCCCAACACCAAGTACTGCTCCAAGATAGACTCCTCGGGCACGTCGAACCCCAAGTGGAGGACCAAATTTAGGGTCTGCACGGTGGACAAAAACTTGGTCGACCGGAAGGAGACATGTTTGACAGTGGAGGTTTGGAGGAGGGATCCTATTTTGTTGAGGGAGAGCTTGCATGGGAGTGTTGAAATACCATTGGAGACTTTGTTGGGGAGTTGTGTGGAGGAGGTTGGGAGGTTTGAGTTGAGGAGTCGGAGCTCCGGGAAGGCTAGAGGTGTCGTCGAGGTCGCGGTTAGGGTTTTGGAGACGAGGATGGAGGAGAGTGATATCATTGGTAAGTTGCTAGCTAGGGTTGCTCATTTGAGTCGAATTGGTCTGAAATTTATCTTGAAAAAAATTATAAAATTAATTCGTATGTCTTTTGGCTGAAATCGGTTTTTGATTGGCAAATGGTATGGGAATTTGATTTGATATTGAAGACCGATGTGTGCTGGTTCGTCTAGATCATCATGCATCATGCCTTAGTGAAGTATGTTGTGTCTTTGCTTCGTTTGAGCTTGTAAAATAGAGAAGAAGAAAACTTCGAAAAGTAAAATATGGTTATGATTGAACTAATATTAAGATGTTTAGAGGTATTTGATTAAAAAATAGTTTGATTTTTATACACCTTGATTAAATGTACTTGCATGTAAATACTACATACAATATACTAACATGTACTAAGATTTGGCATTGCAGGAAACTACAATAGTTCGCGTCATTTAGACGAAGGAAGTGGAATTTCTTTGCACCCACGGGCGGACCACCAAACTAGATACGATCACTCCAACTATTTGAACAATTTTCCACACCAATCCAGCCATAGATTGAACAATGGTGATTCAAGCCATCTAAGAAGTTCAATGCCAACACCAAATTATACCAATCTACCTAGTGATGATCACTCATACCAGAGTCCGTCGTCGTCTTTCGACAATAATGGGAATTTCAGCTCGAAAAGAAGGCAGAATCACACTCCTCCTCCTCCACCACCACCACCCTCGAATGTTGGATTTATGCCTACATTCTTCCCACCAAGTGGCCCGCCAAATAGAAATGTACATGGTGAGTTTGGGGCAGTGGGCGGAGTGGGGGCGTTGGCCGCCGGAGCGGTGCTTTTTGGGGATGATTTCATGTCAAATTCGAACTACCCGGTGAGCTTTGGAGGAGGGAGTTACCCTCGTTTCTAGTAGGAGGTTTGAATGTTGTGATGTATTGTGAAGAGTTTGTCAATGTGTTGGTGTTGTATTTGTATTATGCAATTGATGGGGTGTTGAATGCAAATTTACCAGTGTCTTCTGGCTGGCTTCAGAGTGCTTTATAAAATCTCTAATGGCTCTACTAATGTTCTGTAGAGAATTCAAAATATCGATGATGTTCCTAGATTTTCTTTCTTCACAATTTCAAAGACAAGCATCTTATAAAGTATTTCCATGTTGCTTTGTTCAAAATTAATTTATTACTCCTTTGTCATCTTTATAAAGTTATATAATGAGCAAGAGTTTACCTAATTCATTTGAAACCGACTTTGGAAGTTTTAAATTTGGCTAGTTTTGGTCTGATAAGCTCGGGATAAAAAAACTCAACACCAAGGGAGTAGATTGGTAGAATTCCCAAAAATTGCAAATTGCGAAGTATTTAACATACAATGAAATTGCGAAGAATCCCCCCCCCCCCCCCCCCCATTTTTGTACCAAAAAAAGGTGTGTTCATTGTGATAATACATCAATGGTAGTTGTTGAAGGTAAGATACAGAAACCATATTCCAACATAGCATGTACAATCATGAGAATCAATAAAAATAAAGTAGATATTATTCAAAAAAGAAGAAGATAATTTCATAATTGAAACATGATTTTCAACATGACGTCGTGAGTATACACCCTCCGACCTCAGTCAAGCTAGACCGATAGGCGATACATATGGGGCTATCTGTTTTGCATTTGATATCCACCAACACGTCAATCACTACACTTTACATATGCAAATAGAGCCCCAAATGCCGCCTCTTACAACTTAAAAAGAGTTGATAAATCATATTTGAAAATGTTTTTTCCTGACATAAGGGACTCCTTAAACCCACTCTTGGACTAATTTCCAGTGTTGCGAGAGAAGACGGAGATAAACTCCTTAGGTGAATTCAATTGGTCATTTAATAATTTTTACTTTTAATAATTTTTACTTTTATTCCTTCTTGTAAAATGAGTTGCATGAAAAGACGAGTGGCGAAATAACTTAGAGCACCCTTAACGGGTGCTCTACTGCCAGGCCGCCCGGAAATACGCCGTGGGTGCCCGGGTGGGGGGCCACGTGGCCCCCTCCCATTGGTGCAAAATATTTTTTTTGTTTTTTTTGTTTTAAAAATAATTTTAAAAATAATTTTAAATCGTTTTTTCAAAAAAAAAATATGAAAATTAGTTTTTTATTTGTTTATATTTTCTAGAATTTTTTGATAATTTTTTGTGTTTTGTCTAGAATTGATCCCGAAATGACGTGTAGGGGAGAGAATGTAGGGCACTTGAGGTGTTTTTGGGTGTGGTTAAGAAAATTTAGGGGGGTTGGTTTGAGCTGACGTGGCGGAAAGAGAAGCTGACGTGGTGGAGAGAGAAACCAGGGCGCCCGGAAGATTATGCTCTTACCAGAAACACGTCGCATCACAAACAATAGAATTCAAACTAAGTTGGGGACAAAGACCGGCAGACAGAATAGATTGTGGGGAAGTTAAAGATTTAAGTTTTGGGCAATTAAGTTTGGGGGACGTCGTGTTGCATGTGGCATTTAGGAATTTTTGCCACTCTTGGCCAATCAAATCCAAGAGTTTGATTGAATCTTACACTCCTTCACTCTCTTCTTCACGCGCCCTTGTCCCCCCTCCGGCCCCCACACCACTTGTTTCTTTCTCCTCTCTCTCTAACCATGGGAGAATGATTGTGTTCATTATGAATTATGTCTCCATCGATCATAAGGTAGAAAAATAGAAATGACAATTATGTTGTGTCGTGTAGTCTTAAATGCATCAGAAGCAACTTTCCTTGTGAAATGTTAAACATCCACAACCACGACCTCCATAATCTGGTTATCAATTTTTTCTCCATCATTCTCTTCCAGATGACTTGTTTATTTTGTCACGTCACATCATTGTGACTTCACATCATTGTCTTTTTCATTCACTATTCACCGTTTTAACCATAACATATAACATCTCACTCTTTTTTCTCCACGTCATTAATTTCATTGTTAAGTTTTTTATATATTCTAAAGTCATTTATATTTACCAAAAATATTAATAATATATTTAGAAAAACATTTATATTCCATATTTCAGAAAATTTAGTGTATTTCAGTATAATTTTCGTATTTTAATTATAACGTTATTATTGGGATTGACTCATATGTCTTATGCCCATCCCGACGAATCGGTTAGGGGTCTCCCTAAGCCAAGCACAACGTTTATTTTGTGTTTGAGATTTATTAGTAATTATGTATTGGTATGTGTATTTGGATCTTGAAAATCCAACAGTTATACAAATATAATAAAGCCTAACCCTAATTATTATCAAAATATAAACAAAAACTACGTATCCTAACTATTTATCAAAATATAAACCCCTAATTATTAAAACAAATAACAAAACCAAACCAAAAAATCAAAAAATATCAAAAATTGGACCTACCAAGTTGTGCCACTTGGCAAAACCCGGTCGTCCAGCACACGACCGGGACGGGGTTTTTATTTTTTGTCACGTCAGTTTTCTCAATTCATATCATTAATCCACAATTTCTTTCTCTTTTATCTTCTCAATTATGATCTTTATAAAACATTATGTTGTCAGATCAACTAACATTTTCCTCTAAATCATTTCTTATATTTTACAAATTAATTAATATATCATCATTTATCTCGTTTATATATACATATAAACTAATATTACTAAAATTTGATACTAATTACTTTCTTTTTTATTTTTAAAAAATTGTTATTCGACAAATGAGGATAAAATAATTAATTTATTAACTACAAAAAATAATATTGATATGATTTAATAGATTAGAAATTATTGTTGGAATGGAAACGTTGGGACCGATAAATTACCTGGGAAATAGCTGAGATACCTGGGCTACTATTCATGTTATTACTGAAAATCAAGTATTTTGAAGATACAGTTTTTATATAGCAATATGAATGTCTATTCATATAAACTAGAAATAAAAAAATTATGGTGATTTTTTTAAAAAATTTATTACCTTTATTTTCTAAGATATTTATATTTTAAAACAATATAATCATCTCTGCTTTTTTATTCAATTCAAAAAATGAGTGGATCTAGATACTAATAAACGAATAATTAAAAAATAAAAACCATACGATCTGACACGTGGATTATCTACAACTCTCCCCAAAAATCACATTTTAAATCCCACGATCTCTCAGATCGTGGGATGAGCCCTCGCTCTTAGATCCAAAGACTAAAATTCCAAGATCGTGGAATTTTTTTAATTTTTATTTTTACCATGGGTCTTATTTTTATTTTGTATTAATTTTAATTAAAAGATAATTATCTCGTTTTAAAATAAAGATATCTTAGAAAATAAAAGTAATAAAATTTGAAAAAAACACCATAATCTTATATCATCATGTTCTACGGATACACTCATATTACTATATAAAAAATGTATTTTCAAAATATTAGATTTTCGGTAACTAAATCAAACTGGACAATTATCAAAGTAGAAACGATTATATTCTCATATTATATTTTTCAAACAATTATATTTTCAAACACCCTAAAATATATATGATTCGAAGAAGATTTCGAATGCGTAAGCAAGTCTTTCTTCGTATAGTAAGCACTCTTGAGAACACTAATGTATTTTTTTCAATTAAGATCATATCATTATTTTCATGTTGCAGTTAATAAATTAATTATTTTACCAACGTTTGTCGAACAATTATTTTAAAAAATGTGGAAATGAAAAAAATTGGTATCAATTTTTGTTATAATTCATAGATACAATAGATAAATGATGATATATAAATTTATTTTGTTATTTGTAAAATGTAATAAATAAGTTGAAGAAAGAGAATATATGATTTAACATGTTTATAAAGATCATAGTTGAGAAGATGAAAGGGAAATAGTTTGTGGATAAATATTGTGAAGTGGAAAAACTGACGAGTCAGAAAGAGAAAACTACAATGATGTTGATGCTCTCAAGTCAATTGTGCTAGCGGGGGAATAACTCAGAGCATAAATAATAGCGCCCGGGGTAGCCGGGTGCCTTGCACTCTCTCTCTGTCACGTCAACTTCTCCTTCTACCACGTCAGCTCACTCAACTCACCCAAAAAAAACTCTTAACCATGCGCGGGCTACCCCCACCCACCCTACACTCTCTTGCCTCCACATCATTTCTTAATTAAATTATTTTAATTCTTACACCATATTTAACAAATTACATTTTACATAATATTAATTGTAATTACTACTTCTAATTACTTTAACTTGAATTTTTTTAATTTTTACTATTAAACCATCTCGACAGGTCGTTCGGGGTCTTGCAAAAAAAATTAGATCTTGAATTTGTTGGTTCTGGAAATTTTTGAATCTTCGTCACTTGCAAAAATTTATTACCCCACATTAATAACAAATACTCAATCCATTAATAACAAAACCTCCACTAAATACTTAAAAATCAAGCGCCCGGGTGGGCGCCCTCCCCGTTAACTGGGGTGTGCCCGGGTGACTCACCCCCGTTAAGGGTGCCCTCATGGTTAGTAGGAAACAAAACTAAAGTGTGTTACTTTCATGACATGGCTTAGACTAACAATTTCTACAAGAGTTTCTGGCTTGTGTTTTCTGCAACTAATTTATAAGATCGAGATATATAAGTTTCCTCGAACTTTTAAGACCCAATTGGATTACCTAAACACAGTTTGAGTGTAAGAGTAAAGATGCTTAAATTGGAGCCCAGTTGACCCACTTAAGAACTTCTAACATGCAACCTCCACACTCAAAACTCCCTGCTTAGTGAGGGTTTGGGAAGAATATAGTTTGTACACAACCTTTTCCTTGTCTTCGTAGTCTCGTAGACGACCTAGAATTCTTTGTGAAATATATCCATTTTGCGACAGGTGAGTCGCATTAGATAACTTTAAAAGTCCAACATTAGAGCCACCATGGCTGCAGACGCGCTCAAATTAGACTTCGAACTCGTGCTTGAAGGTAATATATATATATATATATATATATATATATATATATATATATATATATATATATATATATATATATATATATATATAATCAGCTAACCTAAGAGGGGGCAACGAGATTTGTATACTGAAATGAAGACTTTTAACCAGCAAGAAGGTAACAAAACAGTTACATGTGCATACATGACTGGAGTGGCCAAAAAATGAACATGTGTTGGGTGGTGGAGAAGTATCGATCAACATATCCACTTTCTTCGGTTTTCATTTTTGACAAAGACATTTCATTTTGGAGTCTTGTTTGGATTCATGTCTATAAAACCCAATTCTTTGTCCTATTAACCTGTGAGCCACACACATCTCCTTATTTCTTTACAACATGAAGTTGTTGCTTGTGCTGCGTTTGCGCTATTTTCTTGTGGCTTCCATCATTGCCATGCTCGTATGTCAAGGTAAGTCCAAAACAAGTACTACAAAAGTATATTACATTCAAATTCTCTAACAAATTTAGGTTTATTAGTCTGTTTTTTCCGAAGGAGTTTTTTTTGTTCTTTGTTTTTTTGTCTGTTACTTGAGATCAGTATGCCTAGTTGCCTACCTCAACATGGTTTCCCCCCATGCCATTGGGGCAATGGGGATTCCATTTATTTGCAATTTCAATTTTGATGGTACACTTTTTTATCATATATGGAGTCACATTTTTTTGAAATCAATTTTGAAATTTTACATCTTATCCATCACGACAAGCTAAGTTGTTTACCTGGTCATGCATCAACCAATTATATTGCATGATCGAATCTTATAACAAATATACAACCAAGATTCTTCTCCCTCACCTTACCATAAAAAAGATTGATCGTAAAGCTAATTGCAACTTTTGGCTACTTAGCTGCAGGGCGGGGCGTAAAAGTTGGAGCTAAAGAAGAAGAGAACGACACCAATAATCACCATCACAAACCAAGTCATGAACACTCACCATATTTTGAAGAAGAAACTGGAGAAGATGTACAATCCATGGACATCCAAGTCCAAGATTACGGCACCCCAAGAAGTAGAGAACCCATACACAATTGAATCAGTCGATGCAAGGATACAAATGTTAAGTTATAATTTATATGGAATCTCTGCAGGCATACAATGACAGTCTATAGACTATAGGTAATCATTGTAATCACGCATTATAACCAATTGATGCTAGCTCATGAGATGATCTTTGGCTTTAAAATAGTTAAGTCGCGAGTTTTAATCAGGATAAAGTTGATAAAACTGTTAGATATGTAAATCTTACCATTTCCATTATGCACCCATATATGTGCTTACCTGGTAAATATAATAAAGAGAAATCAGCAATTACAAATACAGGCAAAGACTGAACTGTCGTCTGTTTTATTTGAGCTGCTGCAATCTTTTTTCTTTATTGAAGTCGTAGATGACTTATCAAATGAAAACTCGTGGATAAGGCAATATTAATTTGCTATCAACTATGCCACAAGTACGTAATACATCATCGCCATTTAATTTGACGTTGAAATTAGTAACACGCATGCATGCACGGATGCACCTATAACTTTCATGATATACTCAAACGATACGATTTGTTCACCCAACTAGAATTAGATATGACATATATTCTTTCCATTCTATCGTGCCCCCACCTTGATGATTTTCCCTCAAAGATTTGCATTTTTTCAGTTGACTTATGCCTGATATGTAAGCAATGGTAAGTGATATACAAAATAAAACTTGAAAAATAAGTAACGGACAGATATTATATGAGGTCCGTCATTTTCTTACTGAAGATCATTACATCAAATAAAAAATAGAAACATGTTGATATCAACCCTATTAACCATTTATAAGTTTTTCTTAGTTCCTCCCTTCCAGACAACAGATACTATAAACAAGACATAACAGAAAGAGAAACACGCAAGCCTCATCAAAATGATTCGTGAGTTTATAAGGTTTTTACAACAACAACAAAATTCTAGTAATATGCCTAAAATCTACTCCATAGTGCTACCAACTCAAAATGACTTCTGTTCACAACTCTTGCTATTGGAGAATAGAAGGCAACCCTTACAAATGAAAGGTGGATCAGAAAAACTTTATCATCACAGCTCTCCCTATACAGAACATGATGGCTTGGCCGGTAAAATACCTCATCAGATTGGAGTGATTTGAAACAAGTATATGATATCACAATCTCATCTGCCCACCGCAATATTTGTTTCTTACAACTCGGTAACTTTTTGTTCACTAATGTACATCCAAGATTTTTTTCCCAACAAAATGATATGCAGAGCTCCTAAATAATTACACAAACAAAACAGAACTTAGACGGAAATAGCAGTTCAGTGATAGGAGGCAAAGAAGCTGATGGAATCTTTCAGTGCACCAATGAAAACATCGATCTCTTGTTTTGTGTTGTAAAAGTGAAGACTCGCCCTTGCACTTGCATTAACACCCAAGTAACGATGAAGAGGCTGAGCACAATGATGGCCTGATCGAATAGCAACTCCATGCTGAGAATAAGTGGATACGATACAATAAGCATAGATGAAAACCAAGAAAATAGTCTTCAAAAAGGAATTAGACAACTAACTAACTATTGTTACAGAATATTTTAGATATAGCCTATAAAGATTTGATTAGATATGAAACGGTTCCAATCATATATTGGATCCTAATTGTGTTTCCTTTTTTTCTTCTTATGTAACCTCTATATGTAAAGGCCTTCTAGCAATAATACAATTACTCCTTTATTTTCTCTCTACAACTATTTTCCATAATCAATGATCTCATGCTAAAATTGTAGAGATGGAACTCTTTCTTGCAAATACTGAATTGAAGTATCTCCTAAAGAAATGGACTACAAGTACATAGAAACACACCCTGCATATGTGCTCGAACAAATCATGGAATACAATAAGAGGTAAAGAACAAGTACCACTTAACAAAAGGACCTGGCGAAGGAACATGACAGAATAATACTAATAAACGTAGTGTGTATACCACTTTATCCCACCAAATACACAGATTATTCAGAAAGTGTGGATGATATGCATACTATGAATGTCACCTACACCACTGAATGATATGAAGGCCTAACCCAGATGTAACCATTAGGTCGAAGCATAAATAGTAGATCCTACTACATAACAAGAAAAATCAATACTCCATGTGCAATATGTATAGAAATAAAGGAAACAATTTAAATGCGGCATAAAAGCACTCTAGATTGATAAATACATGTGCTATTCAGTGACATGACAGATTAATAATTTATTTGCTACTCAATCACACGGATAACAGATGATTTAATGCCACTTAGGATGTAATAAACCTCGACAAACTATCATCACAAAGATAATAACAAAAAAATGATTTTAAAGGTCATTAGAAGTTACTGTACCTGTTCATCAAGAAAAGTTGCAATATCAGTTGGATGGATGCTCTTAACATTGAAGGCACATAGAGCAGCACGACCATGCTTTGAAGGAGAAGGGCCGTAGATGTGCACATTGGGTATGGAAACGAGACTCTCGTAAAGATAGTTTGCAATATCTTTCTAGAGAAAATAAAGAGAACCATGTTTAAAATTAGAAATTAGTTGACTAACAGAACAAGTAAAGATAAAATGGCCTTAAAAATCCACAGATACTAAACAACGATGACCTAAGTACCGATTTCCAAGACAGTCTCTAATACAGGACTATCTAAAATAATTTCGAAAAGAGTTCTACTTTTCATAAACCAGGTGTAGCCAGTTATGAAGGTGGCAAGTGCATGGCCACAGTTATGAATATGAAACTCCAAAGGACATGGCCAGTCTGACCATCTCAGAGTACATACAAGTTCTCAATATGCGAAAAATGAAAGAATGGGAAAGAAATTTACACCATGTAATCACAAGAATAATAAACCTATAAAAGTTCTATGTAAATGTCCGAAAGGGGAAAGAGCAGCTGTAGCATCTAAATACATAATTCTTCTTAAACAGTGCCTCCTGCAGTAGGTTTCTCCTTGAGATCAAATGTCTGTAAGAGTTACTTCCTGCTAAATCAATGCTAGGAAGAACAGAGAAAGCAGTTTTATTGTGAGTTTGTTCAAGTTTAACACTCGCACCAAGAGTATTATTGCTAATAACTTGTCCTTTGGCAATATGAGTGGTGTAGTTTAATGACAGAAAAGGTTTTATGATCATCATAAAATAGGCATTAGCATTGCTGCGCACATATTAAAAAATTAATAATAGTTCACAGGTGAAGATAACAAAATGTAAAGTTCACAAGACATTCTCACCTCATAGTCATGGATTCTCTGCATCCCAATAGTAGATAAGTAATCAATGGCTGCACCTAAACCTATAACTTCCCCAATGGCAGGAGTTCCAGCTTCAAATCTATCCCGAAAATAGACTTAATCAAGATAAATCCATTTTTATCGTTCTATAAAAGTGAAAAGACACAGCCAATTCAAAGGAAAGAGGTGTATGACTAAAGAATGCAGCATAACCAAATGCTATATCAGCAATTACAAAAATTAAAGTCCTACCTAATCATATTTCTGTTAAAAAATAAAAGCAGACCAAATCAAATAATATTTCTGTTAAATAATAATAAAATTATCACAATATTTTAACCCTACCAAATCAATATTGATAGCTAAGGAAAAAGGCAGTTGCATTTCTGAATAGGTAAGTGACTACAATATAGTAAATAAGACCGTGTGCAGAAGTAGAAGTGCATTTTGAACCTAGGAAAGGTATATGAAACTGACCTCGAAGGAGGGTCAGCATATGTTGAGTAGTCTTCATATACATCCGCAATCATTTCACCACCACCTACCATCATAATAGAAAACTAACCATCATGAACATCACAATAGAAACTACTTTGAGGTAACGCACTGAAAGTTGGGCACGAATTCAACAACATGAGAAAATAGAAGAAACAATTTGCTTTGGACCAATCGATGTAACATGAGACAAATTATAAGCTCACCCAAAAATGGAGGCATAGCAGATAACAGCTTGCTTTTGCCATACAAGAATCCAACGCCTGTGGGTCCACACATCTGAGACATTTTTATTTCAAAACTTTCACTCGCTCTGATGACACTGAAGTATGAAGGCAGGAGAGGCCTTCCTAAGTAAAGCAGGATAAACCCAAAATAAAAACCTTCAAACCTTATGTGAAGATGCAACAAGAAAATCGGCATCGAGATTCTGCACATCTACAGCCATATGAGGCACACTTTGACAAGCATCAATAAGCACTTTAGCCCCAACATCATGGCACCAAGTTGTGATTTCTTCCATAGGCATAATTGAGCCTAAAAAAGGAAAATCATATAATTGATTATGAAAATTTTCTTGAACTGTCAAATTATATGGTATTTTTTGGACTTATACATATTAACCCTGGCAAAAATGGTTACATGTATCATGTATGATATACATGTATATAACCCGTTAGGCTCACATATTAATATATTATACACATGTGCTTATGTTCTAAGACAAAGTATCACATAGAAAGTAATATAAGCACGACATGGCCAAAAAATTGCAGTCAACAACTATATTCATAAGCATATACCAAGCACATTGGAGACATGATGAACAACCACCAACTTCGTTTTGTTGGAAAGTAACTTCTTGAACTGCATCAAATCAGGAACCTCTTCTTCAGTCAAACTAACATACTTCAGGGTTGCCCCAGTCTTCTGAGCAACTAGTTGCCAAGGAACTATGGCACTATGATGTTCTGCAACAGTAAGTAGAATCTGAAAAAAAATAAACAAACAGAAATTGGAAAAAAATTGACAATATGCATCTAGGAACTGCAAGGAAAGATGTGACTAGAAAATCTGAACCAAGGTCGTATCCTCATATATTGCACAGAAAAAATCTCATCGACATAATATTTCAAATTTCCAATACCATACATCCTTTCAAGAGAAAATAAAAAACTAGGGTTTAACAATAGACCAGATCAATCAGGTTTCCTGTTTACATTTTTTTTGATTGATGGTTTCGAGTTTATATTTCTACTATCTTAGATTATTGCATCACATTTATACCAAAATGGGATACTGTTACAAACAAAATACGAGGGTTATTACTTACAGAAAAGAAATCTCAATAACCTCACACAAAACAAATCTAGTATTACATTAACTGATTCAAGTGTTCCTATAAGAAAATCTAGCCTTCTCTTTCCCAATCGGTAGAGATTTACATCCACAAAATGTCATGAAATCATGTGCAGTCCATGAAGACTGCTGATAACTAGTAACAGAAGTTGCCGTACCATGTAGCTTGGGGGAAAATCCAGAGGAATTAGAAGAAAAGCAATAAATATGCAATGGTTGTACTTCATGTGCACTGAAATTAGCAGAAAATGGGAAGTGAGATTCTCCATACTAATTATCCAGATGATATTTTGGAAATTTTCTTCAAATGACCAAAAACATTTGGAAAAAAAACAGTAGTAAAGATTTCTGACTAATAAAAAGTAAATAAAGTATGGAGACCCAATGTAGCCTATGAAGACCAAAAAAAAGTTATGGGTTTTATGCTACAAAATGGATAGGAAAATAAACAGCTGTTTATCAAAAATATACATACTCAGATATCTTTAAAAATATAGGTTCTAAGAACGGGAAAAAAACATACCTCATCTCCAGATTTCAAATTTGACAGCCCCCAAGAGTAGGCCACTAGATTAATAGCTTCAGATGCATTTCTAGTAAAAACGATCTCTCCGGGTTCAGAAGCATTGACAAAATCTGCTACCTTTTTCCTTGCTAGTTCATATGCATCCGTGGCCTTTGCACTGGAAAAGATGTTGAGTTCATTATGAAAGACAAGAGGTTCTATGCATTTACTGAGTGAAAATATCAGAGAATCCTTTGCCTAGCATATTCTGTAGTCAAAAGCTAGATCACTGCATTACAATAACTTCTTAGCCAGCTGGAGATAATGGCTAAGAGATTAAGAGATAAATCCTAAGCACGTGAAAACTAAAAGATATACATTTAAAAACAAAAATATGATATAGTTGTATAACACCCTTAAACATTTAATAAGCTGCAGGTTCTGTATCAACATAACAAATGAAAAACATTGAATTTGAAACACCTCAAGCTGTGTACGCCACGGTGGACATTTGAATTGTAGGAATCATAGTAGTTTCTCAAAGCATCCAAGACCACAACTGGCTTGTGGGAAGTGGCAGCATTATCCAAATAGACCAGAGGGCAACCATTGACTTCCTGCAATATAGCAAGGTAAAATACCAACCGACATAAGAACCTCATCCATCAACAACAATTCCAAGGAGAAGGTAAAACGCATATAGACTAAACAATCTGGTATGTTAGTCTACACTACTCTTCAACTCCGAAACATAGAAAATTTCAAATTGTATAACATTATAGTAGTGCAACAACAGTGGAAATTCCAGAACACAAATTTAGGAGATAAAATAAATCACCACCTGATCAGTGCAACACTCTAGACCTCAATTAACAAGATATAATGATATACATGGGAACTTTAGAGATCAATCAAGAAGAGGACAAATGACTATATTGTGAATCCAAATTCCAGATCACCATATTAAGAAGAAATTACTAAGACTCAAAAGATGACGAATTGCAACATCTGTCCTCTCACAAGCGAGACCAAATCAAGTCACAACAAACTACTAGATTCTGACCTCTAAGGCATAAGGAACCAAAACCTACTCCCTGACAAAATTCAGAACAAAGAAGCCACACTCCAAGCCGAAATCACCCTAATTCTCCGAAAATCCGCAGTTTTACGAATCCAAAAAACACACTAACACCAAAAACAAAACTATCAATCAACATCTTACACTACTTCCCTCGATTCCAAAGAACCAAAACCTAATTCCTCATAGTTCGCTTATCCACGACGGAGGAGGTGGAGAGTGGACCTGGTGGAGGATGGGAAAGTCGTTCCGGGTGGCGTCCCCAAGGGAGACGGAGGTGGAGGAAGCGAGAACGGAGTTAGAGAAAGAGCGGCGACGGGCGGAGCGGAGGAGGGAGGGGAGGAAGTAGGGTTTGGGGGAGGAGAGGGTCGGCGGGAGGTGAGAAAGCATCGCCGTTGCCGGAGGTGGAATTTGAAGATCAGATAGAGTTGCGTCGGTGTTGGTATTTATAGGTCCGTATTTATTTATTTCTCTGCAGCGGGTCGGGTCGGGGGTTTTGATACGACCCGTAACTCACCAATTTCCACCGGGTCGAGTACCCATCGACCTAGACTCTTTCCGGGTTGGATATTCGATTCGAAAATTTCTATTTAGTTGGTATTTAGTAAATTTCATCTTATTAATTTAATTTCGAATACGGATTTGGTTTTAAAAAAATACCAATTAAAAATCAGATACGAATTCTGATACAAGGTGTTTCAAATTCGAATTATCAGAATACCAATTAGTATTCCAAACTACATATATTCTTTGTTCTAATATGGTATATATTATAGGTTTTATTTTTGTTTATCAAGCAGGTTGAAATTGAAGATTTGTTCAATTTAATTTTGGATAATATCTGAATACCAATTGGTATTTGAAAAATTTAAGATTCGGATAGTTCTACAAATTTTGAATTTAAATACGAATTTGGTAATGAATTACGGAATTCGAATTCGGATATACTATATATCCGAGAAAAATATATATGTTTGCATCCCTACTCCTACCTCTGCTTGATTAAGAAATAAGTCTTAAACAGAATTAGTTCCATAAGAGTGTAATTAGTAAGCAAGAAGTTTTTGGAAGTTTTGTAATAAATTTCTTTCCATAACTTCTTTTTATTTTATCGAGGAAGTTTTGAAAGTTACTTTAAGTATATTTTTTAAGTCAAGAAATAAATTAAGTATGTTTTTTATTAGATTTTCAAGGTATCAATCACTAGGGTTGTAAATGTGACAGATTTTACCCGCAAACCCGCCCGGCCTAATGCGAGTAGTGGTAAAAAAAAAACTATCCTGCCTACCCACAACCTGCATAACCTGCAACCCGCTTAAATCAAATATTATACCTAACATAATTTTCAATATATATGAAAAGAATTGTAACGTAACCAATCAATGTATATGGGGAAAAATTGAAGATGGATTTGCTTGCTACAATTTTGAATTTAATTGATGATGATATTGTTTTCAATTTTGTGCTAAGTCACGATCATCGAGTATGTAAGTAAAAAAATTTATTGATGAAAGTATGCTTATAAACACGATAGTTGGTATCTTTAGCCGGTAGATCTCAAATCTTTAATTAGCATGTACCTGTGGTTGATTAAACTATGTAAATTCTTTAAAAAAACGCTTAATATGCTTCATTGGAAATCTAGTGCAATAATTCACCTTTATTGGGAAATTAATTAAAATTTTGAGCCTTCAGTTATAAATGGTTGTAATATCGATTCTACATCTACTAAATAGTGTTTGAGATTAAACAATTAATTGAACATTTTAAATTCTTAAGATATTTGAGAGGATGCATATTCACATGTAGATACCATTGAGTCAAACCAAAGGTGGTGAGAGCTAAAACTTTCTTCCTCCTCTGCTACCCTGAAGGGAGTGACATCATTATCGGAGGTTGTAATGGCTTCTTCTCTCTCAGAGCTCAGTTGAAGTTGCAATGACAGCTCCAAGCTCAGGAGGACTTCACTCATGGTAGGACGATCAATGCCACGGTCAGCGAGGCAACTCTCTGCTGTCTCTACGAATTTGTTAAAGCATTGTGGGTCAATCTTGCCTCTCAAGACTGGGTCAATGGTTTCTTCTAAAATGCCCATCTGTTTGCAATGTTTTGCCCACTCCACCAAGCTCACCTGTATACGTTCCAACAATTACAAGTAATATTAGAAAGTTTATATAGTTCTTATAATTTCTTACACTCACTAAAACAACTTCATGTGACAAAATAAAAGGTCATAATATATGATCTATACACAACATGACATGATAAGAACCACTGTTGTTGATTAACTTAATTATGATTCATTATTTATATATAAAGTATGAAAATTGATAAATTTATGTGACATAAAACAACACCAATTTACATTATTTTTTTATTTTTACACGAAAATGGCACATACAACGTTATTTTTAAGCTCATTAGTTGTCTTTACATGTCAATGGTCTCTAAAGATGTGTTATCTAGAAAAACATAAAAGTTTCATGTAATTTGAATATCAACAAACACGATTTTATATCACCAATGTATATGAGTGCATGCTGCAAATTAAAACATGACTAATTAATGATGCAAAAAGTGTCATGTACTTGTTAGTTACTTATAAGTGAGAGGTGGTTATATTTGCTACTAGTAAATAAAACTATTAAAGAGAGAGAAAAATGAAACTAGGTATTTGAAGTTGCCAAACGATGATTTTGGACACATCAATTGGTCCACGTAAAATTTTGAACTTCTGCCGGCACTATTGTCGTTTTGAATTCCAAAACCCAAGAGATGTAGGAAAAAACAACTTTTCCGAGAGAGGAATGCGAGAAGATGATAAAATGTAGGGAAATTTTGAATTCTAACCGAATAAATTTCAGTCAAAAAGCGTTTGGCGAGATAACTTATTTCTCTTGCAACAAATTCAGAATCGACTCTATAATCCACGGTACAAATACACCCCTAGTCTATTTGGACGAATAAGGTCTTTCAACAATAATTAAAGTATTAATTACCTCTTCGATTGGTGTGCCAAGTTGTGGAGAAAGCACAGCCGGACGAGCACATATTAGTTCAAGCAATACAACTCCAAAAGAATACACATCAGATTTGGTTGTCAATTGTAGTCTTCTGAAATACTCAGGATCCATGTAACCAAAGCTCCCTTTAACAAGAGTGCTAACATGAGTATCACTATTTTCCATAGAAGGTCCGGTCCTAGAGAGCCCAAAGTCCGCAACCTTGGCAACCCACTTGTCGTCGAGGAGGATGTTGGTGGTCTTTACATCTCTGTGGATGATGGAGTTCTTCGTGCCAATGTGAAGGTAGTGGAGACCACGCGCTGCACCGATGGAGATCTCCAATCTTTGCTTCCATGACAATGGTGGATTTTTGGTTTTGTACAAATGATCTCTAAGGGTGCCTGTTGAAGGAAAAAAGTTATAATTAATGGATGTCAGTCGAGCAGAATTATATAGCATAATGAATTCATTAAAGTTCTCTTAACAAATAATCAAGAAATCCAAACAATGCAACACATGCATCGTAAGATGCTTCTAACTATGTACGCCAATTAAGATGAGTAACATGTATGTACGTACAAGTGTGTATGTTTCTACAAATCCATTCAAAGATAAGTTATTGTAAAATGATTTTGATGTCGTTACCATTGGCCATGTAGTCATACACCAATATCATCTCATTGTTCTTCTGGCAATACCCAATGAGAGATACGAGATGTTTGTGGCGGAGCTGAGACAACAATTCGATCTCATTGAGAAACTCATGCAACCCCTGATCGGCCGAAGGGTTGGCTCGTTTTATAGCCACCTCCATCATCCCTGAGTCACCGACAATGCTCCCGCGGTATACCTTTCCGAATCCACCGACTCCTAAAACCAACTTCTCGTTGAACCCATTGGTCGCAGCCTTCATTTCGGAGAAAGAGAAGTGGTGGCCAAGGTTGGAGGCGATGTTCTTTCGGACGAGTGAACGTTTTTTATATTTTGAGCGGTATATGAAGAGCGCAATGACACCCGAACCCAGAACTGCTATGAAGAGAATAGCTCCGGCGACTTCTTTTACAATGACGGGAGTCTTGGATTTTGCAGGAGCAAATGATCGGGTGTAGTTGGAATTTAGCTCACCTAATTGTTTGGGTAGTGGAATCGGGTTCGGACCTCCGAGATTTTTGTCGTGTCCACTTAACTTGAAAACTTCCAGTCCGTTTAGGATGGCGTCGTTGTATTCGGGTTTTAGTTGCGTATCCGGATGCAATCCCACCCAAATATCTTGTGATTGGCTACCGGGAGGAAAAACCACAACGAAATCCAAATATGTTGGATTGCCTGTTAATAATGCATCGAACAAATCATATATTATGTGTAAATATTTTGGGCACGATAAAAATATTTAAATCTAAACCATCCATTAATTGTCATGTGTTGTGTGAGTACTGAGTATGAGTATTCGAAAGGATTATCACATTTTCGTACACAACACTCTATGATATATTGATATATTATGGTTTTGAAGCCATATATATCTCACTAGATGCACAATTAGAAACGCTAGTTTGAAAAGATTTCTCTATCCAAAACCGACTACTTAAATATATAGATGTCGAAAATGGATAGGAAAACAAGCTAATATAATGCTAGGACTTTGTGGAGACGCGCGTAAATATAATGGTGTGAGTACGCAACCAGTTCTATATATTTCTATATGAAAAACAGGCAATTAATATAATGCTAGATATATAATCAGCAACGATTAGTAAAAATTACCAATATTATCAGCTAGAGAGATGACATCGGTGTTTTCCGAAGCCGTCATGTTGTTGATGTACACATTGAAGGACCTCTGATTAGGCTTGGTTATTGGATATTTAATCTCACAGAAGTGCAATCTTACCAAGTAATAGAATCCACTATCTACCGTCAAAATCCAAGTAAGATTGTAAAGTAAATTCACATTGTCGTACGGTCCCATCGACCTCGCCATCCCGTAAACGTCTGGCTATGTAGGCTGGAAAGCCAGGCCTGTAGTTTATGGTGACATTGTCGTTTTTGGGGTACGAGACCCCAAAACCGGCCCCGTAGATGTAGAGCGAGTCGTCGAACCAAGTCCGGTACAATCCCGAGTCGTTCTGCGGCGAGATAACGTTGCCTCCCACGTTCAGACGGTACACCGTTTCTAACGCGACGTCATCCTCGACCGGGTGTGGCATGGAGTAGCCCACCAAGGACGGTGGTGGTGCTGTGTTGGAGAAAAGATCCGGCATTGAGACGACCTCGATGCCGTTGACGAAGGCGGAGGAGTCGGAAGTTGTTGAGGGGATGAAGGTGAGGTTGAGGAAGTCAGAGGTGACATTGACGGAGTATTCACGGATGATATATTCATAATTGAGTCCCAAAGCGGTCTGGGAGGCACTGAAGTTTCGAAGAAGAGTGAAGGGTCCCAAAGTGACGTTGAAGAGCGCGTTAGTAGCGGCGACAGTAATGATGCCATTTCCGGATGTGTATTTGGTAGGGTAGAAGTAGAGACGAATAAATTTACGACCAGGAGACACCGGGAATGCATAGGTGAATGCAGAGGTGAAGATGCGCGCTTTCATGTAAGGGATTTCGGAGACTCCCGGGCTTTGAACGTCGACTTTAGCGACAAATGAACCGGCACCTGGTTGAGTTAAGAAATTGGACCCGACGTCGCCCATCCATTTACGGTTGTTTTCGTCTTCCGATTGGTCGGTTTCGCCACAATTGATTAGAAAGTAATCCCCGGGCTTATAGCCCGTCGTGTTGACCTGAGAGGCGGTGCGGCCAAGACGAAGGAAAACGAAGAAAAACAAGAGAAGAAGAAGGCGGGGTTGGACTTGGATGGACATCACCATGATTAATTGTAATTGGATTTTGTTGGTGGTGAAAGGATAGATAGAAGGAATTCAAACCGGCCACCACATCAATATTATGGGATTGGAGCTTTGGTGCTCTCAAACTCCACGCTATTACAATCTTGTGTTTGTTGGAACACAAGATTTTGGATGGAAAACCTGATGGTGTGTGTTATGGAAATCGAACTTTTTTTGCGTAACATAAGATTTTAGTTTTAGATAACATACTTAAAGGAGTCCACATGATTGAGGAGACTTCTTAACTTCAGACGACTTTATTGACTTCCTTGACTTCATAGTCTGTAGAGGGCAATAATTCGCGTATTAGCTTCTGTTAATTCTCTTGTGATTTAAATTTCGGATTTTCACCAATTCTCAAATTATAGTGATCCAATTAAGCTCTCTCATCTCATTAACATGTATTTTTCTTCGTTTTCCATTGTGTCTTGTAATATAGCTTCTTTGTCTTGGTTAAGGTTTTATGTATCCACTCGATTCATATGGAAGTGTAAGCTAGTTTCCCTTTAACGATTGGTTATAAAAGAAAATTACATAAAATATTAAACATATTTTCTTGTAGTGATATTTTATGGCATTACCGTTACCAAACCACGTAAACTAAGATCCAAATTCAAGCGGTTACTACATGTTATAAGTAGATGTAATCAAGCAAACAATAAGATGTAATCACGGGCGGACCCAAGACGTTATTGAGGGGTGGACATCCTTTAAAAATATATCAATCTAAAAATAGTATAATAATTAAAAAATTATATTAACTTTAAACATGATTGTTTTTCTTTGGGTTTTTTTATCAAAAACTTATCCATTCCTGAGAATGGAAAACAAAAATTGAATGGAGTTAACCTATGGAAAAATATATTTTTTGTAGGACTAGTACAAAATAAAACTTATTCCACAAATATAACAAGTACAAAATGATTTTTGTAGCGATTTCAATGATAAAATTCACTATTCTGCACATACTAATCTTAACCTACTTACTTTTAGCAACTGAAATATATCTAAATTTTCTAATCTTATTGATTAGTGTATGGTCTTTGCATTCCTTAATGGCCAGTATACTAAGATGAATTATTGATACCCTGATTAAGATGTGTTTGTCCATATCTAAGAGAAACAAGGGAAAGTGAGCCTTGAAGACTAGCATGTTAGTGCAGAATGCACAATAGACGTCACCGAATAGTGCATAATGCACAATACACTGTACATTGTATAGACGTCGGTCGTATATAACCGACGTCTATACACAAAGGTATAGATGTCAATGGAATATACGTCGGATACTAGAAAACTAGCCGTTGCTTTCTGCTACTGTAGCAACGGCTAGTTTTCTAGCCATTGCTACAGTACCACGAATTTTTTTTAATTTTTTTTTAACCCACTACCTCCTACATCTGTTCTTATAAATACCCCATCATCCATTTCATTTCACTCATTCCTTCTCCGACAACCTTAATTCTCTCAATCTTAATTCTCAAGCTCTAAACTTCCAACTCCGCTACTCTGATGCTCAAGAATTCCGACGTTCACGAATTCCAGCGTTCACGAATTCCGGCGTTCAAGTTTTTGTTTTCAACTTCTATCAAATCAATTGCACACTTTCTAACTCTTCTCTTTAGCTTAAGTTTTTGATTAACTTAGAATCACAATCGATAGCTTAAGTGTTCATACTTACTGGATCGTTACGTCTCAGAACTAGGCATGTTTGGGAAGGACATTGTGAAGAGACAACTCATTAAAAGAAGACCAATTGATTGGTGGCGTGCGTACGGGGAGGACCAGAAGGACGAGACATTGCAAAAGTTGGCACTAAGGGTTCTTGGCCTAACTTGCTCGGCTTCAGCTTACGAGCGTAATTGGAGTGTGTTCGAGCAAATGCACACGAAGAAAAGAAACATATTGGCAACGAAGAAGTTGAATGATTTGGTCTTCGTGAACTATAACCAGAAGTTGCTGCAAAGATTTCAAACAAGAATGGAACGTCCTGGTTTCTTCAATCCAATTCGTGTGGACTACAACCTGTTGGAGGAACACTCTTGGTTAGTCGAATCTGACGATCCGGTCTTCACCGGGGAGGATCTGACGTGGGCTCAGGTGGAGGAAGCTGCCTTAGGACCTCCATCTTCACGCAAACGGACTCGTCGATCCACGACGTCCTCAACTACACCTTTCTTAAGCGAGGGATTAAATGAAGACATCAACATAATTTCTTATGGTTATGGAGATCCAAGTGCATCGAGTTCTGAAGCTCCCCAAAATGTCGACGAAGAGTTCATTGCGATCGATGATGAAGAAACGGATGAGGATGACGTCTATGTTGACGATCCAAACGACTCGGAGGAAGAGGACGATAATGAAGTTCCTAACTTGACTTTAGAATAATGTGTCCAATTGGAATGACTAAGAGTCTAGGAAACTTGTATTGTGATTGTTTTGCTTTCTAAATTGTATTACAAACTCTAGCATTAATAAAATAAAAGGCCTAAGTGTTTGGGTAGGTAGAGGGGGTACGTAGTGAGGCTTTGATCGATGAACTAGGTGTCTTTTCGAAGTCCAAACATGTAGGGTTTGTTTGAACTAGTTGTTTCTATAATTTTTGGACATTTTTCCCATTTTTTCCTGATTTTTCTACATTAAACAGAAAAAAAAATCATTTAAAAAAAAGGGTTGCCCAGCCCTGGGCGACCGCACAAACGCCTAGGCGATTGGGCACTCCCAGTCGCCTAGGCGTCCCAGAAACATTCATGATGCCTGTGCATGTGCGGTTGTTCTCGTCTTATAATTTGCCACTTTAGTGATCATCAGGGACATACCTCGTGTTGATGGCGCATAAGCTAACGAGAAAAAGCAACAGGAAAAGGTGGAGTTTGAAGGAGATCATCACCATTAACAGATGATGGTGTAATGCTACTGGGGAAAGAGAGATTCAACCAAAAGAATTGCTTGGAGTTCTATTATTGAAACAAGCTAGAGATTTTTTTACGAGAGATTTGAAAAGTTTTCTTACTTGTCTTCTTTGACCTGAAAAAGACCCGTCTGTTTGTTTGCACACAGACCCTTCAAATTTTAGTTTATTATATAAACATTTGGAACCTTTCCTTTTTGCAGCTATTCTTACCGTAATTTGGATTCAGAATCTTCGAATTAGAATGACCTATCTCTTAAATTTCAAATCATCCATCTTACTTGTACTCTTTTTTTCCCATAATGTCACGTAAAATTAATCTTTCACATGTCTTGTGTAAAATCATATTCCAGCGTATTCAAGTTCAATTCTAGACTTTATGTAAAATAATTAGGATAAATTGCATCATTCTTTCTCAACTATATATTTGTAACATTTAAACTTCTTGAACTTTTTAAAATATTCCGGTTAAAATTTCTAAACTTTCGATTTGTTAAGTGTTCCCCCCATAAAACTGCTAAGAAAAAAGGTGAAAAAAAGGTAGAGGAGAAGGTGCTCTTTTAATAATAGATTTTTGTATGGGTTTTTTCTGATTCCGACGTGGCCCAACATCCAATCTTCCACATGAGTTATTGGTCACTGAAATGATTGATGGGTTCACACTTGATTCCTGGTTAATGGTAACCACTCAATGCACCGATGTTGACATTTGATCCCAGACCATTCCATCATCAAGAAAATAGAGGCTACGTAGATAAGTAAAAGATTCCTTTTGGAAATTTAGTTTATGATTTATGAAGACCGTAAACATACAACTAAAGAACGAATACGCCAACTAATTTCTCAAAAAAAAACGGGCAAACGTACACTGTGGATTTAATTACTCTCGAATCTAGATTAGTGACATAAACTTGATCGATTTGGCTACTAAATTGAAAGATTATGTTTAGATATAGAGTGAGGATAGGTGCATTTAGCTTAAAACGACAATAGTGGTAGCAATTAAAAATCAATAATATTTGGAAGTAGAAATTTGAAATTTGCAAACAAAGGTCGCATCGTTATGTAGGCATAATACAAGGAATAAGGATCACAAAGAGTAGGGTGTATGTTTTGGGTACGTAAATAAATTCACATGATGTTAAAATACTAAGGTGGCTCAGACGTTATACAACTCGTCATGGCCTAAGAGTGCCTGCGTGTGGAAAAGATCGTCTGAATACTAATTATCTTTAATTAATTGTAACGAAAAGTATATTCAGCTGAATATGAAACCAAATTTGAAATTTTGTAGTTTGATGTAACGAGGATATATAACTTTTAATGGACTAAAATTCTTAAAAGTCAAAAGTTGTAGGTGAAACAAAAATGTCATTTGAGGCTTCTAAGCGTACTAACTATCATACACTTAAGTGGAAGATAGACGAAAATTAAGTTTAGAGATCAACTTAATTAGATGTTGTTACCGTTAGCTCATGTAGTCATATACCAATATCATCTCATTGTTCTCGTGGCAGTACCCAATGAGCGAGACAAGTTGTTTGTGGCGGATCTGGAACAAGAATTCGATCTCGTTGAGGAACTCATACAAACCCTGGTCGGCCGAAGAGTTGGCTCGTTTTATGGCCACCTCCATCATATCCGACTCGCCGGCAGTTTTGCCCCGATACACCTTTCCGAACCCTCCGAGATTGTTGACGGGGCTTAGCTTGAAAACCTCGAGTCCGTTTAAGATGGCGTCGTAGATTTGGGATTTTTCTCTCGTATGTGGATGTAATGCAACCCAAATATCTTGTGATTGTTCTCCAGAAGGAAATATCAAAACATAATCCAAATACGTCGGGTTGCCTGTAAACGGTTAATATGAATATTAGGCCCAAAAACTTAGTTAATTACTTGTGACTATTTGAGAGCTGACAAGATTTCATATATTCTCTAAATATTAATTAGTGGAGGGGCACCCAATTACGAAGTGGTAATGTAATGCCCCGAGCCTGGACAACTGCTCACCCGTCCGAACCCGGTGCGTTAAGATACGATCCACGATCCTGACCGCTGCGCCCTTTGATATTTAAATTCATCTGATAGGCTCATAATTAATCTGAAAATATATAATCAACAAATTATGAGTTCGACAGTCCGCAAGTACCAACCATCAATCAATCAAAATCATAATCATGTGAAAAATAATACGGAATATGACATTCAGTCAATAAGCACAATCAAGAGACATGCATCACAAATAAAATACATGCATAACAATCTGGAACTCCCATTTGGATTCGACCACATCCTGTGCTTCTGAAATCTATCAATCAGTCAGACGCACACCTGGTAGCTTCACACTAACGACAGACAACCCTTTCCTCTCTCGGGTGGCTCCACGTTGTCCGCTAGGCAGCTCTTTCCTAAGTTGCTCTGCCAGAAACATACACACAGTCACAGGACATGTCGACCGAAACACCACCATGCAATCATATGCATATCCATAAAATCAATATCAATACTCAGCATGCATGCAACTACGAATATCAAGAAAGACAGACATGATATGAAACTGAAGAATAACGAATCAATACTTGCCTCAAAATCTCCATCTTTTTCTTCTCTATATTCTTCTCAAAATTTCATCTTCTCCTAAAACCACACAATCATCCAACAATCTTATTTAGTACATTAAGATATTTAATTATTACCTTAACTAAAAAATTCAGGATATTACAGGTAACACGAAGGCTCACAAATCATACAATACCATACTTATTGCATTCGTGAAGCCAGATCTTATTGGACCCAACATATATATGGTAGAATCATTTTAGAAAAATTAATCATCTATCAAAATCCACCTTCTTCGATATATGTTAAAACGAATATGACAAAATTACTAACTAATCAGATTAAATGAACACATGTAAGTATTCTTCAACTATATATTGTGTGATTGAATCCTACCATCTGTGTCATAGTGACATCTCTAAAAAACCAATGTTTGATATATAATCACGAACGTTGGTGAGAAATTACCAATTTTATCAGCTAAAGCCATGACATCAGTGTCTTCATAAACATTCATGTTGTTGAGGATATGCTTCTGATTGTGACCCTACTTAGCCAATCCATTTACGATTGTTTTCGTCTACTGATTTGCCAGTTTGGACGCAATTAATTAGGAATTGCCAGTTTGCCGTGTTGGCCTGAGAAGCGCTCAGGCCAACACTACAAAGGAAAGTGAGATAAAACAAGAGCGGAAGGCGGAGTTGAATGGTGATCACCATGAGTTGATGGAGTTTTTTGGGCACTTTTTTTCTTCCATTTCTCTTCTATTTCTTCACCAAGTAATTAGAGTTTAAGTAAAAATGTAAAACTTACAGATACAACCCCAAAAAGGTGGGTAATTACAGAATGGTGAGATAAGAGACAACAATATGTCTTCCACAAACTGAGCACTCTTGTGGAATAATGAGCCACTTAAGTGATTGGAGCCTTCGAGGAATCCATATCAAGTGGTTACCGCTCATTACACGTAAGAAAGAAAATTACATCTTTTTATATCAGATGTGACACTTTAAGCCTTTAGGTATTCTTGTATCAATTTGGTCGAATCTGTCAAACACTATACTTATCTTTTAACATGAATGGGTAAAAAAGCACAATTTTACAAACATATATCAACTTTCCTGTTAAGAAAACATGTCGATTAAGGATCAAAATAAACTAAAACGGAACTCTTAGAGTCTTGAACGAGACTGAAGAGCATAACCAGGTTGTGATTTGCGTGCTTCTTTCTTTATTTAGTTTAATTTTCGCATTATTAAGTTCTTGTGTCACATAGGTTCATTCATACTCTTCTAGCGTAGGCCACCGATACTGCACCTTTTAATTAATTGAAATACTGGTAACAATTGAACCTCTTCAATTGTAAAGAAGGAGAAGAATTAGGTCCCAAGTAACAATACTGGTAACAATAAACAACTAATATTATTTGGAAGTACAAAATTGAAATTTAATCAAGGTCACATTTTTTGACACCCACAAGGACCACTAATACCATAACATATGATTTGCGTATATGATCACACATGAAATACACAAAACAAACTTCAAGGGTTCAAACAGGTATCAGATAATATACAAAAAACAACAACAACAGAATGAGCATATCAATACATATACTCTAGATTGATTGATTGATTGATCTTCATGATCAGAAGTTGATTCATCTGCCTTTGGGGTCGTTGATTTGTGAGAAAACTAAACTTGTCCCCAACTCATCAGCATCGACGCTCACTTGCGAGGTGCTCGTGGTGGCGGTGCTTGTGAATGTATCGGTCCCAGTGCTATTGGGATCGTACCAAAGGTTATCGGTACTAGAATTTTTCTTTTCCTTTGTAGTGAAGAGAGCAATGTCATTGTCGGGGTTGGTGATGGCTTGTTCTTTCTCGTAGCCAACTTGAAGTTGCAATGCAAACTCTAGGCTCCAGAGGACGTCACCCATGGTGGGACGATCGACACCTTGGTCTGCCAGGCAACTCTCTGCCGTCTCCGCGAACTTGTTGAAGCATTTGGAATCGATCTTACCTTTCAAGACTGGGTCGATGATCTCTTCCAGAGTTCCTTTTCTTTTGCAGTGTTTTGCCCACTCTGCCAAGCTCACCTACATTACCAATTCCAAACGACAATCTTAGTAATTAGCATTGCTAGATATATAAAAATATCATTAACTTGAGGTTGCAAATTAGTCTAATCCTCAGATCTTGCGGCTAGAATTTTCTTCTATATATCTTAATCTTGTTCCCACCACTTCTAAAATAATCACAATCTAACTAGCATTAACAAAGAGTAATCAATTAGGATTGTGTCTGATTATATTAACAGAATACAGGAAAACTATGATGATGTTTGATGAATTAACGCGTAAACATCAAGATAGATAGCACATGATACTTAAGTTACACAATTTTTTCTTACTTTAAAATGGTTATCACAGATGTGTTATATATAGGACGAAAATATCAATTCTTTTTTTTGTTATTTGATTATTACTAACATTACTTTCCTAACACGATCGAGTGCATTATTGCGTGAGTTAAAATACAATGTATTTTATTAATTATCACTACTAAACATGTAAAGTTAATTACCTCTTCTCTTGGTAAGTCTGGATGTGGTGGTAGCAAAGCAGGACGTGCGCAGAGCAACTCAAATAATACAACCCCAAAAGAGTAAACATCAGATTTATCTGTCAACTGTTGTCTTCTGAAATACTCAGGATCCATATAACCAAAACTTCCTTTCACAAAAGTGCTAACATGAGTGTTCTCCAGAGATGGTCCAGTCTTAGAGAGACCAAAGTCCGCAACTTTAGCCACCCACTTGTCATCAAGAAGGATGTTAGTGGTCTTTACGTCTCTATGGATGATGGAGTTCTTTGCACCAGTGTGAAGATAATGTAGACCACGAGCCGCTCCAATGGAGATCTCCAACCTTTGCTTCCATGATAGGGGTGGTTTCTTCGTCTTGTACAGATGCTCCCTCAGAGTACCTGTGTTTTTAATTAGATGATGTTTACAATTTTTAATTAGATGATTGCGGTTTATTTTTATTATTTAGTATTAGGACATGAATCATTTCTTACTCTCAGCAATCAATATAGTTGCAAACTTGCAATGAATATACTTATTTTCTAGTTCATCCTTAAATTATGTGTATGTGTTTTTATATTCATACCCATTTATAAAAAAATATGTTCCATGTCTGAATCTATTTTTCAACGGATATGCATTTTGTGTAATTGAATTTGCAAATCAAATATAAATACTAATATGGAAATAATCATATCCGCTAATGTATCTGACTGTTTGCACCTAGATCTGCTTTTGAAACTAAGCATGCTTAGCACATGACACTTCAATAATACTATGCTTAGAGCCTCTACTTTAAGAATACTATACGGATATGGATTTTGTGTATTTGTAGGTGATGCATATAGATATCTAGATTTGAAACTAACACCTAATTAAGTGGAAGATAAACAATAGAGTCAAAGAATTATTAGATATAATTACCATTGCCCATGTAGTCGTACACCAATATCATCTCATTGTTCTCCTGGCAATACCCAATGAGAGATACGAGATGTTTGTGGCGGAGCTGAGACAACAATTCGATCTCATTGAGAAACTCATGCAAACCCTGGTCGGCCGAAGGGTTGGCTCGTTTTATAGCCACCTCCATCATATCCGACTCGACGGCAATTTTGCCCCGATACACCTTTCCGAACCCTCCAACCCCTAAAACCAACTTCTCGTCAAACCCGTTGGTCGCGGCCTTCATAACGGCGAATGGGAAATGGTGGCCTAGGTTGGAAGCAATGTTCTCCGGAAAGAGCGAGCTCTTCCCATTACCGCCCGATCCGATGTAGGAGGACGGCTCGAGCAAAGGGTGCAAGCTCCTATAGGTTCTTCGACGATGCAAGATAAACGCAACTGCCAATATCAACACGAAAATGACAGATCCTACAACTCCTCCGACAATGGCGGGAGTGTTGGATTTTGTAGGAGCAAATGATCGGATGTCGTCGGAATTTTGCTCGTCTAATTGCTTGGGTCGTGGAATCGGGTTCGGACCTCCGAGATTTTTGTCGTGTCCACTTAGCTTGAAAACCTCCAGTCCGTTTAGTATGGCGTCGTAGTATTGAGGTTTTTGCCGCGTATCCGGATGCAATCCCACCCATATATCTTGTGGTTGACTACCGGAAGGAAAAACCACAACGAAATCCAAATATGTTGGACTGCCTGTTAATGATACGTACAAATATTAGGTGCAAATATTTTGAGTACGCACAAGTCAATAACTTCAAATAGTTAACCAACTACGAGATATCCTGATTTTCGTTTATACAGGCATGCACAACATGAATGTTCACGAAATACAAAGGAAACAAATCAAGCATATATATGTGGGTTTGATTTAAATAGCATTTAGCCATAGTTATTTAGTATAGCTTAAGGTTATCTTTGCAAAATCTCTAGAGTTGTAAATTTAGAAACATGAATTGAAAAGTGAACTATCATTTTCCCTAATTCGGTGTTTCCTACACTTTCTTGGTGGATTCCAAGAAATTTTCTCAGGTGGATTCTTGATTTTATTTCGCCTGTCGAAACGAAATCCGGTCAATCGCTTCAGTTCTTCTGCATCATACATGACTAATGTATTTAGTATCTAGTATCAGTAGATTGAACATAAACCGTAAAAGACCAAAGCAATTGGTACGTTACACAAAAACTCGCAAAGCTGACTAGATACAATTAGAAACGCCAGTTCGAAAGAAAAAAAATCTCTATCCAAAACTGACTACTTAAATAGATGTTGAAAATGGAAAGGAAAACAAGCTGAGTTAGCTAGACTTTGTGGAGACCTATTATAAGTCTGAGTAACCAGTTCTATATGAAAAACAACTAATGCTGGATATATAATCAGCAACGATTAGTAAAAATTACCAATTTTATCATCAGCTAGAGAGATGACATCAGTGTTTTCCGAAGCCGTCATGTTGTTGATGTAGACATAGAAGGCCCTCATATTAGTCTTGGTTATTGGATACTGAATCTCACAGAAATGCAATCTTACCAGGTAGTAGAATCCACTATCTACCGTCAAAATCCAAGTAAGATTGTACTGCAAATTCACTCTATAGTCCGGTCCCATCGACCTCGCCGTCCCGTAAACATCTGCCGGAGCTATGTAGGCTGGAAAGCCAGGCCTATAGTTTATGGTGACATTGTCGTCTTTGGGGTACGAGACCCCAAAACCGGCCCCGTAGATGTAGAGCGAGTCGTCGTACCAAGTCCGGTACAACCCCGAGTCGTTCTGCGGCGAGATAACGTTGCCTCCCACGTTCAGACGGTACACCGTTTCTAACGCGACGTCATCCTCGATAGGGTGTGGCGTGGAGGAGCCCACCAAGGACGGTAGTCGTGGTGTGTTTGAAAAAAGATCCGGCATGGAGACGACCTCGATACCGTTGACGAAGGCGTAGGAGTGGGGACGAGCACTTGAGGGGGTGAAGGTGAGGTTGAGCCAAGAGTCAGAGTCAGAGTCAGAGGTGACATTGACGGAGTATTCACGGATGATATAATCATAATTGAGGGCCAAAGCGGTCTGAGAGGCGCTGAAGTTTTGGAGAAGAGTGAAGGGTCCGGAAGAGACGTTGAAGAGGGCGTTGGCAGCGGCGACAGTAATGGAGCCATTTATTGATGTGTAATTGGTTGGGTAGAAGTAGAGACGGATGAATTTTCGGCCGGAAGCCACCGGGAATGCGTAGGTGAATGCAGAGGTGAAGATGCGCGCTTTCATGTACGGGATTTCGGAGACTCCCGGGCTTTGAACGTCGGCTTTAGCGACAAATGAACCGGCAGCTGGTTGAGTTAAGAATTTGGACCCGACGTCGCCCATCCATTTACGGTTGTTTTCGTCTTCCGATTGGTCAGTTTCGCCACAATTGATTAGAAAGTAATCCCCGGGCTTATAGCCCGTCGTGTTGACCTGAGAGGCGGTGCGGCCAAGACGAAGGAATACCAAGAAAAACAAGAGAAGAAGAAGGCGGGGTTGGACTTGGATGGACATCACCACGATTAATTGTAATTGGATTTTGTTGGTGGTGGAGGGATGGATAGAAGGAATTCAAACAACCACATCAATATGGGAGTGGAGCTTTGGTTCTCTCAAACTCCACGCCATTAATTTATTTGTTGGAACTTGGAACACAAGTCTTTTGGATGGAAAACTTGATGGTGTGTGTACTGTGTACATGGTGGAGGGAGGACTTTACATTGCTTGACTTTGTGAGGGACTTTACATTGCCTGACTTTGCATTATTGTAAAATGATACATATTTATTTGCATGCGTACCCTTCGTGAATGTTTTATGTTTTTCAAAAATTCGGAAACTTATGTCTTCTTACTACCAGTCCTTACGAAATCAAAGTGAGTTATTTATCAATTTTAGATCCATCAAAGTGAGATCAGATTGGCCTCTATATATAGATATAACAATTTTGTAGATATGACAACAACTTCAAAGAGGACATGCATAATTGAGATATAGACGTATTTGTTGGTTGGTCCATGCATTTGATGGGAACATGCACGCTTGAGATTTAAGACCACTTTGTGATTTTTTTTTTCGTTGGTGCATAATCACATGCTCTTTCTGCTGTGTCTTTTTTCCTGATCCATGCAAAATCAAATTGATCCAACATTTTACATGACCATCCATTAGTGTATATGTACATACGTTTTTCTATGGTATCTCATAGATTATGTCCATTGGATCTTTTAAGATGGTAAAATTACAATGAATTGTAAAACAGTTACAAAGTTCAAGAAGCTAAAAATTGATGGAGAGATGAGATTTTGTTTTTTCCCCATCTTCTAACGTCTAGGAAACGTGAAATGCTATGTAATTTTTTTTATTTTAACGAAACTATATAATATATTTTAGTAGGTGGTCATTTACTATACGAATCTGCCTAGCAACAAAGCTTCTTATAAGTACGAAAAAATAAAAGGATAACAAAAAATTGTGGCAAAATGATGTAAATTTCGTATGATTAAGATCTAAAAGCAAAACAATCACACAATAAATATACTTGCATGAAGCCAGTTAGGGGTGTAAACGAGTCGAGTCAAACGAAATTTCGAGTCATAAATATCATCTTATGTTATTACCGAATACAAAAAAATAATTATAAATTGAGCAATAAAAAATTCGAACGAGCTATCGAGTCGAGCATCAATTTTTTCGAGTTCGAAAGGCTCGTTTACCGAACTAAGTTTGAATTTTTTATTATTTTTCATCAAGATTCTTAATTTCCAATTTAAACTAGAGTCGAGTGTTTTTCAAGTCAAGTTCGAGTAAAGCCAGTCTACGCATGACAAAGGAAAACAACCAGCCTGTTCGGGGAAAAAACAAAGGAAAACAACCCAATGCATATTAATGTTTGGTTATGTATAGTTGCTTCCACGTTTAAATATTTAATGTATAAAAAGGGAGAAAGAATACAGACATATAAATACATCACAACCACCAGTTAGGATTGAAAATAACTACCCACATTAAAAACACCCTACAAGGTATGAAAGAATTAAAGTTTCAAGCAATGCAAGACTGCGCTTCAGAAAAAAGATATCCCAATATTATTGGTTAGTGAGCGAATTATATTACAAAAGTTATAAACTTAAGATTTAACGTTTGGAAGTTGGTCCATATACCTCAAAGTTTCAAGAAAATGACCATGTAGAAGAAAGGAACACAATATATAGCTACAAATAAGACTTAGTTTAATGACATGACACTGCAACTAAAGTTGGGAGAGAAAATATAGGATGCATGTTGTGAGATTGTGGAATTTCAGAACATTTATTGAATATCTAATCTATAATTAAGAAAGCCATGGACGTGAAGGCTTGATTTTTCTTTAATGTGATGAGTTAATTGATTGTAATGGAGAAAGACATGTCTGTGTGTTATGCTTCGTGCTCACCACAACATTCATGAACTGAGTTATTTTTTATTTATTTTGAAATGGTAGATAGTATTCTTTGTAAATCCGTCGCCATATTCAATTACACAACTTGTGAATGCAGAAAATCTTAATTGACCAGTTAACCCAATTCACTTGGTCAAAACTGCGTTATTTTATGTCAAATCAACACGTCGTCAACAATCATGGAGTTGTGAAATGAATTTCAAATCACATTAGCACACTAGTCGCAAATATCTTTTAATTTACAATATTTATATAGTTTATAAATAACCTATACAGTACAATCTCAGATAATTTGATTTGGATACTTAGTATATTCGAATTCAAATTCGAATCCCATTAGGTATTACCAAATTTGAATTCGAATCCGAAATCAGTAGAAAACTATCCGAATTCGAATTCCAATCCGAATCTTCAAAATTTTCGAATTCTAGTTGGTATTCAGATATTATCTGAAATTAAATAAATAAATATATTATAATTAATTTTCAAATCAAAATTTTCGAATAATTCGGATAATACTAATGTGTGTATTTGGTCATGTATCCTAATAATTCGGATAATTCGAATTTGAAATATGTTGTATCCGAATTCGTATCGTATTTCTAATTGGTATTTTTTTTCAACCATATTAGTATCCGAAATTAAATTGGTAACATGTAAATTATCAAATATCAACTAAATAGAAATTTTCGAATCCAATACTCGGATAGTTTGTAACCATTTGCACCTTTGTATACAATGGCCTTATCTTTTCAGAAGCGATCGTCCATAGTTTTAATCTTCATTTCATCCTATAGCATATCTAAATTATTTGAAGTAAACTTCGTAATCTTCAATCCACCATTTCAATTTAATAGTATAAAACTAGTGTTGGTTTTTTTACTGAAGTTTTAGTCAAGTTGAAACAAGCTACTCTAAAAAAATTAAAGAAAATTGCTAATCTTTTGGAATTATATAAAATATATGAAAGAAAATCACTCGGACCTTCCCCTAGCTTGTAATCATTAAAAATTTACTTCAGACTTCAGAAAAATAATTCCCTCAACAATGATAAAAAAGGAACTATAAGAATAGACACAGTAGGACATGCAATTGATAATTACTACTCTAATATTAAAAATCCAAAACTAATTAACAATATATCATTAAAAATTAAGAAAAGTTACTCGAATTTAATTACCATTGAATTTCTCTGTGGACGGCGACGAGAAACCATCAATAGGTTATCTTTATGACGCAATGGAGAAGGCCAAGGAAACCATCCGTCGGAACTTTGGAGGGAACCAAAGGCATTATGAAAAGGTCATCGATTGCATCGACAAGAGATAGGGTGAAGAAAAAATGATGAGTTCCCCACTACACTCAACCGGATTCTTACTAAACTCGGGGACATTCTTCTCAACTCCAATAGATGAACGAACCACAACCACGAACGAGCATATGTCGGGCTTCTTCGACGTCATCTACCGCGTTGTTCGTACTCATGAAGGTCAAGACAAGTGTTCATACTTACTGGATCGTTACGTCTCAGAACTAGGCATGTTTGGGAAGGACATTGTGAAGAGACAACGCACTAAAAGAAGACCAATTGATTGGTGGCGTGCGTACGGGGCGGACCAGAAGGACGAGACATTGCAGAGGTTGGCACTAAAGGTTCTTGGCCTAACTTGCTCAGCTTCAGCTTGCGAGCGTAATTGGAGTGTGTTTGAGCAAATGCACACGAAGAAAAGAAACAGATTCGCAACGAAGAAGTTGAATGATTTGGTCTTCGTGAACTACAACCAGAAGTTGCAGCAAAGATTTCAAACAAGAATGGAACGTCCCGGTTTCTTCAATCCAATTTGTGTGGACTACGACCTGTTGGAGGAACACTCTTGGTTAGCCGAATCTGACGATCCGGTCTTCACCGGGGAGGATCTGACGTGTGCTCAGGTGGAGGAAGCTGCCTTAGGACCTCCATCTTCACGCAGACGGACTCGTCGATCCACGACGTCCTCAACTACACCTTTCTTAAGCGAGGGATTAGATGAAGACATCAACATAATTTCTTATGGTTATGGAGATCCAAGTGCATCGAGTTCTGAAGCTCCCCAGAATGTCGACGAAGAGTTCATTGCGACCGATGATGAAGAAACGGATGAGGATGACGTCTATGTTGACGATCCAAACGACTCGGAGGAAGACGATGATAATGAAGTTCCTAACTGGACTTTAGAACAATGTGTCTAATGTAGGATTTCTAGTTTAATTATACATATATATTTTCGAAATTTTATGTATAATAAGAATCAATTACAATTTTTCTATGATTTGTTTCATGCATGCATCGGTTTATTTCAATAACTAGTTTTAAAACTTTTATTAAAACAAACATGGGACTCCGAAATTCATACCTAGAAGTTCTCTAAAACTTCTTGAAGATTCGGAGACGTTGAGGATGCTTGTTGCTGCGTCGGATGCCTCCGAGATTTCACCAAACTCTAAACAAGATTGGAGAGAGAAAAGCTAGTCTCTCAATCTCCAATAGGGTTTAGAATCTAATTACTAACCCCTCTTTAGTTCCCTTGAGAAGATGATCTCTGAAGAACTAAAACTAAACTTAAGAATTACTGGAATTTCGTGGAGAATTATGGAGAGAGATTTTTGCATAAGCAAATAATGAATGAATTAATGTGGTAATGAGATAAACTTGTATTTATAAGTTCTCTCCAAATTACCTATTCATGTGCAACCTCTTGCCCATGATTTCATGCAAAAATCCATCTAACTATCCATTATTTGTTAACAAATAATCTTAGCCACGAATTAAATCAATTATGGAACAATTCCATGCATGATCTAATTAATTCTTAATTAATTCTGCAGCAAAACCGTCTGGACCGGTCGACCGTTTGGAGGCTCGGTCGACCGATCGAACCAAGTTTCGGTCGACCGTTCGACACTCGCTCGACCGTTCTCAACAGTAAAATATTTCATCGCAATGTTCGGTCGACCGACCGATAAATTCTAATTATGTTATCAATCACAACATAATCTTGATTTTGCTTGTTCACCCTATGTGTCATATTTTCTACATGAAACGCGACACATCCTATGAACACAAAATCCTCATTTCTTGTTTCCCAGTTTTGTGGTGTAACTTATGGGAGGATCTAGACTAAGTTGACAGTGATATTAAGAGCTCAATATCACATGCTATAAGCGGTATCTAGCTACACATTATAGCTCCCAATTAGTTAGATGTCTTAATTCCACTTGAACCAAAACCCGATCCATTTAGTGATGGAGTGCACCACTTGTGTCCGTCCCTTGCCTCCTGATATTAAGAATACACACAAAGTAGTATTGTGTCATCTTTGTATTAGTATTCATTTCTTGATCTCTTTAAGCTAGTTATAAATATGTGACTTAACTCAAATCACATTGTGCACATTATAACTTTGTTTTATCAAGGGGCCCACTAATATCATCACTCATTTAAGAGGGGCAATGATAATCTTTTGACTAACTATCTTCTCCAACAAAAGTTATACTTAACCAACCAATGCCTTTACACTACACTCATCGATAGCTCAAGACACTAGTCTAATTAAGTATTTCTTAAGCGATTGGATATAAGTCTCATATCAAAGAACCAAAGACACAGTAAAACATTAATGACACAGAAAACATAATTCTATAATGTTTTACTTATTAGGTCTATTCAGTATACAATAGTAATATTTTCCTCTTTCGTGTACCTGTGTTGTCACTCACTTGTAGAGCTACAATGATCTATGACCAACACGACATTCTTAACTCGGTAATTAATGTCCCATGTCAATTACCAGGATTGCGAATATCTTTTGTTTTATGTAAACCAATATCTTTTAGAGCTCTACGGTTAAAGACCAAGAGTCTCTTCCTTAACACTTCCAAAAGACGAATAACATAAACAGGGAACAAAATGATTTCTCATTCAATTCATAATAATTGACATTTAAAAGTAAAACTTTTAGAACACATTCCCTTCAATTTGGAATGACTAAGAGTCTAGGAAACTTGTATTGTGATTATTTTGCTACCGGGGAAAGAGGGATTCAACCAAAAGAATTGCTTGAAGTTCTATTATTGAAACAAAAAGTTTTCTTGCTTGACTTCGTTGACCTGAAAAAGACCCGTCTGTTTATTTGCAAACAGACCCTTCAAATTTTAGTTTATTATATAAACATTTGGAACCTTTCCTTTTTGCAGCTATTCTTACCGTAATTTGGATTCAGAATCTTCGAATTAGAATGACCTATCTCTTAAATTTCAAATCATCCATCTTACTTGTACTCTCTTTTTTCCATAATGTCACGTGAAATTAATCTTTCACGTGTCTTGTGTAAAATCATATTCCAGCGTATTCAAGTTCAATTCTAGAGGTTTATGTAAAATAATTAGGATAAATTGCATCATTCTTTCTCAACTATATACTTGTAACATTTAAACTTCTTGAACTTTTTAAAATATTCCGGTTAAAATCTCTAAGAAGGTGCCCAAAACTGCTAGGAAAAAGGTGAAAAAAAGGGTAAAGGAGAAGGTGCTCTTTTAATAATAGATTTTTGTATGGGTTTTTTCTGATTCCAACGTTGCCCAACATCCAATCTTCCACATGAGTTATGGGTCACTTAAATGATTGATGGGTTCACACTTGATTCCTGGTTAATGGTAACCACTCAATGCACCGATGTTGACATTTGATCCCAGACCATTCCATCATCAAGAAAATAGAGGCTACGTAGATAAGTAAAAGATTCCTTTTGGAAATTTAGTTTATGATTTATGAAGACCGTAAACATACAACTAAAGAACGAATACGCCAACTAATTTCTCAAAAAAAAAGGGCAAACGTACACTGTGGATTTAATTACTCTCGAATCTAGATTAGTGACATAAACTTAGATCGATTTGGCTACTAAATTGAAAGATTATGTTTAGATATAGAGTGAGAATAGGTGCATTTAGCTTAAAACGACAATAGTGGTAGCAATTAAAAATCAATAATATTTGGAAGTAGAAATTTGAAATTTGCAAACAAAGGTCGCATCGTTATGTAGGCATAATACAAGGAATAAGGATCACAAAGAGTAGGGTGTATGTTTTGGGTACGTATATAAATTCACATGATGTTAAAATACTAAGGTGGCTCAGACGTTATACAACTCGTCATGGCCTTAAGGAAACAACATCTTCACACCAACTCTCTAAGAGTGCCTGCGTGTGGAAAAGATCGCCTGAATACTAATTATCTTTAATTAATTGTAACGAAAAGTATATTCAGCTGAATATGAAACCAAATTTGAAATTTTGTAGTTACAGTTTGATGTAACGAAGATATATAAGTTTTAATGGACTAAAATTCTTAAAAGTCAAAAGTTGTAGGTGAAACAAAAACAAAAATGTCATTTGAGGCTCCTAAGCGTACTAACTATCATACACTTAAGTGGAAGATAGACGAAAATTAAGTTTAGAGATCAACTTAATTAGATGTTGTTACCGTTGCTCATGTAGTCATATACAAATATCATCTCATTGTTGTCGTGGCAGTACCCAATGAGCGAGACAAGTTGTTTGTGGCGGATCTGAGACAACAATTCGATCTCATTGAGGAACTCATACTGTGGGATCTTGAGCCTAATCCTATCCTAATTGAGTTTTGATGTGTTTAGGTGGTGATTAGGAGGAGATGGAGATGGACGGCTGGGATTGAAGGGTGATGGATTTGGAGGGCTAAGATGGAGTGTGTTGGATGAGTGGTGGAGATGGAATGGATTGGAATGGATGGTTGAGATTTGGAGGAGGAGGAGATATTTAGGTGAGGTTTTCCCTCTCTCTCTCTCACTCCCACTTCTCCCTCGTCTCTCTCTCTCTCACGTTCCCTCTCCCGTAGGTTGAGCTCCGGCGTGAAAGAAGAGGTGTTCTCCGGCGAAGGGAGGATCGACACGAGTCGTTGGTGGTTGGAGGTGAGTTCTTTGTTTTGCCAACTTGTCCCTTTGCTTCGTTTCTCTCTCTCTACCTCACTCGTGTTTCGGTGGTCGTGGTTGGTTGGTGGAGGTTGCCGGAGGTGGAGTTGTGGTTGTGGATCGTCGAGAATGTGTTGATCGTCGTTCGAGCGAGGGATTCGTCGACGGATCGTGATTTTGGGGAGACGTGCTCGTGGAGGCGTCGTCGTGGTTCTTCTAAGGTTTCTTCAAACCTTCCAGTATGTCAACTCGCTCACTTAAGTAGTGTGAGTATTTGGAAGTCGACAGTAGGTCTTTCGGCTCGTCGCGAGTAAACGTGCAGCAGGTTTCACTGCCTGATCGGTCGACCGTTTGTGAAGAGAATTCGGGTTCTGCCTCACAACGGTCGAACGATGCCCTTGGGGCGGTCGACCGGTTGTGCGTGAGAGGCGAGCCTGGAGAGATTCGGTCGCACCGAATGAACCGAATCGGATGCTCATGGACCGACGTCCGGTCCGGTGAAAACCTGAATTTTTTAAATTAAAAAAATCAGACCGGTCCGGACCGGACAAAACCCGAAATTTTAAAATCTTCCAGACCGAAACCCGAACCGGACCGGACCCACAACTTCCGGACTGAACCCGGACCAAACCCACAACTTCCGGACCGACCTGTCCGGTCCAAAAACCTGGTTTGGACCGGGTTTTGCTCTTCCCTAGATACATAGAAGGAAAACAAAGCTTTAGCAACAAAGTTTTAGTAGGTGGTCATTTACTATATGAATATGCGTAGCAACAAAACTTCTTATAAGTAATGAAACAAAAAAGGATAACAAAAACTTGTGGCAAAATAATGTAAATTTCATATGATTAAGGGTCTAAAGAAAAAAAATCACACAATAAATATACACGAAGCCAGTCTACGTATGAGAAAGGAAAACAACCACCCCTTTCGGAAAAATCCCCAAAACTCCAAAAGTTTTCCCAATAGAGATCGGTTTGAAGGTTGAAACGGTGGGTGGGGTTTGAGTGTTGAAAGTTGAAACGAAGGAATTGGGATCCTTAATGGGATTTTTGCTTGGATGCACATTTAAAAGTTGTTTATTAGGTCATTGTACTCGTGTATTTTTTTACTGCTCCAGAACGTCTACAAATCTAAATAATTACTTAGGTGTACCTCTCGGAAACACCGTTAACAGATTTCGTGACATTGTTAGTTGCTCCCGTTAAGTTCGAATACAAACGGTCGACCGAAGACCAAATTGACTCTCAATTCAAGCCGACCGAGTTTAAATATGCTACTTGATACCTGATTAGACATCAATTCGAGCTCTAGTTAACATCTGAAAGTATCTAGAAAACTCGGTCGGCTCGAATTCAGAGCCAATTTGGGGAGACGTGCTCGTGGAGGCGTCGTCGTGGTTCTTCTAAGGTTTCTTCAAAAAAAAAATTAAAATTTCCACGGATCGCGGGTGTGAACCGCGATCCATAAAAAAAAAAAAAATTTGGGGGCAGATCGCGGGTCACACCCACGATCCGACTATTTTTCGATTTTTTTTCCTAAATTTCGAAATTTGTATTTATTTTATATTATTTGAAAAATTTACGGTACAAAAATCTATTATTAAAAGAGCACCTTCTCCTCTACTTTTTTTCACCTTTTTTCTTAGCAGTTTCGTGGGGGAACACTTAACAAATCGAAAGTTTAGAAATTTTAACCGGAATATTTTAGAAAGTTCAAGAACTTTATATGTTACAAGTATATAGTTGAGAAAGAATGATGCAATTTATCCTACTTATTTTACATAAAAGTCTAGAATTGAACTTGAATACGCTGGAATACCGAATGTAACGTTACACAAGGTATACCTTGTAAGAAAATTAACCCAAAATATATTGATGAGATTATGAACAAACAGCGATAAAAATTAAATTACCATGTACTTCAATTTAAGCCAGGTGGACAATTGGACAAGCAAACTGCAGAACAATTTTCAATCTTGGAATTCAAAAGATATAAAAAACATAATATCCCGATGATTTTCTTACGAAAGGAAATGCATTAACACACATTTGATTTTTCCAAACCCATCCAAAGAAGTCTTCTTCCAGCAGTGTATTTCTTCTTCTTTTTCTTGTTTTCAAACGAAAAGGGTGTATTAAATGTGTATTAATGCACGAAGACTTCTTTGGACGAATTTTGAAAATCAAATGTGTATTAATGCATTTTCATTGGTCAGAAAGTCATCGGGGATTTTTAGATTATGTATTCCAAGGTTGAAAATTCTTTTTGTATTTTGTTTGTCCAATTGTCCATTTGCGTTGATTGTTTAGTGGCTGATTTGCTTTTATGCCACTAACAACTCATCAAATTGGAGATATGTCGTCAGAAATCAATTATTTAGTCTGATGTTAAAGAAAAACACTTACATCTGCTCACATGTCATTACTTTTTTTGTTCATATTATTCCATTTTTCTTTGACTACGGTTAGTTATATTATTATTTAATAAAAAAATTACAGAAACACAGCTGAATAAATATAGCGTTCATAAATTAATTTTATTTGTTGTAAATTTACAAAAAATTGCTTCAATAATTCATTAAATGCTTTTCAACTATCTACTCTCTCTCACTTCTCACTCACTCTCTCTTCTCTCTTGTCCTCTCTCCGTCACTTCTCACTTTGTCCCTCTATTCTCTCTCTCGTTAAAGTTAAGAGTTTGATTATTAAACTATTCAAATATGATAATTTTCAGGTTACTTTTCGGGTTACTATAAACTCAATTTTTCAACCCCTCCTCCACAAATTTGTTCTTTTTTTTGATGATATACTAATTTATAGTTCATATTGGTCAGACCACCTTCACCACATCGAAACTGTATTGGAAGTTCTCAAAAAAAATCATTGGTGGCCAAACTTTCGAAATGCAAGTTCGGGTTGACCAACATATCTTATATTGGTCATTTTATTTCCTCCCAAGGCGTAGAAGTAGATCCATCAAAAATTTCAACCATATTGGATTGGCCATCCCTTCTAATGTTCGTGATTTGAGGGGTTCATCGGGCTCGCCGGCTATTACCGAAGATTTGTTAAAAATTATGCTAATATTGCAGGACCTCTAACAAGTTTATTGAGCAAGAATGAGTTCACGTGGATACCCGCAGCTAGGTCTGTCAATCGTATCGTGTCGTGTGCTAATCGTGTCATGTCAACTCGTATGTATAAGTTCTATGTGTTGTATCGTATCTGACACATTTAATAATCGTGTTGTTAGACGTCTGCCGTATCCAACCTGTTTATAATCGTGTTGTCATATCCAACCTGTTTATACACGATTATTAAACAGGTTACTTCGTGTACACGTTAAACACGACTACCGTTTACACCATTAATTACACAATAATTCATACACAATTAGTTCCGTTTATTAGAAGAAACCGGATTGCATGATTGCGCGTCATTCTTTTAACACACGATTATTACTTGTTAAAGTATTGTACCCACTGCTGGAAAAAATGGTTATAACGTCGGATATTAAGGAGGTGCAATGCCGAGTTGACTACCTTGGTTGACCAATGTGGCATGTGAGAGACGTTATACGGGAGTACTCTTTCACGTCGGTCTAAAATCCGACGTGGTAGTGAGAGTCTACCACGTCGGTTACATAGAAAACCGACGTGATAGACCCCTTAATTTATTTTTATTTTTATTTATTTATTTCGGTTTTTATACCCTATAAAGTCAGTTTTGCCCACTCCACGAAGCTCACCTGAATACGATCCAACAATTACAAGTAATATTAGAAAGTTTATATAGTTCTTATAATTTCTTAAACTGACTAAAACACTTCATTTGAATAAATAAAAGGTCGTAACATGACCATGTCGACACAACTTAACATGATAAGAACCACTGTTGTTGATTAGCTTAATTATGATTCATTATTTGAAAAGTATGAACATTGGTAAATTTATGTGACAAAAAACAACACCAATTTATATTATTTTTTCATTTTTCAAACGAAAATGGCACATACAACGTTATTTTTAAGCTCATTAGTTGTCTTTACATGTCAATGGTCTCTAAAGATGTTTTATCTAGAAAAACATAAAAGTATCATGTAATTTGATATCAACACACTAGTACAGCAAAACTCATATATGTCGGATATACAAGGGTATATACGTCGGATTTTGGCGGTACAACGACCATCGTATATGTCCCCGACGCCTATACACTGGTGTATAGACATCGGCTACCCTATAAAACCATCGTATTATAAAACCAACGTCTTTAAATAATCCTTAAAAAATACATTGCAATACTACCATATTTCATTATATCTCCAACCATCTTAAGCAATAGCCTATTGTGCCAATATCTTAACCACTAAATATATATATATTGCAATAGTTTATTGTAGTATGGTACTCAACTCTCATTTAGAACTAAAGGAGTGGTGGAGTACTTCAACCCCACCAACAAAAAATCATTTTCCAATGTAGGACTAAACTCAAATTCGGAGTATTAGCTGAAATATATTAGCACTTAAAGTTGAACTTTAAGTTGTAGACACAACAAGTTGTAGACACAAAATTCAGAAGAGATATAAATTTCACAAACTCAAAATCCCAAATTTATTGGAGCCACACAAGTCAACATGATTAGAAAAATTGAAAAAAACCAAATCTTCACTAAACCAATCAAAATCCAAATAACAAGCATGAACATGAGTTCACCTTGAACTCCAAGCGACACCCCATCCAACTCCCGAGCCATCTTTAGCTTCTCCACCGCACCATCAAAATCACCTCCGTGACCAAATCACACCTCATAAAAAAACAACATTTCGCCAAAAATCATCAAACCAACAATAAAATCAAGTTAAAAACCACAACACAAGACATAAAAATCCCAACTTTCACACATATAATCAACCTAAAAACAAAAGCAACAAAAATCCAATCTTTTATCATTTAACCTTTGGTGTATCAAAGTTGTCATAGCGAGCAGGATCATCCCGACCTCGTCCTTCACTCCGAGTCCCTCCACACCCTGCTCGAGAACCCTAATGGCCTCCTCATGGGATTGGAAGGAACATGACTTATCTTCACGGGCGTGGGAGAGAGCATACTGGATCATCTGGAGAGCGACATGGTGCTTCCGAGTAGGGGTGAGCATCCGGTCCGGTCTGGTCCAAAACCAGATTTTTTAAAATAAAAAACGAAAATCAGACCGGTCCGGACCGGATCCGAAATTTCAAAAAGGTCCGGACCGGAACCTGAACCGGTTGGACCCGGTCCGGACCGAACCCGGACCGGACCGGGTAATGCTCACCCCTACTTCAGAGGTTCGTCGGAGATGGTGGAGAGAGGTCTAGGGTTTAAGTAAATAACCATTTGACTCTAACTTCTCGACATCGTCCTCACTGTTCTCCACCCGCCCTTGCCCTCCTCCTGCTTGGCCTTGGAGGGGCTATAAAAAATTTTAGGGTTTTAGGAAAGAGTGATTCGATCGTAGGTTATACAATTTTTTTTAACTTATAACATTTTTAAGGAGATATGGACATTGACTATACAACAATTAACGTCTATACGTAACTATAGACGTCGGTTATACTACAACTGACGCCTATTCATAACTATAGACATCGGTCGTAGTATAACCGACGTCTATAGTTATATGTAGGCGTCGACCGTCCTTACATGCGACGTATATACCTATAAACGTCGCGTTTATGGGATACCGACGTATATTTGGCGAAGCTTATTCCTTATTTTGTACTAGTGACAAACATGATTTTGTATCACCAATGTATACGAGTGCATGTTGCAGATTAAAACAAGACTAAATGATGCAAAATGGTGTCATGTACTCGTTAGTTACTAATAAGTGAGAGGTGGTTATATTTGCTACTAGTAAAAAAATTATAAAAGAGAAAAAAAAAATGAAACTTGATATTTGAAGTTATCAAACGATGATTTTGTACACATACATTGGTCCATGTAAAATTTAAATGCGGGCACTATTGTCGTTTGGAATTTCAAAACCCAAGAGATGTAGGGGGGAAACAACTTTTCCGAGAGAGGAATGTGAGAACATGATAAAATGTAGGGAAATTTTAAATTCTAACCGAATAAATTTCAGTCAAAAAGCGTTTGGCGAGATAACTTATTTCTCCTGCAACAATACTTAAAGTATTAATTACCTCTTCGATTGGTGTGCCAAGTTGTGGAGAAAGCACAGCCGGACGAGCACATATTAGTTCAAGCAATACAACTCCAAAAGAATACACATCAGATTTGGTTGTCAATTGTAGTCTTCTGAAATACTCAGGATCCATGTAACCAAAGCTCCCTTTAACAAGAGTGCTAACATGAGTATCACTGTTTTCCATAGAAGGTCCGGTCCTAGAGAGCCCAAAGTCCGCAACCTTGGCAACCCACTTGTCGTCAAGGAGGATGTTGGTGCTCTTTACATCTCTGTGGATGATGGACTTCTTCGCGCCAATGTGAAGGTAATGGAGACCACGTGCTGCACCGATGGAGATCTCCAATCTTTGCTTCCATGACAATGGTGGATTCTTGGTTTTGTACAAATGATCTCTAAGGGTTCCTGTTGAAGGAAAAAAGTTATAATTAATAGATGTCAATCGAGCAAATTTAAATATATACCCTGATACAATGAATGAATTCGTTAAAGTTCTCTTAACAAGAAGTCAAGAAACCCAAACAATGCAACACATCGTAAGATGCTTATTACTATGTATGCCAATTAAGATGAGTAACATGTATGTACGTACGTACAAGTGTGTATGTTTCTAAAAATCCATTCAAAGATAAGTTATTGTAAAATGATTTTGATGTCATTACCGTTGGCCATGTAGTCATACACCAATATCATCTCATTGTTCTTCTGGCAATACCCAATGAGAGATACGAGATGTTTGTGGCGGAGCTGAGACAACAATTCGATCTCATTGATGAACTCATGCAAGCCCTGGTCGGACGACGGGCTTGCGCGTTTTATGGCTACCTCCATCATCCCTGAGTCGCCGACAATGCTCCCGCGGTACACCTTTCCGAATCCACCGACTCCTAAAACCAACTTCTCGTTGAACCCATTGGTCGCTGCCTTCATTTCGGAGAACGAGAAGTGGTGGCCAAGGTTTGAGGCGATGTTCTTTCGGACGAGTGAACGTTTTTTATATTTTGAGCGGTATATGAAGAGCGCAATGACACCCAGACCCAGAAGTACTATGAAGAGAATAGCTCCGGCGACTTCTCCGACAATGACGGGAGTCTTGGATTTTGCAGGAGCAAATGATCGGGTGTTGCTGGAATTTTGCTCACCTAATTGTTTGGGTGGTGGAATCGGGTTCGGACCTCCGAGATTTTTGTCGTGTCCACTTAGCTTGAAAACCTCCAGTCCGTTTAGTATGGCGTCGTAGTATTGAGGTTTTTGCCGCGTATCCGGATGCAATCCCACCCATATATCTTGTGGTTGACTACCGGAAGGAAAAACCACAACGAAATCCAAATATGTTGGACTGCCTGTTAATGATACGTACAAATATTAGGTGCAAATATTTTGAGTACGCACAAGTCAATAACTTCAAATAGTTAACCAACTACGAGATATCCTGATTTTCGTTTATACAGGCATGCACAACATGAATGTTCACGAAATACAAAGGAAACAAATCAAGCATATATATGTGGGTTTGATTTAAATAGCATTTAGCCATAGTTATTTAGTATAGCTTAAGGTTATCTTTGCAAAATCTCTAGAGTTGTAAATTTAGAAACATGAATTGAAAAGTGAACTATCATTTTTTCCCTAATTTGGTGTTTCCTACACTTTCTTGGTGGATTCCAAGAATTTTTCTCAGGTGGATTCTTGATTTTATCTCGCCGGTCTAAACGAAATCCGGTCAATCGCTTCTGTTCTTCTGCATCATACATGACTAATGTATTTAGTATCTAGTATCAGTAGATTGAACATAAACCGTACAAGGCCAAACCAATTGGTACGTTACACAAAAACTCGCAAAGCTGACTAGATACAATTAGAAACGCCAGTTCGAAAGAAAAAAAATCTCTATCCAAAACTGACTACTTAAATAGATGTTGAAAATGGAAAGGAAAACAAGCTGAGTTAGCTAGACTTTGTGGAGACCTATTATAAGTCCGAGTAACCAGTTCTATATGAAAAACAACTAATGCTGGATATATAATCAGCAACGATTAGTAAAAATTACCAATTTTATCATCAGCTAGAGAGATGACGTCAGTGTTTTCCGAAGCCGTCATGTTGTTGATGTACACATAGAAGGCCCTTATAGGATACTGAATTTCACAGAAATGCAATCTTACCAAGTAGTAGAATCCACTATCTACCGTCAAAATCCAAGTAAGATTGTACTGCAAATTCACTCTATAGTCCGGTCCCATCGACCTCGCCGTCCCGTAAACATCTGGTGGAGCTATGTAGGATGGAAAGCCAGGCCTGTAGTTTATGGTGACATTGTCGTCTTTGGGGTACGAGACCCCAACACCGGCCCCGTAGATGTGGGGCGAGTCGTGGAACCAAGTCCGGTACAACCCCGAGTCGTTCTGCGGCAAAATAACGTTGCCTCCCACGTTCAGACGGTACACCGTTTCTAACGCGACGTCATCCTCGACCGGGTGTGGCGTGGAGGATCCCACCAAGGACGGTAGTCGTGGCGTGTTGGAGAAAAGATCCGGCATGGAGACGACCTCGATACCGTTGACGAAGGCGTAAGAGTGGGCACTTGAGGGGATGAAGGTGAGGTTGAGGAAGTGAGAGGTGACATTGACGGAGTATTCACGGACGATATAATCATAATTGAGGCCCAAAGCGGTCTGGGAGGCACTGAAGTTTCGAAGAAGAGTGAAGGATCCCCCGTCAGGTCCCAAAGTGACGTTGAAGAGCGCGTTAGTAGCGGCGACAGTACTGATGCCATTTCTGGATGTGTATTTGGTAGGGTAGAAGTAGAGACGAATAAATTTACGACCAGGAGACACCGGGAATGCATAGGTGGATGCAGAGGGGAAGATGCGCGCTTTCATGTACGGGATTCTGGAGACTCCCGGGTTTTGAACGTCCGCATCCGCAACGAATGAACCTGATTGAATTGAGAATTTGAACGTGAACTCGACGTCGCCCGTCCATTTACGGTTGTTTTCGTCTTCCGATTGGTCGGTTTCGCCACAATTGATTAGAAAGTAATCCCCGGGCTTATAGCCCGTCGTGTTGACCTGAGAGGCGGTGCGGCCAAGACGAAGGAAAACGAAGAAAAACAAGAGAAGAAGAAGGCGGGGTTGGACTTGGATGGAGATCATCATGATTAATTGTAATTGGATTTTGTTGGTGGTGAAAGGATAGATAGAAGGAATTCAAACCACCACATCAATATTATGGGATTGGAGGTTTGGTGCTCTCAAACTCCACGCCATTACAATCTTGTGTTTGTTGGAACACAAGATTTTGGATGGAAAACCTGATGGTGTTGTTAAGGAAATCGAACTTTTTTTGCGTAACATAAGATTTTAGTTTTAGATAACATACTTAAATGAGTCCACATGATTGAGGAGACATCTTGACTTCAGACGACTTTATTGACTTCCTTGACTTCATAGTCTGTAGAGGGCAATAATTCGCGTATTAGCTTCTGTTAATTCTCTTGTGATTTAAATTTCGGATTTTCACCAATTCTCAAATTAGAGTGATCCAATTAAGCTCTCTCATCTCATTAACATGTATTTTTCTTCTTTTTCCATTGTGTCTTGTAATATAGCTTCTTTGTCTTGGTTAAGGTTTTATGTATCCACTCGATTCATATGGAAGTGTAAGCTAGTTTCCCTTTAACGATTGGTTATAAAAGAAAATTACATAAAATATCAAACATCTTTTCTTGTAGTGATATTTTATGGCATTACCGTTACCAAACCACATAAACTAAGATCCAAATTCAAGCGGTTACTACATCTTATAAGTAGATGTAATCAAGCAAACAATAAGATGTAATCAGGGGCGGACCCAAGACGTTATTGAGGGGTGGACACCCTTTAAAAATATATCAATCTAAAAATAATATAATAATTAAAAAAATTATATTAACTTTAAACATGATTGTTTTTCTTTGGTTTTTTTTATCAAAAACTTATCCATTCCTGAGAATGGAAAACAAAAATTGAATGGAGTTAACCTATGGAAAAATAATTTTTTTGTAGGACTAGTACAAAATAAAACTTAATCCACAAATATAACAAGTACAAAATGATTTTTGTAGCGATTTCAATGATAAAATTCACTATTCTGCACATACTAATCTTAACCTACTTACTTTTAGCAACTGAAATATATCTAAATTTTCTAATCTTATTGATCAGTGTATGGTCTTTGCATTCCTTAATGGCCAGTATACTAAGATGAATTATGGATACCCTGATTAAGATGTGTTTGTCCATATCTAAGAGAAACAAGGGAAATTGAGTCTTTAAGACTAGCATGCTAGTGCAGAATGCACAATAGACGTCACCGAATAGTGCATAATGCACAATACACTGTACATTGTATAGACGTTGGTCATATATAACCGACGTCTATACACAAAGGTGTAGATGTCGGTGGAATATACGTCGGACACTAGAAAACTAGCTGTTGCTTTCTGCTACTGTAGCAACGGCTAGTTTTCTAGCCGTTGCTACAGTAACCATGGGGAAAAAATTAATTTTTTTTAACCCACTACCTCCTACATTTGATCTTATAAATACCCCCTCATCCATTTGATTTCACTCATTCCTTCTCCTACAACCTTAATTCTCTCAATCTTAATTCTCAAGCTCTAAACTTCCAACTCCGCTACTCTGATGCTCAAGAATTCTGACGTTCAAGAATTCTGGCGTTCACGGATTTCCGGTGTTCAAGTTTTTGTTTTCGCTTCGATCAAATCAAGAGATGGGGTGAAGAAAAAATGATGAGTTCCCCACTACACTCAGCCGGATTCTTACTAAACTCGGGGACATTCTTCTCAACTCCAATAGATGAACGAACCACAACCACGAACGAGCATATGTCGGGCTTCTTCGACGTCATCTACCGCGTTGTTCGTACTCGTGAAGATCAAGACAATTGTTCATACTTACTGGATCGTTACGTCTCAGAACTAGGCATGTTTGGGAAGGACATTGTGAAGAGACAACACACTAAAAGAAGACCAATTGATTGGTGGCGTGCGTACGGGGCGGACCAGAAGGACGAGATATTGCAGAGGTTGGCACTAAAGGTTCTTGGCCTAACTTGCTCGGCTTCAGCTTGCGAGCGTAATTGGAGTGTGTTTGAGCAAATGCACACGAAGAAAAGAAACAGATTCGCAACGAAGAAGTTGAATGATTTGATCTTCGTGAACTACAATCAGAAGTTGCAGCAAAGATTTCAAACAAGAATGGAACGTCCCGGTTTCTTCAATCCAATTCGTGTGGACTACGACCTGTTGGAGGAACACTCTTGGTTAGCCGAATCTGACGATCCGGTCTTCACTGGGGAGGATCTGACGTGGGCTCAGGTGGAGGAAGCTTCCTTAGGACCTCCATCTTCACGCAGACGGACTCGTCGATCCACGACGTCCTCAACTACACCTTTCTTAAGCGAGGGATTAGATGAAGACATCAACATAATTTCTTATGGTTATGGAGATCCAAGTGCATCGAGTTCTGAAGCTCCCCAGAATGTCGACGAAGAGTTCATTGCGACCGATGATGAAGAAACGGATGAGGATGACGTCTATGTTGACGATCAAAACGACTCGGAGGAAGACGATGATAATGAAGTTCCTAATTGGACTTTAGAACAATGTGTCCAATTGGAATGACTAAGAGTCTAGGAAACTTGTATTGTGATTATTTTGCTTTCTAAATTGTATTACAAACTCTAGCATTAATAAAATAAAAAGCCTAAGTGTTTGGGTGGGTAGATGGCGTACCTAGTGAGGCTTTGGTCGATGAACTAGGTGTCTTTTCGAAGCTCAAACATGTAGGGCTTGTTTGAACTAATTGTTTCTATAATTTTTGGACATTTTTCCCATTTTTTCCTGATTTTTCTACATTAAACAGAAAAAAAAATCATTGGCGACCGCATAAACGCCTAGTGCCCAGTCGCCTAGGCGACCCAGAAACATTCATGATGCCTTTGCATGTGCGGTTGTTCTCGTCTTTTAATTTGCCAATTTAGTGATCATCAGGGACATACCTTGTGTTGAAAGAGATCATCAGGAAAAGGTGGAGTTTGAAAGAGATCATCAGGAAAAGGTGGAGTTTGAAAGAGATCATCACCATTAACAGATGATGGTGTAATGCTACTGGGGAAAGAGAGATTCAATCAAAAGAATTGCTTGGAGTTCTATTATTGAAACAAGCTAGAGATTTTTTATTTGCACACAGACCCTTCAAATTTTAGTTTAATATATAAACATTTGGAACCTTTCCTTTTTGCAGCTATTCTTACCGTAATTTGGATTCAGATTCTTCGAATTAGAATGACCTATCTCTTAAATTTCAAATCATCCATCGTACTTGTACTCTCTTTTTTCCATAATGTCACGTAAAATTAATCTTTCACATGTCTTGTGTAAAATCATATTCCAGAGTATTCAAGTTCAATTCTAGACTTTTATGTAAAATAATTAGGATAAATTGCATCATTCTTTCTCAACTATATACTTGCAACATTTAAACTTCTTGAACTTTTTAAAATATTCCGGTTAAAATTTCCAAACTTTCGATTTGTTAAAATTTTAAAATATTCCGGTTAAAATTTTAAAATATTCCGGTTAAAATTTCCAAACTTTTTAAAATATTCCGGTTAAAATCCATCAAAAATTTCAACCATATTGGATTGGCCCATCCCTTCTAATGTTCGTGATTTGAGGGGTTCATCGGGCTCGCCGGCTATTACCGAAGATTTGTTAAAAATTATGCTAATATTGCAGGACCTCTAACAAGTTTATTGAGCAAGAATGAGTTCATGTGGATACCCGCAGCTAGGACTGTCAATCGTATCGTGTCGTGTACTAATTGTGTCATGTCAAGTCGTATATATAAGCTCTATGTGTTGTATCGTATCCGACACATTTAATAATCGTGTTGTTAGACTTCTGCCGTATCCAACTCGTTTATAATCGTGTTGTCATATCCAACCTGTTTATACACGATTATTAAACAGGTTACTTCGTGTACACGTTTAACATGACTACCGTTTACATCATTAATTACACAATAATTCATACACAATCAGTTCCGTTTATTAGACGAAACCGGATTGCATGATTACACGTCATTCGTTTAACACACGATTATTACTTTTTGAAGTATTGTACCTACTGCTGGAAAAAATGGCTATAACGTCGGATATTAAGGGGGTACAATGCCGAGTTGACCACCTTGGTTGACCGATGTGGCAGGTGAGAGACGTTATACGGGAGTACTCTTTCACGTCGGTCTAAAATCCGACGTGATAGTGAGAGTCTACCACGTCGGTTACATAGAAAACCGACGTGGTAGACTCCTTAATCAATTTATTTATTTATTTATTTCGATTTTTATACTCTATAATGTCGATTTTATAGAAAGTCGACGTGGTAGACATCCTACAACGTCGATTTTCTATAAAACCGACATTGAAGGGTATAAAAACCGGAAAAAAAATATGATACTGCGTCCGTTTACTATTAAACCGACATAGTAAACTCCCTAGAACGTCGGTTTTCTTGAAACCAACATAGTAAAGTATTTTTATTTATTTAACTTTATTTATACGTGACAGGGACCGTAAGAAGCATACAGAAAACAAAGACTTCCAATTAATCAACATAATCACATGGAAGTTTGTAAACGGAAAAACACACACAGGTAGAAGTTTCTAATAAACATATCTCAATAAAATCAAATCAAAAGGCATGTACGGAAAGAATTACAATGACACCAGCATTAGCATTAGCATTATCATTAGCATTAAATAAAATGAAATTGCAATAAGCAAGAGAAATGAAGATTAGTAAGCTATGTCAGTCGGCAGCAGCAGGAAAGTTAGCTCGATGCTTATTGCTATTAACATTAAGGATTAACATACTGTTCATTATTATACATATACAAGCAGAACTAGTTCATTACCTCATAATACAAGAATCCAGTCATGTTCAATCTTACACAAGACTATAAATTAAAAACCAAAAAATACCCCCGTTGAACTCCCAGAGCTTTAAGTTGTTGCTCTCTAAGCTCTCTTTCTCAGCCTTCAATCTTTGTTTTTCATCACGAAGCTCATTTTTCTCTGACTGCAAAAAGAGTATTAACATGTGGAACCATTGAAATTGTAAATAAATAACGCTTACCCAAAAAAACAAAATGTCACACATATATAGAAACAACTTATACAATTTCAGATAACTTAAACAAGAAAATAAATGTGTTGATGGAATTCAATTACCCAAAAAACAAAATGCCACACATATATACCAAAAGAAAGCAGTTGAGACAAGATCAAAAGAATGACCATCTGCTAAACCATCCAACCACAACATCAGTAACTAAATAATTTAGTAAGAATCATGTGTGGATTATCGTCGTGTCCCAAAATTTAGCAGCCATTCGTAGGCTCATTTGCAAGATTTTCAGAATGAAAAAAAGGGTCGTAAATAGCATCCGAGCAAAGAGCAACAAGATCAAGCCATTAAAACACGCTTAAATCGTGCCAAAGACCTAGGAAAATTCATCTCCAAAAGCTAAGTATCGAGGTGATGGTGGAACTAGAAATTATCAACCCAAGTACCAAACCTTCTTACGAAAAATCCAACATAGCTGATATAGATTATCAGTACAAACCACAACAATCGACTCGATGACGCTGTCATTCTGACGTCCTTGGTGGCTTTGTGGCCAAAGACTTAAATCGTTCGCCGGAGAAGGGACGACAGGGTCGGGGTTTGAAGGCAGAGGACTGGATTCCAACGAGGGTTTGGGTGGGACGTTGGATTGCTAGGTCGGAAGCGGATAGGAAGTGGATGGAAAGCGTGATGGAGAAAAAAATGGATCTCCCTCCCATCTCTAGAGTGGATAGAAAGACAATTGCAACAAAGGTGCAATTGGAAACCTTACATTGCTTCGACAGCTCAATCTTGGCAACAACAGTCTCATCGGCGAACTCCCCTCTGTTGGATTATTGAGTTTGGGTTAGGCTCATGAATAACTTAATTGAGTAAATTCAATGTTGAGTTGAAGATAAGAACTATTGCCCCATGTGTCATGTGTTACCTCACTTTTAGTCCCACATTAGTAAATTTAAAAAGTTGAAGGATGTTGATAAACATCATCTCCACTTGACAATTTGTAGGTGGAAAGAGAGAATGAGAATTCTCCACACACGCGCGCGTGTCCGCCCGTCCTGTCCGAGGAGTGGCGTGACATGGGTTTTGGGGAAAATTAGAGGTTTTAGCCTCAAGGTGATTGATGTATCTTTTTGGATCTCATGTTAATTGCTTTTTGCAATTAAGTCATTGGCGGTTACAAAATTATATACATATACATCACAGATTGGTTTCTTCCATGATATAGTAGTTGCACACGTTTTTGTTCTCATCTCTCTCTGCGAAAATCGTCCATCTCCGGTGATTCTCGTACTCCGGCGATCAATTCTTGCGAGGTTTCGCGTTGTTCTCGTGGTCCGTCGAATCCGATGGTGCGCCCGATCGACGGTGAGACTGTTCTACCCTGGGAGAAAACTGACAGACCATCATAACGTACTGGTATGTGGGCTGATATTTTCTCTGAGGCAAGTCGCGTTCCGTCGGCTCGGTCTATGAGGTCGATTCTGATTACTGTTAATTCTTTTGTTGTTTTCCTAAACATGATTTTGTATGTTGGCTTAATCTAGATTCTTATGAAATATTTATTCAACATAGGTAAATCATTGTATTACATGAATCTATATGTAATCATTACAACACCCTCTACTCTGGGATTGTTAGATATTTGCAACAACAAATTATCTGGCATGATTCCCACAAGTTTGGGATCATGCCCGATGCTAACCAATTTCCAATTTCAAAACAATCTCTTCCAAGGAATGATTCCAAGATCAATTGCACGACTAAAATCCCTTGAGACACTTGATCTTCCTAGAAATGACTTATCCAATGACATACCCAAGTTTTTGGGAGAACTTGTTGCCCTAAAAAGTTTGAACTTTTCTTACAACAATCTATGGGGTGAAATGCCAAAGGAAGGTGTCTTTACAAACGCGAGCTCGTTTTTGTTTGTCGGGAACAAAGGATGTGGAGGTCATCCAAGTCTTCACTTGCCACATTAATGCAATAACTTTCCCAATGCGAAGCATCAAATCAAGAATGTGACCATGATAGTTCTTGTTTCCTTCTCAAGCTGGATCTTCGTCATTGGTTTGGCCACAACATTTTCTATTGGAAAAGAAAAGTTCCATCCGAACCGCCTACTTTATCCAACCGAACCACATATGCTGAATTGTTGAAAGCAACAGATGGTTTCTCTTCTACTAATTGGATCGGCGCTGGAAGTTTCGGTTCCGTTTACTAAGGTTTCGTGGAATCCATAGGAAAACAAGTTGCAATCAAAGTTTTCAACCTTCAGACATCTGGAGCATTAAGTAGCTTTGTAGCTGAATATGAGGCTTTGAAAAATATACGACATCGTAATCTTGTAAAGATTTTAACGGCTTGCTCAAGTTTAAACTTCAAGGGTGACGATTTTAAGGCATCGATTTATGAGTTTGTCCCAAATGGTAGCTTAGACGAGTGGATGTGTCCAGATGTTAATGACCGAAGTGAACCAAATGGTGGTCTTACTTTTGACCAAAGGTTGAACATCCCAATTGATATGGCAAGTGCAATTTATTACCTTCAATGTGGTTGTCATAATTCATCCTCTCCTTTAGCTTCGTAGTTAGTGTGGAGCTTTTTTTTTTCCTTGTGGTCCTTAATTACTCCGTGTATTTTGTGGAGTGAAACTAGAAAACTTGATGAACCTATAGCAAAAGATGCATTAGTAAAATATCCAACATAACTATTAAAATCGTCATTGCAAAGCTCAAATTAAAGTTATATCATTTCTCGTTCTCTTCCTACCCGTGGTTGGTACATCATTGGTTGAGAAATTGAGTCTTCTATACAATCCACCAAACTGTGATGTTCTAACATCATTTCATATATAATCGGTGGTTGTCTTCTGGACTGGTACCTAGCATCAGAAGTTGAAACTGGACATTATCTCTTCTATGTGACAAATGGTGAAAAAAACAAGCATTTTCCACCAACCATTTGACATTTGCTTGGCCCTGAGCTGACTTCACTAGGTGTCTCGCCATCTGCTCTGGAATGTGTTGGAGAAGACCAAATTGCTCCATTACACAGTCAGGACAATGTATTACAACCTCCACAAAATTGATAAGTCATGTTCGGCTCATCCATATTTTTGAACCTTTTGTACACAGTGATGGCAATTAATGCAGATCCAGATTTGCATAGGGGTCCCACGTCGCTTGATCCATCTCATGTGTTCTCAACTCATTTCTGTAGAAATCCAATGTAGATGTCTTGATGTTGCACCTAAAGGTTCATGGTCTTCTCCAACACGCTCCCAGTGGTGCCTCCTCATGACCGGGTACAACAATAGTCGGTTCTTCGAGGGTCTTCCGATATGTAAATGCTCCCAATATCAGAGTTGTAGAAAAGTCAGAAAATCACATAGGTGTCTCGTTGGTATCAAGGAAGCATCGTCCAGACCGTAATACAAATGTACTAAAGCAACGTTGTCCCAATTATACTCTGATGCTCCTGCTATAGATCTCTAAACAAAAGCAAATATTTGAGGTGTATGATCGTGTCACTCTTATCTGTCAAAATATTGCATCCAAGCTTAAATAAGATGTAAGCTTTGGTGTGTTGTATAACAGTGATATCATTAGCATTTTCTGGCAGCATCTGAAAATGATCATGCAACCAACCCAATGTTACACTACCCTTACCCTACCCGGACAATCTCCCAATAAACCTGAAATTTTTCCCATATTGCATGATACACAAATCGGGTCGTCTTGTGACCCTACTAGACAGCAATTAGAGGAACCAACCCACGACTCCTTCTTACTCTATATGACGGCAAATGCTAAAAGATAAATTCTGTTGTTTGCATCGGTGCCCACAACTATCAACAACATTCATATATACTTGCTGTAGAGGTGCATTCCATAAACACTGACAACGTATCTGCAAAATTCAAATCCACTAATTGAATGTCTGAATGCCCAAAACACCCGTTGAAACATCTCCTTGTCCGGTTTTACCCGTACCGCCTCTATTTCGACAACGGATCATGGATTGGTCTGACACACAACAGTCAGGAATCTTCATAAATCCTTAAAAATGTCTTCTTCGGCACCATAAATTTGGTTCAACATTTTCTGTCTGGCATGTCATACTTTGGCGTAACTTTATTTCAAGTGAGTATTTGGTTTTCACCTTTTCCTTTATCTCAGTAGGTGTGATTGTGAATTTGGTTCTAACGGAAGACATTATCAAGTCGCAAATAAAATTTACGCAACATTGTTTATTGTCATTGAACAACATTGGATTGGAACAAGTGTGTTCGGAATCATACATTTTAACAATAAAATATTTGCAGCCAATGGGAACAGAAGCATGCAATCGTCATTTACAGTTATCATTATCACAACGAAGACAACGAACAGTGTAGCATTTCTTTGAAGAAACTACAACTGAATACTGAATATGTTTTTTAATGTGTCACGATTGTATAGAGCATGAACTAAATCGTCTTTCGTCGGGAAAATACGTTCTCCTAGAAAGAACGATCATCTTGAGTCTGTTAATCACTTCGCGAGAGTTTGTTCACACCATCAAAGAATGAGCGCTAAATGACGTAATTTTGTATCTAATTGTCATCGTCGAAAAGTTCGTGAAGTTCATTCAAACTAGGAAGTCAACTTCGTAATCTTCAATCCACCATTTCAATTTAATAGTATAAAACTAGTGTTGTTGTTATTACTGTAGTTTTAGTCAAGTTGAAACTAAGCTACTCTAAAATATTAAAGAAAATTGCTAATCTTTAGGAATTATTTAAAATATAAGAAATAAAATCACTCAGACCTTCCCCTAGATTACTTTTGTTCTAGTGCTAATTTTCCCGGTAATTATTAAAAATTTACTTCAGACTTCAGAGGAATAATTCTCTCAACAATGATAAAAAAAAGGAACTATAAGAATAGACACAGTAGGGCATGCAATTGATAATTACTACTCTAATATTAAAAATCCAAAACTAATTAACAATTTATCATTAAAAATTAAGAAAAGTTTCTCAAATTTAATTACCATTAAATTTTTCTGTGTAACTAATTCTCGGTCCCTTCTTCAATACCATTTTGACAGTGTAAAAACTAAAAACTGAAAATGAGTCGTCCCCATGAAATAACTTAGTCTACTCAATGGGCATGTATTTTGCGGCTGCCAGTCCACATATATCCATCGTCTTAGTCAAATAAACTTCTAATTTCTAATTAAGTTACATAACGTAAGTCATCTAGCCAGTCATCTTAAGCCACAGACTAATTCTTAATCTCGCGCGTCATCTTGTTAGTCAATCAACCGATTAGTATCTTAGGTTGATAGTTTGATACCATGAAATTCAGTTAGTCTATAGCCATTTTGAGATCTGAAGGCCTAGATAAAAGATAGTGAAGATTAGTCTCTCATCAATTGATGAAGACTTTTAATATTTAAAATTATGTGAAAATATTTCGAACACTACCGACAATCGTAATAGCTAGTAATTATATTTTTGTTTTTATGTAGGGAAAATATGGATCAACCCTGATAGAAATATATTTTTGGTCAACAATTTAAATGCATATTGCATTTAAGTCTCTGACAGTGACGAGATATAAATCAAGTTCGATTTTCTCCCATGACATGCATGTTCTTTATACTCTGTCTCGAAACGAAAACCGTTTGATCTTTCTGGCAATTTTGTTCTTCCGATCTCCAGCGTTCTCCGGTAATCAATCGTTGTGAGGTTTCACTATGTTTTCGTTGTTCGTCGGTTTCGTTGTGCGTCTGCCCGACGAAAATATTGTTCTATCCTTGGAGGAAAGCGTCAGATTCATCGCACTGGCATGTGTGGGTGATATTTTCTCTAAGGCAAATTGACAATCGACAGCTCAGATAAAAGGTCTTTCTAATCACTATTCTTTTTTGTTTGTTTCTTAAACATGATATTGTTTGTTGCCTTGTTTGTACACTGCTGTGTATTTCATTCGACATGTGTAACTCAATATATTACATGACAATATTTGTTAATGTTACAACGGAAACATGGATCTGACTAATTATTGTGCATTTAATTCATTCAGTCAATCATCATTGAACGACAAACACAAATCTCAATAATTATTGTCCTCTTTATCATGCATTATAGCCACTGTTTTGAAAATCGGACCGGCCGGTCAAACCGGTTCAATCAGGAATCGGAGGCCTGTCCGGTCTGGTAACTGGCAGAAAACTGTTTCTGCCTTGAACTGCTCTGGACCGGCGATTGAACCGGTCGGTCCAGCCGCGGTTCTGGGTAAATGGATATCTGTTTACCCGAATCCAAAAAAAACCCGACAGACGTCACATACCCACCTTTCTCCCCTCACGCCGACTCCCTCCTCTCACTTCTCTCATTGGCTTTCCTCCTCTCACTAGCGTCCCCCACAAGGGACTGTCACCACTGCATTCCTAATCATACTCATAGACTCAACATATATTTGTTTTAGTCTTTTTGATATTTGAAATTTAACTATTTGTTCAATCTTATTTATTCCTATATTTTACTTTATTTCAGGAATTTCATGAAATATATATATATATATATTGTGTATATTTATAATTTATGACGTCGTGCTGACATCAACGATTCCATTCGGTCCGACCCCGGTCGAACCTCTGATCCTTTGACGTTGTTGGTTTGACGTCCGGTTCGGTTATGAAAACCTTGATTATAACCTCTAAGGGAACCATTACGCTAAACGGAGCCACCTTCATTATTTCCATGAACAACTTTTTCAGAATCACTTATAGACTTGGGTGCTGGGCGGTCGGATCCGGCCCAGATCCGGCAGGTCGGGTTGATTTTTTAATTTTTTGTACAGTTCAGTGTTGAATTAATTATACAATCATAATTTAGTAAGATAAAATCCAAATCAAATTTATTTTTCCCCAAAGTAACCAATTTATTTATTAGAAATTGTTAACTTAATTCGAGAAATAATATATTTGTTACATATAAAAAATGCCCAAAGGCTAACTAAACCTAAGGAGTAATGAAAAAAACATAAGGAATATTAGGAAAAAATTACTCCTTAAACAAAATGGTTTAGATAATTGTTTTTCATTCTCTGTCTTCGTCGCTGCAGTCGTGAATAATCATGTTCTGCATTTTATCCGCAGCGTTGAGCCAATTCTTTAGACATACGCTCATCTCTAATTATGAAATCAGATTCACATGTGTTAAATGGTAATTCATCTTTAATTATGAAATCAACAATTATTTCTCTACCTTTAATTAGATCATATTTTCGAAAAGATAAATTTCCACTAGTTGTGTCTAAAACAGATTGACGTGAATCCTTTACCGGCCCAGGATTGTTCTTAACTTTACATATCTTTAAATATCTACCCAAATGACTGGTTTCCCCACTTGATGCCGCCGAATATACATTACCACAATGATTACAAGTAGCAGTTATTTTACCGGGTTCATCTCTAACTTTTTGAAAATGTTTCCATAGTGGGTTAGTTTTTTTTTTTAAAAATTGTAGTAGTTATTTGGGGTGGTCTAGCAGGAAGGGGTTCTACGGTATCCTGATATTCAGAATCAGTTGAAGAAAACATGCAAATTACTAAATATGCAAAGAAAAACTTAATTTTTTTCATAAAGATAAAGTCATTATTACGGTTAATTAACTAAAATTAACTACTACAAAAGATTAGAAAAACCTAAGAAATGAATAGCGGAGTCGCGAAATTAGCGGTCAGTAGTTTGCTTGTAACTTTAGGTTTCACGTTTTAGCTCAAATTCAACCCGTATCCACCAAAATCAAAGCAATTAGAAAAAGATTATAGATTATTGGAATTTGGAAAATGGAAGAAAGTTGGATAGAATTGTGTTGTATGAAAAAAAACGAGAGGTGTTGGGAGGTTTATATAGGGTAGGGGAGGGGTAGTTTAGGGATAAAAAAACCCTCAACCGTTGGTGTTGACGTCAGCGTCCAACGGCTCTAAGCCGTGTCGGGCTCGGGCTCGGGCTGGGCCGACACGGCCCGAAACCCAGTTCTAATTACTATCATTCTTAGAAGAACCTTAATTTCTACATAAATGATAAAAATCTGTTGGGATCTAAAATGATGTAAGAAAGGCTTAAGAAATTATATATGTGGGATTGACTTAGTGATTTCTTTTCAGGCTTTAAGAACCCAACTTGTGGGATTGACTTGGTTTAAGAAATCAACTTGTGGTAAAATTATAATTAGTTAGATTAGTGATTTGTTTTCAGGCTTTAAGAACCCCAACTGGTTTGGACTGAAAGGCTTTGTTGTGGTTTGTTAGTGGTTTGCTTTCAGGAATTAGGGATGAAAATTATCCCTTGCAAATTAAGAGTCATTCAAGATAATAGTTTGGATTAAAGTTGTTTGACATAAATTTGACGAAATGAAAGATCTAGATGCAAAAAAACTCTTAATTATTTTTTAAATTTTTTTCCTTCTGAACTCTTCTCTTGGTTTGCATCGTTGACAATCCAATCACGATGTTTCTGATCAGGTACCATTTCCAACTTGACTTCTTCAATGCTTGTATGTGAAATCATACCAATACTGAGTAGATTCTTTTCTCAAAGATGTGATTTTGTGAGCATTATGGGGCTATTTTATTTGTGATTATGAATTGGAAGAGTTGATTTGCTTCTAATTCCATAGTTTCACTTGAAAAATGTAAAGACAATTTGGTTTGAGAAATGATGTTATTGTGGATCGATCTATGAGATTATAGTGTTGTTAAGTAGTTCATATCTATGTCTTCAAATCCTAAATCTTCTGACATTACTTTCATAATTTTTTTCATTTTTAAGAACTTCAAATTTAGGCTTGAAAAAAAAAACGTCGGTTGATTTGCCATCCACATGACTCAAGACTGCTTATGGTTGCAATTCTGAATTGTTCGTTCGAAACTAATTTTCATTTCCAGGAATCAAAAGTTCCATTTAAAACTTTCTCAAACATTGAATTCGACTAGAGTTAGAAGGCAGATTCAAAATGTCCATTTAGCGATTGTATTCTTGAATTTTCTGTGGAGTGTGAATTGTCGTCGATTCTGATTTATCGGCTACATCTTATTCGGCTTCTAACATTATGATGCAATCGTAACACTGCATTTTTGTGTCAGCCAAATCTGTTTCATGAAATACCAAATGTGTTGTCTCATGTGATTTATCACTTTTTACTTTAAAGATTACTACTGAATACAGCTAAATGCTTAAGAATTGGGTTCAGCGTAAATTCTAACAATGGGTATGATTGTAGAATGCTGTTGAACATTCTAAACAGGAAAAAATTGGAAATTCAGGTTCCCATTCCTCAACAAAACGATACTATTTAGCAGACATTAGTTGAACTTTTGGGAAGATTATGGAGATTAATGATCCTAAACCAGGAATTGTTCGGTGCCCAAAATGCAAGGGGCTACTCAATGAAATCCAACATGTCCCCGTGAATAGATGTGGCCGATGCTCTGTGATCCTTCTAGGTAATTGTCTGTCTTCCGAATTGCCTTCGTATACATATTTAGTTCCACTAATATTAGCATTCTGGTTTATTAACAAACATCATATCAATGACAAACATTACGACATGGATTTGCCATCGTAAGATGAGTCTTGTTGGATAAAAAGATGTTCCTCGTCAAGGAGACCAAAATTTTATGTTTTCATGTCGGAATCCGATGGAGTAAGTATACATAAAATTAGAAAAATGAAAAGAAATATGTAAGATATCATTATTGGCCTAATCAAAAAAGAAAAGTTTAGACAACTTTTCTTCATCGCTTTTCTTTTTTTTCCTAAAATATTTTGAACCTTCGTTCTTCTCTCAATTCAGGCAAAAGCTTCAATAGTGAAGAAGTAAGCAAAAACTTTACAAGCAATTGTGCTAATGATGAACAAAATTCACGAGATATGTACCGTCAATGTATGCCCATGAACAAAGAAAGTTGCTCTAGTCATGAAAACACAGAAGAGAACTTGACGTGTGAAGGAAATCTCACTATCGTCTTATCCATGAATAGAAAAAAAAGCATTTCAAGCGAAAAATATTTATTCGAAAAAAGCTTTGTCAGTAGTGATCAACTTGTTTCCGAGAAGGCGAAAGTTCAATCAAAAGATGCACAACACAACAGCTCAGGATCAGAAAGTGAGGAATTTGTTGCAACCAAAGCGAGAATTTTCTCAAGAATGAAATCAGAGACCAACTCGTTTCAGCACAATAATTCAGAAAATGGCAGACAGATTGAATCAAGTGGTAGCTCAGAATGTGTCGAGTTTGCAGCTAACAACGAATCGTCATCCAGAGAAAAGAATTCAGATAATGGGAAATTTCCATCTCAAGAGAATGTTGGCCAAGAATGTAGTTTCGAATCAAATCATGTGAAGAATCCAAGTAACAGTTCAGATACTGATGATGATATAGACATCATCATAAGTAAAATCAGCAAACAACTCCAGAGTTCCAAACATCATCACAATGGCAAAATGACAATGCAATCAGCAAACAATACCCGACGCCACTCGCGAGAAAGCCACAAATCTTCTTCAAAGATTCCGGTGAACTTTCAACACAATCCGGTATATAGTCCAGCGAATTCGTGGCAAAATCCGATGTATAGTGATGCCCATGATAAGAAAACAAGCGAGCAAATGGTGAAACAGACAAGGAAACTCTACTCGAGGCCGGTCTTAGGGGGGATTGGTTTTATTTGTTGCTACAAATGCTCCCAACTGCTTCAGATACCAGAATCGTTTGAATACACTAGAGAGGTACACTACAGATTGCGATGCGGAGCGTGTTCTCAAACAATTGTGTTCTCGGTTAATGTTAAAACTCGAGCGGATTCGAGCATGACTAAAACAAACAAGTATGATGGTCTCATTGGGTGAACAAGCAATGAAGCAAGTGTTTCTACTAAATTTGAATAGAATGTATGTACTTGTTATATTTTGTGCCATTTTGCTCTGTAATGTTTGGTTTCTTTGGTCAGTTTTGATTACAACTAGACATGATAGCTTTGCTTTCTTAAACTTTGTTTTCTTGTGGTAACCTTCTTTATGTTATGTTTTTGTATTGCATGATGCCCCTTGAGCTTGATGATACCTGGTTGGCATTAATTACAATAAATAAAAAGGGTTTATCACCCTCCATATCTTCACTTTCTAGTATTTTTTAAGGTTGTGTTATGTTTGAATAGTGGAGAAACAATAATCTCAACATTTAGCATACAAAAAGCTAGTGAAACTCTTTCTCACTTGATTATTCAAACGAGGAGAGAAATTGTATTTATAGTATGAAATTCAAGATTACACTTGTTTGGATATCCACGTGGGACCAATATAATTTGGCTACATAACTTGATGAGCAAATTTACAATACATTAAGGTCAGTTAATCAAAGTGGTATTAATACAAATACTAGATGATGGGCCCATTAGGCTGGATTACAAGTGATTTAGTAAGAATGGGTTTCAATGGGCCTTATAATCTAACATGTTACAACATTAGTGTATTTAGGTCATGTAATCATCTAATGCCTTCCGAGTCAATATAGGAGTAGAAGTTAAAACACCAAAGTCTATAAAGGGAGGAATGTGGTTAATAAGCGTAAAGTCTCAAGCAATTTTAATTTACACTATATGGGGTTAAACTAATTTTAAAAAAACAACTAAAATAATTTTCGTATGAAAATGATGAAGGTGGTATATCATTGTTATTTAGCTTAATACTAACCAAGAAGACTATGAGCATATCAAAATATAATGATCAGGGATTTTGTCAGGTCGCTTTTGTTCGAATATGCCTGACAAAAATAATTTGCTCCAAATATCTCAATTTTTTCTCCTTGTAAGGGATACTGTTGATTTGTTGGTTTTCCACGTATTCTTAAGTTATTTCTAAATTTGTGTTTTTTTAGAATATCCTTATCCTATTCCTAGTTGTACATTAACGTTGAAGCTGAAATTTTATGAAGTTAGCTAATTACGAGAAGAAAAAAATTCTTCTTCTTTTTTTGATAAAAAAATTCCTTTCAATAGATAAAATATATCTGGATTCTTGAACTAATGTAAAATTTGAAATTGTGAATTAGTAAACTAAGTTTGAATAGGTAAAACATACAAAATGATTTTGAATTAGTGGACCTTTAAAAATTAGATAGTCATGGTGTTAAAAATGATCCATTGGATTTTTGTTAAACGTAGAATCAGAGCCCAAACCCTACATACAAAGAAACTTGAGTATGAGCTACTTATATTATATTAATGTAAATTACCTTTATAAAAAAAACACTATAGCATTAAACACATCCAAAAAAAGAAACCTTATTTTCAAACAATATAGCATTATACAAACAGTCAAATCAATAACTAACTAAGCATATATACAAAGAAACTTGAGTATGAGCTACTTGTATTAATCATAAAATCAAAGACCTTATACATTTAATCACAATAAATTGTAAAAATTGGGATTGAAAGAACAAAATGTCCAACAATCTTGTTGCGTACGTGGTTGGTATAGTAGGTTATGTTCTTCTTCCTATTCTTCTTGTTCTTCTCCTTCTTGCTTTTGATTCTCTTCTTCTTGGGGTCACAAGAAGAATAGCAATACCAAGAAGAAGAAGAAGAAGAAGAAGAAGGAAAGAAGAAAATGGAAATGACACCCTTGATGTCTTGGTTCACATATTCTCGGTTTTATACGAGATCACGAACGAATCGATCCGATACCAATTCAAAGAATTTAATTGGTGGTGATGTAAACTCAGTAAATGTTGCCGTATACGGATCTGAATTTGGGATCCTAAACAACCATCTAATCAAATTCGGACTTCCATCATAACCATAATTCAGACATATCCGGATCCTATATCAAACATTCAAATTTACCCAAACATTCAAGGTAGGCACTTATATAGGCTACATTTAACAAAAACGTTAGGTGATTAAAGACGTAAGACTCTTCTTTTGCTTTATATAGACCTCTTTGGAGTCATATTTATTTTTCACCGATGTGGGACCAAAGTATGTCTCAACATACTAAGTGGAATTAAAAAGTTGTGAAAACTTTCAAAATAAATACGAATTTCGGATATATATATATATATATATATATATATATATAAATATATATATATATATATGTTCAAGTTGTGTTTGGGGACGGATTTTGAATATATCAATATAAAGATATTCAATCTCAGGTCAGATGTGTCAATATCTATATTCGTATTCACAAATTCTTGGATATATGTAATTAGATACGAATACAATTACACGGATGCCAGATTTTTGGATAAATTAAATATGAACGAAGACGGATTCTCGAAAAAAATCTATAATCAAACTTATAATATTAAGGAATAGACTAAGTAACTCTAATTAATTTCTTGATAAGTACTCAATTTATCTAATCAGCAAATAATTATTTAGCTATACTTATAAATATGAACATGATGAGGTAAAGACACAGGCGGCAACCCGAGTTGGCGTCATTTATGTTTATTAAATATAGACATGATTACATATAATAATAATAATAAACAGAGGCAAAGTTACTATTATTTTTTACCCTTTTTCTTAATACGTTTTTTGTTCTTGCTTATCTTTTTTAATTCGTTATCATAGTCTTATTTGTATTATTATTTATTACCCTAAGAATAAGTGAAAGAAAGCATCATGATGAAAAAGAAATATATCTTATATCAACAATATTGTTTAAAATTGATCCAAACCAAGTTATTATAGCATTGATTTTTATGGTATTCAATTTTTATTTTGGAACTACCAGCAAATCATCCTAAACTAATTTTTTTTAACTAAATCAATAACCATGGGATACATTACGATAAACATGCGTGTGCGTGGAATCAATAAATCCATAGACATTAAAATTAATAAACGTAATATCTTAAAATGGATCTTGTTCAAGTGGAGATACCAATATCATAAGATGATGATCATGTAAGCGATTCAAAAACTATACTCATTTTTTTACTCTTCCGACTGTCAGTTCTTTCTGTAATGGATTCGAAAACATGCTCCACCAGAAACTAATGAGACAACCTCTGACTATATTACTGTATGTAGTCTGTAAACATTTACATCTCTGATATCAAATTTAATACCTATTACTTTTCATGATTTGGATTTGTTTTTGATAAACGAGTTGCTACTTTTGTTATCATTGGAGGTTTCAAATTTGCAAAGTTTATTTGGAGGTGTGCAATCCAGTAGCCGTACTAGCATTGGAACTTGAAGCCACTTCAATCCCATTGACTTCAATTCCTAAGAATGTGGGATTATTTTGTTTAAGATCGTGTAATGTAATTATCTACTTTAGGGTTTCAGCTAGTTTTCAGGTTATGTTTGTTGAAGCGTTTGTTTTCTGTTTTCAAAGCTTTTACATCATGAAAACAAGTTCCTGATATAAAACAGTCCAAAGAACATCATCTCTCCCAGAAAAGTTGTGTTGCTAATACAGATTATGGCACCCATTGGAGTTCATAGGAGAAGATGGATTGATGGTTTTATATTTTAAATTCAGCTTTTGTTGTTTAACTTATGAATGATGTTTCTGTCATTTAACGGGTCCATTGTGGAGCAGTCAATTTCTTATTAAATTAAATTAGCATTTATATATTTATCTTTATTCTACCTTTTTCTTTTCTAAGGAAGATCCACCTCACACCATTTAAGATATAACAAGTTTAACTAAATCCATTCCACCTCTGTATTTTGTAATTCAACTCTCTGTTTTTGGACGGTAAAAATTATCATTCCAACTAATCACAAAAACATTGTTTTCTTTTTCTGATAAGGTAAGATCACTAATTGACTAACTAAAATGACATGAATTTTTTCATTACATGGAGATAATGACTGGTAGCACTTGTTATATGTTAAATTTTGATGTAACATAACTTCCCGAAAATACATATCATAACAACATAATATTATAATATTACAAATATCATTTTGGTGTCCATTTTATTGAGTCTTCCACAAATATCGTTCCATTTTTATAGTCATTGAGTCTTCCACTTTATCATCCAAGGCCCATATGTGTTGGTGCAACTAGATTCTAGATTAAGCATTTTTTTTTAAGTTTCAAAAGACACCAACTAACTATCAAAAAAAGGTTTGGTCGATACACCACTTATCATTTTCTAGAGGCTGCCTATGTTATCTATTCTCACATAATAAATAATAATTAGCAGTTGGAGAGTCCCCCACTTTTGATTGCCCTTAGATCCTCACATTCGGCAGGAGGTTGCATAAAACAATCAGAAGTGGATACTCATTTTTACAGTGCTAAACTTTAAAAAAAATTATCTTCCCTATTTTCATATAATAAATAATAATTAGCTTTAATTATATATCTAATGGGTCGTGGAATATCACTTTTGCTAATGATATGTTCTTCTAAGGATCTGGGGAGCACGAGGAATCTATACTTTTAATTTACAAGTATAGTTGTAGACAATCTAGACTCTACTATTTTCTCAATTTACTCTGGTGATAATTTTTGCACCTTGCGGATGTATGTTCATTGTTCAACATCCACATGGCATATCCCTCTCCAATTTATTGTACTATATATCATTATTATTTGGGTGAATTGCTATGGTGCCGCCAACAAATATTAAAAGTAACTTTATGACATCTAAAAGTAACTATTTGACTTAATGTCATAGAAAACCAAAACATTTGTCCTAATGGCATAAACTTTTTTTCCAATATCATTCCATTAGCAAACCATTAGCTTCTCGGTTAACATCTTTTACTTATATTAATATTTAATATTTTTTTGCAGAGTCACCCTGAATAAACTCAGAATTCATAAACGACATCATATGTGTCGTAAATATTGCAAAACATTACTAAAATAATTTATCTACACTCTCTTACATCTCTATTTTTTTATCTCTACTTTTTCTCTCGCTAAACTTATTGATTCAGTTACTAAAATAATGAAATATGATATATTTTTATATTTTAAAAATACAAAATAATTAATTATTTTTTTATAAAAAGTACATTTTCAAATAAATATTTATTTAATATATAAAATATTGTTTTCCAAAAAAAAATTTATTTTTGTATAAAAAATCTTTTATCATTTAGATAAGAATATGTTTTTATTAGAAAATGGATTAATTATCAAAATTAATTAATTATTTTGTAATTTTAATATATAAAATTATCCGATTTCATTAATTTAGTAACCGAATCATTAAGTTCAATGAGAAAAAAAGAAGAGACAAGAGAGGAAAAATGGAGATGATAGAGAGTATAGATAATTTTTTGAGTAGTTTTTTTGTAATATTACAACACATATAATGAAATTTATGAATTCTAGGTTTATTTAGAGTGATTCTGCAAAAAAATTATTAAATATTAATATAAGTGACGGATGTTAACGGAATTGATATTGAAAAAAGTTAATAGCTTTACGACAAATATTTTAATTTTTCTATGACATTAAACCAAATAGTTAATTTCAGATGGTATAAAGACAATTTTAATGTTTGTTAGTAGTAGACCTGGGTAACACGACCCGTTTTCTGAAGGGAATGTGTTCTAAAAGTTTTACTTTTAAATGTCAATTATTATGAATTGAATGAGAAATCATTTTGTTTCTTGTTTATGTTATTCGTCTTTTAGAAATGTTAAGGAAGATGTTCTTGGTCCTTAACCGTAGAGCTCTAAAAGATATTGGTTTACATAAAACAAAAGATATTCGCAATCATGGTAATTAACATGAGACATTAATTACCGAGTTAAGATTGTCGTGTTGATCATAGATCATTGTAGCTCTACAAGTGAATGACAACACGGGTACACAAAAGAGGAAAATATTAATTTTGTATACTGAATAGATCTAATAAGTAAAACATTATAGAATTGTGTTTTCTGTGTCATTGATGTTTTACTGTGTCTTTGGTCCTTTGATATGAGACTTATATCCGATCACTTAAGAATTGCTTAATTAGACTAGTGTCTTGAGCTATCGATGAGTGTTGTGTAAAGACATTGGTTGGTTAAGTATGACTTTTGTTGGAGAAAATAGTTAGTCAAAAAATTATAATAATAATTGACTCGTAATAATTTATCTAGAGGTGAGCTTATATCGGAATTGGTGTTGGATTCTTAACCAACTTTAGATTGATTATCTACCGACACGTTAGATTAAACAATTTAATCTTGATACATATCTCGATAATAAAAAAACCCTCAAATTAAACTTCAAGTATCTCACTTTTATCATTGTCAGAAACTAACCTGATGTTGCGTGAATATTCAACGAAAACATTAAATGAGGTTAATCTTAATTGGTAGATAACATTTTTATCTTTGGTAGATAACATATTCCATCTAAAGTTTTTAACTACAAAACAAGCAAGAGTATTTGTCGGAAGAAAAAAAGCACAAAAATAGCAGGATAAGGACAAGGAATAAACAAAAGGTTGAAAGCTGTTGTGGTTTTCCCAACTATAAGAATCCAACACACACGTGTGTGAGTGCCCCCATTGTGGCTAACACACAGGATCCATCATCACTCCACCATCAATCCCTCCCAGGTGTGATGGGGACCATTTACACCCAGACCTCCGTATATATTTCCAGCAAAACACTTGGTGGGTTTTTTTCTTTTCTTTTCTGATTTATTTTTTGGGTCTGTCATATATAAGTAATCAGCATGATGTGTTTGTGTTGTTGTTGTTGTCACCTTTTCAACATCGGTGTGTTTGTGTTTTGCTTCTGCTTTAGGGGTTGGTTTGGTTTTGGGTGTTGGAGATGGATGTGGGGATTAATGTGTTTGCCTGTTCATGTTTATGCTGTGTAAAGGTCAGATTTCTATTTTTTTACTTATTTTTGTTTGAGTTAATAAAAAGGACTTTTGATGTTGTGTTAATCACATTTTTGGGGTATTGGGTTGTTCCCAATTTCTCTCTGAGTTTTTCTTGAAGTTAGGTTTTATGGGGTTTTTTTGTTATTGGATTTCCAAATGAATTCACCCAAAGTTTCGTTTTTAATAGCATTTTTTATAAGTTTAATTTGGGAATTTTACGTGTGTGTGTGTTTTCCTTTGGAGGGGTGGTTGGGATTTTATATACTTTTAGAGTCTTGGATTTATGGGTTTTTTTATATATATCTATTGATCAGAAAACTTTTAAAAAGATGAACTTCTGGAGTCTTCGGATGTTGTTGCTGTTGCCCCATCTCTAATTTTTCCAGAGTTGGAATTTGTATGGGGTTTCCTTTTTATTTCTATAATATTAGGTTTTCAAAACAAATCATCCCAATGCCTTTTTAATTTGGCATTTTACATGTGGTATTTGGGGTTTAATTTATCAGTTGATTGTTTGCAGTTCAGGGTTATATATTTTAATGGGTTTTATTATTTTTGTTGAGGAAGAAACGTAAGGGAATTGGGTTTTATTGAGAATATTGTTTTTTGTATTTTCAACTTCTTTTTGGATTCAAAAAATACATTGTGTTTTATACGAGTGTGAATTTAAACGTTGGATTGAGCTGCCTCGGGAGAGAAGCGTCGCGTTGCTTCGGAGAAGGAGACGCGCCTGTTGAGGAAGAGACGCCGATTGGGTGAGCGCCGGTTAGGTTCTCTAGGTTGGGTTTTTAACACTCCCCCTCAAGTTGGGTCCGGAAGAGGTTGAAGGTACCCAGCTTGCTGATGATTTGATTGAACGGCTTCTGACTTAGGGCCTTGGTAAACACATCTGCTAGTTGTTCTTTACTGGGTATGTAGGGAACTTCTATTTCTTTTGCTTGGTTCTTTTCGCGAATGAAATGACAGTCCACTTCAATGTGTTTGGTCCTTTCGTGAAATACTGGGTTGGACGCTATGTGTCGAGCAGCATTATTGTCGCAGAACATCTGTATGGGCATGTTGGGAGATTGTCCCATATCGTTGAGAAGTTGTTTTAACCATGTAAGTTCACTAGTTGTAGATGTCATTGCGCGATACTCCGCTTCTGCACTGGATCGTGCAACAACTTTTTGCTTCTTACTCCTCCAAGTTACTAGGTTCCCTCCTACAAAGGTGCAGAAACCTGTAGTTGATCTACGATCGTGACTTCCTGCCCAATCTGCATCCGAGAAACCAATGATATTGTTAGAGCTATTATTTTTCATAAGTATTCCTTGTCCTGGGGTTTGTTTTATATATTTTAAAATGCGATCAATGATACCTAAGTGTGGTGTTCGAGGTGCATGCATAAACTGACTAACTATGCTAACAGCAAATGTTATGCCTGGTCTAGTTACCGTTAGGTATATGAGTTTGCCTACAAGTCTTTGGAACTGATGAATATCTTTGACGGGTTCTCCGTCAGTAGAGTTGATTTTGAGATTTGTTTCTACTGGCGTGTTAGCTGGTTTAACACCAAGTTTTCCTGTTTCTGTCAATAGGTCTAGGGCATATTTTCTTTGTGATAAGAAGATGCCCTTTCTTGAGTATGCAATTTCTATTCCTAAGAAGTATTTTAAGAGGCCGAGGTCTTTTATATCGAATTTTGTTTTGAGGTAGTGTTTGACTTGACTAATTTCATTGTTAATGTCTCCGGTGATGATGATATCGTCAACATAAACTAATACTATGGTGATACCTTGTTTGTGGTGTTTAGTAAACATAGAAGCGTCAGCGGAAGATTTTAAAAAACCATAAGCAAGTAAAAAATGACTGAGTTTGGCATACCATGCGCGTGGAGATTGCTTTAGACCATAGATAGCTTTGTTGAGTTTGCATACCTGATTTGAGGTGACGTTGAATCCCGGTGGAGGAGTCATATATACTTCCTCTTCAAGGTTTCCTTGTAGGAAGGCATTTCGTACATCCATTTGATGGAGTTTCCAATTCTTGTTTACTGCTATGGACAGAAGAACACGAACCGTGTTCATTTTCGCAACAGGAGCAAAGGTCTCTAGGTAGTCAATCCCGTAAGTTTGAGTATACCCTTTGGCCACAAGTCTAGCTTTGTATCTTTCTATGGTTCCATTACTGTTATATTTTATTTTATAGACCCATTTGCACCCAACAGGTTTGATCCCTTGTGGTTTTGGAATGAGTGTCCATGTGTTGTTGTTTTCTAGGGCGTTGAGTTCCTCACTCATGGCTTTGCGCCATTTTGGATCTCCTATAGCTTCTTGGAATGTCTTAGGTTCTAAGTTATTTATTTGGGTTAGGTATGTTTTGTAGATTGGGAGAATTTGTTCGTAGGAGATGTGATTTTCGATGGGATAAGTGACGTGTGAGGTAACAAAGTCGTTAAACCTGGCCGGAGGACGTCTTGGACGAGTGGATCTCCTTGCTTGAGTATTTTCTTGATTGTCTTGAGGTGAAGTTTCTTCTTCTTCGTTTTCCTTCTCGTTTTCTTGATTGCTCTCTTGTCCTTCTCTTTCTTCCATGTGGCTTTGTGGTAGAGTAGTTGTTGTAGCTGGAAGGGTCCCAGTTGTATTCTCTTTGTAGTAGAACTCATTCTCTCTAAAGGATACATCTCTTGATATATACATTTTACAAGTATCGGGGTCAAAACATTTGTACCCTTTTTTGTTTACAGAATAACCAAGGAAAATACATTTTATAGAGTTACTGTCAAACTTGTCTATCCGTTTCTTGTGAACAAAGCAGACACAACCAAAAACCTTAAGATGGTCTAATTGCAGTGCCTGGTTTAACAATATTCCTAAAGGTTGTTTGTTTTGAAGGACGGGGCTTGGCAAACGATTAATGAGATAGGTGGCAGTTAGAACTGCGTCAGACCAAAAATGTTTTGGTGAATTACTTTGAAACAACAGAGATCGGGTAACATTCAAGATATGACGGTTTTTCCGTTCAGAAATTTCATTTTGCTCGGGAATATTAATACAAGTAGTTTGATGGAAAATTCCACGATTTTTTAGAAACGTTTGAAAATTGAGACTGGTATATTCTGTCTCATTATCGGTTCTTAGAGTTTTAATTTTGAAATTATACATGTTTTCAACAAATGTTACAAATTCGCAAAAAATTTTAAAAACGTCTGACTTATTTTTAAGAAGGTAAATCCAGGTGTTACGCGAAAAATCATCAATGAATAAAACAAAATATTTGAAACCATTGTAAGATTCGACCGGGGCTGGACTCCAGATATCGGAGTGAATTAAATCGAGCGGAAATTTAGATTTGTTTTTAGATGTAGGAAAAGGAAGTCTAGTTTGTTTTGAGAAATGACAAACATCACATGCATAATTAGGAGAAAAAGTAGGAAATAAAGTTTTTAGAACATGAGACGATGGATGTCCCATCCGCTTATGCCAGAGGTCCTGATTAATGTTACTTGAAATATGAAAAGCATTTTTTTGAGTATCTAAGATATAGAGTCCGTTGTGGTTGACTCCTTTACCAATCGTCTTCCCTGTAGCTCGATCCTGAAAAAATACATCATTCGGGGTAAATACAACATCACAATTATGGTGTTTTGTTATCCTTGCGACAGATAGAAGGTTAGAAGTGAGGTTTGGAACATATAATACATCCTTGTTTATTTGGTTTAGTAACATGGTTTCTCCTATTCCTTTAATCTCAACTTGATTATTATTTGCTACAGTTACAAATTTATTAACCATTTTGGAATTATCTTTAATATTTTGTAATAAGGACGAATTTCCGGTCATGTGATCGGTGGCTCCAGAGTCAATAATCCAATGGTTGTTATATTTAGATCTTGAATCAAGCATATTTCTGAAAGTATCTACAGAAAAAGTCTGTGGTGAGAAAGTTATACTTGCACAATTACCTGATCTTTGGGGGGTTTGCTGCAAAAACGCATTTAACTGGATCAGCAGCTGATCCAGATCCGGTCTGGACCCGGATCCTGGTCCACTGGGTCCGCTATTCGCGGATATAAAACCATCGGGTCGGGTATGGTTGTAGTCGGGTTGCCGACCATGAGATCCGTCCGATTGTCCGTGCGCGCTCATAAAAACCCGCTGATCCGGAAGAGCAACCGATTCGTCTTCCCATTTCCTTTCCCCTTCTCTGCTAGGGTTAGCCACCGCCGCTCCATTTCCTGTCGCGCCGCTGTTTTTCTTTCGGTTCCGATGATCTCCCCCTCCGTCCCTTGTCGGTCGGAGATGTGGGTGTAGGAACCAGCAAGAGTTTCTATTATGACCTGTTTTTTTACAGTTATCGCAAGTTTCTTGCGACTTATTTCCATATTTTTGTTTAGTTTTACTGGGTTGTGGTTTTCCGACGTAAAAAGCCTGAGATTCTGAGGCATGGTCGGTGGTCTGAGCGGTGGTCCGACGGGACTCCTCCCGTTGGATCATCGCGATGATGGTTCCGAGGTCTGGTAGTTCGGCGGTCATTAGGACTTGACTCCGGATGGCTTCATAGCTTCCGTCAAGTCCGATGAGGAACTGGTAGATGTGGTCCCTCTCCGTGCGTTCGAGTATGGTTTTTTGGTCCATCGCCACTGGTTCGTAAATGGACAGTTCATCCCATCCGCGTTGAAGTGCCCCGAGGTACTCCGTGATGGTCTGTCCTTGTTGCTTTGTCTGCGAGATCTCTTGTTTTAGTTTAAAAATATGAGCAAAATTTTGTGATTTACCGAATATATTCTGGACGGAGTCCCAGAGCTCTTTCGCAGAGTTTTTGTAGAGGAAGATCGCCCCGATCTTTGGTTGCATAGAGTTGAGGAGCCAAGACATCACGAGGTGGTCTGTTGCCTGCCACTCCTCCTGTTTTGTCTCGGTGTCCTCTCCATCTGGTTTTTTTGTATTCCCGGTGATGTGTCCGAGTTTTCCTTTCCCACTGAGGGCCAGCGTAACAGCTCGTGCCCACGACAGATAATTCTGTCCGTTGAGTGGTTGAGAAACCAGTCTGGGGGCAGTGATCGTTTCTTGATCCATCATTATTTTCCTTCCTTCCTCTGGGTATGGATGTTGGGCGGTTTTCCTTCAACCCCCTCGAGGAAGAAGAGGGTTGATTTTTGTGGGTTTTGTTTGTGGTGGTCTGAGGGATCCGATGATGAGTTCAGTGAACTCTGAGGATCACCGATGATGAGAATCACGAGCTTGTATGCTCTGATACCATGAAGAAACGTAAGGGAATTGGGTTTTATTGAGAATATTGTTTTTTGTATTTTCAACTTCTTTTTGGATTCAAAAAATACATTGTGTTTTATACGAGTGTGAATTTAAACGTTGGATTGAGCTGCCTCGGGAGAGAAGCGTCGCGTTGCTTCGGAGAAGGAGACGCGCCTGTTGAGGAAGAGACGCCGATTGGGTGAGCGCCGGTTGGGTTCTCTAGGTTGGGTTTTTAACATGTTTGCAGTTCAGGGTTATATATTTTAATGGGTTTTATTATTTTTGTTGGAGATTAAACTGTGAAAACAGACATACTGGAATACTTGGATTTTTGTTTTATATTTTTTATTAAAAAAATCTTAATGGGTTTTTCTTTTTATTGGATATTAAACTAAACAGCCTACCAGAAGGTTTTTTTTCCAAAGAAGATTCTGAATAGGTTTTACTTTTTTTGTTGCAATTTAGGGCTTAGATCTTTACGTTAATGGGTTCTCTTTTTATACTGTATTTGTTCTCTTTGCAAAAGAAACATGTTAGACTTGTTAAATTGGGACAAATGATTCCATTTTGTCCACTGCAAGTTGTTGCTTCCTTTGTTTGGAACTGAAATAAAGAGAATTGTGCCATAGTTTGTGCTTTTACCAAAAGAGCAAAAGATACAACACTTTTGGAATTGTTCTTTAGCTCCATTTCATGGTTGCCACAAGTTAGATTCCAATTTTCGAAACAAAAAAACACAATTGTTTTTTGATGTTTTGTAATTTCATTTGTGGGCAGAATTGTTGGTTTTACTCATGATTTGAGTGGAACTGGTGGATGGGCACTCAAACAATGGGGGTCTGAGAATGGTGGCAAGCAGCAATTATCTAAGTAAGACTCTTTTTACAGTATGAATCTTGATGAGTTCCTTCAGAATGTCGAACCAGCGGACGATGAAATCAGCTGTGAGATGGCACGATCAGGCTCCTTGACCAGGCGTCCCGGGAGTACGATTTTGAGCAGCAAGTCCAGCCTCGGGAAATCACCCAACTTGCGGTTGTCGATACTTGGGGAAATAACATTGGAGGATTACCTGACGAAGACCGGGGTTGCAGGGTCGGATGCCAGGCAGAACGATGCAGTTGGTATTGCCGGTGATTCGGTGGATGGAAATGGCACGTCGGGTGGGGAACGAAATATTCCACATTGGCTTCAGCAGCAGAGTTTGGCAGGGAGTTATGTGTCTAATCAACTGGTTAATTCCTCACAACCAGAAGGATTAGTTCCAGCTGCACATCCTCTGGGTCGGAAAAGGGTGGCCTCAGGCGATGTTGCAAAAAAGACGGTCGAGCGGAGACAAAAGAGGATGATCAAGAACCGAGAATCTGCTGCTCGATCACGTGCTAGAAAACAGGTTGAGATTTCCTTATGTTGTTTGTGTTCTCACTGTGTGCCCGTGTAGTTGTGTTGTATCTTAAACTTGGTAACTTGTCATCCATAGGCTTATACGCACGAGCTGGAGAACAAGGTCATGCTACTTGAGCAAGAGAACGAGAAGTTGAGGAAACGAAGGGTACTTACTCTAACCTACACCCAACATGTCGCCTTTACTTTTTCGGGGCATGTCCTTTGCTGAGTAAAACATTGTATTTTGTCTAGTTTAAACTTGGAAATCGGAAGTAGAAAGACTGTCCCATCCTTTAATGGACAGCAAAATCAGTTCGTAATTTAAAAGTCCAACATAGTGTCATGTATAAATTTATATTGATCTCTTTGTTTGGTATGTAAAATTTAGTAGGCAACATTTTGTGCAAAAAATAGTATTCGTACTCTAAATTGTTTGGTTTATCAGACACGACCATCTATGCTAGGTTCTACATTTTTTCTCGAATTCAGATTTCTCAGTCATGATGCTTCTTTAAGAACGATTTCTGTTTTGCGAACGATCAGAGTGCCTTCTTCATTAGCTTACTTGTAATTGTTTGGAAACAAATCTTTTTACCTTTGCACATGTTGTGCTTGTTTTCAGAAGAACACTTTCTCTTCAGTTCGTTCAATCACTAGTTTAGCAAAGCTTTCTTGATGGTGTTGTCTTAACTCTTAACATAGAACAGCCTGGGAAGAATAGCAAGTCTCTAAGTCTAATCAGTCCTAGGAGTATCAATCCAAAAGGTTATACGTTTGATCAAATTGTACTACTTTAATCTTTGAATTAGAATGTAGAAAACTATGAAAGTAGTTCTTCTGTCTTCAATTTGTGTAGATCCACAATGATTAGTCTATTTGTGCTGATTTTTATCAAGAAGCATCAGGTTTACACAATACCCCACCTGTTTGTGTACAAAAATTTGCTCTAATCTGTTTGAGTGGGATTCTATAGATTGTTCAAGAAATCTGCTATTCTGCTTAGTTGCCTTGCGCCCATATTGTCGGCACCTTGTATTTGTTTGAATCTCGTGTAGTAATACCGACAATCAACATATAAATTGTCTCATGTTTCCTTTATTTGTTAGTCAGAATTTTGTAGGTCCTCATTCATTTAAATCATTTCATGAAGAATTCCATGAGCTTTGGTTCTTCGGATTTTGAATCTATCTTGACATTTGAAACTTATTTCTTTCCCTTCTGGCAGGAACTAGACAACATTCTCGGAGTTGCACCCCAACCAGAACCGAAGTTTAAACTTCGTAGGACGAATTCAGCTCTGTTCTAAACGTCTGTTAAAACGAACAATGAAGGTATTTAGTTGCTCCACGGTGCTTCTTTTTTTTTGTCATGCCTTCTTGTTGTTGTAACCGAACTTGTAGTTGTGCTCCGCAATCTATATCTTGTAATCCATTTCGCGTAATAGTTTGAGCTTATGATATCTAAGTCGTTAGTCAACAACAAGTTCTGAGATTACCAATTCTTCACTCTCATTTGCAGCCAAATTTCGAAAAAGTAGGAGTATAAGTTTGTAGTTTGAAGTTATGAGAAGTCACGGTTTTGTCGGGGCTCGCAGCTTATGCTTAAGCTTGGTAGAAATTCTAGCAGCTCATAAGGTTATGATAACCCTATTGGTGCTACAAATTGATCAAGTTGGTTGCGATCGTTGAATATCCTAACATCAGGATAAACGGCCATTCAAAAGGTGAACTTCTCAAGGTTTAGTTCTAAGACTGAATATCTCGGTGTTGGATCATAAGATCAATATCTCATACGTTTCTATAGGAGTTGTGTCATGTTTCAAGTACTCTCTTTCTCTGCTCGGACTTATGTCGCACCATGTATTTTAACTATGTTTTAATTAGGTGTAGAACATGATACGAACACAGCCAATTTATTTCATTAAGAGGAATTGACTTTTCTCATGAGATTTTTCAAGGAAAAGAAAAGAGTTAATCCTTAAAGATCAGAAATTGTTTAAAAACAGTTATTAGATGGAGTTGTGGCTTAAAAAACGGGGTCTATAATATTGTTAGTGGTTATTTTAGAAAATATTTTACATAGAAAAAAAATAAAAATAATTAGCAAAAAAAAATGCAGGTGAGAAATTTAATTGGTAAACTATGTTCCTTAAAAATATCGTTTTCAGTAATTAAAAATAACATTTCAGATGTTTTTTTAAAATATTATTTTTTTAAAATTAATTATAATATAAATAGTAAATTAATTTACTAAAAATTAAAAACGACATCACAAATTATTTTTTCTATATATATTATTTTGAGATTTGAATTAATTATATTATAAATAATAAATTAATTTTCTATAAATAGTAAAAAGTAGTATTTTGGGATTTGAATTAATTTACGTATTTTGGTATTTGAATTAATTTACTTATTCTTAATTCTTCCAATTTGAATTACTATAAATAGTATTTTGAGATTTGAATTAATTTACTTGTTTTGATATTTGAATTAATTTATGTATTTTGGTATTTGAATTAATTTACTTATTTCTATCCATTTAATTTCAACATGTAAGTACATATATACCAAAAAAAGATGTTGTCAAACAAATTGAAAGAAATAAAAATGTGCAAATATAAAGAAAAAATAACAAAATTCCGAAGCTTGTCCCACCCCACACACCACCCAGCGAGACTAATCCCAAATAAGTAAATTAATTCAAATCTCAAACTAAATAAATTAATTTAAAACCAGAAATAAGTAAATTAATTCAAATCACAAAATACTATTTATAGCAATTCAAGTTAGAATAGTTAAGGATAAGTAAATTAATTCAAATATCAAAATAAGTAAATTAATTCAAATCTCAAAAATATTATTTATAAGAATTAAGAATAAATAAGTTCAAATACCAAAATACGTAAATTATTTTAAATCTTAAAATAAATAAATAAATTCAAATTCCAAAATACTATTTATAGTAATTCAAATTGAAAGAATTAAGAATAAGTAAATTATTTAATTTAAAAAGAAAAATAATATTTATAAAAAACAACATTCGCATGTTGTTTTTAGGAAAAAAATTCAAAATAAAAAAAAAATTGGAAAAATATGCACTTCAGAAACTTAATTGGCAAAGTATGCACATTGAAAAACGGCACCACAGGTGCCGTTTTCATTAAGTAAAAACAGCACTGTAGATGCCGTTTCTACCCTTAATGAAAACGGCATCAGTGATGTCGTTTTTACTTGGGCAAATTTTTTCTTGGTTTCGAGATGTCGTTTTTATTTAATACATGTTGAACTAGAAACGGGTCGGTCATGGGTCTCGCTCCCCGGTGAGGTGGCGGGGGTTGCAAGGGGGCAGCGCCTCCTGGATTGTAATTATTGTGTGTGTGTGTGTGTGTGTGGGGGGGGGGGGGGGGGGGGGGGGGGGGGTGTAACTCCAACACATTGGTCAGATCACTTTGGAGTTGTGACATATTATCCATTATCAAAAATTGGTTCGAAGATCCAACTGGTAATTTTTTGATAAGTAATGTGGTGTGATAAATTTGTATTATCGTGGTAACGGGTTGGATTACAATGAGACCCCCGACCGACCCGTTTCTAGTTCAACATGTATTAAATAAAAACGACATCTCGAAACCAAGAAAAAATTTGCCCAAGTAAAAACGGCAGCACTGATGCCGTTTTCATTAAGGGTAAAAACAGCATCTACAGTGCCGTTTTTACTTAATGAAAACGGCACCTGTGGTGCCGTTTTTCAATGTGCATACTTTGCCAATTAAGTTTCTGTAGTGCATATTTTTCCAATTTTTTATTTTTTTTTGATTATTTTGAAAAAATTTCCTTGTTTTTACTTAATGAAAATGACATCCCAATTGTCGTTTTGAAGGTGCATAGTTTGTCAATTAAGCTTATCGGGTGCATATTTTTTAAATTTTGTGATTTTTGGATGATTATTTTGAAGAAAAAATCCTTTTACATATATAGTCATCTACATTTCATCTAAAACAAGCAAATAATTTTTATGTATTGTTATGTATTCTTTGTTACATTGAGGAAGGGTTTGCACGTAAAAATTGTGTCGTGATTTGTCTTATGATGCAGCATTTTTTTTTTTTTTGGATCTTGTTTGTCGGTCGCTATTAGTTCTTTCTTGATTCTTGCTTGTTTAGTTGTTTGTGTGTAGATTCCGTTTCTCTGGTCATTATTTCTCAACATCATCATAGACTGTTTTCTTAAAAACGAGGGGTTTGAGTGCATGCTTTCATTTATTTCGCTATCTGTGGGCGAAAAATCTATAATAGATATTGTCTAACATAAATTCTCGAGTTGTCGTCATCTATTTTATCTTACTCTCTCCTTCTATGAATCACTTATAGAGTGGCGTACGTTTTTGGTATTGGTTTTTTAGTGTTCCTCAAACTCAAAGGTAGACGGAACGGTTAATTATTAATTGCACGATATATTGCAATACTAACCAAAAGAGAAAGATTTGGAGAGCGCATTCCAAAATGTAGCTTGTATGGACCAAATCCATTGCAATATTAATATATATTTCATATTGCATCAATCATGACTAACCTGTACGACCGGCTGAAAGTTTTTGATAATGTTGTACGTGTTAATTTCGTTACTAATGTTGGTGAATTGCGGATCTATATTCCATTTACGGCCATGCATGGGTTTGTCAAGAGTATGGACGTCGGGTCGCCCAACTGATAAGGTACTTATCAATAGGGATATATATATATATACCAGTTGTGTCATTAATGTGCAATTGAAAGTTGCAAATATATGTCATTTATGTGACTTACGTGTGGATACTTTTCATACTATGGTAATCAATTATGAAGACAATTGGTTTGCTATTTATGTCATTTCTATGACTTATATAGGTAGAGACTACGATAATTTTTGCGATGTGATAGGAATTGCATAGGTGCATGGGTTGCATTTAGTAGAATTTCGACCATTTCAATTTATTTATTTATTGAGAATTACTACTAAACAATCTACGGTAGACCATTTCAACAGACCATATCGTGTGTGGTTTTCTGACAGGACAATTTTGCATACGTTAGTGGTTTAAAGAACTACTATCCTTGAGATTTTCCTAAAAGTTGCAATTGTAATTTAATTCCCATTTTGCCAGAAAAAAGTTTCATAGAAAATTAAAATTAAAATTTCAAACTAATTAACATCTATATCCATTTTATTGAATTTTTAACCAAACCAATGAAACATCAGATTCTATGTACATGTACAAGTTAGAGACGCATGGGCGGTTCTACGTATCATCTACTCATCAGTGATAAGTTCCAAGTGAACCTTGAACTCTTGTACACATACAATGCATTTTATTATATAGTCATCGCTCTAATAAATAAGTATATAGATAAGTAAAACAAGTTGATATTCTTAAATACTACTTCCTTTAACTATAAATACATATATCAAACATACTTCTTCTTTCTATAAAAAAAAAGTTCGCTGCAATGTAAATTAGAACTCAAATGAGCTTCTTGAAATTGTTTTAAGAACACGAGTACTATATCTATTGAATTACAAACATACATACATTCCGAAGGAAAAAAAAGGTGTAAGGAGTGATTGAGGAGAATATATATATATATATATATATATACGAAAATCCAAACTGCGAGTGGTTGTAAGGACGTGAACATGCAACCTTTAGTCTAGTTTTGTGCTATCTCAACTTGTTAACTACTTATGATTTCAACAAATTATTCTGGCCACATTCATGCATGGGCACGCACACAGGTTCTACTGTGTCACCATCAAAATTGAAGACTCAAATCCACCACTTCATGGTGCAAATACACTTCCGATTCTGATCTTGATATCACACTCCAGCCCTATAAAACCCAAGTGGATGTTTTAATTTTTTTCAAGAAAAACAAAAAACAACACAAATTTGGTTTATTAGAAGAGAAGTGAGCAATGGGAATGGAGACATGTGTTCTTGTTCTAGTTGTGGTTCTCGGCCTTATTTCCCTTAGCTTAATGGTTCTAATTAGCGTCGTGTCGGAATTGTCCCAGTGGACGCTTTCGCTGATATGGTTTCAAACCAGAGACCACGCCTGGTGGCGGGAGTTCTCCTACGGTGCCAATGTGGCTCCAACGGTATCGGAGGAGATTAAAACGGCATACCGAGGGACGAGAATCGGTAAGTACAAAAGTGCGGTGGCAGCGGAGGAGAAGCGAGATGAGTGTTGCTTCTGTTTTTGTGATGTGAACGAGGGAGATGAGTTTAGGGAGCTAAGATGCAACCATGTATTCCACAAGGATTGTTTGGATAGATGGGTCGATTATGGTCGGGTCGAGTGCCCATTGTGTCGGAATTCGTTGCTGCCTAAGCTGACAAGGCGAGCCAGCGAGAGAAGGATTAGAAACTGATGTACGGAGAAAAGAGTGGTCATTAACTGAAGTCTCACTAAGCAGTAGTGTTGCAGATACAAGAAAAAATTTACCCGGGAAGGACTTGCATTAATTGATGATGCAAAATGTCAAAGTCAAGAGGAAATCAATGGTGTGGGGTTTTATAACTATGTTTCACAAGATATATGTAAATTTTACCATATTTGAGTATGTGTTATATTGAGATCTTCTGTTGTAACATTAGAGTGGTTCTTGAAAGTTGATAATTAGGAACTTGAAAGTTGTGAAATCTTAAGAAACAATTAGATGGTACAACCAATGTAGATTCTGTAGACCAAATTTTCTAATTATGTTCAGGGTTGCACATTTTGCACCAAAATAAACACCAACTTGACTTGCATAATGAAACAAGTCAACAATAATCCATTTTGAACTGAAATTCCGCGCTTGCCTACTTCAAATGAACTTCAAGGGAACCATATTAATTCTTAGCAGCCTTCTAATTTCCAAACTAAAAGTAGATGGGGATCTCAGTCAACATGCTTAAATATTCATTAGTTCACAACTTCTTAAGAATTAGATATTTACAAAACATGTTACTCACATCAATTCTAGCATCCAGCTGTTACTCTGTGCTGCTCTGAATTACAATTCTTTTTCTTATACAAAATGAAAATTTAGACCAAAAAAGTTTGGTCTATATCTGTTTTTGGACAAGGAGTATCATGGTTCTGCTAGTTCTATAGATAGTCACAGGCCTCAAAATGTTCTTCTGTTGCAAAAAGAACAGGAAGCTTAACTCTCAGGGCTTTGTCTGAATCGACACGATCGTTGGGAAAGAAGAGTATGTAGGAAACACCATCAGGACCATATTCCTTGCTGTATAACTTCTGCCCAGCAGCGAAGCTACCGAGTAGTTGGTAAGATCTCTCCGAACCATCCATTGCGTGGCAGAGATCGTCGCTGCCTGGATTTGAATCATGATCTGTTAGCTTGAAAGATACTGATGAAGTAGGATGCTAAGATGTACAAAATTAAAATGGTTAGAGTTTTTAATCCAGACAAGTATTTTTCATGTTGTTCATGTAAACAAAAACCATGACTTAACACAAAATCATAGATAAAAATCTAGGGATAAAATAGTGTAATGACAACAGTTATGACCAAAAACAATACATCTAGGGATAAAATTCAAGCATCCATTTTATTCGACAGAAATTATTGGAAGTACTACACTTGAATACCATGAATTAAATTATCATTCAAGACAGAAAATCAGCAAGGCTCATCTAAATTGCGAAGGCATGCAATCTCCCTTCCTAAACATAAAAGCAAACAATTAGAAGCTATAAGTAACTATAGCTCTCATTCTAGATATTGTAAAAGAAGAGTTGCATACATGCAGCCAGCTCCTTCTGGGTTTGATAAAGAAACTCCAGGGCCTCTGCTATCTCTTTCTCGAACCGAAGAAAAGGTCCGTCCTCGAGTCTCAATTTTCTCAGTTTGGAAAGACCTTCGCCCAACTCCATCATTGCTCCTCTATGGTTCTGAATTACAAATTACAATAACAAAAAAATGAAGATTTGTAGACATACAGAAGCCATAAACTAGATCTTTGTGTGCCAATTTCGTGATTGTCAGCTCCATGTTGTATCAGTAGTATGAGGATCAGTGTGTGAGATCTCAAGCTCTGGCTGCAAAAGGTTTTCGACTTGACTGGTTCTTTACTAGCACATGAGCCATTTCACCCTCTCAACAAAAAAAATTGTGTTTAAACAAACAAACAAACCAAAAATTGTGGATTTTTGACATGCCAAAATGGTGTGCATTAGTAGGTTCAGATGATTCATCGCTCAAATTGCTAAGTTCACCTTGCAATAGTTTTCTACAAAACTTGCATAAAGCTTGTTTAAAATGTGATATATAGGCGCGATGCGCTCTGAGTGTCGGATGTCTCGTTTCACACGATCGTACTTCTTTTAAAAAAACATTAACATGCAACTACAAATCTTAACATTTTAGATCGCTTCAGTTGAAATCCAACTTTCGTCGAACACCACAAAATTCAGTTCGTAAATCCTTAGTCTGATTACGTGTTGGGATTTGATAAAAAATATGGGAACCAACCAATCCATTACCCAACTCACGCCCAAACCCGACCTGACCGAAGAGGTGGTGGAATCCAACAGCGCACTGAAGCACCCCGTGCACGAGCGTCCTCCTCGGCTCCTCTGCCACGTTCCAAATTTCCTCGAGAACATCGTGGCACCGGTAGTATTCCCCGCCGTTGAAGAGCGCCACCGCGTCCTCGAACCCGCCACCGTCCCCAGAAGGTTCGGGGGCGAGGCGGGACCGGTAGCGGAGGAGCCAGAGGGTCGGGTTCCGGCGGGGGAGGAGAAGGGGAGGGGATCGAACGGTGGGGATTGAAGGATGAAGGGAGACGACGGACGGAAGTACGAATCTTAAGGTTGAACGTGACATGGGTGGTTGGGAGGAGTTCGTTGCTTCCCGCCATGGGATTGGGGGATTTTTTTTGTTTTTGTTTATGGGATATTTGCGGAACGACCCTTGCTGTGTCCTGTATTTGGGGTTATTTTTTTTCTTTTTACTTTTCTTTTGATTTTGGAATCACTTGTTTTAGTATATTTGAATAAGGTTTGTGTAAAGCCGTTAGTTGTGGTTCGGGTTTGAGATTAAACTTGCGCTCAGTTACAATTAATTTCAATCAAACTAATTTGAAAATGAATGAGCTAAACATTTACATCTTATACGGCTCAAAAACCGTTGAATGAGATGGTTAAAGTTTGGAAAAGTTTGTGTTTTGAGTTCACAAGATTATATAACCATCGTTATCGTGTTCCCCTTAACTATATGATACATCAATATTGGAGTCTCGAATGATTTGTTGGACACTACTCCTTTGCTCTATTGCACATGGATAACTTGTTAAACATACCCTTTAAGTTGGTTGTGTTTGAGAATATACGGTCATAGGTCATCTTCATCAACATCATGTATTTCTTTATGCAAACCACCAAATATTTGTGCACACAACTTGAATTACATATCTAACCCAACGTTAGAGATTTAATAACGTTAATCATATCTAAACCACCAATGAAGTCTAATCGTGAGAAACACGATACACTCAATGTAACATCCTGAATTTAACAGTAAAATACGTAAGCAAACAAACAAAATTCAAGACATTACCAGTCAGTAATATATATTTAAGTGTATATGAAGGTGAGACAATACAAAATTCTGTATAATATTTTACAAATTTACATGGAATTCAGTTACAAAAACTTCTGACACGATAGAACCCAAAACTCTATCAACAAACACACAACTAGTAAACAGTTCCACGTGTATAGTCGGTCAATATTGTCCACCCGTAAAAACGATATGTTCACACAATTGCTAGTTAGAACCAACCTCTTATGCTTCAAGATATGCAAGAAAAACAAAATAATTTGTCTAAGTCTTTAAAATTAAAGACTTAGCATGCAAACAATATCCACCTAGTTATTTAGGTTATGCTACAGATATTTGTTCAAATAATTCCAAAAGATTCATTTAAACAATACAATAACATGAATTGAAACAATATAATTCTCAAAATTCAATTTCAGGTAAAATAGAGCAACTAGAAAAATGTCATCAAATCCGTACCTTAACAACTATATGCATTACTAATGCATAACATAATTAAATCAATCGTCTCTATTCCAAATCATCAGTTTCGATCCACTACGGTTCGAATTCAGATTAATCCAGAAAGTCATTAATATTTACCCGGACCACCCACCACAGGCACATTGCGGTCTTCAGTCAACGTATAAGCCACCCACCATTCACACCCATTATTTCAATTTTCCAATTTATCTAACATTAGATTCTTGTGAGCCCCTCATATGCTACATGTATCAGTCAGTTGATATCAGATATGAGTCTTGTGGACTTATCATTGCCACACGGTCCACTTGGGATCCAGTTGCCCTGTCGGGTTGGCTCGTCAGGCTATGCTCAAACGAGTCAGGGTACTCCGAAGAGTCAGTAGTGGCAGACAATTCAATTATCGTAATCTTATTTTAATATGCATAATATTATTCTTTTATTTAACAACGAAAAACCCTTAACAAAATCAAATAAATCGGAATCATAGGTTTCAAACAATAATCACCTCATTTGTATATAACAATGATATCAACTAAACATTTTTACCACTATGTATTATACATCACACATTTCAAATATGAAATCTCACCCTACACTTGGAAATAACAAATAAAACATCTCAAATTAAGGATTATATAATACCTTAAATCTTCAATACTACACATGCAGTAGACTACTTAGTGAATTTTTAATTCATCTTCAAGCATTTCATCGAGTAATAGAAAATAAGAAGTGATGCAACTACTTTTCTACCTTCTAACAAAGAGATAGATGAAAAATCCTACATAACCTACATAGAAAAACTTCTCCATTAACCACTCAAAATTTTCAACCAACATATCGTCTAACTATAACAATTGAGGTGTACACACACACATATATATACACACATATGGATTTAATGTGGTTGTGAGGGACATTATAGTTAACATGGTTGTGACACATCATTTTCGATCACTTCTGGTTAGTTTTTTTTATGAAAAATTATGGGTGTGATATAACATATATAAGGAACATGTGTTAAATTTTCAGATCAAATTGATCATCGTAGATCTTGATCCGAAGATTTCAAAATTCAGTAAATTTCAACTGTTCAAATATTGACATTTTAGATCAACGGTGAAATTAACTTCGATTGACCTAAAATTTTAATATGTTATAGCTTAAGAGATAACAATATATGTGATTAAATTCGATTTTGAAAAATTAACTTTAAAATCGTCTAAAAATCAAGTGACACAACCATCTTGGCTATAATGTCCCCGTAGTCACATTAAGCCCTATATATATACACTAGTCTATGTTCCCACCATGTTTTTGGGTGAGCTTCATCTATGAATCGAATGCCCACCGATTTTTTACTTCATCTAACCCCTTTTGTTACCACTTAAGGACAATATGATTCAAGGAGCAAATGACAAGAAACCAGAAAATCAAGCCATAATATTGATTCCAAATCTCGATCCTCGCTAATTTCATTACAATTATGGTCTTGCCCAAATCATTGGAGTTCTAATACAAATAAAAAGTGGATCTGGTTCCTACCCACTAGAGCTCTTGCATACCTTCTTTTTCTTTTCTGAAAACTCCCAAAATAAGCCCTAACCTTCATCGGCCGATGGAGTGGAGATAGGAATTAGAAAATTTCCAATAAAGTCTTCAAATCTTTCAGATTTAACTTCGGTGCACAACTTACTTAAATTTCACTTAAGTTCACATCTAACATATCTATTTATTTTGATTAACGATAATGATATAGATAAGAGTGTATGTATCTTGTTCCTATTCGTATCTATATTCCCAATTTTAAAATTTCTCATAAATTTACCAGTTGAAAACGTAATATCCGATACATATGCATATCCATATCCAATTGTTATAAGGTATAAGGTATTCATTTAGGTGTGATTGACTTGGAGGAAGTCAAAGAATTTTTAGAATTTTTATTTTAGGGTGAAAGTGGAGAAAGTCGTCTAAGAGTGCGATTGATTTTTCCAAACTTTTGTTGCTTTTAATATTTTTGATAACACAATACTTCGTACCTTATACTTAACCCTACTTTAAAAATAATTATATTTTACAAATAGATGTGTCAACCAAATCTTGAAAAAAAACCGCAAGAACATATCTCTGCATATGTTAATCTGCATTTGTTGATAGGAAAATGATTTATGAACGCAGCGCGTCACGGACGCGCTCTACGTGGACATCCATGTCAGCCCTTACGTGGCCAAAGCATGAATGTTTTTTTGTTTTTTCTTCCTGATGTCCACTCAAATCACATTAAATGCGTTTCAACTCAGCACGTTCTCTCTCTCTCCACCCAAATACAAATATGATGACTTTCTTTCTTTCTTCTTCATTCTTTCTCTCCAGAATAAATCATCATTTCGAGCAAAATATTAGGTCGAAGAAGCGTCTGATGCTGACTCCCAGGATTCTTCACAACGTAAGCAGCGTGAATGGGACGGTGCGAAGACTTCCCGATGTTCTACATAAACAGGAAATCTGATATGCTATTTTTTTTCCTAAACATAATTCTTGTGGGGTAAAATATACAGTGGGAGGTTTGTTGAGTTTGTGCGGGGGTGGCAGGGGGCGACAGATATATAGGCGCGATGCGCTCTGAGTGTCGGATGTCTCGTTTTTTTGTTTTGACATCATATTATTGCATTCCATATATTGATTCGTTTATTCCGACAATAATGAAGTCATATATTATTCCGGACTGCAAATACACTTATTCCGGACTGCAAATACACTTATTCCGATTCCGGACAGCAAATACACTTATTCCGGACAGCAAATCCACTTATTCCGGACAAACTTTATGTTCCGTTTCTGGACACACTTTATTCTTAAACCGGACAACAAATACACTTATTCCGGACAACAAATACACTTATTCCGGACAAACTTTATGTTCCGTTTCTGGACACACTTTCTTCTTATTCTGGACAACTACACTTATTCCGGACTGCAAATACACTTATTCCGGACAGCAAATACACTTATTCCGGACAACAAATCAACTTATTCTGGACAAACTTTATGTTCCGTTTCTGGACACACTTTATTCTTAAACCGGACAACAAATACACTTATTCCGGACAACAAATACACTTATTCCGTACAACAATATACACTTATTCCGGACATACACATAACGTAAACAGGACAAACACATAATGTAAACTGCACACACACATAAAGTAAGCTAGACAAATTAAGTTGATCCAACGTAAAACTTAAAAACAAATATTTTATTATGATAAGTGTGGGCTCTGCACGAATAATGAGACTGCACGATGTCCTTGGGTCTGCACACTGTCTTATCTGTGTATTGGGAAATGAATCGTTCAACTTAAAGAACCGGCGTTTTTTAAAAAGACCAAAACGCACGAAGAGAAATTTCGCTGATTGGACGCTGACTCAAAGAAAAATATCTGAGCTGTACAGATCCACGTAAGGCGCGTCCGTGACGCGCGCGTCCGTCTATCACGGTTCTTGTTGATAAGCCCAAAACCCCGACATCAACAACCAAATTAGGGTTTTCTTCTCCCCCAAACCCTAGCAATGGCGCGCGCCCTCTTCTCCTCCTCCGACTCCGAACCCGAGCCCACCCTCGAGATCGACTCCGCCTACGCGCGCCGCTTCGAGCACAACAAGAACCGAGAAACCCTCCAAAGGTACGACGAGCTCAAACGCCGTGGCGAGATCCCTCCCTCCTCCGACTCCGACTCCGACGACGATGACGATGACATCGCCGGCACCGCCGAGAAGGACGCGCAGTTCTTCGACACGCTCCTCAAGATCAAGACCAACGACCCCTCGATCCTCAACAAGGACATCAACCTCTTCGAGTCCGACTCCGAAGCGGAAAAGGTGAGACCTTCGAGGAAAAGGAAGGAGAAGGAGAAGCCTTTGTACATCAAGGATGTTGCGGCGATGAGGCTGCTGGAGGACGGGCCGGAGTTGGCGTCGGAGGAAATGCCGGCGAAGTTCCGGGATCCGATGTCGAAGGTTTATTCGGAGGAGCAGGAGGAGAAGTTGAGAGCGTTTCAACAGGCGGTGGAGGAGGCGGAGGAGGAGGACAGTGGGGATGAGTTGTTCGAGCGGAAGAAGAGGGTCGAGGTTGAGTCGGATGACGAGAAGGTTAAGAAGACGCTCGAGGTTGTTCACGAGAAGGTCGAAAGGGTATTCGAGGAGAACGAGGAGGATAAGTACCTGAAGCAGTTCTTTAAGGATAAGTTGTGGGTCGACAGGAATGGAGGGAAAGAGGTGCTGATTGATGATGAGGCAAAGGAACAGTTTTCAGAGGAGGAGGAGGAGTTGTGGGAGCAGGAGGATTACGAGAAGCATTGCAATTTCCGGTACCAGGAGGCCGGTGGAGGTGAGATCGAGACTCACTCGAGGACGGTGGAGAATTCCGTTAGGAAGAAGAATGATAGTAGGAAGAAGCAGAGGGAGAGGAAGCAGGAGAGGATGGCGCAGGCGGAGCAAGAAAGGAAGGAATTTTTGAAGCAGGTAAAGAATGTGAAGAAGAAAGAGATTCAGAAGAAACTCGAACAGATTCGTGCAGTTGGCGGAATCGGAAGTGAAGCTGCTTGCAAGCTTGACGAGGATGACCTCGAGAGGGAGTACGATCCTGAAACATTTGATAGGGCCATGGAGAAGGTGTACAATAAGGAGTATTATGATGCCGATGAAGAGGATCCTGCATTTGGAAGCGACGGGGATGGGGACCTTGAAAAACCTGATTTTGATAAGGAAGATGAGCTACTCGGACTTCCCAAAGACTGGGATGTTGTTGGAACTGGATCGGGATTCACTGCTACAAGAGAAAGAGTCTTGAAACAGAAGGTGGAGGACAACAATGTGGAAGAGGACGCAAACGGTATGGAAGAGGAGGAAGACAATGTGGAAGAGGAGGATCAAAAGCACGAGAGCAAGAGGAAGAAAAAGCGGAAGCTTTCTCTTCGTGAGAAGGTGGAACTCGAGAAGGACTTAGAAGAGTATTACAAATTGGAATATGAAGATACCATTGGTGACCTAAAGACGCGGTTCAAGTACAAGTCTGTCCTGTCCAACAGATACGGTTTGAGTAGCGCCGAAATCTTGATGACGGATGATAAGGAATTAAACCAATATGTCTCTCTCAAGAAGCTTGCACCTTATGTGCAAGAGGAGTGGAAGGTTCCTAAGATTAAGAGATACCAGATGAAGACAAAGATGGTCGGTGAAGGAGAGAAACACAGCAGTGACAAGAAAAATAAGAAGCATCTCTCAGAGGGTTCCACTTCCAAGGAACCAAAAAGTGGTGTTGAGCCGGAGCTTCCTACTGGTGAAGCGTCTACAGTTGCTCTTTCGAAGAGGGCCAAGACAAGGCGCAGGCAGGCAAAGCTTAAGTTATCTGAGTCAAGGCTCATGGCTTACGGAAAGGTCCCTGCTACAGCTAGTAAGAAGAAGAAGAAGCACTAAAATTGGTGCAGTTGTACTTCAGGTATTCTTGTGGGAGTCCTCTCTTCATTTCATTTTACAAAATAATCCTTCTTTTGGTAATTATTGTCCGGCATATTGCTGAATAAAATTAAGAAATCATATAGTAGTATTCATGTTGAATTTACGTGTCGACCACATGTTTTCCAGAATAAGTTACTTTGTAGCTAAACTTAAGACACTGATTTTTAGTAAATATTTACATGATAGCGTCCAGCAATCTATTGTTGATACTTAAGCGTTAATACAAACACTATCTTACACACCAAGATTGCTAGAAGTGACGAGCCACTCGTTGGACAATTGGACAAGCCAACCTTGTATGGCAACAGTCATTTTTCTATATGAATGAGCTGTACAGGAAATAGTTTGTGAGAGATGGTTTATTTATTCGCTGTCATTTTGTAGTTTTTCATGTGAAGAAAGTGACCGATCAGATTCCGAGGGCTCTTCACAATGGATGATATTCATATATCAGTAAAACAATGTCATAACAAAGATACAATTCATTTCAGAAGTAATGCTGTATATATGTGTAATAGTGACTCTTGAAAATTTTCACTTTTCTTTTCTTAGTCTTTCATTTTTTATTTCTGACAAAATGGTTGGTCAATCAATATTTGCTAAAATATAAGATTTTCCAAGGGTACTTACTATCTTCAAGGATGTGAATCTTTCAAAACTTATGGCTTTTTGGTATTTCAATGGAGGTCTTGCTTAAGGTTTATAGTATCACTGTACCTTTTATGCATAAATTTTGTTTGACTTCTAGTAATTTTAGAAGTTCAAGCTAGTCACAACATCATTAGCAAATCTTCACTCTAGTTATAGATTTCATCAATAGCTGTCATCGTCAAGTTCGTAAACTTTAATATATCAGGAATTGTTTGGTTTTGTTAGTACAAATTGTGCATCTCCCATCATTGTCACAGATATGAAATCCTGTTTTGTTGTCAATGTAATGTCTGATCTAAGTGCATGTTTAGGGGGGAAACTCCATATCACCATAACTTGAAGGTGGAGTATAAGATAAGGGTACTTTGGTTTTAGCGTGGTTGTGGCCCAAAAAAGCTAATAATTGCAAAGGACGATGTCAGTTAAGGTTAGATTAGGTCCCACTAAGAATTTTACGCTTCAACAGTCGAGTTGTAAGGGGGAGATTTGTGAGCCTATCTCTTTGTTGAGTGTCTATGCAGGAATATCAATGTTTCCAGATATGACTGCAACCATAGGAAACTATCTTTGAACTGTTAATTTGTCCAAATCCAAATGCAATGGCTACCAGTTTTTTTTCATTGTATTTGCTGGAAGTGTTTCTACCATTAGTTAGTCAAATCTTTTAGTTTATTGTGGTGTTTTTGCAAGGATAAGGTTTATGCTAGTCAGAAAATTGCCTTGCTAACCTCATACTAAAATGAAAATCCACTTTTTTTACATAAATGCCGTGGCAGATCATTCATCTACACTTTTGGGCTCTGCAGATCTCAACTTAAAATATGCTAATGTTTATTCCTTTGCTTATTGCAGGTGGGTGGTATGAATCTACGGATAGAATGCTATTTTGAAGCGGAAGCGTGAAGATCTCAACTTTGTTTTCTTAATTTAACTGAGTTTATCCTGCCCTTTTGCAAGGCCGTAGAAGGGATACGAAGTTTTTGTGTGTGTAACGTTATATTCAGCTTGGAATGAGCTGTGGACTTAAAATTCTCATTCCTGTAGATCTCGTGGCATCATGGTTGATTCAAGCCTGGTGCCTATGCTCCATCAAAAAGTATGTGGGGGTACCTGTGTTGTTTAACAAAGTTTGCCTTGATTTTGATTTAGCCTTTGTATGTGTAGGATTGTTTAATAAATGTTAAACATTCAATTTTGTTTAAGGTGTGATTGATTCGAAGGAAAAAAATTAATGAAAGAGGGGGAATTGGATTGTTTAGATGAGTACTGGCTGATGGGTTTGTAGAAACTTAAGAGTTGGGAAATTTAAATATTATGAGTTTTTGAACTTCCAAAAAAATTATTGGAAATGAATTTTCTTACTTCCACTTAAAAGTTAGACGGCGTGTAATTCTTTTATTTTTCCTAAAAATATTCATCTCCAATGTCCAAAAAAGGACCTATTTTTTCATGTTACCACAAAATATATATTTTTACCGAAAACTGAAATTGAAGTTCTGGGAACTAAAATTTTAGAAAACAATTTAGAAACTAGAGTACTGAGAATTAAATCTCTAAATCTCCCACTTCCGACCCTAATACAACCTGACAGGCTTGGGAAGTAGCCGTTTGGAGAGATTCAAATGCTTTAATGTTGTGTGACACAGATTAAAGGGTAAAATGTACCATCGGCCCACCACATTATAGAGCCATCAATCTTGGGGTCACTTAAACAGTCTGAATTTGCAAACAGAAGTAGGTAAGTTAGATTTTTTTGCACTTAGTCCCACATCCAAAACATAACACAACCTATTCCTGCCGAACTGTAACGCAATGAAAAAACAAACTACAGAAGAGTATCCAACGTTATACAAAACAATACTTGGCGACACCAGAAATAATCTAAAATTACTCCGCGGATGGCGAAAATCATAAAACAGCATTGTACAAGCATGAAAGACGTGATCAACCCACAGAAAATGACCAAAAGACTTGTCTGAAATCATCATTCCAAAGAACTATGCGCACTAGCAGGTGAAGTGACTTCGGGATCTCTGCCGTGCACCCTGAAACGATAAATACAAGTATGCGATGAACTACCGTGGTTCGACAAGATCTCCAAACGAACACGGTTCATCATTCCAGCCTCCGCAGCATTGATGTCAGAAGTTTGTGCGTTGCTTTTATCTAGATCATAGCTCATTTCTCCTAAGAGAACCATCTTCTCAGCACGCTTGGAAGGGTCATCCTCTGGGGCTTCAGACCATCCAAATACCCGAATATCTTTGGGAGCGCTGGATCTATCATATGCTACATTCTGCATTTCGAAGAAGAAAACAAAAGTTCAATCACAAACAAATGCAAGGATGGAATAATTTCTCACGTTCATTTAAGGGATGGTACACTAGAAAAAAGTAAGGAAGCACGACTACATGTACATTGAAAAAAAGATAGTGAAGCAAGAGAGAACGCGAGGAGATGGACAAAGTGTTTGGTGCCAAAAGGAAACACAAAAAATGCTTTGATGTCATTGTCAACTATCTATTTCCAGCATACACTATTTTCCTACTTGTGAAAATTCTACCTTTCAAAGAGGCTCTTGGACATGCACACCCATTTTCAACTAAAAATGACGTGAAGAGAAAATAAACATATAATGCAAAAACAACAAAGGGAACTACACGATTTGAATATGGATAACTTAGCAAACTACAAATCACAAAAATGGGGCAGCAGCAGCAGCAACAGAAAATAGAGGCAACAGAAAATTCTCTATAACTTTTTTTAACGTGTGCAGCAAGCAGCAATGTTGCAAAACAAGAAAATATTAGACTCATCGAAAGAAACTAACAGATCCATATGAAAAATAATAGCAGAAATACCAAAAAACGAACATGCTAAAATCTCACAAAATCATATTGGAGTGCAAAGGTTTTAAATGTACAAGAACAAATCGCACTAACTTGAAAAGAACATCAAAGAAACATGCAAGAATTGGACCTCACCTTGGCCACATGCTCCAAGCTAAAAGCATCAACAAGTATCCCCGATCGGAGTCTGATCTCGACGAACCCAGTGCTTCCCTCCAAGGCAAAACACTGTCCAGGCTCCCCAAAACTTGGCTCGAGCATTTTTTCGGCATTAGGGTGAACCCCATTCTTGCCTTTGTTGGTAAGAAACCAGCTGTTGCCTTTCCATGAAGTGTAGGCCTCTGAATGTCTGATCACCCTTCCACCACCAGATGCTAATGCATAATCTGCACGCCCAAGCCCGTCAGCTGCATGCTTCTCTATCTCCTTCATAATAACATCCTTGGCGCAAGATCTAACATCATCCAAACTCAAACCAGCAGCATCACCATCACGAGTTCTCTCTTTCAACCCACTCAAAAATGTTTCGAATTCACTTTTCGAAAGAAAGCTTGCATCAACCAACTCACCCAACGACTTGTCCAAATTATCAGCTCTAACCACTAATTTTTTTAACTCATCCTCTAAAACGTTGCTCTTCTTTTCAATTTGTTCTCCTCTTTCATCCATAACTTCCAGCTGAAGCTGTGTCATTTTAGTCATTTTATTCACATAAGTCTCAACCTCCGAAATCCTGCCTTCGAAATCTAAAGCAGCAAACGGGGTGCTGTTGCTATCCTTTGATGTATCTGCCCATCTCCAAATCCACTGCCCCAGCCAAAAAAGTACAGCAAGAAGAACTAAATTCTTTACAAGTATGTTAAGAGTTGTCTCAAAACGGGATTTCTCTCTCTTTGAGGAGGATTTTCTTCGACGAGGTGAATAATTAGATGCAATTCCTTTCCTTGCTAGCAGCAGATCTTTAGGCCTCCTAAGCACATTATCCCCCCTAATACCAGGGCTCAGATTGCTAGCATTAATCACAGTCTTATCGTTGCCAACACTGCGAGGAACTCCATTTGAAACGACTTCTGCATTGGTATTTTCACCAACCATACCCTGCCTCCTCCTAGGACTAGATTTTGAATTAGAATCTAGAGTCATGGAAGTGCTGTTGTTTTTTGCTGCATTTGCAGGCATTCCCAAACCCGAGGCAGACATGTTCTTAGTGCGCCCAAATCAATCACTTAGAGAAACCTGGAGACATAAGAAGAAACTCTAAAGCAAACAGAATGAAGGGGAACAAAACTCATCGAATAGAATAAGAAAACAAAAATGCAACAAAGTTTTTTCGTTATTTTTTTAGTTTTCTTAACATTTAAATCATACAAAATCACGTTTTTAGCTATAACTTTTTTCATTAACATGCAGTTTATTTTACAAGTGACCCAGTTTCCAAATACATCTCCATATCTTCTTCCACGTTTTCAGGACGCAATTTCAACCAAAATCCTTCAAGCAAAGATATGGTAATCCATGCTATTTTCCTTCAAAGCGATGCATGAGCCTTAATCTTTCAAAATATGTAACATGAATTACATCTGAACCTACAAACATAATAAGATATAAAGAACTTAAAATATAATTTCAAGCATTAGGTCATATAACCCTGAATTTGAACATTATCTACCCCCAAACAAAAACCACAAAAGATTCTAAACACAAGTATAGCCTTTTTTTCCAATACAGACATACTCACTCAACCACATTTTAATTAGCACATTTAATACAAAGAAACTGAAAATATTTCTACAGCAAGTCAAAATATTTCCTTTTTTTACTAGTCACAAATACTACCAAGTAGTCAACACATTAGAAAACTATCATATGAAAATTATTTTATATGAACCAGAATATCATTAAACAAAACTCAACATCCAAAACCTTAAACAAAGTGACACCGAAAAAGAGGAAAACCCTTTACTTCACCACCAACATAATTACATAAAGTATAAAAATGTAATAATAATAAAAATTAATTCTCTTAACATCACCATTCCAAACGAATCCTAAAACCCGCTCGCTCTCATAACCAAACCAATCCCAATCAAACCCTGATAATCCACAAAATCCGAAATTTCAAAACCCTAAAGCCACCACCACCCACCCCCAAATAAACCCACCTCCCCAAACCTTAATCCCCCTCAACCCCCACATACCGAAGAATCCACCCGAGATCCACCGGAAAGGCGCGATCTTGGAACCCTAGCCCGACCGGACCCGTTCCCGTCGAAACCCTAGAAATCTTAAACTCCTCTCTTCCAAGAGGAAGAACGTTTGGGAGGACGCAAAGGGGGCCAGAATGTGGCGGTCGGCGACGGCGATTTCGCCGGAGAGGGGAGAAAAGAGGGGTTTTGGGGAGAATGGGAGAATAGAGGGGTAGGAACGGAAAAAAAGGGTGAACCGCCGCACGTGACGGGGAAGAGGTCACGTGATTTAGTTCCTGGTTTGGGTTTGAATTCGGGGTGGAATTACGTGGTTGCCCCTCGGTTTGGGGGTTATGACGGCCGTGTCCTCGTTGGGATAACGGTCACACACACTCTTCAAACATATGTTTGATTGTCTGTTTTATAAGTGGTTTGGGTTAATAATTTGATGTTAATTATTGATTATCCTCATTTGAAAAACGCTAGTTATTCTTGAGAAATTTTTTTCCGGTTGTACTTCGGTCGGCCTGGCTGACCTAATTATGTCTTGTTTTTTTTATAATTGATTTTTTTTATAATTGATAAGATAAATGTTAATTAGTAGGTGAATTACGTATGTGCATTTCACTTACTACATGTTGTTATCAGGGTGTAGATTGAACCATGGGTCTCCACCTCAACCACGTTATTTTGGGTAGAGAAGTTAACAATGGGACAGTCTTATCTCTACTCTTGACATATCAACAGAACTAACCTTAGAATGGCGAGAAGGGCGTGTTTGATTATGTATTTGATGTGGTGTTTAGCAATTTCGTAATCCATTGCACTGTGATTCAATATAAAATGCGAACATCAAATAATTTCACGATTAACCAAGCTATCTCAAACTCAAGTAATGACACCTATTTGCTGACATTAGTTCCCAAAAAATGAGATCTTTGAGCATTTGGATTGTTGAATTTGTTGCCCAAAAAACTAAAGATGGTCTGTTGTTCTTGCAGGAATCTTACTTCAGATTACAAAACCAAAGATTGCAGATGTTTAGAATGATGAATTGCAAATTAAGCAAACTCGAAGACTACATGTAACACAAACACAATCTAGTAATGGGCAACAAAATTTATAAAAATAATCATGCCCTACAAACATCATTTGCTACTCAGGCAAAGTATTGGCTGCTCGACCGATTTCTGTATTTGCTAACAGAGTGGTATATACATGTGAAATTGGGGGGGGGGGGGGGGGGGGGGGGGGGGAATTATGTTCTACGATTAATCTTCTAGTCATATTCCTACAAGAATTATTCGACCCGTCTCTCACTAGCAATGCGCGTTTTTTCCTCCTCAACTTGCTCCATTAGTGCTTCAATTTCAGCTTCTGTGAGACCCTCCAATCGTTTCTACAAACAAAAAGTGATCTCATTAATTCCTAGAAGTGTAGGCTTGTAGCACATCATATACCAGAAAGTTGTTAAAAGAATGAGAACAATCTGGAATTGAACCGTGAACTCCCAGAAACAAGTTTAGATCAAGGAAAAGTTTCAACTTACTTTGTGCCGTATTGTTTTGGGAAAATAAGATATTCGATCAATATTGAAAAAAGGGGGCATAGGAAAAACAAAATGATTGATGTATTTCTCGCCAAGGAATGTTGGTGATCGATCAACGAGTTTGTTATTTGAGTTAAAGGTCGGAATACCAACCTGCATAACTTTGTTCTCGTAGTCCCGTAGTTGTCGAACGTATGTCATGTCTTTGTTAGAAACTCTGAAAATGTACGTAGATATCCAACCAATAGTCAGCCCTAATACCAATACTAACTGAACAACATTGCCTGCCTTCAATGGATCCATCCCGGCATACTGAAATAAGACGAGAAAAAGAATAATCATAACAAATTTTGTATAGAAAGTATACCAAACATGCCCATTTGAAGAACACAATAGATGAATGTGTATACCTCCAATCCACCTTTTAGACCAATGCCTAGTGCAGTCACTCCGACTCCGATCAGCAACACGTCCTTTCTAGTATACCCAAAGGGAGCCTGTAAGCAACAATTTTTTGATTTTATCAATTAATATTAGTGATTGGCTGATTGCAAAGATGGCTTTAATGCATTATTATAGAAATGGAAATACAAATAATGCCGACAATACAATGCACAAAAACTGAGTCAGTTAACCATTTCAATAGTCATCAGAATGTGTTGTAGGGAACATTTTGATACCGGTTGAAAGTAACCACCATGATCGACAAAACAAAGCAGAAAAGGTATTTTAAATGTAGCTACGAACTCGTGCCTTAGATTGGGGAGGAGCATTCTGTTCATCTGGGTTGCTGTTAGATGGTGGTGAATCAGCACTCTTAGGAACTCCAGAAAACATTCTTGATTTTAGAACGGGTAATTTGCTTCTCAAAAACCCAGAAGTTTCGGGGTAGTACGAATTTTGACATGTTTTTGTTCCTGAAATAAAATAAGAACGACAGTTGTTGATGGAATCAAGTCAGTTTTATTAGCTTAGTTGCACCAAACAGAACTTTCAAAATACTTCTTCTAGAGAGCCACAACTGAATAGACACATTTTGATAAATTTAAACAAAAAAACTTAGGACCAGCAAACATCTGAAGCAAATACTCGATAATTTATATACCATTCACGATTCAACCATTATTTTCCTACATAGTTTTGCAGCCTGCAGGCAACATCAATATCATACAAAGAAAGTAAATTAAAAAAAATCAAGTTGTACAGCAAATCCTGGCACATCATAAGCATCCCAAGGATATCAAAACCAACTTGTTACAATTTTTTATTGTCTGAAATCACCTAGAATAAACAAAAAATATCATAGTAAGGGATTATGTTAATAAGAAGGTTTAGCCATCCCAAACACCTCAAATCTCTGCAGTTTACGCTTTAAGATTAAATTTCCCTGTTCGACAATTTACGAAGTATTATAGCAAGATAACTAGTATAGAAGAAAGAACAAATAGGAAAATGATTCACCCTCTGAAACAAACAGCAAGCACAAAATTTGAGCTTAATCATTCTTAATGCAACTAATCCAAACTCAAACAGAAGAGATGAAAATCTTAATTTCTTACGTTAGCCCTATACTGCGATAAGAACAAAAGGAAATTAGATAAGCTGGCAAAAAGAAACAAAAGTTTTCATCTTTGGAAACAACGGCAAAGAACACGAGAACAATCTTCTCTAACACAACAAATTTCAACGTGAAAGCCCACACATTTGATTTCTTTTACATGGGTTTTCAAATTACTTCAAGTAGCAACAAATCTACTAAAGAAGGATTGCAGACCCAAACTTCGATTTACTTAACTGGGTCTTCGACAAGTCTGTCGAATACTGCGACCGGAGTCCAAGACAACCAAAACAGGAAAAAATGCCAAAGTAATAGTTTTTTCCCATCACAATGTTGTATAGATGCTTGGATGGTTGAGATATTTAAGTGGAGAAGCATTGAAAAATATCATGGAACAAAAACAAAACTTCTCCCTAATGATTTCAACTATCAAGCAAATATGTCCATTTCCAATCTGTCAAAAATTAAAATGTATATTGGCGTTTGGGTTATCACTTGACGAAATCAAAATGACCATTTAAATTATTTCTCACCAAAATCAACATTACCTCCAAAGAGGCTTCTGCATGAGCAAGGTAAGGGCAGGGTTGAACGTACAAAATCATACCCCTAGTGATCAAAGAAGTTGTTTCCAATTGACCTATTGTTTTGATACACAAATAGATTGTCTGACATTTCACAACATATAAGAAACACAGGCAGTTTGAAAAGTCATTTGCTTTAGTCCATTCTAATCCAAAATACCAACAAATAGTCTGATATTGGACTCATTGGAAATGCATATTGATCATTTAAATTTTAAATTGTGTTTATTATTTCTGGTGAAACAGCAAGCAGTGGTTGATTGCACTGCAAATCAATGAGTCAACCGAAAACAACCTCTCGAATTAACATGGGTATGAGTACAAGAGTACATCCGACTTTAGGGTGTGATTGGTTTGCAGGAAAATAATCAATAAGGAAACTGACTTCGAGAATGATTTTCTAGTGATTGGTTTGCAGGAAACAATCAGGAAGAAAACTGACTTCGAGAATGATTTTATAGTGATTGGTTTGCAGGAAAACTTAAAATAATTTTGGAAACTAAGTAATGTGAGTTCCAAATAAAATTGTACCGTAAGTGACTTCCCCAATTCCACTGCAATTTCTTTATGGGAAGTCATGGAACTGAGTTCTGAATTTTCGACCTCTTTCAGCAAACCAATCACATACTTTTACGCCGCCTAGGCGTGAACCTATTCCCATGCGTTGGGAATAAAGTTGATATTCACTTCAACTAATAAGCAAACAAAAAAATACCAACCCAACACTACACACTAAGCAAAAACACAACTTTTATATAATATTAAAAGTAAAGTTAGAGAACGAAACTTTTTACTTGAAATCTTAGCTGCGACTGTTCTCGGGAAGAACGCGCCGGTGCCGGCACAGGGTCGGCTCCGGAAAGCGCCGTAGGGTTGAGGGGTGGAAGTGTGGAGTCCGAAGTGTACGGCCATTTCGCGGAAGATCAGGAAAGGAGTGGTTGGAGTTGTGTTTCTTTTTAGATTCCGATTTTGTTATCCGAAGTTAGAGAGAGAGAGAGAGAGAGAGAGAGAGAGATCTTGGTCGGTCCCAAAGGAATATGTGTGGGAATGAGAATCACGTCATATATAAATGGGACGGATTAAACCCGTCAACACGCCCCCACTAGATTTAAGGGTGGGGTTTAAATTTTAAACATTAATCGATTTATTGTGATTGTTTTTCTATTTTTTAGGAATAATTATGTTACTTAGGGAATCACTAAAAAAGTTGTTTAGAAAACCATATTTATTTATTTCAAAATCATGTTATTTAGAATTTAATTGTGATTATTGATGTCGCTAATGACGTAATTGTTACGTTTTAAAAGCTAATTTGCAAATCGAATCCGCAACCGGATACATGTTCTGGTCGGACTACGAGAAGATACTGTTTAAAATTCAATCAGCATTAACAGCAGAATATTTGGAATGCTCGACGGCTAATTTAGGCTAGCAAGTTGTACATAGCGTTCAATACCCGTTGTTAAGTTGTAATATGAATCTTCAAAGAACCTCCATAATTGTAATTGTTAAAGAAAATCGTACTACACTAATAGTTTAGTACACCAGTAATTCCCAACACAACCCTCAAACATTTTGAACACAACATCACGATCCTTACTCATGATTTCCACTAGAAACGCAATCAAGCTTTAGTATCCTCATCAACTTCTTTAACAGCCTCTGGTTCTTTCCCTTTTGTTGCTGTTTTTTCCTCTTTTGTTGCCTCTTCTTCTGCAAATTGCAAAAACAAAACAACAGTCAACAATTTTCAATTTATCTCTCCATTTTTAAAAAATCCTCCATAAATCTTATATCAGAAAATTAGCAAAGTCAAATAGAAACTTTTAGACCAGTCAAACCAAAAAATAACTGTCCTTAGAGGTGTCTGCAATCTTCTGTGGAAGTGAATTTACAAAAACTTCTTTCTAAAAAAGGATATGAGAAAAGAGATTGATGGATGGAGAAGGGCTTCTGACCTTCTTCATCCTTGGGATCATCCATGTCTAGATCATCCCCTCCCATGTCTAAATTCGGCAAAACAAAAAATATTTAAAAAAATATTACATGTCAAAGCAACCAAAAACATGCTTCAAACTAGGAATAAGTTAGAAAGGTACAATAATCAAACTTTTATAGTTGTGTCTGCAAAATAAACATCATCTGTAATTCCTAAATCCAACGTTTTTTGGGGGAGTCGAAAGTTTGAAAAGCTCCAATTCAAAGAAACACTTTTAGGTCAACCAAAGTTCAGACACAACATTATGGTCTGACGAAGTCTATAAGCAGAAAGCCAATTCAATAGGTCACTTTCTAGAGCTTAAGGTAAACAAAGTCATAACTTTTCTCATACCAATAGAAACCCATACAAAATTGTAAATCCAACAGCTCTGATATCATTCATGAATACAGAGAACATATTGCATGAACAACAGAAGAGAGAGATCATGAATTTACCGAGAAATCCATGTCATCGAAATCCATTCCGACCTTCTCTGTTAAGATCACAGCATGATGAAAAGAAGAACAATACAAATGAGAGGGTGGTAAACAAAATGCACAAACAACTCAGCAGCCAAAACCATAATGGTTTACTTCTAACTTACCATTCCCCTCGTCTTCATCAACCCACTTATCCCAATCCACCTTAACAAACACCGGTGGCTTCCCCTCTTGCTTCAGCAACCGATTCCACCATTTCTTTTCCACCTTCTTAACAACATACACAATGTTCCTTACACCAATATTAACCTTGCTTTCCTGTACGATTTAACAATTCTATTTAATTACGTCATCTTGCTACATAAACACCTTTGCGGGCTACCTTAGTATATGAATAATCAATTAATCATTACAGATTTTACCTCAACATTTACATTGTCGTACAATTCAAGGTCAGCTGCTTAGGGGACGGCAGTCTTTTGAGGCAGTGAAGTTGAATTTGCCATCAGGCTCCAACTTGAGCTTCACATCCTTTGCATCCGGTAACTCAACCGTTAGGTAGATCTTGTCGGACCTTTGAGCCCATTTCACTATTGGATGTCGACTGAAACAATACAATACATAAAAGAAATATTAGTTGTTGGTAAGGATATCAGGGAGTTCTTTTATTATCTAATATTTGATGATGAGATTATACTAGAAACTACTCTTATTGAATTTTGATATTTAATAGCTTCTCTGCAACCTAAGGTTACAAAAACATCGTGTGTTAAGAAAAACAAAATTATTTTGAAAATTCAAAACATTTAGGCATTTTCTTTCATAAATCGCAAACATTTTGGAATTTCATGAAAATTTACCATTAAGACGGCACTTTTGTTATCCAGATCTTCTTCTTTTTTTGTGAAATTATACTTCTAAACAATAACTGGAAGACCATGTTGCTCTACCAAACATAACCTCAGTTACAAAATAATTAAGAAACACTATGTACCACTTAAGTATTTCTCAAAATATTTAAATAAAACAGTCTCATATTTGCTTACATGTAATCCCTTTCTATCCCTCTCTGATAAGCCAATGATTCAATGAACTTAGGATTGCATTCTTGGTTCTCTAAATTTCGAGAGAGAAAAGGCAATGAAGAATACCAAAAAAAAGAAGAGGTAAAGGGGGTTAAGAGAGAAAAAACCAGCCACTTATTTGAGGTTTTGCCACTAACTTCGCACTAATCGGCTTCATCAGAAGTTGTAATCAACTATTAAATTGCACATACCCAATGATTTTCTTATGAACATAACTACTACAATTCCAACCTTCTTTTAGAAAAACATGAAGGTTAATATTTACCCATAAGAAAGTCAAATGTGAGAGAGAAAAACTATCGACAGTATTTAAGGAAAAATCCATATAGAAAAATAGTTACATGTGCCTACTTGTACTGTACATATAGCTAGTTATAAAACAAAAGACATAATGATAAGAGATGATGATGGTACCTCATGTTGGTTGGTTTGTGAGAAGATGCAACCTTTTCACCTCGTTCGTGGGTTGTGGCAAGATTGAGGAACCAGAGAGCAGAGGTGTTATTTATGGTGATCATGGAAGGCCTGGGAGAAACAGCTCGAACATTCCAGAGAAACGTTTTGGACATTGGTTAGAGAAGTTGGTGTCTCTTGGATATTAAGCATTTTGCTGCTGTGTCCTTGTAGTATCATTTTTTTCCGAGAAAAGATCTTGAAGAATGTTTTATTTGTAAATGCCTTGTTTTAGATCTCGTATTTATAGGTATCGTGCCTTTTTTTTTATAACTTTTGGCCTTAAGTGTCAAAATCTGCGGATTTTTTTCCCACTTTGATAAAGTTGTTAGCTTTATCCTATGCATATGATGCTAAACAACTACTACTGAAGTAAGAGGTTGGTGATGTATTAAAACAAGACAGCATAAAATTTTTGAAATAAATGAAAACCATGAAAAGTTAGAAATGAATATTATTTAAACAAAATATCGAAAAACAAACTATATACAGACAATTTTAGAGTAATCTTCTGCAAGAGACCTTTCATATTTATTTAGATTTTTTTTGCATGTGAACAATAATCCTCTCTACTGTGAAATGGAAAACCACATATCTTGAATAAATGTTAAGCAGATCAACTTGCTGATTTCTGGGCTATGAGGGTAAATCCTTTTTAAAAAGTTTCTACCAGGCGGCAAGAATGTTTTGGGCATTTTGAGACCATCGATCTATCTCCCATAAGTTTGAAAAAATTACAAAACGGAAGTAGAAAGCGTAAAATAACTTGCACATACCACCAAATCATACTGAAGCAGGCAATCATAGTATTTAATTTGCATCAATATTGCCATCTTTTGCATTCAACGTAGGAGGACATATGGTTCATTAAATACACATTAGGCGCATTGTAAGATGAGTATTTATGTATTTCATGAGATAAGAACTTCTCTGGAGAAATTACAAAAAGTTTATAACGTATCAACCTATATATGGAAGATAAGATACGACACTTCTATACATGATTAAAACCAGACATGGATAAGCAAAAAAGGACGAACCGCATTGACTTCTACACCTCCATATGCAATCAGGCTTGGATATGGCTATTACTGAGTAGAAATATAGAGTAATAATTCTGGAGTCCCAAGCTCTTATTAACTCCATCAACGAGATTGTCGCATTTCACTAGAAGTTGCAACAATGGTTCTGATATATCTGGTTCCACTTGCTTCAAAGTAGCACAGGAAGCAGGATCATCATCCAAAAGAAACCTCACCTGACGTTTTCTCTTTCGAACGTTTTTATTTTTATTTGGACGTTTGAGGCAGGATTTAATATTCATACCACACTGTGTTGTTGTCACAGATGGTAATTGGACCCTACTTGTTTCACCGTGAGATACGTTGTCGTCAAACCAATACCGCATGTCAGCATGAAGAAACGTTTTCTTCCTGCTAGCAAACCGGTATGCAGTTTGTGCGTCCACTGAGTGTGAAAAGACAACCTTGGCAACACCTGTGTAGAAGAAAATTTGGGTTTTCGATTGATCAAGCAGCCCAAACATACCAAACATTTTTTCCAATTCTGCTCTGGAAGGAATAGTGACGCCCTTGGGAAACTTCATGCACAATGATCTAGATAAACCAGTTTCTCTACCTTTTGCTGAAACCTGGACTGTAGAACAAGGAGATGGTCTTGTGGATGATATTTCTGACTGTTGTTTTTGCAGTGCAGATTGCTTTGAAGAGATCAAATTACTGTCCTGAAACTGTGCCTTTCCCCTTTCAGTTTCTCCAATATCATTGGCCAGAAACGGCTTTTTTTCCAAGACCAACACATGAGCTGGAAAACTAGTATCAAGATCACTACTATTTCTACTTCCAGAAACTAAGCTGTCCAAGGAATTGCATGGGTCAGTATAAAGCATTTTGCAGCTATTCACTTGAATAAGTTCGTCATGCTTCCTTTTACCAGGTAAACCTTCATCTGCATGTGAAGTTTCAACACCATCCACAATAATGTTTTCATCCCTAAGTACTCCATTATTCTCAGATGGGTATCTCAAGTCAGAACTCAATTTCTCATAATCTGCATGCAAACTTCTATCTCTGTCAATCACAATATTCTTTCCGTTAACAATAAACAGGGAGGGAGGCTCAGTCTTAACTTTATCACAAATGGAGATTTCAGACGAGATATGAAGAACCACTGGTGCTAGCATTTCCCTCTTGGGTCCATTACTACCATCTGCCTCGATATCAGTCTCCACCATTTCAACATCAATGTTCTCTGGCCAGTTTCTCAAGTCAGTCTTCATTCTGGTGTCATTCGTATATGAAGTTATATCACCATCCACGGAAACATTATTATCATTAAGTACTCCATTATTCTCAGAAAGGTTTTTGAAGTCGGGACTCAATTTCTGATCTTCATGTAAATTTTTATCTACATTCACAGCAATATTCTTTTCATTGACAATGGATAGCAAGGGAGTCCGAGATGTAATCATACCATGAGTGGAGATCTCGGCTAAGACATTATGAACCAGTGGTGTCTCTGAATCCCTGCTAGGTGCATTAGCATTATCTGCCTCAATATCCATTTCCACTGTCTCAACGTCACTGTCTTCCAATTCAGGTGGTTCACTTTCTTTGCTCAAGATGCATCTAGGCGTAATTTTCTGAACATTCTGAAGAACTAAGATCTTGTACTGTAAAAGGATTCTGTATAAAAGGTCCACATTCCAAAATCCCCCGTGATATATATCCACTGCAAGGGAATACAAATGAGATAGCATTTTATGGACAAATATAGATTCTTCTCGAGTAACGATGGACCTTCTATTTGTCCATGTTGGTTCACAGTCACATGTAATACGATTGTTAACATGCAAGACAAATGCAGACTTGGAATAAGAAACTTGGTCACAACCCGAATTGCGTAATAGGTTTCGGAAAAAAACTGGCATGCCATCAGCACATAAATTGTCCTTATGTGAATCAGAACTAGGCTTCCCAATAACATGCTTATTGCGTTTGCGGCCAACACCATCATCCTCGTGACCTATTGAAACGTCACCATTGGTGTGTGATGGCTGTTTGTGTTCTGAAACCACTTGCCTGTTTCTAGTTCTGCGTTGATGACCAGAACCAGAGCAAAAGCAGCTCAATAATTCAAGGTGGGGGATATTCAGGTACAAAAGTTCCCTAAATTTCAGAAGGTGTACATATACTAACTTGTGTCTTTTTTTCCTGAAACAACATGAATTTGCTGCAATAAAATGTAACTGCTTTAATATGTCTTGAATGTCAACTGCCCTGTGTCCTAAGGAAGGAGAAACAAACTCTGTTTTGGTTGGAGATGATACTTTTGCAAAGGATTCTTTAGATGTTGTTGGAACTGCATAAGAATCAATCACTTTGTCTTTGCCACGTACACTAGTGGCACTGCACCCTTCCTTTTCTTCCAAAACAGTTTCTAAAGGAAGCATGCAGATGGACTCATGCAGCCGATTCTTGGTGAATTTTGAAGTGCAAGGGGCGTCAAGATCAAAAGTCTTGCTGAAGTGACTATGTGATGTAGGTACAGCTTCAGTAATAGGGCCATCTTTCACCATGTTCAACTGGAAACTTTGACTGACATCTGTTTTGGAAATTACCTTCTTCAAAGTCAAATTTGAGAACCTTTGGCTTAGGTGGACTTTTCTGTTACAAGCATTATTATGTGAACAAAATAATGTGTCTTGGTAAGCGAGCTTCCTCCATTTCACTATATACTCATTCATCGTTTCCAACTGCTTTGCTTCAGCAAAAGATGGCTTAATAGCAGTAGAATATAAAAGCTTCAAAATCTGTTCAACATAATTACTGTTATACTCCTTGTATGTAAAGTACTTGTCAGCTGAACTTGCAAAAGATTCAACAGAAGAGGCCACCGACTGAGTAGAGAAACCACTCACTTCATTCCTTACAACCTCATCTTCTTTATCCAATTTCTTTTCTAAAGCTGTTGCTGTTGGTTTCTCTAGAATTTTTTGGTTGACTGTGGTAAGGCCAACCAGAGACTTCTCCTCATCAGATGAAGACTCTGAAAAGAGATCTAACCAAGTATGTGAGGAATTTTCATCACATTATGGGCAAAATATGAAGAAAAAAACTGCCACGAACATGTTGCACATAAATATACAAGAGGAAATTAAATCTAATAAATTGTGGCAAGATATAAAATATATTTATTGCTACGATTTAACATGATAACTTATGTGCATCATTTGCATGCAGTAAATTCACACTGTTTATCCAATTATATTTCCAAAGAATGTTACTCAGGGTATATTTCCCTATAATGAGAACTTCGAATTGGATCCACGAAAAACAAAATTGTTGCGTACTTGCGTGGATCTAGAGTGGGAAGTACAATCAACTGAAGATTATGTTGTGTAAATAAAATAAAATAAAAAGAATCCAGAAAAGAACACAAGAGATCATCTATGCACATGGCACCATTTAGAGCTTTCGTTGGGTTTTGCAACTCCAGTTTATGAAGGTATTTAATCTAGATGAATGTATATGTAATTTCATAAATTTTATTTAGTGGTAATAGTTATGCATCTCCTCATGATCTACAAAAATGGAAGATGTAAAATGGACTAAATACTCCAAATTGACATAAAAACGTACTCCTGTACATAAATTCTCTAATTAACAGCATTAGCAGACTGGATGAGACACAATGGTAAGGCCTTGAATTCAATATTACATGCACAACGGAGTCTTGTTCTAGCTTATGAAGAACAGTGCCCAACTGATTTTGTCTTTTTGAATACTAAAATTTCATCGTATGAATATGATATCCAGTAATAGAGAAGAATTAGTATCACAATTTTGAAGTTGTAAATTAGTACAGACGATATGCAGTCTGTAAAACAAAAGGTATATACTGAAAACATAAAATTGGAGTGTTTCCATTAATTCATCCCAGCACTAGCATAACGCAGAAACTCTAGCAAGGCTCACATCGTAATTTGAAACTAGACACCCAAAAAATGCTAAATAGAACCAAACATCTCACGGTTTCTACTAACTGAACTTCTACCAAAAAAACCAACACCCTTCACTAACCCTTGAAACACGAAAGCGCAATGTAAAAACAAAAACAGCAACATCACTCCATTTCCGCACCTTCGGAGCTTTCCGAATCCACATCACTTCCCTCTTCTTCATCCTCGTCGTCAACCAAATCACCACTGAGTCCAGCCATCTCCCTAAACACCCAAACCGGAACTACCGAAACAAACCTCCTAAACGCAACAACCCACTCCACCATCTCACCCACTCCGTCCCCGCAACCCTCCCCAACCCCCATACTTCTCACAAACCCCAACATCTCTCGACACCCGATCATCCCGACCCTCAAATCCTCCGAAAACCTCCGAAAGGCGAGAACTTGGGCAGCGACACGAACGGCCAAACACCTCTCCCCATCCCCTCCTCCAAACACACAAACCCCTCTCTCCCTCACAACCCTCACCACCTCCCCGACCTCAAACCCCTCTCGAACCCTCCCCACCTCCCTCTTAAACACCCCCAAACCCTTCCCCCACCCCAACCCCACCACATTCCTCCTCCCGACCTCCGCCATCGCAAGCCCCACATCCTCCGAAACCCTACCTCTGGACACCCCGATCATGGCACCAAACCCTTCCTCGAAGGGTAGGATCCGGCTCTGGTGGGTCCAGCGCGGGGGGAAGGAGGAGGAGAAGAAGGAGAGGAGCGCCTTGGATCGTCTGCAGCGGCAGATCTTGGCCGGGTGCCAGACGTAGGGGAAGGATTTCACCCAGACTAGGTCGCCGTTGCCGAGTGTAGGGTTAGGGTTTGGGAGGGACGAAACCCTAGACCGGCGACGGAGGAGAGAGAGGGGAGTGGAGTCGGAGGAGTTGGGGGAGCTCATTTGGCGGGAATGCGAATGGCGTGATGGTTCCTTTCGCTTTATTTCTCCGTTTTTTAGTGGGTTGTTGGTCGTCGGAAAACTACTTAAATTGTCCTTAAAATGACATTTTCGCACTTAACAAATCAATTAATACCAATTTCATCCCGTGTCTTTAAATAATGTGTTAGACTCAGTTTTACTCACATTCCTAGTACCAACACCACAAAAATGTTTGGCGAAGCACCTGGCTGCCCTCTCGTTGGGTCGGGCGTCTCCATCGGACGACCCACCCAATTTTTTTTAAAGTTAATTAAAATAAACAGGGCAATTTACCAAATGTGAGTAACCTGGGGCGTCCGCTGGTTTTTTTCGTGGTCTCCTAGACATTATATCTGGTGAATAGAAGAGTTATATGTAGAGAAAGTTGTGTTAAAAGAGTGAAATGAAGAGTTATATAAGTAGAAATGGTAGATGGACAAAATGGTAATCTGTCGGGGGCGATTTAAGTAGTTTTACGGCGACGAATACCAGTTCAGTTTTTTATCTGTTACGTAACCGGACCGACCTCATTATAAATCTGAACCGCTAAACTTCGCCCGCGAATTACTTAAATCGTCCGTGTCATTTACTGTTTTGTTTTTCTTTCATTTCTACTTATATCTCTCATCATTTCACTCTTCCACTACAACTCTCTCTTCATTTTCCTCTCAATCATAAAAACTAATGTCTCGAATGCTAGGAAAGGAGCCACCAGACGTCCTGTTACATTCGAATACGGTAAAAATTCTAACTCTTTTATTTTCAAAAAGAAAGAAAGAATGGGGGGCGTATGGCTGGGACATAATAAACATGCTTATAAATGAGATGTGCAACTATCTAATTAGAAATCGCACGACGTGCGTAAAACCAATTGTCTTCACCATCATGGAAAGCATTTGCAACACATCGAAATCCATAGTTGTCATCCGCACGTACATCATTCCACCGCTCCAGAAACGGTAAGACGATTCCTGAAAGTCTATCCAGATATGGGAAGTCATATGTGCTCATCCGTCCAGACACTACATGATGTAAAATAGCAAAGTTATATATAATAACTGGAAGTTAAACAATAACAATAAAAAAAGCAAACATGTCATCATACCTAATTATGTACTCATGTTTACGGACGAACGAGACGAACTAGAAGATTGATCACGACCTCTGCTCCAATTACTTTCACGACCACAACCTCACTCAGCAAGTCAAAGGTACTCAGGTCCCATCGTATCGACTTTCACCTTGGTCGACCTCGAACTTTAGTATTTTCCACGGGCTCAACATAGTTCGATTGATCGGGGTGTAGCTGCGTGTATATAATACGAGAGACACTACAAATTATTGCAGGGTCGCTGTCAGAAACCTCGTCAATAAGGTTCCGAAAATGCTCGACGTCTTGGGATGACTGATCCACAAACTCTGGGATGTCTACTCCGTCTCCAATGACAAATGTTCTCTAGAATGGATAATGGATGAATTTGCTCTAAATAAATCATTTCGCCTGACTAAATACAACGGTGAATGATACATGCTCAAAGAATTCCACGTGAAGTCAGAACAACGCACCCACGACGATTTTCAACTTGAACACTTAAGTCTTGCATTTTCTTAAACTCCTGACTCAATGACAAACGGTAATGAGAAACTCGACCATTAAAATGTTGATATAAAGTCTCTCTAAAGTTAGTGTGACTTTGACGTCTCAAATCTTTAAGAGAGTTTTGAATATTCGTAACTTGCATTTCAATAGGGGAGACTTTTTTCAGATGCTCAGATGAATTTTTTTCCTGGGTAACTTACCCCACCGGATTCAGATGTTTCGCCATATATTTTTTTGGTATTAATAGAGTGAAGAAAGCTGAGACAAAATTTTTATTTTAAGAGATGAAACGAAATGAGTATTAAATGAAATGTGAATGATAAAATAATAATTGGTGCAGACGATTTAAATAATTTACGAGCGTATAGCGACGAATAACAATTCCCTCTTAAATCTCTGTCATAAATGCCAACATGTGTACTAGGTTCAATCTTAAGTCTTAGTTATTCAATAGCATATCGTGTAACGACACTTTTTTGTTTATACATCTTCATTTTTTATTTTGTTTTTTTCAAAGTCTTTTAACTTTCGAGTACGTCGTTCATTTACGACATGATTGGATGAGATTTTTGTGGTTGCTTAGGTTAATATGGTCAAACGTGAGCAAGACATGATTGCACCGGGAAACCCCATAATTTGAATGAAAATTGACAAATCTAACATATTTTGTAGTTTAATCGCTTGTTTTTTTAACTTGAAAATGGCTGTGTTTCGTATGTGTCTTAAATTTTAATATGACAGCATTGATATGCCATAAAAATGGCAATTAGTGAATGAAAATAGATGTATTTCTTTCAAAAAATAATAAGTAAACCATGCATAAAAAGTACACGACACGACACGATCTACAACCGACTCTTCCCTTTTTTTCCCTTTTTTCACAAATCCTCTAAATAAGTATATTCGACATGACATGACAACAAGAGGCAATATATGATAACACAACACGACGTGAAAAATGTTATAGCTACCTACATATATATGGTTGTATCTCTCTTTATTCAAAATTCTTATTTAATTAATGTGCATCCAAAGTATGGACAGAAGGCCAAACAAATGACATCACGTTACGGAGGTCAAGACTAATTGCGTTACGAAAGTCGTCAAACAGTAGGCTAATGCCAACGGATACGTATGAGCACAAATTTGGTTGGAAATGATATATATACTACTCCAATTAAACCAGAAGCATGATCTGAAGACCAATTTTAACATTTTTTATGTGTATCCAATCGAAAAACTTATTCCCGATCGAAAAATTGTTTTTGGATTCAATTTGATAAAAAAGATAGAGTATCGTTCGAACAACTTCACCAATTGTTTAAAACAAATTTGAATCTCATAACACTCGTGTAATAATATTATTTACCCGACCAATATAATGACTTCGGTCTAGATCTGTCAACTTTGGTTCGACTCGATAGTTCGACTTGAGCTCGACTCGAAAAACACTCGACTGTAGTTGAACTTGAAAACAAAAAATCTTGATGAAAAAAAAAATCTTTAAACTTGATTCGGTAAACGAATCGTTCGAACTCGAAAAATTTAACGTTCAGCTTAATAATTTGTTCAATTTTTTATTATTCTATTTATAATAAAAAATATATATGTGATAATAACATAAAATAATACTCATGATTCGAATTTTTATTAGCTTCGTCAAATAATAATAAAAACTAATTCGAGGGGAGTTGAAAAAGGTCTCTTCCTAAACGCCAAACCATACTTCTCCAACTCCACACCCCATCCATGGCGGAAGAACAGCAAAACCCTAAACCCAAACCCCAAACCACCAAGCGCGAGTACTTCGAGGCAATGTCGAAGCTCCGTTCTACGGCCACCTTCCTCTCCCTCCACAAGGTCCGATTCCTCTCTCTCTCCTCTTCCGATCGCGCTCCTTTTCGCCTCTAACAGTTCCCGCAGGAGGAAGCTGGGAGAGTGGCCTTGGTGCTTGAATCCACCGTCTTCCATCCCCAGGGCGGAGGGCAGCCGTGTGACACCGGGCATGTCGACGGGTTCGAGGCCGATAGGAGGTTTGTGGTGGAAGACGTTAGGGTCAAGGATGGTGGATTGGTGAGGTTTTGGTTTGGTGTTTAGAGTTTTTTTGTGCTGAATATGTGTTATTGGTTTGGTGGGAGTGTCTTTAAGTTGTAGCCTTTGGGTGTGATTGGTTAGGGTGTAGTAGTTAGTAAAACTTTCAGGAAGTAGGAAATTAGACTTCTAAAATGACTCGTGTCTCGTAGTTAGGGGTGTAATTGGTTGTTTGGTACTCTGGGAAACTTGTAGGAAGTGGGATATTTAACTTTTAAAATGACTTCTGGGTGATTGGTAGCATGGAGAACTTTAAAAAAAATTGAACTCAAGTTCCAGAAAGATTTTCAGGACTTAAAAAATGTACGTACTGTGACTTCCCTAAACTTCCTCAACTTCCTCGATACCCAATCACGCCATAGGATGTGATTAGTACCCAGGAAAACATTAAGAAAATGAGGAACTAGACTTCCAAAATGACTCATGGGTGATTGAAATATGAGTTTCAGGAGGAGTTGCATGACTTAAAAATATTCACTCTAAAACAAGGGGAAGTCGTGAATTTGGGGTTCTTGACTTTCCTCCACTCCCTAGGTACTAATTGGTAGGTTGAAAAATTCACGAAATCTTGGAACTTGAGTTCCAATTGAAGTTCATATCATGGAAATGAAGTTCCAAACTTCCTCCACTTCCTATCTGCTGATCACACCCTCGAGAAATGAGGAATCAAAATGAAATAACTTTTAATCGATTGGTTAACAGACGAACTTATAAAGCCAGGAACTAGAGTTCCGTGACTTAACAAATTTGTCCCCATTCCCACGAATTTCTCGTGACAATATAAACTTTGTACATGTTTTGAGGGACAAGCTTTTGTTGGTTATATGACAGATCCTACATTATGGCTTTTTCGAGGATTCTCAAGTTGAAACCTGGGATTCACTAATTACAAAGGGACAACAAGTTACCCTTCATGTTGATGCAGAAAGACGTGGCCTTAATACAAGGTATATCTCCCAACCAACAAGCATAATACTGTGCACGAAGGACCTATTTTGGGTAAAAAAATTGTTACATATTTCTCATAGATTGCAAGTTTTGGTTGTTTGAATGGTTTTATGAAGTCATACTTGAAATATCATTTTGTTAGAACACTATATGAAGATGAAGTGCAGGTGTTTATGGTTAAATGGCCAAAGCAGCAGAATGTGAACTGTTAAAGTGTTGTGAAAGTATCTTGCATCCATGCTGATAACGGTTATTAATTACCTATTAGCTTGCTCTGACCTTTCATGATGTTGGATGTATTTTTAGTGTGGATGACACTATTTCTGTGACATGGTTATATTTAATGCTATAACCGGGCATTACATCGATGGCGGTTAGGTCCAAGAGAGATGTTTACCATATAAAACCTGACATTTTTACCGTACACGGCTAGGATTTTCTAAAACTCCTTTGTAAAATTGATAAATTATGAAACAAAAGCATGTTTTTGTAACCTTTTCCGTTTTTGGCCCCGTCAACCATTTTCACGTCGTTTGAAAAATATTGTACCTAGATCAATCAGAGAGATACTTTTTCTTTGATTTTTTTTTCATTTCTTGTAGGCTTCATTCAGCAGGGCATTTGCTAGACATCTGCATGAATAGTATAGGCCTTGCTCATTTGGAACCTGGAAAGGGCTACCACTTTCCCGATGGGTAAAGTTGAAAGCCTTCTTTTAACCTGTTTTTGTATACCTTCACTTCTCAATTTATTTAGCTGTCAAGGTGCAAAGCATTATCACATACAAAGTTGCTTTGGTTTCGAATCTTATTTGTTAGCATTATAATGTTTTATATGCAAATTGTAAAGGGGGAATTATGTCAATGCCATTAATAGGGGGTCTTACTGTTTACTAGCAGGTACATATTGCTAGAGTCATTTAAAATTTAAAAATGTTTATCCTTTTGTGTTCCCCTTCCTCGAGAAGTTTATTTATTTATTTATTTTATTTTTGGCTCTGCTCTATTAGTGGATATTACATCTTCCAATTTAAATTAGTGGATCTTATCTTCCAATGTTAGACTATTTTCAGTATTAACTTATAGCATTACCAACATCTTATGCATACAAAACCTAGCATCTCAGCAAACAAGATTTTTAGCAAGACTTACATATGATAATTCATAGTTTGCTTCTGGTTGATAGTGCTGTCTTTGTAGGGCAATGGATCACATGAGTGTAACATTTTCATTTTATCGCAGGCCTTTTGTTGAGTACAAGGGAACAATTCCCCAAGATCAATTGCAAAAGAAACGTGAAGAACTAGAAATAAAGGCAAATCTGATGATTTCTGCAGGTGAAAAGGTGAAATTATGATACGTATGTGATACGGAGCATTTTTCCCTTTTTAAAAAAATGTTTCTAATACCTAATGAATGACTATTATTATTGTAGGTCTCCGTAACTGTTTTACCTTATGAAGAAGCATCTGAATTGTGTGGTGGTGCTCTTCCTGATTACATTTCCAAGGTATATTAGACATTTTAGTTATGTTTTGCAATTATTAATTACAAAGGTCCTAAGGTTATGGCTTCAGAACACGTAGTGGCTATATCTGGGTAGCATATCAATGCCTGTATAACATGTCGAGGATGTGGATAATCAATGGCTAAAAAACTAGTTGTGAAGTAGCAATCAAAGGAAAATACAATGGATTTTCACTTTCTTCGGAATTTGGTTATAATGCTTGGAATACTGATTTGTTGATAACAAATTATGTTATTGCAAATCTCAAAATTGTTTTTCGACCAGCCTAACTCTTCTACTGTTTGTGGTTTAGATACAATATGTAGTGCAGAAATTTCTGATCCACTTTGCTATTATTGTGGCACATTTTTCCATGAAATGAACGAGTTAGAAAATCAGGAAAATCTAAAAAAAGTGTGACACTCATGTGTTCACTTGTAATCACCATGAGAAATGAAATGAACTTTGAAATATTCATTTGTAACACTCAACATAGACATGCAAAGGTGCAATTGTGCATGTTTTGTGGCATTGTCTAGTTGTTGAATTTTTTGGCAATTGTAGTATAATTATATATGGACATGTACAAAGAAGACCTATGAAGGCACCTATAAGAAGATGAGTATTGAATCGGAAGAGACAGACCACGATTGACTTGGGAGCAAGCAGTCAAAAAAGATTTAAAAGATTGGAATGTTCATCGAGAATTTGCATTGGATAGAAACGCGTGGAAGAAGATGATTCACGTGCCTGAACCGTGACTCCTTAGAGTTTCACTTCTAGCCTACCCCAATTAGTTTGGGATAAAAGTCTTTGTTGTTGTTGTAGTATAATATATATGCATGTTCCTAAAGAGAGGAGGAAGGACATCTGTATAGAATTTGCATTCATCTTTTGTTGGGATGAAAACCAAAGTGTGGACTTTACTTTCATCATTTCATGTGTTCAGGGAATATTTCGTTCTTAAGTCTATTCCATGTTTGTTGTGACTGTCCAGGATAGCACTCCACGAATTGTGAAAATAGGGAATAGTCCAGGTTGCCCTTGCGGAGGAACTCATGTTGCTGACATTTCTGAGATTAGAAGCTTGAAAGTAATTTTCTTTGTCTACTATAATTTCCATTGTGGTGGTTATGATATGATATGCTATAATGATGGTAATCATTATTTCTTCCAGGTTACACAGATCCGGGTGAAGAAAGGATCAACTAAAGTTTTCTATACCATTGGATCATAATTTCCCCATGATGAAACTATGCCATCGTAATTATCAGGAGTTTCTAGGTGACGGAACCTTCTCCACCTAATATCCTCCTATTCATGGTAAGCAGCTATTACGAGGAAGTGAGGAACCAATCATAGTATTTGACATCTTCATTTGTCTGTCTGAGCGCATTCCTCAACAAAACAAACTTATTTTTGAAGTTGTTTGCATACAAAGTTTTAACATTCAAAACAATCAGCACTTACTCTTATTCCGATAAAAAAACACTTAAATCTTATTTTTCCACAATGGTATATTAGACATGTACATCTGAACCTTTTCGTATTCGTTTTACAGGTTTTACTGTAAGCCGAAGTACCAAATTACAACATGCCGGCTGTGATACGCTGATACATGATTCCATTCTATAATTAATACACGTAATTATGTTGTATAAGTGTGACTTTTCATGTGATTAAAATGTGGAAGTACGGAGAGATTTATGCTTTCCAGTAAAAAGGAACATTAAAAAAAATGCATGGTTATGACTTATGAACCATCTTACTTGTTTGAGTTTATTAGTGAAACTTTTATCTTTGATAATGTTTGTAATAGGAATTACATTGGTTGCATATTTTCATAAAATTCTAGTTGAAGTTTGTTTTCTTTTCTTCTGATCGTGACACCTATAGGAAGGGGGGAAATCATAGGTTTATGGATGTGGAAGATGAGGCTAGTATACATACACTACAGGAAGAGTGAACTGATGATCCAAGGCAGATATACCAGGAAATATATCTGTTGCTTTGCTGGTGCTTCAGCCTAAGAAAAAATTATGCTAATTTATTAACTTTTTTCTCCAAATGAGTTCTTTAGCACAAGTAGCTTAAAAATATTCAGTCCAACAGTCGGATTCGGTCGAAGATGGTTCGAGCATGAGAAATATGGTGAGACTCATTTTTCTTAAATTTCGTCGCTTGTGTGATTCAAATATCAGATACATATTTGATTGTCAGCATTTTGTTGGTTTTTGTGGTGTAGGTTATGGTCTCGATGAAAAATATCAAATACGAAATGAAATACAAATATCAATAGTACAAGGATATAATTATAATATCAATATGTAGTTCAAGTTATTGATTCTCATCACAATTACATAATATTCGTCAAAAACGGATTATGTTCAAGTTTATTCTACCTCGACCTTGTAGATAATGCAACAGAGAATGGTTGATGCCTGTGATGGAAAGCTACTAATTAATATCTAGTATCACTTCTAAGGATCAAAAAAGTTAATAGTAAAGTTAATTATATGCTCATATATTTATCACTTTCAACTTCAAAAAATATATTTCAATTTTGCAACGAAAGTAACACGTTACAAATGAGAGGAAAAAGGCTCATACTTAAACATTACTTTGAGATCAAGATAACAAGAACAATTCCAACTCTTTCTTCCCTCTAACAAGTATCTGATTTCTTTTTGGTTGATAATGAAATGATGAGCATGGTTTTGCATAATAAAAAAAAAAGGGGTGATTACCTTTATTGTTCGATTCTATTCTTTAATCAGAGAATCAATAATAGTGGCATATTCTTATGCCTCTTCCAAACCCAAGATCGGTAAAATACATTAATTTCATTATCTTGATCTCTTTTGGTGAGACGTGTTGCATCACTATTTAATAATAATAATAATAATAGTAATAATAGTTCTTTTTGACTCTTAAGAGTCTTCTCGATTATTCAATGGCCTTCGACTGGTTTGTGATTCCTCAATCTTTCAAAAATATTCCTTAACCAATGTTTAAATTCCAAAGTTTCAAAAAAAAAAAAAACACGATTAATTATCACTTTTAATGATAATTGATCCATAACTTGCTTTCTACTGAATTTGGGTACCACTTGAATTTGCATGAGATAATTCATATTCAATTTTTTCGAATATTCTAATTCGGAACAACACTCATAACTGAAATATTAAACTCTTTGTAATAATGTATACAAACTTCATTAACTTTTAAAATTATATAAACGAAAACCCATACATATAGGTAAATGTCGCTTATAAAAACAAATATAATTATAAACATGACTCCTCTATTTGATCTCTATTCTTTCATTTTTTTTTTCCTTCAATTTGATCCGTTGTTGCTTGTCGTAGTTTCAGGCTCCTACAACTAGTTTGAATCATATGGGTCCTTTTTCGAGATGGCAGAATTTTTCCTGAAAAAAGAATAGATTTTCTCGGATAAGTACAATTATTTTAGCAATTCAATGAGGTGAAAAATGGGTAAGTAAATACAAGTTGATGATGTCTTTTTATGTCCATGGAGCAATTGGTAAGCAATCTATTTGTTAAACTTTTATTGTTAACTCTAGTTTGTCAATAACTTAGTTAATTCTTTTTGTGATATGAAGTGATCGGATCATGAGTTTAATTCTTGAGTACATCATTTGATGTCATTAGTAGAGTATATTGCGAGTAAAAGTAGAGGTAGTAATATTATATTAAAAGAAATAGAAATACTATTTTTCTAGCTTTCCTACTTTAACATTATCACATGGGTTGCCAATGAATATTTTAGTATTAAAATCGAAAATTACTTTTACCTAAAGTAAAGATATAAAGATAAGCAAATACCAAACTTTATATAATTGTTAAATGCAAAGACAGATAAGCTTCTCCTTTTCCAACACTAAGAAGCACAAACCTAATGGTCTCACTACAACCCAAGATATGCATACATTTAATGATGTCAACAATTAAAGCTATGTATGCATCGTGGCATTTTGTTGTAACCTTCCATTAAGAAAATGGGAGGGTCCAAAGTTGTTGTTTTTTGTTGTTCATCCACTTGTCCTATGCTAGATTAAAAGATTAACAACCTTAAGAAGTTACAAATGACCCACAACATAGTTGACACATGCCTCTCTCTCTCTCTCTCTTTTTACTTTTTTTATTTTAGGATAAATAGTTGTGTATCTTTATTGTAACACCAATTTTATCAAAGCCTTTAGTATGATATGCTACTTTTCTCTCTTATATTCACTTTTAACATTCCAAAAGAGTCATTTAAAAAATTAAAGTTGTAATGATTTTAGTGGTTATTGTACTTAGGAAGTTTAGCTAGAATGCTTTCTTGTAATTTAGTTGAATCGAAAAGTATGTATGACATAAACAATTCATGTTATCGTTGTAAAATACAAATTCTTGTTAGGGTATTGTTTAACTAAATTTGGAGGTGAATTCAATAAATATACAAATGAGCCAATCTATTGCAATCTGAAAATTATGGAGTAATATATATTTTTTCAAAGTTGAAGGGATTCTGCGAATCAACAAAAGGAATTTTTGTGAATCAATACGCTTAAAAGATGTGTGTTACTAAAAAAGTCAATGAAAATTATTCGTCCACATATAAGATAAATTTATATATGTACCCAAAAAAAATCAATTTGTTTAAGAAAAGAAATGAGCACTTAACCGTATCTAGAAAATTCTCCACTTTTCTAAATTACCCAACTTTTATGATCGACCTCTTTTTATGCTCTAGTGGAATCACTCTGGTTGAATATGACTTGTAACTTTTGTGATTTAAAATGAAGAATATGCGCCTAAATACATGTAATAATTCCTTTTTAATAGTTTAATTACATGTAAAAGCAATTCCTTTTTTTTCATGTAAAGAATATACGCCTAAATACATGTCAAAGCAATTTCATTGTATTAAGATTCAATTTTGAGATGTCATAAATGTTAAAATTATAGAAATGGAAATGCCAACCATTATATTTTGATTCCCTTCAACCAAAACACATGCCATAAACTAATCATATCTCGCATACACCATAAACTAACAAAACATTGAACTAACCAACATCAAGGTTACATAGTTAAACTAAGACCCCTCTAGTACAAAGAGGTTTAGGTTCAAGCTAGCTAGTCTTGAAGATCGATGAGTTCATCACATAAGCTTGCAAGCATTGGCATTTTCGTCGCTAAATACGTCGTAGGAGCCGTCATCCGGTGGGGGTAAAGCAATTCCGACGGGCGGAAGTGGGGGCGGGTAATGAGGGTAAAACCCCTCATATTGATAACTCATGGGATACGAGTAGCCTTGTTGCAATACTTCATGTTGCATTGGCGCATAATAACCGTAGCTCGTGCTTGGGCGAACCGTATTGTAACTTACAACGTACGATGGTTCGGGTATTGGATTGTATAGTGTTGTGTATTGTTGGAAGAGTTGTGGCGGATTTCGCATAATTTGTTGCGGAATGACTTCTTGTTGTGGTTGTGGTTGTGGTTGTGGTTCGTTTTCTTTTTGCTTGCTCTTGTTGTCGATTTTATTCTCTATCTGCTTCTCATCCTTAGACTCATTGTTATCGGTTTTCTCGACCTTCTCTTTTGCAACTTTTGGTTTTTCGTTAGCTTCTTCCTTCTCAGTTTCAATTGGTTTCTCGACTTTCTTCTCACTTATGGGCTTCTCGGTGGTGATACATTTTTCCTCCTTCTTATCGTCTTTGTTATCCTTTTCTTCGTTTGGTTTCATGTCCTCTACTTTGGGTTTTTCTTTCTTAGTGTCAGACTCAACTGAGGTTTTGTTGGGCTTATTGTCATTGTTCTTGGAGGTGGTTTTTGTGGGGATATTTTCAGGGTTTGGGTTTGGGTTTGGGTTTGATTCTTCGGGCCAAAGCTCGGCATTTTTGTGGGCTTTAGCAAGCTTTCTAAGAAGAACTTCAACATCAACATTACATGTGACTACGGCCTTGTGTTTCTTACAATCTACTTCAACCGTATACACACCTTAAAGAGAAACATAATTAATCAAATTAGTAAAGAATTGTACAGAAATATGAGGAAAGAAAACACTAATATTCCACAACAAATTTCTTAAGTAACTTTTTTAAAATTAATTCTAAACATCATAATAACAAATTAGTTAAAAAATAAACAAATGTAAGACTCAAAAAATAGAAACAAGAAAATAAGCAAAATGAACAAGCAAATAGAAAAGACTAAAGCCATATAACACATAACAACTTTTGCACAATAGAGAATGGATTAGTAAAATAAAGGTAAGGTAAATCCCATGACACCATGACTACAAATTCAAAACTAAAACCAGTAGATAGCCAAGAATTAGACCCAAAAAAGGATCCAAAAATCCAAACCTTTCACAACAAAAATGTTCAAATAAACAAAGAAAATCAAAAACCAAGAAGGGTTCAAATTCCAAAAAACAGAAAAGAGGACTGAAATGAAAAAAATGAACTTCTATTTACCATCAATGTTTTGGAGCACTTTCTTAACTTTTTTCTTGCAACCCTCACAGTGAATTGAAACCTTCAGCACCCATTTCTGTTTTGTTGCATCAAACATACCCAAATATTAATAACTAGTTATCATAAGCAAATGGGTTTTGTTTATGAACTACAAAATATGAACTAAATTGCTCACCTTGTACTTGAATGGCTCAACTTGCTCTTCTCCACTTGTTGCCATGATAGAAATATATAAAACAAAGTATGGTATTGTGATGAAGGGAAGAAGAGAGAGTGTGTAGGAGGGATGTGGTAATGGAAGTGAGGAGAAACCAAATATTCTCCAAAGGTTTAAAGGAGAGGAGGAGAAAAGGAAAGGCAAAAAGAGAGGCTTGGAGGAGGGAGAGTGGAGGGTGGTTAATATTAATGGAATGAGCTTTTGCATGCAGACTCTCCACTTTTTTATAATATTTTCAGTGCTAAAGAGAAATTATGTCCGCACTTTTTTCTTATTTATTTAGATGCCAGAAGACTCGAGTTTAATTACCGAAGTGTGGTTATGGAGGTTGTAACTTGCTTCAAAAGGTTGGTAGAAAAATTCTAAAACGACGGAGAATCATATCTGAAATTACTGGAACTTGTGCTAAACAACTGATGGTTTTCATGCACTTGAACATATATACGCACAAGTGTCAATCATTAGAAGTGAATTGGATCTTCAGAAACTAAAGTGATTCACTTAGAACACTATTTCCTGCAAACTAATCAAACCATGCATTAGATTTCATTCAACTTTAGTTGAGGGTAAATGAAGGATAAGTTCATTAACTTAGGAAAAGCTCACGAAAACTATGTTGAGTGGACCAAACATTCACTTTCTATGTTTATTCCGTATTGAAAGTTCAGTAATATATATCACGCACTACAATCATAATCAATTGGAACTTTATGCATCTCTCAAACTTGAGATCTTTATGTTGGCACAAGTGAATTCTTAAGCACATATCATCAAAATGAGTTTTGATTGGAAATTTGACTTTCTATGTCTCAAGTGACTCAACATCATGGGGAAAATCCACACTTTGACATTCTCTAAAAAATATATTTATCTTTTCACTTCTTCCCAAAATACTCATGCCTGAATCGTGAGACCACTAAGATAGAACAACTTATTTTGGAATCTTTTTTTCTCTCTCTATATCTTTCTCTCTCTCTCTCTAAGTCTCGATATTTTAAATTAGTTTAGAAATTGATAAGATTCGATGGTACTCGACGGTAAACGATAGATAGTGTGAGTCGATGTGTATGCTCGATAGTTAAACTTGGTTATGGTTCAGTTGAACTCGATATGTGTTATATAGAAACTCGATATGTGCTCGATGGTCAGCTTGATAAATGTTCACATGTCGAAGTGAAACGTTCCATCGGCAATGGACAAGTCATTATTATGCGAAGAGACGCAACCATTCGACATTCCTTCCTTTTGAGGACACAACCTTTCATTATTGCGCAAAGATGCACAACCATTCATTACACGGTCTATAAAATCAGAGGTTATGATGTCTTCCATTTAATTGTATTTGATTCGTCGCCCCCACCCAAAAAAATGGTCTTCCAACACAATGCCAACGACGACTACTCTGACGAAGTTGAGCACATCCTTGGTGGACCAATATGGAGAGACTGTCCCCCGTTGAAATACCGGGAGTTTTACCTCTACCCTATCACACTCCCTATCGCACTTGTAGGTGCGATTTGAAGGCAACGTAGCTGTGGTCCAACACTTCGATCAAGATTAGTAAAAGTTCTATATTTATGGCTCATCGGAGTCAACCCTTCGTTGTCGGTACTTCGTCTGGGACGATGGAACGCCAGTACCACCAGTGGATAAACCCGACCAGAGCATAAAGTGTAGGATTTCATGTTTAATTATACATATATATTTTTCGGATTTTTATGTATAATAAGGATCAATTTTCAATTTTCTAGAATTTATTGCATGCATCGGTTTGTTTTAACAAACTAGTTTCAGAAACTCTATTAAAACAAACATAAAGGAGCTCCGAAATTCATACCTAGAAGTTCTCTAAAACTTCTCGAAGATTCGGAGACGGTTGGGATGCTCCTCGCTGCGCCGGATGCCTCCGAGTATTCACCAAACTCTAAACAAGATCGGAGAGAGGGAAGCTAGTCTCTCAATCTCCGATAGGGTTTAGAATCCAATTACTAACCCCTCTTTAATTCCCTTGAGAAGATGATCTCTTAAGAACTAAACTAAACTTAAGAATTTATGGAATTTTCGTGGAGAATTAAGGAGAGAGATTTTGCATGAAAAGCAATATTAATTAAGATGTAGGAAGGCAATGAGATAACCTCTATTTATAGGTTCTCTCTAAATTACCTATTCATGTGCAACCTCTTGCCCATGATTTCATGCAAAATTCCATCTAACCATCCATTATTTATTAATAAATAATATTAGCCACGAATTAAATCAATTATGGACCAATTCCATGCATGATCTAATTAATTCTTAAATTAATTCTGCAGAAAACCGTCTGGACCGGTCGACCATTACTGTTCATCGGTCGACCGGTACTGTTCATCATGGACCGGGTACTGTTCATCGGTCGACCGGTTACTGTTCATCGGTCGACCGGGTACTGTTCATCGGTTGACCAGTACTATTCATCGGTTGACTTTTGCACAGTACTGCAGACTGGTCAAATTTTGGTTTAACCCCTACAAAATTTGACATTTCGGGATTAGTAGTAAATTCACAACTTATGTAACATATTATCCTATGTAATGTCAACTCATTACACCCCATAATATTACATCACATATGAATTTAATTTAGATTCTAATTATGTTATTAATCACAACATAATCTTGATTTTGCTTGTTCACCCCATGTGTCATATTTTCTACATGAAACCCGACACATCCTTATGAACTCAAAATCCTCATTTCTTGTTTCCCAGTTTTGTGGTGTGACCTATGGGAGGATCTAAACTAAGTTGGCAGTGATATTAAAGGCTTAATATCACAAGCTATAAGCGGTATCTAGCTACACATTATAGCTCCCAATTAGTTAGATGTCTTAATTCCACTCGAACCAAAACCCGATCCACTTAGTGATGGAGTGCATCACTTGTGTCCGTCCCTTGCCTCATGATATTAAGAATACACACAAAGTAGTATTGTGTCATCTTTGTATTAGTATTCATTTCTTGATCTCTTTAAGCTAGTTATAAATATGTGACTTAACTCAAATCACATTGTGCACATTATAACTTTGCTTTATCAAGGGGCCCACTAATATCATCACTCAATTAAGAGGGGCAATGATAATCTTTTGACTAACTATCTTCTCCAACGAAAGTTATACTTAACCAACCGATGCCTTTACACTACACTGATCGATAGTTCAAGACACTGATCTAATTAAGTATTCCTTAAGTGATCAGATATAAGTCTCATATCAAAGGACCAAAGACACAGTAAAATATTAATGACACAGAAACACATTTCTATAATATTTTACTTATTAGGTCTATTCAGTATACAAAAGTAATATTTTCCTCTTTTGCATACCCGTGTCGTCACTCACTTGTAGAGCTACAATGATCTATGACCAACACGACAATCTTAACTTGGTAATTAATGTTCCATGTTAATTACCATGATTGCGAATATCTTTTGTTTTATGCAAACCAATATCTTTTAGAGCTCTACGGTTAAGGACCAAGAGCCTCTTCCTTAACACTTCTAAAGGACGAATAACATAAACAAGGAACAAAATGATTTCTCATTCAATTCATAATAATTGGCATTTAAAAGTAAAACTTTTAGAACACATTCCCTTCATAAAGGACTCAGGGATACAGAAACTTCTCTGGAAGACTGCTAAGTTGAGTCAGAGCCAAAAGATAAACAAAACTATCTTTCGAGCTTGCAGGTAACATCTGAGCAGATCATTCTCTTCCAATTGAATTGGAAGATATTTATAATTTTTGTGTGTTTGTGTTTGTGATCTCTCCTTGTTCTCTCCTTGTACCTCAATAATAGTTCAATAATAACTCGTTCTTAGCTCAATGGTCTATTACTTAAACGAACAATCAATTAGTTGAATCTTTCAAACGAACCGTCTGAAGTTTCTCTCATTGTACTCGATAGTAGTTTGATAATAACTCGATGGTTCAACAAAAATTTAGTTCGATAATAGTTTGGTGGTCTATGATTTAAACGAACAATCATTTAGGCGAAGTTTCTGTCATTGTGCAGTTTCAAACAAACAACTTCGCCCGTTCAAATCAGTCCCGCCCTTGTACCTTGATAGAGTTCGACGGTTGCTTGATGTTGGTCGATGGTTGTTCTATTACCTCTTCGACTACGCCATTTGCATGAGGAAGATTGAAACAGTCACATAATTCACAACATTCGAATATTAACAAAAAAATGTAAACAACATAACTGCTTATGTATTGACTACATATTTACAAACAAACTTTCCTTTAATCAAATTTTCCTTTACAAACAAACAGGATTGTCAAAGTTGGCAACTAACACATACACAACAAAAATAAAAACATCATAGAATAAAACATTAACTAAAATAACTTCGCCCTCTTCCTAGTCCACCTGATGTATTCTTTGAAGCCATGAGGCACTTCAGGCAGTGAGGAGGGTGTGTGGTCAGGAATGAGAGTCTTGACGAGGCAGGTTGCCCGGCTGTTGGGGCAGGTGTGCTCCAGGAAGGGGGTGTTGGGGTTGGTATCCTCTGGGTGGAAACTACGCAAACCAAATAACAAAATATCAGTGGACATTAACTTATAACCGCAAGTAACTGAAAAATAAAAAAAGAAACGATTAAAACCTACAACTGTCAATGAAGAGGTCTACCACCGTGTCTTGTACGACGGCCATACAACGCTTCACGTCGTCTATCATGCGGTGGAGTTCTGCTAGGGTCTGTTTGACCTCCTCCAGTGGTTCCAAAGACGGTCGAACTGAAGACATGGTGTCATGCACGTAAAACGTGCATTTCTAGCGTCACATGGCCCTGCAACGCCAAGTCTGTTGCACCCCCTGGTTGGGGACCCAACACACACCGGTCGTGCGGGGTAACCGCAAAAGCAGAGGATGTCGATGGGTGAGACGTCGACAATGTCATCGTTGTGCATCATTCTTGGACTGGAATGTGGTTGAGAAAATAAGACGTTGGTAAGAGAAGTGTAATGGTGTAAGGCTTAAAAAGTTGGAATGACGTTTTAAACTATCTTGATAACATATTCGACGTTTGGAGAGAAGGTAACCGAACCGTCGAAAATGGCCTCGATTATCGCGCAGTTTCGGTCACGTAACCTATCGAGATTATATCGAGTACATATCGAGATCATCGATCCCAACATAGATAACTTTCTTTTTTCATCATATTGTGCGCATATCGAGTCTCACACTGGTATGGTTTTTCAAACTTTGCTCATAATTGACGAGACGTTTCGACATAATGAAACCTTATCGTCGAAAACACCCTAAAAACGTGTCATTGACAGTCGCGTAACCTATCGAGCTTAGATCAAGTACGTATTGAGCTCATCGATCCCAACATAGTCACCTCGAACCACACATGAGTACAATTTTCACGTTTCCCTCTTAATTGCTAAGTTGACGTTTGGTGATAAAATAAATGAAACGACAAAAACGTCATCAATAATAACGTCGTTGTTGGTCGAGTAAACTATCGAGTGCATATTGAGTTTATTGATACAAAGAAAGACAACTCTCTTGCTTCATCATATTGAAGTCACATCGTACTGCCATTGTGTACTTTTCACGCTTCGCTCTTAATTACTGACATGACGTCTGGAGAGAAGGAAACTAAACCGTCGAAAATGTTCTTAGTAATCGTGTCGTTGTGAGAATGAGCCCATGAATAACAAGTCATTAAATTATTTATTATGAAACAGTAATTTCATTTTCAGTGGACGTTGGCAATATTTAGCATGTCGATGAGGACATAGAGAACACGACCAACCTTGCCCAACTAACACTTTGTTTGATGCTAGACATGTGTAACCCTGTTAGAGAGCCAAGGATTGGTAGGTTTTTTAATTGTCTTTATGCTTTTGTCATAATGCAGTTTATTCTCCATGCCATCATCAATGATCTAGCTAGGATCAGCTATGATAATAGATTGTGGTTTGTCATGTTACTGAGTCATTTATTTACTGAAGTTGAGATCACAAAATATGAAAGAAACCACTAAAGGTCAAATTCAATCCTAACTAGACTTTAAGATGCAAACATTAATTTATGATCTTGTCATTCCACAGTTTAGAATCTACCAACCACGACACATTATCAAATTGAGGTGACTAAATGTTACGATGAAATAAATACATGAAAAACAAAACTATCGCTTAAAATAATAATTACTTAACAGTTAATAGCCAATAAGGTAGAAACACACAAAAGTGGATTGCTTAAAAATCCTGCACTTTAATTTATTCGGTCCCTCGAACTGATTACACTAAAATAGCAAATGGAACGAACAAGAAAAGCCAATCTCAAACGAAGTTATTTGGGGGGGGGGGGGGGGTCCCAATTTGCTGCAACAAACAGAACTAAACTACTGATTCTTCAGAAACAGAATTACATGGTAAAATGCAACTCAACATAGAAATCCTTTTAGGAATAAAATAATTTGGAAGATTCTAAAAACATTCAGAAACTAGTACCACAAAATCTCATCTAAAATACCCTCAGAGACTAGCATCTAAAGCAGAAGCTACCGAGAAATCCTCTACACTAGGGCTGATCCCTGTTATTAACAACTAAAGATAAAAGTTCCCCTTGATCTCTCTCCATTATTATCAAACAAGAAAAAAATGGCTTGATCACAAAGCCATTGTTTTAAAAGCCAAAAACAACACATAATGTCCCACACTTAAAAGAAGGGCAATGCATCTTTATATGCACCTCAGGAGGGAGATGTCTCATCACTGGTAAGGTTTAGCAACTGACATACAAAATTATGAATCTATGATAGAGATGTACCTGAGATTGAATCTAACAATGAAAAAGATGGTATCTCATGGTTCAATCAAGTGATTCAAGTTCCAATCATGCTTCCTCTATGGTTGGTCTGGCAAATTGAAATGAATGTTAGAGAACTCAGACCTAACAGTTAGCATCCAAAAAAGTGAAAAACAGGAAAACCAGGATTTTTCTTCTTTTTGTAGTGCTATAAGTTAGTAATTACTGTGTTAGTGCAGTTCATACTCACCAACAGGTGGATTATACTTGAGGTCCAACCACATAGGTGGAAAGTCATATAAAGGCGGAAAGAAATCATCATAATGGAAAAGCATAACAATATCTGTGTTCATGTGACCTTTGGAGAGGTTACTTGGTGTGGTCATCAAAACTTTACAGGTTAATAAGAAACACAGTCTCCATACTGCAAAGCATTACCAACTCTTGGTACTTACAGGATAGAGTTGTTACTTTTTAGCTTACTACTGCATGCATTTCAATGCTCCCTCTAAATAAGGCCGAGTAGTATATATATTTTATTTATCAGTAAGGCATGTGAGGTATTAGTTTCTCATTAAGGTTGGAAATTGATGTTGAGGTTGTCATTAACTCTTCTGACAAGAGATACATACATTTTCCTTCTTTACCTTCTTTCCAATCATAATTTTTTTTATATCAAAAACTTATATGCGAAGGAAAATTCAGTTTGGAATAATTACAGGGTTTTTTGTCATAAAATATTTATAGGGATGATGATAACAGGATAAACTGCACATTCTTTTTACATTCCAACCTTTAAAGAAAAACCTACTGGGGAGGAAGTTTACAGATGCTGAACCATCTAAAGACCAAAAAGACACTTAACTGGATGAGAACCATTTAACACTGTCTTACATCAATCTGTGTCCAGATTGTTTTGCTTGGTGTATACATGGTGTGTCAGAACAATTTGAAGTTTTGAAACCACCTAGAAGACAACTGATAAAAATGTCCTACAAGAACGACACTACAGAGAAGACTTCCATTAAGAAAGTACGTATAAGTAGAGAGCAGAAATGCAATAGCAAGACAAAGTAGGAAATGATAAAACTACGAGAGCTAGAATTACAAACTAGTTACTTGCCCTCTTATACCTCATGGTTGTCTTCCTTGTTATCATCATCATAATCGTCGTAATCATCTTCGTCCTTGTCGTCGTCTGCATTAGATGTGAGTTGGGGATGCCTCATCCTCTCATACCTCCAAGCATCATTGCGGTTGAAGTCATTACCAAGTTTCACGTCCCTATGCTTCACCACAAGCCATCTTAGTAGTCTCTCTTCCTTGTTGAGATAGAGCAGTTCCTTGTGAAAGCTGGGCGGAACCATCATGGTCATTTGCATAAGTTGAGCCTATAAAAAACGGACATATAATCAAACTACTAATATAAGTAGACCCTGCAAGTAATACCAAGTAAAACTCCTAAAACAAAGTAGTATAACTGTGCCTTGTGAGTGGTTTGAGGGCGTGAATACAAACATTGCAGCATTGCTAACAAACTTAACATTTTTTTCTTCCAAACAGCAACTCAAAACAGTGGTAGAAGAAGGCTTCTAAAGTTAGGCAGCTAGTCAAGTATATAAACTTATTCGAAGAAAAATAGAGAAAACATATCCTCCCAATTACTCAGCATCTATAACAATGTTACAATAATCTACTCTAAAAAAATGTACAGCCTATAGAACAGTTTCCTCGTATTAGTCCAACAACATCTGATGAGCAATAAAATTTATTTCTGGGATATATATATATATATATATATATATATATATATATATATATATATATATATATATATATATATATAAGTAAACTTGAAATATTGACGGGAGTTTTACGACATTGGAGTATACCTAGAGAGGTACTAGCTTATTTTTTGTTAAACTAATCTACAAGTCTTGCTTCTCAATTAGCATCAATACTATGTTCATGATACTGATACAATATGAAACTAATAGATAAATAAGGCAATCATAGGTAACGGTAAAACATGTTTGCAGATAATCTAAAACTTAGGCTCCGTTTGGTAAAGACTTTTATTAGTTGCTTATGAGCAAAAACGTAACTTGTGGTTAACTTATTTACCAAACAAGCTTTTGAAAGTCTAAGCATGTGTTTCTATTTAGCTTTTTCCTCCTCATAAGCACAAAGCGGAAAAAAACACCCAAGTGGTACTTTTGTTCTAGTCGTTGTTAATATCACATTGGATGTTTCAGAATTACAATACAACCACACTAAAATTACGAGTCGTGCCACCGAAAAGGACGGAACGAGAAGGGTGTGACAAGCGAGAAAGCAGAACTTGTAGAAGCAATGAGAAACTTCTAACAGCGGCTTGTTGAGACAAGCTTAGTCACAAGTTGAGTGAGCTTTTGGTGTATAAACTTCGGATAGAAGTCACTACCAAACAAACCCTTAATAAAAAAAGCTCAACAAGATTGAACATTCTTCATCAGAGATGTGCAGGACTTTGAGAAATGCAAAGGACAAATAATAGCATAAGTTAATTTTACACCTAAAGACAAGCTTCAACAAGCTTGAACGATTACTTGTGAAGAAACAACATTGACATAGGCATCAATTACAATTAGGGAAAAATAATTTGGTAAGATAACTAATTTTAATAGTTGTACACGAAGAAGCATAACAATATGATATTGAGTTGATAAACTATTGAATCTACAACATTATTTGAATGTGGAAAATAATGTTAAGTCAAATAAAAATAGATGAAATTCCTCAGATTGAGTTGACAGGACAAGATGTATCTTTCCCCTTGCCTCATATGTCAAAACTATATGGCATCCCACTCACCAACCACCAACGCACACCTGACACCCATTTAATCTGATAAGTACTATACATAAATCACAACAACACTTTGGTAGTGTCCTAGTTATTGGTACAACAACCTTAACCAACTAAATATGTTGTCCTCCATTATTTCCATGAAAATTACCGTATAATTACTAATTTGTGATGGACTGAAGTTACTAAAATTCAAATAATGAAGAAATAAAGACAAAACAACAAAGTAAAAAAATCATTTACAACTGCACCACATATACTAGATGTAGCATTGATTTCCAGATGCAAATATTTAAAGCTCCAATCCTTGTAGAATTTCATATCTTCACAATAAAAGTGAAACACTGGCCAAAAAGGTTAAGAAGTTTTAGAAATCTAAGCCTTTGACAACAGGTACAAATCAACAAGTTAGTATGTAGGGTACCCTAAAACCATTGGTAGTCAATTAACAATTTGAGAGAAGGTATGAACAACTCAGCATCTATAACAACTTGACCAATGCATCAGGTATGAACAGGAAACAGGTTTTCTGCAAATTTAGTAACACTGAAAATGCCACCTCTTATGTTTCAAAACAGTGTATTTGATAAGGAATGTAGTGTGACAAAGCCAAAGATAAATTAAAGTACAGAAACCAACCTAATAAGTGTAACATGTCATAACTATATACAAGGAAGATAAGAAACAAGGTGATACACAATTGTTACAAATAACAAACATGCAAGATCTTTTACCATCTACAGTTCCAACAAAAGCAAAAAATATAGCTTATTGACATAACTACGATTGCTGATCATGTGATTACCTCAAAGTGTCTCCCGTCGAGCTTTCTGACGCCATAACCCAACTGAACCTTCCCAAGCGACTGGATATCAGTTACAACCCCATTTCTAGTGTAAACGTGCTTGCCAACTCTAGCAACCAGATCAACCAACCTATCTTTGTTGACGTGAGACTTCAATAATAGCATACAATCATAAAGAGGCATCTTTACTTCAGAATACAACTCGAAAGTCTCGAAAGTCTAGAAACTCCTCCTTTTGCCGTGAAATCCAATCCCTAATGATACATGGCTACAATAAGTAGTATGTAAGTTATATGACAACATTAATCCCAGAAAATTATAAGTATATTTAGCTCCATAACCCCAACAATATAGTCTATTTAGCCTTTCTGAAGACCAAATGGATTATTTTCCTTAACTTTATCAAAAGATATATTTTCGTACCAATTACCAGAATTATGGGAACTCAAGTTCTAAAGACTAGATATCTAGATCTTCCACCACTTCATTTGAACCGATCACACCCTAAACTCACTCAATTTCATTCCATCATTTACGACTCTCGAGCCGTAAAACAAAGAATTTCAACCGTCCGAAAGTTAAAGATTCAAATCAAATATCATATCCACGATATAAATTAAGAAATACTAATAATGAAGTTTTTCTGGGGAAGAAAAAAATACAACCAATCGGTAAAAACATTTAAAAAAATCACGGATTAAGTAAATAAAAAGTTTGTGGATAGGTGATTTACAAAGGAGAGGAGGTCGCCGAAAGTGGTTAGTGACGTCCGGCGAGGTCCGGCGGCGGTTGGGAGGGGATTTGGTGTGGTGTTGGTTAGGGTTTTAGACGGGTTTCGTCTTTGTTAGGATGAAAATGAGTTTAGGTTAATTGCAGATTCCACTCCGTAGTTTGTGAACTTTGAAACGTGACCATCATCTTTTTTTTCTTTTTACTTTTCATTTCTCGACACTTTCTTAATAATCTATCTGAATTGCTAAACATCGCCCCAAAATTACTTAAATCGCCCCTTGAAATTACCAAATTGCCCTTCTCTCATTTCTACTGCTATAACGCGATATTTTACCCTCCTATCACACATCTCTCTTCATCTTCCTCTTATAATCATAAAAAACAATGTTTTGGAGGTCAGTAATGAACCAACGGACGCCCCAGTGTACTCGAATCTGGTAAAATATCTAACATCTTTTTAATAAAAAAATAATAAAAAATAACAAAAACTTACGGGCGTCCGACGGAGCCGCCCCCACGTAGGCGGGGGCGTCTGGGTAAGACGCCTCCCCCATGGGGGAGGCGTCTTACCCAGACGCCCCCTCCTACGTGTCGGCGGCTCCGTCGAACGCCCGTAATTTTTTTTATTTTTTTAAAAAGATAATTCATTATAAATTTAGAGTTTAGTTAAATTAATTAATTAATAAGTTAATAATTACTATATTCGGATGACCGATACCCCTTCGGTACACCGAAAATTCAAAAATTTCCAGATCCAACAATTTCAAAATCCAAAAAATTTCCAGGGGGCGCTGCCCGCTTGCCACCCCCGCCACCTCACCGGCGAGGTGGAATGCCGCTCGCTCACCGGGGAGCGAGACCCCCGAACGACCTGTCGAGGTGGTATTTTTGTAAGTCATGATGTTTTACCACCGGAGGATTTGGTATCTTAAAAAATGTTGGATCTGGACATTTTTTGAATCTTCATCACTTGCAAAAAACTCATTGTAATCCGAACGGTTACCACCGAAAACTTGCAAAGAAACGTCAAATAATTTGAGATAACACATCGTATAATTTTAATTTGACAAAAAAATTAAAATAAAACGGGACGTCTGGCTAAGACGCCTATACCATCGTGAAGGCGTCTGGCTAAGACGCCTCCACCATGGTTGAGGCGTCTTTGCCAGACGCCTCCACGATGGTAGAGGCGTCTGGCTAAGACGCCTGTAAGATGGTCGAGGCGTCTGGCTAAGACGCCTGTACGATGGTGGAGGCGTCTTAGCCAGACGCCTCCACGATGGTACAGGCGTCTTAGCCAGACGCCCGAGTCGGAAAAAAAAATCCGCCTCCGTTATTTTGCCTGATCTAGGTGCTTCACCAGACATTTTCGTGGTGTTGGTACTAGGAATGTTAGTAAAACTGAGTCAAAAACCTTGTTTAAAGATACGGGACGATATGAGTATTAAATATATTGTTAAGGGCAAAAAGGTCATTTCAAGGGGCGATTTAAGTAGTTTTGGCGTATCAATTAGAACTACTACAGTTGAGAGATTTTTCATCATAAGATAATTAAGACCATATATCAAATTTCAGCAGCAGCATTCTCATGTTGGAATTTAAAATTTGTTGTATTAGAGTAGATAAAAAAACATATTTTGTTGTCAATGAAAAAACAAATCTTAGGAAAATGAATTTTGTAGAATAATTGACCGAAGAAGTGAAAAGGAGTTGTAAGGTTCGGACCAGGTCAAAGTTTCCACTCAAAACACTCAATTCAAATGTTGCATCTTTCAAAGCACATCTTTGATCTTGCTAGATATTGTTGTATAATGATTGACACAAAATTGGCTACAAGTTATGTGCAAACAGTAGCACGACTCAAATTTGCAAGGTTAATAGTAAATCATCTGGCATGATGATTAGGGCTGTGCAGAATCGGGTCAAACCGGTCAAACCGGACCGGACCGGTCGGTCCGGGTTCGGTCCGGAAATTTTTGAAAAAATCCGGTCCGGTCCGGGTTTCGGTCCGGCAAATTTTAAATTTTCCGGTCCGGTCCGGTCCGGACCGGTCCAATTTTTTTTTTTAATTTAAGCCAAAAAATCGGGTTTTTGGACCGGACCGGTTCGGTCCGGACCGGTTCGGTCCGGTCCGGTCCGGTCTTCGGTCCGGTCCGGTCCGGTCTTCGGTCCGGTCCGGTCTTCGGTCCGCCTATCCTAATTTTTTCCGGTCCGGTCCGGTTTTCGGTCCGGACCTAAAAAAAATTTCCGGTCCGGACCGGACCGATGCTCAGCCCTAATGATGATTGTAATTTTATAAGTTTAATAAAAAAATTGTGATTGGTGCATCATCATTCAATTGCTAACTAAAAATAGAATATCTAAATTAGATATCAAATTTTATTAAATGACATGAAAGTGATGAAACCAAATAATTCTCCTGCAATTTCTATTATTAGTTAACTCATTAAGCTTAAAGAATTTTTTTTGATCAATTTAGTTGAATACCAACATGGCAACATGCATATGGAATGATGAAAGACAAAAAAGAACATTATCCAAAAATTACACCAATAATGTTAAAAAACGAGGGGTTAAAAACAATTACTCCACCCCCCGTCTTCGACCCTCTAGGGTTTCACAAATCCTCGATTTTTCGCCCAAAACCGATTTTCGAACTACGTTTTGGGGCCGCGATTTGGTCTTGGAGTGATGTTTAAGAACACATTCCAGTCGGGATTCCTCTCCATTCTCTACAGCCTAGGGTATTTACTAGTTTCTCGTCAAAGTTTTTTTTTTTTTTGAAAAAGTTTTGTTGATTTGGTGTTTTTTTGTATGTCAGGAGTAAGCCTTTGCAGATATGGGATAAAGAAGGTAATTTTTTTCTCTTTTTTCTTCTTTGATTTGTGGGAGTTTCCATGTTTTAGTTTAGTATGTGATTTCTATTTGCATCTTTTGTTATTTTTATTTGTTACTGCATCGATGTTAGTGGATTTTGGAAATATCGGATAGTATTGGAAAAAATTATAGGTGGTTTGTATATTTATGTTATGTATGTTAGTTTGTTTGCATGTTTTATTGGATTTTGGGAAAATCACATAGTTGGTATGGAGAAAACATTGTAGGTAGTTTATATGTTCAAATTAGTGGATTTCCACTCATTGAGGCTTTACCGTGTTAGTTATACAAAATTTGACCCTTTTTCAGATATGGGATAAAGAAGGTAAATCTTCTCCTCCTTTAATTTATGGGAGTTTCCGTGTTTTAATTTACTGTGTAATGTTTTTTGCACGTTTTGTTAATTTTATATGTTACTGCATCAATGTTGGTGGATTTGGGAAAAATCGAGTAGTTGGTATGAAATAAAATTAGGTAGTTTATTTATTTAAATTGGTGGGTTTTGGCCCTTTGAGGTTTTGGTACAAAATTTGACCCTTTACGGATACAGGTAGAGAAGGTAACCTTCTCCTTTTTAAGTACAAAATTTGACCCTTCTCCATGTTTCAATGTGTTAGTCTGTTTACATTTTTGTTCATTTTGTTTGTTACTGAACAAAATCACGTAATTAGCATGGAAAAAAGAGCTACCTATTTGTATTTCCGATGCTGTTATGTAAGGTTGGGTTTGAAGATTGATGTAACCTGTGGATTTGTCCTGTGGATTATGTGACTATATATGATGGTTTAACTTTATTCAAAGGTTATCTTAATGCAATATTGGTTCTAGTAGCTTGATACAATCATTGTTCGCATTTAAGTATGTTTCTTTATCTGTATATTTATCATTTAATTTGTTACTGCACTAATGTAATGTTACTGATAGCATAAAGTTCTTTGTTCCTTCGATCGGGTCAGTGTGGATTTGAAAGGTTATGTTGTTTGTTCTAGTGAGTTTTCAAATGTTTGTCTTTCTGAGGTTCAAAGGTATTGAGTGGTGATGTGCTTTCGTGACATTGGGTTTAAAGGTTGGCTTGACTTCTGAGCCAGTTGACCTTGTGTGTCCTATGTGATTATGTTATGTACTGACTTCATTTAAGAAGTTTTTTCCCTCGAAATTACTTGCAATGTAGGATCAAGTAGCTTGATTGCTGTTGCTCCTCGCTTGTTTTAAGGATATCACGTAGTTGTAGATATATGAAAGATATGGTTCCTCCACACCCAAAAATGACACATTGGCTGATGCAAGAAAGCAGTAGGTGAAACATGTTTATATTCATGATTTGCAACCAAACAATGAGGTTAAAATTAAAAATGCTTTAGCTCCTACTCGGTTATGTATAACCAAATCCAACAGCTTGAGCTGTCGCACCAAGTAACCTACAAGTTATTTAGTCTTTTGGTAAGAAAAATGATTTCGGACAAGTTTGCTTGTAATTAGTGGTGAAATTTTCAACTTAATGGTCACCACAGGCCATGGCATTATGCTTGCTAGTAGATCTTATTCACAACATGGATATTGGTTGAGTTTACAGAAGGTGCACAGTATAATTCAAATGTTGTCCTATGTATCGGAATTTTGTTGGTTTTCGTAAAATCATGGGGATCATTTTTTTCTTCTTTAGTCTGCTGAATTTACATCAAATTTTGGACTGTTGCAGTCACAAATGGCCAGATAAAACGGTTGCAAGATGATGACATTCAGTCAAATGTTTTAGAAATTGTGGGATCCAATGTGCAGTCAGCCTATATCACCTGCCCTGCAGATCCTGCTGCAACCCTTGGCATCAAGTTGCCATTTTTGGTCATGATTGTGAAGAATCTAAAGATGTATTTTACATTTGAGATTCAAGTGCTAGATGATAAGAATGTCCGTCGCCGCTTCAGAGCATCAAATTATCAAGTAAGATCCTTGATCACAAGATGTGGTGCAAATATGGCTGTTGACTTCAAAGAATTTTGTGACCTTACAATACATTTGTGAATTTGCATTTATCCGAACTGACTTGCCCAACAATTTATAACAAATACGATCATTATTTTCAACAAATTGCAGTTGTGATTACCATCTGCTCTCAATATTGTTGAGTTGTCTTCTTGAAACATTGGATGGTCTCTACTTTTGAACATAGAGTGTTTCTTGCATGTTCTGTTAACAGGCAGTAACACGAGTAAAGCCATACATATGCACAATGCCCCTGCGCTTCGAAGAAGGATGGAATAATATCCAGTTGAATCTCACGGATCTTACAAGAAGAGCCTATGGTACAAACTACGTAGAAACCTTGCGGGTTCAGGTCCATGCAAACTGCAGACTCAGAAGAATCTATTTCTCCGACAGACTCTATTCGGAGGAAGAACTTCCACCAGAGTTCAAACTATACCTTCCCATGCAGGTCATAATCTGATGTCAATTTGTCATCTGAATTTAATAATAGCATAATTTGCTCGTTTCGTACTTTTTAGATAATTATGTGTTCATGATGCTTGTGCTTGACATCTTATATGAGCATTTTTGTCACTGCAGAAGTCATAAACTCGAAGAACGTTGAGTCTGATGTGGTTCATTTGCAGTTTTAGAGGATGAAAATTTTGCTGCAGTGTGGTTGCTTCCATCAAACAGATTGCAAGAGGAATTCTGTGCTTTATTTTTACTTTTGAGCTTTTTGAATGAGTTCTCTTAATCTGTATTTTTTGTTTGAATGTAGTTCATAGTGGTGTTCTCTATTGCTTGTAAAGAACTCTTTACTTCTCCATGTCAATGTTCAGGGACCCATAAGATTAGTACAATATCCAAATGTAACATTTTATATCTCATCTGAGGTGGCTTATTTGGATGATTACCAAACAGTTGGCAATTTAGTGCCAAAGTTTGTAAAGTGCATTTTCTTTAGACTTTGGGTTATTTGGTTGGATTTTCAATGGTTTTAACAAAGAAATATCTTATTTATATTCATTTTGTAACTTAATAAGGTTTGTCGTAATGTACTATTTTTATTTTTATTTTTGCAACGAGAGAGGAAATTTACATTGCACTAATGGTTTAATGGCACTCAGAGCTACTTATTGTACCGGTTAATGTAAGTGTTCAATGTACTAATGTATTACTCTGGAATTTATAGAAACATTAAATGCAAAAATAGATAAATATAGATGGATAAATGGCCTACGCCCATCCTATTGACCCCTATGCCTGAAAAAAAATCATCTCATCTTATAGAAATCGAAGCTTCCAAATTCCAACCAATTTTAATAGTTGTTTTTTCCCCAAACTGGAAGGGAAAATTACCATATTAAGTGTTCATAATTGTATTTTTTTTAAAATTTAGCTGAGTCACCAAACCCAAGAGTTAAACATGTGATTCTTTAGGTGTGTTTTGGGGCTCCAACAAAATGGGATGCAGAAGCTTTTTGTCTTGATGGTGGAAGAAAATAATTCAAATGCAAGAAATATAAATCATTAAATTTTAATGTTGCTTGGAAATTTACGACACGAATAAGATTACTGGGATTCGATCTCTTATCTTGATTATTTTGTGACAATTTAAAAAAATATTTTCAAAAAATTCTGAAGACGAGTTCTCTGAAATTGTGAATTCTGAAGGCCTTAATTGCAAAATCCTCACAAAAAACGTCTCCCTCCTTGATTCCTTCCTCCAAACCAAACCTTCGCCTCAAACTTTGAAAACAAAACCCAAAACCCTAGCCCTAAAATCCCCAAACCCATGACGAACCTCCCTCTTCTCCGACCGAATCACCGCCTCCTCCCGACCATTCCCACCCCCACAACCGTCCGATGCGGGCTGAAGCGGGTTCTGGTGAGGGCGAAGTCTCCGGATCTCAAGGAGAAGTGGTTGGACTCCATTTCCTGCCCCTTTCCTCTCGTGGAAGGGGCCGGCGGATCGGGGAGAGGCGTGGAGTGGGTGGTGGGAGTCGATCCCGACGTCTCCGGGGCGTTGGCTTTGCTCAAGTGCGATGGGGAAGGGTGTTTTCCCCAGGTGTGGTGAGAAAGATTGGGTTTTTATTGGTGGAAACTTGGATTTGGGTTTTGGGTGTTTCGTAGATTTGGGTTTGGTATAGTGGGCTGTGTTGGGTTGTTTTAAGTGATGATGCCTATAACATGTTTGTTGATTTGTCTGAATGTGTTGTTTGGAATGTGGTTAATGTGTTCTGCTTTTGAGTGAATTGAGGTTGTGCCTATTTTAGGTGTCTGATTTTCATCGAAGAAAAAGAGATTCATGGTGTTTGTAGAACTTTTTTGATGTGTTGTGATGGAATGTTGTTAATGTGTGTTTCGTTTCTGAATGAGTTTAGGTTGTCTGGTGTGACTTGTTTGATGGTTTTGCTCAAATTTGATGGTTCGGGGTGTTTGCCTCGGAAATGTTGGTTGGAATAAAAAATTAATTTATTGTTGGATGGTGCTATTTCGATGAAAATTGAATTTGGCAATCCTCGATGCAGGTATTTGACACTCCTCATTTACAAGTAGTTGTTGGTAAAAGAGCTCGAAAAAGGCCAGATGCAAGGACTATTGTTCTGTTGCTTCACTCTCTTCAGGCACCCCATGGTATGACACTGTCTGCTACTTTATATATTTAATATTGCACCATATCATGTCTGCGATTACACCTTAGCAAGCTGGCATTTGGTGTAACAGACCTTAATTCACCTGTGTTCTGTGTGACTAACTAGATTTGACTCTTTCAGAAGTTGTCTTTGGGCCTTAAACATATATGTTTATGAAATATTGAAATTAAAGCCAACTTGCACGACGTTGACAAAACGACATTCAGTAGAAGCAGATATTTTGTGAAATATTGCATTCTATTGGACTAAAAGAAGGCAAGAGTAGATCGTGAAAGAACAGATAAAAAAAGAGTAGATTATGAAAGTGATTTGTATATATTATTGTTGTAAGCCCTAGTAATGCAGTTGTTTTCTCTCAGACATTCATGAATCGTGACTCTGCGGGCCTACTTAGACCCTACATTCCTCCTGCACCACGTCTGAAAAGTGTTGTATGAAAGTTCGTAGAAGGTTTACAAATTGCTTTAGATCGCACTCCAAGCTCCTTGGGTGAAAGAAATTAAAGCATCACTGCCATGAAGGAAAACTGGAACTTCGACCAAAACATGTTACTATGTTAGTGAAGTCAAATTTTCGAGGAAGACTACACTTGACAAACAGCTAGATTAAAAAGACAAGAAAAAACATGATGAAATACGTGTTAACTGACGAAAGAAGTGTAATATATGAATTCCAATATATAAAAAAGCCTATTGACTTAAATACAACCATAAGAATTTGGAGTCTACTAAGTCAAGATTTGCAAGTTAAAGTTAAAGTAATACGCTGGAGGGGTGTCTTGGTATCACACTTGTTTTAAGAGAGGCACGCAAACCAACATTTGTCGACTCTTTAAGTACATTAGTAGTTTCAGATGTTAATATAAGAAAAATGCATGATATTGGAAGGCAGTAATTAGATCTTCCACCACGAAAAATGTTGTCAGTATACTACTGCACTTGAATTGGAATTACTTGGATGGCACTTTTTTCATTCATTCTGGAGATTTGGCTACATGAGCTTCATTTGTCTTTGGAAAATTCATTTGCTATATTTCTATCTCTGGCTGGTTGTCTGAATGATCAATGGTATGATCATGGAGTATTAGAGTTATAGTTTGCTTGAATGTGATTTTGATTGAAAAGCTTTATATTTTTCAGGAACCAGTGCCTACATTGAGCAGTCGACTCCTTTTCCTAAGGATGGAAAACTGGTCGGTTTCTACAATAAATGACATTTGTTAGTACTGCTCCCGGTTGCCGTGTGATATGCCTAAGTTCAATGAGATCCTTCCCTAGTGCATTTATGTTGTGTTTTATATGTCGGAGTAGTTGAAATATGACATATTTTTTGATGAAGGGCTGGTACAGTGGAGGATACTCGTATGGATTGTGGGTGGGAATTTTAGTTGCATCAGGGTTCTCCGTTGTTCCCGTGCCATCTCGTGTTTGGAAGAATCAATTCATGCTCTCCGGAAGTCTCTCAAATAAGGTATTCAAGCTTCTAATGCCCAAATTGAGTTTACTCCACGAAATGCCAATAGGGTGGTGTATTTTGCTTATTATCTAGCAAACTATCATGTATAAACATATTTATTTTTACTATATGCAATTGGTTCAAAAGAGCTTGGTTTTGAGTTCCTGATACTCACTTAATTGTGAAACAGATTGGGTCCTCATTTTTAACACGACAACTTTCCGCAGGATGACAGCAGAAAAACAGCCGGTCTACTGTTTCCCTCTGCAGGGCCTTTACTTCAGCGGAAAAAAGATCACGGTAAGAACAAAGGAAACTTCATAACCACCTTGAAGAATAATATAATGAGCTGGCTTTTGGATTGTGCAACTCTTTTCACATTCAAACAAATTTGTGTGATCGATCATCATTTGCAGTTGTTTTGCTTGAATAATATATGAATGGATTGTATGGTTACAGCCCTTTTGAAGTCCAAATCTTTGCTTTCCACTGATGCAGGTCGTGCAGAGGCTCTTCTTATTGCTGCATACGGGAAAGGTTTAAAGGTACCCAATGAATCAAGTGATTCTGAAGATCTACCAGAACCATAACACGCTCTTTGAGAAGTTTAAGTACTCTGTGCAACAGAAAATCAGCATTGTTCTCTCTACCATTGCTATTAGTGCCAAAGATTAAAAGCTAGGGTGCAGTGAAGGTACCAGTACCACCACCATCATAATTGGATCACAACAGTACCACAATTTTATCGGTAGGACCTGATTGAATAACTCATTTGCAGGTATCATGCTTTCACTATTTTAGGGAATCCTAAGGCACTAGTCCATTCCAATAAATCTTAGGAACTAGTTCATTTAGGAAATTCTGGTTCCATAACACATAATTGTATCCAATTAACTTTATTAAAACGAGATACTCAAAATCTGTATGTGTCAGCTGTCTTGTCTAGTTATTACTACCAGCTCCTATTTGAATACTTTGCCTTTCATGTTCAAAACCTAACAGGTTAGTGATCCTTATCCTATTAGAAATTTGCTTTGAGTTTTGGTCATTTCTTTCGATTGCATTAGAAAATGACAAGCCCATGCTACAAAATGGTGCATCACTGAGTCATCTCAAGTGGGATTTCAAGGAAATAGATATCAAATTATCAAGATTTATAAGCGTTCTATCAACAGATTATTGAATGCTTCTAATAAAATAAAAACAATCTTGAAGTTCCAAATCAAATGTTCACGGTGCTATCAACAACAACAACAAAGTCTTTAAACCCAAACTAGTTGGGTAGTTAGAAATGAAACTCTAGGGAGAGTCATGGTTCAGGTACATGAATCACCTAAATGTTTATAGTACTATAAGGAAGTAAAATAAACAAGTATTGAAAAACAAAAGAACAAATGGGAATCACATATATCCTATCTGTTGTGAAGGGGATTGGCTCCAGAGTGGACACTCCTCTTCTCATCACCAAATGATACCTTTGACCCAACAGCTCTAGGAAAGTTTCCCATCAGCAACAGAAGAACCAACACAGCAACATAAAACCAGGATATCTGCTTTCTAAGACCCATTGAGAATGGATGTTCTGAGGGGATACTAATTTTCTGACTGCCCACTAAACAATGATATGGTACTGTCAATATGATATGACTTGTTTTCTGGATTTTGACCTTTTGGTGTTGAAATGGAGGACAAGAGTAGAACCAGTCAAGGTAGGCAAGGGGTTCTTGGATTAATTTAAGAGTATACATGTTTCCATTATTGCATCTGAAGTTGTGTTTGTCGTTGTCCCTGAATTGGAGAACAATACATTGGTTTTGGGATTTGAGATGGTTAGAAGAAAATACCTCTAATTGGCCATGTGGATTGCATACCAAGTTATTTTATTTTATTTTAAGAATGCCCAAAAGAAAATATTCTCAATTACCATATGATATGCATATTTTCAGAAACACTGCGCATCTTTGAGCCACAGGACATTGACAATTTGTTGATTTGTTCCGTTACCTGTAATATGAGGTCATTTCAGTTAGGTTTGCTTGGGAGAAAAATATTAGAGTTTTGTGTTTATTTTGCTAAACATCCTTGTACAATTTGGAACTCATATTAATGAAACGGGATAGCAAATACAAACACTCAGATCTGGTCTTAACAAAACATGGTAAATACTATATACCCAGTTCTGGTATGTGACTTCTCTCTGGCTTTCTGCTTGTTAAGATAACATTTTAGTTAGAATCCCATTTAATTAAGTGGAGTTATGACAGTGCATCAGCAACTTATTTAAATCAGTACGACCAGTAAAACTGTGGATCCGATTAAAACTTCTTGTCAAGCAGTAAATGCTCACAATAATACTACACTAGTACGCTTAATTCTGTATAGTATTAGAAATACTACCTGGGTCACTCTCGATCTAAGACATACCAGTTGCTATCTTTGGATTGGGATTAGTTTTTCAAACTATAAATAATACTACTTTACTGAACTTGCAATACAATTGCGTTTACAGGGAATCTCATCAATTACATGTAGGCTACTGGAGTTCTTCTCAAGTTAATAATTGAGCCAATCACAAGTACTTCCATCAAAGATACATTCCAAGTAATATCTTATTAAGTTTCATTAAGGTGATGATTGGATTTAATCTTTGAAGTTGGAGACAAATTACTCTTCAGAAGTGGAAATTGCAGCTGGAATGCCGTCATATATAACTCGAGTCATGACACAACACATGCTAACGTAATCTAATGGAGGCATCAAGAAGATCTGTACCTGAATTGCAAAAAAAAAGGACAATAAAAATATGGTAAATAAATGTTGGTGGAGAAGACACTACAAAACTTAGCGTTGTTAGATACTAGATAGCATAGTGAAAGATAAAAATGTTACCATTAGCTCTTAAGAAATGAGTACATAAATTAGGGGTTTTGATCTCAACCTAAAACACAAGGTCATTCTCAATATAGCCGTTTGAAAACGTGAGAATGGAATTTGACCAAATGTGAAAGATAAATGATTTCATTAGATCGATCTTTGTGATAAATAAATACGCACACGACAGAAGATCTCTACGAAATGATATAACATTAAGCTTCACGCCTTAGCACTCGTTCTGGAAGATCATTAACTCTTGTAGAGTTGTACTGAACTTGTACATCCCACACATTACTTATGCTTGATCGCGTGGGCGGGCCAACCAAAGCGAGCTGAGAGCACGGAGTCTTGAGAAGTAATCGTTGATGGCAAGGAGGGCCCTTGCTGATTGCCGGGTAGTTAGTATACGATGCAATTGCTGCATAGTTTGTTGACGCAAGTTGTCAGCCTAAAAAAGAAAAAGAGACAGTCATTACCTTCAAATCATAGAGTTCCATTTGATATTATAGCCATAATAAAATAGCCTTAGGTCCACAATAGCAAGCAGGGAGTTCATAAAAAGGTTCCTAAATCTCAAACAACAAAGCCTTTAACCCAAAGTAGCTGCCTAAAACTTAACAAAATTTTATCACCTAATACTCTAATAGTAAGCTCATATCAACCCTCACACATGAAATGCCAAAATGTCAAGCCGAATACTTAGGAGGAGACGGTAGCTCTAGATGTCACCCATTACCATATGATGGCATATTTTACATGCATCCCTAAAAAAATGTTCTTTTCCATATGATGCACTAAAAGCAATTTGTCCTTAAATTTGCGAATATTGTTAATATTATTGATCCAACGGTAGATTGACTTCTATACTTTCATCATGCCTCCAATTTGTGCCTAACTTCTTTCTCGAATAAGAGGTTATTGTCATTTATTTATTGCTCTGGGTTATAACTTACAAGCAATTATGAGAAATTGAGAACTACCTGGCACAAGAAGTTTTCAAGGGTGCCCAATTTCCCCATCGCCATGGCCATCTGCCCCATGTAGTTTGCAACATTACCTGACGACCCTGAATTCGCTGGGGATCCAGAAGCCAGTGTTTCTGCCAAGGACTGTTGTAATGCGTCCATACCTTGCGACAAGGCATCCTCAGCCTGTTGAGATGTCTGTTGAAGGCTGCAAATGCCTCCTAATTGCTGCTCGGTAAGAGGCTCCAGTTGAGTGACAAGAAGCTGTTACATGACCATGCACTCAGAATAAAATAATAAGTAAACAAAGATCTCCATTGCGAACACATTAAAATGGTCTTTGGGGGGGGGGGGGGGGGGGGAGGGGCTGAGTTTCTCGCCCTGACCTTGTACCATCAGTTGTATCTTTTTATGTCTACACTTTTAAAAAAATGTTTCCTAATAAATAATTCAAATTTCCTTCCACAATAGGGATTTTTTTTTCTGAGACAATATTATGCTTCTTTATTCACACCTCAATACATTAACAATCACGACCAAGCTGAAGGTGGATGATAACTTTATTCACCCTGATAAGTAACTAGAATCAGAATGCAAATATTAAAAAATTGTTGGCAGTTGGCACCTTCAGGAGTTCAGACGGGCGGAAGCCTCCAAGCCATAAGAAGCATCTTTCGGCAGGAGTCTTCCACATGCCTGATAACATGTGGAAAACATCAGCTTTAGCGGCATTTGCCTTCAATTTATAAATGTCGTCAAAATGTCCCATAACACTATCAACCATGGAACGAAGTTCAGTATCACTTGCATGGGCATTCACACCCGCTCTGAGCTCATTGATCTGTCGGTTATTCTCTTCTAGCCATCTTGCATATTCTATATCAAATGCTAAGGCTCCTGCAAACAACTTAACCAAAAATAAGAAGATTAACGAATAAAAGTCACAATTTGAGCAAGAAGGAGGAAGCTTTTGTTACAATAAATAAGTGTTCAAAAATGAAGGGTCGCCAAGCCAATAGCATGTGCTAAACAGTTTTTTACTCTACACATCCAAACAAGGTGGTTCCTTGAAGCCATTGATCGAAAAGGCATCATCTGATGACTCGTGGTCCCAGAATCTAATGAGAGTTACTACCTTGTTATGCATTTATCTTATACTTCTAGAATGGTTTAGCAACAGGTCAAACCTCAACTATGCTACCTGTTTATCTTTCAGCATCCTTAATATCTGAAAATGTGAGGGCAGGACTACGTCACTACGCTGTTGCAGTCTCGCAGATATGACTTTTACATGATTAGTAAGACAATGTGTTTTAAACTTTTATGTGAACAATGATCTCTTGATATATTACGAGAATTCACGAGATACCCTCATTTCTGTCCCACGAATATCATAGTAATGTCCATCAATATAGTTGTGCACATACTCTACTAAATTCTAGTATAATTGTTTAGAAAGAAGTTTACTGAGGAAAACATGAAGAATGCCTCTATAAAACACTGAGATGCATCTAGTAGAAGAAAGAGAAACTACCATTTCCATTCATAGAATGAGACTGATCACCCGAGCTAGATATGAATATGCCCTGGGAGGATCACAGTGGAAAATTAAAACCTGTTGTAGACTCAGAATGGAAAGGTGATCAGGATTTAGCACGGAAACTAGTGCACAGAAACTACACCTGTTGCCGAGCTCGTTGCAGCTCCTGCTCCAGTTGGGTAAGCTTAAGGCGACTACTTTCCAGTTGCTGGACATAAGCCTAACCAGAAACCAGGACTAATTAAACGTTTGCTATATAATGCTCTTGGCAAGGTGAAGAAACAACTTTATTCAGTACCAGCATCCAAATGAATCAATAAATAAGTAGAATATGTTTTTCAGTGGTGGATGAAGAAAAAGACATACAGTAGAAAGGGCCATAACTGGTCGACCAAATTTTTTTGAGGTTCTCAAGAAGCCAAGAAGCAAGTTTGCAGTTTAAACATGATCATCAAAAATATTGATGTGCCGTTTATTACAGGTACAGGAACAAAACCAGGGGGTAATTATGAGCAAGTGATGTAATGCAATACAGTCCTTCAACAGTCAGTGACAATTCCAATTAAATTTGTGTTATGGTAACAAATCTAGTAAGTTAACTACATCCAGCTTATTATTTGTAACTTCCACGGAATCAAGAAGCCTTACCCATACATTCTTTGTGATATAACCTAAATCCAAAAGCTTGACAAATCGTTCTAAGATTTGTGGTGTGAATGGTGATAAAGATAAAGCCATAAACCTTAGCATGCCTATGCCAATTGACTTCTGAAAGAAAAAATGACAACAATTTATGGATCATGCAAAAAACAATTGATGGAACAAAAAAAAATCCATAGAACTAAAACTAGATTATGCTATCCATCCAAAACTATCGAACAAGCGGGGAAAAACATGAGTACAAAGAAAAACGGCTTCTTAGGTTGTGGAGGTGATCAGATAATGGTATACACGGAACCTCCACAGTAGACTGAAGGAAAAATGGAACTCAATGATAATGCAAAACAATGTTCAGGCGGGCGGTCGCCTAGGCAACCGCCCCAACTGGGCGACTCGCATAGGCGACCACCCGCACACGTCCTACACTGTGCACAGCAACGGCTAGATTTCTAGTCGTTGCATGTTGCTACTGTAGCAATCAATCACTAGTTTTCTAGGCATTGCTACAGTAGCAACGGGAAAAATAAACTATTTTTTAAGCCCCTTCCCTCCTTTTTTTCTTATAAATACCCCCCTCACCCATTTCTTTTCACTCACTCCTACTCCTACAACTTTCATTCTCTCAAATCTCAATCCCAATTCTCAAGCTCTTAACTTTCAACTCCGGTGCTCAAGAATTCTGGTGTTCAAGTTTTTGTTTTCGTTTCCATCAAATCAAGTGCACACTTTCTAACTCTTTCATTTAGCTTAATTTTTGGTTAATTTAGAATCACAATCAATGGCTTATGTATCAGAATTTGCAGAAAAGATTTCAAACAAGAATTGAACGTCTCGGTTTCTTTGATCCTATTCGTGTGGACTACGACTTGTTGGAGGAACACTCTTGGTTAGCTGAATTTGACGATCCGGTCTTCGCCGGGGAGGATCTGACGTGGGCTCAGGTGGAGGAAGCTGCCTTAGGACCTCCATCTTCACGAAGACAGACCCGTCAATCCACAACGTCCTCAACTACACCTTTCTTAAGTGAAGGATTAGATGAAGACATCAACATAATTTCTTATAGTTATGGAGATCCAGGTGCAACGAGTTTTGAAGCTCCCCGGGATGTCGATGAAGAGTTCATTGCAACCGATGATGAAGAAACAGACGAGGAGGTCTACGTTGACGATCTGAACGACTCGAAGGAAGACGACGATATTGAATTTCGTAACTGGACCTTAGAACAATGTGTCCAATTGAATGACTAGGAGTCTAGGAAACTTGTATTAAACTTGTATTGTGATTGTTTTGCCTTCTAAATTATATTACAAACTCTAGCACTAATAAAATAAAAAGCCTAAAGGCCTAAGTGATTGGGTGGGTAGAGAGGGTACCTAGTGAGGCTTTGGTCGATGGGGTGTATTTTCGAAACCAAAACATGTAATGTTTGTTTCTATAATTTTTGGGTTTTTTTTCCTATTTTTCCTGATTTTTTTAAAATTAAGACAAAAAAATAAAAAAAGTGGGTCGTCCATCTTTGGGTGATCGCCTAGGCGACTGGGAATGCCCAGTCGCCTAGGCGTTCCCCAAACATTGATGCAAAAGATGACAAACAACCCTACCTTTTTCCTGAGCCTGCTTTTTCTTGCAGCTTCACGGTTTTGAGCGAGTCTTCGAAGGGTCTACAAGGTAAATAGTTACAAAACTTACTTCAGATAAAAAGGTTGAGGATTTAAGGTTGAAAGGTAAAAAAATTAAATTCATGCTTTACCTTTTGATCTCCTATTTTTTCCTTCGATCTGTCACTGGAGTCGGACGCAGCCAGGGCAACAGCATGTCCCATCTCAAACTGAATATATCAAAAAAGTATTGAGCATAAATCACAAACATAAATTTACATGATCATCAATCCAATTACTTGAACTTACAGGTCTATAGCAAATGTGAAAAAAATTGAGTTAACATAATGAAAGCCTAAAAAGTTTACTTTTTTATCTTAGAATTTTTCAGTTTGTTACAAGGCTTACTGCTTTCCTAAGGTCAGGGAAGGGTAATATTTGTAAGCAGTTTTTGCTTTGTCTTTGGCGAAGAGGTTGTGACCCCATTTCTATGTTTTAGACCCATGACCCTTTGTAACAAAGCAATGACCTTACCACCGCTACAGGAGTCACCCTCTCAACGACAACCTGGACCCAACAGAAAACACAGAAGCAAATGAAGATAAATTTTCATCTGTGGTAACTGGTAAGTCCCTGCAGACTAGTGATATAAAGATAAAGATATGATCCATTTACCAATATGTTACACATAACACATCAGAGTAGGTAATAGATGATGTGGATTGGGCAATTTCTTATCTAATTACTTATGGAAACTGAAGTTCAGAATGAACCTTTTTATTTTTAATGTGAGCTAAACATCCAAATATATATAAGACCAAAGAGCAAAATAGTAGCAGCAGCAGCATCACCATCTGATTCTTGTCGTCAGTATCCACATCCGTTGATGTGTCCGTTCTTGGACTGGTAACTTCCATCAAAGATGCACAGGTTTCTTGCAGAGAAAACTAGAAAACGAAACCGAATTTGCTTCTTGCAGTAATGTTTCTGGACGATATCGAGCTACTAAAAGCACCTGGGGAGGTTTAACGAGTAAAACCATGGTAAATATATAAATAAATAAAAAACTAAACAAGACAAAAACAGAAAAAATGAAGCAGAAAACAACTAAAGAAAGAAAACTGGAGGGTATCATCTTCGAGCAGTGTTGGCTTAATTTAGTGAGGAAATTAGTATTCGATCATTAACCTTGTGCTGAAATCAATTCTGATAGTAGAAAAGGATCTTCAACTGACGTCTAGAACAAAGAAGAATCCTGTCTTGTAAGGACAACAGACAAGGCATGTCATGTGGATGGTTTTAATTGAATTTTTTTCCCTCCAAACTTGAACTTGGAAGTCAAGCATGCAGGTTTAATTCCACTTCTAAGGCTTGAAGAGAATAGACGATTGTTAGCTTCGGAATCATGCTTTCAATATCAAATAAAGAAAACTGATCGCAAGAAAAGCAATACAGATTTACCAATCAGTGACTGAGTCTGAGAGGTAAAGCCAAGTAGTCAACAATGCTGAGATGCATTATGATGGGGATAAAAGATAAGTTGGTTAGCACTAGAGATGGCATATCAATGCATAGCTATGGTTATTTCCTCTAAATTCATGAGCCCGTCCTCTTAACTTTTATGTAGAATAAGGGGCAAACGATATTATCATAGGAAAACTACCACAACATTGGAATGTCAAATCCCACTAGATCACAACATATGGTTATTACTTACAAGGACCCTTCCGGATCTAAGACTTGGGCATTAATTAACACTCACTCTCAGGGAAGGACCGATTCATGGGGCACCATAAACCATTGATGTCTTTTGACATGAGAACGTGCCAATTTCAAGGCCTTGGCTTTCACCATGTTAAGCACGTGAAAGTGCACACACTAGGGAGTGGGGCGCCAACAGAGGTTGTGTTTGTCTTGATGGGTCTGGTCAAGCTCTTTTGCTCCTTCGGCTGGCCATCCCCTAACGGACTCACCCCCACCAACGTTGCCACCTAGAGGTTTCTAGAATGACCATACATAAAGGCCAAGCCACTTGTACCTTTGGCTACACGTAAAGACTCACATCCATATGTCTACCATCTATTGCTAATAACAAGTGTCAATCACTGCTTACTATACATTTGATAGTTATTTGCCTGTGCAAAAAGATGTGATGTAGGAATTACAACAACTCACAGCCAATGCACACCTTTCTAAGATAACAGGTGGGATGGTTGAGTTTGCTAAGTACTTAAGGTTGAATGGTTGATCAATACCCAAATGTGTGTAAAGCAAATGTTGGTTACACTACACATAGTTCTAAATCATTTCATTTACTGACGAGATAGCTGTACTGGTTAAATTCGAAGAACCTGTATCTTTTACATCTGCCATTGAATGAGATATTGATGAACAACAGCGATAATAGTGGTCAATCCCACTAAACGGACATCAGTTTCCCTAGCTTTAACATTAATATTTTCTAAAATAAATTTCAATCTCGGTAATATGGCTAGCACAACAAACCACTATGGCTAATAACTCACTACAGTTAATAAAGCAAGCCTGATCCTCGAACACGGATGGCAAACGAGACATCATTACGCGACCTAGATGCTTAAAAACTGAATCCAAAAATCAATTATGAACAATAAAATGATAGACCTTTGAGTAAAAACAGAAACAAAAACACTCACCGGATCCAGAACCGATGTCAAAACTCAGCTATAACAGCCACAAGTGAGCAGCCAAACTCCACAAATGTGATCCAAAGCTCGAATCACAGCTGAAGTTTCAATCTTTGAGGAACAATATGAAGACCCACCATAGAAATCCACCAAACACAACTAAAGCTGCAATCGTTGACTAAAACAACACCCACCCCCAAACACAGAACTAGACTCAAACTTAAGCAACAACAATAACACCAAAACCAAAGCCAAAGCCAAAGATTGGAACTCTGGTGAAAAATAAGACCAGACACCTAAAGAGTCGAACTTTGATGGAAAAATAGGAATACACAAAACAGATTACCACCAAAAACACCTGAAGAAGCAAACTTAAAGCGAAAACAAGACAACCCACAAAATATCACAACCCAAAAGCCCTAAAGACGCAACCTTTAGGCAAAAAAAAAAAAACAAAACCCATTGCAGATTACCACCAAAAATACCTTAAAAAGCAATTTTAAAGCAAAAACAAGACGACTCACAAAATATCACAACCCCTAAAGACGCAACCTTTAAGCAAAAACACCAAAACCCATTGCAGATTGCCACCAAAAAACCTAAAAAAACAAATTTTGACACCAAAAAAAAATCACCACCCCAAGGCCCAAACCCCAAACCCCTAAAGACACCAACTTTGAGCCAAAACACGACGACCCAAAACCTAAAACAGCTAATTTGGGGGGATCGAGTGGAGAAGGGGACCTAAATCTGGAGCCACGACCACATCAAGATCAAAAAGGTGCGATCTTTGGGGAGAAGGAAGGGAACCCAACACGAGGAAGCGGGTTTTTGGACCCGAATTTTGGATTCCTGGAGAGGTCAGAAGGAAGTGAGACGAGAAGGTTAGTGTGTGGTGGAGATAACGTGTAACCACTACTCTCACTTCCTATTTGACTACAGTTATTTTTTATTTTTTTCGAATTTCATGCTTTTTATGAGAAATTTTTGTTTTGTTTTTCTTGAAATATCAAAAGCCAAAAGGTGGTGGAAAAGTATATGCTACGGCAAAAATTTGTTTTTGTTTTGCTTCTCTCACGCCCAGATTTTTTCAGCATTCACCTTACTTTGCGAGACGAGTTGCGATTTCAAACGAGGATTAACTATACATTGATATTATTTTGCATTCGGAATTTTAAAAAATAACAATTACGGAATTACCTCTCCTAAACTTTCATTTTGTAACAATTTGTCTTCCTGAATTTTAAAAATATATTATTTAAAAGGACATTTGTAGTTTTTTGTAATTTTTGTTTTGTATCATTAATACACTCATAAACCTAGTTTTACGTGAAAGTTCAGATCGAATCAGATGTTATATATTGTTGGAATTTGAGTCAGATTTGTACAATTACAAAAAAAACTACGAATATGCGTTTAAATAATAGATTTTTAACGTTCAGGAGAATAAGGTGTTACAAAACGAAAGTTGGAGAGGGAGGGTAATTGTTTACTTTTAAAGTTTAGTGGTGCAAAATAATATTAATGCATAGTTCAAAGTGGTAAACTGTAATTAACCCTGAGAAATTCAATCTCAAGACATGGGAGTCTTATTCTACTCCGACAACTACTTGCATTACACCTTGAAATGTGTATATTTGTCACTTGGGACTCGTTGAGTGTTTTTTCCGATCTTCGTGTCTCTAATTTTGTGTGCGTCAATTGTGTTGATTTTATTTTTTTTCAATTTCCATGTTTCTTATGAGATTTTTTTTGTTTTGTTTTGTTTGGAATATAAAAAGATGGTGAAGAAATATATGTGATCGCAATTTTTTGTCGATTGGTATATTTTGTCAAAGAAATATACTTTGTTGAAAATGCTAATAGTGAATATATTATAAAATACTTAAACAATCATTCTCAAGCAAAAGGTAATTAATTAGACGCTTAACGTGTAAATAATTTCTTTTTCTCGTTAAATTATGTTTCTTTCTTATCAATTGTATCGCCTTCATAAATTATCATGACTAAATCAAGAAACCACACAAAAATTATCGCATTATCGCTTGTGACATGACATTTTGTGTTGTTGTTTCGTCTTAAAAAATTGAAATGTTGATCGTATTGGAACGTGCAAATAAATTAAAAGGATTTAAAATTGTTGGTCTATCTTTCCAATGTTCAACAGCAATACAGCAAGATTTCAATATCGTCGGATATCTAAATCGCATGTTTAAATTGAGATATATCATTATTATCTTGTTATCCTCTTGAATTAGGAGACCTATATATAAATATTTAATATTGCTGTTGTGCAATAATTAGCTGGAGTATCTCAGATGGTTAGAGCGTGTTTATTTTGCCTAAATATTTTGTGAAATCAGAATTATATCTTTTTTTATTACGATGAGTCCATAATTTTTTTATATTCGATTGTGCTCTGAGAATTAGAGGAAATTTTTGATTAAAAAACCTCAATTTAACATGGTATCAGAGCGGGTCGATTGACCTGTGGGGGCTCACTCTAACCTATATTGTTCACGCGTAGACACGGAGAAAATTATCCCGGTTACGCGTGCGGGGGAGTGTTGAGAAAATAGTCCCACATTGCTAAACACAAAAAATGTAAACACTATATAATAAAGTTGGATCTACTACCCTTTACCTAAGAGCTTAAGTATTGTTGAGGTGGTGAACCAACTAAATTTAACACTCTATTTATGCATGTTGACGTATTATTAGGTTTCACATGCAAATATAATAATAAATCTATTTGATTCTGTAGAACGTCATTTGTGCATATTTTGATCTTGTTTGGCACTAATGGTTCCTCTTAACTTCGTGGAACTACCTGTGTACTGTATTTTTGTTAAATAATTCACATGCAAAATATAATAATTGTCCCATACAAACATGCTTTTGAGTTGTGTATTTTCGGCTCCTTCAAACATGTTGTTCGAATTTAATCATCAGCAACGACGTCCAGAATCTGTTAAAGTGGATTCCCTATAACCAAAAGAGTGTAATATTCTTCAAATATTCCACCCTTGGTTTGGTTTTTATTGAATTTAACTTACCGTTCATTTTATAATAACATTGTAACAACAAAACACTTCGGACGTTATCCATCGGAAAAGTATAAGTTCTCGTAGATCTCCCTTTGCTTAGTTTAGATTCAACATTAGAGACGTTCATCGCCAATATCCAAAAGTCTTTTTTAAGATTTTGGAAGTTGTTTTTTTATCAGGACTATGATTAGTACCATGTCAATGGTTACCTTAGCATCATTGCTAGGGGTGAGGAGTTTCCCTGAGGATAATTTTATTTGTTTCCAAAAAAATTACGATTCCCAAAATTTTAGAGGTTTACTTCCAAAAAAGAACATGATTGTTCACATTCTGGACAAGTCTGAACCAAACCGTGACCATTATGGACTGAGTATGAACACAATCTTTATCCATACACAGTCCTGAATGATCACAGTTCTGGACACGATTATCCATACTCTGTCCAGTCTCAGTCCAAAATGTACTGAACAAGATTGTCTAGATTCAGTCCAGAATGGACACGATTTTGGACACAATTGTCCATACTCTATCCAGTCTCAGTCCAAAATGTACACGATTTTGGACACAATTGTCCAATTTGTCTAGACTCAATCTATAATGAACACGGTTTGATCCAGACTTGTCCAGAATATGAACAATCGTGTCCATAACGCAAACAATCATTTTGGGAATCACAATTTGTTTGAAAGAAATAAAGTCATCATTCTTTATTGGGAAACCCCTACTCCTAGCAATGGTGTTAATGTGACCGCTAACCTAGTTGCGCGTCTGGGTATCATAACGTCCAATAATCGTTTTCCTTTTTTTATCATGATAGTTCTAAAAAATTAACTTGAGAAGTAAAAGCAACATGAGACATGAATCTTGCTCTTTTGGCTTTGTTTCATGTAGGGGTGAGCTTCGGTCCAGGACCGGACCGGACCGGACCGAACCAGACCGGATCGAAACCCGAATTTTCGGGAAGTCCGGACCGAAGACCGGACCGAATAGGTTCGGTCCGGGTCGGTCCAAAACTCGAATTTTCCCCTTAAATTTTCGGTCCGGTCCGGACCGAAGACCGAATTTCCAAAATTTTGTGGACCGAAGACCGGACCGAAAAAATTCGGTCCGGTTCGGTCCGGACCGAAAAAATTCGGTCCAGTCCGGGTGCCCGGACCGGACCGAATTTTGCTCACCCCTAGTTTCATGTACCCCTTATTTGTCAACAAACATATAAAAATGTCAAATAATTAATTACACATTATAAGAAAATCACGCTACAAAATACAGTGCAATGTTTCAGTTGCATTAGGCTTACCATAAGTTTAAATTGGCTTTGGAACGAAGTTTTAAGAAATAAAGTGTGGATGTGAAGGTGAATTAGTATTATGGGACTTATAAACAGTGTTGTTCCAGTTAATATCTTCGGATCCGTGGCGCAATGGTAGCGCGTCTGACTCCAGATCAGAAGGTTGCGTGTTCGATTCACGTCGGGTTCAATCTCAAAAGTTTTTATTTTTGTCTAATATTTTTCTTTTTGCCTAAAGTTATTGTTCAATTACAAAGACATCCCGGTACATGTTTGTTACGAGTATTTTTCATAGGAAAGTCCAAAATTAAGTATCACTTATTTAACAACCATGGATTATTTAAACTGCATTACGATATCACAATCGAATGGACCACATAGAAATTAAATAAGTCATCGATAACAACATACGTATGTACTACAAATTTATGATATCACAAGTTTATCGACTGAAGGTTGGTTCGAATCTTGGTTCGAATCATGAGTTTATGATCGCTTATCAACTCAGTTGTACAAACGCACCAAAGAAAGTGTTGAATGACTTCGATAAAATTTGATAGATTGTTTCAGAATAATAACCACAAGAATTCCAACATTAAAAATTTAGTAAATTGGGAAAAAATACGTAAACACAAAGTAGACGGAAACATACTAATTCCAATTAGGATTTCAAACACGAACGAATAGAATTTTAGAATCGGTTTGTAACAACCAATTCAAAAAATATATTTGGTAAATGATACGAAGTCTAATAATTTACATTCAACGGTCGGACCTCAAACTTTTTCCGATTTGGTTGCTATTTCTGTCCCCAATACAATGATTACTAACTAAAAAAGTAGTTAATAAACGAGTGGTTTGGTGACATGAAATATTAGTCAACCGTTGTGTGCCGCCAATTGACAGTTTTGCCCTTTCCGCGTGAGAAACCGCGTCGAGGCAGAGATACCCACACGGGCCCCGCACACTTGCATGCGACAAATGACGGACGTACCCTTGCAGTTTAAAAGAACATAATTTGATTTGATTTGATTTTCTCTCTTTTAAAAAAAAAAATTGAAACTTGTTTTCTACAACTACAAGGAGAATTTTATGGATGAAAATCTATCATTCACCATCAAACTTGTTTTGATAACGAGCACATTGAAACTTTGGCAAACATTTGATAGTTGTGAAAATAAATTATGCATAGGTAAAAGAAATAATTTTGATCTTTCTAAATATACTTAAAACCAATTTCTAAAAATCCTGGCAATGTCATTTTGTTACTTAGAAACATATTTAGTAGGTACATAGTAGAGTACCATCCTAAAACGTCCGAATCATAATACTTGATGATAATCACACATTGCTTTAAATTGCAAGCACTGTACGACATATGGATCAATATTCTCAAGATAATTTATATTTAATGTAACTCGTGAATCTTCTTGTTCTGAATATATTGTATTTGTTTATTTGATAATTGTTGTAATTTGCAGCCACTCTCTCATAAAATAAATAAATTGCATTGTTAACTTTTCTGTAATGCCAAAATAACGTGCTTTGATAATTTGAATCGTTAAACATCGTTGAAAAACTGCTTAAATCGTTCGTGTGAATTACATTTTTGTCATTTCTACTTATATAACTATTCATTTCACTTTCCTACCACAATTCTCTCTTCATATTATTCTCATGATCATCAAAAATAATGTCTTAGATGCTAAGAAAGGAGCAAGTTGACGACCCAATGCACTTTAATATGGTAAAATGTCACATTTATTTCAAGTTTTGTAAATAAATTTTTTTTGGGGGGTGGGGTCCGCGAGAGCCCCTCCCCCAAAGGTTGACATTATCCAATAACAGATTTTGTAACTTCTCAAACACTCATCGGTAACTACACTCGATTTCATCATTCATAATCGCATAGCTGACAAGGAAGTTCATGTTTGTTGGTGTCACCCCATTCATTTCGAACAAAGACATCTTGTAATTGTTCGTTTTGTACATGGAATCCATGCAGATTACGAAAAAGGTATGTGCGCAACAACTAAACTGACGTCGGATGTGCCCAAAATGCGTGAGTGACGACATTAGTTTCTTCATCCGCCATAATTCAATGCAAGTACCGATACTGCACTGCCTGATGCAGAAACTGTTGAGCGGAATTCATGTCTTTAGATTTCGTCCTCCTCATGTACTCTCTGCAGTTATAAATGTGTTTCTGATTGAGATTATCCTCTGGGAATTTCTCCTCCACCACCAACAAGATGTTACATGGTTTCGCTTGTGTGTCAGTCATATCACGAACAATTTTATTGACCCCAGGACTAAGACTACTGACCTGTTGATGACCATCTGGATAAACTGCAAGTCTGTGGTTGTGCTGACCCGAGTACTATTAGAAACTACGATTCATCCATCACGTTCCAGTCGCTTGACCACCTTTATCAAAAAACGACAATCGTAACTCTTTTTTTCGTGTTCTTCCGTACCGCAATATCCGTATCCCGAGAACACATTTCATTTTTGCGATCGCATCTCAGATAACAATCCATCTGATTATCTGTTTGTGATTTATATGATGATATTACCAAAAAAATCCAACTCCGATAACAATTTGTTTCGTCCATTTACACTCGTCATCGATTGTTGAAAATACTTGTGGACTTACAAAAAACTCACTGTAATCTACCTCATTACCATCAAGATCTTGCAACGGAACCTGAAATAATTTGAAATAACACAACATAAAAAAAATTGGTGTCTGGTTAGGACGCCCCCACTCCCATGGGGAGACGCCCTAGAAAGACGCCCGAGACATTTTTTTTGGGTGGACTTACTTCACCGGAGCCAGACGCTTCGTAAAACAATTTCGTGGTATTGGTACTGGTAAAGTGAGGAAAATTTAGACGAAAATCTTACTTTAAAAGACATACAAAATGATTATTAAATGGATTGTGAATGTCAAAATGGTAATTAGTCGGACGAATTAAGTAATTTTCCGACGACGAATAATAATTCCCTAATTGATAAACTCGAAATGAATCGTACATATATTGGTATTTCTGTCCGCGCCAAAGTTGCAAAAAATAAGGGAACTACTAAACGTCGCCCCAAAACTACTTAAATCGCTCATTGAAATTACCAAATTGCCCTTAACAATATATTTAATACCCATATCGTCCCGTGTCTATAAATTAGGCCTACAGTCTTGTATATTCATAATTTATCAGTAAAAACACCACGAAAATGTCTGGCGAGGGTGATGCATCCGGTGAGGTAAGCCTGGCGCGCGGCAAATTTTGGGCCGAGCGTCTGCATTAGACGCCTCCCCCAAGGTAAGGGCGTCTGCGTAGGACGTCCTCCCCTTGGCCGAGGCGTCTAACGCAGACGCCTACGCAATGGGAGAGGCGTCTTATGTAGACGTCCTCCCCTTGGGTAAGGCGTCTGTAGTAGACGCCCTTCCCTTCGGTCAGGCGTCCTACTCAGACGCCCTTACCTTGGGGTAGGCGTTTAATACAGACGCCCGAATTTTTTTTGATTTTTTTAATTTCGATTTTATTTTTGTAGGTTCCGTTAGAAGATTTCGGTGGTGATGGAGTGGATTACAGTGAGTTATTTCAAACTACACAAATCTTTGAAACAATCGATGAAGCATGTAAATGGGCCAAACAAGTAGCTATCGGAGCTGGGTTTTTTTTGGTCGTGTCGTCGTACAAAACAAGATCAGATAGTCGGATGGATTGTAATTTGAGATGCGACCGGCGAAATCAAATGGAGTCTCGGGATATGGATACTGCACTTCGAAGAAACACCAAAAGAAAGGGTTGCAGTTGCCGTTTCTTAATAAAAGTGGTGGAGCGACGAGATCGTGATGGATGAGTTGTGGTTTTTAATAGTGCTCACGGACATCACAACCACAGACTGGCAGTTTATCCAGAGGGTCATCGTCAAATTAGTGGTCTAAGTTCTGGGGCGAAGAAGATTGTTCGTGATATGACTGAGGCGCAAGCAAAATCACGGAACATCTTGAAGGCAGTAAAAGAAAAATTCCCGGAGGACAATCCAAATCAAAGGCATATTTATAATTTCAGAGATTACATGAGGAGGACAAAATCTGAAGACCGGAATCCCGTCCAGCAGTTTCTCTATCAAGCAGTGCAGTGTGAGTACTTACATTGGATTATGGCGGATCCAGAAACTGATGTCGTCACTCACGCTTTTTCGGCACATCCGACGTCAGTCCAGTTGTTGCGGACATATCCTTTCGTTATCTGCATGGATTCGACTTACAAGACGAACAAGTATAAGATGCCTTTGTTTGAAATGATTGGGGTCACACCAACAAACATGAATTTCCTTATTGGATATGCGATTTTGATGGATGAAACTTACTCCAGTTATCTCTGGGTGATGGAGAAGTTGCGAGATCTGTTATTGGGGACTGCCAGCCCGACTGCAATAATAACAGACCGGGAGTTAGGCCTTATGCGACTAGTGAGAGAGGTATTTCCTGACTCTGCTCATTTACTCTGCACATGACACATCAACAAAGACGTATTGAACTACGCATACCACGTATTCGGCAAAAATAAGCAGATGACAGAGACTTTGAGGCGTGGAAGATGGAGGAAAATCATGCTTTCTACTTCAAAAGCCGAGTATGATAGAGCTGTGTATGCTCTGAAAGATTTGTATAGATCGTGGCCGGCTATCACGGAGTATCTGGACACCACGTGGTTGGTGCATAAAGAAAAGTTTGTGCTGAATTGGACGAACAAAGTCCTTCATTTTGGGAACACCACGAATTGTAGAGTCGAAAGTGCTCATTCGGCTCTAAAAGAGTGGATTTCTACATCGACTGCAGCTCTGGACACTCTTTTCGAGCGCGTCAACGCGGCTATTGAAATGCAGCTGACGAATATTCGAAACGCTCTTGAAGACTCGAGACGGCGAAATTTGACTAATTTCGGACATGCTCTATATCGTCACATAAATGGTCGAGTTTCGCATCACTGCTTGCAATTGCTGAGTCGGGAGGTGAAAAGAATGCAACAGTTAGATGATGAAGTTGAATATCGTTGTGAGTGCGCTTTTCTGACTTCTCATGGGATACCTTGCGCATGTACCATCTGCGGATGTCTTAAATCAGACAACGGAATTTACTTAGAGCAGATTCATTCGTTCTGGAGGACACTTGTCATTGGGGAAGGAGCTGGGAACGCAGAGTTTGTGTCTCAGGCAGCTCAAGACGCCGAACATTTTCGTAGCCTAGTTGATGAGATTGCAGGAAGTGACCCATCCACTGCACATAACAATAACATTAGCGTACATTAACAAAATATACGATACAAATAAATATAGATAAAATGAAAAAATTACCAGATCGCCACACGTCCTATCTGGTGGTCGATCTGCTCTCCGGGAGGCACCACGGACGATGATAGGATGTGAGTAACTACCGAACCAATCAAGATAACGTGCATCACACTCGGAGGGGTCGCGACTACGTCTGAAGTCGCCAAGGAACAGTCGGCATGATCTCGGAAATGTTCGCCAAGTCGATTCCGCTGTAGAAGCGGGGAACCTGACGTCGTACGTCGCTGCTGTCGCAGACCGCACCGCATGCTCTGGTGTCGGGATGTCAACCGGGATCACCTGAACATATCCTAACTGACGCAAGACCCGATCGGGCATATAAGGCTCTATGATATCCCGATAACGAATAATGCCCATCAATAAAGTCCTCGGGACATCCGCTGTTGGGTCAGGACCATAGGGTAACCACTCCACCTAAACTTTAACACATTAATAATAATACATCTTAAAATTAAATAAATAAATGTAAATGGTGTAAAGTTTGATACCACTGATGCAGTCATCTGATCTAGCCGTGCGCGGATGGAACGCAATCGTCCATCGCTCTTGTCCTCGCCCCGGACGGCCCACATACCCGAACGTGGATGACCCTCGTCGATAATCTTCCGCTCACGATGCGGGCGGAATGCGGGAAAGTACTCGTATATCCACGCCTGCAGCAGCGTAAGACAACCTGCAATCCCAGAACAATCCGCACGGCTAGCTATCCCAAGCTGACGGTACAGGTATGCCAACGTCGCTGACCCCCACGAGTACTCACGAACGGTGTCCGGGTCCCTAGCCTCCAGTAGATCGCGTGGTCTGATCCGGCAACCACTCTTGTCGACAAACAAGACGGCTCCGAGCATCAAGAATAGGTACGCCGTCAACTGTGTATCATCGGCCCGCGGAGGTCGTGCCCGTCTGCATAGGTCCTCAAGGGAGTCGATGTCGACCCCACCACCACTCCATAAAGTTGTATCTCTCGCCAGACCATCAGGTGTGACACCAAGCAACTCTGCCACATAACACCTCAGCTCAGACGTCGGCCCCTGAGCACTAACCAGACGACCATCCACAGGAATGCGCAGGATCTGGAAAACATCGTGAAGCATGATCGTCATCTCTCCGAAAGGCATGTGGAAAGTGTTGGTGTCAGGCTGCCACCGCTCCACAAACGCAGAAATCAAAGGCATGTCGAGATAAGGGAACATGTTGTACGGTAAGTGCCCCAAATGCGTGGCACTAATCTCCTCTCTGATATCAGCACTCAGTGTAGACCGCCAACCATGTAGTGTTGTACAGGCTCTGTGCCGATTATGGCACTTCAGAACCTTCCGATCCTCTCCGTCCCAGATCCGTCTAGTGATGTGACCCCAGAAACTAGGAATGACGCTCCCATCTAAAGGACCACCAGGCGTCATACTGCTCACGATCCAAGAATCGTCCTGGACCCTCTTCTTCTTCTGAGCGCGAGGATCAACAGTGCACGAGCTCGAATCCCCGGTCGTAAACCTCCCACCCCTACCCTTCCGCACCATCCATCAGGCGGAAGTAGAACTACCCGCTCGACCATGTCCTCTGCTATACTCCCCCTGCCTCTCCACCTCCGGGCGCTCTAACTCATACGGGTCATCATCGTCGCTCCTGTCGTCGGGACTGTCCACATGCTCATCATCGAAGGAATCATCATACTCCTCACGACGACGTAATGCCTCTCTCTCCCTCCTGACCGAAGCAGATATCCCCCGTCTACGTGGATGACGCGGTGCTAAATCATCCTCTAAAGAACGGAAGGCGTGTAATGATATCGACTTGTCTTTCCCTCCACTGTGACCCGATGACTATTAATTGAAATTTTAATTACAAATTTGTTAAATTTGTTAAACTAAATTATCATATTTATCACAATTGTTAAACTAAATCAAAATTTGTTAAACTAAATTATCACAATTGTTAAACTAAATCAAAATTTGTTAAACTTAATTAAAACAATTGTTAAACTAAATCAAAAATTGTTAAAACTAAATATCACAAATGTTAAACTTAATAAGAATTTGTTAAATTAAATTTTCAGATTTATCACAATTTATTAAAGTAATTATCAGATTTAATAATTTAAAAAAAAATTGTGGAGGCGTCTGCGAGAGACACCTCCCGTATGGTGGAGGCGTCTGTCGGAGACGCCTCCTCTTTGGGGGAGACGTCTGCCGAAGACGTCTCCTCCATCGGGAAGACGTCTTCCCCAGACGTCTCCCACTTTTTTTAAATTTTTTTTTTGAAAACAAATAAATAACGTAAGGTTACCGTATACGGGTACACCGGGGGAACTGCTGGCTGCTTGCCTGGCCTCCGAGACATTCCTAATCTTCTGTAGTAGGTATAGGAAGAGAATGTTTTGAAAAAAGAGTAAAATTGTGAGATATATAAGCAAAAATAGGATGAAGGGCAATTTGGTAATTTCAAGGGGCGATTTAAGTAATTTTGGGGTGATGTTTAGCAATTCAGAAAAATAACCATAATATCATGCAAAACTCCTTTAAATCATAATGCCTCGATAGTAAAATCAACCCGTTGTCGAGGGCATTATGGTAAATGCGTCCTTCCGGAGATGTTATAAAAGGTGGCATTCGAAGAGGAATCGATGGTTCTAATCTCTTCTTCTCTTTCCGATCTCTCGTCTCCGGCGAAGAAAATGGCGGATCAGCTAACCGACGACCAGATCTCCGAGTTCAAGGAGGCCTTCAGCTTGTTCGACAAGGACGGCGACGGTCAGAACCTGCTCTCATCCTTTTCCCTTTCCAAATCGCCCTCGTCTCCCGTTCTCCGGAGATCCGAACCCTTTTCGATGGTTTTGTTTGGGGAGAAACCAAGTTTTTAGTGGTTTTCTTTGTTTCGAGGGAAAAGTCGGTTTTTTGGGTGGGTTGAGTCAAAAATTTCGAGTTTGAGAAAAAAAAATCTAGTTTTTGTGCCCTTTTAAGGGTACAAATCGGTGTTTTCCTTGAAAAGGTTCATTTTTAATATTAGTTTCTATTTTTTTTCTCTATCACAGCGTGTTTTAGATAGTTTTTACTCTAAGTCTAAGGAGTAAGGAAGATCAAATCTAGTTTATTTTATGGTTTTAATGTTCAAATCGAGGTTTTATTTTTCTGCTACGTTTGTAATTTCCATTTTTTTTATGTCTGCATGATTTGTTCTTTAATTATCCCTTTCTCTTAAAGTGATTCTAGCTTGGCGGGAAAGAATTAATTGTTTTGGTTGTTTTTTTCCTATTAAATTAACGATGAGAATTGACCTTTTTAATTTCGATGAAATTAACGGTCGCTATTTATTAGGGTTGCTTATATTGTCTATCGTTGACTTTGCTTAAGTTGGTGGAGAATCAATCGTAGGGATATTCTTATGTAAATCATTGTTCTGATCTGGATGTTAAAATTCGTTGAAAAGTCAAGATTTATTTACCCTTGTAGATTACATTTCATTAAGATTCAAAAGTGTGAAACTCATTATCATTGCTGTTATTGGTTTTATATAACACCAGTTACAGCACTTGTGTTTGTCTGCTATCACATTTAACATGAAAACTCCCCCCCCCCCCCCCCCCCCCCCCGAACTCAGTAGAATAATATTTTTGGCAATTACAGACGAATATCGGCTACCCATTTTGCATTTTATAGGCTTGTGTAGTTCTTTGTGTTTTATATCACAATTATCTAGTACCAGTGTCCACTACCAAAAGCAAGCTTGTCTTGGGCAAAAGCTGGACTGTGTTGTAGTCACGTGGACTTCTTTGAAGCAAAGTTACGACCTCATTCCAAAACATAACGAAAACATGTCATGATAAAAAATTTTGATGTCTTTATAGGTTGCATCTTAACAAAAACATTTCACGATGGTGGTCTTTTCTTGATGTCTTTACAGGTTGCATCACAACCAAGGAACTGGGAACTGTGATGAGGTCTCTTGGGCAGAACCCTACAGAGGCAGAGCTCCAGGACATGATCAATGAGGTTGATGCTGATGGTAATGGAACAATCGATTTCCCAGAGTTCCTTAACTTGATGGCTCGCAAGATGAAGGACACCGATTCTGAGGAGGAGCTCAAGGAGGCTTTCCGTGTGTTCGACAAGGACCAGAATGGTTTCATCTCAGCTGCAGAACTCCGTCATGTCATGACCAATCTCGGCGAAAAGCTGACTGACGAGGAGGTTGATGAGATGATCCGTGAAGCCGATGTGGACGGTGACGGCCAAATCAACTATGAGGAGTTCGTCAAGGTCATGATGGCCAAGTAAGGAATGTGGAATGTACGCACTAAGGTATTTAATTAAGAAGAAGAAGAAGAAAACTGATTTCCATTCCGTTTATCTTAGTAGGTATTGTTTGGTTATAGCTGTGTAGCTGTGGAAAGATAGTAGTGTGTTTTGTCGAGCTAGTTCAAGCTGCTCTTTGTATCTGGAGTCTGATGTCTTTGATGTCTGTACGGGAGCGAGTGAGCTTGTTTTAAACTCAATTGTCTTCCTTTGGTTCTAATCAACTTGTGTACTTGGATCTCAATATTCTTTCTTTTGTTATGGTCGGAATGTGAATTTTTCTAGCTTTGGTAGTTGCCTGCCGGATGCTCAGTTGCATTGAGATTAAGCTAGAAACATTGGTAGTTCTCAAAACATGAAGTTCAGACTTTTCACATTCTATCAACTGTATCAGCTCAAAGTCTCAAACCATGTGTGAGTGAACATGTTCACTGTTGGGGCACTGAGAAGTCATGTTCATTTCAAACAGACAGATGCAAATCTTAAAAATGATCGGTGAAGTTTTACCATTGACAGAATGACAGCCAAATAACTTCGTGATATTGTACTAACATTTATGTTTGTTATTTTGATTGTTAGTTAAACATTCAAAAAAAAAACTTAGATTACCTATTAAAATCTTATCAACTTAAACTATAAAAAATAGACATATTTTATGTTGCTGCATCGAGGTACAATTGAACTTTACTAAGTGACCACTGTTTTAGATCGAACAAGGCCTAGGGAGTTTCCTAGTTAGTCACTTGAGATTGGACAGCACTTGTTGTAGTATTCTTTCAAACCTTTTTGTAGTATTAAGTGTAGACGTCATACTTACTTGTAGCTTCCAGAGGAGCACACAATATTAGTACATTTTCTCATCTCGTCAGATAGTACTTAGTAGGGGTAGTCGAAATAGGACGATATATATTCACATTACGATTGCCTTCTATAAATCCTTAAGCATCTTAATTGACCTTCTTTGATTGAAATTCTTTCCAAGGTTATAGATTTTGCAAGTGTGACTCAAATGATTGTCAACTTTGGCTCGGTTCGATAACTCAAACTCGACTTGAAAAACGTTCGACTCTGGTTTAACTTGAAAATGAAGGATCTTGATGAAAAACTAAAAAAAATTTCAAATTTAGATTAAATAAACAAGCTGCTCGAACTCAAAAATTTTATTACTTCATTCAAAATTATTTTTTTGTATTTATTAATAACATAAGATAATACTTATGACTTGAAATTTCGCTTAACTCTGCTTGTTCACTCTCTTAGTGATTGTGTGTACAATCGTAAAATTCACCATAACGTTCCTTTTAAATAAAAATAAAAATAACAACACAATTTGAAGCTAATAATTGTTGTACACGATGTTATCTTAACCAAGAGAGTCGATCTTAACCGAAGGAGTCAAATACGCAGACCGACAACAGAGGGCATTACCAATGCACAACTATTATACGTTAAATAGAAAAGATATCATTTCGTATATCCACAAAACACTTCATTCTAGTATTCTACTTTATTTCGTTGCCTTTGTTTTAGATATTCTTTACTTTCGTCGTAAACTTTTTATTTATGAAACTATCAACACGAGATATTCTAACTAACGTTACCATGACTACGACGAGAGTTAGGTCCCAATTTTCCAATCTATTGAGGTTAACTCAATTGAGTGGGTAATTTTACATGTTGAGATTTAATTAAAGCATATAATGCTCTAGAATATAAAGTTGTTTCCACCTAATCACCATTACGTTCTCTCTAATCCACATATCGAAACGTGTCATCTTCTTACGATATTTTCTTCGGTTAAACCTCAGCTAACGTAACAAATACAAACACCACGACTTCAAATCCCCAAACTACCCCTCACTCTTTCCAAAAATCACAACCACTGCCATTCTCCACTTCCCCCTTCTTTCTCCTCCATATATATACCAAACCAAGAACACCTCCCTCTCCTCTCTCCCCACTTTGCGGCTATCGACCGATCCACCTCGGCTGCGGTATTTCTGGTGAGTTTCTGATTCGCCTCGAGGTTGCGGTTGATTCGGTGCTCGTTTCGTCCCGATCCGTTGGTTATAGCGGTTTTTGGTTAGGGTTTTTGTTTTGGGGGAATGTTTGTTGAGATTTGTTGGATTGTGGAGTTTGAGGTTCGGTTTTGACGGTTTTGGTGGTAAAGGTGGGATCTTTGGGTTAGGGTTTGTGGAATAGCGTGTTTTTGGTTGGTTGGAAGTTTAGCTGTGAATACGCTTGAGATTTAACGAAAATGGATTTTGATGTTGGTTTGCATGGATTTGGTTTTGAGCTTTTCTCCTATCTTTTTTCCGAACTGTGTATGAAGATTTCTGGAATCTAAAATTTGGATTTTGTAACGCAAATTTAGAGTGGCTGAAGTGGAGGAGATACAGTTTATAGGAAATTTTGTTTTCCTATTGTGAAGTGGGAATCGAAAGTGTTCGTTTTCTGGTTGAAGATTTGGGTGTTAAGGGTTGAAACTGGAATTGAAGGAACTTTCAACTTCTAAAATTTGGAATTTGTAACCCAAATTTGGAGTGGCTGAAGTGAAGAGGAGATACAGTTTATAGAAAATTTTGTTTTCCTATTGTGGTCAAACTGTTGAAGTGAAGACGAGACACAGTTTTTTAGGAAATTTTGTTTTCCTATTGTGTTCAACCATGTAGTGAAAATATTTGCTGGTTATTACCTTGGAAATGGAGTTGGATCGGAAATCGCTGGAAGTATACATTCTATGGAGATTTTTGATTTTATAGTGGACAGACCACTTGTAGGCATTCAATTTTTCATTTTTAGAATGTGATTCTTACGAGTTGTTATTTTTGTTACTATGTTAGTCGACTGGTGAATTTGGAGATGCTGAAGTGAAGAGGAGATATGGTTATAGGAAAACTTATTTTCCTCTTGTGTTAATCATATAGTTGATGATGCTTGCTGGTTACTAGTTGAGATATGGAGTCAACTTGCTCTTCTAGTCCGATTTCTCACCATTCCTCATATTGCAATGTTATGAGATGTGTGCCTGAACTGGATCATGATTGTTAGATAACTTAGATACATCGTTGGTTAAATGTCTTATTTGTTTATCTTCACAATTTTAAAGTTTTGTAATACCATATACAAAGTCACCCCCCTGGTCCTGGCTGACTTTCAAATGAACTGTTTTCAGTCAAGGTAGAAGTTCCATTGTTGATCAGCTTGCATTCGGACATCATTACGTTGGGAATCCACGGTTGTTTTTCTTCTTGTTTTCATAACATCTATCCTGGAGAAGATGGGTGTTTGCAAGAAGTTACTCCAAATTTGTTATTCATCAGAGCTTGTCAATGGGGAACCATTGCTAGTTTCTTCAAACTCTCTCCCAGTGAAGGCTGCAAATTTTGAGCCTGCTGGCCATTCATTTCACACAGCTGCCTTAAAAGTTTCTGGCAATTATGAGGATGAAGACTCAGAAACAGATAATCAAAGTGTATCATCTGAAGATAGAAATCATGGTTATATGCCATCTGAATCCTACAGCAGCAAAAGGAAGAAGAAACCTGGTGCAGAAGGCAAACAAGAGGATCATTATGCGCTTCTGGGCTTGGGACATTTGAGATTTCTAGCTACCGAAGAACAGATTAGGAAGAGCTATCGTGATACTGCCTTGAAGCATCATCCAGACAAGCAGGCTGCTTTACTTCTTGCTGAGGAAACTGATGCCTCTAGGGAAGCAAAGAAAACTGAAATAGAGAACCATTTCAAATCCATACAAGAAGCCTATGAGGTCCTAATTGATCCTGTTAAGAGAAGAATTTACGACTCGACTGATGAGTTTGATGATGAGACCCCTACTGATTGTGCTCCTCAAGACTTCTTTAAAGTCTTTGGTCCTGCATTTATGAGAAATGGTAGATGGTCTGTCACTCAACCTGTTCCTTCTCTAGGAGAAGAAAATACACCAATGAATCAAGTAGACATGTTCTACCAATTTTGGTATGGTTTTAAGAGCTGGAGAGAGTTTCCACATGCAGATGATTTCGAACTCGAGGAGGCTGAGTCTAGGGACCACAAAAGATGGATGGAGCGACAAAATGCGAAGTTGAGGGAGAAGGCTAAGAAGGAGGAATACACAAGGATCCGTGCTCTTGTTGACAATGCTTATCGGAGAGATCCTAGGATACTGAAGAGGAAAGTAGAGGAAAAGGCTGAGAAGCGTAAACGGAAGGAGGCCAAACATCTAGCAAAGAAGTTGCAAGAAGAAGAGGTAAAAAGAATTGCTGAAGAAGAAAAACTTCAGAAAGAGGAAGAAGGCAGAAAAGCAGCTGAAGCTGCTCAGATTCAGAAGAAATTGAAAGAAAAAGAAAAGAAACTACTTCGTAAAGAAAGAGCCCGTTTACGTACCCTATCTGCACCAGTTGTCTCAAAAATGTTGCTTGATCTGACTGAAGATGATATTGAGAATATCTGTATGTCTTTCGACATTGAACATCTGAAGTCTTTATGTGATAATGCAGAGAAAAAAGAGCCGACTGAGAGAGGTGAACTACTTAGAGACGCACTGAGCAAGAACAATTCTAACACGAACCAAGACGAAAAAAGTACAAAATCAAACAAATCTGCTGATCCTAGTTCGAAATCAAATGGGGTTGTCACACACGGTAAACATGAAGACCCTCTAGGTGGTTATAAGAAGAAAGAAAAACCTTGGGGCAAAGAGGAGATAGAGATGTTGAGGAAAGGCATCCAGAAGTATCCAAAGGGAACATCTAGAAGATGGGAAGTTATCTCAGAGTACATTGGTACTGGACGATCAGTTGATGAGATTCTTAAGGCTACAAAGACCGTTCTTCTCCAGAAGCCTGATGCTTCAAAGGCTTTTGACTCTTTCTTGGAGAAGAGAAAGCCAGTCCCATCGATTACATCACCTCTGACTACTAGACTTGAATCCGAGGGTGTACCTGTCGCTGGTGTGGAGTCCGTTACTCCCCAAACTTCTCAGCAAGTTTCTGCGGATTCTGGAACCCAACAAAGTTCAGGTGATGCATCGGTTTCGGCCTCCAATGGATCTGCAGCAACCACTGATCCTGAAGCATGGTCTGCGATACAAGAAAGATCTCTTATTCAAGCCCTAAAAACGTTTCCAAAAGAAACTGCCCAACGTTGGGAACGAGTGGCCACCGCTGTTCCTGGTAAGACTGTGATCCAATGTAAAAGGAAATTTGCACTGATGAAGGAGAACTTTAGGAACAAAAAGAATGCAGACTAAGAAGATTTTACCCCATGGCATTTGTTCGGGAATCATATACAGACCTGTCCTCGGATCACGGTATTTGTCGCAATAATTGTTTGGAGTTAAAATAGTTAAGTGAGGGCAGTATTTCCTACAGCGGCCATTGATGATCTGTTTAAATTGTAGCCACTTAGGCATACATCTTAGGCTTTCTCTACTTCACATTTCTTTATGTGATCCAGCACATTTTGTCATCTGGAGTTTTGCTGATTTGTGTAAACCAGAACAAACTGATGATTTGATGTTGTCACATGCCTTTTGAGACGTGTGACTATTTTTTCTCTTCTTGATCTTTGCTGCTGCCACTCTAATGTGAAAGTGCAGGGCCCCTCTCTGAATTCTTGTGGTCATTCTGTAGGGTGGGGTTCAAAGATGATATGCTACATTTCCTAGTTATATATTGTGTCATTTGTAGTTTTAGTGCAAGAAATTACTCTAATTGCTTGTTATGATAATACTAATGTGGGTTTATTTACCAAGCAGTTGCAATTTGGCAGTACTTAACAAGCTTTTATTTGGGCAATTCGGCTGTTCTTGTGATATAAACTTACTGTTTGTTTCATACAGTTTTTGCGTAGGGAACCATTGATGGTTATTCTCTTTGTTGCATACTTAAGGGTTTGCATGGCTGATTGCCATTACTTTGGTAAAACAGAATACCAACGCAGATAAACTTCTTTGGTTTGAAAAATGTTTTATGTGGATGATTTTGTTCATCAAGTGGAGGGAGAGGAAAGGGGAACCGTACTGGACTTGTGAACACGGATAATTGAATCCCAAAGGCTGTAGAATTCTATCCTTAAGTTCCTATAAAAATGACATTGTTATTGAGAAATGGCTGACAATTGTATGTAATTTAAAATCATAAGGACGTAATTTTATTTTTTTTGAGAAAAATAGTATTCCACGCAAACTTAAAATGATCAAACTGAATCTTAACTCTTAAGGGTGTCTTTGGTGCTTGTATGCTAGTAGTTTCTCAAGAAACTAATTTCCCTTGAAGATGAACAGATCATGTTCGTTTTTCTTCTCTCAGACTTGGTGTGTTCACGGGGGAATTCCCAGGAAATGACGATGACAAATATGATTCTCAACAAAAAAAGTCTTTTGCAATGTGAATTACCGAACTTAACTGTATGTATTTCAAAGTCTAATGAAGTATTTACGAACAAGCTTTTAGAGGATAATATTACCGGTGCATGCTTCTTGACGTATGAAATGAAGGGGAAAAAGAGAGAGTTCATGCGAACTTTCAAAAATTGTATTTCGCTCAAGATCTATACTGTAACATCTCGAAACAACGAAAAATTTAAAATTTATCATCAAAGACATAATAGACAGATTATCAAAAGGCAGAACTGTTACTACAATAAAATATTCAAACGGTACAACATATTACATCAGAGTTTGTCAAAAACTACATGATTACATTGGATATAACAAAAGACAATACAAGTAATCATGACGACTTCAATGGTCCAAAGGAGTGGATCCCGGTCCCAAAATGTGCACGCCCGCAGTCACCACCCAACTGAACCTACTGCGGTCATGAAATAAAACATGCAACAACAATGCCTGAGTTTCCCTAAAGAAAAACCTTGTATGTCAAGCTCACATATATGAATGCAATAGAACAAATGCACCTATCATACTACTAGCATGTCATGCCATCAACAGTAAGGAAAACAGTTTCCCCGAAGGGTAAACATGACATCAGTCCGATAATCATCATCGGGTCTCCCTCGAAGACATATCGTAGACACATACGGTCTTACGGAACAATACGCGAAACTCCCCACACGCGGCTATACTAATAATGAGGTTCGGTAAGGGGCGCCCGCAAGGTCCGAATCGTGAAAAACAAATCTGTATCTATAGTGGTCAAACCACACCAACGGAGTCGTCGCTCGGTCGGTCCATCAATCATCTCAGTAGGTGCACAGCTGATGAATCATAACCGGAACAACATCGGCAACATCATGCGTTTTTCGGTGAACCTGTGTAAATTCACGTGTTCTATTTTATTAGGTAATTTTCTTTAATTATATACATTTACAATTATCTTACTAATTTTCTTTAATTACTTATATTTATTTTTACTAATTTTGATTAATTATTTACATTTATTTTACTAATTTTCATTAATTATTTTCGTTTATTTTATTTTTTAGAAATTAATTCTAATTATATAAAAACATATACATATCAATTAAATATTATTTAACAAATTAAAAAAACTAATTTTTAATCTTTATTTTAAAAAAAACAAAAAAAAACTAGACCAACCTGGATTGACCATGTGACCAACCCAAGTCGGATCCCCGACCCAAGTTGCGACCTGACCATCCGTTAAGGATGGTCTAAGGGGCCATGCCGCTCTCTTCCCTATGTTCATGAGCTAAAAGGCTGAAGTTGATGCCTTTTCACTCAATCTCGAGTACTTTTCCCTTTTCATTTCGCAAGTGCATTATTGTCATAAGGAAAGTGATGCAAATTGGTTGAAAATGTTTAGTTTATAAAGTTAGTATGTCAATCTCCTAAAAACTTGTTTAAAGAGCTACTTGTTCAGACTCATGATGTTGCAAGTTGCTCAATTACTTGGTTCTTTAATCAGCTTTTATCTCCATGTTGACATTTCATTGGTAACTCTATATACCCAAAATGTTGATTATGAAGCATCCAGGACCAGCAAATTGTAATCCTTGGTAGGTGTAACCTACATATTAATGGAACTGCAAATGTTGATCGACATTTCTCAGATAAAAATATCGATGTCTTGATACTTCATTGAGTAAGCATGAGTTAGCTTCGTTTTTGTGGTTATTTCTCTTTTCCAGCTTTCAAGTGTTCTGATGTGAACATTGGTTCCTCAATTTATAGCTAACAAGTGATTCACCATTACAGGAAAATGTTTCAGAACTTTCTGGGGGGAAAAACTCCACCTCTTCTATGTACAAGTGATGATATTCGTCCTTAAAACATGAACGACTTCACATATGCACTTAATCAGGTATATGTTCATTTCCATCTGAAGCCTCCCTTTGTATCACCACCGTATTATACCAGTCCTTGCATGAAACTATTATCATGATTTCATAAAGTCATATGAAATGCTTTTGAGTTGGAGAAATAGATAGAAAGTGGTGATCCATGTGCTTGCTTGCTCTCTTTCAATTATATGACCAAGCTATATCTAACTTCTAAAATGATTTAGGTGAGTGAATTCCTCCAGTGGAACGAACAATATGGAGAAGGTGGGTCTGGAAGAAAACTGCATTTGAAAGGCTTCTTCTGTCAGATGTGTTTGTCGACAATCTTTGTTCACTTCGAGTATAGTTCTGTCACATAGTCTACTCATGCCTTGGTGGAGTAGCAACGTATCTACCATTCTTTTTTCCCTTTTGATTATATTGAGCCGGTCCTAATATTTTTCTTTGGATTAGCGGCATGGTTAATATAATCTACATTGTACAGTTAGTGTGTAAATATTCGTGCAATGTGCATAACAAATTCTATGCTCTTATCAGGTAAAAATGTAAATGACAAGTTGGTGAAGCATGTCAATAACAATTCTATTTTCACGATGATGGTTGGTTGGTTGGTTTTCTGTATGTACGATTAGTAAATATTTTCGGTGATGAATCCTGTCATAAAATCAATGGATGTACAATTTTGTCAATTTCAATATGCTTGAATGCGAATAACGTTTTGGTTTGCTGTTATTATTTTGGTGTACAATTGTACAGACAAATTGTTGCATCATCCTAGCGTACAACTAAAAATGCAAGAATTTGTAGTTGTCGATATTTGCTTGTAATAAATTTTATTTCCTGATGCACGTATCTTAATTAATAATTATGCTCAAATTAAGCGCTTACTGGTGCGTTTCCTAAACATCTTTCTTAAGTCGCGTATTTGGATTGATAACAGTCAATGAGTGAAATGATGGTATATTTCAAAAGATTTTTTGATTAACAAAAAAAAATGTTCAACTTTGATGCGTCATTCATTTTATGTAAAAACCCATTGAATTGTGTATTGTTAAGATTTTGGTATAAAATCGTATTATATTTTTCATGTTTCATTCTTGAAAAAGATATTTTGTTGCAACTTACATTATTCGACCTATCCTCTTTATCCTAAAATTAAAGTGGATGGCGAGGTCAAACTTAAAATGCAATTAATCCATAAGTCTATTAATTAGAAATCTTAGAGGTACATACATGCAAGAAACCCAGGTTGCAACGTCTCTAGATTTGAAATTTGAAACGATAAAACCACAAACGAAAGGGGAAGGAAGAAAGAACGAAAGAAAGAGGAAATGGCGGCGGCGCTTCGACCTCTCAACAACACTCACCCAAATACGATCGAGCAGGAGAGGCCGAAGAAGATGCCGAAGATCTCTTTGGAAGAGAAAGAAGAAGCTCCCGACAAGCCGTTGGATACTGCGGTGGAGTATGTGGCTTCTGAGGACCTCAAAGCCCTAGACGACCCCAACGCCAAGATTGAGGTTCGGTTTTTTTTTTGTTTTTTTTTTGCTTTTGGGGGGGGTTGTTGGGAAAAAATGTTGGATCTTTGGAATTTGCATATTTTAGAGGGTATTGAGGTTGACATTGAAGTTTTTTTTTTTTTTGGAATCTACAAGTTCTAGAGGACGCCGAGGTTGAGATTGAGGTTTTCTCAAACTGAATTTTTGCTTATTTTAAGGTTGAATTTGATGGGTTTTTTTTATGTGTGGAAAGATTGAGGTTTTTGGGTATCTAAAGATTGAGGTCGTAAAGAGTTGGAATTTTAGTTAGGGTTATGGATTTCTCGGTTTCATGAAAAGTTGGGATTTTGTTAGGGTTGACATTTCTTGGAAAAAATGTAGGTTGTCATGAAAGTTGGATTTCTTACTAGGGTTTAGGAGTTGGGAGTTTTTTTGTTGGAAAAAAGTGCAACTTTTAGTTTTTAAGGTTTGATGGATGATGAATTTTGTGAGAGGTTTGGTTTTTATGGGAGTAGTTAAAATTGTTTGGGATTTCTCCCTTCCACAATCTAATTCAGGTTCTTAATTGCTCTACTGAAATGAGCAGAGTCTCCTGGAGGAATTAGACTCCAAGGACTGGATAAAAGCTTGTGAAGCGCTTAACAATCTGCGCCGATTTGCTCTGCATCACTCCTCTTTTCTGCTCCCAATCTTGTGAGTGATTTCATTATTTTATAATTTTCAAATAGCTTGGGAATGGAACCTAAATTCCCTCATAACTTCTAATTTAAACCTAATATCTAGACTGGATTCTGGGGATTTGGAAAAACAAATAACCATTTCTAAATTGACCTTAAAATGTGCCAGAAGAAACCAAGTTAGAGTTTATAGTAATTGTTGATCACATTGAACTACATTAGCAAATTGGGAACTTTCAAGATCTTTAATAAAACTCCCTTCTGATCATTTTTATTCACGTGGACAGGAATAAGGTGATTCTGGCATCGGTGAAAGCAATGAAGAACCCAAGGAGTGCATTATGCAAAACTTCTATCATGGCATCTACAGACATCTTTACTTCTCTTGGGCACAACCTACTTCCAGCTAATGCAGACCGACCAGCTTTCGATCAACTAGTACAACCCTTTGTATTTTTAATCAAACTGGATATTTCAATTTGCTTTGTCGAATTATCAACATTCATGGGAATCTCTTATGATATTATTAATGCTAAGGCTCATCAACATTATCGAGTTGCATCCGCTGTGTAATCTATAGAGAACATTTCGATTCAAATTTGTATTTTTATTAATGTTGGTCTTTTTTCTTCGGATGGTCATAAACATGGTTAGGTTGCATTTTTTATGCAAGTACTTAGAACCTTGTTATCTTTGCACATAACCTGTGGTCATTTATAATTGATTTCTAGTGGTAAATGAAAATGCATATGGTTTCGGCTGATTAGTAATTACAATTTTATCAACTTCAACTATAGCTGCTGCAACTACTACTGAAAGCATCCCAAGACAAGAAGTTTGTATGCGAAGAGGCCGAGAAAGCACTGAAACAGATGTCTTGTTCTTTGCTTGCTATTCCCTTGCTAGGGAAGCTCCAAGCTTATGTCAAGCATTCCAACCCCAGAGTTAGAGCCAAAGCTGGAGTGGCCATTTCAAATTGTGTTTCCGCAACGGTAATTGTAATTAACATCATTAAGTTCATTCTGCTGTTATATAATAGTTTGGCAGACCAGAAAATGAAGGTCAACTTTCCTTGTTTTCCTCAGGATGTTGAAGTAATAAAAGAATTTGGGCTAGCAATTCTGCTTCAGCTCTCGGCACGATTACTGAACGACAAGTTGCCAGACGCACGTGAGGCGGCAAGAAGCATCGCAATGGTTGTGCATGGTGCATTTTCCAAAGATTATAATAAACCAAAAGTTGGCGAGGAGAAGTCACAATCAGACGATGATGAATCGGAGAATGAGAAGAAGTCGCTATCGGAATTATGGAAGGACTTCTGCTCTTCAAATTTGCCTTCCATTTCCGTGCAACCGATCACTAAAATCACTTTGCAGCAGTAAACAATCTTCCCTTTGCTTATGGAGCTAGTTGTGTGAGGATTCATCATGCAAGCTTCCTTGCTTGCTTAGTTAGTTCAACCGATGTGATTTCTTTGCTTTGTTTGTTATGTGTTGTATTTGTGACGTATGTTTCTCTAAATTGAAAATTGAGTATGAATGTTTGTAACCGCGTAATTTGTTTTGATGGCATTGAACTAATTGTAGATTCAGAAGTTGCTTAGCCAATTAATGTAAAATCTAAACATAAGTTGCCATAACTTGGTAATTTACATGTGGAGAATGAGTACAAGTTAGGAAGTCGAAATTTACAAATAGGATCCTTTTCGAGTAAGGGTTAATTTTGGAAATATTTTGAGAGGGGAAGAAAAAGACACACAGGTGACATTGCGAATTACTTTCTTTAATTTGTTGTGTTTGGTCGACATACTAGGAAATTAGCCATGATTCCATTTTTTTTGTTTCATACGACCTTTTTAGGGGGGGAAATTGAATCAGCCTGAGTCGTATTTAGGACTTGTTTACATGACATTATGGCATTTACTAAGAATATGCAAATATGTCTTATAATTGGACACCAACAATAAAAAGAATATTAAAATTAAATAAAAGAAAATTAATCAGGTGAACTCGTGATTCTCGTGAACTTCGAAATTTTGTTTAGTAACTTCTATTTCCTAATATGAATTGTCTAAGCCCGGTTAGGATACCTGGAAGTTTTGTTTTTATTTTTTGCATCTGTAATTTTTTTGAATTTCTGAAATATTCTGGGTTTTCTTCACAATAGATGAGTTATGTGTTGAGTTTTATTTATAACAATAAGGTGTTTTCTAATAATCACTAAATTATAAGTGAATATGAATATGGACTCCTATTAGGGTGTAGGACTATTAATTGTGTCGTGTACTAATCGTGTCACATACAGTTGTATATATAAAACATATATTACAATCAATATTCGACTCATTTAATAATCATGTTGTTGTACTCAAACCATATGTAACCCATTTATTATCGTGAAATACAACTCAACCCATTTATACACGATTAATTAACGAGTCATGTTGTGTAGACGTTAGGACATGTTCAACACGAATCTCGTTTACATGTTTCGAAGAACAAACAATACATGTTTTATTACGTAAGTATGTTATTATAAGTAACTAAAAGTAAAATCTACTTATATATTTTATTATTACCTGTATTAATCATTTACTACTCATAATCATGTAAGTACACAATTAATGATCATGTGTAATGATCCTAACCTTTGCTTAAAGGCTAATGAGGTTTAGGTGGAGTTAATGGTGATTAGTGGGGTGCTTTGCATGAGGAAGTGGAGGTGAACAGTAGGTTGCACGGGGAAGGGAAAGGAAGGTGATGAGTTGGGGGTTGTAGGGTGGTGTGATGAAGGAGGTTGTTGTTGGGAGCTTGGTTTTGAGTTTTATAACCAAAATCCGTCTCTCTCTTCCTTCCTCTTCTTCCATTGCATTAATCCATCTCTCTCTCACTTTCTTCTCTTTTCTCTTCCGACGACCAGAGAACGTTGCGGCAACTCCGACGTGTGGAGGCGAGCGGGAAGTTGCGTAGGCGCAAACGTGAGGCGCGCGAGCTCGAAGGTTGCTGTCGAGCGACGACGTTGCGCGAGCGAGACGCCGGCGTCTTCGTCGTGTTCGAAAGGTATGCCGGCTTCTTAGTGTGATTTTGTGGTTCACCCTCGTGTGAGGGTTGTTGGTCGGTCGGAGACCTCTACGGCGGCGTGTTTTGCGTAAATCCTCGGTTGGCGCGAGGTTGAAGACGACCAACGGTCGACCCGGTTCCTTCGGGCGGTCGACCGATGTAGTGTATTTTACCTGACTTTAACCTTCACCGGTCGAACGATGCCTTGTGGCGGTCGACCAGTAGTGCGTTTTGCTGGTGAGTTGGGATTGCCTGTCGTGTTTCGGTCGACCGGTTCCTTGGGTTCGTTCGACCGGAACTTAAGTGTACTGAATAGAGATGCATGCATGTTCAACCGTTTATTGTTATGCGTTCGACCGTTATATGATTTAGAATTGCTAGGATGCCCTGGTAGTTTTCGGTCGACCGAGACCCCTGAGTCGGTCGACCGGTAGTTTTGAATTGATGTTGACCAGACTCCGGATTTTGACCTCGTATCGGTCGACCGGTTTTAGATCTTTGTTCGACCGTTGGGACTTAGGTTTTGCGCAGAGAGTTCGACCGTTGCAGACTTTTGGTCGACCGAACCTTTCATGGGAATGGTCGACCGGGTTGCCTCTTTCGGCCGACTGTTTGTGCACATAACCGAATTCTCAGTCCTTTTTAGGATGCCAACTCTGTCCATGGAAACCCGTGTCCTCGCCTTGTGCGTGAGCTGGGAGGTGACGGTGGACGCGTACGCGTGCCTGTCCAGGACTTGATGTGATGAATTAATTGGACTCATTGTATAGTAGCAGGCCTGAGGGATCGCGGATCCCAATGTATGATGATTGTGCGAGCACGCAACTGTTGTTGGGTGAGATGACTACCAGCCTGGATGACTACGGAGGTCGCTGCCCTGCTTTTATAGCGGCGCGGTTGGTGTTTGCGGCTCATGGAGCCTGATGACCTGACAGACTTCGGTCTGGACCCGTCCAATGCTGTGTCAGACGTATTGATGAACCACCGATGTTGTGCCGGTGATGCCGCCGATGCTATTCCGGCGATGATGATTGATGGGCCGATGCTGTTCCGACTATGTTCCTCAGATGAGCACCTACTGAGATGATGATTGATGGACCGACCGAGCGACGGCTCCGTTGGTGTGGTTTCGACCATGAAGTTAAAAATCTGTTTCTTATGGCGCGAACTTGGCGGATGCTCATTGCCGAACCCCATGATTAGTGTAGCCGCGTGTGGGGAGTGTCACGTCATGTTCCGTTAGACCGTATGTGCCTACGATAGGTCTTCTTGGGAGACCCGATGATGATTGTCGGACTGATGTCTTGTGTTACCCTTCGGGGGAACTGTTTTCCTTACTGTTGATGACATGACATGCTACTAGTATGATATGTTCATTTGTACTACTGCATGCATATATGTGAGCTTGGCATACGGGGTTTCCTTATGGAAACTCAGGCATTGTTGTTATATCTTTTTTAGGACCGCAGTAGGTCCCGTTGGGTGGTGATCAGCGGGCGCACGCATCTTGGGATCGGATCCTCTCTTTCAAACCACTGAGGTCGACATGATTACTTGTATCTCCTTTTGTTGTTCTGTTGTAATCATGTATCGTTTGACAAACTCTGATGTAATATGGTGCACCGCTTATATGTTTTATGAGAAGTAACAATCTCGTCTTTGATTATTGGTCTCTGTTATATTTAGGGGTGTGCAGAACCCGGGTCGGTCTGGGTTTGGTCCGGACCGGAACCAACCGGTCCGGGTTTCGGTCTGGACATTTCTCAAAATTCGGTTTCGGACCGGTTCGTTTTTTTTATATTTTAAGGTTAAAACCGGTCCTGGACCAGACCAGACCGAATCCAACTGGTCCGGTCCGGTTTTCGGTCCAGCCCAGTTCGGTCCGGTCCTGTCCGGTCTCCAGATAAAAATCCGTTCCGGTCCGGATGCACAACCCTAGTTATATTGATGATTTTTTTAAATTTCTGCTGTTTCGAGATGTTACATAATGTCCCTATTGTGTTAATATCCGACCCATTTAATAATCCTGTTTCCGTATCCAATATATTTTTATTAATTGTGTTTTGTTTAAAATTGACAATCCTATTTGAGTCTACACAGGGTAGTTTGTTGTTTATTGATGTGAGGATATCTGTAAATAACATACACACCAGTCCATTGTCGTCCAGCCCGGTTAGGATACCTGGCTTTCACCCAGGCGACCCGGGTTCAAATCCCGGCAATGGAAATGTTTTTCTTTTTGCATCAACTTCTTTTTATTTCTGAAATAATCCGGGGCTTTCCCCCACAGAAGATGAGAGAAGAATAAGATAAATACCACGAGTCGGATTTTCAAATGTGGAATTACAGGATCTCTCGGCTGATACCGTGAGAATCTAATTTAGAGTTCAAGTTGGGTCAAACCAACCCCATTTAATGGGGAAACATAGGTCACAAATGTAGCTAGCAAAATTGTTATAATTCATAAGCGCAAGACAGTTCATTATAATACTACAAAACCAATCAAATCTTTATCCAGGAGTTCAATTTTTGTCACAAGCATAACTACAGAGGAAAAAACTGGGTGTCCAAACGATCTTTTACGTTAAATACACAAGTTAAATTTCTCAAAACCTTTTAAGTTAGAACTTAGAATTGATATCTTCAGTACGGATGGTATCTTTCTTTCTTCAGTAGGTAAGATTTTGTAGACAATGAGCTTGAAATCCATGACTTCTTTGCTCCCGAGGATTCATCAGATGACCAACAACAGAGACGTCCGTCTTCACCTCCTGTCCATCCAAAAACGTTTTTTTTCTGCGAAATGCTACTGTGAGTGCCGGAAATGGGTAGTATTGTTCTCACAATTCCGGTATGACCTCCTTCAAGGATGGCTTCTGCATGGCCAATTGTTTGAGAATCCATGTGGCAGACGGGAAAGTAGCCCAATGTTCCTGCGTTTCTGCCTCCAATTACCCAAAGTCGGTCTTCTGATTGAGAATAGAAGCAATCAACAAAATAATCAACCTGCGAAAAAAGTAACAGGTAAACTTCACATAACAAAGATCTCCAATTTAACCAACATTAAAACTAAAACGATTGGAGGAAATAACATAGTAGACGAATTCAAATATAACAAGGGATGAATGGCACACATTCAGGAAAAGAAAGACAAACCTCATCAAAATTCCAATTGTCAGAAGCAACTGAACGAGCATCTTCAAAGCTGGTTTCTTTTCTTCCATCTTGCCAATCCCATATACTGAGAATGACACCAATTTTAGCCCAGAAGGTTACTTATTGTTAGATTGGATATTGAAGCAAATGCGGAGCAAGATTGGAATCATGCCAACATTTGGAAGGTGTCAGACTCAAAACTACCATTAATTTACCAAGATTCACCCAAAAAAGCAGTTGCATAGTGGCTATAAATGACAACTTCAAAATATCAGAGCATCTATTTATATCTGATTATAATAAAAAAAGAAACATATACTAAAGAGGATAATGTATAAAAAGTAAATTAAAGAGTTTCACACCTTAATGTTTCAATGTGTGTCAAGCACCAAAGTTTTTGATTCATTTGCCCAAAGAATCCAAACTTCGCTACCGAGGTTTCCACATTTATGACCTATATTTAGCAGCATATGTGTAAGCTTCAAAAAAGTTTAGATGAACCAAGAGGGTAACTTCATTTTTGGAATATAGGACAGTAATGTAGGATTACAAATTACAAATAAGCTTTTTTATCGCTACAATTCACAAATAAGTTGTTGCCCAACAATCATTCAATCAACCATTCAAGTTTAGAAATGTGATTTTGTCGCCTGAACAAGACTGTTGTAGGCCGAATGTACAAGCATTAAGATTACCAAATGTTCCAAATGTCAAACAAACAAAATTAGAACATTTAAAAAGCTTTCTAACAAATAAGAGAAAAAGGAATCATGGGCGTAAACTGCAAAAGATATGAGATGGATAGTACAGCTAAAAACAATACTTACAGATTCCAAAAGCTCGTCATCATCAATGTGCTTGTCAATATTAGAAATGCATAATAATCCATCAACCGAAGAAGAAATGAGCTTGTTGAGATGGCTGGGAACAAATTTCACCTGTCAAATGTAAGCACAAGTCTTTTTAAAAAGAATGGAGATTGTAGACCACTCTAACAAATGAAATGACCTGGAAATTTTAAATAGAAAACCTTTGATGTGTCTAGTATCTTTAAAAAAAATTATAGATCAGAACCCGTAACATTGGAAAGTTCCAAAATTATTTCATAATCATGACATAGTTACCAACTCTTATACTTTTTACATGCCCCTAACTAGGGTTTGTTGCTGTTGTTTTTGTTGTACTTTTTACAAATATTGCAAGCTCAACTTGAACCAAAAATGCAGTCACTAAATAACATCTAGTTCTCAACACATAGCCACCTTCAAATGGAAAAACATACCTGAGTGACATCATCCATATGGGATTCTTCCCAGCATGAAACTTGCTTCCCATTTCGCAGGTCCCAAATGAGAATCTGCAGTAGATAGAGTGTCGGTGTTCAGAATAAACGGACCAAACTCTAGACTCAAGTAGAATACTGAATACCACAGATAATTTTATCATGAATAGTATGATAAAAAAATTCATGAATAATATAACACCAGCTGCTCCAACTACAGATTAAAAAAACCCAGCTCCTCCAACATTAAATGATAAAAACTATAAGCATCACTATAAGCCATGCATCACTACAGCCATGACACATCAAGGAGAACTTTGTTGGTAAATTATACCTCCGCATTACCGCCAGCAGCAAGAAGATGGTTGCATGAGCCTCCAACACAAAAGCTAAAAATTTCCTTGGAGGGACCAGCTTGTAATGAGGACACCTGTGGATTGGATATTAAAGGTTATTCTTACAAATACAGCGAGAATTTAGGTGATATCCCACAATTGAGGGCAACCGCAACTACAACAAGACCACAATCTATCAAGATTACGATAATTTCAGGTGTTCAATTCGAGTTATTCATATAGTTCCAAGTGAAAGTAACCACATTAGGCACTAGAGTAAGGTTGTCAAATGTAAGCCATGAGATCATAACCCTTCTTCTCAAATTTGCACCCTCACGCCATCACCCTGCGTGAACAAAATTTATGACTGTTCTCCTTCAAAATCTACCTCACCTGACCACATTTCAAATTCTCCACTGACAAATGGCAAAACTCAATTGAGAGGTGAGGAATTCCTTGCAACATGCAACTATTCTCCAGTCCCTTTTTAGGTTTTTATTACTACTAGTAAAAACGTGGACAAATCTTAAACTATAACAAGAAAAGCAATCACACCTGTCGAAAATTCCTTGTGTCCCAAGCCCTTACAGTGCCATCGGAAGAGCAAGAACACATAACATGTGCTGATGCTGGCATTGGGAATGAAATTTCATTAATGGTACTACTGTGACCCTTACACTCGCCCACGTATTGTCCTGTTTCTGGAGAGTACAGTTTGATAGTATTTGTCGACAAAGACACTGCCAGAGTTGGTATATCCAGGCTTGCATACGTAGGAACCAAGAAACAAATAAGAACAATGAAAAAACACACATAAAGCCTTTCTAGATAGGAAAGAAGATCCAATAACATTCAAGTATTCAACCTAAGTTTATAAAATAGATTGATGCCTTCCACATCATACAACCATGTAATGTAATAATTGACACGAAAGAAAGAAAGAAATTATAATCAGATGAAAGGGTAATGTGACTCTTTCCTGAGATCATCAAACTGAACTTTTAAAGATACATGTATGGCAAGCTCTGATTGCACTGACAGTTGTTCCACTTCCAAGGAAACGTAAACTCAAAGAAGATTGAACGATTGGGTGGTTCCACAAGACACGATGGCCAGAGAGATGGAATCATAAGACAGGTTATGATTTGGGGAAATTAATCTACAACAGCATGTGCCAAACCGAGCAGAGTATTCTTTTCATTGTAAAATTATGAAAAGGTCAAAAAAGCTCTACGGAGGAGGTCTGACACTCAAACTGTGTGCAATACCCACTTTGTTCCTCATCCTAAATCAGTCAACCCTTGAATTCTTCATTCTAAGATGTCAACATCAGTAAAACGACATGACATATCGGCAACCAAAATGATACAACTGGATGTGTTTGTTATCTTCGTTAGAGTAGGTCAATGTGTGAGGAAGTTGTTAGTTGTTTAAATGGCTTCTACACTTGCTCAATGTGTTGTGGTTGTAAATAAGGACTAAGGAGTAAACCATATCGTTGACTCGTCCAACGAAGTAATTACCAAAGACGCATCTCCTCTAGACTTTTGAACCTCAAACACGGGAGTTCGCTTCTGGTGAGATTTTTTGCCACTTCAAGTGCACATTTTTCTTCTTACTTCAACATTATTAGTCGGATTACAACACGAACAACCACATTCTCTTCTTCTAAGTTGGAAATTACTAGTGAAAGATCAAAGCTTTCTCACGACTACAACCAGATGACTATTTTTTCGTAAATCGACTGATCCCAAACACCATTGCAAGTATCCAACGATCAAGTCCCCTAAAATTACATAAAAATGTCAACCTTTTACTACGATCGCAATGATCCAGTAGGAGTGCGATGGATACCTAGAAGCGATCTGGAAGACGTAATCGTCGCCGAAGCTCGTCTGGATGATGTTTTTGACCCCCAGACGCCTCGAGGGGGAGGGATTGGCGTGGGTTTCCATTTCCATCGCCATTGGTGCGGCGCGAAGGTGGAAAAGCAAGCACGGATTCGAGATTTTAGTGTTTGGGAATGAACCCTAATTCGTCGTCGCGGAGGGATTAGGGCTTTTGGGAGATTTCCCCAAATGTTTTCATTCTTTTTTGAGAACAAATAAAAACAATTACTTATTTTGAAGGGTGATTTTGGAAGATGTTTTGTGTGTTGATAACAACCAAAAAAAAAATTCGACTTGGGACATCAATGTTGTTATTGTGCCGGTCGTGATTGTTGTCGAATTGTGAAAAGTCTAAATACAATTATTGTAGTTGTGTGATCTTATTAAATACTATCTTTTATTGTTATTACATATATGATGTATAATATTTGGCACACATAATACCCCACCTAAAAAAGTAGCAAATACCACTTCATCTTCGTCGAAGTGTGTTATGTTCGTCGTGAATGATCCATATCCCACCAATTTTGATCCATATCCAAATTCACCCCAACCTTCTTGGATCCAACACGTTTATGGGATGTTTGTGCGCAAGAAGTAAGTTGAAAATGGATTCTGGGAGTCAAATGGAAAGTATAATTCAGTTGAATAAAAATTTCATTTGACCAAATTATGTTATTTGTGTATGTAACTGAAATATGATAGAATTAATTTTTTATTGTTTGTGCATGTTACCTAAGTGTAGGGTCGAGACCGTTTGGTAACCTCTAATGATATCTTTTCTGGTCATCTAAAACGACGTTTTTTCCGACCACCTCCAACGACACTCTTTTCGGTCACCTACTTCTTGTGCATAAACATTGGTAAACGAAACAAAGTCATGTTTTGTTGATTCGTGTCTAATCATCCAAAAATTTCAGAGCCATGTCTTAAATTAAAAGTTAGGAATGCCAAATGGCAATTTGTTAAATAAAGCACCCAAATAATAATAAATAAAAGAGTGTAAACCCTAACGACCCAATTGTTTTCTCCCCGACTTTCCCCTTCTTCATCTTCCCCAAAACCCTAATCCACGACGACATGCCAACCTGAAACCCTAACCCTAGATGGAGCATGGGAGCCCTAACGGATACCTGTAAGCGCTGCTACGTCGACCTCAGCTTCCCCTCCTTCCCCATCTCCTTCGACCAAACCCCACCGTCCAAGAAACCCAAGCTCCCGCCACTGCAAACCCTAGAAAACCCACTCCTGCCTCCCCCCTTCCGTAGGCGGGTACAGGGGCCGCAGAGGACTATTAAGGTTTTCGGGCTCGGGTCCACAACCCCGGAGACCCCGGAACCGGAGCGGGAAGGGGAGATGGGAGGGTTCCTGTCCAGGGTCGCGAAGAAGGCGAGGTTTTGCTACGGATTCGGGAGTGGGAAGGGGAAGGAAGTGGTTGGGGAGGTGAATGATGGGAACTTCGATGGTGGGTTGGATTTGGAGGAATATAAGAAGCTCGTCGAGGTCGCCAAGGATGGGAATTTGAGGGATTTGGATGGATCCGGGAGGTTCGTGTTTCCGAGGACTCCGGCGGAGGCGGTTTGTGACTTGAGAGTCTTGGCTAGGGAGGAGGAGGAGAGGACTCCGGAGACAAGGGTTTTGAACCGGAAGGTGGAGGGGGAGAGAAGGGTGGAGGTGGAGTTGGCGCCGGGGAGCGATGAGGTTAGGTGGACTAAGAGGACAACAACTCCTGTTTATAAGGATTTGTTGGAGGAGACGTCGAGGAAGTACGATGTTAAGTTGAGTAATTTGGAGTTTGAGGTTAAGTTGGCGGAGGAGAGAATCTCACAGTTCCATTTGTTGCAAGAGGAGGAATCACAGGAGGTTCTTATAATAATATTTTGTTCTCTTATTGCAGTTGCATTTTTGTTTGCTAAATGCATGCATTTTACTGGTTCATCAAAAAATCGCTGCACATACATACGGTTAGACATTGTAGGGTTGATGTAGTGATAGGGTTATGCCTTTGGAAATGCAGACCCTTCAATTTATTTCCTTGACAAGCGAAACTTGTGATATGAGTTTCTTAGCAATAGTTCTAAGCTTCTAGCATGCCCTAAGGTGTGTCTTGGTGTATCTTCTGAAGATGAAGACGGCCATAGAAATCTCGAGATTTGTTTGAGCTCAAAAACAATCTCACACACAAAAAGCTTAGCAATAGCATGAAGTATGAAGTTCCTATGGAATTCTTTCAATTCAAAACATATATGAGGGCATCAAGCTGGACACATAGGAATTCATATGTATAATATGGTCATAATTACCGATAAAAAGGGTCATAATTAAAACTTAATTCGGGTTACACATCACATTTTCGGTCTTCATGGGAACGAAGAAAATGGGAAAAGTATTATGCTTTTGTGGAGGTAGGGTTACGTGGTTATACCTATTAGCCTATATTTGTTTCTTTGGGGAATAAGATAAGAACGTTTGTAGAATTACGCCATGTTTGCTTAACTACTTCCATAGGATGGAAGGACATACCATGAAATACGTAATTATAAGATAAGGTTAGAATGTTGGATAGCATCTTAAAACATCATTTGCACTATATAATCTGGAGATAACGTCAAAGATATCACTAATTCATGAGTATATGTTAGCTATAGTACTCTTGTATAAACACGACAATATTGTGGATCTCTAATCCATTTTGTATTTTTTCGTCCTAATTGTATGTATTTTCAGAAACTTGAGCCTTTTATCCCTCTTACGGATGAAGCAGAGAATGATGTCAGTTTTGCACTTCAATCACCCAGCAGGTATGGATTTGTTGAATTGTAGTATGTTTTTGGATGTTAACCTGATGTAAAGATCCTTTTGCTTTCAAATAATAAGAAATGAGTCGGAAATAACATAAATACATGATATTGAATTAGGTCGTTGCGCTCTCATGATATTCTTGTCACACATGAGGCTTCCAATATCGAAATCACTAGGGAGATCATTCAATGTTTGAAACGTGGTGCATGGTTAAACGATGAGGTGATTGCAAGATTCCCACTTCCATTTCCTCTCTTTTTTCAGTCTCATTTTCTTCACATAATGCTTCCTTGTAGAAGCACAATTATTTTAAGCTGTGAAAATTCACAATTTCTTATTCATATTTATGATTTTAGTTGGACATGCATCTTACTTGTAGGTTATCAATCTCTACCTTGAACTGCTGAAGGAAAGGGAAAAAAGAGAGCCAAGGAAGTTTCTGAAATGTCATTTTTTCAATACATTCTTCTATAAAAAGGTCAGAAATGATGCACTTGTGTAAACATAATTTTTCTATACATGGATTTTTATACCTTTTTGAACTCCTTTTTTTGGAAACACTAGCTGATTATTTGGAAGCAGCAAATACCTTTGGTCTATCATATATGTAATCTGTTATTTGTTTACCAAGTTAATTGGTCTATCATTGCCTTTCTTTGCATCTACATTTGCCAGTTTTTTAATAAGAACCTTATTACCTTAACCAACTTCGGTAAATCCACTTGGATTGTGGTACCAAAATATTGGCATGGTTCGTAGTCATAGGAGGCCATCGTGCTTGCAGCAGTCCTACCTTAGTTGGATTTCCAATTGCACGGCACTTATAAGTAGTTAAACTACTTGGTATTAAAGGATAGCAAGCCACTCTGTTATCCAACAAATACTCTTTTGTTTTGGTACCTTTGTTGTTTTGGTGTTTGTCATTTGTTTTCTTGTTTCAGGATGCTTATGTTTGTCTTGAAGTTATATTTTCCTTTTTATATTCTTTCTTCAGTTGACCAGTGGGAAGGGCCATTATGACTTCAAAGCTGTTAGGAGATGGACTAGCCAGAGGAAGATAGGCTATGGCCTCATTGAATGCGATAAAGTAATGCTGAATTGTTGATTTTGCCCTTGTGTATTTTAATTTGTTTTATTTCTATTGTTTATTTCTTTCATCTCTGTTTTATTTTTACTTCTATACCAGTTCTTTGATTTTTCGGATTTGTACTATTTCATCTACAGATATTTGTTCCTATACACAAGGAAATTCACTGGTGCCTAGCTGTTATCGATGTAAAAGATCAGAAACTGCTATATTTAGATTCACTTGGAGGCATGGATTATGAAGTTTTAACAGTACTGGTAATTTTTCTTGTTATCCAAATTGAATATGAAATTTGAACTTATGATGATTTATTATTATTGTTCCTTAGGATGGACGTTATTCTAAGCGTGGGATAGTACTCATGCTATTGAAGTGAAAGGATGAAACCAACTTAAGGAATGGAAGAAAAGCGGAAGACCTATGAATAAAAACTGCAAATTTAACAATATACACTAGCAATTTCAATGTCAATTTCTAAAAGTGGCTGAATGTTTTACTGAAGTGTGTTACAAGTTAAGAATGACAACGTGCTGACCTTAGAAATATAGAAGTCATTTGTACTGCCTATAGACTGTGGAGAACTAGTGAGCTAAATTTGCAATTTCCTACAAATCTTTCTTCTAATTTCTAATTTTCTAGACGAGTCGGAACAAGCATTTTTATGAAGTGCTAGTAGATCCTCCAGGAGAAACTACAAGAAGTTCATATACACTTTGTGGATTTTTTGTTCAAAGCACATAATTCTACATAATTTCGTCTTGCTCAATGATTTTCCTTTCTGACTTTTTCTCTCCAAGTGAAGCCTCAAATTTTTTTATCTTCAATTCAAGGTCAAGTGTGCTAAATTATTTGTCTTGCCATTTTTAATCTTCATACCCGTTTCATTGGTGCTAAGACCAAATAGGCACAGATCATTCCTTAATAAGATAAATCCACATCTTTTCAAAGGGTGCATTATTTGAGCACTGTATAATTATATATGGCTCATACTTGTGCTTTGAAGTATATGGATCAGTTCATTCATTTGTTTCATTGAGAGGAAAGTTCTTTCAGAATGCTATTCCATTGTTTCTGCAAATCTCTCTCCTGTTAAATTATACCCAATTTTGATTGAACTGATATGCATGTTTTTACTGTTATATGATTGTGATGATATATTTAGAGAGTTGCTTCTGATGGTTTGTTGAAGTTGAATTTTTTCTCTCTCTTTGGTAGTTTAGTTGTTACTAAATCAGATCATTTAAAATTCTTTCCAGTGATGCTTTTCTTTGTGTGAAACCAGGCTCGATATCTAACTGACGAAGCAAAGGACAAGAGTAATAAGGTTCTTGACGTGAGTTCATGGGAGCAAGAATCTGTTGACGATCTACCTCTTCAACGGAATGGGTATGGCTATATGTTAGTTACTCCCGAATGTAGATTACAATTTGCTGTCTAGATCCTCTATTTGTTTTATGCATCACTGTGCATGTTGATAGTAGTTTACGGAACAGTTATCATGTCAGCTTGCCTTTATGTTTAAAGTACATCTAAAACATCCTAACTTTTGATTGCAGTTGGGACTGTGGGATGTTTATGCTCAAATATGCTGACTTCTACAGCAGGGGTCTGGGTCTCAACTTTGGGCAGGTTTGAATTTTACCTTATTATTATAGCCAGTAAACATTGCATTATTTTGAATTACTCAATTTCTTCGCTGAAGGTTTTCTTGTTGGTAGAGATTTTGAAAGTCACTTTCTTGAATGTGAATTCCAGCAACTTGAAAATAATTCTTAGGATGCTTTCACAAATAGCAAAAACACTTCTTTGCACTTGAATTGACATAATATTCTTCGTACTTTTTTATCACAAGATCCGCAAACAGCTTGTCTGCCTTTTTAGTTCTAATTGTCTTTCTCCCTCGTGTTTTAATTCAATTTTCTCTATCCAGAAGACATATGCCATCACCTTGCCTTTCTTTGTTTCTGTAGAAAGTTCTTTACATTGTTCTTGTTGTATTTACCGCAAAGAGGAGATCTAGGAATATGATTTCCTCTAGTTTGACAAATATTAATCATTATGGTGGTGGCTTAATTAAATCCATTTTTGTAGGTCAACATGAAATATTTCCGAAGGAGGACTGTAAAGGAGCTTTTAAACTTGAGAGCAGAGTAAGATTGGTTGACTTGCAATTATCTTGCACCACGTTGCTTTAGGCCAAAAAGAGAAAGTTGAGCAAGCATCATCATATGCACAGATGAAACATCCTCTTCCTAGCAGTGTGGCATTTCATGAGTGCAGTACGGACGCATATGAAATCCAGCAAATACGTAGGTGGTGTTGATGCCAGGGTAATTTTTTCACTCAGACCAAGATATGATGGTGTTATCGTAAGATTTCCACATTGTGTACATGAGAAGCTGTCTTAGGAAAGATACATTGTTCTCCTCTGATCAGAAAGGCGTGTCCTATGTGTGTAATTTTTGGTGTTCTATTCCTTTCCTGTATAAGTTCTTTTTATGCCTCTCAATTTACGAAGTTGACTATTCTGAGCTTGTGACCTGTAATGTTCAGAAGTTGACTAACCAGTAACCAGTAACCAACGTCATAGGCTGTAGCAGCCGTGATTTTTTTGTAGAGGTGAAACCAGTTGACTTGGAGCATTATAACTTATGTAAGGCTTGTTCTTTTATTTGGGCCTTGATTTCACCTGGAGGACTGCATGATTTCAAGCATGGGCGAGTCTTGTTTTTTCCTTCATTGAGATCTGTTTCTGGTTGTCATAACTAGTTATTCAGCATAGATTAGTGTCTAGTGTTAAAAGTCGTGGTTCAGGCTTAGTAAATCGTTAAACAATTAATGCGATTCTACATGTTTGAGTCGTAATTTTCCTGGAAGAAGGAATTGGATAACGATTTAAGATGAACTGCTTGGTTCGATGTGTTCTTGGTCTTTTCTTTTGTTCCAACCCCGCTTGCTGCTTTAGAAACTTTTGTTTCGAAGGTGGTAATTGACTCTTAGCAACTTCCAGTTGAATTAGATTATTGAGTTGAATACTTGAATTGATATATGATATGATTGGTGGTGATGATGATGCGTTGTTAATTTGGTCAATACAATATGCTCAAAATATGTGTCATTCAAAATTATATCACAGTTATACAAACTTTGAAGTTCTCTGTAATTGTTTCACTTCTGCACTAATCAAGCTTATGAGATGAAGCCTTGGTCGGCCTTTCTCCGGCGTGTGTTGGGAAGTTGGTTTCTTTAAAATTTGAGCTATAGAACAGTATATTTCCCTTTTTAACTGGAATTAGTTTGGTTGGTATATTTCTTGTTTTGAAATGGCTAAAACGAGAACAATTTGTAGAAATAGAAGTTGTCTTGGATTGTAGTTAGAGCAGAAATAACAGCGCCCGGGCTACCTCCGGGCGCCCTGCACTCTCTCTCCGCCACGTCAGCTTCTCTCTCTGCCACATCAGCTCACCCAACCCACCCAAAAAACACTCTTACCCATGCTCGGGCTACCCACACCCACCCTACACTCTCTTTCCTCCACATCATTTCTTAATTAAACATTTTAATTTTCACACAACATTCAACAAATTACATTTTATATAATTCTAATAACATTACAATTCTATTTTAACTCGAAATATTGTTAATAATTACTGCTAAATCACGAAATTATTATTAAATATTACGGACCCACCTCAGTGGAAGCATGATTAAAGTGCACGAATGATATTAGACCATACTATTAAGCCACAACGACAGGTCGTTCGGGGGTCTCGCTCCCTTAGATTTTGAAATTGTTGGTTCTGGAAATTTCTTAATTTTAATCACTTACAAAAAAATATTACCCCACATTTATAACAAATACTCAATCCATTAATAACAAAACATCCACTAAATAATTAAAAAAAAATTAACCAATGGGAGGGGCACCCGACTATCCCGCCTGTTAACAGGGGTGCGCCCGGGCGCCCGACCAGTGCGCCCGGGCGGGGCACCCCCGTTAAGGGTGCCCTTAGACTGGAGTAGAGAACTCTTTCAAGAAAAAGTGGTACCCTAATTATTGACTTACTTACAATAACAATACCTGGAACATTTATTGTACGTCAACAATACCTGGGACATTTATAGTCATGTGAATTAGTTCATATCAAGGTTTAGGATTAGATGCGAAAAGGAACTGCATGTCACATATGCGGTATGCAGATGTAATGCAAGAGTATATACGATTTTTGATTTAATAATCAAATAATATGAGTAATATACGTATAAATTATACATATGTGCATAAAAAATTTAAGTAAAAATTTGAATCATTCTTGACATAAATATTAAACAAAAGATAACATAATAGTACAAGTATACAAGTAGTAATGTATTAATTTTCTTGAGTTCAGATGACGAATAAATCAACGAATCCGCATGGAAAATAATGGACGATGTATCTAACATTCTAAAGATCTCGAAAGGATGCACAAGTATACAGTTCAACTTTATAATAAAAAAATGGACAACTACACTGGACATTTTCCTCTCAACTATTGTTCATTGAGATCAATTGATCAACAGAATAGTGATTGAATCATTATTATAAATTATAATAAACTCTTTGGGGATTGCGATTTGAGAAATTTTTTGAAAAAAAAACCCTAAGATTTGAAAAATTGAAATAGGTTATTCTGATATGCACCGCAGTTGGCATAAAACACACCCGCATCCAAAACCCGATGTGGTCCCGGCATATGTTGGTGGAGTCATACAATCACTGTCAGCTAAGTTGTCTGTCATATCTGTTAAGACTTAAGATTACTTTGATGATGTAAATTTTTGAAATTTCCGAAAAAAAAAGAACTTCTCTCTCTCTCTTATCGAGATAAGATCAGTTTTTGAGATCGAGTTGGTTCATACGTTGGTGTTCACTTACAAAGTTGATAGTTTCTTCTTAAACAAACCTGAAAAAGGAGACACCATACATGGATAAACATCACATCTTTTCAATGCTTTGATGGTTATATTTGATTTCTTTTCTCTTACCCAAAACCCCACTAAAACAAGGAAAACAATGTGAAACCATTTGGTTGGTTTAAACAAACCGTGTTCATGGTTCATACTAATGAAAATAGTTAGAGAGCTAAGACTATCAAATGAGATATACATGGGCTGTTTTTCTTATTTCATGTTCTTTTGTTAAAGTAAAACAAAACCCATAAAATAAACATTTGAGTTTACAAATAAAAAAGAGAGCCCAAATACCCTATTAACATCCACTTTCGTACGAAAATTGTTAAAGGTTGGTCACTACTGGAATAATGGTTGGGGAGGTAGTGTGAAATTTAGTCGGTGTACCACCATCGTGCATTTTTTTGTATTTAGTAATAAGTGATTATCTTCAACAATTAGAACAAGAGATTTCACATTTTGATATTAGTGTTAGTGCTGGGGAAAACTTAGAAAAGTAATTGAAATTTCCATATAGAAAACCAAAATACTTTAAGATTACATCCACAAGTCTTAAATCACAAAAAAAACTTCACGTTTAAACAAATAAACAATACAGTTGTACGGAGAAGAATTTCTCTCTTACAATAATACACAATATTACAGACCAAATTCTTATTCTCATTTCAGAAACAATTGATTTTAATCGTTATGTTGTGTGTGAATTTTCATAAACAATGAATTTGTTGTACAAAGAAAACAAAATCTTGACCAAGAAATCAAGTCAGTTTATGAACTGCCAAAATAGTTCTCAGATGCCCAATAACGCACGACATTGGGACTCCCAGTGCTCCTTTGCCTGTTGAATTCGATCAATTCTCTCGTCTTGAAGCCTTTTCTCCCAATACTCCGGACATCTGCTAAGTATTCAGTTTTTAAAATAAAACTAATTTTAAAAAACTATGAAGTTATAAAAAAATGGTAATTTAACATACTTTTGACTTAAGAGGATACTCAGTTCAGCTAACCGCACGTAACCATTGAAAACTTCAGTCTGTTATTGCACCAGAAATTTTGAATTAGTTAGTTAATATGGTTGGTTTTGAAAGAAATAACAAAAGTAGATTCTCGTCTTAATGTGAATAGTAAGAAAAACAGTTGTAACCTGTCTACATAGAGGGCATTTAGCTCTGGGATCAGCGGATTTTAATCCGTCAACGATTGTAACCGATGCGGCACTACAGGCACAGATGTAGCAGAAAATGTGGCCACAGGAAAGGGAAATGGGATCAAACACTGTGTCCTGAAACCATTTTTCTAGTTAATTGCAGAAAAAAGATATACAAAAGCTGAAGTTGTTATAATTTCATCGATATTAACTACAATACTTGATTGGTTCTAAATTTGAGTACAGTTGTGAGATTTCCTTAGGATTTTGATAGTTCGACATGATTTCTTCAATTTATATTTATTTGGCTTTCAGTCTAAAACTTACAGAATTCAGGATCTACAGCAATTTTTTTGTTGAGATAGAACAATTTCAGTAATTGTTTTTACTGGATAGATCATAATCCAGGAAAAGGAACTATAGCAATGTATAAAGTAATCTTCCCAACAAATTTAACAAGCAAGATTATCATCGTGCTCAAGAGAATCAAAATAAAGTGTAGGTTTGTCTAAAACAATATTATACGTTTTTCGATGCTTTGCAAACCATCTAATTTCATTTATAGTCTATATTTCTTATCTAGTTGAAGAAACCAGTGTGTCTGCACAAATATGGTCACTCCATCTATTTCAATCAATTACAACCACATTCAATAACTCACTTTGTTCATCAATATGGAACAGAAAGGCACATGAGACAAAATTGTCAAAGAATAGCAACTTTTATTCTTAAAGAACAAATCACAAAAGAACGTATGAAACTTACCAAACAGATGGAACAGGTAAGGTCAATATTGAGCTTCAATGAGTCGAACAATCCACACGACAGCACTGGCTTGCCCACATCAAAATCGAGTTTACAATCCTCGAATAGTCCTGGAATTGTGCCTGGAATATCCTTGCCCTCCTTGTTATTTATGTACAAGGCCATCAGCTCGCAAAGCCAAGGGGAATGAAGAATCTCAATGTGCATAATCTGCGCTTGCGATCTGAATGTCTGACCTTGTTTAGAGTAATGAATCTGAAATTTAAATGGAAAAAAACTGTTAGCATCAGAAACTATACTTAGATTGATTTGAAAATTGTGTTTGAGTTGAGAACGATACCTTATCGTATTTCTTCAGTATTTTCCTCATCGCAATTGAGTTAATGATGGCATAAGTGACAAGCTCTTTGCCTTCTTGAATGAGGGACTTGTGGTGGTGTCTGGTCTTGCCTTTGATCCACATGATGTACTTCCGGAAGCCGGAAGAGAAATGCAATTCGAGTAATTCTTGAGCTCTTTTATTGAAACAACCTACCACGATCGACATTTCCTTTGAAAGAGTTGGGAAGAATGTTCCGTCGCATACTAAAATGTGAATGATGGGAGTGTTATCGATGGGAATTGGAAATGTGTTTTCGTATGAAATCATACATAAACCAGAATCAAATCCTAATGGAGTCTTAATCTGTTTATCACTATAACCTTTTCCCATCAACCAACAATTTCTTGTGAATAATAACCAAATTGTTCCCGAGACAATAAACTGAAAATTAGAAAAACAATCAAACAGTAAAGAAAAAGTGGTGATTCCATATAGGACCAAGAGCAGCATGATGAAACTTATTAAACAAAATTTCTTATCCAAGACCATTCTAAAAAAATTGCCGAACACACGAAATTTCATAAGCCAAAAGACAATGGTGATCAAAAGATTGAGATATGTAAGAAAACCAAATATAAAACTAAGATTTGGATCCCAAAAACTTCTGAATTTTATACCTTGGCATTGGTCAGGACAACTTTTAACAGCACCACCATCACCAACAAGAACACCTTTCGCTTTAGCTCCCTGAATCAAATCTTGCTCATGATTGCTAAATTGAGATCCACAAATGCTTCTGCAACTCTTCAAAGTCTTCTTCATCTTCTTAAGGTTTACAATTGGGAAGTCTTTCTCTCTTCCCTCCATGTACTTTTGGTACCTCTTGCAGAACTTCATCTCTTCACAGTCCACTGCAAGTATTGACCTAAATATAGCACCAAAACCAAAACTTTTGGTGACCCAAATCAGATTTCGATACAAACAACAAAACCCAGAACGGAATTTGAGTTTGTGAAACTGTGGGTGGTGGAATCTGTAGGAGAACAACAGCAGAGGACAAAACCAAAAACAACAAATATGGTAATGTTTATTTATTTTTTATTGTAACAAAGAACAGATTCAGGTGTTTGAAATTGGAAGATTCTGGATTGGAGTTGGATCTGGATTGCATTTAAGAAATGAGTTTATGCTATAAATAGGGAAAGTTAATTCGTCGGGGAGTTTGAAACGAATTGAAACCATCAGAATTGGTCAAAGTTTTTGATTAAACGCAACTTTGTTGCTTTTGTAGACACATCCTTAGATTTGAAAACTTGGAGACTACGCAAGTTTTTGTTTGCAGATGAACCCATTCTAGTTGTCTATTTGCATAAATGGTCTTTATGTGAATTTGTAATTACGCTTATTTTCTTGATATGCAAATGCATCGCATAGTTTTTTTTGTAACTTTATTAATTATTTAACTGAGAGAATTTAAGCACATATACGTCCGGAGAGAGGGTAGAAGAAAAAATTAACAACTTCGCAATCCTACAACTTTTGATTCAGCTAATCCTAATATGACTACTAAAGCTATCACTGTAACGTCCCGAAACAGCGGAAGATTTAAAATTTCGAAATAACGAATAAAACTGACAACTCCAGGCGGGAACGTCACTAATATATAATATAGAAATCCGGGTGCACCCAAAATACAAGGAGTTTTTCCAAAAGAAATACGACTACAATACGGATACAATGGAAGAGAATACAAGTAGTCGTACGGTCTAGCAACTGCCGAAGAGGATCCGACTCCAAAGCGCTCCGTCCTCGGTCACCACCCACCCAGACCTACTGCGGTCCTGAAAAAGATGCAACAACAATGCCTGAGTTTCCAGAAGGAAACCCCGTATACCAACTCACCTATATGCATGCATCACATAATGAACCTATCATACTAGTAGCATGTCATGGCATCAACAGATATGGAAAACAGTTCCCCCGAAGGGTAAAACAGGACATCAGTCCGACAATCAATCATCGGGTCTCCCGAGGAGACCTACTGCAGGCACATGCAGTCTAGTAGCCCGCGACATCGCACCCCCCACACGCAGCTACACTACACAAGGGTTCGGCAGGGAGCCTCTGTCACGTCTACGCGCCGATAGAAACAGATCTGTAAATCTCAGTGGTCGGGGCCACAGGGACCAACGGGGCCGTCGCCCGGAAGGTATAACAACATCATCTCGGTAGGTGCCCAGCCGAGGAAAACAACAAGCCGGCACAGCCTCGGCCCAACAATCATCATCGCCGGCACAACCTCGGCGGCATCACCGACACAGCATCGGTGGTCCATCACAACGTCCGGCACAGCATCGGACGGGTCCAGACCGAAGTCTGCCAGGTCAACGGGCTCCACGAGCCGCGAACACCAACCGCGCCGCTATAAAAGCAGGGCAGCGACCTCCGTAGCCCCAAGGGCCGGTAGTCACCTCACCCAACGCCAGTTGCGTGCCCGCACAACATCAACACTGGGATCCGCGATCCCTCAGGCCTGCTATACTACAAAGTGCCAACAATCATCTCAAAAGTCACGGTCCATACATGGAGGTGACGCGTCCCGAACACCCACACTCTTCCCAACGGCGGTCCCTGGGCAGGCACGCATCACGCGCCCACCGTCACCTCCCGGCTCACGCACAAGGCGAGGACACGGGTTTCCGTGGACAAAGTTGGCATTCACAACGGGACCCAGGAATTCAGTTCTGAGCAGATTCGGTCGACCGAAATAGTCTAACCGGTCGACCGTTTTCACGAGGAATTCGGTCGACCGAAAGTCTGAATCGGTAGAACTCACTGCTCAACACTAATTCCCCAACGGTCGAACAAAAGTCTAAAACCGGTCGACCGAACGAGGTCAAAATCCGGAGTCTGGTCAACATTAAATTCCACTCTATCGGTCGACCGACTCAGGGGTCTCGGTCGACCGAAAACAGACAGGGTCAACCTAGTATTCTACGTCATCAAACGGTCGAACGTAAACATACTACCGGTCGAACAAACATGCAATCGGTCGAACGCAATATAAATCGGTCGAACAAACATGCAATACTAACAGGTACACTTAAGTTCCGGTCGAACACAACAAGGACCGGTCGACCGATAACAGGTAGAAAATCCCAACTCACCAGCAATAATGCACTACCGGTCGACCGCCCCAAGGCATCGTTCGACCGGTGAAGGTTAAAGTCGGGCAAACAGTGCTAAAACGGTCGACCGCCCGAAGGACCCGGTCGACCGTTGGTCGTCTTCAACCTCGCGCCAGCCGAGGATTTACGAAGAAACGCGTCGCCGGAGAGGTCCTCGACCTCCCCCGACCGACCAACAACACCCTTCCACAAGGGTGAGCAACAAAATCACACTAATGAGCGGCATACCTCAATAACGCCGGAGAAACGCCGGAGCAACGCTCGCGCCTCCGCACCCGCAACCTCATCCTCGCTGCGACCTCCTCACGCCGGAGCCTCCGCGTCGTCTTCCTCCTCCACCGCTGGCCGAAACGCAAGGGAAGGAAATGTGAGGAAGGTGGTGGAAGAATGGAATGGAAAAGAGGAAGAAGAAGGAGTTCTTCTCCTTAAAAACCCAAGCCAACACCCCCACCATACCTCCCATACACCCCCACCTTACCTCTACACCCTACTCCATACCTCACCCATACCTCTCTCTCTCTCCAAGTCAAACCACCACCTAACCACCCCTTAATCCACCCTAAAAAGGGTTAGGGACTTAACAATCCACCCCACTTAAAAGGATTTCGTCCCGAAATCACAGCAAGTACTCACCGAAAAGCTCTGGATACTGCCTTCTGACATCCTCCTCAATCTCCCAAGTGGCCTCGCGCTCGCTGTGATGCTGCCACCTGACCTTCACCATCGGAATGGTCCTCCTCCTGAGCTGGTGATCCATGCGATCAACAATCTCGACCGGCCTCTCCTCGAGCGACAAGTCCTGCTGAATCTCTGGCACTGCTATCTCAATAACGTGCGACGGATCTGCAACGTACTTCCTCAGCATCGATACATGGAAGACGTTGTGAAGACCCGAAAACTGCGGCGGCAAAGCAATCCGGTAGGCAACCTCTCCAACTCGGTCCAAGATCTCGAACGGCCCAACATACCTCGGACTCAGCTTCCCCTTCTTCCCAAACCTCATCACACCTCGGGCAGGGGAAATCTTCAGAAACACATGGTCGCCCACCTCGAAACTCAGCGCTCGTCTGCGTCGATCTGCATAACTCTTCTGCCTGCTCTGTGCCGTGGCCAGTCTCCTCCTGATCACATCCACCTTCTCTGCATACATCTGCACGATCTCTGGCCCAACTAACTGCCTCTCGCCCACATCACTCCAGCATACCGGTGATCTGCAAGGCCTCCCGTACAGCGCCTCGTACGGCGCCATCCCAATACTCGAGTGGTAGCTGTTGTTGTAGGCGAACTCTATCAGCGGCAGGTGCTCATCCCAGTGCCCTGCCCAGTCCAATGTGCATGCTCTCAGCATATCCTCCAGGGTCTGTATCGTCCTCTCTGACTGACCATCGGTCTGCGGATGGAACGTTGTACTGAATCTCAGACGCGTCCCCAAAGCCTGCTGCAGACTCCCCCAAAATCTGGAAGTGAATCGAGGATCTCGATCGGAGATGATGCTCACTGGCACTCCATGCAACCTGACTATCTCCTCCACGTACAACTTAGCTAGACCCTCCAAAGGCAACGTGGTCCTGATCGCTAAGAAATGCGCCGACTTGGTCAGTCGATCGACTATCACCCAAATCGCGTCGTGGAATCTCCTCGTCTTCGGCAATCCCGTGACAAAATCCATCGTCACGTGCTCCCACTTCCACTCAGGAAGCTCAATACACTGCATCGGTCCTGCTGGCCTCTGATGCTCAATCTTCACCTGCTGGCAGACCAAGCATCGCTCCACAAACTCTGCAATATCCTTCTTCATGCCCTTCCACCAGAAGTTCCGCTGCAGGTCCTTATACATCTTCGTGCTCCCCGGATGAATGGTGTATCTAGCTCTGTGTGCCTCCTCCATGATGTCATCTCTCAGCCCATCAACCTTCGGCACCCAAATCCGACTCCTGAACCTCAGACCACCATCAACCCCCACACTGAAATCTGATCCATCTCTGGAAGCCAACTGTAGCAGACCAGCTAACTCCTCATCCCCCTGCTGAGCCTGAACCAACCGTGAGACAGTCTGCGGCTCCACCCGAAGCCCAGCAATCACTGCTCCCTCTGAGCCCTCTGTGAACGGTCTCCACTCTGACAAAGCCTCGAGTAACCTCCACTCCTGGATGCACAGACTCGCAACTGAAACCTCCACCTTCCTGCTCAGCGCATCTGCAACCGAATTCGCCTTCCCCGGATGATAGGAAATGGTGAAGTCGTAGTCCTTAATGAACTCGAGCCATCTGCGCTGCCTCATATTCAGCTCCTTCTGCGAGAACAAGTACTTCAGACTCTGATGGTCGGTGAAGACCTCGAACTGCTCGCCATACAGATAGTGCCGCCAGGTCTTCAACGCATGAACTACTGCTGCTAACTCCAGATCGTGAGTCGGGTAGTTCTTCTCGTGCACCTTCAGCTGCCTCGAAGCGTACGCGACCACCTTCCCATGCTGCATCAGGACACAACCCAAGCCTATCCCGGATGCATCGCTGTAAATCACGTAGCCTCCACTGCCACTCGGTAGCGTCAGAATAGGTGCTGTCGTCAATCGCCTCTTCAGCTCCTGAAAGCTGTCCTCGCACTTCTGGGACCAAACGAACTTGACGCCTTTCTGCGTCAATGCTGTCAGCGGCGATGCAAGTCTGGAGAAATCCTGGATAAAGCGCCTGTAATACCCTGCCAGACCTACGAAACTCCTGATCTCCGTCACGCTCGTCGGGGCTCTCCACTGAGTCACTGCCTCGACCTTCGCCGGATCCACTGAAATCCCATCTGCTGACACAATATGCCCCAGAAAAGCCACCTGATCCAACCAAAACTCGCACTTCGTGTACTTGGCATATAGCTGCTGATCCCTCAAGATGCCAAGCACAATCCTCAGGTGCTCTCGATGCTGCTCCCTGTCAGGCGAGTATATCAAAATGTCGTCTACGAATACAACGACAAATCTGTCGAGGTACGGCTGGAAGGTCCTATTCATCAGATCCATGAATGCTGCAGGCGCATTCGTCAGTCCAAATGGCATCACCAAGAACTCGTAGTGGCCGTACCGCGTCCTGAAGGCTGTCTTCTGAACATCTGCCTCCCTGATCCGCAACTGATGATAACCCGAACGCAGATCGATCTTCGAGAACACTCTCGCCGTCTGCAACTGATCAAACAAATCATCAATCCTGGGCAAAGGGTACCGGTTCCGAACGGTAACCTTATTCAGCATCCTGTAGTCGATGCACATCCGCAACGACCCATCCTTCTTCTTCACGAAGAGCACAGGCGCTCCCCATGGAGAAACACTCGGTCGAATGAACCCGGACTCCATCAACTCCTGCAATTGCTTCTTCAGCTCTGTCAACTCTGCAGGTGCCATACGATACGGTGCCTTCGACTGAGGTGTCGTACCCGCTACCAGCTCGATGCCGAACTCGATCTCTCGGTGCGGCGGTAACGCTGGAATCTCCGCTGGAAACACATCCGGAAACTCCTGCACAATCTCTATGTCCTCCAGTCTCCTCGTCTCACGATCAGGAACTACCAGCGTGGCCACAAACGCTCTGCATCCCTGCTGTATCAGTCTCTGTGCCCTAACTGCAGACACAATCAGACGACCCCCTCTGCTCCTCGCACCTCTGATCAGAACATCTGGCAAACCCTCCATCGGAATCAGGATCTTCTTCTCACGGCAAAAGACCCGCACGTCGTACCGGGACAGCCAGTCCATCCCCAGTATGACGTCGAAGTCCACCATCGGTAACAAGACCAGATCTGCCGGAAAATCGTGGTCTCCCGAAGCAACTGTGGTGCCGGGGAAAAAGCTCCCCACAGTGCCCACCTCACCCATGGGCGTGCTGACCTCCAAAACATCAGTCAGCAGCACAGGGGTCTGACCCAACTCGCCAGCAAACTTCTCCGAAATGAAGGAGTGAGTGGCGCCGCAATCAAACAACACACGCGCTACTGAACCAGAAACTGAAAGCGTACCTTCCACGACGGTGTTGGAGTCCCTCGCCTCCTCAGCCTGGATAGTGAAGACTCGCCCAGTCCTCCTGCTCTGCCCCGGTGCAACAACTGATCGGCTACCTCCGCCTCTGCCTACTGCTGGTGGTCCCGGCCTCCTGCTCGGCTCTCCCTGCCTCTGAGGACACTCACGGACAAAATGTCCCATCTGACCGCATCCCATACAAGCCCCAGTCCGACGGGGACACTCCTGTCCTGGATGGAACCTCCCGCAGTAAGTGCACGCTCCAGACTGACGTGCTCCTCCTCCATCAAACCTGGGCCTCTTGCCCGGGTTCCCTGCTCCACGACCAGCTACTCTGCTGCCGGTGCTCACTGGCGCCTTCCGCGCCTCCTGAATACACTCCCTCTGGTCCTGCTCTATGATCGTAGCATGCTTCACCGCATCTGCAAGGGTCCGCGGCATACTGTTGATCACCCGAGAACGAAGCGGCTGCCTCAGTCCCTTCACGAACTTCCTCGCCCGCTGCTCTGGGGTCACACAAATCTCAGGGCAGTAACGCTCCAAAGCGTTGAACCTGCTGATGTAGCTCGTCAGTGTCATGTCCTTCTGCTCCAGTGACATGAACTCCTCCCTCTTCTGATCCCTGACATGCTGGGGGAAGTACTGCTCATGAAACACCTCCAAGAACTCCTCCCAGCTCACATCCACACGATCATCAAACAACACCGTGGACGTAGATCTCCACCAGTTGGCAGCCTCGCCATCGAACACGTAGGTGGCCAGCTCCACCATCCTCTCAGGTGCTACACCAATAGCACGGAAAATCTTCTCCATCCGGAAGACCCAGTCCTCTGCAACCTCTGGGGCCCTCCTGCCATCAAAAGTCGGCGGGTGCTGACGCATGAACCGATCGTGCTCAGCTCCCACCCCGCTCTGAGCGCTCTGAGCAGCCTGACGCTCCAGAAACTCGCCCAGCCTGTCCCACTGAGCACCTGAAGTGTCGTCACTGGGATCACGATCGCGTGGAGAACTCCTCACGCGCCTAGGTGCCATCTGTCACCACAACAATCAACAGATAAGCAACAATGCATGCATGAGCTACGAAATTAATGCATGCCTCTAGCACTACTCCTAAGGGTGGTTCTTTAGACGAAGACACAGGAATCGACCGCTCTGATACCAAGTTGTAACGTCCCGAAACAGCGGAAGATTTAAAATTTCGAAATAACGAATAAAACTGACAACTCCAGGCGGGAACGTCACTAATATATAATATAGAAATCCGGGTGCACCCAAAATACAAGGAGTTTTTCCAAAAGAAATACGACTACAATACGGATACAATGGAAGAGAATACAAGTAGTCGTACGGTCTAGCAACTACCGAAGAGGATCCGACTCCAAAGCGCTCCGTCCTCGGTCACCACCCACCCAGACCTACTGCGGTCCTGAAAAAGATGCAACAACAATGCCTGAGTTTCCAGAAGGAAACCCCGTATACCAACTCACCTATATGCATGCATCACATAATGAACCTATCATACTAGTAGCATGTCATGGCATCAACAGATATGGAAAACAGTTCCCCCGAAGGGTAAAACAGGACATCAGTCCGACAATCAATCATCGGGTCTCCCGAGGAGACCTACTGCAGGCACATGCAGTCTAGTAGCCCGCGACATCGCACCCCCCACACGCAGCTACACTACACAAGGGTTCGGCAGGGAGCCTCTGTCACGTCTACGCGCCGATAGAAACAGATCTGTAAATCTCAGTGGTCGGGGCCACAGGGACCAACGGGGCCGTCGCCCGGAAGGTATAACAACATCATCTCGGTAGGTGCCCAGCCGAGGAAAACAACAAGCCGGCACAGCCTCGGCCCAACAATCATCATCGCCGGCACAACCTCGGCGGCATCACCGGCACAGCATCGGTGGTCCATCACAACGTCCGGCACAGCATCGGACGGGTCCAGACCGAAGTCTGCCAGGTCAACGGGCTCCACGAGCCGCGAACACCAACCGCGCCGCTATAAAAGCAGGGCAGCGACCTCCGTAGCCCCAAGGGCCGGTAGTCACCTCACCCAACGCCAGTTGCGTGCCCGCACAACATCAACACTGGGATCCGCGATCCCTCAGGCCTGCTATACTACAAAGTGCCAACAATCATCTCAAAAGTCACGGTCCATACATGGAGGTGACGCGTCCCGAACACCCACACTCTTCCCAACGGCGGTCCCTGGGCAGGCACGCATCACGCGCCCACCGTCACCTCCCGGCTCACGCACAAGGCGAGGACACGGGTTTCCGTGGACAAAGTTGGCATTCACAACGGGACCCAGGAATTCAGTTCTGAGCAGATTCGGTCGACCGAAATAGTCTAACCGGTCGACCGTTTTCACGAGGAATTCGGTCGACCGAAAGTCTGAATCGGTAGAACTCACTGCTCAACACTAATTCCCCAACGGTCGAACAAAAGTCTAAAACCGGTCGACCGAACGAGGTCAAAATCCGGAGTCTGGTCAACATTAAATTCCACTCTATCGGTCGACCGACTCAGGGGTCTCGGTCGACCGAAAACAGACAGGGTCAACCTAGTATTCTACGTCATCAAACGGTCGAACGTAAACATACTACCGGTCGAACAAACATGCAATCGGTCGAACGCAATATAAATCGGTCGAACAAACATGCAATACTAACAGGTACACTTAAGTTCCGGTCGAACACAACAAGGACCGGTCGACCGATAACAGGTAGAAAATCCCAACTCACCAGCAATAATGCACTACCGGTCGACCGCCCCAAGGCATCGTTCGACCGGTGAAGGTTAAAGTCGGGCAAACAGTGCTAAAACGGTCGACCGCCCGAAGGACCCGGTCGACCGTTGGTCGTCTTCAACCTCGCGCCAGCCGAGGATTTACGAAGAAACGCGTCGCCGGAGAGGTCCTCGACCTCCCCCGACCGACCAACAACACCCTTCCACAAGGGTGAGCAACAAAATCACACTAATGAGCGGCATACCTCAATAACGCCGGAGAAACGCCGGAGCAACGCTCGCGCCTCCGCACCCGCAACCTCATCCTCGCTGCGACCTCCTCACGCCGGAGCCTCCGCGTCGTCTTCCTCCTCCACCGCTGGCCGAAACGCAAGGGAAGGAAATGTGAGGAAGGTGGTGGAAGAATGGAATGGAAAAGAGGAAGAAGAAGGAGTTCTTCTCCTTAAAAACCCAAGCCAACACCCCCACCATACCTCCCATACACCCCCACCTTACCTCTACACCCTACTCCATACCTCACCCATACCTCTCTCTCTCTCCAAGTCAAACCACCACCTAACCACCCCTTAATCCACCCTAAAAAGGGTTAGGGACTTAACAATCACAAATTTTGATTTTTCAAGATAGTTATTCGTTTATTGTGATGGTCAAAATTGTTATTATCACTTATATTAAGGAATCCTCACGATATATCTCAAGTTGTAGTTTTAAAACCTTTGCTTTACGATCACAATATGGACCACATATGGAGCAACTTCTTGAAGGTTATATTGCAATAACAAAAAACGATTTTCAAGGGAAAGAAAGTGTGCCAATATACCATATAATAAAGTTACATGTTAAACTATTAATGTCAAAGGGCCTCCTAATCAGCCAATCAAGTCATGGTTTAGTGAAAGTGTCTTTTTTCTTTTGGAAAGCCAGTTTTGGTGCAACTGTCTTGGATCATTTGCAAGTAGTAACATGTGATAGGTCTCATTTTTACCTCAATTTTCAGTTGTTTAGTAAAGTTAAGTAAGATATGATCATATCATTATGCTAGATATATTCTTGTGATAACTGATAAGTATTAACTTGGATAAATGTTGATGTCTTCATGCCCATATTTGTTCCAATATTAGTAGTGAATAATGTAATAGACTCAAACACAAATTTTTACGCTTTCTTGCATCAACATCGATCATTTATTTTGGTCATGTCTACATCCGCACTTCAATTTAATGTCAACTGTTTTCACATGTATCATAACCTAACAAATATGCTTTTCTGTGATGGTTTGGTTTACATTATCTGGTTTGCAAAAGTATCTTTTTAACTCTAATATATATCTTAGCGACATTAAAATATCGGTATGATGGATACTTTATTTTATATATGTGTGTTGGAGTGTCGATATAATGTCCCAAAAGAATGCTCATTAGACCATCTTTAACGATGGTCGTTCCCGCCTGACGACCCCGACGACCTGGTCGTCCGGGTCATCGTTGAATGGCACGCAAAACATTTTTTTTGTTTTGATTTTTTTAAATTTTGATTTTTTTCATAAAGAGAGAAAAAATAAATTGATTTTTTTGTTTTGATTTTTTAAAATTTTGATTTTTTCATAAAGAGAGAAAAAATAAAGAGAGAAAAAACATTTTTTTTGTTTTGATTTTTTTAAATTTTGATTTTTTCATAAATTTTCTGTTTTCTCGTAAAGAGAGAAAAAATAAATTGAGAAAAAATAAAACTGAAATGAAAAAGAGAGAATGAAGAAAAACTCATGTCGTCCTAGTCATGGTTACAAATTGTCTTATGATTACAAATCGGCTCCTCTTTGTACCAAAAGTACAGTAAGATATAGATGTCATATAAGTATATATAAGTATATATATATATATATATATATATATATATATATATATATATATATATATATATATTTCTCTTCTCGAGAAATAAGTATATATATATATATATCCTTTGTACGAAAAAGACGCTAAGATACTTATATATATATAAATAAATATAAATATAAATGTCCTTTGTACCAAAAGGACACTAAGATACCAAAAGGACAAATTGGCTCTTCTTATGATTATATATATATATCACTTCCAGAAGTTCAAAATTTATCTCACATTTGTGTACTTGTTTGAGGACATTTTAGCTCGAATTTTAGTTCGAAACACCGATTTTAGCTAACTTAATTTGGAGGTTTTTCTTATGTGTCATGATAAGGTGAAGATTATTGGCTAAATCTTGATGGGACAATAAGTACATCGAAGTGTTCATGATGGAAGATTTTGTTAGTTATATTATCTAATTATTTGAAGAATATTTATGAAATAATTATTTTTTAATCGAAGAGACACAGGTTGCGCCTAGTCCATGTGCTCATTTCATGTAATAGTGCGATTTCCATAATATTTTTAAAATTAAAATGTTGTAATTGAAGATACACAAGTTGGATCTAGTCCATGGGCTCATTTCATGTAATAGTGCAAGCCTAAAATACCCATTTCTTTTTTGATTTTTTTTTATCAACTATAGTAACTCAACTCCATTGTCCCCCAACCCATTTTGAATCTCATCGAACTCTTCTTTTCGTGTGACCAAAAATTCCTTGGAAACTCATCGTTATTAGTTGAGCTTCGTGTTTTGTGGGAGATAGGGAACTAAGCGATCACAATGCTTTGGTTCTTCGAGTTGATTAGCAGTGATGGCATCACATTTATGGTAGGGGGTCAAGTGACCTCTCTGGATTTCCGAAGATCATTTGTGTTCTAATTTCGTGGTTTTTTTAATTTATGAGAATTTCAGTCCTCTTAGATTTTGAGATTTCGTCATGTTTGTAAAGACCCTCTAGGTTCCAATCCCCTAGGTTTGTCGAAGGTAAATACCCAATTAAATTTTCGTTATATGTAAAATGCTCAATCAATATTAAGTATTGAAAAGGATAGTTGTAGACTTGTAGTATATTAAGTATTGTAGTAATTTAGGCTTCTTATCATCATTGTCCTTGTAAATTCCGACACTTCTAGCTTGAAATCCCGACACCGTTCCTTTTTACTAGGGCACGTAGGTTGCAATTCTAAACGAGAGGTTGTCATATTCTTTTCACGAGGATGCTTTGGCGAATGTCCTGGTTCGCGAAAACTAACTAAGGAAACCACACCCTCAGGAGAATTTATTTGTCCCAAGTTGATCGAGTGAGCCTACATTTTGTACCATCAAACCGAGCGGTCTATCTGACAATCTCTTAACTTCCATGTTCGATCTGAGAACACCACCAATATCTATTCATTAATTAGTTCTTAACATCTTATGTTTAACTACGTGACAGAATTGAACAACCAATGTCACATGGAGAGCATATGAACCATAAATTTCCATGTAGATTCTACATTTTTTAATATGTAGTGGTTAGATTAAATGTCGGTTGTCACATAATTCATTTATACATGCAATGGATTTCATTATCTTCGAGAGTACTCATCGTTGGTTACATATATTATACACATGATTCTTCTTTTTTTTGTTTGTAATTTTTTAAGAATTGATTTTATTAGTTAAAAGCAAGACACGAATCAGCCAACAACTCCCTCCCTTTCAGACTTTCAGTACCTAAGTTACCAATTATAATACAATATTTCATTAACACACATGAGTCAAGACATTCGAACTTTCAAGCCATAAATCTCTCATTTTGCATTATTTTAAAGATAACGATGTATTAATTTTCTTAAGTTTGGGGATTTGAATATTTCAAATCACATAATCTCGCTTCATTTCGAATTGGCACAAATGCTATTGATAATCCGAACTATGATTGAGCTTACAATATTTTAATTATGTGTCCTTATTATCCATATATATATGTATGTAATCAGAAACATGATATCAAAATGCTATTCGGATAAGATATAGTAGGAAATCTAAAAGAATGTAACTTAAAAACACAAATCACGTCATCATGGATCTGATAGCTGTTGATCTTCTTGATTATTTAAGATTTTTTGTGACATCACTCTCTAAACCATGAGTTGATTGCCCTTGATCACATCCAAAGCAGCATGCATGGCCTATTTTAATGGGCGCTTCAATATAATATAATCAAGCCCAACTAACATTTATTTTAACAATCGGTAGCATGTATGGTTTTTTTCTCAAATTTTGTTCTTTTATCGTTTGATAAATACAATATCGAATGTTTTACAATCATCTTTACTTTAAAAGTAACTACCTTATACACATGGTATATATCAATATATATATAAGATAGTACAACAGAAACTCAACTAAAAAAATAATACTTTACTAGAACCATCATCATAATTGGCCTCTCGGAAATTTTAATAAGAGATAGTTGGAGAAATATTATGTAATAAACACTATGAAGAAGATCAAATTTGTTCATTCTTATATTCCTATTTTGTCTAAAATTTGTCATTTGATGCACTGCTATTTAAATGTCATTGAGTATGACGTTCATATTCTTAAGTACTGCTCTAACATCATTGTCAGAGAAATTGTTTGTCCTGGTTTATTTTCATGAAACCAGCTTGCATTTGGATGAGAAAAGATAATTTATCCGTACTATATCTTTCAATTTAGTAATCTATCACTATTTTGTTTGGTTATAACAACAACTTGCCAAATTGTCCTGTGATTTTTCCTTTGGATTTTTATGATCTTTGTAATATTCATTATCTGTCTTAGACCATGTGTTGATCTTTGGAAGTTAACATTAAATACTTTGAACTTTGGATATGTAATATGCTACTGTCTTGAAATTTTTTTAATGGCTAGATTTCACATTTTAATTGTTATTTTTTGTGTGTAGTTGTTTGTCAAAAACACCCGTAAACCTAACTTTATAGTAAAGTTCGGATCAGATTATGTGTCAGATCTGAGTTATATTTGAGTCGGATTTGGTAACATTCGGACTCAAATTCTACTTAGATATGACATCCGATATGAACCAGACTTTACAATTAAGTTAGATTCATGAGTATTTTAAGCAAACAACACGAAAAAAACACAAAAACAAAACAATTAAGATATGAAATCTTACAATTAAAAGAAATTCATGAGGATAAAATGTTACATATCTAAAGTTGAAGGAGTTAAGTGTTAACTTTAAAACTTCACAATGTCAAGTGATTTAGGCGTATTTTGAGAAAATTACATGCAATTTATCCTTTAAAGAAACCAAATCAACATGGGTATACTATCAGAGGAATCAAAAGTTTTTTATTCAAGATTAATAAACAATTAACCAATAAAGTACACGAGCAACTTGAATACTTTTTGAGTCATTGGAAAACCTGCAAAGTTCAATGCATCATCACTTCCTTGGAACAATATTATCAATGGTGTACAAAATGGTGTACTATAGGAGTCGAGTTTGCTACTACAAAAACAACATTAGCACATTATATATAGACTTTTCCTACCAAATCAAACTTCATCCTTGACTTTTTTTTTTTTTGAAAGATTTAAAGTTTTTTTTATCAATAAGGTTTATGTAAAATGAGCCGAAGGTACACTACAAGAAGCCGTTGTCGGAAGTTCATATGGGTAGATACTTCAATTAGAATATATTTTCACATCTAAAACCTTAAGATTTTGAAACTTTTCCAATATATTTGTGGTACCTGGAAGGAAAAATAAAAGTATTAGTATTACTAACCAAGTTCAAGTGTTGATTACCTCGTCTAGTAAGGTCATCACTAACCATGACCTGGACGACCCGGTCATCAGCTCTCTCTCTCTTCAAAATCAGCTTTCTCTCTCTTCCATATCAGCTTTCTCTTTCCTCAACCCACCTTCTTCTCTTTCCTACACTATTCATCTCTTAACCACAACCCAACACAACCCACAACAACCTACCTCTCTCCTCCACATCATTTCGGGGTCCATTTTGGTAAAAATTTTAAAAAAAATAAAAAAATTTCTAAAAAATCAAAACAATTTTAAAACGAATTTTCAAAAAAAATTTTATAAAAAAACTCAAACAAAAAAATTAAAAAAATCAAAACAAAAATCAAAACAAAAAAAAATCAAAAAAAAAAAAAAATCAACCCGGACGCGCCACGTGGTGCGTCCGGGTTGGCTAACCCAGACAACCGGGTCGACGACCCGGGCGAAGATGACCCAGGTCATCTTCGCGTTAAGGCGAACATGACCTGGGTCATCTTCGACCCAGGTCCCACGACCGGGTATTAGGCCCCGTTAAGGGATGGCCTAAGTTGATGTTATGGGATCAGTTGGTAATCTTAGGTTCATAGTTTTGTCTGATCTGATGCAAGACAGTTGGGAACCAATATATCTAATAAATAAACTTTTCCAAATCTAAATATTTAATAGGAGATCATAATATGGGACATGACATATGCATTGGGTGGAGAGATAAGCATCAATGCATGTTTTCTACTCAAATAAAATATATCAAGTTGATGTTTAATAACAATTCTGTAAAGAAAACCTTTTCGTTCTGAAATGCTTAATTTTGAATCTGTATAGATCTACGAAAATAATGTCTTATTTTGGTTGGATTATTAATACTTGTAGTTGTATGATATGATAAGACTAGGGCTGTCAATCGTGTCGTGTCGTGTGCTAATCGTGTCGTGTCAACTCCTATATATAAGCTCTAGGTGCTGCGCCGTATCCGACCCATTTAATAATCGTGTTGCTAAATTTCTGCCGTATCCAACCCATTTATAATCGTGTTGCCATATCCAACCCGTTTATACCCGAGTATTAAACGGGTTACTTCGTGTACACGTTTAACACTGCTACCGTTTACACCATTTAACACACGTTTAACACACAATTATCCACTCGTTCAGAGTTCAGAGTTCAAACTTCAAAGTTTCAAAGCAATTATATATATAATTGGTATAATTATAAATATGACATTCAGTTATTAGAATTTGTTTATTATAATTTATAACTTATATATTACTTATAGACTTGTCGGTATTAGTCGTGTATTAATCGTGTCGTATTCGTAATCGTGTGCCTAATTACCCAATTACTTATCGTGTTTTATCGTGTCTTAATCGTGTTAATCGTTTTTGCAGCAGAAATCCATATCCAACCCATTTAATAATCGTGTTGCCGTATCCAACCCATTTATTAATCGTGTTCAAATTCTCAATCCATATCCGCTAACTTCGTGTCGTTTTCGTGTCGTGTTATCGTGTTTCGTGTAAAATTGACAGCCCTAGATAAGACTATAAGCAAATCAAGGATCCATCTTAACGTTGGTGTTATATTTTCTGGCACATGAAAATATGCAATTGATATTCAGTTAATAATAGCCTATGCTAGAAAATGAGAATTATTGTACATTTGCAATGTATGGGCTTCTTTTTCTTGTTTTAGCCCGACCTCTCCCCCTTGTTTTTGTTTTGACTCTCTAGTGATTTTTCCATCTTCATATCCAAGACCATATAACCATGTCATTACTAAAACTTGCCATAAATTTCTACACATTAGATGAGGGCTTACGTGTTAATATTTCTTATTAGAAACGAATATACATGTATTAGGTGGGGACTTACGTGTTTACATTTTCTCTTGGAAAACTAAATTTAATGTGTACGGTAGTATAACTATTACAATTTTACTCACTCAATTCAATTCCAATCCTTATCGTGTTTGAGTCAATGGTAATTTTTTTCTCTTCATTACTTAAACTCTCTACCCGCTAGAGAGATGTTCTAAATACATTAGGTGGGGTTTATTATGTGTTTACATTTCTTCATGGAATTGGATCTACACGTCCTAAGTGTGGACTTATGTGCTTACACTTTCCTTAACGAAAAAAACCCTACAAAAAGGGTCAAAATGCAAATAAAATATTAAAAAACCCTTAAGGTCTTATCATGACTAAGACTTATCATAACTTTCTACCCATTAGAGATAGGATCTACAATTCTACATACATTAGGTGGGGGCTTACATGTTTAAAATTTGGATTTCCTCTGGGAATTAGATCTACACTAGTTAACCGAGGGTTTACGTAATTACCATTTACATTTCCTTTCGAGCAAAAGAACAAAATTACGTTTTAATTACGAATTACATCTTCAACGACCAGCCAATTTAACTGAACCCCTACTATAAAACATGAAGAAACGAATAACAAAATAAAAGAAGGGTCAAAGTGCAAAGAAAATATTTAAAACCCTCGGAAGCATCATCATCCAATGGGCGGCTTTCGTCCCCAAACAAACTCCATATAAACAAACCCAACCCTTCCACTCACTCTACAAACCCAAATTCCCCTAAATGGCCCAAACCCTAACCCTAACCCTAATCCCAAATCTCGTCGTCGCCGTCGACGACAGCGACCACAGCTACCACGCCCTCAAGTGGACCCTCGACCGCTTCTTCTCGTCCCCCAAGGCCCCGAGATTTAGGCTTGTTGTGGTGCATGCCCGGCCAATGGCCACCTCCGTCCTCAGCTGTGCTGGAGCAGGTGAATTTTATTTTTATTTTTTGGATTTTGGAAGTCATATGTTTCTGGAGCTTGAAATTGGATTTTTTGGATTTGAATTGGTAAATTTCGAATCGAGCTCGAGTTTGAACTGACGATGTGTTTGTTGGAAGGTTGTTTGTATTTGACAGATTCTGGAAAAAGCAGTTACGGGGTGGTAGTCAATCGCTCCTGGATCTGCTGGTATGGTTTCGAACCATACATGATTGGTTCTACCTTACTTGCGGTTGCGGACCACATAACACAACCTCATGTTTTTTTTAAAAAGAATATAGCTGCTTATTATACATGGGAAATGTATCACATAGTGCATTAAGTAGTTCTAGCCAAATATTGATTTAACCCATACTAGCAAATCCTACATCCAGTCTGCCCCTGAAACCAATTTTCGCCAGACCCAGAAACTTTGGTAGTATACGAAAGTTATCTTCTATAGCTTCTTAAATCATGCTAATCCTAATTTAATTCTAGGCGTGAGAAGTGTGCTAGTCAGGGATCCAGATACCCAAAGGGTTTGTTTGGGAGAAATTGTCAAAACTCAACCCAGACACACACTGATCATTTTGAGAAATTCCAGTATGAATGATAAATAAATTTGGAGTATACCATGAATTGGGTTGGGAGCAATTTTATTGTCAACTGTGAAGTACAGTAGATGCAGTTAACTTTTCCAAGTGTTGACACTGAAGAGTAGTTTTAATAGCTTTTTTTTCTTCTGTTAATTGATTGGCAGTTTTATGATAAGATGATCAATAGCATTCCAGTGTGGTGTCTATGAATTTTTTTCTTTCTTTCTTTGTGTCTTGGTGGTTTGACCAAGGCTTGGAGGCAACTTTAGGGCAATCCTGCTGGTGGCTGGCTTCTTCATGGTTGAGAGAAGTCAAGAATGTCGCGGTTGAGAGTTGAATTCGTCCTTCTGTAATTCCTTCTCTAGTAGTATATATAATTCTCCCTTGTGTTTGCAGCTACTGGTTTTCTTTTCTCAAATTGAGAAGGATTTCCACATAGATTTTCTTCCTGAGGTGTGTGATTTCTCTTCCTGTAGTCATAATAGATAGCTTTGTACATATGGCATATGGTCAATTAAACAAACAAACATTGGAGGAATCAATTGAGCTACTGTGATTTGTTTAGTGTATCTACAGTTGAGCGTGTTTCTTGCCTAATTTATTTGGCATGTAGCTCAAGTCAAATTTTACCGAATTGAAGTAGAAGGAGCTTATAACATTGATCCAAATTGACGTCCTTTGGTTTTGGGTTTTTATTGGTGTAGGTTCTGCAGAAGTGCTGCCTTATATAGATTCTTGTTTGGAGAGGGCCTCGAGTAGGGTGGTGGAAAAGGCAAAGGAGCTTTGTGAAAGCAAATTGGTATGCCGTGCATGAAAGTGCCTTTATTTTTTTATTAAAGTGTGGGTGTCCAACTCATATTCAATTGGTAACTAGTGGAGGTATCTAACATCTTATAAATCTACTCAATAGTCCAACTTGTCCAATGCAAAACTATTCTTAACAATTTTGTCTTGTTTGCTGGTGTTAATTCTTTTTTTTATCGTGGTCATCTTTTCGGGCTTATGAGGCTTCGTCGGTGTTTCCCATATGCAAAACAAAAATCATTGCAAAAAATATGTTCAAAATGTGTTGAGTTTTGAAATGCCTCGTCTAATTTGTTCATATAAATCTCTTCTCAAGTTTATTTGGAGAAATGGATTTTGTTGTTTTCTCGAAATTCACCTTGAGAAGTGACATTTGCTATAAGTCACTTCTAGAGAGAAGCTAATGGTTAGTGTCTCTCATAAGCGATGCTAGTGATTTGTCGGTAAGTTATCTTAGAGAAGAGCAATGTATTGTGCTTTTAACATCAGATGCAACTTTGAATGCTCCTCAATTTAACTATGGCCAAAACTGTAAAACACATGTTTTTTAGAGTTCACAATATATGGATGAATCTAGGATTCTGAAGTAGGAAAAAAGATGTAGCCGAATCTAAGTATTCAAATGTCATGCTCCTTCAAAAGACCAACATAAAATGTCTATATTCATTTGGAAGAAAAAGAAACTGAGAAACTAATGGAGTAATGGGTATGAAGAGTGGATTATACGTTCCCTGAGGGTTAAGACTTAAGACTTACCAGGTGATGGAAGTAAGCATGAAGTTTGTGTGAACATGGTCCATTTCTTTTTCTGTAAGAAAGGAATACATGGTCCATTTCATTGTCATTGTGAGTCATATATTTGCTTAATTTCCACAACCGTGAGGAGCTTGTGTTAGTTGTGCCATATATGTTGTGCACACTACTGTATGTCATGTATATTAGTCTATTGGATAAGTATGTGCCGATGTTTTTTGCCAAATAACTAGAGAACATTTATGTCATGCAAATGTTTTGTATAGATGAAATTTAACCCTTTTTTCTCAATTGTTTTGTCTGCAGATTAAAGATGTCGTATTCGAAGTGGTCGAAGGAGATGCAAGATTTGTCATTTGTGATGCTGTAGACAAATATCATGCTGATATATTGGTTGTTGGCAGTCATGGTTATGGAATAATCAAAAGGTGAAAAATTGCTGCAAGTTTCAAAAAATTATTATTGAAACTAGAATTAACCTTTGTATTCAACAAGAATGACCATTGTTTTTAATTTAATTCTTATGTGAAAGAAAAGAAGGCCTATTATGATCATACTTACTTTCCCAGTACTAACATTCAAATCTCCTTTATCTTGCAGGGCTGTGTTGGGGAGTGTAAGTGATTACTGTGCTCATCATGCTCACTGCTCGGTGACGATCGTGAAAAAACCAAAGAGCAAGCACTGATAGATCTATTTGATCCTTGCTCTGTTCATAACATTCTAGTTTGTATTTATGTATTTGTCTTAGAATAAAACTTAATAATGATGAGAACTCCTGATATTTTTAATCATTCAGATGTCACTTTGTATAGCCATCTTACAAGGTAGTCTTCTAATCATTATAATTTTAATTTTAGTGTACATATTGCCTATCTGCAGCCTAGAAGCTTATGTATATTTTCTTGTTCAACATTTTTCCCCAGACACACAGACGCTGTGGCTAAATCAGCACTGTTGGGCTCTGAACTTAAAATAATTATTGGAAAAGAGGAATATAAATTAAAAAAATTATGTCATAATTTCACTCCACTGCTTTATTCAACAGAATTTATTAAGAGGAATTTAATAATCAATTTTTAATATTTGGATGAAGAAATTGATTTCTCTCATTTCATTTACTCAAAAGATTTGAAGAGCAATTCATCTAAAATATTTTATACTTTTAATATTCACTATTATCACCAACACTAAGTTGCCTCATCACTCCACTCTTCATAAAGATCACTACCCTTGTTATTACCACATAAAAATTAGTTTCCCTCCGAAACTTCTTCTTTAGTTCTACAAAGATATAATTAACCAGTGGATATTCTTAAAAAAACATCCATTCCACAAACCTTAACATCTTCCTTAGTAAATAACACCACACATCTTTGAGAAGCAATTTTACTAACAGCCAATATCCCAGTTTAGCCGTAAGAAAACAAAGAATTCGACACTCCACTAATGTGATCGGTTAAACCGTATCTTTGAAACATGACCATGATTTGCACTAAACATGAGAGATGAGATTAGCATGTATAATCCATTGTTTTGGGTAGTGGATATCCTATTAATACATATCTTTCAATACCACACTTGTCCTCCCACAGATTTAAATCACCAAAGGAATCTCTCTTTCGTCGTCACCATCCAACCAATAGTGCAACATCACTGGATAATATAAGCATGAGATATTGCAAAACGCCTCTATTGGACCCATGACACGTGCATGTTCACAACTTTTAGTTCTGAGTTAGCTTTAAAAAAACTTTTAAGTAAGTAAAGTTAGCCTAGTAGACACTTTATGTCTCTTCAACTTAGGTTACATGTTCAAATTCTTAAAGCACTGTTAACCTCAATCTCATTTTTTCCTTCAATTCAGTTTCTCTTTCCGCAACATCAGCAAAAAACACTATGCAACCCACCACCCAATCCAACCTATTTTTCACTTCTTAACTCCAACCCCACTTTCAACGCTCTCTCATCCATATAATTTTTTTTACCTCATTTTCTATTTCATCACAAAAACACATAAACTACTAAATAATTTATTTCTACAGTAACTTAATCTAATTAAATTACGTTAATTGTCAAATAATTTCAAAAAAGTAGATTTAATAATGACCACTCCAACGGGTCGGTCAGGGGTCTCATAATTCTCTTTCGATTTTTTTGGGTTAGTAATGCGTTTTTGGGTGAACCTGGGAAAATTAATGTGTTCTATTTTGCTAGGTAATTTTATTTAATTATATACATTTACAATTATCTTACTAATTTTCTTTAATTACTTATATTTATTTTTACTAAATATTTACATTTATCTTATTAATTTTCATTAATTATTTTATTTATTTTAATTATATCGAATAAATTCTAATTATATAAATTACCATACATATATTATTTATATATTAAATAACAAATATAAAAAAACCAAAAAAAAATTAACAATTTTTTTTTCTTTCAGCCAGCCCGGGTTGACCACGTGACCAACCCGGGTCCCCTCCCAGGTTGGGTCGTAGACCCAAGTCTGGACCCGACCTGGGTCCGCCCCCATCAAGGGGGGCTGGGGTCAGGTCCCTCTCAGACCCGACCCCAAAGAGCACCGTTAAGGGTGCTCTTAAGACCAACATCTAGATTATTGACGGTCGTTCATGATCAACACTTTCTTTCCTATATTTCTCTTACCATCTCACGGAAAAAGTTGGTCATGAATGGAGAAGGAAAAGATGCTTTTTGAAAGAAGAAAAAAAGGAGGATAGGATAAGATGACAATTGACAACTTTTTTAATCTTTTGGAGGGTATGGATGCAATATGTCTCTCCTATTTAAAGTTACCCTCTCGGCGCCAAAAACATATCTCATCAGAAAACCCCCAAACAAAACTCCCTAAGAGTCCAAAATATAAATGGTGGCGGCGGAGACGATGACCGCAAGAGCTGCGATGGAGGTGTCAGGGGCAGAGAAGATGGTGATGATTGTGGGGATTGACGAGAGTGAGCATAGCTTCTATGCCATGGAGTGGACTCTACCTAATGACAACATGATCTTTTTATAATATGTTATGATTGAGAAGATGGAAAAGAAAGAAATTGTGCATAAATGTTGTTAATTGAAAATATTGGCATGACAAGGGAAAAAAATTGAAATGATATTTTTATAAAGATCATGAAAGCAGATGATCTAACAATTGAGCTAATACACCAACCAATGTCGATTAATCTCCAAATTTTAGGTTAATAACATGAACGTATAGCTACCCTATTAGGCCTAGTTGCATTACATTTCAGGGATCATTTAAAAAAAAATCAATTTTTCGATTGTACTCTAGTTTCTTGTAATATATTAGGTGGTCTTAAATTTGATAAATACTTTTGGTTGTTTCCTTTGGTTAGCCATGTTCGCACAAATCATGAATTACAGTTTCACTTGGTATTTAGAAGCTTTAATTCTTTGTAACTTCGAGTATGGGAATGTAACAATATGAGAATATTTATGAAATTATTTATTTCATTAATTGTATAATAGGAGGATTTTGATCTGGGTTTGCGATGTAGGTGGACGTGAAGTGATGTCGCATGTGGAAGAGGATTTTGATAGGAGAATATTTACCTCCTTGCTAACATATTGTGTTAGCAAGGAGGTAATCTTAATTACTTCTTTGATTACTTTTGGTTGCAAGATTTCGTTAGATGAAAACTACATATCAACACAATCTCTCTTGAGAGTTCTTACAAATTCTTAATAACCTCTCTTCAATTGATGATGGGATGTCAATAATGAATAGTTAGCTTTTCAAATATAATTCCAATTTCAAAATTAACTGATAATTACAACTACTCAGAGTACCCCTTAGTCTCGGCCCATCGTTAAGAAACCATATTTAAAGCGCATTAAATATCTAATTAACCTAAAACTATGTACGTACATAGGGCTGTTAATTTTACACGAAATACGATTACACGACATGAAAACGACACAAACTTAATGGATATGGATTGAGAATTTGAACATGATTAATAAATGAGTTGAATATGAACACAATTATTAAATGAGTTGTATATGGATTTCTGCTGCAAAACGATTAAGACACGATAAGTAATTAGGTACACTATTATCGCAATTCATCTAAATATTTGATACTGTTAATATTCACTATTATCGCTAACACTAAGTTGCCTCACTAACCTTGTTACTACCACATAAAAATAAGTTTCCCTCCTAAACTTCTTCTATGGTTCTAGAAAGATACAATTAAGCAGTGGATATTCTTTAAAAAATGGGGGTTACTAAACATCACCCGTGAATTACTTAAATTGTTGGCGCCAATTATCATTTTACCATTCACTTTCCATTATGTCTTGTCTTTTAAAAGGATTCTCCTATCTCAATTATCCTCACTTTACCAGTACCAACACCAAAAAAATGTCTGCCGAACCGTCTAAATTTGGCACGGTAAGTTAAAAAAACAAAATTTTGACCGAGGTGTCTGCAAAAAACGTCCATCCCCCTATAGTGGGACGTCTGAGCAAAATGCACATTCATGGTAAGGGCGTCCGCGGTGGACACCTCTCCCAAAAAAAATTAGAGGTAGAAATTTTACTGTAATCGAATCTAACGGTGCGTCCGCCTACATTTTTCCTGCTCTCCGAGATAAAAAATTTATGGTTGAAATTTGATGTTAGGAGAAAAATGAAGAGAGAGAGTTGTGTGGGAGAGTAGAATGAAGAGAAGAAATAAATAGAAAAGAGAGAATGACAAAATGTAATTGATACAGACAATTTAAGTAATTCGCAGACGACGTTTAACGGTTCACGAAAGAATCCATTCGACAAACCATAACATCTTATTAAATAGCACGACATATCTTTGAGAAGCCATTTTACTAATAGCCAATATCCCAGTTTAGCCGAGAAAACAAAGTATTCGACACTCCACTAATGTGATCTGTTAAACCATATATTTGAAACGTTGACCACGATTTGCACTAAACATGAGAGATGAGATTATCATGTATAATACATTGTATTGTTTTGGGTAGTGGATCCTATTTCAATACCCCACCTTTTGTCCTCCCACGTATTCAAATCACCAAAGGAATCCACTCTCTTTCCTCGTCAACCAGTAGTACAACATCACTGCTTTCGTTTTCGTTGGGTAATATAAGCATGAGATATTGGAATATTGGACGAACCGTTGGGTAGAGTCATTGGTTATAAAAATCATAACCGTTTGATAAATGAGCAGATAAGGGTTGTGAAAATCATAACCGTTTAATAAATGAACGAATAAAGTTCTAAAATTTAACCCGTTTGTTTAACCGTTTAACCGCATAACATAATGAATATATATAATATTTTGTTATATATATTATATACATATTTTTTGTATTATTATTGTCATTATGTGTGGATGTTTGATATTGTTTTATATGAATTTGTGGATGTTTAGATTATGTATTTTTTGAGATTTTGATTATAAATTTATGGATCTTTAATGTTTTTAACAAGTTTGATAAGTTTTTATCCATATAACTATTTACTCAATTCTTATATCGATTTTAGTATTCATTAAATTTTAACCATATAATCATTTAACCACCCAAAACCGTTTAATTATATTAGATGGGTAGGATCATGGGTAGATGTAAAAATAAACGAGTTTTTAATCGAACCGCGAACCGTTTAATTAGACATGTATGGTCATGGGTAAGTCCTATAACCGTCCACGAACTGTCCATTTACAGCCCTACCCGTGACACATACATGTGTTCACAACTTTTAGTCATGAGTTAGCTTTAAAAAAACTTTTAGCTAAGTAAAGTTAGCCTAGTAGACATTTTTGTCTCTTCAACTTAGGTTACATGTTCAAATTCTTAAGCCCAACATCTAGATTATTGACGGTCGTACATGATCAACACATTCCTTCCTATATTTCTCTTACCATCTCACGGAAAAAGTTGGCCATGAATGGAGAAGGAAAAGATGCTTTTTGAAAGGAAAAAAGTAGGATAGGATAAGATAACAAATTAACAACACTAGGAAATATTACAAGACAATTGACAACTTTTTTAATCTTTTGGAGGGTATGGATGCAATATGTCTCTCCTATTTAAAGTTACAATCTCATCAGAAAAACCCCAAACAAAACTCCCTAAAATCCCAAAATATAAATGGTGGCGACAGAGACGATGACCGGAAGAGCTGCGATGGAGGTGTCGGGGGTGGAGAACGATTTTAAACATATTTTCATAAAAAAAATATTTGAAAAAATGATTTTAAATATTTTTTAAAATATTTTTGAAAACAATAAATCAAAAAACAAAACAGAAAAGCCAAAAAAAATTCACCAAATCCGGAAGGACCACATGGCCCTCCGGATTGGGCACCCAGAAGGATTCCGTCCAAATCTGCCCTCCCATTAAGAAAGGATATTTCGGACACCTAACCTGGACACCCGAAAAAGACCACCAGCCAAGGGTGGTCTATGATCACAAATTCACAAGGACATGATATTGCATAAACATCCACACAGGAAGCGTACGTGTAAAATACATAATCACAATAAAACACACAAACCATATATTAAGTCGAAATCTCTTCCAATTCAAGAGTACTTGGAAGGGCGATAGGGTCGATGGCAATGGCATGCACGAGGACTACAACAGAGGACTAAAGCTCTTAAGCTAAATCTTTTCAATTTGTCAACTTTTTTATAAATACTATTAATCAATGAGTTTGTCGAAATGTATTGCCTTTTTTGTCTCCTCTCGTATCATTCTTGGCATATCCACCATTGGACAATGATAGGAGTGCGAATAGATTAGATACAAAATGAGATAGGAGTATTTTTATATTATGTATTTTCAAATACAGATATTTGTTGCTTACGGATATAAAAAATGTATATGTGTATCCTTGAAAAACTAATGCGGAACGAATATTTTATAAGCAGATATGAAGATTAAGATGGATACACATACTTTATGCAAGCACTAGAAAATAAATATATATTGCATTTATACTTTAAATTTTAAGTAAATTAGAATGCTTATCAACTTTATATTTAAATCATTAACCAATAAATATATAGTTTTGAAATGTAGTAGTAAATATATGATTGAAAAACGTTACAAAGTTAAGATTTAAAAGTTTTGAACTGTGACCATAGATTTCAATTCTCTGTCCAGCAACAAATTCACTTGTAGCAACTCAGTAGGGAATGAAGAAGAAGAAGAAGAGCAGCTTCAGATCTGTTTTGTAAAACCCAACCTAAGCAATGAATATAATTATTTATCGAGTTTGGGTTTTCATCTTTATAATCAATCGACTTGTTTTTAACCATGTAGTTTTGGAGTTACCGATTTTCCAAGGGAAAGGACTGTTCAAATTTTGGCTTTATAAACACCATTTTAGAGAGAATTGACATATGAATTGGCAAAAATGGGAAATGTAAAAGTTGGAATCATGCTTCTCTCCTCAAACTTATGCATTCCAATTCATACCTCATTCAATTTAGTAAGTTGAGACATATCCGCTTGTCCCCTAGAAATATTTACGAGAAATAACCTAATAAAGTTTTGTTTTCGAGAATAAGAATAATTTGAGAATGAAAAATAGTAATACTAATTTTAATTATTCAGTAGATTGATTGGGTTTGAAGGGGACATTGAAATTGCGTCCCAACTCAAACTGGTGAGTTGCGTGTAATTTGAGAAATTGATAAGTAAGTAAGATATTACTTTTCACTTGTATCTCCTCAAAAAAAAATCCAGATCAGATCAGATCAGATCCCACCTCCTCCTGAAGACACCTACCTAGATTGGTCAAATGCAGTCTAAAGGAATCCAAATAACACACACCAACAAATAATCATAATGTTTTACTAAACAAAACTAATAATCATAATATTCTCCTAAAATCCGTCGTCAATTAGTAAGGTGAACTGTTATTCATCCTCGGAAAATTACTTAAATCGTTCCAACAATTACTATTTTGCCCTTCACAATTCATTTAATACACATTTCGCCACGTCTCTTAAAATAAAGTTTCTACCTACGTTTTCCTCATTTTCCCAGTACAAACAGGTCAGACGTCTGAGTAAAATGCCCCCCATGGGGAGGCGTCTTAGCCAGAAGCATCCCCATGGTGGGGCGTCTTAAAATGATCCGGTGTGTTATCTCAAATTATTTGAGGTTCCGTTGCAAGATTTCGGTGGTAACGAGTCGGATTGTAATGAGTTTTTTTTGCAAGTGATTAAGATTCAAAAATTTCCAGATCCAATAATTTCAAGATCTAAATTTTCCGGTGATAAAACTTCCTGACTTACCAATATCACCTCGACAAGTCGTTTGAATTTTGAAATTGTTGGATCTGATTTTTTTGAATTTTCGTCACTCGCAAAAACTCGTTGTAATCCAATCCGTATAGTATAATTTTTAATTTTTCTATTAAAAAAATTTGTGTCGTCCGCCGCCGTCCTTCTCACGTGATTCCTCCAATCCCATCCCACCACGTGTCCCTTCTCCCTACCTATGTAATCCCCTCCGAAAAATCCGAAAAAAAATCACCAAAAAACCCATAGAAATGGCGTCGTCGGAGGAGAAGACGGTGATGGTGGTGGGAGTGGACGAGAGCGAGCACAGCTACTACGCCCTCCAGTGGACTCTCCAGCACTTCTTTCCAGACCCCAAAAACACGGCCTTCAAGCTCGTCGTCGTCCACGCCAAGCCGACTCCGACTTCCGCCGTCGGGCTCGCCGGAGCGGCGGCGATCGACGTCACGCCGTACGTCGACGCGGATCTTAAGAGGATCGCTGCTAGAGTCGTCGAGAGCGCCAAATCTCTCTGCATCAGTAAGGAGGTAAACAAAAATAAAACAATTGTGGTTTTTTGGTGGAATTGCGATTTGCTCCCTCAGATCATGAGATGTGGGATTTGGAAGTTTTTTCTTGTATTTGTTTTTCGGGGGGTTTTGATTTTGTTTTTTTCGGTTTGTTGGGGTTAAATTAAGGGAATTTTTTTTAATATAAAAAAACAATCTTGTTGGTGAAAATTTTGTTTGATAGATAATGTGTAGGATCGCTTGCATTTTGATTTTGGAAAAGGTCAACGTTTTGTATTACTATGTGATTAATGTGAATTGGACGTAATATTTGAGACGGATGAGCTGCGGATCTAAATGTAGTGGCTGAGATTTTGCTCATACTGTGGGTTAAAGTAGTCCACAGTTTTGGCCTCTGTTTTAAAAACATAATTGAAAAAATTAAAGTCTTTCGTCAAACCGAAATTAGTATAAAAAACTGAAACTAAGAAAGGTTAAATGAAGTATAAAAAATATCAATTTAGCTCCAAAAACATTTTTTCTCTTCAATTTAGCCCAAAAAAACCATTTTTGTTTTAATCACTAAACTTTTCAAATAGAATTAGTATTTGGGGTTTGTGAAAATGTAGACTATGACAAAAAAATACAATTAATTAATAATATGTAACCACAAACTTCGACTTTTCTTCTTTGTTAATGGTTGATGATCACAATATAATAACTAATATATTTTAATATTTTTGTTGATTGTGGTTAGATATGCTGCCTAAAGACTTTTAAAACTTAAATATTTGGTAAAAGGTAAAATTCGGTTCAATTAGTCAGACCACCGGTTTTGACCGTAAATATAGAGTCGATTCTATTCAACTTTTAATTCACAGAATAATGATGTCAAATGAGCATTTATCGGTTCTTTTGTTGGTTTGGCTTCAAAAAATCTTGGCGGTGGCTTGTTTTTAGTTTTTTAATTGGGGGTTTCGGTTATGGTTGTCATAAGACTGTAAGAGTTTTTTAAACCTCGTGATTTAATTGGTGAAATTTTATTTTCCTCCCTGAGATCTAGTAACTATATCGCAGAAACCTTTTCAACTTTAAAAAAACACAATTTTAATGTAAAATCATAAATGGTTGGTTATCGAAATCATAAATGGTTGGTTATCAAGTAAAACACTATTTTAACTAGCCTATGAAAAACAATACAAACATGTCATTTTCCTTGAAAACTTAACAAACGTGTACGTTTCGAATTGTATTTAATTTTGTTTATATCTATTTTCTCAAATCATCATAATTTTTTGTCTTTAATATTAGCAATCTTCTTCTTTCATCTCATCCAGTTGTGGTAGCATTTGAAGTGTTGTTGCTTCATGTTACTCTGCCAATGCATCACAGAAAAACAATAATATATGCATCAAAACTTTCTTCTATATAAATAAATAAATGTTATAAGATCTTAATTAAGTATTGTCATTGCCATGAAATTTCCCATCCATTATCTTATATTGCATTTCTCGTGTTATATGTTAGATGCATGATGTCCTGTTTGAAGTGGTGGAAGGCGACGCCAGACATGTTCTGTGCGAGGCTGTAGAGAGACACCATGCTGTTATGTTGGTTGTTGGCAACCATGGCTATGGAGCATTCAAAAGGTCCCAACTCTTTACGTTTTCTCATCCATTTTAACATTGTTTTGATGCATTTCGTTTCACTGATTGTTGACACCTTTCTACATTACATATTACTAATATTTAAATATCATGTTTACAGGACTGTGTTGGGGAGCATAAGTGACTACTGTGCTCACCATGCTCATTGCACTGTAATGATTGTCAAGAAACCTAAGAAACGTGATCACTGATTCACTGATGCAGTGTGTTAGTAACCTAGATTATATGATTGCATGTGTTTTGTTGTATATTCAAACCAAAAGTCAGTAAGATCTGTTTAAGATCAGCAGACTATATGTAGTAACTGCTCTGTGTGTGTTTGCACCTTTGGAATAAAATAATGTAGACCAAATTGGAAACAGGAACAATGAATCTGTATGTTCTTGATGATGATTGAGGTTATCGCCTGTATGATCTGTTATTTCAGTATAGGATGCCAATACGATAATAAAAAAATCTTTTCCACTTTAAGCACAAAGAATAAATAAAGTGGCTTTAGTGCGCCACCAAGCGTGATTTGTTCTGATCCTGTTCTCAGAACAAATACCAGTTTAACTGATTGACATACACACACTAACACATACTATTATTGGTTTAATTGTTGTACTTCCATTTAGTTCTCTATGTTAACAGACCAACGAATAGCAATTGCCACATTGGGTGGTCGCATATGCGACTGCGACCACCTGCACACGTGTGCAGTGTGTAGTCACCTGTGCGACCAGGTGATTGCCTAGTTGCATAGACAGTTGTCCATGATCTTGTCCTCCACCGGCTCCACGCAGTCAATGGCGTAGGTTGTGGTGCCCTACTTCTCTCCTTTCGTCGGAGCAAGCAACAACGTTGCGAATCATCTTCCCCTGACTGCTGGTGACAGTGGGAGAGAAGAAGATTATGGTTAGTGGGTTAGGGTTTAAGGGAGAGAGGGTTATACAGAGAGTGATTGTTTTGGTGGAGGAAGTCTTGATCGTTTGTTTTCATTTTTTTATATTTTATTTTGCACTCTTCTCATGTTTCTCTTCTATTCCTATAAATACCTAGTGAGTTAGTGATTTAAGTGTCCTTTTGAAGTCCAAACATGTAAGATTTTTTTAAATATTTTATTTGAAATTTTCCTATTTTTTCATATATTTTTTTAAATTAAAACCAAAAAAATTAATTAAATAATTATTAAAAATTATCGCCCACAACTGACTCGCCTCGGTGTTACCTGAACATATTACAGACATTTCAACAGAATATCAGCCAAGCCGAGCATTTAGATCTAAAGGGTAGATAAGCATATAATGATAACACAATATATTCATCTAAAGTAAATACCAAGTAGTCACGTTTTGGTTCCCAAAACAAAGCTAATGTCAAAGAAGCACTTCACTAAAACTCCAAACAAAAACCAAAAACTATATAGATATCAAACAACCATAACCATCATCTTTCAAGTAGAAAATTGAAAGTAATCCGGTATTACATATGTTACTGCTAATTCAAAAGGAAATCTATGATTCTTTATGCCTCCGAAAGGGTGATTATTTTCTTCCCAAGTTTAGCACTTGACGTCCTTCAGACCATAAGCGAAGTACAAGAAGGTAGGATCAGTGGCACCTTCCTTGTAGTATGCAAGGACCATGGTGCCATCATCATGCATGCTCTCTCCAACAAAGCTGCCAACCAAATAACAGATAATTAGCTCAATATTTAACTTCAAAAATAAGGCTTTGAAAAATTATTTATAGACCAGCTACATACAACTGAAGGTCTCTGAGCTTTGAGAGCAAGAATTTGGTTGCTCCCTCGATGTTTTTCTTGAATTGCCCTTGCTTTTCCGCATCAAGCTTGGGGGTCAGAAGCTTGATGTACCTCTTCATGTAAGTAACAAACTGCTTCTTGTCAAAAGGAGGTTGCTCCTGCAAACACAAACAAACAAAAAATCTTCATCAACAAATCCATGCACATAATCAAGATTTGGACCGAGAAATATATATACATCTAAAAAAAATTACATACCTGAAGACGGAAAGTGTCAACAATGTCTACAACCTTCACTGCCTGGTCATCGACACCCTCATCCTCGCCCCCTTCAGCAGAAGGATTGGCACCAATGTTTACGTCAATGGCACCTTGAATGACCCACTGAAATACAACAAGAGATTTCATCATTAGTCACAAGGTTATGGTTAATAGATTATATCATCATATAAGATATACAACTTCTGTTTTTGGTTATGTAAGATTCATACTGGAGATTTGCAATAACTAATTACAGTGAAAGCTTGCTAAAAAACTTACTTTGCCTTCGACTTCCCACAACATTCCATTCTCAATCTCCTTATACGGGAAGGAGTCAGAGAGAAGTTCATCACCTGATATTAGAAAATATTAGCAATTTCAGCATACAGTTGTACAATCTGACAAACATGATATCAACATATACAATTCATTAATATGGTTATCTATAATTTATAAAAGTCTTCCAAAACAAACCTTACATCATGAGTTCATGGCAATGTAACTATAACATGACTACCATCCACCGCATGTGAATTATAACATGTAGGTTTTACAGATACAAATTGGAGATAGGATAGTGCAAACACAAAATATTAACCTCATAACAATTATATATTTGAGAAGAAAAAAAGAGGGAGAAATCAACTTAATTTCCGTAACAAGAGGGACATCTGCCAGTAAACCCCATGAAAGTACTTAGATGTAAGAAAACATTCTAGTGTCAACAGATTGCATCAATAGAGATCAATGACTACGAAACCTAAACAGAATTTAAACTATTCACCCCTTAGAATTTTGGATAATTTTTTTACAAATAAAATAGGATTTTCTCCCACAATTTTATGTGATTTGAAGACCAGAGTAACATAACACAGAAACTAAACCCATAGTTTAAAAAAATCACACAGCAATTATCAAAGAGTAACACAAAAGTTTCGAATAATCCACAAAGAAACACAATACATAGTTCTAAAAGATGAGATTTTTTTAATATAATTTGCTGCTCCTGACTGCTAAAGATCAAAACTTAACAATCTCAAATTCTCAACCACATAAAAACAAATCAAATACCAACAAATAAAGTTTTAATAATTTACAGAGTAACACGGCACAAAGTTGAAACCCCTAAAAAACTACTAAAATGTGACCAAAATAATCACACATTACAACATAGAAACCAAATTCTACTCAAATCACAATACTTCAAAGAGAAATACATAAAAATCACACCTTCATAACATTGAAATCAAAGTCTACTCAAACGACAACACTTCATAGAGAAATACTAAAAATTGAACAATCCACTAGAAATCAATCAATCAATTGGAAGAAGAAAATGATCAATTTTTTGGTCTAAATTCCAGAATTTCCAAAAAAAAATGAAAATTCCAAAAACCAAGTCGATCCCACGTCCCAAAATCCTCAAAACAACACACCCACGTCCACCTGACCCCAAACCAAGATCCTAACCAAAGTCTTCGAAAACAAAAACCAAAAAATTGAACAAAAAAGAAGGAAAATAGCACGTGGGGTTTTGTACCAGTGAGGAGATCTTGGTAGACCAACATCTTCTTCGCTTCGCTCTCGAAATCGGAAAAAAAGTTGAGATTTTTGGGTCGAAAAAGGAGATTCGAAGCGGTGGTCGGAAGGTGCGAAAGAGAGGTCTTTATTTATAGGACACCAAGCAACGGTTTCGGTTTTTTTCAGAAATAAAAATATTTCCTGTTTTTTTGGGAAACTTTGCATGTCTGGCCCTGTCAAATTAAATACAAGTTATTATTATAATGTGACTATAATGATATCATCATTTGAATATTTATATTTGGGCATGACTTGGTAAGAAAATTAAAGGAAATAAAACTATGGTAATTTTGTAGTTCTTCGGAAATATTGTTATGAATTTATCATATAAGTTGTGATTATAAAGTTTTATTCAAATAATGAAAATTAAAAGTTGGAAACGGTTGACAAAGTGCTCCTATTTTCCTAAATTTAAGGAATATGTTGGAATTTGCTTGTATAAAATGTCATATTCTCTTGGCAAAAAAATTATATAAATTCTCTATTATTTGAATTCACGTTTTACTTTAAATCAATGAAAATATAAAATATCTGACTAAATTCATGTAATAGTGGTATAATATATGACTAAAGTTATAATAATATGACAATAATGATTACATTTGAATGTTTGGGCATTACTTCGTTAAAAAAACATGAAGGGAGATACGCAAGAAAGGAAATAAAGCTGTGGTAATTTTAGGGTTCTTTAGAAATACCGAAACGAAGAAATATTCTTATGAAAAATTATTTTTAAAAAGACATAAAAATATATTCGATTATGAAATTAAAAGGTTGGAAACGGTTGATAGGTAGTGGCGTAGTGGAGGTAGTGTTCCTTGAAGCAAGGGACATGATTTATTTTCCTTATATAAAATGGCATCCTCTCCTGGCAAAAGAAATTTGAACAAAAAAAGTTCTCTACTAATTCTTTTGGGTTCACGTTTCACTTAAAACTATTTAATTAATATGATATATGAGTAATATGACTAACGTGTAATATTTCATATTTTGTTCAAAATTGATTTAAGATGGTACTCAATTTAAAGGTATTTAATTTAATACTTTGAAGGTTGTCCAAGCTTGTGTAATAAAAATAAGTAAGATGTCCAGGCATGTTTATTTTAATTATGAGTGCTTCTCTTTTGGGAAAATTTCTTAATGTAATAGTGACTAGATACAATAATATTTTCAAAATTCCCTGGTTACAAATTTCTATCAATCAAACGCGCTATAGTTAAATAAAACAATTAAATATGTAAATTATAGGATACCATGTAAACATGGACAAAATGCTTCGATGAAATGAAATATTTACAAAAATTCATTTGTAACCTTTTGAAATGAAAGTAATCAGGATAAAGTCCAAAAGAGGTTTGAACAATCCATTTCTACGAGAATTGATTTTTCATATATATTTTTTCAAGCAAAAGGGAGGTTTCCCTCCAAATTGATTTTTGATACTTTTGTTTATTTTGAAACATCACATAATCAAAGTGATATAATCATGCTTCTCAATCCAAAGCATTATAAATATTTATGAGTAATAACCTAATTTTCACGCATAGACAATTAGACATTTATATTTCTTAACAATACCATAACTCAAACCTACACACTAGCACGCGAACGTGGACTTAAAGCATAAATTCAACGAAAGCATGTAAAAATAGTTATATGTGATAACCTATTTTTCATGAATGGACATACATTTTCATTTGGGTTATTTGCTTGGATGCCACCAAGAAACAACTAAATTGGCTTTATGTCACCTAGTTTTGACTATTTGGCCTAATATCATAGAAAATAAAATATTTACATTTATGTCATTCCTTCGGTAAACTTTTCTGTTAACGTCCGTTAAGTATATTAATATTTAATGGAATTTTTGCAAGTTTACCCTGAATAAACCAAAAATTCATAAAATTCATTATATGTGTTGTAAAAATTACAAAAAATCATTCAAAAAATTTATCTATACACTCTCTCATTTCTATCTTTCAACTTTCATTTCTTCTTTTCTCTCACTAAACTTAATGACTCGATTATTAAACTAATGAAATTCGATAATTTTTTTAATTTTAAAAATACAAAATAAATAATTATTTTTTATTAAAAAAATCATTTGTCGAATAAAAAATATTTTTTATATAAAAACACATTTTATATAAAATGTTAGTAACCAAACTTATTTTTTATAAATGTTAGTAACCAAACTTATATAAAAAATTATTTTTTATATAAAAACACATTTTATAAAAGGAATCAAAGAAGGTTAGTAACCAAACTTAAAAACACATTTTATATAAAAAAATAAATTTTTATTAGACAAATGAATTTTTAAGTTTAGTAATTGAGTCATTAAGTTTAGTAAGAGAAAAGAAGAAATGAAAGTTGAAAGATAGAGATGAGAGAGTGTATAGATAAAAAAATTGAATGATTTTTTGTAATTTTTACAACACATAAAATGAATTTTATGAATTTTTGGTTTATTCAGGGTGAATCTGCAAAATTTACATTAAATTTTAATATACTTAACGGACGTTAACAGAAAAGTTAACGACAGAATGACATAAAGGTAAATATTTTATTTACTTATGGCATTAAGATAAATAGTTTGATTTTTCTATGACATTAGGCCTAATAGTCAAAACCATGTGACAAAAAGTCAATTTAGTTGTTTCTTGGTGACATCCAAGCAAATAACCCTTTTCATTTTGTTACTTTACATCTCTTCGTAAAAATACTAATACCAAAAGTACATACAAAATATAAATAAAACAATACCACACCTAAAATACAACACACATCATATGAACATGAATCTAAAGCACAAATTTGACGAAAATAAAAAAATATACACACCTAAAGGTCGGAACACACACACGTGATCTAAGTATAATTTATCAAAAGTAAAGTAGGAAAACAAAAATACGACCAAAGTGGAGGATGAAAACGCAAACACCCCGCCTCCCTCTATAAAAGAACACCAAACTTTCCCGTTTTATTTCGTTCCCAAAACCAAAAACCAGAGATCGGAATCGATCGAATCACGGAAATGGGATCGGATCCGGCGGAGGGGAAGGCCGTCGCCGGCGTTGGACTCAGGTTCGGACCCCACCGATCCGCTTCCCCGCCGCTCTGCTCCGTCTGCTTCGAGCACGTCTCGGACTTCGGCTTCCGGGGCACTGCGAGGCTCGGATGTGGGCACGAGTTCCACCTAGGTCGATTCCCTATTTTTTCTGATTTTTTGGTTTTTTTTTGGGATGGATCGAGTTGGTTTTGGTTTAACCAACTCGATCCGTTGTTTGTAAGAATTTGATTTTTATTGTGGAAATTGGCAGTGATAACCTACATTCCTTTAAAAATAGTTTAGGAGTAATAGTTTTGGGAGAAAGGTGGGATCTTTGGTGTTTTTAGGATCCGATTTTCGGAAAGTTTGGTTTTGGACGTTGGATTTGGTTGTGGATATTGGAGATAGGGATGGTTAACCTACGTTATTGAAATTAAAAATAGTTTAGGAGTAATGTGATGGCAAGCTTGTATATGAATCTCTTGTTTGTAGCTCTTTGTTTGATTTTGTTTGGGGAGTTGAGGTTAATTAGATGGTTTTGGGAGAAAGTTGGGATCTTTGGTGTTTTCAGGATCCAGTGTTTGAGAACTTCTGGTTTTTGGCTTTGATTTGGTTGTGGGGATCGGCAGTGTTTGTCCTACATTGCTTTAGAAATAGTTTCGGAATAATGTGATGGCAATGAGTTTGTATATGCATTGTGTTTGGAGTTTGGAGTTCGATGTTATGCTTCTCCTTATAATTCATACAAGTATATTATATATGGTTTCAGCAATGAGAAATGTGTGAAATTGTATTGTGTGATTTACCTTGTGTAGCAAAATGACGGAAACATCAAAGTTTCTGTTTTGAAGGTTGAGTGTAAATTGACAACCAACAAGCCTCTCTATGGTGGTGTGGATGTAGAGATAAATGAGAGGGATATTAAAACACTAGTTTTGAGAGAAAATTGCAAATTTACAGTAATAACTGAAAATTATTGGCATACAGTGTTACGGTTGACTAACTACCAACGTATCTCTGAGATCAACAGTCTCACTATGTCAAGTGGCAACCCATCTATTTCCCTTGTGCTTATGAATTCCAATAGTAGCATTGTAGCTTTTCATGGTAACCAGAAGTGATCGGTGCGCATTTGCCACATTAACCTTTGTTGTGGTTTATTGACACTTCCGTAGCTTGGGATTCCAACTGTATTTAACTAAGAAAGATGATATTTTGAACTATGTGTCAAAAACAACTAAATAGTAGCTTGAGACAACCCCTTCCTGACTTGCAAAAGTGTACCTCTTTTTCCACACTCTGCTCTTTATTCAATGGCAAGCAAGGCCTTGGGATCTTCACAAATGATTGAGACATGCCATTTTATAATTGATAAACATATGTGCTTTCTGTAATTTTAATTAAGTCGTTTTTGAAGCTTGTTTTTGCATTTGTGAATCCTTCTCTATGATTTTACTTTCTTTCAGATGGTAATTTGTTATAACATCATCACAGATTGTATTGGCTCCACTTTCAATTGTAAGGGATTAATGCAATGCCCAAATTGCCGTAATATTGAAGAAGGAAATTGGTTATTTTCAACTGGTGCTAGCCTTGAATTTCCTGATGATGACTGGACAGTTGAACATACTTTTGCTGATGCTGCTTTTTCTGAATTGGTAATCCATGCTACTGCATGTTGATTTTTCGTTCAGGATAATAGTTTCCTCTCTGTATTTTCTGGCCATCTTTGTTCTTTAATTGACCATATTTCTTGGACTTTTATTATTTCTTATCAGCTAAATTTGATGTGACCTTAATGATAGTGCTAAATTATTTTTTGTTCTTATACTTCACAGCCAGGATATATTTGTCCCTTTAATAGATCGACTTCAGTTCCATTGTCATCTGAGTAAGTAAATCTTGTCCTCCATCAACTTAAATAACATGTTACGGGTTATGTAAACTCTGTTTTGACATTTCACCTTTGTTGGACTACACAATCACCATTAGCATGATAGACTAATAGTTTCATGATTATATTACTTAATGCAATAATTGGTTATTTTGGTTTATGATTGTCGACCTTTGCAGGGAAGATGAGTTTGATATATCAATAGCAAGTATGTTTCGCAACACTTCTTGCATTTATATTTTATATTGTTGGAGGAGTGTTGTATTTTTAAATTTAAAAAGAATGTTAAACAAAATCATAAGACTTTTTGATTAATTTCTTACATAGGGAACCTTATTGTATATATATACTTATTGTATATATATATAATAGTTAGAAATAGTTTCTAATAATAATCAATTGTTCGACTATAGTTATACGTCTATTTATATTTCTTTTTTTTAGATTGCAATGATTTTTTCTTCATTTGTTTACCTTTATTATATACAATGAATAACTATAAGACTTCATTTTCATAAAATTAACTTTACCTGTTTAGATTTGTCAGGATATGGTATGTCATCTTGAATTTCAAGCCTTTCAATTTACGGTCACAAGTGTTCTTGTGTAGGTCCCATCCATCGGCCTCAATCATTGTCTTCATCAAACTCGCAGGTCTCCACAGAAAGTTTCTTTAGTGCTTCGACTTTTAATCAATGGGGTAGCATGTTGAACCCTATTTCATCTCCATCATCTAGAGCTCAAAGGGTCGGTTCCGACATTCATCCTGGAATGGCATATATGCAACCTTTTGTTATTGCACAGGGGTAAGACCGTAACAACATTAGGTCATTATTCGTTTACTATTTATAAGAATCTTCTTCACAATTCACAGGTGCATGCATCCGTGATATTCTTTTACGGTGTGATTGATATGGAGGAAACCTTTAGTTTTATAACTCTAGTTTCAGGAGTGGATTGACATGTCGGTAGTGGTCGTAAAGGAAATATGATATGAGGTTTACTTTGATACAAGGGACGTCCAGTAAGTTTGGAAAAAGAGAAGTTATTTTGTTTATAAAAACTTCATTAGAGATTTCCGAAACACAATATTAACATAAAAATCTCCAAAGACTAATTTAACCAACCTGGCACAGGTTCCACTAGAGAAGCTTAACACCAGATTAGATGAGTCCCTAGTAAGATTGGAAACTTGATCCAACAAGGTTCTCATAGTCCACAATGCGACAATCCTTAGTTTCAGATTCAACTGGTTGAAATGGGTTAGTTCGGTGCTGTTTCTACTTTTCAGTCCTTTTGAACTCCTAATATTGTTACATACACCTGCCATTTATATTGAAAGATTGCATTCTAATTTTATGATGATCTTATGAATGCTCATGGCTTCCAATTCACTGCCTAAAATGAATATTGAACTTTGGTGCTTCAATTCCCAAACCGGACCCAACCGATCGACAAGTCTGATTTCCAATTCTAAGTGTGCTCTTCTTCAATTCTTTCATCTCTAACCAATCAATTGTAAGAAGCGAATCATGAGGATGATGGAATTTTGAGAAGAAGCCTTTTAAGTATTGTCATACGTAAAGTCTAAATTTCATTGTAAAGACTAAAGAGCAATAAACACATGCAACTTTTGGTTTCTTAAACATTACAATTTGGGTTTCTATTCTGAAAATTCCCCCCTTTTTGCATATGATTGCAGTGCCAGTTCTGGTGCTAATAACGTTGCTAGTCCTTCTAGGATTCCTCATTACACAGGTGTTCCACAAGGTCGTGCTCGCCCTGAAAACCATCTATCTTACCAGAGCCATCAACGTCAATCTCCGCAGGGAACTGCATCTCCCCATATGCGGAGATCTGGGAGGAGAAGACGCATGACACCCATAGCACCACCGCCTCGACCTGAATTCTCTCTGTTTTCTCCTTCTGCAACTTCAGCCACTGGAATGAATCCACAAGATGTAGATGCCGATAGAAGGCATTATTCCTATGCCCTGGAAATAGACCGCCTTGCTCATTACAGTATGCCCATCGACAGAGATTTCCCGTGGTGGCGTCCAAATCCTTTTGCAGATGGAAATTCGAGCGGGCATTCTGCCTTTTGGGCGCAACATGATTTAATGAGGACATCCTCACATTCGCATGGACCTTACCATCCTCGGCTGCACCCTTTTACCTGAAACGACAAAGATGTCCGTTTCTTCAATTCACGGAAAAGTAGAAAATACAAAACTGTGAATTCAAATCCGGGATGTCTAAAACCGTGTTTATTGGCCAATCTTCCCACTGGCCTCCAGGCTGCAGGTAGGATCTTTGGTGTTTGTTTCCTCCATTCCCGGTACTGTTCTATTATAAACTGAGTCTGTAATTGTTCTAAATTTTGGCGCCATCGAGAAACTACTTGTTAATGATGTGTGTATGAGAACTGGTATTACTTTGCACAAGTACACAATACATAATGGTGAACCAATTGGTTCAGTTTATTTCTCAAATTTTAACATATGAAGTTCTAATCCTGAAGCAAATTGGCGGTCTTGTAACAATTTATATTTTTAAAGGCTTCTTTTTATGTACATGGTACATTTGTTTATAGCATTCTCAAATAAGATGGTACATTTGTTTATAGCATTCTATAAAAATCTTTAATAGCATTCGATACAAAAGTCTGACCAAATAAGTTCTTTATTTTAGCCTAATCAACTTTGCAAGATGGCATTAAGCAGCTACTCCTATATCATGGAAGGTAAGAGGTTCAGTTTTGTTCAGGAAGCTGGCAATGAGCTCTAGTGCTCTAACTGGTTGGTAGCTTGGGACTTGGTGGCCAGTACCTCTTACTGTTAAAAATATTAGTGGAAGTTTGTATAGAGAGGAAAATCCACCAACCTACTCAGATTAATCAGTTAATTTACAACAACCAAATTAATGAGACCTAAATTTCTTAATTTATTATTATATTACAATAGTATCACTACATAGGGAGTATACACTATACTAAATTCCAAAATATCCTAGATAAGATACCCTACAATTTGAAGTAAACTTGAAAACATACACTTATATTGAAACCAGAAGCGTGAATGTAGAAATAATTGATGAGACTATTTTTAAGAAACTATATGGTTACATGATATGATAATCATGTCGATATTTAAACAATATGATTTACTTGAACTTGGGTTTGCCTTTAAGTCAAAGATTATAAGGTTGAAATGGTTGATATATATTCAGATGTAATTTCCGACTACCAATCTTTATTGTGGATGTCGATCTCAAGATATTTGAAGAGTAACTGGATAAATAGTGTTCCTTATTAGTTTAAAATAAATATTATTATATAGCAAAAATTAATATTAATTAAGATAGTTTAATTATCTATATGTACATCTACTGAGTCCAAGAGTGGAGACAACCACGACGTCCATCTTGACTTTGGTCTAAGATCAAACGAAGAAAGAGAATACTTTGTTGAAGTCACTGGAATTCTTCCATCTAAGTCCCCACTGCACATCAAATAATGTATAAACTAATTATCTCTACACGACCATCAAATTATTTCCTCAAAATAAGAAGAAAATATTGATGTACTATCTTGTTGTAAGTATTCACCTGTAGTCTGTAGATCAATATTCTGGTGCCATTATTGAGAAGCTCATTGAGAAGTGGTATGTATCAAACTCTTTGGACTATCTGTCCAAGAGTTTGCTAAGTTGAATACACTGCAAAGACAAGTATATAAAGGTAAATGTACGATAAAAAATCAATAGCATATTTTCCAATTATTTGGCGAAATAAATAATATTACCAATATAAATTGTAAAGTACTACATCAAAAACTATGCCACAATTCGGTTAAATCATTACTCATTAGTTAGTATTATAACCATGTCAATGCAAATGTGTTTCATTTCATATAATATATAATTGGCTATTTTCCACTCCAATTAGATAAATATTAATAACAGGTACAGAATATGACCCATAAACATTTTCTCCCCTTAACCATCTCAGACATCTATCTTCGAGTAGCTTTCTGGTAAAATGCTACATATATGACATCAATATCATGTTTTTGTGTAATCACGTCTTAGTAAACTTATACTCATTTGTCGTACACACCATGTTCAAGTCCAATGATCATGATTTTCGTTTCACAAAATTATTATCATGTGCGGGCCTGGAGCTGAATTAAAGTCACTAAGGCCGTTACTGACCATGACCTGGACGACCTGGTCATCAGCACTTTCTCTCTTCAAAATCAACTTTCTCTCTCTTCCACATCAGCTTTCTCTTTCCTCAACCCACATTCTTCTCTTTCCTACACTATTCACCTCTTAACCACAACCCAACATAACCCACAACAACCTATCTCTCTCCTCCACGTTATTTCGGGGTCTATCTTGGTAAAATTTTAAAAAAAATTAAAAAAAATTCTAAAAAATCTAAACAATTATAAAACGTATTTTCAAAAAAAAAATTAAAAAACTAAAACAAAAAATTCTAAAAATCAAAACAAAAAAAATAAAAAACAAAAAACAAAATTTAATATTATTTTATTCGACGACCCGGGAATTCCAGGTCGTCGACCCGGGCGTTTCAACGCCCGGGGCAGTGACCTGGGCATCTTCGCCCCAGGTTTTTCCCGCGTTAAATTTTTTTTTTGCCAACGACCTGGTCACGACCCGGTCGTGACCCAGGTTTTTCCCCCGACAAGGGATGGCCTAACTGTATGACCATGTCATAACACTAAGCTTGAGATAATGAAATATAAATTTCTTAATCTTTTGAAAAAACACACACACATATATATATATATATCGAATCTACTAATTAAGCTAACCCCGATTAGTTCTTTAATTACGTGATGATTGAGTCCGTACATAATAATTTAAAAGAAAAATCTACACCGAGCCCAAGGATAGTCACATCTGCCCACATTTGCATGGACGGCTTCTCGAACCGTAGCAAGATTAAGATAGTTCTCCTAATATAAGTTGTTGCATTGATCAAATTAACTTCATTATCTGCACGTACCAACAAACAAATGCAAAAAGAATTAAAAATATAAATCACGTAACACCAAAATTTACGTGAAAACCAGAAGATCTGAAGAGTTTTTTGCAACATAGAACTCCTTCGGTTTGTCGGTAATGCCGGATGTGAATATCTATCTTGTCTACTACCTATTTGACCTCCGTGATGGAATGGTTAAGTACATTCGGTGTTAAAATAAAGTCGAAGTTGTTGAAATCACAATTGTTGTGGATAGATTAATTAATGTTCTCGTCCGAGACAAAAGAATGAGTCCATAAGCGGTCATAGAAGACTTTGGCATCCTCATCGTCACTCAAAGCTGGATTACCAATCTAAAAGATATATAATAAGACAATGTAATAGTATTTCTCACTCGTATATATATACCGCAATTGACTCAATTGGTAAATCTTTGTCTTTGAAAACTAATTAACGTACGTGAACAAGATGTATCTTTGAGCTTTACTTAATTACAGCAATTCCTGCATGCAAGGTTTAAGTAGCTGTTGTTCGACTTTTTTATGAGATCGAGAGGCGAGTTGTGGTACATATATAATGTCCAGCATAGCTCTCGACGGTAATGTAGAATTCGCAAGCCATGTGTCTCCGGTGTTGTTGTAATCCGATGAATTGCCGGAGTAGGAGAAGCCACTCCGGCCGGATTTTCCAACAACAACAAGTTGGCCACTTCAAGTAAAACATGCATACATTAGGCCAAGGTTTTGTTACAAATTACGGTTGGTATTTAATTAAACCATGTTTTGTGGTGCAAAATTGAATTATATATTATGGGGATTAGTATTCCCGATAAGCGTTTTGCCGTCACTTAATTGGACACGAAATGGACCAATATCTTGGAATGCCCCGATGAGGGACGAGCAACCGTCTCAAAGAGTGTTGGAAAATAATCTTATATCATTGATCTTATAATTGCGACCATTTTATGGTTTTCTCAACAACCTGGAATGATGGGATTAAGATTTATATAATTAAATTGCCCCCATTGAGCCAAAGAAGGAGAGGCCTCAATGGAGCATCAGAAGCCTCAAAGAAGTAGTAGAAGAGGTTCCTCCTAATTTCAGTACCGTTGACAGTCAGAGATAACCGCCATATTGATTAACTGCCATGTTGGCCGGGCGCCTTCCGAAGAGCATATCCTTGCCCGACAACTCTGGCCGAGGTGGCGGCGAAGGACGAGAGGAGGGTGATGAGCGCAATAAGAGGAATTGTTATGATGCTTGTGTTCATCATTTGTCTTCTTTGTTCATTCTCTTAAACATGAACTGGTGTTAGTTTACTAATTTGTTTGAAGTTTGTTTTGGTAGTAGTAGTTGTTTGGTAGTTGTATGGGACTAATGGTTGTAGTGAACTTGTGTTTCATTTGGCAGATGGAAGTTCATAGTTCCACTATTTTGAGATTTTAATTTTGTAGTTTATTAAGATTTTAGGAACATTGCAATTCGTGTTGCAACATTAGTTTAATTCGATGAATATCCAAAATTCAATTCAATATGGTCAAAATTCAGTTCAACCATATTTTGTTTGTTGATTTCCAATCAGAATATGGAGCAAATAGAACCATCCACAGCTAATCCAAACCACTGTGATATTCTCATTTGTTTTGGCCAACCAACTAAAAACAGGATGTCGAAGTACTTCCTATGATATATCTTTCGTATCACTAAACTGTAGTTCTGAGAGAAAATATTGGAGTATTAAGTATAAATCACTTGATTCCAACATGGAAATAACCCTCGTGAAATCCATAAATTCATAACCATCTTGTACATCAAAAATCTATTATTGGGCAAGAACAACAGTAACAAGCATGGTGTTCAAAATCACAACATAAAATTTGTTCAAAAGGAGAACAATCTTGGTGGTCCAATATTTATTCCATTAGACCAACATAACTGAACAGGCCTGTGATGCTAGTGATGAGTGCCTTCACCAATTTCAGGTTCTCCTCTAGTCTTTCTTTCAGCTGCTCTAATCTGGCGCTGCTCTTCTTTATAGACCCTGTTCCTCCTTCGAAACTGCAATAAAATTCATTGGTATGATGAAACTAGAATCAATGAACTCCAGCAATAATTTTCCTGTAATGATGATGATGATGATGATGCCACCAAAAATGTATCTACAATAAAGCAATAGCAACAAAAAGTTCCATACAATGATCAAAGTTGCCTTTCCAAATGGCTAACTACCAAAATAACAAAAGTCAAAATCTGTTAGATAAGCTTCATAATATTCTTTGCTAATGAATGCAGTAATTTGTGCTTAAATTAGACCGAAGCACGAAACTTCACAGGATCGGAAAAAAATGGACAATATTTGTGGATGATTAAGTATCAGACATTAGAAACCATGAATATTTCAGTTGTTCGTGTTCAGTCTAGTTGAGATTTTCAATGATTCAAGAAATGATACGATCCTAAAAAAGGAAAAATACATAAAAAAGTATTTTACACATTGAAATGAAATTAAAAATTCTTCACTCTGATATACCTTGGAGAAGCATAAGTAGAAGGCAACTAAAAAGATTGGGTCTAATTGAACTCCATTTACAGCGTTGGACACGAAGAATAAGCCTGACTTATCATTTCCATCTAGAAAAGGATGCCAGATTGCCAGGAGATAATATCCCCTTCAGGAGGAAGAGGATCCCTATTTTGATGTCTGTAGGTCACTCAAGGTAAACCAAAAATTTATACTTTCACTGACAAGCAACACAATTTGGTGTTTGCCATGAATAGAGCATATCTCTCAGGTTTCTGGTTTTGGATTAGACACTAACATTTGGGGTGAAAAAAAAACTATGAGTAGAAGGGATCAAGGAAATGGTGTTTGGTGATGAAATTACAAGACAGATGCCAAATGCATTGGTGGCAAACCATCTGCCTGGCAGACCCAGGATTGGGCAAAGGAGAAGACACCAAGAAGCAAACCTCCCCTCGCTTTATGATGCACAAGTTAACTATGACAAAAGGCAAACTGATGGACACCAACAAACTTTTTTATCTGGCTGATTCATTTGCTAGATCTTGCATGGAATCAACTGATGGAAATGAGAGGTCGATCAATTCACGGAGATAATGAAGCGGCTGAAGATAAACCCAAGAAGAAGCGCCTTTGTGCCATTAAGTAGGAAACGGACCTACTCATGTCAAGCAACCCATAAAGGCATTAACTATGCCTAGTTAGGAAAATATAAGTTATTGAATGGATTCAACAATTCCACTTGTAATAGCATATGTGCACTACACAAGGATATTAAATGTATAAGACAACATAATCTATTTTTTCTCTAAGAAGTGGCTTTTACTAACGAATCTCAATTTTGGAAAGAAAAGGATATCTGACACAGTCCACCTCAACCCCTCTGAGCATCAGATATTATTCTCATCAATGCTAACATGGAACAGATAACACCTTGTTAAGGACGGACAAAAACACACTGACAAAATAATTACATTCAAAATTTGTGACAATTTTAACATCCAAATTACCATATAGCCCTTCTAACGAAGATATAAAAACCTTGAAAAGGGTGACCCTTTAAATAGGGTTCAAAAATACCAAAGTTTTGTTGAAATCTTTGGTAGCAAAACTTCAATGAAAGATGAAGAAATACCGACATTGGGAGAAAAAAACTACTCAAACCTGCGGTACTTAGAGGAGTAAGATCGTAGGGTGAAACGTAGGGGAGATTTTCAAAGTGAAGCTCTAACTCACAACTTCTATATATCGGAGCTCTAACCACTAAAGAACCCCTAAATCCGAACATTATCACACTCATTTTTTGCAACTTGAAACCATTTCTCACCCTAAAAAATTCAGATTCTTTCAAAACAAGGGCTCGAATGGATCAAAACAAGTTTGGATTTCCAACAAGTTCCGCACTTTTTTCCATATTTTCTCATATATAGAACTCACAACAGATATATAAAAAAGTTAAAATTCCCACAAAGTTGGCATCTTTTCCCCCAAAAATCGAATTTCCCTAATCTTCTCACGAAAACAGCCAGAACAGGACAAATTTTTCGAGTTCCCCGCAAATTTCTCATCTTTTCCCCAAAAAAAATCGGTCAAATTTTCCCAAATTTTGAGTTTCCCTCACCTTTTCCCCAATCGGCCGCACCCTGACCCCAAAATCCCACCTTTTGTCCAATTTCCCCAATTTTTTGCACGGGAAAAAAATGACAACAAAAATCCCAACTTTTGCAGTGGAATCGAAAATTACCTCTTTGGAGTGGTGGAGGCACTCGAGGTAGTCCTCGCGGAGGAGGAAGCAGTCCTTGGGCTCTCTACACCGCGACATGCACTCGCTGAAGTCGTTCCAGAAGTCGTAACATCGACCCTTGTTACCCGATATTCCCCATCCCGACGCCATTTTTGGAAATTGGAGATTGGAGATCGCCTTCACAAGAATGAAGATGGAAGAGAAGAAATTTATTGTAGTTATATATTACCGGGTATTCGGATCCTCAAGGGATATATTGTAGGTTTTGCAAATGTGCCCCTCTACATAAGATTAACTTCTTGCAAACCACACTTGGTTAATATTTGATTTATCATATAATATGTTCCATGTAACAAATAGTTGTTTTTCAAATACAAATTTTGAGTGACCAGGTTACATAGCTCACAAGTAAGATAGCTTAAAACATTGATTTCGAACATAATGTTGTTTTTGATAATTTTATTTTGCTATATACTACTGAATTAGCAACTTGTTTTTCAAAAATATGTCAATTATGTTCTTTTGCTAAGAATATTGCTGTGTTAATAGTTTGGATCTTGTTAAAATGATTGATCTATTATGATAGAATACAATAAACTTATAGAAGTGAATGGATTTCAAATATTCAACAGTAATAAATACATTGTTTATTTTTTAACCAAAAGAAAATCACATAAGTAACTAATGCTACTATGTTACTACCACTTTTTACTAGTTAGTGGTAAAAATCAACATGAGTTCACTTTTTATCATGAAGCGCAATATTATTTACATAGAAGACAATTTTAATTACATCATGAATACTTGTTCACTCTGGTTTTCTTCTTGTTTGTTGCCAAAACATTCCCTTACATCTCTTTTACACAAGGACCAATAGGTGAATACCGAAAATTGGAAGGACTAAACAGAAAGACCAACAAACAACAGGGATCATTTCCCATTCCTCCATCTTTCCACTTCTCTTCAATCCCTCTCCTCTTTTCTCCGGCGATGGCGGCGGCGGAGGTTACGGCAGCGTACAGATCCCTTCTCCGAGCAGCGAGGAAGGCGTTTCCGGGAGACAAGCAGATGGTCGACGGCGCCAAGTCGGAGATCCGGCATAAGTTCGAGGAGAACCGCGGCGTCACCTCGCCGGAGAAGGTCGAAAAGCTGATCGGAGTCGCCAGGGAGGGGTCCGAGTTCCTCTCCACCATGGTCGTCCAGGCGCCGCTCAACTCCAGCGGAAACTACGGTAAAAATAGGATCTTTTGGTGCTTTTAAGGTTTGGTTTGTTGGAGAGGAAACCCTAGGATGGTGTTGGTGGGTTGTTGGAGTGGAGTAATGTGGTGTTGTGAGATCGAGAATTGGTGGTGACGGAAAATGTTGACGGAGTGACATTTCGAGAAATGTAATGTCATTCATGAACCCATAATCATTTTGGAGTGGCAATGGTAGAAATAGCTGAATAACGTTGGCAGATTTAGAATTACGCTGTTTTGGAGTGTCACGCAAGTAAAAAAAACTCAATTTTTAAATCACATACCGATCCAAGAAAAAATCACGAAATTCTTATCGAGACTCAGAGTTTTAGGAGTTGTATTAGATGTCTAATATTTCACTTAATTAAAGTTGTTCTGACTACGAATCACAACTAGAAGTGAGAACTGGAACTTAGGAGGTGACTTCTGATTGCTCGTTTGAATGAAACATCTGGAAGAGTATAAAGTTTTAGCCCCTCCACTAAAATGCGCAACAAGATCAAGAGAAAGTCAGGAAAAAATATATAACTTTGTCAACGCTAAAAAGAAGTTGACTAGAGCTTGTCAAAATGGAGGGACGTGGTGTTATGGGATCTCAAATGAGTGGTGATTGGCTTGCATTATGAGTAAGTGGAAGTGAGAACTAGTGCTTAAGAGGTTTCCTTTGGATTACTTATAATAGGAAGTATTAGTCCTTCCACAATAATTTCTTATAAAGAATCAAGAGCATGTCAGGAAATAATACATCATGTCCTCAACTTTTCAGTGAAACTAACAACAGTATCACTCACTAGCATATGTGGTTTGTTTTTCTGAATTGAAGATTGGAGTGCCTAATGGTAGATGGCATACTTCAGTCAAAATATTTAGATTCAGTTTCTTTGATCTACAGTTGCGAAAACTACATGATGTTCTTAGTATTTGTAGAAGAGTGTGTATTTTGAAATTTGAGTTGCTGTCGTGAACTGCAATAGAAAGAATATTAAAATTCGGCTTCTTTGAACCAGAGATAGGAAAACTACACAATGTTCTTAGAATTTATTGATGCATGTGTGTTTTGAAATTTCAGTAGTCGTCACAAATTGCAATAGAAAGTCATCTGTATCATAGTTAAGGTCCAATCTTCGTTTGAGCTGTATTTTGAAATTATAGATGAAAAAACGTGTAGTTAGTGATAAACAAAATGAAGAAATGTGTAGTTTTGAAATTTCCGATTGCTACTTGCATGGTTGAGCTGTATCGTGGTTGGTTGGACCCTTGGATTGAGCATGTAATCATGTGTTAAGAAATGATCAAAACTAATATTTTTCAATATAGTTATTGCTTGCTTAAAATTGTAATAAAAATGGTGGTGTTTCTCAATATGTTAAATAACTGGGGGGAAATTACAATGTTTGTCATTTTACTGAAGGGCTATGGAGCATAGCACATAGATCATGATCATAGAACTTTGCATGCGTAAAAAGGAATGAGGACAACGTGCTTTCATAAAATACTTATTTTAATGAATCTTTTTTCCTGCATTTGGTTTTCTGATATCAGAAGACAAATATGTATCACATAGCTGGTCTAAGATGTTATCGTCTGTTGCAAAAGGTATTCGTGTTTTATATTTCCTAGTGTTCTCAAACCCTAGAATTTTATGGTGTGGCTAATTTTTGTCCTGTAAAAGAATACTATTAGAGGATGCTTGGCTTTCTGCTACATATACTGAACAGGAGGAAACGTCGATTGGTTTTCTCTCTGTTGGGGTTGTTCAAAGTCTTTAAATTTGTACCTACAGTTCTTCATGTCTATATTGCTTATGATATGCAGTATTGCTGATGGTCATTTGTTCTTTGATTTCCACTTTTTGGTGCTTTATCTGACTGCTATTCTGTTTTTAATGCAGAACTGAAAACTGAAAAAAAGTTTGCTGGACAAACACTTGAGATTCCTACTGATGAGTGTGTGAAGGCAAAATGAGCTTGCATCGAGCATTTTCCTACACATTAGGGCAGGTGGTTGGTCATCTATGAGTTCTGAGTTCCAGGAGTATTACTACTCGGTTCCGAATTCCCTCAACAAATCATGTTGCCGTGGGGAAATGCTGTTTATCCAAGTCAATAGTCTGTCATAATGATAAGTTTCTAATTTCTGTTAGATGTTCCTGAAAGAAAAGATGCGAGCATATCAGAAACCTTCTCCTGTTGTATCATGTGGACTATTGCTTCATAACTTCTTTGTTTTTCAAATCATCATCTTAGCAACACAGCGGAAAGTTGAATGTCCATTTTAATTCCCTAATTTTTAACCCAGTGATGACTTGTTCCTCTTCACATTTGCCATGTTTTCTTCCTTTCGTTTTTGCCTGTTGTCTTCAGTGCAATTTACATCTTTGCTACAACTATGTTGCAATGCAATCCAATGCTTCTTGTGGTTCTAAATTCATTCCGTGGCAGAAACATCGGTGCTAAGTGCCAATTTGTAGTAGTTCATGTGAGTTATGGTTTTCACTTACCAGCTGTGGAAAGCAGAGGGACCATTTAGTTACAAGTTGAACAAGCATAACCTTACAACCTTACTGACATGTAGCATGTAAGAATATTTTGTTATGTCTGAACAACATATACATTCAAACCAGCGCTTGTTATAACATCATCTAACATCTCAGATATCACCCATGTATTAATATGTTTTAGTTTCAATACTATTATCATTTGCTCTGGACAGAGTAGACGGGAACACAGAGACGAAGTGTAAACGTCTGCTCAATAGTTTTATTGATGATGAACATAGCAAGTAAGGGAGCACACAGATCGGTTGAGTCTAATTTACGGCACTTGTAGACTGTAGACTATTATAACATAAGAAAATCTTGAATACCAAGCTGCACATCCATTTGTTATCCCATCCCACCTGAAGGAATAAGAGACCTAAAGGAATGCTCACAACTGAAACTCAAAAATACGTCCACAAGTGTGATACTTTCATGCATGGTTATGAAAACCGGACCCGCCGGTTCAACCGTGAACCAGAGACCTGTCCGGTTCACCCCCCAAAACCGCATTTGACGTTGAACTGACATGAATATCCTTGTTCACCCACGTATTAATATGTTTTGGTACAAGTGTGATAATTTGATGTTCATTGCTCAATGCAATTTCTCATATATTACTACAATAACCAATCACCACTTTGCAACTGAAAATATTCATGATCCGTTGTGAAAATTTTGGAAGGTCTACAAGTACTAGAAGTTTTCGCTCAACAGGTGGAGAACTACATAGTCTACTACAGCATCTACTCTCACTTGGGGTTCCTTAGAACAATAATGACGGAGTCCCCACGAAGGAACATCTTGCTGATGAACCTATCCTTGTTAACAGGAAGGGCCTTCTTCTTCCCCTTCCCTGTCTTTGGCATCTGCATTGAAATTCATTATAGATGATAGGGAGAAGCTATTTAGGCTGTTAGAAGCAGAATGGAAATTGGTGATAAAGTATAGCACCTCAGTCCACATCTCCCTAACATTTTCGAGAACCATGTTGCAGTGACGATCAAAGGCTCTTACACGACCAAGTAACTTTTTGTTGTTTCGGCAGTTTATGAGCACCTGAGGAAGTTATCAGTCCAAACAACATCAGTTTAATGGACAAGAGAAAGAGTAAAGATGTGTCTCCCTCTGTCGGGATGTAGGAGGCATAGTTCTCAACACCTTCAAGATGACATTTTCCTACTCTCAAGCAATAAAAATCTAAAATCTAGAAGTACTGAACATGTCATGCTGGTGATTTGCTAAACCAAGTGCAACCATAAATGTGCAGTTTAATACATGTTCTTAAGAAAAGAAGTTTCTTGAGCAATTATATATTTTATGTAACAATATGCGCCACTCTGAGTGTTTGCAACAAATCTGATCCAGCAAAAAATCAACAGAAACAACTACCTGTGTGTTGTTTTTGACGCTCATCATTAAGACAGAGAGAGGCCCAGTGCTGAATTCCTCTTCTTCAGTCTTTCCCTGCAAAAACACGTCACATAGAACTGTCAAACAGCTTCAGAATAGTTCTCGAATAGTTCTCAAAGGTGCAGACTTCATTAAAAATTGCATTGGTATAATGGTATATGTAACTCTGTTAAATCACAGACGGGTTGCTGCACTGAAGGATTTTATCAGGTCTATAAATATTAAACTGTAAATTTATGTTCTACTTTCTTTAGGTAAACTATCTGATTAATGTTTACAGTAATGAAGGCCAAAAGTGTCATGTGATATAAACTCTGCACTCTCTCTGCTAACAAATATCCCTCTATTACTTGCTAGAATACTTCTAACTCCATCTAAAATAGCTTTGATTCAGGTAATCAACCATTAATCCTTCGTCGGCACATAAGAAAGCCACTGATGGTTCTTTTCTCTCGTTTTGGGTTGGAAGTGGTGATTCCTTCTCACTTTGACCTGAGTTTATAATAAGGATTTCACTTAACAGGCACTATTCACGTGTTCATTTTTATGCTTAATTCTTAATCATCTGCATGAGATAAGTTACAAGGTTGTATGGTAAAAGTAATGAACCTCAAGCAGAGTAAAATGAATTTTCTAAATATATTTTCATTAAAACTTGTAAATATGACATAAAAATTATAATTTATCTAGAAACTTACTGTGGTATCTTCTTCCATCTGCATTCTGCGATGAAAAAGAAAAAAAATAAGTTAAATATATTGCAAAGGAATGCACTCCATGTTTTCAGTTTAATGTGAAACAAGCAACAAAGCCCAATTGTGCAACGCAAATCTCACATGAATGCAGTAAAAAAGATTTTGTAAATTATGAGAAGAACCCCAAATAAGCGAGAAATATGAAAACGCCATGTGATTGCATATGTTGCATCTACCATACTTAAAATATGTGATGGATGCAAGTGATAACATAAGCCTCAACATGTCTAACACCTTGGAACACATGTACTTACTGAGTCAACTCGTATCATAATTGTGCAAGTGAGAAATTATAAAATCATACCAAAAAGGCAATGTTTAATGAGTGAATGCAAGACAAATGAAGAAACCCCAACAAAAATAAGAAAAAAGGTGTCCAAATTCGAAGAAGAAACATAAAACTACCAAAATAAGCTTCCTAGTTCCTACACGCTCACTCTCCCGAGTCGCTCATAGATTCACCGTGTAACCCCAGACAATAAATCACATTGTATCACATCTGGATCACCGACCATAAACCAATCCGGGCCGGTATAGATATTTCCTATCATATACATAAAGAGACCTCCCCTATTTCCAGTTCTCTGGAACATTATTAACATGGAACCATAACCACACCCTATAAGTCATGTATATTCCCCAGGCTTTGCAACTTCAGCTTTGGGAAGCAGGACTAGAAGAGGGAAGGAAGAGGCTAATTAGAAGTCGTGAGTTATTTAGAATGCAATCACATGAACATCGTTTTCTAGACTTTTTTGAAACATTTTACTTTTATTTGCACATTAAAAGTTCTATGAATGCTGATCATACAATAGATATTATGTGTTGGATATATATCTGATGATTTCAACCAGAGAACATGCACGCTATATGTGAACGTTCTCTTAAATTTCATTACATTATTAAAAATCCCGGTAAAATTTTGCATTCAAGTACACTGCCCATTTACATTATGAAGTAAAAGAAGCAACTCAAGTACAAGAAGGCAAATACTTGTAGGTTATGATACTGTTAAGTGCTGACAGATAATTTTGAATCGGCACTGGACCGTCAATAACCACAATAACAACGTTAAGAGGTTAAAGGAAGAACATTGGCAAGGGTATTTATCATTTTTTCCTTGTGCAGTACAAATGGCAGTGTATAAGACTACGACAATCTGACTAGGACACAAGATACAATTCAAATTTGTTTTGAGAACCTATGAATTAATCCCTGGATAAAAAGGCGAAGCAAAAATGAACGACTTTAAAAATCAAGTTAAGCTACATCAAACCTAACATTGGAAATGTTGCCATTTATTAGACATCCAAACATCGACCAATTGCCCCACCTACCACACACGGAACATAAAATGCGACAATTCTACTTCAAGTAAGATCACGAGCTTTCTAGAGAAAAGGGAAGACCCTTTTACACACTAAAAGCTAGAACACGTTTAGAAAAACCATCAATCATCATCATCCAAACATAAGAACCAGCTCGATTCGATACCGCCTATGGCAGGTTTCACAACATGAAAAGGGTCCACAAAAACCAATTCAGCTCATGAAAATTCGATTTGCAGGAGAAAATGGGAAACAACTTCACCGATCAACCATGTCACGGCCAAATATTCTATTTTTAACACAAACCCACAACCTGTTAAGAAGTAGAGCAAAACTCACACTTTGGCCACCTCAACCACTCCATTCTCGTCAACTAAACCACTAAACGAAACCTCGATTACACGCACTAACGATTACAAACTACAAATTTACGGCTAAACCCTAACACCAAAGTAGGGTTTTGAGAGCTCAAATCGACGGCCAAAGAACGAAGGAGACCAAATCGGGTGATAAATAGCCGAAAAATGAACAGAAAACGCGCGAAAACGATGAGGACGAACCTGCTAGGGTTAGGGTTCGCGGGTGTTGGGATATCTGAACAAGTCTTGAGAGCGGAGGAGAGTAGGAGACGTTTCGGCGTATATAAATTCCCGAATTGCAGTTTAGTCCTCTGAGTTTTCTGTATTGGTATATTTGTTCTACTGCACGATAATTGACTTCATGGATGTTCTCGCAATTTTTCACAAAATTCAGTTTTACTATTTCATGTTTGTGTGTGTTTTAGCTCGTGTTTATGTATGTGACATGCAATCTATAAATAAGCCTAAGTAGAAACCTCAAAAAATTGAGATCGGCAACAAATTTGTAATCAAAATGTTTTCTCTTCTCTATATAAACCATAATTTCTAAACGTGAAGTCCAGGCCAAATAAGCAAAATAATAATAATAATAATAATAATATCAAGAAAATAGCATCATAAACCATAAAGTGAACAATCCAGTTCCTAAAATACCAAATTAAAAGCATAAAATAGAAATTAACAAAGTCTTAATCTTTTTGCCCCTTTAAAGAAATATACCTACCAAAGTCTGATTCTTTTCACCAAAATCAGCAACCAAACACAACAAATGTAATCAGATGTGATCCACCCAAATCACAACAAATGCACTAGTAAACATCATGAAACACAATCCCAACATAAACAACGAAAATAACAATGAAAAAAGAAGTCTTTACTAGGGTTTCATACCCTCCGCGAGGAGAATCCGCCTGCAAGAGCAAATAAAACATATCAAGATCGTAACTTGACGGCAAAACGCACGAGTTGGGATCGAGAAACAAACAATTCGAGGACACCGGAGGAGGCAGAGGCGGCAGAGGTGTTTGGGTTAGGATTAGGGTTTGCTTTGAAGAGTGGGGTAAATTGTAAAACAAATAACACAATTTTTCATATTACATATGAAAAATAAATTGATAACATTAACATATTAACTCGTTAAGTTGCAATTAATTAGCAACTACATACAAAATGTAAAGTTGTAATATATACATATGTGTGTGTTATGTATGTATGATATTAAACGGATACAAATATGGATATGAATCTTATAATACAGATATTCAATCTCGGATAGGATGTTATTCGGATCAGATGTATCAATATCCATATTCGCTCCGCAAGTTTCCGGATATTAAGTTTCGGATACGAATACGGTTATACAAATGACGGATTCTCAGATAAAACGAATACGGACGCGGACGGATTCTTGGATTTCGGACATCCATTGACACTCCTAATTTTAGACTTTTATAAATGAAGTAGGCTACGAGAATGTAATGTTTTGATCAACTATTATTGTTCTCAAAGTTGACAACATTTTGTAGTTTTCAAAGTTCAAGTGATACTTTACGATCTGATTTTTTATTGAACTTAGTCCCGTTGTGGAGTCGATTGTCTCCTTAACTTTAGTAGTCAAGCGGTCGAGAAACTTGTCCTTTTCGATTTTTTGGTTTACATGAATTTTTGTAAGCATTGATTTATTTTTTCTTTTTAATTCACACTTTGTAGATAACTTGATCTAACATATTGACAATGACGTACCCATTGAATGGATATTAAAATACAAACCCCAGCGGGTCTACCCATTTTCCTACATATGCGTATTATATCTCATTGTGCTTCGTTGATTCAAAGAAAATCGACAAAGTTCTTACGACTTGATAGGAGGATATACCTACCCTTTTATTGTCTTATTAGACAAAGTACATACCTGTGCCTGTTTTTATTCTAGTACCAAATGTCATAATTTTTCTACGAAATCAGTAGTAATGTGAGAAACACACACGTCTCAAACAAAGTTGGAATGATATTGTTTGGATTAATTTTTATTTTTTTACTTTATTGTTAGGCGGTAAGGTTCAAAAATACGATATAACTTAATTTAACTTATCGAATAAGTGTCTTCTGACCCGAACGTTGAAGTATTGAATTCTGATAAATCATTCAGAACGATAATTAGTAGAAGATTTTATAATAAAGCAACATGTAATTGATCACCAACTACGCTAACCGGTCATTATGAGCCTTCTCAAATCTCAACTCACTTAAATAGTATTTGAGAAACATGGGAGAAGAGGAAACCATAAGTTGTATTCTACGGGTTCCATTTCATTAGCAAAATCAAATTTGTCAACTCGTTATCGTAATATTTTCATAATATATATTTATAGTGACCATTTGCTTTAATCTTTTGTATTCCAAGACCATGCTACCTAGGGCTGTCAACAAGAAGCAGTGTAACGTACCCGAAAATAGTGGAAAATTTAAACAATAATAAAGACCATCAACGGTCAACACATGGCACGTCACAGGAAAACAAACCAACATATATATAAAATATATAAGATATAGACCCACGTGGAAGTCAAACTATACAAATAAGTCAACTGTGATTACAACAAAAGTGAATATACATGTAATCACTACCTCAACAAAAGATACACAAAAGAGGACAGGATCTGATCCCGGGGGCACCATCCTCGGTCACCACCTGACTCTAATGCTACTTGTTACCTGAAATGAAAACAACAAACATGCCTGAGTTCCCTGAAGGAACCCCGTATACCAAACCTTCTAAAATACAAAAAGGAATTAAAGACAATGCAATACAATGCACATGATCATCCACCTCGGGCCCACAATAATGCCCTCACCTCCTCCGCGACACTGAACCACTCCTGCCACTAGGGTCAAGTCAGTCCACCGCTGCCTCACAAGGGTCAGTCGACACCACTGCTCCCCAAAAATGCAGGAAGGAACCCCTGGTACACGCCGCCACCCCAGGAGCGAGTCAGCCCGCCGAATACACAACTCGGGTCAGACGACAGCCGCTGCTCCCCCAAGAGCCGCCAGACGCGCACCCTGCCGGAACATCCTCGGCCTACCGCTAAACCCTCGCAAACTGCCCAAGGTTTACGACACACATCCCTCACACCCCGCTCGATAAGAGAGGCAACAATAATACAATAATACGCCTTCGTCGAAGGTGAAATCCGTAGCTCTCAAGGCCAGCAATTGACCGTCGCCTCGGAGCCGGTAGTCGACCTGTACTCAACGGATCGCGTGTGGATAAATCCACCAACCTGCGGCAGATCTGTCGACCGCTAAAAGCACACCGGTCGACCGGTCCCCCACACAGTACACGGTACTGTACAAATAAGTCTACCGGTCGAACCACGCCAACCGAATTACCGACCAATCGGTCGAACCAAAGTCATATAGCGGTCGACCGTTTGGATGGTCTACGCTATACAATTTTATATAATATATATATCCGATCGGTCGAACCAAAGGGTCGTTCAACCGATAACAGGACTTTCAGCATTTTGCCTAAGTGGTATTCGGTCGACCGGAACTGAGATACAGTTCGACCGAATCATCACAGACATTCTACCGCTTAATTAAAATGCTCAGTCGGTCGACCGAAAGTTAAAGAGCGGTCGACCGTTTTGATGGTCAAAGCTCCCAACCGACTTAGCATCGAATAGATCGGTCGAACAAGGTTAAGGACGTTCGACCGTTTAATAAGTCAAAATCCCCAACCGACCCATTCTCATTGTTTTTCGGTCGACCGGCTAAGTGGACCCGTTCGACCGATAACAGCATCAACCCTTTTCCCGTACAAATCTGGCATAACGGTCGACCGTCCATAGACATCGTTTGACCGTTCGCGGGTGCAAAACAATATAATAATAGGATCGGTCGACTGCCCACATGTACCGGTCGACCGATCGTCGTCTTCAACCTCTGAATTGGTTGCAATCCGACGGTGAATTCGACACCAACGTCGATCCCCAACACTCACAAAGCTCATGTGAGTTATAATGAAGATTTGACATACCTTTTGGTCGAGTGAAGAAGCCTCCCGAACTTGAGCCACTTCACTCCTCTTCTTCTTCCTTCTTCTTCTTCTCTTCTTCTTCTCCTTCACTTCTTCTTCTCTCCAAACTCTTCTCTCACTCTCTGGTTGTTCAATTGAAGGAAAAAACGTTTTAGGTAAAACTTATCTAACTATATATACCTACTTTAATTAACCACCTCCATCTCCTCCAATCCTACATCAACACCTCATCTCTCAATTCTTATCCAATTCCTCCCCTCATCCTTCACTAACCATGACTTAATTAGGTTAATTAGGTTTAGTTTAGTTAATTAAGATGTTTAGGTTAGGTTATTACAAGCAGTGCTATAATTATCTCTGCATTTTGGTTGACAATATATATACTGAAGCATGCAAGCTGTAACATACTGAAAAGTTTGCTGTTAGTAAATGAATCTTCTTATCACTAAGATGCATTTTGCCATAAAAAGTTATTCTGTCCTCACTAAAGTACAGTAACACAGCTAGCTACCATTTTGAAATTAATGAACCATCACAACTTTGGAGATGGAAATAATAATGCTTTGAGTTTGCACCAACACAATGGAGGCAGTGCAGCAGAGTGTTTGCAGTGATTTAAGTTTGGCCAACCATGCCTAAGCTTCTTACAATTAATGTGTACGGCCTATGGTTTGATTTCACAGTAATTTTAAGTTTGGCCATCTTGATGTTTCGACGTGTTTTTTTGAATTAACAAGTCCATCACACATCAAAATTCAGAAAATTGATTACCAGCTATTGATCAAACATCTAGTTCTCTTGCTCTAGTTGCCAAGTTATTGCTAGTAAATTTCCAGACAAAACAAATTAACAAACCCCAACAAGACATACCAAACAAATGCATCCAAACATACCAACATGAATTATATATGACACAAAACTTAGGATTCATATGAACAAACACACCCATAACACAACATGTTCATGCATGCTTCTTTAACCACTTATCACAAACACACCCAAAAGATGGCATCCCTTTAAAGCAATCCCAAATCTATTCGAACTTATCCATTTCCAACTGTTTCTATCAGTGTTACCTCCCAAGTGGTACATACTTTAATAACTCTCACAGGCTCTTGTTATAGTCTGATAATGTTCTCAAACATTAAATAACTACTTGGCCCCTATTTGCCACAGACATAACTGGATCGAGTTAAGTGGTGGCAGAGTTTGATTAGATGCTCAAAAGTTTACTGATAATGATTTTTTAAGTGTGGAGACCAGAGACTAGCAAGCATGTGGATGTTCATGATAATGAGTTCTTGCACCATTAGTTAACTTTCTAAATTCTAAGTAAAGTAATTACTTCTTGCGCTACAAGTGTTTGCTAGACATAGAAAGAACACTATTGTTTAAAGCTTTTAATTAGAAGTGGTAGAGGGGACGAGGAAAATGTAATTGCAAATTAGTTGATGAAATCTGATTTTTAAGTGACCAAGAAAACCAACGTGTGTTGTTGACACAATGACACTATTATATTCGTATGATTAATGGCAAATCGAATTGAAAATTCGAATGCATTTATTTGTTTGCTGTCTTTTTAGTTCTTTGATGAGAAGTCAAGAACAATTGCAGAGAGAAAACTAACAAACACAAAAGTTATATCAAAAGAACCACATAAGTGATCATGCATCTTATATATATATATATATATATATATATATATATATATATATAGTTGCAACACAGTTAAACACTTCATATCTTAATCTTAACATAGGTAGAAGATCAAAAGCTGAAGTCAGAAACCAAACTCCAGACCAACAAAACAACACAGACCGGTAGATCTTTCACTCTCTCTCCCTAGATCTCTTCCATTACTTGTTGTATGATACCATGAGTTTTCTTTCTCTCTCTAGAAAAGCCCTCATGCTTTCTTCCTCATCCATCAACATCTGCTTCCACCTGCACTCCTCACTACAAAAAGCCTCGTCCCCTCTAAATACAAATCAAAACACACACAAAATTAACCAAACAAATCACATATACATGCATGCAATGTCAAAAAATTCCATTGGCTAATGACTTGGAAATAGTGCACGCGACAAACATGAAACACGAGACAACTGAAAAGTTTTATATAACTATTAGACTATAATTACTTGTTTATGCATATGCAAACGAATGGATATGAGATGCGGGTTTTTAGTGGTGCACCTGTACATGTAGATGTCTTCTCCTTGAGAGAGGTGTCTTTTGCAAAGCAAGCAAGATTGGAGGAAGGTGGTGGTGGTGGGAGGTGGAGGTGGCTTGAGCATGGTGGTTTTGCTAAGGATTTGTGGGGTTTTGGCACTTGCCTTGTTCATCCTTGTGTCTTGGAGAATAAGTTTGAGACCCACCATGTTTGTGTTTGTTGGAATGGTGTTAGGTTTTTGAGTTGGCTTGTTTGTGTTGGTTTTTAAAGGTATTAGTGAGTGTGTTGTCGTGGTCTTGTGGAATGTGTTTTGCTTCTTAACATGAGCTAATAGAGGAAAGTTCAATAGACACGTTGTCCATGAAGGATTAAGTCGAGGTAGCTATTAATTACTGTGTTGTACACGACACCATACCGTGTCTTGTTTAATGTTAACATTTTTTTTAAAACAATATCGTGAATATAAAATAACATACAAAAAATGGATTGAGATTTCCTTCGTTTATTTGAGGTTCAAGTTCCTTTAATTCACATTCAATTTTTGATATAATTGAAAATCTAAATGGTACATTTTGAATTACGATGTGAGTTATACATGCACGTCAAATATTAAAATTGATAATCATTTCATATAAGAACAATAGATCGATAAATATTATGCATTTATTTTTATTTTATCATGATCTTGTTGAAAAATATATATCTAATATTATTATTTTCAATGTACACGGATAATTTGCTTCATACACTAAAATGTACGATTTAAAATTTTAATTATATAAAAAATACAAATATATTGAGGAACTTGACCATCAAAGAAACGAAAGAAATCCGGGCCCAAAATAAAAATATACGAATGTCAAACGTGAACGACCCTTAACGGGCCAAACCCGAAGGCCCACGAAAGGCCCGTCGCTGCCCAGGTTTAAGAAACCCTAGATGGCAAAACCCTAATTTTCGCCGTCGGCTGGAGGAGGAGAGGAGTCGGGCCGCGACCGCCGACCATGGTAAGCATCTATCCTTCCAATTTCCCTCAATTTCCAAACCCTAGTTCGAATCTCACGTTTGTGGTGGTTTAGGGTATCGATCTCGTCGCCGGGGGCAAGAGCAAGCAGACCAAGCGCACCGCGCCCAAGTCGCAGGATGTCTACCTCAAGCTCCTCTTCAAGGTCCGCCTTTTCCTCCTGAAGATGAGAAAAAAGTGTTTTTTTGTGGGTTTTGCTGTAAAGTTAGGATTTTGACGTGAAAATGGAGTTTGTTTTGGTGTTTTGTGGTTTCTGTTATTGTTTTTATTGGATATTTACGTGCAGATGCCATTTTTGCATGAAAATGGTGGGCTTTGGGGATATTTGGGGCATTCATGTTTTGAAAAGATGAAAAAAAATCTTGTATTTTTAACTTTTTGTTGGTGCATTTGATCTGTGTGATTGCCAATTAGATGTGAAGTAAGCTGGACGGTTATGAAATTGCTTGTTTTCATGCCATGAAATTGTTTGGATTGATGTAGTTGATTGTAAATCGCTATTTGAAGATGAAATGTCTGCATGCTAGTATTCGTGCTCTCTCTTCAAATAATGTGGATTCATGTTAACATTGTGTTTTATTATTTGTGGTATGAATGCGAATTCATCGTGAAATACAATTTTATGTGACATTGTTGGTTCTGGTTTGATCTGGTGCAGCTCTACCGTTTCTTGGCCAGGAGAACTGGGAGTCACTTCAACAAAGTCATTACCAAAAGACTTTGCATGAGCAAAGTGAACAAAGCACCCCTCTCACTGTCGAGGCTCGTCAAATACATGAAGGGCAAGGTCGTTTATCAATTGCAGTCCGTCTTGTGATTTTGATGTTTGTTGTCTTGCCTTTTCATTGTGCTTAATTAAGTTTAATGTTTGTTTAGGAGGACAAAATTGCTGTTGTAGTAGGATCTGTAACCGATGACCTCAGACTTTATGATGTTCCGGCATTGAAGGTTACCGCCCTTAGGTTCACTGAGACTGCTAGGGCCAGGATCCTCAACGCTGGAGGGGAGTGCTTGACTTTCGATCAGCTTGCCCTTCTAGCTCCACTTGGACAAAATACGGTAATGGTCATCTTCATTAGGTTATATCTCACGGACACTAATTTGGTTTTTATTGATGTAGACCATGTTTCATGTAACTCTATTCTGTTACCTTATTTCTTTTTTTTTGCATGTATTTTTTTAAGTGTCACATATGAATGTATTTGATTTTAATTTACGTTTTCATTTTGGTTATGTGATTATGTATCAACTTTTTTTGCTTATGGTTACAGTGATGATATATTTTTATCCCAGCTCACTACGAGATTTTCCATGTGTTGGAAAATCAGGGAATAAATACCATTTTAATATCTGAGTATGTGTTTTCCATAGTTTACTTGTCTGTGCCCATCATATGTAAGTTGGTGTATCTATACATTTAGGGGTTTGTATAATGTTTGGTCTAATCTATTGTAAAATTATCAGTTTTTCATCAAATTTTAAAATAACACTCTTCTCATAACAAATCTATGATTATATTGTTTGTATCCCAGCTCACTATGAGATCTTCCATGTGTTGGAAATCAGTGAATGGAAATTTTCTTCAATATCTGAGGTTGATTTATTAGTGTATTAGTTGTTCAATTATGGCTATATGTTGTAGTGAGGTTAATTTATTATGTTTTTCTTGGCCCTACGTTGATAATAACGTATGCTACAATATTTTCCTGGTAAATCCCATTTCTCGATGAGGTCTTTTCCTCCAAATTTGGGCTGCATGATTTTTTCTTCTCCTATTCTACACCTCAGTTTGTCACTGCTTCCTTTCATTGTCCCCTAAATTGTATAGGTTTTGTTATGCAGCACGAGTTGGTTTGTTTTGAAGTACCTGACAACATAATATAATTTCTTTTAGATACATTTGCAATTGGCTGTATCAGATTTCCTTGTCTTTGGTGTATATAAATTGCTCCATGCATTTGTATCTCTTTTTTGTTTCAAAAAAGAATATTCTTTCACTTGATGTCTATCGGGGACAAATGTTTAATATGTGATTTTAAACTTCCATTATTTGTAATGCAGGTTCTACTTAGGGGTCCCAAATCCCGTGAAGCCTTGAAGCATTTTGGCAGGGCTCCTGGTGTTCCACACAGCCATGCCAAGCCATATGTCTGTTCCAAGGGTCGTAAGTTTGAGAAGGCTAGAGGCAAGAGAAACAGCAGAGGATTTAGAGTTTAAGATGTTATCAAAATTTCCCAGACAATATTCATTTGCTTTTGCATTTCTCGTTTTATCAACCTCCCTACATTGATGAAGTTAATTCATGATGTTTGGCTATTATAGCCGAGTCTTGTAGATATTGTTGACTTAGTAACAGTTTTATACTTTTTGGAGAACTGGGAGAACTGGGAGATTGTTGACTTAGTAACAATATTACCAATAATAATTCATGAGTTTTGGAGATTGTTGACTTAGCAACAGTTTTTGTTGATATTACCATTGGTCTCAGTTTCTGCTGCAGTTTGTTACCTGGTCATCTTACAGAGTTAGACAAGTTTATTTTTTGGCCATGTTTGCTAATACCAAGTGATTTCCTGTTGAGAATGCTCAAAGATTGTAGTGTTGGATGCCAATTTATCTTGTGCGGACCGAGTCAAAACCGAATCATTGAGATTAATATTCAACACATCAGCAAAAAAAAAACATTTTGTAACTGCTCAAAGTTTCTAATTTCCATCCTTGAACTTCTAAGATCAGCTGTTCTATAATTTTCGAAAGCAAATACGAAGGAAGGCTTAGGTTCCACTATGTCTTGAAGTGGGATGGCACTCGAATTGCTTGATGTATTCATGAATATGTTCGGTAATCTCCTGTGCTTTCTCTATGTTGAGGAAGTGGCAAGCTCCTTCCATGATGACCATTTCATCCAGTAATGGCACATCTCTTTGGAATGCACCATTGCTCATGTACTCCCTCACACCAGGGAAGTTGAAGCACAGATCCTGATCTCCAATTATAAATTTTGCATGTACTTTCACTTTACAATCTCTCCATGGTGCTAGAAGCTCCCAACTCCTGCATGCCAAAAAGAGAAATTGGTTAATGCCAGCCACGGGATGTTTTATATGGATTTAATCATCATACTTTGCAACTTGTGGGCCTGTGACTGAAGATTTGTAATAAACAACAAAATTAAAATGTAGAACTATAGGTTCTATAGCTATCTACACTTTCAGCAGTCTCAACCTCCATCATTTTGAAATACACCTGTTGCAATTGACTCACATTGCTTGTATTCTTGCAAGACCTCCAACCAAGATGTTTTAATGCTTTCCTATGCTGTTGACTGTTGTGTGTTAAGTTTCTATTGGTATTAAATCATGTCCATGTCCATGTCCATGTCTTAAAGGCCAGCCTACACATATCACTACTGCAAGGTCTGCACATAACTTTATTTGTTTCTGATAGAAGAAATAATCACTTGTTGGATAAAGAGGGAATGATAATCTTTGCATGTATTAATTGCTCAGAGGACATCAACAACTTACATGTCCATGGCTCTGTAGTAATTCAGCGCACCAGTGTAGCCAGATTTCTTGTATTTTGTCGCATAATAAGCAACATCTTCTTGCGTGAGCCAAGGGGCCAACTTTATTTCTCTGCGAGCTGGCGAGCCAAAACCCGGATTTTTGGGTAAAACAAGCGGCCTTGGATCACGAGATAAAAAAAATCGAGTGAGTAACAATTCATTGCTGATCTTGGAGAATTCAGCCTCGACGCCTCCAGGTTCCTTCACATTACAAAAACTCTATATATCAGGACATAATAGAACATTATAGATCTATAGCATGAGCTCCATGCCTCCTACTACCCAAATTCCGTTACCAAAGGGCGCATGTAAGTAGAAGAGTGTAGTTTGATGTTCAGCACGAAGCAGAGAGAAGGCCCAACATGAAATCAATTGTCTTGATATTGTCAGGCTCATTGGTTCATTTAAGATCACAAACTCACCCGAAGTTCAGTGTGGTATTACACATTAACATAGGTTGGTCGAATGTATAAATAACTGAAGAGCAATTTTGTGCTTAAAAAATGACTGTACTCTGCCGTACAAATGTACAAAACGTCCATAGCTAACGGGCACTATATATGGCCTTGGGTATTAAGTGTTCCATTCAAAATCGTGGATTAGGGGTTTGGGTGTGTTTTCTGTTCCATTTATCAGGGGTGTGAGATTCCATCTTAAAACCCATTGGTGTTGAGTGGAGGTATCAAAAATTTTATTGGCCGGGAGAAATCAATGTGCATACATGTGGCTTTTTGTTTGGCAAATTTCCTTCAAACAGTGGCAACTAATCTTCAAACATATAAGAACACTAAAACATTTAACAAAAGAAAATAATATCAACAAAACCAATTCCAAGCACAAACAATAACAAACTTCAAAAGGTGTAACCTGGAATCTGCAAATATAGAAGTCATCTCCTAAGTGTGATTTGAAGAACTCGACAGGCTTCTGATCAGGATCCCAAAATCTGAAGGGCACACCTAGATTGACAACTGCTTTAACCTTGTCCGGCCTGAGCAAGCACAAGGACCAGGCAATAATGGCTCCCCAGTCATGCCCAACAACAAACACCTGACAATGCAGGATTAAAGCACCATCATCATTTTCAACTCCAAATTAAAAAAAAAAAGATTTTTATAGGATGTTTTGATTATCGAAGAATTTCTTTCCTAAATTGCAATTTAAGTGTTATACTTAAAAATCGAACATGTAACTTGTCTATTTCAGACCAGTTCCTGCTCTTGATCTACTATATCAAACACCAAGCTTGGTATGCTTGGGAATCAGATCAGTACCTGCTTCTTTTTTATCATCCAGGACATCAAATAGTAACATATATGAATCTAATTGTTGCATGATTATTTCAAACCACAAAACCTGCCCTACTCTGCTATCTCAGGACACAAAGCAATATACTTAGGACTCAAATTCAAAACCTGATTATTCTAGAAAACGCCATGCTCCCACTCTACTAACTCAGGACACCGAAGTGGTATTCTTAGGAATTGAAATCATGAGCTAAATATTCTAGGAAACAACCTGATCTAACTCTACTCGAGAACTAACTATTTCAGACCACAATATGCATGCATTCTTCTAGTCAGGGCACCAAGTCATGTACCTTACTCTACCACCTCAATACATCATGAGTGGTATACTGAAGAACTAAATCCACAACCTGAGAACCTGACTATATAAGGCCACAATACACAACCTACTTGTATTCCACTATCTCAAGACACCAATTGATATCCTTAAGAATCGAACTCGACCATCTCAACACACCAAGTGATATACTCACGAGCAAACCCGCTACCAAACTATTTCATGCCTCCCACTCTACAACCTCATGGTCACTGGAAGTACAAACCAATTGGATTATCCAGAAGACAACCACTTGCTTCAATCTCCAAATAGTTTTGACAAAAGAGCAAAAAACTAGTCTTGGTTAGCATCTTGATTCTTACCTAAAAACAAATCATTAGAAGCCAAATGCAGAACCACCAAAACATGTTTTGCTGTATCCACTAGCTTTTGAATGATTTCGCAAAATTACCCAAAAGTCAAACGTTAAGGGTGCAATTGACTTCTAGAATGGTTTTCATTGGTTTGCAGAAAAAATAAAAATAATTTTAGAAACTAAGTTCTGTGAGTTTCGAACCCTTAAAAAATTACATTGTGATTTGTGAATGACTTCCCCCACTTCTGTTTAAGAGAGCAATTGATTTGCTAGATGTGGTGGAAAATTCAGAACTTAATTCCAAACTTCCTTAGAATTTAGAGGAAGTAGTGGAAGTCATTCATAGTGCAATTTTATAAAAAATTGAAACTCACGTAACTTAGTACTTAGAATCATTTTAAGTTTTTTTTTGCAAACCAATCACCAGAAAACCATTCTGGAAATTAGTTCTTCTCCATTTCAAAGTGGAGTTCCTGCAAACCAATTGCATCCTGAATTCTAAGGAAGTCACGAAACCTAACGTAGAGTAATTGGACGGAGACGATACAAACTCACACCTTGTCGTGGGTGAGGAGTTGGATTAGGTCGACGACGTCGGCGACGAGATGTAGTACGGAGTAGGATTCGACGTCGAGTGGGGCGTCGGAGTCGCCGTAGCCGCGGAGGTCGGGTGCGACGGCGCGGAAGCCGCGGGCGGCGAGGGCGAGGACGTGGTGGCGCCACGTGTACCACAGCTCCGGGAAGCCGTGGAGGAAGAGGACGACGGTGGACCCCACCTCACCCTTCTCCGCCACGTGGATGCGTATCCCGTTGACCCTCACCATCCGATGGCGGATCCCGTCGGAATCTTCTTCTCCTTCCATCGTCGGAACCTAAACTTCGATAAGGTGATTTATTTATTTATTTTGCATTTGTATGATTGAAATGATTTTATCGAACTGTGAAAATAAAATTACCTCTTGCCTTAACGTATCGGCGAACAAACGAAAGATATTCCACTTTAAGTTCAATTTTAGAATGTTGAGATGTTGAAAAAAAATGGACAATATGTTTTTATTTTGGTCGCATACTTTGTGATTTCTTCGATCTCTATACGTTTTCTCAGTGACACAAACATATATAAGATTAATCAAAAGCAAAAAAATAATTACTCCCTAATCATGGCACAATTAACAACACAGTCACGGTTCCAATTGAATTAGAAGCTATCATCAATCAATATAGAAAAGGAATGACCTCAAATCAGAGGGGGTACAAACTAAATACCACCGAAACGAGGACCAAAGACGCAAAAAAAACCCTCCCCAGTGGGCCCCACTCCAATATCCCGAAACTACCCCTCCATCATCCCTCAACCCCCAAGGACCTTCTGGTAAATCCACCCCACACTACACAACCTACAAAACCACCCCATCCAAGTCCGATCCCCTCCTCCGCAGCCCCACCTCCCATAACCTCCTCACCCAATCCCCACCGTCCATCCTCCCCTCACGATGCCACCCCGACACCCTCCTCTGGAGTTCCTGCAGCACACCAGCTTCGACGCCTTCCACCCCCTCCTACACCACTACCTCCTCTTCCTCTTCGTCCCCACCTAATATAATCCCCACCGTCCGATGCCTCCCCGCTCGATCCTCACCGTCCTTCCTCCCTCTTTCCTCCCTCAAAGCCTTCCATCTCGTCTGTAGAGCCTTCCACGGTGCGGAGTGCCTGCGGAGGAGCGAGCTTATCGTGCTCCGACACGACTGGCTTCCGAGCCTTCTCAATAGGTATGTGGCGTTGGAGTCGTTGGATCTTTCTAAATGCCCACGTGTCGACGATCTGACGTTGCTCGTGGTCTTCCGATCCGGTGGGGTGGTGGAGTTTCAGGAGAATCAACGGTTGAGATTGGTTGGAAATGGAAATCGACGGTTGAGATCGGTTGCAACTGGATATGTAAGTGTTGTGGAATCCCGCGGAAATGGAAAACGGTCGAGGTCGGCCGGAAACGTAGATGTTATGGAATTTGGGGGAAATGAACGGCTGAGATCGACTGAGAGTGTAAAAACAGTGGAATCCGAGGAAAACGAAGGGTTGAGATTGATCGGAAATGGCAGACGGGCGAGGTTGGGACGGCTTCGATCGGTGAATTTGAGGCAGACGACGGCGGTGAGTTGGGTCGGATTGGAAGCGGTGGTGAGGGCTTGCCGGAGTTTGGAGAGATTGGACTTGAGTAGGGGGTTTGGAATTGGAGATAGGGGAGATGGAGATTGTGGCGAGGGTGAAGGGGTTGAGGGAGCTTAGAGTAGAGAGGTGTGATCGGATTAGTGATGTTGGTCTGGCAATGGTGGCGGTCGGGTGCACTGGGTTGGAGAGGTTGTGGTTGAGTTGGTGTGTCCAGATCTCCGATATGGGGGTGGATTTGCTCGTCAAGAAGTGCGTGGGGTTGAAGGAATTGGATGTTTCGCACCTCGAGGTTTGCGTCTTCGCTCTATTTATGCCCTTTCAACTTTCTGTTGGAATGCTTTGGTTTCGGTTGATTCATGGCCAAAACTCTCAACTTTGTGATTTTGCATTTGTTTGTTTGTTATTAAACCGTTTGTTAGAATTTTGTAAATAATGGTGTGATTTCGGAAGTTCTTTTATCCTAGAAATTACATCAATGCCTAGGCCACCCATTACATTTTATTGGTAGGTAAAAGAGATGGGAGCTTAGTAGTTTGACTATACCAAAACCAACAAAATTACTTGTAGATGTAGTTGTGCTCAATTCAATTTCGAGAGTTAAGATTATGGTAAATGATCTTGTTTACATTTTAGATTTTTCAACTCACACGTAGATAATTGTTCCTCTCCTGCAATGCAAGTGTTGGAGTTCAAAATGTGATGACGACATTTTCGCAAAACTCTTGATCCACAAGTTAAAATGAACACACCCTTGGTTGAATTAGATCACCAAAAGGGGAGTGTAAGAACAGAACTTAGAGTGGGTCCACACAAAAACATTAGTTGTAAACCGTAAAAGGGGGTTCTACCTTCTATTAGGCATCATACTAAAAAAGTAAAAAAACACCTTATGATTTTAATATATTCTACTTTAGAGAACAACACTTGTATATGGAATACGGCTTTTGAGATTGTACTAGTATATCGTCCTTCCCAGGGTTCGTAGTGTTGGAATCTATTCAGTACCGAGTACATGTAATCCCAAATATTATTTCAATGACTCAGAAGTGTGAACACCTTCACATTTAGTGAAAGGTTTAATGCCTATGAAGTATGAAGTGTTCATTGCTTACTATTTTGAGAGTGTGGTACTATGTAGAATTAAGGTTTTTGGTGTTATAGTGATGTTAGCTTTCATGTTCCTTTTGTTTCTTGTGGCTCCCGCCATACTGCTGTTATGGTTGAGTGCCTTTTTGATTGGTTGTTTTTTTTCTTCTGTTTTTTGCTTTTGGCTTTTCTCCCCCTGTATCCTTTTTTTCTGCTTTGCTAATGATAAAAAAGCTATTGTGTTTTTGCTTTTACCAGTACTTCTATTATCAATCAGTATTTGGTTATATATTTCTGTAATAGTTATTTTGCTGATTTACATTGCCCCTTACTTGTTATGCTCTCCTTCTTTATCAGCTATCCTACATTTCAGTCTAAAAGGTCAATGATCTATTAGGAATTTGCGTTCTTTGGTTTATTTGAATGCACGGTGGGAATTTGCTTTTAAGGCAATTGTCCTTTTGAGATAGTCATTGATGTTTTGCTTTGTTGAGCAGTGGACAAATGCATCTCTTCTTTCCATCTCCTACTTGGAGAAGCTGAATTTTGTCTCTGTTGGGATGGTTCTTGACGTTTTGCTTTGCTAAACAGTTGACAAATGCATCTCCTCTTTCCATCTCCACCTTGGAGGAGCTGGAAGTTTTGTCCATGGTGGGATGTGCTTACATCAATGATGAGGGATTAGCATATCTAAATAATGGCATTACCTCTCTCAAGGTAAGTTATAAGCGCTAAGTTTCAGCATTACGACCTTCATTTAATAATTATGCTGTCTTCTAGTTTTGAGAATTAGTTAGTTTCTTGTTAATTTTTACTCCATCGGTGTCACACATTTCTTGCGTAGTGGTATCTTTTTTGGACTTTCAAATGTTAACACATAAGTTATCTTTTTACCTTAACAAGACTAGTCTTCTCCAGCTATCGCAATATGTCTTGAGTGACGCAAATAGATGTCATTCTTATCTTGATTTTCATATGACGTTTGGCCCTTTGTAAACAAATATCCAGAATTTTGTTATATCTACATATTGCATTAAAACACATTTATTTAGTTCCTTTTCCAAAACTTGCTTTTTGGTGTTTTGTGGCAGAGCATTAATTTTTCCAGATGTGTGAATGTCAGTTCATTGGGCTTGACTTTGGTAATCAGAAGCCATCCTTTTCTCGAAACGCTTGACGCTGGATATTGCGTCCCGGTAGGTCATCCTGTCTTCAGAACTCCCCGTCGTTCTACTAGTTTTCTTTCGTGTTTCTTCCTCTCTTTTCTTACGACTACAGAATATCGCACCTTCTTTCCTGTTAAAACTAAAGAGCCTGACTCAGTTGAAGACAATCAAACTTGATCTGCTTAAAATTTCTGTCGACATTCTTCAACATCTAGGCCTCCACAGCAAGTCATTGTTGGAGATTAGTCTTTGCAAATGTGCCAGAGTGACTGACGATGGAATCTCTGAGCTTGTTTCTGGTTGTAGCAATCTGAGATCACTTGACCTCACGTGCTGCCATCTGATAACGGATGGTGCACTTTCTGCCATTGGCAGATATTGTAAAGAACTTACATGTTTGAGAGTGGAATCTTGTGTTTTAATCACGAATAAGGGTCTAGAACACATTGGAGCATGCTGCAATAATCTCCAAGAAATTGATCTCACTGAATGTTGTATCAGTGATAAAGGTAAACAATCAGTAATATGAGTGTATCCAGCATCGATACCTTATTCTACCAATATTGACTACTAACCATGGCTTTGTTTCAGCACTGGAGTATTTGTCTAAATGTTCAGAACTCATCGAGTTAAAAGTAGCATTTTGTCCCAACATAACCGACAAAGGTCTACATTATATTGGATCAAACTGCAGAAAGCTCCAAGTACTCGATCTTTATAGGTAAGATATGACGACACAGCTTCAAACCATGCTTTCCATCAATGTTTCTTTTGCACTAAGGGTTTGTTTTCTTCTATTTGTTGTCAGATGCGGGGCATTGGTGATGATGGTTTAATTTCAATTGCAAGCGGTTGCAAGGATCTTAAGAAGGTAAATATATGTTACTGCACGCAGATATCCGATCAAGGCTTGAAGCATCTCGGTGGATTACATGAGCTTTTAGTACTTGAAATGAGGAGGTTGCATAACATAACTAGTGCGGGTCTTACCACACTTGCAGTTGGATGCAAGAAACTAGTGGAACTTGATCTCAAGATGTGCAACAACATTGATGACATGGGGATATGGGCATTGGGTCGGTACACTCAAAACCTTAGACAGGTCCAGACAGTCAGAATCAATCCATTTAGAAACTAAAAAGAGAATTTGTTTGAAATGAGTAGTTAATATTTATTTATTTTAACTTGGTGCAGATAAATGTGTCTTATTGCCCGATAACTGACACTGGTCTGAGGGTCTTACTTGGGAACATGAGGTGCCTACAGGATGTTAAACTACTACACCTCTCTTGGGTGTCGCCGGAGGGGTTTGACAACGCGCTTAGATCGGGTTGGGGTAGACTGAAGAAGGTGAAGTTGTTGATCTTTATGAAGCAGTTGATTTCAACGATGACCATTCATACCTTGGAAGCCCGGGGATGCAGGTTTAGATGGAAAGACAAGCCTCAAATGGTGGAATAAATGAGCACAAGGCTCTTGAATTTTGCTTTCCGGTGCCGATTCTGTATGCTTATATGGATCTCATTTTGATTTGTGTTTTGGGCTATATATTTGGTTTATGATTTTGAGTGGCTTACACAGTGTTCGGAATCGACTTTATTGAACTTAGTAGTTGTAGTTGTAGTTTGAATGCAAAAGTTGTTCCAAATGAATGGCAATAGCAGTAAGTTTTGAAGCGTTTTGTAGTTAAACTCTCAATCCTGTAGGCTATTCTAATAGGATTATGTATCTGGTTTTGGTATTTATCAATCGTGATATTGAATCTTATTGTTGTCATATTTTGTAAGTGTGATTTCGATTTTTTAAGGAGTTGTAAACTTCTTAGACATAAATTGAATATTTTGCTTCGTATTGTTGTCATATTGAACATTAGACGCAGCTTTTGTATGCCTTGAAATTTTAAATCGCATAATAAGCACATGGCATATATATAATATATGAAGGAGGCTTAAGATAGTTTGACTCGAAAAACGTTTGATTCTAGTTTGAAAATGAAGAATCTTGATAAAAAATAAAAAAAATCTTCAAATTTGTTCCGGTAAACGAGTCACTCGAACTCGAAAATTTGATGTTCGGTTTGATTACTCACTTAAATTTTTTATTGCTCTATTTATAATTTTTTATATATTTGGTAATAACATAAGATAATATTTATGGATCGAAATTTTACTCGACTCGGTTCGTTTACACCATAAATCATATATAAGGAACATGTAAAAATTTCAGATCAAATAAATCATCGTAGACATTGATCCGAACATTTTCGAAATTCAGTAAACTTCAGTCGTTCAAATATGAGAATTTTAGATCAACAGTGAAATTAACTTTAATTGTTTTAATTTTTAACATGTTATAGTTTAAGAGATAACAATACATGTGATTAAGTTTGATTTTAAAAAATCAATTTTAAAATGTAAAATTTGTGTGTCACAACCAAGTTGGTTATATGAGCTCTTACAACCCCATTAACATACATATGTGTGTGTCTTTGTATGTTTTATCTATACATGCGATATACACATACATATTTGTGTGCATATTTGTATATATCCATGTCTATAATTATATTGGGATTTATATATGTCTATCTATATGTACCTATGTGTTTATACATGTATCTTTATATATACACACTCGCGCTCGTGTGTGTATGACGAGGAATTCTTTACTCTTAAATTTTGTTGATATACAATTACACTTGACGATAAATCAAATCTAAATTTTAAATTGAAAAATCAAACCGCAAATCTTGACCTACAATATATGTAGATTAAGAACGTCGGGAAAAAATTGGATTTTCAATTTGAAATTTAGATTTGATTTTATCGTCAAAACGTAACTTTGTGCCAACAAAATTTAATGATAGTGAATCTATCCTCTATATGTATATATACACACACATGTATATGTTTCCACCTTACAATTTTAGATGTGTGGTGGATATGGTAAGGGTTTAAAATTAAAAATTAAGTTCCAGACTCACTAGATAATTCATGTGTATGTATATATATGTATATATAGAGAAATGCCAATGATGTTATAGAAGCTCATATAACCAACTTAGTTGACACTCAAATTTTAGACATTTTAAACTTAATTTTTAAATCAAACTTATTAGTGTATTGTTATCTTTTAAGCTATAACATGTTAAAATTTTAAGTCAACGAAAATTAATTTCACTGTTGATCTAGAATGCTCATATTTGAACAGCTAAAAATTACTGAATTTAAAAGTGTTCGGATCAAGATCTACAAAGATATATAGTACATCATGCCCATAAATTTTCATAGATAAAAAGTAACCACAGGTGGGTGAAAATGTGGTGTTACGGCCAAGATACTATAAACCTCCGAGAACCTCGTTTTTCCATATATATATATAGGGTGGTATTAGAATGAGACTAGGTCTCAATTTAATATAATGAGACCCCAAACATACACCATCAAGATATAATCTAACGGTGAAAATGAAAAAAGGTAGTTTTGTAATCACCACGTCCTTCTTTTACCTCCCCTCCTTCCCATACGCACCCATCATGTCTTCTTTCTTCCTCCCTCTTTCGTTCCTTCCCAATCACACCCATCCCATCCTCCTTCCTCCCCTCCAGCAACCTTCCAAAAGACGATGGAAGATCGACCTCCACTCTCCTCCCCTCCTTCCCCATCTTACCAAACCATCGACAACCACGAGGGAGTTAATCGAGTTTGGATTTGGAGATTCGTACGAGATGTTGAGGGTGCTTAGATCTTGTGTCTGCTGGAAATGAGGTTAAATTGGAAAAATTTGCTGAAATTTCGGTTTAGTGTTTCAAAACAATGTTTTTTCGAGTCATGTATTCATTGTAAGTTTCGCGAGATTTCTCGAGGTTTTGGTTGAATTTGAAGGATTTGATTGAGTTTCTGTTTATTTTCTCTTTTGTCTGCTCAAAATGGGATTGGATTGAACTTGCATGATTTTGCAAAATATCATTTTTTTTCTACTACTTATTTCTGTTAGGTGTAATGTTCAGATCCAGTTATACGTTCCGGAGAACTTGTGTAATAAAATGATACCGTTGTGTATTGAAATGAAATATTGGTGTATTAAACATATACTGTTGTGTATTGAACACATATAAATGTGTATTCACTAGAAGTTTTATTTAAGAAAGTGATGCAGTTTTGTAGAGTGCTCCGTGTTATTTCTATCTCGAACATCTCTCTTTCATTTTTCTCTCTTTCCTATAGAAAAATATGTCTTATTATAATAATTTAATCTTATGTGAGCCCGTTAGCATCTATGGTAGACTTAAGCGGGAATGTCCACAAGTTTCCTAAGTTGACTTCAATTAATCATTTATATGTATGATCGCAAAAATATACAAAATCAAACATTTCCCCTCTCCCCAACACAAATCAATGCCTTCTCTTACCATATACAACAACATGGTATGGTGCTGATGGGAAAGGACTTGAGGTGCGAGTTTGAGTTTAAATGTACAATTTTTAGTTTTAGTTGAAGAAATGAGCATGTTGGATACTTTTGGTTGGATGTATTTTTAGTTTTAGTTGGGAGGAGATTGTAGTGCTCAAAGTCTTGTTTTTTAAATATTGACTCAATAACTAAATTTGTGATGTGATCATTGAGTTGGTAACATGTAGGATAATAAAATTACAAATTTTGATATGAGATGCATTGTAAGTCTTAGGGAATTGACTAGCAATGGGTATTTTGTGTGTGGTTGTGTTTGAAAGTTGAGTTTTGGAGGATCGACAATCCTATGTATTTTAGATTCTTATATGAATCTGATTTGTTGGATGACGATTTATGGAAGTCATTGTGTTGAAAGTGATTATCATTCTTCATTCATGAGTTTTTGATTAATGAATGTGTAATATGATCTCATATGATATCTTCTTTACTTAGAAATTCCTTATATGTGTAGACTTGTATGGTTTGATAATGACAAATTGTTCGACAATTTTTTTTAAATGTTTTTGTTGCTTGACAGATCTTGTGAATGAGTTTTTTGTGAAGAAGTTGTTGAACTTGTGTAATAAAATGATACCATTGTGTATTGAAATGATATATTGGTGTATTAAACATATACTATTGTGTATTGAACGCATATAGATGTGTATTCACTATAAGTTTCATTTAAGAAAGTGATGTAGTTTTGTAGAGATTTAAGAAAGTGATGTAGTTTTGTAGAGTGTTCCATGTCATTTCTATCTCCAACATCTCTCTTTCCAATATAAAAATATATCATATTATAGTAATTTAGTCTTATGTGAGCATGTTAGCATTTATGGTAGGCTTAAGTGGGGATGTCCACAAGCTTCTTAAATTGATTTCAATTAATCATCTATATGTCTGATCACAAAAATATACAAAATCAAACACTCTCTCCCCAACACCAATCAATGTCTTAACTCTCATACCATGTACAACAACATGAACCCTCCATTTACTTCATTTCCTTCACAATGATCAACAATTCATGTTTATGTACGTATCTCTTTTAGAATCATATGTTGCTCACTTCTTCCTCTCCGACGACAACCAACTGAATTATACATATACTGTTGTGTATCGAACGCATATAGATGTGTATTCACTGGAAGCTTTATTTACGAAAGTGATGCGGTTGTGTATTGTAATGATGTAATTGTATATTAAACTTTTAGAGTTGTGTATATTAAACTCATAATGCAATTGTGTATTTTAATAATAAATTTTCCAAAATGTTCTATAACCAAAATATGCAATAGACAAACTAAACCATATTAAACAACATTATATTCAACTTATAATGCAATTGTGTATTTTAATGATAATTTATATAAATTAAAGAATTCTTGAACTTATGTAATAAAATGATACAATTATGTATTAAAATGATATAGTTATGTATTAAACTTATAATGTTGTGTATTGAACCTACACAATCCAATATAAATAAACAACCCAACATAATAACTAAGAAGTACCATAACATGGTAAGGGAAATTTATTTATATGATATGAATTCACTTCACATAATGCTATTCATCATATCTCTAAAACAAAAGACCACATTTTAAGAAGTACCATTCTCTACGCATTTCTCTCACATAGTCATCCCCTAATATAGTAATTTAGTCCTATGTGACAGATTGCTTGACAGGTTTGTTGTGGATTATGGATTTTCTTTTGTTTTCTTTTCTTGTGATTATAGGAGTTTGAGTTGAATTAAAATTGACATATGTCACAAACTCGGAATAAACAATTTGGAGCAATAGGGAATATACACTAGTGTCTGAATATAGAAATGTGTCAGGAATACACACTAGGGTCTGAACTTGTGTAATAAAATGATATTGTTGTGTATTGAAATGATATATTTGTGTATTAAACATATACTATTGTGTATTGAACGCATATAGATGTATATTCAATGGAAGTTTTATTTAAGAAAGTGATGTAGTTTTGTAGAGTGTTCCATTCATTTCTATCTCCAACTTCTCTTTTTCCTCTCTCTCTCTCTCTTTCCTATAGGGAATGACACCTAACGCAAACATCAAAATCACACGACTTCTCCATTTAAGCGAAACTAAAATGCATTAGGCAGATCCACATAAATCTAAACAATTATATCTAACCGATCCGACAGAATAACTGTAGGTGTAGAACATGTTATACTAGAGGAACTACGAAACAAACCAAATATTTGGTCTCATTTCCTGGAAAAAAAAGTTACTAACACAAACATCGTCGACACTCCACATCAAAACTACCAAAAATATGTATCGTAACCTCTTGGATTGGCGTATCAAATGTGTTAAGTGAGTACATAGTTGTGACTCGTACTATATACAAAATGTAGCCACATTGGTTGCAAGTATATAACAACAAAAAAGATGATATCTACTACAATCCTACTTAACTCAGATAGCATCACTACTTTTTGGTCACTACTTCCACAACTTCCACAAATTAAGTCAGTATATATCATCAATACTTCAACAACCACCATGACAGTCCTAACAAGGAACTCTAGTAGACACCATTACTACTTTCACAAAAGGCAAAACTCCTTACAACAAAGACAAAAACTCCAGATGTCCAAATAAGGCAGAAACTCCAGCAGTCCAAACAAAGAGAAACTCCAGCAATCCAAACAAAGCAGAAACTCCAGAACACTGTCAAGAATAATCAACATTAATATTAGTCTCAGTTCAAACTCTTGGGACACATGGATCTCCTTGTTGATGATCTGACAAAATATCATTCTAAATTAGGCACCAAACAATATTAGTTTATTCTTGGATGTGAATAATTTAATTTTGGAAGTGAAGACCTACTGAGTATTACTTTATAATAAGACAACATTAAATAACAACTACTAAGGATCTAGACATGTAATCTAATATCATATAGAAGTTCAGAAACTGGGATGCAGATGTGCATATTTAATAAGTTGAGATGCAACATTCAAAAGCCCAGAAAGCAGAAATACAGAATATTTAATGCAAATGTAGAAATCTTTGGGATTTTCACTTCATGTTCGGTGAAATACATAACTACACAAGTTCCATACACAACAATGATATAACAATGCACAACTACATTACTACAATACATAACTACAAGAGTTCAATACTAACCATTAAGCAGACAGTGCATCCATTGATATATGCTGAGACCATGTTCGTTAATCTCTTACTCTTTTCTTTAATCTCTTCAGAAATCTTCAAAAATGCAATTGACTCGATTCGCACTACAAAGAGGATAAGGTAACCTTATCATTTAAAAACCCCGATTAGGATCAAAAGATATTGAAATGAAATAAGTGTGAGATGTAATAATCCTCGAATAATAGTTGTGGTTTCATGGAAAATGGTCACTCCAAGTAGATTCATCCTGCATAACAGGACTCGAAGCAAAAATCATATCTCAGTACCTTGAATGTTATGAACCATCACTAGATTAATACATTCCAAACAAAATAAAACCAAATCATCAAAACAATTTTCCAAATATTACATCTCAAAGAAAACAAATGATGAAGAAGAAATGCAAGCAATATTAGAAAGAAAGAAAGAAAGGGATCCCAAATCTTCTCCCTCTTTGACGAAGGAAATGGGTCAAGTGGATTGAGTTATACAAACACGAGACGGAAGACACAAATTTATATAATAAAATAGCAACAATTTTTTTTTAAATAATTAATACAGAAAACAACCACCAACCAAACCAAACATCACAATCCATTTCCATTCATACCAGCAGCAGCAATCCCATTCTCATATTCCGATCAGATCTTATCAAGTTTGTTGGACTCCTTCCCCTCCATCTTGAAGTCGAAGCCGTAGCGGTGGTGCTTGGGATAGTAGTGGGTTCCGCAGAAGGTCTCCCGGCAATGGAAGCCGACGAGCCCCACCTTCTTCCGGCAGGTGGAGCAGCGCTTGGGCTGCTGCGGAGGCGGGATGGCATCGGTGGAGGATAAGGAGGAAGGTTGAGAAGGAGGAGATGTGTTGGTGGAGGGAGTAGGAATGGATCAGAGGTGAGGAGACGAGATGTGTTGGCATCTTGAGATGAAGATTATCATATTATCCTTTGATTGTATAAATTGTATGTTGGATAAATCAACCGTTGGATCTAGATCTAAGGAAGGAAAATATAGAATCTCATTTTTTTAGAATGAGACCTGGTCTCATTGTAATATTTCTGTATGTATGTATATATGTATATATACACACACACACGTGTCCATATCCATACACGTACACATACACATGTGTGTGCATGCACGAGTATTTTGTGCATGATAAATGTTACGTACTGTTCATTGTTGTCTCAAAAGAATTAGGTTGAAACTGCATATATCATTCCATTATGTATGCATGATGAATTATCATGTACCATCACAATACCCTCTATTTTCTCTTAAGAATATTTAGATTGAAAAAAAATCTGACACGTCTTATTCATAAATTCGTTCAGGTCAGTTGATCGACAAAATATAAAGGCCGATCACGAATATTTCCCCGTGATAAGCTGATTCCGACAATCTTCAAGGACCAAACTACAAACTAATCCGAAAGAAGAATGGCCAAATCATAACTGCAAGCATTTCATCCCTCAGTACAGTAATTCAGAATAAAATGATCCATCTGAAGCACAACTAGATGGGGCATCCACACCAAAATGAAATAATCACGCACGATTTTTATATTGACAAGCTGCATCTCAGATCAGTCCAGCAGCTACTCAAAAAAGATGCTACTCCACTCCTAAAATTTCAACTCTTTACCTTTATGTACATTTGCCTATCTAGAGACTCCACAGCATGGTGTCGAATAGCTTATTTGTCGACATAAACGAATGAATGAGATATTTCGCTCCCCACCTAAGCTATACATCCGGTCTATCATATAACAAAATTTAGTAACGAAGCGACACGATGGAGAAGCCACTGATTACATCAGAAGTTTCTTTAGCATTCGAGGAAATGCTCGGTGTCATCTTGGAGATGGGACCAACTACAGCCGGAAGACCAGCCAAGGACCCCGAGAATCAGATCGATGTGAGAAGCTGTGTTTGACTGCACAAAATATTGTAGACTTGTAAAATATAAAATAAACAAAATAATCGGTCCAGTTCATGGTATTAAGAAGTGAAGTTTACCAGATTTTGTATGCTGGTTCCCTCTATGTGAAATAGCATGACACCGATACCCTTCCTTCTGTCGATTTCTGCCTGCTCGTTGGAGTAACAGATTAGCATAAAGCATGTAAACAATGCTCACAAACAAATTTGGTAATTGACTGTTACTAACCGCACAAGAACATATAGTGATCCCAGCAGCTGTTAAAAAGGATGTTACTTCTGCCAGTATTCCTAAGAATTTCAGTATAAATTAAAGGCAGAGAAAAATCAGACCCAAAAAAGAAATGGTTTGATCACTACCAAGTCTAAAGATTCACCAAGTTCATTCCTAATGTGTAAAGAACTGAACAAGGCAACACTAAACTATATAGTAGCCTCACAACATGGAACATGGCTATAGAATCGCCAGGTCATAAGTTATCATATACAACATACAAGAAAAATGGTTTAATTTCACAACAAAAGGTTCATGACATGAATAAGCTGTAGATCACTTATATTAATTGATATCTGTTTCAGATAATTATAGAACAATTGCACTTAGAGAACTACCATAAGTCCATAACTACCGATTCAACAGACAAAAATGGTCATCTACCTCGCATGTGATACAACCAACAATGTCAAAACCTTAAACTTTAAACCATAATTAGATGAAGTAATTAGATTAGAGTGAGGGATTAGAGGGCATTTAATCTTTCGTGGATGGAAAGGTTTGTTGATGGTGTTAAAAGATGATTGGAGGATGGAAAGGTTGGTTGGTGGTGTAAGAACATGATTGGAGAAAAGAGAGGTGTTAAGTTAAAAGTAACTATATATATATATGTATGTAAGTTGGTGTTTATCGGATAACTTGCTGAAACGTGAAATAAGAGAGAGGTGGAGGGATTCGTGAGATGAGTAATTTAAGTGAGGTGTGAGAGAGAAGGTGGTGAAGAGATGGAGGAGAAATGAAGTTGGTGGTGAATGAGGTGAGGTTTCTAGCTAAATAGTTAATCCACCTTATTTTTATGTTAAAATTTCACTGATTTGGTTAAAAACACCAAAGATAATGATTTAGATCAACGTTCAGGCACCGCCTAGGCGAGCCTAGGCGGCCGGCGGCGTCCGGTCGCCTGGGCGATCGCCTAGGCGGTTGTGCGACCGCCCAGGGCTGGGCGGTAATTTTTTTTATTTTTAAATTCAATTAATTTTCATAAAATAGATAAAAAAATCAGGAAAAATCGGGAAAAATAGAAAAAAATACACAAATATTTTCTAAAACTACCATACATGTTTAGGCTTCGAAAAGACACCTAGTTCCTCGACCAAGGCCTCACTAGGCACCCCCTCTACCCACCTAAACACTTAGGTATACAATTTATTGCTCAGTAGTACGATTACAAAGTAACTCAGAGTTCATACAATAGTAGATAAAAGAGAAAGTAGAATTACAAGCTAACTAACTAATTCCATTGGACACATTGATCTAATGTCCAACTGGGAACCATATCATATCCTCCACCACCATCAGAGTCGTCGGAGTCGTTCTCATTCGGATTGTCGACGTAGACATCATCTTCTTCAGTTTCTTCATCGTCGGTTTGGACATATTGCTCGTCGATGTCCATCGGTGGTTGAGAACTCGATGCACCTGGATCTCTAGAACTGATGTGAACGATGGCATCATCCATGCCACGACCTAATAATGGCGCGTCAGATGCAGTAGAACACCGCGGGTCAGATGCAGTGGACATGGATCGAGCAAAGCGTCTCCGTGAAGAAGAATGTCCCAAAGCTGCTTCCTCGACATCGGCCCATGTAAGCTCCTCTCCAGCGAAGACCGGATCTTCAGTTTCTACCAACCACGGATGCTCGTCGAAGAGATCGTACTCCACACTGATGGGGTCATAAAATCCAGGCTTCTCCATCCTTTGCTGAAACCTTTGCCTTAACTTTTGGTTGTAGTTCACATACACCAAGTCATTCATCTTCTTCACAGCCAACCTGTTCCTTCTCGTTGAGTGCAACTGCTCGAAGACACTCCAATTCCGCTCACAACCTGATGCCGAACATGTCAATCCCAACACCCTCACGGCCAACCTCTGTAATGCAGTCTCTCCCATGTCTGCGCCATACGATTGCCACCAATCTATAGGTCTTCTTTCCGACCTTTGTCTGACGACCATATCCCTCGAGAATATTCCGAGGGAGTTCTTGTAACGATCAAGTAAACCGCAAATCTTGTCTTGTTCTGCAGGAGTGGGGACGAGCCGCTCTACGACATCCATGAATCCAGGCATATGCTCATTGAAAGCTACATTTCGATCCTGAGGTGGGACGGAGAAGAAGGTACCAGGGTTGAGTAAGAAACCAGCAGAATGTAGCGGTGATGACATCATCTTCCCTGGACCCCACCTGGTGTCGATGAGGTCGATGACTTGCTTGTACAACCTCGGGTTTCCGTCGAAGTTCCTCATGATTTGTTCTTTGGCTTTCTCCATTGCGTCACACAGATATCCCATCGCTGGTTTCTCATCGCCGTCAACAAGTCTAAGAACCTGAACCATAGGTTGTGAGGCCTTCAGTGCCTTTACGACGTTGGTCCAGAAACCACTTTGTAGAATGGTCTCGGCAACTTCAGTAGAGATCTCCTTCTTTTTCTTGTTCTTTATCCAACTTGCATTAGGATCGTTGTACCCCGGGGAAACAACAAAGGCTCGGAGTTTGTCTTTCTTCAGAAATAACCTTTGCAAACTCAGAAATGCGGTGGCAAATCTCGTGACAGCAGGGCGTAGCAGGTTCCCTTCAATGGCAATTCGCATCCTCTTCAACAACATGGCAGAGCTGTTGAAATGTTTGATGATCTTCCGAGCTAAAGCAATAGTCTTCAAAAACAACTTGCCAATATCCTCCAAGATGAGATCGATGCAATGCGCTGCACAGGGAGTCCAAAACAATCTCCTTCTTTTTTGTTGCAACATCCTACCGGCAAGTACGTACGCGGCGGCGTTGTCGGTGACCACCTGAACAACGTGTTCTTCGCCAATCTCGCCAACTACCTTGTCCATCAGCTTGTACAGGTAGTCTGCGGTGTGAGAGTGACCGGAAGCATCTACAGACCTCATGAACATGGTACCTGTCGGACAATTTACTAGAAAATTGATTATACTCCTACCGGACCTATCAGTCCACCCATCTGTCATCAACGTGCACCCGTATGTTGCCCAATCTTGTCTGTACGATTCTAGTATACCTCTAGTGTAGTCAATTTCTTGTTTAAGGCACGAGTCACTAACTTCATGATACGTCATGGGTTTAAGTCCGGGTCCGTAAGTACTAGTAGCGGATATTGCTTCCTTCCACTCAGGCGTCCTTACAGTGTTGAATGATATACCACATCTATAGAAAAACCTAGCCCATTTTTGATTAATTGTTTTCCTATCTTCTTTTCTAAAGGTTCTTTCGATGGTTGTTTGTTGGGGGCCGGAAACCACGTCCTTCCCACGTCCGCAAAATGGTGCCCACAAACGTTGTTTTTGTCTCTTTCGACCAGGAACGGGGCGAGAACGGGAGGTTGGGGTCGGAGCAGAACCGGAACCCGACCCGGTTTCTAGATCAAATTCTATGTTTTCTCGGTCTACATAATCATCAAGACATACATTTTCGTTTTGTAATGTCCTACTGTTTCTAATCATGTATGCAGTTATGTCTTGTTTAATAGAGTCAGGAACTTTATCACAAGGTCTAGCATTGCTACCGGGTGTGTGTGCAAGATATTGTTTGTGACGGGCTATACCACCTCTAGTTTCCTTACCACATAACTCACAGACAATACAATTTTTATCATTAGCGCTAATGTAATGGGCAGTATTCCAACCGGGGTCATTTGTACGGGTAGGTCTTAGGTCATCGTAACTCTCGTGATGCATAGGTAGACTAGTGCCGGGTACGTAAGCCATATCTTAAAACTAGACTAATATAAAATTTAGACTAATATGAAAATAAAATACTAATTAATTTAATTCTAAAGAGAAGTTAGAAAGAGTGCACTTGATTTTGACGGTTGAAGAATGAAGAAACGGATCGGAGACTTCACTTTCCAACTTCAAAACTAAGCACCAGACCGGAGACTTAATCGCAAAACTTGATGATTAGGAAGGTTGATGATGAGAATATGATTATGAAGAAGAAGAGAATGAGAGATGTGTGAAAAATGAAGAGGTTTGGAGGGGTTTATATAGGATTTGGGGCTAGTGGCAAAGTTGTAATTTTTGAAAAAAAAAATAATAAAAAAATTAAAAGGAGAGAGCCGTTGGAGAGCCTCCAACGGCTCTCGCCTAGGCGATCGCCTAGGCGAAATGATCGCCTAGGCGATCGCCTATTTCGCCCAGCTCTGCTGGGCGAAAGGCGGTGGTCGCCCAGGCGACCACCGCCACCGGCGACCGCCTAGGCGACCGCCTAACGCCTAGGCGGTCGCCTACGTAAACGTTGATTTAGATGATGATCTCTATATTTGACAAGGTTTTTCTGGTGCAAAAGATATAAACGAAAATATGGAGATTGAAAGTGATTTGTGGAAGTAATATTGTGGTTACGAGACAGGCAAGTACTTATTCGTTATTCTTCAGTTTCATGTCATGTCTGTCTCTCTTGATATTCGTAGTTGCATGTATGTTGAGTATCGATATTGATTTGATGGATATGCATATGATTGCATGGTGGTGTTTCGGTCGACATGTCCTGTGGTTGTGTGTATGTTTCTGGCAGAGCAACTTAGGAAAGAGCTGTCTAGCAGACAGCGTGGAGCCACCCGAAAGAGGAAAGAGATGTCTGTCGTTAGTGTAGAGCTACCAGGTGTGCGTCTGACTGATTGATAGATTTCAGAAGCACAGAATGTGGTTGAATCCGAATGGGGGTTCCAGATCGTTATGCATGCATTTTATTTGTGATGCATGTCTCTTGATTGTGCTTATTGACTGAATGTCATATTCTGTATTATTTTCCACATGATTATGATTCTGATTGATTGACGGTTAGAACTTGCGGGCTGTCGAGCTCACAATTTGTTGATTATATTTTTCAGATTATTATGGGCCTATCAGATGAATATAAATATCAGAGTGCGCAACGGTCAAGATCGTGAATATTATCTTAACGCACCGGGTTTGGGCGGGTAAGCACCTGTCTGGGCTCGGGGCGTTACAAGCAATATCACGAGCTTATAAATGGGATATTTTTGGGAAAACATTCATCCTTCCATCTAAATACCTATTCCTAGGATTTCTTTAATTGGACATCTTCAAGTCCATTCAAGAGGATCCAGATTGTGTGCGTTGACTACTGACGCGATCCAAAAGCCCATTAATGAGCTTCCAGGAGAGTTTTTTCCTAGGATTTAATGAATTGTTTTTTTATTATTTTTTTATTGGGAATTGGAGATCTCCAACTCACTGATTATTATTATTTATTATTTTTTACCTAAAAACATGTGGTTTGTGGGCTGTGGACGAGGGTTTGGGTTGTAGGCCTGTCAGTGAGAGGCCACGTGACCCCAAGTCAAATATGGGGTCACAAAGTGGACACTCTACCACCACTCAAAGCACTTAAATGACCTTGTCAAGGTAAAACAAAACATTAAAAGAGATTACACGTTAGAATCCAAGATATCGTTAGTTCACAACCCCATGTGACATTATATCTTAAATACAATCTTAAAATCGATATGCATTGACCAATACAAGCTTGTAGGAAGTTAACTTGGATAGTTATTACGTCACAACATCTCACTGGTTTTTCCTAAAGACCTATCTGTTGATTTGGTAAACTACAAGACCTTTTTATCGGTCTACAAGACTTATCTGTTGATTTGGTAAACAAAGTTTCATCATGCGGTTTTATGATTTTTTTTCTTGTAGTTAGTAGGTGTTGATTATTAGATGATTGAGAAGTACAAGTAGTTAGACGCTAGAAGCAAACCCGCATCCAACCTTCTAACTGGTTCTTGCTGTGATGTGATACAATATACTTTGCAAGTCCTTGTGTTGGGACTGGGGTCACTACCAATTATTCAAGAAATAAAGAGGTCCAACTAGGACAATCGTTGCCATCTATTATGATGTGAACGGTGGATAAGGTTTTTCCATTCCAGTTAACAACATAAAATGATGATGTGAAATGTAATTTTATGAATGTATCAGATAGAGTTCGACATTTACAATTCTAAAACGGTTTTCTTTGTGTAAGTCGGGGAATTGGAATCTAAAACCTCTTGAAGACCTTGAAATTTGGAGAGGTCAAATTCAATAAATCGTGGTTGTAGGTTATCAATGGATGGTAGATCAAATGCTCTACCAAAAATATCTCATTAATGAAATAATAGTTATATATGATAATTGCACTACACAATTACAACTAACAATGTCATATTGTTATAAGCCCATAAATGAGAATTTTTGGTAAAATGTTTGATTCACCCTCCATTTAGACACCTAAGGCTAGGAAATTTTTATAATTGGACCTTTCCAATTCATTCGAGAGCATAACATGGATACATTATACGTTTACAATTACATGTGGATATGATTTTCAGGGCAATTACTGTCATGCCATGCTCCCAGTGTCTAATCTCATATAATACTTCGTTTCGTATTGACAAGGTAGCATTCAAGTGCTTCAAGTGGTGGTGGTGTGCCCACTTTGGGGCCCCAAATTCGACTCAAAGTCGTGTGACCCACAGCCACAACCCACAAGTTGTGGCTAACGCTAACCCTATGAAATCATTGACATGGGTGTAGAATTTGGCATTTTGTTCTTTTTTACGTAAAATTACAAATATAAGGGAGAATGAGGTGTTGCGTTTTTTTATGATAGCTATTGCTCATTAAGGATATGTCAATACTGAATTCATTAGATTTAAATAAGTCTGAAAACAAGCAAATGCTAGAATAATAGTTACTATTTATCATTTAGCAGTAATATAATTAATTAGTATAGAATTAAAATTCGGAATAACTAACCTCTTCGATCAATGCACACAACACAAAACCATTGCACAGAGTGTCTTTCAAGCTCATGCCACGAGGCAACTTTGTTAGCTTTCCAGCTTTCAAGTCCAGGTAAGACTTCTTTATATGTTGGGATATTCGCATGAATCAAGTCAGGAATGCCATGACCTTTGGCAGTTGCCTTACCATTGACCTTGAGGTTCATTCTTTGAACGTTTTTATTGTGCTTCCCATTTACCTTTGGAGTGCCAATACCATTTAGCACATGCAGCAAATCATTGTCATTTTTCTCTGTCGGGGTTATCTCTTGCAAGCTCATCACAATTTTTCTCCAAACAGATTTTCTTTCCATGTCAGTTGGCTCAGAAATTTCTTCGTCATAATCTTCATCTTCCAGGTCAGCAACAAAATCATTTACTGTGTCCGCAGTTATTTCCGTTGCAGACATTGCAGCTTGTTCTCTCAAGAACTGTGTGAAGCAGTGTTCATTAATTAGAAATGGAATGATAGAGAAAAGAAAAGCACACACTGAAATAATAACCAAAAATTGTACATACTTTCATAATCTTATGTCTTGCACTGCGAGTTTTTGCTTGTTGTAACCACTGCTGATGCCTCCGGAAAGCAGATTTGCTTGATAAAGCCTATAGGAAGTGGGAAAACGACAACATTATATTCTCTCAGAATTGCGAGTTTTAAAATAAAATCGTCACAGAAGAATAATTCAGAGGACAGCTAGAAGAACACAAAGCTGCACAACTGCCAGGTGAATCAGAGCAAGAACAAACCATTTAATAGTCTGACAACATTGCATAAAAATGAGAGATAAAAGACAGTAACAAAAAACATGTTCTACCAGGAGAGCAATAATATGTTATAGCGAGCACACTCAGTAACAGACCATTGATAGGCAACTCAAAGTTTTGGAGTCCAAGATGGCTCATAGAGGAGGAACATGTAGAAGTAATCATCTGTGATGCAGATGGATAGTTATCATTTGATCTATAGAAGCTTCAGTGAGCCCAAAAGGTCACTCAACTAAACGGTGTAAGGTAAAAGGAGAAGGGAATGGGATTGGCTCTACTAGATTAAAAAAACCATAACTTTTTTTGTGTGAAAGAGAATGAGGTAATTGTCTGTTCAGCGGTGTGGTCTTCTTTACCTTTCAAAAGGTAATTGATTGGTGCACAAAACTTAAGCAAATATGTTGACTTCTTTTAAGGAAGGAGATGTTTTGCCATCTTTCAAAGGTAAAACTGTAAAGCTTTAGATTCATGTTTAACATGCAATGGAGGCATCAAGCCCTGGACAGCTTGGAGCTGTCATGGATGGGCAAGCAAACTCCTGCAACAAATGGAAAACTATTGCATGTATTGCTCTCAAAATGGAGCAGATTCAACATTGTGCCTGACATGGCTTCGAGATTAAGAATCTAGAACAGATTGTACATTGATCAAGAGTGGCTGACCACCTCAACCACTTATAAAGCTTTGATGCTCTCCAAATCAAAATGGTTGAGAATGTGACTGATCTATCAGAATATATCAACAGGAACCCAAACAACCTAGCTACACAAAATCATCACAAATAGCTACCACTGCATGTCATAGAAACTCTCAATGGTTAATTTATTTCAAGAAAATAACACTATTAAGTGAAAGGGATATCAAAAGTTCCCAAGGAAAGCAAGACAGAGAATGTTTTTGCAAACCGTTCTCTAGAAATTTACATCTAGCCAATTGCAGAGATGATATTGATGTTAGGGATGTCTTTTCTAGATGCATTTATTGTCTTTATAAACTACACTTAAATAACCTAAGCAGACCATCCTTTTCAAGAGATTTTTTTCTTGGCTGGCATCAAATACATCCAAGAAAATACTAAAGAGAATCTATGAGGCTTGCATATTCTTTTCTAACTTATACAAATGAAATCTTTAAGCCATCATCATTGACCCTTATTTTATAACAGGATCAAACTATATCACTAAAAGAATCCAGAAAGAACCTAAGATTGAAAGACAGCTTTTTTTATTAAAAAATATTTTAGATGAAGTCGAATTGAAAAGTCATAAGGAGCAAGTACGAGAAAAGTATACTAACGTTGTATGTAATTATTTCCACCACTTCAGCATTTGAGAGTATATGTGTTGGAGAGACAAGATTTCCGTTCACCTATAAAAGCCACTTCAGAAACATTCTTCGAAAACAGTAAACAGTACAAAAACGGAAGTCTGAAAGAACCTTTGCCGCCACCATTTTGTTGCCAATTTCAGTATGTATAAGGTAAGCATAATCAATTGCTGTGGCACCTTTAGGGAGATTCTTTATCTGCAAGAAAAAAGTGCATCATTATGCTTCTTCGGACAATACAATTGAATATTGTTACAGGGTGTACCTACCTCTCCTTTTGGGGTAAAAACAAAGACACGACTTCCCAACAAGTCTCGCTTAATGGTATCCACAAATTCTCTAGAAGTCATGTTTCCAACAAATTCTTCTTGCCATTCTCTAATGGCATTAAGCCAGCCAATCTGTACCAAGAAATGATTAAGCTGTGTTCTAAAGGTCATCGCGTCTAACAATATGCACATTATAGCAAAGATATTCATGGATACCCTGAGAGCTATGTCCGCATTGTTAAGACAGGCGGTTTTCCCTCTAAAAGTTCTCTCACTATGCATGTCTTCCTCCATTAAATCAGAAAACGCACCTTTCCCACTGTAGTGTGCAGCAATGCCTCTTTGAGCAATAATATCCATTTCTTCAGTTCTTATCTTCAAGAAATAGGAAGCAAGGCCCGTTAAAATAATTCTAAAAATAGGAAGTCCAACAACACCAACTAATGGAGCAACACCAAAGGGATCAAAAGTATCATTTCCATACAAAAGCAGACTAGTTTACCTGAACTTCCAGTCTGAACATACTTTCATAAAGAAACGGTATTACTGTTGTGTGGAGACTTTGATACCCGTTGGGCTTGGGGGTTGCTATAAAATCTTTCACCTGTGATACGGTGATCTTTTAATTAGCCATGAAGTGTGTAAATGAATCATCTAAAAGCACATATTGCAAACTCACAGCTCGAGGGATGGGAGTCCAGATACAATGAACAAGCCCTAGGACATGGTAGCATATCTGCATCAGGGAAATCAGAGTAAACAAATAAAAAATACAGCAATGTTGACATTATCGTAAGTAAAACTACAACCATACTTGTACAACTTATCAAAATGATAGCTTTGTTTTTGTAGGTATCCTTCCAAGTCAAATTACAAGCTAAAATACATTTAAGCTGATATTGGGATGCATAAAAGACATCTTCCTAGTCTTTTTTTATTATCATTGATAGAGTAAGAAAAAAAAGGATACAAGAGGTGAAATAACAAAAACAAAAGGAAAAAAGGACGGGAACAAGACCCCGTCACAGCCAAAAACAAAGGTAACAAGTCAGAAAAACCCCCACAAGAAGTGGGAAAAGAAGAGGAAATAGAAAAAAATCACAATAAACCCAACAAGATACTGTTCTACAACAGAAACTCCGTTGTACTTCCAGAAGCTTGTAGCCACAGAAAGACATCTCGAATAGTCTTTTGCCAAATCTCCCAAATTACAATTCTCTTGTTATCAAAACGTAGTCTATTACGTGCGACCCAAATATTCCACCATAAGGCAAGATGACCAAGATTTCCAGCCAACTTAGCAGGTCCACTAGGAATGTTCGAAGTCAACTTACACCAAAACTCTCTGAAATCATCACCTACATCAGTCATACCCTTACCAAGCTTATATGCAAGCTTATCTAACAAAGTTCTGGTAACCTCACAATTTCTGAAGATGTGATCATTATGCTCTTCTTCCTCCAAACAAAGTGGGCAACGACTGGCCAAATACCACCCCCGCGATTTCAGGGCGACCTCTGTCAAAGTCTTAGCATGAAAAATCAGCCAAGCAAGGACACAAATTTTTGGCGGCGCATTCTTGTTCCAAATCAGCGAAACGATGTCTAGGGACGGCCCTGGACCAAGAAGAATATGATATAGGGATTTGACTGAGAAAGAAAAATTAGATCGGAACTTCCAAATAAGAGTCGTCAACAGTAATGGAGAAGGAGCACGAATTTAACAAGCCCAAGAGAGCAAAGGTGAGAGGATTCCCGATACGTGAGGGACTGAGAGAAAACTAAATTCCAAGTTGGTGACGAATCCTGCCATGTAAGTAGATCAACAACCCACGCATCTATCTAACCAGAACTTAATAAACTCATCATTTCCTACACCACACCTCATTCCCAGTTGTACCACATCCTCCCCTTCAAGAACACCCTTCCATAGACCTTTGATAGTTTTGATATGAGTAGGGAACCATTCAGAAGAGCCACGGTAGTATTTATCCCGGATTAAACGTTTCCACAAAGGTGGATCTGGGTTAGGCGGACCAGACAATCTCCAAACTCATTTACCCAATAAAGCTTGGTTAAACGACTTAATATCTCGAATACCCAGTCCTCCCCTCGATTTTGGTTGACACAATCTTTCATGGAACAAGAGGATAACCAGTGTTTTTCTCACATTTTCCTCCTTTCCAGAGGAAGTTCATTTGTGAGCTACTCATTTTTTTGCCACACTTGAGGGGACCACAAAGATTGACATAAAATATATGGGTAAATTAGATAAAACAGATTGGATTAACGTCAATCTAGCCCCCCAAGACAAAAACTTTCCTTTCCAACCTGCAACTCTATGATCCATTCTCTCCAAAATCGGATCACAACCTTGTTTGCGAATATTTTTGGGTGACAAAGGTAGTCCTAGATATTTACATAGGAAAATCTCAACTTTGCACCCAAGCATGTTTGCACGATCGGATATTTCTTCATCTCTCATATTTAGACCTAACACAGAAGATTTATTCCAGTTAACAGATAGTCCTGACACCCACTCAAAGATCGTAATTAGGTAAAATAAAATTCTGATTGATTCCTCATCCATGTTACAAAACAACAAAGTATCATCCGCATATTGAAGGAAATGGACTTCCTCCCCGCTTCTACCCACCTTAAATCCTTCCCACATTTTATGTTGTTTGAGTACCTCTACCATCCCCCCAAGGATTTCTCCGAAAAGGGTAAAAAATAGTGGGGAAATTGGGTCCCCTTGCCTAATCCCTCTTGAACTCTTAAAAAACACACAAGGTGAATCATTTGCTAGGATTGAGAATTTGGCAGAGGGCTTAGACAAAGGTCAAAGGGCTAAACACCTCCCTAGTCTTAGTTATATCAAAGGTCAAAAAACAGGTCTTTAACCATATTAAACTCATCCAATAACAAGGGACCTTGCAGATCATTATGAGTTTGCTGGAGAGCCTTACTGTATCCAGAAAGTGAAGAGGGCAGAGGGCTTAGACTATATCAATCTAAACTCCATATCAAATCGAGTGCAGGATCACTTCATGTGGACTGGCATTAGACTTACTACGCTACAACAGCACATTATACGTTATCCAGGAATCTCTCCAAACTTAAAGAGAGGGCAATCCTTGAAAATTTCCCTAGTTAGGGAGTTTAAATAATTAATAAACCAAACAAGAGTTTTCTGGATTCTTGCAGCGATGTGCCATCTTTGTGAATTGCCAAAAGGCAGCTTGGACCATAGTATTCAAAGAGAAACATAATTTTACACGAACAAAAAAAAGGATTTACCTGATGAGCATTGCATAAAGGTCCAATTCCAATGCATCTTTTGGGTTTTAAAATAATGTGGAGCTGCAAAAGATTACAGATTATTAAGTAAACCATATTAGAGCTTTACTTTTGGATACTAAAATATAAGTGTCAAAAGAAACCTGAACAACTTGGTTGATCTCATTTATGGAACATTTTGATTTCAGCATAGCCTTGTAGACACTGCAATAAACAAGTTTCAAGCATCCAACATACCGTCAGCAACAATCAATATCAAACATATGTGAAGATCTTAATGGAAGTATATAGTAATTAAAACATATCATTTGGGTTTAGTAGAACTCTGTACAGTCCATAACAAACTGGTTTAGAATTCAACATACAGCAAGATTAGTAGTTAGGAATATTATTAGGATATAAGATCCCAATGATGTGTTTTATAGATTAAAGATGTAAATACCCTTGGCAGGAGGAACATGCCCATCATCATCTGCCTACGTGCATGTTTAACATAGATAAATTAAATCACAACCAATTCCCCATTAGCAGTACTTGCAAAAGGACATCATATTTAAGTAAGTTCAGCAACTTTGTGCAATAAAAATGAAATATATATATATCAAGGAATGACCTGTACGGCTCTTTACAAACAGAATGCACTTCTGTTTTCACTGTCATGATATGCAGGAACTGATCCTCTTGAATCTTTTGCATCAGAAGTTTCTTCGCCTGAAACAAGAGAAATTGTTGACTACAGAATTACATCGTAGCATCTTGACCACTGCAGAATAGTGGGAGGAAGACCAACAGAAGGGATGAAAATAAACATATGCACAAGGTATCACATAAGAATCAGGTATAGACATCGACAATACCTCAAAAAGATCTTTATCATGCTCCTTATACAGTTCCTCCACTCTTTTCTTAAACTTGGAGAAGTCGTGACCATTTGTATACATGAATGACAAGTTTTCCAGCTCTGACTGTGAAAGAAGTAATGCTATTTATTGTTCAACATAAAAAACTGAACCAAAGCTTCTGAGATCACAATAAAGAAAATTAAATAGAAAAATAACGAAGACAAAGCATTAGCAAATAGGAACAGGTGTTTTATAAATTGTCTTGAATTCCAACTAAATGATTTTAGAAATTTAAAACGTAACTAGAAGTTATAAAGTACATAACCAGAAGTCTTGTCAAGTTTCAGATAAATTTAAGGAATTGCGTCTCTACCTTACCTCTGCAACTCAGTGTCTAAGCATGTAAGTTTCAGTTTACCAGACTTGGGCTTTCAGACTCTAAAACTGATCGGCTAGGGTCCAGGAAAAGGACCTCCCATTAGGAATTCTACACACCCTGAATTGATTTTTGTGGACATGTTTTATTGGAAATTTGTACATGCTCTACTGTAGCACCTATATATTGGCAAGGCTCAATTACCTACAAATATTAGCTAGGATCCAGGAAAAGATCCTTCATTGGGAATTCTATACACCCTGAATAGATTTTTGTGGAAGTATTTTTATTTGTAACTTGCACAGAATATAATGTATTATATAAATATTGGCACGGCTCAATCACCTACAAACAGCATATATGATGCATGCTGGGCTGTCAGAACCTCAAATGCATCTTAAATACAAAAGACAATTTCATACAACCAAAATGTCCTTTTTTTTACAATTTAAGCTCAATATACCATATATACACACTAAAATTTTCTCACTCTGCATGTCATTTTCAACCCAAATTCGGAAAAGGCTCAGGCCAGGCACCCATACATAATTACACATCTAAAGATAAACCCGTAACCAGGAGGAGATAAAGTGGGTTTCTGTCACAGACACTAACTGGTGAGGCATGGTGAAGGGAATGTTTCAATAGAAAAACTAAAGGGAAGGATCAGGCAGAGTATTGGCTGGACTCAAAACATAACATGCTGAAGAGAACTCAATTCTTAAATACCTTAATCTGATACATGCCTAGTAACTTTGCCAAAGGGGCAAAGACCTGTAGCGTCTCCATTGCAATGCTAGACTGCATATATATGAAAGTTAGAAAGATACTTCACCAACAAACATCCACAAAAGAAGGGATCTACATTTTAAGTACCTGTTTATGTGGAGGCATGTGTGAAAGTGTGCGCATGTTATGTAATCTGTCTGCTAGCTTCACAATAATAACACGTACCTAAAACAAATTTAGACTTATTAATAGTTAACTTCTTTAAGGGAATATGATTGTACATTGATGAAAATACAGAAACGTACCTCCTCTGTCATGGCTAAAAACATCTGCCTCAGGTCATCTGCTTTTACATCCTGTACCGAATCTCTTGCATCTTTGCACTGTAATTTACCTAGTTTGGACACCTAATTAATGAATGGATGAATGTGAGTCCATCAGTTTTAAAAGCATAGATGGGTATGTCATTAATGCACAGAATCATATAGGAAACAATAGCAACACCTTAGTTTCGCCTTCTACGATATGGCGCACAGTGCCCCCAAATTCCATTTCAATTCTTTCAAATGTAACAGAGACAGTATCTTCAACTGTATCATGTAACAAACCAGCAGCAATGGATTCCCAATCCAGTTCCTATTAAAATAAATGATAAGGAGCAAAAGGAATCAGTAGTTAAGGAAATATAACAAACTTAATATATATATATATGTATATGTATATATATATTTGTTTTTAACTCACAAGTTCTCCAAGAATGCGTGCAACTTCAACCGGGTGGACAATAAAAGGCTCCCCGCTTCGCCTTTTCTGTCCATCATGGGCTTCATATGCAAGCTGCACTGACATGATAGGCACATGACATCTAGCACATTACATTAATTTTGCAACCATAGTTATTAAATACAAATTTTATTTTTGGTTTACATGCAACAACTGTATATTCTAGCAGAAAACTTTATCCAACTTAAATAGTACAAAGATGTAATTGTAATTCCAGTCAGGCAGTTTGGGAAATTTCAAGCTAACACAAATGACGACCAAAAAACAGTAATCTTTTTTTATCGACCAATATAATCATAAACAAGAGAAAAATCTATACCTTCAAAGCACGATTGACTAATTCTAATTCCTCTGGAGGAAGATATGAAATATCTGGTCTCAGACCCTACAAATTTTAGTGAGAAACAATATAAAATTACTTCTTTTTTTCAGAGTAAATAAAGTCTAAATAAAAAAGAAAAATAATCTGTACAAAAGGCTCGAGCTGCCCCACAGCAACAAAATTTAGAAAAAAATGTAGGAGAGAAGGCCAGAACACTTAACACCTCAGCAGCAAAATAAATTATATGAGAATATATGAAGCACTAGCGAAGTACTGTTCTGTCAGGGACCCAGAGGGTCAGAGAGCAGACTTGAAAAGAGAAACTACAATAACATATAGAGGTCATCACCAGTTCAAGTTATATTGAACTTTCTTCAAGATGCAAATAAGGCTGTGATGTCAGCCTAACAACCACAAGATTCACCCTAGATAGGAACATTTCTAGAAGTTTGAATACCCATGTCTTCAAATATATTTTTGAAAAAAGACTTGCAGCTGACTTCTGGATCCAATATCTGAAGCTATACATATAATTTGCATTGGGTGTTAAGATTGCAGATCTAAGGCATCTTCTGTACTATCAATCGTCACACTTCTTTTTCTTCTTTTAGTGTAACTAATGAACTTAAGAAGGATATCCTAGAGATGCATCAAAGCAATGAGAATGGGGTTAACTGATTTAACATTATTTCTTCTAGGACCTCTCTTATACACCTCAATCTGTAACGAGATATTAATCACCCACGCAATCAAATGAAAATCTAACAGGATTTTTTTTATTGTGATTGCTCCATTAATTTTTTAGGTTCTCACTTAAAAATATTGATGTCTTGATATGTTGTATTCTTGTCAAAGAGTGGCTTGTTGATTTTTTTGTAGGAAGGGACAGGTGATTTTTTATCGTTATAAAGTTAAAAAAAACATTGAGTGATCTAATTTAAAAGAATTCAATTAAAGTTCACCTCCCATAACATTTCTGGGGTAATTGCTCCAGAGGATTCTGTATGAGAATAATAAGAACAGTTCAGCTTGCCAGTTCTTCTAGGGCCAGAGAGAAAATTTGGATTATCATGACTCTGTGTCAGTGAAGACCCAAAGGTGTTCATAAAGCTACTACATCGAACATTAAAAGCCCCACTCTTCCAGCTAGCCTACAAAATACATTAAAGGCATATATAATATGACAAGTCAACAACATTACCGATCAAAAAAAACTGACAACAACATTAGCCATGATGATAAATATTATATTAGCATACCAATTCGCATTTTAGCATGGTAGGTAAATACTAAATGAAAAATAAAGAACTTAATTTTAACCAACGTCAATATGGTATTGTTGGGAGAGTAGACTAACAAAAGCATCCAAGGAAACGATAAAAAACAATGATAGCAATCCAACATATGATATGCTGGAATAGCCCCTTGTCCACATATGATAGCAATCCAACAATAATTTGATTAGTAAGTGGTGCCAATGAGGCCACTAAAGCCATACGTTCTCATTATTCCAGTCCAAGATGTTTGTAGATTTAGTCCATAACATGTTTCAACATAAACAGGGACATGTATAATACTATCTGCAGCAAGAATGCAAGATAGACAGCATTTTACAACAATTGTGATTACATGGGATGATGAGGGGCTCAAGCCAAGATATGCTGGAGGGAAAATGCTTGAGCCTTCATCTAGGAGGACTAGGATAGGGGCATGACTTAAAATAATGGTCACCTTAACAACTAAACAAAGGCGTCAAACCTCACAATCTAACCCATGGTACTTCTATAGTGTGGAGATTTCAACTAGAAAATTCAGATCATCATATGCATTACCGAGTCAACAACAATCTCCTACAACTTTGTTGGTTCAAAGGAACACTAACATGTGCAAAAGTATCTAATTCAACATTGTACTTACCATCAACCATTTGTTGTTGTTGTGCTCCTAACTGCAATTTTATTCTTTACATGTACTTTCAAACACTAGAATATTGAATTTTCAGCAATATTGATACATGTAATTGCCCAGTAGATAAATAAATCATATAATTGATCGTAGGTGTTGAACCCTCGTCACAAAAATGAAATATGTGCAACTACACAAACAACTAATCAGTTAGCGAAATTGGTCATACAACCTTAACAACTCAATAATAGATACTGAAGCTATGATTAAAAAAGCTACTGAAACTAGCCATTGTATTAAGCAACCACCTAATCCGCTAAAGATCTAGAAAAAGAAACAAAACTTGTGCCTCCGCATATTGAATTAGAACACCGCATAACCCTTTCCAAGTTGGATCACTTTTTTTTGCAATGAGAAATGAAGTCTACATTACTGCAGCTTCCAAATATTTCCTGGGCTAATGTCACTCCTAGATATTGAACATGTGACATTTGGCACATGAGGTACTTATTGTACTGGTGAACTACCCACATGTGTTCATATCACATATTTTGCTTCTTAAGTAAAATGAACATTGATTTTAACATTCTATGCCTTTTTACTAATTAATGGTAGTTTAAAGACTAGATCAACGTCTTTGGAAGTTTCTAACGTGAATCTAAAATCCAAGTTGGCACCAAACCTCATCAATTGTTATAGCACCACAATCATCTTTCAACCACATACCATTGATTTTAACCTTTTTATGTTTGTGTTTTGAAAATTAATAGTAGCTTTAAACATACAATGACAACAATGCCTTTTCTCCCAAACTAATAGGGGTGGGTTATAAATGAAACTCAAAGGTATGGTAGTTGTCACCGCCTTGAATTCGAGGATGCCCGAGGGTGCGCCATACCGGGCTAGGTTCGTGAGCTTGGAGCATCACAAGGAACTACGAAGCACACAAGGCAAACCAAACGCGAGGCGTGAGGTGAGCAACGGGGGTAGCCCAAGTACCCCCCTGGGTTTTGCAAGGCAAGCGCCAAGGAGATTCGAGATGCGCGGGCATGCGCACACGCAAGGCGAAGCGTGGAGGAGGAATCGAGTGGCAGGCAGCGGCAAAGCGCACGCAAGAAGGCAAGTAGCCGAGGCTACGAACATGGAGCGAAAGGCCTAGTCCAAGGACGTGCGCGTAGCACGGGCGCGAGGAAGCTATGCTCGGGGGATGTGCACGCGCGCAAGGGCGCATGCACGGGCGAGCGAGGCAAAGGCACGGATGTTCTAAGCCTATAGCGTGGATTGGTGGCTTGGAACGTGAGGCGCGTGGAGAAGCACCAAGGCTTGGAGTCCGGGAACACCCAAGCGAAGGTCTAAGGGCATCAGCAAGCGAGGCGCACGCATAACACTTGGGAAGTGCGAGAGCATGTACTAAGCATAACCCGGGCAGCACTTAGGCACGCCATGGAGGTGGGCTTGAGCGGGCAATGCTTAGGATGGAGGCGCAGGAGCTTGGGAGGCTAAAGACAAGGAGTCAACACCAGGTCAGCACAAGGAGACTAGGTGAGGATCGTAGTCAACACGAGTCAATACCGGTCAACTGGTGGTGGATGGTGCGGGCCGACGAGGACTACCCATGGGCGAAGCAAGAACCGAGATCGGTGACCAGGCAAGGCGTGGGCAGCCCAACAAAGGCGTGGAGACCAAGTCAAAGGAGGGAGGCTACATTCGTGGAGACGGTTATGGACTTGGTCCACCAACCGAAGGGAGAGGGGAACATGGGCTTAATGGGTCAGCCCCAATACGCACATGTCTCCCTTACATGTAGGTATTCAGTTAGGAAGGAGTGGAAACCGTGATGCATGCATTCCTTGAAAATAGGAACCGAAGATGCACTTCCTAAAAAGTAGGATTCGGTTAAGGAACGGGTCCATAACCGAACGAGAGATGTGCAAGGGATTTGAACGGGTCAAACCCACTTGCGCAACTTCCTATTTTGAGGGACGGTTTTGAAGACACATATTCCAGCAAAATACAACATGATCCCCACGTTTCCAGCCAGCCTTAACCGAAGGGTTCGGTTATGACTAGGGGGCGCTATTTGTGGGAATTAATCTGCGGTGGAGGAAGAGTTTGGGAACGATTCCTATGGATTAATTCAGCCACGATTATTATCAAGTTATAGGGGAGAATAGGGAACTATTCTCTTGCAACCAAAGGAAGGTGGGTTGGGTGGCATCCAACCGTGCTACAAAGTAGGGTTTTGAAGCACTATAAAAGGGGACGCCTTCATAGGTTCAGAATCATCAATCAAGGAGCACCAATTCGGATCAGCAATTCGAATTGTCTTCGGATAGGGTTTCCATCATAGTTTGAGGTTAGATTTGAGCGTGAGAGAGTTTCTGTAGGGGAGACTTGTGAACGTGAAATCTTTGTAATCCCTTTGGGACGTTTCTTATTTTAAATAAAAAGAGATTGTTCCACCACCTTTCTTTCAGTGTTCTTGTGTGGGGAATTTGGGACGTTTTGGGGGCTTGGTGTTTGTGAGGGTTGTGCAACCTTAGTTTCCGCGTATGCTTGTTGTGGGGGCTATTCCGCTAGTTCCCAACTCAGAGGGTAACCTAAGAGTTGTGCGGTTGTTTTGGTGTTTTCAACTCTGCCCCGCGGGGATAGAACGTTTGGCGAGGCCAAAGTTCGAAAAAGTTGGAATTTGAGAGTCTCTAAAGGACTCCTAACACGGCCGGGTGACAGTAGCTTTAAACACTAAATCCCTAAATTTGGAAGTTCCATTGGACAATCTCGTATCAAAGTTGACACCAAACATTATCAACCATCCTATGAATCATAACTCCACAATCACCATCCAAACCACATAACATTTATCAATAAAAAAAACCATATGACAATCACGAAAGCAGAAACCTAAACATCCTTCAGAAATTAAATCAACGAATTCAAAAGTTCCAAATTGGACGATCTGATGTCCAAGTTGGCAATAATTCCTAGGTTCTTTGACTCCACAATAACCTTCCAAACCACATAACATCTTTCTGTTAAAATGAAAAGTCAAACGAGTAGTAGTTTTAAGCACAAAGTCTCAAAATTTGGAAGTTCTATCGGAATCTAATATCCAAGTTGACATCAAACCTCATCGACCACAACCATTCCTACATTTTACTAGAGTTAGAAATGGAGCGGATATCAACATATTTTTTTGGTCTTTATAATACATTAAAAAAATTGAAGTTAAGGGTTATGAAATGAAAATCAAATATGGATATGAATCAGATGTTATCTTCTTTAACTTATCAATTTATGAAAAAACTTTAAATTAGAAAATCACATGAGAAAACGAATCCTATATTATCATATGTGTTCTTAGCCGTACCATTATCTGATTATCATGTTTGTTATCACATCTATACGGAATCCACATTTAGAGATCATACCCTACTAAACATATTATTTGAATCCACCCATCAGAAAGGATATTATCCGAATCACTTTTACCCCTACGTTTCACTTTCACAACTACACAATCACCTTCCAAACCACATAACATCCTTTCATTAAAACGAAACTCAAGATAATAGTAGCTTCAAAACACTTTAAATCTCTAAATTTGAAAGTCTCCATAAAAAATTGCAACTTACAATCACCTTCCAAACCACACCACCTCTCCATAGAAAAACAAAACAACAACAACACTCAACGAGCAAGAAACTTAGAAAACCTCACCGAATCAACACGCCGACTCCAACCACCTCTCTCCACCTCACTCCACGCAGACTGCGCCGTGCTCGCGAGCGAGCCGGTGAGCGCCCTGGGAGCGTTCCAAGCGCAGCAGAGGACGCCGCCGCACTCATACTTCCCCACGACCTTCGGAGGCTTCTGGACCCTCACGCACTCCACCGGAACTGCGGGAACCAAGTCTGAGACCGCGGAGAGGTGGGAAAGGAAGGGGGGAAGGGAAGGGGAGTACCTGAGGAGGACGAAGCGGAGGCCATCGGGACGGTTAGGGCATCGGGGGTTGGAGATTAGGGTTCCGGCGAGGTCGGGTTTTGGTCCGGCGAAAGAAGGCCACACAAAGGCTGCGGAGGTCAGAGAATGAGAGATATTTGTGGGGGATTTTGTGGGATTCGGACTGTATATTCGGGATTTTGCGGAGAGAGATATGAAAGGAATTTAAGGATTTTGTGGAACTCGAGGCGGTGAAAGGAGTTTAAGGATCAAATGTTATTTTATTTTTATTTTTGTAAGAAACCCGTTCTTAATTTTTTTTCGTCTCATAGGTTGCTTCTTCCTATTAGATGTCATAGTTATTTGGATGACGAGAAACTCAGTAAATCTCTAGACGAAATTTCTGAAGCGTCCTCCAATTAGATATAAAACATGACATAAAATAAATGAAATTTTTCCTCAATTCAGCAGGCAAAGGATGGTCAAAAAATTTGGACCATCAGGACGACCAGTGTGGGAGTTGGAGAAGCTCATCAACTGAATTTCTCCCGTTAATACAAAAAATGTCATCCCGATGTGCACGAGAAACTTAGATTTCGGAGAGCTCAATAGTGTTTGGATGACCTCAAAACATTGTACCAACTTCCATGGTGTAGGGGAGCCGAAATCAATCCCATCCAAACAACTTCTATGTTAGGAAGTCCGAATTTGGAAAAATAATTAAAAAGGTTGGAATTTGAGAGGAGGTATCAAGAGGTTAGAAAAAAGTTTGAGATTTAGAAGTATTGATATACTAAATAATCCTTATAAAATATGTTCCAAATTATGAAATTCATACTGGTCATTTGTGGCTTCATTATACTTGTCAACAATCATGTTTACGAGAAAAGAGATCGGGATTGGTTTTTTTAGGGGAATTGTCGTTATCGCATATTATTGAGTCTATCATTCGGAAGGTAAGATGGTGAAGAAAAAAAAGTCTATTACCAAATGCTGCCGTTGGAGAATAAGTGGATTGATCTTTTGGTGCGATGAAAACTTTAAAGAAACTAGGAAACTAAACTTTTGATATGACTAAGTTCACGTGAAATTTTAAAATGTTTCGAAATTGTAATTTCATAACTCCCACAAAAAACTCCAATAGGAATAAGAGGTCTAAACTACTGAATTGCTAAACATCGTCCCAAATTACTTAAATCGTCCCTTGAAATTACCATTTTGCACTTCTCTCATTTCTACTGCTATAACGCGACATTTTACCCTCTTATCACACATCTCTCTTCATATTCCTCTTATAATCATAAAAAATATTGTTTTGGAGGTCAGTAATGAACCAACGGACGCCCTAGTGTACTCGAATCTGGTAAAATATCTAACATCTTTTTAATAAAAAAATAATAAAAATAATAAAAAATTACGGACGTCCGACGGAGCCGCCCCCACGTAGGAGGGGGCGTCTGGCTAAGACGCCTTCCCCATGGGGGCGGCGTTTTACCCAGACGCCTTACCCATCAGGGAGGCGTTTTACCCAGACGCCCCCTCCTACGTGGGGGCGGTTCCATCGGACGCCCGTAATTTTTTATTATTTTTTATTATTTTTTTAAAAAGATAATTGATTATAAATTTAGATAATTGTTAAATTAATTAATAAGTTAATAATTACTATATTCGGATGACCAATACCTCTTCGGTACACCGAAAATTCAAAAATTTCCAGATCCAACAATTTCAAGCGAGACCCCCGAACGACCTGTCGAGGTGGTATTTGTAAGTCAGGATGTTTTACCACCGGGGGATTTGGAACTTAAAAAATGTTGGATCTGGAATTTTTTTGAATCTTCATCACTTGCAAAAAAACTCATTGTAATCCGACCGGTTACCACCGAAAACTTGCAAAGAAACGTCAAATAATTTGAGATAACACACCGTATAATTTTAATTTGACAAAAAAATTAAAAAAAACGGGACGTCTGGCTAAGACGTCTGTACCATCGTGGCGGTGTCTGGCTAAGACGCCTCCACCATGGTTGAGGCGTATTAGCGAGACGCTTACACCATGGTATAGGCGTCTGGCTAAGACGCTTGTACCATCGTGGAGGCGTCTGGCTAAGACGCCTCAATCATGGTGGAGGCGTCTTAGCCAGACGCCTCCACGATGGTGCAGGCGTCTTAGCCAGACGCCCTAGTCGGAAAAAAAAATCCGTCTCCGTTACTTCGCCTAATCTAGGTGTTTCGCCAGAAATTTTCGTGGTGTTGGTACTAGGAATGTTAGTAAAACTGAGTCAAAAACCTTGTTTAAAGATACGTGACGATATGGGTATTAAATATATTGTTAAGGGCAATTTGGTAATTTCAAGTGACGATTTAAGTAGTTTTGGGGCGACGTTTAGTAGTTCCTCTAAACCAAGGATAGTTTAATTCTTTGTTTTTTTTCTCAAACCCACGAGAATCTCATGGCAAAGTGCTGCATATTCCAAGAATGTCTTGGGGCTAATTGCTATATGCACCCTGAACTCAAGTATGCGGAGGAAATGAGATATTTCTTTCTCATGAAAAGTACCATTTACAAAATAAACACAAGAGAATCTGATATCAAAGTACTGCATATTCCAATAATGTCCTGGGGTAATTGCTATATGCACCCTAAAGGCCCTAAAGGCCTAAACTCCAAGGATGACGAGGAAACGAGATATTTTTTATAGGATCCTTATACACGGACGCCAGCGTCCGTGACGCGCATGACATGACACTTAAAGTGTGTTGAGTCAGCGTCCAGTCAGGTTGACACGTAATCGTCGCAGTACGCGCCTTTTTATTTTAAAATTCGACAGTTCATTTCCAAATCAAACGATTAGACAACGCGCAGACATAATGTGGCGACGGTTCGAGTCTCGAGCAAGGAAACGAATAGACCCACGAAAAAGGAAGGAAACGAATAGTTCCTTCATCTTTGTGTCTGTAACTGTGAAGAGAGAAATCTGAAAACCGTTCATCTACGTGTGTTTCACAACGAAACGAGAAATGGATTCACCGAGTCATGTTGTCGCTCCAGAAGTTGTGGCTCATCAGGTGGGTCGATTTAGGGGTTTTTTCGTGGGTGGATTTTTTATTTACGAACTTTCTTTGAATTTTTTGTTTGTTTTAGGGAAGCACGTACTACTTCCGGGAAACAAAGTGTGGTTGGACGACGATTCAAAAGCAGTTCGGTAGGATGAAGGACGTCGAAAAGGAGGTCTTCCGGGGAACCGCTTTCGGACACTTCCTACATTTTCCTAACATTCCAACGGACAATGAAATAATCGGATGGTTCGTCGAACACTACGATGCGAAGGAGGTGGGGCTGAGAATAGGATCAGGGGTAGTCCCCCTTACAGCTGAAGACGTTGCCGTAATTCTGGGGCTAAAAGTGCGTGGGAAGACAGTTGTTATGGAACCGACGGGCATACAGAAGCGAGATGGAGTGAACCTTGACAACACTCAACTATTAGAGCATCTGACTGCAACCAGTGTGATGGGCGACGCTGAGGAGTACGTTCGACTCCTTATTTGTTTCATCTTCAACCATTTTTTGTTCTTCGATGGAACACTTCGAACCAAAATTTGGTTCATGAAACATTTGAGGGACTTCAAAGGCATCAACAGATATGCATGGGCACGTGCAGTTCACGCCGCACTGGTTTGGGGTCTGGAGGAAGCCAGCTTAGAACTGCAGGAAAGGAGATCGGCCGGGAACTTCATTATGAAGCAAGGCTGCGTTGATGGTTGTGTAGCAATACTACAAGTAAGCAATTTTGTCCGAAATACGTTGTGTGTCAGTCCGGATTCAGTGTTGTGTATGTCCGGAATACGATGTCTGTCTGTCCGGAATAAGTAGTTCGGTCTATCGGGAATACGATGTCTGTCTGTCTGGAATAGTAAGATATTTTGTCCGGATTAAGATTCTTGTCTGTCCGGAATACGTTGTTTGGCTGTCCGGAATCAGGAGTAGGTCTGTCCGGAATAAGATGTATGTCTGTCCGGAATACGTTATGTTGTTGTCCGGAATCAGGCGTAGGTCTGTCCAGAATAGGATGTTTGTCTGTCCGGAATAGTATGATCTTTTATCTTGAATAAGATTTTTGTCTATCGGGAATACGATGTCTGTCTGTCCGGAATAGTAAGATCTTTTGTCCGGATTAAGATTCTTGTCTGTCCGGAATACGTTGTTTGGCTGTCCGGAATCAGGAGTAGGTCTGTCCGGAATAAGATGTATGTCTGTCCGGAATACGTTATGTTGTTGTCCGGAATCAGGTGTACGTCTGTCTGTCTGTCCGGAATAGTATGATCTTTTATCTTGAATAAGATTTTTGACTGTCTGTCTTGAAGTGCTTATTAACATTTAATTTTTCCCATTTGAAGGTGTGGCTTTGTGAGAAATTCAAATTGGGGGAGCCCAGACGAGCATATCCACGGATGAAAAGTTGGACGGAAATGTTTGGGAAACGTTTAACCCTGAGGAAATGGGAGGAACGTGGAATAACCTTAGCTGAGATTTACAACGGCAAATTCGACCTGAAGGGGCCTCCATCACTAAGTGAAAGGGAGCGGAAACTAATGACTTCCGATCAAAATCTTGCTCAAGAGTCGCACAAAGCAAAGGGGTCAGCTTCAACATGCCATCTGCCAAGGCTACAACTTAGAGACTGCAGCATTCCATTGGACCCCGCTGCTACAAGAGTTGGAACTGAGTGAGGTTAAGACAAAATGGTTGCAAGCCGAAGCAACCCTTAAGAAGGCGGCTGAAGAGGTTAACAGACCGGACAGACCACAACCTTAATCCGGACAGACCGTGAACTTAATCTGGACAAAAAATCCACTTAAACCGAACAGACCACAACCTTAATCCGGACAGACCGTGAACTTAATCTGGACAAAAAAATCCACTTAAACCGGACAGACCAGGAACGTAATCCGGACATATCTAGAACGTAAACCGGACAGACCAGAACTTAATCTGGACAAAAAATCCACTTAAACCGGATAGACCCAGAACGTAATCCGGACATATCCAGAACGTAAATCGGACAGACCAGAACCTTAATCCGGACATACCATGAACTTAATCTGGACACACAAAAAACCTTAAACCGGACAGACCCTGAACGTAATCCGGACACACTAGAACCATAATCTGGACACACGAGCAACATAATTGGTACATGCTAGAACGTAAACCGGACATACCACAACATTAATCCGGACAGACCGTGAACTTAATCTGGACAAAAAATCCACTTAAGCCGGACAGACGCAGAACGTAATTCGGACACTTAAACCACTTAAACAAGGAACACATTTCACAACTAATAAGTTTTACAAGAGACGGAAAATAACAGGAAATCTAAAATTAAGGAGGAAGTTCCTCGTAATACAGATTCATGTCCCAATCACCGAAATCTTCATCCCCCGGTTTTGGTGCGACTGGGTGCAACGACGATGTAACCTTCTCCTTGAACTTTCTATTTTCTTGTTTGTCGTGCTTTTTATGGCTTCTTCTAACTATCTTCTCAGCTAAAGAAATTCGTCGTCTAGTCGGCGGTCTTCCTGGACGTCTTACCTTATCTGTATTGAGAACAGATGTACCTGTCGTCCCAGGTTCAACAAGTTCAATAGGGAGTTTGGTACTTTGCATACGTACCTTAAGCAATTCAATGTACTTAACGGTCTCAAGATACCTTGCGTGTGAAATGAAAGCTTCCTGTGCGACCCAAACGAGACGACCCATTATGTCGTCGTGACGACGAAGCGCATCCTTCTCCATTATGCCATCTTCTGGGTAACTCTTTTCTCGATGGCTCCTTCGAATATCCTTCCGCCATCGATTAACGATGTGAGACTTCGGGAGCAATGCATTAGGATCTAAGCGTGCAATGACAACAAAAATGTGGCAACATAAAAGACCAATGTGCTGAAACATTCTACAATCACATGTGAAGTTCGTAGATCTGATTTGTACTAGGAAACGTTTTGACAGTAGCTGCTCACCACATAATACACGTTCAGATACTTTGTAATGGAATGTGTCACCCGTATTGAACTCCTCCGTAATATCGGAGTATATCATCTTCCCAATTTGTAATTGTACTTTCTTGAAGACCCCTACCGTATACAACTCGCTCAACTGCCTCTCGAACGGATACATTGAAACTAATTGGGGACTCTTATGAAGACAATCGAAATCGGATTGAGCTTCCTTCTCATACTTGTGGCGGAGCGCGAGTTCGTATTGTCCAACGAACTGCGTAAGTGTGGTCTTAGATGTCAGGTACTTGTCGAAAAAGGCGTTCATACCCTCACTTCTCTGAGTAGATGTCATTCCTACGAAGAAACAATCTCCAACAAATGCAGGTATCCAGGACCCTCAGATTGCATAAATCGATTGGAGCCAACTATGGTTATGGAGGTCAAAATCACCAAGAAAACCCTGCCAATTACGCTCAAATTTTGATGGGGTTTTGGAATCAAATACAATCAATTTGAGATCAAATAGCATGTGTTTCCGATACTGCGTCGGCAACTTCACGGGAGCTTTGTTCATTATGTGCCATATACAAAATCTGTGCCTCGCGTCTGGGAAGACATTCCTCACAGCAGTAGTAATGGCGCCACATTGATCTGTTATGATCGCTGGGGGACTTATATCTGCATGGACAAGGGCAATTTTAAATGAGTGAGTCATATATTCAAAGGTACGAAAAACTACTTTGAAAACTTAATCCGGACAAACACAACTTATTACGGACAAAACCACAAAGTATTCAGAACAGACACACGACTTAATCCGGACAGACATACAACTTATTCTGGACATACACCCAACTTATTCCGGACAGACACCCAACTTGTTCCGGACAGACACCCAACTTGTTCCGAACAAACCGTATTCCGGACACACCCAGAACTTCTTCCGGACAGACATACGTCTTATTCCGGACAGAGGAGTACCTTATTCCGGACAGACAAGCAACTTTGTCTGGATAGAACCAGAACTTATTCTGGACACACTCAAAACTTAAACCGGACAGACATACATCTTATTCCGGACAGAGAAGGACCTTATTCCGGACTGACATACATCTTATTCCGGACAGAGAAAGACCTTAATCCGGACAGACATATGTCTTATTCCGGACAGAGGAAGACCTTATTCCGGACAGACAAGCACCTTATCGGGATACAACCAGAACTTATTCTGGACACACTCAAACCTTAAACCGGACATACATACATCTTATTCCGGATAGAGAATGACATTATTCCGGACAGACATATTACTTATTCTGGACAGAACCACAACTTATTCCGGGCATACGTACAACTTAAACCGGTCAGACACGGAACCTTAAATAAGTATATACGTACCGTTCATGCACGACAACCAAGTTTGGAACAACCATATGTAATTTTCAGTGGTCTCAGAAGACAGCAAAGCGCAACCGAGCAAAACCGATTCGAAATGGTGATTTACTCCTACAAATGAGGCAAATGGCATGTCGTATTTGTTGGTAATGTAGGTTGTGTCGAAACATATTGCGTCTCCAAAGTATGAGTACGCAGCTCTAGAACGACAGTCAGCCCAGAACACGTTTCGTAGTCTTCCTTCGTCATCCATATCCATTACATAAAAAAACATAGAATCAATTTTCTGCATCCTGATGAAATAATTCTGAAGAGTTTGTGCATCGCCCGATCCCATCTTCAAATTTCTGACTTCGTTTACAACGTTCCTGCACACAGCAATGTTTAAGACCGGGCAAAATGTTTAACTTCAATTAAATTACGCAAAAAATAACACACACCTTAGGTCCCGCTCGTTGAAAGTCAATTTGTCATAACCTCCGGCCTCGACCACAAAAGATTGCATGGTCTTAGCAGCCGATATCCCAGCAGAATCATTACACGATATGCGTGCTCTGGCGGCATCAGGGACGGCTCGTTTTTGTCGGAGGAAACGCATTTGATCGTCCTCAAGCATGACGTGGTTATGTTGAAGATCAACATAGTTTATGTGGTACCCTCTTGCTGGGTTTCCAGAGACCCTGATCCGAGCAGTGCACTGGACCCTACCGGATAACCTATGCTTTAGTTTCCCTTCTCCTTGGTTTGCTGGAGCGTGACCCTCCTTGGAGCAAGTCAGTGTGGCACGTATCACAACACCACGATCGTAATGAGATTGCCTTATCTTAACACCAAAACCACATGAATCGGCATAGGCAACGTAAAATGTTTTGGCGCTTCGAAAGAACGAAAAAACATCTGCTGATTCGGAACGTTTGAGGTCTCCTCCATTTGAGTACAAAGAACGAAGGGAGGAAAATGGTTGATAGTCCGCCAAAAGGGAGACAAAAGGAGGAAGAAAATCCGTGAGATGTGTATCCTGCGTAGGAACGCCAAAACGAGGGAGGACGAACTGATTTGAGACGCATTTAATGTGATTGGAAACGCATCGGGAAGTGAAAATAAAAAATAAGAAAAAGATTATAAGTTTTGCTGACATGGGTGACTCCAACTAAGCATCCAACTCAGCAGCGTCCTCAACGAGCGTCCTAAACAGCGGCTACTAATCATTTTCCTTTTTTATAGTTATTTGTTTGGCCGCTAACAAGAAATAACTAAATTGACTTTATGTCACATGGTTTTGACTATTTGGCATAAGGTCATAGAAAAATCAAATTATTTATCTCAATGTCATAGGAAAACAAAATATTTATCTTTATGTTATTCTGTCAGTAAACCGTTAACGGAAAAGTTAAGTATATTAATATTTAATAGAAATTTTGCAGAATCACCCTGAATAAACCAAAAATTCATAAAATTCATTATATATGTTGTAAAAATTACAAAAAAAATATTCAAAAAATTTATCTATACACTCTCTCATCTCTATCTTTCAACATTCATTTCTTTTTTTCTCTCACTACACTTAATGACTCGATTACTAAACTAATGAAATTTGATATATTTTTTTTCTAAAAAATATTTATTTATATTTATCTTATTTCAGATTCATATTTTTTAATATTTTAGTACAAGAATCTGATAATTGATAAAAGATTTTTTATAAAAAAATAAATATTTTTGGAAAACACATTTTATATAAAAAATAATTTTTTATTAGAAAAATGATTTTTTAAATAAAAAATAATTAATTATTTGTATTTTTCAAATTAAAAAATTATCAAATTTCATTAGTTTAGTAATCGAGCAATTAAGTTTAGTGAGAGACAAAGAAGAAATGAAAGTTAAAAGATAGAGATGAGAGAGTATATAAATTTTTTTGAGTAATTGTTTGTAATTTTTACAACACATATAATGAATTTTTGGTTTATTTAGTGTGATTCCGTAAAATTCACATTAAATATTAATATACTTAACTGACGTTAACTTAAGTTAACGGTTTACCGACGGAATGACATAAAGGTAAATATTTTGTTTTCCTATGATATTATGATAAATAGTTTGATTTTTCTATGACATTAGACAAAATAGTCAAAATCATGTGGCATAAAACCAATTTAGTTGTTTCCTGGTGACACCCAAACAAATAACCATATTTTTAAGGAAATTTTGCCGACTCTTTTGTAGGGTTTGATTACTGAGTAGACATGAGTGCTGGTTCGAGCTGGCTTGGCACTGCCTGACTCGGGTCTTACTTCGGTCGAACATGTTGGACCCAAGGGTTGGTCTTGGTGTTGTTGGGCCGAACCCGTCTAATTTTTTTTATTTTTTAAAAGCCTCCAGTTTTTTTAAATAATAACTAAAATACCTAAAAAATAAAAATGTCGAGCCCAACACTTGCTTAATGAGCCGGCCTGGTACCTAGGTCTACTTCTGAGTACTATTTGTTCCTAGTATTTAAAAGAAAATTGCATATTACCCCCTCGTCTCAAAGGCTTGAGAATGAAATACTGAACAATATATTTGTGATTGGGCGTTTTGTATAAATGTACTGCACACCTCTCTCTACGCAACTGAGGTTGGGTAATCCTGTTATTTTCTGAGCAAAGTTGTTATTTGAATGATAAAATACTTTTCCGAAATATATTTTTTGCTAAGGGTCAAGCTCTAGTGAGCTCATGGTTCATCAAATTTAGTTTAAGCCCCTTACAATCTCACCATTGGATCTTATTTACAGTTAACCTCACCATTCATTAGAATAACCATTTTTTTCTTAATCTACCTTACAAATTGAAATGAGTGGTGGATATTGTGGGGCTCACTAGAGAATTACTGTTTTTGTTAATATGGTACAACTTCAAATTTTTGCATGATATAATATGATGTTGAAGATCTGTTGCTTTTGGGTCATGTTTCGTTTTGGTTTCTTTGTACTTGTTCAAGTTTGATTTTCAACTACACAGCTTAACGAGTTGGAAATGAATTGGTACCCACCGACAATTGTGACCAATTAAACACACTAGATGCGGAGTCAACCGGAAAGCAGAGGAAAACATAATTCAGCAGAAAACAGTTTCCGTTTAACTGAATTATGTTGTTTGTGCATGTTCGGAAAATGATTGGGAGAAGAATTCCAGTTGTTTTGATAGCAAAGAACTAGTTTCGGTCGACCGAAATGAGCATTGCAGTGATTTCTTTGAGCGAACCTAAATGGTCGACCAAACTAATTTTGGTCGTCCAAACTAATCATTCCAGTTACGAATTTCGGTGGATCGAAATTTGTTCTCATCTGTTACCATCATTTCGGTGGACCGACTGGTTGACGGAAAAAATCCAATTTCTGTGACTTTTCGACCTCAAACCAACGGAAAACTCAAAGAAAAATTTATACATACCACGGAATCCGACGGAATTCATCCCTTAGTGCGCAAACAACCCCCTTTCCAGAGTCAACCGGAATCCAGATTCGGTTTCTGTCAGATTCCCTCAGAATTCGAGCCCGCCCCAGGTCATGTGCGTAGATATATTATTAATTATAATGACACGCTCAATTTGATTTTTGTACATCACACAAAGTTATCGTTAAAAATAAATGACTCAGATACATCCACAAATATGAGTACATACGTAAGATGTAACACTTGAAGTTCGATTTCATGTCATTAAACAAGCTTACTGTAACGTCCCCGAAAACAGTGGAAAATTTAAACAATATAAAAGACCATCAATGGTCAACACCGGGCACGTCACGGGAAACAAACGAACATATATAATATAAATACGATCCACGTGGAAGTCAAACATACAGACTGATTGTGATTACAAACAAAAGCTATACAACATGTAATCACCTCAAAAGAAGAGACAGACAACTACAGGATCAGATCCCGGGGGCACCCTCCTCGGTCACCACCTCGACTCTAATGATGCTCGCTACCTGAAATGCAAACAAACAAACATGCTTGAGTTCCCTACTGGAACCCCGTATGCCAAAGCTCCTAAAATACAAAAGAATTAAAGACAATGCAATGCAATGCACATGATCATCCACCTCGGGTCCACAATAATACCCCTCACCGCCTCCGCGGTACTGAACCACTCCTGCCGCACAAGGGTCAAGTCAGTCCACCACTGCCACACAAGGGTCAAACGGCACCACTGCTCCCACAAGCACTGCCAGAAAAGGCCCCCCGGTACTACGCCACCGCACAAGGAGCGAGTCAACCCGCCGAATGCACAACTCGGGCCAGACGACAGCCGCTGCTCCCCCAAGCACCGCAAGACGTGCACCCTGTCGGAACATCCTCGGCCTACCGACAAACCCCAACAAACAGTCCAAGGTTTACGACAATCATCTCTCACACCCCGTACGATATGAGAGGCTCAACAATAATACACCCTCGTCGAAGGTGAAATCCGTCGCTCCCAAGGTCGGTAATCGACCGTCGCCTCAGAGCCGGTAGTCAACCTATACTCGACAGCTCGCGTGTGGATAAATCCACCAACCTGCGGCAGATCGGTCGACCGCTACAATCACATCGGTCGACCGGTCTTTCGCACAGTACTCTGTACTGTACAAACAAGCATTCAGTCGAACCACGCCAACCGAATTACCGACCAATCGGTCAAACAAAAGTCATCTAGCGGTCGACCGTTTGGATGGTCTACGCTATACAATATTTATAATATATATATCCGACCGGTCGAACCAAGGGTCCGTTCAACCGATAACAGGGATTCTCAGCATTTTGCCTAAGTGATATTCGGTCGACCGGAACAGAGTTACTGTTCGACCGAAATATCACAGGCACTCTACTGCTTGATTAAAATGCTCAGTCGGTCCACCGAAAGTTAAAGAGCGGTCGAACGTTTTGATGGTCAAAGCTCTCAACCGACTTAGCATCAAATAGATCGGTCGAACCATGTTAAGGGTGTTCGACCGTTTAATAAGTCAAAACCCCCAACCGACCTATTCTCATTGTTTCGGTCGACCGGCGAAGTGGATTCATTCGACCGATAACAACATTAAACCTTTTTTTCCCGCAGAAATCTGGCATAACGGTCGTCCGTCCTTCGACATCGGTCGACCGTTTGCGGTTGCAAAACAATATAATAATAGAATCGGTCGACTGCCCACAAGCACCGGTCGACCGATTGTCGTCTTCAACCTCTGAATAGGTTGCAATACGACGGGGAATTCGACACCAACGTCGATCCCCAACACTCACAAAGCTTATGTGAGTTATAATGAAGACTTGACATACCTTATTGAAGTTTGTGGATATCTCCCAAGCTTTGGCAAGACTAACCCAACACTTCTCATTCACTTCTTCTCCTTCTCTCCTTCTTCTTCTCCTCCAAGATCGTCTCTCTCACTCTCTGATCAACCCAAGCAAAGAGAAAAACGTTTTATTAGACCTAACACCTCTATTTATAGCCAAACCCCAAATCTTATCCTCAACTCCACCTCACTCTTTACTGTTCACGGCTTAATTAAGGGTTAATTAGGTTTAGTTTAGGTTAATTAGGGTGTTTAGATTAAAGTTATTACACTTACAACGATCTGAACTTGAACAGTGAATACTATCGAACTCAGTCTTAAAATGAACGCATGGAAATCAAACACCATCTGAACAAATAATCAATTGCAAAATATGTTATTTTTCAAACTTTCTTATATTATAAAAAAGCAACTTAATTGCATGCTTCACAATATTTAATATTCGAAGTTAAGATCAACCCTTTATTGAAAAAAGGCTTAAAACAGTGAAGCGTGTTTAACCCACTTAACCATCTCCATAATTTATTGATAATTTGAAACTCTTATCAGTTAAGTTTCCACTGACCGGCCTCTTACTTTTCTGAGTTTTTTTTCCGCCTCAACACTTAAATAACATATATTCAGTTGAATCTTGTAGTAGTTGATTAATGTTCCAAATAAAAAAAGGATCTTTGCTCCAAGTTTTACTTAAACTTGCAGGAGTGCTTATAAGAATACCTTTTCTTTTGCATAAAGTCTTGCTTGAGCCTAAATCATGCAATCCTCCAAACTTATTTCAATTTCATGTACTTCTACCAATAATTGGATTTCATTTAATTGCGTATGAAACCACATTGATCTCAAAGAAAGATTTCAACACAAATAATAGTGTGATGGACTCCAACTGAACGGTAATTAAGATTATTCTACAAAATAACCATGTTAATTAATTAATATGTTACCACTTACCATGTAGTATCATTTTGCAATAGCCATGAAAATTTATAATACGAGAAATGTTGTGTTTGGGTGTGTTTGATTGCATATATGGATTGTTGGGAACCCACACTGTTGAAGAGCAGTGCACATCCAGACGCTATCTTGATTCTCTGTACCCGTAAATATGGTTTCTAGTATATTTTCATTTTTACATACAAAAATCAGAAACACCTTCAACCCGTTTCTACCAAGTTTCTCACTGTGACACACGTGGTCCATTACATGAAAATCTAGATTTGACCTTAATTACTGTAAACATAATCAACGTTATTACCAACGACGGGTAGTGGTAATTGTCTTTGATTAGACCGTTTCAATTTCTTTAAAAACCTGTGAATCCAAAGGACCATTTTTTTGCTTTGGAGAACCCAATAGAAACGACTATGTAGCAAATCTTTGGTTTCCACGTGATTTCAAAAAATGATCAATGCATGTTTATAGACCCAAACATGACATAGCACATTACGATAAGATGACACAACATAATAATAATAATAAAATGCTTACTAATTATTTGATAGGATATCACAAAGTAGCACACATATACTACAATGACAAAGATCAATGAGAATATAATATATATTATATGTTGTAGAATTTACGTATAAAAAGGTTCAGTTTCTCACCATGTACGACATATATGTATTTCTTACGTTAATTCTTCCACTAATTGGTTTCTTCACCAACACTATTTGAAAAGTCTATAATTAACCTAAAAACTTGATATCCAGTCCTAAACATACACCGGCAAGTTAAGCTTATTTTATTTTATCTTGTTATTTTAGCTTAAACATACTCAATTAATTATAACACTGTACGGCTAGGTAACACTAATGTATTCACCGTATTGTTCAAGTCTTAAGCAATCGATGACTTAGAAAGCAAATCGTTAATTTTGTCAAAAAAAGCAAACCACAAATCACGTCTAAGAAACCCTTTTGTAATTGCTATAAATTGGAGACACATTATATCTGTCATGCAATCATGGGAGGATTAAGATTTTGCATGACAAATTTGATCATTCTAAGTTTAATTATTGTCCTCATTTCAACTTCTTCTTCTTCAAGCTCTATGGATCCGTCGACCGCGGTCCTCATAACAGTTGATCAATCGGGCAATGGGGATTTCACGACGGTTCAAGCGGCAATCGACTCAATACCCTCAAAGAATACGGCATTCGTGTTCATCTTAATCATGCCTGGGATTTACAGGCACTACCCATATATACTTTCAGATATGATGATTTTGGTGACTGAGTAATATATAGTGATGGCTTTTTATCCGTCGCTAAAGGTGGTTATTAATTTTGATTTGCTTCATTTGTATTTTGCAGAGAGAAAATCATCATTCCTGCTGATAAACCCTTCATTACACTAAGTGGAAGAGATCTGGAGAAGACAATAATAACTTGGAACGAACGTTGGATAGCTATAGATGCAGCTACTGTTAATGTTTATGCCACTGATTTCGTCTGCAGATACTTAACAATAGAGGTACTAATTATAGTTTTTTTTTGAAGTTGGTCTATTCAAGAAGGGGTATCAAGTAATAATCATACTTAACAATCGTGTATGAGTAAATATAGGTATATTCTTGCTTGTGTATATCAAATACAGTTTTCAAAAAAAAAGTATATCAAATACTGATAATGTGGATTTATGCAGATGAACAATATATTAAAAATGCAAATTGGAGTTAATTTACGTATATTGTCATTAAATTACAAATTGTGGCTAAGATGTTTTCCTATTTTAGTCAAATCTCGAAGTAGTTATGGATAATGCTTGTAATAAAAGAAGGATATGGATATTGATATTTCATAACAAAAGCAGGATTGGTTATGGATATTTTCGTATCCATAACAAGCGGGATATGATCACATGAATATGGATATTGTCACGTTTCTATTTTAAAATAGATTAAAAAAAATACAGTGTACGTTTTCATAATTATTAAAATTTGATACTTCTCACCTGTTGAAGTGTAAGATATTAGCTTGGAAAAACCATGTGCTTGTGGTGCAACAATTTAATCTTAAGTAAAAACTCCAAAGAAATCCAAATTCGACCCTTGACATCTTTAAAAAAAACAATCTTATCAATGTTCGTTTAGTGTTCTTATTAGTGTTTGCTAAAATTTGATACAATTATGTTGCACCTAGAATATTAGTTTTAGCTAAAATTTCAAACAATTATGTTGCACCTAGAACACATTCGGGTCAAGCGCTCAAGCGACCGCCTTACGCTTGATGGCCGACCGAGCAGCGGTTTACTCATGTCGCCTGGTTTCCTACCAAGACACAATTCTAGCCGAAAGAGGGAGGCATTACTTCAGCAACTGCTACATCGAGGGCGGAACCGATTTCATATGTGGAAATGGACTCTCGTTTTTCGAAGTAAGAGCTAAACCTTGACTTCAAATGTTTACATTCTCTAGTTCGTTGTAATATTATTTATTTAGCAATAAAAACGGTGAGTTAATTGTGACAATAGTGAGACATTTTTCCATACGAAGTTGTAATGTACGGAATTCCATTAAGAATTCTTGAGAAGTCTCCGTACCACACAAAAAACAAAAACAAAAAGACCACGTTAAACAAATTTTTAAGATAGACACAAATTTTGGTGTCAATGCTAATGTTTTGTTGCATGTACCAAAATCTACAGAAATGTCACCTCCGGTCCGTATCGGAAAAAGGTGGTGCAGTCACGGCCCAACGGAGGTTCTCCCCGGATCTGAACACAGGTTATAGCTTTTTCCGGTGCAAGATCACCGGAAATGGTAGTGCCATTTTGGGAAGACCGTGGGGAGCTTATTCAAGGACAGTGTTTGCTCTAACGAATATGTCTGATGTGGTTTTGCCTGAAGGATGGGATGACTGGAATGATCCCAACAAACAAAAGTATGATTGCATAACTTCGAATTTTATTTCCAAACTTATAATTTGAGACATGCTTTATGGTCTGTTTGAATAGCAATATGGATAGAAAAGAGATACAACGTATTCAAAATTAAAACTCAATGGGAGAGAAACTAGAATTCTCTGGTGATCTTTACCACCCCAATACCTAAAACTTGATACCACATATCCCAAAAAACATAGTTTGGGCTACACTTAGAGATTTCTGAACATCATTGAAGACACATTGTATTGAGAAGAAATCTTAGAAATGTTATTTTATTTTTATTTTTTTGGGTGTAGGACTGTTTTCTATGGGCAATACAAATGCTATGGTCCAGGATCATCCACTGAGGGAAGAGTTTCATGGGCACGTGAGCTCACAGATGAAGAGGTTCTACCATTCATAAGCCAAGACATGATTGATGGCAAAGACTGGCTCAGACCAGTTCCAACCAAGTTTGTCAAACCTTCATCTGCGTTCCCCTCAAAATAACAACTTAAAGACTAATCACATATGTATATTTGGATGTGTGGATACTGAATGTTGGCATGCTGATTCATGTAAATAATCAAGATAAATTAATAGCAATGGCTTTATGTCTACATGTCTCTTGAAAATACATTGTGTGAACCAGTGTATCAACTGGTCTCGAGACCCAAGTATAGTCTGATTTGGTTGGTACCAACTTGGGACGATATCTCAAGTAGGTAAAAATGAAGCTTATGGAGCGAGCAACCAAGGAAGATTACAGGCTAAATTTTTTAAAAAAAGGCAAAAGGCAAATTAATCAGCCGAACATAAATTATTAGATAGTTAAAAATGCTAAATTTCATGATTTTATACCAGTTGCACTTCATGATACTAGACATCATTTTGTCATCATAATTACAAGCAGTTTTTACAATAAAGACAACGTAAGAATTAACTTATCTATTAGAGTTTGCAAGTCTACTGTTACTGATCTATATAAAGTTCTTGTTTTGCAATTGAAAAGCAACCAATGGAATTTCCAATTTCCATGATGAATTGCTCGCGAAAAATCCCAACTCTTTTCTCATTGATATCGATAGAGAGTTCTTGGAAATTAGGCATACCTTCTGCTTGTACGCCGTTTCCACATATTAGAAAGTGGTTTCCTATGATGAAGGATCCAGAAACTCGGATGGCGACTCCATCTTGGTCATGGGCACGGCATTGAAGCTTCTCAACGACATGTACGAGCTTCTCATGTGGTCTGTTTCCCGCCAAAGTACTCCTTATTTTTGACAAAGTTGTGAATATATCATTCGGGCCTGTTGATATGTTCTTTGAAAAGCTGTCACATCAAAGTACGGGACGATGAGCACGAAAGGCTCATGGACAATTTCTTGGAGATTGCAGCCAAAATAGGAACATAAGAAAACCCAAGACAAATATCATCAACAAATTCTTCAGATAAACATGGAAAACATGTCATTTTCAATTCAAAATCGTTAAGAAGGTTCCTACATTATTGATGAGGTGGATAGTTGTGGTAAACAAGCTCCTAAGAAATCTCTGAATTTCGAGGAATTGGAGACTTCTTTGGAGTGAATCATCATCTTTCATCAGAGAAGAGTTTAAAAACCTATGTATTGCTGTTATTTATTCCAGTTTAGATGGTTAAGCATGTACTGTGTGAAGTACGACTGTTTGAGAACATTTGCCTGTTTTAACCGGTGAAACCGTAAGAAGTAATGATGCTAATCTATGTTTACAGCCTAAGGTGCAATACAAGTATATAAAGATGCAAAGTCAAAATATTTTCTATAAAGGGGTGGGGTACCTCAAGGTCGAGTTTTCGTTATAAAATGTCTTCATGTGGTGCCAAAGCTCATCTCTCCCATCGAAAAGTAGGTAGTAATGTACAGTCAGCATCTGCAGCAAAATGCATGAAAGCAAGTTGAGAGCAAGAAATATTGATAGAAACAAAGTGACATGCCATCACTATTACAAGCAATTGGGTGACATCTAGAACTCACATCGGCCAGATCTTTCAATCTCTGTGTAGGATCAAAAATACCACGTACATATGCAGCCAAATCGACAGTTGTGTTCTCATACTTCTTGATAAAAGGATGCGAAAGAAGCTGCATAAAGTTCCCAAAGATCAGCGAAGTGATCAAACGACATTAGAAAGAAATATAAGTTAACTCGTGAAATGCATTTTATTTAAGTTCAGTTTAATAAAAAATTAAGTTTTGGTTAAAATCATTTTAATCGAAAATCAACAGATAAGGTTAGGAATAATACAACTTTTACTCGTGATAAAAGCATAAAACAACACAGGAGACAAACCACTGACCCTTTAAGCTACCTGATCAGCTGTTGGTCTTGCTTCTGCATCCTTCTTAAGACAAGCATCGATGAATGAGCAGAACTCAGGAGAGAATTTCTCAGCAGGGGGTGATGGTGATGGATCATCCAAGATCTGTCGCAACATACATAAGACCAGCTATGAAAAAAAGAGAACAACAAGTTCTACAAGCTAAGCCTTCTTATCTCGAAAGAAAGTACAAGCGACATCTGGGAGAAATTCTCAACGATTTAAAAAAATGGGGAAATTTTGTTGCCATGACTTGCCTGCAACATGAGATTAACAGGTCCTTCGCTTGCCGTGTATGGAAACTCGCCAGTGCCACATTCAAGTAGTGCCAAACCAAGACTCCAGATATCAGCAGGATAAGAATAATTGTCGTTTCGAATTCTTTCAGGTGACATGTAAGTGACCGTCCCAACAAAAGTAGCACACTGGTTGACAATATTTGTGAATCTTTCAAGTTACAACATTGCTCGAAACAACACGAGATAACTTAATACAAGTTACTTTTATAACATGAAACTTCATAACAACGTAGTAACTTACCATGGCGACAGTGTTTTCTAAACCAGCACTTATACCAAAATCAGTAATCTTTGGTTTTCCCTTTAGGTTTATAAGCAAATTTGCTGGCTTTATGTCCCTATGAACCAAATGTCTCACTCCATGCAAGTAACTTAGACCCTTCAGAAGAGAAGTGATATATAACACATATTTATTAGACTGAAAAATTAAAATCACATCAAACTACATGATATGCAAAAGACATATTTAATTAATTCTTACATTCAAAAGTTTTTGAACCATACATGCAAGAATTGGCTCAGGAATGAACTTCTGAACACGCAGGACATCTAGAAGTGAACCTCCGTCCATGTACTCCAATGCTATGCTGATTTGGCCAGAATCCGGGGTATAAAAGGCCCCGTGGAATTCCACTAGACCCTCATAGCAAGGAGCTTCACACAATGTTCTTATCTCATTAAGCAGTTGCTGCCTTTTTTCCTTACACATCAGGAAATATTCACATAAGGAAAAAAATCACTGTTTCTATAAAGAGCTGTAATACACCTACAAAGTGTTCTCTGGAAATTTTATTTAAGCAACAAGACTGACCTTTTCGAAAATGTTGATCTTCTTAAGGGCTAAAATTCGATGGAAGGGTATATGAATTGCCCTCTGAACGATGCTGCTGGCGCCACAGCCTATGGCTCCAAAAACATGCATCTCACGAGAAGCACATTGGTACGTCTTTTCTCCTGAATCAAACTCATATGCTGGCCCACTGATACGTTTTTGCAGGCCAAGCTCATTGATATTGTATAGCCCACATGACTGACTTAACAAATTGACCGTTCCGCCATCGGATACCTTTGATAATTATACCCAAAAAAGACTAAACTAAGAATACCAAAAAAAACATGCATGATGCAAATGTACTTCAAAACAATGATTTGTCAGATATCTATATGTTCTATTACTAAATAGGATATAATAGTTGGAGCATATCTTTGTCTATGATTCAACCAAAAAACATGGATGGGTCCGGTAGAGAATAAAGATAGTGGGACAGTCTGAATGTCGTTACACGAAGGAACTTAAAATTGCCAGAAGGCGCAAATATGTATTCAAAAAATAAAAATTGTAAAAACTACATTACAAAAACATTCTAATAATGGATATAATCTCAACATAAAATTCAGCATGTGCACCTGAACATCGTAGAACGCAAAATAGATTTTAGTGAGTAACTTTTTATTTGATTGCATGATATGTGGATATGGAGACGATTTTTTGTTTAAACTGCCAGAGCATATTGCATTTTTTATCTTAGATCAAAGATGCCTAGACTTTAGTGAGATTTACCATATAAGAGTCGTCACTGTCGATTGATATCCCTATCGGTAGCCCCTTGTCGACATCAAACAAAGGTACAAGCTTTTTCTTGAGTTCCTCGAGACCAGCCATTTTGACGTAGAAACCGTCTTCTTAAAGGAAAGTGTAGGTCATGTTATCATCTGCGTAAAATCGAACTTTGTTAATAGGTGTAACCTGTGATGGATGGTAAGAGTTATTTAGCATTTAATAACCTTAGATAACTTATTTCAAACAAATATGTCTTAAGATTCATAATTCACTTAGAAAGCTATAAGTTGCATCATTGGGAGCTTATTTTTCAAAATTTAATTTGCAGAATTCAGGGCAATATAACAAAAAAAACTGATAACTAAAATTAAAGCACATCAACCATTTGCGCTAAAAAAATATTAGAAGGAGGAAACTATGAAATATTACACAGTAAAACCTAAATTAAAGTTAGAAATTTAGCACATGTTAAAAAGAATTGCTGAAATCATGAGGGAAAAAATGACAAGCCAGATTTGCTGCAGAGTAAAGGTAAATTTACAAAATAGGGACATAACCCACTTCCATAACTTCATCATAGCAGATTATGATTAATTAGTACACCCAACACTAAAATTAACTCCTTGCCCATGAAAATTTAGCAATTCAAAATCCCCCCCCCCCCCCCCCCCCCCCCCAAAAAAAAAGGAAGAAGCAAAGAACAAATGGGTAAGCAACCAAAGGACGATCCAACTGCCCCAAGGAGCGATTTTGATCACAACCACCTTCCTAAAACCGATAATAATCACATGGGTACTCAACAGAAATCCAAAATTCGCAACGAAAAATCCCAAATTCGTGGAGGTTCGAAAACTGTTCATAATAACACCGAACCTTGAATCAGATCTCCAAATTATCCACCACAGAAGGAAAATTCGAGAGTGACCCACGAATTTGGAAAGCTTCAGGTGAGGGAATTTCGAACGGAAAAGGTTTGGTTGTCGGATTTACAAACCTGTGGATGATCACTTTTTTGCTCTCAACTTCCAAGCAGAAATAAATAATAAATTCCGAATTTTTTTGTCATAAGATCTGGACTATGTGGACTAGTGGAAGGACTTTGAATGTGACGTGTATTCGGATCCTGATTATGACCCGAGTAGGTTCTTAGTGGATCTACCAACTCCCTACGCACTTGTGTTTTATATGAATTTCTGATCTCAATTTGACAAGTTTACATCACAAGGTTAAATTGTCAAAAGTTATATATCTTTCCATCTTTGACGTATTTGTACATTTTAAAATTGTAATAGTACATTAAATTTAATTTTATTGTGTATCTAGAATATATAAAATGCGCAAAATTAATATTCATGAAGTATACGAATATTCTTTATCAATTTTCTTACCCTTTTATAAATTTATGAGCGCCAGCAAAGGTTGCCTCCACGTTGGAACGAGTTGAATTTAATGGTTCACCACTAATATATATCCATTAGCTAGGTTGATGTATTTAAGCCTCACATCGATCCTCACAGGGCAACGTGCATGTTGCTGCACATCAAGCTTATAGCTAGCTTCTGAGCGCATGGGGTGTTTGATGTGCTGGAATTTGTTTGTAGAATTGTTAAGTACAGGAAACACATGAAAGATCGGTTGACCGAAACTCTTGTCACGGTCGACCGAATAAGTCCAGGAGCGTCCAACATTCTTCGAAAGGTCAAGTTTGGTCGACCGATGTGGGGCACGCGTTCGACCGAAAACAACCAGGAGTGTCGGGGCTCAGATCGAAGCAAGAATCGGTCGACCGGTGGACACGCGTTCGACTAAAAACCAACAGTAGCTTCAAGTCGAGAATCAGCATCGCGGATCGGTCGACCGGTACTTAAGTTAACTTAAGTCACAGTCGACCGAAATATTCCAGGGACTCCCAGGCACTGTTCAGAAGCACGATTCGGTCGACCGGCTCAGGGTGGGCGGTCGACCGCCAGATGACAATTATGCACAAAACAGACAATCGGTCAACCGATGGAGAATTTCGGTTGACCGTTTGCAGACGATTTTGTCCACGATCTACACTTTATTTGTACGATTTTAGCCAATTATAAAAGAGTTTTTCACATTAATTTTGTAACACAACATACAATACTTATTTACTTGAGAGAGATTAGGCTAGAGAGATCTAGAATGTTTTGGAAGACAAATTGCTTCCATCCGCTTGTAATTTTGGAGACTTCTCTTGTTGAAGAAGAGCTTGAAGGAAAGTAAACCCGTAGGAGACCCCCAAGGGCATAGGCATCTTGCCGAACATTGTAAAATCACGTGTGTCGTGGTTTGCTTCAGGTGTGTTGTGTGATTGCTTGTGATTTCCATCTTATTCGTGTTTTCTTGTTGCATTAAGATTGACAGAGGGTCCGAAGTTACTTTCCACAATCAATATTCTATTTTCGTGATGCGTTTAATCCGTAGTCATGTTAGTGCATGTTGGATCACACTCCCAACGTGATGTCCCTCGATCTCACTCACATTCTTGAATGTTAGACCAACAATTAATCTTCACGCAAGAAGGCTACACAATTAATTACACACAGCTCATTTATTAATTAGCAATGTGAGTGTAACGATTGATTAATCATGAACATCCTTGCCTTCTCTTCGTGGGCACAACATGCTTTCCAATCATCCATGAACGCCTAAAACAACTCAACATGTTATATTAACTTCAACTAACTAATCACAATATTTATAAAATGTAAATTCATACACATGAGAGTTGTTTTTGAATATTAATGTTTGAGAGTAGGACCTGTTGTTAAAGACTTGCCTGAGTTATTTTGATGTTTTTACTTTCAGTTCCTATATGTTACATCACGTCAACTGACCGAAGACTGAATTGCTAATTACATTAATTCCGACTTCCTAGCATTGGGCATGCAATGCGCATATAATGTATAGTAGTGGTAGAATGTAATTAAGATCGATGATACTCCAAACTTTGTGTTATCTGTTTTGTTGTCGGCTATTGCTCCAAACTTTGTGACATCGAAAACTTGTTCTCCAACAACGCTATTAATTATCATGAAAACCGCAATGAACCCACACAAACTAACTGTTGTGGTAGTCATCTATACTTCAACTCAGATTTTTTTCTCTCCTTTCTATATAGGAAAATGTTATAATATTGTAGTTGAGATGTGTGTTTGTTTGTGCATGTCGTTTGGAAATCGGAGTTGTGCTGCATTTATACTATAACCAACAACCTGATTTAACGATATCTATATTGGACAATTTCATAGTTATAGTTTGGAGAGGATCGTGTCTTTCCTAACATCAGAAATAGGATGTGTATTGCTGTTCTATGACTTGTACAATTATATCAAATAATAGTTAATCACAGGTTAATTAGGGGCAAAAATGGGGGGGGGGGGGGGGGGGGGGGGGTCCCGCCCGACAACCCGATCGTCAATCATTGGCATGGTTTTTAAAGTAATTTTTTTTGTGATTTTTTTAAAAAAATTAGACTTTTTTTTCCAAGATCAACTCTGAAATGATGTGGAAGAGAGAGATAGGTTGTGGTGGGTCATGGTCGATTGTGGTTAAGAGGTAAATAGTGTAAGAAAGAGAAGAATGTATGTTGAAGAGAAAAAAACTAATGTGGAAAAGATAGGAACTTGATTTGGAAAGGGAAAAAAGAGAAAAAAAACTCATGATCATGTCGTCCAAATCATGATTACGAATGATCTTACAATCATGATTTGAAATTTCAGATGATATGACAAACATGTTAAAAATATCGTTGGGTTCGAACAAACAGAACTTATTCTGGACAGTCACACAACTTATTCTGGACAATCACATAACTTATTCTGGACAAAATAAGGTGTTCGTTTGTCCATTTTATGTTGTGAGTTTTTCCGTGGGGAAATCAAAAGTTGCATTGGGAAAATAAATGTTGCATAAGGAAATAAAATATTACATTGGGAGAGTATAAGTTGCATGTGACACATAAATCTGTTATTCAATTAATTTCAAAAAGAAAAAGACATTTGACTTTTGATAACTAGACTGTTGCTGCTGACTGGACTGACCACGTCAGCACGCATCCCGAATGCAATCGTCTATTAATCATTTTCCAAGATTTAATACTTGGAGCCTAGTCATTATTTTAATAAAAAAATATTTTTTAATGGAAAATGTTTTATGGCCGCGATGCGTCCGGGACGCCATCTGACGTGGACAATCCAGTCAGCAAAAACCAAAGATTAATTAAATCACATATTATTTATTTTGTGTCACATCACACGCACGCGGAACTATGTGACCTTTGGTTTCCAACATATATATATTCTCAAAACCTTCCATTACCCCCCCCCCCCCCCCCAACCTTTCATTCTCCATTTTCTCCCGATGGAAGACGAGATCGGTAAGAGGGATGCCGAGGAGATGACGCGGGAGTGAGTCTTAAGGAGGTTGGGACACCGACGTCGTTGGTTAGGACGTCACGATGTAGTTGGTCGGCGAGCAAGAGGAGGAAATGGTCGGCGTTGGAGTCTTTCTCGAGGCGAGGAGGAGGAGGAATGTGATTTTTTGTAGCTGATTTTAGTTTTTTGTATGATGTTTTTAGGGGAAAGTTTGGTTTTCGTAGCAGATTTGAAGTTTTAGGGTTTTGTTATGTGATGGATTGGTCTTGGGTTTTTCGAAAACGTGGTTTTTTGTAGCTGGTTTGAGTTTTTTTGTGTTGAGTTTTTGCGGATGAGGAGGAATGTGATTTTTTGTAACTGATTTGAATTTTTTGTGTAGTGGTTTTTGGGGAAAGTTTGGTTTTCGTGACTGATTTGAAGTTTTTGGTTTTGTTCTATAATTGATTGATTTTGATTTTTTTTTTGGAAGTGTGATTCTTTGTAGCTGATTTGAGTTTTTTTGTGTTGAGTTTTTGAGGAAAAATTTGTTTCTTTGTGGTTGATTTAAAGTTTTTGGTTTTGTTAAAAAGGAAAACAACAACTTAAGAAGGAACAAACATAACTTAAAAAGGAACAACAGAAAATTAAAAAGAAAAACAGAAAATTAAAAAGGAAAAACATCAACTTAAAAAGGAACAACAGAAAATTAAAAAGGATGAAGCAATACTTAAAAAGGAAAAATAGGAACTTAAAAAGGATGAAGTAGTACCTAAAAAGGAACAACATATCTTAAAAAGGACGAAACAAAAGTCAAAAAGGAAAACTTCACACTTAAAAATGTACACTCACTTAAAAAGGAACATACTACACTTAAAAAGGTACAACTCACAATTAAGAAGGAGAACCTCAAACATAAAAAGGAAAAAACCTAACTTAAAAAAGAACAGACTACACTTAAAAAAGTACAACTCACAGTTAAAAAGGTGAACCGCAAACTTAAAAAGGAACAATGAATTCTTAAAAAGGAACAACATCACTTAAAAAGGTACAACTCACAGTTAAAAAGGTGAACCGCAAACTTAAAAAGGGACAATCAATTCTTAAAAAGGAACAACATCACTTAAAAAGGAACAAACCTCACTTAAAAAGGAACAGACTACACTTAAAAAGGTACAACTCACAGTTAAAAAGGAAAACCTCAAACATAAAAAGGAACAAACAATTCTTAAAAATGAACAAACATCACTTAAAAAGGTACAACTCACAGTTAAAAAGGTGAACCGCAAACTTAAAAAGGATAGACGTAGATGTTAAAAAGGAATATGTTTTGTCTTTTTAAGTTGTTGTTTGGGGAAACCAAAAGTTGCATTGGGAAAAATAAAAGTTGCATGGGGAAACCAAACGTTGCAGTGAGAAAAGGAGAACCTCAAACATAAAAATGAACAAGCCTCACTTAAAAAGGAACAGACTACACTTAAAAATGTACAACTCACAGTTAAAAAGGAGACCTCAAAAATAAAAGGAACAAGCAATTCTTAAAAAGAAACAAACATCACTTAAAAAGGTACAACTCACAGTTAAAAAGGTAAACCGCAAACTTAAAAATGATAGACGTAGATGTTAAAAAGGAATATGTTTTGCCTTTTTAAGTTGTTGTTTTGGGAAACCAAAAGTTGCATTGGGAAAAGTAAAAGTTGCATGGGAAAACCAAACGTTGCAGTGAGAAAGAAGAACCTCAAACATAAAAAGGAACAAGACTCACTTAAAAAGGAACATACTACACTTAAAAAGGTACAACTCACAGTTAAAAAGGAGAACCTCAAAAATAAAAAGGAACAAACAATTTTTAAAAAGGAACAAACATCACTTAAAAAGGTACAACTCACAGTTAAAAAGGTAAACCGCAAACTTAAAAAGGATAGACGTAGATGTTAAAAAGGAACATGTTTTGCCTTTTTAAGTTGTTGTTTGGGGAAACCAAAAGTTGCATTGGGAAAAGTAAAAGTTGCATGGGGAAACCAAACGTTGCAGTGAGAAAAGTAAAAGTTGCACGAGGAAACCAAACGTTGCAGTGAGAAAGTAATGTTGCATTGGGAAACTAAAGGTTGCATGTGACACTAATATGTTATTAAATGAATTTCTCTGCTGACTGGACGCTGACTCAAAGAAAATATCTGAGCTGTACAAATCCACGTAAGACGCGTCCGTGACGCGCGCGTCCGTCTATCACGACCCTTTTTTAATCTTTAGATACTCTATGTACAGATCATTCTATTTATAGTTTTCTTATTAGTTTTTGTTGTTGCTGAGAACAAAAGCAATACTATAGTCAGTTGAGAAATATGTTATTTCATGACATGTCCAGCTTGTAACATTCCAAGTACTTGTAAAATTTAACTCCCAATCATATGCATAATCAAGAGTATCCTTACTCCAAACTAATTTAGTTTTGGAAGAAAAAAAACCCCAGAATTTTAACAATGCCAGAGTGCCAGTTCTTCAACACGAAACAAAACTCCGGAACACCAAAGTTCAACAAGTAATTTCTATGATCGTTATTTCAGTCTAAGTTTGTTAGCTTCATATTATTATTTTCAAACTAATCATCTGTATCTATTAATATTACATTAAACTCGAAGCTTAAAGATGTAGCTTGAGGTAAGTATCTACTAATGATACAAAAACACCACTAAACAATCTTTCCCATTCTTCTAAGAACCTGAGCTTGAGGTGAGTCCGGATCACCTCTAATTCTAGCATCTTGAAACAAAGCCTCAGCTATGGACAATGCCTCATCCGCTCCATCCACGTACTCATTCTCACCTTCGCCGGCCAATGCTCCTTGCCAACCACCACCGTAGTATGACTGCACTCCGATGCCGAATGTCGTTGTCGGTTTCGTTGTAGTGTTGTGATCGCTTGATGATTTGTCGTTGCACGTGCTCTTGTTGTTGCCGTTGCCCACTATTGGAGAGCCAGACCAACCAACACAATCGACCTCCGCGAGTGTTTTCTTCAAAATACAAATTTGCTATTAAAGTCAGTTTCTAAACTATATATTATTAAAGCAACAATCATATGGATCGATGATGGTACCACTGGAACAATGACACTGAAATCCATTTCAAAGAAACTATGTTTTAGGTTAACCAAAAAGTTAAAAAAAATCACGTTCTAAATTAACCAATTGGATATATATACACACACTAACTAACTTGACAATCTCTAACGAGAACAGATGATCCCGTTGCATTTTAATTACCATCAAACCAAGGGGCAAAAATGAAAAACAAAATAGTATAAAGGGAATAATCAACAATGGACGGTTTTAAAATACATGCATACATATTGATCTTATGGTGGACTTCATCCTATACATATATGGACTTGATGAGTTGATATCAAAGTTTTCTTCAGTCATACTTTTTTTGTAACCATTACGTTTTTTTTAGCTTAAAATCTCAAACATGTAACTTGTAACGTACATGCTGAGAATCTGTCTCTGCCCTTGTCAAATCCAAGAATAAAAAAATTAATTAAGCTAACCACAGCTAGTTGATCCTTGCCCCTCAAAATTGCCATGTCGAAGTCCATCCTAAAATAAATCGTGTGTCACTCCATTTACTTTGATATTCATCAACCAATTGGAGTTGGTTCATCAGTCCTCAGCATGTCAATGACATGTTTGAGATTTAACCAAAGATGGTCTAAAGGTGACGCACTTGATCATATTGAGAATTGTCCAGTTGAATGGTATCGAAAGTAGTGAATTTTGAGTTTGGGGTTTCATTTTAACCCCTTCATTAGGTTTTAGTCAACACGTATAGTAACATAACTATACCAGAGACATCAAGATTTGAATTGCAATCAAGAACTTTGACATACAACAGGGGAGGACATACCAGAGCATACATCGTTTTATTTAGTAAATGTATGGTTTGATTTGACCCATTACCAATACATTGATAATTCACAACACAATATTTTCTTATTATGCCAACTTGGAGGATTAAAGTTACAAACCTTAGCGGCGGAGGAGAGGCGGCGGATGGTGGCGGTCGTGAGAAGGCGTTGCATCACCGTTGTTGTTGATTGTAACATTTTTCCTCTCTCTCTGTGTGTCAAATATTTTTCTCGACCTCTTAAGGTTTGGTATGTGACTCTGGACAGATGTTTAAATAGTGTCGCATATTCTTCGACACGTGGAATTTTTTAGATTCATGATTGGTTTCTAGTAAGTTCGGTTGGGAGTCTAGTCTCTAGAGATGTTGCTTGTATGTTCGAGAAAGGACTTGTTCGGTCGGGTCCACTTCAATTTGAGTATTAACAATTTAGATATACATCTAATAAAAGGTATTTAATTAATTGGTAGATCATTAATTCGTTGTACTTCTGATGGATTAGCGTTGACTGATTTTCAGAAACAACTCACTCTTCTATTAATATGTTCTTCAATCCTCATCTGTAAATTATTCTCCATAGTACATTATTATATAATATGTCAATCAAATGATTCAAATCAACGTCAATCAACAATTCATAGAACCTAAACCACATTTCATGACTGAGGATTAAACTGTTGCAATTGCTGGATTATTTTGCTGCAATTACTGATTTCAATTGCTGCAATGCTGGATTAAATTGCTGCAGTTGCAGAGTTTCAATTGTTGGATTATATTGCCGGACTCAATTGCTGCAATTGCTGGATTATATTGCTGGACTCATTTGCTGCAATTGCTGGATTAATTTGCTGGTTTCTGGTGCTGAATTCTGGTGATGATTTGGTGTTATTTTGGTACTGAATTATCTTTGGTGCTGAACTTTTTCCTGGTTGAGAACTGGATGAAGCAAGTTAATTGCTGAATTGTGTTTCTCAAGCTGCAACCACCCACTTCCATTCATATTATGGATCTTATTATGCGCATTAAAGTGGATCTCCCGGAACGCATTATACACTTCACAATGGAAAATACCACAACATATTGGATCTGAAAGTCGCTACTATGCAGGGAGTGAATGCTACACTTTTTACACTTACTCATATTTACACTTCTGTACACATTCTTTTTACATACATTTCTTTTTGCTTTTGGGATCTGGATTTATGTATTGCTGAGCTGAGGAGCACTCAACTGGACAAGGAAAAAAGAAAACACAAATCAGACATTGAAGAATCTACAGGGAGCTTGGAAATTCACTTTTAAAGATGGTGGGAGCACTAGAGTAAATTTAAACCTGCACATCTTGAGAAACGGTTTTTCTTATTAACCCGTAGGTTTTTTTATGGCTTCATCAAGGTCCGGACAGCCGCTTGTTGCTAAATTTCAGACCACTTTAATTCTACTCTCAATGAGCCAACTTTTGTATTTTTGTTGATTAACATAATGTAAAAGTCAACCGTTTGCTAATTAATGATACATTAAAAACATACAAACATACAAACCCAACTTCTTGAACTTAGTGGACCCAACATTAGTTTTAGAGATTATAAAAGTCAAATTCTAAAATTCAGTGCAAACAATGTAGAAAACGAAGATGATTTGTTGAGGTTTTATTTCTGAGGAAAAGAAAAGTTGTTCAAACATTTGATTTACAAGATATATATAAGTATAGGGTTTGATTGTTGTTAGAAGGGAAAGGATGCGTCTGTTGGTGAATAGACGCGATTGTTCCTTGTGATTTAATGCTGGTGATGATGTTTGGTTATGTCGCTTTGGATTCTTCAACACTCCCCCTCAAGTTGGGTCCGGAAGAGATTGAAGGTACCCAACTTGTCTATGATTAGGTTGAATTGTTTCTGACTTAGAGCTTTGGTGAAGACATCTGCTAGTTGTTTTTGACTGGAGATGTATGGGACATCTATTTCTCCGGCTTGAATCTTTTCTCGGATGAAGTGACAGTCAACTTCAATGTGTTTGGTTCTTTCGTGAAATACAGGATTTGAAGCTATGTGCCGAGCAGCATTGTTGTCGCAGAACATGTTCATGGTCGTGGTATGAGTTTGTCCCATATCGTGGAGAAGCTGTTTTAGCCATATAAGCTCACTAGTTGTTGATGCCATTGCACGATATTCAGCTTCAGCGCTAGATCGGGCAACAACCTTTTGCTTCTTACTTCTCCAAGTTACGAGATTCCCTCCTACGAACGTGCAAAATCCGGTAGTGGACTTTCGATCATAGCTTCCTGCCTAATCTGCATCCGAAAAACCAATGATACTATTAGAGTTGTTGTTTTTCATTAATAATCCTTGTCCTGGGGTTTGTTTTATATATCTTAGAATTCTATCAATGATATCTAAGTGTGATGTTCGGGGTGCATGCATAAATTGGCTTATTGTGCTGACAACAAAAGTAATGTCAGGTCTGGTTACTGTTAGATATATGAGTTTTCCTACAAGTCTCTGAAATTGGTGAATATCTTTGACAGGTTCTCCATTAGTGGGACTGGTTTTTAGATTTGCCTCAATAGGTGTACTAGCAGGCTTAGCTCCAAGTTTTCCTGTTTCTTTCAATAGATCTAGGGCGTATTTCCTTTGTGATAGGAATATACCATTTTTTGAATATGCAATCTCTATTCCTAGAAAGTATTTTAGGAAACCAAGGTCTTTTATATCAAATTTTGTTTTCAAGTAATGCTTGACCTGGTTAATTTCGTTATTGTTGTCACCAGTAATGATGATGTCATCTACGTAGACTAAGACTATGGTAACTTCTTTCTTATGATGCCTAGTGAACATAGAAGCGTCAGCGGAAGATTTTGAAAAACCATAAGCAATAAGAAAATGACTAAGTTTGGCATACCATGCACGAGGAGACTGTTTCAGACCATAGATGGCTTTGTTGAGTTTGCATACCTGATTTGGAGTGGAGTTGTATCCTGGTGGAGGAGTCATGTATACTTCTTCTTCAAGAGTCCCTTGGAGAAAAGCATTCCTAACATCCATTTGATAGAGTTTCCAATTTTTATTAACAGCTATGAATAGGAGAACACGAACAGTGTTCATTTTTGCAACGGGTGCGAAAGTTTCTAGGTAATCGAGACCATAAGTCTGAGTATACCCTTTGGCTACTAATCGAGCCTTATACCTTTCGATGGTTCCGTTGCTGTTATATTTTATTTTGTAAACCCATTTGCATCCAACTGGTTTGGTTCCGTTAGGTTTAGAAATGAGTGTCCAAGTGTTGTTGGTTTCTAAGGCTTTGAGTTCTTCCTCCATGGCATTGCGCCATTTTGGGTCGCATGTTGCTTCGTGAAAGGTCTTAGGTTCTAGGTTTTCGTTTATTTTGCTTAAATAGGTCCTATAGTTTGGTTGTATTTGTTTATAGGTTAAGTGATTTTCAATGGGGTAAGTTACTTGTGAGGTAATAAAGTCGTTGAACCTAGTAGGCGGGCGACTGGGTCGAGTAGATCTTCTTCTTGGAGGTGTCTCCTGATTGTTTGGAGAAAAAACTTCTTCTTCTTCTTCTCTCTCTTCTTCTCTCTCTTCTTCTCTTTCTCCTTCTCTTTCTTTTCCTCCTGTTTGAGTGCTGATCCCTGGTAGAACGGGTGTGTTGAGAGGTGGGATTGTGCTTGTATCTTCGGGTCTTCTGAAGTAGGACTCTGTTTCTCTAAAGATTACATCTCGTGAAATATACATTTTACAATTTTCGGGGTCAAAACATTTGTACCCTTTTTTTTGAAAAGAGTAACCAAGAAAAATACACTTTACAGAGTTACTATCAAATTTATCTGTACGTTTCCTGTGAACAAAACAAACACATCCAAAAACTTTAAGATGATCTAAGGTTAATTTCCGACCTAATAGTATCTCTAGAGGTTGTTTATTCTGAATGATAGGACTAGGGAGCCGATTTATGAGATAAGTAGCAGTTAAGACTGCATCAGACCAAAAATGTTTGGGGACATTATTTTGAAAGAGTAAGGATCTGGTTATATTTAAGAGATGCCGATTTTTTCGCTCAGACACTCCATTTTGCTCGGGGGTATGAATGCATGTAGTTTGATGTAATATTCCGCGTGTTTTCAAAAAAAATTGAAAGTTGAGACTGGTATATTCGGTCCCATTGTCTGTTCTTAATGTTTTAATTTTAAAATCATACATGTTTTCAATAAATGTTACAAATTCGCAAAAAATTTGAAAAACATCTGATTTGTTTTTAAGAAGATAAATCCAAGTATTTCGTGAGAAATCGTCAATAAATAACACAAAATATTTGAAACCGTTATAAGATTCGACTGGGGCAGGTCCCCAGATATCGGAGTGAACTAATTCAAACGGAAAACTTGATTTTGTTTTAGATTTATAAAAAGGAAGTCTTGTTTGTTTAGAAAATTGACATACATCACATGCATAGGTAGATGAAATGAAAGGAAATAAAGTTTTCAAAACGGGATGGGATGGATGTCCCATTCGGTTGTGCCAGAGAACATGATTAGGCACACTATTGGTATGAAATGCCTTATGCTGAGTATCTAAAACATAGAGCCCATTGATGTTAACTCCTCTACCAATCGTCTTCCCTGTAATTCGATCCTGAAAGTAAACATCAGTAGGGGTGAATATAACATTGCAATTCAAATGTTTCGTAATTTTTGCGACGGAGAGGAGATTAGAGGTAAAAGTTGGTACATATAGGACATCTTTGTTTATTTTATTTAATATGGTGATTTCTCCTGTACCTTTTATTTCTACTTGATTATTATTTGCGACAGTCACATATTTGTTACGCATATTTAATTTTTCTTTCATGTGGTTCAGCAAACTAAGATTTCCAGTCATGTGATCCGTGGCACCTGAGTCAATTATCCATTGAGTATTATGTCTTATATCTCCTAAGATTTTATTTGATTTATTTGCAGAGAAATTTTTGGGCAAAGTTTGCATACCTGCATAATTACCTGATCCTTGAGGGGTGGTTTGCAAATAGTTGCTTAAGTGGGTCAGAAGTTGGTCCAGCGGAATCGGGTCGGGCTTGGATCCGGATCCATGTCCGGTGGAAGGTGGAAATGTGGAATCGGGTCGGGTGAATTCTTCGGATCGGGTCTGGAGAAACCCGGATCCGTCTGTGTTGCGAGAGGTTATAAAACCTCGAGGATCCGATTCGTCTACCCATTTCCGCCTCTCTTCTTCCATGCTAGGGTTAGCCACCGCGCCGTTTCCTTGTGGTCTGTTTCCGTTGTTGTTCTTTTTGTTGTTCCGATGATCTCCTCCTCCTTCCCTCGTTGGTCGGATATGCGGATGTAGGAACCAGCAGGAGTTCCTATTGTGTCCTGGTTTTTTGCAGTTGTCGCATGTCTCTTGTGGTCTGTTTCCGTATTTTTTTTGTTTGTTTTGCGGTTTTCCGGCGAAGAACGCCTGAGTTTCAGATGCCCGTTCGCTGTTCTGAGCGGTGGTCCGGCGGGATTCCTCCCGTTGGATCATCGCGATGATGGTCGCGAGGTCTGGAAGGTCTGGTGTCATGAGGACTTGGCTTCGGATGGCTTCGTAGCTACCGTCGAGTCCGATGAGGAACTGGTAGATGTGGTCCCTTTCTTTTCGCTCAAGCAAGGTTCTCGGGTCGTTGGTTGTGGGCTCGTAGATAGCAAGCTCGTCCCAACCGCGCTGAAGCGTTCCGAGGTATTCTGTGATGGTCTGTCCGTGCTGTTTTGTCTGCGATAAATCTTGTTTTAGTTTAAAAACATGAGCGAAATTATGGGCTTTACCGTATATGTTCTGGACCGCATCCCAAAGTTCTTTTGCCGAGTTTTTGTAGAGGAATATGGACCCGATTTTTGGTTGCATGGAGTTGATGACCCACGACATTACGAGGTGGTCCATCGCCTGCCACTCTTCTTGTTTTGTCTCAGTCCCTTCTTCTTCGGTTTTTTTTGATGTTCCGGTGATGTGGCCGAGTTTTCCTTTCCCACTGAGGGCCAGTGTGATCGCCCGCGCCCATGACAGATAATTCTGTCCATTGAGCAGCTGCGACACCAGTCTGGGGGCGTTTACTTCTGGTTCCGTCATCACTTATCTTTCTCTTGGGTTTGGATGTAGGTTTCTTCCACCTTCAACCCCCTTGAGAGGCGAAGATGGTGGGTTTTTTGGTGGATGTTTCTGAGGTGATCCAGTGATGAGCTCAGAGAACTCTGAGGATCACCGATGATGGAAAAATGGGAATCTTCGCTCTGATACCATGTAGAAAACGAAGATGATTTGTTGAGGTTTTATTTCTGAGGAAAAGAAAAGTTGTTCAAACATTTGATTTACAAGATATATATAAGTATAGGGTTTGATTGTTGTTAGAAGGGAAATGATGCGTCTGTTGGTGAATAGACGCGATTGTTCCTTGTGATTTAATGCTGGTGATGATGTTTGGTTATGTCGCTTTGGATTCTTCAACAAACAAAGATTTTGACTCAAGTCTTACTTCATAATATAGGTCGCATTCTACAGGAACTAAACACATTTTTAATTTGACCTTGTATGCATGCAGGTCACCTACAGGTATAAACCCCTTAATTTAGCATATAGAATATCATTTTAAAAAAAGAAATTAATTTCTAATGAAAAAAAAAGAAATGTTTGCAATTTTGCATGCATGCAAACTTGGTTTGGCATGCCACTGAAATCCCTCCCAACCAACCCTTACATTTTCTAATTACAGCACTAATCCTTCTCCTCCATCCAAACAAAACAAATCCAAATTAACCACTCAAATTATATATACAACCCCTACTCCAAATTTGTCCCCAAACCCCCCTTCCCAACTAATTAACCATGGCCTCTCTCTCCTCTTTCCTCTCTCTCTTCACAATTCTCTTGGCCTCCTCCCTAATGTTGGTTGAGGCTGACTCAAACCAAACTGCCAATGCAAGTCTTCTCATCAATGAGACTTGCGCTAAGACCCTCTACAAGGAGCTTTGCATGCAAACCTTGAATTCCTCCGTCAAGGCTGCCACCGCCGACCTCAAAAGCCTCGCCTCTATTGCCATTGAGAAGGCCGAGAAGAAGGCCAGCGAAACCGCCTCTCACATTGCCAAGTTGCTCGAGACGGAAGAGTACATATATATTCTATCTATCTATCTATCTATCTATTTATCTTTGTTTGTTTGTTTGTTTGTTTGTTTGTTTTTGGATACGTTGAAATATTTTGTTACTTTAGTTTTGAATTTGTACAACATTACGTACATCTTTGGGGTTGCGGATCCTTTATCGAAAATAATTAAGTTGGTTTGTTGCTAAAACTCAAAGATCATATATATAATATATTAGATAAGTAATTTTAATTTTACTAAATTTGCTATATCCATCGATGATTAATCTATAACCTCTAACCAAACTTATTTTTGCACATAGATTTGTTGGGCAAGTCAACCGTATGTCAAGTTTTGCTATAATTCTAAATTTTTCGGCGCAATATGAGTGTAGGCAACATATATCATAATATTTAATTTACATTTGAAAGATTTTTTTTTTCTAAATCTTGTGGTATTTAAAGTTTCGATGTTATTCCAAAACCAATACAACTTTTGTATATGAAGAAAACAATGTCAGGCTTAAAATGCATAGCGTATATATACTTGAAAAAAAGGATTCTAGTTACTCCATATATATAGCTTCCAACAAAAAATTAAGTCTCATGCCAATTGCCAAGCCCTAAAATATTAATAGAACGCCTTCAAAATTGTTATTTTTTGATAAATTTCACAACATAAGACAATGCGTTAAATGAATTTATTCCTCACGTACTAAAATATATATGTCTATGACAGGAACTATCCTCCTACCGTTCAACAATGTTTAACAGATTGTGCTGAGAATTATGAGGATGTCGTGGACCAATTGAATGACTCATTGGGGCAACTTGATCAGTTCCCCAATGCATCACCGGATGACGAGGATGACGTCATTACGTGGCTCAGTGCCGCTATGTCGGACGCGACAACTTGCGAGGAAGGATGTCAAATGCAGAGTGAAAAGAAGAATGTGCTCACTGAAAGAAACACAGAGTTCAACGGTCTCTGTAGCAATGCGCTCTCCATCGTCAAGCAACTTCTCGATCAATAATCAAATCGATTGATTGCGATTTCCATTTGTTTCTATTTAGATCGTGTAATGTCATAATTATTGTGATAATGGCTTCATTTATTGCAATACTATCAACATTTCGGAAGTCTTGACTTTCTTCCAATAGGTATATATAAAGGATCGTGGTGTCTTATATATCTTTTGAATGTTGGTTAGTAGATTTCTTGAAATATCAAATATTCAGAGTATTTGCAATACTTATGCACAGTCTTGCATGTATGCTGCATAAGAGATCGAGGGCGAGTTTATAGAACTCAAAATTTATGGTTTGGAAAATTCGACAAATTTTGTTGTTGTTGAGAAACCGTCAATTTGACGTCATTGTACTTGTTACAAAATAACATAAGATGTTCTTGACATTAATTAAAATGGAAATGAATTATAGAGTGATTAGCGCGAAAAAAGTCAACTACAGTTCTACTAATCCATGGATAAGAAAAAAAACTTCGAGCTTAATAATGGTCAAAGGCAGGCTTTTGATTTAAGTTTACTTTTTTATTTTTGTTATTCACGTTAAGAACATTTATTATTATTATTTGGTTTAATTTGCAAAAATTCCATCGGCAAACGGTGATGGAGTAATAAATCTCACAAACAACGGATGTGCATATATGCAAATTTTAGTGAAATATAGGTGTATGCAAGCTAATATCGAAAATACAAGTGTAAAAACCCAATTACGATGTCTTGAAGGTGCACACTAGCAAAAAACCCTTCTTTTGTCTGTTTGCAACTATAACATGGTCAATGAATGTTTCATGTAACTGACATCAGAAAACTCTTGTCAATCATTTTTTTTTTTCAGTAAATTTTCAAATGAGAGTGCTATTTATGAATTCTAGGTTGCCTAAATTTCATCCTCAGAAGTTAGAATTGCAGGTTGGCATTTTAGGTACTCGTCCAAGTGACCATACTTCACTTGCTACATTTTGCATTTTAATCTCCTCTCATCACATGGTTAAATTCTTGCTGCTTATAAGATACAACACTTCCTCTTTAGGATTGATTTCTCTAAGCTAATAACTATTATAAGTTGGATTTGTCTCGTAACCTCGGCCATGGAAGATGAGTGATTCCTTTCTCTTCCTGTTATAGTTGCTGTTTACTCACTCTGGAAGAAAAAAACTTAATTCCTTTACGCAACTAGTTTATGCTCTTACTATGGCAATATAGTTAATAGACCTAAGTTTTGAAGAATTTTTTTATCGATCAGTTAGATATGATTTTGTATCACTGAACTCTAATTTCATTCCATTGTGAACATAAATTTGATCTTATAGCTGAGTTTACTCAAATGTGTGAAAATGTCACCCATTTGTTTGTACTTACACATGTCCTAAAGTTAATGTGTCTTGCTTTATCGCAATCAGGATGGAGATGTAACAAATCAATGTGGTTAATTCCAATTTCTCATATGCTTCCAAGAAGAAGAGTTCTACTAATGCACCCAACAGATTCTGTTTTCATTAACTTTGTTTGTTCACAACATGTTGTGGGCCTTCTATACACCCTTGAATCCTGGAAATTATTAATTTGATACGTTTTGTATTCTATTGATCTATTCTTCCCCGTTTTCTCTGTTTGTTCACATGTTCTCATTCCTTCATATTTTGAATTTTGCTTCATTTGCTCTTGAATTAAATGTTTATCTTGGTGAATTCGTTTTCTTTTCAGATTCAAAACCCACATTTCACTAAAAGTAGTACAATTTTCAAGTTCTTTTTCTCAGAAATCCTCAGACACCTGGTTTTTAATGCTTCACTAGAAAATGCCGTAGTAGTAGTAGCTTGAATGCTTCTTTTAGGATGGTGGTTTAGTGATTACACCTTCTCATTAGCCAAATAATGGTAGGAAGTTGGTTAATTCAGCTTCACGATTTAATTTGAGGCTTAGATTAACTGATGAGATGAGTTCCCCCCCCCCCCCCCCCCATACTTCATCTCTTCAGTTAACAAATGCTTTTCGTAGACATTTTCGTAGTTTCTCTTAACTACGAAATCTTTCGCTACGTTCGAGATATATAAGTTAAGGTACAAGTTAAACCTGTTTGCTTTAAATGTTTCATGATTTTTTTGTGTATGATTTATCTTGTGCTGCATTTCATTTTATTTTATTTGGATTTTTTTTCTGTATTAAATGAGATAAAAGGGAAGGCACTTGTAGTTTTTTCCCTTCGTTTTTATATTGATAGTAATAGAAAGGATAATTATATCAGTATTAGCCTGTCTATATAGATCGTCAATTACAAATGCAGCTATTAAAAACCGTTAAATGAATACAAAGTAATAGCTTGTGAACATAGTTAAATTGGATGGAACCCTTCATGTGCTGATGGCTTATATATCTTTCTCATTAATGAATTACAGTGTAGATCTTAATCTATAAGTAAGAAAGAAAAACAAATATTGCAGACTGATGATCATAATAATCTTTATTGAATTGGCTGAACTCCTCCTTTTTCTTACTATCCACTTTTACTTTTTTCTTGCAACCCCTTTGCCTCCATGGAATAAATAAGTTCCAGAATCTTTTCTATGTGAATCGGGTTTACTCCTCTCTCCAGCTTTCTTCTCCTCATTGTTCTTATATGAACACTTAGAGGAGTTGACACTTCCATGTTCCATCCCACTGCCACCTTCTTCCTTGCCCTTCGAGTTGCGGTTCTTCCCGACACGCTTTTGGTGACTTGGGGTGCCACTTGAGGCGTCCGAAGCGAGGGAGTCGTTGTCGTCTCCTTTTCGGTTGTTTCGGTTATTTTTCCCTCCATTACTATCACCACTGCCATCACTTTGGAAGTCATATATCATTTCCTCATCCCCTGAGTTTACTGGGGAGACAAGGTAGTCTGTCCACCCTGATTCAGATGAGCTGCACCCTTCTTCCACACCACTGATTTGTGATTGTGAGTGATCCATGCACTGAAATGAATTGGAATTAGCGAGACAATGCAATGCCCACATCATTAAATGGGATTGAATTCACTACTCACTAGGTTCAATGCTAATGTAGAGAAAATTCCATCTTGTTTCATACCTTTTTTTTAAAGTCTATAGCATATGGTCTTGATTGGGATAAACAGCTCACCCCAACACTTTTCACAAACTCTTTGGCTTGCATGTTCACAACCAAAAGGCAACTTTTTTTAATGCTATGAGGGAACAGGTTTAGGAATTGTAGGATTAGATGAGGGATGTGGAAGGATTCCTTTCTTATTAACCTCAATTATTGCCTTGTCATGCCATGCTCCTTTATTCTTCTACCTACTAGTAGAGGATGTCAATGTCTTTGGTTTTGGTATGGTATCATGGGAATGATAAAACAAATGAATATTCTTGGACCATTTTTTATTTTTAAAAAAAGTTTCTTCGACTGTTGATGAACAAAAACAAGGTTTTGGTGGTGGGTTAAGATCTTTGTTTGGGAAAGAATCATTTGTGAGATTAACATGACAATTTTGGTGCTCCTGCTGTATTTATCATTCTTTGAACTGAATAAGTTTTTTGAAAATAGGTAGGTACGATTAAATTAAGATAATCATGCTATGACTCACAACATGATTTCAAAGTGACATCCAACTTTTCTTCTTATGGGATTACAAAATATGGACGTATAAGTCCGCAACATAATAACAAACAAAGTTCCCCAGTAGCTTGTTCAGTGTTGGGAACATCCTTGGCTCTGCCCACTGCCCACATGGGTGGTTGGTGCTTTGTGTTACTGTACTTCATGGAAACTTGACTTGCTAAATATTTAAATGTTGTTGTGCACTTGTGCCCTCAATCTAGGCTGTCCTATCAATGGCTGACCTAATCAATTAAGGCTTCTCCATGTTCACCTTTTCCGTTAAAAATAATAATTCTGCATGTTGTGGTATCTTCTTATTCCTTTAGTAAGCTAATGTTTATCATTCTTTTCTGGGAATGTCTGCTTGATTGCTCTAATCTTTTATCCTGATTGACTCTCGACTTTAGAAATTTCTTCAAGTGGAGGTGTCCATGTTATGTATTTCCATTTTTAATGACACATGGTGAATATTTTGCTCCAATAAAATTATATATCACTTTGTTTCCAAAATGAAAATCTCATATACTACCCATAAGAGATCAAAATGCAGCAATTGACAGAAATAAAAGGGGAGGGAAATATATGAAACCCAGAAGATTTATTTCTTTTTTCTGAAGTACGATTGTTTCTGTTGCTCAAAATCTGCATTCCTCCAAATAAGGATACAAACCAACAAGATGGAGAGACACATATCCATTAAAAAAACCCAGTAAATGACAGAGTAACAAAAAAACAATAATTAAAAAACTAATACCTGTGTTTAGAAAAGATTGATGAAGCAGCAGAGTTTAGGAGAGTTAGGCATCATTAATCATTTGATGCCTGCTTAAGGAAAGAAGCAATATTGTGTGTTTTATCAGTCTCTCTCTATTCCAGTTGTTCTTATATTTATACTAATCTGTGGAGCATCTCCTCCACCCTAATCTTAGTTGTAAGTTTGGTTTGTTGGGACAATGGGCCCTACAAGTCCTTATCATTCACATCCTGTAACTTTCTTGTGCATTGGCATGCCACCTTAACTTCTTGTCTGCTTCTGAACTCTTGAGAGGGACGTGTTAAATTGTTTTTTTCAGTTGGTCGGGTATGAAGCTTACTATTAGTTGGTTTGTTCTTCCCAAACTGCTTCTGTTCAGGTAAATTTGTTTTGAGAATTTTGGACAATGGAATTTCAAATTAGGTGCTTAATTCAGTTAAGAACATAGATTGGCATTATTCATTGATTATGTTCTTTTCTTGGGAATTATAATGATTTGATGGGATCATATCAGCTCAAATCTTCAAAAGAGTTGGTTCTGCCAAATTAATTCATCATTAATTGTTTTTACTTTATTACTGTTTCCCATTTTTGAAGCAGATATTTTGCATTTTGCTGGTAATGTAATGGTTTTAATGTGTCCCCGTTTGATAACTCTTAATTTTATGTGGGTCAATTATGCACTCAGAAAGCATGGCATATTTCGTTCGTTAGTTATTTTGGAAACATTTGATTTGTGGGAAAAAGTGATGCATGAACATTGGAAGAACATTGTGCGGCCCATTTGAACGTAAGACGGGGAACATCAAGATATCGACGCTTGCCGAAAGTTGAAGAAAATATTTTTCTTAGAAATTAATATATTAGAAGTTGGCAATTAGCTAGGATAAGTATGTGGCCTGTCTTCGTTTCAAAGATTACTAAAAGAACTGATGCTGAATAAGATGCATAACCAAAGTATTATTCAACACTTGGGTTTGTGTTGAATCTAAAGGGCTAGTTATGTTTGGTGCTGAAAATACACTTCTGAAGAGGTATTAATGAAGTTCATCCTAATGGTGTGGTGTGTATTCATTTGTCTCATAGTTAACTTTAAGATTGAGATTTGATAGAGGTCTGTTTTATGCTTAATTACCTTCTAATGTAGTTATTGCCATGGTGTTGAAGTGGTAGTTTGTAAATGGTAGTTCTGTTTTCTTCAGTTTTTGCTCGATCAATTCGACTGCATTTTGTCTGAACTGATCAGTTACCATTCAGATGATTTGTATCAATGAGTCGGTCTCTTTACATTTTCTACTTGTTTTGCTAACTTGTTAGAAATTGACCAGCAATAGATATTATGATCCAAAAATGTGTCAATAAGATTTGGATGGGAAACAAGAAACCTCTAAATCTTCAAAACAAGAATACTGAATCTGACAGATTAAGACTAAAGTTAGTTGGCAGAGTTTTAATTTTAGGATAGACAAGATGTGACTTGAATATGCTCGGGTCGTATTGGTGATTAGTTGGAAAGAAAGTAGAATATTTATTTAGGTGAAAAAATAAGAAATATACAACTTGAAGTCTGCCTAAAAAACACTATAGTTTTGATGTAAGAGAGCAACTAACTAATGTTACAATTTGGAAGTCAACAGGCCTGCTTTGTTGCTTCACCTACCCCAACCCAACCAACAAATGTGGTCACAGCTTGGTCACCATGTCTTCTTCTTTTTTTAATTTCTTTTGTTCAAAAACTTCATTAGGGAAATTTCTGAAAATCCTAACTTCCAAGCTATGTTCCAGAACATGACCTGAACATTATGTGAAATTTCCAGGGATGTCCCTGAAAGAAACTTCTTTATTGGTGAGGATCAGCATTAATTCATTTCATTTTCCCTTGCAGAGTAAATATTTTAAAGAAGCTACAATGTTGCTATAGGTGGATGAGAAACTATGTCATGGTTTCACTTTACCTATCTGCTAACTTTAAAACAGGTTAAGCATACCATCCTGCACCTCCGTTTTGTAATAATTTGGCCTTTTAAACTTCAAGAATCCACTAATATCTAACATATTTACTGTTATTTTTTGTTTTTATATTATCTCTCAAGAATAATTATTCTTAATTTTATGGTAAAATTTGGATGATGAATTTGGTCCAAATTACCACCTCTAATTTTATAGAAAAACATTGAAGACAATCAGCATACGTCTACTTCGCATCAATCGATTTGACAAGGAACGTGGAGCTCTAAATCAAGACTTGCGAACTTGATTTTGACAAAAGGTGAGGTCATGTATCATGAATGGTCTAAACAAGATTTTTGATGGATAACGTAGACGATACAAAATATATGACCATATCAAATAAAGTTTGTAATATATTACCATATCAAATTTAAAGATATATTCAGTACATGTAAAAATATAATCTTAACGTATGATTAATAACGATGGTCTTTTTTGAAAACTTGCTCAAATAATTTGCTTAAAAAGAAGTTGTATGAAGATAGAAAAGAAAACATACTTGGGGTCCGTTTGGGACTCGGTTTGCGTTAACGAAATTTATACGTCGTTTTCCAACGTAGAGACGTGGATCCCAAACAAGATTTTTAGCGGTGGTTATAAATGAGCATTCATCAAAACATCATTTCCACCCACTTTCTTGTTTGCCTCAACAACTCGTGTTAATTTTTTTGGTTATTTACCCGCAATCTAGTTAAATTCTTCGTACGATGGTATCGTATTTTACCATAATATTGAAAAATTCTTGTATTGCGCCGGTAACCTATGTAATTTCTTGTATTGTACCCATATTGAACAACTTATCGTATTTTTACACAATTTAAATATTTTGTCATATAATACTTATATAGGTAATTTCTTGTATTACACCCACATGTGTATCTTTTTGTATTGTACCTAGATACTTTATTACCTTTTTACACAATTTAAATTATTGAACATATTTTACCTACAATATAAGTAAGTTCTTGTATTGCGCTACAACCTAAGTAATTTCTTGTAGTTTACCCATAATTTGGTGACGGGTACATGTGTCGCAACAAACAAAAAAAACAAGTATCAAACAATCATGTGCGTTTAAACGCAACAATTCATGATCATATCAAACCCATGGAATAAATACAACACAACTTCGATTTCCAAACGACAAAAAAAAACATCTCGACTACAATATTATAAACATTTTCTTATTAGAAAGGAGAGAAAAAAATCTGAGTTGAAGTATAGATGACTACCACAACAGTTAGTTTGTGTGGGTTCATTGCGGTTTTCATGATAATTAATAGCGTTGTTGGAGAACAAGTTTTCGATGTCACAAAGTTTGGAGCAATAGCCGACAACAAAACAGATAACACAAAGTTTGGAGTATCATCGATCTTAATTACATTCTACCACTACTATACATTATATGCGCATTGCATGCCCAATGCTAGGAAGTCGGAATTAATGTAATTAGCAATTCAGTCTTCGGTCAGTTGACGTGATGTAACATATAGGAACTGAAAGTAAAAACATCAAAATAACTCAGGCAAGTCTTTAACAACAGGTCCTACTCTCAAACATTAATATTCAAAAACAACTCTCATGTGTATGAATTTACATTTTATAAATATTGTGATTAGTTAGTTGAAGTTAATATAACATGTTGAGTTGTTTTAGGCGTTCATGGATGATTGGAAAGCATGTTGTGCCCACGAAGAGAAGGCAAGGATGTTCATGATTAATCAATCGTTACACTCACATTGCTAATTAATAAATGAGCTGTGTGTAATTAATTGTGTAGCCTTCTTGCGTGAAGATTAATTGTTGGTCTAACATTCAAGAATGTGAGTGAGATCGAGGGACATCAAACACCCCATGCGCTCAGAAGCTAGCTATAAGCTTGATGTGCAGCAATATGCATGTTGCTTGTGAGGATTGATGTGAGGCTTAAAGACATCAACCTAGCTAATGGATATATATTAGTGGTCAACCATTAGATTCAACTTGTTCCAACGTGGAGGCAATCTTAATTTGCTGCCGCTCAACAACCATCTCCATGCTTGTAGGCACTCTTTGCTGCACATATGATATACCTAACATAAATGGTTATAATAAGGAATACCAAATCCAAGATAAGAAAGGTCGTAAATAGGGAGTTAAAAACGAGGAAATGATGCGTGGTTGAGCATCATCACCTCACTCAATGAAGCACTTCGCTCATGGATTTAGCTACAAGTGAATTTAGGTACAGCTAAAGATGTTGCTCCATGATGGCGATTAATATGAATGTAATGATTGCAGTCTACATGTAATTTTAGAAGATTAATATCAATGCATGACTACCATTCATTTCGTACGACTTGATAACGAATCCCGTGAGAAGTAAACCAGCTCATAAAGCTGAAAAACACCAGACGGTAGGACTGAAAATCGAACAGAGAAACAATATGGGGGAGTAACCATACTGCTCGTCTCAAACTACACAATCAACATAATTCAACTGTCACAGAAGCTTCAATTTGCTCCTTATGAGTCATAAGAACAAAGAACTCAAAACTTGAATAGAGGAAAACAAATAACTCAGAACTTTCCAGCAACCCCACACTACTTCTGATGATCTCATTTGCAACCTTGATCACTTCTTGGATTTCTTAGGTTGTGGCCTGCAAGATAAAAGATGCAAATAGTTTAAGATCAACTACCTATTTTTGCTAACTATTTCAGAGGCAATGTCACTATACTTACTCAGCTGGTTGGGGAGCTGCAGCTGGTGGTGGTGGCTGAACTGCTTGGGGGCCCTATTTGGCAAAAGAGAAAAGCAGTTAACAGGTGCTAATATGTAACTGTCATGTTGAGTAAAAGATTATAACCTAAGGTTTATTAGTTACTAACCAAAGCCAATCGTTCCTCCCTCCTGGCAAGCTTCCTCTCCCTGCTTGCCTTGCTCTTGGCACGCTTAGCCTCAAACTGGTCAGCAATGGTCTTTTCTCTTGCCTTCTCAGCCTTGGACTTGTGGATGCTCTCCATCAGCACCCTTTTGTTCTTGAAAACATTACCCTTTACCTTCATGTACATGTCGTGGTACATGTGTCTGTCGATCTTCTTAGACTCACGGTACTTGCGGAGCAAACGCCTCAATACTCTCAGCCTCCTCATCCAGAGGATCTTGGTAGGCAACCTTGCCTCCCTGGTACCTTTGCGCTTACCTAGAAACATTTCAATAAGAAATAATATTAAATATTGAATAATGAAAGAACCAAATCCAGCAATATCAATCAAATAATTCTACTGTTCACAGTGTGGAACTCCCAAATGTGATACCATATCCAGAGTGACGTCCCTTCCTCTTTGCTTCCATCGCTCTACGAGCACGGGAACGGGAATGTATCTTCTGGGGCTTCCTAATGACAAATCCATCCTTAACAAGCTTCCGGATGTTTTGCCCTGCATAAATTGAAGTCGACACAAAATTAAACAAAATGTAAAATACAGCAATAAATAAAAGCCCTGCCGAGAAAAAAAATTAACTGCAGTAAAAAAATAAAATCATGAAGTATGCAAAACTGATTAACTTCGGATTGAGTTACAATATACAACTCTGAGGAACCCTCCTTTTGATGTTCTGAAAATGGATCTAAAAACTTCCAAATGTTAATTAATGTGATGACTTCAAAGAAGAAAAGAACACATGTATTTAAGATTGTGTCGGTCATCAGATATAGTGAATAAGATAAACAAAAATAGATTCAAAAACAATAATCACATGACATATACACCGGGTTTATGATGTTTTGTCATACTCACAATCCATATAAACTCCTATTATCATAAATATAACAACAACCAATCACCAATAAAAAGACCTACTGACACAGAAACGTTAATACAAGTTTGGGAAAATGGGCCAGTTGATCAATCTCAACTAGAACCCCAAAACTATTAATCAATCTCAACAAGATTGATAGTCAAATAACAATTGAAACCAGTACATAGAAAATAAAAAACTCTCAACTCAAGGGGACGACAAACTTCCAATGTTCCACCATCATTTCATCAACAAGCAATCACAGATAATCCACTACCAGATCATTGAACTCTTTTTTCATCATCACACCTCGCAATACAAGAAATTAATCAAACAAATCACAAAAAGAATACAATACTTGGTAAATAGAACAACCCCTGCAACTCATTGGAACAACAAAAACCAATAGTCCACTGTAATTTCATTAATTTGTCCACAAGAAAATAATATGTAATCAACCAACTCAAGGAAAGCTCGGCATCGAAACCGAACAACAAAAGCTACATCTATTCAGCTTCAGCACCACATACTCTCCAAACTTAAAACCAAAGCAAGCCAAATCACTAAATTTTTGCCACCATTTCGGCTATCCACTACTAAGTCGCTAGTGACGTAACACGAAAGGTGCCACCTTACTGCCACAAATTCAGAAATTACTTGCACACCACCAAAGTATCAACCAATTCATATTCAGTTTCATCTCCAAACAGAATTACGAAAGCAGCATCTTAATTGATATTCATCGAATATCACCTTATCTTTTTATCTAAACCCTCATTTCTAACATAATCACCACGTCTGTGAAACAACGAAATCTCAAAATCAATTAATGCCTTCAAATCCCCAAAACAATAAAACACCCAAAAAACAACCTTTCGTCCACTACAAACCTTCAAATTCAAATCTCGATTGAACAAGACCCATAAAAGCTTCACCTTTCTTCCACCACACAACTCCAAGCCATCAAGTCTGACCTCAAAAACCCTCGAAAAAACAAAAAGGTTGAACTTTTCCGCTTCCACACACCTCCAAACCCTAAAATCCGATTCGGGAAACCCTAAACCCCCGAAAAAGTTCCACCTTTCGTCCGTCAAACCATTGAATGATACTCACTGGAGTTGGCCATGGAGATCTCGCTGGTCTCATTGGGATCCAACCAGACCTTCCCCTTCCTGCAGTTGAGAACGCTACTCGCGAGCCGCTTCTGAAGCTTCAGCGACACCATCTTCGGAGGAGCGGCGGCGACGATGGACGAGGATTAGGGTTAGGGTTTCGTGGAGGTGAGTATTTATACCCACAAGACGAAGGGTTTGGATTTTCTATTCGGGGCGTCGGGTCCGATTAGTTTTTAGCAAGGTGTGACTAGGATGGGCATTATCCGTTTAGCCGTTTCATTTAATAAGCACTACGGGTACGATTTTTGTATCCATTTATATGTACCCGTTTTACCTGTATAATAAATGGGACGGGTACAGGAATACCTCTATCCATACTCGTTTACCTATTTACCCGTTTAATTATTTAATTAGTATATAAATTAATATATAATATATAGTTAAAAGCACTATGTACAAACAAACAAAAAACTTCGTTTTATTTTTTTGTTAATCTTTTGTAATTTGAAATTAGATAATGTCTCAATCAACACAATGTAATAATACCCACAATACCCCTTATACCCGTCTCATACCCGTTTAATAAACATGTCTCTTAAAATAAAAAAGTCCCCTTAAATGGATAAAATTACAAATCCAGCTCTCAGTTTGGATAATTGCAAAACATAATATGGCAATTTTCATTGCACAGACAAAACTAGAAACCACTACTACTCGTGGAAACAACCCAAAGATTCAACGCTCCATTATCAGTTCATCTACAAAAAATGGCAGAGAATCCGCTAATTCACAGGAGGGAAATCAGCGTGAAAACCATACCACAAAGCTAAAATAACTAATAAACTTCAATAACTTCCAAATAACACCACCTTTCTGCAGTCACATTTGCAAGCAGAATCACAGTCAATCAAAAGTCCATTAATCAATAGTTCAGAAACCTAAGAAAACCTCCAAAATCTTCATCCTACCAGTAATCTCCACACGCCTCAAGTCTTCAAAAATGATCTAAAAACAAAAATATTACATAAGTTAAAATTCAAAGAAGATGACTTTTCCACCATGACCTCATCTTCAGCATAATCACGAAACAATCTGATCACTAATATAGCAAGAAATATTCAACTCAAAAACAAAGTACATCTCTATTTTCCCTTCGTGGTCATTCTCGTGTAACTCAAAACCAAAGTACAGAACACGAAATAAACCAAAAACTGCTTACAACCTTCGAATATCCGAAAAACTCCACCTTTCCGCCACCGAACACCTCAAAACCAACAAAAGCTACATTTTCCGCCTCATATCCTTCAACTCTAATTCCCAAAAGACGACAAGACCAAAAAAAATCCACCTTTCCTCCACCAACTTAACGCCGCAAAAAGATTACTCTATTACGAAACCGTCAAACCTCTAAAAAGCTTAGAAAGAACGGCGAGTGGACTCACTGGAGTTGGCCATGGAGATCTCGCTAGTCTCATTGGGATCCAACCAGACCTTCCCCTTCCCGCACTTCAGCACGCTGCTTGCGAGCCGCTTCTGGAGCTTGAGGGAAACCATCTTCGGAGGATAGGAGAGGCGGCGGCGACGACGACAGAGAACGATTAGGGTTAGGGTTTCGCGGAATATCCACTCGAATTCTATTAAATTATATAACTTTGAATCTTAGATTAGATGGATGAATTTTGTAATCGGGTACTATTTTTCCCAACTAAGGCTTTTGTCCATTTGTAATCGGGTAGGTGGTAATCCGCATAACATAACCTGATTCCCATCTGTCACAATTGTTTATAAATAGCAAATTAACCATCCCAGTGTTTTTCGATTTTGTTTTTTTTTACTCTGATTTTCTGGTTCCCTTCTCCATCTTATCACACTCAAAACTCAATAAATTCCTCTACCTATAAGAACAACAAAACAAAATCTCCTTTTGTTTATGATGCAAATTACAATAATTAATAGAATTAAATGAGTCATGTATAACCTAATAAACTTATAACAATTAGAAATAATATTGTAAATAGCCAGCACCCTAACAAGGGAATAATGAAAAATATTCCTATTTGGAAACTTATTTTTTATTTAAAACCAGTGAAATTTAAAATTAAGCATTAAACTAAGATATAGATTTAGGTTTTATATAAGTTTACTAATATCTGTTTACCCAGTTATCCGACTTGTCAGATTCGAAAATAGGTCAAAAAATCATAACCAATTAGAAATTCTCTACACCTAAGCCCAACCTATAAAAAGGTTGAGTGCGTGTCTACTCCTTATCCTTACTCGAACGACCCCATTACCTTTTTTTTAAATATATATAATATAATAAGCTGTAATTAAAACTTGTATAATGTGTACAAAATTTGTTTGTAATATATTAAAAGTTTTTTTCTACTAGAAGTTGAACTTCTCTATGTTGATGATTGTTTCATATTTCTTATAATGTTTTTAGATGTCTAAACATGAATTCATAGTACATTATGCACATTTTAGGTATTTATCGTATGTGAATTATCTTTGATTGAAACCTTTATAGTTATGCCTGAATACCCTATTACTCTCACCCCATACTCGATTACTAAGCTGGTTTTGGTTGAGTATAGTTTTTCTGAGTGAGACATGTACTTGTATCTTTACCCGTCTACCTAGAAGGTAGGGGTACGATCATACTTGTCCCTTATCCAACATGACTGGAAGCCTAGATATATCAAATGTCTAAGAGTCTCAATTCACAGGGGTTTGTGAGTGGAAAATAAAGGGAAAAATAATTTTCTATTTCACAAGAACTTTAAAGGGTGTTGGTGTCAATTCTAGAGAAGAAAATATATTCCCTTTGTTTCCCTTCAAGATTTTGAATGTATGGCAGATGTTTTTTCTTCCTTCTGTTTCACATGCCCTCTATAGGAATACAATTACAGAGGAAACTTGCACAAATGTTATGAATCGTGTATAAATCCGTAAAATGACTTGACAATTATATATTAACTACATACTATTTTCCAAAATACAAATACCAACAATAGTTTGAAAACACAAAAAACCAAATATACATAATTATCTTTAAATACTACTACTACTAATAATAATATTACATGCATTAACAATACAAGGCATATTTGGCATGTTTTCTGTTATATACTTTCTTTCGTACAAAAATATTAGTGATCTAGAAGATATATTGGTGATTTGCTTTAAGTTTTTTGATAATTAGTTGAATGATACCGAAAATAGTAATTGAGGTTCTGAAATAGAAACACATTGAATTTATCTCGTCGACTGTCGACAAAAGAAAGAAACACATTCTAAGTTAATTCGCATTGCATTGTTTAGAAAACTATTGATCATTTTCTTACCATAATTCTCTAGAAAACTATACCATTTTTAAAATCTAAATATTTCCCAACGCAATCCGAGTTGTCTATAAATCATCTCTGTCACAAAAGCATTCTCATCTTAATTTTTTTTCAACTGAACTAAATATACGTGCTTTGAAGATAGCAAGTTGACAACAATTACATCCATAAAATTAAAATGTGCAGAATTACTAAATCTAAATTCTATACATCCATAATAACAGTTAAATTCAACATTTCATACAAATATGATTAGTGCATTATTGTTTATCATTTTTCATTTATAGCTTTTACAAAGTCTTGTTATTTTGGTTGATTTAGATAGTTGTTCAAATTATAATAAAGCTTACACAATTATTTAACAGAAAAAATGATGGTGCAATGTAATTACGTTTTTTTATTTAAATTAAAATGTTAATTTAATTTTTACAATCCATTTATGTATGTGAGATATGTATGTGAGATAAAATAGTGATTTAAAAATCAATTTTATACTAAAAACACTAAAATATATTGTATTTAATATATGGTGAAACTTAATGGGAAAAAATCAATATTTTTTAAAATTCTAAACAATAATAAAGCATAAGAGAAAACACAACTGTTTTTAGTATTTTATCAGATAATGGAACTTTCTTTTGCTGTATTTTATAAATGTATGTATCATAAAAAACGAACTTATACATGATTATGTTTCCATTTTTAAAATATGAAATCATGTGTAACTAACTACACAAAAATGTATAACATAATAACATAGTTGTCCCGTTATTAAATAATTTTATACTACATGTTAATAGATAAAAATTATAGTAATGCTTATCATTTTTAAAAGTGCTTGTATTACAGATATAATCCTTTATTTAGTAAAAAATATTTCAACCTTCGACCACTACACATCCGAAACCTCTAAATCCAATACCTAAACCCATTAAAATCAACTTTTGCAATATTATTTGACTTCAACGCTTCAAATATGATCCCAAAAAGCGAAAAATACCAAAAAAGCTCGACATTTCCGCTCAAACAATATAAATAACACTAAAAAGCAGAGATATTCAATCATCTTCAATATAAACGACACCCTTTTCGAAGAACCGACAACGATGATGGACAAGGATTTGATTAGGGCTTCAGAGAGGAGTATTTATAGCACAATTCTTGACTGGTTAATTTATTTTTTCGAGTTACACTCAGGAATTCATGATTATTAGATAGTTGGGACGCACAAGTAAGAATGTCAATCGTGTCGTGTTATACATGGATGGAGTCACATAAGGACGGAAGGGGTCATGAAATCCTGTGAATTTTCAACACTTTATTAGTGTTAGTATATTCTGAATATCGACCTTCTATTTATTTTTTAAATTTTCTTGTGTGTTAAAAATTGTTGGCCTCCAAAATATTATTTGCTAAATTTTTACGTGTATGCACATATACATTAGTACTTTTGAGTTTAAAAATCTCAATTACTACACACACTCCTTGTTAGTTGTTGTGATTAAGTGGGTCATTATTTGTTCACACGAGCTGATTGTTTTGAGCAAGTTTGATTATTTTTTCCTTCTCTTTATTATCATATTAAGGTTACTGTTTACTACAGAGTCTTCGTCGTTAGATAAAAACTATGTAGTTTGTGATATGTTAATTATGAGAGATATAATACCAAGCAATCCAAATCTACGTCGAAAATGGATTGCAGTTTCAAACTTGTTTCGTAATGGACAAACCAAAAAACATACTATTTGGTTTATTGACGTGATTGCTAAGTAAGCGGGTTGGATCGAAATAAGATTTCTTGGACCCCAAGAGAGTTGACTTGAGCTTGGTCGTACAAGCCTTGTGGTGGGGTATCCAGAGGTAGAGTATGCGACTCTCTAGATTATTTTGTTGAGACAAAGGTTGTGTTTGGCTTGGACTTCGTGGTATTTAATTTCTCAAGAATCGAATCCAAATTTCAACATTAATTACCAGAGAAACTGACCCCACCAAAATCACCTAAATCAATGAACAAATTCTCACCACCAATGCAGAAACTGTTGAAGCTACCCCAACCCAATTTCAAAATATTACATTGAAATCCGAACTGAAAACTAGTTTGTTTGACTACAACTTCGGCAGTGTAGCCGCTTTTGGGAGTTTGGAGAAGCGGCAACTAAACGCACCCAAAGAAAAGCCGAACTTGAGGACAAAGTTACGTTATGTTCCCGTTGAATTGGATTTGGACGTGTACAAAAGCTACATACTTCAATTTAGACAGCAAGTGAATGTAGTAGACGTAATATGCTGTTCCATATATTATTGTGACTGTTATTACAAACCTTGTATTGATGCATCAGTTGCACGCTTCACTCGGCCGTATAGATCCATTCAACCCATCACGTAGCCAATAAGATTCACTACTTGGCAAACATTGGGATTTGGGAACTGATCTGTTGCATCGATCCCATTCTGGACACAAAGAAACAACCCAAAGTTGGCTTTTCGAAACTAAGTTGCAGCTGATTTTCCACTCCTCCAGAGACACAAAGAAACTTATGTATCCCAATTCCCAAACGAAAGCAAAGAAGATGAAACTTAACTACATGTCGCAGGAACTCAAATGTGTCTATGGATATCAGCTGGACGGGCAAACGTTGCGTTGTGAGAATAACAATCGTGCCTTTGCAAGAAAATGACAATCAGGCACTTCACATATGAGTACACCTTTCCATCGTCACTCAAGAAACACAAAAAGGTCATTTCAGAACCATCATCATATTCGGGCAAAATCACGATTCTCCATACATTGAAGTCTTTAAACACCCTAAACACATTCTTGCTCATTGAGTTTGCATCTGTACACACAACTTAGCAAACGAAATTACTCATTTTAACATTTAACAATTGAACGGCCTATACTTTAAACACTCGTACAGGTGAAGAACACATCTTAGCATTCACATAAATTACTCTCTCAAGTCTTTTACACGCACACATTGAAGCACATGAGCAGTGATATAAACGATGATACATAGCAACAGAATTAAGAAACTAAATCTACCCATCATGAAACTTAACATACATGGTAAAATAACACATTCATGCCAACAAGAAGACTAAAACACACAAACTGCATAGCAGAGTATCCATTTCCAACTACAATCAACATAACACAATGTCATAGGGAAGGTTCAACTTGCTCCTAATGAGAAGAAACAAATCAAAGAAACCTGACATAACAAAAAGAAATAAAGAACTCAAGACACCTATACTATTTGTGATAATTTGACACCTGCAGCAGAGCTCTCACTTCTTAGATTTCTTGGTGGGTTGCCTGTAAAAAAGGAGACAGCGAGACAAATCATGATGTCAACAGTCTAATTGTAGTATTGGTGATTCATTTATGAGAGTAGAAAGTGACTGTACTTACTCGGCTTGTTGGGGAGCTGGAGCTGCTGGTGGGGGCTGAACTGCTTGGGGACCCTATTCCAACATAAGATAAAAGAAGTTGAACAACGGTAATACGTAACAATGATGTTAATAAAAAACTGAAGGGTTCCTCGATGCTAACCAAAGCTAGACGTTCCTCCCTCCTGGCAAGCTTCCTTTCCCTGCTTGCTTTGCTCTTGGCACGCTTAGCCTCAAACTGGTCAGCAATGGTCTTTTCTCTTGCCTTCTCAGCCTTGGATTTGTGGATGCTCTCCATCAGCACCCTTTTGTTCTTGAAGACATTACCCTTCACCTTCATGTACATGTCGTGGTACATATGCCTATCGATCTTCTTCGACTCACGGTATTTGCGGAGCAAACGCCTCAACACTCTCAGCCTCCTCATCCAGAGAATCTTGGTAGGCAACCTTGCCTCCCTGGTACCTTTGCGCTTACCTAGAAACATTTCAATAAGAAATAATATTAAATATTGAATAACGAAAGAACCAAATCCAGCAATATCAATCAAATAATTCTACTGTTCACAGTGTGGAACTCCCAAATGTGATACCATATCCAGAGTGACGTCCCTTCCTCTTTGCTTCCATCGCTCTACGAGCACGGGAACGGGAATGTATCTTCTGGGGCTTCCTAATGACAAATCCATCCTTAACAAGCTTCCGGATGTTTTGCCCTGCATAAATTGAAGTCGACACAAAATTAAACAAAATGTAAAATACAGCAATAAATAAAAGCCCTGCCGAGAAAAAAAAATTAACTGCAGTAAAAAAATAAAATCATGAAGTATGCAAAACTGATTAACTTCGGATTGAGTTACAATATACAACTCTGAGGAACCCTCCTTTTGATGTTCTGAAAATGGATCTAAAAACTTCCAATTGTCAGTCATCAGAAGTAGTGAATAAGATCAACAAAAATAGATTCACAAACAATAATCACATGACATATACACCAGGTTTATGATGTTTTGTCATACTCACAATCTATATAAACTCTAATTATCATTAATATAACAACCAATCACCAATAAACAGACCTTTATGAGGTTTTGTCAACTAGAACCCCAAAACTATTAACCAACTTCGAGAACCGATGCAAGATTGACAGTCAAATAATAACTAAAACCAGTACATAGTAATAAAAATCTCTCAACTCAAGGGGACGACAAACTTGGTAAATAGAACAACCCCTACAACTCATTGGAACAACAAAATCCAATAGTCCACTGTAATTTCATTAATTTATCCAAAAGAAATTAATATGTAATCAACCAACTAAAGAAAAGCTCCACATAGAAACCGAACAACAAAAGCTACATCTATTCAGCTTCAGCATCACATACTCTCCACACTTAAAGCCAAATCACCAAACTTTTGCCACCATTCCAGCTATCCACTACTAAATCACTAGTGACGTAACACGAAAGGTGCCACCTTACTGCCACAAATTCAGAAATTACTTGCACACCACGAAAGTATCAACCAATTCATATTTAGTTTCATCTCCAAACATAATTACGAAAGCAGCATCTTAATTGATATTCATAAAATATCACCTTATCTTTTTATCTAAACCCTCATTTCTAACATAATCACCACGTCTGTGAAATCAACGAAATCTCAAAATCAATTAATGCCTTCAAATCCCCAAAACAATAAAACACCCCAAAAAAACAACCTTTCGTCCACTACAAACCTTCAAATTCAAACCTCGACTAAACAAGACCCATAAAAGCTTCACCTTTCTTCCACCACACAACTCCAAACCATCAAATCTGACCTCAAAAACACCTCGAAAAAACAAAAAGGTTTAACTTTTCCGCTTCCACACACCTCCAAACCCTAAAATCCGATTCGGGAAACCCTAAACCCCCCAAAAAGTTCCACCTTTCGTCCGTCAAAGCATGGAATGATACTCACTGGAGTTGGCCATGGAGATCTCGCTGGTCTCATTGGGATCCAACCAGACCTTCCCCTTGCCGCAGTTGAGAACGCTACTCGCGAGCCGCTTCTGAAGCTTCAGCGACACCATCTTCGGAGGAGCGGCGGCGACGATGGACGAGGATTAGGGTTAGGGTTTCGTGGAGATGAGTATTTATACCCACAAGACGAAGGGTTTGGATATTTCCTATTCGGGCTGTCGGAGGTCATATCAGACCTTATTCGGATCCAACCCGACAACAAAACCCACCCGATCCCTCCCTTACACTCACTCACTTGATCCAATCAGGGCTAGGGTTAGGGTTAGGGTTCCGGCGATGGCGAACCGCACGGACCCGATGGCGAAGAGCATTCACGGGACGAACCCGCAGAACCTGGTGGAGAAGATCGTGCGGTCGAAGGTGTACCAGCACACGTTCTGGAAGGAGCAGTGCTTCGGGCTTACGGCGGAGACGCTCGTCGACAAGGCCATGGAGCTCGACCACCTCGGTGGGACCTACGGTGGGAGCCGGAAGCCCACGCCGTTCATCTGTTTGGTCATGAAGATGTTGCAGATCCAGCCCGAGAAGGAGATTGTCGTGGAGTTTATCAAGAACGAGGAATACAAGTACAGGGATTGGTTAAAAATTCGGGTTTTGGGTTGATTATGGTTTTTGTGTGTGTTAAAGGTTGATTCTTTTTTATAAAATTTGGGTTGTTAAAAAGTTTGGATTTTTCGTTTAGTCGAGAACGAGTAGTACAAGTTGGGGGATTGGCCAAAACGTATGGCTTTTGGGTTTGTTATTGTGTTTTGTGTTAAAATTTTGTTCTTTTGTTAAAATGTGGGTTGTGTAAGTTTGGATTTTCGGTTCAGTTGAGAATGCGGAGTACAAGTGAGGGGATTTAGTAAAGTTTGGGTTTTGGGTTTGGTGTGTTAACGTTTGTTTCTTTTTTATAATCGTTGGTGTGTTGGGATTTTTAGTTTGGTTAAGAATGAGCAGTGCAGGTGAGGGGATTGGTTAAAGGGTTAACTATTGTGTTTTTGTGTTAACGTGTTTGATTGTGATTGCGACGAAGGTGGCTGATAACATAGAGAGAATTGTCTTTGGTTTCTGTTTAAAGTTTGGTTTTCGATTGTTGTAGAGTCCGTCAAGAATGAGAACTACAAGTGAGGGGGTTGCACTGATTCGGTTTTGGTTTGATTGTTGTGTTTGGTGCATTTTCGTGACATGTCTAGTGTCAGTTATTTTCGTACAACCATTAGCGTGTAAAGTTTGAAAAATTTGTTTCATTGAGTTTGATTTACGTGTGCAAAGTTTTATTTTGTGGGTGGCTTCTGAAAAAGATGGATTTTTCCCCACGGTTTCCCAAAGGTTTCTTGTAAAAGTTTTGTTTTAGGTTTTCATAAAGTCCAAGATTGAGAAATATAATTGAGGGAATCACAATTTTCTATTAGAGTTTGGTTTAGATTGCTATGGAGTTCGTCAGGAATGAGGACCAGCAAGTGAGCAAAATCACGCACACATAAAGAAGTTCAAGTTTTGGCTTGCTTGTTGTGTTTTTTGTGTTAGTTTGATTTTTTTCTCTCCCAATAAGCACTGGTGTTTTAAGGTTTGATGTTTTATGTTAACCTGAAGGTTTATTTTAAGGTTTGGTATTAAAATGTTGTGAAGTGCAATCTGTTAAAGTTCGGCTATCAGTGACTATCGTGTTTGTTTTGTTAAGGATTGTTTCTTTTTGCCAACCACGGCGTGTTAAAGTTCACCTTTACATTTCTTCTTTAAGCTTTTTAAATTGTGGTTTTAGACTATTGTAGAGTAAATCAGGAATGTGGACTATAAGTGAGAGAATCGATAGAAGTTGTGTTTTGCGTTTGTGTTTGTGTTGATTATCGTTTTCCGTGTTAAAGCAGTCAGGTGTCATCCATTTCTTGGGAAGGTTTCTCAGAAATTACTATTTTGGATTTCTGTGACTTTGCATTAGGAATGGGACTGCAGTTGTGAGGAAACGCCATAAGGTTTGCGGGTTGTAGAAATTCGATTTTTAATAAATGTGGTGGTGATTTCTTATTCCTTTCTTCGGAAGGTTGCTTGGTTGTGGAATTTGGATAGATTGTCATGTTTGTTTTTGCAAAGTTGTTTGTTTTTGGTGTTGTAATCACAAAGGAATCTCGTTTTGATTATTCATTTTGTGACTTTTTTTTGACAAATCTGACATCAATGATTATGGGATTAGAGGAAAATATGAAATTGTGTCAACCCAGTTCAGTAAAACATCGTGATGTTTTGTCATTATATTGTTGAATCTCACTGCAGGTATGTTCGTGTCCTAGGGGCTTTCTATCTGCGACTCACAGGGACAGTGTTGGATGTCTACCAATATCTAGAGCCATTGTACAATGATTATAGAAAAATTCGCCGTAAACAAGCTGATGGAAGTAGGTTTTAATTAGGCTTCTTTCTTGTCTGTTCTTACTGGTCATACTTCTCTTATCATTTAGTTTCTTACTTTCTTTCGTATTGTAAAATCCGTCCAGAAAACTCACAACAAAAAATAGTCACAAAATCACTGTGTCTATCTGATTGTTGCAGGGTTTTGTTTGACCCATGTGGATGAAGTTATTGATGAGCTGCTGACCAAGGATTATTCTTGTGATATTGCACTGCCTAGAGTTCAGAAGAGGTGATCCATTTTCTGATTATTTAGTCTTGGCTTGTATCACTTATATCTGGTTTGTGTTTGGTACTTTGACCATGCATTGTGGGTTCGCCTTTGCAATAATAGAATTGGCACTTTCATAATGCATGTCATGGCTTATGTTGCATTGTTCTTGGGCCTTGATGACTAAAGATAGTTGAGATATTCAGATTTGGCCTTGATTTTGTCCTGTGTCTGCTCGATTATGGTCCAATGGGATATGATTCATACTATTGGCATTGTCTATTTGATGTTCCTGGGCAATTTGCCAGCTTCTGTCCCCAAAAGGCATTTCACATGTAAAAAGTTTCCAAGAGTGGCAAATCTGATCTTGATTGTTGTTATATTTCATTGTTTTTCCTATTGTTCAAGAATCTAGCTTTGAGTTTGGACCTGGACTTTTAATTATTATTATTATATTATTGTAAACTTGGTCTTTGACAGATTGACCCTTGAAGCTGCTGGAACATTGGAACCTAGGCGAAGTGCTTTGGAGGATGACTTTGAGGAGGAAGAGGAAAAGGAAGATGAGGATGCTGCTGCCATGGAAGCTGATAATCATGAAAAGGTTTGTATCTTTTAATTCTTTATTCAAGCAATCTTTTTAGCTTCTCTTATGGAAGGTAGATTCTAATTTCATATCTGTTCATAGGATTACTATCGTGGAAGGAGTCCCACTAGGGAAAGAGATAGAGAGCGTAAGCGGGACAGACAATACAGGTATTCAACTCTCTTGTTTTTACTTTCAAATTGCTTGTCAATGGTCCTGTTCAATCATGAAAAGAGTTATGTATACCTACATAGTAAGATAACAACATTGATGATTTCTGAAGCTTACCTTTCTGTAAGTTCTGGCATAGTCTGTTTCTGTTTTGTATAGTTGTGTTCCTTCACATTGTTTTTAATTTTTTTTATTTCTTGCATATTCAGCATATATATAAATGTTGCGTAGATATTGTGAACTATAGGCATCATTTTTACTCGAACATGGTAGCAGTTACTGCATACTGGAAGCCTTCCCTTTTGTATTTGTACTGATTCTTCAGTTATTTTTACTGCCGTGGCTTTTAAGTATTGTTTACATCAACCGCCATTGGTAGACCAAAGTGCTTCCTACATTGAACTACGGTGACCCTGCCAGGTTTCTCTGTACTGACAGTGTGCAGTGAGAAGTATGTTGGGCCAAACACACTTGCATATATTAGGCATTTCTGAGGAGGTTTTCGGATATAGAGTTGCATCTTTGTTTTATTTTGCTATGGTTTAATCATTTAAGTTTATTTATTAGGCATTTGTGAAGAAGTTTTTTGTTATAGACTTACAGCTTTGCTTTGGTTTGCTACTGTTTAATATTTAAGTTTGTTTTTGAAACGATGCTAAGTCTGTCTCTTGAGCATACTGAAATAAGCCTTTGATCATACTGTATGTGTTCATTACTTTATATTGGAACTCATGAATCTTGATACCACCGATAAGGCGATAATAATAAAAAATCTTGACACCATAATTTTACAGTAGAATCTTTCTTAAGCATAAATATTTTTTCTTTTATCCTAATGTATTTGTCTTAGATTTAATCGTCATTTGGCGAACGACACACTCTAGTGGGGTATTTGCAGTATTTTGTAATCCGATGGTTTTTCCTTTTGTTATTTCATTATATGAATATGACCTTTCTGTGCTTTAGTTTGATGCTTCGACGATTTAGTTTCTTACTAAATGTATCTTTGTTTGTTTAGGTTGAAGAGTTCTTGTTGTAAATGCCTTTTGTGGTACTGAAAGTACTAGAATAATGTCAGAATAATTCATCTGTATATTGTGTTGCACAATATTTTGTAACATCTTGTGATTTGTTAGGGATCGGGATTATGATCGTGATTACGACCGCGACCGGGAGCGTGGAAGACTTCGTGAGAGGGATAGGGAAAGAGATAGGGACAGACACAGGCATCGCCCTAGAGATGATGACTATGTTCGTGATCGGGACCATGAGAGGGAGAGGGAGGGAAGAGATAGAGAGCGGGATAGAAGGGACAGAGATTATGGGAGAAGACGGAGCCATTCCAGGAGCAGAAGCAGAGATCGTCGTGATAGAGATCGTGATAGTGATTACCGCAAGAGGCACTCCCGCAACAGTGTCAGTCCTCGCAGACGAGACGACGACAAAGAGGAACCCAAGAAAAAGAAAGAGAAGAAGAGTGACGGCACAGATCATCCTGATCCTGAAATTGCAGAAGCAAACAGGCTTCGAGCTTCGCTTGGATTGGCACCTCTTAAGTTGTGATTGGCGATATCCTGTTACGTAAGCCATATGTAAAATCTATTTTCACATAGCTTGCATATGTGACGGCTTGTTTGTTTGGGACGTAGATTGTCTATAACGGATCTATTTTGATACTATTTTTGCACCAACGAAGGCAATGTCGTAGTCGTGCATTATTCTGTTGCCCACTTGGTAAGTGGGTGTGCATTGTCTTCTCATTCAACCTGTTGAGATAAGATTAGTAGCTTAGATATATCTTGTGTTTGATGGGGTTCTGAGAATCTAGGTTCTGTAAAAGTCCAACAGTTGTAGCATTTGATTGTAGATATTTGTTCCTCATATCCTCCACAAAGGTTTGGGGATCCAAAACAAAATCTTCTATTTTGTTGGGTGATATATCGAAATTCCTCTTATGTTCACTGTTAAGCTCAGTGTTTAATTACTGATGATCCATAGCATTTAGTTGTAATTAACTAGTCATAGATGGATGGTAGTAGTCTTAAGAAAACTGATTAAACAAGTCAAGTGGCCATTGTGAGTGGTATAATAAAAGCGAATGGTTTATGCAAATTCATTTTTAGCTTAAAGATATTTGGAGTTAGTTTTTATCTTTGCATTCCTCTCATGGGGTCTCACATGTCAACAACTAACATACTCTTCTTTGCCGACCAAAATTTGATAAGCTAAGCATCTCATTCCTCTCCAAATGACACATGATCTACCACTATGACAGAACGATCTACCACTATGACAGAACTTTATTCTTTTATGTACTGAAAATTTTCTCTTGATTTCTCTAAATAAATACAACGTTTCATTAGGGAAAGGTACAGACAAGCATATATATTAACATGTACAAATACAACCCTTGTATTGCTGAGGCAAAGTTTTTGAGATTTCTCATGATACATATGGGTTTAGTTTCATCTACAAATATACATTTATAATGGTTTAGCGCTTACAAAGTACAAACTTTTATATATTATTCATCGGGTTTACCCTTGGCCTTCAATACAATAGGATGATTTAACACCTATATTGTACAAATATTCTCTTACCTCCACATATATATAAGTACTGTAAATATAAACCTATAATAACAAGTTCACTTGACAAGCTGTCCCTTCTTAAGAAATGGTACAAGCATTTGGATTCTCATCACTGAACATGGAACCTATGTTGTTGTTCCCATTACCTCCTTCTCTTGCTTGGTGATGGTGTTGATAATTATAATAGTCACTATTACAGTGCTCTTGAACACCACTACTATAGTTGTGATAATTATTCCTTGGAGGAGATGGTGATCTAGAAAAATTATTTCCACTATAGAAGATAGTGGTTGAAGAGGGTGGTGTGTAATTGTTATAGCTATGTGTTGGTGTAACATAGTAGCTATAGGGAACCTCATGTTGCACAAAACCATGGTTAACATGGTGTGGGTAGTGGTGCATCATAGGGATCTCCTCCACATCCCTGGCTTGTATAGATGGTTGCGGTTGCGGTTGCGGTGGAGTGTTGTCCTCTGCCAGGGCGGGAGTCTCTGGTGGAGGAGGTTCTTCCTTTTTAGGCTCTTCTGGCTCGACTTTCGGGGCTTCTGGTGGTTCTTCTGAAGGAGCACCCTCTGCCGGTGGATCGGGAGGTGGTTGGTCGGAATTGGTAGGTTCTATTGTCTCCCTGTGGGAGCAAATGGTTGCTAGTTTCCTTGTTTTCTTGATGGCTTTAACCATTCTCTCAGGATTGGCCTTTCCAACCACTGTAATCCTTTGTTGTGGGTAGTCAATGTGAACATCATACACACCTGTGTAAACAAGCAAGCCAAATATTGAGAATAGAAAGGTAGAAAATTCATTTAAGAATTAATAAGTTGACAATACATTAAAATAGCTAGCTTAATATGCAAAATATCAAAAAAATTATCAACATATAGAGAGGGAGAAGAAAAGGTTTAACACTGAAAGTAATAATTTGATTTGTTAGTGTACCTTCAACTCCATGAAGTGCCTTCTTGATCTTTTGAACACAACCATTGCAATCCATTCTCACTTGGAGCCCAGTGACCCATGTTTTCTATTATATCATGAATGAAATTAATTAAGTATCCGATAAGAACATATAAGTAATGAAAATAATTGAAACATTCATATTATATATTTGATAATTGTTGAATGTGTGTACCTCTAGTTCCATGGGATGAAAGCTGTAGAGAAGAAGATTTGGTTGTGTAGTAGTGGTTTTGTTGCATGGTTGAGGAAGAATAATAGGTTGGTCCATATTTGTACCCAGAGAATGGAATCATGAGAAAGCCATGGAAGGAAGTAAAAAAAAATGATTAAAAAGAGAGGGACCCATTAAGTCATTGTCTTATTTTTGTGTGCTGGGATTTTCTTGATTTACGTATAAATTAAGTACTCAATTATGATTTTTTTCCCGTCGAAGTTTGTGAACTATTGTACGTTTGTACCATAACATAAAATGCATAAAATAAGCAAACGGTAACGAGAGACACAAAATACATTTACCAATACAATGGCTAACAAGTCATTAATTTGTTGCCACAAAAAGGTTAAGAATGGATAGCAGAGTGTATCATCTAAACTAAGAGCATATTTAACAGCGCCCGGGCTACTCCCGAACGCCCTGCACTCTCTCTCTGCCACATCAGCTTCTCTCTCTGCCACGTCAGCTCACCCAACCCACCCAAAAAAAACCCTTAGAGCACATTTAACAGCGCCCGGGCTACCCCCGGGCGCCCTGCACTCTCTCTCTGCCACGTCAGCTTCTCTCTCTGCCACGTCAGCTCACCCAACCCACCCAAAAAATCCCCTTATCCATGCCCAGGCTACCCCCGGGCGCCCTGCACTCTCTCTCTGCCACGTCAGCTTCTCTCTCTGCCACGTCAGCTCACCCAACCCACCCAAAAAATCTCCTTATCCATGCCCAGGCTACCCCCACCCACCCTACACTCTCTTTCATCCACATCATTTCTTAATTAAACAAATTTAATTCTCACACAACATTTAACAAAATACATTATATATAAATCTAATTCTAATTACATTATAATTATAATTCGCGATATACTTATTATTACTATTAATTAATTAACAATATTAATCACTATTAAACACAAAATTTTGAATATTTGAAATTTGAATATTTGAATTTCGAAACGCGTGTGACTGCACAATATACGCGTGAACAAGTGGGTCGGGTGCTTCGATCAGGCATTCCGACGGAAAAGGAGCGGCCAGAATGACGACGATGTTGTCCGACAAGCGCACGTGATCTACGAGCGAAATCATGGGCCTAGTAAATTTCTTTATTTTGATGCTTGGGTTATGTTGCGTAGGTACCCAAAATGGGAGAGTGTGATCTCCGGAGCTAATGCCGTGCGTGTTGACTGGGAGTCCCCGGAGTTGCACGATGAAAATAGTCCCCAGTCAGGAAGCCTTGGGAAAAGAAAGAGCACGGACGGCTCGAGGACGCAATCACCCTCGGATGCAGAAGAGCCGATGCCGGAGTCGTCTACACGCCCAGAAGGTGTGAAGAAGGCTAAGAAAAAGGCTAAGAGTGCATTACGCCCCGAAAGAGACACCGATGTTAGAGAACTTGCACAACAGATGCGATACACCGCCCAAGTCAGAGAAGATGGTTTCTCTAAGCAAGAGGAGTTAGCGGAAAGGAATTTCCAGAGGCATTTAATAAAAAATAAGTTGGACATGCTTCACTCTCTGATGAGGAAGGACAACCCGACGGAGAAGGATCAAAAAGTAATCGATAAACTTCTCGCCTGGGCAGAAGAGAATGGGTACGTGTAGTTTGATGTAGTCTGTATTTCGTATGGTTTGTATTTCCCTTAGCTTGTATTTCGGGTTGTAGTAGTCCGTATGGTTTGTATTTCCCTTTAACATATGTTTGTATTTCGGGTTGTAGTAGTCCGTATTTCGTATGGTTTGTATTTCCCGTGGTTGTATTTCGTATTTTAGTATTATTAATGTATTGTTGTTATGGTATTGTTGTATTAATTTTTTTTCTATTTAACTTGAAATTGTTGGTTCTGGAAATTTCTTAATTTTAATCACTTACAAAAAATTATTACCCCACATTTATAACAAACACCCAATCCATTAATAACAAAACCAAAACAAAAAAAAATTCCAATTTTTTTTTTTTTTAACCAATGGGAGGGGGACACGTGTCCCCCTCCCATGGGCGCCCGGGCGGGGCACCCCGTTAAGGGTGCCCTTACCCATGCCCAGGCTACCCCCACCCACCCTACACTCTCTTTCATCCACATCATTTCTTAATTAAACAAATTTAATTCTCACACAATATTTAACAAATTACATTTTATATAAATATAATTTTAATTACATTATAATTATATTTTAACTCGAAATATTGTTAATAATTACTGGTAAATCACGAAATTATTATTAAATATTACGGAGCCACGTTACATTTAAGACAAACTGAAATAGGAAATATTACAATCAAAGTTAAGAAACAACAGTACATATTACATAAACTAAACTTTTAAATACTACATGACAAACTACGTTTACCGATTTTCAAACCGCTCCTCGTCCGTAGCGTTGCCATATATGCTCAATTAAATCGCCTTTCAGAACCAAATGTTGGTTCCTGTCACGCACTCGATCTTGATTGACAAAAAACTCGTGAATATCCGCTATACGATCGGTCGAATACGACGTTGCCTCAGCTGAAGTTCCAGGACGATCTTCCATAAATTCGCGAATATCTCCAAAATTAGCATAGCAGTCGCGTTCGTCCTCCACTATCATGTCATGCATGATGATACAAGCTGTCATTATTTTGGACAGAACGTCCTTGCTCCAGGCAAGAGCCGAGTTTCTGATGATCGTGAACCTCGCTTGCAACACTCCGAAAGCGCGTTCAACATCTTTACGCGTTGCCTCCTGCACTTCAGCAAACAATCTGTGCTTCGGGGTGTGAGGGTGAAGGATGGATTGGATGAAGGCCGCCCACTGTAGATAAATACCATCAGTAAGATAGTATCCCATATCATATTGAACACCATTTACCTCATAATTAACAGGTGGTGCTCGGCCTTCTAGTATGTCGTCGAAAACCAGTGATTGTTGCAGGACGTTCAAGTCATTGCATGAACCCGGTATTCCGAAGAAGGAGTGCCAGATCCATAAGTCGTACGATGCCACCGCCTCAAGGACCAGAGTTGCTTTCCCAGCACGTTATTTGATGTTGTCCCTTCCAAGCAGCTGGGCAGTTTTTCCACTCCCAGTGCATACAATCGATACTCCCCATTATACCTGGAAACCCACGTTGCTCACCAACGTAAAGTAGGCGTGCCAAGTCATTTGCAGTTGGCCGACGTAAATACTCAGGGCCGAAGATGCGAATAACACCTTCACAGAATTTGAGGAGAGCATTTCTGGATGTTGTCGCACTCATTCGTAGGTACTCATCGATCCCATCAGCGGCAACGCCATATGCTAGCATTCACATTGTTGCCGTACTTTTTTGTAGACCGGAGATGCGCATCCTACCAGTTGCGTCAGGTGTTCGTTGGAAGAAGACATCAGATGCTTCGATGGCATTGTTGATGCGCAGGAAGACATGCTTTCTCATCCGAAATCTTGTCCTGAAAAGAGTATCAGAATACACAGGGTTGTCAGAGAAATAATCGTCTACAAGGCGTCTGTAACCTAGTTCACGATCTCTATCTGGGTTCGTCGTTCTCCTTCGACGCTGCTTAGGACGTGTAGTCCTTTCGTAAACAACCTCTCCGGCTAATTCAATAGCACGGTCCATTAGATTTAATGTCTCATTCCAGTTATCATCGTCGGATTGACCGGAGTTTAAACTATTATCCGACATTGATGAGAGAAGAAGCTAACAAGTTGAGAAGTTAAGGAAATGTGAGGAATCAGGAGATAAATAGATGTATTTATAGTTGGGAGGGTTTGAATGTATTTGTTGCACTGTTCACGCGTGATTGCACATAGTGTACGCGTGATTGCAAATAGTGCACACGTGATTGCAAACAGTGCACACGTGATTGAAAATAGTGCACACGTGATTGATTGCACCCGTGATTAAACAGTGTATTGGTTCTGGAAATTTCTTGATTTTAATCACTTACAAAAAATTATTACCCCACATTTATAACAAATACCCAATCCATTAATAACAAAACCAAAACTAAAAAAAATTCAAAAAAAAAATTAACCAATGGGAAGGGGACACGTGTCCCCCTCCCATGGGCGCCCGGGCGTCTGCCCGGGACGCCCACCGCCCGGGCTCCCCGCCCGTTAACGGGGGTGCACCCGGGCGCCCGACCAGGGCACCCGGGCGGGGCACCCCCGTTAAGGGTGCCCTAACCCAATAGCAGATCACATTTTAAACAACAAGCCAGCAGTGGTGGAGAATCTGGAGGCGGAAAACTATAGAACTTCTAATTCCAAGGGTGCATTTAATTGTGTAGTAATTACATGCATTCAAGCATAAGGATCCTCATTGGTATATTTTTGCAATTATATCTCCATAAATATATAACAAGCATGCATATGTTGACACATACCCTCAACTTAATTTTCATGTATCTATTATGACCTATAATTTAAGATCATTTTTTTAAATCTTTCATGTTGTAAGAATCATACAATAATTCATGTCGATAAACTCGTCATTGTCATGCACTTCTGAATGCATGGATTACAATGAGGCAAAGAGAATTATCTTTGCTTTATTGCAAGAGGGGTGGCCACCTAAAAATAATAATTTAGAAAAGAGTGTGTGTGTGGAATCTACTGGCCGACCAAGATAGAAAAGGAGAAGAGGATATGATCACGAATGCCTTCCATGGTCAAAAAGAGTGCTGTCTATCTCCCCCAAGTTTGTCACTTATATGTGCACGGTTTGGTTTTAGTCTTAATTCAAGTGGTAGGAGTGAAATTGAGTTGGGAAGTGAAGTTATACATGTGATATAATTCTACCACAAAGATGATGATGACATTTTGAAATATAGACCAAGAGATAAGAGATTTTTTCATGCACAGGGAATGATTAATTTTCTACGATGGGAAACCTTTTTTTATAGAAAATTTGAAAACATGTAAATTTAAACGCCCCATTATGCATGAAAAAGTGTCTCCACTTGGCAAGAACTTTTTTCAATTTGTTATCAAAATGAAGGACTAATATATATATATATATATATATATATATATATATATATATATATACACAGGAATTCTCTAGTAAGTCTAGGACTCAACTTTTCTAAATTAAGCCCCCATAATATCCACCACTCATTTCAAATTGTAAGGTAAATTAAGAAAAAAACGGTTATGCTAATGAATGGTGAGATTAACTATAAATAAGATCCAATGGTGAGATTGTAAGGAGCTTAAACTAAATTTGATGAGTTCTGGGCTCACTAGAGCTTGACCATATATATATATATTATTGTGTGTGCGCGTGTGAATGTTGTATAAGTGTGATGAACCACCAGATATTGTAGACAAAAATAAACTTCTTTAGTGCACTACGACGATGAGAATGATTTTTTTTTACTTGCAATTAAACATCTAAAATGGTTTTGAGTAAAAAGCCAGAAGTCAGTTATTCGGGAAGACCAACCAAAGCAATTACTCAGATAAACTGCTATGAGGTTTTTGACATTTATTTCTTCATTATATCTTATAAAGTAGACAAGTTCCGCCGTTGTTATGCAATGTTACTACAACATTTTTAAAAAAAATCAAGAGAGCATTTTCTTCTTGTTTGGTTGTAGTAATGTTATGTTATTTAACATTTAGAATTATTGCTATAAGTAAGTTGTTTTCATTGAGTATCAAGTGTTTTCATATTTTAAGAAGAGAACATGTGATCGAGCAAGTTGTTTTAACTTACTTTCCGCTTGTAAAAGTAAGACCCAACCATTTCCATGTCATCTTACTAGTATACATATAAAAGTAATCCCCAAATGAAATATTTTTTTAATACTTCGTGCATTGTTTTTAATTTTTACAAGGTTTAAACTGCAAACTGCACCCAAAAGTATGCACTTACAGCATGATAACTTTTTTTTAAATTTTTTAATGCTCACTTTAGATAGTGGTGCAATAGAACAAGTTATACCTAGCTGATAGCTCTATCCTCAAAGCAAAATATTTATCTAATTTCAAAGATGCACTATTTTATATATACTACGAGGAAATATGGGTTAGTAATGATGTAAACTTGTTTGTTTTCTCTCTGTTAAAACATGTCTTAGTTGATTAAGGTTAAAGTTCAGATCAAGAAAAGTATAAAAGAAACTCCGCAAAGTTTTTATATGTGTGACTACTTAGTACTTACCAGTGGCTCAAAGAGTCATATCATACGCATAACATTACGATAAAGCCATAATGTTATGTATATATCATGTCCTTACAAGTGTGAAAACAATATTTTCTTAGGATATTCTCTTAAGAGGAAGATATTGTTGTTACAATTGTAAATATGATCATGTAATACAGTGAGTTACATATGTCGAATAAATATTCCATAAGGATCCAGATAAAGCCAACATACAAAAACATGTAAAGGAAAACAAGAAACGCAGGAACAATGATCAGAAAGGACCTCAAAGACCGAGCCGTCGGAAGGCGACTTGTCTCAGAGAAAATATCGGCCAACATATCAGTGCGTTTGATGGTCTGCCGGTTTTCTCCCAGGATAGAACGATCTCATCGTCGATCGGGCGCACACCAGAGTCGACGGACCACGAAAGCAGCGCGGAACCTCGCAAAACTCGGGCGTTGAACAACTCTGCATTCGGAGATAGGAAATCGCCGGAGAGGGACGGTTTTCATAGAGAGATGATGGGAAATAAATCGTGTATATTTCAGGAGGAAACCGTCATGATATATATATGTATTTATTCTTGTAACCGTCAAGGACTTAATTGCAAAAAACAATTACCTTGAGGTCCAAAAATAAATACACCCATCACCCTGAGGCTAAAGCCTCTAATTTCCCTCAAATCACGCCACGCCACGCCACGCCACGCCACGCCCCGGACCGGGACGGACGGGCGCGCGCGCGTGTGTGGAGAATTCTCTCCTCCTCTCTTTCCACCTACAAAGTGAAAAGTGAATAGTATGTTTATCTACATCCTTCAACTTGTTAGCTTCACCAATGTGGGACTAAAAGTAGAGGTGAGCACATGGCACATGGGGCAATAGTTCGCATCTTCATCTCAACATTGGATTTCTTCAATTGAGCTATTCATGGGCGTAGCCCAAACTCAATAATCCAACAATCCCCCACAAATCCATTGTTGATCGAGCGACCAAACCTTGCAGCCTAGTACTTTCAGTAATGGTATCTTTCGGGTTTGAACCACGACCTGAGTCCTTCAACTTTATCCCCACAGGAACTAAGTGAAACGAAGTCTTGAACTTGAACCTTTTGTGTGGAGATGTCCATTGAGAACAACACTAAGCAGGTTATGCTGCAATCTACAGGGTTGATGCTTTACGGCCATGCATCTGTATCCTGTTTCATGAATGCTTTCAAGGAATGACCCCCATTCCTCTAATTGCGGCCACATAATCACATTCACATAGTTGGGCTTCTCCAAAGATGCATTGCTAACATCTTGTCTCAAAGACTTGAACCCATTCAGAGTCTACACTCTTACTAAACTTGCAGTTTCAGCAACATATCCATTCTTTGGGGTATTGACACAGATACAATGTATGACCTACAATGTATCACCAATGAGTTGCACTTGACTCACTCAAGAACTTGTTATTACCACATTGAACCAACTTCGTGGGATCTTCACTCAGATTGGTTGGGTTGCCATTCTAGATGAATCATGTAATGGGTCTCAGTCACATCCCCAACTTGGATTTCAAAACTTGAGCTAGATCAAGTCCTTTGGTGAAAGGATCAACTGTATTGTCTTTGGTACCAACAAAATCAACAGCTATCACCATTTCCGAGATCAATTCCCTTACAGACTTCAGTCTGACTTGGATGTGTCTCCTTTGTTTGTGGTTATATTTTGAGCTTCTTAACTTTGAAATAGTAGTCATACTATCACAATGCACATATATTGCAGGAACTGGTTTGCTAGTCATTGGCACTTAAGAAAGGAGTCATTTCAGCCATTCAGCTTCCATTCCACTTGTATCTAAAGCACAAAGTTCAGCCTCAAATGTAGATCGACACAATATGATCTGTTTTGTAGACCTCCAGGAGACTGCGCCTCCACCCAGAGTAAAAACATACCCTGTAACACCGTCACTCCTAGAGTTTTTGGCTATCCAGCTTGCATCACTATACCCTTCTAGTACAGCTGGGAATTTCCCATAATGCAGCCCAAGAGTAGAAGTACCCTTCAAGTACTTAAGTACTCTATCCAAAGCCTCCCAATGAGTACGATCAGGACAACTTGTGTATCTACTAAGTTTGCTCACCGAGAATGAAATATTTGGTCGTGTGCAATTTGCAAGATACATCAAGCTACCTATAATCTGAGAATATCTCAGTTGTGAAACTGGAACACCACTCTTGTTCTTGTACAAATGTTTTGATGAATCATATGGGGTTTTCACAGATCTACAATTCGTATAGCCAAATCTCTCAAGAATCTTCTCCACATAGTGAGATTGAGATATGGAAATATCATCAACTGACCTAGTCAGTTTGATACCCAAGATCACATTTGCAACACCCATATCCTTCATCTCAAACTTAGTACACAAGAAGGACTTAGTTTCATGTATTATATTCAAATTAGAGCCAAACAGTAAAATGTCATCAACATATAAACACAATGCAATACATGCATTACTTTGAACTTTGCAATAGACACATTTATCAGAATCAATAACCTGGAATCCAAATGATAATATAATTTTGTCAAATTTCTCATGTCAAGCTTTTGGGGCTTGTTTAAGTCCATAAAGAGACTTAACAAGTTTACAAACTTTGTTCTCATTTCCAGAAGCTACAAATCCTTCAGGTTGGTCCATATAAATTTCTTCTTCAAGGTCACCATGAAGAAAAGTAGTTTTTACATCCATTTGATGGATTGTAGAATCATATACAGACGCCAATGCCAAGAGCACTCGGATAGTAGTCATACGAGACATTGGAGAATAGGTATCGAATCTATTCCTTCCTTTTGTTTAAACCCCTTGGCAACTAATCTGGCTTTATACTTATCGATGGAACCATCTGGTTTTAATTTCTTTTTAAATATCCATTTACAACCGATCATTGAACAACCTGGAGGAAGATTTACCAACTCCCATGTCCCATTAGAGACAATAGAGTCCATCTCGACCTTAACTGCATCTTTCCAATGCTTTGCTTCAGATGAAGTCATAGCATCCTTGAAAGTGTTAGGATCACCCTCGATGTGGTATGTTATAAAATCACTTCCCAAATTCTTGGCAATTCGAGAACGTTTGCTCTTTCTAGGTTCAATTTCAACTTGAGTTTGAGAAGACTCAAAATCGGCAATAGACAAATCTGCCCCCACATTTGTCATCATTTCCACATGCTCGTGGATGGAACCAGACGTAGAGGGATCAACTGAAGAAGAAACTTGTTGAGGAACTCCAGATTTCATGGGAAATACATCCTCAAAAAATGTGGCATCACGAAGTTCAACAATTGTGTTAACATCTATGCCAGATATCTCGGACTTGATTACCAAAAATCTGTACGCATAACTATTAATCACATATCCGATAAATATTGCATCAACAGTCTTGGGACCAAGCTTTTTCCTCTTATGTTCAGGGATTAACACTTTTGCAAGACAACCCCAAACTTTAAGATATTTAAGGCTAGGTTTTCGACCACACCAGAGTTCGAATGGACTATCCTCCTTATGTTTCTGAGGAACTTTATTCAGAATATGGCAAACCGTATTCAAAGCTTCTCCCCACATATATTTGGGTAATCCTGAACTCTCTAATAATGCATTAATCATATCAGATAATGTTCTATTTTTTCGTTCAGCAATTCCGTTGATTGTGGAGAATACGGCGTCGTGACCTCATGAACTATGCCAGAATCCTGACACACTTGTTCGAACAGGTTGGACATATATTCACCACCTCTATCAGATCTCAACCTCTTAAGTTTCTTTTCAGTTTGTGTCTCTGCTTCATTCTTAAAGATAAGAAACTTAGATAACGCTTCATCTTTACTTTTCAAAAGATAAACATAGCAATACTTTGAACTATCATCAATGAAAGTGATAAAATATTTCTTTTTATCCTTAGTTAACATGCTATTGAATTCACAAGTATCAGTGTGTACTAAATCTAAAATACTAGTATTTCTAGTCACAGAATGAAACAGTCTTTTCGGTTGTTTAGCTTGTACACACACTTGACATTTTTATTCTCAATAGCATACTTAGGAATCATATTTAAATTCATCATTCTTTTCAAACATTGATAATTCACATGTCCTAAACGTTTATGCCAAACATCACCAGATTCAATGGAATAAACAACAGGAGAAGACATATCTTTAACAGAAATAGCATTGCGATTATAAAAAGCAGGTTCAACATGAATTAAAAAAGCACCACAAGACAAGTACCCCTTGCCAATAAAAGTACCAGAAAGAGTAATCACAAATTTGTTACATTTAAATGTTACTTCATAACCCTCAACTACCAGACACGGACCACTAATAATATTGCGACGAACAACAGGCACATGATGCGTCCTGTGCAGTGAAAGAACTCGTCCTGAAGGTAACTTCAAGTCGATACGTCCAATTCCAAGCACCTTTGCAACATTCCCATTGGCCATCGCCACAGATCTACGATCAACAGGCTGGTAAGAGACAAACATGGACTTGTCAGCACATACATGCACATTGGCCCCAGTGTCAACCAGCCACTCACGTGGTTCATAAATGGAAAAAAACTTGAGGATTAACAGAAACAAACTTACTATTGGTCTCATCCACCTCAGTCAATACATTGACCTGTGAAGTCGATTCAGTGGTACCTTGTTGGCGTTTGACTTTCTTGGATGGACAATCCTTAGCCCAGTGCCCAACCTGTCCACAATTCCAACATGATTTGTTTGTTGGCCTTTTCTGGATTTTGACCTTGGGTTTAGTCTTATTAATAGGTTGTGGTTTTCCTTTAAAATGTGAATTAGATGAGGATCCAATTAATACGTTTGCCTTTGGTTGGAACTCTACAGGCATCACTGGTTTTTCACCTCGATGTTCCTCCTCGATTGCAATTGCAACCATGAGGTCATCCATAGTTAGTTTTCCTCTCCTATGCTTTAGAGACATCCCGAAGTCCTCCCAGGATCGAGGGAACTTCTCAATGATTGACATTACCAGAAACTTCTCAGGAAGCTTCATGTCAGCCTCTTTTAAGCCCTGGATTAGAATCATAAACTGATGAGCCTGTTCAGTAACTGACTTGCTTTCCACCATTTGAAACTTAAGGAATTTTCCAACATAATACTTTTCATGACCTAAGTCCTCAGTATTATATTTTTATCCAACTCATCCCATAAATCCTTTGCAGTCATAGAAGCAGAAGAGGACGAACTATAAACATCGAATAGCACGTTGGACAGAGCCAACAGAATGCAACCTCGACATAATTTGTCATTCTCTAGCCACAGTTCTTGTGCTGCTTTGATTTTGGGATCTTCAGTTTCAGAAAGTGGGAAAGTCTTTTCAATTACATCAACTAACCCAATAGTGGTCAACCAGATCTTCATACGTTGTTGCCAACGTTTGAAATTCTGCCCGGAAAATTTTTCCGGCATGCCTGACACGTCCACTTTTGGCGCAAATGAATTATTAGATGACACAATTAACAATATTTTCTCTGAGATTGTTGTTACAATTACAAATATGATCATGTAATACAGTGAGTTACATATGTCGAATAAATATTCCATAAGGATCCAGATAAAGCCAACATACAAAAACATGTAAAGGAAAACAAGAAACGCAGGAACAAAGTGACAAGTGAATGGTATGTTTATCTACATCTTTCAACTTGTTAGCTTCACCAATGTGGGACTAAAAGTAGATGTGAGCACATGGTACATGAGGCAATAGTTCTCATCTTCATCTCAACATTGGATTTCTTCAATTGAGCTATTCATGAGCCTAGCCCAAACTCAATAATCCAACAGATATAACCCAAGATATATATAGAGGGTAAAAGTGAAGTGGACTACTTTTATTGGTGGACAACAATGTTGGAACCAAAGTGCGATGCTAATATAATGTTGAAATACATCATCATATATGTATGAACATTTAGTTCCCCGTAATTAACCCACGGCCCTAAAAACTCAAAATTCAGGTAATAAAAGTCTCTCTAGCATATATAAATAGATCAACATCAAAGTAATACTTGTCATGACATGAAGTGTTTAGCTGACAAAAGATGGCTAATTTTCGAATAATCATTTCTTTATCTGTTACGATGCAATTTGCAAGAATAATTATCTAGTCTAAATCACTACTCTACGACGTGTACCACACGAATATTAAGATAATAATGTCAATATGCATTGATTTTTCTTTTCTTCTGTTCAACTTCTTCCTTTCCCCTTCAATTGGAGATGGAATCTCTAAGTGGGATGTTTTATGCCGTTGAGCATTTGAGATGTGGATAGATAGCAAGCTTTTTGTATTGATATTATCTAATGATTGGAGGAGTCCAAACATTTAAGTTTGGAGTGTTGGGCAGTGATTGGGATGGGTAGACTTGTGTATGTCCATATATATGATTGGAATCTTTGGTTAATTTTATGGGGTTTGAATCAAACACTAAAGTTTTGTGGAATTTTTGTTGTCTAGCTAATCTTCTCTTTCTAAACAACTCACGAACAACTGTAAGCTATCATCACAATAACTTTAGTGGTAATGATAATATTAATAATTATCATAAAATATAAATATATATGACATTAATTAGATAAATATTAGTTTCTAATTAGAAATTTATCGAATAAAAACAATGTTCACGGACCGCCTAGGCGACCGGGGGCGTCCGGTCGCTTGGGCGATCGCCTAGGCGGTTGTGCGACCGCCCAAGTCTGGGCGGTCTTTTTTTATTATAATTCAATTAAATTTTATAAAATAGATAAAAAAATCAGGAAAAATCGGGAAAAATAGGAAAAAATGCACAAATATTATCTAAAAATATCATACATGTTTAGGCTTCGAAAAGACACCTAGTTCCTCAACCAAGGCCTCGCTAGGCACTCCCCCTACCCACCTAAACACTTAGGTATATAATTTATTGCTTAGTAATACGATTACAAAGGTAACTCAGAGTTCATACAATAGCAGATAAGAGAGAAATTAGAATTACAAGCTAACTAATTCCATTGGACACATTGATCTAATGTCCAACTGGAAACCATATCATATCCTCCACCACCATCAGAGTCGTCAGAGTGGTTCTCGTTCGGATTGTCAATGTAGACATTATCTTCTTCAGTTTCTTCATCGTCGGATTGGACATATTGCTCGTCGATGTCCATCGGTGGTTGAGAACTCGATGCACCTGGATCTCTAGAACTAATGTGAACGATGACATCATCCATGCCACCACCTAATAATGGCGCGTCAGATGCAGTGGAACACCGCGCGTCAGATGCAGTGGACATGGATCGAGCAAAGCGTCTCCGTGAAGAAGAATGTTCTAAAGCTGCTTCCTCGACATCGGCCCATGTAAGCTATTCTCCAGCGAAGACCAGATTTTCAGTTTCTACCAACCATGAATGCTCGTCGAAGAGATCGTAGTCCACACTGATGGGGTCATAAAATCCAGGCTTCTCCATCCTTTGTTGAAACATTTGCCTTAACTTTTGGTTGTAGCTCACATACACCAAGTCATTCATCTTCTTCACAGCCAACTTGTTCCTTCTCGTTGAGTGCAACTGCTCGAAGACACTCCAATTCCGCTCACAACCTGATGCCGAGCATGTCAATCCCAACACCCTCAGGGCCAACCTCTGTAATGCGGTCTCTACCATGTCTGCGCCATAAGATTGCCACCAATCTATAGGTCTTCTTTTCGTCCTTTGTCTGACGACCATATCCCTCGAGAATATTCCGAGGGAGTTCTTGTAACGATCAAGTAGACCGCAAAATCTTGTCTTGTTCTGCAGGAGTGGGGACGAGCCACTCTACGACATCCATGAATCCAGGCATATGCTCATTGAAAGCTACATTTCGATCCTGAGGTGGGACGGAGAAGAAGGTACCATGGTTGAGGAAGAAACCATCTGAGTGTAGCGGTGATGACATCATCTTCCCTCGACCCCACCTGGTGTCGATGAGGTCGATGACTTGCTTGTACAACCTCGAGTTTCCGTCAAAGTTCCTCATGATTTGTTCTTTGGCTTTCTCCATTGCGTCACACAGATATCCCATCGGTGGTTTCTCATCGTCGTCAACAAGTCTAAGAACTTGGACCATAGGTTGTGAGGCCTTCAGTGCCTTCATGACGTTGGTCCAGAAGCCACTTTGTAGAATGGTCTCGGCAACTTCAGTATATATCTCCTTCTTTTTCTTGTTCTTTATCCAACTTGCATTAGGATCGTTGTACTCCGGGGAAACAACAAATGCTCGGAGTTTGGTTCTCTTCAATGGCAATTCACATCCTCTTCAACAACATGACAGAGCTGTTGAAATGTTTGACGATCTTACGAGCTAAAATAATAGTCTTAAAAAACAACTTGCCAATATCCTCCAAGATGAGATCGATGCAATGCGCTGCACAGGGAGTCCAAAACAATCTCCTTCTTTTTTGCTGCAACATCCTACCAGCAAGTACGTACGTGGCGACGTTGTCGGTGACCACCTGAACAACGTGTTCTTCGCCAATCTCGCCAACTACCTTGTCCATCAGCTTGTACAGGTATTCTGCGGTGTGAGAGTGACCGGAAGCATCTACAGACCTCATGAACATGGTACCTGTCGGACAATTTACTAGAAAATTGATTATATTCCTACCGGACCTATCAGTCCAGCCATCTGTCATCAACGTTCACCCGTATGTTGCCCAATCTTGTCTGTACGACTCTAGTATACCTCTAGTGTAGTCAATTTCCTGTTTAAGGCACGAGTCACTAACTTCATGATACGTCGTGAGTTTAAGTCCGGGTCCGTAAGTACAAGTAGCTGATATTGCTTCCTTCCACTCAGGCGTCCTTACAATGTTGAATGATATACCACATCTATAGAAAAGCCTAGACCATTTTTGATTAATTGTTTTCCTATCTTCTTTTCTAAAGGTTCTTTCGATGGTTGTTTGTTGAGGCCCGGAAACCACGTCCTTCCCACGTCCGCAAAATGGTGCACACAAACGTTGTTTTTGTCTCTTTCGACCAGGAACGGGGCGAGAACGGGAGGTTGGGGTCCGAGCATAACCGGAACCCGACCCGATTTCCAAATCAAATTCTATGTTTTCTCGGTCTACATAATCATCAAGACAGACATTTTCGTTTCGCAATGTCCTACCGTTTCTAATCATGTATGCAGTTATGTCTTGTTTAATAGAGTCAGGAACTTTATCACAAGATCTAACATTGCTACTGGTGTGTGTGCAAGATGTTGTTTGTGACGGGTTATATCACCTCTAGTTTCCTTACCACATAACTCACAGACAATGCAGTTTTTATCATTATCACTAATGTAATGGACAGTATTCCAACCAGGGTCATTTGTACAGGTAGGTCTTAGGTCATCGTAACTCTCGTGATGCATAGGGAGACTAGTGTCGGGTACGTAAGTCATATCTTAAAACTAGACTAATATAAAAATTTAGACTAATATGAAAATAAAATACTAATTAATTTAATTCTAAAGAGAAGTTAGAAATAATGCACTTGATTTTGGCGGTTGAAGAATGAAGAACCGGATCAAAGACTTCACTTTCCAACTTCAAAACTAAGCACCAGACTAGAGACTTAATCGCGAAAACTTGATGATTAGGAAACTTGATGATGAGAATAGAATTATGAAGAAGAAGAAGAGAATGAGAGATGTGTGAAAATTGAAGAGGTTTGGAGGGGTATATAGGATTTGGGGGTAATGACAAACTTGTAATTTTTGAAAGAAAAAAAAGGAGAGCTCCAACGGCTCTCGCCTATTTCGCCCAGCTATGTTGGGCGACGGGCGGTGGTCGCCCAGGACGGGCGGTCCTGAACCACCGCGAAACCACCGCGACGGGCGGTCGCCTACCTCCTAGGCGACCGCCGACGTGAACATTGAATAAAAATATTAAAATATGAGAGTATTATGATAAACATAACTGAGAGTAATATGGTAAATGTCACTTTAAAATTTGGATTCTTGCAAGAAGTTATAAAAATTCAACTTATTCGTTATATATAAATTCCATTGTTAAAAATGTAGAGAATTTTTTTCTCAAAAAATTAGTTTCTAGAGAAATCAAAACCGTTAGAGACGTCACGACTAATCTACATTAAATTAATGACCTCCCCCATGGATTACAAATACTCAACTAATTACCCAAATTTTAACATTTATATGTAAGATTATCTCCATTGCTTACACATTTACACAACGATATTCAAATTTAAAACTAAAAATATTAACAAGAAGAACAACGAACCATTCGTACGTCGAAATTGTCTACTCCAGTTCAACCCTCTCGGAAACCTCTTGAGAAATAGGAGAGCATTAAATCACAGTGGAAACACGGAAGGAACACTAGAATAATCCCTACTCTAAACGCATGGTTGACATTAATTATAAGGATATATTGGAAATTAGGATTAACAGAAAATATTACGTAGATATATAGGATAGGGTAAAACAGACCCAAGCAATTAAGATTGGATTCGTTAATTAAAAAATAGAAACATCAAAAATGAGATTTTTAACGTTTTTGTGTGATTTTGGGCGATGTAATGTAATGCATATATTTTGCAAGTGCAAAATCGTCACTTGACTTGAGAAGTTGTGGTTATTTTCACGTATATTAAAAATCAGATCATCTCCTAATTAAGGACTACTTGACACAATATAGATTAAATTGACATGCAAATGTATCTTACATATCTTATACATACATATGATGAAAACACAAATTTTCCTTCAGAATATTAACACATGTGACAGTTCCATCCTTTTATGGATGTTTTTTTTCTTCTTCTTCTAGTCAAACACTCAAACTCTAATTATCTTTCAAAATGCGACCCGTTTCACTAGTGTCTTCTTTTATAGTTGTAATGTTAATTGTAGATTTTTAGGGTCTTTGGGGGCATTTGAAACTATCATTAAGAAATCTTATCTAATATACATAGGAATAATTCAATTGATATTTTTTGTGTCTTGAAATTCCAACAATATGTTAACTCTTAAAATACTAAAAATATAAATATTTTGAAATCTATGTTTTATACATTATACGTTCTTGTGTTTTCTTGCATAGTATAAGTACATATTATTCTTTTGCATTGGTAGAAAAAAATACATCTCAGTTCATAATTAGCCATTTGACATGAAAGCCCATCAGTAACCGAAAATCCAACTCAAAATAAAAATGATTTTAACGAAACTTAAGATTCGTTAAAATTCAAAAACAATAAGAAAAAAAGAAAAAAAACTTAAAGATTCGTTAAAGTTCAAAAATCAAAACCCCCTGAAAAAAAATCCGAACCAAAACCCTAAAACCAACCAAACTCTCCTCTTTCGTCCCCTCCAAACCCTAGAAATCGGCATGAACGCCCTTCAATCCCCGATCGACCGCCTCCTCCACCTTCCCCGGACCCCTCATTCCCCCAAAGGCGCCGCCTTTTGCACCTCCGGCGTTCGGTTCCGGCGAAATTTCCCGGCGATGTCGTGCGAGGCGAAGGGGGAAGCCGGGCTGACGTACAAGGAGGCGGGGGTCGACATCGACGCCGGGTCGGAGCTCGTGAGGAGGATAGCGAAGATGGCGCCGGGGATTGGAGGTTTCGGAGGGCTTTTCCCGCTTGGTACGTGGGGGAAAGATGGGTTCTTTAGTGGTGTTTTTGGTTAATCCACGTTTTTTAAGATCATATTTGGGTTTAAATGAGATTATGATGTCGTTTTAGGTGAAAATCTGTTGTTTTGTCGACAGTTGTATTCTGGCATCTATTGTGTGTATACTTTTCTTTTGTTTAGAAATTGGTTGATAAATGCAAATGTGGTCTTTTCAACAACAAAACTAGGATGACCATATTTTTATGGTAGTTTATATCTTACGTTTTTCCCCATCATGTTTTGCAGGAGATTCTTATCTTGTTGCTGGTACTGATGGCGTGGGTACCAAATTGAAACTTGCCTTTGAAAGTGGCATCCACGACACCATTGGGATTGATCTGGTAACGAATTACACATTTTTCCATGTGAAGGAAGCTCATGTTATTTGCTAAGAATAACATGATAATGACAGTTTATGATCTACACGTTTTTATAGGTAGCCATGAGTGTGAATGACATTGTTACCTCCGGAGCCAAACCTCTTTTCTTCCTTGATTACTTCGCTACAAGTCATCTTGATGTTGATCTTGCTGAGAAGGTATCAAATTGCTTCTATCTTTTGTGTAGTTTTTTTAGCGAGATAAATTTTTCCCACCATCCTTGTGGTTGCGGATGCAGATTGTAAAAGGAATTGTTGATGGATGCCAACAGTCTGATTGTGTTCTCTTAGGTGGAGAGGTATCAATTTTTCCGTTGTATAACTTTTGTATGATGAACCAGGTGGACATTATGAGTCGTGTGGATGTGCATGAATACTATTAAATGTTTTTCCCTTCATATTATATCCTATGATTAGATTAAATTGTGTCAAAGATTAAATTGTTTTTTGGCATTTCTTATTTATTGTGAAATCGTAGATCGTCAGTTGTACTCCACATTATTGGGTCAATTGGAAACAACTTCTCTGTTTCTACAATGGTGTGGTTGTGTACACTCGACCCCCTTACCTCGCCTAGGTGGGAACCTCTTTTGAGGCACTGGGGTAATGTTGATGATTATATCCTATGATTGCCATCGGCAACCTCTATAGAATTGTGTAATCATCAATGATTTCATCGGTATTATTTTTGCATCAACAGTGACATGTACAATGCCTAGAATTGCTTGGCCACCAAAAGTCAGCAAACCACCACATGCAGTACATTGCCTCTTCTTCTCAAAGCTTGGTTTCATTCATGTCTAGAATACTTTTGATTGATAGGTATGAAGTGAAAGGAAGTCCAGAATTCCACTTCCATGTCTCATCTTGATTTTAGAGCAGAGAAGTGGAGGAACTCTCTTTTAAGGTCAATTTTTTTAAGTCGTGGAATTTCAATTAAGACTCGAGTTCCAAGTTTTTGTTTTTGTTTCTGTCTACCAGTCACTCTAAAGCCATTTCATAAGTCTCTACTTCCTTAAAATTTTCCTTCCTACTAGTCACTTTTAATTCAGCCATTTTTGCATCATAAAGATGTCTAACGTCAGCAAAATAAAAGTGCCTTATTTTATACCCCCCGCAGACCGCAGAAATGCCCGATTTCTATGCAAAAGGAGAGTATGATCTTAGTGGGTTTGCTGTCGGGATTGTCAAAAAAGATGCAGTTATCGATGGGAAGAACATTGAGGCTGGAGATGTGCTTATAGGGCTTCCATCTAGTGGTGTCCACTCTAATGGTTTCTCACTCGTTAGAAGGTTAGTATTCTCTGTTTACAAGTACATATTGCACGTCAATGAAAATCTTTCTTAACTTCGTCTATTGATGCTTACTCCCCAAAAGGAGAAGTTTTCGTTGTTTTGTTCCTATTTCAACTGCTGTACCATGTAGTTGTGACATAGCACTTAGATGCTGCTTCTGATTGGTGTTTTATCTTTCAATAGGGTTCTAGAACGAAGCAAACTTTCTTTGAAAGACCAACTTCCCCATAGTAGTACCCCTTCAACATTGGCTGAAGCATTGATGGCACCAACAGTCATTTATGTCAAACAGGTTTGTCGCCTGTTCGTATTCATGTTGAATCTTTTCATAATACTTATCTTTGATAATAATATTCGGAGCAGGTGCTCGACATAATCAGTAATGGTGGTGTAAAGGGTATCGCACACATCACTGGTGGTGGTTTCACAGACAATATACCCAGGGTCTTCCCTAAAGGTCTGGGAGCCAAGATTTTTAAATATTCTTGGGAGATCCCTGCTGTATTCGAATGGATTCAGGAGGTATGCAAAAAATTAACTTTGATAATGGCATATGCATGTTCTAACTAAATATTGCATTCATTCTAATTTGGTCTAATAGATTGTCTTGTCTGTTGATTACTTTGTAAGTGCTTAGAAGCTGTCTTTTTTCTCTGCGATCTTAAGTACATGCACTACTGTATTGATTCGATGAATAATCATACTAATTGTATCACATACTGCAGGCTGGAAAAATTGAAGATTCTGAAATGAGGCGGACGTTCAATATGGGTATCGGCATGATTCTTGTTGTTACCCCTCAGGCAGCCAAAATAATACTTTCAGAATCTCATGGTAAAAACACTGCATACGAGATTGGGGAAGTTGTAGTTGGTGATGGTGTTGCCTTTTCTTGATTCTGTAACTTGTTGGCTGTTGCCATCAAATTTCCAGTTTTGTTAATATGTTAAGTATCCTCCGGTCCTCCCCAAGTCATCTGGGTTTTTTTCCTGCAAATCTTGTCTTCTGCTGACTGCAACCATCAAAATGTTCTTAATATCTAATTGTTGTCGGTCACAAGGTATTGAATCATTTGTTGGATATAAATAATGTTAGCGTAACTGTTTTTATGGTTATGAACTTACGTAGCAAGTCTTGTTTTCTGATAGTCCATAACTACATTTTATTCATGTGGCTTTCATCTCACGTGAGAAGCAGCAAAATGTTTCTAAACCATCTAAATCCAGATTGTTTTACTAAAAAAAGCAACTTAAGACGATCATCTCTACTATAATGTTTTACTCGGAAGAGCAAACACAAATCAAAATCCAGATCACATGCAATATATAATTTAAAACGTCCGACATCAATTTGGATAACTAGCTCACCATGCTAAACAAAGCAACAGAATTCCAAGTATCCAACAGAACTGGTTAAGGTATTGATGTTTTTACGGAAAGTATACCATCATCTTCCACGTCAAACATTAGAAGCCAGATCAGTTAGCCTTTCGGATTGAGGCTCTACACTTAGCATATGTTTATGTACAAGAAAACATTTACATGTTTTCAGAAACAGAATCCTATAGTTTGGAAGAATATCAACTGGTGTTCTTAGTTTTCTTGGTCTTGCCCATCTGAGAAACCTGCATGCGGAAAACGTTTAGAGGTGAACAAAATGTGCGATAACCGACAACTTGCTGAGAAAAACTTGGGTCTTACAATATGAGATTTCCACTCGATTTTGGATTCCTCCTTCTGCGAGCTTGTATTGTGCGGTTGGTTGTTTACATGGCAAAATATCTGCAGGAGGACAGCAGCGTCGAGTGCAGCATATTCCATCTGCAATTTTAAAAATGCAGTAAAAATTGTTACGGCGATTTGCTGCTGGAAAAATTCCGTAGTCCCTAACTATGCAACCGAGTCATGTTGAGAAACTATGGGCAGTTAGTAAGAAAGGGTAACATTATCAAAATCTAGTGGTTGTGGCAATATGAAGATCATGTAATGACATAATAGATCACTGAGAATGTTTACACGGGTCAGGCAATAACTTTGACAAACATTTATTTTCCCTGATGATGACAACATGTAGAAATGCTAAAGACAAAATTAAGGGTATAAATCTTAAAAGGCCGTGAAAGAAAGAAAAAAAGATATATCCACTTGTGTTATCTATTAGCATTAAATCTCACCCATGCGTTGGACTAGTATATCGAATCTGAGAGAAACTGCAGGCTGAATGTATAAGCTAGATGGGGTGATTGGACGCAAGCGTCTAGATCTATTTACTAGACGGGGGGAGACCAGACTTATTTTTTGTTTTTCTAATACAAATCGAAGAGTAATTACGGCAGTAGGTTTCTTTCATTTTAAAACTTGATCTACCACAACCAAGTTCAAAAAGGTTAAAAGGCTTCAGCTGGGTCAAACCTGACCAACCTATCCACTAACAAGTTGACTGAAACCCGCTAGTTTCGTGTTGGGTCGGGTTTGCTGACATGGTCCAACAATAAAAATTCAAAAGTGGAAGTTGTCTGGTAGAGAACTGAAGATGATAAACAAAAGGCAATAATAGTTTAACAATGACAATACAACTGTAAGCACATACTTGGTTTTGACTGAGGGGGCGCTGCTCCCAGTTGCTATTGCGTCTTGTCTTGTTCAGACCAGCTCCTAGTATTTTCTGATGGAAATGAGAGACATGAAACTTAATGTCTAAATGAATATGAGTGCATAAAAAGAAATTAACCCCATGTTTCCCCAAAAAAAGGGCAATAGGGTAAACACAAATACAGAATACCTCGGCTAGACCAGATAGACCACCTCTTTGATCCTTGAATAATTTTTGAATGTCAAGAAGCATCTCATAGTACCTAAAGCACTCCAAATCACCATACGAAGTTGATAACTGATGAACGTCACACTGCAAGTTATAACCTACAGATACAAAAACCGAATTTTCTAAATAAATTTTGTGGATGTTAACTTTCTACAGTTTGAGAAACATAATCTTTTATCTAATAAATTCTGTATTGACGTTACTTACCGAGTTTCAAAATCTCAGAGGAGTGTAAAATGCGCTTAAAACAGCTATCTAATGTTTGGGGGTGTTCTCCGTACAACTTTATCAAGTCAAAAATGAAAACTGTCTTCTCAGAAGCAATCTGAATGATGGAGACCTGAAATGTAGCAGTAATGAATCATGTAATAGTTACAGCTCCTGAGCAACATACAGAACTACTTTCTGAAACCACCTTCCAGATTTAGCTTCTGGTCATGAATTCAAGGATTGTGTTTTTTCACAACACAATAATGCAACCACATTAATACCTTGCTTGGCTTGCTACCTTTTACATAATTAGGCTTCCATTCACAATCCACTCCAATAACCTTGCATCCTTCAATATGCGCAGTCGCGCTAAGCAACACCTCAAATTCATCTACCCACAATATATCTTCAACAAATGTTTCCTTGATCTGTAGATAACAAGAAGTGGATGGGTTTGTTTCTGGCTCTACAAAGGAAGAAAACAAATAAACATGAATTAGATGAATACTAGAATAGTATGCGCTTCCGAATATAAATGAATGAAGCTATTTTCTCACAAGCATAAAAGCATACCGATCATGAAGCCCAACTGTTTAGTTCAGATAACATATCGGGTATATATAAGCAGCCGATAACTAACTAGAGTTGATAAAAAAGGTGCTAAAGAAATTGCAGAAATAACACATGTATTTGTCTTGCTAACGCATAATGCTGAAGGTGTTAGTCATGATACAAGAAACAATCTTGAAAAGTGTGATGAATAAGTACAAGATACATTCTAAATCTAACGGGACAATTTTCTAGTTTCATACTTTGGTTTAAACACTAAGATTGGAGTGAGCCTGGGCAAAGAAAAAGGTTATACAAGAATAGAGCAGGTAGTGTTATGACAGAAAAAATTACTGGTCTCTTGTATATGTTATTCAAGATAAATGGTCTACACACCTGAGAAGTTGATGAAACCACTTAGAGAGTGACGCTCACATAATTCGTCAACCTTCTCCGTGTAGCCAGCTTCCATGGCCAAGTATACCTTCAACAGGATGGATGGTTCGATTAATTATTAGCTAATAAATTCAATCAATTACCTATGAATGTTCACTGTTATTGATACAGAAGGTTTCTTCATTCCTAACTAAATCAAAACCATGAGGAAGCTTTGGGGTGATGTTGACTTTGATGTTGACACATTTAGAAGACTCTCTTGATGCCTACTATGTCAAAACATTTTGGAAACTTTATCTGCAATGATCTTCCCGTCTAACGATCAAGGATCAAGATGCACCGTCTCCATGAGTTCATGTCATCATTGATCCTTATCAAAATTGAGAACCAAATTTACACTTTCTTTACATATTGTACCCCCAAACCCTCCACTATCATTTTTTTAATTTTATTTCACAACTTTACCTACTTCATACTTCTATATAGAAAATCAACTCCACACCCAAGCAATCTCTTGTAAGAAAACAAGGAACATATCTGGCCTAGTCTAAGTGGGTGTTAATACACCAAGGTGCAGGGTCCAAGCACGTAAGTTCCATGTTGGGCATTACTAGACATACATGTTACATTTTTTTCCGTTTAAACTTTATATTTGATGATCAGAGATTCAATCAATATAATTCTACAAAGGATAATATAAACAAACAACTCTAAATCAGTGGTTTCAATGTACTTCTTACCAAATAAATTAGAAGTTCTCTGTCGTTATTGGTCTTGATCTCAGCAACATCCCAACATCCTTTTTGTGCAAACTTCTTTAGAGAACTGCAATTAAAGGACGACAAAGAATCAAATCAAGCCTTTCAAAGAAGTAAAGGCAAATCATGTAGGAATACACAATACATGGCTTCTTTGGTACCTTTGCTTATACAATTGATACACTTCGGGAAACTCCTCCTTAAGATCATTTGTTTTTATCATGTCGTAGGCATTCTTTAGCATGTTCATGTCTGCATACTTTTGGATCAACAAACATATCATTGGCTTCCCCATCAAAGTAGCCCATTTCTCTGCTGCTTTGAATTGACTGTCTTGTATCATCCGATCAAGAAAGGAGTAGCTAGAGTCAGCACATTCCATGATAGAGAAACGTTCTAAAAGGATTACCACAGTCATATAGGATTGAGATTCTATTAAATTGTAAACATATCGGCCAATGTGAGCCCGCACTGCATCTAACTGCTCATCTCTTGCATGGGGACCACAAATGACCTCACCAACATCTTTCAGTTTGATATCAAACACTTCGAGAATTTTAACAAGAATCCGATCTTCATGGGCAACAAAACGATCAAGAATGTCAAGAAACAACTTCGCAGCTAGATATTTTGCTTCAGGAGAATCCGATACCTTTCCCATTTTTTTCAGGCGATGGAAAGAAGATATCAGCAAGTGACTGAATCCTTCCGTGTAAGGAGGTCCTAGTAGTGGGAGTATGTAAAGACACTGAATGATGAATACAGCAGATCCAGGATGTGGTTTCGTATTTAGTGCATGTAAAATCTGTTGTTGGAGAACTTTGAATTTGGAAGTTGCTTTGTTTGTTCCTATGAGAGAAAAAATTGATAAACAATGTGCATTATGCAAATTAGAAAGCTGAAAATGATGCTAAAATAAAGAAATCTAAAAAAATTCATAACAAAGTTAAAGCAGTCGTGGCAAAGACTTATTACCGTAGATGTATCCCTCCTTGAGGAGGTAAACAAATATCGCAGGTGAAACTTGGGATAGATCTGAGAATGCGTGAAGACTAATTGCTCCATTCTGAGAACTTTCCTTTCTGTTTTTAAAGTCCACATTCAGTCCTCCACAGCTCATTGAATGATGAAGTGGCAAGCCTGAGATCAGAAAAGAAAAAAACCAGTGAATATCTTGAGCGTCTGATTCTTGGGATGAAAGCTAAAATGTAGTACATAAAATTTAACAAGCAACAATTGCACCACATAGACACATAAGATGAAATTCAGTATATACATCAAACATCTTGGATTTGCATAAAATAAATGTCATTCATTCGGTGCCAGTACCCAGGTGAAGGCCGCTGAATCTTGACATAACTTCAGTAACTCGACACTGTTATCTCCAATGAATATATTAAAATAGATGATAGCTAAGCGCTAGGAGAGCTTACTATGCTTGGTTTTCTTTATTCCATTTCCATTTGGATGTTTAAGCCCGAATTGAGATCCCCAAAAATTATTAATCATGTCAGACTTTTATCCTGCGGTCAACCGGTTAATGACAACTCAGTACATGCACAGGACATAACGGACAGTACCAGTGCCGTCAAGCCAGATGGAGATAATAAATTTATTCCCGTCAATTGCAATCCACATAATGAGAACTACTGAAAGAGGTAAGAAACCACCATCACAAGGTTGATGTCTAATGTGCACAACAAAACCCCTCTTCCATCAAAAGGTTCCTCTTGGTAGATTGGCTCTATCTTTGATTGCTAGAATTTTGTAGACTACTTTTCATTTATTTATTTTTACTATTTACAATACAAGTTACTTTTATAAAGCAATATACTACCTCACACATTGGTTGTAAAGGTAATTTTGTAGGTTGTGAATTATATTATTCCACAAAGTTGAATTACTTAATCTAGCCAGCATTCAAGTACGACTATTTTTCATTGTTTATTATAATTTCCAACAGAAGTTAGTTTTATGGTACTTGTGCAAACATGCATTTTTATCATGCTTCCTCATCTCCCCATCACTCATGAAATTATTTCAGTTCTAGTTGAATGTTAAAGTGAACTACTAAGAAAACTCAATGTTTGATTTTACTCTTATGTTACTGTTAGATATATCACTACAATATTATCTTGTATCCATACATTATGTTCAATTACAAGCTAATAGGTGACAACACGGGTATTGAGCCCAAGTGGCTAGAGTCCAATAATGTGTATGATAACCCTGGTGGAGATTCCAAATCTGATTTCCCAGAGTATAATACTTCAAGCAACATTTCTCAAACTAACCCAAAATCCCATCACCTCCAACAGTTAATCCAATGCTTGATTTTCCTAATCAACTCAGCGCTTACACTCCTTGCCATGCAACTTCTGCACTCTATCTAAAATCATAATCCCACCACACTAAGAAACTGATTCATTTACTTACTCTCATGTTGCAATTTGTACTACTTCAACGTTGCATGAGTTTTTTCTTCCTCAATCACAATACATCTAGAAATATGTTAAACAAGAAAAATCTATTGCTAACACAAATTAAAGTATAGATTTCCAAACAAACAAAGTACAAACTCCACCCACATTAACAAACAAACAATACCAAATAAAAAATAAAAACAACTTTTTCCCACCACAATATTAGCAACAATGATCGTAAAACCTTAAAAAACAGAAAATCAATAGTATATTTCGTGAAAAAGGGGGAAAACGAACTTTTGGGTTGGAAACAGAAGCAGAAATTTACAAACACGGATTGTAACTACAAAAAATCGAAGAACGAACCGAAATAAGGGAAGATTGGAGGTTTTGGGGCGGAAGAAGAAATTTTCGGAGATTTGACTTTTGAGGATGGAAATGAGGAGAAAACAACGATTTTTTGTGTCTTGAGTGGGGAGAAACATTTTTGTCGGTGAATTTTGTATCTAAACCCTTGAAAGCGACCAAATGTGTGCTTACCGTCTCTGAATTTTGGAAACTACTGAACGTCACCCCAAAACTATTTAAATCGCTCATTGAAATGACATTTTTGCCTTTAACAATATATTTAATACACATATCGTCACGTGTCTTTAAACAAGATTTTTGACTCGGTTTTACTAACATTCCTAGTACCAACACCACGAAAATGTCTAGCGAAACACCTAGATCAGGCGAAGTAACGAAGACGGATTTATTTTTCCGACTCGGGCGTCTGGCTAAGACGCATATATGATGGTCGAGGCGTCTGGCTAAGACGCATGTACGATGGTGGAGGCGTCTTAGCCAGACGTCCCGTTTTTTTGTTTTTGTCAAATTAAAATTATACGGTGTGTTATCTCAAATTATTTGACGTTTCTTTGCAAGTTTTCGGTGGTAATCGGTCGGATTACAATGAGTTTTTTACAAGTGATAAATATTCCAAAAAAAATCCAGATCCAACATTTTTTAAGATCCAAAATCCCCCGGCGGTAAAACATCCTGACTTACAAATACCGCCTCGACAGGTCGTTCGGGGGTGGCAAGGGGGCAGCGCCTTTAGAATTTTTTTGGATTTTGAAATTGTTGGATCTGGAAATTTTTGAATTTTCGGTGTAGCGAAGAGGTATCGATCATCCGAATATAGTAATTATTAACTTATTAATTAATTTAACAATTATCTAAATTTATAATCAATTATCTTTTTAAAAAAACAATAATAAAAAAAAAAAATTACGGGCATCCGACGGAGCCGCCCCGCGTAGGAGAGAGGCGTCTTACACAGACGCTTGTCCCATGGGCGGGGCGTTTGGGTTAAACGCCTCCCCATGGGGGAGGCGTCTTACCCATACACTCTCCCTCCTACGTGGGGCGGCTCCGTCGGATGTCCATAATTTATTGTTTTTTTTTATTTTTTAATTAAAAAGATGTTAAATATTTTACCAGATTCGAGTACACTGGGGCGTCCGTTGGCTCATTACTGACCTCCAAAATATTAATTTTTATGATTATAAGAGGAAGATGAAGAGAGATGTGTGATAGGAGGGTAAAATGTCACGTTATAGCAGTAGAAATGAGAGAATGACAAAATGATAATCTGTTGGGACGATTTAAGTAGTTTTAGGACGACGAATATCAAAAATTCAGTAGATTTTCTATTCTAAAATTGATGCTTTGTACTTTCGAGTTGTTTCTATATACGTCAATAAATCTAAAGATACGTAAGACTTGTAGTTTTTTATGAACTTACGAACAAGTTGATTCGGTTAATTGGTCGAGTTTTGGATAGGTCAAACCTACGCCAACTTGCTCGATCTACGATGTTATGGTATAAAGATGCATTTTGTTGTCTTATTGATTGGAAGAGACAAATGTAATGAAAATGAATTTATGCACAAACCAAAAAATTATGATTTTGTAATTTTGTATTTCAATTGAATTTCTAGAAAGACAAAAGGTACCAAAAAATCCAAGATATTGATGACTGTCACTCTCATAATACAAGAAATTGTATTTAAACATCAAGTTATTGTGATCGTTGACCTTTTCTTTACCAGATTGTCAATATCTCAAATTTACAAACTTGTAAATAAATATCAAATTGTAACTTTGTTTTGCTCAATTTTGTATTCACCAATTGTAAGTACATGCAAGTCATTATTCTCGAAACACATGATATTGAAGTATTAATACAGAAGTCACGACCATGTCAAATGTTTTTTCGCAGAATTAGTAAAAATTATACAATTAGTAGATTATTATCCAGATACTATGAATCTGAGAAGGACTGGATGTAGATAAGCCAATTTAATTTGACACGAACAACCAAACACAAATAAGAATCACAATTTTCAATCCCACCTATATGTTGACTCGCTAAACTGCCAACCAAGTTTATAAACTGCATGTATTTTGTAGGAATACTAATCCGTTCAACAAATCACTTTACAAAATGCTCAATCCTTTTAACCCATGCAAAATTAAGACATAAAATTTTAGATGATGGATCGGGATCATATGCTTTTAGAGAAGTGAAATCGAAAGGGTTGGTCGGAAATTAAAGATAGCATGATCAACTCATCCATAATTTAAAAAAGCTTTTCGGTTTACTTCCTAAAGAAATATTCTTAAACACTCTTACCTATGTACGTGTGAGCGCCTACACCGCACACAAATGTGTGCGGTGTGCGGACAATCGCTCGACTGATTGGCTGAATTTTAAGAAATATCTATCTTCTAGAATACTCTAACACATTTTATCTAATACCCTTTTAAGGAAGCAAAGTTGTTTTTGTGTATTGCTTTTTTTAGGATATATTTACTGAACTGCTATTCGTCGCCGTAAAACTACTTAAATCGCCCGTAAGATTACAATTTTGCTCATCTACCCTTTCTACTAATATAACTCCTCATTTCACTATTTTAACACAATTTTCTCTTCATATCACTCTTCTATTCACCACATAAAATGTCTCGGAGGTCAGGAAAAGAACCAGCGGAGACCCCTGACTACTTACATCTGGTAAATTACTTTGTTTATTTCAATTAATTTAAAAAAAACATTTTTGAGTCGGGCGTCCGCGGGAGACGCCCGACACAACGAGAGGGTGGTTCCCGCGACCGCCCGATCGTTGGCTCGGGTGGCTCCCGCGGACGCCTGACCCAAGGAACAGACGTCTGCGGGAGACGTCTCCCACGTAGGGTAGGCGTCTCCCGCAGACGCCCAGTTTTTTTTTATTTTTTGTTAAAATTGATTATAAATTGTGATAAAATTTAAATAAATTGAATATTATGTTAATAATAAGTTAAATTAGTTTAGTAAATCGTTTATTGATTATAAATTGTGATAATTAATAAATAAATCGCTAAATAAATTGATTATTATGTTAGTAATTAGTTGTGTACAATTTTAGTAAAAGATTATTGATTAATTATGATAATTGCTAAATAAATCGATTATTAAGTTAATAATTAGTTTAATTATTTTAGTAAATCCATTAATAAATTTGTATTTTTAAAATTGAATTAATAGTCATCGGGTTACCGTGGAGGAAAAGGGAAATCAATTCCCTTACGCGCGGTACGTAGTATAGCAGACGAGTCAGGTCCTCGTCATCCACGTACACGTGGTATTTCTGCTTCAGTTAGGAGAGAGAGAGATTTGTTACGTCGTCGTCAGACACCTGGAGAGTCTTTCGACGACGAGAATGATTCAGATGAGGTGAGGAGTCACGACGATAGTGACGATGGGGGCCGATACGACTTGGGGCCACAGGAGGAGGCGGTACATCAGTCCGGTCGAGGACGGGGGTGACACAGTGGTCCTTCAGCTGAGTGGGTCATTAGGAAGGATCGAGGTGGCCGGTTTGTGACCGGTGATTCGAGTTCGTGCACTGCAGACGCCCGAGCTCAGAAGAAGAAGAGGGGTGATGACGAGTCTTGGATTGTCACGGATATTATTCCCGGTGGTCCTGTAGATGACAGTGTCATTCCGAGTTTCGGAGGCCACGTCGCCAGACGCATCTGGGATGGCGAGAAGCGAAAGGTTTTGAAGTGCCATAATCGGCACAGAGCCTGTACGACATTGCATTTGCAGGTATGGCGTTCAGTAATGACTGAGGATATGACGGCGACCGTGGTTGATAGTGGATTGGGTCACTTGCCGTACAACATGTTTTCCTGCATCGACATGCCGTTGATTTCGGCATTCGTGGAGCGGTGGCAGCCTGACACCAACACTTTCCACTTGCCGTTCGGAGAGATGACGATCATGTTGCATGACGTCTTTCAGATTCTGCACATTCCTGTTGAGGGTCCCATGGTCAGTGCGCAGGCGCCGACATCTGAGCTGAAGTTATATATATCTGAGTTGTTGGGTGTCAGCCTGGAGGGTCTTGGGCGGGATAGCTCATTTTGGAGTGGCGGTGGTGTTAGTATCGACGTTGTGGACGAGTATTGCAGACGGGGGCGACCACCACAGACTGAGGATACGCAGATGACTGCTTATCTCTTCTTACTGCTAGGCTGCGTATTGTTTGTCGACAAGAGAGGTTCCAGACTGAGACCATGCGACTTATTGGAGGCGAGAGACCCAGATACCATTGGTCAGTACTCATGGGGGTCGGCGACGTTGGCATATCTGTATCGCCAGCTGGGCATATCTAGTCGTGATGATTGTGGTCAGATTACAGGTTGTCTTACACTGCTCCAGGCTTGGATATATGAGTATTTTCCTGTTTTCCGCCCACATCGTGAGCGGAAGATTGTTGAGCGTGGTCATCCTCGTTCGCGTATGTGGGCTGTCCGGGCGGAGGATAAGAGCGAGAGTCCACTTCTTTCTATTCGTAGATGGCTAGATCAGATGACTGCATCGCAGGTATATAATGTATATATCATTCACGTTTATTTAAATTTAACTTTATTATTATTAACGTATAAACGTTTAGGTGGAGTGGTTACCGTATGGTCACGAGCCTGCTGTAGCTATGCCGAGGACTACATTTGCCGACATTATTCGTTATAGGGATATCACAGAGCCTTATATACCTGATCGCGTGTTACGTCAGTTAGGTTACATTCAGGTGATCCCGGTTGACATCCCGACGTCCGAGCATGCAGTACGGTCTGCAACTGCGACGATGTACGACGTCAGGCACAACGTTTCGTCTGCGGAATCGGTTTGGAGGACATTTCCGAGAGTAGGACGACTACACCTGGCCGATCTGAGTCGTAGCCGCGACCCCTCCACTTGTGCTCCAGATTATTTGCAGTGGTTCGGTAGGTGCTTACATCCACTACTCGTACGCGGTATCATTCCGAGACCGGAGAGACCACTGGATAGGACATGTACGCTAATTTTTATTTTACATATAGCGGATGAGTAGGGCGATACGGTGTACGCAAATGTTCTTGCGAGAGAGACATCATGCCGACTGAGGCGACGAGACTTGTATGTACAGATTGGGATCGCCTGATCGAGGATTGGAACAGCCAGTTGGGCATTTCGGACCATGATTCAGATGCTGAGTTGTAGTTGTCTTGCTTTTACTTTCGTTTTGTTGCACTGTTACTACATTTGTTGGTATTTGCTTATGTTTATTTGTGTACTCTTATTATTTATTTCTGACGAACATATCTTCTACATATTTCTTTGACTATCGTATTTTTTAATATTTATTTTTCACGAAAATATTTTCAACTTATTTCTTTAGATATCAAATAATATTTAAATTTAAAATACGGTAAAAGAACAACACGATATAAGTAGAAATACACGATATATTATACATTACAAAAACATTACAAATTACAATCAAAATGTACCACGTAACCGGTTCCAATACTCCATCCTACTTTGGTATTGATCCTCTCATCCAACAACACTCTCATCTCGCATTTGATACTATAAGGCCGCTATAGGAGGTACTGGGAAATCAACAAGTAATTCCAAACGAATAAAATGTCTGTAACTCCCTAAATGAGCAATGACCAATTCTCTGACAGGCCTCGTCATGGCAGACGGACACTCCCAAGGTAGAACATTAAGACACGGGAACAACGAACCATCCGTTCCCACTGCGAAATACATGACCGCACACTTGTAAAAATTAGCAATAGGAAACAAGTCGGACCAAACCTTCATATAATGATCCTCGCCACAAACTCCCCCGGCCCAATCAATTCGTTGACGAGCCTCTCTCACATTGCCGAAATAGACACTCTCATATATAGGATGTGCACCTATCTCATTAGAAATCGCACGACGGGCGTACGACCAGTTCTCCTGACCACCATGAAAGACATCGGCAACACATCGAAATCCACAGTTGCCATCAGCACGTACGTCATTCCACCTTTCCAGAAATGGTAAAATGATTCCTGACAGTCTATCATTATATGGGAAGTTGTCCACGTCAACCCGTCCGGACACTGTAAGATAGGTAAATAACAATTCATTAAAACAACAAAATTAGGAGATAATATATTCAACCCCATTTAGATTACTCATATATATTAAATAATATAACAACAAAGATATCGACATACCAGAAGATCTTGTGCCCGTATTCACGGACGATCGAGACGAATTAGACCGACGACCCCTGCTCCCACTACTGCCAGACCGACGACGACCTCGCTCAGCATACTCGAAGGCACTCGGGTCCCGACGTGTCGACTTTCCCCTAGGTCGACCTCGTACCTTAGTATTTTCTTCGGGTTCTCCATAGTTCGACTGATCGGGGTGTAACTGTTCGTATAAAATACGAGAGGCACTACGAATTACTGCAGGGTCGCTCTCCGCGATCTCATCCACTAGCTTCCGAAAATGCTCGGTGTCTTGTGTTGACTGATCAACAAACTCTGACATCTAGACTCCTTCTCCGATAACAAGTGTTTTCCAGAATGGATGAATCTGCTCTAAATAAATTCCATCACCTGACGCCAAACACTCGTACATGGTATAGGCACAAGGAATCCCATGTGTTGTCAGGAAAGCACACCCACAACGATATTCAATTTCATCACTTAAGTCCTGCATTCTCTTCAACTCCTGAGTCATTAACGACAAGCAGTGATGCGAAACTCAGACATTTATATGCTGAAACAGAGGACCTATGTACTGTGCCAAATTTCGACGTCTCGAATCTTCAAGAAAGTTCCGAATATTCGTCAGCTGCATTTCAATAGACGAGTTCACGCGATCGAAAAGAGTGTCGAGAGCGGCAATCGATGTAGTGATCCACTCTTTCAGAGCCGATTGTGCACTTTCCACCCTGCAGTTCGTAGTGTTGCCGAAATGAAAAACTTGATTCGTCCAATTCAACACGAATTTTTCCTTATACACCAACCACTTGTCTTCCACATACTTCGTCAGCACTGGCCAGGAACTGTAAGAATCCTTCAGATTACGGACTGCTCTATCATAATCCGTCTGTGAATCAGAAATCATGACTTTCCTCCACCTTCCACGCCTAAAACTCTCTGCAAGCTGCTTCTCCTTGCCGAATACGTGGTATGCGTAGTTGTACACGTCTTTGTCGATATGCCAGGTGCATAGTAAATGAGCTGACTCAGAAAAAACCTCTGCCACTGGTCGCATCAGACCCATCTCCCGGTCCGTAATTATTGCTGTCGGGCTAACAATATCCAATAACAGATCTCGCAACCTCTCCAACACCCACCGGTAACTAGACTCGGTCTCATCCTGCAAAATCGCATATCTGACGAGGAAACTCATATTTGTTGGAGTAATCCCAACCATCTCAAACAAAGGCATCTTGTACTTGTTCGTCTTATACGTCGAATCTATACAGATTACGAATGGGTATGTACGCAACAACTGAACTGAAGTCGGATGTGCCAAAAATGCGTGAGTCAAGACATTAGTTTCTTCATCTGCCACAATCCAATGCAAATACTTATGCTGCACTGCCTCCCTGAGAAACTGCTGCGCGGGATTCCTGTCTTCAGATTTCGTCCTCCTCATGTACTCTCTGAAGTTGTAAATGTGTCTTTGATTCAGATTATCGTTCGGAAATTTCTTCTTTACCGCCAACAAAATGTTACGGGGTCTTGCTTGTGCCTCTGTCATATCCCGAACAATTTGCTTTGCCCCAAGAACTAAGTCTGCTGACCTGTCGGTGACCCTCTGAATAAACTGTCATTGGGTGGTTGTGCTGCCCATAGATGCTACTAGAAACAATAACCCATCTATCACGATCTCGTCGCTCCACCACTTTTACCAAAAACCGACAACCGCAACATTTTTTTTCGTATTATTTCGCAGTGCAATACTCACATCACGAGAACTCATCTCACGTCTGCAATCACATCTGAGGTAACAATCCATCCGGTTATCTGCTTTTGGTTTGTATGATGATATAACCAAAAAAAATCCTGCTTCTATTGCAACTTGTTTCGCCCATTTACAACATTCCTCGATTGTTGTAAATATTTCTTTACTGTCAAAAAACTCACTGTAATCTACTCCATCACCACCGAAATCTTGCAACGGAACCTGAAAAATTTGAATTTAACAGAAAATTAAAAAAAACGAGCGTCTGGCTAAACCACCTCCACCTTTGTGGAGGCGTCCATAGGAGACGCCTGCACAAAGGTGGAGACGTCTCTCTAAACCGCCTCCACCTATGTGGAGGTGTGTTAGGTAGACGCCTCCACCTTGGTGGAGGCGGTTTAGCCAGACGCCCGAGTCGGGGGAAAAATTCTGCCCCCGTTACCTCGCCGGATTCAGGTGCTTCACCAGACATTTTCGTGGTGTTGGTACTAGGAATGTGAGTAAAACTGAGACAAACACATTGTTTAAAGACACTGGACGAAATTGGTATTAATTGATTTGTTAAGGACAAAAATGTCATTTTTAGGGCGATTTAATTAGTTTTCCGACAAGGAAGAGTAGTTTCGTGTATTTTTTAGGAAGCTAAGTTGACATTGTCATTTGATTCTTCGTCGGTAAGAATGTTTGAGGGAGGTCTTGAGTTCCATTCTCAACGGAAGCATTTTAGTTTTACACTTTCACCCCTCACCAACGTTGTTTTGCATCCCAAAACACTCGGGGGTCAAATTGCAATCTGTCCCAATTATCTTAACCTTTCTTCCTAGGGTTTTCACTTTTCCCCAATTCCCAAAACCTTAACCCTATTCCGGCGATCTCCTCCACCTCCGGCGATGGCGGAAACCACGGCAAAGATCGGCCTTTCGTGGGCCCCCAAGATCCCCTCTTTGTCCGCCAAACTGAAGAGTGGTAAAGACGTCGCGGAGACGAAGTTAGCGTCGGATAACCCCCTTTGGGTTCCCCCGACGAAGCTCGTCGATGGGTTGTTTGTGCCGCCGGCCGACCCAAGGAAGCAGAATAAGATGCTGAGGAAGAGCCGGAAAGACTCCGCCGGTTCGAGCTGGTTAGTCCGATTTCGTGTTACAATCGAATTTCAACTTCGTAAAGTGTTTCCTTTGATTGGCCAAATGAGAACTGCGAACGGGTGAAGTATGGGTCGGTGTTAAGATTGTGAATGGGAATCATGTGAAAATTAGTTAGAATGAAAAGTTTGTGTTTGGGTGTTACCTTCAAGTTCCAATGATGTTGTTGTGAAGTTCATGTTACAAATTTTCTTATGGCCGTAGGAGTTGAGGTTAAGATATGCTAAAAAATGAATGTCGTGATTAGCCCTTTTGTGCAGATATTTATTCGACATTGCAAATCACCTCTTAAGAGTTCAAAGCCCTACATTCTATCTTTGTACGACGATTTTGTTGAGCACATTTTTGTTAATCATTAGTTAATGAATTCACACCACAAATTAAAATGTCAAAATTTCAAATAATTTTGAAGTATTAAATTCTTATATTGGGTTTGAGCAAGTAATGTATATGCTTGTAGATTTCATTGAGAGGAATACCGGTGTGATGTATTTTCTCATTTGACGGTAAGATATGACAAAATCTGAGTTTGAAGATTCAAGGTGGAAAAATTTGTAGGTCAAAGATCTGACAAATCCACGTCCAGTGATTCTAGCAAATCACTTGAGATAAATATGCTAACAAATCACTTGAGATAAATCTCCTAGTTGCCACCAACTATTAAGAAAAAAAGTGATTTATCGGACGATCAAAATCCACCCTAGTTAGGTCCTTGGATTTTATTTGTGCAAGTTTATTCATTTGCGAGTACACTGGGATTGTGCTCATGAAGCAACAATCTGTGCTGCTTGCTGATAATGCTGATGGTCTTATCTATCCTAGTTGTTTTCTTAATAGTTGGTACGATTGTACAAATGAAGTTATTTATCTCAAGTGGTTCCTCAATGTAGAGTTCGAGGATTCAGGGTAGAGAAGTTTGAAGTTTTATACCACTTTTTCAGTGAGATTTTAGGTCAGTTTTCCAACAATTTTTCTGGCTATCTTTTGACAAGTTTTCAGTACTGAAGTCGGATTGTTTTAGGGTTTTGTGGCGTTCTCGATTCATATTTGCAGTGTCATTTGGGGTAACCATCTCTACAATGCGGTTTGAATGAGGTTAGAGGTGTTACTTGACCCCAAGATACATTCCTTCTAATTTTTTGCTTTTATAATGACAGAACTTAGAACTGTAGGAAGCTTGTCGGAAGATGACTAAAAAACTAAATCGAGATCTCGTTGGAAAAGTGCTCTGAAATTTACAAATAACCATAGTTTTTCGTTCGACACGAGTAATCACTCAAATTGTTCATCTCGATGAGTAGAACAAGATCCAAGTAGTTTCATCATATGATCCAAGTAGATCTGATCGGTCGAATATTTGATTTAAGGATTCATACCCCTCATCTTTAAACTCAAATCCTAACCAATTTGATTGTTGGATCGGAAGATAAATCATAACTGAAAGTTCTCTCAACGAGATTTACAAGTACACACCTCACTTGTTTAAATCTGACACATGGATTTAATATTTCAAGATTGTTGGAGCTTTTGATATTTGAGTTTGAAGGAGAAGGTTTGCTTCAAGTATTACACATTGGGACATTAAATTTTGAATGTCCAACGATATTACTTCCAACTTAGGGTGTGATTGGTACTCAAAAAGTTCGGGAGAGTCTAGAACTTCACTTCCATAACTTCTCCTAATTTTGGAGTGAAATTGGAAAAGTTACTCTAAGTGTATATTTGTCCTGAAAGTCATTCTGAACTCAAAATTTTAAGTTTTTAGGCTACCAATCATCATGGTCATTTTAGAAGTTGAGTTCCCCACTTTCTGGAAGTTCTACAAGGGGTATTAATGACACCCTTAGGGAAACCCTAGAGTACCTATACATGTTAACTCCAACCCATATGGACCCAATGTTTTTAAGGTTACATTTTTAGCTTGTATGTGAACATAATATATGAATTATATGAACAATATAGTCAACAATCTCCTCCTAGACTCACCATACTACACAATACAACTAAATGAGTCACTATTGTCAAAAATTTGGTTTCGTGCTTAACATACCAAGAATAAATTAATATTATGTATACACATGCTAAAATAACACAAATTGATTTTACCTAAAGAATAATCATCCTTTTTCCAGATTTGTAATGTGTATTATGAAGCACAACGAGTAGAACTGATTGTGGTCATTGCAGGTTTGACATGCCTGCTACCACTTTGACTCCAGAGGTTAAGAAGGATCTTGAGCTTCTCAAGGTGAGTCTCCTGTCCTGCTATACTTGATTTCCATCCATTGTACTTGATACATTTCTTGCTAGCAAATTCGGCATTAATGAACTAATATGATTTGAAACAAGTTCAATATGCTGCATTTCCTGAGAAGGAATCGATTACATGAGCTATATGTTTCATTGGTATAGCAAATATCACACCTCATGAGTTGGATTTTCAATATACTGTTGTCTTAGCTCTTACAGTGAAACTTACATGAGTTTGCGTCTTTAAATTGTCAATGCTGGTAAATTGATGTGTGTGTTTTTTCAAAATAGATTTACTTCGAATTTTGGACATCATATTTCTGCTAATGTGATTTAATCTACTAAGGAAGTGAGGATAATTACATTGTCCTTTCGAGGGGCTGACTGTGTGAAAAAAAATCTTCTTCAAAATTTCCACCATTTTTATCAATGTCAAACTGATTATTTTTGAAGAATGGTTTTCAAACCGTTCTCCTTCAAATCTTTTAATTATGCGTATCAGCTTCCATTTACTTGAGATTTGATATAAGATCAGTAATAGTACGAATTTTAATTACTCTCTAGGGTTCTTTTTGTGTCTTTATGCGATGATGCTCATTGCTCAAACACTTTCTCATCTTACCATTTTGATTATTCTGCAGTTGAGGAGTTACGTTGATCCAAAAAGGTTTTATAAGAAGGCAGACTCCAAATCAAAAGAGCTCCCTAAATATTTCCAGGCATGTACTAACACCCTTGTTATCTAGCAGAAAAGTCTGATTTAGATGATGCAGTTATCGTTTTACATGTCGTTTAATTATATGCAGATTAATGATTAGGCATGATTAATTGTGCAGATGGGCACTGTGATCGAATCCACATCAGATTTCTTCTCCAGCAGGCTCACAAAGAAAGAGAGGAAGGCGACGATTGCCGATGAACTACTTGCAGACGAATCTCTCAAAGCCTACAGGTCAGGCAATTTTATTATATTCACGTGAAATGATATAAGCTGCCGTTATAATTGGCACCATTTTTTGCACGTTAACTTGGGCAGTGGTTCCCTACGTTAATCTTGATTAAAGCTTGGTTAATGAAATCATCAAGAACAATGATATTGTTTTCGGGTTTTAAATTCAGAAATTGCTTGATTTGAATAAAAATCACTAACATTGGTGCTGCTATATTGACAGAAAGCGCAAGCTTCAAGAGATTAATGAAGCACACCAGTATGCTGGCCAAAACAACTGGAAGAATAAAGGTACTACAAAAAGACGTCCGAAAAACAGAAAATCGATACAGTGAAAGACAACTCCGAGGCAGTGTGCGGCATTACCTGGTCACAATTTTTTCTGGGTAGTCTTGTTTCGAGCTATCTTTGTATTTTACGCTTAGCTTAATACCATTTTACGCTCATAGTGGCCTTCGGTAAGTTATGGAGTAGATGTTGAGAAGCTCATCTCTAGGTTGGAATTAACTTCATTTTTCAGAGATGTGTAGCGGATATGGTGTAAGTTATAACCTGCTCAATGTCAAACTGATATAATTTCCCACACTCAAATTGGTAGTTACATTCTATTTGATGTTCCAAGTACAATCTCTTTATCCCCAAAACAAGATGAGGTAAATTAATAAGACTTGCAGCAGTGATTCTCTTGATTCTTAGTTTGATGTCTTCTAAGATCTTGGATTATTGTTTTCAATGGCACACTTAGGAATCATAAATCATTTTTGAAAGGTCAAGCCTGAAGCACATCCGGCACGATAAACGGGGAGTCCTGAGGTCTTCTACCATGATGAACGTATGATATCTGTGAAGACCAGATTCAGCTCGATAAATACCTCTAATAACCTCTCGGCCTTCAACCTTTCTACCATGAGTTATGATTTGGTAGGAGTCGTTTCTACCTCAGCTCGAAACTCTCACATGCTTATTGGTTCTCATGTTTTGTGTTTTTCGGTGAGGTACTACCGTACTAGCAAAGGATCGACGGGTTGGGTCGGTTTCCGGTCAATTGTGTTTATAATGTAGCCGGGCTTAATTTGAACTTGATCTAATAGGTGAAAAGGTCTAATTTATTCCGAGATTCGTCCTTTAAACACATCAAGCTGCCAGAATCTGGTTGATTTTTCCTTGCGAGAGTGGAAGGGAAAAGGCAGAAATTGACGCTATATGACCTATATAGGATTGTTTGGGTAGATATCGATGATTAACATGCAGAAAATTATAATAGTTTATTATCCTATTAATCTTAGTTTTTGAATTTTTTTTGTTGCAACCGGATTGGGTACTCCAACTGTCCAACATACCTGGTGTGTTAGGGGGGGAAATTGGATCAACACATTTGTGATCCGAACCTTATATGATATATCCAAGCTGAAATTAATTTGTTCTCATGTTATGTGTCATTTTTCGTGTTGGGGTAAATATTGCAACTACCTTTTAGTGTGTGTACGTGTACTTGTTGTTATGTGGCTATTGAGACGAAGATGGATCATCTCGATTATTACCGCACGCACAATAAACAAGAGTAGCTACTTCAATTATTTTGTCGTTTTAAAGCTAACATTTTAATTAGAACCGTCAACCGTGTCGTGTCGTGTGCTAATCGTGTCGTGTCAAGTTATATATATATAAGCTTCAGATGTTGTGTCGTATCCGACCATTTAATAATCGTGTTGCTAGACTTTTACCGTATCCAACTCGTTTATAATCGTGTTGTCATATCCAACCCGTTTATACACGATTATTAAAAGAGTTACTTCGTGTACATGTTAACGCAACTATGTTTACACCATTAAACAATAATTCATACACAATTAGTTCTGTTTTATTACACGAATACCAGATTGCATGATTGCACACACCCATTCATTATAATTTATAACTTATATATTACTTTTAGACTTATCGGTATTAGTCGTGTATTAATCGTGTAGTATTCGTAATTGTGTACCTAATTACCTGATTACTTATCGTGTTTTATCGTGTCTTAATCGTGTTAATCATTTTTGCAGCAGAAAATCATATTCAACCCATTTATTAATTATGTTCATATTCACAATCCATATCCGTTAAGTTCGTGTCGTTTTCGTGTCGTGTAATCGTGTTTCGTGTAAAAATTGACAACCATAATTGTAATTATTAGTGTTTATTTTTACAGGTGGTAGAATTAATTTTAATTATAAAAGCTTATCCAGTATCCAAACTACTCAAAGTAAATAAATGTCTTAAATTGACATTGTAATTATCAAAATAAATCATAAATGGTAGAGTTATTTTTAAGGATCCTTGTACACGGACCCGGACGTTCGTGACACACGTTGACATGGGCAGTACAGTCAGCAGTCCAATCATCAAAATTCAAATGTCTTTTACTTTTGAAATTAAATAAATAACATATTTATTTTGTGTCACATGTAATTTTTTATTTTCCCGATGCAACATTACGTTCCCAATGCAACATTTTGTTTTCCAATGCAATATTTCATTTTCCCATGCAACATTTTCTCAATGCAACTTATACTGAACAGATACACAACTTAATTTGGACAGACACAAACTTATTATGGACAGACGCAAAACTTATTCTGAACAAACACATAATCTATTCTGGACAGACACAAAACTTATTATGGACAGACATACAACCTATTCTGGACAGACTTTGAACTTATTATGGACAGCCATAAAACTTTTATGGACAGACACACAACTTATTATTGGCAGACTTTGAACTTATTCTGGAAAGACTTTGAACTTATTATGGACAGACACACAACTTAGTCTTGACAAACTTTGAACTTATTATGGACATACACACAACTTATTATGGACAGACTTTAAACTTATTATGGACAGACTTTAAACTTATTATGAACATACACACAACTTATTCTGGACAGACTTTGAACTTATTATGGACAGACTTTAAACTTATTATGGACAGACATACAACTTATTCTGGACATACTTTGAACTTATTACAGACAGACTTTAAACTTATTATGGACAAACATACAACCTATTATGGACAGACTTTGAACTTATTATGAACAGACACAGAACTTATTATGGACAGACTTTGAACTTATTCTGGACAGACACATAACTTATTATGGACAGACACAACTTATTATGGATAAACTTTGAACTTATGGACAGACTTTGAACTTATTATGGACAGACACACAACTTATTCTGGACGAACTTTGAACTTATTATGGACATACTTTGAACTTATTATGGACATACTTTGAACTTATTATGGACAGACACACAACTTATTATGGATAGATTTTGAACTTATTATGGACAGACACACAACTTATTATGGATAGATTTTGAACTTATTATGGACAGACACACAACTTATTATGGACAGACTTTGAACTTAATATGGACAGACACAAAACCTATTATGGACAGACACACAACTTATTCAAGATAGACACATAACTTATTCTGGACATAATAAAGTGTGGATCTGTCCATTTTAAGTTGTGAATCTGTCCGTGGGGGGATCAAATGTTACATTGGGAAAATAAATGTTGCATGGGGAAGTGAAATGTTGCATTGAGAAAGTAGAAGTTGAATGTGACACAAAATAAATCTGTTATTTAATTAATTTTAAAAAGTAAAATATATTTGACTTTTGATAACTAGACTGCTGACTGGACTGAATCGCATCCCAGCTAATCAAAGAATTGTTTGAGCGATGCTTGTTTGAACTATACTCTTTAACAACCAACCCACCTAGAGTAACCTACTCCTGATCAAAACTTAACAATGTGAATGTTGTGAGAACACTACTCTATAAGAGTGGCACTAACTACGATTGCGACCAGTTTGAGAGCACCACTAACGGTGCTTTTTTTTGCACCACGACCCGGTCGATGGGACCCGGTCGATTGCACCACTAACGGTTAGACATAAATTTACAGTTATGACTCCACAAATAATGCCATTCTGAAATGAATTGGAAAGGAACGACCACATTAAATGTGGTATCGTGACTAGTATATTCCAACTACTCTACTCAAAGGAGGACCACGTACTCTCTAATATTTTGTATTTTCGTTGTGTCATTTTTTTGAATATGTACTGTACAAGCATTTCCATTATTTATGGTAGTTGAAACTTGAAAGGTGGTTATACCTTATTATGAGGTGGGTATACGATGGCAATTTAAGTCATCAGAAGTTACTTCTGTGACACGAGTTTAACTTTCAGGTATATTATTTGGTATTCAGGAATAAGAATACGATGTAGAAATTATGGGTGTAAACGAACTTAGTCGAGCGAAATTTCAAGTCATAAGAATTATTTTATGTTATTACCAAATATAAATTTTTTTATGAACGAAGCAATAAAAAATTCGAACGACCTATCGAGCCGAACATTAATTTTTTTTAAGTTCAAACGACTCGTTTACCGAACCAAATTTGAAGATTTTTTTGATTTTCATTAAGATCCATCATTTTCAAGTTAAATTAGAGTCAAACATTTTTTTAAGTCGAATTCGAATCAAGCTATCGAGCCGAGCCAAAGTTGATAGTCTTTCCGACTTATCTGTATAACTTATTCTTTAATCAAGATCCAAAATTTGAATTTTAATTTGAAATTAATATTTTGATTCATATACAAAGATGTATTCATATCAACATATTTTAAGAGTAATGCATTCCACTTATGTATGTATATAATTTGTGCAATAATTTCCGCCTTTAGAAGACAAAACAATAGTCATAATGGTACACAATCACATGCATCAGCAAAAGCCCATCACATTAAAAACTCTAAACTTCTGTGATTTGGAGATCCAATCCACGTTCCCATCAAACTTCTGTAAACTTTGTGACATTGATATGGATGGATGGATGGATGGTCGGGAAGACATTTTCTCGTCCTCCCTAAAATTAGTTAATCACCTCTCATAAAAACTAATCAATGTTGTTGCCTTTTCTGTTGGTTCACTACCTTTTGTATGCTTGCTCACCATCTAACTCTCATAGCTAATGCCTTAATATATGTAATTTCCTAGTTTATTATGTGATGTGTTGGGAAGTTTTGGTTTAATTGTAGTGAAGTATATGTTTTGTGGACGATAAGTTGATTTAGTTCAAATGGTCATTGGTGGGAAGAAGTGGGATGGTAGTTACAACTTTCTTTTATGTTGGGAAGAATTTCAAACAAGTAACATTGTTCACTAATTAACGTTTTTTTAACGTTTTTCTTGAGAAATTGTTGATTTACAAGTGCAATTGATTTTTTTACTACATGTTTAAGAATACAGTACAGTATTACAGATATTGGAATCAAATCACAACAATAAACATTTTGAAGTGTATTACGATAAACTTGTAGTTCAGCACAGTTAGGTTTAATTTTTGCATAACCATGATAAGGGATCGAATCTAACGAATTAATTTGGTTGTGCGCAGCTTGAGACTAAATTTAAGGATCAGGATTCCCTCCAAATCTAAGAGAACTGGACCATCTCTCCGGTCACTCATCGAAAAGGTCAGATTTTAAGAATAGAAATCCCAATGATTTCTAATTTTTATTGTTTTAATACTGGCATTAATGACTTGTATTCTTAATTTCCCAATTGAAAAATTACCTCTTCGTACTCTCACAAAGGGATCACTGACCAAGTTTGATGAACCTATTGTTTATGATATGAAATTAGGAAGGTAGTTTCATATTATTCTTTGCTTTTAATTCATGCATATCAGCTTGGCACCAGATTTACACATGATTGGATTGAATCTGTAAATTGTAAAAAGTAAAGCATGCTTATATAATGTAACATCGAAATTGTAAATGGAAATTGAAACTTTAACTTGTAACAATGATCCTGAACAACAATAATTGAAACAGTATATCGTAAAATATAATACATCAAGTAATGATGGAAAAACCGTTTGGTGTAAATTTGAAATTAGATATTGTAAACCAAATGTGACCATTTATATATGATTGTTGCAATTATATTTACGAACTTCCGAATAATTTATTGATTTTATTGTTGCATCGTAGGAACCCGTAGCTCCATACTTAAAACGTAAATTGCAAAATGGAAATTGCAAGTGGAAGTTAAAATGGAAAATTGAAATAGTAAAAAGTAAACTATGCTCGTATGGCGTAACATCAAAATTGTAAGTGCAATTGTAACAAGAAATTGTAACAATAATCTTGAATTGCAGATATTAAAACTGTAAATTGTAAAATCTAATATATCATGTCGTGATGGGAAAAAACCTAAGTTGTAAATTAAAATTTAAAAATTGTAATTAACAACATATAACAATTTATATTTGATTGTTTTGGTGGTCCGAATATAATTAGCATGTTTAAAAAGGAATCTAATCGAACTTAAAGAGAAATCAATAAAAATAACTCAACTGTTAAATGTCGTCCGCGAATTACTTAAATCGCTCGCGCCAATTACCATTTTGTTATTCTCTCATTTTTATTTATTTCTACTCCTAGTATCCTCTCATCTGTTCATACTACAATAAAAATAACCATAAAAAATAAAATCGGTGTATGAATGCGGGAGTGGAAGGGGGCGGCAGGTTGAACAATAATTTTTATTGTTTCGACACCATATTATTGTACTGTGGATATTGATTTGTTTACCCGTTTATTTACGTTTGTGTTTTTTCTCTCACACCGTCACCATCAAAATCTTGCAATAGAATTTGAAATAAATAGAAATAACACACCATATAAAAGTAGTTTTTTTAAATAAAAAATGGGGTGTCTAGCTCGGGGGCGTCTTAGCCAGACGTCTCAACCAAAAAAAAGTTAACTAAACCTGCCAGATTCAGACGCTTCATCAGACATTTCCTTGGTGTTGATATTGTTAGAGTGAGGAAAACTGAGACAAAAACGTTATTTTAAGAGACATGACGAAATTAATATTAAATGTAATGTGAAGGGTAAAATGGTAATTGATGCAGACGATTTAAGTAATTCACTTACGTCGAATAACCCAAAAAAAATCCATTGACACCAACTTTCTACGTATACAACAATTATTTTTACTGTTTAATGTTTTTAAAGCATAACCCACCATTGAATCAAATCTAGTCACGGCAATAAATCACATTAATTGTGAGAGAACTGGCTCTCCAGTTACCGGAGGGAATCCAAGTCCTAAATTTAAAGCAAGGTAGGAAAGAAACTTTCAGAAACGAAATCATGCTAGCTACTAGTAATCAATAATGGCACATAAATGGAAATTGGAAGGCATTTCAAAGTCCAGGACATAATTTACACCATATTTATTTTATTTGTCATAATTCGTAACACATGCATGGTGTAATTAAAAAGTGTAACACAAGGCTTTGTCCAATATTATTGCATCTAAAACACAACTAAATTATAATATGTACCACGCATATATGATACACACATATTAATTTACAAGCAGAGGTACGTACGTCTAGACCATGTCCGAGAAGAGCCAATTTTCTAAATCTTGCATGGGTTTAAAATCCGAGTCCGAACCACAACCACCAAACCAACAATCGTCGTAAAGTACGTCGTCCCAAAGCTCGGTCTGTAATTCATGTATTCCCTCCATCTCAAGTTCTTGTAGGCAATATTGTTGCTCATTTAATTCCTTTCTTTGGCATGTTGATTCGCTGCTTATAGCCCCTTCTTGCTCTTGATCCGTGCCATTCACTACTTCATCGAACCATTGCAATAATTCATTGTCATTAATGTTGTCGCTTGGGATTAATGTATGTACATGGTCAGCAGTTTGAGCATTATTATCATTATTATTATTATTATTATTATTATCAGTGGTGGTCGTGGTGGTGGTAGTTTGGGCTTTCTCCATGTTGTCTTGGGTTGTGGAAGGATTGTGATTTTTCTTCTTCATTCGAGTAGTTCGACCACTCCTCTCCTTAGAATTGATTTGTGTTGTTGGTATAGTAACAATATTGTTGAGGTTGTTATGATTGAACCTTCGGAAAGTGTCTATCCTCCTGCTCAGGTGAGAGTTCCAGTAATTTTTTATCTCGTTATCTGTTCGACCTGGTAGCTGTCCTGCAATCAACGACCACCTTCAACCAAAAACAATTAAGTCATAACAAACTTATACATTAGTATTGCTATGATTTCTAAATTTTATCATATCATTATCTAAAATTTATAGATAATATGTTACTACACACACGCACACACGTGTCTTGGGTTTTAGGAGGAGAAATTTAAAATTTTAGATCTAAGAAAAGTTCTAACTTTGATTAAAAAATAATATAAGGTGCTTTTTTGTGGAATACATTTTATTATAAAATGATGTCATTGAGTGAGACCAATTTTTTTGGGAACTACTAAACGTCGCCCCAAAACTACTTAAATCGCCCCTTGAAATTACCAAATTGCCCTTAACAATATATTTAATACCCATATCGTCCCGTGTCTATAAATAAGGCATATGGTCTTGTATATTCATAATTTATCAGTAAAAACACCACGAAAATGTCTAACGAGGGTGATGCATCGGGTGAGGTAAGCCTGGCGCGGGGCAAATTTTGGGCCGAGCGTCTGCATTAGACGCCTCCCCCATGGTGAGGGCGTCTGCGTAGGACGCCCTCCCCATGGACTAGGCGTCTAACGCAGACGCCTCCCCCATGGGATAGGCGTCTTATGTAGACGTCCTCCCCATGGGTAAGGCGTCTGTAGTAGACGCCCTTCCCTTCGGTCAGGCGTCCTACGCAGACGCCTTACCGTTGGGGAAGGCGTTTAACACAGACGCCCCATCCATGGGGCAGGCGCGTAACACAGACGCCTATTTTTTTTTTTTTTTGATTTTGATTTTGTTTTTTTATTTTCGACATTATTTTTGAAATTTTTTAATTTCTAATTTATTTTTTAATTTTTTTTAATTTTGATTTTATTTTTGTAGGTTCCAGATTTCGGTGGTGATGGAGTGGATTACAGTGAGTTATTTCAAACTACACAAATCTTTGCAACAATCGATGAAGCATGTAAATGGGCCAAACAAGTAGCTATCGGAGCTGGGTTTTTTTTGGTCGTGTCGTCGTACAAAACAAGATCAGATAGTCGGATGGATTGTTATTTGAGATGCGACCGGCGAAATCAAATGGAGTCTCGGGATATGGATACTGCACTTCGAAGAAACACCAAAAGAAAGGGTTGCGGTTGCCGTTTCTTAATAAAAGTGGTGGAGCGACGAGATCGTGATGGATGGGTTTTGGTTTTTAATAGTGCTCACGGACATCACAACCACAGACTGGCAGTTTATCCAGAGGGTCATCGTCAAATTAGTGGTCTAAGTTCTGGGGCGAAGAAGATTGTTCGTGATATGACAGAGGCGCAAGCAAAACCACGGAACATCTTGAAGGCAGTAAAAGAAAAATTCCCGGAGGACAATCCAAATCAAAGGCATATTTATAATTTCAGAGATTACATGAGGAGGACAAAATCTGAAGATCGGAATCCCGTCCAGCAGTTTCTCTACCAAGCAGTGCAGTGTGAGTACTTACATTGGATTATGGCGGATCCAGAAACTGATGTCGTCACTCACGCTTTTTTGGCACATCCGACGTCAGTCCAGTTGTTGCGGACATATCCTTTCGTTATCTGCATGGATTCGACTTACAAGACGAACAAGTATAAGATGCCTTTGTTCGAAATGATTGGGGTCACACCAGCAAACATGAATTTCCTTATTGGATATGCGATTTTGATGGATGAATCTTACTCCAGTTATTTGTGGGTGATGGAGAAGTTGAGAGATCTGTTATTGGGGACTGTCAGCCCGACTGCAATAATAACAGACCGGGAGTTAGGCCTTATGCGACCAGTGAGAGAGGTTTTTCCAGACTCTGCTCATTTACTCTGCACATGGCACATCAACAAAGACGTATTGAATTACGCGTACCACGTATTCGGCAAGAATAAGGAGATGGCAGAGACTTTGAGGCGTGGAAGATGGAGGAAGATCATGCTTTCTACTTCAGAAGCCGAGTATGATAGAGCTGTGTATGCTCTGAAAGATTTGTATAGATCGTGGCCGGCTATCACGGAGTATCTGGACACCACGTGGTTAGTGCATAAAGAAAAGTTTGTGCTGAATTGGACGAACAAAGTCCTTCATTTTGGGAACACCACGAATTGTAGGGTCGAAAGTGCTCATTCGGCTCTAAAAGAGTGGATTTCTACATCGACTGCAGCTCTGGACACTCTTTTCGAGCGCGTCAACGCGGCTACTGAAATGCAGCTGACGAATATTCGAAACTTTCTTGAAGACTCGAGACGGCGAAATTTGACTAATTTCGGACATTCTCTATATCGTCACATAAATGGTAGAGTTTCGCATCACTGTTTGCAGTTGCTGAGTCAGGAGGTGAAGAGAATGCAACAGTTAGATGATGAAGTTGAATATCGTTGCGAGTGCGCTTTTCTGACTTCTCATGGGATACCTTGCGCATGTACCATCCGTGGATGTCTTGAATCAGAAAACGGAATTTACTTAGAGCAGATTCATTCGTTCTGGAGGACACTTGTCATTGGGGAAGGAGCCGGGAACGCAGAGTTTGTGTCTCAGGCAGCTCAAGACGCCGAACATTTTCGCAGTCTGGTTGATGAGATTGCAGGAAGTGACCCTACCGTAATTCGATCTGCCTCTCGGGTTTTATTCGAGCAGCTACACCCCGAACATTCGAATTTGAAAGAGCCTGCAGTAAAAACAAAGCTACGAGGTCGACCAAGGGGAAAGTCGACACGACGGGACCCTAGTGCGTTTGAGTATGCAGAGCGAGGTAGTGGTCGATCTTCAGGTAGTGGGAGTAGAGGTCGTGGTCGTTCTTCCGGTAGTGGAAGCAAAGGTCGTGGTCGATCTTCTGGTTCTTCGTCAGTGAGAGGAGGATCAGGTATACCATCCTTACATTTATTATTATTATTATTTTGTTATTTATTTCAGTAAATATGTATCTTTTGTTATTCTTCTCTCTCGGAAATGATGGTTCGTTGTACCCATGTCTTACAGTTCTACCTTGGGAGAGTCCGCCTACCGTGACGAGACCGTGCAGAGAGTTGATTATTGCTCATTTAGGGAGTTACGCTCATTACATTCGTTTGGAATTGAATGAGGGATTCCCCGTACCTCCTATAGCGACTCTGTGGTATCAAATACGAGATGAGAGTGTTATTGGATGGGAGCTGGAGTACCAACATAGGATAGCATATTGGCAACAATTATGTAATATGTTTTGATATGTTTGTATAATTATGTAATATGTTTTGATATGTTTGTACATTATATAGTGTTGCTTTATTATGTAATATGTTTTTGATATGTTTGCTTTATTTGCATTATATATAATAGTACGAAAGGTTATCAAACACAAATACAAATAATAAGGGTACAACAGATAAGCAAAACACAAATACAAACAATAAGCGTACGACATGTTCGCAAACACAAACACAAATAATAAATAATAAGCGTACAACAGATAAACAAATATAAATGCAAATACTAAGCGTACCACAGATAAGCAAACACAAATACTAAGCGTACAACAGATAAACAAATATAAATACAAATACTAAGAGTACGGTACAACAGATCAGCCTACTCATCATCCGAATCATGGTCGGAGATGCCTAACTGAGTATGCCATGACTGTATGATCTGATCCACATCTCCGCATGCAGCTCTGGCATCGTCTGGCAGCTCATCCCTCATCTGCAAGATTGGGTCTACAGCCCGTATCATCTTACCCATCCACTGCACATAACATTAACATTAGCGTACATTAACAAATTATACGGTACAAATAAATTTAGATAAAATGAAAAAATTACCAGATCGCCACACGTCCTATCTGGTGGTCGATCTGCTCTCCGGGAGGCACCACGGACGATGATAGGATGTGAGTAAGTACCGAACCAATCAAGATAACGTGCATCACACTCGGAGGGGTCGCGACTACGTCTGAAGTCGCCAAGGAACAATCGGCATGATCTCGGAAATGTCCGCCAAGTCGATTCCGCTGTAGAAGCGGGGAACCTGACGTCGTACGTCGCTGCTGTCGCAGACCGCACCGCATGCTCTGGTGTCGGGATGTCAACCGGGATCACCTGAACATATCCTAACTGACGCAAGACCCGATCGGGCATATAAGGCTCTATGATATCCCGATAACGAATAAGACCCATCAATAAAGTCCTCGGGACATCCGCTGCTGGGTCAGGACCATAGGGTAACCACTCCACCTAAAGTTTAACACATTAATAATAATACATCTTAAAATTAAATAAATGGTGTAAAGTTTGATACCTCTGATGCAGTCATATGATCTAGCCGTGCGCGGATGGAACGCAATCGTCCATCGCTCTTGTCCTCGCTCCGGACAACCCACATACCCGAACGTGGATGACCCTCGTCGATAATCTTCCGCTCACGATGCGGGCGGAATGCAGGAAAGTACTCGTATATCCACGCCTGCAGCAGCGTAAGACAACCTGCAATCCCAGAACAATCCGCACGGCTAGCTATCCCAAGCTGCCGGTACAGGTATGCCAACGTCGCTGACCCCCACGAGTACTCACGAACGGTCTCCGGGTCCCTAGCCTCCAGTAGATCGCGTGGTCTGATCCGACAACCACTCTTGTCGACAAACAAGACGGCTCCGAGCATCAAGAATAGGTACGCCGTCAACTGTGTATCATCGGCCCGCGGAGGTCGTGCCCGTCTGCATAGGTCCTCAAGGGAGTCGATGCCGACACCACCACCACTCCATAAAGCTGTATCTCTCGCCAGACCATCAGGTGTGACACCAAGCAACTCTGCCACATAACACCTCAGCTCAGACGTCGACCCCTGAGCACTAACCAGACGACCATCCACAGGAAGTCGCAGGATCTGGAAAACATCGTGAAGCATGATCGTCATCTCTCCGAAAGGCATGTGGAAAGTGTTGGTGTCAGGCTGCCACCGCTCCACAAACGCCGAAATCAAAGGCATGTCGAGATAAGGGAACATGCTGTACGGTAAGTGCCCCAAATGCGTGGCACTAATCTCCTCTCTGATATCAGCACTCAGTGTAGACCGCCAACCCTGTAGTGCTGTACAGGCTCTGTGCCGATTCTGGCACTTCAGAACCTTCCGATCCTCTCCGTCCCAGATCCGTCTAGCAATGTGACCCCAGAAACTAGGAATGACGCTCCCATCTAAAGGACCACCAGGCGTCATACTGCTCACGATCCAAGAATCGTCCTGGACCCTCTTCTTCTTCTGAGCGCGGGGATCAACAGTGCACGAGCTCGAATCCCCGGCCGTAAACCTCCCACCCCTACCCTTCCGCACCATCCATCCGGCGGAAGTAGAAGTACCCGCTCGACCACGTCCTCCGCTATAATCCCCCTGCCTCTCCACCTCCGGCCGCACATCATACGGGCCATCATCGTCGCTCTCGTCGTCGAAACTATCTACATGCTCATCATCGAAGGAATCATCCTCCTCCTCACGACGACGTAATGCCTCCCTCTCCCTCCTGACCGAAGCAGATATCCCCCGTCTACGTGGATGACGCGGTGCTGAATCATCCTCTAAAGAACGGAAGGCGTGTAATGGTATCGACTTGCCTCTCCCTCCACTGTGACCCGATGACTATTTATTGAAATTTTAAATACAAATTTGTTAAATTTGTTAAACTAAATTATCATATTTATCAAAATTGTTAAACTAAATCAAAATTTGTTAAACTTAATTATCAAAATTGTTAAACTAAATCAAAATTTGTTAAACTAAATTAAAACAATATATAAACTAAATCAAAATTTGTTAAAACTAAATATCACAAATGTTAAACTTAAAAAGAATTTGTTAAATTAATTTTTTTGATTTATCACTATTTATTAAAGTAATTATGATATTTATTAATTAAAAAAACAAAAAAGGCGGAGGCGTCTGCGAGAGACGCCTCCCGCAAGGTGGAGGCGTCTGTCGGAGACGCCTCCTCCTACGGGGAGACGTCTGCGGAAGACGTCTCCCCCATCGGGGAGACGTCTTCCGCAGACGTCTCCCGCTTCGGGTCGGCGTCCGAGGGAAACGCCCCCCGCATGGGTCGGGCGTCCTCGGAAGCCGCTCCCCCCATAGGGGGAGCGGCTTCCTCGGACGCCCGCCCCATGCGGGGGGCGTCTCCCTCGGACGCCGACGACTTTTTTTTTTTTTTTTTTTTTTTTAAAACAAATAAATAACGTAATGTTACCTCATACGGGTACACCGGGGGAACTGCTGGCTGCTTCCCTGGCCTCCGAGACATTCGTAATCTTGTGTAGTAGGTATAGGAAGAGAAAGTTTTGAAAAAAGAGTGAAATTGTGAGATATATAAGCAAAAATAGGAGGAAGGGCAATTTGGTAATTTCAAGGGGCGATTTAAGTAATTTTGGGGCGATGTTTAGCAGTTCAGATTTTTTTTTAAGACTTTTCCCTCCCGCATTAATGAGGTTCAACAAAGGTGTCAACGTCAAATGGACACAAACATGAGACCACTTTTGGTTGCATGTCAGTAATATCAATATGTCACAGAGGAGAAAAGCAATAATTGTAAAGTGCTATTTCCCCCCTAAATATCCCTAAAAAGTGCTGTCATTTTCCTTAAAAGTAAGAATCCGATTCCTTTGGATTATTATTTACTGGGAAATTAAGGTAAGATGGTTTTGTGGTCCACTTCAAGTCAACCTGCACATGTCTTCAAATTAATTTGAAACTAATGTCTTCTACTCCTTTAACATCTAATATATATAAGATGATGCTTTAATCAAACCTAGCATATATATATATATATAACATTTAATCGGTTGGTAAATCTTTGATCTTAAACTAATCCACGTGACAGTTCCGAACAAACTAAATTGTCTACTCTAACTCAAAAAAAATCATTTATTGTCTACTATTAAGTCTATAACTATTATCCTGAGCCTTAAATTAGCATGTGAATTACATAAAAAAGATTAAATCAAGAAACTTGAATGGTTTAAAAACACTAAAATCCTAAAATATAGTTCTCATCCTTGGGATTTTGGAAACTACGTACTTCTATGGATCCAAGTGTAACAAACTTGACCATTCTCAAAATTAAGACGCATATCCATTTTTCTAATATATGACATGATTCTTCCAAGATCTCGAGTATGAAACAATCTCGATATTAAATGACTGACGACAATATTTAATGAGAGATGCCATTTGGCTTACCTGTTGCCAAGAGAAGCATGGAGCTTGATGATGACCTCTTCTTCCTCCTTAGAAATGCTTCCTCTCTTGATGTCATCTCTCAAGTAATTTATCCATCTCAGTCTGCAACTCTTCCCACACCTCAATAGACCTTCAAGAAAACACAAACCAATTTACAAACACCTTCTTATGTATCTACATAATTGAAATAACATGTAATATATTGTGTCCATTTTCTCTATAATCGAATTACAACATATTCATATATAGTTTGAATTGTAGCATTATAATTCTCCGCCATGAATGAACAAAGAGAGGATGGGTTGATTTAGGGTGCATATATGTTTAATGACATTGGCTTCTAAATTTCTCCTGATAAACCGTTAAATATATATGCTATTCAGGGATGCATTATGACTTTATCAATGTAAGTACTGCTCTTTCTTCTCCGTTCGGAAAAAAAAGGAAAATATTATAACTCAATCTCACCCTTAACGAAAGGATTGTGAGATAATAGTGGAACAACTCAAGACACATGCAAGCAAGATTACCAAGAAAAAAAATGCGACATATATATGCTTTATTGTTAATATGTATAAGATGTAAAACAACTGTGTTTTGTGGCATGTGAGTATTTTGGCTAACCTGCATTCTTAGGCAAAGACCTCCAAGACCCTTCACCATTAGCCTTGATGTAGTTAAGAAGAATCTCATCTTCCTCAGCACTCCATCTCCCCTTCTTCAACCCCACCTTCTCACAACAAGGTGCTCTCCCCATCTCAACTCAAACCCTAAATTCTTCTCCGAACAACAAAACCTAGACACTACTTTAACTTGTACATAGACATAAGGAAACAAGTATGGGACCACGTGGTGCATATATAGTGCAAAATGGAGAAGATGTAAGTAAGTAAGTAGTAAATGGAGGAGACAATTAACAAGTCTATGTCATGTAGTTTGGTGATGAGAACATGATTGGGAGTGGAAGAGAAGTGTGCTACGTGGGTTGGAGGAATGGAGGTGGTGTCGTGGCTCTAGCTTGGTCGAGTGTGGTTATTTGGGTTAGGCTCAACCACGTTTGTTGATTTTCGTTTTGATTTGTTATTAATTGCACTCATATACATCCATGGTTTCTGATATATATACATGTATGGTTTCTTATGTGTCTATGTTTGTTGTTTAATTGATGATTTGATTGATGGTGTATGTGTGGCTTTCTTGTTGGTTTAGAAATCGGATGATTACTATTATGTAAATGATCCCGGGACCCCACGCGATTTTTAACGCATCAACTACGGGACATATTTATGGTTTGTTTTGCTCTAAAATTTTAATGGTTTTTGGTATATACGTTTGCCCCCATGAATCCCTCATTGGAGACTAAATTAATTTTTGTACTTTGAAGAAGCCAAGAAAATAATGAAACTAGCCTTAGGGTTGTAAATATAGTTCATTAACTTGTGGATACGACCATGAAGTCGACTAATAATATGCATCTTGTGAAGTTAAAAGGTATCTTTTACGTACATTGTAATGCTAATTAAGTGCAATATCCATAATAGAGTCCGACCACAACGACCAAATTTATTATCTTCATGCATAAATATAATAAATTACCTAGTAGGAAAAAGAATTCAAAATCATAAAAAACCTCTATTTTTTCTTTTTTATTGTAATTCCTCGATTATTACATAATGATTTCTTAACTTTCCATATCATATATAAAAAGAAATAAACTATAAATGACATCTTTTATGTGAATGATACTAAAAGAATAGAAAATGAATGAGATTAAGATATAGATGAAATATATATAATGAAAATAGATCCGCTTTTATGTTCCTATGACTTATGTCATTATGTGTACATATATATAACATTCTATTTAGGATCCGGAAACATGTGCTTTTTTTACTAGAAAAGTTTTTTTTCTTTCTACATATGTGGAATATATTTAATTTATTTTTCTACGTGGTATGTTGCATGAAAACGTTTATTTTGTTCCATCTCATATTTAGGGCTTTCCAGTGGAGGCATATTTTACTATGATGAATTGTAGGCCACTATAATTCTAATCATACAAATATATAACTTTTTGTTTATTAATTTGTTTGTGTAGGAAAAATGTTTTATTTTGTGTTGTGTTTAGAGACAACTCTTGTACATATATTTGTTGTTGAACATGAGTCAATTTTAGTATAGATAAAACAAAACCATTGGAACCGCACGAATATATATGTCCCAGTTGTACTTGTCACAGTTGTTTATTTTTGGTATTGTCATTTCATTTTGCAACTTTATTTCTGTTGAAGATCAAATGCAACCACCATACTGTCTGTCTTTTGTCTGGTGTACGTATTTAGGTAGTTTTAACTCCCAATCCCTTTTGTATTGTTTGTTCCAACAATATTTCTTTGATTGGTACGTACTCAAATATTCTGATGCCATTTTGGTTGTTATATCTAGATAATCATATCTACAAGATAGTGTTTATGGAAATTTGTTTTTTATGGATTTTAAGAATGCTCTAATTTAGCATTTTAAGTTTGGAATGATATTGTCCAAATACATATATGCATTTTTTCCTTTTTCCCTGAAAAAGTACACAATTGTGGGATGATCATAAACTGAAAATATAAGAGATAGACGTTAAAAAACATTTTTAGAGAGTTACACATGCTCGAGTTGAATTTTACATATTTCACCTAACAATTTATTATTATTTTGGTATAAGCAATGAATTGAATCTTACTTGTTAATATTAAATCCGGACCCATTACAAATCTATTAGTATATATAAGCATCGGAAAAAAAACGAACTTTAAAAATCGAATCTACAACTTCTGGCTGTGGTAACTCCATCGTGCTATCTCAAGTTGTCAAGTAGCCAAATCTAGATAAGTAAAGTGCTTTCTTTGAATGTCTCTGTTGGTGATGGTGAAGTGATTTTATTCAAGTCATGGAGCTTTTTTTGGTGAAATCATAATAACAATTTGCATGGACTTTAGAAGTATGCTTAATAAATAATATTTTAGCTTAGTGTTGTTTACATATAGATATAAAATAAAAAAGATAAGGTTTTGATGGCACATTGATTAGTGTTCCTTATTGAAGATGATTCATAACTTTCCCTGCCTTTGTTTATAGCTTAATACAACTTGTTATAGGTTTGATTGCTATAACTCATATATATTCAGGGCATGGAGCGGATTACGGTAATATCTTTAAAGAAGAAATTCGAAACCTTTACGTACTTACGAAGACTATGTCAGAAATTTAGGTCAAAAAGATCAAAATCCTCGAGGAGAAGACTTGAGGAATTTGATGATCTAGACCGATTAATATCTTATGATAAAAACTTAGGGTATGACAAGTTTTATCAAAAAAGTAAAGAATATGATAACGACACGTTGGTGATATAAACTTAGGGTAATTAATTGGCCACATCTACCCAACTTTCAATGGAAGTTTTAATTTTAATTAGGGACTCCTTAAAAATATATCTAAAGCAAAACAAGAAGTTGCAAGCATATGTTGAATCATTGATGTACGTAAACCACAACACAAATAGTTGCAGAACAATAGTTGCCGAGTTTCGAATACTATTATCGTTCACTTTTGTTTTGTTTTTCGACTGATATTTAAGAAAGTACGTACGATCGAGATTTTGAGACATTAATACGGCCATGCTTCTGTCCAAGAAACAATGACTTACTACCACTTGTCTGTCTCATGTCATTTATCGCCACGTCATTTGTCTACAATAAGGTTCTTATATACGTGCATGGTTCATCTGCTCGTGCATGTGAATGGGCTCCCACCACGTGTCTTGTTTTTCTGCCATTCAATAAGGTAGACCAGCTAAGCTAATGTATGGTACACAGAATTAATGACTTTTTTTGTAGTTATTATGGTGTCATCATATGTATAATGTATTGATATTTATTAGAAGGTTCAGTGGGAATTAGAATGAAGAGCGGAGGGATCGTTGAATGGGTATTTTTGCAAAGATACCCTTTTAATTTTTTTATATTTAAGCAATAGCTATATGATATTTAGCTAAGTAAGGTCAGGCCTTTTTTCAAGATTTTGAGAAATTATTTACATCAGACAATCATGTTATATGTATATTTAATAAAAGCCGTCTTGCCTTTAACTAAGGGAGAGGTCAGACAATCTTACAGGATTTTGAGAAATTGTTTACATTAGATGTTTCTCCAACTACAGTGTAAATAAGATTGATCTTCAAAACCCTAAGAGAGTTCTTAACGGGCCGGACGTGGTTAATCAAGTTATTTGCTTTGATTTTGTAGATTTTTTTGTGATTTTTTTATATATTTTATCCAGGATTGATCTCCAAATGACGTGGAGGGAAGAGAATGTAAGGTGTGTGGGATAGTCCAGACGCGGTTAAAGGAAATTTTTGTGTGGGTTAAGTGAGCTGACATGACGGAGAGATAGAACAGGGCGCCCGGGATAGCCCGGAAGTTGTTAAACATGGTCTAAACTATAATTTACTTTTGCTCTACCCTATTCACCTTCCTCATCGTGTTGATGGTTATTTTATCCTTCAATGGGAAGATTCAAGGTGCCTTCTATATTCCCTGATGCCATGTGAATAAGCAAGAATTAACCATGTTGGATGTTTTCTTGATTCTTCTAGCATTATTGTACTTTTGACTTTGAGGTGCTCTTAATTGCCCATCATCTTTTACAAGTTACAAAACAAGGTTGGATTCACGAAGGGTTTCCTCAACCCTATGTATTTAATCATTAATCAATATGAGTTCATGAACAATCAAAGCCCATTTTCTTGATTCTTAACCCAATCCAATACGTAGCCTCGTTTGCCTAATAGGCCGGAAACCAATAGTCACCGAAAGAAGAAGAAAACTATGAGAAAATTAAAGACGATCAAGTTAGAAATATTTTAAGAAGAGAGCGAAAATTCGGATTTCGTAACAAACATAATGTATTTGTTTTTTTTAATCTCTTGAACGCAATCAAATTAAAGCGATCCTCAAACTTGAGTCCTACATCAATATCGGATTTTCCATTTGAAATTTTAATTCATCAACAATGAGAATTGCTATAACATATTTAAGAGTACTGGATCCTTTTAATTGAATTTTATGTAAAATATAAAAAGAGAAATATCTACCATATTTCACTTTTGTTATCATCGTTTTATCCTTGTTAATAACTTAAATTTTACGCTTTAAATGGAAACTTCAAACCATAGATTTTGACGTATGACCCTTCACTCATATATATTATCTATGTTTGCGGAAAGTCAAAAAAATGGAAATCATTTGCTAAAAGGTTAAGATATGTAAAAATGAACATATTACGTTTAATTTTGTTGACAACATGTTAAATTCAATCTGACTTCAGATTTTACGTGAAAATCCTTCCGGTCAGCTCGATTAATGCGAAATGGATTCTCGTTGGGGTATTTAATAATCGCGGATTGTAACGTGGAAAATCGAATTTACCTGATGAACCCCTTTGACTGGCCACGAGGCCTATGCCTTCCCTAAAACTCCTCATGCATTTATTTACTCGAGCAGTTTTAAGTAACGACTCCGTTATTGGGGACAGAAGGGTGCATGTTGTTGGCGTTCAACTCCATGTCGATCGGTGCAATATTGCCGACCCGGTGAGTCCGAGTGGGGTGTTTACCGGATTCCGGTGGACGAGGGGTTCGGTCCGGTCAGGAATTTGGCTGTGTTTGGAACCAATGTCTATGGACTCACATTGGAACCATTCATTTCAATCCTTGTCCTCAACTGAAAATATTGGAATCTCACCCATTACCTTTTGGAAAATTCCAGGTACGTATTATATAATTTGACTGTTTTCTTTTAATCAATCGTTTTTTCGAAATTTCCATTCCTAACTAGTTGATCAATCTAACCCAAGTGGACTAAATCATCTAATCTAATGTTGTTGAGATCAAACAAGCAAACGACTACACTGACAAGTCTCTTTTTGTTGAATTGAAGGGTACATGGTTGGGATCATGTGACGACCACTTATTAGCCATAACTTGCACCTACAAGTTGAGTCCTCCTAGATCGGTCGACGGGTTCAAAGTGTACCGATTCGACTTCTTCACGCTCAAATGGACGAAGATAGAAGACCTACAAAACATGACATTGTTTCTTGATCAAAGTTTGCTCAAAGGACACAAAGACATGGGGTGGAATGCAAAATTGCATATACTTCACTGATCCCATGAAGGATTCTTTGGTTGTGTACCACATGAAGGATGGAAGGATGCAAGACGTCACTCCAACTTGCACCAATGACAGCAGATAATTCAGATGGGACTTGTCTGTTTGGATCATCCCAAATCTTTGCTATTGAATCTTCTTTAGTTTTACTATTACATGTGGTTTCCAATCTTTTGATTGGGATTGTTGTTGTTTTGTTGGTTTTCCTATAATTCTTTGTTGCATGGTTTAAAAAGGAAAGGCCAGTAATGTTGTTTGCCTTTGTAGTATATATATGTTGTATCAATGTACAGAAAGTGGTTATGACATAGTTTTTGTAATTTGTAGTAATTAATGCAATCTAAAGAAGAAGAGTTTGTTTGATATGATATGATTTAATTGAATTTGTTATGTTTTTTGTTGAAGTTATTTTTTATTCTTTGATATCATTAACTCCGGTTAGTCATTATAGAATCAACTAAAATCCTTTTTCTTTAGCTGTAGTAAATTCTCATTAGCAAAATTAAGGACCAAATTTAACCTCAGTAAGAATGAGAAACTGTCAAAGTCTATCATGGAGCAACAATTCAACACTAGAGCACAATCACGTGAATTCGAGTTTGATGAAATTTAAGATATCTAAGGAATTTATTATACAGAAAATAGGGGACAGGTGGTTTTAATCATTTCAAAAACATAAAATATTATTCTGTTGTCACTGTTTTAGATGTTGCAAACGATGTGCATAAAAGCACATGTCCAACTTCTGTTCGAATAACTAACAATCCTAAAGGCCATCAGAGATAAAATGGATCCAACTACACAAAAAAAATACACACACCAATCATTATCTCACGTTCTCTCACGTTCCATTCTTAGGAGTAACATTAATTTAGAAAATATTATAGTTGCTGTACTATTTTTTTCTCGTTGTGGGGGTGTGGAAAAACACGCATTAAATCATAAAATTTTAATTCTAAAGCATTTAAATTTTCTTACTTTTGACATTAGACAACAGGTAATTTATCTTGAAGAGTTTAGTTCTGAGAGACCAAAGAAAGTCCATTTCTTTTCTTTCAAGTTTATTTAACCAAACACAACAAACTCTTAAAAAGGCGCGAGAATCGAACATGCAACGAAGCATACGTGTCAGTTCCCCATTGGTCCTCAAAACCACCAAACCCTCTCTGATTGGTCCTTCTCCAAATCTCCACGTGTACAAACTCACACAACCGGAAAACCAAATATCTTCTTTTCCGGGAAAAAAACAGTCGAGATCGCGATCCGACCGAACCCTAATTTCCCAAACCCTAACCCTAAATCCCCAAATCCGTCCCGATGAGGCCGACGACGCTCCTCCTCGTCCTCCTTCTCTCCGTTCTCTCCCTCTCCGCTCTCGCCGGGTAAGGTTTCCCCAAAAAGGCTCTATTTTTTATTTATTTTTTGTGGGGTTTTTATGGGAAAGTGGGGTTTTGATGGCAGGAAGAGCTACTACGACGTGCTACAGGTGCCCAAGGGCGCTTCTGAGGAGCAGATTAAGAGGGCGTATAGGAAGCTCGCGCTTAAGTACCATCCCGATAAGAATCCCGGCAATGAGGAGGCCAATCGGAAGTTCGCCGATATCAGTAATGGTATGATTTGTTCGGGTTTGGGGGTTTGGGGTTGGAAAGGTTTGATTTTTATCGAGATTTTCCATTTCAGGATGTCAGTAATGGTATGGTTGGTTTTTTGTTTTTGCGGAAGTCAGTAATGGTTTGGTTGAGTTGGATTTGAGGATTTCAGTTTAAAATATTTGAGTTTTATTGAGATTTTGCGTTCGAGGATGTCAGCAATGGTATGGTTGGTTTGGATTTCGGAGTTCGAAAGATTTTGCGTTTGCAGATTACTAAAATGGTATGGTTGTTTTGGATTTTGGGCCTTTGTGGCAGAATTACCACATATGAAATTGAGCGCCATTTTGCAAAGAAATACCCCACTAATTTGTCAAGTGAAAGATTTGATATTTATTGAAATATGCAGTTGAGAATATCAATAACATTAATTTTAAGCAATGATATGGTTCGTTCGGATTTTGGGTTTGGGATTTTGAAAGATTTGTTTTTTTTAGATTTTATCAAGATATTGAGTTTGAGGATGTAAGTAATGGTATGGCTGTTTTGGATTTTGGAGTTCGAAAGGCTTCATTTTTTGGTTAAGTTTTTATCATTTGCGGGTTTCTGTAATGGTATGGTTATTTGGATTTGGGGCTTTGAGTTTGAAAGATTTAATTTTTATTGTGATTTTGCAGTTGAGAATATCAATAACATTAATATTATATAAGCAATGGTATGGTTGGTTCAAATTTTGGGGTTTTGGATTTTGAAATATTTGATTTTTATCTGTTTATGATAAACTCCTATTCGGAATTTGATAGGCCTCCTTAGAAGTACAATTGGATTGCATCCCAAATGAAATCTAACAACTAGGAACAAAAACACGTGTTTTTTTGGGTTTGCATATGTATACCGACAATGGAATGGTTGGAATTGTTTTTTGATCGAACTTTGGTTTTAAGTGATCGCTGTACAAATGAATGGGAGGATGCGAGATTTTTCATTTGGGTGTTGGAATTGAGTGGAAGATTTCATATTTTTCGGAATTTCAGTAGTGTAATGTAAGTGGTTATCAGTTATAGGAAATTAACCAATTTTTTTCTTCTTTGCCAATATTGATGATGAAATGTTTGTGTGGAATGTGATCAGCATACGAGGTGCTGTCGGATCAGGAGAAAAGGAACATTTACGATAGATATGGTGAGGAAGGTCTGAAAAATATGGGTGGTGGCGGTGGAAGAGGAGGTGGTGGGATGAACATTCAAGATATTTTCAGCAGGTCAGAGGAATTCCTCAAATAATAATTTAGCTCCGTGTAGTTGTTGTTGGGATTTCACACTCTGTCGTTTCTTACGATGTTTGTTTTCCCGAATCTGTGGATTGGTATACACTTATAAATAGTTGGCTTGATTCCAAGGTATTGCCTAACCTAAACTACACATTTGAATAGTGTCAATCACAATAGTCAATGGTTTTGAGTGATTATTTTCATCAAACAAAACTTCTGGTTTGGTATTTTATGTGCCTCTTTTTCGAAATAGCAAGGTTGCAAAGAAGATGAAACTTCTTCTAAACAACATAAATTATGCTTGCAGCTTCTTTGGTGGTGGTGTTCAAGAAGAGGAAGAGGACAAGATCGTTAAAGGTGATGATGTAATTATTGAATTGGATGCATCACTAGAAGATTTATATATGGGGGGCTCCTTAAAGGTATTTATTTTTTCATTAGGTCCATCTTTTCCCCCCCTCCTGTTGTTATTAGCTTTTAATTAGAGTATGATATTATTATCTTTTAATTACAACCCATAAAATGACAGAATAGGGCTGAAAATAGGTTATGGGTTTTCTTTTGTGCTATCATATATATGTTTTCCATGAAGCACCTTAATAATTGAACATTCATCATCTACCTGGCAATATTGCATATAGGGAATACCTGAAGTAGATTAAGTTGCTTAATTATGGCATAATACCATAGTAAACTGGAAAAAAATAATTATTTTTTCTGATGGATACGAGATATCACACCTTCGTTCATTATGTTATACATTTCTAGGTCTGGAGGGAGAAAAATGTCATAAAGCCAGCACCTGGAAAAAGGCAATGCAATTGTAGAAATCAGGTTTACCACCGACAAATTGGTCCGGGAATGTTCCAGCAGATGACAGAGGAGGTATTTTGTTACTTAGTAATCCATATCTGTCAGTTTTAACTTAAATGTATTCTCTATGTGTGCCTAATTTTTTTTTAATTCAACCTCTTTTCTTCCCTTATGTTCCTCTTTTCTTCCCTTTTCTTCCTCTTTTCTTCCCTTATGTTGAATGAAATCAAAACTTGTCAATTTTGTAGTGTTAAGTGCCGAGCTGACCTGCATTGTCCCATTTTGGTTTCAGGTATGTGATCAGTGCCCCAACGTGAAGTATGAACGCGAAGGCTATTTCATCACCGTTGATATTGAGAAGGGAATGCAGGATGGACAAGTAAGCCTTGCGAGTTCTTAGTCTATGTTATAACCCTAATATATTTTCATGTGTTACACTATCTAGAGTAGTTCATCTTATTCTTAGGTTTGTGTTCCTTCATGCAGATTTGCATTCATTGAATATAATTTGAAGTAGTTTGTTTTGTGCTTTATTCACTTATCGGGTTCAATTATCTATTAGCTTTAGCAAGTGTTTCTTGATTAGATGTCTTAATAGTGGATGATGCAGTAAATTATGATATTTGAAATTTTGTTTCTTCCATTGATTTCTAGTTCACTATTGCTCAATATTTAATGGAAGCCTTAAATATCTGAAATTTATGGTACCTTGTTCACTTCTCTGATAATATCATTTCATGCATGTTATAGGAGGTGACATTTTATGAAGACGGGGAACCTGTAATTGACGGTGAACCTGGAGATCTCAAGGTCTGAACTCTGAGGTGTTTTTTGAGTCTTTATATCTACATTTAATATTTTCTGTGTCATTGGAATTTTATCTTTTCACCTGCAGTTTAGAATTAAAACTGCGCCCCATGAGACTTTTAGGAGAGAAGGGAATGATTTGCATACTACCGTGACAATCACTTTGGTATGTCATACTGCCTTTTCAGCTTCCATCCCGTCTTTCTCTAATATCATAAATTAGCTTACTGTGTAAACTGCAAGGCTCAATTTTTTGTTTGAATGTCTTTCTACATGCTAATACCAAATGGGTCATGTAACTGTGTTTGCAGATTCTGAGCTTTCTAATTCTTCTATTCAGCTTGTGGGTGATGATCAGGCAGTTCAATGTTCTGAATTTTCATCAATTTATATGTTAATATGTTTTCGACAAAGAAACACACTGTTTTTTTTTGTATCACCTGGACCTCAGGTTGAAGAGGTTGAAAATTATCTCGAGCATCACTAGCGGTGCTTTAGAAGCTTAAAAACTTTAGCACCCTGTTGCATTGTTTGTTTTTTCACTTATGCCAACATGAGTGGTTATACCGTGGTTTAAATGTTGAGAATGGGCCTTATGTTATTCCTTCTCCTCTAAAACCAGAGTCAAAGTATAATCTATTACAATTTTACTCTATGCCTTCATTGTTATTTGATATTGCAGCTTCAAGCTCTTGTTGGATTCGAGAAGTCTATCAAGCATCTGGATGACCACCTAGTCAGCATTGGTTCAAAGGTTGGTGAAGTTGTTTGGTATTGTTATATAGCTCTTCACTGTTTCTTTTTCTAGCCCAAAATTGCTTTAAGACCTGTGAAACAAAATGGGTGGGACGCCTCTCAGGCCTTCACGAAGACCTCAACACAGAGTTTGGGCAAATATGAGTCCCTCACTCAATGGGTTGGCCCTTCCTAACCTATTTTAACTAGATTATTAAACGTGTTGGCCTTCTTCTTTTTCCGTTACAAGTTTAAAAGTGACTAGTGCAAGATTATCTCATAAAAATATTTTAACCATTTGTTCTGGATTAACTGCACCTGACCTGTTCATAGGCTGTTCTGAACCTCATTAAGATGCCAATTGTTGGACTTGATCCTGCCGATTTTTGTTGGGTTTTGGATATTCGTTAATTTTGCCAGGTCTAACTTCGTGAAATTTGTAGGGTATTACTAAACCAAAAGAAGTGAGGAGGTTTAAAGGAGAAGGTATGCCACTGCACTTGAGCAACAAGAAAGGAGATCTCTATGTCACATTTGAAGTATTGTTCCCTACCACCCTGACAGAAGACCAAAAGGCTAAAATCAAGGCGGCACTTTCTTGATGAAGAAACCGTCGTGGTGCTAACTCCCTTTTGACTTATATCAGCACGTCGAGTAGTAAAAAGTTAAGGGAAGGATGTCATTGCTGCAGCTATTGTCCTAAATGTTTTGCTCTCATAGTTTCCATGTTTGGTGGGTACAATAGTTAAGCAGGATCAGTGTCCATGCCATATTCAAAATCCTTCATTCTGGAAGTTCTATTAGGCTGGTAGAGGTTTTAATTATCCACTCAATCAGGAACCTCAACAATTTTGACAATTTGAGAAGATATAGTGTACCTGGGTTGAAATTATTTATAAGATGCTAAGTCAAACCAGTTACCATTTCTACTGTACAATTCTATATTGTTTTTGTCCTGGAAACACTAGTGAGGTTTCATACTGTGAGAGTATGAATTCTTGGTCTGATTTTGAACTTGATTGTTTCATGTTTCGGAACTATTACAATTGATTGGTAAGAATTAGATCTTGTCTTTTCTGTGAGGAAGATTCAGTTCAGCAGGCGAAAGGAGTGTTAAAGATAGGGTTTTAATCAAGCTGAAACATAATTTATTTGTAACTTACATATGCTGTAGAACTTATTATAAGCCAGGTTTGAGCATCTATGTTGTGATTTGAAACATGTTTTTTTTTAAGAAATACCCCACTAATTTCTCGAGCCAAAGATGAATACAATCTTGCCAGATCTATGTTGTGTACAAAGTAGTTTTTTTTAAATCAAAGATGGATACAAAATATGAGATAGTGTATTCATTAAAGAGGGTAGAAACATGAGATATATCGATGTGATCTCAAAGATGGATCATATAGAACAATAATAGTTCTAGTATGTACTCCGAACTCCCAACATGCTCTCACACACGTACCACAACATGACATGAATATTTCTGAGATCAGAATGCCCAAAAGAGGAGGACAAAGCTTGAGATTGTCAGCAAAGACAGCAAAGGAACATTAAGTCTTGTGCTATGGTCGTAATCACCATAACCATCGTAATCACCCCCAAATCCACTGTTTAAACGTCCAAGAACATTGAATTCACCTATTCATGGAGAGAGAACAAAAGTAAATATGATGAGCTACGTACACAACTTAATTCTCATTCCTTTGTGCTGAATTTATCTCATATTTTTTACATCCGTATCTGTCAAATAATTTTTCTATTCTAAGGATAGTTTAAAAGTATTTTTATGAATCTCAAAAAAATGACTCATCTTGATGAGATTTACAAAATTACATCCCACACATCTAAATGCTTATGCACATAACTACGATTAGGCATTATGATATTACCTTACTAATTACGAATAAATGAATGAAGACTACTTAATTTAGTTTACCTCTTCTTCCTGTGTGACCACATCCAGTTCGAAGACCATATCTCACATCTCTTGTGGAGGCACCATTGTAGAACTGGAAATTGTATAGAATTCCATCAATGCAATTCAGAAGTAGCTTTGTCTCGTCGAAACAAGGTCCATCGCAATACACATCCGTCGCTTCTCGTGGAACGTTTATCGCACCTTCTGCGGTCAATCGATACGACTCTTCGCACCTGCTGTATACCTTCTCTTACAACATGAAACTTCAAAGTTAAATTGCATCTAGGAATTGTTTTTTCGAAATTTTATTAGAAAAAAAATAATAGAAAATTTTACACGAAATCTTACGTGACTATGGAAGCACGAAAGCGCTCTTCCGACAATCTCATTAGGCCCTGCGTCTGCCATATTCATGGGAAATCTTATCACAAAATTCTACTTCATTTGGCTCAAGAAATATTATCATCAACTTATATATATTGTCATACCTGAATTGCAACAAGAAGCTATGGAAAGAACAACTACAAAGAGAAAGAACCAATGCTTAGTAGTGAAAGAGAGAGCCATGTTGTGTTATTCTCCAATGATGGATCACAAAAGTGTGGTGAAACCAAGTAAAAAATTGATTTATAACAAATACACACCACTAAATATGGACTGGCAGAATTAAGATCATTTCCACACCAACTCGACATTCTTATTTTATAAAAATCATCTCCTAACATTTCAAATGACCAAAACACCCTTCATGGTAGTGCTAGAATTTCTGTAACTTTGAAGTACCATTGTTTATTGTATAGGGGTAGTTTTGTAACTTCACATGCAGTGAACAGGTAGATTTGGTGGTCTAACATGTCGTGTTTGATGGGGAAAAACGTTTGGTGGGCAAAGAGACCTAATGACTTGACTTGTGTAACATTAATGTTGCCGTTGGATTGGAATCGGAAGGTGGTGGGTGGATGTAAATTGTATTTTTATATTTTGTGTAGGTTAGAATTTGATTTCTTCCAAGAATGTTAAACAAATTAGTAAAACCAACAAAGGCAAAGGTAGAGGAGGAGGTTCCACCAACAATATATATTTGGCATCTTGTTTAGTAAGAAGAGTTGTAACCAACATGAATTTATTTTGGTAGAAGTTTTCGTATGTTTGCGGTGTTAATAAGGTTATGGACATCAAATTGGAAATAAGCAAGCAATATGTGGGGTCTCATTTTGAATGTCATTTTCATTTCATTCTGGCTTTTGGGCAGGGAAGTCATCAAATCAAGGAAGCTAGAACTGAACGAGTCATGTAAGATGGTTATTAATTGTTATTGTTTATGGACTTATCCATTGATTAGTGAATACCAAACACAATTACAAGCAGAGGAGAAATATAATTTTGAAAAAAAAAATGCACAAATGGATTAATAAAATAAAACAGTAACTCTTTGATTGGTGATTGAACCAACAACAGAAGCAAGTGGGGGTGTTGCTGGGCCTAAATGGGCCATCATAACTCAGCCCATTAATAAAAATTAAAAGTTGGAGATGCGGGGTATCGATCCCCGTACCTCTCGCATGCTAAGCGAGCGCTCTACCATCTGAGCTACATCCCCATTTTATGTTCTAATTAACGTTGTTGGTATGCATATAATAAACATGACAAAGTCATGATCAAGATATATTTCCATCTCACTTCATCCACCTGTGCTGTGCATAGTTTTCAATATTTCAAACCAAATACGTGTACATATCCTACGACGATAATATAAGTTCACGACAACTAGGATTCTAATAATCAGGCTTAGGATTTCATCTCGGAACATTTGGATAAATGAGTTTATGTCCGACTATCAAATCACGACTAAATTAGCTCAAACAAGACCTTTTTGTTGGGTATATCTTAATAAAAATTAGAGATATACCGAAATGGTTTAAAGTGTAACGAGTTGTCTTTATGTTTTTTCCATGTCATCTTTCCTTGTCAATTAATCATTTATATTACTTTGTTTTTTTAATATTTAGAGATGACTAACTTTGATTAGTAAATCTAAGACTTTGGAATAACTACGATTTGAGTACATACCCTGATAGATGTCTTTGTGTACTAACTTTGAGTAGGGATCTTATTATGATGAAACATGATGATGTGTTAAACATATATATGAAGAAATTGACAATGTTCCACTCCATATGAAGCTAGACTAGAAGTCTATCATACATATCTTTTATCACATCACAATATGAAAGCTTTTATCATTTATATATATATATTGCTAAACCATACCATGCATCTTAAAAACTCTTATTAATAAATGATACCAACAAAAGAAAACCACTACATCAATTGCACATGAGTTTTGTGCTATACATGGCTTTCCCAAACTAAAATTTGCATGGATTAGACTTAATTATGTCGTCATCCACTCAACAACATAAATCTTCAAATCAAAGGTCAATCAGACTTTAGTCTTGACTACCCCCATTGACCTGCAATGGCAAGTCTCCAATCACAAATAGGAAATCATTATCAGAACTAATTAAGGTTGGTAATTTCTAGAGCCGCACTGCCTCTGCTAAGATGTTAAAGGAGTGCGTAGCCTTGCCCACGTGGAAGTGGTGCTGACCAATAGGAATCCTTCGGATCCCATCCACGTCAGCAAAGCTTAGATCTTTACAAACGTCAATGTTCAATTCTAAACGTACGCTGGACTTGGACGCCAAGAAGACTTTTTGGAAAGCGACCAACCGTCTTTCCGACACCAAAGGTTCGTTTGATGTGCTCGAGAACACTAACATTGTGTGTGCTCCATCCATCTCTCCCTCATTCTCGACGTTCACATGCATCGGCATAAACACACCTTCGCATTTCGCGTGGTTAACCCTCACCGCCGACGAATTTAGGAATGAAGTTGGTCGCTTTCCATCGAGTGGGACCGATATAGTTGTCGGGGCGTGGACAATGTCATGCCTGAACGAGGTATAGGTCAATCCGTATCCAAATCCGTATACGACAGGCCCACGGTAGAACCTGTGGGTCCTACCTGGGTAACCCCTTGCTGGATTGGGCCGTAAGCCCATCTCTGTCATGGGCACTTTCGCCACAAAGTCTTGTGGGTACCATGTCATTGGTAGCTTCCCTCCTAAAAAAATAAACACAATATTTCTTCTTTTGAGTTTTAAGTATACAATATGTATGTATATATGTGAGTCCAAGATTTTGGGCATAACCGTTATTATGGATGAAAATATGCAATAACAAAAAGATAATCTAAATGTGTCACTTTGTATTATAAGTGATAAATTTTTTGTCAAAATTTGAAGAAAATATAAGAATCCATATATGTTTTAAAAGTAGATATATCACATATGTACCTGGACTAAATAACCCAAAAATAGCCTCGGCAATGGCTTGCCCTCCCGCTTGGCCTGGATATCCAACCCAAAGAATGGCTTGAATCCTCGGGTCGTTCCTGGCAAACGTCACATCGACCGGTCCACCACACATTAGTACCAAAATGATAGGGCCTCTAGAAGCCCTTGCCACCTTCGTGATTAGCTCTTGTTGACGTCCAGGGAGGAGGATACTGTCACGGTCTCTTGTCTCAGCCTCGATCGACTGATCAAGCCCAACAACTAGTATTGTTGCATCAGAAGTCCTGACAACGTTGATTGGCGGACCAAATGGTTGGTCCCCAACACAAGCTACGTCTCTACACCCTACCTCATGTACAGTTTTCAAGAATCGTGATATTCCCAATAGTGGGCTCGTGTACTTACACGCAATACCTAACAACAAAACAATCATAATCATACATCAAAACTCCAAAAGTCGTTCGTTCGTTCGTTCTTTCTGATACCATGTGTAATTTATATCGTACCAGCATAATTTCCAATCATTGTGACCGTTGCATCGGAATTTGGCCCAATAACTGCAACTTGATTAAGTCGACGTGAAAGCGGAAGGGCACGGCGGTCATTTTTTAGCAAGACCAGACCTTGTTTTGCGGCCTCAAGGGCCAGATGTTGATGGGCCGGGCTGCAAACATCTTTCGGCCCAAGATGCCCGAATGGTTGATTGGAAGGCTCTTCTCCATCATACATCCCAAGTCTCATCTGGACTGTGACTGTGTTGATAACTGCATTGTCTACTTCTGGTAGCCCCAAAAGATTCTGACGAAGAGCATCTCCAGTGTATTGGGCCAAAAATGGGCCACAGTCCAAGTCCAGCCCTTCCAGCCCATAAAATAAACTTTGTTATTGAAAAGCCCAATAGGCCCAATAAGAGTTTCAGTTGAAAAAAGGCGCCAAAGGTAGTTGTTGTTTTTTTTTTTTATAAAAAAAAAAAACATACCAGCTTTGATGGCGGCTGCCGCGGCGGCGGCGGGTGTCTTAGTGTAATGTTGTTGGTCGAAAAAGACTCCTACGGAATCGCAATCGGAGACGATGTAGCCATCGAGGTGCCACTCTCCTCGAATTGTGTCTAGGAGCAACCGACGGTCGGCGCACGTCGGTATGCCGTTGACTTGATTGTAAGAACACATTATTGATGCCGCCTTTCCCTCAGCGACGCACATTTTGAATGGGACATCGTATGTGTCCTCGAGGTCTTGTTTCGACACGCGGGCGTTGAAGTGGAACCGGTCAACTCCACGCCAATTGTCGAGGTCGTAGGCTGTGTAGTGCTTGCAACATGCTGCCAACTTTAGGCGGTTGCCGGCATAAGGCTGTTGGAGACCGCGAACGTACGCCGCAGCATACTTTCCGACCACCACTGGGTCCTCGCCTGGCGTCTCTTGGCCGCGGCCCCACCGTGGGTCCCGGTAGATGTTTACATTGGGGCTCCAAAATGTTAGACCGGCCTGACCGCCATTGTACATCGCCCGCCCCTCGTCGGACACCACCTGTAGTCGCGCCGGAAACGGTGCACATTAGCAAAAGAACCGTACAATATGCTATTGTGCGCCGTGAAGATCCAGTTTTGCACTCCAAACTTTCTAAAATTTAGGCATGATTAGGAGAGAAGTATAGTACGTTTTGTTTTCTGGTAAAGCATGAAAAGTATAGTTTGTCAATCACAACCTTATAATGATGTCAAAAGTTGTGGTTATCTCAAAATCATATTCAATCAGAAGATCAACTTTGTAGGTAAAGTGGACATGGTGTTATCTTCAGTGGATGACAAATTCAAAAAAGAAAACATGCATGGATTTTGCTATTAGATTTGGTTCGATTCTTCAGAAGCAAGAGTCCAAGAATGGTTTGGTTAAGATAAAATAATATTAGGTGGGACTAGTGGGGGTCTACATTAATCCCCTCTGTCCGATTAACATGTGACCTTGTCCCCACTAATCAACCGAAATAGTAGTTGACGCCCAATTGCATGAACTAAAGCTGGTTGACGCCTACTTGCATGGACTAAAGTTAACAGACAATAACACCACTCCAAATGTGAAACATAGCAACATGTTACCCTCGTGAAGTATAAGAAAAGTGGTGCACTTTGAAACATACATAATTAAAAATCTATAAATAATAATATATATTAAAAAAAGGTCAAACATAGACACAAATTGGACTTCAAACTTCTCATCAAAACTTTCTAACCATCCATTCAGTGTTCATTCTAAGTTATGTCTAAGCCTTATATTCAGTCGTGTTATGTGATTTTTGTGTCAGACAGTTATGCACTCGTGTCAAATAATTATATGTATGTGTATTTTGTCACGTTGGAATTGACGATATGCGAATATAATATAATATAAAATATTGATCTACCTTCCCAATCTCCTCCCATAGGGTGACGTTGAAGGAGGCTGCCGTGGTGATGACCTGAGGGAAGGCGGTGGCCCCCGGGAATGCCCCACCGAACTTCGTACCGGGGCCCACATTGGACACCCCATGCAACGCCTCGTTCCACCACTCGTAGCCGGCGATCCCCAATCGGGGTACGCCGGCCGCATTGTTGACTAGAAGTCTGATCTTCTCCTCGACCGTCAACCGCGACACAAGGTCCCTTGCTCGCACGTGGATCGGCTTAGAGGTCATACAAAAGGGTAAGCCACTCGTGGGCCCCCCGCCGCAGGCGAACGCCGGCCGGGAGTGGGCTTGATATGAGTAAGAGAGAAGTGATACAAGAATGGTAAGGAAAAGAATGGAGAAAGAAGCCATTTGGTTGTGAGAATTATGGGAGGCTTGAGTTTGAGGGTGTGTATATATAGATAGCTACACTTGGTTCAGGATGCAGGATAGGATTTTTATTTTATTTTAATAAAACAGTGGAATCAAGAGTAAACATGTTATTGTCCACCATGCTAATGAAATCAATACAACAGTGGTGTGTGTATGATTGTAGTTTTTTTTATAAAAGAAAACTAGTTTAATTTATTTATTTTCTATTTTAATGAATTTACAACTAAAATAGACATACGCGATGTCCTTCATAGAATATGATATATCTTTAATCTTAACTATTGTAAAGGTCTTCGCATGCAGGGTCTATGTGACATCTGAAGGAGTTGTGGGATGATAGTTATCAAATATTAATTAATATGCAAATGTGAAATTATGTGTGTTTATTGGTATATAATTTTAAACCATATAAGGTGTATGCATATAGCAAGCTATTGTACATAACTTGATTTATGCATGTGTTTATAGATTAGTTATTAATTATGGTTCAAAAGAATTCACTTTTAAGTTCATTGTTGTCTATACTTAATGGATTATTATATAGATCTAAAAAACAATAGAACTCGTGAAATATTTGGATATTTTTAGGGATGCATGCCTTTGGTTGTATTATTCTTGTCCATGTTAGCCTACTCTCTGCCTGTCAAAGTTTCCTCCCTAGAATAATTATCACTTTAATATTTAACATGAATTGAAGCATGAAAGAGAGTGGGAATGGAAAGAGAGTGTGGTCTATATGTTGATGTTTGTTTTCATATCTTCCTATGTGGGGTCTATCATCGTGTATAAAGGTTGGCCTCAAACAAAATCTTAAATCAAAATTTACCGAAAGGAAGCCCAGTCATATATATAGGATGAAATCAATTTATAGAAAGGAAAAAATGGAAGTAAAGCAAAGCATCTTACTTATCATGTGTTGGTAATCAATATATGGTGGATTGCTGCGTTAGCAGATATGTATGATTTCTGTAGGGAATCTAATTTTTTGTACGATGACATAAATACACAATATACTTTTGGAAATTGATATATCAAACTATCCAAGTACGTAATTCATATGGTTATGGACTTCCATACCAACATGGGTCATAAATGAATTAGTTGAAGTTTTAACATGAAGTGGAAAATACAACTTTGAGTACCACTTACCTTACTTACCTTGCAAGATAAATAAAAAAACTTACCTTACCTTACAAGATTAACTTTCATGCATACCTAATTTGGTGCATAATATGTGTATCATTTACAATGACATGAAGGTGTGTAACATTGATTGTAACTGATTGATGGTTCTCAACATGCAGTTCGGGCATAATATGTAAATGTTTTCTTTGAAAACCTATAAAATGTAATCTGTGTTTGAGGTCAAAGGATTTGAAAGGTATCTTTGAAAATTGATTTATATTTATTAAGTACACTGAGAAGGAGGAGCGCTCCGGGGTAGCGCCGACGGTGCTTCTTGGAAGCACAAAGGAAGCGGGCTTGAAGATGACTCAGATAACAAATTCAAATCAAGGTGGAGATTATTGAAATTGATTTATATTTGTTAAGTACTGGAAACAGGAGATTTGGTTGACTGGTGGAGGACACGGTCGACTGAAAGACTTCCAGAGCCTCACGAGCTTGGATCGAAGTGCGGATCGGTCGACCGGTACTGGGCACGCGGTCGACCGAAAACTTCCAGAGCGTTTAACAAATAACGAGTCGATCGACCGTTGAGGATCCCGGTTGACCGTTGCACACGTTTTCTTTACGGTTTTGCATTTTCTCATGTACGAGTTTAGCCTACTATTTAAGGGTTTTCACCCTAATTTGTAGGACAACACATCATAATTATTTTCTTGAGAGAGATTAAGGCTAGAGAGAGATCTAGAGTGCTGTGGAAGACAAATTGTCTTCGTAAACTTGTAATCTCGGTTGCTTCTCTTGTTGGAGAAGCAGACTGAAGGAAAGAAAACTCGCAGGAGACTCTTCCAAGGACGTAGACACATGTTTACTGAACCTTGTAAAATGTCTATGTCGTGGTTTGTTTAAGGTGTGTTGTGTTTTTGCTTGGTTATTTATCTTGTGTGTGTTTCTGGTTGCATTGAGTTTGAAAGATAATCAGACGTTAGATTTTCCGCATGTAATATTCGTTTTAATATTTCGTTGTGCATCTTTATACGTTTTCGTGTAGAGTCGTTGTATTCTCTTTCCCAACAAGTATGTATAATAAAAAATTGAAAAGCGGAAGGTGATCCAATATGCACTGAGTAGTTGGCAGGAAGTTGATAAGTGGAGATAAGGATTGTACTTTTCTTGAGCTGCCATTCTTGTTGCTTTGGAGAAGGAAGATTCCAATTCACTCCACCACACATTCATATATAATTCCTTAAGTCTTTGGCTTCATATAGTTTAGGACAGATGTGCTGCGACTATTATGTATTGGAGGTGATTAACATCATTTTCATCAAGACATTACGCTCGTTGTTAGAATCGCAACATCCCTTTCTTAATTTCATCTCGGAAAACATAAATAATTAACAGCTAATATTCATGTGGTCCAACAAATATATACAACTCTGTACTCGACATGCACCCGTGATATGTCTGTGTACCATATATTTATATATAATTTTTTGGTTTTTGTGTTTTCAAGTGATAATATTATATCCGTTGATGTATGGATCACAGATGATTTCTCGTTGGGAGGTGGTGTTGTGAGGTTGAATGCTTGCATAGTGGAGAATGAAACTGTGTGTGTTATATTTTGTTTTTGTGGTAGTTATAACTTAATAAAAGAATATTAATACTACTATATCACTTCACTACAACTTTTTATATACATGATCAAGCGGGACTTAGGGTTTCTCTAGAAATAAAGATTATGTAATAACAAAATGTTATCTCTTCTTTTTTCAAATAACACTTTCCAATACCAAAGTTATTAAAATATCACGTCATTTATGATACCATGTATACATATATATCTATATATATACACATATACATATATATATATATATATATATATATATAAACAATGCTCCACGTACGGTCCACAGTTAAAGTCCAATCTATAAGTTTGCAATAGGTTTCGACCGACCAGGAAAATCAATTTAATATAATACATATGTGGTACTTGTAATTGCTAATGTCTTAACCGCACACGAAGACTGAAGAGCATACGGTGGTTATCATGTAGTCGTACATTCAACATCGGCCAAAACATGACAAAGCTCAAACTGAATGGTATGCTGAAGGATATAACTCCTCTCTTTATTTATTTAAATTAAGCATTAAAATTTTCAAGTAAACTCCTCTAATTGATATGTACTATTTGCAATTAAAACACTTCGAGAGCATTTCGAATTGGTGAATACCAACAAAAAGACATATTAGAAATGAACAATGGATTAACTTCCACAGTTTCATGTAGAATCCAACAACTCCTACAGTATGAAGAGTGAAGCTTCATGATTTTCAAAGCAAAATAAATTTATACCTTGACATGCATTTAATTATCATAGCATGCATCACATTTTATTCTTCTCAAAATGTTTATCTTAAATGGACTAGACAAGTCAATCCTCAATAATTGGATCTAACACATAATTGAGAATTTAATAACTGAACTGCTAAACATCGCCCCAAAATTACTTAAATCGCCCCTTGAAATTACCAAATTGTCATTCCTCCTATTTTTGCTTATATATCTCACAATTTCACTCTTTTTTCAAAACTTTCTCTTCCTATACCTACTACACAAGATTACGAATGTCTCGGAGGCCAGGGAAGCAGCCAGCAGTTCCCCCGGTGTACCCGTATGAGGTAACATTACGTTATTTATTTGTTTTAAAAAAAAAAAAAAAGTCGTCGGCGTCCGAGGGAGACGCCCCCCGCATGGGGCGGGCGTCCGAGGAAGCCGCTACCCGTATGAGGTAACATTACGTTATTTATTTGTTTCCCATGAGAAGTCAGAAAAGCGCACTCGCAACGATATTCAACTTCATCATCTAACTGTTGCATTCTCTTCACCTCCTGACTCAGCAACTGCAAACAGTGATGCGAAACTCTACCATTTATGTGATGATATAGAGCATGTCCGAAATTAGTCAAATTTCGCCGTCTCGAGTCTTCAAGAAAGTTTCGAATATTCGTCAGCTGCATTTCAGTAGCCGCGTTGACGCGCTCGAAAAGAGTGTCCAGAGCTGCAGTCGATGTAGAAATCCACTCTTTTAGAGCCGAATGAACACTTTCGACCCTACAATTCGTGGTGTTCCCAAAATGAAGGACTTTGTTCGTCCAATTCAGCACAAACTTTTCTTTATGCACCAACCACGTGGTGTCCAGATACTCCGTGATAGCCGGCCACGATCTATACAAATCTTTCAGAGCATACACAGCTCTATCATACTCGGCTTCTGAAGTAGAAAGCATGATCTTCCTCCATCTTCCACGCCTCAAATTCTCTGCCATCTCCTTATTCTTGCCGAATACGTGGTACGCGTAATTCAATACGTCTTTGTTGATGTGCCATGTGCAGAGTAAATGAGCAGAGTCTGGAAAAACCTCTCTCACTGGTCGCATAAGGCCTAACTCCCGGTCTGTTATTATTGCAGTCGGGCTGACAGTCCCCAATAACAGATCTCTCAACTTCTCCATCACCCACAAATAACTGGAGTAAGATTCATCCATCAAAATCGCATATCCAATAAGGAAATTCATGTTTGCTGGTGTGACCCCAATCATTTCGAACAAAGGCATCTTATACTTGTTCGTCTTGTAAGTCGAATCCATGCAGATAACGAAAGGATATGTCCGCAACAACTGGACTGACGTCGGATGTGCCAAAAAAGCGTGAGTGACGACATCAGTTTCTGGATCCGCCATAATCCAATGTAAGTACTCACACTGCACTGCTTGGTAGAGAAACTGTTGGACGGGATTCCGATCTTCAGATTTTGTCCTCCTCATGTAATCTCTGAAATTATAAATATGCCTTTGATTTGGATTGTCCTCCGGGAATTTTTCTTTTACTGCCTTCAAGATGTTCCGTGGTTTTGCTTGCGCCTCTGTCATATCACGAACAATCTTCTTCGCCCCAGAACTTAGACCACTAATTTGACGATGACCCTCTGGATAAACTGCCAGTCTGTGGTTGTGATGTCCGTGACCACTATTAAAAACCACAACCCATCCATCACGATCCCGTCGCTCCACCACTTTTATTAAGAAACGACAACCGCAACCCTTTCTTTTGGTGTTTCTTCGAAGTGCAGTATCCATATCCCGAGACTCCATTTGATTTCGCCGGTCGCATCTCAAATAACAATCCATCCGACTATCTGATCTTGTTTTGTACGACGACACGACCCAAAAAAACCCAGCTCCGATAGCTACTTGTTTGGCCCATTTACATGCTTCATCGATTGTTGCAAAGATTTGTGTAGTTTGAAATAACTCACTGTAATCCACTCCATCACCACCGAAATCTGGAACCTACAAAAATAAAATCAAAATTAAAAAAATAAAAAAATAAATTCGAAATTAAAAAATTTAAAAAATAAACTCGAAATTAAAAAAACAAAATCAAAATCAAAAAAAAAATGCGTCTGTGTTAGACGCCTGCCCCATGGATGGGGCGTCTGTGTTAAACGCCTTCCCCAACGGTAAGGCGTCTGCGTAGGACGCCTGACCGAAGGGAAGGGCGTCTACTACAGACGCCTTACCCATGGGGAGGACGTCTACATAAGACGCCTCTCCCATTGCGTAGGCGTCTGCGTTAGACGCCTAGGCCATGGGGAGGGCGTCCTACGCAGACGCCCTCACCATGGGGGAGGCGTCTAATGCAGACGCTCGGCCCAAAATTTGCCCCGCGCCAGGCTTACCTCACCCGATGCATCACCCTCGCCAGACATTTTCGTGGTGTTTTTACTGATAAATTATGAATATACAAGACCATATGCCTTATTTATAGACACGGGACGATATGGGTATTAAATATATTGTTAAGGGCAATTTGGTAATTTCAAGGGGCGATTTAAGTAGTTTTGGGGCGACGTTTAGTAGTTCCCTTTAATAAAGCATGAACACTTTTTCTCTGGTTCATCTAAAATTCAGTATTTGAGATGACATGTTTGTGCAAATAATTCCATACTGAAAAAGATGTCCACACCAAACACATTATCTTGTTGGTTGCTTGTGTCAGAGCATATGTTGTAGGGTTTCTTTCGTGAGAGTTTGTTCGATACAAGCCATACCCAACCACCTCATATCCTAATAATAAAGAGAATATGACCACCTTTTGCTCTCATCACAGTGCCATCTCAAGCTTAGTTATCTTAGTCACTTAAATGTGTGCAAGTCCACTCTAAAAGTATGTTAACTTAAGAATATGTATTGATGTGTCAAATATGGTCTTCTCTTGTCAAGAGCCCGGCCAGTTAGCTTACTTAGTAGTATCTATTGTGAACCAATTAAATACGGTCAAAATTGATTTCTGTAATTCAAGGTACCAAAGGTATCATTGTCACACTTGAGAGGTTTTAATATGAAATTTAACTTAATGGATATTTTTTTGCAATTAATTAGTATTCAAATGATATTGGTGGGAATATTAATATGGTAAAACTTTGTTGAGATTGCTGGCCGAGTGCAGTTTTTGACCAGGAATTTCTCGTAACGAGAGATTGTTTATCTAATGTTGTGGGCCGGTAACCCACCACAACATTGAATTTTTTATTTGTTTGATGAGGTATAATTTTGTACTTTCAAAGTGAGGATATCACTTCTCCCAAAGACAATTTAAAGAGAGAGTTTCTGTGGTCATTCGAAGAGATCTCTTGATGTAATAAAAGTCAATATATACGCAAATATTGTCTGGTAAGACCATAAATAATAGCGTCTGGGCTATCTCGAGCATTATGTACTCTCTCTTGATCACGTCGGTTCACCTAACACGCCCAAAAAATATATTAACCATGTCCGAGCTACCCACACCCACCCTACACTCTCTTTCCTCCACATCATTTCTTAATTAAACAATTTTAATTCTTACACCACATTTAACATTTACATAATATTTAATTATAATTACTACTTTTAATTACTTTAACTTGAAAATATTTAATTTTTACTATTAAATCACGTCGACATGTCTATGTTTTTGTTGAACAGTCACCTTTCATAGTTGACTGTTCAACAAAAACATAGACGTACATGTATTTAACCGCTAAAAATCAACATCATCAGAAACTTTGAATTTTCCTCGAGTAGGCAGAGGTTCACTAGTCTAGCAATAATATTAAATTTGCAGTGTAATAACACTGAACTGTAGTTATAAAAAAAGGGGTTAAAGTCCATTACTGCAACCAAATCTTAAAGTTTAACCCAACTTTGCTTTCTTGTGTTTCTAGAAAAAAGATATCCAACACCACAAGCAAGCTTGAATTGAAATCAATCAACCTCAACTTCAAGAATCATAGCTGTTAACTAAGTAGTGATTTGATTAGAGATTACGTATTTATTATACTAGCAAGACCCACAAATAAGGGATAGGATCGAACTCATGCACTTATCCAATCCAATGGCCACAAGTGATACTTGCATTAGTTTATTGTTGATGCATATCCAAAACATAGCGTGTGGGTATGGCCAAATTTCTTGCTGGGATAATGTTGGATCCACGTACGTTCCTCATCCTTCCATGCAAACCCTCGTAGGTTGGGAAGGGTAACGATGATGGATTGAGTTGCGAATCGTATTGGATTGGTTTTAGGGTTACACGTCAAATCATGTGATAGTCCCATGCATGATAATTACCATTCGGAATAACATTTAATTATGAACTCAAAGGTAGATACATTGTCATAAACTTATATGGTAGTGATTCTTATTGTATGGTGACTATTTGTACATTGTGTATATATTACTTACTAATTTTAGCCGTCTAGGATTTGAATTTCCTCCTTCATATATCATATTTTTGAACTCATGTTGTAACACATAAAGACTCATGTTGTTTGAGTAACATTCTTAAGAAGGTGTCATTCCCCCGTCAACTTAGGCAAAATCCAAAGTTTGATGGTCATTAAGTGATTTTTTATTATCGTAATATCCACATTTTTGGATTAACAAAATAATTTACTGGAAGATGCTTTACAACCCCTTCGGTAGCTGAAGGATAAGGTTGCATACATCCACGACTTCCATCCTACCTCTCCCAGAGTGGGATCCCGTCTTTTTAAGGCATTGGTGTAATGTTGACGATGACACTACATTAGTTAGGCTACTAAATAGGAATTAAGATAACTACTTGTATTTAGATTATTGGGACTATGCAAGCATGGCATGGCACGGCACCTCTTTGCTGTAACATTCACCATTCATGCGTGCAAACTTTAATGAGAGGTATACGTTAGCAGCCTTTGATTAATTCTCCTTATCTTTTGGTGAGAGCTGGATTTTGGAGTTTATCCGTGATGAAAATGAAGTTATTACATGTGAAGCCAAGAATAGATTCTAAGAGAAGATATCCGATAACATAATGTGTTGCACATTTTTGGATTTATGTAGCCCCATCAATTCGAAATGGAACCAATCCAGTACTACCAAGCTTCTTGGATGAAAATGATTTTTTAAGGTTTTTATCAAAATTAACTTCCACCCTCGAATTAATTTGATGTCATACATATATATATATATATATATATATATATATATATGTATATACAGGAATTCTCAAGTGAGATCAGGGCTTAATCAAACTAAATTAAGCCCCCACAATATCCACCACTCATTTCAAAATGTAAGGTAGATTAAGAAAAAAACGGTTATGCTAATGAATGGTGAGATTAACTGTAAATAAGATCCAACGGTCATATATATAGATATATATATATAGATATATATATATACATATATATACACATATATATATACATATACATATACATATATATATACATATATATACATATATATACATATACCCTCAAGATGTTACCACCTTCTATCAATAATTTTCGATATCATACTTAACCTCGTCTTGTTTATTTAATTATGAACATGTGGACAGCATTAGGTTATATCCCAAGACTATTTTTTAATGGGCAACCATTTATCTTTGATATGAAAAGCAGCAGTTGATTTCAAGTAGTACTAGAAAACAGTAGGATGCCGATAATAAACAAGTCACATCCAATTAATGCTCAATTTCATATAAACAAGTTGTGATTTAAGTTTTTGGTTTTCTAACCAAAATTATTTTCATACTCTGAAAAATCAGATTTATATATACTTAACGCACGAATCTATGTCCTTGGGACTCATCATTTTGATCTAAAATTATTTTTCTACATTATCATAATACAAGAACTAAGGACAGAAGTGTGGCTTAGCTTGAGTCCACCAAAAGCATCAATTAGGAAGTAAAGCTTAAAGTCAAAGACACAAGTTTGTCTTAGATAAGTTATTTTAAGGCCAAATTGTTGCACATTAATGAAGATGTGTTTTCATATGCTCGTTTTCACATATAATTAGGAAATAATAAGTTGGGGAGAGACAATATTTATTAGTCCAAGTTGGCGTCAAGTTGCTTCCTAGGAAAATGTTTAGATTCCTTTTAATGACAAACCAAGAATAAGTAGAAGGTAGTAGTAGTCTTTTGATACGTATATGAAGCTACATGGGTCGTCAAAATCCTGAAGTTGGCATTAGAAATGCTAATATATCTTGATTTTGCAGTAACCATCAGAAATCGATTGTAACCAAGGATACACTTAGAATGAGGGTGATTGTTTTGGAGATAGGGATAAAAGATTAAAAGTTGCTGCTAAGGAAAAATAATATGTAGTTGAAATGGTAATTGCTTAGAGGGGTTTTTCTTCCTTTAGTATAGGTTTCGAATACTGAGAAAATTATTAATGAATGAATTGTTTCCAGAGATAAATTTAAGAGTGGCACAACCTATGACTTAAATAATCACAATCCAACTCGACCCAGTCGGCTTGGCTTGATTTGGGTTTGGTTTTCAATCCCACTCTCGATCGAGCGAGAACCTCCATCCAAACGATAAGAGAAAATAAAATAAAATAAAATAATACTATTCTTGAGTCTTGACAATTACTCTAGGCAATACCGCAATAGCAAGATAATGGACTACCATGGATGAGATTAATAATCGCCCCCATCATTTTCACTCTAATCACTCTTCAATTAGGCTTATAGTTACCCTATAATATTTTCCCTTACACTAAGAAATCGCTGGGAATAATTTATACATACTTCCTGACAAGTTCAACATCAACATCAACATAACCCCAATGCCTCATAAGAGGCTCCCGCCTAAGCGAGGTAAGGGGGTCGGATGTACGCAACCCTACCACTGTAAATCAGTGAGGTTTCCAATTGACCCAAATGATACAAATGTAACTAACCATCTGCGATTCCACAATAAAAGAAATACAGATCATTTAAATAACCATTTGATATAATCCATGATGCTTCAAATATCAAAAAACAACTTAATCTTTGACACAGTGAAAATAGACAAACTTCCTGACAAGTTAAAATAAAAATGAATGACCCTATAAATGATCTAGGTTAAATGTTATCACCAATAAGTCAATCACCAACACTTCAATTCGCCTTGACAAGTTTCTAAAATCTCACAACTTCCTTCGACGCAATCATATTTTCTCTCCTTTCTTCAGTCTCAAAACACCTTTTCCTTTTACCCTTTCTCACCACTTTTTCTACCACAGTAACCGAAAATGACAAAAGAAGATAAATGTGCTTCTTGCTTTGCAACTCTTGATCACTTTATTCTCTTTGCAAATTGTCAACAAAGAAAAGTAACCAACCGAAGTAAAGTCCTCAGCCCAGAAATAATATGGAAAATCTTGAGACACAATATTTGGTTAGTGGGGTAATTCTTCAAGCAAAAGGCAGAGGCTCACTTCTAGCATATGTAACCTTCCCTAACTAAGTATTTGAAAAGGCATAAATGGAAGGTTGCTTCTAGCATATGTAATAACCTTTCCTAAATACTAAATAGTACCTGATCGACAGCTTTATTAAGATTTCAAAAGTAAAACTCCGAAAAATACCGAAAACTGAAAATTAGAAAAGAAAAGAATTGCCATTAACGTCCGCATGCTACAAAAACATACAAAAGCATTCAAAACAATGCTAAATGACCAGAAAGAAATAGAAGAGATCACATGGAAATAGTTGTATGAATCCTTGGTTCTGTAAGGATGCGTTACAAAAAATGGAGAAATATTGTAAAACGTCAAAGCATGGGAACAAGTACAACATCCGTCGAAACAAAAACCTGATAAGAGGCTTACAAATCCCAGTGCTACACTGGCATGGGGAACCATTATAACACCAGTCCATTAAACATCTGATAAGTGCCTAAAAAAATTTGCTTCGTGAAACCAAACCTTCTGTGATGGTAGCAAAGTCTCACGCATGGTTACTTGATGTATTGGGACACCCATTTGAAGCCATCACCATAACCCATTTTGCGCACTATGCTGCACATGAAAACTTCGAGTGGGCGAACATTGGAGTCTGTGAGATTCACCTTGCCCTTTCCGGTTGTGAAGTTGTTCAAACCCAGATGGAAACGCAGCTCTTCTTCAGAAGCTGCATATGGGATGTCAATCTTGTTACCTAGGATAAGAAAGGGGACAGTTGCAAGTGAGTCGTCAGAGAGGAGCGCATCGAGCTCTTTTTTCGACTCAGCGAACCGTTCCTTGTCGAAGGCATCAACAAGATATACAACTGCATCGACCTGCAAATCCAGTATCCATTAATCGTGCTACAAGGCACTGAAAGATACACCATACATTTACATGGAGAAAAAGAAAAGTCTACCCTAACAAAAAAACTCTAGACAAACAAAGAACATAGCACTTGGACTTCTGATATCCCAGCCTAGTAATTGATATTTCTATGTCAAATATTCACTGGTCATACTTTACAAATGATATGGCAAAATTCATATCTTCCATCATGGCTCGAACCCAGAGTTTTACATCTTAGGCTATGAATCTAGGTTACATACCCATTGCCCGTCATTCTTCTCTTAGTAGGGGGAAGTTTGGATTCGGTGATGCAGGCTACGGTAGTGGAGGGTAGAACTAAGGTGATATGGGTACACTTCTAATTTATTACCTTCAATTATGCTTTCCCTAGATTGACTGAACTACCAACTTACTGACTTGAGGGAGAAAAACTAGTTTAGGGATTCTATAAAAGTTGGTGCACCTAATGAATGAGTTTTGTAATCGAAGGCATAAATCATAAATGCAAGATCAAGCCAAAGGAGAGGCTATCCAGAAGAGTTATACCCTTATGATAGTGATGGTGGTTAAGGGTTTGCTTCCCTGTATTTCATATACTAGGCAAAAGAAGGAAAAGTAGTATGATATGTTTCTTTTTTTCCCGATCTATACTGGTAAGATATATATCCCACAAAGAAGTCAAGAACCCATCAAGTAACTTGTACAAAAAAATAAAACTAAGTGGTAATAGAAAGCAAATACAATGTTAACCAGCAGTACTGCCATCATAGCATTTAACATTATCCCATGTACCAAAGTGATTTTTCTGTTCTTCACCTTCACTCAATGAGCAATATACATTGACGGAAGAAATATTGTAATCCCAACTCTAAAGGTTCTTTAAGAGGATAGATGGGCTTTTAGACAAACAAAAAAACCACCTAACTTAGGTACACACACTAAAAGGCAGTCCCCAGCAATTGTAATTACACATGTCAACTCTACACCATGTAGGAATGTGGTAAGGTGAGACAATAACTACAAGTCTACACCAATTAATATACCAAAAGTCTTTCAACATCGATCCCCACAATAACATTTGACTTAACAGTTCAAATTCCATGCAAAATAGCTCATCAATCTTTACAGGAGCCATTATGGATCAAGTTACACCATAGCAATATTGGAAAATCAATAACTTATCAAAGATATACATTAATTAATAATTGGAACACTGCAACATCATTCCTAACTCTGCATGAGAGGTTGATTCTAAAGAATCAGACGATGATACTGCAAAAGGTCAAATCAACTTGTCACATTTTCATATTGAAACCATCATTTTTTTTAAGTTACTTTGTTTGATGTCTTTAAAGTCAAATGACAAACATAAGACTTCCAGTTTCAGTCAGCTGGGCTACAGTGTCTGAAGGGCCAAGCCAACAAATTGGGGACTAGTCAACCGACTTGTGTTGAGTTTGACTTTTCAGATTTTTGTCAGAAAACCTAATCAAATGTGCAAGCAAAGAGATATATGAAATACTGAATATATAAATGATTATAAGAAATAGAATTATATCAATAATATTCAAGTGGACCATTTTTTATCGGTAAACTAAGATCCTTTTTTTTTAAATTGGAATAGGACAATTATTTTTTACCATACAAGTTCATCTTCAAATTTCTTTGGGATAAAAAATTCATTCCAAAAATTAAATCCTCTTTATCCATCCAATTCAGCTGAAGCAAGTCGGAGCCCGAGAAGTTGTGTTGCCTGTTTGTTGTGTAGGGATTCGACATTGGAGTTGAGAAAATGGGGTAAATTACTTGGGTTTGCAAAAATGGCCATATGGATAATCACATTCTTAATTGGTACGACTAAACCAAACACCCATTTATTATTTGTTGACTAATCGGACAAATTTTAATTGAATCCAGCTGACCAGTGACTGATCCTACCTACTTGTAGTTAATCAAATTGGTTCATCTAATTAATGAATTTTGTGACAAAATATATATAATCATCCCATTAAAAATACGGTTGACTTAATTGTCACAGTTGAATAACAATGAAATGGCAAGAACCGACACTCGCATGCAAATGCAAATACATTTTTGTATGGTTTGGAAAAAATTATGCTCCAAAATACACAAATAATAGAAATAATACTACAGCACAGGTCAACATGATAATACAAGTACGCTACCAAAAGCTTCGTTCCTAATTTAGTTAGCCTACTTCCAAAGAGGGACTACGAAGAAGTCGACATCCAAGTACTGTATCACTCAATTCTGAACAAAAGTCAAAAAGCCTTTGGCAAGAACATGAACTCAATAGTGAGGCAATTGAGTCAAAATTATTTGCACTCGAGGCATCTCAGCTAACCATTTTACATATTTTAAAAGAAGATGAACTTGAACCACACAACAACCACACGGACGAGACACTAGTGGGGCTTCCTTCTGGTCCAAACATGTTAAATGAACTAATTTTCAATTTGGTTCCTAAGAATACAACTGAGACACTAAAACTATGCCTAATTGACACTGTTTCGAGTATAATAAATTGTCCTGGAAAGTCAAATGATGAAACGACTCTAGAGAGAAGATCAAAATGTCAACAATAAGCACCCGAAGATTAGAAGTACAATATAATAAAAACAAATAACAGGTAATTCACATTGCACTGAGCATTAATTTTATGTATCCAAGAAATCATTCATTTCATGGTTATAAATTAAGATCAACAAGGATAGCTTACTGCTAGTTATAAATAAAAAGTAAATTTTGTTATCTTCTCTGTTCCCTCTACGTTTTCTGTAGCTGGAATAAATCCCAGATTTTGACATGCAGCAACTAAGCTCATTGGTTCATTAAACAACAAAATATTATAGAATATATGCAAATCATTACCGATGAATGTTTGCAATTTTCTATCATCCAAGGATCTTATCTTTCTTGCCCCAAAATTAAAACTGTAGCATATCTAAACAGCCAACAATTGAACTTTTTTTATTTTTCAACCATATTTTCTTTCTGTGTATCCCAGAAATGAAAGGCAACAATATTAGATGACAGGACCAAAATGACATCCTAAGTTAATCAAACCAAGAAATAAGTAACATATAACAACTGATCTACCTTGGCATAGTAATCCTTCCAAACACGACGAGCAATCTGATGTCCCCCCAAATCAAAGGCTTTGAACTTGATCTTTCCAATGCTCAATTCCTCTGAAGTCGGATACTGTGTCGGTTGATGCTGTACCAACCTCTGAAGATAACATAAAGAAACGACGGATCACACAAAGTCACCACAAAAAAGAATTAAAACAAACAAAAAAATTAACAACACATAAGTGACAATATCCCTACAGAAAAAGCTTAGAGCTAAAATTTTGATGGAACCAACCCATTCGAAGACACCCAAAGCACAATGCAATCCTTTTTGGCTTCAACCCATTGTTTGACTTATATATCTTATGCAATTGCTTCTCAAAACAAGTGACACGGTCACCAATACCTACTACAATTTTGATCGATCCAGAAACCATCTAACATATCTAAACACAAGTCAAAGGATCAGAAAAGGCACCAAAATGAAACAAAACAACACCTAAAACTGCTCTTTCGGTGGATCCAACACATATGATCACAAAAACACACTAACAAACCCCAATGGAAAGCATGAAGCTGAAATTTGATCAGATCCGAACCGATCCGGCAATCTCAACATCGATATCTCTGACGATCACAACAAGCAACATCTTAGGAGCTCAAGCTAATATTCCTAGAAATTCAACCGAAACGAACTCGAAACCGCAGATCACCTAAAAAGACAACTTTTTCAGCAGTATAAGTACAGATCCAAGTCTCCAACACTAAGAATCCCGTAATCCAAACCTTTTTTAGATAAATTCTCCTCGAAATCACAATCTCCTCGAAAATAGAGCTCGAGATCCAACCAAACCCCACTCGAAAGACTAAAATTCACCTAAAAACCATTTTTTCCAAAATAAAGACGAAATCGAACAATCCCAACATCCAAACTCCCTTTCAGCTAAACCAGAGGTCGAGATTCAACTTCTCCGCTTAAAAAAACCCCAAAATCCCCGAAAGAACCAAAAAAAAAAAATCCCAAAACCGAACCTCGTCCTTCAACATATGGAGCAAAGTGGTCTTCCCGGCGTTATCGAGGCCAAGGAACAAGATCTTGGCCTCCTTCTGCCACAACCCGAGCGAGGCGAGGACGCCGTAGAACCAATCGACCAGAAACATGGTTCGAATCGGCCAAATCGAGACCAAACCCTAGAGGAAAAGGGGGGTAATGGAACGGATTTGGAAGGAGAAAGAGAGATGGGTGGGTATGGGAATGGGAGTTTGGGGATTGGACGGCTGGGATTGGATCGGTGAGGTGGTTGAGGCGGTTTCGACCGTTGGATTGAGGGGGAATCTTGTGGTGGTGTTGCTGGTTTTGGAGAATCTTGTGGTGGATTTTGTGGCCATTTTGCAAATAAATAAATTGTTTTGGTTTGGATTATTTATTGAAAAAGGTTTTAGTTTCCCCATTATGATGGTTGTTAACTTGTTGTGGTTGTCAAATTTTTTTTTAAAAGTGCTTATAAAGTTTTTTTATGAAGATAGTTTCATTAATTAAGTTGGAACGTTACTAGGGTCATGTATCACAACTCCAAAATACAAGTTCTACCTACATTTAAAATTCCATTTGAAAAAAACATGATCACTTATAAATTATTTTGTGAAGTTTTGTATAAAGAAAATTTTGTTTTATGGTTTTGGTTGAAAACTAATTGCGGTTATGTCGACTAGACTTTTTTTTTTGCAAAGCAAAATGAAGATTTACCTTCCAGATGTGTCGACCACTCTCAACGTTGCATTGTGAGTACTAATGGACAGTTGAACCGAAAAGGATCTCTCTCCATCTCCAAGTAAGTTTGGCGACTCGACGAAGGGGTGAGGGTTTTTAAAATGTGAGGGGTGGTTTATGGTTACGAATTATCAGTGCTAGTAACATTGTTCATTGTTACAAACGCAAGTCACAACTCTTTCGATTCATATCATGCATTCAGAAGAATTCTTCAAAAATCATAAACGCATTATATTCTCGGTTAATTACTTGATTTATAGTCTATAGGATTCAAGCTGAAGCAGATAGTTGATGGAAGCTCAGCTCAGTATACACAACAAAAGAACATATCATATGCCCATTTATTTATTTTGATACTAATAAATACACAACTACATGGAACTTTACATCATTTTGCCACATGAAATTCATGTTACTGATGATGCTTCGGAGTTCTCACTATCAGGACAGGACATTTAGCACTCTGTGCACAGTGGTTACTAACACTTCCAAGAAGAGCCCTGCACAACAAAAACTCAAATTAGCTTTCTCATTGAGATTATGATGTTAAAAATATGTATGGGTTAAGAATTCTAATTCCATTGAGTTTGGCATAGTTATCTTGTTATATGCAAAATTATGATTCTTAATTCAACTTTACATGTAAAATAGCATATATGTGTGCATAATTCTTGATATCATCTTTGCAATAAACATTATATGTTAGATGTTTTGTTTTATGGGGATACCTCTTAATAACACCATATCCATGGCTGCCCATGACTAGAAGATCACATTTATGTTTCTCAACTGCTTCACAGATCACATCTCTTGCATCTCCTTTCTTCACCTTCACTTCCACCTTAACCTGCATAAATTTAACAACAAATGGCCACAAAACTGTAATTTCCTATTTTACTTTAATAAATTTGATGTCATCATTTTTGGACTTACATTTTGATGGCCCTCACACAATTTTTTTGCTCTTTTAATGACAGCATCAGCCAGCTCTTGGCCGTATGTGTCTGCCTTTTCAATGATCTCATCAGAAAATAAGTAGCCTGAAACATGAAAATCAATTACTAACTACCATCAAATAAATTCTTAATCCTGTTAATTTTTCATAATTGTGATAAGAATGCAAGAGAACTCAAAAGTTAGATGTTCAGAATAAAGAGGTTGGATCTGTTAATATGGTTTTAGATCATACTTTGTTGACACTTAATTCACCACATATCACTTACCATGAGTAACAAGTAGTTATTCTTAAGATCGGGATGAGTTACAAACATGATGAACTACAAAGTATGATTTGAAACCATAACAACCGATCTAATTACGTGACGATCCAATATAAACCTTAACAAACCAGCACTTACTTACCGGAGTCGTCCATCGGAACATAAATGCTATGGAAAGGCATGGCGTGGAGGAGAATTATGGTGTCTCTTTCGTTTCCCTTGGAGACAACATTGTCGAGGCACCACGACAACGCGTACATGCTCTCCTCGCCCTCGTCCACCGCCACCAGAATCCGCCGCTCTGCGGCGGATTCATCTCCTACTTCCATTGCCATCTTTGTGTGATGTTGGTTGCTCTCTCTCTCTCAGCTTGTTTGTTTTGCTAGTGAATTTGTTTTGTAAACATGGTCTTGAAAGCATGCAATAGTAAGACAAGAATTATTATATACATGGACATGTTGTGGCTTAAGCAATTTTCCAATTAGGTGTGTTCGTTCTGGAACATTATTGCATGTGACAAGGCTTGGATAAGATGTGTGATGTCAACACACATACATGGAAACAATGAGCTGCAAAACAACAGGCTAAAAACAATGACTAGCAACAAAGAGAAGAAGGCACACGCGAGTACCTTGTGTTGGATGGTTGAAGATTTGAGTCTCTACGGTTCAGGATCATTAATTTGAGTTTCCAATAATGTGGTTATGCAATCTTTGAGAAAACAAGATATATATGACATGTTTGGACACCTCACACCCACCTGTGAGAGGTGGTGAAACGTTAAGGATCTTGCAAAAGAATGATAATGAGAACCAAGGCATGAGTGTAGGGCTGTCAATTTTACACGAAACACGATAACACGACACGAAAACGACACGAAGTTAGCGGATATGGATTGAGAATTTGAACACGATTAATAAATGGGTTGGATACGGCAACACGATTATTAAATGGGTTGGATATGGATTTCTGCTGCAAAAACGATTAACACGATTAAGACACGATAAAACACGATAAGTAATTGGGTAATTAGGCACACGATTACGAATACGACACGATTAATACCGACAAGTCTATAAGTAATATATAAGTTATAAATTATAATAAACAAATTTTAAGAACTGAATGTCATATTTATAATTTTACCAATTATATATACGAGTGGTTTGAAACTTTGAAGTTTGAACTCTGAACGAGTGGATAATCGTGTGTTAAATGTGTGTTAAATGTGTGTTAAATGATGTAAACGGTAGCGGTGTTAAACGTGTACATGAAGTAACCCGTTTAATAATTGGGTATAAACGGGTTGGATATGGCAACACGATTATAAATGGGTTGGATACGGCAGAAATTTAGCAACACGATTATTAAATGGGTCGGATACGGCGCAACACCTAGAGCTTATATATAGGAGTTGACACGACACGATTAGCACACGACACGACACGATTGACAGCCCTACATGAGTGCACGAATCAATGAAATATATTGAGAAGTATACAAGAAAGAACTTTTGGGTAATTCATTTGCACTGATTTAAAGCATGTAAAACTCAATGCATGATTTGCAGGAGGAAAAAAAACAAAGTTTGTAGGCAAGAAGAGTGATCTTAACCGTTTGTTTATTGGTTTTTTCCCATCCAAATCGGTCGCTTATCTAGTATAAGTACAACAAGTTACCAATTAAACATATTGGTGATTTATATTTTGTCATTTGCTAAATCAACAATTCAACGTCATAACACAAACACAAAGGGTGTGTAAAATAATAACCCATATAATGAACGTATTCAGATTGAATTGAAATGCCAAGGTTTCGAGATCTAAATCAACGAAACATTTTCTAAGATGGTTAAAATACACCACGATTGGAACGTCGCTCGGGAATTGACATCGGATAGAAACACGTGAAAAAAAAGAATTTACGTGTCTGAATTGTGACTCTCTAGAGTTTCATTTCTAACTTATCCCAACTAGTTTGGGAAGAAAAGTTTTGTTGTTGAAATACACCGTGGTAACACTAATATTATTTTACAAAATGACAGTACAGTAACAATGCAACATCAAATCAAGAGAATAATGTACAAAAGCCAACACAACTCATTCATCGTGATCACAAACAACTATTTCCAGGACTCACAAGAATCAAACCAAGACTGCTCAAGACAAACAAACAAAAGCCAAAATGAACACTGATTTTCAGTGCTTGGGTGTCTTCACAATGAGCACAGGACATCTCACATTCTGTGCACAATGGTTGCTCACACTGCCCAGAAATGCCCTGCACCAGAACCAAAAAACAAATCAAATATATAAAAGAGAGAAGGAAGAAAAACAATCTTTTGTCAAATGATTGTGAGCAATTGAGTTTTTTTAAAATTTGTAGCACCTTTTGATTAGGCCATAGCCATGTGTGCCCATAACCAACAAGTGAGCTCCAACCTTCTCCACCTTGTTGCAGATCACATCTCTTGCATCACCCTTCTCCACAATTTTCTCCACCTTCACCTGCAAACGCCAAACAATTCCATAATGTTATGACTTTACCATTAGAAGATTTTAATTACCATTTTGTTCAATAATCATTTCTTTATCGTTTGTTTGATAATTAATACAAACCATTTAAGTTGGGACTTAACCTTTTTACAGACGAAAATACCGCAATGGCAAAAGATGGCTGCAAAATTTCCAAAAGTTTCATGTGTGTAAGAAGGGGAAATAAATCTTACATTTTGTAGATTGCTACAAATTTTCATAGCCTTCTGCATCACTGAATGAGCCATCTCGTTGCCATACTTCTCCATGCTCTCCACCACTTCATTTGAGAACAAATACCCTACAAAAACATTCATGTGTTTAAGTAAACCATTCTCACTTTTTAAGAACTAAGTTACTCCTAATTTTTAAGTTATTACAACTAATAAAATCTTACATTTCGAGGTGAGATATTAATCAAGGAAAATCATAAATCAACTTGACCTTACAATTTTTAGCTTATGTCCGTGAAATTGTTCAAAATTCGCTAAAATGAGATTTAAAATTAGCTAGTTGAACAACAACAAATAAATTTGAGGTAGTTGACAATTGATATGCTATTTAAACTTGATCAACTTTGCTCCTAAGAGCTTACTACTTTCAAAGTGATTTTCCACTTACAATTCATTGGGAAAGATTTAAGCTACTCTTTTTTATTTCTTATGCATTTGGGTCCGTTTAAAATTGTTGTACCAAATTGTCACTAAATTCAAACATATACATCAATTGTAAACTAACATGGCACAAGCTATAACATTAATTCCGTCCTAGGCTAGGGGCACTACCAAGTCTAGAGGTTGGAATTTGTAAGAACTCTTCCAAAAAAAAGGGCAATGGGTTGGTTTAATTCGTGGTTTAAGAGGGAGTCTAATTAGGTAATTTACCTATAAAAATAGATACTCTCGTAAAATAATTTAAAACTAGTTGAAAAAAATCTTACCCATCTAATATCATTACTATTCGAAAAAATCTAGGGGGTTGAAACCCAGAAGGATCTTTAGTCTTTACTAACTACGCGAAACTCGAAAACTCAGGTGAGTCCCTTACTTTGTACTTAACAACCCCTAAGATGACACAAAAGGTTAAGTTGGAATTTGTTTTGGTAATAGACTAATGTCTTATATTGTCTTATAGTTTGTTTGTTTGGAATCACATTACATAATCAAATTTCTATAAATCTGACCCAATCTCAAAATCCATTCCCAAGCGCACCCTAACCTTAGTACGAAGAATCTAAGTTTCTAGATGTCATTTGTAAATCGCATTTCATTCCGAGAATCAAAATCTGATCATCAAAATGTGGTTTCAAACCAACCTCAAGCAACGTTAGACGTGTTATGTATATGGGTCTGATTAAAGCATGATTGTGAAGTGGGGGGAGGGGCAGGCCCCTGCCAGGGAGATGAATCCTTAATCAGGTTGACCTAGATTTTGGTAAACCCTTTGGAAATGGACAATTCATATTTATCTCGATTTTAGGATTTGTCTATATAAAACTTATATCTCTCTCTTGTACTTGTAATCATTTGCAAAATAGTGGATTAGATTTTGAGGCAAACGTGGTTTTCTCCTGAAAGGGTTTCCACGTAAAAATTGTTGTATTGTGGTTTGTGTTTCGTTTTTCTTCTTCATTTGTCAAATCACAGGTGAAACGTAACTTACAAGCAAGTATCTTTCTTAGGTGCGATTTGTTTGCAGGAACTCAACTCACAAGTGGGGAACTGACGCTTCCACTTCCAAAATGGTTTTCTATTGATTTGTTTGCAGGAAAAACTTAAAATAATTCCGAGAACTAATTCTCTGAGTTCCGAACCTTATAAAATTAATAGCTTCCCCAATTCCGTTCTAAACGTTAAGGAAGTCATGGAAATTCAATTATGAATATTCCACCACTTACAAGCAACTCAATCACACACACCCTAAACAAACATGTCCACAATCTAGAGTAGACAAACAGAAAAGCAGACATCTGTGTTTGTTACCAGTGGTGTCCATGGAGGTGTAGACGACCCCAACCGGAGCGACGTGGAGCAGAAACAGAACATCACCTTCACCCACCACGTTCTTCACGCACCACGACAGCGCGTACGCGCTCTCCTCCCCGCCGTCCACCGCCACAACTATCCGACGCTCTGCTTTCGACTCCTCCATTTTCTTTTTTGCTGGAAAAAATTAAAAAAGGAAACAAAGATGACAGCTTTCTCGGGGTTGGAAGGACGAAACTGAAAAATGGTTTGATGGGTAGGAATGGATTTGGGGAATTTATAGGGAGTTTGAGTTTGGGAGGGTTTGGTGGTTTCCATCTCCGGTTTTGGGTCTCTCTCTCTCTTTCTCTCTCTCTCTGCTGATTGCTGCCAATGGTTTTGTGATATGTGGGCCGAAGATGCTGGTAAAATAATGTTTTTCTTCGTCGAACGATCAAATCTCTTTTAGTTGATAAATGTGAATTAAGATGATATTTAAAATGAAAAAATATCAATATAACGTGTCATTTGACTATTTTTAATCTAAATATGATGAAACTTTTTTAATTTGTATCATACACGATAACTTGAAATTTTGATACGATTGTAAAATTGTTTGACACGATAGTACACGATTGACATATGTAGTTGTCGTCGATTCGGTGGTCATTTTAGAGTATGTTTCGATTCTACCAAACATATGCACTTGAAAGGAATATGTGACTGCGGCGTGAGTACCACGATTGCTTTATTATGGACTGTTTAGATTATGTGGCATTAGGAACTACTATTCGTCGTCGGAAAACTACTTAAATCGCCCCAAAAATTACCTTATCTTTAAACAAGGTATTTGACTCAGTTTTACTCACATTCCTAGTACCAACACCACGAAAATGTTTGGCGAAACACCTGAATCCGGCTAGGTAACGGAGGCGGATTTTTTTTCCGACTCGGGCGTCTGGCTAAGACGCCTCCACCTAGGTGGAGGCGTCTGGATACGACGCCTACACCATGGTGGAGGCGTCTTAGCCAGACGCCTCCACCAAGGTGCAGGCGTCTTAGCGAGGCGCCTCCACGAACGTGGAGGCGTGATAGCCAGACGCCTCCACGTTGGTGGAGGCGTGTTAGCCAGACGCCCGTATTTTTTAATAATAAAAATAAATAAATTCTTAAAATTATACGGTGTGTTATCTCAAATTATTTGAGGTTCTGTTGCAAGATTTTTGGTGGTAACGGGGTCAAATTACAATGAGTTTTTTTGCAAGTGATTAAATTTTCAAAAAATTTAAGATCAAAAATCCCCGGTGGTAAAACCTCCCGACTTACAAATACCACATCGACAGGTCCGTTCGGGGGTCTCGCTCCCCGATGAGTGAGCGGCATTCCACCTCGCCGGTGAGGTGGCGGGGGTGGCAAGGGGGCAGCGCCCCCTGAAAATTTTTTGGATTTTGAAATTGTTGGATCTGAATTTTTTTTGAATTTTCATCAATTGCAAAAACTCGTTGTAAGGTGATGTCGGACGGTCGACCGTTTGCTTCTCGGTCTACCGAACATGTTCCATGCGGATGACCGAGTTTCCATCGGTCCACCGTGATCGTAAATACAGTAAGTTTTTGATCTTCCTAGAATCATTGTGTCGGTTTACCGATCTCTACCCGGTTATCCGAATATTTATTCTCAGTAGCTTCGACATTTCTCTGGAAATCTCTATTCGGTGTACCGAAAGGGTATCGGTCATCCGAATATAGTAATTATTAACTTATTAATTAATTAATTTAGTAATTATCTAAATTTATAATCAATTATCTTTTTAATAAAAAAATAAAAAAATAAAAAAAAATTGCGGGCGTCTGTGTAAAACGCTCAGCGTAGGAGAGAGGCGTCTCGTTAAGCCGCCCAGCGTAGGAGAGAGGCGTCTTAGCCAGACGCCCGTCCCATGGGCGGGGCGTCTGTGTAAAACGCCGCCCCCTAGGGGGAGGCGTCTTACCTAGACGCCCCTCTCCTACGCTGGGCGGCTCCGCCAGACGCCCGCAATTTTTTATTATTTTTTTATTAAAAAGATGTTGGATATTTTACCAGATTCGAGTACACCGGGACGTCTGTTGGCTCATTACTGACCTCCAAAACATTATTTTTTATGAATATAAGAGGAAGATGAAGAGAGATGTGTGATAAGAGGGTAAAATGTCGCGTTATAGCAGTAGAAATGAGAGAATGGCAAAATGGTAATCTGTTGGGGCGATTTAAGTAGTTTTAGGGCGACGAATAGCAATTCAGTTAAATTATCGAGTCGTTAAGAGGTTTAGTAAAACTCTGGGGCTTGGACACAATGCATGCATCCGAACAAAATATGTGTAATTGAACAAAATATACATCCGAATACACTGCAAATGACATTTATGTTCGCATCCGTTGAAAATTCTGTGTTTTCTTACTTAAGGTTGAAAGAAAGAAAAATCAACTTTTTTCTTTATCCCACATTTCACGTGTTATGGTTATATTTATGGAAGCACGAAGAAATGTCAGAAACTTTCATACATGTATATTCATGTGTTACGATAAACACATGAAATCTCGTTAAGTTGAAAAGCCATTTTTTTACGTAGAATGTTTATTTGTGGTTTATAAATAAGCGAAAAGCAGTATTTTTTTGACTAATAGTGTTTGTGAAGGATCTTTCCGGCAACGATGACTTTGATTTAAGTTGATTTCTTAACTAGAAATGATTTTGTTAGTGCAACCCGTCAGATATTTGTTTGATATTTATTCTCACGACGGAACGGTATTATAAAACATCATGATGATATATAACAATGATGTTATTTGATTAAAGATTAATTGATAGAAAACGTTGCATGATATATAATTTGTTTGTCTACTTTTTTGATGGGTCATGGTTCCAATCACCCATTATTTTATTGTGGATAATGTTTGAATAATTTTGTTATGGGACACCGGCTACACTCCAACAGCTTAATCATCATTCTATTCATATTCAACTATCTTTTAGCGTTGTCAATTTCTTCTTTCATTATCTTCGTCGATTTCATCCACATTCTCTAGATTTCTTTTTACGACATAATAATGACAAAGAAAATAGAAATACTTGAACCTCTATGATAATATTATTGAAACAAAATACACCCTAATAGTCTCAACTTCAAACATATATAATAGAGCTTATGTATATACATAGATAATCACTTGTCATCCGCGCGACATCAATCACACATTAGTAGGTTTTTTCACGATCATCACCGGACACTTGACATTTTGAGCACAATGACTGCTCACGCTCCCAAGAAAAGTCCTAATTAAGATCAAAATCAGCATCTGAGTAAGAATATATATATATGTATATAGTCTTTTAAAACAAATTAAATTAATCATCATGATTAGTACCTCATTAGAAGCCCATAACCGTGGCTTCCCATGACTAGAGTATCAGCTCCCTCTTTTTCGACGGTTTCACATATAACATCTCTCGGGTCTCCGTTTGCCACTCTCGTCTCCACCTTCACCTATAACCAAATCAAAATGCACGATTAACATTCTAATCAATCGTGTTATGTGTCGATCGTCCATCTATGAATAAATATGGTGTAAAGCAAATTACGTAAAATACTAATAATATCGATCGGACTATTTTAAACCGTGTACGTACTTACATTTTGAAGGCGTTTGCACACTTTTTTCGCCTTCTCTATCACGTAATCCGACGTGTCCTGAAATCGGCGGAGAAGGCATAACCTGAAAAAACCAGAATTCATTGATTATTAGATTACAAACACGTACCTAATTATCATCATGTGATAACAAGTCCTTAGCACTGAAGTACAACCTTGCTTCGCTTTGGGAGAACAACAAAAAAAAAGACAAAAACAACACATAATTGTGTACATAATTATAGGAATCGGTAGATTTGTAGTGTTAAAGTAGTGGTTGTTTAGAGTGTCATTAGTAATTGACATCAAAAGTTAAAAGGGTTATTTGCTTGGATAGACTTGCAGAAGGTTGATATTGGATCTAAGGACAATCCAGCAGTGGGTTGGAACTTGGAATTTAAAAGAGATCAAAAAACTCATGAGAATCAAAATCATAACGGTTCCTTGTAGACTAGTTGAAATCCTAAAATCTAAAAGGTCGTCACGACCGACCCCTTACTCTATCTGGAATATAATAGATAATTATATATGATATGAGATTAGAGGTGTAATTAACCTGCAGCATCAAGAGAAGGGTAGATTAAGCGTGGTGATTTGGCATGGACAAGAACAAGAGTGTGGTTTGGGTTGTCTGAGACAACCACGTTGTTGAGACACCAAGACAGGGCGTGCATGCTCTCCTCTCCCTCGTCCACAGCCACCACTATCTTCCTCCTCTCACCCATCTTAATTATTTCTCTTCTTCCAAACTACTTGGCTTACTTGCTTGTTATTTGTGTTTCAATGGTGAGGAGAGTTAGTGGTTTCATGGGTGAATAATGGGCTGGGCTTATTATAAAGGGACGGACGGACGGACGGACAAATGGAGTTTCTATTTCTTTTTTCTTTTTTTGGAGAAAATAAGAAATGTGTTTTTTAGAAGAAGAAAAAAAATGTTTAAGGTTTAGGAAAATCTTGCCAATTGGTTATGATTATAAAGAGTTGGGCTCTGTTGATTTGATTGAGAAATGGGAAGGTAAAAATAAATAAATGAGTAGACATTTAATTATTGAAAATAAAAATTTGCAATACAAAAAAATTTCCTACTTTATATATATATATATATATGAATTTTCTAGTAAATTTAGGGTTTAATTTTTCTAAATTAAGTCCCAACAATATCCAACACTAATTTCAAATTGTAAGGTAGATTAAGAAAAAACGATTATGCTAATGAATGGTGAGATTAACTGTAAATAAGATCCAATGGTGAGATTGTAGGGGGTTTAAACTAAATTTGATGAGCTCTGAGTTCACTAGAGCTTGACTATATATATATATATATATATATATATATATATATATATATATATACAGGAATTCTCTAGTGAGCCCAGAACTTCATTTTTCTAAATTAAACTCCCACAATATCTACCACTCATTTCAAATTGTAAAATAGATTAAGAAAAAAACGATCATGCTAATGAACGGTGAGATTAACTGTAAATAAGATCCAATTGTGAAATTGTAAGGGGCTTAAACTAAATTTGATGAACCCTAGACTCACTATATATATATATATAAATAAAGTAACTCAAATTCTAACCACAGCCCAATACAATCATTTACATCGTTTATACATCAGCTTCAAAATGTCATTCAGGCAGCAATTTGAGGTACACTGGTGACAGTTAAACATTTTTTTTGAGAAACTCCTAAAGAAAATTTTGAGTAAGTATATTAATATTAAGTTAGGAGAATCAAACGACTCTTTTCGGTATTAGTTACTTAAAACTCGATATGTGATGTTATGTCATGTTAAACAATCGTACGAAATACTTCACTGTAACCCCGAGATATTTTGAGGTTGTTGCCACATCATGGATAATTGGATATATACAAGTGGTCCTTCCAGGATGGAACTGATGTGGACACTGGACAGTAGTTAGTGCCTCCAATGTTAACAAGTAACAGTTTCCAACGGAATAATATTACAATAATTATAGATGATAACCTTTACATTTTTCCAAGCTATACCACAAAATCGCTCTCCGACCTGTTTGTTAGTTAACGAAGCTGCACTACTGAGTCTCTAACTGCAGCAGGTTCTTGGCAGGAAGAAACACTGGATCGAATTAATCTAGATGCCTAATTGCCAACTATACATAACTGGCGTCAAGTAACTAACTTCCCATCAGCGAAATTTCACGCAAATAACAGTCAAGATTTCAGTACCTGTAGTGATTTAACGAGTGACTAAACAACCTTTCATTTCCTTAGAGCCAGCCACCCTTCAAACCCCTTGAAGTAACTCCGTTAAGGTCCAGAAAGATACGAGTTGGAGAACCAATTCGAGGCTTCTGTATTGTTTCACGTACACATACCCCTGGACGCAGATTAGTTTTGTAGTACAAGAAACTTGGCCCTCTGCTGAAGTTCCTTTAACCCTGCCATGTTTGGAGTGCGAGGTTTCTCATTGCAGTCAGCCGAGACAGAAATGCTAAGGATGCCCTTGATTAGAGCCAACTCATTGTCTCCGATGACATTTGATGACTTGGTTGCGGATTTAGAACCATGCTTGCCATAAGTAGCCTCAAAATCATGTGATTTCTCTGCTGCTTTTTTAAGAACCGGTGCTGGAAGGCCTGCCATCTCCAATAAATGTTACGTTAAGGAACGAAAACTATATTTCTTGTGGCACAAACATAAAGAGCTGAAAGACTAGCTACTTGTAACTATGGCTTATTTTGCTCTAGTTAACAGAATCAATGCAAATATGATTCTTATTATACATAATATTACATAATCATATTTTACTAACATCATTTTAATTCTAAGATCCGTACCTAACTAAATAATTATAGATATACCCTGTTACCCTAGAAACCATAAAGGGATTAGAGTGACAAATGTAGATCAGTGTGCTAGACTGCTAGGTATAGGAATCGTAACAATGTAATGGCAAATTGGCACTAGTGATGTACTGGTGTTGAATAGGGAAGAGTGAGTTGCATAAAAGAGTCACTAAATCAATTGAGTAGATGGCCAAGAGGTACTAATATATATGACTTCTAAAAGAGCAGGATAGTATATTAAATTTCTTGCCGATATAACACCAGTGTATTAAAAAATTAGCTCCAATTTCATATCATAAATAATCCATTTCTTTAAGAAAATGTTGGGGATTAAGAAGCATAATGAAAACCAACCAAAATTCTGACTTACAACCCATAATTGTAATTCAAAGAACACACTAAGCTAACCTAGACATGTCCAGAAACTCAACAAACCAGCCTACAACATGCAGATACAATTGTCATGGAGAGTGGTGGAGAATAACTTTTGACAGATATTGCACATCAAATAGTTTTAATTAAGTTTCTCATCCTCGCTGATATGGATAACCACAATTTTCAATAGTCAGGGTCATATAAATCACAAAAGTATTAAACCAACACATGACTTGTCAGCCGAAGTCTGGGAAAAAAACATAGGAAGCCTACAAAAGCAGCAACACATTGTAAAGACAAGTAGGGCGAGTGCATATCAAAAAACACAAATAATTGCAACGGAAATGTGTGAAAATAGTACCATTGCTTAGTGATCCCTAATACAAATTGCTCAATGCTCATGGACCAACAGATCACAACAGTAGATGTCTGTTGTGTAAGAATAATCCAAACATAAAAGGCAAAAACTAATGGAAGAAAGAAAATTGCTAACACATACCTGCCAGGCGAGCAACATTAACACCAAAGCTTTTGGGGCATGAACCAGCTGTTAGCCTATAGAGAAAAGTAACTTCTTCAACACCTTCATCTCCTTTTCCAATTTGGCAAGCCATATGGCAAAGTGATACCTATGGAAGTACACAATCAACAATGATCAAAATGCAAAGGATTAGCAAAATCCAGCAGAAGCAGGATACACACCTCCGCACTTTTTTCATAATTCACCGCCAAGTGGTGGTAGTGAGTGGAAAACATGCCTCTGCATTTTATATTGTGAATAAAATACTCTAGAACAGATTCCCTGCAAAGAAGCGGACCAGGCAGAAAAATTATGATAAGCTGAAGCTTACATATGTTGAAATTTTGAATTGTTTATCTTTAAACGGATTGTGAAATGTCTTCCTTATACTCACGCAATAGCTTGTCCATCAGAAGTAGATGTTCCCCTCCCAAGTTCATCCAAGGCAACCAGCGACTTGTGGGTAGCACAAGACTGTGTTCACGTAAAATGATGAAATAAATAAAGTGCCCTTAATGGAAGAAAAAAAACATAGTACGGCCACAATTTGACTTCGTCCGTTAGATTAACCAGACGAAATTGTAAAATGCAACTTATTTCTTTGGTCCCATGGGCAGAAACTCACTAGCATAGAAGCGGTCTCTGACAATTCTGTTAAAAAAGTACTTTGACCAGCCATAATATGATCTTGGGCTCCCATTCGAATAAACATGCGATCAACAGGTGAGAGCGCAAAGGTTTCAGCAGGAACATCAGCTCCAATCTGGGGGCGAATATTATCAACATTCGATAACAATAGCATGATATTGGTAGAAAAAACACGCAAAGTAAAAAGGATACCTGAGCAAGTATCACTGCCAAGCAAATTTGACGAATAAGAGTTGATTTGCCACCCATATTGGGCCCGGTTAAAAGAATAAAGTTCGGATGCTTAGCACCACCAATGCTGACACCATTAGGAACAAAAGAACCACTTCCTAATGAATCACTTTGAAGAAGAGGATGTCCTAAACTAGACGCACATAAAGATGGAGTGCTCTCGTCCGAAGAAGACATTATGATAATTGGACGGCAAGTGGGTCCTTCATAATAGTTGCTACTCATCGCTAAACTAATCAAAACATCAAGTTCTGCATGATGTGATAATCAGTTAGAGTAAGAAATAATATTTACAATAACAAATATATCATTAAACATAAAACATAAAATAAAACAAGGAAAGCAAACAGTTCTTTTATGGGCCCACATATGTTATTTTGTTCTGCCGAAACAACCCCCTTAATAATTCTGTCGGGACAAGCAGCTAAGCTCGCTGCTTGGAGATTAGTGTCCATTTAATGTCCTGGCATTTCATCTAACTACCATACTTTCATCCCTGAGAACAACTTTTAGCATCAGGTTATTTAAGAGCTTGATCTTCCAAATAGAAAACGTTATAAATGCACATAAAACAAAGATAAAACGATCAATTGTGTAATTGACCTTTTGTAATAATCCCCACTTTTCCCTTCTACTTGCTCTCTGAACTTGACCACTTATATTACATACCAAAAATTTACTCAATGACATCAACGGACTCATGAACAGGAAATCTTAATTTAACAATACAACATAATAAGGCCAACAATTAAATGTATTGATTATAATAATCATATATATCCTATTTTTGCAGAATCTGGTTTATTTTCTGGGTTTAAATGGTCTTTAACTGTCCAAAGCACGCTATAGCAAATCCAGGAGATGTGACTAATATTTAGTTCGGGGTGGGACCTAAGTCAGATTCATTGATTCTGCATTTACTGCCCGCAAAAAAAACATGTGGAAATGACCCACAGGCACAACCAAAACACTTTGCACAACCCCAACATTTTTCAGTGTCAGTTCTAAATGTATATATGGATGGCTACATCCAAAAGCATTAAATCATCGATCATCCTGGTTATGAAATAATTCAGGTTGATATTGAGAAAGCATATTGCATAGTCAAATAGAGAACCAACAATCACAATAGATTCAATTAGATGGAGAAAAAGATTGGAAAAGGAAACCTGCTACTGTAGATATTAACTGGCGCCACTTGCTGTGGTGCTCACTAAAATGCCCTATAAACCTATGCAAAATACTTTTCAGTTTAGATTCTTTCTCAGCTTCAGCTTGAGAGTGTTCTAACAGCCACTCTTTTATTTTTGGTGTCCAATACCTAAAATAACCCTGAGCACATGGACAGGTAAAACAATTATATAGAGAAAGGGACATGTGGATTTTTTGCACAAGAAAGAGCCAAAAAGAGCAAGACCACAACATAAGACCATGACCCATATGCAATTGATTGTAGTTAAATAACAGCTATTGCTAAGGACCTGTATCAAAGGAAGCAGATCCAAAGCACACAACTCACAACTTACAAGAGATCAGAGGTCATCTTACTAAAACTAAAAGGCACATACCTGCTTGCTAGAAAAGAAAATTAAGGACATTTCGAGAGTAACACATTGCAGAGTGCACGGAAGATGGAAGAAAATGTTCTTTTACTATTGAAAAGGTCACAGGTTAATGGATGTTAACCGGCTGGTAGCCTTAGCATTTAGCAACATGATATACTTAAGAAATACTTAGGGCTAGTTTTTTTTGGAGGAGAGGGGTCAAGACCAAGTGACCAACCTAACCCACACGAAATTCATGTGCCAATAGTATACAAGTGCAGAAATACATGAATACAAGCATATCATCAACAATTCAAAAATTCGGCAACTCGTTTACCTTTTTTGATGATTGTAATTCGTAATCCTGAGGAATCTTAGGCCTCAAATCCTCTGGTATTTCAAGAAGATAAGTATCTTTGCCAACAGTGACATAGTTGATCTATTTTGGAGCAACAATAATATGATATCAGATATCCCACATGAATAAGAAATCAATATTTAAGCTACAGGTTTCAAAAGAGAATATCCCTACCGATGAATCTTTAAGCAATTTCCGTTGCTTCTCAAGATACTTTTTCAAATTAACTTCAACATCCTTTATCATTTTGCAGACAGAATCATATTCAGGATCACCATCTATATGAGGTATTATGTGTCCCAATTGATCCGCTTCTGACCAATCAAATGCATCCCTGAAGTGCTTTAGTTCTGAAAAAATGTCTGGAAGCCCTTTCCCTGTACAGCGTGATTCTTATGTATAAGAAAATAATCCACTTAAAATTATTAACATATTTCATTATAAAGGTGACAAGCTAATAAAACCTGGTGTTAACAATTGATGGAGAAGGGTAGAGTTGTTGTTATCCAAAATGTAAGCAAGTGAAGAACAAGCTTGGGCCATCAATTCACAACCACGAAGGGCAGCAGTGAACTCCTTAAGCTGCTTCTTTGCTGCATCCTCATAAAGTACCACTTTGTTGGCATTTCTTCCACTAGCCTCACTGTAATGAGAATAAGAGGGGGGAAACATATAAATATGGAGAAGTTTAAGGAAAACCACCAGAGAAATAAAGAAATCTTCAACAGCAAAACAAAAGCAAAAGAGACTTACTAGCTCGAGAAAAGACGAGAAAGCAAGCGTTCCATATCAGGAAGCCTTGTGAGATTCTTCCTAAACTCGAGTCCATAGGAAAAACCTGATTCCTGCTAGGAAAAAAGTTTGTTATAAATAGACTGATAAATAAACTTTTGTATCACAAAATTTACAAAGTTGAGCAAGAATACTGCCATTTTCTGACTATTCAAAAAATGTTGTTCCATGGATGATGGATCCAAAGCATTATAAAAAAAATGATGGATCCAAAGCTTACTATCATCGATAACAGTCTAAATGCTAATACATGAAAAGAGACGTGAAATGAGATACTTCTTTCCACTCACTCTATTGCTATTGTTTTGTACTAGGCACCATTTGTTGGAACTAGAATTGGAAAGGGGCAAACGTCAAAAAATGTTGTATCATGCTAGAGTTGATACTCAAAGGTCTCACCCTTTTGATGCAAGTCTAAGTTATTTCAAATATACACCAAGAGATTCAACATTAAATGTTCTTCCCTTTTGATGTACTTGCTACTGCTAGTTAGTTGTTATTAATATGTTACTATTCGCCTACACACAAACATGATGATAAGGACCACTTGCTACTGCTAGAGAGTTGTCATCAATTGTTCTATGGTGAAATCCCCTTGTTTCAATCATTAGGTAAAATTGAAAAGATAGGTTGTTGCAACCTTTAATCCTGAAATTGCATCTTGTCGTTCAACGATTAATCTTGAACTGTAGAGTGGTCTGACAAGCCAATTTTTCAGCAATCTTTTACCAAATGCAGTCACACAATGATCCAACTGTGAAAAGAGTGACCTGCACACACAAAAACATCACCTTCAGGATTCAAACTCAAAAAAATGTTTAAATGATGCATATTTGAAGCCAAATTAACATACTTACCCAGACTGAGATCCATTTTTATTGTTCTCTAGGATTTCAAGGTTCTCAAGGGCTGCAGCATCAAGTGCCATATATTGTTTATGAAAATTTGAGCAAGGAAGTGGCTCAAACTCAGCACATCTGAGCAAGGTCTCGTCCAAAAAAGCCTGTCTCAGATAAAAAACACATCCCCCAAGGGCAGAAAGGGCACAATGCTTACTGTTACCGGCTTTCATCAGTTCAGATAAGACATGTGGAAGATGATCGCTATCATCTCCAAGAAGCTTATATATTTTTGTGATCTCAATAATTGTTCTTTCGGCATCCCAGAATTCAGAAAATGGTAATAGATCATTAAATAATGGTTTTCTTGTATGCTTGTGCAAGACACCTTCCGTTTCAGAACTAAGCATTTTTAAAGGCTTAATGATTTCAACAGGTCTTAGTTCAGAAAGCAAATCACACAAGCAATTTCTCTCTGGACCATCTTCAAACTGTTGTATAAAGCGGGAAAAATGAGAAGAAACTCAGCCTTCAAACTTTTTCAAAATAAAACATCAAAACAACTGAGAAGTAGGGAACAGAACAGAGGACGAAAGAAAGAAGGAAAGGTGGGTTTCAGTTTTGCACCTGTCCGAGTATAAACTTGCTTGTAGAAACATCAACAACACAGACGCCAATTATTGTGTGGGCATTATGGTTATCAGAATCCAGACATATCTCGGTCAATGACATAAGGTAAGAAGAATCAGCGTTTGTCGACAACAATTCCCCATCCATCAATGTTCCCTTCGTAACCATGGCACATATTTCACGCTTTACAACCTTAAAATATACAACAGTTGGTCAGCTAGAATTATATTATAAAATTAACTTGTCAGATGATTCATTTGGTCATAAACTAGAAAAGGATCACATATAAATGATATTGATGCATAATTGCATATAATTTGCTCTTGTTGGTGCCTAACATAGACGAGCACTAGAATGTTAGTAAATCTGTTTAATTTCTATTGTTGACCTTGTCTTTTGATCCCTCCTTGCGGCGAAGTTCAAGCTGATCAGGTGTCTCTGTTTGTTCAACAACAAGGACACGGTACCCCTGTAGCACCAAATTATAAAACTATTTAGAGAAGTGCACATCCACAGTGATGGGGATGAACCATAAAGACTAAGACAACCTTTCTAGCCAACTTCTCTAAATTGATGGAGAAGTTCTTCTCGGGAAAGCCACAATGAGGTTGGTCACCCTACAAATTTACAAAATCATAACTTTTCATTGAGATATGAACCAAGTGCAACCTTAAAAGTCAAAAGAAAGAAACGTGAAATGCTTCAAAATCAGAAAAAAAATTAAAAAAAACGAAGTGGGAAAGAACAAGAAATATGGCTAGTGTTTGAAAAAAAATTAAAGAGATCTTCCATGGAAACGTAACAAAGTGTTAGATCCTATTGATGAAGAATATTACCAAAATCAAAAAGAACACCCACTACAACACGAGACCCTAACACCAATTTAACTTTTGACAAACCTCTTCGCCTAATCCATGGGTCACCGAGATGATGGTGAAGCCACGTTGAGAAGAGGATTACAATAACTCCTCCCCCCCCCCCCCCCCCCCACAATTCTCTCAATCAGTCAATCTTTAACTTCTGAAATGTGTACATAAACAATCTGCTAAGGTTCGTCACGTTGTAGAGTTCACAAAGTCATAAACTTTATAATCATCAAGCAATCCTAATAGTCATACAATTACAAAAACATAGTTATTGATGGTACATAATCATGTTACATTTATATATCTAATCTGTTTATTTTTCTAATTTCTCACATCTTTGAACATGAAAAAGGAACATAACTTAAGGAACGTGAAAAAGCAACATTATAGATTTATACCGAGTAAATGATTGGCAACAAAACAACCATCAAGACAAGCATGTGATACATACCTTCATGTATTGGAGATCCAGCTCTGTCGCTCCAATATGAGCATCCATTTCAAACAACTCATAAAATTTGCCCATCTGATTTAAAATAGAAAACATCACTAAAACATAATAATTTGCTTTTCTGAACAGTCCAAAACTATATCTCTAATAAATCCATGATGCCAATACCTTAAAAAACAGAACCTTGTCCATATGTTTAGATTTGAACTCCCACCACTGCCTCTGTTGAAATAGATGTATGGTAAATGGGTTAAATGGGAAAACATCAGAAACTAGGGATTTTCAACAACTAGCCAATATGACATGACCCACTACCTGTGCACCAGACAAGCTTTTCAGGAAGTCAGAGGGCAAGAAAAGCGTTCTTGGATCATAATTTGGATCGTTTGGACTCCTCTTCTTAGCATCCTTGCGCCCTCTATAACAAGACATGGCATAAAATCAACAGATTAAATTGCATTTAGCAAATGTATTATTGTATTTATTGATGGAGGGCGTAGAAGATGAGCTAACGTACACTAAATGTCAATTGCAAAAAATTCTGAACTTGTCATGTGTCTAGTAACTACTGTTTAGGAATATAAATCACATTATAGCTGGAGAAATGGAGCCACGCTGTGATAATTTACAAGCCTTTTCAAATGGGTGCAAAATAATAATAACATCAAGCACCTCCGATGGGCGGAAAACCTAAGGGGTAAAGAATTATTCACTACGAGTAACACATTATGGATACAAGGAGGACGGAATTCTTAATGGGAAAGGTTAAGGAAGATCCTGAATTTACTTAATAAAAGAAACCAAAATGCAGAGCAATGAAATAATTTCTCCGTCGGAAAATTTGACTTAAGTGGATATAATATTTACAGTGGAAATGTGAAGTTAACATGTTGGCATGAAGTATATATGTGCTCCCATAAAGAGAAGCAAACAATGACAGGAACACTTACTCCCCAAGAAACCGAAATTTTTCACTGTCACGTTTACCAAATCGTTCAGCAGCATCACCAACAAGGGAACTATTTATGGCATGTGATTCATATCCCTCTGCATTACAGGAAAATGTAGATATTAAGCAAGAGTTCAAAAGAAAACAAAATTTACGAAGTAAAATTTTCAAAAGAGATATCTTTTGCTTCACATTTATATCATATCACTCACACGTCACTTCTCTTTGACAAGATATTGAACTCAAGAAGTAGGTACCTCCAATTTTACACCCAAAAAACTTATTTGTCTTTAAGCATCAGTCGAATGAGGGGAATGATTAAGGGAGTACAAATTTAAAAAAGGAAAGCACACGTTTTCAAATTTCAATACATATATTTTACCTCCCCTGATAATTCCCCTCAACTCACATTCCAAACAATACCTTGTGGTGCACATACAGGCCAAAAGGTAAACATGGTCTAAGAAGGTAATAGATTACTAAGCCATCAGAAACAGCTTAAGCAACCTATGGCTTCCAATACACACTAAAAGTACACCAACCATAACAACCATGAATTTCCAGCATCCAAAGGCTCTGGAAGAACAAAATGATTAACACCTACATTTTTGCACATTTCACCAAGCAAAACCAAAAAAACTTACTATCAACATGAGGAGAGCTTTTGGGCTGAGCCACCACCGGCGAAATTGGTGGGGAAACCTTCCCACCATTCTTACCAACCTTAACCTTTTTAACCGACCTCGATCCTCCAACCTCACCTCTCCCCTTCTTCTTAACCCCTTCCACCTCCAACCCCTCCTTCTCCAAATTCCTTTTCAAGGACTCCAACCCCTCGACCCCACTCCTCGCCCTTTTAACTCTCGACCCCTTCTCCTCCTCCACTTCCATCTCCACGTCCTCGTCCTCCAACTCCTCCTTCCTCCAATCCTTATCATCACTATCGGACCTCTCTCCGTCGTTTTCCACCACCGAAGCCCTCCTTCTCGGCCTCTTGAACCTCACCGGCGCCTCCTCCTCCACCTTCTCCTCTCCAACCCACTCCACCTTCTCCTTCCCCAACTCCAACTCCTCCTCCTCTCCGTCGTCATACCTAACCAAGTGCTTCCCGGACCTCTCCTCCACCACTCGTCCTTCGTACCACTCCCCGTCCAACGGCCAGAAAACCCTAATCCTCCTCCCGACGTCGTTTTTGACGGGATCTGGAGTCGTTTTCTTCGGATCGCCTTTGGGGCCGGGTTTGGGGGTGGGGTTAGGGTTTGGAAGGGGGGACTTACCGGGGGAGAAGAAGAAGGTGATGTGACTCTGCTTGTTGACCATCGGGGACCGGCCGTTGCTGAGCTGCCGGCTCATCGGAGGATCGGAAACGGAGGATCCGATATTGGGGATGGAGAGGAGCGGTTTTGGGAGGGATTTTTTTGGGGGGTTCGCGCGGGAATGGAGAGGAGTGGCGGGGACGAAGGGGTTTATATAGTGGGGATTTTGCGGTTTGGGACCTCTATTTGGACTTTATGCGTAGTCAGTCCACTTTTATTCCGACTCGTTTCGTTTCGTTTCGTTTATGGGTTTTACGTGGGTTCTGAGTGATTATTTGTTTTCGTTTGGAGCGGATTTGCACGTAACTAAGCATGGTTCGATGTTTTTGACTTGTCATGCAAAGTGAAAGATTAATACCACATATCGCATTTGATCTTCTACGTAAGGTTTTTACTTGGAAAAATTTTCAAAATAATCAAAAAAAATAAAGAAATTGTAAAAATATGCACTTCAGAAACTTATTTGGCAAAATATGCACATTGAAAAACGACACCTGAAATCCCGTTTTTATTAAGTAAAAACGGTATCACCAATGCCGATTTTTAACCAAGTGAAAAACGACACTACTAGTGCCGTTTTTCACCCCAGGTAAAAACGGTACTCGTAGTGCCGTTTTTATCCTAGAGAAAACGGCCCGTTATTTTACGTACTTAAAAAACGGCACCCATAGTGCCGTTTTTATGCTATATAAAAACGGCATCCGAGATGCCGTTTTTATCTAGGGTTTAAGTGGCCTGGACAGCCACCATCTTCATTCTTTCACTTCCAAAATTTCCCCCACTCCCCATTAGTCTCTCTCTCCGACGACCAACAGTGTTGAGGTTAGGTTCTTATTTTTTATTTGGGTTTTTTTTTATTTTGACATGAAATACAATGCATGTATAGTTAATGTATTTGTTTTTATGTTTATGTATGTATGAAATGTAGATTTTCTACACTCGAAGTAATGAGCTCCGGTACCGGATTGGTTATGGTTTTTTTCGATGGAATTCTTACATTCGTAGATGAGGTACCAGAATATGAAGGTGGTAACAGACGAATGCTTAATGTTAACACACAAATGCGATATGATGATCTCTGTGAATCAGTTTGTCAAGTTTGTGGTTTCCAAGAAGGAGAGTTTGATCTAAAGTTAACATGCAAATGGTTACCGTATGAAAAGTATACATATGCTCAAGTTTTTGATGATCAGAGCACGGCTACAATGCTATCTCTATTTAACTACATGAATACGGTTGTATTGTTTGTTGAGAAACAACCCAAGCCCTATACTACCGTCCAACACAGTCAGTTGAATGAGGATTATCAACAAATGACACAAACATATAGCCAATATGAAGCAGGTCCTTCTTCGGCAGTTCCTCAGTCATATTTTGGATCGTATGAGCACACACCAATGAATATTGGTAATTATGAAGCAGACGTAGTTCAATCACATTCTCAAGGAAGACAGGTTGAAGATGCAGATAGTGATGAGACAGATGATGATGAGGCAGATGGTCAGATGGATGGTGATGAGATAGACATTGTTGATGTAGATTCAACCCCACTTCCGGAGCTGCAGAACATGTTTCATCATATGGCAGACGCTGTGAATCGAGAACTTGATAGCTACGTACATGAAGCCATCGTTAGTAATGAATTGCCACCATTACCCGTACTACCAGATTTGAGGCATTTGCCAGACATAGAGCCTGACGAGAACTGGATTGAAGATTCAGTGATTGGAAATGTCGATGGCCGTATTGCTGCGTACACTGAATACGATAACTTGGAAGATGGACGAAGTTATTGGTTGCATAGGATTTTTTCAACAAAAAAAGATTTGCTGCATCAGTTGAAGGAATGACATTTGCGAAAAAGTGTCCAATTCAAAGTGTTAACGTCTGGGCCAAAAAGATTTTCAGCTGGTTGTTTGAAAAAAGAGTGTGAATGGAAGATACATGCCTCTTACAGTCAGAGCAAAGAATGTTTTCAAGTTAAGAAGTACAAGTCTGAACACACCTGTAGTAACGAGGGACTTTTGCATAACCACGTGCAATGTGACGCCGGTTTAATTTCTAACATGATTCTTGCCACCATTCGAACAAACATAACCATTACTCCTGCAGAAATTCAAGCTTTAGTGAAAACTCATTACTTCATAGATATCAAGTATGACAAAGCTTGGTACGCCCGCAAGAAAGCATTGGAAAAAGTATACGGAGTTGATGAGGCTTCTTATCGTAACTTAAGACGTTTTATGTCTAATATTTGCACCACCAATCCTGGCACCGTGGTCGAGATTCAGACACAGAGGATAAGTCACAACATTGAACAGTTTCAAAGAGTTTTTTGGTCATTCGCAGCCTCCATTGAAGGTTTTCAGTACTGTAGACCTGTGTTGAGCATTGATGGGACTCATTTGTTTGGGAAGTTTGAGGGGACTCTTTTAATTGCTATGGGTACAGACGCCAACTCTGGTTTGTTTCCTTTGGCGTTTGCTGTTGTTGAAAAAGAATCGGGCAGCTCATGGCAGTGGTTCTTAAGTATTTTGGCCAGTAGAGTATGCACACGAGATAGATTGTGTATTATTAGTGATCGGTTTCCGGGTCTTACAAATATTGTGTATTATTAGTGATCGGTAATTCAGCATCGTCAACTCTTCGGGTCAACCATCGAATCGTAATCTGTCAGTACCACTCCATGTAAATTCGTCTACAAGCAGCAAAATCTTCTGAGAGTGATGGTGCCTCGAACTGCACAAAATCTCGTCGACGTGACCAGGCTTGAATGTATAATTGTTGCTCTTGCAACCAGTTTACTCTTGGTTTCCCCTGAGCCTTCTTCATCTTGCACATCTCCATTAATTCTGGAATATGTTGCCGCAATCCAAACTGACGCATCACCCTGTCTGGCACGTGCATTGCGGCAACTCCGAAACAAACCATCCATGTTCTGCTCATCCAAACCTCATGTCCTTGGCGGCAATCAACAGGTAACGCCATCAGATCTACTTCTTCGTATGGGTTCCAACAAACTTGACTTTCATCTTGAACGTCAAACTCATTTCTGTAAAAATCAATCTGAGCCGTCTTCACATTGTTCGCCCACGACCTAGGAGTCCGCCAACGTGAACCTAAAGGACACAATGGAAGTTGCACACCGGGAATTGTAGATGGTCGTCCGACATGAAGATGTTCCCAACACCATATCTGTAACAATGTAAGGAAACCAGCTAATTGTTTCCCTTTTTTCAGACATGCCTGATCCAAATATTGATACAAAACAGCTAAGGATGCAGCTCCCCAACTGTAGTTTCCACTTTCAAATATGTTTTCCAGCAACAATAAATATCTCAGATGGACTTTGTTTCCACTCTTATCGCCCACTATCCCGGATCCCAACTGAAACAAAATGTACGCTCTCGTGTGCTGCATAACCTGCTCATCTGTTGCATCTTGCTCAACAACCTGAAAATTTTGCTGCAACCACTGCAATGACACGTATCCACCTTTCACTGCAGTTCTCGCTTCTTCTTCTTCAACACCCAACAGATTCATGCAAACCTGAGTCCAATCGTGATCTAATGTTGCACACACTGCCAAACCGTCAACACGAAGACCACTAAGCATAGCTACGTCTTGTAGCGTGATGGTCATCTCCCCGTGTCTAAAATGGAAGGTGTGTGTCTCAGGCCTCCACCTCTCCACAACAGCACGAATCAGATTCCAATCCAGTTGCAGTCGTTGCAATCGAGACACAGTGTCAAATCCCGCAATCTCTAACAAATCCCACATCCTTTCATCTTGCACATTCCACGTGTTGAACTGAGTGGCGTGCTCGACGCATTTAATATCCGTCAAAGGCTCCTGGAAATTAAATTAAATTATTTTACGTCAAATAAAAACTAATACCGATACATAAAAATTATAATTTAAAAATCATAACACTTACATTTTCCAGAATCGAAGATGATCTATGATCTTTCTGTAGTACTAACACTGAAAGGTCAACAGGACCGTGACAATCATGTGAAGTGGACATTTGGGAAACTGAAAAACATAATTAACAAAAAATAATATTACATATTATTCAGTTCAAATAATACAATCTAAACAAATTCAATACATTATCCACAATAAATCTAATTTCAACAACTACAACATTGATTATTCAATTTAATTGGTTTAACACAAATCCAAACAATGTAAATTTATTAAATTTGGACTTTTGAGATTAATTGATCTATTAATCAAATAATCAAATCCGCACAAGATTATTAATCATAACAATATCACATCATCCACACAAGATTAATTAAACAAAGTTTGGTAAACTCATCAACCAAATATCAATCAATCGAATCCATTTCAAATCAAACAATCCACACACATCCTAACCAAACCAATCAAATGTACATAAATACAAACTAATAAGGCAAAATATTAACAAAAATTGATGTAAAAATACCTGAAATCGCAGGATAGAGGGAGAGGAAGAAACACCAAAAATTTTGGGAAGATTGGAGAAAAGGGGGCCTTGGTGCCGTTTTTAACCCTAGGCTAAAAACGGCATCTCGGATGCCGTTTTTATATAGGGTAAAAACGGCACCCGTAGTGCCGTTTTCTAACCAGGTAAAAAACGGCACTACTGGTACCGTTTTTACCTGGGGTGAAAAACGGCACTAGTAGTGCCGTTTTTCACTTGGTTAAAAATCGGCATTGGTGATACCGTTTTTACTTAATAAAAACGGGATTTCAGGTGCCGTTTTTCAATGTGCATATTTTGCCAAATAAGTTTCTGAAGTGCATATTTTTACAATTTCTTTATTTTTTTGATTATTTTGAAAATTTTTCCTTTTTACTTCATTCATTAGATGTCACATTACGTTATGTATTAAGTCGTGAGCATTGAAATAGGTGAAAAATGAATCTGAATCATAAAGCATTATCACGTAAAAATCGAATAGAAATATCGTTGCCAAGGTTATACGACATAATAATCCATTTAAACTATGTTCGTCGATGTCAATAAATTAGTGTTATTAATATTTTCTCGTCTTGTACATTAAAATCACCAGACATGTTCGCTTAGATATTAATATTTGAAACTTTTCTTATCATTTGGCAAACTGCTGATGTTGAGGTTTCATGAACGAGAGATTTAGTCTTATTTGTTGCATTAAAATGATCAAGATTTTTTTTCTTGATATATAACTCAATTGGTTTATAAGCACACAAACTACTTCTATCTATAATTCCTTCCTAATCAGCATGACCGCGTGTGTGTTTCATATTCTCAAACGAAGTTTGGTAGTTTTATTATTTTTTGTTATTCGATCATGTAATATTATTTACGCGTTGTTTTTGTATCTTTTCCACATTTAGGTTTTGCACTTTCTCTTTTTGGCAGCTTTTTTACGTGTCGTTGGATTTCATAATATCTTTATCAAATCTCAAACCCATCGGTTAAAGTTATCTGCGTGTGATTAGCTGTATGTGTATTTCGTTTACGATTCCTTAATATCTTTGTGTTGTGGTTTTTATCCTCCTTTTTTTCTTACCATAAAAAAAAAGTTTCAAATGTTGTAGTTTATTGTTTTAGTATTAATCGATTCTAAAGTAATCTTTGAAGATCTAAGTTGCCGTGTTTTATAATTGCATCGATAGTTATATTAGATTCTAATGTATGGTTGGCGCTCAATCTCTACTTTCTTAATATAAAATTATATTAAAGTGTTTTTGTACATATGCTATTACATGTTCACGTGTTGAACAAACTTTATAGTTGCATCATCAATTAAATTTCAATTATACATATATAATATAGACACACACACATTAATGGGCAACAAACAAGTTCAAACCAATGCTCAAGCTTATCTCGTGCTCAAGCTTATCTCGTTGAAAAAACGAGACGACTCTGGTTTGACTCATTCGTTCATATGTTGCTAGCTTGACTCATCTAAATTGTCAAATCTTAAAGAAATATTAAATAATTTGTTACGTACACCATACAAATGATAAGATATAAAAACAATTAATACATGATTATTTCAATATTATCTAGAATCAGAAAGAAAGAAAGAAAAAATGTAGGATTACACATTTTACACGAGTAATTTGAATTTTACATAGGGTATATTTGGTGTAATATATTGCTATTATATTATATTATATTATGTGTATTATAACTAAAAACATAGATAACTTTGTATACAATAACTTAATAGAGTATGTAATATATGGCATATAAATATAATAATTTGCAAATAATATACGATATATGTAGAGGAGGGATCCATTATTCTTAACTTTTGTTAACATCTATTTACCACTACTATAACATAATTTTTAAACTTTAAATGGAAAAAAATCAAACCGTAGATCTTGATATAGGATTCCTATAATCTGTGTGTGCCGAAAATAAAAAATTCTAGTCATTTGATATGAAATCAAGATATAGAAAAATATACGTAAACATTCGTCAAAAACCTTGTTCTTTTGATCTCATATTAAGTTACTTCTATTTCTTTTTATTTTTGACACAAACAGATAATATGACTCTTAAATCATGATAAACGGTTTGAATTTTCTATTTAAAACTTAATTATACTTAAGTTGTAAGCATGAGTAAAATGACGTAAACAAAAGTTAAGGGTAGTAAATCTCTTCTCATATATTTATGATACATGACAACCTGATATAGATGTGGTATGTGTAAAATACATATAAATATTCTATATAAAGCAAAGTTTTCAAAAAAACCTTATACTCTTACTGGATGGTTCCACTTTACTTCCCTCATGTTGTGTGCTCTCCACTTCTTTGTTTCCACTGCTTAGTTGAAGAAAATTCCCAAATCTATACAAAACCTAATCTGTTCTTCTGAATATTCTTTTCGAGACATAATAATTGTTTCAGTAACTTAATTTGTTTAGCACGAAGCTATATTTTCCAACATGTTATTTGTGAGATCTTAATCCTAATTGAGTTTTAATGATGATTTAGGTAGTGATTAGGAGGAGATGGGTTTGGACGGCTGATATCGAGTGGAGTGGATGGATGGTTGAGATTAGAGGATTGAAAGATATTTAGGTGAGTTCTCTCTCTCTCTCTCTCTCTCTCATGTCTCCCTCACTTATCTCTCACGCTCTCTCTCCCTCAATTGTACTCCGACGTGGAGGTGCCGAGCTCGGGCATAGCGGAGGCGTGCGTCGGGTATAGGTTGCTCGTGGAGGTGAGTCGTTGGTTTCTTAACCCTTCTCGGTCGTTTTGGTTCTCTCCCTCCCCCGACCTAACTCATGTTCTGTGGTCGTGGTTGGTTGGTGGAGGTTGACGGACGTGGAGTCGTATCTGTGGAGCGTCGAGGAGTTGTGATCGTTGACGGAGCGAGTCGTTCGTCGATGGATCGTGATTTTGGGAAGAATGGCTCGTGGAAGCGCCATCGTGGTTCTTCGAAGATTTCTTTAAACCTTCATTGTATGTCAAACTTGTAGTTGTAGCTCACTTTTGTAGTGTGAGTATTTGAAAGTCGACGGTAGGCTTTCCGGCTCGTCGCAAGCAACGTGCATCAGATTTTACTGCCTGACCGGTCGACTGTTCTTAATGAGATTTCGGGTTCTGCCTCACACCGATCAAACGATGCCCTTGGGGCGGTCGACCGGTTGCGCATTTGAGGCAAGCATGGTGGTTTTCGGTCGAATGGGGCCCTTTGCCGTTCGACCTCCTGTGTGACTTTGTTCGACCGATGACTTAAGTTGGAATAGTGGTTGGTTTGACCGAAGGTGGTTCGGTCGACCGAACTTGTTGTTGTGTGTAGGGGAATTCCATGGTGGAATTCGGTTGACCGAGAGTGCTCGGGGCTTAGACCGAATTCGTTGTTGAGAGTTGGGAGAATTCCCTGGCGGGATTCGGTCGACCGAGAGTGCTCGTGGGTTCGACCAGATTCGTTGGTGAGAGTGAGGGATTTATCGCTGGTGACTTTCGGTCGAACGGGTCCCCTTTGTTGTTCGACTGATTGGTCGTTTTGTTCGTTGAACCTGGGAGGCGACTTCTAAACGGTCGACCGGTCCCTAAAGACCTGGAGACACTACCTTTATGGCGAGCAGTTTGAGGTGTTTACAGATCATCAAAGTCTGAAGTACCTGTTCTCGCAGAAGGAGCTGAACATGAGGCAGCGCAGGTGGCTTGAGTTCATTAAGGACTACGATTTCACTATCTCTTACCATCCGGGGAAGGCGAACACGGTTTGCAGACGCTTTGAGCCGGAAGGTGGAGGTATCAGTAGCAGGCCTATGCATTCAGGAGTGGCGACTGCTGGAGTCTTTAGCAGAGTGGAGACCATTTACAGATAACTCTGATGGTGCAGTGATTGCAGGATTGAGAGTAGAGCCTCAGACAGTATCGACAGTGATTCATGCTCAGACTACAGATGAGGAGTTGAGCAGTTTACTACAGTTAGCGACTAGAGATGGGTCAGACTTCAGAGTTGGAGTGGATGGAGGTCTGAGATTCAGAGACCGTATTTGGGTGCCGATGACAGAGGACCTGAGACATGATATCATGGAGGAGGCACATAGATCGCGATATTCCATTCATCCAGGAAGCACGAAGATGTACAAAGATTTGCAACGGAACTTCTGGTGGCGAGAGATGAAGAAGGACGTTGCAGACTTTGTGTCGAGGTGTTTGGTCTGTCAGCAGGTGAAGATTGAGCACCAGAGACCAGCTGGGCAGATGCATAGGATTGAGTTGCCCGAGTGGAAGAGGGAGCACGTGACGATGGATTTTGTTACGGGGCTACCGAAGACACGGAGATTCCACGATGCGATTTGGGTTATAGTCGATCGACTGACCAAGTCGGCGCATTTCTTAGCTATTAAGACCACTCTTGCTGTGGATGGTCTAGCTAAGTTATATATCGAGGAGATTGTCAGACTTCATGGAGTACCAGTCAGTATCATTTCAGATAGAGATCCCAGATTCACTTTGCAATTTTGGGAGAGTCTACACAGAGCACTGGGGACACGTCTGAAGTTTAGCACAGCTTTCCACCCACAGACAGATGGTCAGTCAGAGCGGACGATACAGACATTGGAGGACATGCTGAGAGCGTGCACACTCGACTGGGCCGGGCATTGGGATGAGCACTTGCCGCTGATAGAGTTCGCCTACAACAACAACTACCACTCAAGTATTGGGATGACACCATATGAGGCATTATACGGGAGGCCGTGTAGATCGCCGGTATGCTGGGGTGATGAGATTCGGGAAGAAGGGGAAGCTGAGTCCGAGGTATGTCGGACCGTTTGAGATATTGGATCGAGTCGGAGAGGTGGCATATAGGATTGCTTTACCGCCACAGTTCACAGGACTTCACAACGTCTTCCATGTTTCTATGCTGAGGAAATACGTGGCCGATCCAGCTCATGTGATAGAGATAGCAATACCAGAGATCCAGCAGGATTTGTCATTAGATGAGAGACCAGTTGAGATTGTGGATCAGATGGTACATCTGTAGGATTTCTAGTTTAATTATACATATATATTTTCGGAATTTTTATGTATAATAAGGATTTTTACAATTTTCTATGATTCGTTTCATGCATGCATCAGTTTGTTTCAATAACTAGTTTTAAAACTTTTATTAAAACAAACATGGGACTCCGAAATTCATACCTAGAAGTTCTCTAAAACTTCTTGATGATCCGAAGACGTTGGGGATGCTCCTCGCTGCGCCGGATGCCTCCGAGATTTCACCAAACTCTAAACAAGATTGAAGAGAGAAAAGCTAGTCTCTCAATCTCCAATAGGGTTTAGAATCCAATTACTAACCCTTCTTTAGTTCCCTTGAGAAGATGATCTCTAGAACTAAAACTAAACTTAAGAATTAAGGAATTTTCGTGGAGAATTATGGAGAGAGAATTTTGCTCAAGAAAATAATGAAATTAATTAAGGAGGTAATGAGATAACCTTGTATTTATAGGTTATCTCCAAATTACCTATTCATGTGCAACCTCTTGCCCATGATCCCATGCAAAATTCCATCTAACCATCCATTATTTATTAATAAATAATATTAACCACGAATTAAATCAATTATGGACCAATTCCATGCATGATCTAATTAATTCTTAAATTAATTCTGCAGAAAACCGTCTGGACCGGTCGACCGTTACTGTTCATCGGTCGACCGGTACTGTTCATCATGGACAGGTACTGTTCATCGGTCGACCGGTTACTGTTCATCGGTTGACCAGTACTATTCATCGGTTGACTTTTGCACAGTACTGCAGACTGGTCAAATTTTGGTTTAACCCCTACAAAATTTGACATTTCGGGATTAGTAGTAAATTCACAACTTATGTAACATATTATCCTATGTAATGTCAACTCATTACACCCCATAATATTTACATCACATATGAATTTAATTTAGATTCTAATTATGTTATTAATCACAACATAATCTTGATTTTGTTTGTTCACCCCATGTGTCATATTTTCTACATGAAACCCGACACATCCATATGAACTCAAAATCCCCATTTCTTGTTTCCCAGTTTTGTGGTGTGACCTATGGGAGGATCTAAACTAAGTTGGCAGTGATATTAAGAGCTTAATATCACAAGCTATAAGCGGTATCTAGCTACACATTATAGCTCCCAATTAGTTAGATGTCTTAATTCCACTCGAACCAAAACACGATCCATTTAGTGATGGAGTGCACCACTTGTGTCCGTCCCTTGCCTCGTGATATTAAGAATACACACAAAGTAGTATTGTGTCATCTTTGTATTAGTATTCATTTCTTGATCTCTTTAAGCTAGTTATAAATATGTGACTTAACTCAAATCACATTGTGCACATTACAACTTTGCTTTATCAAGGGGCCCACTAATATCATTACTCAATTAAGAGGGGCAATGATAATCTTTTGACTAGCTACCTTCTCCAACAAAAGTTGTACTTAACCAACCAATGCCTTTACACTACACTGATCGATAGTTCAAGACACTGATCTAATTAAGTATTCCTTAAGCGATTAGATATAAGTCTCATATCAAAGGACCAAAGACACAGTAAAATATTAATGACACAGAAACACATTTCTATAATATTTTACTTATTAGGTCTATTCAGTATACAAAAGTAATATTTTCCTCTTTTGCATACCCGTGTTGTCACTCACTTGTAGAGCTACAATGATCTATGACCAACACGACAATCTTAACTCGGTAATTAATGTTCCATGTTAATTACCATGATTGCGAATATCTTTTGTTTTATGCAAACCAATATCTTTTAGAGCTCTACGGTTAAGGACCAAGAGCCTCTTCCTTAACACTTCTAAAAGACGAATAACATAAACAAGGAACAAAATGATTTCTCATTCAATTCATAATAATTGACATTTAAAAGTAAAACTTTTAGAACACATTCCCTTCAATCTCCCACTTGTTATCAAAGTTTTCTTTCACATACATTCTCAATGCATAAAACATCAATAACTAGGGTAACATTCCCAAATCACCCATCAAGCCAATCCACATGGACCCTCGGATCCATGGACTCGAAATATATATTTCGTCTCTTAGCTTGGTATGAAGGTTTGTTGAATGGATCAGTTGTGCCACTGTTGTGTCCACCTATTTATTTATTTTGTCTTTCGTTGGTGGTTGAGTTAGCTGTAGTGATATTACTCCTAACTACACTAGCTCATACCTCCACCTTCGATAATGATGACGCATCATCACTCCAACCTCTTATTGTCTAGAATTCCTATAAGAATTGCATCAAAACAGCCCTCGGCTATTTTCTCCTTTGTCTTCCATAAACAAGAACCTTATCTTTAGTCCGGTTAAGGTACTTCAGAATATTCTTGACCACAATCCTACGATTAGGACTTGCGTTGGATTGGTGACCACTTGTCACGTTTAGAGCATACGAGATATTGAGTCTTGTGCAAGTCATTGTGTACATGGTCCTTCCTTTTGCCAAAGCATAATGGATACCTTCATGTACTCCAAGTCTTTGTGTGATTGAGCACATTGTGACTTCTTGAGTTGCACACCTATACTCATACTTATTGGCATATTGTCCATATCGGAATTGTTCACCCTGAACATTTCAAAGACCTTGTCAATGTATGCACGTTGACTGAAGCCAATGAGTCTACGGGATGTATCTCAATGTATCTTGATTTTCAAGATAGGTTGAGCCTCATCCTTTTCTTTTCATTGAAATGCCGATTTCAATGAAATTTCTCGTTTGCTAATGCTAAGGTATATGATTGCTCATGAGCAATATGTCATCGACATATGAGATCAGAAGTACTACATGGCTCCCACTAACCTCCTTGTATATACAAGGTACTCCTTTACTTTGAATGAAGTGAATTTTCTTCACCTCTTCGTCAAAGCGTTTGTTCCAACTCCTCGATGCTTGTTTCAATCCACAAATGGATTCTCGAAACTTGCATTTCTTCTCGCTACTATTTGGATCATCAAAACCTTGAGGTTGTACCATGTACATATCCTCCTCCAAGTTCCTGTTTAAGGAACGCCATTTTGATATCCATTTTCCATATCTCATAATTATGAAATGCGGTAATAGTGAGCATAATCCGAATAGATTTTAATATGGCAACTTCTCAAAAATTTCATCAAAGTCAATTTCTTGAATTTGAGTATAACTTTTGCTACAAGCCTTGCTTTGTAGGTTGTCAAGTTACTATCCATGTCCATCTTCCTCCTAAAAGTTCATTTATACTAAATGACATTTTCTCTTGAGGAAGGCAAATCAAGTTATACACTCGATTATCATACATGGATTCCATTTCGGATTTTATGGCCTTGAGCCATAGTTTGGAGTCTTTTCTATTGCTTCTCGGAAGGTCGAGGGATCTTTGGTATCTAGTACCATGATCTCATGAAGTACCACATACTTATTGGGTTTCTTCCTTTCCCTCATTGACCTTCTTAGTTCTTTTGGTTCTTCTTGTGTCTCTCGAACTTCTTCCACAATTTCTTGAGGAATAGGTTCATGTTCGACTCTCGAACGCACACTAGGTGAGGATGATTGAGATTCTCTCACAATTTCTTGTAAGGATCTCTCGCTCATGCTCCCACTAACCAAATGAATCTCGGCTGGGCCTTCATGATCTCGAATGCAATATTCACATCATGATCTTGTAGAGTATCTTGAGTTTTCTCAAGCTCAACTCTACTCCCACTACTTTTCTCTCTTTTCCAGAAATTCCAGAAAAACATATCTCTCTCTACAATCTTTCGATTGGAGGTGATATATCAAAAGTAGTATCCTCTTGTCATACGAGGATAACCTATAAAGAAGCACTTAATCCGTTTTTGGTTGAAGTTTGGTCGACATCAATTTCTCGACGTAGACCTCTCAACCCCAAATCTTGAGAAAGTTGAGCTTAGGTGTCTTTCAACTCCATAGCTCATAAACCATTTTCTCCACGGATTTGGATGGAACATTATTTAGTGAGTTTGTCATTATTTGTAGTGCATAATTCCAAAAGTAAATCGGCAATTTAAATTGACTTATTATTGATCGAACCATGTCGAGCAATATCCTATTCCTACTTTAGGAATGAGTCAAATTAGGTATTCTAAGCACTCACCCCTACGACTTTTCATAGAGACTCGATATTCTTGTTGAGTTGGTTCGCTACTCCATTCTCGAATTCCTTGAACTTGTCAAAGATTTCATTTTTGCTTTCCATTAGACAAATATAGCCATAATGACTATAGTTGTCCGTGAACAAAATGAAGTACCTTAAACCGTCTCTTGCACTTGTACTTATCGGACCACATACATTAGAATGTATCATATCCAATTAGTTATTCGCTTTCGTTCCTTTCTTCTTGAAAGGTCTCTTGGTCATTTATTTGACCAATCCGATAGTGCTACAAGATTGTATCATTCACGTGAGTTATCTTAGTTTCTCTTTTGTTATTGTTTGTTTGAGTTTGTTTATTATTTATTTCAAGCAAATAGAAAACATTCTATATGAATGTATTTGCATAGAAAATTCCATTCTTCGATATAGGCAAGCAAGAATTAAAATATTTATTAAAATTTATCCATATCCAAAACTTGATACAGAATAGTTCTTGCTAATCGAAGGTACATAACAAACATTCTACAAAGCATAAATTTAAATCACTAGACTATTGAAGTTCCATAGAATCTTGTACAATCGCAGCGATGCTTGTACTATTTCCAATCTTCAATATCATCTCGTTCCCAACGAGTTCCTTCCTATCCTTCAATAGCTGCACATCAAAATTATGTGAGCACAAGATCCGGTAACCATTACCAAATCAAGGATAGAGGTGATTAAATTTATCTGAATAACAAACATACCTACGGCGTTTCTCGGGCGCCTACGTTCAATCATCCCATTTTCAAGGTCTTCCTTGTACTTGGGGCAATTAGGTCGGATGTGTCCTTTTTCACCGTAGTGAAAGCACTCCGTGTTGGGAGTTGGAGATTTAAAAGATTTCCCCCTTGAGGCACTCTCATGAGCACCTCCTACTCCCTTGCTCTTGATTGACGTATCTTTGGTAAATTTGCCTTTACCTTTGTTGATCTTTTTGCTCTTCTTATGGATAGCAAGGACCTCATGGTCCCTACTCTTGCCCATATCAACTTCAGCCGTTTTGAGAGCGTTGTGAAGCTCCTCAAGACTCACCCCTTTTTCACGCACATGATAGTGCATCACAAAATCCTTGAAGGACGGGGCTAGAGAGCCAAGAATCAGATCTTCGGCAATGTCCTCGGGCATTGGAGAAGAGAGCTTCGACAATTTCTCAAGGTATCCTTGCATTGTGAGAAAGTGCATGGATACCGATGTTCCCTCCGCCATATGGCACCTTGTGAGTGCGATGGTGGTCTTATAGCGCTCCTTTCGGGTACTATCCATGAACATCTTAGATAAAGCCTCCATGATCTTCTTGGGTTTTGAATCCAAGTATTTCGCTTGAAGCGAGTCACCCATGGATGCTAGTATAAGACCGTGAACTTGGTTCTCTTGGTCTTCCCACTTGGCTATCGCCTCTTTCTCTTTATCGGTTGCCTTCTCATTTAATTTTGGGATTTCACCATCCAAAATATGAGATAGTTTTTCAAACCTCAACACGATATTGAGATTGAGTTGCCATTTCATGAAGTTTGAGCCATCATTTTGCAAAGGGTTCTTTTCGCTCATAGATCGCACAATTGGTTGGATATTTGACATTTCTACAAAATAAATTATATAGGTTTTAATGCCAATTTTATGTTTTAATACATACATACATATATATATCGAATATGATGTAAATACTGCAAATAAAATCTTGCCCGTAAATGCAGTAATCCAAGATCCCATCAATTGTAATATAGACTAGCTAAGGGCTATCGAATACATTACAACATCAAGGTAAGAAAAACATTTTCTAATCACAACCTTTTTGAATTTTAGCAATATTAGCATCTTCAAACTCTTGTGATTCTTGTCGTTTTAATTATGAGGGAATGCGACCTATCCTCGTAAGAAAAACTTTTTCCCAAAACCGAGCGAGGGCTCTAGGTAATGTTAAGAAAACTTATTTTCATTTGATACGAGATACGTTTATCTATTGTATTCACAACTAAACATACTTGGGGTTCACTAGGGTGAAACACACCTCATATATTTAATTGTGGCACAACAACAGACAACCTTTATATCTCCCACTATTCCCAAAGATAGAGGGAGCTATCTCCCGCTAAGGGCGAGCAGAGTATCCCTCGATCAATGGCTGCTAGTGGATGAAATAAGAAGGAAAAATTAATCTTAATTTTTGTTGGACAATTTCATTTATCAACATGTGATTTTGAATTTTAGTTTATCATGCATATTAAAATTTATACACATCCTAACATTCACCATTCATCACATGCATAGCAGAAATTATAAAAACAGAAATTAAACATTCACACAATCCATATCGCGTGAGTTTATATGTTCCCTTTGATCCTTGATCTTCGATCCCTGATCCTCGATCCTCGATCAATGCGCTATTCGGCGACTTCCTCTTGCACCGGAGATGTAGATTTTACAGAAAAATAAACATGCTCCTCACATTCGATAAAAACAAACTAGTGCAAGTCCTATGTAAAAACCTCTCACATGCAAATGCAATTCCAAAGATAGAAAATAGAGAATATGGCTTTTACATACATAAGCCCCTGTATAATAATAATTACATACATTTGTAGTGTCTGATTTGGAACATATAAACTCACAATCCTGCAAAGCAACTCAAGCATCCATGCACGCAATTGCTATAAACTACAGAATCTAATTTATCAATCATCTAGAATTCTCAACAATTCTTTGAAAAATATTTTGAAATCCATTAAAAACATTTTTCATACATCCATAGTTCACAAATTAATTATGAACCGTTGTTCATCCAATTTCCAATGGAAAGATGAATCGCAGTTTTTCGGTTTTGTTGATTCTCTTACAAAATAATCGTTTATACTTAAAACGAAATTATTGTAAGTTAGACTTATGTCTAAATCATAATTCTAATAATTATATGTCATGTTTTAAACATTCAAAACATTTAAAACGAATTATTATAAAGAATTATTTCAACAAACATTTAAAGACCGAAAAACCGGTAAAACGAATTGTTTAAATCCTAGATGGTAAACTAGATTTGTTTACAGCCATAAATCATGAGAAAATTGAACCCTAAGCTCTGATACCACTGTAGGATTTCTAGTTTAATTATACATATATATTTTCGGAATTTTTATGTATAATAAGGATTTTTACAATTTTCTATGATTCGTTTCATGCATGCATCAGTTTGTTTCAATAACTAGTTTTAAAACTTTTATTAAAACAAACATGGGACTCCGAAATTCATACCTAGAAGTTCTCTAAAACTTCTTGATGATCCGAAGACGTTGGGGATGCTCCTCACTGCGCCGGATGCCTCCGAGATTTCACCAAACTCTAAACAAGATTGAAGAGAGAAAAGCTAGTCTCTCAATCTCCAATAGGGTTTAGAATCCAATTACTAACCCTTCTTTAGTTCCCTTGAGAAGATGATCTCTAGAACTAAAACTAAACTTAAGAATTAAGGAATTTTCGTGGAGAATTATGGAGAGAGAATTTTGCTCAAGAAAATAATGAAATTAATTAAGGAGGTAATGAGATAACCTTGTATTTATAGGTTATCTCCAAATTACCTATTCATGTGCAACCTCTTGCCCATGATCCCATGCAAAATTCCATCTAACCATCCATTATTTATTAATAAATAATATTAACCACGAATTAAATCAATTATGGACCAATTCCATGCATGATCTAATTAATTCTTAAATTAATTCTGCAGAAAACCGTCTGGACCGGTCGACCGTTACTGTTCATCGGTCGACCGGTACTGTTCATCATGGACAGGTACTGTTCATCGGTCGACCGGTTACTGTTCATCGGTTGACCAGTACTATTCATCGGTTGACTTTTGCACAGTACTGCAGACTGGTCAAATTTTGGTTTAACCCCTACAAAATTTGACATTTCGGGATTAGTAGTAAATTCACAACTTATGTAACATATTATCCTATGTAATGTCAACTCATTACACCCCATAATATTTACATCACATATGAATTTAATTTAGATTCTAATTATGTTATTAATCACAACATAATCTTGATTTTGTTTGTTCACCCCATGTGTCATATTTTCTACATGAAACCCGACACATCCATATGAACTCAAAATCCCCATTTCTTGTTTCCCAGTTTTGTGGTGTGACCTATGGGAGGATCTAAACTAAGTTGGCAGTGATATTAAGAGCTTAATATCACAAGCTATAAGCGGTATCTAGCTACACATTATAGCTCCCAATTAGTTAGATGTCTTAATTCCACTCGAACCAAAACACGATCCATTTAGTGATGGAGTGCACCACTTGTGTCCGTCCCTTGCCTCGTGATATTAAGAATACACACAAAGTAGTATTGTGTCATCTTTGTATTAGTATTCATTTCTTGATCTCTTTAAGCTAGTTATTAATATGTGACTTAACTCAAATCACATTGTGCACATTACAACTTTGCTTTATCAAGGGGCCCACTAATATCATTACTCAATTAAGAGGGGCAATGATAATCTTTTGACTAGCTACCTTCTCCAACAAAAGTTGTACTTAACCAACCAATGCCTTTACACTACACTGATCGATAGTTCAAGACACTGATCTAATTAAGTATTCCTTAAGCGATTAGATATAAGTCTCATATCAAAGGACCAAAGACACAGTAAAATATTAATGACACAGAAACACATTTCTATAATATTTTACTTATTAGGTCTATTCAGTATACAAAAGTAATATTTTCCTCTTTTGCATACCCGTGTTGTCACTCACTTGTAGAGCTACAATGATCTATGACCAACACGACAATCTTAACTCGGTAATTAATGTTCCATGTTAATTACCATGATTGCGAATATCTTTTGTTTTATGCAAACCAATATCTTTTAGAGCTCTACGGTTAAGGACCAAGAGCCTCTTCCTTAACACTTCTAAAAGACGAATAACATAAACAAGGAACAAAATGATTTCTCATTCAATTCATAATAATTGACATTTAAAAGTAAAACTTTTAGAACACATTCCCTTCAACATCAGCTCAGGAGGAGAGCGATTCCGATGATGAAGGTCAGGTGGCAGCATCACAATATCAGAGAGGCTACCTGGGAAATCGAGGAGGATGTCAGGAAGCAGTATCCAGAGTTATTCCGGTAAGTCAGTTGTTTCGAATTTCGCGGACGAAATTCCTTAAAGGAGGGTAGATTGTAATAACCTTAATCTAAACACCTTAATTAACCTAAACTAAACCTAATTAACCTTAATAAAGCCATGAACAGTAAAGCATGAGGTGGAGGTTTGGATAAGAGTTAGATTTTTAGGTTTTAGCTATAAATAGAAGTGTTAGGTTAAGAAAAACGTTTTTCTCATTACTTGAGTGTTTCAGAGGGTAAGAGAGGCGATTTTGGAGGAAAAGAAGAAGGAGAGAAGGAAAAGGAGAAGAACTAAAGGAGAAGTGTTGGGTTAGGCTTGCCAAAGCTTGGGAAGCTTCCACAAACTTCAAAAAGGTATGTCAAGTCTTCATTATAACTCACATAAGCTTTGTAGGTGTTGGTGATCGACGTTGGTGTTGAATTCCCTGTCGGATTGCAACCTATTCAGAGGTTGAAGACGACAATCGGTCGACCGGTGCCTGTGGGCAGTCAACCGATTCTATTATTATATTGATTTGCACCCGCAAACGGTCGAACGATGTCTGAGGACGGTCGACCGTTATGCCAGATTTGTGCGGGAAAAATGGTTGATGTTGTTATCTGTCGAACAGATCCACTTCGCCGGTCGACCGAAACAATGAGAATATGTCGGTTGGGAATTTTGACTTATTAAACGGTCGAACATCCTTAACCTGGTTTGACCGATCTATTCGATGCTAAGTCGGTTGGGAGCTTTGACCATCTACACGGTCGACCGCTCTTTAACTTTCGGTCGACCGACTGAGCATTTTAATTAAGCAGTAGAGTGCATGTGATGTTTCGGTCTAACTGTATCTCAGTTCCGGTCGACCGAACATTACTTAGGCAAAATGCTGAAATCCCTGTTATCGGTTGAACGGACCCTTGGTTCGACCGGTCGGATATATAAATATTATAAATATTGTATAGCGTAGACCATCCAAACGGTCGACCGCTAGATGACTTTTGTTCGACCGATTGGTCGGTATTTCGGTTGGCGTGGTTCGACCGAATGCATTGGTTGTACAGTACCGAGTACTGTGTGGAAGATCGGTCGACCAATCTGCCGCAGGTTGGTGGATTTATCCACGCGCGAGCCGTCGAGTATAGGTCGACTACCGGCTCCGAGGAGACGGTCGATTACCGGCCTTGAGAGCTACGGATTTCACCTTCGACGAGGGCGTATTATTGTTGGCCTCTCATATCGAGCGGGGTGTGAGAGATGAGTGTCGTAAACCTTGGGCTGTTTGCTGGGGTTTGTCGGTAGGCCGAGGATATTCCGGCAGGGTACGCGTCTGGCGGTTCTTGGGGGAGCAGCGGCTGCCGTCTGGCCCGAGTTGTGCATTCGACAGGCTGACTCGCTCCTTGTGCGGCGGCGTAGTACCAGGGTGCCTTCCTACGGTGCTTGGGGAGCAGTGGTGCCGACTGACCCATGTGAGGCAGTGGTGGACTGACTCGACCCTTGTGCGGCAGGAGTGGTTCAGTACCGCGGAGGCGGAGAGGGGTATTATTGTGGACCCGAGGCGGATGATCATGTGCATTGCATTGCATTGTCTTTAATTTCCATTTTTGTATTTTAGGAGGTTTGGCATACGGGGTTCCAGCAGAGAACTCAGGCATGTTTTAATTGTTTTCATTTCAGGTAGCGAGCAGCATTAGAGTCGAGGTGGTGACCGAGGAGGGTGCCCCCGGGATCTGATCCTGTCTTCTCTTATTCCTTTTTGTTGAGGTAGTGATTACCCAGTTGTATTTATTTCGGTTGTAATCACAGTTGACTCAGATGTATTTTGACTTCCACGTGGATCTATATCTTATTTATATATATTTCTCCTTGTTGTCTCGTGACGTGCCCGGTGTTGACCGTTGACGGTCTTTTATATTGTTGAAATTTCCCGTTGTTTTCGGAGACGTTACAATCCACATGTACGTATTTGAAACTTATATTACTTAGGTAGGAAGTAGTGGGCACAACTTTGTTACAAAATTCCATATACTTTTTAACATTTTTGTTGTTCGCAGATATAGATGTTGGTGTTGCCTTCTAAGGATGTTATGCATCATGTCCGTATGTTGTCTATTTTGGCGTTACCGTTGTTGTTGTTGTTCATTCTCTTAATGGTCGCTCTCGCAACATGCACTATGTTCCATTTGATACGAATGTATCAAAACAAAGAGATTTCATTGGAGGCGTCGCTTGTTCGGCAAAAGGAAGCCACTCGACAAGAAAAAAGGAAGAGCAAGAATAAGATTTTAGCAGTCGCAACTCGCAAGTGCGTGTCACGATGTTCGCGGGTCTCTTAAGGGGATTGAGAGCCTAGCAGAAACTTGTCTCATGGAGGTTAATGGGAACCTAGAGATGAAAAAAAATCTCGATATGATTTCGAGTTGCGCTGCGAAACTCTTAGGCATGACATAAAACATCCCGAATTCAAAATCCAATAGACTATTAAGCCTTTCCTGCGACATAGAACTACGCAAATAAGATTTAAGCAATTTAAACTTAGAGAAACTTCTTTCAGCTGATGCAACTGTTACAGGAATTGTTAATAATACCCTATATGCAATAATTGCATTAGGAAAACAACCAAGAAGCTTCAAATAGTTCAAAATATCAAGAACTCTCATCTTTTTACCGGGCAAGTAATCTTGAAGTAACGTAAGTTCCACATACAAATCATATCCATCAATATCAAACTTATCGTCATTCCTAAGTGCATCTTCCAAACAACTACAACAAGATTTTAAAGCCAAATCATCAAGGGAACACAAATTATCGGAAGTAAACAAGAAACCAAATACCTTTTCATATTCTTTATATTGTTCAAACCTTTTATCAAGTGAGACGATCGCTTGATCAATGATGCAATTAAAATAATTTACTCTAAAAGACTCTTCTGCGGATTGTGGATTGACGTCGTCTAAATTTTCATCAAATTGCCTTTTCCTTCGAAATTGGCGCCTTTGAGGAAAAATAGGATCAATATTCATTTCAATGGCAATTTCCTTAGCGGTTTCAACGGACCTAGAGTAACCATTTTCTCTATATTCCTTAAAAAGTTGATAAGATATTGTACATGTTTAATAGCAACATCAATAAGCATATCTTTTGATTGCAATTGCTTACTAACAGAATTTACAACATATAACAAATCATACCAAATGACTATTGATACCAAAAACTCAAATTCACCAAGTTCATTATTAGCTAAAGATTTAGCTTCACTTCTTATTTTGGGGTCATTATCATAGTCAGATACTTGAAGCAAAGCTTCTCTTATCTCTAAAATCTGAAATCTTATTGCCTTAACACTATCAATGCGACTCTCCCAACGAGTTGAAGATAATGATTTAGGAGTTAAATCTTTCACATTATCTTTTAGAATCTTCCATCTCTTCTTAGAGTTTGCAAAGATTGTGTAGACACGTTGGATGACACCAAAGAAATCCTTAGCTTTTCCAACAGTATTAGCCATGTCACACAACATTAAATTAAGACTATGAGCACCACAAGGAGTGTAAAAAGCTCTACGATTCATTTCTAAAAGTTTCTTTTGCACTCCTTGATTTTTTCCTTTCATATTAGAACCATTATCATACCCTTGTCCGCGTACATTCTCTATATCAAGCTCAAGAATATGTAATTCACTTAATAAAACGTCAAAAAGTCCTTGTCATGTAGTGTCATTCACATCCAAAAATCCTAAAAAGGACTCTTCAATCATACCATCATTGGAAGAAACATCAACATTTCTAAAAATCAAAGACATTTGCTCTTGGTGACTAACATCAGGGGTACAATCTAGTATAACTGAAAAATACTTCACATCTTTTATTTTTTTAACAATTTCAGATTTTATAGCAGAGGAAAGCAAAAGAATCAGCTCATTTTGGATGTTGTGTCCAAGGTAATGCACATGAATCTCATCATTAGTGATGCGATGAACATGCTCTTGCATAACTGGATCAAACTCCGACACCATTTCAATCAATCCCAAAAAGTTTCCATTACTTTTTTTATACAATTTCTCATTGGTACCACGAAATGCTAAATTATGTTTACTAAGAAACTTCACAATTGAAATAATTCTTAGCAAGACATTTTTCCAATGCTCTTTCTCTAATTGTTGTAGAGCCACTTTGTCTATAGTTTGATTCTTTTGGAGTCTTAGTCGCAAATCATACCAAGTGGCCATATTTTTGACGTGTTCCACACATTTTTCATGCTCTCTTAGTCTAACACAAAGGTGTGCCCAATCTCTAAAACCGCCATTTGCTAATTGACCTATACCACACCCTTTCTTAAATATTTTACAACAAAAACAAAACACTCTATCAAGCTCTTTTGAGTATACAAGTCAATCTCTATCACAAATCTCACCATTTGGTAAAATTCTATTATAGAATATGGAAGAAAATTGTCTTGAGAATTTATCTTTAGGGCCTTTCACATTAAAGAAGTCTCTTTTAGGACCATCAATCACTAAAGTATCAATCATTTGAGAATCTAATGCATCCCAATTTCTTGGATCAAATATGTTAACCATATTAAATGTTTTGATGATTCTTGGTAGTCATTGTTTGGCACATCATCAACATGAATAGGCACATCATCATTAGGGTCATTGCTCAATATAAGTGCATTATTATCAATATTAGCACCACTACTATTAACATCATCAATATTAGCATCACTAACATTAACATCGACATTTTGATTTTCAGATTCTTTTACAATAAACTTATCGAGAGCTCCTTTTTGGGATTGAGTTAATTCTTCGGTTCTCATTTTCTTTTTACGCTTTTCAGCACCAGACGCAAACTTTCTAGGAAACATAATTAAAAAACAAGAGTGAAATGAAATTTTGTAATTAAGAGTTGGAGCAATACAACTTGATCTAGAAGTCGTAGGACGTAGGTGCTTGTCGAATATCACTTTGTTGTGCAATCCTAATTGAACACAAAAAAAACATTACAATATTGCTTTCTACAATCCATGAATCCCACAATCAATCAATACTCAAGACTAAGAAATAAAAAATAAAAATCCATGTTTCAATACAAAAAAAAGTGTACTTTTGTTCTAATTAAAGTTCAAAAGATTGGTCAAACATGGAACCACATGGAAATCCTAGAAACCAACTTTTCATAAAAATCCCCAAAACCCAACAATAATTTGAATATAAATGACTCAGATAGTAATACACCACCAACTCCTCCAATAATCTAATGACATCATGCATATAGTCTATCAAATAAGGCACAAAAAAGAAAAAACAACAATACCCAAATCTCAATCAACAAAGAAAGCACAAAAAAAATTCGTCAAAGAAAAAACTTTCCACGAAATGAAAAAGAAAAAAACAACAATACCCAATCTCCATTTTTCTTCATGTTGATCTAATGATCTTGATTCACGGATTGGGAGAGGTGAAGGTGAAGATGAAGGGTTTAACCTTTAAAGACTTGTATATATATATCAAAATGAGCCCCCCTCAAAATGAGGCCCGGAGCAGGGGCTCACCCTGCTCCTGTTATGGGCTGGGCCTGCCAATAGTTTGTGTTACCATTCGTGTTATAATGATATGTTAACTTTACAGGTATTCTGAACCTTGTGCTGGACTTAAGCAAATTGGAGGCTGGAAAGATGGAACTTGAAGAGGTCGAGTTCGACATGGCCCAAGCTATTGAGGAATCAGTCGATATGTTTCATGTCGTCGCGTTAAGGAAGAATGTCGAGGTGATCTGGGATCCTTGTGATTGTTCTGTCCTTAAATCACTTAAAGTTAGAGGAGACCGCAGGAGATTTACGCAAATTCTTGACAACTTGCTGAGCAACGCTGTTAAATTTACAAATGAGGGGCATGTCGTGGTCCGGGCGTGGGCCAAAAAGAATAGCAGACAAACGTCGAAACTCCCCTGCAACCATAATTCCCGACTACCGGTTCTATGTTTCCCTCTATCGTGGGGTTTACGCGAATGTGACTATGCTAATGGTGCAATGGATGATGTCGATTCAGCTCGGTTTGACCCAGGTGTGATCGAATTCGTATTTGAGGTGGACGACAGCGGTCGTGGGATCCCGATAGAGAAGAGAATTTCTGTTTTTGAGAATTACATCAAGTGAAGGGATCTTCTAGCGAAGATGGGCATCAAGGCACCGGTTTGGGACTCGGCATTGTCCAGTCATTTGTAAGTAAAGTAAAACTTTGTGTTACTTGATATTTGTTTCTTGTTGATCTTTTTAATTACGTGTTTGTTAGGTGCGTTTGATGGGCGGAGATATCGGCATTCTCGACAAGGGGAATAACGAAAGAGGGTCATGTTTCAAGTTCAACGTTTTCCTCAAAACTGCACCTGCACTAGTCGAGCCTCAACCAGACCATGATTCGTGTAATTCTCAGACTCTACACAACATACACACTTCATTGGCTTCCACTTCCATTAACCCGCGATCGGGAGAAAGTCAGAAATCAAATAAATCTGCCAAATTCAGCAGAGATATTCGAAAAGACGACGTCCATGTTAACGTTGTGCTTTTCATCCAAGGAAGCGAGACTAAGCGGATTTCGAAACAACTGTTGGAGAGTTTTGGAGCCAAAGTTTGGAATGTGGACTTGCCACATGATTTCAGCTCTGCTCTTGAAAAAGTAAGAAATCAGTTGATTGTCAACGACTCAAACGCTTCGGGAAGTCACAAGATCAAGTTGAGAAGTTCACCATCAAATGTTAAAGATGAGGGTGAAATAGAAGGATTGTTTGTCCCAACTGGAGAAAGCCACCCCAATCCCTTTCATAATAGAAGAAGCTCCAAATGCGCGCTTATCATCGTCGACGCTTCCAACCAGCCTTTATCGGAGATATATCTGCGATTAAAGAATTTTGGTCTAGGCTTGGATAAAAACCAATACAAGGTCGTTTGGTTGGCGGATTCAAACGTCCCTTCCCGCCAACTAAGAAGCCTCGAAAATGACAGGATCATATGTGATCACATTTTATCCAAGCCATTTCACGGTTCTCGAATACGTGAATTACTGAACCTTCTACATGAATTCGGAGAAACTAACGAAATACAATCGTCAAATGCGAGAGAATAGATGTCGTGGTTGAGATAAACGACCCTTCTCAAGAGACTTCTTCCGACACACCACAATTAGTCCCTTCAAGTTCAGATAAAACATCTGAGGCAATGCCGAAACAAACCGATGGGAGCCCGTTAAATGGTATGAATATATTGGTAGTCGAAGATATGGAACTCCTGCGTCATGTTGCTCGTAAGAGCATCATTACCAGCGCCCAGGCAGTTCCCGGGCGTCCTGCTTTCTCTCTCAGCCACGTCAGCTTCTCTCTCAGCCACGTCGGCACAAACCAACCCCCCTACAAAATCCTTAACCATTACCCAATCCACCCAGTCACGCTACAGTATTTGTTGTCACGTCATTATTTTTATTCTTCTCTCCAAAACTCTTTCAACAATCAACAAAATATATTAATAATCATTATCGTAATAATTTAATATCAACAATTCATTCGTTTTTAAATAACATTTAATTAATAAATACGAAAATATTATTAAAATTTAGAAAACCACAAATTAATAAATTTCAAATTTAGGACCTACAGTATGCGCGTGACTCACAAAAGACGAGACAAGTGGATCGAGGCTTGGACTTCTATGGCATCGAGGAGCTACAGTATGCGCGTGATTCACAAAAGACGAGACGAGTGGATCGAGGCTTGGACTTCTATGGCATCGAGGAGCTAGAGTATGCGCGTGACTAACAAAAGACGAGACGATTGGATCGAGGCTTGAACTTCTATGACATCGAGGAGCTACAGTATGCGCGTGACTAACAAAAGACGAGACAATTGGATCGAGGCTTGGACTTCTATGGCATCGAGGAGCTACAGTATGCGCGTGACTCACAAAAGACGAGACAATTAGATCGAGGACCTACAGTACGCGCGTGACTACTTAAATATATATTCTCTACTCACCTCTATTCCAATCTTACTTCTTCCACAATAATTATCTACTCACCTCTACTCTCTACTCACAATGTCATCTTCAGAAGGCAATGGTTCACCAGATTACCGACGATCTCCACGTCGTCCACCCCCAAGCCAACACTTTTTCCCTTACCAAAATGTTCCACAACCAGGATTCCACACGTTATACCAAAGTCAATTTACCACACTCAGGGTTCTACTCACACAATCAATACCAACCGCCAACTCAGGAAGAAGGGCAAACCCAATTCCCATTGGGTATGTATACTCGCCTCCTAAGTGGCGAAAGTAGTGGAAATGCAAGCCGTTATACAGCTGATGTGAATAACGAAACCGCGACCGAGGGAACACGCAAAACCGCGACGACGAGGTCACAAAAATCGTGGTCCGCACAAGAGGATCAACGACTCGTCTCGGCTTACATGGCTGTCAGTGGCGATGCTGTGGTTGGGACAAACCAAAAAATGAAGTCTTTCTAGAAACGTGTGGAGCGCATCTACAATGACTCAGGCGAGCCAGGTGTAGTAGAGCGTAACGATGAATCTTTGAAGGGGCGATGGAGGCGTACATTGCCATCTGTGAACCAATGAGTCAGTTGCTTCGACCAGGCGGTGCAGAGGAAGAGAAGCGGTTACAACGAGGACGATGTCATCCATGAAGCGCACATCATTTACGAACGAACACACAACGCCAAATTTCAGTTCATGCATGTTTGACTTTTGTTACGCATGTACCCTAAATGGGAGTCTGTTGCGCTTGGACTTCCCACCGGAAACGTCGCTGCAGAAAGTCCGGAGAGTTTTACCAGCGGGAAAAGAAAAAGCACTGACGACGATGTGAGTAACGCAACACCGTCAGCAGATGAAATGGTGTTCGAAACATGTCCTCGTCCTGAAGGTGTTGAAAAGCCAAAAAAAAGAAGGGGAAACAACAATTTCAGGCACAACTTGATCTTGATATGTTAGAACTGGGGAAACAAATTGAATATAGCGCAAAAGTGAAAGAGGAAAAGTATTTGCGTTACGAAGAATGGATGGAAAAGAAACACATCGAAGCTGAGACGAATTTCCAAAGGGAACTGAACAACAAGAAACTTGATGTCCTCTTCGCTCTAATGAAGAAGGAAAACAAGGACGAGTTCGATAAAGAAACACTTGCTGAACTCAAGGAGTAGGCTAAAGCACAAGGATATCTGTAGGTGCTTATGTTTTCAATATCTGTGGTACTTTATCAGTATTTTGGTATTTTAAATTCCGTATCCGTAGGATGATTGTCTTTCCTTTCCTTATTTCAGTTGTATTTTGTATTCTGTATTTGTATTGTATTTTGTTTTCGAAATGTATGAGTATTGTACTACTATTTCTTAATTTGTTTATGATATTTTTAATTTTATTTTAATCTAAATAAGTCAAAAAAAATAAATTAATCATAAAATATTTTTACAATTATTTTTCAATACCTAATTAATTAAATTCAATTTACCTAATTAATACATTATCCTAATTATATATAAATAATTTTTATCTTTAAAAAAACCAAAAAAATAAAACAAAAAAATAATAAAACGAACGAATTGGGGGTGGCGGGGGGGGCAGGGCACGTGGCCACCCGCCCGGGCGCCCTGGGCGCGCCCTCCCGTTAAGGGAGGGCTGCCCGGGCGCCTTGCAGAGTGCCCGGGCGTAGAGCACCCGTTAAGGGTGCTCTAAGCTTCTTTCTGGTCTGGCGTGAATGTCGCAACTGCTGCGAACGGAGCGATTGCTGTGGACTTTGTTCAGCAGGCATTGACTGACTTTGGTGATGGAGGGAATGCTTCTGCCAGCTCTTCCGTTGGGAAGCATTTCGCTTATGATCTCATTCTCATGGACTGCGAGGTGATACAACTTGTTAAGCCTTTTTAACTTTATTTATTTTCAAATTCAAGTTCTTCTTTATATCTACATACGTGTATGTTAAATTTTTAGTTCTTTATGCAGTTGATGGATTGTTTCGTAGAATAATTTTTTGATTAGTTCATCCGACTACATTATGATTTTGATCTTACACCTTTGAAACCCAATAACACATCACTTAAGTTCTTATAAGTATATTAACAATTTTATGACACATCACTATTAAGATTTGATAGTTGAGGTGGTAAGTTGACAAATCTTAACGTGTAGAATAGAAGATAATCAAAGTTTGTCTCGACAAAATGAGTCGCGTAGTACGGTTTTAAAGTAGACAAAGCTTCTTAACATTCAGATTGAAAATACTAAATTAACAGTTAACTGAACTTGCTTCTTAATTTTTTTGCAGATGCCAGTTATGAATGGCCATGAAGCTACGAGAGCGATCCGAAACAAGGAGAAGAGATACAACATTCACATTCCTATCGTAGCTACAAGCGGTCACGAGTTCAACGAGCACGAGGCCAAGTTCAATGAAGCTGGGATGGATTTCCATTTGACAAAACCATTAACTAAACAAAAATTGTTGGATATTGTTCAGAAACTAGAGAGTTTTCAGGTGTAATGCAGTGATTATGTAACTTAAAATGTCAGGAGCCATAGTTTTGTTCAAATGGCGAGCTAAAGAATGTGTGTTGTGTATAATCAGTGTATTTGTACTATCTTAATTCTCAACTAAGGGTATGTTTGGTTGCAGCTTTCTCCAGCTCCTCCAAGTCCCCAGAAGCTGTTATAATGCCGAAATTGTAGCCAAACAGACCAGCTCCCAGCTCGAATTTCAATGCAATATTTTGAAGCTGGATGGAGGAGCTTCACCAGCTCCTGCCTTGGTGGTGGGGATTTGTTCATTGGTTTGGGTGAGGGAGTAGGTTTTGGTGGGCCCAGCTTCTTTGGTAATTAATGTTGGGAGCTGGATTCTTGAGAAGCTGGATACCATGAAGCCCAAGCCAAACACAACCTAAGTATACACATATCAACCAATGACTTCTCAGTTGAGCTTCTTCCACTGTTCTCAGGTTTGATCAATTGGAAACTTACCAAATAAATTAAATTTGAACATAATTTATTATATAAATCTACCATATCAAACTTTGCAAAACGACCCTCAGCCTTCATGTTAACAATATTACACACTTAGAATGCTTCAAGGGATTCTTGAACCTCCAATTTGAGCTCTCAAGAAAACTCACAGAATAAAAGTTCGAGACAATCAATTCATTACCCCGTTTGGACGTTCCATTAGATATCATACAGTAGTTGAAAATTCGTCCACATGACAGCTCAGCAAAATGCTAACTAATTTCTAGCTAACTCAACATAACAAAAAGTCCATTTTGTCATGAATCCAAAATGTACTTACAAATACGACATTTACGGAGGGTCCCAATGCAAAACACCAAAATCATCACAAATTTACCATCCCCGTCTCATCGTCAAACCCTAACCCTCCAAAGTCCAAAGATCCCATCTTTCTTTCTCCCATGTCGAGCAGCAAGGAGGAGAAATCCCAAGTGGCGGCGGACCGAATCAAGGCCGCCGCCCTCACCGCCGCTAAAGGCTTAAGCCGCGCGCAAGCCGAGCGCGCCGCCACCGCCGCGGCGCGCAACGTGAACGCCTACGGCCAGAAGGAGGAAGGCCCGAGCCGATGGCAGGAGAGGAAGGAGGCCAAGCGCCAGATGTACCTCATGAGCACCGAGAAGGCCGTGAAGCTCGGCGTCCGGAAGGACGCCGTCTCCAAACCGTCCAGCGTCGGCGGGGCGGCGCAGTGCCAGAAATGTTACCAGACCGGGCACTGGACTTATGAGTGTAAGAACGAGCGGGTTTATATGTCGCGGCCGTCGCGATCGCAGCAGCTTAAGAATCCGGCGCGGACGCGGATTGTGGTTTCGTTCGAAGGGAATCCGGATGTGGAGGAAAGGAAGGATGAGAAGGAGAGAAGGAAGAGGAAACATGATTCGGAGAATGAGAGTAGTGAGGCGTCGGTTTTCGAGAGTGAGAGTGAGAGTGAGTCGGAGAGTAGTGAGAGTTCTAGCTCGTCGGACTCAGAGGACAGGAGAAGGCGGAGGAGGAAGAGGAAGCAGAAGATGAGGCGGCACCGGAGACGTAGTAGCAGTAGTTCGTCTGAGTCGGAGTCCGAGAGTGATTCGAGTAGTGATGGAGAGGATGCTAAGAGGAAGGCGAGGAGGCGGAACAAAAGACGTTAGGGAGGATGTTTTGGTTGTGTTGGTTTGGTTTGTGTTTTTAATCGAGAATTATAGTTTGTGGCTGTATGATTGTAAGTTAACTGGAGCTGAGAGATAACGGCTTTGTTTGTGTTGAGAATTAATGTTTGAGATGTTGTTTTTTTGAATTTAGTGTTGATATATTACTGTTAAACAGCTAGATGCTCTAAATTTGGAATTTCCCCCATAATTTGTCCTTTGTTCCTCTATGATCAGCATATGATTCTATTAGTTATAGTTTGTGAATTTCATGATTGCAACTTGAGGCTGACAGACAACAGCTTCATTTCTATTCTACTTCCCTATTGATCAATTAACAAGCTATATGTTTGTTCTTGTTGAAGAGATACTTATACTCCTGCACCTTGTTGCAGAATGCGGAGCTTTATTATGATCCGGTAACTGAAAGGAAAATATACATTCTTCTGTTTGTTGTGTATCTTTTTCATCAATTATTGTAAAGTTCTCAAACTTGTTATCTTCGGTTGTGGTTGAAGAAGTCTCTTTTGTCTATTAGTGTGTGTGAATACATACTCAGAATTTTGAGTAAAATATTGTATGATCCAAAATTATCCTTAGGAATCCTTATGATATTCCATTTTTGGCCATGCTCTTCTTTTTCAAACACATTGAATGTTGTTATCTTTCAGTAGTCTGTTTGGAGTTGACATGGATGCTATTTTATGTGGTTCATCAATCTCTCTGTCATACAGGTCCTTGTGTCAACTGATTGTGCACGCTATGCTATTTCAGGTGATTATGATTAATCCCTTCTTAAACTTTAGGGCCTTCTGAAACAATTTGCTAAGAAAATCTGTCATTTTTTCCTGCTAGATAATTACTTCATGTGCTGTAATTTTCTGAACATTTCCTCGTTTATGATCCTTCTGGCATATTTGTACAGTCGGAAACTGATTATGTTCCTGCTTGCACATAAAATGCATTTAACTTTCATTAGAAGATGTAACCAACATCAGGTCTGTAATGAAGAGGAGAATCAGAGAATGTTGAGAACTAAGAAATCACTTTGAAGTATTTACAGAGACTCTTAAGCCTTCTAATTGCAATCTAACCTATTTTCTTCCGGATATGACATGGTAATGTCTTGGAAGTTATCTTGCTTCCCTTCTGAGATCTGTCCATCTAATGTTATTTAACTAAATCACCAATGCATCAGTTTTAACATCCTGGGCATTCTGCATCAGGAACCATCTCTGGCAGTTTATTCAAGTGCGCATCAATGGATCTGATCTTTTGTATCGGGCCATCATCCGGCTTTACTGGTGTGGGCCCATCGTTGAACAGGTGGTCCATGATATCATCAAGTTCCCAAGCGCTCGAATTATTGCTGCCAAAGTTGACCGTGCATATGTTGGGTTTTTTAGGTTCACTAATAAAGCTGCCATATATTTTCTCAGTACCCAAGTTCTGCCAAGACCGGTTGGTTTCAGCAGCATAACTATCAAGTCGAGGTACGCCTGGAACTGTTTCATTTGGCCATGGTTAGCATTGGTGATGATAACTTTATGTAGTTAATAACATGATGTTGCTATAGAACAACTAGCTCACCTGATTTTGGCAAAATTCTTTCATTAGGATCAGAAAATGCAATTGTTGTGAAGGATTTGTTGTTCACGGTAGGCTCTCCAAATTGATATGGATCAATAACTGTTTTACCAGAACAAAATCATAAGCATTTCTATGCTTCATTCTGCTTTAAAAGTTCATGTAGGGGGAAGATATATCTAATGCTCACCTGAAGTAGGGGATATTAGGGGTTGAGAGAACGGACTTGTGTTGAACATGCTGTTGTAAGCGCCCACATACCCGAAGTTCTGAACATGCCTGGCAGGCAAAAAACCAGACATAGACAGACCACTGTTGGCCATAAATGGGTTGGGAGGGATGCTTGGGAGTTTCAGATGGTTGATTGCGTTCACGATGTTTCCCTGCATATCTTGTGATTTATAGGAAAAAGGGTCTGGATTCGTAACAAAGGCATTGCTATGGGAAAGCATAGGATTCCTGAATGGCTGGTTGAGGGCAGGTAAATAGTCTAGACCGAATAAGCTCATGCTGCTTAGACCATCATTGGTCAAGGGGAAAAGAGGAGAATTTGAACATGGGAATGGTTTTTTGCTTAGTAATTGCATGTACTTGTCATAAGCAATCAGCTTCTCGTAGTGCTTCCTTAGTGTTCCTTCAGGAAATTCAAGGCGATGAATCCTGAAACAATATTTCGACCTTTTAGAACAAAATATATTTACACAACAAAATGTGACGATTTCTATTTAACCGCTTGGTAGATATGTCATAACTCCTTATATTCTTTATCGATGTTATTTGATACTTAGTTGCTGTTTACTTCTTTTTTTAGTGAATTTGGTGCAAAAGATTTCTCCAGTTGTATTTCATCAACAATTCTTGGTTTTAGGAGCTCACTTAAGAATGCAACCTTGGGAGAGACCAAATTGGCTAGCCTTCCAATTTATCAGTAATTCAATTGTTTTTGGTGTCTTGGTTCAGATCCCAACCAAGCTCTACGCCTCTACCTCGATGGAAGGCTGCAAACATACCCCCCCCCCCCCCCCCCCCCCCCCCCCCCATTTTCTTGGGCACCAGTTACTTTCTAATTAGTGACAAATTTGCTATCATCCTGTGATGGGGTAATGTAGGACGTGGAGAACATCGCATTCACTGTACATCGAGTAGGTGAAATCATATTTTGACAAATGCCTTCGAATACGTTTGATTGAAAAAAATGTGAAATATATATTTTGTGATATGCTCAGATATGATTTACCAGGAATAAAAAGGTCCATTATGTTTTTGTTATTATTGTACCTGTAAATAGATGCTTGACCTCCAGTGAAATCTGCAGTTGGATTCCACAAGGTATGTTTTTTGGGTTGTGGATCCTTCTCTTCGAAAAATGCAGGTGGCTTCTTCAGCTGTTCAAGAATTTGTGATTATGATGTCAATTTTGTGATAATTAACATTGAATTGGTATTAGGGTTTGCTAATTGCTAATGATCTCACCTCGACCTCGAGAATGCTACATTTGTTATCTTCAATTGTCGCCCTAATTGCTGCAATATCGAACCATAGGATCTCGATTTTCCTCTTCAACTTGCGCTCCAGAATCTCCCACACGAGCTTTCGCTTAGCAAAGTAGTACTTGCTAACAACGTTACCCTCGTTCATGGATATCTTCTGCAAAACAAATAATGTTAGCTCGAGCAATCGACAAGTTGAAGTTGCTATTGAATTTAGTTGTATCATGACCTCCCAAGAGCCAATTTTAATCGAGGACGCCGGAAAATTCGAGGCTTTAATCTTCTCCTTCTCCATCTCTCTTTTGCTTGTGATAGACTCTGAATCCATGGTTTCACCATAAACTGTCTTTTGAATCAAATCAACAAGGGAAGCAGTTTTCTTCAAAGATAGGCCGAGAGGGGCTGAATCTTCTGAAATATCATTGAACAAGTTACCCTGAAAAATAAAAAATAAAAGATTACTTAGAAAAACGTTTTTACTAATAATCAGATTACGGATGGTAAATTTGTGGGTGCTAAGTTGTAAGTGGGCCAATGATTCTAACCTATTTTGGGACATTTCCTCCAGAAATTAGATTTTTCTTGAATACGTAACTGAATGATTAATTTTGAAGAGAAAAAAAAACAATAATGTTAAGAGTATGTTCTTCTATGTAATTACGTGTTTGATGATACTATAGGAATGTAATTGATGGATGGATCTAAAGCTGGAATCATGTTTGATGACTGCAGGCATTAAAGTATATGCAATTTTTTTTTACATCCAACAATTAAATGTATCACATCTCGAGATTCATATTTCACTTGAATATCTGTTTCAAATTTAGTTCCAAACACACGTTCCGACTCGTTTTGTTACTAAAACAGTGAGTCAAAAGTGAAAACACGAGGACCAAATTTGGATTTGTAGAAGTTGACACAGAAAAGCTATTTTTAGGTCGTCAAACTCAAACCTGTATTATTATTTTTTTGGAAAAAAAATTGACTTTCAAATAGAAACGACCCTTTACTAACTTCGGATCAAAATATTGGAGGAAAAGAAACGCCAAAGATATTTTTACAAGCCAGAAAAAAATCAAAACACCATGAACAAATCTGTTATCATGAGGAAATAAGAACAACGAGAATTAAAGTGATCAAAATGGTTCTTTTTTCTTCACATGCATTAATAATGAAAACTTTAACGTAAAAATAACACGTATGCATGGTTACAAAAAATCTCTCCGTGCATGCATGCTATCTTCCCACATTGAAGAAGTTTCCTTCAAAAATTTCAAAATAATAAAAATAATAAAAATTTGTCAATAGTGAACACACAAGGATGTAACAATGAAACTATCAAGAACTAAGGAGACTAGAATGATGACGAGAATGAGTATTTTCTCTATATCATCAAAATGGGCAATTTGTTACACTCTTGAGCTTAAAATTCACCATATGAAAGCTTAACAATGAGAAAGAAAGAGTGATATACACACAGAGAGAGAGAGAGAGAGAGAGAGAGAGAGAGAGAGAGAAGAAACCTTGATCTTCTTAGAGCTCTTGAAGTGATCACCCAAAGAACTAACATCGTCATCTCTCTCATGTCTCTTTGAATGAGACATTGACTCCAAACACCTTCCTTCAAAACCACAAAACCATGGTGAAGATTCTCAAATCAACAACACAAAACACAAAGTAAAAGAAGGAAGAAAAAAAGAGTCAAACCAAAGTCACACAAACAAACACACTCACCTAGCCTCTCTGAACTACACCAACGTACAAAGAAAACAAGAGAAATATCAACTCCTGTTGAGTGTTGACCCAAAACCTTGATGTGATCCAAACCCAAGAAGCAAATCACAACATGAATATTAATGATGGTTGGGAGAGAGAGAGGGGAGGAGAAGAATGGAGGTTGTTGGTTGTTTTTGGAGGTCTATACAGGGTGAGCAAGTGGGATTTGAAGAAGGAAGACAACCTATGATGTGCTATAATTGGAAGTCACATTGTAGTGTACTTTCTCCAATTTCTGTCTGTCAAAATAACCTTTTTTTGTACAATCTATTTATACACAAAATGTATAACTACTACCTATGACTATGAACATAAAGGTTGTATTGTATCTGCCCTAGATCCTCACTGACATGACTAAATTTCCTCACGGTATATATGTATGCTTAATTATTGATTTTGCGTTTATATAATCAAGCTAGAGGTACATGAAATTACATTTACCGTAAAAGATTGAAGATGCCTTCGGAATACGTACTGTAACAATGGCCGTGGATGTTATTATAAATTTGAGGGTTTAAAAGTGAAATCTGAACATAGTTGAGTATTGTTATAAATAAATGATATCTCTTCATTTTTGTGTCTTATCTCATGAAATATTTTACCATGTCAACTAATATACGATGTTTATCGACATACACAAGAATAATGTGAGCATTGGGGTATGACTGTATACAAAGCACAATTTCGGGGCAGAATCTTCGTATTAATTAACAAATCACTAACGGCAAAGTATGTTATTCATGTGGGGATTCTCCTTCTCCCTTTAGCAATGGGGGGATTAATCATATCATACATACAAGGATGTAAGATAGAGTTTATTGAATATTATATATGGTGCATTTTCTATTAGGAAAAAAATGTTGACTTATATTATGTAGGAGAAATATTATCTGAAGATATTGAACTGATGAATGATTAAATTAAAGCGCAAAAGTATTGTCTCTTTGAGGTATCTGATAAAATTGGAACGATGTTACAAAGAAGATTAGTACTTGTGCAAGCGTGACATTTTTTAAGTAAAAAAAATAGTGTGCGTCATAATATCTTCTGTTAGGATTCAAAATGGAGTCATTTTGCAGTTTTCAAATTAAAAAACATTTTGCAAAATAAATTTTAAATACACGACCATGATTTTCTTTTGTTTTTACAATGACAGGGGAATATATTCCTTCCATAAATCAAAATAATAATAATACTGTCATATCAATTCTTTTACTGAAAGGAAGACATATTCATTTAGCGTAAGCGTATACCTTATTGGAAATGTAGTTAGAGGTATATGGAATTTTCAAGTATGCTTCACTTGGCTAAACAGTAATATATTTTTGTACTCATTATCTAATTATTAATATGTCATTGGCTAGTTTATTATAACATAACTAATAATAGTCGTTATAATTACCCAAGTATTTGCAGTCAATCTCATAATCCCATGGATAAAATAAAGTCCAGTCAATCATTTTTTAATGTTTTCCTGAATTTTTCTTCAATTTATTTTAGTCAATAATAATGGAATGGAAATTCCAACTAATAGTAGTCAAACTTGTATTTAATTATGAGTATCCGAATTTTAATTTTTTTTGTCTTTTTCTTAAATAATGCATTCATCCTCTTCTAGTAACCGTCCCATGTGTGGGGGTTTACCACTTAACTCACTTTCGACTGAATGACCAACCGTGTAACTATAATCAAAAAGTACATTGGAGAATTAAGGAGAATATTCTTGTCAAGTTAATTTGCTGAATTGTTATTCGTCGTCCTAAAACTACTTAAATCGTCCAAACAGATTACCATTTTGTCATTCTCTCATTTCTACTGCTATAACTAGGGGTGAGAAAAATTCGGTCCGGTCCGGGCACCCGGACCGAACCGGACAAAATTTTTTCGGTTCGGTCTTCGGTCCACAAAATTTTGGAAATTCGGTCTTCGGTCCGGACCGGACCGAAAATTTAAGGGGAAAATTCGGGTTTTGGACCGACCCGGACCGGACCGAACCTATTCGGTCCGGTCTTCGGTCCGGACTTCCCGAAAATTCGGGTTTCAGTCCAGTCCGGTCCGGTCCGGTCCTGGACCGAAGCTCACCCCTAGCTATAACGCGACATTTTACCCTTCTATTACACATCTCTCTTCATCTTCCTCTTATAATCATAAAAAGTAATGTTTTGGAGGTCAGTAATGAGCTAACGGACGCCCCGGTGTACTCGAATCTGGTAAAATATCATACATCTTTTTAATAAAAAATAAAAAAAATTGCGGGCGTCTGACGGAACCGCCCAACGTAGGAGAGGGGCGTCTGGGTAAGACGCCTCCCGCTAGGGGGTGGGGCGTTTTACCCAGACGCCACTCCCATGGGACGAGCGTCTGGATAAGACGCCTCCCCCATTGGGGAGGCGTCTTAGACGCCCCTCTCCTACGCTGGGCGGCTCCGTCAGACGTCCGCAATTTTTTATTATTTTTATATTTTTTTATTAAAAAGATAATTGATTATAAATTTAGATAATTGCTAAATTAATTAATTAATAAGTTAATAATTACTATATTCGGATGACCGATACCCCTTCGGTACACCGAATAGAGATTTCCAGAGAAATGTCGAAGCTACTGAGAATAAATATTCGGATAACCGGGTAGAGATCGGTAAACCGACCCAATGATTCTAGGAAGATCAAAAACTTACTGTCTTTACGATCACGGTGGACCGATGAAAACTCGGTCATCCGCATGGAACATGTTCGGTAGACCGAGAAGCAAACGGTCGATCGTCCGACATCTCACCTTACAATGAGTTTTTGCAAGTGATCAACATTAAAAAAATTCCACATCCAACAATTTCAAAATCCAAAAAATTTCCAGGGGACGCTGCCCACTTGCCACCCCCGCCACCTCACCGGCGAGGTGGAATGCCGCTCGCTCACCGGGAAGTTTTACCACCGGGGATTTTGGATCTTAATTTTTTTGAATATTAATTACTTGCAAAAAAACTCATTGTAATTTGACATCGTTACCACCGAAAAACTTGCAACATAACCTCAAATAATTTGAGATAACACACCGTATAATTTTAAGAATTTATTTATATTTTATTTTTAATTTTTTATTATTAAAAAATACGGGCGTCTTGCTAACACGCCTCCACGAACGTGGAGGCGTCTGGCTAACACGCCTCCACGTTGGTGGAGGCGCCTCTCTAAGACGCCTCCACCATGGTGTAGGCGTCGTATCCAGACGCCTCCACCAAGGTGGAGGCGTCTTAGTCAGACGCCCGAGTCGGAAAAAAAAATCCGCCTCCGTTACGTAGCCAGATCCAGGTGTTTCGCCAGACATTTTCGTGGTGTTGGTACTAGGAATGTGAGTAAAACTGAGTCAAATACTTTGTTTAAAGACACGAGACGAAATATGTATTAATTGATTTGTTAAGGGCAAAAATGTAATTTTGGGCACGATTTAAGTAGTTTTCCGACGACGAATAGTAGTTCCGTTGATTTATGGTGTTCACAAAAAACTTTTTGAACTTTAGTATTAGGTTTTAAGAGTTAATCCTCATTTTATCCTCTCATAGAATGCCAAGCTAAGGTGACAATATAATTTTAGTTACTTGTCTTTCTATTTGACCTTCAAGAATGTACAATTAATATTGATGTTTAATTCCTTTTACACGTCGATTTATCTTTGATTTCCTAGTATTGACAATAAAAAAAAATCCATTTATATTTTCTAATAGTGGCAAATTAACAAAATAAAAAAGGAAAATGGTTCGTGTACGTCGTATTTTGTAGGACAACTTCTAGTACGTAAGTTTTCTAAGTTAGAGTATTAAAATCGCAATTATTTTGACGACAATCAAAGCACACTTACAAGTTGCTATTGTTGGAATGATACACGAGAATGACCACGAAGGGAACAAATTGGGTTTATTGTAAAAAATCTAATATTTGAGTTCAGACTTAATGGTGAATTTCTTGGAGCCTTCTTGCTTCTGATTTTTCTTAACTAATCCACTTGGCTATGTTTAGTTCGCTACATTTTAGAGGATTCCAAGTGGTTGTCAGGAGGGGAAAATGCACTGACAGGTGGATGTATATTAAGTTTGGTTTGAGTTAAATCATTGACCAACTGTATGATTTGATTTCCAACATTTTGGTTGAAATTGTAACTCCTGAAATATTGACTTGCATTATTATATGTTGTACCTCCCTGGAAGTCTGCAATGAGATGGAAAATACTAGAACGACCACATTTTCAAAGAACTGATATTCCAGTGCAAGCCACGTGGAAGCGTTTATCTTTCACAAAAAACTTTGCATATGTGGGTGGATGGAATTGGAATCAAACAAACAAGAATCCACGTCAACAAACAACAAGGGACTTTTGCAAATGTTCTGGTAAAACTTGGATTTTATGTACTTTCTACATTGTTTGCTTTTATTTTTTATTTCTTCGAGGAACTACTCAATTTTGATGTTCATTGATCACTATAATCATTCAAAGATGTTAAATTCACGTTCCGTTAAAACGCAATACCACTATATAATGTGAGATATCTAATGGTTTGATATACGAGGGATGAGAGAAATCGTCTCAGCAAAACATATTGAAAAAAAAGAATCATTTTCTTTTTTCATTTAAAACGCTACGTCAATCTCACGGATACATGTTAATTCACAGAACAAATAATCAATCATTTGAACAAAAAAAGCTCAAACTCAGAAAGTATTAAGACAAATTACAAATTTTCGTAATGATATCAATTGAAAATCCCCCTACTTCTAATGTTAGCTTTTCCATATTCTCATTCAACTTTTCCACCAACCTTGCGCCTGGGTATGTATACAAGGTATTTCTCAAGTCACACAAAATCTTATACAAATCTCACTCTTCTGATACATCATATCCTAAAAAGTTCTTCTTTACTTTTTGTTGTTTGGGTGTGACCGTGTCTTTGATGGAACAAACATGAACTAGTAACAAACATCATAAATAATAATCTCTCTTCAGATGGGGTTCGAACAAATAGTTAGAAACCGATGACATAATACTAATTAAGAGATTTCACACCGACAATGAAGCAAAAACACCCAAAATAATACAACCAAACCAACAAAAAAGAAGGACATCAAACACAACTTGTTCTGTTCATCCATCCTTCCCTTTTATATTATCATTCCTTCTTAACTTCTTTGTTGTGATTAAAATTTTGTTGGTAGTAACTGAGATTGAGAGAAGATGGAAGATGGAAGGAGAGTGGGAGTGGCGATGGACTTCAGCCCCTGCAGCAAGGAGGCCCTGAGGTGGGCTCTTGACAACGTGGCCAGGAATGGAGACCACATCATCATAATCAACGTTCAGAAGGAGGATCAGTACGAGGGTGGAGAGACTCAACTCTGGGTCGCCACTGGATCTCGTATTTTTTCCACTTTTCTCTTCTTTTTCTTCTGTTTTTTTTGTTGGTTTTTTGTGTTTTGTTTTGTGAAGTTGAAAGGTGTGTCTTTTTTGGGTTTGGAGCTGTGTTTTTTTTTTCAGATGATGAATCTCACTTGGGTTTTTGTTATTTGTGTCTGATTTTGCTGTTTGTTGTTAAGAGTTGAAAGGTGGCTTCTTTAGTTCCTTTTTTGGGGGAAAATCTCAGTTGTTTTTGGTGTGGACTTTATATTATTTAGTGTTGAAAGGTGTTTTTTTTTGGAAAAATCTCACTTGGTTTTTGTTGTTTTGCTGTGGAGTTAATTGTTAAGAGTCGAAAGGTGGCTTCTTTTTTGGATCTGTAGTTGTTGTTTTTTTATTGGAAAATTTTCACTTGGTTTTTGATGTTTGGGTCTGATTTTGCTTTTTTCTGGTGGAGTTTATTGCTAAGAGTTAAAATATTAGCTGTTTTTGTGGTAACATCTCTCATGGGCTTTTGTGGATTTTTTTTATTGGTACCGGTCTTGCTGTTCTGTTGAGCGGAGTTTATTATGCAAATAGTTGATAGGTGTTTTTTTAAATTCGTAGTTATTTTTGTGGGTTTGTGGATTGATTGGTACTGATTTTGCTGTTTTTTTCCTGATGTTTGATGTTTAAGAGTTGTAACTTGTAAGATATCATTTTTAAGCTTTTCTCTCTCAAAATTTTCTGGGATTTTTGTGAGGTTTTGAACTTGTTACTGGTTTTGCTGATTTTTTTAGGGTATTTTTGTATGTTAAGAGAGAGACTAAGAGTTGCAAGATGTTTTTTTTTTGGATATAAGTTTACTTGTTTTTTCTTTCAACATCTCACTTTGATTTTTGAAGTTCTTCGGATTTCATAGTGGTTTTCCTGTTCTGTTGGAGAGCTTTCAATGTTAAGATAAGAGTTGCTTGAAGTAATTTTCTAGTCTTCTTGGCAATCACAATTAGTTTGTCTTCTCCTCAAAATCGCAATTGTTTTTTTTCTTCCATTCCTTAATGGATTTTTGTTTATTCCTTGGATTATAAGTGGGTTTTGTGATTCGAAGTTCTCGGTTCTTTTATAGTTTAATTGGTGATGATTTTATTATTTATGTGGATCAATTAGCCGGAGAGTTGCAAGATGGAATATTTTGTTATCTACCCCATCATTAAGAAAAATATTTTAAGATTCCTTCTGATTTTGTTCTTCCTTGGTTTCTTAGCTGTTCTGTGCGTTCTTCAATTTTGTTGGTTTGTTGCTGTTCTATAATATTACATTCCTACGGAGTTCAACTTCTGATATTGTTGTGTATATAAATTTTAGACTAATTTTAACTGAATTAATTGCCAGAAACACATATTTCTCATAATGACGTTTTTCCTATTGTTCTTGATGTCTCATATTCTTCCTTCTGTTGTTGTTTACACTACTGAATTTTTGTGTTACAATTACTTCTATTCTCTAGAGCTTTCTGTCTTGCTGGATTTTTAAAAATTCTTTCATAGTTTAATTTGTAGTTATTTGTTGTGTGTGTAAAATAATTAAACCACAGAGTTGGAAGACAAGATTTGTTATCTGTTTTCTCATTTCTTATTCTCGAGTTCTTCTAGTCGGTTTATGCTAGTAGTCTCGACTAGTCTCTATTTTAGTGGTTTGCTATTTTGGTGAATATGTGGCTCCAGGATTTCTATTAATCTGCGATGTTGTATATTATTGAGTAGTTGTGCTGAAGAACAAAAAGATCTAATTTTATATTTGGATACACGAATTCCTTATTGTTGTTGACCAATGACCTTGCAATTGATTGAACCTTATATTTGCTTTGTTGAATTGTACAAGGCATCCTTCTTTAATCCCAATAAAGCTTAACTTCCATAATCATAATGCACTTTCCTCATCCTTGAGATATTCTTTAGTTCATCATGTCTAATATTGCAGTTTATGGTCAAATTGAAGGACAAAACAATCCAGAATACGTGCCTTTATTTCATGTTTAATAAACAATTCATAATTGAATAAAAATGACAATATATTTCAAAGATATTTGCATGTTGTTGACGTCTTCGCCTGCTCAGCTGACAAAGCATATCGGCAAATACAATTAAAATAGGCGCCATTCATCCATCTTGTAGCATAAAATATCATACACGCTTCAGCCGCATACCCTTCGTTACATGATTGAATTCATGTAAATGCTATTTTTCAGCAAAACTACACAGATGTCAAATATTATTCACAACATTACTAAAGTATTCCATTATATTATAGTATTATACACTTGTGAATTGTATGGTGATTGGTCATAATAATTGAAATGTCATGACAAACCTTCTGTTGCTCGTCAATAAGCGCTTTATTGACATTAGCCAGAAAAACCAAAGGTGAGGGTAAGTTATCTGATGTTGGAGCTCTTAAAAAGTATTTTGACAACATTATGACCTCACTCATGTTTAGAATACTCAATACTCTTGGTTTTTTTATTTATCTGGGACTATTCTCCGACATTTTGACACAACTACTGTTATTTATGAATTTACTGTTTCTACTGGAAGATATTGATTTTGGATGTCCTTCCAGCTTTCATCCCTCTGAGCGAGTTCTCGCAGCCAAGCATTCAGAAGAAGTACGGAGTGAAGCCAGATGCTGAAACATTGGACATGCTCAGCACCGCTGCAAGACAAAAAGAGGTAAACATCAACTTAAATCTATCAAATTTCCACTTCGCTGTTCGGCATGAAACGGTTGTTGTTTTTCGTTTGTGCTCACAGATTTCTGTCATCATGAAAATATACTGGGGAGACGCCCGCGAGAAGGTATGTGGAGCGATTGGGGACATTCCGCTAAGCTGCCTGGTTATTGGAAGCAGAGGTCTTAGCAAGATCAAGAGGTAAGACCCCAAAACTCTTATATTATTCAAATATAAATGTATCTTACCGACTGCTACAGGACTTTTACAAGTTCAACATTCTGCTATTGTCGTGTACAATTTTGCACGGTTTCGGCATTTTTGGTTACATTTATGTTCAAGACATTTGTGAATTGGTGCAGGGTGTTGCTGGGCAGTGTTAGCAACTTCATCGTAAACAATGGCACATGTCCCGTCACCGTCGTCAAGCAGCACGAACCCGAAGCTTGATGAGCTTAGAACGACGAGCATTTGGTCCCAAACCAGAACTAGTAGTTGCTACATTGATGTCTGATTGATAAGGAATAACATATTCTGATAAGAATACTATATGTGTCTTGTTTGTGTTTTAGTTTGTGTGAGATGTATCTGAATCTGAGTCTTTGGACATGCTGTTTATCAAATTATTTCTGTTTTTTTGTTCGTATTTTGGATTTTATCGTTAAAAGTGGTTACCATGATGTTTTTGTCATGTTTAAGCCTCGTGTAGATGTTAAAATTTTGTGTTTCCATGATTTTAGCATGATTGCCTGGGGGCACAAATTCCATGGAACCTAACAAATGTCTGCACACCATACATATTTAATGTCAATATCATAATTAGAAATTTTAGTAAAAATCTTAGATTTGGAATTTTCCATTTAAGTGGTATTAAGAGCTTGAGTACATAATCTAGCGTGCGTTTGGAAATTTTCCAGTTTTTTATTCTAACTGGTTTTTAAGATTTTTGTTTCGGGACATCCGAACAAAAAAATGTCAGATCACGTTTATATAAAAAAATTGTGCATCGTTTTTGGCATTTAACACTGGAATTCAAAAGCTGAGAAAATTAATTTTTTTTAATTTTTGAATGAGACTCACGTAAAAGATTTGTTCTTGGATACTGTTTGGTGTATAATTAAATATTATTTAAAAATAAAAATATTATTTCTTAATTATTTTTAAATTTTATTTAAATTTTATTTAACACGATAACATAAAATTATTTAAATTTTATTTAAATTGTATTTAACACGATAAACTAAAACAAGAGAGTAAACAAACACGACCAATTTGATATCAAATTTGTGTAAAATAAACAATGATTAGGAAAATATCTGCAAATTTCCTGATCATCAGCAGCTCCACCGCCGAGTCGTCCACCCACCCAAAATCCCCAAAACCTTCCCTTCCGATCCAAACCCCACCAAAATCCAATTCCTCAAACCCCCAAATCCGACCTCCAAAACCCTAAAAACCCATCCCCGCCAAATGGGTACCCATCAAAATCCCACCTTTCCGCTCCAAATCTTCTCCACGGCTCTAACCGCAATCGTCCTACTCCGATTCTTCTACGTCTTCTTCCGGACCGGAAGACCACATCCTTCCCGACCACCCACCCAACCCCTCAAGACCCTAATCGTGCTGGGTTCCGGTAATTGTTGGGTATGTCTCGGTCTCCGATTCGGATTTGGAATCGTTATTTTGATTTGGGGTTATTTGTTTTTGTGTTTAGGTGGGCACACGGCGGAGATGATTAATTTGTTGAAGGTGATGGATGAAGATAAGTTTCGGCCTCGGGTTTATGTTGCGGCGGCGACGGATAACATGAGCCTTCAGAAAGTTCGGGTTTTCGAGGAGTCTTTGAGGTCTGAGGAGAAGGTACATTGGATTGGATTCATGTTTTAAAGTTCATTGCATTTTCATAATCGAATTTTGATTCTCCAAATGTGATATACAGTTGACATGTTAAAGTTCAAATTTCCGTAAAAAAAGCTAGGGTATATTTGGGAACCCATTTTTAGATTTGGGTGGATTTCAGAAAACTGATTATGAAATTGTGATTCCGAATGGACCCTTAGTTTTGTGTACTCGATTTTTTTTGGGTTTTTGAATGTGTTTCTTTGTTGAAAATGATGAAATTTATATGTTTTAAGGATATTGGATATCTAAAGTCAATGACAACTTACATGGTTTTGCTTTGTTAAGCACACTTCATTTTTAGGAGTTAGTAGGCATTACTTATGACCTTTTGCAATATGATCAATGATAATATCTTTCGTCCATTTAACATTTAGTTGATGCCCCAAATGAGTTGTAATGAAAGTCAGTGGTTTATGAGCTCCCGGAAGCAGTTTTTTCGTGGAACTAAGCTACTGAATTAAATTGTTCTCTGCTTATGCATCACAATTTTCTGTGTTGGTGCTTGAGCACTAAGAAAATCAAATACACTCCTCTACCTTTTTATGTTACTTCTAAGCAACAGTGATTTTATGTACAGTTTGTGTTTCAGTTAAGCAATGTTATCATATGCTTGTACCCATTGGGTTCTTCAAGTATGGCGATTCATTCAAAAGATTAACAAGCTTGCCTTTTGATCAGTGAACCTCTAAAATATCAAGCATCAATGGACTTAAACTTCGATTTTTCATTGGACTTCATTTTTTACCATTTAGAGTAGCAACCATGTGTAATTGTATCACCTAGTTTGTTTTGTAATATATAGCTCAATTGGTATTTGAAGAGTTAAAAGATTTTGTCAGGGAGGTTGAAAGAAAAAATGTAAAAGATCGGAGAAGTCAAATATACTGATCCACGTCGTTACAAGCACAAAATAGTCTTGCTGGGTTTATGCAGTTTATCTCTTCTTAATGTAATATTTAGAACAATGGTTGAGTTCTCATTCAATGTTCTTAACCATTTAATATTGCGATGTTGCAGGTGGGTTCTCCGAAGGACCAAACAGCTCAATATATGCAGATCTATCGAAGTAGAGAAGTTGGCCAATCATATTTTACTTCCATAATGACAACACTGATTGCGATGGCCCATGCCTTATGGATAACATTCAAGATCAGGCCTGAAGTGGTAACTTCCAGTTGCGTCCATTGATCCAAATATTATGGATAAACAATAAAAAAGAAGATAATGTCTTTTGCATCGTTAAATTACAGGTTATCTGCAATGGGCCTGGTACATGTATACCGCTTTGTCTATCTTCATATATCTTCAAGGTTAGGCATGCTTGCTCTACTCAAAACTGTTGATTTCAATTATCCATGTGTTTGGAGGTTATATTAGAAGTGGAGTTATTGAGTATATATGATTTGTTACTAGATTGTAAATGGGTACTCCTTATCCAAAATAATGAGGTATAAAGCAATTAATTCCAAATCTTGGCCTTAACACAATCCACTAATTCAAATATTGTCTCTTTCTATTATCCTCTCTCCAAAATGCCTCTACTAATAAAATCCTTTGGTTTGAATAACTGATTCACGGATGTCATAGTTTAAATTTGAGATCTACCAACCTATAGTAAGCATATGATAAAAGCTTTCATCCTTTCTTGTTCTGCATTATTCACCTCATACATTTCCCTTGCCACATCTTTAGTTCGTTTACAACATCCGTCCTTACTCCAGCTGCCTTTCCCAAGTAAACATTGATACAAATTCCACGAACTTGTTATACAGTTGCATTTTTTTCTTGTTAGCATTAGGTTGTAGGCATAATATCCCTCCATCCCTTTTTTCCTCATCTAGCTTGTGTATGACTTGAACCAACAACTTCAAAATTCTACTTGGTTGACAATGGATTTCCATGCTTAGACGATGGACTTACTATGTTAGTGAAAATTTGTTTCAGATATTGGGCATTAGATGGTCATCCATCTTTTACGTGGAGAGCATAGCAAGAGTCAAAAGATTATCTCTAAGTGGTTTGCTTCTCTACAAGTTGCACCTTTCTGATCAATTATTTGTCCAGTGGCCACAACTCCACGAGAAATATCCTCGAGCTACATATGTTGGTCACCTCATGTAGTCGAAGGGATATTTTTGCTGATCAGCTTATTCATTCTAATTGAAAAGAGTTTCAGGTCCCAGTGTGATTGGATCAACTTGATGATTTTTTGGCTTTTGTTTGTTTCACAGCTCACTTGATTTTTACTCAAAAGTAAATTTCCCTGACATCATTGTATCACCTATTCACCAATTCATCATCTTGGACTTTTGGTGCTTCTGATGTAGTTAGGTAATCCAATTTTTATATCATCTATTGTTCAAGAAAGTGTCATCTGTGGTGAAGATGTAAATTGTGAAAGTTCCATCACATTATGTGTGAATGCATATGTTTCGATTTAAGTTCATGTTTCTATGTTTTCTGGCTGGCTTTCAGTATAGATCACATCATCAAACTAAAATCTTCAGCACACAATGAGTTCGGATGACAACATTCTCTTTGTAAACCACATTTTGGAGCATTTGTGAGTTGAAAAAACTGTTAAAGTTAGAGAAGAATGCATGTACGAGAACAAAAGAAAAATGCGAGGATCAAAAGGAAATAAAGAGTTAGCATTGACTATAGCATAAGGGATACCAAGTAGATTGGAAATGATAATTGAAAAAATAGACGCATCTAGAAAATTTGTCCTTTAGGATAACTTCCCAAAAAATGTAAATGAAATTGCCGACGGAAATTGTGACTATTGCCGACGGAATAGTCCATCGGCAAAGCCTCACTATACAGTAGTGATTTATATTGAAAATCATGCTCATGCATTGACTCAAATAATTAAGCATTTGCTTGCGAACATGACAACCATTTTTTAGGCAGAAAAAAACTTCGCATACAACCAGCACAACGGGACCCTTCGGTTCAGTATGTACGACCCTCAAACAATGCGGCAACAACTCTTATGCTAGCTTATCACAATTAACATCTCAGCTCTCTAGCATGTTCTACGTCCACTAATGAATTCAAGATAAAAATTGACTTGACATTCTTCAATTGCCATCACTGCATTAGGAAAGTTTATAGCATGTGATATTTTCTCAACCTGCATGGCTGCATTTAATATAAAATTTTCATAAGTTATAATTAATTAGAATCTCTAGCCGATAATTGATAGTGCAAAATTAATTTTGAAGGTATTTTATACTTGATATGATTGTCAAGTCAAATCAGTTAACTCATTACCTTTGAACTCAAAGTAGATATGTATACTCATTGCGATAGAATGTTGGCATATTCAATTTGGTCGATCTATAATCTATTTTAGACTTAAAACACTATAATGTATGGTAATATATTTGGCAATATCTCTTGTACTTTTACCTTAGGTACCGGCTGGATTGCCAGTAAAATTGAAGCACTCTAAAACCCCAATGGCCAAATCCAAGGGAAATCTTAATGTTAATGACCACCATTCTATTTCCCTGTACACTATTTTGATGTAGCTATATTGCATGATAAAGCTCAACTTGTCCGTTAACTAATTCTGTTTGCCAGATTTTTGTTAGGAGTGCAGTCCACAAAAGAATCAAATCTAGCTCATTATATAGCGAATAACTGTTTGATTCATTTCCCAACCGTGACGAGTTATATTTTTATACGTTTTGCTCGAACCATCAACTTGAATATCTACTACTGGGTCGATGTTGGATTTTCATTTTGACACCATGGACAAATTTTTAAAAAAAACTTGTCACGATATGCATCCAAAATTAGGCTCAATGTTTACAGGGCTCTTATTTCAAACTCTTGCCTGAACTTCGATTTGGATCAAATTAGTAATAACCTTTTTTCAGCACTTAACAAATTTGTGTAACGACTGTGTCGTTGACACATTTTCACTGAGAGAGACTTCTTACGATCAAAGTTGAATGATTGCTCGTTAAGATGAGCTCAGACTTGACTATCTCAAAATAAAAAAATCTCTCGACAGAAAACATCACTGCATTAATATCATGCCCAGGGATCTTATAAATAAATATTTTAAAAAAGTATCTAGGGTTGGCGTCAAACTTGCAAATACTTCAATGACACCAGAATAGCAGCACTGACAAAAGGTCGTAACAATTGTAAGCAAAGGGCAAATAAAGCAATTGAATATCAATGTAAAGCAATTGAATATCATAAAATCCACAGACATATACGCAAACTTTATACCAAACATCAAAATTTCAAGACAGAAGGAAACCTCAAGCTACTCTAGTACTTCTGCATAATTTAGAAGCCCTAAGTAAGTAGATACTAAATACAATCACGAAAAGAAAACAGAAATGAAAGCACCAAAGCAACATCAAGGATTCAAATGAAAGCCAAATTTGAAGAAATAAAAAGATCATTTTTAACCAGGGAGAGGCTAGAACTCACGAAACACCACTTCAGATTTATACCATGTAGTTTTTAGAGGGCACTTGCTGACAATCAATTATTGTTAAAGTAGATATTATTCACCAAAAATACAACCCAGGTGATTGCAAGTAGCTACTTCAATGCAAAGAATGAATCTGCTGAAGTTACTTAAGTTTCACCCCGACATCAAGCTGTCAACTTATCACTTATATCAGTATTTATCTCCTACAATTTTGGTTCTCAGACTAAACCAACAAATGCCAAATCTTGCAATGACAAGGGTGTAACAAATTACAAGCATAATCCATGGTACTCCATATGATTTTCACAATCACTCAAATTTGGAGACAAGTGATGTACTTAACACACCATATCATGATCAACCACTTCCTGCTGAACCAATATGCTGATCAGTTCAGTCAGGCTTGAAAAAATTTAAAATCATATAATGACCATCATGGCCAGTTAAAACAGCTGGGCAGGAATTGAACCAAGATTTGCCTCCACATGATTAAAAAAACATTTATCAGTTTTTTAAACTATATAGGAACTTTTTTTCCAGTTTAGTTGAATAAATAACTTTTCTTTTATATGCTTTGTGTGTGTGCGTCTGTGTGTAACAACACAAGCCAATCAGTTCTCAAACGATTAACCCGAGCAATCAATGCCATGACCAGATCAATGTCCATGCCGGGTTTCAAAAATATGCCTGTGGTGCACCCTTATTTTACGCTCTTTCTAGCCTTGTGTTTGATTGATTATAGCCATGAGCTAATGACGACTAAGCATTTTGTGTAGGCTTTCACACATAGGATCCAATTTTCTCCAACTTCCTCTTTATAGGATTACTTACCTTTTCTCCAATTTCCATTCATTCATCCAAAATACCCAGATCTACGAGCTTTCAGTGAGAAGCAGATAACAGCTACCTGCTAAAAGAATAAACAAGAAAAATAAGAACACTAGTACATATCATATAATAATCAAACACTAGTTTAGTTGAAAGGCCCAAACAAAGTAAATTAATTCTGCAGAAAATAAATTAAAAAATGTTACCCAGTGATTTCTAACATAGCCAGGTTGTCATTAAAATAACATGAAAGGCATGCATCAGAACCATAAATTCCTGTATGATAAGAGGGGCCATAGAAACTATAAAGAATACATATTTTGCAGTACAAAGCAACTATATTGTTGACAAAGAAAGCATGGAATTCAGAAAATTGGTAAATTCTGGTCTTTGTAAATTATTAACAGTTGTCACTTCACAACCACAAAACATTCAGAACATGTGAGCTAATGAAGATTCTACTGTCATAATTTCATGACTTATAACACATTAAGGGAGAATAAAAAAATGTCAGGAATCCAAGATTACTTTGTGTTTTTCCCTACATCCAGAACATTTTTCCATCCAAAGGAGATAACTTGCCTAGAGCAAAGAAGAACCCACATTCTTGCTAACTAAGTTATACGATTATCCTTCAACAATATATCAAGCATTCCTAATATCACAGAGCACAGGAATCAAGCTCTAATAATGAATATATATATATATATATATATATATAAGATTTGATAGTAGGTACACAATCCTATAAATACAAGCATCTCAAATCTAGATATAAAATCCTGTACCCAATCTGCTCAAACAGGTCGCCCTAACCTCATTAATATCCAAAGAATACCAACAGTCACCACTGAAAGAAGTTTAACTACGATTAAACTGTAGTTGTAGAAGAGACAAGCTCTATAACTAAAAGCATATCCAGACTTCCAGCTATGCGTGAAAGCCTGATTATTGGTTTCTGTCAATGAAGATTGCATCTAAATGATCCACCGGTATGGACAATCCTGGAGCTTGACCAACATACATTTCCCCTGCAGAACTTCTAAGAGGTATCACTCCACAGCCTTCAATTAGACGCCAGCAATTGGTAGCATTTGAGTTTTCAACATTTTGAACACTATACTGTCCGGTTAAATGCGCACATAGATGCATCTTGGACATAAATATACTCTGAAATTCATGGTAACGTAAAACATATTATAGTTTTATGCTCAGTTGATGTGCCCCACTTACAACACCAAACAAATCGTGATACTGCTTAAAATTCCGAGGCAATGGTCAGTATAATATGGGATGCAGTTCAAATTTCAGTTTGTATAATGTCTCTTAGATATACTAAGCAGGAAAATGCAAATTATTTGCCAATATTATAAGGAGATTCGATTGACAACAAGATCTATACATTAATGAGCAAGTTAATGACTTGGGTAATATGAGTGGTGAATACAAACTGTTCTCAACAAATACTAAGCTCATGAGTAATAATATGACCGTCTTCGCTCCTCTAATCTAAGTTAGTCTTCCTATCAAGTCCAAAGACAGAAACATGAGAACACTAAGTCACTAAACATGCAAGGGAAAAATAAACAGGAACTCTACCCTTAGAGGAACTCAATTATATTAGTAATGTGCTCCTAAAAAGAAAATCACTGTTACAATACTGTCCACGTCATACTGGTTATATTTCGCCTTAATACATCCCACAAAATAGAATAGTACCCTACTTTTTTTATCCTCAAAACTAGAACACAATATATCCATCCAAAATCTCATTTTGTCACATTCTAGTATCCCCAAGAAGGTTCTACAATTACGTCTCTCATAAGAAAGGATCAACCTTGCAGGGCTCTAGTTCATTAAGCTGGCATTGGCAAATATGCATGTGGAATTCAACCTAATGCAATGACCTTGGAAAAAGCCATCATTAGGGAAATGATGAACCAAGTGAACTCCCCCATTATGTCAATTTGTTACCAACAAACTATACTCAATGAGAACCAATTACATCAACCTAATCTAAATGAAAGAGTGAAGTTAACCTAATCTAAATAAAAGCATTAGCTTTTAAGCTAGTTCATCAAAACCCAAATTAAAATAAAAACAGGAAGCAAAAAAAGAAAGATGGGTGCACGATTTTGTACCGTAAGGACATTTCATCTTCTTTTCAGCAACGAGCAGTCAATCCATCCGCATGCCTCCTTTAGTCACATGATCGAAGAATCACTAGTCATGGAAAGGATCTGCTCCTGCTGTGTTCGGCAAATGGTTTAACCTTGGTAGCAAGACATGCAAGCTACAACCTCAATCGTATAGATGTAGATCCTTAACCCTCAACCAAGGGAGCAGAGTAGACGATCTCAAATTCAAATAGTTCACATCACCACTCACCAAAGTTCATGTGCTGCACCAATATGCAGTACTTCCTTACATATTTCCTCCAATGTACCATCGAAGAATAATCCACATTCACAAGTGTCCAACGCATTATAAATGTGGTTGGGGCACACAAACTTCAGAACATCAAGCATCAGCACTACATGGAAATCCATTATCATCTTAACTCCAGCACCATCCAGTACTTTACATCAAACTACATACAGACTATGGCTTCAAGAACATTAAGCAACACTGGAAGAGTAGTTGACTGTGTTGATCTCGTAGACATACCAGTTAATCAATGATATGCCTCATATCAAACCATAAAAAATCCACAAACCAAACCCAGATTTATTTCTGGAACCTATTACAACAGCTAAAAGTCGACCATCCAAGTTCGTACCTGCCTAAAAACTCATCCTAATCCTTTTTAGTTCACACAACTTCCAAGAGGTCCAACCTTGGCAAGCCAACTTTGTATGGTTACAACCAACTCCAGGATCACAAACAAAAGACAACAAGTCCTTCGAGATCAAAGCTAGCAAAATCCACACCTAATCTGGCATCTCATGCCATAAATTTAAAAGTGGACCCGAATTGTGCTACATGGCTGAAAAATGGCTGTCTGAATTCAGAAAATAAAAAAGAAAATGATCTGCCATGCTTCTCAATCATTCCATCCAAGTTCAGAAGGATGCCCTCTTAGAGATCAAGTACATGAGTCAATACTTTTCCATATTGCATGCACTATAACTATGCCCAACAAGATCCTCAAAAAACCCCACCAGGATCTTACATCTACAGCTTCTTGGACTAGATCCAATGTTTTAATGTCGCATATGTGAGACCTTGTGCGGCTGGGTGCCCCAGGGTCGCATATGCAGCCACACAATGGTAAAAATAATTTATTAATATTGATTTTGATTTTTTTTCAAAAAAACAACAGTAAAATCTTTAAAAATCATAAAAATCTGAAACACAACTATACCCCTGCAACCTTATCTTCCCCCTCTCCTCCTTCAACCTCATTCTCTTCCCCTCCTTTTCTTTTGGGAAAGCTCATCTCCTTTTCGTGTTGTACCCCCGGCCACCTACCCCATGCCTCCGTCCTCCCTCGCTGCCCCCTTCCCGACGCTCTTCGGCGACATCCCCTCCTTCCTCCCTCCATCCTAAATTGCCTCTTTAGGATGTCGTTGACATATATATCAAGCATTCCGCTGCCTCCTCCATCTTCCCCTTTTGCTAAAGATAGCCTGTGCGGCCACGCAGGTCGCATATGCGCACAGTCGCACCAAAGCCGGGAGTTGCATAGCCGGGTCGCATTGTGCGACCACATACCGAGTATGCGGCCACACATTAAAACGTTAACTAGATCATCCTAAAGGTACTTTCACCAACACAATATAACCCATGCATGCAACAGAAGAAACATATCGAAGGCCAAACTAGAGCTAGGGTTTGCAACTTTGGTCCATAAATTGTTTCCCTGAATACTAATAGCTTACAAGGTGGTCAGACACGTAGCAATGAGGAAACAAGAACACCGATGGAAAAAAAACTTAGGAAATAAAGTTGACATGATTTACAAGATTAATTAATAAAATACCTTCAAACTCAAACTGGATATAATTCGAAATTCAAGTAAAGCATCAGTAGCATTTAATCCGATACAAGTCCATAACTTTGCAAATTTACCGCAACATTGTAACATGCATCATGGATGAGTCAAGATTGTCTCCCCGCATAGAAGGCCATGGTGCCATCAAACAGAGGGTAGATCTTGTGTCCAAATTCCAAATTGTGACCAATTTGCGCTTCAGCGATGTGGTGCACCAACATGGGATTTGTCATATGAACCCCAAGTACCTGAACCAATGCCATACACAGGATTCTTCTCACCAACTACCTGCTTGACACGAAGAAATATATGAAGACAAACAAAGAAAAAAATCAAATAGATTTTTCGGTACTAAAAAATTTAGGAACAAAGTTTTACAGTTTCTCAATTGATAGTTTTTTCATACCGGGTGAAGACCATATCCGTCCCCATAAGGAGTAGGGTAACCCCCTTCAGTACTGTTCAGTTTCATACCATACGATCTTCCATCATAAGCTAGCACAGAACATAACGAAATGAAGCCACGTGAGTGAACAGAAAAACAAATCTTACAAGGAAGTAACAAAACATGGCAGCATCCACATTGATAACTACAATTTCAGTCACCACAATGAAAATAAAATTAACCATGATAAATTTAATAAGTTAAACCCAACAGCCCAACCTAAACTTATAAGCAGCTAAAGTATTACTATTATGTAAATATTTGAGGTTGACTCAACCATCAAGAGAAGAACACAGAAAACAAATAGGAAAATGTTTAGCAAACGTGGGCGTCCTTGACACCCGTAAAAAGGACAACCCCTCCTATTTAAAAATGGTCGACCGTAAGTATAAAAAGGTACCCCCAGAAGTGATGAAAATACACTGCAAATGATGGAATACCCCGTGATCAAAAAGGACAACCCCCCTATACAAAAAGGATAAACATCATGTTTAAAAATGTAGCACGTCCTAGACGTCCCGCGTCCGCCTATAAGGGTTCAAAGAAATACTACTTCTACAGACAGCTAAATTACCTTCCCTGAGGGGGAAAAAGATAATGCAATACATTGAGTAAGCAAGAGATTACCAGCACCCCAGCTTTTTCCATCCTTGAGAGCCAAATCTGCCCTAAGCTTCTCAACTTCACGAGCCATTGAAATCAAATTCTGCTCCATCGCTTGCCTCTGCTCCACCAACTCCACATTCCCCTTCTTCTCGTACTCAAATGCCGACCTTAAGAAACAAACAGAAAATTCAACACTAACACCAACAAACAAGTGAAACTAAAGTTTTTCTCATAAGAAACCAAGAGGGTTCAATCTGTGACACCCAAACATTGAACAAAGAGAAAGATATTCAACCTTTTATCCAAAACATCTACAAGGAGGGCAAGTCATACAACTTCCAAACTTTTGGTCACGGAAAGCCGAAGGCGCGACACAAAAACCTATCATTAGCCATATTTAACAATATCCACTCAAAACCCAACCAATTTTCTCACAAACATTCCAAAACAACCAACCTTCATCTACAAAGCACTAAAAGATATTGATTTTCCATTCAAAACACCCAAACAGAAATCAATCTTATCACACACAACATCCACATTACCCCGAAACCTCCAAAGAGGTTGAAGGGAGAGTTTGTGTGTGTGTGTGTGTGTGTGTGTGTGTGGGGGGGGGGGGGGGGGGGGGGGTTATTGACCTGTGATCTGATGTCTAGACAATTTATATGAACCACGTTGGTTTAGTTTATTTTAACCGAGAAGACAAAAAATAACTTAATCTTTGACTCCAAAAAACAAAACAAAACAAAAAAGAACCAAACAAACTTTACAAAACAAAGAATCAACATCTTATCACAAATCACACAAAAGAACCAAACTTTAATCATCAAAAAACCTCACCTTGCGCGCACGACCTCCTGCCGGAGAACCTCTACCTCGTTCTTAAACCCAGAAGTCTGCTTCAACTCTCCCTTCAACCTCTCCAGCTCCTTCGTCAACCCCTGTACCTGCTCCTTCCTCAAAGCATCGATCTTCCCGACCTCCCCCCTCAACTGAACGACCTCCCTCCTCACCCCCTCCATCGCCCTCAGATCCGCCTCCAGCTTCAGCCCCTTCTCGATCATCTCCCTCACGTGCGCGTCCCGCTCCACCTGGACCTCCTCGATGCGGAATCCGAGGCGGTGAATCTCGTCCCGGGCGGCGGCGAGCTCGCGGGTGAGGGCGACGCGGTCGTCGAGGAGGCAGCGGTTGTCGGAGGAGAGGCGTCGGAGCTCGTGGAGCTGGAGGTCGAGCTCTTCCTCGTAGAGGTCGGGGTGGGGAGGGCGAGGTATTTGCGGGGCTGGGGGGTAGGGACGGCGCCGGTGGTCCGGGAAGGCGTGGCGAGGCGGCGGGCGGCCGGCCATCGGTCGAATTAGGGTTAGGGTTTGGGGAAGATGGGAAGGGAATTAACGAACGCTTCGGGCCGCCTCGTGCTCTCGTCGACGAGGAAAGAAACCAGAGTGAGGTTCGGTTTGATTTTTTTATTTTTTTGATAAAATAAGTTACATAGAATTTTTTTTGTAAATTTACCGTTTACATGTTATTTCTTATTTTAAGTAATAATGTGATAGAAGATGTGTGTAAACGGGCCGAGTCTAGTAAAATTTTGAGACATAAGTATTATCTTATGTTATTATTAAATATAATTTTTATATAAATGAAGTAATAAAAAAATTGAGTGATAGTATCAAAAAAATTCGAGTTCAAGCGGCTTGTTTATCGATACAAGTCTGAAGATGTTTTTGTTTTTCATCAAGATCCTTCGTTTCCAAGTTAAACTAGAGTCGAACGTTTTTCGAGTCGAGTCGAAATATTGAGCCGAGTCAAAATTTAACGGAAGGACAATGTTGAAAATTTAATAATATTCATGAACGTGTAATAGTTTTCATGTGCCTAGGGGTGTCAATGGATGTTCGAAATTCGGAAATTCGTTCGCGTCCGGTTCGAAAAATATTCGGTCCGAACAATATCCGATCCGAATAATATTCGATTCGTGTAATATTCGGGACATGCGAATGCGAATATGGATATTGATACATCCGATCCGAATAACATCCGATCCGAGATTGAATATTTGTATTATAAGATCCATATCCATATTTGTATCATATACGTATGCAATACATTATTATACCTAGAAGTATTTATATTTCAACCTTGTGTGATTATATTTTGAATGTATAATTATTAAATTTACTTATTCAAATAAAAATACATCTACTAATCACATTTATTCAAGCATTGAATATCATTATCCTTTCTAGAATATGGAGTTAGAAATTAAGATAAAGTAAATTAATATTTGAAACCAAATAAAGTTATAAATCTGACTATTTATAAGAATTTGTCTAAGTGAAAATGAAAAATGTTATAATGTGGGGAATTATGTTTACGGATGCGGATATTATCCGTATCCGATCTGAATCCGTCAAATATCCGAACGGATATAGACTTTTCATATCCGCAAACAATCCGTATCCGAATCCGAATCCGTAAATTTCATGCGAATGCGAATATGGATATACCTATATCCGATCCGTATCCGATCCGTTGACACCCCTACATGTGCCCATATTAATAGAAATAGTACTAAAGTAATGACTTGAAAATTATGGTACTGTAAAATGATATTTATACAAAAAATGATTGGTTTCTGCTGCAAATGGTGTCCGGTTATACCCTGTTTAGCTTTTAACAACTATATTAAAGTTATAGTTAATTTAATTATTAATTGATAGGTGAAATATTAATAACATTGTTGTAGAACAAAATCCACTATATATATCAGCATATAATACACGAAATTTTATAAAATTTCCAATGTTAGTACAAGAATAGCTAAAAAGGTTACTCTGGTGGTTTGTGCACTCGGATGCCGAAGGAAATAGAATTTGGATTCCTGTTGACTCTGGAAAAGAGATTGTTTGTGCACGGATACATGAATTCTGTCAGATTCTGTGGTATGTATAAAATTTTCTTTGAGTTTTCCGTCACTTTGAGGTCGGAAAACTACGGAAACCGAATTTTTTTGGTCGACCGTCAAACATTCGGTCCACCGAAATGATAATAACGGACGACCAAACATATTTCGGTCCACCGAATTCGTAACTGGAATGACTCGTTCGGACGACCGAACTTAGTTCAGTCTTCCGTTTACGTTCACTCTGAGAAGTTTCATTTCGGTCGATCGAAATTAGTTCGGTCGAGCGAGACCCCCGACCGACCCGTCGCAGTGGACATAATAAGTATAAGCAAACAACAGAAATTCCTCTTCTCCAAATCACTTCCCGACGCATGCACAAACAACAAAATTCAGTTAAAAAGAAACTATTTTCCACTGGATTCTGTTTTCCTTTACTTTCCGGTTGACTCCGAAAATCACTCCCCCCCACTAACACCCCCTTAACGTCGCCACCAAAAAAGAGATGTTTTGTTATGATATGTATTATACAAATTTATAGAACAATTCTAGAATTTCTTGTAGATTTACCTTAGAAAGTTCGACGCTCGCTGACCTTAATTCATGGCATTGCATTTTATATAATATTATTTACATCATTAAAATATTCTTAAAAAAAATCAATGTACGTAAAAGTATATCTCAACCAGAAGATCAACCTTGAACATGGATCATGGAGCGAGCAATTTTAGGCACCCATAATTGATAATAAAGTGGGATCATCACTTTTGGATTTTGTAGAAGTAATGTCATTTCGCTAACAAAGATAGGTCGATGTCGATCTTGTTTATTAAAATGGAAATTGATCATGAAATGGTATCACTTTTGGATTTGTACGGTATTCAACTTCAAGTAACTTTATCTCGCGAAAATGTGCCAATGTAATTCGTAAACAATTCAACATGGTTCAATGTTCAAACATGCATTATTTAACCTTACTTACATATCCATCAAATCTTAAATTTTCGTGAATAAAGAAACGTTAATGTTGTTCACAGGGCCGTCTCGGGAATTTTTGAGGCCATGTGCGAAAATAAACAACGAGACTCCTAAATTTGAAAAAAATTGTCCTCCTAGTTTAAATAATAAAAATTTCACTAACTTAATGCAATATTAATTGAATTTTTTTGTTTTCTTAGCAATATTTGAGACAAATTTATCAATGTTTATGTGTTATTTATGTGTTAACACTAATTTTATTCGCAACCCAATAAGCTCATGTACAATTTTTTTTTTTGTTTTGAGACCCCTTCAAAATGTGGCCCGGAATGAGGTCCGGAGCAGGAACTCACCCTGCTCCTGCTATTGGGCCGGGGCCGTTCAGCAGCTAATATGGTTTGAAAATCAAACATTTATTACTGAAAATCGTGCTTATATAGTCTTCCAATCTTATCGTATAAACTCCGACCAAATTAAATCAAGAACACCATGCATGCAATCATGCAGGTGTCGTACACAAACCTTAACAATCCCACACCTGTCCTTAACACTACAATCTCCCAACCATAATCCAATATTGTCTTCAAATTAAATTTCAAATCCAAAACAACAAACACCACAACCAAACAAAACCAAACCATGGAAGTGAAAATCGTGAGCACCATCACCATGGCCAACTCCGCCACCACCACCACCACAATCCCCTTCACCGTCTTCGACATGCTCGCGGGCGACATGCACGTAGCGATACTCTACGCCTTCTCCGCGCCGGCGCCGTCCAACGAGGTGCTCAAACGGGGGCTTATGGATGCACTCGCTCACTACCCCACCCTTGTGGGGGAATTCAAGAAAGATGATGCCGGTCGGCCGTGCGTTGTTAGCGGTGGTGGTGGTGGCGGTGGAGTGTTGGTCGTCGAGGTCGAGGTTGAGTCGAAGCTGGTGGAGCACGTGCCGTTTGTGCCGTCGCCGGAGCTTTGGAGATTGCATCCGTCCGTTCAAAAGCCGGTGCACATCTTTCAGGTATATTAATTTGTAGATAGTTTAATTTTTAATTTTTATTTACGTTTTCTATCATTTCATGGAACGAATGTAAATATGAAACACACATAATTAGTCCCTTAGTAATTAATAAGGACCAGTTATCTCAACTTATCATGTTTATATATATATAATTATCTTTTTGAAGAATATAGTTCGATCTGTCCAATTATGATGGAATTAATGCTTACTTTTGTCACCATTCTAGCTTTGTGCATGCTTGATGTTTTTTGTAACTTAATTTGTCCGACCTTGATCACATCCTTTGCTTAATTATATGACTAAGAACTAATCACCTTAGTTGACTTTTGACTCTAGATATGTATATCCTTAATGTGTACGTACGTCCCTTAAGCTAGCTAGCTAATTAACTTTTGCACATGCCACGTTGTTAAATATCGTATGATCACAATGGGTTCTCAAGAAATTGGATTGTTGGAAGAGGTTGGAAGTGCTTGATTATATTAATTTCCTTTCGGTCGACCAGGTGCAGCTTAATCGGTTCAAGTGTGGTGGATTGGTGATTGGACTGGGCAGCCACCATAGGGTTGCAGATGGACTCTCGATGTCCAATTTTTTGGTTGCGTGGGGGAGAGCAGCTCGGGGACTCAATATCGAACCTCTACCGGTATACGATGTGTCGGGGATGAAGCCACGCCAACCGCCAAGGTGTGATTACCAGCATTGGGACATTGAGTTCCACCATCCATCGACCAAAGATCGTGTTGGATTCAGGTAACTTACCCAGATTCAGGTCACATTTTGTGCGGCTAATGGTCTGCATCAGCGACGGTACTTATCCATCACTGTTTCGGTCCAACGACGAATATTTATCTACAACCATGGATAATTACCGTAATTAAAGGGTAAAACTGTTGTGGCGTGATGACTTGCTAGAACATTATTGTATAGAACAGTAATGCATCTGAAAAATAGGATTAGTAAAAAACACGAGGTAGTGCTACATATTAGAAGGTAGAGGTACTGGACAATATACTTATGGGGTTTGGAATTAATCAAAACTACGTATCCAAAGGCGATTGACAATTTATCTTTATATCAACATATTATACTTGGTTTAATGATTACTCTAATTTTGTTCCTTTAAATTGCGCTCCTTGTTTAGATATGTTTTTGTGGACAACTAATTCAGAAACCCATTTTCTAAAACGAAGTAGATTTGATAGTGTTTTTGGAAACGACACGTACGTGGATTCTATCGTTTGGATAAAGTATACTTTCAAGAATTGAGGGGGTCTAACTTGTTTTTGTTCTTTGGATTCAAAGAAGTCAAACAATTATAAAATAAAAAGGGGAGACTCTATACGCATGCTTTTAATTACTGTTGACTTCTAAACATGGAAAGCGAAGCTTCCCTTGGGAAACATTCTCTTTGACTTCTTCTTTGTGACAAGGAGAAACTAAAGACAAACTTTAGCTCAATAGTTTAATTTCTTAGGGACCGCTCAAGAAAAGGTAATAATAGTAGAGGATTTATTTAAAAGATAATTTTTTTGAATTGACTGAGCATTTGTTTTCGATTTTACTAGTTTAACCTCGTATTACTCTCATTTTAAGTAATACAGTGTCTTGCGATCTTTTATTCATAGGTTATTGACCACGCCTTTTTATTATTTTTTGGCAATGTTACGTGGTTCAACTGCAATTAAATGTTTGTATATGAATATATACAATAAAACTAAGGGTTAATTATAGTTTGCCCATGAGTTATGTCTCAATATCATTTTGCATTTTTTAACTTTAAAATGTGACATTTATCCTTTTTGAACTTTCGTTCGTAACACTTTGCTCTCATGACATATATAAAACGAAAGTTCAGGAATATAACTGTCGCATTTTAAAGTTCAGAAGTGTAAAGTAATATAAAAACATAGTTCAAATGACAAACGGTAATTAACCCTAAAACTAATTCAAAAGTCACTTTCTAGATTGTACTTTTTTTGTTATTTACAAAATTTTCACAGTTATTTTTTATTTATTGTTTCATAGTTCTCTCAAGGAAGCTCAACCAAGCTCGATATGCAATGTTCGGCTCAACTACACGTCAGATTTCATATCCACGCACTTGAAATCCAAGATTCGAACTAACCCAACCACCTTCGTGTCCCTTTTAGCACACTTGTGGGTCAAAATAACAATATCTCGCCAATTAAAACCCGACGCGACGACTCGAATACGTGTGGCCGTCAATGGTAGAAGACGACTCAATCCACCGGCACCACTTGAATTATTTGGCAATGTGGTGATCAATGCTTTCCCAACGACGAAAGTGGAAGACCTCTTGAATGGAGGAACACCTCGAGCCGTAGTGTTGATTCATGAATCCATTGTGAGCATCAATGATGATTACATAAGGTCATTGATCGATTTTGGGGAGATTAATAAGATCGACGACTTGGTACGTGATTCTTTTTTTTTTTTTGTTCTTTTCATTTGAAATTGAAATAGAATGTTGCTTTATTAATCTCAAAATATAAATCTACACATGCATGCATGATTTTTTTCCCAACAGGTGCCGATGTCGGAGGGCGAGGGAATGGTATTGTGCCCCAACCTTGAAGTGGACAGTTGGTTAGGGTTTGGGTTTGGAGAAGTCGATTTCGGTTGTGGTAATCGACTTTGCGGGTTTTCACCTACATGGATTCCAGTGGAAGGAGTTATAGTCTTTAGCTCAGTAATTGGAAAGAAGGGAGATGTAAATGTGAACATTAGTTTGTTCGAGGAGCATGCCAAAGTGTTGAGAGAAATCTCACATTCTGTCGAAGATTGAGGGGAGGCGCTCAGGTATGTCGATTTAAGTACCGACCAAATTATAATTTTCGAATCAAACCCACCAAAAACACTGAAGTTAAAACTTAACATGATGGACCAAGCATCAATGCATGGTTGGATATCACTTGCATTAACAAATTCAAAGGGCATCATCTTCGTCTTAGTGGGAATGGACTTGACACCAACTTCCATCAAAAAGCAAACGTGGATTCCAATTTGTAATGGATATGTTGGGAGTGGATGTTTGGTGACATTTCTTCTAATGTCTTTGGCCATGTAGTTAAGCTATTTCGTTAGTGTAAGTAATACATATCCTAAAATTATCTTCAATTGTGTGCAATTATTAATTATGCGCTTTTGAATTTTTCTTTCTTTCTTTCTTTTGCTTTGACATGTCTTTTGGTATCAATGCGACAAGATATCATAATGCGAGCAATGAGCAATATTTTAGATGGTGTTGCGTACGGAAAAGTATAATCGGAGAGAGGAGACTTCTTGTTTTTTTTTAAAAATAGAGACTTCTTGGTTATTATCATAATCGGTTAACATAAATTAATAAATGTTCTATTGTGAAGTCTCTAATCTAAGGGCGAAATTACTTTAAGACAACTTCAAGGGTGATGTAGAGATTATCTGATTCGAGTGATTAGTGTTTAGTGAGTAGTGACGTCAATGAAGAGAGTAGTCAATATAATTAGCAAAATGTCAACAGCTTCACGTGTTAAACAAATTTGAGAAGAAACAATATGTTTATCTCAATTGGCCTAATGACGTGTTTAACATGTGATTATGCAAATCCACCTTATTAGTTGAAATTACTTCTGTTACTTATCAAAACAAAAAATGAAAAAGATGGGTTAGTTACGTTAGTATTCAACTTTATCATGATTCAAGTGTGTATTGTTTTGCTTGTATTGCAGCATATTGATGTGAGTCGCAAAATGAAGTGAGAAGGACTTGAAATCGAATAAAAGAAAAATGTGTTAAATCATCGAATATTCAAATTGATGAGAGTCGTAAATTGAAGTGAGAGCGACTTAAAGCAACAAAAGAAAAATGTGTTAAACGACTAAATGAGTCTATTCGACTAAATCCATGTACATTTTGTTCAATTAAAATTTACAAAATCAGCTAGCATTTGTTGTTAAGATTTTCTTTTCCTCCTACCATCCACTTCTTGAAATTCTTAAGTTTTAATCATCTTAGCCAGAGGTTAAGGTGGCTGATGATGATAATGATCTCATGTTGGGGTGAATCCAAACCGTTCAATTTGGGGTTCAATGTTGGAACAATGGAACCCCTCCAAATATTCGAAGTTCTTATCTCGTTTATATTGTCTACCAAGAATGAGATCATCTTGCAAAGTTTCACGTGAAGTGGGCCCCCACATTCTGAAGATGTAATCTTGGCCATCCATTTACATTAAATATTTGTCATTTCTTAATTTAACATTATACACACTTAGATTTAAACCTCTAGCTAAGAAATATGTCTCATGCACACGTGATATTCTTGCATTAATAGATCAAATCCAGAGGATTTTGAGATAATCACAGGAAATAAAAAGGGTATTTAACTATTTATCATTTATCAATGGTGAGAATTGAAAATAAGATACGTATGGTGAGAATATTGCAACAAATTAGGGATGTTTATGCAAATTCCCCAAAAAAGCATATGCATGCAATCCAGTCCTGTGATGAATCTAGCTAGTGACGATTGTGTTTTTGTTATTGTTGGGGATTGAGTTTCTCTCTCATTACAGCAACAAATCAAGAGAGAGAAAGCCACATAGAGGTCAACAATGACTGCAGATAGTAGTGTTGGAGTATATGATTCTTCCCTCTTCTTTTGGGACAAGTTTTTAACAAACTTAACTCCTCCATTTGGGTTTAATAATAAAAATTAGTGAAATTTTATCTGAAATATTTAAATTTTAAAACATTTTTATCCCAATTCTTTTACGGGGCAATATTTAGTAGTTGGAGTGAGAAGAAGTTAAGCAAAAGTGAAAAATTAAGTTTGTGATGAAGAAGCTGAAGTGATAAGGTTGTGATAGATATTACAAATAAATTTTTCGGGTACTGTTTGACTCGAACACGAATAGACACTATTTTTTCCCTCAACCTGAACTCGAACACGAATTAAAATGAAAATGTCAACACGTGAACACAAACACAAAAACCTAAACTTTAACTACAACATAAATTAGATAACCCAAACACTACCCACGCTCACAAGTCCGATGAGGCGATCGAGAATGACGACGACAGTGGGGAAGTTGTCGGACTTGACGAGGGAGGTGGAAAGAGGGGGAGGAGGGCAGGCGAGGGGATGGGATGGGTGGTGGAGAGGAGGAGGCTGGTGGCGGTGGCGGTGAAGAAGGTGGAAAGAAGGGGTTTGGAGGTGCGAAATATTAGGAGATGTGTTGTGGGTTTTACGTTTAAGTTTATTTCAATTGATTTTTATTTCAGGTTATTCGTGTCGACCAAAATTACACGAAACACGAAATACCTCAACATGATCTCGGCCCGAATTACAATGTGTCGTTCGTGTCGATCTGAATTTGACATGAACCCAAAATAGACTTGGGTACCAGGCCGACCTAACAGTTCCCAGGGGTCACCTTGGTATTTTTGAAGGTATTTCGGAGGTATTTAAAAAAATAAAAAAAATAATGGGCCGGGTTGGACCGGCCACGTACCCAGGTCTAACCCAAAATGGGTCAACCTGAACACAAAAAATTAGTGTCGAGTTCGATTTCAAAATTTGTGTCATGACCTGAATTGACAGCTCTAACTATTACATTAGCGAGTCTTGTGATTTAAAGTACCAGAGTGATTTTGTGTACGATTTTGTGTCTTTATGTATGTGTATATTTAAAAAAATTAATACAAGCATACATGATCGATTTCATATTTTCAGCAATTTTATGTACATTGTTTTGTGTTTATTCTAATATAATGCAAACTACATAAAATAAATCACAAAGAGATCATCATACTCAAAAGTTCTCTAAAATCTTTTAGAAGATCCGGAGTTCCGTTGCCCGTAAAATCGCCCACTGTTTCGCCTCTAAGTGTTCACCAAACTATAAACAAGATTAGAGAGAAATGAGCTAACCAATCAATCACTAATTAAACTTAGAATCTAGCTAATAACCATTCTAAAGCTTCTGAGAATTCAATCTCCAAAAATTTAAATAATTAAGAGAATTTTCGTGATGATTAGTAGAGAGATTAGGGAGAGAGAGAATTTGCATTAACACTTACAAAACAAGTAGGGGGAGAGGTCCTATTTATACCCTCACAAATCACCAACATCATGAACTATTCTCTAGCCATGATCTCTTAATCACCCTAAAACCAATCACAATTTGTCACATAATCATCCTAAAAACCGTTTGACCAAGTCTGTAATTAATCCAGACTGTGATCTGAATTATTCTCTTAATAATTCTGGCAAAACCGTGCCAAACGGTCGAACAAATGGCCAACCGGTCGACCGTTTGGTTATCTATAAAAGTTCCTAATACTTTTCGGTTGAACGGAATTCCAAATCGATCGACCGTTGTGCAACAAGAAAAATTCATGTTGTTTTTCGGTCAAACTGAATGCCAAACCGGTCGACTGTTTTCAAAACGTTTTGAAATCAAACCCAGAAATTATTGTTTATTGGTCGACCGTTTTGCACTGTTTTTTTGCTTTTGTCAAATTTTGGATCAATATCCAACAAAATTTGATCTTTTGGGATTTTAGCAAATTCATATCTTATGTAATATATTATCCTATGTAATGTTAAATTATTACACATTATAATATATACATCTTATATGAATTTATTCATGATTCTAATTATGTCAATTTTCGTGACATATTGATTTTATTGATTCATCACATGTGTCCCTTTTCACATGAAACCCGACATATCATATGAACTCAAAATCAAACTTCTTATTTCCAGTTTTGTGGTGTGACCTATAGAAAGATCTAAACTAAATTGACAGTGATATTAAACACTCAATATCTCAAATTATAAGCAGTATCTAGCTACACATTATAGTTACTCAATTAGCATAGATGTATTGTTCCACTCGAACTAAACACGATCCATTTAATGATGTAAGTGTATCACTTGTGTCTATCTCTTGCCTCATGATATTAAGAAAATATACAAAGTAGAAATGTGCTTTGTATTACATTCATTTCTTGTTCTCTTTAAGCTAATTATAATTATGTAACTTAACTCAAGTCACATTGTGCACATTATAATTTTGCTTTATCAATGAGCCATTAATATCATCACTCAATTAGGAGGGACAATGATAATCTTTTGACTAACTATCTTTTCCAACATAAGTCATGTTCAACCAACTATTGTCTTTATCACTATACTGGTTGATAGTTTTTAACAATAATCAAATTAAACACTCCTTATGGGAAAAGATATAAGTCTCATATTTTAGGATCCAAGACACAGTAAAACATTAATGACACATAACACAATTCTATAATGTTATTTGTTAGGTCAATTCAATATATAAAAGTAATTTTTTTCTCTTTTATATACTTGTGTCGTAAAATATTTGTAGAGCTACAATAATTGATGACCAACGCGACAATCTTATCTCGGTAATTAATGTTTTATGTTAATTACCATGATTGTGAATAACTTTTGATTTATGTAAATCATTATCTTTTAGAGCTACACGGTTGAGGACCAAGAGTTTTTTCCTTAACACTTCCAAAAGACGAATACAATAATCAAGAAACAAATACTTGCACATCCAATTTATAACAATTGATATATAAAAGTAAATTTTTTAGAACATATTCATTTCATTTTGATCACGTCTGAGATTTCTACGAGAGATTTATTGTGAATTCTGCTCTTAAAAAGACTTCGTTTGCATCCGTAACCACACGAAAGAGGAAACTTAAATGCTGCCAATTAATGCGTTGGGATGGTAATTACGTTCCTTTCATTAGTGTAACACAAGTACCACAATGAATATCATTAAAAAAGTTAGCTCAAAGAAAAACTTGATTTTTTTGCCATTTTGTTTACTTTGTATCTTAGAAATGAACACATGTTTTTCTTGTTTAATTTTAGACAACAACAAGAGACGAGAGATTAAATCAAGTTACCATACAAGCATGATGATTTGCCCGACATGTATACTACATACATTGTTCATACAAATATAATAGTGGACACATTTTCTAGTTGGATTTAGGAGCAGCTTAATTTTTGTCTGCGCTTAGCCTTTTGCAAAAGTGACTTTAATATCTTACTTCTTTATTTTTTATGGGCAGTGTGGAAGGAAAGGAAGAAATGTATATTTAGAAAAATCTCAGTCTCATTTGTAATTTTACTTGACAATATTATTATTTTTTGTTTGTTGAAGTGGTAGTTGTACCCGTTAGAGATGCCCACCATGAAATTGAGTCCAATTGATGAAATTAACTATGCTGGATTGAGTGAATCTGATCAAATAAGATCAGACACATGTCAAAATAATTTGTGTCGGTGAATTGATCAAGAGACTTAAGCCCAGGCCTGGACCACGAGTCAATTTGATGAAGAGTTGGACCCTTATCAAGAATATGAGGCTAATCGGATCTATCACATCCAGATCTCTCTTAACCCTTGTTTGTATTCATTTCAAATATGACCTTTGGATGCGTATTATTGTGTGGTGATGACCATTGGATGTAGAAGAATTATGTAACATATAAATACCTTTAATAATCGAAATAAGAAGAAAAACCTTAATTGCTTTCTAGGGTTTCCTTCGCCTCCTTTTTTGCTTCCGCCGCATTTTCCCATCTTCCATCTATGTTTTGTATTCGATATCTCCGCTTGGGAGATTTACTGTGCGTGGTTGTTTTTGCAGTACTAATTAAAAATACTCAAAGGTTGAACAAGAAGATTATCAAAACCCATTTAATCTAACACAACTACCTGCTTATTATTATTATTTTTGCTAGGAATATCTTAATTAGTAAAACAAACTTCCAAACATTCCAAGAGTCAAAGACCATGACTACTAATTACCAACACAGAACAATTTGTATGCCATAAAGTAAATATTTGGCCAAAAACAAAAGAACAATAAATTGTATCCATATTCCATATTTGTCTCTCCTCTCTCTTGATTATGTCATTAGAATAAATCTAATCTCTTCGTTCCACTAGCATCGATCTCTGTATTCCATTCCTCTCTTGGCTCTTCAAGTCCATGTTGGGTTTTTTCAACTGACAGCAAAATACCAAACCAAACCCTAAAATCTAAGGAAAAATAAGAAGAAGAAAAATTACAAAATCCTTCTGTGTTATTCTGGCAATTTTCACAAGAGAGGGAGAAAAAAAAAGAGCAGATAGACATCGGGGAAGCTTCTGATTAGAAGAACAAATAGTGTTCTTTTTTTGCCGATTTCTTCCGATTTCTCGATCGAATTCTCATCAAAATCGAATCTTTTTCGTTCCCTGATCTTCGTTTTCTCCTCTCGAATACTCTCGTCTTTGGATTTTGGTTATCGTAGTTGTTTTGGGCAGTAACTAATCCCATTTCTGTAGTGGTGGTTTCTGCTCTTTTGCTCGTTTTCCGGTCGAAATCCTTTTTTTCCCGGGAAATTTTAGGTACCCATTTCATTTTTGGCTTCCAAAAAGCTGATTCTGTGATCAAAATCCGATCTTGGGCTCATTACTTTTGGTTTCCATATTTTTGCAGGTTTTTTTGGTTGGAAAAAAGTCCACCTTTCGCCCCCAATCCGGAGATGGAATCTGAAACCCTAGATGACTGGAGGAATCGATTTGATGATTCCAACATCTTTGATGTTATCGAGAATTCAATCCTCATAGCGGCCTCCGATTGCCCAACTGAATTCCGTGCTAGGCGGGCCGGAATTGCCGAGTTGCTCTTCTGTTGCCGCACGGCCCACTGCCTCGGTTGCGACCGGGTTGAGCTTCAGGTGCCGGAACCGGAAGACGAGGATGCAGGTTTCAGGAGGGAAGGGGAAGGTGTGATGAGTGATGGTGGTGGGGAGAAGGAGAGTAAGGTTAATAGCACTGCTGATGATGTTGCTTGCTTGAACCAAATGGTTAGCAATTATAGTTATGACGAGGCCGAGGCGTTGACGGAGGAGCTGGAGGAGGAGTCTCATACCATTAGAGAGGTTTTGAGAATCAAAGGAGTGATTGCCAACAAGAGTGATGAGGTCTGTGCTCTTGGTTGCAGTGATTGTTGGTTAATTTAGATTTGCTGAATTATACTGAATGAGTTCTTATTGAGTTGAATCGCTTGAAGATCTGATTCTTTTTCTTATCAAATTTTATGTTTTCTGGTAATTCAAAGTGCTTGGTACTTGCTTCTGGCTTTGTTTTTATGGATAAAACGTATGTAGTTTCTAGCTGATGCTTGACAATTAGCTTGAAGGGTGTTCTTATTATGTTGTTGTGATTGTTTTGTTACTTAATCGTAGGCTGATTGCATTATCTTTGTTTGTTGTTTGAATAATGTATCAGTCAAATCACATTGTGTTTATCATTTTGTTTAAACTAGTTTTATTGATTAAGTCACATTATATTGGCTTTTGTTTAACTAGTTTGTTTATTAATTGCAGTCTGATTCTGTGCTGTTTGAGTCACTAAGGAGGCTTCAATTGATGCAACTTTCCGTGGAAACGCTTCAGGTACAATTTTGTTTGGTTTTCCGTATCGATTCCGGTTTGGAATTGCCATAATTATTCTTGATACACCATGTTCTTTTCCGCTTGAAGCCTTGATTTGATTTCCTTATTCTGCACATAGGCAACCGAAATTGGCAAGGCAGTTAATGGTCTTCGGAAACACAATTCAAATCAGATACGTCACCTCGTGCGAACTCTCATCGAGTAAGTTCCTTAATTATGCTTGACGGTATCCGGATATGGATGTTTGGAAGCTAAATATTGGAGCAAGATGCTTCTCCAAATTTATGAATGCTTTATTTGGTTTAGCAAAACCATGACTTTGAAATGTGATCATTGCCAAAAATAAAGTTTCTTTTCTGTTTTTAAATTGAGTTGAACTTCGAGTGGTTGATTTTTAGATTACTGTTTCTATAACAATAGCATATGTTTTACTTTGTATCCTTCCGTTTTCTTAACATATTAGCTCGTCATGATGTTGGAGAAACAAAAATTAATCGGTCTTAATCGTTTTGGTGCAGTGAGTGGAAAGTCTTGGTTGAGGAGCATGTTGCTGCCACACCTATTCTTGAAGGTTAAGATTCTTAACTCAAATAAAGGCGATCAAGTTTTTTTTTGTTCATATTACAAATTCTTTTTTCCCCCATTACAGAAACTACACCAGAGTCGATGGATCCATCAAATATCGACGATGATTTTGATGAAGGGCTTCCATCTCCTCCTCTGGACGAAGGAGTTTTCTTGCCCACTGAAACGCCTTTAGAATTCTCCAAAGTATGTGAGCAACATAATTATCTGATTTTATACCAAGATTTTTCATTTTTAAGCTAACTGTGTGTTTCTCGTGTTGAATGTAATCATATTTGAAGTTCTTTGAAGGAATGGATGACTATGGAAGTGAGTAAATCTCCTTTATTTATTTTCTGTTCGCAGTTTTGTTCGTCGTGGTTTCCTTATTTGTTGATGTTTTCATTGCAGATCCTCAAAACATTGCGGAGTTAAACAGGAACAAAGGAAATGGAAGGAGACCAACACATCCGAATTTCAACAAGCCAAAGAGAGATGAGCGGGCCCATCAGTCTAGCTCTCCTGAAGACAAGACTACGAGATCACAAGACAGCATCGTCAAACATAAATTTCGACAAGAAGAAGTGGGCACTAAGCAAACTAACTTTCAAGAAGCAAACGTCAGTCATAGGAGAGTCCAGGCTTCCCCGTATAGGCCATCAAAGGTCGAAGCTCATGGTAGCGATATTGGAAGATATCCCAAGTTAAGTAATGGGCAAAGCAAGAGCGAACCAAAAGCAATTCGACCGGGTCCTGCCGTGATCAGGAACAAGCCCCCGAGCATTCCGCATGATGTTAGTATCAAAGCTCCCTTGCCTCGTGTTTGGGTAGTAATGAACATTGAGGGTAACTAATGTGATATTTTGTCCTTATTTATAGAGATCAAAGAATACGGAGGACAACTTGGTTAGGGTGAAGCTCGAAATGGCAAAAAGGAAGCTTCAAGAGCGCTATCAAGAAGCTGAAAATGGTATGATGTATCCAATTGTAATAATTTTTTTACTCCAAACGGGTCTTTATGGTATCCGATCACTTAATTAGTTTTTTTTCCTCTTTTCTTTTTCACGATGCAGCAAAGAAGCAAAGAACGATTAGAGTCATGGAGATACATGATCTCCCAAAACAAGGACTAAACCGCAAGCCATTCTATCCTAAACTAGGAAACGGGAACCGGCAGTGGGCAAATGGAAGGCACTAATGACTACAAAGAAGACTGCTCTGAACAATCCGCTGATTAATCATCGTCCTCACCTAGAAGCAAAAACAAGTCGATGCTATCTGACTCTTGAGATATCGATTATAAACCAAATGACAACCAGTTCGTGTAGCATTATGGGGTGAGTAAGGAGAAGACCTACATGTGAATTTCAATTGTGTACTGAACCATATGGTACACAATTCCAACCAAAGCGAGTCCCAATTGATACCTAGGAAATATGTAGATAGGAAGTCTGGTTCGTGAACATAGTAAGAATAAACTCACATATCTGATCTCTTCCATTTTATTATCGACCATCCGATGCATCTCCAAAAAATCATGTACTTTGATGAAACATTTTTTCGGTAGGTACAAATTACTGTGATAGTTTTACAGACATATCCAATTAATGGAAATCATTGTAATACACTTACAGTAAATTACCATCATAACTTTATTGACATTTCAACAGTTTTTCATACTTTTGTTAGGTTCTTGTTTGAAACATGTCTAGTCTATCTGATTGAAGTTGGGTGGCATACAGTTGCATTTAAAGTGTTTCCTATATTTTGATTGAGATTTTATAGCTACTTCAATTATTAGCTTTCTTATGGATTCATACTACTTTATCTGTTCTATTGTCAACAAGGGGACTATTTATAGTTGATAGGTGAAAAGGCGGTCGTGATGGTTCTCTTGGTTTGGTTTCTTTGGGTGATGAATCTTTCAAGTAAACTTTTGTTTTTGAAATTAGTCTTACTATTTCTTTTATGGATGAATTATATTGTGGGTTTGTTTTGATTTTTTTTCCTCCTGTGGTTTCTAATTTTATATATGGTAATAACACTTCGCATCCCAAACCCTCAACTATCTAAAAAACAGATTTACTCTTCTGAACTGCTTTTTTTTCCTTCTTCGATTTTTTCTTTATTTTGACTTGAAACGATAATCACCCCCTCATATATAATTTCTTTATATGTAATTTTGATTGTTCATGAGGCGTGAAATTGTTGATTGTTAAGGGGCAAAAAATCCCCAATCTATGACTCAAGGGACTAAATTGCAACTTATTTCTAAAAACAATTGTAATTGACACAAAAGCTTTATTAAGTTTTAGAACCAGAGCAAGACCAAAAATGACGTAAAGAAATATTTTAATTGGCGGGAATTAATGTTCATGCATCAAGACTAAAATTTGTTGACTAGTTTTATTTATTTTTCATGTCTATATCTTACATTTCTTTTTGAGACTTTTTCTAATATTATTGGACTATAATATTAATCTTGATGACACATGTCACATGGTTGATGTTGGTTGCTTGTGGACTAGATGTGTTTGGAAATTCTTGAAAGTTAGGGGTGGGTTTGTGGGTTTCGTTGTTTGACCAAAGCTTTTAGATATTTGTATGAGTGTTAATCCCTTTTTGACTTTATCATCCCTAATGCTTTTAAATTATAGTGATTACCTTTTCAATTTTATTTGTTTGCTTCCTCAAGGAAATGGGAAATTTGTAGATGATTCTAATTTTGTTCTTTTTGCATATTTAGGTCATGCTTGTTAATTTTGCAAGATTTGAACATTTTTTCCCACACCAAAATGCTCTAAACAATTTTATCTACTCCAACAAAAAAGTCTCAATGATTTATTCGTCTCTACCAATAATAGTGACATCATATTATCATGATATAGAATTGGAAAATATGCAACGACAACTCTTTTTCTTCTCGTCTAATCAACCTCATCCTCCCTTGATTGTTGTTGACTTTGAGTCGATTTGGCAACTTATTGTGAGTTTTAGGTCTATTAGAAACAACATTTTTGGTTCGCACCTATAAGCTAGCTTTTAAAGATGTTTGATCCAAAATTGAAATGGACTTTTTTCGTCGACGTCTATTATGCTTCTCCTTTAAAAAGAATATGCACGAGCTAACGTCATCTAGTCATATTAAAGATAGAAAAATAGTGGGTTTTTTTAAATCATTGAAATTAGGCTGAATATTTTCTTATCTTAAAAAAAAGTGTAGTCTTTGGTAGTGACTGCTCATCTGATCGGACAATTTTTTCTATCCAAAAAATTAATAATTCATAAAGCAGATTCCATTTGTGGGATTGTTGGAAATGTTGTTGAGTTTTGATGGGTTTTCGGTGCTCGGAATATAATTTAAAAATAGGATAGGATTGATGACTTGTTGACTTTGCTTGTCCACAGACAGACAGACCACGTTGTCAGAATCTGATTTGTGCTCCACTGATAAGATCATAAGCCTATTCCCAACTTATGCAACTACACACTTTGTGGTTGCTAACAAATTAATCTTCCTTCAAAAACTTTGCTTAACAAAAACATTGCATATCAAAACAAAATAACATCAAAATAAATAAAACAATTTCTTCTCTCATCGAAACAAATTTTTATATTCGGCTAAACAATGAACATTAAGGTTGTGCATCCGGACCGGACCAGATTTTTTTCCAAAATCCAGATCGGAGACCAGACTGGTTGGATTCGGTCTGGTCTAGGACTAGATTTTTACCTTAAAATTAAAAAAAAAACAATTAAAAGAATTTCGAGTAAAGAGTTAAAAGTTAGTTATTCGGAAAGACCAACCAAAGTAATTACTAGGATAAATTGCTATTAGGGTTTTGACATTTATTTGTGCATTATATATTGTAAAGTAGAAAAGGTTCGCATGTGTTATGCAATGTTGCTACAACTTTTTAAAAATCAAGAGAGCACTTTCTTCTTGTTCGGTTGTGGTAATGTAACGTTATCTAACATTTAGAATTATTGTTATAAGTAAGTTGTTTTCATCGAGTATCAAGTGTTTTCAATTTTTTCATATTTCAAGAAGAGAACATGTAATCAAGCAAGTTGTTTTAACTTACTTCCAATAGGTAAAAGTAATCCCCAAATGGGATTTTTTAATACTTCGTGCTTCTTTTTTTCCAATTTTGGCGAGGTTTAAACAGCAAACTACACCAAAAAGTAAGAACTTCCGACCAAGATGGCTATGCAAGCTCAAACAGGTTCATAGCCCTCCGTACGGTTCGGATGCGGATTTAAGAGTCAAACGCAATTAACACGATACATACACAATAACTAATTAGATACTGGATACATAAATACAAGTAATACACTGTTAGTACGCGAGTATACACGAGTGTTTGTGTTTTAACACTTATATTAATGGACTTACCATTTAAGTTGTTTTAATTGTGTAATAAACAAATAATATTCGCATATCATACAAATAAAAATTGTATAATTGTGTACTATTGAGGTAATAATCTTATACTCATAACAAGTACTACTAAACATGTCATGTCTTAGCATGTATACATGTCTCGTTTAATAATCGTATATAAACAAGTTAACATGATTATACATAATTATAAATGAGTAATGGTCAAACAACACAATTATTAAATAGACTGGATACGGATTTACATATAAGACTTATATATACGTGTATACACTGACAATTAACAGCCATTCTGATAACTCAATCCTCCGCACAATCCCTGCCTACCGGTTAGGATTTTATGGAGCTCCCATTGAGGCTTGAAAGCTTAAAAGAGAAACCTCCTGTGGAATAACAATTAGAGCTCTTCGTCAGTCAAAAGCCTTGTAAATAAACTGGGAAAAAGTTCGCCACCAAAGACTATTAGTGGGTTGGGATCATTAACCTGGAAAACCAGAATTTGGCCCTCTAAGTGTAAAAAAAAAAGCTTTGGAGCCGAAGCAACCGTTAAACCAAATAATCGGCTCGAGAAAATCATTACAATTTACCTAGTACAGGGAAAAACAATTTTCTCCCTTCTGGCGATCCTCATAGCATGGGAATCCTCAAGCCTGGTCGTAACACTGAAACAAATTGGGATCTCAACTTCATCCTGGAAGAGCTTAGAAACAAGACCTCATTGGGCTTCCAATGGAATTTTATCATGTGTCAAGTAGAATTGAAACCAATCCATTCAATCATTTTGAATGTTTTTAATAATGTGACCACAAAGACAGCAGAGAGTTACCATTAGAAAACAAGCAGTTGCAGGACAGATATCAAAAAGAGACCAACTGAAAAGTACATAAATCCATTTATGCAATTAAAAGAAATAAGATTTATCCATCAACACGATATTGAAATTTGTGCTCCTGAAGACAACCAAGTAAACAAGGAGATTGAAATATATGACATCTATGATCATATTCACAAGACCACCTATAGACAGATACTCTAAGCAGGGTTAGTAGAAGCAGATTTAACTCTAACAAGGATATATACAAATTATTGAAGTAGAAAAGGAATAGATCACAGCGGCATCACATGAGAAGCAAGAGACTGGAAGCTAGAAGTTTTCCTCAGGCTTCAGGAAGTGGTGGCACTCCAATTGCGTCATTTCTCCTCCAGTCACTGGATCAAACTCGCACCGGTAAAAGCTACAAGTTTGAAGACAAAAATATCATTTTTTTTAATTTGTAGAAACAAAGGGATCAAAAACCAAACATAGTTTCAAATAAAATCAAATCTAATAAAATCACATTCTCTCATACAAATAAATGCTGGTAGTGTTGAGGCAACCAGTTTGATAAACACAAAAACAAGATCAAAGCTGAATTATGGAAATCTCTGATAGTGTAAGAAATTTATGCTTGGTTAAAGACGCCAAATTGATCACAACGTATTCTTTGTTTCAGTGAAACTATTTCTAGTTGTAAGCCTTTAAATGCAGAACAGAACTTAAGGAGAAAGAAGAGATGCTGGGGATCACTGTGTTTAAGCTCTGTAGCATCAAAAGCAGGAAAGAGGGGGGTATGGGACTTCATGAGACTGACAACAGTGTCTGACATTTACTAGAAATACATGTCAAGAACAGCACTTACGTTCCATCCATGCCGAGAATCACAACAGTATTTTTTTGGTGGCCGAAAGCAACCACATATTGAGTACTTTCATGCAAACGAAATTGGGCAACTGACCATTCTGAATTAAAATATTTTGGTAGTACACCTACAAGGAAAATAGAAAATCAATGTTGATTGTTGATCAATAAGCATGTACAAAACAAGGACCAACTTTCAAAAATAGTAGCACAAATGAGTCCATTTCAGAAATTATATGAGTGGCATGCTAATCAGAAAAGGATGATACCAATGCCATGTCAACCACATATAGATCACCTGGAAGATCTACAATTATTATGGTCAAGAAGAAAATATAGGAATGACCACAAAGGCACAAACAAACACTCATCACTCATGTACCACCTGGTTTGCTTTTGAATGGGCTGCATGGATCATGTTTTCCACATGCAAATCAGAACAAGAATAAAATCACAAAGCAACGGCAACTTACCTTTAATGAAAGAGAGAGATGATGTAACGCCTGCAGTTGGAGAAGTTGGTTCAGGAACAGGATGGAGTTTCTCAGGTACATTCGGCTCTGTATTCACCTTCAAGTTGAAGATGTGCACTGTTCCCTTGTCACTTGAGACTGCAAGCCAATGTAGATTTGCTGAGAATGCCAAACTGTGTATCTCTGCTCTATCTGCACCTCTACGTACCTAGTTGAATCATGCAAGTTGGCTCAGATTTCGACACAACTGTATTTAACATGTACGGAAAGGCAAAAATATATCGGAAAATAAGAAGAATTAAGTTATAACCAATAAAGAAAGGGCCAGGAAGGTTTTAAATGAATAACCTGGTGGTATAATAAGACTGATTCCCCAAATTCACAAGCTTCCACCCTCTAAGTATCTTGACCATTAGGAGTTAGGATCACGCATAATGAACATTCAATTCAGTAAACTTTGACCAATCCAAAATTTAGGCATTCCCAATCTGTAATCTAAAATTTAGATTATTTCAAATAGCTCAACAATCTAGATTTACTAAATTAGGTGTCATTGAAATCATACCATAATCTTGAAGGGCATATGCACTCCACTTTACATTATTGATATCCACCTCTTTTCCAATAGTAGATTATCACTAACAGTGATACTGGTTAAAAACATTCCCTCTGCTAGGAAGCGCGGACACTTCTAAACGGTCTTCGTGGCCGTGTTGGACACGGCTAGGACACTCCTTGGTCTCGATTTTGACTTTTGTCTCCTTTTTTTCCCTCCTTTTCGATACCGGAATGTTTATATAGCGGAGAAGAGGAAGATAAACCGTTGGGTCAACGAAGTTCCAGTACAACCCTTGAAGTTGTACTTTATTTACAATTACTGGCACTGTTAGGCCGCTAGGGTAGCCCATTGGATCCTATCATGGGCCTATCAAAGCTCATATGACTAGCTCCAATGTTTTTTGTTGGCAGTAATCAGTTTGCTGCCCTTTAAGAATATGCACAATGACTACTTTTGACATGGACAATGAGAAGGTAACTTGAAGCAACCTATATTATTTTATTATGAACATTTAACATTTATGAGTAATTATTTTTTTACAAGTATATTATTTTTTATTTATATATATATTATAATTTTTAATTATAATTTTAATGTCGTGTCTGTGTCCTAATTTTAAGAAAAATGTTGTATCCCGTATCCCCGTGTCCGTGTCCCGTGTCAGTCTCCGTGCTTCTTAGTCCCTCTACTGATCATGTATCAGAAAGACTTAGTTTTACTATTTGCACCAGGACAGAGAGCATCACAAATTTCAAAGTTGTTGCCGTATAGGATGATATGATCTAAGAAGGTCTGATATTCAAACATATTTACCAACAGTAAAACACTCCTAACATTATAAAGGTACAACAAAATTTGATGAAAGGAAACAGGTGTAGCTTCTGAAATCCACAAGAGAACAATGCACTGGAAACCTCTACAGTGTAATCAAATGGTTATCACTTCTTCAGGCCACTGTTATACATTGCAAGTCGGTACCTATTGGGAAGCCTAGCCTTGTCTCATGTCACCTTTGTTACTCCAATGTGGGTGGGGGGTAGACATGGAGTTTGACAGCTTAAAGGACTGAAATACATAGTATTTTCTTTCTTCAAATTTCCTCTTCCAATAACATTTACAAGAGTCAACATGCTTGTTATTTTGGAGCCTATGTTACTTGGAGACTATCAAAAAAACAAAGTCACAACTAAATACTATACTATACTATACTAGAATGAATGAATGAATGAATAACAACAAAGTGAACAAGGAAAAAGAGAACTGAACAAACCAACCCTTCATATCTACAATGGAATCAATATCTTTCTGAAAAACCAAAATACTGACACATTAGAAGGTGACAACAAATCATGAGAAGGTCCGTAACATTTCCTGATCATCAATATCTAATTTTGAAAATGGAAGAGCAATTTGTGATGATAGGGTGTGAGGCAAAACCTCAACAAATACAGGAAAATTATTTGCACTTGTATGATTACCTCTTGAAGGAGAGCCCCATCAACTGTACTGAAAATCCTGATAAGGGTGCCTTTGGTGCTGGCTGTGGCAATCAAATTTCCATCCTGTGACAATGCAAAACATGCAATTCTTGAGTCATGGGCCATGATGAACTTGGTCTTCCTAGCACCATAGTGCTCCACTCTGATCTGCCCTTTCTGCCCACCAGGGCAAACAAGCACTAGAGATCCTTGTTGCTGAGAAACAGCACACAGCCCCTTGGGGTTTGGAACTGTCTCAATCTGATGCACCAGCTTCAGATCCGCAAAGTTGTAAACAAAAACCTTGTGATCAAGCACAACAATAATGCGATCCCTGCGGAGCCGCACAGCTCGAACCTCAGATCGGAATGAGAGCTCCCCGATGCACCTATCGAATGGATAGCATATATCCACAACACCATTACTACATCTTCGACAATCAGAATATCTTAGTATTGTGAGACCTTATTAAAGCACTGAGAAGAAAAAGCACTGCCCTAGGTTCCAATGCAGTCACAAGTACCACAACATCATTACTACATCTTCGACAATCAGAATATCTTAGTATTGTGAGACCTTATTAAAGCACTGTGAAGAAAAAGCATGGTCCTAAGGTTCCTAAACCTACAAAGTGAACTGCTTATGAAGCAACCCAAATGAACCAACGGAGTACAATCCATATTGGACAGTGATACATTTCGCAGTAATATTAATGTTCTTATTTCTTAAGTCTAAAGAAAGTTATTCAACATATTCCTCAAACAACCATATAATGGTCAATCATAAGAGTCAGGAGATTCAGGACTGATAATAAAAATATAGACAGTCAGGACCATAATAGAAATTTTCAAATTTCAAAATTAATACATCCACCAGTAAAAGTGTAATAACCTAAACTAAACATCTTAATTAACTAAACCTAAACTTAATTAACTCTAGTTAATCATGCATGAAGAGCAGGAGGTGTTGGAAGGAGAGAGAGAGAGAGTTGGTTGGCTGTGATTGGAAGGGTTTTAGGTGAATGGTGATTGGAGGAGATGGAGGTGATGAATGTATATATATAGTTAAGATAGGATTTTGTTAAAACGTTTCTTCATCATTTGCATCTAACAGAGAGTGAGAGAGAGAGACTTTCGGAGCAAAAGGAGGAAAGAAGAAGTAAAGAAGAAGAAGAAGAAGAAGGGAAGAAGAAGAGAAGGGGTGTTGAAGGGAGCTCGGGAGGCTTCTTCAACCGTCAAAAAGGTATGCCAAATCTTCAATATAACTCACATAAGCCTTGTGAGTGTTGGGGATCGACGTTGGTGTCGAATTCCCCGTCGGAATTCAACCAATTCAGAGGTTGAAGACGACGATCGGTCGACCGGTGCCTGTGGGCAGTCGACCGATCCTATTATTATATTGATATTTACCCGCGAACGGTCGAACGATGTCGTTAGACGGTCGACCGTTATGCCAGATTTGTGCGGGAAAAAGGGGATATACTGTTATCGGTCGAACGGGACCACTTAGCCGGTCGACCGAATAACGATGAGAATGGGTCGGTTGGGGATTTTGACTTATTAAACGGTCGAACGTCCTTAACCTTGTTCGACCGATCCATTTGATGCTTAGTCGGTTGGGAGCTTTGACCATCAAAACGGTCGACCGCTCTTTAACTCTCGGTCGACCGACTGAGCATTTAATTAAGCGGTAGAGTGCTTGTGTTGTTTCGGTCGAACTGTATTTCAGTTCCGGTCGACCGAACGAGACTTGGGCAAAATATTGAAATCCCTGTTATCGGTCGAACGGCCCCTTGGTTCGACCGGTCGGATATATATTATATAAAATTGTATAGCGTAGACCTTCCAAACGGTCGACCGCTAGATGACTTTTGTTCGACCGATTGGTCGGTAATTCGGTTGGCGTGGTTCGACCGGTAGATTTGTTTGTACAGTACTGTGTACTGTGTGGGGGACCGGTCGACCGGTGTGCTTGTAGCGGTCGACCGATCTGCCGCAGGTTGGTGGATTTATCCACACGCGATCCGTCGATGTCAGGTCGACTACCGGCTCCGAGGCGACGGTTGATTACCGGCTTTGAGAGCTACGGATTTCACCTTCGACGAAGGCGTATTATTGTTGTACTTTTTCCTCTCTTACCGAGCGGGGTGTGAGGGATGTGTACCGTAAACCTTGGGCAGTTTGCGAGGGTTTAGCGGTAGGCCGAGGATGTTCCGGCAGGGTGCGCGCTAGGCGACTCTTGGGGGAGCAGTGGCTGTCGTCTGACCCGAGTTGTGTATTCGGCGGGCTGACTCGCTCTTTGGGTGCGGCGTGTACCAGGGGTTCCTTCCTGCACTTTTTGGGGAGCAGTGGTGTCGACTGACCCTTGTGAGGCAGCGGTGGACTGACTTGACCCTAGTGGCAGGAGTGGTTCAGTGCCGCGGAGGCGGTGAGGGCATTATTGTGGGCCCGAGGCGGATGATCATGTGCATAGCATTGCATTGTCTTTAATTCCTTTTTATATTTTTAGGAGGTTTGGTATACGGGGTTCCTGCAGGGAACTCAGGCATGTTTGTTGTTTGCATTTCAGGTAGCGAGCAGGGTTAGAGTTTGAGGTGGTGACCGAGGACGGTGCCCCCGAGATCAGATCATGTAGTTGTCAGTTTCTTTCTTTTGAGGTGATTACATATTGTATAGCTTTTGTCGTAATCACAGTCAGTTTGTATATTTGACTTCCACGTGGATCATATTATTTTATATATGTTGGTTTGTTTCCCGTGACGTGCCCAGTGCTGACCGTTGACGGTCTTTATTATTGTTTAAATTTTCCGCTGTTTTCGGGTACGTTACAAAAAGTGTAGTCCATGTGTATGTTTACGGCTAATCTCACATCAATCTCGCGTAATCATGTAAAGAGGCAAAACAGCACAACCACATTCCAAGGTTTCCTCGACCAATATCTCCAAACAAACCATCCTCCCATCAAAAGCAAAATTCTTCTATTTTCAGCATAAAAGTTCGTACTTTCTAATGACTCGTGCTTCCTAATCCATAAAAGGGGGCGAAACCAAACCGAAGCTCACCTGCTCTGGTGGTCGTCCCAGATCATGACTTTGGTGACGGGATACTGCGGTCTCGGCCCGCCGCCGACCAACGCGAGGATGTTACAGCGGAAGAGCATCTCGACGGCGGCGACTCCCCCGCCGTCGAAGTCGCGGCGGAAGATCTCGCGGAAGGGATCGCAGTTGAAGATGCGGAAGCCGGAGTCGGTGCCGGCGGCGAAGCAGCCGTGGTCCTGGTTGAAGGAGAGGTGGATGAGGTTGGGGAGGGCGGACGACGGTGGGGAGGGCGGCATCGGGTCGGGATTAGGGTTAGGGTTTGGGATTTGGGGGTCGTCGGAGATCGATTCGGACATTTTCGGAGAATTACTTGATTGTGGTTTCGTGGGGATAACAATTACTTCTTTTCGGGTTATGTAATTGTTCTTTTATAAGTGCGTCGGTTTTTTTTTTTTGAAATGTAAAATAAGTTTTTAAATTTCACGTATGAGATTTTGCATAATTTGTAAATGCCCTTTTAGATTCATCAAAAGTTCACATTATGATTTGTTTTACGAGGAAGGAATCTTAAAGTTTGTCAAAAATTATCATTGTTAATAACTCAAAATTTTAACTTAAAATATAAAATCCAAACCGCAAATTTAGATCCATAACTCATATAATCTATGTATGTCAAAAACAAGTCATTTGATATAATGTCAAAAGATGCAAAAATAAACACATCAGATTCGCTAAAATATACTCTCTTGATATTATCAAACCGCTCCAATTTTTTTAAAATTTTCGACGTACATAAATAATATGCGTCATAGTTCAAGATCCACCGTTTGAATTTTTTGTTAGGAGTTTTGATACTAAGTTATTATTAATGATAAATTTGTGTCAACAAAATTTAATATCAGTAGATCTCATTCTCTTTATTTTTATATTACTCGTGAGACATAATTGACCTAGTTCTAATTGAGACACATATATCAAACATTATAGCACCCTTAACGGGTCGGGCGTGCCCGAGCGCTTGCTCGGGCGTTGGGTATCTCGGGCAGACGCCCGGGCACCCTGGGGGTGGGGGGCACGTGTTCCCCCCCATTGGCCCGTTTTTTTTTTAATTATTATTATTTTTGTTTAGGGTTAAAAATGTTTATAAATTCATTTGAAACTGTTTTTTCAAAAAAACCTGAAAAAATGTTTTTTTTGTTTTTTTGCGTAATTTTTTGTGAATTTTTATAGATTTTACAAAGGATTGATCTTCAAATGAGATGAAGAGGAGATAATGTAGGGTGAATGTGGTAGTCCGCAGTGGTTAAGAGTTTTTTGTGTGGATTGGGTGAGCTGACGTAACGGAGAAAGATGCTGACGTGATGAAGAGAGGAAATAGAACGCACGGGGATAACCCGGTGCTGTTATTTATGGGTTTAGACATCATAGCTGGAGAACATGGACGTGATGATGTCTCCATTTATTGGGTAGCACTCATTTACTATTTCTTGGACTAGCCAACAACCTGCTTGTGCACCAACTTGAGGGAGAAGTTGGACAACAATCACAACTTTGCTCTTGCTTAAATTTTATCATCGTAATTTTTGACACATATAACAATTAGAATTAGAAGAGCTGAAGGTATTATTCCATTGCCTTTTTATAGCATTGTAGGGTTTTAATATGATTTTTCTATTTCCCTCCTCTATTTTATACGTACGTAAAAAACTAATTATGTTAAATGGCATTCATATAATTTAATAAGGTCAAGCTCTAGTGAGCCTAGGGCTCATCAAATTTAATTTAAACCCCCTACAATCTCACCATTGGATCTTATTTACAGTTAATCTCACCATTCATTAGTATAACCGTTTTTTTCTTAATTTACCTTACATTTTGAAATGAGTGATGGATATTGTGGGGACTTAATTTAGTTTGATTAAGCCCTGGGCTCACTTGAGAATTCCTGTAATTTAATATATATAATAACCTTATAATTTCTCATATATTATCGTAGATTGTCTTCAATTTGACAGAACTTTAAGTACGTATTGTAATGGTAAAATAATAAATTAATGAAGCTCATATACAGAATCTGGATTAAGTCAAATCTACAGTCGGCTGAAAGTAAAGTTAAGGTTTAAAAAAAAGACAAAAATAATATTATAAATAATATTTCTATATTTCCCTATTAATAGTTTCGGAGCGAAAGTTGATTCATTGGAGTGATGCGAATTGGATGATTCACATGCAAGTACCGGTCAATTTCATACGCAACTATGATAATTATTTGATTTCGTGTGGTAAAAAACACATCACTTGTACTAAAAATTCCCACCATCTTTGATCTTTATAAGGAATAATCCCCACTTGTTCTAATAAAATACAATTTGAAAAGTTAATGGCTGTAGAATGACAATTTTTCATGAGACACCCTTATATACCAAACTAATTTTATTCCATCTTATTTTTCTTTCAACGATATCTATTAGATTTTGGGATATTTCTCAACTTACCCTTTAAAACTAAATGCATCATTGAATGTCTTAAATCTTATATCATCAGTGTATCCAATATAAATAATACAAGAAGTAGGGGCAAGGGTAGACCATAGAAATAATCTAGAAGTCAAGTATGTTTGGAGAAATTAACATTCATATCAAGAAATTGTTTAAATTGTTTCTTCTCGATTCATTTCCTTTTCTTGGTTGTTTTGGTGGGTTGTATCGTGTAGAATACTCAAATTTCGACAAAAATAGTTTTGTTTATAGTCTTGACTCTTGACTTATTAGTCTAAATTAGGTTTTATAATATATTTAAGGGAACAAACATATTATAAATCCTCATTTCATCTCCCATGATAAAGATGTACAACCTCTTTACTTCCGTCTTTGTGGTAATCAAATTATTCTCGTAATTGTTAGATTTTGTTGATTCGTCACTGATAAGATCGTAGAAGGAAATAGAACTTACTTTTTTTATCGAGTATTTTATACTTTTGTTTTAAGCATGAGATTATTCTTCCAACTCCATATTTCATGATAAGCTATTTTTGTGTTTACGTGTGGATAATATTTTCGAAAATAATGTTTTGATTTCCACGAACGGGTTCACAACTTCTCTAGTCTAGATGTGATGACGAAAATACAAATCGTTGTAATAGTGATAACAAAGTGTTAACGTACGTCAACATGCTGATGTAACCATTCTTGCATCTTCATTTCACAATCGCAACTTTGTCACATCCAATTATCTTCTTCTTCTTTGAATCTTCCATGCACCTTATTTACACTTATTCAAAAAAAAAAAAACATTTAAGCCAAAAATATTATGTACACTTATTTATGTCTTGACCACTTCAACTATTAGTAACTCCACACCGAACCAAAATCCGCTACACCACCATATATAGTGGTGTTAGAGGATAGGAGTGTGAGTCTTACTGAATTTTGGAGAGAGAGAAATGAGACTTCTGAAGGAAGAAAAACCACCGCCACCACCATCACCACCACCACCAGCGATAGGAGGAACGACGATGGTTGCGATAGATAAGTTAGTGAAGGGGAGGGAAGTGCTCGCGAAATTGATGGGGAAGTTAGAGAGTGATGAGTTTCCATTAGCCGAAGAGACGATGAGACTAATGAATGGAGCCTTATTGGTGTTGCTAGAAGATGAGAGGGGAAAAAATGCGATTTCGAGCGAGGTGGTTAAAACTCTTGATTACTCTACTACGACGGTAAAGAAGAACAAAAATATTGTCACGGAGAGAAAAGAAGGAATTAGGAAGAGAAGGTATTTTTTGTTGTTGTTTAATTTGTTCTTCTTCCTGATTTTGCAACAAAACCAAACTATAGATCTTAGAAATTGACCATCTATTTGCATGGTTGGCATTTTAGAAGAAAAAAGTATTTGGTGAGCTCATTTATAGACCATAATATGTGTTTCTTGCTTTCTAACATTAGCATATGGCTAGGAGATAAATTAATGATATGTGCAACATAAACTATAACTTTCGTTGTTCATATAGTTGTGATAATTAATTTAGAAGTGCATAGTACTCAAATTTAAAGGTGCATATAGTACTCAACTTTAGGAGATATGATGATAGGACTTCAATTTTCAAAATAGTATTTTCCTATTAAATTTTTACATTTATTTTTACTATTAATATAATTTGATATTTCTTTTGTGATTACGAATTTTCGCAGAACAACTTCCACATGCCCATCCTCAAAGATAACATCCACAACACTTGAAGATGAGTTCAGATGGAGGAAATATGGGCAGAAAATGATCCAAAACTTCAAAATTCCAAGGTATTTTTCCTTTAAAAAACCAACTACTTATTCTCTTTTCATACAAAAGTTACAAATGAAGGGAAAATAAGAGGATATCATAGTTGGCTTTTTTTTCTTTCCATCTTGTTGTTTGTATTATTAGATTGAGATTAGTACTTTAATTATTTAATTAATGTGATGCCTAATATGAACATTAACGTAATTAGATAACTGAGATCTGAGAACTCTTTAATATGATAAGAAACACCTTAACTATTATCGAATAATAATTAAACATATTTAAGTTTCTACGCCACGAACGCATATATGTGATAATATGACAAATGTTAAGCGGTGGTTATTGTTAATATTTGTTGGTCAAAGGTTTTTTTCTTCTCTGTTTGTATATATGTTTGGGTAGAAATGAGCCGCATGGAAGGGCCGGGAAGAAAAGATAAAAGAGTTGGAGAGAAGAGAAAATAATTAGTGAGGAGAATCTGTTCTTTCTTTCTTTCTTTTGAATAGGAATAAGTTAAAAAAGAAAAGAAATGTATTAATTGTATCATATTATCAAAATACTTCTTCTTTTTGTCCTTATTATTTCACTTTGAGATATGTTAGGGAAAATTTATGAATCTTTCCCAAAATTAATCTCCAATTTTGAGGGGAAATCATCAAAGTTGGTTTATTTTGAATGGTATAGATTTCATTCTATTATTATTATTATTATATATATATATTATTTCTCTAAAGTTTCTAATCCAAATAAGAGAAATGAGTTTCTCTTCAACTTTTCTACCAAGCAAACCGATAGAGTTACATATCATTAATTGGTCGTTCTGCCCTACCAGAAGTCTCTTTATATGTGATTGAGCATTCTTTTTTTTTAATGAAAGTCATTACCTGATTAATTTTAATTTTAATGAACATGGATTTTCAATCATCATTCTAGTTTCTGATCATTTACTTTTCTTGATGATGTTTGTCATCCTCCTTAGTATCTTGGTGGATGGAGAACATTAACATTTGACAGCCCAAACTTGTATTGATGCTAAACCATTGTGACATTATTGTCCCATTGATACATATCTACGTACCAGACATATTTTTGTTGCATTGCAAAGTTTTAAAGCAAAATAAATACCCTCAGTATACTTTTCCATGTCTATTGTCATATAATTTGTGGAATCACTAATTGAAGTTGCACAATATATCTCATCTCCAAATCAACACCTTCTTTAAGCTTGGTGAGATATATGTAATGTAAGTGTCCATTTGGATGAACTATAATTAAGGTTCTCCGTATTCTCGTAAATTGCATATCTTGTTGAAAATTATTCCCAAACAATACTTTGATTATTCGGAATTTAAGTCCTAACTCAAGAAGAAAAGGAAGTCGATCAAAATCAAAGATTTGATACATTGGAAGAAAAAAATAAGCTTCCTAGGAATCATATATACATTCCAATAATTCTGATTTTGGTTATATATTTATTTCTAAATGATTTTTTTGTGTGTTTTTCGTAGAAATTACTACAAATGTGCATACAGCAAGTCCCATGGTTGCTTGGCCACAAGACATGCACAAACAAGCGAAGACGATCCATCTCTTTATCATATAACCTACATAAGCCACCATACATGCAAAAAAGTAATTACTCCACCAAAATCTCACATGATTAACTTTGGATTATCGACAAAATCCATTGCTTCTTCTTCTTCTTCTTCCTCTTGGTACAACAAGCAACAAATGGTATCAAAGCCGGATATTGTCGAAGACTTGACTCCACCGGAGACCATCGCTGATGTCATCTCGACAGAGTCGATGGGTTTCAGAGTTTCCATTCTTGGATGATAACTTTTGGGTTAATGATGTTGGTTCCCTTTTTAAGTAGAGTTTGTTATACTATGTAGTTAACTACTCATGTTAGTTTGGAAATTAATTAATTTGATCTATTGTAATGAATTGTAGATGTGGTTATTTAGATGGCGAAATGAATTATTTTTTGATTATTCCCTAAATGGCGCATCAAAGTTATACTTGTACAAATAAGTTCATACGACTACAAAATTCACAATTAAGATAACAATATGAAAGTGAGCAATTAATTGTCCTAAAGACTTTTTCGCAACAACCATTTACGCTTTCAACAAGCATAACTTTTACAAGCATATGTAATTCTAAGTAAATACCAAGATACGATCCATGGGTCCTATGGAATGGGCTCTTACTTTTGTCATTCAATTCAATCAACCACTTAAGTAGACTCCTCACTATGAATCTATTTAAATGCTTATTTAGACATAACTCTTTTTTAGTGAAGCACTCTACTTAAAAAAATCAAGGAAAAGATAAGTCAAACCTCTAACTAAGTCGAGGGGAGATTTTGTTATTTACTACTTACGCTAACTATTAGGTATTCGGTGTGATGATCTTAGATTTAGTTGGTCCAAAGTCTCTCACTCACGAAGTATAACGTTTTTACACATTTATATTTTGTTAACCCTGTAAGACTATTTCGAGCAAGTACTGGTTGCATATGCTAAATGTCATGGTTACATGAGTAATTAGCTGGAAGAGTTGATGTGTTAAGTCCTTAACCCATGCTTAGGGACTAATCCCGCGATTAGTGGGGGTTTGCACGGGGAAGGGAAGAGGAGACGTGAACAGTAGCCTGAGGGTAGGGTGATGGGTTAGAGGTGGCTGTGATGATGAGTTTTGGGTAGGGTGTTAAGAGAAAACATCTCTCTCTCTCTCTCTCTCCTTTCCTTCTTCATTTTCTTTCACTCAATCTCTCTCTCATTTTCTTTCCTTCATTTCCGGCGACCAGAGGTGGTGGAGGTTACTTCGACGAGTGGTGTCGAGCACGGCGTTGCGGAGACACGGACATGAGGTGCATTGGAGCCGGAGTGCTGTCGGGGGTCGACATTGAGTGGATCTCGGGCGCGCTTCGTCTTCTTCTTCTTGAGGTATGCCGACTTACTAGTGTGTTTTGTTGCTCCCCACGTTGGTGGGAAGTTGTGGTCGGTCAGAGACCTCGTCGGCGACGAGAGAACGACGTAAAATCCTTGACTGGTGCAAAGTTGTTGTCGACCAACGGTCGACCGGTGCCTTCGGGACATCATAAATTACTACTTGATGAAACCACAATCTAAGTTTGTATTGTCTTGCGTCTCAAATTACGATTGATGAACGAATATTTTTGAATGGTTGTATGATGCCATGGCAGAAGTTACAAACATGATAAAACCACATTATATATGATCTTCATGTCAAATTCTCGAGAACCGCATTATGGAAGTATGTAAGAGGGTTATTATTCGTCGCCAGAAAATTACTTAAATCGCCCAACAATTATCTTTTTACTTTTAACAATTCATTTAATACTCATTTCGTCATGTCTCTTAAAATAAGGTTTTTACCTATGTTTTCCTCATTTTCCCAGTACAAACACAACAAAAATGTCTGACGAAACGCCTGAATTCGGTGAAATAAGCCCAGCAAAAAAAATCGAGTCGGACGTCTAGGTAAAACGCCTCCCCAATGGAGGAGGCGTCTGTCTAAGACGCCTCACCCAAGGGGGGACGTCTGGCTAAGACGTCCTGTCCTATAAAAAAACTTAAAATTATATGGTGTGTTATCTCAAATTATTTGAGGTTCCTTTACAAGTTTTGGGTGGTAACGGGTCGGATTACAATGACTTTTTTGCAAGTGATGAAGATCCAACAATTTTCCAGATCCAATAATTTCAAGATCAGAAATTTCCCGATGGTAAAACTTCCCGACTTACAAATACTACCTCGACAGGTCGTTTGGGGGTCGGTAAATTTTTTGGATTTTGAAATTGTTGGATCTGGAAATTTTTGAATTTTCATCACTTGCAAAAACTCGTTGTAAGATGAGATGTCTGATGGTCGACCATTTGCTTCTCGGTCCACCGTGATCGTAAAGACAGTAAGTTTTTGATCTTCCTGTAATCATTGGGTCGATTTACCGACCTCTACCCGGTCATCCGAATATTTATCCTCAGTAGATTCGACATTTCTCTGGAAATCTCTATTCGGTGTACCGAAGGGGTATCGGTCATCCGAATATAGTAATTATTAACTTAATAATTAATTAATTTAGCAATTATCTAAAATTATAATCAATTATATTTTCAATAAAAAAATATAAAAAATAGCGGGCGTCCGACGGAGCCGTCCCGCCTATGGGAGGGGCGGATCCGACGAACACCCACTATTTCTTATTATTATTTTATTAAAAAAATGTTGGATATTTTACCAGATTCGAGTACATCGGGACGTCCGTTGGCTCATTACTGACCTCCAAAACATTATTTTTTATGATTATGAGAGAAAGATGAAGAGAGATGTGTGAATAGGATTAGAAATGATTATGAGAGAAAGATGAAATGTCGCGTTATAGGATTAGAAATGAGAGAATGACAAAATGGTAATATGTACGAGTGATTTAAGTAGTTTTCCGGCGATGAATAACAGTTCATTTATGTAATTATATCTTATCTTGTTTGAAACTGTTCATGAAACCTCGTTGTATGACATTGTGAGGGGGCGAAAACATAAAAGAAAAAAATTAATATATAATTCTACAAAAATTACAATTGATCTCAACAGTTTTCATACTTTGAAAACAATACATGATGGCTTCATTGTTAAATTTACCAAGTAAAACATTTTCTATTCGATTACACAAATCCATTCAATTAATGATCTTCTGTTCGATTACACAAATGGTTCTTAATAATATTTATTGTCGAAAACAATATTTCAACGGTTGCGTTGCAATTGCAATCATTTTTTTCTTGTAAAACACAAATTCCTTCCAAGTTACAAAAGTCACCCAACTACGTTTGAATATGATTAGAAAGTATGTCATGATTTATAATGCAAAATTCACTACGATGATATTTTGTTAAATGGATTTGTTTTGATCTAAACACGAGATGCAAATGAATAATTATGTGTTTTTATTGAAATGATTGTCAAATTCTTGAACTTTTGTATTTACGACAAAGTATAACAGCTCAGCACCATGATTGACACAAATTTGTGATTTCTTGTACCATTAGGTGACACAAAATAATTAAGTACACTTCCTGGGTATTTGTCTTACAATTTGGGCTCAATGTTTATTTAAAATTAAGAGAAAAAAGAAACTATACCCACTCCATATGATATTACTTCCACTCAAATACTGAATGTGAGAAAGAATTTCGTCAAAGTAGAGAAATATTAAGAAGAATAACGATTTTTGTAAAGAAAAATGTTGTATATTACTGGTTAAAATTTTCAAAATTAAGAAAGATTAGAGACGTCCACCCCCATGATATTATGTTAAACATTTTGAAAAATATTGTATATTACTGTCTTAAATAATTTCAAAGTTTCAAAGAGGACGACTACCCTATGATATTTTGTTATACTCTTTGGAAAACATTGTGTAGTATTACTCCTTTAAAAATTTAAACATTCTAGGAGGGGCGATTGCCCATGGTTTTGCCCCTACTTATCGTGTTAGAGATTGCAATTCCCCACGTTATATAATTACATCCTATTGTGTTAGAAAATTCAACCTAAAAAACTACAATATTATATTGATATATGGTAGTGTCTTATCGTGTCAAAAATTAAAACCCGACAACCTACCCCACAACCTGCTAGATGAGACACACACATACTGAGATACCCTCCGTTTCTTCGAAAGTCAAGTTCTTTAATTAATATACTTATATTCTTAATATAATTGAAAATTCAAACCGTACATTTTGATATATGATACGAGTTATACGTGCACGTTGAAAATCAGAAAATTCAATATATATTTTTAACCCACTAAGGACAAAAATAATAATGAATGCACTATATTTGTTGGTCTTTTGATCTTAGAGGAGATGATCATCAAATTTTACTATTTTGGACTTAGCATAAATAACTTGCATCAAAATATACAATTTGAATTTTTAATTACATTAAACGTCGAAAGTGTATCGAAGGAACTTGACCCAATGAATGTCAGTCTAATTCAGGCCATTAGAGTTGTAAACAAATCAAATCGAACATAAATTTCAAATCTTGTATATTTTGCATATTATTACTAAAATACCAAAATAATACAAATTGAACAATAAAATCTCAAGTCGAGTTGAACTATTTTGAGTTAGAGTTGAGTCGTCTAAGAGCATCCCTTACGGGATAAAAAAGGGGGGACGACCGGGTCGTCTCCCCCACGACCCGGTTGAACCATGTCGTCTCCCCCGTTAAGGGGGAGATGACCCGATCATCAACAACCGGGTCGTGTATTATTTAATTAGTTTTTTTGTTTTGTTTTTGTTTGGATTTTTTGAATATATATATTTTTGAAAATACGTTTTATAATTGTTTTGTTTTTTTTAATTTGTTTTAATTTTTTTCCAAGATTGAACCTCGAAATGATGTGAATGAGAGATATATGTTGTTGTGGGTTGTGGTTAAGATGTGAATAGTATAGGAAAGAGAAGAAAGTGAGTTCTCAAACTCACATTCTCTCTCTTCCCCCTCTCATGAACTTCAGCACCACCACCACATCCCTCCAAATCCCCAATGCAGGACGACAAACCAAACCCTAACCCCAACCCGACCCCCAATGCCGCCCCACCCCGGCACCGGCGGGCTCAATCTGAGATGGCGTTCCGGATCCCGGACGATATCGCGGGTCCGGATGACGTCGGCGGCGGTTCGGAGGACGATCTGTTCTGCACGTACATGGACATGGAGAAGATCGGGTGCCGGCTGGATTAGAAATGAGAGAAGGACAAAATGATAATCTGTACGAGCGATTTAAGTAGTTTTCCGACGATGAATAACAGTTCATTTATGTAATTATATCTTATCTTGTTTGAAACTCTTCATGAAACCTCGTTGTATGACATTGTGAGGGGGCGAAAACATAAAAGAAAAAAAATTAATATATAATTCTACAAAAATTACAATTGATCTCAACAGTTTTCATACTTTGAAAACAATACATGATGGCTTCATTGTTAAATTTACCAAGTAAAACATTTTCTATTCGATTACACAAATCCATTCAATTAATGATCTTCTGTTCGATTACACAAATGGTTCTTAATAATATTTATTGTCGAAAACAATATTTCAACGGTTGCGTTGCAATTGCAATCATTTTTTTCTTGTAAAACACAAATTCCTTCCAAGTTACAAAAGTCACCCAACTACGTTTGAATATGATTAGAAAGTATGTCATGATTTATAATGCAAAATTCACTACGATGATATTTTGTTAAATGGATTTGTTTTGATCTAAACACGACATGCAAATGAATAATTATGTGTTTTTATTGAAATGATTGTCAAATTCTTGAACTTTTGTATTTACGACAAAGTATAACAGCTCAACACCATGATTGACACAAATTTGTGATTTCTTGTACCATTAGGTGACACAAAATAATTAAGTACACTTCCTGGGTATTTGTCTTACAATTTGGGCTCAATGTTTATTTAAAATTAAGAGAAAAAAGAAACAATACCCACTCCATATGATATTACTTCCACTCAAATACTGAATGTGAGAAAGAATTTCGTCAAAGTAGAGAAATATTAAGAAGAATAACGATTTTTGTAAAGAAAAATGTTGTATATTACTGGTTAAAATTTTCAAAATTAAGAAAGATTAGAGACGTCCACCCCCATGATATTATGTTAAACATTTTGAAAAATATTGTATATTACTGTCTTAAATAATTTCAAAGTTTCAAAGAGGACGACTACCCTATGATATTTTGTTATACTCTTTGGAAAACATTGTGTAGTATTACTCCTTTAAAAATTTAAACATTCTAGGAGGGGCGATTGCCCATGGTTTTGCCCCTACTTATCGTGTTAGAGATTGCAATTCCCCACGTTATATAATTACATCCTATTGTGTTAGAAAATTCAACCTAAAAAACTACAATATTATATTGATATATGGTAGTGTCTTATCGTGTCAAAAATTAAAACCCGACAACCTACCCCACAACCTGCTAGATGAGACACACACATACTGAGATACCCTCCGTTTCTTCGAAAGTCAAGTTCTTTAATTAATATACTTATATTCTTAATATAATTGAAAATTCAAACCGTACATTTTGATCTATGATACGAGTTATACGTGCACGTTGAAAATCAGAAAATTCAATATATATTTTTAACCCACTAAGGACAAAAATAATAATGAATGCACTGTATTTGTTGGTCTTTTGATCTTAGAGGAGATGATCATCAAATTTTACTATTTTGGACTTAGCATAAATAACTTGCATCAAAATATACAATTTGAATTTTTAATTACATTAAACGTCGAAAGTGTATCGAAGGAACTTGACCCAATGAATGTCAGTCTAATTCAGGCCATTAGAGTTGTAAACAAATCAAATCGAACATAAATTTCAAATCTTGTATATTTTGCATATTATTACTAAAATACCAAAATAATACAAATTGAACAATAAAATCTCAAGTCGAGTTGAACTATTTTGAGTTAGAGTTGAGTCGTCTAAGAGCATCCCTTACGGGATAAAAAAGGGGGGACGACCGGGTCGTCTCCCCCACGACCCGGTTGAACCATGTCGTCTCCCCCGTTAAGGGGGAGATGACCCGATCATCAACAACCGGGTCGTGTATTATTTAATTAGTTTTTTTGTTTTGTTTTTGTTTGGATTTTTTGAATATATATATTTTTGAAAATACGTTTTATAATTGTTTTGTTTTTTTTAATTTGTTTTAATTTTTTTCCAAGATTGAACCTCGAAATGATGTGAATGAGAGATATATGTTGTTGTGGGTTGTGGTTAAGATGTGAATAGTATAGGAAAGAGAAGAAAGTGAGTTAGGAAAAGAGAACGCTGATAACCCGGTCGTGTTAGAACTAACTAATTCGAGTTGAGCCGTGATTCCCTTTTTATAAGTCAAATTTCAAATATAATTGAATTTTCATAAGTCAAATTCCGAGTCCATTCCACCATTTCCATTTCCATCTCAAACTCACATTCTCTCTCTTCCCCCTCTCATGAACTTCAGCACCACCACCACATCCCTCCAAATCCCCAATGCAGGACGACAAACCAAACCCTAACCCCAACCCGACCCCCAATGCCGCCCCACCCCGGCACCGGCGGGCTCAATCTGAGATGGCGTTCCGGATCCCGGACGATATCGCGGGTCCGGATGACGTCGGCGGCGGTTCGGAGGACGATCTGTTCTGCACGTACATGGACATGGAGAAGATCGGGTGCCGGCTGGAGGAGAAGGAGGAGGAGCGGAGGGACGGACCGCCGAGGCCGAGGCACCGGCAGTGTAGTAGCGTCGATGGGGTCTTTGGGGAGGTCTCTGAGGCCAAGAAGGCTATGGCGCCGGAAAAACTGGCGGAGCTGGCGATTTTGGATCCCAAAAGGGCCAAAAGGTCAGATCTTTGCGGGTTTTGAGGTTTGGATCTGGGGGATGTGGTGGTTTTTTGGGGTTTTGGTTTTAGATCTGTAGAGAGGTGAAAGGTGAGGTTTTTTTTAAGGAATTTGGGTTTGGATCTGTAGAGAGTTGGGAATTTTGGGGTTTGGAGGGAAATGTGGTGGGTTTTTTAGGGATTTGGTGTGGGGGTTTGGTGGGTGTTGTGGATCCGAAGAGGGCGAAAAGGTGAAACTTTTGCGGGGTTTTGGGTCTGGATCTGTGGAAAGGTGTTTGGGTTTGAAAGGTGAAACTTTTGCGAGGTTTGGGTTTGAATTGAAGAAAATATATGATATTTGAGTAATTTAGTTTGGTTTTGTGAATAATTTTTTTATCGGTAGTTTTGTGAATAATGTTGGGGAATTTTTTGTAGATCTGTGTTGGAATGGAGGCATTGAGTTAAGGTGGTTTTGTCGGTCGCATTGGGGAAAGGTGGGAGCTTCGGGTGCGGGTTTGCTGGTGTTTGTAGGAAAATGTGGTTTTTTTTTTGTGGAACTTTGGGTTTGATTGTGCTGAGGGGATTGGTTTGGGGGTTTATCCACAAGAGGGTGATTGTGCTGAGATGATTTGTTTGTGGGTTTGTAAGATAAATGATTGTCATCCTATTTAGTAAGGTAGGAATGTAGGATGCATTGTTAGAAATCTGCAATGATGTAGCATAAGATGCATGTGGATAAGATCGTTTTGAGCTGTCCCTTCTCTCTCAGCATGTTAATGATCTTTGGATTCAGTCCTGGACTAAGTTATTACCAATTTCAGAAAGAAAATTGCATTGTTTGGGAGAATGGAGAAGCAATTTGTGGTCCACATTCGCTAGGTCTTTCTAGTTTGGTTTTTCGATCTTAAGATGAATGTGTTTTGATTTTGTTATTTTGCTTGAATTTTCTCTCTTAGTTTGCTGTTAAAAATGATAACATAAAATTGCTATAGTGGAACTCTGTGACAGACAAAGTTAAAAGTGTGCTTGCTATATCATTTATATATGCAAGTTTATGATGATTTTGAATCAAAGAGAGTCTAGAGAGTGCTTAATTGTTTAGGAAGCATACAGTTTTTTTTTCTTGGAAGACATATCATCTTACATATTTCATAGGAACAGTTTCCAAACAAAAAACACCTTTTTGGGTAAAATGCCAACTGCCAAGTGATATAACATAAAATGTGGATCAGCAAATGGCTGGTGAAAAAATTGAAATGGCAGGTTCTGTAGTGATCATTTGGTTTGAGGTTGGATGTTCATGTCATTTGATTGTTCTAGCTTCTTAAATCACACAACTTTGCCTTGAATTTTTCCTCTTACAATGTCTTAACAATTAACATGGTGATTGACGCTTTTTGAGTATTTTTGTTCTCGGTCGTGACATCTGTTATTTACAGAATCTTGGCAAATCGACAGTCAGCAGCTCGCTCCAAAGAACGAAAGGCACGTTATATATCAGAACTTGAGAGGAAAGTTCAGACACTCCAAACTGAAGCTACGACTCTTTCTGCTCAACTCACACTTTACCAGGTAAGTTTTTTCTCATTACTATAACTAGTTTTGTTTTGTTAGCATCATTATGAATAAAAACTAGTGTGCATTTGAATTCCCCTGGAAATTCAACACTTGGTGGACAAAAATGTACGCACTTTAGGCCTTCTGGACCTTCATTTTACGTTTTCTAAAATTTTAGCATTTTGCATAACTTCTCCTTTATCTGCGGCATTCAGGGCTTGAGCTAGCCTTTCTATAGTATTGTTACTTTTGATGTTTTGATGCTCGCTTTTTAAATTTTGTTCTTGTTTACTTTTTTAGGTGATAACACAATTTCTAGCATGTTCTCTTTTTCGACTTTCAAAGTAAATGCTATTTTCCCCTATTGGATGACTATTTTTCCTTTTACATGCATTGCTTATTCTAAACAGAATAGTAGCACTTCAGCGATCTTCCAGAGCATAACTTGATAGCTGCTGTTTCATGCATGTTTTCAGAGAGATACGACAGGATTGAATGCAGAAAATGCTGAACTAAAGCTACGATTACAGGCTATGGAACAACATGCTCAGCTACGTGATGGTGAGTGTATATTTTATGATGCCCTTTTATTTTCTGGTAACTTTTATGTATTTGTTACGGTCTTCTCATGACATAGCCTCTATTTGTCATATTGATGCTTCTAGTTTGGAGCTATGAGATATGGATTGTGTGGATCACCCAGCGTTCTTTGATTTAAAACTTATTGTGCCATTCTAGAACCTAGATTTAGCTCTCAATGACGAGGGCTCTCAAACCCGTATGTTACACAGTAAAAATGGCATTGATGTCCAAGCATTAAAGAATGTTTACATAGTTATTTTGTTGTTGTGATATAGGCAGACTAGAACAGCACACTATAACAACACATGACAGTAATTCACAAGTTAGTTGATTTGGCAAAAGTTGTTCATCCAATGGATGAATTTTGACTGTTGTAAAACCATTGACAGCATTGAACGAGGCGTTAAAGCAGGAAATTGAAAGGCTCAAAGTTGCCACTGGGGAAACATCCAATGTGACCGAGAATTTCAACCTGGGTCTACATCAAATGTCGTACAGCTCTTTACCCTTCTTCTCACCTCAACAGGCTGCTGGCCACCAACAGGGTATGCAATTACCTCACCAGTATCATCAGCCACAGTCGAGCATGCCCAATCATCAGGCTCTTCCGTCCACCTTGCTTTCAGACATGATCCAACAAGACTCATTGGGTCAACTGCAGGGTTTAGACATAAACAGGGGGTCTCTCCACCTCGTAAAATCCGAGTGCTCCTCAATATCTGCAAGTGAAAGTAGCAACACATTCTGAAGAGTGACACATTCATTAGATTGTTTTGTCCATAGCCTGACACTCTCTGATCCGTTCCCTTTTTGTTGTTATTCATTTGTTCTAATTGTTTCATTGAAATGCTGTGTGTTGTTTGTTCAGTGGTCTCTGGTTTGCATTCTGATTTGTCATCTGATTAATATTAATTATGCCCATGTCTGGGTATCCTCTGAGAGCTTGTTTATTGTTGTTTCTCTCCATGTATCCAACTTTGATCAGTCTGTTAAAAGTCAAATGTAACATTTCCTTTTGACCATGGTTCTTTCATCGGTGAAATTCAAATGCTCGATGCCACTTTGGGTTCGATACTTTTTCCCTTGATGATTGCTTGAAGCAATTTTTTGTATTTGTCCGGTAAAGAATCAATGATTCCCTGAGATGAAAGTTTTGATTTTAACCATTTAAAGAACAAAGGCTTCTCTGATCTCCTCTACGTTCTACTTAATTTTGCCTTGTATAGTAAGAAATATAATGCACTACTGTCTACTCGTAAATTAGTAAACATAATGAACATATGGTACCCATAGAAAGATGGTTTAAGAAAACAATCCAAGGCTTGCAAACACCACATTGCTGACATAATATATTCCATTGGTAGATTCCATACTAGAATCTAGTCCGGCAATTTCAAGTTTCAGGGTTCAAACAACTCTTTCATCTGGACAATATATCCATTTTTCTTTTTTCTTCTTCTAGGTGTGATTGATTTGAAGGAAGTCGGAGAACTTATGTAACTCTAGTTCCATGACTTTTCTTCACTTGGAGTGGAAGTGAAAGAGGTATTCTGAAGTACAAAATTACAAGAGTGAGAAACCCTTGGAAATGGACTCCAGATCTTTAATAAGTTTTCCTACAAACTAATAACCGGAATTCATTCTGGAAGTACAGTTCCCCACTACCATATTTTTTACTACAAATCAATCGGACCCTAAAATATCACAAAACTATTACTTGATTTTAACCTCTTTCCACACATGTACAACACAAAGGTAGAAATCGACTAGAAGAGTAATACGACGTGTCGACGACGAACAGATAACTAACCCTTGGCATCGTCGTTATTTGTCATCGCTAATCTTGGGAATAAATATGGCATTTAACAAATATTTTTTGCCCAATGTGATCACATCCACAGGGTTGTGCTTGTGGTGTTGCTTCATCATACTATTACTACCCCTCCCTTGTCTCATAATCTCTGAAAAAAGCAACACCTTTTCTTTCAGTCTTTGTCTTGTCCTTCGCGACAACATTTTTACCAGCGTTAGTGTCGGAGATGCTGCGAGCGCCTGTTTTTATGATATTATAAACCGGTCGACCACCTATGGAATAAAATGGTAAGAATTAGTAAGATTCTGTTATCAAAGTTTCAAAATGATCCCTATAGAGAACTGAGTACGATGGTAGCAATGATTTAAACAGATGGTTCTGGTAACGTAACTTCATACCACGCAACTTGAACTTTCAAATATGTTGCTTCATGGTGAGTAGACATAAACATCCTTATCTAAAGTAATAAAAGAAAATAATGATGCTAAGTTTAAGTTTCTTCCGAAACCATTTTCTACGATATGCTTTAGAACAGAGAGAATGGGAGAATAGCTAAAAAAATCAACACCTTTATTTTAAAATTTTATTTACACTATACTAAACCTCATTTTGAATCTCAAACCGGCAACGTGCATATTAGGATCTATAATCCAGACTATCTTAATTCTTAAGACTATAGATATCCAGACTGAACTAACTCCGGTTTGAAGCATTAACTCCGTCGAAAAATGATTATTATTTTTGTATGGTGAAACGGTTGAGGAGTAACCATAAGTCTCCACGATTGTTAGAGCATCACATGATTGTTACAATTCAAGAACATAAAGAAGAATAAAGTTTTTTTTGTTCAATTCAATAATCAAACTACATATGAAACTGAAAACTCTAAGAAAAACAATATTAAATTTACATAAAGATATTCAACGTTTAGGTAGATTAGAGCAGAAGAAAAGCAAATCTGTTTCAAAATCTTTGATGAATACATGTAATCGATACAACTTAAAGAACTTAAAAGTTGCACTCTAGAAGAAATTATTATGGAATTATCAGTATAGTAGACTTCACATGAGTATGTATGCATGTGGAATAAATAAGTTGGACAAGACAAGGAAATAAATTGGCACGATGTTTATGTCATATTGCCATTATATTATTGCCTTCTTAGTTTGTAATATCCTTGTATGGTTACCTAGCACTCATGTTATGTTTATGAATAAATTTGTTGTTGCAGTGAAAATAGTTTATTTTGATTTTAATTTTATTCTTAATTAATGTTTTTAAGGGCTACAGCCATAGGCTCTCAATAATTTTGATAAGACAAATAGCAAGGAAAAGAATACAATAAGTGTGGAGATGTTACTACGAAGTACGAACTTTGGGTGTTATCACATGTATTATTTTTAAATTCTAATAAAATTGTTCCATGATATAATCCTTGATGAAAACGTATCGACAAAATCATAACAAAGATAATGAAAGTACTAATGTTTTCTAAAATGAGTTGGTTGCCGAAATTTTTAACTATACCTCTGAAGTCTCAACGCAAAACTACATGCTTGCGATTTAGTTTTTGATGTAAAACAAGGAAATTACCGGACGTACGCATGATACTTATAAATAGGCTTCTTAGAGATTTTTTACATTTAACTAATCGTCAAGATGCAACTCTGCTGTGAATACGTACGAATAATTAATTAAATAGTACGAAATGAATGCTATCGTCTTTCTGTTGCGATCATGATAAGTCAAATGGTGGTTGGAGAGTCCATACATCAACTACTTTGGCATTAATTTGAAGTTTGCTATAATTGAAGTTTTGCACCCAAAGAATAAAGTTGGTAGGTTGGATTTTGTTAGGAGTTACTGTTATTTGCATGTTGAATTTTCCATATTTTCTAGTTTTTGTTTCATATGAAGAATTCCAATAATGCTTTTGAATATACCAATCTACGAAAGTTCACAAGTACCTAAAGTGGAAGAGTACATATATACCAACCAACAATACTCGTTTGGTAACCTACACAACCATCAATGTCGGCTTGAACCCTCTCATCAGTACATACAAAACAAGAATAAACATGACCATCGATGCTTTCTTGAACCCTTACCTTTCTAACTTAAAACTTATTTCTCTTAAACACTTGAAGTAATTGTAGAAATTTATTTGCAATTCAACTGATATTTTGGATGTACAACTAGAGTTATTTATAATAATACCACTCAGACTCAACCCCATGAAAAACCATGCATTCAGCTGCCATATGAATATGATACAAACTAAAATTTTCACAAAATGAAGCAACCAAAGTTGGAATGCTTGAAAACATAAGCCACTCTAAACCTTCTGATTCCTCTGAGTTGACGACAACAAATCAATCCTCCAAAAGAAGAAAAAAAGATGACCTTCCAAAGCACACCTCCAAGGTGGAGAACAAGATATCAGTAGTTTAACAATGAGTACTTCACTCTGAGGAAAATCCGCCCCTTGTCGACCCCGAGCTTCCCTCCAGTGACCAACCAATGCCCTGGTGAGTCTTGTGGACCCTTCACCATTTCCGACGTGTCCACGTGTTTCATTAGTTTACTTGTATGGTCCTTAGTACTGGAACTCGGATCACTAGAGAGGATGGGATCCTCAGGTTTCAAGCCAGCACTTAGAGTTGGATTATGGTCCCAGAACGATCGTCTGATCGTGCAATTGGGTAATTTGGAGTAGAGAAGTCTCATGTACAATACACTCTTCGTCGCGAAATCCCACACACCAAGTTGCGCCCCAGTAACCACATGCACGCCAGAGAGATCCCCAATGACGGCTTCGTGCTTCTCTATTGGAGCTGTGCTGACATAAGAGAAGTTTTTCCACTTCACCGGTTCAAACCACCGGCTGTCTTGCTCCTCTGGACCATGCCACTTGGGTGCTCCAATAGGAACACCGGCATCCCAATGAGGTTGGAGGATCTTTGGAAGCGAGACCAAGTGCTGAACGTGAATGCAGAGCCTGTTTTGCTTTGCTCCTTCTAAGGCTAACCTAAGGCCGGTGATTGGTCTCCGTCCAATCGCTACCTGCATCAATAAAAATATTTTTAAACTGGCCTATGTGTCATTATTTCAACTGATGCTTCGGTGATAACTTCTCATGATTAGGGCGTCTGAAAGTGTCCAAGTGCAGATTTGTATTCTGCTAGTGCAACTAACCCTTTTCCAAAATTAACCACCTTCGGATGCTAGATATCAATTTTCAATAAATTCAGATTACAATATTGCATGAAAAACTCTAGCAAGGTATTCTACCTTTCATTAGAAAGTACATAACACATAAATTTTAAGGTGAGCAGTGGAAGTGAAAGTAAAATCTATAATTAATATTTGACTGATCTGAAGGGGCTTTATAGTTAACTTTAAGGTTTCAAAAAAATCAAGTCACCAAGTTTTTCTGAAACTAGAATGTTTATACTTAATGCCAGAACCATCAGGTTCCATATAGAGGCGTCCCTGACTCCCTGGAGACAACCCAGAGATGCGTCATACTTGACTTTTTTTCATTTCATGGCGTGGCTTATAATGTGTCAAAGAAACCAACAGAAGGCTAGAACATTAAAAAATGATTAACTGTTGATTTGGCAGAAGAAGAAAAAACCTACTTCACTTTGCATAAAGCTCGGCTTAATCCTCGTACCTGCTCTACACTAACGTAAAGTTTAGGGCTCATCATGCTGAACTGCAGAGAAGGGCATACTGGTTCTTTCCTTCGTTGTCCTGGAATGTCACCTCGTATTGGAGCCCATACCCGTGGAGTCTGAAACTCCAAAAAGTAGCGTAGCTCCTCAATTGGTGGCTTGACTAGAAGTGGAAAGAAAAAAAATTACAAAAAATGAACAGCAGAAGAAAACCCATGAAAAGAATCTAAATCTTAAGTTTGAAAGGACGACCAACATTCAAGATATAGAGAGATGGCGCGCATCAAATGGTCTTTCCCTGGAATGCCATTGAGAAGAGAAGTAATGGGGCAAAAGGTCATGTCAATAACATCTGGTGCTTCTCGTACGGTTTCCTTCCATTCAAAGTGGCCTTGGACGAAATCATTCCCTCCTCTGCGCCTGAAAATTACAGTAACATCCTGCATTAATAAATGCAAGTCAGATGAAACGCAAACTATCTGTTAGCACTTAACACCAACCATTGCAAAAAAGAGAGAGGATATTTTCTGTGAGTTAGATGAATGGTAATAAAAAACAGTTCAGCCTTGAGATAGTAAATACAAAAATATAAATACTGGCCTTATCCTTGAATTTCATTGGATCTGTACTTGTCTGGTTTTCAGTAAAAGAAAACCTCTGATTCCCAATCTCCTGAATGTAGCTCTTTAAATCCATTATTGTCAACGGAGACGAGCTTTGCTGCTTGACATATATCACATCCTTACCACCAATTGCAACTGATGTGATAATGTGCGTCCCATAATTTTCAATGAAGCTGCAAAAGATACGTGGTTTAAGATGTAATGTATTGATTGTTCGCCGATTCTTCGAAAAAATAATCACAATAGCAATTTGCTTTACCTTGCAAGTGAAGACGGTTCCCACGATGTGGGCACAGCACGTCTAACATCTCTATGCAAGCACAAGGGATATTTTGTCAAGATGATTTTGCACAAAGGGATGACCACCCCATCCATGGCAAGGTGTTTTGTTGATGACGCGTCAGCTTGCTTCGAGCCTGTAAAGCTAAACGCAGAGTTAAAGCTTCCGAGCGGAATGTTGCCTGAAAGAAGGGCTTTTTGGTTGAAATATTCAGCCATCTGCATGCGTACATTTATTTGACAGTTTTATTATCTAGCATATCCATCTTAATCAAACAATAACTTGCAATTTGAGATATAATGTGTCACGTAGAAAAACATCATAGACTAGTTTATAGGTTGATAACATACACATCAGAATTTGTTTTTTGTAATTAAATTGTCTGTAATAAGAAGAAAAAAACCCAAAAAAATCAGTAGATTAACCAGTCAACAGGGAAATGAAATGAATGTCATGCTAAACTGAATTTGGTAAAGTGGATGTCCAAAATAACCTATGGAGGCACCTATAAGAAGAGGAGTATTGAATCAGATCGAAAACACAAAAAGAGGAAGAGGTAGACCACGATTGACTTGGGAGGAAGCGATCAAAAGAGATATAAAAGATTGGAATGTTCCTCGGGAATTTGCATTGGATAGAAACGCGTGGAAGAAGACGATTCACGTGCATGAACCGTGACTCCTTAGAGTTTCATTTCCAACCTACCCCAACTAGTTTGGGATTAAAGGCTTTGTTGTTGTTGTTGGATGTCCAAAATAATGTTCTTCAGGATCATGTCTTTCAAATACATCATACAAAGCTAATATTTGACCCAAACAAATAAGTCTGAACGTGCAAACTACATCCTACCCGGAGGTATTTTTTATCCTAAGCTAGGCTATTGGAACATTGCTAGAGTTATAAGGGAGAAATTGCACGATAATTCCTGTAAAACATTTGTATGAAAAAACCTTTCTTGACTATATTTAAACTTTATAGTGATAGTTTTGGAGATTTCAAAAGACAAATATCAATATTTGATGCATATTATCATTGACATGTACTGCATTTTATAGTTCTGAATTCTAATTGGATAGACAATGTTCAACAAAAATTGAACTCTCGAAAGAAGAAAAAAATTCACTAGATGATCATGCACACATGAATTACAAAAGTCAAAAAACATTCGAGCACCTGATCGAATGTGCGAACTCCAGTGCTCTCCCGCACTGCTGTGTCTGGCAAGCACCTTATGTCCCACGAGACATTGGGCACGACAATTCCATCGAGGACCGACAGATCCCTAGTGCGTTCCTCGTCTATCTCGACAACTGTAGGACCTGAAACCCCCTTACAGAACAGCAACCTTGTGTCATTATTAACATCAAAACCCCTCCCCAGTGCCTGTATCAAATTCTTCACCGTGAACATCGCTGCCACCTCATTACACTCCATCCCTAAAAACCCTAAACAACAACTTAAATGCAACTAATTAACCCTAAATTCATCACCAAATTGAAACATCAACATAACCCCAATGCCTCAGAAGAGGCTCCCGCCTCAGCGAGGTAATTGAAAAAACTCTAATCCCAAATTCACAAACAATCCTCTGGGACCAAAATCCAAAGTGTTGTGATTTTACCTCAATAATGCAAAACCCCAAGACTCAAACTTTATGGAGAGAAAAAACCCTAATTTCACACCAAAACCTGTGTTTTCAGAAACCTAAAAACTAAAAAAAACAAAACCCTAATCCGAAATTCACAAACAATCCTCTGGGACCAAAATGTTGCAATCTTACCTCAATAATCCAAAGGTCAAGACTCGAACTTTATAACAAAACCCCTAATTTTCACACCAAAAACCAACAGAAACCCTAATCCCCCTCACAAACACAGCATAAAAACCAAAAAGATCAAACTTGTATCACATCTCCCACGATTAGAACCCCTAAAGACGGAATCTTTTGAGACCAAAACCTGCACACAAGTAAAAAAAATGAGAATTTGGAGCTAGAAAAAGGGAACCCACCACTGATTGTGGAGTAAAACGAGGATTCCAGAAATGGGTTAAGGAGAAAAGTGGGGAAGAAAAAGACGGTGAAGTGGAAGAGAGGGATTTGACGAAACAAACCACAACCACTTTGGGTTGGAACTGGAAAAAAACAAGAGAGAATGGAGAAAGATGGTGTTGATTTGTCCCTTTTCTCTTCTTAGATTTTAGATATGTGTCGATGGTCGGTCGGACATTATTAACTTGTATGTCCAATATTCAGTTGACAATCGATATTAAAACTTTTTTTTTCCTCCTCAACTCAAAACAATCGATATTAGTTTAGGCACCTAAACAATTTTAACTTTTAAGCTTCGGAGGATTTTGTAGGTTCAGAAAGCGCTGGAAGAAGCGAGAACAAGATGTGTAATCCAGGTCGGTTTGGATATCGATTCTCTTTTTATCTTAGAGAATCTGATCTTCGCTTAAAATCAATTCCACGTGTGAAAGTATTTGGATGAAAAGTATTTGGTAAATGGATTTGATAAATGGATAGCGTAATCGGGTCTCGAGCGATAATCGAGCGAGCACCGAACGGACATCGAACGAGCGGGTTTTGCTCGTGCTCGGCTCGTTTAGCTTATCGAGCGGATTTCGATGCTCATGCTCGGTTCGTTACTAACCGATCCGAGCCACGATTCGAGCAAAATCGAGCGAGCATCGAGCGATCCACCGATCCCGAGCAGAACTTGACAGCCCTACTACACTCTCACCACAACTCTCTCTTCATTTTCCTCCAAACATCAAATTTCAACCACCAAAAATAATGTCTTGGAAAACAGGAAATGTGTCGGTAGACACACCGTTATATTCGAAATACGGTAAAATTTCTACCTATAAAAAAATTAATTTGGGAGGGGGGCGTGTTTCCGACGGACCCAAATTATTTTTTTAAAATTAATTAGTAATTGTCAATTAGTAATTATTATCTTTCATTTAATAACTTTCATTTTGTAAAATTAGTAACTTAATTTCATTTAACGAATTTTTATTTGTAAAATGATATTAATAGTCATCGAGTCACCAGGGAGGAAAAGTAAAATCAATACAACTTCACGATGTGAGACCTTATGAAGATGATTCAGGTCATCGTCATCCACGTATATGTGGTATATATGTTTTAGTTAGGAGGGAGAGGGATAGTTCACATCATCATCAGATATGTAATGACCCGTTTGATGATGAGGATGTTTTGAACGATGAGGGGTGGTATGGGTTGGAGTTGGAACGAGAGGAGTATGGTAGAGGACGGGAGCGACGTAGTAGTTTTTCTGCTACTGAGTATATAGTTCGGACCACCCATGTGGGTTGTTTTTTGCAGACATCCCAGCTGAAAAATTTGTTTTTCTGACTTACCGCGAAATATTCAAACAGTTCGTCAGACATTTCATTGATGTTGGTACTCGTAGAGTTAGGAGAATTGAGAGAGGAGAATCTTTTAATAGACGAGACATAATAGGAATTAAATGGAAGTGAAGTGCAAAATGGTAGTTGGTAGGGGTGAGCAAAATTCGGTTCGGTCTTCGGTCCGGTCACATACCAAAATTTTAAGGGTTAAATTCGGGTTTTGGACCGAATCAAATTTATTCGGTCTGGTCTTCCGAAAAATCCGGTCTTCGGTCCGGTCTCGGACTGAAGCTCACCCTAGTAGTTGGTGCAGACGATTTAAATAATTCATGTGTGACGTTTAGTAATTCCCTAATTAAAAGAGTCAAAAGTCAAAATAATTGGTGATATGTTTGGTAAATATTCTATATTGACGGGGGACAATATAGACATTTGTTCCCACAATCTATGAACATTATTTTGGAATCATTTTTTATATATATCATGGATGAGAAAACTGTGAAAGTACATTTCAAGGTTGAGAATCAGATTTGGGATATCAGAAATGATTCTAGGAGATGATATTTGAGTAAAACTGATTTCACTCCCGTTTGAGAAACGACGAGATATTTGAAAAACCATGAATTTGAGTCAACGTCTGTCAAATTATATCTAGAAAAAAGGAGTTGTTGGGACATTATTTGCCACGTGTACGGATTACTGTCGGGTCTTTTTACCCATCTAAAGATATATTTTTTTTTCTTGCTTTCGAACACTGAAAAAAAATCTGGTAAAACCTTTTCAACGAGAACTAGTATAATAAGTTTCTTGGCTTTTGTACGAACTTTAACGTTTTAATTAACTACTGCTATGAGATTATTTTCAGGGAACCGATCAGACTAGGGTTGTGCATCCGGTCCAGACCGGACCGGACCGGATTTTTATCCAACGTCCGGACTGGAGATCGGACCGAACTGGTATGAACCGGAAACCGGACCGGTTGGATTCGGTCCGATCCAGGACCAGTTTTTAACCTTAAAATTAAAAACAAAACAAAAACCGGACCGGTCCGAAACCGAATTTTCAAAATGTCCGGACCGGACCGGATTCTGCACACCCCTAGATCAGACCTTCAAAGTCAATTTGTAAAGACCCTAACTTGTTTAAGAATTAATGAGTGTTTAGAGTGCTATTTGGGGAGGTTTGCATGGGAGTTGGGGGAAGAAATATTGGAGGTATGGTGGTGATGGGAAGCATGGTGGTAGGGTGACAGTGTGGAGTGGTGAGGTGAAGGGTGAGGTGATGGTAGCATGGGTTGTGATGGAGAGAAAACTCATCTCTCTTTCTTTCTTCTCACTCTCTCACGTTTCCTTCCTCTCTTCTTTTCTTCTTCTTCAACCTTTCTCCTCTACATCCATTCCTTCCTCTCCCTTTGTGGCTCGAGCACTGGTGGTGAAGGTGCGTGTGAGGCAAGGACGTGGCGGGAAGAAGGCGCGAGGAGGAGGTGCGTGTTGTGCGGACCGAAGTTGGTTGCGGAGCTCCGACGTTCTTCGTCTCTTCGGAAGTGAGGTATGTCAAGTTCTTGCATTAGATGCTTTTGTTACTCACCCACGTTAGGGTGATGTTGTGGTCGGTCGCGGGAGGTCGGAGACCTCGCCGACGACGTGAAACGACGTAAAATCCTCGTCATGCGCGAGATTGCTGTTGACCAACGGTCGACCGGTGCCTTCGGGCGGTCGACCGGTTTAATGTATTTTGCCCGACTTTAACCAACACCGGTCGAACGATGCCTTGTGGCGGTCGACCGGTCGTGCTTGTGCTGGTGGGTCGGGGTTGTCTGAGAGTTTTTGGTCGAACGGTACCCCTGAGTCATTCGACCGATTGCTTCGTGTTTCGCTTGGACAGGACGTTGACCATCCAAACGGTTGACCGTTCTAGACCTTTAGTCCGACCGGAACTTAAGTGAACTAAATTGTATTGTATGTTGTTCGACCGATTTTATGATCTTGTCCGACCGGTAGATGACCTAGAATGCTAAGTTGCCCCTGGTAGTTTTCGGTTGACCGGGACCCCTGAGTCGGTCGACCGAATAGACTTGTGTGATTTTGACCAGACTCCGGATTTTGATCACGTTCGGTCGACCAGTTTTAGACTTTTGTTCGACCGTTGGGGATCGAGTTTTGAGCACAGAGTTCGACTGATTCCTTTGCGGAAGCGGTCGACCGGTATACCTTTTCCGGTTGATCGTTTGATCCCAGAACTGAATCATGGTCCTAGTGAAGTGTCAACTCTATCCACGGAAACCCGTGTCCTCGCTTGGAGCGTGAGCCGGGAGGTGACGGTGGGTACGTTGCGCGTGCCTACCCAGGGACCGTCATGTGGAAGAGTGTGGATACTTGGGACGTGTCGCCTCTGTATTATAGAGGGTGACGTAGTTTGTATATTGTTCTCTCCTTAGAGTAGTAGCCTGAGGGATTGCGGATCTCATTGCTTTCAGCGGGCACGCAACTGTCGTTGGGTGAAGTGACTACCGGCCTGGATGGCTACGGAGGTTGTTGCATTGCTTTTATAGCGTCGGAGTTGGTGTTTGCACGTGGAGCTCGATGACCCCGCGGACTTCGGTTCGGATCTGTCGATTGTCTGGCCCTCTGTGTGGCGGATATGTTCGACTGGCCTTGATAGGCAGTGATTGCACGAGCCCGTGCGGCCTGTGTGGCGACGGGAGGGACCCTGTGCGGCCTGTGTGGCGGCAGGGAGGATCGTGGGTGGCCTGTGTGGTTGCGGCGATTGACTGCCGATGATGATTTCCGGCAGGTAGCTCGATTGGGCACCTATCGAGTGAGATACCGTGCGGTCTGTGTGGCACCAGTGATGGACCGACCTGAGCGACGGCTCCGTTGGTGTGGTGGTGGACCACGATGTTTTTAGATCTGATTCTACCTGCGCGGAAGTGTGAACGCCTCCTCACCGATCCCTTTGGCTTGTGTAGCCGCGTGTGGGGATGTGTTGCGTACTGTCCGCTAGAACGTATGTGCCTACGGTAGGTCTCCACGGAGACCCGATGTTTGTGGACAGTATGGCCTGTGTGGCACCGGTGTTTGTGGACCGTGTGGCCTGTGTGGCACCGGTGGTTGTGGATCGTGCGACCTCTGTGGCGGCGACGATGTTGTGGACCGTGTGGCCTGTGTGGCGACGACGATGTTGCGGACCGTGGGGCCTGAGTGACAGTGGTGGCGATTGTAGATTGCGGGGCCTGTGTGGCAGCGGGAACGATTCCAGAACGGATGCCCGGTTTGGCCCTTGGTGAGAATGTTGTTTTACTTCTTTGTATTTCATGTCATGCTATACTAGTATGATAGGACAAATAAGTGAGTTTGTCATACGGGGTTTCCTTATGGAAACTCAGGCATTATTGTTATGTTTATTTTCAGGACCGCGTTAGGTTCCGACGGGTGGTGACCGAGGGAGATTGCACTTTGGGACTGGATCCTATCGTCTGCCTATTTTAGGTTGTCGTGATTACATGTATTTTGTATTCTGTATTATGATGTAATCACTCTTTTGACAAACTCTTATGTAATATGGTGCACCAGATATATTTGACTATTCTTCAAGTAATGTCCTCACTCTTGATGTTCTTTATCCTTGTATTTCCTTGATTTTAAAAGTTTAAATTTTCCGCTGTTCAGGGATGTTACGCAATTAGTTTTGTGTCACTTATGATATATATTTTTCCAATGCAAGTCAATTTGATTAGTCTCTATTCTTAAATAATGCGAGATTATATTAAAAAGGTACGTGCTATGCTCAACGATGCTTGCACTTAGATTATATCATGGTTAAATCATAATTGAAAGTCATTAATAATATACTTTGGATCTTAATGCCCCATCACTACGATCATCAGAGAAAAATCATTACAATTCCAAGGTTTTAACCATAATTAGGTACTATTGTACTAGATTAATTGAGCAAAATCTTATTGTCTTGCTACTATTATTCAAAAAACCAAATGAATTGAAATCCGAAGATATAAGGAATCTAGTAGGGGTGTAATCAATCCGTAAACGAGTGATCCGAGCTTGCTCAAGATCAGTTTGATAAGGGTTTCGAGCTGAAAATTCTACTTGTGCTCGGCTCGCCCCTGCTCACGAGCGGTTTTTTAACCTAAATCTTTTTTTTGGTATTGAATTACTAATAATTCTATCATAACAAGTAAATTATAAGATCATTTAAGACAAATATAATAGTAATTACTAACATAATCTTAAAATTAACATCTAAAATCAAATACGATATTATAAATTATACGACAACATCAATATCTTATAAATAAAATCATACACTTGAATCAAACAAAATCAAAACAATCATAAAATAAACACCTAAAATCAAACAAAATGGAAGACGTCAACTCACAACATCATATTATAAATAAGATCATACACTTGGATCAAACAAAATCAACAAAATCTTAAAATAAACACATAATATCAAACATAATCTCATAAATTATATGACAACTCATAACATCAACATCTTATAAATAAGATCATCCACCTGACCTTAAGCTTAACTTATTTGAACTTTTGGTTTATAAAAGAATAAGAGAAAAAACAATAATGGAAGACGAAAAGTCCAGAACTAATAAGCTTTTGATTATTATTGGTATTTGAGTTTGGTTTGTTAAATGGATTGTTGAGTTTGGTAATGGATAATGGGTTTGGTAAATGAGTTTATCAATTGAATAATTGGATATAATATCCAGGTTAATCAGATAATTGGATATAGTAATCAGATCTCGAGCAATAATCGAGCGAGCGGGGTCAGCTCGTGTTCGGCTCGTTACTAACCGATCCGAGCAAAATCGAGCGATATATCGATCCCGAGCAGAACTTGACAGTCATAGTTACTAGACGATTGAGTTCCAATAATGTCCATAATAAGGGGAAATTCTAAAATCCCAAAAAACCGCTAAAATTGACCACACAAAAACACAGGAGAAGAAACGATAAACCACAAAAAACAACACAACAGCTATGGATTTTAAATCCAAACAAACATAAAACAGAGTAGCATAAGGTTGGCCCATTCAGAACATTGGATTTGGTGGCAACTTTTGTCTGAACTACATTGACGGGCTTTTGATTCCTTATTTGATCCAACTTCTGAATACCATCACTTATTCTATTCCTGGTGTGGTTTAGTGATGCTAATTGCTAAACATACTAATGAACACATTCTTGGTTCCATTCCAAAAAATACACATGAAACGGCGACCCATTAACAACGTGGATTAACTCAAAATTCTTCATTACATGAAACCGTCCAGAATTTAATGTCGTACGTATTGACATTCTTATTCACGTTGTGATTGTTTCGTAGATAAGTAGAAGAAATTCCAGAGATCTAGTTATTAGACATCAAGTGTTTGTCGAACTACAATTCTTATAAATGATAAAAGTGCATATTTTATGTTTAAGTGGAGTAAATCATCAATTTCTACCTGGATTTTAGATAGTAGGAAACTGATTCTTAGGAAATTTAGAACTGCAAACCAAGTGTCCAAACACACCCTTCTTCTGTTTATTTGTGTTCAAGAAAGCAATTACCAAAGCTTCACACAAATTAAACACTTCGCATGCTCTACAACACTACAATTGACATGTGCTCATGAATCAAAGCTATAACTTTCCAGACCATTATTCTGCAAAATGACACCACACTAAGTACTAAAATCCATTTCTTTTACAATGATTAGTCTCTTTGCTTCCAAATGGTGGCATGGAATTATTTTGGAAAATAAATAACATCGCATGCATTTGTCCCAAACCCTTTTTGAAGATTCTTCTTCTTATGGACTATGTTTGTTCATCAACACCAGCCTCACATTTGTTCTCATCTTGATTCAATTTTCTCTCTCCAATAACCTAGTAATTTATTTGGGACGGGTTTGCAATTTGGATTAATATGACAATGATGCATTGTCTTGGCCGAATCTGTGTTGCAAAGAATAATGCAATGATAGAGATTTTCCAAGAAAAGTTTGGATTACAAGATGGCTAATCAATACAAATATTTAATTTTATCTTCAACCACCTCTGAGATCATAATTAACAGCATGCACCAATCTTGAATTATTATCTTCTCAGCAGTTGGATTACTTGGATAAGTAAGTTTTTTTGTGTGTGGTGGATTGACTTCAATAGAATCTGACTTCAATATATTGTGATGGTACATAATTAATTCTGTAAAAGTTGGTGTGAAACATATGAAGAAAAAAAAGAGGTTCGGTACCACATCACTTGGCAAATGATACATACTTAATAAAGACATCATTTGGTACGTAAGACATTGCTTGGTAATTCCCTTCTCTATGAGACCTCTCTCAAATCCCAACCCTTGTTTCCATCTAATCCCACACCATCTTAATCAAAATGTATAAGAAAACAAACTAACAATCAAACCTACCCTTAATTGGTGGAAGGAGGCTAAAGTTTGGTGGTGACATAAGTTCAATAATTGGATAAACTTTGAATGATGCAAACATGCAAAGCAAAAAGACGTGTGCAATCTTAATAAATCCAACTTTGGTGGTCTTTCATATTTCAAATTTGAAGTCAAATTGAAACTACCCAACATGTGCCACGCGTCACATCATGGAGAAGACGTAGGTGCAATGAAAGAGATGTAACGTAACAAGTGTAAGGAAGTTAGGGGATGATTAAATTATTGCACTTTAGTAAGTGGAAGAAATCAGGTGGTTTAGACATGGTTTAAGAGAAAGTAGACACGGGCCATGAGATTTTCCAAGAATTCTTTTCGTGGAGGTGAGATTAGTGAGCTGTTGGTTTTAACTTCGAAATGTTTACAATTAAACTATATAATTATGAATTTAGAGGAGCTGTAGTTGCATATTGACGTTGATTAAGCTCTTTAATTGCTGCATTAAAACTCACCAAGCTTTTCATATCAAATAATGGTCAAATATATTTATTGTTTTTTATATAAATATGTGTAACTTTATCACTTCTATGATTACATTAATGTGGGTTCGTCTACTATGACATATTAGATAACATGGAATGATTTATCTATTTATGATAAAGCTTTACATTAAAATTTCAACCAATTTCTTAAATTTTAAATAAATATCTAACTTATTGTAAATTCCTTATCTTTGAACAACAATAAGTTGCTATAAAATGTTGGCCGATACTAGACTCTTTTACTATAATATTTAGTTCTAATCCGAAAGACAATAAAATGACTACCATTAATTTCTAAGAAAACATTGTATCAACGAAGTGAATGTGAACACACATACTGACATACGCGGTCGATGTAAATCTTAACTGGCAAACGGTTTCTGGCATTCAAACCTGAATCTTTTGGTTGATTTTTTTTAATGTGTTGTTAACAACAACCACTGTTTTAGTAACGGAAAGAGGAACTTTCTATTTTAAGACTCGGATTATCATTAATAATAAGCATTGAATTACGCCATTACACAACTCCACCTACCAAACAATTAAAAAAATCAGCTCAGATTGTCTCATTCCTCATAATTCAACACTTGGGTCGTCAGAAAAACAGGTAAAGCTCACATCTTTGAGCTGTTTCTATAGATTTTTATCACATTAACCTGCATATTTCTCAAAATCTTGTTTTGGGTGCTAAGAATTTGAGGTCAAAATCAAATCTTGAAGCTCTTAATCTAATCCTCCGGATTTCTCTCAGGCATGGGAGGAACATAAAAAAAATGTTTTTTTGGAAAAAGTGAAAACTTATTCCTATAGCTACAAGCCTACAACCCTACATGATGCAAAAAACTGCTGCTTTGAATATTATAATCATGTATTTTTTATAGGAGAGATTACTCTTTTTGTTGTTGTTAATGAGAGAGAGAGTCGTGGATAGGGATTGAGAAAGGGAGGGGAAGGTGGAGTGGTAAGGAGATGGGGACACCTAACTCACTAGTTCCAGTAAACTTATCTGATTCTATAATGTAACATGTTTTTTTAAAACACAATATTCCCTAAATTCAGCAGGTTTGGGACAGACAAGTTAAGGTTTTAATATAAGATACTTTTTTATAACTTATAATTCCCTGACAACAATGTGTTGAGGATAGATGAGTTACAATTCTAACTTTCTAATACAAATAAGTCTTTCACGACTCAGAATTCCTGAAATCGATATTTTTTTAGGATGAACGAGTTGCCGTTCTAAAGTAGTAGCGATCCGAACATTTATGTTTCAACTAAAATAACGATAATTCAGACTTGTATCATCGGATTATGTAATCCAATTCTACGCCAGTTAAACTGAACATAGGATCCATTCAGTGACATAAGTCCTTTTCAGAGTTTACTGCTCTCTGCCCCTTCACATGTGATGTTAGGCATTTTGGCCCACACCTTTTTCTGCTCCTATTTATCTCCATAGTTGCCTATTCCCCACCTCTCTTCCCTCACTCACCAAGTGACCAAACCCTTCTTAGCTTCTTGCCTGGGAAACCTACTTCTTCTTTCTCTCTAGAAGGTCTCTTGTGCTTGTTTTGAAGTTTTCTTCAGTTGGGTATTTTTGGAACTTACTTAATTTCATTGGTGCATTGACATAATTTAGTTGGGTGAATTTGATTTGTAACTTAGAACATATATTCATTTTGGCATATATTATTTTGGGTGTTTCTTAAAATTTCATTTTCTTCTGGCTTTTGGTTGCATTGTTAACTAGTTGGTGCTTATATTCTGATTTGCAACTTAAAACATATTATAATTTTGAATATGATTTTTTGGTTATTCAGTTTTTTGTTGTGAGATCTAGTTGGCGATGATAATTTGATTTGCAACTTAAAGTATATATTTATTTTGAAAATGCACTATTTCAGTATTTTGGGTATTTTCTAAAATTTGATTTATTTCTGTTTTTGGTTGCATTGATATCTAGTTGATGCCTATAATGTGAAACTGCTGATGTGTTTGCATTTTTGAAGTTTTCTCCTTTTGGATATTTATAAGTTTAAATTTAGTTACATTTGGTGTAGTAAATTTTTTCCCCTTTCACCCAGTTGGTGCTTTAGTTGGTATTTTGGTTGGGGTGATTATGATGTGAAACTGAACATAAGGGTTGGTATGCCATGAAAATCACGTGTTATGCTCCCCACCTCCTTCATCTTGTTCACTTCCCAAAGGTTTCTCCATCATTCTTCACATGCCATGTTTTTATAGTAATATGTTTTTGTTTTTGTTCTTAGTTATTTCTTCCTTCTAGTCTTCACTTGTAGAAATCCAAAGTGTGTGGTATGGGCAGAGATCATGTGACTAAACATGTGTATGTTTGTACTACCATGAGGTAATTTAAATGCTCACATGGTTTGTCTCTCTAGTTATTACATATTGGAAAATTTTGGTGATTTTTTTTTGTTTCTATCATAATGGTTTGCATCCTTTGATTCATATGACTGGAATTGGTAGGAATGGTGATCAGTAGTTGTTCCTATTTGTTTTGATGTTATGCTAGAGGTGTTTTTGTGATTTTTCTCTTAACTTCTGCTGTTGATTTTATACTCTATGCAGATGTGCTGGAGTGTTTAGGAAGTAATTGAGATATTTGATTATTGTTGCAGACCTGGAGCTCAAGGATTAAGTTGAAAATGGATCTTGAGTTTGGGAATGGTTTGAGTTCTGGGAAGGTAATCCCATTTCATCATTATGTTGTTTGTTTTGAAGCATTTGTCTTTTAAATAAAATTATTGGTACCTTTCCTCAATATATAGATAGTAGATTTTGGGATTGCACATTTAAACTAGAGCTACGTATTAAGTTTCCTATCGGATTGCAGAAGGATTCTTGGAGAACCGTTTTACTACTGGCATATCAAAGTCTGGGTGTGGTTTATGGAGACTTGAGCATATCTCCTTTGTATGTGTACACGAGCACGTTTGCAGAAGACATAACACATTCTGAAACAAACGAGGAGATATATGGTGTCTTGTCCTTTGTCTTTTGGACTCTCACTCTTGTTCCTCTGTTCAAGTACGTCTTCATAGTGCTCCGAGCCGATGACAATGGAGAAGGTATGCTAATGCTAGCACAATTGATTTGCAATTTCTCTTGCTTCGCTCTATTTGAGAGTAACAATTAACTGTTTTGAGGGTAAATTCTCAGGTGGCACTTTTGCTTTGTATTCTCTTATATGCCGGCATGCGAAAGTGAGCTTACTCCCCAATAGACAGATTGTGGATGAGGAGCTCTCAACGTACAAATTGGAGTGCCCGCCCGAGACAAAAGGCGAGTCAAGAGTCAAAACTTTCCTTGAAAAACACAAGAACTTGCACACTGTGTTGCTACTCTTTGTCATGCTTGGGACTTGTATGGTGATTGGAGATGGATTGCTCACACCAGCTATATCAGGTACTAGAACATGGTTCAGGCTTCAGTTATATATATTTTTAATTTTATTTATAACAAAATAGGCCCAAGAATTAATTATTTAATTAGGGTTGCATTTGATCGAGCTTTTGCTTTCTCAAAGAATGTAATGAAATTTGACAACTTTTCAAGTGCATTTTGTTTCTGATGATGTGCTTATTATTGGTCACCCCACCAATGTGTTGTTTTATTTGCTAACTTGAAGTTTCTTTTCAGTTTTCTCAGCAGTTTCGGGACTGGAGTTGTCCATGTCGAAAGGCAACCATGAATGTAAGCATCTCTATCGTTGAACTTCAGAATTGTTGCTGTCTGCTGCTTCTCACATTCTGTAATTTTCTCTAAATATTTCTCAATGACCGTGAGAAATTTATTAGTGCTAATTTGTTATGGTCCTCCTAATACGCAGATGCTGTTGTCCCAATAACTTGCTTCATTATATCCTGCTTGTTTGCTCTTCAACACTATGGCACACATCGGATAGGATTCTTGTTTGCGCCGGTCGTGGTGGTCTGGCTTTTCTGCATTAGCACTCTCGGCATATATAACATTATCAAATGGAATCCTCAAGTTTACCAAGCTCTGTCGCCTTACTACATGTACAAGTTCCTGAAGAAGACCAGAAAGAGTGGTTGGATGTCGTTGGGTGGAATTTTGTTGTGTGTGACAGGTACAGAATTGATACATATCCAAACAACACTAATGCCGAACAATTTAGCCACTAAGTCGTGTTTTCGAGTATCTGTTGATTCCAAACTAACCCAAGTTCATTGGCATTTGGTTCTCGAGTTAAGCTTTTGATATATATATATATATATATATATATATATATATTGTTCATACAAATTCTTTTAGAGAAAGGAAAGCATACAATTACAATCTTATACCATTTTTTTCCTTATTATAAAAATCCACCGTCACCATGAGAATGAATCATGTTATCATGTTATCTTACACCCTAGTCCTAATGCAGGTTCAGAAGCGATGTTTGCTGATCTTGGCCATTTCTCGTACACTGCAATTCAGGTTATTATTGCACTTCCTTCTGGTTTCAACTTTTCAACCATACATGCATGCCACACATAAATCCCTTAACTTAAATTTGAAAATTTCTATGAAAATGCAGATTGCTTTCACCTTTCTGGTTTACCCAGCTTTAATTTTGGCATACATGGGCCAAGCCGCGTACCTGTCGAAACACCATCATTCGATTACTAGAATTGGATTTTACGTTTCAGTTCCAGGTGATTTACTATTATTCACCCTTATTCACTGTTTTTCCTGGTTAGGAATATATTTTATTTCTCTCAAAATTTAATGTTGAATCTGATGATCGATTGTAGATATCGTGAGGTGGCCAGTACTTATAGTTGCCATACTCGCCTCGGTGGTAGGAAGCCAATCTATAATCACGGGAACCTTCTCCATCATAAACCAGAGCCAATCTCTCGGTTGCTTCCCTCGAGTCAAGGTGGTTCACACCTCTGACAAAATACATGGTCAGATATATATTCCTGAGATCAATTGGGTCCTCATGATTATGTGCATAGCCGTCGCCGTTGGATTCAGAGACACAAAACACATGGGCAATGCGTCGGGTAATTTCTCCTCATCTCACTCTGCTCAATCAATTGCCCTTGATCAGACCCAAAAGTAATGGCTACGTAATTTGGCTCCTCTACATTTATAGAATAGAATCATCTAAGTTGAAAATTGGACAACAGTCGTATTGCAATTTCAGTTGATAGACTATTGGCATTGAGATAACAAGATCAGGAATCACACCAGCGAAGTAGGTCACATCCTAGTGTTTAGTTAGAGTAGTTATTTTTTTTCTTCCAACAAATTGTAATGCCATTCAAAATGTCTTAACTTTATGTTATTATGATGCAGGGCTCGCGGTCATTAGTGTGATGTTGGTCACTACTTGCCTCACTTCCTTAGTTATGATCCTATGTTGGAACAAGCCCCCGATCATCGCACTCGCGTTCCTTCTCTTTTTTGGATCAATTGAAGGCCTCTACTTCTCGGCTTCCCTCATTAAATTCCTCGATGGTGCATGGCTTCCCATACTCCTTGCGCTCATTCTCGTTACCGTAATGTTCATTTGGCATTACGCCACAATAAAGAAATATGAATTCGATCTTCACAACAAGGTCTCTCTTGATTGGCTTCTAGCTTTGGGACCCTCCCTTGGCATTGTCCGTGTTCCTGGCATTGGTCTCGTCTACACTGACCTTACGACTGGTATCCCAGCTAACTTCTCCCGCTTCGTGACAAACCTTCCAGCTTTCCACCGCGTCCTTGTCTTTGTGTGCGTTAAATCCGTGCCTGTTCCTCATATCCCCTCTGCTGAGCGCTATCTCGTCGGTCGCGTGGGGCCTCCAGACCATCGGTCCTACCGTTGCATTGTCCGGTACGGGTACCGTGATGTGCACCAAGATGTCGATTCGTTTGAGACAGAACTAGTGGAAAGCCTTGCGAATTTCATTCAACTCGACGCCCCCTACCGAGGTTCTTGGTCTAGTCATTCAGCATCCAGTGTTTCCAATGGACTAACCGTCGTAGGGACAAACACAACCACACAGTCTATTCAAGAGATTGAAGAAAGCATTCAATCCACGCCTGAGGAAGGGACCGAGATAGTTCCAATGGCTACAACAAAAAAGGTGAGATTCGTCGTAGAAGGCAGCAAGAGCCCGGGAATGGACAGTGCAGTGAGGGAAGAATTGGAGGATTTGTTTGCTGCGCAGGGATCAGGGACCGCCTTCATAATGGGACATTCACACGTTAAAGCAAAGCCCGGTTCATCTATCTTTAGGAAGGTGGCAATAGATTTTGCCTACAATTTCCTCAGGCGAAATTGCCGAGGGCCCGAGGTGGTGCTTCGAGTTCCGCCCGCCTCGCTTCTTGAAGTTGGGATGGTATACATTGTGTAATTATGTAGTTGCAGTCTGTAGAGAGTAGAGTGATGGCTGAATCTATTTTCCAGCTAAAAAATGTGGATTTGGATTCTGTCTGACTGATATGTATGATGGAAGTTTGAATAATATATGCATTGTGGCTCAGCTACTAATTTTCTTCTTCTCTGGAATGTTTCATATTCTAGCTTCCTTGAACATGTTGGATTGCCGTTGTTATGAAATTAACAGTTTTGAACAAGTTTTCACAGCCATAACTTCTGCCAGGGACTAGCTTTTGGGCTTATTTTTGATCTTTTCCTAGCTTTTGGGTTTATTTTGATATGTTTTCGTTACAAAATGTGAAAGTTCGAATAGAAATAAGTTCTCAGAAATATAAGTTTGAAGAATTAAAAACATAAACTACCAACCAAGTTAGAATGATTTGGTGAGAAAATTGAGTCATTGCGAACACAAGGTTTTACGGTAACCTGAAATTGTGTGACTTTTTGCAGACAATCAGTCAATCACGCTCAAGTTAGATCTAAAATTGTTGTTTTAACTTTTCTCGCAAACATAAGCACTGAAGCACCAAAAACCAGAAAGTTTCTACAGAACTAACAGTATAAGCAAATGAGCATCCTCTAGATTAACATTTAACCACCCAAAAGTTTACATCCTCCAGTAATGTCAGTTTAAACAGTAAGTTTCCTTTGGTCAGTGCCACAACTTCAGCTGGACTTCGCTAATGGACCAAGAAAATCACTTGCAAGAGTACCCAAAACGCGGAATGCTCTGTCGAGTTCCTGCCACTGAACGCCAAGCACCTTGAAACGAACTGTGGTGTTCTTCTCCAGCTTCTCCAACTTGTCGCTCAGGAAATGTGGGTTTTCTCCTGCAATGTACTTGAAATCCGGCATGGTTTTTGAGTGTACATATATCTGCTCGAACGGGCCCGACTTCAGAAATACACCTTGTTTGAGAACTTTGTCGATGTTACCATCCAAAATCTCACCACGAAAAGGCTTCAGAGTGATGCAACTGAACTCCACAGGAAAGAGTACATCGCCAGTCAGTTCCCGCACCTTACCATCACCTACCCTGTCCAGAGTAGTTACTGCAACGAAAAAACCGTACTCCTCTGTCGCCTTCCGGATCGAGAATTCCTCGAGGAGCCGAAAGATGATGGACTTGTGGAGCACCAGGTCATTCGGATCCATCTTGTCGGGTGAGAGCACCACATTCCATGACATCTTAACCTTCAGGAAAACCATTTTGATCCAACAAGTGGGAAGCAGTCTGAACCTGATCCAAAAACAAATGCAACATTTTACAGCTTGCATAAAAGGCAATGACAAACACAAAGAATACATCAAATTTCAGCCACTAAGCATCTTTTAGGTAACTTAACATTTGAAGTGGGGTTTGCAAACGTCAAAATTTCAAATTGGATACAAAACACTAATGCAAGTTTGATTTATTTTTTTAGTAAAAATGACATGCAGGTTTTTGAATGGTACACTTTGTAAACAAATTATGAGAGAAAAAAAATCTACACAAGTTAGTATGACAAATTAAATATACATGGTTAGGTACCAAAAATCAAGTTGATAGGAACTTGACATGTAAAAACACTTATGAGATACATTACATAAAATTACTTAGATACAATGGAAGTACCAAAAAAATTAATGTGTAAGAAAAATAAATTAAATATTAATTAACCATGGAGCATCTATATAACAAAAAGAAAATTAAGAACAATATGACATCAAAAATTATCAGGGAAAATAGTTATGAGTGTGGATTCATATATGATGTCAGCACCAAATCAGTGCCAAGCAAAAGTCGCTAAAATTTGTTTGGATGGCGGGTTACAGTTTGAGGCATTCCACTCAGGGATGCACCTAACCACAAACACGGAGGGCATCCCGGTATGAACATAGAAAAGAGGCTATCATTGTTACCATTGCATAAGGACAGGAAATCAAATCATCCACATGCATAAACCAAAAATGTGCTTAATAGAATGCATTTTAGTTGGTTATGTTTGTGTAAATCTGTTTTATGATTTTAAAATGCACAGAGAAGTAACATGTCAAAGCTTCTAACAGATATACTTAAGTAAGATTTCATCTAAACTAAAAGATCCACACCAACCAACAAACAAGTATGCTGAAGCTACTTTGCTAATTAGCTGTAACACCCATCATATATCAAACCAAACGAAATTAACAAAAAAATGGATAAAACAAGATTGGTTGAAGCAATTCATCAAAGCTAAATGACATAAATTCCAAACTAAATCAAGGACTCCCACTGCTCGAAAGACAACCACAAGTAATCCAAGTCACTCTAAGTAATCCACCGACGCATAACATGAGTTTATATAGTGATTCAGACCACCTGCATTGCACTGATCCAAGTAAAACTATGAAAGTCATATTATGTTGCCTACATCAGATCATAATAACTCATGGGTAATTTTTTGGTAACAGTTATGGATGCCTGTTTTTGGTTACAACAAGTTGGTACAAGGGCTGAATTTTTGTTCTGATTGCAGGTTTGGGTTGGTTCCACTTGTGGTAGCTAGGCATTTTTGTTTGCTTCAGGGTCTACTCCCTCACCAGCTGTGAAGCACGTATACGGGTACGAAAATCCGTTGGGATATGATACGGATTCAGGGATTCGAAAAATTCCCCAAAACCAGGATACGGGGATACAACTAAAATATTAAATTTTAAATAATATATTAATATACCTAAAATCAAAAACTGTAAATATAATAATAGTGAAAAGCTAAAATGAAATAAACAAACGTAGAAGTTGATAGTCCAATTTCAACAACAATTTCAACATGTCAGTATCTCACTCTTAAAAAGTTAAATCTAATAATTCACAACAAAAACGAACGACAAGGAGAGTACAACACAGGATCAGCAAGGAGGAGGTTGAATGATTGGAGAAGGTGCTGGAGGAGACACTGGACGCGAAGGAGGCGTCGGTCTGAGGCGGCGGTGATGGGTTGTGTCAGCTGGGGGGGGGGGGGGGGGGGGGGGGGAATTGAAGACAAGAATTAGAAATTAAACAAATCCCCAAAGTCCTAATAAACTACTCTCACACCCTGTATCCCCCGAATCCTCCCCATAGCGGCCCCACACCCGACCTCTGCCAGACTGCCATTGTAGGATTCTCCATGTGGCGTATCCAACACACCGGGCCACACCCTGTGCGGGTGTTGCTTGGGATTTGAAGAGTTGGTGCTATACAACTCACCAGTGGTATGCGTCCTTTTTTTATTTTCTCTTCCCTCTTGTATCTTTTTTTATTTTATATTAATGATAAGAAAAACAATGCTAATCTAGCAAAAATGATTTGAAATACGTATTATGCTGTCCACAATCTATAACATAAGAAACTGTAAGCAACAAATGAGTATGATAATAACCATACAATGTAGCAAAATGCGAAGCACTTTGCTTTCCATTTCGAACATCGAAAAGAAAGTGCACATTGCTACGGAATAAATCGCAAGCAACGACGAGTACCATAACAATACTAATCTAGCAAAAATGTCAATGAGTCCACACTACATTGCTCGCGAGCAACAATAACGACTCACGAACAAACTGTGACCAAAAATTGGTGTGGTAATAACTACATAATCTGGGAAAGATGCCACCTTTTCATTTTTGCACCATTGCAGATGAGTTAAAAGGAACTACAAAACCCTCACAAACCCTAAAACCTAAAGACTTGCACGAACTGGTTTTCACAGAACATCAACAAGGTCAAACCCTAATTTCAGGGAAAAGTTGAGTTTTTTTTTTTTTTTGGGGGGGGGGGGGGGGGGGAGAATCGACGAAATACGAAAGCAATGGACTTAAAGGACCTAAAAGGTGGAGGTTTGGATTTCTCACCGGAGACGGGAGGGTCGCCACGGCGAAGGTCGGAGAGGAGAGCCGAGCCGAGGTGTTGGAGAGAAGGGAGAAGTGCTGTTAGGACGGAAATAAATACAAATGTCGTGAAAATTACTAAAACTGTTGAAAAATAATGTATTCTTCCTAATACTTAAATCCGATTCTTGTTTTTACACCGAAAAATAAGAAACACCTTCGACTTACCACAACATGTTTTTCGGTCATTATTTTTCTGATATGTATGTTTTGTTTCTTAAGAAACAAAAACACTCAAACAATGCACTAGTTCGCTCACGAAAACTGGACACGAGCCGTGACCGTAGCAAATTTAGATTTATACACGTGTTGTCAAAAAATCAACCCTCCAGTGTACACATCCAAATACAACCTAAGTCTAGATCATAAAATCTCCATATGGATTCTGGAGTATTTAAGACTGTAATATTTGTGTGATTATCGGATCATGTTAAATCTAAATATCTAATTATAATTCAAATTGCGTTAAAATAAGTTGAATGATGATCGATGAAGATTATTTGTAAGATAGAGTAGACCTTCTTTATAAAAGACAGATATTAAAATTTTAAAACAAAGTCTACTTAAACTTACGATATTTTGAACGTGAAACATTTAATTTTTTTTATGTACTTATGATTTACCGACGGGTGTTCCTAAATACCATTGAATTCCCAAACATAATTACAACAAAATGATGATTTGAACCAAACATCAAGATGCAAAAGGGAAAAAAGAAAACTAATAATTAGACCAGCTTACTTAGAAGATCCGATCCTTGGTAAATAGTTTTGTGATAGTTGAATTTCAGCAGACACATCGATGATACCACCTTATAGAAGGGGACCCTCGATTTTTTTATACCTTTGGATTTTGATCCCAAATTTTGAGCATTTTGCATATATTTTGAAGATATCATGTGATTTGTGCTCTCCTGAGTTTTGAAATTTAGTATAGTTTGTACATATTTTTTGGATTCCGAACTCCTAAATTTTAGCTTTTTTGGATTTCAGCCCCCTAGATTTTAGCATTTTTGGATTTCGACCCCATGATTTTTTTCCTTACCAATAATTAGATTTGGCCCGTTAGAATGTCCTCACAAATTCAGACTCCGCAACGTAAATTCCTGTTAGCAGACGTATTCGCATATTTGGTGAATAAAATATAAAATCAATAAGAAAAAAAATGCAAAAAACACGCGACACCCTCAACTTCCAAGAAACCACAATTAGATCCTCGATGGCATCTCAACATGGGCCGAATAAAGGCCCAACTCGGCCCAACCAAACGCCTCTTCGCGGGAAACACCTCCGTTTCGCGCCATCTCTTTCTTCACCACTGCTCTCCTTTCTTATATATAGTGCAGAAACACAAAACAGAACCCAAACCCTAACCCTAGACTCGAGATGGGCGGACTCCCCTACGATCTCCTGGCGAACCCTCTCGGGGCGGTGCGGCTCACCTTCGAGAAGGCGGCGGCGGCGGAGGGGTTCGACGCGGCGGCGTTCGGCCGGAAAGACTGGGGCGCCGTCGAGCTTTTCCGGAACTTCCTCTTCGAGGAGAATGGGATCCATCAGGTAGAATTCGCCCCAAAGTTGGTATCTTTTGGGGTTTTGGTTCGTTAAAGTTTCAGATTTGAGGGGTTTTTACCTTCTAGATGGCTGAGTTAGTGTTTTTGAGGTAGAAATTGGAATGTTTGTGACCCCAAAATTGGTGTCTTTGAGGGTTTTGGTTCGTTTAACTTTGAGATTTGAGGACTTAAACCCTAAAAGTTAGTGGTTTTGACCGTGTGGACGGCTGAATTAGTGTTTTTCAGGTGGAAATCACTCCAAAGTTTTGGCCTTTGAGGGTTTTGGTTCCCTAAATTTTGAGATTTGAGAACTTGAACCTTAGAAATTAGTGTTTTTGACCGTCTAGACTGCTTAATTAGTGTTTTTCGGGTAGTAATTGAAACGCTGTGACCCCAAAATTCGTACCTTTGAGGGTTTTGGTTCCTTAAAGTTTGTGGTTTTGAGGATTTCAACCCTAGAAATTAGTGATATTGACCAGACAGCTGAATTAGTGTTTTTCAAGTAGAAATTGAAACGTTGTGACCCCAACTTTCGTACCTTTGAGGGTTTTGGTTCCGTAAAGTTTGTTATTTTAGGACTTAAACCCTAGAAATTAGTGATATTGGCTGTTTTGGTGGCTAAAATTTGTGCCTTTTAACTGTTTGAGTGCTCTGAGTTTTATTATTATTTAAATATGACGAGAACAGTCCTTAATTTCATGTTTAGCAAGTCCTATTGTTGGACATCTGAAACTTAAGTTGTTCGGTACCCTAAAAGTTAGTGTCTTTGAATGTTTTGGTGGACTGAAGTCCGTGATTTTCAAGGTTGGTATTTTTCACACTCGAAGAAACCTAAATTTCATTTTTGTTGTTAAGGTTCTAATATTGGGCGTCTGACCCCAAAGGTTGTGGCTTGACGGATTTTGATTCCCTAAAGTTGTTTTGAGCACTTAACACCAGGAGTTAGTACTTTCTCTGTTTGGATGGACTAAAGTTTGTGCTTTAGCAGTTTGAGCACCTGGATATTGGTATATATTAGTATATTACACCTGAAAACTCTGTACTTTTGCTGTTTGATCGGTTGTATACCTTGTGGTTCCTGGTTGTAATTTTGGTACTTGAAAGCTGAAGCTCGTATTTTGATGTGGTCCTGCATGCCATAATGTGTTATGGTATGGTCCTATTTTTGCAATTTGAAGCCTCAATCTTCAAGCTTGTTAATTATGAAGCTACAATTTGCAGGTTCCAATTCTCAATTCAGAAAACCTTCAGCAGATTCAGCCTAATTCCCTTGTGCGTTTCAGGGGGATGGTCCAAGATATGTTTGATAACGAGTTATATGTTGGTGCATTTAAGGTTCTGACCATTTCACATTTCACATTTCACATTTCATACCGTGTATTTACTTACAACATTGCATGTTATCTTGTCTCACAGGATGGTGAGAGTTGGAGGACAAATAAGTTTGTCGATGTACCCATTGTTCCTATGTCTCCTGCGGCTCAAACACATCTGTGGGAACGTCGTCTATTATATTGTGTTCCAGTAAGATTCTAGGATAGCAAATGACTTTCTAGCTGGGACAGTCCTTTTCTCTCTCTCTAAGAATACACATGGTTACTAATGATTGTCTTGGCTAGATTCCTGGGCAAAACTCATGGACATTGGAGTCCACCTCTTCTCCACAACCTAGAAATACATTAAGTGAATCCACGTCAAAGGCACACCATGGTGAAAAGCGAAGAAGAAATGATGTGATGGATTGTGATGTACTTTTCTGGCCTCCATTGTCTAGTAATTCTTATTTTTGTTCACATTAGTGACAGACAATTTGTTCCAATGACAGGTTAATGAACATGAGCCGGAGCTTCTGAATTCCACCACGAAGAAGCAGGTAGATCTTTACTTCCATATTCTTTCTATCTAAAATGCTTTTCGACCTATTAAATATTATTTATCTGAACCGAAGATCCGTCACATGATTGTTACTTATTTCATTGGATGTTGGTAGAGAATTTCATGTAGCCTACAAGTTCGGAGCATGACTCCTATGCTATTGATAATGAAGCTCCTTATTTGCGAGTTCTTTTTACTAATTAAAGAGATTAGATACTACACAATTCTTGTTAGAGCAAGAGCTTGTGTTTAAGAGAGACTAACAAGAATAAATTACTAACATAAAGCTGTATATTATATGCTAACTGGTGGACCCTATTTCAGTTTTAATTTTTTAATGTGGTGGATTTTTGTATTTTTAAATTATACCTTATGAGATCTATTTAAGCTCCACATTTGTTTTCTAGAAAGAAGATGAACCTTCATTCCAGCCATTCTTGACGAGGAGTTCCGAAGTTCAGGGTAGTCGTCAGTCTAAGACGAGCACACTAAATTATTTTGATGCAAATCCTCTTTCATGCCTAGTTAAGGTACACACTGACCTTCTGTTGTTAACATGTAGACCATGTCAAATGACAATCGTAAATAACTCTCTTGTTAACATCAAATTCTAAGAACCGATGGATTGCTTCTAATGATTTTCAGGTTTATGACATCCCTGACAGCGATTTTAAGTTGAATGATGTCATTGAGTTCATAGGTGTTTATACCTTTGATCCGGAGCTTGCAGTTCATAAGGATGACAATGATGACCTTTCCTTTGATCTTATGGAAAATGTGTTGGACCATTTTCCTCCTAGTAAGGTAGTTCCCATCTTTCCAATGCTTTTTCTGCAATTTGACAAAAACAAAAACACTTTACGAAGTTGTTCCTCACAAGACAATGCCTTTCCACATTTATGTGTTGGCTGGATGCAAAACTCAGTGGTTTGTTTTGTCATTCTGAAGCTCATACTGACTGTGTTTGGATCTAATCCTTTTGTTTTTGTGATTTCCTTTCAGGTGCCCCGCCTTCATTGTATAGCTCATAAGAAGTTGTCTTTACAAGATTTTGTTCTTGGTTCACCACTTAGCGAGGTAATTGCAATAATACTGATATGTTTTCTGAGAAAATGCTAAGAAATCGTGTTATTTTCCTCCAATGCAGAAACTCTGCTTCTGTATCTGTTCACTAATAACCAACTTTATTGTCTCATGATGTTTATGTGTTCTTGATGGATGTTTGTCACCTTGCAGCCATCATCAAATTTGATTAGAGATGTCCGGTGTTCTTTGCTTGGGTATCTTACATCAGTTTTGGGAAATGATGGCCTAGCAGCTCAATGTGTATTGCTGCATCTTATTTCCAGTGTAAGTTTTCTTTAGCCCATTTTAATAGGTAGAATATTCACCTCTCTACTTTTTTGTTGATTAGGAGAATTTTGTATTGCTTAACCTGTTTTCACATCTCACAGGTTCGAGCTAGAGTAGATACGATTGCTGTTGGCAGGCTGTCTGTCAACCTTACTGGGCTTTCGCAGGAGAGTGCATGTATATTTGGAAGTAGTCTTATGACATCACTCAGGAGTATCTTGGCTTTCTCTCAAGCTATGAATTTGACAATTGATTATCTCAACACTGCTGTACTTAGACCTAGGAAGGATAATCAAACTGGAAGGTAATCAGTCGAACAACACCATTGTATCAATTACGATGATTTGTTTCCACAGGCTTAACTTGACGTTTTACATTGAAATAAAAACTGTTTTTTTGGCACTTTGCTTTTACACATTTGTAGAGATTATAAAGAAAAAAACACAAGATAAACTAGACTTTGTGTCGAGGCTTTTATTTGTTAGTTTTCCAATATACTAACCTGCAGTAGTCTTAATAGTTTTGGACATTATATTAATTTCAGTCCTTTCTCATACAAGTATTTATGATATTTATGCATCTCAGGTTGGTTTCTGGAGTTCTGCAGCTTCCTCAGGGCACCCACTTGATGATTGATGAAACCTCCTTGAATTCAGGAACTCTGAATTCAACTGGCATTGAGAATGCAAGATTACTTAAGCATCTAATGGAGTGGCATATGGTGAGTCTTGTATCTTTTCACTGTAGACCGTACAATTTAGTACTTGGCATCATTCTGTTTCTATTTTCCATGAATTAGAAAAACTTAAAAACATTTTATCACATCATGCAGACATTTTGGTTGAAACTGAGTTCTAATTAATATTATATTACATAACAAGCATGATGTTGGAAGACACTTGTGTACCTATGCAACCTTGTAATATATTAACATAACATCATTGCAAAAAAACTCCCAACTGTTTCTTAGCTTGCTGTATCTCTTCTGGACAAGAGAAGTATCATTGATATAGTTTTATGCGTGGAAGAATTGTATTTGATCATTCTAGTCACAGAGCCTTTAGCAGGTTGCATACTCTTCTTTCTAAGCAAATAATTGATAATAAAAAAGAAAATTCTGTCCCAGTTATTATCCTACTTGGTGTAATTGTGAAATTGCATGCACACTCACATGCTTCAATACATCCCTGGTATTAGTGCACTTAAGCTTGTCTGATTTGTAAGGTGGGTTTGTTCGTAACTTCATTGAATGTATTTCCTTCTGGCAACACAAAATTTCAGGTTGAATATGATTTTGAGTATTATAAGCTGGACATGCCTGCTGATATCCAGTTGCTAATATTATCCGAGGGGAAGTCCAACATCCTTCCTGCTGATCTCATACTTCCATTCCGACCTACTGCCGTCTCTATAAAAAGGAACATAAGTTCAGAAGAGTTACAAGCTTGGAGATGGTATCTGGCCACTCTAAGAACTTTACCCCATTCCATTGAACCTGAATCCCAGAAGGTGATAGAAAGTTTTGATTCTTCAATATCTTTCTATAAGCCACTATCACCATATCAACATAATGGTTGAAATACACTACTTGAAATATCATCACTGCTTTTATCAGTAGTTGGTATTTGACCAAAATTAATGGTGGTGTCTGGATATTGAAAACCCAAGTGGATAGATATCTATTTAACACCTTCACCCCAAAATTTCAGATGCTGGAAGAGGACCTGGTTGAAGCCAGGAAGGAGGACGGCACTTTGAGAGGGGAAGATTTCAGCAGGTATGGATGCATCAACAATTCAACATACTTTATAAAGTTTACCTTGGGTATTAAAATATTTTACCATTGTTATGTTTGCAACGTTGTCAGGTGGTTGACCATGGCCCAGCTAATGTCTTCTAGCTTCGGTGAAACACGTCTGTCATTGGAGCACTGGCAAATGGTCCGTGAATTAGAACGACTCAGGAAAGAGAGGCTTCGCTGAAGCTCACTGCTAAGGTCTTCGTGATTTGCAGTTTTTAGTTGCAGCATTGTCCATATTTTGTAAGGCGAGGTGTATTCTCTTGATGATCAGTAGGCCCGTGTGATGTTGTTTCCTTCTATCTCTGTTCACAAAGCAATACTCGGTGTAAATCAAGTTGTAGCTTGCGAGATAGATACATTGGCCCTAGGATTGAGTTGTCGAGAACCGAAAATTAAGGTTAATGAAATTTATTGTGTGATGAACTTCTCTCTAGATTAGATGGTGATGAATAAGAGTCGCAATTAACCAATAGGGAGCGGGATTTAAGATATTCACAATCTTAGGTGGATAAGATGACCTACCAGATAGAGGCTGATAACATGCTCCAGAACTACCCTTCTTGGTCCATCTAGGGAATGAGAGCATGATGAATACAGTTCAGTTCACCAACCAGCAGCAGTCCCAAGTTTCTTCGGTGTGTGGAAGAGTGTACAAACAACATATTCATGCCAACTTGCTGTAAGATGTGTAGTAATTTTAGTATAGTTGGATCGATTAATTTGGAAGATACTTAAAATTTACTCCACTCGACAAATAAATATAATGCTTAATGAACCAAACTGTACCGTCCATGTTTGTGGTTAACCCGGATTTAAAATTAAAAAAAACCATGGGACCCGAATCCCGATTGAATTTTATTTTATTTCGAAAAGATTAAAGTTGACACATCAGAATGAGTCCTTTCTTTTCCATAGCATTTCTGATGCACAATACATCACCAGACACTCAGACAGTACACACAATATGGTTTAGAGTTTAATTTGAATATGGAGACTCCAATCTGGAAGCACGGTTGGAACTAAATGGCAGTATAGTAATTGAAAGGAAGTAGGGGGGGTATAACAGTAAAGAGGTAAAGTTGTTATCTTATCTCCTTCTCAGTTCTCACCCAAACCCAACTATTATATCCCTTATTCTTGATTGTTCTTGTTCTTGTTCTTGTTAGAGCCAAGCCAAGCCAAGCCAAGCCAAGTGTGAGATTTGGAGCGAATCGAAGAAGAATTTAGAATTGAAGAATGCATTCCTGCTCGCACTCGTCCTTCTCCATCTCCACCCCTTCAATCCTCCCCAAATCCACCCCCAAACCCAGACCCATCCGATGCGTCGTCGGTGGTAACTTTCCCCTTTTCTTTCTTTTCCCGTTCCATTTTGAACATTTTTAGGGGAAAATATTCCATCTTTAGGTGGTATTTATGGTAATGCTCGGATTTTGGGGTTTTGGGTTGGAATAGAATAGAATAGAAGAAGTTATAGCCCTTTTAGTTCTTTTCCCCTTCGATTCGTTCCATTTGGAGTTTTTTTAGGTTAAAGATTGAGTCTTTTGGTGGCACTTCGTGTGGTGGTGGAATTTCAGGTTTTGGGTTGGGATAAGATAAAAGGTTGTACCCTCTTTGGTGCTTTTCCCGTTTCAGTTCGCTCCATCTTGGACTTTTTGAGGTTAAAGATTCGATTTTTGGGTGGAATTCCGGTTAAGGTTGTACCATTTTGGTGCTTTTTTAGGAGATATTTTGTGGGTTATGGCTGCTTTTGGGAACTGCATTTTTGAAATTTTTGTTCTGTGATCTCATGATGTTCTAATTGTCTTATTTCTTACTGCAATGTCTGGTACAGAACTTGAGTATAATGTTGTGTTAGGGAATTTTTATTTTGAAGATTCATTTTTGGCCTTGAATTTTAGAATGATTTGGTCATGTCTAGGGCCTAAATCTGTACCGACAAGTTTGGAACTTAATCTTAGATCAGAATATCTAGATCATGTGATCATGTTGAGGAATCTAAGTCTACTCAGAATGTCGTCTTGAAATTCAGTGTATTCTGGCTGCACTATTTGAAATCATGTAATAATGTCGCTATGATAGTTGATTTGGAATGACGTAATCATGTTGAGGTTTCTAGTTCACTGTTAAGTTTGGGAATGACGATAGAGGATATTTGATTCCTAAAACTTAAAATCAGTTGATTAAATGCCTAATGCACCCTGCATAAAAATTGTCCCCAGAAAGCTCAAATTTTCACTACTCTTCTAAGTTGCTGACTGAAGAAAGTTAGGCACAGCACATTTAAAAGCTTTGGACGAACACTTCTCTGTTATTTGTCATTTCTGCTGTTATTTTTGTCTAGAATCATGTAAGATGTTTTCGAGGGGCACTTCTAATTATTGATTCCTCTGCTTTTATTCAGAATTTGCATCAGAGACAAAAGTAGCTGCTGTCGGAGAGCCGCTCCTACTGGAGGCGGTGCGAGGAGTGCAAGTAGAAAGACCTCCAGTATGGCTCATGAGGCAAGCAGGGAGGTACATGAAGGCAGGTTTAGAAACCATGGAACACATTCATTTTTGCGAAACCTTGTATTCATCATTTAAATTCTTATGATTTCATTCTGTGGATCACTTCATTTCAGTAATTTAGCTTAAGTTCCATCATAGATAATAATGAATTTCCTTCAATCTTCTGCAAACAAAAAGGGTCATACATGGTCTTAGTTGTTTGGTGACCGGTTCATCAGTAAACATCATCTTTTTCTACTATTGCCAACAATCCCATCATTATGCCGTATGCAGTTATAGGCTTATAGCCTATAGGGTCTTTGTCAGAGCCGTTTATTACTTTTGATGTTAGAACAATATTATGCTTGTTTTCGATTCAGAATTAGGATCATTCCTATGACACATAATCTAATTAACTAATCGATCATATTAACACAAAAGATCACGGAAACAATACATGAGGCAATGACTCTTGGCAAGAAAAAACAAAGAAAAATTAATCCATTACCCATTTTAAGTGATACCTGAACCATAAAATTGTATTGTTAAACAACAAAAATGTGCAACACCAAAAATTGGATGACCACCTATTACATAACATTTTGAGTTTCGTTGAGGTCATAGACCAACCAAAGTTTGGACATACTCTATTTGAGTTGTAAATCTAGATAAAAAATCAAAGAACTTGATGTATTTTAGTATTACATAGACTTTGATGAAACTTATATATGTAAGGCCCGTAACCGTAAGACAACAAATATGCATTGCCGTATTGTTGATAAGTTTGTTAACGAAAAACTCATATTGAGCAATTTGAGAGAAATTTGAGAATCTCTCCTTTCACTTGCTGTATGTCTAATGCAATTTATTCACTGATGAACTCATTGTGCCAATTTAAATAAATGTCTAATGCAATGCGTAATCTTTGCTTAGATAAGTATTGTACTAAAGATGAAATAAGAAAAGAATAGAAAATTTAACTAGATAATCTTTTCTTATTTCTGGATGCAACTGTTCCATTACCTCTTTCTTGAATGTTCCCGTTCTTTTTCATTGCTTTGTTTCTTACCACTTACGCAAGTAATACAAAATAATCTTATATGGCTGGTGGATTTTTACCTGACAGAGTTATCAAACACTATGTCAAAAACATCCTTCCTTCCGTGAAAGATCCGAAAATGTTGACCTTGTTGTTGAAATCTCCCTACAACCATGGAAGGTTTTCAAGCCTGATGGCGTAAGATTCTGCAAGCATCCTCCTTTTGTTTTTATTTCCTACGACTTCATTATTTCAATTGGACAACAATACTTTTTACTTGTTGTGTAAGTATTGAAAGTAAGCATTTTAGTGGAATTAATTCTAGGGACATGTGCAGTCTTCTCCAAAGTATTTGCATTTTTAAGTTGATCAATATTTTCAGTCCATCTTGTTTCGGATTCACGAGCACATATTAAATAAAAGTTATGGACTTGTCATGCAAAAATTGACCCCTTTTTTGTTCTTTTCAGGTCATTCTTAGGTAATGAAATTAACTATGAACATTAGAATAAACAATATATATTTTGATTGGTTATAATAAATAATTTATTAATTCTAAAGAAAGGAAAAACTTCTTTATTTCATTCATCAACTTCCTCCAACTCTAATGTCATAAGAAAACAAAGGGTGGACTTTTGGGAGACCAGGACATATGCATGTGTGGAAAATACAAGATCTAGGCAAGCCGCTACATCTCCCCCATTATATGCCTGAATCTGTCATCAACAATCAATAATTACAAGCATAACTTATGAGCTGATAATTGACATTTGACATTTGACAATGTCTTATGGCAGGTCATTCTGTTCTCAGATATTCTTACCCCTCTTCCTGGAATGAATATACCATTTGACATTGTAAAAGGAAAAGGTCCCATCATATTCAATCCGCTAAGAACAGCTGAGGATGTTGCTCAAGTGAGGGAATTTGTTCCTGAAGAGTTTGTTCCATATGTTGGGGAGGCCTTGAGAATTCTTAGGGCCGAGGTAAATATTTCCCTTCCACTCTGCTTTTCTTTTTGGACCGTCGAAGTTTTGTTTGACCGTTAATCTTGTAGCCACTATTCTTGTCATGTTTTTTTGACCTCATTTGAATGTTCTCTTGTTAGTTCTTTTACTGCAGACTTACGACTCATTGCTACCTATATCTCAGACAGCCTTGCTGGGTTTTCTTCGAAATTTTATATGTCGCTATAAGTTTTTTACACATCTTTTTTGGTTTTGCAAATTTCAGATAAGTATACATCATATACTGTCACCAGAAAGCTAGTTTGGATTTTTCTAAAACAAATCGCATGGGTCCTGTCCATATTATTATCTCTTAGATGGTGGTGATGGTTGTCGCCTGAACAAGTTCCTTGTAAAGGGACACATCTTAAATGAACCAAAGCTGAATTATTTTATGCCTTCATCTTTCCCTGATTTTAGGGAGTCACTGTCTACATGATGAAGGTTTATACTGGAGAAATCTCATGCTCTGTGCTCCCTTTAGGGAAATATACATTCATACTTCATAACCTCAAAGTTCTTCTCCTTCCGTTTTGTTTTTTAAAATTTACGAATTATTTCAGGATCCATATTTTTGTCTTTCAAACACCACCCTCTATTGCCTGCTACTGTTTTTAATTTTTATTCACTTGGATGGGATTAATGTCTACAACTTCTTTAGTATATTTTAATATTTCTGTTATCCTCAGGTTAAAAATGAGGCAGCAGTTTTGGGCTTTGTTGGTGCTCCATTTACTCTGGCTTCATATGTGGTCGAAGGTGGATCATCGAAGCACTTCTCGAAAATTAAAAACATGGCATTCTCTCAGCCTAAGGTACTTCAGACCTCTAAGGCTCTAATACATATTTTCTGTTGCAAGGAAGAGAAAGAGGTTGAATGATGAGAGTCCTGAATCATGATATCATGTGAAATGCATTTTTCATGATATATCTGTAGTCTTAAACCCAGTCAGCCTACATTATTTTGAGAAATCATGTCTCATTTTGTTGGAAATTGACTTATGGAAAGAGAATCATTAAAATAGAACAAACAAGATGCCTTTTATCCCCTTTTGTGAGATAGACAAGTGAATATGATGCTTTGCAACGCACTGGAGCTCCTTTTTTTGTGACATGGCTATCATTACCTGATATTTTGGTCCATTCCAAGAGTCTGCCAGTTGCCTCTTAATTGATTCTTGTAATTTTTTGCGTTTAGGTGTTGCACGCATTACTGCAGAAATTCACAGATTCTATGGCAAATTATGTCAAGTACCAAGCAGACAATGGTGCTCAAGCGGTCCAGATTTTTGATTCCTGGGCGACAGAGCTGAGCCCGACAGATTTCGAGGAATTCAGCCTCCCTTACCTGAAGCAAATAGTTGACGCAGTTAAGCTAACGCATCCCGACTTGCCGCTAATCCTTTATGCAAGTGGCTCAGGAGGATTGCTTGAAAGACTACCCTTGACAGGCGTTGACGTTGTTAGCTTGGACTGGACAGTGGACATGGCAGATGGCAGGAAACGTTTAGGATCTGATATTGCAGTTCAAGGCAATGTCGATCCAGGTGTTTTATTCGGGTCGAAAGAATTCATTACGAAACGAATTCAGGACACGGTTGCAAAGGCAGGTAACAGCAAACACATTCTGAATCTCGGACATGGAATCGTAGTAGGAACTCCAGAGGAGAACGTAGCACACTTTTTCGAGGTTGCAAAAGGGATCAGATACTGAAGGCATATGTTTCAGTTCTCTAGTTAATTTCTATGATTTTTTCTGCATTTTGTTGAGTTTTTTTCACATACTAGATGTGGATTCATTCTTAAGAATCTTGAAAGATGTAGATAGCCACTATCAGATTCAATAGGTTAATGCCTTGAGTGAATGGTGGGAAATCATGTGATGCATTGCATACATTGCATCATATGTCTTTCATTTAGATTACTTTTATATCAATAAATGCTACTAAGGTATGTGTTTAGTCTTATTTACAGAATACAGGGACCTGAATGCAAATTACCCACATCCCGAGCATAAACGCGTACAAAAGACTCGTTTCTATCATAAAGACCAAGTTCAAGTTTATCGGGTTTCAAATGGAAATGTATCCAAGCATAAAAGCATTCAAGACCTAATTACGAAAAGAACAAGGACTTAAGCACAAAAGTAGCCGGGGACTTAATTGCAAAAAGTCAAGGACCTAATTGCAAATCACGAGTAGCTTTTATTATTATGGAGAAAATATAAAGAAAAATCAATGTGGATCTCCAAATATATGAAGAAATTAATTCGGATCTCCAAAGATATGCAAGAATCAATCCAGACGCGCAAATGACATTGAAATCATACCATAAACACACAGGAAAAATCCGGGTCGATTCGGAGCCAAAAAGGTGGCGATTTCGCCGCACCTCAAGAGCAAATTGCGGCGAATCCGCCGCACCAAATTAGATCAATGCTCTAAAAATTTTACCGGTTGCGTGTTGACGCGTGTACTTTCTTATTTCATGCTTAGGTCCCTTGTATCGGCTATAAATAGCCCCGAGAACGATGTTGTGAGGAGTTCTTCCTTTTGTTCCATAATTTAGCAATAAAATTCTGTTTCTTTTATTTTATGTTTTTAATTTTCTTTTCTTAGTTTCTCTAGGATCCCTTCTTCTTCCTCCCTCCATGAGTTTCTAACTCTCTCCAAAGGGTGGAGGTGATGGAATTAGGGTTAGAGAATGATGAATGCATGTTATTATTTTAAGTTCATGATTAGTGTATTTTGATTACTTGAGTTTATGTTAAGTCATTTATCTTGTAATGCTTCATAACTAACATGATTTACAATAAGTTTCAGTAATTCTCTACTCTAAACCTAAATCTAAACCTCCACCCCACGGATTTTCCTCTTTGTTCTTGTTTTAATTTTAATTGTTCTTATTTCGTACTTTAGATAATAAAATCCAAAAATCCCAAAAACCCAATTTATTTATTCTTCCCTTCTTCCCCTAATCGAAAATAACAAAAATAACGAAATCTCTCCCTCCTTGTGTTCGACCCGTACTTGCCACGTCTTCATTGACACCGTGCACTTGCGGTACAAATTTAAATCTTCATCAAGTTTTTGGCGCCGTTGCCGGGGAGGCGACGCAGATTTTGTGTTTTTGAGTTTTCGATTTTTTTCCTGTCTACGTTGTGCGCGATCTAAGTATTTGAATTTTTGTAGCAGGAGACAACAGAGCGCGCGGCGAAATCCGGGAGCGTTCTGAGACACTTGGGCGGCGGAATCGCCGCATCTACAAGGTGACTTGCGGCGGAATCGCCGCACTAGTGTGGGTTCCGGTCTTCAAATTTGGAGGGCGTCGTCGGCATCTCTGGGTGGTCGCATTGAGCTACTGGAATCTCCGAGAGCGGGCGGCGAACCCGACTGAGCATTGCGGAGGTAACTTTTCTTGCCTTTCTCGTAAAATCTGAATAGTTGAAAAGTTTCATTTCGTAGAATTGCACGTGTTAGGGTTACAATTCCATAATTGGCAATAATTCAACTCTGACCTAAAATTGGCAAAATTAGAAAGACCTTAGTGCATGCATCAGATAATGTTTTGCTTGCATTATTCTTGCTAAATTCTTGCAAATTATTTTTGTTGAAGAGTGCTGGAGGCAAGGTACGTATCGCAGTTTTTATCGATTGCATTAAGCATATAATTTAGTTGCATACAACCTTGCAATTGCCCCCATTAAAAAGACCATTGTTTGACTATCTTTGCTAGATTTAAGTTAAACTATCTTAAGGGCAACTCCGTAGGAAAAGATACGGTGGGGATTTCATCACCTTCCCGTAGCCCACAAACCACAATCCTGAAGTGTCACCCAAGCCTTAAAATTTAAAATCAATTAGACATTGGCCCCTAAGGACTCAGACTCAATTAAGGAGGAGATTGATTTGACTTGCTATGACCTGAAGCTAATTGAATTCAATTTGGTGTCTAGAAAGTGTTTTTGTGTCGACGAAAGTCTTCCAAGCGACGTGGTTGTCTAATTGGCACCGACTCTGTCGGAAGCGCCCCCACTAGCTATACACTAACTGGCCAACTTGGTTTGATTGGTGAGGGAGGTGAATCAAGCAAATTAATTCGACTCAACCAGTTAGGAGTCGTCTAGATCTAAGTGACACTAGGTCTAGGATTGTTTTGACCGTGCTTGTTCAGGAAATTTCTGACCAACCCTAATTTTTATCCATTTAGAGTTAAGTTTCCCTTCTCATCTGAGTCTTCTTTCCCTTCTCATCCTTACCTTTCTATTGTTTGTTTCCATTAAAAAAAAATTAAAAATTCAAAAATTCAAAAATTCAAAAAAAAAAAAAATTGTAATTAATTTTTGAAATTAAATTTGGAATTTAAATTTCGAATTTGAATTCAAAAATTGATTCAACCCGGTGCACTCAGATTTGGATTCGGGACTTGAGTAATCGACTATCACGAGTTAATCTAGATTCCAGTCTGGAACTTAACCCCATTCCACCTGTTGCACCACCTCACCCGGATCTAATGGGTGAGAATGTAGTGGACCCGCCTGTTGCGCAACCTATAACTTTGAGGGATCGGTGCTACCCAACGATGGCTGCTCAGCCATCGTGCATCGTCATGCCCACCATACCGGGTCGCGACTTCGAACTTAAGGCACAATACATGAGTATGCTGCCTAAGTTCACCTCTAGGGAAGACACATATCTCTTCCTTAGAGAATTTGAAGAAATCTGCTCTCTTATGCAATACCAGCATATCCCTGAAGAGGCAGTGCGTCTGAAATTCGTGCCTCTAGCACTGAAGGACGACGCTAAGAAATGGCTATATAGTCTAACCGAAAGATCAATTAGAAGTTGGGCCGAATTTGTTCAAATTTTCCTAAAAAAATATTTCCCCAACCATAAGACTATGAAGATTAGGAATGAAATTGTTGCATTCGTTCAGTCTGAGAGCGAGCCGTTCTATTCCTATCTTGAGAGATTTAAGAGTGTCTTGACCCAATGCCCTCATCACGGAATTCCGAAGTGGCAATTATGCCAAATTATTTATGAGGGATTGACACCCACATCTAGGGTTATGCTAGAATCTGTGAGCCAAGGAAACTTTATGTCCAAAAATGAAAATGATGCCTGGACTTTTCTTGAGGATTTAGCTGAAAATAGTATGCAATGGGACAATGCTAGAACACCCATCAACCCGAGTATTGGATCTAGAATAGCGAGTCAACCCCGACCAGGTGTCTTAGCTATAGACTCCAACATAGCGGCTGAGGCAAAACTAGCTACCCTAATGCGTAGAATGGAAAGTCTAGAGCTACAAAACCAACCCCGAATGAGTCAACCCTTGTCTATCCCCTGCTCTAGATGTGGTCAGACTGGTCATTTAATGGAGGACTGTGTGAACCTGGAACATGTTAATGCCACATTTAACAATTCTACAAATTATCCTTACGCATCAACCTATAACCCAGGTTGGCGTAATCATCCCAATTTTTCGTGGACCCAACAAGGACAACCTCCTAGACAACAACCAGCCCCATATAACCAAAATAATACATCATCTGGGGGTAATAATGGAAATCATGAGGTTAGGTTGACAAAATTAGAAAATTTAATGACAACTTTTATACAAACAACCAACCAATCATTCCAAAGGCTAGAGACACAGGTCAGCCAATTAGCACAGATAATAGGTGAAAGAGAAAAGGGCCAATTTCCAAGTCAACCTGAGGTAAACCCCAGAACTAATAATCAATATCAATCTTATCAACCACCTTCAGGAAATAACAACCCTAGACCGGTTCAAATGGTTAATGAGGAAGGACCGTTCCAACAAATCAATGTTGTAGTATCATTACGGTCCGGAAGACAAATTGACAATAATGTGGTAAACCCTAGAATGACTAATCAATCTAGCCATCAAGCACCCACATATGACTTGACCATTGAACCCGACGTCCAAATTGAAAAGCCCAATCCACCTACCCAACCTGAACCTGTAGCTCAACCTGAACCTGAGCGAGTCTATGTGCCTAAAGCCCCATTTCCCAATAGACTCAAAAAGAACTCTAGTGCACAAATAGAGAAAATCTTGGAAGTATTTAAGCAAGTTAAGGTAAACATTCCACTCTTAGACATGATTCAACAAATACCTGCTTATGCTAAATTCTTAAAAGATTTGTGCACTAAGAAGAGAAAAACGAATGTACCAAAGAAGGCATTTTTAACTGCAAACATATGCTCAATTCTTTCCAACACATCTCCTATAAAATATAAGGACCCGGGGTGTCCCACAATTTCATGTTCAATAGGAGATACGTTTATCAATAAAGCCCTTCTAGACCTTGGTGCAAGCGTTAACTTGCTCCCATTTTCTGTCTACGAGCAACTCAACCTTGGTCCACTAAAACCCTCTAGGACAACCCTCCAATTCGCTGATTGTTCTGTTAAGAAACCGAGAGGTATAGTAGAGGACGTTTTGATTAAGGTTGGTGACTTCATTTATCCAGTGGATTTTGTCGTACTTGATGCTGAACCTGTTGTAAATCCTAATCGACAAATCCCTGTAATTCTAGGTAGACCCTTTTTAGCCACTTCGGAAGCATTAATAAACTGTCGAAATGGGCTCATGCAATTATCTTTCGGGAACTTAAAAGCAGAATTTAATATCTTCCATATTGATAATGTGCCAGAACTAATATGCAACCCAAGTGATGTTGTGATGAGAGCACGTATTTATCAGAATTCTGAATCAAATAAATCATCACATAAGCAAAAAGGAAGTAAGAAAAAAGGGAGTAATTCATTTACCCAACCACCATCACTCGAGCAAACAAGCGAACCAATTCAAGTGAGAAGAGTGGAATCTTTTCCTCAAGTCAACATGAGGAACAATTCAACTGGATACATGCACCAACATGGTGTCATTCAGTCCAGTTCTGATTATGGTTGACTTTGAGCAAACTCAACCCCTCTACCGCAAGCCGACTCAGGTAATAAGTGCATTTATTTTATCTATGCATACATTGAGGACAATGCATGATTTAGGTGTGGGGGGGTGTTTATATATGTACATATCTATCTATTTGATTTTCTGTTCTGCTTTATTTCTTAAATTAAAAAAAAAAATAAAAAAAATTCAATATTCTATGACATAGCTTAAGATTGAACTGCCAAAACCCGTGTACAAATTGCATTAAGTTTTTGTTTCTTATTATATAGTTCTGCTTGTAGAAATTATGACATAAATCTAGGTTCCAAAGAAATAACCCATGACCCTTGTAAGACATGTATGTACTTAAATTGGATGAATCAAATCTTTGAAGTGGTTGATAAAAAGCAGAGGTTGAGGAAAATATACCGGGAAGTGTGGACTTCTAATAGCAATTAAGCCTTGAGGAAAATAAAAGTAAAATAAAATAAAAATAAAGTGAGGAAAACACATTTTGCAAAATGATTACAAAAGCCCAAGCCTTTGAGTCACTGGTCCGTAGGGGTATCTTGAAACCCGGTAACTTGAGTCTTCCAGCTCGGGATTATCGACCAAACTCGCTACACGAATGCAAAAAGGGTATAAGTGTCAAAAAGGAAAAGCAAATGTGTTGAATCACGGAAAAAAAAATACTTTAAGATACTCAAGGCCCAAAGCTAAAAGAATGATCCATGCCATGGTTGATCCAAATGATACTTCACCACCAGAGGAGGCGTGCAAAATAATTTAAGTAATAACATGTTTAGAAGGGTTAGTGGTGTGAATGTTGGAGGAACAAAGACCAAGTCATATTTTTAATGAGTTAGAACTGTATAATGAGCATGCAAGAATTCTCAGTAAGATGTATAAAGTTGAGGTAGGGATATTGAGAGCTATTAATGAAATGTTGATTCAGGATTTTGTGGGTATATCCGCTGAAAACCCTCAGGAGACAACACTCCTCCCCCTTCGCAACAAGGAGGTTTAAAGGCTTGTTGCACATGCTAAGTGCAACCGTGATTCCTACGAAAGTGAGTTAGGATTTCCCTGTTTTATTTTTCTTATGTTCTGTTTTGCTAGGGACTAGCAAAATCTAGGTGTGGGGGTATTTGATGCATTGCATACATTGCATCATATGTCTTTCATTTAGATTACTTTTATATCAATAAATGCTACTAAGGTATGTGTTTAGTCTTATTTACAGAATACAGGGACCTGAATGCAAATTACCCACATCCCGAGCATAAACGCGTACAAAAGACTCGTTTCTATCATAAAGACCAAGTTCAAGTTTATCGGGTTTCAAATGGAAATGTATCCAAGCATAAAAGCATTCAAGACCTAATTACGAAAAGAACAAGGACTTAAGCACAAAAGTAGCCGGGGACTTAATTGCAAAAAGTCAAGGACCTAATTGCAAATCACGAGTAGCTTTTATTATTATGGAGAAAATATAAAGAAAAATCAATGTGGATCTCCAAATATATGAAGAAATTAATTCGGATCTCCAAAGATATGCAAGAATCAATCCAGACGCGCAAATGACATTGAAATCATACCATAAACACACAGGAAAAATCCGGGTCGATTCGGAGCCAAAAAGGTGGCGATTTCGCCGCACCTCAAGAGCAAATTGCGGCGAATCCGCCGCACCAAATTAGATCAATGCTCTAAAAATTTTACCGGTTGCGTGTTGACGCGTGTACTTTCTTATTTCATGCTTAGGTCCCTTGTATCGGCTATAAATAGCCCCGAGAACGATGTTGTGAGGAGTTCTTCCTTTTGTTCCATAATTTAGCAATAAAATTCTGTTTCTTTTATTTTATGTTTTTAATTTTCTTTTCTTAGTTTCTCTAGGATCCCTTCTTCTTCCTCCCTCCATGAGTTTCTAACTCTCTCCAAAGGGTGGAGGTGATGGAATTAGGGTTAGAGAATGATGAATGCATGTTATTATTTTAAGTTCATGATTAGTGTATTTTGATTACTTGAGTTTATGTTAAGTCATTTATCTTGTAATGCTTCATAACTAACATGATTTACAATAAGTTTCAGTAATTCTCTACTCTAAACCTAAATCTAAACCTCCACCCCACGGATTTTCCTCTTTGTTCTTGTTTTAATTTTAATTGTTCTTATTTCGTACTTTAGATAATAAAATCCAAAAATCCCAAAAACCCAATTTATTTATTCTTCCCTTCTTCCCCTAATCGAAAATAACAAAAATAACGAAATCTCTCCCTCCTTGTGTTCGACCCGTACTTGCCACGTCTTCATTGACACCGTGCACTTGCGGTATAAATTTAAATCTTCATCATCATGCCTCTGCAAATTATCAGAAGAGTTGCAGGGCTTCAAATTTTTTCTCAGTTATCACAGAGCTATTCCCCCCCTCACTAACCGAGACTATAAATATGGTAAGCTTTGACAGGTAAGTTGTCTTTGGAGTTTATGAAAAGATGCTGCTTGAGGCTTTCTATGATTCTTACCGTCAAATGTTGAATTTTCAGAAGAAACTTAAAGCTTTCTAAGAAGTAAATTTTTTATGGTGAGTTGATTATGTAGCTTTCTGAGTTCACTTTGTAATGGACTATTATTGCATTCTAAGCAAATCATTTGCATAACAAGAGTTGCTGCGTGGACGTATAGGTAAATGGATTCTTGGGAACTAGAAAACAAGTAAAACCTCTAATGTTGTGGTGATGTTGGATAAAGAAACATTTGAAGTCATCTGAAAACTTAATTTTGCTTGAGATGTAATGAATGGAACAAGACAATTGGTTTAAATGTGCAGCATGTGAGACTGTAGTACAGCAGAGTTTTCCCTCATCTTCTGAAAGCTATCTACAGCAATAACAATTAACAACACGGAAGCTGGGAGTTTGAACTTCTAAGACATCCATTACTTACACAGATCGAGTTGTTACAGAAATTTCCAAGTAATTGCATCCATCAACTGCCTATTTTTTCTCAAATTTGTTGGAAAGTTGTGAGAAATTTCCTACTTTGGGACTAAGCAAAATCACTTGATCACATATTAATCGCCAACTTCTATAGTATCCACTATCCAGCAATTTTTTCAGTTTTACTCTACCCAGTGGACGACATGAGTCAAACGGCAGGACGGAATGTTATGATATTCATAGGATTTAGAATTCAGAAAAGACTTCGTACGTTTAAATAGTTGGAACAATAAATTGCACATGTAAATGCAGCAATTTATTGTTCAACAGCTCCAAATAACTTGACTTGCGTGTGGCCTTGGTGGAATCCATAAAAGTAATGTAGAATGTAAACACTAAATTGGCCATCACATGATTCATATCACATTATCACATATAGTTTGCTATATTAGATTAAAAAACAAATAGTTTACTAACAATTTTCCTATTAGATTATTAAGATTTAAAAATCTTTACTTACATCCAATTTGTGACATATTTGTCCCTCTCGTCCCTTTGAGACCTTAGTAGTGCCACCCAACAACACCTCACTAAAAATGTATCCCATGTAAGTAACACAACCATGAATCATGGGTGAGGTCATGTGGTGCATGACTACCACCATGATGGTCCAAACAAACGGGACTCCCACTCCCACCTACCTACCAAGGAGATTGATTACCCACATGGCCCTCATCAACACTTACCAATTCTTATTCTTCTTCCCTAAACATTAGGTAATGAATTAATTAGCCCATTAACTACCGTCATGGTTCAATCAATCTTTGCAACAAAAGGAGACTCGACATTGATGTCTCGTAACCTTTTGTATTGAGTTATAATTTATTTATTATGTCTCGTAACCTTTTGTATTGAATTTTATAATTTATTTATTATCTTATTCATGTTGCAGCATGTACTATTATCCATATAAACATTAAAGGATTTGTCAGTTCACATGAGCATCGTTAGGCCGAATACTTCTGAGAGATAAATTGAGGTGGATGTGATTTTGAGTCTATATGACTAAAAATTGAGTCAGTTCACAATTGAGTCTGTATTTCGCTAGTTATAGTGAACTCAACTTTAACTATTAATACATCAAAATTGTGCATGTTACGTTTGTATTTGAAAGTTCTTTCAGAATTTGCCTCATAGAATTAATCTATCATTGGAACAAAGAGTTCTCTTGCTTCCATTAAGGGTCGGGTCTGTCTTAGGATTTCTATCTCAGTCTCCGATGCATGCTTCAAAATCATTAGAAAGAATTGTATTTCAACGTACACAGACGTTTTCATGAACACAATCATTATGAACTTCTTTTTTGAGGATAATCATTATCAACTTTTGCCTTTTCTTTCCAAACGTCCTAATTAAGGATGTTCACCATGTGATTTGCTTTTAGTTGGGTCAATATGTCACCTTAAAGATTTGTTCTTCTTGAGATATATGAGTAGTCAAAAATATATATCATAAAATAGATTGTAACATAAGCTAATTTGTATAACAAGGGAGATGTATGTGTTCTTGTTCCTTATTGTATACACAAGATATCAACAACTTGATTATAAATAAATAGACTAGATGTCAACTTTTAGTTTGTAGGTAGAATAAACAAAGTGATTCCTTTTTGTTTAATTATTAGAATTAGGAAGGTGCTTTATTTGACTACATATTCTTGTAAAGTTTTAAAATAATAACTGATTTTTAAAAAAAAATGGCTATATGTATATCTTATGGGGAAAAATGTGAGGCTCATGATACCCACACATAGTTACTTTGTCTTACACATATGATATTATTTAAGCTGTGCTCAGTGGTCCATGATATTAATTAGACGGCTGTTTTTTACAGCTTGAGATCAAAAATTAATATCGCCTGGCTGACGTTCGGTGGTAATATAAATTTCTCCAACTTTGTTGACGCTAACATGGCTCTGTCTAGAAAATAAATGGCTACACTAAAAAATGATTAACAATTCAATGTATTTCCATCAATGGTAACGAAATACAGGATCATGTACAATTCCCAAAGTCATAATTGTCACCACAACTAGCCCTCACTCTCTTAATTTATTATATATATAATATACCATTCTAAGTACTAACTAGTCCTCAACCTCCAACCAACCAAAAGGAAAAAAAAAAAGAGTTAGATGCTATCAACAATGGAAGACACCAATGATCTCCCAAACAAAAATGTCCAAGCCAAGAGAGAAGACGAGTCCCTTCTTGTCTCTAGAAATGGCTGCGAAGCGAACCCGTCTTTTCGTGTTTATTATGCTGATGCCACTGTTGCGGTTCCGTTTGTATGGGAGTCCCGACCGGGTACTCCCAAGCACCCATCTTCGGGACTCCCTTCTCTTCCTCCTCTCACTCCTCCTCCTTCTTACCAGCACAACGGGGTTCATAATAGATCCCCTAACGCGCGAGGTAATTTAAGTTGTGTATGCATTTGCAACGATATAAAAAAAAATTGATCGTTGTTGTTAACTTACGTTATCATGCATTAATGTTGTTAATTTGGAATGTACTTATATTTCAACTTATTTTATATATTGTCTAGGTGGGATATTCGAACATCGGTGGCTCGAGAGAGTCATGAGATCTCTCCCCAAACCTAGTAACCTCATTGGATTTTTTCCTAAGCTCAGTTTGAGGAAAAATCATTCGTCTTCATCGCCACCTTCGTCGATTCTTTCCACTTCCACTTCAGCTTCATTTTCATCGACTTCTTCAACATTGTCTTCCAAGGGGCGTAGGAGATTGTTCTCGAGTTGGGGATCCTTGAGTTCTTTTGCCGGAGGAGGAGGAGGAGAAGAAGAGGACGATGACACGAATTCGCCAAAATCGGTCTTGTGCTTTGGGATGAGGAACAACTTAGGGTTGTTGAAGAAGCCTAATGGTGCATGATATTTACTTACTCTTGCTTGGATTTTGTTGTGCTTAATTGTTGTTTGGTTTTGAGTGCAACTTATTAATTTGTACGTGCATGTTTGGTGGTGACATAATCTACCATCGGTAACGACTTTGAACACAATCACATGTTGGTTTCTTGTTTTGATGATGATGAATAATGTAGTGATTTTGTAAAAATTAATCAGTTTCAATGTTCTCATAACTTTCAATGTCCAGTTTGTTGCCTCGAAATAATTGTTTGTCTGATATTGGCTTCATATTTTGGAGTGTCGGCAGCCAATTAATTATGGAATATCCTTTTTGGCTTTCAAATATTGTAATATATAAAATTCTGTAAGCTGCAATATATGCATATGATATATAGTAACTAGACATGATTTTTATTAACATAAGGTGAAAAAGAAATAAGTTTCACATCCTTTGTTCTCTATTTTTACCCATTTTATATCATGATTATATAGTCAAAATCCGCACAAAGTAGCTCCAGAATATGTTAAGTTTTTTCTTTTCTAGTTTTAATAATTTGACTACTTATATAATGAAGAAAATAGAAATTGAGATCGACAATGAGATCTCCCCCTCCCTCTTTTTTTGTTGGGTATGTATGTACTGTTGGTGATTTTAGTGTCATCGATTCATTTTAGTCGTAATGTGATTTACTTGAGACCGATACGATTTATCGTTAGGCTCGGAAACGAGTTTGGGTAGTGCGGAGTGCACGCTTGTTGAGCTAACGGTTTATCGACCACGAATATGAAGCAGGGGTCGAGGGGGATAATACCAACCGAAAAGCGGTTGTGTAACCGCCCAACCGCCATTCTGCCTTTTCGATTTATCTCATTATTAGAGGGATTCGGTACTTGGAAAAACACAGACTTTTCTCTACCTTTCTGATCGAAGTTCATATTGCCTGAACGAGATTGTTCCTTCTCAAGATTATCCCCGCAAGGTATTCGTGCAACCCGGGCAGTGTAATAGGGTCGAATAATCTTGTTCGGAAAGTGATCCGTACACGATCTGAGAAGAGTCCAGGATTATCACAACCCGAAAATTTCTCCAACAATCGAACAAGATTATTGGTTGATAATGGCTGGAGGAAGTACTGTCAAGGAGATGACTACGAATTTCGGAAAGCTTGAGAAGTTCCAAGGCCACGATTTCCGTCGCTGGCAGAAGAAGATGCATTTCATGCTTACGGCTTTGAAGGTGGTGTACGTCCTGTCTACACCGATGCCCGAAGCCGAGGATGATGGACCGGTTGAAGCAATAAGGCGCAGATCCAAGTGGGAGAACGATGACTATATCTGCAGAGGACACATCTTGAACGGTATGTCTGATCCTTTGTTCGATATTTATCAAAATATAGAGTCTGCGAAGGAATTGTGGGATTCTCTTGAATCCAAATACATGGCAGAGGATTCTTCTAGTAAGAAGTTTTTGGTTAGCGATTTCAACAACTACAAGATGGTTGATTCGCGGTCTGTCATGGAACAATTCAATGAAATTCTCTGGATCCTCGGTCAATTTGCACAACACGGTTTGAAGATGGATGAATCCATTTCTGTTTCAAGTGTCATTGATAAGTTGCCTCCATCCTGGAAAGAGTTTAAGCATACTCTGAAACATGGGAAAAAGGAACTATCTCTGGTTCAACTTGGAAGCCATCTTCACATTGAAGAGTCTTTGAGGGCTTCGGAAGATGATAAGGGCAAGGGCAAAGATATTGCTGGACCCTCGGTCAACATGATCGAAGAGGGTGGTAAGAACTCTAACAAGGGCAAAGGAAAGAAGCGTGCTTTCAACAACCACAACAAGGGCAGTTTCGGTTCTAACAAGAAACCGAAACTCGAGTGTTGGAAATGTGGCAAAACTGGCCACTTCAAGAGGGATTGCCGATCTGGCAAGAAGCACGACAACACGAGCGCAAGTGGTTCGGGAAAGGGGTCTACGGACCAGTCCCGAAACCAAGGTCAGAATCTAAAACGTGATTTGAATAATGTGATTGAATATTCAGTTTCACTAATTTCTTAGGCATATTATGTGCAGGATGATGCGATCGCATGGTGGATAGATTCTGGCGCCACTACACACGTATGTAAGGATAGTTGCTGGTTCAAGAAACTTGTACCAGTGGATGACGGTTCTGTTCTTTACATGGGAGACGAACACTACGCTCCTGTGGAAGGCAAAGGAAGTGTGCTGCTAGAATTTAGTTCCGGAAAGTCTGTCTTTATGTAATATTTTATTTGTGCCTAAGTTGCGCAAGAACCTTATTTCTGGCCCGGTTTTAAATAAGCTTGGTTACAAGCAAGTTTGTGAATCTGACAAGTATATCTTGTCAAAGTGTGGTGTGTATATTGGGTCTGGTTATTATAACAATGGGATGTTTATGATGAATTTGAATGGAGTTCCGCATGATTCTGGTTCTGTATTTATGGTTTCTTCGAATGTGATTGATTCATCTTTATGGCATGCTCGTCTAGGACATGTGCATTATAAAAGGATGCTTGAAATGTCTAAAGATGATTTGATTCCTGTTTTTGATAAGAATTTAGGAAAGTGTAATACTTGCATGTTAACTAAGATCACTAGACAACCGTTTAAGAGTATAATGAGGAAATCTGTTATACTTGAATTAATTCATAGTGATTTTATGTGATTTGCATGCTACTCCATCATTAGGGAACAAGAAGTATGTCATTACTTTCATAGATGATGCATCTAGGTTCTGCTATGTTTATATGCTGCATACAAAGGATGAGGCCTTAGATAAATTCAGAATTTATAAAACTGAGGTTGAATTGCAACAAAATGGCTTGATTAAGACTTTACGCACGGATAGAGGTGGTGAATATTATGATCCGGTATTTTTCCAGTCCGTAGGAATCATTCATGAGACTACGGCTCCTTATACACCACAACAGAATGGTGTAGCTGAAAGGAAAAATAGAGTTCTTAAGGAAATGGTGAATGCCATGTTGTCTTACTCTGGTTTGAGTGAGGGGTTCTGGGGAGAAGCCATGCTAACGGCTTGCTATTTGCTAAATAGGGTTCCTAACAAGAGGAACAAGACTACCCCATATGAACTTTGGTATAAGAAACGACCTAACTTGACATTTTTGAAAGTTTGGGGTTGTAGGGCCGTGGTTAGACTCCCGGACCCTAAAAGGAAAACTTTGGGTGAAAAGGGGATTGATTGCATCTTTGTTGGTTATGCTGAGCATTCCAAGGCTTATAGGTTTTATGTCATAGAACCTAATGACTCGGTTTCTATTAACGCAATTATAGAATCGAGAGATGCTATCTTTGATGAGAAACGTTTCTCTTCAATACTTAGACCAAAGTATCCTATACCGAGTTCGAATGAAACTCTAAGGGATGATCATTCAAATGATGCACCAAGCGAGACGCCTGAACCCCGTAAAGGCAAAAGAGCTAGGAAACCTAAATCTTATGGTTCTGATTTTCAGCTATACTTAGTTGAGGGATCAAAAGATCAGATTGAGTCCCAATACTCTTACTGTTACAGTATTGAGGAGGATCCAAGGACATATGATGAGGCCATTAAATCTTGAGATTCTGCTTTTTGGAAAGAAGCGATCGATGATGAGATTGGCTCAATCATGGAAAATAATACTTGGATCTTGTCTGATCTACCACCAGGTTGTAAGCCACTGGGCTGCAAATGGATCTTCAAGAGGAAGATGAAAGTCGATGGTACAATTGACAAGTTTAAGGCTCGATTGGTTATCCAAGGCTTTAGACAAAGGGAAGGGATCGATTACTTTGATACCTATGCTCCTGTTGCTCGTATCACTACTATTAGATTGTTGATTGCCTTGGCGGCTATTCACAATCTAGTGATCCATCAAATGGATGTCAAAACAGCATTTCATAATGGTGATTTGGAAGAAGAAGTATACATGAAGCAACCGGAAGGATTTGTATTGCCCGGTAATGAGCATAAAGTGTGTAAGTTGATTAAGTCATTGTATGGGCTGAAACAAGCACCGAAGCAATGGCATCAAAAATTTGATGAGGTTGTCTTGTCTAGTGGCTTCATTCTGAACCAAGCGGACAAGTGTGTATATAGCAAGTTTGATGCATCTGGGAAATGTGTAATCATTTGTCTATATGTAGATGACATGTTGATTTTTGGTACTGACCAAAATCAGGTTGATAATACCAAGATCTTTCTATCATCCAGGTTCTCCATGAAGGATATGGGAGAAGCGGATGTAATTCTTGGTATCAAGATCAAGAGGGAGAACAATGGGATTGTTATTACACAATCTCATTACATTGAGAAGATACTCAAGAAGTTCAATCATGAAGGTTGTTCTCCGGTTAGCACTCCCATGGATATGGAAGAGAAGCTTATGCCTAATACAGGGAAACCTGTGGATCAGCTTGAATACTCAAAAGCCATAGGCTGTTTGATGTATGCTATGACTAGCACTAGACCGGATATTGCTTATGCGGTTGGTAAGTTGAGCAGATTCACTAGTAACCCTAGTAGACATAATTGGCATGCTATAACAAGGGTTTTCAAGTACTTAAAAGGTACTATGACGTATGGTTTGTCATATATGGGATTTCCTTCGGTGCTAGAGGGTTATTCGGATGCTAGTTGGATAAACAATGTTGAAGACTCATCTTCTACAAGTGGATGGGTTTTCTTGCTTGGGGGAGGTGCCATTTTATGGGCTTCCAAGAAGCAAACATGTATAACTAGCTCCACCATGGAATCTGAGTTTGTAGCATTAGCCGCTGCTGGTAAAGAAGCGGAATGGCTAAGGAACTTAGTATATGAGATTCCGATATGGCCTAAACCAATATCACCTATTTCTATCCGTTGTGATAGTGCTGCCACCTTGGCTAAAGCCTATAGTCAAATCTACAATGGCAAGTCTAGACACTTGGGTGTTAGACATAGTATGATTAGGGAGCTAATCATGAATGGGGTAATATCCATTGAGTTTGTTCGGTCGCAACAAAACTTGGCTGACCACTTGACGAAGGGGTTAGGAAGAGACTTAGTGATTAAGTCGGTGATTGGGATGGGATTAAAGTCCATCTAAATCTACTAGCTGTGGTATACCCAATTCCCTTCTAATACAACGTTAGGAGCTGAATTCAATGTGGAAAGACCATAGTTAGAGATTGGAGCACAAAATGATTTCCCAAGGTATGTGCTCAGACCTGCAAGTGATGTTAGGTTGAAGTATATCTTCTTAATGGTTCTTTTGACAAATTGCAAATGCAGGTGCAAGACTAAAAGGACCACCTATATGAGCATGGAGTTTTGCCGCTTCAAGAAGCTTGGACTTGGCTTCCTATATGCTTATGAATGGATAAGGACACATGGCTTGTATAGTGTCAAGTATGAATAGTAGAGTGTTGTAGAAACATTTGTGTATGATATCTTCAGGTATTCAAATGGGTTGACGGGTTCAATCGTTACGACACCCCGATTCTCGAGTATTTGGAATGTGTATTGTACTAAGATGAAAATTCAATCGCAAGACATTTTCATTTATGCATTTGTTTGATCGTAATGTTTGTGTGTTATACACTTATATATACTGAGTAGATCAAGGATTACACTAAAATGGGGGGGGGATATGTTGGTGATTTTAGTGTCATCGATTCATTTTAGTCGTAATGTGATTTACTTGAGACCGATGTGATTTATCGTTAGGCTCAAAAACGAGTTTGGGTAGTGCGGAGTGCACGCTTGTTGAGCTAACAGTTTATCGACCACGAATATGAAGCAGGGGTCGAGGGGGATAATACCAACCGAAAAGCGGTTGTGTAACCGCCCAACCGCCATTCTGCCTTTTCGATTTATCTCATTATTAGAGGGATTCGGTACTTGGAAAAACACAGACTTTTCTCTACCTTTCTGATCGAAGTTCATATTGCCTGAACGAGATTGTTCCTTCTCAGGATTATCCCCGCAAGGTATTCGTGCAACCCGGGCAGTGTAATAGGGTCGAATAATCTTGTTCGGAAAGTGATCCGTACACGATCTGAGAAGAATCCAGGATTATCACAATCCGAAAATTTCTCCAACATGTACATGCAAGACAAACAGATCTCAACCACTTTGTTTTAACCTCATTAATAATTAATGTGTTGGTTTTTTATATGCTAATTAAATATATGGGAGGAAGCTAGGAGGGATGCAAGTTCATGTCCAAAAAAGAAATATTTCTTTGTTCATACTTATAGGACCACACCTTCTAATCAATAGTTAAGATCCCAATCGTCATTTGGGGTTAGAGTTTTTCTAATGCTGGTTTGAATTTGGTTAATTTTTTATGAGATGAACAAAATTAAGAAGAAATTTCATTTAGCTTCCATGATGCATAGTTTTTGCAAGTGGAGATTGCGATGCATGTGATGAGGAAATACAAAAATAATAATATAGAAAATGAGAGGTTTCAATGTGCATTAAATAAAATTTATTGCTCTGGGTGCATGTGCGCTGGTTTAATTATTCTTAGTTGAAAGAATAATATATGTGATACTGATATGTCCACCGAATTGGTCCGAATATTTTCAAATAGATAAGATTTTATTGCCAAAGTGAATCTTATTTAGTGGAGATGTATCTCAATTGTTCTTTTTCATAAATTGGTCCGAATTGTTGTTTGATGTACAGAAGATGACTATTTTTGTGATATTATTTGCCAAATAGTAGAATACTTATAATTTATTGAACAAATAAGATTAGCATTTAAGAGGTGGGTAGGAGTAGACTTGTGAATTGTGATAGATAACTCTTGGACATGTGGGTCATTGGTCTCATGGGCTATCACTTAAACCTCTTGTCTCTCCATCAAAAGATACCTAACCAAAGAGAACATCTACAAGTGTAATAATATATATTCCACATGACCACATGGTAGGTTAGTATATATACCTTGTTAGGTTCGCTAACTATTCAGATCTTTGGTGGTGTTTTTTTTCTCTGCTATTCAGATTTTGAGAAAATTTTGGCACACAGTATCCAAGTACACTTGTTGCATCTCTGTTTGCCTCTCTTACTTTGTCTAGATGACTTTTATATATTATAGTTCTAACAAGAGATGGACGTTACAAGGAGACAACACTTTAGGTATTTTACATTCAAGTAATAATTTTCACAGAAAATTCACGTCTGAGAAGATTGTTAAAAAGAAAAATTGTGAATATATAAAATAAAAAAAACTTTCGAAGTGATATATATTGAAGGAATCCACAATACTGTAACCTGTTTCGTCCATTTAGCTTCTGAAAATTAATAAATAAACAAGAATTTTGGAAATTCTCATACATCAGAAATTCAAATAAAGGCAATTAACTTTAACCTAAATTTTAGAAGTTGCCACTTGTTTCCTTTGATATTTACAGACAAGTTAAGTATTGTGTTGATGATAGTAAACCTAGAGAGAGAAACACAAGATGAAAATAAGGAAAACTATCAACCTATGTATGGTTTCATATTTTCACTTACTTTTTCCTAATTTATTCATTGGGCATATAGTACATAGTGTAGCTTCTATGTTTCACTAAATCATGTAAATTTGCTTCAAAGCACTTCTTATTAACTCTTATAAAAGATAACTATAATTGGGTCATTAACAACAACCAGTGGTTTGTGGACAGATATTATTGTTTATTAGACAGTTGGAAGATTAAGAACCACCAAATTATCCAGAGTGGAACAATTCCATTAAAGAAAGAGCATTTGGAACAAACGACTTTTTTCACTTTCTTTCTTGCTTTCTTAATTTCTTGGGCTTATACACAAACATAACAGGTGCAATAGGAGCATCATAGACTTTCCTAGTTTTTTCTAACTTTTACTTATCACGTCTTCTCTATGTAACTACTCGTGAGATTCTTATGAGCATCAAGTTTTACAAACCAAAGTTTTTATAAAATGGTTATAATCATACATAATCTGCGATTTAAGTAGTAGCTATGAGCACACCCAAGGAAGAGCTAGAAAAATAAGGTGATGCGCGTGTCTTACATTAACAGATTGTTACTCATCTTTAAAAAATGGGATCTAATTAATTAGGAAATATTGTCTCTTTCCAGGTTAGGTTTAATTCGTATGACAAGAATAACTCAAATAACACAGATCGAATTAAGGGGGGTTTTCGTATTTGATGCATTCATATTCCAAAGTCCTAATATCTCGTGGCATCAAGTGGTATACTTGTTTGTTACCTGCAAACAACAAAAAGATATATAGCTGAATCAAGACCTACTAATTAAGCTATCCAAAGCAGATTCTAGGTTCGTATTAATATTGGATGTTTGTATATTAAATATTTTTATCCACGTGTACAAATATTAAATTCTGTAGAAGAGAGTCCAACTGTTCCAACTTATTACCATTAATTAACACACCTTTCTTTTTGGGAAGGAAAGAAGAGCATCACTTACAAGGCATCTTCTTCCCCCACAAATTGAAGTGGTGTGTTGTTGGCGCCAACACCACCGAACCATACAAATATCTACAACAAATTAAAGAGACCAAAGATGTCAATTCATATCGATCTCATTATCTATATTTATAGTCATTCCCCAACTAAATGTGTTTCATATCTTTGCATATCATGAATGAGGTGGAAAGAATCAGACCGTGTAACTCTCTTGATGTGATATTGTTATCTTGAAAGAGCAAAGTAACTCCAATATTGTGTTTACCTTATTCAGCTGCACTTACTATTAATAAGTACTTATAATGTTAGCAAGTGCAAGCATATTATGTAATATTAAAACGAGGGTTAGGAAGAAATGATTTTTGTATTATTGTGTATTTCTGTGTCTTACATGAGTCTATATATACACAAATAAATTGGGTGACCGTTTGATCTTTAATGCTGCATTTGGGGATGAAGAGATGCGTTCTTTGGGAAGAGATGCAATGACTTGGTGAAGAGGTGCGTTGCTTCGTTTGTTTCAACACTCCCCCTCAAATTGGGCCCGGAAGAGATTGTAGGTGCCTAACTTGCTTATGATGGAGTCGAATTGTTGTTTACTCAGGACTTTGGTGAAGACGTCCGCCAATTGTTCTTTACTGGAGACGTATGGAACTTCTATTTCTCTAGCTTGAATCTTTTCACGGATGAAGTGACAATCAACTTCAATGTGTTAGGTCCTTTCGTGGAACACGGGGTTGGAGGCAATGTGTCGTGCGGCGTTGTTGTCGCAAAACATGTTTATAGTTTTAGTGTGAGTTTGACCCATATCGTGAAGAAGTTGTTTTAACCAAATGAGTTCGCTGGTGGTGGATGCCATTGCTCGATACTCTGCTTCTGCGCTTGATCGAGCAACAACCTTTTGTTTCTTACTTCTCCAAGTAACAAGATTTCCACCAACAAACGTGCAAAAACCGGTAGTTGATCTACGATCATGGCTCCCTGCCCAATCAGCATCTGAAAAACTAATGATATTGTTAGAATTGTTGTTTTTCATCAGTAATCATTATCCTGGTGTTTGTTTTATGTACCTTAGAATCCTATCAATAATATCTAAATGTGATGTTCGAGGTGCATGCATGAATTGACTTACTATACTAATAGCAAAGGTGATGTCGGGTCTGGTTACGGTTAAATATATAAGTTTTCCTACAAGTCTTTGGTATTGATGAATATCTCTAATAGGTTCACCGTTAGTTGGACTGGTTTTGAGATTTGTCTCAATGGGTGTATTAGCCGGTCTAGCCCCAAGTTTTCATGTTTCTCTTAACAGGTCTAGGGCATATTTCCTTTGTGATAGAAATAGACCTTTTTTCGAGTATGCAATTTCTATCCCTAAGAAATATTTCAAGGATCCTAGATCTTTTATATCAAATTTTGTTTTTAGGTAGTGTTTAACTTGATTAATTTGTTCATTATTATCACCAGTAATGATGATGTCGTCTACGTAGACCAAAACTATGATAATTTCTCCCTTATGATGCCTAGTGAACATAGATGCGTCAGCAGAAGATTTTAAGAAACCATAAGCAAGAAGGAAATGACTAAGTTTTGCATACCATGCGCGGGGTGATTGCTTCAGGCCATAAATGGCTTTGTTGAGTTTGCATACATGGTTGGGAGAAGTGTTGTAACCTGGAGGGGGCACCATATATACTTCTTCTTCAAGGGTTCCTTGAAGAAAAGCATTTCTGACATCCATTTGGTAAAGTTTCCATCCTTTGTTAACTGCTATGGAAAGAAGAACACGAACAGTATTCATCTTTGCTACTGGTGCGAAGGTTTCTAGGTAGTCAAGCACATAGGTTTGAGTATATCCTTTCGCTACAAGACATGCTTTATACCTTTCAATAGTGCCATCACTATTATATTTTATTTTGTAAACCCATTTGCATCCAACGGGTTTTGTTTTATTGGGTTTAGAGATAAGAGTCCAAGTGTTGTTGGTTTCTAAGGCTTTAAGTTCTTCTTGCATTGTCTTTTGCCATTTAGGATTGCTACTAGCTTCATCGTAGTTTTTTGGTTCTAGGGTTTCGTTTATTTGGTTTAGGAAGGCCCTATAGTTTGGTTGTATTTGTTTGTAGGTGAGGTAATTCTCAATGGGGTAAGTTACTTGAGAGGTGATAAAATCATTAAACCTAGTGGGTGGACGTTTTGGTCGGGTAGACCTCCTTGGGGTTGGAGCTCTTGCTTCTCCTTCGTCTCTTTCTTTGTTATTTCCTTATCCTTGTGCTTCTTCTTCTTCTCTTTCTTCGTCATTTCCTTCTCCTTGTCCTTCTTCTTATTCTCTTTCACTGATGTTGAACTCAGGTAGAACCGGTGTGATGTCTGGATGAGATTGGGTTGTATTGTCAATGTTGTAGTAGGGCTCAGTTTCTCTGAATATTACGTTTCGGGAGATATACATTTTACAAGACTCAGGGTCAAAACATTTATACCTTTTTTTGAAAAGAATAACCAAGAAATAAACACTTTACAACGTTGCTATCAAATTTATCTAGGCGTTTCTTGTGAACAAAGCATACACATCCGAAGATTTTAAGATGATCTATGGTTAGTTTTCGCCCTAAGAGTATCTCAAGTGGTTGTTTATTCTGAAGAGTAGAACTAGGAAGACGATTTATTAGATAAGTAGCGGTTAAGACCGCGTCAGACCAAAAACGTTTGGGAACATGACTTTGAAAAAGTAACGATCTAGTTACATTTAAGAGATGCCGATTTTTCCTTTCCGAAACTCCATTTTGTTCAGGGGTGTGGATGCATGTCAATTGGTGTAATATTCCCTGATTTTTCAAATTTTTTTGAAAGTTGTGGCTGGTGTATTCGGTCCCGTTATCTGTCCTTAAGGTTTTAATTTTAAAGTCATACATGTTTTCAACAAAAGTTGTAAAATCACAAAAAACTTGAAAAACGTCGGATTTGTTTTTGAGTAGATAGGTCCAAGTGTTCCGTGAGAAATCATCAATAAATAGCACAAAATATTTAAAACCGTTGTAGGACTCGACAGGAGCGGGTCCCCAAATATCGGAGTGAACTATTTCGAAAGGAACACTTGATTTGGTTTTAGAGTTAAGAAAAGGTAGTCTAGTTTGTTTAGAATACTGACAAACATCACATGCATAATTAGAAGAAATAAAAGGAAATAGCGTTTTTAAAACCAAATGAGACGGGTGTCCCATTCGTTTGTGCGACAGGACATGGTTTGGTATACTAGTGGTATGAAAACTTTTGTTCCGAGCTTCTAAAACATAAAGCCCATTGGTATGAATCCCTTTACCAATCGTCTTCCCTGTATTTCGATCCTGAAAGAATACATCATCCGGGGTGAATATAACATTACAATTTAAATTTTGTGTGATTTTTGTTACTGAAAGAAGATTAGAGGTGAAAGTAGGTATATATAAAATATTTTTGTTTACTTGATCTAATATGGTGGTTTCACCTATCCCTTTTATTTCTACTTGATTATTATTTGCAACAGTCACAAAGTTATTTGATGAGTTCACGTGATTTTTTATTTTCCTTAGTAGACTAGAATTTCCGGTCATATGATCAGTAGCACCGGAATCAATTATCCATTGATTATTATTTACATGTCTAAAGTTTTTATCTGTTTTATTGGCAGAGTAATTTCTAGAACAATGAGATATACCTGCGCAATTACCTGAACTTTGAGGGGTGGTATGCAAATACCTGCTGAGCTGGGCCAACAGCTGATCCAGCGGAATCGGGTCGGGTTTGTTTGTGGATCCAAATCCGGGTCCGGTGAGTGTTTGGGTATTGTTATCGGATCGGGTCAGCGAATACCCGGATCCATCAGATATACGCGAGGTTATAAAACCCGGTGGATCCGACCGAAAACGCGATTCGTCTTCCCATTTTCTTTGCTCCTCTTCCATGTTAGGGTTTGCCACCGCCCCATTTCCCTTTGGTCCGCCGTTCCTTTTTTTGTTCCGATGATCTCCTCCTTCCCTTGTTGGTCGAAGATGAGGGTGTAGGAACCAACACAAGTTCCTGTTGTGCCCGGTTTTTTTACAGTTGTCACATGTTTCCTGTGGTTTATTTCCATATTTTTTTGTCTGATTTTGGGGTTTTCCGGCGAAGAACGCCTGGGTTTCTGAAGGTCGGTCCGTGATCTGAGCGGTGGTCCGACGAGATTCCTCCCGTTGGATCATCGCGATGATGGATGCGAGGTCGGGGAGTGTGGGAGTCATCAGGACTTGGCTTCGGATGGCTTCGTAGCTGCCGTCGAGTCCGATGAGGAACTGATAGATTTGATCTCGTTCCTTCCGTTCGAGTAGGATTTTTGGGTCAGCAGTCGTCGGCTCGTAGATGGCGAGTTCGTCCCATCCACGCTGCAGTGTCCCGAGATACTCTGTGATGGTTTGTCCTTGATGTTTCGTCTGCGACAGATCGTGTTTTAGTTTAAAAATGTGAGCAAAGTTGTGGGTTTTCCGTATATGCTTTGAACTGCGTCCCATAGCTCTTTTGCGGAATTTTTGTAAAGGAAGATGGCCCCGATCTTTGATTGCATGGAGTTGATTATCCATGACATCACCAGGTGGTCCGTCGCCTGCCACTCTTGTTGTTTTGTTTCGGTGTCATCTTCCTCTGGTTTTTTTGTTGTCCCGGTGATGTGTCCCAGCTTCCCCCTTCCGCTGAGAGCTAGCGTAACAGCCCGTGCCCATGACAGATAGTTCTGTCCGTTGAGCAACTGTGACACCAGTTTTGGAGCGTTTGTTTCCGGGTCCGTCATTTTTCCTTGATTTTCCTTCAGGGGTTTTGGATGTCGGGGTTTGTTGTATCTCCTTCAACCCCCTTGAGAGGTGAAGATGATGGGTGGTGGTTTTTTTCCCTGGTTTGGTTTTGTCTGAGGTGAATCGGTGATGAGTGAGGGGCAGTATGAGATTCACCAATGATGGAAAGAGTATTCTGGGTGGAACGATTGCTCTGATACCATATTAAAACGAGGGTTAGGAAGAAAGGATTTTTGTATTATTGTGTATTTATGTGTCTTACATGAGTCTATATATACACAAATAAACTGGGTGACCGTTTGATCTTTAATGTTGCATTTGGGGATGAAGAGATGCGTTCTTTGGGAAGAGATGCAATGACTTGGTGAAGAGGTGCGTTGCTTCGTTTGTTTCAACATGTAACAATGATTGTACAACTTGTGATATTAGGGTTTCGAGTTTAGAGTTTAGGGTCGACTATTTCATCGTCAGCCTAAACCATAGACAACATAATTAAGATAGACTTACTTTCTAGACATGTCGACCAATCCAAGTAAAGGAGGTGCATAGTGGCGGACCGGAAACTAAGATAAGTCGATCCATTCGTTTGATGTCCAAAAGATTTGAACCATTCAAAATCTATTTCATTTTTTAGTAGTTGCAAATATACAGTCATTTTGCCGTAATTTTTTAAAATAAGAAATTTGAAAATTAGGAGGATTTTTTTTTGAAATGTGCTCCTATCGCGGGTGAGATCCGCGATCAGTGGGCGCGAGCAGCTATAAAATACCGATCCGTGTGAAAAAAATTCAATCCATTTTTTTCTTCAATTCCTCACACTTTTCCACTGCTACTCTCTACACAATCTTCAAATTGTGCCGGGTGATATCAATTTTTCTGATCTATGTGTCTTTCCTGGTGATATTTGAGGTAATTTTTTTTCATTCTTAATTTGTATTTATAGTTATTAATAATTTGTAATAATATCAAATCTTGAAGTTCTACTCTCTACACAATCTTCAAATTGTGCCCGGTGATATCAATTTTAATAATGTAATGTTTAATGTTTAGTAGTCTTATTTATAAGTCAACCCATATCAATTAAAATGACAAAACAAAATCATAAGATCTTAAAGTACAACATGTTTACAACTGAATTACAATATGAACTACTGCGTGGGAGTGAAAATCTTCGTCTTCATCTTGCACCGGCACCCTCGACCGACTGGAGTCGCAACATGCATTGATTCTTCATCCTCATCAGATAAAACGTATGGAACCAACTCAGAATGGGCCTGAGTCTCAATAGGTACAACAGGTGACTGAGTCCAAACAGGGCGAACAGGTGACTGAGTCTCAACAGGGCGAAAAGGTGACTGGTTCTGAACAGGCAAATAAGGTGACTGAGTCTCGTAAACTATAGAAGGTACATGATTTAGTTCACAAGTGTACCATTGGTCAGTTAATGGGTTGAATATACCATCGAACAAAGTCCCGAAGTCTGTTTGCGGCAACTGAGGGGTATCATAATTAGTACATGTGTGTGATAAGTGTAGGATTTCATGTTTAATTATACATATATATTTTCGAATTTTTTATGTATAATAAGGATCAATTTTCAATTTTCTATAATTTATTTCATGCATGCATCGGTTTGTTTCAATAACTAGTTTTAAAACTTTTATTAAAACAAACATGGGGCTCCGAAATTCATACCTAGAAGTTCTCTAAAACTTCTTGAAGATTCGGAGACGTTGAGGATGCTTGTTGCTGCGCCGGATGCCTCCGAGATTTCACCAAACTCTAAACAAGATTGGAGAGAGACGAGCTAGTCTCTCGATCTCCAATAGGGTTTAGAATCCAATTACTAACCCCTCTTTAGTTCCCTTTAGAAGATGACCTCTGAAGAACTAAAACTAAACTTAAGAATTACTGTAATTTCGTAGAGAATTATGGAGAGAGATTTTGCATAAGAAAAATAATGAATTAATTAAGGAGGTAGTGAGATAACCTTGTATTTATAGGTTCTCTCCAAATTACCTATTCATGTGCAACCTCTTGCCCATGATTCCATGCAAAATTCCATCTAACCATCAATTATTTATTAATAAATAATCTTAGCCACGAATTAAATCAATTATGGACCAATTCCATGCATGATCTAATTAATTCTTAAATTAATTCTGCATAAAACCGTCTGACCGGTCGACCGTTTGCGAGGTCCGGTCGACCGTTTAGACCTGGTTTCGGTCGACCGTTTAGACACTCGGTCGACCGTTCGCAACATTAAAATATTTCATCACAATGTTCGGTCGACCGACCGATCAATTCGGTCGACCGAAAACGAACAGACGAAATCCCTGTTACGATGTGCACACATCCGGTCGACCGTGCAATATTGCGGTCGACCGTCCCACATCCGGTCGACCGTTTACTGTTTAGCGGTCGACCGTTTGTGCACTGTTTTGCAGACTTGTCAAATTTCGGTTTAACCCCTACAAAATTTGACATTTTGGGATTAGTAATAAATTCACAACTTATGTAACATATTATCTTATGTAATGATAATACATTACACCCCATAATATTTACATCACATATGAATTTAGTTTAGATTCTAATTATGTTATTAATCACAATATAATTTTGATTTTGCTTGTTCACCCAATGTGTCATATTTTCACATGAAACCCGACACATCCTATGAACTCAAAATCCCCATTTCTTGTTTCCCAGTTTTGTGGTGTGACCTATGGGAGGATCTAAACTAAGTTGGCAGTGATATTAAGAGCTTAATATCACAAGCTATAAGTGGTATCTAGCTACACATTATAGCTCCCAATTAGTTAGATGTCTTAATTCCACTCGAACCAAAACCCGATCCACTTAGTGATGGAGTGCACTACTTGTGTCCGTCCCTTGCCTCATGATATTAAGAATACACACAAAGTAGTATTGTGTCATCTTTGTATTAGTATTCATTTCTTGATCTCTTTAAGCTAGTTATAAATATGTGACTTAACTTAAATCACATTGTGCACATTTTAACTTTGCTTTATCAAGGGGCTCACTAATATCATCACTCAATTAAGAGGGGCAATGATAGTCTTTTGACTAACTATCTTCTCCAACAAAAGTTGTACTTAACCAACCAATGTCTTTACACTACACTGATCGATAGTTCAAGAGCTATCATCCATGTTAGAAGTACTTAACCAACCAATGTCTTACCATAATTGCGAATATCTTTTGTTTTATTTAAACCAATATCTTTTAGAGCTCTACGGTTAATGACCAAGAGCTTCTTCCTTAACACTTCTAAAAGACGAATATCTTTTGTTTTATTTAAACCAACCAATGTCTTACCATAATTGCGAATATCTTTTGTTTTATTTAAACCAATATCTTTTAGAGCTCTACGGTTAATGACCAAGAGCTTCTTCCTTAACACTTCTAAAAGACGAATAACATAAACAATGAACAAAATGATTTCTCATTCAATTCATAATAATTGACATTTAAAAGTAAAACTTTTAGAACACATTCCCTTCAATAAGTTGGATAATCTTCGGAAATCTGGGAAAGCCCGAACTGTGTTGGCAGCGATGGTCCTGCGTCAATGTCACTGTATGTTTCAGAATATCCAAACTGGGTTGGCTGCGATGGTCCTGCACCACTGTGACCGTATGTATATGAACCTCTAAACTGTGATGGATATGGGACAAAATCATTGTATGATGCATTGGATAGCCTAAAACTATATGTTGTTTGGTCTACAGCTCTAGGTACCGAACATGCATCACGAATCTCATTATTACCATCATCATCTTCAAGAAATGACTCCACATCTGCAGGTAATCCAGCATCACTCAGTACTCTTTCAAATTCGTGCACCTGATCGCAATCGACAGCATCGAGTTGGTGACTCTTTAGCAACATTTTACAGAACCCTTTAATTCCACGTTTGTACAGTTGTTTGATAACAAATTTAGCCCGCTGAATACCACGTAAACCCTAAAATTGTAGTTTGAAAATTAGATAGTAAAACACAACAATAAATATTCGTCAAAGTCGTTAAAAAAACATACCATACATCGAATACGTGGTCCACCAGGAACGTAACCTAAGTCCTCGATAGAATCACGTGGGGCTGACAACGGCATTTCCAAACCGAACTCTATTTGGCCTCGTATGTAGACTGTGTACATACCATTATGCTGAAACCACTGACGATACCGTCGATTTTCTTTCGGATCATATGGTCGACTTTCCTCAAGAATCTGCAGTACGTCCCACATTCGTATGTAAATTTCATGCTTCACTGACCAATCATCTCTCTGTCGGGCCGCATGTACTATCTTATCAAGTCTTTTGAGTTCTGTCCACGGATGAGGTTCTGGCGGTGGCGTCGTCTGATAAAATCCAAATTGTCTCATAGTTCTTTCTGGATAATATCATGAAATCATCCAGAAATGAATCAAAGACACTCTCGCAAGCCAATATGCAGCATCAGTAGTAAATACCCGGCCACGAAGCAATGTCATATGTGTAAGACAATTATGTGCGACACTAACCTCATAAGTCTGTGCGTATTGCCACTTAATAGCAAATGGAGGTCGCGATTCTAGGTCTTCTCCACCTAAACACTCAGCATGACCCACGTGTCTCGGCCGGGCTACGGGAAACCGAGTCCAAGACCAGTGTTGAAGGAGTAAAAATGCACCACCAATGTTCTTCTTACCAGTTTGACATGAAATAGATAAATTGCGATATAAACATGAAAGCACGACCGCACCCCAATTGTATACTATCGGCTTATCCAACACCTGCAAAAACCTCAAATACATAACTAGAACACATGTCTCAGAGCTATCAAGGAAAACCATGGATCCGAACAAATCTAAAATGAAAGCCCGTGTATATTGTGCCACTTCTTCATCTGTGGGAAAAATCGGGAGGTTCCCGTAATTTACCCGCAACCATTGCAAATTGATGTTAAGTCCTGACTCTTTTAAAATTTGTGGCTCATCTGCTCCTACCGTTATTTTACCTTTTTTCATCATGTCGGCATTTATATCAATCCCAAATGAAGTTTTAATTAACTCACGATTGTCTCGCTCACTGTGCCCGATTATTGGAATACCAGTGATAGGTAGACCCCACAAGCAGCTCACATCCTGCAATGTTAATCCAACCTCCCCAACCGGTAAGTGGAAAGTGTGAGTCTCAGGACGTCAACGCTCTACAAGTGCAGTAATCAATCTATTGTATGTCCTTGTATGTTTTATTTGGGCAAGTTGATATAATCCCAAATTTTTGAGTGTTTGACTAAAACTATCGTGGAAATGAATGACTGGACGATGTGCACAACATTCCAAAACAGCCTCTGGTTATAATATATTAAAATATATTGTGAAAAATACATCAACTAAAAATATGTAATTTAAATATTTAGAAAAAGTAACACAATATGATTTTTGTTTGTACTTACATTTGTGCAAATATCATTGACTCTGAACATGCAATTTGGTATTCCGAAAAGTGGGAAATAGACTCTATATCCATTGCATCATTATACTCAGGTTCGTTTTGTATAGAGCGACTTCTACTTAAATGACTCATTTTGACAAAACAATTGTTCAGGAAAATAAAAACAGAATTAATTTTAATAATGAAAAAACAATTTACTCTTAGATTTCATGACAAATTGCATGTTATAGAAATAATGAAATATATAAACAATTTAACACATAAATACAACTAATATTTAAAATTTCATTTAACATAAAATAATAAAAAACTATTCCAAATACTTATATTATATAATAAATTTCGTAAATGTACGTTATAGAAATTTTAAATGTATACAAATTTAATTTAATTATAAACAGATACATAAATACAACTAATATTTAAAATTAAATATAATAGAAAATAACAAAACAATTCCGAATAATTTTAATTTAACAAAGAAATTAAATCTTAATTTTAATTATTCTTAAGTAAAAATTTGTGTAAAATTAACATGGGTCCAAGATAAGCTGGGAAAGAAGTGTTGTGTGAGCCCCGAATGGAAGAAAAACTAGAAGAGAAGAGTAGTTTTATTCAGGTTTTAATATATAAAAAATTAACTAAAACACTACACGGATCCCGAGTGCGAACGGTGATCCGTTCCCACGGATCGCGGGTTCGACCCGCGATCGGAGCACATTTCAAAAAAAAAATCTTCCTAAATTTCTAATTTCCGATTTAAAATTTATTATTTAAAAAAATTACGGGTCATTTGTGCCATTTTTATGCATCATCATATTTCTATTGTAATACTCAAAATACCAACTGATACCGTAATTTTTTTATTTAATAAAAAAATCAAAAATTCGAAATTTAAGAGAAAAAAAAATCCAAAACTACTCGGATCGCGGGTGTGACCCGCGATCCGTGGAGGCACGCGCGATCCGAGTAGTTTTGGAAAGAAAAAAAAATCCTAAATTTCGAATTTATGATTTTTTTTTATTAAATAAAAAAATTACGGAACTGATATGTCTTCAAGTAAAACTCATGACCTGACTATTCCTAACCAAAATTTACCCACTGGAATATCACTACACCTGTAATTTTATAAAATATTATGTGAGGTAACAATTTGCTTATGTACTTTCCATCTCACAGCTCAATCTATAGTTTAATTGTCAAGTGTGCTGATCGGTATTACCATTTTACCAACTTCTTGTGTTCTTGTCTTTCAAAAACTAATTTGGTAAAGAGCACAGCTGACATTACTGCTATTCTGCTAAGAAGTCAGAAATCACAAGCAGATTCCATGCGATTTGTTTTTCCTCTCGAAAAGTGACATCATGTGATAATTAGATGTCAAATTTTTAGATGTCTAATTAATTTTGAAAGACTTCTTTCATCAGTAGCAACAGTCACAAGTATAATCAATGTTATTCTATAAATAATACATGCATTTTGAAAGGAATCTAGTCTCTTTATATTATTTAATATTTCTAGTGAAGTACTAATATCTTTTGGTAAAACTTCTTTTAATATTTTTACTTCAAAAATAAATCAAGACTATTAATATCGGAAAGGCTCACCAAAACTTAAAACAGCATTTCTTCAATTCATAGTCATTCAGATATTTTAAAAAAAATAGACTCAAATAAAAACCAAAAATATTTTCATATTCTAAAAACTGCTCAAATCGACATTTAACAAACAAAATATTTTCATATTCAGATTGGTCTACCATATACAGAAAGTAATCAACACGAAAAGAATCTTCTTGTGAGCGTATGACCTCATCACTTATATTTTCATCAAAAAATGTTTTCTATAATTAACACGTTTTTCACGAAATTTAGGCTCTATATCCATTTCTATTTTCATTTTCTTGGTGGAGTCTAAAGCATATTCAAAACCATGTTCCTATTTTTTTAAGTCACTTTAGATCAAGTTTCTAAATCCAATATTGACGAGCAGCATTAAAGTGATTGAGTTTTTTTAAGAGCATTAAAGTGATTGTCCTAATCCATCAATCTTAATTGCATTAAAATATAAATAAAATAGTAATTAATTGGATTAAACTGAAGTGGTTTTTTTGGGACCCTAGGCTACTACGGCCATGAACGTCCTTGTACTTAGGTTTGGGGTGGGTCCATACGGGCATATTTTTGGGTGGGTATTTCCTTGGAAATCCGTCCAGGCGTCCAATCGGGGGTGACGTGGTCCTACTGGATTGGTTGATTTGTTTTTTTGTTTTCAAAAATATTTTAAAAATTATTAAAAATTATTTTTTCAATTTGTTTTTTGAAAATATGTTTTTTATTTGTTTATATATTTTTTTAAAAAAATGATATTTTTTATGTTTTATCTAGAATTCATTCCTAAATGATGTGGATGGGAGAGAATGTAAGACGTTTGAATTTTTTCTGGGTGTAGTTAAGGAAAATTTGGAGGGTTAATTTGAACTGACGTGACGGAGAGGGAAGCTGGTGTGGTTAAGAGAGAAAACCGAGTGCCCAGGAAGTACCCGGGCGCCGTTAACGACGGTCTAAGATTGCAAAAACACTTATTTTCATCACCAAACCTTATTAAGAGAGATAAATTTGCATGAATAGTAAAAAAGAGGTTTGTCTATTACCATTAATACATTTTACTATGGGCTGAAGCCCATTATATTAATGGGCCAGGATTGGAGGTTTAATGACCATTTTGGCCCTTTTGAGTGGAATGAAAAGGTGATTTATTATTTTAGGAAGAAGTGATTTATTTTGCGAAACAAAGATGATTTTTTTTAACATAACACGATAACTCGACTGATATCTATGTTGAGCAAATTATACTCATTTGAAGCATAATGTAAATGAGTTGGGTCATGATTGGGTCGAACATCCTTCACACATACATTCGTAGTGTTGCTAATCCAATAACAACCAGGTATATATGACATTTACAACCCACATCAATTTCATATAACGTGCCAAGTAAAATCATCTTAACTAAAGATTATCAATAGGTTTTATTTAAATTAAAAACTGTAGAGTCGAAAAATCATAGACTTAAGCCGTCAAATTCAACGTTAACCGGGTTAACCCCCGACCACTTCTAAGAAACCACTTCTAACCCCCGACCACTTAATTTAACCCCCGACCACTTCTAAGAAAAACACGTGTTATTAAATTCAACGAATATAATTTCCCGAAGCCACTATTTGTGAACAATCCAATTTCATCTTTCACTACTTTGCCATCTAGAACATCCCTATGTATATAGTAGACTCTTATTAGGTCATCATCAGGGTCAGATATTAATTTGTTGGGCAGTCAATTCATAGATAGCAGACATTTCACCTTACCAAGTCTTTGTCTCTTCCATTTACATTACTTTTTGGTGAAATGATGAAGGTTCCAATTTCTTACCCAGTGGAAATGGAATATTTGAAGTGTTTACTAGTCATTGGATATTGTCTATAGTATTGATTCCTGGTCTAGTGACATGTCAAATCCCCCACCATGCAAGTTTTTGCTGAAGTCAAACCACATTAGCCTAATCCATTAGTGCAAATAATATTAGCCCAATTCATTGAATTTAGATTATTCATTTCTTAACTTCATAGTATATTTTATTTTAAGGCAAAATGATATATTAAATATGTTAGAATAGAAGTTCAAATGAGTTAGCTTTTTAAATATATCCTTGGATGGAAAAATTTCTAACACGCATGCAGTACGGTATTAGAGCTCCAAATATGAGTATAGCAAGAGTAAAATGGTCGCTATTTTTGTCTTTTTAAATATTTAGCATGCATATTGAATACTGACATTTTACATGTAAAACACTTTTTGCTCAAATATAAAAAAATGACAAAGTAAACACTAATTGACTATAGTATCGTATCTCCATCGTATATATAATTCTTTATTCAAACATTGTAACATAATTAACAAAGCTTAGAACACCAAATGAAACAAATACAGACATATTTAAAAGCAAACCAACAATCTAATATATGCCAAACAATCTAATATATTTAAAAGCACACACGCATGCATCCACGTAATTAAGTACGTATATAATTGAATATTAGTTGATCCTCCTGCAGTTCTTCCTAATCTCACCATTGGAACCGGTGAGAGGACTAATGTCTCCCATCTTAATTATAGCGCCGACGAAGTCACGTTCGAACCCTTTCCGGTCCCCATTGTAGGCCCGAACTTGGGAGTCGGTTGAGCCACCACTAAGCAACTGTTGGTCGGAGTGGAGAAGTCCCCTGCTGTTGACGAGATTGTTGAAGTAGTTGTTGTCGAAGGCGGTTGGGGTCCTGAGGTCAAGCGGGGCCAAGTTATTATCCCCGGAGCCGGAGGTTCTCGGGCAGACGGACCTCTTGGAGGCGGCGAAGGAAGAGTCGATGGTGTTGGTCTCATTATAGACTCGGTTTCGGAAGTTGGTGCAGCGCGCTTGACCTATGGTGTGAGCTCCGCTGAGGGCGACCAAGTCTCTTGTGGAGAGACCTTTGGATTGGAAGGAGGAGATGAGGTTGTTCAGGTTGAATGTCGGGCGAGGAATGCTGTTATTTGCTGCTGCTTGGCTCGCCGTCCTCGCGTCCCTTCTTCCCAACTTCACATTCCAATATGGCCCTCCAAGCTGCCCCCACAAGTATATACATATATATATGATTATAGCCAGTGTTATGAATTATTAACATTGAGTAATGCATTCATGATAATTACAATTGGAGCACTATATATATATATATATAATTATTGAGTACGTGGATCGAATTATTGAGTAGGTTGATGATGATGCGAAAAAAACTTACAATGGTGACCGAATCTCTTGAGGTAACTGCCAGAACGTCAGCACAAGAGACGACGCCAGGACAAGCCTTCTCCACCGCCGATTTGATATTGTCAATCACCTCAAACCCTCTAGCAGAATTGCGGTTGGGAGCGGCATTCTTCTCTCCAATGAAATTGGATGTGTCGTCCAACAACACCGATCCATCACAACCCTACAATACATACATACATACATACATATATATGAACTTCAAACTCAACCATATACATATACATATATATATACATCACTAATTAAACTTATAAAAAATTTAAATAATATTTGTTTTACGTAGTGTTATATATATATAACTAAACTTGTTTCTTAGTTATATATATATAATTAATCATGCTTACGTTGACGAAACAATCATGGAAGAAGAGACGAAGAAGGGAGGCCCCCATTCGTCTCTCCTTTGCAATCGCAGCTTGGACGACCGGTCTAATTGCACGGAACAACCCAGGGCAAGTCTTCGAGTAGTAACCTTCCGATAGTTGGGCGGACGATCTCCCAACCATCATCGTGACCACAATCATAACCACAACAAAACCACTCCAACGAGAATAAGCCATAACTAAAATCTAATTTATCTTCCAAAGTTAGAATAACCAAACAAAGGAAGAAAGAGACGGAGATGTTAGGTTGTAGTGTTTGGGATGGCAAGTAAGTGAGCATTTTGAGATCTATTTATAGGGTCGAAGTATGGCTTTATATTGATTATTAGTATGGTGAATTGATTGGTTTCTTCAACTGTTTTCTACCAAACAAGAAGACTTTTACGTAGAATTGCGTTTGAAAAGGAAGATGTAACTAAAACGAAGTTGACGTGGATTTGTGTTTCTTTGAACATGTAGGTGAGATGAAAGTGGGACTACTGTGGAGCATATAAAACAGTAGTCATGACCAAACCAAAAAGATAATGTTTCTTCTTTTCTCGAGAAGCAAAAAGGAGTCACGTCTCCGATCTTAGTTATTTAGTCAATGTTAAAATTAAAAATATTTCAAAACTCGGGACAATTATAGACGCATAAACCCAGATAACTCATAACCAAGACCCGATCGACATCCGGCCCCCAAAGACATCAAGACCATGTGTCAGACTAACTGTGAAAGTAGTTAACTGTGCGTCAGCCATAACCGCCTTGTCTTTGAATGTCCGGCCGGATAACCTCCGGAGGCCTTCGTTGGATCCTCATCGTCGAACAAACGCCGATTCCTTTCCATATAGCATTCATATACTACCGTCCCAATCGCGAGCTTGGTCGGGAGCATGATCTGTACCTTAGTCCGCACGTGGAGCTTCAACCGTCCGAATTCTTCCGCCAATCAGGCCGCGATATGCCCATGGTCCCCAAATAAACCTCGGATAAGACAATAATAATAAAGCACATATAAGAGTTTAGAACAATAAATTTCATAGGTACATACTTCAATTAATGTTTCGTGATATTTCTAACTCATTTCTCATTGAGTAACTTTAATTTGGACGGTCATGACCACTCAATATTTGGTCGGTCATGTGAACCTAATAGTATAGTTAACCTTAATTAGATGCAAGTCTTATGTTTTAGCATCGCAACAACACAAGAGGATTGTCAAAACTCTAAAATAAATTAAGTTCATTATAAGGGTGTAAAATTTTCTTTAAGTTTTTTACCATGACACATCTCCCAAACATGTCAATTTCCAAAATATAACCGCATTTTCAAAATTTACTTGTGGACAAATTGTATTGATTTTTTTAACTTCTGTACCCCAAACTGTCATAGGGCCCCACTCCGTTAGCTCACTGAGTCGTTGTCACCTCACCGTTACATTTAATAATCATCCGTCAATAATTAATCGAGTTTTTTTACTTGGGTGCGCCACAAAAAAATACTAATATTTGGAATACACTCGTGCTTTCGAATTTTACTTTGGTGCATATTGCGTTTTTTGGTTTTTTACCTTGTTACACCTATGTCGTTAGTGTGGTCTACTCCGTCACTTTTTAAGTTAGAAAATTTGCAAAATAACTCACTTAAAATAAAAACGTCTTTATTCTTAATAAAATATTTAAAAGGAAAAAAACACAGCTCCTCTCTCTCCTCTCTCTCATGTTCACTCCCTCCGGTTTTCTCTCTCATTTCCTCTCCTCTCTCCAATTCTCTTTCACTTTTCTCTCCCCTCTCTCCTTCTTGTTCTCACTTCTCTCTCGGGTTCTCTCTTGTCTCTCTCTCCATGATAAAATATGTAGATTTGGAGAGAGAGAGTGTGAAAAGTATAGAGAGAGAAGTGGGATCGAAAAAGAGAGAGGAGAGAGAATCGTGAGAAAGAACTGGACAGAAAGAGAGAGGGCTGGAGAAGTGAGGAGAACAGAGAGAAGTGAGAACGAGGTGAGAGAGGGGTAGGGGTTTTTTTCTTTTCAATTTTTTTATTTAGGAGGATTATTTTGTAAATTTTCTAACATAAAAAGTGATGGGGTAAACCCCAATGACGAAGTAGGTGTACCAAGGTAAAAAAAGAAAGGAAAATGCATATTGCGCCTAAGTAAATTCGAAAACACAAGTTTATTCCAGAGATTAACATCTTTTTGAGGTGCACCTAAGTAAAAAATCTGATTAATTATTGACGGATGGTTACTGGATGAAACAACATGAGTGACAGCGGGTAACGAAATAGGGCTCTGTGACAGTCCGGATGTATAGGAGTAAAAAAAATCAACACAACGTGTATCCAAATGAATTTTGAAAACGCAAGTACATTTCGCTAGTAAATTTTGAAAAGGAAGGTGAATTTCGGAGATTGGTGTACCGAAGTAAAGAAACTTAGTTTTCTTTAAGCCTGGTTGGTGATGTTGGCACGTACAGGTGGATCGGATTTGGTATATCTGGTCATAATAGTCTACGGAACATCAAGTTCAGAGAGAGATTTCTCCGAATATAATGAGTTGATCGTTGGCCTATATAGAAAACTATAAGGCTTGTCCTGTGAGTAGACCACATAACAAACAAATAATCACATGTGATGTGAAGTTTTTCTTCTAGTAGCGGTTGGAGTTCAGTACACAATTTATGACTACTTCTCTTTTTGTTTTTTCCTACATCAAATTCAAATGTCATTCGTTTAAGAAAAATATCACAAGAAAATCCTACATTAATGGTACGTACTGTTGAAGGAGTTCAAACCAAGTAATGTGATAATTTAACTTTTCTATGAATACGACAAAGACCAGTTTCTCTAGACTCTTTACTGTTAAATGTTATCCGTGAATTACTTAAATCGTCAGCACAAATTATTATTTTATCATTATCTATTTTTACTTATTTATGTTCCTAATAGATACTCCTCTTTTCATAATACAATAAAAAATAATCATGAAAAATAAAATCGAAATAGAAATACGAGATGACATGAGATTTTTTTGCAGACGTCCTGATTTTTTTATATTTTTTACGGGACATAATGCGTATTAAACGAAATGTAAAAAACAGAATGGTAATTAACTTGAACGATTTAAGTATTTTGCGAGTGGTGAATAGTAATTCCCAATAACATTGCGTGATAGTCACTTCTTCTCAAAGTTGATTTCACTTGAATGCTTCAATAAGTTATCAGATTAATTGTATCACATTCATATTCTTCAGAAGCTTAACTTATCTTAAATGTATTTCAACTGAAATCGAGAAGACTGCTTAATTAGTGTTATCTAATACTTACTTTTCTAGTTTTGACGGCCTCATTCTATCACTTACTGTAGATAATGTTGATTAAAATACTTTGCCAGTTAATTTGCCCATGTTTCGATTTCCCACTGTCCACTTTAATTGAAATATTTTTTCAAAGTACTGGCTGGCTATTAATTACATGTAATTAGAGGATATTCAGGTACTTTAATTTAGGCCTTTTAGAATATAAAATAAGTAGGCCTTAATTATATAGAAAGAAGATTGACATGTTATCCTCATGGTCTCTCTTTTAATCATGTATTAGCACATGATTAGTGTTTTCTGATGAGTCAAACTGTGGACTTCAATCACAAAAAGATAAAAAAAGCAAGTGACCAACCCCCACTATAACTACATATCTGAGACTTTTAAAGGTTGCAGCGACAAATAAAACAAATGAAATTCAATGTCTGAACCCAAGAAGTCAAGAACATGTTTTTCTTTTTTTTATATAAAAAGTTTATGTTCTTGGAAGAAATGGTCAAAGATGGAAGAGGTGGAGATTGTCGTGTACAAATGGTGCTTTGTATGTGAATACTCTTCCGAACTTAATTCGTTAACTTGTAATCAACAACATTGCTTTTCATGTTTAAGGTTGAGTGTTAATTTTAATTGGGTTTGAGGTTGTTGGAAATGTAATTTAAAAGTTGGTTGAAATCCTCTTTATGAGGTTTGAATTTCTTAATTTAAACTTTATAGTGATCATTGCCAAACTATAGTGATCAATGCCATTAGCATTTGAACAATGTAACCACATAGAGATTCTTAGTAGATTACGTAAACAACAATTAGTTGTCCTAAACTAAGCTTAATTTTTTTAGTGACTTGCAAGAGGAAAACCCTAAAATATTTATATGCTTGGTTTGCACTTTACAAAAGACAAGAAATGATCTCTCATGTTATATATATATATATATATATATATATATATGATGAGACATAATTTATGTTGGACTCGATCCCCACCAAATCTGCTCCCTAGCTGGTTAGCAAATAGCTTTCATGATCTTCATCTTAGCTTAAAAAAGAGGAAAATAAAGATTTGATAAGTCCGCAATTTTCAGGTTTGTTTAATGATGGCTTAGATGATTGTGTCAAACTTTTGAGACCATGAAGTAATCACACCAAACTGGGGGTCACCACTCGTCAATGAACATACTAGAATTGTATAATTTAATCACAACTTGAGGTAGTGAGGGTCGGAAGAAAATGCTAATTGTAATGGTTCTTGACTTAATCCTTATAAGAATCTAATTAACTTATCGATTTGAGGCAAATGACGGATTAAACTTCTAGGATGGGTCATCAAGTATATGCCCTAATGTTGTTTTTAGATTTAATTAATCAGTATAAATTTGAAGTCTTTTTGACTTGTAAGTCTTTTACCTAGTGCCACTTTCATCCCTACCAATCAATTGATTTGGTAGGTGCGGTATTAACTAATTAATTAAGGTGGTTAATTTGTCTTGTATGGGTGGGGATGAAACTTACAGTATTGAGATTACGCGCGGATCTTGCATGATCTTGTAGTATTGAAACATTTAACTAAGGTTATACAATTTTTCTTGAAATATTTTCTTCTATTTTAGTGTAGTAAAAACATATCAAGAGACAATCCTCGTCCAATCAGTCTCAAACAATTCTAAAAGTCTACCAATTGAGTTAACCCTAACTAGTTATGTTGTCGATATAATTAATTACATTGATAAAATCACAACCACAGGAATGACAAATTTTATTAGTATAAAGTTCTAATTCAATGTGTTAACCAGTTATGATGGTAATTAGTTTTCAAGCCATCTTTAGTTATAGTAAAAATTACATATCATAGAAGTCACTTTCCAAGGTTCGTTAGTAACTAAACGTTGAAGAAAAACCTTTGATCACAAAAGAACAATTTGTAGACGTAACTTCCTTAAAGATATGATCTATCTTGACTTCTTGGTTGTTATAATTAGAAGTTTGGTGGCACCTCCCTTGCGTAGATTACATATGTTGAAGAGAAACGTTTGTTTAGATGGTTGTTTGTTGGGCTTTTGTTTGTCACTGCATGCTAAAAAAGTTACAAGGAGCAAGTGTAAGTTGTTCACTAGCTTTCTTCAGCATTTAGTGCTTGACTTCAACTGTTTTGACTATTTTTGCTTAAGGTTAAGCTGCTTTCCTAAGTAATTACTCATATATATGTTTAGCATTCAACACTCAAATCTTCTTCTCAAGGTTCACTTGGAAGAAACGTTGTTCTCAACTTGGAAGCAAAGTTTACCAAATCAGTTTTACAAAGTCAAAGGTTCAATCTGAAAGGAATCTATTTGATTATAAAAGTTATTTCAGCACTACAATAAGATTTTATGTATTTATTGTGTGAATTAAGTCTCATGTGTGAAAACCTTCCAAGTAAACCTTTATATATACCTTTGGCATGACTTTTGTTCAAGATAAAATCAGCAGCATAAAGGTGAAATTTACATGAATTTAGAAAAAAACTCAAAGAAAGATCCAAAATATGTCATGATCAATACTAGTTTTTATAAGCTAACCATTTTTACAAGCCATGTGTTAAAAAATAGGTTAATTGGCCATCTCATCTTTAGGACGTGTCACTTTCGACATATGGTGTTAAATTGTAGAACTTTTTTGTCAAAGCCACGTTAAGGTGAGAAAAAGATTCAAATATTAATTTAAGTAACAGTGTAGTGGCTTCAATCAATTACAATTTCAACTCAAAGAATCTGTCAAACAAGTAACAAAACGTTCTGGAAACAAACCATGCAAAGATGTTAAGATGATTTCGGAGAAATTTCAGAAAGAAAGAGTCATGCATTGATTAATTGTATGGTAGACCATCTTCACTAAAAGAAATGAAAACAATTACTCTAATGTTTTTTAATTACAAAAACCAACCAATAAGCTAGGAGGGTTGTCATTTGATTATTCAGATTTACTGTTTTAGTATTTAATGGTTAGAGATGGGTTTATTTCTTTATTGTTTTATGCAATACACAAGTCAAATCCATGCAATAAATAAAGTCAAGGCTTCCACCAAATCTACCCTTATATTTTGTAACAAATCAAATCACAAACAAACGAACGAACATAAATATGTTTTGGATATTTGCATTATACGCTTCACATTTCAACTAATTAATTGTCATACTACCTACCATGACTAAGGCCTTCATGTTTGACATCCTATACCTAATGATTAATGAACATGTGATAATTACCGTTTTGATTTCTACCTCGATTATCCCTGTTATGTAAGAGAAATAGAGAATTGATACAATAATCTAGGGGTAGTGTTTGCGGGTATAGAATAGTATAAGTTTCGTGCATGTTTATCCGAGATAAAAACCACAACATCTTTTCTAGGTTATGAACTCTCACTTCAATTTAATGTAGTATATGCAAGAAGATCAATTTGGAATTTTCTTATTTTACAAATAAATACCAAGAAAATCAACTCACTAATGGGACAATTAATCTATAACTTTGCATATTTGATATGTTTCCTGCATGAAACACTCAAAAAGAAAGACAACGTCAAGCCAGTATCTTTTACGATTTAGAAACTTGAAATAATTAAACTCATAGGTAAGAGTTCTTGAGAGTTGAGCCCAAACTTTAAGCGCCTAGATGCAAATATTCCTCTTGGAAAAAATATGTAACGCCATGATTGGTGTCTACGTGAGATACAAACCCCCCAAATTCAAAGATGCCCATGTGGACATCCCTTTCTCAATCTCTCCGATCTTTCCCCAGACACAATCTTGTAGAAACTATACTTCTTATAGTTTGGTGGGAGCAGTTGAAGAGATAGAATGAATTAATCCATATGGGCAATCAAATTAAGTAACCACATCATATGTATCACTTCAACCCTATAAATAGATCTCAAAATGCTCACTTACTTGCCATCCCAAACACTACAACCTAACATCTCCCTCTCTTTCTTCCTTTGTTTGGTTATTCTAACTTTGGAAGATAAATTAGATTTTAGTTATGGCTTATTCTCGTTGGAGTGGTTTTGTTGTGGTTATGATTGTGGTCACGATGATGGTTGGGAGATCGTCCGCCCAACTATCGGAAGGTTACTACTCGAAGACTTGCCCTGGGTTGTTCCGTGCAATTAGACCGGTCGTCCAAGCTGCGATTGCAAAGGAGAGACGAATGGGGGCCTCCCTTCTTCGTCTCTTCTTCCATGATTGTTTCGTCAACGTAAGCATGATTAATTATATATATATAACTAAGAAACAAGTTTAGTTATATATATATAACACTACGTAAAACAAATATTATTTAAATTTTTTATAAGTTTAATTAGTGATGTATATATATATGTATATGTATATGGTTGAGTTTGAAGTTCATATATATGTATGTATGTATGTATGTATTGTAGGGTTGTGATGGATCGGTGTTGTTGGACGACACATCCAATTTCATTGGAGAGAAGAATGCCGCTCCCAACCGCAATTCTGCTAGAGGGTTTGAGGTGATTGACAATATCAAATCGGCGGTGGAGAAGGCTTGTCCTGGCGTCGTCTCTTGTGCTGACGTTCTGGCAGTTACCTCAAGAGATTCGGTCACCATTGTAAGTTTTTTTCGCATCATCATCAACCTACTCAATAATTCGATCCACGTACTCAATAATTATATATATATATATAGTGCTCCAATTGTAATTATCATGAATGCATTACTCAATGTTAATAATTCATAACACTGGCTATAATCATATATATATGTATATACTTGTGGGGCAGCTTGGAGGGCCATATTGGAATGTGAAGTTGGGAAGAAGGGACGCGAGGACGGCGAGCCAAGCAGCAGCAAATAACAGCATTCCTCGCCCGACATTCAACCTGAACAACCTCATCTCCTCCTTCCAATCCAAAGGTCTCTCCACAAGAGACTTGGTCGCCCTCAGCGGAGCTCACACCATAGGTCAAGCGCGCTGCACCAACTTCCGAAACCGAGTCTATAATGAGACCAACACCATCGACTCTTCCTTCGCCGCCTCCAAGAGGTCGGTCTGCCCGAGAACCTCCGGCTCCGGGGATAACAACTTGGCCCCACTTGACCTCAGGACCCCAACCGCCTTCGACAACAACTACTTCAACAATCTCGTCAACAGCAGGGGACTTCTCCACTCCGACCAACAGTTGCTTAGTGGTACTGGTGGCTCCACAGACTCCCTCGTTCGGGATTACAGCAGGAATCAGAACGCTTTTGGGTGTGACTTTGTGAGTGCTATGATTAAGATGGGAGATATTAGTCCTCTCACCGGTTCCAACGGTGAGATCAGGAACAACTGCAGAAGGATTAACTAAGTGTTTACATGCATGGGTTTGCGTGGAGTGCGAGTTGTTTGAATAATGAGCTGGTAGTTTGAGTGTGTTTGTTTGTACTTTGTATTTCGTTTTGAGTTGTGATCATTCGTGTTTGTGGCAAGTTTGTTTTGTGTTGGTTAACTTCTATGTAAGTTTGAATAAATTGGATGTGAATGATAATTCACTGGTTAGATGTCATTATGTTGTTTTGTGACGGTCAGGGAGATTTTTGTTTGCAAGATATAAACTTCCTTACAACACATGACATCATGCAATAAATTTGATTTGTGATCATATTTAATCTTGATGAGTGACCTAGTAAAATTTGACTGAACATAGACCAAGTCATGGAATCTATGCATTTATTATATGCGTGACAAGTCATAACATTCATCTTCCACAATAAATCAAACTATTTTGCTTTTATAGAAGTAAATTAGATCATGCAACAAAATAAACATGATTTCTAATCACAGATGGGGGCATTTGCTTATGTTGATATCTCTGGGTTTATTCTTAACCGACATGAACTCTTACTGACAAAGTACATTGCCAATAATAATAATACAAGGTTGGCATTACCAAACAATGTGATTACTTCACTAAAAAGGTTAATCAGTTTGGATACGGCTGCAGATGGAACTTTTCCATTTGGTAGCTTCCCACGTACTTATATCCATGATTTACATGTGAGTATGCACCAACTTTAGTTACCCACTAATATTAATGTGTATTATCAATTCATAACAGGAATCGTAGTTTTGCTGAATGGCAAAAACCCACCACTATATTCTTGACAAAAGAAGTGCAGAAGACGTGGTGGAATTGTTCACGTCGAAGTATGGGTTGCATGTGTGGAACTGCTTCCTTCGTCATTTACAAGTCAATAGTGTCAACAGAAGCATACTGAAACATGCATGATGTCGACTTTTATTTGTCCCATCAACTTCACATCAATATTTGATCGAACTTTACTGTGGTAAATAAGAATAAGTAGTAGGATAGGATAAGTAGTAGGATAAGATTTACACTTTTTAGGGGTTTGACAAGAAAGACCTTGTTACACACTGTTTATGGGTTAAGAAAAGTATACAAGATGGTACTAGTGTAACTAGTCTGGTCATGCTGTGAGAAAGAAGGGTAAGACAATCGGTTAGGTTCTGGCGAGTCCTAGCTTAAGGTTGAAAATCAGTTCGGCTACGATTGAAACTCCAAACTGCTTCAATACAAGCTAGTGTTCAGACATTTGAAATTCAATAAAGAGTGGTTAAACTGAACATGAAAGCGACCAAGTCAGACGCTTGGGAAGACCAGAGAAAACTAGCTTAAAAAGTTGGCACAAGTACGCAGATATTTGTTACCAAGATTGATCATCTGAAACTAACCAAATCAAAACGGGCATTGTGAAACGAGAATTGAACATGGCCGGGCAAATTAGAGGAATATCATGGGATTAGAATTATGTGAATGTGAGAGAGTTATTCAAAAAAAGCCGAGTAGTTATATACAAGATTATTTGCAAGAAGGGTAATAGTTGTAAGGCAATATTGATCTAAAGGTCTTGTTGGTGATACCTGACAACCATCAAGGGATAAACAGTGTCGCTATCTCTAATCCAACTCGTTATCTGAAACCTCTTCTTCTTCAAGCTCGTATGCATCTATTTCAGCAAAGTAAGCTTTCTGATTCTTGATGAATTCCTCATCCAAGTCATTGTGCATTACCGGTGAGCTATGATGCTTCTGCATATGTCGAAAAAGGAGATCAACATAACTAATGACAGCACGCACATTAAGAGATTCATATGAAATGCAGCCGGATTCATTGAAATATAGGTACTAGAGGAAGATTATACATGTCGAAAGAAAAATTATCCTATCTAATTGTTTTACTACCAAGAGTAAATTGCAATAGACAATTACTTTTGCAGTATTTAAATTGTTCATATTCCAAAAGAGTATGGAAGAAAACACAACTGGGAGGATAGTAGGATACAAACAGAACAGAATTAATTGTAACAAAATGATATTTATAGAATACACCATTTTTCACAATTATAAAGAGTTAAACTGTCAAACCAGCATACCCTTTTCTGTCCTAGAAGAGGAACTGAGAAAGTCTTCGGCTCATGAATATCACCCAATTCTACCTCTCTTCTGTCCTTGCACCACCTATATATGGCAAATGGTTTCACAAGTTATAGAAGAGAGATCGAGATAAGTTTTTTGTTAAGATTTGAAAATCAATTGTTCCGTAAGCTTGGATGTACTAAATGCTTGCACATCCCCTGCTCCGTAGTGCATGTAGCAATATGTCAAAAGCAAACAACACTTGCACCAAATACGTACCTCAAACTTCTAGTCTTTCTAATTGAAGGGTAGGTATCTTGCACTGAGCTAGCTACTTTCGATCTCTTAGAGTTTCCATTTTGAAGGTTCTCTCGAATGAAACTCATGCTCTGCTCTACCACACTAGTAGCTTTCTCTCCTGCACTCCTTTTGGTTTGTGCATCTCTTTTAACAGAACAGACAGATAATTCATCGAAATGAAAGACATCTGCAATTCAACAGCAATCATTGTAAAAGCTCAACACACTAAGAACACTCAAATTACATTCAAACCGAGGAACTGCAGAAATCCATTAAAAAGGAAATCATGTAGGATCAATAATAACGGACTGAACTTTGAAGCCAATGTCACAGCAAAATTCTGAGAGACAGTCATGATGCAATCTGGAAGAGGTAAGACATGGAAATGTGGCTGATAGATAAGCAAATTCAAACATGATAAATAACATGATTACATCTCTCAAGCTTCGTAATGAAACTCAGGAACAAGATAATCAAGTTATAGAATAAAATATAGTCCACATAAGTGAACCAACATTAGGAAATGTATTCCTATGTTCAGGAGATTGTCAGTAAATGTAGTTGGGGAATAAAAGATCAAGGATGGTGGTAAAGGGTTCTTGTCAGGTTTGCCAAAAATAAGTTATAGATAGTTAGGCATATAGATAGTTAGACATACAAGGGAGTAAATCCCAAAACTTTGACATAAGCATATAGGTCTCAAGAATTTCAGAGAGCCAGTTAAGCCATTGGGGGCATTAGGACAAATGTGCAATGAGCCAATAACCATCATTTCTGGAAAGCCTAAGTGGAAGACACAAGCACAAATCATTTACGTGGTATCATCTTGGAGAGAAGAACATTGTGTGAGAGATAGTCCCACATCGGAAGAATGTGGGCTTCTCCTGGACTCATAAGTCATTGGGTCCCTCCCCTCATAACCAATTGGTTTTGAGGTGGACACTCGGTTCTCACATGGTATCAGAGTTTCCGCTGCGCACTCTACCCGGTTAGACATTTTCCCCACTCGTGTACACGGATAAAAATATCAGTACACACGTGCGGGGAAGTGTAAAAGATAGTCACACATCGGAAGAATGTATGCTTCTCCTGGACTTACAAATCTTTGGGCCCCTCCCCTCATAACCAATTGGTTTTGAGGTGGACACCCGGTTCTCACACATTGCGAGCACAAGAAAGCTCAAATGTCGATCCAACAGTTAAAGAGTTGTCGCTTCCACTTCTTTCTTTAATGCTCTTAGACCCAGACTTATGGGAAACAAAATTATGTTTGCAAAACTCACTTCAGAACATTAAGTACTAGTCTTCTACAAGCCAATAATCATTATGAGAGCAACTTCATCTGTGATTAAAAAAAACCAAATCCTTCAAACTCAGAACCTACCAACCCAAAGCTATACAGCACAAGTAGGAAACCCTACCAAGATGCCAACCTTTTGAAATAATCCCAAACTCAATAGTCAGAATGCACCATCCATTTTAAGAGAAACACCAATCCACAGGCAGGTAACCAGACCAACCAACGTTATGATATCCTACACCAATCTGAAGGTAACAAAGCCCTCAGATTACCCTCAACACCAACAGATCCCAACCTAACTTCGGAACATTTGAAATTATACAATGCTGGAGTTGAAAGACAAGATCAGCTTGAAGTCATGAGTTCAAGTGCTAAACATTGTCAGAGCTCTAAAACCCCTCATCAAACAGAATCAATGCTTCGACGACCGACACCAGCAACAAGACCGATCTGAACTCTAATCTAAACCAGCAACATCTTGAACGATCTGAACTCTGATCAAAACCCTGGTCCAACAGGTAACACTGGAAACAAATCTATAGTCCAAAACTCCAAAACACACATAACATTGACTGGTAAACCCAACTCACACCGGATTGAACATTGCGAACCCTAGATTGCTCTTGAACCCAAACACTAAATCAACCTGCACTGGCAGATCTAGACATCTCACTTGGCCATAATTTGTGGTTCCACCCAAGATCAACCAGTCATCCACAATACCAATCCAATACCAATTGAAACCAATATAAAACCATGGAAGTACAGGAAATCCCTAGATGTCTTAAAACAAGCAGTCAAGTCTAGATGCCATCGAGTCCCCCATTAAAGCACAATAACAAGATGCCAAATGAGAGATCATCGAACCCACCATTCGACCAAAACCTGCACTCCCATCAGCAACATTGAAAACAACGAAGCCTTATATCACACACAACACCAACCTAACATCAAAACACGAAACTACTGAAAACCCCTACATTTTCAAATCAGAGCATGTAAGCGAGCCAACAGATACAGAGCTCATCAGGATCCCCATTCCGCTGGAACCAACTCTTCGACCAACAACATTCAAACAACAAACCATCTAAATCACACATAACACAATCCTAAGACCATAATACACAGGAAACCACCAAAAAACCCTACATTTCTCGCACAAAACCGAGCCAGCGGATTCAAAGTCCGTCAAATCCTCAATTCAACCTGAACTTCCGCTTCCACTGGCAATGCTTAAATCTACAATACCTAAACTACAACAATCAACTAAGATGATCAAACAGAAAAGCCCCGAACTATAAAAATCAAAAGTACAGTACTCGAAACAGAAAAGCGGTGAATCCCCGATTTTACCGGAACTTCGGCTTCCACCGGCAACACTCCAAACTACAAAACCTTAACCACAACAATCAGACAACAACACTCGAAACAGAAAAGCGTCTAAACCAACACCAGAGCACGAAACCGCTGCAAAACCCTAGTTTTCTAGAATCGGAGCACGGAATCGACCTGAAACGGAGGAATCCGACGCGATCGGAGCTCCGGAGTTCCTTAACCGACCGGAACCGGAAGAAGGCGAGATTCGCGCGGATATGGGACGTTTTCCGACGGGGTTTGTCCGCGATCGCTTGGTACCGGACCCGGCGGAGGAGGGAACGGAAACGGGGAGTGAGGACTTCGCCGGCGGCGGTGTTTTGTCGGCGGAGCGGAATCGCCTCTTCATTGGAGAGGGAAAAGAGAGGAGTGGTTTTGGAGGGAAATTTGGAGGGACGAGAAAAGGTGATGGAAAAGGCGTGTGTGAGAAGGTTCTTGCTTGCTTTTATATGGACTTGGATCCGGTCCAGGTCCAAGACTTAAGGCATATTTGGACTGGATTGTCTATTATTAACACGATATAGCGATACGATTTTATATATAATATTTTATTATAATAATTTATGAAAATATAAAAATATAAGAATTCTCAAGTGACATTTTTCACTATAAAGTTCCTGATGTCTACTGTTAATTTCAAATTGTAAGGTAGACTAAAAGAAAATACACATGTAGACTGGGCTGTCGATTATTGATACGATAGCGATTTATATACAAAAGGCAAACGCTTCCACCAAACGGAGATGCCCAACTGAAGTCGTTTGGGCAAAACTGTAAATTTTCTAGACGCAACTGTCCAAACGCATGCATGGCAACCAAATGGGCCCTTAATCAATGTCATGAAATCACATTAATTAATGTCTAAAGGACAAGAAATGGGTATTAAAACCACATTTTGAGCTTTCATTTTCAAAATCGACATGCTAAAGGTCCTCCATCGTTATTTAGTAATGTCCACGTTCATACATATACATGATGTATATATTCTTCGTTACACATAATCAAACAATCAACACAAATATATAATTAATACATAATACACTTAGGCATGCATCTCCCTAATAAACGGTAAGTGTTCGTCTATACAGCACAAAACACAGTAATGTACCAAAAGAACAAATAAACCCCCACAAAACAAAAGTCTTATGATAGCAATTATGTCCATAGCAAACTCCATGGCTTCCACCCTCTTCATCATAAACAATGGCAGCAGCATAGCCAAACAAGAAGGAACCAATGGGAATGTTAAGTATGAGTATGTTATGGTTCATCCTAAAGCTCTTCCGCCCGAACAATTCTCCCGTCAGCGTGATCGAGATTGATTTAACCGCTCCTGAGCATAAACCTAAGACCGCCGTGCTGATTAATAGGCAAATGTCGTTGGAGTTGAGTAGGAGAAAGAAGGATCCGGTCATTGGAATCATCAGTATCGTCATTGATAGCGGTCTTGATATAAATCGCCCGTCACTAAGATTTAAAATGAAATGTTGAAGATGAAATGTGAATTCTTCAACAAGTTTAGTAACGAACGAACACGATGATCATTTTGTCTATTTTAGAAGACTACGGTAAATACTATCCTTATATATACTTCAAAATATTTTGAGTTACTAGAAAGATATAATTAAGAAAAATATCCCTACTTTTATTTTATATGATGACGATTGTTAACCTTAATTAAATTGGTCCTTTTGAATTTAGTACGTACGAATGTTTAGTTGATGTCAAAAAATTAATCCGACACAAAATGGTAATCTTATATACAGTGAAGGTTGTTTTCTTACCCAAAGTTGATGACGATCGACGCCAGACTGCCGAAGAAGGTGAAAGAAGAGGAGATGGACAACAATAGGGAGGTCTCTGAAAAACCTCGAGATCTTGAGATTTGTGCCAAATTATTAAGGTAAACCATGCTTAGGGTTGTACCACATAGGTAAACCAAGAAGTACAACCAAAAATTCAAGTTCCTAATCAGGTCCTTCACGGTATATTCTTGTTCCCCGCCGAGCTTCGTTTCCATTGTCGGTGTCATTTTACTAAAATGAGGCCAAACCTTTGCGACCAACACAGTTATTGGTAGTAAAATGAGAAGCAAAAGCATTATGGAGCCTAATTCTTGTGGCAAGTCTTTCAGCTTCGGTAGGATTGCTTCCACCACAACGTACACACCTGTACAATAAGTTTTTTCTTCTTCTTGAGAATAATATAGTTTTTTTTAAAATAAATATCAAGATACGATCTGATTACTATGACCGAATAATTTGGGCCATCCAAATATCAAGGATTCAAGGCCTATGGATTAGTTGCGTATGATATTGATGTATACTTGGTTATTTTACCGTACACTTTAAACTTTCTCTCTGTTTAAATTCTACACCCTCTCTAGCTAATATTCTTTTTAATCATAATATCATATACCTTTTGTTTAACTTCCATCTATCTATCACAGTTCACTATACTGTAACGATGTTATCTTTTCCATTATCGTTACCATGATCTTGTTTGGTCTTCTTTACATAACATTACGTACGATTGAAGTACTTCAGCTTGACGATTAACAACATTTGCCTTTACATATATACCTGTGAGATTGGCAATGACAAAGAAGCTAGTGAGCCCACCGCCTCTCCGATATTGCGAAACATCCACATGACTATCCACAAAGGGCGCGACGAGAAGAGAGACCACCATAGGAACCAGACAATTGAGGAGGAGATAAATGACCGAACGATCGTCATCGTCATTGCGGTTGTTGCTCCGGAACATGATTATTAAGATCAAGTTGGAAAGGGCTGAGAAGATCTTGGTGGTGAGACCAATGTAGCTTGCTGCCAAGCCTATGGCTGTGCTGTGGTGTTTTGGTGGGAAAGCTTGCATGGTTGCTGTGTAGCATGCAGTGTTCACCCAAGTGATTCCGTTCCCAGACAGAATGCAAAGACAAACTACCTACAATCACATATGTATATATACACAGACTCCAATTGTGTGTGAGTCGACAAAAATATTGCCCACATTAATTAGTGTAATATTATACATGGATGATACAAAAACTTTGCTAGCTAGCTAGCTAGAAACCATCATATATATATGTTAATCTCATGTTGGCTTTTGATTAGTTTTGAGAAGTATTAATTACATACAGTTGTGTCCACTCCATCCTACTTATAAGTACCTAATTAGTTTTGAAATTAGGATTTAAAGATGTTGCGGTCTTCTGAATCACAGTAAATCATTCGACCTGTACGTAGGATTCATTCCGGCCAACAAGTATTATATATTCATGGTCACACGATCGATGGTTTTTATGTATGAGAATATTGTTAATAAAAATACATGCAGACTCACATTAACTAACTGCGTCCAAGTAGAAGTGTATAAGGCTATGTGAGAAATAGAAGATTAAAACAATTGAATTAAAACCTAACTGCAGCCTATTCTCCACAATCTTCCTGTTAAGTATTTGGGTTTTTATGAAATAGTAGATTAGCCGAATCTCACGTTATAGTAGTTATAAATTGAAGTTATGAAGATTGATGTTGAGCTTCGTACTTGACATTTCATGGTTGTCACAATCTCAATATATATTTAGTAAGCTTAACCCTTAATCAATGGCAAGTAATCGCTAACGTAATTATTGCATTGCCGACGGTCAAGTCCGTCAACAAAAGTACCCAATTCCATCAGGAACACCCACTGCCGACGGAATTTCCTTCGGCAATAGTGCAATATATAGGGATGTGTCTAAGTCTATTTGCACCCTTACCTGCCAATATTCAAGGGAGTCGATTTTGTTGGTAAGGAACAAATATTGAATCCCATATCCAACGAAACAATTACTAGCGCCGATTGCTAGAACAACCCAGAGAGGAAAGAAACCCGCGACGATCCCAGAGATCCAGGCAAAGAGCTTCCCAGCATCTGATGCGACTGCAAGATGGCTAAGTTGGACCTGTGTTATGCCGAGTCGGCCCTTTAGGAGACTTGAGTAAGCGGAGAAGTTGGAGTTGGTGCCATTGATGGACTGCAACCATATTACAGCCACCAATGTCAACCAAGGCGACAGAGATGCGAACCTCGACATCATTGTCATCTTCTTCTCTCCTCCCTTCCTTGTGTAAGAAACAATATTATTGTATAGAAATCACGGGCTTTAGAATAAGGAGAAAATATGGTTTATATTATGTTAGATATGAGTTAGGGTTTTGAAAGTGTTTGTTTAAATAATTGTTATGTGAAAAGCATATATATAGCTATATGACCGTTGGAATTTGGAGGGAACTAACTAAATATAATGACATGACATGTAGAGGGTGTTGGAGTGAAGAATGAGTTCAGCTAATCTTCTTCTCCACCATGAAATAATAACAAAGAAACCATAGATTAGGTCTATGTTGCTTGAGTTGTTTGGAATGGAAGTCCAATTGGTATTTTATATCTTTTAATTAGGTGGAAGGATGGGAATAGTGTACATGTGGGAGAGTGGTGGTGGAAGCAAAGGTTTGAGAGTTTTGTGTTATTTGTTCGTTATGAAGTTGACATGTAGTGTTGGTTTTGTCTAGTGATTGTGTTCTGACTTCTTTCTGTAGTTTGGGTTCCTATTCTAATTCCACGAGGTTATACATTAATATCATTGCCGCCTGATATTTCATAATAGGTTAATTGAATATCCTTCAACAATAAATAATTTGAATATCCACAGTACCGTGGTGTAGGAACATATTTGGCACTAATAAAACGTTTTTTTCTATTTTGCCCAGACACATGGGTACTTGATTTATTTCCATTTAATCTAAAAAATGAATTTTAAAAAAATAATAAAATTTGAATTATCTCCTCCATTTCTTGGTCTACTTAGTACTTAGAAAGGGGGAAAAAATTCTTCTTCTCTGCATGTAGTTTTTAACGAGAGAACTAACTAGATTTAGAAGATGAATTAACCATATAGGTTGGTTTTTAGTTTTAGATTGAGCAAGTTTATTAGCAAACGTGAACGAACGAATTAAGTAGTTTACATACTGAAGAAGTTCAGTAAATTAAAGAAGTTCAGAATTTCTAGGTACGACCACCGTTCTTCCTGAAAGCGTTTAATACAAAAGAGTGCATTAACGTAACACACATAAGCTCCCGATCGAACCACACAAACCAATCTTCGATCAATATATAGTTTTCCAAAACATCGTTTGTACATGCGGAAATAAAACAAAGAAATAGCTCTAATAGCGTATGTACTAAACCAATTAATATGAGTGGTAGTCCGTCACTTGTACATACGTAGACGATCTTTGATCGACAAAACTACGTCGATGTATACGTACGTATATGCACCCTTATATGCAATGATGCATGAAGGATGGCCTCCATCTCCATTCTCCAGCACCAAGATCGGGCATTTAAAATTGACAATATTGATAAGCTCAGCTAAGGTTGTATGTTTCTACCATGTTGATGTTTTACTAATTAACCACACTTCTTCGGTACATGTATGCCAAGAAACAACCCCACTCTGACAAAACAAATCAAAGGAAACAAGCATTTATTAACAAAAACATTGACATTATCGTGTGGATGACGCACTCTACTTTGTGATTATTAGTATGATTAATTATCTATCTAACTTGATTACTACCTCTGTAATAACCTAATCTAAACACCTAAATTAAACTAAACTAAACCTAATTAACCTAATTAAGCTTTGATTAGTGAAGCATGAGGTGGCTTGCTTTGATTGGATGAATGAGAGGTGGATTGAAGATAAACTTGGATTTTACTATAAATAAGAGGAAGAGGGTTAACTGGAAACGTTTCCTTCATTTCGTAGCTAACCAGAGCGTGAGAGAGGTGATTTTGGTGAAGAAGAAGAAGGAGAGAAGAAGAGGAAGAGGAGAAGAAGAAGAAGAAGAAGTGGGTTGAGGTTGTCAAAGCTTGGGAGGCTTCCACAACCGTCGAAAAGGTATGCCAAATCTTCATTATAACTCACTTATGCCTTGTGAGTGTTGGGGATCGACGTTGGTGTCGAATTCCCCGTCGGATTTCAACCAATTCAGAGGTTGAAGACGACGATCGGTCGACCGGTGCCTGTGGGCAGTCGACCGATCCTATTATTATATGGATTTTTACCCGCGAACGGTCGAACGATGTCGGTAGACGGTCGACCGTTATGCCAGATTTGTGCGGGAAAAAGGGGATATGTTGTTATCGGTTGAACGTGACCACTTAGCCGGTCGACCGAATAACAATGAGAATGGGTCGGTTGGGGTTTTGACTTATTAAACGGTCGAACACCCTTAACCTTGTTCGACCGATCCATTCGATGCTTAGTCGGTTGGGAGCTTTGACCATCAAAACGGTCGACCGCTCTTTAATTTTCGGTCGACCGACTGAGCATTTTATTTAAGCGGTAGAGTGCCTGTGTTGATTCGGTCGAACTGTATAGCAGTTCCGGTCGACCGAATATCACTTAGGCAAAATGCGGAAAGTCCTGTTATCGGTTGAACGGCCCCTTGGTTCGACCGATCGGATATATATATTATATAAAATTGTATAGCGTAGACCATCCAAACGGTCGACCGCTAGATGACTTTTGATCGACCGATTGGTCGGTAATTCGGTTGGCGTGGTTCGACCGGTAGACTTGTTTGTACAGTACTGTGTACTGTGTGGGGGACCGGTCGACCGGTGTGCTTTTAGCGGTCGACCGTTCTGCCCCAGGTTGGTGGATTTATCCACACGCGATCCGTTGAGTATAGGTCGACTACCGGCTCCGAGACGACGGTTGATTACCGGCTTTGAGAGCTACGGATTTCACCTTCGACGAAGGCGTATTATTGTACTACCTTTTTCCTCTCTTACCGAGCGGGGTGTGAGGGATGTGTACCGTAAACCTTGGACAGTTTGCGAGGGTTTAGCGGTAGGCCGAGGATGTTCCGGCAGGGTGCGCGCTAGGCGACTCTTGGGGGAGCAGTGGCTGTCGTCTGACCCGAGTTGTGTATTCGGCGGGCTGACTCGCTCCTTGGGTGCGGCGTGTACCGGGGGTTCCTTCTTGTACTTTTTGGTGAAATCATATTGCAACAAAACAAAACACCTTATGTGTTATGTCCATATATGTGATGTAATTTACTTAGATGATGTTTTAGGTCCATATATTTACCCGATCAGTTGTGATTATTTAGAAGTTACCATTGAAGATCAGTAAGAGTTTGTTTGGTCACAAACAAATTAAATGATGGTACCTAATTAATTGGTACAAGTTTTTAACCATTAAACTTTGTAGTTGTGTGTATAATTTTTTCTCAGATTCCCATGATTTGGATTCACATCTCACTTCTCAAAATATAACTTTCCCAGGAATTGTTAAATTTAGGATAAAGGGAAGACATTAGAGTGAAATAAGATTATCTCTCTAGCTAGTTCTGAAGAAAAAGGCGTACATTGAGATAATAGTCCCATTATTTTTGTACATTGTCGTCCAAAACAAAGTGGACAACTTATCCACTACCCGATTATGTACAAATCTTGCTCTGGTTAGGATGATCCGATGATGGGCCAGAAAAGTCTGTTCCAATGAAATGAACAGTATTAACTAACGTACCTAATTAACCAACTATTTGATTGATAGAAATCTAAATGATTTCTAATAATATAAACTTCCAACCTTCTCCTCTTAGGTTGTAGATCTAGAAGATCGCTTTATTTTATTAATAATTTTCCTCTTGATTGATATCAAGATATATATAAGTCCAACAATGCGATGTTGTTGTGAAATTGTATTCTAATTATGTTTATGTAGTTAGTATAGATACATACTGATTGAGATTTAAATATTGTTTGAATCGAGCTTCCTGATCATGACTGTCTCGAAATTTAAGGTATTGATGCAAATACGAGAATAATGGGCAGTAATAGATTAAATTTAGCCTTGCTTTGTCTTAATTTAAACAAAAAAGGTTGCAATAATGACATTCTACAATACTTCCATCCATAAGTTGGCGTAGGTTGTAATCTACAAACTAATTCGTTGCAACCAATCCATGTTGTGGAGTGGAATAATACACGACAATCTAATCTGATCTTATCCATTCAACTTGAATTCAGACTCTAGCGAGACATATTAGTTGTTATATTAATTAATTAAGATTCATTATGCGGTATGACATCTTAATTGGATTTTCTTTCTTCCTTTGTATTTAACAATAAGTTGTGACTTGTTAGATTGATTTCATTGCGTGAGTATGTTTGGTGCATGATATGTAGTTAATCAAATCTGGAAAGCATTATCAGAACTTCCACAACATGATATCCAACTAAGGTTTTTTTTCCATCCAAACATGTTATTTGTCGTAAAAAGAATGGGTTCGATTTCAAACGCAACATTTCGGATTAGTTTGTTAGTGTTTTCGATTGTCACGTCTACTTTATTTCTTTAATGGGTTACACCTTTATGGTGTAGGATTAGCAACAACCAAACACATTGGTTTAAGTTAATTTAGTACCTTTGTGACAACATCTACCTTTCTGTGCTAACTGATGTGTAACTCACAACTTTGTCCTTTATTTTCCCTTTATGAACTCTAACAAAGTCGATAATCACTTTTAGAGATCAATAATAATTAAATAACAAATATAAAAGCAAATCAAGATGCAGTGGAAATTTTATGATAATTCACGATTGTATATTTCACAAACTAATTATATGGGTTTGGATTATCTCATTAATTTGTTATCAAATTAAGGTACTATTTTAGGACTCTTATTTGTAACATCACTTCCTTATCTTATGATTCCTTGTTGAGAAAATAGTCTTACATTGTTAAACACAAATTGTGTGCAAAACTCTATAATATAGTTGGATTCATTACCCTTCACCTGAGTACTTAAGTTTTGTTGAGGTGACGGACCAATCAAATTTAACATGGTATCATAGCGAGTTGATTGACCTGTGGGGACCCACTACAATCTATATTGTTCACGTGTAGACACGGGAAAAAATTATCCCGATCATGCGTACGGGGAGTGTTGAGAAAATAGTGTCATATTGTTAAATACAAATTTTGTGCAACACTCTATAATATAGTTAGATCCATTATCCTTCACCTAGGTGTTTAGGTGGTGAACCAACTAAATTTAACATTCATGTTGGAAGGTTTCTAAGGAAGAAGATAGAACTTAGTAACCGTGTGAAGGTGGATTCAGAGATTATTCGAATAGAAATTACAGGTGAAGCTTGATATGTTGATTAGTTGAAAAGTACTCATACGATAAGAGTAAATTAAATAAAATGGATTGTTTTGTTGTGGGCCGGAACTTTTTCCTAAAATTATAATGACATTTGATTTGGAAGATTACTGATTAATGATGCTAACATGTAGGGTTGTGCAAGAGTCGGGTCGGTCCGGTTTTTTGGACCGGACCGATCGGTTCGGGTTCGGTCCTGACCGAATCCGACCGGTCCGGGTTTCAGTCCGGATTCCGGGACAAGTTCGGTTTTCGATCCGGTCCGAAGTCGGTCCAAAATCCTAATTTCCTACTAACATGCACTCGTTTGGTCCAATTTTTTTGTTTTGTAAATTTTTTGTTTTGTGAGATATAAGGTTGTGAGAGAAGCTGGTGGGCTTTGCATAGCTGATGAAGTCCAATGTGGTTCGGCTCGGACCGGGAGCCATTTTGGGGGCTTTAAGGCCCATGGGGTTATCACAGACATTGTCACTGTAGCTAAGGTTTCTTTAGCTTATCCTTTAATTGATAAATTTCCATAGAATTACCTTTTTTTCAAAAAAAATGTTTTTTTAATTAAACCTCAATATAACAATATTAGTTTCACATCGGTCCAACATGGGATGTACATTTCTTAATTCTCAACTGTAGTTATTTCAAGAGTAAGAATCTACCGACTGAGCTAATTCTAGTTGCTCATTAGAATTGATTTAAACTACTTGCGTGGGGAATTGGGATTGGGATTCCGTTGGGGGCGGTGGTGATGACTCGGGAAATCGCTGAAGTACTTACTCATCGTAGCCACTTCAACACATTTGGCGGTAGTCCTGCGTGCACAGCCGGTGGACTCGTCGTACTTAAGGTTTTAGAGAGAGAAAAACTCCAAGAGAATGCCCACATTGTTGGGTCTTACCTTAAAGAACGTCTCATGGAACTTCAGCATAAGCATAGTAGTAAGTTCATCTCACCAATATCCGTAATTTCAAACTTGTTTTTTATTTCCTTATAAACCCTAACATACCCAATATTAATCATCATTATATATATTTGTAATGAATGATCTTATATCTTCAAGGGTCTTGCTAGTTTGATGCGATTATGATTAACATGGGATCATGTATCATTGGTTTGATTATTGCTCTAATGAATCATTGCAGTCATTGGAGATGTAAGAGGAAGAGCTTGTTACTGATCATCAGTCCAAAACTGAAGTGTTACATGTGATGGAGCAAACTAGAGGTTAGCGATTTCCAATTTATTCTTCAAAATTATGAATGTAAAAAGAATTAATTAAATAATATTAGTTGAACTATGTTCTTCGGATAACATATTTCTTACAATGAAATATGACATATAAATATTTCTTGAACTATGTTATATGAATATGACATATGAATATTTGCATGATAATTAATGATTTGTTTTTCAGAAATGGGAGTCTTAGTTGGGAAAGGAGGTTTCTTAGGGAATGTTTTCAGAGTAACACGTCCACTTTGCTTCACCAAAGAGGACTCTGGTAACTACTAATTACAATGACATTTATAATAATAAAACTTCCTAAGTACCTGAGTATATTTATTGTTTTTTAAAATTCTTTTTGCAGATTTCTTTGTGGAGGTGATTGTTGTCATTCTCATGCATGGGACTTAGGCTACCAACTTCATCAGCTTAGTTAATTAGAATAATGCAAGTTAATTACTTTATATAATATGTGACGCTTTTGTAGGAGACCTGATGTGAAGATTTTGTTCTTTCTCTTTTTGAGAGGTATCATAGTTTTCTTTCTATTAGGATTGCTTTCATTTGCTGAAAACTTCAAGTGAAGTAGTGAACAATGAGTTTGTTATGATTATGAGTTTTAATTGAGTGCAACCCCAAAAACGAGATCATGTTGGAAACTTTCTGATATAATATTTTCTTACAAAACCTCAAAGTAAAACATATATTGTTTGAATAATTTCGAGCTTTTAGGTCTGGTTTAAGTATAAATATAAACAATTGAGATTTGCAAGGACGTACAATTTGACATTTGCAAATACATACCTTTTTTACACCATATAATTTAATTTAGTTTCTATCTCTCTTTAATTTATTTATGAAACTTAAGTCTCGACCTAACATTGTGATGTCATCTAATATTAAATCATAAAATTCGAACTGAAAGTTAAATTGAAGTGCCAGTGTCACGAAACATATAGTCAACTTAAAGATCCACATGCTACTTTGGTAACCATTAATTAAAGTAATCCTCATGATTAACTATCACATCACAAGCTTGAATATTTTACGCCAAGTGGCTCACATAATTTAATAATATAATATTATCTTTCTTGTACCCCATTCCCCATTAATGTTAGGTTGGGCCGTTGGGGGAGAGTTGTTTAATCCATATTTAACTTGGCAAGTGATTAGTTTGAGAAAACAAACTTAAGTGATAATGATTCATGATTTACATTTAGGCGATCAATTCAAGCAAGAGGTCGTTATTGATGTCATGAGATGTTTAGATGTACACAATATGCGGCTATGCGCTTCAAACTTGACGATTATGCCTAAAAAAATTCCATTGTTTTTGTGACAATTAAGTTGATATATGCTGAAAATATCACCTTTTCTTTTTGTTTATTTTCTAAATTTTTTGTGTACACGACTTTATTCCTTTATTTTTGTTCTCAAAAGATCTATTCATGACTTTATGTTGATCATATGAATAAATTGGAATGATCATTATCTCCAATGTACTAAGTTGTCTCCCACACGAATAAACCAATGGAGATAACAATTTTATTGCCTCTTGATGTCAGTTTGAACTTTGAAATTACATCTCAATCAAGAGGAGATTAGTCATATCGAGTTTATATTTGCAGTCCATCTATATTGTAAAATAGATGGATCCTACAAAAATTGAAGTCACTAATGAAAACATAATCCGAGAAAATCCCCATAGTTTTATATTCAAAAGGAAAAAATCTTCAACAATAATGTTGTTGAACTTTACTGCAAATGTTACAAAACCAGCTCACCTAGATTGTTGTCCATACTCCACACACACTCACGACTCACCCATACCATTTCAATATCGAACCATATTTTTTTCTTCTCATAATTACCCTCAACAAACAATCCAAATTCATCTTCAGAAATAGTAAATATGAGCGATAGGACGGGTATTATCGTCTAATAGACACTTCAGAAACAGCTACTTCATTCCAACTACCAATCACAATCTGTAAGTTGGTAAATCACACGAATTGTTTAATTACAAATTAGGCTAGATACTTATTACAGATAATTGTGTATTGTACAGTCGTATATATAAATAATATATTGTAATTCATATCTGACTTATTTAATAATTATGTTTGTTCGACTCAAAACATATCCAACTCATTTATTATCGTGTAAACTTGAATTTCTCGGGAATTTAATTTCTTCCATTTTAGTTTCAACTTCCAACATGTGTACATATATATCTAGAATCCTTTAGTAGTAAGTGATGATCCAAGTTCAATCATTACCCCCGTAACAACCAATAATAGTTGATTTTAATAATTAAAATCAACTATACTAATTATCAAAAAAAACTACCATCGTTTGTTCAAAGCCAAACTTATCTTTCTTTGGTCAAACTTGATATCTACAACAAAATTTACATGCACTTTCCAAATATTGTACATCCACTTGGCAATTTAAGTTTTTTCGAAACTGGTAATTAACAATCAGGAATACTTTAGTTGTTACATTCTTAGATTAACGAATCAATCTTACATCATAAGATTTAATTACATTAGAAAATGCTTCAATATATAATTAGACAAAAAAGGGAATACTTCAGAAAAATAAAACTCGGTAATAAGTGTTTGTAGCCGACCAGAGTCAGCAGAGCAGTCATTATCTCTCTAATCCAACTACTCCCTATTCCGAAAGTACCCTCAACAAACCTTCACACTCTAACCAAACCACACCAAAACCAAGCAAAAATACAGGGGCATTATCGTCCCACGCGTGCAAGTTAATTTAAACGTAACTTGTTTGTAATTAAAGAAAGCAATCTATCTCTCCTAAAATCCAGCACGAATTCCCCAAATTACCCTCCACAAAGTAGAATATTCCATGTCTATTGGCATTAAATTCCCGACCAGGTAAGGGCATTTTCGACTTTGCGTACGCTTCAAGCTGCTAGATCCTGTCACGCCCATTAACCCACTTCGACAACGAAATAGCACTGAAATACCGAATATACCCTCCATAAAGTCGCGTATTCACATCCCTACCAGTTTGCAAAAAAGGAAGGGTTTTGCAGTAATACCGTAAGGAATTATCTTATTAGTTGCATATGTTTTTCTTTATTTACATGTATCATGATGTTTCCTTTTGTACCTTCGTCACATTGTTTTTTTTCTTTAGATTCTTTCACCGTAACATTGTTGATTGAAACAAAATAAGAGAAATCATATTAATGTACGTTTACTTGACGAGTACAATACTTATAGTAGTATTTACTATTTAGGATGATTTATTACATATTGAATCAAATTTATTTATATAAATGTATATATATTTATTTGTATTGCCAAAAAAATATGACATAAAGATGAAGCTACATGATACAAATATGTGAAAATCATAACAAATTTGTTGAACCACACGATAAATAAATGATAGCATGGCACATAAATACAAATTGTTGATAATATAGGACAACAAAACAAAAAGAACGAGCAAGTAAAAAAAAGGAAATACCCCAATCGCCCTGTAAAGATAAAATAGTAAAGTATGAGTTTCATTTAGAAGATTCCAACATATCCGGATGAACGAGTCATTGCAAACATCAAGATTGTGAAACATAAAATAAAAACATTAACATGCAATATTACTTTTATTGCTTGTGTCATCCATTTTATCTTTCACTTGGTGACATACTAGTATAGTACATATACATAACTTTCCTGGTTTTAAAATAAAGATCCAACCACGAAATTTCCAAACTACATTGTTCATATCTAAGTATATAAAATAACCACACAACGAGAAAACAAAGAGTTAAAATTCCAAATCTTTAAGTATTAATATATATTATTATCAAATACAAAAAATATATAAATTGAACAATTAAGTTGAACCTTAATATTTTTTTGAGTTCCAGCTGACTCATTTACCGAATCAAATCGGAATAATTTTTTTACGTTCATCAAAATACATCATTTTCAAGTTAAACCAGGTCGAACTTTTTCCGAGTTGAGTTTCGAGCCCGAACCAGAGATAATTACCCTAAACAAACCGACCAAAACCAAAACACCCACCACACGAGGGTTTATCTACAAAAAACCCCACCGAAGGGCATATCCGTTAACCTCCACCGTTCCCAAACATCAGCCATCAAACTCTCGACCGGTCGGAGTTTAAACTCCAAAAAAAAAAAACCAAACTTTTCTCTCCGGCAATGTCTCAGAGCACGATCCGGCAAGCCTTAGGCGCCCTGAAGGACCAAACCACGATCTCCCTCGTCCGCGTCTCCTCCACCCTCGCCCCGGAACTCGACGTCGCCGTCGTCAAAGCCACCTCCCACGACGCCGACCCGGCCGACGAGAAGCACGCTCGGGAGATTCTCTCCTTAACCTCCTACTCCCCCGCCTACGTATCCGCCGCCATCGCCGCCGTCTCCCGCCGCCTCTCCCGTACCAAAAACTGGATCGTCGCCCTTAAATCCCTAGTTCTCGTCCACCGCCTCCTAACCGACGGCGACCCGGCGTTCCGGCACGAGATCGTCGGCGCCACAAGAAGGGGAACGCGTCTTCTCAATCTGGCGGATTTCAGGGACGAGTCGAGCTCGAACTCGTGGGATATGTCGGCTTTCGTTAGGGCTTACGCGCTTTATTTGGACCACAAGCTTGAATTTGCGGTCTACGAAATGAAGGAGGATCCCAAAAGGTATGATTTCGATGATAGAAACACGAAAAGGAACGATTCCGATGCGAGATTCCGGTCCGTGAGTGGGGATTTCGATAGGTACGATGGTAGGAACGGTAAAAATCACGGCTTTGATGGAAAATTCCGGTCCACGAGTGGGAATTTCGATCGGTACGGTGAGGACAGTAGGCGGAACCCTAAAAGTTACGATTTTGATCATAATCATAGTAAAAGTAGGGATTTCGATAAGTATAGTAGTGAGAAGGGGTATGAGTATGGTTCGGATTACAACTCGGAGGGTTTCGGGATGAGGAGTGAAGATCGGGCGGTGGTGGAGAAGAAGCCGCCGACGCCGGCGAGGGAGATGAAGCCCGAGAGGGCTTTGGGGAGGATGCGGCATTTGCAGCAGTTGCTTGATAGGTTTTTGGGGTCTCGGCCGACCGGAAGGGCGAAAAGTAGTAGGATGGTGCTCGTTGCACTTTATCCTGTTGTTAGGGAGAGCTTCCAGCTTTATGCTGATGTTTGCGAGATGTTGGCTGTGTTGTTGGATCGGTTTTTCGATATGGAGTATCCAGATTGTCTTAAGGCTTTCGAAGCTTATGCTCGTGCTGCGAAACAGATTGATGAGCTTGTTGCGTTTTACGGTTGGTGTAAAGATGTTGGCGTTGCGAGGTCGTCTGAGTATCCTGAGGTGCAGCCTATCTCTGATAAGCTGTTGGAAACTTTAGAAGAGTTTCTGAGAGATAAGAACAGGAAGCCCAAGATTCCAGAAAGGCTCCCTGTGGAAGATGTAAAACCTCCACCACCGGTCGAGGATGAGGTGGTGCCTGAGGAGGATCCCAACACCATCAAGGCTCTGCCTGCGCCAGAGGATTTTGTGGAGAAACCACCAGAAAAGGATTCCGATGATAAAAAACAGCAACATGAGACTGGGGATCTGCTTGATCTTAGGGATGAAACTTTCACTGCAGATGAGCAAGGGAATCGACTTGCCCTGGCACTCTTTTCCGGCGCCGAATTGAGCAACGCTAATGAAAATGGTGTCTCTAATGTATCATCGGCCTGGCAGAATCCGGCTGCCGAGAGTGGCAAAGCCGATTGGGAACTTGTCTTGGTGGAAACTGCGAGTAACTTGTCAAAGCAGAAGGCTACGTTGGGTGGTGGATTCGACCCTGTACTGTTGAATGGCATGTATGACCAGGGTGCTGTTAGACAGTATGTCAACGCACAGGTGGCCGGAGGAAGCGCCAGCAGTGTTGCTCTACCGGCACTCACCCGTGGTGCTACTCCTGTGTTAGCACTTCCCGCTCCTGATGGCACTGTCCAGACTGTTGGCCAGGATCCTTTTGCGGCATCTTTGAGTGTGCCGCCTCCTTCGTATGTTCAAATGGCAGACATAGAGAAAAAGCAGCATCTACTAGTCCAAGAGCAGCAGTTGTGGCACCAATATGCCCAAAATGGTATGCAAGGCCAAGTGAGTTTGGCCAAGCTTTCTATTGGTTTCAACCATGTTTCACCGCCAATGGCATACGGGATGCCGCCGCCAGCCCTCCACGGCGGTGGATACTATAACTCACCTTATTGAGGTACTGTACTACTGTAGTATTCTTTAACTTTTGTATTAGTTTATGGTTTTGTGACTGGTTCGGTTATGTGAATTGGTTTGCCATGTGAGTTGGACCCTTGTAATTTCATTATATTTTTCTGTCACCCTTAGTTGTGGACTTTGTGATGCACCTATCCGCTAAAAGGGGTGAATTGAAAGTAATGTAGATGTATTCTATATTTAATTCCATGATTTGTTTTAATTTCGTTTATTATTTAGATTAACAATTCGTTATAATTTAGAGTTAATTAAATTGCTAAAGAACGTGGTTTCCTTGCTAAAAACACCTTATACCATCTTTGAAAGTGTTGGGAGTGGTAAATAGACCAAAAGTTCTGATGTTACAACATTTTAAGGGATCTAAGTTTACCTATGATGTTACACACTTACGCCTATTCTTTAAAGTGCTTGTTTTTAAATTCATACCTAATAGAGCTGAATTGCCTCTGTGTTTCTATTCTGTGAAAGCTGATTAGAAACATTCTGACCCAAGGAGATGGTCAATAAAAAATATATTTGGTACTGATAAATTATTAAGGTCAAAATGCAGGACGAAGTTGTGCAATCCTCAACTGGAGTTGTTTAGATAGACTTGTAGATGGTGAGGGCATATGCTGGCTGTCCTGTAATATGGTAATACTTCTACACTAGAACATGGATTCCACTTAGAAAGCTCTGCCGTCTTATTAACTTTATTAAAACTCAATGAACTTGATTTGTAAGGGAGCCTCTCATTTTTTGTTGTCTTTCCACACATTTGGAAGAGCATCTGTTGACTGGCTGGCCGTATCCTTTAGCCGTTTGATTATGTTTGCGATTGTTTTAAAGTATGTCATGTTTGCGAATATTTTTTTCGAAGTATGTTATATTATTATTTTTATCCAAAAGAATGTATGTTTGTAATTAATTCTTCCGAAGTATGCTGATTTATTTTCAAGTATTGCAATTTTATAATTTCCTGCAAATTCCACTTTAATTGATACAATGTGCCTTCATTGAGCAAGATTTGTTAGGATTTTGTTTATCAATGCGGCTTCCTTGTGATCTTCAGTGCTGCATGACAATAGCTACTCCTAACTACTAAATATGTAGGCAATTATTACATTTATTACAGGCATGATTCCAATGATCTTCATTTCTCAGGTTATCACATAACTGTCTTCTGATGTAGTCTTGACTGTTTTAACTGTCACTTGCTACTCTGACCTTATTATATCATGACATGGAGGACAAACTCTTTATCTCTGCTTGAAATTAAATTAACTACTTATCTCTTGAATTCCCTGGTAAAGCATAGGAGATGGATCTAGTCAACACATCCTTGATCTAAATGTATTTTGAACTTCAAATTGCATGTCAAACAACCAAAATACTATAATAATGATGAATCATATCATATATTGGCATCAGTTAGACTAAAATAAATAAATAAATGTATGATAAGCAGGAGCCAGGCGACAAGGTATATGAGACCTAACTGGTGCTCCTAAATTATAAGCTGGCACAGTTGGGCACATGGTTAGCCATACGTCTTTCTCTATTTTGTGGTTGTTGGAGCATTAGGTTCCAGTTGGTTCTTTGATTGTCTCTTTCTTTGTTGGGTGGATTCGATGTTGACAGCTTCTTATCTTAATTTTATCTGTCGGTGGATTCTTGCTTTGCATTTGTGGGCAAGAATGTAACATGTTCTAACCTTTCTTTTTGATCAGCTTTTATGTTATCTTTCTCTGCTCCTAGTTTGTTTTGGTCTGCTGATTTTGGGGACTAAGTCACTGCTACATGTCAAAAACTACCCAGGAAACTACAATTTTTTTGTTTAACTTGGTTCAGTTTTGTTTGGTTCAGCTAGCAAACTAATTTGTTGCTTATAATAAGCACACAGACAGAGAAGAAGGTTGGTCCAGGGTTTTCCAATAAACTGCACTCGTCTGTTTTATGACAGCACTGACTTTTACCTGTTCACTTCTGGTTTTGTTGTAACTTAAGTTTCAATAAGTGATGGGGTTAATTTTGATTAACAAGTAAATTGCATTCGCATTCCACCAAACACAAATTGTCACTGTGTTGCTTATTTTCTAAAGATATAAGAAAGGAGTTATAGTCGTAGATTCTGTAGTAGTGTCAAGTAATCCAAGTAGAAGTGTGAGTTCCACCGTTATTGTAGTCGGTTGTAAGTGGTCTAGTCTTATGGTAGTGAGTGTGTCTTATAATAAAGAAAAATGTAATATTGTTGTATCATCAGTTAAGCAATACATGATTATCCTTTCACTCTACTATCTTCTACTCAACAGCAGGATATTCTTACATGACTAATTAAGCTACTTTAATTTGTTTTGAGGTGTAGCTAGAAAATGTTTTATTGAGGTGTTAATGAGATTGCTAAGCTGGATCCAAAAAAAGAAGGATTTGTCCTTTCATTTCTCTCCATTTTGGGTTTGTTTCTGTTTCACAGTTTTATATTTGTACTGATGAGATTGTTTACATCGTTCATCCAACTTTTAATGGACACGTTTTTTTTACTCCAATACATATTCGACAAACAGTTTGTGGTCCACCATAAAGAGATTAATTAGAATGTGTATGATGATTAGGCATTGTATATGTGCAATGACCTGAACTTGTCCTCCAGTTTGAGATTTACACTTCTGTTCAACTAGCAGTGCATGTGATTAAGAAAATTAATTATAATATTTATGATGATGTTGATTTTATATATGCAACAATCTGAACTTGTGCTCCAGTATGAGATGTGCAACATACGTGTAAAGAGCATGTGACTGTTTGTGTGCTTGTTAATTTGACGCTTTCCAAACGAGCATCATACATCGTCCTAAATCTGTTTTAGTTTTTATTTGTACTATCATCCTACGTCTTTAATTCCCACCAACAGATTATTGTTAGCCCACTTACCACATTTTGGCTAAATCGATGAATGTTTTGCTTCTAAAATCATGCCTAACAAACATATTAACATACAAAATTAATTCAAAAAAGAAACAGAAAATGTAAATGAGAAAAACCGATTCAAAGGACAAGTAGTTTAGGAGAAACTTAAAAAACAAACTGTGGGCTATATTCTCCATTAAATGGAAGAAAAAAAACAATCCAAATACAACTCTCGTTGAATGCTTTGACAAAATCAACCTATAAGTGTGGTTAAAAGAATGAAACACAACCACGTATATATTATTATAAATACACTAACGCATACCAAAGAATAGTGGTGGCATCAATAGGCAGCTCTTGAATCAAACTCACACTTACAATGTGGAGCTTCACAGGCCAGTACCAATCTAACTTCTTTTAGTTACTCCATCAGCAATTGTTGGTTCTATCTGAACTTCAACTACATGGTCTCCCGTTGCTGCATTTTCTGCTGTTCTCGAACTTTCATTTGCCAGGATTTCATGGGCAGCACTCACTGTGTTGAGTGTACTTGAACCATGTAAATTTTGCTGCGAAGTTGAACTGGAACTGTTGTTCCCACTGTAACTGAAGGAGTGGTATTGCCGAAGCAGTGTGGGAGCGAAAGAGCTACTTACACCCAAATCAAATGAATTATACTGATGCAGCTGTCTGGGTTGTTGATGCGTGTTTGACGTAAGGTTACCATCATCATCATCATTAATTTCCCAAGGTGGGGGAGGGTAGCTTGGAGGGTCCTGCGGTAACTGAAATTGTGGTTGTGGTGTGGATATCTGCGAAGTTTTTTGAGGCCAAGAGGAGTGGTTAATAGTGAAGGGTGTTATGTATTGTTGGTTTACAGGGTATGCATGTGGATTGTAAGGATAGACTTCCCTTTGGGGGGAAACAGATACTGGATGTCCACTTTGGATGGACAAGGAAGTAGGTGTTACAGGTGTGGGACTTGGAGAGGCGGCGGCTGTTGTGATGCTTAGCCGGTTGAAGTCTTGCCCTACCGAAGCTGTCGTAATTGGACTGGAGAAGGTTGGCAATGCAAATTCATTTCCTGCTACAAAAGTTGGGGCTCCTGCTATGCTTGGAGCTGTGTTTCCTGAGTCTATATGACTCCAGCTTGATGACAACCCTCGATCTGTGGCTCCAATAGCAGTAGTCGGAGAAGAAACTGAATTTGATGTCGTATTCCTGCAAGTTGTCAATGTTTTCAAGCATTAAATCACTATATCACTATAATGGCTGTAAATGTTTTAAAGAACCACCAGCATCAACAGTAATCCCAAAACGTTGGTACTTGAACAATTACAATCAAGGTTTACCACAGTTCGCTGATTTGTTTAGACTCGTTATCCTATAAATTTTATGGTTGTTTTGTTATGGATATACCATGGGAAATACCATACCATATTTCACTGTCTTTAGTTGCTAACAGTAAAATTTAAAAATGCCCAACTAATTACGACTATATTTCATTTCAATATTTAGCTACATATTGTTTTGTTTTGCTGATCCTCTCAGCCTTAGATTAGTAACTCTTTTCATCATTTTAGGCTAAAAAACAAGAGAGATAAAAATCCTCATTAAAATCTAACCGGCGAGCTATCTGAGTGAAACCATCATCTTCATCTTCCTCCTCGTCATTCTCATCACCAGAACGTGATTTTAGCGCAGATGGTGCACTTGCTGTTGGAATAGAGTCAGGTTTTTCGGTTGATAAAGGTAAACTATACGCAATGGCGTCATGTTTTGCAATCAAACTCCTTAGATTATCATTCAATGTAAGACCTAGACTGAGAAGTTCCTCATCCCTGTCAAGAAACAAAATAGTTAGTACCAGTCATCATGCAACCTTCTCTTAGATGAACCGAACATTTATACAGGACAGATACAAATTGTTGAAAACAGACAATGGATGTTTCAATCACAACCATTACAGGCACAGGGCAACAGCAATGCCAACTTAGAAACAAAATTAAATTTTCACAAAAAATGACTAAGAAAGTAAGATGCTTGGCTTAGAAGCACATACGCAGTCAAACTTATCATATGCATGATCTTGTTTTGGTTTGAGCGGCACTGACGAATGAGATCTACAATCACTTCATCCTTAACAGCCTGCAAAAGACAAATTTTTACATCAGGGATCAATATTTTTAAAAATGTGAGTCATGTGACACACATAACATAACATCCATAGCGATGGGTATAACCAAAATTAAGTAGTATATATTCCAAATTAACAGCCAGTTTTATGTTCGAATGAAATAAAACAACCAATAACCCACAAAACATCTTTCTGCATTAAGGTAGTGTGAGATAGTTTAGCAAAGATAATTATGACGCTGACTGCCATCAAACAGGATCTGATCTTGCTTTGCATTTGTTTTTATTTAGCATCAAGTGGAGCAACTACAACTGATAAATGTCACAGATATATAGTTATATACCTCACAGTCATTCGGATCAATGGCTTGCAGCATATCACCTAAAAGCTCCATAGCTCTTCGTATCGAAACCAGGTCAGCTAGGCTGCGAAAAGATGAATGATAGATGACATTAGAAATAAGCATCACTTATTGATATTTACATACAATTGAATAAGGAAATGTGCTGCTAGAAAAAAAATACTGTTTTACCTCAAACTACCCATCTCAGTCGTCATTGCATCGTCAAGTCTCATAGAAGGCTTTCTTCGCATGGCAGTCCTTGCATTGGAAGCATGATGTTTAAGTTGTGTTGGACGTGCGATTGGAGTAAATATTGGAGCTGTGCCTCCAGAACGTGGAGGAAACTCGAATCCAGATTCCTGGTCATAAAATTTCATAAGCCCAAGTATATTACTTTCATGTTCCATTCCATCCTTATTTTAACTAATGCAACTTGTGATTATTTCATATCATTGTTTCCAGGATTCTAACTGTGTATGGGTGGAAGAAGACAGAGATGGTTATCTTTTATTTATGGCATGCATTTTATCATCCAATCCACCTCATTGCAAAGGTATTTTACATTTTTCACCACAAGAGAGAACATAAACTCAAATTGTTCAAAACAACATAACCAAAAAAATAGTGTAACAGTTGCAAGTAAATAGCAGACTACAAATTTCTCACAGCTAGTTCTAAGGGGATCAAGAGAGTAAACATGACTTGGTCATCTGAAGTTTTAAAAGGAAGCAAGAATAAAGCCTCACTACAAACTTCATTCGCAATTAACTCACAAGATCGTCCAACTCTAGAGCTTCCATTCTATTTTACATGTTAAAGACTTGAAGGTATAGGTTTTCGCTTACATAACAAGGGAAAGGCATTAAAAGCCATGTGAATTTGAATATGAGCTTTTGTGGAAACTGAATCTGAGTTTGAACATGATATGCATGTCACTTTCAGTCCCGAGTTGACTTTGAGGTAACTAGTACTTAGAAGGGTTTTATTTCACAAATATAGAAGACTACATGAATCTCATAAAAGCACCAGTGGTCTAGTGGTAGAATAGTACCCTGCCACGGTACAGACCCGGGTTCGATTCCCGGCTGGTGCACCAAAGTTTTTATTTTTATTTTTTTGGGTTGTAAAACCCCCCACCACTGCTTAGTAGATACATCAAAATAGGGAAAACAGTGTACCTTCAGATCAGCATAGGCCAGGTAGAAATGAGGATATTTTCCTCGAGGCCCACCAAATGCTTCTTGCCAGGAATCTAGCAGTGCTAATATGTTATCCCTCACATTCACATCTGTCTGCATTGCATGTAAAATTCACCATTAAGAAGAGTTTTTGTCTAAAGACTCTGTGATGATATACGAAAATGACGACCTTATTTTTAACTTGGCAAAATATAAAAACACACAGTCTTACAACAAAAGAATGTTCCAACATAAATAACAAAAACATCTAAACTATGCTTAACATTATGAAATACAAATCTGAAGTTGCTATGAAATGCAAATTAAAAGAATACATTAAAAAGGAAAAAAAGGTGATAATTAGGTGCTTAAATACATTAAGTGCAAATGCTGACTCCCCATATAAGATCTACAAAATCAACATCATACTGACCTTTTTCTTGACAATTTTAACCAATTCCTGTAAAACATCACTTTCTGCGATCTGGAGGTGCACATGTTCCCCACAATTCTTGACTATGGCCTCTAATAGCTGCAAAAGATGGCAATATTAGCAAAATATCTATCTATCTCTAGTCATACCTATCCAAGCCCTAATGGCTTGGCCATGGGGATCCATGTGGGATAAACAATAAGGTTAACATGAATCCTCCATGCGAAGTGTTAAATCTAGATAGAACATCTTCTGAAAGTGAAGAAAGATAGAGAGAAATCCATCACCAGTTCTTCAAAAATCTGAAATTCAGACCATAAAATAACTTGTTGGTTGTCTATTGTTTTTGCAGGAACGAGTTTATGCATCCAGTAATAAAGAGCAAGCAGAAGTTTAAATTGCAAATAATTTTTTTACTGTTATTCACGTCCATTTGTTCCCAAATGAACTAACTACTAACAGCCCGTAACTAATTCTGCATTATAGAAGTAACACACAATAGTTGGACAAACATGCTGCATTATAGAAGTAAGTCCATATACCAGACGTACCGTCAAAGATAGTAACTGAACGTTAGTGTTTTTTGTCTGAAGTCGCTTTGTGACAGCTTTCACAACGTCTTTCGCCTGCCTAATCACATCCACCGTGATCATTAGAATTCGACAAAAAATACCTAAACATATTTCCCTATGTACAGTTAAACATAGTTCTGTCTTGACCACAAAGTAAATATAAGCACAGGTAAGAACCAATTCATTTTCGCCAAACCTTGTTCACTGAGACAATTCTTGGAATATGAACTGGAGCAAAAGATACGACAAAATCACATCAAATCTAATAATCAAATTGGATGCAAGTATATTGCAAATCCGCTGGGTACCATTAACTCGAAATTAACAAAACAAAACAGCAAAACACATTATCCTTTTATCATTGGTACCACCCACACATCATATTAATCATACATCAAAAGCAAAACACTTATTCATATTAACCTTTCCAACTTCCAACCAATACTAGCCAATAATTATAATTTATAACGACTAAGAAGTTCCACAAGCTGAACATGAAGAGTGAAGAAATTTGTCCTCTTCTCGCCAAAAACTGACCCAGCATTGGTTACGACAGGATCAAAACAAAGTTACCAACCGAAAAGTCCAATTTTAAGCACCTAAAAGTTAAAAATAAAACAAAATAAAAATCCAAGCAATACTAATGGATAATAGTAATTGACAAAAAAACTCCACAAACTAGAGGTCCAGAACACAGATTGAAAACCAAAATAATGAGAAATCATCTTTTTCCTCCAAAAAACCGACCCAACATTTATTTCGATAGGATCAAAATAACGTTAATGACGCAAACCTTAAAAACCCAATCTTCACCCTAAAACTCCAAAAATACACCAAAAACAAATTAAAATTCAATCTTTACCCAAAAACTAAAAAAAAACAAAAAAACCAATTTACACCCTAAAATCTCCACAAAAAACACCAAAAACCAAATAAAAATCCGATCTCTGCCCTTAAAAATAAAAACAAAAACCAACAAAACTCAAACCTTCACCCAAAAAACTCCATAACTACGCGCAAAAAACAGATAAAAATCCAATCTTCACCTCAAAAACAAAAACAAAAATACTTTTCAGCAAATTACCACGCGGTTGAGTTAATGGAGTCGCAGATATCCATGTTAACACCCCAATCGGGGGATTGAAGGAGTTCACTGGTGGCCTTGTCGACCACGGACGAAACCGAAGGAGAAACGGCTCCTCCTCCTCCGGCGGCATCTCTGACGCTCCTCTTATTCCAATCCGACGCGAAATGCATCGTTTTTCGCTTCCGAACCCTAGAATTAATTCGAAACACTTTTTCGGTCGGACGAGAAAAGAAAAGGTCGGATTTTGGTCGGAGAATTGTGTTTTTTGTGTCTGCTTTTGTTTGGGTTCTGAAACGGATAGCGGTTTGGTTTGGTTGATTTGTTTAAATATTTGTTTTTAATTATTAACTTTGATGGGTGAATTGCTTAGATGACACTGACGATCAACAAAATTAACTTTATACCATGTGAAAGTAATTATTTGGTGTTATAGAAAAATCAAAAAAATTATCCTAATACCATTACTTTTTTTCTCAATGTTATTCCGTTAGCAAGCTTCCGTTACCGTTAACTTTTGTGTTAACTTTTGTTAGTTATATTAATATTTAATGATTTTTTCAAAATTAGCAAAAGAGAGAAGAAAGAGAGAAATGAGAGAGAGTTTAGATAAATTGTTTGAGTGGTTTTTTTGCAAAATTTACAACATGAAATTTAGGAATTCTTGTGTTATTCATGGTGATTCCGTAAAAAATCTATTAAATATTTGTATAATTAATGGAAGTTAACATAAAAGTTAACAAGTAACAAGTAATGGAGGGTTGCTGACGGAATGATATTGGGGAAAAAGTAATGGCATTATCAATATGTCAATTTTTGTTTGTTTTCCTATGATATTAGGCGAAATAGTTAATTTAAGATAGTATAAGTCAATTTCGTAGGTTGTTAGTGACACTGACACCCAAGCAATTCAACGAAAATTAATTATTTCTCATTTTAGTTAGATGACTTGTGCTTGGGCTTTATTACTTTATAATATTAGTTCTTTCTAATCTTCTATTTTAAGCTATATTTAACCGTGATGGGAAAAAAGTGGATTCGGAGCAGTTAGGGGTGTTATTGTATGTATTCATATTAATGATACGAGTATATATGACTTAGATATTATATAGTATGATCATCTTAGTTTCTGAAGATATGGAAACTGTTCAAATTATAAATAACGATTGAATGTGAATTTTAAATGCGTATTAGCTTTCGTGTTCCAATGTCTTGTGTGTGTAGTAATTGTATGTTGTGAATTCGAAAAGTTCTGATATATACATATTTTATTCGGACCATTGTTAACCATATCAATTGTGATTCGTTTTATTAGGATACGATCTTTATGAAATTGTGATCGTCATACTTAGGCAACTTAGTATGACTACCAACCCACAAATGAGGCTACCCTCGGTTGAAAGATGAAGTCGTGAACTTCACAACAAAAATATTGGATTTCAATTCCTTTCCTAGATTATTCGGATTTAGATTATATAATTTAGTATAATACTTCTCTAATCTAACGACAAATCGAGATAACCCAGCTGGTCATCTTAGTATTGCCTCAACTAAAGGTTGAGTTATCTTAAACTCCCTATAAATAGTTGTTTGAAGGAGACAGAAGTAGAAAAGTTAAAAATGGAGCAAAACGTTTGACGTTTGTTCATCGGCTTAAAGGGGTACGTAATCATCGTCTATGAAATAAAACATTGTAATAGGGATGAAAGCAGGCTCTTGAGACAGAAACCTTACATATAATGACTATACATTTAAGTAATTACAAGAGATTATCATATTAAAACGGTCAAAGCAAGGAAAAACAAGTCTGATCCGCAAAAATATAAAACCACTGATGTTCACAGATAACTTATTATATATTCAGTGTTTCTTGACCAACAAAGATGTATTTTCCGTGTGATTTGGTCACTATCATGTATTCCTGTCTTTAGTGTGAATATTTTGACCAAAAGATTTATAATTGATAAGAGAAGAAAAGAATCGTTGGATCGACTTCGGATCATTCTCATGTCATTTTCAAACTGTTTTTGTGGTGGTCACTTTGCCTTTTCTCTTCTTTATATTTCTTTGTTTGGGATGGATGACTCATGGTAAGTAAGATGTAAACAGAATCACCCATGCATGTCTGGCCTTTCTAGTGCAACAGATTGACTTAAGATGGATAAATTTGAATGTTATTGGCTTTGTTTTATGATATAAATATTGTTTTGATTACGCATTGTAATCTGATCAATACAGTTTAACTCATGTATGTTTTAAATAACTCATATATCTCAAGTGGTATCACATTGACGTGCAATAATACAAGATACTACTTCAGATAAGCTTAGCCAACATTCATTTGACTTCTGACGAAAACACTAGAGACGTACCATTACCTTTTCCTTGGTAAAATAATGATAATGAGAGCTATTGATGGTCCTGAGGGAAAGGAAGAAAAATATAGCAAATTCATTGCATCGAACTTTAGTGCATTCATTGTCTCAGAGGTATCAGACAACGTAGTATTTTTATGTACATTGAATATAGTATAGTACCTTAATTTGTTACTACAATAATATTGCATTCATCTGTAATAAATGGAAAAAAATATATTACATTACGCAGATTAGTTTCAGAATAACTCATGCACCATCGTGAATTCATCATGGTATGATTTTTTTATGGCATGAATAATCAGTTAGCATTATTTATTTAAGAAATTAATACATGAAGACCAACACCATCCAATCACTTTTTTCCTGATATATGTCTTTATCCTTTAAAAAATAGACAAACATAATGTAATTTTTTTAATAACTTACAATCAACAGATGATATCACGAAATAACAGCAAACATGTGCACCAACATATATAATATATATATGAACATCAGAGTATTTCAAAAGTTGTGATTACATCAAAAGACTATACAACGGATACAGTAATCACCCAACCTCAACGATGCCTGAGTTTCCAGAAGGAAATCTCGTATGCCAAACTCTATAATGCAGGAAATGAAAGCACCCTAGCATGCAGTTCTACCAACAAGAAAAACATCTCAAATAGGTTGGGCTCCAGGGCTCTTTCACCCAACCACAACACACACCACCGTCACGGGACTCCATGATTTTTTCACCCAACCACCGCAACACACGCTCGTCGCCAAGCTGGGCTCCATGTCTTTTTCAGCCAACTGCAACTACCACGACACGACCAAGGGCTCCATGTCTTTTTCAACAAACCCAAACGTCCAAGGGCTCCAGGTCTTTTTCAACCAACCCTTAACACGCGGTCCCTGCTCAGGCTCCAGGCCTTTTCAGCCAACCTGAACGCACTACGAAGCTCTAAGTCTTTTTCAATACATGTATTATCTAAGAAAAAGAAAGACCAAAATTGGTCATACTCATACACAAACAATCTAAACATTAAGCTCTAGTTATGATTTGAAGATTGCAGGAGGTTATAAGTAAAGTTTCAAACATATATTTTTATGATATAAGAAAAGAAATGGTTGACGGGATGTATGTTATTATAAAACACTATAATTTTCAATAAACATCACTTTATAATTATTTACTAATATATTATCAAAAAAATCAACATCATATCTTAAATGTCATGAAATTTTTGAAGATGATGTCGTCGATGACGTAATCAATGGAACAAAAATAAAATTTAATTATAAAATTTTACCTTGTATAATCTAATATTTTTTTCAAATTCTCTTTTAAAATAATTATTTTAACATTATTTTATACGAGTGTGCCGTGATTTTCTTTCTTTCCCAGATTTCCAATTCTGTTATTTTACAATTTTTTGCAAAGACTAGTTGGCTCCAGGTCTTTTTCAAAGACTAGCTGGGTTTCAGGTCTTTTTCAACCAACCGCAGCACTCACACAGTTACGGGGCTTCAGGGCTCTTTCACCCAACCACCGCAACGCCACAAATTCTAAGCTGGGCCTCAGGCCTTTTTCAGCCAACCCACGCTCTCACACAGTTACGGGGCTCCAGGGCTTTTTCACCCAACCACCGCAACTCTCGTGCACCCTAGCACACTCGTCGGAAGAACATCAGCACCACAACTCGCCCTACACGGACGACCAGAACAACCGCACCTCCATAGTGCAAAACTGGACACAAACGGTCGACCGAACCAAAAGTCCTGGTCGACCGAATCACGAAAACACAGGACAATCGCCTCGACCGACACTCCCTCGGTCGACTGATTCCCACCAACTGCACTCGTTCGGTCGAACCCAAATCAAGGGACGGTCGACCGTTTAGATGGTCAACTCCCAGGTTCAACGAACAAAACGACCAATCGGTCGAACGACAAAAGGGCTTCGTTCGACCGTAAGTCACCAGAGATAAATCCCACAGTCCACAACGAATCCGGTCGAACCCCCGAGCACTCTCGGTCGATCGAATTCCACCAGGGAATTCCCCCAACTCTCACCACAAATCCGGTCGAACGCCCGAGCACTCTCGGTCGACCAAATTCGTCCAGAGCATTCCCCCACGCTCCTCAACAAGTCCGGACGACCGAAACCTGCTTCGGTCGAACCGACCACTATTCCAACTTAAGTCACGGTCGGACGAAGTCAATGAGCGGTCGACCGTTTAGATGGTCAACGCCCTCAACCGACCCATGACGGTGCACACGGTCGAACGGCAAATGGGTCTCGTTCGACCGAAACCCACTAGGCTTGCCTCCTATGCACGATCGGTCGATCGCCCCAAGGGCATCGTTCGACCGATGTGAGGCAGAACCCGAAATCTCAATACGAACGGTCGACTGTTTGCACCAACCGGTCGACCGATCAGGCAGTAAAGGTTGCTGCACGTTTACTTGCGACGAGCCGGAAGGCCTACCGTCGACTTCCAAATACTCACGATACTTAAGTGAGCGAGTTGACATACCGGAAGGTTTGAAGAAACCTTTGAAGAACCACGACGACACCTCCACGAGCACGCCTCCCAAAATCACGATCCGTCGACGATCCTCGCGACTAAACCATGATCCACACCTCCTCGACGATCCACACTCACGATTCCACCTCCGTCGACCTCCACCACCCAACCGGAGCAACCAAGACCACCGAAACGAGTTAGGTCGAGGGAGAGGATCCAAGCAAAAGGGACGGAATAGCACACAACCCAACTCACCTCCATCCACCAACCGGAGTCGACCACCTCGCCGGAGATCAACTCTTCTTCCTCGCCGGAGCACCACTGAGAGAGGGAGAGAAACGTGAGGGAGAGAATGAGAGAGTCGTGAGAGAGGGAGAGAGAGAGAGCTCACCGTAAATATCTACCACTCCAATCCTCACCATCCATTCCATCTCCACTCCATCTCCACCACTCATCTCATCTCCAATCCATCTCAACCCCTCATCCATCCACACTCCATCTCAGCCCTCCAATCCATCTCCTCCTAATCACCACCTAAAACATCATTAAGACATAATTAAGATTATGATCTCACAGATAAGGTGAAAACGAACCGAACAGATACCCGGATTCGGTTTGCTTCCAAAAACTAGCCTATGTTAGAGCTCGTGGCTCAACTCGATGGGAATCAAGCTCGACTCGAGCTCAACTCGGGTCCAACTCGAATAGCTCGAGTCTGGCTCGTTTTAGACTCAGATCTTTTGTTTCCATCTCATTTCAAGTTGTAAACGGTTTAGATCCTGTGAATCGATTCTGATTGGAAATTTGTGAATCTATTATAGTTGATTGAGTAATAAAAGGAAATATGTCAAGGTGTTGTCACAATATTTAAACTTTCCCACGAATGTGGAAACCTAATTCCATTTGGGTATATTACCATATAAACAAAATTTTCTTAATTGCAAAGTTTAAACCTATAGACTATGAACCTATATTCAAAATCAAGCTATATCCGAGCTACATCTGAGTTGAACTAATATTGTTTCGGATTCGACTCGAATTTAAATACGAGCTAAATTGAAGCTCGAGGCTAGACTCAAAATATCACGGGTCGAACTCGAACCAAAGCCAGCAACGGGCCGAACTAGAGCTATTCGCGAACCCGAAATTTGTTTTACACCCGTAGACACAGACATAACTATTTCATAGAAAACAAACCAAAAACGTAGACATAAATGGAAAAATAAGCGAAGGAAATATTCCTCCTGTAATCATAGGTTCAACTGGAAAACTATGGTATCTAGTGTTCTAAAAACTGAACACTAGCAATAGTTTCAACACATTTTACATTACTTAAATAGGTTAACTACAAGTTTGGAACTGTTTATGTATTTCTTTATCTTCAACATGCAGCTATTTTATTATTTAATTGAGATAAACTCCAAAAACCATCCTATTTTGTCAAGCACGTAGAAAAGTCATCTCCCTGATTCATTTCGAACTTAAAGACCTTTATCTTGGATTGATTCAACATTGTTTTATCTGTTCACATAAACAATGCATGCAAAAACATCATTTATTTAGTTAAATATAAACTACCAACCTGTAACATCCTCAACACAGCGGAAAATTTAAAATTTCTAAACAACAATCAACAGGAGATATTACTCAAACACAAGGAAGAAGGTGCACCAACATAATATATATATATATCCGAGTATTTCAAAAGTGTGATTACATTCCAAAAGGCTAAACAATAGATACAAGTAATCACTCCGACCTCAAAACGAGAGAAAACAGGATAAGGTAGCAGCGCTCCTCTCCTCGGTCACCAACCCTATCGCCGATCATGACCTGAAAAACAAACATGCAACAATGTTTGAGTTTCCAGACTCTACAATGCATGAACTGAAAAAAACACCCTAGCATGCAATTCTACCAACAAGAAAAGCACCACAACCAGGCTGAGCTCCAGGGTTTTTTCACTCAACCACAACACACACCACTGTTATGGAGCTTCAGGGTTTTTTCACCCAACCACCGCAACACACTCGTCGCCAAGCTGGACTCCAGAGTTTTTTCACCCAACCGCAGTTATCACGACACGATTAAGGGATTCAGGGCTTTTCACCCAACCCTTAACACGCGGTCCATGCTCAGGCTCTAGGGCTCTTTCACCCAATTTGAACGCATTACGGAGCTCCAGGGCTTTTTCACTCAACCCCGCGCAGACTAGCTGAGCTCCAGGGCTCTTTCACCCAACCATAGCTCTCACACAGTTACGGGGCTCCAGGGTTTTTTCACCCAACCACCGCAACACACACGTTTCCAAGCTGTGCTCCAAGGTTTTTTCACCCAACAACAACTCTCATACAGCTACGGGGCTCCAAGGTTTTTCCACCCAATCACCGCAACACTCGTGCTCACTAGCACATTTGCCGAAAGAACATCGGCACCACAACTCGCCTCACACAGACGACCACAACAACCACACCTCCAATGTGCAAAAGTGGACACAAACGGTCGACCGAACCAAAAGTCCCGGTCGACCGAATCTCGCAATCACAGGGCAATTGCCTCGACCGGCACTCCATCGGTCGACGAATTCCCACCAACAACACTCGTTCGGCCGAACCAAAGTCAGGGACCGGTCGACCGTTTAGAAGTCGCCTCACAGGTTCAACGAACAAAACGATCAATTGGTCGAACGACAAAGGGGACACGTTCGACCGAAAGTCACCAGGGAAAAATCCCTCACTCACAACGAATCCGGTCAAACCCCCGAGCACTCTCGGTCGACTGAATTCCACCAGGGAATTCCCTCACGCTCAACAACAAGTCTGATCGACCGAACCACCTTCGTCGAACCAACCAATATTCCAACTTAAGTCACCGGTCGGACGAAATCATACAGGCGGTCGACCGTTTAGATGGTCAACGCCTCAACCGACCTACAAAAGTGCACACGGTCGAACGGCAAAGGGGCTCGTTTACCGAAAACCACCAGGCTTGTTTCAAATGCACAACCAGTCGACCGCCCAAGGGCATCGTTCGACCGGTGTGAGGTAGAACCCGAATTCTCATTAAGAACAGTTGACCGTTTGCACCAACCGGTCGACCGATGAGGCAGTAAAATCTGTTGCACGTTTGCTTACGACGAGCCGGAAGACCTACCATCGACTTCTAAATACTCACACTACAAAAGTGAGCTACAACTACAAGTTTGACATACCGTGAAGGTCTGAAGAAACCTTCGAAAAATCTCGACAGCGCCTCCATGAACACTTCTCAAAATCACGATCGACCGACGAACGACTCGCCCGGTCAACGATCACAACTCCTCGACGCTCCACATACACGACTCCACCTCCGTCAACCTCCACCAACCAACCACGACCACAGAAAACGAGTTAGGTTGAGGGAGGGAGAGAACCAAAACGAACGGAAAGGGTTAAGAAACCAACAACTCACCTCCACGAGCAACTTATACCCGACGCACGCCTCCGCCACGCCCGAGCTCGGCACCTCCATGCCGGAGTACCAACTAGGAGAGAGAGACGTGAGAGAGAGTAAAGTGTGAGAGAGAAGGAGAATCACCAATAAATATCACACCCCACCTCAATCCTCACCATCTATCTAATCTCCAATCCATCTCAACCCTTCATCCATCACCACTCCATCTCCACCCTTCAATCCCATCTCCTCCTAATCACAACCTAAACATCATTAAAACTCAATTAGAATTAGGATGATAGGATCCCACACAACCAACAACGTGGACAACCTGTTGCAATGATCATACACTGGATATATCTTGTCATATTATATTGTTCTGATTTGTGATCGAACAATATACTAGTATAAAAGTGGTATACAAATCATGATAAAACCAAATAATTAACAAAACTTTCCTAAGATTAATTTTCTCAACATGTCCTTTGTCTGAACTATGTAATCAGATTCCCATTTTTTCTGTACATAATATAATCATACAGACTATTAAATGTAGCACACATTCTGGCTGACTTCCTGCCAGGAAGAAGATTCCAACAAAAACATCAACAAAACAGCTGCTTCAACCCTGTAAAGATCCATCTCAAGAGAGCGCATCGATGACCTTGCCTGTCGGCCCAGAGTCGGGTGTGACAATTCAGCTTCAAGTACATGGCTGAGAAAGGCATTTGAGAGATTTATAGTATGTGACCAGCCATTAAAAGTTGAGGCATCTTGACATCTTCTTTGATCTCTGTCCTCGCTTCTTCTCTGATCTCCTCAACTCTTTTATCCCATATTCCATCTATCAACTTCCATGTTTCATCGCTAATGATTTGTGTCTGAGATGTGAAACAATGGAACTTGGATTAGACCAACATAACATATTATCATGGCAGGGAGAATAAGTTGTCAAAAAGTATATGCAAATGTGTGTACCTCCAAAGGCCGTGGGGCACCAAACGTCACAAAACCCACGTTTCCTGGTGCAAATGTAACTCTTCCAGGAAGGGAAACCCCATGAATCCCCCATCTTCCAGCATAAATGAGCGCTCCATACTCGTCAACATCATGAACATGCATCTACAAGGACAATGGTTTTCCTTGGTCAAAAAAAAGGGTTGTGTTCTGAATCATCTCCATTGAGCTTTACTAAAATAATAAATTTTCAAAGCCAATACTTGCAACTTTTAACAGGCATTGTTGTTAAATAAGTCATTAAGATAACAAATGAAGAATATGTACTCTACATGACCCATTACCTAAATATTCCACATTATTCAAATAGAAATGATAGAAAGGCAAACAAGTACCTCAGGAAGTCTCAGGGATCTTTTGAATATTTCCCAAATTTCATTCGCTTCGATTTCTCCTTTTTCAAGCAAAACATCTACAATACCAAGAAGGAGAAATTGTTAATGCAGCTAACACTTGCCCTGCAGAGTGCATATCCCATATCTTAGAAGCCATCACGTGTTTCCCTCGCAATTTGTGATGACAAATTAAAAAAGTAATGGTCACAAATTACAAAAATCATGAGATAGATCACCTGTTATAGTTTCTACAGCCGAATGATACTCTCTTAGCACAGATTTGCACTTTTCCATGGCGAAGCGCATATATTCATCTTTAAGAGCCTCAAGTTTAACTGAAAGCTGCAGATAAAATATTGGGTCAGCCGTAGGAATCACAAGAGTCAGCGCAAATCCATGTTTGACTCAAAATTTCAAGTATCGAACTACTCACATGAGGTACAAGATCACTTTGCGTTCTGTAAAGTGCCTTCCCAAATGCTGTCATTCCGGTTCGAAGAATTAAATACTCTGCTAGATTTGAAGCTTCTAAAGTGGCTTTTGCTGACATCCAGCACAAATTATCAACCCCAAACATCTCCTCCTCAATTACTCTAGCTGCCAATGTGAAAGACCAATGTATATTGGGTGTCAAAATATCAGCTTAGCAACAACATACGGGTGTATCTTCAAAATTTTCCGAAATAGATGTGAGGACATGCATCTTTAGTATATGATCAGTATTCCAGACTTCAAGATATCCTCTATATTTCGAAGTTTTACCAAATTGTTGTTTACGTTTGCTAATATATACCCACCATGTTTTTGTGGTTGCTGAGCAGATGTCTCAGTTCCCCTATTCTACCATGACCATAGAGAAACAGGAAAATTGATTCCCTTTCGTTACTAAAAGTTGACCTAATACAAAAGGTCAAGAGATTAAAGTCACTATACATAAAGTAACTCTCTTTCTTGTAAAAAAGTTGTTTGAAAATCTGATTGTTTAGGAACAATCAGAGAAGCTTATAAAAGTTAAGTTGCTTCAAGTAAACTATGCCAGAATATACTCAAAAAGCTCATTGTATTATTTTGATGCTTTGAGCGTCTGTAATTTAAGTTGCTCTCATATCTTGAAAGTATTTTCAAACAACAGTGAAATGAAATGTTGATAAAATCATTACATGTCATTAGCTTTATGCGTCATGTTCTATCTGCAAAGTTCCGCAGGAAGGACTAAAAGCCAAAAGTAAGGAAAATAATGGCAACTTACGGGCGCACGCTCGTACAACAGAGTTCACATAATCGGATTTCCTGGAGAAGGCCTTTCCAGATGTCTCTAAATAACGCATGTTTGGTTTGTTGTTGATGGAAAGGATATCTGTCTGCAAAGGAAAGTGCAAGAGATTAAACTGAAAGGAAAGCTACAGTGTATGGCATAATAAACATGATATTGCAAACATTCCACTATTTACTGCAGCAAAAGGGCGGTGAGGATTTGGTAGATAACATGATATGACGGCTACAGCTGCTTCTCGGTATGCTAGCCTCAGTTTGATTTCTTGAGGGACTGCAGTGCTATCCTCTTGACCAGTCTCGAAAGTGCCTTTTTGCTGCAACCACAATGATATTAGTTTTCATAAAAAATAGATTTTTTTACTGGTTGCGTTAAAACTAAAAAGGATGTCAAATTCCACAATGTATTCAAGATAAGAGAACATGTACCCTTTTCAACGCTTCTAGTAATTCCTCTCTTCCAATGAAATCAAGGTCTTTTCTAGCTGTTAAAATCCCCGCTTCATTTCTGCCAAACAGTAAAACTATCAATAATTTGATTGTCGCCTGAGTTACAGGTGCAACAAATAGGCAGTTATTACAGTATATTTTGCAATTCGGCTCCAGTGAAATCAACTGTGAGATCTGCAATTTCCTGGAGAAGAACTTCCTTTTCCGTTTCTGATCTGAAGTACTTATTCCTTGCATGCACCTGGATCCATATTTAACATACAGATTACCCACCAAGTAACAAGAGAAAAGGCTATTGAAAACACGATGCCTTCAAGAAGAGAATGCAAGCATGCACCTGTAGTATGGCTAATCTCCCATCTTTGGATGGGAGTCCAACCCTGATTATCTTGTCAAAACGGCCTTTTCTTAAAAGAGCAGGATCTAGTATATCTAGACGATTAGTGGCACCTATAACCATGACCTGACAAAACAAACTTAGCACAGATTTTAAAATAATCTTCAACTTTTACAAGAACCTTGATATACCTGTGATGTTAGTTCCTTGAATCCATCCATCTCAGTTAATATCTGAAGAAGACCTTGCTCCCTTTCAGCACCACCCTATGTAAGTACACAAAATACCATGACTGAGCATTAATGACTAGATGGTGAATACCAATGATATCTTATCTTTTATTTTTTTGAAAATAAAAACAAAACCACATTATTTTAAGCATAAAACACTAAAAGCTACATTATAATATATGATTAACTGTTTCAATTTCAATAAGTACGTTAGTCTTATAGAAGCTGACCACTGATTATATATCAATATTAAAAAAAGTATTATGTTAGCATGTGTCAATTCTATATAAAATAATAACTAAAACAGATACCTTTTACATCTATGGTCTGACAAACTTAGTAACTAAAAGTTAAGGAAATATCATCCTACCCCACCGACATCGGGCCCTCCACGCTTGCTGCCAATTGCATCAATTTCATCGATGAATATAATAGATGGTGCATACGATCTTGCATTTGAGAAAAGATCCTTAACTCGTGATGCCGCAACACCCACAAACATCTGAAAAATACATCTTGAATCAGAAGAGAACAGATACTCTTTGACGTAACAATTTGCATGAAGGGAAAACTCATTTACTAGCTGAATATTCCTTCTAGTCTTGGAGAATAAAAATGTAGTCTTCAAATGAAAAATGATGTCCACGAGAAGGTAGCAGCACTCACCTCTACGAAATCTGTCCCATTGGCAGCAAAGAAAGGGAGCCCAGCTTCACCAGCAATAGCTTTAGCTAGCAATGTTTTCCCTGTACCTGGAGGTCCATGGAGGAGTACCCCCTTAGGGCAGTATATACCTTTATCTTGGAACTCCTCATCATTCTTCAGAATTCTCACAATTTCCTGCAGCTCCCGCTTGATGTACTCTTGCCCAGCAAAATCATCAAACGTGACACCTGTTGTTTCCTCTGCAGCTATGAACTTCGCCCTGGGATACAAAAAAGGAAGAGCTGAAATACAACCAAAGCACCTTGACATTCATAAAAGCATATTTTCATGTACTATACTTCTTAAACTAATTTATAAAAGTACAGAGATGTCAGCTGGTCATGAAATGAATGAAATTTGAGAAGTTAAAGACTTTTCTCAGAGACTGGATGCTAATGCTCTATCAAGTGAAGATAACTTAACAAGAGCGAGTGTTGGATCTGATTACGTGAGGAGCATTAAAGAAATTGAACGCAACACTCTGGACCCAATTTTACAACAACAAAAACATCTAATGGTTTAAAAACGAGACACTGTATAAAAGCAAACATTGAGGCTCAGCATTAACCAATTTGGTACCAAATACATCGATCATATACAGGCTATTTATGAAATATGTAAAAGGCCTTTGAAAAGGATTTTAAAGGTTCGAAAGACTGTCTTCCTACAAATGGCATGCTAAGAAGTAAGAACAAAACACAAAATTATGATACCAATGGAAAGCTTACCGACTTTTCCCCAATGATCCAAGCGCACGGCGCTTGAGTGGTTGCCGTATTTTTTTATCAGGGACTCCCAAATCACAGGGAATCAACTTGGCATAGATTGGCTGTGTTAACTTATCAATCCAGAGATATATGGAAACTGCCAGGGCAAAACGCATTGCCCAAATAACAGCTGTTGCGACAGTAGAGTAGACTTCAGCAGGTACAGCATCCACATTGATAACATCAACATGTATTAGTTGTTGGTGCAGTCTCTGCCAGACATCATTCCAACAATCAATTGGCATTTTATTAACGATATGGCGACGAAAGACAATATCCCCGCTATTGTTTCTCTGAGATCCTCCTTTTGCATCTTTGTAATAGGGCAAAATCACTGTGGAAAAGAAAGAAACAAGTAATAAACCTCGAGTTGACCTAAGGACCACACTAATAAGACAATTATGAACCTGCAGCATACATTTGAAACTGCTTTATTTCCCCCCCCCCTTTTGATTGGTAAAACTGCTTCATGTTTGAAGCCCCCTTTTTTGATTGGTAAACAACCACCCCCCCCCCCCCCCCCCCCCCCCCCCCCCAATTCCACAATGCTTTTCACGGATGTTAATATTTTGAATTGAAAAGCAAACGGTTAAACAGCAGTGGCCTCTTAAGCATATAGTAACACAAGCTTAAAAGTAGGTGGGAGTAAAAGTAAGAGCTTGGATATTTTACAATAACAAACTAAGCATAAGCCGTAAAGTATTCAAATTCGAAAATAAAATACCTACCAGATATGTTTTGGCCAAAGTTCGAATACTCCATGAACTGGATGCTGTTTGAGTTAAGAAGCTTCCAAAACTCACTATAATCGATTCTATGAGAGTTCTCTGGATCAAATTCTGTTCCTTTCAGCTTTCCTTGTAACTTAAGCAAAGTCTTGCTCCAAGATGAAGCCATTATAAGTTGCCTCTCCAGTTGCAAATTTGATTTGTGTTCCAATTTTTCTAGTTTATCTATACGTTCTCTTTCAGCATTCTTCAATTTCTATAAAACAAATATGAAAGGATAAATCAACTCAAGCAGTGAGCACAACATACAAGTACACGAAGCACAACAGCACGTGTTCAAGTAAAGAATAATGTCATTCTAAAATTCAATAACAATTATGATATTATAAAGATCAGGCTGTGTACATAGTTAAAGTATGAGGGGTACAACCCCCTTATATGGTCTCACAAGTATGCAAGCAAAATTTTGTGTTTAAATAATATCAATATTTAGCAACCTGAAATCACACTTAAGTGAGAAGTGAGACTTGCATTGTTTTACTTGATAAGCTTCAGAAATCACACTTAAGTGCAGTTCAATCATGTGAATTTATAATATATCTTGTTCTTGCAGAACCACGAGTGGGATCAAAGCAAATAAGATCAGGTAATGAGAGCTAGTTGGTTTTAGATTACCTATCAAATCGGAGATCTGCGGGTTAAGAACTCATACTAAAGCGGCCTCAAGTAGTTCAATTCTTGAACCTAGTAAAAACCAATCCAACCCCCAAAACCAAACAACAAATAAATACATTTTTACACTTTGCAGACAAAATGAAATCCGTTTCCCCCATTTGAGTTTTGCAAACTAAGAATAATATCGATATAGAAGAATATTTCCTAAGGACTTAACCAAACCCGAAAAGCTTGAACCCTCACGTCACACCACAAGCATGTAACTTAACTTCAGAGACCACAAAACCAACAAAAAGATAAGCACATTCCTCGACTTCCGCCAAACAGTGGTGACCACACCAACCAACCAAATCCGAAAAGATCAAACTTTCAGAACAGGAACACTAATCCGACAACTCCACAGACAAAAGACCAAATGTAATGATTAGCCCCAAAACAATAGATTCCTGACTTCAGCCACGCAACCAAACCAACCGAACCGACAAGGACAAAACCTTTCCAGTAAAATAACACACCGCAAAACAATGCTGGAAACTGAACTGGCATTCATTATTCTCCAAAAAAAAAAACAATTCAACCACTTCCGCCGAACCCAAAAGAACAAATTCGGCAAACAAAACAACCCACTGTTCTCATTTCCCCCATAATCACCTAATTCCTCAAACCCAACCAACAAAACCTCCAAAGATCAAATCTTTACACTAAATAACATATTCCTCTACTTCGATCGATCAACGAAGACCGATTCAATCAACCAAAAGCAAAAAAATCCAATCTTCAAACCTCAAACAACCTCCATTACCCCCTAAGGCCCAAATCCAACCAACCAAACCTCCAAAGATCCAATCTTTACACTAAATAACAGATTCCTCCACTTCAACCAATCAACTAAGACTGATTCAGCCAACCAAACCCCAAAAAATTCAATCTTTACACCTCAAAAATTCCCACTCCTCCCCTCCGAATACCTCTAAAGATCCAATAATTACACCAAAACCACGCACCTCGAACAGCTCCACGACCTCCTTGTCCTCCTCCAGCTCTACGACCTCCTTGTCCTCCTCCAACTTCACCGCCGCGTCGGAGCTCGCGCAGGAGACCCTCAGACACCCCTTTCTCCGCCGGACGGGGGGGAGGAGGTGGAGACGAAGGCATGCGCGGGTCGGGAAGTGGGGTCTGGTGAAGAAGGAAAAGAGAGGGTTAGGGTTTGGGGAGAGAGAGGTCGCCATCTCGGTCCTCTCTTCCCGTCGAGAATCGGGTTTGGATTTGGAGTTTTATCCTCCTTCTTTGTGTTTGGAGTGAAGTGGGGTTTAAGAGCCGATTTTGGAGAAATACGGAAAAATACGATTTTATGGGCAATTTTTTATTTATTATGATATGTGAAAATTTAAATATAAATTATGATATACAATTCGATACTATTGTATACACAACATGTTTATATTTTACACGAAATTCACACAAATAACCTCTTTCATTAGGTAATTAATTGTTTTTTACTTGATAATGATCAACTAAGATATTTCTTTGGAAAACAAGTATTAATATAACATGTTATTTAATTATTTCAATTTAAACATTGTGAACTTCAAATTATGCTTACCATGAAATCTTGACACGAACACAAAACCATTTGACACAATAGTATACGATTAATAAGTTTTATTTGTCTGTCATTTTTGACACGATAGAGTTACTCTACCCAAGGTTAGCAAAAATACTAAATCAACACAAAATTATTCGACACGCAATTGGTAAATATGAATACAATTTTCAAGTAAAAATGAAGACAAGTTTACTCATCAGGTTGAAACTCATACCGATACATCCTACTTTCAAGTGACGGGTTTTTATTTTGGGTGTGAATGGTATTAATTTGAAATTTATCCTCATATCAAAATTGTCCTTCTAATTGGGGAATGGTGGTGTTAATGGATATTCTTCTGAGTTGGTCAATACTGTGAAATCATAAAACCAAGAAAAGAGGAAGAGAGAAGAATATTATATCGAAGTACCAACCAACTCAGAAGGTCTTAGTGAGGTGAATAGTGCAGATTTTGTTATTTTGGATGTGGGGCGGCGAAAAAAGGTTGATTGGAAGAAGAGGGATTTGGTTGATAATAATAATAATTGCATCATAGAGCTATTAGGTTTATGATTGACGATTTTGCACAAAATAATACTTGACCATAAATGTACAACAAATTATTAATTATGAGTTGATAAAAAAGTACGTGCAATTTTAACAATACGAAAACTTTAACAGTAAGTTCTAACCAAGGTTTTAAAAACATGACCGGATCGGACGATTCGACCCGATTGGACCGGGAACCGATGGTCCAGCGGTCGGTTCAGCTAAACCGATGGACGGTTCGAACATTTAGTTAATATTTATAGAAATCGATTCAAATAGGTATGACCGTTAATATTTATTAGGTCTGGTTCAACTTCGTGTCTAAAAATGTTGATGTCATCAACGGTCCGACCGTGATTAGACTGTGGTTCGACCACATTTAACCAAAATCAAAGTTTTATCGGTTCGATGACCAGTTCGGTTTTGAAAAACTTGGTTCTAACCCCATACCTATCCTATTGTTAATAATTAGAATTAATACCATTTTTTCCATGATAACAACAATATTACAATTGTCGCTGGAAGATTAAACAACAATAGTAGTAGAGCCAAACAACCGGAAAACAAAGTCAAATTTCCGGAATTATGATAGCCGCAAAATACATTCTCAGTTTATTACTTGCATTTTATCCACAACGTCCTACATAGTTTCTTGTATTTTATCCACAAATTAGGTGATTTCTTATACCTTTTCTACAAATTACTTAGTTCGACTGAATGTTTCTTGATGACAATTAAATGTTATATATTCATATATAAGTTCGATTAAGGTATACCCTCAGTGGTTGTGGTTGTGTCACCACCCCCATCGATGGGTAGGGCTTGGAATTTTATAGGAAAGTATATACATGTACTTGTACAAGTATGATCATACTCGTCCGATTTACATGCATATCTACAATGAGAACCAAATGAACAAAAAAGTAAGTTTAAAAGAACATCTTACATTATTAGTACAAACAAAGATGATTGAGCCTAAGATCATGTATTAATGTACTACTTAATTATATTTCGATTAGACAAATTAATTCCACCTTATAAACACTCGCAGAAGAAAGAGAAACATACCAAAATTAACAAGAAGTGTCGATGAGGAGTAGCAAAAGTAGGTGGGGGTGAGAATGATGGAGAAGATGAGCACATGAATAGCTTCCCAACCATACAAATGAAATGGGTGCATGAAATAATGAAATGGAACTTATCAGGGTTATAGATATAGCAATGCACGTGCCCTGCTTCTCCATCTTCCTCAACCCACCTTCAAATCTTCCCAATTTGGAGTTCAATGGTGGAAACCCCACTACCCTCCTCCATCTATTTATATGTGTGCATGATGTGAGATCAAGATGCCATAATTGGTTAGCTAGCTGATGTGTTTATTTATTAACATCACACACTTTGCTCATCAATTACCACATTTTAACACTACCTTTTGTGCTCAACACCTTTTGAGTTGTTGTTGTTGTTCAGGTCATCAAATCATTAGTCCAAGGGTTTATTGACAACAACGTTGGTTTGATGACCAAACATTTCATGTTAGAATTCAACCTTTAGAAAAGAATATTCGCTTGGCTGTCACATAGAAACAACTAAATTAGCTTTATGTCATCTGGTTTTGACTATTTAGTCTAATGTAATAGAAAAATCAAATTATTTATCTTAATTTCCTAGGAAAACAAAATATTTATCTTTGTGTCATTCCGTCGGTAAATCGTCAACTTTTCCGTTAACGTCCGTTAAGTATATTAATATTTAATGTAAATTTTGCAGAATCACCCTGAATAAACCAAAAATTCATTATAAGTATTGTAAAAATTGCAAACAATTACTCAAATAATTTATATATACTCTCTCATCTCTATCTTTCAACTTTCATTTCTTCTTTGTCTCCCACTAAACTTAATGACTCGATTACTGAACTAATGAAATTCAATATTTTTTTAATTTTAAAAATACAAATTAATTAATTGTTTTTTTATTAAAAAAATAATTTTTCTAATATAAAAACCATTTTTATATAAAATGCGTTTTTCAAAAAATATTTATTTATTTGAATAAAAACTCTTTTATCAATTATCAGATTCTTGTACTAAAATATTAAAAATTATGACTCTGAAATAAGATAAACAAAAATAAATGATTTTTAGAAGAAAAAAATTATCGAATTTAATTAGTTTAGTAATCGAGTCATTAAGATTAGTGAGAGAAAAAAAGAAATGAAAGTTGAAAGATAAAGTTGAGAGAGTGTATAGATAAATTATTTGAATTTTTTTGTAAATTTTACAACACAAATAATGAATTTTATGATTTTTTGGTTTATTCGGGGTGATTCTGTAATTTTTTTATTAAATATTAATATACTTAATGGACATTAACGGAAAATTTAAACGGTTTACTGACGGAATAACATAAAGATAAATATTTTATTTCCAAAATCCAATTTTGTACGAGATTTGGATGATTTTTGCAATGTTACTGGACATGGAATTGATTTTTGGACCACTCGACGAAAATAGATATATGTTTTGAAAGATATAAATACCAATTCAATCTCTTCATCCGGCCTATGTGGTTTGTCTTGATGACTACTTAATTTATAATTAACTAGAGATGTTGGAGTCAAAATCATTACAAACTTGAGTGGATAATGACATGCATGCATGTGCATGCTCACTTAGGTTAAATATTGTTTTCCTAATCCTCTCTCACTAGATCTCTTTCACATGCTCCTTCTTTCTCTTCTTTTTGAACTTTAGGTGATGGGAGTGGAATGTATGAAATGTGGGAAACATCATTGCAAAATCCTAGTCATGACCCACTTTACATTGTTTAAACCCTAACTCCTCTCTAATCTCATTAGATTTTCTAGAGTTGCTAGTGGGTTTGTGAACTCCCATGGGAGTGACCAAGAAATCTGTGATCTTTGTGGGATCATGACCAATTTTTTTCATGGAGTGCGGATTTCCATGATAGTGTTTGGTATTAGATGTATTCTCATCATTACTTGTGGGATTATGTTGATCTTAGTGGTGTCTACCTATGATTCTAAGGAGCTTCTATTGCATAACATGTAGGATTTTGGAATGGAGACAAAGATAAGTCATGATTGTGTTCGTAAGTTGATGATCAATTCTGTCAAGGGATATTTGTTTTCTCTTTTGTGGATCATTTTCAAAAGCTATCCATGGTTGTCTCTTTAAGGTGGAAAGCAAGTTCCTCCATTAATTACCTACCAAAACAAAATAATTAGTTATAGGCATTTTGGCAACGTGTATGTAACATCCCGAAACAACGGATGTCACTCAATAAATCAATCGTCACCAATAAAAATTTATACAATCAAAAGAATATCAGAATAAACTCATCAACGGGAATGTCACTCAATAAATCAATCGTCGGTGCACCAAAAATACAACAGAGTTTGTCAAAAGGCGTGATTACAACAATACAATGAAAAGACAGATAAAGTAATCACGACGACCTCGAAGAGTCCGATGAGGATCCTGACCCCAAAATTAGTGCGCTCGCGGTCACCACCCGACAGAACCTACTGCGGTCCTGAAACATGAATCAAACAACGATGCGTAAGTTTCCCATTAGGAAACCCAGTATGCCAAACTCATTTATATGCATGCAATAGTACGGTAAATGAACCTATCATACTAGTAGCATGTCATGTCACATCTGCAATGCATCAAGTCCCTCAACAGGGTAAACGGGACCTAAGTCCAACAACAACGACCCTCAACAGGGTCCACAAGGACATCAGTCCAGCAACAACAACAACGAGTCTCCCTCAGAAACTTACCGTAAGCACATACGGTCTTACGGACAGTACGCGACGCGTCCCCCCACACGCGACTACTTGTGCCCAAGGGATCGGTGAGGAGCGTCCGCACTTCCGCGCAAGGGACCACGTGGTCAACACCAATTTCGACGGAGCCGTAGCCCGGTCGGTCAACATCCCAGGATAGGTGCCCAATCGGGGATCATCGCTGGCACCTCATCAGCGGCATCGCCGGCACAACATCGACGGTACAACATACGTCCGACACAACATCGGACGGTACAACCACAAGTCGGAACATCGTCGGCACCATCATCGCCGGCAACAACCTCGGCGGCAACGCCGGCACAACATCGGCGGTACAACATACGTCCGGCACAACATCGGACGGGTCCAGACCGTAGTCTGCAGGGTCATAATGCTCCACGAGCCATGCGTCTACACGCATTGGGATCCGCGATCCCTCAGGTCTGCTACTCTACAATGAGTCCAATCAATCCATCAAAAATAGTCACGATCCATACATGGAGGTGACGCGTCCCGGACACCCACACTCTTCCACACGGCTGTCCCTGGGCAGGCATGCGTAACGCGCCTACCGTCACCTCCCGGCTCACGCACAAGGCGAGGACACGGGCTTCCGTGGACAGAGTTGGCATCCTAAATGGAACCAGGAATTCTGTCATGTGCAAAACGGTCGACCGAAAGAGACAACTCAGTCGACCGTTTTCCTCAAGAGAATCGGTTGACCGAAACGAGGTCAAAATCCGGAGTGTGGTCAACATTAATTTCAAAACTATCGGTCGACCGACTCAGGGGTCTCGGTCGACCGAAAACTAACATGGTCAACCTATTATTTCTACGTCAAAACGGTCGACCGTAAACACATGCATAATACCAGCACACTTAAGTTCCGGTCGACCGAACACAAGGAACCGGTCGACCGAAACACAACAGACAGTCAAAAAATGCACTACATCGGTCGACCGCCCGAAGGGCCCGGTCGACCGTTGGTCGTCTTCAATCTCACGTCAGCCGAGGTTTTTCACGGAGAACACCGCCGGAGAGGTCTCCGACCTCCCCCGCCCGACCAACCTAACTCTTCCATGAGAGTGAGCAACAAGAAAACACGTTAAGAACCGACATACCTCGACGAGAAGACGGAGCACACCGGAGATCCGTCCACGCCCGACCAACCCTCCGATCACGTGCGCCTTCCACTCTCCTCCTCGACTCCATGCTCGCCTCCACGCGCCGGGGTCTCCTCCACCGCCTGTGGACGTCGGAGAGAAGAAGAAGAATGAAATGAGAGAGTGAGAGAGATGAGATGAAGAAGTGAAGAGATCAAAAGATATGGCTTTCTCCTCAACCCAACACACGAATAGTAACCACCCCCTACACCTATCACCGTCACTGTTCACCGCCTATTTCCCATGCAAAGCTCTCCTCTAATCACCATTACCCTTAAGGGCTAGGGATCTAACAGTGTAGCTATGGTGTGGTATGACCTTCCTCAACAAGAATTTATCTATTTTATCTTTCAAGACATTTAAATTAATAAATATGGCTCAAAATGCAGTTTTTTAGGTTTGGCATCAACCAATCAATAACACTCAGGAAGATAAATATAAACTCAGTGATTGAGTTTACATTACTTTCCGGTCATTTTAGGAAAATAAAATAATTTTCAAATATAAAAAAACTCAATAAATTTCAGTTCCACCAAGTGAAGTAACTATTGCACGCCTCTGAAAGGATTACTAAGAATTTACTAAAAAGACTTTCAACTTTACAAAGCAAACTCCTAACACGATCGTAATTCATGAATCATATACATGCAAGGTCTGGGATGTTTGCAAAACTATTTTTTTCCTAAACAAACATTACTTTTATCCATACCCAAAACTAATGGCCCTATAAACCAGTCTAGTCCAGATAAAGAAAAGACCCATCAAACAGTCTGTAATGAAGATCCAAAAACTGAAACCGAAGTTAGAGGTTTGGTCAGGAAAAATTGTGCAACGTTTGTTGGAAATTTAGTGGTTCATTCAATATCCTTGTTTTCAAAAAGGTTCTCAATGCATCATGTTAAAACAATTTCATTTGCTCAATTAAGTTGATAAAACAGTGGCTGTAATTGATACGTCTTAACTGTGTGATTGTCATTCGTACTTAAGAGTAGTGAATAGATCGAGTTTGAATATTTCAGTTGAAACAAACCAAAAGAATAAGATATGGACGTTGAAGAAACATACCGTATAAGATCCAATCAAGCAAATTAGGCGTATCCAATCCAACGCATATGGAATGTATTCCAACGGCTCCATAAGAAGTATGGAATGTATTCTACTATATAACACTCATGTAAAACCCTAAAATAATATAACAAAAAATTTCTTCGTGCACTGTTCAAATCAACATGGTATCAGAGCGTGCGTTCTGAGAAGAAGAAAAATACACACACACAAACCCACCCAAAACCCTACACCCAAACCCGGCCTCAGAGGCTTCCCTGAGCTCATCACCGGCCAGGACGCTAGGCGGTTGCGACCGCTGTCGCCTTCCACTCCTAGCTATGACAGACCACGGTGGTGAATCCCAACGCCACACCACACAACCCCTCAATGGGACAAACTTCCTCACCTGGGCACACGCCGTCTCCCAGTCCCTCAGCGGCAAAGGGAAGTTCGGCCACCTCACTGGGAAGACCATCAAACCCACAGAACAAGGAAGCGAGGCAAAGCAGGAGGAGTGGCAAAACGCCGACCACCTCGTGATGTCCTGGCTCCTACAATCCATGCAACATCAAATCGCAGAAATCTTCATGTACAAGAATAGCGCCAAAGAACTATGGGACTCCGTTCATGAACACTATGGTAAGCAACAAAACTTTGCGCATATATTTAAACTCAAACAATATCTTTCGCAGATCAAACAAAACCAAAAATCTGTGACTGAATACCTCGGCATGCTGAAAAGAACATGGGATGAACTTGCTATCTATGAGCCACCCACCAAAGATCCCGAAATCATACAAGCAAGAACCGAGCAAGACCGTATTTACACGTTTCTTGTTGGGTTGGATTCAAGCTTCGAGGCGCTCAGATCGAACATCCTCATGGCGCCGGAACTTCCCACCTTCTCGACCATCATAACGATGGTTAACCGGGAGGAAACTCTCCGGAAAACCCACACCGCTCAGTCGGACACCCCCCACGAAAATCAGGCGTTTGTCGCCGCAAAAAACACCGCAAACACTCGCGACAAAGGTAAAAACAAATTCGGAAATAAAAGCAACGAATATTGCGATAACTGTAAGAAACAGGGACACAACCGGTCTACGTGCTACTTTCTCTACCCGCATCTCCGGCCATCTAGAGACGGCTCAGAGAGGAGGGGGAGAGAAGCGGCGGCCACACAAACCCTAGTGGGAGAGGTGGCGGTGGCGCTCCAGGAGGAAACCCTAGCAACCAAGGAGAAGGAACGAAATGGGGTTCAGTCGGGTCGGTGTCGGATCAACGTGGGTTTTATAGCGTGAATGGTGGAGGATCCGACCCGTTTGCCTACCCGGACCCAGCGGTGACCGGTTCTACAAGTGCACCAGATCCGACCCAGCTCAGCTCTCTCCTGGCCCACTTGAACACATTCTTGCAAACCAACACCCCAAATAAAGGTAATTGCTCAGGTATGAATACTTTCTTAAATAATTACAATTCTTGTCTTTCAGTAAATAATGATTCTAGTTGGATTATTGACTCCGGTGCAACTGATCACATGACCGGAAACCCTTCCCTGATTAATAATGTAAAAACTAGTTTAAATTTGTTGGATAAATTCGTCACTGTTGCTAATGGAGACAAAGTACAAATTAAGGGCACTGGAGAAGTACAATTCTTAGATAATAAAATACCTGAAAATGTTTTGTATGTACCTAATTTCGACTCTAATCTCTTGTCTGTTGCAAGACTCACGAAAAATTTGAATTGCAATATTATCTTCACACCTTTTGATGTAACCTTTCAGGATCGTACCACAGGGAGGACGATTGGTAGCGGGAAACTCGTCAATGGACTTTACGTGCTTGAAACTCAACCAAAAGGGTTAATTGCTAAAAATCCTACACATGATACTTGGCACCAAAGAATGGGACACCCATCTCACACAGTTTTACAAAAATTATTTCCTTCTTTTAAACATGAATTATCTTGTGATGTATGTCGATTGTCAAAACAAACTAGACTTCCGTTTTATGCTTCTGAAAATAAGACAGGTCGTGCTCTCGAATTGATCCACTCGGACATATGGGGACCCGCTCCCGTAGAATCCTATAATGGGTTCAAGTACTTTATTTCGTTTATTGATGATTTCTCACGTACAACTTGGTTATATTTGTTAAAAGCTAAATCTGATGTTTTTTTTTGGTTTTTGTGAGTTTGTAGCCTTTGTCGAAAACTTGTTTGATTCTAAAATTCAGATACTTAGATCCGATAATGGATCTGAGTATACTAGTAACAACTTTCAAAGTTTTTTAAAGCAAAAAGGCATTTTTCATCAAACCACATGCATAAACACCCCTGAACAAAATGGTATTTCTGAACGAAAAAATCGTCATCTTTTGAATGTTACTCGTTCTCTGTTTTTTCAAAATCATGTCCCCAAACATTTCTGGTCAGATGCTATTTTAACTGCCACTTACATTATAAATTGTTTACCTAGTTCAACAATTCAAAACAAACAACCATTAGAAATCTTACACGGCAAACAAATGAGCCTTAATCATCTTCGTATTTTTGGTTGTACTTGTTTTGTTCACAGGAAGCGTCTGGACAAGTTTGATTATAACTTCATCAAATGTATTTTTTTAGGCTACTCTGTCAAGAAAAAGGGGTACAAATGTTATGACCCCATAAATTGTAAATTTTATGTCTCTCGTGATGTATCCTTCTTTGAGAATATTCCTTACTTCAACGATCATCACAATCCTTCCGCTGCACCCAAAGCTCCTCTACCGACCGCTGATGTCTTCGACACCACCACACCACCAACTCAGGTAGTCGACACCCCTCCGCTAGAGGAACTTGAGCCACCTATACAAGTGGACGACCAATGGGGAGATGATGAAGGTATTCCTCCAAGGAGGACCACCCGTACTACTCGTCCACCACCTCGACTCCAAGATTATGTGGTATCTCACGTCACTTATCCTATCGAGGACTACTTGTCCTACTCTCAAATAAAACCCACCTACTATGCTTTCTTAAGTCAAATAGACAAAATTAATGAACCCACCAATTTTCATGAAGCTAGTCAACACCCCAAGTGGACTAAGGCTATGGAAGATGAATTAAAAGCTTTAGAAACCAACAAAACATGGAGTCTTGTTATTCCCCCAAAAGGAATAAACTAGTAGGCTGTAAATGAGTTTATAAAATAAAATATAACATTGATGGCAGTATAGAACGATTTAAAGCCCGGTTAGTTGCAAAAGGGTACACTCAAACTTATGGGTTAGATTACCAAGAAACGTTTGCTCCAGTTGCAAAGATGAACACGGTTCGTGTTCTCCTCTCTATAGTTGTTAATTCTGGATGGAACCTCTTCCAAATGGATGGTAGAAATGTTTTTTTGCAGGGCAACTTAGAAGAAGAAGTATATATGACTCCTCCCCCAGGTTACGAATCCGATCCAGACAAGGTATGCAAACTCCATAAGTCCATAAACGGACTTAAACAATCTCCACGCGCATGGTATGCTAAACTCAGTCACTCTCTTCTACTCTATGGGTTCTCTAAAAGTTCTGTTGATGCCTCCATGTTCACTAAACACAATCATAAAACCACTATAATTGTCTTAGTATATGTGGATGATATTATAATAACCGGAAACAATGATGAAGAAATTTCCTCAGTGAAACTTTACCTCAAATCAAAATTTGATATTAAAGATCTAGACATCATGAAATACTTCCTTGGAATTGAAATTGCGCACTCAAAAAGGAACCATTTTTATCCCAAAGAAAATATATTCTAGATCTGTTACATGAAACTGGGAAAATAGGGTCTAAACCAGCTAACACCCCGATCGAGACAAATCGGAAAGTTAGTCTAATTGACAATGAACCAGTTCAAAACATAGGTCAATTCCAGAGATTGGTTGGCAAACTCATCTACCTCACAGTCACTAGACCTGACATCACATATGTCGTTAGCGTAGTAAGTCAATTTATGCATGCACCTCACAAAGGTCATCTAGAAATCGTTGACCGGATCCTACACTATCTTAAAAAAACTCCGAGTCAAGGTCTTTGGATGAAAAGAAACAACTCTAATACAATTGTTGGTTATTCTGATGCAGATTGGGCAGGAAGTCACGATCAAAAATCCACCACCGGATTTTGTACATTCGTTGGGGGAAACTTGGTCACATGGAGAAGTAAAAAACAAAATGTAGTTGCTAGATCAAGTGCTGAAGCCGAGTACCGTGCAATGGCCTCCACAACAAGTGAGCTAATTTGGCTCAAACAACTCCTCAAAGACATGAACATAAGCAACCAAGATCCTATACAAATGTTCTGTGACAATAATGCTGCAAGACACATCGCCTCCAATCCTGTTTTCCATGAACGAACAAAGCACATTGAAGTAGACTGTCACTTCATCCGTGAAAAGATCCAAGCAAAAGAAATCGAAGTTCCCTACGTCCAAAGCAAAGACCAATTAGCAAACATCTTCACCAAAGCACTCGACCAACGACACTTCCAAAACATTCTTGGCAAGTTAGGCTCCTTCAACATCTTCCGGAGCCAACTTGAGGGGGAATGTTGAAACAAACCAAAAGAAGTATGGACGTTGAAGAAACATACCGTATAAGATTCAATCAAGCAAATTAGGCGTATCCAATCCAACGCATATGGAATGTATTCCAACGGCTCCATAAGAAGTATGGAATGTATTCTACTATATAACACTCATGTAAAACCCTAAAATAATATAACAAAAAATTTCTTCGTGCACTGTTCAAATCAACAACAACCAATACAATAGCAAGTAGTTTGCTCAGTGGACAAACCCAACGAATATTTGAGACATATCAGTTCTGGAATATTTAAGATTGTAATTTGTAATATACGGACTAGTTGCAAAAATGTAAGTCATTCGAAGAAACACCAACACAAAAATAAAGAAAATAGAATCAACATTTTTGTTTCTCCTCATTCCCTCCTCTTCACAATAAATATATTCCATTTACATAGTAAAATCAAGATCCCAAAACTTTTAATGCATCTACACAACAAATATATGAATATATATTTTTTGCATTAAAAAGAATAAATTACTAATCTACTTCCATCAGGATATGAACTACGTACAACTCTTAATAATCATACTTAGTAGCTTGTAATAAGATATTGGCCGGATGTGGCAACTAATGATAAAGAATCAAGCATTGAGATTGGAAGCAATAGCAATAGAACTTGTAGCCAAAGCAAGAACTATCATTCCTCCTGCCAATATCTTGTCTTTTACAAAAGAAATGCCATGAACATCCCTGCAAATTTTGAAATACAAAAAAAATAGCATTGATTATTTGTACAAAATAATGACGAAATGAGATGATAAATCTACAACATGTTCGGTTAATAAATTAGTTGACCTGAGAACAATTGCAGCTGGGAAGATCAAAGAGAGACAAACAGCAGTAGTGGATCCAAATAGCTGGAACAGAGTCCAAATATCTGGAATTACAATAGCCGCCAAGTACGCCGCCACCGCCACCACCACCGTTATCGACACGAACCGGCCGTTATGGAACGCCAGAGGGCAGGCCTTGGGGAATATAAGCCCATCGACGTTTATCCGTAACGAGAAGAACAAGAGAGGGAACACGAGTACTAGATGCAATGCATAGCTTAGCCTTACGATGTCGTTGATGAATGGGCTTATGTTAGAGGTGGTTCTGTCGAAATTTATCAATATGTCAGACATTGTTCCGTCGCCAAAGAGGAGGTATCCAAAGAAACCAACGGATATGTATATAACGGAACATAATAGTAAGGATAGGCGTACTGCGACGGTCATTTGAGAGGTTGTTTCGAGTTCTGCTCGGATTGGGTGGACTGCATTGCATAATAACACATGGTTCATGGTAAAGATATGAATTAAAATGTTGTTTTAGATCATAAACCTGCATTTTGATTCATCATTCGTAAAATATGAACTGATTATGAAATAATTAACGAGGTTTACAATTTCAAATTTACAAGTGACATGATTTAAATTTCCATAATACGATAACATTAATTTGAAAATTCGATAGCTAGTCAATTAAGTGATTGTGTTGCTGCAGAAGCATACCATTAAAGTGGAAGGTGAAAGCAAGGACGACGACAGGGACGGCAGTAAATAGCTCAAAATACGAGGAAAGATTGGCGAAATAAGGGAGGAGCCTCGGAGCCTTCGTTGTTCCACGAAATAATGCATAAATAGCCATGCCAGAGCTGATAGCCACGAACGCAATGGCAAGGAAAACAGACATGGCAGACGAGAACCTGAGCGAGTCTGCATGATCGATATATCACGTACCCCAATTAAGTTAATTAATACATCTATCATCACCTCTTTTATTTTATTTTTAATAATTAGAATGACGCATTATAACATCTGTAACAATCAGTTACATTCTTTCATGTTGCAAGCAAGAGTCGTATGTTTAAAAAAACAAACAGAAATGACCATTTTAAACGATTGAAATTTGAAAGAGTCGTATGTTATAATCATGTAGTTCACCAAGACACCAACCATATGCATTTATGCAAGTTCCAGATCTCAATTATTGGGGTTACCATATCATATTATTAAAAAGATAAAGTCCAAACTTTTGATATGCTGTCCATATATATATGACTTCACATTATCTTCTGTTTTGTTCATAAGAAACCACACTCTTGTACTTGCAAGAAATTGAAGTTTCCACTGACATAACATTAAATTTTTTAACCATATCTGATAACTTACTCATCCTTGTTTAAAATGGCCATTCCTGTATAGTAATTTACCTATCCTTGTAACCATTGTCAAGTTGTGTTAGTTCATTTGAGCACTTAAATTATCTTTAACCATAGATAATATTATTGAATTCGTAATTAATTACGACTCTTATTCTCAATATCATTTATAGTTGTGTTAATTCAACTTAATTGTCTTAAGTGAACTTCATATTCTTTTACTTGACAATTTGTCAGCAGTTTTAACTCATCTGCACTTACCCACAAGTTCTAGATTATGTTTGTGACTCACCATCTATCGTATTATTATATATGTATTCTATTATTCTAGGATGGAGAATTATTATATTTTCCGTGGTAGGTAGGTTGGAATACGATTTAAAAATAAATGCTCCAGTTGTGGACCTCATCATTTAATGTAAACCCATTAAATGTGATCGGCCTCGTGAAACATGCACTCTTGAAATTCCATCAAGTCGGGGAAAAAAGGGTTAACTACGTTTTGTCCTTAAATTATATCTTGATTATATTTGTATTGTTCAATTTTATTAAAATGTGACCATTATTCCTTTTAACTTTCGTTATATAACACTCTACCCCAATTTTAAAAATCTATCAGATGTGCAAAATAAAATCTATGCATAATTCTAAACGACAAACCGTAATTAACCTAAATATAAATATTGAAATATTTTGTTCAATACTATTAAATTTTTGAAATATTTAGACCCAAGTCCGACTCTTTGTTTGGTATATATGATCGTATAAGAGTATCCAAGAAAAGTTATGATCATTGTTTTAAAAGGCAATTAACTTAGGGGTTCGATAGTATAAGAATTTCGAGAACAACGAAGAACAAAAAATATTTGAATTAGCTAAATGATTTGATGGTTAGGGGTTTATTTGAATAGTAATATTATTGGCATATAGTTAATAAACCTGTAAAAATTAATGTACAACGTACCGACACGCCGGAAAAAGAGAAGAGGAAGGAGGATGAAGATGAGAATAAAGAGAAGCGCGACCGCCCTTTGATTCCACCAATGGTCGCCGTCGAACCACTCTTGTAAGATACCCCAATGGACCTTGCCGTCTGGGCCTGGTCGGCTGCCGGAGACCACGTCTCCTGCCAAATGTACACAACCACCACTTTAAAATTAGAACTAATCAATCTGGTTAAACAGAATAACAAGCCCAACACTTGAAATTCTAAATATCAATTAATTACATAAGCCTTGACAGAGAAATATTAGTACTTGGAAAATAATCTGATGACAATGGAGATAGACACGAATCCTTCTTGGTTAGAAGAAACAGACAGATTATCTAAAGATAGAACCAAATCCTGGAACATATCCTCCTTGTCTTGGTGTCCAACCACCACAGTGATTCCAATTACATATTTGCACAAACCAGCAATTGCATACATTATATAATTAAGAAAATTTAATTGAAGAAGTAAATAGTGCCAGTGCCACTAATTCACTATCATTTACTTCAACTATATATCGACATCATTGTACAAAATAAACAACAAAACTAAGCAAGTAATCTTTTTTTTTAAAAGATGGTCAATAAAAACAGGAATCAAATCAACCCAACATGGAGAACATAATACATTTAAATTTTGATGGTTTTGTTTAATCCAAATCACCCCCACACCCCCAAACAGAACCATTTAAATCCTGACCTAATTTAATTCTTAATTGGAATATAATCAACAAAACACAAAGAAACAACACATTAGTCAAAGCATTACAAAAAACAAAACAAAAAACTTCAAACCCAATATCACTTTACACTTATCATAAATTTAACATAAATTTAACACAACCCACAATTCAAACAAAAACAATTTTTTTCAAAAACAATTACAACTCCACATTTCAAACCCAATATCACTTATCCAATCATTTCCACACAAAAAAGCACATATATAATTGACATACCAATAATAATCAAGTACATGACAAGAGCTCCGGCGTTAGTGAGCACAACACAAATCTGCAAAACCACCGCTCCAGCCCGTCCGAATGCCTCCTCCATAACTCCGGCGTACGACGCCCTCCCTCTACCGGTGTACCGGAGTAGGAATTCCACCGACACGTCACAAAGCACGGCCACAAACGCTATCAACGCCACCGCCGGTGCGACTCCCAACACCTTCATGGTGGCCGGAATTGACATAATTCCGGCGCCCACGATGCTCGTGGAGAGATTGAACACCGCACCGGAGACGGAGGCGGCGGCTGTGGTGGTGTGGGTGGGGAGGAGTGGGGAGGAGTCGAGGCCGGCCGGAGTTGTGGCCTTCATGGTGGTTGAGAAATGATCGGAGGAGTGGGAGTTGTGAAGTGGATTAATTATAGTTGTGATCTACAATAGTGACAAGAGTTAATTTTATGATGGATGAGTTCTCAATATTTATTTGGTCACGATTTTATTGTAGTTCTTGGATTTTTTCGATTTGGATAAAAGTAATAATCGTTAATTTATGAGAATTTTTTTGTTGCGATTTTTAGGCTAAAATGTATGTGTATGTTATTTCTGTAAATAATTTTGAAGTGTCTAGATACGTCTAATCGGAGAAGTTGCTTATTTTTTTCATCATTTTGTACCACTGTTTGAGACAACCACACAACATCCAACGTCCAATCAAGCATTTAAGCTCCAGAAGTTTATACAATATGATTAGACTTAATTTTGCCACCTTATCTTATCTCTAATATATGCTTAGATACAAGTTGCAACTTGACCATTTTTCATGCAATTCATGAAAAAAAAACTCTTCCCGACAATATGAAAAAAACAAATAAATATGTGGAGATGAGATCAAAGACACAGAAGAAACAAATGCCAGCTAAGTAACTACTGGATTTGGGACCCAATAATTCACTTGCCTAATCTTTATATTTATTAATTAAGTGTAAAAGTGGAGATGGAATCATGGAACAGAACTTGGACAGCGATAGATGAACTTGGACGGATATTCGGCCAATATTAATTGGCCAAAGTGCATTAGGGTGAAGTTCAATTATAAAGCCTGTTTTATGGGGTTGTTTAATTTGAATTTATACTTCAACCTTGGCATTTAGAAGTGGTTAATTTGTCAAGTAATTCGAAAATATCCATGTATGATGTATCATGTTCAAAAGGATATGTCAAAAGAAAATTCCAAAAAAAAACAACATAATTTTCATGTGATTTACCCTCATCTTTATTGATTCAAATTAGTGTAAGATGTTAATATTATTTTTAAAATGCGGTCACATACACATTCAAAAGCATTTTGTCATACAAAGATGATTTTAAACACTGTTGCAATTGGAAAGGTTTCCATTGATATCTGTTAATTAAATTCTTTATCAAAATCACAATCCTTGCATCTAAACAGAAAAAAATAAACAGACTTGTTAGAGAAACCAAGTTATACATTCTAACATTATTGGGCCCTATTAGGCTAATCCACACCAATAAGTCAGGGCCAGGTTGAAGAGCAATAAATATTTTGCCCTATTTGGGTCTATAGCGTTAACTTGGATTATAAATTAAGCTAATCTATATTTGATGTAACCCATATTTCAGTAGTCATAAATAATATGAAATAATAATGGGAAGACCCACAACATTTCATTAGGTCTAACGATGACACTTTGTTTTTGACTTTATTGGTGAGCATAAAAGCAATATCCCATGATAACTATAAAACAACTCTATATCTAGGTTGAAAGTCTGAAAACATTAGGTCATCAGTAACTATGATACGGATGACTTATGAGTTTTCCGTCTCTTTTATCTTTTTTCCATGTCACATTTCTCTTTTCCTAACTTACTTTATTATCTTTCTTACACTATTCACATCTTAATTACAACCTATGTCTATTCTTCATATTATTTCGGGGTCTATCTTGGAAAAATTCTAAAAAATCAAAATAATTATAAAATGTATTTTCAAAAAAAAAAAGATTCAAACAAAATTTTAAAAAATCAAAACAAAAAAATCTTTAAAATCTGTGCTTGTTGACGACCCGGACGACCTGGTCGTGGGGGACGCACAACCCGTTAAAGATGCTCTAAATAATGCTTTATTAGTGACCACTCACTGACCCATCGCAATTTGTCTTGCGCTAACCTAGTAAATCAGATATAAAAGCATCCTAAGAACTTAGTATTTGACAACCAAACACAGATAACCCTTTTCCCTATAATTGCTTCATGTTTTGAATTAGGTCTAAAAATAAATAAAAAACCATCGGAAGATATTGGTGGATTTCAATTAGGGCTTGACAGAATACATGATTTTTTATGTCAGATTTCACAGGCTTAAGTTTGTGAGTTGCATTAGCCCATCAATTCGTTGGAAGATATGGTAATGTATATTTCCTTTTCTGTTGTCCCAAATATAAAATTTCTAGGTTATGAAATATAGATCAAATAGTTAGCATCTTACTATTTTGTTTGGCTTAATTTGTACTTCTGTGCTCTATCCAATGCTACAATCCCACACGCCTGTCTTATCTCTTGTCCAAAAGACCAAAACGAACAAATCTAGTCATGTTTTTTTTTTCATATTGGAGAATAAATGAATGTTGCTTCCTCCTTTTTTTGCATTTTTTTTTCTGTTTTGGTCCCATGTATACATGAAATCAAGATCTTAGAGTATACAAAATTACGAATTATTTAGCAATTAAGCTGGGTTTATATGGAAATAAATGTAAGTAGTATAGTTATTCCAACTTCACATAACAGTTTATTGATCGTTTGATTGAGATAAATTAACAATTGATAACAAAGATATAATTTATTTCCTAACTCCAATGCTAAAATGGAAATTTCACCTAGAAAATTCATAGAAATTGCCACTATATTCCTAATAACACCAAATGCTTTGAAGATGATGCATCCTATTGTTATGTCTCTTCGTATTTACGTTGACACCCTTAGTGCTACTACACCTTAAGCAATGAGATTTATCTCATATTCATTACTTGGTCGAATATTGTTATTTGCATAGTCATAAAAATAATGTTTGGATCAATCATACAATACAAAAGTTTAGGGTACAGAAAGAAAAAAAGTGCGGGGATACATTTTCAATAGCTAACATTTAAAGGTCATATCTGCAAACTCCCCCAAAACCAAAGGCAGCCGCGTGAGATGGGTCAGACTTCGGTCAAGCCCACACGTTTTGACTATTCAACGCCCTCACTTTATTTCTCATCATTAAAAAAAACAGTGAAGATTAAGGATAGTATTTCAACAAAATAAGTATATCTTTATTTAACAAATTTTAATTTAATTAGAAGAAAAAATAGAACATCTTTTTAAAATCATTCTTATATATCTTTCCCTCTCTAATATATAACCAGTTTGTCACATATTGAAAGTCGAGTATCAAGTGTAAGTTGCTTGCCAGAAGAAGAAAAAAAGAGTATCGAGTGTAAGTTTATGTCCTTTGAATGTGTTCAATTATTTGAGTTTGAAAAGTATGACTTTTTATACACAGTAAGTTTATAGAAGATCTCTAAAACTCACAAGGGGGTTGATAATATATTTTCCATTTCATACATGAAATTAACTTCAAACAATCACACTCAATTGACAGAATATCGTACTCTTTTTTCATACTTAATTTCCCCCCCCCCCCCAATAAACACCGTACCCATTAAAAGCAAAATCAGATAAATAATTAAAGTTCCATAAAACTCAAGGATTTCTCTTGCCCAACATTACCCTCTACTTCCCTCTTAATTCTTCATTTGCTCTCTCTCTCTCTCTCTAACTAATGGCTTCTCCTAATGGAAGCTTAGAGACGTCGGCCGCCAACTCAACCATAAACCTAACTCCAACCCTCTCCTTCTCCAAGTCCTCCTTCTCCGACCTCCTCAATGGGATCGCAACCGAGGAGGGTGCAAGAACTAGTGGTGGTGTTGGTGTTGGTGTTCCCAAGTTCAAGTCTTTGCCACCACCTAATCTTCCTATATCTCCTCCACCCTTCTCTTACTTCTCCATTCCGGCCGGTCTTAGCCCAGCTGAGCTCCTCGACTCGCCTGTTCTCTTCAACTCCTCTCATGTTAGATCACTATACTTCATTTTATGTGTGTTATTCACTGTTCTACTATGGCTAGTTTGTGTTTGGTTTTTAAGTTTTTTCATTCTTTGAAAAGATGGGATATTTTTATGGGTTTTGTGTATTTGATGTTTAATTACATATATGTAGTTGGCTGATTCCGGCCTTATGATGTTTTGGTATTTAATTGCCTTTATTTCAGGATAATGAACGATTCTTAATGTTTTGATATTATCTAAGCAATATATATATATATATATATATATATATATAGGATTCTTAATAATATTATGAAACATCAATTATGTATGTGAAAATTTCAATTCTTAAGGTGTTCTTCAATTATCTATTTGTTTTTATATTTGAATTCCTAAATTATATTATTTTTCACATATACAAGGTTGTTTTTGTTTCTTTCAATACTATGGGCTTGATCATTACCATCTTCTTCTACTCAACTTTAATTTGTATTCATTGGTTTTGGAAGAATCTGAAATATTTTGGATACACCCAACAGCATGCATGATTTAATTAATATGGTTTAATCTGTTGCGTATAGATTTTGCCATCTCCAACAACAGGATCTTTCCAACCACAACCACTCAACTTCAATTCCAACTCCACCATTAATCATCCCAATCAAACATTAAAGCAAGAGGACAGAACCAATTCCGACTTCTCCTTCCAAAGCCAGTCCAATACCATCTCATCATCAAATCCAAAGGTGTTTTCATATCTAACTAGTACTTCTTTCTTTTTCTTTTTTTATTGCACAGATTATTTGATTCTACAAGTTCATACATTTCTATTACAAACACCATAATAGGGTCTACCGGGACAATTTTGTTTTATAAGAAATAAATTGCTAGGGGGGAACATTTTCAGTTAGAAAGATTGATCGAAGTACATACATGTATAAAGACATGAATGTTAATTTAGAGAAAAATATTAACTTGTAAAGAATACACATAAAGGAGACGTAAAGAAATTCTAAAAAAAATGGAATTTTCAGGATAATTTGGAATATAGTTGACTTTTCAGAGTTTCTCACAACTTGGTTCACAACATAGCTATACATTGATTTTAGTGTCAATTGGCCTTTCTTGAAGTCAACTAATTAAATAAGACTAGTAAGTTTATTGTTTTCCACATGGTGAATTCTATGCTTTCAGACACGACAACAACAACAACAACAACAACAAGTGGAGTATTACCAATCCACTATGGAATCTAAACACCAAAATCAGATCCCCATCAAGGATCAAAGAAATTCCAACGATGGTTACAATTGGAGAAAGTATGGGCAGAAGCAAGTGAAGGGAAGTGAGAACCCAAGGAGTTATTACAAATGCACATTCCCAAGTTGCCCCACAAAGAAAAAGGTTGAGAGGTCAATTGATGGTCAAATAATCACTCAAATTGTGTACAAGGGCAATCACAATCACCCCAAGCCACAATCAACTAGGAGGAATTCTAGTTGTAACCCTCACCAAATTCAATCGTCGGTTGCCCCCGAGGCGTCTGAGCACTCGTTTGGTGCTAGATCGGGCACGCCTGATAATTCGTCTATGTCTGTTGGTGATGATGATGTTGAGATGACCTCCCAAGGTAAGGGAAGGGGCAATGTTCACAATGATGAAGAACCCAATCCTAAGCGATGGTAAGCCCTTCTTAGGTCACACATATATATATATGTGCATATGTGTGCGATTCCATGTCTAGGTGATCGTCATATAGTAGTGAATGTTACAAGTTTAATATGTTTTATGTAGGAGAAAGGAAGGAGAGGATGAGGGAATGTTAGGATCGAGCAATCGACCAGCTAGAGATCCTAGAGTTGTTGTACAAACCATAAGCGAGATTGACATTCTAGAGGATGGGTACCGTTGGAGGAAGTACGGCCAAAAGGTTGTGAAAGGAAATCCAAACCCTAGGTGAGCATATTCATCTTCTCAAAATGATCACACTCTTAAGACTCTAGCTACTACCATCTTGAATTAGTTTTCATATCGTGGTTTTCCTTCTCTCATCATTATCATCGTCGTCGTCGTCGTCACTTATATATAGGAGCTACTACAAGTGCACAACCTTGGGTTGTCCGGTAAGAAAGCACGTCGAGAGAGCTTGCCATGATCTCAAGGCGGTGATCACTACATATGAAGGAAAACACAACCATGATGTCCCACCAGCCCGTGGTAGTGGTATCAGTCGGAATATCGAATGACGACGACACTAGCACAAACAACATCAACAAGAATGCAATGGCAGAGAGACCATCAACCATAGCAAACTATTTGAGCTCTAACTCCCACAACTTCCATGGAAGATTCCCAAACCCTAGCATCCCATGGGCATGAGGAATGAGGGAGCATGCAGGATGACTTGATAATTAATGAAGGGTCATGGTACGGTTCTTTTTTGAAGGCAGTGGCAAGAAGAACAAAATAGTTGGTTGCTTTATCAAATTTACAATTGTTTTGCCTTAGATGTATATAGCTTGGTACAAATTCAAAGTGATGTAGAACTAGTTCATTACAAAGGAAAAACATTTAAGATATAAAAAAATTAAGTTGGTTTTATTGGTTCATTCATTAGCTTTTTTTGCATGGTTCATAAGAGTATAAGACTCCATAATGTAGCAAGAGAAAAAGTGTCCTAAATCAATGAAAATTATAACTACTGTTTGATCATGCAATTAATTTATTAATTATTTTTTCCCAGAGCAAGTACCTTATTAGTAGCTTGAAGTCGTTAGGTTTTGACAAGGAAAAATACCAGAAACTCTGTAACGTACCCGAAAACAGCGGAAAATTTAAACAATAATAAAGACCGTCAACGGTCAACACAGGGCACGTCACGGGAAAACAAACCAACATATATATAAAATATATAAGATACAGACCCACGTGGAAGTCAAACTATACAAATGAGTCAACTGTGATTACAACAAAAGTGAATGTACATGTAATCACTACCTCAAACAAAGATATACAAAAGAGAACAGGATCTGATCCCGGGGCACTCTCCTCGGTCACCACCTGACTCTAATGCTACTCGCTACCTGAAATGAAAACAAACAAACAAACAAACATGCCTGAGTTCCCTGAAGGAACCCCGTATACCAAACCTCCTAAAATATAAAAAGGAATTAAAGACAATGCAATGTTATGCACATGATCATCCACCTCGGCCCCACAATAATGCCATCACCGCCTCCGCGACACTGAACCACTCCTGCCACTAGGGTCAAGTCAGTCCACCGCTGCCTCACAAGGGTCAGTCGACACCACTGCTCCCCAAAAAGTACAGGAAGGAACCCCCGGTACACGCCGCCACCCTAGGAGCGAGTCAGCCCGCCGAATACACAACTCGGGTCAGACGACAGCCGCTGCTCCCCCAAGAGCCGCCAAGCGCGCACCCTGCCGGAACATCCTCGACCTACCGCTAAACCCTCGCAAACTGCCCAATGTTTACGGCACACATCCCTCACACCCCGCTCAGTAAGAGAGGCAACAGTAATACAATAATACGCCTTCGTCGAAGGTGAAATCCGTCGCTCTCAAAGCCGGTAATCAACCGTCGCCTCGGAGCCGGTAGTCGACCTATACTCAACGGATTGCGTGTGGATAAATCCACCAACCTGCGGCAGATCGGTCGACCGCTAAAAGCACACCGGTCGACCGGTCCCCCACACAGTACACAGTACTGTACAAACAAGTCTACCGGTCGAACCACGCCAACCGAATTACCGACCAATCGGTCGAACAAAAGTCATCTAGCGGTCGACCGTTTGGATGATCTACGCTATACAATTTTATATAATATATATATCCGATCGGTCGAACCAAGGGGCCGTTCAACCGATAACAGGAAATCTCAGTATCTTGCCCAAGTGACATTCGGTCGACCGGAACTGCTATACAGTTCGACCGAAACATCACAGGCACTCTACTGCTTAATTAAAATGCTCAGTCGGTCGACCGAAAGTTAAAGAGCGGTCGACCGTTTTGATGGTCAAAGCTCCCAACCGACTTAGCATCGAATAGATCGGTCGAACAAGGTTAAGGGCGTTCAACCGTTTAATAAGTCAAAACCCCCAACCGACCCATTCTCATTGTTATTCGGTCGACCAGCTAAGTGGACCCGTTCGACCGATAACAGCATCAACTATTTTCCCGCACAAATCTGGCATAACGGTCGACCGTCCTAAGACATCGTTCGACCGTTCGCGGGTAAACATCAATATAATAATAGGATCGGTCGACTACCCACAGGCACCGGTCGACCGATCGTCGTCTTCAACCTCTGAATTGGTTGAAATCCGACGGGGAATTCGACACCAACGTCGATCCCCAACACTCACAAGGCTTATGTGAGTTATAATGAAGATTTGACATACCTTTTGGTCGAGTGAAGAAGCCTCCCAAGCTTTGACAACCTCTACTCAACTTCTTCTTCTTCTCCTCTTCTTCTTCTCATTCTCTTCTTCTTCTCCTTCTCTTCTCCGAAAATCTCTCTCACTCGCTGCTAGATCAACTGGAGAAAACGTTTCTATTAAAACCTAACACTTCTATTTATACAAGAATCTAAGTTTATCTTCAATTCACCTCTCAATCTTCCAATCAAAACAAGTCACCTCATGCTTCACTAATCAAAGCTTAATTAGGTTAATTAGGTTTAGGTTTAGTTAATTAAGGTGTTTTAGATTAGGTTATTACAAACTCACCCAAATGATGCTACTTTATTAAAGTAAATTTTCTTTTGCAATTGCAAATAATTATTTTGTTCTCCTATTAAGAATATCATGCAATTTATACTTCACGTTCGACGTTGATAACATCTTCCTTTTTTAAAACGTGTAGAACAATCAAGATAACGTTTCGCTTTGTTAGCTAGTGAGTTGTTGATTCTTTTAGTAATGGCGGTGGAAACAAACAAACCACATGGTTAAGACATTCATAAATTGATTGTCTTTAGAAGCTATGCGTGCATTGGGACATGACACCCCTTCTTAAAAAAAATAGTCTTAAGGTTGTTTAGTACCTCAACCTTTTTACTTAAACCCATCTCGGTAAGTTCCCATTTTGTAGTTTTCATTTAAAAAAATATTCTAAAGGAGATATAATTTGTGTGTATTTAGTAGATAATATGATTTAAAGATATATGATTTAAAAAAAAACTTTATCACACTATTTATTTGATAGATAAGTATGTGTGTGTCTATATATATGACTTAAAAATCTCAATCACACTATCGGAGAAGAAAAAAAAAGCGAGTAGCCAAAATATAGTACAACGTTAAGGATGAATTCGGATAATAAATGTATGGAAGATTAATTATTGAGTGAGATTTGAAAAGTCAAAGTCTACTTCGCTCTCGGGGAATAAATCAATCACAAATACGTAGTGGAATCGAAATAATAAATTCAATGGACGGAATAAAGAACAAATGCAAATCCAAACACCAAATCACACAAAACACGGAAGATTTAACGTAGAAACCTAATACGGAAAAAGTCACGGACAACCCAACTCCAATCTACTATAGAGAAAACGTATTACGAAGAAAGACTTACATGACACACGAACAACCGACGAGAATACCAGTTTAATTTGCTTACACCGAATCAACAAGGATGCTCTCTCTCTTCTCTCTCAAGAATGCAAAAGTAGACAATAGAAGATTTGCTCTTATTCCGGACTGCAAATACACTTATTCCGGACAACAAATCAACTTATTCCGGACAAACTTTATGTTTCGTTTCTGGACACACTTTATTCTTAAACCGGACAACAAATACACTTAGTCCGGACAGCAATATACACTTATTCCGGACATACACATAACGTAAACAGGACAAACACATAATGTAAACTGCACACACACATAAATTAAGCTAGACAAATTAAGTTGATCCAACGTAAAACTTAAAAACAAATATTTTATTATGATAAGTGTGGGCTCTGCACGAATAATGAGACTGCACGATGTCCTAGGGTCTGCACACTGTCTTATCTGTGTATTGGGAAATGAATCGTTCAACTTAAAGAACCGACGTTTTTTAAAAAGACCAAAACGCGCGAAGAGAAATTTCGCTGACTAGACGCTGACTCAAAGAAAAATATCTGAACTGTACAGATCCACGTAAGGCGCGCGCGCGTCCGTCTATCACGGTTATTTACAATAACATGGTATTATAACTACAACAAAACTTTTGAGAAAAGCCAATCCTATTTACCTTTCTTGTGGACAAATCATTACTTATATAATACTTAGATCATCTTCTAATTAAGACGGCTACTTTTTCAACATGGTTATATAAACACTTTTTTTTTCCTGGACAAACAGGATAACATAAGAAAAACCTTTTTATCTTTGTCTAAATTGTCTAGTGGCGTCACTACAATAACTTTTGACCCATAATATATTTTTCTTACATTGCCACTATTAAACCCGACAAAGGAACAGTACCTCGTGACTGAAATTAATATGTACCTTAGTTGGATTAAGTACCATATTTCTCCGATTTTAAGTAGAATAAAAATAAAGTAATTTCAGGTGAACAAAATAAAGTGTTTTGTTTTTCTCTAATTCTTTCGATATTGAATCTGAAAATAATACGCTTTAGATTTTGCATTCTTTAAAATGTAGCTTGTGAAGTAATAATTTACATATTTTTTCCTACTAGTTGTTTTCTTTTGATTCAAACTATTTTGTTTCGAGTGCTGATTCTTTCGGTTATGGAACTTAAAATCACACCATATCCATTTGGTTTCGAAAGCAAAAAATACAAACCAAGAGGAACACAAATGTGAATTTTAAATAAAACATAAATGAATCCAAAAGGGATAATTTAAGATTTTTTTTCCTTCCATTAACGAGAACGAGAACATTTCCCCCCTAACCTAATCAAGAATTTAGGGTACTAATAATGCCAAACCAAAATCTTAATTATCCCAAAAGGTCTTATAACAATATACACAAAAACCTATCAAGAACCTGCAAAAATATCAAAACATAACAAATCGGAAACGACGGTAAGTAGCTTAAAGTAATTTGCATAAGCAACCATAAAGAATGAAAGAATAACAAATAACTCCTCCTCCATCCATCCATCACTCAGTTGTCGCCGGAGCTCCGGTCACCCCACCAGCATTGCCACCCTCTTCCTCCTTCTTTCCAACCGACGATGACCCATAACCCGTCTCGACCTCCCGACAGTCCTGACCTCTCCCAGCCACCTCCGGCTTGATCTCCTCCAGCTGCCGTATCACCTCCGCCACCTCCGGCCTCGCCGCCGGCGACGGATCGACGCAATGCAACGCCAACTTCAAAGTGTTCAACAACTCATCCCCGGCTTCGGCATCCCTCACAAGCTCCAAATCAAACACCTCGTTAGTCCACTCCTCCCTGACTATCGACGCCACCCACTGCGGCAGGTCGACGCCGTTCATGGCCTCGCCGGGGGACTTCCCGGTGAGGAGTTCCAGCATGACGACGCCGAGGGAGTAGACGTCGGATTTGGTGGTGGGTTTTTTCATCTTAGTAAGCTCCGGGGCACGGTAGCCGAGGGCGGCGGCTGTGGCGGAGACGGAGGCGGTGGCGGAAGGCATCATGAGGCGGTAGAGGGAGAAGTCAGCGAGGACTGGGGTTGTGGCGGTGGTTAGGAGGATGTTGGTTGAGGTCATGTTGCCGTGGATGGTCGATTCGGAGGTGTGGAGGTGGTGGAGGCCTCGGGCGCAGCCGATCGCAATCGACATCCGGGTTGGCCAGTCTATTGGTGTCTCTGGTCCTCTTGCTGCAATCAAACATGTTTCAGACATGTTAGTTAAGTTAGTTAGATTCTTGGTTCAGAGTTTGATTTTAAATGAAGTAAACATGAAACTTGGAACAATAATGTGAAACATATGTTTGTATGGAATGCTTGAATTACCAGAATTTGGAGTGCTGTGATAAGCAAAATTAAGTGCTTAAATAGAGGATGAGGACTGCTGTTCCAATGATGATAAGTTTGGGCAAACTTGGGTGGCATAATAGGATTAAAGTAGATTAAGGTGCAAAATAAAATCTGGTGTGATGAAAAAGTGAATGCATTTTAAAAGAGTTCCTACAATTCTTAGTGCATACACAACAGAGACAAAAAGAGTTCAGGGGATTGTTTAGTGATGAATGGGAGCAAGCATTTGAAGCAGTTCATGTTACTACTGTTGGATTCACAAGTGTTTGATGAATCCAATTCATGCACAAAGTGGATGAGAAGAAAAAAAAGGTTGAACAATTGTTGACTGAAAATAACAATAATGACCATGAATGAATCATAACATTGACTCCTACCTAATATTCAAACTAACTCATGTGAATAACACATTTTTACAGAACACGACTAACTCTATATTTTGGAAACATAAATGAGCATTGTTTTTGTCAAGGTTGAAAACTCTATATATATAGGCAATGCAAACAGACAGAGAGTGATCATAAAATTACCAACTAAACATTGTTCAAAGTCTGATCAAAGTAGGGATGTTGAAGAGATTGTAACAAGAAACAGAGTTGAGAATGTGATTACCATGAAGGAATGCAGCAAGGCTGCCCTTTGGCATGTAATCAAACACCAGCAATTTCTCCCCTTTAGGACCCAAGTAGTAAGCACGAAGAGCGAGCAAATTGGGGTGTCGAATCTTCCCCAATAAATTAACCTCCGCCTCGAATTCCTTCTGTCCTTTGGCAATTTTCTCCCTGAGTCTCTTCACAGCAACTTGGCTCCCATCCTCGAGCGTCGCCTTATAAACGGTCCCATAACTGCTCTTCCCCATTATCTCAGCTGTGGCGCACAAAAGATCGTCCGCCGTGAACGCCATTGGCCCATCAAAATGAACCAACTTACCACCCGCATCGCCACCCCCCTCAACTTCCGTCCCGGCCACAGCCGCCGGCTTCTCGCCAACGGCACGACTGGTGGTCCCACGCTTTTTGTTGAACAAACACAATATAAGCACAAGGCAAAGGAGTAGCAAGAACACCAAAACCGCACCCACGGCGATAAGAATTATTTCCTTGTTATTGAACTTGCTTGATTTGGGCTTCCTTGATTCCGGCGGAGGCGGAATAATAGGTGCATTACCACCGCTAGTCATCGGACACATCGGCCCGCCTTTGTAACCGCATAACTGCAAGTTCCCCTTGAAAGACGCCAAGTTGAACTTGGAGGCGAGGAGCGGAGGTACAATCCCAGAGAGGCGGTTATTGGAGACGTTGAAGGAGTTCAAATTCACAAGTCGCTCCAACGACTTCGGTATCTCTCCGGTAAAGTTGTTACCGGAGACGTCCAAATCCGTCAACTTTGTAACGTTCCCGATCCCCACCGGTATACTTCCGGTGAACTGGTTATCTCTAACAGACAATCGGGTTAGGTTCCTTAACAACCCGTCCATCTCCTCCGGCAGCGGCCCCTCGAGGTCGTTGCCGTCGAGATTGAGCTCGACCAAGGAAGAGAGACCACACAATGCCGTCGGGAATCGTCCCCCGATGGAATTGGAAGAGAGATCCAAAGTTTGGAGGTGAGGTAGAGACCCCAACTCCTCCGGGATGCTTCCGTTGATGTCGTTATTGCGAACGGAGATCACCTTTAGCATCGTTAGCTTACCGAGAGAAACGGGTAGCGTACCGGAAAACGAGTTGTTGTCGAGGTTGAGAACCTGAAGCTTACCTCCTCCCCGGAACTCCGGTATCGTTCCGGTCAACCGGTTCCGGTCCAAGTACAAGAAGTTAAGCGAAAGCACCTTAACGAGCAGGGTCGGGATCGGGCCGGTGAGATTGTTCCCACTTACATGAAACCGGTAGAGTCTGGAAGAATTAAAAATCCCTTCCGGAATACCACCGGAAAGCAAATTCCCGCTCAGGTCGACCGCCTGGAGGACCGGACATTTCCCCAACTCCGGCGGAATCGTTCCCGAGAACCGGTTATTGAAAAGATAAAGCCCGCGAAGGGCCGGGAGGAAGCCGAGCGCCGGGGGGATCTGCCCGCCGATGGCATTATCATGAATACTAATCTTCCTTAACCCCCGAAGCTGGCCGATCTTCTCCGAAATCCGGCCACCGAGACCGTGCCAAGGGAGCTGGATGACTATAACCTGGCCTTGGGCACATTTGATCCCCACCCAAGAACCGGAACAAGCATCGACACCGCTCCCGTTCCAGCTTGATAACACCCTGGTGGGATCCACCAACGAGTGTTTGATCGCCTGGAGGCCCTGGAAATCTGATTCAGTTATTATCACTCCATCCCAACTCCCATTACAAATCACAAACAACAAGAATAGGATTGGAATGGGAGGAGAGAAAGAGATCTTTTTCTTCATGTTTGGTTTGGTTTGGTTTGGAGAGAGAGAGAGAGAGTGGAGGTGGAATAGGTGTGTTTAATATGGAAATTAACGGCTAGTTTTGGGGTGTAACGGCTAGTTGACATACATATGTAACATGTTCAGCAGCAGTTCAGGTGTGGGTTCAGGTGATGCAGCTACCATCCGAGAGGCAACGGCTACTTTGGGGATGTATTTGGGTCTGGAGTTCCGAGGAATTACGATGAATGCCATCGCGTTTTGGAATTTTTTAATGCTTTGGGGCGGGGGTTGTGTGGTAAATGTGTTTTTTTTTGGGTTTTGGCGTTTTGTTTTACTGAGGTGTGTGTGGTTGGTGTTTGGTTACTGTTTGTGTATAGACATTAGACAGACAGACAGACAGTCTGATAGTCACATAGTGGAGGTTTCGTCATCTTTGGTGTTTTTCTGTTGGATTCTATTTCTTCTGGCCCTTTTACAATGGTCATAATTAGTTAGATAATGAAATGGTTAACTTATCTCGTGCTCAAGTAAGAATTACTTCTCTCAGATGTTGCAGGATCGTATTCTTGAAGTGAGTTGTGATTTTGTTTTCTCGAGTCCTAATAATTCTACGAAGTTTGTGAAATGGTAAAGTGAAGTTGCTTAAGTGAAGCTTCAACACTAAGTAAGTGATAAACTACCTATTTTTTTGTCACCGTACGTTGTTGAAAAAGGTTTAACTGCTATGAAAGCAAAACATAACTACTCATCTTCTATTGTGATCAGCAAAGGCTACGGTAGACCCACCATCTTGATCAATTTTGTTGGTTGCTTATGTGTTTTTTAACCCTCAGTCCGCACATCTTTTATATATTGAAACAATAAAATAGAAAAGTTTTAACTCAGACTGAGCTGCTTATGTTTGATTAATTACTTGAAAGCAAAAGAAATAGTCGGTTCTTCATGACCTCTTCTGTGATTATGAATTATATTTTAGTTAAATCTACAATTTGGTTATTCACAGTTTGAGTTTCACTGTCTACAAAAGGAAAATTCTTATATTGTTGCTGTTATAATCTTGCTAAACTTGTTTTGTTGAGTCAACTGAGGTTAGTTTAATTGGTCGATTGCAAAACTTCCAAATGATCAAGACAAGAGAATAAACCACTATTACATTGAATGAGTTAGGAGAAACAACCATCACAAAGTTTGACCAAGTAAAGGAAAGAAGAAAGGGAATCTAAAGGCACAACAAGATTAGAGTTATGGTGGTGGGGTAAGAATGATTGGATGGGTTCAAAAAGCCAAAAATAACTTCATAACTTTCCTTCTAATCTCAAAAAATCATAACTTTCCAGTTATCCATTAGTAATGGTTGTCAGAAAGAAGCATTAAGATAGGTGGTTTGTTTGATGATGTTCACGAATAATGAGGAAGCATCAGACCGTTGCACCATAACAACCCAAACTCACTGAAGACTAGGAGGAGGCCAACACCCCATTCCTACATTTAATGTCTCTTTGCTAATCAAATATTTTATTATGTCATACTGAAACTTTGTCCCTATTTAAATTAGGAAGAGAATCTACCAATCTATCTATTATTCTATCACCATAGTTATCCGATTTGAATGTGGGTCGGACTTGCTAGTTGCACCTGGAGATGCCAAAACGACATTTGGTTTGCTTTTAACAGTTGTGACTTGTGAGGTTTACATTCAAGATATAATCATATAAAAAATGAAATGAAAGAAGGTTGCATTTTCATTTGACTACTCAGTGAAATGGATGACACATTGGGGTTTGTTTAGATATAATTTTAGAAAGCAAACTTTTATGTGACTTGAGAATTCTTTAAGTACTGTTCTTCAATATAGTCATTCAATTTAAGATTAAGACAAAAAAAAATCATGCAAAAAAAGAGACTTATCCATCACACCAACAAACAAAAAAACATTCACGGAAATCAAATAAACCTAATCAATCCCAAAGTGTAAGAATCAAAGTTAGAGTGGTTACATGTTCTTTACACAATTCAAATCTTCAATTACATTGTAAAGCAACTGAAATTTATCACATATAGTGTGAAACTAAATCTACTCGTCCCAAAAACAACTAACGTTGTAATGACAATAAAAATATTAAAAATATAAAAAAAAAAAATTCACGAGAAATCAACTGAACCTAAGGTGGTCAACCCCAAAATGTAGGAATCAAAGATAAGAGTGGTTTTCATATTTTCATATTAACCAATTAAAGTACATAAAAGGAGTGTGAAACCAAATTCACCGAACAAACCGTTATATCCTATCCATAACAAATATATCCTAAAACCGAAAACACTCAAAAGACAAACCCAAGACTGCAAAACACCCACCACCTCAAGAGTCAACGGTCAACTCCCTCCCTCCCTCACAAACCCCCCTCTGTCCCAAATCCCACTCTCCGGCGACTCTCCGGCTATGTCAATGGACACCTACCGGCGAGCCACCGCAAACCCACCCTCCCTATCTGAAGTCTCCTCCACCCTCTCCACCCTCCTCTCCACCCCAACTCCCCTCCACCAATCCTCCACCCACTTCTCCTCCTTCCTCCTCTCCCTCGACCACCTCCGCTCCTTCCCAGATCCGCCTCCCTCCCTCCTCCGCCCCTCCCTCTCCCGCCTCCTCTCCGAGTTCCTCTCCCTCCTCTCCCCCCACTCCCCCTCCCACATCGTCCCCATCGAAGACGACGGAGATAACAACCAGATCGGGATCCCGATCGCCGCTCCGGTGGAAGACTACAACGTCCTCATCGACGCGCTCCCGAGCTCCACCATCCGGGACCTCAACGCCGCCGCTCGTCGCGCCGCCAGGTTCGATCATTCCTCCTCCTTCGCCGCCGCTTTCGCGGAGTCGCGGCGGCTTTTCGTTTTGGAGTCGTTGTCGAGGCTTGGTTTTCTAAACAATTTTGATTTTGAGGCCGTTTCCTGGCCGGATCTGGAAGTCCAGATCCGGCGGTTTAATGAGACCGTTAGGGTTTGTTTTCTGATTCTGTTTCCGTCGGAGAGACGGCTTTGCGATCGCGTGTTTGCCGCGGATCTGAACCCGATCGCTGATTTGGCGTTCACCGAGTCGTGCCATCCCGCCGCCGGGATGATATTGGGTTTCGCCGATTCGGTCGCATCGACGCCTGCGAGGTTGCCGGAGAAGCTGTTCAAGATGGTGGACATGTACGAGGTTTTGAGGGATTTGCTCCCGGAGATTGAATTTGTGTTTGGGGATCAATTGGGAGAGGGGTTGGCGGCGGATTTCGGCGTGTGTGTTGCCAAGTTGGCGTCGGCGATACGTGGGATTTTGACTGAGTTTGAGAATATGATTCTTAGGGATCCGGTTGGGCAGCCGGTGAATGGTGGGCCAGTGCATCCGATTGCGAGATATGTTGTTAATTATCTTAGGGCAGCGGCTGCTATGTGGAGGACGTTGGAGGAGGTTATTGAGCAGGAGGAGGAGGTTGTTAGAGGGGTGACGGTTATGATCGATAGGTTGAGGCAGTCGTCGCCTTTGTCGGCGCAGATTGGTTGGATTATGGACCATTTGAATGCCAATTTGGAGGCCAAGTCGAAGGCTTATGCTGACGAGGCGTTGAGATATGTGTTTTTGATGAACAATGGGAGGTACATTGTTAATAAGTTGGGCGGGTCGGAGCTTGAGCAGTTGCTTGGGGAGCAGTGGGTTAGAGGGCAGATGACTAGGATTGGGAAGTGGGTTGGGGATTACCAGAGGATTAGCTGGGGGAAGGTCGTCGCGGTGTTGAGGCTCGATAACGATGGGATCAAGGGCACTGTCGAGGTCCCAAGAAAGAAGATTAAGTTGTTCAATGCTTACTTGGAGGATATTTGCAAGAGACAAAAAGGGTGGGTTGCGACGGATGAGTGGCTCCGGGAGGAGATAAGGTTATCAGCAATTGGAACCGTTATTCCTACCTACAAGAGCTTCCTCAGTCATGCGGCGAGGGAATGGGGGAGGCAGATGGAGGGGCATGTGAAGTACTCTCCTCAGGACGTCGAGGATCGGATTGTAGAACTGTTTGATGGAAGTAGTGCTGTGAGGAGGTGATGTCTGATCAATTGTACTTGTCTCTATATCCTTCTTGTAAGTGGTTGTGGTGGTGCTTGTGTGTGTGTTTCTAAGCGTGAGATATATGTTATTGTTGGCACATTGTCATTCATTGGCATGTTTCAACTCTTTATTGTTTTTCTGCTTGTGATTGATTAATGTTATACATTTCCACAGCACATGTTAATACTTGCACATAATCTTGCTTCACTGAGCTGTCAAGGAACTTGATTCCGGAGGTATTTTTATGTTGTTTTTGTTGCAGACTGAACTTAGAACGAATGTATCAGAGTACTTGATCATGTGGTTTTATGTGATTCAAATGTCGAAAAAAAAGTGATTCAAATGAACAACCGAGCAACCATCCTCCTCTTTGATGTTAATTATGAATTGTGATTGCTTACAGTTATGAACATCATTAGATTTTCTTGGAAATTTAGTCATGGAGGGTTGATTTATCTAGCAATGGGAAGTTGGTTTTGTGTAGTATGTTGGTGCTCGGGAAGTTTATCGTAAATTCATTATAAGTGAAGATATGGCTGAATTTGAATTTAAAGAGAGTATATACTTGTCTCTCGAATGGAGGTCACCCATCCATTCCTCAAGGAGGTTGTGCAGCATTATGATCCCTCAATGGTATCCCATCTCTCTTTTGCACCATCCAAATCAAATTTCGTAAGAAAGCTAGTAATGGATGGTTCGTTTTTCCTACTTTGTTGTTCTGGAAGTTTATTATAAATTTGATAATACTTGAAGATGATATGGCTGAATGCGAATTTGAAAAGATCGTAGTACTTGTCTCTCGAATGGAGATAACCTACCCATTCCTCAAGAAGGTCCTGCAGCATTATGATCCCTGAATGGTATTGAAATCTACAAGCTTTGCTGGTTTCCCTTTTGTTTTGGTTTTCTTTGTATATTTTAGGCATTGAAGAAATTGCTGACAAATACATTTGCAGGTGAAGATCATTTTTGAATAATTTAAAAGAAGCCGGACTGCAAGACCCATGATTTTTTTTCTGAAGGTTATATCTACATACCTAAACCTCAGGATGCTGCTTCGCTGGGATACCATTCTGGTCTGGTTTATTCTCTGATCTTGGTTTTAATTTTAACCCTCTATTATGCTGTTTAGTTTTAAAAGATAATTGCATTATTGCTTTTGGTCCTTCTGTCCCACAATCCATACATCATACTCCAATACTATGATTGATATGTAACTAAAATCAAGAAATAATTTTCCCAAAGAAAACTATCATATCTTTCTTTCCAACAGTTCCTTAGAGATTATGAGATTTTTGGTCTAGAAACAAAGTCAATATCTCAATATATTGCAGTCATGCAGTGTACATAGTCTGGAAATGGTCCCAAGTCTCCAATTCTGAGAGAATTCATAACTGGAGAGGATACATGTCTGTCTGAAAGTTATTGTTTGTGTTCTTTTTACGTGAGTCATATATCATGATGAAATTTTACTTTATCCTTCTGCAACAATAAATGAGTACAAAATCTCATTCCAAACGTCTGGCACTCCAGGTAGGAACCAGTGAATGCAATCGGAGTAGTTACTTGGGTTGGCCTTTTGTGCTTCCGTCACTGTGTCCCACCCTTGCCGGTAAGTTGAAGGGTGACCATCCTTCCGGTGCTCTGATAATTGTGTGATGTTAAGAATTTGGATGCCTAATCCGCTCTTCTTCAGTCCCTTCATAACTTCCTCTACTGCTCGTGTCATACTTGCGTCAGACCCTCTTCCCCAGTAACCATAACTCTCTATTGGTTCACTTTTTTGTAACAGTATTTATGAGAATCACTGCTCCATTCATCTCCCGTCAAAATGCAACTAATACACTGGTTCAACTTAGACTTAGGGGTTTCTTTGGAAGTGACTTTGGAAAACTATGTTTTGCTTTACCTTTGATGCAAATAGTCTGAAAAGAATACCAAACTAGTCCTTTTAAATCTATTGATTCTATAAAAATTGAAATCGCATATCCATATAAAATTGATTTGGCTATGAAACTGTATTTTACTATAAAAAATTCTTTGTTGTCTTTTAGTTGCTATCTGAAAGCTTGTTTGGCACAGCTGTAATGCTCATCAAATAAAAGTAGAGATTTTTACCAGAAGTGTGTCGACGACATGCTCATAAAGAAGATTTTTGTCCTTGAGCGTTGCACATTAAACTGAAGCCAATCTGACCATGTCCTTAGTGCGATTTCAAAGCTTCACAGTGCATCTACATCCTTATAAATTGCATCTGCCTCCTCCAAAAGATCCCCACCTAATAAATCTCAGTTAGGACCAATGTACAAAAGGCTATGTGTAGACAAACCACCTGCAGAACTGCAAAACTTGAGTACGTGTACACTTACAACACCTTCAACCTCGGCTTTCGCTACCAAAGGTATGAGTTGAAGATGAGAATGTCAGTGTCCATCCATTACTTTGCATGCTTCTTTATAGATTCGATCTGTATAATCCTTTCTGGGAATTGATTTTCACAGGATTGTCGGAATTAGATTCCACAAGCAGTGGCTCCCGCCTCCCAGTAGAATTCGATCGTTGCATTGTATTCCTAAAGATGCATTTGACACGACTTTAGAGTCAGTTGTCTTCCACTTTCACTGACAGGTGATCTTAAATCCCAAACTACAGATTACCTCTAAATTATACTATTGTTGATCGTGTTATTCTGTTTTAAATACAATTTTAGTTTCCGGAGATCATATAAGCCTTGTTTGTAGATACATAAAAAATCATATCGAGACAAATCTAAAGTTCCAAACTACACCTTAGCATAGGGCCACTAGGTTGCATGGTTTTCTGAAGGGAAGGAATTGAGAATTTTACCAAGCAAACAAGTGAAATCCACTGCTTCCAATTCAAAAATCCCTGACGAAAACGACTCGTTTTCCCCGTTTCTTCTCCATAATGAAAAAATAATTTCTTAGATTAAGTTAGAAATTCCATTTCAACCAATTGGTATATTATGACAATAGTGACCTTGGGAGGTCGCAACGGTGTGGTTGCCATCTCCATTTGTGATAGTTCAAGTTCTTCCTCCCATGCTTCTCACAAGCAACAATACCACTCATGAAGCTACAATGTTTCTCATTGTACAATGGGTAAGAAGAGTTGTTGTCATACACCCAATTGCCGTAAAAAAATTGCAGATTGCAGTTTATGTTTCTCTAGTCCAGGCACCGTAGGATATTCTTCCTTACGGATCGCTATCCGAGGAGATGAAAGGAAGAAGGTGACGAGCGAAGCGACAAAGACAAGAACAATTGGGGAGAGATAGAAACCCCTTAGCTTCCATCTCGCAGGTGGCATTGTGGTGTAATTGATCTGTGTTTTTGATTTTGTGTTAAGATTTAGGGTGTAATGAAGAGATTGACGATGGGTTTAACGTTGTATTTTCTTGTTTTTAAGGAGAAGTGTTTGTGTAATGTCATCAAGAGGCGTTTTCGCAAACATGGGAATGAAATGAAAGAGGTCATTGATAGGATTCTAGAATCTTTTAGAGTCAATTAGAGACTAATCACAAGAGCCAGGTTTAGATCCTATGAGATCTACCCTTCTTTCCCTGCCAAGATATTTTACCGGTGTATAAGTAGAATGATTTTAATGTTTTAAAAATCAAAAGACACATTTTTCAATTTTGTACCTATATTATGAATTTATGATAAAGATATTAAATTATTTTTCTCATGAAACCATTATTGTGTCTTTGCATCTTGTTATTTTATCTTATCTATTTTACCCTCCCACTTCAAATTAAAATCTCAACCTCTCAAACATGTAAATGAGATTTGCTGGAATTTAATTTTGAAATTGACTATCTCAGGACAAAAAATCTCTCAAGTAATATAACTCTAGTTGAAATGGCTTGCACCAATTTCAATTCATCGTTCTAATTTTGGATCACTACTATTATCAATAATATTTATTGGGGGATTATTTAATTTCGAAGTAGGAGAAGAATCAAATGGGTTGGCGAAGCCGAGAGGGCACCAGTTGCTTGCTTCAAAGTTCGGCTCACATAAATGTTTATTTCTTTTAAACAAGTACATATCTATTTTTCCACACGGTGCTTTATACGAAAATGAGATTTCACTCTTTTGTTAATTTCTGGCTTCATTAGTTTAGTCATGCAAACAGAATTACCGGCGTGGCTTAATTTACTTATTACTATAAAAGAAGTAATATAGTCAAAGGTTCAATAAGTTTTATTATAATTTGCTATTTCTTTGATTATATATTTTAGCTTGACTAAACAAATTATACTTAAAGGCATAATAAGTTGAATAATATCATTCAGCTTAAACTTTAAATTATCTTAAGATATGCTACTTATCGTGAAATGCATTTGAAGTAGTATTTGAAAAACATAACAGAGTTGCCTCTCCCACTTTCTCAAAAACGTCTTAACGAAACAAAAGTAGTTTCCTCAAAGATTTGCACCTCAATCAAACACCATGGTTCGTATGTAATTTGTAATCTCCAATTCCAACACTGTCAAAAGGTTAAATATCAACAACTCAGAGCCACAGGTGGTTTCTCTCTCTCATATTATAATGTCAAACTTGAAGGAGCTTAACGATGCATTTTAAAAACAAAAAAAATGTTGTTTCATTAATATAGGTAAAGTCATTGGGTGTTACTGTTGCATGCAAGACATATATAATATAACAACCAACCCGAACCGAAATATAAAATTGGTTCCCCTGAAGGGAACACGAATAATATTGTCTTACAACAACAGTAAGTATAAATCCAATGAGACCGCCGCCTAATTTGATCAAGACTCAAATTTCAAAGGTCTCTCCTCCTTTGTCTCTTTTTTCCATCTCCACCATGTCTCGTCTCGTCTCGTCTCGGGCTGGCATCGATCGTTATTTGTTTTATGCATCCAATTCTATGAATTGAAATCCGAACCAATTCAAGGCATGTGGGCCCAACATACAGGAAATTAAATTAAATAAATAGATCAACTAAATACTAACTCACTTGGTAGATTATAAATTTATATCACTTGAAATAGTTTTTTTGCATGTTCAAAATTACGTGTACTTTAAATCACGAGGGTCTTCACAGTGCGAATAGGGTTTGTTGAAAGAAGAAGAAAAAAGTACTTTTAAATCATGTTTTGTAACTTTTCAAGATAATAAAAAACAAATTAAGCTTCAAGTTCACAGGCTTCGATGGATATCCTCGTTAGTTTTTACTGCTATTTTTAAGTTAAAAACCTTCTTAAGGTCTTTTTTGTTAATTTTTCCCCACTTTACTAAATTTATTTGGTAATATAGAAATTTCACCCATAGGTATATCTTCACATAAAGTTTAAAAAAAAGTGAAAGAATTCAAGAAATAAAACACAAATGAACTTTCAGAAATAAAAATTGAAAATGATAAGTAGCTATTTTATTTTTTGTAAGTTGTACAATCAATGCCCTTTAATTATAGGACGGGTTGTGGAATCTCACATTACCCGTCATTGGATAATATGGGAGTGAGATTTTAATTTGCATTCTAATTTTACTGAACTAGTATTTAGACTAGTTAGAATATACAGTGAAGAATAATTATATTTTACGGACCATGAGTTATCACCGGAATTTTCTCATGAGAAGTATATTTTTGGGCAAAATAAAAATAGTTTTTTTAGTATTCCCACTGACACCTAGAATTAAGTGAGGAGGGCATCATGGAGACATGTTTCTGTCCTCCGATTGCTTGCCCATTGCCCTAAGGATTTGGTGCTCAAGATTTGAATCATATTTTTTTAGAGTTAATTACAGTTTCCCCCTTAAACTATACCTTGGTATCACTTTGCCCCTTGAAGTTTCAAAGTTAACAGTTACCTCCTCTGACCTTTAATTTGGTAACACTTTGCCCCCTTGAACTTCAAAAACTCATTATTTAACACACATTCAACGTTTTTTCCTAATTTTTTTTTGTATCCCTAATACACTCCTAAACCTATATCCGACATTCGTTTCGATCCAAACTTTCACGTAAATATAGGTTTATGAGTGTATTAGGAAAAAACGTCGAATGTAAGTTAAATAATGAGTTTTTAAAGTTCAAGGGGGCAAAGTGTTACCAAATTAAAACTCAGGGGAGGTATCTGTTAACTTTGAAACTTCAAGGGGGGGGGCAAAGTGATACCAAAGCATAGTTCAGAGGCAAACTGTAATTAACCCTATTGTTTACTCAACACTGTTCATTTAGATTACAAAGGATCTTGCACGTCCTTCCATGTCTTAATCGTTGGTCTTTAAAAAAAATTGGTCCGTTACTAATTGGTTTTACTCTACTCCAAATTGTTCCAATAATTTCATAGTTAATGATACAAATATGCTTGCTATTTAATTATAAAGTATTAATTGGTTTTATATGTAATTGATTAGTACTACCATGAAAGATCAATAACATTGTGACGCCGAATGCTCATCCAAATGACCCTATAATATATAGTTGCTACTTAGACATGATTCAAATACATAATTATTCTGAATTTTAAGGCCATTTTGTTGAAATCCTTTTTGCAGTAGCCAGTAGGCAAATGCTCTTTCAACTATCACAATTTTTTTATTGCTTAAGCATTATAAAACAACAATTAGAATGTTATTAATTTCCATCATTTGAGGAAAAACTTCCCATCCTATTGGCAAAGTGAACATTAAATAATTGACATTAATGCAAGCATACACCAAATGCATCTCCAAAATCAAAAGATAAATTGCACAAATTTATGTTGTAGCCTATCCAAAAACAAGATAAAGTTAGAAGACAATGACATCACTACTTAGTCTGATTCACCAGTTTGTTTTGTGGTTAGTGAACAACTAAGTTAACTTTGACCAATCCAAGAAATTTACAGCTAATTATATATAATCACACACGCACATACATTTCCAAACACAAAAAACAAAAGCATGACATCATCCACTACCGACCACCAACCGACCCTTCCACACCAGTGTCGGTCCGCCGTAATCCAACCCATCTCCGCCGTCCCCACCACCGTCTGGTCCATCCTCCGCCGCTTCGACACCCCGCAATCCTACAAGCACTTCGTCAAGTCCTGCCGCCTGATCGCCGGCTCAACACCGGCCACTGTCGGCTCCGTCAGGGAAGTCCACGTCATCTCCGGTCTCCCGGCTTCATCCAGCCGGGAACGCCTCGAGATCCTCGACGACGACCGCCACGTGTTTAGCTTCAAAGTCGTAGGTGGGGAGCACCGGCTGAAGAACTACACGTCGGTCACGACCTTGCATGGCAACGCCGACGGAACCACGACGGTTGTCGAGTCTTATGTTGTAGACGTGCCGAACGGGAACACGTCGGAGGATACGATTGCATTCGTCGATACGATTGTCAGGTGTAACCTCCAGTCACTGGCGAAGATCGCCGAGGACATGGAGGCTAAAGGGTCTGCCAAGCATGCGTAGTTCGATCAAACTACGTGTACATGCATGCTTGGTCAAGCCAAGTGGCAGGATTAAGTTAATTAGTTGAGGTTCTCCAGATACAATTAACCAAGTTGTGGAAGACGGGTTAGCGATGGTAATTATGTTTTGTTATGCTATATATTATATGTTTTACAACTGATTTCTCATGCTAATTAATTACATGGTGACTGGGTGGTTGTTGACTAGTTGGGAATTCAGTTGGGGATAATGAGTTGTATATATATATATAGGGAAGATGTCATGTAGTTTATTTGATATCAATTATTTACTAACTATGCTTGCATTGTTTTCTTGGTTGTGTTTTCAGTCTAGTTGTGTAAGCAAGGGATATGGAAATGGTAGTTTAGTCAAGACGAGGTCATTTGGATCAAATTCAAGTGAAGTTGGTTTTTTTTTTCCTCTCTAGCTTGGTGGATTTATTTGGATTGCATATCACTTGTGAATTTGAGGGTTTTTTTTTTGAATTAGAATTTGAGATGGAATGTTGTTGTGATTTTGTTTGTGAGCCAAATGGAGATGGAGGTTGTATTAGAGGTTTAGATTTGTTTCTTTTGTTCCAAACAAAATAAGAATAGTTGTTATTATTGTTGAGGGGATATTTGATGGTGAAATTAGGGTTTATCCAACCATGTTAATTAGGGGTTACCGAAACGATGATTGAGGTCATTCACCTTTTAGTTTCTTATGGTGTTAGATAATCATGAACCTAAACTTAAAAATTGCACGATCTCAATCTTAATTAATTACCCTCAAACTTCATTACCAAATTTGTTACTTTTAAATTTGAAGACAATGCCACAAATGAGTTTGTCCCTCTGCTGTAAAGCATAGTTACTTTAGTGTCACCCCCACCAAATTAAGCTCTTTGCTCCCAAGTTCACTTTCAAGTAAAACAAAAACAAAACGCTATAATGAAGGAAAAGTGACATTAACCAAAACATAATCTTAATTTGTTTATTCTTGTTCGTTGGCATCATCCACGTGGATTAATTAATTATGTTATTATTAGTTAGGGGTCCCATTGACACCCTTGCCGACATCAAATCCTAGTAAAGTAAACCTTAAACAATCAGCAACGTGATAAGACGTGCCCAAACGAAAATTAAATGAAAATATAATATACTAAGTGGGCAACTAACCTATAATTTCATACTAAGTATACACGTTAATGATAATCTATTTTTTTACCTTATACCTTTCATGGTGAATAAATTGAGGAGTCATAACGGCATGTGTTATCAGGGTTTCAAATATGTCACACTATCATATGTAACAGTTTATTAACCCTTTTTTAAATACCAAGCCAAGCCAAAATCACAGAGTAGCATGACAACATATGAACATATAATGTAAGAGGAAAATGCCACCATAATTAATTGTAATTCATAACATACTACCAAGGGTCTACAGTAAGCATAGTACCATACGCTTCATTAGCTGATGCATTACCATGTATAACATGCCGTAACATCTCGAAATAGCGAAAATTTAAAAAATATAGTCAAGACATCAGAGACCAATAATCAAAAAATAGGATTGTTACTTCTCATAAAACATTTAAGCGGTGTACCATATTAACTCAGGCTTGCTACTCTACAATGAGTCCATCAATCCATCACATCAAGTTACGATCCATAGACGGAGGTGACACGTCCCGAACATCCGCACTCTTCCACACGACGGTCCCTGGGCAGGGACGCGTAACGCGCCCATCGTCACCTCCCGGCTCACACACAAGGCGAGGACACGGGTTTCCGTGGACAGAGTTGACATCCTAAAAGGACCGGGAATTCAGTTATGTGCACAAACGGTCGACCGAAAGAGGTCATCCGGTCGACCGTTCCCAAAAAGGTTCGGTCGACCGAAAGTCTGCAACAGTCGAACCCTCTGCGCAAAACCTAAGTCCCAACGGTCGAACAGAGGTCAAAACCGGTCGACCGATACGAGGTCAAAATCCGGAGTCTGGTCAACATCAATTCAATACTACTGGTCGACCGAAAACTACCAGGACATCCTAGAAGTTCTAAGTCATAAAACGGTCGAACACATATAAAGAAATTGTCAAACAAGCATGCATCAAATCAAGTACACTTAAGTTCCGGTCGAACGAACACATGAAACCGTCGACCGAAATACAACAGGCAACCTCGACCCACCAGCACAATGCACTACCGGTCGACCACCACAAGGCATCGTCTGACCGGTATTGGTTAAAGTCGGGCAAAATACACTACATCGGTCGACCGCCCGAAGGGACCCGGTCGACCGTTAGTCGTCTGCAACCTTGCACCAGCCAAGGATTTACGTCGTTCTCGTCGCCGGAGAGGTCTCTGACCTCCCCCGACCGACCAACATATCCCTCACACGAGGGTGAACAACAAACCACACTAAGAAGCCGGCATACCTCTCGAAAGTGACGAAAATCGCCGGAGCCTCGCTCGCGCAACGTCACCTCCGGGACCTCCTCGCGCGTCCACCTCCGCACTCCGCACGCCTCACACCGGAACCGCACGCCTACTCCACCAGAGTCGTCTCCTCCGTCGTTGCTCGCCGGACAAGGAAAGGAAAAAGAGTGAGAGTGAGCAAGTGAGAGAGAGAGTGAGAGATTTTGCCTTTAAAACTCAACCCACTCAACACATCATCATCACCCTACACCCACTCTACCCAACGCCTACTGTTCACGCCTCCTCTTCCCCAAGCAAAAAACTGCACCACTCCCCTTCCCCATGCTAACCTCCCACTAAACACGGGATTAGTCCTAAGCACAGGTTAGAGACATTACGTATGTTGTTTCCTATACCATGAGAAAATTGAAACAATATGTCTTACGACCTTAATATTGAAGTGCCTTGGAGTTAATCATTTTTTTTTTGAAATCTAATCAAATCTTAGAATCAGTTTCCAAATGCAAACTTTCCTTAGTACGGAGATTCGAAGTTTTTAAATGTCAGCTTTCAAATCACATTATTTGACTTTCGATTTCTACAAAGCAAAATCTGAAGACTGAAAATATGATTCTAAAAGGAACCTAATTTAGTTAATTTGTTAATAAAATTTGAATGGTTCGCCGAAGAAAGTGGTTGGGTGTTGGAGGTGGTGGTACTTTTGTTGATGCAACTTGCAAACCCTAGCCATTGACATGATGCAAGTTAAAATTAGTATAGGATACAAGTTAGACCCTAGCCATTGGAGCTAGTGGTGTGGTACTATGTTGGCATAGCTGTCATGGGCAGTCCAAGTTGGCCCTCTTGCACCAATTTGTTGTACAAAACCAACACAACATACCAGGCAGGCAGGCAGGTGGGTCCCTAATTTTTCGAGTATAATAAATAGGACAAGCTACACGTAGCTTTATTGGCATCTCAAGCGCAGTCTGGCGACAGTTCCTAGTTTTATTTTATTTTTTACGAGATATAATGTGTATTAAATGAATTGAAAATTTTACGTATTCAAAGACTTCACGAATCACCTTCATCATGGACTTGCTTGATGAAAAGCCCTAATATTTTGGGTCTTCAATTGGAGTTGTCTCATTGTAGCAATTTCCATTGGGATCGCTACCCCATTCCTTGCTCCTATGAAAATAACAACAAAATGTTCAATCTATATTTTTATGGGGGAAGTTTTGCAAAGAAGCAACACGTGTTTTGGAATTTAATTAAAATATAAGGTAGAGAAGAAAAAGTACTTTTAAGAAAATGTACCAACGATATATACATTCTCAGATAATCTCCTTGATCATAAACCAAAAAATCTCCAAAGTTTCGTAATTTCTTATTAGATGTGTCGACATTGCATTTGAAAAACTTCAATTATACTTTTTTATAACAATGTTTTGAACCTTATTAGTTAATTTCTTTAGCTTACTTCACAGTCAATTTTGTAAGTTGGGGGTTCTGAGTCAAGTTCAAGTCAAGTTGAATCTAATCGGAGTCAAAGTTAAAGTTTATATATAGCTAGCTACCTGCAGAAGGGTATACTGTTTTGGTGAAAGTTAGAGGGTGTCTAAGATATCCTAAATTTTAAGAGGGTATAGATGATATTTCAAAGCAATTAGAGGTATTTATATGAGAGTATATCTTTTCTTTTCTAAACAAAAGCTGATTAGAGATTCATACTTTGATAAGCAAAAACCTAAATATTATTTGTTAAGTTCATTTTTCATAAGAAAATGAAGAGTAATTTCAAACCTACCCTTCATGTGCTGGTGACATAGTTGCAAAGAAAACCCTAGACTTCTTGGGATCCATATTTTTATCCACCCATTTGACCATGCTTCTTAAAGCATGACCATATATATGCAACTTCAGTCTTTATTCTGTTTATATCCTTCATATCACTTGTAAATGGTTCTCTTCTGAAAGAAAAGAAGAAGAAGATAAAGTAAAAAAATAAATGTGGAAAATCACAAAATTAGTATGATCTACCTAAAAAGGTACGTTGAACATGAAAAATTGAGATTGGTTGATTGTTATCATACATGACTTTAATTGTCTGACCACTCATCCATCACATGTAAGTGTTGAACACAATAATGTCTGCCTCCCAATTCCTAGCATGCTTCTTGATTGAACCTTCTCTTACGATTCTATCGGTAATTCTGTGAAGGATTGGGTCGTCTGAATTTGATTCTACTAGAAATGGCTCCCAATAGAACCCGATCGTTGCGTTGGTTGTAAAAAAAAATTAATTTTTTTCTTTCCGTTTTATAGCATAAAAATAGATAACTTCGTATTTGAGTTGCTCACTAGACCTCAATCCAATTAACAAGATAAAGGAGATTTTTCATGTTCCATGACACATTTGCAGTAGTTTTAACTTATGCAATGCAACTTAATAATTTTAACTCTCATTTTTATTTACATCATCGTAGTACATCAAACTGAATGATTTGGATTAGTCGAAAGAGCTTTATAAAAGAAAGTACACACATAAGTTGTCTTCTAATTCTAAATACACAAATTGATAACGATTTTTTGAAATTCTTACATAATAATAATAATATACTATATAACTTTACACAGATTATGCAGTGAGGCCCATTGAATAGTTTTAAGCCCGAAGCCCATGTCTCTTATCTTTATCACTACCAAATCACACATTAAACTTTCAATATAGTTGTCTAAAGCTCTGATATTTAATCATTGGCACATTAAGAATGATATGATCCAGAACTCATCTGCATATGGTTTAGCAGACACATATAGTTTTCTTAATCGGGATTAAAGAAAACTAGGCTCACGAATCAGTCTCGTATTATTTACCAATCGAAACGATCGGTATAACGGTTTGGACGTCGAGTCTATTTTGAGTTCAGTTAGAGTTCAGCTCATAAAGCTGAGCCTGAGTTGGTTCATTTATACTACATGTTGAAGACCAATTCGACCCGTCGGTTTGTGACTTGAGCTAATTGATATGCACGAACTCGGCTTGTGGTTGCAAGTTAGCCGTGTTTGTTACAAAACTCATTAACTAATTTCATACTTATTACAGAACAGGTTAGCTTTATCTGGATTTTGAGATACATAACAAAATTAGAACATAATGTTTTCCTTCTTTGTCCAAAAGATTAACCAAAACAAAATAATAACATCTCCCGACTATAAACTATGACAAAAAGTTTGCTGAGGAAACAACATCAAGATCATAAACTTGAACACGATAAGTGACAAACTAAAATATCACACCCTAGAAACAAAATCAAATCAACAATTGTCCCACATAAATCTTACTTACTTAAACCAACCAAACCCAGAACATTTGCTCCCAAAACATACTATAAGCCAATCAAAGCCTTTCATATTAATTGTAGAAGAACTCTTAACTTTGGTTGATAAAGGTGTACCTTGGAAGAGAACATCCGTGAGGCTGCCATCTCCATTAATGCAAGTACTCTTTATCCGGTCGACCGTGCTCATCGCACGTCATCTTTGGATGAATGTAAGGGCATTCCTTTTCCAGATAATGCGGCCTTGTGATGTTATCATAGACCCATTTCCCATCAAATATGTTGCACTTCTCTGTATTCCTTCCAATAGCAAATGGCAATTCAACATCCTTCGTGACAAAAAAATTACACGTTAAAAGTACGTTATATCAGAGCTAAGGTTTGTAAAAACAAACACATATTCTAAACATGCATATCTTACCTCTCGAAATACGCTACACAATTTCTCTCGTAGCGAAGACTGGCCAATGACCCAAGACAAGTCTTCACCATAGAGGAAGATGACAAGAATAAGGAACACTAGAGCTACAAGCCAAGAGAAGGCTTGGTATGATTGAGGAGTTTTTTCCTTTGGGAGAGGAAATGGATCTCATCTCATGAAATGAGGGTTTGTGATCTTTGCGAAAAATGGTCATTAACACCCAATAATCACTATATATATACCACAAATATTTGAGGATTGAGAAAGATGAGTGTTGTTGGCGGTTATGTATGAAGAGTGGTGCAACACTTTATTTGCTTATTATTTATCATTTGTCATCAACATGCAAATCATCGACAGAGATGGTTCTCTTGTAATATATTGACTGCAATTAATAGTTAAATAAGGTCTTAGTTTGAGTCTAAGACATGGTTTGAAGTGCTTAGACCTGTGATAAGATTGCTTTGTAAAATGATGTTGGTTTTATCACATGTTATTAGCTTTTAACAAGTCCAATCTGTCCTTACTATAATAGCTGACTTTATCCTACAGAAAATGTTAGTTTGATTGGAAGTTTTTTGAAGTATCGAACCTTTACTTTCATCTTAAAAGGAAATAATAAACCAAACCTACCAATTTTTAAACATGCTTAAAGAATATTTTTTACCCAAAAAATGTTAAAAAGTTGATGCCCATAAGAATCAAATTGGCAATGGTTGCAATGGTTAGTGAGAGCTATTGTGATAGAGGTGTAATAGCTAGAGAAATATACACACCAAAACAAACAAAAAAAGGCACAAAATGCTGTGACTGTGAGTGCTGTTTTTTTGAAGTGTTTGGTGAAATGTGTTAAAAATATTAGGATTAGTTTCAACATTACAGAATCAACTATATATCATTACTGTCATGCTCACTGGTTAGTATTATTGGAGAATACACAAGATGCTGAAATCTTGATAGGGAAGAGAAAGGAAGAATTTTATTATTTGAATGTTTGGTGAGACTACTGTTTCTTTAGGTGGGCATGTGGTAAGATCCTCCTCATATCATGAAAAAGTGTCATTAATTTTCATTATATTTTTTGATTTAATTAGTAGACACTATTGAGCCATTGCAGGACCTTTTCTTCTAACTACTTACTGTCACCCTTTTGGATTGCAAAAAGGATGGAAAACACGTGATATGGGATCATATTGGCTCTAACAACCGTCATTGCTCCCAGTAGCAAAAGAAGTTTGAGTGGTGTAGTGTGTATTTGTGACTTTATGCTACTGTCAAACTTGGTTGGGGCTTCCTTGAAATTGAAGCAATGACACTGGAAAATAAACAGCAAAAGTTTTATCTGATGTTTGGTTTAATAGTGTAGTGACACTCATCAGAACAGAGACAAATTTGTTGACAGTGGCCTGCATGTTTTCGATGTCAAAAGCTAAATTATGGCAAGAACAATGTGCACATAACTTGGAAATGTGGGTTGGTGCTTGAAAATATAGTTTGCTGTAGAGAAGTTGGAAATATCTCCCGCTTCAGGTAGATTTGGGACTAACGGTTATAATAGCCGTTGGGCAATTTTTTTATATACTAAAATATCCCTCTCTCATCTTATATAAATCATCTAACCGTTCTCATTTTCTCCCCCACCAATTTCTTTCAACTATTCACTCTTCTAAATATTTCCAAATATTCTCTCTATTTGATCTGATTTTGTTTGAAATAGGTCGACTTTGAACTAAAGCGTGAATCATTAATCTACAAGTAGAATCGCTCACCGTCCGATTTCGCGACTCGTCTACTCATCATTTTTGAGACTTTTTTTAGTAGTTAATTTTAGTTCATCAATTATCATCATGATTTACTCATTTAAGGGAAAAAATCACTATTTCTTTACATATTTACTAATTTTCATGACTTTATCAACTCAATCTGAAGATAATAATAACCACATACATTCTCTTAATCCACCTACACCTAAGGGTACAAGTACTAGAGCAACAAACTGACAAAGTATGGAAAGATTCTGAGCTAGGACAAAATATTAAGGGTAAGGTAAATGCTACTTGTAAATCGTGTGGTAAAAAACTTACAGATAAGTCGAGTAGAGAAACTGATCATCTAATTAGACATTTAATTTCATGTAAACGTAAGTATGCATCATCGGTAGTGAAGTCACGTTAATCAGTTTTAGACTCAACTAGTGGAACTTCAAATTTCAGAAAATATTTTCCAATACTTTGTATACTTGTAAAAGTATGGATAGATAATTGTTTACTTCATAATAAAAGATGATTTACCATTTAGCATATTTGATCTAAACCCTTAGGGAAGCAATTCTCTACCATAATCCGCAATTTAATTTTTTTGTATAAAAACACATAAAAATGTCATAATTGTCACATTCGGTAAAGAATAATAAGGTAGCATTAACTAGTGATATTTAGACCGGTCCAAATAATTATCATTATTATTGCGTAATTGTTCATTATTTACATGATTTATGATGTTTAAATATATTTTTATACCTATTTTGCATCCACATACTACCAATGTTATATTTGGTCATATTAAAGATGTCATGATAGTTAATAATATTGAAAATTAAGATTGTGTAATTGCATTTGATAATGTTACTAATAATAGTTCATCAATAAAAATACTTATAAATTATTGTCACAACTTATAGATGATTCACTATTTCATATCAAATATGTTTTGCATACTTTAAACTTGGTAGAACAAAATGAACTTGAAATAATTAAACCTTATTTAGAAAATGTTAGGAATAGAATTGCTTATGTAGGTTGCAGTAATACATCAAAATATATTAGAAATTTAGAGAATTTTGTGTATATAATCATGCTAAACCTAGGAAATATAAATTAGATGTCCCCATTGATGAAATTCTATATATTAAATGTTAAAATGTTGTTATCTTTGTCATCTTGCAATTACAACATTTTATATTGAAAAACGAAATGATTAAATGTTAACCCCTATAGATTGAAATAATTGTAAAATTTTGTTATTTTTTAAAATCTTCTTTCACATTCACTTCTAGATTAAGTGTACAATATTACACACTTTTAACATATTTATCTATGAATTACTTCCAATTACTAGAGTATTTGCAAAATATAGGTCAATTTGTAGTTTGTTGAAATTTTAAATGCAATGGAGACAATTTAATAAATATTGGAATCCTCTTTCATTTAGTTTTTGTTTAATTTTTATTATAGATCATAGATTTAAAATTAGTTGTTTACAAGTTTTCTTGGAAGATTTTTTTGCAAATATGAATTATGAAAATTTTCAAAAATACGTAGATAATTGTAAGTCTTTGTTAAATAAATATTTTGAAGAATATATAAAAGATTACATAATGTAAATCAAATAAGTCTAATGTTGTTAGTTCATCGTCACAACGACATACAACTACAATGGATGCAGATGATGACGACTCATAATGGAATTAGTTAAGTCAAAAAAGATTAAAATTTGTGCAAAATGAAACATAAAATGAATTAACTGAATATTAAACATTGAAATGAACTTAACTAATGCTGAGTTAAAAGTTTTTATTGTTTTAGACTGATGGAGAAAAAACTCAGGTAGGTGTCCATTGGTCTCATTGATGGCACGAGACTTTTTATGTCTTCCGGCGTTAACTTTAACGTCGAAGTCTACATTTAGCGTAGGTAAACGTGTCTTGACTGACAAGAGACAAATTGAGCATATGCCTGAAGAATTAGATGAACGTAGAAAATATAATGCGAAATATGAAGATTGAACAGTGTTCAGGTAGGCGACCGCCTAGGCGGTAGGCGACCGCCTAGGCGGTAGGCGGTCGCCCGTGGCGGTGGTCGCCTAGGCGATCATTTCGCCTAGGCGAGAGCCGTTGGAGGCTCTCCAACAGCTCTCTGCTTTTTTTTTCTTCAAAAATTACAACTTTACCACTAGCCCCAAATCCTATATAAATCCCTTCAAACCTCTTCATTTTTCACACATCTCTCATTCTCTTCTTCTTCATAATTCTATTCTCATCATCAACTTTCCTAATCACCAAGTTTTTGCGATTAAGTCTCCGGTCTGGTGCTTAGTTTTGAAGTTGGAAAGTGAAGTCTCTGATCCGGTTTTTCATTCTTCAACCGTCAAAATCAAGTGCACTCTTTCTAACTTCTCTTTAGAATTAAATTAATTAGTATTTTATTTTCATATTAGTCTAAATTTTATATTAGTCTAGTTTTAAGATATGGCTTACGTACCCGGCACTAGTCTACATATGCATCACGAGAGTTACGATGACCTAAGACCTACTTGTACAAATGACCCCGGTTGGAATACTGCCCATTACATTAGTGCTAATGATAAAAATGTAGGATTTCATGTTTAATTATACATATATATTTTTTGGATTTTTATGTATAACAAGGATCAATTTTCAATTTTCTAGAATTTATTGCATGCATCGGTTTGTTTTAACAAACTAGTTTCAGAAACTCTATTAAAACAAACATAAAGGAGCTCCGAAATTCATACCTAGAAGTTCTCTAAAACTTCTCGAAGATTCGGAGACGGTTGGGATGCTCCTCGCTGCGCCGGATGCCTCCGAGTATTCACCAAACTCTAAACAAGATCGGAGAGAGGGAAGCTAGTCTCTCAATCTCCGATAGGGTTTAGAATCCAATTACTAACCCCTCTTTAATTCCCTTGAGAAGATGATCTCTTAAGAACTAAACTAAACTTAAGAATTTATGGAATTTTCGTGGAGAATTAAGGAGAGAGATTTTGCATGAAAAGCAATATTAATTAAGATGTAGGAAGGCAATGAGATAACCTCTATTTATAGGTTCTCTCCAAATTACCTATTCATGTGCAACCTCTTGCCCATGATTTCATGCAAAATTCCATCTAACCATCCATTATTTATTAATAAATAATATTAACCACGAATTAAATCAATTATGGACCAATTCCATGCATGATCTAATTAATTCTTAAATTAATTCTGCAGAAAACCGTCTGGACCGGTCGACAGTTACTGTTCATCGGTCGACCGGTACTGTTCATCATGGACCGGGTACTGTTCATCGGTCGACCGGTTACTGTTCATCGGTCGACCGGTACTGTTCATCATGGACCGGGTACTGTTCATCGGTCGACTTTTGCACAGTACTGCAGACTGGTCAAATTTTGGTTTAACCCCTACAAAATTTGACATTTCGGGATTAGTAGTAAATTCACAACTTATGTAACATATTATCCTATGTAATGTCAACTCATTACACCCCATAATATTACATCACATATGAATTTAATTTAGATTCTAATTATGTTATTAATCACAACATAATCTTGATTTTGCTTGTTCACCCCATGTGTCATATTTTCTACATGAAACCCGACACATCCTTATGAACTCAAAATCCCCATTTCTTGTTTCCCAGTTTTGTGGTGTGACCTATGGGAGGATCTAAACTAAGTTGGCAGTGATATTAAAGGCTTAATATCACAAGCTATAAGCGGTATCTAGCTACACATTATAGCTCCCAATTAGTTAGATGTCTTAATTCCACTCGAACCAAAACCCGATCCACTTAGTGATGGAGTGCATCACTTGTGTCCGTCCCTTGCCTCATGATATTAAGAATACACACAAAGTAGTATTGTGTCATCTTTGTATTAGTATTCATTTCTTGATCTCTTTAAGCTAGTTATAAATATGTGACTTAACTCAAATCACATTGTGCACATTATAACTTTGCTTTATCAAGGGGCCCAATAATATCATCACTCAATTAAGAGGGGCAATGATAATCTTTTGACTGACTATCTTCTCCAACGAAAGTTATATTTAACCAACCGATGCCTTTACACTACACTGATCGATAGTTCAAGACACTGATCTAATTAAGTATTCCTTAAGTGATTAGATATAAGTCTCATATCAAATGACCTAAAGACACAGTAAAATATCAATGACACAGAAACACATTTCTATAATATTTTACTTATTAGGTCTATTCAGTATACAAAAGTAATATTTTCCTCTTTTGCATACCCGTGTCGTCACTCACTTGTAGAGCTACAATGATCTATGACCAACACGACAATCTTAACTCGGTAATTAATGTCCCATGTTAATTACCATGATTGTGAATATCTTTTGTTTTATGCAAACCAATATCTTTTAGAGCTCTACGGTTAAGGACCAAGAGCCTCTTCCTTAACACTTCTAAAGGACGAATAACATAAACAAGGAACAAAATGATTTCTCATTCAATTCATAATAATTGACATTTAAAAGTAAAACTTTTAGAACACATTCCCTTCAATCTCCCACTTGTTATCAAAGTTTTCTTTCACATACATTCTCAATGCATAAAACATCAATAACTAGGGTAACCTTCCCAAATCACCTATCAAGCCAATCCACATGGACCCTCGGATCCATGGACTCGAAATATATATTTCGTCTCTTAGCTTGGTATGATGGTTTGTTGAATGGATCAGTTGTGCCACTGTTGTGTCCACCTATTTATTTATTTTGTCTTTCGTTGGTGGTTGAGTTAACTGTAGTGATATTACTCCTAACTACACTAGCTCATACCTCCACCTTCGATAATGATGACGCATCATCACTCCAACCTCTTATTGTCTAGAATTCCTATAAGAATTGCATCAGAACAGCCCTCGGCTATTTTCTCCTTTGTCTTCCATAAACAAGAACCTTATCTTTAGTCCGGTTAAGGTACTTCAGAATATTCTTGACCGCAATCCTATGATTAGTACTTGCGTTGGATTGGTGACCACTTGTCACGTTTAGAGCATACGAGATATTGAGTCTTGTGCAAGTCATTGTGTACATGGTCCTTCCTTTTGCCGAAGCATAAGGGATACCTTCATGTACTCCAAGTCTTTGTGTGATTGAGCACATTGAGACTTCTTGAGTTGCACACCTATACTCATACTTACTGGCATATTGTCCATATCGGAATTGTTCACCCTGAACATTTCAAAGACCTTGTCAATGTATGCACGTTGACTGAAGCCAATGAGTCTACGGGATGTATCTCAATGTATCTTGATTCTCAAGATGTGTTGAGCCTCATCCTTTTCTTTTCATTGAATACACTGATTTCAACGAAATTTCTCGTTTGCTAATGCAAAGGTATATGATTGCTCATGAGCAATATGTCATCGACATATAAGATCAGAAGTACTACATGGCTCCCACTAATCTCCTTGTATATACAAGGTACTCCTTTACTTTGAATGAAGTGAATCTTCTTCACCTCTTCGTCAAAGCGTTTGTTCCAACTCCTCGATGCTTATTTCAATCCACAAATGGATTCTCGAAACTTGCATTTCTTCTCGCTATTATTTGGATCATCAAAACCTTGAGGTTGTACCATGTACATATCCTCCTCCAAGTTCCTGTTTAAGGAACGCCATTTCGATATCCATCTTCCATATCCCACAATTGTGAAATGCGGTAATAGTGAGCATAATCCGAATAGATTTTAATATGACAACTTCTCAAAAATTTCATCAAAGTCAATTTCTTGAATTTGAGTATAACTTTTGCTACAAGCCTTGCTTCGTAGGTTGTCAAGTTACTATCCATGTCTATCTTCCTCCTAAAAGCTCATTTATACCAAATGATATTTTCTCTTGAGGAAGGCTAATCAAGTTTCATACTTGATTATCATACATGGATTCTACTTCGGATTCCATGGCTTTTAACCATAGTTTGGAGTCTTTTCTATTGCTTCTCGGAAGGTCGAGGGATCTTTGGTATCTAGTACCATGATCTCATGAAGTCCCACATACTTATTGGGTTTCCTCATTGACCTTCTTAGTTCTTTTGGTTCTTCTCGTGTCTCTCGAACTTCTTCCACAATTTCTTGAGGAATAGGTTCATGTTCGACTCTCGAACGCACACCAGGTGAGGATGATTGAGATTCTCTCACAATTTCTTATAAGGATCTCTCACTCATGCTCCCACTAACCAAATGAATCTCGGCTGGGCCTTCATGATCTTGAATGCAACATTCACATCATGATCTTGTAGAGTACCTTGAGTTTTCTCAAGCTCAACTCTACTCCCACTACTTTTTTCTCTTTTCCAGAAATTCCAGAAAAACCATATCTCTCTCTACAATCTTTCGATTGGAGGTGATATACCAAAAGTAGTATCCTCTTGTCACACGAGGACAACCTATAAAGAAGCACTTATCCGCTTTTGGTTGAAGCTTGGTCGACATCAATTTCTTGATGTATACCTCACAACCCCAAATCTTGAGAAAGTCGAGCTTAGGTGTCTTTCAACTCCATAGCTCACAAGACATTTTCTCCACGGATTTGGATGGAACATTATTTAGTGAGTTTGTCATTATTTGTAGTGCATAATTCCAAAAGTAAATCGGCAATTTAAATTGACTCATTATTGATCGAACCATGTCGAGCAATATCTTATTCCTACTTTAGGAATGAGTCAAATTAGGTATCCTAAGCACTCACCCCTACGAACCGTTCATAGTGACTCGATATTCTTGTTGAGTTGGTTCACTACTTCATCCTCGAATTCCTTGAACTTGTCAAAGAATTCACTTTTGCTTCCCATTAGACAAATATAGTCATAATAACTATAGTTGTCCGTGAACAAAATGAAGTACCTTAAACCGTCTCTTGCACTTGTACTTATCGGACCACATACATTAGAATGTATCATATCCAATTAGTTAATCGCTTTCGTTTCTTTCTTCTTGAAAGGTCTCTTGGTCATTTATTTGACCAATCCGATAGTGCTACAAGATTGTATCATTCACGTGAGTTATCTTAGTTTCTCTTTCGTTATTGTTTGTTTGAGTTTGTTCATTATTTATTTCAAGCAAATAGAAATCATTCTATATGAATGTATTTGCATAGAAAATTCCATTCTTCGATATAGACAAGCAAGAATTAAAATATTTATTAAAATTTATCCATATCTAAAACTTGATACAGAAATGTTCTTGCTAATCGAAGGCATATAACAAACATTCTACAAAGCATAAATTTAAATCACTAGACTATTGAAGTTCCATAGAATCTTGTACAATCGCAGCGATGCTTGTACTATTTCCAATCTTCAATATCATCTCGTTCCCAACGAGTTCCTTCCTATCCTTCAATAGCTGCACATCAAAATTATGTGAGCACAAGATCCGGTAACCATTACCAAATCAAGGATAGAGGTGATTAAATTTATCTCAATAACAAACATACCTATGGCGCTTCTCGGGCGCCTACGTTCAATCATCCCATTTTCAAGGTCTTCCTTGTACTTGGGGCAATTCGGTCGGATGTGTCCCTTTTCACCGCAGTGAAAGCACTCCGTGTTGGGAGTTGGAGATTTGAAAGATTTCCCCCTTGAGGCACTCCCATGAGCACCTCCTACTCCCTTGCTCTTGATTGACGTATCTTTGGTAAATTTGCCTTTACCTTTGTTGATCTTTTTGCTCCTCTCATGGACGGCTAGGACGTGATTGTCCTGACCTTTGCCCATGTCAACTTCAGCCGTTTTGAGAGCGTTGTGAAGCTCCTCAAGACTCACCCATTTTTCACGCACATGATAGTGCATCACAAAGTCCTTGAAGGACGGGGCTAGAGAGCCAAGAATCAGATCTTCGGCAATGTCCTCGGGCATTGGAGAAGAGAGCTTCGACAATTTCTCAAGGTATCCTTGCATCGTGAGAAAGTGCATGGATACCGATGTTCCCTCCGCCATATGGCACCTTGTGAGTGCGATGGTGGTCTTATAGCGCTCCTTTCGGGTACTATCCATGAACATCTTAGATAAAGCCTCCATGGTCTTCTTGGGTTTTGAATCCAAGTATTTCGCTTGAAGCGAGTCACCCATGGATGCTAGCATAAGACCGTGAACTTGGTTCTCTTGGTCTTCCCACTTGGCTATCGCCTCTTTCTCATTATCGGTTGCCTTCTCATTTATTTTTGGGATTTCACCATCCAAAATATGAGATAGTTTTTCAAACCTCAACACGATATTGAGATTGAGTTGCCATTTCATGAAGTTTGAGCCATCATTTTGCAAAGGGTTCTTTTCGATCATAGATCGCACAATTGGTTGGATATTTGACATTTCTACAAAATAAATTATATAGGTTTTAATCTCAATTTTATGTTTTAATACATACATACATATATATATCGAATATGATGTAAATACTGCAAATAAAATCTTGCCCGTAAATGCAGTAATCCAAGATCCCATCAATTGTAATATAGACTAGCTAAGGGCTATCGAATACATTACAACATCAAGGTAAGAAAAACATTTTCTAATCACAACCTTTTTGAATTTTAGCAATATTAGCATCTTCAAACTCTTGTGATTCTTGTCGTTTTAATTATGAGGGAATACGACCTATCCTCGTAAGAAAAACTTTTTCCCAAAACCGAGCGAGGGCTCTAGGTAATGTTAAGAAAACTTATTTTCATTTGATACGAGATACGTTTATCTATTGTATTCACAACTAAACATACTTGGGGTTCACTAGGGTGAAACACACCTCATATATTTAATTGTGGCACAACAACAGACAACCTTTATATCTCCCACTATTCCCAAAGATAGAGGGAGCTATCTCCCGCTAAGGGCGAGCAGAGTATCCCTCGATCAATGGCTGCTAGTGGATGAAATAAGAAGGAAAAATTAATCTTAATTTTTGTTGGACAATTTCATTTATCAACATGTGATTTTGAATTTTAGTTTATCATGCATATTAAAATTTATACACATCCTAACATTCACCATTCATCACATGCATAGCAGAAATTATAAAAACAGAAATTAAACATTCACACAATCCATATCGCGTGAGTTTATATGTTCCTTTTGATCCTTGATCTTCGATCCCTGATCCTCGATCCTCGATCAATGCGTTATTCGGCGACTTCCTCTTGCACCGGAGATGTAGATTTTACAGAAAAATAAACATGCTCCTCACATTCGATAAAAACAAACTAGTGCAAGTCCTATGTAAAAACCTCTCACATGCAAATGCAATTCTAAAGATAGAAAATAGAGAATATGGCTTTTACATACATAAGCCCCTGTATAATAATAATTACATACATTTGTAGTGTCTGATTTGGAACATATAAACTCACAATCCTGCAAAGCAACTCAAGCATTCATGCACGCAATTGCTATAAACTACAGAATCTAATTTATCAATCATCCAGAATTCTCAACAATTCTTTGAAAAATATTTTGAAATCCATTAAAAACATTTTTCATACATCCATAGTTCACAAATTAATTATGAACCGTTGTCCATCCAATTTCCAATGGAAAGATGAATCGCAGTTTTTTCGGTTTTGTTGATTCTCTTACAAAATAATCGTTTATACTTAAAACGAAATTATTGCAAGTTAGACTTATGTCTAAATCATAATTCTAATAATTATATGTCATGTTTTAAACATTCAAAACATTTAAAATGAATTATTATAAAGAATTATTTCAACAACCATTTAAAGACCGAAAAACCGGCAAAATGAATTGTTTAAATCCTAGATAGTAAACTAGATTTGTTTACAGCAATAAATCATGAGAAAATTGAACCCTATGCTCTGATACCACTGTAGGATTTCATGTTTAATTATACATATATATTTTTTGGATTTTTATGTATAACAAGGATCAATTTTCAATTTTCTAGAATTTATTGCATGCATCGGTTTGTTTTAACAAACTAGTTTCAGAAACTCTATTAAAACAAACATAAAGGAGCTCCGAAATTCATACCTAGAAGTTCTCTAAAACTTCTCGAAGATTTGGAGACGGTTGGGATGCTCCTCGCTGCGCCGGATGCCTCCGAGTATTCACCAAACTCTAAACAAGATCGGAGAGAGGGAAGCTAGTCTCTCAATCTCCGATAGGGTTTAGAATCCAATTACTAACCCCTCTTTAATTCCCTTGAGAAGATGATCTCTTAAGAACTAAACTAAACTTAAGAATTTATGGAATTTTCGTGGAGAATTAAGGAGAGAGATTTTGCATGAAAAGCAATATTAATTAAGATGTAGGAAGGCAATGAGATAACCTCTATTTATAGGTTCTCTCCAAATTACCTATTCATGTGCAACCTCTTGCCCATGATTTCATGCAAAATTCCATCTAACCATCCATTATTTATTAATAAATAATATTAACCACGAATTAAATCAATTATGGACCAATTCCATGCATGATCTAATTAATTCTTAAATTAATTCTGCAGAAAACCGTCTGGACCGGTCGACTGTTACTGTTCATCGGTCGACCGGTACTGTTCATCATGGACCGGGTACTGTTCATCGGTCGACCGGTTACTGTTCATCGGTTGACTTTTGCACAGTACTGCAGACTGGTCAAATTTTGGTTTAACCCCTACAAAATTTGACATTTCGGGATTAGTAGTAAATTCACAACTTATGTAACATATTATCCTATGTAATGTCAACTCATTACACCCCATAATATTACATCACATATGAATTTAATTTAGATTCTAATTATGTTATTAATCACAACATAATCTTGATTTTGCTTGTTCACCCCATGTGTCATATTTTCTACATGAAACCCGACACATCCTTATGAACTCAAAATCCCCATTTCTTGTTTCCCAGTTTTGTGGTGTGACCTATGGGAGGATCTAAACTAAGTTGGCAGTGATATTAAAGGCTTAATATCACAAGCTATAAGCGGTATCTAGCTACACATTATAGCTCCCAATTAGTTAGATGTCTTAATTCCACTCGAACCAAAACCCGATCCACTTAGTGATGGAGTGCATCACTTGTGTCCGTCCCTTGCCTCATGATATTAAGAATACACACAAAGTAGTATTGTGTCATCTTTGTATTAGTATTCATTTCTTGATCTCTTTAAGCTAGTTATAAATATGTGACTTAACTCAAATCACATTGTGCACATTATAACTTTGCTTTATCAAGGGGCCCAATAATATCATCACTCAATTAAGAGGGGCAATGATAATCTTTTGACTGACTATCTTCTCCAACGAAAGTTATATTTAACCAACCGATGCCTTTACACTACACTGATCGATAGTTCAAGACACTGATCTAATTAAGTATTCCTTAAGTGATTAGATATAAGTCTCATATCAAATGACCTAAAGACACAGTAAAATATCAATGACACAGAAACACATTTCTATAATATTTTACTTATTAGGTCTATTCAGTATACAAAAGTAATATTTTCCTCTTTTGCATACCCGTGTCGTCACTCACTTGTAGAGCTACAATGATCTATGACCAACACGACAATCTTAACTCGGTAATTAATGTCCCATGTTAATTACCATGATTGTGAATATCTTTTGTTTTATGCAAACCAATATCTTTTAGAGCTCTACGGTTAAGGACCAAGAGCCTCTTCCTTAACACTTCTAAAGGACGAATAACATAAACAAGGAACAAAATGATTTCTCATTCAATTCATAATAATTGACATTTAAAAGTAAAACTTTTAGAACACATTCCCTTCAAAAAATTGTATTGTCTGTGAGTTATGTGGTAAGGAAACTAGAGGTGGTATTGAAGGGAATGTGTTCTAAAAGTTTTACTTTTAAATGTCAATTATTATGAATTGAATGAGAAATCATTTTGTTCCTTGTTTATGTTATACGTCTTTTAGAAGTGTTAAGTAAGAGGCTCTTGGTCCTTAACCGTAGAGCTCTAAAAGATATTGGTTTACATAAAACAAAAGATATTCGCAATCATGGTAATTAACATGAAACATTAATTACCGAGTTAAGATTGTCGTGTTGGTCATAGATCATTGTAGCTCTACAAGTGAGTGACAACACGGGTATGCAAAAGAGGAAAATATTACTTTTGTATACTGAATAGACCTAATAAGTAAAATATTATAGAAATGTGTTTCTGTGTCATTAATATTTTACTGTGTCTTTGGTCCTTTGATATGAGACTTATATCTAATCACTTAAGGAATACTTAATTAGATCAGTGTCTTGAACTATCGATCAGTGTAGTATAAATGCATTGGTTGGTTAAGCATAACTTTCGTTAGAGAAGATAGTTAGTCAAAAGATTATCATTGCCCCTCTTAATTGAGTGATGATATTAGTGGGCCCCTTGATAAAGCAAAGTTATAATGTGCACAATGTGATTTGAGTTAAGTCACATATTTATAACTAGCTTAAAGAGATCAAGAAATGAATACTAATACAAAGATGACACAATACTACTTTGTGTGTATTCTTAATATCATGAGGCAAGGGACGGACACAAGTGATGCACTCCATCACTAAGTGGATTGGGTTTTGGTTCGAGTGGAATTAAGACATCTAACTAATTGGGAGCTATAATGTGTAGCTAGATACCGCTTATAGCTTGTGATATTAAGCTCTTAATATCACTGTCAACTTAGTTTAGATCCTCCCATAGGTCACACCACAAAACTGGGAAACAAGAAATGGGGATTTTGAGTTCATAGGATGTGTCGGGTTTCATGTAGAAAATATGACACATGGGGTGAACAAGCAAAATCAAAATTATGTTGTGATTAATAACATAATTAGAATCTAAATTAAATTCATATGTGATGTAAATATTATGGGGTGTAATGATTGATCATTACATAGGATAATATGTTACATAAGTTGTGAATTTACTACTAATCCCGAAATGTCAAATTTTGTAGGGGTTAAACCGAAATTTGACAAGTCTGCAAGACTGTGCAAACGGTCGACCGGTTAATGGATAACGGTCGACCGAAGATGCACGGTCGACCGGACGTGTCTCGACCGATAACAGGGAATTTTCGTCTGTTCGGAACGGTCGACCGAATCTATCGGTCGGTCGACCGAACATTGCGATGAAATATTCTACGTTAAGAACGGTCGACCGAATCTTGCACGGTCGACCGAAATTGGGTTCGAGCGGCCGACCGGACCTTCGTAACGGTCGACCGGTCCAGACGGTTTTATGCAGAATTAATTTAAGAATTAATTAGATCATGCATGGAATTGGTCCATAATTGATTTAATTCGTGGCTAATATTATTTATTATTAAATAATGGATGGTTAGATGGAATTTTGCATGAGATCATGGGCAAGGGGTTGCACATGAATAGGTAATTTGGAGAGAACCTATAAATACAAGGTTATCTCATTACCTCCTTAATTCATTCATTATTCTCTTGAGCAAAATTCTCTCTCCATAATTCTCCACGAAAATCCCTTAATTCTTAAGTTTAGTTTTAGTTCTTAAGAGACCATCTTCTCAAGAGAATTAAAGAGGGGTTAGTAATTAGATTCTAAACCCTATCGGAGATCGAGAGACTAGCTTCCCTCTCTCCGATCTTGTTTAGAGTTTGGTGAATACTCGGAGGCATCCGGCGCGGCGAGAAGCATCCCCAACGTCTCCGAATCTTCAAGAAGTTTTTGAGAACTTCTAGGTATGAATTTCGGAGCTCTTGTTTGTTTTAATAGAGTTTTGAAACTAGATGTTAAAACAAACTGATGCATGCATGAAATAAATCAAAGAAAATTGTAATTGATCCTTATTATACATAAAAATTTCGAAAATATATATGTATAATTAAACATGAAATCCAACAGGTATAGCCCGTCACAAACAACATCTTGCACTCACACCCGGTAGCAATGCTAGACCCATCAGTGTGGACTACGATCTCTTCGACGAGCATCCATGGTTGGTAGAAACTGAAGATCAGGTCTTCGCTGGAGAGGAGCTTACATGGGCCGATGCCAAGGAAGCAGCTTTGGGACATTCTTCTTCACGGAGACGCTTTGCTCGATCCATGTCCACTGCATCTGACCCGCGGTGTTCTACTGCATCTGACGCGCCATTATTAGGTCGTGGCATGGATGATGTCATCGTTCACATCAGTTCTAGATATCCAGGTGCATCGAGTTCTCAACCACCGATGGACATCGACGAGCAATATGTCCAAACCGACGATGAAGAAACTGAAGAAGATGATGTCTACGTCGACAATCCGAATGAGAACGACTCCGACGACTCTGATGGTGGTGGAGGATATGATATGGTTCCCAGTTGGACATTAGATCAATGTGTCCAATGGAATTAGTTAGTTAGCTTGTAATTCTAATTTCTCTTTTATCTACTATTGTATGAACTCTGAGTTACTTTGTAATCGTACTACTAAGCAATAAATTGTATACCTAAGTGTTTAGGTGGGTAGAGGGGATGCCTAGTGGGGCCTTAGTCGAGGAACTATGTGTCTTTTCGAAGTCTAAACATGTATGGTATTTTTAGAAAATATTTGTGTATTTTTTCTATTTTTTCCCGATTTTTCCTGATTTTTTATCTATTTTATGAAAATTAATTGAATTAAAAAAAATTACCGCCCAGACCTGGGCGGTCGCACAACCGCCTAGCCGATCGCCCAGGCGACCGGACGCCTCCGGCCGCTTAGGCTCGCCTAGGCGGTGCCTGAACATTGAGATTGAATATGAATTAGCTAAATCATTTTGTTTAAAAAATAATTTTTTTCTTATACCCTTTATGGTTTTTTCATTATTCTTAGGTTTGGCTAGCCTAAATGTTTTTTTTCATACGTAAACAATTATGTATTTATATTGTTTCTCGATTTGAGTGAATAGTTATTAATAAATAAACCGGTTATTTTGGGGAAAAATAATTTGTGTTTGTTAATTCAATTATGGTTGTATACTTCAAGTTAACAAAATGACCAAAAAATCAAAACCCACCCAACACCCCCGGATCCGGCCTGGCCCAAGCTACCGTACCACGGGTCGTGCCGGGTACAAGGTGTGGCTGCCGTGCCTTGCCGTGTGGCACGCGTCCCAGGTCTATTTCTCTAAACAAAGAATAAAGCATTGTGAATGTAAGTCGTAATATATAATCAATGCTACGTATTGTTACACCCATACACGAGAAAGGTTGCTGACCACAAACAACAAATCTTTGCCAATATTTGGTGAAAGCCACTGATTCACTTCTAGAACCATTTTACGCTACAATCTTGATTTTTGTGAGTTCAAAGCAAAATCTACAATTGCTTCACATGTATGCAACAAGCTTGACATGTGCACTTTAACTAAGATTCCGGTTAACAAATTTGGATAAACAATAATAATATTTATCATGCTCTCCAAATTATGATTTTTCTACCCATTAAATTTCTACAGGTAGACAGATAAATCAAGCAGGCAATTGTCGACCTGCATAATCCGTCCACCAGGACCACCAGAATGGAAAACATCGGTTTTTCCAATTCGAAACGCAAAACACAAAAACAGTTGGTAAAATTTCATTTCATACCAACTTCGTAATACAAAGTTCATCTATAAAATATCTTATAAAGAGAGCCAAGACAGCGAAACAGGAACAGAGTTTAACAACCAACACTACGCAATCATCACTGTTAAAAAGACAGCAAAAATAATAACCACCACCTAAACGGCTGGTTAGTTGTGATTTAACCATTAATTGACTTCATTTAACATTCAGAAATTATGAAAGAAAATATACAGAATAATATAAAGGCATGCGCAATCAGTAGCAGTTTTTGTGCAATCTTTAACCAATAACGGACAAGTTCATGGACTTGTTATGGCGAAGGACCAAACCATTACGAGAATGTAGTCAACAAGGTAGCATTAATCGAATAAATAATGACAAAACCATGTCCAAATAGCATCATTTTGCTTTACTTAGGAATAAAGGACCGTCTTAATCAAAAATTACCAAAACCATGAACTAACATTGAACTACAGCCTACAAGAAGACATTCACTCAAGCAGTCTCAGTGACCGGGTACTCAAAGACAACATCTTGTCCGGCAAGTTTGCGGTAAACTCCAGAGAAGGTTTCCAACTTGTACTCTGTGTTGTTCCTCTCTTTCGGATCAAGCAATATCTGTTGCAAAACACAAAACAAGTCACTCTTTTGTTGCTCACAAACAGTTGGTATGGAAATCAAAAAACAAAACAAGGTTTCCACTTCAATATTAACATTAATATCATACTATCCTTTCAGTGCTTCATTATTCAGACGTTCAGAGTAGAATCATTTAACAGGGATATGGTTGCATAAATAACCCCCCCCCCCAAAAGTAGGACAAGCCTCTTTAGATTTCAGGATTACATGGACATACAATGGAATCATTTGTTCACATTGAACTGCATGGATGGGTTACTTATCTTTCTATAGAAAAGGACATGCCACACAAGATGCAAACATATAAAAAATACACAATAACTTACTAGAGGTGTGATATCAATTGAACAAAAAACAATCCAAAGGATTTGATAGTATGCTGTTGTTCAATCATACTATCACTTGACAAGAGGGCATGAAACCAACTAGCAGCAAATGGTACTTAACATGGAATCAGGGCAAAATAACACCTCCATGTTCTGGCTAAAAGTGGAATTGAGAAAAGAAAATAAGTTCTGGACCACGAGAAATATACACAAGAGGTATCACCGTAAAAACCATGGTTCAAAAATAATAACTATACATGAGTAGGACCCGAAGTTAAACTACATATTGTACTCAGTTGTCATTGTCAAGAGGTAGTTTAAAATCCAATTGTGACGAAAACAGCCTAGCATACAAAAATGGACAACCCCAGTGCAGAAGGGCTCATTCTATGAATGTTGGGAGTGTATGAACAGGTATAGACTACGAGCCTTTGCTGAAGGAATTCCAATGTGATATATATTAGAGAGATAAAAGGTCAAACTCAACAAAGCATTAAAAAACTTTAAATGCAATTTAAAATAATCACCTTCATGATCTTGGAGCCATCAACACGATACCTTACACGTTTTCCAACAATTTCAGCTGGGTATACAATATCCTCAAGCATGGCCTCATGCACTGCAGTCAGGGTTCTGTTGCGGGGGCGAACTGCAGCAGACCCCTTCTTAGGAGGCCTCAATATCCTTCTAGATGCAATGAAAATGACGTCCTTCAAAACACATATTAACAGAAATATCAGACCCAGCTTTAAAATATGAAGATATTATTGCAAGTTCAAAACACAAATCTAATTATCAATCAAAAGAAAACAAGGTCAAACAGTTCATAATAAACTGCATAAGCCATGTACACTGACAAGTGGACTGAAACAGCATCAGCGGACAAGATGTAAACAGACCACACCAAAAGCAAAAACATATTAATTTGCCACGTGCAGGTACGTAGATAGTGTGATCAACTTAGCCAAATCAAATAAAAACATACAGCAACATCGAGCCAATTATTTGACTTAATTTTCCTTTACTAATCATACAAATTTATGTTTCATATGTATAATGCTAGAAGTAGGGAAGAACTCTCACCTTTCCACTGAACTTCTTCTCCAGCTCTCTAACAAGTCTTACATGGATCTTTCTGAAACCCTTCCTAAGCCTGAATGGAACATGGATAACGACAGCCTTCTTGTTCGCAGCAACATCAAGCTGCCTGCCATACCAAATACTCCAAAATTTAGACACCAAACCTCAAAACAATTAAGGAAACAGAAACCAAAAAATTAAATAGAATGAAACCTAGATGTTGATCAAACATTCAAACCCATTATCAATGTTAGAACCAAAAGTAATTCGTGCAATCATTCAAATGTAAGTACATTATATAACAAAGCCTGAACCTTACTCATTTCCATACATAGGCATAGATAAGAAAACGAGGGCCTGATGCGGACAAATTGATCAAAACATTAACACAGCCTTTCTAACTCATTTGCAAATCTAAACAAAACCTGACAACCATGAAACAAACAAAAGAATCTCAACTTCAACACCGATCACACCAAACAGCTTGACCATCTAAAGAATGCAAACAAACAAATCAAAAAAACCTAGAAATACCCAACTTCATAAGAGCAAGTTTAACACAAACATCTAAATCTCAACTAGAACAACAAATCGAAAAATGATCCCAACTTTGAACGAATCCCACGACTTCCACAAACAAAAGATCATGCATTTAACACAAATATATCGAAATGTTGGCCAATCACATAATTAATACGCATACATACCAAAGCCACAAAATTTGTACGACCATCACACAGCATTTACCATATCAATCACCAAAAAGCTACTGAACAACACAATCAAAGTATCAAACAAACAAATAAAAAAACAAACTTCAACAGAGCAAACGGAACAAATAAAACCCTAAAACCTCAACTCCAACATCCAAATCAAAAATGATCCCAACTTTGAACAAATCCCTCAACTACCACAAACTTAAAATCGATTTTTTTAAACACAAATACTTCATAATCTCATTGCTAGCATGCATGCATTCCCAGAATTAGTATGAAATCCAAACAAATGTAACAGAAGTCACCTAAAACCCCAACTCCAACATCGAAACCAAAAAATATCCCAACTTTGAACCAAAAAGATGAAACCTTGAAGGGAAACTCACACTGCGCCGTTGATGAAGAGGTCCTTGAGGTCGCTCTTCAGCTCCTGGTTGGTGTTCTCCAGATCAAAGAACGACTGCCAAAACCAGCCCCAACCAAATCAGACCCAAAACCCAAAAAAAAAAAATTATTATCTTTCTTTTTTTGTTGCAAAATGCCCGACCTGGGCGACGGAGTCCTCGAACTCGGAGGGCTCGACGCCCTTGTCCTTCTGGATCTTCCTCCTTGCGGTGAACATCGCGATCCGCCGAGAGCTGGAGGATAAGAAATTAAGAGAAATTCGAAGGAAAAAATTAGGGTTTTTTTGGGGGGTAAAAAGAGGAACCTTTGGAGGCGATGGAGATGTGGAGTTGGATGGGAAGGGAAGAGAAAGGGTGGAGGCGATATGATGTTTTGTATTGGTTCTAGGGTTTTGGGGATCTGACGGTTGAGATTTGTGGGATGAATCTGGCCGTTGGATGATCAGGTGGGCTGGGTTGGGCCGCGACTTACCAGATCTAAGACATGTACTACCAGATCTTTAAGTTATCTTTTATTGTTCCGCTTCATTAGAACCTTAGTACATTTAATTCAATCGAATTTGAAATTTGTAAGATTTTATGTGTTCAATGAAGTCAAATGTTAAGTTACTTTCTGTCTTTTGAGCAACTTCGTTTGAATACGTTGTTTGTGATTTTTGTTTAATTTGAATTAGCTTAAAGTTGTTTAGCCATTATTATATCACAAGTAAATCGGGAACAACTTCTCTGTAACAAGGTGATATAAGTATTGTTGCTTAGATCCGTGATATAGGTATTGTTGCATACATCCGACCCCCGCTTATCCTGTTTAATGTGAGACAATCTTTTAAAGTTTTTTGGGGTATTGTTGTTGTTTCCAATTTGTTACACTTCAATCGTATATGCTTTTGAATTTTAGGCTTTTGATAGAAAATATGAAGAAGGTTTCTCCAAGTCAATACAGATTTTAAGAGCTTCCCCGATAATTTAAATTATGAGAGAGACCAACGCATTAAAAAAAAAGCTATTTTGCACGTTTGTTCGTATTTGGATTTCAAGTTGATTGCTGCAGAAACTACTCTTGGAAAAAAATGCCTTAATGACCACAGATCCACTGCTTGAACAGACGTATTTACACAAACCATCAACTCATTAGATTAGGATTTAAATGGAAATATAAGAGTTTACAGCAGAGATTAGACCATGTACAATCCAACTCAACCTATCCAACAGGATGTTAGTGTTCCTCAACATCATTTATGCATCAAAATCAGTACACTAGCATAGACAAGTAAATCCCACCAAACACCAGATGCCTTCCGCAGAACAACAGAATCCGACGTACGAATTTGTACTGAAAATCGGCATTTGTCGTCGGACGGGTCCACTGTGGTGATCAAGCCGAGGCCACCAAAATCACAACTGTCTGCTCTTTGATCATGCTGCTGATAGTAGCTGTTAAAAGCATATGATATGTTTCCAGGCCAAGGGATTTCAGAGCAGGAGCCACCGCGAGATAAAACCGAACAATCCGCTCGAGAACATGCATCTAAAGCTGCTTTAGAAGCGTTGGACATGTCCTTGTTGTTGTCCACCACACACCACCTTGACCTGAGGTAATTGACATTCTGAGCATTAACAAGAGTTCTTGAACCTTGGCCTAAGTTGACATCGTATTTGGCTTGCCCGTCAAATGTGTACATGCCCCAGTGCCTCTCGTAAGCACTACCATTGCCGATTCCACGTTGATCCTCGTCAAGGAGACTGAAGATGTATGTTTCCATTGGAAATTTCTTGGGTCGAAGTGGAGTTCCAGCTTTGCTTTGCAAATGATCCACTAACCCTTTTACAAATATCTGAGCTGTTGAAGCTGAAGCATTGACAGCACCATCAGTTGGCCATCCTATTTTCCCAACAATGATTTCCACATCGTCGCATTTAAATTTTCCTAGAGAGACAACCAAAGTATCGATGCTCGCATCAAAGATATTATGGTACTTATGGTGTCCATCGGTTATTGGGCGGGTAGTTGATTGGAAAAGAGCATGCGCCATGTTGAAGTTTCTGTTTTGCTTAAGGATTTGAAAAGGGTCGATGTTGATAACAAATGGAGAGTCGTTCTTGTCAAGAAATGAAAGAAGCTCGACCATTGTTTTGTTGAGATCGGGTCGGAATTGGCCTTTTGATGGGAGACTTGGAATTGATTGGAAGATGTCAGAACTGCAGGGAACGACAACTTTCACCTTGTTCCCTAACTTCGCATCGGAGAGTGCTATCTGAATATTATTTGCGGCACCAACGATGAAGGGTTGAAACTGTTGCCCATAACTCAAACGAAATGGTTCATCTCCAACAGCAATGTACCTGGTTAATGATAACAAAAATCCTTTGAGGTTGCTCATCACAGTGGCTAACATATACAAGAGATATTTAATGCACAAAAAAGGGAAAAAATATAAGAAAAAAAAGTTAACACTGGGCAATGCCGATGGTTCAAAACTCAACTTTGTAGTACTGATTGCTGCATTCAAATTCCCAATCATGAATCATGTTTATTAAATTAGCAATTTTTGATGACACGAAATATACGAAACCTGTTAAAATTAAAAATATACTAAATTTTGCACTTAAACTTCTTTAGCTCTGTTAGATTATAAAAGGTTAAAGCATCAGTTTTGAATATTTTGTTGATCAATGTGTAAACCATGTATAAAATCAACAGAAATCAGCAAATGTAGTAATTATTATTTGGTTGTATTCCACGTGCATTATGATCTTATTCAAACGTGGATTTCATATTTGTTATAATTAATAGCAAATATATGTGAAGTGAAACATATGTGAATGAGCTTGTTGAAAATTTAACCCTAACACCAGAAAGCCGAAACTCATTAACGAACTAAAGTAAGACCAACTCAAAATACAGAAAAATGCATGACAATGGATTAAGCAGCTACTGAAAGAAGCCATCAAGGCGAATTGTTTTCCTGGGGGAAAACCCCGCTAATTCTACTAAATTAATTGTTGTGGATGACACTTCACGATGCAGCTTAGTCATCTCAAATCCATTAGAGTCACAAGTCACAGGCCATTAGAGCTTCTATTCAAAAATAACAGAAACATGGTGATGAAGAACAGTTGTATAAAAGCCTTTTTCCTAAACATGATGTGTAACTTCAATTGAGAATGTCTAATGCTTAGTCTACAAATAAAGAAATATCAAAGACAAGCAAATAAGAAGAAACAATAATTAAACATCAAAGACATGCAAATAAGAAGAAACAATAATTAAACATCAAAGACATGCAAATAAGAGGAACATCAAAATAACAAATATCGTCAATAAATGACACCCAAGAAGCAAAACCCAGACTCAGAAAACCAAAAACAACTAAAAATCGCAACTCTCCCACACAAATCCCCCACCCACATTTCCACTAAAACTCTCAACAAAAAATCACAGTTACGAATTCAAAACTCTAAAGTTCCTAAGTTTACCACACAAACACCCCGGAAATCCCACCTTTACCAACCTAAAACCCTAATATAAAAAAAACATTGCCAACCCAAAACCCTAAAGATCCCAACTTTACCAACTCAAAACCCTAAAATAAAATAAAAAATTCCGACTCACTGGATCCGAACCCCGGCGTTGCGTCCCCAGTAGCGCGTGACGTTATCATGCACCCAACCCCTGGCGGCCTTGAGGGACGCATTGATCCCTGGAAGCATTCCGTTGGGGATCCCAACGACGACGGCGATGCCCGTCCCAGCGAGGGCTTGGAGGGCCTCGGGGTCGGCGTCGAGAAGGCGGACTTGGGGAACGCGGTTGGGGAGGAGGAGGGATGAGACGACGTTGGTGGGAGGGAGTGGGTGGGTGGAGGACGCGCCCCACGTGACGCCGAGAGACGACGACAGGGGAAGGAAGACGAGAAGTGGAAGTTGAAGAAGAAATAGAAGAAGAAGAAGAAGAAGACATGGTTGGGTTCTCATGTTTGAGGTCTTGTTGGGTGGGGAGTGACTACTGAGTGAGTGAGAGTGAGTGTTTGAGGAATGCAATTTCAAAACAAAGTAGATTAGTAAATTAATTCACTAATTATTAATTAGTATTAGTATTAGTATTTGTACACTCAGAAAGGAAGGAAAAGCAACGGAGAGGAAAATATATTTTCAACAAAAAAAGCATTGTGTTGCCAATGTTCCATGTAAAACATGGCAAGTGAATTTGCTGCATCATCCAATTCGAAATCTAATTGGAAATTGTTGTTAATTTGTATATAATTTTCATGTTAATTTTGTTTGAAAATTTATAATATGATGTTAATCATCTTCTTCTTCTTGCCTTTTTTTGCTAGATATATTTGATTATATTTCCAAGCTTTGTTCCCTGGGTATTTTTAAAGTTAAGAAGTAAAGATTGGATTTTCAAAGTTGAAGTTTTCTCCCATTGTGAAACCATCTTCAAAATAGTTGTTAGCTGATAATCTCTGAAAGTAACCACTATACAATTCTCTTAACTTTTTTATTTGATGACTATGGTCTATGGTTAGAGGCAATGAGTTATTGATAGTCTATTATATTTATAACACAACTTATTTTGTGAATTGACATGATGCATGATCGATAAATTGAGATGGATATATAAAAAAAAAATGTTTGATTGTATGGTGGTTAAATTACGCTGTCTGTTATTGGGGAGGTCTAATGAATATTTGCTGTTTAAACTGCTGTTGGCTGATATGATCCACTAATTTCCTGGGCAATACATCTTTTCCTCTGTTTTCGTTCAGAATTTTTTTATTGTATTGGTGGTCTGCATCTTTCTGTCAATTTTTAAATCTGGATCTTTTATTTCTTTAGAAGGCACTTCTGAACATTTATTTCAAGCTAATATTTTTAACTTGAATTTTGAAAGGTATAAAACAGAGATTAGATTTTCTGAATTGAACTTTTACTTTTCAGAAGCAATTCTTTCGAGAATTCTTGTGAGCTGATCTCTCGAAGGAACCACAAAATTGTTTTTTTCTCATATACTAAAACTAGTGGGTGGCAATAAGTCATTGGAAGTTATTTTAGTAATCGCCCTGCAATCCTTTTTGCTTACAGTTGGGCTCCAGAAATCTTAACACAAGAACCAGTTTTCTAATAATTTTCCACCTCTATTGAATTAAGCATATTACGATTTGTGACACTTAATAACACACGATTAGACATGAATCTTTGATCGATTGACTAGAAAACAAAATAATAATTTTTATTAATATGTCAATAAATCTGGGAAAATAAGTATCAATGGCGTAATTTTTTTATCTAATAAAAAAATTAATTTCGAAATTTAGGGAAAAAAAATTATTTTTCCAAACCCGCGATCCGTGGAGGCAGGGGTCACACTCGCACCCGCAACATGTGGAAATTTTTAATTTTTTTTCTGCTTTTTTGTTTCAGTTTTTTTTCTTTTTTATTGTAATTGTTTGTATTTTTTTTTAAATCTTTTTTTTCAAAAAATATTTGGTAATTAATATCATTTTTTTTTAAATTTTAAATTTGTTTTTATTTTTTTCAAAAATCGACCTCCCAATCACGTCGATAACTGTACGTATTGAAATGTTAGGTTACTTTATACAATAAATAAACAAAATTTCTTAGTCAGAATAAAAAATTATTTACAACTGAATATTAAACAAACACTAAAACTAATTAAAACAAAAAATTAGTAGCGTTATCAAAAATTAGTAGGGTGTACACACGTAACAAACATTTTTGAACGTCGATACAACAAAAAATTAAAAACACAATTAAATTTTTTTAAAATATAATAACAATTACAAAACATATTTTGAAAACAAATATAATAAAAAACATAGTTACAATGATTTAAAAAAAATCAAAACATAAAATACTGCAACTAAAATCCGTTACTTTATTTATTTTCTTTTATTGTTTTTGATTTTATGTTTTGTTTTTTCAAATCTCCTAACTATGTTTTATATATATATTTCAAAATATGTTTTCTAATTTTTTTAAATTTTTAAAAAAATTAATTTTTTAACTGTATCGACTTTCAAAAATATTTGTAATAAGTGTACACCTTACGGATTTTTGACAACTTCACCAATTTTTGTTTTATTTAGTTTTAGTGTTTGTTAAATATTCAATTGTAAATAATTTATTATTCTGCATAAGAAATTTTATTTTTTTATTGAATAAAATAACATAATTTTTCAACCCACTATGTTATCCACGTGATTTAGAGATAGATTTTGGAAAATATTTCGAAATTATTTTAAAAAACTTAAAAAATATTAACAATTAGAAGACTTATTTTCAAAAACAAATATATTAAAAAACAGATTAAAAATAAATTTTAAAATATCAAAAACAGAAATTAAAAACAATAAAAGAAAATAAATAAAGTCACAGATTTTGGTGGTAGTGTTTTATGTTTTGATTTTTTTTAAATCATTTTAACTATGTTTTTTATTATATTTGTTTTCAAAATATGTTTTGTAATTGTTATTATTTTTTAAATTTTTTTAATTGTGTTTTTAATTTTTTGCTGTATCGACCTCCAAAAATATTTGTAACGTGTATACACCCTACGAATTTTTGATAACGCTACCATTTTTTTGTTTTAATTAGTTTTAGTGTTAGTTTAATATTCAGTTGTAAATACATTTTTATTCTAACTAAGAAATTTTGTTTTTTTATTGTATAAAATAACCTAACATTTCAATACGTCCAGTTATCGACGTGATTTAGAGGTCGATTTTTGAAAAAAATTAAAAACAAAATTAAAAAATTTAAAAAAATGATTTTAATTACAAAATATTTTTTGAAAAAAAAGATTTAAAAAAATACAAATAATTACAAAAAAAAACAAAAACAAAAACAAAAAAAATTAAAAATTCCCACGGATCGAGGGTGTGAACTGCGATCCGTGGAAGAAAAAAATTTAAAAAAATTGACGGATCGCGGTTCAGACTCGCGCTCCGTCAAAAAAATAAAATTTGGGGACGGGATCCGACTACTTTTGGAGGGAAAAAAATCCTAAATTTCGAAATCAATTTTTTTTATTAGATAAAAAAATTACGGTATCAATGACTCTAATTATTTATCATTAAATTAATTGTTCTAAACAAATATAAATCGAAATCTCCAATTATTATTATTATTATTATTATCCTCCAAGCATACAATTAATTACAAACCCCTTCTTCTTCTTCTTCTCCATCCAAACAAAGTTACAAACCCCCAAAACCCTGCGGTCGGCTTCGCTACGCCGCCGCCGGACGTCTCTCCAACCTAAAGGTATGGATTTCTCCATCTCTATTCCAATACCACCGGCATGTTTGGGACATGTTTCCAACACTTCTCTGAAACCCTTGAATCCCTATTTTCTCACCAGACGAAACCCTAATTTGATATCTCCCAATCGGGTTTGTTCATTTTGGAATTTGTTTTTTTATTTTGTTATATGCTTATGCAAATTGAAATCTTAGGCAATACGAAAAGGTTGATTTTTTCTCTAGTTCAATGATGAAATCTCCTTTGCACAAAAAATAAATCACTTTGTTGGATTTAAACGACAAATTTATCGTGATTTTTTTTCTTTTTTAAGTGTATATATATACGGATTTGTTTGGTACTTGTAAATGTTTATAATGTGTTTTGAAGCATTTTCCTTTTCTGTTTCTGTTTAGGATTTCAAAGCATAAGTGTCATGACATCTGTAGATGCTGGAGCTACCGATCTGAAGATGAGGGCATTTGATGCCCTAGAGCGAAGATTTGTTGTGACTAAGTTACAACAACAGCAACAACAACTACAACAGAAGAACAAGAAGAATGCGAATGACAAAAGGAAACGTGTTGAAGAAGAAAAAAGGGAGGAAAAGGCAATGGGAGAAGTAGGAAAAGCTCCTCTTAATCCACCCACACCAGATATTTCGGCAACAAAAGGTTGTATTTAATGCTTTTACTTGATCAATTTATTTGAACCCCATGTTAGGAATTAAAGAATAGCTTTTGTGTTAATGTGGTGAGATTCATTCAAGGCATATAAAAATATGGCAAAATAAGGACTGAACTTTGTGCGCTTGTCAACTGCCTGAATTTTTTATTTGAGCATCTTTTTTGTCAAATTTTGATGCTTAACTGAGGCATGTTATACTCAAACGTGCATTTCAATCTAGTTCTTTATGCAACATTTATACTTTGTAAAACGTGTTTTACCATTCAAATAATGCTCCTTCCATATGTTCCAGGCAGGTTTTCATTTGTTGGAGGTACTTCAAAGACTTCAGGTAATTAAGTGAAACTGGAGTTAAGTCATTTAGTTATAGAAAAAACCACTAAGATTGTGAAACTTGTTCTATTATCTAGATGAAGAAGCTGCATATAGCGAGCTTTCTCTGAGTGTAGATTCAAATCTTATCAGACCTACTGTACAGGTATTTGTACCCTTTGCTGTCTTTATACTGTTGAAAATAGCTATTTTCTTCCATTTTTCCATTCAAATGTATAACTTCTATGACCTTTTTGTGTTATTACTTCGATTTCAGCCTACAAGTGGAGTGAGCACTGTCAACAAAATTTTGCATGATCTTCTTCAGAATGGAGATTTTTCTCAGAAATACATGCAAGGATCAAAAAACACGAAAATTGAAAACTATTTCGTACTTGATAATTTGGTATCTAATCAAATTGCAACAGCAAAGGCTCGTGAAAAAGCTTTGAAGAGCCACTCAAAGCGTTCTGAAAAGCACATGTCCATGAAGCAACACAAAAAATATGGATCACTTGATTTACCTCAAGAGTTCCACAAGTTAGTAGATCTTTTTCACTTGCACTTTTTTCTGTTAGATTCGTTGTTATATTTTTACGGACATAAATCATGTTGTATAGTCATTCTCTGATTTGGTAAGAGTCAACTTTCGAATTGTTTAACAGATAAGGTTACTGTCCTCAAATGCTCAAATATACTACTCCAGCTCTCCGGGCATGATTTTTTTTTTATGTTGGACATCTTACAGGTTCAGTATCTATAAGCCAATGCATGAAATGTGGAGGGGCTACATCATGAAGGTTCTAAAAGAAACAGGGTAAAATCATTGATTGTACTTTTATAGGGCACTCATGCTTTTCTGCACATATATTATGTTATCATCTTGGTTTGTATCGTGATTTATTATCTATTCCAGGAAAATCCAGATCCCTCAACGGCTTCTAACAGCTGACTTACATGGTGCCCTTTTTCTAGGTAATTATTTAAATTATGGAGGTTGCTTTCTGTGCCTAGATTAATACGTTATTTGAAGTAATGGGGTTCATCTTCTTTATCTATTATACTGGAATCTAGTGAATCTCTGTGTATATTGGTGCAGTTGTTGATTGCAAAATGACAGGGTATACTGGAATTAATGGTATAATGATCCGGGAAACTGCTAAGACATTTGGTATAGTTACGGAGGACAATAAAATTCGAGGTAAAGCACTTTAATGAGATTAATCTTCAGATCAATATATCACTTTGCTTCTTATACATCTTACACTTTGCAATATCAGTTAGCATGAATAACAAAATGTTAGATCGTCAGTCTGGTTTGACCATTTATCCCTTAAAGAAGGGTTTAACTGTGTGTTTTTGGTAGAGGATATAACAGTGTTTACAACGTACATACCCACCTAATCATGAGTTTCCTTTAATCGTTGAATACATTTATAGGTGTTAGTAATACATCCCTGTACTGTCTTTTTCTTCTTCCTACTTTCAGTTGCTTCTTTGTAATTACAAACTTCTCATATTGGTTAAAGTGTTGTTTATGTAGTCATGTCCTGTTATGAATGTGAAATTTGAATTACAAACTTCTTTGTAATTACAAACTTCTTCCTAGGTGGTTTCTGCACAATGGGAACATGGATCATACCATTTGATGATACCTCACGAGTCACAATTGATGATTGTTTTTACATGCACTTAGTTCATATGGAAGTTAGATGCTCTCTACTGACTCTCCCATTCATTGTTGCAGTTGTACCCAAGATGGGTTCTGTCTTTATATTTCAAGCTGGCAATTGGAAGATTACATTGCATGGTGACAAGCTTTCTATGAGAGAGAGAGAGTTTTGTAGACAAAGACCAACCACAACCAAGTAACTTACAAGGGAATTCTGAATCAATATTATTTTTATTTTACATAGCAGGTCCCGAAATGATGAGTCCATTTTTCCTGCAATCATCTTGAGCTTTGAGTTATTCATCCGAGAAAAAGAAATAATTATGAACAACAACAAAACCTTTAATCCCAAACTACATGGGGAAAAGAAAGAATCACGGAAATGAAGATTTGTTCTTTCTTTTTTGAAGGTGGTTACTCTTACTTCTCACTTCTGTAAGTTATCTTAAAAAGAAGGCGTTGTAGCATCATTCTTGCCATGTTCCATCTCAGTTCCGATGGATTTGGTCATCTCATGTTGTTATCTTAGATGAAATTGGCAAGATTGTGTGAAGGAAAGACTCAACAACTAAGCGTGTATAATATTTGCTTTGAACATGTCCAAGTTCATTTCCTTTTCTTAGTTTCAATGTTGTGGGCATCATCTTTGGAATTCCTGATTCCAATTATTAGTTTATTTACTTCTGCCATGCAATGTTTTCAAGTGCTCCAACTGAAACAGTTGATATTTCTTACCAGAACAAAGAACAAATAATTTCGTACCGCAGGGGTTATACCTTGTTGTATGTTGATTACACTTGAGATCATTGACCATTAAACTGATTTTACTAGTTCTACCATATGTAGATAGCAAGCTTCAGAAGATAAGTGTGAGACCTGACATTTTACTGCCCAAAATTAAAAGTATATAAAGCTGTGCATTTTCTCTTCGTTTAGTTGTTTAGAAAGTTATAATGACAATTCTACAACTTGTTTAAGATCAGAATCACTTGGAAATTTGGTGGATTCTAGAATACAACTAAAGATGTTGAATGGCTCACGTCTTAATCGGCATAATAAATGACAAAAATCATTGACATGAATATGTGGTTGTTAATTGTCAGGGTGGGGTTCTATGGACTCGATGAGCTGATAAGGTTGAAGAAAAATCTTGTAGGTGTGTGCTTGCCACACTCCTTCCACAAAAATCTACCCAAAGTCCTTGTCCTTTCCATCTTTTTTCCATTAAACTCTTGAAAAATAGTTATACTCAAGATCCATGTATATCTCCAATGTAAAGACTTCATTTTATAATTTGAATTTGCATATGACTTTGTAAGACTTAACGGTATGAATAGAAACTTACTTCTTTCAGTCTTCTCTTCCGAGTATTTTAGGTAGTGATCTTGGCAAGATTATGCTAAAACCAAACCAAATGGTGTGAATTTTACTTAACCAACGACTTTGTATTGTGCTCTAAACTTAAGACCTGATTCTGTAATACATCACTGTATCAGAGAATTACCTACTGAACTGATCTTAATTGATTGAAATACTCACATATATGATGCATTAGAGGCATTTATTTGAATGTCAGTTTGAATTTTGCAATAATATACCTACAAAAAGAGACGTGAACAAGAATCTAACCAAGGTAGATAATCTCAAGTCATCAAGAGGACACACCAAACACCAATGCTAAACTAACGACAACCACAACAGTCCACGTGTCACAAAACCTACCATACAACAGTATCCAATCCTACATATGTTGAAGTCCAAAGACATCTCTATCGAAAGGAAGGTTGCAACCACGAGCCTTACACACGCCCCATCCAATCCCCACTATCCACGTGTCACACACCAATCCTATATAGATCACCCTTCACCCCCTTCAACAAATTAAACACAAATACAAATCTTCTCTTCTTCTTCTTCTTCTGCTTCATAAAAACATCATCTTTTATTGTCCAAATTAAAACATGCTTCTCAAGGTTTCTCCTTCTCTTTCCTTCCCACCCTCGATCGAATCGAAATCTTTTCATACCCATGTCGGGGTGCGGGCTAAAGGGAGAGTCGGGCCGATGATGGCCACGACGTCGGGGTCTTTAACGGGTGTGATATTTGAACCATTTGAGGAGGTGAAGAGTGAGATGTTTTTTGTTCCCAATGCCTCTCACCAATCACTTGCTAGGCAGAAGTATGCTGATGACTCTGAGGCTGCCATCAATCAACAAATCAAGTACTCTCATTAAAAATTACTAAGGATTTGTCTCTTTAACACTTTTTTATAAATAAATAAAATCATTTTCTACTTTGACGGACATAACTTAATTCTTGATCTTCGTAGTTTTACGGCTAGAGATCTACTAACCGAACTAGCTTTATTTTTATTTAACCCAACATGACTTTTTGTAGCTTTATTAACCTATTATTGATTATGTGAATTACATGCATGGGATCATTAGATTATTTTTTGTGTTATTGATGTTTTCTTCTTGTATTTTTGCTATGCGGTTAGATTATGTTCAGGATCCAAATTTCAAAACTTTTTTGTTGCTGTGATGGTTCTCAGTTCTAACCTGTAGGATATGTTTAGATTGCAGTTTATTTATCAAATTTCCCTGATAAAAAATCATGTGTTAAGTTATGAGTTGCATATTACAGGAAAAATATGGTTGCTGAACCATAAAGAATTTTTTACCTTTTCTGTTCCAGATTCTAAAATATTTATGTGGAAGTACTTCAGATGATGTTTGACAAATTTTTGACAGGGTTTGGGAGGATTATAATAACGAAATTGTTAAATTACATAGCAGAAGTAGTGCTCTGTATGGAAAACAGATGTACAAATTTTAAAAGCACAAAAAAGTTATGTGAATGAATGATTTATAAAAACCTTGGTTCATCTTCAGTTGGGTTTTTTTTTGGCTCTGACTGCTAAATTAAATGCTTTTGACTAATATTTAGCTAATTACTTCTTGGCTTATTTTGTAGTATTGAATACAATGCTTCGTATGTTTATCACGCGATGTTCGCTTACTTCGATCGTGACAATGTTGCTCTGAAAGGACTGGCAAAGTATATTCACAATCATAATTTTAATTTTCATAATTTTACTTCCTTTTTCTTTGCAATTCTAAAGTTTGTTTCATTTATCTCTAGGTTCTTCAAGGAATCAAGTGAAGAAGAACGAGAACATGCCGAGAAACTTATGAAATACCAAGTATTGTTCTGAGTTTTAAATTTTTATATCTAACCTTCAATTCACATACTCTTTTTATTTTATAAATACTTATCAATTTATTTACTTATGCTTTTTAGAACAAACGTGGAGGAAAAGTCAAACTGCAATCCATAATAATGCCTCTGTCTGAGTTTGATCACTATGAAAAGGGAGATGCCTTATATGGTAGGTTTCTTGGTTTATATCTTTGTCAGTTACTTATTTTTGTCAGTTGGTGCTTAATTATTGAAAAACTTCTTTGTTGATTATAACTTTTTTAATTTTTTGGTTCAGCAATGGAACTTGCTTTGTCATTTGAGAAGTTGATCAATCAAAAGCTTCTTAATTTACACGAAGTAAGTCAAAATTTGAAGCTTCCTTAAAATTTCCAAGAAGCTCATATTATTCTTTATTTTGATATCATATAATTTTTCTGAAAAAATAAAAACAGGTAGCCGAGCGAAACCAAGATCCTCAAATGACAGATTTTATCGAGAGCGAGTTCTTAGAAGAACAGGTAAGATTTTACTGTGATTTTAATCATATTTTTCAATTAATGGTTTAAACTTTTAAATATCTTGTAAAAATCTGAAAAATTGTTCTTATTCGTCTAATTTTAGGTGGAAGCAATCAAGAAAATATCTGAATATGTTGCTCAGCTAAGAAGAGTGGGCAAGGGACATGGTAGGTTTTAAATAAAAAAATGTGGACAAAGTTTTATATTTTCTAATAAATGAACTTAATTTGCCTTTTTTGGCAGGTGTTTGGCATTTTGATCAGATGCTTCTTCACGAAGGAGGTGCTGTTTAGAGAGGAAATAAATAAATATATCTAAGTGTGTTTTTTACAATATTTTCTGATCTATATGTAGACTTAATTTTTGTTGGAAGTTTGTTGTGTTTAGATGTGTTGTATGGTTGAAATTGAGAAGAAAAATTAAGGAGTTGAATAATTTTTTTCTTTTGCTTAGCAGCTTATTCGTGGCTTCGTATTTATGTTATTTATTTCCTATATTCCTTGAATATATTTTTCCATATGTAATTTATGTAACGTCACTGTTATTTATGGAGGTTTAATGGTCCATAAGAAACGACATTCAATTAAAAAAATAAAATACTTAAAAATCACTCCTTAAAAATCTCGGCTAGTCATGTCTGGGACAATTTTACTGAATTGCTAAGCATCGTCCCAAAATTACTTAAATCGTCCCTTGAAATTACCATTTTGCCCTTCTCTCATTTCTACTGCTATAACGCGACATTTTACCCTCTTATCACACATCTCTCTTCATATTCATCTTATAATCATAAAAAATAATGTTTTGGAAGTCAGTAATGAACCAACGGACGCCCCAGTGTACTCAAATCTGGTAAAATATCTAACATCTTTTTAATAAAAAAATAATAAAAAATAATAAAAAATTGCGGGCGTCTGACGGAGCCGCCCCCACGTAGGAGGGGGCGTCTGGCTAAGACGCCTTCCCCATGGGGGCGGCGTTTTACCCAGACGCCTTACCCATCGGGGAGTCGTTTTACCCAGACGCTCCGCCCATGGGACAGACGTCTGTGTAAGACGCCTCCCTCATGGGAGAGGCGTCTTAGCGAGACGCCCCCTCCTACGTGGGGCGGCTCCGTCGGACGCCCGTAATTTTTTATTATTTTTTTTAAAAAAATAATTGATTATAAATTTAGATAATTGTTAAATTAATTAATAAGTTAATAATTACTATATTCGGATGACCGATACCTCTTCGGTACACCGAAAATTCAAAAATTTCCAGATCCAACAATTTCAAAATCCAAAAAATTTCCAGGGGGCGCTGCCCCATTGCCACCCCCGCCACCTCACCGGCGAGGTGGAATGCCGCTCGCTCACCGGGGAGCGAGACCCCTGAACGACCTGTCGATGTGGTATTTGTAAGTCAGGATGTTTTACCACCGGGGGATTGGGAACTTAAAAAATGTTGGATCTGGAATTTTTTTGAATCTTCATCACTTGCAAAAAAACTCATTATAATCCGACCGGTTACCACCGAAAACTTGCAAAGAAACGTCAAATAATTTGAAATAACACACCGTATAATTTTAATTTGACAAAAAAATAAAAAAACGGGACGTCTGGCTAAGACGTCTGTACCATCGTGGCGGCGTCTGGCTAAGACGCCTCCACCTTAGTTGAGGCGTCTTAGTCAGACGCTTACACCATGGTATAGGCGTCTGGCTAAGACGTTTGTACCATCATGGAGGCGTCTTAGCCAGACGCCTCCACGATGGTGCAGGCGTCTTAGCCAGACGCCCGAGTCGGAAAAAAAAACCGTCTCCGTTACTTCGCATGATCTAGGTGTTTCGCCAGACATTTTCGTGGTGTTGGTACTAGGAATGTTTGTAAAACTGAGTCAAAAACTTTGTTTAAAGACACGGGACGATATGGGTATTAAATATATTGTTAAGGGCAATTTGATAATTTCAAGGGGCGATTTAAGTAGTTTTGGGGCGACGTTTAGTAGTAATTTTATTTGAGTCCAAACATATTGAAAATCCAAACTCAAACTTTTTTTTAAACTTAAACTTATAACAAATGTTTTCCTCTTCTTACCAAGAGTATGGCTCATGTAATCATGTTCTGTGACCTCATTACAAGAGAATACAAACTAATGATTCTCTAACAAAAAAAATAATGCCGTAGGTGTGTGATTAAAATAATTATCTTAAGGACAATAATTTATACAGAGATGGGTGACATCCTACCACCTTCATCATCAGGCAGCATTAACAATAATACATTAGCTAATAGCTGGTATAAACAAACAAGACTTGCTTATTGCACAAGCAACAGATTAAATATACAAAATTAGGGGATTTGGCATCTCCACTTTTGTTTTGACAGTATCTATCAGGACCGTCAACTTTGACTCGGCTCGATAGCTCGATTCGAACTCGACTCGAAGAACATTCGACTTTAGTTTGACTTGAAAATGAAAGATCTTGATGAAAAATCAAAAAATCTTCAAACTTGATTCGGTAAACGAGCCGCTCGAACTTGAATTTTTTGATGATCGGCTCGATGGCTCGTTTGAATTTTTTATTACTCTATTTATAATTATTTTTTGGTATTTGGTAATAACATAAGATAATACTCATATCTCGAAATTTCGCTCGACTCGGTTCGTTTACACCCCTAATATCTACGCTAACTAACACCTTCTACTTTCAATTATTCATATTGACATCCTTCAAACTTATACGTGAAATATATACACATCTCCATTTATTTTTTGAGTGTTTCTTTCATCGTTCCAATATATACTTAATTACAATATGCCCGCTTACCAAAATCCCTAGTGATGTATTTTTTATTTGAAGAAAAAAATAAAGATTTAACAATGCTAGAATGCAACATATATGCTAAGATATACTACTACTCATTGTTAAATCAAATAAAAAATTTCGAGGTTTGTTAAGGCAAACAACCAAAATAGAGGTTAAAATGCCAAAAATGACATAATATAGACAATTTAAAAAGTTTCAATAAAACACAACCCCAAATATCTTTACACCTCAGCTTTCTCTCTCTGCCACGTCAGCAAAAAACACTATGCAACCCACAACCCAACCCAACCCATTTTTCTCTTCTTAGAGCATATTTAACAGCGCCCGGGCTACCCCGGGCGCCCTGCACTCTCTCTCTGCCACGTCAGCTTCTCTCTCTGCCACGTCAGCTCACCCAACCCACCCAAAAAATCCCCTTATCCATGCCCAGGCTACCCCCACCCACCCTACACTCTCTTTCATCCACATCATTTCTTAATTAAACAAATTTAATTCTCACACAACATTTAACAAAATACATTATATATAAATCTAATTCTAATTACATTATAATTATAATTCGCGATATACTTATTATTACTATTAATTAATTAACAATATTAATCACTATTAAACACAAAATTTTGAATATTTGAAATTTGAATATTTGAATTTCGAAACGCGTGTGACTGCACAGTATACGCGTGATTGCACAGTATACGCGTGAATCAAAAGTAGTCCGCGTGAATCTACAGTATACGCGTGAATCATACCTGCTGTGAACAAGTGGGTCGGGTGCTTCGATCAGGCATTCCGACGGAAAAGGAGCGGCCAGAATGACGACGATGTTGTCCGACAAGCGCACGTGATCTACGAGCGAAATCATAGGCCTAGTAAATTTCTTTATTTTGATGCTTGGGTTATGTTGCGTAGGTACCCAAAATGGGAGAGTGTGATCTCCGGAGCTAATGCCGTGCGTGTTGACTGGGAGTCCCCGGAGTTGCACGATGAAAATAGTCCCCAGTCAGGAAGCCTTGGGAAAAGAAAGAGCACGGACGGCTCGAGGACGCAATCACCCTCGGATGCAGAAGAGCCGATGCCGGAGTCGTCTACACGCCCAGAAGGTGTGAAGAAGGCTAAGAAAAAGGCTAAGAGTGCATTACGCCCCGAAAGAGACACCGATGTTAGAGAACTTGCACAACAGATGCGATACACCGCCCAAGTCAGAGAAGATGGTTTCTCCAAGCAAGAGGAGTTAGCGGAAAGGAATTTCCAGAGGCATTTAATAAAAAATAAGTTGGACATGCTTCACTCTCTGATGAGGAAGGACAACCCGACGGAGAAGGATCAAAAAGTAATCGATAAACTTCTCGCCTGGGCAGAAGAGAATGGGTACGTGTAGTTTGATGTAGTCCGTATTTCGTATGGTTTGTATTTCCCTTAGTTTGTATTTCGGGTTGTAGTAGTCCGTATGGTTTGTATTTCCCTTTAACATATGTTTGTATTTCGGGTTGTAGTAGTCCGTATTTCGTATGGTTTGTATTTCCCGTGGTTGTATTTCGTATTTTAGTATTATTAATGTATTGTTGTTATGGTATTGTTGTATTAATTTTTTTTATATTTAACTTGAAATTGTTGGTTCTGGAAATTTCTTAATTTTAATCACTTACAAAAAATTATTACCCCACATTTATAACAAACACCCAATCCATTAATAACAAAACCAAAACAAAAAAAAATTCCAAAAAAAAAAATTTAACCAATGGGAGGGGGACACGTGTCCCCCTCCCATGGGCGCCCGGGCGTCTGCCCGGGACGCCCACCGCCCGAGCACGCGCCCGGGCGGGTGGCCCGGGCGGGCGCCCCGCCCGTTAACGGGGGTGCGCCCGGGCGCCCGACCAGGGCGCCCGGGCGGGGCACCCCCGTTAAGGGTGCCCTTAACCCCAACCCCACTTTCAACAATCTCTCTCCTCCACATCATTTCTTTTTACCTCATTTTCTATATCAACATAATAATTCACAAACTATTAAATTTATTATTTTTATAATAACTTAATCTAATTAACTTACAATAATTACGAACACCACATAATAATTAGATTTTATTAAAATTCGACAATTACATATTATAATAATTCAAAGATAAAATATTACAATACATATTACAAACATAATTAATTCTCATTCCGTCCAAAACGTCGCCATATATTCTCGATCAAATCGGCTCGCAATGCCATATGTTTTTGAGCGTTACGAACTCGATCTCTGTTACACAGATATTTGTTAATATCCACGATACGCTCAGTGGAATACCGGAGACCCGACAGGTTTGAACTTTCACCGATTTCTTGAGGGCGCTCATGTATAAATTCGTTTATATCCACCAACTGTTCATAAGAGTCGCGTTCGTCCTCCACGATCATGTTGTGCGTGATTATGCATGCAGTCATAATTTTACCGAGAATGTCTGGAGTCCATGCTAACGACGGTCTTTTCACGATGGCGAATCTTGCCTGAAGCACTCCAAATGCACGTTCCACATCTTTCCTTGTTGCCTCTTGAAATTGGGCAAATAATTTATCTTTAGGTGTTTGAGGAAGGATGATTGATTGCATAAATGCTGCCCATTTTGGATAAATATCATCTGTAAGATAATAACTCATATCATACGAGTTATCATTCACTTCGTATCTCACAGGTGGTGCGCGGCCCTCCAGAATGTGATCGAAAACTGAAGAGCGTTGGAGGACATTGAGATCGTTACACGATCCTGGGATCCCAAAAAATGAATGCCAACGAATCTTCACTGTTGGTTGTCATGCATTGTCGACGAATCTCCACTGTTGGTTGTCACGCATTGTCGGACGAATCTTCACTATTGGTTGTCATGCGTTGTCGGACAAATCTTCACCCTTCATTGTTATATAAGCTAACACTTCAAACTTCATTTCCTACAACTCATCCAAAGCTAGCATCGCATGTTAAACAAACATGTCTTCTCCTGACCATAATCGTGACTCACGTCCTGCACGGGGTATTTCCCAACCACAATTTCCCCGTGGTAATGGACATGTTCCGCATCCGAATCCTTACCAGTTCAACCCTTACAACTATCCAAGCTTACCACAAAATCCACCACCACAATTTTTTCAACCACAACAATATCACAATCCATTACCACCACAACAATATCACAACCCATTACCACCTTATGACATGTATGCCAACCTAATTAGTGGACATGATCCGAATGATGCCGATGTGAATGATCAGAATCAGAGCGACGACCATCCCTCCGCCCAACCAACACAATCACCGCAACCAAATAAAGTGAAGGCGTGGTCAACGTTGGAGGATGAAGCGTTGATCTCGGCTTACATGCAGGTTAGTATGGATGCCATTGTCGGGACCTCACAGAAAGCCGGAGCTTTATGGGGTAGAGTGGCACGTGTGTACGAGCATGCTGCCCGCTCGAACAAGAACATAGCCCCACACCTGTCGGACTCCTTAAATGGTCGTTGGAGGAGGTTTACGCCTGTTGTAATGAAGTGGAGCGGTTGCTATGATGAAGCTCTACGACGTCAAAGGAGCGGATACAACCACGACGATGTAATTCGTGACGCGCATTTTATTTACGAATCCACTGTTGGTTCTAAGTTCGCATTTCTTCATGTATGGGAAATGTTACGTAAGTACCCAAAGTGGGAGTCGTTCGTTAAACCTGGTTCGGGAAGTGCAACACGTGCACGTCCACCCATAATTGAACTAGAGGAAGTAGAAACTACTCCAACATCAGGAAGCGGGAGTAAGAGGAAAAGCACGGAAGGCTCTTCGACCCGGTCGTCTCCACCGAACGAAAGAACACCAGATGAAACTCCAGAACAATCCTTTCAGCGTCCGGAAGGGGTTAAAAAGGCAAAGAAGAAGGGAAAAGCTCGAGCAGCAAATCAACTGGACGATCGGGTTGTAGACTTGTGTTCAAAACTTGAATATTGTTCGCAAGTTAGAGGTGAAAAATTGGAGCGAAAAGCAATGTTGAAGCTGGTCACTGAGAAGATAGCATTAATGAACACATTATTTGGTAAATCGAACCGCACAGAAGTGGAGGAGAAGACACTTGGAAAGTTGCTGGATTGGGCTGAGAAAAATGGACATTTTAAATTAGTTTAGTTATGTATTTAGTTGCTAATCGATTTCGGTCAAGTTTAGTTTAAGTAAAATTTCATGTTATTTCCTTTTTGTAGTAGAAATCTATGTTATGTGTTTGGTTGTTAATTTGTTTTGAAGTTAATTTAATTTAATTTATTTGAGTTTCAATTTTTTTGTTTACTATATTATTAACAAATATTAATAAGTGATACACTTTAATTGATTTGTTTAACAAAAACACAAGAAAATGTAATTTTTTTTAAAAGTTGGGTTGAAACCTATTGAACTCGTACGAATGGCTGCCCAGCTCGCCGGTGAGCTGGCGGGGATACATATTGAACTCGTACGAACGTACAATTTGAAATTCGATATTAAATTCAATATTAATTTTGTATTATTATAGTTAATGCAATTGATTTATTTTATTAATTATTATATTTATTTACAATTTATTTTATTTATATATATTATTAACATATTATTTAACTAATATAAATAACAAAAAAAATAAAACATAAAAAAAACGACCAACCAGGTCTGACCACGTGGCCAGACCTGGGTCGTGACCCAGGTCGAGTCGCAGACCCAGGTCGCAACCCGACCCGGATCCGCTCCCCATTAAGGAGAGCCAGGTCGGGGTGAAATAACCCGAAAAGGGCTTCCGTCAAGGAACCCATGAGAGAACATCCAAGTTTTCTAACCAAAACATCCCATCAATGCCAAGTGGGGTGTTGTGCGGTGTATATGCCACACACTAACATTATTTTATTAATTAGACCGGAAGGTGTGGACAAATATATTGATAAAGTTGTGGGTATACACCTACAAAAAGCCTAAAACCAAGCTTGAAATGTTTGCGAACTAATTTTCTAACCTTTTCCGACCTTTATTTGGTAATATAGATACATGATGTGGTACCACGTACCTTTTAAATCATGATTCTCTCAAAATTCCTAAGCTTATGCAACCTTAATTTTTAGTAATATTTGCCCATTACATCTTATTTTTGAACCACATATGAATGTGTTCTAAAAGTTTTACTTTTAAATGTCAATTATTATGAATTGAATGAGAAATCATTTTGTTCCTTGTTTATGTTATTCGTCTTTTAGAAGTGTTAAGGAAGATGCTCTTGGTCCTTAACCGTAGAGCTCTAAAAGATATTGGTTTACATGAAACAAAAGATATTCGCAATCATGGTAATTAACATGGAACATTAATTACCGAGTTAAGATTGTCGTGTTGGTCATAGATCATTGTAGCTCTACAAGTGAGTGACAACACGGGTATGCAAAAGAGGAAAATATTACTTTTGAATACTGAATAGACCTAATAAGTAAAATATTATAGAAATATGTTTCTGTGTCATTAATATTTTACTGTGTCTTTGGTCCTTTGACATGAGACTTATATCTAATCACTTAAGGAATACTTAATTAGATCAGTGTCTTGAACTATCAATCAGTGTAGTGTAAAGGCATTGGTTGGTTAAGTACAACTTTTGTTGAAGAAGATAGTTAGTCAAAAGACTATCATTGCCCCTCTTAATTGAGTGATGATATTAGTGGGCCCCTTGATAAAGCAAAGTTATAATATGCACAATGTGATTTGAGTTAAGTCACATATTTATAACTAGCTTAAAGAGATCAAGAAATGAATACTAATACAAAGATGACACAATACTACTTTGTGTGTATTCTTAATATCATGAGGCAAGGGACAGACACAAGTGGTGCACTCCATCACTAAGTGGATCGGGTTTTGGTTCGAGTGGAATTAAGACATCTAACTAATTGGGAGCTATAATGTGTAGCTAGATACCGCTTATAGCTTGTGATATTAAGCTCTTAATATCACTGCCAACTTAGTTTAGATCCTCCCATAGGTCACACCGCAAAACTGGGAAACAAGAAATGGGGATTTTGAGTTCATAAGATGTGTCGGGTTTCATGTAGAAAATATGACACATGGGGTGAACAAACAAAATCAAAATTATGTTGTGATTAATAACATAATTAGAATCTAAATTAAATTCATATGTGATGTAAATATTATGGGTTGTAATGATTGATCATTACATAGGATAATATGTTACATAAGTTGTGAATTTATTACTAATCCCGAAATGTCAAATTTTGTAGGGGTTAAACCGAAATTTGACAAGTCTGCAAAACAGTGCTCAAACGGTCGACCGGTTAGCAGTAAACGGTCGACCGGTAGGGCACGGTCGACCGGACATGTCTCGACCGATAATAGGGAATTTTCATCTGTTCGAACGGTCGACCGAAAGTGATCGGTCGGTCGACCGAACATTGCGATGGAATAGTTCCTGTTACGAACGGTCGACCGAGCTATTGAACGGTCGACCGAAACTGGTTCGAGCGGTCGACCGAACCTCCAAAAACGGTCGACCGGTCCAGACGGTTTATGCAGAATTAATTTAAGAATTAATTAGATCATGCATGGAATTGGTCCATAATTGATTTAATTCGTGGCTAATATTATTTATTATTAAATAATGGATGGTTAGATGAAATTTTGCATGAGACCATGGGCAAGGGGTTGCACATGAATATGTAATTTGGAGAAAGCTTATAAATACAAGCTTATTTCATTACCCAATTAATTCATTCATTGTTTTCTCATGCAAAAATTCTCTCCCCATAATTCTCCACGAAAATTCCTTAATTCTTAAGTTTAATTTAGTTCTTAAGAGATCATCTTCTCAAGGGAATTAAAGAGGGGTTAGTAATTGGATTCTAAACCCTATCGGAGATTGAGAGACTAGCTTCCCTCTCTCCGATCTTGTTTAGAGTTTGGTGAATACTCGGAGGCATCCGGCGCAGCGAGGAGCATCCCCAACGTCTCCGAATCTTCAAGAAGTTTTAGAGAACTTGTAGGTATGAATTTCGGAGCCCTTGTTTGTTTTAATAGAGTTTTGAAACTAAATGTTAAAACAAACTGATGCATGCATGAAATAAATCAAAGAAAATTGTAATTGATCCTTATTATACATAAAAATTTCGAAAATATATATGTATAATTAAACATGAAATCCTACAGGGGGGTCTCGCTTGAGGATTTACTAGGAATTCTAACAGTTTGGATAACAAAAATGTACGACCGAACAAGTTTCCAACGAAGCTCGATCGATTCGATATAAGTTCGATAGGAACGTGATTGTTGTGGTCGATAGACTTGAATACTTTTGCATGTGAGCTTGATAGGATTAGACTGAGCGTTTCGTGAAGTGGATTGAATTGAATTGATAGAAGTCAGACCAATCTTCTGTGTTTCCAACAAAGCTCGATAAATGTTCGATATGAATGTAATTGTCGTGTTCGATAGACTCGATTACTTTTGCATGTTAGCTCAATAATGCTCGACAATAGTTTGTTTTAACTTAATGTTGAGAGCTGGTTCGGCCTATTCAGATATTCACGACCAAGATGTACTGGATTCTCTTTCGGATATGCCTTGTTTGTTTTTGATGTGCTCGATAGAGTTCGACAAAGGCTTGATGGAGCTCGATGGGGAAAATGTTACTTTTCACCGCATGATTTTTTAGGACGTTTTATGACGAACAGAATTCAAATAGTTTGGGTGTGGAGAACTGTAAAGTCGATGAGTTCGATGCGCCCGTTATGTGCGCAATATAACCTTTATAATTTAGATTTTTTGAAAAGTTGTGATTTTTCAACACACGATTTTTAAGAGAGTTTTATGACGAACGAAATTCGAATCGTTTGGATGTAGAGATTTTTAAGGGAGTTTTTTCGACATCTGTTCACGGCATGATTTTTGAGGGTTGAAAGAGAGAGAGAAAGAAGGAGAAAGAGAATGACCGGAATGGATGATCTCACGATTTAGGCAGTGATATTTTGGAGAGAAGTGGAAACATAAGCATATCTTTCGAAGGATGTCAAATGGTGATTTTTTTTCCAGAAATTGGACTACTTGGAGCATAGAAAGTCAAATTTTCCTTTAAATTACGTTATTATCAAATACCATGAAACCTATTTACAATATAGTTTGAGTGAAGGAAGTATATCTATAATAAAACATCAAATAAGAAGGCATAAACAGATAAGATTATGACAACATGAATTAATCAAGTGAAATGTGGTGTTCTTGAACAATTAATGAGTTTGAATATTCATTCATCAACAATTTAATTCTGAGGTAAATTTGGCCGTGGAAAGCAAATGTAAATAAGTTCAGACATAATGATTAGAAGACTGCATCAAATAAACTTCACAAGATATCATGCATAACATATAATGATGATCAACTTGGTTTCGGTGAGAAGAGTGATAGAAGTACGTGTTTATTTGCATTCACCATCTCCTTTTACACAGGAAATTTTCATAAAGATTATTACTTTGGTGTTGTAAGAGATCTAATTTAGATTAATGATCCAAAGTGCTCTTGTTGCACTATGATAAATATACATACCTAGCTAGTTGATTATAGCTCGATCATGAAAAATTAAGTTACATAAAGGAAGGAAAAATCAATTGTAGACCTCAATTATATATCCAAGATGTAAATCGATCCGAATCACGAATTACCAGACATCTCAGTTTGTGGTGGTGGAGCATTCTCGCATTCCTTTTCTTTGACAATACTAGTATCAACACTGCTAGTAGTAGCATCGTCGTCCAAAGTACAAAATTCAGCCTCAGAAATAGATCGATCGATACCTGAAATATTGTCAACATTTTTCCTCTTCTTCTTTTTCCCATAGGGTATTCCTCTGGCCTTTGCTTGCGACTCCCTCACTTCTCTTAAATATATTGTCACTGGACGTGCTGCAAATGGATTTGATTCGGGTTTACCCCCACTTTCCTCGAAAGCGGCTCGAAGGCGCCCTATGAGTGCATCAAGGCTTCCCCAAGCTTGTCTAAGAGGGCATGAGCAAGGAGAGGGAGGATTAGGTTGGCCATAGAAAGGGCAAGAAGCCACAGATGAGTGCACCTTGGTCTTACCAAACTGGTCTAAATACTTCAAGAATTCGATCACATGAGCTCCACTACACCTAGAGAGTGAGAGAGGAGGTTTGTGGTTCTTCAAGTATTGTTGGAAGGTATTCCAATCACGTCTCTTCTGAGACTTGTACCTACTCAGTGGAGGTGGTGGTGGTGGTGACAATATTGGTTCTGGTTGTTGTGAGGAGGGTGAAGCTTCCTCATCACCACAATCTAAGGCCTTGTTAGGATCCATAGATTATCTTCTCCTACCTCTTTATTAGTGTTTGTGTACCTTTCTTCTCTCCCTCCTCCTCCTCCTGCAGTTCTCTATCAATAGTATTGTTTTAGGAGAGAGAAAGGGAGAGAGAGAGAGAGAGAGAGAGGTGATGTGTTGTTGCCAAGAGTGTTAGTTTATGGAGAGTTGTTGCCCATAGTGTTCTTCACTCTTGCTATTTTGTAGGTTCTATTATTATTTAAGAAGAATATTAATTATATGAAAGAAAAAGTGATGTAATCCAAAATGATACAATTCTATGCAATTTCTGAATTCACTATAACCATATATATTATATATAGTAAAGGGGTACTCTTTCCCACTTAACAAGTAACATAAAATGATCAATCCTGAAAACTGACAAGAATATTATTCAGAGTGTTGGAATTTCTATCCTATTTTTGTTTGTTTCACTATATACTAAATTGTCAAGAAAAATGAATATATCTTGGTGGGAATCATTAAAATTAGAGAATCGTGATTCGAGGACGACTTATTATTTGCACTCACCATCAAGGTTAGGTGCTTAATCCATTATATATAAGATGAGAAAGGTAAAATATTAAAAAAGAATTAGTGTGTACGTGGTCCTTTTCTTCTAATAAAAAATGGTTGTGAAGGATGACAATCATGGCAAACCCACAAAATCTTTGAAAAATCTTTGAGCTAATCTTTGCTTTTGGCTTTAGTTTCTTAAGAAAGAGTCACACAATTGCATGTAATGAGCAAGATGAGAATTATCAAATTACCCACTTACTAGTGGCCAACAATAGTTGGAGGAAAAGGTTAGAGATCAATTGATGTGATTACCAGGATTAAAAAGGGAGGCATCTAAAGACTACACCTATTCTACCAAAAGAACTTTGTAGTTAAACATAAACTATTAAAGAGTGATTTGGACCCATTAAAAGATTCATGTAAAAAAATTATGATCTTTTACTTAAAAGAGGAAAAAAATATAAAAAATGAAAATTTGATACCACTACACATTGTAAATTACTGCTCCGTACCTTCACATAATCTTTAATTTCACCTGAAAATTTAGTAACCTATACTTTGAATTTTCTTGTTTTTGCAAATCAACTTTAATTATATCTTTGGTAGTCTTACCTCCAAATGTAGTTTTTAGTGTACAAGTCTACATTAGATGACCAATTCAACCAAGTGAAATCTTTATATTGAGTTTGAGAATAAACGTAAAAGTTGATTTAGTAAGATATCTAAATACTTCACTAGAAGTAAACCCAATTTTACAGTATCACAACCCCAATAATTGAATGAGATCAAGGCCATTCCCCGATGATATTGTTTAAGAGGCCATAATGTAGTAAGGATACCCCACAAAAATTATAAATGTCTCCTCACTTCGCAAATCTTGTGGTTTCCAACAAATAAATTTCTCTATTATAATCAAATTGAGGAGATGCATCCATTAAGCAAAAGAACCAATAACTTTCTACCTAAAACATATGTTAGGATCTTTAGTGCGGTGATTAGTATGCGACATTGATGAATAAACAAATAGAACTCAAGTTAGGCAATCTATTGAACACCTAACATATATCTAGCAATCTCAAAAGTAATCAAGCAATCACAATGTCAGATTTACGTGGAAACCCAATTAGAAAAAACCACGACGGCAAAAAGGGATGAGCTTAATAGTTGGAGTACAAGGAGAATAGATCTGGAGATGTCTTGCTCGGACAAGATTGGGAGTTGAATGTTTCTCCAATAACAAGATTTTTCTCAATCCAAAATCATAGCTTATGGTGGCTAAAGTCACCTCTCTTTATTTGGTGGTTTTCTTTTCTCTCAAGATTTCAACAACATTAGAGTTCTAAACAACTTAGATATTTATAGGAGATGATTAAGACAATCCTAATTAGTTTAAGAGTGTCCTTAATGAAAACGGCTTGCGTCTAGATTTCGACCGTCCTTCATATTCTAATAAACCCTCAGTTTTCACTGTCCACTTGGGTTCGGTCAACAGTTGGGCAAAGGATGATCGGATTCAGACAACCGAAAGGGGGCGGACGTTCGAACATGTTGCTCTAGCAACTTCCTAAGAAGACTTTGTCGAATGGGCAATGGTGGACCGTGTGGTACTCAGTCTATCGATTATGGGACTCTAGTAGATTTTCATTTGACTCTGTTGAATGCATACTAGTCGACCAAACTGGGTCCAGTCATTGGATCCTAATAATGTTCTGGAGGCAACTTTCTAATAGTATATGATGATGGAAGCATATAAACTACAATCTTGCTAGCAATTATATATAGATTTTAAAATGAGAACGAGAGAATCATATTCCACCCAACAACCACTTTAGCCAATTTACATTCAGAAAATTCTCCCATCCCCTCTTTGTTTTACTATCTACTCTTGGTTTAATCCGCTCTGATCCGGATATAAATTTGCATTAATTAGGTTGAAGTTTTTGTAACATTTCTTATCTCTTACCTGATCTTATAATTTATAAAGATCGAGGACTTTCCCTGCCCTTCAATTTTTAATAAATTATGGTAATTTTGCACACAAAAACCCATCTACATGTTATTTTCTTTGTATGTTTTGTATAAAAAAAATTCAAAATTATATTTTCACTAACTTTAATTATTTTTTTGGTTATTTTACAAAAAGAACATCTACAAGTTATTATTGTGATTTCTATATTGTAGTCCATAGATGCTAAAACTTTCTTAGAATTTTATTTTTTTCTTTGGAAGTTTTGTTTGAAAATTTATCAAACAAATATCATTGACATATTAACTTATTGTTCAGACATTTAAATTGTGATGTTTAAGTATGTCAGCACAGGGTAGTCGCTAGTTTCTTATAAGATTGAACCTATGACTAGTTGACTCGTATGTGGATGATGGTATATCTTGTTGCTACCTGCTAACCTATTTGAATATTATAATATCTTTAATTTATTATACTATATATACACAGTTTTTAAAAAATTATGTATAGTTATTACTCTGGATGTATAGTTAGACACCATAATTTTTCGCTAATTACTTCAATCTACTATAATGTGAGAAAAAATTATTAAAATTTACAAAATTAATATAATATATTATTAACATAAAAACGCTTATTGATCGTCAAACTGAGTGATTCATCTTTGAAATTAAATAAAGTTACAGTTGGATCTATACTTGCTTTGGTAGACCTTGCCTGCACCTCTATATATATATATATATATATATATATATATATATATATATATATATATATATATATATATATATTATAATCGAATCCAGTTAGAGTTTCTATAGCACATGCAAATAATTCGTAAGTTGTATAATCACGTAAGTACACATAATTGACTCAAATTCAGGCCTAACACTCTTCAATTTTTATTTCCTTCAACATTAAGCAAGCTTACAATCATCATCATAATTAGCTTAATTGATTTGTTTTGTTGAGGTAAGAAAACTTCTGAAATGGGTATTAGTTGTGGTAAGAAAAAACTAATGAAATGATATAAGTCGTAAGCAAAGAATCTGAAATAGACAAAACCTAGCGGTTTTGTAAACCATTGCTAAATGAGATGATTTTCCTAAAGTCCTCTAAAAATTCTAAAATATGGTTATCTCTTCAACATTTATGTTAGATATTATTTAATTTGATATTAACTTTTAACTACTACTAGCGTTTAAATTTAACTTTTACAACAAACATGCATATTCAATTTCATATAATAAAGTCATTATTTTAACATCGTAATGAGCAAGGGAAGAGATGATTATTAAGCTCGAAATATAGTTCGATAAGAGGGTATAGATGATTTTTTTGATGAAATTGATGGTTATAAGGTGCTGTGCTATAAAATATAGAAGATACTGATGACACTTTGAGTTATCTAATTAAAGAATATCTAATAAATCAACCAAAATTAAATAAAGAAGAACTGTGTCATCCATCATTATTAATATTTATTCCATTTGGCTTCTTTCTTACTTTCATGACATAAGACATCATTTGATTCCATGACATGTACTTAATTGTTTTTGGTCCACTATTGAAGAGTGATTTTGGATTCAATTATTGTAATTAGTAGGACTAATTAAATATTATCCTCTAGCCTCGAGCCACGATGAAGATAATTACGATAATTACACAACCAAGATTAATTGCATAAACTGACAATTATCTTTAGTAATAATAAGTGGATCGAGTTTATAGCATGTACTTCCTTCTAAAAATGGATATATATGATATAATACTTTGTGCAATTCCAAAATAGGTTATGCCCATAATTTCCACTATCTCTATTATATTATATTGTGTTGTTTTTGAAAATAGAATGATTTATTATGTGAGAAAAAAAGTATAGAAATTGAGGATTACAAGCTTTAACATAAACAGTACGTGTAGCCGCTACATTGGAAAATTAGTATAAAAAAAGGTTATAAGGTTGGTTAATCTGCAATCTTGTTATTAATAAGGTTGTCCCCAGTGAATGGGTATTTTTGAAGCCTTTTTTTTTTTTTTTTGCTTCTTCCCAATCCTCTAATGTTCCATGTTATAATATTCGGGAATAAAATTATCTTTGAAAAATACACTTCCCTTAAATGCCGAAACATAATGGGTACAGCATAATTTTTCTTAAATGCTGAAACACATCATTTTCATATTAGACTCATGTCACATTCCCCACTTCTGAGTTCTGTCTAATTTTACACTAATATCCTCTATAAGCACTGTTATCTACTCTGTATCATTCCAATATGAGACGTGCATGAGGAAAGAATTTCACCCACTCAACCAAGAAGCTAGCGATTATATTTTATGGGACAAAAGAGTGGTTTTAACTTGATTGTAACACACTCAACGACTGAACTTATAAATGTCATAACATATTTTGTAATTTTCCAATTGTATGCATGTTTTTGAACGCCTTCTGGTAGTGTTTATTGACAATTAATGGTTCATAACTCTCAAATTGGACGGGTAAATGAAAAATCTTATAGAGCTTCGTCTCTTTGTTTTCTAGTGGAACGCTAAGAATTCGTCTCGGAGCCCCAAGTTTTGGCGTTTGACTTGTGAGTTTTTTTTTGCCAAAATCTCCCAAAAATCAAGTGAATGGACTCCAATGAGTTTCAGTAATTTGGGCATTTAACTTATAGTATTTGATTTTTACACGTGAATAAAAAAAACTAACCAATACTATCCTTTTCACTAAACATTATATGTCAAGCGGATTTGACCCATCGGATTGCAGACGAAAATAACCAACCCATCAAACTACCACCCGCACAACCTGCATAATATTAAGCAGGTCGATTGCAACGTATAATCCAATAACTCATACATGTGTTTACCTTGTATTTAACTTTGATCTTTTTGTATTTAGTTTTGATCTATTTATATTTAAATTTAAAAACATAAATCGATTGATTTTTTGTATTTAGTTGTGATCAAAATGAAAAATATTAAGGAAAATTGATTTTGTTTTTAATATTTGGTTTGATCAAAGAGTAACTTTTTAGGCAGATTGAGGACTTCATGCAAGTCCTCAATCTTATCTTATCCAAGACCAAATAAAAATAAAACCCAAACAAAACCCCATAAAAACATACGTTCTCTCCCTTTCCACGTTTCCACTCCAAAGCCCAACAAACACACTCGTCTTCTTCCCCCCCAAAAAAAAAACCAAATTAGGGTTAGGGTTTTGCCCGAAATGGCCCTTCTCCCACCCATCTTCCCCATCCTCTCATTCCACCGCCTTTCCCACCATCTCCCGATCCGAACCCTGACCCCGAAACCCCCCAAGTCGCTCCCCCACCTCTCCTCCGCCATCCACCACCTCGAGCGTACCGTCTGCGACCCCGCGGAGGCCGTCTCCGCTCTCTCCTCCCGCGAGCTCCAGCTGGTTCTGGTCTACTTCTCCCGGGAGGGGAAGGACTCGTATTGTGCCCTCGAGGTGTTCGATTGGTTGAGGAGGGAGAATAGGGTGGACGGGGAGATCGTGGAGGTGATGGTGGGGATCGTGTGCGGGTGGGTGGGGAGGTTGATCGGAGGGGATTGTGGGGTCGAGGAGGTGGTCGGGTTGTTGGATGAGATGGAGTGTGTGGGGTTGGACCCTGGGTTTAGTATGGTCGAGAAGGTGGTTTGTTTGTATTGGGAGAGGGGGAGGAGGGAGGAGGCCATCGAGTTTGTCAGGGTTGTGGTCGAGAGAGGTGGGGTGGGAGGAGGCGGGTCCGATAGGAGGATCGGCGGCCCCGTCGGGTACCTCGCGTGGAAGATGATGGTATTTTTTATTTATCTTGGGGGAAAAAAGATTGATTCTTTTATGTTGTGTTTGGTAGGGTTGAAAATTTAAGGAAGCGGGGAATTTTACTTCTGAGATGGCTTCTGGGTGATTAGTAGGCCGGAGAACTTAAAAATTGTAGAACATGAGTTATGATAATTTGGAGATGATGGTATTGTGTTTTTTTTTTTTTTGAGAACGACTGTTTCTTTTAGTTGGAAAAACTGGTGGTTTGGGTTTGTGCTTATTTGGTGTTCTTGTGGATTTGGTTTTTAGTTATGGATATAGTTGTGTAAAATTCGGTGATAAACTACTCAACTAGGAGAGATGGATTTAGTGCTTGTTTGGACTTCCAAATTTAGTATTTGACATTTTTTGATAAATGACATGGTTAATTTTAACTATTAGATGGATTGCATAACTGCGTCTCAACTACTATGTGTTGCTACTGGTCGTTGGACCAGTTGGAATGCACATCTTGTAAAATTAGTATTTGACGGACCTTAAGTTATTAGCAGAAGGGATTAGAGATGAATAAATTAGAAGAATGTTCACAATTAGATTAAGAGGAGGGTTGATGTTGATGTAGAACTTTTGATGGTACAAATGTGTGGATGTTTGTACTTTAAAAAATCCTAGAGCATTAGATCCAATGGGAGTTGCATGACTTAAAAGTTCGTACTTTCTCCCACTACTGTAAAATGAAGGGAATGCATTGAAGTGTAATTTTAACTATTCATGCTTATTTGGTGGTTTGGTATTGTGGTTATTTTGTGGTTAATAGATTTGGTTTTTAGTCATAAGTAGGATCATGTGAATTCGGCAATAAACTACAACCGACGAATCTGGTTCTTATTTGCTTTCAGAAAAAAAGGTTCTTATTTGGATTTCTAAATTTAGGATTTCATCCTAAGTATTAGAAGAGATCAGAGATAAATGAACTAGAATAAGTTTCACATCCAGATGAAGAGGAGGGACAATGTTCATTTAGATGGTACAAATTTGTGGAAGGAGGCAGTCACTTGATGGCCATTTGATTGCATGGTTGCCTTTACTTTTCATGCAATGTTATTGTACTTGCTGTTTTTTATTATATACAATAGTACTTACCAGAAATAAAAGGCATCCTGGTACTCGGGCATCAATGATCTCAATCATGATGTTATACTTATAAGAAATCGAAATGCTTGTAATTTTCGCAACTAGTCTTTTCATGTCTGTCAGTTGATTTAACAATATGTGACGGAACAATGACTGTTGGCCCTAGGACATAGAATGAGTTTGGAAATGATTAGAGGTCCGTGGACATGAAACAAGGGTAGGTTATGATTGGCCAATTTTTCTCCAGTTGTGAACAATGTCCTTGTATCTGGATCATCCTAAATTTCTTAATGTTGGTCAGACTAAATCTCATTTTTGTCAACACCTAGTGGGTCGAGGATACGGTGGTACTTGGTTGGAAAGAATGTTACATTGCCTCCCGGTAATTGTCCCTTAGTTTGCACCTCCACTTTAGATTTGGAGGCTAGATGGCTTCATCATACCAAATAGGTTTGTACTAACATCAAAACCATAAAGTTCTTGATCAATTACATATTCCCATTAATTGCTTCATTGGGCTCACTTTGTGTCTGATTATTGCCTGGTTGTGTGGACTTTGTAGTAGTTTGTACTTCAAGTAGCCTAATTGTAATTCTTTGTTTATCTTTTCTAGATGGATGGGAGCTACATGGATGCTGCCAAGTTGGTTATAGATTTCAAAGAATCTGGACTGAAGCCTGAGGTTTATAGCTATCTAATTGCTATCACAGCATTGGTTAAGGAGCAAAAAGAATTCTCGAAATCTTTAAGAAGGATCATGGGCTCTGCCAAATCTGGATCAATAGCTGAAGTGGATGAGCAAGGTCTGGCCCAAATCGCGAGCTATCAGTCAGATATTTTAAAGAAAGCTACCCGCTTGTCGAAATGGGCATTCCAGGAGGGTGATTCTTCCATTTCAGGATTAATTCACGAAAGACTTCTTGCCTTGTACACATGTGCAGGATCTGGAGTTGATGCCGAACGCCAACTATGGCAATTGAAGCTCTGCGGCAAAGAACCTGATAATGACATCTATGACATTGTCTTAGCCATCTGTGCTTCACAGAACGAAACCCATGCTGTTAGCCGTCTACTTGCGGGAATGGGTGCCACAAGTGCAGGACGCAGAAAGAAAACTCTATCATGGTTACTTCGAGGATATCTCAAAGGTGGATATTACACGAAAGCTTGTGAAACGCTGGAGACAATGCTTGAACTGGGTTTACATCCAGACTATCTGGATAGGGTTGGCGTGCTGCAGGGTATGAGGAAGAGCATACAGGATTCTGGCGACGTGGAACCCTACTTGCAGATCTGTAAGCGTCTCTCCGACATGGAATTGGTTGGCCCCTGCCTTGTATATTTGCATATGAAAAGTCACAAATTATGGGTTATGAAGATGATATGAAGATTGAAGATTCTAAAGCAAGTTTTCCATGAAGTAAGTAATTCTCATGGACATGCATGACCTCTCTTCTGGTATACTTGTTTTATATGTATAGATAGATGTTTATATACAAAAAAGTATGTGCTTCCATTATTAGTAGAAATTCGTTTTTGGTGTTGTATATATGTGAGGAATGGACTTTTTGGGGAAAGAAATTGTTTATAGTGGCGTGTAGTGATCATTTAACCATGTTAATGCACATATATTTATGATAGATGTTAGTATATTACTGTTACTGTTATCTGAAGAGGATATTAGTATATTACTGTTACTTAGTACTTAGTAATGGTATCTTTATGTGAGTAAGTACACTAAGAAGTATAGAGGACATTTCTGAATTCTGATGATAATGCTTCAAATGGTGAATACGTGTGATGTGGTTTTACTTCTAGCCAATAGTTTGATTTTTCATTTGAAAAGCTGGTAATTTTTTTTTGCAAAGCTGGTAATGCAAATGGAGGGGGGCTATGAACCACAGCCTCCCCAACGAAGTTTAGTTGGCAGACTTATAGTTCTGCCCAATCAAAACAAGATTATACCCCTTACAAACAGTCCCAAAAGGTAGCAGTTGAAATAGAGAACTGAAGTTTTTCAGGAGAGTGCTAGTAGTTTGAAATTTGAATTGGTACAACTGGTGTGATGACATCAGCATGATGATGGTAGCCAATACAACTTGCTTGACCCGTTTATGTTTCCGATTAGATCTTACAACATTTAATTTGAAGATGTTGCCAAGTTGCCCAAATTATGTCTGCAAAGTAATGCAAATATATGAAGATGTAGGACCATAGAATATGCAAATAATCAAAGGTTCCTAAGCCCTGTAGAGAACGAGAAGAATTAGAGGTTCCAAAGGTGGAACAAACTTAAATTTTGCTACTTCTGTTTTTGTAAGATAAGAAAAAATGGGTGTCCGTGTATTACATAATCCGGTACCAAGATGCGAAATTAGATATAGATTGCCTTGGTTAAAAACTTAAAACTAGTAAACAAAGAGACAACCAATTGATTTGATCCAACTGTTCCTCCAACTATGGTGTGTTTGGATAATAAGTTACCTTGTAAACCAACGGTGGATCCTTCTTCCATCTCCATCCAACGGTCTAAACCCACCCACCCCCAAATCCAACGGCTGAGATCTCTTGGAATTTTAGGGTTTCCATCGCACTCCCGCTTCTTTCCCCCTATTCGAATTCGCACACTATAAAACCCCTTTCGCCCTCTCTCTCACCCCTCTCTCTCTCCTCCGAACCCTAAACCCCCCATAACCCTAAAAATCGTCCCCGGAGCGCGTCGAAGGTCAGTTTTTCCGCCCGATCGTCTTTTATTGTTCCTGATTGCTCCGTTTCGGCAGTTTCGCGACCGGTTTTCGTTGGATCTGGTTGTTTTGGGGAGTTTTGGAGTGGTTTTTGGGTTGGAATATGGGGGAAAGGGGTTCTTTTGTGTGGTTTTGGGTTAGGGCTTGATGGTTTCGGTCGCGATGGTTGGGTTTTAGGTTGGTAGGTTTTTCGGGTTCTGTTTTTAGGGTTTAACGCTCGATTTGGGGGACTGGGGGATTTTTGATGTTTGATGGAATAGTTTTGTTGATTTTGGTGAGTCTGTTAGAATTACTCTGTCTATTTTCGAGTTTTTTTTTATGTTTTGGTGATTTTGTAGAAAGAAAAATGTAGATTTGATGGATTTTATGCCTTATGGATCCGTTTTCTGTAAGATTAAGTTGTAATTTTGCTTGAGAGTTAGGAAAGCTTTGAACTTTCAGATTGCTGGAGTTTGAGATTGTTTTGGTGTTTCGTGCTTAGGGATCGATAGAGTTCGAAGAAAATGGAAGTTACTCAAATTCTGCTGTCAGCCCAGTCGCCCGATACAAAAGTACGGACGGCTGCGGAAGAGACCCTGAATAATTTTCAGGAGGGAAATCTTGCAATGTTCATCCTTGCATTGTCTTCTGAGCTCTCTGGTGAGGACAGACCGCCGGAAAGCAGAAGATTGGCCGGTATTATTTTGAAGAACTCGTTGGACGCGAAGGACTCTGTTCGAAAGGAACAGCTGACCCAGCAGTGGATCAACATATCTACTTCTTATAAATCCCAATGCAAGGAGTCTCTGTTGCTTACCCTTGAGTCACCCGTGCCTGAGGCAAGGCTCACGTGTTCTCAGGTTATTGCTAAGATTGCTTCCATCGAAATCCCCCGCCAAGAATGGGATGAGCTTATTGGACGGTTGCTTAACAACATGACTCAGCAGGCTGCGACGGCTGCATTGAAGCAGGCAACCCTTCAGACACTTGGGTATGTCTGCGAGGAGATATCTCCGCAGGACTTGGAGCAGACTCAAGTAAACTCTGTTCTGACTGCTGTTGTTCAGGGCATGTCGCAAATGGAGGAGAATTTCGATGTTCGCCTTGCTGCTGTACGGGCTCTATACAATGCGCTTGATTTTGCCCAGAATAATTTTGAGAATGAAATGGAGCGGAATTACATCATGAAGGTTATTTGTGAGACTGCTGTTGCGAAGCAGTTGGAGATTAGACAGGCAGCTTTTGAGTGCCTTGTCTCCATTTGTTCTGCGTATTATGAGGTGCTTGAGCCTTACATGGACACCCTGTTTAAGTTGACTGCAAATGCTGTAAAAGTTGACGAGGAGCCTGTTGCTCTGCAAGCCATTGAATTTTGGAGCTCTATATGTGACGATGAGATTACGATTCAAGAAGAATATGGAGACGATGGTGGTGACTCGTCAACTTCGAATTCTCATTTCATCGTGAAGGCTCTTCCATTGCTTGTCCCAATGCTATTGGAGACACTCTTAAAGCAGGAAGAGGATCAAGATCAAGATGATAATGTGTGGAACTTGTCCATGGCTGGTGGTACTTGCCTTGGCCTTGTAGCAAGGACTGTTGGAGATGCAGTTGTCCCTCTTGTGATGCCCTTCGTTGAGGGTAACATTTCAATGCCAGATTGGCGCAGCCGAGAGGCAGCAACATTTGGTTTTGGGTCCATTCTTGAAGGTCCAACGATTGAGAAGCTGTCTCCACTAGTAAACATGGGTCTTGACTTCCTTCTTAATGCGATGAAAGATCAGAATGTTCATGTGAAGGATACCACAGCCTGGACATTGGGTAGAATATTTGAGTTCTTACACTCTCCCACCAACCAATTCTCTGTTATTAATAGCACAAATCTTCCTAGGATCATGTCTGTTTTACTAGAAGCTATGAAGGATGCACCGAATGTGGCTGATAAAGCATGTGGGGCTATCTACAACCTTGCTCTTGGATACGAGGAATGTGAGGCAGAATCCTCAATTCTGTCTCCTTACTTAGGTGATGTTATCACTGCTTTGCTTTTTGCTGCTGATCGGACAGATTCAACCAGTTCCAGGCTCAGAGCTTCTGCTTACGAGACCTTAAACCAGGTTGTTAGATCTAGCAACACTTTGGAGACGGCGAACATGATTGGGCAGTTGCTCCACGAAATCATGAAGAGGTTGGCACAAACTGTGGAATTACAGATTGTTTCGGCTGATGATAGAGAGAAACAAGCTGATATGCAGGCGTTGCTGTGTGGTGTTCTTCAAGTTATAGTTCAAAAATTGAATTCCTCTGAATCTTGTAAACCCACTATTATTCAGGTCTCAGATCAAATGATGCTTTTGTTTCTCCGAGTATTTGGTTGTCACAGATCTAATGTGCATGAGGAGGCTATGCTTGCCATTGGTGCCCTTGCTTATGCAACTGGTCCACAATTTGAGAAGTACATGCCCGAGTTCTACAAGTATCTGGAGACTGGCCTCCAAAATTGTGAGGAGCACCAGGTTTGTTCCATCTCAGTCGGTGTGATTGGAGATATCTGCCGTGCTCTAGATTCAAAAATCCTTCCTTACTGTGATGGAATAATGACTCACCTCCTTAAGAATCTCTCCAATCCTGTTCTCCACAGATCTGTAAAGCCTCCCATTTTTATTTGCTTTGGGGATATTGCTCTTGCTATCGGTGAAGATTTTGAGAAGTATCTTGCATATGCCATGCCTATGCTTCATGGTGCAGCAGCGATGTGTTCAGATTTAGGGTCTTTTGACGAAGACATGATTGAATATGGAAATCAGCTAAGACGTAGCATATTTGAAGCTTACTCTGGTATCCTGCAGGGATTCAAGAGTTCAAAGTCTGAACAGCTTGTCCCACATGCGGGTAACTTGTTGCAGTTCATAGAAGCAATTTCCAGGGATAAGGAGAGGTATTGGGAACCTGTGGTGTTTCAATTTTTTTTTGTCTAAATAGATGTGATGCAATTTATGTTACTTACCTTGAGATTTATTCCCTTTTTTTCCCCATAGGGACGAGGGAGTGACCAAAGCTGCAATTGCAGCAATGGGGGACCTAGCCGATGCGCTGGGTGGTAGCATAAAGGTACTACTTCAAGGACACACCTTTCACAATGAATTCTTAGGAGAATGTTTTGCTTCCGATGACGAGATGCTGAAGGAGACTGCAACTTGGACTCAGGGAATGCTCAACCGTGTGTTAGTTTCGTGAGGTTAAATGATTTTCTGGTAATCTCCAGGTTGTTGCCTTCTGGTTATGTTGTTATTCTACATTATCCTTATGAAAGTTGTATTAGGATCAGGAGCAATGTTTGTGGGTGATAAGGTTTTACATCTGTAAACCCTACTTTCTTCTCTCTCATTGGTTGCCAAGTTCTGTAAGGAAATGTATTGTTGGCAATGAACAAAGTATCTCGGGTAATTCAGCCACTGAACTGTGGTTTCTATTTGCTGTCTTATTTTTAGTATAATGTTTTCATTGATATCACCATCATTTGTTATCTTGGTGCCGGAAGTACATCCCATAAAGTCTAGATTTTGAAACTTTTTTACTTGCTGTTCTAGGTATTTATGTATAATTTTACAATGGCTTCTTATTATGATCCTGTTTTTCTTGTCATCAACAAAGAACGTGTGTTTTGCATGTAGCAAATAAGCAAATCACAGGAGATTAGTTGTCATAGCTTTCTTTTACCGTTCAGCCGTTCAGGGATTGGCAAAACACAAGTAACCATCTCTCTCCACTAATTCAGCCACTAAATTCTGGCCTTTATTGTTCATGGTTTTATACTTTTATGTGAACAAATTCCAAGACATGAAATTCATGTCCCACGTATACGTCGAAACCATATTTCTCATGGACTCCTTGCCTTCGTCCTGGTGATTGTTTGGGCTTGTAATGTAAACTGTAAACTTGTAATGCTCCAATTCACAATCTTATAAATTCTTGCAGTCAAGTGATACGGCCTACATGTTAGCAAATGACAATTCAAAGATGTTAATCTTTCTGCAGTTGGCAGCATTATAATTTATTAAACGTGACAGGTGGTTCTCGAGAATTGAGAATGAGGTGTTTTTAAAGTTTATATTACGTTAGAAATAAAACTCATCGTGAATCATATTGGGGTTACTCTTCGTCGGAAAACTACTTAAATCGTCCAAAAAATGACATTTTTTCCCTTAACAAATCAATCAATACACATTTCGTCCCGTGTCTTTAAACAAGGTGTTTGACTCAGTTTTACGATCATTCCTAGTACCAACACCACAAAAATGTTTGACGAAGCACATTGATCAGGCGAGGTAATGGAGGTGGATTTTTTTTCCCGACTCGGGCGTCTGACTAAGACGCCTGTACCATCGTGGAGGCGTCTAGCTAAGACGCCTCCACCATGGTTGAGGCGTCTTAGCCACACGCCTACACCATGGTATAGACGTCTGGCTAAGACGCCTCCACATAGACGCATCCACCATGGTCGAGGCTTCTTAGCCAGACGTCTCGTTTTTTTTAATTTTTTTTGTCAAATTAAAATTATACGGTGTGTTATCTCAAATTATTTGACGTTCCTTTGCAAGTTTTCGGTAGTAACCGGTCTGATTACAATGAATTTTTTTTGCAAGTGATGAATATTCAAAAAATATCCAGATCTAACATTTTTTAAGATCCAAAATCCCCCGGCGGTAAAACATCCTGACTTAGAAATACTACCTCGACTGGATTTTGAAATTGTTGGATCTGGAAATTTTTGAATTTTCATCACTTGCAAAAACTAATTGTAAGGTGAGACGTCGGATGGTCGACCATTTGCTTCTCGGTCTACCGAACATGTTCCATGCGGATGTACCGAACATTCTCAGTAGCTTCGACATTTCTCTGGAAATCTCTATTCGGTGTACCAAAGGGGTATCGATCATCCGAATATAGTAATTATTAACTTATTAATTAATTAATTTAGCAATTATCTAAATTTATAATCAATTATCTTTTTAATATAAAAATATAAAAAATTACGGGCATCCGATGGAGCCGCCCGCGTAGGAGAGAGGCGTCTGACTAAGACGCCTCCCCTTTGGGGGAGGCGTCTGGGTAAAACGTCCCCCCATGGGGGAGGCGTCTTACCCAGACGCCTCTCTCCTACGCGGGGCGGCTCCGTCGGACGCCCGCAACTTATTATTATTATTTTATTAAAAAGATGTTAGATATTTTACCAGATTCGAGTACAACGGGGCGTCCGTTGGCTCATTACTGACCTCTAAAACATTATTTTTTATGATTATAAGAGGAAGATGAAGAGAGATGTGTGATAGGAGGGTAAAATGTCGCGTTATAGCAGTAGAAATGAGAGAATGACAAAATGGTAATCTGTTAGGACGATCTAAGTAGTTTTAGGGCGACGAATAGCAGTTCAGATCATATTTTAAGGAAAATTATCTTTCTCCACATACTTATATATCCCAACTTCCCAAGCTAGGTTAAGTCCAATCAATTGTCTAATTGTCGTAGTTTCATCTTAGGTCTCATTGACAAGTGCCAAAGTAGAGATGTACACAACTAACAACCAACAACGTGAGACAAATCTAAGTTACAAATTGGGAAACAACATTCCAAACAATTGTGCTCTAATGCTGGAATCTAAGGGAGATTCTATGCAACCCATCGGAGATTCTATGCAATTCACAAAGTCTGAGGCGTCCGAGAAGAATTCACACTTTGGCTTCATTTAGTTTGAGGCGTTTGAAAAAAGATTGATTGCAACTTTTGAGTTTTTGTAGCGGAGTTGTTAGGAGTGAGTGTGTAAGATGCATGTTTGAACATGGTTTCACATGTCACACGTTCCAGTGAAGACAGTATGGATCACCTTCAGTTTAGAACCGCAGTCCGCCTAACTTAAGTGAGAAAAGTGTCAGAAAATTCTAGATCATCAAAATAAAAATCTTTCAAGTTTTGACATCAATAACGTTTAGCTAAGTTATATATTTGAAGTACCTTTACAATGCTTCCAAACTGAACTAAGTTGCCTGAAAGATTGCGGTCCACATGGACCTATTTGTAATTTACAAAAGTTAGAGAGATTGTTCTTCAAAGAATCAACGGAGGCACGACCTTCGTCGGAATAATTTCCCTCCCTCTTCCCTACTTCCCAAATCGCCTCTTCTTCCCCCCCCCCCCCCCCCCCCCCAAAAAAGCGTAACCCCCAAGATCCGATCTTTCCGCCACTCACCAACCCCAAGACCTCCAAAACACCCTAAAGGTGAGATCTTTGCCCGATCCGATCCGTTTCCACGCTTTTTTCCCGATTTCTCCCGAACAATTTGATGGGTTTTTGCTGTTCCTAGTACGGCCTTTGTTCGTTTCTTTCTTTAATTTGATTGGTTAGTGCCAAATCGGATTTGGTGTTGGTGTTTCTGAAGAGGGGAAGGACAAAGTTCAGATTTTTTTGGTCTCTTCTTTGTTTTTGTTTTTTTAGGGTTTTGGTCGAGTGAGAAGAAGGATTGCAATGTCTGGGCCAAGTGATGAGAGCTCATCTCCTCATGCTCAGGTTGGTTTCTGAAATGGGCTTTATTTGTGGAGGGGATGTTTTTTAGTTATTAATGAGTAATGATGTAGTGGTTGTTGGTATTAAATTATTGATGTGGTGTCTTAGTTTTAGTTGTAATAAGGTTAAGATTCTGGGGTTGTATTGCTATAAATGAATTTTAATATGGAGCATCATGATCATTATACCTTACTAAGTTTAGTGATGGTTCTGTTTTTTTATGTGATTGTAAAAGTATGCCTTGTGGAATTAGAAAGGGTATGTTACCTTGGAATGGAACCAATTTACCCGTCTATTGGGAATGCTATTATTGTTACCTTAGTTTTTTTTAAATTAAAAGAAATTTCATTCGATCACCTTTCTGTTGCATGTAGAAGTTGTTTTTTTCAAGTGAAACAACAAAAAATGAAGTTTATTTTTTTAGATAGGCTAAGAACTTGTGCATTGTTCAATCTTTGTTGCAAGAAATTGCCATTGATTATATTTAAGTTCGAAGCATAAACACGTCTGTTAATAATCTTTGTTGCAATCCATTTGTCATTTCATGCATCTTTTCAAGTTTTGGCAATTTGATGAACTAACTAGTTTTTTTCTTCTTTTGCTGTGTTTTCATTTGCAGTTGTCATTTTCCGTTTTTTCTGACCTTCTGGATTCAATAATCGTGGATGTCGCCTCCGAGTGCCATAGAATAGCTAGATTGGGTCTCGATAGAAACTTAGAAGAAGAGGAAGAAGAATTGAGGCTCTCGGAACAAGCTCGAGAAAGGGTCTCAGATCCAAGCAACAGTGGCGAATCTAACAGCAAATATGTAGTTGACATATTTGGGCAGACACATCCTGCAGTTGCTAGTGAGACATTTGAATGCATGAATTGCGGAAGGTCTGTTGCAGCTGGACGGTTCGCGCCTCACTTGGAGAAGTGTATGGGAAAGGTTGCCTACATTTCCTGCCAAATATTCTCATTAAATTTTTGTGCTTCCAATTTTTTTGTTGTAAAAAATGCAGGTTCTGATATTATATTTACACTGTTAGACTATAGGTCAATTCATGATATAGCAATGGACAAATTTGTTAACCCAAGTATTCATTAAATCAACAAGATCATAGGTTGATCGCTCTTGCAAGGATGTCTGTACAATGTCTTAGAATTTGAATCAAATTTACATTGATCTTGGTAATATTAGATTCTTATTGCACTCCAAAGTCTTATTCTTTTGTACGTTGTGTGATCAGGGTCGTAAAGCTAGGACGAAATCCACGAGAAGCAGCACTGTTACACACAACCGGCACTCCCGTAGCAACCCCATTTCGGTTTACGCTCCACCACCCAATTCCAGCACCATAAGCAGGGTTCCAAATGGTTCTGCTGGGGAGAAATTTGCCGAGTTCGCTTTTGAAGAATCTTGATTTGCCTGTGTATTGTCTCTGGCCTTCACTTAAAATGCACTCAGAGAAGCTCGCTTGTCGTTGCAGTTGCTTTGAAACTTTCTTCCTGTGATATTATGGTGCAGGATTTTCCATATTGTTTGCTTCCATTACTTGAAGAAAATGAGCAGAAAGTAGTCATGTTTGAAAGCAATGACCATTTCTTTATGGATTACATGTTAGCATGTAATACGGAAACTTGAGGTTAGTAGAAAACAGAAAACCAAGATTTTAATAAGATTGCAAGACTTTGTTTTGCGTTAAAATAGCTTGAGAACATCAAGCATTTTGATTAAGTTCACAAGCTTAATGTATTATGGGAGCCAATATTTTTTTTCTTCTCCTGATGTCAGTTGCATAGATGGTTAGTAAGTTACATAAATCTTTTAGTCTAGTGAAATGTTCTCCATAAATGGAGCTGAGCTGACGCAGATTTGATAAATGTGAGTTCAAATAAGAATATGAAAATACGATATTAGTTAGAACCTATTAATCGTATTTTCCCCCAACATATGCAAACAAAAACAACTAAAGATGTTGTGATACCAGTTGTTATACCAAAACACAGATGAGAATAATCATGACCTTAGAAAAAGTCAACCAAAAAACCTTGAAAATAAAATGAAATAGCAGCTAAAACAAACCCATGAAAATACTTAAATCAACCACCAAAGATTGTCTGTCCTTTCTACTTCTGATGGTTCCTTTTGTTCTAATCTGGACAATAGCCTTATTCAGGGTTGATCCAAACTAGTTTCTTACAGAAGGGTTATCTTCTCTTCATTTCACCGGGTAATTTAGTTGGTGTTTGTTCATATTAACAAGGTTGATCCATATTAACAAGACAAACTCTTGAAGGTTCTTATTCCAAATTTTCTTTATGAAGATTGAAGTGCCATTGATTGATATTTAACAAACATTGTTGCATGAATATGCATGAGAATGGTCATAAGAAAATGGTTGTGCAACGACTCATCCACACAACATTGTATGAATACTCATTTGATTCCACTACATAACCTCGAAGCCTCAAACCAGACCTCTACTTAACAAACACTCACACTCACTATATATATATATATATATATATATATATATATTAGCTCATTAGATGTGATAGTTAGGATGAATGGATGAAAATACGAAAAAAATATTGACCTTGAAAAAATTGATGGCGAAAATATGTTTTAGTAGAAATTCGTAGAACTTTGTTGAGCCAAGTTGAGCATGTCATATTGGTCAAGTGGATTTTCAATTATTTCCTAGCGTATATTACACGACATGATTTCTATCATTTTCGAATGTTTGATCGATTCAACTAGAAAAAAACATCACAACCTTGAGTTTGCACATTTGTCATTCCATATAATTCTGCAACCGATGGGAGGGTAGATCGGGAGATTCTTGAACGAGAACCACAACCTCTGAGTGCAACACTGAAAACATTTTTTGAAAAAATATTTGTGATGATAACACTAGTAAGTGTAACAAGTTGAGCTCGAGCAACTTTTCTCTCCTCCTCGTCCAACCATTTGGAGGACCAGATAGTTATCTATTCCAAAGAGAAAGGGTAGGGAACCAAATTAAGAGGGTTGGTGTTTGTTTATCTTCTCATGTATATTTTTGTCCATTTAATTTGTTCTATATATAGGATGAGGGGGAAATAAGCCCCTATATTTGGGCTCTTTCCATATACACATTTTGAGGCTAGGATTGATTGTTTTTTTTTTTTCTCCAACTCGACTTATATATGTGGCATAAGGTTTACTTAAACACAAAGTGGCGAGGTTAGGGAAGAGTCAACCTCTTCCTCCTTGACCCTTGCCAATATTATATATGAAAATGAATTTGTCATCATCAGAAACCGAAAGGGAGGTAGAGGAGGAGTATAATATTGCTAATAGTTGGTTGCCAACATGGCCAAGTAGTAGTAGTATTGGGGGTCAAGTGACCAAAAACAAGAAGAGGTTATCGAAGCAGATGTCAATGAAGGAGACCACAAGGGAGGCTGCTTGGGAGAAGAGGCAAAGGCAAATTATGATGAGAAGGAGAGCGATGGAGACAATATTGCCCCAACAGGTCAAACAACAAAATGATGAAAGCTCTGGGTATATATTCTTTCTTACTAAATAAATTTAACATGATATCATAACAGATAATATTTGTAGTACTTTTTTTTCTATGAAAAAAGGGTAACATAATTAAAGACACGATTGTAAATGTTTTTTATTTTTTGGGGGGTCAGAGAAAGGCCAAGGAACTTAACTGACGAAGATCTAGAGGAATTAAAAGGGTTTATCGATTTAGGATTTAAGTTCAAAGAAGTGGAAGTTGGACCTGATCTCTCCAACACTCTCCCAGCTCTCAATTTCTACTTCGCGGTTAACCGCCAATTCTCAAATCCAAAGCCAGTATCCTCCCTAATTATAAGCCCCATATCGACTCCAACCACTAATACTGGAACACTGACGTCGTCGGTCGCCGGTAGCCCAAGCCCAATGAGTCCTAAGAAACAAGCTGCTCCAGAACCATGGAACATGTTGACTCCTGGTCAGTCAACTTAATTCTTTCCTCATATATATGTAATATGTTCACACACCTTCTATGAATTATTATATTATATCATGATTTTCTCTCAAAATTGGTTTTTTTTTAAATTTGATATTCTTACTTTATTATCCAAAAGAAAATAAATTTAATATAGTGCATTGTTGTGTTTGAACAGAAGATACTCCTCACAATGTGAAAACCAAACTAAGGCATTGGGCACAGGCTGTGGCATGTTCTGTTCGTCAACGTCAACAAACAAGTTGAGAGAAATTCAAAGCCAAAGTTTAATTGCAAATTGCAATGGATAGTCCAAATCACAACAGCAAAAGGAAGTTTATATGATGATTATCTCATAAACAAAGATTGAAGGGTTTTTAGCCTTAGGATATGTTGACCTTTTCTTCATTTCCCCCCCTCAATCAATTCTTGATCCATTGTTCAGGTCTTTTTCAGGTGAAATGTCCCAAACTTTGTTTCCTCTGAGTTAATAAAGATACATTCCGAACCATGATTTTGATCATATGTATTCACACTTTGTGCATTGATGATATCCACAGTTTGTGTTTATGTAAAGATGCGATCAAATCCTTCTTTTGTATGATTGGAGATAATCTATTACTTTTTATATGAGTAGTGCATTGGGACCATCTGGGATCCACCCAAATGCAAATTTATTCAATTCCTATGTAAGACATGGAGGTCAGCCACAAGCACAAAATCAGAGAGCTCCACAGCAGCAATTGCAACTTCATTTGGAACCAACCACACAACAGAATGAATCATTAACCAAGCAGAACATCAATACAAAGATCCAGACTCCAGAGACCCAGACTACAACATTATATGACAAGACAAATGTAGCAAAACTGACAACCTCAAAACAATAATCAATAATGTTTAATAAGACCAAAATGAAGTGCTAGAATTTAGACCATACCAAGTGAGGGAAGAATAATACACATTGAGTCCACAAACTAATAATTGTTTGCACTAACAGCGCAAGAAAAAAATATAAACAGATTAAAAATCTCAGATTAGCCTCAACGGCAGCAAAATGTAGTCTGCTACCAAAAGAATATTACTGACCACAACCTACTCTAATAAACACAAACTAGCTTATTTGCTACTGAGACTGCTGCTTCAACATGCTTCCCCCACTTTACACTGACAGGCTACAACAACTGGATTGGTTCGATGGAAATGTGAATCAATAGGTTCCCATTGGCGGCATGCCGTAGGCTGGCATTGGGGGCATCCCAGGCATGCCTGGAGGCATACCGGGCATTCCCATTCCACCCATAGGTGGTGGAGGTCCATAAGATCCACTTAGTCCCGCTCCACCCATGCCTGGAGGGGCAGGCAATGCGAGAGGCAGCAATTGGGCGTACATATTCTGCAAAAAGAACCAATATACGTTTCAGTTAATGTATGCAGTGCAACAACTGAAGGTGATTATTGCGCCACCAATTCAGGTAGATACCTGCTGAGCCACCATGTCCTTTTCTTCCTTCTCTTTGGCTTTGACTTCAACCTGTGCCTCAATCCTGTCCTTCACAAGTTCATCCACTTTGCCAGTGTATTCACGAATAAACTATAATATTAAGAGTTTGTTTAGAAACGTGTAAGATATATATATAATATTAAAAAAACAAATAAAGCTCAGAAGATGCGACAAGATTTATAGAAAGGTGACCTGGAGGAGGTATGGGAAAGCAAAGTCGGTCATATTGTTCATCCAGGCAAGCTCAAGTGCAACATCAGCTCGTATCAAATCATAGCAAATGAAGAGGCATGAAGCAAAGCATTCCTCCTTTCCCTGCATGTAGAGACCAGAATAATTTAATCTTCTACAATTTATAGTAAAAATGGGAGATTAAAGTGATATCCATAAAAATGATAAGAAGTCTGGTAAAGGCAATTTTTTGAAAGTAATAAGATGCATAATTCTGTGGACAGTGTAGCCATGTTATTTTGTACAACGATAGGGAATAAACCAATCTTTCCTTCAGAAATATCTAACGGCGATCAATGTTAAACTCACTCCAAAAAAGTTCAAGTAGACCTACCAAGCAATCTACATGCACGGAAATTGCCAAAAGACTACAGCAAGTTGTAACAGAAAACAACTTTGGATTCAACATGCTATCTAGGTAGGGAGGGAAGCGATCTGGTTATAAGTGACAGGCAAGGATAGCTTAATAAGTTGGCTATCGTGTATTTCCCACGGTATATACATCAACAGAAGAAAAGGAAAATAGCAAGGGAACAACATCATACTGAATATTTAAGCAAACTGAAAGACTTCCAGGTTTCACCAAATGAAAATGAAATTCAATACTGTTTTTGAAAATGGCAGTTGCTTTACCTTTTCAATGAAATACACGAGCAACTCCTCAGCAAGCTCACGCTCACCAGACTGAGAGGCTGTCTCCATGGCATCCTTGAAAAGATTGTCTTTCTTAGACAATGCAATGGACTGCTTCCATCTTCCAGCTTTCTTGTAAATATAAGCAGCTACACGCCTCATCTCAAGAAGCTCGTGTTTATCAATCTACAAAAGCAAGTGTTTAATAATGATGGTGAGAGGAACATAATATGAATGAAAGAATATCAATATATCAGTAATAAATCACCTTCTGTGCTAGGCCTATCTGGTCAAAGTTATCATGCATGTCAATGGATTCCCGTAATCTGTCATAGTCTTCCTCTTCAACATATATTGCATTAAGCGCTTCATTTACAGCCCACACATTATTACTCTGAACTGCAATCATGTATGGTTTCACAAGAAGCAAATGACCGGCCTGAATCCAGCGAAGAGAACATTTATGACTTAACCGCAAACAATAAATGTACAACTTACAGAAATGGGTAGAGAATTAAACAATAAATAAGCATGCATTTCAGTATTTAGCAAGTAGAGCAAGGCTTACCTTCCGCATTATATCCACCACACGAGTATGGTCAACACGAAGAGCAAGTACATTGAGAAAGTCGTTGATAAGATCAGGATGTTCTTGCAGGTAGAAGTGCACTGCCTTGTAATAGAGCTCGACATTAGCCACTTTCACAGCAACATCTTTAAACTGCATATGATCCCATGCATCTGGAGAATGGTTCATGATTGTGGTGGCAGCATTGTCAAATTCATCATACTGGATATATAAATAAGTGAGCTCCTTCCAGTGTTGTTGCTCATCACAAGCTCTTATCAATTTGGGTATATTAAGACGGGTAGAAAACAGTTTGATGTGCTCCATGAGCTTCTCAGGACGGTATCTAGCATATAGTACACCCAGCTCGGTAAAAATGCCCATATGCGCCCTTTCTAATCCAAGTCCGCTTTCCATAAGAGAGATCAACTCATTGAAGCATCCTCTGTTCTGGTAATAGTCGCTGACTTCTTCCAAATCATCCACCTAAATCAAGCCAGTCAAACAAATTATATATAACAATATCAAAAAGAAAGAAAGGCTTGACACCCTTCAAGTATAAAAATCATAAACAGGTATTATTATAATGATATGTACCTGTACAATTATGTTAAGACCACATATCTGAGCCAAGCGAAACTCCTCTGCATCAACACATGCAAAACAAACTTCTTTCCATGTCTTTGCACTATTCGCTTTACGAGCAGCGTCAACTGCTCCTTGGAATTGCTTTAGTTTAACAAGCGTGCACGCCAACTTAGCCCAGTTAGAAATAAAGGTAAAAATGATTTTTGCAGCTTCATACAAAGCCTCGTCATACAAACGATCACCAACATTTTGAAGATTGGCAACATTAGGCATAAGGATAAATTCTTCAATGTCACTCAATCTATCAATCTTTGCATATGCATAAATAAGTTCGCTGTCAACCTTTGGTTCTTTTGTCTTTTGCCTTACCATAAGCAAATACTTAACTAAGTCATGGTATACATCGGCATTCTCAGCAGCCCGAATTACATCTAAGAATTGAGTTGTATCATCTGCACGGATGAACGACTCGATTGCATCGCTAACGAGTCCTTCCCTAAGTTGAGCTTTGGCAACCTGGCTCCAAACAGCATCCTCTTCAACACGGAATGCAAACTCAACAGCCCTCTCTATGCTGCGGATATTATCAAGCAATACATTGACAGCCTGCACATTCAAGTTAAATTTCTTGAAGATGGCAAAAGCTTCCTCATAGAGCTGTGCTTCAACAGCTACTTCTCCAACTGCAGGACCATCAAAATTGTCTAATCTGTTTATGTAGTCCATGACTCGAGACGTATCAGCCTTAATGGCTGTTAAGATCAACAGATTTTGCAGATTGAAATTGCCACTGAAGGCTGAATTCTGGAGTACAATCTTTTCAAGAAGCTCGATCAGTTCATGTGGAAGATCAGCGGTCATAAAAGCTTTAACAGCTGCAGACACTTGCTCTGGACTCTTGCTTTCAGGCAAGGCAGTTGACACAACTTGATCAATAAGCTGTCGCCTGTACTCATTTTCAGGAAGGAGGACTTTCTCCCACAAATCAGCATCCATTCTTTCCACAACATACCTTGCTTGTAGTTTGAACAGTGAGTTTTTATTCGTGACATTAATGAGTTCCTCATCACATTGTCCTCGCCTATAAGCAACAACAGCCAAAGTAGGATCCCGTTTCTCACAATATTTGCCAACAACACGTGAATCGTAGTACGGATTGGTAGTGAGAAAATGCTCTGGGTTGTTATTGCTGTCTATGATAATTTTACCCAAAGCATTATGAACATGTACATCTTGGCTCCCTTCACTCACAAGATGTTCCAAAAATTGTGTGAGCAGGCGAAGGCGATTCCTGCATTCCTCAAGGCAAACAATTAGTGACCAAGAAATAAAAAAAATAGAAATATAGAACTAAAGACGGGTAAATTGAACTAGGGATCAAACCTTTTCTCGCATTCATCGACAAGTGGTTCCACTGGAAGTAAAGAGCGAACTGAAAGGATAAGGCCTTTGATGAAATCTTCGGGGCATTCATCGTCCAGTAGTTGTCCAACAACTAAAGGAGCATTGCTTGGATTAACCTTCAAATTGACAGGTGTAAGTGCCCAAAAGCAAGGATAACACAATAGTCTAAAATAAGAACTCTACCGGCAAAAGGCCTTACTTTCTGAACATATCCTTCAATGTATCTAAGCATGTTATTAGAGTACAAGTAATGTGTGAGATCTGGCACAAAACCAAAACGATCGCACACATTTATCAAAGGCCGAGCATCTGGGAGCTTTGCTTCCATAAGAAATTTTTTGGTTTTTTCAGCATCATAGAAGTTTGATTCTCTAGTCACACACTCAACTTCCTTGATTTGCCCAGTTTTAGCTGCAGCCTCTATGTATCTAAAGTGAATATCTGGATCTTCACTGTTGATTTGATGCAAAACAAAGCATATGATGAGATTCAGAAGAATCAACTGAAACGGTTGCAACTATGGTAAATTAACGAATCTCGTGAAGAATCACCTGGAACTCAAATATGATCCCAAGAAGAAGTAGAGGCCTTCATACGATCTGAACTGCTCAAACAGTTTGATGCAAGCATCTATACCTAACTGCTCACAATATTCCTTGGCAGTCTGCAAAAGGAAAATTAAAATAAATCTGAATACAACACAAACTATACCTTTTTTGTAATTAAGATCATTAGAAAGAGAAAGATAAGTACAAGAAAACTTGTGTGTGATTCTTAAACTTAATATAAAGTAATAATTACCTGGACAATTATCTGAAGATTTCCTCTCAAATTTACAAGTAAAAGATCCTTCATACATTCAAGAGCCCACTCCCTGGAGAGTGTTCCAAAGAACTCCACAAGTGCCTGAAAAGACATGCGACTTTTCAGGAAAATGTACTTGAATCTAAGGTGCAGTGCAAAAGCAAAAACCAACCTGAGGCTCAATAGCATGCGTGTTCACAATCACACGTTTAATATCAGGCAACTCAGCATAATGCTGCAGAAGTTCAAAGGTGTTAGGAATTGAAGTAACAATCTCTTAATAGTAACAGTCATTTGGACACCATCAAATATCAATAAGACCTGAAGAGCTCGCATATACAGTCCTGCCTTTTCACACAACTGGGCTATCCGAGGCCTGTCATAATGACTGAACATTCCATTGGCCAAAATAGCATCAGCAACATTTGGATATGTAACAAGATTGATCTCCAGCACCTGTATGACAGACAAATGTCAGCATAAAAGAAAGTAAATGAAATACTATAAACACAATCTGCTGCAAAGGTGTTACCTTTGTTTGAAGGAAAGCATGTTCAGGAAGGTTTGGCTTCAATACGTCCAATAGAAAAGCAGTAGCCTCCCGAATCAAGTTTCTCTAACAAACATTTACGAGTATTCCATTTCAAAATAAAATATAATCAATATAGAAAATCAACCATTTAAAATCCAGAAATGACATTCAAGTCTTCAACACTCTCTTAAAAATCAAAATAACTTCTCGGTGTACTGTGTAACAAATAAAAGATATTTGAGACATCAAGAAACATAGGCGAACCTGAAGAAAGAGATCAGTAATGGTATTGTAATCAACAGGGCAATCACCCTCCATTTGTGACATCATGAGGGCAAAATTCACTGCACCCTGGAAAAAAATTCAGTAATTTAGGTGATATGACAACCAAAGAAATTGCATCAACCATCAAAGGAGCAAGCACATAATAGTAAGAAAGTAATAGATTTTGAACCTTCTACAAGGCAGATGAGCACCGACTCAGTCCTAGATAGTAATAAAGTAAAGGAAGCTGAATTTTTGGGAAACCATATCTGTATTTATTAGGAAATAACTGTACCTGCGGGTCTGCACGCAGAATCGTTTGCAGAAGAAAGAGATAGTCAGGTGTATATCCCACCTGCAGATACAATGCAAAAAGATTACGTGAGTATCCAAATTAATAATCATATTCTGAGTTGGTGAACATCATATGAATGTTCAGTATGCATTAAACAAACCAAATCACTTTTCTAACGGATATCTTTACATAAAAAGAAACACACAAACATATTTCCTGACCTGTTTGGAGTATATAAGGATTTTGTCAAATTCCCTTCTTTCTGCAAAAGCAGCAACAACTTTTGGAGTAGCCCTTGCTTTTATATATATCTTCAGTGCAAGGTCATTATCTACAGTCTACAGTAGGACCAAAATCACAGTATTAGTAGTAAGTTGATGCATAAGTCCAGATTGTGATTGGTAAATGTAATGAAATCACAGAGTCAAGGTCATAAGGCCATGTAAAATCAGCTTAGAAAATCAAAATATAACAACAGGCTGGCGAAACCAGGAAAAGTGGAAAGATGCTAACCTTTACAAGGTCCCCAAGTTCTTCACTGCATTCAAGTTTGTCCTCCGCTAACCAGTTCTCCAAAAGATTCTTTTTGTTTTGATTCACAACAAGGCGGGAAAGCTCCAACGATTCGAATGCATTTAGTTTTCCTCTAGTCAACAATGTCCCAAAATACTGCAGTAGAGGTGGAGTTTGCCCAGCTTGAACAGGAACACTCTGGAGGATGAAAATACAGGTAATTCAAGCATGTCAGTATAATTTAGGAGATTAAGCATGTTTTCGTAAAAAATACAAATAATTGAGCAGAAGTGGCATGTGGAGGGGTCAATTGATAAATAGAAAATGTGGTAGATGCCACCAAGGAGTGATGATACCATGATATGTGGAAAATAAGCATACCTGAAATTTCGCAACAGTATCAGGAGTTCTGAGGATTCCTTGTGGAGATTCTGCAGCAAGTTCAGCGGCTTCTTTATACTTTGTTTGAGAAAACAACTCTTGAAATCGTTGCACTACCTATATTACAAAAGCTGATGAATATCAGACAGATGACACTCTCCAGCAAACATCATCATATAGCAGTGCACCAAAAGATGAAATTCAAGGTATTGAGAGCAATAATAATTAATCTCCTAAATCCTTTCTGCAGACACAATCTATAAGGATGATTTGAAAAGGCCTCGAATTTGTATGTTTACAAATGACTTGTAAATATCTTATCTTAATTTTGAAACAAATAGCATACTGTACCAATTTCTCAGCTCCTGGAAGATTTCCTCTTTTAGCAAGATTGACAGCCAGCTCCAGATTGTTTAACTGTAAAAGTACGGGTTGTTTTAAGTTAAGTAAATTTGGAATGGTGCAGTACAATAACATGGATTATCAAAGACATGCCTGGCCGCTAATAAAAGGAATAATTGTGGCCTCATTAACCGTGGCAAGTAACACTTGCCCTCTCCTATTGATGGCATAAAAGCCTCCAGCTGCTGATGCCTCAGATGTTAAAAAGATAGGATCTGGACTGATCCGATTTCTGTAGACAGCGGTTGCTGTTTCCAGATCATAAACAAAAAGAAGCCCAAGCTTTGTGATGACATATATCAAACCGTACTTGTTAGATATCTGGAGAGTAATGATCATACAAATGTTAGGTAAGTATGGGGGCTAAGACCAACATTAACATATATGAAACTGTAGTTATATAAAGTAATCCAACAATAGCTGTTTTGATCATGTAAGATGGCTTTAACCAAGCACATTACCTGCATTGAAACTGGGAAATCATCAGCAAAATCAGGAGGGAAGAAAAGATCAGCCTGTTTTTTGGTAAAACCCGGTTTTCCTGACAAAGATGACCACATTTGAGATAAGGCACAATGTAACCAGCTCCGTACACAAAATATAGAAAATATAAAAAACAAACATTGATGATGTAATTTATTTTACAAATAGAGATAGAGGAAAAGTTGTTGAACAAACCAGGCTGAGCACCCAATTCTATCACATGCATCTTTGACGTAATCTGCCCAGCATTAGATGTCTTCGAAGCAAAACAGATTAGTGTTGAGGGATTTTCATTTCCTGGAACCTAAATAAATAATACAAAATCACAATAGATAAGAAAGGAAATGTGACACAAGTTTCCACTAACCAGCATCAGCAGCTGTAGCAGCATGTAGGGAAAAAACAACATAAAGAACACAAAAGCAACCAACCTTGAATGAAGCAAATGATGCAGCGTGTGCCTCAAGAGCTTGACTCCGCTGCTGGTCAACGGAAAAAAGTTGCATGTTGCCTTTTACTAGTTGAGGTCTCTGCATAAAAACAGAACAAAGCATTCAATAGAAAAGAGCTATTTATCTTCAAAATTCTGCCATTTTATAAAACACCTTTCCCAACAAAATACAGTGTATAACTCCTTCCCTTCCAGGCTTAAAATATGAATTGTCAAACCTTCATTATTGAGTTCACAATGCATTTTAAATTAACATGCAACTTCGACCAACAAGCTATTCAATAGTTCATGATATGAAGCACTATGATTACAGCAAAAAAGAAAATCAAGAACTACCAGGAGTCCAGCATGCATTTGGTAAAAAGTAACAGCATGGGAAAGAAAATTTTCCCTTTACTGACCTCAGGAGAGCCAGGAGCTATACCAATCAAAACCAACCACTTCTCTGCTGCGTCACACCGATAATTGATTATCTGATTGTTTGCTAGATTTGCTGTTCTGTCAAACATCTTCACTGGCTCGGAGTCGCCTACAGAAATAAGTACACAACTTTCAATGAAAACAGAAACTTTCTCAAACAGAGTCAATTAACATTTGAATGCCAATTTAAGTATATAACCTTCTATTGACCAATGGTATACTGAGGTCTGCATCACCAATCCCAGTATCTTTGGGGTAATCCACTTCCAAAAAACAACCTACATGACATACAATACCAGCATGACTCTTCTCCTCAATGCACAAAAAAAGGAGCCAAACAAAAAAACTTTAGAAACAAATAAAGGACAGGAATAGTCAGTGTTACCTGCTCCGGCATCTGATGAGATTTAACTTTAGCCTTCAGCTCAATGTTGAAAATTTGAAGGTGGTCTTGTGTGGTCCCAGGAAGTTGAGCTGAAAAGATGAAGCGTGCTATAACACATTTTTCTGCTGTTAAATTTAAAATACTTGAAACAAGCAGGTGTAGATGGTTTTATTGAGAATAAAAAACCATCTGCAAAGAAACAAGTGTGTGCAATTGTTACCTACAGGAAGTGTTACAAAGCCAACTGAGTCACTAATTTTCACTTCCTATACTCTGTTACCACCATAATGCTTGTTGCAATAGGCATTGAATCAGTTGAGAAGTGGAAGTAAGGGATTGATGGAACTAATCTCTTCAAAGTGTTTCCGTATGTTGGTTTTCCTTTTGCAATCTCTAAATTCAGTGTTACCTCATTCATATATCACTCTTCATTTCCCAATGAATAATTTATGATTTAAAAGACAACAATAGTGTATTAGTCTAAACATTACCTTGAAGATTGTAGGGGCTTAACTGTTGTGATACACTGAATGACTACATTTTTTGGAAATGCAGCAAGCAAAACATCCTCTTGAAGATTTGAAGAGCTTAACGATTGCTCAACCGTCATTTATTTTCTGGAATTAGCAATTTAATGCAGTTGGTTCTTTCAAAGGGAACGGAATAGCATCAACCATTAAAAAATTAAGAAACTAAATTATTAGGCTTTCACATCATGACGACATTGGCATTTAAGAATGTATCTGCTTCAGTTGCAGTGGATAAGGTTATAATTGTTCTTTGATCTCAAACATGAAATATCAGGATAATTTTCACATTTGTAGATATAGAAACCACATGCTATGGTCGTGATGGCAAAAGCAGCAGTCTACTAAAATTTCGATTGTGTACCTTTCAGTGCAAGAATCCTGGATCTAGGATTCATCAACGCGGAGTCTGCAGTGATGGGCCTTCTCAACGGCTGCATCGGCATGCTCATATCAATGATCACCACACTATTCTGTGGAGACGTCTCCCTCACGCATATATACTTATCCGAATCCATCGTGACATGAGTGAACGTCACAAATTGCGGATTTATACCAAGACTCGGCAGCTAAATCATCATACACACAACAAAAGAAATACATCAGCTAAAAAACCCCATTTACACTAAAATACAATCCCAACACCTAAACCGCCAAAAAGGAGCCATCTTTTTAGGAAATTAAAACAAAAAAACAACACAAATCCATTGCAACCACCAACAACATCACATCCGAAATCTCCCTCCAAAGTAGCAAAACAAACTTTAAAAAAAACTCACTTTTTTTTCCTTTTTTTTACATTTTTTTTTCCTCCAACGGCACTCTCAAAGGCTTCATCTTTCCAAATCCAAACAACTCCGACCCGAAAGCCGCGATCTTTCCCAACCCCAAACCCCCACCCGACCACGATCCCCCAATGGAGACCCAGATCCACACCCCAAACCCCAAATCCACCGGTGAAACCCGATCGAAAACGTCAAAATTGAGGGTGGGATAGGGAACTCACAGTCAATGCCTCCTTCATGGCGATGGGGGCGCTGGCAGCCGCCATGGCGGGGGATCGACGGGAAGAGGCAGCTAGGGTTAGGGTTTGGGGTCAGATCTGGAGGATTCGACACCTCCTTCGCTTCGTTTCGAATCCGAAACAAACGAGAGCTCGAAAAAGAGAGTGGAGAGCTTTTGCGTTGTGTTTTGTGGTTATTTATTTGGACTTCTAATCTAATCTAATCTATCTAATCTAATCTGGTTTTGTTTCATTTCAGAGGGTTTTGCATGTCTGCCCTCTGACTAAATGGTATTTGTGCTTGTACTACTACTGGACTAGATTCGAATGGTTTTGTTTTCCGCTCTTAATCTTTCTAATTTGAAAAGTCGAAAAAGAAAGTAATAAGTTGGAACTTCTTCTTTTTTCTGTTATTAATAGTTTTTTTTAAAAACCTATAGTAACTTAGTTGAATATTGTTAGTAACATAATAATGTCACATCTTGGTCGTTTTAAAAGGAACTGTTCAGACTGTTTAAACTCTTGGAAAATGATTTATGAACGCTGCGCGTCACGGACGAGCTATACGTGGACATCCATGTCAACCCTTACGTGGCCAAAGCAAGTATGTTTTTCTTTTTTTGTTTTTTCTTCCTGATGTCCACTCAAATCATATTAAATGTGTTTCAACTCAGCACGTTCTCTCTCTCCACGCAAATACAAATATGATGACACTATTTCTTTCTTCTTCATTCTTTCTCTTCGGAATAAATCACCATTTCCAGCAAGATATTATTTCGAAGAAGCGTCTGATGCCGACTCTCAGGGTTCTTCACAACGTAAGCAACGTGAATGAGACGGTCGATGACACTATTTCTTTCTTCTTCATTCTTTTTCGTGTAACAGTGCAACAAAGATGTTGTGGTGCCCTGTTGGAGTGTCCGTAACAGAAAAAGAATGAAGAAGAAAGAAAGAGTGTCATGGACCGTCCCATTAACGCTGCTTACGTTGTGAAGAACCCTGGGAGTCGGCATTAGACGCTTCTTCGAAATAATATCTTGCTCGAAATGATGATTTATTTCGGAGAGAGGTACAACGCTCCGTGGTGAAGACTTACGTCTGTTCGGTTTATGTTGTACCTCTCTCCGTAATAAATCATCATTTCGAGCAAGATATTACGTCGAAGAAGCGTCTGATGCCGACTCCCGGGGTTCTTCACAACGTAAGCAGCATGAATGGGTCGGTTACATCGTTGCTTCACGAAGTCGCACCAAAACCCGAGTATCCTGATTTCTCTGATTGGGACATGAATATGTTGTGTGTCTGTTCGGTTTAAGTTGTGTGTCTGTTCGTTTTAAGTTGTGTGTTTGTTCGGAATATGTTGTGAGTCTGTTCGGAATAAGTTGTGGGTTTGTTCGGAATAAGTTGTGTGTCTGTTCGGTTTAAGTTGTATGTCTGTTCGGAATATGTTGTGTGTATGTTCGGTTTAAGTTGTATGTCTGTACGGTTTAAGTTGTAAGTTGTGTCTCTGTTCGGTTTAAGTTGTGTGTATGTTCGGAATATGTTGTGTGTATGTTTGGAATATGTTGTGAGTCTGTTCGGAATAAGTTGTGTGTCTGTTCCGATTATGTTGTCTGTCTGTTCGGAATATGTTGTGTGTCTGTTCGGAATATGTTGTGTGTCTGTTCGGATTAAGTTGTCTGTCTGTTCGGAATAAGTTGTGTGTCTGTTCGGATTAATTTGTCTGTCTGTTCGGAATATGTTGTGTGTCTGTTCGGAATATGGTGTGAGTCTGTTCGGAATAAGTTGTGTGTCTGTTCGGATTAAGTTGTCTGTCTGTTCGGAATATGTTGTGCGTCTGTTCGGAATAAGTTGTGTGTCTGTTCGGAATAAGGTGTGTGTCTGTTCGGATTAAGTTCTGTGTCTGTTCGGTTTAAGTTGTGTCTGTTCGGAATATGTTGTTTGTCTGTTCGGAATATGTTGTTTGTTTGTTCGGATTAAGTTGTGTTTCTGTTCGGAATAAGAAGAAAGTTTGGTGTCCGGAATAAGTGTATTTTCTATCCGCAATAAAATAAGTATATTTTCTTTCTGGAATAAGTGTATTTTTGTCCGGAATAAGTGTATTTTATGTCCGGAATAAGTGTATTTTCTGTCCGGAATAAGTATGAATTTCAACATAAATTGGACAACCATTCTATATAAACAGGACAAACTTTCTACATAAACAGGACAAACTTTCAGTTCCATTTCTGGATAAAACTTAATAATAAAAAATATTATGATAAGTGTGGGATCTGCACGAATAAAGGGTCTGCACGCTGTCCTAGAGTCTGCACACTGTCTTATCTGTGTATTGGGAAAGGAATCGTTGAACTTAAAGAACCGGTGTTTTTTAAAAAGACAAAAACGTGCGAAGAGAAATTTCGCTGACTGGACGCTGACTCAAAAAAAATACCTGAGCTGTACAGATCCACGTAAGACGCGTCCGTTTATAACAACCCTAAACTCTTAGGTTGGGGTGTGTTCAAACTTTTGGAAAGTTGGGTCGATTTAGTTGTTTGGTATATTATTTTTTCCTCTTTAGCAATGACTCTTCGGTCAAACATTAAAGATTCTTCCCACGTGCAAGTTTCAAGTTAAAAACTCCATCATAGAATCAAATGATTGTAGGGTCTATTTAGGAATAGTGTGTTACTCCAATTGTGTATTTCTATAAATAACCCACTTCAATACGTACGTTATGTTATTTTTCTATTATATGTGCATTTATTTTAATATACCAACGAAATAGCAAGAACTTAAGTAGATGATCATAATTTTTTTGAATTCTAGCCAATTAATGGCCTCCCGAAAGAAGTCAACCGACTGTGTTGGTCAACAATGAATTAAAAAACAAAATGGAAATTAATGAAGGGCCAAGAAAGAATGAAATTGACTCCGACATTTCTTGATACTATAATTTAACAATTTGCATTTTTCTCTCGCAAAATGACAATCTTACTGGTTTTTGCAGATAGAAATATACGTGTATTTGCAGGGGCTTAAAATTCACAAATCCCATTTTATCGAGCATCCTGTTAACCATCCGATCAAACACGTTGTTTAAAATAATTTTATTACTCTTATTATTATTCACTCAAACATGTTGTCAACAATAATATATTATTACTATTTTATCGTTTTCAAATAAATGTGTAAATGAATGCATCTCTCCGTGAGTAGTGGAAACTTCGTTCAGCCCACTACAGTATACAGAGTTTAAGCTTCTTTGTGCATTAACATATTCTTAATGATGATGCGTGTTTTGATTTAGCCTTTGAACTCTAACATGCATAGATGCATTACAAATTGCTATATGGAACTTTTATATTTTCACATCCACAACTGTTTCCAGTGTGTTTCACTTTCGCTTTTAGTTTCTAACTTCTAAATCATCTTTCCAATCGAATTTTAATATTCTATTTGCAAGTCTAACGTTAAGTGGTATACTTATATGCACATACTTTTACTTCATATAAATACCTTCATCAAAATATCCATATAAATAGCAGAAAAAACAAGAAAAATAGTAGAAAAAACACTGCAACAGGCCTAAGCTGAGTTTCACAAACAAAAATATACCTTTCCCAGAACAAAACCGCCTTATTACCATCTTACCACATGCAAATAATAACATTGACAGCAACTCAAACCAAGTGGTGTTTTATAAATGTCGCATTGTTAAAGGCTTAAAGCATATGGAGTTTACTCGCAAACCCACAACCATTAGAACCTGTTGGGTATAAAATCAACCTGCAGACACTTCAAATTCAGATAAAATCCTGTTACATCAAAAAAACGTTTGATTTTCATGGTATGATTTCTGAAGTGTTTGGTTGGTCTGATTTCTCATGTCAACCAAAAGAATGCTTGAATGAATTAAAAGAAAATATATCTCTCACCAAAGTGTAAGTTACCACATACCACCAAACAAATAATCACATTCAAGCCAAGAACGAAACAAACTTGGGTGTTTTATTACTGTCACAAATGTTAATGCATGTGAGAATCATGAATGGTGGTGGTAAATCCCAAATTACAAAATCCACAACCACCAACTTTATTTAATACAAAAATTGGACTCTGCAGGCATTTAAGCCTGTGTAATAATCCAGAAAAGACAGGGCTTTGCTTCTGGAGTCCTTGGTTGGTTCAATCTCTGATGTTAATCAAAGGAAATATTTCTCATCAAGAATGTTAGCTAACATCATGCAAATGTCTCCTCTCATAGAGCCCAATCACTTGATCAGCAACACCCCAAACTATGGCCTGACCAGGAGGAATCCTCATGAGCCTAGGAAGCAACCCTTTCCACAATGCAAGGAGACCCTCTTCGGCGTAAATTGTTCTGATGGCATGAAACATGCCCTTGTATTTAAGAACTCCGTCTGCCGATTTGCTTTGGGCCATGAGTCTTGTCTTCACAACGTCGAAGGGGCCAGTGCACAATGGGCCGGCAGTTCCGGCTAGGAATCCTGAAATCATGGATTGCCAGGGCTGGAGGACCTTTCCGTCCCCCTCGTGTTTCTTCCAGAGAATGATGTCGAAGGTGTTTTTTGCGGTGAACATGGCAGCCTGGTTGGTTCCGTTGCGCATGACAGTTGGTGCTGCACCTGCCCAAAGCCCACGTAATCCTTCTTCCTGAATGATTGTAGTTGCACAATGAACCGGGCCTTTGTACTTCAAAATGTCAGCCTTTAGCCCTTTTTGCTGCTGAAGTCTGATCTTCACTACCTGTATTTGAGACAAAATTTAGAACCGGTTACATGCAGGCAATGAAACCCACGAAGAGTACATGAATTTTAACTGAGCATATTAACAGCTTATTAAAATGAAAAACATAGCATCTTGCATGTATGTTTTGGGACAGCTTATTCATTAAAAAATGACCATGAGATATCCCAAAATCAGAATATTATATCAAACAATGGATAATTCTAATGATCACAATGAAATAGACATCCTCATCCAGACCTTCAATTCAGACTAAGTAATGCAGCATGTCCAGGAGTGAGCAAGTGAAACGGAAGACTGAACTAAAAGTTGATATAAAATAACAATAAACTAGACCTAGTTCTTTTTACTTGGCAAAACAAAGAACAAGGAAGAAAGTACCGCCCACCAAATATTGTAGTTTGAATATTTATATGTGATCCATGAATAATTTACATTATCCATAAAGACCAACCACGCTCTTCTTGAGGATCCACCAAGTCAACTTTCAAGGATGAAAACTGAAATTTAAAAAAAACAAAGTCTTTCATAGCTAATAAACAAAACTAAAACATATATCTTCTGTAAGTTTTCTCTTTAATAGAAAAAGGATGATAGAAAACACCATCATGCAAAGATATGTCTTTTAAGAAACAGCTGCTATCAAACATGCCAAGGGCAAACACCTGAATAGGCGCAAAATATGTGATCTGTGTTTATCTTAAAAGAATCATTTCTCCAAAGAAAGGTCATTAGATGTGAAAACTAAGTGACCATCAAACTCCAAAAAGGCGAAGTATCTTGTATAAATATGTCTTTACAGATAATTACCAATATCACAATGGATCAACAAATACCCACTCCAGTAAGGTGCCAAAACAATAAGACGTGGACACATTCAGTATAAGATGATAATCCCAGAAAGGAGAATTTCTAATCCAAGACACTTGGCTGAATTTCCTCAATAAAAATCAAATGAAAGAAAATTCAAACCAAAGAAGGGAATTTCCATGAATTAAGTGTGGCATTAAGGTGAGAGAAGCAAAATTTCAGCTAGAAATCATTGAGATCCAAGCATGCAACATCAAACGAATCAAACATTCAAGAAATCATCCATATAATATGCATCATTCAATAATGAAAGCAGTTTCACCTGCAACCAGCTTTAAAAAAAAGTCCAAGTAAACACTCAATAGTCAACCCAAACAAACAAACCAACACTTCGGAAAGAAAGAATCATTTAAAATAAAATCCACAACCCAAAACTTTCCTACTCAAATCGAAAACCCAAAAAGGCACAACCTTTCCTACTCAAAAATCAAAAAACCACAACCTTTAAATCGAATGAAACCCAAACCTGGACGAATCAATCTGACCCACCTCAAACGGCGTGACAACGACCAAAGCCTCGAGCACCCCAGCCCCAAACCCGGAAAACAACCTCCCAACGGTAGTCACCCTCCCATCCCCCCCACCCACGACCCCCTGGAGAATAGCATTGGACCCCATCCGGAGCGTGTACTTGAGCGTGAGATGGGTCGCGAACGGCGTCAGCCCCTTCCAGAGTGCCCTGACGCCTTCGGTGGAGGAAACGGTGGATCCGCAGTGGAGGATGCCCTTGTAGGCACCGGCCCGGTCGAGCTGGAGGCGGGTCTTGATCACGTCGATGGGTTGGAGGCAGGTTGCTTCCACTATCCCACCGAGCGACCCAGAAAGGGCTTTCAGGTAGGGAGGTGGAGGTGGGATGGAGGTGGTGGTTGTGGTTGAGATCGAGGTCTCCGCCGCCATCGGAGGAGAGGAGAGGAGAGGAGAGGAGTGGAGTGGAGTGGAGTGGACGAAGAAGTTTAATTAACTTTTTTTTTAGGTTGTGTTTAAGCCTTGGCTTGTACTCGTTAGAAACATCGGTATATCTGTTAATTACGAAAGTTTAAGATTACTTTTCGTGTAATTATTGGTATTAGAATTGTTTGCTCTACACGAATACAAAAAGTTTTCGTATCTATCTTTCGGTACAAATATGACAAAAAACTAATCGTGTATACACAAAAGGACGACGCATTTAAATACACACAAAAAAAGTGTACAAATCGTGTACTCAGTTCACAATTTTACACACGATTTTTATTAAATATTTGTCATTTCAAAATTAAAATCCTTAAAAGTTAAAACACAATCATCAAATCTTAAAACACAATCATCAAATCTTAAAAAGACAACATGAACTTATAAAATATAATAATCATTCAATCAATCTCCAAAATCATAACACGTGTGCATCCAATCATCATTCACCATCAGGGCACGTACAAGTTTAGTTTGTGACATAAGATTATTAGAGTATAAGACTATTAAAAAATTCAAGTAAGATTTGTATATACTTATATTATATATTTATATATATGTTTGAAGTTTTCAAGTAAAAATGTTGTAGTGTTTGAATCCCTTTCTTCCCAGGTGAAGAGGTCACAAATTGTAAACCAAGATTTTGGGGGCAGAAAAGAGTGAAATTCTTTTGATATTTTCTCTCTTACGTAACTCACCAACTCCACCAAGTTAATAGCTTTCAAGGTATAGATTCATCGGGTCGTTGAAAATTTCGAAACCCCCGACCCCCAATTATGATATCACATCCAATTATTTCAAGGAATGGATGAAATACGGTTCGTACGTTTAAATTCAATCAAATGATTTGCAAACGGAAGAGTTGTTTAGGACTTTTGGCTATTAATAAACATGATTTGAATGTGTACGTGAGGATAGGGGGTAACATGGCGTCAACACAATAACATAAAAATACAACCATCAGAACATTCGTAATTACTGAATACAAACATTTTTCTTTCATCCCTACTAATTTTTTTAATAGCAGTTTCATCACTAATATACTGAATCGGGTATTCCTTACCGAAATATTTACGCAGCACCATTTAAGGAAAATCATTCATCAGCATTATTTTTTAATAAGTCATTCATCAGCATTTGGAGAGACATTTTCACACAGATAATTTGGAAACCCAATTGAGAAGAAACTACTTCAAAAAAAATATCTCAAAAATAGAAATCTCCATTGCAACAAAATTCCACAACGATACCAACCAAACAAGGAGCGACAGCTCTAAAATTTTTGCACCTAATCCAAACAAGACAAGAACAGAAAACTGAGGATAGTAACTAAAACCATCACATGATTTAAGCATTGTAACTAACACAAGGCTATAAGAAGAGGCTTATCAGATAAATGAGTAATCATAACTGCATCCTCCTATTCATGTCACCTGCTGCAAAACAATAAATACACCATTAGATACATTTCACTGTAACCAAACTTAAAAACAGATGTTTTAGATAACTTAAAATATCCATAGAAGATAAGTATAATTGACCAACATTTTCAGGCATCAACAGCTGAATTTGTGATCATTAAGAAACATATACATTTCACATGACTACGTTTCAATAAATTGGTATTTGGCTGAAACCAAATGGTTTTACAATTGTCTTCACAGTTTGCAAAGACGGTACATAAACATATTGCTAAATCTTAAGTTGAAATGTCTTAACTTATTGTACGAAATGTATAAAATAGCAAAGAGAACAGCATGAGAGATAGAAATCACTTAAAAGACTAAATGAACATACCAAATAAACTAAATGTCTCTCCTTATCATCTCTCTTGACCAATACTCAAGTAAAACCTTACATTAATGCATTCAAGCACAGAAGCAACAACACGCCTCGTAGTTTATAGTTCTCCATCATTCATCAAAGATCAAGTAAAATTCTACAGTGACACATACAAGCAACTAAATCACTCAGTTTATATCTCTTAATTAGGATCAAGTAAAATTCTTTACATCCAAACACAAAATTAGGTGAATCACTAACTACAAACGCAGATCCTATACAAAAAAAGTGAAAACACAATGACAACCATTCAACACCTTATCAGCCATATAAGAGAAGTTACTAATTACCCAAACAATGGGATCTGGCAATATTAAAGCAATCTGATTAAGATTAATTACAAACAACAATATCAACTCTCTTAAAATTTCACTAACGGTAAAACATTTAAAGTACTATTCAACACCGAAAACAATGAGACCATAGTAACTGATCAGCAAACGTGGAAATTATTATCAAATATAATCATGAAAATCACAACCACAAAACAATTTAACGCAAATTCAATTATCAACCAACCAACCTTAGATGTTGCTGGGGTACATGAACACTCTCACTTTATCACCCTGCAAAAACAAAACCACAAAAACCTCAAAACCTAAAAAACACAAAACAAAACCCAAACCAACCATAAAATCTCCATACCATAGACTTGGGTGGCAAGTTAGACTTGAACTTAGCCCTAACAATCCCAGTGTTGCCATGAGGACGAGTGACCTTCCCCCAAATGCACCTATAAAGCGACCCATTCTTCTTGGTCTTGGCCTTGTAAACATACGCCATCCTCTTCCCGCAGTACCATCCCACCTCCTCCCTGGTGTTGACCCCCTCGATCTGGACCAGCGACGTCTGCTCGTACTGATTCGACTTCGACCTGCGTCAAGATCCGAACTTTACCATCCAATTCGACTGGAAATGGGGAATTGGGAATTGGGTAAGCGTCAAAATCTCACCTTTTGTACCCTAGAATCGTCCCGCGGGTGTAGAGCCTGGAGAAGGAAGGGTTAGAAGAGGAGGAAGAGTTGGGAAAAGTGGTTTTGAAGGGTTCGAACCTGACGCGCTCGCCTTGCCTGCCCTTCACCATCTTCGATCGATCGAGTTCTGCTTCGCGGCCGCAAATGGGGAGATGGAGAGGGATTTATTAGGGTTAGGGTTTCAGAGGGGTTAAATGGGCATCTTGTAACTTACGTTTTGGACTGGGCCTCAATTTTTTAACGGGCCTTCAGGGGGGGGGGGAATATGGATTGGATTTTTGGGTCATATTATTTTTTAAATATTTGGATTTTAGTATTTTTTCCCGAAAATTTATTTGGATTTTTAGTTTATTGATGTCCTTTTTTTGGTATGTTTCGCCATCATACGTGACTAGAATTTTTTTTGGTTGTTGTGAAAGTGTAAGATGTTTCACGTTGAAGGTAGAACTAGTCAAACGTATTTCGAAACAATTTTAGCAGATCGGGTGCGAAAATGGGTTTCTAACTAAAACACTCTTTTCATGTTGATTTCGACACTTTTGTGACTTTATTGGTCTTATCTCTTAGGCCATGAAGTTAAGATTTAGGTATTGAGTTGTCTTTCGATTTATGAGAAGGTCTCAAAACTTTTTCTCGATCAACTGTAAGTTGTCACGTATAATGTAACTTGGGATGGACAGACAGTACAACCAACTGGAGTTGTCCCTTTTTGGCAGTTAACTTTTAAGTTTGGCAACCAAACACATTAAGACAGAAGAATGGAAGGTTGTCAATTGTCATGTAGGCAAAAAAAGCAAAAACAAATATTGAAAAGGCGTTAAATACAAAACTATGACTAAATCCTACCAAAGGATAGGAAACCAACCCTACATGAATGAATTCTTAGTTTCAGGAACTAACAGAAACAATAGAAAAGTTTGTAAATTAAAGTATCATAAAAAATAGGCATACAAAACTTGGTTCCAAGTGTCTGGCAATCCAGGCAGGCACCAATGTATGCAATCGATCAGCATATTGTTGTGGATTAGCCGGGCCACTCTTTTTCAGTGTAAACTTTCCCCATTGACTCTGTGTAAACTGAAGTGTGGGCATCAATACGATACTCTGATAGTTGAGTAACATTCAGGAATGTCACTGGAATTGTCATTTTTCCAATAAACAGACTTGACCACTTTCATGATATCCTTGTTCGAACCAGTCCCCCCCCAGTGCCCTCGCTTTGTGACGGGTGCGGTCTCGTTGAAGCATCGGATGCTGCCAATCTTCGCTTCTGAGAATTCGAATTCGACAATCTCAAATATCAACATACTATATATGTTTGGAATGTACCAAATTTGAATTATGATGTAGCAAATTTGGAAGAAGAATTAAATTACCTCATGTGGGTGGGTGACAGTGGTGAAGAAGACTCTTGTTTTGTCTGGGTCAATATTTGAGTCCATCCAATTGGACCATGTCTTCATAGCAATCTTGTAAGAAATAGTGGCATCAAACTTGTAACATCTCGAAACAGTAGAAATTTAAAAATTTATAATCAAAACACAGGAACTTAATAATCAAAGACGGGACTGTTACTTCTCATAAAACAAATAGCGGTGCACCAAAATTACATCAGAGTTTATCAAAATGAATACATGATTACAACAAAACGACAACAGAAGATAAAACGTAATCATGTCGACCTCAGCGGTCCGAGAAGAGGATCCAACTCCAAAATGCGCGTGTCCGCCGATCACCACCCAACTGGACCTACTGCGGTCCTGAAAATATATAACAACAATGTCTGAGTTTCCAGAAGGAAACCCCGTATGCCAACTCACCTATATGCATGCATTACACAAGTGAACCTATCATACTAGTAGCATGTCATGACATCGACAGAATGGAAAACAGTTCCCCCGAAGGGTAAAACAGGACATCAGTCCGACAATCAACATCGAGTCTCCCGAGGAGACCTACTGCAGGCACATGCAGCCTTACAGCACACGACATCGCACCCCCCACACGCAGCTACACTACTCAATGGTTCGGCAGGGAGCCTCTGTCACGCCTGTGTGCCGATAGAATACAGATCTGCAAATCTCAGTAGTCAGAGCCACAGGGACCAACGGGGTCGTCGCCCGGAAGGTATAACAACATCATCTCGATAGGTACCCAGTCGAGGAATCAACATAGCCGGAACAGCCTCGGCCCAACAATCATCATCGCCGGCACAACCTCGGCGGCATCACCGGCACAACATCGGTGGTCCATCACAACGTCCGGCACAACATCGGACGGGTCCAGACCGAAGTCTGCCAGGTCATCAGGCTCCACGAGCCGCAAACACCAACCGCGTCGCTATAAAAGCAGGGCAGCGACCTCCGTAGCCCGAAGGCCGGTAGTCACCTCACCCAACGCCAGTTACGTGCCCGCACAAACATCAACATTGGGATCCGCGATCCCTCAGGCCTGCTATACTACAATGAGTCCAAACAATCCATCACATTAGTCACGCTCCATACATGGAGGCGACGCGTCCCGAACACCCACACTCTTCCCAACAGCGGTCCCTGGGCAGGCACGCGGAACGCGCCTACCGTCACCTCCCGGCTCACGCACAAGGCGAGGACACGGGTTTCCATGGACAAAGTTGGCATTCAAAAAGGCAACCAGGAATTCTGTCCTGAGCCCAAACGGTCGACCGGAAGAGGTGATTCGGTCGACCGTTTCCAGGAAGGAATCGGTCGACCGTTCGCCTAACACGGTCTACCGCTGCGCTCAAAACACAATCCCCCAACGGTCTACCGAAGGTCTAAAACCGGTCGACCGAACGAGGTCAAAATTCGAAGTCTGGTCAACATCAAATTCAAATCTATCGGTCGACCGACTCAGGTCCCGGTCGACCGAAAACTAACAGTACCTCTTTTACAACATTTTAATCCATCGGTCGATCGACTCAGGGGTCTCGGTTGACCGATAACAGTTAGGGTCAACCTACATTTCTACGTCATATAATGGTCGACCGAACACAAGTCTACGTCCGAACAACATGCAATATAAACCAATAAACTTAAGTTCCGGTCGACCGAACAAATGGAGTCGGTCGACCGAAACGCAACAGGCAAACCAAATACACATGCATTCGGTCGACCACACGAAGGCCGGTCGACCGTTCGGTCGTCTTCAACCTCGCGCCAGTCGAGGTTTCTTCGCCCAAACGCGACGTCGGAGAGGCCTCCGACCTCCTCCGACCGACCAACACAACCCTCTCATGAGGGTTAACAATAAAACCACACTAGAGAGCGGCATATCTCAAACGTGCGAAGAACGATGAAGAACACCAGAGCTTCACAACACGCCTCCGGTCCGCACCTCACGCACGACCTCCTCCTCGCGACGACCTCCTCACGTCGGAGCCTCCGAGCTTCCTTCCTCCTCTGATCGCCGGAAAGAAAACAAAAGGAAATGAGAGAGAGAGAGCAAGTGAGAGAGAGAGAGAGAATTTCGTTCTTAAACCAACCCAAACTCGAGTGCACAGTAACCAGCCCCTACACTACACCCATCACCTCACCTCCTCTAACTTCCCACGCACACCACTGTGCTTCCCCTCTTCCCCATGCAACCACTCCTCTAATCATCTCTCTCCTCCTAATCTCATCATTAGCATCCTAATGGTTTTAGGGTTCTTACAAAACTCCTCAAAAAAAATCTCCATTGCTGAAAGAACCCCACCTGCATTAACGTACCCATGCTGTCATAGACTAATACATGAGTTTCTTGGGCTCTAAGAACATTTGAAATAAATTTGAATTAATGTTGATGAGACAAATTCATGATCTTGAATTAGAAGTTTAGCACTTGTCATTTGATGTATGGAGTGTGTTATTATCGAAAAGACCGTCCATTTGACCTCAAGCTTGATGTTTATGGATTTGAGGGAATTGGAGCTCATTTTGAATTTTATGGAGTCGAAATCAAGTTATGAAGTCGATTTATATTGAGTTAAATTTGACTTGATTAATCATCAAACAATATCAAAGATCTTTATATATGCCCACATAAGCACCAAAGGCCTCTCTTCTTCTCAAAAACTTTCATGAACTTTGGTACCACATTATTGGAATCTAAGGTAATGGATTGACATGAAAGAATAAAATGATGATGTCCAAGAAAAAGAAGGAAAAACTTAGAACTCACAATGATTTGATCTTCAGACCACTCATCCACCAAACATAGGTGTTGAAGACAAGAATGTCAACACCAATCCAATTTTGTGCATGCTTGTTGATGGAGTCCACTCTAATGATCCTTTGGTTTGCATCAAATAGTATTGGCATATCTGAATTGGATTCCACAAGAAATGGTGCCCAATAGAACTCAATTGTTGCATTATATTCCTGAAAATTTCAAAGCAAAAATTATATATGATCTTCAAGAATGAAATTACAGGCTATAGGAAATATATAAGTTGTGATTTATATAACTTCGCTTCTTCTAAGAGAAAATGCACATTATAGCTGTTGGAAATGTAGAAATACCAGTGCTCTAAAGACCGATAAAAAGTCACCTCGATCCATACTTTTCTGATCTGGAGCCAAGTGAGATTGCACCAAACAAACAAAGGAATGCCATTGCCCTCTTTGTAGTGAATCTCCAACAAACATTAGTCTCTTCCCTCTGAGCTTCTCAAGAACATCTGCTGCATCAAACCTTAAAAAAAATGAAAGTAAGTTAAGCATATTGTTGCATGTGCTTTGGTTGAGTGTTCTTTAAATTTCTTGATCGTTCGTACTTGTTCGCTTTACAGAAGGCACTAGCGTCTCCCGCAGGTGCTGCCACCCACGCATTCGTACTCTGATTTTATTTTTTATGGTTATTTTTTTGTTATAGTATGAACAGATTAGAGCATATTGGGAGCAGTTACGTTGTATACATTGATTGTAATGTGTATATTTTTTTTAGATGTAGAAATTTTACTGTAATCAAATCTAACGGTGCATCTATCGACGTCTTTTCTGCTATCCTAGACTCTCTTTTTTGTAGTTGAAATTTGATGTTGGGAAGAAAGTGAAGAGAGAGTGGTGGTGGGAGAGTAGAATGAAGAGAGGAAATAAGTAGAAATGAGAAAGTGACAAAATGATAATTAACGCAGACGATTTAAGTAATTCGCGGACGACGTAGTAGTTTTTAACCAAAACCATCATCACCAAATTTGGTCCATCTTAGATATTTTTGGATAACCCGAGGAAACGAGGAGTAACAAACTTATCTAGTCAAATTTTGTTTGTAAAATTGATTTTTCGTGGTTTGCTTGGTTGTGGATTGTGATCCTTTTTGTTTTATCGGTGATTGCTAATTTTTGTTTAGTGATTTGTGAGTTGGATTTTAGTTTGTTTTTTCGTGTTTAAGGATTAATGTATTGTTTTGTTCCCGTTAGCTGTTTGACAATTTTTTCTGAGTTACGAACATGTACAGTTTCTCTAGCTGTTATATAAAAATTTGAAGGAATTTTCAATTATAAAAAGAAATTCTCAATAATATTAATACACATAACATCCATTTGTTTTATTTAGAAAAAACAATAACAATTCATACATAGATAGATAGATAGATACAATTTAGATCTCATGATCTAATTATGTTTTACATTAATTATGCATGCTTGCAAGCTTAACTATAATTACAAGCTTATATATATATATATATATATATATATAGCAGCGATATATCAAACAACTTATTTTGATGGATCATCTACAATCATTCTAATCGTAATTACTATCCTAACACGAATTCAAATCCGACGAGGAGTTTTACAGAAGGCAATCGATATCCTTTGCGGTCGAAAAGAGGAAGTGCCCGAATACCGGATCTTAGTTCCGATACCGGAAGACATGTCTGACCGGCGAAATCATCTTTGTCGGAGACGTCGTACTCGTGTACCTCAATTCGAAGAAGTGCCATTTCTGGAACACTTACCCCAAAACTGAACTCTTCATCCCAAATCGGTATCCATTTATCCTCGATCGTTCGACTTCTTTTCATTACCGTGTCACCTGGAACTCCTTCTATTCCCACCTACAGATATGTATAAGAATAAGAATGATGATAATTAAATCATGCTAGCTAGTAATTAATTAAACTAACTCACTCTTGCATAGAAGTCTGGAGGTGAATAAGTGTCGAAGTGCGACTGATGGAAATCCAAATGCCAACCATCTCCCATGAATACTTTCACCTAAGTACAAATATCACGCTAATTAAGATCGATCGATCAAGTCTCGACATATCAAAAAATTAAATGCGCATTTGACATGCAAAAGGCTAGAACAACGTACTTACTTGATAAATTAAACTCAAGTTCAACTCAAGCTTAATTAAGAAACTAATCATCAAACGAACTATATATAGTGGACAATTAAGTGCATGTCGACTGATCAAATTAACATGCTAAGATAAAGAAAGAGACATATACGAATTAATGAAGAACCTTCAAGGTCTTCTTGACCGGTAGGACGGTGTTGGGATCAAATATTGTCGGACCCATTTCGTCGAATTTCAAAAGAAAATCAGGTTTCTTCACATAACCACACCCTCCATTGCCTCTGAACATTCCTTGCATCAACCATAAGTAACTTCCATAGCCCTAAAATGATATAAATGTTAGCTAGATAGAAGTTGCGCGCATCTGAGATTTTGAGGGTTTAATTTGTATATAATATCGAAGAGAATACCACATGCAATTTTTTTAGTGAACTACCAAAGTTGTTTTTTTTAAGAAACTTAAAGATTTTTTTTCTTCTTGTTTTGAACTTTATTAATGTGCGTACGTACCTGCATATTAAAAGCAACCATTTGAGCTCCATGCAGCCATCCCACAAATGGGTTGTAATTTGAGGAAAGAAATCTTGTTGTCTTTGGGAAAACCCTCACCAAATTCTTCTCAGTGAACCTAATAAAATGATAGAGCTCTGGAAAATCACATTGTCATGTCTACTAACTAAACTCACATAAATTTTAGAATGTTTATATTAAATTCTTCAATCTCAGTGTTCTGTAAACATAGAGGTGAAATTTGTCTTAATTAACATGTCGATTCGAAAAGAAAAATTGATAGAAATATGTAAAAAATAATAAAATACGCTTCTTCTTTTAACATTTAATTATGCTAAATACTTACACTCCAAATTACGCAAAATATCATCAGTAAGTCATATTTGAAAAAAAAACTACTTTTTCCGAATGTTGAACCTGTGGAGGTGACAATTTTTGATCATTATATATCTATCATATTAAACACTAATTACCTGATGACGTCGTGTGCATGAGTTAATACAGCTTTTTCGAGTGATTGCTCGCTTAAACTAAGTCTGGTGACTTTGTCAGGTTCAATTCTGAAGAAATCATTGAATCCTCCTTTCCTCTTTCTCACTGGAATAGCAATCAAATGTTTGTATTCGACGCTTTGGTTCGATTTCTGCTCTTCAACATCATCTTCTAGTGTGGTTTCATTGTTCTGTCATCGAATTATTTCAAAAACAAAAGCGTGTTATTTTGAAATTAAATTACCCATAAATTGTAAAATCATATATATATATATATATATACGATACTATATATCATTGTTTAAAATTCTTACAGTGGCCAACTTATTGTCGTCGTCATTGTTATTGTTGTTGTTGTTGTTGCGTTCAAGTTTTTCTTCCTCATGTGGTTCCTTATAAGCATCAACAACTTTAGCTTCAAGATATTCCTTTGGGGGTTTCGTTGAGACAATTATCTTCATCTTCAGCTCCTCAGGTGATGGAAGTTGCTTGAATGATTCTGAGTTGGGTACGTATAGCATTTCTCCAAATGTTTCTTTCAACATCTGAGAAAACAAAATTATATATAGTTTCTTGAAATTAGCAAATTTAAACATGAAACAATTAGCTTTATCTTACCATTATATATATGTATACTATACTAAGGGCAAATTCATCAATTATTCTATGATTTTATCTAGTGTGAAAGTTATACAATACTTAAACCTACACTTGCATATATATATAAATATATATATATATATCAACATAATAATAACATAAAAAATAAACAAAAAGAAGTTGTTAGTGTTACCTGAGCCACTTTAGCCTGGAGATGTGGAGGAAGATGATCTTCTAGTGTCAACATTACTGGAAAAGGTGACACTGAGAATGCGTGCTCTTTGATGGCCACTAAGCATTTCATTAGGTCCACAGGAGTAGTTAGAGTCCTAATTCCCAAAACAAATTCAATAATCAAATCACATCCTTAATTATACATTATTCTAATATATCTAGCTACTGTGTTCATTACATTCATCAACTTAATTATAACTAGTGTAGAATTGGTGGTTAGTTTTCAACTGAAACAACTAAAGTTTAGGATCGCCCATGCCATGTGTGTGTCCTGTGATGTAATTAGAGTGTGATAGAAATACTCCAAATTAGGACAATTTTATAAAATTTTATTAATACATTTTAATATCCCTATTAATAATTTAGACAAGTATCAAATTAAAGTAAATTTTCAGTTGCACCATCTCTTCAGATAGTGTGATTCTCCAAAATTATTTAGACAACAAAGAAATTCTACCTTCCATGGAGGATATTGATGTTATCTTTGGTGGAATTAGGCCACATATCCAATTCTATGACTCTCACACCTCTCTCTAAAGCTTTCACAATTGGGACATCACTGCAATCACTGTTGAGTTGATTCCCAGTTAAGTAGGAATTATGCCCTGTGAATATGAAGTAATGCGACAGTGGACATGACATGTCTTGGTGGACCTGAAAAAATAGTGAAATAATTTGTCAGTTTCGATTTTTCTTGCTTTGCAATAAAAAATAAAATAAAATCTTTAGATTTGGTTTGGAGTGGTGTTGTGTTTGCTCCTAAAAATTATGCCTCTATCATGTATTATCTTGTTACTATTTTTTTGTTGTTTCTTCGGGTTAAAAAATCTAGTTTTTTAGAATTTATTATTATTAATTTATAAAAAGTGGAATATTCGGATCTACAGTATGACAATTGGACCATAAGAAAATACAAAAATCATATATTAATTTGGACTTATCGTTATTCTTATATTTAGAGATATATTTGTATTGGTAAAATATTTGAAAACTCCCATACTTCATATTGTATTGTAATGTGTACATACAATATGAAAGGGACGTCAAGGGAAATATAAAATGATGGTTATCACCAAATTATTGTGTTTGGTGGTCTGCCCATCACTTCTTTATGGCAACATGGTCAATCAATAATATCATGTCATTTTCTCGGAATTCAATTAATTCAGTGATGATAAATGAAAATAACAAAATAAAAATAAAATTTCGAGTTGTTTGGCCTTTTGGATTATAGTTTCAAACCATACGGACCAATTTTTTGTATTATATAGTTTCAGTCATCCTTCTAAAAATAAACACACTTGCTTCACATGATAATGTATTATCTAGCTACGTTATGAAGTACTAACTAAAAATGGTTTGACCATACTAAATTACTAACAAATCATCGATATTTCGTTTCGTTTGGTACAAAAAAATACACGGTAGTATACTTGATTCTTAGAAAATAAAAAATAAAATTATTTGAAGATTCTATAGCTGAACTAACTCACTCTCTCTTGTCCATTGCTTAATCTAAGTTTGCTGCCAAAGATAATCAACGAAGCATGGGTTATTAAGAATTTTCGGGCAATCGTAAGCATCACGAATTTAGTCAAATTTTTAAACTATAACAATTTAAATATCTATAAATTAAATTTCATGACTAAGTACACCATCATGCAATGAACTAATATATATATATATATATATATATATTGTGATGGATATTGTGGAGGCTTAATTTAGAAAAATTAAGCACTGAGCTCATTAGAAAATTCCTGTGGATATTGTGATGAATATATATATATATATATATATATATATATATATATATATATATATATATATATATATATATAATGAAAGAAGCAATACTAACCCCAACGTTGGATTCAAGAGGTGAATTTTGATCACTGAAAAGGTACCGAAAGAATGCATCCATCGAAATTCCACCTTTGATGATCTCATCTGCCAAATTTGTCGCAAAATCTTCTTTCTCACCTTGTGCCTCAATCAAAAACTTACGAAATTGTTGGCGACTCATCACACCCTTATCGGAGTACCGTTGGTAGAGTGCTTTGATGGCCTCCGGCGGCTCTTTCGACGCCGGCCGGAAGTTTCTCCGGTAACAAAAGCATACCCTATAAGTGGTCATGTTTGATGTTTTTTTCCACCACAACCAAATCAAACAAATCACAAACCACATATAATGTATAGCAAATGGGGTGGCAAGTTTTTGGTTGTCATAATCACTACCATGGTCCATTAGTTATACTTTATTATTGTTTCATTTTGTGACGTACGTGTCCACCTATGATAATATTAGTTTTGACCTTTTTGTTTGCACATGCTTAGCAGTATTGTCTTTTCTAAGGAATATTTAGCATCTATTTGTTTTTTACAAATTAAAGGTGTTTAAGGAAATCGCATAAAAGTTTTTTTTTTCTTGAAATATAATTTGAGTGTTACTGATTATCTTTCTAAACGAGTATCTATTTCTATGTGCATTTGTTTCTTTATATTTAGGTAGCTTTACTAGTTTTTGTTAATCAAAATAAGAAAAATTAAGAAACTACTGATTCAACTTAAGAATTAACTTATATAAACCACTTCAAAATTGCTTGATATATCTTGCCTAATGGTAAGCAATATACGATAAACCTTAACGCTACGTTTGGTACACAAGAATGAAAATACAGTGATCTTAGGAGTGAAATATTGTGCAACTATTTTTCAGCCGAAAACTTAAGAATACTTGTAAATTAAAACTTTCCAAACTATGAGACAAATATATTTGTTGTTCTCATTAGTAACCGGAGGACATTAATTACCTATATATTATTAGTTTCTTCACATTTTATATATCTTTGAGCAAACAAAACAAGAGGCTTTTTACTTCATTACATTTCTAAATTCTGTTTATTTACATAGTTACATCTTATTATTTAACTTAAGAGTGACAACTAAGTCGGAACGACCAACCTAAAGATCGATCGTGAGAATCACATGTAGAAAACATACTTCTCACTAGACATATGATATAAATGTGTTGCTGATAAGATACAGACAGGTGTGGTGAGAAAACACGACAAAAAAACTCCATATATAAACCAACCACATGATTCATGCGCTGATGTGAAAAGTTAGCTCTTTGGAGAAGAGTTGTAGAAAATATAGTGGAGTATAGAGATATGTTGTGTTGTTTGGAAGTTCAATTTTTTTAGAAATAGACTTCAAAAAATTATGACCAACATTTTTTATGAATGATTTAATTGATCATGACATTACACCAAATTCATATTCATTTTCAACAATATTACGGATCTATCAAACAATCAGATCTATCAAACAACACTAATCGGATTATGAGAAACACAAGGCAATCTAAAGGTAAAAATAAACATTTTTGTAAAGTTGTTAAGAAAATTTAATTTCCCATTCACTTGAGTTTGAATTTTGTAAAAATAGCACGATCAATAGTATTCACAAATCACAATTTGTATGATCTTCTTTCTAAAAATTATAAGCCCTTGATACAATTCCTTAATCAAACCACCATGAAGGTAAACATCATAAAAGACAATCTTCACCTCCTATAATCTAATAATGATGATGTTAGTTAACTACCTAAGAATTGAAAACTACATGACACCTCAGAGCTGATTTCATTGACCTATCTCAACTAGATAAAAAAAATGAACTCATTAGTGACTCAACAACAAGATAAGTTTTTTTTCTTTCAAAAAACGATTTCCTCCCAAACAACTAGAAGATAAGTCAAAATATATGTTTAATAAGATGCATGTCCCTCATCTTGGATGCTAAACAGATAGTAGATGCTCCAGTATACTAAAATAAAGTCAAAACCAAACTCAAGAACAACTAAAGTGGGGATCACAAAACTTCCTGATGATAATATGATTTTTATCCCACTTCAGAGCACCAAAGGGAAAATGTTCATAGATTCCATTCGTTATCTCAATGCAATGCCTACACAGATATGATATTCAGCTTTAGTCCAAGCCATTGCAGAAATTGTTTTGAAGAAGTTTCACCATAGCAGTATTTCATGGTGTCTGATTCAGATAGCAAATGGGCTTACATGTTACAAAGGAAATACTTCTCTACAGGCACATTTACGTCACCGCATGTAGTAGATTGCATACTTTTTTACTGTAACCATTGCAACGAGGAGTCTGGGAAAAGCTTCCAGAAGTAGGTTGAAGGTGCGAAACTATAGATAATTACTTGTCAACTACGAAAACAACTCCATCTTCCCTGAGAAAATTATGAGTAGTATGATCCACAACCTGCACACAATGAAGGCTGGATTAGAATCTTATCTTATCTAGTGCACCAAAATGGTCGATAGTATATCTAAAAACATCTCTATCTGGTAGTAGGATGGTTGCTTGTGTAGATCATTGCAGATAACAGTATAAAAGGCAACACAAAAGGATGCCCTGAATTCGCTTTTCTACTTAGTAACGGGTTTCTTAGTAAATAGTACGGGATTGAAGGGCATAAAAGACGAGTCAACTACCTTGCATATAGAGTTATTGTTGTTAACACCTACCGTATATCAATCTGTATGCTTGCCAATTTTGTAATTTATTATCATTATTAAGGTATCTATAGAATTGGAATTCAATACTTCGGTGATTCTTACGCCTCCCTTTCTTTTTTCAGAATGGCAGTGTTGCATGAAAAGTTCAATTTTTTATGCCAAAACAAGTAATTGAGATTGGAGTTTCACATCTGATTACTTAATTATATATGACAAAAGGTTGAGTATCGTAAATTTGCAATTTTAAAAGGTAAAGAGGAAACAAAAGAAAGTTGTACTCACATTGGTGTTGCTCAGCTCCAAATTGTAGAAATCCATAGACTCCACGTTAAAGAGAGGGCCAGCATGCCATGTACCAGTATGGAGCTTCACGAATTTGGGACCATATATCCGGAAAACTTGAACATCATCTGGATGAGGCGGCACATAATAATGTCCACATTTCGACTGGACAACCTTCTTTCTCGTGCCATCATCTATTCCCTCTGGATCCACAAGTGAAGGTTTGGCAACTCCAAGATACCATACCCCACCACCAATAGATCCAAGACACTGAGTCACACTAGCATGGTGTGTGATGTTGTGAAATTTAAGCTCTCGATCTTTTAGGTGCATGATGTAGAATCTACAGGGAAATATGGAGAAATTTTGAAAAATATACGAAGATTATCAACAAACAATAAAAAATTAAGCTAAAGAGTAAAGCCAAATATACAAAGCACTGGTTACAGGGGTAAATTTTTCAATTGATACATGTGCAAACCTTACGGCAACCAACTGCAGGATATATATACGCTTCTAATTATAAGCATAAAGTCTTCTTTGAAGTTGCAATAATTTAATTTGGACTAGGACATAACAGAATGGTGAAGGAAAGCTACGTTGCATACCCATTATTACTCAGCACTTAAACAGAACCTAAACGACTTCTGAAAGAGAGAAGCACACATATGCCTAGCTGATCGGTATCCTTTAGAATGAGCTTCAACCAGAAACACTGGTAATCTTATTTCTTGTCTATATATGCTTGGTATGATAAGAACTAAAAAATCCTTCTGTAGGATATGAAGATTATATTGACATCTATGAGCTAACAGTAAATTAAAGGCAGGCCCTTGTGTAACTATAACCCTAGTCATAGCTACAAAAGCTACAGGGCAGTTGGGGTTGAACTTAGATGTAAAGAGAACCCAAAAGTTAGGGAGTTTTAATGTCTTATGATTGCCTGTTGATCTATTCATATACACTAGAATAGACATTAAAAATGCTAAGATAGATGTGGTTGCAAATTAAAGATCACCTGGAAAAAAAGATAATCAAAAATTAAAATTTCAAGGGTCTTTGTAACAAGTAACAACACATGAGACAGGAAGAAGTAAGTATGTTCAGTAGTACCATAGCTAACAAACCATTACCATCCTCTTTGTAGTCCATACATTGATCATAATCTGAAAAACTTGGTTCATCCCATTATCACTGCAATAACTCAAACCTGAGCAAGATTTTCCACATCTTCTCGTAGAATAACCATACCAGTGTAAATTAAATGAAGAAAGCAGTTGCACCTTAAAATGCCTCCAAACCAAATATGATGTGGAATTCCACGGTACCAACTAAAGTTCTAAATGAAGAGACAAGCAAGCATAGTTAATCGTCACTCCTGCTGAAGCAAGCCAAACATTCGCCAACTCACTCTGAATCCCTTCTCAATTCTGACTCAATCAATTGAGCAAGGACATCATGAGTTCCTTTACAGGTACGGGTAACCGCCTAACTGGGATGTTTTGACATTGCCCACACTCTCTCACCTTAACAATCAGCTTTTGAAGAGGTTTGTTCTTAAAGTGGTGATCGAGACAACGACTAAAAGCAGTTAACTACCGACTTACTCCAACTAATTGTCCTAGCAGTGTTTGAAAAAGATATAAAATTTAGCAGTAAAATTGGTTAACCGCCAACTAACTCCAAGTAATTGTCACGGTGTTGTTTGTGAGTGGATGCAAATCTAAAATCTAGTCATACAACTTAAAATCCTAAGATTCCTCCGGTCTTCGATTTTAATTTTCGAATTGGATACTAGGATAATCGGTTACCATTTGCATCCGTGGTTACTAAACATATAATCGACACACCAATCGTCGAGGCCGATTTGAAGTAGCTAAGCTAACAATCCATCCAAAACCCCTTCTTCTTTCTCCACAGCCAAAGGAAGAAGAAAAAAACTGAAATTTTTGACAGAAACGCTGGGATTGTATTAATCCAACGGCAGGAATAACAACCTTGGGGTCCCACGGTGGAGCTCGAGTTGGGCGTCGTCGGGGCCGAAGGACATGCCATCCGAGGAAGACGAGATGACTTGGCCGTAGTCGGAGAAGCTCGCCGGAGTCGCATCCACCGCCTTTCGCCGGACGATCGCCGGAGACGACTCCATTTTTTATCTTCCTAAGATAAGATTAAGATTAGGATCCTTAAGATTACCCAACCAAAACGGATTTTTCTTTCCCACGATTGCTTCTCAATCTGAAAGGGGTGCAAGTGGAAAGCTAAAGAAAGTGATTTTACGAGTCAATAAGAAATTAAATGAAACAGAATCAAGTAGAAAATATTTTTTTATTGAATTTTATTGTTTGTATATGTGTCTGGAAGTGATTTGGAGAATAATGATTTCTGTTATTTGCTTATACTTCTTACGTCCACTGCGATTCATCAGTCGGAGGTCTCGTTCCGCGATTAGCGAGCGGCGCTCTGAAAACTAAGCACAATGTAAAAAAATCCAACAGTTTGGATAAGGAAAACAGACGACCGAAATGAGACTTTTCATAGTGAACGTAAATGGAAGACCGAACTAAGTTCGGTCGTCCGAACGGGTCATTCCAGTTACGAATTCGGTGGACCGAAATATGTTTGGTCGTCCGTTACAATCATTTCGGTGGACCAAAAAAATTCGGTTTTTGTGGCTTTCTGACCTCAAAGTGACGGAAAACTCAAAGAAATTTTTATACATACTACAAAATTCGACGGAATCCATGTTTCCGTGCACAAACAACTCCCTTTCCGGAGTCATCCGGAATCCAACTGCACAAACCCCTGTACTCTGTCTTTTCTTAACTTTACTATGAAATTAGTATTAAAGTGCGTTACATTACATATACTGCACACAAAAAATACCAAAATAACGAGAAATAAATGATAATAAGAGATTTTTAAAGTTCAAAAGTACAAAATATGAAAAATTCAAATGAGAGAAGAAATTGTTAAGTTTTAAATTATAAATGCAACTTGAAATCAAGTAATAGTTCGTTTGGTAAATTGTAATTAACTATTGATTGTTACATCGAGGAAAACAATTTTTGATTTCTATTTAAAGTTTTAAGCCCGTTAGGATTGAGATCCTTCATCTATAAATCCAAATAAATTGGTACAACTGACTATTGTATTTACATTTTTAATGTTCATAGAAATTGAATTTAGACAAGTATAATATGGTATTATTTATCGATGGTCAAATATCATATATGAAAGTGGTCACAATTCTATTATGTAATAAAAACATTTCACCTAGGGGTGTAATCGATCTCTAAACGAGCGATCCGAGTCTGCTCAAGATTGGCTCGTTAAGGGTTTCGAGCGGAAAATTCTGCTCGTGCTCGGTTCGACCTGCTCGCGAGCGGCTCACGAGCGGCTTGTTAACCTGAATCTTTTTTTGTTGTATTGAATTGCTAATAATGTTGTCCTAACAATTAAATTATAAGATTACTTAAGACAAATATAATAATAGTTACTAACATAATTTTAAAATTAACACCTAAAATAAACACAATCTTATAAATTATACGACAACATCAACATCTTATAAATAAGATTATACACTTAGATCATACAAAATCAACAAAATCTTAAAATCAAACACAATCTCTTCAATTACAGGACAATTCACAACATCAACATCTTATAAATAAGATCATCCACCTGACTCAAACCTTAATTTATTTGAACTTTTGGTGTAGAAAAGAATGAGAAAAAGAAAAGAAATAATAATAATAATAATAATAATGGAAAACGAAAAATTTAAGACTAATAAGGTTTTGATTCTTATGAGTATTTTGGTTTGGTTTGTTAAATGGATTGTTGTGTTTGGTAAATTAGTTTATTAAATGAGTTTAATACTTAACCGATTGGGTAATTGGATAGAATATTCATGTTAATCAAATAATTAGATATAGTAATCAGGTTTCGAGCGATAAATGAGCGAGCACCGAGCGAGCATCGAGCGAGCGGGGTATGCTCGTGCTCGGCTCGTTTCTTATCGATCCGAGCAACTTCGAGCAAAATCGGAGCAAAATCGAGCGAACATCGAGCGATCTATCGATCCCGAGCAGAACTTGACAGCCCTAATTTCACCGTCTCTTCTCTCTCCTTTTTTACTTCTCTCCACCGCCGCCATCTACCGATGTTCCGCTCTCTCCTCCTTTTCCTCCACCTTTCCCTCACCCTCGCCGCGACCCGCCACGTCATCCACATCCCCGACCTAGACTCCATCACCACTCCCGCCCCCTCCGACGACTCCCCCGACTGGGAAGATTTCACCGACCCGGACCCCACCCCGGACGCCGACCTCGACCCGGGATCCTGGCTTCCCGCTCTCCAACAACCCTCCAACCTCGATCCCGATCCTGACACCCGGAAAGACGCGTTCTTGCGGGGGATTAGGGGTCTGTTGGGGTCGGAGGAGGGTGTGGCTGCTGTGATCGAGGGTTTGGCGATGGAGGGGTTCGCGCACGCGCAGTCGGCGGTCGGGTTTTTGTACGGGGTTGGAATCGGGAGGAGGAGGAGTCGGGCGAAGGCGGTTTTGTATCATCGGTTTGCTGCTGATGGGGGGAATACGCAATCGAAGATGGCGCTCGCCTATAATTACTATAGGCAAGGGGTGAGTAAGAGCTGGTTTGGATTTTTACTGTGATTAGGTTTGGACTGTGTGGTAAATGTTCGGCCATTTTGGATTTCATCGGAAAGATTAGGTTTTTAATGTGATTAAGTTTGGAATGTATGATGATTGTTTCGTTTTGGGATGTAGAAATGTTTAGGATTGAATTGGGTAGGGTAATTGGGCGTGGTTCAACTTATAAATAGACTTACTTGTACTTCACGTGGATCATGGTTATATACTTAAATTGTGGGAGTCTCAAGTCAAGGTAGTTTTCTGCCACTGGTTTGTGATGTGGAACTTGGTTTCTAATGTGATAAGGTTTGGAATGTATGATGAAGTTTGGGTTAGGATGTAGAAATGTTTCAGTAGGAGTGAACCGGTCGTGGTTGAAATTTAAATCGGCTTACTTGTACGTCCTAGATCAGGGTTATATACTTATAATGTGGGGCTCAACTCAAGGTAGTTTGGTACCATCGGTTTGTGGTATGAAATCATGTACTGTTCTTTTTGAAATGAAAATTACTTTGTTAACATGTTGAAATGAAAATTACTTTGTTAACATAGATCACGGTTACATTGTAATGGATTAACTCAAGGTTGTTTTGGAATTTGGATTTCTTTTTGCTATTGGAAAAATTGAATTTTTGTTGTTATGTTGTGTGGGAAGTTTTTCGTATGTAATATTTAGAAATGTTTTTTTTGAATATGGTATATTTCACCGTCAAAAACACACAAAAAAACGATATAGAATATCTTGATTTTACATTGACCATAGATGGATTGCAGGATGTCAACGCAATGTCGTTTTGTGCCAGTGATATACGATGTAATTTTTTTTTTGAAATGAAAATTTACAATTTTAACATATTGAAATTGTCAGATGTTTGAGAAGGCAATTAAGCTTTATAGTGAGCTTGCAGAGGCAGCTGTTTCAAGTTTTTTGATATCAAAGGATCAACCACTTGTTGAGATGATCAGGCTGCATAATGGGGCAGAGGAGAATATCGAGGGACTCAAGAAATCTAGAGGAGAGGCTGGGGAAGGTTTTCTTGTCACGGAGTATCAGGCACTGAGAGGGAACGCTGCAGCAATGTACAGAATGGGAATGATTTACTATTTTGGGTTGCGTGGTGTGAGAAGAGATAACAGTAAGGCTTTGCATTGGTTCTCCAAGGCAGTTGAGAAGGGTGAGCCAAGGGCAATGGAGTTGCTTGGGGAAATATATGCAAGTGGAGCTGGAGTAGAGAGGAATTACACAAAAGCACTTGAATGGCTGACCCTTGCTTCCAAGCAAAAGCATTTCTCGGCCTATAATGGGTTGGGGTATCTATATGTGAAGGGTTATGGAGTCGAGAGGAGAAACTACACGAAAGTAAGTTATTTAGACCCTTGGCATTCCTTGATTTTGTTCTCAAGTGTTATTGCAGTTAGAAACCTCTTAAGAATTTTAATATGAATAGACTAACTTAATGTGATTATCTTATGTCATTGGTTAATATTTTAAGTTGTACAACATGTTCCTTGTGCCACAATATCATGTTAATTGAATTCTTTTTATTGCTATTCTGGAGAGGTTTTGTGTGTGCCTCAATGTGGACCAAATTATCTTTTTTAACAAGGGCACGTTCCCCTTCAGGTTAATAGAGTTTTTGGGTATGCATGCTAAGAATGCCCTATGGAGTAGGTAAAATTTAGAGCCTATACACGGTCATATTATATTATCGAACATGTACTCAGCAGATATGCAAATGTATTTGAAATTTTGAACAGACATATTTTCCAGCATTAGGATCATACCCATCTCCTGGTCCCAGAAGATCAGCATTGCTCTTATTTCTTTTACCACAATCGAGCATTTAATAGATGTGTTAATGTCAAGCAAAGCAGGAAATAACATGAACATGTAGTTCTCTTTACGGTGCAGCTGGAATTTTTTTCCCTTTCAGTTATCCAACCTCCCGAAGGAGATATTTAATGGAAGCACAAGCCCCATACTCACACGGTCCCATTCCTATCTCTCTCAATAGCCAGAGCCTCCATTTACTTAGATTTCAATCTGTGCTTGTGGTAGATTCAAATCCCTTTATGTAATTGGCCTTACAACCAGTAAGGACTTCACTTCATAATTTCTTAAATTTCACCAAGAATCCCTCTTAAATGCTCTTTTTTGTCAAAATTACTCTAAATACTTGTCATTTATAATATTTTATTCAAATTGTTATTCTTCTCTCACAGGCAAGGCAATACTTCGAGAAAGCTATTAAAAATGCAGAGCCTGGAGGATATTATAATTTAGGTGTTCTGTATCTGAAGGGGATTGGAGTGAAGCGGGATGTGGCCACTGCAAGCAAATATTTTATAACTGCTGCTAAAGTTGGCCAACCAAAGGCACTCTACCAAATGGCGAAGATGTTTCAAAAGGGCATTGGTTTTAAAAAGAACTTGGTGATGGTAATTGTTTCATATTTAGTCTCTGTACAGTTACTGTGTATTTTATTTTTTATTGTTCAAAGTTTACTCACATGCTTGGTACTTGTCTACTTGTACTCCAATTAGTCACGATGCTTATTTCTTATCTTATTTATTGTTTTAGGCCACGACCTTGTACAAGATAGTTGCAGAGAAAGGCCCCTGGAGCTCATTGGCAATATGGGCCTTGGAATCATACTTAAGTGGTGATATGGGGAAAGCCCTTCTCTTATACTTGAGAATGGCTGAGTTAGGATACGAGGTGGCACAAAGCAATGCAGCGTGGATTCTCGAAAAACACGGTGAAAGTAGCATGTGCATGGGTGAATCTGGATTCTGCACAGAGACAGAAAGACATCTTCTAGCTCATTCTTTGTGGTGGCAGGCATCTGAGCAGGGAAATGAACATGCAGCATTGCTTATTGGAGATGCTTATTACTATGGTCGGGTATGTATCTTTCTATCAATGTCACGTTACTGGTTCACGTATAGAGGATTTCAGACTTTCAGTTCTTTTGGGGTCCATTTACTGTCTCTTTACGTAATAAATTATATGCTAGGTCTTTCAATGAGAGGTGGTCACAATTCTATAATAATTTGAATTTGGTCACTTAATATCTCTTTTCCAAAAAAAATCATCCATTTAAGCCTGTTGTGTCTTCTTATTTAGCATTTGGGTTATTTATACATTTAGCTTACAATGATTTTATTTTTACATTTTGTAAATACATAGCATACTAGGACAACAATGCATGTACTTTTTTGTTGTTGAAAATTTTAAGGATCCATCCTGTTGATAGTTTCATAAACTGACGATTCATGTTGCGCTAACCTAATCCGAGGACAATCTAGAAATCTTTTGGATATGATGACATAGTGAGCTGTCTTTTGTAGAGTAGTTTATTTTCAGTGCAACAACCATACTGTGCTATATGCTTTGTACTTGTCTCATGTTTATACTTTTTATATTTAAATGTTTATCAGTTTCATTCTGTTTATTTTCATTTCTTGCAAATATAGAAGTGATTGTACCTAATGTATTAATGAATTTGTTTTTCCCCCAACAAGGACTGTCCTGAACACTCAAATGAAAATACTGATTATATAACTCTATAGGACATTTTTCATCATTCTAAGTGGTTTAGATGTCTAGTCTCAGTGGCTATTCTCATTGGATGTTCATATGACATTAGCGAAGCACAGTTCTCATAATTGCATTCTATTCTCCAGGGAACGGAGAGAGACTACGAGCGTGCAGCAGAGGCTTATATGCATGCTCAGTCTCAATCCAATGCTCAAGCCTTGTTTAACCTCGGTTACATGCATGAACATGGTGAAGGACTTCCATCAGATCTCCATTTGGCAAAAAGGTACTACGATCAGGCCCTTGCGAAAGACCCAGCTGCAAAATTGCCTGTCAGTCTTGCACTTACAAGCTTATGGGTTAGAAAAAACTATGCTGATAGCTTCCTGGTGAGATACTCATCAAATTGCATTTTCAGTCCTTGTTTGGTTTGATGAGTTCCTTCTTTTGGGAAGTTATCTCATATGGAATGAAGTCAGTAGGCTTTTGAACTTTTGGTGTCTATGGAAATCTGGTTATTAACTTCATTGGTTTACCTTGCGTCTTTTAAAAGTAAATCCGAGTTACTTGACGGAAAGCAAAATCATCGTCAATGTAAGATCTATCTCAATGGCGTGATTGAAGGAAACTAAATCAAAGAATATTTCTAACGTGTCTTCTATTTTTTAGTTTAGGTGATCTTTCCCATGAATAATGAATAAGGTCAAACTTCAGTAGCGGTATGTTCTTGATTGCTAATGTTGTCACTTTCTGTATCTACAAGGATATCCGATCACAGCCTGGTGATACCTTTTTTTTCGCCCTCTACCTGGTAATACTTGGACGAACAATAACAAAGTTCTTAACCCCAAACTTTTCGGGAAATTAATGGTAAACTGAAGTTAAATTTGAAAGCCCTTGCCAGCACTGTACCTGGGACTAGCCAATTCTTGACGCCTGAATGACCATAGTCTGTTATTTCTGTAGGTATTCAGGACCTGGAATTCTAGTGCTCAACTTTAGGCCTTCTAGACAGCTGTTTCCTTGTAATATTTCGATTTAGGTTTAGATTTCTGCAAGCAATATTTGTGTGTTGATTAGAACACCTTTTGTACTCTGCCATGTATACTTAACTTCACACTGACATACTCCCATCTTTTATTTCAGGTTACAATTATTGACTTTCTTCCGCAGGTCTTTCCTCGAGTGGAGGCGTGGGTGGATGAGATGATCATTAGTGAAGGAAATGCAACAATACTCACCCTTTTTGTGTTCCTTTTGACAGTTCTTTACTTGCGTGAACGGCAACGTAGGCATGCTGTGATTCCTCATCAAGATGGTGAATTTGAGTAGTTTTTATAGGATTTTTGCTGTTTTTCTTCCACCAGAGTACTCTGGCTACCGTAATTGTGAGTGCAACAAAATGCATATACTAACGACGGTGATACAAGGTCAGCTTTGCCTGTACAGAACTTTTTTTCAGAATTTTGCTTTGCATCAGTTTTAGCCCCACTTAATGTTCCACATCAGATTATCTTGCTCTCGACTTGTGTAAACTACCTCCGTTCCTGTGATGTAGATAGCATTTCTATCACTGATAATGCCGATGTGAGGAGATTGTATATTTTAGTTGTTTTTTACAGTTCTGAATTTTACAGTGTAGCTGGTTTTGTTGGAATTTGATTTCGTTCCTTTTTTCCAGCAGTTTTTTAGTATCAAATGCTGGAAGCATGTTTGAGACATTTTTTTCCCTTGGTTTGAGTTATGGCACTTGTATTTCCAGTTATCATCATCTTTACTCTTAATCATCAGAACAATTTAAGTTCCATTCGCATTCGTATCAAATTGGTGTCGTGGTCAGCTACGCAAATTGAAGGTGTTATGCCATGCCTAGTCAACTCTAATGTTCGTCTACAGACTACTCTTTGGAAGGCGGGTTGCTTCATCAGGAGTTATGAACTAACGACTGCCAATTTTTGGGGTACGCAAGAAAATGAAAAGCAATCATCAAAGTTACTAGGCTTTGATGTCGAGGGGAAAATGAATTTGTTAAAATAAAAATTATGATTCTTACAATACATCGATGAATATTTAATAAATCTAAGATGAGAATGTGATGATCCATTTGTTCACCTCCCAATAAATCATATATATACGTTGTGATTATGTAGTTTTGGGATGAGAAAGGCAGTGAATGCTATAGTGCATCACAAGCACTGAATAAAGGCAGTGCAAGAAGAATCAGTAGTAATTGAATGTTACATGGTTTTTATTTAAGTCTTTCATTCGTGCTCTTCTGCGCAAAACCACCAAGGTTTGGGTCAGTCTCGTAGTATACGACATCTCCATCGTCGCTGACGTAGTGATCGTGTTTCAAACTCCTCACTAAAACTCCAAGCAAGTGAAATGGCAACGGGGTGGATTTCTTCGGTTCCCTGTAATATTTACCCAGCACAGGTCTAGCTGCTGCCGTCTGAAACAACAAAATGACATCAACATTAACTAATCGGGAGGACTTACCGATTTAGTAGTAACACTGAAACTCAAACTAAAAAAGAGAAGAAAAACCAAGCACATAGATGACTTACAGCTTCAACTAAATGGTAATGTGGTATCTGTGGGAAGAGATGATGTATGACATGGGTACCGATATCGTGGTGGATGTTGTTTATCCACCCGTAATCACGATCAAGTGTTGTGAGTCCACCGCGCAAGTAACTCCATTCCTGAAACATAGAAAGCATGGTTAGTACTGAAACTTCCAGCATACAACATCAAACTACATTTACAGTTAATTAAAGACCTACTCGAAAAAGAAAACTATATCTTCAGAATGCCATTGACCTGGACAATTGCAATTAACTAAAGATGACATTCATTAACCTAAAAGTGTGATTGGCTTGCATAATATTGAAATCAAACAACTGATGTCTTTAGCTAACCTTTGTGTGATTGCTTTGTTGGGAGTTTACAACTCAAAAACTAAAAACAATGGAAATAGGAGTATCCCCAATTTCAACAAAACATTAATTTTGATTTGGCTTTGAAATCCTAACACTAAGCTCATTAGAGATGTTAACATTGCTAACCTTCCCTCGGTACCACGGAAGCTTCTCTTCATGCCCATGATGATGCAGATATGTAACAGCATCCAACCACATTACGAAAATCTGCATTCAGAGATCTCTTCAATTTTGGCATGAAAACAGTGAACCGACATTACCTAAAAACAAAAACTCAGGTAGCAAATCATACCACGTATGGAACAAAGTAGAGCTTAATCATCGCAATAGGACCCAACGCCCATGTTAAACCACCAAGCAAGGCTGCCATTGCCGTCCAACACGCTGTGGATGTGAGAATATCCTTCCTCTCATTGGGAACAAATAAGTCGCTATCAGGGTTGAAGTGGGAGCCTTTCTTTCCGGGACTTCTCACCCACTGCCAAGAAATATTGTCACCGGAAAAATAAGATTCAAATTGTATCAGACATTTGCATACTGAGAACAATTTGCAAGACAATATTGTAGTCTAGTAAGAACATCAGACCGAATGACAAAAAAACTTCAGTACTTGAAATGGACGAAGTTATCATCATAATGGAATAGGAAGTTATTACCAAGTAGACGGGGTACGCGAGCATGGGAAAAGGAAGCATAAATCGAAGCAAGCGAGTTGTATAATCGAGACTGTCATATAACTTCTTTGTCATCTGCAAAATGCAGAAACAAAAATTATCCACTGAAAAGTTCAGATAGACAATGAGGAGAATTGGAAAAAACTAAAAGGAGTTTCAGACCGGATGCCATGACTCGTCTTTCTCAACGTGCCCATGATTCTGATGATGAGTTCGGTGGCTGATTCTCCTGCGGATCACAATGTTCTGGCATTAATAATCTCATACTTCAACCGACGACTAGAAACAAAGAAACCATTGCTCATTCTTTTTAGGAATTTCTACATACCATCCATGGTAAGGCACAAGAATTGAAGAGTGAAGAATATGCCCAACCACACTGTTTAGATTGGTATTGTTGGAGAAGCTCCCATGTCCACTGCCAATTTTTAACAAATTCCCATTTAGAAACAAAATAATATCATCAAATGATAAATGAGGAGCTCAGATAAAGATCTTATTTGTAAAACACCCACGAAAGGTTTTGTAAAAGTTAATCTCATGTTAGTACTGCCGATTGGCAAGTTCTCCAATAGCTTTTTAAAAAAAATAAAATTTCAAACTTAATCAAGAATGCAACAAAAGCAATACCACATCAAGTGTTTGGAGTAGATTCCTACAAAATCTCATCTGCACAACCATTCTTAAACAAGAACTTCAATCACTTGAGTACTTTATGCAATCACATCAGGTTGCATTGACAAAATTGAGCTCCATTAGTTGCATTTTATGGAAATGGAGAACTTCAAACCAAAGACGACTTCCATGTGTGGATTATCAGTGAGTAACTGTTAATTTTGGCTTTCGTAATGCATAAACCTATTCTTTGGACTTCACCACCTCCTCTCCAATGCTCCGGAGAAAGAAGTTCAAGTTTTAAGACATTCTACTACTGGAAGACCTCTTCTTCAAGAAATTAACTTTTATACCACTCATCACACTTGAAACTGTTCTTATTCAAGCTTGAATTTTCTAACTTTTTCGACTTCATGAAAGAAAGCACACCACAAAATGCATATCTTCTGAGTGGTGGTGGTGAACCTACACAATTTCTCACGATAACGAACTACATCATTGAGACATGTGGGGCCCACCCCAATCCATATTATCCAAACGTAGACGTAAGTACTCCTGGCCACGAATGCGTGAGTGTTGGATACACATGATTACACAACCCTTTGTAACATAGTTGAGCCTACCATATCACAGCCAATTACTTGAATTTCGAAAAAATGATTATTATTATTATATATATTGGTAAGAAAAGGAAATTAAAAACCATACAAACAAAGCGACAAATTGAAGAAGATGAAAATTGATACCAATCATGTCCGAGGACAAAGAGAGCCCAAAACATGGTCCCCTGAGCCGCCCAATAGAGAGGCCAAACCACCCAATTATTAACATAAGCGGCGGCGACGGCCAAACCGGCCACGACGGCGACGTCTCTCACGACATACCCCATCGACCTCCACTCGTCCTTAACCCAGCAATGCTTCGGGATCGCCGCTCTAATCTCCGCCAACCCGAACGGGGGTTTCATCCCAGAGTCGAACTTCGGCTCCAAACTCGGCTTCACGGCCAACCCTAACCCTCCATCTCGCCCTCCTTCTTCCTCCAAGGTTATAATCCTCGCCGGGGAGGAGACTTTGACCGGAAAAAGGCGGGTTTGGGGGCGGGAAGGGAGGGGTGGGGACAAGGGTTTGGTGTGTTTGAGGCAAGATCTCACCTTTAGGGTTTGGAGGGGGTGGAAATGGCATTCTGGGAGGACCCAAGTCGCCATTTTGGACGGGGAGAAGGATTTTGGGAGGGTTTGATGAGATTTGGGTCTCTGTTCTGTTCTGTCCTATCTCTTTTGCTCTTTGGGTGGAAGAGGAAGAGGGTGTGATGATATGAGAGGGTTTTATATTAGGTTTTTTTGTGGAGGGTATATTTGGACTTAAGTGAAATACAAATTTAGAGAGAGAAAGGGAAAGATTTTTGGTCTTGTATTCTTTAGAGAGAGAGTGATTTCCAAGTGCATGAGATTCACATTGGTCTTTTTTAGTAATCATGAGATTCACACTTTGACTTGGTTTTTAAGGAAAGATCAATGAAGTGCAGGGTTTGGTAAATTACCATATATTTTTGACACCTTTTAGAGTTTGTGTTTTACAAACTGCTTTCTGTACCCTTTTTAGTAAAGTCAATTACTTTTATTTTTTTTTAGTAATTAAAGGGTTTGTTGTGCATTTCATTCAGGTGTGAGTGTGTGACTCCTAAAACAATATGAAATAGCTGAGTTTGAGTTATTTCTTGTTTTACTTTCATATTTTGATTATGACTGGTCGTATGTTGCAGTGTTGATTCTGTATATCTATTTCCTAGAGTGAAAGCGTTTGAAGTATTTATTAGACGCCTAACCAAGTGACATCTCGTGCTCAATTGTTTATTAACTTCTTGCAAAGTTGTGACTTATTTGAAAGATAGAGACTTTGAAAAGTCCTGATCAAATAAGAAAACCTCTTAAGAGATTCTTAAGCATCAGAAGAAGAAAAAAGAACTACTGAATTATGTACATTTACAAGCTCTATCTTAGTCTATCACCACATTCCTACAACGTTTCTTGAATAAATGTCACCATAAATCTATATATATGGTAAGAAAATAATTATGATTAATAAGACTTCACTGAAAGGTAGGTTTTTAAAATAAATAAAAAAACCCACCTTTTCCAAGGCCAATATATTGCATTCTTTTAGGTCACCTCACTGCCATTATCTCACCCAATCAAAAGCATACACGTTGGCAGGAAAGATAGACCTGTGGGGCATTCTTCTTTTTATTAACAATATATGCAAGTTATAAAAAATAGTTCATGTCGTCATCTTTTGACTTCAAAATGAGAAAATAATAAGTGGATCTCAATGTGTACACAATAGACCATTAGAAACCACAATTCGATTTTTTATCGTTTTCCTACCTAAACGACAAAATGGAATATGTGGTCGGTTAATAATATTTATGATGTTGAAAAGTGAAGATCGGTTTTGTTGAATGTTAATATAGTGTCATATTGTAAAAAACAAACTTTATATAACAAAAAGAATTCAATTTTTGCAGCTCAACAACAACAGCTTCTGTTCATGATTTTCACTTTGAAGGATCCTATTTCAGCGGCCAAAGATGACTTCCAGAATAACAAAACTTACGTTTAACTTTTATAATCTGAGATATAGTAGGACCATTAACGAAGAAAACAATACTAATCTCTGATCATCTATTGGACGATGTCGGCATCACACATGCATGCATTTATATTTTGAATACAAGATTACGTCAACAAATACAATATATTTATACCCTGTCTAAATCAATTAAGATAACAGCTTTGAGAATTGTTGGTATTGGTGTATAAATAATAAAAGATTAATGCACGTGTAATAGTACTTGATTTTTCACCATGATTTCTTTATTCAAGAAAATATGTGGCATGACTCAATTCATGTTTATGATTGATGACATATAGACTTAATGTTCGAAATATAGACTTAATGTTAAATAATATAGACCACGTAAGAGCACCCTTAACGGGTGCTCTTTGGGGTCGGGTCTGAGGTTGACCCGACCCCAACCCCACTTAATGGGGGCGGACCCAGGTCGGGTCCAGACCTGGGTCTGCGATCCGACCTGTGAGGCGACCCGGGTTGGCTGATTTTTTTTTTTATTTTTGTTATTTAATATATAAATAATATATGTATGGTAATTTATATAATTAGAATTTATTCGATATAATTAGGGAACTACTAAACGTCGTCCCAAAACTACCTAAATCGTCCATTGAAATTACCAAATTGCCATTAACAATATATTTAATACACATATCGTCCCGTGTCTATAAATTAGGCCTACGGTCTTGTATATTCATAATTTATCAGTAAAAACACCACGAAAATGTCTGGCGAGGGTGATGCATCCGGTGAGGTAAGCCTGGCGCGGGGCAAAATTTGGGCCGAGCGTCTGCATTAGACGCCTCCCCCAAGGTGAGGGCGTCTGCGTAGGACGTCCTCCCATTGGCCGAGGCGTCTAACGCAGACCCCTACGCAATGGGAGAGGCGTCTTATGTAGACGTCCTCCCCTTGGGTAAGGCGTCTTTAGTAGACGCCCTTCCCTTGGGCAAGGCGTCCTACGCAGACGCCTCACCCTTGGGGAGGGCGTTTAACTCAGACGCCCCACCCATGGGGTAGGCGGTTAATCCAGACGCCTGAATTTTTTTGATTTTTTTAATTTCGATTTTATTTTTGTAGGTTCCGTTGGAAGATTTCGGTGGTGATGGAGTGGATTACAGTGAGTTATTTCAAACTACACAAATCTTTACAACAATCGATGAAGCAAGTAAATGAGCCAAACAAGTAGCTATCGGAGCTGGGTTTTTTTGGTCGTGTCGTCGTACAAAACAAGATCACATAGTCGGATGGATTGTTATTTGAGATGCGACCGGCGAAATCAAATGGAGTCTCGGGATATGGATAATGCACTTCGAAGAAACACCAAAAGAAAGGGTTGCGGTTGTCGTTTCTTAATAAAAGTGGTGGAGCGACGAGATTGTGATGGATGGGTTGTGGTTTTTAATAGTGGTAACGAACATCACAACCACAGACTGACAGTTTATCCAGAGGGTCATCGTCAAATTAGTGGTCTAAATGATGGGGCGAAGAAGATTGTTCGTGATATGACAGAGGCGCAAGCAAAACCGCGGAACATCTTGAAGGCAGTAAAAGAAAAATTCCCCGAGGACAATCCAAATCAAAGGCATATTTATAATTTCAGAGATTACATGAGAACGACAAAATCTCAAGACCGGAATCCCGTCCAGCAGTTTCTCTATCAAGCAGTGCAGTGTGAGTACTTACATTGGATTATGGCGGATCCAGAAACTAATGTTGTCACTCACGCTTTTTTGGCACATCCGACGTCAGTCCAGTTGTTGCGGACATATCCTTTCGTTATCTGCATGGATTCGACTTACAAGACGAACAAGTATAAGATGCATTTGTTCGAAATGATTGGGGTCACACCAACAAACATGAATTTCCTTATCGGATATGCGATTTTGATGGATGAATCTTACTCCAGTTACCTGTGGGTGATGGAGAAGTTGCGAGATCTGTTATTGGGGACTGTCAGCCCGACTGCAATAATAACAGACCGGGAGTTAGGCCTTATGCGACCGGTGAGAGAGGTTTTTCCTGACTCTGCTCATTTACTCTGCACATGGCACATCAACAAAGACGTATTCAACTACGCATACCACGTATTCGGCAAGAATAAGCAGATGGCAGAGACTTTGAGTCGTGGAAGATGGAGGAAAATCATGCTTTCTACTTCAGAAGCCGAGTATGATAGAGCTTTGTATGCTCTGAAAGATTTGTATAGATCGTGGCCGGCTGTCACGGAGTATCTGGACACCACGTGGTTGGTGCATAAAGAAAAGTTTGTGCTGAATTGGACGAACAAAGTCCTTCATTTTGGGAACACCACGAATTGTAGGGTCGAAAGTGCTCATTCGGCTCTAAAAGAGTGGATTTCTACATCGACTGCAGCTCTGGACACTCTTTTCGAGCGCGTCAACGCGGCTATTGAAATGCAGCTGACGAATATTCGAAACTTTCTTGAAGACTCGAGAAGGCGAAATTTGACAAATTTCGGACATCCTCTATATCGTCACATAAATGGTCGAGTTTCGCATCACTGCTTGCAATTGCTGAGTCAGGAGGTGGAGAGAATGCAACAGTTAGATGATGAAGTTGAATATCGTTGTGAGTGCGCTTTTCTGACTTCTCATGGGATACCTTGCGCATGTACCATCCGCAGATGTCTTGAATCAGACAACGGAATTTACTTAGAGCAGATTCATTCGTTCTGGAGGACACTTGTCATTGGGGAAGGAGTCGGGAACCCAGAGTTTGTGTCTCAGGCAGCTCAAGACGCCGAACATTTTCGCAGCCTGGTTGATGAGATTGCAGGAAGTGACCCTACCGTAATTCGATCTGCCACTCAGGTTTTATTCGAGCAGCTACACCCCGAACATTCGAATTTGAGAGAGCCTGCAGAAAAAACAAAGCTACGAGGTCGACCAAGGGGAAAGTCGACACGACGGGACCCTAGTGCGTTTGAGTATGCTGAGCGAGGTCGTGGTCGATCTTCAGGTAGTGGGAGTAGAGGTCGTGGTCGTTCTTCCGGTAGTGGAAGCAAAGGTCGTGGTCGATCTTCTGGTTCTTCGTCTGTGAGGGGAGGATCAGGTATACCATCCCTATATTTATTGTTATTATAATTTTGTTATTTATTTCAGTAAATATGTATCTTTTGTTATTATATGTAACTGTATTTTTTGTTTATATTGTAGTGACTGGGCGGGCTGACGTAGAAGACTTCCCATATGTGGATAGAATTCCAGGAATCATTATGTCATTCCTACACCAGTGGAATGATGTACGTCCTGATGGAAACTGTGGATTTCGATGTGTCGTCGATGTTTTCCACGGTGGTGAAGACAATTGGCAACTCGCCCGTCGTTCGATTTCAAATGAGATAGTTGTGAACCCATCTTTTTATGAGCACGTATACTACGACGGTGTGACGCAAGCTCGTCACCCTATGGGGGAGAGGCTTCCTCGGACGCCCGCCCCATGCGGGGGCGTCTCCCTTGGACGCCGACCAATTTTTTTAATTTTTTTTGAAAACAAATAAATAACGTAATGTTACCGTATACGGGTACACCGGGGGAACTACTGGCTGCTTGTCTGGCCTCCGAGACATTTGTAATCTTCTGTAGTAGGTATAGGAAGAGAAAGTTTTGAGAAAAAAGTGAAATGGTGAGATATATAAGCAAAAATAGGAGGAAGAGCAATTTGGTAATTTCAAGGGGCGATTTAAGTAATTTTGGGGCGATGTTTAGCAATTCAGTATAATTAAAATAAATAAAATAATTAATGAAAATTAATAAGATAAATGTAAATATTTAGTAAAAATAAATATAAGTAATTAAAGAAAATTGGTAAGATAATTGTAAATGTATATAATTAAATAAAATTACCTAGCAAAATAAAACACATGAATTTACCCAAGTTCACCCAAAAACGCATTAGTAACCCAAAAAATCGGCAGAGAATTACTAATAAAAACCTCAAAAATAAAAATCTTCAGGGGGCACTGCCCCATTGCCACCCCCGCCCGACCCGTTGTGGGTGTGCATTATAATTACAACTAATTAGTAAAAAAAAGAAATTAAATAAATGTAAAAATAACCCAAAATAAAGGAAATTAAATTAACATAAAACTGCTTACATGAGCAAACACACATAGATAGGACTACTTCCATAACAAGAAATACGAAAGAAATATACTTAAACCAAATACATAATTCTAAAATAAGTTCAACCGATTAACAACAAAGTGCGTAATTGTCGAATTTTAATTAAATCTAAATTTTAATGTAATTTAATTAGATTATGTCACTGTAGAAATAATTTATTTAGTAGTTTGTGTATTTTTGTGATGTAATAGAAAATAAGGTAAAAAAATGATGTGGATGAGAGAGAATGTTGAAAGTGAGGTTGGGGTTAAGGAGTGAATAATGGGTTGGGTTGAGTGGTGGGTTGTGTAGGATCGTGTGGGTTATGAGTCCACTAATCACTTTTACGCTAATCGCCTACTTGTTTAAGCAATCAAGATGCGCAGCGGAATTTTAAACAAAACAAGCAAGTAACGAAAGCGAAAGCGAAAATGCAAACCACAAAGACGCGTCGATTTTTATAGAGGTTCGGCACCCCACTCGGGTCCTAGTCATCTCTTGCAAGCTCCGCTCGACTCCACGAGCTCCGCCTACGTCTTCACTAACCACTCCCCGTTCCGGGCCGGGAGAGAACGCTTTTACAAGTCTTCAAGTTCGCGAACAACCCTCGCCGAGCTTGGCTCCACCTCTCACAATCCGAGAGGATCACTTCGGGCTTTCACCGAAGTCTATACTCGTTGCTTCTTCTTCGGAATTTCACCGAAGCCTTTGCTTTGACAACTCAATGAGTGGGACACACTCTTCTCTAACTGAGCACAACAATTGCTAAATGTGTGAGTGATGAATAATGTGGAGATTTGAGTTTAAGATCACTAAATGAGAGCTTTGAGGATTTGGGATTTCTCTCTATGAATTTGACTATTAGGAATTGGAGAGTTGTGTGTAAAACTGAGTTTGATCCTTTATTTATAAGCTCCAAGAGATTCCTAGCCGTTGGGGAAAGATTTGATTGATTTGTGTAAGAGATACACAAAACAGAATTCAAATTCAACAAAAACTGTCTCCAACCGGTCGACCTAAAGTGGAACCGGTTGAACAAAACCTTACAAAAACTAATGGATCGGTTGAACAAATGGATGGTTCAGTCGAACGGTTGGGAATAGTGTTATGCGTATATGACCGTTGTATGAATACGACAAAATAAAACGGTCACATGAAAACCCGGAACGGTCGAACAAAATGGCAAAACCGGTCGACCGGATTAGTTTGGGCAAAACACTACTGAAATCGGTTGAACTATGAGGCAAATCGGTTGAACAAAAATGGTCATGTAAAAACTATAAATCTACTGAAACTGGTCGAACAAAAGGTCCAATCGGTCGAACGTTGTCGGACAGGATTTAAGGTTTAGTTTTAGTGATTTTCCGACTATGTTTTGGATGACCTATCGAAGTCCGATTGATCTGAAATTTTGTGTGTGACTTCTCTAAAGAACCTAGTGTGTGAATGCATGGATATTATCTTAAGTTATGCTCAATTCACATATGTTCTTAAGACTCAAAGAAAAGTAAAATACATGTCTTCAATCCAGCTTGATTACATGTCTTGACTTGATTTTTCTTCTTTCTTGAGTCTTGATCACCTGTAGATGTTAACAAAATACAACATATATACCATTATAATACATGTGCTAATCTACATGTCCTAATTAAGATTATGTTGAATTACATCATCAAAATATGGATTAATGCCAAAAAGCCAACATGTTGCACAATATTTTTCGCTGACGTGGTGGAGAGAGAAAGTGGGTTGGAAGGAGGATTTTGGTTTGATGTTGTGGATGCTCTAATAATAACACTTAAGTCATTTGTCTAATGGATTGAAACGGTGTGTATTAATATTATATTAACTAAACAGACGATTCATTTTGTGACCCTCAAATGATTATAAGATTTCAAGAAGGCTACAGCAAAGCAACTCTGCAGATATTTAAGACAAAATTAAGTAGAATTCTAGTTGCAATAACCTTACGAAAACAACATAGATTCGTATCTATTATCGAAAACAAAAACAATATACGATTCACTAGTTTGGATCGAATTGCTCCTAATTTCTTGAATTGAATCCTGAGGTGGACAATCATTCGATCCATTGAAGAACTAAACAAGTAGCACCAGTTTGATATTTTTAATGTTGTTGGAAATCTAGCATTATCTAAAACAATTTTGGATGTAAATCGTAAATGGGCACAACAAGTTGGAGAAGGATTAGGATTGCAATAGTTATGAAACATCAACAATGTTTTAGTTGAGCTATTGTACATCATGTTTATTTATCGAAAATATGAAAAAGTTTGTAGGGGGCATACGTCGAGCCTACCTCTTCCCATGTTTACTCATTAATATACTTCATATCGTAGTATATTATATTTTTCTTAAACTTTTTATAACAAGGTTCATTAAATTATTAGCCTCTATTAAGAAATTAAATTCGGGGAAGACAAGTTGTAATCATAAATTGTAAAAGAAAATGGAGAGTTTGGACTCCATGACAACATTCTTTGGCACGTTCTACAACACAAGTTGAATCTGAAAATAAAACACAAACCCACTAAATATATTTTAGAATTTCATAAGCACAATCATAAGAAGATCGTGTCTTCCATTTAACACGATATCTTACATTAAGTGAATTTAGTATATGCTGATCTAAAATTGAAGTATCATTTAGATGTGAACTGATTGGTGTAGTTAGTGGTTTTGTTGATTCTTTCAAATCTCAAAGAACAAAGTCAGTTAAAAGGGATTAATCATTATCGAACGATCGTGAACTCGTGGCAAAAGAAATAATCTCTTTGTATCATATGACTAAATGGATAATAGTCAAATAACATGGCATACTAAAGTTATTAGGAGATTAATTTCTATCCTCGAGTAAAAAGGAATATACTTGCATTAATGTGTGGTGGTGTGGGTTGGATTTCATGTAGAATCGAATAAATCTTGCGTTTTCATCATTGTGTCAGTGTTTTTGTCGAATTTTGTTTCAATTTTTGTGTGCTCATTCTTAGTTAATTTGTGGTAATAATATATTCAAGCTAAACAAACATCAAATTTATTTATCTTATCATAGCTATACTAAGGCACTAAGCAAGATAAAAAATCTAAGTAAACTACAAGACCGTCTAACTAATGTATCAAGTCGCATCCATTGTGTAAAAAATTACCAAAACTAAAAGCCTAAGCTAGAGATCTCATAATCACCTACCATGGTAAGTCAAATCGTGTAATTATGTTGTGTAAGAGATTGTCAAAACCTAATAACATGTGGGACAAAAGTAAGCTAAAAATCTATCGTCAAGCTGTAGTGTTTACCACGTCGTAGACAAATTGTAAACAACTATAGACCCAAATCAGATTTAGTACAAAATTCTTAAAACTACCGTAAAAAATTTGTGAAACCTAAATCAGATTCTTTAAAAACTGTTAAGCTGAACAACCGCAAAAATGTTTATTATGAGAAAAAATAACATGCCATGCACTTTAGAACTTATCAAACCAAGTATTAAACTAAAAAAGAAATCTTACTGATAATTACATATGGATCCTTATACACGGACGCGGGCGTCCGTGTCGCGCATTACGTGGCACATCAACTGTGGTGAGTTAGCGTCCAGTCAGCTTGACACGTGGTCCTCTCCCTAAACACTTTTTTTTAAATCGACGGTTCTTTGCGTGGCGACGGTTCGTTTCCAAATTAAACGATTAGACAGCGCGCAGACACTAGTGCGGCGACGGTTCGAGTCTCGAGAAAGGAAACAAATAGACCCATCGAAAAGGAAAGGGAATTCGATCTTTGTGTCTGTACCTGTGAACAGAGAAAGCCGAACAATAGTTCCTCTGGTTTGTTTGACAACAAAATGAGAAATGGATTCACCGAGTAATGTTGTCGCTCCCGAAGTTGTGGCTGATCAGGTGGGTCGATTTAGGTTTTTTTTCGTGGCTGAATTTGTTATTTACGAACTTTCTTTTCATTTTTTGTTTGTTTTAGAAAAGCACATACTACTTCCGAGAAACGAAGTGCGGTTGAACGGCGATTCAAAAGCAATTCGGTAGGATGAAAGACGTCGAAAAGGAGGTTTTCCGGGGGACCGCTTTCGATCACTTCCTACATTTTCCTAACATTCCAAAGGACAATGAAATACTCAGTTGGTTCGTCGAACACTACGACGCGAAGGAGGTGAGGTTGAGAATAAGATCATGGGTAGTCCCCCTTACAGCTGAAGACGTTGCCCTAATTTTGGGCTAAGAGTGCGTGGGAAGACAATTGTTATGGAACCCACGGGTGTACAGAAGCGAGACAGGGTGAACCTTGACAACACTCAACTATTAGGGCATCTGACTGCAACCAGTGTGATGGGCGACCCCGAGGAGTACGTTCGACTCCTTATTTGTTTCATCTTCAACCATTTTTTGTTCTTCGATGGAACACTTCGAACCAAAATGTGGTTCATGAAGCATTTGAGAGACTTCAAACGCATCAACAGATATGCATGGGCACGTGCAGTTCACGCAGCCCTGGTTCGGGGTCTGGAGGAAGCCAACTTAGAACTGCATGAAATGAGATCGGCCGGGAACTTCATTATGAAGCAAGACTGTGTCGATGGTTGTGTAGCAATACTACAAGTAAGCAATTTTGTCCGGAATACATTGTGTGTATGTCCGGAATCAGTCGTGTGTATTTTTTACCTGTACAAATTACAAACTTGATTTTTTTAAAGATAGGAAATTACAAATTACAAAGTCCATTTTTGGAATGTTTTCTTTTTACAAAATGTAATCCAGAACGTAATCCAGACAAACTAGAACGATAATCCGGACAGAACCAGAACGTAATCCGGACAGATCCAAAACGTAATCCGGACAGACTAGAACCATAATCTGGACACACAAACAACATAATTAGTACCTTAATCTGGACAGACTAGGACCTTAATATGGACACAAAAACCACATAATCCGGACAGACGAGGACCTTAATCTGGACACACAAACCACATAAAATTGATGCATTTGACACATTTTACACTTAAACCGGACAGACCAGGACCTTAATCTGGACACAAAACCACATAATCCGGACAGATCCAGAACGTAATCCGGACATACTAGAACCATAATCTGGACACACGAACAACATAATTGGTACAAGCTAGAACGTAAAGCGGACATACCATGACCTTAATCCGGACAGACCAGAACCTTAATCTGGACACAAAAACCACTTAATCTGGACAGATCCAGAACGTAATCCGGACAGCTAATTCGGAGTAAATAAGACCATCAAACCAACTAACAACTGAAAATTCACAACTTATAAGTCTGATCGTTTTACAAGAGACTGAAAATAACAGAAAATCTTAAATTAAGGAGGAAGTTCCTCGTAATACAGATTCATGTCCCAATCACCGAAATCTTGATCCCCCGGTTTTGGTGCGACTGGGTGCAACGACGATGTAACATTCTTCTTGAACTTTCTCTTTTCTTGTTTGTCGTGCTTTTTGTGGCTTCTTCTAACTATTTTCTCAGCTAAAGAAATCTGTCGTCTAGTCGGCGGTCTGCCTGGACGTCTTACCTTATCTCGATTGAGAACAGATGTACCCGTCGTCCCAGGTTCAGCAAGTCCAATAGGGAATTGGGTACTTTGCATACCTACCTTAAGCAATTCAATATACTAAACGGCCTCAAGATACCTTGTGTGTGAAATGAAAGCTTCATGTGCGATCCAAATGAGACAACCCATTGTGTCGTCGGGACGACGAAGTGCATCCTTCTCCATTATGTCATCGTCTGGGTACATCTTGTCTCGATGACTCCTTCGAATATCCTTCCGTCATCGATTAACGATGTAAGACTCCGGGAACAATGTTGGATTTCGTGCCCTATTATATGTATATTTTTTCAAAATTTTATAAACATATAGGATCGAAACATTCATATTTTCTTCGATTTTCATATAGACATGCATTTGTTTGTCCTAATTATTTAACATGCATTAGAACAAACAAACAATTGCAAAGAGAATCATACCTAGAGGTTCTCTAAAACCTCTTGAAGATCCGGAGTCGCGTTGTCGTTCGAATCGCCCGGTGGATTGCCTCCGAGTGTTCACCAAACTCTAAACAAGGTTGGAGAGAAAGGAGCTAGCCAATCAATCTCCAAACGGGTTAAGAATCTAGCTAATAACCCCCTTTTTCTTTCCTGAGATTTTACTCTCAAAAAAACTCAAATTAACTATGGAATTTCGGATGGATTAATTGGGGTGGTTAGAGAGAGAGAGAGAATTTTGCATATACTTATTTTTAATGAAGGAAATTAGGCCTATTTATAGGCTCCTTTAATTTCCACATCATGGGTCATGCATTGACCCATTCTTCCATGTTTTTCTCTCTCAAGACCAATTCCCAATATTAAATTTATTAATCCACATCCAAATATAATCATAATTGACCAAGTCAAAACCATGATCAATAATTCCTTAATTAATTTGCATTTATCGAATTTTGGATTAATTCCCAACAAAATTCGTTTTTTTTTTGTTTTAGGAAATTTAATTAATTTGCCTTTATCGAATTTTGGTTTAATTCCCAACAAAATTCGTATTTGGGGTTTTAACCAATTTAATTAATTAATTTGCCTTATCGAATTTTGGATTAATTCCCAACAAAATTTGATCTTTGGGGTTATAGCTAATTTATATATCCTATGCAATATATCATCATATGTAATATCAAACAATCACACCCCATGATATATTTACATCTCATATATAAGTTCATGATTCTAAATATGTCATTTTCATGACATAATGATTTTATCCATTCACCACATGTATACGAAACTCGATACATCATATGAACATAAAATCACCTTCTTGTTTCCCAGTTTTATGGTGTGACCTATGGGAGGATCTAAGCTAAATTGACAGTGATATTAATAGCTTAACATCACAAACTATAAGCGGTATCTAGCTACACATTATAGTTCCCAATTAGCTAGATGTCTTAATTCAGCTCGAACCAAAACCCGATCCAATTAGTGATGGAGTGCACCACTTGTGTCCGTCCCTTGCCTCATAATATTAAGAATACACACAAAGTAGTATTGTGTCATCTTTGTATTAGTATTCATTTCTTGATCTCTTTAAGCTAGTTATAAATATGTGACTTAACTCAAATCACATTGTGCACATTATAACTTTGCTTTATCAAGGGGCCCATTAATATCATTACTCAATTAAGAGGGGCAATGATAATCTTTTGACTAAGTATCTTCTCCAACAAAAGTCATACTTAACCAACCAATGTCTTTACACTACACTTATCGATAGCTCAAGACACTAGCCTAATCAAGTATTTCTTAAGTGATCGGATATAAGTCTCATATCAAAGGACCAAGGACACAGTAAAATATTAATGACACATAAACACATTTCTATAATATTTTACTTATTAGGTCTATTCAGTATACAAAAGTAATATTTTCCTCTTTTGCATACCCGTGTTGTCACTCACTTGTAGAGCTACAATGATCTATGACCAACACGACAATCTTAACTCGGTAATTAACGTTCCATGTTAATTACCATGATTGCGAATATCTTTTGTTTTATGTAAACCAATATCTTTTAGAGCTCTACGGTTAAGGACCAAGAGCCTCTTCCTTAACACTTCTAAAAGACGAATAACATAAACAAGGAACAAAATGATTTCTCATTCAATTCATAATAATTGACATTTAAAAGTAAAACTTTTAGAACACATTCCCTTCAAACAATGCATTAGGATCTAAGCGTGCAATGACAACAAAAATGTGGCAACATAAAAGACCAATGTGCTGAAACATTCTACAATCACATGTGAAGTTCGTAGATCTGATTTGTACCAGGAAACGTTTCGACAGTAACTTCTCACCACATAATACACGTTCAGATACTTTGTAATGGAATGTGTCACCCGTATTGATCTCCTCCGTAATATCAGAGTATATAACCTTCCCAATTTGTAATTGTACTTTCTTGAAGACCCCTACCGTATACAACTCGCTCAACTGCCTATCAAATGGATACATTGAAACTAACTGGGGACTCTTATGAAGACAATCGAAATCGGATTGAGCTTCCTTCTCATACTTGTGGCGGAGCGCGAGTTCGTATTGTCCAACGAACTGCGTAAGTGTGGTCTTAGATGTCAGGTACTTGTCGAAAAAGGTGTTCATACCATCGCTTCTCTGAGTAGATGTCATTCCTGCGAAGAAACAATCTCCAACAAATGCAGGTATCCAGGACCCTCGGATTGCATAAATCGATTGGAGCCAACTGTGGTTATGAAGGTCAAAATCACCAAGAAAACCCTGCCAATTACGCTCAAATTCTGCTGAGGTTTTGGAATCGAATACAATCAATTTGAGATCAAATAACATGTGTTTCCGATACTGCGTCGGCAACTTCACGGGAGCTTTGTTCATTATGTGCCATATACAAAATCTGTGTCTCGCGTTTGGGAAGACATTCCTCACAGCAACAGTAATGACGCCATATTGATCTGTTATGATCGCTGAGGGACTTATATCTGCATGGACGGGGGCAATTTTAAATGAGTGAGTCATATATTCAAAGGTACGAAAAACTACTTTGAAAACTTAATCCAGACAAACACACAACTTATTACGGACAAAACCACAAAGTATTCAGAACATACACCCACCATAATCCGGATAGACATACAACTTATTCCGGACATACACCCACCTTATTCCGGACAGACACACAACTTGTTCCGAACAAACACACCATTTGTTTGGATAGAATGACAACTTGTTCTGGACACACTCAAAACTTAAATCGGACAGACATATATATTATTCCGGACAGACCATGACCTTATTCCGGACAGAAAAACAATTTTATCCGGATAGAACCACAACTTATTCTGGACACACTCAGAACTTAAACCAGACAAACATACATCTTATTCCGGACATAGCAGGACATTATTCCGCACAGACAAGCAACTTCGTCTGGTTAGAACCACAACTTATTCTGGACACACTCAAAACTTAAACCGGACAAACATACATCTTATTTCGGACAGAGCATGACCTTATTTCGGACAGACACACAACTTCATCTTAGCCAAACACCCCTCTCTTACGCGGGGCGGCTCCGTCGGACGCCCGCAATTTTTTATTATTTTTTTATTATAAAGATGTTGGATATTTTACCAGATTCGAGTACACTGGGGCGTCCGTTGACTCATTAATGACCTCCAAAATATTATTTTTTATGATTATAAGAGGAAGATGAAGAGAGATGTGTGATAGGAGGGTAAAATGTCGCGTTATAGCAGTAGAAATGAGAGAATGACAAAATGGTAATCTGTTGGGACGATTTAAGTAATTTTAGGACGACAAAGAGTCCTTATACACGGACGCGGGCGTCACGGACGCGCCCTACGTGGCTTCAAAAAGTGGATGAGTCAGCGTCTACTCGGATTGCCATGTCACGCTTTCCTTCCGAACGCGCCTCAAATTGTTTTAAATTTTTTTTGACGGTTTTCGAAGAAGGACGGTTCGTTTCCAGATTAGACAGCGGCAGACACCCTACGAACGACGGTTCGGATACCGAGGAAGATAACATATCCAGAACAAAAGGGAGACTCTCGCTTTCTTTCTTTCTTACCTGTGAACGTAGGAAGCGCACCTGTGAAGCATTCCCGACTTTCTTTCCCTGTGAAGCGCACCTTGTAAACGATAATGGAATCTTCAACTCCGGCCGTCGATATCGAACACGTCCCAGAACCGGTGGGTCTCTAATTTTTTCTTTCCGTGGGTCGTTATTTTTTTTGATGAACTTCCGTTTATTAAATTATTGGTTTTAGGGAACCACGTACTACTTCCGGGAATCACGATGCTCCTGGAAGGCCATCCGAAAGCAGTTTGACCGGATGAATAAGGTGGAGAAGGAGGCTTTCCGTAGCACCCCATTCGGTCACTTCTTAAACCTTCCTAACATTACGACGGACAACGAAATAGTCGGTTGGTTCGTCGAGCACTACGATACGGAGGAGGTGGGGCTGAGAATAGGATCAGGGGTAGTTCCCCTTACACCGGAAGACATCGCCCTAATTTTGGGGTTACGTACGCATGGGAAGGTCGTGGTGATGGAACCATTGCGCGTCCAGAAGCGAGACGGGGTGAACCTTGACAACACCCAACTTTTAGTTCATCTCATGGCAAACAGTACCATGGGCGAAACGGAGGAGTACGTTCGTCTCCTGATTTCTTTCATCTTCAACAATTTTTTGTTCTATGATGGAACGCTGCGACCGAAGGAATGGTTCATGCACCCTCTGAGGAACATCAAACGCCTAAGCAGCTATGCATGGGCAAGTGCAGTTCACAAAACCCTGGTTGGAGGCCTCGAGAAAGCAAGTTTAGAACTGCAGGAGAGGAAAAAGGCAGGGAATTTCATAATGCGGCAGGGGAACGTCGAAGGTTGTGTTGCCATACTACACGTAAGTTTTTGTTCCTGCTTCACACTTCCTCTCTTCCTCTTTTTTTGTTTTTGTTCTTTTCGGAAGACGATGTGTGTCTGTTCGGAATACGTTGTGAGTCTGTTCGGATTAAGTGGTGGGTCTGTTCGGATTAAGTGGTGGGTCCGTTCGGATTAAATGGTGGGTCTGTTCGGGTTAAGTGGTGGGTCTGTCGGGGTTAAGTGGTGAGTCTGTTCGGAATAAGTGGTGCGTCTATTCGGATTAAGTTGGGTGTCTGTTCGGATTAAGTGGTGCGTTTGTTCGGATTAAGTGGTGAGTCTGTTCGGATTAAGTTGGGTGTCTGTTCAGATTAAGTGGTGCGTCTGTTCGGATTAAGTGGTGCGTCTGTTCGGATTAAGTGATGCGTCTGTTCGGATTAAGTGGTGCGTCTGTTCGGGTGAGGTGGTGCGTCTGTTCGGATTAAGTGGTGGGTCTGTTCGGAATACGTTGTGAGTCTGTTCGGAATATGTTGTGAGTCTGTTCGGATTAAGTGGTGGGGCTGTTCGGAATATGTGGTGGGGTTGTTCGGATTAAGTGTTGGGTCTGTTCGGAATACATTGTGAGTCAGTTCGGAATACATTGTGAGTCTGTTCGAAATACATGGTGAGTCTGTTCGCATTAAGGGGTGGGTCTGTTCGGATTAAGTGGTGGGTCTGTTCGGAATAAGACGTGTGTCTGTTCGGAATAAGAAGTCCGTCTGTTCGGATTAAGTTGGGTGTCTGTTCGGTTTACGTTTAATGTATGTTCGGATTCAGTTGTCTTTCGAATATGAAGGTACGTTGGTATAGTAGTTCTCATTTTTTTCCTTTCCATTTGAAGGTGTGGCTTTGTGAGAAATTTAAATTGGGGGAGCCCAGAACAGGAGTTTTCCCACGGATGAAAAGATGGACGGAGATGTTTGGGAAACGATTAACCCTGAGGAAATGGGAGGAACGTGGAATTACCTTACATCGAATTTACGACGGCACGTTCGACCTGATGGGGGCTCCATCAATGAGTGAAAGGGAGCTGCAACTTATTGGTCCTGTTCGAAAGAGCTCAACTTCAACCGTCAGTTTGCCAAGGCTCCAACTGGCAGACTGCAGCATTCCATGCGACCCGCTGCTCCAAGAATTGGAGCTGAGTGAGGTGAAGACAAAATGGCTGAGGGCCGAAGCTGCCCTTAAGAAGGCCACAGAACAGGTACACGACCTCAGGGAAGAACTGAGGATTTCCCAGGAAGAGTGTGGGAGGCTCAGGAAAGATATTATATATCTTCGAGGGACAGGGACAACTGGAGTCCCTGGTGGGGAGAACGAGCTAGAGCAAGAGGAGGAGAATAGGAAGAAGAGGGAGGCGGAGGAAGAAGAGAATAGGAAGAGGAAGGAGGATGAAGAAGAAGAAAAGAGGAGGGAGGAGGAGGAAGAAGAAAAGAGGAGGGAGGAGGAAGAAGAGGAGAAGAGGAGGGAGGAGGAGGAAGAAGAAAAGAGGAGGGAGGAGGAAGAAGAAGAGAAGAAGAGGAAGGAGGAGGAGGAACGAGAAAAGAGGAAGAGGGAGGAGGAGGAATGTGAGAGAAAAAGGGAGGAGGAAAGGAAGAAGGAAGAAGAGGAGAAGAGGGAGGAGGAGAGGAAGATGGGAGAAAAGAGGAAAATGCTGGAGAAGGAGGAAGAGAAGAAGAAGAAGGAGAAGGAAGAAGAAAGAAAGGCCCAGATAGCAAACTGGGTCGCGAAAAGAAAACGCTCGACGGCCACCGTTGAGCAGCAGCTGAAGGAAGGCGAACATCTGGCCAAGAAGAATAAGCAGGAAGAAGAGCAAAAAAGAAAAGATAGAGCGGCTCAAAGGAGCCTGAAGAAAAAAAGGCCGGATGTTGACATGCCTGCATTGGGCACGTTGTCATTTGATGAGGTCAAAATGCTACTGAACCTGACCGAACCCAACAAGGACAATAGGGAGGTCATCTGGAGAGGCGATATGTGCAGTTTAAAACGCTCCGACCTGAAGGAGCTTATAACGCCTAGGATGGATATTAGCGATGAAACTATCGACGCTATGCTATCGGTGCTCGAAGAAAGACGCCACCCAGAAAAAGTTATATGCATATCCACATTCGAGTCGGGGCGAATTCTTGCAGGGCAAGGCAGAGAAGTTGATGATTTTATCCTCCCTAAAATCGTAGATGCGTCTCCAACACAGACCGTGATCGCACAACCATGCTGGTCTTCAGGTCATTGGACACTGGTGGTTGTCTATGGCCCGTCCAAAGAGATTTTGGCATTCAACAGTCTCTCTAGGGAGCTAGGCGAAGGTGATGATCCGGAGCAGACTGTAGGCCAGCATGAATGTGCAGCAGCGGATGCGGCTGTATACTGGAGGGATCTACTCAAGGTCGACTGGCCCCTGAGAATCCTGAGGAAAGAGAGCCAACAACAACCACCGGGGAGCAACGATTGCGGCGCCTTCGTTTTATACTGGATAAGGTGCCTAATGTTGAATGTTGACCCTACGAAGGAGAAGGACCCCAATACCATCCACTCTATCAGGGGTGAATTGGCGGTCATGTTACTTAGGGATCGTCGGTCGTGTGTGCAGGTCTAAACAGACAAAGATATTTTTAGTTTTGTTTATTTTTTGGTTTACATGTACAAAATGTTTACATATTCAGTTCACAAACTATTTACATGTAAAAATACAAACATTACCAATGTCATTCTTAAGCTAACTTTATTCCGAACAGACAGTCTTCTTATTCCGAACAGACCCAACACTTAATCCGAACAGACGCAACACTTAATCCGAACAGACGCAACACTTAATCCGAATAGACTCACAACTTATTCCGAACAAACGCAACATTTAATCCGAACAGGCTCACTACTTATTCCGAACAGTCTTCTTATTCCGAACAGACCCAACACTTAATCCGAACAAACGCAACACTTAATCCGAACAGACGCAACACTTAATCCGAACAGACTCACTACTTATTCCGAACAAACGCAACATTTAATCCGAACATGCTCACTACTTATTCCGAACACAGTCTTCTTATTCCGAACAGACCCAACACTTAATCCGAACAAACGCAACACTTAATCCGAACAGACGCAACACTTAATCCGAACAACCGCAACATTTAATCCGAACAGGCTCACAACTTATTCCGAACACAGTCTTCTTATTCCGAACAGACCCACCACTTATTCCGAACAGACCCAACACTTAATCCGAACAGATGCAACACTTAATCCGAACAGACGCAACACTTAACCCGAACAGACTCACAACTTATTCTGAACAAACGCAACATTTAATCCGAACATGCTCACTACTTATTCCGAACACAGTCTTCTTATTCCGAACAGACACAACACTTAATCCGAACAAACGCAACACTTAATCCGAACAGACGCAACACTTAATCCGAACAGACGCAACACTTAACCCGAACAGACTCACAACTTATTCCGAACAAACGCAACATTTAATCCGAACAGGCTCACTACTTATTCCGAACACAGTCTTCTTATTCCGAACAGACCCAACACTTAATCCGAACAAACGCAACACTTAATCTGAACAGACGCAACACTTAATCCGAACAACCGCAACATTTAATCCGAACAGGCTCACAACTTATTCCGAACACAGTCTTCTTATTCCGAACAGACCCACCACTTAATCCGAACAAACGCAACACTTAATCCGAACAGACGCAACACTTAATCCGAACAACCGCAACATTTAATCCGAACAGGCTCACAACTTATTCCGAACACAGTCTTCTTATTCCGAACAGACCCACCACTTATTCCGAACAGACCCAACACTTAATCCGAACAGACGCAAGACTTAATCCGAACAGACTCACAACTTAATCCGAACAAACGCAACATTTAATCCGAACAGGCTCACTACTTATTCCGAACATAGTCTTCTTATTCCGAACAGACCCAACACTTAATCCGAACAGACTCACAACTTAATCCGAACAACAGCAACATTTAATCCGAACAGGCTCACAACTTATTCCGAACACAGTCTTCTATTTCCGAACAGACACAAGTAAATCTGAACTGAACTTGTATAACAACCATTTACAGATCACAACGTATCAACAATTACAAGTTTCTTGGTTTTACAAGAACGGGAAAAAACACAAAAATGTAAATTAAGGAGGAAATTCCTCGTAATACAAACTCATGTCCCAATCGGAGAAATCAGGATCCGCGGGTTTTGGTGCTACTTCGTGAAGCGGCGAAGTAACCTTCATCTTCCACTTTCCCTTCTCTTGTTGGGCGTGTTTTTTATGGCTCTTTTTAATTATCTTCTCAGCTAAAGACACTCGACGTCTAGTCGGCGGTCTTCCTATACGTCTGACCTTTTCCGGATTAAGGACCGATGTACCCGAAGACTCAGATTCATCAGGTCGAACCAAGTTTTGTGTAGTGTGCATACGTGCCTTAAGCATTTCAATACACTGCACGGCCTCAATATACCTTTTGTGGGAGATGAAGGCTTCCTGTGCGATCCAAACGGCACGACCCATGATGTCGTCGTGACGACGTAGCGCATCCTTCGCCATTACACCATCGTCTGGGTACGTCTTATCTCGATAGCTCCTTCGAATATCCTTCCGCCATCGATTAAGGATGTAAGAGTCTGGAAGCAATGCATTAGGATTCAAGCGTGCAAGTACAACAAAAACGTGGCAGCATAGAAGCCCAACGTGCTGAAACATTCTGCAATCACATGTAAAATTCATGGATGTGTTTTGTACTAGGAAACGTTTCGACAGTAGCTGCTCACCAGCCAAAACACGTTCAGATACCTTGTACTGGAATGTTTCATTCGTATTGAACTCCTCCGTTATATCGCAGTATATCATCTTCCCAATTTGTAACTGCACTTTTTTGAAGACCCCTACGGTATACAACTCGCTCAACTGACTCTCGAATGGATAAATTGAAACCAACTGGGGTTTTTTATGAAGACAATCAAATTCTGATTGAGCTTCCTTCTCGTACTTGTGGCGGAGCGCAAGTTCGTATTGTTGAACAAACTGCTTAAGGGTGGTCTTCGAAGTAAGATACTTGTCGAAGAAGGCGTTCATACTCTCGCTCCTCTGAGTAGATGCCATTCCCGCGAAAAAAAAATCACCAATAAATGCAGGGATCCACGACTCTCGGATTGCATAAATGGATTTGAGCCAGCTGTGGTTCTGCAGGTCAAAATCAAGAAGGAAACCCTGCCAATTACGATCAAATTCTGCTGGGGTTTTGGAATCATATACAATCAATTTCAGATCAAATAATATGTGATCCCGATACTGCGTCGGCAACTTCACGGGAGCTTTGTTCATTATGTGCCATATACAGAATCTGTGTCTTGAATCTGGGAAGACATTCCTTACAGCAGCAGTAATGGCACCACATTGATCTGTTATTATAGCTGGGGGGGTATATCTGCATAAGGGACCCAATTAGAAAGGAGTGAGACATTATTCCGAACAGACAGACTTCTTAATCCAAAACAGACAGTCTTCTTATTCCGAACAGACACAACACTTAATCCGAACAGTCAGGCCACTTATTCCGAACAGACACAACACTTAATCCGAACAGTCAGACTTCTTATTCCGAACAGACAGACTACTTATTCCGAACAGTCAGACTTCTTATTCCGAACAGACACAACAAGTTAATCCGAACAGTCAGACCACTTATTCCGAACAGACACAACACTTAATCCGAACAGTCAGACTTCTTATTCCGAACAGACCCACCACTTATTCCGAGCAGACACAACACTTAATCCGAACAGACTCACAACTTATTCCGAACAGACACAACACTTAATCCGAACAGACACAACACTTAATCGGAACAGTCCGACCACTTATTCCGAACAGACACAACACTTAATCCGAACAGACTCACAACTTATTCCGAACAGACACAACACTTAATCCGAACAATCCGACTTCTTATTCCGAACAAACGCAACACTTAATCCGAACAGAGAGACTTCTTAATACGAACAGACAGACTTCTTATTCCGAACATACACTCTTCTTATTCCGAACAGACAGACTTTTTATTACGAATAGACAAACAAAAAAGAGGAAGATATGAAGAGGGAAGAAGGAAAAAAACTTACCGTTCATGCACGACAACCAGGTTTGGAACAACCATATGTAATTTTCAGTAGTCTCATAGGACAGCAAAGCGCAACCGAGCAAAACTGATTCGAAATAGTGATTGACTCCTACAAATGGGGCGAATGGCATGTCGTATTTGTTGGTAATGTAGGTTGTGTCGAAACATATTGCGTCTCCAAAGTATGAATATGCAGCTCTAGAACGACTGTCAGCCCAAAAAACGTTGCGTAGTCTTCCTTCGTCATCCATATCTATTACATAAAAAAACATGGAATCAATCTTCTGCATCCTAATGAAATAGTCCTGAAGAGCTTGTGCATCACCAGGTCCCATCTTCAAATTTCTGACTTGGTTTACAACATTCCTGCAAACAGGAACCAGTAAGACCAGGCGCAAAATGTTCAACTTCAATTATGTTAGACGGAAAGAACACAAACCTTAAATCCCTTTCGTTGAAAGTCAATTTGTCATAACCTCCAGCCTCGACCACAAGAGATTGCATGGTCTTAGCAGCCGATATCCCAGCTTCATCATTAACCGATATCCGGGTTACGACGGATTCAGGGACGGTTCGTTTTTGCCTGAGAAATCGCATTTGCTCCGGGTCAAGCATGGGATGGTTATGGTTAAGATCCACAAAGTTAACGTTGTAACCCCTTGCTGTGTTTCCGGATACCCTTATCCGAGCAGTGCATTGTACTCTGCTGGATAACCTAGGCTTCAATTTTCCTTGCCCTTGGTCCGTTGGTGCGGTGCCCTCCTTGGAGCAAGTCAGCGTGGCCCGTATAACAACACCACGATCGTAATGAGATTGTCTTGTCTTAACGCCAAAACCACAATGATCGGCATAGGCCACGTAAAATGCTTTGGCTTCTTCGAAAGAGGGGAAAAACATCCCCTCATGGGGAACGTTTGATGGCTGCTCCACTAGGGAAGGCACGGGAACGATTTCCATTTGAGTACAGAGGAATGACCACAGAAGAGAAGGGAAGGAAAAGGAAGAGGCATCTTGAGATTGATAACAAGTCTTCTGTGCCGTGTAGGAGCGCCGAACGCCAAAATGATGAAGGAAGAGAGTGATTTGAGTCGCATTAATGAGGGATGGAGGGAAGGATGGTGGAAATGACGACGGTACGAAAATAGAGGAATAAAAAAACAAAAAACTTTTCATATCCCATCGCGCCAACTAAGCAGCGTCTGCTGAGTGGACTGGCCACATCAGCGCGCGTCCACTAAACATTTTCCACAAAATAACACTTCAGTTAATATTAAGGTTAATAAGTTGTTAAAAGGACACGCCTAATCTGTCTTATAATTTGATCCCTTCAAAGTCGCGATCCGGAGAAAGGCAAAAATCTCCCCTTTCCGCTCCGATTTCTCGCATTTTATCATTTTTTCTCTCTGTTCCCCTTGCGTCCGGCGATGGCGGAAGAATTCTCGGTAATTTCCCCCGCTTTTGCCCTTTTTTGGTCGGATCGCGTTCGGATCTGAGGGGTTTCGGTGTTCGAAGTCGGGATTAGGGCTTGCTTGCATGTGGGTTTGGGGGCTGGGATGTTGTAAAGATTTGGTTTTTACGGTTAAAAAATGAGTTTTGGTTGGGTTTGTGTGGTCAACTTTCGATTTTGAGACTAAATTCAGATGTGGTTTTTGGTTTTGGGTGATGGGTCGGGGTTTTCTACGGTTGATTGTGGTTTGGAATCGAAATTTGGTTTTGGTGGCTAAATTCGGCAGTCCAAAGATGGTTTTGAGAATGGATTTGGTCAGAGATTTTGGATTGTGGGGGTTCATGGGGCAGGAAATGGTGGAATTGATCCAGATCTGTGCATGCAACATGTCGAAATAGGTGGTCTCTGAGAATTTTTGTTAGTTGTTTCTTGTTTGTGTATTTTCTTCTTCAAAAAAATATATCTAACTCTAATTTGTAACTACGTTGTGGAGTCTACAGATTTTATATCTACAAATTTTATGTCTAAAATTTGTAGTATCAGTCTAAATATGATTGCAGATTTGCTGGTATGGTTTGTAAGTTGTAACCACACTTACTAGTTCTACTTTCTCTATGGGTCGAACCAGTCTGTCTTTCAGTCATCCTACTTCAGAATAACACTTTGTTTTGTAGGCATAGCTCTTGTTGAAATTATAGCATGTAAAGAATAAAGTACCGGTCAAGTATGATTTGAAATCATACTAGTTGATCTTATCTCACCTAAATACACATGCAGTTTTACATGTTGTTTATGCCCATCCCCCTTTGTCGGCTGGTGCTTGTTCGGGGTGTGCCACCAGATATCTGGTGAATTCTCTGTACTGTAGTTTGTAAAAATGTAGTTGTGCTAAGCTTCAGCACAAAAGTTGAGAAGGCTTAAGGATATGCTCCCCTGCTATTACCTTTATGACTTTAGGCTAGCATGGTTTGAGATGATCTCCTGATTTTTAGTTACCCTTGGTACAATTGTGGCTGATTGCTTCCATTCATCTTATAAATTAAAATTCCAGATTCATAGGTCTCAAAAGTTTCCTTCAAAAGCTATACACAGTTACCGATCCAAAAAATAAAACTAGACACAGTTGATGAAGGACCTTGGTAGGATGCTTTTACATTATTAGTCATTATATCTTATAAATCGAATCATGGATTCTAATTCCTATTTCCAAATGTTGCAATTTGTTAATTAACTTATTGTAAAAGGATGATGAAAGTTAGGATCATACACCAAAAGTGGAAATTGAGAACTAGAAACCAATTGTAAAATTCACCTAGCCAAATGCAACTTATTTTGTTCATCTAAAGAAAAACTTCCCTTTAAGCTAGTGGATCTGGAATGTGGTAATTAACAATTCTCAATTACTCTTTGTACTCTATTATTATTTATAGACTGTAGAAAGCAAGTACTGCCCAATCTCTTTTTGTGCATCCATTTTCAAGTATCTCTGTGTAAATGTTAACCAGCTCTTTTTGGTCTTCCGTTAAGTAATTTTTCTTTTTCAATTTGATCAGGAAAATGTGATCAAGGAGGCTAATAGCTTGAACCCTGGCACCATTGTCCTCCTAGTTGTTGCTGCGGTAGTGTTGCTCTTCCTTGGTGGAAACGTTGCTCTCTACATGTACGCCCAGAAGACTCTTCCACCAAAAAAGAAGAAACCTGTCTCCAAAAAGAAGATGAAGAAAGAGAGGTTGAAGCAAGGAATCTCTCCACCAGGAGAGTAAGTCATGTAATACTGAAGAGAAGTGGGGAACATCTAGGACTTTTGCATGTACAACGACCGAGTTTAATCGTAGTGTGCTGTTGGATTTTGATATCATGGACATTTTCCATCTTTGTGATTTATTTAGATGTTTAAAATGGATTTAAAATGTTTAGTTGGTTATTTATCCTTTTTAGCATCTCACTTTTCTAGCTTCCATATATGATTTATCATTCAACTTCATTGTCTCTCTGATGATACGTCAATTCCCCAATCATTTACTAGTTGCTGAAGGTCAATTCCTGGTGCATGACAATAGCCTTTTCTTTTACTGAGCTTTCGTATTCCTTTGTTCCTCGGTATGAATTGAAAGTTCACATATGAATTGATGACTACATTTTGGGTTTCTAACTGTTTTTTCATCCATTGTCAACATTGTTTCTGAGTACGGAACTGTGCTGAAACTAGAATCGAGTGGGCTCGTTTGTGTGTTGTTTTTGCTCTCATCGAGAAATTGCTTGTAGACTTGAAGGATTGCTTTGATCCGCTACTCAAAGCTTGCAATGCCGCACGGTTGGCTTGGATGAATGCATTAGGCAACTGTTAAATTTGCTTACATATTTTGACGGATAATTCAACATCCGACATTCTCTAACATAGTTTGTTTGATGTATATCTTCACCCCTACTAACAAAATAATGCCATTCGTTCTCCCCCTGCGATAATATTCACTTTATCATCAAAAGAAGATGCAGAAATGCCAGCAAGTTGGTGTAAATGAATCAATAAGAGCAGTTTGTAAACCGATGCCGAAACCCCCATGTAATAGACTAAATAATCCCACACTATACACGTCCAACAAGTAAAGAAGAAATCATGAGGCGTCATAACTTGTAGAAAGATATGAAAAATCTTTGGTTTTCATACCACACGAGTGAATCTTGTGGAGAATCTCTGATACTGAACATTCATGTTGAGAAATTTGACTTCGGGCAACTCCAATCCCAGTCTCATGAAATTACATGCAATAGTCATAGATGGTGATGTCTTCTTCACAACATAATCCAAGACCAAGGGAATCATGATCTTGGAATAAACAGTCAGATGTTAGCACTGCCTAACTAGATCGGACACTACTACAGCATTGCCTAAACTCACTCAGTCGTCGTCTTCGGAATTGAAAATGGGGAGAATATTGAAAGCTGGAGAACCGAGGTGCAATCCACGAACTATGCCACCAAATGCGGAATTAAGTCTGTGGCAGAGAAGCAAGATAGAATCCCAAAGAGCAGTTCTTCCCTGGGAAAATGACAACAAAATAAGACAAAATTCAAGGATCAACTTCTACCAGATGCAAGTTCCCTTGTAGAAGAGACATGCAAAAAAAAAGTACAACTAAAAAATGTAGAGAATAAAGGATATAGACAAGAATGTAGTTAAGAACAAAAGTGGATGCTGGAAAGGAGTAAACGTACCTGAAGGGAGAACTGGAGCTTTTTCTCCCAATACAAAGTGAAAGTTGGGGGATTTTGCTTTCCAATGACAAGTATGCAAGCCCCTGGATGAATGACTGATGGGACACTGGATATAACCGCAACGTATTTTTCCGGAAACCGGTCTTTTGGTGGAAGAAATCCCAGAAACAACGGGTTCTTGCTCGACTGAGTGCTAGAGTAGGAAGTCAGATCAACGTGTAACATCCACTTAGGATGGTCCAGGAAAGCACAAAACAGATATGCAAGTAGATGTGAGTCAGAAGGAAGCTCATTTGTCCATTTCTTGCTTGATTTGTCGCTAAGTTCACCACTTTCCATGTAGTCAAAATTCTTTACACAGGTCCCTTCAGAAAGCTCTGTAAATCGGCAATTACGTAAAATATTAACATACACCCCTGGAAACGACTGAAAGAACTCCTTGCTATCTTTCAGTTGTTACTTGAAATGAAGGAAATCATCGAGAAATTCCTACCTCGAACCCTTTTAACTGTGTAGTCTGCTCGAACACTGCTCTGTGGCAGCAATCCTTTTACCAACTCTCCTTTCATCAGTGAATTCAGCCTCTGATGCTCAGTAACAGCGTCAATACAAGCTTGTATAACAGGGATATATGCACTTTGTTGTCCTGATTGCAAATCAGGTAAACGCAACACGAGAAAAAACACAAAAAATGAACTTGCGATATCAAAACATTTTGTGGGGGTATGTTTAGGAAAATGAATGTCAGTGCCATGGTTGTAAAATATTTTATCATATATTAGTGTATGACTATATTAGATTAAAAGGTGCTTGACTGCACAGTACATGCATAAGTTGCAGTACCGTTAACCTGTATACTCATGCTCGGAAATTGCATTACCTGAATGGTTGGTGCATTCTTTTGATATGACGGTTATTTAATAGAAAGCTGTACAATCTGAACAAAATTATGCAAGTAATAGATGATTGGGGACTAACCAACAGATCCATCACGAGCTCGGACAAGATTTGAAGACAACTGATTGAGAAGCCCATCTTCATCCAATGTGAAAGTTGGTTGCCATTCTTTAGATCCATCGATGGGCGACACATTAATAGGGCCAGGGGTAGTCAGGGAGTCAGTTCCAACTTGATTGACTGTAATGGAAAAACCAACAGCAGCAGCTGTTTGCATTACCTAGTAATGTAAAGACCAATGAGATAGCTCAGGACCTTCGAAAATTTAAATAAAATAATATTGAATTGTAAAGTAGGAGTTTTATCGAACAACCTGAACGTGACTTGTCTCAATCTTCTCAACAAGGGGATTCAGCAAGAAAGAAGAAAACCACTGTCTTAGACTGTCACGCCACAGCTCAATTTGAGGATAGATACCCAATTTGTTAAATGCATCAATTGTTTGCTCCATCGTCATTGGAGGGGGAAGTTCACCCTCTCCCTTCTTCGGAGGGGTTCCATATTTCTGGCGTGACCCAGGAGACATTCTCACTGGCCTCAGCGGTGTACTCCTTGTGGTGCCTGAAGTAGCAGCAGCAGTAGCAAGTGAACCAGGACTTGCAATTGCAAACCCTCGGAGAGTGGGAGGTGTAGCTGCCTTCACTGCGGACTCCACTATCTTCTCGTCTACGTCTGCCAGGTATTGCTCCAACATCTCTTCTGTCAAAATTCCCCTTCCACCAGACGAATTCTTAGACGTACGAGAAGGAGATATGATTCGCGTAGGAGAAGGAGATATGGGAGACAATGTGACGTTCTTACCACCACTAAAACCTTGTTGGTCTACAACTGTTTTAGAGACCCGAGATGGGCTATAGCCATGAATGTGTTTCCTGATGGGCACAAGAGGCTCCAACAAAGATCGAACCGGTGTTGACTTTGGAGGTTTTTTAGCAACATCCCCTTCTGCTGGCTTGACCTTTAGCCCTAGCAACCCCAATTGTCGGTCAGTCAAATGGGCTGCCTTTTCATGCGATTTTTTCAATGGGCTAACCTTAGAAACACCAAAAGCACTTTTACGACTTCCCCATAAGACACGTGCAAGAGCCGTTAGTGTCACAACAAACGCCAAACCAACGAAAGCTTCCACAACCCTCGCAACCATTCCTTTGAGTTCCAAAACCAAATGGGACTTGTCACAAACACTTGATGGGCACCCAAAAAATTCAAAAAAAACAAAACAATGAACTTGAACCATGAACCACTTACCAGCAGTGTTGTAGGAGAGTTTAAGCAAGCCCAGTAGGCGATGGATCTCATGTTTCCTGTGTGTGAGAAAACACTCATGAAATCCAGGCACGAGCTCAATGCTTCAATTTTACACAATATATCCATGGTTTTGCCTTTGAAAAAGTCTAGTCTTAGTATTTTGTAGCAAAAAGGAAAAAACCAGATAGGATCTAGAAAATTACATTCATCATAGATTCGTAATGCAGATTGATCTTAGCAATTTGACCTGAAGTACACATGACTAATTTACTTAAACTGTACAGTTTGAACACAGCAATGCATAATAACTATCCGAATGGAATGCCAAACGACACAAAACAACATAACCTCAAAATGTATTGCTTCCCAAAAAAAGAAGAAGGAATTATCTCGACAAATCCACAACAACACACAGAAATCCAATTTTCAAACACTTCAAACCCAAACAAATCCACCAAAGATCCCACCTTTCCTACTCTAAAAAACTTCAGAACCCACCAAATCGTCCCAGAATTCCACATTTATCACTCTAAAACTCAAAACCAACATTAAACCACATGACCTCAAAAATCTCTGAACCCCACAAAAACCCAAACCACCAAAGATCCCACCTTTTCACTCTAAAACTTCAAAATCCACCAAAAAATCCCACCTTTCCCACTCCAAAAAACTCAAAACCAACATCAAACTGCATAACCTCAAAAAACTTTTTTTTTCAACAAATTCCACTAAAAACCCAAACCCAACAAAGGTCCCACCTTTCCCACTCCAAACACCCCAAAACCCGTCAAAAGACCTAACATTACCTAGTGAAGGAGGCTAAGAGCGCGAAGGCGGAGGCGCAGGCGAGGGAGGAGAGGAGGAGGACGGCGGAGGAGGTGGGGCGGCGGCTGGCGGCGGTGAGGGCGGCCGAGAAGTTAGGGTTTTGGTAAACCGAGAATTTGGATTTGGATTGGAGAGGAGAAGACGACGAAGAAGTGGTCGTCGTCGTCGTGTTTCTTCTGCTCTCGCCTCCTTCCATTGGGACCTGTGCTTGTTTGCTCTCTCCGGCTTTGGGTTTGAAATTGTGACCTTTTAAACGGATCCGGAATGGATTAATCGGATCCTGATTCGGGTGCAAATGGATACGGATTGTTCGGCTCGAATTTGAATGTAAACTCAACTTTAGACTCGATAAACTTGATGAGCTGAACGAGTTGGAGTTAAGATTTACTTTAGACTCGATAAGCTTAATGGCTGAATTTCAGCTTAACTGCTTAAGTAAACTTGATTGGGTTGGTGAGCATTGACGTCTATTGAATTGGTTTAATACGAAAAGTATTGACCAACTGATTTGGTTTTGGCATCAATGATTAGGTGTTTTGTTGTGAAGTAAAATCAACATCTGAGAGGATTTTGTGGTATAGGTTTAAATCACATTTGACTAGTAGTTTATCCACTAGGTGAGAGTGTGAGACATATCATGTGTGCAATAAGTAGTTATTCTAAAAATTAGGATGATGAAAATCTTTACTTATCAATTGCAATTGTTAGACAATTCAATGGCATTCTCATAAGATAAAAAGTTATCTGTGTATTTTTACTTATCACCGATTGATTGAGTTGGACACCCGCACTTTAGAATAGAATGCTAACTGAATGACATTCATTCAATGAAAAAGTATAGTATCACACAGATAGAAACTGTCTTTTAAGTAAAAACAGCACTCTGCCTCTCAAGTAAAAAGTTGTCCAAAAATTTGAAGTCATATGATTTACAACCGAGCAAGGAAAACAAAATCGAAGTGCAAAAGAAGTTGATGTACTTTTGGTCTACAAGAAGCCATCGAATTTGCCTGGTCCGTCGGAATTCAAACTGCTCTCCATCATCGCTGAAACAGTCCGTTGATACGCAACATCGGTGCCAGCATTGTGGTTGTCTTGTGGGACGGATTCAGACGGATCCTGAGAAAGAAAACTTAATGCTAAAACTACATCACTCATCATAGGGCGAACGGTAGCTTCGTCCTGGAGGCACATCGCAGTGACAGCAACAATTTGGTTCAATGCAGTTGGTGGATATTGGCCTTGGAGGAGTGGATCCGCTAGCTCGGAGTATCTCTTCTGGTCCTTGAACAAGGGTTGTGCCTGTTCAGTTCAGTTCAGTGTGACAGTTATGGCAGTTATGTTGCAAATTACCAATTTTGAGTTGAAGAAAATTTGAACATCACCTTATATATGCAGATGTCTTACATATTAAGGAATGACAATAGAAACCCTTTCATACATATGATTGCATTGAAGTGGGCTAACCGTTGCTTTACCGATCCATGCTTCCATGAGAAATATCGGTACTAATTTGCGTCAAGCAATGGTGCTGAAGTTACTCAGTTTGGGGGGTTTGATTTCAATATACGATATGCTATTGAAAACAACAAATCAAAGTGCGAAAAGATCGTTGTTGAGAGCATGAGCGAACAGACGTATCAAGAAAAGACTCGATAGAACTCGGTAAGGGGTCATGGGAAGTCTCTCTATTTAAAAATTTCTCCATCTACCTGGATTATCAGATCTAAAAAATCATTAATTCTTACCCATGCAACAAGACTTTGTTCATTAACTGGCTTGGTAGTATCCATGGCTATTTTCCCTGTGATGAGCTCGAGTAGTAAGACACCAAAGCTGTAAACATCGGATTTCACGGTCAAATGACCCGTTTTCACATACTCAGGGGCACAATAACCGTAAGTTCCCATCACCCTTGAGGAGACATGCACATCTTCGCCTACAGGTCCGAGTTTGGCAAGTCCGAAGTCGGAAAGCCTTGGGCTGAAGTCATCATCCAGTAAAATGTTCGACGACTTAAGATCCCGGTAGATGACAGGAGGATTTGCCTTGTCGTGTAAATATTCCAAACCTCTAGCAGCACCAGCGGCTATTTTCATCCGACAATGCCAACTTAGATGCTTCTGATCAGGTGATATGTCTGGAACAAGAAATTTTTACTTGTTTATTTTCACTGATATTAATTAAGTTATGCAAACTTATATATAGTTACATAGAATATTGGAACTATATTTTTAACAGCTGATTCAGATGCACCATATCTAATCAAATCATTCAATGTTTTTAACTGCTGTTTGTAATGTTCAGATCAACAAAACATATTTCTTACCATTTGTTTTCATTTCCCGGCTCAAATTCTACCAATCTACTCTTTTCTTTTCCCAAAATTTCTCAAGTGGAGTGCAGACCTAGTTAGTTTTGCCATGCTAAGACATAAGTCATTCCAACATGGGGAATTCCTTAAGCTCAGATGGCAGAGAATAAAAAACTATGAAGTCAACGGTTAAGTGAGTTCTTCAGCTATTTAAACATCAACTTTAGGTGTCGAACAAAATAAACGAGTCGCAAAATATGCAGTCTATGTGTTCAGCCTTATTTAGAAATCGAACTCTTACTACAGTTTCATAAGTTGGTAATATTGTTACCAAGAAGGTGGTCTTCTAGCGATCCCCTCGGCATAAACTCGTAAACAAGAAGCCTCTGCTCGCCATCTGAGCAGTATCCGACGAGGTTAACCAGATTCGGGTGATGAAGAAGACTGAGCATCAAAACCTCTACAAGGAATTCTTTATTCCCCTGGAATCCATTTCTGTCTAGTTGCTTGATAGCCACTATCTGAACAAAAAAAAGAAAACTAAAATTATCACAATGCAGCTGGTATCGATCGATCATTTTGGGAGAGAAAAAAATACCCAAAAAATCATGAGCTGTAGATGTGATTGTACCTGACCAGTTTTACTCAGACAACCTTTGTAGACTCTTCCAAACCCTCCTTCACCTATTAGACATTCCGGCTGGAAATTCTTGGTAGCTGCGGCTAGCTCTCGAAATGTGAAAGTTTTAGCAGAAATATTTCCGTTTCCTGCATCCTTCTCGGGTTCTGCTTCTGTCGTCTTCTTTAGCGAGGTGCACTCTGCAGAAAGGATCATTTACTCTAAAACTTTGAACTAAATGATGTACTATTCGGTACTATATGTAGTGAATTTTGGAATATATAACGAACACTCAACGCGTGTATGTGAGAAGAGTAGAAACTAGAAACTCACCGGGCAATCTTATAGGGGTGGCGAGCTCTGTACGAGTATTCGCCCCAGTCTGCCCATTTGCTCCATGCTCACTCCGAGACTTATTCCCATTCTTTGAGAAGCATGAAAAACAACTCATGTTTCAGAGCTTCACCCTCACGGGCTAAATTTTTTAGTTCTTCGGCTGATCAGCACGATAAAGATGCAAAATCGCAAGGGTCGACGACATAGAACTCAGAAAAGATTAAATGTCAACGTCGAATCCATCACCTAGTTAAAAGACAAAAAATGAAATCGCGGTTCTTATTCCCAAAATATTCAAATAAAAAGACTTTAAATTTGTGTCATCAATGTAAAGATAGAACAACTTCATTCATGCCTCATAGTCCCATGCCTTGAACATCCCAAAATAATTTCAAATTATAAGATCAGAAAATTTACAAGCCATATCAGAAATCAACACACATGTGAATATGTGGTGATGATTAAAGTAACAAATCCTTGATTCTGAATTACCTATACATGAGAATGCTGCTCAAAACATAACTCCACGCGTTGTACCTCCTATTTCCTCCTATAACACCCATAAAATGAACAAAACCAAATCAGAGATCTCTGTAAGAAACTCGGACATTGATCGATATATAAATCATAAACAATTGAGGCAAATGGAGATCACCAGAGCATTACCTCAACATGAAAAATAATTTTCAAAATAAAGTCCAGATCAGAAAACTCATAAAATATCTGAGATGTCATTTTAGAATACAAAAATGATTGAGGTGGTTATTTCAGCTATGAAAATACTCGAACAGAATTCAAACAATCTCAGCACGTAGTAATAAAAAAACTATATCGAAAACTCATAAAATATCACCATAAACTATGCACTTACCAGACAATTATAAAAAAATGCAAAAAACATAAATTTCACAAATGATTGAATCACAATACCACGTAGGGTAGGCGTCTTCCGCAGACGCCCGGTTTTTTTTTAATTTTATTATAAATTATGATAAATTTTAAATAAATTGAATATTATGTTAATAATGAGTTAAATTAGTTTAGTAAATCGTTTATTGATTATAAATTGTGATAATTAATAAATAAATCGCTAAATAAATTGATTATTATGTTACTAATTAGTTGTGTACGATTTTAGTAAAGGATTATTGATTAATTGTGATAATTGCTAAATTAATAGATTATTCAGTTAATAATTAGTTTAATTATTTTAGTAAATTCATTAATAAATTTGTATTTTTAAAATTGAATTAATAGTCATGGGGTTACCGTGGAGGAAAAGGGAAATCAATTCCCTTACGCGCGGTACGTAGTATATCAGACGAGTCAGGTCCTCGTCATCTACGTAGACGTGGTATTTCTGCTTCAGTTAGGAGAGAGAGAGATCTGTTACGTCGTCGTCAGACACCTGGAGAGTCTTTCGACGACGAGGATGATTCAGATGAGCTGAGGAGTCACGACGACAGTGACGATGGGGGTCGATACGACTTGGGGCCACAGGAGGAGGCGGTACATCAGGCCGGTCGAGGACGGGGGCGACACGGTGGTCATTCATCTGAGTGGGTCATTAGGAAGAATCGAGGTGACCAGTTTGTGACCGGTGATTCGAGTTCGTGCACTGCAGACGCCCGAGCTCAGAAGAAGAAGAGGGGTGGTGACGAGTCTTGGATCGTCACGGATATTATTCCCGGTGGTCCTGTAGATGGCAGCGTCATTCCGAGTTTCGGAGGCCACGTCGCCAGACGCATCTGGGATGGCGAGGAGCGGAAGGTTTTGAAGTGTCATAATCGGCACAGAGCCTGTACGACATTGCAGGCATGACGCTCAGTGATGACTGAGGATATGACGGCGACCGTGGTTGACAGTGGATTGGGTCACTTGCCGTACAACATGTTTTCCTGCATCGACATGCCGTTGATTTCGGCATTCGTGGAGCGGTGGCAGTCTGACACCAACACTTTCCACTTGCCGTTCGGAGAGATGACGATCATGTTGCATGACGTCTTTCAGATTCTTCACATTCCTGTTGAGGGTCCCATGGTCAGTGCGCAGGCGCCGACATCTGAGCTGAAGTTATATGTATCTGAGTTGCTGGGTGTCAGCCTGGAGGGTCTTGGGCGGGATAGCTCATTTTGGAGTGGCGGTAGTGTTAGTATCGACGCTGTGGACGAGTGTTGCAGACGGGGGCGACCACCACGGACTGAGGATACGCAGATGACTGCTTATTTCTTCTTACTGCTAGGCTGCGTATTGTTTGTCGACAAGAGCGGTTCCAGACTGAGACCACGCGACTTATTGGAGGCGAGGGACCCAGATACCATTGCTGATTACTCATGGGGGTCGGCGACGTTGGCATATCTGTATCGCCAGCTGGGCATATCTAGTCGTGCTGATTGTGGTCAGATTACGGGTTGTCTTACAATGCTGCAGGCTTGGATATATGAGTATTTTCCTGCTTTCCGCCCACATCGTGAGCGGAAGATTGTTGAGCGTGGCCATCCTCGTTCGCGTATGTGGGCTGTCCGGGCCGAGGATAAGAGCGAGAGTCGACTTATTTCTATTCGTAGACGACTAGATCAGATGACTGCATCGCAGGTATATAATGTATATATCATTCACGTTTATTTTAATTTAATTTTATTATTATTATTAATGTATAAACGTTTAGGTGGAGTGGTTACTGTATGGTCCCGAGCCCGCTGTAGCTGTCCCGAGGACTACATTTGCCGGCATTATTCGTTATAGGGATATCACAGAGCCTTATATACCTGATCGCGTGTTACGGCAGTTAGGTTACATTCAGGTGATCCTGGTTGACATCCCGACGCCTGAGCATGCAGTACGGTCTGCGACTGCGACGATGTACGACGTCAGGCACAACGTTTCGTCTGCGAAATCGGTTTGGAGGACATTTCCGAGACTAGGACGACTACACCTGGCTGATCTGAGTCGTAGCCGCGACCCCTCCACCTGTGCTCCAGATTATTTGCAGTGGTTCAGTAGGTGCTCACATCCACTGCTCGTACGCGGTATCATTCCGAGACCGGAGAGACCACTGGATAGGACATGTGCCGATGCGGTAAGTTTATCTAATTTTATATTTAATTGTAAAGTATATTTTGTTATTGTACGCTAATTTCTATTTTACATACAGTGGATGAGTAGGGCGATACGGTGTACGCAGCCGTTCTTGCGAGAGAGAGACGTCATGCCGAGTGAGGCGACGAGACTTGCATGTACAGATTGGGATCGCCTGATCGAGGATTGGAACAGCCAGTTGGGCATTTCGGACCATGATTCAGATGTTGAGTTGTAGTTGTCTTGCTTTTACTTTCATTTTGTTGCACTGTTAGTACATTTGTTGGTATATGCTTATGTTTATTTGTGTACTCTTATTATTTATTTCTGACGAACATATCTTCTACATATTTCTTTGACTATCGTATTTTTTAATATTTATTTTTCACGAAAAGATTTTCAACTTATTTCTTTAGATATGAAATAATATTTAAATTTAAAATACGGTAAAAAAACAACACGATATAAGTAGAAATACACGATATATTATACATTACAAAACATTACAAATTACAATCAACGTAACCGGTTCCAATACTCCATCCTACTTTGGTACTGATCCTCCCATCCAACAATACTCTCATCTCGCATTTGATACCATAAGGTCGCTATAGGAGGTACTGGGAAATCATCAAGTAATTCCAAACGAATAAAATGAGCGTAACTCCCTAAATGAGCAATGACCAACTCTCTGACATGCCTCGTCATGGTAGAGGGACACTCCCAGGGTAGAACAGTAAGACACGGGAACAACGAACCATCCGTTCCCACTGCGAAATACATGACCTCACACTTGTAAAAATTCGCAATAGGAAACAAGTCAGACCAAACCTCCATATAATGATCATTGCCAAAACCTCCCCCGCCCCAATCAATTCGTTGACGAGCCTCTCTCACATGGCCGAAATAGACTGTCTCATAAATAGGATGTGCACCTATCTCATTAGAAATCGCACGACGGGTGTACGACCAGTTCTCCTGACCACCATGAAAGACATCGGCAACACATCGAAATCCACAGTTGCCATCAGCAAGTACGTCATTCCACCTTTGCAGAAATGACAAAATGATTCCTGGCAGTCTATCATTATATGGGAAGTTGTCCACGTCAACCCCAACCATCTCAAACAAAGGCATCTTGTACTTGTTCGTCTTATACGTCGAATCCATACAGATCACGAATGGGTATGTACGCAACAACTGAACTGAAGTCGGATGTGCCAAAAATACGTGAGTCAAGACATTAGTTTCTTCATCTGCCACAATCCAATGCAAATACTTATGCTGCACTGCCTCTCTGAGAAACTGCTGCGCGGGATTCCGGTCTTCAGATTTCGTCCTCCTCATGTACTCTCTGAAGTTGTAAATGTGCCTTTGATTAGGATTATCGTCCGGAAATTTCTTCTTTACCGCTAACAAAATGTTACGGGGCCTTGCTTGTGCCTCTTGTCATATCCCGAACAATTTGCTTTGCCCCAGCACTAAGTCCGCTGACCTGTCGGTGACCCTCTGAATAAACTGCCAATGGGTGGTTGTGCTGCCCAAACATGCTACTAGAAACAATAACTCATCCATCACGATCTCGTCGCTCCACGACTTTTACCAAAAACCGACAACCGCAACCTTTTCTTTTCGTATTCTTTCGCAGTGCAATACTCGTATCACGAGAACTCATCTCACGTCTGCGATCACATCTGAGGTAACAATCCATCCGGTTATCTGCTTTCGGTTTGTATGATGATATAACAATAAAAATTCGGCTCCTATTGCAACTTGTTTCACCCATTTACAACCTTCCTCGATTGTTGTAAATATTTCTTTACTGTCAAAAAGCTCACTGTAATCTACTCAATCACCACCGAAATCTTGAAACGGAACCTGAAAAATTTGAATTTAACAAAAAATTAAAAAAAAACAAAAAAAACGGGCGTCTGGCTAAACCGCCTCCACCTTTGTGGAGGCGTCCATAGGAGACGTCTGCACCAAGGTGGAGGCGTCTGTCTAAACCGCCTCCACCTATGTGGAGGCGTGTTAGGCAGACGCCTCCACCTTGGTGGAGGCGGTTTAGCCAGACGCCCGAGTCGTGAAAAAAATTCCACCCCAGTTACCTCGCCGGATTCAGGTGCTTCGCCAGACATTTTCGTGGTGTTTGTACTAGGAATGTGAGTAAGACTGAGTCAAACACCTTATTTAAAGACACAGGACGAAATCAGTATTAATTAATTTGTTAAGGGCAAAAAGGTCATTTTTGGGGCGATTTAAGTAGTTTTCCGGCGACGAATAGTAGTTCCCATAAATATAGATAATTGTTAAATTAATTAATTAATAAGTTAATAATTACTATATTCGGATGACCGATACCCCTTCGGTACACCGAAACTTCAAAAATTTCCAGATCCAACAATTTCAAAATCCAAAAAAATTCCAGGGGGCGAGACCCCCGAACGACCTGTCGAGGTGGTATTTGTAAGTCAGGATGTTTTACCACCGGGGGATTTTGGAACTTAAAAAATGTTGGATCTGGAATTTTTTTGAATCTTCATCACTTGCAAAAAAACTCATTGTAATCCGACCGGTTACCACCGAAAACTTGCAAAGAAACGTCAAATAATTTGAGATAACACACCGTATAATTTTAATTTGACAAAAAAATTAAAAAAAATGGGACGTCTGGCTAAGACGTCTGTACCATCGTGGAGGCGTCTGGCTAAGACGCCTCCACCATGGTTGAGGCGTCTTAGCGAGACGCTTAGACCATGGTATAGGCGTCTGGCTAAGACGCCTGGACCATCGTGGAGGCGTCTGGATAAGACGCCTCAACCATGGTGGAGGCGTCTTAGCCAGACGCCTCCACGATGGTGCAGGCGTCTTAGCCAGACGCCCGAGTCGGAAAAAAAAATCCGTCTCCGTTACTTCGCCTGATCTAGGTGTTTCGCCAGACATTTTCGTGATGTTGGTAGTAGGAATGTTAGTAAAACTGAGTCAAAAACCTTGTTTAAAGACACGGGACGATCTGGGTATTAAATATATTGTTAAGGGCAATTTGGTAATTTCAAGGGGCGATTTAAGTAGTTTTGGGGCGACGTTTAGTAGTTCCCAAATTTATAATCAATTATTTTTAAAAAAAAATAATAAAAAATAATAAAAAATTACGGGCGTCCGACGGAGCCGCCCCCACGTAGGAGGGGGCGTCTGGCTAAGACGCCTCCCCAATGGGGGAGGCGTCTTACACAGACGCCTGTCCCAAGGGCATAGCGTCTGGGTAAAACGCCTCCCCCATGGGGGAGGCGTCTTAGCCAGACGCCCCCTCCTACGTGGGGGCGGCTCCGTCGGACGCCCGTAATTTTTTTATTATTTTTTATTATTTTTTTATTAAAAAGATGTTAGATATTTTACCAGATTCGAGTACACTTGGGCGTTCGTTGGTTCAATACTGACCTCCAAAACATTATTTTTTATGATTATAAGAGGAATATGAAGAGAGATGTGTGATATGAGGGTAAAATGTCGCGTTATAGCAGTAGGAATGAGAGAAGGGCAAAATGGTAATTTCAAGGGGCAATTTAAGTAATTTTGGGACGATGTTTAACAATTCAGATAAAGTATTATGAAACATAAGTACATAATTACAAAGAGATGATTGTGGTGTTTAAAAGTTTAGGGGGCAAACTGAAAGTAAATTAAAGTAGTTCAGGAGATAAATTATAATTAACCCAAAAGGCTATCCTCCCAGTCTACGCAAACGTTTCTGATTCATATTTCCCTAAAAATACGGACGAAAGCAGATCTCGAAGGTTCGATCCCTCTCTCTCCTCTTTCCCTTCGAATTCTCGTTGTGATCGAATCTCGTCTTTGTTGGAGATTGATATATGTAGTTTCGTAGGTCGAATCTAGATTCTCAGGGTTAGGGATTTGCGTTTTTTCTTGTTATTCTCTAGGTTTCTTCCCGATCGAAAGTTTTTTATTTTATTTTATAGTTTGTTGATTGTGGTTTCGTAGGTGGAATCCTGATTCTTAGGGTTTCTGTTCTCGAAAGATTCGTGTTTTGTTGCCATTCCGTAGGTTGTTTATTTCCAAGAGTTGGTTCTTAGGGTTTGTTTTTGTTCTCGAAATTCGTGTTTTGTTGTTATACATAGGTTGTTTATTTCGATATCTGATATTTGTTGGAGTTGGATGGGTTTTTGTTCTCGAAAGATTCGTGCCGAAAAAGATCGAAAGAAAATGTGTGGTGTTTAGAGAAGTCGTGGAAGACGATTCAGTGCTTTTTATATGCAGTGTTTTCGTTGCCATCCCGTAGGTTTTTATTTCGAAATCTGATCTTTGTTCGAGTTTGTGTGGTTTGGTTTGCAAGCTGAAATCATGTTTCTTAGGGTTTTTGTTCTTCAACGAGTCGTGCTTGGTTTCGCAATTTGTTGTCACTATCTAGGTTAAGTTTTTTGTATAATCAAGGCTAAATTTTCTTGGTGTTTCAGAGGTGAATTTTGATTCTTAGAATTTGTTGCTCTTGAAGGATTTTTTCTGTGACTTTGAGATTTGTATCTAATTTTAAGTTGGATTTCGTCTAGATTTGGTTTTGGAGGTGGAATTGGTTTTAGGGGTTTTCCTTGTCAAATATTTGTGTTGTGGTTTTGAGACTTAGTGTCATCCGGCATATTCAAAATATTATGCTTGTAGTTTTGCATGTGAAAACTTGGTTCTCATGTTCATTGTTATTGTAAGGGATTTGTACTGTGCTTTTGTGTACTGTCCTTATTGTCTACGTTTCTTTGTGATTGGAATCTTATTTTTGTTGGAGTTTGGGAGGATTTAATTAGGAGGTTGCATCTTGATTCTTAGGATTTTCTTGTCTAGAGTTTGTGTAGCAGTTTCTGGCTTTGGTGTCATCATGTTGCTTGCTTTGTGATAAAATTTTGCAGGCTTTGGTGTCATTATGTTGCTTGCTTTGTGATAAAATTTTGCAGGCTTTAGGGCTTTGTCTTCTGCATATATATTTTTGTTTTATTTCCTGTATAATTAGATTCAGATTGTTGTTGGAGTTTGTGGTATAATCGGACTCTTAGGGTTTTCTGCCAAGGACTTGTGTTTTGGTTTGCATTTTTTTCCATTTGTTTTGCAGATACAGATTAGATGTAGTAGGCCTTAGGATACATATTCGTTTTCAGGTTTCACTGTTTGATCTGAGTCTGTTTGTTTAGGATTTTTTTCTCTCTCTTCTAAGTCTGGCTATTGTCAGGGTTTCAGTTTGTAGTGTTTTGTTTATGGAGGTGGATGATTAAGAATATGTCGACGTGTCTCTCGGTTTTATAGGATTGTGTTCTGACTTTTCTTGGAGCCTGATTCTTTTGTGTTGGATGGCTAGGTTTCCATTCCCTTGGAGTCTGGCTTTCTTTTGGGAGATGGAATCTTGATGGTGATGTTTCTGTTTACAAAGCATTCAGAGGTTGTGTTTTGGTGCAATATCTTGTTTTATCCTGATATAACTGTTTGGAGTGTCTGTTCTAGTTTTACTATGGAGGTCTAGTTCATAGATCTTATTTCTAAAAGAATGTTTTATTTAGCTATGATTTTTTAGCTTAGGTAGATTATTGTTTTAGTTTGGGAGAAAAATCCTAATTTTTTGGAGTCTTGAGATTTGTGTCTTATAATTTTGTTAGCAACATTTCCATGACAGTTTGAATTGAAGTTATCCTTCTTGTTTGGAAAGTGAACTTGTAATTTTTGACTTTTTTTGCAAGAGTTTTAACGTGTTTTGCCTTTTGGGTTTTGTTTCTGATGCATTTACGGTGTTGTTTGTTCTTATTACGTATACAGAATTCCAATCATTTGAGTTTTTCCTCCTGAGAATTTTTTCTAAACCATCTTGTATTGGTTTTAGTGCGATAGATTGGTCATCACTAATACTTTTATATCTTATCTTTAGCATCTGGGCTTTAGCATTCATGCAATTTAGATAAACTATCTTGTATTAGTGAGTTATTTCATGCATGATGGGCTTGGGTTCAGCACTCATCGTCTTGTTTCAAGTCATCATGGTGTTTCCTTTTGAAACAGTTTGATGCTCAATTAACATATTAGATAGCTAAATTTGTGTGTTTTATGGTTTTGATTACTGTATAGGTAACGTGTCAAATTTAGGCCGTTTTAAACATGAGTTACCCCTCAGAGGCTCAGACCATAGACGGAGCTTCTATTTTCCTAATCTTGAGTTATATTATATCATTGCATCTGATTTTTTTTAAGTCCTCACGTAGCCTTCTCATCTTTACAACAGCATTTTCAGGGGATCCAAAAGCATACATATCTAAAAGGGCGTTTTGATAAGATCACTTCGGTAGCCATTCCCCTAGCACTCACTGCTGCTTCCCTCTCTCTCATTGTAAGTAGCAGTTGATTGCCAAATAGAAGTCCTGTTTATCCGTATTGCAGTCTTCCACTAAAGGTTTTCTTGAATAGGGACGGGGAATCTACAACATGTCGCATGGCATTGGAAAGAAAGAATGAGCAGCAAATCCAGCTTCAAATGTTGTTGAAGTTCATTTAATTTCATTTCTTAATGTTTAAGTAATAAAAATGTGATCCTCGTTGTATCTTTTTAGAGCTACATGTATGTTTTTCTTTTGAGTGTTGTCAGCCATTTGTAATGGCAAATTTACAGTCTGGAGCAGGGAAGGCTGTGTTTATTGTTGCTAATTCTTCAACCGTTGACGTTAATTAATAAGAAACATGTAATAGGTACGGCGAAAAACTAGTATGGAAGTTAGATTTGTAGCTTAGATGTTATGCACACCGGCGGAACAATTGTAATGGAGCGTAACGGGGATGGGATCTGAATGTTATTGGGTCAGGTAGATTTAAAGTTCAACCCAGTATCAACTAACACCACAATTTGTGACTGACCACGTTAAATTCAGCCCAGTACGCCCTTGGTTATAAATATCTAAATAGTAGTTCGGCGTATCTCCATGGTATTCGGTCGAACATGTTCATTTCAGCCCAGAAAACAATAAAATTAGGCCCATGTTCGACATATTGGGCCGTCTAATATAAGTCAACCAGGCGTCGTGGACAAATTCGCAACTGTTCGGCCCGTTATAAGCAATTTGGGCCGATAAAAATAAAATTCGGCCCACTATTGGCTTATTGGGCTGACAAAATTAAAGATTCGACCCATTATAAATTAGGTTATATCGTGTGACATACAGCCCACTAACAACTTACTGGGCCAAAAGGGAGGCCCACTTTATTGGGATATGACATAACCGGTCATATCGTGACGAATTTCATTGGGCTGACAATTATTGGACCGAGTACGGCCCAATAACTTACTGGGCCAAAAGCAGGCGCAATTTATTGGGCTGGGATTCACCCAATTATATCGTGACAAATCTTATTGGGCTGACAAATTTTAAGTTTCGGCCCATGACTAGTTTACTGGGCGGAGATTCCGGTTCATGCAAAAATTTGGACCGACAAGAAATATAATCGACCCAGCGAAGAAACTTCGGCTCAGTTTGATATTAACTAATACCTTATCAGCTTTTCACGTTGAACTCAGCTTACAAGCTAAACATCTTGTAGCGTTCGGTGATCCACGTTAAAAACTCGGCCCTATCTTATTGGGCCGACCTACTGATTAAAACAAATATTTATAAAAATCTTTAATGGAATAGAAAATTAGTATTCCTTATACATAGTTCTCGCAGAGGCAATGATGAAATCTCACTTCTTATTGGCAACGGATTTGGTCACCTCTCAATCATGTTATCATGTTATCACCCTCGAAACAAGGGATCGGCAAGCAAATTTCTCCGGGTTGTAGTGTTGTACCTCACCTTACGAAAGAATGAAACTTTATATACCATTTCATCATAGAGACTCTTTATCTTGGGAGGGGTTGTATGACTTGTATCCTTCTGCCACAAACCAACCTATCGTCAATCAATGTTACGGAATAACCCATTTCCACAAGGATCATATGCCTTGGATTGTGAACATATAGCTATTACTATGAACATGAAATTACCTTCTTGCAACAGCAAATCATTTGCTTGACACCAAGAGTAAAATCAAGAAGGGCGTCCTCATGAGTCTGTCCATCCTTTAATATACTCCCCTCAAAACCTCCATTGATGGTGTCGATAATAAGCACAGCACAATCAGCAGGGAAAGTACCCATAATAATCAAGTTCTTGATGAAATCACAATGTCCAGGGGCATCAATGACGGTGAAGGGTCTCAAATTTCCAAAGGCCAATATCAAATGGTGATACCAAGTTCATGCTCGGCATCTCATCTCTTGAACTTCTCAATCACACGCTTGTCAATACAATCAAAGCTTGTAGATAAGGATGTCCAGTGGTGGTTGATTTTCCGGAATAGACATGACCAAAATGTTAATGTGAGTGTCTTCTCTTTACCCATGGCTACTTATAAACTTTAAAGCTGTCAATATTATCTAGAAATGATCAGAGCAGAAACAGAGGAAAAAATACATGGAAAAACTTTATAACAATTTAGCAGAAAGCATAGCGATATGGCTAGAAATTTGGTTTAAAAATGTAGCCTAGCATTTTTTACAGATTAGATAACAAAATAGAAAACATGATCAACGGTAGTCATTTTCACAGAAACTGCATAAGAGCGCAAACACATTGAAGGTGGTGCAATAAAAAGTAGACATTGAGATTTTTGTCAGTCACGTGTGTACTTCAGTGATCCATAATCCCATAGAGTGAGAATTAGAAGTGAGAATCAGCAAACTATTTCATGCAGGGGAAGATTGGTAGAATTTAAAACTGAAGGACACACTTAGTAGATAATGGCAGAATAAAACCTTCAGAGTCAAGAAGGAATTTACTAGATCAAATCCAAAGTTAAATAATAAAAGCTCAATTCAAGAAAGAGATAAAAGTCATTTGACTATTGAAAGCGACGGTGGATTAAGAAAGCTAAATTTTATTTTTGAGCTGCTACAATCATGTAAAAGAGATCATAGGTTCTAATTGAAGCAGTAACTAGTGGAAACACAGAATGGCATAGGCGAGCATCACCTTCCATCTAAAAAAATATTCTAGACAAATTAGTGATGGAATAAGATTGCATACATTCTTACAGGTAAATAAATAAATAAAAACCATCCAGCTGAACTAAACCAACGAAACTATAATAACAGAACAGAATTGTGAAGCGGGGAATGAACAAATCTAAAAGTTGTTGTAGATACAATAAAATCGTAAGAATCCATGACTTGAAAAGCCCACTATATTCAGCTGGACAAAAAGACTGAAAAAGATCTGGTGAAGAGCAAAAGGTACATAACAAAATGGACATTTTTAATATAAAATCAACAAGATCAATAAGAAAATGTGGAAACCACAACCTAAAGATACCACATTTTTTTAAACCAGATCGAAACCATAACTTAGAAAAGATAGAATTATGTTATAAAAAATTAAAACTACTAAAGGACAAAGCAATAAACAATATAACTAAAACCCTACACAATGTTTTATCTAAACACTTCAGCATGAAAAACACAAATGATCAATATTCTACATCAGAAATCAAAAACACAAATGATCAATATTCTACATCAGAAATAAAAAACACCAATAAGATGCACAGAATCGACCCCGCACATCGACCAACGAGAGCATCAACAATACAAAGTTTGCTTCCTATACTAGAAAGGTGCCTTAGATTAAAATTTCAAGCCATTTCGAAAATGAAAGGCCAAAAAATAATAATACACAATCTTAAAATAAGGATATCTCCGAAAATAAAACAGTAATCTACCTAACAAAACAGTCTTTTAGGGAAAAAGCTAGAAATCAAAACATCATCTTTCTTTCTATTCTTTATTTATCGGTAGAAATCAAAAAAACATCAATAAAGCTGGAATAGAATATCTGAATATCCAAATTTTCAATAACAATGAACATGAGAGTCAAGACTCAAGATCCGAGCCTCAAAACTCCAACCAACAGAATCCAACTATAATATTTCTAGTTTAACAGCTACAGTATGACATAAAAGCGCAAAACCACTGCATAAATCTTTCATTAGGGGTGTCAACGGATCGAATACAGCTCGGATCTGCCAACATCCGTATCCGAATATGAAAATGGGAATTTTTTTGATATCCGTATTCATATCCGTATCCGATCGGATCTTTTTAACTATATCCGAATTAATAACCAGCGGATCCGGATCAAATACGGATATTATCCGCATCCGAACAATAACATCCGGATTCAAAAAATCCGATCCGAAATCTTGTTTTAAGGTTAATAATGAAGATATTAAATTTGATTCAATTCCATAATTCGAAAGTCTGATCTGAAATTCCGCCAACAATACATACAAGTTACGAAATAATACAAGCATAAATTATAAACATTAGAACTAACATAAATGTTAGGGAATAACAGCCGGGTAAAGACCAGCAATGGAGCCTCCCCAACACTATTTTGGCATCCATCGTAGATCCATGTGGTTTTCTGATTACTAAGTTGTATGTGCAGGTTTCATATCAAACAGACCATCAACCACAGTTCGCGGACAGGATTTCTAGTTTCTACAAACATAAGTTAGCAAGTTATTTCGAAACTTATATCATTCCTTGTAAATAAGAACGGGAAAATAAGATCAACAATCATCATAAATAAATCCCATAAATTTGAAAGCAAAACAAAACAAAAAAGATTAGAGAAAATCAAATCCAAACTCCAATTTCGTGAAGCATCAGATGCAACTAAGAGACCAACAAAATGGAAAAGAAGAAAGCTTGCTTCTAACGTCAAAATCCATAAAACAATCCAAATCCCAAATCAAAAACACACATCAATAAGTGCCCCCATGAAATTGATTTGCCAAATCGAAAAGAAACGGGAAAACCCCCCCCGTAAAAAGCAACGTTTAACAGGAACATACCTGGGAAGAATTGCAAGAAAGAAAGAATGTGACGGCCAACACCAAAATTCCCCAACCAGTTTTTTTTTATTTGTTTTATAATGAGTAATTGGGTCGGGCGCGCATATTCCACACAAAAAAAGGGCACACGAGAGGCGGAGGCGGTTATCGTCAAGAAGGAGGCAGGTGCGTCGGCGACGAGGAGGAGAAGACGGAGGCGGTTAGGGTTAGGGTTAGGGCTATGACGTTAGGAGGGTCGTCTCGGGAATTTTTTGAGGCCGTGCGAAAAATAACTGAGGTCCCTGAATTTGAAATGTTGTCCTCGTGACTTAAATCATAAAAAAATTGTTATCTCAGTGCAATATAACCAGAAAAGTTTTTGTCGGTAAATTTATTAATTAACTGCTCATAAAGTCTCCGTAATAAAGTTCTCCGTAATAAAGTTCTCGATTGCCACTAATGTTAGTCCATTAAACATTTTCTGGGACATATAACTACGCAACTAAGATTTAAACAATTTAAGCATAGAGAAACTTCTTTTTCTATGCAACTGTTACAGGAATTTTTTATAATACCCTATATGTAATAATTGCATTAGGAAAACAACCAAGAAGTTTCGAATACTTCGACATATCAAGAGTTATAATCTTTTCACCAGACAAGTAATCTTGAAGTAACTTAAAAACAATAATAGTGAAACAAAAATTTGTAATTAAAAAGTTGGAGCAATATAACCTTATCTAGAAGCCATAAGACGTGGCCGCTTTTCGAATATGACTTTATTTAATCATTCAAAACCGAAATTCACTTTGTTGTGCAATCTTAATTGAACACAAAAACTCATTACAAGATTGATTTCTACAATCCCACAATCAATCGATATTCAAGACTAATAAATAAAAAACAAAATTCTTTGTTTCAATACAAAAAAAGAGTACTTTTGTTCTAATAAATTTCAAAATATTGCTCAAACATGGAACCACATGGAAACCATTAAAAAGATTGTTTGTGACCATTATTTACATCTTTTTTGTTTGGAGACAGGAAAAGGCGGGTTGGAGTCGTCGACGGTGGGGGAAGGCTTACTGACGTCGTCCGTTGTGATCGCCGACAACCGTGGCTGTGGATTTTGGTGGAAAATCGAAGAGAGAGAGAGAAAGACAGAGAGAGAGATGAATTCTCATTGTGTTGTCTCAATGTTTATGTGTTATCTATGTGCTAGCACTAATTCTCTTTGCAACACAATAAGCTTATGTACATATATCCAAAAAAATAGCCCACCCTCAAAATGAGGCCCGAATTAGGTGTTCACCGTGCTCCTGTTATGGGTCGGGCCTGGTCGTTAGGGTTTGCTTTGGGAAAGAAGAGATGTTATATACTTGTTGGGTAAATTGTATAAAAAGAACACAATTTGTAATATTACACATGAAAGATAAATTGATAACATTACTCATTAAGTTACAATTAATTAGCAATTACATATAAGTTATAAAATATTAATAAATATATACATATATAGGTTACGTATGATATTGAACGGAGACAAATCATATAATACGGAATACGAACTGTGAAAGCGTGACCTATCAATCCTTTAGATCTCAGGATTTGAAGCTAGAGGTTTCAAAAAAGTTATCACAAGGATAGCTGACTTGTGGCAGCCAAGTATTCATAGCAACGTTGTTTTTTGATCCTTCGAAGTCGGCTCTTCCTATCATTGTGAAGCAGAATTCACAAAGTGTTAGATTGTTCACCCACCAATAGGGAACGTGAGCTGAGCTTAGATCGTCATGAGACATGTTAGTTTTACCATACTGATGATTGTGTAATGGTAATTCAACCTATTTCGAGAGGGAACCGTTGATTCACACAATTGGTCATCGTGCTTGGTTGAAAAGTTAGTGGTGTGAAGCTACTGTGTGTTGGATTATGACTCAACAACTCTAAGTCAGAATTCAAGGTAATCATGCAGTTTCAGTTTTTACTGTCTGATTGTCAGACACAATATTATATTCGATTGACACCTTAATACCACTTTTTCTCTGTGTTATTATTTGCCAATAAAATGCTATTTGTCTTGTCATATACAAGCACAGTGATAATTAAAATTGCTTTGCTTTGTGGGATCATTATAGCAATTATTGTTGTGCTTAGTCCAAACAATGCATATCGTTTGAAATTGTATTACCAAGTTTAAAAAAATATAAGTGTCACATGTGATAGTCCCATCGCGACAAAGGATTTTAAATTGACTTCCACGTGACTAAACCTTCAATGGGGATTAATCATATTAATTAGTTTGTTTTAAACCCATTATCGACCAGCTACTCAAACTTGTATGGGCTTCGTTTGAATATACATGTGGAAGTATTGCCGATGGTAATGATGCAGTGGATGAAAAGGTGTAAAGACGTTAGGCATTGACATATAAGGCAAAAAAACATACAAACACTCCAAGTTAGGGGTGTCAACGGAACGAATATGGACCGGATCTATCAATATCTGTATTCGTATCAGCGGAACAAATGATACATCCGTATCCGGATCCGTATCCAGACGGATATTAAATTGAATATCCATTTTAGAATCCGTCGGATACGGATCAAATACGGATATTATCCGTATCCGGATATAAATCAAATACGGATATTATCTGTATTCGTATTTATATCCGCAGGAGTTGTGTTTGGGGGACTTTAGGTAGGTTTAGGGTTAGGAATTTAGGATAGGTTATATACTTGGGTAATTTAAAAAAAAACTTAACATATAAATATTTCATTAATTTGAAGAATAACTATATATAATACGAATTCGAATACGGATATGAATACGGATGTTGTACTACGGATATCCGATCCCGAATCAGATATTATACGGACCGGATGTACCAATAACCATATCCGCTCCACGACTTTACGGATCGGATACGGATACAGTCTTACGGATATTTTTTCGCGGATCGAATGTCCAAATTCGAATACGGATACAGACAGATGTTCAGATATTCGAATATTCATTGACACTCCTACTCCAAGTCTAGTTCATACTAGAATTTGAAACACTAATTTTCAAAAAGATAGTCAACACATCAATACCCGCTGCAACTGCTAGTAGAAAAATATTGTCTTACTGTAATTTTTAGTGTCACGTTGATTATGCAAAACATATATCGTTGCAACTAACGTCAATAGATCCAAACATACTTAAATAGCCGATTACTAGTATTAAACAAAGTAATTTGAAATCTTGGATAAAACTAGTCTAAGTAGCACACAGGAAGTGTAAGATCATTTAGGTGGGGAGAGATTGCTGATTCAAGGAATAACATGTCTTAAAGGAACGGTGAAATGCAATTACACAAATAACATTAATAATTTAAATTAATCTTACGAGTTGCGTAAGTAGTCATTTTGTTTGTTATTATTTAATCCTATACCTTAGAATAGATTTAAAAAAAATGTAATTTCAGTTTTACCTTTAGTTTTGTGGGCAATTACCTATATATTAGAAACATGTAATATTATATTTCTAATATTCATGTAATATTAGAATATAATATTAATTGTTAAAAAAATTATCTTTTAATTTTCACAAATACATCTTGTAAGTCCATGATATTAGTTGCATTAAGCATAATGAAATATTTAAATGTTTATAATCAATTATAGAAATCATAAAATTTGTTTATAAAAAACGAAGTAACTTGGCCGAAAAGTCCAAGACCCTACCGGGCGCGCTTCCCTTCCTGACGAATCAGAGGCGATTTTCGTCTCAAAAAACCCTCTGCGATGGTGAGATTACTGTAAAACCCTAATCCCTACTCGATCGTAGCGGAAAGTTTCGATTTTTATGGGTTTACATCTTCACATGGTTTCGTAGTACATCTGAAGTTGTTAGCTTTGATGGAAATTGTTGTTTTTTTTTTTGCTTAATTTGAGGTCCCGAGGCTGTTTTTAGGTAATTACGGAGTTGGCTTTCCAGCTTCGGTTTGATTCGGCAGCAAACACTTTTTTTCCTCATGATTTTTGTAAGTCAGTCTGGATGTGAATGATTCAGAGGAGAGGGTGTTGTTGTTTACCTTGAATAAATGTTTAAAGTATACGTGCAGAAAAACAGACAATCGGTCGACCGGATGGAGTGATTCGGTCGACCGGATGTGTGTTAGTTTACCCAGCAAAAGTGTCTGTCGTTTTTCGGTCGACCGGAATCTTGGATTCGGTCGACCGGGAACACATCTGGAGCTGGGCAAAAAGTTACTGTTGTTTTTCGGTCGACCGGAATCTTGGATTCGGTCGACCGGAAACGTTCGAGGAGCTGGGAGAAAAGTGTCTGTTGAATTTCGGTCGACCGGAACTTAAGTGTACGGTCGATCGATTATGCACTCGCGCGCAAGCCAGAAAAGTTACTGTCGATTTTCGGTCGAACGAGACTCCAATTTCGGTCGACCGTTGGAATACAGTTATTGGATCGGTCGACCGATGCACCCGATCGGTCGACCGTTTGGACTCAGTTCTGCCCACGTTTTGCACATTACTCCATCCGATTTTGGTGCAACTTATACTTGTTTTGGCCTCATATATAAAGGCAATTTCGTCCCCTTTGTATTATCAGTTAATTCTATTGTCCACTTTTATGTTCTTGAGAGAAAAGAGAGAGAGAACATCCTTGTGATTCGGTAGGAGAGATTTGAACCGGGTTCTTCGTCAGTTCGTTCGCGTCTCTTGTAAGCATCTCTTGTAATACGTTTCTCTATAGTGGATTTGAGTTGTGTCGTCCGTGGTTTTTCCCGCATTGGGTTTCCACGTTAAATCTTGCGTGTTTGTGTGGTTTGAATCTTGGATTTGCGTTTTGTTCTCAAGTTTAGCCAATTGGATTCGTGTTTTTGTTCCGCTGCGTACTTGGGATTGGTTTTAATTCCTAACAGAGGGGAACTTTAGTTGATTCCTTTTTATGATTCTTTGTACTGAAAATTCATATTTTTTTCTCTCCCAGATTGTGGTTTCATGCATTGGTTGAGGTTAAGAAGCTAATGAGACCATAGAGGATTTTGGTGGTTTGGAATTGCCTGATATTTTGGTTGGGGAACATATGTGTTAATATTTTTTAAGATCAACTGCGTTTGTAATTGTTCCAACTACATGTTGAATCGAGTTAGTTGGTTCAGTTGTTGTTAGAGATGACCTTTGTTTTTATTTACACTATTTACTTCTGGAAGTTTTATTTTTATTTTTTATGCCCATATTGATGAATCATCTAGATTGAGAGACTAATGAGGCCATAAAAATACTATAGTATAGTTCTTATTTCACTGTAAACAGCATATGGCTGCAAGCCCCCCCCCCCCCCCCCCCCCCCCCCGGTCTCAAATACCATTAGTTTTCTTTTTGGGGATGACCATTCGAGACACTTTTCAGGCTTCTATGGTTCCATATTTACATGGGAAATAATATATCCAATTGATAGTAATTAAACTGCATGTGTTGGTTGAAGCTGAGCTTTCTTCACCAAAGATTATTAAAAGATTCAGATGTGGAAGTCTTTATTGTGATTTATGCTTGATTTTGTAGTTTAAGTACTGCACATCACAATCAAGTAGTTTAAGTGTATGTTCTCATGGACATAACTTTTAAAAGTTAAGGTATTTGTTATTTTGGTTTTGTAGAGGTTGTAATACTGTCTTCCTTTTCATCACGTTTCTATATAAGTGAATGCAAAGTGAGAACAAATATAGGTGGTTTGATAGTGAATCGGTTTTCCTTGTGTATTTTCCTTACCTTATTCTTATTCTAGTCATGGATGTTAACATAAATCTGCTTGCAGGTTGCACCATTTATAGCAGGAGTTGCTGTTGCAGCAGCTGCTCTTACTGGGAAATATGGAATTGAAGCTTGGAATGCATATAAAGCAAGGCTAATTGTCCCTCGGATGCGTAAGTTCTATGAAGGTGGTTTCCAGACTGCAATGACTAAAAGGGAGGCTTCACTCATTCTTGGTGTCCGGTAAGGTTTCATCTACATATTCTTGCAACATATGACTCGTATGTATACCATTCTATGTAACTTCCAGTACTTTGCTGTTTGGGGAAAATGCATGAATAACTTGGATTTTTTCTACTCTTGTATTACATAGGTGCTTTGAACGAAAATGTAGAGATAAACTGTTTATACCGCTAAAGGTTGCAGAATAGCAAAAGTTCCGTCACTTTCATTTACATTGTTGAAATGGTTATTGGGCTCCTTGTAATGATCATTGCTATTTAAAAAGTGTGATTTTGTCAGAGGAAGCTATCTGTAATCATTTTCACGAGAGGACAGATGTTGATTTGATTTTCATTTCTAAGATTGTATGTATACACCAAAAATATAAGCTTTGCTCAAAACCGAAGGTCTAGAAGAAAAACCCCCTTATAGAAGAGTTTATCCAACTAAAATGGAAGAAAAGTGTTGATTCCTTTTCAATGTCATCACTTTACAAAACAAGACATTGCTTCTAGACTTTTGGTATTTAACAGAGTCGCAGCAACTTACGTTTTTCACTTAGGATACTAGTTTGATCTGGGTAGTTATAATTTCCTCAACAACATTTGAACTAGTACATATGCTTTTGTAAAGTATCCTACTGAATTTCCTCCATCCCAACTTGAGATCAAGTCGAACATTAGCATTGTGATCTGAAATACGTAAGTATATGTTTACACATGCTTTGTTATTTCAGATGTCACTTTGTTGTCACACTGTTGTGTGTGGTTTTTATGAAACTAACATACTTTGGTATGTTATAATTTTTGTAGAGAACATGCGGCTGCGGACAAGGTTAGGGAAGCACACAGAAAGGTGATGGTGGCCAACCATCCGGATGCCGGAGGAAGTCATTACCTTGCATCCAAGATAAACGAGGCGAAAGACGTCATGCTCGGGCAAAGCAAGGGAGGGGGAAGTGGATCTGCATTTTGATTGTCCCTCTTAGTGTTAGGATGTAGTCTCCAGAGCTTTAATAAATTCGGAAACGGCTGCATCTACAACCTTGATGTTTTCAGTCCCCTATATGTTTTCAGCATCCAATTTTGGATTTTGATGGTTTATTTAAGGCTAGTGTATGTTAATGGGAACTCATCTTTGTCAGGTCTAGTTGTAAACCATTTTTTTATATAAAAAATTATTTATGGTTCAGTTTGTTTGGAGATTCGATTGGATTTGTTATTTGATTCCTCAATTCAGAACTACAGTTCATCTCACATTCAAAACCATTGACAAGTTGCTTATCGAACATATCACTTGGTGATATTTTTGGATTTTTCTTTGTCTTTTAGCATTAGATATGTTTGTTTTAAATCAAGTGGTTTAGTGAGATGATTTGTGATTGCAGTTGGATGTGTTCACATGCCCAAGACTTTATCCTCAGCACATGAAATGGTAGAAGTTTATGTCTTTGCTCTCCCTTTGTGCTTTTAACAATACCTTGAACTTCATTTTAGCGATTTTCGAAGTAAAACCATCAAACTAGGATGTTAAATTTTCCTAAGAATTTCTATTATTTTGATTCATGTTGTAAAGTATCTTATTTTCCTCAACGTCCATGAGTATATTCCTGTACATGAATAAATATCTTGAAGTGTAATGACATGCTAGAATTTCAAAGAATACTCGATCTTGCTATCTATCGGATGGTAATGACCACCACATTAAATAAGTTCGCTTTCTTCAATTATACATCTCTTGGGTGTTGACCGTTATTGTGGTTTATAATTAAAATAAAACAATGTTTTTGAATGATAACCATCAATCATCATGCCAAGTCATCATAGAAACCGAAATAATAAAAACTAACCAACTCATACGTTTTCAAATTGAACCAACATCATGTGAGAGCAAAACCTTTTAATTATTGAAGACTTTGCATATTGTTTAAGCATATGCTAACAAATAAAAGCCTTATAACATTAAGGTGATTAGAGTGGTTGAATTCTTTTCCATAGGTTTTTATATGTTGGTATATGTTAAAGTTAGATTAAGCTCGAACGAAATTTGGAGATTCATGGAAATTGTTTTATCAGGACGTGCAGAACAAAATGAATTGATGGATTATGGGTTTGACATTCAAAAGTTCGACTTAAATTTTTTAAAGACCAGCACTCAAATTATCACAACAAATAACAAGATAAACACTTCAGAACAAATACGATAAACATGGTAATCGTCTAATTTAAGATTCCTTAAACTCTATATTCCCTCTATATATGCGCGGATTGTTGTATTTGTTTCCGAACTGGACATCTTTCACCTCCCAAACAACCTTTTTATTTGGTGTTCGAGATTTTAAATTTGACGATTCTACAATGAGAATTTACATATGTATGAGTGTAAACTAGTCAAGTTGAGCGAAATTTTGAACTAAAAATATTATATTATGTTATTATCAAATATATAAAAAATAATTATAAATGGAACAATAAAAAGGATTAATTACAGTTTAACCCTCTGAACTATGCATTGGTATCACTTTGCCCCCTGAACTTCCAAAGTTAACAGTTACCTCCCCTGAACTTTAATTTTGTAACATTTTGCCCCCCTCAACTTCAAAAACTCATTATTTAACACACATTCGACGTTTCTTTTCCTAATTTTTTTTGTTGTGTCCCTAATACACTCCTAAACCTATATTTACGTGAAAGTTTGGATCGAAACGGAGGTCGGATATGGTTGGAATTTGGGTCAAATTGAGTGTCAAATCGACCCAAATTCCAACCATATCCGACCTCCGTTTCGATCCAAACTTTCACGTAAATATAGGTTTAGGAGTGTATTAGGGATACAACAAAAAAAATTAGGAAAAAAAACGTCGAATGTGTGTTAAATAATGAGTTTTTGAAGTTCATGGGGGCAAAGTGTTACAAAATTAAAGTTCAGGGGAGGTAACTGTTAACTTTGGAAGTTCAGGAGGGCAAAGTGATACCAAGTCATAGTTCAGGGGGTCAAATTGTAATTAACCATTATAAATCAAATCGAACAATCTATTTTTGTGTTCGAACGATTCGTTTATCGAAAAAAGTCAGAATTTTTTTTACATTTTTCATAAATTTTTTTATTTTTAAGTTAAATCAGAATCAAATATTTTTCGAATCAAATTCAAACCAAACTGTCAAGTCGAACCAAAATTTACGATCTCTTCGTGACATGATCTGACTCGACCTTATGTTGGACCGGAGAGAGAGTACAATACACCTCCATGGTTTGGCTTGCCAACCTAACCCGTGGGACACAAACAGCCAACTGCGTTAGTGGGTCCTACAAACTTGCAAAAGTGGGCCCCCCACAAAACCCCAGCTGTCGTTCCACTCTACAACAAACCAAATTGTGGTTTAGATCTAAAAATATAATTAAACCAGTCCTCTTTATATCCCCAACCACTACAGCGCCACCACATCCACCACCCTTCTTTATTACCTCCAACTTAAAAATAAAAAAAAACAACCCTAATTCTCCTTCTCTACCTCTGATCCGATCTCTCCACAGACGAACGGAATCGCGCTGGAGTGGCCAAAGATCGCACCTTTTTGTGGTATTCTCTATTGGGTACCCCTTTTTTTCTTCTCTCGTTTGGTCAAGGTTTGGGTTTTGGGGGTTTTGTTTGGTTCGAGCTGTTGGGTTTTGGAGAAAGTTGGCAACTTTTCTGGTCGGAAGGTAAGGATTTAGGGGTTTAGGGGGGGGGGGGGGGGGGGGGGGGGGGGTTCGTTGTATTCTGTCTTGGGTATGCGATATTTTCTTCTGTTTTTTTTGTTTGTTTTGGGTTTGGAGAAAGTGGGAAATTTCCTCTGGTAGAAGTGGTTTTGGAGAGTTTAGTGGACTGTTGTGGTTGTTGTCGGCAGTAAGAAACTGAAGTTATGATTGGAAGCTTTTTTAAAGTTATGATTGGAAATTGCAAGTCAAGTATCACTTTGTATGTCATTTGTTTAGAACACTTAAAACCAGTGTTAACATGCTTGGAATTTGGCTGCAGAAACATTTACTTCTTGTCTCGCAATTTGCCCCTAAATTTCATGTTCCGAGATTGTCGGATAGTTGCAAAAACAGGTCATCCATTGTATGTGGTGTTGTCAAGCGTTGTTAACTGCAATTATGCTCGTCTTGTTTTTGTCTTCGAAATGTGATTTTTAAGCAGTTCTTTCCTACAAAAAAATGTCAGTTCTCTTACTAAATTAGGAGGGGGGGGGGGGGGGGGGGGGGGGGGGGGGGCGTCTATGTGTTTCTCTTGTGATTTATCTCTCAAATGATGCATTTGATCTCTTCAGTGTCAAGTGTTAAATTTGCTGTCTTCCACCAATGAGCAATCACCATTTTTTCTTTCTTTCAGTCTCTCTTTGAAAATTCACGATTTGACGCTCGTCTTTCTGTGAGTTTGATTTATGTTCATATTGCTAATGGGAACTTGATGTTTTCTTTTAGGTTCAATGATTGAAGAAGCCAGATGATATAGGAAAGAAATGGGGAAGAAAGGCAAGTGGTTTGGGGCTGTGAAGAAGGTATTCAGTCCCGAACCAAAGGAGAAGAAGGGTGAAGAACATGTATGAATTTGCTTTATTGTGATTCTACAATAAGTACCATTTCACAAGTTGTTCTTTCTGATTTACTTTTGACCACTACTTATTCTGGACCAGAAAAATGAGAAACTGAAAAAAGCAGTTTCCTTCCCTGCTTCGACGTCTGAAACCGGAAATGCATCTTGTGGAGCTCCTCCTCCTCCACCCCCTCCTCCAGCCCCCATAGTTGACGTTGAGCCAGTAGAGAGGGTGGAAGATGAACAGGATGAAGCAGTACACCCTGTTGAAATTATTGATGCTGAGGCCAGTGCTGTTGCCGTTGAAGTGATGCCTGATGATGTTGCCCACACAGTGGTGAACACGCCTAGGGTCCAAAAAAAGTTGAGCGAAGAAGCTGCAGCTATAATCATTCAGACGACTTTCCGCGGCTACCAGGTATTGAGCCTTTGAATGTTTAGATAACACGTCTTATCTTCTTGTTACGTACTCTGGTTGGTATGTTATAATAAGTGGAATTGGTGCTTCTTGTCCATTATTTTTGATTTTTTTTGCTGTTTAAGGACAACCAGATCTCTTTTCTACAACCACTTTTAACCAAAAGGTATGTGTATTCCACGTATTTTAGAATCTCAAAACATTTTTTTTCTCTTCAATGGTTCAAAATTCGGATCACTTTTATGATACATAGAAATAAGTTTTGGACATTTCAATTTCAATCATCATAAACTAAATTAGTCTGGCCGTAGTTTGTTTACAGATATTTTTGATATTATGGTATCTCTTCAATGGTGTGCTTGTGTTTTGAAGGCAAGGAGGGCTCTTCGGGCGCTGAAAGGCCTTGTCCGGTTGAAGTCGTTAGTTGAGGGTGATGCTGCCAAACGGCAAGTGACTACCACTTTACGATGCATGCAAACTCTCTCTCGAGTTCAATCACAGATCCAGTCGAGGAGGATTCGGTTGACAGAAGAGAAATTGGCCCTCCAACGACAAAAACGTGAACAAGAGCTGGAGGCTTTGAAAGCATCTGTAAGTCACTTAACATTTCGATGATCTCAGTAACTACTTAATGTCTTAATGCATAGATAAAAAAAGTTGCTTCTTTTTTCAATTTTGAACTTGTGACTTGAAAATTCAGACCCTCTATTCTATCACACGTTAGCTATTACATTTTTCCATTAAGAATAGCAATTATGTTTATGTGCAACTTTTGTAATCTCCCAAATCTAATGTTGAATCAAGGCAAACAACTTCTGAACTTCATATGAATTTTATTCAGTTGCAGTTGGTTATTTAGTGCATCAATGGGCCCTTAGGACATTCTTAATTTGTTGTGGTGTTTAATCTGTAATGGTGTTGAGGAATTTTTTATTACAGATGGGAGATGAATGGGTCAATAGTGTGCAAACCAAAGAGCAAGTAGATGCAAACTTTATGAGCAAGCATGAGGCTGCTATTAGAAGAGAAAGAGCGCTGGCTTATGCATTTTCTCGTCAGGTATGGCTTTCTTTGTTGATGCTACATTTAAGCCATAAATCTGATGGATGCATGTACCACAGCACAAGAACTCGTTGAAGTCTGGGTACCCATTGTTTACTGACCTAAACAACCCGCACTGGAACTGGAGCTGCCTGGATCGGTGGACTGAAAGTGCAGCTCCATCAGAGAAAGAATCCTTGAATGATCAAGCATCAGTAAAGAGTGCAAGCTTTAATGTTGGAGGGGAGATAACCAGTGCCTTTGCTCGACGCGATCTTAACACCGAACGGCCAACATCTGGAAATAAAAAAACTACCCGATCATCTATCCATAATGCTCCTCCGACGCCACCACCCAAAGCATCGCCTACACAAATAAGTTTGAAGCTGGAAAATAACAATGGTGGGAAAATACCTTTGGAAGATGATGATTCAAGAAGCGTCACGAGTTCCAGATCTGAGGTTAACAGGCGGCATAGCCTTCCTTCTACGATGAGGGGTGACGAAAATCTTCCGAACTCTTCCACCACTCCTAACTTCATGAACCCGACAAAATCTGCAAGAGCTAAGTCTCGTTTTCACAGCCCATCAAGTGATATTCCCGAGACTCCAGATCGGATATCAGTAAGCAGCTCAGCAAAGAAACGCCTTTCTTTGTCAACAACCGATAAACATGGTGCAGTGTCACCTGGGCCGAGGCGACATTCCGGTCCTCCTAAGGTAAATACCAATAAAAATATTGTTGTTTCTTCCCCAAAAGCTACTGAAGCCTTATAGAACTTCAGCAGCATCATGAAACATTGAACTACGATTCCGGCCTGGGTTATTGCTGTGGTGACAACAATGGTGTAGGAAATTTGCTTGTTTGTTGGATGTTTGGTTGTCGAATTGATGATTACTTTTATTACATTGTTTTGGTTGAATGTGTATGGTTGAAGGTATTGTAATGTTATGATTTACAACTGACATGAACACTGTTCTTGTATTTGTGCAACTGTTTCTATCTCCCAGACCATTGTGTTCTACACTTGTACTGCAATGATCCTTATTCTGCTGCTTGGAGATTGGTGTGAGGTTTATGTTAAAATTCTCCCGCATGATTAATCCAAATTTCCGCTTAAGACTAATGCCAAGGGGTGTAAACAGAAAGTTGTTCACAAGTTTTAAGTTTCTGTTATTAATTTTTATATTAAACATATTTTGGATTATGGTTCGATTATTCAATAGTTAAAAATCTGCTATAATATTAGCATATGTACTGTTGATATATGTTGTAGTTTGGCAGTTTTGATTTCTGTTGACAACAGAATACTCTCTTATTGAGAAGACATTGACATTCAGATTATCACCTCATAAAAGAAAACTTTATTTCCTAAAACATCATATATATGCATATGGTGACAATTGTTCGTCCATTTTGGTTTACGTTGTAACTTCGTTTATTACAAAGACCAAGTCATGATTAATCCATTGCGTATTAATTAATATATTGACTTAAGTTAAAAATTTATTGTAATTATCTCTATTTTTTGTTAAATGTTTCGGTTAAATCCAATACAGCATAGTTAGCAGTAAAAATAAATGGGTTATCACATTGTTATAACAGCTGATCTCCCAAATAGGGTGGCCATTTAAAAAAACCCAATATCAGACATATATGCCTCTGATTTTCAACCAGATCCAACAGCAACTCAAGGAGAATAAATTTACCAACGAAGCAACGGAAAAAACAAACGATAGACATGAAGTGATGAAACAACAGAAAGAAGGCGAATACGACCAACCGGCACTAGGATCAAAAATCAATGTCATAAGTAACAAAGAAATTTCATGGAAGTGATCAATTAGACAGAAATTGAATGTAATCCCAACATGAATAATAAAATTGAGAAAAGTGTTCACGAACGTAAACTTGTCAAAAAGTGAGACTCATGTAGCCTCTAAGACCTGGGCTTCTCTTTCTTCTCTTTAAACAGAGCCAAAAGAGACACACCTGAAACTTTCACAACTTTGAACCTAACTCCGGGAATATCTCCGACAGCATGACCCTTACGTCCAAATCCAGCAATCAACACCTCATCCTGCAGCAAGTCAAAATATTGTTAGTTATGATGGCCCTAAATATCCAGCGATCAAAAACAAGAGAGAGCACTCACGTTTTCCTCAATATAGTTCAAACAACCGTCATTTGGCACAAAAGCAGCAATCTTCTTGCCGTTTTTGATAAGCTGTACTCGAGCACACTTACGAATGGCAGAGTTTGGCTGTTTTGCCTCAATACCACTGCAAATGGATTAATTCTTTCATTACCACAGCACAATTATGAAAGTGAAAATAGTTTTTTTTTGTGTGCAGTTGCTTACATCTTTTCCAAGACAATGCCCTTGGCGTGGGAGGAACCAGCAAAGGGTTTCTTCCATTCATTTCCTAGATGGCTTTTCTTGTATGACTTGTCTGCCCACCTCTGACTCCTCCTGTGGGTCTTGAGCTTACGACCAGCTCCCATACCGCGAGTCTTCCTGTAACAACATTTGCACTAAATTTACAAAATCTAGCAAACAAGATGGGACTGACAAACAAACCACCAAAAACACCATTTACGAGAAATCTTGAGTTATTTAGAATTCAATCACATGAACATTGTTTTCTAGACTTTTTTGAAACATTTTAATTTTATTTGCACATTAAAAGTTCTATGCTGGTCATACAATAGATATTATGTGTTGGATATATATTTGATGATTGCAACCAGAGAACATGCACACTATATGTGAACATTCTCTTAAATTTCATTAAATTATTAAAAATCCCGGTAAAAATTTGAATTCAAGTACACTGCCCATTTACATTATGAAGTAAAAGAAGCAATTGAAGTACAAGAAGGCGATAATTGTAGGTTATGATACTGTTAAGTGCTGACAGATATAATTTTGAATCAGCACTGGACCGTCAATAACCACAATAACAACATTAAGAGGTTAAAGGAAGAACAGTGGCAAGGGTATTTATCATTTTTTCCTTGTGCAGTACAAATACCAGTGTATAAGACTATGGCAATCTGACTAGGACACACAGGGTACAATTCATATTTGTTTTGAGAACCTATGTATTAATCCTTGGATATAAAGGCAAAGCAAAAACGAACGACTTTAAAAAACAAGTTAAGCTACATCAAACCTAACATTGGAAATACTGCCATTTATTAGACATCCATTATACCAGATACCATTATGCGACCTCCTCGAATACAAGTTCAGTAACATCACGAATTTTCTTCAACATGTTATTACCAGCTCCAACATGTGCACTAATTGGCCTATTTAGCACGCACATGACATACAACGTAACAATTCTGCCGTGGTAACAAGTTATAAGGGGAGACCTTTTACTCTTCACAATATTACAGGCTTAAACACATACAGAAAATTTCAACATCATCCAAAAGAAATTATGTATTGGATATATATTTGATTATTTCAACAAAAGAAAGTGCACATTATATGTGAATGTTCTTAAAAAAATTATTACACTATAAAAATTTTGCATTCAAGTGAATTGCCCATTTACATTATCAAGTAAAAGATGCAATGAAGTACGAGAATGTGGTAATTGTAGATTACGATACTGTTAAGTGCTGATAGAATTTTGAATCGGCACTGGACCGTCAATGACCATGACAACAAAATTCCGAGATGAAAGGAGAAATAATATTGCCAAAATCATTTTTCTTATGCAATGGAAAAGCCAGGATATGCAATATAACAGATAAGACTGAAACAAAGTGTCTAGGACACAAAAGGTCAGTGGTGCAAATCTTTTGGGATACACATTTTCTTTGAGCAGGTACGAATTTTATTGCTTGCCAAAAGGCGAAAGCAAAGCGAAAGGCTTTAAAAAGCATGTTAAGTTCCAACCGATAAAATACTCTTGCGTTTTTTAACAGCTCTGTATTCTTGACAACAACTTTGTAAAATGATCTGAATTTTATTTATTGAACCTAGCATCGAATTGTTACCATTTACTATACATCTATTATACCAGATTACATTATGAGACATCTTAAATTACAAGTATAAGTTCACAAACATCGCCAATTCTCTTCAACACCATCAATTGAATCCTAACAGCTCCCAAACGTCCACCAATTGCCCCACCTACCACGCACGCAACATAAAACGCGACAATTCTACTACAAGTAAAATCACGAGCTTTCTAGCGAAAAGGGAAGACCCTTTTACACACTAAAAGCTTGAACACGTTTAGAAAAATCATCATCATCCAAACATAAGAACCAGCTCGATTCGATACCGCCTACGCCAGGTTTCACAACATGAAAATGGTCCACAAAAACCCAACGTTCAGGCACCGCCTAGGCGAGCCTAGGCGGCCGGCGGCGTCCGGTCGCCTGGGCGATCGCCTAGGCGGTTGTGCGACCGCCCAGGGCTGGGCGGTAATTTTTTGTTTTTTTAAATTCAATTAATTTTCATAAAATAGATAAAAAAATCAGGAAAAATCGGGAAAAATAGAAAAAAATACACAAATATTTTCTAAAACTACCATACATGTTTAGGCTTCGAAAAGACACCTAGTTCCTCGACCAAGGCCTCACTAGGCACCCCCTCTACCCACCTAAACACTTAGGTATACAATTTATTGCTCAGTAGTACGATTACAAAGTAACTCAGAGTTCATACAATAGTAGATAAAAGAGAAAGTAGAATTACAAGCTAACTAACTAATTCCATTGGACACATTGATCTAATGTCCAACTGGGAACCATATCATATCCTCCACCACCATCAGAGTCGTCGGAGTCGTTCTCATTCGGATTGTCGACGTAGACATCATCTTCTTCAGTTTCTTCATCGTCGGTTTGGACATATTGCTCGTCGATGTCCATCGGTGGTTGAGAACTCGATGCACCTGGATCTCTAGAACTGATGTGAACGATGACATCATCCATGCCACGACCTAATAATGGCGCGTCAGATGCAGTAGAACACCGCGGGTCAGATGCAGTGGACATGGATCGAGCAAAGCGTCTCCGTGAAGAAGAATGTCCCAAAGCTGCTTCCTCGACATCGGCCCATGTAAGCTCCTCTCCAGCGAAGACCGGATCTTCAGTTTCTACCAACCACGGATGCTCGTCGAAGAGATCGTACTCCACACTGATGGGGTCATAAAATCCAGGCTTCTCCATCCTTTGCTGAAACCTTTGCCTTAACTTTTGGTTGTAGTTCACATACACCAAGTCATTCATCTTCTTCACAGCCAACCTGTTCCTTCTCGTTGAGTGCAACTGCTCGAAGACACTCCAATTCCGCTCACAACCTGATGCCGAACATGTCAATCCCAACACCCTCACGGCCAACCTCTGTAATGCAGTCTCTCCCATGTCTGCGCCATACGATTGCCACCAATCTATAGGTCTTCTTTCCGACCTTTGTCTGACGACCATATCCCTCGAGAATATTCCGAGGGAGTTCTTGTAACGATCAAGTAAACCGCAAATCTTGTCTTGTTCTGCAGGAGTGGGGACGAGCCGCTCTACGACATCCATGAATCCAGGCATATGCTCATTGAAAGCTACATTTCGATCCTGAGGTGGGACGGAGAAGAAGGTACCAGGGTTGAGTAAGAAACCAGCAGAATGTAGCGGTGATGACATCATCTTCCCTGGACCCCACCTGGTGTCGATGAGGTCGATGACTTGCTTGTACAACCTCGGGTTTCCGTCAAAGTTCCTCATGATTTGTTCTTTGGCTTTCTCCATTGCGTCACACAGATATCCCATCGCTGGTTTCTCATCGCCGTCAACAAGTCTAAGAACCTGAACCATAGGTTGTGAGGCCTTCAGTGCCTTTACGACGTTGGTCCAGAAACCACTTTGTAGAATGGTCTCGGCAACTTCAGTAGAGATCTCCTTCTTTTTCTTGTTCTTTATCCAACTTGCATTAGGATCGTTGTACTCCGGGGAAACAACAAAGGCTCGGAGTTTGTCTTTCTTCAGAAATAACCTTTGCAAACTCAGAAAGGCGGTGGCAAATCTCGTGACAGCAGGGCGTAGCAGGTTCCCTTCAATGGCAATTCGCATCCTCTTCAACAACATGGCAGAGCTGTTGAAATGTTTGATGATCTTCCGAGCTAAAGCAATAGTCTTCAAAAACAACTTGCCAATATCCTCCAAGATGAGATCGATGCAATGCGCTGCACAGGGAGTCCAAAACAATCTCCTTCTTTTTTGTTGCAACATCCTACCGGCAAGTACGTACGCGGCGGCGTTGTCGGTGACCACCTGAACAACGTGTTCTTCGCCAATCTCGCCAACTACCTTGTCCATCAGCTTGTACAGGTAGTCTGCGGTGTGAGAGTGACCGGAAGCATCTACAGACCTCATGAACATGGTACCTGTCGGACAATTTACTAGAAAATTGATTATACTCCTACCGGACCTATCAGTCCACCCATCTGTCATCAACGTGCACCCGTATGTTGCCCAATCTTGTCTGTACGATTCTAGTATACCTCTAGTGTAGTCAATTTCTTGTTTAAGGCACGAGTCACTAACTTCATGATACGTCATGGGTTTAAGTCCGGGTCCGTAAGTACTAGTAGCGGATATTGCTTCCTTCCACTCAGGCGTCCTTACAGTGTTGAATGATATACCACATCTATAGAAAAACCTAGCCCATTTTTGATTAATTGTTTTCCTATCTTCTTTTCTAAAGGTTCTTTCGATGGTTGTTTGTTGGGGGCCGGAAACCACGTCCTTCCCACGTCCGCAAAATGGTCCCCACAAACGTTGTTTTTGTCTATTTCGACCAGGAACGGGGCGAGAACGGGAGGTTGGGGTCGGAGCAGAACCGGAACCCGACCCGATTTCTAGATCAAATTCTATGTTTTCTCGGTCTACATAATCATCAAGACATACATTTTCGTTTTGTAATGTCCTACTGTTTCTAATCATGTATGCAGTTATGTCTTGTTTAATAGAGTCAGGAACTTTATCACAAGGTCTAGCATTGCTACCGGGTGTGTGTGCAAGATGTTGTTTGTGACGGGCTATACCACCTCTAGTTTCCTTACCACATAACTCACAGACAATACAATTTTTATCATTAGCGCTAATGTAATGGGCAGTATTCCAACCGGGGTCATTTGTACGGGTAGGTCTTAGGTCATCGTAACTCTCGTGATGCATAGGTAGACTAGTGCCGGGTACGTAAGCCATATCTTAAAACTAGACTAATATAAAATTTAGACTAATATGAAAATAAAATACTAATTAATTTAATTCTAAAGAGAAGTTAGAAAGAGTGCACTTGATTTTGACGGTTGAAGAATGAAGAAACGGATCGGAGACTTCACTTTCCAACTTCAAAACTAAGCACCAGACCGGAGACTTAATCGCAAAACTTGGTGATTAGGAAGGTTGATGATGAGAATAGGATTATGAAGAAGAAGAGAATGAGAGATGTGTGAAAAATGAAGAGGTTTGGAGGGGTTTATATAGGATTTGGGGCTAGTGGCAAAGTTGTAATTTTTGAAAAAAAAAATAATAAAAAAATTAAAAGGAGAGAGCCGTTGGAGAGCCTCCAACGGCTCTCGCCTAGGCGATCGCCTAGGCGAAATGATCGCCTAGGCGATCGCCTATTTCGCCCAGCTCTGCTGGGCGAAAGGCGGTGGTCACCCAGGCGACCACCGCCACCGGCGACCGCCTAGGCGACCGCCTAACGCCTAGGCGGTCGCCTACGTAAACATTGCAAAAACCAATTCATCACATTAAAACTCGATTTGTAGGAGAAAGTGGGAAACAACTTCACCGAATCAACCATGTCACGACCAAAGATTCGATTTTTAACACAAACCCACAATCACCAAAACCAAATTCGACGGTTTCGACTCAAAAAATCGATTTTAACACAAGAGAAATGATTCGATTTTTACGAGGAAAACACAAGTAAAACTCAAAAAAAAAAGAAAAAAAAGAAAAAAGAGAGAGTAATCGCAACGTCTAACGATGAAAGATTACCCCATGTTGATGTGTTAGAGGAGGAGCGGAAAGTGTCTTCGTTGGTCTCTCGACGAGCGCCGGACTGGAGAAGACGAAGGAAAGGAAACCCTAATTCTTGGGTTCGGTATTTATATCGGGCGGGCGGGAGGTGTTGCGGCCAATTGTCTGTGGCCGTCGGATGGAGATCTGACGGATGTTAGTTTGTTTTCAGATGTGATGGATGTTATATCTCTCTCTTCTGATTCGAGAATCTCATGTTTTTTATTTTATTTTATTTTTGAAATAGTTTTGCATGCATTAATATAAAAATGTGAGTTATCAGTTATGTATCCACAATTATAAAAAACAGTCCATCGTAGTTAAGGCTTTAGGTACATGCATTAACATGTCGAGTTTAACATGTTAATCCGTCTCGTTTATTTATTTAGCCATATTATAGGTGGTAATCTACTTTTGACTAGATCGTACGATGTCTCTTCGAAAACATTTGATGACAATGAAAAATTGTTTATCTGATCAAGTTTGATCACCTTAATCATGTAATTGCTCTAAAATAACAAAGTGACATCTACTTACCTTCCTATTCACTAAATTGAGTGTGTTTCATGTCTCGTATATAATCCTTTTGACCAATAAATCACACGTGTAACATGCATGCATTTGCCTAGTTCTCAAACTTCTTCTCACATCACATTTCTTTTCTTTTTACCATTGGAATAATTGGCAACTAAAGCTAATGAAGTGAATTATGATAGATTGTTATGTATTATTCTACTACTTGACACCTTTCTAACAAAAGGAGTTAATTCTTCTAAGTATCCCAACAAGTAGGCATGCATGCATGTATTTATTAATTTATTTATAGATGTCATCATTTAGACGATATCATCACTCAAATTAGATATAAATTCTATGTCAAACCCTCACACAAGTCCATGAGACATTCATAAACACATTCAAGAAGCTCTTAAAGTTAGTTTCTCTTAAGTTAAAATTGTCTTGCAAAGTTAGTTTTCTGTCGGAACTCTCTTCAACCTCCTCTAACACCTAAATTTAGGATCGAATCCAGATTTATAAGAATCAACTTAGGATCGAAAATCCAAATCATACACCTAAAAAGTATGATTCCCAAGGAAATGTCATATTATTCAAAGTAATAGCTTCTCTCACGAAATTCGATACTTATATATAACTTCTACAACCTATTTCCATAAGAATCTGAATAATTTTTGAGAAAATATCATCAACCACTCTAAAAAACAAACCCCTCAACCAAATGCTACCTAAACTGGCAAAACACCAACAAACTTTTCCAGGGGTGTTTATGCAAAAACAAAAAAAAACCCATCCAGACAGAAAGATGGGTAGATTAGGTGGGAAGCAAATAACGCACCAACAAAGCAGGAGAATGTGAGAAACAAAAAACGCTCAAATTATTCTTTCTTCCTCCTTCCCCACTCCACGCTTCCACCTCCCAAACCCTAACCCTAATTCCACCCAAATCTCCTTCCGATCCCACCTTCTCGTTGGATTCCATCGGCATTCGCGCTTCCGATCTCCTCCCCACCCAATGCCGGCACCTCCAACCACTTTCCTACAACTCTAACCCTAATTCCTTGGAAAATGGTGGTTTGATCCCAAAGATCGTACCTTTCCCCCCCCCCCCCCCCCCCCCCCCCCCCCCCCCGAAAAGTGGGACCCATCAAGTTTCCCGGTCGAATTTGGTGGATTAACCGCGTTGGATATTTTCCGGGCAATGCTGGTTGTTTTGCCCAGGTTTGGCCTAACCCTAACCCTAATTGTTGGAATCACCGCATTCTGATTGCACCTTTCGGTTGAGAAGAAGTGACCGATTACGAGAAATGTTGGTTTTTCTACGTCGGTATTTCGTAATTCGCAGAACAATCGAGTTTTGATTGCAAAGGTTTGACCTTTTTTTGCTGAAGAATGGCAGCGGAGAGCCTGAGAGAACGGTTGTTCACGGTGGGTTTGGTGGTGTCTTGGTATTCTTCCAATATTGGTGTTCTCCTTCTCAACAAGTACTTGCTTAGTAACTATGGATTCAAGTACCCAATCTTCCTCACAATGTGCCACATGGCAGCGTGCTCGTTGATGAGCTATGTTGCCGTGGCATGGATGAGGATTGTTCCGGTTCAGGCGGTGCGATCGAGAGTTCAGTTCCTTAAGATCTCTGCTCTGAGCATTGTGTTCTGTGGGTCTGTTGTGAGTGGTAATGTGTCACTGAGGTACCTTCCGGTTTCATTTAATCAGGCAATTGGGGCTACCACACCGTTCTTTACGGCTGTTTTTGCTTATATCATGACGGTGAGAAGAGAGGCTTGGATCACGTATGTCACCCTTGTTCCTGTGGTTGCCGGAGTTGTCATTGCTAGTGGGGTATGGTTTCTTTTTACGAAAACATTAGATTCATTATCTTCTATTTGAAATGTTCGAAATTTAGATTTGCCGTTTCTATATCTGCTCATAATTTGGCTTGATGGTTTCAACAATCTGACTGGTCACGTCTAATTGTCCTGTGTTCCGCATTTAATTCGGTTTTATTTATTTTAATATCCAGGGAGAGCCCAGTTTCCATTTGTTTGGTTTCTTAATGTGCATCGGTGCAACTGCTGCTAGGGCTCTTAAATCGGTTCTACAAGGCATTTTACTGTCTTCTGAAGGGTAATTACATTTGTTATTTTTATTTTCAACTGAAGTTGCAATAATTGAGTTGATTTTCTTCTTTTACTTTACGTCACCAAATCACAGGGAAAAGCTTAACTCGATGAATCTTCTTTTATACATGGCTCCGATTGCCGTAGTGGTTCTTCTTCCTGTGACACTTGTGATGGAGAAAAATGTGGTTGACATCACAATCAATCTTGCCAAAAAGGATACCAAGATCATATTCTATTTGTTGTTCAACTCTTCCCTGGCGTACTTTGTGAATTTGACAAATTTTCTGGTTACCAAACACACCAGTGCTTTAACACTCCAGGTGTGCCTTTTTTCCCTTCTTATTGTGTGGTACTACAGTAATAATTTCTGATCCACCTTTTGCTGTTTTGGTTGCAGGTTCTTGGAAATGCCAAAGGGGCTGTGGCTGTTGTTGTCTCAATCTTAATATTCAAAAATCCTGTTTCTTTAACAGGAATGCTTGGTTACACTTTGACAGTGATTGGAGTCGTTCTTTACAGTGAAGCGAAGAAAAGAAACAAGTAAATTCACCGCAAATCGCTAATGCTGCCTGCACGAGAGTTTCAGTTTTGGGGAGTTCGGGATGCCATTGTGCAGTGTAGTTTTTTCTCATGCAAAACTACGGCGTGTGCATGTATAACAACAGCGACTGTCTAGAGCTGAAGCGAAATGCTTAGCATAATAACACCTTAGAGGTGCATATAATATCTTCACAACCTTCTGATTGAAGCTTGCACATGACTGTCCAATGGAAGAGTTTACTCTTCTAATGAGGTGATGGTATTTGCTAGCTAGCAATAGGTTGGTGTGGTGATTATGCGCCATTTTTTTCTAGGTAGAACCTTCTCTCAGGGCCATGTTCTTATGTTATATTTTCTCTTTCATAAGATATTTGAACTCGTTACTGGAGAAATAGACCTATAACATGGTGACGTGTATTCATGATATGCTACACTTTCTCCATTGGCTTGTCTATTTGGTTATTAACATGTTGTGGAGTCCACATCCACGGTGCTGTGCTATAATTTCCCGGAGCATGTGTTCCTAGGATTCTGAATACCATCTTCACTTGGAGTTTGATTTAGATTTCTATTGAAGCCTTAATTAGGTTATGTCGACCTCAAGAGTTTAGATTTTCACATCACTTTATATTGGCCATAAGAAATAAAATAGAACATTGAAAATCTTACTATGTACATTTAATTAAGAAGCTGGGAAAGTCCTACAACCGATCTTAAGAACCTGAAGACGGCACCTCAACCTTTTCTTAGAGGTTAATAGGCCGATTATTATTTTTTGAATATGGGCCGATTATCCATTTGTACAAATTGGGAGCATTGATGTAAACATCATAAATGTCGCTTTATACTTTGCTCGAACTGATGTGATCACATCAATTTCGTTCGGTTGATAATATGAATTAGGAAAAAATAAAAAAATTGTAAAAACATGCACTTCAGAAACTTATTTGGCAAAATATGCACATTGAAACGGCACCTCAAATGCTGTTTTCATTAAGTAAAAACGGTATCTCAAATACCGTGTTTTTACCGAGTAAAAACTGGTACTATTAGTGTCGTTTTTCACCCGAGGTGAAAAACGGTATCAGTAGTGTCGTTTTATACTTGCTTAAAAAACGGCATTACGGGTGCCGTTTTTACCCTATATAAAAACGACATCCGAGATGCCGTTTTTAGCCTAGGGTTAAAAACGGCACCAAGGTCCCATTTTCTCCAATCTTCCCAAAATTTTTGGTGTTTCTTCCTCTCCATCTCTCCTGCGATTTCAGGTATTTTTATATCATTTTTTGTTAAGATTTTGCCTTATTAGTTTGTATTTATGTACATTTGATTGGTTTGGTTAGGATGTGTGTGGATTGTTTGATTTAAAATGGATTCGATTGATTGATATATGGTTGTTGAGTTTACCATACTTTATTTAATTAATCTTGTGTGGATGATGTTATATTGTTATGATTAATAATCTTGTGCGGATTTGATGATTTGATTAACAGATCAATTAATCTCAAAAGTCCAAATATAATAAATTTACATTGTTTGGATTTGTGTTAAACCAATTAAATTGAATAATCAATGTTGTAGTTGTTGAAATTAGATTTATTGTGGATAATGTATTGAATCTGTTTAGATTGTATTATTTGAACTGAATAATATGTAATATTATTTTTTGTTAATTATGTTTTACAGTTTCCCAAATGTCGACTTCACATGATTCTCACGGTCCTGTTGACCCTTTCAGTGTTAGTACTACAGAAAGATCATAGATCATCTTCGATTCTGGAAAATGTAAGTGTTATGAAATTTTAATTTTAATTTTTGTGTATCGGTATTGGTTTTTATTTGACGTAAAATAATTAAATTTAATTTCCAGGAGCCTTTGGCGGATATTAAATGCATCGAACACGCCACTCAGTTCAACACGTGGAATGTGCAAGATGAAAGGATGTGAGATTTGTTACAGATTGCGGGATTTGGCACTGTGTCTCGATTGCAACGACTGCAACTGGATTGGAATCTGATTCGTGCTATTGTGGAGAGGTGGAGGCCTGAGACACACACCTTCCATTTTAGACACGGGGAGATGACCATCACGCTACAAGACGTAGCTATGCTTAGTGGTCAAAATACACAATCTATCTCGTGTGCATACTCTACTGGCCAAAATACTTAAGAACCACTGCCATGAGCTACCCGATTCTTTTTCAACAACAGCAAACGCCAAAGGAAACAAACCAGAGTTCGCGTCCGTACCCATAGCAATTAAAAGAGTCCCCTCAAACTTCCCAAACAAATGAGTCCCATCAATGCTCAACACAGGTCTATAGTACTGAAAACCTTCAATGGAGGCTGCGAATGACCAAAAAACTCTTTGAAACTGCTCAATGTTGTGACTTATCCTCTGTGTCTGAATCTCGACCACGGTGCCAGGATTGGTGGTGCAAATATTAGACATAAAACGTCTTAAGTTACGATAAAAAGCTTCATCAACTCCGTATACTTTTTCCAATGCTTTCTTGCGGGCGTACCAAGCTTTGTCATACTTGATATCTATGAAGTAATGAGTCTTCACTAAAGCTTGAATTTCTGCAGGAGTAATGATTATGTTTGTTCGAATGGTGGCAAGAATCATGTTAGAAATTAAACCGGCGTCACATTGCACGTGGTCATGCAAAAGTCCCTCGTTACTACAAGTGTGCTCAGACTTGTACTTCTAAACTTGAAAACATTCTTTGCTCTGACTGTAAGAGACATGTATCTTCCATTCACACTCTTTTTTCAAACAACCAGCTGAAAATCTTTTTGGCCCAGACGTTAACACTTTGAATTGTACATTTTTTCGTAAATGTCATTCCTTCAACTGATGCAGCAAATCTTTTTTTGTTGAGAAAATCCTATGCAACCAATAACTCCGTCCATCTTCCAAGTTATCGTATTCAGTGTACGCAGCAATACGCCTATCGACATTTCCAATCACTGAATCTTCAATCTAGTTCTCGTCAGGCTCTATGTCTGGCAAATGCCTCAAATCTGGTAGTACGGGTAATGGTGGCAATTCATTACTAACGATGGCTTCATGTACGTAGCTATCAGGTTCTCGATTCACAGCGTCTGCCATATGATGAAACATGTTCTGCAGCTCCGGAAGTGGGGTTGAATCTACATCAACAATGTCTATTTTATCACCATCCATCTGACCATCTGCCTCATCATCATCTGTCTCATCACTATCTGCATCTTCAACCTGTCTTCCTTGAGAATGTGATTGAACTACGTCTGCTTCATAATTACCAATATTCACTGGTGTGTGCTCATACGATCCAAAATAGGACTAAGGAACTGCCGAAGAAGGACCTGCTTCATATTGGCTATATGTTTGTGTCATTTGTTGATAATCCTCATTCAACTGACTATGGTGGACGGTAGTATAGGGCTTGGCTTGTTTCTCAACAAACAATACAACCGTATTCATGAAGTTAAATAGAGATAGCATTGTAGCCGTGCTCTGATCATCAAAAACTTGAGCATATGTATACTTTTCATACGGTGGTCATTTGCATGTTAACTTTAGATCAAACTCTCCTTCTTGGAAACCACAAACTTGACAAACTGATTCATAGAGATCATCATATCGCATTTGTGTGTTAACATTAAGTATTCGTCTGTTACCACCTTCATATTCTGGTACCTCATCTACGAATGTAAGAATTCCATCGAAAAAAACCATAACCAATCCGGTACCGGAGCTCATTACTTCGAGTATAGAAAATCTACATTTCATACATACATAAACATAAAAACAAATACATTAACTATACATGCATTGTATTTCATGTCAAAATAAAAGAAAACCAAAAACAAAATAAAAATCTAACCTCAACACTGTTGGTCATCGGAGAGAGACTAATGAGGAGTGAGGGAAATTTTAGAAGTGAAAGAATGAAGACGGTGGCTGGTTAGACCACTTAAACCCTAGCTAAAAACGACATCTCGGATGCCGTTTTTATATAGCATAAAAACGACACTCATAGTATCGTTGTCTAAGCAAGTAAAATTACTGGGACTGTTTTCTATAGGGTAAAAACGGCACTACTAGTACCGTTTTATCTCGGGTGAAAAACGGCACTAGTAGTGCTGTTTTTTACTTGGTTAAAAATCGGCATTCGAGATATCGTTTTTACTTAATGAAAACGGCATCTCAGGTACCGTTTTTTAACGTGCATATTTTGCCAAATAAGTTTCTGAAGTGCATATTTTTATAATTTTTTTATTTTTTTTGATTATTTTGAATTTTTTTTCCTATGAATTAACTTGCTATCGTGAAAAGGGAAAAACAAGCTGCATCTGCCATTATTACATCAAAAAGGTGTAATAGCGTCAGATAATACCGGAACTATCGATTAGTAAAAGCAAGCTAGCACAATATTGAACAACGTCTGCCATTACAATACATTATTCTAGCATAATAGCGTACTACTGGAGCACTAAGGTTAATTAAAAACATATCCTTAGCTCGTTACAATCACGAAAATAGACATCAACAAGTGGCGCCTAAATATAATGCCTTGTTACAAATCATCAGATTGCTTCCTCCTGCTCATCCGACAGTCCTTGCTTCTCAGGCATCAGCAAACCTGAAATTCCATAAAATGTTATCTACAAATGAAAATGACTTGCATGATAAAATTATTAACTACATAATCTTCTTGCTGGAGTCTACTTGAGTTGAAAGGAAAATTAACTAACCCCAGCTCGGACAGCTTCATGTGAGATTCAGCATAGTCCGCAAAGAAAGCATCCTCATCCTACAGATAAAACACATCCACAGCTTGAGAAGCAGAGCACTATGAAATTAAGAAAAAAAAAGATTTTATGGCTACAAGCCTACAACACACAGAAAGAAGACATACCACTGCATACTTCTCCACAAGAGGGCGGAAGACAGGGTCTTGCAACAAAGCCTTATCTGTCGGCAACTGCAGAAGGCCTTCTTTTTCTCCAGTCATTAGCTCTCTGTAAAAACATATCAAAAGTAATTTGGTTAGACACAAAACCAACAGAGAGAAATGAGGCTGGCAAACTATACTCACTTGAAGTAAGCGTTGTCAAATATGAGAGGATTGGTGGTCCATGGTCCCTCGAACCCAGATCTCTCCTTGTGACATCGACCCTATAAGAAACAACATAATTTGAAAATGATGTCCCTAGAGATCACTATCTCTATATAGAGAAAAATTAAGCAAGAATTGTAAAATGGTTTAAGTTTGGATGATTAATCATACCAAGGTGTGACCACCGGACAATGTAACAATATCTTTATCGGTGAGACCCATATGGTCTACAAAAACATCCCTCAAGTGGTCATTACCTGAATCATCAATAAGAAATAGTTACTCACATACTCTCTTGTTCGAGTATAACACAGATACATGAAAGATGGCAAACAAGAGTTAAGGAAGGCAAAGTTTGCAGATGATTATCCATACCCTTGGTGGCATCAGGTAGACGACCTTCCTCTGGAGGAGTAGGCTAGTCCTAAAATAGAAGATCATACAATGAAGTGTACAAGTGTGTTATATATAGAAGCATAGTGCTAACAGAAAACAACAAACTCCAACACAACACCAGCACTCAATGCTGAAAAGAACTCACTCAACTTTCATATCTTCTCTTCACGAAAGCATAACATATGGAAAACAAGTGAGGCTAACAAGGTCTTAAGGGCAGTATATACAGTTTGGGATATGTCATCAGGATATTTATTTCTTCCATCAAAATAAATTTTTTAATCAAATTCTTACAGATGTGTAGAGATATCTAACAAATTTACACTTACAGGTGTCTATAAAGCTCATAGAGATATATATAGGTTAGCATTAACTTCACTCAACAGAAGCAGAGCAGAGATTTTGCATACCCAGAAACCAACCAACCAGGCCCGGCCCAATAGCAGGAGCAGGGTGAGCTCCTGCTCCGGGTCTCATTCCAGGCCTCATTTTGAATGGGCCTTAAAAAAATGTACATGTGCTTATTGGGTTGCGAATAAAATTAGTGTTAACACATGAATAACACATAAACATTGATAAATTTGTCTCAAATATTGCTAAGAAGACAAAAAAATTCAATTAATATTGCATTAAGTTAGTGAAATTTTTATTATTTAAATTAGGAGGACAATTTTTTCAAATTCAGGAGACTCGTTTATTTTCGCACAGAACCTCAAAAATTTCCGAGACGGACCTGCAACCAACCTAGGAAACTATGTTTTGAACAAACACATAAAAGAAACACGTGCAAATACAAAAAAGAAAAGAAAAAGAATACAGCTGCAGTCGAAACCATGAAAATCAAAAATCTTAGCATTACTCAAGGTAGTCATGATTCATGTGTGATTAACTGAATGAGTAAAAGAGTGTTAGAAGTAAATGTCGTACCCGCCTCCCAGGATGGAATGGGACATCAGGCCCTCCAGTGATCTCAACTGCTTCCACTCCGGCAAGCTGCAAGAAATCACAACTAGTTCTGGGTTGTGATTGAGTTTAGTTGGTTGTTGCACTACTACTGTTTAGCTCCACCAACTCCATTTCATAGTGAGGTTTGAGAATTTGAGTTGTTACCTTCTGCAATATATGTTCATAGAATGTGTTTCTGGATGCAGTAGCACAATTTCATCCAGTCATTGTATAATATTGTGCCGCTTCAATCAAAATTTCCAAGAATAAAAATAAGTCACATTGCTATCCCTTGATGGTAGAACATGAACAAGTTCACCAAACTTACAATTATACAGTTGGGATTTCTGGTTGAAAAAAACTGGAGAAAGTAGTTCTAGTTATCGGTGAAAAAGTGGTTGAAATTCTATGATGCTCGATAAATTTACTTAAAATCTAATAAATCTGTTTGTGTATAAGGTGCCGTTTAATTTCAATTTTTTCCTTATCCATGAAAGTAATGAAGAAATACATGATTAATCATTTTTTATAAACTTGATTTTCAGATGAAAGACATGAATTTCGTAATTATCCAAAAACATCAATCTCTTGTTGAGAAGAGCAAGTTGAGGACCAAGTACTAACCATCTCTCAAATATCTATACAAGCATGAAAACCATATTTCTGTTACTTCTTTTTAACAAAAAATAAAAAAATTCCATATAGACGGTAATGATAGAATTAGAACCAACCTTGTCATAAGAAAGTGAGAACACGGACAACAAGTGCTGGTGCGAATTAAGTAATCATAAGTACATTTTTGTCCAATGTTCGATATGAATCAATTGCATGACTGATACCTATATGAACCATGAGCCAACATAATGGAAAATCAAATGTTTCAAGGAACTAAACATTCATTATCAATTAGCATGTGACGCCATATATACATATATATTAATAAATTAACAGGATCACACGTTAGGAATACATATTTATTAGGTTAAACTCATTATGAGTTCTACAAAGTACAAAACATACAAACCATTAACTTAGTACAAGTTCCCAATAATAAAGATGACAAGTGGCACCTCAGTAGCACACCTTATTAACTATTACAAAGGAGTAGCTCCTTTCATAGTATTACTTTCTGCTACCACTGCAACAGAAACTGAGAAAGCCCTCAGATAATGGTGAGTCGGGTTGATTCAACAACAGTGGGGCTCAGCAAACCTGAAGCATTCTCACAATGAACGTTAAAGGAATTTTGAAATGTCGAATGGTTGAACAGATAATGATGTTCATGCAAAAAGGAAAGAACCGATGCCTCTTCGGTTTGTAAGAGCGTTAGAGATTTGTCATGTATTAAAACTCACAGAATTTTTTTAACTGCATTCTGAATTCCTAATATAGTGCATGATTTTAACTTCTAATCGGAACGACTTGAGATGTGACGAAAATTTACTAACCCCAGCTCAGCCAGCTTCATGTTAATCTTCAAAGAAAGCATCTTCATCCTGGACAGGAGTGCTGCATATCAGTATGTTGTGGTAAATGTACAAAAAGGAAAAGGATTCAAAGCTACACTTCACCATACCTCTGCATACTTATGGACATAGTAGATGAAATTCTTATCTTTGAGTAATGCCTTGTCTGTGGGCAACTGTAGAAGACCTTTCTTCTCTCCAGCTAAAAGCTCTCTGTAGGAACAATTCGAATTGATGCGGTTCAACTTATAACGAACTTCAGTCCAACACACAAGGTAATTAAGAAGGCTCTGATTGGGCTCACATGAAGTAAGAGTTGTCAAAGCATAGTGGGTATTTGGTCCACTGTCCTTCAAAGTTTGATCTTTCTTTGTGTGCTTTACCCTGTTACAAATGATAGAACTTTGTGGTTCTAGTGATTGGTAAAGTAAGTCGAAATTTGGACCGATTTTGTTTACCAAGGTGTGAGCACCAGATAAAGAAACAATATCCTTGTCAGTGAAACCCATAGTTTTCACAAAAGTATCCCTCAAGTGATCAATACCTGAAGCACCATAAAAATTAAGAAAGTTTTGTGTACTTTATGATCAGTGGAACTTTATGAAATTAATTGTCAGTTGCTCTCATGGCATACGGATAGACATTCATACGATATCAAGCGTGAATAGGAAACAAATGTATCTAAGTAAATTCTTAACAACCATACCCAAAGTTGGATTAGGCAAGCGGCCTTCCGAGGGAACAATGTCTTTATCCTGAGAGAAAAGATGAACAAACAAATAACAGGAGAGATTAAGGTGAACTTGAAGATGATGCTTGGTAGAGGTTGTTTAACATTCAAACATTTCCCATACGCCAGAACAAACACGCAGAAGAATATCAGGAAAAAGAAAAGGAAGACATCCACCTAAAGTACCAAAATTATACAACTACACAACAATGTGGTATGCTATTACCTTTTAAACAAACATTGACACTAGGTAACATTCCTATGGAGAAAAAGAATTACCCGCCTCCCGGGATGGAAAGGGATACAAGGTCCTCCAGTGATCTCAACCGCCACCACTCCAGCGAGCTGCATTACATTAAGATCCATAGACCATAATTAATCAATAAATAGAAATATGGATATAGATATCATCTTACCAATAAATCTCTTACCACAATCTTATTAGAGATAACTAAACATTGTAGGAAAACATTTTCAGAAGTAGTCTTTCTCATAAAAAAAACTACCTTTCTAATTTTCATATTCAAGCATATTGTCAGCAAGAAATTTAATTGGTATATGTAAGATTTAAGGTGCATTGGAACTTCAATTTCCTCCACTGAAGGGATAGATTATAAATGTATAATGCAAACACTGTTGTATGCATGTAAAACCTGGTAAATGTCAGCATATGAGAGAATGGGGAACTCTCTTTTTACTGGTTCCAGCAACTGAACAGCAATGTTAAGGCCCCTGTTTGCTGCATGGTTCTGCTCAGTCTGGAACCTCATGGTTCCAAATGGACCACCTGTCCTTGTATTTTTATCGTACGTACCGGCTGAGTGCCACCTAATCCATGAACGGCACCGGTAAATACATTTGTTGCCAATTCTAACCCATGTTAGCATCCTAGTAAAGTAAAGATTTCAAGCTAAACACAGAGGGAAAAATAGTGATGGAAAGGAGATGTTTATATCCATTGAAAGAACGATGACAGGTTGTAGTTTTAATATAGTAAAGATGAAACAATATTAAGTTGATAAGTTTAATGCCTTAGAACTAAATGTTTTCAAATTACAACTTTAGAAGTATCAATTATTTGCTTTACAAAGATGAATTACTATAACTGTAGCATAATATTAAGTTGAGTTATTATAATTCAATTGAACATATCGATGAAAATAAGATGAACTATTGAAGACATGATTTAATAATTTGACATCCACCAGTAGATAACATATATGAGTAGCAACTGGATATAAAGAGAAGTGAACAAGGATACAAATCCGATTATAAACAGGATGCAAGTAACAGAAATTGAAGGCAGAAACAATAAGATTTCAGATCCGGATATGAATACCTAAAATCGTACTGTAATTTTGAAAAACAAATGCAGATATAAATTCAAACCTGATAACTTGTATCCATTTACAATCTCACCTGATTTTATAATGTAGAAAACAAATTAAACAAGACAAGCTTACTTGATTACCAATTATTTAGGGAGTCTAATCGGCCTCCAACAGTTTCACATAAACCAAATAAAATGGGAAACTAAAAAATCTTAACTTTCAAGCAATTTAAGACAATTTAGAGTGAGTCTCAAGACTACCATCTCAAGTGTCAAGCAGTGATAAGAAAAACTTACGCGAGGCGGAGCATCAATGGGGCACATTTATTCTCAGTGAGTAATGCCTCAAGTCTTTGATCCTGCTTCCTTGTACTCCTCGCACATCGCCGGGTAACACTTCCACATCTTTGATGCTGCACTAATAACCAATCGATACTACATCAGATCAATAAAAAAGATACCACCAGCACAGGAATTTAATGTGTAATATCGTAACCTTGCTTATGATGCTAATGGTGTTTAGGAGAGGATTAGGGGTGGATCGAGATCGACGGCCGAGATCGAGCGGGGGGAAGTATATAAGGTTTGGATTTTGTTAACTCTCTCTCTCACGATCGCATCTCTCTCTCTCTCTAAACTCGTCTCTCTCGGCAGCAAAGGAAGGGTCGCCGTGGTGTGGTGATTGGGGAGCACGGGAGTTGTCGTTGGAGTCGCCGGAGGAGCGAAGATCGTCGATTGCGGGAGGTTTCGCGAGGGAGCGCTCGCCGTGGTTTCTTCCAAGGCTTCTTCAAGCCTTAAGGTATGTCAAACTTGCTTTCAAGCTCACCTATTGTTATTGTGGGAGTGGGAGCGGTCGACGGTAGGCCGTGTCGGCTCGTCGGACCTGCACAGCAGCATCTGAACTATAAACGGTCGACCGGTGTTTTGGTTCGGTCGACCGGTTATAGTGTATTTGGGGCAGAATCCCTCGCACCGGTCGAACGATGCCCTTTTAGGCGGTCGACCGGTTGTGCAATTTTTGTGAGAGAAGACGTCCTGGGTATTTTCGGTCGAACGGGACCCCTTTGCCGGTCGACCGAAAGTACTGTGGAAGGTCGGTTGGGGGCGTTGACCATCTAAACGGTCGACCGCTCGTTGACTTCGTCCGACCGACGTTTAAGTTAACTTAATGACCGGTCGACCAGACGTGTGGTTTCGGTCGACCGTGAAGTGTGGACTGTTGGTAAATCTTACTGGTGGTTTTCGGTCGACCGTGAGTGTTGGGTCGGTCGACCGTTGGTGTTTGGTTTGCGAAAACGTTTTCTTACTGGGGCTTTTCGGTCGACCGGGCCCCCTTTGCCGGTCGACCGATTGGCGGGTTTTTCGGTTGGGTCAGTTCTCTAGGTGAGAATCGGTCGACCGATTAACAGTTTTCGTTCGACCGTTTCTGCTGTTTTTGGCGGATTCGTGGTTTTATGAGTACACTTGACGGCACCTCGTCTCTCCGGCCTCACGGGGGGCAACGACACGGACTGGCGCCCGATGGTTGGGTGCTCGTACGCTTGAAAGCGGCTCGTCTCTCCGGCCTTTTGGGCAACGGCACGGACTGTCGCCCGATAGTGGTATGAGTAGCGTGCGTTGTGGGGTTGGGGTGAGAGGACCCTTGAGACCCGTGACCGAGGATTTTCCGGCAGCGCCTTGTGTGCATGTGTGTGTTGTGGGGTTGGGGTGAGAGGACCCTTGAGACCCGTGGCCGAGGATTTTCCGGTAGTGCCTTGTGTGCACGTGTGTGTTGTGGGGTTGGGGTGAGAGGACCCTTGAGACCCGTGACCGAGGATTTTCCGGCGGTGCCTTGTGTGCACGTGTGTGTTGTGGGGTTGGGGTGAGAGGACCCTTGAGACCCGGTTGTGTGGCTGTGACTGTACCGGCAGTGCCGTGTGTGCACGTGTGTTGGTGGGTTGGGGTGAGAGGACCCCTGAGACCGGATCGTGTATGTTGTTCTATTCATTATTCATTACATATTTCATTATTGTTCATATATGTGTTAGGGTTTGGCATACTGGGTTTCCTTCTGGAAACTCAGGCATTTATTGTGTGCTTTCAGGCCGTGAGCAGCGTTAGGGGGGTGGTGACTGCGGAGGAGAGTTTCTGGGACAGATCCTGTTTTCCCCTCCTTTTGAGGTTGTTGTGATTACGTTGTACATTTTATCTTATAGCTTTTGATGTAATCACCTCTTGTTGTAAACTCAGATCTGTATATATATATATATATACGTTGGTGCACCTGGTGTATTTTCGTGGTAATGTCCTCCGTTGTTTGTATGTTTTAAATTTTAAATTTTCCGCTGTTCGAGGACGTTACAATTTGGTATCAGAGCGATCGGTTCCTGAGTCTTTGTCCAAAGAAACCACCCTTAGGAGTTGAGTCTGCATTTTAGTAGGTCATGCATGCATGTATATTTCATTTCTGAGTCGAGCTCTCTTGTTCTGCAGATGGTTCCGAGACGTGTGAGACCTCCCACGCGCTATCGCAGTTCCAGTGAGGAGTCTGCTGGGGCTGCTGAGGCGGAGGAGAGGCCGTCTGAGCCAGTGACGCTGAAGATGTTGGGCGAGCTTCTGGAGAGCTGCGCCGACCGGACTGGCGTTATGCATGATCGCTTTATGCGTCAGCATCCGCCGATTTTCAGTGGCAGAGGTGACCCCGAGGCAGCAGAGGACTGGGTCTTCAGGATCCAGAAGATCTTCCGGGCTATTGGAGTGACACCAGAGAGGATGGTGGGCCTGGCCACCTATGTTTTGGATGGAGATGCGTCCAACTGGTGGAGGACCACTTTGGCTGTCGTGTTCGACGACAGTGGGGACGTGAGTTGGGAGGACTTCCTGGTGGAGTTCAACCAACAGTACTTTCCGCAGCACGTTCGTGATCGGAAGAGAGAGCAGTTTCTGGCCCTCGAGCAGAGGGATATGACCTTGGCTGCTTATATCAGCAGGTTCCATGCTTTGGAACGATACTGCCCGGAGATTTATGTGACCCAGGAGCAGAGGGCTCGGAAGTTTGTGCGGGGTCTGAGGCTGCAGTTCAGGGCTCGTGTCACCACCAGCATGCCACAGACTTTAGCTGATGCTGTGAAGTTTGCGACCATCATGGACCAGGATAGTCAGGAGATCCTGGAGGATGCTAGGAGGTTGCAGGTGAAGCCTGCAGGACGTCCAGGAGGACAGTTACAGGGGAATCCGGGCAAGAGGCCCAGGAGAGACGGAGGTGGAGCATCGCAGAGCGGGCAGTGTGGCAGAGTTCATCCGGGACGGGGGTGCGGACACCGCCCCGACGCTTGTCACGGTTGTGGTCTGATGGGACACTTCGTCCGTTCTTGTCCGAGCGCGCCAGGTGGGCCTAGCGGACGACCGGGATCTTCCACGTCTGGTGGAGCGGGACCGAGCAGACCTGCAGCATTACCTCAGCAGGGGAGGAGAGCTGGACGAGTCTTCACTATCAGGGCTGATGAGGCTAAGGATGCCAGCACGGTGGTGGAAGGTACACTGCTAGTTGATGAGTTGGTAGCTAGGGTGTTGTTCGACTCTGGGGCCACACACTCGTTTATCTCTAAGCAGTTTGCGAGCGTGTTAGGCCGTACCCCTGCGATGTTGACTGCCACTTTGGAGGTCAGCACACCCCTGGGTTTGGTGGGCACTGTGGGGAGATTTCTTCCCGGCGCCACGATTGCTTCGGGAGACCAGGAATTTCCTGCTGACCTGGTCTTGCTACCGATGGTGGACTTTGATGTTATACTTGGGATGGATTGGTTGTCCCAGTATGACGTTCGAGTCTTGTGCCGTGATAAGAGGATATTGATTCCGAGGCAGGGTTTGCCTGATCTTCTGATCAGAGGATTGAAGGACCGCGGAGGTCGGTTGGTTGTTTCTGCTGTTAGAGCTCAGAAGTTGATTCAGTAGGGTTGCAGGGCTTTTGTAGCCACCTTGGTAGTTCCAGATCCGGAGTTGAGGAGGCTGGAGGACATTGAGATTGTTCAGGATTTTCCCGATGTGTTTGCTGATGATGTCTCCGGTCTGCCACCTCACAGAGAGATAGAGTTCGGCATTGATTTGGTAGCTGGGGCTACACCGCAGTCGAAGGCTCCGTACAGGATGGCGCCTGCAGAGTTGTCGGAGTTGAAGAAGCAGTTACAGGTTCTGATGGATACAGGGTTTATCCGACCGAGCGTCTCGCCGTGGGGTGCGCCGATTCTTTTTGTGAAGAAGAAGGACGGCTCGTTGCGGATGTGTATAGATTACCGGATGCTGAATAAGGTTACCGTGAGGAATCAGTATCCTTTGCCCAGGATCGAGGACCTGTTTGACCAGTTGCAGTCAGCGAAGGTGTTCTCGAAGATTGATCTGCGATCCGGGTATCATCAGTTGAGGATCAGAGAGGCAGATGTTCAGAAGACAACTTTCCGGACGAGGTACGGGCACTTTGAGTTTCTGGTGATGCCGTTCGGGTTGACGAACGCACCTGCAGCATTTATGGATCTGATGAATAGGACTTTCAGTCAGTATCTCGACCGTTTCGTGATTGTCTTCGTGGACGATATCTTGGTCTATTCACCAGATATGGAGCAGCACCGGGAGCATCTGAGGATTGTACTGGGCATTCTGAGAGATCAGCAGTTGTATGCCAAGTTCTCGAAGTGCGAGTTCTGGCTTCACAGTGTAGCATTTTTGGGGCACATAGTATCGGGAGCTGGGATATCAGTGGATCCAGCGAAGGTCGAGGCAGTGACACAGTGGAGAGCCCCGACGAGTGTGACTGAGATTAGGAGTTTTGTTGGATTGGCGGGATATTACCGTCGGTTCATCAAAGACTTCTCGAGACTTGCTTCACCCCTGACAGCGCTGACGAAGAAAGGAGTGAAGTTTGTTTGGTCCTAGAAATGCGAGGACAGTTTTCAGGAACTGAAGAGTCGGTTGACGATTGCTCCAGTTCTGACGCTTCCCAGCGGTAGTGGCGGTTTTGTGATTTACAGCGACGCCTCAGGTGTTGGTTTGGGTTGTGTACTGATGCAGCACGGGCAGGTAGTGGCGTATGCTTCGAGGCAGCTGAAGGCGCACGAGAAGAATTACCCCACTCACGATTTAGAGTTGGCAGCCGTGGTTCATGCTCTGAAGATTTGGCGTCACTATTTGTATGGTGAGCGGTTCGAAGTCTTCACTGATCATCAGAGTCTGAAGTATCTGTTTTCACAGAGGGAGCTGAACATGAGACAGCGCAGATGGCTTGAGTTGATTAAGGATTTTGATTTCACCATCTCCTATCATCCGGGGAAGGCGAATTCAGTTGCGGACGCGTTGAGCAGAAAAGTAGAGGTGTGAGCTGCGAGTTTGTGCATTCAGGAGTGGAGGTTACTCGAGACATTGTCTGAGTGGAGGCCGTTCGCCGAGAGCTCGGAGGGGGCAGTGATTGCGGGACTTCGAGTGGAGCCGCAGACCGTCAGTCGAGTTGTTCAGGCTCAGCACAGTGATGAGGAGTTGACTAGTTTGCTACGGTCAGCTGCCAGGGATGGATCCGACTTCACCGTGGGAGTGGATGGAGGCCTGAGGTTCAGGAGTCGGATCTGGGTGCCGAGGGTCGACGGATTGAGGGATGATATCATGGAGGAGGCACACCGAGCGAGATATTCTATTCACCCGGGGAGTACGAAGATGTATAAGGATCTGGAGAGGAACTTCTGGTGGAGAGGGATGAAGCGTGACGTGGCCGATTTTGTGGCTAGATGCTTGGTTTGTCAGCGGGTGAAGATCGAGCACCAGAGACCAGCGGGACCGATGCAGAGTATAGAGCTACCTGAGTGGAAATGGGAGCATGTGACGATGGATTTTGTCACCGGGTTGCCGAAGACGAGGAGACATCACGACGCGATTTGGGTTATAGTCGATCGACTGACCAAGTCTGCACACTTTCTGGCCATCCAGACTACTTTACCTTTGGAGGGCCTGACGAGGTTGTATGTAGAGGAGATCGTCAGACTACATGGGGTGCCAGTGAGTATCATATCGGATCGAGATCCGAGGTTCACTTCCAGATTCTGGGGGAGTTTGCAGGAGGCTCTGGGGACTCGTCTGAAGTTCAGTACAGCATTTCATCCGCAGACCGACGGCCAGTCCGAGAGGACTATTCAGACGTTAGAGGACATGCTGAGAGCGTGCACTCTGGCTTGGGCAGTGCACTGGGATGAGCACCTGCCGTTGATTGAGTTCGCCTACAACAACAGCTACCATGCGAGTATTGGGATGGCGCCGTACGAGGCTTTGTACGGGAGACCCTGCAGATCACCGGTGTGCTGGAGTGAGGTAGGCGAGAGACAGTTGGTCGGGCCTGAGATTATACAGATGTATGCTGAGAAGGTTGATGTGATCAGGCGGCGACTAGCGACAGCTCAGAGCAGGCAGAAGAGCTACGCGGATCGGCGTAGGCGAGTGTTGATTTTTGAGGTTGGCGATCATGTCTTTCTGAAGATCTCACCGTCGCGCGGGGTGATGAGATTCGGGAAGAAGGGGAAGCTCAGTCTGAGGTACATTGGACCCTTTGAGATTTTAGACCGAGTTGGAGAGGTCGCCTACCGGGTTGCGCTGCCGCCATAGTTCTCTGGTCTTCATGACGTCTTCCACGTGTCGATGCTGAGGAAGTACGTGTCAGATCCTTCACATGTGATTCAGATTGAGGTTCCAGAGATTCAGCAGGATTTGTCTCTTGAGGAGAGACCGGTGGAGATTGTGGATCGGATGGATCACCAGCTCAGGAGGAGGACCATTCCTATGGTTAAGGTCAGGTGGCAGCATCACTCTTAGCGAGAGGCTACTTGGGAGGTTGAGGAGGAAGTCCGGAAGTCGTATCCGGAGCTGTTTGGTAAGCGCTGGATTTAATTTCGTGGGCGAAATTCTTTTAAGGAGGGTGGATTGTAATATCCTAACCTTGCTTATGGTGCTAATGGTGTTTAGGAGAGGATTAGGGGTGGATCGAGATCGACGGCCGAGATCGAGTGGGGGGAAGTATATAAGGTTTGGATTTTGTTAACTCTCTCTCTCTCACGATCGCATCTCTCTCTCTCTCTAAACTCGTCTCTCTCGGCAGCAAAGGAAGGGTCGCCGTGGTGTGGTGATTGGGGAGCACGGGAGTTGTCGTTGGAGTCGCCGGAGGAGCGAAGATCGTCGATTGCGGGAGGTTTCGCGAGGGAGCGCTCGTCGTGGTTTCTTCCAAGGCTTCTTCAAGCCTTAAGGTATGTCAAACTTGCTTTCAAGCTCACCTATTGTTAGTGTGGGAGTGGGAGCGGTCGACGGTAGGCCGTGTCGGCTCGTCGGACCTACACAGCAGCATCTGAACTATAAACGGTCGACCAGTGTTTTGGTTCGGTCGACCGGTTATAGTGTATTTGGGGCAGAATCCCTCGCACCGGTCGAACGATGCCCTTTTAGGCGGTCGACTGGTTGTGCAATTTTAGCGAGAGAAGACGTCCTGGGTATTTTCGGTCGAACGAGACCCCTTTGCCGGTCGACCGAAAGTACTGTGGAAGGTCGGTTGGGGGCGTTGACCATCTAAACGGTCGACCGCTCGTTGACTTCGTCCGACCGACGTTTAAGTTAACTTAATGACCGGTCGACCAGACGTGTGGTTTCGGTCGACCGTGAAGTGTGGACTGTTGGTAAATCTTACTGGTGGTTTTCGGTCGACCGTGAGTGTTGGGTCGGTCGACCGTTGGTGTTTGGTTTGCGAAAACGTTTTCTTACTGGGGCTTTTCGGTCGACCGGGCCCCCTTTGCCGGTCGACCGATTGGCGGGTTTTTCAGTTGGGCTTGTTCTCTAGGTGAGAATCGGTCGACCGATTAACAGTTTTCGTTCGACCGTTTCTGCTATTTTTGGCGGATTCGTGGTTTTATGAGTACACTTGACGGCGCCTCGTCTCTCCGGCCTCACGGGGGGCAACGACACGGACTGGCGCCCGATGGTTGGGTGCTCGTACGCTTGAAAGCGGCTCGTCTCTCCGGCCTTTTGGGCAACGGCACGGACTGTCGCCCGATAGTGGTATGAGTAGCGTGCGTTGTGGGGTTGGGGTGAGAGGACCCTTGAGACCCGTGACCGAGGATTTTCCGGCAGTGCCTTGTGTGCACGTGTGTGTTGTGCGTTGTACATTTTATCTTATAGCTTTTGATGTAATCACCTCTTGTTGTAAACTCAGATCTGTATATATATATATACGTTGGTGCACCTGGTGTATTTTCGTGGTAATGTCCTCCGTTGTTTGTATGTTTTAAATTTTAAATTTTCTGCTGTTCGAGGACGTTACATAATGGATCTTATTCAACTATATATAAGACTGATTGACAGATTGATCTCACCTTTGAAACTCTGAAAATCCAGAAAAAAAGAGAGAAGAGAAGACTGACTGTGTTTGGCCGGAAAAACAGCACAAGGATCGATCCTATTTATATAGGGGAAGTGGGATAATTGCGTATCATTCCTTTAAGTTTTACATCATTAACTACAATTATGGTTTTTATATCGAGGATTGATAGATAGAAAGGAACACAGAATACAAATAGATCAACTAAGAAGGAAATTTTATAATTAGAACTTGAAAAGTAATTGGAGGTTATAGTAATTTGATCACACACATGAATCATGTGTTCATCTATGTTTCCAATAACAAATTAAAAAGAATTTCAAGGTGATAGAGGAATCGGATACTGCAAGATATTTTGATGTGTATTACAAAGTGAACTTCTCTTCTTCTAGAAATTAATAGGTTCGGTCCACCGGATTCAGAGGTTTCTTGATGGACGGTTCTCATTCGTCGGGCCTGCGTAGAGTGTTGCTGATTTGTGCTCGAATATATATACTTTTGTTGTGTTTGTTTTGATTCATGTTACATCTGCAAGTGTTAAAAATTGGCTGGAAGTTGGTCAATCTAATATCAATTCGTATATTTATTATTGCTCAGGTCGAGCTAAACTTATTAGGTTGGAAACCATTAGCAACCAGCTCGATTCGATTAGCAACTCTGGTTTGAGCATGTATATATCATTTTACAAACCAATCTCTTCTATCGTATGGTACAAAAAGATGCTTACCTTACCTATATCTTAGTTATAAGCATGGGAGAGATGTTTTAAAACCAAAATTCTAGTTTACAAGTAATTAAAAAAACATGATATATATTTTATATTTAAAATAAATCAATCTAGTGGTTTATAGAATCTTTTCCTCAACTTAAAGCAGAAAATCTCGTGTTTTTATTTAGAAAATTTAAACTTGTTTTTATGTTATTTATCATGGAGGAGTCTCCTGTCATGTGATCAGTTGCACCGGAATCTATAATCCAACTAGAGTTATGAGAATTATTTACTAAATATGCTCTGTAAGAGTCGGAGACGGAATTTATACCTGATGTATTACCTTTGCTTGGGGTGTTGGATTGCTGCAAGAAGGCATTTAAGTGGGCCAGAAGTGCACCAAGTTGGGTTGGATCAGCTCCTGTGCTTGTGGATTCGGGCCCAGCTCGGGTGGAATAAAACTCGGATTGCTGAGGAGTTGTCGGATTCGGACCAGTGCAATCGGATGCTCCGTTTGTTGTGGTATAAAAACCTTGCTGATCCGCTACCGACCCGATATGTGCCCATTTGTTTCCTTCCATCCGAAAGCTAGGGTTTCCATCGCCGCCGCCTCTCCCTGTGGAGTGTGCCTGGCTGCCGCTCCTCCCATCCCCCCTCCTTTCCGAGCTGTCCTTGGATGGCCGGAGGTGTGGGTAGAGGAAGTAGCAAGTGGATCTGTTGTGTCCCTGTTTTTTACAGTTATCGCAATATTCTTGACTTTTATTTCCATATTTTGTTTTACCTTTGTCGCGGTGGTTTGCGATGTGTTTTGCGGCGACAAACGCCTGATTTTCTTGGTTTTCCGGCTGAGCGGTTTTGGTTTTCCGGAGGGTTTCCTCACGGTTAACCATCGCAATGATGGTCGAGAAGCTAGGTAGTTCCGGCGACATAAGGATGCTGGAACGGAGTGCTTCGTAGCTCGAGTCCAGTCCAACAAGAAATGTGTAGATGCGATCTTGTTCGGTTCGGGCTTGTATGGTTTTTGAATCTGTCGTCGGTGGCTCGTAGATGGCGAGTTCGTCCCATGTTTTCTTTAGCATACCGAGATATTCGGTCACGTTTTTCTGCCCTTGCTTGATCTGCGAGAGGTCTTGTTTTAGTTTGAAAATATGTGCAAAGTTTTGTTGCTTACCATAGTGTTCATGGACAGAGTCCCATAATTCCTTTGCGCTGTTTTTGTACATGAAGATCTCCGCTATTTGGCTTTGCATCGACTGGAGGACCCAAGACATCACGAGGTGGTCAGTGTTCTGCCATTCCTCTTGTTTGGCTTCGGATCCTTGGTCGGTGGGTCTTGCGGTTTTCCCGGTGAGGTGGCCTAGCTTCCCCTTGCCACTGAGGGACAGGGAAATGGCCCGCGCCCAGGAGAGAAAGTTGGTCCCATTGAGAGGTTGTGTGGTGAGGCGCTGAGAGTCGCCACCACCGTCCATCATTGCTAGGAGTGGAGGGCGACAGAGGTCGCAACCGCCTGGCTGTCCCGGTCGATGATGAGCTCCGGGGAGCTTCTGAGGCGGAGGTGGGTTTGGGTTTGGGTTTTTTTTTTTGGTTTTGTTTTTCTCAGAACGCACGCTCTGCTACCATGTTGAATTTGAACAGTAAAAGATTAATTTCATTTAGGGTTTTGATGTTGTATTTATACAAAGGAATACTAAGAATACCGTTGTTCTTTCCAAATACATTGTTTCCATGATTTCCTTGATTTGGATTGCGAGATTTGGGAGATTTGGGAGATTTGGGAGAATCGTCGTTTCTGGTATGTTTTCTCCAACGTATCTTTCTTTCCATATTTCAACAAACATGATATATATTTTATATTTAAAATAAATCAATCTAGTGGTTTATAGAATCTTTTCCTCAACTTAAAGCAGAAAATCTCGTGTTTTTATTTGTAGACATATGTTAAAAGTCATATCATAAGATTTACTCTTTCAAATATTATGGCTTTTAGCTCCCACCTTCTTTGACTGGTTAAAATCACAAACATCATTCACTATTATTGTTGTCAATATCTTTTTCCTTGACTTGCTGGTTTGAACCATTTTGGCTTCTTAGATATTAATGTTCTGATGTTTATCTCGAATCAGTCGACAAAATAATATCAAAAACCATATCGGTTGTGAGTGGGGCATTTTCTTTAGTGGATATTAAAGCATTTGTCAACTATTTCCAGGTGAAATTATCCCCACAAAAACACTTACCTTTGGTGAAAGAAAGGACCTTATAAAGTAGATTCTTAGTCTCAGCATCATCCATCCGTTGCCAATGTGTGAAATATATCAGTAGAGCTACCTAAAGGGAGAATATATTGTGAAAAACAACCTCTCTGCAAAATGCTTTTGATTTGTGATGACATCAGAATAAAAAAATATGGTATGTTTTCCATTTAAAACTTGTCCTACATTTAGTTGAACCGAAAGCTGAGAAAGGAGGTTTCCAATAAACAACTTTCTAGCTATGCTAGGTTTGCTGATGAGAAGCTTCGGCTGTTTTAGCTTTTGACTGCAAATGCTCGTATGTATTCTATGTTGACTTGTAGCAATGCAATGATGTATTCATAGGGACGATATCGCAATAGATGCAAATTGAATAGCATATTCTAGCATCTAAAATTCCAACTGCTGAGTGTTTGGAAGTGCACATTCGAAAATTTTCAGTAGCTATAGAGTCTGAAGCAATAATCAGTGATGCCCAAAAAGAAACAAGATGCAAATTGAAACTTATAGATAACAAAACCATATAAGCTTAAAACCCACTTTGCACTAGGCTTACATACTAGTCGTAGGTGCAGTGAAGATTTTCAGCAATATGCATACAACAATGGAAAAATGAGAAAAAATAGCACCCAACAACAACAACTGCAATTTCACTTGAGAAAAAAATGAACAGAAGCTCACCTTTCTTCACATTTTTACATGCTATAGGCCATTCTTACTCATCACAGGTGTAAACATGATAGCAAATTAGCAACCACTCCAGATAACTAGTAATATTGATATATTTGTAGCTTTCTGTCCAAGCTCAGATAGGAGCTTAAAGTAAACAAGTCACCACAATTGTTTCTTTAATGCTAACGTTTGAAGTTGTAAATTTGTAACGGTTGTATATTCAAAGTTTGATGTACTCCAATTGTTGCTTCCCATTACCCATTGGTTACAGGCTTGGCAGGACATCGTACATTCACTATTTCAACAGATCTAAATTCTTTTTAGGTCATATATGGGGAGCAGGGCCGTCACGGAAATTTTTGAGGTCCTGTGCGAAAATAAACAACGAGACTCCTAAATTTGAAAAAAATTGTCCTCATAGTTTAAATAATAAAAATTTCACTAACTTAATGCAATATTAATTGAATTTTTTTGTTTTCTTAGCAATATTTGAGATAAATTTATCAATGTTTATGTGTTATTTATGTGTTAACACTAATTTTATTCGCAACCCAATAAGCCCATGTACAATTTTTTTTCGTTTTGAGGCCTCTCAAAATGAGGCCCGGAATGAGGCCCAGAGCAGGAGCTCACCTGCTCCTGCTATTGGGCCGGGCCTGATGGGGAGTACTCATATTTTATGACAAATATGATCAGATTCTCAAATTGCCACTGCAAAAATCAAGGTACACAGTTTTAAGAAAATTACAAGTGCAAACACAGTAACTAAATGATAAATTCTTCTCTTGCTATGTCGCGTGTGAATTCAATGGATAAATGGGAACACAAATCTGAGTAACAAACCAACACACATACATATTGATGTTCCATTGAGCAAGACATCCACACTCTAAAACCACATGACAAAATATATAACCAACAACAGCTAAACAACAAATTTATTTATTAACTTGTTACAAACTCTAAACACCAAAGTGGGATCATTCAAACACATCACACTAATACACTAATACACGAACATGACCAAAGGTTTAAGAACAAACCTTGACTTAATACAAACTCTCAACATAAAAATGACAGGTAGCATCCAAGTAGAATGCTTTATTGCAGAACAGGTAGCTAATCGAACAACTATTTGATTTACTATTGAAATACAAGCTGGATCAAACATTGGTTAATGGTGATCAGGTGATTTGACAGCGTTTAGTCTTCAGCAAACCTGAAAAAACAGAAGCATTTGATGAATTCTCAATATGAGAAAGGTCTTTTTGCAAAAGGATAAACAAACAGGGATGGATGTTTCTTTTTTGTAGAGCTGTAGAGCTGGGTTACATCTTTGAGTTAGGATAGTCATAGACAAGTGATAAAAGTTGGAATGTGTGAATGCATGATTTTGTGGTTTCAAATTGTTTAGTGATAAATAAATGAAGATTACTAACCCAAGCTCAGATAGCTTAATGTGAGATTCAGCATAATCCGCAAAGAAAGTAGGCATATCCTGAACACAAACATCAAATAACATGGTGACCATTCTATGTAAGATGGGAATAAAAATTAAAACTGTACTTCACAAGGTGTCGTACTTTAGCGTATTTTTCAACCAGTTTGCGGAAAATGTCATCCTTCAATAATGCCTTGTCTGTCGACAGCTGCAGAAGCCCTTCTGTTGGTCCATTTAGCAGCTCTCTGAGGAAAAGGTACACATTGCTTTAATTAGCATATATATAACAAACTTCCAACTCGATAGGAACAAAATAATGCAACTCACACGTAGTAAAAGTTGTCAAAATCGAGGGGATTTTTGGTCCATGGTCCTTCAAACCCAGATCTTTCTTTGTGTGCTCTCCCCTGGAATAATGAAAATTATAGATGGGATTGTTGAGGATTGGGATTGTGGATGAGAAAATAACTGGAAAAAAAGTGTTGGAACAATTTGATATACGTACCAAGGTATGACCACCAGATAAAGTAACAATATCCTGGTCAGTGAGACCCATAGTTTTCACAAAAGTATCCCTCAAGTGTGCAACATCTGAAGCATCAAAAGAAAATACACACTTATGTGGCCATTTGCAGTAATGCACATATACACAATAAATAATAAGCACGGTTGAAGTAACCATACCACCATTAGGATTGGGCAAGCGACCTTCTGGAGGAACATTGACCTTGTCCTGAAATACATCAAATCAACAGGTTAAAAACAGACAACAAACAAATAATTAATTAAAGGGAAGATCAAAGTATTGTCTTAACTAATGGATGAATTGAAAAATAAAATTTTCATATTACAAAAGCACACATGGTAGCGTAAGTTGGCATAAGTCTAAAGCATGCATGCAAAAATAGACAAGTAAAGCAAAAACATAATAATGTGATTGCAGCAAGTCTTGAATTTTGGTGTAATCCCTACAAAGAATAAAACTTACCGGCCTCCCGGGATGGAATTGGATGCAAGGTCCGTTAGTGTACTCAACTGCCACCACTCCAGCAAGCTGTGTAACAGTATATTAATTACTTAATTAGTAAAAATCCTAAGGTAATCTACTAATCTCTTTGATTACAGTGAAATATTAAAGGAATCATATTTTACGGACACATGCAGCAAACTCAAGGTGGAACTGAAGCTCAATTGTTTGTTTTCTAATGAAAAATAACGATTTCAATACAAATAATTAAAACCATTTGATAAGCAAATCAGACCTGGTAAATGTCAGCATAAGAGAGAATCGGTAATTGTTGTTTGATCGGTTCGAGCAGACCCACGGCTATGTCAAGACCCTTGTTGGCTGCGTGGTTCTGCTCAGCCTTGAACCTCATGGTTCCAAACGGACCACCCGTCTTTGTTGCCTTATCATATGTCCCTGCGGAGTGCCATCTGATCCATATATATATAACCAAAACAATAAGTAAATACATTTCTTGCCAATTCTAATCCATAATGTAAAATAATGATAAAAGGGCGCATTTTTCATATCTATGTAAAAAAAAAACTCTAATTATTTGTATTCACATTCGCATTTCCAGTTGACCAAATTAATCAAAAGCAGATTTTCATTTGGATTTGGGTATGAAAATCACTACAACATGCATGCATGCATGCCTCCAATATATTAACACTAGCTAGCACCTAATTAATTAATGACCAAATTAATCAAAAGGAACAAATTAAAACAGCTTCATTAATTACGCGAGGCGGAGCATCAGGGGCATGCATTTGATCTTATCGAACAACTCGATAAGCTTCACCCGACACTCCTCTATCGCTTCCTTGTACTCCTCCGACACCACCGGATAATTAGTCTTTACCATATCCAACCAAATCCTGCACTAAACACACCAAAACCACATCAGAATCTGGCAAAATAAATTAAGTTGAGATCCGATCTAAAAATTAAGAGTCCAATCCATCTCACCTTCGAAACCTTAAAAAAGTCTATAAGAACAGATAAGAGAATTAGAGAAGAGAAGTAAGTGTGTGTTTGGCGGGGAAATTAAAGAGGACAAGTAGTGCTCCTATTTATAAGGGTTTGGGAATGGGATAATTTCTTGTGGATCCTTTAAGTTTTATATTTTGTGCAATTCCTATGTACATCTCTTTTTCTTTTCTTGGGAGAAGTTTGGTATCGCAAAGATGACAAATTTCATGATGCAAGCTCAATCTCTCACAGTTGCAATGGTTGTTGAAATTCAGGAATTTTGTTTATGTAATTGGTGTATGATATGCAGATAAAGTATATGTATCTAACTAATCGAGAAGCAATGTTGGTTGAAATGTGATTGACGAAAATACAAATTTTCTTTACATTGCAAGTTTGAAACTATCTTCATTTCTAACTAGAATTACACAGCTCATGTAAGAAGTGTACATTGCTAGCAAATTGCATCGTCTTTCCACCACCATCAGAAAGACATTTAGAACCTTAACCACGGTTTGTTAATCTCAAGATGAAATCACGAAGATGGTTGTCATGTTGAAATATTGCAAAATGAAAATGCAGAAGTAGAAGAAAAAAAAACAATCGACTTGTTCATACTTCATAGTAGTCGTTCTGCTCACACACGCCAATAAAAAAATCATGGATATCAGTATTTATTTAAATCTCACTTATTTTAACTCGTATTGCATTTCTAAATACTAATGTGAACTCCAATTGAAGCATTGAACATTAGATTCGATAAGGTTGTTTATTTCTCAGGAAACTTCAAAGTGGATGCGATGCCTCTTCTAGAAACGTGTCGGTGCCGTTGGATGCTATTCTGATTGGCAAATGGACGGTGGAGATTTGTTGATATGGCATCTATTGGCGGCTAAGTGGTTGGTGTTGACTCGTGCGTATGGATATACGTGAGATCAATTCAAACTTCTACAACAAAAAAATGTAAAAAATATTAAGACATCTAATTTAATATTATACTTAAAATATTATTTCAAATAAAATCTGAATGCCTCAATTCCCCTAGTAGAAAAAATTTGTAATAATTGAAGACGTTTGTACATGTTTGACATAGAATACTATGGGATTTGATAGTTGAAAATGTTTTTTCATGTTTAACCACCGTTTTCTGTTAGCACGGCAATTTTGACTACTTTCTTGTGAAGCAAAGAATTTTGCTTTTGCCGAACGGAAATATTTTTTTGACTTCTAGTTTATGTGTTAGGAATTAAAATCAATCTCAAATACGCAGCGGAACAGAAATCGCAAATCCAATCGGTTAAACTTGAGAACAAAAATGCAAATCCAAAATCAAAACCACACAAAACACACAAGATTTAACGTGGAAACCCAATGCGAGAAAAATCACGGACGACAAAACTCCAAATCCACTATAGACAAACATTTCGGTCGCTTTTCGGTCGACCGCAATCTAGGATTCGGTCGAGCGGACACACAAATGGAGCTGGGCAAAAGTTACAGTTGGTTTTTGGTCGACCGGAACCTTGGATTCGGTCGACCGGAAACATTCGAGGAGCTGGGAGAAAAGTGTCTGTTGAATTTCGGTCGACCGGAACTTAAGTGTACGGTCGACCGTGTATGCACTCGCGCAAGCCAGAAAAGTTACCGTCGTTTTTCGGTTGACCGGTACTTCAATTTCGGTCGACCGGTAGAAGCTGGTTCGCGATACAGTTATTGGATCAGTCGACCAAAGCAACCGTTCGGTCAACCGTTTGGACCCAGTTCTGCCCACGTTTTGCATATTTCTCCACGCGATTTTTGGTGCAATTAATACTTGTTTAGGCCTACTATATAAAGGCAATTTCGTCTCCTTTGCTTAATGTTAATTCTTATTGTCCACTTTTGCATTCTTGAGAGAAAAGAGAGAGAGAGAACATCCTTGTGATTCGTTTGGAGAGATTTGAGCCGGATTGTTTCGTCGGTTCGTTCGCGTCTCCTGTAAGCATATCTTGTAAGGACAATTCAACACACATCCGGTCGACCGAAAACACCTTTCCGACCGAATGTCTATTTTCCTGCATAAATACTTTAAACACATGTTCAAGCTAAACAACGACATTATGGGATCTATATTTATACTTTTCTTCGCTCCTTTTCGTCTGTCTACCTTCCCGAATATATTAAAGTGCGGCTATATCCAACATGTTATTTCTTATGAAATTATATAAAAATAAATGTAGGTACAATCATCCATCTGACACCACAACAAAGTTAAACCAACTAAAAAATGCTGCTCGAAGAACATTCAAACAGATAGATGGTTGAAATGAAAAGAGTTTGTTTTGTTTTTATTCAGTTTAATGAATAGTTAAACTCAAAGACACCGATTAAGATGCAGATTCGAAAGCTGAACCATAAAAATCCATTTACCCGATTGATTGGTTTGAATCGTTTTTTTTTTCAAAACAAGAAACCCAACGATATTTTGTAAGAAAAACGCTGGAAAGAAGAGCTGGTACTTGGGTTATAGATATTAACTCAGATTGCAAAAACTATTCACAAAATTCCTGTATCTGTTAGCAATTTGCTTGAGTTCAAAGTTGAAATATTGAGATTGAACAAAAAGAGGTTGAGGTTTAGTGATGAGAAACTTCAGCTGTTCCAACTTGCGGTGGCAAATGCTTCACTCTTTTTCCACGCCGACTCACAGCGATGCTGTACAATGATAACAGGATTTCCACACTGATCAAGATTATAACAACCCATTCCAGAAAGTTTGATTTCCGGTTCTGAAGTATTTCTTGTAGGAATCTAATGTTATGCTGAAAAGAAAATGAGAGATCAATCAGCAAAAGATTCAAACCAATCAAGGTTCAAGATTGAAGGCCACTTCAGTTTGTAGTAAATAATGTGGTAATGAAAAGGCAAAAGATGGAGCAATAAAATTGGGCCAGTCTACCTCGACGAACTTCAACTTAAAATCAAGGTTCCCAAATCGCTGTGTCAACTCAAACTCATCTCTGAGGTACTCCAACAGCTGAGCATAATTTGCATTTTTCCAAGCAATGTCTGACCTGCACAAATAGAAAGACCTCAATCTTAGATTCATATCTATTGTCTTCTTCATGCCCGGAAACCCTTGACTACAATAAAATGCCAACTTTGAGAATAATATTTTTGAATTCCTTAAAATAGAAGCAGGTTAAACTCATTGTATAACAGTACCTTTCAAAAAGGCCAACTTTGAGAATAATATCAGCCAAACTGGAATTTGCCTTTCCTACAAGCTGAAAGAGTTTCTTTCTCTGCATGGTAAATGTGCCAGTTTTCTCCATGTCCCTATTTATGTCAGTAAATTCAGCAACCATGCCATCAACCTGGAGAAAAAAATGCAAAATCAATAACTCCAAACCACATAAACAAGTTTTATTGTGTAGTTATGGACATACTCGCCGTATGTAGTACTCAAGTGCTATACTTTGGCCCAGAACACTTGCAATGGTACGAACTCCATCTATTGTCAAGGTTTTAAGCATAACATGATCGAGGCCTCCCTGCATCCATGTTTCGAGAGCTGGCTTCACAACGACAGCATATTCTGCAATCCGGAGATGCAATAGCTAAATGCTAGAAATACCGATCTTAAAATTACAAGAATGCTTTTATACATCACAAGAGAACAATGATATATTCAAAGTGAAAATGCAACCTAGAGCATAAAAATCTTACCATCCTTCCTTACTTCTGATAACATAGAGGAAGCATGCTCTTCAACAATCCTTAAAGACTCATTGACCTCATTGTCAGAAACATTGAAGAGGACTACAGATCCATAATGGAAGACCACCATATGACAGAAGTTGCTCTCGTCCAGAGAATCACGACCTGGACCCTGATTATTAAGAGCATAAAAAAGATTTTAAGAAAATTGGGTACATGAGCCACATATAGCATCAGACATGCATATCGGCATCGCCCATAAAGTGCATCCTTAAATATGTTGGACTTATTTAAGGCCATTAAGTTGAATGGCTCGTATGCTGTTCATGTTCTCGTATATGAGATCAAATGCTTTTGCATTGATAAGTAGATCCTTTGACCCACTTATTAAATAAAAACACAAATGGAAAGAAACCTGAGCCTCAAACTTGATGATTTTAATTTATAATTTGCTTAATAATTTGCTAATGTATGTTGGTATTTGGTTATTCATCAGAATTACTTTTTTTTTTAAAATTATTTCATACCTACTTTTTATATTTCAATTCGTCATTCTCATTCTTCAGTTAAGTTTAATATGTTCTCCGATTTCCAATAAAAAATGCTTACTGATTTGAATGTTTAGTTGCTTGCTTAGCTTTGATTTGTGATCAGTAAAAACTAAAAACCTTTATGGTTCACATGCTCAGATAAATAATTCGTATAGCGAATAGTTTCTTGCTGTATCAAATAGAAGTGTCAAACAAATAGACAACAATATTTGGTAGTAATTGGTATGCCAATAGCTCTAAACCGAAGTGCTACGGTTGGGCAATTGTGTTTAAGCAAGTCTTGGAGCCGAAGTTATGTTTGAAACCATCTTTGAAATATTACATAAACGAGTACATGAACTTCCAAAGAGAAGGAAGACTAGCTGAGCCCCAAAAGTATAGAAATATGTAGATTTTTTAACTTCAAGAGAACGTCTAACTTCCTACTGATAACCCACATTAAGAAACTGAAAACATTTCACAAGAAGAAACCAGAACAACAATGTCCTTCAAACCAAGCTACCTTTAGAATCAAAAAAAGAGTTTACAAAAATGCCACTATTCATGACATTTTACAACCTATGAACAATATTGTCTGCAACTCTTTTTGGCAGGAAATCTGTGGGAAAAAAGATACACACTGCTATTCATGTGCACAAAGGCCACGATCATAAGTCCTCTCTCTTGGCTTGACCCATTTTTATGCGTACATTACTTTATAGATTCCCAAAAAGTAAGTTTGCAGTTACAATTTGAATATTCTATGATTATCACAACTACAAGAACATGCAAATCATAGGTGAAGTACTCACACCCCCAAACTTGCATTGTTCCAACTCACTTTGTATCATAGATTGCTTTTGAAATTTCATTACAATCTACTCATACTCAAACACATAAAGTATCGAAAGCAACATCCAAAAGAACAAGCAAAGCAAGGTTCTCAACATCACAAATGGTAAACAACTATGTTGAACAAGATGTAAGTACTTCACTCATGATTCATCGTCAACAAAATATACACTTACACCAATGCCGGCATTTCCAGGGACAGGAAACCTAAGCACGACATATTTTGTAATGCGGGAGGTGGGAGTCACAACATTGCTCACATTCTTTGCATGCAAACCTTTCAGATCAACACTAAAATAGAAAGAAAAAATATATATTCAAAACACACCACAAAATAACAAGTTTGCTTGTTAAGTTGTTATTCTTAGCAATGTACATAATATTACTTCAAAATATCAAAGTTGTTTGAAAGTTACAAGTAAAACATAATGAACACATTAGAACACCTTGTAGGTTTGAAGGCCTTCAATTGAGATCTTCGATTCTACCCACTTCACTCCTCAACCCCAAAATATAAAGATGGACTCTAAAACCCGATTTACAGTCTCACGTTGCTAAGCAAGAAAAACAAGTGGCAGCTCTAAGAATGCAATTTAACTACCGCAAACGAACCAACAAACTCAAACAATCTAATGCATAATCATGATTATCTGTTATGGACATGGTCAAGGCACAAGCACTAGAACAAATGAAAATTGTGAACGTAAAGTTGGGGTAGTTAGTTGATTAACCGTAATTGAAGTGTTTAACATCAAATTTACTAAAAGCTTATAAGATGGTGTTATCGAAATTAAAGCGGAAACCCTAAAATGGAGAGGTGACGTACGCGGTGCAAAGGAAGAAGGCCTTGACGGGGACGAAGCGGCTGGCCTCCTCGTTCTGGACCTCGACGAGGTGCTCGACGGCGTCGGAGGAGAACGCTTTAAGGCTCAAGCGGCGGCATTGGAGGCGATGTTTGCGAAGGGGATAGGGGAAACGGGAAGGACTTGAGAGGGTCGGGATTAGAGTTAGGGTTTGGGGTGGGGAGGCGAGAGGTGGTGGAGGAAAGAGGAAGGACAACATGGTGTTAAGGTTAGGGTTAGGGGGATTTGTGGTGGAGTGGAGAGTTTTCCATCACACAAAGAAAGGTGTGGAAAGGAGTGAGTTTGTTTGGGTGGGGAAGAAGAAGAAGAAGATGCCAACTTATTCGGTCGGGTCAACGGGTCGGATCCAGTTCGAGTAGACTCTAATGAATTAGAATTACCGATTGTTTATTTTATTGCAGTTTTTTTTTTTTAAATACTCTGTGGATATCGTATCTGTGTTCCAGATTATATGATATTTTGAACTTAATATTCTTATTCGTACCTGAAAAATTAAAAAAAGCAATATTTGTGTCCGTCGGATATGAAAATTTGATATCCACATCCTTTAATTTTACAAACTGTACTGATTACCATGCATATGCGATCGTAATTTCAAACATGTGAAGAAACTTCAGCAGATTCCATCTATAATCGTATGCATTTGTAGACACACAACTTCAACTCCAAACATTTCGAAACACTGATGAGTTTGTAGCTCGTTAATGTCTAAATAATACTTCTCACGAGCACAGGAAATCAGCAGTCTTGTATGGGTCAACAGACAAGCACTGGTTCAACCAAACAGTCTCAACTGGCCAGGCCAACCTGAGTTTCACAACGTCGATACCATCATTTTTGTTTTATCTAAAGTTTTAAACACTAATCAAAGTTCTTAACATTACTCATTATATGAACAATCACAAAAGCAAAGTTTAACACAAATAAAGAATAACAACATTATTAACAACACTGATTAAATACAGACAATACAAAACCAAATTTACATTACTGATTTAAAATCTGATGAGAACACAATATTGATTTACAGAACCTTTTTATTTTGATATCTGACAGCAGTTGGTAAAGCATCAGATAACAAATTTTCAGCTTTCATCAAATTTAGCATCAACATATGGTACCAGATGGGTAAGTTGGCGTTTCAGGGTTACATTCAGCCCTTTCTTTGGCGCAGAATTCTAGATGTCGATGATCGAGCAAGCATCACACGAGAACTTGACTCTGTTTCGTTGGAAGTGAGGTAAGTGAGAGCTACAACCACGTCGGCGATAAGTGGCCTCATGGTTGGTTGTTCATGAACACACATTGCTGCGACTGCAAGCGCTTGGTAGAAGCTCCTGGAAGGATACTTTCCATCAAGTGAAGGGTCAGCAATCTGTCTGAATCTCCTTCGATCTTTAAAATATGGGCGTGCCTACAAAAATTAACAAAGGGACATATTTCCATCTATAAGAAACGATCGTCTCAAAATTCGGAAAATCAGTATTTTATAAGAGATTATTGCTTAGAAATTCAGAAAGTGGAATATATACTATAGTTTGTGTTTTTAAATAATAGGAATTGATGCTGGAACTAACAACAATAGGCATTTTCACGTATGGATGCTGTCATTCTATATGAGAAATTTCAAAAACCGTCTTAGAACAAATTGAATGCAAATACTTACCCAAGCAACAATATTCCTCTCCCCAGGAGCTTTATCATTATCAACAGCCCTCCGCCCAGTTAGAAGTTCCAAGAGAACAACACCGAAGCTGTAAATATCCGACTTCACCGACAATTGTCCTGTCATTGCATACTCCGGAGCACAATACCCGTACGTGCCCATAACTCTAGTTGAAACATGAGATTTATCGCCAGTAGGACCAAGTTTTGCCAATCCAAAATCAGATAACTTCGGATGGTAACCTTCCCCAAGCAAAATATTAGAACATTTAAGATCACGATATATTACGGGAGGACTGGCTTTGTTGTGCAAATATTCAAGACCTTTAGCGGCACCCGCAGCTATTTGAATTCTTGTACTCCAGTCAAGTGATTTTTGATCAGGAAGGAGATCTGAAAAGGTAACCAAAATAAGGATTACAAATCCTCGTAACGATACTAATACAACAGTGAATTCCAATGCCACAGCATGTATCAATGATAATCGCTTTCTTCAATGATATTGTAAAAGTAAAACAAAAAAAGATTAAGTGCTCATGGTCAAGAAATATACCGTAAAGATGGCTTTCCAAAGATCCTAGTGGCATGTACTCGTAAACCAGAAGTCGTTGATCACCATCGGCGCAGTAACCGATCAGATTAACAAGATTGGGATGGTGAAGTAAATTCAACATCAAAACCTCAACCAGAAATTCTCGATTCCCTTGTAATCCGTTCCGATCTAGCTGTTTTATAGCAACAGTCTGCAGCAAAAGAAAGGGGATTGACAAAAAAATTAGTAAAAATCCAACAAATTGAGACAAAAGAGGAGGTGTTTGACAAGAATAAATCTGAAACACAAGAAAGAGATTAACAAATACACTGATGCTGTATATAAAAGAATATATCCCAACAGCAGACCTGGTTTGTAGAGTCCAACCAGCCCTTGTAAACACGACCAAAACCCCCTTCTCCGAGAAGGCAATCTTCTCTAAAGTTATTGGTTACGGCAGCCAATTCAGAAAACAAAAATGTTCGAGCAACAATTTGTTCTGACGCATTTCTTGCACTTGTTCTGTTGTAATCACCAGGTCTAGAATCCCTCTTGAAAGGTACTACAATTGGCCTCGGCACCGATTTCTCTAAAGTAAAAAAACACATCCAAGTTAATAGAAACTTCTTTCCCACTGAAACCATGTAAGTAATGATAAATTATGACCAACCCTGACTTAAATCAGACAAATTATGATACCCATGTATAAATTAAGTATTTGTTTTCTTTTCCATACTAAAAACCAGATTTATAAGTATGCATATCATAGTGACCAATAGTTGAAGACTCGAACTTATCGAAGACCCTTTCCATTGCATTGCTCCAATTTATACAGAACTAACTAGACTTCTACAAAACAAATTATAAATCAAGACATAACATATGTAACCAATGGTCATCTCTTTTCGTAAAATTTGAATTGCCCACCTATAGTTTAAGAATCCTACACAAGAAACTAACAATGCCACATCCAGAACAAGTGTTACGGACCTAATCCAGATTCAAAAAGACCAAAAAGAAATAAATTTTGAAAAAAAGGTTTCCTCCGGAGCTAAAAAAACTCATAAATTTCCAGCTGAAACCGCCAAAACTTCAAATCTGTCCAAATCTCAAAATACAAAAAAAAAAACCCAAATGAAAAACAACGAAAAGGGGTTTCTTCAGAATCGAAAAAAGATCGAATCTTTGCATCGAAAGGAACGAAATATCACCTAATGGGTAAGCAATTGGGCGTTTCTCGTCGTCTTCGCGCTCGCAACTGTTGCAAGAGGTTCCGGTGCATATGAACCAACCCATTTCCCCCTTCTTTAAGAGGGAGAGAGAGAGAAAACAGAGGAGAGAGAGAGAAGAAAGAGGAGAGTTTGTTAGAGAGAGAATCTGATGGAACAATTTGAAGAGAGAGGCAGTTAGGGAGACATCTTTTCCAACTTGGTCCTTCATTTCTTCTTAATTAATGTAAATCCTATAAATAGTAGGTTAATGACAATGAAGTTCCTTTTATTTTCTCATTTTTATCTGCATAGGTTTAATATATTGCTAGGAAAGATGAAAGTTTGCTAAAAACATACCGATCAAAAGTGTTAGATTCGATTGCGAGACTAATATGTAAGATAATGCCAAAACATTTGTATAATGGTCAATTCATTTTATATATTGAAAGAGAAAAATAGTAGTATGATAGGTTCAGTCACAAAATTTTCCAATAAAGGATGAAATATTCATATCTTCAGTTTTCTGGGTAGAATTCTGTCAAGCATTCTAGTGAAAATGATGTAACTTACTTTCAATTTAGAATCGGTATTCCAAAGTGGTATCGGTTGTTAGTGAATTATTGATCATCAAACGGAAAAAAGGAAAAACAAAGTCAAGAGATACACATGGGTGGGTTTCTTTAGCTGTGGACTTTCATTACTAAGGTTGGAACTTCACTCTGCAATTCTTTCCCAACGGATTTCAATACGATTTCAGTTCTTCAGTTATGGATTTTCGTTTGAAAATGATGTACCAATTTAACGTCCTCGAAGAAAAAGTGTACATATAATTCTCAACTAATTGGTTCAACAAAAATATTAAGTCACAAACATTAAAGCCTTAATGTGGAATATAATTTGATTTTGCTTATTTGGTTACAAGTTGGTGGTGTTTGGCACGTCTACTTCGTAAGTTAGGAATCTCATTTTTTAGCACATTGGGCAATCATAGAATCGGATGATGTGGTGGATTTTTTTTAAATAATAATTTGGTTTTAATGGTTTATGACCACCTAAACGGCTAAACCCACATGCCACTAGATGTCTAGAACTTAAAAGTGTCAATGTGTCATCCACCGTTTTGGTAAAATATGCAATATAATTTGCAGAACATGTGCTTCTAGATTTCTTTTGATGAGGTGCAAAAGTCAAAGGCGAAAAATAAGTATATCCGAAGGGGTTGTAGTGGGTTTTTTTTTGTTTTTTTTTAAAGGTTTTTGTTTGTATTAATTTAAAATAAATGGGTATGTGAAAACACAGATCCACTTCCAAAAGGACACATAGCCTGAGTTATAATCTTTATGATCGAAATAGTACAACAAACAGATAATAAAATTACTGAACTGCTATTCGTCGCCACTACTTAAATCGTCCGTAAGATTACCATTTTGCCCATCTGCCCCTTTCTACTAATATAACTCCTCATTTCACTCTTTTAACACAACTTTCTCTTCATATCACACTTTTATTCACCAAATAGAATGTCTCGGAGGCCAGGGAAAGAGCCAGCGGAGACCCCTGACTACTCACATCTGATAAATTACCTTGTTTATTTCAATTAATTTTTAAATTTTTTTTTGAGTCGGGCGGTCGCGGGAGACGCCCGACCCAACGATCGGGCGGTCGCCGGAACCGCGGCCGCCCGACCCAATGAACAGACGTCTGCGGGAGACGTCTCCCACGTACGGTAGGCGTCTCCAGCAGACGCCTACCACGTAGGGTAGGCGTCTCCCGCAGACGCCCGGTTTTTTTTTAATTTTATTATAAATTGTGATAAATTTTAAATAAATTGAATATTATGTTAATAATGAGTTAAATTAGTTTAGTAAATCGTTTATTGATTATAAATTGTGATAATTAATAAATAAATCGCTAAATAAATTGATTATTATGTTAGTAATTAGTTGTGTACGATTTTAGTAAAGGATTATTGATTAATTGTGATAATTGCTAAATTAATAGATTATTCAGTTAATAATTAGTTTAATTAATTTAGTAAATTCATTAATAAATTTGTATTTTTAAAATTGAATTAATAGTCATCGGGTTACCGTGGAGGAAAAGGGAAATCAATTCCCTTACGCGCGGTACGTAGTATAGCAGACGAGTCAGGTCCTCGTCATCCACGTAGACGTGGTATTTCTGCTTCAGTTAGGAGAGAGAGAGATCTGTTACGTCGTCGTCAGACACCTGGAGAGTCTTTCGACGACGAGGATGATTCAGATGAGCTGAGGAGTCACGACGACAGTGACGATGGGGGCCGATACGACTTGGGGCCACAGGAGGAGGCGGTACATCAGGCCGGTCGAGGACGGGGGCGACACGGTGATCCTTCATCTGAGTGGGTCATTAGGAAGGATCGAGGTGGCCGGTTTGTGACCGGTGATTCGAGTTCGTGCACTGCAGACGCCCGAGCTCAGAAGAAGAAGAGGGGTGATGACGATTCTTGGATCGTCACGGATATTATTCCCGGTGGTCCTGTAGATGGCAGTGTCATTCCGAGTTTCGGAGGCCACGTCGCCAGACGCATCTGGGATGGCGAGGAGCGGAAGGTTTTGAAGTGCCATAATCGACACAGAGCATGTACGACATTGCAGGCATGGCGCTCAGTGATGACTGAGGATATGACGGCGACCGTGGTTGACAGTGGATTGGGTCACTTGCCGTACAACATGTTTTCCTGCATCGACATGTCGTTGATTTCGGCATTCGTGGAGCGGTGGCAGCCTGACACCAACACTTTCCACTTGCCGTTCGGAGAGATGACGATCATGTTGCATGACGTCTTTCAGATTCTTCACATTCCTGTTGAGGGTCCCATGGTCAGTGCGCAGGCGCCGACATCTGAGCTGAAGTTATATGTATCTGAGTTGCTGGGTGTCAGCCTGGAGGGTCTTGGGCGGGATAGCTCATTTTGGAGTGGCGGTGGTGTTAGTATCGACGCTGTGGACGAGTGTTGCAGACGGGGGCGACCACCACGGACTGAGGATACGCAGATGACTGCTTATGTCTTCTTACTGCTAGGCTGCGTATTGTTTGTCGACAAGAGCGGTTCCAGACTGAGACCACGCGACTTATTGGAGGCGAGGGACCCATATACCATTGCTGATTACGCATGGGGGTCGGCGACGTTGGCATATCTGTATCGCCAGCTGGGCATATCTAGTCGTGCTGATTATGGTCAGATTACGGGTTGTCTTACACTGCTACAGGCTTGGATATATGAGTATTTTCCTGCTTTCCGCCCACATCGTGAGCGGAAGATTGTTGAGCGTGGTCATCCTCGTTCGCGTATGTGGGCTGTCCGGACGGAGGATAAGAGCGAGAGTCGACTTCTTTCTATTCGTAGACGGCTAGATCAGATGACTGCATCGCAGGTATATAATGTATATATCATTCACGTTTATTTAAATTTAACTTTATTATTATTAACGTATAAACGTTTAGGTGGAGTGGTTACCGTATGGTCCCGAGCCTGCTGTAGCTGTGCCGAGGACTACATTTATGGGCGTTATTCGTTATAGGGATATCACAGAGCCTTATTTACCTGATCGCGTGTTACGTCAGTTAGGTTACGTTCAGGTGATCACGGTTGACATCCCAATGCCCGACCATGCAGTACGGTCTGCGACTGCGACGATGTACGACGTCAGGCACAGCGTTTCGTCTGCGGAATCGGTTTGGAGGACATTTCCGAGAGTAGGACGACTACACCTGGCCGATCTGAGTCGTAGCCGCGACCCTCCACCTGTGCTCCAGATTATTTGCAGTGGTTCGGTAGGTGCTCACATCCACTGCTCGTACGCGGTATCATTCCGAGACCGGAGAGACCACTGGATAGGACATGTGCTGATGCGGTAAGTTTATCTAATTTTATATTTAATTGTAAAGTATATTTTGTTATTGTACGCTAATTTCTATTTTACATACAGTGGATAAGTAGGGCGATACGGTGTACGCAGCCGTTCTTGCGAGAGAGAGATGTCATGCCGAGTGAGGCGACGAGACTTGCATGTACAGATTGGGATCGTCTGATCGAGGATTGGAACAGCCAGTTGGGCATTTCGGACCATGATTCAGATGCTGAGCTGTAGTTGTCTTGCTTTTACTTTCGTTTTGTTGCACTGTTAGTACATTTGTTGGTATATGCTTATGTTTATTTGTGTACTCTTATTATTTATTTCTGACGAACATATCTTCTTCATATTTCTTTGACTATCGTATTTTTTAATATTTATTTTTCACGAAAAGATTTTCAACTTATTTCTTTAGATATGAAATAATATTTAAATTTAAAATACGGTAAAAAAAACAACACGATATAAGTAGAAATACACGATATATTATACATTACAAAACATTACAAATTACAATCAACGTAACCGGTTCCAATACTCCATCCTACTTTGGTACTGATCCTCCCATCCAACAACACTCTCATCTCGCATTTGATACCATAAGGTCGCTATAGGAGGTACTGGGAAATCATCAAGTAATTCCAAACGAATAAAATGAGCGTAACTCCCTAAATGAGCAGTGACCAACTCTCTGACAGGCCTCGTCATGGTAGAGGGACACTTCCAGGGTAGAACAGTAAGACACGGGAACAACGAACCATCCGTTCCCACTGCAAAATACATGACCGCACACTTGTAAAAATTCACAATAGGAAACAAGTCGGACCAAACCTCCATATAATGATCCTCGCCACAACCTCCCCCGCCCCCAATCAATTCGTTGACGAGCCTCTCTCACATGGCCGAAATAGACTGTCTCATAAATAGGATGTGCACCTATCTCATTAGAAATCGCACGACGGGCGTACGACCAGTTCTCCTAACCACCATGAAAGACATTGGCAACACATCGAAATCCACAGTTGCCATCAGCACGTACGTCATTCCACCTTTGCAGAAATGGCAAAATGATTCCTGGCAGTCTATCATTATATGGGAAGTTGTCCACGTCAACCCGTCCGGACACTGTAAGATAGGTAAATAACAATTCATTAAAACAACAAAATTAGGAGATAATATATTCAACCCCATTTAGATTACTAATATATATTAAATAACATAACAACAAAGATATCGACATACCAGAAGATCCTGTGCCCGTATTCAAGGACGATCGAGACGAATTAGACCGACGACCCCTGCTCCCACTACTGCCAGACCGACCACGACCTCGCTCAGCATACTCGAAGGCACTCGGGTCCCGACGTGTCGACTTTCCCCTAGGTCGACCTCGTACCTTAGTATTTTCTTCGGGTTCTCCATAGTTCGACTGATCGGGGTGTAACTGTTCGTATAAAATACGAGAGGCACTAGGAATTACTGCAGGATCGCTCTGCGAGATCTCATCCACTAGCTTCCGAAAATGCTTGGTGTCTTGTGCTGACTGATCAACAAACTCTGACATCTGGACTCCTTCTCCGATAACAAGTGTTTTCCAGAATGGATGAATCTGCTCTAAATAAATTTCATCACCTGACGCGAAACACTCGTACATGGTACAGGCACAAGGAATCCCATGTGTTGTCAGGAAAGCACACCCACAACGATATTCAATTTCATCACTTAAGTCCTGCATTCTCTTCAACTCCTGAGTCATTAACGACAAGCAGTGATGCGAAACTCGGCCATTTATATGCTGAAACAGAGAACCTATGTACTGTGCCAAATTTCGACGTCTCGAATCTTCAAGAAAGTTCCGAATATTCGTCAGCTGCATTTCAATAGACGAGTTCACGCGGTCGAAAAGAGTGTCGAGAGCGGCAGTCGATGTAGTGATCCACTCTTTCAGAGCCGAATTTGCACTTTCCACCCTGCAGTTCGTAGTGTTGCCGAAATGAAGAACTTGATTCGTCCAATTCAACACGAATTTTTCCTTATGCACCAACCACGTGTCTTCCACATACTTCGTCAGCACTGGCCAGGACTTGAAAGAATCTTTCAGATTACGGACTGCTCTATCATAATCCGTCTGTGAATCAGAAATCATGACTTTCCTCCACCTTCCACGCCTGAAAATCTCAGCAGACTGCTTGTCCTTGCCGAATACGTGGTATGCGTAGTTGTACACGTCTTTGTTGATATGCCAGGTGCATAGTAAATGAGCTGACTCAGGAAAAACCTCTGCCACTGGTCGCATCAGACCCATCTCCCGGTCCGTAATTATTGCTGTCGGGCTAACAATATCCAATAACAGATCTCGCAACCTCTCCAACACCCACCGGTAACTAGACTCGGTCTCATCCTGCAAAATCGCATATCCGACGAGGAAATTCATATTTGTTGGAGTAACCCCAACCATCTCAAACAAATGCATCTTGTACTTGTTTGTCTTATACGTCGAATCCATATAGATCACGAATGGGTATGTACGCAACAACTGAACTGAAGTCGGATGTGCCAAAAATGCGTGAGTCAAGACATTAGTTTCTTCATCTGCCACAATCCAATGCAAATACTTATGCTGCACTGCCTCTCTGAGAAACTGCTGCGCGGGATTCCTGTCTTCAGATTTCGTCCTCCTCATGTACTCTCTGAAGTTGTAAATGTGCTTTTGATTAGGATCATCGTCCGGAAATTTCTTCTTTACCGCCAACAAAATGTTACGGGGCCTTGCTTGTGCCTCTGTCATATCCCGAACAATTTGCTTTGCCCCAGCACTAAGTCCGCTGACCTGTCGGTGACCCTCTGAATAAACTGCCAATGGGTGGTTGTGCTGCCCAAACATGCTACTAGAAACAATAACCCATCCATCACGATCTCGTCGCTCCACCACTTTTACCAAAAATCGACAACCGCAACCTTTTCTTTTCGTATTCTTTCGCAGTGCAATACTCGTATCACGAGAACTCATCTCACGTCTGCGATCACATCTGAGGTAACAATCCATCCGGTTATCTGCTTTCGGTTTGTATGATGATATAACCAAAAAAAATCCGGCTCCTATTGCAACTTGTTTCGCCCATTTACAACCTTCCTCGATTGTTGTAAATATTTCTTTACTGTCAAAAAAGCTCACTGTAATATACTTCATCACCACCGAAATCTTGAAACGGAACCTGAAAAATTTGAATTTAACAAAAAATTAAAAAAAAACACAAAAAAACAGGCGTCTGGCTAAACCGCCTCCACCAAGGTGGAGGCGTCTGCCTAACACGCCTCCACATAGGTGGAGGCGGTTTAGACAGACGCCTCCAACTTTGTGCAGGCGTCCATAGGAGACGCCTGCACAAAGTTGGAGGCGTCTGTCTAAACCGCCTCCACCTATGTGGAGGCGTGTTAGGCAGACGCCTCCACCTTGGTGGAGGCGGTTTAGCCAGACGCCCGAGTCGTGAAAAAAATTCCGCCTCAGTTACCTCGCCGGATTCAGGTGCTTCGCCAGACATTTTCGTGGTGTTGGTACTAGGAATGTGAGTAAAACTGAGTCAAACACCTTATTTAAAGACACGGGACGAAATCGGTATTAATTGATTTGTTAAGGGCAAAAATGTCATTTTTGAGGCGATTTAAGTAGTTTTCCGGCGACGAATAGTAGTTCCCTAAAATTAAGCAGGTTCAGTTCTCCTCAAGATTGGAGAACGGTGGAAGTGAACCTGCAACCTCGAACTATGTATAAAAATCATATTTCATGTTCTTGGGAGAAGGTTAGGAACACTTTGTATAAAAATCATATTTTTTGTTCCTCTAATGTCCCTATGAATCTTTTGTTGATCCATTCAGGAGTGAAAGGATTTGAGTTCCAAAATTCTTGAACAGTTATCCACGGATCTTTTTTTTACACATATTTGTCCATTCATTTGTTAAGATTGCGTCATTTTGCTAACGATCATACCAGAATAAGGTTCCCCGTCCGTTGCTCAGCGTGTTGTTTCACAATGTTCTGGGATCCAATGTATAAGAGTTCTGAAATAATTTGACAGATTTTGTTTGTTTTTTTGAAAATGTTCCCAATTGAAGTGTTGAACTTTTGTTAGTGCTGTAACATCTCAAAACAACGGAAATTTTAAAATTATTATCAAGATAACAGAGACCAATAATCAAAAAGCTGGGACTGTTACTTCTCATAAAACATATAAGCGGTGCACCAGATTACATCAGAGTTTGTCAAAAGCTACATGATTACATCAGATAAATCAAAGGAGATACAAGTAATCATGTCGACCTCAGTGGTCCGAACGAGAGGATACGATCCCAAAATGCGAGCGCCCGCTGATCACTACCCAACTGGACCTACTGCGGTCCTGAAATAAAACATGCAACAACAATGCATGAGTTTCCATAAGGAAACCCCGTATGCCAAGTTTACCTATATGCATGCAGTAGTACAAATGAACCTATCATACTAATAGCATGTCATGTCATCAACAGTAAGGAAAACAGTTCCCCCGAACGGTAAAACAGGACATCAGTCCGACAATCATCATCGGGTCTCCCAAGAAGACCTACCGTAGGCACATACGGTCCAACGGAACATGACGTGACACTCCTCACACGTGGCTACACTAATCATGGGGTTCGGCAAGGAGCATCCGCCAAATTCACGCCATAAGAAACAGATCTGTAACTTCGTGGTTGAAACCACACCAACGGAGTCGTCGCTCAGTCGGTCCATCAATCATCATCTCAGTAGGTGCCCATATGAGGAACATAGCCGGAACAATATCGACCCATCAATCATCATCGCCGGAATAGCATCAGCGGCATCACCGACACATCATCGGTGGTCCAATCAATATGTCCGACACAACATCGGACGGGTCCAGACCGAAGTCTGCCAGGTCATCAGGCTCCACGAGCCGCAAACACCAACCGCGCCGCTATAAAAGCAGGGCAGCGACCTCCGTAGCCATCCAGGCCGGTAGTCACATCACCCAACGATAGTTGCGTGCTCGCACAATCATCATACATTGGGATCCGTCAATACGTCACATCAAGTCACGATCCATACACGGAGGTGACACGTCCCGAACACCCACACTCTTCCACACGGCGGTCCCTCGGCAAGCACGCGTACGCGCCTACCGTCACCTCCCAACTCACGTACATGGCGAGGACATGGGTTTCCGTGGACAGAGTTGGCACCCTAAAAGGACCGAGAATTCAGTTATGTGCACATACGGTCGACCGAAAGAGGCAACCCGGTCGACCGCTTCTTCAAGGGAATCGGTCGACCAAAAGTCTGCAACGATCGAACTCTCTGCGCAAAACCTAAGTCCCAACGGTCGAACAGAGATCTAAAACCGGCCGACCGATATGAGGTCAAAATTCGGAGTCTGGTCAACATCAATTCAATACTACCGGTCGACCGACTCAGGGGTCTCGGTCGACCAAAAACTATCAAGACATCCTAGCAGTTCTAAGTCATAAACGGTCGAACGCATATAAACAATCAGTCTAACTAACATGCATCTCTACTCATTACACTTAAGTTCCGGTCGAATGAACCCAAGGAACCGGTCGACCGAAACACAACAGAAGACCCCGACCCACCAACATAATGCACAACCGGTCGACCGCCACAAGGCATCATTCGACCGGTGAAGGTTAAAGTCGGGCAAAATACACTACATCGATCGACCGTCCGAAGGGACCCGGTCGACCGTTGGTCGTCTGCAACCTTGCGCCAGCCAAGGATTTACGTCGTTCTCGTCCCGACCTCCCCCAACCGACCAACACTTCACTCATACGTGAGTGAGCAACAAAATCACACTAAGAAGCCGACATACCTCTCGAAAGCAACGAAATCTGTCGGAGTCTCGCTCGCGCAACGTCGCCTCCGTCACCTCCTCGCGCGTCCACCTCCGCACGCCTCACGCCGAAACTGCATGCCCACGCTCGCCAACGACCTCTGGTGCTCGATTAACTGAGGGAGAGGGAGAGAACGAAATCAAAGAGAGAAAAGTGAGAGAGAGAGATGTTTCCAGCTTTTTAACCCAACACCCATCTCCTCACCAACCGTGACTCGCCTCCCTACACCCCTCACCCATCACCAGCCCATTGTTCACCTCCTCTTCCCCATGCTAACCTCCTCCTTAATCACCTCCTCACTAATCCACATTAACCCAAATCAAGTTTAGGGTTATTACAAGTGTTGGTTGCTTTTTTCTGGCATAAGCCTTCCTTTGGCTTAGTAGATCCCACCGTTTCTTAATATGCAATCTAGTGCTTTGTGTCGAAATGTCAAGGATACCCATCCCCCTGTTGCGCTTTGGTCGACACACCTTCTTCGATGCAATAAAGTTTTTTTTTTTATATTGGAGTAATTTGTGTCGTTGTTCCACAAAAAGTTTCTTCTAATTGCGTCCATTTATTTAATTATTCGTTTTGGCATTGGAATGCATGTCATGTAAAAAGATGCAATTGGGGTGAGAACAACGTTGATTATTGTGATCTTGCCTCACATTGATAAGTGTTTTGTTTTCCAGTTGTCGATTTCTCACTTCATTTTATCCAAAATCGGTTTTCAGGCCATTGTCGGTCCTCGTTTTGGGGATGGTGGTATTCCCATGTATTTGAATGACATCTCCCCCGATTTCGCAACCCAGGAATTCCTTCGCATTTCTGAATCAGATAAGTGTATCCCTGTGAGGCTTGACTTATCACAATTGATTTTCAACCCTGATATGGTTTTGAAGATTGCAAGGATTTGTTTGACATTTATTACATTTTCGTAAGATGGGTGGAGGAAGAGAATCTTGTCGTCTGCAAATTGAAGATTCATAACCTTTATGAGTTATTTTTCATGACCACCCTTAACATTTCGCTAAGGAAGTTGGCAACTACGATGAAAAGGGGAGAAAGGGATCCCGTTGCCGTACTCCATTCAAAGTTCGAAAATTACCCTCTGGACTTCCACTAACAATTATAGAGGATTGTGTCGTTGACCGGTATGGTTGTATACAATCTCTCGTTGGGGTAGGACCTCAAACAATTCCTCGACGGTAAGACTACATGTAGAGAAAGGGAGTTGTTACCAAGCAATCCCTTATTATTACTCGAAGGCTTAAAGACCTAGGTGTTTAACCGTCTCACTCATTAACATCAGTGTGCATCCCCTAGTGTCCACTAGACGCTTAATTTGGGACTTGTGGTGCCTGAGAATGTAGTATATTGGAAGTGTCCCGTCACTAATAACAATTGATTTTAATGAAGTGGTAAAGTAACATCATAAGTCACATGCTTTTTAGTGACTTTATCCATCTTTACTTCTAATCCTCCATCGTAAGTAAGATGAATGACAAAGATAATATCACAAAGTCTACTTAGAGTGACTTCCCTATCTGACTCCTTTGATTTGGTTACCAGAGAGAAGGGACAATTGTTAAAGGCAATACCATCCGAGACGCATGTAGTTCTTCTAAACATAATTCTCGGTTTTTGGGGTCTAGTTTCGGTTGCCAAATGAAGTATGCGACTATTAAACACTTCGATTTTTATCGACAGCCAAAATTTGCCATAATTGACGTGTCCCTTCACTAATTTTCTAGGAATATCCCGGTAGAGAATAGAAGAGAGAAATGATGTTTATGGACCAACTCATGTTATGTCCAGCCATAATACACATGCAGCAATGGTAATAAACTGATCGAACTAAAAAAAATTCTCATTCGATTTTTTTCTTTTTTCGACGACCAAAAGTTTCCTTACCCCTTCCCGCCACTTTTTTTTCTTACTCATTGGTTTCATTTTAGTGATTTCAAAGTGATATTTAAATTAATTAAACCAACTAGCATGCATCCTACAATCTGAACTGGAAAATATATTAAAAAAATTAGACGACACGAATGATAAATAGAACTGAATGTCGACTCAGAACTCTAAGAAAATAATGATGAAAAGATAATCCACGGGAAATAATGATTAATTCAGTGGAAAATCTATCATAAGTTCCTTAACTACACCTTGAAATTTCATGAGAAAAATGTTTTGACTAAAACCTTTCTAGATATAACTAAAGAAAGACTAAAAAGTTTGAGGGGGAAGAAACCCTTCTAGGTATAACTAAAGAAAAACTAAAAAGTTTGAGGGGGAAGACGAGTTGTTAGTAGCATAAGTGCTTTATAAATCTGTGCTTTCCTGGGCAAACACAACAACTGAATAGTAGCTTCTTCAGATGAAACCAGTTTCCAAACCTAAGGCGCCATAAACTCCAATCACATATCAAATCTTACCTTAGTTGGTTTTCATAAGATGGCGAGCCAAATATATTTGGAGACTTGGGAAGATTTCAAAGGCAAGTGGAAAAAAAACCTAATAGAATAAAAGTAACAAGAAATAGCACGACCTGGCTTCAAACGCCAGGTCAATTTTAGATTAGAAGAAATCAATGACAAGTTAGACAAGCACCAGAGAAGGCAATTACAGCATGTCCGTTCCGTCTCCCAAGTTTCCATCTGTCCCATGCCTGCACGAGGAAACAAATCGATGAACTTTAGAAGCTTTACAAGTATTCATGTTTTATACTTTTATTTGTGCAAGACTGTTACTTCCGTCGCCCGAGGATGAGGGGCGAGACACTGGAAAATGGCTGAAAGAACTAAATAGAAAAAGAAAATAACTAAAGAGAAGAAAGGTGATGGAAGGAAACGAACCTCCAGGATGTTGTCAGATTTCGAGCCTTTCCATCTAAGTGAATGTTCCCTAAAGCATCCGAAGCGACATCTACATCTTCTGATATCTCACTGGAGTCATATCCCCAACTATAGCCAGGAGCAGAAGATCCGGTTCTTCGATCTACAAGTACAACAAGTGATTGGATACGTCAAATGGCTTAAGATGAAACATGGTGTTCAAGAGCGAAAATACTGGTACGGCCTACCTGAAGACTGGGATGAAGGCATCGGCCTAGGAAATCCAGAAATAAAATAATCTCAATCAGAACTGGCAACAGACCAAAAGAACAGGGTATAGCATCATTCAAAATCTGGTTGGGATGTTAATAGCTAGTTAATTATATGTACCTTCCTAGTGGAGGTATACCTCCAGCAACTGATGATGATGGTGCCCTACGAGTTTGCGATAAGTTCTGCAAATGATGACATGGTTATTTTATAGCATACTCCCACCATATATCTTACAAAATCGGGCAACTTTATCGGTAAAGCACCCAATTCGAAACAAGAACAGACAACAAATGTACCATAACCCTAGAGTTTGACACATCGTTTTATGCTAATCATTAACAATGAAACAATGCTTTAATTGTTTTACCATTAATGACTACGAAATTGTACTTAGGTAACCAAAGAGCTTGCTTAAGGATTGGATGTTATGAATTTGATCTGGGATAGGTTTAGGGTTGGTAGTCGAAGATTTCTTGAAAAAAGGAAACATAGTAAACCTAGACCAATCCTCCTAAATTCTAAGTAAAGATATCATTTCTCAAGAAAAAATTCACTTGACTTAAATGACTAGATTAAGCAATAAATTAGAAAGCAAAAGAAGCCTCACAACCACAAGATACTAGGAGAAGATGCCACCATCTTAAAAGTAATCAGCAAACCTCATATTTAAGAAAACCTTCCAGAACATCCAAAAGCAAAGGTCCATTTTCTGCACTTCTCTTTGAGTCAGAGTCATTCTTGCTGGTAAATTCTCCCAGTTCAGCCTTCCAAAAGTCTCTTTCCTGCGTAAAAAAAATGGCGCTAAAGAATTTCGACAGTATTTTTAAAAGCTATGGCAGGTAAAGTAAACAAATAATATAATAGGTACCAAATTACACTCAGGTAAATAAACTTTTAGTGTGTGTCCTAGCTCAGCCCATTCCAAGTATTCACATACAAGTGCAGTCAGTAGTCTCCCTGCAAACCACGTAAAATTTCATCAACTTCCACAAGCAACAGGGCATACAGGGATAAATAAGCAAGTTCATTAAGAAAATGTGCATGCAAAATATGGTAGAAACTAAACCAACAACGATATGATCAATGAAACAAGAAAATTGCATGTGAATTTTTTTTATATTTCAAAGTGATCATTACCATTTACCAAGGACCAAACTAGACCTAGTGAACTGAAAGAAAGAAGCCAAATAGTCACCCACCAGGCATAATGGTTTGTCCTGATGCATATCTAGAACACTAGCCTACTTAATAGAATACTACAAGTAAAATACTACTATGATTCAAAAGCGATGCTACAGAGGTTCTCAGTGCTCTTCTAACGAAATAATGCACATTTGTATAATTTTAATATCCCCAAAACAAAACACGGGCTATATACTCCTGCGGTTTACACTATAATATCTTAGCTGATCATCTGCAAGGCATACTGTACCTGAAGGTGATGCGTGCAACTGTTTGGCACGATCATTGCAATTGCCGAGTAATACAGTAGGAAAACCCTCTTCATTTCCATGTGCACGATCCTCACTTTCAATGGCCTCAAACACGCTTGACCTAAGTTCCGCCTAGTCAAAATCATCAATTGAGATCAATTTTGGAAAGAAAAAGTCAACAAATAAAAACACTCCAAAGTTGTAGACTTGTCATTATATCATTGGCTGATCATTACATTCATAAATTTCATCCCATCTGATCACAAATATCAGTCAACAAATTTTGATTACAATTCCAGTCCTACTTTTGACTTACACTTTTTATATTCCAGTTGATGCCCAAATAACCAAAGAAAGATAATTTCCAGTCCCAAATGAGCTGATCATTACATTCATAAATTTCATCCCACTTCACTTGATCACAAATATCATACAACAAATTCTGTTTTCAACCCTAGTCCTACTTTTTGACCTAACTTTTCTCCAACTATAACAAAAAAAAAACATAATTTTTAGACCCAAATTAATTTTGAATTAATTTTCCTCCACTTCTAAAAAACATCAAGCAAACGATCTTCATATATCGAAGAAAAAGGTTTAAAAAAAACCCGCAAACCCAACCCAAATCTCGGTCGTCTCCCGGAAAGATCCGAACTTTCCGAGAAAACTTTCCCCCAAATCGGACGAAAAAAAAGGCTGGATCTGCGACGAAAGGAAGGAAGGGAAAAGAGAAGATGGGGTGGGTTACCCTGATCTTGGCGAGGACGCCCTTCTTCTCGAGGGTTCGGGTGACTAGGGTTTTCAGGTCCATCATCTCTCTCGTGTAGTCGTCCATCTCTCCACCCCTTTCTTCTTCCTTTCTCTTCTTCTATTTCTCCCTCTTTAACTTCAACCTGAAATTTAGGATTATAACTACTGCGTTAATCAAATAATGTAAAATAATTAAAAAATAACGACAAATATATACTAAAATAATAAATTCTTAAGTAAACTTTTACCCAAAAAAAAAGTGATTGTAAATTTTTAAGTTGAAGACAACAAAGTGAAATGAAGACGTAAATTTCAAATCACGCACAACCTTTTTTGACCTCTCAGTACAATGCATGTGTACTGTTTCAAAGGCGACACAGAATACGACAACAATCGGCTAAAAAATATTAGTATGATTCTTAGTCGAACTGTTTATTATATTAGTGACACGTTTGGTGTATTTGTCGTGTAGGTACATCGCTTTTCTTAATTGTCTTCGGAAAAATAAAAGAAAAAAAATACAAATGCTCAATAGTGTTGGATTTGCTAGATCACCCGGAATAGCCGAAAGTATTCGTTAACCATTTTTTTCAATATCTGTTTGGATAACGACCTACGATAGAAATGCAGAGAAATATAAATGAAAAGAAACGTGTTTCTTTTCTTTTCTCTATTTTAGATAATCATTATGACAAATAAGTTTCTATCGTTTGGTTAACATATTACGAGAGAAAAGAAAAAAACATTCTAAAAGATCATTTTACATTTTTATTTGTATTAGACAAATAATATATATCGTTTTACGTTATCCTAATAATGTTAAGAATTATAAATTATTACAAATAAAATATGTCCACCAAACTTGAGTTTTTCACTCTCTAGAAACTCAGTAATGTAACCAATTAACTTCAAGGTAGCATATTTAAAAAAAACATTTCTCATGTAAAATTAAAAAAATATATACAAAATCTTCGGATATAGTTCAAATGAGTGTTTTTTTTTGTTCTTCCCGCACAATGAAATGAGAAGATGAGTAGAAGGGGATGTCTAGATATGAAATAAAAAAAGGTAAAACGGTTGGGTAAGAGAAGACAAAACGAGAAACGAGTATTTATGTGTAGCAAATTATGATTTTTTAGAAAAATATTTTGGTCACCAAAATCTTATTAATTCACTTTCTCTCCATTTCTCTACAAATTTGGATAGAAAGTTGAATTACAATTTTGTATTACAACTTTTCTCTTCTTAATTCGTTATCCAAACGAGAGAAAATCCAACTTTTTTTTCTTTTCTTTTCTCAACTTAAGTCGTTAACCAAACATACCCTAAAGAATGTGAATTATTATTCGTCGTCCGCCTCAATCTGATGCTCCTACAACCAATGAGGGCTCCTAGTCCTCGTATTGGTAGCAACTATCTTTTTTATTTGTTGTCTTTGAGGGTCTAGATCCCTTTTGTTTGGATGTTGTTTTGGAATATTCCTAAAACTAAAACTCACGCTCCTAACCCACATCATGGGAATTTTGTACTTATTTGAGAGTGTTGTGTTGTGTTTATAACACCCTTAACCATCTTATATTTAATGCTATCAACCTTTTATCAAAAAAAAAAAAACATAACCTACGCGAGCGGTTAACACAACTACACTAGTAACACTGCCCATCATCGCTGCATAGTCAATAGTGATCGTACCCCACCTTTCAACGACCACATTTAGTTGCTCCGATTCGAGGATAGTTTGGAGTTCGAACAAGAAAAGAGGTACTCAAAAAATTGATCCGGTACATAACACACATTAATTGATAATGGAGAGAACACAAAAGATGATTCGGATGATGAGTCCACAACTTCATGTGATTGCGGAATAAATCATTGTATGTCAACAATGATTTCAAAAGAGAGAGCTAAAAAGCATACAAATTAATTGATTAGACTCCTGAAGGAGTTTTAGAAGATATACTGTAAATTTGTTCGCTTCCAAAGCAACCAAACTAAGGAAAATAGAATGTTTCATTTCCTTCTATTTTAGGCAAGAAAAAGGTCTTATCTGATACTTCTCTTCTGAACTTCGCCATGTACAGTACAGACAGTAGAGAACATGTAAAATGAGTTTGTTGAAGCACTGTCGCTCATCTCAAGTATAATCGACAATAAACAAGGTAGAACTTCCAAGGTCTTTTAGCAAGAAACTAATAATCTAGACAACAAAAATAGCAAACATAACATGAGAATTTTGATAGGGAAATCAACTTGGACATGTTCAGAGCAAATTCTAATTTGCCGTTGAGCCTTTTTATGTTGCAATCTTTGGGTTTTGTTGGTTGATCCCATCCAGCAATTGAGAAGATCATAAGCATTTAGCATCTTTTCTTCTTCTTAGAATTGGAGAACCTGCTTGGGTTGGCTTCCTTGTTTACCAAGTGCCTTGCCAAGAGCAGAATTGAAATCATGAAAAGGAACCAGCTCCATCCTGCCAAATCAAACGTAAGGATGATAAGGTAAATTAAATACAAACTTGATGTGTTTCATAAGAAAACAACATGAAGTATAACTGCATACTCATATTGCAACTGCCCACTTTGTGCTAGACTCAGAAGGAAATCTAGCATTGTTCTGCAATCTTTAGACTTGTCTGAAGTCATCCAATTTTGTAACCAGAAACCACGCAGGGAGAGATCCTAAACAAATTAAAAAAAGCATCATCAGCTTATAACGAACATCATTTATATAAAACATGTCAAGTTTAGACTGCAAAAATCACATAAAATGTAATATCAATTTTCTGTTTGTTTTCAACAAGAAGCAGAAACAAACAGACAAGGATGATTTACAAATTATGCAGCATGTATAGTGCAGCGATCAATTTCTGAAATCTAAATTGAAGGACTACAACAAATTTTGAAGATGAAACAAATCTGTGGCTGCTTTGAGAAGTACTAATGCTCCAAAATACATATTTATGTGTTTTAACTTGTTGACGTACATGTTTTGAACAAATTACTCTCCCAAAAGAACAGATAACTCAAGTGAAAAATTATCAACGCTATAGAGAGATACCTTGAAAATGAATGAAGAAGTAGAAACAGTGACAGGTTTCTTTGACATGCCACCATAAGTTACCATTGTTCCACTCTTCCTGAAATGAAAAGCTTCATCATGTTAAACGTCAATCACAAAGAGCCCTCAAATTTCTATGACATCTACCATCGCAAAAGGTACCTTAAAAACTTCAGTACCAAGGAAGCGGCATTACCTCCAACACAATTGAACCCCAGTGCAGGTTCAGGCACATCAACCTAAAACTTCAACTTATTAAAGAGAGGCATATAGCGATTAACATATTCTACTTTTAATCCAAGACAACAAGATAAGGGCACAGCAAAACGATACAGCATGCTTGATGACAGATTACCAGAAGACTCTTGACATTCTTCACTTCCAGCTGACTTTCAGTGAAAACCTCATCTGCACCAAGTTTCTTAAGTTTCTCTTTAACTTCTTCAGATCCCGTTCTTTGGAAGAAAAGAATAAATAAACACGTTTATTATTAAGAAAAAAAAGGAAACTAAATAATAGATACATGAACCCGAATAGTTGACCTTTTTATGTAATCATTAGCAGAACAAACAAACACCACACAGTTTTATTGTATACCTTCACTATCATCATTTCTAAGTTCTAACAGAGAAGGGCCAAAAGAAACAAAAGATAATAAGATGCACAACAGAATCTAACCTAGATGTTCTAATTACCCTAAAAACAAGGGAAAAGCTTAACTATGTTCGGCATCAAGCTGAAATTTATTAGGAGAGCCACACAAATTGGAACAAAGCCACAAAGTCAAAGAACATGACTTGAGATGGAAGAAAAATCACCAGAAATAATGAAAAATCAACTTTTCGATGGGAGAACCTAGTATTTAAAAGCTCATATTGTTTTTCAAAAAATAACAGATGCTAATAAAAGAACAACGTTTCTGAAACAAATTTTGATATTATCTGTAGTCTGGATGTGTGAAGCGCCAATTGTAAAGCCAAAGAAGAAATTTTCAACAACTGACACTTTCTAAGTAAAAAAAAAAGACAAACTAGAACATGGTAGGAAATTACATAATAAGAACATGGAGGTTGAGCTTCTGAAAAATCAACAATACATCAACCTGTCTCTGATTACATTAATACTTCGAACTCCCTTTATCCGTGCAAGCTGAATAATACATTGTCCCACAATACTAGTAGCACCATTTTGCACAACAGAGTCCCCTAATTCATGCAACGTACACGGATCAGGAAAAAACAAGGTGGTGCCTTGCATAGGGTTGCACAAAAATATATATAAGAGATAAGATATGTGGAAACTACCAGGGTTAAGCTTAACAAAGTCCTCCAACATTCGCAATGCTGTCAAAGGGTTAACTGTGACGGTAGCCGCATACTCCATAGGAACTCTCTTGTCGATTTTATGCCAAACATCTTCCTCTTTAACAATATAGCTCTGCCAGGTACCTAATAAAAGTAAAAAATTGTCATATTGCTAACAAAATCATGTACTACAATACTGTTCAAAAAATAAAATGAAGTCTAAAACACGTTAAGCACATGAGAAGCTTAATACCTAGAGCCAAAAAGAGAACAAATAATAAGAATTAAGAAATTTTCAGACAAAATCAAAGTTCAAGATAAAATCTAAAAATGTGAATGTTGACTAGATCCCCTGTTGTGGAGCTGAAAATGCAAACATTATTTTTACTGAAGCATGTCGAATATCGCCTCTAAGTAAAGAAAAAGTTATGTCTAAAAAGAGATGCTAACATAGATGAAAAGTACCGAAAGATGGAGGTGATGGTATGACCCAGTCACCAACAGAAAAATTCTTCACAGAAGATCCCACAGAGTGAACTTCCCCCACACCCTCATATCCTCCAATAGCAGGCACCGGAGGTCTTACTGGATAAACACCTATAGATAATTACAACAATGTACATTATTTTGGATAGGAATATGCAGAAACCACAATTAAAGGCAATTTTTTTATTATCAATCATCACAACTGAGATATTTTAAAAAATGACCTTCTATTCTATTGATGTCAGAAGGATTGATAGGTGCAGCAAGCATTTTGACACACAAATGACTGTCTTTGATCTCCACTGGTGGAATGTCAACTAACCTGCAGTGGAAAAAAGCACAAATCAGCACTTGCAAAATCTATAAAAAAACACATTTGCCACTACTTCGAAACAGAGAATACTCATAATATCATCCCCAAGTTGCCACCTTTCCCCGTTGTCATTGACTAAACACAAAAATACACCAGCAGTTCCTAAGAAGCAATTATCCACAAAGAAACAATCTTCAACTCACAACCACACCACAACACAAGAAAACCTTACACCATAAACGCTGAAGTGAACTGAATGGGGAACAAAAACAATGTGAATCAATCGAAAAGTCAATCCAAATATACCACTTTTCCAGCAGACAGCCTGATCATAATACTAAAAGAGGAACTGAATTGAGCATGGTAAGGCTCAAAAACATAAATGCAGCTCCAACCTAGGTGCCACTTTTCCCTATCAACACCACTACACCAGCATATCAGTTTTACAACCTTCAATATGACCATGCAAAAACTCAAAATAAGTTAAGCAACTAGTAAAATCACAGAAACTGAACACTTCAGTCCATTCCACAAAGTAACGCTAAAACGCACCAGCTTGAAAAACCAATCACAGAAACAGGTCACTAGATCAAGCCACCAATTCAAAGAAGTAACCTTTAGATCATTAACACACCAAGAAGCAAACCCCTACTAAAGCGATAAATCTGAGCATGGCAACATGTGTATAAATCAGAATACAAATCCAAACATGAAATCTTTAACTCTCTGAACCTCACACTCCACCGCAAAACCAAAATTGCACACCCCAAATCGATGAATGAATCACATCACCATTCACCAATCCAGAGTTACCACCTTTAAGTCGCCAACACAACCCACTAGCACAAAAAACCTCAATTAGCCACCACGAACGCTAAAAAAACCAATCAAACTAAGCTCCAAAGCTAAAGATTCCACCTTTTCCTCCCCAACCTCAATAACCCCAAATCTCCATCAAATAGACGCCAAAACGCTACAAACCCCCAATCAAAGTAAGCTCCAAAACTAAAGATGCCACCTTTTCCCCACCAACACACCAGAATCAACCTCTAGAACCTCAACAGACCCCAATCGCCTCAAAAAACGAACCAAAGAGAGGATAAAAAGAAAGTTGGAGGCCACGGACCTGGCGACCTGGTCTGGCGGACCGTGTGCGTCGTAGACGACGGCCTTGGACGGCGGAGAAGATAAGGCGGCGGTGGCGAACGCGGCGGGTCGTCGAAGATTGAGAGGTGAGATCGCCGGAGTTGACCGGAAAAATCGGAGCGAAACCCTAAAAGCTCCCATTTTTTTTTATCTCAAGCGTCAACTCTCGACTCCCATTCCATGCCCATGGTGAGAACAATTAGTGAGAACGTATTATATTTTTTAGGAATTTTTTTCAAAATAATAAAGAAAAAATAAAAAATTAGAAAAATATATACCACAGAACTTAATTGGCAAAATATGCACTTTAAAAACGACACCACAGATGCCGTTTTCATTAACTAAAAACGGCACTGTAGATGTCGTTTTTACACTTAATAAAAACGGTATCACTGATGTCGTTTTTACCTGGGTAATTTTTTTCTTGGTTTCGAGACGTCGTTTTTAGCTAAGACATGTTAAACTAGCAACGGATCGGTCGGGAAATTGTTTGGATCTTGAAATTGTTTGATCTTGACATAACAACGGTGGTTGACGCAATAATTAACTGTTTGTTGAGTTTGTGGAGAAGTATAAATCAAACGAAGCTCACTTGAAAATGATTTCAGTGACTCCGTTTGACAAACTTTTTCATATTCCCAATTTAACTGTTAATAGATGGTTGTTGGAAGATTTATTTAGTAGGCATGTTAAAATCAACAAATTTTGTGTAGGTGAGGTTAATTTAGACTTTTCAATCGAAGATGTGACAACTATTTTAGATTTACCTGCTTCGGGTCACAAGGTTATGATAATAGGGAGTGGGAAAACGTCATATTTAGAGGTTAAATACAATAATGACAAAAACTTCAGCTTTAATACCACACACATTCAACAACTTTTGATTGATTTACATCGTAAGGATGGTGAAGAGTCAGTTGATGATTTTGCGAAACTATAAATTTTGTTGGTATTCTACATTTTTATTGCATGAGTCGGGTTCCAATGTTCCACGAGGTGTACTATCAAATTTTGAAAAACTAGAGAACTTGAAATTATACAATTGGTCTGGGGCTATTCATAGCCTAGCAGTGGAAAATGTACATTTGATACGTGACCAAATTATTAGTCAGAAGACTGGGAAGACGAAATCTGTGAGAATTCCTTCCCAAATATTGGTTTCAGCTCACTTTTAACGTCGGGTATTAGATAAAACTCTTTGGCATGCTCCACATTCTGATTGTCCAAATTAGCCTAAATTGTTGCACAATTAGTTGTACAATATTATTGTTGCACATAATGTGACTATTTTACGTTACCAATGTGATATTATTGTTGCACATATAAGGACACATATTTCCTACGAGCTCTTATGAGTGTAGTGTATGCAGCCTGAAACACAAGTGTTTTATCAAGAATTTTTGTTCTTAAATGCTACTAACACTATCATGATTCATAATCATTACGAATCAATTGCATCTAATCTAATATTCAATAATGCAAATCTTGAAATTGCATTTTCCACAAGTATACTGTATATGTATTTCTATCAATTACTCTTCATGAATAAGATATAGAAAATTTTCAATATGCATGTAAAGAAACAGCTGGGTTGGACATGCCAAAGCAACATGAAGCATCTCATCAAACACCTGAACTGCCTGATCCACCATACCTGCTTTAGCACAGGCATCAATCAAGGAAGACCATGTGACTATGTTTGGGTAAACCCCTGAAAATAACATATCATCCTTTATTTGCAAAGCCATTTGTGGCTTCTTCGCATCTGCAAACACCTGAAAATTAAGAACGAAAGCCAAGCACTCTTAAACTGCATTAGACATAACACCAAAAAATGCAAATGAAACTTCAAAGTATCCATGCTCGGCTTACCTTGATCATGGTAGTATAAGTAATGACATCTAGTCCAAAAGAGCTTGTTGATTCCAAGAGCTTTAATTCTTTATATATGTTCTGAGCCAGATCAACTCTTTTGGCAATACAGCATGCTTTAAGGAGTGTATTGAACGATGCCACATCTGCTTTTACACCTAAATTCTGGAGAGTGAAAGGCATTAGGAATCGGAAGCCAACATTTAATCGTACAACTATATTATTCGTACCACACGGTCAGTGTAACGTCCCCGAAAACAACGAAAAATTTAAACAATATAAAAAGACCGTCAACGGTCAACAAGGACGCGTCACGGGAAACAGACCAACATATATAATATAAATATGATCCACGTGGAAGTCAAATATACAAACTGACTGTGATTACGACAAAAGTTATACAATATGTAATCACCTCAAAAAGAAGAGACTGACGACTACAGGATCAGATCCCGGGGGCACCCTCCTCAGTCACCACCTCGACTCTAATTCAACTCGCTACCTGAAATGAAAACAATTGAAACATGTCTGAGTTCCCTGCTGGAACCCCGTATGTCAAACCTCCTAAAATACAAAAATGGAAATTAAAGACAATGCAATGCACATGATCATTCGCCTCGGGTCCACAATAATACCCCTCTCCGCCTCCGCGGTACTGAATCACTCCTGCCACCACGAGGGTCAAGTCAGTCCACCGCTGCCTCACAAGGGTCAGTCGGTACCACTGCTCCCCAAGAACCGCAGAAAGGAACCCTGACACTACGCCGCACCCCAGGAGCGAGTCAGCCCGCCGAATGCACAACTCGGGTCAGACGACAATCGCTGCTCCCCCAAGAGTCGCCAGACGCGCACCCTGCCGGAACATCTTCGGCCTACCGACAAACCCCAGCAAACAGCCCAAGGTTTACGGCAATCATCGCTCACACCCCGCTCGATATGAGAGGACCAACAATAATACACCCTCGTCGAAGGTGAAATTTGTTGCTCTCAAGGCCGGTAATCGACCGTCGCCTCAGAGCCGGTAGTCAACCTATACTTGACGGCTCGCGTGTGGATAAATCCACCAACCTGCGGCAGATCGGTCGACCGCTACAAGCACACCGGTCGACCGGTCTTCCACACAGTACTCGGTACTGTACAAACAAGTGTATCGGTCGAACCACGTCAACCGAATTACTGACCAATCGGTCGAACAAAAGTCATCTAGCGGTCGACCGTTTGGATGGTCTACGTTATACAATATTTATAATATTTATATATCCGACCGGTCGAACCAATGGTCCGTTCAACCGATAACAGGGATTTCAGCATTTTGCCTAAGTAATATTCGGTCGACCGGAACTGAGATACAGTTCGACCGAAACATCACAGACACTCTACTGCTTAATTAAAATGCTCAATCGGTCGATCGAAAGTTAAAGAACGGTCGACCGTTTTGATGGTCAAAGCTCCCAACCGACTTAACATCGAATAGATCGGTCGAACCAGGTTAAGGATGTTCGACCGTTTAATAAGTCAAAATTCCCAACCGACCTATTCTCATTGTTTCGGTCGACCGGCGAAGTGGATCCGTTCGACCGATAACAGCATCAACCATTTTTCCCGCAGAAATCTGGCATAACGGTCGACCGTCCATAGACATTGTTCGACCGTTTGCGGGTGCAAATCAATATAATAATAGAATCGGTCGACTGCCCACAGGCACCGGTCGACCGATTATCGTCTTCAACCTCTGAATAGGTTGCAATCCGACGGGGAATTCGACACTAACGTCGATCCCCAACACCCACAAAGCTTATGTGAGTTATAATGAAGACTTGGTATACCTTTTTGATGTTCGTGGGAGCCTCCCAAGCTTTGGCAAACTCAACCCAACTTCTTCTCATTCTCCTTCTTTCCTTCTTCTTCTCCTCCAAATCGTCTCTCTCACTCTCTGATAAACTTAGGAATGAAGAAAACGTTTCAGATAAAACCTAACACCTCTATTTATAGTCAAAACCTAAAAATCTAAATCTTATCCAATCCTCCACCTCACCCTTTACTGTAGCAAGCTTAATTAAGGTTAATTAGGTTTAGTTTAGGTTAATTAGGATGTTTAGATTAAGGTTATTACAGTCAGCCCTACACCCTTCAACTGCACATATAATAAAAAAGGATAGTACAGTGAAATGTTAAACTAGCGTACTAAAGTGATCCCACACATGATTCAATCACATAAAAAACTAGTCATAATCCCAGAGGTTTAAGTTTACGCCATGTTTTCCTATATACATAGTATTTGTTACTACAACTCATTCATGTTACGTAAGATGATTTTTTGACATCGTTGAGGTGCCCCATGTTGTTGTGTTCGTGTCATCCCTGGATTTTGTTTTTTGTATTTTCATTTACTTCAAAAGGCAGATATCGGTACCCAAACAACGTAAGTTGTTTGTGTTTATTGTCTTTCGTTGGGATGAAAATCTTCATACTATTGTGTTTTTCGTGAAAAAAATGTTGTTGCACAATAACAAAAATGGGATAGATATGATTTTTGCCAATTTTACACTAAAAATAAAAAACATTCAACACCATAAAATTGGTTATGTACTACATACTTAACCGCTAACGGACAATTAATCTTGTTGAATACTTGTGATTTATGTGAGTTTTTTTGTACGTTACGTGAGCAAGTTAGTTTCCTGTGTTCTAATCAGTTTATGTAATATTCTTATATTTTCGCCAACTTAATTAACTTGTACGTTAATTATCCTTGGTATTTTTTTCCGGTCATCACCTTCCAAGTCTAAGTAAATTTATGGTAACAAAAGCTATATAATTTCCCAGCAATTTAGAAAATGTAAGTTACCATTTACTCCATTCAAAGCAGTTACCGGTTTTTGAATATGGAAGGTGATTTGATACTGATTTGATACAAAACCTAAAATGCAAAATCACAAAATTGTTTTTTTTAAATTATCATTCGGGAAAAAAATGAAACTGCTATAAGAAGATAATCAAATATACCTTTCTATGTTGGGGGGTGTGTGTGTTTGTGGACGCGAACACTTCATCCTTATGGATACTCATACAAAGGCACAAAGAAACATAATATAAGGACTCGTTTACGATTTTATACATAATTGTTGCAACACTATCGCTAATTAATCATATTAATTAAATGCTTGCTTTCAACAGAAGAAGATAATTTATTGTACTAACCACCAACCAGCACATGATTTTGCAATATTAAAAGTAAAGAAAATATGAAAAATGGTACCAGCTGGTGACATGTAGAACCCAATTAATGATCATTCATCAACTATTTCATTAACTCCATGAAAAACATGGAAACCACTGCCAACTTATCAATCCTAAGTATATATGAAATAATGAAACTTCTCTATCACATGAAACTGAGTGACAAATGGTTGGTCTTTATACCAAGTTATATAAGCTAAAGAGGAATAAAAACATACCTAAAACCAGTTTGGTAAAAAAAGACAAGATGGCATTACTTGCATGTGCTTGTAAGCATACGAGGCATAGGTAAGATCATGAGCATTCACATTCATGAGGCTGTTAAAGACGTAAGTGTTTGGAGTTATCTTTCGAGAAAGCAAGTCCTGAAACAGAAACCACGACTGTGTTACTACTGCAACAGAAAACAAGAGACTTGTCATTTTTTTAATTTTTTTTCCAAAACACTACACTTGCTTCTATTTGTTATTTAATTCATCTTCCTACCCATATGATGAGATATAATACAGTAGAAAATATCAAAAAAAGTAGGTTTGGTTGGTTCGCGCTTATCAACAAATATCTTCAAAACCTCAAAAGGGTCCGTGGTATCTTTTGTTTGTAGTTGGCAACCTAGAGTAAGAATGAATTGTTGTCAAATTTGAAGAGGAAGCTACTCTTTGGCAATTCTTGCAATGTGACAACAAAGAACCAATATGCTTGATATTTTAAGGGGCATGATATTATTGAAGTGGGTACCCTAAGTTGTGATCTAAAAGCACGCACGCTGAATTGAAATTTAAAAATGAATCAAACACAGGGTATCTCCATGTAATGTAGTCTTTTTGAAAAGAGCTATTACCCTAAAAAACATCACAGTACTATTATATTTGTATATTATAAATGCTCAAAATAAATCATCCCTACCATCCAAAAAATGCTACACGATTATTCGGGATTGTGGAACCACTAAAAAGCCGAAACAAGTATTGTCGGAATTTTCCAAATTCCATCAGCCTCTTTAAACTTTAGAATCAATCTACCATTCCAGCAGTATAAAAACGTCCAAAACCCTTCAAATTTTATCACATTATAGCTACACATCCCATTTCCAAATCATTCCATCCACACCTTCAATTAAAACACAAGATTCCAAACAACAACCATCAAAATCGTCGAAATTCCAACACCACAAAGGTGCTAGTTACCCCTCCATGATTCTTTGAGATTCTCACTTCTTCTAGTTTGAAATTCCTAAACGTCAAAGTATAGCTTTGAAGTGTCTCATAAATGAATCTCTCGATATTTTTATGGAATGTTTTCTACCAACCTGCAAAAAAAAAAAAAAAACCCTGAAAGCGCCTGAATAACGACCACGCCCCGCCCGACGGCGACGAGCTTGGAGGCGGGGAAGTGGGGTTTAGGTTTAGGGTTAGGGAGAGGAGAATAGAGGAAACAGTCAAAAGAACTCCCATTCCATTAGGAAGTGAAATAACTATAAGCAAAATCACGTGCGTAAATGATCCAAACTTGCAAGCTAAGGCAACTAATAAGCTTAAAGCTATATTTCTAGATTAACCGCAATATATGCTTGCTATAATCCTTGTTACTTTTTTGCATTCTGTTCATAATGTTGTTGTTAATACGTGGACATTTGCACGAAGGAGCCAATGAGAAGAGGAGTATTGAGTTGTAGGGAAAGAACAAAAGAGACAGAAGCAGAACAAGATTTACTTGCAGTTAGGAAAGACTACAAGACTGGAACATTGGCAGAAGAAGAATTTTTTTATATCTAGTCTATCTTTGCTAGCTAAGATTAAGATTAAAGACTTGGTTGTTGGTGTTTGCATTCACTTGAAGGGTTTACGGTGGTCTCTAACGAAGGTGCTCTTTCCATTTCTCTGACTCTATGCTTTAGCCATTAGTTATGGAAGGTATGGCATTGAGGCATAATTTGGCAAAAGGCCAAACTAATTTTGATAACATTGAGGCATCTTATCATTCTATGTCTTCAAAGAAGTAAGTCATTATTTTCCGTCAAGTTTTCATGGAGAAGAAGAGGCGTGAAGTTTTGAAATGTCACTCATTACTCTATTAGCTTTAAGCTTATTAGTTTTGCATATTATTTTTATTTCTTTCTACCAATACCAATTAAAAATACAAGAATCATTGACATTGTCCTTGCTGGGGGAGGGGAAGACAGTTCTGTCAAGAAACATTTGACATAGGATATGCCGATATGGTCTCAGTCATTTCCTCTTGCTTCCTTCAACCAGAAGAATGCCCAAGGATTCTATTTGTAGTTGTTTACAGCTGACAGCAACTTGTCATTGAAAGATTCAGTTGAAACAAATGACAAATAGTGATAAAAATTGTGCTTCATCTGCTGTCATCCGAATAAGCTCATAACAAGTAAACAATTCATGTGTGGTGATAAGATTAGCAGAAACCATGACCCACAACTTGGAACTTAATGTTACACCTTGTATTGCTTCCTATATCTCCACGAAAAACAACTCATTCTCAACATGAAAATAACAATATCGGCCTTCCACATAGATTACCTATCACATGGATAATAATTTCTGATACGACGAGATTACACGAAATGACGTGACCATGGCCGTCTCGGGAATTTTTGAAGCCTTGTGCGAAAATAAACAACGAGACTCCTAATTTTGAAAAAAAAATTGTCCTCCTAGTTTAAATAATAATTTCACTAACTTAATGCAATATTAATTGATTTTTTTTGTTTTCTTAGCAATATTTGAGACAAATTTATCAATGTTTATGTGTTATTTATGTGTTAACACTAATTTTATTCGCAACCCAATAAGCCCATATATATTTTTTTAAGGCCCCTTCAAAATGAGGCCCGGAATGAGACCCGGAATTGGAGCTCACCCTGCTCCTGTTATTGGGCCGGGCCTGGACATGACATGATAGATGACACACACAACTTGGACATGGTGTAACACCGTAGTAATTTTTATGATTCGTTAGATTAAATACTGAATTGTTATTCGAGTAAATTATCGTTTTGTTATTCTCTCATCTCTATTCATATATCTCGACATTTCACTCTCATACCACTCATCTCTCTTCATATTCCTCTCATAATCATAAAAAATAATGTTTCAGATGTCAGGAAATGAGTCAACGGACGTCCCAGTGTACTCGAATTTGGTAAAATGTTCAACTTCTTTTTAATAAAAAAATAAAAAAAATTAGAGGACGTCCACTGGACCCCCCCCCCCCCCCCATAGGGCATGTGTCTTAGTCAGACGTCCATTATTTAATAAAAAAATTAAAAATTATACGGTGTGTTATCTCAAATTATTTCAGGTTTAGTTCCAAGTTTTTTTGGTATTAATAGTGGTGGATTACAGTGAGTTTTTTTGTAAGTCGTGAAGTTTTACCAAATACCGTATCGACAGGTCGGGTGATATTTTTTAGATATTGAAATTGTTAGATCTTGAAATTTTTGAATCTTTATCACTTGCAAAAAATTCATTGTAATCCAACCCGTTACTACCAAAATCTTACAACGGGACCTCAAATAATTTGAGATAACACACTGTATAAATTTAAGATATTTTTTTTGGATGGGCGTCTTACCCAGACGCCCGACCTGATTTTTTTTGTTAGACTTACTTAACCGAATCCAGATGCTCAGACATTTTCGTGATGTTGGTACTGGAAAAATGAGGAAAACGTATGCAGAAATCTTATTTTAAGGGACATGACAAAATAAGTATTAAATGAATTGTGAATGACAAAATGATAATTGTTTGAACGATTTAAGTAATTTTCCGGTGGCCGGATAATAATTGTTGGGACTATTAAAATGGACACGACAATATTAGACACGGTTATGCTTTGAGAACAGTTTCACAAAAAATATACATTTAACATCTTTTATTGGATAATTAATTTTTCTTATGAGAATAGTTGTTAAAGATACGTTTGGCTTGAATATCATCCTAACACGTTATCAGTCAAAATACGCCAATCACTCAAATAATAATAAAAGCTTGACACAACAATGTGCAAGATTATCTGCCACGAATACCACACGACACAACAAATTGACAACCCCATTATGTCATAAAAAGCAAACCGGGTAGTCTAAGTTGACTATCTGTCTTCGATTACACAGTATTAGAGAATAAATTGAAGTGGCAACTGCTATTGCCACTCTCATCTGATACCTATTATTGGTGAGGTCCACACTTTCCACTGAAGCATAGCATCTCATGTCTATTGATTGCTAAATATACGCAATACATACGAGCTTTTGTATATTTATAGCAAGCGTAAGGTAAGGCATAACTTGGCATCCAAAGATTCCAAACAGATACAACAAAATCCAATATATCAAAGATTTCCTTTGGTACATAAAAAATACAAAGGGCCCAAATAAAAAGTTAAAAACACTCTTCGATGCTCGCAATCTCTCTCTTCGGTAACATGCGACGGGTTAAATGAGGCACTCGTTCCAAGAAATCTTAACAAACCCTGTAATAGTTTCGAACAACATAAATTACACTGACTTAATTTCCCTCCGCAAGCTATTATCTCCGATATGGAGACTGGCATGTAGAGTCTTTTCGGCTTTTCTCCGTCTGTTCATTTGACGGGTGCCGATGAAGCAGATTATACGACTCTGAAATAATCTGACGACCATTACGAGACACTGTTAAACTGCAACTGATAAGTGATTTCAATAGCCAACCCTTTAGTTGATACTAACTGATACCCAATAGGTTATGCAATCTGTATCAGTTGAAAGATGGCTCGGTATCCATGCAAAAGTGAGCTAGTCTCCTCTGGTATTGTCCAAAGTATTCACTAATTGCACCAACATCTTTACTGTCAGGATTCAGGTGAGGCAGGGTTAGTGATTTTTTCTCACTTTGTTGTTCCACAGATTCATTAGACTTCGTCGAACTAGTGGTCAATTCCGAATATATTTCATGGCAAGCGAGTAAGAACATGGCCGCAGCGTCTGGTTGCTTTGAATCACGAAGAGCTGCTAATGCCTCACGCATTGACCCAGCTGCCACATATAATATCACGGCCCTGCAAATGATTAAACATTAGGATAAGCACAATAGTAAACGTGATAAAGGTACACCAAGCTCACATTACCTCCAGATATTGCGTTCACTATTGAGAACATGATCGGCCCACCTCTGCAACACCCTATAAGAACAACAAATAAATATGTGTAAAAGAATAGAATCTTAATTACCAACCATTCCAGCCATTGATTTGTGTGGCATGATACATTAGTAGATGAATATCGAAGTAACTTAGTAGTTAAACCATAAATATTAAAGTTTAACAACTCAAACCTTTTAAACAACAACAAAGCCTTGAATCTCAAATTAGTTAGGTAGGCTAGAAATGAAACTAATCAAGAGGGAGGTCCAAGTAAAGAAACATTGTTGCTCCCTTAGATCTAATGAAGATTTCAACTATATCTAGAATTTTGTTTGTCCAACCAGGTAAAGATGGTTATAATAGCTGTAAAGTTTCTAGGAAACTTAAAAGGAGAAGAAAAGGCATGTTCTTAATTAAAATTAAAATTGTGCTTCATCTGCTGTCATCCGAAAACAGCTAAGAGATGAGAATCTTGACACACCTCAACATGTGGAAATTGGATAAAATGATATCTCACCTTAATCACAAAGGAAGAAAAATAATCAAAGAATCTATGCAATCCAAAACTGAATGAAGGATAAGATTAAGTGTGAAATCTGTACCTGGAATAATCTGATCCCTCTAAATGAGTTGCAGCTAAAGTTGCAGCATCTGTCCAGCATCCAGCATCTTGCAACTGCAGGTTAAACAAATTTACCACTGATCTAATTAAACATGTGAAGTGATGTTGTTCAGGCTGAATACAGCCATTCCATCATCCTGATTATACTGGCCCAGGGTTGGGTCCCAACTAGTTAGCATTTTAAAACAAGCAGGAGTATAAGTGAGAATTCCATCATGCTGAATTGGTAGAAAGTAATTGACTTATGATAAAAGGCAGAATTATGTTTTCTTATATGCTAATGCCAAGTGAACACATGCTTAATTGAAACATAATTATTTTTCTTCGGCAAGGTCATGTAAGAAGTGAATACATTCTCTGGGTCAGAAATATAAATCTACAGACGAAGATGGGATCTACTACAGCGGTATGAAATCATTTTTAATTAATTCTTTATTAACTAAGTATCACATTACCACATGTAATAAAGAAATCTTAAAAGGTAAAAGAAGTGAGAATTGAGAATGATTAAGTAGTGTTACTTACGTAATAGATTAAAAAAAAACTATGCAAATTTTAGTCCATACCAGTGGAGAACCGTTCGCATTAACATAAGGCCGAAACAGTAACATCTTTGTGCAAACATTCACTAAAATGTTTACTTTGGTGAATGGATTGGCGACACAGTATTGAAAAAAAAACTGAAGAGATTGTTTACACTGAGGGTAATTATTGATACATAAGGGGATCACTTCATACAATCATACATGAAGCTGGGATGATTACAAATGCATGAGGAAGGCTGCATATAAAATTTTCCTGCGACGGCAAGCACCAATCTTGCAGTATTCTGCTTAATACTCTTTTAAAAGCAGTGGTACAAAACCATATTGCTCGGCAACCAAATTTAAAAATAAAAATTTATTTCGCGAAAAAAATACCAGTGTCATCACAGACTTCAGTAAACGGGATACAGGAATCAAATTATTGACATGTGTTTAATGTAAACCATGTAGAACATAACAATGAGGGTAATTATTGATACATAAGGGGATTACTTCATACAATCGTACATGAAGCTGTATTGATTACAAATGCATGAGGAAGGCTGCATATAAAATTTTCCTGCGATGGCAAGCACCAATATTGCAGTATTCTGCTTAATACTCTTTTAAAAGCAGTGGCACAAAACCATATTGCTCGGCAACCAAATGCAAAAATAAAAATTTATTTCACGAAAAAAATACCAGTGTCATCACAGACTTCAGTAAACGGGATACAGGAATCAAATTATTGACATGTGTTTAATGTAAACCATGTAGAACATAACACTGCAGAAGGGAGAAATTTCAAGCACTCCCTGCTGGCTATTGCATAATATTAATCACAAAAGTCACGTGGATCAACGGAGAAAACATTTTGACTGCAACAACAGAAGAATCTAACCTGGGAACAGGCTTCTTGGTATCTCCCAACGGCACATAGGAGGTGAGTACCAGACAAAGATTTGTCAGTTCTGACCATGTTTGCCGCAACAACCTACACACGAAGCACAAAACAATCACAATCTGCCTATAGTCATGATCCAAAACAACATGCACACCTAGGGTCCGATCCAAATATTCACCTTCACAGCAAGTTCATGTAGAGATCCTGATACGGCAGAAGACAATGCCACCGCACGCAGGGCATTGGGATAAAAGTAGGGACCTTCTGGAGGGGTTGAAAGTAGCAGTGTCACAGCAGACTCCAAGTTTCCAACAGCAACAAGCCTAAAGTTCAGAGTCAATTACTCAATATGCTATAAAAAACAGAATTTGACAAGATATGTCAGTGGTTTATGCTATTATCATCCAAAATTTGCAAAACACAAAGCCACTAATGTTTCTACTCCGTCAGAAGTTAAAAAAGAGATTATGAGGAAAACAATGATACGTTTGAATCAAAGAAGCCCAATTATCCATGTACAACCTACCTTTTTGACTGATCTCCACAAAAAATAGTATTACAATATTTTTTAGAGATAAGCCGATAAGTTAGACTTCTAAAATGCAGTTTAAGTACTATACAAAATATAAAAAAATTAGGTGAAGATTCCAATACCTGAACATGTTCTGAAGACTTCTAAGTGAAAACCGCACAGACAAACAAAATACAAAATTATTCTGAACATGTTCTAAAGGCAGCATGCTCTCCGATGATGGAATAACTGGTTGCCATGTACAGGTATAAAACTCTCAACAGTGAAATTGCAAATAACTATTGAATCTTTCCAAAATCAGAATCTAGATAATCGAATATCTTAAATTACAAAGGCTAATACTGTCATCTTTCAAACCGTTATGTGTTAGTCACTTCAAGTTTTAACATTAAAAAAAAATGAAATTAGAATCCACTTACTCATGGACACGTTTCTGAATAGCATCTTCTCCATCAAACTTCTCGTGCCATGAGATTCGCTCATTCGCGATACCCCACAATTTTTCTTGCTCAAATGCCATCAAATTAAGATGCCCATTGTTCTGTCAACATTATGCAATATCAAGTTCAACAGAAAGAACATAGAATTGCAGACCAGAAGGCTGCAAAGTGCAAAACGATGCTTACCGATGGATTGGAGTTCCTCTTTGACGAAGAGTTATGATCAAGTGTTACTTCAGCCAACTTGTATGTGTTTGGGGCATCTGGAGCATTGTCCTTAAGAATAGATCTGTTTGCTTCTTTATCCACTGAATGACGAAGAGCATGAGGTAGTTGCAACCAGAAATAAGCCTCTGAGAGATCTCCAAAAATTGCAGCAGCAAAGGCTAGCCTTGCTGCAATTCCTTTGTTTACAATAGATGAATATAATGCAGTCATCTCTCTGTCAAGAACAGAGCCTGTAAAGAATTTCACAGCAACTAAATTTCACGGCAAGTAGGGGGACACAAACATAGGGTAATAGATAAATGGATAGTGGATAATCATTAAGTAGACATGTTGCACCTTCTCTTCTATAAATTTCTAAAACCTTCAGAAATAATTCTGGCACAACTGGGTCCCCAACAGGTGGAAGATTACTCTCAATCATGTACTTCCGTAGATCACCACTTGTTGCTTGTTCACTTTCTGAAAGTTTCTCAAGAAACGTATCATTTTTCACATCAGATGAGTTGAACCAAGAAGGTTTTATTCCGAATTGCAACATCATACGTAATGCCTGCACAACAAAAGAAAACAATCAATGCTATATAGCACTATTAGTGGAAAAAACACTGCATCCAACGTTTCCAGTTCTAGTTTAGAATATGAAAATGGGAGAATACTAGACTACTACATGATTATGTTTGACCATACTTGATAGCTGCCTGCATGCCATATTTATTACAGTTGAAGACTACAGCCAACATCGCTACCCACTGAATGAAAATGGTCATAGAACAAAATGCTAATGTTTCCCCACTACTGCTCCAGAATCATCTTTAGCTTGCATTATCATTTTGCCGAGACCAGAATCCAACTTTTACTAAATTCAAATGGTGTGACTTGTGATGAAAAGGAATGGATATCTTTAATACCGATGCATGAGGTGTGGGTAACAATATGGGGAGAGACAGTGGCATTGGGCGGAATCGCTCCTTGAAAACTCCTGATTTGGTTCCTGAGTTGATCTTTCCCTCATTTCTACAGGAATGAACAGAGAATGATCAAACAAACAGTTGTGTTACAGTAATAGATGGAACAATATCAAGAAATTAGTAACGTAACATACAAGAAATAAGTAGAAATTAAATGAATCATCCTTCAAAATTTTTTTGTCAAGTTTCCCTTTACATGAGCTTTTCTTTAACAATCACAAAAAACACAACCGACTGGAGTTACAATTGGATCAAGATAAAATAAAGCTAGAAAACTAAAATTACCGTACATATTAACCTCAATGAGGCGAAAACTACTATCAGCGCCAGCAACACACAAGACAAGCGGTTCGTCTTTACTTGTCCGTGTTGGCAACCAATCAAGCTCCACAACTAGTGTACCAGTAGAATGGGGCTGTAATAGGGCATTTGCTAGCGGATCCTGCGTATCCTGCATGTGTAACAAACATTCAGCATTCAAAAACCTTGTATTTACTATTTACTTTATGAAAATTACAGAATAATACAGTGTGATGGTGCATTTATAATAACTACAATATAAATACTAATGATTACACTTTTAAAGAGAGTCACAAACACCTAAAAAATAAATACATGGTGAATATATTTGAAATATATACATTATACTATATGCCTTAATCCTGCTGTCTGATGACAGACAACGTGGACATTTTTCCTTCACCACCTCTACTAGAGCATCTTTTCAAAGAAAAGTTCATTTTCCTTTTCTTACATACTTTTAGTAAATTTCATCGAGATATACTTAAGGTCTTTTGAGGTAAACTAACTCTCTTTACAGTAAAAGCATTTACATCTTGTACGGATTTTGATAGCTAAACCCATTTTCATGAAATAAGCCTTCCCTATGCAAAGATAGCTTCCTTCTTCCATCAACTTCATCTAAAAATTCAAATATTCTCTAAATATTTAATGCCATAAAACCTTGAATTACCTCGTCACTTTATAGCCACAACTTCCAACCACATATGAAGATATGTGTAAGAAATAGCTACAGATGGTAAGATATGACAAGTAGAATCTAATCTTCGTACAGATAATGTAGTTATAACAAAAATGAATTTTACATGACACAAAATGTTTCTAAAAAACTAAAAAAGTACCTGGAATTCAGATAAGTATTTAAAACACGAAATAAGCATCTTAGAAAAATTGCAGAAGACTACTTTTTGTATATGCTCCAAAAATGATTACGTTAACTATTATATACCCACAGCTATCAAACTTCTCATGATATAAATCAGTAGAATCTCAGCTTACAAGGTCAAATATAGAGAATGAATTATCATTAAACAACACAGCAATTCTCCCTCTACTGCGATCCCCCGGGGCAACAGGAGAGAATTTTATTCTTCGAATCCCATCTTTGTGTGTGTTGAACGATGAAGACAGACCAGATGTTACATCCCACCAGCGTATGTAACCAGACCTGTCTCCCATGACCTGAAAAATGATCAAAAATCAGGACCATGGAAGCTGCAACAAGGCCTGCTATGGGTAAGAACATTTCAAGAGAAAATAGAATAGAACAGAGAACCTAAAAGAATCACAGTATATTAGTACTCACTACATGTGGTAGACGGTATGCCATTGCTGTGACTAGTCCATCTGACGAAGCAAATGAAGATGAAGGCCATTTGGGTCTACAGAGTGAAAGAACAGGATTGATGATTTTAGGAGTATGCTAACAAGTAATGAGATGTACAAAACAAAGGTCATTCCAGGAGTTGAAAGGAGAAGGTAAATTAAATTATATTAGTACGCCATCTAACTCCTTTACAGTGACACGTAAGAACTATATACTAGTGTTGTGCGCCCACAGCAGTGCTTATCCAGGAAGGGGCCCACTCTTGCATAGTAAGCATAAAAATAAGAAAAGACTAAATATATGTTTTTTCATGTCATGTTATAAAACAGCTTATTAAGCTATCCAATTCCAAATTATTTTCATAAATTAGTACTTTGAAATTAGCTCAGGGCAGAAGCAAAAGGTTTGTCAATAGCTCAACGATTGATTCAAACACTGCCAAAGATGAGGTTTAGTTTTGCAAATCCTAGAGTTCAAGCTGTACAAATTGATGTACAAGGTAGCATTGTGATAGCTAATTTGTTAGATTAAAAAAAATGCCATATGACTAGGATTTTTTGAAATATAAAAAAAATGATAAAAATGAATTGTCAATAATGGTGTATGTTTTTTCAGTACAAAAGGGTGTACAGACAAAACCAATTTTTAGAAGCGAGATGCTTGACTATGGGTGCATTATGGTACTATCCAGTATTGATTGTGAAGGCATTTAACATGTAGAGGATAGGAAATGGTGTTGAAAAGCAAACCTAAAGTCTCGAATTCTTCGTCCCTGAACTTCAAACACTCCAAGTGCACCATTTGCTAAAGAAAAGGCAAAACTCTCAGACATGTCATCAGTAGAGACGTCTGAACTGCTTGTCTCTGCAGGAAGATATTTCCGAAATTCAAGGGCATACATAATATCAGAATGTAGAGCTTGGATGAAAATGATGCAAACAAAAGAAACATTGCAGTGAGAACTTTAAATGTCTCTTGCTTCTTACTAGAATCTGCTGAAGATGCATTTGCAGTTGAAGTTGTGTTGGATGTCTGCTCCCTGATAGAAGATGAGGACTGCCTTGAAGATCCACCTTGAGCAGGCCGAGGTGCTGCTGGCAGTGTCCATTCCAATACTGTAAATGGAAGCGCTAACGATCTAAGCTACAGTACATGAGGCAATGAGATTAGGTACACATATAAACTGAAGAGTAGCACAATACATCAAAGCATAAAGTAATGCACCAAAAGTATTGTGTAGTAACATTAAAAAAGCAAGAATAGAACATATTTGCTGCTCCATGTAGGATCAAGTACGCTTCAATTTAAGTTTATGTAACAAACCTTATTGTATGGATCTACTTGATATTGATTTAAAAGGCAATCGGGAGAGAAATTCAAGATTATCAACTCCATATATACACTTAACACCAACACTATAAAGAACTGCTTACCATTATAGGGGTTTTAGTCATAGCCCAAACCTCGACGGGAGCATCACGAAACATTATTAGGACATACCTACAAATGCACAAAACTTGAGCTTATTTATCAAAAAGATGCCATCAACATCTAGAGGTTTAAGATGTTTTAGAAGTATCACGAATTTTTGTAACATTCACAAGATATCATATTATAATGAAGATTCAAGTGATTGTTGTAATAATCACACTTGAGTATCATAACTCTGAAATTATTTCAAAAACCAATGTACTGATAGGTGATAATAAAGATGTGACAACCTCCCGGAAGAAGAAGCCCTCAGAGCTCTTATATGAGCACGTTCCGGCTTTTGCATTACACGAAATGTTCGATTGAGACCACTTCTAACGCAAGTGACCACAAGTTTATTGGTATAACCACCACTTTTATCATTCACCTGAAATTGTCACTGGTAACATAAGATAAGTGAGAAAGAACATGACCATAGACTTGCAATAGCTAAAATATTTTTAGTTTGTCTTGGTATAACTTCAAAGAAACAAGACAAATGCTAGAATTTCAGACTGAAAAAAATCTTCAAAGGGACAATATCCAAACCACAGCTGTGAATGTACATGGACACACAAGAAACTAATGTGTCAAGGTGGAAAAATGCACAAATTTTAATATATATTCTAAGTTTCTAACAGACATGCAATGTCAATAATACTATTTTCATGTTTACACAATTTAGGGAAGATGATTTGCGCTTTACTATTCTGTATAAACAAAGTTAACAAACAAACACAGCAGATCTAGATTGGTATCTACAACAATTTTCCCCTTAAATCCCAAAGACTAGATACCCTCTTCTTAAATCAACCAATAAAGTGCTAGTGGATCAAAAAAGTCATAACTATAACCACAAATTCAAATTCAAAAGAAAATATACTAATAAATATTAGTTTCTAATTAAAAGGCACGCACCTGACTATATGAAAATGAAACAACACGGGAATTCCCAAGCCATCTTAGTCCCCTTATGGTGCTACTATGAACTGAAAAGCTTGCGGCAATGGCGTTGGCAGAAACATCAATAATATCAATAGTCCCATTTTGCGTTCCCAATGCAACAAGAGGGACAGCAGCAGCTGGATTATTACCTCCACCTTTCAATAGCAAGGTACCAGATCAGCTAAAACTACAGCTTAATAAAATGCAAGTTTTGATGATGAATTTGAAGTTTACGGGCTAGAGTAGCTGTCAAGGAAGGAGACGGTACAGCTAGAGTTGTCACAGTTGAAGAAATCAGGTGAAGCTGGCCGATCAAGTTAATCTGCACAAAAAAATGAAGTGGGTAATAAGAGATTGGCTCTGACAACACTAACGAGTAATAAGAGACACCAATCAAATAATAGTACATCTGAGATTTGACATCTGTGGCTTGTACAGCCTACGATGAAAAGTGAGAACATAGATGAGCATTTATTATTATCTTCAATTTTCCAGCTCTTTTCTTAAATGATACGTGATTTTCATGGAGGTATGTTTTTTATATGATTCAAAAAGTGGGTTCGAACAGTACATTGTATGCATAACAAATGGTAAAGGGCTTGAAAATGGGTATCTCCTCTTCTTTACCCATTAATTTTTTCCGCTAAGGTAATCATTCAACGCTCAAATTTTGAGATTTTCAAGTTGAAAACATATATCCGTCTCTAAACCATTTGCTTTTCAGAAGTTTCTGACTTTCTTCTTCTTAATCATTGAAGATAGATATTGGAATGCATTCACTAGTAGAAGCCCTACAGTGAATCAAGTCAATAGAAAAGAGATTTGAGGTTACTCCATGGAGAGGGGTATCTCAGAAATGACACACCAATATGAAAGAAAGATACATCCACATAACATTTTTAAAGGTCACAACGGGACATAGGGTACAAACCATAAAATGAGTTCCTGTGCCCACCTTTGCTTGATAAAAAGGTAAAAATTCGCATCAAATAAATTACAAGAGAAGAAAAGCGCCATCCTAAAAATGGATTCTCAATCCCAAAAATAAACTACTGGTGATGGGAGAGAGAAAATACGTCAAAGGGGAAAAACAGCTTATGCTAAGTTGATCAATTCGACCAGTGTACTGTGTAGTGTGTACAGTATGAAGTAAGAATGATGTTGGAAACTGGTTTTACGGGTCAATCAGCACCACCTAGTTTTTACACAAGATCTGGTTTCTGAATAAGACAAGAATACTTGCATATTCTGAGAACATGATTTTGGTGCCCTTTACCCTTTGCACATAACACATAAGCACAAACAAAAAAAGTCAAAAAAAAAGCAAGCTTTCATCTTCTTCATACTCAGTGTACCAGGTCATGGTAGTCAAAAGTAGGGGCAGCCATAACATGTGATTGATTTGTATAGTTTTATTCTATATGGAGATATATGAAAGTGAGACACCATCCTTAGACTAGAGATTGGTTTCATTAAAATAGCACACTGAATATGGCACCCCACAAAATTCTATTTATGAAAGAAAGAAACATCAAGCACTCTGACTACCTAAAAATGAGCACCAGATCAGTGGAAGAAATATAGAAGCAAAGTTACAAACCTTGAAGGAAACTGTGGACTCGGTTGCATCAATTTTTGTGGCATTAGCATTGATATTTTCTTTTTTTGATGATCTGGATAAATCACCAAGAACATCATGAACAGAGTGATTCGTAGCAATGGTTTGTGCTGTATCAATTTTTGAAACTTCATCTGAACACAATAAAGTCCCTTGAACAACTCTATCCCTTTCAGATATTAAAATCCAGTTCCATACTTTACCATCATCAGTGATGGATATTAAATTTGTCTTTGATCCAGTGTATGAACTATTTAGCAGCTTCGGAGAAGTGAAATCACCAGGAGAAGATAGTTTGGTAAATGATAGCTCAGAACACATCCTGCCAATGTTTTGGATGCTTGATTCAGATTGACAAAGAACAACTGCAAGAATAGTAGGAGATGGAACAGGTGTACCAATTGAGGGAATCAATTCTTCTACTGTGCAAAGCATGTGCACCTGTTCACCTCTGCAATGAGAAGGCAATTGACAATATGTAAAGTTAATGTGGAGAGATAAATGGTGTTTAATTAAGAAAGCATTCGACGATATACTCATGTACAGACATTGTACTGCAATCTCTACTCTAAAGATAGATGGTCAAAGGCACATCCAGCCCTGGTGAAGCCGGATAAATAGGAACTATACAAGCCATATTACTAGATTTTCTAGTAAATTTTGAATTTTCTACATTTTCATATCAGCTTCACATGTTACAGCATAAAATGGACGTCAATTGCTCAAAACTTCAACACAATATGAAATAAGTTTGTTCCTTCTCTTAAAGAATAAGAGTGAAATGAGAAAGAGAAGAAAAAAAAATCAATCTCATTCCGGACTTTGCGAAGTTTCATCTAGATTTCTACGTATCCAACTGTTCATTTTCACTTAGAGTAGTTCTTTAGCAAATGAGCAAACAAGACGACTTACTTCTGTTGTCCTGATTCTAGCGAACTAAAACACCTAAACACATCTCACCTTGATCCTTATGTTCTAGGCCAGCTAAGCAATTTTTGTTGTGTATTATATGTTTGTTGAAGTTTAGTTCCTAATAATTCCTACAACAATAAATAACGAGTATGGCAATATTGATTATACAATAATATTAGTCCCAAATGCGAAGCAGTATCTAAGTTTTGTTCCAGTACAAATATCTATTGACACATTGAAGTAACCCTTTGTTAGAAGCACAAAATGAGTAGTGAACAGCCACTTTCTTATCGTAAACAACAAACACTTAAACAGTAACAAAAACTCCGTAATAAGAAATTTTCTCACTCTCTTCGCCTCCAAATGCTGAGCTTCCCATCAACATGAGCACAATACAAGAAATCCTCCTCCCCATCTGCCACAACGTCCATAAACCTCCCGATCCCTCTGGGCAACACGCCCGACGCCAACGCCACCCCATACTGCAAGTCAAACGCAAGAAGCTCCTTCGGAAACACGACATGCACGATATGCCTCCACCTCATCGAAAAGCAAAACCTGACAAACAAACCGGGAAAAGCGGCCGACGCCGGCGTATTCGGCCCGGGAGTAGCCGAGTCCCTCTCCCCCTTGGAAATCTCCGTCAACGCCTCTGAACTGACCGGAACCTGCATCTCATCCACCACCACAGTGTCCTCACTAAGCACCTTAACGGACAACAAAAAACCTCTCATCCCCAAACAACAGAAATGCCGCGAATCGAACGGATCGACGCGAATACACGTCAAAGCCTCCGGAGTGGAGTCGTACTTCCAGAAACACGTCTTTGTAGCCACATTCCAGAGACATATCCCAAAAGATCCGGAAATGGAGGCGAGAAGGTTGGAATCGGGGCCGATCCAGCAGAGGTGTTGGATCCCGACCTTGGGGTTGGGTTCGGAGTCGATCCAGGAGAGGATGCGTTGGGACTTGACGTCCCAGAGGGCGATCCGGCCCTGGCGGTCGGCGGCGGCGAGGTGGAGGGAGTTGGGGCGGAAGGAGAGAGCGGTGACGAAGGGGGCGAGGGAGGGGGACGGCATCGGGAGAACAGAGACGAGTTGAGTCGATCGGACGTCGAGGATGGGGATGGATGAGCCGGCGGCGTAGGCGAGGAGAGTGGAAGTGGTGGCGGAGACCGCGCCGAAGTTGGATTTGGAAGGTGGACCTGGGAGGAGGGGTGGGGATGCCGGGGAGGGAGAACAGCTCCCTGGAGACGGCGGCGCCGACGAGGTCATGACCGGATCGGATCGGAGATCGCCGGAAATAGAGAACGTGCGGGAGTTTGAAACCACTACGGTTTATGTGTGGACATTGGTTGGTTTGCGAAATTGCGATGGAGTAGTAGTTGCTATTATTTCTATTTTTTAGTAAAAAAATAAATAAATAATAGAAGAAAAAAATCGAATTATTTTTTATTTTTAAATCAAATTAAACATGTTTGAGAAAAAAAAATACATATTAGACTTGCGGTCACCATTTTGCGACACGTGTGGCGGTGGGTCTTGTATTTTAGTGTATACGGAACATTAAGTTCTTGAAGAAGAAAAATTCTTGAAGAACTCAACGTTGAATTCTTTATACACAAAGTCGACGTTGAAGACGTCGATTTCTCTATAAACCAACTCGGCATTTCTAACGACGAGTCCTAACACTTAGACAAATATGCACACACTCAATAGGATAGAAAGACAGATTGGAAACTCAAATAACTCGACGTCTAAGTTATCAAGTTCATTTTTCTTGAACTCGACAACCGCAATGTCGAGTTTATGTGTGTAGAACTCTACGTCGAAACATTTTTGAAACTCGATCATTCATTCGACGAAAAGTTATTTCCTGTTAAAAACATTCAAAAACATATACCAAATGAAAACCATGGCAAGACATAATGTGTTTTTTAATTTAATTTTTTTTCTTTTTATTTACGTCTTCTCTTTATTATTTTCTAGTAGACTGTGATACGCACAAATAATACGGTTTCGGTAAAAAAAATGAACTTGATTGTCGTTGATTATATTTTTCATTTCATTTTTCACACTTGTCAAGGCACAAACATGACCTAAATCCTCGTAATGAAATTTAAATTAGATTAATTGGTCAAGAGAATTCTATTTCATAATCTATCAATAGGATGAGTTTTTTTTAGTTTATCTACCTATTTAAAGACCAGAGATCATCCAATTGAGTTAGTCTCTCTTGATTTAATTACTTCTATGCTTTCAACGTTGTGGTCCACGGAGAAGGTAATCACAAATATGAAAGGAATGTGTTCTAAAAGTTTTACTTTTAAATGTCAATTATTATGAATTGAATGAGAAATCATTTTGTTCCTTGATTATGTTATTAGTCTTTTAGAAGTGTTAAGGAAGAGGCTCTTGGTCCTTAACCGTAGAGCTCTAAAAGATATTGGTTTGCATAAAACAAAAGATATTCGCAATCATGGTAATTAACATGGAACATTAATTACCGAGTTAAGATTGTCGTGTTGGTCATAGATCATTGTAGCTCTACAAGTGAGTGACGACACGGGTATGCAAAAGAGGAAAATATTACTTTTGTATACTGAATAGACCTAATAAGTAAAATATTATAGAAATGTGTTTCTGTGTCATTAATATTCTACTGTCTCTTTGGTCCTTTGATATGAGACTTATATCTAATCACTTAAGGAATACTTAATTAGATCAGTGTCTTGAACTATCGATCAGTGTAGTGTAAATGCATCGGTTGGTTAAGTATAACTTTCGTTGGAGAAGATAGTTAGTCAAAAGATTATCATTGCCCCTCTTAATTGAGTGATGATATTAGTGGGCCCCTTGATAAAGCAAAGTTATATTAAGACATCTAACTAATTGGGAGCTATAATGTGTAGCTAGATACCGCTTATAGCTTGTGATATTAAGCTCTTAATATCACTGCCAACTTAGTCTAGATCCTCCCATAGGTCACACCACAAAACTGGGAAACAAGAAATGGGGATTTTGAGTTCATAAGGATGTGTCGGGTTTCATGTAGAAAATATGACACATGGGGTGAACAAGCAAAATCAAGATTATGTTGTGATTAATAACATAATTAGAATCTAAATTAAATTCATATGTGATGTAAATATTATGGGGTGTAATGAGTTGACATTACATAGGATAATATGTTACATAAGTTGTGAATTTACTACTAATCCCGAAATGTCAAATTTTGTAGGGGTTAAACCAAAATTTGACCAGTCTGCAGTACTGTGCAAAAGTCAACCGATGAATAGTACTGGTCAACCGATGAACAGTGCCCGGTCGACCGATGAACAGTACCCGGTCCATGATGAACAGTACCGGTCGACCGATGAACAGTAACGGTCGACCGGTCCAGACGGTTTTCTGCAGAATTAATTTAAGAATTAATTAGATCATGCATGGAATTGGTCCATAATTGATTTAATTCGTGGTTAATATTATTTATTAATAAATAATGGATGGTTAGATGGAATTTTGCATGGGATCATGTGCAAGAGGTTGCACATGAATAGGTAATTTGGAGATAACCTATAAATACAAGGTTATCTCATTACCTCCTTAATTAATTCATTATTTTCTTGAGCAAAATTCTCTCTCCATAATTCTCCACGAAATTCCAGTAAATCTTAAGTTTAGTTTTAGTTCTAGAGATCATCTTCTCAAATGAACTAAAGAGGGGTTAGTAATTGGATTCTAAACCCTATTGGAGATTGAGAGACTAGCTTTTCTCTCTCCAATCTTGTTTAGAGTTTGGTGAAATCTCGGAGGCATCCGTCGCAGCGAGGAGCATCCCCAACGTCTTTGGATCATCAAGAAGTTTTAGAGAACTTCTAGGTATGAATTTCGGAGTCCCATTTTTGTTTTAATAAAAGTTTTAAAACTAGTTATTGAAACAAACCGATGCATGCATGAAACGAATCGTAGAAAATTGTAAAAATCATTATTATACATAAAAATTCCGAAAATATATATGTATAATTAAACATGAAATCCTACAAAATACCCGCTAATCTTATAGGGTCAGTCATCTGCTGCATCCGGATTCAACTCGTCACAGAATGTGAGTGAATTATGCTTCATGAATTTCTCATACATATTGTCCAAGCTAATTCTGTGGATTCAAACCCTCTGCTCCTCCAATGTGTAGGGTTGTAAATGGGTTGAAATTTACCCGCAACCCGCCCCGCCTAACGCGGGTTGCGGACAAAAAATTGCTACCCGCCACCCGCACAACCCGCATAATAAGCGGGGCGGGTTGCGGTTTTCTCCCAACCCGCCCCGCATAACCCGCAACCCGCATAAGCCTTACATGTTTTTGATTTTTTTGTATTTAGTTATGATTTAGTTTGTATTTAGCTTTAATTTTTTTATATATAGCTTTAAAAACATACATTGTTTGATTTTTTTTTCCTTCATTTTTTTACTTAACTTTGATTAAAATAGATAATATTAAAGAAAATAAATTGATTTTTGTATTTAGCTTTAATAAAAAGATTAAACCCGTCAATCCGCCCCGCATAACCTAGTCCATCCTTACGTGGGGCGGGTGGCGGATTTTTTTTTTTTTGAACCCGCCCCGCCTACCCGCTTAACTTTGGCGGGGCGGGTAGCGGTGGGGCAAAAACCCACCCCGCCCCGCTTACAGCTCTACCAATGTGCCTCAATCCTCTCCATCCCGTCCAAACCAGGGCTGCAATTCGGCCAAGTTGGCATTCCTAGTGCACCACGCGGCACTTGAGGAGCTCGTGGACCTATATCATGCCGAGGAAGAGATGCATTTTGGGGGCATCTAAATAAATTACAAACAATACGATGAGGCATACTATTACTAGTGCAAGTATTGTCTATGTTAAAATATCATGTACTAACAATAATAAATGTTGAGCGTTTCTGTCAGTGGATTCCCTTGGCATTGTTCTATAGAAAAAATTCTTTGAAGAACTCAGCATTGGAAACGTCAAGTTCTACATACAATTTGGCATTGCTACCGTTGAGTTCCAACACTTAGAAAAATTTCCTCACCCCTATGAGGGTACGAAGCGAGACCATAGTCTAATTTGAACAAATAGAACTCGACATTATAAGTGTCAAGTTCCTTTACATCGAACACAACGCTCACAATATCGAGTTCTACTTAACAGAACTTGCCACCTCATATGTCGAGTTTGTTTTAGGAATTTTAGCAGAACGTGCATGGGTAGTTCCTAGTCCGAGAATTAATATTGAACTCGACGTCCACGATGACGAGTTCTTAAGGCAGAACTCGACATCGCTAATGTCAAGTTCATTTAAAAAAAATGAATTCAGTGTTGCAGACAAAATGTCGAGTTATATTAGGTCTCCGAAAAGGGTGTGAGAATTTTTCTAAGTGTTGGAACTATACAAAACTCGACTCCTCGATTTTGTGTATGAAGAACTCGGCATCCGCAAAATCGAGTTTAAATGCACAATAACTAACATTCAAATGTAGAAAAAACAATTATGCTATTTACTTTAAACAATAATTAACGGTCTAGGGTAGAAATGCAAGTATCCCAATTTAGCAAGGTTTCTCCTAACAATGCCCAATAGTCTAGAACCCAAGGTAAGAAACGTAATTAATCCCAAAACCAGTGAAAATGCAATAACTGAAAAGTCCAAGGCAGAAACACACATCTGCTAATTAAGATTTCTCAACAACTTAGAAGTCTAGAGGGGGGGACGCAATTATCAAAACCGTAAATTTAGTATCCAAAATCCAAAACGTAAAGTATTGTAAAACAATATGCAAACTGTTGGGGTCCAAATGCAAAAGACAAAACCACGTCATGCTGCCACCCTCCTCTTTCTTCTTTTCTTCTTCTTCCGATCCATTCTGGCGCCTCCACCGCATCCCCGACGGCGGCCCTCTCCGGCGGAAGTCCCCAGCGACCTCCGCGAGCGGCTGCGACGACTACAAAAGCGGCTTCTTCCAGTCGCAACCACCACGACGGTGTCCAACCCGGCAGCAGACCCAAGGGTGGCGCCTGCTCCATGCGCTGGTCGCTCCCCGCGTCGATGAGCTCCGAGTGGCGGTGCGTTCCAGGCGGCGAGAACAATGGCGGCGATCCCAACGGTGTTCATCCGGCGACCTCGACGGCTTTGCTCCTCCAACCTCCGGCCGCGTCCACCTCGCTCCGTCGTCGTCGTCGTCGACGCGAACTTATTAGGGTCAAAAACGGTTTTGTTTTTCTCTACCAATAGGTAATACTTCTAACCAAAAATGAAACTTATAATTATCAATCAATTCCCATTTTAATCTGATTTTATTTGATTTAAATTTGTTTCCACGATTGGATTCGAAATCCGATATCTTACGTAACCTCTTCTCAACTTTTTTTTGGAAACTATACACATCCAATAAACTCAAGACAATACATGTAATAACCTAAACTAAACATCTTAATTAACTAAACCTAAACCTAATTAACCCTAATTAATCCTGCATGGAGAGGTGGAGGTGTTGGACATGTGGAGGTTGAGGTGGATGACTTTGGTTGGTTGAGTTTTAGGTTAAGTGTGATTGGATGAGGTGTAGGTGGATTTGGCTATTTAAGGTGATGTTGTTAAGAGATAAGGGTTTGGTCGTTTCTTTCATCATTGCTTGTTATCAGAGAGTGAGAGGAGGTGAACGTCGGAGAAGAAGAAGGAGGTGAAGTAGAAGAAGAGGAGAAGAAGGAGAAGAAGGAAGAAGAAGAGGAGTGAAGTGACTCAAGCTTGGGAGGCTTCTTCAACCGTCAAAAAGGTATGCCAAATCTTCAATATAACTCACATAAGCCTTGTGAGTGTTGGGGATCGACGTTGGTGTCGAATTCCCCGTCGGAATTCAACCAATTCAGAGGTTGAAGACGACGATCGGTCGACCGGTGCCTGTGGGCAGTCGACCGATCCTATTATTATATTGATGTTTACCCGCGAACGGTCGAACGATGTCGTCAGACGGTCGACCGTTATGCCAAATTCATGCGGGAAAAAGGGGATTTACTGTTATCGGTCGAACGGGACCACTTAGCCGGTCGACCGAATAACGATGAGAATGGGTCGGTTGGGGATTTTGACTTATTAAACGGTCGAACGTCCTTTACCTTGTTCGACCGATCCATTCGATGCTAAGTCGGTTGGGAGCTTTGACCATCAAAACGGTCGACCGCTCTTTAACTCTCGGTCGACCGACTGAGCATTTAATTAAGCGGTAGAGTGCTTGTGTTGTTTCGGTCGAACTGTATTTCAGTTCCGGTCGACCGAACGAGACTTGGGCAAAATATTGAAAGTCCTGTTATCGGTCGAACGGCCCCTTGGTTCGACCGGTAGGATATATATATTATATAAAATCGTATAGCGTAGACCTTCCAAACGGTCGACCGCTAGATGACTTTTGTTCGACCGATTGGTCGGTAATTCGGTTGGCGTGGTTCGACCGGTAGATTTGTTTGTACAGTACTGTGTACTGTGTGGGGGACCGGTCGACCGGTGTGCTTGTAGCGGTCGACCGATCTACCGCAGGTTGGTGGATTTATCCACACGCGATCCGTCGATGTCAGGTCGACTACCGGCTCCGAGGCGACGGTTGATTACCGGCTTTGAGAGCTACGGATTTCACCTTCGACGAAGGCGTATTATTGTTGTACCTTTTTCCTCTCTTACCGAGCGGGGTGTGAGGGATGTGTACCGTAAACCTTGGGCAGTTTGCGAGGGTTTAGCGGTAGGCCGAGGATGTTCCGGCAGGGTGCGCGCTAGGCGACTCTTGGGGGAGCAGTGGCTGTCGTCTGACCCGAGTTGTGTATTCGGCGGGCTGACTCGCTCCTTGGGTGCGGCGTGTACCAGGGGTTCCTTCCTGCACTTTTGGGGAGCAGTGGTGTCGACTGACCCTTGTGAGGCAGCGGTGGACTGACTTGACCCTAGTGGCAGGAGTGATTCAGTGCCGCGGAGGCGGTGAGGGCATTATTGTGGGCCCGAGGCGGATGATCATGTGCATAGCATTGCATTGTATTTAATTCCTTTTTATATTTTAGGAGGTTTGGTATACGGGGTTCCTGCAGGGAACTCAGGCATGTTTGTTGTTTGCATTTCAGGTAGCGAGCAGGGTTAGAGTTTGAGGTGGTGACCGAGGACGGTGCCCCCGAGATCGGATCCTGTAGTTGTCTTCTTCTTTTGAGGTGATTACATGTTGTATAGCTTTTGTTGTAATCACAGTCAGTCGGTAGTGTATGTATAGTTGACTTCCACGTGGGTCTGTACCTTATATATTTTATATATATATGTTGGTTTATTTCCCGTGACGTGCCCAGTGTTGACCGTTGACGGTCTTTATTATTGTTTAAATTTTCCGCTGTTTTCGGGTACGTTACAATTTGGTATCAGAGCGTTGATCTCGGCGTACTTGTCCAAAGAAACCACCTTTGAGTTAGGAGTTAGGTCTAGAGGATCATGCATGCACAGATTATATTGATATTGTCTTGTTTCCTTTGGCAGATGCCTCCTAGACGGGGGAAGGCGGTTGCCCATACTCGCGGTGAGAGTGAGACTGCGAGGGATGAGGCTTGGGAGGATGAGCGTCGGACGTTGTTCGATACGGTCGGACGTCTGACAGAGATGCTACAGCAGCAGACGGCACAGACTGGGCAGACGGGGACTGGCGCTATGCATGACCGGTTTATGCGCCAGCATCCGCCTACCTTTCTGGGGCAGTACGACGCGGAGGCTGCGGAGGAGTGGATCTTCACGATGCAGAAGATCTTCGGTGCTATTGGTTGTCCTCCAGAGGCGAGAGTGGGCCTGGCTACTTATGTGTTGGGCGGTGCTGCGTCCAACTGGTGGAGGGCCACATCTGCAGTGGTGTTTGCGGACAGAGATGATATAGCCTGGGAGGAGTTCGTTGGCGAGTTCAACGAGCAGTATTTTCCGCAGCATGTTCAGGACGAGAAGAGGGAGGAGTTTCTGAGTCTGCAGCAGGGAGACATGACCCTGGCAGGCTACATCGGGAAGTTCAACGCCCTTGAGCGTTACTGTCCCGAGATGTACGTTACACAGGAGCAGAGAGCAGGGAAGTTCGTCCGAGGGCTCCGGAAGCAGTTGAGGACGAAGGTGCTGACACATATGCCACGCACATTAGCTGATGCGGTGAAGAGTGCTACTGTTCTTGATCGTGACTACAGAGAGAACTACCAGGATGAGAGGAGGCCATCGGGTAGATTCTCTGGACGGCCGGGAGGTCAGACTGGAGGGAATCCGGGCAAGAGGCCCAGATACGAGGGAGCAGGAGTTGCAGTACCACGACCTGAGCCTTGTGGTACTTGTGGGAGGTTTCACTCCGGGCCATGCTTCACCCCCGGAGCGTGTCATGGTTGTGGCCAGATGGGTCACTTTATCAGGAGCTGTCCGAGCCGAGGAGCTGGGCCGAGCAGACCACCGGGTTTACCCGCACCAGGCAGAGGAGGAGGCGGAGGTAGACCACCTTTCAGACCCCAGCAGGGGCAGCGCACTGGCAGAGTTTTCACCATCCAGGCAGAGGAGGCTCGGGATGGAGGCGCTGTCGTGGAAGGTACACTTCTTGTCGCAGGTTCAGTAGCTAGGGTGTTATTTGATTGTGGCGCGACACACTCGTTCATCTCAGAGCGATTTGCGGGAGTGTTGGGCTGTACCCTTGCGATGTTGACTGCCACTTTGGAGGTCAGCACACCCCTGGGTCTGGTGGGCACTGTGGGGAGATTTGTCCCCGGCGCCACGGTTGTTTCGGGAGATCAGGAGTTTCCGGCAGACCTGGTCTTGCTACCGATGGAGGACTTTGATGTCATACTTGGGATGGATTGGCTGTCCCAATATGATGTTCGAGTCTTGTGCCGTGAGAAGAAGATTTTGATCCCGAGGAAGGGTTTGCCTGATATTCTGATTAGAGGGATCAGAAGCAGAGGGGGTCGCATTATTGTATCTGCTGTGAGAGCTCAGAGACTGTTACAGCAGGGATGTGCAGCTTTTCTGGCGACACTTGTAGTTGCGGAGGCAGAGTCCCAGAGGCTAGAGGACATTGAGGTGGTGCAGGAGTTCGCGGATGTTTTTCCAGCGGAGATTCCAGGTTTACCACCACACCGGGAGTTGGAGTTCGGCATTGAGTTGGTAGCTGGCACTACACCACAGTCGAAGGCTCCATACCGGATGGCACCTGCTGAGTTGACAGAGTTGAAGAAGCAGTTGCAGGAGTTGATGGACTATGGATTTATCAGACCGAGCGTCTCGCCTTGGGGTGCACCAGTTTTGTTTGTGAAGAAGAAGGACGGATCCTTGAGGATGTGCATAGACTACAGGATGCTGAACCAGGTGACGGTGAAGAATAGGTATCCCTTACCTAGGATCGAGGACCTCTTTGACCAGCTGCAGTCAGCGAAGGTTTTCTCGAAGATTGACCTGCGCTCAGGATATCACCAGTTGAGGATCCGAGATGAGGACATCCAGAAGACAGCCTTCAGGACGAGATATGGACACTATGAGTTCTTGGTGATGCCATTTGGATTGACGAATGCTCCGGCAGCGTTCATGGATCTGATGCACAGGACGTTCAGGCAGTATATTGATATATTTGTAATTGTCTTCGTGGATGACATCTTGATCTATTCACCAGATGTGGAGCAGCACAGAGAGCATCTGAGGATTGTACTCAGCATCTTGAGGGCTCAGCAGTTATATGCTAAGTTCTCAAAGTGCGAGTTTTGGTTGGACAGAGTGGCATTCCTCGGACACATTGTATCGGCAGAGGGGATATCAGTGGATCCGGCGAAGGTAGAGGCGGTGACACAGTGGAGGACCCCTACGAGCGTGACGGAGATTAGGAGCTTTGTTGGATTGGCGGGTTATTACCGTCGCTTCATCAAAGACTTCTCGAGATTGGCAGCACCACTGACAGCTCTGACGCAGAAGGGAGTCACTTTTGTTTGGTCGCAGAAGTGCGAGGACAGCTTTCAGGAGCTGAAGAGACTGTTGACCACAGCACCAGTTTTATCATTGCCGAGTGGCACGGGTGGATTCGTGATTTATAGCGACGCTTCAGGGATTGGCTTAGGATGTGTACTTATGCAGCACGGGAGGGTGATCGCGTACGCATCCAGACAGCTGAAGGTCCATGAGAGGAATTACCCGACACATGATTTGGAGTTAGCAGCAGTGGTTCATGCACTGAAGACCTGGAGACACTATCTTTATGGCGAGCGGTTCGAGGTGTTTACAGATCATCAGAGTCTGAAGTACCTGTTCTCGCAGAAGGAGCTGAACATGAGGCAGCGCAGATGGCTTGAGTTCATTAAGGACTATGACTTCACTATCTCTTACCATCCGGGGAAGGCGAACACGGTTGCAGACGCTTTGAGCCGGAAGGTGGAGGTATCAGTAGCAGGCCTATGTATTCAGGAGTGGAGACTGCTAGAGTCCTTGGCAGAGTGGAGGCCATTTGCTGATAGCTCTGAGGGCGCTGTGATTGCAGGATTGAGAGTAGAGCCTCAGACAGTATCAGCAGTGATTCATGCTCAGACTACAGATGAGGAGTTGAGCAGTTTGTTACAGTTAGCTGCCAGAGATGGGTCAGACTTCAGAGTTGGAGTGGATGGAGGTCTGAGATTCAGAGACCGTATCTGGGTGCCGAAGACAGAGGACCTGAGACATGATATCATGGAGGAGGCACACAGATCGAGATATTCCATTCATCCAGGGAGCACCAAGATGTACAAAGACCTGCAGCGGAACTTCTGGTGGCGAGGTATGAAGAAGGACGTTGCAGACTTCGTGTCGAGGTGTTTGGTCTGTCAGCAGGTGAAGATCGAGCACCAGAGACCAGCAGGGCAGATGCAGAGGATTGAGTTGCCCGAGTGGAAGTGGGAGCACGTGACGATGGATTTTGTTACGGGGCTACCGAAGACACGGAGATTCCACGACGCGATTTGGGTTATAGTCGATCGACTGACCAAGTCGGCGCATTTCTTAGCTATTAAGACCACTCTTGCTCTGGAGGGTCTAGCTAAGTTATATATTGAGGAGATTGTCAGACTTCATGGCGTACCAGTCAGTATTATTTCAGACAGAGATCCCAGATTCACTTCGAGATTTTGGGAGAGTCTACACAGAGCACTGGGGACACGTCTGAAGTTTAGCACAGCTTTCCACCCACAGACAGATGGCCAGTCAGAGCGGACGATACAGACATTGGAGGACATGCTGAGAGCGTGTACACTTGACTGGGCAGGACATTGGGATGAGCATTTGCCGTTGATCGAGTTCGCCTACAACAACAGCTACCACTCGAGTATTGGGATGGCACCCTATGAGGCATTATACGGGAGACCGTGTAGATCGCCGGTATGCTGGAGTGATGTGGGCGAGAGACAGCTAGTTGGACCTGACATTATCCAGTTGTATTCAGAGAAGGTCGACGTGATTCGGAGACGACTAGCTACGGCGCAGAGCAGGCAGAAGAGTTATGCTGATACGCGGAGACGTGAGCTGACTTTTGATGTAGGAGATCATGTCTTCCTGAAGATCTCGCCTTCCAGAGGTGTGATGAGATTCGGGAAGAAGGGGAAGCTGAGTCCGAGATATGTTGGACCTTTTGAGATATTGGATCGGGTCGGTGAAGTGGCATATAGGATTGCACTACCACCACAGTTTGCAGGACTTCACAACGTCTTCCATGTTTCTATGTTGAGGAAGTACGTGGCCGATCCAGCTCATGTGATAGAGATATCAGTACCGGAGATCCAGCAGGATTTGTCATTAGATGAGAGACCAGTTGAGATTGTGGATCAGATGGTACATCAGCTCAGGAGGAGAGCGATTCCTATGGTGAAGGTCAGGTGGCAGCATCACACTGACAGAGAGGCTACCTGGGAGATTGAGGAAGATGTCAGGAGGCAGTATCCAGAGTTATTCCGGTAAGTCAGTTATTTCGAATTTCGCGGGCGAAATTCTTTTAAGGAGGGTAGATTGTAATAACCTAAACTAAACATCTTAATTAACTAAACCTAAACCTAATTAACCCTAATTAATCCTGCATGGAGAGGTGGAGGTGTTGGACATGTGGAGGTTGAGGTGGATGACTTTGGTTGGTTGAGTTTTAGGTTAAGTGTGATTGGATGAGGTGTAGGTGGATTTGGCTATTTAAGGTGATGTTGTTAAGAGATAAGGGTTTGGTCGTTTCTTTCATCATTGCTTGTTATCAGAGAGTGAGAGGAGGTGAACGTCGGAGAAGAAGAAGGAGGTGAAGTAGAAGAAGAGGAGAAGAAGGAGAAGAAGGAAGAAGAAGAGGAGTGAAGTGACTCAAGCTTGGGAGGCTTCTTCAACCGTCAAAAAGGTATGCCAAATCTTCAATATAACTCACATAAGCCTTGTGAGTGTTGGGGATCGACGTTGGTGTCGAATTCCCCGTCGGAATTCAACCAATTCAGAGGTTGAAGACGACGATCGGTCGACCGGTGCCTGTGGGCAGTCGACCGATCCTATTATTATATTGATGTTTACCCGCGAACGGTCGAACGATGTCGTCAGACGGTCGACCGTTATGCCAAATTCATGCGGGAAAAAGGGGATTTACTGTTATCGGTCGAACGGGACCACTTAGCCGGTCGACCGAATAACGATGAGAATGGGTCGGTTGGGGATTTTGACTTATTAAACGGTCGAACGTCCTTTACCTTGTTCGACCGATCCATTCGATGCTAAGTCGGTTGGGAGCTTTGACCATCAAAACGGTCGACCGCTCTTTAACTCTCGGTCGACCGACTGAGCATTTAATTAAGCGGTAGAGTGCTTGTGTTGTTTCGGTCGAACTGTATTTCAGTTCCGGTCGACCGAACGAGACTTGGGCAAAATATTGAAAGTCCTGTTATCGGTCGAACGGCCCCTTGGTTCGACCGGTAGGATATATATATTATATAAAATCGTATAGCGTAGACCTTCCAAACGGTCGACCGCTAGATGACTTTTGTTCGACCGATTGGTCGGTAATTCGGTTGGCGTGGTTCGACCGGTAGATTTGTTTGTACAGTACTGTGTACTGTGTGGGGGACCGGTCGACCGGTGTGCTTGTAGCGGTCGACCGATCTACCGCAGGTTGGTGGATTTATCCACACGCGATCCGTCGATGTCAGGTCGACTACCGGCTCCGAGGCGACGGTTGATTACCGGCTTTGAGAGCTACGGATTTCACCTTCGACGAAGGCGTATTATTGTTGTACCTTTTTCCTCTCTTACCGAGCGGGGTGTGAGGGATGTGTACCGTAAACCTTGGGCAGTTTGCGAGGGTTTAGCGGTAGGCCGAGGATGTTCCGGCAGGGTGCGCGCTAGGCGACTCTTGGGGGAGCAGTGGCTGTCGTCTGACCCGAGTTGTGTATTCGGCGGGCTGACTCGCTCCTTGGGTGCGGCGTGTACCAGGGGTTCCTTCCTGCACTTTTGGGGAGCAGTGGTGTCGACTGACCCTTGTGAGGCAGCGGTGGACTGACTTGACCCTAGTGGCAGGAGTGATTCAGTGCCGCGGAGGCGGTGAGGGCATTATTGTGGGCCCGAGGCGGATGATCATGTGCATAGCATTGCATTGTATTTAATTCCTTTTTATATTTTAGGAGGTTTGGTATACGGGGTTCCTGCAGGGAACTCAGGCATGTTTGTTGTTTGCATTTCAGGTAGCGAGCAGGGTTAGAGTTTGAGGTGGTGACCGAGGACGGTGCCCCCGAGATCGGATCCTGTAGTTGTCTTCTTCTTTTGAGGTGATTACATGTTGTATAGCTTTTGTTGTAATCACAGTCAGTCGGTAGTGTATGTATAGTTGACTTCCACGTGGGTCTGTACCTTATATATTTTATATATATATGTTGGTTTATTTCCCGTGACGTGCCCAGTGTTGACCGTTGACGGTCTTTATTATTGTTTAAATTTTCCGCTGTTTTCGGGTACGTTACAATACATATTAAACGTAAAGGATATTCAGGAGATGAGAAATCAAAATAGATAATTACATGTATATTCACAATGGTTACAAATTCTGGTTGTTTATTTTATGCTTTCAACAAGACCAAGTCTTAGTGGTATGCACGTTCGAATGAAAAAGCCCGTTGACTTCAGAAAACCATGAAGATCGACCTCCTATTCTCTTCATTAATTTGTACCTGACCGGAAGAAAAAGAGAGAAAATTCTTGAAATCGTTGGGAGATGAGTACCGGAGTGGAGGTGATCGTAGCAGGATGGTTCGTGTCTCCTGTGCTCACCAAGCTGGTGAACTTGTCGTGCACCTACCTGAAGAACCAGAAAGAGTGGCAAAAGGGTCTAAAGGATGAGTTGGAAAAGATAAAGTGTTGGCTACCACAGATCGAAGGTGTGGTCTTCGCAGCTGAAAAGAGGCAGATAGCAGACCAAAATCCTGGACTTAAGGATTGGTTGTTGAACCTCAACGATACTCTGCATGAGGCAGACGATGTGCTAGATGAGCTGGAGTACTTACGGATAAAACAAGAAGTTCATCGCAAAAGCAAAAAAGAAGAAGTTGGTCGCAAAAAAAACAAGCTACTTGCACCTACCTCTTCATTTTTTAAAAATACAGTGAAGCGTATAGTCAATCAGAATCCAACTCTAAAGAGGTTGAAGGCAGTCGTGAAGAATTTCGATGGGATTATTGCCAGTATTGGTCCTTTTCTTAAACTTGTTGAGATGGAGCATTCTTCCATCCGCAACAGTAGTAGCAATCACCACGACCAACGAAGTAGAGGGCCTTTCTTGACCGTTCAAGTGGCAGGTCGGGAAGAGGAGAGAAGAAACTTGCTAAACCAACTAGGATGCCTGCCGTCTTGTGAACCTGGAAGAGGAGAGACAAGAGTTGATAAAGATGGTGTGTCTGTTATAGCCATAGTTGGAGAGGGAGGGATTGGAAAAACTACACTTGCGCAGATGGTCTGTGATGATCGAGAAGTGAAGCAACACTTCGAGGGGAACATATGGTGGGTAACTGTTTCTAATGATTTTGATGTCGACCTGCTAACAAAGAAGATCTACAGGACCGTATTCAAACGTGAACCCTCTGCTAATGATTTTGATTTCATTCAGAAGGAACTCAATACCAAGGTGGAGTCTGTGAATTTTTTGTTGGTTCTGGATGATGTATGGAACGACAACAAGGGAAGTTGGTCGACACTTATTTCTCCAATATTGAAATATGGGATGCCTGGAAGCAAGATCCTGGTGACAACCCGATTACAAACTGTTGTGCGAACGGTGAAGACAACAAACGATCCAATTTGTCTAAATCGTTTAGAGGAAGGAGTATATTGGGAATTGTTCAGAGAAATTTGTATCCCTGATCGAGAAGATAAAGAAAAACATCCCGAGTTGCTTGAAGTCGGGAAGGAAATAGCCAAGAAACTAAAGGGGTCACCCCTCGCTGCAAAGGTTGTTGGTGGAATGTTAAATGATAATCTCACCGAACAGTACTGGAATTCCATACATGAAACAGATATGCACAATTTCGATGACATCATGTCCATTTTGAAGCTAAGCTACCTACATCTACCGCCATATTTGCAGCCTCTCTTCAGATACTGCAGCATCTTTCCTCCAGATTATGCATTCTGCAAGAAAAAATTGGTTTGTATGTGGGTGGCTGCAGGTCTGATTCGACAACAAAATGGCCAAGATGTGGAAGACCTGGGACATCGCTACTTTGAAGATCTATTGAAGAGGTCCTTCTTCATCAGTTGTTACGAGATTGTCTATTTTATGCATGATTTGCTACATGATCTTGTTGATGATGTTTCTGTTGGTGAGTGTTGTAGAGTATCAGGCGATAGGTTGGTGAATATTCCAACTACAACTCAACACTTATCTGTGGTGACTAAAAACATAAGTTTCTTCAAAAACATATCTCAGGTAAAACACTTACGAACGCTCCATCTTTCGTTTGATTCATCTGATACTCCCAATAGCAGCACAGCCCTAGATCAGATGTTCAAATCATTGACTAGCATCCGTGTGTTAAACTTATCAAGGACCCGTGTGAAGGAATCGATATGCATAGACAATATGATTCATCTTCGGTATTTGAATGCTGAGGTGCCTATATGGACATCCGTGAGTAGCCTATATTTTCTGCAGTTCTTGATAGTTGATCCACCTTTCTCTGATGCTCCAGCTTTCGACATGGTTGGTCTTCGGAACCTTACTATGCTGCGACATTTCAAGTTTGCTCTTAAGAAAATAGAAGGGTACAGAATTAGTGAGCTGCGTAACTTGGTGGAGCTTCGCTCTCTTGAGATTGAGAATCTTGAGACTGCAAACAATTTCAAAGAGGCTGCTGCTGCTAATATGAGAGGAAAACAATTTATGAAAGAGTTACGGTTGTCATGGGGTTCATGTTCAAACGAAGAAAATAAGTTTAAACAAAGCAATACCGATGAGAATGTTTTTGATGGCCTCGAACCGCATGTTGATCTCAAGGTAATGGAGATTTGCGGTTACACAGGTTCCAGATCTCCTTCCTGGTTAGAAATTAGATACGAGTTCAAATTAGAAGAAATTTATATATTCGGATGCTCCAATTGGATAGACATGTCATTTCTCCAGCATTTACCTTTTCTTAGGGTGTTGAAGATCTTATTCATGGGAGCATTAAACCGAATCAGCACTGTTGAAGTGCCAAATGGTTGTCAGCCATTTCCAAAGCTGCGCGAACTCACAGTTGAATATTGTCCAATGTTGAAGACATTGCCGCCTCTTCCTCTTGGGCTTAAAAAACTGATTCTAAGAGATGTGCCGTTGACCACTCTTCCGAAGTGGACAGACAAGGATAATGTTGCAGGGGAAGAGAGTAACGACGAAACCTCATGGCTTTGTGAACTGGGAATCTATAAATGTCGAAAACTGATTTCGCTGGAAGAGGGATTACTGCAGAAAAATGTAAAGCTACATCATCTAAGGAGACTGTATATCTCTGATTGCGAGAATCTAGTGCATTTGCCAGTTCACGGCTTTGTTGGATTGAAATCTCTTGAAAGACTCCATATATATGAATGTCCAAAGTTGCTAGTTCCGCTGGCAACCAATTATTTGATCTTTCGGCTTCTACGTGTTCGACATCAATTAAGGTTGGAAAGAAAATGAAACGGTTTTTGCAGTGATGATTTTGATTTGAAACAAGGTATGGTTCTGATCAGCGTGACATTAAACGCATTCCTTACTGTCACATATCTTCCAAGGGATATTTTGATTGACCATTCTTTCTTATGTTTTGTCGATGTATTTGATATTTTCTCGGGAAAAAAATGAAGTTTCCTTCTTTTTTTAGTACGTTTTTTTTTTGTATTTTAAGTTATATATAACGCATTGTATCGTATCTTAAGAATGCAAAATTCGACCTTAAAGTATATGACATAGAGTGAGATGGAGGATGTTGCAAGTTGGCATAGCTTCGCTTAGCAATTGAAGACTTGCGAGCCAGCCGCTTGTGTTCATAGACGTCCTCCCGCAAGAACACCTTCATCAAATGTGATTCGGATACAAGTATTCAGCTTGTTGCCAAGAGTTGGACCGACTTCTTCTTGATGACTTCTTTCTCTTGATGGAGCGAGTGCGCTTTCGACTTGACAACGTAGTAAGTCATGGTGCCGAGAACTCCGGCCATTATGAACCGGAAAGCTTGGCCTACTACGATATAGGATGAGGCAATAAAAGCAACGGAGGTGCAAACAGAAGCCAACCACATAAGTTTGTTAATTATTTGAACTACCTGCCTCTCGGATTTGGTTTCTCCTCTAACCAATGTAATCTGAACCACCACCACCACCACCACGGCCAATGAGGTAAAAAGTGCCAAAGCGTTGAAGATGAAAAATATTTTGAAAGAGGGTGTGTGGATGGCTACGGCTTCACCATCATTGTCGTTACCACCTGGTACGGTAAATATGGCTGCAAAAGCCACCGTGGCAAATAACACAGCAACCACAGTGACAGAATTGGTTGCATTGTTGATACCCTCTCTGTGGAGTTTCCTGAGCTCTTTGGAGATACCAAGAACGTTCTTGTTGGTTTTTCTTGTTTGTTCAAGCTGAGTGTGGACGTCTTTCTTGATCTCCGTGACCGTCTTACGGAGCTCATCTCTTGGCTGGTTCAACTCATTTGCCCGAACAGCACCATTCTGAGCCAAAATCTCTTTTATCTCGGCAGATTCTTCCGAAAGGTTGAGTCCCTCTGCTATGTCGAGAGCAGTTTTATGTTCTCTTGTCAAGGCATTGACATTTGTGTCGGGAAGGCTTAAGAGCACATGGACTATCTACACGACAGAAAAATCATACTTAAAAGAAATCACAAAGAGGAATCGGATGAAGTTAAGACATGTGATTATAGCCTAATAATCAAGTGTTTGGTTAAATAAAACCCAGAATTCGTTTTGCATTTTCCACTCTTAAATTGCAGTGACGCTTTGGTAATATAGAATATGAAAAATAAAATGATCTGCTATCGCTATAACTTTTGTGGTAAGCAAACACAATGAAGACCTACATTCTATGTAAGAACAATATGTAATTCGCACTATGATATGATGTGGTTTATTACCTCCACGTTCTTCTTTCTTGTGGCTACATGAAGAGCTGTATTGCCAAGTTTGAAGGTCAGTGGATTAAAAGAACTCAAATCAGTTTTTTATTTTATTTCAAAAAACATCTGGAGGCTGGAAGCTAGCATAAAAAGGGACAAATATAAAACAAGTATTGGTAAACCAAAACAATGATACGATAAATCAGGAAAAAAACTGATTTCCAACGTGAAGACATTATTACATAGTAAGGACACATGATATTTCAAGGTTTCCAACAAAAAACAAAAAAACGGAGAACCTTAGCAGAGAAAGAGAACCAGAGGGAAAGAAAATTCAAATAATTTGAAGGTCAGTGAGTGTTGTGTAAGAAGGCATTTTTTTCTAAATTTAAATCTTCAATCAACATGTTATTACAACGTTACCTTTAGTTTTGCATCAGGTGACTTATCCAAGATCAACAAAGTAGCACATGCTTTTTATGAGAATTAGGTAATTTTGTCATGAGAATTCTATTTCATAATCCATCGATTGGGTGAGTTTTTTTTTGATTTAGTCTTATTTGGTAATTTATTATTCTCATGGGTGGATGTGTTGAAACAGTGAGTAAATTTTAATAGCTTAAAGCGATCAAATTTCAATTGTATTTTATGTTACGAGGAGGCACGTTCTATCCATATCGATGATGCAAAATTCAGCATAATGACATGACTTCGCCTTAAATAGTATCCAAAGACTTCCATCCGGATATATCTACACATTCCTTTGTAAGGAGTAAGTAAAAATGATGTGAAGACGATTTCGAACCTTATTTTGCTCTGTCTGTTTTGTTTTACACTATTTTTTTGCTCCCGAAACTATACTTCTCTTCTGATTTACTTCTATGCTTTCAAAATTGTTGTCCACGGAGAAGGTAACCGCAAAATACATATAATCTAGGAGACTCAAACAAGTAAGTGATGGTCGAATATATTGGAATTATATATGTAACCGCAATGTGTGCTCCTAGCTAGTTGTAGTGCAAAATGTGAATGGAAACATTTTCCTTGAGTGTATGCAGTCCACTGAAATCTAACTTGTCGTCAGACATTATGCATCATTTAGATCTGCATATATAAGAGATCTAGATTGGATATGTACATGCTGCCGTGCCGTGTCGTGTCGACAAGCACAAGTTTGCTTCAGAATGTTAAAAATAATTACGTATAAAATATTAGATTTGCACCTATATATTGATGTGAGTCCACTGGATCACCAAATTTTCTTCCCGTCAAATTGTGTATATCTTGTCGATTTCCGAATCTGAAAACTCAGACTGATGCCAAGAACTTTTTGACCCACTTCTTCTTAATGACTTCTCTTCTCAACCAATTTATGCAATAATAAGAAAGAAGAACGAGATGGTCTTAGCCGTTTCTTATATGTCAGGCTTTAAAACTTCGAGAAAATGTTTAATTGTTTGTAAGTTTCAAGGTCTGAGTTCGAGGGTGATTTTTTTTCCAGTTATTTTAGTTATAACTGACAAAACTAACTTCTGAAATCTGAACTTTCCCTCTAAAAACGCCATCAGCAAACTGCCGCAACATAACAACTCTATATGCAATATATGCATCAGACAATTACATTTATTCTTCTTTGGTTTCAAAATCCTCAAAGAATCTGACTAGATAGTGATCGAAGTCACCCTGCAGACATGGAATCATAATTTCACTATGATCGTCTTCTGTTATTTTAGTTATGATTGACGAACTAACTTTTCAAAATATGAACTTTCCCTCCAAAAAGGTAACAGAAAACCGGTGCATCATAACAACAATACAAGCAACATATGCATCAGAAAACTAGAGTTTATTCCTCTTTGGCTCCAAAATCCTCAAAGAATCCGACTAGGTGGTGATTGAATTCGCCCCCAGCATACACTGAGATTTCACAAAGTTATCAGAAGAGATTGACTGTAAAACATTTGTCGTTAAAATTAACAATTATATGTAACCTCTTCTCAATTTATTTGGAAACTATACACATTCAATCAACTCAAGTGTATACATATTAAACGTATAGGAAATTCAGGAGATGAAAAATCCAAATAGATAATTACATGTATATCATACCGTTATACGTCATTCACAGTTGTTACAAACTCTGGCTGTTTATTTTATGCTATCAACAAGACCAAGTCTTAGTGGTATGCATGTTGGAAAGAAAAGGCACGTTGACTTGATAAAACCATGAAGATCGGTCTCCTATTCTCTTAATTTGTTGCTAGATCTATACGCATTACTGGAAGAAAAAACAGAAAATTCTTGAAATCGTTGGGAGATGACTGCCGGAGTGGAGGTGATCATAACAGGATGGTTCGTGTCTGCCGTGCTCACCAAGCTTGTGAACTTGTCATCCACCTACCTGAAGAACCAGAAAGAGTGGCAGACGGGTCTGAAGGATGAGCTGGAAAAAATGAAGCGTGGGCTACCACAGATCGAAGGTGTGGTCTTCGCAGCTGAAAAGAGGCAGATAGCAGACCAAAATCCTGGACTTAAGGATTGGTTGTGGAACCTCAACGATGCTCTGAATGAGGCAGATGATGTGCTAGATGAGCTGGAGTACTTACGGATAAAAGAAGAAGTCGGTCGCAAAAACAACAAGCTACTTGCATCTACCTCTTCATTTTTAAAAAATACAGGGAAGCGTGTAGTCAATTGGAATCCCACTCTAAAGAGGTTGAAGGCAGTCGTGAAGAATTTCAACGAGATCATTGCCAGTATTGGTCCTTTTCTTAAACTTGTTGAGATGGAGCATTCTTCCATCAGCAATAGTAGTAGCAGTCGCCACGACCAACGATGTAGAGGGCCTTTCTTGACCGTTCCAGTGGTTGGTCGGGAAGAGGAGAGAAGAAACTTGCTAAACCAACTAGGATGCCTGCCGTCTAGTGAACCTGGAAGAGGAAAGACAAGAGTTGATAAACCAAGTGACGAGGGAAGATATGTCGGTAACTCTTTTTTTTCCTTCCTTCTAATGATCCTTAAATGGCTTCTTCGGATTCCAACGACTGCCGATTCCAAGACGGAAGTGCAGCGGCGACCAGGAACTGTAGGAGAACATGTTGTTGTGCCTAATGTTGATAAAGATGGTGTGTCTGTTATAGCCATAGTTGGAGAGGGAGGGATTGGAAAAACTACACTTGCGCAGTTGGTCTGTGATGATCGAGAAGTGAAGCAACACTTCGAGGGGAACATATGGTGGGTAACTGTTTCTAATGATTTTGATGTCGACCTGCTAACGAAGAAGATCTACAGGACCGCATTCAAACATGAACCCTCTGCTAATGATTTTGATTTCATCCAGAATGAACTCAATACCAAGGTGGAGTCTGTGAAATTTTTGTTGGTTCTGGATGATGTATGGAATGACAAGAAGGCAAGTTGGTCGAGATTTATTTCTCCAATTTTGAAATATGGGATGCCTGGAAGCAAGATCCTGGTGACAACCCGATTACAAACTGTTGTGCGAACGGTGAAGACAACAAACGATCCAATCTGTCTAAATCGTTTAGAGGAAGGAGTATATTGGGAATTGTTCAGAGAAATTTGTATCCCCGATCGAGAAGATCAAGAAAAACATCCCGAGTTGCTTGAAGTTGGGAAGGAAATAGCCAAGAAACTGAAGGGGTCACCCCTCGCTGCAAAGGTTGTTGGTGGAATGTTAAATGATGATCTCACCGAACAGTACTGGAATTCCATACATGAAAAAGATATGCACAATTTCCATGACATCATGTCCATTTTGAAGCTAAGCTACCTACATCTACCGCCATATTTGCAGCCTCTCTTCAGATACTGCAGCATCTTTCCTCCAGATTATGCATTCTGCAAGGAAAGGTTGGTTTGTATGTGGGTGGCCGCAGGTCTGATTCGACAAGAAAATTGCCAAGAGGAAGATGTGGAAGACCTGGGACAACGCTACTTCGAAGATCTATTGAGGAGGTCCTTCTTCATCGCCCATTACGAGATTCCTGACACTGACTATTTTATGCATGATTTGCTACATGACCTTGTTGATGATGTATCTGTTGGTGAGTGTTGTAGAGTATCAGGCGATAAGTTGGTGAATATTCCAACTACAACTCAACACTTATCTGTGGTGACTAAAAACATAAGTTTCTTCAAAAAAATATCTCAGGTAAAACACTTACGAACGCTCCATCTTTCGTTTAATTCATCTGATATTCCCAATAGCAGCAAAGCCCTACATCAGATGTTTAAATCATTGAGTAGCATCCGTGTGTTAAACTTATCAAAGACCCGTGTGAAGCAATCGATATGCATAGACAATATGATTCATCTTCGGTATTTGAATGCTGAGATGCCTATATGGACATCCGTGAGTAGCCTATATTGTCTGCAGTTCTTGACAGTCGATCCACCTTTCTCTGGTTCTCCTGTTCCAGCTTTTGACGTGGTTGGTCTTCGGAACCTTACTATGCTGCGACAGGTCAAGTTTGTTCTTAAGGAAACCAAAAGGTACAGAATTAGTGAGCTGCGTAACTTGGTGGAGCTTCGCTCTCTTGGGATTCAGAATCTTGAGACTGCAAAAGGTTTCAAAGAGGCTGTTGCAGCTAATATGAAAGGAAAACAATTTATCAAAGACTTACAGTTGTCGTGGGGTTCATGTTCAAACAAAGAAAATAAGTTCAAACAAAGCAATACTGCTGAGAAGGTTTTCGATGGCCTCGAACCGCACGTTGATCTCAAGATAATGGAGATTTCCGGTTACACAGGTTTCAGATCTCCTTCCTGGTTGAGGAGGGGACTTGAAATTAGATACGAGTTCAAATTAGAAGAAATTTATATAAACGAATGCTCCAGTTGGATAGACATGTCATTTCTCCAGCATTTACCTTTTCTTAGAGTGTTGAAGATCGAAAACATGGGAGCATTAAACCGAATTGGCACTGTTGAAGTGCCACATGGTTGTCGACCATTTCCAAAGCTGCGTGAACTCACAGTTGACTATTGCCCAATGTTGAAGACACTGCCGCCTCTTCCTCTTGGGCTTAAAGAACTGAGTCTAACAGATGTGTCGTTGACCACTCTTCCAAAGTGGAGGACAGTCGAGGATAATGTTGCAGAGGAAGAGAGTAACGACGAAACCTCGTGGCTTTGTAGACTGGTCATCCATAATTGTCGAAAACTGATCTCGCTGGAAGAGGGATTACTGCAGAAAAATGTAAAGCTACATTATCTAAGGAAACTGATTATAAGGAATTGTGAGAATGTAGTGCATTTGCCAGTTGACGGCTTTGGCAGATTGAGGTCTCTTAAAAGACTCGATATCGATGGATGTCCAAAGTTGCTAGTTCCGCTGTCAGCCCGACATCTCGTACCCACATCTGTTAAGAACCTCGACATTGAAAATTGTGGTAATTTAGATGGATCGTTACAATCAGTCATGCCAAGTTTCACATGTCTTTCCAAACTTCGTTTGTCGAGTTGTTCCTCAATTACTTCTTTGGATCTATCGGGTTCAACAACACTCAAGCACCTAAGCATCGATGATTGTCAAGCATTGGCGTCGGTAAAGGGTCCGGAGAACACTGCTTCTCTCAGAGAATTGATGATCAGTTGTTGTCCTCGACTGGTAGCCTCAACCAACCATGATATTGCAGACTACAACACTAGTTCCTCAAAATCTCTCTGTAAGGTTATAGTCGATGACCCTTCCCTACTACGCAATGTATCGATACTGAAAGGCCTCACCTCTGTCAAAATTCTGAAGATTGAAGATTGTAGTGGGTTGAATTCGTTGACAATGGTTTGGCCGTGGTTGTTGCAGAACCACACCTCCCTCCGAGAGCTATGGTTGTTGGAAGCATACTGCTTAGAGTCATTGCCCACCGATATCGACAACTTCCATTCACTTTACCTATTGGAAATAAACAATGCTTGTGCTCTCCAATCACTGCCAAGCCTGCCAAAATCTCTAAAGAGGCTTTACATTAGTAAATGCAGTGATGATTTTGAAACGAGGTATGGTTCTAATCAGCGTGACATGAAACGCATTCCTTACTGTCACATATCTACCAAGGGTGATTTTGATTGATGATTCTTTCTTTTGTTTCGTCGATGTACTTGATATTTTTTCGGAAAAAAACAACGAAGTTTTGGATTTTTTTTGTTTAGTACGAAAACAAAATTGTATTTTAAGTTATATATAACGCATTGTATCGAATCTTAAGAATACAAAATTCGACCTTCAAGTATATGAGATAGAGTGAGATGCATGATGTGGCAAGTTGACATAGCTTCGCTTTGCATCCAAAGATTTGCAAGCCAGCCGTTCGTGTTCATCGACGTCCTCCCGCAAGAGCACCTACAACAAATGTGATTCGGATATAAGTAACTACACGTCCCTTTGATATGCACAAACATGATTGTTGACAAACGGACTGTCAAGACGATCCCGCCAAGACAAGGAACACTATGGTCGGAATAAGTCAGCACAACCACTTCCTATGTTCTACTGTCGAACCATTGTGTTATTCATGGTTTCTCCAGCGATTCCACGATCTTCAGTCGCCCTGTTGGACCGATCGGACTGATATTGAACCTTTACTCTTATCTTTTTCTGTCTTCTGAATTTTACTTATGTCATTTGCTGCTAACAAAACACACATGTACATGAGCAAAAATAGACATCTCTGCTCAAAACCAAGGTATGTGATCCATGATTGCAAGGCAAGCAAGAAACAATTCAACTGAGACTCAAACAAGTGATGGCCGAATACATCTTAAACATGTAACCACAATGTGTGCACCAAGTTGTAGTGCAAAACGTGAACGTAAACATTATCCTTGAGTGCAGTTCACCGAAGTCCAACTTGTCAACAGGCATTATGCATCATTTAGATCTGCATGAGAGTTCTAAATTGAATATGTACATGCTGCCCTGCCGTGGTAACAAGCACAAGTTTGCTTCAGAATGTTAATAATAATTAAGCATAAAATATTAGATTTACACCTATTGATGTGAACCCACTGGACCAGCAAATTCTTCTTCCTTTCAAATTGCGTATATCTTGTCGATTTCAGAATCTGAATAGTCAGACTGATGCCAAGAGTTCGACCCACTTCTTCTTGATGACTTCTTTCTCCTGATGGAGCGAGTGCGCTTCGACTTGACAACGTAGTAAGTCATGGTGCCGAGAACTCCTGCCATTATGACTCCTCCAATGACCGTCACGAGAAGTGCCGCCCACCGGAAAGCTCGACCAACTACGATATAGGATGAGGCAATAAAAGCAACAGAGGTGCAAACAGAAGCCAACCACATCAGTTTGTTAATTATTTGAACTACCCGCCTCTCGGATTTGGTTTCTCCTCTTACCAATGTAATTTGAACCACCACCACGGCCAATGAGGTAAAAAGTGCCAAAGCGTTGAAGATGAAAAATATTTTGAAAGAGGGTGTGTGGATGGCTACGGCTTCACCATCATTGTCGTTACCACCTGGTACGGTAAATATGGCTGCAAAAGCCACCGTGGCAAATAACACAGCAACCACAGTGACAGAATTGGTTGCATTGTTGATACCCTCTCTGTGGAGTTTCCTGAGCTCTTTGGAGATACCAAGAACGTTCTTGTTGGTTTTTCTTGTTTGTTCAAGCTGAGTGTGGACGTCTTTCTTGATCTCCGTGACCGTCTTACGGAGCTCATCTCTTGGCTGGTTCAACTCATTTGCCCGAACAGCACCATTCTGAGCCAAAATCTCTTTTATCTCGGCAGATTCTTCCGAAAGGTTGAGTCCCTCTGCTATGTCGAGAGCAGTTTTATGTTCTCTTGTCAAGGCATTGACATTTGTGTCGGGAAGGCTTAAGAGCACATGGACTATCTACACGACAGAAAAATCATACTTAAAAGAAATCATAAAGAGGAATCGGATGAAGTTAAGACATGTGATTATAGCCTAATAATCAAGTGTTTGGTTAAATAAAACCCAGAATTCGTTTTGCATTTTCCACTCTTAAATTGCAGTGACGCTTTGGTAATATAGAATATGAAAAATAAAATGATCTGCTATCGCTATAACTTTTGTGGTAAGCAAACACAATGAAGACCTACATTCTATGTAAGAACAATATGCAATTCGCACTATGATATGATGTGGTTTATTACCTCCACGTTCTTCTTTCTTGTGGCAACATGAAGAGCTGTATTGCCAAACTTATCCGGCAGCATTACTATAGCTGAATCTGCATTTATGAGTGACTTGACCACTTCACAACTCTTTCCTTTGACGGCCATGTGCAATGCTGTTTGCCCCTTCTTGTCTGTCCGGCGAGCCAACTGGGGATCCCTTTCAAGTAACGTTTGTACAATTTCCACATGTCCTTGACGAGCAGCAAAATGCAGTGCATTCTTTCCGTTGTTTTTTGAAAGCTCAAGAAGTCGGGAATTCTGATACAACAATTTTTTCACCACACCAGTATGGCCCCTTTGTGCAGCAGATATAAGAGGGGTTGCATTTGAAGGGCCCAATGTTTTGCTAAGCCCAGGATAGTGGCTTAAAAGAAGCTGGACAATGTCTGCACAAAAAGAACTCAAATCAGTTTTTTATTTTATTTCAAAAAACATCTGGAGGCTGGAAGCTAGCATAAAAAGGGACAAATATAAAACAAGTATTGGTAAACCAAAACAATGATACGATAAATCAGGAAAAAAACTGATTTCCAACGTGAAGACATTATTACATAGTAAGGACACATGATATTTCAAGGTTTCCAACAAAAAACAAAAAACGGAGAACCTTAGCAGAGAAAGAGAACCAGAGGGAAAGAAAATTCAAATAATTTGAAGGTCAGTGAGTGTTGTGTAAGAAGGCATTTTTCTAAATTTAAATCTTCAATCAGCATGTTATTTCAACGTTACCTTTAGTTTTGCATCAGGTGACTTATCCAAGATCAACAAAGTAGCACATGCTTTTTATGAGCAGAGATATATTGTCCTCTATGGCCAAAGAAAAACAACACTTTATGATAGTCTTGTATGGGGGAACCATCAAGAAGCAAAATAAGACAACTTCTAGAACAAAATCTCCCACTAGTGAAAAAAGTGAACATTTAACGTGTGTCAAGCTCCAGAAACATGCTTGTTATGCTTGAAAGAAAGTCAAATCCTCAAAAGAGAAGAAATATGTTTATTTAATATGATTAAAACTGATTTTAAGATCCAATAAAGAGCAAAACCTGATTACGACAAAGTAAAGGAGTCGGACTTGGTAACATGTAAACACCTTTTTCGAAAACATGTATGGCACATTTCACAAGAAGTCACTGTCCACTGTCAAAAAAGCTTCTGACAATCTAAGTGGTACATAGATTTCGGGCAATAACATGATGTACCATTATAGAATTTGCATATGGAAATTTCCTAAAAACAAGGCAAATGGGAAAAAACAAATGCAATTAAAATTCTCACTTTCATGTCCTTCTCTAGCAGCCACATGCAGAGCATCATAACCCAACTTATTCTTCCTGACAACACTCTCCTCGTCCGTGTACTTAAGCAATTCTTCCACAATACTCAGGTTCCCTTTCTCCGCCGCATACATGAGAGCTGTTTGTCCTTCCTGATTCACCTCATTAACAACAGCAGATCGAATTTCGGCCACTTCATTGTCCAAATCTTTGCCCCCTGTCAAACCTGACATTTGTGTATTGATGTCATTAAGGATTTGCCTCACAGCGACAAGATCCCCACGCTTTGCTGCTAGGTGGAGCTCTGTGTCATTATGCCGCCCTGTCACTTGCTTCACGTACTTCTTCTTTCCGGACTGATCCATTCTCTTTCCAGAATTTGACAGCACCAAGGCGGGTGCTGTTGCTGCAGCCAAGGGCGAAGGAAGTGCAGATCCTGTAGTTGTCGAAGGCGAAGGAAGTGCAGATCCAATAGTTGTTGAGGGTGAGGGAAGTGCAGACCCAGTGGTTGTTGAAGGTGAAGGAAGAGCAGATTCACCATCCATTGATGCTGGAGAGGGAAGTCCAGATCCATGAGGGGTGTCAGCACCATGGTATGAACTAAGACTTGGACGGTTGATGCCCTTCCCTTAACAACAAAAGGCAACAGAAATCACAGTCAAGAAAATTTAGGATTCAAATAGTAAATACAAGATTTTTTTTGGAAGAGTGGTTAATTGGGAAACATTGATAAAGCATACCTGTGCCAGAATCTATTCCCATCCTCTTCGGTGAGCTCATATCTAATAGTTCAAGTTCTCACCTGAGACAGCGATTGGTACATTTTAACACTGCAAAAACACACAGACATCAAAACTCCCTGGGAGATCCTTCAAAGTTCAAAAACGAAATGGACAAAAGAGCTGCGGTAGTAGACTTTTAGCAGGAGAATGCACCCAAGTACCCAACAGATTTGCTACTAAATCAGTAAAGATTGGCCAAAGCAGAACCTCAAAAAAAAAATCCACTACAAATGTTGCTTTGAAATTCAACCAGTAACAACGCTTTGAGGTCTGAATTTGAGCTGCCAGAGCTGCTCGATTCAATGAAAACCCTCAAATTTCCAATAAAAGCACGGGCAAAAGCATACAAACTGAAAATCTTTGAGAATAACTCATTCAATAGATCAGAAGCTCCAAAGTTTGAACAGATAAAAAAGGCTGCCCAATATGAACCCATTCACAACAAACCCCCCTTAAAACATCAAATCTTTTGTATAAACCCTCTCAATCAGAGAGATGACTGCAAAACCAATAGTTGTTGGGATAATTCACCAGGAACACTTCAATCACCAAGCCAACAATAAAGCTACCCAATTGATTCCTCAAGAAGTAGTTAATCCCAAAGATCAAACAGCAAAATTTACCCCAAAACAACGCTATAGGCGACTAATCCACCTAAAAACCTCAAACTCTAAACCAAAAACCCCAAAGATCACACCTTTCCAGCAAAATCCAATGAATAACCACAAGGACGCGAACCGAATCAACTAAACCACAACAAATTCCACCCCAAACATCTCAAAGACTCAAACTATACTTAATCCTTCTCACAACTACAAAATTACGTCCAAAACTACGTCCACAAATCCACCTTTGACAACAGATAAAATCAAAGAAAGAAAACACTTTCCCGACGAAATCCCACTAAACCACCGTACAAACATGGGGAATCAACCAAAATCCCAGCAAATTCCAACCCAGACCTCTCAGACTCGAGCATCAAACACGAAAAACTAAAAAATCGCATAGAAAAAAGCTTTAAAATACCAGGAAAAATCGAATTCCAATCCGAAACCTTCTAAAGCGCGAGGAAGGCGCAGATCTACGAAGAAGACGCCTTGGAAACAAAATCTAACGGGAAAAGAGACGGTAGATGGGAGAAGAAGAATCCCCTTACCGATTGGGCGGAAACAGCAGGCATGGAGAAACCCTAGACGAGAATCGCGTCCGGAAACGCGAAGAAAAGGGGGGGTTTTGTGGCCAAATTTGGGCATAAACGCGAAGAGAAGGAGAGAGAAATAAAGAGAAATAAAGAAAGAAAGGGGAATTTGGGATTATTGAGTCAACGGAAGTCAAATATATGGAGTGGAAAATAAAAATAAAAATTGGGAGTATTCGAAAACGAGTCGAGTTGCATGCATGTCCAATTAAAATTATATTTCAGATTGTTGAATATTGATGTTTATATCATAGCACGACTAATAAGTAGTAGTTTTAACGAGGATTCGTGTAATGTAATTTAAAGTGACCTGAGATTTTGTGGATATGTGGAATGGTACTATTGACACATGAAATCGTTATGTTACCAAGTTGAATTCATATCTTTGGGGTACTATTGACACCCACCTACACCTACGGAAATACACATTGACAAATTTCGTGCCAAAGTAATAAAGAAGTTGTCTTTTACACCCTGTTTTGTATTATGATTGATCCAAGTATGTATTACTATTAGTTTGGGGTAAGATGATGGTTCAAAACCACCTACATAGTCAAGTTGTGAGATACGGGTAGACAATCCACTATAGTAATTAAATTTAACAATACCACTCACAAAAAAACAAAAAAACTGCTTTATCATTTATTCGGAAATCATTACGTATTATCACGCCTATAAAATTGAAACTTATCTCAGTTCCAATCATTTATTTGACAAATGCATCGTTAATGTTTCATAGCGTAATTTTAGTGACATCAATATACTTGCTCAATGATCACTATAATTATATGGGTCATTTGCTTGGGTAGACCTCAAAAGGTGCACAATTGGCGAAATACACTTGGATTTTTACTATTCACTTAGGTACACCTCGTTGCACTGCATATTGCTTACATGCCCTCAGACAGTTTATGGGTCCCACTCCGTTAAATTTTCTGTTGGTTTATTTACAAAACACACCCTCTAAAATTCAAATATCCTTAATATTAAATATAAAAACACAAAACAAATATTTTCTTTACAAACACACCCTTATTCTCATTCTCTCTCTTTTCTTCTCTCTCTACTCTCTCTCTCTCTCCACCCTCTCTCTTGTTTTCTCTCTCCTCTCTCTCGCTACTCTCTCTCCTGTTCTCTCTCTCTACTCTCTCTCCTCTCTCTCTACTCTCTCTCCCCTCTCTTTCTCTCTTTTGTTCTCTCTCTACTCTCCACTCTCTCTCTTGTTTTCTCTCTTCTCTCTCTCGCTACTCTCTCTCTCTTGTTCTCTCTCTTCTCTCTCTCTCTCTCTCTTGTTTTCTCTCTCTCTCTCTCTCGCTACTCTCTCTTGTTCTCTCTCTACTCTCTCTCTCTTTCTTCGGTTCTCTCTTTCTCTCTCTCCTATTCTCTCTCCTCTCTCTCTCTCCCATGTTCTCTCTTCTCCCTCTTTCTCTCTCGAATTCTCTCTCTTCTCTCTCGAATTCTCTGTCCTCTCTCTCTCATCTCCCTCTCGAATTCTCTCTCCTCTCTCTCTCATCTCCCTTTCTGCGGTTCTCTCTTCTCCTTCTCTCTCTACTCTCTCTCCTCTCTTTCTCTCTTTTGTTCTCTCTCTACTCTCCACTCTCTCTCTTGTTTTCTCTCTTCTCCCTCTTTCTCCCTCTCTCTCTCTTGAATTCTCTCTCTCCTCTCTCACTCTTCTCTCTCGAATTCTCTCTCCTCTCTCATCTCCCTCTCTTCGGTTCTCTCTTCTCCTTCTCTCTTTCTCTCTCTCCTCTTCTCTCTCGAATTCTTGAGGGACCTATATATTTAGATTACTGATTACAACAATGTTCACTTCGTACGTCTCATTCTCTTGAGATTGGACTTGGTCCATCTTAGATTCTTTTGAGAGGGAGAATTCGAGAGGGAGAAAAGAGAGAGAGGAGAGAGAATTTGAGAGGGAGAAAAGAGAGAGGATAGAGAATTCGAGAGGGAGATGAGAGAGAGAGGACAGAGAATTCGAGAGAGAAGAGAGAGAATTCGAGAGAGAGAGAGAGAGAGAGAGAGAGAGAAAGAGGGAGAAGAGAGAACATGAGAGAGAGAGAGGAGAGAGAATAGGAGAGAGAGAAAGAGAGAATGAGAAGAGAGAACCGAAGAGAGAGAGAGAGAGAGAGAGTAGAGAGAGAACAAGAGAGAGAGTAGCGAGAGAGAGGAGAGAGAGAGTAGAGAGAGAGAATAAGAGGGAGAGAGAAGAGAGAGTAGCGAGAGAGAGAAGAGAGAAAACAAGAGAGAGAGTGAAGAGTAGAGAGAGAACAAAAGAGAGAAAGAGAGGGGAGAGAGAGTAGAGAGAGAGAACAAGAGAGAGAGTAGTGAGAGAGTAGAGAGAGAGAGAGAACAAGAGAGAGAGAGAAGAGAGAGAGAACAAGAGAGAGAGAACAAGAGAGAGAGAGAAGAGAGAGAGAACAAGAGAGAGAGTAGCGAGAGAGAGAAGAGAGAAAACAAGAGAGAGAGTGGAGAGTAGAGAGAGAACAAAAGAGAGAAAGAGAGGGGAGAGAGAGTAGAGAGAGAGGAGAGAGAGTAGAGAGAGAGAACAAGAGAGAGAGTAGCGAGAGAGAGGAGAGAGAAAACAAGAGAGAGGGTGGAGAGAGAGAGAGTAGAGAGAGAAGAAAAGAGAGAGAATGAGAATAATGGTGTGTTTGTAAAGAAAATATTTGTTTTGTGTTTTTATATTTAATATTAAGGATATTTGAATTTTAGAGGGTGTGTTTTGTAAATAAACCAACAGAAAATTTAACGGAGTGGGACCCATAAACGGTCCGAGGGCATGCAAGCAATATGCAGTGCAACGAGGTGTACCTAAGTGAATAGTAAAAATCCAAGTGTATTTCGCCAATTGTGCACCTTTTGAGGTCTACCCAAGCAAATGACCCTAATTATATCTGCAAGATTGCAACCTACAAGGATTTTTTTTTAATTTTCACAGCTTCTGAATAGTTTATGCTTCAGCACAGCAAATTAAGAGCAAAAAATCACAGCAACATACTCACATTGAGCCAAGGAACAAAACATCTACAGACACAATAATATAATCATCGTATGAGAGTTCAAACTCATGATTGAGGGAAAAATGGGTTACAGAAAAGTGAAATACCTACTAATTCTTAGATTTAAACATAGTACAAAGATAGGTTGAAGTAGCACCCAATAAGTACCATCACTTAAGAAGAAACGAGTTGTAAAATAGTAGATCAGAATACAAAACAAACTAAGCCTGAGCCCTGAGCTTAGAATGATCAGAGCTCGAACTCTTCCTCTCTCAGGGCCACCTGTGCTGCCTCTTCCTCGTCGTCGTTGATTGCGAAGTATTGATTCCTCTCAGTCGGTCTGAACATGTAGAACATAAAGAGGTAGAAGGCAAGGCTGGCCAATTCGGACGTCATTACGCTGACCCATTTGAACTTGTAAGATGAAATCGTGTCGAGCGCAAAGACAACAATCCTCGTGAAGTAGAGGTAACCAACCACAACAATGTAGAATTGCCGGAACAGCGTGAGTTTCGCAAGGTTCCTTGCTGCCTTTCCATCAGTCTTGGATGTCTCCTTGAGAGACCGAATCGACCACACAATTGGGAACATAATGGCACAGCAACAGACAATATCAAGAATAAGGAAAACTTGCCTCCAAGTCAACCAATCCTGGATGAATGGTCCGGTCTCGCCCATCACGACAGAAGCAATATTTGCAAGAACCTGAAGAGGGATCACTATCATGAGAACCTTCTTCTCTCGGTCCTGAAGGAATGGTTTAAGGAATGACCAGCCAGTGCCGATGAGGACAATAACGGTGAAAAAGAGAACTCCTTTGAGGAACTGAAACAAATAGAAGAGCACATCCCATCCGTGTGGAGTTCCAGTAACCTTGATGTAGTGTTGATCCTCGGCAGCAAAGAAGAGGTTAAAGGTCTTTGCTAGCAGGAGCCCTAGCAGGAGCCCACCCATCAGAAAATGGATCCTATGGGCGGAAGCTCTTTCTTTTACAACGCAAACATATACCCACACTGCGATAAATACAAGATACGCAATCGCGAAGGTGGAGTAGACAGATGGTAGGCGGGATTGGCCAACAGAGAGAAAATCCCTGGAGAAGAAAAATGAATGTAAAGACATGATACTAAAACAATGTTTTTATAAAATATACGTGCTGGATCGAAGTGAAAAAAATAGAATCATGGTCTCTTGCAATAATGAATGTAACCAGAGGCGCAAAAGTGCACCATTCTTTGATGCAGTTGGCAAATTACCACTTCAGCACCAACACGTGAATAAACACAATCGTGTCTTACAGTTTTCATGGTACGTGATGCATGTGTTGTTAGCAATCATTAGCCCCACAAATTACAAATATGTTTGTCAAAACCTACAAAGAAAACAAACTTGATCATGAAGATCTAACCTTTTCCATTTGAAAAGGTTGCAGTCGGATTCATTCTCATGAATCTTCAATTACTTGAAAGAATCATTCTGAATTAATTACACTGTCATAATTCTCATTTACATCTAAGTTTTAAGTTTGAAAATGGAAGGCAAATTTCACAAGATATTCGAAATTAACTTGCAATAAACCATTTTCACACCGTTATTACAGGGAATTATTACGTGAAACATGATGATTTTATCCCTTTCTCAATTATGCGACCGACATAAAAGACAAATTTGCATCCATGGGTCGTTCGGAGTTCATAATCCAAAAACAGAAAGAAAAAAAACAGAAAAATTACTAAGATTACAATATGTCTCATGCAAAAGACAATATAATGCTTTTAATCTACAAATGTGGTCAATTTCTTTAACATGAATAAAATAATTTGGGATTGGTGAGAGGAAACAACTGCAAAATCTCAAAACAGAAAAGCAAACGAAGCATTGGATCTGGCTTCCACAAATAAAACATGTGTAAATTCCATGCCATAAAATCAAAAGTTTTCAGAACCATTTCAAATATGATTATCTCATGAGAAGTTGAGAACCACCACTTTGATCCAATAAAAACACAAGTCTATAGGTAAGTTGTTGATTATTATGAGATCGTACCAAAGAAATATTTGAGCATGTCCGTCCCTAGCACAAAAAATACCCACAACAAAGAATTTAAAAGTTTGAACCTATAACATCTGAAATGATATAAATGTATAAATCAAAGCAAAGAAGAGTAACGTGGTAAACTAAGAATCATGGTAGATAGTCTCATACCACTTCTGTGACCCTATCTCAAGAAAACAACACAAAAACATAAGAATTCTAGAATTTGCTGCACAGACGTGCCTGAACTAAGACAGAAAGTTCTCACCAAAATTACAAGACTTCTCAGTCAATGACAAACGTATGACTACACTCAATACTTCCCAAGCTAACCACATCCAAGGCCAACATCAGACTCTAATCTCCCCAAAGCTTAAATTTTCCAATCAAACAACTCAATCACAACCAGAACTACAGAGTCCTTTGGCACACTATCACAACCAGAACTACAGAGTCCTTTGGCACACTCAATCACAACCAGAACAACAGACTTGTCCTTTGGCACTAATTCAATCACAACCAGAACTTCAGACCTCCATTGGCACTAAGCTTGTAAATCAGATCCTCAAAAAAATATCACCAGAACAATAGCACCGACATCCATAACTCTTCAAACTAACATGTAATTTGAAACCTTTCGAAACTGGTTTGTACCCAAAACCCATGTCCAGCATCAGATCCCTTGTTAATCAAAATATCCTAACATAAACATGTCTGAGAGACCAAAATTAGCCATAGTTGGACATGTCCCCTAGTCTCCACAACCATGGCAAAAATATGAAAAATCAGATCTCACCCGAAAGCCTGAAACCTCCAGAGCTTCCAACAAATAGCCAATCCACTATCGGCCCTAAATCTTCAAAACAGCACAAACAGATCGAAGGTTCCTCAACGAACCGCACGAAAATCTCAAAATGTTCAGTCCAAAAACTCACCTAAAACCACACAATATAAAAACATTCCAAAAAGGCACCTCAAACCCTCAAAGATCTAACCTTTCGAAACAGATCAAATCAACACCGTGAAAGATCTAACAGTTAATCTCCGATATCCAGAAGTAAATCAAGCCCCAAAGGTCCAACCTTTCCAAACAAATCACACCTTCTGCCCCTTAAGATCCAACCTTTCGAACATATCACTTCCAAAACACCCAAATATCCAACCTTTCCCAACAAATCACACCCAAAACCCCCTCAAGATCCCACCTTTCCAGGTCCAAAAAACCAAAAAAGAAGAAAAAGGAAAAAAGAACTCACACTGTCCCATCCTCCCTGAGATTGTACATAACCGTCTTGACCTCCATCGAAACCTTGGTCTCCGCCACGCAATTGGCAAAAAACAAGCTATACTCATCGGGATGCGAGATGGGGAAGGACCTCTCAAACCTTCCGTTCTTCAAATCCCTAAACTCAAACAAGGGATGCACGTGCGGGCTGGAGAGAACACAGAACCCGCCGCCAGGGTTGGAATTAGGGTTCCGGGCGTCGTAGATGGCTTGGAGGAGGTCCTGATCGGAGATGAGGAAGAAGCCGAGGAGGGAGGGGTCTGGGACGGAGAGGGAGGAGGTGATGGATATGTTGACGTGGCCGCGGTGTGTGAAGCCGAACTTCTCGAAGAGGATTAGGGGGCGGGGGTCGGAGGTTATGGTTAGGGTTTTGATCTCGGCGGTCGAAGGGGATGGTAAGAGGAGGAGGAGGAAGGCGAGGAGGAGAGGGGTCATGATGGTTGGGTCGGGGATCGACCGGATCCGGTCGCCGGACGGGAGGGATCGGGAAGGGTTGGATGGATGGATCTCTCTGGGAAAGAAATATAAAAAAAAATTAATTTCCCATTCGAGAAACCAACCCGTCCCCTATATATGTATGATATGCTCAACCCGAAACGCACAAAAAACAACCTAAGCCCATTTAGGCCCATCAAAGGCCCATCAACCACCACCCCTCGACGGCCCAGCTATAAATACCCCGAGACAAACCCTAGGGTTTCTTCTCCCTCAAAACCTCTCTCTCTCCCGGCGGCGAACCGAACTCGAACCCATCGAAGCAAACCAATGGGTAAGAGAATTACCTCTCGAAACCCTAAAAGATCTGACCTTTATTAGCTCACGAATCGTTGTTTTGATCTGTAAATTGCAGCGAGGATTAAGGTCCACGAGCTGAGGGGCAAGAACAAGGCCGATCTCCTCGCCCAGCTCAAGGATCTCAAGACGGAGCTGTCTCTTCTCAGGGTCGCCAAGGTCACCGGTGGCGCCCCCAACAAGCTCTCCAAAATGTGACTTTCATGTTAACTTCTTTTTTCCTGTTTTTTAGTTGGATTTCGATTAACGCTGCTAAAAGTGTTGTTTTATCGGTTTTGTTTGAGATTGTAGCTCATTTGTGGTAAAAGTTGTTTTTTTGGGGGGGTGTGAATTTGTTTTGTGAGACCAAATTGTGCTTATTTTTTGTTTATTTGTTAAAATTCTTATAAGCAAAGTGTAATTTTTTTGGCACTAGTCTGAGACATGCAATGTTTGGTCTTATTTGAAAGTTAATTAAATTGTATTTTTATCTGTTGCAATTGCTGGAAAATTGCCTTGTCATTTACGTGTTGGAAATGCGATCAAGTTGGTGCCTTTTTGGTTTGATGTGGTTTTTCACCAAACTTTTGCCATTTTCCTTGTCATTTTGAAGTATATAAACTTATTTGATTTGTAAATATATGATATGGGTTGGTATTGTTTTTATTTATTAATGTGGTTATATTGTTGGTATTTGAGGTAAATGAATAGATGAATTTGGATTTTGCAGCAAGGTGGTGAGGAAGTCAATTGCTCAGGTTTTGACCGTTGTATCCCAGAAGCAGAAGGCAGCATTGAGAGAGGTATACAAGAACAAGAAGTACTTACCACTTGATCTCAGGCCGAAGAAGACCAGGGCCATCAGACGCCGCCTCACCAAGCACCAGGTCCATATTTCAACGCTATATCAAACTTTCTCTACATACAAATCTACCTGCCTGCCATTACTTTGCACTTCACTAGTTTTAGTTTTTATCGTGCTTAGTCCCATGTCTGTTTTGTGTGCTGCTTGGATTTTCATGGTCAACAATATTGAACTTTGATAGGTGTAACCTGTGTCCGCAACTTAGTATAATGTGAGTAGGGATGTAGATAAAACTTAGTTATTGTACTTCCATTGTGATTTTCTTTGACAATCTTTGTTCTATATGCTCATATGTTTGGATGCGGAACTTCTTCTGTTTAAATGTGCAAATTGAGTTGGCATACTTTCTGAGAACTAAAGGGTTGTCGTGTGATAATCCCAACTGATTCAAAGTTAGCATATTTTGGAGCAAGTTTGTTTTATATGTTTTTCAATTAAAGGCTATTCACGTGATATGCATTATGCGATTTCTGTTGCACAATGGAGGTAGGTCATGATGTTGTCATGGTTTGCACTCAAATCTCTCTTCCATTGAAGGCATTAACTATCTCATTCTGTTTCTTTCTTGTTATTTGAGGTAGATTGGATTGAGAGCCCCCACATATTTGCATTCAGATGTTGAATATTTGCATGTCTGCGTGCTTTAAAGTATAACAGTCAGTTTCTCAATATATTTGGGTCATCAGTCATCTGATTTGACAATTCTTCATAGAAGTTCCAATTAACCCATCCCAGTGAATTCAAATCAATAGATCAATTACACATCGTCAACTTATAAGAACCCAACATTGAGTTGAAATGAATTACTCCTACCTAGAACTTCATACCGCACAGTATTTTTAACAGTGTATTAATTGATATTCTGTGGTTTTCAGGAGTCTCTGAAGACCGAACGTGAGAAGAAGAGGGAGAAGTATTTCCCCATGAGGAAATATGCTATCAAGGCTTAGGCATGATTTTAAAATTTTATGTAGGTCCTTAGGATCATTTTTGCTTTGTCAGGGATTTGTTTAAATATTTTCATGGTATCAGTGATGCTAAGGATTGTTGTTGCTCTTCTTGCCCCTTCTTTCACGAGCACTGGTCTTGCAGCTTTTATGTTTTGATGACATTATCACTTAACGAGGCATTTGTTTCTTTACGTAAGTTCAAGGTGTGGTTATGTATTTTTAGATGGAAGTATTGGTTCTTCGCGGTTTCCTTTCACCTCAAACTGCTTCGTACTTCACTTCACCCATTAATCAATGTTGTCTTTGGGTTCGTTTTAGACTTGTATGAACTGATTCCTTCAGAAGGCACTCGGTATATAATATCGTGGCCGATTCCGTGATTAAGCATATAACCTGACAATTTAACATGTACATGATGAAAACAAAATGGATTGCAATACCAAGTTTCCTGTATGCATATATTATATTTAAACTCCAAAATCCAGTGGCTTGGCCTTGCATCATTCTGGCGCGCTTGTCCCGCGGTGGTAAAACCATGATGTCTAACATGGGGAAGCACAAAGCATTATTTCTGGAGTTGTGCAGTTGGTTGTTGTGGCGGTTAAGTCGTTAAGGATGTCCAAAATTTTGCCTTCTTCACATTCGACGATAGGATGTCCAAAATGTTGCGTTCTTCACCTTTGATACCCTCGAGAGCACTTCGACAGGTGTTAAGCTCCCGACTATGGTAACCTTTTTTGTGGGAAAGTCTATGTTGAACGATCTCACTCCTGCCAATTTCAATGTGCATAGAACTTTAAAAAAATGGTTCCATGTTTGAAAATAAAAACTACAGGTGGATTTCGCTAGCTTTTGATTTGAATGTTTTTGGATTAACCAAGTACACTTGTTCAGTTTTACCATGTTTTGATGGTGATTTATGTTGTATCAAGTGACAAATGAAGTATAGCAGAAAACTAGTTTCAGAGCACACTAATAATGGATAAAAAACCTGAGTAGAAAATAAGGCCAGCATTTCTAATTTCTATTTTTTGTGAATAATATTTACTTAGTTTCGTTAATAGTAATACCTTGCATTCTGGACAAATGCTTCCTAACTTTCGCTTCACATCCCTTGCAGTGCAATGAAACCTTAAGCATCACAACCTGCACTAACGGAAAAACGAAAACAAGTTAGTCTAAAATGTATTTGCTAAAACAAGTTAGTCTAAAATGTATTTGCTAAAAAGATTCTAAAATGTATTTGCTAACGGAGTGGTATGAAGACCTGTTCTGAGTAAGGTGGAGAAACAAACTTTTCCACTGCATCTTCTTCTCTAGAAGGAACATGATGTTTGGATGATGGTCTCAAAGTTGGAGATTCATCTTCAGTATTGCATGATTGGAATCTTGGCCAAACATTATTATTGCCATTATTATTAGTAGCAACACCATTAGTGACAGTAGCAGAATTAGCAACAGAAGAACTAATAGGTGTGAAACTGTATTTATGAACTTGAAGGTCCACTTGCTTTTGGCAAGACAATGCCCTTAGAACATGGGACCTGTCTTTCTCATTAGAAGGAGAAATTTGATCCAAATGGGCATCCTTTCGCTTAGTTGGCCGATCTCTGCCGGTTATTTTGGCTACTCTAGGATGAAAATCTGACTTCACCGACGGTTTTGGCGGGTATGGTGCCGAGTTTCTAGCTTCATCTAAGGCATATTTTGTTGTAGTGAACTTGCCTTTCTCTATGAAGCGATTGATTGGAGATGGTTTGGAAGAAGAAGTATCGGTATCCTCCAAAAGGTACCGAGAGGAGGGAGCGGTCGACCGAGAGACGACTATATCGCCTAGACGAGAGATTTGTCGCGACGGTTGGAGTGCAATACTTGAGCAAATGGCTATGGATTCTTGGGAAGAACAAGAGATGTTCATATCTTTCAACCCTTTCAACAATGAAGGAGCCATTGCTATGCAAAATTCTAGAGAGATGAGAGAGGAATAAACATTTTATGGTAGGAGGTGTTCTTGGGCTTATATAAGTTTCAAAAGAAGGATGAGAATGAAAAGTTATAAGTTTGGTTGGGTTAGAGTTATGTTACATTTATCTTTATCTTAGGAAGGTCTTGGTGTTCTTATCTTTAAAAATTCCAAGGTTTTGAAATATATTTTTGGTTAATTAATAAAAAAACAGAACGACAATTGTGTTATATTTAGCTTTCTAATCATTTATTTTAACTTTAAATTTGAATTAAAAATCAACGTAATTATAAAAGTTAGATAACAGACTTTTAAATTGCTTTATGTTTGCTTGCAATTTTTTCTGTAAAATGAAGATGATCAAATTATCAAATATAAGTTAATAATAACCACACAACTGGTAGAAAATGCTCACCACAAAAATAAAAATAAATTGGCACCCCTGATCATATTAGATTTAGAAGAAAACCAACCGTACAAATAAACGTTCCTATAAGATGTCAACGTTTGTGCATCTTTCGTGATAAAATATAATTATCTTTTTGACATACAAACAATATTTACGTTTCTTTAACTTTACACATATATGAGTTTTCTTTTTTTATATTAAAAAGATTGGGAAAAGTTGTTGATGATGGAACCATAAAGTGTTAAGTCTTTGTTGGGTGGCACCAAAAGACAGTCAGAAGAACACAAACTTGATTTGATTTGTGAAAATATTTTTTGAATAATACAATTAGAATGTGCGTGAGTGTTCATCTTGAATCTAGAAAGCTTACGTAATATTTTTGAAAGACAATGACTTAATATAGTTCATCTACAAATAATTGTGATTTTATATAGGAAATACGCATTTTTCTCCCAAATAAGTCGAGTTATATGATCTTCCGAGATAAACACAACACTCGTATAACAAATCTGCATACATAATTACAACTTTTAGATACGATATTAGCACCCTAGACTTTTTAATCGATGAATATATAGTCGACTATATGAGCACCGTTGACGGCGCCCAGGCAGTTCCCGGGCGTCCTGGTTTCTCTCTCAGTTACGTCAGCTTTTCTCTCCGTCATGTCAGCTCAAACCGACCCCCCTAAATTTTTCTTAACCACGCCCAGAAACAACTCAAACACCCTACATTCTCTCCCCTACACGTTATTTCGCGATCAATTTTAGGCAAAACACGAAAAATTATCAAAAAATTCTAAACAAATAAAAAACTTATTTTCATAAAAATATATTTGAAAAAACGATTTTAAATGATTTTAAAAACATTTTCTAAACACAAAAACACAAAATAAAAAAAAGTGACCAATAGTGGGGGGACACGTGCCCCCCACCAACCACATTTCCCAGGCGCCTGGGGTGGAATTTCGGGCGGATGGGCGCCCGAATTTCCACCCGGGTGGTTGGTTTGCAAATTTTTTATTAATAAAAGTCTGAGGTGTCAGGATGGATTTAAGGGCGCCATGTTTTTTTTGGGATGGTTAATGATGCTCTAAGGACCCTTGTCCATAACATATCATCTCTTCACCTGTTCACCACATACATTAATCTATCTTAGCCAAAGAAAAAGTTTTATCAAGCTAATTTTTACCGTTCACAATCATTCTTAGTCAAGACAAATAATTCAATGTTAACGCATCATCGCATTTCGGATGTGAGTTTCGTCTCGCAATCCTTTCAAGTGTTGGAGAGATTGAGGACATTTATGTATCAAAGGAGGATTCCGCCGTCGAGGCAAATGACCAGACATAACAACAGTCTCAAGCTACGGGCCAACGTCCAAAACCTCTTGCAAGAGTCTACCTCTCTCTGGTAACTTCCTTCTCGAGACAAGACTATCGATCATTATCGTAGCGTGTTCGTGTCGTGAAGGTGATGTATCCGAATCAAGAGTGGAGGTTATTGGGCAGGAGACCAGAGGTCTAGGAATTGTTTGTTGAACTGTGGGTGGGAGACATGAATCGGTGTTGAAGTTAACGTGGCGAGATCTTATTGGAGTAGCATGTAAGATTTGTTGTTTGAGGTGGTGTAGTTGAGCTACTATAGCTTCGTCTCTTTGTTGGATTGTTGTGTTCAAAAGCTGAAGCAATTGGTTGATGGTGTCTTGGGCTTCGTTGAGTTCTCGATATGCACTTGTTCTTGTTGCTTCCAGTTTCAAGTTTGTGACAAATTGTTAAAGATACATACCGTTGTGGATGTCGGTTGATTGCCCAAAGCTTTGCATGGCATCCCATGGCGTTTGAGGTTCTCCAAACAAACATTTATTACAACCAAACGGCTAAAATATGTTGTATAAATAATCTCTGTTTCAAACCATGTAAACTACTTCAAAAAAACAGAAATAAAATCTCTTCTTCTCCTACCAATCTCGTTCCCATACTTTTCTACATGGTATCAGAGCATTGATTCTGTGTGCCTCAGATTCTACAAATCATCACCGGCCTCACCTCATACAAGGGGGTTGAAGGTCCTCAAAACCCACATCCAAACCCAGGAGAGAAGAAGAAAAAACCCAAAAAAACATGTCAGACGGCAACAAAATCCTTTCTGATGGGATGAGCTCTCATCGCCTGGTCTCGACAACGCTAAACGGGACCAACTATCTGTCCTGGTCTCGCGCGGTCACCCTTTCCCTCAGTGGCAGAGGAAGGTTGGGCCACATCACCGGGAAGACAGCAAAACCAGAAGAAAACGCGACTGAAAAGCTCCATGACGAATGGCAAACAGCGGATCATCAGGTTATGTCGTGGCTTATTGCCTCGATGCAATCAGATATCGCCGAGATATTCATCTTCAAAGACAGCGCAAAGGAACTATGGGACTCTGTTCGGGACCATTATGGAAAATCAGAAAACTTCGCGCATGTCTTTAAGATAAAACAAGAAATCGCGCAAACACAACAACGTGGGGCGACCATCACAGAGTACCTTGGTACTCTCAGGAGAAGGTGGGATGAACTGAAAATCTACGAGCCTCCCACAGTTGACCCACAAGTCATACAAAACCGACAAGAACAAAACCAGATCTACCAATTTCTGGTAGGTCTAGACTCAAGCTATGAGAACATCCGATCTCAAATACTCATGGCGCCGGATCTTCCCAGCCTCGCAAACATCACAAGCCTCGTTCAGCGCGAGGAAACAAGAAGAAACACACTGAACAACCACACCAAAAACCAGAACTCCGACAACCAGGCCCTCATCGCCGGTCGAAACCAAGCTCAGGGAACAAAAAAAAGGTTCGGGAACAAAAACAACGAACACTGTGAAAACTGCAAGAAACCAGGACATAGCAAAAACGCATGCTGGTTTTTGTTTCCCCATCTCAGACCACAAAAAAATGAAAGACAGATGAGAGCAAATATGGTGGATGGAGGATCGGGCGGCAGCACCAGTCTTCTCGGAGGCAGCGGTGGCACCAGCTCTCTCGGAGGCAGCGACTGCACCAACTTCCTCGGAGGCGGCGACAACACCAGCTTTCTCCGGAGCGGCGGAAGACCAAGCGAAAGGGTTGCAAACCCTACCGGTTATGCGGATAATTCCGCCTTTTATTCAAGTCACGCTATCGGATCTTCCAACCCGGGAAACCAGATCCGGTTTGATAACGGGTACAGCGGATCCAATGGGGTCGGATCTTGCACTGGCGGGTCGGATCCTACCATGAATCCGCTCCAACTTAAAAATCTGGTGGGCCACCTGAATGAACTTTTACACAAGAACCCTCCCACTTCAGGTAATCTGTCAGGTAACACAATTACTTCTGTTATTTCTAAACTTTCTGGAAAAAACAAGTTTTTTAATAACAAGGCCTGGATAATTGATACCGGAGCCACTGATCACATGACTGGAGATCCAACATTACTTAGTAATATTAAACAAAACCTAAGTTTATTAAACAAATTTGTGACAGTTGCAAATGGAAACAAAATACAAATCAAAGGAATAGGCAAAACAAACCTAGTAAACAACACTTATGATGAAATCTTATATGTTCCCAATCTTGACGCTAATCTTGTATCGGTAGCAAAAATTACAAGAAATCTCAATTGTAATGTAGTTTTTACTCCTAATGACGTTGTTTTTCAGGATCGTTCGTCAGGGAGGATGATTGGTAAAGGAATTTTTTCTAATGGCCTATATGTCCTAGAAACAGGTGAAAAGGCTCATCATACAAAAACTCTCAGTGACCACAATCTCTGGCATAAAAGGATGGGACATCCATCTTCAACCGTATTAAAATATTTTTTTCCTGCTTTTAAAAATGAAGTATTTTGTGATGTATGTCGTTTTGCTAAACAAACTCGATTACCGTTTCAAAAATCTAGTACCAAAACCTTCACACCTTTTGAGTTAGTACATTCTGACATTTGGGGACCTGCCCCCATCGAGTCTTACAACGGGTTTCGATACATTATTAGTTTTATTGATGATTTTTCTCGAGCCACATGGACGTATCTTTTAAAAAACAAATCTGACACTTACTCAGTTTTTTGCGAATTTCTCTGTTACATTGAAAATATGTTCGACGCAAAAATCCGTTTTTTTAGATCTGATAATGGATCAGAATATATGAGCAATTTGTTTCAAAATCTTTTACGTCAAAAAGGTATTTTTCATCAAACCTCTTGTGTTAATACACCACAACAAAATGGGATTTCCGAACGAAAAAACCGACACCTTTTGAACGTCACTCGGTCTCTTCTTTTTCAAAACAATGTCCCAAAGGTTTTTTGGTCAGATGCCATTCTCACTGCCACGTATATTATCAACCGTCTTCCTAGTCCCACAATTGGGAATAAAAAACCTCTTGAAATATTGTTTAACAAAGACATTAGCATTGACCATTTTAGAATTTTTGGTTGTACATGTTTTGTTCACAAGAAAAGGGAAAATAAATTTGATCATAACTCTATCAAATGCATTTTCTTAGGATATTCATTTAGGAAAAAAGGGTACAAATGCTATGATCCAGAAAATAAAAAGACTTATGTTTCTCGCGATGTATCCTTCTTCGAAACCGAACCCTTCTTCAAAAACTCTAGCTCTGATAATACTTCCGCTAACCCAATACCTAATAACACCTATGACGACCTGCTTCCTCCACACCAAGAAGAAAATGAAGAAGAAGAAGAAAATAAAAACGGAGAAGGAAATGAAGAAGGAGAAGGAAATGAAGAAGGAGGAGGAAATGAAGGAGGAGGAGAAGGAGAAAATGTTGAAGGAAGAGGAGAAGAGAATGAAGAAAACCAAAGAGAAGGAGAAGGACCAAGAAGATCTACTCGCCCAACTCGCCTCCCTTCAAGACTTAACGACTACTATCTCTCTCATCTCTCTCACAAAATCACATATCCTATCCAAAACTTTCTATCTTACCATCATATCTCTAACAAACACCAAGCCTTCCTAGGAACACTAGACATAAATAAAGAACCAACCAGCTATCATGAGGCTATAAGTAATCAAAATTGGGTCAAAGCCATGGAAGAAGAACTAAAAGCCCTTGAAAATAACCATACCTGGACCCTTGTTCCACACCAACCTGGTATTAAACCTGTAGGATGTAGATGGATCTACAAAATCAAATATCATAGCAATGGACAGATAGAAAGATATAAAGCTAGACTTGTAGCCAAAGGCTATACACAAACATATGGCCTCGACTACTTAGAAACATTTGCTCCTGTCGCTAAAATGAACACTGTTCGTATTCTGCTCTCTATTGCTGTAAATCAGGGATGGAGTTTATTTCAAATGGATGTGAAAAATGCCTTCTTACAAGGGAACCTAGAAGAAGAAGTCTACATGACTCCACCTCCTGGCTATACCACTTGTTCCAACCAGGTATGCAAGCTTCATAAGTCCATCTATGGCCTCAAACAATCACCTCGTACCTGGTATGCCAAACTCAGTCTCTCTCTCATTAATTATGGTTTTAGTAAGAGTTCTGCTGATGCATCCATGTTTACAAAACATAAAAATAACACCACCATCATCATACTTATTTACGTTGATGATATTATCATAACTGGGAGTAATAACCACGAAATAGCATTAGTTAAAGAATATTTAAAATCACAATTTGACATAAAAGACCTGGGCTACTTAAAATATTTCTTAGGAATAGAAATTGCATACTCAAAAAAGGGGTTATTTCTTTCTCAACGGAAATACATCCTAGACCTTCTCAAAGAAACTGGGAAATTAGGTTCAAAACCCTCACCTACACCTATAGAAACCAATAAGAAGATAGGACCAAAAGATGGGACTCCCCTATCTGACATTGGGCAGTTCCAAAGGCTAGTTGGAAAACTTATCTACCTTACTGTCACTCGACCTGATATTACATATGCGGTTAGTCTAATAAGTCAGTTCATGCATGCTCCCTATACACATCATCTAGACTTAGTAAACAAAATCCTATGTTATCTTAAAGGAACACCTGGGCAAGGTTTATGGATGAAACCCAACAACTCTAATTCAATAATTGGGTACTCCGATGCAGATTGGGCTGGAAGTCACGATCGACGTTCAACTACAGGATTCTGCACATTTGTAGGAGGGAACTTGGTAACATGGCGAAGTAAGAAGCAAAACGTCGTCGCACGATCCAGTGCAGAAGCAGAATACCGTGGAATGGCATCCACTACCAGCGAATTAATTTGGATAAAACAACTGCTTAAAGATATGAACATCACAACTCAAAGTCCTATGAAAATGTTCTGCGACAATAATGCGGCGCGACACATTGCTACAAATCCAGTCTTCCATGAGAGAACCAAGCACATAGAAGTCGATTGTCATTTCATCAGAGAAAAAATACAATCAAAGCAAATAGAGGTTCCCTATGTCCCAAGTAAGGAGCAACTTGCCGACATCTTCACCAAAGCTCTCGATCGCAAGACCTTCGTCAACATTCTTCACAAGATGGGATCTATCAATCCTTTCCAGACCCAACTTGAGGGGGCGTGTTAAAGATACATACCGTTGTGGATGTCGGTTGATTGCCCAAAGCTTTGCATGGCATCCCATGGCGTTTGAGGTTCTCCAAACAAACATTTATTACAACCAAACGGCTAAAATATGTTGTATAAATAATCTCTGTTTCAAACCATGTAAACTACTTCAAAAAAACAGAAATAAAATCTATTCTTCTCCTACCAATCTCGTTCCCATACTTTTCTACACAAATAGTCTTTCTGTTAGATCCTCCACATTCTGCACAAAAAATTACAAACCTAGGCATTTCAGCATCAATTTTTGATAGGATAACTACACTCATATTAATTGAAAAACAATACAGACTTATGGTTTTCTTATTTGTTTTAAAACATAAAACAGTATCGCACAAATGTACAATCATCACACGCCTTCTATTCCTGACAGTGGCATTAGTCGTGGTAAGAACTATATAACTGCCTTAAATTTTAAGAAGTTAGATATTTATAAATATTATTTACAATGAAAAGCCTGAATTAACAATATCACAAGCATTGGAAAAACATATTTTGCCCATTAGAAACAACTATAAAACATTTGGAATAACTTTTAGCAGAAATAACTGTGGAAGCAACACTACCTCAAAATTTTCGTATTTTCTGAAAGTACATTGAAAAACACTGGGAAAAAATTTTCACATCTAAACTGGTGAAGAAGATAAAAGTGAAGAGCAGTAAGAACACACCTCTTCACATTCCCAAGCAGAATTGCAATTACTACTTATCCCATCCATTGTCTCTTTGAATCTTCTTTTTCACAGAATTGTTCTTCTGAATCTTATGGACTGAAATCTTGCTATGTGGAGAAGCTTGTGATATTGGAAGCAACACTACCTCAAAATAATCTGTGAAAAATTATCTGATTATGGAAAGATTTGATGTCAAAGCTGTGACGCGTCTGAACTTGCTGTATTACTAGATTTACATATAAATTTAAGATGTTTTTCAATTTAAGGTGAACTAGTTGAATAATTTCCGTTTAAGTGGACTAAAGTTGGGAAGAAATCATTTTAAATCCTTGATTACATCAATTTGCTTGAGTTGAAGATACATATTGAGTGTATAACACAATGGAAACCACACAGCAAAAGAGAAAATAAGCACTTGAAAAGAATGAGAAGTAATACCAAAAAATAAAGAAAGACAACAACCGATGTATTACCACTCGTTACTTCATTAGTCGTATTGTTTCCGTGACCGCACAGATAAAAGTGGTCATGAAATTTTCGAAAGCATTGCTCATTTATTCCAACTCCTTACTCAGCGCGAGAAAAAAAAAATCATACATATATATTTGTAGCAATAGCAAATTCTTCTTCATTCTAGATTCTCCTTGACTAAATCAAAATCCTAAATTATGAACATGTGACAAATCCATCAACTTACTTACTAGCTGCTGTTAATTTTCTCAACTTGTTAAGTTAGTTAGTTAGTTAGTTAGTTACTTGGACATAAAGCGCAAATGGGCTTCAATCCCAGGTACAAAGCCCAAGCCCAACTAGGCCCAGCGTTGATCCGAATGTAACTGCGAGACGGATGCTATCTAGTAGCGATCATTTTCTCGTTTGCTATCTACTCTTAAGTCATTTACTCTTTTTTTCGTGTTGTCTTTTTAGGGGTGTAAGCGGGGCCGGACGGGACGAGTTTTTGGTCCACCGCTACCCGCCCCGCATAAGTTAAGCGGGTATGTGGAGCGGGGTGGGGCAGGGCGGGTGGGTCAAAAATAAAAAACCGCTACCCGCCCCGCATAAGGTTGGACTAGGTGAGGCGGGGCGGGTTTGGCGGGTTTTTTAAATTTTTTTGATTTTTTCTAAGAAAAATAAAAGAACATCAAAACTTGAAAAATAGTAATTACTCATTGTATTTTTTGGGAAATTGGATGTGTGTTGAGTGAAAAATTAGACATTTGGTTAGTGTTGAATAATGATTTGGTAAGGTGGGTTAATGGTTATGAGTAAAATTGAAACATTAAAATGATTTTGGTATATAAAAAATTAATAATATATTTGATTAGGCGGGTTGCGGGTTATGCGAGGCGGGTTGCAAGACAACCGCAACCCGCCCCGCGTATTAGGCGGGTTATGCGGGTGGCGGGTAACATTTTTTTGTCCGCTACCCGCATTAGGCGGGGCGGGTTGCGGGTAAAATATTACCCATTTACAACCCTATGTCTTTTAGTTTGGATTTTTTGCTTAATACCCATGGTTTCTCGAAAATTGTTTTGATATCTATCACTATGATGTAAATTGTTTTAATGCAGATCCGTTAACGTGAGTCTCACGTCTGCTTGCTGCCGTTAACAGATTCCGTTACGACGTCGTTAATGAAATAATTAACAAATGTATTAACCCACTAATTAAGCAATTAAGAAATATTGTTGTGGTACTCATCCCAACAATTAAAATTGTATGCTATCCATCCCAAAAATTATAATTTGTATAATACCCATAAAATTTGAAAAAATACAAATTGTTGAAAATGTGGTAAATCCAACTTGTTACATGTTCCAACAAATAACGTGATAAATTTTGTTTAATCTTTATAATTTGATATTTTCAAATTATAAATTGGATCGTGTAAAAGGAACGGACAAGCAAAGTAGCCCAACATTGGGGGGGGGGGGATTGATCCATTGAGGATAGTTGAAATTAATGTCATGTTTGTAAGCCAAAAATAAATATTTCCTCACTCTCAGGTCGGAGGCACCACACTCCCATCGCACTTGAACCACTCCGCCCGACGATCTGACCAGACGCGAGTGGCTAGGAAACCACAAAAACATTTGGAGACTAGGGGACATACTTCAGACTCACTAGGGAGGAGGACCATGACCACGATCTTGGCTGTGATGGGAGTTTCACGGCAAAAGGGAGTGTGAAAAGTGTGATGCTTGGATGGGAGTGTGAGGACTGACGACAAATGAATCAGGAGAGAAGGGGTTTTAAAGAAGAGGGAGGACGAGGTCCTAGATGGTAATTTCCTTTTGATGGGATATTTGGTGTTCATATTTACAAAAGGGTCGTGATACACGGACGAGCGCATCCGTGACGCGCCTTACGTTGACGAGTTTCGATTTGATGAGTCAACGTCCAGTCGGCTATATCTTCTGCGCGGGCTTTATTTTTTTGAAAAAAAAGACGGCTCGTTGGGTGGGACGATTCATTTCCCTAAATCACGATTAGACGGTTAGACTTCACGTACACCAGTAGAGTCTGTAGAGCATTCGAGTATCTGTGTGTCCAGTTTCCTAATTGGTCATTCCTCATTTCCTCTTTCCATCGAAAAACCGTCGTCCCATTTTGAGTCGAACAAAAACCCAGACAAGGCGAAAATGGATTCTTTTGTCCCTGAAACCTCCATCGCTCCTGAAATTCTAGCCGCGCAGGTCTCTCCTCAACCCGGATGTGTTTTTTGTTGATTTTAGGGTTCAACATCGACTTTTAATATATATTTTTGTGGTTTCAGGAAAGCACATACTACTTCCGCGAAACTAAGTGCGGTTTGACGGTCATTCACCGGCAGTTCAGTCGGATGAAGGGGGAGGAGAAGAAGGTTTTCAAAGGGACGCCTTTCCGTCACTTCCTCACTTTTCCTCACATGACAACTGATAATGAGATCCTGGGTTGGTTCGTCGAACACTTCGACGCCAGGTTGAGAATAGCAACTGGGGTCGTCTCATTTACGGTGGAAGACGTCGCCCTGCTACTGGGCTGAGAGTGCATGGGTTGAGAGTTGATATGGAACCCATGTACGTAGAGAAGCGAGACGGGGTTAACATCGACAACACTCAGCTACTGGGTCATCTTACTGCCACGAGTGCGATGGGCGACGAGGAGGAGCACGTCCGTCTCCTTATTTGTTTGATCTTCAATCATTTTTTGTTCTTCGATAGATCACTACGAACTAAAGCGTGGTACATGAGGCACCTTAAGAACCTCAAGTGCCTCAAGAGATATGCGTGGGCAAATGCAGTTCACGCTTGTTTGGTTAGGGGTCTGGAGGAAGCCAAAAGGGACCTGTCGAGGAGGAGATTGGCTGGGAACTTCACTCTGAAGCAGGGTTGCGTGTCTGGATGCGTTGCTATATTACAAGTAAGCAACTTGGTCCGGAAGTAGTGTTGTGTTTGTCCGGAATAAGACATACAACGTACACCTGACAGACATACAACGTAAACCGGGTAGCCATAAAACGTAAACCAGACAGACAAATAACGTAAACCGGACAGACAAAGTACGTACCGTTCATGCACGTCAACCATGTTTGGAACAACCAAATGTAATTTTGTGTCGTCTCGGAAGAGAGGAGTGCCCAACCGAGAAGGACGGACTGGTAATGGTGATTTACCCCCACAAATGGGGCAAAAGGCATGTCGTACTTGTTGGTTATGTAGGTTGTGTCAAAACATATGACATCTCCATAGTAAGAGTACGCAGCTCGAGAACGACTGTTGGCCCAGAACACGTTTCGTAGTCTGCCTTCGTCGTCCATATCCATTACGTAAAAAAATTGGGAATCATTCTTCTGCATCCTGATGAAATAATCTTGGATAGCTTGGGCATCGCCTGGTCCCATCTTCATGTTTCTAACCTCGTACACAACATTCTTGCAAAACACAATTTTTATGACAAAGCAAAATGGGTAACGTCAACCTAGTTAAGTAGAAAACAAAACACCTTAGGTCCCGCTCGTTGAAAGACAATTTGTCATGACCTCCGGCTTCGACCACAAAAGATTGCATGGTCTTGGCGGTCGATATCCCGGCAGCATCATTGCACAAAATGCGTGCTCTGGCGGAATCCGGGACGGATCGTTTTTGTCGGAGGAAGCGCATATGGTCGTCCGACAGCATGGCGTGGTTATGTTCGAGATCTACGTAGTTAATTACGTAGCCTCTGAATGGATTTCTGGAGACCCTGATCCGAGCAGTGCACTCGACCCTACCGGATAACCTATGTTTTGGTCTACCTTCACCTTGGTTTCCCGGAGCATTACCCTCCTTGGAGCAAGTAAGAGTGACCCGTATAACAACACCACGATCATAATGAGATTGCCTTATCTTCACACCAAAACTACAGGAATCGACATAGGAAACGTAAAATGATTTGGCTTCTTCGAAGGAAGGAAAATACATCTTCTCTTGCGGGACGTTTGAGGCATGCGCCGGCTGTGAGAACACATTAACGAGTGTCATTACAGTACAACAAAAAGGGCGGAAGAAAAAAAGGAAGGATTCATAGGATCCGAATAAGGTAGCCAAAACATTTTGTATCTCCGTGAAGCGCCAAAAAAGAAGAAATGGAGGACGTGCTGATTTGAAGAGCATTAAATGCGATTGTGGACGCATCGGGAAAATAAAAGAAAAAGTCAACATTCCGGAGTAAGTAGTACGCTTGTCCGGAATAAGTGTTCAACATGTCCGGAATAAATAGTAACTGTGTCCGGAATAAGTTATGCGCTTGTCCGGAAAAAAAAGGAAAATGAGTAAAAAAAAAGGTGACGTGACACGTTAAGGGATCTTTAGTGTATCCCCGTTGAGCGCCAAAAGAAAATGTGGTATCTCCGTAGATACGCATTTAATGCATCGGGAAGACAAATAAGAAATACATCATTGCTCTGAGAATCTCAGTGTATATGCTGACTGGATGCTGAATGGACAAAAATTCTCCGTCACGTCAGTAGCGTCCATGACGGACGCGTCTACTAAACATTTTCCTTTACAAACCACACCCAAACTAGATGTTAAACCCCCACACAAAAAACCTGATTCCACCTGTCCAATCAAGAAATCAGTTTCGTAGAGAAATGAGTTTGCATAACAAACCACCCAAAAGGGTCATAGTTGGCTAAACTCAGGTTGTGCTCTTCCATCTTGTGGTTCATAGCCAGGAGTTTATTTAATTTAATGAAATTACCTAGTTATCAACACACACACACACACAAAAACTTCCCACCAGAAAATAGTTGAAAATGGCATATGCTGTTTTCATTGTTTAGAATATGCTCAAGGACAATGACTGCTTCGTGGAGGTGTAGGAATTATTCTCTTGGATTTTTAAAATCAGTTTATATTCGAACAGTTTTTTAAGTTCTTAATCCTTTTTCGATTACTACATTTCTATATATTACACTGAAATCTTAATATATTTCATTGTACCTCCTTAGTCCTCATAAACCCAGAAATTGAAAGAACGATTTTTTTTTCCCTTCAACTTATTGTTTTTTACGGAGAAAAATATATATAGTTGAAAACAAATTTTCATCACATGTTCGAAGGAACAGATGTTCGGTCCAACTCATCTTTTAGAAACAAACTTTTTAAAGAAAAAAAAGAATAAATTAAATACATGCCTTCTTTCACAATCTTCATGTCAAAGACGATCCTTATCTTACACTTCAAGTTAAAAAAGAGAGAGTAAAAGAGAAGTGTATGTTAGGATAAAAAGGAATATTTTTGGTATTTGGTAGATGCCAATATAGTTGGAAAGAGATGCTTTATTTATGCTAGATTTGGCTTAGGAATTGTACCCTTTTAGGGGTCAATCTATCAATGATTCAATGTCATTAAACTAATAAGCTTCAGAAGAGCAACAAGAAATTATTTTTTGATCACAAGAAGGACCATTACCATATATCAAAGTCCTAATTTATTCCAAAACAATAATTAATTACAGGAATTCTCAAGTAAGCTCAGGGCTTAATCAAACTAAATTAAACCCCCACAATATCCACCACTCATTTCAAAATGTAAGGTAGATTAAGAAAAAAACGGTTATGCTAATGAATGGTGAGATTAACTGTAAATAAGATCCAACGGTGAGATTGTAGGAGGCTTAAACTAAATTTGATGAGCTCTTGGCTCATTAGAGCTTGACCCTAATTAATTAAATAAAAAGGTATAATGTAAATTATAGGTGTATTGGAAGTTGGGACACATCCAACCAACCAACAGAGAACAGGGACTACTCACTGGTTGTTGGTCCACCGACAACCAATCTGGACCGTCCGATCACGTAATACTCGGATCTGACGGTCTTCGTGGACTCCAGCAGTCCGGTGTGATCGAATTCAACTACGCATCCGACTAAGATTCGGATATCCAAATCAAATATCATTTCGTATTCAGTTTGAGTCCAATTTTATAATTTTGTGGAAATACAGGAATTCTCTGGTGAGTACAGGGCTCAACTTTTCTAAATTAAACCCCCACAATATCCACCACTCATTTCAAATTGTAAGGTAGATTAAGAAAAAAACGGTTATGCTAATGAATGGTGAGATTAACTGTAAATAAGATCCAAGGGTGAGATTGTAGGAGGCTTAAACTAAATTTGATGAGCTCTGGGTTCACTAGAGATTGACCATGTGGAAATAAACATATTCTTATCGGTATTTGTTATATAATATAGTTGAAAAATTCCCGGCACGAAATGTGGTTACGAGAAATGGGGTCGAAACAGGAGCTTTAAATAGGAAGCCAAGCGGGAACAAAACACAGTCGTCTTCTTCTCTTCTCTTCTCTTCTCCCCTCTTTTTTTTTTTTGCTAACAAATCTCTTCCTCCGATCTACGTGCCGATCGCCTCAGGTAGTTTCTCCTCCGTTTAGATCCGTTTCTAGGGTTTCGTTTTCCGGTAATCGGTTTTCTTTCGTGTTCGTTGTGGTGCTTTGATCGATTTCTGTAGTTTCCTTTGGAGAAAGAAAACTACGCTTCTCGAGTGTTTTTTTGTGTTTTTTCCAGTGTTTTTCTTATCTAAATCGGTTTCCTCCACCAGAAATTGACTCTGATTCTGGAGTTTTCCGGTTCGTTTTAGGTGCTTCTTTCGGATCTCGTCACGTCGATTTAGGTGCTTTTTTCCGGCGTTTTGATCGGGTTCTGGCCTTCGGTTTTGATCTTGTTAGTTGATTGTGTGTGGTGATTTTCTGGTGTTTTGCTTATGGAGTTTTTCTTGTTATGTTAATCGGTTTTAAGAGTTTCTCTTGTGTGAAAACTGTGATTCTGTCCTGTTTACGTCAATGTGGTGTTTGATATCTGTGTCTGGATCCCTCTTATGTCGATTAAGGTGCTCTTTCTGGTGTTTTGATTTATCGAGTTTTGTTTTGTGTGTGTGAATCTGATGCTTCAGCTGTGATTTTGGATGCTTTACGTCAACCTGAGGTTTATTTATATCGAGATTGGTCATCCCTGATGTTCTGATCAATTTAAGGGTTCCTATTTGGGAAATCTGTTCTTTGAGCTGTGATCTTGGAGTGGCTTACACCAATTTTTTTGGTTTCATTATATCCTGTTGTTACATTGTTATGTTTAGCAAAATTCAATGTTTGAGGTGTTTTTTTTCGTTGTTTCATGTCAATGTTAGTTTTCGTATCCATTTTCTAACTTGATTGGCTGTTTGTGGTACCTTTAAGGCAGTCTTGATCAGATATCGAAGTCTCCATTTGCAAGACCGAATCTGAGCTGTGATTTTTAGTATTTACGAAATATTTGGGGGTTGACATCTGATTCTCTACCTTGTCTAGTTATGTCTGGCACATATTTTTGCATTTTTATCCATTTCAGGGTCTGATTTGCAAAAACTGTTGTTTAAGCTTTTATTTTGCTATATTCATGTCAACTTGGGGCATTGGTCTTTTCCTGGATTTCCATTAGATGTTTGTTTGGGTTGTGCTTTCTATCAAGTATTTAAGTGCGAAGTCTATGTGGGGAAGAATTGTGTTTTCTTGGGATTTTCGTGGACACCGAGTCTCTTCTGTCAGTGCTTATAGATAATTGTGGCTTGCTTTTGTGAGATTTTGTTGTTGTGCAGTTGTATTGGTTTGTCTCTTAGCATTGAAAGTACCCAAAAAAAAGTTTAAAAAACACAGTACAATTATTTTAAGTGGTCTAGTCACATGTATTTTTAAGTGGTTTATTTAAGTACATGTACTTACCATGTTCACATGTATTTTTAAGTTGTTTATTTGTTTGGATCTTTTACATGATGAAGTTGTCTCGGAAAGGTTATTTTAGTGTCCGTTTCGATGTTCTTTGAAAAACGAAAGATGTCAAACTTTGTTGAGTTGCATGTTAGAAGTAGCAACTATACTCTCTAGTGAGTTGATTTGATCCAAAAATCCCAATATAGAACCCCCAAGGCATCCTTAACAATATTTCCTGCCTGGCCTATACCATTGCTTTATGTTCGTATGAAGATTGACAATTGTAATTGCTACATTATGACATGTTATCTGCCACGAGACTGACTTAACAAGTATGACATAAATATATGGTGTCTGATGAGTAATTAAGGATCTAATAAGACTTGCACTTTTTTTCTTGTGTAGCCATGGCTCCTGCAGTAGAAACTCTTGAGAAACCTTTTAAATCGACCCAGCCCCCTGTGGCACTGAATGAGAGGATATTGTCATCCATGTCTAGAAGATCTGTTGCTGCACATCCATGGCATGATCTTGAGATAGGTATGAAATGCAAATCAAAAGCATATGCCAAATAGAAAGCTGTTGTTTGGTTTTCTATTTCTCATTGTCATTGAAATATAAAAAAATCATAATTGAATTTTACAGTTTGTTTTTTGACTTCATTGCAGGACCTGAGGCTCCCACAATATTCAACTGCGTAAGGATATTGCATTGTGAACTTATTAAATAATAAAACAGCAAAGAAGACAAAGAACCTTAAATGTTGCAAAACAACCAAGTATAAATGTTTGCTCATTCTTTCTTACAAAGCTTAGATCACTACCAGAAGTGAGTGTTCGTATTACTTGAAATCCGAAGAACCATTTCTTTTTTATGTATTTGAATAATAGTAAAGTTTATTCCTAAAAAGTAAAAACTCGTCATTTCAGGGTTTGATATTGATAGCTTTGTAGCTAGTACTTCAAAGTTTGAACTTGTTATGAATATGAAGTTGGGTCACATAGTATACTTATATCACATGTTCATGTTTTTTAGTGACAACTTTCATTGTATTCTTCCATCATAAAACCATCAGTTATAAATGTGTTTGTTAGCAATGTCTGTTATTATTGATTGACAAACTTTGATCCTTCAATAGTTAGCATTTCCTGCTTTTAGACTGAAGTATGTGTTTGAGTTAGGCTAATGCGAGACAGACATATCCAATATATAGTTACACATTACTTGTCATTATTATCATATTAAATCAGTGGCATCTACTTTGCAGATTTGATACTTAGAATTTTGATAAAAAGTCATTGAAAGGTGACAATTCTTGTTGATTCTGCACATTGAGATTGTCACATAACAAGATCATCAGTCGGATTTTCCCTTGTAATTATATCAGTTTTTTGGTTTGAGGATATATTAATTACCCACCTCAACTAAAATAATAGAAATTCAAGATCATCACGAATGTTAGCTGGATACAAAGATACAAACAACTTGAAAATTTTCCCTTTTCTGATTGCTCGATTTATTTTTTTCACACCCTGGCCAAAGTTATAGGATAAACATTCCACTCTCAATTTAGTGTTGTGTTTAGCGTGCAAACGGATACAGACTATTTGTGGATAGTCCGTATCCGTATATGTTTTCGTAAGGATATGAATATCATTTTTCTATATCTAGGTGGGTACGGATACGAATATGAAATTTCGGATTTTTACGGATACGGATATTGATATTTTGGTCGGATACGGATATTCGCAAGATTTATATAATGTTTTTCCTTAAAATGTTACTACTACACATAAAATTTACAACATTTCTATCCTAATATAGTTAAGATATAATTTTATACATTGTAATAGGTAAAAAATTATGCGAACCACCAAAATATGCACTCACTTTATATTATATATGTATACCATATATATCTGTTTTTTAATCTGTATCCGTTTATAAAATATTTCTGTATCTGTATCCATTTTTTAGAGATAGGATATGCATTTTTCATATTCGTGACGATTTGCATCCGTATCAGTATCCGCAAATCGAATATGGATATGGTAATACCCATATCCGATTTGTTTGCACCTTTGGTTGTGTTACCTTTGATGTTTTCTTAGCTTAACATTTTTTTACCTTTCTTTAAACCTACACCATCTAAAATTAAGTATTTGCTTAATGTAAAACTGCATGTTCAAATGCCCTCCTTGGTTTGTTGTGCTTCACTTACAGAAGTAATCTAATTTTGTATGTTGATCTGAACAGGTGGTGGAAATAGGCAAAGGTAGTAAGGTGAAGTATGAACTTGACAAAGAAACTGGATTGATAAAGGTAGTTTGTCATGTCATTTATGCACTTGCATTTAGAGCTTCAGATGTAACTACTTTACACTTATGATATGTAAACAGGTTGACCGAGTGCTGTATTCATCAGTTGTGTATCCTCACAACTATGGTTTCATCCCTCGCACTCTTTGTGAGGACAGTGACCCTTTGGACGTGTTGATTCTCATGCAGGTATATATTCATATCATTTTTTTCTTGTTTGAGCATTAAGATATACATTAGCACATACATGTTGTGTTTATCATTTTTACATCCCCATGCATGAACGTATCTTTAATGCTTTACGCTAAATGCCTTGACTTTAATATTCTTTTATGCCTCTAGACTGGGTCTTTTTCTGACATGTTCTTCATTAATGCTAATAATAGGAACCTGTTGTCCCAGGTTGCTTTCTACGCGCTAAAGCTATTGGTCTGATGCCTATGATTGACCAGGTATGCTACTTGTGGTAGAACAGGACATCTGAAACATCATTTTCATATTCATTTTTTTTCTGTTTGCAGTTTCAGGTACATTTGTGATGCAAAATCTAATATTGTATCTCCCTTTCTTGTTACAGGGTGAGAGTGATGATAAGATAATTGCCGTCTGTGCAGATGACCCAGAATACCGCCACTATACTGACATCAATGAACTGCCTCCTCATCGTTTAGCTGAAATAAAGCGCTTTTTTGAGGACTGTATCCTTATCTAGTAAATCAAGCTTATTTCTTTAGCTGGACTTCATGAGAGTTCTCGAATTTTGACATACGACAACACAAGTAGTAGCTATCATTGAAAATAAGAAATTATTATTTCTAGTCATTCAATTTTGTGTACATCACATTAGAAGTGAACGAGAACGTGTATTTTATAATTTCCCGACTCCATATTCTATTTTGTAATTTTCTTTTGGTTAAATTTACTGTACATTGTTTTTCTCATGCAAAATCTTCTCTCGTTGCTGATTTTGGTTCAAGTTTTTTTATCATTGTTTTCTCTTGCAAAATCTTCTCATTGCTGATTTTGATTGAAGTTTTGGACGAACAGTCTTTGCCACCACATAGAGTTTACTGTACCAAGAAGTTCCTATATAAGAAATACATTTGGAATTTTGGATCACATAAGTTTGATTTTTCTACATGGTATTTATGTTTTTGGCCAGCATATTATGCCATTGATTTTGAAACTTTTCGGGTTTAGTTTTATTTGATGTATGAGATAGCACGATTATTTGTTAAATACGACTTCTTATGTGTTGTACTAATCATATCTTCCTTTTTTTACTATGTATGATTAAATCTTGTCATATTGTTGTACCCCTTAATTTTTCACCTCAGACAAGAAAAATGAAAACAAGGCTGTTGCAGTTGATGCATTCCTTCCAGCTGCTAAAGCATATGAAGCTATCAAGCATTCGATGTAAGTTTCTTTTCCCTCCTAGATAAGGAGCAAGTCTACTTACTGAAATGGTTATCTTGGTGCATGTGAATAAGGTCGCAAACCTTTGAAAGAAGTTTAAGTTCGCTTATGAAACGAGGACTGGTCAGTGGTCACAGTATCTGTTTTTCTTGTAGTAAGCATTGTGAACAATATTATGTAGTTAAGATATTGTTTTGGATTTTAGAGGATGTCATTTTAAAATAATGGCTAAAAAACCAACAACCTTAGCATTTGCAATTGTTTTAGGAGGTTTCTTGTTTGGTGCTACCCCAATTCAATTGCTTGCAATGACAATTTCAGATTTACATATTGATTAATTTTCTCTAGTTATCCCTCAATTTATCTTCCTTCTGTACTGAAGGGATCTTTATGGAACTTACGTGATGGAGACACTAAGAAGATAGGTTTCTTGCTCTGGATGATATTATGAACGACTTTGACGGTTCTCAACATTGCTGCTTGAAGTTGAGGTGCTGTACTGCATGTACTATTACTGTTATGTAAAAGCTTTGTATCTTTTTCAGAAACGATGAGATGACAAACAATTATGTTCCTTTGATATCAATGTAGGGTCTGTTTGATAAATCACGATAAAAAATATATATAGTTGATAAAATTATAGTTTTCACATGACAAGGAAGTGATGTGTTTGTGATCTGTCTGTCCCTTCTGGAATTCTGTTTGTTTTTCATGTATATGGGCATTGACCCTAAGTTGATGAGCTGACGTCTTCAGACTTTATCATAAACTTTTTGCCCAATGCTTGTGCCTTACATTTTGCTTCTTATCGTATCCTATTCAAGATGGTCGTTACATATTGTTAATCACCACTTGAAGTTATTAGGATTGATAGATTAACATGTTTATGATATTTGTTTCAGTTTAACTGAGCAATAATTGCTATAAGTTTGTCTGCAGAATGTAGTTAGTGTAGCTTTAGGAAGGTCTGGTATATGACTAGCCAAAACGGGCTTCGGGGATTCGTTATCCCCTTTGTTGCTCTTGATTGTGTACCGAGCATAATTTTGGTAATATTTGAATCTATCTCAGGTTTGAAAATAAACTTGGAGAAATTGTGCAATAGCGGTACCCATGTAAATGTAAACACGCTAAACCCCCCTTCTAGTCCATTTTGGAATGTAGTCAAGACAACTCACGTTCAATTACATAGGAATACCATTAACACGCTAAACCCCTTCTAGTCCATTTCTGTTTCACATTTTATTTTGTGAATTAATTTTTACGTAATTTTTTTTGTTTTGAAATGTATTTTATTTTTGTTTAATTTTATTAAATTTTCTTGCCTATGACTGTTTATATTTTATTTTTTGTATTAAATAAGAGTTAAGTTGGTTGATGCCTGCAGAGTTTGCTTCATCTCTCATTTTCAGTTTCCCCATATGTCCCATGAGGGATGATACTTAGTCAAAAAGATACAATGGTGCTTAATTTGGAGCTTGAAAGAGAAAGGAAACTGATGCTTACTAATTAAACACAATCCAGAAATCTCTTTCAATGCTATTCAAATACGGATGCATCTCCTGCTTTCCATTTCTATTTGTGCTCGAAAGATTCGGTGAGTTCTTCCCTGAAGTAGAACCTTATTGACTTCTTCTTCGAGATAACTTCTTTGTCACATCATTTTGAGCTTGCTTTCTATCTATAGCTCAACAAATCCCGTCGATGTTTACAAGCTATTCTTATTTCTTGGTTAGTCATAATCGTATGGCTAGTTAAGATTTCTAAAATATTAAGTTCGGGATTCATTTGCATCCTTTACTTATCATTTTTATATTGCATCGTGTATTACTTCTTATACTAAGGTAATTCTAGTTTTACAAGGTTGCTTGAGGGAATGAAAAGGTAATAAGATGTGGTTCAATTTTTATCTTATCCATTTATGGAAAAGCCCACCTAGTTCAGGTATCAAACAAGATGCAGATTCAGAATTCTGCATCCTTACCTACTAACTTCAACAGTTATACAGGTCAGGGTTGTTCGTTATCCAAACAAGTATCCGCAATCCATCTCAGGAACACCTGGTCATATCAAAGATGTATTAAAAATCAAGCTTCAAAATGATTAAAACATGTTCAGTTATCAACTTTACAACATATGATGAAAACATAGCATGCTGAGAACAATCATTAGCTCAAATAAATGGATGAAGAATTTCAAGTTTATGATGTAGCGAATTCCAAATAATTTGAAGTGTTGGGATGTTAGCTTAAACCCGCCATATGCACAACTCTTATTGTCCAGGTAGCGCAAGAAATCGCAACTTGAAAATGCAACTGAGATCACTTACCATTAAAAGAGTTACCACCTGAAACTTTAATGGTTTTGGGCTCAAAGCAAAATTACACGTTTCAAACTTGTCATAAAAGACAATTCTCCAATTTAATAAGTCATTAGAGTAAAGAACACACAAACACTTATATTAGAAGGATAACAATGTCCTTTTCTTCTATCTAAATTCTCTTATAAAAAGGTGCTCTTATTCTCTAATCAAACCTCTCTTACCAGTTGCAATTGTAGTTGTATCATTATATGTTGTTTTTCTTGGGGGGTTTTGCCACCATGGAGAACAACTTCTCAGGTATTTCTTCCTAAAACAGTGTCATTTGTATGGTTCTGAATTTGATTTTCATTAGATTATTAGTCATTTAGCAGAAAATAATGGTGAGCTGATGATGGGCTTGAGCAGCAATTCCTCCACAAGTCTTCCAGCACAGTAAGTTATGCATATAAAAATCATTTTCTGTTCTTTCACACAAAAATATAGCCACCTAACATTCTAATGTCAGTCAATGTGAGACTATTTCTTTGGGGTGTTTCACCAACATTAATATTCTAAATTTTTCATTGATTGTTTCTTCACAAATAAACAGTAAGGTGCGCCCAAGACAATGGAATTTTTTTTCCTGAATGTATTAATCAGTGTTGTAGCTACCCACGTATCAACTCATTTAAAATTTGCCAAAAAAAAAAACAATCTGGAAAATTCATTGTTAATATAACCAAGATTACCACTATCTCAAAATTGGAATCTTATCATCGTTGCTGTGTAATGTTACAGAGTAAATTCTGCTGCAAAATTCGATATTTATTTCTTCATGGGCTTGTCCTTTTGTTGCTAACCGAGAATTACAAAATCCTTTCGTAGGATCGGAGCTCTCTTCAATCCACTATTTTCCAGCGATATGCAGGCAATGAATATTTCTACTTTTCTCAGAAGGGTTGGAGAAGAGCCTTCTTCACAAGTTACTTGCAGTAAAACAGGTCATAATTTCTAGGATTCTACTTTTCAGATGTAAGTAAGATCCTGGTGGAATGCATGAGTTCTATTTCAATAACCATGATGGCAAGTGCGTGTATATATGCATGTCGAATGCATGACTGGTGTGGACCTTATATGTAATGAAATAGACAAGACCTCATGTGATGCGTCCTTAAAGTTTTGACACTTCTAAAGCTAAAATTTTAAATCTACAGAGATTGGAGTACATTGGTTTTCAATGTTTGTATAGAAAAACTCCACCTAAATGATACGATGTTTACAGGGTTTACTTCATTTTTCTAGAAGAAAAAACAACAAACATGGCAAGCATAGAGCAAGTAATTATAATTTATGTTTGAATGATTCAGGTGACATGCAGCAGAAAGGTGCAATCTTATATCAGAACAAGGTATTGGTTGGTGCTTTGCTATTGTGGTTGTGAAGATTTCAGTTCTGTTCTTTTGGATGATTTTAGTAAAATCTTTGTTTAGGTACTGAAAGAAGACGGTAGAATCATGGACAAAAGGAACTCAAATTCAAAGAAGACCAGCATAATTAAGACACGGAAACGACGAAACATGATACACGACAAGCCTTCACAGGTCAAACTCCTTTTGATCTACACTATGGCAACTCAAACAATTTTCGATTTGAAATAGAAAGAACCTTGATAATTAACTTTTTGGTTTTGTAAAGAAATTGTAATGTGATATAGCTCTAAACTACTGTAATCCATTACAATTTATGGAATTTCATAATGGATAATTTGTTGGGCATAATATGATTGTTAGAGATAAAATTAGCTTAATATTTGACAGATGCCTGCAAAGAAAAGTCAGAAATTAGGAGACAGAATAACTACTCTTCAGTTGCTGGTCTCACCTTTTGGCAAGGTATTAAGAATTAGCTAAAGCTCATATTACAGCTGAATTTCATGCTCAAATATTTTATAATGAGTAATTTGTTTCTTATGCAGACAGATGCAGCTTCTGTTCTCTCCGAGACCTATAGTTACATCAAGAATCTCCACCAGAGAATTGAGGTAACATTTCGTTCATCAGTTTTCACCAAAATAAGTGTTCATTGTAGAGAGAATTAAAAGAACGTCGAATCAAAAGTGTCAAAGTTGTACAAGAAGTCGTGTACTACTAATTTTGTTAATTTGCAGACATTAAGGGAAGTTGAGACTAAATTCCAAGTTGAGTTCTGAACGTCTAAAGTAGCTCGACCCCTCGGATAGTCGACAGATAATAAGATTGTTCAGTAAAAAAAAATCATTCTTGAGACTTTCGGCTCAGTGGTTTAATCATTTATGTGAGATGTAAACACTTGTGTCCTGATTGAATTTGAAATGGACAAGTTGGAACTTCATCAACAAGTACGAACAGCTCAACTGACAATTCTTAACATGGTTGGTTGCAGATGTTGTGCTTTCCTTACTTCAGACAGAATCATTTGTTCCAATGCCCGGTAAATGTAGTTATATTTTTCTCAATGCCATTTTGTATTAAAAAAAGTAACTCGATGTTTTTTTGTTTGTGTTGGAGTTGACAGATGATGGATCTCCGAAGTCGAGGATTCTGCTTTGCTCCTTCCAAATCAGTATCATTAGCACTTGACTGTGCGCTAGAATCAGACTATCAAATTTGATCACGTACATGTTGAAGAACATGATTGTTGTTGTTAATATAATTAGACCATACAAATATAATACTAGTTTTTGGTCCTTGTTTGACTGATCTCCAAATGTAATTTATCGCAAACTACTTGGTGTCATTTTTTTTATAAAACTTAGCTCAATATTAGTAAACAACTTAGAAAACAGCAAAATAACCTAAATCAGATTACAAGCTGATCTGATTTGATCTACATTGGGCAACTCCGAAATGCTCTCACAACACCTCACCAACGGCAGCACCATAAACTCAAACCGATCCAACGCCTTGTTAGCTTAGCTCCAGATAGAGATGTTCGACCAAAACACAATACAAATAAAGTCAAAACACAACAAAAGCAGCATACCAAAACACACATCAAGTACCCACTAGTCAATGGCATACTTTTTCAAATGAAAATTGGCCAATATGTCCAAATCAAATCCACTTGCTCAATAACATAAACACATCACAACCAAAAGTGGGTGAAAACAAGCGAGTTATCAATTCCATTAAACAGATAGCAAATACTACAATGCCAAAGCAACACTAAAATGAACATCATCATCAGCTTCCAAAATGAAACTACCTTTACACCACTAGAAAACATCTTCTCCTAAGCCTTCTTGGGTGACTTGGTAACCTTGGCCGGGGACTTGCCTTCCTCGGCCGCCTTCTGGGTCTTCTTTGGGAGCAACACCGGGTTGATGTTCGGGAGGACTCCACCGTGCGCGATCGTCACGCCGGAGAGGAGCTTTCCGAGTTCCTCATCGTTGCGGATCGCCAAAAGGACGTGTCTTGGGATGATCCTGTTCTTCTTGTTGTCTCGAGCAGCATTTCCGGCCAACTCCAGCACCTGAAAGATAACATTTTTATTTATTACACAAAAAAGATCAGATCTTTACACTCACAGATATCAAAACGGGAGGAAAAAACCCCGACAACTCAAAAAGATGCAATCTTTCCACATGAAAACGCCGAAAACTCAAAAAGAACGAATCTTTTTTTAACCAAAATCAAAAGGATCATATCTTTCCTCCTCAAATAGTCAAAACCATCAAAAGATCCAATTAGTCCCGTAAAGATTGAATTTTTACAGCAACAAACCGAAACCCACCTCGGCAGCGAGATACTCGAGGACAGCGGCGAGGTAGACCGGAGCTCCGGTGCCGACCCTCTTGGCGTACCTCCCCTTTTTGAGGTACCTTCCGATCCTCCCTACCGGGAACTGGAGGCCGGCCCGGATGGACCTGGTGACCGGCTTCTTCTTGGGACCTCCGCCCTTCCTTCCTCCGGCTCCCTTCTTCACCTTTCCGCTCTCCATTTTAATCCGAAGAAAATAAGGTTTTGGTTTTGGATTTGGGTTTGTGTGGATTTGGGTTTGGGTTTGTTTGGTTTTATATCCGGGAGGAGTGGGGTGGGTTGGAGGTGACGGGTTGAGAGCCGTTGGATTAAGGGAAGATGGAGGGTTGGGATTGGAACAGTGGGGATCCGTGGGATGTTAGAGAGACCCAATGAGAGGACGACACGTAAGATTCGCGAGGGAAGGGACCCTTTTGGTCTTTCGGGCCGTGGTCTGGGTTGGGCTATTTATACATTTCTATTACTTTTTGGTGATAATTGGAAAATATTCATCTCAACTAATAATAAATTGTCCAAATTAATTCCTTTTTTCTCCTATAAAAAAAAGAAGAGAAATCAGTATTTTAATGTTTCAATAAATTAAATAAGTTAAAATACTAGTTACCGACCAAATGTTTTTTTCCTTCATAAATCAACTTGGTATGTTCACTGTTTCAATGTCTCGTTCACACATAGGAGATAACGTGGGACCAGCGTGATAAGGTTTACGTTGGTCGGAGTTAATTTGTTTGGTTTTAAGGTTCGGTCAAGTGATTCTCGTTTACGGGTTGGAATATTTGTGCTCGTCTGATTCTCATTATTGATTGAGAGACTTAGGATGAGTTGGCTAATTAGTTTGTTTGTGTAAGCACGATGAGAATGAAGAGAAACTTTGAACTACTTAGAAAACCTAATTAATGTAATAAAATGCTTTATAACCTTATATAACATTTTTAGAGGACCCTAGCTCAGCAATTAGAGGATAGAAGTTGGCTAAACTACTAGACACACACAACATCTTTCCTTTTTATTGTTGTTAAGTTTCTTTAAAAGATCGATGTGGTTATATTTTTCTTAAGTCATATATCTCAATCTCATCTTTCAAAATTAATGCATGGTTAGAGCACCCTTAACGGGTGCTCCAAATATGGGTGTCGGGTGGGCAGTGCGGCTCCAGGTGGGAGCCTGAGCACGTGCCCCCTACCCATGGGTTCTATTTTGTTTTTTTGATTTAAAATTAAATATTCTTAAATATAATTAATCTTAAATATAATATAAATTAAATCTTATTAATATTAATCGAATTATTTTTTTAATATTAATTGTAATTAATTTAGTTTTTTTGTAATTAATTTAGTTAAAGAAATATTAAAAACTAATAATATATTGTCTTACAAAATACATATTAATATTTAGTGGAAATACAAAATACATATTAATATTTAGAAATAGATATTAAGATGGAAGAAAATTATTTGGAGGAAAGATAGTGTCGAATTTCTAGGTGAGTCTAGACAATATTTAAATGGAAGTTTCGAGAAGTTGAGAGGTTCTGGGTTGGAATATACGTGGTGGAGAAAGAAGTTGACGTGACAACTGGGTGTCTGGGTTAGTCGAGGCACCACTATGGGTGGCCTTACATAACTATGAATGTTTGTGAAGATGTAAATATAGATTTGGAATCCGTTCATCAAATCAATCAACGAGAGTACCACTGCATTCTATTTCAATCGCTTTTTTATTTGGGTTTTTTTTTTCTTGTATAAATGTATAATTTTTGGATCGTATTTTGAACACGGTTTTAAAACCCGAATCGGATCGGACGGTTCGACCCGGTTGGTCCGGGAACCGATGGTCCGGCGGTCGGTTCATCCAAAAAACCGAACATTTAGTCGAACCGTTCTGAACCGGATTGGGTCGGGTCAGACCGGGTTGTCGGTTCAATTACAATAAAAAGACAGGTAACTTGTCTAATAAACATTTTGAAGGAACACTTATTACACATTCTCTTTTCCCTTACTTTCCAGATTCTAGTTTCCAACTTTAACATTGCATATCATGTATTTCCCTACGTTTTTCTTTCATTTTTATTGTTGGGTTTTAACCTGGTGGATCAATGTTATTTAGGTTATAATTGTGTTGTCTATAGACATCTATGAGACGAGTAATATTTTGTTGGTCTCTTATGTTATTTGGTTCTAATTTTGATATCTACGAACATTATTTTCCGTATGATCAAACTTTTGGTGTTTGAGTTATCGTTTTGATGTTCTTGAACATGTAGTTCAATGTTGGCTTAAAGTCATGTTAGTTATTTGTGTTCTAATTTGGATATCTTGTTTTTTAAGTGTAGGGATGTTTTATGCTAACTACTTGTTTAGGAACGTCAAATTCGTGTGTTCAGGTCATTTTTGTGTGTCAAACACATGAATTAATACAATTTTTCTCTATTAATCCTAATCCGAACACACACGAAGATGCATAAATGTGTCCCTCGTGTACTTCTCTAACAAACCCAGTTTACTGGGCAAAATATAAAAAAAACATTGTTGATATATCATAATCCAAGAAAAAATCATTCGAACAAATTTAAATAAAATATTACAAGTAATTAGAGATCAAAACCTCCAATATTATCTGCTCATAATTTTATCGAAAAAGATAGCCCACATTCTCGCACGACAACTCAACCACCGTACGATCTCCCACCGCATCCCCAATCCAACGGTCCCGATCTCCCAACAACTTTGCGCGAATAATATCCTCAACCCATTCACTGCCCTCCAAAAAAGATAATTCCCATTTACACGTGTCTACTTTCCATTGAGCGGTGAGAGTAAACACGATTTTTTACTGTCACCGCGAGTCAGCACACCCCACCTCTATTTCCTTTCTTTCTTTCTTCCTCTTCTCCACCACAACTCTAAAATCTCTCTCGAACCCTAGAAATCTGCGAAAATATCCCACCTTTCCCGATTTCGGTGCTCCGATCTCCCCGGCCGACCTCAGAACTGAGTCCCAATGGTAATCCCGATCCGATTCCGCTCTTTTTTCGCGAGAAACCGTTGTGTTTCATGGTTTTTCCCCTTTTAAAAGGGCTCCGGGCTAGATTTGAGGGGGTTGAGGTCTGAGTTGGGGATGGATTGGGGTTTTGAGGTCCGATCATTGATTGGAGTGGTCGGATTGGGGTGGTTTTGGATCTGATGGTTGGGGGTTTGGGAGATCTATTTTTAGTTTGATTTGGGCCTTTTGGGGGTTTCGGAGGATTTTTATTGATTTTTAGAAATTTCCAGTAGAAAAAAACTTCTTTTTTTCTGCTTAAAGTTTCTCACTTTTGTGTTTTTAAAATAAACTATAAACTATATTAATGAATTGTATACATGATGTTGATGTGTGTTTTATATACATGTTTACTTATGATTGGGATCGTTTTAGTTTTTTCCGATCTGCGTTAGATCTAAAAGATTCCGACACTATTTCGGAATCGGTGTCATCTGCTTTAGAATTAGGAGATCTCAACATAGTTGTTATGTTCAGGAAGAATTCTCAATTGGAATCACTTTCTGTGAGATCGATCTGGTGATGAATGAAGGCTTATACGAACTTATTTTCTTAAAAGGTGAAGAATTTCAGATGTTGTATTGAAATGTATTTGGGAAAATGAAGATGTTGAAGTTTTCGATAGACATGCAAACTCTTTTGTGGGAGATGTTATATGACTTATTTAAGAAGGCTTGACAAGTGGACATCGAACTTGATGCTCTGCGATTGATAATGCTTGTTTTTTTAAACTTGTTTAATATATATTTTGATTAAGTTATCAAATTCATTTTTCAATTGATTTTTATATAAAAAAGTCATGTAAGAAGTGATACGTAAATACGTAATAGACGGATGTGGGTTCTATATAGTATCATTGTTTTGGGATATCAGGTGCGGTATGATTGCTGTACAAACCACCTGTAGGTCGACATCGGATTAATCCGATGATATCATTGGCTTAAATGATAGATTAAGCTGCAGTTACCTAGACTTTGTTGCAGGATATTGGAGCCTAAAGTTGTAGAATTGATTGATTGGTAGATAAGATGACAGTTTGCTAAATCGTGGGACTGACTTTTATGCTTCAATCTAATGGAAAAATGTAACATGGGATGACATGTAATACTCATGATGTTGGGAACTCACAAGCTGTGGTCTCCTGGAGTCTTAGTACACCATAGTCGGTCCTATAATGTCTAAAATTGCTTATTTAGTGAATTTATTACCATTGTATGGGGATACATGATGCATGGTTAATTTGCAGATATGGGGATGTGTAGACAACATACTCATTGATTCTTATGTTTTAGCTTAGAAGGTTCAACTGTGGGTTTCTTAATTTTAAGATTGGTTGCTGATATTTTCATCGTGGTATGGAACATTGTTGGCAATGTAAAATTCCTTTGTATAGGAAAAAAGATGTGAAATGGCAGGATGAAGTGTTATGTTTTATTTAGGACCATGGATGTGATCATACTACATACACTTACACCATGTAGGGAAAAAACTTTGGATGGGAGGCTTATAATCGTTAACGGGAGCATGATTCTCTAACAATTTTTGTTGTGTTACCGACTCTTTGCTACCTTTGCCTCGGTTTCATGTCTCATGTTACATTTAATGGAATTTCGATATGCATGACTTTTTTCTATAAACATTTATATGTTTAGTAATGTGTTTACTAGTATCTCCATTCAACACGTGAAACAATAAATAAGCATGTCTATGAACAGGCGAACGCAAGGTCGGGAATGGCTGTGGATGATGACTGCAAACTAAAGTTTCTGGAATTGAAGGCTAAGAGAGGCCATCGGTTCATAATCTTCAAGATCGAAGAGAAGCTGAAGCAAATCATTGTGGAGAAGGTTGGAGAGCCTGCTCTTGGCTATGAGGATTTCACTGCCAGTCTCCCCGCGGATGAGTGTCGGTATGCTGTCTATGACTATGATTTTGTAACCAAGGAGAACAGTCAGAAAAGCAGGATTGTCTTTATCGCGTGGTATGCTTTCTGCCTCTGATTTATTGATTATCGATGCCTTCTTCTTTCCATTACAAATGTTGATCCTTGTTGTTTTGAAGGTCCCCTGACACATCCAGAGTGAGAAGCAAGATGCTTTACGCCAGTTCGAAAGAGAAGTTCAAGGGGGAGCTCGATGGCATCCAGATTGAGCTGCAAGCAACCGATCCAACTGAGATGGATCTTGATGTCATCAAGAGCCGTGCCAATTAGTACGGCAACACTGCGACAAGGTGCTGATGGTTTAAAATAATGTTTATAGTTTCCTGGAATCCTGCATTTGTCTGGCTGCTGTTCACTTGTTCGGTTTGTTACAATACGTCGTCGTGCTCGTCTCCCTCTTAAGACTTAATCCTTTTGTGTATCTCGTAAAATTTGTTATGTTGTCAAGCATGTGTTGGTCGTCTCTTTGTTGTAGCTTCTTGCCTGCAATTGGATCCTATATGTAACAATGTGTTAGGCAGGTTAGGCAAACATTGTAGCCTTTTATTATGCCCTCTCAAATTTGGATTTGGTGTTTGAGCCTTATAGATATGGTATTATTAATTTCAATTTCAGGAGTGATGTTTGTTTCATTGATATTCTATTCTTGCTGGTTCACCTAACCGCTTAGTTATCCCTCTTGGGAGCTTTGTTATTTTTTGACAATAACGTGTAGGTTGGATTAGTAACATGGCATAAAAACTATTGGTGGATTAAATTGAATGTTTTATGTTCAGGTCAGAAATTCTTTCTGAAAATAAACTTTGATATCTTCTCATTTTTCATATCAACCCACATTTGACAAAATTAAACTACATAATGCAGGTGGAATGAAACACCTCATCTTCTCATGTGTTGTATCTGTATTTCAGGTATAGCCCTTTAGGTTGACAGTAGGTCTAAAGAGAAGGGTGTGTGTTATGTATCACAAGTTTTCATGGTCATATCACATGGAAAGTTCGATTTGGATTCTGAAATGAGCGAGAGGTTGGTGGGAAGTAGTTCGATTCCATTTCATTTATAGGAGAGAGAAGTGTTATACAAGAAAGAACCACAGGAGACCGAACGATCTTGTTTAACTTGAATCTCTCAGACTGGTCTCATTTTCCTTAATAATTTCTAATATGATTTTAAATACATACTAACTGGAGTCTCCTTTTGAAAAAAAGAATTTTAAACAACTAGTCGCTTTATGAAGTGGAAGATGCCTTCCGTGCAGCAACACACCTTTCTTGGGTCCCATTATTTTACTTGTGCAAGGTTGGCAAACACGTTTTTGCTGCATATTTTTATATTTTCAGATACCAATTGAACAAAAGAAAGGAATACGATTAATATAAAGATGATTCGCTGAACTAATTATTTATTTTTTCCAATAAAGAATGGTTTGCTTTACATTAAGGGGGGAAAACATGATATGTATTTTGTGGCAAACAGACCTGGAGCAATATTTTAATCATTCTTTTTACAAATAAGATTGTGTTTAAAATCTAATGTCGCGTATTGAAAGGTAATACTATTGTATTGTAATTCTTCACGCCAAAGATTACAACTGATTACGGTGTTGAATTCTTTAGACTTCACATCTCTTTTCCCGGTGGACTAACCATGTTCTCTAACTCATCAGGCAATGTTCTTGCATGGTCTGCCTTGACACGTTTTGTTCCAACAAATTCCATTCAAATTCAACGTTGAACGGGTAATAACTCCCTCATTTCAGCCTCGTTCAACCAATCTAGATAACATCAACGTCCATGAATGGCAAATGAACGACCATGTTCTCTAGGAAAATTGGGTACTACTGTGACGGCCGGCCGTCTCGAGCTGCTGATATCCGCAAATGCTTCAGCAAGCTTCTGCTTCAGAAAATTCAAGTACATCAAAGAAGAAATGAAGTCATTCAACTGAAATTTAGGAGATGTCCAAACAATCAAATGAAAAGATTTAAATATTTATGGCATACAAGCAAACTTAAAACCTACTTTGAAATCATTTTTTAAAGATCATATGACCCCCTGTCTCCCCTCCCTTGGATGCTTTCATGTTAAGAATGTGAATGTCTTACACAGTGCAACAACTGGATCAAATATTTTGTATATGCTCTACCTTCCAAGTTATGAAAAATGGTGAAACTTTATAACAGAGGAATTTTTTCCAGAACTTCGCATTTATGCAACCAACTTATATATATTATTCAAATATGAATAGATTATAAATAACCTTACATGATAAAAAGAAGAAGGAAAAGCTACGTAACTGACGTTATCGTTCAAGAGTTCATTAGGTATTCTATTGTTTCAGGCATACCATTTAAACTTCAATATGCAAAGGGGGTTTCAGGGCATGACTAAGAGAATTTGGGGATAGGTGGGCTGGTACAACGTAGTAGAGAGAGAAGCTGACGTGACTGAGAGAGAAATCATGACCCCCTGGGGTAGGTGTGGTTAATTTGTGTGGTCACATCTCTAATATGCAAAGGGGATTTGGGAGGAGAGGGTGGTCACTTGCCTACCCTTGACCCTCTCAGATCCGCCATTGAGGCCAAGAACTCCTAGAGCTTGATTTGAAGGGCTTAACATGGACTTATTCAGAAAGTGCATGGACCCAGTTGAGAAGTGTTCGAGGAAAAATGAAGGAGGGATGATGGATGATAGATTGGAAGTATTTAAAACTGCATTTGGAATGAAACCGACGTATAGATCGTCACGTCATCCACATGCGTGAGAAATCTTAAAATAAATATTGATAAGTGTCACATCAGCAGCGTAATGAGTGTCACATCAACCGCGTTCGTGACGCATCGTCCAACAATCATTTTCCTTTAGACAATAACATGTAAGTGTGCTTTGTTTTGGAGGTTAAAATTCAGTTTCGTAGGTTGGTTAAAATCGAAAAATAACTCGATCGGATTTGAAAATATTACTTTGTGAAAAAATCGCATAGCATATCAAAACCATAGCAATTAATTTCAATATACTTTGTGAAAATAGCAATTAATTCCAGCAATACTCTGTTCATTTCCACTTTGTGAAAAAATCCATAGAAATTTAAACCATAGCCATGAGCAAATTGTAGAAACATTTTGCTTAGAGCACCCTTAGCGGGGTCATCCCCTACGGAGTTTTTTTTTTGATTTTTTGTTTGTTGATGACCCCCGAGTTTTTTTTTTGATTTTTTGTTTGTTTGTTTTGGTATTTGTTTTAAAGGTTTAGGGGTTTATATTTTGATAAATAATTAGGGGTTATGGTTGATTATATTTTGATAACTTTATAATTGAAGTACGAAAATATACTAGAATACACCAACTTCTCGGAAATAGGAAATATTTTACTAAATTTAAAGTAGAACTAAACAACAACCAAACTAAAATAACAACTTAAACTAAATCTGAAAATAGGAAATATAGGTCATAAACCTAAAAAATAAAACGACAGAGTTTTTACTTAAATATTTCGTCACTGATCCTTTCTAGGTAGGGGTGAGTTTCGGTCCAGGACCGGACCGAACCGGACCGAACCGAAACCCGAATTTTCGGGAAGTCCGGACCGAAGACCGGACCGAATAGGTTCGGTTCGGTCCGGTCCGGTCCGGGTCGGTCCAAAACCCGAATTTTCCCCTTAAATTTTCGGTCCGGTCCGGACCGAAGACCGAATTTCCAAAATTTTGTGGACCGAAGACCGGACCGAAAAAATTCGGTCCGGTTCGGTCCGGGTGCCCGGACCGGACCGAATTTTGCTCACCCCTATTTCTAGGTTAATTTCATCATTCGGGGTTAGGATGTCGAGTTCCTTGACCTTCAAAAGCGAAATATAAAGGTCGTGCTTCATGGAAATCCGACAGGTTTCTTCTTTCTCCCTCTCAATGCTATATTCTCCCATGATTGTTGTCCAATACAAGGGTGAGGAGAAACAGTTTGCCGCCGAGGAGATCTCGTCCATGGTTCTCATCAAGATGCGTGAGATTGCAGAGGCATACCTCGGTTCCACCATCAAGAATGCTGTTGTCACAGTCCCTGCTTACTTCAATGACTCCCAACGCCAAGCCACCAAGGATGCTGGTGTCATTGCCGGTCTCAATGTCATGCGTATCATCAATGAGCCCACCGCTGCTGCCATTGCTTATGGTCTTGACAAGAAGGCAACAAGTGTTGGCGAGAAGAATGTGCTCATCTTTGACCTTGGAGGTGGTAGGTACCTTTTTTATGGAGAAGGGGGTTTAATCTCGAGATATTGTATTTATAATTTAGTAAATTATATTACATTTATTAAGTTAGTTTAGTACTACAATAATATTATAAGTAACTTAATGATTAATGTTTTAATCGTGCATAATTTTTACACACCAAATCTGCGTCCAAGTCGACATAATGATGACAATCTATCAGGCGGAGCTGGCACGGGAGGTTTACTAACTTAGTGTTTTACATTTTTTGTCAGTTGTTATGGTTACACTGCTGGAAAAATAGAATTTTCATGCCGGTTTTTTTGATCATACACGGGAGGTTTACTAACTTAGTGTTTTACATTTTTTGTCAGTTATTATGGTTACACTGCTGGAAAAAAAGAATTTTCACGCCGGTTTTTTTGGTTATATCACGTTAGGTTTACTAGTCCAATATACCGACGTCGTAATCGAGAGACGTAATAGGGAAAAAGATACTACGTCGGTTGTAAAACCGACATAGATAAGGTAGACATGCCACGTCGGTTTTTGAATAACCGACGTAGAAAGTCCCGTTGGAACAAAAAAATCCTTACATATATATCTTAAATCATTTTTTATATTTACACAACCAACAAATGCACGTAACATAATCGTCAAAAGAATGAGATTTACATTTGAGAGCACAAAAGATTTAAAAGAATGAATTTGTATTAGTCGCCAAGTAATGCAAAGTAATAGAATCAAGTACTTTTATGGGAACCAAGGATGACCCAGAGACAACCATTGGTGATCGTTGCATCTTCTAATGCCAACCATAAACCTTTGCATGAAAACTAACATGAAAAATATAATCAACAAGCAACTTTATTAGAAAAGGCAAGAACATATGGTGGAGTAAGAATGTAAGGCAAATATGAAATAGCAGAAAGGTTGGTATGCTGCAGGGGATGAAAGTAAACAAGAAATAATATAAAAAACCAAAGGGAATTAACAAACTCTCCATATTTGACCATAATGAGTCCTCTCTTTGTATCATCTTCAAGACATGTTACTTGTAAGTTATCATTTCATTATTTTCTCCATAATAGTTCTGAAAATGCCTACCTGACATTAGCAATTAGACAACAATGACAGGACACAATCATCAATTCTTAGCACTTTCAGACTAACTCTGTACAAGGATATAGCATTTCAAGAGAGAAGAGGTGTACAGAAAAGAAACAGAGAGAACTTTTTGTTTGATCTCAAAGTAACATAATTTCTTGAACACGGGATCGATTTCATGCAGAGCTGCAACACACAAAAACAACTTGCTGAAACATGATATAAAAAAGAACAACTCATGAGGTCATGGCTGGTAGTAGTAGTAGTAGAACATGAAATAAAATACGACTAAATACGGTAGAGCAACTTAACATAGCTACACGCCTACACTAGATGTTTTCAGTTGTACTTCAATTTTATTAAGTGAAAGTTCTCGAAAATGAAACCAAACTGAATGCTTTCTCGCACTATGGTGTATCTTGAGCCCATGGTTAAGATGTGTGGATGTGTAACATCCCGAAACAGCGGAAAATTTAAAAATTCATAATCAAGACAAAGAGCACAATAATCAAGGCGGGACTGTTACTTCTCATAAACAATATAGTGGTGCACCATAATACATCAGAGTTTGCCAAAATGAATACATGATTACAACAAAACGACAAGGGAAGATAAACGTAATCATGTGGACCTCAGTGGTCTGACTAGAGGATCCGACTCCAAATGCGCGCGCCCGCCGATCACCACCCCACTGGACCTACTGCGGTCCTGAAAAAGATGCAACAACAATGCCTGAGTTTCCAGAAAGGAAACCCCGTACGCCAACTCACCTATATGCATGCATTACACAATGAACCTATCATACTAGTAGCGTGTCATGACATCGACAGAAATGAAAACAGTTCCCCCGAAGGGTAAAACGGGACATCAGTCCGACAATCAACAACGAGTCTCCCGAGGAGACCTACTGCAGGCACATGCAGCCTTACAGCACGCGACATCGCACCCCCCACACGCAGCTACACTACTCAGGGGTTCGGCAGGGAGCCTCTGTCACGCCTGCGCGCCGATAGAATACAGATCTGCAAATCTCAGTGGTCGGAGCCACAGGGACCAACGGGGCCGTCGCCCGGAAGGTATAACAACAACATCTCGGTAGGTGCCCAGTCGAGGAAAACAACATAGCCGGAACAGCCTCAGCCCAACAATCATCATCGTCGACACAACCTCGGCGGCATCACCGGCACAGCATCGGTGGTCCATCACAACGTCCGGCACAACATCGGACGGGTCCAGACCGAAGTCTGCCAGGTCATCAGGCTCCTCGAGCCGCAAACACCAACCGCGCCGCTATAAAAGCAGGGCAGCGACCTCCGTAGCCCGTGGGCCGGTAGTCACCTCACCCAATGCCAGTTGCGTGCCCGCACAACATCAACACTGGGATCCGCGATCCCTCAGGCCTGCTATACTACAATAAGTCCAACAATCATCTCAAAAGTCACGGTCCATACATGGAGGTGACGCGTCCCGAACACCCACACTCTTCCCAACGGCGGTCCCTGAGCAGGCACGCATCACGCGCCCACCGTCACCTCCCGGCTCACGCACAAGGCGAGGACACGGGTTTCCGTGGACAAAGTTGACGTTCAAAATGGGAACCAGGAATTCTGTCCTGTGCCCAAACGGTCGACCGGAAAAGGTGATTCGGTCGACCGCTTCCAGGAAGGAATCGGTCGACCGTTCTCCTGACACGGTCTACCGCTGCGCTCAAAACATAATCCCCAACGGTCGAACAAGGGTCTAAAACCGGTCGACCGAACGAGGTCAAAATCCGGAGTCTGGTCAACATTAAATTCAATCTACCGGTCGACCGACTCAGGGGTCTCGGTCGACCGAAAACAAACAGGGTCAACCTAGTATTCTAAGTCATATAATCGGTCGAACGCAACCCTCCAACGGTCGAACAACAAACAATCGGTCGAACGTCACATGAAATCGGTCGAACAAATCATGCATAACTAACATGTACACTTAAGTTCCGGTCGAACAAAACAAGGACCGGTCGACCGACAACAGGCAGAAAAATCCCAACTCACCAGCAATAATGCACTACCGGCCGACCGCCACAAGGCATCGTTCGACCGGTGAAGGTTAAAGTCGGGCAAACAGTGCTAAAACGGTCGACCGTTCGAAGGATCCGGTCGACCGTTGGTCGTCTTCAACCTCACGCCAGCCGAGGTTTTAGGAAGAAACGCGTCGCCGGAGAGGTCTCCGACCTCCCCCGACTCGACCAACGCATCCCTCACATGAGGGTTAACAAACAAACCACACTAAGGAGCGGCATACCTCCACCAAGACGACGAACCGCCGGAGCTCCGCTCACGCACGTCGCCTCCTCCGGTCTCCCTCGCGCTAAGCCTCCGCACGAATGTCTTCCTTGTCCGCCTCCTCCGCGACAGCTGCTCCCACCGCGCGCACCAGCAAGGAAAGGAAGAAGAAATGAGGAAGGAGAAGAAAAGGAGAAGAAAAGGAAGAAAACATGATTTATACACCCGTCTGCTACAGTGCCCGCCACCCTCACCATCACCCTACTCTCCTCAGGCCACTGTAGCTCGCCTCTTCCCCATGCAACTTACAGGATTTAACCTAGGTTTGGGTTCTTACAGGATGTGCTTTGCTGATCATAAACTTTTCTGGGCTCTTCATGCCATATTAAAATGAGAGTATACAACTTAAATCCAATTAACATATCAAAGTGTGGGATTTAACTCAAAACCAATTATTATTAAGTGGAGTCCCAACATGTTACACGTCACATATATAATCCAACTTGACAATTTCACATATATAAAACCTCGTGGAAGACCTAGCTACTTAGGCGATCCGGAGTAGTTCTTGTGGTGGGTTTCAAGGTATGTTTTGTTTGTTTGAACTTGAGTTTTTAGATGGAAGGCACCTTACCTGTGAATCTTATTTGGACATTGCATGCAACCCGTAGTACAAAGTCTTGTATGCCTGTATAGTTTGGTATTTAAAATTCATGTATGAAGTTGTAAACCTCTATTGCAATTGTATTGAAACCTATGATCCTTAATGCTCCAAAATGAATTGCATTAGAACAATTATTCTTGGCTTAGAATGAAACTATGATGGTTGTCTAAGTGTTCATGACATTGTCTTGCTTTGCTGATACTTATCGACCTTATTGTTCATATTATTTTGAACCTTAAAAGACTAACTTGAATACCATGAAGTTGTCATTTATAATTAAGTACGGTGTGACCCTTAATAAAGTGAGTTAGTGAATATCTTAATTGTCTTATACCGCTCTCACCACAGTGTAAATTAATGAATGGCACACTACTAAGCTGATGAAAAATTAAGTAGAGTGGGCTAGGCACTAATTAACTAAAATCATATAGTTATATTATCTCGATTGCTAAATGTCGTCCGTAAATTACTAAAATCATTTTTGTAAATTATCATTTTGTCATTCTCTCATTTGTACTCATATCTTTCTTCATTTCTCTCTCCCACCACCACACTTTCTTCATATTTCTCTTAATCATAAAAAATAATGTCTTGGAGGTCAGGAAAAGAACCAACGGAAGCGCCCGGTGTACTCGAATATGTTAAAATTTCCAACTTCTTTTTAGTAAAAAACATATAAAAAATTAGGGGGCGGCCGTCGGAACACCCTACGGAGGTGACGTCTGGCTAAGACGTTACATCTAAAAAAATTAATCAAAAAATTTAAAAATTATACGGTGTGTTATCTCAAATTATTTCAGATTCTCTTCCAAGATTTCAATATTAATGGGGGTGGATTACGGTGAGTTTTTTTGTAAGTCAGGAAGTTTTACCAAATACCACATCAACAGGTCAATCGGTCAGGAAGTCTTACCATACATTTTCGTGATGTTGGTAATGGTAAAGTGATGAAAACTTAGACAAAAGCCTTAGTTTAAGAGACAAGACAAAATGAGTATTAAATGGATTGTAAAGAGCAAAATGATAATTGAAATAGACGATTTAAGTAAAAATGAGACAATAAATAACAATTCCCTATATTTTACGTACAACTTTTACAAACAACAAAATTAATTTTGAGCAAATGAACACTAAATTCTACTTGATTCTATTTTCTGTAGCTTTCTTTGTTAGCACAATTTATTTTCAGACAACTTTCAACTACACAAGAATCTTCCATATATCGTTACCGATCAGATCTTTTATGTCAAAGAGAGACAAAGACCATTTGTATAGTTATAAGGGGGCAAAAATGAAAAATGAACACATCCCTATAAAATAACTCTTTACAGACAAATACTATTTGTATAGTTATAAGGAGCAAGATGTTTCTCTTGACCGAAGCCCACAAGAGGAACATTTATAAGTAATTGCCTGTGACCTTGAAAGGACCTCCTCTAGCAGTGGTGTTCGATCTCGAAAGCAATACTTTTGATATTTTTCTTCTTACCATGAGGGAATTTTCAAGTGAAAGTCAATGCTGGATACACTCGCCTCGCTCGATAGTGATGATTTTGACGATAAAATTGTGAACTATATACTTTGTGAAGGAGTTCAAGAGGAAGAACAACTATAAGGACATCACCGACAACCTAATAGTTCTCAATAAGTTGCAATGACTTGCTAGAGAGCAAAGAGAACCTTATCTTCCGGAACTTAGACAACCATCAAGATCGACTCTTTTTGTTTGAAGGCTTTGACTTGTACTTAGTTGTAACTACTAACTAGAGTTAAATTTGAGGATCGAGTTCAACATATATGAATCTTTTCAAGAAATTCATTGACCTAGTTGAGAAGTGTTTGAGGAAAATATTGGTGTTTCAAGGGCGTAAAATGCAAAAACACCATTTCCCTATATATACCTCTTCCATCCGCATTACCCACCTTAATCTTTCCCTCTTCCTCCCAAAACCTCAAACCCTAATTTTCCTCCAATGGCGCCGATTCCTGACGTCTCTCTCGACGACCTCATCAAAGCCAACAAGAGATCTTCGCTCGGACGAGGCGGTCGGACTCGAACTCGCTCTCGCGCCCCGTATCCGACGGCAAAGGTGCGAAAACTAGGGTTTCGGGTGGAATTTTCCGGTCCGGCGTTTTCTGACGTGGTTGTGGTTGGAGCAGCGCGCGATTTTCAAGGTCAAGGGCGTCAAGGCGCCGGTACGGAAGGTTGAGATCGGCACGAGGCTTTACGTCACCAATCTCGACTACGGCGTTTCCGACCAGGACATGAAGGTGCTTCTGCTTTTGCAAACAAAAAAAGTTTTATCTTTGGAGGTTTGAGTGTTGGGTTAGGTTTTTGCTGTTTGGAGATTTAGGACTTTTTTGTGTGATGTGGGTTTGAAGTTTATGTTGGATTGATCGGTAAGTGATTCTCGGGATTTTCGTGCTTTTTGGAATCGGTATGGCTTGGAAGATGATCTGGTTTACGTCTCCATTCTCGGCTATGGTTTTTCCGACCCAGACATAAAGGTTCCATTTTGAGGGCGGATTTGAGATTTTAGTGCTGTAGTTTTGATTTAGCAACAAAAAGTATGCTTTTGCTGTCAAAAAGGTTTGATTTTTGGAGCTTTGGGTGTTAGGTTGTGTTGAATTATTGCTTAAGAGGTTCTCGAGTTAAGTACATTCTTTGGAGATTTACGACATTTTGTGTAATGTGGGTTTGAAGTTTATGTTGAGTTATTCATTAGGCGGGATTTAAATCTCGAATACGGTGCCTCTGACCAAGACATAAAGGTGTGACTTTCAGGGTGGATTTGAAATTTTAGTGCTGTAGTTTTGTTTTTTATCGGTAATGCTGTAGTTTTGTTTTTGCAACCAAAAATATGCTTTTGACGTCGAAATGGTTTGATCTTTGCAGTTTTAATGTTGGGTTATCTTGAATTATTGATTATCCAATTGTCGAGTTAGGTTTATTCTATGTAGATTTCCGACTTTTTGTGTAATGTGGGTTTGAAATTTATGTTGAACTATTCATTAAGCAATTCTCGGGATTTAAATCTCGACTATGGTGTTTCCGAGCAAGACATAAACGTGTGACTTTGATGGTGAATTCAAGCTTTTGCAACCAAAAAGTTTGATTTTTGGAGCTTTGAATGTTGGGTTGGGTTTTTACTATTGGAGATTGATGACTTTTGTTGTAATGTGGGTTTGAGGTTTATGTTGAATTATCACCAATCAAGCAATTGTCTGGATTTTGTGGTTGTTGGAAGTGGTAGTGCTTGGAAAATAATCTGGTATTAGCTTTATTACTGTTAATTTGTTTCATAGTAGAGTGTTTTTCTGTTGATTGGTGTTAGTACTTCTGGAGATACTTGTGAAGTTGTGATAGTAATGAAGGATTTATAGTGTGCAAGAGAATTTAACAAGGAAAAAACCCATCAACCCACATCCTTGTAAAGACTGGCCATTTCTCTTGAGCTCATAATTATAAAGTTATTGATGTATTTTATTTTCTGTGATTTAAGTATGATAACAAATATTCCTTGTTCATTGTCAAACCGAACAAGTTCATGGGGTAGGTTTATGAGTTACGACTGCAACAGTTGAAGCAGTTTGGTTGTGGCAGGAATATATTGCTGTCAATTAAGACTATTTTTTGTTTTGTTTTTTGCCAATTGCCAACAGGTTTATGTATTAAGGACAGGTTGACTTGTTTAATCTTTATCAATTGGAAATTGCAGTGATGTCTGATGTATAATAGTAACTCATCAATAACAAGAGACATTGAGGCTTGTTATTTTGTGCAAGAGCATATAAGTTGGCCTGGGAACTACTTCTGTTGCCGTTCTTTTTCATCGAAGCTGCATACTAGATTACACTTGGTTTTGCCCCTGTAATTGAGCTAAGCCAGACAATATTTTGCTTGATCTGATAATGTTAATTTTTTATGCCATAATTTTGTTGATTTTGCGGCTTCTCTTGTACCGTACCGTCTTAAAGATTATGCTAAGAGATTGATGTGCCTTTTGTTCTGACGTTTGTCTCAGGAACTTTTTTCTGAAATTGGTGGTCTACAATGCTGTGGAGTACACTATGATAGGAGTGGACGATCAGAGGTGCTTTATTGACCTGCCAATGAAATTTAATCTGCAATTTATTGGCTTTTGCAAGTTCAGAACTTAATTGATATCTGTCTTACATTGTATTTTTTGTTAATTTATTCTTCAGGGAACTGCAGAAGTTGTCTTCAGGCGGAGGGATGATGCTCTAGCTGCTGTAAGGAGATACAACAATGTGCAGCTGGACGGAAAGCGTATGAAGATAGAGATTGTGGGATCAAACATTGTTACTCCTATAGCTGTACCTAAAGTTAGAACTGGAGCTTTCACAAATTCCAATCCTGCTGGCGTTCAAAGGTTTTGTGATGTCTTCATAAAGTTGTTTTTGAGGTTCTAGTATTATATATTAGCAGTGGAGTTTTCAAAATTCGAGATTGAATCTTCATTCTCGCTGATAGCCCTAGGATAAGAACAAGTGGAAAAGAAGCTACAGTAGTATAATATGTGAAAGATAGATGAACCACACAAGAAAGTTCCACTAAAAATGAAGAGGAACAGTATTGGCTCGTGGTCAGACTCACATATGATGGGATGTTGCTACAATGTTGTTCAACTGTTCATCATAATTCTTTTCATTAAAATCCTCCTTGTTATTAAAGTCCCTCAAGGTTTCTGTTTTTATAGTGCCTTTTTTATCATATGCATAAGCAGGTGCATTTGCATGTGGAATTTAAAATGGGGTTGGGTAAAGAGTAGATAAATAAAGTAATCATGTGCTTAGGTTTTGACCTTTTGTGTTCAATTTTCTTTACAAATCTTAACATCTCATCTCGAGACTAGCTACACACTCTTACTTGTTTGACCAAAAATCTTAATGATAATTCATAGCATTTTCTTCCCACTCAAAGGATATGTTTGAAACCACATGAAGCCTTTGTTACTTCAAGATGACATAATGAACTAATATTTGCTGATGCTATCGGCTATGGTATTTTGCTATTTTTCATCTCTTCATGCTTCAATGGACCGGGACTGTATAATTGAAGTATTTACATTTGTATTTCTTAATCGAACCTACATGTGAGGATCAATTCCATGGCATTTGTGCTACACATTAACTAATATCTGCCGTCGCCTTTTAATTCACAAAACCTTTTGTTGATTGTTTTATTATCATTTGGACACAGATGGGCGGCTAGAGGTGGGCCTACACGGTCTGCTAGAGGTCATGGTCGTGGGCAGGGGAGAGGCCATGGGTCGGGTAGAGGCCGTGGACGGGGCAGCGGACGTGGCAAGCCACCATGTGCTGCTGAGCTTGATGCTGATCTAGAAAGTTACCATGCAGAGGCGATGCAGACTAACTAAGAGTCCAAGAGTACAAAAGCTTCCAAACTTGCTAACATTTACATCTCTCAATCCTTGCCTGATTTTGATTTTTCAGCAATGTGTACATCAGCATGGGAAATTCTGTGTTTGCAGTGGTGTTCCGCTTTATGGGGCATCTCCATGGAATTCTGTCATAGAAAAAAAGTCGTAATAATTGCAAAAGAGAAACATCTTGTATCTGGAAATTATTACAGTATTCAGAACCTCTTGTGAACATTACAACAAATATGATTAAGACGTTTATAGCTCCCACATAAATAAGAAGCTGTGTGCGGCAGCTACAAAATGGGAGTTCGATGAAATATATAATAAAGACTCCTGGGTTTTCAAGATGCCAGCTGCTGAATGTTCTTTTGAGTTGAGTGATTTAATTCTCATTTTATTCCGACCCATGGGTACAGAATTCCATGGAGCTAGTTGCCTGGATCCTCTTCTTGATGAGAATGTGCGAACTATGTAGCTCAGTGGTTGCCGAACCAAGTTGTGTTGGTGCCTGATCCACTGCATTCGAACTTTCTGTGGTGAATCAGACTGTTTTGTCTCCTAAGCAGGGATTGTCTATTGGTTTTGCTTAGATTAACAATCTTATATTCAGAATTTTCAGCTGACGCATCTGTGGTCTGTCTATATTTGACAATGCTCAATCACAAGTCAAATAGTGAAATATCAAGTTTTTTTTCATTGCTGGTCTCTGGAAGCCAGATGATGATAGAAGGGATCTCAAACTGTAACCATTGTAATAATTAATGCTAAAGTACCAAAAAAAATTTGTCCATTGTAAAGAAATTGGTTTAAGTTTGGATAAAGCAACCATATATGTAGTTACTTCTTAAATTTGTGGTGTTAGAATCAACGACAATTCCCCCTTTTGCATATCATTGGTAAAAACCAGTAGTTTCGTATTTTCATGTTGACTTGAAGGTAAAGATTTGAGCGACCAAATTTTACCATAACATGTAGTCAATGATAGTATAATTCAACTGAATTTCATAGCACTGTGAATGTCTTCAGTTCCATGGAAAATCACAAACATTAGTACTGAACAGAAGTTGAGATTACAAAACATGACCTGCAATCAACTCATCTTTAGTTGCCTCACACAACATTTACTTATTATAACTATGAACAAACAAGTACTTCGATTCTGGTAAAATTGTAACAGAGAGAGAACCCTATAAGTTCTTAAGATCTCGAGCATCTTCAGTTCTTTGGGACTCCCAGGCGAAGTCTGAAGTCTTCCTCCATAAGAGGGAGACCCTCACGCAGAGTGATCGTCGGCTGCCAACCTAGCAGCTCCTTTGCCTTGCTAATGTTTGGCTTCCTTTGTCGGGGATCGTCAGGCGTATTTTCCACAATCTTCAACTCTACTTTAGGGCTGATCAACTACAATAAGATTTAAGGGATCAGAAAATTTAGCTTAGAAGCTTTAATAATAATGTCGGCATTTAACATCATACCTCCTTCACATTTTCAGCAAGTTCCATCATTGTGAATTCACCTGAAAAATTGATCATAAATGATTACGAGGATCGAGGAAGATGTGTATTGGACACAAGTCTAAAATTCTAAATGAGAACCTGGATTTCCAATGTTAATAGGGCCAGTGTTCTCTCCCCCCATCAGCTTGATAAGGCCATCAACCTTCACAACAGTCAAAAAGTAAACATTATTAGCTAAAAGTTATAAGAAAAAAATCAGTTCGTGTAAGACAAGGTGCATATTACCATATCAGAAACATAACAGAAACTTCGGGTTTGTGTGCCGGGAGCTTGGACTGTCAAGGGTTCACCCCTGAGTGTGTCATGTCAAGACCATTAGGATACAGTAAAATAACACATAAGTGGTAAAATAATCAACAAGATTTCTAAGTCACCTAATGGCCTGAGCTATGAAGTTACTAACAACTCTCCCATCATCGATATTCATCCGTGGTCCATAGGTGTTGAAAATCCTGGCAATTCGAATTTCTGATAGCAAAGACAGACAATCATCACATAACTGTTGAACAAAAGATGCACCGACTCAAACTTAAAATGAAAATTTCAACAGATTAATTGTAAAATGTTGCAAAAGGCAGAAATTTTTACCTATGCCATGTTGTCTGTGATAATCAAACATCAAGGTTTCTGCCACACGCTTGCCCTCGTCGTAGCAGCTTCTCACTCCTGTCATGTGTCCAAACATTCATGTTTATAAATGACAACAAAATTTTGTATATAAGTTTATTACAAAACTTGCAAGTGATGATTCTGCACAAGACCCAAGTTATAAATCATTTACCAATTGGATTGACATTGCCCCAGTATTCCTCCGTCTGAGGGTGCTCAAGGGGATCACCGTAAACCTCTGAGGTGGAGGTCAACAAGATCCTGGTAAATTGAATTCGTATCAGCTTTAGTAAAACATCACAAACTGCCTCATAGTGGAGTTCAAATACAATGGAAAATTTTAGTGTTACCTTGCTCCAACCCTCTTAGCAAGACCCAACATATTCAATGTTCCAATCACATTCGTCTTTATTGTCTGTAACAAATATTTGAGAAGATCACTGGATGGACTAAAAACCAAAGAATAACTTTTTGATGATCACACATGGTTGGTTATGGTGCACTAGTAAATGAGCATAAGAAATATGCACCTTTACAGGATTATGCTTGTAAAAGATGGGAGAGGCTGGACAAGCGAGGTGATAGATTTGATCAACTTCCACGAGCAAAGTTTCCGTGACATCTGCAACAGGAGAGTAACTTTTAGGTTTGTACAACAAACATACATGAAAAGCAACCCAATATATTAACTTACTAGAAGAGTAAAGTAAAATATAGCCAAGATAAAGCTAACTCAATGCGTACCATGTCGAATGAGCTCAAATCTTGGATGTCCGATCCATTTTTTCAGATTGTCCTTTGAACCAGTGAAGTAATTGTCCGCAACAATAACCTATAGCCAACAGAGCACAAAAAACTCTGATTGTGAAGGACTATGTGATGCAAAAGATCATACTACACAGTCAGAATTTGCTGAGAAGGTTTACTACTTCAAGGATGCACTCTATTCAAATGGTGTGTACATAATAAATTTTGCAGCATTTAACTATTGAAGAGAGCATAGTGGTATTTTACTGATCAGAGAGAGAGAGAGAGCATATGGTAATTATATCAATTGTGCATTAATTTTTCCCGGTGCTTCAGCACTTTAGTTTGGCTAACCTCCGAGCACTAATTTTTTTAAAACACTTTTTTAAAACGATGTAGCAGTACCATGATATTTTACCCTGATGCCTTGACTGATTTAGCCCATCCCATTATAACATAATTTAGAATCTAAGAAAGTGAGACTCGAGATTTCAGCTATTGACTCCCACAGTCCAGCCATATCACCAATTTATGAATCCAAAGAAAATATCTAATTTTGATTATCGTGATCTACATAAAAGAAGAATACCTTAAAACACAACAGATCCGTTTCGGATATTAGAAACACGTCAGAAATCAATTCACTGGTTATATTATCACCAACTCTACATGTATACCACTGGACACAACTATTACAGAATCATCTATATTTACTATGAGTCTACTTTTGCTGAATCTGTGCACGAGTGAATTCATACCTCATTTTTCTCATTTTCCATCAACTTGTCCACCAGATGAGATCCAATGAATCCAGCACCACCAGTGACCAGAATTCGCAGATTGGACTGCATCGAATTCAAATCAGCCCATGAAATCAAGTTAGCAGTGGAACACCATCAAAACCATGGACATTGTTAAAAGAAGAACACAACTCCTCATGTATCACATCAAATCAAAGAGTGAGTGCATTTGACACACGACAAGAAGAAATGGATTTTACCTGATAAAATTTGGAATTCCTCAGAGGAGATGGAGTTGGAGGCGGCTTCGCCCCGGTACCATTGGTAGAATACTCTTTTGCCATTGCTTAGATCTCCAGACAAGTGATACTGACACAACAACCTGCAAACACTTCAAAAACTCAAAATCTAACAGAAGACCGGAACATGACATCTCTCTAAACCACAAACATGCAAAGCATTGATAGATCAAATCCAACCCTCACAAAGTGAAAATTTCCACCTTTTCAAATGCTAAGTTTGTTAGCGGCTTAAAACCCACAACATACCACCAAAATAAAATCTTTCCAACAAAATCAAACAAGAAATCCTTCCTACACTCTCAAACCACTCCAAAAAACATCGCAACCAAATCAAACCCAAGACACCACCACAATGCAAAATTTCCCACCCTTTTCAAATACTAATATTTATTCCTCCAAAACTCGAACTTCATTCCAATAACTCTAACCAAAAACCATAAAAACCAAAACTTTCCAAGAAAAAAATCAAATCCCAAAACCACCACAATGCAGAATTTCCCACATTTTGGAATGCTAAGATGTTTTCCACCAAAACCCACTCCAAGACCATAAAAATGAAATCTTTCCAACAAAATCTAAAAAGCCCACCTTTACTTGAAGAGATCCAAGCAAGCTTAGTTGTGGAGGTGTAGAGATTACTTGGAAAGGGGTATATATAAATAGAAGGAAGGGTGAAGTTGAAGCAACAAATGATTTGGGCACCATCAAATCAATGCTTTCGAAACAAGAAAAGAAAAAAAACTCAGCTCAGCTCAGATCTGAATCTGGTGATGTTGATATATGAACCGAGTAGGTGCCAACTTTATATTATTATTATTATTATTATATTAAATAATTATTTCAGTCTATATTATACTAAGCAAAATGTTTAGTTTGTGAAAAACTAAACTGACTGCTGATCGTCGCCGTAAAACTACTTAAATCGTCCGTAAAATTATCATTTTGCTCCTCTACCCTTTCTACTAATATAACTCCTCGTTTCACCCTTTTAACACAACTTTCTCTTCATATCACTCTTCTATTCCCCACATAAAATGTCTCGGAGGTCAGGAAAAGAATCAGCGGAGACCCTGGTAAATTACCTTGTTTATTTCAATTAATTTAAATAAAAAAACATTTTTGAGTCGGGCGGTCGCGGGAGACGCCCGACCCAACGAGAGGGCGGTCGCCGGAACCGCCTCCCCTCTGTGGGAGACGTCTCACACGTACGGTAGGCGTCTCCGGCAGACGCCTACCACGTAGGGTAGGCGTCTCCCGTAGACGCCCGGTTTTTTATTTATTTTAAATTTGATTTGATGGTACACCTGACGCGAAACACTCGTACATGGTACATGCACAAGGAATCACATGTGTTGTCAGGAAAGCACACCCACAACGATATTCAATTTCATCACTTAAGTCATGCATTCTCTTCAACTCCTGAGTCATTAACGACAAGCAGTGATGCGAAACTCGGCCATTTATATGCTGAAACAGAGGACCTATGTAATGTGCCAAATTTCGACGTCTCGAATCTTCAAGAAAGTTCCGAATATTCGTCAGCTGCATTTCAATAGACGAGTTCACGCGGTCGAAAAAAGTGTCGAGAGCGTCAGTCGATGTAGTGATCCACTCTTTCAGAGCCGAATGTGCACTTTCCATCCTGCAGTTCGTAGTGTTGCCGAAATGAAGAACTTGATTCGTCCAATTCAACACGATTTTTTCCTTATGCACCAACCACGTGTCTTCCACATACTTCGTCAGCACTGGCCAGGAACTGTAAGAATCCTTCAGATTACGGACTGCTCTATCATAATCCGTCTGTGAATCAGAAAGCATGACTCTCCTCCATCTTCCACGTCTAAAACTCTCTGCAAGCTGCTTCTCCTTGCCGAATACGTGGTATGCGTAGTTGTACACGTCTTTGTTGATATGTCAGGTGCATAGTAAATGAGCTGACTCAGGAAAAACCTCTGCCACTGGTCGCATCAGACCCATCTCCCGGTCCGTAATTATTGTTGTCGGGCTAACAATATCCAATAACAGATCTCGCAACCTCTCCAACACCCACCGGTAACTAGACTCGGTCTCATCCTGCAAAATCGCATATCCGACGAGGAAATTCATATTTGTTGGAGTAACCCCAACCATCTCAAACAAAGACATCTTGTACTTGTTCGTCTTATACGTCGAATCCATACAGATCACGAATGGGTATGTACGCAACAACTAAACTGAAGTCGGATGTGCCAAAAATGCGTTAGTCAAGACATTAGTTTCTTCATCTGCCACAATCCAATGCAAATACTTATGCTGCACTGCCTCTCTGAGAAACTGCTACGCGGGATTCCTGTCTTCAGATTTCGTCATCCTCATGTACTCTCTGAAGTTGTAAATGTGCCTTTGATTAGGATTATCGTCCGGAAATTTCTTCTTTACCGCCAACAAAATGTTACGGGGCCTTGCTTGTGCCTCTGTCATATCCCGAACAATTTGATTTGCCCCAGCACTAAGTCCGCTGACCTGTCGGTGACCCTCTGAATAAACTGTCAATGGGTGGTTGTGCTGCCCAAACATGCTACTAGAAACAATAACCCATCCATCACGATCTCGTCGCTCCACAACTTTTACCAAAAAACCGACAACCGCAACCTTTTCTTTTCGTATTCTTTCGCAGTGCAATACTCGTATCACGAGAACTCATCTCACGTCTGCGATCACCTGAGGTAACAATCCATCTGGTTATCTGCTTTCGGTTTGTATGATGATATAACCAAAAAAATCCGGCTCCTATTGCAACTTGTTTCGCCCATTTACAACCTTCCTCGATTGTTGTAAATATTTCTTTACTGTCAAAAAGCTCACTGTAATTTACTCCATCACCACCGAAATCTTGCAACGGAACCTGAAAAATTTGAATTTAACAGAAAATTAAAAAAAAACGGGCGTCTGGCTAAACCGCCTCCACCAAGGTGGAGGCGGTTTAGACAGACGCCTCCACCTTTGTGCAGGCGTCACGCCCGAGTCGTGAAAATAATTCCGCCCCCGTTACCTCGCCGGATTCAGGTGCTTCGCCAGACATTTTCGTGGTGTTGGTACTAGGAATGTGAGTAAAACTGAGTCAAACACCTTATTTAAAGACACGAGACGAAATCGGTATTAATTGATTTGTTAAGGGCAAAAGGTCATTTTTGGGGCAATTTAAGTAGTTTTCCGGCGACGAATAATAGTTCCCAAACTAAAACATATGGAGTAAAGAAGTGATGCAATTCTTCCAACAAGACCAAAAAATGCTAAATCAACCAACAAAACATTACTCAGAAAAGAAATTTGTGTGTTGGATTATTAATTAAATGTAACAAGACAAGAGATAATTATGGCACCATTTATAAAATTTAACTAATAAGAGTTAGAAAGATTCCGTACAAAATGCCAAAGTGGCTGTAGTTTAGTGGTAAGAATTCCACGTTGTGGCCGTGGAGACCTGGGCTCGAATCCCAGCAGCCACACTTTTTTATTTTATTTGTTTACAATTTTTTTTTTCTTTCTTTCTTTCAAAGTAGTTGCAACATCATACGGTTTGTAGGCCGAAAGCATCCATCCCCAAACCATAATTTGAGGTCTTCCGTTAACGTATTTCAGTTTAGCTTTACTTTCAGCAACAACCATAATTTCCATATTTTACCTATATTTAACAAGATCAATTGACCAACAATAATTAATTGCAAGACTAACTAATAGTCGTGGTTGTGGTGGTCGCCATGCTTGGTTCTCTCTGCTTCAATCCTTAATTATATAAGTAGTTTAAAAAAAATTATAATATTGCTTGGAGACGACCACAAAGTTCAAACCAATGCTTTCCTTCCCCGCGTTATTAGTATCACACCACGTACATGGTTTAGGTTGTCTTTGTTTACTTCCATCAACATTAATTAACTAAAATTCTTCATTATATAAGAATAACAATTAATTTCACCAATTTGTTCACAAATAGAATACTCAAAACCATAAGAAATTTTTGGGTGGTGGTAATGATTCTTCTTTGGCCTCCCAATTTTGTCGTCGGAGCGAAAATGTACAGAAGGCAGGGTCTACATTCCTGAAATGAAAATAAGATCTTCTCTTTCACACTTGAAAGTTGAAATCTATGTAATGCTCTACTCCCTGTTTCTGAGATACATACATTATGTTCTCTTAAGTGAACATAATGTTATGAACTGATATTCAGTTTTCCTACAAACATAAATAATAATTGGCTTTGTGGAATGCTGAATATTATACTCTTGGGGAGAATGGTATTTTGTATTGTTCAAATTTTCAATAGTTTGTTTTGTTCAACTTGAATGTTTGTGTTGACAATTGTGTCGTCACTGTCTGTTTGACCTGAACTTTATTCTGTCCTCACTTCATTGTTGTCTGCTTCTAGACAGTCAACTAACAGGTTCATCATTCCATTTTTAGGCAATCAAAATTCACCATATTTTGAATAAAATAATGTTGCCGGTCCATTTTCATTTTTTTTACCGAACTTTGTACAGTAGTTTCTTCCTTCTACTAATTTTGACTCATATGGTTTAAGAGACCTAGCTGGATTCTGGATATCAATCTGTTTTGTGGTATTTAGCATATTATTTATGTAAGATTGCCAAACATACCAGTGCTCGGATATGGTAAGACTTATTTTTTGCATGAAATGTGGTAACTTATCATGGAGACTCTTTAGTTGTTTTTTTTGTTGTTGTTGTCTCATTGAGATTATTATGAATTTATGGTCATATAACTCAAGGTGATGAAAGAATCAAACTTGTAGGTACGATTATTGTTCATTCGCTACTTCAAGCACAAATTCTTCAGCAATCCAGATACTCGACACGACACGGTGCTGATAAACCGCGAAAATGCAACTAAACCCGAAGCTTTTGTCAACATTCTGATGACTGAACTGAGAGCTCAAGCAATGGTTCCAGGGAACTAAGGTTTCGCGACAGGGAAGAAGCAATTCACACCCTCTGTGGCCAATGTCTTGTGGATGATCACAAAGTGGTGTGTCGTGTGAGTACAAGAGGGGCTGCCGGATCCATTACAGTGGTTGTTCAGTTAGATATGAGATCTACCCTTTCTTCTTCTTCCCCTTAGATAGATAAGGGTTCTGCAACTACTACTAATGTTGCTCACAGAGGAAGTACTTGGTGCAATATCCTTAAGTTTACTTTCTATCATCTGGTGATGTGTATTTAAGTGTTTGTTTGCTTCTATGAAGGAATGAAAAGTGGAGAAAAATCTTCCTTTTAACTCTGCAACGCAGCTCAAATTTTCAGTTTCAGTGACTGGAGAAAAGTTAAGGTTTGGAATTGAAATTTGAAAACTACTCATTAATTATTATGAATCCTACTCTCTGGTTAAAGCCAATGATTAAATACTTTTCATGCATAAAATATGGACTAATCTGAGCATATGATAATCATCAAAATTAACAGGTCATCACTTTCAGTTTGCTCTCTGGCTTAGTGAAGGAGTTTTTGGTCATGCAACACAATCAATAAACTCAACACAATATTAATTAGGAACCAAAGCCTGTAAAGATGTTTGGTGTGTTTTTAGTATGCGAAGAATATACTCATCTAAGCTGATAAAACTCACAAGGCAGATTAAAATTTACCTGGTTCAGAAAAAAAGTAAAAGAGGAATACATTGTAGTGTTGGAAAGGGGACCATAAGGTTGGTTGGTTTTGTTCATTACAAATATATGATTCCAAAGTTTGGTAACATGCATCCAATTACTTTCTGTAAACCAAATTTGGCAAACCACAACACAGGACATCCAGAAAGAAAGTTTCCTGATTGAAACCAGTAGAATCCAGAACTGAAGAGTATATACTCATGATTTAAGAATAGAGGCACCAACATAACACCATTGCAAATAATGGGCTCTTAATTTTAGAAGCAGATGGATGATTGGCAGTGAAAGAGACTAACATTCAACAACTTCTCTCATGGACAATCATCCCTCATACGAACCAGTACAATAGCTTCCAACAAAGATTAAGCAGCATACAAATTTGGCTTGCTGATTTGATTCTACAGGTTTTTGATTGCTGGCGTCTCAGAACATATCCTGAGACCGTCTAACTATGCGGCTCACTTTCTTCTTGAAATCATCCCTCCTATCTCTCCATTCTTTCTGCAGTTTGGATTATTTTGGGGAGTAAGTTGTAGTGCACGTGATATTTGTAAAAAGTGAACAGAGAACAGTAAAAGATAAGCAGAAAATTATCTTTTCTCAACCAGCGGATAAAAACTACCTGTGTAAAACTTTAAACATAAATAATAAGAATAGTGTTTCTTTTCTGACCTGAACAAAATTTTAAGGATTCATTAAAAAATAAATTAAAATGGTTTAGACTACTAGCTAAACTTCACAACAGCAAAAGCTGAGTGCTCTATGTTCATGCAACATCATAACGTGGTCATGATGATCACCAAGACATCTCATGCCTACAATATTTTAGGGCAACTAAATTTCTTTAAGTTCATTTCAACATGCTAACTAATAATTTACGAAATGGCTACACCATAATCAATGTTTAGGGAACGCCTAGGCGTTTGTGAGGTCGCCCAGGCCTCACAAACATCAAACCATTGCAAGGCCTCACAAAAATAAAAAACCTCCGGCGTTGTTACTCCGGAGAAAGGAGGAAGGAAGAAGGGCTTTGTGTTGTGCACAACACATGTAGCCTAGGCGACAACACAACCCGCACACAAGATGTGCGGGTGGTGGCCTAGGCGACCACCAGCAGGGGCGGTCGCCTAGGCGTCACCTATTTGCCTAGACGACCACCCACCTGAACACTGACCATAATATGTACAAGTTAACAATATTTACCGCCAAAACTAGTGGAAACTGCACTTCAAGGAAATGTTGATTGGAAAATAAAAATTCATTTCAACATGCTCACCAATAATTTACAAAATGGCTACACCATAATATGTACAAATTAACAATATTAAAGCCAAAACTAGTGGAAACTGTAATTCAAGGAAATACTGATTGGGAAATTAAAATTTGTGCTTACAGCGGCCTCAACGTTTGCAGGAGATTCATCATTTGGACTTGAAAGCATGGAAATGATACTCAAAACAATACTTTCGACCTGCACGTGTTTTAGTGTTGTGATTAGAAAGAATATCACATGTAATACAGTTTCTTGAGACAAAGGCAACATAAAACGACCAACACAATAAGGAAGTCAACTAAAGAAGTCGTTCGAGTCTGGAGAAAACTTGTCATCCTACATGACATCCTTCATGTATTCATATTAGTAAGAAATCATCATTTCTTCCTATAATGCACCGATCAAGATAAAGCTACTAATTAGTAACCAAATACGTATGAATGTAAACTGAAATAGAAACCCCATCCAATCATATAAGTCAACGAGATAAATACTTTGATCAAATTAAGGACTTCAGTACATGAGAGACCAATTCCATATCTTGCATATTGTATTTTCTAGGAAAAGTCGATGGCACAGTTGATCTTAAATTGAATCATGTCACAAGCTCAAAAGGCTAATGCAATAAAGTGTGACTTTCGAAATTGGACATGCATGAAACCAAATAGAGTTACAAAATAAAAAGTTAAATATAATTATAAAATCTAGCCACATTTACTGCACAATGTATCTATATGATAAGAAAGTTCCTACGGTATGCACAGGTGACCAACGTTCACTTGCAAGCTCATATCCATTTGGATCATCCCCAGCTGCATGAAGAATTGATATGCAAACGCGTCCATCTGGATAAACTGCGACCAAGGAAAATTTATAGCATCCAACAAAGTTTTCATCAAAAGAATAAATTTGAATGCAATAATTTCAAAATGTGAATCATGATAGATAAGGAATACCATTTGGGTGCCACATTTCGGATGTAAATCTAACAGATGGTGGACTGTTTGGATAATTGGGCGGAAAACTCATGATAGCATTGAAATAGCCTCCGTCACTGTATCGCAAACAAAAAGATTGGAATCAGTAAATCACTAAGTACTAGTAGCCATCACAGATTATCAGCAAACCTCATGCAACTGTGAAGACTAAAAATGGCATATGATACATCAATGACAAACATTTTCATTCAAACTAATCTTTTTCAAAAGAAATCTAACTGCATACAACTCCTCAGTCGTTGAAACAAAGATCCAGATTCTACCAAATAAAAAGCCAACCCTAACATGCGGCATTTAGAACCATTCATTAACAAGAAAACAAAAAAGGCAGAAAAAAACTCACTACAAAGTATCCGGTGGCCCAATGATTGTGACGCTCCACTCAAATATGTTAGTGTCGTCAACCAATCCCGCCGAGAACCCATCCACGGGGTTCTTCATCATATCTGCAGAGAAACCGATCAAAATAGCATTAATCCCATCTTGAAAACCTTCCATGCAAGTGGCACAAACAGATACCACACAATTAAGGGATAGCGAAATGGACACGAGTACAGCCACAGGGGAAGATCAGCTGAGTCTTGCAAAGTCAATTCAAAATAAACCACATCAAAATCCACCCTTTAACATTCAAAACGGGCTAACTCAACCAAAACCCTTAGAATCTGCCAACTGTAGAGCGAAAAAATTAGATAAGCAGGGGAGAAAAAAACCCCTAAAGCCCCATAAAAATTCCATTGTCAACCACGCGTTTAACTCTAGAATTCTGAATGATACTGGTGAAATGCCACAAAATTCAATCTAAAGCCCACCAAAATCCCACCTTTTAGCTACCAAAGACCTAAATTCACAAAGTGATGCAAAACCACATCAAAATCTAAACTACCAAACAAAAAAACCCAACACAAATCATGCTTACCGATGCAAAAAGGCAACAAAACCCCCACCAAAATCTAACCTCCATCCTTCTATATCAAACATAAACCTTACAAATAGTGGAAAATCGATTGTAAAAATCCAACCTTTAAACTTCCAAACCACACAAATCCAACAACAAACCCACAATTCGTGGAAAACCCCATAAAAATCCAACCTTTAACCTTCCAAACCAACCACAAACCCACAATCAGTTAAAACCCCCATCCAAACCCCATAAAAATCCAACCTTTAACTTTCCAAACTTTGACCCACTAAAAACCAAGCTTCGACCTTCCAAACCCTAGAATCGGTACCTCTGAGCTGCTTGGTGAGGAGAAGACTAGCTTGGGTGGCCGCCATGGTGAAGTGCGAGATCGAGTTTTTCCTTCTCTAGGGTTTTGTGGGTCGAGGATTTGGAAAGATTTGAAGAAGAAGAGGAGAAAAGAAAAATAATCCTCTCTTATTTATTTATTTCAATTTATTTTAGCCTTTTGTGTTTGTTTTGTTTGACTGCTTTTCAGTTTGAACCGTGATAGAAGGACGCGTGCGTCACGGACGCGCCTTACGTGGATCTGTACATCTCAGATATTTTTCTTTGAGTCAGCGTCCAATCAGCGAAATTTCTCTTCGCGCGTTTTGGTCTTTTTAAAAAACGTCGGTTCTTTAAGTTGAACGATTCATTTCCCAATACACAGATAAGACAGTGTGCAGACCCTAGGACATCGTGCAGTCTCATTATTCGTGCAGAGCCCACACTTATCATAATAAAATATTTGTTTTTAAGTTTTACGTTGGATCAACTTAATTTGTCTAGATTACTTTATGTGTATGTGCAGTTTACATTATGTGTTTGTCCTGTTTACGTTATGTGTCTGTCCGGAATAAGTGTATTTGTTGTCCGGAATAAGTGTATTTGTTGTCCGGTTTAAGAATAAAGTGTGTCCAGAAACAGAACATAAAGTTTGTCCGGAATAAGTTGATTTGTTGTCCGGAATAAGTGTATTTGCTGTCCGGAATAAGTGTATTTGCAGTCCGGAATAAGTGTAGTCGTCCAGAATAACAATAAAGTGTGTCCAGAAACGGAACAGAAAGTTTGTACGGAATAAGTGTATTTGCTGTCCGGAACAAGTGTATTTGTTGTCCGGACTAAGTGTATTTGTTGTCTGGTTTAAGAATAAAGTGTGTCCAGAAACGGAACATAAAGTTTGTCCGGAATAAGTTGATTTGTTGTCCGGAATAAGTGTATTTGCTGTCCGGAATAAGTGTATTTGCAGTCCGGAATAAGTGTAGTTGTCCAGAATAAGAAGAAAGTGTGTCCAGAAACGGAACAGAAAGCTTGTCCGGAATAAGTGTATTTGTTGTCCGGAATAAGTGTATTTGTTGTCCGGAATAAGTGTATTTGTTGTCCGGTTTAAGAATAAAGTGTGTCCAGAAACGGAACATAAAGTTTGTCCGGAATAAGTTGATTTGTTGTCCGGAATAAGTGTATTGGCTGTCCGGAATAAGTGTATTTGCAGTCCGGAATAAGTGTAGTTGTCCAGAATAAGAAGAAAGTGTGTCCAGAAACGGAACAGAAAGTTTGTCCGGAATAAGTGTATTTGCTGTCCGGAATAAGTGTATTTGTTGTCCGGTTTAAGAATAAAGTTTGTCCAGAAACGGAACATAAAGTTTTTCCGGAATAAGTGTATTTGCTGTCCGGAATAAGTGTATTTGTTGTCCGGAATAAGTGTATTTGTTGTCCGGTTTAAGAATAAAGTGTGTCTAGAAACGGAACATAAAGTTTGTCCGGAATAAGTGGATTTGCTGTCCGGAATAAGTGTATTTGCTGTCCGGAATCAGAATAAGTGTATTTGCAGTCCGGAATAAGTGTATTTGCAGTCCGGAATAATATATGGCTTCATTATTGTCGGAATAAACGAATCAATATATGGAATGCAATAATATAATGTCAAAACAAAAAAACGGGAAGTCTGCCGCCCCCTGCCACCCCCGCACAAACTCAACAAACCTCTCACTGTATATTTTACCCCAACAATGCAGCAAAGATGTTGTGGTGCAAAGTCTTCACCACCGGATCGTCACATTCACGATGCTAACACTGACAAGAACATCGGGAAGTCTTCGCACCGTCCCATTCACGCTGCTTACGCTGTGAAGAATCATGGGAGTCGGCATCAGACGCTTCTTCGACCTAATATCTTGCTCGAAATGGTGATTTATTCTAGAGAGAAAGAATGAAGAAGAAAGAAAGAGTGTCATCATATTTGTATTTGGGTGGAGAGAGAGAACGTGCTGAGTTGAAACGCATTTAATGTGATTTGAGTGGACATCAGGAAGAAAAAACAAAAAAACATTCATGCCTTGGCCACGTAAGGGCTGACATGGATGTCCACGTAGAGCGCGTCCGTGACGCGCTGCGTTCATAAATCATTTTCCTTTCAGTTTAGATCCTCTAGTTTGCAGTTTTAGAAACTTCACTTCAAAACTCTACTAGTTTGAAATGATAATTATTTTACTTTTGGTTATTTACTACTATCGTAGTTTTGGTAGTGAATAATGAGAGTTACTATAGATGTAGAATTTGAAAATCTACGCAACTCATTGTAAGCCAATTTAGGCAAGAACATTGTAAGTCAATTGTTGGAAAACTATTTAAATCGTCCGTGTGAATTATCATTTTGTCATTCTATCATTTCTACTTATATAACTCTTCATTTTACTCTCCTAACTAGGGGTGAGCAAAATTCGGTCCGGTCCGGGCACCCGGACCAGACCGAATTTTTCGGTCCGGACCGAACCGGACCGAATTTTTTCGGTTCGGTCTTCGGTCCACAAAATTTTGGAAATTCGCTCTTCGGTCCGGACCAGACCGAAAATTTAAGGGGAAAATTCAGGTTTTGGACCGACCCGGACCGGACCGGACCGAACCTATTCGGTCCGGTCTTCGGTCCGGACTTCCCGAAAATTCGGGTTTCGGTCCGGTTCGGTCCGGTCCGGTCCTGGACCGAAGCTCACCCCTACTCCTAACACCACTCTCTCTTCATATTACTCTGATATTCATCCAAAAGCATATCTCGGAGGACAGAAAAAGAGTCAGCAGACGCACGGGACAACTCGACAATGGTAAAATGCATTTAGTTTTTTTTAAATATTTTTTCCCACCCGTTGGGTCCGACGACTCCCGCGGACGCCCGACCCCAATAGAGGGGTGTCTGACGGAGCCCCCCCCCCCCCCCCCCCCCCCGCGCGGAAGAATATGGTAAAATGCATCCAAAAGCATTGCTAAATAAATTGATTATTAAGTTAATAATTGGTTAAATTAGTTGAGTAATTAGGGAAATTAATTATTAAAATTAGTTTCATTGATTGATCGATTTGAAAACTAAGTAATTTAAATCCACTAACGAAATTGAATTTCTAAAATTGAATTAATAGTCAACGGGTTACCGTGGAGGAAAAAGGGAAATCAGTTCCCTTACTCGCTGGATATAGTTAAGCTGATGAGTCAGGTCACCGTCATCCACGGACACAAGGTATTTCTGCTTCAGTTAGGAGAGAGAGATATTTTACGTCGTCGTCAGACACGTGATGATTCTTTCGACGACGATGATGATTCAGATGAGGTGGAGAGTCACGACGAGAGTGACGATGGGGGTCGGTATGGTTTGGAGCCGCATGAGGAATGAAACGAGACAACATTAGTCATTCTTTGGCTGAGTGAGTCATTCGGAAGGGTCGAGGTGGCCGATTTGTGACCGGTGATTCGAGCTCGTGCACTGCAGACACGCGAGCTGAGAAGAAGAAGATGGTTGAGGACGATTCTTGGATCATGACTGATGTGATGTCTGATAATCCTTTAGATGACAACGTCATTCCGAGTTTCGGAGGCCACATCGCTAGACGCATTTGGGAGGACGAGGATCAGAAGGTTCTGAAGTGCCATAATTGGCACAGAGCATGTACTACATTGCATGCTTAGTGTTCAATGATGACTGATGATATGACAACGACCATTAGTGATAGTGGATTGAGTCACTTTCCTTACATCATGTTCTCCTGCCTTGACATGCCGTTGATTTCGGTCTTTGTGGAGCGGTGGTAGCCTAACACCAACACTTTCCACTTGTCTTTCAGATAGACGATGATCATGTTGCATGATGTCTTCCAGATTCTGCACATTCCTGTGGAGGGTCATATGGTCAGTGCTCAGGTATCGACGTCTGAGCTGAAGATCTATGTATCAGAGTTGCTCAGGGTCAACGTCGATGATCTTGGGCGGGATAACTCATTTTCGAGTGGCAGTGGTGTTAGCATCGACGTTGTGGATGACTGTTGCAGATGGGGACGACCATTACGAACTGAGGATACACAGATGACTACCTACATCTTCTTACTGCTAGGTTGCGTCTTTTTTGTCGTCAAAAAACGGTTACAGAGTCTGACCACGCGACCTATTGGAGGCGAGGGACCCAGATACCATTGGTCAGTACTCATGGGGGTCGGCGACGTTGACATATTTGTATCGCCAGTTGGGGATAGCGAGCCGTGCTGATTGTTCTGGCATTACAGGTTGTCTTACGTTGCTGCAGGCTTGGATATATGAGTATTTTCCTGCTTTCCACCCGCATCGGAAGTGAAAGATCATTGAGGAGGGTCATCCTCGTTCGCGTATGTAGGTTGTCCTGACCGAGGATATGAACGAGGGACGACTCCATTCCATTCGTAGACGGTTAGATCTGATGACTGCATCGCATGTATAAATTATATATCATTCACATTTATTTAAATTTTAAGTTTATTATATTAACGTCTAAATATTTTTAGGTGGAGTGGTTGTCATATGGTCCTGAGCCTGCTGTAGCTGTGCCGATGACTACATTTATGGGCGTTATTTGTTATTGGGATATCACAAAACTTTATTTACCTGATCACGTCTTACGTCAGTTAGGGTACGTTCAAGTGATTTCGGTTGACATCCCGACACCAGAGCATGCAGTACGATCTGCGATTGCGGCGACGTACGACATCAGGTACAACGCTTCGAGCGCGGAATCGATTTGGAAGACATTTCCGAGAGTAGGTCGACTTCACCTTAGGAAATGAGCAGAAATAAATGAGCAGACTCAGGAAAAACCCCTGTCACTGGTCGCATCAAACATAACTCCCGGTCTGTTATTATTGAAGTCGGGCTGACAATATCCAATAACAGATCTCGCAACTTCTCCAACACCCACCGGTAACTAGACTTTGTCTCATCCTTCATAATGGCATAGTCGTCGAGCAAGTTCATGTTTGTTGGAGTCACGTCAACCATCTCAAACAAAGGCATCTTGTACTTGTTCGTCTTGTACGTCAAATCCATGCAAATTACGAAAAGGTATTTTGCGCAACAACTGAGATGTGCCAAAAATGCGTGAGTGAGGACATTAGTTTCTTCATCCGTCATAATCCAATGTAAGTACTGATATTGCACTGTCTGATGCAAAAACTGCTGAGCGGGATTCCTATCTTCGGATTTCGTCATCCTCATGTACTTTCTAAAGTTATAAATGTGTCTCTGATTGAGATTATTCTCTGGGAATTTCTTATTTACTGCAAACAAGATGTTACGTGGTCTCACTTGCGCCTTGGTCATATCGTGAATAATTTTTTTGGCCCCAGAACTAAGACTCCTGATCTGTCGGTGACCATCTAGATAAACTGCAAGTCTGTGGTTTTGTTGTCCATAAGTACTATTAGAAACAACGACTCATCCATTACGATAATGTCGCTCGACTACCTTTACCAAAAAAGACAACCGCAACCTTTTTTCGTGTTCTTCCGTAGTGCAATATCCATATCACGTGAATCATTTTAATTTCTGCGATCGCATATCAGATAACAATCCGTTCGGTTATCTGCTTTTGATTTATATGATGATATTACCAAAAAGAATATGGCTCCGATGACAATTTGCTTCGCTCATTTACACGTTTCCTCGATTGTTGTAAATACTTGTTTACTATCAAAAAACTCACTGTAATCTTCTTTATCACCACAAAAATCTGAAATAATTTAAAATAACACAAAATAATTTTAAAATCAAAAAAATAAATAATGTGGAGTCTGCCCCCCCTTGGGTACGATGGCTTAGAGAGGCGCATCTTCCAAGGATTAGGCGTCTGGCTAAGCCGACCCACTAAGGAGGAGATGTCACATCTAGATGCCCCCGTCCTTGGGGGAAGCGATTTAGGCAGACGCCCGAGACGAAATCCCCCCCCCCCCCCCCCCCACTATTGAGGAAAACTCATGCAATACCTTGTAAGACACGGGACGAAATGTGTATTATATGAATTGTGAATGCAAAATGGTAATTGTTAGGTCGATTTAAGTAGTTTTCCGGCGACGAATAGTAGTTCCCTTAGATAATTGTCAAAGATCAACATTACTTACAACAATTATTTTTCAATCTACTTATTTGTGAACATGTCAGCAAACTTGGCCATTAAGAAGAATACACGAAAAACTGAACCCACACACGCAAAAGAAACCCAAAAAACGAAAAACCCGAAGAAAAATAAACGAAAAGAGTTCCAAGCCGCCAACCCACACCCACTCATTCCACGCGACGACGCCCCACACGTTCCAATCCCAACCGTCCATCTCAAATCCAACGTCCCCCCAACCCTCCTCCCGAATCCAACGATCCAAAACCTTCGGGTTCGAAGTTTCCAGAAGCTCGGTACGACCACTATAAATATATCACCCTCTCCTCTTTTTCAATCTCAGACCACACTCTCTCTCTCCTCTTTTTAAAAATCAGATCTATTTTTTTAGGGTTTGTTAGAGATGGCCGGAAAGGGAGAGGGACCGGCGATCGGGATCGATCTCGGAACGACGTACTCGTGTGTTGGGGTTTGGCAGCACGACCGTGTGGAGATCATCGCCAACGACCAGGGGAACCGGACGACGCCGTCTTACGTGGCTTTCACCGACTCCGAGAGGTTGATCGGTGATGCCGCCAAGAATCAGGTCGCCATGAACCCCATCAACACCGTCTTTGGTGAGATTCACTTTTACTAGATATGGTTTCGTAGGCTCCGATCTCTGTTGATTCAATTGTTCTGTTAGTAATACCACGTTGTCATTAGTTTCGTAGTACTAGTCTTGTTGTTTTTCGTGAGATTTCGGTGTTTTCCGGTGGTTTTGTAGGCTGCGATCTGTGTTTTGGTGAAAAGTTTCACGTCTTTTGAATACATCAACTTCTGTTAGTAATATCATGGATGTAGTGATTAGTGGCGTGTTTGTTTTATCTATTTTAAGTGCTGTTTTGTTGTAATATTGTTGTATTCTGTAAGTCTTTGTTATGATTTTGGTGTTGTGGTGGATCTGGTTAGTTAGGTTTTGATCTGGTTGGTTTTGCATAGTTTTATGTGTTTTTATTGGGGGGAAACCAGTTTTCGATTCACATTAGTTATTCGATCTGTGGTTTTTGATAGATTTACTTGGTTTTGTACGGATCAAGTTCAGTCAATGGTATGGTGTTGTGATTAGTGTGATTTTGACTAGAAGACACGCTGTTTACAGTACTAGCAGTATGACCGTAGGGTTCGATTAGGGTTTTAATTTGGTGATGTTATAATTATACAGTGTATTAATATTATATTCTGGTACAAATTTCTATGGACTTTCTCTGTTTATCCTTTTAGATCTTTAAGCTGTGTTTCATGTGTTCTCAAGTGCTAGTTTTGTATTGCCTCATGTTTTGGAGTTTTCCTCAGGGGCAAATGTAATGCCTCATGTTTTCTCATATTCCATTGGTTATTTTTTTTCCTTTCAGATGCAAAGCGGTTGATTGGCAGGAGATTCAGTGATGCATCTGTTCAGAGTGATGTAAAGCTATGGCCTTTCAAGCTTATATCTGGCCCAGGGGACAAGCCCATGATTGTTGTCCAATACAAGGGTGAGGAGAAACAGTTTGCCGCCGAGGAGATCTCGTCCATGGTTCTCATCAAGATGCGTGAGATTGCAGAGGCATACCTCGGTTCCACCATCAAGAATGCTGTTGTCACAGTCCCTGCTTACTTCAATGACTCCCAACGCCAAGCCACCAAGGATGCTGGTGTCATTGCCGGTCTCAATGTCATGCGTATCATCAATGAGCCCACCGCTGCTGCCATTGCTTATGGTCTTGACAAGAAGGCAACAAGTGTTGGCGAGAAGAATGTGCTCATCTTTGACCTTGGAGGTGGTACCTTTGATGTTTCTCTCCTAACCATTGAGGAGGGTATCTTCGAAGTCAAGGCTACTGCTGGAGACACACATCTTGGTGGTGAGGATTTCGACAACAGAATGGTGAACCACTTCGTGCAGGAGTTCAAGAGAAAGAACAAGAAGGACATCACTGGCAATCCAAGGGCCCTCAGAAGGTTGAGGACAGCCTGCGAGAGAGCGAAGAGAACCCTCTCTTCTACAGCTCAGACCACAATCGAGATTGATTCCTTGTTTGAAGGCATTGACTTCTACTCGACTGTCACCAGAGCTCGATTTGAAGAGCTCAACATGGATTTGTTCAGAAAGTGCATGGACCCAGTTGAGAAGTGTCTGAGGGATGCCAAGATGGACAAATCCAGTGTCCATGATGTTGTTTTGGTTGGTGGATCCACTAGGATTCCTAAAGTCCAGCAGCTTCTCCAGGACTTCTTCAACGGCAAGGAGCTCTGCAAGAACATCAACCCTGATGAGGCTGTTGCCTATGGTGCTGCTGTCCAAGCTGCCATCTTGAGTGGTGAGGGCAATGAGAAGGTGCAGGACTTGCTTCTGTTGGATGTTACCCCTCTCTCCCTTGGTCTTGAGACTGCTGGAGGTGTGATGACTGTTCTCATCCAAAGGAACACCACCATCCCCACCAAGAAAGAGCAGGTGTTCTCGACCTACTCCGACAACCAGCCCGGTGTGCTCATCCAGGTCTACGAGGGTGAGAGGACTAGGACCAGGGACAACAACTTGTTGGGAAAATTCGAGCTCTCCGGCATCCCTCCTGCACCCCGTGGTGTTCCCCAGATCACCGTCTGCTTTGACATCGATGCAAACGGTATCCTCAACGTCTCTGCTGAGGACAAGACCACCGGACAGAAGAACAAGATCACCATCACCAACGACAAAGGAAGGCTGAGCAAGGAGGAGATTGAGAAGATGGTTCAAGAGGCCGAGAAGTACAAGTCCGAGGATGAAGAGCACAAAAAGAAGGTTGAGTCAAAGAATGCCCTGGAGAACTATGCTTACAACATGAGGAACACCATCAAGGATGACAAGATTGCTGAGAAGCTGCCAGCTGCCGACAAAAAGAAGATCGAGGATGCCATTGATGAGGCCATTCAATGGTTGGACGGCAACCAGCTTGCCGAAACAGATGAGTTTGAGGACAAAATGAAGGAGTTGGAGAACATCTGCAACCCCATCATTGCTAAGATGTACCAGGGTGCTGGTGAGGGCATGGGTGCTGGGGCCATGGACTCTGACGGTCCTTCGGCTCCCAGCGGCCCAGGGCCCAAGATCGAGGAAGTGGACTAAGCTTCTATCTAGTCTCTCCAATTGTTAACTGCTATGCTATTCCCATCTTCTTACCTGACCCCCCCCCCCCCCCCCCCCCCCCCCCCCCCCCCCCCCCCCATTCTGCTCTACTATAACATTATTATTATTGTTGAGGCGTTTTACAACATTTTTTGTGGGGTTGGTGCTGGTGAAGTTTTTGCCTGCCTCCTACCCATCCCATGATCGATGCTATTATCCTTTTATTGCTCATCAATATATATATATTTGTTTCAGTATTTTTAGTGTGCTTGGATGGTGTTTTTGACCAACCCTCTTTATTATTGCTTTGATTTGTTCTAGAAAATTTCAAAATCGACGAAGCTAATCGGCGAACATAGTTGAGTGGACACAACTCATGCCTCGTTTTGTAACATTGCGAATGCCTTATGTTTCTGGAAGGAATGGTTTACCTCACCCGCATCTTAACTGTGGTACCATCGATAACACCACAACATCTTAATTTTATGGAAGGTTATGAATAAATTCCAAACAAACATTACGGAACAGATCCGACAGAAAGAAATCTAACTTTGTTGGAGCCAAAGCAATAACAGTACAAATATAACCAAGTAAGTATCATCACGAGCGTCCACTTTTACTTAGATTGCTAGTTTGGTGCAGAAAATGTCATCTGATTGTTATGTGTGGCTGAATCTCACACATAAAATCTAATCAAAGCAACAGAAGGCAGCATCGAGTCCACATTGCCCTAAGATCGGTCTTCGGTGTATCAAAAGCTTGGGTGGAGCCAAACTCATCATTCCTCTGATCCTGATCTACTTTTCTTTTTCGATAAAAATGTTGACATAATAGACAGAAGGTCAGCCGTGAAAAAAATGGCTTTCTTCTTGTCAAGCCAATAGGAACTCGCTTGCTACACGTTGAGAATGAAGACAGACATGGACTTCGTGCTCTTCGGGCCCTGTCCGGTGTTTTGGAACCATAATCTCTAGAATTGAACCTGACATGTCGCAATAAGCTTCTAGTTTGGCGTCATCGGGAATTCGAGTGGCAAGAGAGATTTCTCTCACGAATTCGCCTGAAGGGCAGTGCTCCGGACTTGGGTCTGTTAGCTTGAAGGTTCTGTTGTTCCTCTTCATGAGGGGCGTGCAAGACGTGCTGAACCCGAGTATCTTTACAATTCCATGAGTGAGAGTGTTCCTCCAAGATACTTTTACCCTTTGTAGGTCTGAAAAAGGCAGGCTCACGACGATTAGATACGCCTCCTCATCCTCGTAAATAGTCTTTGCAGCTGTCACCGGCCCACAAGCATACTTCATCACACCGCTGAAGTCGTTCAACCAGGAAGGCCCTGCATGGTGCATCTCCACATCTTTGGCGGTGTCGTTGGAAGTATTCATTGGCGAACAATTATCTTCTTCCATCCTATTAGGGGATGGGCTCTTCTTGTGGTGCTTTGCATTAAGAGAAAAGTCAATGTTGCTGCCATTTGCATGGCTGATCACCTGTGTTGCTAGATTCAAGCATGGCCCATTACTGAGCAAATTACGTGGATGAGAGTGTTTCTCGATCTCGAATTCACTATGGGGTACATTTCTCCATGACCCAAAATCACTGGCACCAAGAGGAATTGAGAAATTGAGATCTCTACTGGTCAGCTCCATCCACCTCTTTCGATCGGCCTCGGAAACACCTGACAGGTTAGGGGACCTGACAACTTCGACCCCGTGAACACACTGTGGGTTCGACAGGCCTTTGTAATGTTTTCGCTGCATGCGGTGAGATCTCACAAAGCCCTTGCCCACGCTGAAAGGGAAATGTGGCTCGCCAAGACGGGAATGACCGTTCATGTAGCTCCGTAGTTGCATCTTTCCCAAGGCATTTTCGGGCCTTTCTTTGAAGACCCACATGTACATATTCTCCATATCATGCTGCACAAGGAAAACATCAAACCGCACGTCGGACTTGTCGAAACCAGACAACCCATTGGCATCCCGGACGACCTTGCCCTTCGATTTCTCCAGCAACACGGGTTTAAAGTAAAAATTGAAGAAGAACCACGCACCCCATATACTATCCCCTCTCTTAGCATATTTTCGGGAGACAGCCTTAGGAAAATTGAGAAGGGTCTCAGTCTCATAGATCTGCGGCCCTAGACTGGCATCCAATATATCACAAGTTTCAGATAGATTCCACAATGGAGGGCGAGACGAATGCTCGGCAATAAGGGGAAGGTTGATGTCGGGCGGAGGGCGTGGAAGGAGGATTTGTTGGCATTGAATTGTCATCTCACGATCGCAATCATCATAGGATGTCGGCGTACTGATGGTGTCTATGGAAAGAAGAGTGGAAGGATGGTGGTTGTCCATGGAAAGAGTGGTGATTAGTGATTCACCCATATCTCTATCCATGATTTTATTTTCCCCTTTGGGGGTTTCTTTTGTTGGAAATTCTCTATCCAACCTTCCCTCCCCTCCCACATCCTCTTCTTGTTCTCATCTCCATCTGTATAAGTATTGGTGTGATTTTTTTTGTGTGGAAATATTCACAATGTGAGAAAACAAAACCAACAACAAAAGCCAAAAGGTGAAATGAAAAAAAAAACCCCACAAATTAACAACCAAATGCACTAAAAATTCGAACAAATTTAGAAACTACAAGAATTCATGAAATCTAACAATCAAAAGCCAAATCTAAACCCCCCAAAAAACACCAAACGAGCCACAAATCGAAGAGAAATCCACCGAAAAATCAGAAGAAGAAAAAACCCACTTTTGGGACCAAAACAATCAAACCCTGAACATCAAAACCCGGTCTTTCACCGTAAGATCCCGCCTTTACATCACAGAACGTCTAAAAATCAGATTTTTAAGCGACCCAAAACCTAAATCGAGCGAATCAAAGCTTCAAACAACAACCCCCCTCAGATCCGCACCGTTTTCGAACCAAAAACAGAGCGGAGAAAGAAAAAGAAGGGAGAGAAAGGAAGGAAGGAGAAGAGGAGGAGGATTAGACCTTGATTAGGGTTCGGATCTGCGGGAAGAGACGTCCGAGAGCAGGCGAGGTTCCCTTCCCCATTGCCAACATCAAAAGTGGAGAAATCAAATAAGAGTTTCAGAACAAGAAAAATATATGATTTGGTGAGGAGATTTTTAGAAGAAGTTCAGTTCATGTAACTCACATCACTCATTTATAACCCTCCAAAAAAACAAGAAAAAAACTTATTTTTTTCTCTAATTTCTTGTCTTTTCATTTTCATTTCCATGATATGCCATTTCTCATATTCATTTGTTCCTATATATAAGAGTGTGATAATATATATAAATAAATGGGGCCTTTATACTATGATTTTCTTTATTTTAATTTAGTTGCGACCGTCTCTTTTGATCCTGGGTTTATTCGGATACTGGAGATGTATCAATTGAATTTGTTCCAGTTGGGTCTTGGTTTCGTTTTAAAATCTTTCGAAAATTGTATTGTTTAATATTAAAGATTTATAAATGTGGCCACTTTCATATATATAATTGCATTCAAAGAACAACAAATTCATCACTATATTCTAATGGTTGTGTCCTATGAAATTGAATAACATAAGGTGGAAAATAATTGCACGTTACTGTAGGATCGGAATAATGAAATATTTAGTTTGCTTGGAAACTATTTAATCATCATCATATATCAAAATATTATAGTTTAAGGGAGGACAAAAGCTGCAAGTTAGTTTGGTAAGAGTACATGTTAATTATATTCGTTAAAAAGTAACAGTGAAAATTATTAACGTGCATCAGTCGTGTAACCTCTAAATGTTTCAATAAGAGTCCTTGTACACGGACGCGGGCGTCCGTGACGCGCCCTACGTGGCTTCAAAAAGTGGAGGAGTCAGCGTCTACTCGGATTGCCATGTCACGCTTTCCTTCCGAACGCGCCTTAAATTGTTTTAAATTTTTTTTGACGGTTTTCGAAGAAGGACGGTTCGTTTCCAGATTAGACAGCGGCAGACACCCTACGAACGACGGTTCGGATACCGAGGAAGATAACATATCCAGAACTAAAGGGAGACTCTCGCTTTCTTTCTTTCTTACCTGTGAACGTAGGAAGCGCACCTGTGAAGCTTTCCCGACTTTCTTTCCCTGTGAAGCGCACCTTGTAAACGATAATGGATTCTTCAACTCCGGCCGTCGATATCGAACACGTCCCAGAACCAGTGGGTCTCTAATTTTTTCTTTCCCTGGGTCGTTATGTTTTTTGATGAACTTCCGTTTATTAAATTATTGGTTTTAGGGAACCACGTACTACTTCCGGGAATCACGATGCTCCTGGAAGGCCATCAGAAAGCAAATTGACCGGATGAATAAGGTGGAGAAGGAGGCTTTCCGTAGCACCCCATTCGGTCACTTCCTAAACCTTCCTAACATTACGACGGACAACGAAATAGTCGGTTGGTTCGTCGAGCACTACGATACGGAGGAGGTGGGGCTGAGAATAGGATCAGGGCTAGTTCCCCTTACACCGGAAGACATCGCCCTAATTTTGGGGTTACGTACGCATGGGAAGGCCGTGGTGATGGAACCATTGCGCGTCCAGAAGCGAGACGGGGTGAACCTTGACAACACCCAACTTTTAGTTCATCTGATGGCAAACAGTACCATGGGCGAGACGGAGGAGTACGTTCGTCTCCTGATTTCTTTCATCTTCAACAATTTTTTGTTCTATGATGGAACGCTGCGACCGAAGGAATGGTTCATGCACCCTCTGAGGAACATCAAACGCCTAAGCAGCTACGCATGGGCAAGTGCAGTTCACAAAACCCTGGTTGGAGGCCTCGAGAAAGCAAGTTTAGAACTGCAGGAGAGGAAAAAGGCAGGGAATTTCATAATGAGGCAGGGGAACGTCGAAGGTTGTGTTGCCATACTACACGTAAGTTTTTGTTCCTGCTTCACAGTTCCTCTCTTCCTCTTTTTTTGTTTTTGTTCTTTTCGGAATACGATGTGTGTCTGTTCGGAATACGTTGTGAGTCTGTTCGAATTAAGTGGTGGGTCTGTTCGGATTAAATGGTGGGTCTGTTCGGGTTAAGTGGTGGGTCTGTTCGGATTAAGTGGTGGGTCTGTTCGGGTTAAGTGGTGGGTCTGTTCGGATTAAGTGGTGAGTCTGTTCGGAATAAGTGGTGCGTCTGTTCGGATTAAGTTGGGTGTCTGTTCGGATTAAGTGGTGGGTCTGTTCGGATTAAGTGGTGAGTCTGTTCGGAATAAGTGTTGCGTCTGTTCGGATTAAGTTGGGTGTCTGTTCGGATTAAGTGGTGCGTTTGTTCGGATTAAGTGGTGCGTCTGTTCGGATTAAGTGGTGTGTGTGTTCGGATTAAGTGGTGCGTCTGTTCGGGTGAGGTGGTGCGTCTGTTCGAATTAAGTGGTGGGTCTGTTCGGAATACGTTGTGAGTCTGTTCGGAATACGTTGTGGGTCTGTTCGGATTAAGTGGTGGGGCTGTTCGGAATATGTGGTGGGGTTGTTCGGATTAAGTGTTGGGTCTGTTCGGAATACATTGTGAGTCAGTTCGGAATACATTGTGAGTCTGTTCGAAATACATTGTGAGTCTGTTCGCATTAAGGGGTGGGTCTGTTCGGATTAAGTGGTGGGTCTGTTCGGAATAAGACGTGTGTATGTTCGGAATAAGAAGTCCGTCTGTTCGGATTAAGTTGGGTGTCTGTTCGGTTTACGTTTAATGTATGTTCGGATTCAGTTGTCTTTCGAATATGAAGGTACGTTGGTATAATAGTTCTCATTTTTTTCCTTTCCATTTGAAGGTGTGGCTTTGTGAGAAATTTAAATTGGGGGAGCCCAGAACTGGAGTTTTCCCACGGATGAAAAGATGGACGGAGCTGTTTGGGAAACGATTAACCCTGAGGAAATGGGAGGAACGTGAAATTACCTTACATCGGATTTACGACGGCACGTTCGACCTGATGGGGGCTCCATCAATGAGTGAAAGGGAGCTGCAACTTATTGGTCATGTTGGAACTCCTGTTCGAAAGAGCTCAACTTCAACCGTCAGTTTGCCAAGGCTCCAACTGGCAGACTGCAGCATTCCATGCGACCCGCTGCTCCAAGAATTGGAGCTGAGTGAGGTGAAGACAAAATGGCTGAGGGCCGAAGCTGCCCTTAAGAAGGCCACAGAACAGGTACACGACCTCAGGGAAGAACTGAGGATTTCCCAGGAAGAGTGTGGGAGGCTCAGGAAAGATATTATATATCTTCGAGGGACAGGGACAACTGGAAAACCTGGTGGGGAGAACGAGCGAGAGCAAGAGGAGGAGAATAGGAAGAAGAGGGAGGCGGAGGAAGAAGAGAATAGGAAGAGGAAGGAGGATGAAGAAGAAGAAGAAAAAAAGAGGAAGGAGGAGGAAGAAGAAAAGAGGAGGGAGGAGGAGGAAGAAGAAAAGAGGAGGGAGGAGGAAGAAGAAGAGAAGAAGAGGAAGGAGGAGGAGGAACGAGAAAAGAAGAAGAGGAAGGAGGAGGAGGAACGAGAAAAGAGGAAGAGGGAGGAGGAGGAATGTGAGAGAAAAAGGGAGGAAAGGACAAAGGAAGAAGAGGAGAAGAAGAGGAAGGAGGAGGAGGAACGAGAAAAGAGGAAGAGGGAGGAGGAGGAATGTGAGAGAAAAAGGGAGGAGGAAAGGAAGAAGGAAGAAGAGGAGAAGAAAGAAGAGAGGAAGAGAATAGAGAGGGAGGAAGAGAAGAGGAGGGAGGAGGAGAGGAAGATGGGAGAAAAGAGGAAAATAGTGGAGAAGGAGGAAGAGAAGAAGAGGGAAGAGAAGAAGAAGAAGGAGAAGGAAGAAGAAAGCAAGGCCCAGATAGCAAACTGGGTCGCGAAAAGAAAACGCTCGACGACCACCGTGGAGCAGCAGCTGAAGGAAGGCGAACATCTGGCCAAGAAGAATAAGAAGGAAGAAGAGCAAAAAAGAAAAGATAGAGCGGCTCAAAGGAGCCTGAAGAAAAAAAGGCCGGATGTTGACATGCCTGCATTGGGCACGTTGTCAGTTGATGAGGTCAAAATGCTACTGAACCTGACCGAACCCAACAAGGACAATAGGGAGGTCATCTGGAGAGGCGATATGTGCAGTTTAAAACGCTCCGATCTGAAGGAGCTTATAACGCCTAGGATGGATATTAGCGATGAAACTATCGACGCTATGCTATCGGTGCTCGAAGAAAGACGCCACCCAGAAAAAGTTATATGCATATCCACATTCGAGTCGGGGCGAATTCTTGGAGGGCAAGGCAGAGAAGTTGATGATTTTATCCTCCCTAAAATCGTAGGTGCGTCTCCAACACAGACCGTGATCGCACAACCATGCTGGTCTTCAGGTCATTGGACTCTGGTGGTTGTCTATGGCCCGTCCAAAGAGATTTTGGCATTCAACAGTATCTCTAGGGAGCTAGGCGAAGGTGATGATCCGGAGCAGACTGTAGGCCTACATGAATGTGCAGCAGCGGATGCGGCTGTATACTAGAGGGATCTACTCAAGGTCGACTGGCCCCTGCGAATCCTGAGGAAAGAGAGCCAACAACAACCACCGGGGAGCAACGATTGCGGCGCCTTCGTTTTATACTGGATAAGGTGCCTAATGTTCAATCTTGACCCTACGAAGGAGAATGACCCCAATACCATCCACTCTATCAGGGGTGAATTGGCGGTCATGTTACTTAGGGATCGTCGGTCGTGTGTGCAGGTCTAAACAGACAAAGATATTTTAAGTTTTGTTTATTTTTTGGTTTACATGTACAAAATGTTTACATATTCAGTTCACAAACTATTTACATGTAAAAATACAAACATTACCAATGTCATTCTTAAGCTAACTTTATTCCGAACAGACAGTCTTCTTATTCCGAACAGACCCACCACTTATTCCGAACAGACCCAACACTTAATCCGAACAGACGCAACACTTAATCCGAACAGACTCACAACTTAATCCGAACAAACGCAACATTTAATCCGAACAGGCTCACAACTTATTCCGAACACAGTCTTCTTATTCCGAACAGACCCACCACTTATTCCGAACAGACCCAACACTTAATCCGAACAGACGCAAAAACGTGGCATCCTTCGCCATTACACCATCGTATGGGTACGTCTTATCTCGATAGCTCCTTCGAATATCCTTCCGCTATCGATTAAGGATGTAAGAGTCTGGAAGCAATGCATTAGGATTCAAGCGTGCAAGTACAACAAAAACGTGGCAGCATAGAAGCCCAACGTGCTGAAACATTCTGCAATCACATGTAAAATTCATGGATGTGTTTTGTACTAGGAAACGTTTCGACAGTAGCTGCTCACCAGCCAAAACACGTTCAGATACCTTGTACTGGAATGTTTCATTCGTATTGAACTCCTCCGTTATATCGCAGTATATCATCTTCCCAATTTGTAACTGCACTTTTTTGAAGACCCCTACGGTATACAACTCGCTCAACTGACTCTCGAATGGATAAATTGAAACCAACTGGGGTTTTTTATGAAGACAATCAAATTCTGATTGAGCTTCCTTCTCGTACTTGTGGCGGAGCGCAAGTTCGTATTGTTGAACAAACTGCTTAAGGGTGGTCTTCGAAGTAAGATACTTGTCGAAGAAGGCGTTCATACTCTCGCTCCTCTGAGTAGATGCCATTCCCGCGAAAAAAAATCACCAACAAATGCAGGGATCCACGACTCTCGGATTGCATAAATGGATTTGAGCCAGCTGTGGTTCTGCAGGTCAAAATCAAGAAGGAAACCCTGCCAATTACGATCAAATTCTGCTGGGGTTTTGGAATCATATACAATCAATTTCAGATCAAATAATATGTGATCCCGATACTGCGTCGGCAACTTCACGGGAGCTTTGTTCATTATGTGCCATATACAGAATCTGTGTCTTGAATCTGGGAAGACATTCCTTACAGCAGCAGTAATGACACCACATTGATCTGTTATTATAGCTGGGGGGGGGGGGGTATATCTGCATAAGGGACCCAATTCGAAAGGAGTGAGACATTATTCCGAACAGTCAGACTTCTTAATCCAAACAGACAATCTTCTTATTCCGAACAGACACAACACTTAATCCGAACAGTCAGACTTCTTATTCCGAACAGACAGACTACTTATTCCGAACAGCCAGACTTCTTATTCCGAACAGACACAACACTTAATCCGAACAGTCAGACCACTTATTCCGAACAGACACAACACTTAATCCGAACAGTCAGACTTCTTATTCCGAACAGACACAACACTTAATCCGAACAGTCCGACTTCTTATTCCGAACAGACACAACACTTAATCCGAACAGAACCACCACTTATTCCGAACAGACCGAACACTTAATCAGAACAGACCCAACACTTAATCCGAACAGACCCACCACTTATTCCGAACAGACTCACAACTTATTCCGAACAGACTCACAACTTATTCCGAACAGACACAACACTTAATCCGAACAGTCAGAACACTTATTCCGAACAGACACAACACTTAATCCGAACAGTCAGACCACTTATTCCGAACAGACACAACACTTAATCCGAACAGTCAAACTTCTTATTCCGAACATACACAACACTTAATCCGAACAATCCGACTTCTTATTCCGAACAAACACAACACTTAATCCGAACAGAGAGACTTCTTAATACGAACAGACAGACTTCTTATTCCGAACATACACTCTTCTTATTCCGAACAGACAGACTTTTTATTACGAATAGACAAACAAAAAAGAGGAAGATATGAAGAGGGAAGAAGGAAAAAAACTTACCGTTCATGCACGACAACCAGGTTTGGAACAACCATATGTAATTTTCAGTAGTCTCATAGGACAGCAAAGCGCAACCGAGCAAAACTGATTCGAAATAGTGATTGACTCCTACAAATGGGGCGAATGGCATGTCGTATTTGTTGGTAATGTAGGTTGTGTCGAAACATATTGCGTCTCCAAAGTATGAATATGCAGCTCTAGAACGACTGTCAGCCCAAAAAACGTTGCGTAGTCTTCCTTCGTCATCCATATCTATTACATAAAAAAACATGGAATCAATCTTCTGCATCCTAATGAAATAGTCCTGAAGAGCTTGTGCATCACCAGGTCCCATCTTCAAATTTCTGACTTGGTTTACAACATTCCTGCAAACAGGAACCAGTAAGACCAGGCGCAAAATGTTCAACTTCAATTATGTTAGACGGAAAGAACACAAACCTTAAATCCCTTTCGTTGAAAGTCAATTTGTCATAACCTCCAGCCTCGACCACAAGAGATTGCATGGTCTTAGCAGCCGATATCCCAGCTTCATCATTAACCGATATCCTTGCTACGACGGCCTCAGGGACGGTTCGTTTTTGCCTGAGAAATCGCATTTGCTCCGGGTCAAGCATGGGATGGTTATGGTTAAGATCCACAAAGTTAACGTTGTAACCCCTTGCTGTGTTTCCGGATACCCTTATCCGAGCAGTGCATTGTACTCTGCTGGATAACCTAGGCTTCAATTTTCCTTGCCATTGGTCCGTTGGTGCGGTGCCCTCCTTGGAGCAAGTCAGCGTGGCCCGTATAACAACACCACGATCGTAATGAGATTGTCTTGTCTTAACGCCAAAACCACAATAATCGGCATAGGCCACGTAAAATGCTTTGGCTTCTTCGAAAGAGGGGAAAAACATCCCCTCATGGGGAACGTTTGATGGCTGCTCCACTAGGGAAGGCACGGGAACGATTTCCATTTGAGTACAGAGGAATGACCACAGAAGAGAAGGGAAGGAAAAGGAAGAGGCATCTTGAGATTGATAACAAGTCTTCTGTGCCGTGTAGGAGCGCCGAGCGCCAAAATGATGAAGGAAGAGAGTGATTTGAGTCGCATTAATGAGGGATGGAGGGAAGGATGGTGGAAATGATGAAGGTACGAAAATAGAGGAATAAAAAAACCAAAAACATTTCATATCCCTTCGCGCCAACAAAGCAGCGTCTGCTGAGTGGACTGGCCACATCAGCGCGCGTCCACTAAACATTTTCCTAATGTAAACTGCACACACACATAAAGTAAGCTAGACAAATTAAGTTGATCCAAGTAAAACTTAAAAACAAATATTTTATTATGATAAGTGTGGGCTCTGCACGAATAATGAGACTGCACGATGTCCTAGGGTCTGCACACTGTCTTATCTGTGTATTGGGAAATGAATCGTTCAACTTAAAGAACCGGCGTTTTTTAAAAAGACCAAAACGCGCGAAGAGAAATTTCGCTGACTGGACGCTGACTCAAAGAAAAATATCTGAGTTGTACAGATCCACGTAAGGCGCGTCCGTGACGCGCACGTCCGTCTATCACGGCTCTAATTTTTTTGGGTCGGCGGTGACCCTTATTAAATTCCCAATAATTGAAGTTTTCTAGGATTTAGAAATATTGATATTAGGGTCTACCTTTATACACCAATGCCTAGATAAACTCTCTTGTACTGTACCCCCATTTTATGAAATATATCTTAGTGGATTTTCTTGATCTCTGATTTTCTATGGAGTGAATATGTACTCCAAATGCATCTATGGGAAGAAACTTAACAAATTCTTTGGAAATTTGGATAAGACAAGACTTATAGGATCACAAAATTATCTAGTCTTTGTAAATTTTGGTCCTCTTTTATGATAACAACCATATCGATTAATATAATGCAATAAAACCCACCTTAAAGATACATCCACAGATATTCTAACTTTATATACTTGATAGCATGTTATCGAAATCCTCTTAAAAGTCAAAAATTTATCAATCTTTCCTTTTACACCTTCTGAATCCATTATGATGCCACATAGTTAGACAATAAATTGGTTTACTGAATCATTCTTTAGTATTGTTTTGTAAGTTTGGTTGTAATATAACTTGTTTTTTAAGGACGACTTAAGTTGTCAAAGAAATATTTTTTAAAAAAAAATTACGATTTACTAGAACGGTTTTTTTTCAATACAAACAAATTCTTTTAACCCCCAACCAAAGCCACAATCTTTATCACTACTAAGAGTAAAACTATTAATTACTTGCGTGAGGATGATGAGTTTGTCGAATTCATATGAAATGCCCATCAATTGTTGCAGCATGAAAATGACATAGATTTTTACAGCATTTTGGAGGCACCAAAGAATCTATCACATATTCCCATAGTTGATAAGTTGACAACCATATAGAGCTAAGTTCATATACATAATAACCATATCAAACCTATGGTGACACTCAATATGTGAGCCATTTTAATCATTAACAAATATTCTTACACTTAATAGAGATTTTTTTTTACTTTTTGGTGGACCATGATGTGGAACAACGTTTACGTAGGCGACCGCCTAGGCGTTAGGCGGTCGCCTAGGCGGTCGCCGGTGGCGGTGGTCGCCTGGGCGACCACCGCCTTTCGCCCAGCAGAGCTGGGCGAAATAGGCGATCGCCTAGGCGATCATTTCGCCTAGGCGATCGCCTAGGCGAGAGCCGTTGGAGGCTCTCCAACGGCTCTCTCCTTTTAATTTTTTTATTATTTTTTTTTTCAAAAATTACAACTTTGCCACTAGCCCCAAATCCTATATAAACCCCTCCAAACCTCTTCATTTTTCACACATCTCTCATTCTCTTCTTCTTCATAATCCTATTCTCATCATCAACCTTCCTAATCATCAAGTTTTGCGATTAAGTCTCCGGTCTGGTGCTTAGTTTTGAAGTTGGAAAGTGAAATCTCCGATCCGTTTCTTCATTCTTCAACCGTCAAAATCAAGTGCACTCTTTCTAACTTCTCTTTAGAATTAAATTAATTAGTATTTTATTTTCATATTAGTCTAAATTTTATATTAGTCTAGTTTTAAGATATGGCTTACGTACCCGGCACTAGTCTACCTATGCATCACGAGAGTTACGATGACCTAAGACCTACCCGTACAAATGACCCCGGTTGGAATACTGCCCATTACATTAGCGCTAATGATAAAAATTGTATTGTCTGTGAGTTATGTGGTAAGGAAACTAGAGGTGGTATAGCCCGTCACAAACAACATCTTGCACACACACCCGGTAGCAATGCTAGACCTTGTGATAAAGTTCCTGACTCTATTAAACAAGACATAACTGCATACATGATTAGAAACAGTAGGACATTACAAAACGAAAATGTATGTCTTGATGATTATGTAGACCGAGAAAACATAGAATTTGATCTAGAAACCGGGTCGGGTTCCGGTTCTGCTCCGACCCCAACCTCCCGTTCTCGCCCCGTTCCTGGTCGAAAGAGACAAAAACAACGTTTGTGGGCACCATTTTGCGGACGTGGGAAGGACGTGGTTTCCGGCCCCCAACAAACAACCATCGAAAGAACCTTTAGAAAAGAAGATAGGAAAACAATTAATCAAAAATGGGCTAGGTTTTTCTATAGATGTGGTATATCATTCAACACTGTAAGGACGCCTGAGTGGAAGGAAGCAATATCCGCTACTAGTACTTACGGACCCGGACTTAAACCCATGACGTATCATGAAGTTAGTGACTCGTGCCTTAAACAAGAAATTGACTACACTAGAGGTATACTAGAATCGTACAGACAAGATTGGGCAACATACGGGTGCACGTTGATGACAGATGGGTGGACTGATAGGTCCGGTAGGAGTATAATCAATTTTCTAGTAAATTGTCCGACAGGTACCATGTTCATGAGGTCTGTAGATGCTTCCGGTCACTCTCACACCGCAGACTACCTGTACAAGCTGATGGACAAGGTAGTTGGCGAGATTGGCGAAGAACAACGTTGTTCAGGTACATATACTTGATCGTTACAAGAACTCCCTCAGAATATTCTCGAGGGATATGGTCGTCAGACAAAGGTCGGAAAGAAGACCTATAGATTGGTGGCAATCGTATGGCGCAGACATGGGAGAGACTGCATTACAGAGGTTGGCCGTGAGGGTGTTGGGATTGACATGTTCGGCATCAGGTTGTGAGCGGAATTGGAGTGTCTTCGAGCAGTTGCACTCAACGAGAAGGAACAGGTTGGCTGTGAAGAAGATGAATGACTTGGTGTATGTGAACTACAACCAAAAGTTAAGGCAAAGGTTTCAGCAAAGGATGGAGAAGCCTGGATTTTATGACCCCATCAGTGTGGAGTACGATCTCTTCGACGAGCATCCGTGGTTGGTAGAAACTGAAGATCCGGTCTTCGCTGGAGAGGAGCTTACATGGGCCGATGTCGAGGAAGCAGCTTTGGGACATTCTTCTTCACGGAGACGCTTTGCTCGATCCATGTCCACTGCATCTGACCCGCGGTGTTCTACTGCATCTGACGCGCCATTATTAGGTCGTGGCATGGATGATGCCATCGTTCACATCAGTTCTAGAGATCCAGGTGCATCGAGTTCTCAACCACCGATGGACATCGACGAGCAATATGTCCAAACCGACGATGAAGAAACTGAAGAAGATGATGTCTACGTCGACAATCCGAATGAGAACGACTCCGACGACTCTGATGGTGGTGGAGGATATGATATGGTTCCCAGTTGGACATTAGATCAATGTGTCCAATGGAATTAGTTAGTTAGCTTGTAATTCTACTTTCTCTTTTATCTACTATTGTATGAACTCTGAGTTACTTTGTAATCGTACTACTGAGCAATAAATTGTATACCTAAGTGTTTAGGTGGGTAGAGGGGGTGCCTAGTGAGGCCTTGGTCGAGGAACTAGGTGTCTTTTCGAAGCCTAAACATGTATGGTAGTTTTAGAAAATATTTGTGTATTTTTTTCTATTTTTCCCGATTTTTCCTGATTTTTTATCTATTTTATGAAAATTAATTGAATTTAAAAAAAAAAAAAATTACCGCCCAGCCCTGGGCGGTCGCACAACCGCCTAGGCGATCGCCCAGGCGACCGGACGCCGCCGGCCGCCTAGGCTCGCCTAGGCGGTGCCTGAACGTTGATGTGGAATATTAAATCACCAAGCATTGAGCAACTTCTTTCCTATCACTTTCCTTTACGCATCAATCAAAAAAAGTACCAGAATTTTGTAAACCAAAAATCTTTCTGGATGAAGAGGACAAAAATTGTGTAGCCCCCATTCTCTTAATTATTCTAATGCATAGATAGGGTGACCTCTCAACCATAATAAACAATAACAACTACAATAAAAACCTCGAAAACGAAATACTTAAGATAATACAGAATGTTTTAGAAAATCAACTTATTTGTTAAGTGACAACAAAAACTTGATGATATTACATACATATGTGCGGCCACAAAAAAAGACGTAAAATAAAACATATTCAACCGATAAACACAATAGATATCCTTGTCACTGGTTTTCTATCACTAGAAATAAAGAAGAAGAAAAATCCATTATTTTGCATTTCAAACCACCCATCAACCGACCTGATAGGACTTAAATGGAGGTCATTTATAGTCCTCCTCTTACATGTCCCACGAAAAAGGAGGAAGAGAAAACATGTCTGATGAAATTGTAGGTCATGGATGATGCAAGCTGCCTTCTGACCTTTGAGATTATAAGTTGAGGACATGTTCATCTTTTCAAACCTTGATTTTGTCAAACAGGGATATAATAATTATGGCAAGTGATTAACTCCTAAACGAACAAAGCTTATCTGAAAAGCAAAGTGGCTCAAACTGGACAGGTTTCTTCTGCAAGATCTCTTTGGTCCAAATAGGTGGCAACTGGGAATGGTTGCAACCAACCAACAAACCACAGATTATCAAATTTAATAACAATCAAGGATGAGATCATTTTAAAGTCATAGCAAATGGGTTGGAACAGTACTCTGCAGTGATAAAATAAATAAATAATCCAAGATAAGATGTAGCAAGTGGGGCATGAATAATTGCAATATGAAGATCAAAAGCTGCATATACATATATTATATAATCCTTTATTTGATAGCTTCAACTGATGATCATGAACATGTCACAAAGCATGCTCACATTTGAAAATTCAAATTGTTAAAGAAGTATTTCATAGACCACAAAAATATTTAATAGCTCAGATGCGGAATATAAACCTACAGGTCATTGCTGCTCCACCTTATAAGTCATTCCAAAGTCCAAAGTTTGGCACTTGGAACGAACTAATAAAATAAGAGCCGTGATAGACGGACGCGCGCGTCACGGACGCGTCTTACGTGGATCTGTACAGCTCAGATATTTTTTTTTGAGTCAGCGTCCAATCAGCGAAATTTCTCTTCGCGCGTTTTGATCTTTTTAAAAAACGCCGGTTCTTTAAGTTGAACGATTTATTTCCCAATACACAGATAAGACAGTGTGCAGACCCTAAGACATCGTGCAGTCTCATTATTCGTGCAGAGCCCACACTTATCATAATAAAATATTTGTTTTTAAGTTTTACGTTGGAATAAGTGTATTTGTTGTCCGGTTTAAGAATAAAGTGTGTCCAGAAACGAAACATAAAGTTTGTCCGGAATAAGTTGATTTCTTGTCCGGAATAAGTGTATTTGCTGTCCGGAATAAGTGTATTTGCAGTCCGAAATAAGTGTAGTTGTCCAGAATAAGAAGAAAGTGTGTCCAGAAACGGAACAGAAAGTTTGTCCGGAATAAGTGTATTTGCTGTCCGGAATAAGTGTATTTGTTGTCCGGACTAAGTGTATTTGTTGTCCGGTTTAAGAATAAAGTGTGTCCAGAAACGGAACATAAAGTTTGTCCGGAATAAGTTGATTTCTTGTCCGGAATAAGTGTATTTGTTGTCCGGAATAAGTGTATTTGCAGTCCGGAATAAGTGTAGTTGTCCAGAATAAGAAGAAAGTGTGTCCAGAAATGGAACATAAAGTTTGTCCGGAATAAGTGTATTTGTTGTCCGGAATAAGTGTATTTGTTGTCCGGTTTAAGAATAAAGTGTGTCCAGAAACGGAATATAAAGTTTGTCCGGAATAAGTGTATTTGCTGTCCGGAATAAGTGTATTTGCAGTCCGGAATAAGTGTAGTTGACCAGAATAAGAAGAAAGTGTGTCCAGAAACGGAACAGAAAGTTTGTCCGGAATAAGTGTATTTGTTGTCCGGAATAAGTGATTTGTTGTCCGGTTTAAGAATAAAGTGTGTCCAGAAACGGAACATAAAGTTTATCCGGAATAAGTGGATTTGCTGTCCGGAATAAGTGTATTTGCTGTCCGGAATCGGAATAAGTGTATTTGCAGTCCGGAATAATATATGACTTTATTATTGTCGGAATAAACGAATCAATATATGGAATGCAATAATATGATTGCCGCCCCCTGCCACCCCCGCACAAACTCAACAAACCTCTCACTGTATATTTTACCCCACAAGAATTACGTTTAGGAAAAAAATAGCATCTCAGATTTCCTGTTTATGTAGAACATCGGGAAGTCTTCGCACCGTCCCATTCACGCTGCTTACGTTGTGAAGAATCCTGGGAGTCGGCATCAGACGCTTCTTCGACCTAATATTTTGCTCGAAATGGTGATTTATTCTGGAGAGAAAGAATGAAGAAGAAAGAAAGAGTGTCATCATATTTGTATTTGGGTGGAGAGAGAGAACGTGCTGAGTTGAAACACATTTAATGTGATTTGAGTGGACATCAGGAAGAAAAAACAAAAAAACATTCATGTTTTGGCCACGTAAGAGCTGACATGGATGTCCACGTAGAGCGCGTCCGTGACGCGCTGCGTTCATAAAACATTTCCCATGAAATAATTGTTAAACTATAACTGAGAATGTGCAATACCATGGAACTCTTCCCTGTCAGCAGAGCCATTAAACTAAATAAACTTTAAATAGTAGAGATTAAATATAGAGTAGAGTGTTGCACTAGATAACTTCAAAACTGCAACAATAAATAAACCATTCCTATGTTTCAAGCATGTTATATGGTTTAACCCTAATTGAGTTGAGTCCCAAAATCACAAATAAGAGTATACCAAGCAAACAATGACTAAAACGTCTGTAAATATGAACATGGATCTTGCATTTATCATAAGTTTCGTTTGAACTTGTACATTCTCACATCAAAATGCATCACTTAAATATCTTTTTACCATTGCTTGTTCATCTCTCATGAAGCAAGTTGAATAAAAATAGGAATTCAAGGCTGAGAGTTTAAAAGTGAAACTGGAAATAATTAAGAAATTTTACCTCAATACTGCTATTAAAGAATCTTCTGAATCAAGAATGTTTCACCAGAAGGGATTATTGAAGAGGCAGTGCTTAGTGCAAACTGCATACAGACATATATATGAATGTAAAGTACAGAAGCATTGGAAATCTCTGGAGCTAAACAAATCACTAAATCTGCGTGCTCTTAATCCACAGTTTTCATTCACCATGATGAACTTTATGTTTTGGACTAAAAAGTATTGTCTCGTCATTGTGTTTGTGCTTTGGCAATGCCTTTCATAAAAATACGCCAAGTGCATGGGTGGTTGTTAATTAGCAGAGTAAATACAAAATAGTGGTGTAATGAGACATTAGGTCATCACAGGGTTTCCTTGAGCATTCATTATCCAAATTGTCAGATGATTGATTATACAACCTACTGAGTTACGCATACATTATTTAATTTACATGGTGAAAGTTGACTATGTATAGGTCAAGCCCACAAAGGCACTAACAAAACCATATTAATCAACTTATGTTTTTTCAAGCCGAACCAACTTGTATTAGATTTAGAATGGTTTTGATTTGGTTGATAGGTTTTGCTGTTTTAAACAAGCACAGCTATGTGATGTTCAATAAGACAAACATTGTGTGTGGTTCTTTGTCTGTAGGCATGACTTACAAGTCAACTCATCATAAACAACTGTGATTGTAAGAGAAAGTTCATATTATGATCCCTTTTTTTTTGGGAGTGTTACGTGCATGCACACTCGATAGAAAACACAAGGGCATTAACATGATGTATTATAAGAGGTGGAGTAGCTCCATTGTACCCGTACGTCTTAGTATAAGCGTTTGCAGCGTTCCTTCAACAAAAGCTTATACATTTCCGAGAGGAGCGTGATTAGGTAGGTGATATGGTTATGTTTAACCCTGTAAATACCGATTTGGAGAATGGCCAATATTATTCATGGAGAGATGGCCAATTAACTCCATTCATTATGTAACCATTTACATATAAAGAGGCGATTTCTTTAATTGTAAGCCATTTGAATAATGAATAACTGGCATCAGGAGGAGCAAATTGATGGTTCAAAGAGTTGCTAATGGTGTGTACATATATATGTTCATATATGAACTAAATATGTGTGATTAATTCCCGGTGATAAGGTGTTGGTATGAAAGAATCGTTAAACAAGATGGATGATAGTATCCCAATGCTTATGGTAGAAAAGGGAATCGATGCCATCCGGTCCAGGAGCCCTCATAAGGATCAATCGAGAAGACACAACTTTTTATTTCATCTACGAAGCCTTCTCTTTGTGGCACAGTGATGAAAATAAGTTAATAATTGGCCCAAAGAGTATGTCTGTATATTTTGATGAACAATGTAAGATAGGAGAATTACAGTTCACGTTCAAGGTTCAACAACTTGGAGGTCAGGAAAAACCATAACATGAATATAGAAGCAGCACAAGCTGCAATAAAGAAAAAGGATACTATCAGGGCAAACAAATACAATTTCACGCTTCGGAATTTAGTTTGATTCTGTTTAGAAGCTTGAACACAATTATGTGCACCACTATATTGTTCCTTTTGTTATCCACAAGACAGGATCACTACCTGTTATACACCTCAAACTCAGCATTGCAATTGAAAATTGAAGCAAGAAAATATGGAAGAACCAGGCAGCCAAAGTAGGATGGCATTATTCTCCTGTTCTTATAGCATGAAAAGCAAAGCCAAAATTCATATGTGAATGCTATACTATAAAAACTGTTTACAGAGAGGCTGCTGTTAGTAAATAGGTCAGATCCACACATTTTCCTCTTTTCCACGTTCTCATACTACATCTTCCTCAGATTATCTAACCTTGACTGCAGGTCACCGTCCAAGCCACTATCTCCATTTTCAGCTGCCTCTGCTTGAACGACCTTGCCAGCTGAAACGGGCGCCGATACACTGCCGGAAGGGGCGTTCAGGAGCTGAAAACAAACAACAGAACGGTTCATCTTCAACTTAGGGAAAACTTATACCCAAAAAATGGAGGATAAAATTTTCAGGTTATTAAACCCTTACCTGTTGATCCATGTCTATTCCAATTTCGTCAAGAACTTGGTTGACTAGCTCCTCGGTTTCTTCCTCCTCCTCATCTCCATCCAGGACATCATCAATGGCATCAGCCATGACTTCGGATGTGAGCTCCATTCTCTCATTTTGCATCTCAAAACTCATCATTATCTTCTGCAATGCCGGTAAGTTCATTTGTCTATTCATCTGGCCCAAGGCCTTAGTCACACCTTTCATGGCCTCACCCATTGCTTGCGTTGATGCTACTGTCTAAACATTTCACAGAAAAGCAGGTTAGACTGTTGGGGTTGAGCCGGGTAATGTGCTCATGACATATTTGCTCAGAACTAATAAATGTTCACCTGAATCCGAAGTGATACTCCTTGTAGTTGTGATTTAAGTGCATAGAATTTGGTGATCTGATGACGAGTTCGGATGAGGTCCTTTGCCATTATTCTAACAGCCCCCTGCAAAGAATATAACAAATGTTGGCAATTTAACCAGCTCCCAATATTTTCAAAACTAAAACTATCGTCACATATAGTTGGAGATAACAGTGGAGCATAATTTTTGGCTGTTTATTTTTAAAAAGGGAAAGACAAGAAGCTCTGACAGTGTAATAACAATTTGCATTTTGGGCTTATGCAACAGGAAGACATAATCAAGAAAGTTGTAGGTAGATATGTTGTAGAGTGCCCTGCAGCATGAAATAAGCAAAATCGTGCTCTACAAGCTGTCCATGTAGGCAGATGGTACTCACCGGCAACCTTTTATTGCCTTTAACGGTAGTAAAATACATAAAATACAATGGTTAACATTTACATTAGAACTTCTGATGCTAGGATTGTGATTTCTGGAACATGTGAGTATGTGACGTTTGCATTACTTGATTACAGTCTCGTGATCTTTTTCTTTTTTTGATTGATGCACAGTCTTGTGATCTTCATATGAGATCATCATGAACATACGAAACAACAATTAAACGTCCTTGCCCAAACAAAGCAAAACAGGTTAATATAAAGCTGCTTCCAGTTGGAAGCAAACAATAGTTGCCTATAGAGTCAATTGTAACGCAGAAGTGCACATTTTTACTTCATGAGAATCTGAAACTCAATCTTGAGAAACATATTGATCATTTTGATGTGATGCCTGTAAGATAGTGTGCTATCAGATGATCATCCTATCATAATGATGTTAATATCTACATGATAGCTTACAGGAAACATAAAAGTGAAGAAATATCAATTTTCCCTTGTAGACGTGGAAAAAGAGGGGGGAAAGGTTATGTTGTTGATAAGATGGTTTCTCTATGAATTGAGAGTCACATGATAAATATATGAAAACAATAATTAGGAAGCCGTAGTTGAGGAAAATTCTATTACATGGATGTCTATTATTCAAATGTTTCCTACAACCAAACCCAATTAATACGAGCATCCCTTTATTCTAACAACCCCCAAACCTTCAATAACTACAAGAGTGTAAGTCAAAGGAAAGCAGTAAGAATTGAGGAAGTGATGCAGTTATTACCATCTGGCCTTGCTTGGCAGATTTCTTGATATCACCAATCAGCTTCTTCTCTTGGGTCTGCAGGGCCTGCCTCTCCCTTTCAAGCTCTCTGATAGATTTGTTCAACATTCTCTTGTTCTCTCTCAACAGCTCTTTAATGCAGAGATTTAAAAAAAGGTTACCATCCACCATATCAGCATCCAAAAATAATTTCCAGACGTCTTTAAGGGTGTGTTCATGCACATAATGCGTAATTTTAAAGAAGATTGAAATAATCCAATTGTGATCAAAATCACATTAACACTTAACTATATACAAACATGGGTGCATCATGTCTTGGCATTGTAAGATGACAGTTTAATTTCTCTAAGACGACAGATATTATTCCAAGTAGTATGTGACTTCTAATTCCACTTCTCAACATAAGACTTACTTACAACCATCACGTAAAGAGAATGTATTTCAGAATTCTACCGAGAATCCACATACAACCAAATTATGAATGACATACTTGTAAATTTCAAGTTGAACAACATCATAACTTAACCACCATATCCAAACACACCTTGACTCATCAGTATTTACAATTTCCCCATTCAATACACATATAATTAAAAAAATGCCACATTTTTTTGTTTGCATGAAAACAGGTTATTTCAATATACACGCATTTTTCCAAAATTAATTTCATTGATAATAAAAAAAACAAGTTTCAATCGAAAACACATGAGAAACCATTAAAAATCGCACCTTTCCGACGATTTCAGGTGAGAAAAAAAAAACGCATATCAACAGAATCCACGACGGAAAGACAAAATCGCACCTGATGGGGTTTTTCTGCTCCCGAAGAGGAAACTCATGGCGACGATCGGAGAAACCGCCGGAGAAAGGGAAAAGAAGGGAACTTTCTCTCTTGGAGACGCGAATTTGAGGTGAATTGAGCGAGAAAGGATCGAGATTAGGGTTTGTGGGTGTCCAAAAATTACTAATTTTTATGGACCATTGGAATAAACACAAATTTATTGCTGAACTTGAGTTGGAATAATAATATTCCTTGTCTCGGACTTGGATTGTCGGCCAAGATTTATGTCCATAAATTGAAATGAAATTGGACGGAAGGTTTATATAATATAATAGTGATATATTATTTGAAATCATTTTATTATTATTTAATTTAAGGTCTAACTAATCTTTGAATAAGTAGTAAACCTTAAACCAAACCCGGATGGATCCGCCGAGCTCTTAACTTCTTATACAACCGGCGATGCGAAGACCTCACCGGCGACCTAACCTTCTTCTTCTTCTTCTTCTCCTCTTCCTCGTCCCTGTCTCCGTACTCATCCTTCTTTCTGTCCTTCCTCTCTCCTCCCCTCCCCCATCTCCACCTCCTCCCCTCCCGACCCTCGCCTTCCTCCTCTCCGGCACAGCCGGCGACGGGACAGCCTTAAAGCGCCTCCTCTCCGCCGTCCACCACCCCCGCAACCACTACCTCCTACACCTCGACGCGGCTGCTGGGGAGGAGGAACGAGCGGATCTGAGGGGGTTCGTGGAGGAGGGATTTGGTGACAATGCGGAGTTGGTGGTGGAGGCGGATCGGGTCACGGAGATGGGGGTGACGGAGGTGGGGAGTGTTCTTCACGGAGTGGCGATTTTGATGAGGGAAGGGAGGAGATGGGATTGGTTTCTTAATCTCGGCGTCACGGATTATCCCCTTATCTCCCAACATGGTAAGTTCTCTCTCGTCTTTGCTTTGGTTCTATTTTTTTTATTAAAACTTGCTTTTGGACATTGTTGTTTTCTGCTTCCAGTTTTTAACCTTTCCTCCCCTAAGAATAAGATCAAGTGCATAGAAGACTTGGAGTGAGTATTAGTTAGTTGTTTAGAAGATTTTTTTGGACAATTGAAGGGAATGTATTAATTAATTAATTCATCCAAATCACCAAAAATATGATTAGGCATTACTTATTCTCAGGCAAACTCTAACCAATTTTCAACTGTTTGTTTCTCTTGAACTTCACAAATCACAACCCAGAGACTGGTCGCAATTTGCCATATCTGCGTCTATTATAGTATACCCTTTTCTTTTATTTCGTGTTTATTATTGCCGTCACATCTTAATCTGCTTGGTGATCACCTCTAGCGACTAGCATATGCTGCTGTGATCACATGTTTCAGTTAAACAAATTTAGTTAGCCTGGTACTAACCCTGCTGATACTGGTTTCTGCAGACATTCTTCATATTTTCTCGTTCTTGCCAAGGGATCTAAACTTTATTGAACATACAAGTGAAATGGGGTGGAAAGAGTAATGTTGACGTGTGGTGTTCTTTCCTTATAAGTTATGGCTTGCTTGTGAAATTGATCCATTGGAAACACCACCTCTTTTTGCAGATCACAGAGGGTGAGACCCATAATTGTGGACCCTGGGTTATATGGTTCCAAAAGGATGAATATAGTTTGGGCAAGAGAAAGGAGAGCACTTCCTTCATCTTTCAAACTATTTATAGGTATGCTTTTGTTTTATATTTTCCCAACTATGCATATTTGTCTTCATGGGCTAATGGTTGGCAAAAGAACATCGGACTTGCCCATGATTATTAGCTCATATTTCATATTGATCGTCACAATTGTCATGTATGCTTACTTTCATTGTGTCTAGTAACAATGAGAGCATTTTTTCACACATTGTGCTCATCTAATCACTTTCTTCTAATAAGATTTCGTACTATTGTCCTTAGGATCATCTGGGATGGTTCTATCACGATCTTTCCTAGAGTTCTGCATCTGGGGTTGGGATAACCTCCCAAGAACTCTGTTGATGTACTACACTAACTTCTTGTCGCCTTATGAGGCCTACTTCCACTCGGTAATATGCAATTCCAAGGATTTCCAGAACACTACTGTCAACCACGGTCTCCGTTTCATGAAATGGGATGCCCCTCCCAAACAACATCCTCGAAACTTGACGGAGAAAGACTTCGACTTAATGGTTGATAGTGGCATGCCGTTTGGTCATGGGTTTCCCAAGGGAAGTCCCATCCTGGACAGAATCGATGAAGAGTTGCTGAGAAGGCCTGCCGGTGGATTGGCTCCTGCAGTACAGTGCAACGGGGGATCAATGCATGATAAGGACCTCTGCAATGTTGAACGTGCAGTAGTTAGACCGACAATAAGTTCTAAAAGATTTGAGAAGCTGATGTTGAAAGTACTCGATTCGGAGATTTTCAGGTCTAGACAGTGTGCATAGTGAATACCTATAACTTAGACAATTTAATATTTAGAATGTGAAGGTAAGATGAGATTAGTTGTTCCATCTGCAAATGTGTTAGACCAATGAATTGTAAAATATGGAAATTAAATTCACTTTTCCTTTACTCGTGTATTGCTTGGATGTTTATATGATCCCAAAGAGAAAAGAAAATTGCTCATTCATCTACCTTTACTAATTACAGGGCCTTCTTATCGTGTATATGTGCATTGGTGCAAGTGTTCATTATGACTAATAGATCTCTCTGCCCACATTAGTATGTATTTTCTTTTTTATGTTCCAGATACTTGCCCACTTTAGGGATACTTTTGTGGATCATATGGGTCTCAGTGACCACGAAATTGTTTATCTGGTGGTCGTACCTTTGTATATCAACTTGTTTCAACATTTTTCCCGGTTAGTCTCATTGTTTCAACAATCTAAATCCCATTAATATTCATTATTCCAAGGTAGAGCTGTAACGTCCCGAAACAGCGGAAGATTTAAAATTTCGAAATAACGAATAAAACTGACAACTCAAGGCGGGAACGTCACTAATATATAATATAGAAATCCGGGTGCACCCAGAATACATGGAGTTTACAAAAGGTGTACAACTACAATCCAGATGAAAGAAATGAAAATACAAGTAGTCGTACGATCTCGCAAATGCCGAAGAGGATCCGACTCCAAAGCGCTCCGTCCTCGGTCACCACCCACCGGACCTACTGCGATCCTGAAAAAGATGCAACAACAATGCCTGAGTTTCCAGAAGGAAACCCCGTATACCAACTCACCTATATGCATGCATCACATAAATGAACCTATCATACTAGTAGCATGTCATGGCATCAACAGATATGGGAAACAGTTCCCCCGAAGGGTAAAACAGGACATCAGTCCGACAATCAATCATCGGGTCTCCCGAGGAGACCTACTGCAGGCACATGCAGTCTAGTAGCCCGCGACATCGCACCCCCACACGCAGCTACACTACACAAGGGTTCGGCAGGGAGCCTCTGTCACGTCTACGCGCCGATAGAAACAGATCTGTAAATCTCAGTGGTCGGGGCCACAGGGACCAACGGGGCCGTCGCCCGGAAGGTATAACAACATCATCTCGGTAGGTGCCCAGCCGAGGAAAACAACAAGCCGGCACAGCCTCGGCCCAACAATCATCATCGCCGGCACAACCTCGGCGGCATCACCGGCACAGCATCGGTGGTCCATCACAACGTCCGGCACAGCATCGGACGGTCCAGACCGAAGTCTGCCAGGTCATCGGGCTCCTCGAGCCGCGAACACCAACCGCGCCGCTATAAAAGCAGGGCAGCGACCTCCGTAGCCCCAAGGGCCGGTAGTCACCTCACCCAACGCCAGTTGCGTGCCCGCACAACATCAACACTGGGATCCGCGATCCCTCAGGCCTGCTATACTACAAAGTGCCAACAATCATCTCAAAAGTCACGGTCCATACATGGAGGTGACGCGTCCCGAACACCCACACTCTTCCCAACGGCGGTCCCTGGGCAGGCACGCATCACGCGCCCACCGTCACCTCCCGGCTCACGCACCAGGCGAGGACACGGGTTTCCGTGGACAAAGTTGGCATTCACAACGGGACCCAGGAATTCAGTTCTGAGCAGATTCGGTCGACCGAAATAGTCTAACCGGTCGACCGTTTTCACGAGGAATTCGGTCGACCGAAAGTCTGAATCGGTAGAACTCACTGCTCAACACTAATTCCCCAACGGTCGAACAAAAGTCTAAAACCGGTCGACCGAACGAGGTCAAAATCCGGAGTCTGGTCAACATTAAATTCCACTCTATCGGTCGACCGACTCAGGGGTCTCGGTCGACCGAAAACAGACAGGGTCAACCTAGTATTCTACGTCATCAAACGGTCGAACGTAAACATACTACCGGTCGAACAAACATGCAATCGGTCGAACGCAATATAAATCGGTCGAACAATTCAAACAATACTAACAGGTACACTTAAGTTCCGGTCGAACACAACAAGGACCGGTCGACCGATAACAGGTAGAAAATCCCAACTCACCAGCAATAATGCACTACCGGTCGACCGCCCCAAGGCATCGTTCGACCGGTGAAGGTTAAAGTCGGGCAAACAGTGCTAAAACGGTCGACCGCCCGAAGGACCCGGTCGACCGTTGGTCGTCTTCAACCTCGCGCCAGCCGAGGATTTACGAAGAACGCGTCGCCGGAGAGGTCCTCGACCTCCCCCGACCGACCAACAACACCCTTCCACAAGGGTGAGCAACAAAATCACACTAATGAGCGGCATACCTCAATAACGCCGGAGAAACGCCGGAGCAACGCTCGCACCTCCGCACCCGCAACCTCCTCCTCGCTGCGACCTCCTCACGCCGGAGCCTCCGCGTCGTCTTCCTCCTCCACCGCTGGCCGAAACGCAAGGGAAGGAAATGTGAGGAAGGTGGTGGAAGAATGGAATGGAAAAGAGGAAGAAGAAGGAGTTCTTCTCCTTAAAAACCCAAGCCAACACCCCCACCATACCTCCCATACACCCCCACCTTACCTCTACACCCTACTCCATACCTCACCCATACCTCTCTCTCTCTCCAAGTCAAACCACCACCTAACCACCCCTTAATCCACCCTAAAAAGGGTTAGGGACTTAACAAGAGCACACAAAGAAACTAGGTTTGAAGGATCATGGACCAAAAACCCTCTCCATTATGACAACTTTTACTTGGTGCGAGTTATGTTAAGGCATTATTTTGTTCCTAGTTGGAATTTTGTTGCATGCTAAAGCAATGTGTACTTCATCATCAAAGAGCTTCCAAGTTCTAAATGGATCAACAAATGGTCTTCTCACACAAAATGTTGTATCTCGTCTAAAGACTAGTTGAGTGAGCATGGAACAAAGTTTTTTTTTTGCAAGCAAAAATGAGGTTGGACCTCTGGGTTTTTCATTTATGGTGTAAAGATTTACAGGCTAAGTTAGCGTATAACTACACGTAGTAAACGAAGAAAGCTATGGTCTACGCTACAGTAAACTAAGTCTATGCTAACTAAGTCAAGTTACAAAAAAGTGTGCTCCTAGAGAAGCGACGGAAAAAAACCGGGCTAATGTGGTCCGAGTACTAGCTACAGTGGTCAATCCTTGATCTCCTCCCGATTGAACCACTAAGGCCCAGAACGAGGCCTTTACCAATATCTAGCTCGTTAGTGCATCAAAACATGGGGGATGCCCACTGGTTGACCAGTCTAGGCCCGAGTCTTCATGAAGACTTCTCGCACAACAGAATCATTGTCAAACGCATCGCCCTTCTCGTTAAAACTTATAACAGGATGTGGTTCCGTGATCCACCTAATAATTAAAATTAATCATATCATTCTTCCAAAAGCAAACATATGGTTTTCATTGTTGCAAGATGTCATTTTTTGTAAATTAGTTGACAAATTAGTATGACACATTTGGTGAAGTTCAGTTATTGACTTTTTTTCCTAATTTTATATAGATTGGTCACAATAATATTTGATGTTTATATCCAAGAAATCCCTAATTTATTTACATCTTATACTAAATTTCACATGAAGCTATATGAACTTGGGTTAGTAATCTTCAATTATTTTCAAAAAAGTATGTGGGTAAGTGAAACCATATATGGTTGTCAGTTTTTACTCGCACTCGCTAACTTGCTTGAGACTCGCTCGTTTGTGCTTACTCACTAAATCGACTCGATTGTTAATGAGTCAAACACAAGCCAAAAATTCTACTCAGAAAAAGAAACGAGCCAAGCCAAGCCAAGCCAAGGGAGCAGGGCTCGCTCGTTAGCTCAGTCTCTTGCTCTACTTGGTTGATCGTATATACGCTTATGAGCATACTCGTATATACGCATACGAGCATACATATACCACTGTAACATTACAAATATACATATTTATACATACATGAGTACATGACATGACAATTAATATCCACTTACTCATAACCATTATCATTTACGAGATCTAAATACTCATTTACACTTAACCTATAAACTCTATTATACTATCTCTTCTTTCTTTCGATATTTCCTTAGTTGACACCCTAAAATTGATTCCTCTAGACCACCAAGCCGGCCACCACGTTGAACCTCCTCCACACTAGTTGCAAATAATTTCTTCTAGTATTATATAAAGACCATATTCTGCAAATGTGATTTTGTTATACATTTTCTGTATGACTGGAGTGGAAACTTTTAATATTGCAGTCAAGGTTCAGGTTTGCCCTTAAAACATTTTTTGTGTAACGACGCTCGAGTGTGTGGAATAAGATGAAGATAACGTCTATCAAAATTGCTTTTATTATATTGTCACTTGGCAATTGAGTATTATACTTGAAAATCTCATTCATCTGAAAAAATTGAAGCAAACTTAAGCAAGTTCACATCAGACAATGGTTTATAACTGTATGTACATGTAATTTTTTTACACTTTTTAGATATATTGACAAGGCTCACGAGCAAACGAGCCAAGTCGTGCGGCTCGGCTCGCAAGCAAGTAGCAAGCCAAGAATGAGCATGATTTTAGGGCTCGAATCAAAAGTCAAGCAAGCCACGAGCATGCGAAAAAATAAACTTGCCAAGTTCGAGTCAACCTTACAAATATAATAAAAATTGATTATTCTTTTTTGGCATTGTTGAGCATGTATTTCACACAAGATAAAATGAACAAATTCATTGTTATATCCTAACCTAAATGGTAGGACAGAAAATAAAACTCAATATGTCAAATTGTTCGATTTTGACATCATGTTTATTGCCTTACGACAAAATCAAACGAGTAATACAGTAATTTTACAAAATGAAAAATAAAACTCATGGTGCTAACAAACAAAACTAACGTAGCTCGTTATTTTCAATCTTTCGTATTATATATCTTTGCCCAAACCTTTTGCAATAGTATGTAGACGTGTCATGGTCACCACCTCTGTTCCGAAATGCGACCTGATACTGCCGTACATGTGGATATGGGTTAAATACGGTTAAGCTGCGCATTGCATTTAAATGACGTGGCCGTATGTGCGGTGCATCCCTGAACAACCAATTTCAATACTTTAGATCTTGATTTTTTCAGATTTTCTCCCTCTTTTTGAAAGAAATTAAATCGCAAACCGCATATGCATTCTGCATGTATAGGATGGTGTCTTACCACATTCAATCTCGCGATCTGCATCCCGCATTCCTAAATCTTGGTCACCACCAATGAGTTTGTAGTGGCTCTGTAAAGAGGAATTAAAATGGAACCAAGTTGCTCATGTTGCCCCGAGAAAAATGATGAAATCCAAGAGACAAAGTTGAATATGTCATTTCTTGATTTGATTTCTTGTTATTCTGTTTCTTTATCTTGGTTATGGGCATCTGAGAGAAGTCTTGCTTCTTGGTCAACCACCTTCAAGAAAATTATAGAATCTATGATGAAATTCGTTACGAGGAATAATTTCATGAACGTCATGTTGACTTTATCGAAAGTCGACGAATGCCATCTTGAAAAGAAGTCACCATCGTTTCCATTGAGATTGGAACTCATGCATGTAAGCAGCTTCGATGAATATGAGTGTCTATTGATTTTGAGTTGGCGAATTGGACTGCAATCTTGAAAGGACTTCGATAAAGATGGGCGTCTACAAGTTAGAGGTAAAAATGAAATGTTGCCACTTAATTTTAAGTGCACAATTGATGAGAATTTTATTTATACCGCAAGTGCACGGCGTCTATGAAGACGTGGCAAGTACGGGTCGAACACAAGGAGGGAGAGATTTTGTAGTTGATGTTATTTTCGATTAAGAGGAAGAAGGAGATAAGAATCAATTGGGTTTTTAGGTTTTTGGATTATAATTATCTAAAGCAAGAACAAGAACAAATAAACTAAAACAAGAACAAAGAGAGAAATCCGTTGGATGGAGGTTTAGATTTAGGTTTAGATCAGAGAATTACTGAAACTTATAGTAAATCATGTTAGTTATGAAGCATTACAAGATAAATGATTTAACATAAACTCAAGTAATCAAAATATACTAATCACGAACTTAAAATAATAACATTCATTCATCTTCTCTAACCCTAAATCCGTCACCTCCACCCTTTGGAAAGAGTTAGAAACTCATAGAGGGAGGAAGAAGAAGGGGTCCTTGAGACATTACAAAAGAAAACTAAAAGTAAGAAATAAAAGACAGAATTTTATTAATGAAAAGAAGATTACAAAACTAAGATTAAGAATAAAAACTAACACCAAAGACTAAGGACCCTTCTAACATCGTTCTCGGGTCTATTTATAGTTGCTACAAGGGATCTAGGTATAATATTGGAAAGTACACGTGTCCAGACACGACTGGACGAAATTGGAGCACACGGATCGAAGCTTGGGCGGCGGAAACGCCGCATATTGCATGTGTGGTGCGGCGGAAACGCCGCACAATCTGGCCTGATTTTGTCCGGATTTTGGTTGAATGTTTATGGTATGATTTGATCCTCCTTTACGCGTCTGGATTGATTCTTTCCATTCTTTTGAGCTCCGGATTAATTCCTTCACATATTTGGAGATATACATTGATTTTTCTATATATTTTCTCCAAGAGAATAAAAGCTACTCGGGATTTGCAATTAGGTCCTTGACTTTTTGCAGTTAAGTCCCTGGCTACTTTTGTGCTTAAGTCCTTGTTCTTTTTGCAATTAGGACTTGAATGCTTTTATGCTTGGATACATTTCCATTCGTAACCCGATAGTCTTGAACTTGGTCTTTATGATAGAAATGAGTCTTTTGCATGCGTTTATGCTCGGGATGTGGGTAAATTGCATTCAGGTCCCTGTATTCTGTAAATAAGACTAAACACATACCTTAGTAGCATTTATTGATGTAAAAGTAATCTAAATGAAAGACATATGATGCAATGTATGCAATGCATCAACAATAATCGAACAATCCTGGGTAGAAAATGCAGTTAACCTAAAACCTAAAATTAAATAATATAAAGGATCGGGGTACTAAATGCAATTCACCTAAAACATTAAATAAAAATAATCATGAAAACTATGTAATAGCAATAATCAAAAGTTCAAAACCATAAACCCGATATGTAAAATGTCAAGACTTAAATCCTTTCGTAATACGCAAAAAAGTAGGCCAACGTGCAATTAACCTCTCCAATGCCACCTCTTTCTCTCTTAGAGCACCATTAACCCCAACCCTATTTTTTCCTCCAACCTAATTTCTCTCTCCGCCACGTCAGCAAAAAATACTATGCAACCCACCACTGAACCCAACCCATTTTTTACTTCTTAACCTCAACTCCAATTTCAACACTCTCTCTCATCCATATAATTGTTTTTACCTCATTTTTTATTTCATCACTAAAACACATAAACTACTAAATAATTTATTTTCTACAATACTCAATCTAATTAAATTACGCTAATTGTCAAATAATTTCAAAAAAGTAGATGTAATAATGGTCACTCCCGGTGAGCGAGCGGCGCTGCCCCCTGAAGATTTTTTATTTTTGAGATTTTTATTAGTAATTCTCTGCCGAGTTTTTAGGTTATTAATGCGTTTTTGGGTGAACCTGGGTAAATTCATGTGTTCTATTTTGCTAAGTAATTTTATTTAATTATATACATTTACAATTATCTTACTAATTTTCTTTAATTACATATATTTATTTTTACTAAATATTTACATTTATCTTATTAATTTTCATTAATTATTTTATTTATTTTAATTATATCGAATAAATTCTAATTATATAAATTACCATACATATATTATTTATATATAAAAAAACCAAAAAAAATTTAACAAAAAAAATAATTTCAGCCAATCTGGGTTGGCCACGTGGCCAACCCAGGTCCCCTCCCAGGTCGGGTCGCAGACCCAGGTCTGGACCTGACCTGGGTCCGCCCCCCATTAAGGGGGCTGGGGTCGGGTCCCCCTCAGACCCGACCCCAAAGAGCACCCGTTAAGGGTGCTCTTATTCTTCCTCTACATGTATGTTTAATGGAATAAACACACGCACACGTGCGCACCCACAAGCGCGACATCATATGAGTTCAGTTTAAAATCGCTCTATGACCAATGGCTACAAACATAACATATAACAAAAACAAATTCAAATTTTGAGTGAAGCTTGTTAGGTAGGGTAGTTATTTAACCTTAGGAAGTAATTTGATCACTCTTTCTAAAATCAAAATGTCAATTTCCTATTTTTACAACTTTGTAGTTGATATTAGTGAGTATCTAAAGTTTTAATCATCTTGAGCTCCAAGCGCATTATAACCTGGTTGTCTGACGGAACATTCTCATTTATTTTATAAAAAATATTAGGTGTAAATTATATTTGACTTTTGAAATATAGTTTTTTATTATTTATAAGAGTACTAATGGTTGATTGTGAATACTGGGTCCTTTTATTATTTCTGAGAGATGATACATAATTGACGATAAATTTTAGATTTATTTTCTCAAGTGTAGATGATAAATAGTTGCACACTTGCGCTCCTCTCTTGCAACTACTTTTATTTTATTAATGGCATTGCATCATGTATGACGAAAATCATGTTAAATATCACTAAAACAGTGCAACTAAAAAATGCATATTTGGTGACGTTTTCTTCATTAGTATTTGGTATGAGGTTGGAGTGCCGTAAACATGTGGGAGTGTTGAATTGATTAATACCATGAAAAGCATGTAACCAAATATAACTTTTTTTTACTTGCAAAAAACCCTAGACAAAATCATATACGAAGATAATAATACATAATGAAGTACGAGATGTAAGAAGTTTCAACAGACTTAACGGCGACTACGATGAACCGACTTCCTCATCTTTACCGGTAATTACTTTCCAGGATTACAAACAAATCCTCAATCGTGCTCTAGTCCACAAATGATAAGCACGACGACAAGGGTCTACAAAAAAGATTAATAACACGAAACAAAACCAGACAACATGAATAACTAAAATAGTCTTGCATTAATATTAATAACTACTACTGTTTCAGCCCCTTGTTATAGAGGGGCCACAAAAATTAAACATTAAAACTTGAAAACAAGGTCATAATGCGCCTATATCAAATCCCAAATCATCAAAACATAGAGCAAAAAAGTTCTTAAAAGCAGCTAAAATAAACCCCAATCAATCAAACAGGTTGGATCGCCTTCGCGTCAGATTTAGTCGACCTCCTCAATCTTGGGTCCAGCACCACCGGCTGATGAGGGAGGAACGTCCTCGTCCATGCCGCCAGCACCCATGCCCTCACCAGCTCCTTGGTACATCTTCGCGATGATGGGGTTGCACAGGTTCTCCAGCTCCTTCATCTTGTCTTCAAACTCATCAGCCTCTGCAAGCTGGTTGCTGTCGAGCCACTGGATGGCCTGGTCAATAGCATCCTCGATCTTCTTCTTGTCAGCAGCTGGCAGCTTCTCAGCAATCTTGTCGTCCTTTATAGTGTTCCTCATGTTGTAGGCGTAGTTCTCCAGGGAGTTCTTGGCCTCAACCTTCTTTTTGTGCTCCTCATCCTCAGACTTGTACTTCTCGGCCTCCTGAACCATCTTCTCAATCTCCTCCTTGCTCAGCCTTCCTTTGTCGTTGGTGATGGTGATCTTGTTCTTCTGTCCGGTGGTCTTGTCCTCAGCAGAGACGTTGAGGATACCATTTGCGTCAATGTCAAAGCAGACAGTGATCTGGGGAACACCACGAGGGGCAGGAGGGATGCCGGAGAGCTCGAATTTACCCAACAGGTTGTTGTCCCTGGTCCTGGTCCTCTCACCCTCATAGACTTGGATGAGGACACCAGGCTGGTTGTCCGAGTAGGTGGAGAACACTTGCTCCTTCTTGGTGGGGATGGTGGTGTTCCTTTGGATTAGTATAGTCATCACTCCTCCGGCGGTCTCAAGACCAAGCGAGAGTGGTGTAACATCCAATAAAAGCAAATCCTGGACCTTCTCGTTGCCCTCACCACTCAAGATGGCAGCTTGGACAGCAGCACCATAGGCAACAGCCTCATCAGGGTTGATGTTCTTGCAGAGCTCCTTGCCGTTGAAGAAGTCCTGGAGAAGCTGCTGGACCTTGGGAATCCTAGTCGATCCACCAACAAGCACAACATCATGGATACTGCTCTTGTCCATCTTGGCATCCCTCAGACACTTCTCAACGGGCTCCATGCACTTCCTGAACAGATCCATGTTCAACTCCTCAAATCTAGCACGGGTGATGGTGGAGTAGAAATCAATACCCTCAAAGAGAGAGTCGATCTCGATGGTGGTCTGAGCGGTGGAGGAGAGGGTCCTCTTCGCTCTCTCACAGGCTGTCCTCAACCTTCTGAGGGCCCTAGGGTTGCCAGTGATGTCCTTCTTGTTCTTCCTCTTAAACTCCTGAACAAAGTGGTTCACCATTCTGTTGTCGAAGTCCTCACCACCAAGATGGGTGTCACCAGCAGTAGCTTTCACTTCGAAGATCCCCTCCTCAATGGTGAGCAGGGAAACATCAAAGGTACCACCTCCAAGATCAAAGATGAGCACATTCTTCTCACCAACGCTGGAAGCCTTCTTGTCAAGACCATAGGCGATGGCAGCAGCAGTGGGTTCATTGATGATACGCATAACATTAAGACCAGCAATGACACCGGCATCCTTGGTTGCCTGGCGCTGGGAGTCATTGAAGTAGGCAGGGACTGTGACAACAGCATTCTTCACGGTGGATCCAAGGTAAGCCTCAGCAATCTCACGCATCTTGATAAGAACCATGGAGGAGATCTCCTCGGCAGCAAATTGCTTCTCCTCACCCTTGTATTGAACACCAATCATGGGCTTGTCACCAGGTCCAGCAATGATCTTGAACGGCCAGAGCTTGATGTCACTCTGGACAGAGGCATCACTGACCCTCCTACCGATCAAACGCTTGGCATCTGAAAGAACGCAAAAACTAAACGATTAGAAGATAACTCAATGCTTATCTATGAGTGGTTATCATGGACTGAATAACATACACATGCTCCACAAAACTCATATGTATATTTAAAGTTTTCATGTAGAACAGGCAAGCTGAAGTACAAACAAATAGGCATGTAATTAGATATCAACAATGTACAGGGAATTAGAACAAAAGAATAGTTAAAAGGGGTATGTTTAAACTAAAGGTACTCACATATTATATAAGTGAAACCTAATTTCAATATGATGTAACATACAGAGTTAATTATTTGGTACCAACTTCAGATATAACCACTGGAGCACGAGAATACAAACTTAAAAGTTCAATCTCATGCTTCTAGGACTACTAAAATCCTATAGAGACTATATTGACTTATCTCACCAATAAAGAAACCATATTAATAATTTAATTGTATAAGATAGCAGCAAAAACAAACTGGTGGAGACATCATTATCATCGTTCATGAAAAACGAAACGAAGTAGCATGAGAGCCACAAAACCACTAAACGTAACGAAGCAACACATTAGGTGCGATTCTATGATTTTTGTCTTACAATAAAGCATGGCATTACATGGCATATCAACACTAAAACCCTAAACCCAAAGCATAAGTAAACTTTGAAGAGAAAACTAAACCCAAAGCATAACATGCTTGCAGTTCACATCACTAGTAGAAGACAGATCTTAAACGGAATCCAGATCTTAAACTTCAAAAACGACATTATAACACGATCCTTGTCACAATCACATATTACTACACATTATAACATCACAACATGAAACCCTAAGAAAACAGTATTTTAATCACTACATCCATGATATTACTAACAGAAGTTGATGTATTCAAAAGACGTGAAACTTTTCACCAAAACACATATCGCAGCCTACAAAACCACCGGAAAACACCGAAATCTCACGAAAAACAAGACTAGTACTACGAAACTAATGACAACATGGTATTACTAACAGAACAATTGAATCAACAGAGATCGGAGCCTACGAAACCAGATCTGGGAAAAGTGAATCTCACCAAAGACGGTGTTGATGGGATTCATGGCGACCTGATTCTTGGCGGCATCACCGATCAACCTCTCGGAGTCGGTGAAAGCCACGTAAGACGGCGTCGTCCGGTTCCCCTGGTCGTTGGCGATGATCTCCACACGGTCGTGCTGCCAAACCCCAACACACGAGTACGTCGTTCCTAGATCGATCCCGATCGCCGGTCCCTCTCCCTTTCCGGCCATCTCTTAACACAAACCCTAAAAACTAGATCTGGCCTGGAAAAGGAAAGGCAAACCTAGACTAGACTAGAGACGACGACGGCGGCGAGAGAGTAATAGGGTTTTGTTTTGATGGTTTAGGGTTTATTTATATAGGAGAGTCACAGGAGGGATGGGTGGAGTTCTAGAAGGTTCGGATTGGACCGGGTTTTTGGGTTGGGCTTTTGAGCCTTTTTTACTGGTATTACAAACGCAATAAAGTAAGGATAGTGGTTTTGTTGAATCATTTATTGTATAATGGGTAAAATGTAAATTTTCCTCGAAAAATTACAATAAATAACTAGTCTTGTGTATAATAGAAGAACCGTGATAGACGGACGCGCGCGTCACGGACGCGCCTTACGTGGATCTGTACAGCTCAGATATTTTTCTTTGAGTCAGCGTCCAGTCAGCGAAATTTCTCTTCGCGCGTTTTAGTCTTTTTAAAAAACGCCGGTTCTTTAAGTTGAACGATTCATTTCCCAATACACAGATAAGACAGTGTGCAGACCCTAGGACATCGTGCAGTCTCATTATTCGTGCAGAGTCCACACTTATCATAATAAAATATTTGTTTTTAAGTTTTACGTTGGATCAACTTAATTTGTCTAGCTTACTTTATGTGTGTGTGCAGTTTACATTATGTGTTTGTCCTGTTTACGTTATGTGTATGTCCGGAATAAGTGTATATTGCTGTCCGGAATAAGTGTATTTGTTGTCCGGACTAAGTGTATTTGTTGTCCGGTTTAAGAATAAAGTGTGTCCAGAAACGAAACATAAAGTTTGTCCGGAATAAGTTGATTTGTTGTCCGGAATAAGTGTATTTGATGTCCGGAATAAGTGTATTTGCAGTCCAGAATAAGTGTAGTTGTCCAGAATAAGAAGAAAGTGTGTCCAGAAACGAAACAGAAAGTTTGTCCGGAATAAGTGTATTTGCTGTCCGGAATAAGTGTATTTGTTGTCCGGAATAAGTGTATTTGTTGTCCGGTTTAAGAATAAAGTGTGTCCAGAAATGGAACATAAAGTTTGTCCGGAATAAGTTGATTTGTTGTCCGGAATAAGTGTATTTGCTGTCCGGAATAAGTGTATTTGCAGTCCGGAATAAGTGTAGTTGTCCAGAATAAGAAGAAAGTGTGTCCAGAAACGGAACAGAAAGTTTGTCCGGAATAAGTGTATTTGTTGTCCGGAATAAGTGTATTTGTTGTCCGGTTTAAGAATAAAGTGTGTCCAGAAACGGAACATAAAGTTTGTCCGGAATAAGTTGATTTGTTGTCCGGAATAAGTGTATTTGATGTCCGGAATAAGTGTATTTGCAGTCCGGAATAAGTGTAGTTGTCCAGAATAAGAAGAAAGTGTGTCCAGAAACGGAAGAGAAAGTTTGTCCGGAATAAGTGTATTTGTTGTCCGGAATAAGTGTATTTGTTGTCCGGTTTAAGAATAAAGTGTGTTCAGAAACGGAACATAAAGTTTGTCCGGAATAAGTTGATTTGTTGTCCGGAATAAGTGTATTTGATGTCCGGAATAAGTGTATTTGCAGTCCGGAATAAGTGTAGTTGACCAGAATAAGAAGAAAGTGTGTCCAGAAACGGAACAGAAAGTTTGTCCGGAATAAGTGTATTTGTTGTCCGGAATAAGTGTATTTGTTGTCCGGTTTAAGAATAAAGTGTGTTCAGAAACGGAACATAAAGTTTGTCCGGAATAAGTTGATTTGTTGTCCGGAATAAGTGTATTTGATGTCCGGAATAAGTGTATTTGCAGTCCGGAATAAGTGTAGTTGTCCAGAATAAGAAGAAAGTGTGTCCAGAAACGGAACAGAAAGTTTGTCCGGAATAAGTGTATTTGCTGTCCGGAATAAGTGTATTTGTTGTCCGGAATAAGTGTATTTGTTGTCCGGTTTAAGAATAAAGTGTGTCCAGAAACAGAACATAAAGTTTGTCCGGAATAAGTGGATTTGCTGTCCGGAATCGAAATAAGTGTATTTGCAGTCCGGAATAAGTGTATTTGCAGTCCGGAATAATATATGACTTCATTATTGTCGGAATAAACGAATCAATATATGGAATGCAATAATACACTCACGTCCCCCGCAGGGGCTGCCGCCCCCTGCCACCCCCGCACAAACTCAACAAACCTCCCACTGTATATTTTACCCCACAAGAATTACGTTTAGGAAAAAAATAGCATCTCAGATTTCCTGTTTATGTAGAACATCGGGAAGTCTTCGCACCGTCTCATTCACGTTGCTTACGTTGTGAAGAATCCTGGGAGTCGGCATCAGACACTTCTTCGACATAATATCTTGCTAGAAATGATGATTTATTCTGGAGAGAAAGAATGAAGAAGAAAGAAAGAGTGTCATCATATTTGTATTTGGGTGGAGAGAGAGAACGTGCTGAGTTGAAACGCATTTAATGTGATTTGAGTGGACATCAGGAAGAAAAAACAAAAAAAACATTCATGCTTTGGCCACGTAAGGGCTGACATGGATATCCACGTAGAGCGCGTCCGTGACGCCTGCGTTCAACAAACATTTTCCATAATAGAATAGGTTACCTATAATATAGTTTGAGTCATGTGTGTTTTATTTCATTTTATCAAAGTATGTGTACAAGATTATACAACTTACGAATTATACCTACAAGATTGTAGTTTATATATTTCCGTCATCATATGTTGTTAGAAAGTTGCCTTGGAAACAATATTGGAATCGATCGACCGATATGCATCCAACAGAGTCAAATAGAAATATAATGGAGTCCCAGAATCGGTAGACCGAGTACCAATCGGTCCACCATTGCCCATCTGACTGAGTCTTCCTAGGAAGTTATTGAAGCACCAAGTTCGAACATATGTCCCATGTTCGATCGTCCGGATCTGGTCATCCGTTGGCCAAAGATTGTATGAATCGAAGTGGACAATAGTTGTTGAGGGTTTATAGGAATACGAAGAACAGTCAACCGAAACCTGGACGCGAGCAGCTTTCATTAATGATACTTAAAGCACTCTTAAACCACAATTAGGATTGTCCTAATCATCTCCTATAAATATATAAGTTGTTTAGAACTCTAATGTTGTTGAAATTTTGAAGGAAAAAGAGTCACCAAATACAGAGACGTAGGTCTGGCCATCATAATTAAGCTACCATTTTGGATTTTTGGAAAATATTGTTGTTGGAGAATCATCCAACCCCTAATTCAGTATGAACCAGTCATCTCCGAACATTCTCCTTGTACTTCAACCATTCTCGTAACAAAATCTTGTGTGTTTTATTTCATTTTTAGCAAATGTGTTCTTGTAATTTCAGTAGACCTATAATTGAATGAGTACATAACTCACTCTCCAGAGGAAGAAAAAAAGAGGAAAATAGATCGATTCTTATCTTAATTTTTTGTAATTGTTTACGAAGTTAATAATCAACCAAGGTAAAGTGCAACGTTAATAGCATTCTAAATTATCTTTTGGTTTACCTCAACCTTGACTTGGTCTAATTATCAATAACATTATTCATCGAGTACGATGTGATAGCTTGTGGTGTCACCATCGAATCATTATTATGCCAACTCAACCCAAAGTCTAGGTTGTTAGTTGGTAGTAGAGACGGACCAAATAATGAGGTACTGAGGAAAATTAAAGGCCATGTGGTTGGATGCATGTCTTGTTAGTTCTATGATGTTTTACACAACTTTGGATTTGTTGGGTGAAGGCTTGTAGTTTGGCAAAATTAGATGTAGTACCCCAATTATTTGCATATGTTCGAATTGGGAGAATGATGTTTGTCATATGGTCGAAAGATATATTTTAAATTAAGTGTTCAAAGAGACACCTAATTACTCGTGAGAGATGATATATTGAGTCACCATCAACAATTGTAGAAATTCAACTAGTTGAGGGCTTATCACCCTCAATCAGAGGTATTTGATTATAGTGATATTTTCCATTATTGTCATACTAGCACGTGCTCCTTACCAGATGACTCTTTTAGAACTAGAAGAACTGAGGAAGCAGTTCTGTTGATTTCAAAATGACGAAAGTATTTACCGTGCTTATAAGTTCTCTCCCTTCAATCAATTCACCAAATGAAAAATCTCATTACAAGAGGAACTATCTTAATTTCCCAAAAAAACTATGTTGCAATCTCAATTCATGATGAATAACCCTCATTCCACTCGAAATGACACCACATCTCATTGAAAGAACAAGAAAACAACTCATCAACACAAGAGTGTTTGTTCAGGAGCACAACACAAACTTACATTATTCCACTTCTGATTGAGACTAAAAAATCCATGAATTTGTACCTCCACCCATAAGTGTGGGCGAATCGTGAAAAAACTCAAAGGACCTCCATGCAAAAACCTGTACCGAGTAGCAATAACCAATAGTTATGGTAATAACGTCCAACAAAAAAAAAGATTTGATGACTAAACTAAACACCTCCTAACACGAACAAAATCGTTGTTAGCTCTCCAACTCCCAACCAGACACACCATCCGGGAATAAATTGGGATCGACCCATCACAGTTCTCGATCCCAAATCCACTTCCACCACCACCCATCCCTTGCACCCAACTGGGTCGGTCGAGATGAAGGTCGCCGTCGTGTCCCGCTCCGGCCGGGAGGTCGTCAAAGGCGGGGTCGAGGTCAACGACTCGGTGAGACCCCCAAAGATCCCACCTTTCTTGCTTTTTTCGAGGTTTGGCGTTTTGGGTACGTCGGATTGAGGGTTGGTTTTGTGTTTGCAGGCGTTGGTGAGCGATCTGCAGGATGCCATTCATGTTAGGAGTAAGTGGTCGGATTCTGGAGGAATTGTTGCTGTCAAAGATGTGATCTTTTTTTGGTTTTAGCTGTCAAAGATGTGATCTTTTTTGTGTTTTGAAGTTGTTTTCTTTAATTTTGTTTTTCAAGTGTAGGTTTGGATTGCATAGGTTATATTTAGGTGCTGGTTAAATGATGGTATATTTGAGTTAAACCTGCATTCTGCTGAGGACAGGTGTTATTAAGGTAGATGAGGGTTTTGATATGGAATAGGATATGGTTACTAGCTTGGAAACTGTTAGTAAGGGTGTTGGTTGTGTTGTAGCCATTAATGGTCATAATTTTGACTTATGAGTGTTAGATTTGTTGCTTTTTTTTTTTGTAAAATAGTTTCTAGATGTTATGTTAGATTTGCTGGGTTAAGTTTTTTCGAGATGTAGTTGTGTTACTTCATGGACTATCGTTGGTTAATAGTATGCTGATATTTTGTTAAGTAGATCATGCCAATTCCAACTTGGCATATTTTATTCCCTTTGGGGAAAAAATTCTTATTGTGTTCTTATGAAAAGGAAACGTCATGGTCATGATTTATAGCACTTACTGTTATAAGGTGGTTCTAAATATTCAAAGTCTGTACTTTGCAGTTAAGGTCAAGTTCTAAATATTCAGTGTTTGTTTATTGAGTTTTTAAGATAATGGTTCTTGAGTTTTTTTATCAACACTGTAATCGTAGTGTAGAAAAATATAGACATAGGAGATCCAAAACTGTCTTCCCCTTTGATTGTAATTACAAAGGGCTGATTTTTTTATTTTTTTGAAGCATCCAAAGTACCATAAATCAACTAAAGCATTCATTGAACTTGTTGTTTCATGGTATTCTTTATGAGGATCCCCATTTTGGAACTACTTGACATCATGACTAATTGATCATCATTATAGCACTTTGCACTTCTTCACTATCATAGATGCTTCGAATAAAAGGGCTACCACATCAAAAGAGAACTCCATACCATACCTTTGTGTTGAAGTTTCTCTATTTTTTTGTGCAATCATGTTAATTTTCTATTGTTTGAGTTAGCTCTTGGTCCAATCGATCACGACCCAACCTTTCTCTTCGTGACTCTATAGTGTTCCCTTTTTATCCAGTTTAAGGCTCTAAGCTTGTTCTCTTCCACATTCATAATATCTGCTTCAATACATAGTTTGCGAAAACAATTGACATCTTACCCTCGTATGAAGAAAAGTCATAGATCATCTTATTGAAACGGCATACTTAAGATTGTATGTGTATCGCGTGTTTGTTATTCTACAGCTGAATAATATATTACTACTTTAATGGTTAATAGTGCATGACTGGAATTTGCTCATGAATCTGTCAATTTCTAATTGGCATATTTTTCTTCCTTCAACCATTTGCCTTTTGCAGCTGGGAAATATCCAGCAAGGCAACGTCTTATGCTACCCATGAAGCCAGGAGCACAAGGGAAACCCGTTGTCCTAAACCCCAAAAAGAAACTTCTCGATTACTGCGACGGAAACACCAATGAGTTGACTGTTGTTTTTAAGGATTTGGGTATTCAGGTTTACTATAGCACCCTATTCTTCTTCGAGTACTTGGGACCCTTGATCATCTACCCTATCTTTTACTACTTACCTGTTTACAAGTACTTCGGCTACAAGGGTGAGCGTGTCATCCACCCAGTCCAGACATACGCCATGTACTGCTGGTGCTTCCATTACTTCAAGCGCATCATGGAGACATTCTTTGTCCACCGATTCAGCCATGCGACATCCCCTTTGTCGAACGTGTTCAGGAACTGTGCCTATTACTGGACTTTTGGAGCATACATTGCTTATTACGTGAACCATCCTAACTATACGCCAGTAGGTGATCTCCAAATGAAGATTGGGTTCATATTTGCAGCTGTCTGCCAAGTTTCCAACTTCTACTGCCACATCATACTCAGGAACCTCAGAGGCCCCAACGGTAATGGAGGGTACCAAATTCCTAGAGGTTTTCTGTTTAACATTGTGACTTGTGCGAATTACACAACGGAGATCTATCAGTGGCTTGGTTTCAACATCGCCACTCAAACTGTTGCCGGTTATGTATTTCTTATTGTGGCAGCTTCTATCATGACCAACTGGGCCTTCGCAAAACATCGCCGTTTGAAGAAGGTAAACTCATATTTTCATTCTAGTTTCCCCCCCGAGTTTTGGTAACATTTTCTCATCACTTATCATTTCCTTTCTTTCCATATTACAAAATACATAGTTTAGCAATGAGTGTGAACCAACAAACAATCATGTCAATTAGCAGAATGAAAATAAAATGTGATTTGTTACGTGAATTTGCTTTCTTTGTGATATTGGCTTTCGGTTTTGGGTCCTATAGCCTGTTCTAAGATCGATTCGTTCTGATACATTCGCTCCCTGCAGTTATTCGATGGGAAAGAAGGTCGACCCAAGTACCCACGCCGATGGGTGATTCTCCCACCCTTCGTCTAAGCGGCAAATTTCATACAAGCTGGTTTCGCCACTCTCAAGATTGTGATGTCCTGTCAATTCTGAAGACTAGTGAAATTAGAACTCTTTCAGTTTTTATCATTCTGTATTGGTTAATCTGAAATCCTTTGGCTATTCAAATTTCATGCAAGCAAAATAACTCTTGTGATGATGAAATTGTTCTTGAGTAGTCTAATGCATATGTGGTTGTGGTCTCAAAGCTTTGATTCATTTGTGATTTGTGACCATCATTGGGAGCTCATGAAAATTTAAAAATATTGAGTTGAAGTGACCAAAAAAGTCTGGATTGAGAAATGCCAAAAAGCATTACAACATCAATTTTTGTTGTAATGCTTTTTGATCACTTTGAATTCGTCTAACAATCTAACCTGGACACCAATCGTGAATATATCATGTGCCTTGTAACCGATTCATGCACAAAAGATAATGGCGTTCTTATAAGATGTGTGGACTCTTAACATATAACTTGTCATGTAAATGAAAATAGTACGCCGAAATGAATATAACATGATATGTAACTTACAAATCGTGATATTTCAGAGAGAAGAAACATTCCAAAACCAAAATACAATTTCTGCAGTGCTACTTTGCAAAACGCTCTCCCAAAGTCAACACTGTAGCCCAACGGTCACAAAAGCCTTTTGAAATGTTAGAAAACATAACCGTTACAAACCCCTCCATAGAGTGTTTCCACTTGTCTTCCTCAAACCATAATGTTTGGAAACATTTACACCAACAGAAAAGGTTTCTTCTCTTCTTTCCTGCGTGATATCAAGAACAAAGCTCTCATTTTCCTCAAGAACAACACCACCACTGCACGTTTGGCCCTCACTGATGTCACACATGCACAACTGTAAGTGCCCAAAATCACTAATTGTTTGTTATGAATGAGACCATTATTGTTTTTGCTATTTATTTATTTGTTTGGGTTTTTAGATTGACAAAGGAAGTTACTAGCAACAATAGCACATATGCATTTGGTGGTCCTGACACTAGGATTATGAGGGTCATATCAAGAGCAGCATTTGAAATTGATGATTATTACAGAATTGCGGAGATTCTACACAAAAGGTGCATTTAAAACTATTTTTTTGCTATCATTGTAATTGTCTTCTTAATGTTTATTCATGGTTTATGGATTTTTTTGCTATCATTGTAATTTTAAAACTATTCATGTTTAAAACTATTTTTACTGTTTTTTACTGAACCTGCTTGTAATTTTTTAGGTAGGCAAATAAGGCATTGGAAACGACTACATTGGTTTTCTTCCAAAGTTGATCGTAAAATTGAATCACACTGATGTAGAGAAAACCTTTGTCGGCTAATTTTAAGTAGGTGATTCTTGATTGCATTTTTTTCCAGGTTGTCAAGGTTTGATAGGAAGAAATGGAGGGAAACATACAAAGCCCTGATATTGCTTGAATACCTCCTGACTCATGGCCCCAACAGCGTCGCCGATGAGTTCCAGACCGACATCGATGTGATCCGGGAAGTTCATAACTTCCGGTCCATCAATGAGAAGGGGTAATCACATGTTTCAAAGTTTTTCGTTGGTTGCAAAAATAATTATAAAGGTCATTGCTTGCTAACTTTTGATAGGTTCGATAGTGTGAGAAAGAAGTCTGAAAGAGTGCTTAAGTTGCTGCAGAAGGAGCAATTCCTAACAGAAGAGCGTGAGCGATGTCGGAAGCTAACTCGAGGGATTGAGGGATTTGGGAGCTCTGATATGAGGCCAATTGCAACTACAGAAGATTCAGAGGAAGATGAGCAGAAGGAGAATTTAATTTCCATCTTCAAAAGTAGCACAAGAAAAAGATCAATGTCAACATTGGAAGAAACAAAACCACTTCTGAGTTCAAATTAAGACCCGATGATAAATAAGCATTCTGAATTTTTATGGTACAATAGTATTAATACGATATGAACACGATCAACAAATCCCAATACTACATGTTTCTCAACTTTTCCAACTCTGATGCCACTACTCTCATGGAATTTTTTATTTTTTTTTTGAAATGTGCCAGGGCAATAGCAGTAAAAGCTCCCTTCAGTATTCAAACGAAAATCTCTATTAATCACGTTAACTAATTGCAGTTGATACAACGTTGAGTAAAAGTGAGATTGAGTGGTGTATTTGGAACCAAGGGGGGATTCAAATCAAAGATGCAAGCAGTTGCTATATATGTATTGTAGAATTTATTTCGAGAGTGACTTTGATAACAACTATGTTAGTGGTGGCTAAAGTCCAGCGGAGTGGAAGATGTGAAATTCGATTGGTTCACTGTCTCAACAAAACTTAAACACTTAGGTGAAAGATATTGTATTCAACTCTATTATAGAGATATTATTGCATATCATTTGGAGGTCGCGACAGAAACAACTGTCGGCGTTGCCACACTTGTTTGGGCATTTTGAGAGAATTTTCGATGAAAGGGCTTTTGAATCTACCATAACAAGTGTCAACAATAAAACAAGCATATATGATTGGAAAGAATGGATTCAAACTTCTCTTCACTAACATCCTCTTTCATTTTGAGTTTGACAATATACTTGGGTGGACTAATTTAGCCTGTGCCTGTCAATCGTCAAGTTTATTATTCAAAATTGGCAAGCTAGCATTCTAAACTCAACCAACAATAATAGACTACGTAATGCTCCAACTCTCTCTCAAGGAACAATAATGGAGTAATTAAAAAAAATCAAAATCAAAATATCTATAAAGCTTTATTAATTCCTCAATACATGCATTGAGCTCCTCCATTACAGTGACATTCTCAGCATGAAGTAGAAGTATTGGCTTTAAATAATATCTTGAGGTATATCTTACATAATATAGTCTGTCAAATGGTGATAATTTTCTTACATTTTTTTGTAGAAGATGTAAAATATGCGAAACATGCATTACATTTAATAGTAGTGCATGCGTTAAACCGGGATGATTCCAATTAGATATAGATTTTTTTTTTGCTTTAGTTAGTATATTATTACTGTAGTTCAACTACATTATGTGACTGTGGGCATCATAAATAAATTATTAAAAAAGAAACACATGATGAAAGGTATATGGGGGTTCTTCCAATGGCTTTACGTACCTTGCAATCAGTATTTCACTTTCAGAAACTTGATATTTATTTTACCTTGCTTACATTTTTGTCAATTTGCATTGCAAAACATAAACAAAAACACTAATTAAGCTCCCCAAAATATTTTGAATTGGAAAATTATAACAATATATATTTCAAATAGCAACAATATTACATGATCACAAATTAAATCCCATATATAATATACTAGATGTTTCTGATTTTTTGTAGTTCTGATGCAACTTCTCTCATGGTCGGTCTTTGGTGTCCATTTAGTCTCAAACAATGGAAGGCTATGTCTGCTACCTTCTGTAGATGCTCCATTTTGGCCTCATCCTTAACCCGTGGTTCAAGAATTTCCAGCAAACTTGCATCCTCCTCCATAGCTTGAAAGAATAATCCTATGAAAGTTGATGGTTCATCGTCATCATAATTATGTTTCCTCTTGATTTCTTTAAACGGCATTTGACCCATTATTAGTTCCACAAGTACCACTCCAAAGCTAGACACATCAAATTGGAAGAGGATACATGTGGCATTGTGGCAGTATGTGTTAAGTCTTTAACCTTGTTTTGGGTTAATCCCTTGATTAGTGGGGGATTAACATGAGGAAGAGGAGGTTGGTGGGCTGTGTGGTGTGATGGGGGTAGGAGTGTAGGGTGATGGGTTTGGTTGGGTGTTGTGCTTGGTTGGAGAGAAAACCACATATCCCTCTCTCACTCTTGCATCCTCTCACCCTTTCTTCTTCTCTTCCGGCGACCAGGAGGCGTAGAGGTTGCTCTGGCGTGTGGAGGCGAGCTCGGGGTCGCGGAAGTGCGAGCATGAGGCGTGGGTGCGAAGGTTGCTGTCGAGCGTCGACGTCGAGCGAACTCCGATGTGCTCCGTCTTCTTGTCGAGGTATGCCGACTTCTAGTATGTTTTTGTTGTTCCCCACGTTGGTGGGAAGTTTGGGTCGGTCGCGGGAGGTCGGGAATTGTTACAAATGGTCTTACTGTAGTTCGTGATTGTTTTACCTGTCTTTTCATTGTATTGTTGTAATCACGTCTTTTAACAAACTATGTTGTATTATTGGTGCACCGACTGTTGATTTATATGAGTAACATTCCCGTTGATGATTTTATCTGAGTAATCTCTTGATTGTTTAACTTTTTAAATTTCCACTGTTTCGGGTGTTACAGTATGACACTGTAAATATAAAAACCGATGTAGCCAAAAAAACTTGATATGCATTAAAATAAGTTTGTAGCAGAATATTCTGGAATTATTTCCTAATAAAATCATATGAGTAGAAGACTGTTTGTTCTTATTGTAACGCCATAGAACAACGGAAAAATTTAAAATTTAAACATACAATCAACTTGAGAACATTACTACAAAGACTCACATAAATGCACCAACATATAATATATATATATGTGACCGAGTTTACAAAAGAATGTGATTACATCAAAAGCTCATACAGAAAATATACACATGCAATCACCACCTCAAATAAAAGGAAAACAGGATCCGGTCTCGTGTGCCCTCCTCCGCAGTCACCACCCTCCTATCGTCTATCCCGGCCTGAAATGGAAACATGAACTATGCCTGAGTTTCCATAAGAAAACCCCGTATGTCAAACCCTAACACATGAATGAAACAATGAATACGAAAATTGTAAAATTGCATAAACCCAACAACTGCAAAACAGCAACAATTGTCTCATTCACCGGAGCCACGGTTTTGCCTCAATGTTATCGGAGCCACGACGACGACGTATACATGTCTCATTCGCCGGAGCCACGACTTGGCCTCATTCGCCGGAGTCATGACATTAATAACCACAACCCGCTCCGTAGAGCCACCACTGATCGCTATTAGGTTGGCCTATCCGTCCGTTGCCCTAAAAGGGCCAGTGAACCCGTTGCCTTCTAGCCGATCAACAACATCAAGGGAAAACACCAAACTGTGCAAAAGCAGTCGAACAAAAACACTTCACCGGTCGACCGAATCCCCCTCCAGAGGACTTACCCAACCAAAAAATCCGTCAATCGGTCGAACGACAAATGAGACATGTTCGACCGAAAAACACCAGTAAAATAAATCATCTTTTCTCAAAAGAAACAAATGGTCGAACAACCCAAGACACTCGGTCGAACGAACACCACCAGTAAAACTCATCATCAAACCACACCACACGGTCAACTGAAACAACACTTCCGGTCGAACGTCCTTTAAGTTAACTTAAGTCGTCGGTCGAACGAGTCAAACATGCGGTCGACCGTTTAGATGATCAACGCCTCAACCGACCTACGGCAGTACTTTCGGTCGACCAGCAAAGGGGTACCGTTCGACCGAAAACATCCAGAGCCTCCATCTCTCGCTCAAAATGCACGACCGGTCGACCACACAAGGGTATCGTTCGACCGGTGCGAGGGATATCACCCAAAATACACTACAACCGGTCGATCGAACCAAACCACCAGTCGACCGTTATAGTGCAGAAAAACTGCTGCACAGGTCCGACGAGTCATTCAGCCTACCATCTACAACTCCAACACCCACACAAACTTAGGTGAGCGTAAAAGCAAGTTTGGCATACCTTTAAGACTTGAAGAAACCTTTGAAGATCCAACGGCGAGCGTCTCCACGCAACTCCTCTTCTTCTCCGGCGGAACCCGACTCGATCGATCGACAAATCCTCGCACACTTCACCACACCTCTTCACCTCGACGAACACCACTCCACCGCGCACCAAGTCTCAAAGAGAGAGGGACAGAGCGTTGAGCGGGAGAGAGAGAGAACGAGTGAGAAGAGAGTGAGAGAACTCAAACCTTAAATACTCTTCCCAAACACATCTCAGCCGTTCATCGCAATCCTTCTCTAATCCACCCATAAACACAATTAAAACATTAAAAAAGTTTAGGATATAACACTTATAGCCTCTCCTTTGCCGTGATTTCTTCCAAGAAGAAGGACCCGGATATTATCGATTTTGTATTTTCTTACAAAATCAAAAGCCACTTTTGAGGTTCGATCACTACTTCCATCATCAACTATAATAATCTGCCAAATAGTGGGGCAAAATTAGGGTTAATTACAGTTTGCCCTCCTGAACTATGCATTGGTATCACTTTGCCCTCCTGAACTTTCAAAGTTAACAGTTACCTCCCCTGAACTTTAATTTTGTAACACTTTGCCCCCTGGAACTTCAAAAACTCATTATTTAACACACATTCGACGTTTTTTTTTCCTAATTTTTTTTGTTGTATCCCTAATACACTCCTAAAGCTATATTTACGTGAAAGTTTGGATCCAAACGGAGGTCGGATATGGTTGGAATTTGGAGTTTTTGAAATTCAGGGGGGCAAAGTGTTACAAAATTAAAGTTCAGGGGAGGTAACTGTTAACTTTGAAAATTCAAGGGGGCAAAGTGATACCAAGGTATAGTTCAGGAGGTCAAACTGTAATTAACCCGGCAAAATTATAAGCATGAAAGCCCAAGACTCGTCGAAACACTCAACTAAAAGTAAACTAGCACATTGTAACAAGATGCATTAAATCAACATGGATTCGACATTCAAGATTAATTGAGAAAGCATTGCATACTAATAGACAAGATGATCAAGTCATCATTTGGTGCAAGAAACTGCAACTTTGATAGTTTTATTCCTCAGGCGTACCCACCCAGGATTTCGCTTATAAGGTGAAGCAGCTAAATTTTGACTTTATGACCTTCATTGTGAAATGTAGAATTACATTTATAGACAAACAAAAAAACTATGAGCTGCCTGTCATATCTGTATTACCACACCGATTGACATAACTAGTCTATGGCTCTCATAACTAAAGAGTAGTTAAATCTGTCTTCTATTGACACAACTAGTTTATGGCTCTCATACTATGAATTTTCCAACACAAGTGACAGGTTAAAATGAAAATGTGTGAATGTGTTCACTGTCATAATTTGATCAGTGCGGTAGCTGCAAGACATGAAAAGCATACCTCATAGGAAAATGATGCATCTGCTGCTGCACGTTGTTGCAAATAACTAGAAAGGGCAACAAGTTTATTAGTAAGTCACTAAGTTGTAAAACTAATTTCTTTGTGACTTTGTAGTGTAACTAATAAGCAATGCTCAAGGATGACATCAGTAAGGGAAAGTAGAACTATTTTATCCAAACTGTACTTTGCTGATAACACCCGTCAGCTACGGTTCACAGTAATATAGTATAGACTTATAGTATGCTTTGAAGGCTACCAAACATGCTGAAAACAGTAGGACAAGTAGGACATCTGGGTTGGAGTGCACACCAAGATACATGATACTTTTAAGTGTCTTGTTTCTTTTTTTATTGATTTACATAGCTTCAAAGGTTAAAGGTAATTTCAACTGGCCACTCGGTAAAAAATACTCACAAGATGTAAATATGAGATGAAACAGAAAGAGGTGAAGATCTGTAACTCCCAGGTTCAGTAAAAACGTACATTGAGCAACAAAAAACTTACTTTATCGTTTCAATTAGAGCACCAGGAAGCCTATGCTCTTCATTATAAGCAGGAATTATTGAAGATATATACTTTTCAGCAGGATCAAATACAGAAGGCAATGGAACCTGTCACGATCATAGCCTTAGACCTGTTAATTTCAAACAGTTGAAAATGAAATGGAATAAAGCATGTAAGACCATGTAATACAATCTGGCCTAACTGAAAGCAGACTTCAAATCAACCAACCTCCTCGTCCCTCTACAGTAAATGGAGAAGAGCTCCACTTCAGAGACCATTGTTTTTGGTGTTGCTCCCCCAACCAAGTCAGTTATTTACACATAATTTAATGTTTCTATCCTTAATAATCACTTAACCATCAACTTATCTTATTTACGGAGGGAAAAAAAGTTTTTTAATGATATTAATTGTAGGTCCTTCGATGGCAGGTTCGAGATGATTGGCGAGCCTGGAGACCATGGCTGCAAGTGCGGATCGAACTGCACCTGCAAATGATGAAGACAATCACGCCTAAAAATGAATAAGAGATATTAGTGCGTCATGTCAGTGTCGTGTTATCTTGTCACGTGTGCCTGGATATTTAGAATAGGAAATTTTTTCAAAATAAATTTTTTTTAAAAAAAATTTGCCAAAATAAACCTCCACTAAAAATAATTATCAAACTAGACCCGCTGCCACCACGTGGTGACACGTGGCGGCGGCGGGTTTTGTTTTTTTGTGCATAAAGAACTCGACATCACCAGTGCCGAGTTCTTCTTGGAATAACTCGGCACTGGTGATGCCGAGTTCATTCTGGGAATTCCGGGCTAGTTCCCAGATCAAACTCGGCATCACCAGTGCCGAGTTATTCCAAGAAGAACTCGGCACTGGTGATGCCGAGTTCAACTTGGTTTTTTATTGGCCAACACTTAACAATTTTTACTGATGTGATTCAAATAGAACTCGGCACTGAGAGTGCCGAGTTCTATATAAGAAACTGTTCTCCTGGCGCTCAGATCGTGCATGAGACGATTGACGCGCCAGGAGAACAGTTACTTAAATAGAACTCGGCACTGAGAGTGCCGAGTTCTAAAGGCATAACTCGTCGTTACTAACGCCGAGTTCACTTAAAAAAAAGTGAACTCGGCGTTTCCAACGCCGAGTTCCGTCGGGCTATAAAAGCAGCCCGACGCCCCCAACTCTCCCCTTCCGCCGAGTTCTCGAGTTTTGAGGTTAGGGTTTCGAATTTTTTCGTTTTTCACCGTTTTCTTGCATTTTTTATGTATTAGGATGATATACATTGTTGTTTTAGGTATGATTGTGGTGTTTTTGTTGGTTTAGGAACCCGTTTTGGTGCAAAATCGAAATCGAATTTGGGTTTTTAGGCAAAACGTTTTATTTTTTCTTTTTTAGTTGATTATTGAATTTAGTTTTGTTGATCATAGTTCTACGGTAGTCATCTTAAAAAAGTTCAAATTAAGTATGATTATTGTGATTAAAATTAGATTTTTTGTTGTTATTTATGTTTGAATGTATGTTAAATTGAATGAATGTAAACCTAAAAGTGCTTTATTTGTGTTTAAATGTATGTGATTTTGAATGTATGTGAGTATTGAAGTTTGTAGTCTTGTTAGTTTTCCTAATTTACCAATATGAAAAATATAGGGGATGTTCTGTCAAATTTTTTAAAAATTCTCTGACATGATTCGTAACGTTGTTTATTGTAGTTGATTTTATTGGAGAGATTGTTCGACGTTTACAGTCATTTGCTTCTACACTCGATTGAGGTAATTCTCAACTTTTAAAGTCATTTAAACTCGGCATTCTCAACTTTTTAAGTAGTAAGTAATGAAGAACAACCATCTCATTTTTTAACGTGTTATGTACAGATGGAGGTTGGTGGTTCCAGTACTGGTTCAGTTAGAGGTAGCTACGCTTCACAGGGTCCGGTAGACAGATCAGTGTTGGTTTTGCAGGCCAACCACAAGTCAGACTTGTTCAAAGATTTTGTAAGTATTTTACATTTTCAAATTAAATATTTGCGCGTGAGTTTCAATATTCTGAAAGTTATCTAAATTTATGCAGAAGGATGTTGATGGTGTAAAATGCGTTGAGCATGGATCGAAGCTCAACGCATGGCAGATCACTGATGAGAGGATGTTGTTCCTGCTAGATATGGCAGGGTTTGACACAGTAACTCGGTTGGGCAGAGTTCAGTTGGATCATACGTTGCTGGGGGCGATGGTCGAGCGTTGGAGACCGGAGACTCATTCATTTCACCTGCGACATGGTGAGATGACGTGCACATTGCGTGACATCTCGATGATTACCGGCTTGCGCGTAGATGGATTGCCGGTGTGCGAGTCTCAGGAGTACGATTGGTCAGAGGTTTGCATGGATTTATTGGGTCAGGTCCCCGATGATTTGGGTCGTAAGGGTTCCGTAACTTTGGGTTGGTTGCAAGCTCAGTTTCAGCACTTGCCTTTTGATGCTGACGAGGAGACAGTTACACGACACACCAGAGCCTTCATTTTGTTCCAGCTGGGATGCAGTATATTGGCAGATAAGAGTGGCACGATGGTTCACTTGAAGTACCTATCCTTGCTTGGAGATTTGGCAGTCGCATCGGAGTACAGTTGGGGTAGTGCGGCTCTGACCCACTTATATCACATGTTAGACGAAGCCTCACTGATTCCGACGAAACATTTGTGTGGTTTTCTTACGTTCCTGCAGTTGTGGTGTTGGGAACATCTACACATTGGCAGACCTTTGAAGAGGAGACCTTTAGCATACCCGGAGGACGACAGGGCACCATTAGGTGCCCGTTGGAGACGACCAAGAACATTCAAGGGTAGTGCGAAGACGACCACACTTGATTTTTATCGTAATGAGCTGGACGTGCAGGAATTCGATCAAGTGATCTGGGACCCTTATGCAAATTTGCAACTTAATCAGTTACCACCATTATGTACGGAAGGTTCAGAGATCTGGACGAGTCGCACTTGGCTTATAAATTTTGGTGAGGTGGTTATGCATTGTCCAGACCGAGTGATGAGACAGTTCGGTCTACAGCAGCACATTCCAGAGCCAATGGAGAGACATGTAGTGAAATCGGCTCAGGGGAGGTCGGATGTTAATTGGTTGGTGGAAAATCACCAATTCATTCAGCATTGGTCGCACCGAAGAGATCATCTACAGTTTGAGCGACCACTCCTAGGTGCCAATCCTGAAGAGAGCACACGACTGTATATGGAATGGTACTGGAGCATCACCGTCCGTTGGATAGTTCAGCACGTCTTGGCTCAAAATAATACATTATATAGACCTCGAGCGGGTAGAGAGCGAGAGATGGTAAGATTTAAACATTTATTTTAATAATGACCATGTATTGAAATTGTGTTTTACTGTTTCATAAACTTTTAATGAACTGTAGGTGCATGGGGTTTATGAGTTTCACGAAGAACTCCATCAAATTCACCAGGTGATCAAAGATCACAAGACAGGCTCTTCGATGGTTGGAAAATTAAAGGAAAAAATGAAGGCTTGGCTTATGTGTTTTGGTGCTGAAGAACCCACATTACATTTGAGTCAAGATCGCGTGGTTGAAGAAGAAGATTCACAGTCTCAAGAAGACGCTGGCGGTCTGACTCAGGATACTGAGAATGCAGCACGAGGAGGGGGACGCGGCAGGGGGAGAGGACGTGCTCAAGCACGTCCTAAAAGGAAGAAGAGATTGAGAGGTCACTTAGGATAGATATGTAGTTGTGAATTTATTTGATTGTTTGTATGGTACTTTTGGATGTATGTTAAAATGTTGAACTTCATATTCCACTCGTAGTTGTATTGTATTTTATCGTACTTGTTTGTGTGTCGTGTTCGAATTGTGTTTTCGTTGATTGTGTCGTGGTTGAATTGTTTTCGTTGATTGTGAAACAGGAAATGAAAAAAAAAACTCGAGTTCTTAAATCAATGAACTCTACAAGAGAACTCGGCATCCTCAGTGCCGAGTTCTCTTGTTGTGAACACGGCATCACCCCTTAAATCCTTTTTAAGAGTTGATCAATTGTAAGACAATAATTGTAAGACGAATGAATGTAATGTATTTTTTAGGACCGCAAATTTGCCTACTTAAGCCTATTGAATTGGACTTCTGCCTATGAAACTCGGCATCTAGAATGCCGAGTTCTATTGTAGACATGGGCCACCTGGCCGTCACCCATTTTCACACAAGATTTGAGTGCCAGGAGAACATGACCAAATAGAACTCGGCATCCCCAATGCCGAGTTCTATCTGAATCACTGTTCTCCTGGCAACTCAATTCGACTGGAATGTCAAGTGTTGGGCGATAAAAAATCAAATCGAACTCGGTATCACCAGTGCCGAGTTCTTCCAAAGCGAACTCGGTATCACCCGTGCCGAGTTCTCTCTGGGAGAACTCGGCATCACCAGTGCCGAGTTCTATTTGAATCACCTCAGAAAACGTCAAGTGTTGGGCAATAAAAAATCAAGTAGAACTCGGCATCACCAGTGCCGAGTTCGTCCAAAGAAAACTCGGCATCACCAGTGACGAGTTCTCTCTGGGAGAACTCGGCATCACCAGTGCCGAGTTCTCTCTGGGAGAACTCGGCACTGGTGATGCCGAGTTCTCTATGCACAAAAAAACAAAACCCGCCGCCGCCACGTGTCACCACGTGGTGGCAGCGGGTCTAGTTTGAGAAATACTTTTGTTTGAGATTTATTTTGAGAATTTTTTTAAAAAAAATATTATTTTGAAAAATTTTCCTTTAGAATAACCTCTTGTGAGTTCGATGTCATGATGTGTGTTTGGATTGGATGTATGGATTGTAGTGTTTTGTCCATCTCGTCGGTGGACTTAACTAATTTATGACTCGCATCTCTTCTATTCCAATGTATTGGAGTTTGATTAATTTGAACCTCTAGTTATTATGTATGTTTTCGTTAGATTTTGTGGTTTGATATTCACGATACAAAATCCAAGGTAAGTTAGATGAGCAATACTCTTGTGAAGTAGTTGTAAAGACTAAATTAAGTCTCGCTCAAAAGAGTTGTAGACTCGTCTGTGTTTTTTCTCTATTATATTAGCACTCGTGAAGGATCACTTAATCACTCAATTGTCAACTTGATTGCTCTTTAGCCAATGCATCTACAGAATGCGGCCCAAAAGGCATATTATGTTATAATTAATTTCTATGAAAAAGAAAATAACTTTTCCATACTATTGTGTAGAGACTTTCTTATCTTCTTTTTTTGTAAGATTGATACTTCTTTTATGGTCTAAAAAAGGTCATGTGATTTTCCATGGCAAGTCAGTGCTGATAAAGAAACAAACAATGTATTGAAGGCATAAAACTATCCCTCAAAGTATAGCCGACTAGTAAGTGGGGGCACAATATCTCTTGACTTAATTACCGGATACTAATTACTACGATATTCTTGATGTCTCAATTTAAATTTTCGTTTGTTCTTACAATACTACAATTTGGTTGGTGACATGTGAGAGAACAAAGATTA